>HG992047.1:125000-10125000 GCA_905220475.3 Ennomos fuscantarius
ACAGATACGCACACGGTCAGAGACAGCACGGCTGCGACGACAGGCGCGCCGCATCTACGTTCGCACTCGGGCAGAACGCGGAATACGACGTTGCCTTGCGTCGGGCCTGACGCGCGCAATGCGCGTGAGCGTTTCATCAAATCTACCGTCCAACGGCCGGTCGGTGCACTTCACGGTATCCAAAACTAGCGCGAACTAGTAACGGAGACTACCGAAAGGCACTTAGACCGACATCGAACGGGTCGCGATGTATTACTAAGAGAGAAGTGCACGCCGTCCCCGGACGCTACGCGCGCGCGCAGTGCCAACGACCGAGACCGTGAGCATCGTACACGCGCGCACGTGCGCCGAGGAATGACGATGAATCTCTCCGTTCGTTCATTCGAGTTTCGCAGGTTTACCCCTGGACGGTTTCACGTACTGTTGAACTCTCTCTTCAAAGTTCTTTTCAACTTTCCCTCACGGTACTTGTTCGCTATCGGTCTCGCGGTAATATTTAGCCTTAGATGGAGTTTACCACCCACTTAGGGCTGCACTCTCAAGCAACCCGACTCTGAGGAGAGTTCCTCTCGCCGCCGTCCTCCGTCGCTACGGGCCTGGCACCCTCTACGGGAAAACGGCCCCGTTCAAGACGAACTTGGACAGGAGAAGACAACGACGAGAAAGCGGAACCTCCCGAACACCACATCTCCCGCCGCCGTGACAACGACGGGATTCAGTGCTGGGCTATTTCCTGTTCGCTCGCCGCTACTAAGGAAATCCTGGTTAGTTTCTTTTCCTCCGCTTACTAATATGCTTAAATTCGGCGGGTAATCCTCCCTGATCTGAGGCCAACGTTATAAATGGGAGGCAGACACGATATCCGTCAGCGCTTTAACGTCGCGTAGCAAATTTGTTACAATTTGTTGCGCGGCGTCATCGCGCCCTTCGGACGTCGAGTCCGCCTACTGTGTGCGCGTGTGTAAGATCGATATGCGTACGCGCAATGATCGTGACAACTCTTATACAAAGCGTATCACGCGCGCGTACACACACAATCACCCTAAAAGTACGGTAACGCACACGCACATATAACGAAATTTTTAAACAGACTACTATTATTATTATTAATAATAATATTAGAACCGTCAGATGCGTTATTATTAGATATATATAAGAACGCAGTGTGGTTTTTGTTATTATGCAGCCGGCCCTCAGACAGGAGTGGTCCTGGATGTGTCTCCATGGACCGCAATGTGCGTTCGAAATGTCGATGTTCAAATGTGTCCTGCAGTTCACACTATGACGCGCAGTTAACTGCGTTCTTCATCGACCCGCGAGCCAAGTGATCCACCGTCCAGGGTAATAGTTTTGTTGTGTTTATTACCACACCCTGTTTTGTTGTGTTCTAAAATGTAATGCATGTTTTTTTTTTTTTAATATTAACTTAGAATATAAATATTCTAAACCCCTTTATTTTTGTTTAACGAACGCGTACCGAAACACGTAAAGACTCTGATTAAAAAGGGATTTCTTTAATCGTCAAAATCTTTAACGTAAAGCACGCGACGCGAATCGTTCGTTTAAAAGACGCACTATTTTACAAGCGCATTCTCTTAATAGCGAGATTCTTTTATGAATTAACTTTGGATTGACGAAATATTATTATTTATAAAATAATAAATATACGTTAATGATCCTTCCGCAGGTTCCCCTACGGAAACCTTGTTACGACTTTTACTTCCTCTAAATGATCAAGTTTGGTCAACTTCCCAGCGACGCCGACGGCCGTGAAGCCACCGCGTGTCGGTCCGAAGACCTCACTAAATCATTCAATCGGTAGTAGCGACGGGCGGTGTGTACAAAGGGCAGGGACGTAATCAACGCGAGCTTATGACTCGCGCTTACTAGGAATTCCTCGTTTATGGGGGATAATTGCAAACCCCAATCCCCAGCACGAAGGAGTTTCAACGGGTTGCCCGGGCCTCTAGGCCAGGGAGAACATGTTGATTCCTTCAGTGTAGCGCGCGTGCGGCCCAGGACATCTAAGGGCATCACAGACCTGTTATTGCTCAATCTCGTGCGGCTCGAAGCCGCCGGTCCCTCTAAGAAGAATTTTAATACGTCGCCAGTGAGTTGCGCGACGCGAACGTCACGCACACCGAAATGACGACGCCTATTTAGCAGGCTAGAGTCTCGTTCGTTACCGGAATTAACCAGACAAATCGCTCCACCAACTAAGAACGGCCATGCACCACCACCCACCGAATCAAGAAAGAGCTGTTAATCTGTCAATCCTTCCGGTGTCCGGGCCTGGTGAGATTTCCCGTGTTGAGTCAAATTAAGCCGCAGGCTCCACTCCTGGTGGTGCCCTTCCGTCAATTCCTTTAAGTTTCAGCTTTGCAACCATACTCCCCCCGGAGTCCAAAATCTTTGGTTTCCCGGAAGCCGCCCGCCGAGCCATTGTAGTAACGTCGGCGGATTGCTAGACGACATATTTACGGTTAGAACTAGGGCGGTATCTAATCGCCTTCGAACCTCTAACTTTCGTTCTTGATTGATGAAAACACCTTTGGCAAATGCTTTCGCTGATGTTCGTCTTGCGACGATCCAAGAATTTCACCTCTAACGTCGCAATACGAATGCCCCCAGTTATCCCTATTAATCATTACCTCGGAGTTCTGAAAACCAACAAAATAGAACCGAGATCATATTCTATTATTCCATGCACGAAATATTCAAGCAGCATTTTGAGCCCGCTTTGAGCACTCTAATTTGTTCAAAGTAAAATTGTCGGCCCATCTCGACACTCACTGAAGAGCACCGCGATAGGATTTTGATATTGAACCGGCGTGTTACCGCCGGCTCACCGACGATATGCTCCGCAAACGTGTCAGTATCACCGCGGATGCGGTGCACCGACAGCGCGGCGCACAAATGCAACTACGAGCTTTTTAACCGCAACAATTTTAGTATACGCTATTGGAGCTGGAATTACCGCGGCTGCTGGCACCAGACTTGCCCTCCAATTGTTCCTCGTTAAAATATTTAAAGTGTACTCATTCCGATTACGAGGCCTCGTAAGAGTCCCGTATCGTTATTTTTCGTCACTACCTCCCCGTGCCGGGAGTGGGTAATTTGCGCGCCTGCTGCCTTCCTTGGATGTGGTAGCCGTTTCTCAGGCTCCCTCTCCGGAATCGAACCCTGATTCCCCGTTACCCGTGACAACCATGGTAGTCGCAGAAACTACCATCGAAAGTTGATAAGGCAGACATTTGAAAGATGCGTCGCCGGTTCGAGACCGTGCGATCGGCAAAAGTTATCCAGATTCATCAAAATTAACGACTTTGAACGCGAGGCCCTCCGTCGATTGGTTTTGATCTAATAAAAGCACTCGTCCCATCACTGGTCAGAGTTCTAATTGCATGTATTAGCTCTAGAATTACCACAGTTATCCAAGTAACTGAGTAAGATCTAAGGAACCAAAACTGATATATTGAGCCATTCGCGGTATCGCCTTAATACGGCTTGCACTGAGACATGCATGGCTTAATCTTTGAGACAAGCATATAACTACTGGCAGGATCAACCAGGGAGCTCACAATTTCAAACAAACGTTATCATCGTCGTCGTCGTCGTAGTCAACACTCCATCGGATGGGTAAATTGTAAATACCGCATAGTATCCGATGTGTGTCTAAGTTGACAGTGACTTGACTGATGCGCGCGTTGCGAACAGTGAGAATTATCATCATCATAATTATCGGCACGTGTATGTACTACCACACACAGAGTTGCACACAATGTACACAACTAGTGTGTGTGGTAAACGCGACACGATAAAGAGAGAATTATATAAAAGAGATTTGTTTCAATCCCATTGTGAACGTTCCTATCAAGACCTAAACGAAGACACTGCTGTAAAGAAAATCTTTTCTAAATCGATGTACAATTAACACACGACAATTACGATTACACCCGGTATAGAGAGAGTCTAAGCGCGTTTTGAAACTAAAAAAAATAAACATATTTACATATGATTTTTTCGATACGACGATGTAATTTACAAGCCGTATGTATAATTTAAAACGATCGTTGGTATATATGCGCGGTTGTAGTTAAACAACCGTTTTAGCCGAGACCCATGTTACTTACGGCCGCGTTCGAAATGATATAATACCATACAGTTGTACAGTAGTGTATACCATTAAAACGCAACTAGAACAAGGCTCTTGTCGATCGACACAGAACATGTAAAATTAAATGAAAATGCGATAGTTTCACGTACCGCGATGATATCATCTAGAGAGGAGGAGTGTGTGAAATAAAACAAGTTATAAACATTAACACACAAACTTTATTCCAAGTTTTTTTTTTTTTTTTTTTTTTCCCTTATTATATATAGTGTTTGTGTGTAGAATAATATAACGATTGCATATTTCTTACTTCTCTCATTTAGACGCTCATCGGTAGTAACGTTATCTTCGTTCAAGAGTTTGTTGCAAGTTCTCGGACCGACACACGCGCTGCTCTCTCGTATATATTATATCACTTTATACATCGTAATATATATAGACTTTTAAAATGATATTAAAAATATACATATACACGGGTATAGAGTAGATAAAATTAACAGAGCGAGGAGAATTCCAACAAGCTCTCAACGGAGCGAACCAAAGCAATGAGTTTCAGCGAAATAAAAGTTTTAAGCGTCACCACCACACGCCACGATACGTTTAACATACGTTTGTTATCACATATGACGGCGGCAGCGACTATCTCTTATATTTCACGAACTGAGACCAGAGTTTGGTGTGTACCTTGCTTTATTTTTCCAAATTTTTAATGTATACAAGTTTATATTTCATCAAAAAAAGGAAAAAAAACGACAAAAATCCATCATTTTTGGCCGATTTCCTTCAAATTTACAAGGTTTTTTGCTTTATTCTCTTTCTGAATTAAAAAAGGGAGGCTTTAATATCATTATAAACATTTAAAATAATATAAACAATAAAGGTAATAAAGGTATAAAAGTAAAAATGTACAAAATAATGGAGCAAAATGGTCCAAACATCAAAAGTGTAAGAATGGGTTAATTAAACGTGCTTAAAACACATTAGACAATCGCTAATATTCCTCACATCCTGTTGCATAATCGTTACACCACCTACGACGAAAAACGCTAATGATATGCGAAAGTTTAAAAAAAAAAAAACCACCATCACATTTCATGAATAACTACTGAGAAGCGCATATAGATCTTTATTTGACTTCATTCACCTTTGGGACTCACGAGGAGGGGTTTTAATATTGTTTTTTTAAATTTAAATAATAATAATAACAATAACATTAAAAAATATATATATATTTAAAATTAAAAAAATACAAGATAAACAAAAATTGGCCAAAACATTCCATACATCGAAGGTGTAAGAAGGGTCGCGATTATAGAAGACAGTGGCAAATATTTCACTTCCTGTATTATGCAATCACAAAAAAACTTACTACGTCCATGTCTCACCTGACCGCAAAGGATTAGAGCTATTTTTTATGTTTGTACCATTGTACCGTAATAACGGTGAACGCGCGCTAAACCAGTCAACAATTATATATATAAGGAGGAGAGGACACAACGAAGCGAAGGTCTTTTTTTAATAAATTCGCATTTTGCACGCACACGTCACAGGTCGTCGTCGTCATACCGCACAATTAGATTGGATTATTGTATAAATAGAGACACCGCTTACGTAACGTGTGACGCTTTTTAATGAATATTGGACAATCGGTTTTTGGTTTCTTTGACTCGCCGTACTTTTCTCATTGCACTTGATCCTCGAGTTATTATTTTAAAAAATGGGGGTTGGGATGGGGGGTGAGGGGGTTGAATATATTATGATAAATATATATTTGGCATACTCGATCATATTCGTTGCATCCTGGTTGCTTGAAATGAGGGGGGTGAGGGGTGTGAGGGGTGAGGGGTGGGGGTGGGGGTGAAGGGGGTGGGTTTTTTTTTTTTTACGCTCTTGTACGGTTTCCATAATTGTTACATTATTTAAAGAAAATAAATACCTAGGAGATACGAAAGGGATTGGCGGGGGTACAAGGGGGGGAGGGGGTACGGGGGTTGAAAAAAAAAAATCTACACTAGATTGGTAGTTAGTTGGATAACGGTTTAATTATTAAAATATTTCTTGTTTTTTTTTTATTATTATTATTTTATTTATATATATATATATATATATATATATATATATATATATATATATATATATATATATATATATATATATATATAAAAATTAAATAATAAATCATATGAGTTATATTATAAAATACCAAAAGGTGTTGGTTTTTTATTTATTTATTTTTAATTCAATTCCTTGTGGAGTTTATTACGTCACACACACACACATAGTACCATTATATTGAGAACCGCGTCGCCATAGGCCCGCCTCCGTTGCGGGAGGTCTTATAATAATGGACCTACATAAATAATTGTCATCCAAGTCATTAGCATGTCGGGCCATGCTTATTAGCTTAGTGCTTCGGTGCCCGTAGACGCCACAGGTGTAATTAAAGCTTTTTATTGTAACAATTTATATATAGTTATTAATATATTTTGAAAATTTACATCAGGTACACCTAGTTTAAGTAGGTACCTAACCTATATATAAATAAAATCACAGCTTAAAAACAACATTTTCAGATTAAAACATTTAACTTGAGGGAAATATGTATGTAAAGTTTTATGTTAGTTTTTATTGCTTGCATTAAGTTTTTACGTGGGTCTGTAGGTATGATTTATATATATATATATATTTTTTTTTCTCTCTTAAAAGTTGAGTAAAACCTCTTCAGAATTCGGTCATTAATTAAGCGATTTTGTAACGGTGTGTAATGTTAATGTTAGGTAAATGAAATCAGTTGGAAACACATACGATGGCAATCAATTATTTTCGTTTTCGTTTCAGTTATGAGCTTGCGGCAATACTCGGAAGACCATGAAAATGAACGAGGATAATATAGAAAGCTAATGAGGATGGTTCCGGTACTTCATAAACAAAATCTGTCAACCCACCCCTGTGCTGAGTGCAATAATAATTTACTATATATAAAAATGCGATATTATTGTGTTGTCATTATTATATTAAAATAAAATGAAAAATGTTGAAAGGAGCGTTTTGATGATTGTCTTTTGTATGGGAAATTTTAGCTGCGGTAAGCCGCGAAGTAGAACTATAGGTAATATATAGGTACAGTGGAAAAAGCTGACACACCTCACATAAAATGCGAGTAAATAAATCAATGACAAACATAATCGTTTGAAAAACAATCTCAAACTGATGTTGAAACGTGATAATTTTCACAATTATAAGTGTAAATATAATATAAAATATTCAATTTATTTAATAAACGCCATCTGTCCATTTTATGGTAAAACTTTACTTTGTGCGGTTTCGCTAGAAAATCTGTAGATGGCGCTGTATCAACCATAGTGCACGTGTATAAATTTTAATATTAGCGCCATCTATTTACAAATATTGGCGACAAGCTGTAGCCTATTTTCACGCATAACTCTAGTAATGGGAGTTTTGGCGGGTAAACGAAAAAGATCGTGTCACCGCCACACATATTATTTTCCAAAACTTGTATTAATTTCAGTGTTAGTGCATAAAATTGGTGGCATTTTATTCGTTAAGTGCTGGACTACATGCACGAGTGTGGAAAAGTGGTATAATGATGATGAAACGTTTCTTTACGTGTTGTTTCCAAAACTCAATAGAAGCTTTTAAGAATTTAAATCAAACATCACATAAAAATATTGTAGTATCTTGTTAAAGCGGTTATTATGATGTGACCAGTGCACAAGTGTAAATAATTATTATTATTCTTATTGTTAGCGTTTATCTTAAAACACAGTGTTACAGAACACGCTATTTACTCATTCGATGGATTCCAGGGCATAGTTTAAAAGAAAAAAAACTCAAAACAAGGTACGCATAGTTACAAGGTATAGATCGGTAGGTAGGTAGGTAGGTAGGTGTGCCTAAGTTACTATTTAGTTACTATGTAGCATTGTAAAATGATCCATGCAACATACCTTACGTTTGTTGTCATAATGTTTAGATGGCACCGCGAATGCAGCTGCAGCAGCGATCGTGCGTCGGCTTACCACCAACCAGCTGATGACCTGAAATTACATTTTATCAAACGATTATCGTAGGTATGTACCTCCTATTCTGTTATAAATATATACATAATTATATAGTTCACTATGTTTCAGATGACTGCTCCAATGTTGTTGTTGTGATTATTATTATTATTATTGAATACGGTAGGTATATTTTGATTGGCCTGATAGCTCAGTTGCCTTCTGAATTGTGAATTGTGGGTTCGATTCCTACCCCCAGGATAAAAATGTATGTGATGAACATTGATGTTTGTTCTTTGTCTGGGTGTTATATTGTATTCTATGTATGTACCACCTATGAATCAGTTATCTGGTTCCCATAGTACAAACTTACCTTGCTTAGTTTGGAACTAAATGGTGCTGTGTGTAATGTGTGTGTACAAAAAATATATTTATTTATTATACGATATATATATATATATATATATATATATATTTGATAGTGATGCGGGTGCGGGTTCGATTCCCGACGAAGTGGGAAAAATATTTAACGGAATTGCATATATCCCACTCACTGCTGGGTCACGAGACTTCCATAACATAGAGCTAGCTACCGAAACTATTGAACATGCTTTTTTTGTTGCACACGACTTTAAAAAAATCAATATGGTGCAGGTCCGAGCGGGATTCGAACCAGGGTGCGTCATGTCGGTTTGAAATTCGCATGGGCTACCCCGCGGCGCCCACATTTGCTTGCTCAAAATGAATATATAAAGTTTTATTAATCTTTAATAAAATACCATACTTACACCATTATTGATAACAACAACAGGAGGTGGGAACATAGACAAATCAGCTGAACGTGTCAACCAACAAACGAGCCGACACCGCGCCTCCCCCCACCCCTCCCCTCCCCACATCAGGCACACCTGAAATGCGAACGGAGAATGTGGTGAGTAAAAATTATAGCATCTTATTATATCTTGAAAAACTGCATACTTAAAAAAACATTAAACACTAATATGACAAAACTTTATCACTCAGGGTGAGATCTCTTCTGGACAAAATTGTTTTATCAGGCATTTTATTCATCTGGCTGTCACACTAAAGAGGATGAACGGAATTATTTCACATGGGTTGTTGCTGTTTACATACATTGATGCATGCAATATCACATAATATGATACTTTTATATACTGGACAATTCAGTTCCAACAGGAAAGCGGATAAGTTAATTAGGTAAACATTAAAGAAATTTACCCTTTTTTTGGTATTTGTATTGGATCCATAAACATTTAAATATCTATTTCCATTACAATCATGGCAACGGAAAATACACGAAACACCCCAATTATTATTATTATTATTATTATTATTATTATTATTATTATTATTATATATTTCTATAATATTACAGGTTTTTACCAACCACCCCCATTCAGAATAAGAATAATAATCATGTGTAACATAATATGGAATTCTTGTTTTCACCGATATAAAAATGCCACTACTAGGTTATACTTGTATAACATTTATTATATATAGGTAGGTACCTTTAAAAATTTTTCAGGAATGAGGGTCCGGCTGCCCTTGGCTCTGGTGGTGTAGACAGCTACTGACCGACCGACCGGTGGTACACAATGCAAGGTGCATGGGAATGCAGTGGTCAAACATAAACATCTGAAAAAGAAATGTGGCAAATAATGTTAGTACCTGTATGTGAATGTACAATTACATAGTGATTAATATTTACATATATTGAAATGTAGACTATATATATATATATATATATATATATATATGATTTATAGATTTACTTTAAAAAATCTGCTTACTCTACTATAAATTAAGCTTTCATCCACAACAATATACTACTATATTAATCTAAACGGAGGTAACTGTATTGATGCACTGATTTATTGCATGGTGGACAGTTTAGAAAGGTTTATTTATTGCAATATATGTACGGTATGATAATAATAATTATTATACTATACCCTGATCAAACACTCTTCGCTTTTAAAAGCTTTGTCTTTGTTACCATTAAGAAGTATTTATTATTAATTAATTATCTCTGCACTAGGATGATGCAGCATGATGTGTGATTTAGCAAATATCAAATTTTTCAGTTGATACCTTAGCCTATGCCTAAGCCATAATTATGTAACACACCTTATACAGGCAGCAGGCAAGGCAGTATACAAATCTGTTCAGTGGTTGGTAGGTTGTAGGTAGGTAGGTAGGCAGGCAGTCTACATTTTTACATTTCTCTAACAACTATCTGTTTAGATGATGGTCAAGGTCAATCTATTTGCAAGTATGATTTTACATTATTTCATTAATTTTTTTAACTTTCAACAATTTCACTATGTTTGAAAACTTTTTTAAGCATGAATTTGAACAATAATAGGTATATACTATATAATACTGCATAAATATTTCACGTACCTAATAAAAGCGTAAAACGGTTTGAATTTCCATTTATCCGCCATTGTTCGTTGTCGTCCATTATGTTCTTATGTTTGTAAAAAAAATGAAAATTTAAGAATTCAGGTAACATTACATGTACAATTTCAAATCGTATTTGACAAAATTCATTTAGTATACATACGATAACTTAAATGGATGAATAACTTTGCAAAAACCACACACACACACACACACACACACACACACAAATTAACCTATGAAAAGGTGTTTTTTTGCAACTTTAAGTATTATTATGCGTCACTCACTTGTTGTTTTCAGCCGTGGTTTCGTCGGTAGCTGGTCAAACGGCTCCTGGCCGATCTCCTGGTTCGATCCTCGACACGCACACGCCGACCGACCGACCGACCGCCTGCCAGCCAGCCAGGATCCACGCCGCCGTGAACACAACAAACAGAAACATGCAGGCCGGCACTGGAACGATAAAAAAAAATGTGTATGTTAATCATGAAAACGGGTAACACCATCGTAAATCAAACACATAAAAACATTATTTTATATGTACCGAAAATCTTTACAACAATATGAGAAACGTGCGAGTAGAAGTAAAACTATTAGAGCAAATTGAACGATATTAAAACAAACAGGTTCGTTCTCTCGGTCTCTCGCTGTGATCGGAAACGGAAAGAACCATAGAAACGGTGTAAAAAAGTGTTGCCACTCGAGTATAATCGACACTATCTACCAAATTTAAACCATAGACATAGAAACTATCAAGTCATTTGATTCGTATAATTAGTGTGTTAACTAGCTAAATGAGAGTTTTGGCGGGAAAGCGAAAAAGATTGCGTCACCGCATTGTATTATTTTCAGTGTTAGTGCATAAAATTGGTGGTATTCTATTCGTTAAGTGCTGGATTACAGGCGTGAGTGTGGGAAAGTGGTATAATGATGGTGAAACGTTTCTTTTCGTGTTGTTTCCAAAACTCCATAGAAGCTTCAAGTTGCCACCACTTTATTAGGAGTATGACTATGACTAGACTAGACTATGACTAGACTATGACTAAACTAGACTATGACTAGACTATGACTTGACTATGACTATGACCAGACTATGACTTGACTATGACTTGACTATGACTTGACTATGACTTGACTTGATGACTTTGACTTGATGACTTGACTGTGACTTGACACATATTTGCGTGAAATATCATTCACTTGACAAATTATCAATTACTTGACACTGGCTAAATACATAAAAGTGTGAAGCCAACACATAAGAAAAAAATGAGAGTGAAGTGAAATGTCATGAATAATGGGTTCAATTTATTAAGAAAAAAAAAGCATTTTGAACTTAGGTATGACTGAGAAGACCAAAATTTGGAATTTTTTGAGACATTTAGTGTAATAAAGTAGGACATGTTTACAAGCGTGGGTAACTATTTCTTGTGGTTTTTGGAAGTTCGGGGGACTGTTTTCAGTTACTTTTAGTATTCTTAAGGTTAGATTATGATTTATGAAATAGATGTAGATAAGATAATTGTGAGTGCTAAAAATAGTCTATACGATTGACATATAAAAATACCAATTCAGTGCTTAAATCTAGGTACAAAGTTAAATTAATACTAGTTCGTGGTATGTTTATACCTAAACCATAAAGTTAGTTTATAGGAATAGTTATAGGAACCAAGTCGCGTCGTGTATAATGAATAAATAATAAATATAATATAGGTATAGGTATCATCGTCCTCGGACGAATCACCTGGCGTAGGGCTGAGTCTCAACAGATCGCAGCACGACGCTGCTCTACCGAGCACAACACCCCGCCAGGAACGTAAGTCGTCTACAGACTATTCCGAGCCCCGACATCGAACTGAGGTAAATTCGGACCATAGGAGCCGTGATGCACGCGTTAAACCGACCGCACCGATCTCCGCGATCCAAATGGGCTTCGACGTCGCACCTTACGGAGTAAAGCGCGACTAGTAAAGTCACATTGTTTAGAGCCTCCCGACCCTCGGGGCTCCACAGTGAGCATATCCTTGCCGGATTCGGCTAGGCTGGCTTCGGCCTTAGAGGCGTTCAGGCATAATCCCGCGGATGGTAGCTTCGCACCACCCGCGCGCGCCGAGCGCACGCCCGCCGGCGCTTATTGGACTTTGCATTACAAGTTGTCTAAAATTACCTTTTTTTTTTTAATTCACCCTCTTTTACAGATTCCACCCCAAAAGTGACGTCACCATTGCAACCACCGCGACCTCCCCTACCAGACAATCCAAAAAAATCAACCACCCCCCATATGAAAATGTCCAGGAACCACAAAAATGCCGTCCGCAAGGTACACTATTGTTTATATATATTGAATACAATCAATGAGATCCGAGGACCGCAGCCGATGAAAAAACATATTATTTAAATACCTTTTAACAAAAACATCGAGATACACCCAACGGATTGCACCAACATTCATTTCCATGCATCGCCCGTTATCCTTGGATCTTATTTATCGGACCTTAAAAGACTACAAATTGGTATTTATCAAATACCAATCCCTAATTATTCAAATTTGAATAATATAACATCTATACATAGACAAAAACCCATCATACCTACAATCTTTATATTATATACCTATATATACCTACATTCTATATCCCAACCCTTTTACTAATACAATCCAATAAATAAATCTCAATAAAGATCCCATCTCAATAATCAATTTCATTGCAATAAAAAAAATCCCATTGCATCCCTTAGTTAACACTTAACTAAGTCTCATTCGAATCCTATTTTATACAATTCTTGGTAAATAACATTCTATCTCCATTCTAATAGATGCGTATAACTATATCTACCTAATATATACAAGAATACCCAACTCAGTATACCATCCACCATCAAAAATGCCCAAAAGTTAGGTATAACCTTAGTAGGTAGTACCTACCTAAGTCCCAACTCAATAATCGAATCCAGTACCTACTCATTACTTTAAAAACATACCCAAATCATAACAATCCTATCTCCATAACCATCGAATAACTAAACAATGCTTCCTCTCTTTCTATCATTACCCATATCAAACTCGATCGAGCGAGACAAAACATAAACTCACTATTCCTCCGTCATACAATGTTAATGTAATAGGGTTCGTAAAAAGCATCACCTAAATTAAGTCATTCCTTTATATTTAAGCCTTAGGTCAGATAGGTCACAAACAAAGCCTAGGTACTTATATATTGTAGTGTAGTGAAGTATCTACCTAACCAAAACTAGTACTTAGTAGGCACCCATGCATCCACCTTCTGCACAAACGATTAAATTACTCAATCTTTTGTTACAGAATCACCTTCAAGCTCGCAAATAGGCTACCTAAAAGAGATCTGAAGATCTGAGTAATACCCACCTTCTTACACCTAGAACGATCCAGTACACTTAGGCGACCTAGAATTGCAAAGCTCTAAAACATTTGATACATCTACAGTAATGTATGTACACGTCCTCGTATTCCTTAATCCTTAACTGCAGCATTATTACAAATTTGTCATTCTAGATTATTATCGAAACCTAAATAACCTAGATTAGTAAAATTGAATATTATTAATAATATTGTATAAAACAAGTAAATACAGACTTTGATTTCATTTCTCCTACATAATCGTGACTAGTAGCCGCCCTGGCGCCGCGGCGGCGGCGGCGCGCGCGAATCAAACTTCAAAGGTTTGTCGGCTTCTCGGGGCCGTCTGTGATTGGTCGCCGGCGAGGGGGGGGCGGGGCCACGGTACAATGTAACCATATAACCGCACCTTCGAGCGTGCATTGTCTCCAATTTATAATTTTATTGTGAATCATTCTGAATGAGGCTATACAAACAGTAAATCAATCAGGCAGATTATTACATACTAATGTTGTAAATCAAGTATCCTATCCTGAAACGATATTGAAACGTATCCGAACCTATTTATTAAGTATCTGCCAATTTTATTACCACCACTGACGAAACTATCCATTATGTCCGTACGGATACAATTGTCTACACTGGCCATATACAGCCTGATTAACAAACGGGTATTTGTCTCGTATTAGTTACTTCAGCTTTTGTCCTTTTTTTGCTACTGGAATATTTAGCTGGATCGAAAGAGACAAAAGATGCTGTAACTAGTCTAAAGCTAGTTCGTGTTTATTAATAAGGCTGCTAAGGCATAAGCATAAAATACAAACGCAAGGTATAAAATGAAATTAAAATTTGAGAGGTGTCAAGTAACACCCAGATAGAACGTAGTTCCTTTCGATTACTTAGTGAAGGAATTGTAATATATATTTTTTTTAAGTTATAATAATTTCTTTTTCATTATTTACAAATATAATGTAAAAAGAAAGAATATTAACATAATATGAATGCGAAATGGAAATACGAAACGAAAATAGCTGGCTTGCTTTCTATGAGAGAGAGAGAGAGAGATATAAAGAGAGAGAGAGAGAGAAGCACGCGCACGACGCACGGCTTCAAAAAGTGTCGTTACAACTTTTGATCATAATTTTTTTCCGTCTAGCCCCCTTTCGCAACGCGCGATAAGGAACTTCGTTCCAATAACTAGGCTCCGCGGATAACAAGTAGCCCATGTGTTAGTCCACTATATAAGCCATATGTGCAGGATGACGTCAATTGAGTTATGAGAATTTTTGTAAAATAGATTATTATTATAATAAATATAGTTAACAAACAAAATAGGTAGTTAGGCAGGTAATAAACAGTATTCCTCCAGTGTTTTTCCATGCCGAATAGAACAAAGAGTCATAACCATAAAATCGTAGCAAAACAATAGGAGCTCGGCTCAAAAACCAGCACCTTTGTTCCTAAATTCCCCGAAATCGATTGAAATAGCGTGTGAAATTTCCACAAACTCTGCCGGTTAGACAACAGAGCTCGCCCGTGATTGGCTGGCCAATAGGAAGGTAGCTTCAAAATTATATAAATATATGTATCGTTCCGGCCTTTGAGAAGTAAACAGCTCCAACAACAAAAGAGTATCAGTACCTGCAAGCAGTTTCTTCCTGCTTCAAGAACCTCCTGCCCCCCCAATCCAGTGACAGTAGGTGTGCATCTTGTACACAATATATATTCCAAAATTTATCTAAATCTGTCCAGCCGTTTGAGCGTGAACGAGTAACATACATTCATATATAATACAAACTTTTGCGTTTATAATTTGGTAAGAATTAGGTAGAATAACTATTATATCTAAGCAATCATTATTCAATTATTTTTTATTTCTTGGAACATAAACAGCTTAAAATAACGTAATTTTAAAATAATTAAAGTAATAATTATAAACAATGGAAAAGTTATTATGTCAAGGCCAAGACATAAATAATTTTCCGGAAATGACCATACTGCGGCCATCGTATATGGCATCATATAATGGCAAGACTGCGTCGCCCACGTCACAGCGCAGCGTGCATAGAGAATGAACCCAACATAGATAATAAAGCCCCTAATAAGCCATGAAGTGGATTTATAATCAATGGAACCCAAGAACCTTGCATAGGTAACGCTCACGAATCCTCTAGACGGTGCTATGGAGCGACGCCGGCGCCGCTCTACATCCATAGTGTTAACTGTCTCATATCTCTGTCTACCACTCGCATCTTCGCCTAGAGTAGATGAGAAGGCAATTGTTTTTTTTTATCATGAATACGTTCGACATTACATGTAATGAATTTTAATAATAAGTGTAATTGACATTGCCGTTCTTATTATCACTACATAGTATAAAACAAAGTCGCTTTCTCTGTCCCTATGTATGCTTAAATCTTTAAAACTAGATATACTTACAATGGATTTTGATGCGGTTTTTTTAAATAGATATAGTGATCGAAAAGGAAGGTTCATATGTATAATAACATGTAAAAATGTAAATAGTTAACAAGTAAAATGTAGTGTATGAATTGAGATATTCCAAAGATAGCAGAAAATCTTCATGGTTTAGAGAAAGAAGGATTGTTTTACTCTAAATTTAACGCGTGCGGGCCACGGGCAGTAATTAATAAATCAAAACTACTGGATCGATTTTAATAATTTTTTCAGTGAATGACATAGACTATGTACTTTATACCCGTGCGGAGCCGGAGCAGGCCGCTAGTATTATAATATAAATAATAATAAATATGTCAATAAATAAATCCACTGCTCTACATCTGCCTAATTTTTCATACAAATCTTTTGTTTCACGTGCCGGACTGTGCAGATCTTTCTCTTTCACACTCACTTAAATGCCGTCTTGGCGTTGTATAGAACTTTATTTCATAGGAGCGGAATCGCTAGCGCTCCACTCAACACAACTTGACACCATACTGTGGTACTATTGTACGTAGGTAATTATTTGTAGTGAGATGCTGAACAGAGTTTAGAGAATTAATCAATGCATGGACTTAAAATGGAGAGAATATCTATAAATATATATATATAGTAAGTATACTGATTTAAAAAAAAACAGATTGTGTCAACAAAATTTTTCTGGGAGTCACCAGCCCTCCTTGGGACGGGCCACCTCCCCTGCTACCTAATACTAGTGTAGCAGAGAATGCTAGTACCTATATAGGTAAAACGTATTACTCTAGTTGCGCCACGCGCTTAAAAAGTGTCCTATGTGTTGATCCAGCTTAAAAGCTATTCTAGATTCCATCAAAATTAGTTCAGCAGTTACGAAGATTAATGGTAACAAACATTTACGCACCAACACAAACTTACGCATTTATAATATTGGTAAGATATTAATACCATTTGCAACTCTGCACATTCAACTCACTATTCCTCAAAACAGTGCGCTTTTACACGCCGCGACAGATACACGCGCGAGTGGGGGCATCGGCTAAACTAACGGATGTAATTCTTTGTAATTCTGTACCTATCTATTAAAACTTAACTCAAAACTTTTTACATCTACTTTACTACTTTTACTTCAAAAAATGTTGCGTCCCAGTTGAGGTACACAACACTATATTTTATATTTTATAAGCCAAAATTATATTTTGATAATTTTTGTGCGCGAATAGACCCGTTTTATCTTTACAATACAGGCACAATAGTAATTTTATATGAATTACAAAATCATCCATATGATTTTAGTCACTCACGCACGACGCGTCTAGGATTGAAGCGTGACCGTCTCAAATCTTATAAACCTAGCAATGGAATAAAAAGTACTAAAAAGAAAATTCAATTCTACCAAAACATTTACTTCTAAAACTTTTACTTAATATTTGAAAATATTGCGAATAACGCACTTCTTTTTTGAACATAAATTGTTTATTCTATAATCATTATTACTAAATATATTAACATAAAGCATATCTTCAAATCAAATGAAGTACAGCCGTCAATCGAACCTCGTTTGACAAATAATAGAGAAGAAATGTGATTTGATGTAAGCCTGTTTCTCTATTTGGTTTTGATAGAAGGAAGCCTAACGCGGAGAAGTCCTATACAATGGAAACGATGTAGGTGGTTACAGCAGTTTAAGACAGTATTATATTCTTTGACAGTACCTATCTTGGCTTCGCCAGCGAAGTCGCGCCTTCCGTGGAAGCCGGGATACTGCAAAGAGTATGTAACGCTACGCTAAGAATACTGGTTGTTCCCGCAGGAACAAATAATGTTTGGTAGAATGAAAAGCTTTGTCGTTGTTAGGTAAATTTTACATTTTTTCTGTATATATTTTATCAGTTGTCTATTATTTTAGCGCATGTGTTGCAAGTAAAAAGGTTTTGTTTTGTGGTGTATACTATATCAAGGAGACGCGAACACTGGTGGTATTATATATATCCTCTATGCAGAGATTGAATAATTGATATTCATTTAATAATACTTTCACACAATTACGGGAGTGACATAGGTCCGTATTACAGAACGATGCTCAGTCATCGATCGGTGCTCAAGCAGAGATTTCATTCACTAATTGATCATTTTATGAATGAAATCTCTGCTTGAGCACTGATCGATGACTGAGCATCGTTCTGTGATACGGACCATAGTCAATAATATCTAAATTCCTAAAAAAAAAAAAAGAATAGTATTGTTCATATAATCTTCGGACAGCATAGAGAATCAAATTTTACACTACTACAGGGGAATACCCTAAAATAAAACAGATAAACATTCATTTAATTTCATTTACTCGCTGAGTAAAAGGGACAGATTGCTACGAAGAAATCTGTGCGCGACAAAGACAGCGTAACTAACGATGACTGATATATTTTCTTTTTCAGGGCTGCCAGGTGAATATACAAAAATATAAATGAAATTGTACCAATATTTAGTAATATACTGAAAATAAATGTTGAAGTCGCATGGAGTCTCAAATGTACCAATTTAGTACTAATATTACCAAAAAGAGTCACACACCTTCGCCACTGGTGCGAAACTTAGACTAGTTCCCAATACATTCTCCAGTTTATATTGTAAGCTTCTTGAACCAGGAATGTTTTGTCTTTCTAGAGTCAAAGGAAAAAACGATCTAACTGATACGGAAGGTATCCACTAGATGGCTCTGAAATATTTATTTTCACCATAGTCCTTAGACCAATGGGGTGATCATGGAACTTAAATAATTACCATATTAACTATTCACATAAACTATGTATTGAAAATGTTAAATTCATACAAATTTGTGTTTCTAATGGTTGCAATAAATTTCCATGATTGCCTAGCTGGTTATTTATACCAACACTAGATGGCGCTAACCACAATATATAAAAATTAGAACTCATTTTATTACTGATAGGCTAATCAAAATCACATCAAGAATGGATCTATAGAATATGTTTTATTCTTTTCTATGTGGGTATTAACAAAAAAAGTATCTAAGTATTGTATCAGTTATCTGGTTTTTCTGATAGTACAAGCTTTTCTCAGTTTGGGGCTAGATGGCATTGTGTGACCGGGTTTCACGGGGCATAAATAAAACGAATTTGTACAAAAATATTTATTAACATCTTATTTAAAATTCTTCCATGAACACAGTTGAAATCAGTATTGACCAATATTATTATAAACTAGCGGCCCGCCCCGGCTCCGCACGGGTGGACATTTATTTTTTTATACATTTTGGCGTAAACATACAGTAAATGCAGGACATAAAAAAAAATTATTTGTTTCTTGTTCTATCATCAATAGTTTTAGTAGCAAATGCGATGAAAGATATTTTATAGGCCTTTTTTTACATCTTTGGTAACATTATTGTAGTTTTAGTAGGGATCCTTATATTTTTCATGCAATTAAAATAGCGTATATTAATCAACGATAATGTAGCATTCAAAAGGTGAAAGAATTTTTAAAATCCGTCCAGTACTTTTTGAGCCCATCCGTTACAAACATACTTACATACAAATCTTTCCTGCACTTATTATACCTACTGCAATGCATTTGGGTAAGTCATGTATAGATAGGATGTGTGGAGAAAAATTACAATTAAATCCTCATAATCATATATACTAACTTTCGCACGTTTGTAATATTTGTAGTCAGTATCATCACTGTCAAGTTTCTTGTAGCTTCTTCTTTACAGGTGTAATCGAAGCTTCGGATCGGAGTTTTCTGTTCTGCATTGTGTCTGATTGCTTGCGCCAGTAGTGGGGAAGAACTGCTTTTTTTTCAAACTCATATATTGTAATGCTACGTAATATTTGACAGTAAGAACTTTGTAATTCTATATGCTTAGTACAATAACTTAATTTAGAGTACCTAATATAATTTTTGGTAAAAATGCAAAAGGCTATTTGCAATAAATCCTTTGACTCTGACTTTAGTAAGGAATCCTTAATAATATTATAAACGCGCGAAAGTTTATTATTATATAAATAGTATATATATTATATAATTATCCTTAGTAAGGATATGCTATGTTTAATTATTACCATAAATTAATAAATGTTTGGACATTCCACACAGCGCCATCTAGCCCCAAACTAGGCAAAGCTTGTACTATGGGAACCAGATAACTGATACAATACTTAGATACTTTTTGTTTGTAAATACATACATAGAATACAATATAACACAGAACAAACATCGATTTTCATTACAAAATTGTTTGTCATAGGCGGGAATCGAACCCACGACAACGGCAGAGCTACTACCAACTGCTACCAGGCTAGTCTTGAGTTAGGATTGAGATTAACCTCCGATTTTGAAGTCGGTTGAACAAATAGCAATCGCGAATAAGGTCTCGTATCCAAGTTTACAGGTTCACTGGTGTGGTGGTTGAGCAGGTCGGCTCATAATCTGGAAGCTGCGGGTTCGATTCCCACCTAACAAAAACTATCAAAGTATTGTATCAGTTATCTGGTTCCCATAGTACAAGCTTTGCTTAGTTTGGGGCTAGATGGCGCTGTGTGACGTGTACACATATTTTTTATTTTTGATGTAAAACTTCTTTACGCACGCTTAACATGAAGAGTAAACAGGTGAATACGAGGCGAACGGAAGTTGAAGTTAGTTCACGTCGATCTCCATTGTCAACATAACAACGTTCAACATTTGTATTATTATGCTGGTAATGACAATTTACAATTATCACGATGGCGACATTAACATCAAACAAAGTTATACCGGCCGATAGATGGCGCTAAACTAAAGAAATTTTACTTCAGTCGTGTGGTCTAAATCAACAGCGTTTTTTTTGAAGTCAGTTTAACTCCTTTTGTTAATGAAACTATCAGTAACATGAAGTGTCGTCGGTGGATAGTCCGGCTGTGACGTCACGGGTCGCGTCGGCTCGGCGGCCAGCTCGCAGCCGACACCTGCGGGTGCGGCGGGGAGTTCGCTTGACGACGGACGAATGGTGTCTGGAAACATGTAAGTTTTTTTTTAAATTAAGCATTTTTAGAACAGTGTAAATAATAATAATACGTATGGACATCTCACACAGCGCAATCTAGCCCCAAACTAAGCAAAGCTTGTATTGTGGGAACCAGATAACTGATGCAATAATTAGATACTTTTTGTTTGTAAATACATACATAGAATACAATATAAACACCCAGACACAGAACAAACATCTATAATATGTTAATTTTAAAAATGTTTGTCATAGATGGGAATCGAACCCACGACCTACAGTTCGGAAGGCAGGGTTACTACCAACTGAGCTATCGGGCTAGTCAAAATAAATAAAAAACTGTGATTTAGACCAAACGACTGTAGTAAAACTTCTTTAGTTTAGCGCCATCTATCGGCCGGTATTCTTTGTTTGATGTTATGTCGCCATCTTGATAAATTGTAAATTGTAAATTGTCATTTTATTCATATTCATATTTATTTATTTGCATTCATGTACAATTTATGTATTATGTCAGGTCTTAACAACTAGTTAAGTAGGTACATGAACCCTGTAAGGGCGCTTGCAACTGAGTGCGTTTAAAAAATACGTAATAAATATGTCGTCAAAATTTAATAATATAATATTTTTAAGCATTTAATTATTTGATTATTCCATTATTCAACTAATTATCTATTGAAGATGGCAAGTCAATAGATAATATGCAATTAATCTAATCAATAAATTTATTTCAGTCTTTTTTTGCTACTACCCACTCTTTACAAAAATAAATCGTGTAAGCACAATGTATAACTGGATAGGTAGGTACAAAACACAGGGTGGGCCGGTTTATAACTGGACAAATTTTATGTTTATTTATTGTAATGAAACTCTTCGACCGAATAATAAAAATGAATGTGTAAAAACGACCTTTTATTATATGATTTATACTAATACAATGTATAGTATATTTATACATTATTTTCTCTTTCCTGGGTGAGAATCGAACCCACAACCTGAAGAAGACATAGCTACTGCCAACTGAGCTATCATGCAAGTCAAATATATGTGACTGTCTGGCGATATTAGTTAATTTAATTACTAAAGATGGTGCACTACATACCTTCCTTCTCAACCTTTTTAACTGTATTAGTTCTTGTATGTTTTGCTTATAGAGGTCATTAAACTCATACTTGGTTTCAGATTTCAGCACTACATCCATGTATAAAAATATTCTTCACACGCATTTTCTACTGGTTCTTGTTTGATATATGCTTGGGATTTTCAGCCTTATCTAATACATTCTGAACTTTAACCTCCCAAGTATCTACTTGGTTACCAAAATTAGGTGTTTTAATACCATTTTTGTGTGGTTTCAGTAACTTTGCATGTGATGTTTTTGAACCAGTTTTACATTTAACACTTGTGTCTTGTGAAGTGTCAGTAACGGGTGACTTTACATAAACATCACAAAATTCACGGTCAAAGTCTAAGCCCTGTAAAGTTTCACCATCATTTTGTTTTGAGTTAATTTTCTCGAACAAAGTGTCTTCCTGTAAATTGTCAACATTGGGTCCCATTCAAAAGTATTTGTCTCCGAGAATCCTAGTCTTGTGGCAGAGGTTGGTAATACATTACATTTCTGAAATTAAAATGAAAATTATAATAATATGTGTGCCTGGAAGAAAACAGTCTGTCTTTTCAGAAGAGTTTTGTTACACACACTAATTTTTTTATATTATTAAATAAATAAGGAATGAATTCAAGTTTTATTTATCATCTCCCTTCCTTTCCCATCCCTTATTGCGTCTCCTGTAGACATAGAATGTGATCAGCAGCATAATGAGATATCCGGGCAAGTTAGTTGTAAGGATGCCTTGTGACACAATAGAACCTACATAGAACTCACCATAATCTATAAGAAATTGATGAGCTTGATTCACTTGCTTTTTGAAAGAAACCACATTAATCTTCGCTCACATTCATAGCATAGTGATATTGCCTGGTTGGAGAGCTCCTGTAAATAACAAAAACGAGTGTGCTTTAGACCACACAACTAAAGTAATACTTCTATATGAAACTGTTATGTATGAAAATAGGTTTTATATTAGTTTATAGTCAACCTCTTTTTGTATCGTTTCATTCTTCATTCTTTTCTATTGTATTTGATTGTCTTTTGTTTTTACAGTTCTTGCTCCTTAGCTCAATAAATATGTACTTACTAAAGTTATTGTGATCATTTTATTAAACATAATAGAAACATAACTCTCTCTCTTTCTATCTTCACTAACTAATATCTCCCTATCAACTTCCATTCGCCTCATCTAAGCAATTTCCCTAATGCATTCACATATCACTTCGGAAGTCAAGTGTGTGTAAAGAAGTTTTACTTCAAAAACATAATATTATGATTAATGAAATCATAATAAATGAGCCTATAATATTTTTAAAATAATATAATTAATAAATAATCGAAATCCCTGGGAAACATTTGATGCAAGAGGCAAGTAATTGTTCAGAGTGGCATTCTGATGGGGAGGCTAATGTTCAAAGTCAAAAGATTTATTGAAATTACTTAGCACTTTTACAAGTCAAAATTATATTAGGTACTTAAAATTAAGTTATTTTACTAAGCATGTAAAATTACAAAGTGCTTATCGTCAAATAATATATAGGAAGCCCATTACAATATATGAGTTTGGTAAAAAAAGAAGTTCTCTTTCTCACTACTGGTACAAGCAATCTGGCACAATGCAGTTCTGCAGTGAATGACTTCGGTTGATGATGATATCAGTTTATTAAGTCCTACACTGACATTTTGCTTGGGGTGTATTTTGTATTTCCCTTTACTATCATCAGTATCATCTACAAGAGCCATCTCACTTCCATGAAACAATAAATCATGTCTCTACTTTCATGGAATAGGTACCTAATTACTTGAATTAAGGAAAAATTATAGTGGTAACAACAAAAATATCTCACTAGATATCTGCAAATCTATGACTATAGAAACTTTAGAAAAAAGTTAGATTGAAATTAGTACACTAGAAAGTTCACTGATACAATCACATTCTCTATTGGTCCAGCTTATTCCTCAGAATGCAGAGTAAAGGGAAATTAAGTATTATTTCCTCTGTGTGAACTTAAAATCTAAAGTAATGTTAAAACTTACCAAATTTTCTAAAAATCCACAATAAATTTGATTCTGTTCAACATCTACTAAGAGATTTAACTTTCTTCCTGAACTTAAACAAGCCACGCACAGTAAATTCATGATTGAATATCAATAAGCTATTTTTTTTATTAATGAAGAAAACCAAGAGAAAACTGGCTGAGAGCCGTATTACAATAAATTATCATTGGCTAAGAGAAGACTCAAGCCAACTCAATCGCTGGTAAATACAATGTAAGTAAGGTACCCTTTAATCCTTTTAACTTGGTTTTATTTAATTTTATCTCTATATCACCCGAACTTTTAACAAAATCGAGATAGCAAAAAAAAAAATTAGCACCGTTGAGTCTTATACGCGTAAAGAAATCTTTTCATTTTGTATTTCAACAGTAACTCTAATTAATCAACATACATTAACGCAGGATTAACTTTACTCCAAATATTGAAATAATTACCTACTAGAATGTACTCTGTGAGAACAACTCTAAACAATCTCATTAAAATCTGTGAACAATAGTGAACATGGAGTAAGGAATGAGTAAGATAAGGTATGATCAAAGAGTATAATAACTGTCTAAAGAAGAAGGGTATGATGTACATGAGTTGACTGACTTTACTCGCGGACTAAAAGTTATACTTTGGTGCTACCTAGTTTAACGATGGATAACAAGATAGGCGTGAAACTAATAATTACTTATGACGTATTGACGTAATTTTACTTAACGTTTGTTTCGTCGCTTTTTATTTTAATTTCGCCAAACCATCATACGAAGGAGATTGTTCGGTAATTTAAATAATTTGGCCAGTGAAAATATTATTGTTGGTATGTCCGATAAAATGAAGCGTGGCGACATTAACATCTTGTATTTCCCTCTCTACGTGAAGATAGAAGGAAAGAGTTACGTTTCGTATATTACTGTAGGACAAGAGAGATAGGGCTAAAGAAGTTTTACTTACTTCAGTCGTGTGATGTGGTCTAAAGCACATTCTTTTTCTTTTTCAAAATATGAATCCTAAATATTAGGTCTTTACCTATGAAATTGCCGTTTTGTTTGAAAAAAGTTAAAGTTTTTTTTTTTCGAACTTATTTATTTATTTTATTCAAAGTAATCACCCCTGCAATCAATGCATCTTTGCCAACGCTGTGGCAGTTTATGGATGCCCTTCTTGAAAAAATCAGCAGGACGGGAGACAACAAACTCTTCAAAGGCGTTTTGTACTGCCTCTCGGGAATTGAATTTTTTTCCCGCTAAAAAGTTGTCCAAATTTTGGAAAAAGTAATAGTCGGTAGGCGCAAGATCTGGTGAGTATGGCGGATGAGGGAGAGCTTCCAAACCCAACTCATGCATCTTAGAGACGGTCTGTTGTGCAGTATGGGGTCGCGCGTTGTCGTGAAGTAGCAGTGGAGACGACCGATTGACCAAAGCTGGTTGCAGACGTGCGAGTTTCGCCATCATTGTGGTCAGTTCTTCAATGTACACATCTGCAGTAATGCTCTCGCCGTTTTGTAAAAAGCTATGATGAATCACACCAGCACTAGACCACCAAACTGTGACCATCACCTTTCTAGGGGTCATTTTTCGTTTTGCACATTGCTTTGGTACCGAACCAGGATTAACCAACTTGCTGAGCGCTTTCGATTGTCAAAAAGAATCCAATTTTCGTCGCACGTAACAATTCGGTTCAAAATTCCTTCATTTCTGTGCCTGTTAAGCAGCGCAAGGCAAGTCTCGACGCGTACGTTGCGCTGGCGATCGTTAAGTTCGTGGGGCACCCATCTATCAAGCTTTTTTATCTTGCCAATCTGTCGCAAATGGACCAATATTGTTTTGATGCTAACATCAAAAGCTGCTGCCAGCTCAGCTGTAGATTGAGATTCATCAGCTTCCACAATCGCCTTTAATTCATCATTGTTGACCAAAGTTTCCGGACGACCACGAGGTTCATTTTCCAAATCAAAATTCCCAGAACGGAACCGAGCAAAGCAATAACGGGTTGTACGTTCATTTGTACAGTTCTCTCCGAAAACGTCGTTGATGTTACGTGTCGTTTGTGCCGCGTTGGTGCCACGACGGAACTCATATTCCATAATTACACGAAATTTCAAAGTATCCATTATGAGGAAAAATGTTGAAATGTAATGAAAATACAACGCTAATCAATAAACAAAAGACTTATATTGTAAATAGAATGTCATATTTTTAAAACAAAATTAATTTGAATTTAGAATTCATAGCCAATCAAAACTTTTTTTTTGTTTGAAAAAGTCTGTACTGCAATACGGCAATTTCATAGGTAAAGACCTATTATATTGTAATAACATTTAGGGTAAACAAAAAAAAAATTAAAAACAATAATCAGAGATTTCAAAAAGAGTATAAACAGAATGATAAGGTGGAAAAAAAAATACAAATAAAAATAAAATAAAGTAACAACCAATATAGCAGCCATACAACCATCGAATAATAAGAACGAATTTTCAAATAAAATTAAAAATAAACATAAACAAGCCGTCACGGCACATTTTGGGGGTATATCATTTTTAATATAGCTACAAATATACAAGCACATGTATATATTTAAAATACCTATAAATATATAGAAGAATTAATAGTAATCATAATTTTAAAGCAATATAATAATAGTAGATCAACCAAATAATATAATAGAGAAATCATATAGACAGTAGCTTTTGCTGTTGTAACAAATAGTGTTTGAATTTTATTCTAGTTTTAGATTAGATTTTGTATTTTATGTAAATTCATTCAAATAAATATATAATTAAGTAATTAAGTTGTAAGTAACTAGATTATAAGTGGTGTACTTATTTTATATTGTGTAGATAAGTATCTAAATATATATTTTAGATTTTTTCATTATAACTATTTTTAATTAATGTAAATACAGTATTCTTTTGTTTTGTTTAATATGGTATAGTAGATTCACCTGAAAATATACGAAGTATCTCTACCTAATCTGTGTATCGCACTGAAAATTTTTCGTTTGATGCGCTATCTATCATTCTACGTGACATTGGCAACATTGTGGTTACTTCTCCACAAAAGCTATATCAGTGTTAGTGCATAAAATTGGTGGCATTTTATTCGTTAAGTGCTGGATTACAGGCATGAGTGTGGGAAAGTGGTATAATGATGGTGAAACTTTTTTTTTCGTGTTGTTTCCAAAACTCCATAGAAGCTTCAAGTAAAGTTGCCACCAGTTTACTAGGGATATGACTTTGACTAGACTATGACTTGACTTGATGACATCGACTGTGACTTAACACATATTTGCGAAAATATCATTATCTCGAAAAATTATCAATTACTTGACACTGGCTAAATACACAAAAGTGTGAAGCCAAAACATAAAAAACAAAAAATAAATAATAACCAAGTGAGTTCAGGAAAAAAAAGATATATTTACAATTGGGTATATCACAAATGTCACGATGCGTCTAATTTTACTATTAAATTAAAACGACTCAAAATTGTGACACCAACTCAAACATCTAGAAACTACAGTGAATATACGCCTAAAGCGTTGCGTAGCTTAAAACCAAAGTCAACAAGGAATACTGTTCAATTTTAAGTAGATGCTCAGAGAGTTAGAGCTGTAGCAGGAAACGGTGGTGATGGGTGCATATCCTTCCTCTGTGCTTGGTGCAAGGACCACGCCGGACCGGATGGTGGCGACGGTGGGAACGGTGGACATGTCGTTTTTCAGGTAAAGTTTTTGAGGTTATGTTGTTGTTTTGATTATTTAACTTGGACAAGTTTTGATAAAAGCGTCCATACAGCAATGGTACTATTGCATTACAGCCGCAGTATTAATGCCCTTCTCATTTTAAAGTCGTATTTTAAAATTTATGTACTTGTAATCTTATTATGATAAATAATTAAATAATCTACAACTAGTATAGTATTATCTGTAACTCTGCAAAGAGTTTACCTGCGCATCGAGTTGAGCCAAAACTTTTACACTGACATGTCCTATATATCTGCCTTGACCGCAAAGGCAGCCACCTAACACCTTTCATCAAAAGCCCTTTTAGCCTTAAAAAAAAACAAACAACTGAGAGACCAGCAATCACTTAGACTTAAAATACTTTGATAATTACCTTGAATAGTACTTACCTTGACAAACTTTGCAGAAAATACCTAATTAATGTAATAGAGGTTGGATGGTAATGATAATGTTGTTGCATAACATAAGATTTGGAAGTATGTTGTTGCTTACCGGTCCTAATAATTCAATATTCTCTTTGTTCAGGCCACACACTCGGTGAAGAGCCTCAACCACTGCAAGTCTGTAAACAAGCCAAGCACGGAGAGAAACGTTACAACAAGGAGTGCAATGGAAAGAATTCTATGCATGTCATAGTACCAGTGGCTTTAGGTATGCTGCACTCAGGATTCCATCAATGATAAATTAAAAAAAAACAAGTGTGCTTTATACCATGGTTGAAGTAAAATTTGGTAAAGAAAACATGCTATGCAAACTGGCTATGAGAGGAAGAGAGAAAGAAAATGTGCGCATACACTGCTCTCTTCTACAGTAATATACGAAATTCTTTCTTTCTATCTTCACTAACTTATATCTATCTCTCAACTTCCGTTCGCCGGATCAATTAATGTAACACTCTCGTCACGCATTCACCAGCTTACTCACCAAGTCAAGTGTGCGCAAAGATGTTTTACTTATAAAAAAAACGCGTGCGGAATATGCTAGCTCATACATACAATATTCACTATGTTAAGGTACAATAGTGAAGGATGCTGCCGGAATGTGGTGGGCGACCTCGACAAGGAGGGCGTGATGTTCGTGGCGGCGCGGGGGGGCGCGGGCGGGAGGGGAACAAGTTCTTCCTCACCCACACTGAACAGGTACCACCCGCTTCTTTAATAACCAGCTCAGAGTTCAATCTCAATCACATACATTTGTATGTATGCTCCCGGTCTGAAAATGTTTACCACTTTAAGATTAATAATTTCTCCAAAACAATGCCCAAAACTAAGCTACAGATTCCTCCAATTCAAAGGTTGTCTGGAAGAGATCTCTCTAAGCGATAAGATCGCCTATTGTACTAGTACTAGTTAATTATGAGTTTTTCTTTTTTATTTAAAGTGTTGATCTATCTATCTATTGCATACACTAATCTGTGTCACAAGGTACCGCTGGGGCGAGATGGTTATTGCAGTCGCGACTCGCATCTCGCCCCATCCTGGCGGCGGTCGGATCACGGGTTTTAGTGGGTTCGAGTCCCACATAACCCAACCACCCCTGTGGTGGCAGGGCAGTACGAATTCAATACACCCCTCAAACAAAAAAAAAATCACAAGGTTGATGATAATTATATCATTTGAATACGCATTGAGCATAGAATTTTTTTATTACAACGAATATCGGGTTGTCTCGGATTTCATCAAAAAGTCGTGAATACTCCTTGTTGGAATCGATGCTACAATTATTAAAAAGTAATATGTACCTAGATATGGTATTTTAGACTTTACTGCACATGGTGTTGGTGTGCTAAAGAATCTAATATGAAAAATTGACAATTGTAAATTGTCATGTCCAATTGTAAATGTGTCCTACCAGACATAGGTACAATTTTTTAACTTTGTTTTGTTGACAATGGAGATCTACGTGAAGTAACAATTTTCAACTTCCGTTCGCCTAGTTTAGCATTCACTAGCTTACTCCCCAAGTCAAGTGTGCATAAAGAAGTCATACTTCAATAAATTGTTTGATTTGATCTGTGTTAACGCAAGTGCATTCATGTTTTCCGATTTATTTCTCGACTGGCCCAATAGTTCAGTTGGTAGTAGCCCTGCCTTCTGGAGTGGGTTGTGGGTTCGATCCCCACCCAGGACAAACATTTGTGTGATGAACATTGATGTTTGTTCTGTGTCTGGGTGTTATATTGTATTCTATGTGTGTATTTACAAACAAAAAGTATCAAAGTATTATATCAGTTATCTGGTTCCAATAATACAAGCTTTGCTTAGTTTGGGACTAGATGGCGCTTTGTGAAATGTCCACAGATATTATTTTATAATAATAATAACGCCCAACGATCACTTACATAGATCGTGGACCCTAACTAGGATTCCCCGTGTCTAGGGACCCAGGAACTACGAGGACCATGGTCCCACAACACCCAGACTCAGAACAATTAATTGCGCTTTTTTTTCTGTGCACATACTTGTCTGTCGCGGGAATCGAACCCACCGCCTCCGTGTTATGAGCCGACCTGCCCAACCACCACACCACAGAGGTTGTTATATTTATTTATTTACTAGTTGCGCTCCGCGGTTTCACCCGCGGATAAAAAGTATTTCAATTATTTGCTCATTCCACGGGAGCATTTCACTTTTCCGGGATAAAATGTAGCCTATATGTTAATCCAGTGTATAAACTATCTTAATACCGAATTTCATCCAAATCCATTCAGCCGTTTGAGCGTGAAGGAGTAACAAACATACACACAAACTTTCGCCTTTATAATATTAGTGTGATTTATTTCAGGCACCGGATATAGCAGAGCTCGGCGCTGCGGGTGAAACCATAGAGTATATGTTGGAAGTGCGGTCGATGGCCCACATCGGGCTGCCGGGCTCCCCAACGCCGGGAAGGGCACCTGCTGCGGGCGCTCACCCGGCCGCGGCCCGCGGTCGCCCCGTACCCTTTTACAACCCTTAAACCGCATATAGGTAAGCTATTTTATAGACACAGGTAATCCTAGTTAGGGTCTAGGATCCATGTATGTGATCGTTGGGCGTTATTTATTACAAGCGGGCCGCGCCTGCTTCTCTCGGGTGGATATACTTAGTTTTCACTTCTACCGGCGCTCCTAGAGACGCATGTTTTGTTTATAAAGATTTATAAAATGAGCAAACTACCTTTATGTCTTCAACTAAAAACTACACTGATATAACAACTACTACAAATATATATATTTTTTTATATTAATCTGCATTTCCACAGACACCTGGGTCCGTGCTTTTTGTTAGATAATTTTTTATATTTATGAATTAAGCCTATTATTAACATGAACTTATATATAATACAGGAAGGATAATACAGCTACTAAAAACAGCTACTAAACACTTTATTTATTATTTATTAAATTTATATTCAATTTCAATCAAATGTATGCATAATTATTATTATTATTAATAGGTCTTTACCTATGAAATTGCCGTTTTGCAGTACAGACTTTTTCAAACAAAAAAAAGTTTTGATTGGCTATGAATTCTAAATTCAAATTAATTTTGTTTTAAAAATATGACATTCTATTTACAATATAAGTCTTTTGTTTATTGATTAGCGTTGTATTTTCATTACATTTCAACATTTTTCCTCATAATGAATACTTTGAAATTTCGTGTAATTTTGGAATATGAGTTCCGTCATGGCACCAACGCGGCACTAACGACACGTAACATCAACGACGTTTACGGAGAGAACTGTACAAACGAACGTACAACCCGTTATTGGTTTGCTCGGTTCCGTTCTGGGAATTTTGACTTGAAAAATGAACCTCGTGGTCGTCCGGAAACTTTGGTCAACAATGATGAATTAAAGGCGATTGTGGAAGCTGATGAATCTCAATCTACAGCTGAGCTGGCAGCAGCTTTTGATGTTAGCATCAAAACAATATTGGTCCATTTGCGACAGATTGGCAAGATAAAAAAGCTTGATAGATGGGTGCCCCACGAACTTAACGATCGCCAGCGCAACGTACGCGTCGAGACTTGCCTTGCGCTGCTTAACAGGCACAGAAATGAAGGAATTTTGAGCCGAATTGTTACGTGCGACGAAAAATGGATTCTTTTTGACAATCGAAAGCGCTCAGCAAGTTGGTTAGATCCTGGTTCGGTACCAAAGCAATGTGCAAAACGAAAAATGACCCCTAGAAAGGTGATGGTCACAGTTTGGTGGTCTAGTGCTGGTGTGATTCATCATAGCTTTTTACAAAACGGCGAGAGCATTACTGCAGATGTGTACATTGAAGAACTGACCACAATGATGGCGAAACTCGCACGTCTGCAACCAGCTTTGGTCAATCGGTCGTCTCCACTGCTACTTCACGACAACGCGCGACCCCATACTGCACAACAGACCGTCTCTAAGCTGCATGAGTTGGGTTTGGAAGCTCTCCCTCATCCGCCATACTCACCAGATCTTGCGCCTACCGACTATTACTTTTTCCAAAATTTGGACAACTTTTTAGCGGGAAAAAAATTCAATTCCCGAGAGGCAGTACAAAACGCCTTTGAAGAGTTTGTTGTCTCCCGTCCTGCTGATTTTTTCAAGAAGGGCATCCATAAACTGCCACAGCGTTGGCAAAGGTGCATTGATTGCAGGGGTGATTACTTTGAATAAAAGAAATAAATAAGTTCGAAAAAAAAAAATACTTTAACTTTTTTCAAACAAAACGGCAATTTCATAGGTAAAGACCTATATAATAAGTTGAAATGTAATCTGACCTGCCTTGTGTAAAATGCAAAGTTATAATGGCCAATAAATAATATTCTATTCTATTCTACACTACCTACTACCAAAGTGCCCCCGCCCCCCTTTTCCAATCGCCTTAATTTTATACTGAGAAATGCTTGGATGATATTATCATAAATTGCCTTGAACACAGACGAAGCTCGCCGGTCTGTCGGTCTTCCATAGGCTACATTTTGGAGAGTGTGCGCATGCCCTTCGTCAACTCATTCCGTCATCCCCTTTCCATCATAGAACTACAAGACTTGTGATTCGTCACATCCTTACGTCGTTAGTGTACCCCGAGTCCGCACGAAGCGTTTTGCTGGGTCATTTATAGTTCGTTATTTTTGTAGTTATACTCTTCCAACAACAGTGTTTCCTCCTGGGTCTTTGTAAGTCAAGAGTGAATGGGCATCCCATGGGCAAGCGTGTTCCACCTTAGACAACTTCATAACTTACCATCAGGGGCCTTACCGCGTAAGTCTGGTGGAGATCGTAATCGTGTTCTCTCTCGCTCGCATTCGTGGACTTGTTAATTGGCGCGTGCGGGATGACAGGCGAAGCCGATTCCCAGAACGGTTACGCGGTAGGGGTGCAGGTGAGGTGTTGTAAAACGCATGTCCATTTTAGCATAAAAATAAATAATAATAATATTATAAAAAGGAAAGATTTGTATGTATGTTTGTAACGAATCGGATCACGAAGTACTGCGCCGATTTTAAAAATTCTTTCACCATTTTAATGCTACATTTTAAAGTTTACTTTAGTTTTAGATTGTGACACAGAATCGAAACCATTATCGCTGATTAATATAGGCTATTTTAATTGAAAGAAAAAAGTGTTTATGCCAAAATGTTTCAAAAATAAATGTCCACCCGTGCGGAGCTGGGGCGGGTTCTAGTATATTCATATTTTATTTAGGAAATTGTTGTTATTTGCAGGCATGGTCCAGTACGACGACTATGAACAGGTGGCGATAGCCGACCTGCCCGGGCTGATTCCAGGTTCGCACAACAACTATGGACGAGGTGTTTGTTGAACAATATACAAACTGAGCAAAGCTTGCACTATGGGAACCAGATAACTGATACAATACTTGGATACTTTTAGAAGTAAAACTTCTTTACTCACGCTTGACTTGGGGAGTAAGCTGGCGAGGCGAACGGAAGTTAAAAGTTTTAGGTTGATGGTAGGTCTCCATTGTCAAAGTTTTAAAGATAAAAAAAATGTATTGGTATGGCCGGTAAAATGACAATTTAGAATTATCAAAATGGTGACATTAACATTAAACAAAGCAAAAACAAAGTTGTACCGGCCGATAGATGGAGCTGAAAAAGTTTTACTTTAGTCGTGTGGTCTAAAGCACACTTGTTTGTTTTGATATTTTTATTTTGTTTTGGCTCCACACTTTTGTGTATTTAGCCAGTGTCAAGTAATTGATAATTTATCAAGTTAATGATATTTCACGCAAATATGTGTCAAGTCATAGTCGAAGTCATCAAGTCAAGTCATAGTCTAGTCAAAGTCATACTCCTAGTAAAGTGGTGGCAACTTTACTTGAAGCTTCTATAGAGTTTTGGAAACCATACGAAAAGAAACATTTCACCATCATTATACCATTTTCCCACACTCACGCCTGTAATCCAGCACTTAACGAATAAAATGCCACCAATTTTATGTACTAAAACTGAAAATAACACAAGTTTTGGAAAATAATACGATGCGGTGACGCAATCTTTTTCGTTTTTCCGCCAAAACTCTCCACATTTTTGTTCTGTGTCCGGATGTTATATTGTATTTTATGTATGTACTAGCGGCCCGTCCCGGCTTCGCTCGGGTGGACGTTTATTTATTAAACATTTTATAATATACGAAAAACAATGTATCACGCACCGGCGCCATCTACTTAAAATGTTGGTTTGTCCTGAATTTTTCCTGAATTTTCTTTGCTATAAACCTCACGGAGCCCGAGACCTTTCCAACGAATGCAAAACCGTGGAAATCGGTTCGTGCGTTCTGGAGTTATAGCGTCAGGAAGGAAAACCCGACTTATTTTTATATAGTAGAAGATTTACAAACAAAATGTATCTAAGTATTGTATCAGTTATCCGGTTCCCATAGTACGAGCTTTGCTTAGTTTGAAAATAGATGGCGCTGTGTGCAATGTCCAAACATATTTTTATTTTATTATTTTTTTGTTCCAGGCATCCAATTCCTCCAACACGTGGACCGGTGTCGTGGATTAATATATCTCCCGGACGGCGCCGAAGGTCCCCGCCACCAATATGAAGTGTTAACCCACGAGCTATCCCAGTACAACTCTACTTTGACAGCTCGGCGCGCGTGCGTAGTGGTTACAACAAGGTGGACTTACCTGAAGGCGGTGCGGGTTTGACTCGGCTGAGGCGGCTTGCGCCCGCTATAGGCATCTCGGCTAAGACTGGACTCAATTTAAGCGAACTTTTAAAGGTGGTCAGAGAGATGTATGACACTGGAGACGGAGCTTAGACTTGGAAAGATAAGAAAAATTTATTCGTTAAGTGCTGGATTACAGGCGTGAGTGTGGGAAAGTGGTATAATGATGGTGAAACGTTTCTTTTCGTGTTGTTGCCAAAACTCCATAGAAGCTTCCGGTAAAGTTGCCACCACTTTACTAGGAGTATGACTTAGACTAGACTATGATTTGTCTTAATGACTTCGACTGTGACTTGACAGATATCTGCGTGAAATATCATTAACTTGAGAAATTATCAATTAATTGACACTGGCTAAATAAACAAAAGTGCGGAGCCACAAAAAATATGTTAATTTTTTTTTACTTTTAAAAAAAGAAAAAGTTTCATCATCAAAAATCAATACTCTATTCGACTTATTACAAAACGTAGACTAAGCGTGGACCAAAGTTAGTACTAGGTTTATACCTATACTAGTTAAAAACCTTATTACAAAAACAAGTTTATCGCTGATCCGGGGATCGTCCATGGTCTAAAGTTAGTCCTCCGATGACCCTAGTTTAACTATAGTACTAACTCGCTAAACGAAAGAAACTAGCGCCACGGTGGTGGAAAAATGAAACTTTTAAGATTTAAAACTATTTACGCGCTAAACGCCAATGTTGGGTTATCAACCTTTGTTACACGATTTTGAGGTTATCTTGGTCTTTGATTTTTTTTTTTTTTTTTTTTTTTTTTTTTTTTTACTTCAAACTTGTCTAGCATTTGACCGCGCTCTCACCTGATGGGAAGTGACGATGCGATCGAAGATGTAGCATGCTAGCCAAGTAAATACCTATTCACTCTTCTCTTGAACACGCCCGGGTCATATTTCGCCGGAAACACAGACGCTGGCAGGGCATTCCATTCCTTAGCCGTTCTAATTAAAAACGTTGAGTCAAATCGCTTGGTACGAATGGGTGGTATTTCGACCACGAAAGGATGGCGCTTAGCCGAGCGTCTAGTAGTCCGGTAGTGGAATGGTGATGGGAGAATGAGATCATGCAGTTCTTGAGCGCATTCACCGTGGTGTAATCTGTAGAAGACCGACAGACTTGCCACCCTACGTCGATGTGCAAGGCTCTGGAGCCTTTCACCAACCAAAGTGTCGTCGTCAATGAGCCTTTTGGCACGCCGTTCAATCGAGTCCAGAGCCTCAAGCTGGTACTTGGCAGACCCGTCCCACAGGTGGCAGCAGTACTCCATACACGATCGGACTTGTGCTTGATACAGATTTAGAAGCTGTCCAGGTGTGAAGTACCGCCTTACCTTGGACAATATGCCGAGTTTTTTTGAAGCTACTTTGGCTTTGGACTCGATGTAGGATCCAAAGTTTAGGTTTGACGTGAGATCAACACCCAAAAGCTCAAGATGGTTTCCTAAACTTACAGATACACCACGGAATGAAGGAGCCAGACGGAGTGGGCTCTTTTTAGCAGTGAATAAACACGCCTGTGTTTTTGCAGCATTGAACCTAACCAAGTTAGCATCGCCCCAATCGGACACGGCTTTCAAAGCCAGGTTCATGCGCTCAACCATAGCCTCTCTCTCAATCCGGACATCGTCACCACTGGCTCGGGCACTGGATGTGTATCTTTCAACAACAGTACTATCATCTGCATACCCAAAGGTACCGGGCTTTAGCAAATCATTGATGTGGAGTAAGAATAGTGTTGCTGAAAGAACTGACCCCTGAGGTACACCAGCATTAATAGCTAATTGATCGGAAGAGCAGCCATCAAGAACCACTCTAAGCGATCGTTCCCTCAAAAAGTCTGATATCCAAGTGCACAAACCAGCAGGTAGTCCGTAAGATGGAAGCTTATTCAGAAGACCGTCGTGCCAGACCCGATCAAATGCCTTAGAGACGTCTAGAGATACAGCAAGTGCCTCTCCATGCATCTCCAAGGCTTCGCTCAATATGTGCGTGGCGTATGCGAGAAGATCCCCAGTTGACCGGTTTCGGCGAAATCCGTATTGCCGGTCACTGAGGAGATCATTGACTTCAAGGTGTGCCAAGAGCTTGTTGTTGATTATACGCTCCATACTCTTACAGAGTATGGAGGTAATTGAGATGGGTCGGTAGTTGGCAGGATCAGCACGACTGCCCTTCTTAGGTACAGGTTGTACATTGGCTAGCTTCCAACTCTTAGGGACTATTCCGGTGTCTAGAGAGAGGCGAAATAGGCGTGTTAAAATGGGAGACAACTCAGGTGCACAGCTCTTAAGTACAATTGCTGGTATACCATCGGGACCACTGGCTTTGTTCACGTCTAGACTGCATAATGTTTTTAGTACCTCCTTCTGACGTATGCGTATTTCCGGCATGAAAGCACCGCAATGTGGAAGGCAGGGAGGTACCTCATTAGCAGTATCTAAACGCGAAGCTTCTGCAAAGAGAGTGGCAAACAAGTTTGCTTTTTCTTTTGCAGTGTGAGCCAGCGATCCGTCAGGTTTTAATAATGGAGGCAGTGAAGATCGACAGAAGTTCGCTTCAACCGATTTGGCTAGGGACCAAAAAGCCTTACTACCAGCTGGATAGGAAGCAAGTTTAGTCCCTATTCGACCAATATGATTGAAACGAGCCTTCCTTAATTCCTTCTTACAGGCCTTGGCGGCAACATTAAAGGCTTTCTTCTTAGCTCGAGTGTCCGATGCCTTGCGTTTTCGAGCGTCAGCCCATGCCAGATATGCCGCATGTTTCTGCGCTTCAGCGTGTGCACAGTCGGCTCCAAACCATGGGCTGGCTTTGCTGGTCATGGGTTTATCGGAAAATGGAATAAAATATTCCATAGCCCGACATACTACCTCAGTAACCGCATTCGCGCAAACCGTCAGATCTCCAGAAGAAAAACACGTTTGCCGCCAAGGATATGAGGCGAAGAAATGTCGCATCTCATCCCAGTCTGCTAAATTGTATCTCCAGACACGCCGAATGCTCTTAGGGCTTGGGTCAGGCGGGGAGTATACTGAAACGGACTTAACCAGACAGTGATCGGAGCTACCAATGGGTGAGGATACCGCCACAGAGTATCGGTCTGGTTCAGTCGTGAGCAGAAGGTCGAGGCAGTTAGCAGTGTGGCTATCAATGTCAGGCACTCGCGTTGGCTCTTGAACAATCTGCGTTAAATTGAGCGCCAAAGCGAGCTTACGCGTCTCTCTCCCAGCGTGGTCCGTGATCTGGTGTGGGACTAACCACTCCTGGTGGTGAGCATTGAAGTCCCCTAGAACAACAAGCTGAGCCGAAGGATAGCGTTGCTGAGCCACATCTGCCGTTTCACTGAGATACTCCATTAGAAGAGTTGTCTCCCGGTCACCGCTATGTGATCTGTACACACCAGCATAGAGAATTTTCTCAATGCCAGTGTCCACTAGCACCCAAATCACCGAAAAGTGGGGATGTTCAAGGTTCCGGAGACGCAAACTACAAATGTCATCACGGACGAAAACGCAGATACCAGCGCGTGGAAGGAAGCGGTTTTCCAAGATGAATCCTGGATAGTCCAGATATGCCGTGTCTGATGGACATCCTATTTGCGTCTCAGTCAAGAAGAACAAGTGTGGTTTATTGGTCTCCAGATGATGATGGACCGCTTGCAGATTTGAGTGCAGCCCACGAATATTTGTGAGGTGCACTTTAAGAGTGAGGACGTGCATCTGCCGTTTAAACTTGTTCACTTTATTAGACTTTTTCATGGTTGGGTGAGTTAGGTAGACAAGTTAGAAGTGGACGAGATATTGGGATGCTAACCCTCAGTAATAGAGAAGCTTCCGCGCCAATGGAGAACTTGCGCGGAGACTGCGGGGACGCCCGAACCCCCCTGAAATTACCCACAAGTTCCTCACTTCCAGTCGCCAACTGGCCCTGTGGGCAACCTCAGGATTTTACACAAGCGGCGGGGCAGCCTTTCGTAGTTGGCTAGACTACTACTTGGGCCCCCTACAACTTGCGGTCGGCCAGCAGAGAGCACCGTGCTTCGGATCCCGCTACCCTCCGAAGCAAGGTCTCCGACGCGAAAGCCTCTCCATCACCAATACCGGTCTGCATACCCAACACAACTGTCCACATCTACTCGTCAGAACGGCTTCATTGGACGTCACGATGGAACACGACGAGTCGCTTGGCATCGTGGTTTTGTCCAATGGGTGGTAACTAAGCCGGCGGCTAAGGCCTTCCACCAGTTATTTGGTTGCTCTTTTGGCACCACCCAGGGGTCACGTGTAGGGAAACTAGGGTTAAAGCCTACGGACGCGAGCAAACACAAACCCCCAAAAATATTTCTACTCGGTTCAGTTTTTATATTTTGTTGCTCCATTTTTAGTTAGTTATAACAACAACAGAAATATCAATTGTCGCGCGTTAAGCAATGCCATATTTACGTTCTGATTGTCGCAAGCCTCGTTGGTAACTATTAAAACTATATGAACAATATTTTTTCGTATTTAATCTACGGTCAATATTTAAACCATGGACTATCTCTGATATCAGCTGGTCTTCGATTAGTCTGCGTTTTGTAATAAACTAAAGGTCTAACTACTTAGTACCGTAATAAACTAGGACTAGTTATTCCAGGCTTAAACCTCCACTTAGACCACGTTTTGTAATAATAATAAATAAATAAATAAATATCTGTGGACATTTCACACAGCGCCATCTAGCCCCAAACTAAGCAAAGCTTGTACTATGGGAACCAGATAACTGATACAATACTTAGATACTTTTTTGTTTTTAAACACATACATAGAATACTGTTATTATTAAGCTGTTATTTACGAAAAAAGGTTGCGATGTAAGTGGACTGTATTCAAAGAAATGGGGAAACGAAAACGAGAAAAGTTAGGATCTGTGCAACTCACCAGGATATTCGTTTAGGTGGATTTGGGCTGGTGTTTTGGTACCTTCCACTAAACTTTGGTTCGCTAGCTTACCTCCGAATGAGCTTGGGTTACCTGACCAGTATGGCGCCTGCGCCGGGTGATGATTTGGGTTTTGCACAGCCTTGGATGGGTGCGGGTGGTCGCACACGCGATATTTCACTAGTTGGTTTAATAAGAACGACAAGTAGGGCTGAGCCCTCGACAAATTGCTAGTAAAGCACGAAAATTATATTTTACGACAAAACCGAACCGCCTTCGACGGATGGCGGAAAACGACACGACAAAAAGTGTGTTGCTAGTTAAAAACTACTAATTTAGGGATACCAGATTATTTTCATAGACGTAAATAGGAAAAGTGAACATTCCGCCCACCTAAATGGTCACATTTACGCGAAATAGGGGGATTTACTGAATGACTAAACGATAAATATTTAAAAACGACAAAGTTACAAAACAAAAATGTGGAGGAAATAGCAAATTAGTTAAAGGTTGGCAGGGGACAAAGTTTGACAAGCGGTCTTTTGTACTCACTTGTCGCAGTTCGAACCGTTGCGACACGACAAACTCCATCAGCTCCTCTGTGCAGGGCAACTATACGACCCATTTTCCACTGCATCGGATGGCATTGTTCATTTACAATGAGAACGAGAGTACCGACAGCTGTATCTCCGCGAATCTTATTCCAGCGCAGCCGTTGCTGTAGAGTATGGATGTATTCATGATGCCATCTGCGCCAAAAGTCTTGGTGCATTTTCTGAAGTAGCTTCCAACGATGTAGAGTACTAATATTTAAATCAACAAGCTGTTCTTCCGGAAGAATGGACAAAGGTTCTAGCGTCAGAAAATGTCCAGGAGTGAGCGCCGAAAAATCATTTGCATCAGAGCTGAGGGGTGTCAGTGGTCGAGAGTTTAACAAGGCTTCGATTTGTGCGAGTACAGTATAAAATTCTTCGAAAGTGAGTCTCTGAGTTCCAACGACTCTCGCGAGATGAGTTTTAACCGATTTTATACCCGCTTCTGCTAGGCCATTGAAATGTGGACTTCCGGGAGGACTAAACGAAAACTCTATTTCTTGCGACTCAGCGGAATCTTTCATCAAAGTTCCCAAATAATTACTCGCACCTACAAAGTTTCTGCCTTGGTCCGAAATAATTTTGCTACAACGACCACGGCGCGCAATAAATCGCTTTAGTGCAGCAAGAAATGCCTCAGTTGACAATTCCGAAGCCAATTCCAAATGAATAGCCTTTGTGCTTGTGCACACGAAAACGCAAATGTAGCCTTTAAATGTTCTAACTCCGCGTCCACGACCGAGAGCTATGTCGAAAGGTCCACCGTAGTCGATACATACGGTAGAGAAAGGTTTGATTTGGTTGACGCGATATGAAGGCAAATTTCCCATAAGCGGAGCCGGAGCGGGTTTAGGGTTGACTCGAAAACATTTCAAACATTTTGAAATGACCGCACGAATAGCTCGCTTGGGCGATAAAATCCAAAACGTTTGAGCAAGAAGATTTTGCAAAGTTTGAGCACCAGGGTGCATGAAAGATTGATGATAGTCGTCGATAATTAAAAATGTAAGTCGATGGTCACGAGGTAAAAGTAAAGCGTGTTTTGTTTCAAAATCTATATCTGCGTGAGCTAAGCGACCGCCCACCCTCAAAAGACCCGCGGTATCAAGAAACGGCGATAATTTTCGCAAACTCTTGGGAAGAGAGTTTGGAAATCCAGCCCTAAGTTTCTCTATCTCAATCGAAAATGCGCTTTGCTGAGCATGTTTTATCAAAAACATCAATGACCTTTTGATTTCAGAAGGCGTCAAAGCACCGACGTGTTTGGGATTGAGATTAGGTCTCGAGTTCTGCAGAAATCGAAAAACACGCGCAAGGACACGTTTGACTATCGAGAGCGACGAAAACTTATTCAAAAGTTGGTCGACTATATCAATTTCCAGCGAAGCAACGAGAGTATAAATCTTCTGCTCTTCCTCTACAACACTAGAATTTGTAGCGAAAGACGAAGGAGGCCACTCAACCTCAGGCTTCGACAGCCAGGTTGGGCCATTCCACCAAAGTGCATGCTCTACCAAATCGATAGGTAGAGTTCCTCGGGAACCACAATCTGACGGATTGTCCGAGGTACCCACATGCCTCCAGAACTCAGGGGCAATTCTTTCCTGGATGTGGCTGACTCTATTGGCCACATAAGTCTTCCATTTGGATGGACAAGACTTGATCCACGACAAGGCGACTGTAGAGTCAGACCACGCGATGATATTTTGAACTGCGTGAAACGGGCTGAGCGCTTCTACGATAGCAGTCATCAGGTCAGACAATAAAACTGCAGCCTGGAGTTCCAGTCTGGGTATCGATAGCTTACGAAGAGGTGCAAGTCGACAACGTGCGGAACAAAAGTATACAGAACAAGAACCTTCTGCATCGACAACACGCACGTAAGTCACGGCACAGAACCCACGTTCAGACGCATCACTGAATCCGTGGACTTGTAAAATGACAAATGACGACACCATACGACGTGGTATGGATATAGATGACAACGACGACAACTGTGATTTGAATCGCATCCATTCTGAAACAATAAATTCAGGTGCATCATCATCCCACGAGACGCCTGAAATCCACAAAAGCTGTACCAAATACTTCAAGTAGAAGGTAATTGGTCCAAGAAAACCGAGCGGGTCGTAAACGCGGGAGAGCTCCGAGAGTAATGTGCGCTTGGTGCACCTACGATTCTCTACGACTACCTTGAATCGAAAAAAATCCGAATGCGAAAACCACAAGAGTCCGAGAATCTTTAGCGAAACATCAGAAACGTCCTCGAAACGTTTGAAATCCTCAGAATACAAATCGATAGAGGGAAGGTCAACGAAAAAATCTCTATGATTTGATGTCCATTTCCGGAGATCAAAACCACCGGACGACAAAATTTGAGTGAGTTGCAATCTCAGCTCTAGAGCCTGACTGATAGAGTCAGCTCCACTGACGACATCATCAACGAAAATATCTCTACTTAGTACCGCAGAGCCAAGAGGATGGTCAGTGCGAGTCTCTTCAGCCAATTGAGCAATGGTGCGGAGAGCTTGATAGGGTGCTGATGAAACTCCATAAGTGACGGTACGAAGCCTATAATCTTGTACAGGCTCATCAGCAGACGGCCTCCACACGATGCGCTGGTAATCAGCGTCAGACTCTGGCACCAATATTTGCCGATACATCTGCTTCACATCGCCCGTGAATACGATTGCGTGCCAGCGAAAGCGGATCAACAAGTCGAAAATATTTGTTTGGAGTTTTGGTCCCGACAACAAAGTATCATTTAGCGAACGATGCTGACGATCGCTGCAACTCGCATCGAAAACTACGCGTAAGGGCGTGCTTTTACTTTCCGGACGCAATACTCCGTGGTGAGGGATATAGTAGAAGGGGCCATCATCGACAACAGGTGGCTCTACCTTTTCCATATGACCGGAGTCTTCATAGTCCTTCATGAACGAGACATAAGCCCTTTTGTATTCTGGGTTCAATTGAAGTTTCTTCTCAATTGATGAAAATCTTTTTAATGCAGTAGCACGAGACTCTACAAAATTCGGTTTATTCAAGGGATCGATAAAAGGTAAAGGAACGACAAATCTTCCTTCATCCGTACGACTATGATGATGGGTGAAGTAATCCTCACACAGTTGGTCCTCCTTCGACAAAACTTTAGGTTGTGGTCCAACTTGCTCTACTTCCCAAAATCTCTTGAGAGAGTCATCCAACGACAAGTTCGACACGAAAAAGCAAATTTTATTTTGGGGGTTACGACAACGAAAATTGGTGGTGTGATATCTAGAGTCACAACCACCCAACAAAATCCAACCAAAGTTGGTATTGAGTGCGTTAGGCTGCCCTGGTTTACCCCTTTTCAAGCCAGGTAGCAACGCCGACGAGAAAACATCTGCATTTAAAAGCATATCAATAGGTCCTGGGTCCTTAAACTCAGGATCAGCAAGTGTCAATCCAATAAGATGAGACCATGATGCTGGCTCTATCTGTTGTGTGGGTTGATCCGAACAAATTGATGGTAGTACAAAAGCTTCCAAATCCATACTAAAATTTCTATTCATTGACTTAATATTACAGGACAATGACCCCAGTGTGTTTGCTACAACATTTCCAATACCATTAACCGAGTGATGACTTTTAGTAATTGGCAACCCTAGAGACCGGGCACAAGATTCCGACACAAAGTTACTAGCACTTGCGCAGTCCAGTAAGACCCTAGCAGGTTTGAATTGACCATGGCAGTCCCTAACCAAAACTTTAGCAGTTGCAAACAAAACATTGTCACTCTTTGTTGTTGATGTTAAAACTGTATTTTGGTTCTTGGTATCATCAGCAGAACTACTGTTGCAAGTCTTCCGTTCAAAATGTAGCAAGCTATGATGAGAATATTGGCATTGGTTACACTTATAACCCGAACGACAATTTCTTACTAAATGTGAAGCAGAGAAACACAACAGACAAAGCTTCTTTTCTTTTACAAAGTCAAACCGATTTTGAGTTGATAATTTTAAAAACTTGTCACAAGAGTCAAGGCTATGTTGTCCAGTACAACACAAACAATTATTGGTAGCTGCCACAACAAAAGATGAGGACTTTCCCTTTCTAATATTATTGCTAGTCATCCTACTACTATTACCAGGTTTGATATTTGAAATATCCAAGGCACGATAATGTTTTTCAAGAAAACTTTGCAATTGTTCAAACTTAGGTATATCATCTGAATTAAATTCCAATTGAAAAGCTTCACGTGTAAACTTATCTAACTTTGACCATAGTAAATGAAACAGCATGAAATTTCTATCAGGTAACTGATATTTATCTAAAATTGCTAAGTTTTCTGCAAAGGTACGGTGAACACGCTCTAATTCTATACTAGATTTAGCTTTGATAGACTCACAATTCAAAAGTTTATCATAGTAGGTGAATGCAATCTGCCTCTTCCTGTTATAATATTTGTTCAAGGTATTGTATGCATCTAAATAACTATCATCAGTTAAGGGAAAGTTTTTTATCAAATTATAGGCGTTACCTTCGACACTCGACAATAAATAGTGGAGCTTCTCCACATTCGACATATCCCTCTTGTGAACCAAGGAGTCAAATAGTTGAATAAAGCAAATCCAATTTTCTACTTTACCATCAAAAGTTTTCAACAATAACTTCGGTAATTTTGCTGAAACAGGGGACGACGAACTCACAGCCTTATTATTGTTATTCGCGGACACATTACACAATGATAAACGCTTTTTGATTTCACGAAACTTTTTCTCAAACTTGATGATGACCGACACTTCTGTTTTACGTGCATGGCTGGACGGTAACGACGACATAACATTTCGTTGAGCCGCATGAAACTCTGCCGCTATTTCATTCAAATCCCGTTCCGTATAGCCCGCCAAATCCAAGCCTTGGTCATAGTCAATCATATCCAATCGCATGATAGCATAATCACGCGCAATAAGGTTAGGATCAGCCGAAACTTCTTCACAAACTTTCGATGATTCTGACAGTTCTGTCATTGTGACTTTTGACTTTCAACAACTTTGACAACTAAATCTGACGATCACTTTGACACTTGCCAACCAACCAAACAAATTAAATTAAATTCTACTATTTACTACCAACTTTCAATATAAATCATCCGACGGTAGATATTTTTTAAGCTAACAAAATAAGTGTAGGGTATTTAATAAATATGCAAATTTTAACAAAATTCGATTAAATAACACTATTAATACGAAAATAGGTCACTACTACAACAGATACGGCTGAAGGACCAAAAAAATGTTATTATTAAGCTGTTATTTACGAAAAAAGGTTGCGATGTAAGTGGACTGTATTCAAAGAAATGGGGAAACGAAAACGAGAAAAGTTAGGATCTGTGCAACTCACCAGGATATTCGTTTAGGTGGATTTGGGCTGGTGTTTTGGTACCTTCCACTAAACTTTGGTTCGCTAGCTTACCTCCGAATGAGCTTGGGTTACCTGACCAGTATGGCGCCTGCGCCGGGTGATGATTTGGGTTTTGCACAGCCTTGGATGGGTGCGGGTGGTCGCACACGCGATATTTCACTAGTTGGTTTAATAAGAACGACAAGTAGGGCTGAGCCCTCGACAAATTGCTAGTAAAGCACGAAAATTATATTTTACGACAAAACCGAACCGCCTTCGACGGATGGCGGAAAACGACACGACAAAAAGTGTGTTGCTAGTTAAAAACTACTAATTTAGGGATACCAGATTATTTTCATAGACGTAAATAGGAAAAGTGAACAAATACAATATAAACACCCAGACACAGAACAAACATCGATGTTCATCACACAAATGTTTGTCCTGGGTGGGAATCGAACCCACGACCTGCAGTTCAGAAGGCAGGGATACTACCAACTGAGCTATCGGGCCAGTACTAATAGTAGTAGTAATAAGACTGAAATTGTACATAAGTGAAGTGGCATAGTGTATATATTATTTAGTTTAGTTATAAAGAATAAGTTGTTGTTGTTACTTATGCCCGCTAAGCATCACTTAAGTTTGCACTTATCTCTAGGCTATACCCAAATGTGTTATTTAGGTACGTCATGGAGAGATAAGTGCATACTTAGGAGATGTCGAACTTTAGTGCAGATGTGCATTAAAATAATAAAACATTTATAAACCTTAATTCATTTTATTTTAGTTAATAATCTAGATTTATTATTTAGTACTTGAAATATAAAGATCAGTCAAATCACAACTTCTTAGTGCTAAAATGCTCAATAATAATGGTAAAAATAATAAACTTAAAATATAAAAATGAACCTCTATTTCCCTCAGTCAACGCATCACGCGTGAACGGATAGATATTTTTTGTTTATACTTTTTATTGGGTTTATTATTTTCAGAAGGTTCTTCAATATTATAAAGAGGAAAGATTTGTATGTAAGTATGTTTGTAACGAATTGGCTCAAAAAGTACTGGACTATTTTAAAAAATTCTTTCACTATTTGAATGCTGCATTATCGCTGATTAATATAGGCTATATTAATTGCAAGAAAAAATTAGGATTCCTACTAAAACTACAATAATGTTACCCATTGTGAAAACACGTGGAAAAAAATGCCTATAAAATATCTTTCAATGCAACAAAAAAATATTTCACAATATTAAAGAACATATCAATATCTACAATAAATGTCGCGACAGCATGTGTCTAACTATTGTTGTTATATATACTAATTTATGTACTAGCTGACCCGCCCTGGCTTCGCGCGGGTGAATTAGTAAAATGCGGTCGAACGGGATAAAAAGCATCATATGTCCGTCTCCTGGTTTTAAGCTACCGCCACCAATTTTCAGCCAAATCGGTTCAATAGTTTTTGCGTGAAAGTAACAAACATTCATCCATACAAACTTTCCCACTTATAATATTAGTAGGATTACATTTTTCGGGATAAAATTTAGCCTATATGTTTATCCAGTGTATAAGCTATCTCGGTATAAAATTTCATCCAAATCCATTCAGCCGTTTGAGCGTAAAGTAGTAACAAACATACACACAAACAAACTTTCGTCTTATAAATAAGTAGGATATGATTAGTAGGATTTTATTTCATATTCGTTAAATAACAATATTGAGATCGTACGCGCTTCGGAACGAATTCATTATCGATTACATATAGATTTTTTCCTTATAGCGCTGAGCATACGGAAAATATCGTAACCGTGATTAAGAATTTCATACTAACTACCTCAAATTCCATATGCATTATCACTGACAAAACCAAAGAGCGCCATCTAGAATTTTTTGGAACACTACTGGCTGTCGCTTTGAAACTCCATCACGCAAAAACTGTTTATTATCCCGATCAACATTTAGGCTACCCAATAACTACAGGACCGATTTTGATGAAACTTTTTATGGTAAATGTTTATTATCCCAGGCTACTTTTATTAATAGAACTAACTGTCTGCCGATATGATATTGGCGCTCGATGACAGATGCCGCTTTAGAACTTCATGCCATTCGTTTTTTTTTTCGTAAAGCTGTTTTATGAAACTTTGCAAATATATCAAGAAAAAAAATCACAGTTTGTGTGGAGAAACATTTTATTCAATTTCGTTATAATGTTAAGCAAATGGCTATGAAACGTTTTTTTCAGTCCGACTTCATTGTTGACATGTCAACTCAAGAACGGTTGAACCGATTGGCTGAAAATTGGTGAGGTAGCCAGGAGACGGACATAGGATGCTTTTTATCCCGTTCGACCGCTTTTTACTGATTCACCCGCGCGAAGAGGGACCGGGGCGGATGAACTAGATCCCAATAATACTGTGGCCACGGGCCCCGACGAGGCCATTTATATTTGAGTTTAAAAAAAGGGATCGGTGAGGTTTTAGAAATAAATAAAACGCAGGAAATAAGTAAATATAATTCTCGACGCATGCGCCACTCTCCCGGCGTGTAAGGATGCTCTGCGCCTCCTGCAACTGTCGAGTGTGACGCATCGGGAAAATAGTCCCAACGCATCATATGTAGCACGATTTCATTGGGAATTTGAAAACCCGCCACAATATATATATTTCTGGCATTAACTTTTTGTAAAGCCATAAGCAACCAAACGTCGTTCGGAGGGTCAGACGGAGAGCGGCGCAGGCGCAGATTCATGTAAGTAATTTTATTCACATCTGGCACAACCTGCACTTACAATTTAATTTAAAAATACGAGATTGATTGTTCGATTTAAAACACAAATTATACGATCAATATTACTAAGCTAGCGCCCCTCCGGCGTCGAGTCGTGACGTCACTCGGCACACAGGTGTGTCCCGCGTGACGTCACGCGGCACACAGGTGTGTGTGCTGCGTGTCCCGCGTGACGCACGACTCGACATTCTGAGATTCTCAAATAAAACATATCAAAAAATAAACGATGTCGTGACGGGGCGCGGCATCACTCGCCACGCGACCCTCATGCCCCTAGTGGGGACAGTCGTGCCCCTAGTGGCTGGAGCGCGGCGAGCGAGGCGCAGGCGCTCGATTAGCGACTAAACATTGCAATACAAAATAAATCTTCGTAAAAATTATATAAGTTAGTCGGGGAGCCGTCGGCCAGGCGGGCCGCGAGGGACGATTGCATTCTTGTACTTAACATGCGATTAAGTGATTACAGGAGAGCATTTTACAGGATTTAAATAATTAATCACGATACTTAACTACGTTACAGTTTTCGTGACGTTTATCATTAATTATGTATTATTTTACAGGTTACAGCTTACACTAACGAAGTCCGCGTAGGGGCGGAATCGACGGATCGCATCGCGTTACATTTTGACCGACTCCCGAACTGACACGCCACTTGCGATATCACCTCGGTCCAAGACGGAGCGGGCGGCGGTCGCTACACACACGGGGCCCCGCTAGGCCATTACACTAGAGAGAGACGCAGAGAGAGCGGCGGAGGGGAGGGAGGGGGCTAGCTGGCGCACTTGGTCTTGCCGTCGAGCAGCTTGCGCCAGAGGTCGAACTGCTCGTGGTAGCGCACCATGTGCAGCGCCACGCCGCGCTGCACGGCGCACGGGTGCGGCGCCACGCGGCGGTTGTAGAACTCGGGCGCGTGGCGCCGCGCCAGGCCCAGCCGCGCCGCCAGCACGCCCGTCACGAACACGTCCTCCAGCCGCACGTAGCGCTCGCGCGGCGCCGCGCGCAGCAGCGGCCGCACGCAGTCCGCCGTCAGCAGGTAGGCGGGGCCCGTGGCGAACGGCGGGAACACGGCGCCCGGGAACTGCTCGCGCGGCACGTAGTACTTGGAGCTGGTGGTGCGCTTGGGCAGCGACTGCCGCACCACCTTGCCCCAGATGGTGCGCGTGGCGTTGGCGCGCGCGGCCGCGAACCGCAGCAGCCGCGGCACGTTGATGAACATGTCGTCGTCCGTCTTCAGCAGCCGCGGCGCGCGCGGGCAGTACGTGTCCACCCACTCCAGCATCGACAGCGTCTTCAGCGTCAGGTTCGAGTACGAGTCCACGGAACGGCCCACGATCACGTCCCCGTACAGCGCGTCCTCGCGCGCCACCGCGGCGGCCAGCGCGGGCGGCGGGGCCCCCAGCACGAACCCCAGCGCCACGTCCGAGCGGCGCGCGTAGTGGCCCCACGTCAGGCGCACCGCGTCGCGCGCCGCCGCGTGCGCCGGCGCCGACGTCACCAGGATCACCAGCGCCAGCCGCGCGCCCAGCGCCGGGCACAGCTCGGGGTGCGGCACCGAGTGCCCCGCCGCGTACAGCTGGCCCGTGTACACCACGCCGGGCGCGGGCGCGGGCGGGGGCGGCGGGGGCGCGGGCGGGGAGGGCGGCGGCGCCAGGCGCAGCGGGCGCGGCGCGCGGGGCGCGGGGGGCGCGGGCAGGCGCGCCAGCAGCAGCAGCAGCAGCGCGCCCAGCGCCAGCAGCGCGCCGGCCTGCGTGCGCCGCGCGCCGAGCGCCGAGCTCATGGCGCCCCGACCTGCGGGGGCAGCGGGTGTCAGAGGGCGCTCCGAGATTTACATTGAATATAAAAAGCGGAGAATTCCCGACGAGCCACACGTCAGCGTGACGCGTTGGGATTTTTTTTCCAAAGTGTCACGCTGGTACTTTTTATAAATTTTCCGGGAAAAAAGTTATTAATTTTTATTTAATTTTTTATTACTAGTTTTTAATCAATCAATCAAATGTTTATTTGCTAGAACACAATTTTTAGGAGATGTTAACATTACTTTTTTAGAGATGTTAACGTTACTTAAAATAATTAAACATTTTGTTTTCAACCTGCATGCAAGTGTGCAAATATTAAATAATATTTTTATTACAGTACATTTGGAATTCCTTAACACTATAAAATGCGTGTTGTAACAACCAGTCATACAAAGTTTTATTAAATAGTTTGCCCTTTAAAATTTTAATGTCATTAGGTATACCATTATATATTGATATGCACATATTATAAACGTTTCTCTTATATATATCTTTACGACAAGGAGGTTGATGCAGTAGGTTCGTAAATTGAAATCTTTTTTATCGAGTAATAATTTTACGCTATTTATTATTGAGATATTTCACAGTAAAATATGTTACAAAATAAACTACCCACGCTTCACACCGGGGATAGAAAAGTATTGCAATGATCTTAATAAAAATTACAAAATGAAACTGAAATTATATAGAATTGAATTGAGTCTTAGGTCCGTATTACAGAAAGATGCTCAGTCATCGATCGCTGCTCAAGCAGAGTTTCATTCACTAATTGGTCACTTTATGAATGAAATCTCTGCTTGAGCACCGATCGATGACTCACTTACTCTCACTCATATACATAGTAGTCACTCTTTTCCGCTCATATTAAAAAATTAAAATTCAGTATATATACCTAAGTATATAATTTTAATTACCTATTTTTATTTATGTGAGTTATGTTTGAGTTTTTTTTTTAAGTTTTGGCTCCACACTTTTGTGTATTTAGCCAGTGTCAAGTAATTGATAATTTATCAAGTTAATGATATTTCACGAAAATATGTGTCAAGTCACAGTCGCAGTCATCAAGTCATAGTCTAGTCAAAGTCATACTCCTAGTAAAGTGGTGGCAACTTTACTTGAAGTTTCTATGGAGTTTTGGAAACAAGACGAAAAGAAACGTTTCACCATCATTATACCATTTTCCCACACTCACGCTTGTAATCCAGCACTTAACGAATAGAATGCCACCAATTTTATGCACTAACAAAAATAATATGCACTGAAAATAACACAAGTTTTGGAAAATAATACAATGCGGTGACGCAATCTTTTTCGCGTTCCCGCCAAAAACTCAGGGAAGAAGTTGTCCATCGGCCGTGCCAGGCCTGCTGGAGGAAGGAAGCCGCGGCGGCGACCGCTTTGGGTTTGATCTGTAACCTGCTAACCGTTTACAATGTACTGATGAACATTAAACGCTTCTTACGTGTGACGTGTGGCGTGTGGCGTGTGGCGTGTGGCGTGCGGCGTGCGGCGTGCGGCGTGTGGCGTGCGGCGTGTGTGCCTAATGGCGGGTGCGCAGATACCGAACAGTTTTGGAAACATTCCATCCAACTACAGCGCACGAGCGGGCGGCGGCGCGCCGAGGCAGGGCGACGGTCGGGGACGCGGAAACACGGTACCGACCCGCACCTACCTACATACATACATACGTAATAGCAATCAATCGCGATATTTATTACCATACCGGACACGCGCGTTGAGTAATGGCGGACGACACCACCTCGCGACAACTCATTTGTTTTATTGCAGGTTTCGTACAGTTCACTCAACCGCGGGCGTCACTCGACCTTTGATACTCGGGGGAAACGACCCGTCGCCGGGCCGGTACCGGGCCCGGGCGGGAGGCCTGCGACCGGTGATCGCCGTCCGACTGGCTCCCCGAAGGTAACACTTGCTCCGCTCCGACCGGTCCCTCTATTTATAAGGTCTTATAATAAACGCGGAAACTCAAATCTATTAATAAATTCGACAATAACATTATAATAAATGAAACAAGGTCTTATCCAGCAGCGCGCGCGCACGCGATCGTTTCTAGTACTCCAGGCTCGTTGTCTTGTACGGTCACGTTATTGAGTAGGGTTCCTCTTACGCGTCGGAGCTTGTAGCACACTTCATGATAAATAGTATCCGTATGTTCTTTACTACACTTTACTTTTTTCATGGCCTTTGGCTTTTATTTTTGTCTAAATCTTGTGTCATAATCTGGACGTTTCTTGCAAGCTCCTGAAATGTTTCAACACACACTTTATTACTTGTAATATTCTACTGGAGGCGATAAATATAGGCCTTTTAAAGTTTTCTTGAATAATATGAATAAAATGTGCTCCAAAATTGTGCCTTTTAGTATGGGTTACTTCGGTAGTGGATCGGCAGACACAGATCATGGGAACGTCTTACGTGTTGTTTCTCTAAGCTTTTCACACAATTACGGGTGTTTCAAGAACTTGTAACTTTTTCATATTACCTCGCAGATCTTGACCAAATTCACACGTGTTGAAGTTGATTTTGGCTTGCTAAGGTGGGTATTTAGATAATAAAATAGGCAGAAAACTGTTTATAAGGGAACGGGTTAAGGTTGGGAGAGAGGTCGCGATGGTGGCACCGTCGCGACCTCTCGCCCAGCGCCACCGCACCTCAGGCGACAGCAGACAGGCTGCCTGGAGTGGCGGGCACACGGCCGCGGGGTGCGTCGGCGTGACGTCATCTATGCATGTGGCGAGCCGCGGGGCACGGGTAACTCCTGCATGTTTATCTGTAGACCGAGAGGAAGGACGGCGCTCGAGGACAATAGATTAGACTAGCGCGCGTTATCACTAGACTAGCACCGTTATCAGTAACCCACGCCGCCCCCCCGCGGTCCCGTGGTTTATGTATATGTTTGTATATGTTTCCCGTAGTTTATGGTTGGTCCAGCAGCGAGCCGCCGCCCGGTCGGCGTCACGCGGCACGCGGCGAGCGTCACGCGGTGTCCGTACCGTTAGGCAAGCCCAAGCGTCACGGCCGCTAAAGTAAAGTTCAGGTGTCTATCAACTCCCCTCTCAAGTTTATCAAGTAGTTCACTGTGAACCCTCTCCACAACACAATACGTCAATATTTTGTCAGCATATTCCACATCAGCAGTGAACACTAGATATGGGTAGCCTGATGATGATGATGATGATGGTGGTGATGATGATGATGGTGGTGATGATGATGATGATGGTGGTGATGATGATGATGATGATGATGGTGATAGTGATGATGATTATGATGGTGATGATGATAGTGGTGATGATGATGGTGCGAGAGTAAAGTTAGACTAAAATAAGGTATAAGTATAGACAATGATGACGACATTCTATTTGTTCACATACAATCAATAAACAGATATTGCCACAGGAGTGGCGCTGGGGAATTGAGTTAGGAGCTTCTTTTCAAATTTTCACTTTGCAATAGAACGTTTTAAGTTGTTTTATTGTTTATATTTTTTCTAATGATGTTTACATAACAGTAGTAGCGATGTTAACGATATATTTAGAATCAATCTTCCCGTTCCCGGGCACTCCCGCTACGCAACGCCATGGGTGTATGGTACATACACTTCCTGGGCGGACCACGAACAATACCTACATTCTCCTCTTCAGCCTCTTTGGTGTGGTGGTCGAGCAAGTCGGCTCATAATGGAGCGCGGCGAGTTCGATTCCCGCGGCAGGACATGTATTTGTGCACAGAAAAAAAAGCGCTTATACTTTTGTTTTGAGTCTGGGTGTAGTGGGAGCATGGTCCTCGTAGTTCCTGGGTCCCTAGACACAGGGAAAGCTATTTAGGGTCCAGGATCTATGTATGTAATTGTTGGGCGTTATTATTATTATTACTAGTGGCGGCCCGCGGTTTCACCCGCGGATAAAAAGTATTTTAATAATTTGCTCATCCCACGGGAATATTTCACTTTTCCGGGATAAAATGTAGCCTATATGTTAATCCAGTGTATAAGCTATCTTGGTACCGAAATTCATCCAAATCCATTTTGAGCGTGAAGGAGTAACAAACATACACACAAACACACATACAAACTTTCACCTTTATAATATTACTGTGATGTGGTTACTATTATAAACACGATATAATAATTATAGCTACACAGGTGGACAGCGCGCAATGCTCGAGTAAGACCAGCGCGGGCTAGAGATGACAACCCAAGGCGAGCGGTGGGACGTGGATGGTGGACGGTGGACGGTGGACGGCGGACCGCAGAGACGCGCGAGTGCCAGCTGCCAGCCACGTGACGCGTGTATCCTACACTCCGATATGCGGCACATGGCACCGCACGGGAACTGTTGCCGAGTGCTACACGACGTCGACGACTCATCCACGGCGACCTCCGACACGACCATCGAGCGTGGACGACGTGTTACATGCTACATGCACACTGCACGCCGGCCTTGAACGAGAGGCGCTTGCGAGATATCGTAGAAGAGATCGCTTCATTATCTTTGACCTTACTCAACACCGAAGTGCCTCCTCAATATTTGAATGCAAACATATTACATACGTATTTACATTACATAACCGATCTGTGGATTTGGTAAGAATACATCATTGACCCTGTTCGAGCGTCGCAACCACAGATTACTAAATATGTCACTCCGCACCGCAGCCACGCGGCGAGGTTGCCGGTCGGTACACGGTACGCCGAGCGGGCCCAGTAACGATAGCTCTACGATCCTCTCGTCACTACCAGCTCCTCACGCAGCATACTGCACATCATTTAATAAGTCAGTGACGCGGGCCGAGCGGGTTTTGAACCAACGTCAAGTTAGAAGCCCCATGACATAACCGCTACTTATGTACCTGCTATTATTTATTCTGTGCTACCACTCGAAGCTGTTTTTTTTTATTGTTTGATAGGCTCGCGTTTGACCACTATCGCACCTGATGGTAAGTGCCGATGCGGTCTAGGATGTAACACGCTTGCCGAGATACCTGTTGCTCACTCGGTCTCTCGATTCCGAGTCGATCCGAGCCGTACATGCTCGACCGTGTGTAGCACATATAGGTAGTTTATTAGACATTTGGACAAAATTAAACCCGTCGTTAGGACTGGACTGGCGCAGTGGGTACCGCTCGGGTCGCACGACAGACGGCGCGGTCGGCGGGACCTGTGGATCGGTATACCGCTCCGGAGTTCACTGTGACCCACCACGTACCCACCCTCATGCCCGCGGTACACCTGCCCCGGGAGCCGGCGGCCGATAGCGGAATGACGATGACGTCACCGCTTCGTTCGCTCGAACTGATTATGACACAATTCAATTAGTTGTAAAGTAAGTCGTTATTCTAATGTGATGTTCCACGAACACCGCGCGCTAATGTACTTGCAATCATTTTAATGACACTACATTGTATGTATGTATGTATGTAGGTGGGTAGAATGTTCACTTTATCTTTGTCCCCAATGATGCCTCCATATGTGTATGTAATATAGTAAAAGGTTTTGTTCGTTTGTTCGTTTATTGTGACTTTCACGGCAAAACGGCTAAACTAAATTGGATGAAATTTTTCACACAGACTGCATAAAACTAAGAGATTTCCACGGGAAAATGGTATGTTGCAGATGATACCCCCGGCACCGCTTCTTTAGTTTAGCATAAACACGAATTAATGATTGTTCTGTTACCAACAATACTTCTTGAACCTCAACCATGCGAGCTGCCCCTCCCGCGCCGCCCACCAGTAAACACTGCATAACAGTGGTACATCTATTCAGTTTTTTCTCTTGTATGTATTATCTTCACCCATTCCAAACTCAATAGAGAGAAATAAAACAAGTCTACATAACATAAAAAGTCTACTTAACAAGTACAGTACATGCCCCAGCGTGCTAGTCCCGTGGGTCCCCACTACGAGCCACCACTTTTAGTGCTCACTGCACACGGGTGAACACTACATCCAACTAGACACAACTAATAACTGCACATTACATACATATTATTGCCTACATAACATGACACAACACAAATGCATGCATTCAACAAACATGCTCGTTGATTTTTTTTTACCAATCTGTGACAAAGCAAAAATTAACATATCACATATGGTGCAAACATTGACTTAGCTTGGAGCCAACTTACTGCCACGCAACCTATAAATCATTATCTAACATGTGTGACTGTATGCATAGGAGCAACTATTTACAGCACAGTTGCCACATCCTACAGTGCTACTCTATTGTATTGTACAACTGTAAGTTCATGCTGACATCCCGGCATCCCCAATGTTGGCTACACTCATACAGATATAAGGATACATCTTTTTTTATGTATAATATGAAGGGCACCCATACAATATATTATTATTTATTGATACACTAGCAGCTATAACTTTAATGCATGATTTATGAGATATTATTCAGCACTTGTGACTTATATTTATAAAGTCCATTTCAAAATTTAAGTATATATTCATATTTTTATACACATGGTGTAATATTTCCACTAATAAAGGTTACTCCACAAGTGATGTAGTTTAGGTGTTCTCAAAATCTATTGTAAAAGTATAATGTAATGCAAACAAGACAGTACAGAATGAATCCACTGAATAAACAGTATGCTGTAGGCATCTAGGTACCTACCTCACCGGGTGCACAGGTGGTACCATATAGGGGCTCGTGTCATATTTTAATTGAGTTTACAGTTCTTTCTTTACATAATAAACATCAGCTGGGCAAATATGTAACTTGACTGCGACCAATACAAACACTAATTTGTACATATTTTTGTTTCAATTGTATGTGCAATTTGTGTCATAACTATGACCAAAAAAATAAAAATGTCCGAACTAACCAGTTTGGACATTTTAAAATTAGGAATAGATTTTCACCTGTTGCATTACAATGAAAGTTACATGATCACCTTTGATTGCAGCAGGTACAGCTGGTTTGGTGCTTGCAACATATTTTCATAATATTATGGACATGTCAGAAATCCTAGGAGTCACTGGGATTTAAATATGTGCTATGTGTGTGTGTGGTTTTAATGATGTTAAAGTACTTGTGTGTATGTATGCATCTATCTACTGGAATGGGAACTGTATAAAACAATAAATAGGTTTGCCTAAATAAATTAAATTATTCCTAATTTCACGCAAAGCAGGTTGTATGGGTATATATATAAAGTAAAACTGAAATCAAATTTGCCAATTGATTGTTATATTTATTTCTAATGTATGGACATGAATACTCATAAATATACATTTGAGTACAGTTGCCTGAAATAACTCCATCTACTCCAATCATGATGATCACCAGATGTGAATAAAAAACTGCACACTAGTTATGTTTATACCAATTTCTCAATCTCATTCAATGATCTATGTATGTGATCATTGGGCGTTATTATTATTAATAATTTACTTTGACCCTATGAATCCTAAAGATCCAGATAATGTAGCTATTTTATCACTTTTACTAAGCTTAATAAGATTTGTCATAAGCTCTACACAAACCACCTACTTGTAAATGTTAAACAATACAAGTAGGTAGGTATAATATTATCTTATTAATCAATTTGTTGTAAAAAAGCCCAATTAAGATTCAATTGGGCTTTTTAAAACACCAACACACACCACATTAAATTTACCTACTAATTCTTTGTAGCTAACATGTGTCGCAGGTGCATTTAATCACAATACGGTACAATACTTTCTGGACAGTTCGAAATGAACGGAAAGGTTATTCGCCTCAAACTTATTAGTTGCAGTAGAAATACAATACAACAAGCAAAGGAGCCCTGCTAGAAATGTTTTCTATGATCTACCTATGAATTAAACTGAAGTTGAGGTGCATTTAGACTCCCACAACACGAGATGATGGCTACGAGCTCCGGACGAGCTCTCAGCACTCACCATAGCTTCAGAAGGCAGAGCGCGGGCCTCCCTCGGGGGCCGTCAGGGCTCGCTCGTCGGCCGCGGGTGGCACTCGGGGCTCGGGGTTCATCAGCCACCACACACTCGATTGCACCACGCTCCCGCTAATCCTATTCCACTAAACAAATGTACAGCAATCGAAACCTCGGAAGACCATTCTCTCAACCTTCTCTAAGAACAGCCAAAGAAACACTGACAGACCAGATACTGACACCTACAGATCAGTATTGTGTCACCGATAGAGTGACAGCAAAAAGTGACACGCATAGGACTACGAAAGTATTGACATTGACAATTAAAGACATTCATGTTTTTTTTTTGTAGTAGTAGTAGTAGGTAGTTTTTAGTATTAGTTATTATATCATTGTAGTATTTAGAAAATAAAGGCAATTTGCCGTAGAAAAAAATGAGATATTCATTTATGTATTGACAAGCCTTGTTTGTATTAGTGATTGATATAGGTATTATTATACCGCTATTTTGAAAGCCGCTGTTTCGAAGAAAACATTTTATGGATGGCGGAGAGTAACACCACAGAGTACATTGAATAATATGAGTAACACATTCAAACCTCAACACCGCAGCAGTCCCGTTGTACAAATGTGAAATTTGGTAAATAAATAAATATCTGTGGACATTTCACACAGCGCCATCTAGCCCCAAACTAAGCAAAGCTTGTACTATAACCAGATAACCTGATACAATAGGTACTTAGATATTTTTCTTTTGTAAATACATACATAGAAGTACAATGTAACACCCAGACACAGCACAAACATCGATGTTCATCATACAAATGTTTGTCCTGGGTGGTAATCGAACCAACAACCTGCAGTTCAAATCAAATCAAATCAAATCAAATCATTTATTTTGTGATACACAGGTCATAAAACAGATGTTACAATAATAATATGAAGTCCATACTGCGATCAGCCGCAACGGCATACAAAAATTACAAATAAGCTGAAGCTAAATACTTAAATTAATCAAATTGCATCACAATAAAAGTCAATAGGTAATAAATAGGTCCATTTAATTGTATTATATTAAAGTCAATTACTTATCAAAAAATTCAGCAAGCGAGTAAAATGTTTGGTCGATTAAATATTGAAATAATTTACGTTTGAATGTGTGAAGGTCATTGCACTCTTTTATATGGCTTGGAATTTTGTTATATATTTTTGGCCCCATTGTAAATACACTTTTCTCATATAAAGCAGTTTTATAGTTCACTTTTTTGGAACAACATAAGAAAGTCCGATTTCGTGATTTTAATACTATTTTAAATAAAGATGGATGTTGTCTAATAAAGAGAGCTAATTCAAATATATATAGTGAGGGCAGAGTAAGAATTTTTAAATCTTTAAAATACGCTCTACAGCTAGCGGTTCTTTTCAGGCCACACATTGCACGTATACATCTTTTTTGACCCCTGAACACTTTGTCCCAATTTGTTGCATTTCCCCAAAATATTATAGCGTACCTTAATCTAGAAGCGACATACCCATGATACGACGCGAGCACCGTTGAGAGGTTTACTTTTTTTGCTAACATATAGAGACTATAGGAAGATTGGGCAAGTTTTTTACAAACAAAGTCTATGTGGCTTTGCCACTTTAGGTTATTATCTATATGTAGTCCAAGAAATTTCGTTGTGTTAGTGGTGTCTACTGTCCTACCATCATGTTGTATTTGAACTCCTAGAGTTTGATTACTTCGTTGTTTAAATTCCATTATCTTTGTTTTACTTATATTTATATTCAGATTATTCCCTATTAACCATTGTACTATGGACCCTAGTTTAGTATTTATGACATTTTCATCATTAAAAACCACTGTACAGTCATCAGCAAATAATATCATTGGGCTATTAATTGACTTAGGCATATCGTTAATATATATTAGAAATAAAAGAGGTCCCAGGACGCTGCCCTGAGGAACTCCAAACTTTATTGATCTACAAGAAGATTTGAATTGTGTTTCACGTTTAGTTTTTACAGATATCTTATTTACACTGGTAATTTGCTTTCTGTCAGTTAGGTATGATTTGAGTAAATTTAGAGCATTACCCCTAACGCCATAGATTTCAAGTTTCTTTATAAGAGTTTCATGGTCTACAAAGTCAAAAGCCTTTGACATATCCATATAGAGCGTGTAGACTGGTTTTCTTGTATCTACTCTGGGGTATATCATAGCAAGAAATTCATAAATCGCTAAATTAATTGAGTTATTTTTTCGAAATCCTTTTTGTTCATGTGCAAATATATTGTTGCTCTCAAAATAATTGTATAAATTTTTGTAAATAATTTTTTCAATAATTTTAGAGAAGATTGGGATCATCGCTATTGGTCTATAGTTTGTCATACTAAAATTGTCACCTTTTTTAAACAGAGGTTTAATTATTGTCGTTTTTAGAATTGATGGAAAAGTGCCTTGTTCAAAACACAAGTTAATAACATGCGATAAAATAGGAGCAACAATGTTAGATACATATTTTAATACTGCGACACAAATGTCATCAAAACCTGTACTTCTGGTGTTTTTCAGACCCTGAATCGTCTGAGAAATTTCAGTCGGATTAGTAGGTTTTAGAAAAAAAGAGTTTGGTGAATTATAGCTGCAAGTGCGAATTTTATAATTATTTACATTTAAAGGTTTAGCCAAGTCTGCATAGTAGTTGTTAAAAGATTCTGCTATATGTTGGGGGTTTGTAATTTTACAGTCATTAACTAAGATTTCTGTAATATTTTCAGGGGGTAGTTTTGGTCTGCTGCTGTTAATGATATTCCAAGTCGCCTTGGATTTATTAGTGGATGTTAAGATATAGTAGTTGTTTTGTGATTTTTGTGTGAGTTTTACAATTTTACTATATCTTTTGGAGTACGCTTTAAATTTTAATTTGTCAAGAGTATTTTTTGAAAGCCGATATTTCCAAAGTAGGGAACGTTTATGCTTGCTGCATTTTTTAATTCCACGAGAAAGCCATTTAGGTTTAAATTTGGTTTTGTTTTTTATTTTCACAATAGGGAAGCACAAGTCATAAAATAGCGCAAACAGGCTATGAAACTCAAAGAAGGCCTCATTTGCATTATTCAATTGAAAAATGTCAGCAAAAGTGAGCTGACCGATACATTCTCCAAATCTCAGAAAATTATCTTTACAATAATCTCGTTTAAAGGAAAACCAGTAGTCCAACAGACAGGTTTTTTTAACTGGACAGGTTAAAATCTGAGCTTTATGATCGGACAACCCAAGTTAACAAGTTCACATTTCGCACCACTCATGTTATGAAATATATTGTCAATACATGAGCCACTACTCGGTCTTGTGGGTTCTCTTATAGGTATCTTTAGATTGTAACTAGTGATAAGTTGTTCCAATTCATTAGAATATTTGTTACGTTTTAGTAGGTCTATGTTAAAGTCACCAGCGATGGTGATCTTTTTATTATTGTCATTTGCTATAACCCTCAAAATGTCATTAAAATTATTAAAAAACAAGTCAAATGCTGCCGATGATTGTTTGCTCTTAGGAACCCTATATAGACAAATCACGATCATATTGTGGTCTATTATTTCAATACCACAACACTCAATAATATTAGCAATACTCATTTTTTTTACAAAAGGTAGAATTTTAAATTTAAGTTTATAATTGACCATTATGCACGCTCCCCCCCTGCGTTTATTTCGAGAGAAGTGAGTAGCCAAAGTATAGTTTGGAATATTAAGCATATCGATATCTTCGTCTGTCATATTGTGTTCAGTAAAGCACAAAACATCCAAGGCCTTACCAGAGTCTACTAGATCATCCAAACAAACAGTGAGCATGTCTGATTTAGATATTAGTCCGGTTATATTTATGTGCATCAAATTTATATGGTTATAAACGAAAAAAATCACTAGTTCCTGTTTTTTTAACCATATTCGAGTATGTTGGATACTGCGTACTGTCTGTTTGGGTGCTCTTACTAACAGTAATAATTGAACAGTTCAAATTGCTTTGAGTTACGTCAGACTGGCATATACTTCTATCGTTAGAATTATTACAGGTATTCTCAGAAGTGATCTTATTGATTTTACATTTTGAAGTATAATGCAAACGCAGTATATCTCTTAGAATAAACCTACACATAAAAACAGGCAGTTGAAGACGCCTCGGTTGAAATCTAGAAAAGTTCATATCAACAAATGTTGCGTTACTACTGTTAACACATATATTTTGCAGTTCATAATTTAATTGGCTTTCTTTAAGATATTTGTTCGTAAAGACTTCACAAATCATCAAATTAGTGTTTTTAATAGAGCTGATCCAAGTTAGAAGTGTACTTCGAACACCAGGGAGGCTGTCATCATTTGTAAATCCAAGAATAATTACGTAGTCACTGTTTGAAAGTCGACCTATTTCGGAAGTACAAGAGTTGACAAGATCACTAAGTCTGGCATGAGGTTTCCAGAAACAGAAGACGTCGTATTGAGGCCCTATCAGCTGTTGTAATATTTTCTGGATACCTCTTCCTTGTTGGTCCGCGAGAACAATCACTCGATTTCTCTGAGAAACTAAGCCACAGTACTTTTTTGTGGTGAGTTCCAAGTCTGGGTTAATATTAGGAACTATTACAGGATCTGGATTCATTACTGTAGTAGTCATGGATTCATTTAGTACTGTATCATCAGTAGTGGGCAGACCGTCTACTGACGAGAATGTTCTGGAAAGTTCCGCATCACTGCCGGCAATGAGCTCTTCATATTGGTTGGTGCTCATTTCTTGAGTGTCGTTTGCTAATTGTTCCAGTTCTTTAATGATCCTATGATTTTGTATTCTTAATTTCGTGATTCTCGTAACAAGATTTTTAATTTTTCTACTTTGCTTTTTTATTCTTTGTTTGCGCTTCTTGGAAAACGAACGTTTTCCCATCGGTACATTCAAGCTCAGTAAACCTTCAAATTCAGATGGTGTCTGCGTAGATTGATCTTTATGCCGACACACATAATTAGGTATATGAATGGGGGATTCTAAATGTGGGACGGACATCACTTTTTTTACTCTATTAATTATAGGTGTAGATATGGTAGCAATAGACTTTTCTGTAATGCCAATTTTTTTGTAAAGTGCAATAACCCTCAAATGTTTCTGAACATTATTATTAAGTTCGGTGTTTTGCAAATTCAAATCCTCTATCTCATTATTCGCCGATGCTAACTTTATTTCTAAACTCCTGATTTTTTCTGCTTGTTCTTCATTTGACATGTAGTCCTTTCCCGGCATAGTTGGTAAACTCCGCATTGAACAGTCTAATATGGAAGTGCTGCTGCTGTCATATTCTAAAATTGTCTCATCTAGGGGCATAGTTTGTAGTTTTGGAACTTGCTTTTGTCTATATGTAATATTTTGGTCATCCATTATGATAGTAAACAAACAAGAATAAAATCTCCGATACAAACTATAAAGCGCTCCAGAATACGTAACAGTAGTCGAGGCGGCTGCGTTCGGCCGGTCGACACAGAGGCGGCACGGGCCCCGATGCGTTTCCTACTAGCACAGTGTCGGCACAGTGTACGATTACGGTGACTAAATACCCACAATTACGAAAATGTTTTGGGAGATATTTTTGGCACTGGGCAAAAATAGAATTATTTAATATCACTGATTTGTCAACTGCACTGTACTCATGAGAATTTAACAAAAAAATTTTACTAATTTTAACTTTAAACGCTATTTAGGTAATTTATTCAACACGCGAAGATAAAAACGTCTATACCGGGCGAGTTCCCAACGACGACCTAAGTTCAGAAGGCAGGGATACAACAACTGAGCTAACGGGCCAGTAAATAAACGGTAGAGTATGTAATAGGGCGAATTCTGTGAGTAGAGTTGGGAGTAATAGAGAAAATAAAAGAAAATTTTAGTGTCGACTATGTAACTCTTGTTTCATTTACTAATTTCCTCCAATTTATAAGTGATATTATCATCACTTTTGGTTAATGTATGTACAATATTGTACATAGGTGTGTTGTAAGTATAATCGGTTCGCGACGTGCTGAGTAGCGCATTAGTGTTTGGGAATGAGACTAGATGGCGCTACGCCGCGACAACCAAATCCTGCATCGCGCAAGCGTTTGGTTCCGCTGGTTTTATAAGCAAATCGAATTTGTTCATTGAACTTTAAAACTGGCTGAAGGCCCAGCGTTGACCCATGCACAATTTGAGTAGATAGTTTTATTAATTCATGTAAATACTATTGACATTTTACTATTAATTGTTATTGTCATCATGGAAAATTTAATTGTTAGCCTTAAAGTAAATGATAAATAATTAGTGTACATGGTAATATCATTCTAATTGGTAAGTAGACATTAAAATTTAACAGAATAAGGTATTTTTATATTAAAATAGCACAATAATGATAACGCCCAACGATCACATACATAGGATCCTGGACACTAACTAGGATTCCCTGTACCAGTACTGTGTGTGTGAGACCATGGTCCTCGTAGTTCCTGGGTAGGGACCCATGGTCTCACAACACCCAGACTCAGAACAAGTACTTGCGCTTTTTTTTTCTGTGCACAAATCCTTGTCCTGCCGCCTCCGGGTTATGAGCCGACCTGCTCACCTACCACACCGCAGAGGCTGTCGAGTATGAATAAAAATGTAGTGGGACTTAGGTAGCTACCTACTACGCCCACGTGTTTGACATACCAATAAAAATAAAATTTAGCAATAATGTATAAAATATAATTTTTGTTCCATGACCGTAAGAAGGTGTTAGATTTAGCTCCACTAAAAGCAAAAATACTTTTTTTCTGTCTGTCCGCCTGTTTGTGCGCGCATCACGCTGGCTCCGGTGGACGGGTACCAATGAAACTTGCTATGGTTATAGCTAATTTTTCACAATAACATTAAACTAAGATTTTTAATGTTTTATTAACCTTTAATATATTATTTATATACTATTAAACGAAGTAGTTTAATGTTATGTTAAAAAACAGCCAAGTGCGGGTTGCATGGATTAATAAGGAAGTAATTTCGTTATTGGTATTTTTTTTTAAATGTTAATAAACAATTAACGGCGAAGAAAATATCTATCTATATTAAACGGCTTTATAATTTTTGAAGATATTGAAAAATTACAATGTTATAGTAATACTCGCGGTATCTAGACGTAACATGTGCTTACCGCCTGTGGCACGCAGCCACTGCTTCTTGTGTCGAAGGGAAGAGGGAGGGAGAAGGGAAAGTGAACGGGCCACGTCTGAAGGTATTAGTACCTACCCACCTTGTTTTTCAAATAGTGCAGCAGTTCTGCGCCACGATGTACTTACTTACTCCGTAGGTACCCACTTAAAATAAAATACTTTAAAAACATTAACTACGCACATTTGCAATTTACTTATCGTGTTGTATCCGCGTCTGGTTTCCCATTTCCAATTAGCACAGTTTAGCGCACACGGCGCCGCAGCCCCTTACAAACAGCTGAGGCAGAAAATAGCATCAGCCGCGTGAGACGCGCCGCCGCGCGCTGATTGGAACTGTATATTGGATCCGTTATCACCGCGCCACAGCTGCGCCCGCCCTCGCCGCCGCCGCCCCCGCCGCCGTCCGCCCCGCGCCCCGCGCCCGTCGCGGGCTCACCGCACTCGCCCCGCAGCCATGCACGAGGACGGAGCGCCGGGCTGGCCGGCCGCCTTCGCGCTCATATACTTCACATTCTTCCTCGACAACGTGCTGCTCACGGTCCTGGGTGAGTCCTGCAAGTTCTTCCTGACTTATGAACAAGTTTAAATTTTTTCTAAGGGGCGACCCAAACTTCGCAAACCAAACGAATATTAAATGAAAACGTCACTTGTCCCATGGTTCTTCTGGGATAAATCTACTGGGTTGTTACATCGTGGGACATCTGCGAAGTACAATTCCGTAGAAAAGGGCACTTGCTAAGTATAAGCTAAGTATTCTGGTGGTCCATTTTCGGTGAAGTTGTGTTTTTGCGTGTCCCAGTCCCGATCATCCCGGACTGGGTCCGCAGCGAGTCCCTGGCGTTGTGGGCCGCGCAGGACGCGCCACTCGCGCAGCTGCTCAACCAGACCATGCAGGACGCGGCCACCGCCGAGGGCTCGCAGGTAGGCCCGCGGCTCCCGCCGGGCTTGGTTCCGGGGCGACACCGGCTGTTCGCTCGGCCCGTTCCGCAGGTTGTGGTGGGCATGGTGCTGGGAGCGAAAGCCGTGGCGCAGCTGGTGGCGGCGGGACCGGCGGCGGCGGCGGTGGCGAGTCGCGGGCCGGCGCCGGTGCTGCAGGCCGGGACCGTGCTGCTGCTGGCGGCCGCGCTCGGTACCCACTCCACACGTACCGCTGGGGGCCGCGCTCGGTGCCCACTCCACGCGTAATGCGAGCCCGTGTTGCAGTGTTCTGGCTGTGCTCGTGGGGCAGCGGGCGGGGCGCGGCGCTGGGCGCCGGGCTGGGGCGCGCGGCGCACGGGGCGGGCGCCGCGCTGGCCGGCGTGGCGGGGCTGGCGCTCGCCACGCGCGCGGCGCCGCCCGCCCGGGCCGCGCGGGCGCTCGGGGCCCTGCTCGGCGCCGTGGCACTCGGTAACTACCCGCGCCGCCACTCTGGAGGAGCCAGCTCTGAAGGCGGTCCGGGTTCTGCTGATGGCCGAGTGAAAGATTGGTTGTGACTTGTGGGTAATAATGTAGTCGTGGTGTACGTTGAGGGGTCTGCGTGTTGGAGACTTGTTCCGGACGAGTGCACTGCGGCCGCTCTGGAACTGGTGATGGTGGTTTTATATGTACGAACAAGCCAACGTTTGACTGCAACCTACCTGGTGTTAAGCGGCGGCGCACCCGAAGGTGTAGCACGATAACCTACGAAGAGCACATTAGTTTTAAAGAAGTGGCTTCTCTCATACAATTTTATACTTTACATAGGTAAAATAAATGATTTGTTGGAGGGCTCTCCAACAAATCCGGCAAGTGTCGTTGACCACTGCGCTGCACATCCTGCCTGTTCCAGGAGTGCTGGTGGGGTATCCCTTCGGTGGGATCACGTACGCACTGTGGAGTCGCGCGGCGCCCTTCCAGATCATTGGCGCGGCGCTGGTTGCGAACTTAGGCGAGTACAGTCGCACATCAACTACCGTTGTACTTATTACTGATGCCTGTTTACTCGTTCCGACATGTCAAGGGCCGGGAGCGACCGCGCACGACCGGGAGTCGCGTGGGGTAAATCGCTTCGCTACTGACGCCTTGAGGTCCACATAAAGTTTCTACTTCAGTCATCAGAGCCGTTGACTGCACGCGGCCCCCCCTGCAGCCAAGAGTGCGCGCCTACTGTACGCACTGCGAGCTCTGTACACTTGGAATATTGTGTCGTTATTTAATGTGTGATCTCCGTCCTTTGTTAACAGTCATGCAATATAAGTTTTTGGACGGAGAAGAATTTAAACAAGTAAGTACATATTATGAACAATTAATGTTGTAGCTCTCCACGTGAGCGTTGAATCAAAAAGTTAATTAGATGTCGCATCCCGAACCGAATCTAATACTCCACTTAGTTATACACTACATTGTTCTCGTACCCACATCTGAATTTTTTGTTTCTCAAACTTAATAGCATTACTGACGTTTCTATAGGTGGAAACTTGTAACTGGCCTGGTTTCTTTTACTTTAAGCTTACTTTTTTTAATATGATTTTTGGTTGTACATTTTCCTAATATCTATTACATATAATAAATTTGAGATCGTACGCACTTCGGAACAAATTCATTACCTATGGATTACATGCAGATTTTTTTTGCTTATAGCGTTGAGCATACGGAAAATATCGTAACCGTGATTCAGAACTTCATACAAATTACCTAATTCCATAGAAACTATGCATTATCATTGACAAAACCAAACAGCACCATCTAGAAAATTTTGGAACATTTCTGTGTCACTTTAAACTCCATCACGCAAAAACTACCGGACCAATTTTGATGAATTTTATTGTGGTAACTGGAAGGAACAGCGGCGTCACTGTGCCACGGTTAACGTCCTCTCTGCGTATTTATTTATTTATTTATTTATTTATTTATTTATTTATTTCGATTACCAACATAATATACACCGTAGCCAGATCCGATAACACAATTAAAAAGGAAACATTGCTAAGTGTCATCACAGTTACAGGTAAAGACTGCATGCACAATAAAAGAGAGTATAATAATAATAATAATAACAGCTGTTCGAAAAATCGATAAAACACTAGGAATACATAGTCATAATAGTTAATATTGATTGAATGAATTAAAAATAAAAATAATTTAAAAATAATATAAAAATGTAAAGATTAAAAATTGATAATTAGATTAGTATATACATTACAATATCACAGATCTTCAATACTCTTCTTAAACTTGTGAATGTTATCCGCAAATAGGTCAATAGTGACATTATTTGGGATCCTGTTAAATTCTCGTACCAATCTGTTTATAGGTGCGTTTTGGCCAAGATTAGATTTGAAATGAATATCTTTGAGTAATTTAAATCTAGATGCTCTTGGTAACCTTGATGGGGACGAGAAATTTAATAATGATAGAAGCTCAGGTGCATCAAATAAACCATTGGCAAGCTTAAAAAGAAAAGAGAGGTCTAGCATTCGTCTTCGATCCGAAAGTGAACTAATTTTAAAATGCACCAATCTATCAGGGTAGCTTCGAATACTTTTGGCAAGATTGCACGAGTAAGTAAGATGCCACAAAAAACGCTTTTGCACAGATTCAAGCCTTTTGGTATAAATATCATAAAAAGGATTCCAGGCAACACTACAGTACTCCAAGCCACTGCGGACAAGTGAATTATAAATTAAAATTTTGGTTTTGGGAGACTTGAAATCTTTACAATTGCGAAGAACGAAGCCGAGGCACTTGAATGCTTTTGAACATACATTGTCGATATGAACATTAAACCTCAGCTTGTTGTCTAATATTATACCCAAATCTCTAATACAGTCAACTTCTAATAAAACATCGTTTATTATCTTGTATTTAAAATTAAAATCTTTCACTTTTTTTCTCGAAAAACGTATTGAGAAACATTTGGAAGCATTAAGATCCATTCCATTTAATTGACACCATACTGCAAGTCGATCCAGATCCTCCTGAATCAGTTCAGCATCAGAAGTGCTATCTACAACCCTAAATATTTTTAAATCGTCCGCAAACAAGTGATGGTTACAATGATGAAAACAGCTTCCGATGTCATTAATGAAAATATTGAAAAGTAAAGGGCCTAAATGAGAACCTTGTGGGACTCCCGAATGAACTGAAAATGGATCTGATAAGTACCCATTTGCTGCCACCACGGATTTCCTATCTGACAAGTATGATGTGCACCAGCTCAACAAAGGCTCGGCGATACCATACTCTGAAAGTTTACAAACAAGCATTTGATGATTAACCCGATCGAAAGCCTTGCTGAAATCAGTGTAAACCGCATCAACAGACGAGCGCCTGTCCAGCTCAAGCGAAATGGCATTTATAAAAGAAACCAAATTAGTAGCAGTTGATCTGGCTTTCATGAAACCATGCTGATGCGTGTTCATTAGTTGTTTGAAATGCCATGATAATATTGGGTGTAATAACTGCTCAAAAACCTTAGCAAACACTGGCAGGATAGAAATTGGCCTGTAGTTTTTGACAAGGTCTCTAGGACCATTTTTATGCAAGGGGACAACCAGAGCAACTTTCCATTCCGCAGGGAATATGCCAATACTCAGCGACTTGTTATAAATTAGACGCAGGGGATGCGCCAACGAAGCAGCACACTTTGAAACAAAGACTGACGGGAGACCATCAGAACCGGCGCCTTTATTAACGTCAAGTCTTTTCAATACCTTAATCACTTGATCATCTTTAAATCGGATTGACGTAAGATAACCGCTTGTCAACATGGCAACGCGATCATCAGTGCTCATAGGAGGGTTAAAAGCTGGGTTGCTATAAGCTGCGGAAAAATTAAGGGCAAAAAGGTTGCAGATATCAGTTCCATTAGTTGCGGTGTTGTTTTGAAATGACATATGTGCCGGGTAATGACTTTGACTTTTTTTCTTATTTTTAATGTAAGACCAAAAAATCTTAGGATTTGAGCTCAGACTAGATTCTAAGCGAGCAATATAATTGTTGTAACATATGGTCATTAGATGCTCAGACCGCTTCTTGGCTAATTCATATGATAGTAGGTCTAAGGGGTTGTTATTAAACTTGCGTAACTTATTTCTATATTTGAGCTTTTCTCTCAAACGGTTAATTAGATCCCGAGAAAACCAAATAGGATACTTATGTGACTTTGGCAGTGTTTTTGGTACATACTTCACAATAGCAGAGCGAATATGATTGTAAAATACAGCGAGCATGCCATCGATTGAGACGCATTTTTCAAACTCTTCTTCCCAACATATGTCATTAATATAGTTATTTATATTTGCATAGTCGCCCTTATAGAAGCAAAAATGATAACAACTATTAGGACGAAGTCCATTATCAGCACAAAAAGAAACACTAAAATTGAAAGGGGGGTGAAGAGGATCAACAATAGAAAGTGGATTATTATTTATATTCAAATGTGAAATTTTTTTATTGCTCAGAACCAAATCCAAAATTTTGCCTTTCGTGTTAACAATATGGTTGTATTGTTTTAAATCGTTTAGCGAAGCAAAATCTAATAGCATAGTAATGAATAAACTGTTGTTGGTGGTATTAGTTAGAGACTGGGAGTTATCATCAAAATTCCAAGATACTGCAGGAAGATTAAAATCGCCGAGAAACATGATGTTTTCAATATTATTTTGTTCTAACACTTGATTACTGTTCGTTATAAACTCATCGAGTATGTGATGTTGAATAGGTGGTGGCAGGTATGCTGTACACAAATACAGCTGCTCAATAGTACCCTTATCATTGCGGAACTCAATTTGTACCCAAAGGTCCTCGCATTTCGACTCAAAGCTCTGAAGGCGTTTGGAAATGTACCGCTTCAAGACCGCGATAAGTACGCCACCGCCGTTCTTTTTACTATGGAAACCGCTAGATTCCCTATCTCGTCTGTATACAACATAACGGCTATCAAAAAGTTCAGAATCGAAGACGCCGCTATTCAACCAGGTTTCACTTAAAATAATAGCATCGTAATTGTTACAAACAATGTTGTTGAAAAATTGTATGGTTTTTGATCGCAAACCTCTTACGTTTTGATAATAAAATTGAATCATATGAAAAATAGAACAGAATCAAAAACCTATTATAAAAATTGTATACAAAATAATTGAATTACAATATTAAATGAATGAAAAATATATAAGTAAATGAAAATACTTAGAATGATATTGTTTTAATATTAGGTACTATATATATTTTTTTTGTAAAATAAATTTCGAAAACCAAAAATAATATAATTTAAAAAATACAGTAAAATATAATATAAAATTTGAAGCTATATAAGCAGATTAGTTATGAGTTCCTAATTAATTTTGAATTCCTGTACGTATAAACTGATTGATTTTAAAACAAAATAACCCAAATTGAAATTAAAATTGATTACAGTAAATAATCAATCAATAAAATAAAAAATAAAAAACATGCAATTGACTATGATAGATTATTTAACACGCCCAGGTCTTTTACAAAAACAAAATTTGAATTTTCTGTTTTCCGCACAAAAACTTTTCCGTCGCGCACCCAAACAAATCTGTAGCTGAGCTCTTTTGCCTTCCTGCGGGCTGCAGCATGCAACGCTTTAATTTCCGGGGTTAGGTGTTCTGAGACAAACACCGCGCTCTTCTTATTCCCACCGTAGCCCAGATGACTGGTGTTCAGCTTGTCACCGGGATTAATCCTATTAAACTTGATTACTCCGGCCAAGAAGGTATCGCGTAGCCGACGGCTGCTAAACTTAACCAAGATTGATCGAGGACGGGGGCTCGTAGCGTTGAGCTTGGCTATACGACTGCAATATTGCAGATCAGATTCAGTTACTGGGCACTTGATGGTATTGCCAAGCTGCCGCACCGTGCTGTACAGGTTTTCGTTGCTGTTCTCAGGAACGCACTGTATCTCGATATTATTTGTACGAGATAGCTGCTCCACCTGGTGCAGGCGGTGAGTGAGGTCACGAGTGATTGTTTTCAACTCTTCGTTTTCAACCTTCAGCTGAGCTATCTGTGCTTTTTTATGCTCACTTTCACGATTAAGTTTTTCGTGCTCTGAATTAGTAAACGCCAGTGATTCCTCGAAAGTTGCCAGTTTTGTCTGAATGTTCTTAATGTCGTTGTTAAATTTTCTGTCCAGTTCTTCTCGAATTATTTCCCGGATTAGTTCCGCCGATAAGCAGCCGCAGTTCCCGGAGCCGCGAGGCTTGGTACGCAGAGTAACGTTATCGTACTGTTGCTGTGGCTCAGTCTCGCTTGTGTACTTACGTACAGACGTTGTGGCTGTAGCTGGAGAGCTGCGTATCGGCGTATTGGAATTATCGCCGCGCTTAGGTTCACTACAGCGACAAGACGGACAAACCCAAGTATCCTTGTAATCTTTATTGAACCCCTGGAAGTCCTCTTTGCTGAAGTTCATGCAAGTGTAGTGATATTTTTCCGGGCACCGGGAACAGTGTAGAAAAGTAATCCCTTTTAAAGTATTTGGACAGGCAGAACACTTTTGATCACTCATTGCGTTATGTTTGTATTAACTCGTAACCGTAGGTACCGTGCACTTAATATGTTTTGATCCGCCGGTGTCACGCCAAGAAGAGCTTAAGCGCCATGCAAGATATGTCAACTGTTCTTATCACTGATTTACGTTTAAGGATTGAGCCAAACACTTCACTAATTGGATAACCAACTTAACTTTGAACTTTACACGAACGATTAACACAATTCTTTGAAAAAAAAACGACCTTTTAACGTAAAATATGCGGAGCAAAATTAAACAGCTGTTACTCTCTTGCCGGTTGAGGGTAGTCTCCTTGTATTTGTTTTGTATGTATTTTGCTGAATAAATAATTCATGAATTATCAAGTGTCACAGTTTACTAAAAACACACATTAAGTCAAGAAGCATTCAAAAAGTGTTAAGACTCAGTGAAAAATGATCAAAAAATGCCAAAAATATACAAAATGCAAGTGTCACTATATCACATAAAAATTCACTTTTCTCTCTGTTTTGTTGTTGTTGTTCATAAGAACTGAAATTAACAGTGAACTGTATACAAATATATCTGTGCCGTACTCTTTCAGGTCTGTTTAATACCTACTTCTACAAAGCATTTAAAACTGACATAACCTAAAATAGCAAAAAAAACAAGTCATTAACGTAGGAAAAAAATTGTCACAAATAAGCTACGATAGCACCACCTCACGGTCAGCATCTGAACTAAATCGTCAGACACTAAGCATAGATCTTTTAACGGACATTATTAGTAATTGGCTAAGTACTAGCTACTTGAGGTTGTCCTCAAGGGGCCTTACATATACCAATACTAGTAACTTTAGAAATCATGGATGAAAGTTTGAACGCGCCAAAGACAATAATAAACGATTTGGACTATCAAAGACAAGAAATCCGGGAAACAGGAAAGAATGTTACAGGAGGTTAGGAGACGGATATAGGATGCTTTTTATCCCGTTCGGCCGCGTTTTACTAATTCACCTGTGTGAAGCCTGGGCGGGTCAGCTAGTGAATAAATAAATAAACACGCGATGCGGTGGTTACAGCCGAGCGAGGAGGAGGGCGGGAGCGGGGTGCGCGCGGCGCTGGCGGCGGGCAGGGAGGGCGCGGTGGGAGCGTGCGCGGGCGGCGTGCTGCTGACCACGGCGGTCATGGCCGCGCTGGAGCCCTGCCTGCCCCCCTGGGTCATGCGCGAGTTCCACCCGCAGGTGACGGCCGCAGGTGACGGGGCGGCTCCCGCGCCGCGCGCGAGCCGCCCCGTAACTCTGCCTCCGTGCGGCGCAGCGCTGGGCGCGCGGCTGGGTGTTCGTGCCGGACAGCGCGGCGTACCTGGCGGCCGCCAGCGCGCTGGGCGGCGCGGCGCGCGCGCTGGGCGCCGAGCGCGTGGCGCTGGGCGGGCAGGCCGCCGTGGCGCTCGCCGCGCTGTGGCTGCCCGCCGCGCGCTCCGTGCCCGCGCTGGCGGCGCCGCACGCGCTGCTGGGCGCCGGGCTGGGCGCGCTGGACGCGGCGCTGGTGCCCGCGCTGCTGCGCCGCGCCGGCCCGCGCGCGCCCGCCACGGCGGCGCTGCTGCAGGCGGCGGCGGCGGGCGCCTACGCGCTGGGCCCGGCGGCGGGCGGCGCGCTGGCGGCGGCGGCGGGCTTCGCGGGCGCGCTGCGGGCGCTCGGCCTCGGGAACCTGCTGTACGCCGCCTACCTGTACCGCGCGCTCGCCCGGGACCCGCTCTCGCCGCAGGTACCTGGCGGGGCGCGGGCCTTTCGTCAGGCTTCGGTTACGCCGCGCGTGTCGGCTCCCGCTCCGGATTGTTGTCTGTAAATTGTTGATGGGGGATGGAATAAACGAGTGAAGCTCGCGGAGACGAAAATAATTTTAAAAACTGATAAATGCTAAATTCTGCAATAGTTCCACTGTACGGAGGGCCGTTGCGTTATACCGGAGGTAATGAGATGTGTTTGGTTGTGCAGTGGGGTGCGGCCGCCCCGGAGGAGCAGCCGGCCGGGGCCGCCGCGTCGCCGCGTCCCCGCCCCTACGAGACCTTCCACTAATGTGGCGCGGTCGGCAGGATCCCAGAAATATTGTTCTACCAAAGAATATGAAATGTCTAATCTATATAATTAAACCATTAAACGCTCTAAATAGATTTTTTATTATATTTTTTCTTCCTCGTTCAGCGCATTACGGTTCTAGATACCTAGCGCGTTATGATAAGTTGGATCCAATCCATCTAGGATTGGATCCCCACGCTACCTGGGGGTATTGAGATCCTCAACGCGACGAGTGACGACGAGCATTTCTTTATAGCTGCCTCGAGGGCTATATCAGGCTCAAGATCCTGTTACGCTGTTGGATGATAAGTTGAAGACTCCTGAATCAGGAAGGGCGAACCGATGGATCGTTTGCCACTGTAGCACATCCCGACGCGTAGTAATAGAACTAGTATCCTACAGGCTGTCTGGCTGTCTATTGTGAACGGACGACTAGAAGAGATGTGTTAATTAATGATTATAATCTCTGCCTAATAGTTAGTAGATTTTTAATTGTAGTAGCCCCGGGGTCCATTATATAGTGTCTAGTTGTCTACCTGCCATATCCAAGTGTTGAAAAGGTAGTGTTCGAGCGCGGCGCGAAGGGTCCAACCAGCCAAAAATCCCCGAGAAATGAAAGCCTTATTTCGAGACACCATTAGATTTCCTTCACTCCAATTTAACATAAGCTACTTAATTGCTACGAATAAAACCGCGAGCTAACTTTTGTAGTAACGACATCTAGTTGCAAGAGGCTTAAATAATTTTCCATCATCTTATAACTGCATGGACTCAACAGGCAGGTAGATAACATTCATTGTAAATAGTTGATTCTAACTTTTTATATACGCCTAAATTATATTATTTTAATGATCTAACATTTAGAATTAAAAAATAATGAGTTAATTGATCGAATAAAGTGGTTTCTTAAACAAGTACATTATTTTTTTATTTTAGAATTACTTTCCTACCTACATAATTTTTATTAGTACCTGAACCAAACATACATAAAGAGAGATAAAGGAGTGGAGGAGAGTATATGATCTTGGAAGAATGAGAAAGCGTACTGCTCACACCTTCCATTCATGTAGGTATTATTTTATTTGTGTGGATAAAATTTATGAAATAAAGATAAAGATTTCCGGAAACTTCAACTTATATTATCTTTTACATTATTAGGTATTTTAAAATTTTGAGTGTGTTCATACAAGGCCTTGCCTCTTCTGCATTGCCATTTTTTTATTTTTGTTAATTAAAATTTATTTATTATTTGCATATGCGCTAACCAGTGTCCCACTGTCTTTTTTTCTTTATTCAGTTGCTAATAAACGCTCACTACCGACACGCTCGCCTATCATTTCACCAGCTTCTCGTGCAATATTGAACCTTATCACCACACTGTACTGGTGCAAAGATGGCAGTGCGATGATTTAGCGGCGGGGACCCGGCTCGAAGGACCAAAGGATGTTTGAGCCTTTCGTCGTAGACGGCGGCCGCCGGTCGGTGGTAGGTGTAAATAATAGTCCAAGCCACTGCACTGTTCTAATAGTTGTATTCGTTATAAAGAGAGTCTACGCGTAACTTGGTGTTCGAGCCGCACTCGTAATAGTTACAATGGACACAACAGCGCGCGGCGGTTGTTTGGTGACGAATGACGACTGACCCCTTGGGTATGTGTAATGTTCTATGCGACTGACGTGAGTAGAGAATGGAGCGTGTGTACAATAACTGCTGTCCGAGCTGTGTTGGCTCGTGTCGTACATCATTAAAGCTGTTTCTAAGTACTTGTGAGTACTAACGGTTATTTTACTGGGAATGGCTTGTGCCCGTTCACATACGTTTATATCCTCTTTTGATCAATAAATAAATGACATAACGTTTGTTTTCTGTCAAAATGTGCAGTTCCTTTGTTTTTAAATAAATCTCGTGATCGACACCGGTCTGCAACTTTCAAAATTTTTGTTTATTTATTTTCTAAATTATTGTGTAAATTTTACGTAAATTTTGGTGTGGTGGCTTACAAAATCATTTAAAATGTCTTGTTTTAAACCTTTAGGTAAGTACTCGCCTGTCCGTTGATTATCCGATCCACGATCATTGCTGTTGTGTTTCCGTAAGGCGCGAGTGGAAGCGCGACGCTCGCCGCGTCTCCGGCGCCGGGACGTCACGGGTTGCTACAGCTGGTTAAATATGGTCTCTACCAACCTTTGCGGCCGAGCGGAGGGCGACGCATAAGGTGCCCAGCCGTTAAAAGTGGGAGGCAACTAGGTCAAGCGCACCCTCGCATCCTCGGGCAGCCCTACTGCGACATCTGACCGGGTCAGTGTGGTGTGGCAGGGCCGGGCCCGGGCGCGTACCGGCTGCCGACGACGTGCGGGTTCCCGGGGCACGACCCGTCCCGGACCCGGGAGCCGATGTACTCGTTCGGCACCGGCGCCGGCTTCCGCGCGCGGGCGCTCGGGCCGGGCCCGGCGTACCGGATCGAGCGCGTGACGCGGGACGGCGCCGTGACGTCGCCGGCCTGGTCGTTCGGGGCGGCGTTCCCGGGCCGGGCCACGCTGCGCACGCCGGGCCCGGGCGCGCACGCGCCGGAGCGGTGCCCGCCGGGCCGGGAGCCGCGCGCGCCGGCCTACTCCATGGGCGCCCGGCTCGACCGGCCGCTGCGCCGGCCCGGCCCAGCCGCCAACGCGTACGCGATCCGGCTCGGGCCCGGCACGCCGCTCTACACGATGGGCGCCCGGGTCGGGTTCAACCCCAAGGCGAAGAGTCCCGGCCCGGCCGTCTACTTCCAGCGGGACACCAACGTCTACCGGACCAAGTAAATTTCACTGTTCGCTTCCCATTCCGATTAAGTTTAATTTCTTTACATACGCTTGACTTGGGGAGTAAGCTGGTGAATGCGAGGTGAACGGATGTTCAAGTTGGTTCACGTAGATCTCCATTGTCAATATAACAAAGTAAAAAAATTGTATTATTACGTTGGTATAAAATGATAATTTACAATTGTCAAGATGGCGACATTAATATTAAACAATAAAAACAATGTTACACCAGCCGATAGATGGCGCTAAACTACAGAAGATTTACTTCAGTCGTGTGGTCTAAAGCACACTCGTTATTTTTCCTTAACCAAAATTCGAGCTCTCGATCCGTAGACAGCAAACGTTACAGCCATCCATAGTATCCATCCAGGGCCTAGTATAGGACCTCCATGGGAATGGAGCAAATCCACAGAGCAAATAAACATAACGCTCGCCCCCCTATAAAGGCGAGTGTCGTGCGACAAGCGCACACGTCAATGACGACACTCGATACATTTCATGTCACCTGCGAAAAACTAAGGTTTTTTTCTAAAACGAGACACGCTTGAATTGTATGAAAAGTGTAAAAAGCGTCCCTATGGGGGCGCGAGCTGGATGTCCCCCCTCCCTCCCCCCGCAGGCAGCCCGCGTACTCGCTGGCGGCGCGGCTGGAGGGCGCGGGGAAGGCGACCCGCTCGCCGGGGCCTGCCGCCTACCCGCCGCACCTCTACAACTGCAAGAAGGTACCCACACGCACGCACACACACACATACATACGACCCGCTCGCCGGGGCCCGCCGCCTACCCGCCGCACCTCTACAACTGCAAGAAGGTACCCACACGCACGCACACACACACATACATACGACCCGCTCGCCGGGGCCCGCCGCCTACCCGCCGCACCTCTACAACTGCAAGAAGGTACCCACACGCACGCACACACACACATACATACGACCCGCTCGCCGGGGCCCGCCGCCTACCCGCCGCACCTCTACAACTGCAAGAAGGTACCCACACGCACGCACACACACACATACATACGACCCGCTCGCCGGGGCCCGCCGCCTACCCGCCGCACCTCTACAACTGCAAGAAGGTACCCACACGCACGCACACACACACATACATACGACCCGCTCGCCGGGGCCCGCCGCCTACCCGCCGCACCTCTACAACTGCAAGAAGGTACCCACACGCACGCACACACACACATACATACGACCCGCTCGCCGGGGCCCGCCGCCTACCCGCCGCACCTCTACAACTGCAAGAAGGTACTCACACGCACGCACACACACACATACATACGACCCGCTCGCCGGGGCCCGCCGCCTACCCGCCGCACCTCTACAACTGCAAGAAGGTACCCACACGCACGCACACACACACATACATACGACCACACACACACACACGCACGCATTCAGATACGCGCACAATTAAAAAAAAAATTATGCATCATGTCAAATTGCACACAAACTGCAATTTACTGCTGGTGGCGGCGGCGTGCAGTGCCACACGCTACCTGCAGGGTTCACGTAACAAAGACATCAAAAAACAAAAAGTAATAACGAACGGTGGATAAATACGTGAATAAACCAGTGATGTTGTACGAAGTACAATACCATTTTGCAACTCTGCACATTCAACTCACTATTCCTCAAAACAGTGCGCTTTTACACGCCGCGACAGATACACGCGCGAGTGGGGGAATCACGGAATTTTGATTGCAATGCAACAGAAGCAATGTAATGTATTTCATTCATAATTTGAAATTTGAAGTAGGTAACTATGCACTAAAACTTATGCATTGTAACTGTATAAATCATACAAATTCGTTATAAGTTTCTACTGGTTGCAATCAAGTTCTGTAATCGCCTGGCCAATGACACTTTTTCTTATGTTAAGGAACGAAGTGACGAGCTAACCGTTCGCCTGATGTTAAGCGACACGGCTGCCCATATCTGTTGCAGTGTCACTCGGAACTAAAGTATAGAGTTGCGTGACACTGCACTGCGATGCGATGCAAAGTCACTTGCTATTCAACCACCCTAAGTCGCCGCTGCCCAGAAAATGAGTTAAATTGAATAATTTAGCTCATTTATATACATACCAGCTTATCTACATGAATCCTGCGTCAAGCAATAACTAAACACTAGCTGATAATGAAAAGTACCCATAACAAAATGTTGCCAAACGTCTCCAGTACACCGACAATAGGGCCAGCTCGTTGCTTCCAGAACCCGTACTCCTACTCGTTCGGCACCAAGCACGCCACCCACGCCTGCCCGATGATCATCCGCGAGGACACCATGGACTGCCTGTAGGCGGGCGACAATATGGAGCGTACCTTACAAACTGAACTACCGATGCATATTTGACATTAAAACAACGAAAATATTGCAAAAGTAACTCTAAATATAAATTAAATAACGCCTACAAATCGATGGAATTTCAAAGTGAATTGTTGTTTGTTGACGTGAAGTTGTGGCACTTGAGCCCGAACTACAGAACGATGCTCCGTCATCGATCGGCGCTCTGTGACGTTTAGGATAACATTTGTATCGGATTCTATAACTGTTTTGAAACTGTAATTTTTGTATGCGATAAATAAAAAAATGTTAACAATAATAACCTTTTATTTGCAACACTAATACATAGTACGATATACAATTACACGTTAGTAGTCCGTTCCCGAAGTTGTAAGTACCACAGTAGAACAGTAACCCCGAGCCTAGAACTTCCTCATGGCGCGCAGCTTGTTGTTGCGGCGCATGCCGGCGGCGCGCACGCGCAGCCAGTAGCGCTTGTCGGCCGCGTCCAGCGCCTCCAGCGGCGGCGCCGCGCCCGTGCGCAGCCCCCACAGCCACGCGGGGTACTCGCTGTCCGCCTGCAGCTGCACCACGCGCCGCGCGCTCGGCTCAGGGGGCTCGTGTCCCGCCGCCTCCAGCGCGCTTGGGTACTGGGCCGTACCCAGTCGCGCTGCAAGACTAGGACGGACAGGAACAAGAGCGAGAGTATCTTGTGAGTGAGCGGCGGCACCGGGACCGCATCATCACTTAATATCAGACGAAATGTAGTCAAACGTCCTAAATAAATGTAATAAACAAAAAAAAAAAAATATGTGGACATCTCACACAACGCCATCTAGCCCCAAACTAAGCAAAGCTTGTGCTATGGGAACCAGATAACTGATACAATACTTAGATACTTTTTTGTTTGTAAATACATACATAGAATACAATAGACAACCCAGACAGTCACACACAGTCAATATGATCAAAATTGGTTTAGTAGTTTGGTTTTTAAATCAAAATAAATAAATAGGTATGTACCACATATTTCTCAGTAATTTTGTAAGATATCAGACAGAGAACACCTATTATGTGAAATGTTTAGTTACATACAGTTAACGCTAGTGGTACGGGACCAGGGGTTGACATAAATATTTTACAGTATTCAATATGCAGTAGGTACAGGAATATGCATCCGAATGAACTCCTGCTAGGGATATACATAAGTATCGGTAACCTTCACATCCTCCCCGGTGGTGTATATGTTGGAGCCGCACACCCGAGTGACGAGCAGCTGCGGGTCGCTCTCCACGGGCAGCTCGCGCTTCTCCATCGCACCCAGCTTGCCTCCTTTCTTCTTACCCTTACCCAAGCCCATCACACCTGGAACATACACAGTTCCATTCACAGAATAGGCTATTTGACTACTATATTTTTATTACATACATAAATAATATACCTCAAAAAATAGATAACTGTGAAAACAAAACTTGAATATCTCAAAAAATGACTAAGTTACAGGCATTTTAAAATACAGAAATAGAAAGAGACAACTCAAACACGCAGTGACGTCAGTTACCAGTACTCACAGTAACTCATTACTAAGCTGTGGTAGCTCTACATACAATATTTTTGGCATGTGACGTCACAAGTCATGCCTTCATAGTAGCTGTTTTCTCCTCAGTGACCGGCAATACGGATTTCGCCGAAACCGGTCCACTGGGGATCTTCTTGCGTATGCCACTCACATATTGAGCGAAGCCTTAGAGATGCATGGAGAGGCACTTGCTGTATCTCTAGACGTCTCTAAGGCATTTGATCGGGTCTGGCACGACGGTCTTCTGAATAAGCTTCCATCTTACGGACTACCTGCTGGTTTGTGCACTTGGATATCAGACTTTTTGAGGGAACGATCGCTTAGAGTAGTTCTTGATGGCTGCTCTTCCGATCAATTAGCTATTAATGCTGGTGTACCTCAGGGGTCAGTTCTTTCAGCAACACTATTCTTACTCCACATCAATGATCTGCTAAAGCCCGGTACCTTTGGGTATGCAGATGATAGTACTGTTGTTGAAAGATACACATCCAGTGCCCGAGCCAGTGGTGACGACGTCCGGATTGAGAGAGAGGCTATGGTTGAGCGCATGAACCTGGCTTTGAAAGCCGTGTCCGATTGGGGCGATGCTAACTTGGTTAGGTTCAATGCTGCAAAAACACAGGCGTATTTATTCACTGCTAAAAAGAGCCCACTCCATCTGGCTCCTTCATTCCGTGGTGTATCTGTAAGTTTAGGAAACCATCTTGAGCTTTTGGGTGTTGATCTCACGTCAAACCTAAACTTTGGATCCTACATCGAGTCCAAAGCCAAAGTAGCTTCAAAAAAACTCGGCATATTGTCCAAGGTAAGGCGGTACTTCACACCTGGACAGCTTCTAAATCTGTATCAAGCACAAGTCCGATCGTGTATGGAGTACTGCTGCCACCTGTGGGACGGGTCTGCCAAGTACCAGCTTGAGGCTCTGGACTCGATTGAACGGCGTGCCAAAAGGCTCATTGACGACGACACTTTGGTTGGTGAAAGGCTCCAGAGCCTTGCACATCGACGTAAGGTGGCAAGTCTGTCGGTTTTTTACAGATTACACCACGGTGAATGCGCTCAAGAACTGCATGATCTAATTCTCCCATCACCATTCCACTACCGGACTACTAGACGCTCGGCTAAGCGCCATCCTTTTGTGGTCGAAATACCACCCATTCGTACCAAGCGATTTGACTCAACGTTCTTAATTAGAACGGCTAAGGAATGGAATGCCCTGCCAGCGTCTGTGTTTCCGGCGAAATATGACCCGGGCGTGTTCAAGAGAAGAGTGAATAGGTATTTACTTGGCTAGCATGCTACACCTTCGATCGCATCGTCACTTCCCATCAGGTGAGAGCGTGGTCAAATGCTAGACAAGTTTGAAGTAAAAAAAAAAAAAAAAAGCTGTGAGGAAGCTCAACACGATCTCTGTTTTGCGAGAAAGGGACAGGCGATGAAACTTTAAAAGCGTACTTCTCCGTGATTAATTTACCGATTTTACTTATTTTTACAATGATTACATTCATTTTTAACCTACTTTATGAAAATAATATTTACTTGTTCATTTTTAATAGTAGTCAAATAGCCTATTAATATAATCGGTCAGATTAATATCGACTTTTGATTAACGTGAATTTAGCCATTATTAATTTTCCAAAATGTATCATACCAAAAATAGTTTTCAATACCACTTTTTTTTTTTTTAACGAGCTAATGCTGTTGGTCTCTAGCGACCTTTACAGCGTCACCGGGCGGAAGGGCGGGCGCTTAAGGCGCCCAGCCGTCAAATGTGGGAGGCAACTAGCCCAAGGGCACCCCTGGGGTGCGAGCCTCGGCTTGGGCCGTTGCCGGGATAAGAGGATCGAGAAGACTACGTCCACTGGAAGAGTGGACCCTATTGAAAGTACGTCGACCTCGCCGGCGGGGTCGGTGTCTGATTGTGTTACGCTGGTATCCTATACCGGTGCCGAAAGCGGTACCTGAGCCAGAAGGGCTATACTGGTCGGGTGATCCTAGCGCAGCCGATACTACGGCTGCTATAGGATCATCCGGGTCGCTCAAGACGTGTCTCGGGTGGCGACGATGGGGATGGCGGCGACGACGGGGTGGGATTTCAATATCACAAGAAAGTCGGAGAGTATGGGCACCTCCGACAGCTCCTCAGTATATCAGTATATTTTCAGGTCCTAACGAGTCATCAGATAAGAAAAGCTAAATTTGAGCAATCAGACCTAAAAACAAATCTTTGGGTCCAAAACATCAATATATATATATTAACAACAAGACTTGGCGATTCCTAACATCCTTACGGCATTAGTGTACCCCTAAGTGTTTTGCTGGGTCATTTATCATATATTTAAATATCATGTGATAGTCAGTGCCAATTGGATGGGCGCTGTTGGGAAAATAAAAGGACCATTCTCATAGTCTTTGGTTTACTAGAGAAAAGCCATAATGGATATTGAACAACTGACTAAAAATATTTCAAGGAAAGGATATTGGAGCTGTTTATAACAAGGCAGCTCAGCACCACTCACTCACTCACTGGCTCACTCCTTGCTTAAGGTACGAAGTTACGAGTAGTTACAACTACCACCCAGTTGAACCTTGGACACTGTACTACGTGACTGGCTCTGTAGTCTGTTGCAAAATGTTTAGTGTCTAGGCTAACTCCAATCTGCTATCCACGTAATGCACCAATATTTAATAGTGAGCAAGTGAGTGTAAAGTAGGTAATGTGAGGATACCTCCAGCTGCAGAAGTAGTTTTTTTTGCTGCGAAGGACGCTCCGCTCACGTGGACACTGGCTGACTGCATAGTGAGGACTTGTCGCAGTTGAAACAAACTCTGGCGTAATATTTCTGGGTACATTTTTATATATAAAATGTTATTTTTTGAGTTTACAGGTTATGTTTATGTTGAGTTGCTGTCTGTTGCCTTGACAAGTTGTCATCACTATAACTCTTTTATTGTTTCTAGCTCCACACTTTTGTGTATTTAGCCAGTGTCAAGTAATTGATAATTTGTCAAGTTAATTACCATTATATATATTTGTATCAAGTCAAGTCATAGTGTAATCTAGTCAACTCATACTCCTAGTAAAGTGGTGGCAAGTTTACCAGAAGCTTCTATGGAGTTTTAGAAACAACACGAAAAGAAAGGTTTCACCATCATTATACCACTTTCCCACACTTGTACCTGTAATCCAGCACATAACAAATAAAATTACACCAATTTTATGCACTAACACAGAAAATAACACAAGTTTTGGAAAATAATACAATGCGGAGACGCGGGCGTTTTCGCGTTCCCGCCAAAACTCCTGTCAGTTCTTCACTCCATATTTATATTCTGTCTTTGGCTAGGACGATGAATCAGAATGGACAGAGCGCATTCAAAAAATGCCTGTCCATTTTCTGTTGGTGTGAGTATCTAAAACTGCATTAGTGTGCGGGAGTAGGGAAGTAATTATGTGTATTACACAATGTATAGATATATACATTGTTTTGGCTCCACACCTCCGTGTATTTAGCCAGTGGCAAGTAGTTGATAATTTATCAAGTTAATGATATTTCACGCAAATATGTGTCAAGTCACAGTCGAAGTACAGTCTAGTCAAAGTCGTACTCCTAGTAAAGTGGTGGCAACTTTACTTGAAGCTTCTATGTAGTTTTGGAAACAATACGAAAAGAAACGTTTCACTATCATTATACCATTTTCCCACACTCACGCCTGTAATCCAGCACTTAACGAATAGAATGCCACCAATTTTTTGCACTAACACTGAAAATAACACAAGTTTTGGAAAATAATACAATGCGGTGACGCAATCTTTTTCGCGTTCCCGCCAAAACTCCTGTCAGTTCTTGACTCCATATTTATATTCTGTCTTTGGCTAGGACGATGAATCAGAATGGACAGAGCGCATTCAAAAAATGCCTGTCCATTTTCTGTTGGTGTATCTAAAACTGCATTAGTGTGCGGGAGTAGGGAAGTAATTATGTGTATTACACAATGTATCGATATATACTAAACCTAACCAAACAGTCTTGCAGAAAATAATTGGACGAAAGGATTTTCTAAGTAAGTACTTTATTATACATGCAAAATCTTCATTATTTAAAAATGAGCAGTAATGGTTTTAATAACTTAGGCCGCCGCAAATATTCAGTATCCTGATTTATTAATTACCGTTTCTAATTTATGATATCAATTCTATATAGAGGCCTCTGTTTTTTGTTCGGGAGCACCAGTTATTTTTTTTTTTTAATGAAAATTTCAAATTAATAAAAATAATAAAGGTAGTTAAAACGGTACCATCATATTACTTTTCGTTTCCGAGATCCGTTGGGGTACTGCATCGTCATAATTATTTTCTGCTGTTGAATGTTTTTGGGGGTTACGTGTTCCATCTCTGTACACCTCATACATGGTTTTGATCCACCACTTCTGAGAGCTGAAACCAATTGTGTCAATTAGTCATCGGTCAGTGAGTTAATGGGTGTTTTTTTCTTATGTGTATACTTATGGAAAAAAATCCAGCCACCTAGCAAAACTCACATATTGGAAAGATGAGCTCAGTCAGTGGGTAAATTTTAACAATAATTAGCATGGCAATACTGTTTGTTTGTATTTGACCCAGCTAGTGTCAGATTATGACACTGGGTCAACAAAACTGTAAGCTATCGCTCGACAATCGACATCGTAAGAGCGACAGTTTACATAGCGTATTGTACCATCTTTTTTTACAGTCATATTTCCAATCTAGAGGTAACAGATCTGTGGTAATACTAAAATTGTATAATCTAGGTATATTATCATCCTGTATAATTTTAAGTCTATGGTCAATATTTTAACCATGAACTATCTCTCATCATATCATGGTATCAGCTGGTCTTCGATTAGTCGGCGTTTTGTAATAAAGTCAAGGTCTAACTCTTAGTACCGTTATAAACTAGGACTAGTTAGTCCAAGCTTAAACCTCTACTTAGTCCACGTTTTGTAATAAAACTGTATGAGACTATTATACGCTATGCTCCAACCATAATTATTATCATGTCAGAAGTTTTAGAAAATAGTAAAAGGTGCCAAGTTTTACATTAGCAGATTTGTAGTTTTTTCTAAGTTTAAGGTTGCCGTTTGATCTAAATCCATTAAGCCAATTTTAGGAAAGAGATCTTCTACTTTTTACTCTCACTAAAATCAAAGCAATTTTGTGCAAGTGTATGAGATTTGTATATGTATATGAGAGTGTATGTAAGTAATTATCACAACATGGTAATAATATGATGCCAAAAATGTATATCCTTAATTTGAAATGCATATTTACTTTGAAACTTCGATATTTAACATTTTATTAGGCAGTAAGCACTTACATGTGAAATCATGATTGTTGACTACAGACCTTCAGGACAAGTGCAACCTACCTTTTTATATATTCTTTTAAATAAAGCTTGGCGTCCGTACGTCACCTTTAAAACAACAACAGTTCTATATAGCTTCGACTGACGTACGGGCGCCTCATAATATTAATTTATTGTTTTTCTTTGCACTTACTTTCCGCCTCTTCGTGACCGCATCCTCATCAAGACAGAAGTAAGAAAACGTCTAGCATTTCTAAATATGATTCTACATACCACAAACCAGTTCGAGTATACCGTTTGTTTAACCATGATTATACTCGCAAACTTCAACTACATAAAGATTATAAAATACTAGTTTTTGATGGAGGTGGCGATTTCAGCCCAACCTACAGGTACAGGTGAATAAAAGCTCACAGGACCTAACTACACGGCTGGCACTTGTCCTAAACCAGTAGAGTATCCCTGATACTGGGATACTGGGCGGAGTGTTGACTACAGACCTTCAGGACAAGTGCAACCTACCTTTTTATATATTCTTTTAAATAAAGCTTGGCGTCCGTACGTCACCTTCAAAACAACAACAGTTCTCTATAGCTTCGACTGACGTACGGGCGCCTCGAAATATTAATTTATTATTTTTCATTCATTGCGCCTACTTTCCGCTCCGTACGTCACCTTTAAAACAACAACAGTTCTACATAGCTTCGACTGACGTACGGGCGCCTCATAATATTAATTTATTGTTTTTCTTTGCACTTACTTTCCGCCTCTTCGTGACCGCATCCTCATCCCATCGTCTACAATGATTCTGAAATCCTTATTTCTCTCTTTGTTGTTTTCGATGAACAAAACACAACGCAACACGATATAGTTTCACTATGGAACACAATATTTAGTCCTGATAACAATATATCACTATATTTTCACCATTATATGCTCTCGCGATGCTATGTTGTCACCGGCTATTCTGTCACAACATTACACGCGGTGCGAGGTTGCCGTTCCTACAATCGTTTTCTAGCATACTCTATGCGACGATTCGTGTATTAGACAGAGATACGAGACAATATGTATACGGATGCGGAGTGCCAACGCCGCGTGGCTCCATCCATTATGATCCTAGGACCATGGTCTTTGGGCTACCTCAGCTACCAGTGGCAGGCAGTGAAAGTCTGTGGTCAGTCAGGTCACATAGTATCCTCTACTTGGTCTGTGTCCTCTACTTAGTCTGTGGTCAGGTCTTGAGTCATTAGCTCAGCTCCGCATAGTACAAAGAGTATAGTAACTATCTAAGGGATAGTATTCTGTGGTCATTAGGGGTTGTAGTTATTGTTTTATCAAAAACTAATAATTTCAAAAATCGCATAGAAGAACAGCCGCAGCCGTATAAATTATTTAAACTCAAAGCTATAGTAAGTAGTAATTTGTAGTGTCTGCTTTTGTTCCAGCGCAAATCTAGTGTCGGTTTTACCGTCGTCGGTGTGTATAGTATGTTGTGTACTCGCGCGTCGCGGAAAACCCTGTTTGTGTAGGATTGTGATGACTAATGTAATGCGGTATCATAGAGATCGCACGGCCCGCACCCGCAGCCGCAGTCTCTGCGCTTAGTTAGTGAAACAACGGGCCGTGTCGCGCCCCAGTGCAGTGCGTACCTGTCATTCGGATAACTTGTTGCTATCTTGCTATGTTTTACTCTGACGACGACTTCTTCTATAAGGTTGGTCAACATTTTCTATATTATCAGCAAAGACTTACTTGTAATTCGTATTCAAGTCAAAAATAAAATTACAAATACAAAAGACTGGGGATTCCCTACAAACAATATTATAATTATTGCTAATCTTCGATACTTGATTATGGATAGTGTACTGAGTAATAAGTTACAGTGTTTAACTGTAACATAGCTCAGTGGGTGCCTGAAGTTTAACAAATCCTAATCATGGTTGACAAACATATTGGCGAAATAAACCCAAGAAAACATTGTGTGCATTATTATGCTGACATAAGCTGACAAATGTAATTGGGAACAGATCTGTGAGAATGTGTTGTGTTATATTGGCACTGACTTCCTGTATCAGTTGGTTGCCGCTATCTGTAGACTTTAGTTGACTTTGCAGTTAACTTGGTAGAATTACTAGTGAGGCTATAAATGTGATTACTCATGGCTCTTTGCGCCTGGGGTAGTACAGATTGCCCCATTTTGTAAATAGTAATTCATGTTATCATTTAATCTAGTCAATAAGATTGTGTGTATGTACAATGCCTAAATACATCCAAGATCTTGTGGATATCTTACATCAACATAACCGTTGGAGAGCATATATTAATTTCATAGTTACACCACAATTTTTTATTTGATTGACTTTACAGTTAGTAAGATGCCAACTTTTGAAGAAAAAATAAAAATGAGATAAAAAAATTACATGCTGATAACAGTTCATTTAAATGAGTGAGCTGGGGAATCCCCCATTCAGATTGAATGTTATAAAACTTTGATCACCACCTTGTAGCACTATTGTTATATTGGAAAACCTTCAGCGAATCATACCCTATAGCCTCATACTAGCACGATATATTGATACATTTTGAGTGAGTGATGCACATTTAAGTCATAATCAAATAAAATGTAGGAATAGCAATGGTCCCATTTGTAATTATACTGGTGCATGTACACATGTTCTAAAGAATAGTGCTCTTAGCATATGGTGATTCATTCTCCGACCCATTCCTAACCAAACTAAAATTAAAAAAATAACATTTGACATAATTATGGTCTATATCGATAAAGATAATGCAATACAAAGTTTCAAAAAATAGACCCAGTATGTCCTTGTATAGATATTTTATTATTTATATAGATATGAGCTAAATCGGCTAATTATCAGAACAATAGGGTCAGAAGGTCTGAGTTTAGTGGCCAATGATGATAACGGCGGAAACGTTCGGTGGACAAATTAATTGATTAAATAGCAGTCTACACAAGTTGCTGCTCGCAGAACTAGTTCAACCGCGAGGGCCGGCTGAGGGAATGATCAGCAGCATTCTCCGCGGTGTATTCAAACCTGCGATCACCAAGTCGCCTGCCCAGCGCGGTCGGTACGGCCCCGTGTGATAGGCGTCTAATATTCCGCTTCACGGGGAGGCCTACGCTGAGCAGCGGGTGTGTTCGGCGCGGGACGTGTGTGTCGCCACCATTGGTCGACATTATTTCGTGTTAAGACGTTTGTTAGCTGTCAAGTGATGAATCAAAAGTATTCCAAGTCAGTTTTCCTTGAACCCTAGGAATAGACAGACGTTATATTATCGCGCGTTAATTTTTGCCATTTTAATGACGATTATTTATCTGTTTCAATTAATGTATTAAAGTTCAGTTTGTGTTGTAACGTTTATAAAACCGGGTAGCAACGTGCGAGTGCGCGGACAGCACCAATAGAGCCGTGTCCGTAGGACAGGAGCCACAGCGAGGAGTCCTGGTGGGGCGCGATGGGGACGCTGGCGGCGGCGCTGGCCGTGGCGGTGCTCCTGGTGGTGGTGCTCATCATGGTCTGCCGCTGCTGCTGCGGCGCCGGCAGCCGCGGCCGCGTACTGCAGCGTCAGTATAATGCACATCTCATTATCTTCCAGGCAACTCCATCATACACACATTTAATAATTTTTTTTTTTGTTAATGTATTTGTTTAGGCATTCCTAATCTGCATGCACATTTTAGACTTTTTATATTAATATTGCCTATAATGTTCACCTATGTCTATTGTAAAAATTTAATGAAATTGATTTTATGTTATCTTCCTATAATTTTGTACTCGCTCACATCAAAAAATTCTTTCTAATAGAAAGTTCGCAAGCTGTCTTCACCTATAATTATATCGACACTTAGATATATATTATTATTAATTTAATTACTGAAGCATGAATTGGTGTTTGTTATGTTGGTGTTCAAATAAATAAATAAATTTACAAACTTTTTTAGCATTTGACCACACTCTCACCTGATGGGAAGTGACGATCCGATCGAAAGTGTAGCATGCTAGCCAAGTAAATACCTATTCACTCTTCTCTTGAACACGCCCATCATACACACAATGGGGCCCCATTTTATTTTAACCGATCGAATGACACTAATTTGCATTATAAAAGCTATTAAAATTTAACACTATCGTACATATTGAGCATCCTTATTTTTTATTTTTGTTATTTGTTTAAATAATAAATTAATAATAACGCACCATGATCGCATACATAGGTCCTGGACCCTAACTAGGATTCCCCGTGTCTAGGGAATCAGGAATTACGAGGACCATGGTCCCACAACACCCAGACACAGAACAAGTACTTGCGCTTTTTTTTGTGGACAAATACTTGTCCTGCTGTGGGAATCGAACCCACCGCTTCCAGGCTATGAGCCGACCTGCTCAACCGCCACACCACAGAGACTGTCATCAAATCAAAGCATATTATAAAACGATTATACAGGATTGCATATATGTATAACAGGAACAATATGTATTTTTATATTTAATTTAACACGAAACCTGTGATCGTTGCCCCCGCGGTGGAAACATGGGCGGTGACGTCATAGCAGCCAATCACAGCCGCAGATAAACGATGACCAAATAATAATACATTTATGATATTACATACAGAGACGCACTAAACCATTCAATAAAGCTAACTTATCCATATTTATAGTTTGACAGTCTCTGTGGTACATGGGTTGAGCAGGTCGGCTGATAGACCGGAGACGCCGGGTTCGATTCCCGCGACAAGACAAGTATGTATTTGTGCACAGAAAAAAAACGCAAATACTTGTTCTGAGTCTGGGTGTTGTGGGAGCATGGTCTTCGCGGTTCCTGGTCCTTGAAATCAGGGGACCCTTGTGAGGGTCCAGGATCTATGTATGTTATCGTTGGACGTTATTATTATTGTTATAGTTTCCATTATCAACATAGATGTAAATAAAACGAGGTTGGGGTCATAAATTCTTGAAAATGGTCCGTTTAAATTAGGTGCAACTCGAACACTCAGTGAAAGAAAGTTCACTAGAAGAGTGTAAGCGTTGGACGCGGCGATTCGAGGACGCGCTGCGTGGGCCCCGTTATAATAACTTAAGAATATTTATGATAATAGTTCGCTAACCTCAGTTAGATGACGTGTTACTGATATACTATTACGTAACTTGTAACAATTGGCATTACCACAAAAATCTCCTCGGTTATTAATTTAATTTCATTTTTCTCTTTTTTTTTTTAATTTAGCACATGTCTTAACTTAAAAAATTACTTAAGTATGTATATTTTGTTTGTGTGTTAGAACTTAATTTCATTGTTTGTGTCTAGCGCTCTGGCGTCTAGAGATAGCGTCAATTTTGTTAGCTATAAACGCAAGTTAGGTTTACATCGAGAAGGGAATATGTCCACGGTATGATTTTAGTAGTTAAGGTTAGTTTTTTAAAGTATCATAAGGAACATATTGCAATGACATAAAAATGTCAACATCATATAATCTTTCCATCATAGAACTACAAGACTTGTGATTCTTCACATCCTTACGTCGTTAGTGTACCCCACGTCCGCACTAAGCGTTTTGTTGACTCATTTATAGTCCGAACGACCAAGGAATGGAATGCTCTTCCAACAACAGTGTTTCCTCCTGGGTATAACTTGGGTCTGTTTAAGTCAAGAGTGAATGGGCATCTCATGGGCAAGCGTGCTCCACCTTAGACAACTTCGTCACTTACCATCAGGTGAGTTGTTGTCAAACGCATGCCCATTTTACCATTTAAAATAATGTATGTGTCGGTAGTTAGAATGTGAGCGATGTTGTTCCAGCAGCCCCCCCGCCGCCGGCGGCGCCCTACCCGCAGCAGCCGCCCGCCGCGGGCTCCGGTGAGTGGGCTATCATACTGTACCGCACTAGGACTCCGTCCGCTGAGGGCTAGTGTGGGGCGCTCTCTCTTGCACAATTGTATGGAAGTAAAAAGGACGGCACTAGCACCGTGGGTGGCCGTGATTGGAGTAGGCATGACCATTTTTGTGATCGCACGCTTGACTTGGAGAGTAAGATGGTGAATGCGACGCGTTAAGTTAAAAGTTTGTATTATTATGTTGGTATGTCCGGTAAAATGGTCAAGATGGCGACATTAACCTTAAACAAAGCATAAACAAAGTTATACCGGCTGATAGATGGATCTAAACCAAAGAAGTTTTACGTGGTCTAAAGCACACTCGTTTTTTTGGCAAAAAGTACTCGAGAATGGGGGCGGTGACAGACATATTTACAAGCTATCTACTAAAAATATAGTTTATTTTAATTATTCTTTCTTGGCTACAATTATCTTACAGCAGATTAAGTGGGTGATTTGAGAGGGAATAGATTAATATTAAATGAAGTTTATTTTTTCCTTTTTTCCTCTCTCGCCCTTTTCATTTGAGATTGAGCGTGCACAAAAAATAACCAGTCCGCCATCTTGGGCCGTCCGCCATCTTGGATTTAGAATGACGTCATTAACCAACCATCCATCGCCATCCAAACTATACGTGTACGCAATGTCCCTCTCGACCGTCGGAGACAACTGTTTTAGGATTCAGTTGCAAGATTGAACCCAAAAATACAAACATCACAAGTCAAAAAGCATGTAAAATTAAACTTGTGTTTAATTAAACTTCTTTATAGATAGTTTGTTTAGTTATATTTTGATTGTTCAATGATCAACGCTCTATATCGGCACTTTTTTAAAAATTCGTCTATACAAAGCTTTTGACCACTGTATCACCTGATGGAAATCTTTTGGAATAATCAATCGGGCGTTATTATTATTATATCTTTAATATCTGTAATATTAAGTTTACAATAAACTGGTTAAATACTATTATGACATTACAATATTAAAACTCAGGGTAAGCAATGCATTGGTGACGCCTCCTCCGGTGTTACAGACGTCCATAGGCTGCGGTGACCACTTCCCATCAGGTGGGCCGAATGCTTGTTTGCTCCCTTTAACATAAAAAAAAAAATAGCATTTCAATGATCGTCATTGTTTTGCTTGAACATGTCAAACCGGATGTTTCCACCGGCAGTGGCTGCGATTCCAGTAGGCCACGCGGCGGGCCCCGCGTATCCTGCGATGGCCCCGTACCCCGTGGCGGAGAGGGCCCATCCCGTGGCGGCCCCCTACCCTTCAGTGGCCCCCTACCCCTCGGCGGCCCCCTACCCCTCGGCGGCCCCCTACCCCGCGGGGGCCCCATACCCCTCCAGCATGCCGCAGCCCGCCCCGAGCGCGCCTGAGGCCCACGGTAACATGTTTTACTATTTATCTTTAATTAGACTTGTCCTACAGTTGGTTGTGTTACAAAACGGTTGGTTCATCGTGTTGTGTACGAACATGATTTGAACAACTGATATATTTACCTAAATTGTTAGATGAACACGTACGAGTCGTGCATACCGGAAATGCATCATTTAGCGGAATAAATGATATTTAATGAGGTATCTTCTGTTCATCGGTGAGCGCGTCGCTGGAGACAAGTTGGCCGGTTTTTTAAAGGAAAACAATTGGAAATGTTTCCCAGACAATTTCCCTATTCGGGATAACATGAGCGCTATTTTTATGGAAGTTTTTTACGAACTCGCGATCATTCGGTTCGACCGGAACACGCCCGCAGGTCACCTGGTACAAAATAAAGATGTGTATAGAATAAACGAGAGCTAACTAGTACAATAATGTTGCAAGTTCATAAGTAGTAATATATACCTAAAATGGTAGTAAAAGTATATAAGTATTTTATGCTTATTTACAGCTCTCTGTTCGATTGGCATGGTTCTGTAAGCGCGGCGTATATATGAATTTGAATAAATAAATTATAATAAGAATGATTCAAACAAAACTGAAATCATTGCCGAACATAGGTGACGCGATGATGATAGGATTGGGAACGAATCGCGTCGTTCGTACGTTTCTAAACGAATGAGTTTATTGATTTTAAAACATTTGTTTTGTTATAACAAGTTTCTTGTTTGTGAAGTACCCAATAAATTCAGTAAAAGATGCACGTCATCACACTAATATTATAAAGGTGAAATTTTGTATGTGTGTATGTTTGTTACTCCTTCACGCTCAAACGACTGAATGGATTTGGATGAAATTCGGTACCAAGATAGCTTATACACTGGATTAACATATAGGCTACATTTTATCCCGGAAAAGTGACATTTTCCCGTGGGATGAGCAAATAATTAGAATACTTTATACCCGCGGGTAAAACCGCGGGCGCAATTAGTGATATATAAATATGTATTGCGCGACCGCCACGAGCCGGCGCTAACGAACCGCTCAGCCACGAACGGATACTCGGGAGCTTTATCGCGACTCGCGACCGGATGCTGCCTCTAGTTTCCTATAATTTCGCGATTGTGTGGCATTACCTACGTGGTAAATGAATGAGAAATGCTGTTTATCAAAATTAATTTTAAATATCAACGTTTTTTTTGGCGAAGAAAATGTAACCACGCTCCCCTGCGTCTGCCGCGAGCTACAACGATGCCGTAGGCCGTGATCATGTTCGGTGTTGAGTCAAGACGACCGACCTCTGGGGCCCGAGCCGCTCTAATTCAATCCGCACGAAGAAATTACTAGGTGGTAGGACTTTGTTGCAAAGTTCGTCTAGGTAGGTACCACCGCTTTGCCAGTTATTCTGCCACCAAGCAGTAGTGTGCAAGCACTACTGTGTTTCGGTTTGAAGGGCACTGTAGCTAGTGAAATTACTGAGCAAATGAGATTTTATGACCTAATCTCACAGTGTGGTAATCTTATTGCTAGACTGTGCTGATGTCTCAGGATGACATGCGCAGTGCAGTGTTACGCGAACTATACTTTTGAGTTTCAAGTGTCACTGCAACTGATATGGGCAGTCGTGTAGTTTAACATCAGGCGAGCGACAAGCTCGTCATGTCATTCCGTTACATAAAAAAAAATTCCCACGAGTGTGCGAAACCCAAGCGTTAGCACCTGTAATGAGGCAGGAGTATCACAAGCGCGAAGACGACAAGGAAGCGAGATGCCAATTCAAGGGGTGAGATCAGAAAGGGTTTAACTGTTGAATTGATAGTAGCCGGACTCCATCCTTCCGAGATAATATCTCGCATCTGAGGTTGTTATTGTTATAACATTTGTGGGGTTTCCGTTACGTATATTCTTATCAGTTAGGTATTTTAAATGTGACAAGCCACTATCCCCGAGAGCGATTTTGTTATTATTATGTTAGTGAATGTTGTGACGAGCTAGTCGTTTACCTGATGTTAAGCGACACGGCTGTCCATAACAGAACAGTGTCACTCGGAACTCCAAAACATAGAGTTTCGAGCGACACTGCACTGCGCACATCATCCTGAGACATCAGCACAGTCTGGTAATAACATTACTCGACTGTGAGCTGATCATAAAGTCTCAATTGCCCAGTCATTTCAGTAGCTACAGTGCCCTTCAAACCGGAACACAGTAGCGCTTGCACACTACTGCTTGGCGGCAGAATAACTGGCAAAGCGGTGGTACCTACCGAGACGAACTTTGCAGAAAAGTCCTACCACATTCCACCTAGGATTATTATATATTCATCAATAAATCCGCGTCGTACAGTGACACACTGAGTGGTAGGGTAGGTACTACTGCCCGGGCTAGTACTAGCCGGTAGCTACTGCCCCAACCAATATATAATAAATACATAAAATAGTATATAAAATAGTCTGTGTTTCCGGCGAAATATGACCCGGGCGTGTTCAAGAGAAGAGTGAATAGGTATTTACTTGGCTAGCATGCTACACCTTCGATCGCATCGTCACTTCCCATCAGGTGAGAGCGTGGTCAAATGCTAGACAAATTTGAAGTAAAAAAAAAAAAAAAAAAACATTGTGATATATGTAAAAACTTGTGGTTTTATAAGTGACATCTCTGTTTTTGCGTGGTCTTTGATTGGCCGCCATTACACGTTTTCATTTCAATGTGCTGGTTTTATTTATAAATTAGCCTACATACAGGATATACCTACATATATATATATTTGTTTCAGTTAATAACGTGAGCTATTAGTTCGCATATGTTTGTATTCAGATTATCGTTTCTCGGTCTTGTACCTTGTGTTTGGCGAGCGACAGCATGCTGCCTGCAACTTATTGAGCATAATTTAATTTGAGCGTGAACCAAACGTTTGCGTGTTAGTGGTGTACAACGCCATCTAGTTTAGTTCGTGCGCACTATACAATGTTATCAATATTTGGCCTAAATACTTGTTGACAGGCGAGGGTGAGCGTAACGTATACTTGAAAAGTACAATTTATGAATGTTGCGGTTTAATTATTTAGAAACGGAGAAATGATTCCTCGAGAAATACCAAACTAAAGCACTATATAATCTGTGCCAGAGAAAAACGGTATTACTTCACTTCCCCTTTGAGAAAAACCATTGTTAGCGAGTGCCCGCCGCTCGAGGCTAGGATCTGTCGCGAAGCACCACAGGGTGTCCTGAACTCCTGACACTTCCCCCTGTCACCTGCGTGGGAAGCCGGTCGCGACCCCTGGCGTAGATAACGTCTTCGGACATGTAATCGTCAAGGGAAATGTCGACACATGACCACAACTCTTGTCTAAAAAAATATTTTTTGTCCTAAATTGAAATCACTGTTTCTTGACGGAGGGAGCAAAATGTTGTCTCGCTACCCAGTTCCGTTAAGTACAGTTAAAATAAAATTATAAAATGGTGATATTCGGTAACTTCCAGTAACGAATGTCCGAACTGAAATGTCCAAATGTTGTGTGACTTGCGCCTGACTCATTCTGTCCTTGTCTCGCAGCGTTCATTGGAATAGCGCCGCCTGGGTGGCACACGCAAGGTGGGTTACTGTAGTTAGCGTAACTGGCATGGCTAGCATAGCGAACATAGCTAGCATAGCCGGCATGGCTAGCATAGCTGGCATTAGATACTGTTGTTAGTCACGTACGGTTTCTTTAGTTTGATGTTTCTTTTCGTGATGTTCGAATAGACCAACGTTTGAGTGCAACTCACCAAACGTTGACTCGTTCTATTGGTGCATGGTGCACCTATTTATTGATATATTTTGTAGTTATTAGTAATAAAGTTAAGTGTAGTTTTATGTATTTTTATAGGTAGCTAATGCATGACTAATAAGCCACTTACAAAAACACTTCGAACTATTATGTTTGAAGTGTTTTTGTGTAACGTGTAAAAATAGTTTTATATATTTTTATATATAAAAGTATTGATGGTGCAGACTTCTATAATCGCCGGCGACCACTTACCATCCGGTGGGCCGACTGCTTGTGTATATGTACCTACCATTCTTCAAATATAATATATGTACCTACACATATTATATTTGAAGAATGAATCATTTCATTACAGTTTCATATTATCGCATGTCATTGGAACTGAATCACTGTTATTTGAAACGGCGTCACACTTCATACCGCTAATTACTTTTGTAACGGACCGGATTGTTTCTAATAATGATGCATATTGCACGGTTAGTGACGTTAGATATCATCAGCTGGGCGATCACGTAACTCGATTGCAACCCACAGAAACACACATTTGTATGGATTTGACAGTTTGAATACGCAGTGTATGTGCATAGTTAGTATGGAAATTTCTCCTGTTTCATTGCAATCAAAGTTTCGTGATCACCCCCTGATGTCTTGTAGCTGATTCATTGCTAGCTGGTTGCTGACGTGGGTCCCTCGCGCCCCTGGGGGAAGGGGGAAAGGGGGAGGGGGGCACCTTACATACGCGTATTTTCCATTACTATTTATAATTTGCCTTCATTAATTTCATTTACATTATTTGTAGGTTACATTATTTGTGATTCAGGCAACGGTGTGGTCTGTAACATATTTTGAATAATTAAACTCGCGAACCGTTTCATTCCGCGAGTGTACCTCCCTCCGTGTTGTGGCGGACTGTAATCATTTTGTTAGTATTACAAATGTACATAAGGCGCGGCTTCCACCAGTGACCCGGGCCAGGTGAGGTCCGGACAGGAGAGCCAAAGGTCGTTAGCGGGAGACAGATCCCAGTAGTCCGGTGCTGATTTAACTAAACCTATAAAATTATAATATTGTATTTTGCATTTCAATGTAGGAAACTAGACACCATAATATTAATATAGGTACCTACTGAGAATGCTAAAACAGTCCGTGACAACATGAAGGACAATAGCGTTCCGTATGAACAGCACACACACACACACACACACACACACACACACACACACACACACACACACATTCACATTAATGTTGCTTGTTTACCTGTTTCAATTATTAAAAGGTTGTCTGGAAGAGATCGCTGTCAGCGATAAGACCGCCCATTGTTACACTAGTTCGTAAATATTATAGTTAATCCTGATTTTGTACTTCATTGGTGAGACAATAAAGAGTTCTCTATCTATCTATCTAATTTCATTTGTCTGCATGAAAATATTTTACTTTATTTTAATAGTTTATTGTAATAGGTTCGGTAACAGACAATAGGCCATTACATACATTAGTACAAGATCAACGTTGACACAGCTATGTAAACCTAAGGTCCAATTGAGGCCATGAGAGCCAAAGTGGCTTATCTACATTTTTAAATACCTTTATTATATTGTATTCTATGTACATTATAATAAAGGGATCCATTTTCTCACTTATTCTTTCACCCTTTTTTAATCCCTATTTATGGGAAGCCTGTTATTGATTGATTTATTTATTGCGCTATAACTTTTACCATTTAGAGCAGACTCCAATAAAAATATGAAAATAGAAAAAAATGCAGATAGGCCACTTTGGCTCTCATGGCCTCAATTATAACCGTACATAACTTAAACTAAGGGTGGAGTTCACCAAATGTATGATAACCGAACGTTTACGTAATCGGCCGATGAATTCCCAAACGTCGTTTAACCGATTGATTAAATGTTTGCTGTTCACCACGCGAATTCGGACCATGATCACTAAATCGCCCGGTCGGTGCGGCATTCAGAGTGAATGAACGAACGTTGTAAGGCAACTTATTTGCGAAGTCATTTATCGGTACGTAGTCGTACCACAACCCCGCACTGTAAGGATACATACAGACTAAAAATAATAATCCTACATCATAATAGTATTGGATTTTTTTTTGTGATGATTATTTATAAATGAAATTATTTACACTACACTATTATAATTATTATTCTTTGTGTACTTTTTTTTAAGAGTGACGTGACGAGCTAACCGTTCGCCTGATGTTAAGCGACACGGCTGTCCATATCACTTGCAGTGTCACTCGGAACTCTAACGTAGAGTTTCGCGTGACACTGCAGTGCGCATGTCATCCTGAGACATCAGCACAATATAGTAATAAGATTACTAGACTATGTCATCAGGTCATAAAGTCTCATTTGCCCAGTAATTTCACTAGCTATAATGCCCTTAAACTGGAACACAGCAGTGTTTGCACACTACTGCTTGGCGGCAGAATAACTGGCAAAGCGGTGGTACCTATCTAGACGAACTTTGCAGAAAAGTCTTACCACCTGGTTTTTTTACCAGGTGGTAAGACTTTTCTGCAGGTTCTGCTTCTTTTTTTCTTTCATAAAACAAAAGAAATAACATTAAGAGACAAAAATTGTTTGAACAATCGCGCTCACACTTCTAGTCCCAGCCCCGGGGCCACCTACGTCACGGAGCCCCGGGGCCACCTACGTCACGGGGCCCCGGGGCCACCTACGTCACGGAGCCCCGGGGCCACCTACGTCACGGCGCCCCGGGGCCACCTACGTCACGGGGCCCCGGGGCTGGCCCGCCTCACGCAGCCTCGGGCCTAGATTGATTTATAAATTAGTATCGATTGAATCAGCCGTCAGTCTATTTGTGATCGATAAAGTCTAGTCAAAGAATTTTTATGCATATTGGCATTTTTAACACTTTTCCAAGTCAAAATGAGATTACTTAAGGTATTGAATTTAATCCATTGTTCTAAGTATATAAAATATATAGTATATAGCGCTTTATGTCAAATACAACGAGTGCTACTTTACACCACACGACTGAAGTAAAACTTCTTTACCTCCATTTATGGTATAACTTTGTTTTTGCTGTGTTTAATTTAGTGTCGCCACCTTGACAATTGTAAATTGTCATTTTACCGGACATACCAACATAATAATATATTTTTTAACTTTGTTATGTGGGTAATGGAGATGTACGTGAATCAACTTCCGGTCGCCTCGCTATGCATCCACCAGCTAACTCGCCAAGTCAAGCGTAAAGAAGTTTTACTTCAAAAATAACATGTGGCAATTTGCACCGTTGCATGCATCCTTAAATACATTTTGGTTATGATGTGTATGTGTTTTTTTTGTTTTGTTTTGGCTCCACACTTTTGTGTTTTTAGCCAGTGTCAAGTAATTGATAATTTCTCAAGTTAATTAATATTATATATAATTTTTTACATATATATATGTGTCAAGTCAAGTCACAGTCCAAGTCATCAAGTCAAGTCATACTCCAAGTAAAGTGGTGGCAACTTTACCAGAAGCTTCTATGTAGTTTTAGAAACAATACGAAAAGAAACGTTTCACCATCATTATACCACTTTCCCACACTTGTGCATATAATCCAGCACTTAACGAATAAAACGCCACCAATTTTATGCACTAACACTGAAAATAACACAAGATTGGAAAAACAATACAATGCGGTGACGCGATCTTCGTTTCTCCGCCAAAACTTAGTGTGTAAGGTCCGTATTACAGAACGATGCTCAGTCATAGATCGGTGCTCAAGCAGAGATTTCATTCATAAAGAGATCAATTGGTGCATGAAATCTCTGCTTGAACACCGATCGATGACTGAGTATCGTGTGTTATAACTGTATAATCATTATTATTATTATAAGTTGAAATGTAATCTGACCTGCCTTGTGTAACGTGCAAAGTTATATGGCCAATAAATAATATTCTTAACTAGATTGTTTGTGTCCAGCGCTGCCGCCGTCGTACGAGCAGGTGATGGGCGGCGCGCTCGGCGACAAGTCCCCCTGCAGCCCGCACTAGCCGGCCGGCACCTGGGCCGGGCTACATGGACCGCGACACGGCACATTCATGTTACTTATAAGTATAATCTTACTAGGTGGTAGGACTTTACTGCAAAGTTCGTCTAGGTAGGTACCACCGCTTTGCCAGTTATTCTGCCGCCAAGCAGTAGTGCGCAAGCACTGCTGTGTTCCGGTTTGAAGGGCACTGTAGCTAGTGAAATTACTGAACGAATGAGACTTTATGATCTGATCTCACAGTTTAGTAATCTTATTACTAGATTGTGCTGATGTCTCTGGATGACGTGCGCAGTGCAGTGTCACGCGAACCTCTATACTTTAGAGTTCCGAGTGACACTGCAGCTGGTATGGGCAGCCGTGTCGTTTAACATCAGGCGAACGGCTAGCTCGTCACGTCATTCCTATACATAAAAAAAAAGTGAACCAGTTTATTTTATAGAAATCCCCTTATTTTCGTTTTTTATTGTAAAGTTTCGTTTGTGTCGCATCATGTGTTCTAGGGGATGATCACGAAACTTTGATTGCAATGCAACAGGTGAAACTTCCATACTAACTATGCACATAAACTGAGTATTAAAACTGTCAAATCCATATAAATTTTTGTTTCTATTTGTTGCGATCGAGTTACGTGATCGCACAGATGGTGACGTCATGAAGTGAAGTGTTGAAAATGCGGTTGGAAGGTGGAGAGATTGTGACGTCACTCACTAGTCCTCGATCGGAACCGGTAGTGAACTGGTTGGCGATCACGTAACATTATTGCAACCAATAGAAACTAATATTTTAATGGATTTGACTGTTTCAATACACAGTTTATGTGCATAGTTACAATGGACATTTTCAAATTGTGAACGAAATTTCTCGTTGCATTGCGTACCGTGATCCCCGCTGCACGCCGACCCCGGCGGCACACGGCGCAACTACACTCGAAACTCACTATCAATACTTTTTGATTCGCATTCGGTTTGGAATCTCAAACAGTACTTGATATGATGTCACGATGGTAGATGAAACGTTGAATATATACTTAATTATCAAATCCGCATTAAGCGTTTTACTGAGTCATTTAAAGTCCGAACGGCCAAGGAATGGAATGCTCTTCCAACAACAGTGTTTCCTCCTGAGTATAACTTGGGTCTGTTTAAGTCAAGAGTGAATGGGCATCTCATGGGCAAGCGTGCTCCACCTTAGACAACTGCGTCACTTACCATCAGGTGAGTTGTTGTCAAATGCATGCCCATTTTCCCATAAAAAAGGAGTGTTCCCGGAACTTGGATTGTAATGCAACAGGAGAAATTTCATTCCTAATTGAAAATTTTACTATATACGGGGCTCGTAGGCAGTGAAAAAATAAATTTTCAATTAAAAGTAACTGGCTTGCTTTCTATGAGAAAGAGAGAGAGAGACAGGCAGAGAAACACGCGCACGCCGCACGGCTTCATAAAGTGTCGTTACAACTTTTGGTCTTAATTTTTTCCGTCGAGCCCCCTTTCGCAACGCGCGATAAGGAACTTCGTTCCAAAAGATGTTACTTCTTTAAAGTGTACATTGGTAGTTAAGATGACCAACGAATGTCATTACAAAAATATAAAGTATTATAAAAGTGCCAGTAATTTGATTATTACGTAAAAGGCTTCTTAAAACAGAAAATGTCCGCAGTACGTATGTACTGTCAAATTCATACAGTTGTGTGTTTACTGTTGGTTGCAATCAAGTTCCGTGTTATTCATTCATTAGCTGTATTTTATTATGAAGCTAAAATGATTTATTGCGCGCTCTGAAGAGATTTTAGTCATTATATTTTCGTATAATTTTTTTTATTATGAAAGACTTTTTTGATGTTTTTGATTTATTATACATTTGGATATGTGTATAATAATTTTAAGCGTATGAAGCAGGGATAAATATTATATAAATTTTATTCAAACTTTTATGATTTTGTGAAACAATACGTAAATACTCTCACTACTTATGGTTCTCTTTAAAACGTTTTGGCCGTCTAATGCTGTTGGTCTCTACCGACCTCTACAGTGTCACATTGCGGCCTAAAGATGGGGAAAAATGCGATGGTATTTTAATCTAAAAAATTGGCTTTAATTTTATGGTTTATTTATTTTTCGCAATTGCTTATTCCTAAAGGAACCATAAATAGAGTAATCAACATGATTTAGAGATTTATGATTATCCCTACTTGTCCAGTTGAGCGGCGCGCGGCCCAATCGGGCTGAACTCTGAAAATCGTGATACTCTATACAAACTGTTTATTGCAGAAGTGTAATCGGTGAGATTATAAACTTGTAAAATAATGACTAAATGCTCAGTTTTGTTTATAATATAACTAAACATTACTATTACAATAAACACTGCCAAGCTAAAACTCCTCTTATGCAAAGTACTAATTTATGTCAAAATTATTTGTCATCTTCCCCCCGACGTGAACTATCACGTGTGAAAACGAGACAAAAATTAGTTTAAATACGGTTTATGAATAGTTAAAGGGAGTCAGGAATGCACGACCAAAATATTGCACAGACCGTATTAACTACAACCTACACGGCTAACATTCACGAAATACAGTCGAATATCTATATTGCCCGAACACCGGTCGAGTTATTCGACTATCTCGTGAGTGGTAGCCGTGTACCTACTAGTTGTAGTTATGAGTACTACTCACGTCAGTTTCTATAATATTATAGACCGTATTGTACGAACATGTCTTCCAAATGTCCGGTTGTGCAGTACGGGTCGTACAATGCTGCCTGTACAGAATTTTTATAATTTTGTACGATTCGGAATGTACAGTCGGGAACCCGTGTACATGACTTCAAAATGATGTACAATACAGGTAAAATACGTACACTATTAGGTCACGCATTCCTGGCTGTACAATTTAGTGACTCCTGAATAAGTGGGTAAAGCTCTTTACTAATCTAATTGGTTATCTATGTGATGTTTTGTCTCGCTTCTACACATTACATATTCCGTCAGCGGGAAGTTGACGCGAGGTTCATAGCATACGTTAGTTTATTATAGCTTTCATGAATTAAAGGTTACGTTGTATCCGTTGTAGTAAAGACATGCGAAATCAAAGAAGCGTTTTGACGAAATGTGAAGAATATCGCTTTTTCACTCGCGCCTCTGTCGAAACCGTTGTGCGAGTGAGAATGCTATAGAAATCTCTGTTCATAACTAATGTCGCACCGTAAAAACGTGTTTTTTCAGGTTTTCTCAGAATGTTATAGATGTATTGTAATCCGAAATTACGTAGATATAAGTACTGTACGTAGATATGTAAATGTAATATATATAACTATTACTGTATTGAGATTTTTGTACTGACCCCGTGTAAACATTACCTTGTCGCAGTAACATTACCTTTCTCGCTCTACCAGAGAGAGAGGCTCACGAATATAGTCTACTGTGAGATCTTTACCTTAATTGAAAGATGTAAAGAAAAATAAGACGACGTAACTGCGGCGCTACATGCCGGCCGGAGCCACGCGGCCATCTTACTGCGACTAAGGAACTACTGTAATTATAATTAATATTTAGCATTTGTAGAACGAGTACCTCGGGCCCCTATCACACACTGGACGATGCTCACTCGTGGATCGGTGCTCAAGTCAAGTTTCTATGTCGTCATGATACGGGCCGTCATATATTATGATTGAGTGTCAAACCTCAAGTACAGCGGCGGAAGTATTGCTGCCGTGTAAAAACGTTAAACATAGATTAACACCCGTTACTTAAAGCCGATTTGAAAACGGACACTCGTTCTATTGTCTTCTCACTCACACCCGAATACATTCATAAGCGCTCGTAATCTATTATATTTTTGTCCCGCTTTCTGAGCTAGATGTTAGACTGCATTAATTTTAATTATAGCAGAGATAACTTTGTAAAGACTTAAAAGGAATTCGAGGATCAATCGTGATGTTTCACTCGGTAACGAGTAGTGTCACGCGTGCAAGCGAGACAAATAGTGAATAGTATATTAGTGATATAACAAATGTTATCTAGCGATTATGAATACTGGTTAATCTACTTATATTAACATTAGAAAGTGTGATTCGTCAAGGAATTCAAAATTTAAACAGTTTTGTTGGCGACGTGACGTAGCGAGCTTTGCTTACGTCATCATTCAAATATTGTGCAACTATTTACGTCTCCAGGGGGTTAATCACGAAACTTTGATTGCAATGCAACAGGAGAAATTTCCATACTATGCACAAAATTCAAACTGTCAAATCCATACAAATTTGTGTTTCTATCGGTTGCAATCGAGTTACGTGATCACCCAGCTGGTTGATGGTTTCTAAATCGTTTAAAATAAAACCAAATCTGGTGCATTTTTGTATAAAAATATGATTTAAAGAATGATTTCTGCTTTTCGTGAATATACAATAATTAACTGAAGTAGAAAAACACTTAGACATTTTGATTTTGTTAGCGTCAGCGGACCGTCGACGGTGGAGATGAGAAACTAAATAAACGATTGTCATTTTGTAACGGAGTATTGGCGCGCGGCGCACAGCCCGGTGTACCCCCACACGCGGTGGAAGTATTGTGATACTGTAACTCTAAGTCTCAAATGATAATATTCCAAAAATATGTTAATCTATTAATGTAAAGCCATGTCTTGTGACGATGGTGCGCGCGTTGAGAACGAGTTGGCTAAGTTTATTATTTTGATTCGATTTTTGTAATAAATTCATATTGAAGTTTGCGAGTGTTTTATTCTCTTTCAACATAATCTTTTGTCCACGAATCAGTTTTGGCTTCAGCCCTCTTCATCGGAATGGTTCTGATGGGAGTTACACAGCAGGTATCAATGTTATTTTGATAGAACCTTTATAGTTAGGTTCTGAATATTGCTTAACTCATTTAAGTAAAACTAATTCGAAATATTGCAAGGTTATATGGACCCAAGTCTTCGCCCCTCAGCTAGTCGACCCAATGATCAAGAATGAAACGGCTGAAACGGAATATGAGAAACTTAAAATTACGGTTTACGAATTTATTTTCTCAAAGAATACGAAATCACTTGGACAGGAAATACAATAATATTATACAATTAAGGTGCCGTTGGGCGTAGCCTTGAAAGTTTAACATGATGCAAGCATCGCACATCAATTTCCTGATATATTTTGCATGTAGGTACTTGCATCAGATTGTATAAAATTCCCAATATCATACGACTAGTTTCCATTACTTTATTCTGCCTATTTATAAACTCAATTAACTCTTCACTCATTCACTCATTTTTTCCACGAACCACGCTGCTGTAAGTATTGTTCCCAACGGCCCCCACTCAAACTGGCCCCACTGGGGCCCGTTGATGCTAGTTCTCACTGACTGATACATAGGGAACGGAGGGTGACGGTAGCGCATGCGCGGTGGCGAGTCCCTCCGGCGCCGCCGGGGCGCGGCGTCCCCGCCAGGGCTGCCTCCGGGTACCTTACGTATTACGTACTACATAATAATAATCATTTGTTCTACTACCCTGCCAGCTACATATTACCTTTTCGATACATACATAGACCCTGGACCCTAACTAGGATTCCCTGTGTCTAGGGACCCAGGAACTACGAGGACCATGGTCCCACAACACCCAGACACACTTGTACTTTTTTTCCTGTGCACGAATATTTGTCCCGTCGCGGGAATCGAACTCGACACCTCCATGTTCTATGTTAAACGATTTTTTGCAAATAGGCTATTTTTAGAACTTTTACAAGTTAAAATTATATTAGGTACTTAAAATTAAGTTATTTGACTAAGCATATAAAATTACAAAGTGCTTATTGTCCAATAATATATAGCAAGCGCATTACAATATATGAGTTTGAAAAAAAAAGTTCTCTTTCTCACTACTGGTGCAAGCAATCCGGCACAATGCAGAACAGAAAACTCCGATCCGAAGCTTCGATTACAACTGTAAAGAAGAAGCTACAAGAATCTTTAAAGTGATTTTTTTTTCTACTGTATCGTACAATGTATATTATTACAATTGAGATAATTAATATGTTACAGAAGTAAACACCACATCACACCGGTGCAAGAAAAATACTGTTATTATCTTAATAAACTTTACAAATAGAAACTGAAATTATAGATAGGAACAGGCAATAGGCACAGTACCTAAGATTAATAGTTATGACCACCACACCACAGAGGCTGGCGTATGAGATGCCATGACTGGGAAGTTCCTGCTGAAGGCGCTGGAAAGGGGCCGGTGAGGTATTGCCTAAAATGAAAGATGCCATTGCAGCGTACCAGCAGCACAGGTACTTATTACTCCTGATGTCCAATGACTAAAGAGCGGATTTGCCAGCAATGGTATGTACAGCAGTTAAATATATCAAAGGTAGAATGGTAGTCAACCCTGCGAGCTCAGCGGCGGGCGGCGGTGGCGCCGGAGTGTCGGCGACACTTGTTGCCGCGTCTCTCTGAGACACATCGCGCGTCCTGCAGGACTCGGCGCGGTTTCCAACAACGACACTACGCGGCACGGAGTATCATATCAGGCGAACGACGAGCTCGTCGCATCATTACTTAACATATAGTAAAATCATTCTGGACTGTTCTCATGCGAGAAAACATTTTGGAAAAAACTTTACAACTTGGCTAATAGCAGGGCCGTAGTAAGGAAGGGTTGGCTTGGGGGCAAACAGTTTGTTGGGAATGCAATAGATGGCGCTGTAAGCAAGTGAATAAATTTACATAAGGTTATTTTCATTATCTATTACGTAACTAGATGTGAAAGTAGTTGACATTTTTCATAGATTTATTATTTGTTATTTGAATTTGTTTTTACTTTTAGAAAAGAATGATATTTTTACATGATTTTCAGCAATCAATTAAACAGAACGAATAGGTCTTCGCTTACAGATATTTAAAATGACGGCTTTCAGGACCTGCACCCTGTCCACGTGAGAATCAATTCCAAGAAGAAACTATAGGTTTCATGCCACTTCTTGCTGCGTGTGTGTTATGAGGCCTAAAGTTTTGTCACTCTCTGTAGTGTGGGGGCAAATCGTTGTTTAATGAAAGATAAACGCGACACGGTGTCGCGCCGTGTCAGGCGTTGAGTCGCGCCATGAGAGCGACGAGCTCTAGAACCTCCCACAGTAGAAACCATGCCTCGATCGTAGAGCGTGCTCCTTCAATATCAATACATTTCATTTGATAATTAAAGTACAAAATGAAATAGGTCGGTAATTTATTTTGTACATTTATATTAAAAATTTAATCATTTCCATCAGATTTTAGACATGGTGATGGCTATTAAAGTTTATTAAACAGTAGTGTGAAGTGTCCTATGTCATGATGTATTATTATCTTCATGGCGAGATGTGGGTGCAAAAATTTGAGGACATCGAATAAAATGTAAGTGTCCATTTTAATTATATTTTAAAGCCATTTGTATATCAATAAGATTTGTGATGTATTGTTCTGATGAACTGCTGAATATTGAGCTTTACGTTTTTCACGTAAGATTTTTTGGTTATATCAGAAGAAAACCGAGGTGGATGACTGAGTCATACACTTTTCGCTGACTGGCAAAGCCATCATCAAACAGGCCATTGAACCTTTGACTCAAAAGTTCAAAGGCCTATTTGATGACGTTTTCATAAATGCACTGAATACTTTTGTCTTTTTATATGATAACGCCTGCGTAGTCAACAGATATCGAAAGGAAAAGTTAGGAAAAGGTCACGACTAGTTCAATGAATACATACGGCTTGCCAAATCACAACGAGCGAAAGTTGAATGCAGTTTTGAGTACCATCTGTGACCTTGACTCATCCATTCGGAAAATGATAAAAGTCTAATAGGTACACAATTAGGAGGTGTATTAATACTTATTCTTGAATCATTGAATTCGTCATTAATTCCAGTCCAGCATGGGAGGGGGCGTGCCGCGCGGGGGTCCTCCGAACCAGACGGCGTACTTCGTGGCGCTCGGCAGCATATTGTTCTTGCTACTGCTACTGTGCTGCTACTTTTGCTACTTTTTCATCACGAAAGTTAAAGGTTTGACAACTTTTTATTGAAAGTAAAGTTCTTCAGTGTGACTACGAACCAGAGCACGCAGCGCATGCTGGTCCCCCACTAGATGGACCAACGACCTATCTGGTTAAAGTTAAGAGACGTTAGATACAAGATGCAAGCAGCCGCTCCAAGTGGCGCTCTATGGGAGATGCCTATGTTCAACAGTCTTACTTCAGGCTGATTAATGTTCTATTCATCTTATGAATTTGTAATGTCCTTCTGTCTCTGTAGCAAATGATAATTCTAGAATGAAAACTATTAAGCAAGCCAAAGTAGAGCCATGAAAATCATACTAAATGACATATCTGATACAATGTTATCTATCATTAAATTTTCTGTGGATTCTGAAACAATTTTCGTTGTATAATTGCAATATTTTATCCTTCAAGACACGATGTTTGTAGCTTGAACGTAACCTAACATCCATACCACCACTTTGCAGAGCTATCTCAGCTGGAGACGTTTTCGATGACGCCGAGCAGCACGGCTCAGCAGCGAGGGCCGACTTCGTATCCTGTACAGCCAGGTACTTAAACCACATTATATCTGTTTAACTCATTACTAGATTTCTGAAAACTGTACACTTCTTAGAAGAAAGCCTAATTAGTATATTTCTATGACACACATAATACATCTTAAGTTGGTTCTCTACCAATGTAAGATGATACAGGTATTGAAATATTTAATTTTGGACTTAGGCTGTTGATTACGATGATGATGATAGTGAATACTTAATTAGCCATTGAGATATTAATTTGAAATTTCCAATTCAATAACTATCCCTTTATCATTAAAGGAGAAGCGTTAATCTCGTTATTTTTCTTTATTTAATTTAACATGGCAAGTGCTGCTCCTGTTTTTAATGGCTACTTAATGAAGTAACAAACCTAAGTCGGTTAGAAACTCGATCATATCTGGTATACGACGCTCGTATACCAGATATGATAGAGTGTATCTGGTAGCGTCTCTGTCCATGAACATGTTAATAAAGTGGTGTCGATATTGTGACAGTGATCCGCGAAAGCGCGACGGCGATGGCGGCGCTATGCAAGCAGCTGCCACCAGCCGGTGTGACCGGTGTGACCGGAGGCGGCGGTGGCAAGGGAGACACGGTGTTCCCCGCGGCTACCTCACCAGCCGCCCAGCAGACTGACACTGGGTGCGGTCCACCGCTCACCGCACCACATCCTACCATGCAAGATAAGATTCCACCCGCACCCGCAGCCGTCGCTATCGAGCTCGGAACCGTGAGCTAAACTGTGTGTGACAGATTATACCGATATGATAAAAGTTATTTACGGGAGTAATGGTCATTGTGCTTGAAATAATATTTATAATTTGCCAAGTTTTAAATTGAGCGTTTCAGTGAATTTATTAAGATTATAAATATCTATAAACTAAGATTTTTTCTAATTATCAACTATTTGTCATGATGTCTACCGTTTTAAGAGTCGATAAAATTTTAACTGTTTCGTAAATTGAATCTCGTAACCCATTTAGTTTCGTTTGTTTATTCGAGTTTGAAATGAGTCCAAAATGGACTAAGGACGGATTGTGGGGCGTGGTTCATATATAAATAGATTTGGGTCCTAAATTTAGATGTAAAAAATTGAATTCGTCTTAGTTATTACCTTAAATATTAAATGCCCATAGAGTTTTTATATTTTAATTTTACTGTCAAAGGCCGTCCACTAATGTTTTATCAAGCTATGACCAATCAAATTTAGATAGAACGTACTATACCTACTTAGTAATAAGACTTTTATTAAGTGAATGTTGTTGCGAGTCTTTGTACTTACTCTTGTTATAATATATCCTACCTAATGTTGATGAAGTAATTGCCACCACTGTGTGTGTATGCTTAGTTATAAAGCAATCGCAAATAAAGCTACATCTTTAGCTTTAAATGTTACTTACACTGCCAAAATACACAAATGTGCCAAAGTTATTGTTATGCCTAATACAGGTCGTATATTAGAATATTTAAATGTCTATAACATTCAAATCCTACTAGCTAGTGTAATGATGTTGTAGCTTCATTATTTTGTACTCGTCTATTTATGAAGTAAATAACTTTAACATTTCGAAAATTACGTGTGTGTTGTTATAGCCCTCGCGTCTATTAGTCCTAGTGTTATATCAAACGAGGAACCTTACAGTTTTATTCATTTTCTAGTCTTTTTAAGATCTCAGTTTATGGGAAGGTCAAAATTCAGCAATAACACTTAGAACAATTCTTTATTACACTCAACTTGACTAAACTCTAGAGCTTCAATACATTTTGTAAAGGAAAAGCATCTCAACTTTTAGGTACAACGATTGCTTAGCAATAATAGACAATTCAGTTAATCAAAATGACATGATTTTTACGTTTTCTAATTAAGTTAACCATATAGAATCGATAACCTTCATACACCGACTTACATTTAATTGACAAACTAATGTGTAAAACATATTGCCGCCTACATCAATCGAATATTTATATGTATACACGACAAAAAGTATGGTAGGTAATACATGCTTATGTCACACATTCTATAGGACTTTGTTTATAATTATTTTATGACATTTTAACATACAATTAAAACACAATACAGTATATAAACTTACATCTTTGGTTTATAAAAATACTGGCAACATAGTTGATGGTGACTTTTAATAGGTAAGTCATTCGTATTAATCCTTACACATAACAGTTTTATAAGGTTGATGAAGACTGACATTGTAAAAAAATATTTTCTATTAAAATCAGTCCTCTCCCATTCTTCGTATCACAAAATAATCTCCATTCACAATCACAGCTATCTAATTCCTACTAAAAAAGATAATTGGAAATCACTACTAACACCTATCCAACACCAATGTATATTATCGAAGGCAGGTCGTTATTAGACTACCAAAGATTATACAGATTTAATCCCGTTGCAATATTAGGTTCATATCCGAAACAGTTTACAATTTTAGAAATATTTATAATTGTTCAACAAATAAAGAAATATGCCATCATTTTTTTATATTATAGAACTACTTAGACTCATTCTTGATGAATTCGAGAGAATGAGACTAAGTAGTGGGTCAGATAACCGCAAAGTAACGCTTGTTTCTATCACCATAATATTATAATTAACAACATTTACAACAGCACTTTATGATGCGAACAGCCAATGAGCGGAACACCTTGCCGGCGTCCTCGTATCTACCTGACCACAATCTGGGAGTTTTTAAGTCGAGAGTGAACAGGTATCTTTTAGGCAACCAACGTAGACTGCGTGGTCACTTTCCATCAGTTGAGACAACGGTAAAATCTTTTGTATATAATTTTTTTTTTAATCGAGTTTGATTTAGTAAAAATATTCTTCTTCAGTTAAGCAGGTACCTCCTTAATACTATGAAACAAGTGTTTATTAGAAAAAATTGCGAAAGTTAAATAGCGGTCTCCTTCCTATCGGTAGCAGTAAAGTGATGTAGCTCGTGGCGTAGCTCATGAAGTTCATGGTAGGAAGGTGGTGCCTCCTCCACGGCATCCAGTTCAAGGTCGAGGTCGCTCTCTGGAACAGGTGGGAACATACATACGTACATTTGTGAGGTTTTGTTGCGTTGCGTATTTTTTAGACTTTATCACCATCATCAACAACCTGAAGACGTTCACAGCTGAACATAGCCCTCCACCACAGAGCGCCACTTTGAGTGGCTGCATGTCTCCTGCATCCATGGGCTTCCCGCAGGTTTGACCAGATCGTTATCTGGTCAAACCAACGTTGTAGCTAAAACTAGGTGGACCAACGGGTCCACCTAGTATTTTGGACATATCTGCGCGAAAAAAGATATCGTACCTACATGGTCTATTAGAACAACGCTGGCAAATTAAGAAAGAAAGAAAGAAAAGAAAAGACGTTGGCAGATGTGATGTACCACATCACACATCATCTACGACGCATCATTGAAAATGCATAACGAATCAACATGTACAAATTGTCTACCTTGCAAGTCTGGTTTTACTTGTAGAAGAATCTCTTTCTTAAATAATTTGTTTCGTGTAACCATATTCTGTCAGAAGAAATCCAGAAATATTCACAATCTCATCGTTCCTGCTACGCAAAGCTCGAGAAGACCAAGCTGCGACACTGCCCTTACCTGAGAAGGCGCCGGATTCAGGTCGCTGTGGTGGCGGGGGCGCGAGGATGTCGCCGTCACTCGCATGGCGCGCCCTTATGGCCCACGCGTCCCCCACCCCCGCCCCCGCACCTGTGCTCCTCGCCCGTAGTGACGCTACAGTGCCGCGCTCCGCCAGGTAGCACGCGCCGCCATCGTAACCCACCGCCTCTGTTTATGTCATGCACACTCGCTCACACCATGCATGATAAGCTTGAAGCTATGCCACTCTCTCGGGTGGTTGAGGAGAAACGTTGGGGTCAGCGCCAGGCAGTGGCAAGCTGCACACACCCTGGGTAATGTTTGTATACAGACGAAAACGACATTGAATAAATAAATAGGACATGGCAACTTTAGATAGATCATTGAAAGCATCAATAGTTCGTTATAAGGGAATACGGACGCAAATAGGCGTGAACGACTTACCGACAGATGGTGGAGGAAATGGTGGTTTTGACAGACTAATTCTGGACTCGATAGTGTGATGCATCGCGCCCGAGCGGTCCAGTGACTCCAGCTGATCTATCACCTCATCTAGGCTAAAGTCGAACATTCTCGGCTGGTGTTCCTCTAGGGGAACCAGAGTCTGTCTGGGACGGTCCTTGGACCTTATCGATTCGTTAAACGACTGCTTCGCGTCTTTTGCTTTGTAAATAGACTTGGTAAGCCGGCCTACATCATCCCGTCTGGGGGAGCTTGAGAATGAACTCGTAGAGCACTCGTTGTCACCGATGTAGAAGTTGGACACTTCAGTGGCGTCACTGTCTTTATCATCATCAGCTTCTCTTTCCTTCTTAGCTTTAGACGATTTGATGTTGGTGTGATGCTTCTTGCAAACGCGGCCAACGATTTGTTCATCGGTTTTGTGGTCTTCTATGGAAAACGACTCGGGAACAGCGCGTGGTGCTTCGGGGCTGCCGCTGGAGGCCGATAATAGTTCTACCTCAGGCTTTAGTGGGATAAAAAGGTCTCGGGTGGAGCGCTCCCAGTCCCTCCTGTGCAGAACTTCGTCAATGACGCTGGGTGCTGAGTGGTAGCGCGTGGACTCCTCATGGCTTTCGTGGTTAGACTTGCGACGAACTATCTCTTCATGACTGCGATGTGCTGACAGTGGTTCTTTTTTGTGACCTGAAATGCAACATCTTCCAGCTCATATATCTAACCTACAACTACAAATAAAGAGGTTCTTAATATTAACACATATTATATAAAAACTATTGAGTTCAAGGTAGTATTAATGTTTGTAAGTTCTAGAAAACTTTAAAGCAATGTTCTCAATATGAAATGCGTTTTATGACGTCACTATGGCCATGTTATTGGATGAATCCCAAACTACCAAAAATATAAGTCAAGGTGTCGAGCACATACCTATTGGATCCTTGCAAACTCAAATAAAATTATTGCAGTCTCAGAATACCGCTGTCACCTCATAGCTTTTTTTATTTCATTAAATTTACCAGTAAATATTTTATAATACATAGTGAAACTAGGTACTTATTTTATGCAACGGTGTGAATTAGAGTTAGAATTTGTGTGGCTTAAGAACATGAAACTTATTCCAATTATTTCTAAATAAGTTATAATAGCGTATAGCACTCGAAATTTAAGAATATGCTACGTTGATATATGTTATATTATTATATTTTATATATATGTATCTTTTTTAATTTAATGCAATAGGCTCAGCTTCTTTGGCGTGAAAATCACTACATGATATCCCAAAAACAGACAACGTTTTAGTTAGTATAGTTTTATTTATGACTAGCCGACCCTGAGGCCTATGTTCAGCAGTAGATGACTTCAGGCTGTTGATGGTAAAACGTAAGTGCCTGCTCAGAACTACAAAGAGCAAATTACAAGAAAAGGCACCAAAATCGATTCAGTAGCTTTGCGTAATGAATTTTCTTACTGATGATGAGCTGGTACTATATATTGTGCTAATGAGATGATCGACAGGCAACAACATTCTGAAAAATATGATTCTACTAATTTGATTAGCCCATAAATATTTTTTCCAAATTACTTTCTGTGTATTGATTTTACCTTTGTTACTGTAAGTCTAGGTAGGTTGGTAGAGATTAGTAGAGGTCACCTGAAGTGCTCGGTAGATGTAGAGACACCGCACTGCTCCCTATCCGGCGACTGAAGAAGTCAGTGGAGCGCCGATACGAGCCCGAATCTAAAAAAAGCATAAAAACATTACAGACCTAAATTATTTATGTTATTTTTAGTACAATATTTCACCAGCAGATTTAAGTTCTTGTAAAACTTACCGTGTCCGAGAGTTCCTCGCCGACTGCCTTGCCTTTCGGAACTTGTGTCTAAAAATAAGAATAACTTTTTCAGTCAAAATCTCGATTAGATAGGTAATTTGAATAGTTGTATACCCGACCAAAGGTCGGCTGGACCAATCCTGTCTTGTGGACCTTTTCCTTCCAGACAAGATTAGCTTCCCCTGCTTACTACTATACTTACGCCTGAGTGCGGCCCTGCATTATTTTCAATAACATAATTTTGTACATTTGGGTAAGTAATACCTACTACAAAACAGAGAGTGGTGAGTGCCTACTGTGCTGTGTGTATAATATTATAATAGTGTGTGGCGTAGCTAGGTATCTTGTAGTTATATTAATTATAATCATTATCTATACTGAAAATAAATCAACACAGAATCACCAAGTTGAACTAAGGTGCTTACATATTGACTGGTCCGATAGCTCAGCTGGTAGTAACCCTGCCTTCTGAACTGTGGGTTGTGGGTTCGATTCCCACCCAGGACAAACATTTGTGTGATGAACATAGGTGTTTGTTCTGTGTCTGGGTGTTAAATTGTATTATATGTATGTATTTACAAACAAAAAAGTATTTAGTTATATTATATTAGTAAGTGTCTACTAACAGAAACATTTTAGTAGGTAGAGTACAGGGTTTTTCTTTTTGAATTATGCCTATTACAAATTTTTGAAGCGTCGTTCTTGTCCCTGTAGTCCTCCGAATGTAAGTGTTATTATGAGATAATGTGCACACCTGACTTGGCGTCCCCGGGCCAGCAGCACAGATAGTAGACCATGAGCACCGGCGTCAGCCACGCCGACCGAGTGCCTGCCGAGTGTCCCAACGACGACGCACCAACAACGCCGCCGTCCATGCCGCCTGACGAAACCATTATAGCAACATACACATCACCGTAATTGTCATGCTCACACTAAATTATCAGGCGGTAAATAAACAAGGTTGTATGCTCTAGTATAATAATAATAGTGTTCAGAGTGTGCTTTCCATCTCCGTGCTGTCTCAGGAGCCCATTGGATGCAGGAGTTAGCCGTCCAAAGTGGCGTTCTATGACGGAGGCTTATATTCAACAGTGGATATCTGGCTGATCGTTTTTGCTATTTTTTTAATAAGCAGGATTATATGTTGTAACTCTTACGTTTAAGTCGAGCTGCATTACTTTTACAACATTTGAGGTCACAAAAAATAAAAACGAATGAACATTGCTGTGAACTTTTTGGGAGGCGCAGGACGATCTTGACTTTATGGTGCCGTCACCCCTCACGGATAAAATAGTAAGCAGTGATAAGATTGTTTATCAGTTGACATACTGACTTTATAGCAGACTCTGCCAATGGTTAATTTTGATTCCTTCACAAAGTTTTCTTCATTCTTCAACCTTCGGTCTTCTCAGATTCACATCGCGGGTGCTACGGGATGCTGCAGCAGTAATAGAAGTGGTCGGTAGGAAGTCGGCACTGCGAGTGGCTGGAGCGGCGGCGACTGGCGCCCGCCGGAGGGATGGCTGCCAACACTGTCGCTGAAACGAGAGTAAAACTGGAAGGTTGTGGCACACCGAGCGCACCGACCGCGGGATTTATTTTCAATAAATAACATAAGTTATTTGTTTTAAATATCGAATAGTCTTACTTGTGGTTTTTATTTCGCCGGTGCACTATGTAGCACTCTACATGGAACCTGTAACTCTTCTCTTAAAAACTTTCAATATACCAAGGTACAGCTATTTGGATGCACAGATTTTGGTTAGAGTTGAGTTCCACTCCGAAGCTGTTCGCATTATAAAGGTCGAATTAATGATATCAATCATTAATTAATGAAGTGAACTGAACGTTTGTAAGTAAATAATTAGTTACACAAGTTGGTGAAACATAAGCACCTCGAGTCGTCTCGTCTCACATAATATCATACCCGCCAGGTGGCGCGTGCGCGGACTCACCTCTATGACTGCAGTACGTTCCAAGATTATATCTACATTAGGCACGAGTTCAAATTTAAAATTAGAAAGAATAAATTAACTAGATACGAACTCGTCTATGCTTTTCTCTAATCACTGCACCTTGTACCAGCTAAAACGCTTTCTTCTACCGCATTGCGTATTGTTGTAACAACAAATTGAGTGGGCACTAAGTAGACACAACAGAGCAATAAATAATGCTATCCTGTCAGGTCTCCGCATGGCCCAGTGTGTCCCAAGCTGTACGGCAGGCGCCGGAGTGTCGCTGCGCCATCGATCCCTCTTCCCTCTCACACTCGCACCTACTCACCCCTACACACAGCGTACTCCATATATACCTCGGCTACTATATGCGGGGGTGTAAGTTCGTTATGTTTTGTCCATCGGGATCCTAAGTGGGTTAATAGTGATTCGAAGGTTTGTCGCTAGAAACCGCGTAGCAACGGAATGTCAGGCAAGTCATTATATCATCATATTTTTGTGAATATATTTACTTGGCTGATTAATATATTAATAAAAAATAAATAATAATAATAACATAATAAAACATATTGATAAATACGTAGGTACTTTGTCTCTCAAGAGTATCTCTCAATGAACACAGATAAATATAGTTGAAATGCATTAGCCTATTCTTGTGTGCGTGTGTATGTCTCTGACCTCCTCGTAAACGGCCAATGTTGTGTGCGTTTGAAGAGTTCCTTACACGGTTTACATCATAGAATGATATATAGTTTACGCTAGAATGCGTAAGTTTATCTGCCTCTCTGCGAAAAACGAGCCGTACGGCTCAGTTGCTTGCCGCGAACTTCAGTCCGTCTCCGACCGCTAACCGCGCGCGACGCGAGGTTATGAAGACCGAATGCCCAGTTGTTCAATAATGAACTGTTCAAACTAAACCCCTAAAGTAGCCTGTAATTCTCTTGTTTACATAATTATAACTCGTGCGAAGCCGGGGTGGGTCAGCTAGTCTACTTAAAATATGTACTAAGTTAGATAGTACTACCACAGACAATATAATACAACACTAGGTATTATTTAGTAACATATTACTTACGGCTTTTGTTTGCTCCGCGGCGGAGATGAATCACACAATTCTGGTACTTACAGACCGATTTATGACCACGATAATCATGATCATTGTTCCAGTCGCACAGAATTCTGTGAGTCGTATGAAACGTGGGCCCATAACCTCATTCTATAACCTGTTAAGATTTCGGTTAGTAGATTGATAAATAGTTACTTAATCGTGTATTCAAAATTAATAAATATTGCTAGAAAAAGAGATAAATCTATTTGCCTATGGAATGAAAGTTAAAGAACCTAGAAATCCTAGAATCATTCCGAAGTTGCGTCTCGCGGAAGCGCGAAATGCGTTACTACCTTTTAGTTATGTATGTACCTAACATAGGTAGGTGTTGACGCGCTCAGAAAAAACCAAATACAACTTTAGTAAAGTTCGCCACTTCTCGAGCGCTCCGGGAAGCAAAGCCGAGCTGGCGCAAGCGCGCTGCCCTCCCGCCCACGCAATCAATTCGCCGCGAGCCGCGGTACCTGCGACACTACGTTACAAATAAATAGCATTTTAACAATACGAATAAGTGAATAACATAATTTCGTTGTCTTTCTTCGATATATTTGATTGTGTCACGTGTTGTGAAGACATTGTGCGTGTCATGTAGTGATATCGATTGAGAAAGTCTCAACTGTCTCCTTGGGACCTATACTGTGTTAGTGATCCGCGGTGAGTCTTGAAGCAATAAATCTAAATATATATAACTCAAGGGTGACTGACTGACTGACATAGTGATCTATCAACGCACAGCCCAAACCACTGGACGGATCGGGCTGAAATTTAGCATGCAGGTAGATGTTATGACGTAGGCATCCGCTAAGAAAGGATTTTTCGAAATTCTACCCTTGAGAGGGTGAAATGGGTGGTTGAATTATTATCCCATAGGCCACGCTGCAGGCAAAGCTGCGGGCAGAAGCTCGTCTATATATATCTACAAAGTTTGTCGAAATAAAATAAGAAAGGGATGCATAAAAAACAATTCAGAGATCAATGTAGGTACATATATTCTTAGCGTGGCATCGTCTTTGGAGTTGTCCAATTGTCCATGAGAATAAGTCAACGGCCATAGAAAATTGAAAACAGAACAAATACTTCCTATAAAATATGCTCAAGTTGAAATATTATTACGTGGTAAAGTTCATTGCACAATTGAAAAGACGTGGTCATAAATTAACGATAAGGGCGAGACATTACACTACGTACTTACCACACAGGCGGTGCCTACAATGTAGAATCATTACTTTTTATGTAGTTAGAGATTATGTTTTTATACTGCAATAATAAGGTAGGTATATATTATTTAGTAAAGCGAAGTATTCCACGTCTCCCACAAGCGAACTAACTTCAGCGCCCGGCCCACAGCCACTGGAGCCAGGGTCAATTGGTAAACTGCAGATGATTCTGACGCGGGTATGTATTACTGCTTGTCAGAGATGATATAAAGTTCTTAAACCAGACATAATTATGTGGGGGTGGGTCTATGTTTTTAGAAGAAATCACGAAAAAATTAAGACTTAGCTAAGTATTTAGGGCAGCGGTTTCGATTCCCGTGGCAGGTATTTGTGCACAAAAAAGTGCAAATACTTGTTCTGTGTGTGGGTGTTGTGGGAGCATGGTCCTGGTAGTTCATAGACTACAGAGAATCGCTAGTTAGGATCCAGGATCTATGTATGTGATCGTTTCTTCGATTTGTGCGGTAGGAAATTTCTAGACGATTTTCATATCACTGCCCAATTTCCATATGCGACAGTATCTCATTAGAGAGACCAAAGACCTTAGACAACTTCGTCACTTACCATCAGCTGGGCGATTACTTAACTCGATTGCAACCAATAGAAACACAAATTTGTATGGATTTGACAGTTTGAATACGCAGTTTATGTGCATAGTTAGTATGGAAATTTCTCCTGTTGCATTGCAATCAAAGTTTCGTGATCACCCCCCAGGTGAGTTGTTGTCAAACGCATGCCCATTTTGCCATAAAAAAATAACAAAACAAATCAAATGTAGTGAAATGTAGACGAAAGTCAAATATTATTATTTACTCTGTGACAGGGGGGAAAATAAGTCTAAAAAAATTACACACTCGTAGTAGGTAGGTACCTACTCTAATTATAAAGGTAGGGATTACGAAGCATTAAACAGTGTCGGTACATTGGATTACCGAAAGTGGCATAATGTTCTCACGCTTGGTGATTTATCTATTGGGTTAGATCAATCGATTGGAATTAAGTAGGTGGTATGTGTTTTACCGACTAGAATAATTAGGCGGGCGGCCGCTTACTGGGCCGTGACTCATGACCAGTGTTGGCATAGGATAGATATAAAAATAATGTACGTTTCGTTCAAAAAGATAGTATTTATAAAAAAAGATCGTACGTCTTGGAAAAACACCAGATTAATACGATAATCTCTCGCAGTATTACACTGTAAAGGAAAATAAATTAAATATGGAAATTAAATAAGAAAATATGGAAGACACAATTTAATCAATTAAATAACTAAAACTTACATTATCAATTTACTTTTAATTATAAATTATGAAAAATTTATTTAGATTTCTGTAACTTGTTCAATGGACGGCATACCCTCACAATAATAGTCATATTCTCTTCTTTAAAAAAAAATCCGTGGGTTCAAAGTACAAAGTCGTTCAATCCTTTAATAGGTATTTTTTGAAAGCAGCTTGTCAACTCAGAAATTATTGTACGATAATTAAATAAGGATTGTATATCGTACATTGTGACAAATAATCGTCCAAATACGATAATTATCGTACAAAATCCAACCCTGCTCGTGACCACACTCTGGTGACATGGACAGCAGCTACCTGAGTTACTGGTATCATGAACTACAAGCAGGTTACAGTGGAGTATTGATGCTCGTGTTGTTGCATGCTTACTGACTGCAGCTATATTTGATGTGCCTCGGCAATATTCAGTGGAGCAGGTTTTCAACCATACCAGATTGTTTTCGCTCTATTTATTTTTATATTTGACTAGCTGCGTCCTACGGTTCCACCTTGGATAAAAATTATGTGTTAATCCACTATATAAGCTATCAATGTTCCAAATGTCATCCAAATCCGTCCAGCCGTTTGAGCGTGAAAGAGTAACAAACATCCGTACATACAAACTTTCACGTTTACAATATTAGTAGTCAAAGTCAAAGTCAAAGTCAAAAGATTTATTGCAAATAGGCTAATTTTAGCACTTTTACAAGTCAAAATTATACTAGGTACTTAAAATTAAGTTATTTCACTAAGCATATAAAATTACAAAGTGCTTATTGTCAAATAATATAGCAAGCCCATTACAATATATGAGTTTGAAAAAAAAAAGCAGTTCTCTGTAGGATATTAATATTAATAAGACAATCTAAACACACGGACGTATCATACTTGCCATACAAATTTCCAACGCGAAGCATAAATACTTTCAGGTAACCAAAAATTAGTATTAGCTGTTTTATGTCTACCATTTAAAAAAAAGTTACATTACAGACAAATACGTTCCTGCTGCTGCAAAACCTTTGCTCAAGGTCGTAGTATCATATGATCCTACGACCATGCCTTTGCTTCACAAGTCTAAATTCAAAGCAAAGTCAAAGTTATGTTTTTTTTTGTTTTTGTTTAAATTCTGCTTTACCACAGACTCCACCAGACTCCACAGACTCACAGAAAGAACTTTTTTTCTACCAGTTTGGGACACAGCGATGGAACCGGTGACGCTCCCCCCGTGGCTGTCCCCGTGGGCGGGGGCGCCGCCCCGCCAGCGGCTGCGGGTGCTGGAGTACTACCGCGCCCTCGCCCGCGACCGCGCGCGGCGCCGCGAGCGGCTCACCATCTACACTTACGGACACGACGACTCGCAGCTACTCAGGTATGCAGCCACCACCATCAGCCTGAAGACGTCCACTGTTGAACGTAGACCTCCCTCAGAGAGCGCCACTTTAAGCGACTTCTTGCTTCCTGCATCCGTCGGCTTTACCACATCCATATACTTTTACAGTGTCCTTATGTTCACTAATAAACTCACTACCGGAATGGGATAAATTAAAGATTAATTGTTACTTTTTACCACATATATTGTCCTCGCGAACCGAACACACAATTAACGATATAAAATGAGTAAGCCCGGAGTATGTGAGGACACGCGTCTCCGAATGCTACTCTTACGCGACTCGCATGCAACTCTTTTGCAACTCTTACGCGACTCCACTGCTTACTGTACTTTAATTAAATCACGCGCCCCTTAAATAGGTCGGCGCTGGCGACGTCAACGTAAACAAACGTGTGTCCCTACATACTCATTATAGCACAGAGCTCTCAGTACGTGTTCCAAGAGCGATTGTCTTACTGCAACGTCACTTGGATCCAATCAGCGTCAGGCTATTTTAATTTGACAACCTCTGTGGTGTGGGGATTGAGCAGATGGGCTGCTGGAGGCGGCGGGTTTGATTCCCGCGAGAGGACCAGTATTTGTACATTTTAAAAAAAACGCAAATACTTGTTCTTCATCTGGTTGTTGTGGGGCCACGGCCACGGTTTTCGTAGTTCCTGGGTCCCTAGATACAGGGGATCCTAGTTGAGGTCCGGGATCTATGTATGTGATCATTGGACGTTATTATTATTAATCTCCAAAACTTGTCTTCTTTTGGAGTAGGTAGGTACTCAAGGTACCATCATCAGCTAAAGGTTAGTTTGCAGCTGTTCTAGTAAATGTTTTTAAATCGAGTAAATGTTGAGTCAGCAGCCTGGTTTTGTAAAGACAGGTAGTACCGGTAGACACACCAAGGAGTACCTGTAAGATACCCGAGTCGAGTCCACGCAATACCTCAATTCTATCCTGGCCCGATAGCTCACTTGGTAGTAGCCATGCCTTCTGACCTTGTAGTGAAGCCTACAGTTAAAAGAAAACATTATTATTTACATAGATTATATACATTTATTTACATAAGCCCCTATTTATATTATGCCCTGAATTTTAAATTAAATTCCTAAAATAGATATATAATGTAACGTAACCGAGTTGGAGATGAAGAAGCGAAGACTGGAAGTTGACTTGACTTGAAGTTGAAGATGATGAAGCAAAGTATGGCCCCGAAGCACACCCTGGAGTCGATGTAGCCGCAGGGAGACGTCCAGAGGCGCAGCGAATGACCGCTGCTTGTGCCGAGCTTAGCAACACGGCGGGCAGCCGTCACAGAAAGCCACCTGCTAATGAAAAGGTCTTATCAACTGTTCACGCCAAATCCACTGCAGGCCGCCGTCACCGGCGGAGATTGCCACCGCCTAAGGCCTGGTTTAAACAGGGGTGGTCCGCAACCGTCACGAATAGATAGGCGAAGCGGAGAGGAACTTAGGACGGAAAACTGCCTATCCGTGGCCACACAGAGTGCCACTTGCACGGCAGCACCAAGTACACTTCAGTTACACTGTTCAGATTAAAGAATATAGTTATGTTCAGAATATAATTTAGTGGTGAAGTCCAGAGGAAGACTGCCCTCGCGTGGCTATTTTCAGTTTTATCCAGCCTCACGCAGTCACCAAAACAACAGACAAAATCCTTGAAAATCGAGAGAACTAAATATTTGAAATCCTGTCACAATTTAATATCAGCTAGCATTAAAATAGGTCGATGAGCAAAGACTAATACAAAACAACCTAAACAACCTAACCTTAAAATGATGTAAATTCATGAAAACTTATGGTAAGAATCTCTTTCGGGGAATTAGAAAAGTCAATAGATGACATCTGTCCAAAAAGTAAACAAACATTAAAATCGTTATTTTAGTGCATCTAATGGAAGAATCACTGCAAAAATGCAATGAAAAGCCATAATAAAATCATCTTCAACACCAGTGAAAATTTGGTGAAGATCTGTGAGGTAATATGAAAAAGTTATTTCTTCCTGAAACACCCGTAATTTAGGGAAAAACTTAGGGAAACGACACGTAAGATGTTCCTGTGATCTATATCTACCGATCCACTGCCAAAATAACCCATACCAAAGGCTTTAAGTACAATTTTAGAGCACAACATTTTATTCACAATAACCAAGAAAACAAAAAGGTATTATTAAAGTGTTTTGGAACATTTCAGGAGCCTGCAAGGAACGTTCAGATTATGCTTTACAGAAGCAATAAAATGAAAAACCAAAAGCCATAAAAATATCATAAAAAACTGAAACTATTAACTAAGAAAAGTGTGCTACTAAGCACCAAGGCGTAGGGGTAACCCTACAACCTGTGGGTTGTGGGTTCGATTCCCACCCAGGACATTTGTGTGATGAACATAGGTGTTTGTTCTGTGTCTCGGTGTTATATTGTATTCTATGTATGTATTTACAAACAAAAAGTATTTAAGTATTGTATCAGTTATCTGGTTCCCATAATACAAACTTTGCTTAGTTTGGGGCTAGATGGCGTTGTGTGAGATGTCCACACATATTATTATTATTATCCTATCAACCATTGTTGCTCCTGTCAATCATCAATTTGTTTTCTTTGGAATAACTATGTCTGTGACCTTAGTCACAGAATTCACTTCCCGTTCAATCTCAATTAAGACTCCAATCGCAGCGCTTTCAAGTAATCGTTGTATACGATCGAACCTATCGAAACCTAGGTATACGCTTAATCCTCTATTCTTTATTTCATTTGATGCCAGCTGTGAACTCTATAGCTATCTATATATAATAAAGGAGGAGGAAGGAGTGGTATGTAACCACGCTAAAACTAACTAGCTCTAGACATTGCAGCCATGGATGCTTCAGTCTTTATATTGTTTTGAATCAAAAAGTCCTGCTTTGCTTTTTAATAGGTATATATTTATGGTTTCCAGGATAGGCGGATGGAGCGGGCGGGCGAGCCAGCCACTCGAGCGATACCCACTGGACCAGCTACCAGCTCTACTCGACCACTACCCGCTCGAGCCAGTGTCCGGCCCAGTGCCACCAGATCTGACACATCTGCCAGAGGTGTGTACCTACTGCTACAAGTGTTTGTACCGATTAAGTGTTGCTTTTGTCAGCACAGCTTGAGTAATAGCGCTTTATCGACTGATTCATGAGTAGTTAATAGATAAGTACGGATCATTATTCTGCCTTCTCTTCCCTGATCCTTGAGTGCAGCCTCAGTATCTGATGCGAACAAGCTGCACAGCTTGATCGATGAGTAGCTTGTTGCTAGAGACATCAACTGTTCATCAACTGACATCAACTTAATTCGTCAATGTTTGTTGCCACCGAACTCCAGATGGTACCTTCATGAATTCTAGTTCATCGCTTCTACTGGCCAAGTTTAGTTACAGTTAGAAGCTACGTACAAAGTATCTTCTTGCTTTAATAGGAAGGCTAAAGTTACAACAACGTACGGAGTTACGGACGGACTGAAACGAGATATAAAGAAAATAATTTGCTACCAATTGTATATCGGTCAAAAGGTCGTTAAGATATAAAGGTTGTGAGGTCTCAATACGCGACGAACCAATATAAGAAACAACACAAAAACTTATTGCAAAAAATAGTGTTCACGAGGTCTCCGTTCAGTAGTAAGGCAGTAAGGCCTGTTGACGTCCCGCCTGGAGTGTTTAGTGCATGTTTGTGACACAGAGATAGATACATAGATGAACTCTTTATTGTACACACCAAATATAAAAAAATGGAGAAAACAAGTAGTATTATTGTATTATGCGCGTACTCTCCAGCGCGTGCACGTGGCGTGGGTGCCGCCGGCGGGCGCGGGCGGGGCGGGGCCGGGCGGGGCGGGGCGCGCGGCGCGCGGCTGGCTGGCCGGCGCCACCGTGCTGGTGCTGCTGGCCGTGCTGGTGCGCGCCATCGAGAAGTGCCTCGACATCAACCTCCTCAAGTGTACGTACCGCGCTTCCCACCGAGATATCCCACTTGGTAGAGCGTCGACTGCGAGTGACAGCACTCACAGGAAGAGAGTAGGCTTCTTAGAACGTCATCTCTTCAGCTCGACTTGTGTTTATACCTTAGGAAAAGTATTCAACGCTCTCAAAATTTACTTTACCTAAAACTAGGGTTTTATTTATTTTCAGCGAGACGGCGATCTCAAGAGTGGCCGACACCGAACGTGCGTGCTGTTAGTCGTAAGTTCACGTTGTTTTTTACTTACTGTGCATAACTTTAGCTTCTCTGAAGATATCTAATACTAACAGTTATTTTCTCTTGTACTCCAGGGCAGGTGATAGACAACGGGACTGTGATAATCCCAGGGCTAGAGGATGCTGAGCCTCTCCCAGCTGATTTGAGCGATACGGTCAACGTGGACCTCCCGCCACCATATTCGGAATGCACCAATGCCGTCGCTAGCTGCGCCGACCACAGCAAGCCACCCGGCGATATTATACATGAGGAGCCGCCTCCTCCTTACTCCGACACTTACGTGGAGTTCTCCAACAAGAACGGTATCCCATCTGTGCTCATCTTCAGTAGGCGACGGACTCCGCTCGTCGGCCGACATGGAGTAGGTTCTCAAGAGACTGATGAAATGACGAACATCGAGCCAAACCCGGAAAATACCGACGATAAAGACACTAATGAAGATACAATAAATAATTGTAACGAAACTGCTACCAACACTGATGCTGCAAGCAATGATGATACGGTGGAAGTGAATATATCTAGTAGCCGTCATACAGACGCCAACCCAGGTGCGAGTTCGCGTGAGACTACTGTTGACATCGATGAAGACGATAAAACTCAAAATCGAGTAGTAATGGTGTAAAGGGAATGCGCAAAGAGTAGAATCATAAGGCCAAACAAGACGAAGAATATTATGAGTGATTAACTCTGACGGAAGTACTACTATAGGCTACCAAGTCTAGAAGTATGTTATGAAGAGTACAGAAATCAAAATTCTTCAAGAGATCAGAAGAAGCGAACTGATTAGGGGAAGAGGCTGTGTCTATAACACAAAAAGGACGAATGTAAATGATATTAATCAGTTATTTTAGCTTTAAAATTGATCTAAAGGCTTGATGTAGGTGCAGGATACCTATCGTCGTATATAAAATAATATTTCTTATCTATTTTATGAATAGTTAGTAGGTATTTTTATATTTGACTTCAATTTTATAGTCACAACCAATACAGCAGTTTACGTTTCTTACGCTGAAGGTTGTGTTCACTAGAACTTATAGTCATAGTATTTATAATTTCTAGAATACTAGATACCTAGGGTGTATGCTTGATAGTCGTATATCACCGTAGTGTTGAGTAAACCTTTGGCAATAAATAAGTAGTATTATAGATCTTCAATAACTATGTTACTAATGATTTTTAATTTATATCTTACCGCTCATAAATGGTTTATAATTATTGTAACATTCATATTGCACTATACTTAAATAACTCAATCTATAGTCATTGTAATTTTTACAATATTTATCTCATAATTTATAATGTTTTGATTCATAATAAAAATGTAGATTATGCGTATTATGAATTTTATTGAAAGAAAACTCAAGTTTCTATACTTTATTTTTCTTAACAGTTATAAAAATGTGTGTATGTAACTATGTAGTTATACTGTTTATTGCTATTAATTAGTTAAATTAACTTAGTATAATTACATTTACTTTTACAATTATTTATAAATGCAAATTGAACGGAGTACACACTTTCGATCAAATGATAAAGCAATAATACAAAATTAATATAAGCTGTATATCGCATTCAATAAATATTTTAAGATATTTGTATAATTCGTAAGAGATCTCACCGAACTTTATAATACAGTTTTGGTATGATACTTACATTTAAAATTATAAATACAGTCTTACAGTCACAACTTTAAATGTCTTAGCACCACATTTATTATCTTACAATACTTACCTTAAATTAAAACTAACATTTATTATTGTACACTAAAGTACATAATGACATCTAAAAAGTCGTGTCACATTTTGCTAATAAACTGTAGCAGAAAAGAACATATATAAGAAAAATTTTATACGTTATTTTCCTCAACGACACACTTAAATACGTAAGTATTGAGAACGAATCCGGTCAGCTACATCGACCTGGACACATGCTTTCATCAAATATACTTCCGTACATTTTAAATTTTTTTAAATATTATTTCATGTAAAAAATTAATCAACAATGATTTAATTATTTTATTCGGCTTTCTTTTCATCCTGCCGTGTGTCCGAATTGTCGAAAAGAAGGTATAAAGTAATTAAATGAATTGGAAGTGATGTATCTAGACGACATGGTAGCGGATGTCTTAGAGCTCGTTGTTCTGACGGCGGCGCACGTAGCGGGCGAAGTAGTCGGGCCGCCAGCACTTGCAGGAGCCGGGCACCAGGAACCAGTCGTAGTACAGGCGCACCTAGCGGGCGGATACTTTCTATTACGGTTTCGACCTTCGATAGTCATAAAAATACATGTCTAAAAAAATATAGGTATATATATGCGGTAGAATTTAATTCATTATTTTCCTTAAATGTATGTACTCAGGCCATGCTATAGAAAATTCGTACAAGGTCCAATTAAAAAAAAAGTATTTAGTGCCTCTTAAAATAACTGCATGTCAGCCGAATTGTCTATTTAACGGTACACACAGCGTAGGCACCGGTTGAGTGCTTTGTAAATGTTCCGTAGTCAATAAAACACCTGCTTTGTTCAATGTCACAAGGGTTTTCTTTCGATTCGCAGTAATTTGATAATACCAGATATTAAAGTTTTATTTCATAAGTACGTTTTTTTATTTAGTTATATGGGAGCATTCTATAACATGGACTGAATACATACATTAAGGAAAAGAACGAATTAAATTCTTGTATATATCTACTAAAAATTATAATTTTGAATCATTTAACATTGCATTATTATGCATCACTACTACAACAATAAGTATTATTAACAGCATTTAATTATTATTAACATTTGAGTACTATTTTATCATACTCTTTCAGGTGTTTTTTGTACTCTATTATTAAATGAGCATGTACTCTGTAAAAGTAATATTTACACAGAAGGCATATTTACCTGGAAGCAGCCGAGGTCGTCGTGTCCATCGCAATGCGGCGGTTTCTCCGAGCTCGATTCGGGCTCATCGCCCGCATCGCCTCTGTTCTGCAGGTACTGCTGGTACTCCGGCTGGTAATGGCAATCATATAACATTAATGACAGCTCGTCTCACACGATCCTAAGAATAGAACGTCCGTGTAATTCCATTATAATTCCAGTTCCATCGTCACTGCTGCCAGGGTTTCCTCCTGTAAAATGCCTATTAAACGGACATTTGAACAGTATGCAAGCATTTGTTCCATCGTCAATCGCGTCTTTGCCTTATATGAGGCAGTGGCCACAGATGAATCGAAAGTGATGGTGACGATGGTGGCAGAGCTCGTCTAACGATGGTAAAAAGCCGACCATAGAATACAATGTATGGGATAGGATTACACAAATCTGTGTTAATGATATAATCGTATAATTATGTACACACTATGTTTTCAATAAACGATTGAGTAACCTGTGCGGGGGAGGCAGGGTAGTGCAGCTCGGCGACCAGCAGCGACACCCACCGCGGGGAGCTCAGACACCCCCCCTCCAGGTAGTGGCAGCGCGACTGCATGCATCTACAACACGGATTATATACATTTGCTATGATGGAAGGGTGACCGCTATGAACCCATCGATCTCGGCTGTTGTCTTAAAACAATAGTCGTTAAGCCAAGTCAGAAGCCTAAAAATTCTGATACCATGAGTAGAAGACCCCACGCGTTCAGACATTTAATGCGTCCAAGACTCAGGTAGGCTCTATTTACCGCTAAAAAGATTCTATTCCAACTGACTCCCAAATTCCGGAAGGTGGATTTATTAAGCTTTTGAACTTAATATCAAACACAAGTCCGATCTTGTATACAATAGTGCGGTCATTTCTGGGACGATTCAGCTAAATACCGGCTTCAGACCTTGGATTCAATTAAAAGCCGAGCGAAAAAGCTTATAGGTGATGATAAATGGTGAAGGCTAAGAAATCGACATTTCTCTTTCAAGAGAAGAGTGAACTAAGCGAGCGCGTGACATCATGGACCGCATGATGATCACGAATGAAGCCCCTCACGAGTCCCAGCACCTGTGTGTACAGTAGTGCGGCCACTGACCTGGTGACCTCGACGGTCTGCGTGAAGTACCCCTCGTAGGGTATCTGCACGACGTACCGCCACACGCCCTGGTAGTTGCGCGCGAACACTGGCGTCGCGTACTCCACGCGCGCCGGGCACGGGGTCGGGGGGCCCTGGGGGTATGGGGGGAGACGTTAGTAAGGTCTATGACACTTACTTGCGTGAGCAAAGTGGTTCAAAGCAAATGGGAAATTGGGTTATGAGTAGGTATACAACCAACTTCTGGTGCTCCGGCTCCTGCCCCCCTAGCTATGGCCGTGTCGTTGGTCCACCTAGTGGGGGGTCTATGCTGTCTTCCGGCTCTTGGTCGCCACTCGAGAACCTTTCATCCCCATCAGTTGTCGATTATTGTTATATAACCATTATATTGAGGATGAAATATAGAGAACAAAGTGTTTTACTGCATTATTCAAATTCAAATTCAAATTCTTTATTGCAAAACACTTAATTAGATTACATGATAAAGTGAGCTCTGCCTTTTGCTTTAGTTATTAAACTGTGTTGCAAAAGGCAGGGTCTTCCCGTTAATGATCTAAAGGTTTTACAATAGTAGACTACGGTATTTATACACCTAATCATAAAAAAGTAAATAATTAAAAGCTTACAGTTTACATTTAGTAGTAGTAGTAGTTACAATAACAATAACAACAGCCACAACAGTAGTGGGTACTTTCATAATAACATTGTGTATTTTTTGTTGCTTATTATTATAACTATATCATTAAAACTCTACTACACTACACCATTTATTATAATTATATATTAGGTTAAGAGTAAATTGAGTAGAGTGTGTAGTAGAAATGTATTTTTTTAGGGTATGTGTTTCCGAGTGTGCTTGAATGTGAGAAAGTGTGTATGTATGGGGGGTATGTGTGTATACTAAATAAATTATGTGCATGCGTACAGTATGTAAAATATATAGATGTGTGTGTATGTGATTTATGTGATGCATGCGGGAATATTTTATTCACGTGATTATATTATGGGCAACAGAATACTGTTAATATAATAATAGTTAATGTTAATAATTTTTTTTATTTTATTAATCAATACTTATACAACCTTTTCCAAAAGTTTTTCTACGTCATTGTAGTCTAGGTTAGCCAGCCATTCAAAAATTTTAGTTTTTAGTTTAAACGACAAGAGTCCCTTGATTTTTTCTAGCAGATTAAGTTTGTTATACAGAACGGGTGCGATATGTGTATAATGTCTCCATGCAACTGCACTTTTGCATGTTGGGACGGGGCATCTGTCGAGCCTTTTGTTACAGTAAGGTAAATTAGGCACAACTTCCCTGTGATATCTCCGAATACAGTTACTTATGAATAACTTTCTGACAGATAACACATCACACTTTTTATAAAGACTACTGGTAGAATGCCGATAAGGCAAACCCATTGTGACTTTTAATAGTGCTCTTTGTGCTCGTTCAACTACTATCATGTGGGACTTAGCAGCACCTCCCCAAGAACTTATGCAATAACCAATCACACATTCCGCCAAAGCTTTGTAGGTCTGAATGAGCAATTTCTTATCAGCAACTAATCTTAATGTTTTAAATATATTAGGTCTTTACCTATGAAATTGCCGTTTTATTTGAAAAAAGTTAAAGTATTTTTTTTTCGAACTTAATTTTTCTTTTATTCAAAGTAATCACCCCTGCAATCAATGCATCTTTGCCAACGCTGTGGCAGTTTATGGATGTCCTTCTTGAAAAAATCAGCAGGACGGGAGATAACAAACTCTTCAAAGGTGTTTTGTACTGCCTCTCGGGAATTGATTTTTTTCCCGCTAAAAAGTTGTCTAAATTTTGGAAAAAGTAATAGTCGGTAGGCGCAAGATCTGGTTAGTATGGCGGATGAGGGAGAGCTTCCAAGCCCAACTCATGCAGCTTAGAGACGGTCTGTTGTGCAGTATGGGGTCGCGCGTTGTCGTGAAGTAGCAGTGGAGACGACCGATTGACCAAAGCTGGTTGCATACGTGCGAGTTTCGCCATCAATCTGGTCAGTTCTTCAATGTACACATCTGCAGTAATGCTCTCGCCGTTTTGTAAAAAGCTATGATGAATCACACCAGCACTAGACCACCAAACTGTGACCATCACCTTTCTAGGGGTCATTTTTCGTTTTGCACATTGCTTTGGTACCGAACCAGGATCTAACCAACTTGCTGAGCGCTTTCGATTGTCAAAAAGAATCCATTTTTCGTCGCACGTAACAATTCGGTTCAAAATTCCTTCATTTCTGTGCCTGTTAAGCAGCGCAAGGCAAGTCTCGACGCGTACGTTGCGCTGGCGATCGTTAAGTTCGTGGGGCACCCATCTATCAAGCTTTTTTATCTTGCCAATCTGTCGCAAATGGACCAATATTGTTTTGATGCTAACATCAAAAGCTGCTGCCAGCTCAGCTGTAGATTGAGATTCAACAGCTTCCACAATCGCCTTTAATTCATCATTGTTGACCAAAGTTTCCGGACGACCACGAGGTTCATTTTTCAAGTCAAAATTCCCAGAACGGAACCGAGCAAACCAATAACGGGTTGTACGTTCGTTTGTACAGTTCTCTCCGTAAACGTCGTTGATGTTACGTGTCGTTTGTGCCGCGTTGGTGCCACGACGGAACTCATATTCCATAATTACACGAAATTTCAAAGTATCCATTATGAGGAAAAATGTTGAAATGTAATGAAAATATAACGCTAATCAATAAACAAAAGACTTATATTGTAAATAGAATGTCATATTTTTATAACAAATTTAATTTGAATTTAGAATTCATAGCCAATCAAAACTTTTTTTTGTTTGCAAAAGTCTGTACTGCAATACGGCAATTTCATAGGTAAAGACCTATTATAAATGAGCTTTCTAGTGCGTTTAGAAACTGTATCTATATGGGCAGTCCAATTTAGCCTCTCGTCCAAAAAGACACCTAGGTATCTTAAAGACTTGGTATGGGCCAAGATGCTACAGTCACAGCTATGACTTTCACTAACGCGGTTACAAGGATAGGTATGAGCATATAATTGGAGGTTATTTGGTGGTCTAGATGCATTAGTTTTATAGAAAGATAGGTATTTGGTTTTAGACGTGTTGATAGAGAGTAAGTTATCTTCCAGCCAAGCAATAGCTTTTGATAAGCCAAGTTCAGCTTTTTTGTACACTTCTGGCCATGTTAAGTCATGGAAAAGAAAAACTGTATCGTCTGCAAACATGAGAGTGTCAGCAGTCAGCAAATCTGTTTCACATAGCTCATTAATATACACTAAGAAAAGCGTAGGTCCCAACGTTGATCCTTGCGGTACCCCATAACTGCAGAAAGCACTGTCACTCACGCAATTATCCACCTTAACCTGCTGACTTCTATCCATGAGGTAGCTAGAAAACCAGTTGTGCACAATACCATTATCCATCATCTATATTTAGTAACCTAACCTAGAGCACGCTTCCGATCGTCTATTCTTTGGATATCTTGGAATAGTATAGTGCGGGCAACAAACTAGCCAAGTGCATGACAAATGTTCTTTAATTTAGTGAAACATTCCGGTTTCCTCACGATATTTTCCTTCACCTTTGTAGTAGCGAGTGCAAATTCCGCACATGACTATTGAAAAGTCTTCGGTGCAGGGCCGACTGGGGTTTGACCCTGGGTGCGTTGGTTTGAAAGCCGCATAGGTTACCAGTGAGCTCCACTGGTCCTCTCGCTCGGGACCGTATTTATTTATTTATTTATTTATTTAGGTACACAAAAAGCTTACAGTACAAACCAAACGCTTTAGGGTCATAATACCGGGTTGGACACATATTTTATAATAGGTACTTATATAAATTTGAAATTCGTTATTTGAACGCCTAATAAATAACAACATTAGTGACTTAACATTACTAGATACTTAAATATTGGATACACATATTAATAAACAATTGCCTGTTAGTAAAAAAAATGTCCAACTCTGGCTGGTGTGCAACCAAGTCGTTGAGCATAGTGAGTGCGTGCGACGTGGGGGCGTTGTGAGCGGTGTTGGTGCGCGCGGCGGCCGGCGCCAGCAGGCGGTGCGCGCGCGCCCGGAGGTAGTTGTCAGGAACAAATAGGGAGCACAGGGACAATGCAGTGGGGTTATCGATTTTATTATTTAATAGTAGGTAATAGTGTAATATGAGCGCGCATTTTCGCCGAAGCTCCAGCGTGTCAATTCCCACCATACCATTTACAAATAACGACGGATATAGAAATGGATAGTACCCATGCATTTTTTTGTACAGATGCCGAGCGAATTTTTTTTGTATTCTCTCTAACATAACTGTATATTTAGCTTCGTGTGGGTCCCATATTGTCGCATTAAATTCTAATTTGCTGCGGACAAATGCGTAAAAAAGAGATAGAATGGCTTGCCTGTCTGTAAATCGAGCCGTCTGTCTCATTACAAATCCTAAAGATTTATTAGCTCGCTTGCACAGCTCAGTGATATGCGGATTAAAAGTGAGTCCCACGTCAAGAGTGAGACCTAAGTCCCGTATCTCCGTGACGCGATCCAGCGCAATTCCAGATAGACTGTAATTGTAAACATGTGGCGAGCGGGATCTGGTGAAAGTGATGGTTTTACACTTAGTTGCGTTAAATTCTAACTTGTTATTCTCACTCCACGCAACAACACCATCTATATCGCGCTGAAGCGCCTCACAGTCTTCTAAGTCATCAACAGCCAAGAACAACTTAAGGTCGTCCGCGAACATAAGGCATCTAGCCGTCCCCACAACACTCGGCAGGTCATTGATCATGATCAAGAACTGGGTTGGGCCTAACGTGCTGCCTTGGCTTACACCGGATAAAGTGACATATGGATCGGATCTGTAACCATGGTAATAAACATATTGAACTCTATTGGAAAAATAATCGGAAAATAATTTCAACAAATTAGGCGAGAAACCCATTTCCGAGAACTTCCTCAAGAGCACATCATTATGTACGCGGTCGAAAGCTTTTTTAAAATCAAAGTATGCAGCATCTACTTGTCTACAGCTATCCATCCTGGAAGATGCATAATCAACAAAGTTAATAAGATTCGTGGTAGTGGACTTTCCAACGCGAAAACCGTGCTGGCTTTCGCTAAGCTGGCATCGAATTTGCATTGAAATGCGATGGTTCAATATAGATTCAAAAACTTTACCGAATGCTGAAAGGACGGCTATTGGCCTATAGTTCTCGATATTTGATCTGATGCCACTTTTTAGTATTGGAGTAACTCGAGAAGTTTTCCACATAGTCGGATACACCGATGATTTTACAGACAGATTAAAAATGTGCAAAAGAGGTATTTGAAAAACTCGTACGCAGTCTTTTATTATGTAAGGTGGTATACCATCAGGCCCTGTGGAGGAGTGCGCCTTCAAACGTCTGACTGCTACCCACAGATCAGCAGGACTTATGCAGTCTAACGCTATACGCGGTGAACACATCGAGCCAGCAGCTTCCCGCTCGGCGGTCTCGGCAGACAAGGTAGGGGCATCATTTAAAAAGACAGATTCAAAATATTTTGCAAATGCATTGGCAGCATCCTGCCCCGTGATAGACTTGCCTTCATATTCTAATTCATCACAAATTTGCAGAGAGCACTGTTGCTCTTTCACAAATTTCCAAAAACTTTTCGGGTCTTTGGTAATCCCTCGTTCAGTCCTTCGAATGTAGTTCTCGTACGCTTCATTGATAAGTGCTTTAGAATGTTGTCTATAGAACTTAAACAATTCGTGATTATACTCATTACCAAATTCTCTAAATTTTTTTAAATTATAAATTTTGTTATTTAAATTTCTTATGATCTCAGACGTGAACCAAATGGGATACTGAATATGCGAATTATTAAATTTTCTTTTGAGGGGAACGAAATTATTTAAACAATATATTATTTTGTCATAAAATAAACAAACTGCATCGTCAACTTCTAAGGATGAAGTTACATCATCCCAATCAATAGTTTCAAAGGAAGAGTATAGAGATTGAAAGTCTGCCTTACGAAAATTCCACTCGGGGGCGGCAAAGTCAGGCGGGGGTGGGGGCGGCACCAACTGCACCCGCCGCGGCCGCGGGATCCGTACGCGGATCTCGAGCGGCGGGTGGTGCGCGTCTGGCGGGACAATGGGCTCCACCTCGTCGGACACACTCACACGCTCCTCACTGAGGCTACTCAACACCAGATCCAACATTCTACCGTACATATTAGTCTTTTTATTATATTGTTTCAGCTTACAATAAGCAAGCATGCAATTGTATTGTAAATTAACGTTAAGACTACACGAATGTAAGTTAAAGTCTCCTACGATCAAAATATCTAACTTGGAATACTTTGACACTAAGTTTTCTAAAACTGTAAATAATTTCAGATATTTTTCATCTTTAGCGGACGGTGGGATATAGACTACACCACACAGAACTTTTTTATATTTTAAAGTCACAATAGCTACCACCATTTCGATGTCTGGAGTATAACCGTCTATGTCGAATACTTGCTGGACCCTGTACTGATCGCGAACAGCCAATAACACTCCTCCCCACCCCGAGTCACCAGCGCGGTCGCGTCGCAGTATCTTGTATCCCGCAGGAAATACTTCGGCATTACTAACACTACTCATTAGAAATGTTTCAGTGAATGCGAATATGTCAGCTGATTCATTTAGTATCGCTTTTTTGCAAACGTCTATTTTTGAGCGCAACCCTCGAACATTTTGGTACACTAGGGTGAAAGATTTAAATTTTGATGTATTACGCTTGCTGCAGTGGGTTTCGAAATCCACTGCGCCATGGTTTAATGTAGACGTCTTCCGCCCAATGCTCGGGTGACAGATATTTATCCCGATGTTTTGTTGGGACAGATAATTTAAAAGAAGCATAGTCGCCTCTGGGTTTTAAGGCCTCGGCTGCGCAAATATCTCCAGGGCAAATGCTTTTCAGATGCTCAGTTACTTGGTCAGCTGTTGTACCAGATTTCACATAATACAAATGTAAATAAGATTTGCGGTCCGCAGCTTGTAGCACAGTCGAGCCTGGAGTGGCCGTACCACGGGTCGCATTAGGAAGCGAGCGGTGAGATCGTCGCGCCTTCACTTCTGTCCAAGCGTCTTTGCCATTCAATTCGGCGTCATCGTTCGAGTTAGTCACGACCTTCGCAAGCTCGGCTTCGAGAAGCGGCGTAGTTGGAGTACTCGTAGTAGGGGCTATGCTACGACTCGATGACGTAGTCGCTGGCGCGGTGATGGTGGAAGCCGTTGGACCGGTTGGAAGAGTCAACGCGGATATGTTGCGTCTTGCTTTAGTGTTCCGACCGCTAGCGATAATCGCCGATTCGGCACGGATTTTTGCATCTCGAACCGGCCGCTGCACCGACACCTGCGGCTGCTTACCCTCCTCCGGGTTAGATTTCGTTATCACCGCATTCTCACGAGTTTCGATCAGACTTTTTATCAGAACATTTTGGTCGATCACAAGCTTTTGGAGTGATAACACTTTATCTTGCAGAGAAAGCACAGTCTTAGTTAACTCACGAATGGCACATTCAGGCGTTTTAGCCGACATTTCTAATATTAATTTGAAATAAATTACGGAGCTAAGCAAATGACCTCTGACTTCGAGAAAGTCGAGGGTAGTAGTTTAGTAGTATACTAGCCTCATATCTGTGTGGCTGCTGCGGCGGGGGCGCGGCGAGGCCGGGGTCCTCGCGCCGCTCCACGCTGGCTGGCTCGCTGTTCCCGTTGAATGCGCGGTACAGCATACAAAAACTAAAACAGATATTTGTTTAACTATTAGGTAGATCATTGGAGCAGTTAGTGCGTTTATTTTATGTAAAATAGTGTATTGGCGCTGGATACTTCGCTTAACCAGTACTACTATGTAGATAAGGTTAACTTTAGCATTAAGTGAGCATGGGTGTGGAATTTTACGAAGGGCACTATATCTAGTGAAATTACTGGGCAATTGAGACTTTATAATCTGCTCACAGTCGAGTAATCATATTACCAGACTGTGCTGATGTTTCAGGATGATGTGCGCAGTGCAGTGCCGCGCGCAACTTTATATTTTGGAGTTCTGAGTTCTGTTCTATTATGGGCGGCCGTGTCGCTTAACATCATGTGAACGACTAGCTAACCACAACTTCATTAATTAACATTTAAAAAAGTGGGACAGCCTAAGGTTAGATTCCAGAATGTGTACATAATATCCATATCCCGTACATATCCTTTAATACCAGGATCTAAGTATGTGCGCACATATATAGATCAGAATCAAGACTTAATTTTAAATTACCAAAAAAGACGTAATTTTAAGTTGGTACGTCGCTCTACAGTAAAACAAAATTTAAATTAAATTAAAAACAATGCACTTGCACGGACCTTAGACTAGAGTTTGACTTATATATCAAACTCTAAGGTCAGTATTAGAGAAGGATGCTCAGTTATCGATCGATGCTCAAGCAGAGATTTCATTCGCTAATTGATCACTTTATGAATGAAATCTCTGCTTGAGCACCGATAGATGAATGAGCATCGTTCTGTAATTCGAGCATAAGGTCCGTATTACAGAACGATGCTCAGTTATGGATCGGTACTCAACTCACTAATTGATCACTTTATGAATGAAATCTCTGCTTGAGCACCGATCGATGACTGTGCATCGTTCTATAATACGGACCTAAAACCTAAATATAGAATTAATGTAAACTTGACATTAGCTAAATTAAAAAAAAAACAACTCTTTTTGACAGTATAACTAAGAATGACATTGACAATAGGTATCATTTTGCTGACATGCTGTATACAATTTTACGAAAAAAATTTGAGGTTAGAATTCGTAAATCGTATTCGTGTGTAGAAATGAAATAGTTATTGTAAATGTATTCAATTCAATACGTTCGGGTAAAATAAAATGTCTTCAGCTCTAGTGAGACAAGCTCTCGACTTCGTGGATCCAGACGGTGAGCGTAATTCAAAAATTCCTTGTAAAGTTGTTACGTAAAAGTTGTAAACAAACGGGTCTGCCTGTTTCAGAGAGTAGTGGCAAGCGGAAGAAGCGTGGTGGAGCCCAGCCTCAGCAGAGGTCCTCGGGTCAAGGTTTGATAAAACTTATTACCTACTCTTATTAGTAACAATAGGTTGCGTCATATCTTTATTGAGCTAAGTAGTTCACTGAAGTCACGCTAACGAAAAACTATATGTATACCTACGTAATTTTTGATTAAAGTTAAGTTTATTTGTCATCCGGTTTCTAAAGTAGGTAATGTAAATTTGGTATTTTTTATCGCAAGGCAAAGGCATTTTTTATTTAACCTAAGCCCACCTTATATTACTACTAGCCAGATCTAATATGTATTCAGAAGCTTATAGGTACTGCCTGGTACAACAGCTATTAGTTCTTTCTATTTTTTAATAACTCATACTTAAATTGAGAGAAATATCTTTATATGCATAGCAACATAATAATTGCAGAAGTAGTGTTCTTGGTATTACAGATTGGCGGAAGTGACCACTTATCATCAGCAGGATTGCCCGCTTGCTTAAAATTACAAATAAAAAACTTGTCTTGACTGCCATTTCTCTAGAGACCTACTGATCAATTTTATTTAACTAGTTACATTTACATATAACAAATTCAATTAAACTCAAATTGACCTTATTTTCAGACCCGAGTACTTTGCAATTAAACAATAAGAAATCAAAAAACAAGAACTTAAAAGAAAAGCAGAGAACTCTGAAGAAGAATCAGCAAGTTACTCAGGAAGTGATCGCCAAACTACTGAAGCTATCGCAGCCAACTCTTGACAAGAAGGTTGCTGTCAAAGTAAGTAATGAGTTTTTATAGATGGAGTATGCTTCCTAAATATAAAAGTAAAATGTTATCCATTTGTGTGTATGTTTATTTGAACTGCTTTTATGCCAAAATGGCTGAACTGATTTAGATGTTTAGGATGCGGGCTGCTTACACTACCAAGATTCCATGATGGCCATATATTTTTGTATTTAATTGTTAAATACAATTATTGTGAACTTAAATCGGTTGAAATGTTTGAGTGAATCTTTAAAATTGTTATTGTCATTATATTGCCATGTGATAAAGTGATAAGCATACCATAAAAATGTAATCAAAATTACTTTATGACATTTATTATTTAATGAAACCTTTATTATTATAGATAGTGAAGCGAGCGGTCACCGGCAAACCGGTCGGAGACGAAATCAAAGTGAAGAAGGCGGAACCAGAAAAGTCAATTCTGTTCCCTGAAGAAGATTTTAAGCAGTTTGAAAAAGACCCATTCTGCAGATAAATTTTAAACCCAAAATATGTTAATAAGGTTGTTATTGGAGTGAAGAAATGCTATATGGACATACCTGATTCCGTAGTGGGAAAGATCATTTTGGTTTCAACAACTACCATATTTATTTTGTTGGTGTTTTGGGTTAACACTTATCCATTTATTGATGAAGGTGAGTGACTTCACATAATTAGATATTAAGGCCCATATTTATACAACAATCTTACTGAGAGTGGATCTTAAGATTGATCTACAACCAACTTCAAAAAAAGGACAAGGTTCTATTTTTAGATTTATGTATGTTACCTCATAATGAAAAAATGTTTGGCCACCTTATGAAAATATGACAACCTAGTGAAAATAATCATAGAACGAAAGGTAGAAGGAAAGAGAGGAAGAGGCAGACCTAGAAGGGCATACACAGATCAAATAAAAAAAAAGAAATGTCATATGTCCTACAGGGAGGTTGAAGCATTGGCCAAAGATTGAGAATGACAGTGATTACTTCACCGACAAGAGCACAACCCTATATGACGAAGACCTCATATCTTCGTCATATCTTACCGATTTAGGAATCTGTTTTTTAGTTGAACATTTTTAAGTTGAAAAGTTTACAAATTGGTCCCATAAAAATTTCATCAAACTTTGCTTAGTACAGTTTTTAAAACTTTTAAAATTAAATATATGGAAAAAATATGGCTTTAAAATATTTCAGACTTTGAAATTAAGGCAATAGAATTCGGTTAGCGCTTCTTTTGATGATATATAACAAACAATACCTACATCCTCCTTATAATACTAGATGGCAACAATTTTTATTTATTTCTATTATTCGTGGACGCTATCATATAAAAAAAATACCGTAACTGCCACATTAAACTGCAAACAGAATCGGTCATTATGCCAATAATACTATGACCGATGTTCCTCTCCTACAGCGTCCAGTTGCTAATTATCAAGTCCAGTCATAGATGTCTACTTTTTACTTTACTTTGATAAGGTAATAATTTTATTATTTTTGGTATAGTTATTATTACAAGGATTTCTATGCCCGTCTGTGCTAAACTTTAACACCTCCTAAGTACACTTATCTCCTTAGCCCCTGGTTTTTCCTGCGTTTTTCAAACTCGTGTCAACTCGTGCCAACGATACTAATACTGTATGCTCATTGGTTGTAACAGCTTAAACAGGCAACCAATGAGCGTTCAGTATTTAACCTACCAAGAAACGAATATTAAAAAAAAACGTATACGAGAACGTGGGCGTAGTGTTGCTTAGTTAAGTTGTGTTTTAATAGATTTTAGTACAGATGGCCATTAAAGTTGTTTTTGTGCGTTATGTAGTTAGAATATGAAAGATGATAATAATATAGGCAGGGTAATATATACAGCTTTTAGACTATTATATGCGTTGTTAAGCAACGTTCGCTGCGGTAACTACTTGGATGGGTGACTTTTTTTATTTTTATTGTATGATAGGCTCGCGTTTGACCACTATCGCACCTGATGGTAAGTGACGATGCGGTCTAGGATGTAACACGCTTGCCTAGAAGACACCTGTTCACTCTCGATTTGAAGACTCCAAGGTTGTAGTTTTCGGGAAATACGGATGCCGGTAAAGCGTTCCACTCTTTGGCTGTTCGCATGATAAATGTGGAGCCAAATCTCTTTCGCACATGTGGGATATTAACCATGTACCGGTGGCGCTTTTCGTACATCTGGTTGTCCGATGGTGGAACGGTGACGGCGGAATCAGGTTATGCAACTCCAATGCACACTCTCCAAAATGCACTGTGACTTATACAAGTGATAAATGTATTTTCTTTATTTCATATGGACATATAGCATTAACCGTGCTTCAGAGTTAGTTAGTTCATGCTAAAGACTTCTAAACTTCTGATTATTTCCTTCCAGATACAATAATATATCGCTACATTCCGGACCCGGCTTGGTTTCTTGTATTTTGCGCAGTTTGGGGACTTTTCTTTATCGGAGGGCTCATGTCTTTCACACTGTACCATTTGCACCCGCATCTGTGATCATAAGGACCTTGGGTGCCAACGGGACCACCACGACCGCGGGGACTAAAGGTACAATTTACATTTATCTTCTATCTTCTTCTGTGTGGGTACACGAACATATATTACTGTTCGTTATAATTTAAAAATAGTTTGATTGATTTGAATATTTTTTGTTTTGTTCTCTCTAAAAAGGAAGTGATTTGAAAGAAAAACAATATAGGGGTAACTCTTAACAAAAGTTACTTAATATTTACATTCTTTCTTTTCTTAAGATTTAAAAATGTATATTGGTAATTATGTATGGGGGTGGCTTCTTTGGTTACTTTTAGGGGACTAAATTAATTAACCCGTGCAAAGCCGGGGCGGGTCAGCTACAGCCTTATTAATAAACACGAACTAGCTTTAGACTAGTTACACCATCTTTTTGTCTCTTTCGATCCAACTAAATATTCCAGTAGCAAAAAAAGGACAAAAGCTGAAGTAACTAATCCGAGACTAATACCCGTTTATTAATAAGGCTGCTAGTGTTTAGTAAAAATATTGCAATCACTTTGTGAGTTTTTGTATATTGCGCCAATTAAAGAAAGGCAAGAACTAAATAAACAAATGACAATAGAAAATGAAGAATAAAAAAATACAAAAAGATGTTGACTGTAAATACATATGAAACCTATATCAACACACAACAGGTACCATTGAGACTACGGGCACTACTGGGACCACGGAGGCTATTGGGACTATGGAGACCGTGGGCACCACGGGGACCGAAGAAAGCAATTCGGCTGCCGGATCCACTGGGACCATGGCAGATGAAGCCGAAGGCAGCTTAAAGGAAAATTGGGTGGTAATAGGAATATCAGGTGAGATATCTATATATGGTATTGTTACAGAATACTTATACAAGACATTTGTTTGTATAATAGTGAGTCTTGCTACTACGCAACAAAGTGCAATTTATCTTGCAATTAACCGAGAATTTTTGCATTTCAATTTACAAGAATAGAATAGTAAATTTCATATATAACTTTCTTTGAGAAAAAAATATTTCATTGTTTCAAAGACAAATATGTACAAAAATGTTTATTGATATAAATAGTATTACATTAAATTAATGAATCCATCGAGTCCCGAACTAGTTTTAAACAGTATTTCAGGAATCAGTGGCTTCTCCCATTATTTTAAATTTCATTAAAAACCAAAAAAAATACAGTAAAATGTAGAGAAAAAAAAACTTATAGTATAAAAATAGATGAAAAAAAAATCCACAAAATTTCCAGGCGTGACCTGCGGGGGTAAAACTTCCCTGGCCAACCGTTTAAAGAGCACCCTCTCCCCGATATACATATTCCACCAAGACAACTATTTCTACCCGGACGACTCGCCGCACCACGTGCCCTGCCCGGGCCTGCCCCACAACAACTACGACGTGCTGTCCGCGCTCGACATGCCCACCATGCACCGTGATGTACTGGGAACTATGCGGGGGGCGGACAAGGCTCACGAGCGGGCGGTGGAGGGGGGGCTCACGGTTCAAGGGAGGAAGTTTCTGCTGATGGAAGGGTTCTCCGTGCTGAACTATAAGCCGCTGATGGAGTTGTGTGATTTTAGGTGAGTTCTTAAGTTTTTGTATTCTAGAATAGAATAGAAAAACTCTTTATTGCGTATACCAACATAAAATAAAACTAGATATTACAGTACTAGAATAGGTAGCATAATGGGCGGCCTTATCACTAAAAGTTTTCGCTAGCATGCTACACCTTCGATCGCATCGTCACTTCCCATCAGGTGAGAGCGTGGTCAAATGCTAGACAAGTATGAAGTAAAAAAAAAGTGATCTCTTCCAGGCAACCTTTATTTTTACCTTTTATTATTTTATCCGTATCTTGATAAGTTTCAGATAGATAAACTAATATTGTATCTCGATTTCACACGTAACACGTTTCGTTGGCGAGAAATTGATAGATCATTTTAAAGTGGAGATTAGCAAAATCGTGCATTTTTACACTAGGTCGTTAGGACTTTGTGCAAAGTTCGTCTAGGTAGGTACCACCGCTTTGCTAGTTATTCTGCTGGCAAGCAGTAGTTTGCAAGCACTACTGGGTTTCGGTTTGAAGGGCACTGTACGGTGAACTTAATTTTAAGAAGAAAGTTTGATTTGTTATTGATTGATATATTTATTTGATAATCTTAATGCTTTTACGTAAAGATATATTTTTAGAATATGTAAACCAAAAAGCCGTCGCGGCAGAATGTATAGTCGCACTATACAGGTACTGTAGCTAGTGAAATCACTGAGCAAATGAAACTTCATGATCTGATCTTCCAGTCTAGTAATCTTATTACTAGATTCAATAAAAGTGCTAAAATTAGACTATTTTCCATAAATCTTTTGACTTTGACTCTGAATAATATTCCATGTATAGATTTAGTCCAGTTACATAAGGAATTTGCCGACAAATGGCGCTGCAGCAAACTTTCCCATTTTGGGCGAAATACAAGTCCTACTAAAAATCACCAACGACATGAAAATCCGAACACTCGTACAACCTACATGTGTGTCAAGATTCGTTGAACACTGCTACCTGTACGCGAGTACGTTTTAATTACTAGCTGCGCCCCGCAGTTTTACCCGCGGATAAAAAGTATTTTAATTACTCGCTTATCCCACGGGAACGTTTCAGTTTTCCGGGATAAAATGTAGCCTATGTGTTAATCCAGCGTATAAACTATCTTGGTATCGAATTTCATTTAAATCCATTCAGCCGTTTTAGCGTCAAGGAGTAACGAACATAATCACGTACGCCCATATAAACTTTCGCCTTTGTAATATTAGTGTGAGGAAAAATTTCGCGAGTCAGTTTTGGCGGGAATGCGAAAAAGTTCGCGTCACCGCATTGTATTATTTTCCAAAACTTGTGTTATTTCAGTGTTAGTGCATAAAATTGGTGGCATTCTATTCGTTAAGTGCTGGATTACAGGCAAGGCAGGAAAATGGTATAATGATGGTGAAACGTTTCTTTTCGTGTTGTTTCCAAAACTCCATAGAAGCTTCATGTAAAGTTGCCACCACTTTACTAGGAGTATGACTTTGACAGTGACTTGACACATATTTGTGTGAAATATCATTAACTTGATAAATTATCAATTACTTGACACTGGCTAAATACGCAAAAGTGTGGAGCCAAAACATAAAAAAAATATATTCGCGAGCTGTAGCGGAGACCGTGGTTCAGTCGGTTCGCCCTCGTGCCGCAGGTACTACCTGACGCTGGAGTACGGCGAGTGCATGTCGCGGCGCGCCCTGCGGCTGTACGAGCCGCCCGACGTGGCGGGGTACTTCGAGCGCTGCGTGTGGCCCCAGCACCGCCGCTACCGGGCCGAGGTCAGCCTCTAGTGCTCCACCGCATTATAACTACCCAGTTTTCATAACTATATCCCTCTAAAGTTTAAAACACGATGCTATTGACGCTAAATACGCAAATGTGGATAATTTGAGCGGGAGCGGCGAAAGTCGCTATTTGAGACGGCGCAAGCCGGACATACAAAGAGGATTTACCCTTGAGGTCAAATGATTCAGAGGTTAAACTTTTTCTCAAACTATGAGTGGATGTCTGGAGCATTAAGTCCTCTGTTTGTATTGTTTTTAGTGCAATAAAGAATTATAATAATAATAATATATACTCATCTGACACAGTTCAAAAGTTTTAGGTTAAAAAAATTTTTGAAGTAAAACTTTTTTATGCTCTCTTGGGGAGTAAGCTGGTGAATGCGAGGAACGAAAATTGAAGTTGGTTCACATCTCCATGGTAAAAATTACAAAGTTAAAAATTTGTACTATTATGTTAGTATGTCCGGTAAAATGACAATTTACGATTGTCAAGATGGCGATTTAACATTAAACAAATTTGTACCGACCAATAGATGGAGCTTAACTAAAGAAGTTTCACTTCAGTCGTATGGTCAAGCACACTCGTTTTTTATGCATAAATATTTTTTATATTTTTTTTTATGTAACATTTATTTTCAATAAGTTTTTTTGAGATTTTTTTTAACATGTGGTCGTGGTCCCCCTGCCAGATCGAGAAGGATCCCCGCGTGAAGCTGGTGGAGGCGGCGCGGCAGGACGCCTTCGATATAGTGTTCGCTGACCTCGCCCACACATACTGTCTACACAAGCACGCGTGATACTCGTACAACCCATGCAGCTCGTACAACCCATGCAGCTCGTACTACCCATGCAGCTCGTACTACCCATGCAACTTATGGCAGCCTCTGTCGTGTGATGGTCAGATTGGCTCATAATCCGGAGGTGGCGGGTTGGCGACAGGACATGTATTTGCGCACAAGAAAAAACAGCTCAATTCCTTGTTTTGTGTGTTGTGGGAGCACGGTCCTCGTAGTTTCTGGGTCTCTAGATACAGGGAATCCTAGTTAGGGTCCAGGATGTATGTGATCCAACGTTTTTTTTAACTCGTACAACCCATACAACTGATATTCGCTTGGCGGTCGGTGGTCGAGAAATAATTTATATAAGTAAGTTAAATTAGTTAGACTTAAATTTTGGTGTATTTTATTATTTAATTGCAATTTGTTATTTTATAATACTAATATTTTAAATATATTACGTAATAGGGAAATGCAATTTTTATCTAGAAATGTCACGTAAGAATCATAAATTAAATTCAGGAATATCATTGTTATAGTGACGTCACCTAGATCGGCGTGAACCATTTTTAATAATGGTTTGGTTGTGTGAAATAGGTTTTAAAACTCGAGTAAATTATAGGAACTTGGGATGGATTATGTAAGTAGCCTATAATATTATGTGCATATTGCGGATTATTCCCAACGCCACGGGCTGGTTGGGAATGAAAAATATAATTTATATTTACCATTTAAATCTTTTAATGAAATGTGTCTGCGAAATATCGTGTATATATTATTTACAGATATGCCTTATTTGGTCAATTCAAAATCAATCAAAATCGATTCAAAATCAAGACACCTCGGTAAGAATTAAACATAAACCTTTCGGTTAACCTTTGTGGCGTAGAATTGTAAAATGAAGCTTATAGGGCTAACGGAGAAATGACACGTTCCCGTTATGAGGTGTATAGATCACTAGATTTGGAATCACTATCGAATTTTTTAAAATAATAATTAATATCGAATCTTCGGGTAGAAGGGGTAAAAGTGTACTATTTAAAAAATGTTATAACTCTATTTTAAAAAAAAATTAACAGTCGTGATTGATTTTGAAATGATTTTACGTTGTAGACATCACAGGGAAGCGTTAGCAAAATTAAATTAAAACTACCCGTAAAATTTAAAATGGGAGACGGAAACATGAAATCCGAGTGACATAGATTAATTTCTTTTAATAAAAATTGTTTTATATTTTTCAAAATATTACTAATCAGGCTTGCAGATGACTTTGAAAACTTATACATATTTCTAGCTTTCGTTTTGAGGTACTTTTCCCTCTCATTTTCTTCTGCCGTTAGACCTCAGAGTTAGGGCGTAAAACTAATTTACCCGTCCGAAGCCGGGGCGGGTCGGCTAGTGTAGTGATATATCTAATATCAATATGCGCATATGGAAACAGAAAAACTAAATCTAAATATATATAACTCAAAAGTGACTGACTGAGTGTTGATAGTGATCTATCAACGCGCAGCCCAAACCACTGGACGGATCGGGCTGAAATTTGGCATGCAGGTAGATGTTATGACGTAGGCATCCGCTAAGAAAGGATTTTTCGAAATTCCACCCTTAAGAGGGTGAAATGGGTGGTTGAATTATTTTCCCATAGGCCACGCCGCGGGCGAATTTGCGGGCAGAAGCTCGTACAATATATAATCATACAATGATATAATAACTACTACTAAACACTATATTACATACAAAGAAAACCATTGTGACCATACACTAGCCGCGATGAGCAATAGACAGTCCAAATGCTCCGCCCACTACCGGTAGCTAGCATACCCAATATGCTGGCAAAAAGTCAAAGTCAAAAGATTTATTGCAAATAGGCTAATTTTAGCACTTTTACAAGTCAAAATTATATAAGGTACTTAAAATTAAGTTATTTCACTAAGCATATAAAATTACAAAGTGCTTATTGTTAAATAATATAGCAAGCCCATTACAATATATGAGTTTGAAAAAAAAGCAGTTCTCTTTCTCACTGTACTTTCTCACTGTACTCAAAGTACAAAATACCTGAAATCAGTATGAATAAGTAGGAACACTCACACGCCGCCCTCGTCGCAAAACTTGCGTCCCTCCCGCGGCGGCGCCGGCTCTGCGCTGCGGTGCTCGGCCGGCAGCGTGACGTCATCCGCGGCCGATACCGACCGCTTGCTGCGCTCCTCTAGTCTGGAACGCAACATATTATTAGCCGGGAGACGTCCACCGCTGTGCGTAGTCCTCCCCGTAGAGAGTCATCGAGCGACTGCTTGCCCCTTCATCCCACGGCTTCCCGCGGTATTGATCAGCTGGGCGATCACGTAACTCGATTGCAACGAATAAAAACAAATTTGTATGCATTTGACAGTTTTAATACGCAGTTTATGTGCATAGTTGGTATGGAAGTTTCACTTGTTGCATTGCGATCAGTTTCGTGATCACCCCCCCCAGGTGGCTGGTTCAACCAGCTCACGATCGTAACGTATCGAGTGGCACTGGTAACTGTACTAGGGAGGTAGATAGATATATGGAGAACTCTTTATCGTTTTTACATATAGAAGCAGGAATAAAATAAATTAAAATATTTACTTTATTTTGAAAGACCAACAGCTGTTATAATGATATAGATATAGGGAGATATCCTGAGGAGATGTTTGGGTTTTTGAAGTAAAACTTCTTTACGCACGCTTGACTTGGGGAGTAAGCTGGTGAATGGGAGGCGAACGGGAGTTGAAATTGGTTCACGTAAATCATTGTCAACATAACAACATTTAAAAAAATTAATTAGTAGTTGCTATGTCCGGAAAAATAACAATTTACAATTGTCAAGATGGTGATATTAACATTAAATAAAGCAAACACAAAGTTATACCGGCCGATAGATGGCGCTAAACTAAAGAAATGCATATCCCTCACCCGGCGCGAGCGGCGGGCGGCACGCGCGCCACGCGCGGCACGGAGCCGTCGGCGCGCAGCACGGGCAGCGTGCGCGACAGGAACCGCAGCGTGTGGTTGCGGAGCAGCTCGCTGGGGGGGGGGGAGGGGAGACGAGCAAAAGAATAATTATCTATATTTAATATTCCTATCTCTACCTCCTTAAATTACCATCATCTCTTAGCTTGAATCAAATGAAAACCTATAAGTATAATTAGTATTATATAATGTAAGTCACTCACAAGGGATAGGGCTCCCCGTTGGGGTTCTGCCCCATGGGGTTCCGGGGGATGGTCCCGCGGTTGAGGTCCCCGCAGAGGTTGGAGGCCGCCACGTGCGGCCGCGCCGCGCCCGCGCCCGCGCACTCCGCCGCCACCTGCCGGTACGGCGGCGCCCGCACTCTGGGACCAGGCGCCGGGTATTACACACTAGTGCACTTCCGCGGGACAATACGGTGATGATGATGATGATGATGGTTACAGAATAGGCGCACAAGCAATATAGGTATAGTCCACTAAGAAAAGGTTTTTCGAAGTTCCACCTCTAAGAGGGTGAAATGGTGGTTGAATTATCTATGAAAAGTTTTCCTCTTCGTTTCCTATAGGCCACGCAGGCGAAGCCGCGGGCAGAAGCTATTAATGAAGGCGGAAGTTTGTATGCATGTAATGTTTGTTACCATTTCACGCTCAAGCAGCTGGACGGATTTGGATGAAATTTGGGATATAGATAGTTGCACAGCGCTACAATAAGCCTGCCCTAAACAAAGGTGTCTTTTTGGAACAATATAGAACAAAACTAGAACAATTCAACACAGTAAAAAAATCTGCATTTCAAAAAGGCGTGGCTAGCTTCAAACACTCCTATTTTAACGCTCTGCTCTACATAGTACGAGTGTTAGGTAAATCTGTATGCAGACGGTTCTTTTGTGACATTGTGAAGGGAGATAGCTTATAGATAGTATCAAAATATAATTTCAATTTGTATGATGTAATATTTAACAGCATTTCTTCAGCACCTTTATCAAAAGGAAGCCAAATGTCTGTACATATTCATTAAGTTAGTTATTAAGCGTAGATAATGTTTAGAGTCTATGAGGGTGAAACGCTCTATAAAAACCAAATTATATAAAATAAATGGATAAAAATAAAAATTAATATCATCAAGTAGTAGGCAGGTAGGTACATACCCAGTGTAAGGTACCTACGGCTCCTAGGAAAATCACCTTAGCACATTTCGTCGTGGTCAAACTTTGACTTTGCGTTTTTACCACCGCAGTGTAAGATGTTACTAGAATTATCGACCATTCTCCTCACCTAGGCGGCGTGGCGTTAGGTGACTCCATAAAAGCGTAGTACCCCTCCGGGTTCTCCTCGGCTGGGTCGGGGCCCTCGGTGGGGCTCCCGGCGGGGCCCCCGGCGGGGCTCCCGGCGGGGCCCGGGGCGGCGGGAGGTGCCGTCTGCGGCTGCGAGAGCTGGACCAGCAGCGCCAGGGAGATCTGGAACAATGGTGCTTAACGTTACTTGATATTTTTGAAGTCAAAGTTCATTATGCATGCGTGACTTGGGGAGTAAGCTGTTGAATGCGAGGCGATCGGAAGTTGAAGTTGGTTCACGTAAATCTCCATTGTTACCATATAATGTAAAAAAATTGTATTATTATGTTGGTATGTCCGGTAAAATGACAATTTACAATTATTGTCAAAATACTGACATTAACATTAAACAAAGCAAAAACAGAGTTACACCGGCCGATAGATGGAGCTAAACTAAAGAAGTTTTACTTCAGTCCTGTGGTCTAAAGCACTCGTTTTTTTGTATTAAATGAACTTTGCTGTGTTTGTACGTATGTAGTTCGGGTCGAATCTTGCAACTGAATTTTAAGCCATTATTATTATCAACCGATTGAGATGAAATTTCGCATACACGTTTAGTTTTGATGACGTTGGATGATTGCGTGCCGTATAAATATACGCCTAGAGTCTAGGCGCCCTAGGGCTTAGAAAGCGGGTTTTATTTAAAGCAACGCAGTAGCAAGTGGCTCAGACTATGCGTGATTAGAACTTGTAACACTGGCCGGGTTCACGGAATTAGCTGCAATAGACACATGTATATAACTAGCTTCTGCCCGCGGCTTCGCCCGCGCGGTCTATAGGAAACGAAGAAAAGACTTTTTCATAGATAATAGATTCACCCATTTCACCCTCTTAGGGGTGGAATCTAGAAAAATCCTTTCTTTGTGGATACCTACACTTTACAAAGAACACACCCTCAAAGTTTTAAGTCTCTAGGATCAGCGGCTGTGCGTTGATATATAAGTCAGTCAGTCAGGACTTTAAATGTTATATGTATAGATTGTGTTTATTATCTGTGGCACAGTAAATTAGTTACATCTGAGCTCTGAGATATGATATCCTCCCAGTGGAAAATTTGAAATATCTATCATCATTAATCTCTTAAGTAGGTAATATGAGTTTGTGTACATCTCGAGTCGCGAATCCATTCATGGAGGCATCACTCCGCCTCACTAGCGGAGCCCCGTTAGGGCTGACCCGAATACTTGCGCACGCGCACGCGACTCGCACGCGGCGATAGTTTCACCACAGATCCAGTAACAGTGCGCGAGGCACCTTGTAGCCAAGCACCTGCATTTAACAACATGCAAGTTCTAGATAGACTAGCATTTGGACTGTCTATAGGTCATTGCGGCTAGTAATACAGTCCAAACGTTTATTGTAGTAGTTAGTGTAGCATTTACTAGTAGTTGTTATTATTGTAGAAGTCAGTTTAAATAATAAAGGCATTTTCTCCGTTACAAAAAAAAACGACTGAAGTAAAGCTTAGTAAAGAAAACATGCATTGGCTATGAGAGGAAGAGAGAAAGAAAATGTTCGCGCGGACTGTTCTCTTGCCCCTGCAGTTATATAAAAAACGTAAATCACTTTCTTTCTATTTTTTTTTATTATAAAATGGGCATGCGTTTGACAACAACTCACCTGATGGTAAGTGACGCAGTTGTCTAAGGTGGAGCACGCTTGCCCATGAGATGCCCATTCACTCTTGACTTAAACAGACCCTGCAGGATGTACCCAGGAGGAAACACTGTTGTTGGAAGAGCATTCCATTCCTTGACCGTTCGGACTATAAATGAGTCAGCAAAACGCTTCGTGCGGACTCGGGGTACACTAACGACGTAAGGATGTGAAGAATCACCAAGTCTTGTAGTTCTATGATGGAATATCTCCACTGACTTATATCTCGCTCTCACCTTCAGTTCGCCTCGCCCGATCAATTCCCGTAACGCTCTTGTCACGCATTCACCAGCTTACTCCCCAAGTCAAGCGACGTAGAGAAGTTTTACTTCAATATAGATAAATGTCATGTCGTATGGAGAAGTCAAAGCATTGAAGACAAATAACGATGAGTTACTCCATCGATAAGAGCTGGACTCGGAGTACGCATCTACCCATCGCTGCCCGCGAGGGTCGCGGCGCGGGCGTCCACGAAACATGGCCAGCGATGGGTACCGCGCAGCAGACGCGCCCGGACCCGCAACCCGACGCCGTGTGGCTGAAGCTTTTTTTTATTTTGGTTTGGCTCCACACTTTTGTGTATTTAGCCAGTGTCAGTGTGTTGGTAATTTCTCGAGTTGATTAATGTATATTTATATAAGGCAAGTAAAGTCACAGTCCAAGTCGTCAAGTCATAATCTACAAGTCATACTCCTAGTAAAGTGGTGGCAACTTTACCAGAAGCTTCTATGGAGTTTTGGAAACAACATGAAAAGAAACGTTTCACAATCATTATACCACTTTCCCACACTCATACCTGTAATCCAGCACTTAACGAATAAAATACCACCAATTTTATGCACTAACACTGAAAATAACACAAGTTTTGGGAAATAATACAATGCGATGACACGATCTTTTTCGTTTTCCCGCTAAAAACTCCGGCGTTGAAGCTTAAAAGCCAACTAACGCGGTTGGTTATCATACCGTCATACATTTTATCTAGATACCGTCATTCAAATCAAAGTAGGTAACGGAGCCACAAAGATGGCGGCTCACTTATGGCGCCACTGCTGCGACGCCGACGGCGGAACACTACAATTTAATACAAGTACAATTTGGATAATTGTAATTTGTATTATTAACTCTATTGTAAAACAAAAATTTGATTTTTATCACTGGCCGGCCATTGTCTACACCGGCGTCCGAATTTTTTACTACTGGGTCACGTCACCCACGTCACAATGACAGTACCTTCTGCCAGCAAATTGGTGAAATTCATGTAAGAATTTACTAATATTCTCTTTCTCAACATTAAACTTCTCGTCCCCATCAAGGTTATCAAGAGCATCCAGATTAAAATTATTTATTTATACTTTAGCACAAAATAATGTACAAGGAGGACTTAATGCTATGAAGCATTATCTACCAGTCAACCTGGATGTGCAAGAAAAGAAATGGTAGCGGTGCAGTACAAATTGATATTAGAATAAAAAACGTCTATATATATAATAACAATAATAAAATATTAGGTCTTTACCTATGAAATTGCCGTTTTGTTTGAAAAAAGTTAAAGTATTTTTTTTCGAACTTATTTATTTCTTTTATTCAAAGTAATCACCCCTGCAATCAATGCATCTTTGCCAACGCTGTGGCAGTTTATGGATGCCCTTCTTGAAAAAATCAGCAGGACGGGAGACAATAAAGTCTTCAAAGGCGTTTTGTACTGCCTCTCGGGAATTGAATTTTTTTCCCGCTAAAAAGTTGTCCAAATTTTGGAAAAAGTAATAGTCGGTAGGCGCAAGATCTGGTGAGTATGGCGGATGAGGGAGAGCTTCCAAACCCAACTCATGCAGCTTAGAGACGGTCTGTTGTGCAGTATAGGGTCGCGCGTTGTCGTGAAGTAGCAGTGGAGACGACCGATTGACCAAAGCTGGTTGCAGACGTGCGAGTTTCGCCATCATTGTGGTCAGTTCTTCAATGTACACATCTGCAGTAATGCTCTCGCCGTTTTGTAAAAAGCTATGATGAATCACACCAGCACTAGACCACCAAACTGTGACCATCACCTTTCTAGGGGTCATTTTTCGTTTTGCACATTGCTTTGGTACCGAACCAGGATCTAACCAACTTGCTGAGCGCTTTCGATTGTCAAAAAGAATCCATTTTTCGTCGCACGTAACAATTCGGTTCAAAATTCCTTCATTTCTGTGCCTGTTAAGCAGCGCAAGGCAAGTCTCGACGCGTACGTTGCGCTGGCGATCGTTAAGTTCGTGGGGCACCCATCTATCAAGCTTTTTTATCTTGCCAATCTGTCGCAAATGGACCAATATTGTTTTGATGCTAACATCAAAAGCTGCTGCCAGCTCAGCTGTAGATTGAGATTCATCAGCTTCCACAATCGCCTTTAATTCATCATTGTTGACCAAAGTTTCCGGACGACCACGAGGTTCATTTTTCAAGTCAAAATTCCCAGAACGGAACCGTGCAAACCAATAACGGGTTGTACGTTCGTTTGTACAGTTCTCTCCGTAAACGTCGTTGATGTTACGTGTCGTTTGTGCCGCGTTGGTGCCACGACGGAACTCATATTCCATAATTACACGAAATTTCAAAGTATCCATTATGAGGAAAAATGTTGAAATGTAATGAAAATACAACGCTAATCAATAAACAAAAGACTTATATTGTAAATAGAATGTCATATTTTTAAAACAAAATTAATTTGAATTTAGAATTCATAGCCAATCAAAACTTTTTTTTGTTTGAAAAAGTCTGTACTGCAATACGGCAATTTCATAGGTAAAGACCTATTATATATACATATATATATATTACGCATAATATACTTAATTATATAAAAATAATATAATATATCTACTTACATAAGTATAATAAATAAAATTACTTACATATATAAAACTTACTATACTTATATAACGTCGAGATTGAAGAGTTCGTATTATGATAGCTGTGAGAATCAACAACGGTTATATTACTCAAAGATATTCAATTCAAATCTAATCTTGGCAAAAACGCGCCTATAAACAGATTGGTATCGAATTCTCGTGAATTTAATAGGATTGACAGCCTCTGTGGTGTAGTAGTTGAGCAGGTCGGCTCATAACCCGGAGGCAGCGGGTTCGATTCCCGCGGCAGGACAAGTATTTGTGCACAGAAAAAAAAGCGCATATACTTGTTCTGAGTCTGAGTGTTGTGGGACCATGGTCCTCGTAGTTCCTGGTTCCCTAGACACGGGGAATCCTAGTTAGGGTCCAGGATCTATGTATGTGACCGTGGGGTAAAAAAAAGGGATCCATATTCATATTCATTATTGACCTATATGCGGATAACATTCACAAGATTAAAAAAAAACTACCTATTGGTTCTCTTTTGACATAGGCTGGCAAAAATGGCTGAAAATAATTGCCATAGAAAAAAAAAAGTTTAAAAGAGTATAAGATCTTTGATATTGTATTGTATTTATTATTAATCTAATTATCAATTTTTAATTCTTTTTCTTTACATTTTTATATTATGTTTACATAATTTTTATTTTTTCTTCCGCGCATGGTACATTTCAAAAGCTGCTAGAACACAGGTTTTTTGTCATTTCACTACAAATGGAGATCGCATCTAAATTAATATTATATAGAGGAAAGATTTGATTGTTTGTTTGCATTGTATTGGCTTTGAAACTACTGGACCGATTTGAAAAATTCTTTCACCATTAGAATCATTTTTTTATTTTTTTGGGTGTGGGAAATGCCCTCGCACTTTCCTGCCACCACGGGGGTGGTGGCAGGGGGTATGTGGGACTCGAACCCACTAAAACCCCCCCGTGAGCCCACGTCCGCCGTACCGAGGGCGAGAAGGGGTCGCGACTGCAGTCCAGCCCAACTAACCCCCCCATTCACCATTAGAATCCTACATTATCCCTGATGAACATAGGCGGGTAGTTGGTATCCGTGTGAAGCCGGGGCGGGCCGCTAGTGTATCATAAACAAACGAGCATCACATCGGTGTCAACCTGCTAATCAGGGTGGAGCGGTCGACACGCACCATGATCGTCTACTGTTCCATTACAACATCTGTCCCAACGAGATAAGATATAAAATGTGTTGTATAACTGAGGGTGGTCTAATGGCTTGTATGGTGCAGTTTTCCTTTATTTTGTCACCGCTTTAGCAAGATCTTAATGTTCGTGTGGTGACATCTATCTTAACTGGTGGTGTCTGTGGTGGCGTGCTTGTGAATATGGAACATAATTTGAAGAATGTGATTTCAAATGCGGTGAGAAACCTTGAACTATTTATAATTAAATAAAATGTAATAGAAGTAATGTAACTTCGAGAACTTCTCTATAAAAATCTTAAGACAGGCAACGATATTACGATTACTGTCGGAATGTCAGGAATATTGTGAAGCGAAGGATAGTGGAGTGTAAATGTAGTAATATATTTGTTTTATTCCTTTTCTCTCATTAATTCTTTATTTAATTATGAATATATTGTGATACATTTACTGACTGACTGATATAGTGATCTATCAACGCACAGCCCCAACCACTGGACGGATCTGGCTGAAATTTGGCATGCAGGTAGATGTTATGACGTAGGCATCCGCTAAGAAAGGATTATTCGAAATTCCATCCTTAAGAGGGTGAAATGAGTGGTTGAATTATTTTCCCATAGGCCACGCCGCGGGCGAAGCTGCGGGCAGGAGCTCATCTACTATATAAAAATAAGTCGGGTTTTCCTTCCTGACGCTATAACTCCAGAACGCACGAATCGATTTCCACGGTTTTGCATTCGTTGGAAAGGTTTCGGGCTCCGTGAGGTTTATAGCAAAGAAAATTCAGGAAAAATTCAGGACAAACCAACATTTTAAGTAGATGGCGCCGGTGCGTGATACATTGTTTTTCGTATATTATAAAATGTTTAATAAATAAACGTCCACCCGAGCGAAGCCGGGACGGGCCGCTAGTTTATTATAATATCAGGGCCGCTAGTTTTATAAATTATTATGTTTTTTACTTGACATTTTCCATTCGACATTCTTCATTAGACATGGACATTAATTGTGACATTTCCATTCAACATTTTCACATTTAACAGTTCCGTGATAGGTGTTCACGGCATCATATTTTTCCATTACGACAAGATACATTACGTTAGGTAACTGTGGCAGGTACCTATAGTGTGGTGTAGTTAGCACCATTGTGTGAACACTCGGCGAAGAGACCGTTACCGCAGTAAGCAGAGCACAAACAGTAGCTGGTATACTAGTGTAGTGCTATATAATCTGTGGCACGTATCTGCCGGTGTGCTTATACTGACTGGATTTATGTACTAACTACTTCACAACCATTATTAGATTCAGCTTTTAATAAAGTAAGCGATTATTCGGTGTAGGACAGATTCTGGATTGGACAGATTCGCATATGTTTAGGTAATACGGCAGGTTCTCTATTCGACAGAATCGTTTATTGGACAGATTGTGGTTTCGACAGATGATAATAATAATAATATGTGTGGACATCTCACAAAACGCCATCTAGCCCCAAACTAATTAAAGCTTGTATTATGGGAAACAGATAACTGATACAATACTTCGATACTTTTTGTTTGTAAATACATACATAGAATACAATATAACACCCAGACATAGAACAAACACCTATGATCATCACACAAATGTTTGTGCTGGGTGGAAATCGAACCCACAACCCACAGTTCAGAAGGCAGGGTTACTACCAACTGAGCTATCGGGCCAGATTAATAATATTATAATAATAATAACGCCCAACGATCACATACATAGATCCTGGACCCTAACTAGGATTCCCCGTGTCTAGGGACTCAGGAACTATGAGGACATGGTCCCACAACACCCAGACCCAGAATAAGTAGTCGCGCTTTTTTTCTGTGCACATTTACTTGTCTTGCCACGGGAATCGAACCCGCCGCCTCCGGGCTATGAGCCAACCTCACCTCAACCGCCACACCACAAAGGCTATCAAGATTAACAACTATACCAGCGTAGGATAGTATAGATGTATTTTAGGAAAGTCTGTAGGTAGGTAGTCAATCCCAGGCTATATTTTTCTGGAACCCGACCGAGGCAAATATTGGCAAAAGGCTTACAGCCATTGACTATTATAATATCTTTGCTTACAGCTCTCGGCACGCTCGAGGTAATAAATATGTGTTACATTATCTTACCTACTATTTTATTGAAAAAGTTTTGCTGCTGCCATATTACGGTATCTTTTTTATGTTAGTGAATGATGTAACGATCTTGTCGTTCACCTGATGTTAAGCGACACGGCCGCCCATAACGGAACAGTGTCACTCGGAACTCCAAAATATAAGGTTTCGCGCGACACACTGCGCACATCATCCTGAGACATCAGCACAGTCTGGTAATAAGACTACTCGACTGTGAGATCAGATCATAAAGTCTCAATTGCCCAGTAATTTCACTAGCTACAGTGCCCTTCAAACCGGAACACAGTAGTGCTTGCACACTACTGCTTGGCGGCAGAATAACTGGCAAAGCGGTGGTACCTACCTAGACGAACTTTGCAGAAAAGTTCTACCACCTAGTAAATCTGTTTATCTCTAGCATACCTTTAACTGGAAATAATCCGTTCTGTAACGCTACTTAACAGTTTAACCGCTACGAATCCTAAATAGAATTAGTTGGAAACCGAGATTACCATAAAGGATTGTGGCGGAATGTGGGCAGCGGGTGGCCAGCAGGGTTGTTGACCTCGTTGGCCGTTTGACCGCCTTCCGCCCGCGCTGTAGGTGAAGGTCAACGCGGCTAACGGGAACTGTGACGTCATCGCACCTCGTTCATAATGCATGGCGGTTTATTGTGTGTGTGTGTGTGTGCACCGATTACTACGACGGCTACCTACATAGGTACTTAGTCATGTGTATTTTTGATATTGTATTTTTCAGATTAAGGTCCGTATTACAGAACGATGCTTAGTCATCGATCGGTGCTCAAGCAGAGATTTCGTTCATTAATTGAACACATTATGAATGAAATTTCTGCTTAAGCACCGATCGATGACTGAGCATCGTTCTGTAATACGGACCTAAGAAGAGCAAAGTGCCTTTATTAACTAGCTAACTACTACAAAAATATAACAACTAGGTAGGTACTACTAAATACAGTACCTACTACTACAAAAAAAAAACAAGTGTGCTTTAGACCACACGACTGAAGTAAAACTTCTTGCTCCATCTCCCTTGCTCCTACAGTAGCTACAGTAGTACTTTCGTATATTCGAACTCTTTCTTTCTTAAATGATGATGATGGGAGATATAACTATATCTCCCTTTCCACTTCCGTTCGCCTCACCAGCTTACCCCCAAATCAAACGAGCGTAAAGAATTTTTAATTCAAAAACATTTGCACTTTACTCCAGCCCACTGCCAGTAGGCAGCGTACCCGATATTCTGGCAGCATTGCCCCGTTGGATTGCAATGCTGATTAGTTGCAACTGCTAAATGGGTATCAATAGTTAAATAATTGCTGTGGCAAGTTATATTTTCATAAATAACGAGCTTCTGCCCGCGGCGTGGCCTATGGGAAAATAATTCAACCACCCATTTTACCCTCTTAAGGGTGGAATTTCAAAAAATCCTGTCTTAGCGGATGCCTTCGTCATAACATCTACCTGCATGCCAAATTTCAGCCCGATCCGTCCAGTGGTTTCGGCTGTGCGTTGATAGATCACTATGTCAGTCAGTCAGCACCTTTGAGTTATATATATTTAGATTTAACAACAAACCGAGACTAGCTAGTATATTTAACGGAAGGTTAATTTAACAGACTCGAGTTAGGTTCTAAGTTCTAAGTTAAGGCCGATCTCTCATCAGTTTTCTTACTTTCATTGCATCTTATTCTAAGGTTGAAGAGATTTTTATAATAATTATAAGAGTAAGTCCACATAAAGTAAGTAAGGAAGACTCTTATAAACGTCCACACAAATAATAATAATAATAATAATATGTGTGGACATCTCACACAGCGCCATCTAGCCCCAAACTAAGCAAAGCTTGTGCTATGGGAACCAGATAACTGATACAATACTTAGATACTTTTTTGTTTGTAAATACATACATAGAATACAATATGACACCCAGACACAGAACAAACACCTATGTTCATCACACAAATGTTTGTCCTGAGTGGGAATCGAACCCACAACCCACAGTTCAGAAGGTAGGGCTACTACCAACTAAGCTGTCGGGCCAGTCAATAAGTAAGATATATGTGTGGACATTTGTCCACACATTAACGTCCACACTTATTGTCCACACATTAACGTCCACACTTATATCTTACTTACTTATCACCTGTCCCTTATGTTTTGTTCGAATACATTATAACAGCGATCAAAAACATCCAAATGATTCATCTCGTAACGAAGTAAACAGATATATCCAGCATTCAACTTTCTCTATCGTTAATCAGAGATTGAACACATTTTATCGTCCCAGCACCCATCCACGGCAAGTTTGGAAGTGGCCTTCATTCCTTTCAATTAATAAGGCTCAAAATTATTCGAAAATGTTGTTTTGACTCATCTATTCCCGTTATCTCCAATATTGAAACTTTCAATATTTTAGTATTGTTTGTCCCCGCGGCAGGTACTACTGCTAGTAGAAGGTAGTACCAGCATGAGCTGTGGAAATCAATATATCTCTTCTCTTGAGAAACTGTATGACCAATGAACGAGCACAGGAATCACGTCGTAAGTCTTTTGTTATATTTTCATTGGTCAAACGCTTTCTCAAGAGAAGAGACCCGTTACACTTCGGAGCAATAATATCATAGGAAATGTTTGAATTCAAGAGTCTTAGAAATTACTAGAACCCAGGGGCCTTCGGTTGGACTAGCAATTCTATTGCTGGGATCCAGAATAGAGGGTAGAGTTAGACCAACAATTGCTTGAATGCAGTGATCTTCTTTGGATCAGTAATTGGTTGGAATAATTGACTGAGCCCGTGAGTCGTCGATTGGACCAGCAATTATGACTTTTTGAAGTAAAACTTCTTTACGCACGCTTGACTTGGGGAGTAAGCTGGTGAATGCGAGGCGAACGGAAGTTGAAGTTGGTTCACGTAGATCTCCATTGTCAACATAATAAAGTTTAAGAAAAATATCATGTTGGTATGTCCGGTAAAATGACAATTTACAATTGTCAAAATGGCGCATTAACATTAAACAAAACAAAAACAATTTATACTGGCTGCTAGATGGAGCTAAACTAAAGAAGTTTTACTTAAAGCGGTCTAAAGTACACTCGTTTTTTTTAATACTAAATTTTTTATTTATTTTTAAGTTATGATTATGATATAATTATGGTTTTGACTGGCCCGATAGCTCAGTTGGTAGTAACTCTGCCTTCTGAACTGTGGGTTGTGGGTTCGATTCCCACACAGGACAAACATCTGTGTGGTGAATAGGTATTTGTTGTGTCTGGGTGTCATATTGTATTCTATGTATGTATTTACAAACAAAAATTATTGTTAAGTATCAGTTATCTGGTTCCCATAGTACAAGCTTTGCTTAGTTTGGGGCTAGATGGCGCTGTGTGAAATGTCCACACGTATTATTATTATTATTTTGTTGATTCGAGTTCAGTATGGGCACTATAACTACCATATATATTGAATCTGTTTAAACCACAGCTGGTATTGGTGTACCGGCCGATAGATGGAGCTAAACTAAAGAAGTTTTTTAGGCGTGTGGTCTAAAACACACTTGTTTTTTTGAACTGAGATCATAATGGCCATAATCTGGTAGAGCCCTACAAATATTATAATTGACCTAGGTTTTCGTAAAACCAATAATTCAGTGCGAGAGTGCGTGGAGCGGAAGGCGGGCCGTGTCCGAGAGTGTAAAGGATCCTGCGATGGGCGGCGGGCTCGTTATGGAAATGTTACAGATATCAATTTATTCATTCTTTAGGTTGGGTTTGTTTTCTTCGCATTCCTTAATGTAAATGTATATTTCACATTTTTGACCCCAGTTTATATTAGTTTTATTAAAAGTTATTCGTAAAATTGGGCACGTATTTTAAATTTAGTTTTTTATGCATTTATTAAAATCGTATATTCTTAATATATAAAAATGAATCTCCATTTCCGTCGGTCATCACATCACGGGTGAACGGATAGAACATTTTCGCTAATTCTTTTTTATTGTGTTTATTATTTTCAGGAGAAGGTTCTTATGAAAGAAAAAGTTAAGAAGGTATGGAAATTTTCACCACGCAGGTGAAACCGCGGGGCACGGCTAGTGTTTTAATATTGGTAAATTGTGCGCGAGTACATTATGATGTGACACAAGTTTTTTTTTATATGCATGCTTTATCTGCTTCAGTTCACTTACTAAAAGATCGAAACGGAATTACGAATAAAACTAAATAAATATGAGGAGCTTTTTTTAAATGCCTATGTGTTAAACAAGTTGTGATTAATTAAGCATACTTATTACAGTAAGCAAGTAGTACTTGAGTATGGGTAATGAAAGTGTTCAGCTTGTGTGTGACCATCGCACAGACTCCCCGGTTGAAGGGCGAAGGCTGGCATCTGGTATCACCATGACACGGGCGGCACAACTTGCTCCACTTTCTCACATTTCACTTTTATTTTCGTGAACGTTTGTATTCCGGCATCTCGGCTCGTTGCCCGCCATTATCATAAATAAATTGTTTTCAATGTTATTTTCGCGGTCTTTTTTCGGTCGGAACAGTTTTCACTTTTTGGAGATGAGCGTTTTTGTGTTTCACACACAACTAAAGTATGTTTCACACACAACTAAAGTATGTTTCACACACAACTAAAGTATGTTTTTTTATGTTAGTGAATGATGTGACGAGCTAGTCGTTCACTTGACGTTAAGCGACACGGCCGCCTATAACAGAATAGTGTCACTTGAAACTCCAAAATATAAAGTTTCGCGCGACACTGCACTGCGCTCGTCATCCTGAGACATCAGCACACTCTGGTCTGGTCGATCTCACAGATTACTCGACTGTGAGATCGTAAAGTCTCAATTGCCCAATATTTTCACTAGCTACAGTGCCCTTCAATAGAACACAGTAGTGCTTGCACACTACTGCTAGCCGCAGAATAACTGGTAAAGCGGTGGTACCTACCTAGACGAACTTTGCAAAAAGTCCTACCACCTAGTAAATGTAGTAACGTAGTTTACGTATTTACGAAAATTTATCTTAAAATCCCTTTTAATGCTTACAATCTCCAGATCTCTTTCACTCACAGAATCCTAAGATAAATACCAAAAAGGAAGATTTTAAAAAATCTTTGCCTCCTTCGGAGTTTGCTGGCTTGGAATATGATTACTCTACTAATTTATACCAGTGTATGATCATTACAATCCGAAGCCTACATTTAAACAAAACATGTTTTGAAGCCTAATTTCCAACAATATGATTCAAGGCCTACAATGCGCGCCGACCGCCGTCACCGCGGGTACTTGACCATGCGTGTGCGCAGTGAAGCCGAGGGGAGGACTTGGTACCTTGTCGCAGCACCGGCGCTCGGGACTCATTCTGTAATGTAGCTACGGGAATCTATATTCTTACACTAGGCAATAAAACATAAAAAAGCCTACTTACACTCATTTCAACCAATGCCGTTATATGGAAACCTTCATAATGTAATCAGATTGCATAGAAAAAAAATGCGCTCTGAGATATAAATCTATAGATAGATAAATAGAAAATGCTTTATTGCACAAACAACTAATGTAGGTATATAGGCGAACTTAATGCTAGACAGCATTATCTTCCAGTTAACCTAGGTGTAAAATTTTTGTGGGGCAGTGGGAGGTTGGTTAAAAGTTGATTATCGCAATAAAAAATATAAAAAGACTGACTTTTACTTGTATCCCTATTCACTTATAAGTATAACTACTTAATAATTTTACACGAATAAACCAGGAGTTATATTATTTACGATACATTCCTTCTCTCCTGAAGCTCGCAAGACTCCGCAGGTTACTTGCTAACGCTAACCTAGTATTCCGTTCGAATACTAGGTTAGCGTCAGGAAGTAACCTGTTAATTAATTTCGAATACCAAATCTTTTAGATTATTAAATGATTTATTTCAATGAATCGGAGGAGTTGAGTTCGAATATACCAAATCTTTTAGATTTGGTATATTCGAATTTTGAATTGAAAAGTAGCCCAGTATTATTAGGACAAGGTCCCAAAGCGTGAAATAGAGGTTGGAACGCGATGCGCAGCTCATGTAATATTGATACCGTAACGGGTCCGTGACGGAGCCGAGATGGAACGGTGTCGTGTGACGTGAGGTATGACAGAGAACTGCATTCGTAGAATGGTTGAAAAGTGGAAAACTATTCGGTTCATCTGAGAACCGGACAGTCATTATAGTTACTGCATCAGAACGCCTTCAATCCTCATCACCTTCAATCGTCATCATCTGGGAGACGTGCGATCCGGGAGAGCGCCAATCTGACTGGCTGCTTAGTCTCTTGCATCTAACGGCTCTCCGCGAGTATAGCTCGCGCATAACTTTATGAGCTCTCGGAAGTTAGCGCGGAGGGCTGCGCTGTACGCATATCATAGTTATTGAGTTATTGTATGGCCGCTTTTACAATGCACTCGACTGTTCCATGCACAGTTTGGGACTTGGGCCTAACTTCCGAGAGTTCGCAAGTTTTTCGCGAGCTATAATAATGGATATTATGAAATATATGATACTGATTATGATTTAACTAGATCGCGAGTCCACTAGTGGGGGCCCGCTTAAGTTGCTTCCGGTACTACTGTACTTCTATATTACTCTATGTGGACGTTATGTTATCACCCCCAGGTGCAGCTTGGCGCTACTTCGGACATACTTATTGGTACATCAGGTGTGCTTTAGACCACACGACTGAAGTATAACTTCTTTAGTTCCATATATCGGCCGGTATAACTTTGTTTTTGCGTTTTTTATCTAAACAACTGTAGATTGTCATTTTACGATATACCAACATAATAATACGTATTTTAAGTAATTTTTAACTTTGTTATGTTGGCAATGGAGATCTACGTGAACCAACTTCAACTTCCATTCGCCTCGCATTTACCAGCTTACTCCCCAAGTCAAGCGTGCGTAAAGAAGTTTTACTTCAAAAACCTCTAGTCCTTGTGCTAGTAGTGAGTACCAAGACAGTATTCAGTCCACTCAGCAGACAATGGCTAACAATCCGCAGAATTGAGAGCAATTTTTGTATTGTTTGGTGCGCCGCCGCCGCCGCCGCCGCCGCGCGAGTTTCACTGCGGGCCTCCTTTCTACCGAGAGCTGCAGTTTAGACCACACTGGTTTCACTAACAAGTCTAACCACGATAACGATAATGACACCTTTTCTGTCATAATAATGTAAAGAAAAGCATCTAGAAAAAGTCATTTTTTGGAATTTTTCCGCCAATTAAAATTACAATTGTTATTAATAAAAAAGTAAAAAAAAAGTTGTCAGCTTTTTGGGAAAACCTCAAAAAGTGTGAGAGATATCAGAAATATTATAAAAGTTTCTGAAAGAGCAAGAATTTTTCTCGACTCCCGAAATCGTAGCACCAATATTTATAACTTTTAATTGACGTTGAAAATCGGGTTCCACGCGGCAGTTTCGACATGCGCGCGCCGCTACTGCATTCATTAAAGTTCACTTGTTAGTTAATAACAATTGCAATGTTTATTGCAATTTTTATATTACTTCTCGACTAGACTAAATGATATAACAACTACTTCTAAGCATTACCTACTGCAAACAAAATATGCAAAATTGTAGGTCGAAGGAACAGTTTGAATCACAAACGGCGTTTGAACCCACATTGCAACTAACCCGTTGACCTGACGTACTATTACTATATTATATACTATTATATACTACTAACCTACTCTTGTTATAAACTTACGCGAAAGATTGTATGTATGCATGTTTGTTACTCTTTCACGCTCAAACGGCTGGACGGATTTGGATGAAATTTGGAACGTAGATAGCCTTGTTTGGCAAAATTATTATGTTTTGATAATTTTTGTGCGCGAATAAACCCATTGTACATTTATAATATATACGGGAATAAAACATAGACTATTTTTTTTATCCGCGGGTGAAACCGCGGGGTGCAGCTACTACTGTTATAAATCATCTAATAGTGTACTGTTTACGCGACTTCACAGAAAGAGACTGTTCGCTGACTGTTTGTTTACATGACCCTGTTATCAACAGTATAACAGGTCACTCTGACTCGGCCCTGGGTAGTAACACTTCTAACCAGGGTTTAGGTATGGTGTCATCTTCAGCTGATTTAAACTGAATCCTACGACAATGGAGAGGCCTGGTAAACTAAATATTGTACATCAAAATATTCAGGGCCTTTCCAGCAAAGCTTTAGAATTAGAGCTTTTTTTAGAATTTGAAAAAGCTGATGTATTGTGCCTAACTGAGCATTGGTGTAAGAAGGATATGTTGTTTCCTGTATTTAAAAATTATGCATTGGCCAGTTCATTCAAAAGGCAAAAAGCCAATTACGGTGGCTCTTTAATATGTATATCTAATAATTGTAAATTTAAAGAAAGGAAAGATATTGTTGCATTATCTGTTGAACGTGTTGTTGAACTATCGTGTGTAGAGTTGGAGCAACATATAATTGTTTGCGTATACAGGCCTCCCTCGGCTGATTTTAAGGTGTTCGAGTCTATTATGGAAGAAGTTTTAACAAAAATCTCAAACAGCGCAAAACATCTCATTGTATGTGGCGATTTTAATGTGAATATTCTTGACCAATCTTCGCTAACTGACAGTTTACTAAATTTGTTTATGTGCTTCAACTTGAAAAATCTTTACAATCAGCCAACCAGAATTACTAGCTCATCTGCTACTTGCTTAGACAATATATTCTGTGACTGTGAACCACAAAGCAAGTCAGTTATTGATAAACTTAGCTCAGATCATTGTGGTCAAAGTGCTGTATTTCCATGCATACTGAAAAAAAAATCTTATGAGTTTACTTACAGACCTATTACAACCAACCGCTTGGAACAGTTTGCTCAAAATCTAGATGATCTTTGTAATGTGTTGTTTGATGTTATGGATAAAGAGTTTAACAAGATATTCAAGTTAAAGACGTGTAGAGGAGGTGTTAAAGCAGAATTGAGTGACTGGGCTTCACCTGGCATTTATAAAAGTAGAAACAGGCTGTATGATTTATATTCTCAGAAATCAGATAATATTTATGACAGTAAATTTACTGAGTATTTAAAATCTTATTCAAAAATTTTTAAACGCGTTTGCCAGACAGCTAAGTCTCTGTACTTGAGTAAGAAAATCAATAGAGCGGACGACAAAATTAAAGCAACCTGGAAAATAATTAATACCGAGACCGGCAAAACTAAACCTCGGCACCGAAAACTCACTCTTAGTATTAATAACAGATTAATATCTAAAGACAGTGAAGTTGCTGGTGCATTTGAGGATTTTTTCGTAAATATACCTGTAGTTACCACTCAGTCATTAAATTCATCGACTAGTGAGTCTTGTGCAATTCTTGCAGAGTGTGTTGATAAATGTGAAGTAGTTTTTAGATTTAGACATATTAATTCGGCTATAATTGTTAAGACCTTTAGGTCACTTAAAATAAAGAATACTGAGGATCTTTGGGGAATGTCTACCAGGGTTTTAAGTGGCATTGTCACATTAATCGCACCATATTTAGCAGAAGTATTTAATAAATGTGTAGACGAAGGAGTTTTTCCCAACGTAATGAAAAATAGTAAATTGATTCCATTATTTAAGTCTGGAAATAAGAATGATCCATCGAACTATAGGCCAATTTCTGTGTTACCAGCAATAAGTAAAATTTTTGAAAAAGAAATTCTTAATCAGTTGTTAACATTTTTTAACCTTAACGGACTGTTTCACAGTCAACAGTTTGGATTTACAAAAGGACGATCAACTACAGATGCAGGCGTAGAACTCTTTATACATATACTTGGTGCTTGGGAGAAGTCACCGGATGCCATAGGTATTTTTTGTGACTTATCCAAAGCATTTGATTGCGTATGTCACGAAACCTTAATTTTTAAATTAAAGCATTACGGGGTTTGTGGGAAAGCTCTTGATCTTGTCTCTTCTTATCTTGGTAATAGAATTCAGACAGTTGAAGTTAATGGAGCAAGATCATCTGGTTCTATCACTAAAATGGGGGTCCCGCAGGGTTCAATACTAGGACCATTCTTATTTTTGGCCTATATTAACGATCTTCCATTTTTTGTAAAGAACCTATGTGATATTGTTTTGTTCGCAGATGATACGTCTCTTATTTTTAAGGTTGACCGATCTATTAATGATTTTGACGACGTTAACAAGGCAATTTCACTGGTTTTGAACTGGTTTACTAAAAACAATCTACTGTTAAATAGTAAGAAAACTAAATGTATTAAGTTTTCGTTACCTAATGTTAGGGGGTCTCCTACAAATTTATTACTGAATGGTGAGCAATTAGATTTAGTACAATCTGTCACGTTCCTTGGCATAACTATAGACTCTAAATTACAGTGGGGTCCTCACATATCAAACATTGCTGGTAGATTGAGCTCTGCTGCATATGCTGTGCGTAAAATCAGACAGTTTACTGATGAAGCCACTGCAAGATTAGTATACTTTAGTTACTTCCACAGTATTATGTCATACGGCATCTTACTGTGGGGTAAAGCCGCGGACATACAATCAATTTTTGTCTTACAGAAAAGAGCAATTCGTTCCATTTATAACATGAAATCCCGCGACTCTCTCAGGGAACGATTTAAGGAGATAAATATTCTTACAGTGGCTTGTCAATACATTTACGACAATTTGATGTACACTCGCAAAAACATTAGCTCTTTTCCCAGATATTGCGATATTCATAACTTTAATACTAGGAACAAAAATAAATTGAAAGTTCCAAGATTCAGACTGCAGAAAGTTAATGGTTCATTTATGGGAAACTGTATACGCTTTTATAACAAGTTGCCCGACGGTATCGAACAATTGTCAATGCGTAAATTTAAATTATTCATAAAGTCAAACTTAATGAAAAAAGCCTATTACACAATAAATGATTATGTGTCGGACAAAAAAGCTTGGCCTGAATATCCCAAGCTTAACGGTATGAAATCTTAGGTACTTTGCCTATTGCCTATTCCTATCTATAAATTCAGTTTCTATTTGTAATGTTTATAATAAGATAATCATGGTATTTTTCTTGCACCGGTGTGACGTGGTGGTTATTTTTGTAACATATTCATTATCTCAACTGTAATGAATTATATACATTGTAAAAGACAGTAGAAAGAAGACAAAAAAAAATACATCACTGTAAAGTTTCTTGTAGCTTCTTCTTTACAGTTGTAATCGAAGCTTCGGATCAAAGTTTTCAATTCTGCATTGTGCCGGATTGCTTGCACCAGTAGTGAGAAAGAGAACTGCTTTTTTTTTCAAACTCATATATTGTAATGGGCTTGCTATATTATTTGACAATAAGCACTTTGTAATTTTATATGCTTAGTGAAATAACTTAATTTTAAGTACCTAGTATAATTTTGACTTGTAAAAGTGCTAAAATTAGCCTATTTGCAATAAATCTTTTGACTTTGACTTTGACTTTGACTTTGCTATTCGATTGTATGATTTTTTTGTTTTGCTTAATACCTCTATCGTTTTAGATGATACGATTTTTTTTTTCTGGAAAGTACTTACTTCGACATTTCCTATAGGTACTTTATATAGAGGGAAGGGTCTGATGATGGAGTACCCGATAGAAAGTGGAAGCTCAATGGATGACCGCCAATCCATGAAGAATTGGTTCTTAATTAAGATAACCTTATAGATCTGCTCAATGTTAAGGTTGGAGTCGCGATTACCACTTTATGAGGAGTTTCTTCAGAAATGCGGAACTGCTGAAGTTCTGTGTTCTCCGACAAAGTTTTTCTTTTCTACCACTACCACGGTGGTAGAAAAAAAAACTTAATTATAATATTTGGACCGTGTAGTGTACAACGATCATCAGAATTAGAGAATAGTTAAGATAAACATACTTTTGTTTGAAATCAGGTAAGTAAATACTTGATAAGCTTATTTTCCAAATAATTACTTAGTTTTAATAAGTATCAAATTGATATGGCTTAAATTCGAAAAATCATTTTATATTGTTATTAAAATTACGATACAAATATACAAAATTCTACAAACTTTGTATTGCGTTCGATTTCACTACACTCTGATAGGGATAGCGATTTCGTCTTAAGTACCTGATAAAGTTGGGGAAACCATGTACCCACACAACACGGACTCTAATTGACACTTTTTATAATTTATAATGTAAGTCCCTTGCACGATAAAATCAACTTTATCTGTAATAAAATAAAGTACATATGAAAAGCCATTACTCACCAAATAAACCAGTGAACGTCCCGCCATTTTCCCGACACAGATCACGCACAGGCCGAATAGAAAGTTCACAAAATCACTTGACCATTTAGACAACAAAATTGAAAAAAGAATTTACTCCGAATTTTTATTTATATTCAAAAGCGCGCTTTTTATTTTTTTTTGTATTGTCTCAAGTCGCGGTGTGTTCAGCCAGTGCGTCCGTGAGCCACTGGGCTCTAGCGAGAGGCAGAACGAACGGGAAATGGTGAGTATTCGGTGAAAGGACATCACATAGAGTTGTTTGTAGCTTGAAGATTAACTGCAGATGTTGTGCGTGTGTCGTGTGCGTTTGACCCACTTCTATTTAATTCGATAATAGTATCATAACGATGTTTCAGTGTAATTCTGGGGTGATTTTATTAATTAAGATTGATTATAGCCTACATCGTAGAACAAACTAGAAAAAGATACCAAACAGCGGTGAGAGGTCTAAGCATGAATACTTACGACTGTTTTGACGTTTCATAGGCATTTATCTTTTTTGTAGACCATATAAACAATATCATAATATCAGTAAAGAAGTAAATGGCGTAAGAATAGAGCCACCTCTTTTCGTCCCGCGGGTGTCGTAAGAGCCGGCTAAGGGATTAATATGCAGGGTAATAATATGCAGGGTAATAATATGCAGGGTAATAATATGCAGGGTAATAATATGCAGGGTAATAATATGCAGGGTAATAATATGCAGGTTATAATATGCAGGTTATAATATGCAGGGTAATAATATGCAGGTTATAATATGCAGGTTGTTTATTTATATTTTGGTTTCATAAGTAGCGAAATATACTTAAAACTACAATAAATTATTTTCTAATATTACAATTATTTAGACCATCAAACGACTCTAAGTAACTTATAAGCACACAGCACTTAAATTATGTTATGGGCACAGAAATTTGATCTAGAAGGAAAGGTCTGTGGTAGAACTGATATTTAAATCATGGGTCTGGTCAAAATTGTGATACCTGGAGACGTTGTTATTATCATAAATACGAGTGTGCTTGAGACCACACGACTGAAGTAAAATTTCTTTGTTGGTTTCAACAACTCTGTAGACGGCAGTGCCGGGCGCGCGGGCGGGTCGCGCAAGGCCGCGCGCCGCTCGGCGGACTCGTCCCGTACGGCCGCTGTTCTAATTTCGAACACTGGTTTTGCTTTTAATTTTTCCATTCACCCTTTATGGCAACTGTTTTGCATGTTGCCATAATTTTACAATGTTATGGTTATTTTAAACCTTATCTAGAAATTCCTAACGGATTTTTAATCTATTTTGCTGACATTTCTTATTAGGGTTCCGTGCCTGTTTTTAGAGTGTCGCGGTTAAACCATCTGCTGCTTAGGGGCCTTTATCAGGAGCTGGTTTAACCGCGACACGGTCAGGTTTTTATCAGTGACGGCCGCCGTCCGCAGGCTTCGTGCGTTGACAGCTTCTGTGGTGTGGTAATTGAACAGTTCAGCTTTCTAAACCGGAAGCAGCAGGTTTGATTCCCGCAACAAAAAAAGCGCAAATACTTGTTCCAAGTCTGGGTGTTGTGGGAGCATGGTCCTCGCAGTTCCTGGGTCCCTATATACAGGGAATCTTAATAGGCTTAAGGTCCAGGATCTATGTGACTCCTTGAGGACTCCCGTACTCCTTGAGGATGGGCATCTTTATTGCCCGAACACCGGTCGAGTTATTCGACTGTATCTCGTGAGTTTTAGCCGTGTAATAGTTGTAGTTATGAGTACTACTCACGTCAGTTTCTATAATATTATAGGATCTATGTTATCCAATATATGACTCTAATATGTGATCCATACAAGGCGGGCGGCCGGATGGACCCGGGCCGTGAGTAGGGTTGCCAACATTTTGTCAGCGAATTACAGTATTTTTCTAAATAAGCTAAAAAATAGTACAATACTCGTTGAAACCGTCTCGCGCGAGCCCCCGGTCATAAGCGCGAATCAATCGATGACGGTCAATCAATTACATACCACTTTATATTAATGTTTTATTACATTTTCCTTATCGTAAAATTTTATCTTGTATATCCTATTTGTAATTTAACGCTTAATAATTTCTTTGTTAGCACAAGTTGGACAGTGATGGAATGATAGGAATTTATCGGTTGAAAAGGGAAGGGCGTAGATTTAATAATTTATCTATCTACTAGCTGACCCGCCCCGGCTTCGCACGGGTGAATCAGTAAAACGCGGTCGAACGGGATAAAAAGCATCCATGTCCGTCTCGTGGTTTTAAGCTAACTTACCAATTTTCAGCCAAATCGGTTCAGCCGTTCTTGAGTTATAAATAGTGTAACTAACACGACTTTCTTGCGTCATGGCTTCAATATGTCTAGACTAATTTTGATAAATCGGACATGTCAACTCAGTCAGTCAACATTGAAGTCGGACTGAAAAAAACGTTTCATAGCCATTTGCTTAACATGGTATCAAAATTGAATAAAATGTTTCTCCACACAAACTTTAACACCACATTTCACCCCCTCCAACAACTTTGACGTCATTACACACATTTTTTTTGCTTTTCTGTAATCTGTGATCTACAATTTTTTTGTTGCTTTAAAGGGGCAGTAAATCTTTAATTTTTCATGCAGCAGTAGCAGGCGCAGTACCACTGGATTCCTGCTGCTGCTGTAATTTGAACACTTATATAAGCCAATTGTAATAAAATAGCACCGTTTCTTTAATTTAACCTCTACATTTTCAGGATTACGTGTACAGAGAGACCCAGCCTTCGTAACTTCAAAGAACAAATTACTAACGATAATAGACTGCAGCAGTGTTACCATAGCTAATAGAATTTTACTAGGTGGTAGGACTTTGTTGCAAAGTTCGTCTAGGTAGGTACCACCGCTTTGCCAGTTATTCTGCCGCCAAGCAGTAGTGTGCAAGCACTACTGTGTTCCGGTTTGAAGGGCACTGTAGCTAGTGAAATGGCTGGGCAATTGAGACTTTATGGTCTGATCTCACAGTCAAGTAATCTTATTACCAGACTGTGCTGATGTCTCAGGATGATGTGCGCAGTGCAGTGTCGCCTGAAACTATGTTTTAGGGTTCCCAGTGACACTGTTCTGTTAAGGGCGGCCGTGGCGCTTAACATCAGGTGAACGACTAGCTCGTCTCATCATTCAATAACATAAAAAAAAGCTAATAGAATTAAATAAATAAGTTTCCTATACAATTTCTGAATGTCCCATCAACCAGCGCTATATAAGAGCTACAACTGAGTCACACTTCAGTCTACTATCGTACGTAGTGCGTAGTGAACAAGGAAAATGCGTCGGATTTTATTAATCTGTACGGTTGTGGGCGTCGCGTGCGCCACCGGGCCGCGGCCGGGGGAGCATCATGGGAGTGCAGCAGGTATATATATTATTATTATCTTCTTATTATTATTATCTTCTTTCTTCTTCTTCTCGTGTGGGCAAGTGGTTACCCCTGGTGTCTGTTTTTAGGCCACTTACAGCTTCCTGACTTAACGACTATTGTTTTACAAAATTTTCATTGACTGCTCCGATAGCTCAGTTGGTAGTAGCCCTGCTTTCTGAACTGTGGGTTGTTGTTTCGATTCCCACCCAGGACAAACATCTGTGTGATAAACGTCAATGTTTGTTCTGTAAAAAAATGTATTATTTACAAACAAAAAGTATCTATGTATTGTATCAGTTATCTGGTTACAAGCTTTGCTTAGTTTGGGGCTAGATAGCGCTGTGTGAAATGTCCACATATAGTTATTGTAATAGGGTTCGAAACGGTATGATAACTTATTTGTACGTGAAACATACCGATATGTTCATGTATCTAAATATATATAACTCAAAAGTGACTGACTGACTGACTGACATAGTGATCTATCAACGCACAGCCCAAACCACTGGACGGATCGGACTAAAATTTGGCATGCAGGTAGATGTTATGACGTAGGCATCCGCTAAGAAACGATTTTTCAAAATTCTACCCTTAAGAGGGAGAAATGGGTGGTTGATTTATTTTCCCATAGGCCACGCCGCGGGCGAAGCTGCGGGCAGAAGTTCGTTATATTATATTATCGATACGGTCATACATTGCTTACTTGAAAAGAAATTACCTCTACAAACGTACAGCTTAATCAAAGTGAGCCCCATCCCCCAGCCCCCGAGCTGCCACCAGCTCCCGTGACGGTGACCCCGAGTGGCTCCATCCGCGGGGCGTGGCTGCGCTCGCGCCGCGGCCAGCCGCTGGAGGCCTACCGCGGGCTCCGGTACGCGGCGCCTCCGGTCGGGGACCTGCGGTTCCAGGTGAGGCCAAGACACTTTTTCTATGTACAAAAACAATGGAAACAAGTCACTGTGGCCTATGGGCGTCTTTAACACGCTGCCTCTTCTTTATAGGTGTAATCGAAGCTTCGGATCGGAGTTTTTTGTTCTCCGTTGTGTTGTGCCGGATTGCGCGCACCAGTAGTGGGAAAGAGAACTCCTTTTTTTTATTTAAAACTCATTTCTTATAAAGGGCTTTTTTATGTTAAGAAATGACGTGACTAGCTTGCCGTTCGCCTGATGTTAAACGACACGGCTGCCCATATCAGCTGCAGTGTTACTCGGAACTCTAAAGTATAGAGTTTCGCGTGACACTGCACTGCGCACGTCATCCTGAAACATCAGCACAATCTAGTAATAAGATTACTAAACTGTGAGATCAGATCATAAAGTCTCATTTGCCCAGTAATTTCACTAGCTACACTGCCCTTCAAACCGGAACACAGCAGTGCTTGCGCACTACTGCTTGGCGGCAGAATAACTGGCAAAGCGGTGGTACCTACCTAGACGAAATTTGCAGTAAAGTTCTACCACCTAGTAAAAGTGGCTTGCTATCTATATAGCAAGCCCATTATAATAAATGAGTTAACAAATATAGAAAAAAATTACGAGATTTACTGATTTCATAAAAAACGGCAATTTTTTTTATGATATCAATAAATGTCGTAATTTTTTCTATATTTTTTATTTCTATTAATTAATCACTCATGCGATGTATCTTTGCCAATGCAGTGTCAGTTAATCGATGCATTTTTGAAGAAAGCCGGACGAAATTCTCAAAAGGCATTTTGTACTGCAAATTGTAACTGCAATTTGAATTTATAATTCTTAGAATTAAACTGATCTGACCTACCCAAATGCATTTTAAATAGTAGGTACGTCATAGAGAACTATAAAGTACTTAGTGCACCTTATAGTTCTAACAACCTACCCAATAGGTCATACCCATTGTCATTTTCTTACTGACTCGTAAGAAAATAAGCCCCAGCATACCTTACCTCCGCAATGTTCCAGCCGGAGAAGTAATAGTATTCTGTGGTTCCAGTCCCCGCAGCCGCTCCCCCAGCCCCCCGGCGAGGTGGATGCGGCGGCGGACGGCCCCGCGTGCCCGCAGCCGACCATCGGGGACTACTACGTCGACGAGGACTGTCTCCGGCTCAATGTATACACTCCGGGGAAAAGAAGGTACATTCTATTTGGTCTGCGGGGTTTTGTTATACACGGTGGAATTTAATTCAATTTTTTCCTTAAATGTATGTACTCAGACCATGCTATAGAATACTCGTACAAGGTCCAATTAAAAAAAAAGTTTTGTTTTAAGTATTTAGTGCCAACTAAAATAACTGCATGACAGCCGAAATGTCTATTCTACGGTACACACAGCGCGGGCCAGCTGAGTGCTTTGTAAATGTTTCGTAGGCAAGAAAACACCTGCTTTGTTCAATGTCGCAATGCTTTTCTTTAGAATTTAAATTTGATAATTCCTAGATTTAAGCTTTATTTCATAAGTCCTTTTTTTATTTAGTTCTATGGGAGCGTTCCATAGCACGGACTGAATGTATAATTTCCCGTGTGAAATTTGTAATTTTGGGCTTACCCAGATTAATTAAATTAATTGTGAAGATAATTGGATTCTAATTGGAGTTTTCATTATGAAGAGTGACGTTTTCCAATTGAGTTGTGACCTTATGTTCATCCGGGAACTCTGATGATGTACTTTGTTGATGACGATTTTTTTTAATGCTGCTTTACCACAGACTTGAAGATGTCGATATATTATGACAAGCCACTAGAAAGTTAATTTCATTAATAGGTTCACTACCCTGAGCACCCCTTTTCGGTGGTAGGTGGTTAATCTTTGATAATGCTTCAACGGTACGATAAAATTACAATGTTATTAATTGAAGTACCAAAACATCTGCAAATATTTCCATAAGGATTTTCTCCCACCCTCGGTCTCAGTCAGCTTGGACTAGGAGTTACATTCATGCAAATGTCAGTGTAAACCAATTACCTACGCTTACACGGAATGTGATAATATTTAGTTTAATAATAATATAATAATATGTGTGTGGACATCTCACACAACGCCATCTAGCCCCAAACTAAGCAAAGCTTGTACTATGGGAACCAGATAACTGATACAAAAAAAAAAAAAAAAAAAAAACAATACTTAGATACTTTTTGTTTGTAAATACATACATAGAATACAATATAACACCCAGACACAGAACAAACATCGATGTTCATCACACAAATGTTTGTCCTGGGTGGGGATCGAACCCACAACCCGCAGTTCAGAAGGCAGGGTCACTACCAACTGAGCTATCAGGTTAGTCAGTTTCTTTGACAAGGTTTTAAATAATATTTTTGTGTCCGTTTTGATTCTCCATTCAGCAAGCCACTGCCCGTGGTGGTGTTCTTCCACGCGGGAGGGTTCTACTCGATCTCCGGGCGCAGCGACGTGGCGGGGCCGGAGTACCTGCTCGACCGGGACCTCGTGCTGGTGGGGGTCAACTACCGGCTCGCCTCGCTCGGTGAGGAACAAGAGTTTGAGGGACGACTGTCTTTTGTTTCATGGATGTGACGGCGGCTACGTCTAGTTATAAACTCTATGCGCAGTGGGCAGTACCGTAATTTACCCTATGGTGGCATTTAAATTTATTACAGTGGCAACATCGACAACTATCATTGCTCCCCCAACCATCTGGCTATAAAAAGGGACCGCTCGGTGTACTACGGATCATTCTTGTTACAGACACGGCCCGGTGCACACGCTGAAGGCCTATAGTTATATAGGTTGCAACCTACGCACAAACCGTTCAGCCTATAGATGCTTTTGTTGGAAAGAAAATATTTACCTCCCACTGCACTTTTCATTTATTTATGCACAAAAAAATTACAGTTGTAGAAAAATATGAAATCTAAGTTAAGTTATCGTTTAGATATAGTAGTGGTCAATTAACTACTTCGGCTTTTGTCAAAACTGATCCTTCGATATTGCAAGTAGACACAGGACAGACTACAGATCGATCTTGAAACAAAAGACTAACAAATTATATATTCGGTTTCAATATTTGTTTTTTGCGTAGTTCTGTGGCGGATGTACTGGTTCCGAATAGAAAAAAAAAAAAGACTGGAAGAACACAGTATCTCTAATCTTTTGTTTTATATTTTATAATTTAGCTGACCTAACTCAGCTTTGATGGTTTCAGGGTTTTTAAGCACAGGAGACAGGTTGTCTCCCGGTAACAATGGGTTCAAGGATCAGGTGGCGGCTCTCCGATGGATCAAGAAGAATATCGCGGCGTTCGGCGGAGATCCGAACATGATCACCATCACTGGGTACAGTGCAGGATCGTTTAGCGTCATGCTGCACCTGGTGTCACCTATGTCTAAAGGTATGGGAAATCATTTTGTATTATTTGTACGGGATTTGATGATGGAGGATGAAGGAGGAGGATGCTAAGCAAGTCGCCGTCGCGCGCGCGCACTCACCTTGAGGAAGGCTGCCAAATGCAGTTGAAACTATAGTCGGATAGTCCGGCCAATTTTAAACGTGAGTAAATCCCGTACAAATAATACAAAATGTGTGAAAACCACGTTAGTTTCCATAATAAAAAAGTATGGGAAATCACTTTAAAAAAAAAAAAAATTGAGTGTCTTTTGATGTGGGTCCACCAATAAAATATATTTTTTGAACCGTGTATGCGGGTACGGGTATATAGCTACGGTCATCTCTATACTTACTTAAACCTGCTAATAATATGGTATAAGTATGACTGTATTTTTTTTTTAATTTCTATATGATGACCTATGAATTAAATGTGTTTTAGTATATTTACTTGTTATCTATAGGCTCGGAAAGTATCAGATAATTTAATACGTAACGATTGATGTTTAAACCAACTTTTAAAAATTGTAGAGACCCAACATTATTTGTTCAGTTGACTACTCCACCGTCTCTTTTTAGTGAAGCCTACACTATTACAGAGAAAAGGAAAAAGAAAGAGATGACATTTGTTAATGTAGCTGCTTTTCCAGGTCTCTTCCACCGCGCGATCTCGATGAGCGGGTCTCCCATCTCCCAGGTCCACCTGCCACAGCATCAGAAGGAGCTGGCCGTCAAACAAGCAGAACTGCTGGATTGTCCTACCGACTCCTCCAAGGTTATACTGGATTGCTTAAAGACAAAGACCTCGAAACAGCTGGGAGACTCGCTTTATGACTTCTTTGTAAGTATTTGTTGAATTTTTTATTGGAATTGATAATATATTATAAGCACTTTCAGCTAGTATTTATTTGACGACCAATATCCTAACAAGTAACAATCAATAATGATATGCTAACTATGAATTTGCCAAAATTTATCAAAAACCATACAATCGTTGCATTTAGTATCTCTCGTAACTGAAGGTTTCCAGTTTTCTACTCTTGACTAATACAATAAAACATAACCTTATGTTACTCTGGGATAATTAGGTTTAAACACATACAAATACTTATAATGTTACTAACTTTAAATGAAAGCAACCTTCTTGTCACATTTTAAAAGCGTGAATAGAACTTTTGTTATATTAGTTCAGGATGAGAAAGTTTAAAAATATTCATTTCAAATAGCAATTTGCATACGACCCCACCCTGATCTGGGCACCGATCATCGAAGCAGACCACGGCCAGGAGCGGTTCTTGGTCGAACATCCGCTCGTATCGCTCCAGGAAGGCAGGTTCCACGACGTGCCCTACATCATCAGCCAAACTCAGGATGAGTTCTTCTGGAAGGCTTTCTGTAAGTATCTTGGAGTTATGCGTTTCTTGTAGTACAAATAAGTTGAGTTCTAGGAAGGAACCGCGTAGTGAAGTGCTCTGCAGATTACATTATCGGATCCCTTCGATAAGTCTCCACATAATTTCACATAAGGGTTTACATGATTTAATCCCTACCTTTTACAGTGACAGAAAATAGGGACAAATAATTTCTATCGTAAAACGTTGTCTCTACGACGGTCTTCGAGAGAGTTCTCGATTTGGTCGTATAATATCATTTTAATTTTTTTTGCCTCATAATATCTCACTCATTTAAAAGCCAATTGGATAAATTCTTAATTTTTTTTTTATATAAAAGGTTTGTCCCACATTACTATACAATACAAACTCTTTATTGATACATACCGAGAAATAATAAATAAAAGAAATATGTAGAAATGAGAATCACAATGAGTAAGAATGGTCAAGGTAGTTACTGCCAACTGAAAAATATATATGGGTGATATTTCTTGGCATGACATTAAAATATCATCTAAGTATTTCTGATCGTAATATTAAGGCGAAGTCGGTGTAATTTAAAAAAAATAGATAATTATGTTCCCAGCCGTTCTAGACAACACAACACTAACCAATCAGCTGAACACGAACTGGAGCAACATCGCTCCTATATCGTTCTACCTCTCCGCCCCTTCCCACACTGCCGCCACTACCCTGCGCACCCACTACCTGGAGAGTGAGGGATGTCACAACAATGGGCGCCTGGTTAACGACACCGAGACGAGGAAGCGACTAGGGTGGTTGTACAATGATGCCATTATTGGCTTTGGAGTGCACACGTGAGTATATTATTGGTGATAGATTGGCAGACATACGCAAAAAACACAAATCACAAATATGGTAGTTTAATTATGAACAGATAGATACTCTATTCAAATGGAAGGTAACGATTTATTGCAAACAATCTTTGTAGACATCATATTGACTTTAAACATTATACTATCAGGTTTAACAAAATATACTTATTTTCTATGTAATGTTTGTAAAAATCAATACGGGAAATAGCCTTTTAGCATTATATAGCTTGCACAATTAGCTTGCACTATTTTGATATTGAGTGGATTATAATTATTACGGGTCTGAAAAAAGACGTTCCCTTTTCTATAGTTGAAAGCATTCTAACACCTATAGTTGAAAGCATTCTAACACAATGCAGAAAAAGAGAAAAGTAAAATACATCGTTTCCAAAAACACTCTACGAATAACTCCCTTCTGCAGGTTGGTGAATGCGATGGCAATATACTCCCGGCAGCCAGTCTACTACTACGAGTTTGCTTACATTGGGAATAGTAGCCACTACGTCGACCCTGAAACCCATAAGCCCACAGGTGGGACACCTTTTACTTGATAATAGGTTTAATAAATTGTACTACATTTTATTCAGACTATTTACCAAATTTATAAAAATTATGAAAAAATATCTATAAATGTTCATATTAATTTAATTTATACACATTCTATTTTTTATAACACACTAAGATAATATTCTTAAGATATAGCATCAATTCGTATAATATCAAACTTGCTCATGTATTACTGTTGAAATATCTAGGGCTAGCTAAAATGTATTATTTGGTGCCACTACCCTTTGCCCCCACTAACTCCCCGTGTCACCCCCAGGTGCGGCACACCACGACGACCTGATCTATCTGTTCTCGATCAACGCCTCGTTTCCACTCATCGCGCCATCGGACTCATTGGATTCACGTCAAGTGGACCGGATGACTGCTATGTGGTACAACTTTGCAACAACTGGGTAAGAAATTTATTTTAATTTTGTTACTGTAGCTTATTATGTAGATTTAGAATTGTGTAAAAAAGCTTCAATCCATAAGTCCATTCTATAACTATAAATTTGAAAGTATCTTAATCTATCTGTTGGAATTATTCTATGTCACAAAAAAGGTATGTATATAAACAGATGTTAATACTAACTTGGTTTGAAAGGCTAGGCTCGTTACTGAGCCTAATATAATAATAATAAATAATAGCGCCCAACGATTATATACCAACGACTCTAATTAGGATTCCCTATATTCAGGGACCCAGGAACTACGAGACCATGGTCCTACAATACCCAGACTCAGAACGAAAGAAAGTATTTGCGCTTTTTTATGTGCACTATCGCGGGAACAGAACCAACTACCTCCGGGGTATGAGCCAACCTGCTCCACCATCTCACCACAGAGACTGGCAATATATATATTTTTGATTTTTTATATAATTGTTTAACTTCTAAACTAACGAAACTATTATTTTCAGTGACCCCAACCCTACCCCGGCGACCCCCGAGCTCACCTACTCGTGGCCTCGGTTCACCCACGCCTCCCGACGGTACCTCCGAGTGGATAAGGAATATTCTGTGAAAAAGAACCTTTACGAAGACCGGTTCCAAGTGTGGGAAAAACTTTTTAGTCCAAAGAATTGCGCGTACTGTACTTATTGAAAACGAATAGTACATAAGTTGGTGTGTGATTTTTTTATCTTGTAGAAATGTTAAAAATTAATAAAACAATTAAGTCACGTACTTTATATAATTTATTTGATAAGTTATTATATTATATATAAAAAAGTTGTCTTTTATTCAAAATTACAATGAGTAGTTGCTGTCGGCTTAAATAATTATCGTAGGGATTTGGTTTCATGTTTACATTGAACAGAATAGTCTATTGGTGTAGATTAAAAGACATAATAATATTGCATGATTAGTTAACATGTACATCGAAAATATTAGCTTAGATCCTCGCTGCCAATCCTTACTAGTAACCTAGGAACTACCCGGGCCACCCCACTATACCCCGAAACGGAACAAACTATTATATTCATCAAAATAGAATTTTATTAATATAATATTTATTAAAACAGCTTGCACATAATGGCACAAAATACTATGGTTTAAATTTTCTTAATCGAAGGTTTGGCCGACCAAACAAAAAAAAGGGGGAACCCATTCTCCACTCCACCTCCACCCTCCATTCGGTTGTAGTAATTCATAAACCGATTTGCAGAATCTTTTTTATTTGAACCGATGTATACACTATTAGACCTTAGAAATTTGAGTAAAATCGATTCATTAGTTTGGTTTTTAAGTCTTAATAACTGGAGAAAAAGTTAATCCGAGTGGTTTACAGTATGGAATTGAGGCGATTAAACCCCTTTAAAAAAAGATTATATTTTGTGTAATTTAATATTCCTTACATATATAGACTTAAATGTGCAAAGTTCAATGACCAGCCAGAAGGCGCTCTGCTACTGCCTGCGCATCGTCCACGTCCGCGTCCGATGTACCGACTGCAACTGATCAACAATAGCTATCTATCAGTAGCCGGCTGTTATTCTTTGTCCAATGACAACATTTTGTTGTATTACTATCTGTATTGTATTATGTACTTGGTACGCAGAACGTCTAGTGGTCGACCTGACCATGCAGTTTACATCAACATAAAATCTGTGGTGTGATCATGGAACATTGATTGCAATGCAACTATATTTCAATCCTAATTTGAAAATTTCCATGGTAACTATGTACATAAACAATGTATTGAAACTGTCAAATTCATAGAAACATATGTGTCGGCAGAACGGGTTCTGCGTAGGTTGCAACCTATATAACTATAGGCCTTCAGCAAGTGCACCGGGCTGTGTCTGGAACAAGAATGGTTCCGTAGTACACCGAGCGGTCCCTTTTTATAGCCAGATGGGTAGGGAAGCGATGACAAATGCCGGTGTTGCCACTGTAATAAATTTAAATGCTGCCACAGGATAAATTACGGTACTGCCCGCTGTGCATAGAGTTTATAGCTGGACGTTGCCGCCGACATATGAAGGGTTGAGAATAAAAAGGATTTAACTGACAAATTGACAGTTTCGAGAAAATTGACTTTAAACGTCAACGGCGTCATTTTAATGTAGAGTGCTTATAAGGTAATAGAAAAGGTTTATGTAAGTTTCAGTTGGTTGAAAATGTTTTAATTCTATTTAAAATTACTAAATATAGTACTAATTCATACAATTACTGTAAAAATACAATATAATAAAATAAATATAGTAATGTTTTTATGCTAAGCAAACTGTATTCCTGTGACAGATAAACTATTTTTAAACTCAAAATCTCGAGATTTAAGCCTCATTATATATTTGATTATGGTATTTTGAGAATGTATTATTGAAGATAATTTCACGCTGAATCCAACGATACCCATAAGTCATTTTGTCAAAAAAATCAGTTAAATCCTTTTTATTCTCACCCCTTCATATGTTTCTATTTGTTGCAATCAAATACCTACCATGATCACCTAGATGATCACTTTGCTAGTTGCCACTGCCGGTTTACCGGTTTTACACGGAAACTATATTTCTGAAATATAAATTATCCTTGTTTGCGGTACTATCAGTACTATAAGTTGTCTTCAGGGACTATCAGTTTAGTCTGACGTGAAAGGTGTCAAATGAACTAAATAAACTGCCAGTTACTTAAATATCATAAATTAAATAAATAGTTACATAATGCAATAAATAAATAAATAAATAAATAAATAAATAAATAAATAAATAAATAAATAAATAAATAAATAAATAAATAAATAAATAAATAAATAAATAAATAAATAAATAAATAAATAAATAAATAAATAAATAAATAAATAAATAAATAAATAAATAAATAAATAAATAAATAAATAAATAAATAAATAAATAAATAAATAAATAAATAAATAAATTAGGATTCCCTGTGTCTAGGGACCCAAGAACTACAAGGAACGTGGTCACGCAACACCCAGACACAGTAAAAGTACTAGCACTTTTTTCATGCACAAATACTAGTCCTGTCACGGGAATCGAACCCGCCGCCGACCTGTTCAACCACCACACCACAGAGGCGGTCAAAAATATGGTCGACCTTTTTCTTTGTTAAAGACGCAAAATGTCCATATAGTTACTTATCTACATCTATATTGTGGCTGTTTAAAACATATATTATATGCAAATGGATGGCTAGATTGTAATATAGGTAGAATACAAAACAAGGCATTCTAAAACTATTGTAGGTAAGTATGACACGATTGAAGTACCTAGGCAATAAATGCTGAATGACTGAGACCATAATACACGATGCGTTATGCCATTTGACAATAAGACTATGCTGAGGTTTCCGTACCTAGAGTTATTGTCTTCCTTCCTTTTGGCTAGAATTTTCCACCCACTGGTCGGCAGTAGGTTCACTTTATTGTAACAAAGATGAAGGTGAGTCAGTCGGCTTATCACTTGTATGTATTGTAAGTATTGTAGCCGCTTACAAGTGGGTTTGTGACTAGATCATTGCAGAGTCATCGCAGTAAGAAAATTTAAGGAAAATGTGGATGGGTTTTTTTATAGTCACACGTTAAAGTTATAATGGAACTGTTTAAGGTAAATATTTTCTGAGAACACAAAGACAATTGGTTGTAAGTCTCTGACTTACTATATAAGCAAAACCGAAGTCTCAAAGTATCGTATGAGTTATCTGGTTCCCATAGTACAAGCTTTGCTTAGTTTGAGGCTAGATGGCGCTGTGTGAAATGTCCACACATATTTATTTATTTATCTAGTGTCGAGCTACCCACCAATATTACTAGTTGAATAAATATTAGGTAAACAGTAAACAATTTCTCACTATAAACCCCGCTTAAGGCACCATGGCTCTATTGTAACGTTGGGAGAGCGTTGCGCTTGTTCAAATCCTGCTGGTTGCTAAAATATTAGACTATAATAATGCTTAACGATCACATACATAGATCCTGGAACCTAACTAGGATTCCCTGTGTCTAGGGACCCAGGAACTACGAGGACCATAGTCCCACAACACCCAGACACAGAACAAGTATTTGCGCTTTTTTTCTGTGCACAAATACTTGTCCTGCCACGGGAATCGAACCGACTGCCTCCTGGCTATGAGCCGACCTTCTCAACCACCACACCACAGAGGCTGTCATTAATAATTTGAAGACTGTCTTAGTACTCATGAGTCTCATGACAGTAGGTAGTGTCTACGCGAGGAGACACTGCGAGTTCTATTGCTTGACGAAATAAAACCCGATATATAGATTGTTTTGCTACTTACTTCAGTTTTTCAATATAAAATGCAGAGTACAAAAATTTTGCGTTGAATTTGGAAAACGTAGTCTAATGTATGTGTAGTTAAGGTAGGAAAGTAAAAGTTTCTATTTCGTTTAGATTTAGATTTTCGATTAGCTCTTGAGTTCTGGTAGGCGTTAGCAGTAACTTGAATAAAAATATCTGAATTATTGAAGCGGTCAAATGCTGAGCCGCGACAGGTAGTAATTAAATGAAGGAGCCCGGTGGTCTAGTTAAACCGGCTGGATGCTGCCACGTCTCGTGTCGGTGTGGCGGTGGCGGGGTTTCCCTATGCGCAGATCTTTTTCCTTGTTTATTGTGTCGGATTAACTCAACCACTTGTCTAGTAGGTAATTATTTTTCTTATAGCAGACACCAAATAAACATATGCACCCTCCCGATGGGGAGAGATCATTATCTATTGCAAATAGGCTATTTTTAGCACTTTACAATATTAGTACCGTAGCCTATAGACACCTGTAACACTTGACTTTTTTGAACGGGCAAATGCTGTTGGTCTCTACCGACCTCTAAACCTCTCAAGTTATCGTAAGCACCTTTGAACTGTTCTGTATCAGTGACCTCTAGTATCTGCCGAGTATATGCATAAAATATACATTTTTATAGGAACATGCATTTAGGTAAGAAGTACCTTGAGAAATAATTATACGGAAAAAACTGGGTTTAAAAATACTCAATAAAATCTGATTTAGGAGACGATATACTCCCAATACAAAAAGCGCTAATGCTTTTCTATCCCCAAATGTTAAAAAAGAAGATGTAAGTATTATCTCTTTCTCTTTAGGTTTCACAATATCTTCGGAGTTATAGCCACACAAAGCGACGAATTATTGCGTCAAAATTATAACGAAGAAAACTAGTTTGTGATCAGAATACAAAACACATTTAAAAAATGTCTTATTACGATTTACTAAAACAAATTGGTTTGTTAAAGTTTAGAGGTTGAAAATCACTTTCACCCGAAACGTCAAAATTTATTCATTCCTAATGCATTAATAATAAATAATAATAATATGTGTGGACATCTCACACAGCGCCATCTAGCCCCAAACTAAGCAAAGCTTGTATTATGAGAAAACCAGCTGGGCGATCACGTAACTCGATTGCAAGAGATAGAAACACAAAGTATGGATTTGATAGTTTGAATACGCAGTTTATGTGCATAGTAAAGTATAGAAATATCTTCTGTTGCATTGCAGTCAAAGTTTCGTGATCACACCCCCCCATAACTGATACAATACTTATATACTTTTTGTTTGGAAATTCATACATAGAATACAATATAACACCCAGATACGGAACAAACATTCATGTACATCATACAAATGTATATCCTGAGTGGGAATGGAACCCAAAACCCACAGTTCAGAAGGCAGTGTTACAACCAACCAACATCATAAACAAAAATTATATCAAGGTACATAAATCCATTTGCCGTCCCTGCGTAGTAATGACCATAGGTGTCGTGACCCGGCTGAGGAACAATTTTTTTTTTTTTTTTTTTTTTTTTTTTTTTTTTTTTTTTTTTTTTATGATGAATTGATTATTGCGACCAGGTTTCGGACATATTCGATGTCCTTCTTCTGGAAGCCAGTGAGTTTAACCGTTATTTATCTTACAAAATACATTTTATTTCCTTATTTTTCTTTCTTTTCTATTTCTTCCTTTTTATATTTCTTATCTTTCTTTTTCTCTCTTTCTTTTCTTATGGGAGCCTCCCAATTTCAACAGTGGACGTCTTCCAACTGATGAAGATGAAGACGCCTATTTAATCTATATATATAAAAGAAAGTCGTGTTAGTTTCACTATTTATAACTCAAAAAGCGACTGCACCGAATTGGCTGAAAATTGGTGGGGAGGTAGCTAAAAAACCAGGAGACGGACATTTTATCCCGTTCGATTGCGTTTTACTAATCCACCCGTGCGAAGCCGGGTCGAGTCAACTAGTACAAAATAAATATATAGTAAAGTAAACAAAACAGTTGCAGAATTTCCCACCGCAGCTGTATAAAAGCCCGCCGCAACAAGCGCTGCGCCAGTGTCTGCCGCGTCCCGACATGTGGACCGTCCGGGCCTTGTGTGCGTCCGCGCTTGTGATAGCTGTGGCCAGTCATGGACATAACCATGACCATAACCATGATCATGACCATGATCACAACCATGGGCATAATCATAACCGGAGTCCGGCAGGTTAGAATAACGTTTTTATTTTTACGTAAATTAACATTTTAAATACGAGTTTATTTTTTAAAGTTAGTTAAAATAACATTTAAATACATACGTATTTTTTTTATATTTTGATTTTAATGCGTTAAAAATTTAGTTTTTTTAAATATTGGTTAACGTGAGGCTAAGTGAAGATTTTAGCAGAAAGCTAGATGGAAAATATATCAACGCCTTTGTTTCGAAGTATTTTTTATGGCAGTCATTGGCACAAATTAGGCTTCACTCGTCGCTTATCACTTAGCCTCACTATGTTTTATAAAAATAACTTGAAAAATACTGAATATAAAAATCTGATAATTTTATATAAATCCCTTTAGAGACTAATCTAAAAAAGATGACTAAAAAATGTTTCCGAATTTCGGTACCTTCTAAATATTTTAATGTTGTCAATTTTACGATCGCCTCGAAAAGATTAGATTGCAAATATCAATTAGTCACTCTTGAAGATAAAATAGCATCCTTTGTTTTCCTTCCGTTTTCTGCAATAGGTGTTTGATCTGAAGCCTTATCTATTTCTACCTATGTAGGTAAGCGCTATCGGTTACTTGTCCCAATAATATTACTACCTATATTATTGCATACATTTTACCTGTCGAGTGCGACACAAACATGTTTTTATCAAAATTTAATTTAATTACCGTCAGCGGAGCATATTAACTCAATTAAAAAAGTATGCCGCAGTAGGCACTAAATCAGCTTATTTCATTAATTAGTAATGAAAAGCAGTTTCCATTAATTTTAACTGTGAAAAAGCTAAAGTCTGTGTACCTAGGGTTAAGTTATTTGTGGTGAATAGTGAATAGCAAAGCTCTACTCTAGATAGTACACGATGGGAACCAGATAACTAATAAAATACTTAGATACTTTTTGTTTGTAAATACATACATATAATACAATATAACACCCAGATACGGAACAAACACCTATGTTCATCATACAAATGTTTGTCTATTTGCATTGGTAGGAAACGAACCCACAACCTACAGTTCAAACTGAGGCTACTACCAACTGAGTTATCGGGCCAGTCAGTATTTATTATTTATTTATAGCTATCTACTACTTAAATTTTCATTATTTTAAATCATAAACTTAATTATACATCTCGCAAAATTTAGCGATCTAGCTCCTTTTAGATCCCCTATTCTTCTACTATATATAAATAAGTCGGGTTTTCCTTCCTGACGCTATAACTCCAGAACGCACGAACCGATTTCCACGGTTTTGCATTCGTTGGAAAGGTCTCGGGCTCCGTAAGGTTTATAGCAAAGAAAATTCAGGCAAAATTCAGGACAAACCAACATTTTAAGTAGATGGCGCCGGTGCGTGATACATTGTTTTTCGTATATTATAAAATGTTTAATAAATAAACGTCCACCCGAGCGAAGCCGGGACGGGCCGCTAGTTACTTATTTAAAATTGGTAAACAACAGTAATTCACAAGTCAGAAGTCTACACGAGGAGGAAGAAAGGTGCGTAACAGTTTGTGTAGTAGTAGTAATCATAATTATAAACTTTGTAGCAGTGACCCCCGTCCCGAACCCGTCCGAGGGTCCGAGCACCACGTCTCCGTCGGGCACCTTCCGCGGCTCCTGGATGACGACCCGGCGCGGGCGCCGCTTCCAGGCCTACCGGGGGATCAAGTACGCTGAGGCTCCCGTGGGAGAGTTGCGGTTCCAGGTACTTACATGATTATCTAATTTTATTCATGCAATTGTGTGAGCTAAGTAGCTCGTACAATTTACGAAGTCAAAGCCAATTAATTTAGTACTCAAGTACCCCTGGATTAAGTTATAATTTTGCAGAATTAACAGCGTAAATGTTTGCTCGTACAACGGTGAAGTGAATCGTAAGCTAGCATGTCCAGCGTTCCTAGATTCCAGGTTGTGTCATCTACCATACGTAATTATTGCCTGCACTCCCTTCCTGTGGGAGGAGGCTCCTATCCTAGTGGAGCGTGACAGGCTGACGATGATGATGAGGAACCATCAAACTTACATTCTTGGACTAGCCGTTACTAATTACAGAGGAAGCATCAAGAATAAAACGCCTCCCAAAGTCGCCTGTTTTATCATTTACCATTCCTCATCAGCCCAATACCTTCCCACTGCTGAAACACGGGCTCTCTTTCATGGAGGATGTAGGTCATAATCCACCAAGCTGGCCAAGTGTGGGTTGCTGGATGACACAGGTTCTTAAATTTTGTAATTATTGAACGGTTCTTATGATGTTTTCTTTTTATCATTTCATTTACCATTCACTTTGCTTGTATATTGAAGTGTTTTCTGTGTATTTATGTAATCTTCTGTCGTCAGCCACCGAAGCCCATCCTGCAGTACAAAGGCGTGGTGGACGCCAGCCAGGAGGGCCCGGCGTGTCCTCTGCCGGCACCCAAAGAGTACTTCGTCAGCGAGGACTGTCTCACAATCAACGTTTACACGCCGGATAATAAGAGGTAAGACATGGAAGCTTACAAGAAAAAGTCTATCTTTCGTAGTTTCGTTGATCTTTTGTAGCTCCAGCTAACTTCAAATCATCATAAGAATTTGCTACAAGTATGGTAACTTTTACCGCGGGTGCCGTAAGAGCCGGCCAAGGGAATATCCAGGGAATAGGTAATAGCAAACCCCCCAATGTGGGAGGCCTATGTTCAGCAGTGGACGTATTCCAGCTGACGATGATATTAACGTTGCGTCCTTTATAAAACCTGCAATTATTTGAAGTTAAGTTGTGCCTGCTCGCTTAGACAATGTAAATTTTTCGAACGGGATTTTTTTTGTGTTTGCGATAAACCCTATTTCTTTGATTTCACGTAAGTATTGGAGAGATAGACCAATAATTCGGAATAATATTGATACTTAGACGTACATTGCGTACCAAATTATCTGCAGACTTTTTTAGATGTGGTATTTGTCAAGAATATTTTACTAGCACTCCGCTGCGAAGTTCCGGCAGCCTAAATATGCCACCATTAACTGGCTGCTCTGTTCCGTTCCAAAGTAACCCTTTCCATTCCCCACAGCAAGAAACCCCTGCCAGTGATATTCTTCATCCACGCGGGCGGGTTCTACTCCATGACGGGTCGCAGCGACCTCGCCGGCCCACACTACCTCTTGGATCGAGACGTCGTGTTTGTAGCTATCAACTACAGGCTGAGCTCTCTAGGTAAAGATCTTACTTCTTTACCACGTTTTAAAACAGTTTTAGCAGCTAACTTCATTTTACACTGTGCTTATACTTATATGTATAGAAAGTTTCAGCAGCCCTAGACTGAGTTGTACACTTATATAAAAGAACTGCCGAACTGTGAGTTTGCTAGGTGTGCTCTGTAACATTTTTAGCGAACAGTTTTAAACCTGAAGCAGTGATAAGTTATGCGCAATTAGAAATGCAGCACTACCAAGCTACACGATCTTTTTCTTTAGCGACAGCTTAATTTCAACCAATCCATGACGTATTACAATTCGACGTCACTAAGTAGCAACTGAGCTATCATAACGTTTAGTTCTTTAAGTTCTTTTCAATACCCAGGTTTCCTCAGCACGGGCGACAGGCTAGCCCCCGGTAACAATGGCATGAAGGATCAGGTGGTGGCACTGCGCTGGGTGCAGCGGAACATCGCAGCGTTCGGAGGGGATCCCAACAAGGTTACTATCAGCGGATGCAGCGCTGGATCCATCAGCGTTATGCTGCATATGATCTCGCCTATGAGCAAAGGTGAAGACTGATAAGAATTTTCCAAAGACCTTAATTTGTTAGAGATAACGTGCCAAGATTTTTGTCGGTTTTTATAAGGGAAATTCTAAACTATCAATTTTTTAAAGTTTCGAACCGTTTTATCACCTCCGTGATCACAGGAATAACTGGTTTGTTTTTTATAAATCATCTGTGTTTTATTCTTTACTAGATCCTTCTAAAACCCAGCCAACTAGAAATTTCTGTGCTGTGTGCTACCAAATTATTATTAAAATAAATCAACCAAGTATAATGTTCCCAATGGCTAAATAATTTCCCCAAAAATGTACCAATGAGAAAAGTTCTCTCTGTTCAACTTCACGGGTATTAGATTTACGGGCCTAAAACAGAAACGTATGCTGTTAATTATTATGTTTGTTGTAACGTGCAACGGGAGAGGCTGTCTTCCTCCGCTGATTAGTAGACATATGTTGATAATTATGACACTGATCATTCCGAGTTCCGTTCCGGCAGTGATTAATCGTAGATATTCTGACAGTGCTATAAACCCATAACTTTGTTTCCCAGGTCTTTTCCATCGTGGGATCTCAATGAGTGCATCTCCAGTGTCCAAGGCCCCCACTCCGACGGCGCAGTACAACCTGGCGGTGAAACAGGCTCAGCTGTTGAAATGTCCTTCGGACAACAGCGCCGTTATACTGGAGTGCTTGAAGACAAAGACGTGGCAGGAAATTGGGGACTGGCGAGGGTTTTATGTGAGGAAATGATTTTTTGAATTGATTTTTTATTTTGAATGTGAATGAATATTCATTGGTCATCACCATCAGCCGGAAGACGTCCACTACCGAACGTGGAGCTGATAAGTTATAATATATCATCAATCTACAATAATTATATTATAAATAAGTATTTCTATTTTCACCTTTGTTCTAGTTTCACATTTGAATGTGCAAAATATAATGATTTTTTTATAAGTTCATCGTTTATTATATTGACACCATCCACACTTAGTGATTCTCATTGGTTGGTTCTTTTAGCTCTTTTTGGGTGATTTTAACAGTGTGTATATTATACAGGAATTCGGCTTCGATCCGACTGCTATTTGGACGCCAGTGGTAGAGCCTGATTTCGGCCAAGAGCGGTTCCTGACGATGGAGCCGTTGGAAGCTATCCAGAAGAAAAAGATGCATGACGTTCCTTACATCATCAGCCAGACTGAGGACGAGTTCTTCTGGCAGGCTTTCAGTAAGTTTAAGAACCGATGAAATTTTTATTTTAAGTCTCATATAAATCTAGATTCTAAAAATATTAAAATATGAGTTGTACTTGCGTCTTCACATTGCGTTAGTTCATAGACACTCTAACCAATTTAGCAAAGTATCTGGCTATGGCTGATGTCTAGGAACATTCATACTAATCAATCTATCATCCTGCAGCTATCCTTAAAAACGAGACTCTCCTCACAACAATGAACAAGGAGTGGAACCGCGTCGCACCCATCTCATTCGCTCTTCCACGAGAGAACTCCAAGACTCAGACTGACCGACTCAGGCAGTTCTATCTCGGTGGGAAGGAGCTGAAGAATGATGAGGAGAGTGCTAGAGGACTGGGGAGGCTGTACGGAGACGCTGTTGTTGGATTTGGTGTTCATAGGTAAGATAATTAACTCAGTTTGAACTGATGACAATCCATCGAACATTTAGACGTATGAACCAATTATTCTTTAATCAATGTCATGATTGTAAAGGTTACTATGAAGACGCTGTCTGTGCTAAGTCAGACAGTCCAACTGTACTGGAGAGCCAGGTCTTAATTAAGGCTATGCTATGCTATCTACCTACTTCTTTGGATAACAGCATCATGTCGTGTCTACTCACCTATTTAGTGTTGAATTGGAGAAGTATAATTATGTTGTATAACTCCCAACTATGTATGCATGGATCTGTCGCGGCTTATAAATCATGAATATACTATAAATATTTAAAACTAATAATGATTCAATATGGACAATGAACCTAAAAATGTAAAAAGCTTATATAGCATAATAATTTCCTTCGACCTGAACTATTGTAATGTGACAAAAGTATTTATTTATTTATGTACTGGATAGATTAGTTAGACTAAGTAATGACGTCGTATGAAGGCATGTAATAATAATAATAATAATTCAAGCGTATCGTGGCGCTATTTCTGGCCATATTATCTAAGCGAAACGTCGATCACTTCTGTTGACATAATTTAAAAAATCTTTATGTTATACCTAATTCATTGAACTCCTATCCCCGCAGACTCGCGAACCTTATGTGCCGCTACTCCTCGCAGCCGGTGTGGTACTACGAGTTCAGCTACATCGGGCAACACAGCCACTACGAGGATCCCACTACTGGGAAGCCAACAGGTAAGATTTTGTCTCTTATCTTATACCTCTTCTTATATTTATCACCTTTACCCTCTATATTTTTAATTTCTCTCCTAGCTAAGTTCCTGCCTAATTGGACTAGCTGAGAATACAAACTAACTTTTGTTTTGATCCATCCAAGCTTTACAACCTTTATAAAAATTAGAGCCTGTCGATTTCCCAAGCAACTCCCAAAAATCTAATGAAGCATGTCGTAAGTGGCCACCAAGTAACCACGTCTTGCGCCGTGGCAGACGTCACGTGACGTACGCAGACGCGTAGGAGCAAAAAAACTAAAATAATTAGTGAAACTAAGTGGTGTCTTAGCTAAGACTCATACAAGTACATCAAGCGACATCGGTATAAAGTACTAGCCTGATTCATCACCAATATTATCATTTGTGCTAATCCTCTGCTAGCCTGCTTAATTTGAAACAAATATAATTGGTCAGGTGCGGCCCACCACGACGACCTGATCTACCTGTTCACGCTGTCGTACCGGTACCCAACCATCGAGACCACCAGCAAGGACTCACACGTCGTCGACGAGATGACGGCGCTCTTCTACAACTTCGCTAGATACGGGTCTGTATTTATTGACATCGACATCATCATTTATTTCTTCATTGTCATCATATTCTTCACTATCATCATCATAGTTCTCTTCACCACCATCATCTTCTTTTTTATCTTCCTCGTGCCTGTTAATATGAGTTTTTGTCATTGTCGGGGCCAAGATTTTGACTGTCACAGCGATGGGTAAAAGGTGAAGGTAATAGGGCATGCATTTCGAAATTTCGAAACTTCATAGTTTCGAAATTTCGGACCTTTTTTTCATGTTCTGTAATTTCGAAATTGATACCTTAAGTTTCGAAATTTCGAAACTTACAATTATTTCGATAACGGTCTAGTAAAATCAGCGTTGCGGTTGCTTATAGCCGCCGCGTATCGTAGGTTGTTGCTAGGTCAAAGGAAGTGGACGTGGCAGAGCCCCGATTGCATTACGAAAATGAGATCGACTATATTATAGCGGACAAACGGCGTATATTTAGAAATGTCTCAGTGATCACTAGGTTAACACCCAAAGTGATCATAGGCAGGAGGCACTCTGAATATCGACTTTAAGCTGGAACGAGCTCGTTTAATGAAGTCTAAGCTCCGACCGAGCATGGTCCAAATCATGGAAGCCTGGATCATCAATAGTCTGAAACATTTCAGCTAAAACTGCAAAATCAATTCGCGGCCTTGGAAACCACAGATGATGTGAACAAGAAGCTTGACTAAGTGGTGGATGTCCTCAGCGAAGAAGGCACGAAGTTTTGTGCAAAGCAGCATACTGGCAGATAATCTAAGCTTTCAAGAGTTACTATGAATCTTATAGAGAAACGACGTGTAAACTCCCAGTCTACTTTATCAGAATACTAGCAGGCTCTCAACAAGTCAATTAAAAGGCTGATACGACGTGATCTCCGACCCTCCAATCCGCTCGAAATTGAAAGACCTATAGAGCCCAATCGGGGGTCAAAAGTGTTCGTCCATCAGCAACTTGAAAGAAACTGACGAAAAGAATCACGTCAACAGGGAAATTTGTCTCTTCAAAGCTCGAGATCTTTTCAGAAGTTGAAGATTTAAATGGCCAACTTTTCGCATCACATGCTTCTTAATCTGACCCTAATTCAGAGGACTGTAGAGCCACTTTAACATGCCACTAAACAGAAGAGCTGCCTGGAGTCGGCCAGGACGAGGAAAAGCCTCAGGTGAGGACGGAGTGACGACTGAGCTTTTGAAAGCTGTAGGGGCTCCAGTACTCAGTGGGCTACAGGCATATTATAACTCTGTCTTCTTTACTGGCCGAACTCCGAAGGCATGGAATAGAAGCATGGTCGTTTTGTTCTTAAAAAAGGGTGGTAAAAACCTTTTAAAGAATTATATACCCATATCGCTTTTGAGCCATGTCTACTTGCTATTTTCCAGGGTCATCACAAATCATCTAGCACGAAGGCTTGATGAGTCTCCAGAACAGGCCGGGTTTTGTAGCGGATATAGTACCAAAGGCCAGTGCGGCAGATTGTATAGAAGACCGAAGAGTACAATCGACCCCTGTGCTTAGCATTTGTGGACTATATGAAGGCCTTTGACTAATTTGAAACGTGCCCTGTTTTTGACTCATTATATCGACGCCAAGTTGATTGGCGATACAACGAGGTGCTGAAATACCTGTATGATGCCGCAATGGTGACAGTCTTGTTACAAAACCAGCCATCTGAACATATCCAACTGCGTCGTGGAGTGAGACAAGGGGATGTAATATCCCCAAAATTATTCATAATCGCTTTGGACAAAATGTTTAAGACACTGGACTGGACGAGTTCTGGCATCAACATAAATAACGAGTACATTTCTCAAGTGTGATTCTTTTTTTTTATTGTTTGAAAGGTTTGCGTTTGACCACTATCTCACCATTTATTACATATTATAGGTCGCAGACGACATCATAATGGCTGAATTACTGAAGGACCTATAACGAATGCTAAATGAACTAGCTAATTCTTCTATACGCATCGGTGTACGGATGAACTTAGATAAAACCAAGGTCATGTTCAACGAGCACGTTGTTCCGGGACCGATTGCCATAAATGGAGTAGCTCTTGAAGTTGTTAGGAAGTACGTTTACCTGGGGCAGACGCTTCAAATAGGTAAATAATTTCGAGAGTGAAGTCAAAAGAAGGATATAGCTGGGCTAGGTAGCATTTGGGAAGCTTCACCGAGTCTTCTCATCGCCTATGCGGCAAAGTCTTAAGATGAAAGTCTAAGCAGTGCGTCTTACCGGTCATGACCTACGGAGCCGAAACGTGGACACTCACAGTAGGACTAGGCTATCAAATTATCAATTCAAGGTCGCTCAGCGAGCTATGGAAAGAGCTATGTTAGGAGTATTTTCACGGGATTGAATCCGAAACAAATTTATTCGACAGGACTAAGGTTACCAACATAGCTCGAATCAGCGAATCAGCAAGCTAAAGTGGCAGTGGGCTGGTCATATCTGCCGAAGGACCGATAACCGTTGGGGTAGACATGACTATAGTGGCGACCGCAATCGGCAGACGTAGTGTAGGACGTCCTGCAGTAAGATAAAGCGATGACATACGCAAGGTAGCTGGCAGTACCTGGAAGAGTAGAGCCGAAAACCAGGCTCAGTGGCGTGCCTTGGGAGAAGTTTATGTCCAGCAGTGGATTAATATAGGCTGATGATGATGATGATGGCGATGAGTTTGATCATTGATCATCAGTGAATAAAAATGTATTTCATTTTTCCTAGGCACACCTATGTATACATTTTTACACTTTAATTCAAGACTAAAGCATAAAGCCACGGTCGGTTTGGTCCACTTCTTGAATGGCCCATTTCCAAAACTATCCTCAGAGCAAAACGACATAGAAAAAAGTGTAATTTGTTCTACAGAATTGCTTTAGTGTCATGAGTTTCGAAATTTCGAAATTTCGAAACTCATGACCCTAATTTCATAGGCCAATTTCGAAACTGAAAAACTATGAAACTGCACGCCCTAGAAGGTAAGTATAACCTAGGGTTAGAGAGCTACCACTAACGACCGCACTATCACAATTGTTATAACTGTCACCATAACCATAATCTCATACTATCTTTTATCATCATTATTCTCTTCTTCGACATCATCAACGTCTTCACCATCATAACATGAGTCCTGTATACCAATTAGGTATGTGTTGTAAGAATGTAAAGTGACCATTTTAAAATCTCCTAAAAATTAATTTATAATGTCTTATATTTCGATAGTAATAATAATAAGTGTGGACATTTCATACAGCGCCATCTAGTCCCAAACTAAACAGAGCTTCTATTATGGGAACCAGATAACCGATAGAATACTTACCTATATACTTTTTTGTTTGTAAATACATATATAGAATATAATATAACACCCAGACACAGAACAATCATCAATGTTTATCACACAAATGTTTGTCCTGAGTGGGAATCGAACCCACAACCTACAGTCAGAAGGCAGGGTTACCAACTAAGCTACCAGGCCAGTCAGATTAGTAACTCGACTGTTTTGATCCATAACTCGTTTTGGCCTTACAGAGACCCGAACCCCAAAGGCGATACTCCAGAACTGGGATCCCTGTCCTGGCCCGCCATGAAGGCCAACTCCCGCAAGTTCCTGCGGGTCGGGGACCAGCTCACCATACAGGAGAACATGAAGGAAGATCGGATGAAGGTGTGGGAGGAACTCTACCCCATCACATACTGAATGGTGGTTCTGTGCGGCTGTGATAAAAACTGTAATTTTTGTTAACTTTCTATATAATTTTCTGGAAATAAATCTTGTTTTTGGATTATTTCGGTGTTTATTATATAAAAATAACGCCCAACGATCACACGCATAGCTCCTGGATCTAACTAGGATTACCTATGAGTGCACCCACAACACCCACGCTCAGAAAAAGAATTGCGCTTTTTTACAGGCACAAATCCTTGTCCGGTCGGTACCCCCTACCTCCAGGTCATGAGCCGACCGGCTCAACCACCACACTACAGAGGCTGCCTTGCGTGAGACGTTGCACGGTGAAGTGTTACCTATACTAATAAATATTTTGTTACTGTACTTATATGGTGGTGACGCTACGCTGTAAAGGTCGGTAGAGCAAAGCATTAGCTAGCAAGTCCGTTCTGCATGTTTACCTATAGATGAGGAAATGACAGTTTTTATTTGTTTATTATTTATTTAAAGCCATCTTTTTCATGAAGCTGACGGCCCTGCACCCATCCGCTCTGTTTTGTGTTATTTTTATTATTTACTAACTCTAAAAATGGCGATACTTCCATACAACTTCTCATCCCCTCTTTTCAAACCTTTTACACATTAAAAATAGCCTATGTCGTTTCTCAGGCTTTAGACTATCTGTGTACCCAATTTCATTAAATAATAATAATAATGATAATTATTTATTGAAGACACGAGATCCATAGTACGGATAATATTACAATACAATAAAGAAAGTCAGTAAATATGTAGTGTAGACATAGACATATAAACAACTAAATAAAAATTTTAAAAATAGCTAGGCAGCAATAGCCACCCATCGTCGGTATGTTGCAGTCAGGTGTGTCAAGTCACAGTCTAACTCATCAAATTAAGTCATAGTCTAGTCAACTCATACTCCTAGTAAAGTGGTGGCAACTTTACCAGAAGCTTCTATGGAGTTTTGGAAACAACACGAAAAGAAACGTTTCACCATCATTACCACTTTCCCACAATCACGCCTGTAATCCAGCCCTTAAAGAATAAAATGCCACCAATTTTATGCACCAACACTGAAAATAACACAAGTTTTGGAAAATAATACAATGCGGTGATGCGATCTTTTTCGTTTTCCCGCTAAAACTCTGAAACTGTGTTAATATGTGATTGTTGGGCGTTATTATTAGTAATAATTATTAATATTGCGGGTTCTTTGTGGATCAGGTGAAATGGACAATTGGACATATCAAATAGAAAACTTAACTGGTGATACGCTTAAAATACCAGCCTGGCAGTTTAATTAGTACAATATAATTAATTTTTATTTTTTTAGTTGTAGTGTTTAGTAGTATTTGTTATATTATTGCAGTATTTATTTATGTAGTTTTTTATGTTAATGAATGGCATGACGAGCTAACCGTTCGCCTGATGTTAAGCGACACGGCTGCCCATATCAGTTGAAAGAATAAAGGCCATTTGCCTGTAAAAAATTAATCAAAAAGTGTTGTTATCTCTAAAAATTTGGAGCACTTTATGGGAATTAAACTACGATTTTATTTTGCAAAAATCAAACACTTAGTTAAACTGTATTCGATTCCCGTTCTTCTGTTTTATTTTCTATTCACACTATTTTTTAAATTTGATTATTTTATTACGTCGAAATGCGTTTTCAAAAATAGTGTTTTTTGTTATTTTTGTGATTAGACTCCGCCTTAAAACAACGCGATGTAGAGCCATATTAGCTCGTACTATAACTTTCAGAATGTCCCAGGTTAATATAAATAAGGACAAACAACTGGTTTTGCCGATACCTACTCAGTACCTCCATTAGACAGTCACAGCCAAAGATAAATTTATAGTCAATGATCACAGCTCTGAGCCATAACAAGGAAAACACTCTCGAAAATGTCCTTCCTGTACCCGATCGTGTTTTAGTTGCACCTGAGCACGCTGGTCAATGGGGAAGCACCGAGACACAGCCGTACACATTCAAGTACATTGTATTTTGTTTTTGGTTGGTTAATCATTAATGTTTTTGTTTTGAAGTCAAGCCATCAACGTGGAGGAAAATTTTCGATAGTCATTGTTTACTTTTGTAGGTTATATCATAGAGTTATGATGCACAAGACCAACGATGAAAGTTCAAGGTGAGACAAAGAAAATGCCTTCAGAATAAGTAATATGTAGTACTCTGCTGTTACCTCGCCCTCTGCCCCCGCTAGTGTTCGTAGGAGAAATTATGTTCACGAGCTATCGACGGGCTTTATTATCTTTGGAACCAGATAACTGATAATTTGCCAGTTATTCTGCCGCCAAGCAGTAGTGTGCAAGCACTACTGCGTTCCGGTTTGAAGGGCACTGTAGCTAGCGAAATTACTGGGCAAATGAGACTTTATGATCTGATCTCACAGTCGAGTAATTTTATTACCAGTTTGTGCTGATGTCTCAGGATATGATGTGCGCAGTGCAGTGTCGCGTGAAACTCTATCTTTTGGGGTTCCGAGTGACACTGTTCTGTTATGGGCGGCCGTGTTGCTTAACATCAGGTAAACGACTAGCTCGTCACATCATTCACTCAAATAAAAAAAAAAACTGATACAATACTTATATACTTTTAGTTTTCAAATATGAGAAAGAACACATTGATGAATAAAAAAATAAAAACACTAAGATACAGAACAAACATCAATGTTCATCACAAAAACCTCATGTGCAGACAAGCAACCCGGTGTGGTATTACGAGTTTGACTATATCGGGGAACATGGATGGTACGAAGGCAACGTTACCAAAAAACCTGTTGGTAAGTATAAAATTTTCGAAAACAAGCATAGATGCCGTTGTCAGAAATGCACCAAACTGACATGGGACCACACGGGAAGCACCAGCTTTCAAATAAAAAATCATCAACATCGGTTCACCCAGTCGAAAATTCTGAGGTAACAAAAGAGAAAAAAAAACAGTCGATTTGAGAACCTCCTGCTTTTTTGAATTCAGTTGAAAATGCGGAATGCGTAATGCGAAAGTACGCGTCGGTGCACATAAATTAACCATTTCCTAATATAAAGTGATTATGCCCGCATGGCCTATAGGAAACAAAGAAGAATTTTTTTTTTATAGATATTTCAACCACCCATTTCACCCCCTTAGGGATGGAATTTCGAAAAACCCTTTCTTAGTAGATACCTATATATACTATATAGTGTATATATACACATTACAAAGAACACACCCTCCAAATCTCAAGTCACTAGGACCAGCGGTTTAGGCTGTGCGTTGATATATAAGTCAGTCAGTCAGGACTTTGAATTTTAGATGTATAGATCTATGTATCTACAGTGAGATATAAGAGCACAATAATAAAGAAAAATAATAATAAGAGCATAATAATATTTTATGATTAAAATAGCGTGTTAGTTAGAACTGCAAGCCAACTATTATAAATTGAATAATAATAATCTGTACATATAAAATGCAGTCCTGACTGACTGACTTATATCAACGCACAGCCTAAACCGCTAGTCCTAGAGACTTGAAATTTGGAGGGTGTGTTCTTTGTAAAGTATAGGTATCTACTAAGAACGGTTTTTGGAAATTCCACCTCTAAGAGGGTTAATGGGTGGGTAAATGGGTGGTTGAATTACGTATGAAAATTATTCTTCTTCGTTTCCCATAGGCCACGCGGGCGGGCACAGAAGCTAGTAATAAATAATAATACGAATGCAAGCTAAAGGAAGATAGTTTAGGCCCAAAGCTTGAAATACTATTTATCTGGAAAATAAGCCATGTTCTTATTATACACACAAGTGTATAGTAAGAACATCGCTTATTTTCCAGATAAATAGTATTTCAAGTAGTATTTCGTTGTATTTTTTCAAAAAATACTGTAATCTAGACAAGCTCCGACGAAATTCAATGGAAAATAGAGATGATATGATCCGAACCCCGGTCTAGTTTTTCGCCTGAATCTCGTAAGTGCTGTTTCTGGTTCTAACTATGAATACTATTTACATTAGTTTCCATAATATTAATATTTGAGTACGCTACCTACCGGTAGTGGGCTGGAGCATTTGTCCTGTCTATAGGTCATCGCGGCAAGTAAATAGACCAAACGCTTTTGAAGAAAAATTTCTTTACGCACGCTTGACTTGGTGAGTAAGCTGGTGAATGCGAGGCGAACGGAAGTTGAAGTTGGTTCAAGTAGATTTGCATTGTCAACTTAACACATTTCAAAATTTGTATTATTATGTTGGTATGTCCGGTAAAATGATATTTCACAATAATTGTCAAGATGGCGACATTAACATTAAACAAAGCAAAAACAAAGTTATACCGGCCGATAGATGGCGCTAAACTAAAGAAGTTTTACTTCAGTCGTGTGGTCTAAAGCGCACTCGTTTTTAAATAATATTATCTATATGACCAGTGATAGCCAAATCATTGCCAATCATTGATTATGTTTAGTTACTGAGACACGAAGCGAAAGCTGGTTATTCTATTGCTGTAAATATATTTATTGTTAAAACTTTTGGATGCATATTGCATACATTTTGCTGCAATTATCTACCCGTTTACATACTTACTTAGTAGCTCTGTTTCATATGATATACAAAAAGACAAAAGCAGACAGGTACGTGCCACCAGCTGGATATCTGCAGGAGTACATAGCATATTAAGGGCAGCCTAGCTTACTTTTACAACAATTTTTATAAAAGAGAGATACATTGTAAATTTTGGGATCACCACATTTGTTGCACCCGTGGGATCTATCATGACGAGCATCCATTCACTTGCCCTACAGCATCTTGCCTCTAAAACTGAGCGACCATTGGTCAAACCACCGTCAAACTTCTACAAAGCCCTGATCATTCTTCACGTCAAACTTAACAAACATAATATTAATTGAAGGGTTGAGAATAAAAAGGGTTTAACTGTCAAATTGATAGTTTCGAGAAATTGACTTTAAAGTTCAACGGCGTCATGTTAATGTAGAGTGTTTATAAGGTAATAGAAAAGGTTTATGTAAGTTTTAGTTGCTTGAAAAAGTTTTAATTCTATTTTAAAATACAAAATATAGTACTAATTCATACAATTACTGTAAAAATGTAATATAATAAAATAAATATAATCATGTTTTTATGCTAAGCAAACTGTATTCTTGTGACAGATAAACCGTTTTTAGATTAAAAATCTCGAGATTTAAGCCTCATTTCGGTATTATGAGAATGTATTATTGTAGATAATTTCACGCTGAATCCAGCGATACCCATAAGTCATTTTGTGAAAAAAATCAGATAAACCCTTTTTGTTCTCACCCCTTCCATTGTTACTAGAAAATCTCACTAATTAAAAAACAAAGCTAATCTTTCGCTGTAAATATTCATCATTTTCGTATTGAGATATTATTCCAATATTTTAAAGATCTGTAACTAAAACTGTTCAAAAGGTGGGTAGATTCGATATATGTACGTTCTGTGAATTTTGATTTTTGTACGTAAGTATTCCTTAAATTGTCGCCATTGGAATGCAAAGTTATTGAAGTAAAACTTCTTTACGCCCGCTTGACTTGGGGAGTAAGCTGGTGAACGGGAGGCGAACGGAAGTTGAAGTTGGTCCACGGATAGATCTCCATTGTCAACATAACAAAGTTAAAAATTTGTATTATTATGTTGGTATGTCCGGTAAAATGACAATTTACATTTTTCAAGATGGCGGTATTGACATTAAACAAAGCAAAACTAAAGTTATACCGGCCGATAGATGGAGCTAAACTAAAGAAGTTTTACTTCATTTGTGGTCTAAAGCACTTGTTTTTTTGTTTCAATTAGTCCAAACCTAACAGATATTGGTAGCAATATGATATTGATAACGTAATTCCAGTATCCTTAAGCTACGCTAAAACAGTTGTCTTCGGTGTGTCGTGCTTCATGTGGAGGCCCCTTCCCTCAGAGTCCGTATCTCCCTCCCGATATTGTCTCTGGCGGCCGCCTCGAGCGGCTCGAACTCCGGAGTGTGGTACAGCTTTGGTATCTTTAATAGTTGGTTCAGTATCTGGAATGTTAGATTTAGTAATCAGTATTTCAATAATTTCTTTTTTTTTATGTTATTGAATGATGTGACGAGCTAGTCGTTCACCTGATGTTAAGCGCCACGGCCGCCCATAACAGAACAGTGGCACTCGGAACCCTAAAACATAGAGTTACAAGCGACACTGCACTGCGCACATCATCCTGAGACATCAACACAGTCCGGAAATAAGATTATTCGACTGTGTGATCAGATCATAAAGTCTCAATTACCCAGTAATTTCACTAGCTACAGTGCCCTTCAAACAGGAACACAGTAGTGCCTGCACACTACTGCTTGGCGGCAGAATAACTGGCAAAGCGGTGGTGCCTACCTAGACGAACCTTGCAAGAAAGTCCTACCACCTAGTAAAAGTTAAAACAGTCGTATAAAATTTAAAATATTTCCGTCTTTTGAAGTAAAACTTCTTTACGTAAACTTGACTTGAGGGTAAGCTGGTGAGTTGAACGGAAGTTGAGTTCTTTACTCGTTCTTTTCTACGTAGAGTAGTAGTTCTCTCTACGAAAACAAAACGTTACGTTTTGTATATTAGTGTAGGGGCAAGAGAGATGGAGCTTTATTTCATTCGTGTGGTCTAAAGCGCACTCGTTTATTTTTTCGTTTTGCTCTTTATCAGTAGGGGACCGCCATATTTTGTTTGGTTTGGCTTTAAAGATGTCGACGCAGAACCGTAACCAATAATTTACTTAATGGAATTTCCTTCGGTCCACATTTCGTTCAACATTTTGTTGAGTTATTCAGGAAATTAGATTCCAATTTGGCTTTGTGTTGTGTTTGAATTATCAAGAATTGAAAACTTGTGTTGTTTTTCTGTAGCACACGGCTATTAAAGCTAAGAGAGTTGTGTGTGTACTGAGCACAGTATCAATTGCACTCAATCTTGGATTGCAAATATTTCATTGTAAACGAGTGGATTAATTCTGACTATTAGACAAAGCTTACGAGATCACCCTGTAAAAATAATAACAATAATAACGCCCAACGATCACATACATAGATAGATCCTGAACCCTAACTAGGATTCCTTGTGTCTAGGGACCCAGGAACTACGAAGACCATGGTCCCACAACACCCAGACACAGAACAGGTATTTGCGTTTTTTTTTAATGCACAAATACTTGTCTTGCCGCGGGAATGGAACCCGCCGCGTCTGGGCTATGAGCCTACCTGCTCAACCACCACACCACAGAGGCTTCAAAAAAGCTTTCTAATAGCATTGAAGCTTTCCATTTCATGTTAAATTAAAACTTGTTTGTTGTAAACAAGTACTAAGAGTTGCAAAAGAGCAAACCTAAATTGAGGATTATTTTAATTAGTTATTTGTAAGATTGATTGGGTTTTCTGGAAGAGATCGCTTTAAACGATAAGACCGCCCATTGTGACACTTAATTCTTAAGTTTGTGACTGTAAATTGTTCCTACAATGTGGTGTTTCAATAAAGAGTTTTATCTATCTATCTATCTATTGATCACTGTTATAATAAGAAGACGCGTGTAGTACATGAATATAAATATTTATGTATGTACTAAAGATCTTTCCCAAAAGATTTATTTTATTTATTATGATTTTTTCTATACAATCCAGCAATCCGAACATTCCAATAATCCGGCGCCCCCTAGTTTTTCATAGTTATGAATTACTGAGACTACCGTTCCAAAGCCCGCCCACCTTGATCCTCAGCTCGACGTAGGTCTCCCGCGCCATGGCGGCGTACTCTGCCCGCACCAGCTCGGCGTGGGCGTCGTACTCCGCCCGCCCCGCCGCCAGCACCGCCAGCTCGCAGTCCGCGAACAGCTGCAGGTCTCTCGGCGGGGCCGGCCCCGGGGGGGAGGGGGACGAGGGGGAGCCCGCCTCGGGGGAGGCGGAGGCGACCTCGTCGTCGGTGAGGAGCGCTAGGATGTACGAGGTTAGGTCTTGCTGCGGATACAAAATGGAACGTTAGCTTTACTTTGTTTTGGTAACGAAAATAATAAGTAATGAAATTTAAATGCAATAATAATGACGCCCAACGATCACATACATAGATCCTGGACCTTAACTAGGATTCCGTGTCTAGGGACCCAAGAACTACGAGGACCGTGGTCCCACAACACCCAGACTCATATACATGTATATGCGCTTTTGTTTTCTGTGCACAAATACCGTCCATATATTACTGCGTTATTCCTTTCCATGCAAGGTTGTCTGACAGAGATCACTTTGAACGATAAGACCGCCCTTTGTTACACTTTGATTAAATTGGTTCACTTTTTTTAAAATTAAGATGTGGTGTTTTAATAAAGTTTATCTATCTATGTAATACTTGTCCTACCGCAGGAATATACTAGTTCTGTGTCTGGGTGTTGTGGGAGCATGGTCCTCATAGTTCCTGGGTCCCTAGACACGGGGAATCTTAGTTAGGGTCCAGGATCTATGTATGTGATCGTTGGGTCTTATTATTATTATATTATTAATATTTGGTAAACGTCCACAGCTGAACGCAGGTCTTCCCCATAAAACGCCACCTTAATTGGGTCTAGGACAATACAGTGTGCTATCGGGGTCCCGATGCGTCTAGTACGATAGTGGACCGTTGGGTACCGAGTACGGGTGTAAGTCGGTAGTGGTCCGATCAGTATGCAAGTGTCGCGGTGTGCTCACGGCCTGCGGGTGGTGTCGCAGCAGGGGCGGCAGCAGGCGCGCGGCGCGGGCGGGCGGCGTGTGGCGCAGCACCAGCGCCAGGCGGAAGGCGGCCGGCTGCGTCGCCTCCGCCGCGCCGCCCTGCACCAGCCGCTGCCACGCGCCCGCCTGCTCAAGGTGCGCCACTCGTGTCGGACCCAGGGAGCCACACAGAGAGTATGGGTTACTTATGTTAAAGGTTGACGCGACGAGCTAACTGTTCGCCTGATGTTAAGCGACACGGCTGCCCATATCAGTTGCAGTGTCACTCGGAACTCTAAAGTATAGAGTTTCGCGTGACACTGCACTGCGCACGTCATCCTGAGACATCAACACAATCTAGTAACAAGATTACTAGACTGTGAGATCAGGTCATAAATTCTCATTTGCCCAGTAATTTCACTAGCTATAGTGCCCTTCAAACCGGAACACAGTAGTGCTTGCGCACTACTGCTTGGCAGCAGAATAACTGGCAAAGCGGTGGTACCTACCTAGACGAACTTTGCAGAAAAGTCCTACCACCTAGTAAAAGTATTAACGGGGAAACGAAAATATCGCGTCACCGCATTGTATTATTTTCCAAAACTTGTGTTATTTTCAGTGTTAGTGCATAAAATTTGCGTTAAGTGCTGGATTACAGGCATGTGCGTGGGAAAGTGGTATAATGATGGTGAAACGATTATTTTCGTGTTGTTTCCAAAACTCCATAGAAGCTTCTGGTAAAGTTGCCACGACTTTACTAGGAGTATGACTTTGACTAGACTAAATTATGAGTTGACTTTATGACTTGGACTGTAACTTGACTTCAGACATAATATATTAATTAACTTGAAAAAATATCAATTACTTGGCACTGGTTAAATACACAAAAGTGTGAAGCCAAACCAAAAGCATAAAAAAAGCTGGTAATAGATGATCACGCCCCGTACCTGATATGCGATACAGTTCCCGAGCGAGTGCCAGATGTGGTCATGCGGCGCGGCGGCCCGTACCTGATCCCACGCGGGCTCGGCGTCCGCCGCGCGCAGCGAGTCGCACGCGCTCCGCCACAGGCGGCTAGCCGCGCAGCCCTGCGCCTCGCCCCCAGGGGCTGGGGACACGCCAACAACGCTTTTGGATGGCAATTTTGCCAGTGTCACGTACTATACAAAAAAACATCAAAATCGGTTCACCCATGTTGACCCAATTGAAAATACTGAGGTAACAAACATTTTAAAAAAATATACTCGAATAGAGAACGTCCTCCTTTATTGAAGTCGGTTAATAAACCAAAAAAAAATACAACTGAATTTCTCAATTCCTATAATATCTAGAGTATAATAAATATTTTATGAGTGCCTTTATTCTTTGAAATTAGCTATTACTAGATCCTAAGAACTCGCCAGGCAGTGTATACTAGCCGCGATGACCTATAGACAGTTCAAATGCCAGCCCACTACCGGTAGGTAGTCAAAAGTTTTATTGCAAATAGGCAATTTTTAGCACTTTTACAAGGTAGCGCACCCAACCTGCTGGCAGCATTGCCCCGTTGAATTGCAATGCTGATTCGTTGTACCAGCATTCTGGTCACGCGTAGCATCGACCAAGCGCTCTGATAAACTTTGGAAAACGCGATGAGCTCCCGGCCCCCAAGTATAATAATAATTATCTTACCTCCCATGTCAGGTTCTCTCCAACACATCGCCATTTCCGAGTCTATGGGCCACCGCCCCGCGTCGCTTCTGAAACACGGATGAATCATTCATAGGAATATATTTCAAGTTTTCAAAAGTTCAAGGAAAGATCGAGACCCGCCAACAGGGATGTAGCTAGAGTCGAATTTGAGGTAGAGCAGCATTGGTTACAGGGGAGGGCGGAGGTAAAAAATGCATCATATTTGATCTGCCCTCGCAGCGCGGACTCCTAAATCAATCACCATGTACTTACGCGGTACATTCAATAGCAATTCGTAGACAAATAATTTCTGTGACAGAACATGAGCATGGATCTAAGTTATTTTTTTAATCTCAAACCATAAACAAACAATTTAATTATAATAATTTATTTGTTTTTAATGTTTTTAAGGTAGAAAATTGTGATTACAAGGTAGGACATTACTCCACAACTAGTCAACAATATATAAAAAATTACACGATGATATTTCAAGAGCTATATGCACCTATCATTTATTACACTCATTTAATTAATCTAAGTTTAATTAATATCTGTTGATATTATATCACTTAAAAACCATCATATAAATGATGGTTATGGAATGATACGGATATAAATTCTACAAACAATTTTTTTTGGACTTAGAGGACTTTGACTTACACAGCATATATTATCTAGTTTTTTGAATGTAACGAGAAAATTATCACTTCTTAGTTTTTTACCAAATCGAAAGAGAAAGATTTAAAAAAAAAAACGAATGTGATTAAGACCAAAGGACTGAAGTAAAACTTCTTTAACTCCATTTCTCTTACCCCTATAGTATTACGAAACGTAACTATTTATTTCTATCTTCACGTAAAGAGGGAGATATAAGTATACCCTCTCAACTTCCGGTCGCCTCATCAGCGTGAGTAGTCTTTTTTAAAAAAATTACATTGCAACAGTAAAAAAATACCACATGTAAAACAAGGCTGTAAAAAACAAATCTTCTAGGTTCGACCACAACCAACATGCTCCCATTCGTAAAAGTGCTTACATCACTGTTACAATAAAACTTCACCATTACAAAAGCACAACCTTAAAATTTTAGCAAATAAATGGATAATACTTACAATAAAAATGTGAGGTGGTTTAACCAATTTTAATTCGAATGTTAAAAGTTTTATTTAGATACGCGGCAGAGCGCGGGGGCGCGCCTGGCGGAATGTCGTGGAAACGAGGAGAGCAGTGATGTGACGCGTAATGTCGATAATGTCGCGTGATGGCATTTTGTAGGATAGGTCTACGTATGTATGTCGATATTGTCGGTGTATCGCGATTTGTGGTTTCACACGTGCATGCGGCGAGTATTGATACCTTTTTGTGGTCACATAAATGGAATTGTATTGGATCTTTTGAAATTGAAGAATAGGTAGGTACTGCTGAAGTTATTTTTATGTTTAGTTCAGCCAAATATGGCGATTGTGTCTAATATCGGTACTATTATGGGTTGTTTGTCTTAGTTTCTTTAAGTTGAACTAGATGGCGCCCACCTTTGGTGATAAGTACCTATGCCTGAATCACGGTGACGAAATTCTCAAGTTTTATGTACCCCTCTGGAATAATTTCTAGAATGGTCCAGAAGCAAGCACAGTTTTAAAATTAATAAGAACTTCGCACTTACCCATTCCTCTACGTCATACCTTCTACCAACGCACTCGGGTACGTCTTAGAGATGAGTGCATACTTAAGAGCCGCCAAATTTTAATGCAGATGGGCGTGTGGTCTTAGATGTTTGAGTAAGTACTTATAAGTGCTATGAGCTTAACTTAGTCGATATTTATAACGTTGTCACGCGCGATAATTTATCGATGCAATGGAGAAAGTCATACGTCACATCACTATTTATAAAGGGAGGAACTAACGTAGTGTATTGCGCATGCGTAAGGGAGTTTTGAAATGTCTCTTCAACTTATACCTTTGACACGTGCGTTACAAAATTCAACTTTATTTGTTCACTGTTAAAGTACTACAGTTGAAATACGTTTCATTGTTATTGCAAGTGGCCAATCGATAGCAAGTTTTACCACTCGGAGTTAAGGTATAAATTAAAGTTAATCGATATGCCAAGTGAGTCATCACTAGATCATCTCGTCTAGGCACGACACCCGGACCCTGAACTTGAAATGGCCTACTTGGAAAATGCTAAGTTCGATTCCCACCCAGGACCTACATGTATATGATGAACATAGATGTTTGTTCTGTGTCTATCATATATATCGATATATATATCGATATCTAACCTAATTAATTGAATAAAATGAAATACTTCAATAATAAAATAGAATGGAATAATATAAGACTCGACATCAAATATACCTATCGATAGGAAACATTGAATCATAATGAGAGAGGTAAGAAACTGGTCTTATCACTTAGAGTGATCCAATCGATGTTTGTTCTGTCTGTATGTTAAGTATATTACGGAATACTCATATCCTTTCTCTTTTATATAACATACTGTTTAATCCATTAACTCCTCTCTATTTAAAGGAACGATTTAACTTCTGGCACAACTCACATCAGCGTAACCTTAGATCAACAGAAAATCTTTCACTAAAAATGCCTATTCATACTTCTTCTTTTTATGACAAATCTTTTTCTGTACAGGCCGTACGCCTTTGGAACGCGCTTCCAATTCCAGCCAGACAGGCTCAGTCGTTGGCTATATTTAAATCCAGCGTTAAAAGTTTTTATCTTTCACAGTTGTCATACCTACTATTAGTAGTTTCATCCATTTGAACTTATTTCGTTATTATGTAAGTATTTATAATTTATATGTTATTATTATTATGTATGTATTTATACTTATATATTATCTAGTATATATGAATCTGTTATATTTAATTTATTGATTATTTATTATACATTATATATTATTTTTATTTTTTATAAATTTCATTGTTTTCAATTTTACTCAATTCGTTTACACCACCGACCTCTATCTCTCTAACAATTTCTTTCCATCCAAAGGTTGACTGGAAGAGATCGCTTTTAGCGATAAGTCCGCCCATTGTACTATAGCTTTAAGTTTCTTCATCTGTAACTGTTTTTTCTTCTGGTGTACAATAAAGAATTTTTGTATTGTATTGTATTGTATATTTAATGATGATTGTTTTTTTTTGTATGACGCCTAGTTGGCTAAAGTAGGAGGCAACTTACTGCGATATAGCTCAAGGGCGGTGCGAGCTTCGGCTCGTTGCCGGGAGAAGAGCATCGGGACGGATCGAGAAGACTAGAGACGCCCACTGGTAGAGTGGACCCTGTGGAAAGCGCGACCTTTCCAGCTAATCTACGGAGGTAGGTTGACCTCGCCGTGAGTGAAGTACTAGATAATAATTGTAATGTATAGAATTGTATTAACTATATAACTAACTGGTATAAATATAATATTTAAAAAAAAAAAATAAGTATCATGATTCCAATTTTATATACCTTATTTCATTTCCTGTTTTATTTATTATATTAATAATATACACATGTATAGTTTATTTGTATTACGTATGTTTTGTAGTAAATATATATGTATAATATGCAATTTTATGTGTAAGTATTTTTGATTATCCGTTCTTTAAACATTAATAAAAATATCTTTTTCGAATTGTGCATTGGTTCCACCCCCTCTGGGTCTAGGCTGAAAATCCCAGCGCTGATTTTCAGCCTAGACCCAGAGGGGGTGGCTCTGATGACCAGCAATATGCTGAGCCGACGCCCATTCGATACTTGTTTATTTCTATTCATTATCATCATATTATCATATTAATTATGTGTATAAATTTAACCTGTTTTTGTACTTTAATTTTAGACAAGTATTGAATAAATGTTTTTCTATTATATTCTATTCTATTGTAGTTCTAACAAGAATTCAAAGACTGCTAGGAATTTTCTTATCAAAATACTCTATACGCTACAAATGTTAAATATATGAATTGATCGCGTGTAGCCATCGTTCATTCCGTTCCAGATGCCAGCCATAGTCAGAATGGCATTTATTTTCAAATGTTTACTTAGTTTTTCTTTATTGTTAGATAGCCTTTCCTTTGACCACTATCGCACCAGCTGGGCTATCACGTAACTCGATTGCAACCCATAGAAACACAAATTTGTATGGATTTGACAGTTTGAATACGCAGTTTGTGTGCATAGTTAGTATGGAAATTTCTCCTGTTGCAATGCAAACAAAGTTTCGTTATCACCCTGCTGATGGTAAGTAACGATAGGGTCTAGGATGTAACACGCTTGCCTAGAAGATACCTGTTCACTCGATTTTAGTATATATTTCCAAATTTTCTGCCTAGTCATTGCCCTACCCCGCATTGACCTTTGTCGCGCACAGACGTGCATCATTTTTCGCTAGTGAATTTCGTGCTTATTTTTTGTGATTGGTGGACACGTGAAATTTTCAATTCCTGCTTCCACTTGGACACTTTGGACGGCAGACTCCACCTTGTGGGTGGTCGCAGAGCGTGATAACCGCATGTGGCTCAGCTAGGCCTCCTACTTCGTGGCGAACTCCAATATTTATTGGTGAACAATTTTTGTTGGTGGTGAGGCTCGAACACAGTGCTCGGTAGTCGACGACGGCAGGTTGCTGTTCGTGTGCCACAACACCACAGGCACTTATCAACGATACGCAAAACAAGGCTATCGGCCAGTGCTACGCGAGCAGCGGTCTTGCTACGCAGCATATACAAAGCGCTACGGAACGACTACGTGAAGCTACGATTTATGTCACTCGCTACAACGCTGGGATATGTTACTACATTGAATGAGTGCATACGTACAAAGACTGACCGCACCTACTGGTGAGTAGCTGGCTACACTTTGCATAACGCCTGGCGCTTACTACGTAACTGACGCCACCCTGCGTATTTTATGGCTATTAATTAATTAGCTTTGCTTTTGGCTTAGCTTATCAATTAGGCATCCTTGAAGAGTGGAGTTTATATTTGATTTATATTTGATTTTAACGAATTGTTTGTAAGGAAAATGTCGGTTAGACACACACCTCCAAAAGGCTTTGCCTCGGATTCTGATTTACCGCAGACACAGTCAGATTCCAACCTACCTTTACTAGTACAAGAAGATGACATGGCCAATGCCGCAAAGCGTTGCAAGCGTCCTCGTCCTTCTCACATGAAGAACTCACAACACTCGTGTGGAGACGTTAAGGCGGAAATGAACGACATCAAGTCTCTGTTGCTATCTTTTAAAAATGAACAGTCCGCCATATTGAAAACCTTAATATCAGATGTTAACGAGATCAAGTCGTCAAAATTAGAACAGTCAGAGATGTTAAATAAATTGATATCTGATGTAAATGAGGTAAAGTCACAAAACAGACAAATACAGAAAGCTAACGCTGACCTCGAAAAATCTGTGAGAAACATCACTGAAAATCTGGGGGCCATGCAAATAGAAATTGAGAGTTTAAAGAAAGATAAAGCCGAATGCACTCATCAGATCATATTGTTACAAAACCAAATTTCTGATCTGCAACGCTCGTCTAGACCGTCTGCTATTGAAATAAAAAATATACCGCCTAAAAAAGACGAATGCTTGGAAGATCTTAAAACCGCAATAATAAAGCTCGGAAAGACACTTAATGTGTATATTCAGCCATCATATATCCGGGATGCCTATCGTCTCCCTGGGAAACCTGGCACTGTACGCCCTATCGTCTCCGAATTCACAACAGTCGGCTTGAAGGATAGCATATTGGCGGCTACGAAGCTATTCAATAAGCAAAGATCAGGTCAAGATAAGCTAAATACTGAACACTTGGGATATGACAATAACCGATCACAAGTCTACGTTGCTGAGTATATAGTTGGATCATCTCGAAAGCTTTTCTATATGGCCAAACAGTTCTCAAAATCTAATAATTACAAATTCTGCTGGTCGAAAAATGGCAGGATTATGATTCAAAAAAATGAAAACTCTAAAGCAATCGCGATCACTAATGAACAATCACTGAATAACGTTCTAAGTCAGGATTGACTATATGGCTGGATGAGCAGTTTCTCTTTTCATTTATTTGGTGCATGTATTTTAATTAAATATTTTGAATTGTATTATTATATTAATAGCTTACACTTACACTTTTATACAACATTACACACTCACAATTACCCCACCAAACAACTGAACAATCATTCACAAAAACACACAAGATCTGGAGTAACTATACGGAAGAATATAAAAAGCTCATGTGCGGAGATGTCCATTATATTTTACATAAAAATAAAAAATAAATCCCAACTTGTGTGGTTATTCACAATGGGATCTTCAACTGGTTTAAAACAGTGACTAATGATTGATATCGACAGTATAAATACGGACATCGATGAACTGAGCCCTTCCTCCTCGTATTCTTGTCCTCCAGACGAATGTTTACAACATATTAATGCGAACAAAAAGTCCCTAAAAATTCTTCATCTTAACATTCGTAGCCTAAATTGCAACTTTGATGGGCTTATTACCCTTCTTTCAGTACTACGGCTTCAATGTGACATCATAGCTTTATCAGAGTGTTGGTTGCGCTCTGTTTCTGTCTTACCAATTATCGATGGATACAAATCTTACCGCTCAAACAGATCTATCAACCAAAATGATGGTGTTGTTTTGTACGTCAACAGTGATGTTGATTGTACAATATTAGAGCCGGACTTTACAGATGGAAACTGTCTTGTGTGCTGTATTGGAAATCATACTGCAGTAATAGCAGTTTATAGACCTCCATCATTTAATAATATTGATAACTTTATATGTAGTCTAAATTTGGTACTATTAACCCTCTCAAGTTTTAAAAACATCTGCTTAACAGGCGATTTTAATATAGATATCAAGCCAAATGGTGCGGACTATCGACAGCATGACTATCTTGATTTGACTGCTTCTCATGGTCTTCTTCCAGCACACTATCTACCTACAAGATTAGACAACTGTCTAGACCACATGCTCTTAAAAAGCTCTTATGAGGCTTGTACTATTGTCATTCTTACTTTTATTACTGATCACTGTCCGGTGCTTCTCTGTTTATACACAAATAATGTAAATAAGCCCCGACCCACTAACACGCGCGTTGATTATTATGCCATTGGACGTGAAATAGCCTGCACCGATTTTTCGGATATTTACTTACTTAGGGACGTTAATGCTGCTGCTAACCTACTCCTCGTTCTGACAAGAGCCATTATTCATAAAAACACACGCAGTGCCCGTGTCCCTAAAAGGAAACAAATCATCAAGCCCTGGATCACCTCGGGACTTCTCCGATGTATTCTTCATCGAGATAGACTTCATCTAAAGCTCAGAAAATCGCCTAAAAACACCATTCTTAAACTTACGTACACACGTTACCGTAATTTTTTAACCAATCTTCTTAAAAAATTGAAACAAGACTATGAACAGAATGAATTTCTTATGGCAAAAAATAACTGTAAACTAACCTGGAGAGTAGTCAAAAAGATTACGCATACTCAGCGGTCCTCTCCTCCACCTAAAGAACTGCTTCAGCTTAAATCGGATCCAGTATTGTCAGCTAACGATATTAACAGCTATTTTGCAAACATAGGTCGCTCGTTGGCTAGCAAAATATCTAGGAGTAGCTTGGTCCGATCTACTGACCCTCCGAAACTGTCCCCTGTTAGCTCATTTGTAATTCTCCCTACAGATGAAACCGAGATCAAGAATATTATCTTAGGTCTTCGTGATGATTGTGCAGTGGGGTGGGATGGTATTTCGTCAAAACTGCTTAAGCAAAATCACCATGTTTTCATTCCTCTCCTTGTACACATCTTCAATAATGCAATTTCTTCTGGTGACTTCCCTAGTGTTTTCAAAAAGGCCTTAGTACACCCTGTACATAAATCAGGTGACAGAGGCAGTGTCAATAATTACCGCCCTATTTCGGTTTTGCCCGCAATGTCAAAGATTTTGGAAAGAATTTTAAATAATCGCCTGGTCAATTACCTGAATACTAATCATATGATTTCCGATAACCAGTATGGCTTTCGAAAAGGAAAATCAACTGAAGATGCTGTTGGAGGCCTTATAGACATAACAACCAAAAATCTAGATGTGAAAAAGAAATGCCTAGCAATCTTTCTGGACTTATCCAAGGCCTTTGACACTGTCTCTGTCCCCATCCTACTTACTAAGCTGGAAAAGATCGGCGTTAGGGGTACAGCCCTGAAAATTTTCCAAAGCTATCTGGAAGATCGTAAGCAGATGGTGAAAATTGGGTCCATAATCAGTAATGAACTGCCGTTAGACTACGGCGTCCCACAAGGTAGTATACTGGGGCCAACATTATTTCAGATTTACATTGATGACCTATGCCGTTTCTCTCTTGAGAGCTGTCACATATTTTGTTATGCCGACGATACAGCTATTCTTGTGCAGGGCGACAGCTGGCTTCAAACCAAGCATTATGCCGAAAAAGCTATGCAAGTGATGATGTCATGGCTAGCGGATAATCTCCTAACACTAAATGTCGAAAAAACGAAATTTATAACCTTTTCCATGAAATCATCGTCACAGCCCCCTGATTCCTATGAAATCAAAGCTCACATCTGTTCAAACCTTCATCTAGGTGATTTTTGTTCTTGCAACACTATATCCAGAACTAATAAAATTAAATATTTGGGAGTTTATGTCGACGAACTCATTAACTGGCACTCTCATATTGATGCTCTAACGTCTCGTACTAGAAAATTGATTTACATCTTCAAAACACTCAGAAGCTCAGCCAACCAGGACACACTTAAACTAGTGTATTTTGCACTATGTGAGTCTCTAATACGATACTGTGTCACAGTATGGGGAGGCGCGCTAAAAACTAAAATGCTGCAGCTAGAAAGAGCGCAAAGAGCGGTATTAAAAGTGATGTTCAAGAAACCTTATCGCTACTCAACATCTGCTCTATACTTAGATTGCAAGGTTCTATCAGTGAGACGGATCTTTATCCTTCAAACAACACTCAGAAAACATTCCTTGTTGTGCTATGATCGTGATGAATCTTGTAGGAAGCGCAGAAGTGACATTGTCTGCGTTGTGGAAAAGCACAGAACCAACCTCTACGGTCGTCATTTTCCAATCATAGGTAGTCAACTGTATAATAGATTGAATAAATACCTTTGTATATTTCCACTTTCAAATTATCACTTAAAACACAAAGTCTCAGATTGGCTCCTTGATTTAAATTACTCCGAGAGTGAGAACTTGATTGCATTTTGTTTTTAAAATAAACTATCGAATGCACGTTAGTGAATTGATAACAGATGTTAATCTGTTTTAATCTGGAATACTTATAAGCTATCACCATTCCCAATCCGTTCACGCTCATACAAACTCTTGCATTTATAATATCAGAGTAATAATGTATACGATATCTTATACTTTTTGTTTGCATACGACCACATATCATAAAATAATGCCTACAAGCTGTTACACACACACACACACACACACACACACACACACACACACACACACACACACACACACACACACACACACACACACACACACACACACACACACACACACACACACACACACACACACACACACACATACACACAAACTCACACAACAATTCACTTACCTACATATAGTTATATACGGTACTGTATAATTGTATAATTGTTACTTTTACTGTACTTATTTCTAAAAAGCGCGACAATTTTTTGTAAGCATTACATTATCTGATGCCCTAGATACAGGTGCTTAACCTTACAAGGGCATTGTTAGTAGGAGCTGTACAGTATTATAATATCTTTTAATGTATTATTAGCTTAATATAACCTGAACGCTGAACTGACTACATCACATGCAGACACAGATGGAAGCAGTACAATTGGGATGCGGGTTTGGTTATCCGGTTTTGAAAGTGATCACCGTACTCTGAAATACAAGTTTTGCTTAGTTCGGAGACGAGGATTGCCGTAAGATACTGCGATGGCCTAAGCTGTGTCTCGTGTTCCGTTATGTGGTCTGTATAACGGTATGAAAATTAGCGTTCATTTGTGTTAACATAGTTACAATGCTTCTACAACTTACAATTGTAACCATTTCTGAATAAATATATTGATTGATTGATTGATTGAGTCATTTATTCTATGTACCTACTATATAATTATTAGATAAATAAATAAATATTTGTGGACATTTCACGCAGCGCCATCTAGCCCCAAACTAAGCAAAGCTTGTAATATGGGAACCAGATAACTGATACAATACTTAGATACATTTTGTTTGAAAATACATACATAGAATACAATATAACACCCAGATACGGAACAAACATTGATGTTCATCACACAAATGTTTGTTCCTGGGGGGGAATCGAACCCACAACCCACAGTTCAGAAGGCAGGGTTACTACCAACTGAGCTATCGGGCCAGTCAAAAAATTTAAAGATTATATAATAATACTACAAACAACGAATCTGACAAAAATTTGTACTGCTAGCGACATCTAGTACAAGACCGAAAATCATAGCAGGCAACCATTCCTTCAGTGTTACTATCAGCAATAATTACCCAAATATTATACGAATCAACGCGAACAGCCGCGTGTGACAAAAAGAAAAAATTATTGGCATAGTCATAATACCATTATTATTATTAATAACAGCTAAAGAAAAATAATATAGATTAAAGAACCTAAAACGACAGATTATTGGTATACAAGTAACTTCTAGGTTTCGTAAAGCCATGCTATGCTATTGTTTTAACTCATCATTTTTTTTACCAACTTTTGTCATTCCGCGCTTTGTTACCTTTTAGGAGGATATTTTTTTTTATTGTGGGAAAATTAGAAACGGCATGTGGCTACCCTGGCAAACATAAAAAAAAAACGAAAAAACATGGCGACTGTCTGTGTTGGCTCAGTGTTGCAACTTATAGGCAACTTAGCACTATGTTGCTAGATTTGGAACTAACACTGGAATACAGCGCCTAGCACTAAAAAGCCTTTTTTGGGTCAGCGTAGATTAATAAATTTAAATTTAGTTTTATATGTAGCTGCACTGTCATGGGAGATTCCCGAGATATAAAAAATAGTAATGACGACGTACAGTTTATCTGTCTTATTCTTATATGATATAGGTACCTTTCTTTGCCTTGCAGTCATGTATAGTATAGAATGAGTAATGCGAATGGTTTTAGTTGTGAACTAACAGCAGAAATAAAGAGTTTAAAATTCCCCAAATTATTCTTATAAAAATAGACAATAAAGACGATAGCGTACTCATTTAAATTGAAATAGTTGTCTGAAAGAAAAATTGTCCACATTATTTTTTTTTAATAATAGTCACAACCATATTTTGCTTGTAAAAATTAAGTAACAATGAAATATAATTTTATATTATGCCCAATATAATTAGCACTGTATTAGTCAATTTATATCAATCTAGCACAATTTGAATTGCCACCACTTAGCACATTTCTGTGATATCGAGTGGCAACCTTGGCTGTGTCGTGATTTTGCTATTGCTCTAAATAATTTTCTATTGATTTTCATAAAAAGCTTAATCTCTCATTTACTAAGATTTAACTATTGTTACGCGTGTTAATTACTGTTTCACCGCTAAATACTACCCAGTGACTTCAGCAGGTAAACAAACGGGCGCCGAAAAGGTTCATTAACAGCATTGCAGGTTTCCGTCGATCAAGAAGAATGGGTCATCGGAGCGGTATGTGAGTAAACTAGGCATTAAATTTCATCGTTCCGGATGTTCGCAGGCGCTATGTCGTGGCGTCGTGATGATCGTCCGTCCCGCTGGGGCGACCCGGAGAGTCGGTGGGGCAACAGCGAGCCGCGGCCGAGGTCGCCTGTTTGGGATATGCGGCGCGACAGCCCCGACCGTCGCTCGCCACAGCGTGACCGCCATCGTGATCGCTACGACCGCGACCGCGATCGCCAGCGGGACGACCGCTACCGCCGCGATACTCGTGACATTCGCGACCGCTACGACCGCCGTGAACGTGACCGACGGGACTTCCGTCGCTCGCCCAAACACGACGACAACGACGACGAAGTCCCCGCGCCGCCTTCTCCTCCCAAAATCAGCGACGACTTCCCTAAATCAATGTCGCGAAGTCGTTCAACTAGTCCAGATCGCGACACGCGTGATGATGACAAATATGACAGAGAAAAACCAGACGAGAATCAGTCTATCAATGCTTCCCCGGGGGATTGGTTTTGTAAATGTGGTCTCTACAACTTCAAAAGAAGGCAGGTTTGCTACCGGCGTAACTGTGATGGAAAGAGGTCTGAAGGCATTGTCTATGGAGGTGACAATGACAAAGCTATGTTTGATGGCTGTGGCATTACAAAGAGGCTATTGTTTAGGCGTTTGGATGCTTTGACAACAGAGGAGAGAATATTAGAAGTAATTAAAGAAAGATGTTCAAAGTCGGTTTTAGATTCTATAATGGGGATCACCATTGGTAGGGAAACATTGACAGGGGCTTCCAAATGTCTAGCTTATATTAACTTCAATTCCATAGCTGACTCCACTGCTGCTCACACAGAATTAATGAACCTTCAGCCAAGTTTGGTAATAGATGGTCGTGAAGTTCTTGTTAGCTTTTATAATGAGCCTAAAAAACCTGTAAAGCCGCAACCTTCATCAGATTATTCAGCTTACTACAATCAGATGTCTCAATTTAGCAATCAATCATTGTCAGAGGCTGACCGGGTTAACGCAGCAGCTGCAGTTGCCCAGTCAGCTATAGCTTCAGCTCACGCTAGGAACCACTCCTGGACTCCAGTTTCAGCTCCAGCATTTGTTGTGTCTACTGCGCAAGTTGCTCCTGGAGTTACAGCTCCCACCGGAGATGGAAAATCCAAATACAGTCCTCCAGATATGAACACATTTATGTATGATGAAACTTCTGGCTACTACTATGACCCATCAACAGGGTTGTACTATGATTACAACACACAGTACTTCTACAACAGCACAACCAACCAATACATGTACTGGGATGCCACAACTAGCACATACATAGCGGCAACACAAGCTCAACAGAATACTGAGCAACCAAAGCTGCCAAACCCTCCGCAAGCAACCATGGAAAACACCATACTCAAAGAGCCTGAGGAAAAGAAGAAAAAAGAAAAGGAAGATAAAGTTAAAGTTGCAAAGAAGATTGCCAAAGATATGGAAAGATGGGCACGAACACTCAATCAAAAGAAAGAAAATGCTAAGAGTAATGTTGTAATGGAGCAGGTGTTGGATACATCAGCTAGTAAGGGGTCTGCTGATATTGGGTTCAGAGTACTTGGTGCAGGGCCATCTGTTCCAATCCAAATAAATCATGTCGGAGAATTGTCACCACCTCCAATAGGAGATGACTTTTTAGTGAAAAAAGTGCCTGATACACCAGTAATTGAAAATGATGATGGTATCATTGACTGGGCAAAGCTGACCTGTCTCCTATGCAAACGCAAGTTCCCTTCAGTCGAAGTACTAACAAAGCATAAAACTATGTCTGATTTACATAAGCAGAACTTGGCCGAATTCCGTAAAAAGAATGAATTATTGCCTCAAACTAATGGATACAGAGACCGAGCTGCAGAGAGGCGGATGAAGTTTGGAGAAGATGAGATGCCTGTTAGAAAGCGGTTTGATCCACCAGACAGCATGCCGCCTCCGATGATGCATCATCCTGCACCAAGTGTAGTGGATACAATTGGTGGGAAAATGCTACAAAAAATGGGCTGGTCTGAAGGAACTGGGTTAGGAAAGTTAGGGCAAGGCAGGATAGCTCCGATTGAGGCTGAACAGAGGCCGAGCTTGGCTGGTTTGGGACAGAAAAAAGGCATTTACACACCTACCCCTGGGGAAACATACCGGGATACTGTCAAGAAGCTCATGATAGCAAGATACAAAGAAGTCGTCGGACAAGAGGATGACTAGGTAGGTGACTTTCTTTTCTCATAATGCTAATCTTTATGTCCACAGGTCTTGGATTTTGGAGGTCAGTAATTTATTTACTGTGAAGTATTAGGTTTTGTTTTTGACTCTAAGTTAACTCACGTATCATAGGTATAAAGATAATGATACTAACATTTTATAGTGTTGGTTCTTCATTTATCATTAATACATTCTAACTAACTAATTATTGTGGTCTGTACAACAAAGTTTCACAACTTTATAAAACAATATCAGTATTCTTAATTTTTTTTCTATTTATCATTAATTGATTGAGCTAAGGGGGATAAAAATGATTGTCATACAAGTAAATTGTGGATACAAGTAATACAAATATGTATGTATTAATGGAATTTGTTTAGTGTGGTTTTGCATATTTTTCCTTCTTTTATGCATTTTCTACATATTCAAGGTACATCCGGTCTACATACATGTCTACAGAAAAACATTCTGATCCAAAATCCATTGAAATATTCACATAAAATAAAGATTTTGTCCTAGAAACAGGAACAAGTTAGTTTGATCTAAGTAAACATAAAGGTTATAATTAATATACAGGTTGTTCCAAAAAGAAAATTTTGGAAATTTATATTTAGGTAGATGGGCTGATACAAAAAAATATTCACATTATATGATCTTGAACTAAAACAGGGTGAAGTAAGTTTGGCAAAGGGTATAAAAAGGTTGTGGTCTAAAATGAAAATTTGTTGAAAAAATTTTTCTCTAATGTTTTGATTCTGGTTTCACTACAATAGATGTCGCAGTCAATGCGCGCAGTCAATCATCCCCAGAGTGTTGCCCTTCTTTCACGTGGTGAGTATGTAAAAAACTGCACAAATGTATTACAACATTCACTTATGTTTTTTTTCAACAGCTCGGACAGGTAATGTATTCATTATCATTATGATGGACAACTTGTTGACAACAATGATCATAGCAGTGTGACCATAGTTGTGACCGTGATAATGAAATGTCACTGTGATCGTAACCTTGAAATCATTGATCACAACTTGTTCTGATAAAGCATAGCCACCATGTTTTTGTTTTACAGCATTTTCCACAGCGCATTTTTCCCTAAATAGATGCTCATGTTAAACTTTTAGCATTAACGTCTTGCTATAACAGTGTAAAATTGTCTACGCCAAAAAAAATTACACAAAATAAAATTAATAGAAACATTGTTGAAAAGAAGCAATCGGGACATAAATCAGGACCGTGTGCTAAATATTTAACATGGCTAGATTACTAGCCTCTTAGCTTTAGCATACAGGACAAAGAAGATCCTCGGACAATACTAAAGACCTGTGATATAACTGTGATAAACTAGTGATGTGCAGAAACGGTGATGTGAAAAACTATATTTTTCTGATAAATGTGATCATTTACATTACAGAGTCACACCAAGGTGCCGGACTTCGTGCCAAAATCATAGATATTTGAAATAATGTATTATTTTAGGTTAAGACAAGTTTTATGAATGAGGAAGTTGTACAAAGTAGGTTTGTAGCTAACGAGTAAGCCTAGTTGTATCATTCGAAATAATTACAATTGCATCGAAGTAGGTAAAATTTGTACTTATATTAAAATAACAATCTAAAAATATATATTCTGGCTTCAATATTTTATTCACAAAGTGGTCAATTAAAACTGTAATGATTTAGATGTTTCTGTAAAAAATAAAACAAAATGTAGCAGTAAAATCACTCTAAATTGTCTGTTAGATAAATTACTAATTACTCGCGTGATAAAGTAAGAAATCTATTGTTAAGTTTGAAGAGATTATAACATAAATGATATGATTTATAGGTTTTTGGTGAAAATGAGCTTAACGAAGCAATAATTGTTACAGATAATAACACGTTTATTGAGACTCATTTGATCACTATTTTAAATAAAAAAGTAAATTTTATCCACGAAATAGAAAAAATAACTCTTATATGTAATCTAATGAACATAGTTATTTTGTAGCACTACATTTTATTTCAGCAGCTTAAATTATTCATGATTTTCAGTAATTATTTTTTTGCTAAATAATATAAGTCAGTTTGAGTATGTTTTTGATCAAAATACCTCTTTATAGCTCTTCTAAATTAGACTAACTCATTAATATTACCTCAAAATTGTTGGAAGATAATTAGTAGGTTAATGGTGTCGATTCTGCGTCTCATTATCTAAAACTAAACTTAAAGTATGGCGGTACTCTTCTGATAAAGGGGAAATGAAAAAGACGGAAATATGTTAATTTCGTTTAGCTTTAGAGTATGCGACACAGAATCGACACCAATATATGTTTAATATCTTATATTTATTACAATTAATGGATGATTGATGGTAAAAATTGTTCGTTTTGTAAATAGGTAGGTAGCTACTTACATTACGTATTCATTTTAAATTGTAGTTAGGAAATTAGTTGGGTTGCTCCATTAGTACTATGCAAGTCTTTTTTATTGAAAATTCCAATATATTATTGTCATATATACAATAACGTTTTTCATTTATCGTGCCTTACACTTAAAATCTACAAAATATGAAAGGTAATCCATGAAAAGATTTAAATTCGAATTCTAACAAAAATTGTCTTGGAAGAGATCACTGTCAGCGATGAGACTGCCCTTTGTTACAGTAGTACGTAAGTGTTATTTTTATTCCTGCTTGTACATTTAATTGGTGAGACAATTGTTTTCTATAATCCAGTTCAAGTACATAGATAGCATTTTGTAAAAAAGAATTTAGCTCCCCCTATATGTTGTGTATCCATAGGGACTCAGTAGTAGGGGGATGTGGTAATGTTGATTTTCTTTGGTTTTGAATACAATCTGAAATATAAGAAATTTTACATTAGTTTGTAGGTGAAATATGCAATAATCATTATATACCGTTGGAATAAGTAACCCCAGGGTTCGTATTACAGAACGATGCTCAGTCATCGATCGGTACTCAAGCAGAAATTTAATTCATAAAGTGCTCAATTTGTGAATGAAATCTCTGCTTGAGCATCGCTCTAAGACTCCGATAAGAAAGGCTCGATTCCCTACAAAGAATACACTTTCTGAAGTGACCTATTAATTATGTATCTACTTAGGTATGTTTGTATAGTATAACCACTTGTATATTATACCTACGCCTAATAAGTCCAGGGTTAGGTAAGTTACCTACAATATTTAATTTTCTTTAAGTTCACAATCAAAGATGTGCAATGGGCTATTTATATCATGCCACCATATTCAAAGGATGATATTATTCAGAGCGTACCCATTTTGATATATCTTGAAACTCGTTTCTATCGAACGACGTTGATCAAGGCTAACAGGTCAAATCGGCCGAGAATCAAATTAATATTGTACGTGAGTTTAAAGAAACTACTTTTCCAAACTAATAATATCTTTGCAAAAAGTTCAATCCCATTATTAACGTACTGAGAAATATTTGGATGATATAATTTGTCCAGTTATTTCATATTAAAACCAAAGTACAAAAAAAATTATGATATTTCCATGGGACCGATCTGACAGTAATAACAATTCAAATAATAAATACTGTGGTAGGTAACAAACATTTGGGAGAATATATTACCGAATTGATAACACCTTCCTTTTCTAGAAGTCCATTGAAACTTTACCAACTGCACTGTTTACTGACGTTAAGTAGATACTTAAGGTATTAAGGTATCTAAAAAGATTTCGCGCTCCACTTGGATCCCCTGGCTCGGAACTCTTGGGGGATTCAATTAGATTTTTTTCTGTTCACAGATCCTCTGAAGGATTTATATGCATATTTCTCAAGGTAGATCTCCTGGGTGCTTGTATGTATTTTTTGTATTCCTATTTCCGGTGTTCCTTACCTCTACATATGGATAAATCGTCTCCAGGCTTCGATTCTTGTAATAATCTTCCACCTTGAATACCAGCTTGTACGTCCCTCCTGCCATCGACTCCCTAGTAAAAGGGAACGTAATTCTCCCGTCTGTGTTCGTCGTCGTGTTATGCCAGAGCGTCCATGAGTTGTCGTGGTTCTTGTAAAGTTCTACGAAGACACCAGCGGCAGGCAACCCAGTAGATGTGTCCAACACATGGGACGATAGTACAGGTCCAGACATCGTGGAATAAACTGAAGAAATAAACACTAAAGAACAGATTAGTTGGAGATACATGGGTACGTATTCTCGCGTCTGCAGTAGGTCGACTTGTGATGTGGGGTCACTGGGCAAATGTACGATATTTTTATCTGTCTTCGGTTGAGAAGATAAACGGTTGTACGTAAACAAACTGGTTCTCTGCATGTAGGTATTTTATTTTATTATCCATTGTTTTCGAAGTAACTTTGTTATTTAAACAGTATTCATATTGTAACGCAGGTATTGCTGTTACTATCCACTTTTGGCTTTGATTAGGTCATTTAAAGATAACTGTTTAATATTAATTCTAACGTTATATCTAACGTTTATAATTACTAAAGCTAAATACATGGGATTCTAAAGATAAGCAGTAAGCAGCGCCCGACATGCGATTGAAAAAAAAATTATACTGCATAAAGATATAACTATGTATGTACCTATGTAAGTTGTACAATACAACCTACTACTTAAAAAACTTTCTAATACTACTTTAAAAAAAATCCTATCAATATTATCGCATAAAGTATAGACTGAGGAGGTTAGTGAAAAATCGGGACAATCAGCGTCCTGAATAAGGATGAATCAAGACGTGCTCGGCAAGGACGTCCCGAGCAAATCGGGACATATTTGCAACACCCGCCTAAGGCAATATTTTTTTAAAGCGCCTAACGTTATTGTGTTAAACCGCCCTAAGCGTCATTGTAGGCGTTACTGAATATTTAAGGAAAAAATTAAATACCATGCAGATGACACAGATAGTTAGGAAAGTAAGTAAGTAGAAGATTTTAAGCAAAGGTACCCACACAGATCCAGATACGGGAGTTAAAAATGAAACCCACAGGGCAAAAACATTCATTTTATTATAAACCTAGCCTATATTTTTTATCGTAACAGTATAATTCCTAGATGTTCCTAAACCTATTCCATACCTTCCGAAATGTCTCTATTGTTCTTCCTCGGGTAACTCTTCTTGATGTAAACATCCGGAGGCAAGACATCTCTGCGCGCGGCTTGTTCTAGAATATTCTCGTCCACGATCACATTCGGCCCTGTTTTTATAATCTTTCCTTTCAAGCTATCAGATTCGTAACCGAACATGTTGAGGCTCGGCTCCCCGTGCTTCATGTAGTCTATCCTCCAGACGGGAGGGTCGGAGGGCTCGCCTCTATAGCTGAAACGTTTTCTTTTCATATTTGTCCCGTGCTCATGGAGGTTCTCAACGGACATCGACAGCCTGTCGTCGGAGTTATCGGCGAAGTCTCCCTTGTCATTCTTATCTTTGTACTTTATCTTGTGCGGATAGAACTTCCTCAGTTTCTTCCGGCCGCTGTATACGGCGGTCTTCGTTTTATTCATCTTCATGTTATTGGACCAAAAGTTTTTCTCTTGCGCCGATTTCTTTTGCTTATTTAGTTTCTTTTTCTGTTTAAATAACCCAGTGTTGCTGACTTGGACTTGGTACTTGGAGAGATCTTCGCTGTTAATTACCGGGAATAAAGACAGCTGGTAATTAGGGGATGTGGTCGATCTTTCCATTGTTAATTTTTTGTATTTCAGTTGTTGAATAGATTTTTCGATGAGGTGTTTTAGTGTGTCGTCGTTGGTGATTAACTCGCAGGGTATCGAGGGGAAGTTCTTGCATAGAACGTTTTGCATCAAAGACAACACGTGTCCTTGATTTCCTATTTCCTGGTTCGCTTCTCGATCTCCCGCTTCAGCTTCAAGGTCTCTGTTTCGGTCTCTCCTCTCTCTCTTCTCACGGGTCTCTTGCTTCTCTTTGCCCTGGAACTGGGAGACCATCTTGGACATGAGCGCGTTGTTCCTCATGATCATAGAGTGCGCGTTGGCCAGGAGGATCAAGGATAATATAGTTAGTGTGAATAGTCGGTCCATTTTTGGGATCTGAAACGCAAAAGAGGCAATATTAGGCTTAGTTCTATAGTTGTAGGAAATTGATAGCACGATCATCAGTTATAGTAGGAGTATAGTGGTTAGAACTGTTTTAGTAGGTAGTCTTGACACAGAAGTCCTACGGTAGTACCTATCTACCAGGACTTAAAAAGGTAATTTACCTAAGCCTAAAAGAAACTACGAGTTTGCTTTTCATCAGAGCTTCCTCATTTCTCTTCACTATCCTGAATAGAATAGAAATATATTCGCAGCTTCTTCAGACACTAATGGATCGTGGGCAGGCTTGAAGCTAAAGAACTCAAAACTTACATTTCGGGTCGAGTTTTACGAAGCGTTAAAAGGTTTGGTTCGCTCATTTATTCAGCTGCAAACGTCGCAACTTGATTGATGGCGGATTGTACCTCCACTAAAAGATTGTAAGGATGTTTAATGAAATGCGAAAGTGTAGTGTTTATAAACTTTCTAGGAATGTTATGGGATTGCGTCCGGCGGACTGCTATGGTTTGCTCGCGTGACTTGTAAGCGATATCTTGGTAATTTAAATTAGGTATACTTACTACGTAATACCTAAATACTGTTATAAGTAACTGCCTCACAAGCAGGTCGGCTCATTTCCCGGAGGCGGTGGGTTTTCCGCGGCAGGACAAGTATTTGTACACAGACAAAGAAAAAAAAGAAGACAAAAAAAAATACATCACTGTAAAGTTTCTTGTAGCTTCTTCTTTACAGTTGTAATCGAAGCTTCGGATCAAAGTTTTCAATTCTGCATTGTGCCGGATTGCTTGCACCAGTAGTGAGAAAGAGAACTGCTTTTTTTTTTCAAACTCATATATTGTAATGGGCTTGCTATATTATTTGACAATAAGCACTTTGTAATTTTATATGCTTAGTAAAATAACTTAATTTTAAGTACCTAGTATAATTTTGACTTGTAAAAGTGCTAAAATTAGCCTATTTGCAATAAATCTTTTGACTTTGACTTTGACTTTGACTTTGACAGAAAAAAAGCGCAAATATTTGTTCTAGGTATATGGGTGTTGTGGGACCATGGTCCTCATAGTTCCTGGGTCCATACAGGGAATCCTAGTTAGGTTCCAGAGTCTATGTATGAGATTGTCTGGCGCTATTTATTTTTTACTATGGTTATTACTAGTATAGTGTATTATAATATTATCTGTGATTATGCAAAGAACACATAAAAAGGGGCAACAAATGCTGGCTAGGTATCGTATGGTTTGAAAATTTGGAGTTCCAAGTGCAATATGTAATGGGCGGCCGTGATGCTTCAACATCACGACATTCTTGTATCTACCTACATTAAAAAAAACCCATTACCTATATCAATGATGCTTATTTACGAACAGTGCACTGCGCTGGATGCTGAGGGTCTCACTTACTTGGTTGTTCCTTACTAGGTAGAGTACCAGGTTCTTACTGACAAAATAGAAAAGAATGGCGTGGCAGCGACGTTATCTAAGTACCTCCTTACTTAATGTCAAAATGCTTAGGTACATAGCAAGCCTATACCCAAATGAGTTTCAAACTGCGAACAAGGACTACATTTTGATGGGAGTGTCGGATATATAACACCAATGATGTCGACATTCACTAGGTTTATTTAGAAATATAATGTTATTGTTTTTAAAGAAGACTCTGGCCAGTGCTTTAAAAAATCTAACAATGCCTTTATTATCAATTTATAAAAAAAAGAAATTATGTGCTTAATATATTTAATAATCTGTTGAAATGTTCCCTTTGGTTAGTATTTGCTAACTTTAATATAAGGGTAAGTTAACCTACATTACCTCTAAAAGATTCCAATTTAGTCCAGCCTGTACCTATATTATGTTTTCATTTATTTTTATATTTATTTACACATTTTTTTTTACATAAGTAGGGTAGGTATGTACCTACATTATTGTTTTAATACAATATAATTTATTGGCATACAGATTTTTAAAACAGTTTATGTAGTGAATCCAGAGACTTCTGAGCTATGTTCACTGAGTTTATTAATTACCTACAATTCTTACCTACGTTTAAGTAGACACCTAATACTAAACTACATGGAATAAAATGAAACACTTCATTAGTAAAATAGAATAGAATAATATTTGATTCCACACCAAAATATACCTATCGATAGGAAACATTGAATCATGAGTGGTCTTATCACTGAAGTGAACCAATCCTTCCAGAACAACCTTTGGATGAACAGAAACACATAAATCGATTTAATCGGAGGTCGGTGTACAGTAAAATCTTACAAAAGCGCCATCTAGCACATAAATTACTATTTACATAGCCTAGCACATTTCATAAGCAAAAGTTTATCTCATGCTCATCACATTGTTTTAGTGACATCTAGCGTGGAGTAGCAGTACTAAATGAGCGGCACAGGACTATGGGATTATTTAGTTAGTGCGTGATAGCTCTACTCACCGCTAGATGTCATTACTAAAACCAAATGCTTATTACACATTCAAAGTCAAAGTCAAAAGATTTTTTGCAAATAGGCTATTTTATTTTATTATTATCAGCACATTTTTATTTGTATTCAGTTAATAAATTGTGGACAGAAACAATTATTATTTCTGCAATGTCCTGATAGAATCAATAATTTAAAAAAGAGTTAAATCGACTTCAAGATTTAACATTCATTTATATTGGATATTATGTAAAGAAAGTTCTTTCAAATAAAAAAAATCCAACTCGGTTTATAAATAACGGAGACAAGAGGTAACAAACATAAAAAAGAAAGAAAAAGTGAATTGAGAACCTTCTCATTTATAGAAGTTGGTTAAATTTTATGAAATGCGATTTTGTGTTTAAAACAAAAAATATTTTATAGTAGGTACCCATAACTTTAAGTAAACTCGAATACGTTTTATGAATGAGAAATGATATAGGAACTCTACCTCTAACTAAAACATTACTTAGGTACCTAAAATAAGGCGAAGATCTCCAAATCTGCACAACTCAACGAATGCTTTGAGTCCATCCCAAAAAACCAAATCATCCGTCAAAGCGTTGGGCACGCGAGCACTCCAGGGAAACCCCTCGATCGAGAAGTGAAGGGTACTTAGTAGGTACCACACGGTGCGACAGACCCAAGCTACGATCAAATCATTTGACTGTGCTTTCCGCTTCCCCTCTACCGCTAAAACATTGTTTCGATTGACTTAGGTACTCATCATTCCTTCAAACATACATACGATAATTCTGAACAAACGTACATATAGGTAATTCGAATAAATTTTATTATAATATTATAAATTTCGAATAAATTCGAAATAAAGAGAACTTCTTTTTTGTCAACCTTATTAAGTATTGTAATGGGCTTGCTATGTTTATATATGCTTAGTAAAATAATTTAATTTAAGTACCTAATATAATTTTAACTTGTAAAAGTGCTAAAAATAGCCTATTTGCAATAAATCTTTTGACTTTGACTCTGAAGATAATTTTTTTTATTTGTAGAAACTCAAAATTCTAGTCGGAACAAGTTTTGATTACGCAATTTAATAATAATAATAACGCCCTCATACGTAGATCTTAGACCCTAATTAGGATTCCCTGTATATAGGGACTGAGGAACTACGAGGACCATGGTCCCACAACACCCAGACTCAGAACAAGTATTTGCACTTTTTTTCCTGTGTATGTATTGATGATATTTTTAATGAATATCTTTTTATTTATTTATTTATTACAATAATAATACAATTATTACATTACATAAAGGCTAAGTGTCTTTACTATTATTGGTGAAGACTGCATGCAAGTAACTTAGCGAGTATAAATTTAAAACAAATTTATTTATAGTAAAATTTTATATGATTATATGAGTATAAAGAATATGAAAAGAGTGATAAAATAATTTTTGAGTGGCGCCGTAAATAGAATTTTCGTATTGTCTAAGCATGATGCGTAATAAATAAATTCACTATATAATAATAACGACCAACGACTCGATAGCTCAGTTGGTAATATCCCTGCCTTCTGAACTGCAGGTCGTGGGTAGATGACTAGATGTTTGTTCTGTGTCTAGATGTTTATATTGTATTCTATGTATGTATTTACAAACAAAAAAGTATCTAAGTATTGTATCAGTTATCTGGTTCCATCATAGTACAAGCTTTGCTTAGTTTGGGGCTAGATGGCGCTGTGTGAAATGTCCACACATATTTATTTATTTATTACCGCCCAGACCTGGACCCTAACTAGGATTCGCGTCTACTTACATCGAACTGCTTTGTATACGAACCGGAGGGACATCACTTGTAAATGGATGCGTATTCCACAGATAATAACACTCATAAATATGAGAGCTTATTCTTTTAGCCGGAGGCTGTTCTTGCTGACGGCTCTCCATCACACTCAGCCGCAGCCGCTGGTCGGGAGAGAAACACGCAAGCGGCGATGAAACCTAACTTGTTTTTGTTGGTCAGCGGAACTAGCGGCGGTGGACTCGTGTGGACATGACAGTTTTTTTTATTTATTTTATTTTTTATGTTTAGGAATGACGTGACGAGCTAGACGTTCGCCTGATGTTAAACGACACGGCTGCCCAAATCAGCTGCAGTGTCACTCGGAACTCTAATGTATAGAGGTTCGCGTGACACTGCACTGCGCACGTCATCCAGACACATCAGCACAATCGAGTAATAAGATTACTAAACTATGAGATCAGATCATTTGCCCAGTAATTTCACTAGCTACAGTGCCCTTCAAACCGGAACACAGCAGTGCTTGCGCACTACTGCTTGGCGGCAGAATAACTGGCAAAGCGGTGGTACCTACTTAGACGAACTTTGCAGTAAAGTCCTACCACCTAGTAAAGTACTAGTAGTTTAAGGCGGTTTAAAAAATAGATCGATTACTTTCGTAACTTTGATAACAGCCGAATACGTACCCACCGCTAATCACACTAATATTATAAAGGCGAAAGTTTGTATGTGTGTATGTTTGTTACTCCTTCACGCTCAAACGGCTGAATGGATTTGGATGAAATTTGGTACCAAGATAGCTTATACACTGGATTAACATATAGGCTACATTTATTCCGGAAAAGTGAAATTTTCCCGTGGGATGAGCAAATAATTAAAATACTTTTTATCGGTGAAACCGCGGGGCGTAACTAGTATAAAACTAAAATATAAAAATACCAACAGTTGTAATTTTAAAATAGCAGTAATTACATTTATATATTATAATCACAAAAATTTAAAAATGTCTAGAGTTGTTGTAGATATCACATGAAATCGTTAGCAACGATAAAATAAAACTACGTGTAAACTTTAAAATGGGAGACGGAAACGTCAAATCCTGGTGATTTTCATTATCTTATTGAAATAAAACTTCTTTACGAACGCTTGACTTAGGGGGTAAGGTGGTGAAAGTGAGGCGAACGGAAGTTGAAGTTGGATCAAGTAGATCTCCATTGTCAACATAACGAATTAAAAAATTTGTATCATTATGTTGGTGTCCGGTAAAATGACAATTTGCAATTGTCAGGATGGCGACATTAACATTAAACAAACCAAAAACAAAGTTATACCGACCGATAGATGGAGCTGAAAAAGTTTTACTTCAGTCGTGTGGTCTAAAGCACACTCGTTTTTTTAAATGTCCAGTACTCGTTTAGGCATGCAGATTACTTTAAAAACTTCTATTTCTAACTTTCGATTGAAGTACTCAAATCTAGAATCAGTTTATATAGGTTACAGAAAAATCGGGATTACAAATGGAAAATCATCTAAATGCATGTACAATAATGCATTTAGATGATTCCCGGTATAGAGTGTTCTCTCTACATGTATAAAGAGTATAATAATAATAACGCCCAACGATCACATACATAGACCCTGGACCCTAACTAGGATTCCCTGTGTCTAGGGACCCAGGAACTACGAGGACCGAGCTCACACAACACCCTGACTCAGAACAAGTATTTGCGCTTTTTTCCGTGCATATACCTGTCCTGTCGCGGGAATCAAACCCGCCGCCCCAGATTATGAGCCGATCTGCTCATCCACCACACAATGGAGGCTGTATATATTAGTAAACGGTATATCCACTGTTACCTTTTCTTACAGAGCCTCCGTCGGTCAGCGTTGGCTACGGAATAATATGCGCCGACAGAGGGCGCTGACTTATGTCCAGGATATAAAAACCGCGCCGTTTTAGAAGAAAGGCGGACTAAAACGTCATTTTTAGCATTGGCAAAAACTGATTTTGATAACAAATAGGTACCTATTGGTATCTGCTGGTGACTGAGAGTAATTTTAAGACGCAAAAATAGCTTTTGGGTCTAGTTGAGCGAGAGTCTAGTTCAGCGCTTTCTTATTTTATATGCTTAGTGAAATAACTTAATATTAAGTAGGTAATTAGTTATAATTTTGACTTGTACAAGTGCTAAAAATAGCCTATTTGCAAGAAATCTTTTGACTCTGACTTTGAATCGGTTTGAAAGTTGACAATGTTTGCCACTAAGCCGGATTTGCTCAATACAATATATTTAACGAGCTTCTGCCCGCAGCTTCGCCCGCGGCGTGGCCTATGGGAAAATAATTTAACCACCCATTTCACCCTCTTAAGGGTGGAATTTCGAAAAATCCTTTCTTAGCGGATGCGTCACAACATCTACCTGCATGCCAAATTTCAGCCCGATCCGTCCAGTAGTAAAGGTCCCGAGATTAGAAAGGGTCTGTGCTTTTTTACCATCTACTAACTACTATCATCTAGGCAAACCTATGTATACAAAAGTGAATCTTTTTTTCCCTTGGCCATCGCGTTAGACGTAAACGGATGGAACATTTTCGCTAATTCTTTTTTGTTGCGTTTATTATTGTCGGAAGGTTCTTATGAAAGAAATTCGAGTGGAAAGTTAGAAAATTTTCAACACTCGTGTGTAACAGCGGGGCGTAGCTATTATACAATAAACTTCAAAGAAAATTAAACATAAATACACAATTTAACTTTAGGCATACAACCTTATTGGAGCGAAACCTCACCGTTATTCCCAGAAAGTAACAATATTTCATCCAATCACGAACCAGGAGAGTGCTGGCAACAGTTTTCAGCGCTGTGATTGGTCGACGGATACAGTAACAGCTGGTAGGCGGGAGCACTTCATTAGAAGTGAAGCGACTTTTTTCAGGAAACTGAGGGGTGGGCCGGCGCCTGCATATAAATAGGTGCTAAAAATATGTGTGTATTACTAATGTCGAACATTTTTCTACAAAAGTGTTTTCCTAACTGTAAACAAACATACAGACAATACAGAAAAAGTTTGGAGCTTTAGCCAGTTGTTTTTGAGGAAAATCTTGATAGAGGCTACAGCAATGTAGCGCTCGCCAAATCACTACCTCGTAGCTTGGATAGACTTCCATCCATCCATCATTCAATGAATTTATTTATCTAAGACTGACATCTCCCTTTCAAATTATATATATTATCTAAAGCAGCGCTGTAATTAGAATGGCTTTAAAAATATAAAAGTCGATTAAGATTATGATCTTTTACGATTATACGGTTTCAGGTTTTTATTTCTCAAAGATATATCATATCTATTTTTTTTTAGTTCTTAGGTCTAATTTTGTTTTGTATTTACAATTATTTAATTAAAATTATTTTTATTATAATCTTAACGAATAAAACAAATGAGTAAAACGTAACTAATAATAATTACGTAAATAACGTATACGTAACGTTACACAATAATAACGTAATTTTAATTCATAAACATGGATAAACTTACAAAGGTAGGTACGTAAGTGCGTCGGTAGAAACGATCAAAACCTCGTTATAAAGTAGGAGAGACCATCTAGCAGGCGTAGATACGCTATATTCTATCTATATATGGTACGAAGATACGCGCGTATCTTCGAATTACTCGCGTATACCGCTGTCTCGGGTACGAAGAACGTAACTTGACTGGGTCGCGAATATTGAAGTAAAACTTCTTTACGCACGCTTGACTTGGGGTGTAAGCTGGTAAATGCGAGGAGAGCGTTACGGAAATTGATCTGGTTAGGCGAACGGAAGTTGAGAGGGAGATATAAGTTAGTGGACGACAGAGAGAATAACGTTTCGTAAGTAGTAATAAGTTTTACTTCAGTCGTGTAATCTAAAACACACGTTTTTTAAAATTTGAAATCTATGTTTTAGATATATAGATAAAACTTGATTAAAACACCACTTTACAGAAACAATTGATGATCGGAAACTTAAAAATTAAGTGTCACAATTGGAGCTACGCGAATATGATTTGAAAGTTAAAACGGTACTTTTACAATAAATATTATTACATTAAATTTATGAATCCATAGATTCCCGAACTAGTTTTTAAACTGAATTTCAGGAATCTTCCAATATTGTAAAATGTTATTATTATGTCACAGAAAAAAAAAACTAAAAACATAAAATGAAATGTCTGAATAAATGTCTTTTCTGGAGTTTTGGCGGGAATATAATATATATAATAATAATTTTCAAAACTTGTGTTATTTTCAGTGTTAGTGCATAAAACTGGTGGTATTTTATTTGTTAAGTTCTGAATTACAGGCATGAGTGTGGGAAAGTGGTATAATGATGGTGAAACGTTTCTTTTATTGTTGTTTCCAAAACTCCATAGAAGCTTCTGGTAAAGTTGCCACCACTTTACTAGGAGTGTGATTTGAGTAGACTATGAATTGACTTGATGACTTGGAGTGTGACTTGACTTGACACATACAACATACATATATATATAATATAACTTGAAAAATTAATTACTTGACACTGCCTAAATACACAAAAGTGTGGAGCCAAAAACTAAACAAAAAAGTCTTTTCTTTCTTTCTTCTTTCAAATCTAGAGTAAAAAAATACCACCTATAGTGTAGAAGTGTGTTCTATTTATGTATCTATCCTAAATGTTATTTTCTCCTCATTTTAACATTGAAGCGTTAGTTTTACGTCATACTACCCCCAACGGCGCGGCGGGGGAGCGACGGGGGAGCGGCGGGGGCGGGGGTGGGAACAGAACGATATTCAAATTGCGAACATTTCATTTTAACGCTTGCGAAGATATTTGCTCGCTCCCACGCTCCGCTAGTGATGGCCTAAAATTATAGATATTTTCAAAATTTATCTTTTAATAATGTTTATCATGGGTTTTTTTATGTTAGTGAATGATGTGACGAGCTAGTCATTCATCTGATGTTGCAATACAACTGTCCATAACAGAACAGTGTCACTCGGAACTCCAAAATATAAAGTTTTGCGTGACACTGCACTGCGCACATCATCCTGAGACATCAGCACAGTCGTAATAAGATTACTCGACTGTGAGATCAGATCATAAAGTCTCATTTGCGCAGTAATTTCACTAGCTACATTAATTTATAATTACGTGGTTGTACATCTTTTAAAAATGAATAGGTAGGTACCTACGCCACTAGAGTGACAAAAAACATAACTAATTGCAAATATATTTTAACCGATTCCAAAAAGAAGAGCGTTCTATGTTCGTCTGTATGTATTTTTGTTGATAAGTTTTTGTATTACAATTACATCAAAATAAAAATACAGGAAAAAATTTTTTCCCATTTGAATAGGTATAATTGATTTTTAGAATAAAGTCATTCCGTCGGGCCTTTTGCCATCGTCACGTACGAGGCCATTGGGTTCCAGAATGGCCGCATAGTTGGCGCTAACAAAGGCCCGACGGATTATGTCATTAAGACTGGCATGGCGAGAAATCCTCCCGGCACTCCTAACACAAGAGAGACCGTGGTGACCAAGCCGATCGACGGCACTGCCACACTGGCAGCGGTGTGGAGCGCAGCACGGTGCGCCCAAACGAAGGGATGCTGCGATTCGGATGACTTTGATCCCATGGAAGATGGGGCGGCCTTTAGTTTGGGACGCAACCTGTGTGGACACCCTCGCGCCGTCACATCTTGCTGGTACACAGGGTAAGGCTGGTGCTGCGGCCGAATCCGCAGAAAACCTGAAAAGGCGCAAATATAATTCCCTAGACAGTGGTTATATATTTGCGCCTTTCGGTGTCGAGACGTTGGGGCCGTGGGGACCGAGTGCCCACAAAATTTATAAAGAACTTTCAGAACGACTGATCGAAGCAACACGTGACCAAAATGCTGGTTTTTATTTAGCCCAAAGACTAAGCATTGCCATTCAACGGGGCAATGCCGCCAGCATTTTGGGCACGTTGCCTACTGGTAGCGGCTTCTTAGATTAAGTATTGCTAATGCATAGTTTTTAATTTTCATTTTTTCTATTTATATTTTTTATTGTAGTATTAAAAAACCTTTTTAATAAATAAGCTTATTTCAGTAAAAAAAAAAAAAATAAAAAAAAATAAAAAAAAGAATTTTTAGAATTAAACAAATTCAATTATTTATATAAGATTCATAGAGGGTCTAAAAACTTTTTACCATGCACATATAACAGACTATAACCTAATAAAAAAATCAGAAAGCAAGCACTAAACCATATTTCCAATACAACACAATACAAACATCTTTATTCTACACGTAATTGAAAAAGTGCTAAAATAGCCTATTTGCAATTAATTTTTTACAATGTTTGCCACTAAGCCAGATTCACTCAAAACAATATATTTAACGAGCTTCTGTCCGCAGCTTCGCCCGCGGCGTGGCCTATGGGAAAACAATTCAACCACCCATTTCCCCCTTTTAAGGGTAGAATTTCGAAAAATCTTTTCTTAGCGGATGCCTACGTCATAACATCTACCTGCATGCAAAATTTCAGCCCGATCCATCCAGTGGTTTGGGCTGTGCTTGATAGATCACTATGTCAGTCAGTCAGTCACCTTTGAGATATATATATTTAGAAGAAAGATATATAGACTAGACATTAAATAGATACAGAAGATGAAACTACCTACTACTATTCAGATGAGATGAAATTTATTTTTCATATATTTTTGACTATACCATGTTCAAATTTCAAAATTTCTATTTAAAAAGCATCGATATGAATCGTATGTTTGTCCCATCTCTCGATCAAGTTGAGACGTTTGCGCAATGTGAACATTTCGCGTGTTGATCGCTCCACTGCGGAATTCTCATTTATTCCTCCCCCCTCTCCTACCCCCACCACCCCCCCTCTTCCCACCTCACACCTGTATCTGCTGGCCTCTGGAGTTAGGGCGGCTTCTTTAAATGTGGGTCTTATAGAAGTGCTGCGATGTTTTTAGTTTTTGATTGTTTTGGGTTTAAGTGTATTTTTTGTTTTGTTATTGGTAGGTGCTTCCAAATTCTGTAGTGAGAAAGAGAACTTCTTTTTTTTTCAAACTCATATATTGTAATGTGCTTGCTATGTAATATTTGATAATAAGCACGTTGTAATTCTATTACAATAATTTATTTATTTATTTACAAGCACACATACAAGATACATATTTATGAATGATGTATTAAGTACATTGTATAACTTAAGTATTGAATTTTAAGTACCTAATATAATTTTGACTTGTAAAAGTGCTAAAAACCACCTATTTGCGATAAATCTTTTGACTTTGACTTTGACTTCTCTGAAGTAATTATTAATGAAGGTTTTTTTACTTAAAGTTTTTTAGTGTTTCCGAATAGCTTTAAGCTGGACGTTATCAAAAGGAGTCTTGTATGTGGCGTGCCTAATATAAAACCAGTTCAAACACATCATTTAGCATCAAGTGATATGTGGTCAAAAGGCTATTATTACGTATATAAAAATTATATATGTGTGTTTGCGTATATGTGTGTATGTTTGTTACTCCTTCAAATGGTTACTCAATCGTTGCTCAAACGGCTGAATGATTCGGATGAAATTCAGTACCAAGATAGTTTATACACTGTATTAACATATAGGCTACATTTTATCCCGGAAAAGGGAAATTTTCCCGTGGGATGAGCAAATTATTAAAATACTTATTATCCGCGGGTGAAACCGCGGGGCGTAACTAGTTACGTATAAAAATGAACGTATATTTCCCTTGGTCAACGCATCACGAGTGATTGGATGGAACATTTTCAATAATTATTTTTTGTTGTATTTATTATTGTTGGGAGAAGGTTCTTATGAAAAAAAAGCTCGTAAACGGGCGCTGCTTGCGGGAGCTGGTCTGCTCGTGGTGAATACGCAAACAGAAATAAAGTCTCTCAGATTCCCAGTATTTAAATGTTACATATTGTCCAAAATTGTAAAAAAAAAGAAATAATGTCCGTCCAACAAATATGTAAGTACCTAGTATATTAAAAAATAGCACGGACCCAGAAGTATGTGGTATAGCAGAATTATAAAAATAAAAATAAAGAAATTTGCGCGGAAAATTAGAATTTTTCAACACGCGGGCGAAACCGCGGACCGCATCTAGAATTCGTCAGTCATATTTTACAATATGCTTCAGTTTTACAAAAAGACTGTTACTAAAGAGGCTTATAGGTAAGTAAGAAGTGAAAAATAAAATAAAATAAATTTGAGTCGACGAGATATCACCCGATCAACTTCGACACGTCATATCTGCAATATTCAGACACACAATAATTACTCCCCCCTCCCCCCGTCAACCCGCCACCACCCCCTCTCATTGTAATTTAAATCGAATTCCCGGCGACAAGTAAATTGAAATATTTCAATTGGAGCCCACCTTCCGTTCGACGAGTTTAATTTAATTTCGAGTGAAGATGGCGGCGGTTCTGTATCTTTTTGATATTCGAAGCATCTTGGAATTGAGTTTGAATGTTAATTAAGTTGTGTTTTAACCCCGGGTTTGCTGAATGAATTAATTCTATATTTTACCAACTTCCAGAAAGGAGGAGGTTCTATGTTCGTCTGTATGTTTTTTTTTTGCGTGTTAAGGCCGTGCAAAAACACGTCTTTTTGACGGCGTCTAAGCTTATACAGTTGAAAATTCCAGATCATAAATTGATGTCACAATGGGTCTGAAAATATGTTAGTTTAGAGTGTTTTTTTGTAGATTACATGAAATATAGATATCGAATAAATATTCTAAACGGTCATATCTTTAGAGCAATAGACTGAATATATAATATTATAAAAAATTGTTTATTTAGATATTGTTGAAAATTTAGAGAACTACGTTCACAGAGTAATTTTTCATATAGGTAGGGGTAATAACAATGATTTTATTTTAGAAAATCTAATGCAGTTAAGTTTTGTTCGGTCGTTCCTGTTTTTCGTTTTATTTTCTATTTACGCAATTTTTCATTGATAATTTTAACACACTATAATACCTAGACTATCCTACTTCCTGCATATTCTTTGTTATTTTTAATTACCTACTTGGTGTTTAGGTAGGTATCTTATCTATCTAGGTATTCTTAAATTAGCTAAAATAGATCTTCACTATTTATTATAGTACTTAGTTTATGGGCTTAAGTGCGTAGATTTTGTGTGTTTGTTGAATAGTTTGAGGATTTTTTTGAAATAGTTAGTGTTGGAATCCAATACCTGCTTGCTTACTCAATAGAAATGACTTACCTAAAATAAGTAAATATCTGTAAGTTATAAATAAATGTAAATAAGTACGTAAATATTTTTTTCACACAACGCCATCTAGCCTCAAACTAAGCAAAGCTTGGGGTGATACATGTGTTTTTTTTTTCATAAATAACATGAGGATAACGGACACAAGAAACGTTACAGGTAAAGAATATCTGCGAATAAAAAAATTAAGTATAATGTACATCAACACAATATCATGGTGGAGACATTCTCACGAGATATCTAAACAAATAACTTCGAATTAAACAAATTCAACAGAAAACGAGAAGCGCGCCGCAATCGATAGTTATCTCATTATAAAATACTCTCCAATTTGAACAAAACTGTCTAAACAATAAACTTGAACAAAGCTGAATAAAGCTAAATAAAAGGAGCGGAATACGCGATGCGAATAACAAACATAATTGTGTTTTTTGTACTTAATTCTATAGCAGCTGTCCGGTAACACAAAAACGAGTTCTCAAAAAAGTCACCTTTATAAATTAAGTTTCAGCATTCGCGTCCACCAATCAGAGCTCAGAGGCGTGTACTTCGAGCGTTGTGATTGGACCACTCCATTCTCTCATCTTACAACATTTTATATAACCCGATGATACAACATATACAGTTAACACTGCGATAGAGAGGGACGCAGCTACAGCTTTAATACAGTGTGTCGTTTCGCACTCGTGCCGTCTCGCTCGCACGAGCCCCCGGTAACTGTGTGCCGAAATTGAAGCAACAGTGTTGTTAAAATCTTCAAGCGGAACGCGTCGCCTAAGTTCGCGCGTTACATTTTGTCGTTTCGATTTTTGAAATGTGGTTTTGATTTCGTGTGTTTTTTGGATAGTTTGAGGATTGTTTTGGGACAGTTAGTGGTGGAATAAAATGGAAATGTCGCTGCCTAACGGTGTAGATGTGTCGCAGTTGGTGCAGCATCCCGTTCTGGCTTCTTTACCGCCCTTCTTCTTGAGAGCTACGGAACGATATCAGGTATTCAAATTAGTTAGTATTCCGTGAAACGATTTTAGTATACACATATTACATAATGAATCTTAAGAATAGTGATAATTGTCTCTAATTATAATTGTATTTCAGCTTAGTACTTCCATTAGTAATCTTAAAGGTGAATGTAGAGCTGTCTCTAGGATATCTAGGTAATTCGACTCTAGACTTGACTCTACCAAAATTAATTGTCATTTTCTGTGCTGACTAATAAAATCTGTGGAGTTCTTTTTGAGAGTATAGGTGAGTTTTAAATACTGAAATTTTTAGATTTCAAAATAATAATTTAAAGGTTTAATAAGTACCAATTTTGAGAAATTGTAGATAAATTGAGGTAAAATTTATTTGTTCTATCACATGTGAATTAAATCAGAACTGGAAAAAATTGTCTCTAAATTACAATAATAATAGTAGGTACCTAGGTATATTATTTATATAAATATACAATTTAAACATAGTTTTTTAGTTAATCATGGAGATTTAGGAACTATATAATAATTGGTGGAGATATTGGCAAAGCTATTGGAAAAGTTTTAGCGACGGGCGGCGGCGCGTAGTGCGTAACATAAAGTAAAAATCTACCTACCCACTAATAAAATAAACAGGTGAATTTATTTTACTTATTGTCCTTTATATATATCTAGAAAATATGTTACCATTAAATTTTTATTAAAGTTTCAGAAAAAACAGATAAAAAGAAATGATATGTGTGACGTTTTGATAAATAATTATGAGAAAAACTTCAATAATTATTATTTTGGGTTTTTTAGTTAATTTTAAATGTTGAACACATAATTTTGTTTATGTTTGAGTAGTCGATGAATTTGCATCGACATTAGAACAACACTTTATTGTACACCGTAAAAAAACAATTTTACAAATAGAAAAACTTTATGTAAGTTTTTTTTACGATATTAGTACAATAAGAGGTCTTCTCGCTTAGAGCGATCTTTTCAAGACAACTATTATATTGAAGGAATCTGTAACTTAAAGTGTTCGGTATACCTACAGGTAAATCAAAATGACATAAAACTAATACAAAAAGTTGTCAATATTAAGTATATACCCAATATATAAATATTTTTATAATTTTGATTGGATTATGCATGATATTATTATTATTATTATTCCAATGTTACACGTAGGTACATTATATATATTTGTAGGTATCATTCTAAATGCTATCAAACTATTTAAAATATTATAAATTATTTTAAACTTACAATAACTAATAATACGATAGAATATAAATCACATTAACATTAATATCAGTGACAAATCTTAATTTAAATCACAAAAGCCCCATTGTGATTGTATTTTTACACAAAAAGTAACGTGAAACTATACAATAATTAAATGTGACCGAAGTATTATACAACTAAATAAAATTACCTTGTATCGAATACAATTCGCGAAACTAACAAAAAGGTTTGCGTGTCACTTCCGCTCTAATTACGTCATCACGCTATGATTAGTGTCGAATAACAATAACAATGTTGTTATTCATTTTATTCTAACATAATTATACAGGGTCGGATTGTAACTGACACTGTTATATTGTTGGGGTGAGAAATGTGTAACAAAAACTTTATTAGATAAAATGTAATAAAATAGTAACTTAATTGTTTGATAGATGAAAACTAGGGGGTCGGTTTTGTTGGCTTTTTGATGGTTTTGAATACTTTGACAGGTCTTCTGTCCGCCATCTTGTTTATTGGTCAATTTGCAATCGGAAAGACATATGCTTAGGAATTTTGGCGGGGAAACGAAAAATATCGCGTCACCGCAATGTATTGTTTTCCTAAACTTGTGTTATTTTCAGTGTTAGTGCATAAATTTGGTGGAATTTTATTCGTTAAGTGCTGGATTACAGGCATGAGTGTGAGAAAGTGGTATAATGATGGTGAAACGTTTATTTTCGTCGTCATTTATAATGTCGTTTTTGTTTCCAAAACTCCATAGAAGCTTCAAGTAAAGTTGCCACCACTTTACTAGGAGTATGACTTTGACTAGACTATGACTGGACTTGATGACTTCGACTGTGACTTGACACATATTTGCGTGAAATATCATTAACTTGATAAATTATCAATTACTTGACACTTTGTTTTGTTTTGGCTCCACTCTTTTGTATATTTAGATACACAAAAGTGTGGAGCCAAAACAAAACAAAAAAAAAGATATATGCTTACTCATTATTACGCTCAAGTTTCTTACTATTATAAGAGACATATAAGTACAATTGCAAGGTTACATGATTGCCCAGCTGATCTCTCAGTCTAAGGTCCGTATTACAGAACGATGCTCAGACATCAATCGGTGCTCAAGCAGAGATTTCATTCATAAAGTGATCAATTAGTGAATGAAATCTCTGCTTGAGCACCGATCGATGACTGAGCATCATTCTGTAATACGGATCTAAGTGTCTTATACATCACTAGACTGTGATGTCTCGTGATGCGCAGCACTACCCAGTGCAGTGTCACGCGAAGCTATAGGTATATATTTTAGAGTTCCGAGTGACAATGTAAATGTTATGGGCCGCCATGCTGCTTAATAAAAAACTCTCTAATAGTCTATTTAAATCTAGTGCTTACAAGATAGCCTAAGATCTATTTTGAAATGCCTTTAAAGGATACGTACAAATCATTATTAGCATTATTATTATCAAACCAATCACTGTATTTAAGAAGAAAAGTTGTTTATTTTATGTTAATGACATGACGAGCTAGCCGTTCGCTTAATGTTAAGCGATACGGCTGGCCATGTCAGTAGCAGTGTCACTCGGAACTTTAAAATATGAGCACTGCACTGAGCAGTGGGCACGTCATCCTGAGACATCACACAGCCTAGTAATACTAATAAGATTGACTGTGAGATAAGACTTGAGATTAGATCATTTGCCTAGTAATTTCACTAGCTACAGTGCCCTTCAAACTGGAACACAGTAATGCTGGCGCACTACTGCTTGGGGGCACAATAACTGGCATGAACCTACCTAGACGAACTTTATGGACTGCCGTAGTTATACGTAAGGAAACCTCGGATCGATGCGAAAGAAAAAATGAATGAACGTTTCGGTCGACATTCTTCGCGAGACCCTTATTTCTCGCTCCCTTAAATTTAGGTCAATAGTTCAACAAATAGTCGTATTGTGAGGTTATATAGTGTTCCAAGAAGGTTAATGAATCTATACTAATGTTAGCGTCTGTGGTGTGGTGGTTGAGCGGTCGGCTCATAGCCCGGAGGCGGCGGGCTCGATTCCCGCGTCAGGACAAGTATTAGTGCACAGGAAAAAAAGCGCATATACTTGTTTTGAGTCTGATGAACAAAAATAAAAATCAGTGTGTCAGCTGATTCCAAGATCGCGCAAAATTCGCTTTTCATCATCTGACAAATATAAAGGTTGCATTCTCTACTCACTCCTCCGCTACACTTACGCGGTCAAAAGCTGCTTTGTCATTTACAATTTTTTTCGGATTCAGTTCTATTCAAATCAATTATTTATTCATCTTTAAACATATTACATGTACTTAGATAAGTCAGTCATAACGTTTTTTTACTGTAAAAAATTAGGTACACATAGGTAGGAATGAGTACAAAAATACAACAAAAGAGTATAGTAACACTAGGTATGTGCAATAGCATCGTTTAAATTGCAATATAATACATTAAAATAACATTTTCAACAATAAAATATAGGTATATATACGAATTGGTAAATATATGGATAGTTCCTATGTTCTACTATGCTAGTAGTTTTACTTATTCTGTAGGACTGCAGTAGTCTGGAGTCACTCCAGGACTCATAAATTAACTAAAGAAACAACAAATGTTTATAAATATTAATATTATTAGACATTCACGCAAACTTTGAATTAATAATAATAGTAGAAATTAGAGTGATCCGTAGGCAGATAGCTAGGTTAATACTTGGGTTCGATTCCCGCGACGGGACAAGTATTTGCGTACAGAAAAAAAATCCCAAATACTTGTTCTGTGTCTGGGTGTTGTGGGACCATGGTCCTCGTAGTCGTAGTCCCTAGACACAAGGAATCCTAGTTAGGGTCCAGGATCTATGTATCTGTGATCTATGTATGTGATCGTTGGGCGTTATAATACAAAGCTTTAAGCCCGCTAGGCCCACGACATTCGTTCCCTCACGCCTCAAGAGTGGCCTCTTATTGCAGCGCACACCGAAATGCGCGCGATGTCGGAACCACGGCGTGGTCTCCGCCCTGAAGGGACACAAGCGGTACTGCCGGTGGCGGGACTGCGTGTGCGCCAAGTGCACGCTCATAGCGGAGCGGCAGAGAGTCATGGCAGCACAGGTTAGTGTTGCCATATCACCAGTCCCAACTTTACACATACAGTTATTGTAGCGTCTAGCGTTACGGCGTTTGAAGCGAGTGAACGCTGACATCAGAGTGGTAGAAAGTCTGGCAGCTCAGGTTAGTGTTACCATATCACCAGTCCCAACTTTACACATACAGTTATTGTAGCGTCTAGCATTACGGCGTTTGAAGCGAGTGAACGCTGACATCAGAGTGGTAGAAAGTCATGGCAGCTCAGGTTAGTGTTACCATATCACCAGTCCTAACTTTACACATACAGTTATTGTAGCGTCTAGCGTTACGGCGTTTGAAGCGAGTGAACGCTGACATCAGAGTGGTAGAAAGTCATGGCAGCACAGGTTAGTGTTACCATATCACCAGTTCCAACTTTACACATACAGTTATTGTAGCGTCTAGCGTTACGGCGTTCGAAGCGAGTGAACGCTGACATCAGAGTGGTAGAAAGTCTGGCAGCTCAGGTTAGTGTTACCATATCACCAGTCCCAACTTTACACATACAGTTATTGTAGCGTCTAGCGTTACGGCGTTTGAAGCGAGTGAACGCTGACATCAGAGTGGTAGAAAGTCATGGCAGCTCAGGTTAGTGTTACCATATCACCAGTCCTAACTTTACACATACAGTTATTGTAGCGTCTAGCGTTACGGCGTTTGAAGCGAGTGAACGCTGACATCAGAGTGGTAGAAAGTCATGGCAGCACAGGTTAGTGTTACCATATCACCAGTTCCAACTTTACACATACAGTTATTGTAGCGTCTAGCGTTACGGCGTTTGAAGCGAGTGAACGCTGACATCAGAGGAACCATATTATTAGTTCCAACATGTAATGGTAAGTTTACGTACTTTTTCTAACATCTAGCGAATTAATGTTTACAGTAGAGTCATGTTGACAGCTTCTGTGGTGTGGAGGTTGAGCAGGTCGGCTTATAATCCGGAGGCGGCGGGCTCGATTCCCGCGGCACGACAAGTATTTGTGCATAGAACAAAAAACCCAAATACTTGTTCTGAGTCTGGGTGTTATGGGACCATGGTCCTCGTAGTTATTGGGTTTTGGAATGTAAATTACAAAGATATTATGGTTCTTGAAAATGTGTTGTTCAAACTTCAAATTGATCTTATTCGCCCCCAGGTGGCGCTGAGGCGGCAACAGGCACAGGAAGAAAACGAAGCTCGAGAGTTGAACCTGCTATACGCTGGACAGACGTCTGGCGCGCCGCACCACTACGCCGATATGAATGAGGACTCTCCTGGTACGTACGTTTTGAATAAATAATGTTTTATTCATTACTAGTCGCTCCCTGCGGTTTCACCCGCGGATAAAAAGTATTTTAATTATTTGCTCATCCCACGAGAATATTTCGCTTTTCCGGGATAAAATGTAGCCTATATGTTAATCCAATGTATAAGCTATCTTGGTACCGAATTTCATTCAAGTCCATTCAGCCGTTTGAGCATGAAGGAGTAACAAACATACACACATACGCACATACACACATACAAACTTTCGCCTTATAATATTAGTGTGATAGTGTGATTAGTGTGAGAATCGTAACTATATGAATTAATTTAATTGTGTTATCAGAGTATTGTAATTGATGAAATAAATAAATAAATAAATCAGTTATCTCATTCCAATAATACAAGCTTTGCTTAGTTTGGAACTAGATGGCGCTGTGTGAAATGTCGACACATTTAACTTAAAGATTCATTTCTTAAAATGTGTGACAAACCCTAAGTCTGAATGTTCTTAGCTCCAAGCATTTTGCAACGTCTCTTTTCATTTATGAGCCTTCTAGACTCCTAACACAGGGTTTCCGGAAATTTGCCAATTTGGACCCGGATGTGGCGAAATGCCGCAAGCAATTTAAGACACATGTTAGGGTCTTGATCTTGAGTATGTAAACAGATCTAATCTCCAAGCAAATATTAGGTGTAGTAAATAGTATGTACTTGATTAGTCATATTATAAAATTGACACGTAGTCCAGAATATAAATATATATAGCTCAAAGGTGACTGACTGATTGACTGACTCACATAGAGATCTATCAACGCACAGCCCATACCACTGGACGGATTGGGCTGAAATTTGGCATGCAGATTATGACGTAGGTATCCGCTAAGAAAGTATTTTTCGAAATTCCACCCTTAAGAGGATGAAATGGGTGGTTGAATTATTTTCCCATAGGCCACGCCGCGGGCGAAGCTGCGGGCAGAAGCTCGTATATAACAGTACTTCGTAACGTCCTTGTTTGTCTACTTCTACGTCAAAACATCGCATTACATTTTTATACATTACATACAGATTACATTTCTGTAAAAAAGATTCATCCTCTCTTTGCATATTTATAAAACAAAAAAAAGATTCCTCATATTTTTTAAACTTCAGAACTAATTTAATACAATAACTTTGGAACTTGTAAGGCTGTATAAGATTCAGATGGGTGGTTGACAATAATCCGAAAATGGCGGTTGTGAATTTTGAACTTTTTACCAATACCCGTATATTTTTGAATTTTAACGTGTAATTAGGGTGGATTATTATCCGTTAAGTGTTCGTGAACGTGCAGGAGTGTTGACACATGGTTCCAAGTTTGTAAACCATGCCTTTTCGTTTTCTCTTCAAGGGCTTATGAATGAAATCTCTGCTTGAGCACCGATCGATGACTTAGCATCGTTCTGTAATACGAACCTAAGTGTTGAGGGACGATGGTTATGGTAGTTCCTGGGTCCCTAGACACAGGGAATCTTAGTTAGGGTCTCCAGGATCTATGTATGTGATCGTTGGGTGCTATTATTATTATCACACTTTACACTATATAATTACACTAATATTATAAAGGCGAAAGTTTGTATGTGTGTATGTTTGTTACTCCTTCACGCTCAAACGGCTGAATGGATTTGGATGAAATTCGGTACCAAGATAGCTAAAAAAGTAAAATTATCCCGTGGGATGAGTAAATATTTAAAATATTTTTTATCCCCGGGTGAAACCGCGGGGCGCAACTAGTTATTCATATAAGCATACCTACTATGAGTTAATTAAGTCGCGAAAGCTTAAAACGTGTTACAGAAAAGACGAAAAGACTTATATGCTTAGTGAAATAACTTAATTTTAAGTACCTAATATAATGTTGACTTGTAAAAGTGCTAAAATTAGCCTATTTGCAATAAATTTTTTGACTTTGACTTTGACTTTGACGCGTATGTATCCATTCATTCTGTAACAAACGCCCGACGATTTATAACTCAATTAAAAAATATTAAGGTTTCAAAACCTACCAACAAACAAACAAAAAAGCAGTTTTATTTTCTTCAAGAAAAAAGCTCTTGCTACCAGGTTGCCAATTAAAATCCAAAACACAGTGGCAAAGTGTCGCCACTTGCGCTAACAGCCGGGCGGCCGGTGGGTGGCGTAAAAACCGGGTGAAAGTGGTTCGAACCGGAAAAGGTGCCAACCGGGTACACAAGTATAGATAGAACCCGAATAAAAGTGTAGACTTGATAGAAATGGCGCTAACGATGAGATCCGATTGCTCTCGGCTCGATTAGACTGATTTCCGAAAAGGGACTACTTTTACTAGGTGGTAGGATTTTTCTATAAAGTTCGTCTAGGTATAGGTACCAACGCTTTGCTAGCTATTCTGCCGCCAAGCAGTAGTATGCAAGCACTACTGTGTTTCGGTTTGAAGGGCACCGTAGCTAGTAAAATTACTGGGCTATTGAGACTTTATGATCTGATCTCACAGTCGAGTAATCTTATTACCAGACTGTGCTGATGTCTCAGGATGAAGTGCGCAGTGCAGTGTCACGTGAAACCTTATGTAGAGTTCCGAGTAACACTGTTATTTTATGGGCAGCCGTGTCGCTTAACATCAGGTGAACGAGTAGCTTGCCACATCATTCATCATCATCATTGCCAACCTTCTTAAATACTCTCCATTGTCACGCGCCATACGTTGGATTATTTTAATATCTCAGGGAGTGGACATTTTCAACTGCAGCCTGTCGAACTTCACAGAAGTAGCTCTAAGATATGTAGAAATTAATAGTATATCTTAACTACAAATACATATTGTAATAATAATATTTATTATAAGTTGTAACATCGCATTGGATATGTATCTGTAATGATGCTACAATTCTGTTGATGAATAAATAAATAAATAAATAAATCATTCATTAACATAAAAAAGAGGTTATTGATATAACCTCTTTTTAGTACCTAAGTGAGACAAAAGTTAAATAATTATATATAATGCTTTGTTCTCTAAACAACCAAAAATAAACCATGCATCTTTTTTCACTCCGTTGTTTCTTGAAAGATTCTGTAGTTATATATTCTGATCTAGTCTGTTTGAATTTGTATGAAAGTTATAAAGTCTCTTTGGTTCCCTTAAACGATGACATAAAAAAAAAGTCAAAATATATTCCCACTGTTTTTGAAATGTTTCTTGAGTTTTGGCGGGAAAACGAAAAAGATCGCGTCGCCGCATTGTATTATTTTCCAAAACCTGTGTTAGTTTCAGTGTTAGTGGATAAAATTGGAGGCATTTTATTCGTTAAGTGCTAGATTTTAAGCATGAGTGTGGGAAAGTGGTATAATGATGTTGAAACGTTTCTTTTCGTGTTGTTCCCAAAACTCCATAGATTCTGGTAAAGTTGCCACCACTTTACTAGGAGTATGACTTGACTAGACTAGACTATGACTTGACTTGACACGTACAACATACATACTCGTATATATAATATAACTTGAAAAATTAATTACTTGACACTGGCTAAATACACGAAAGTTATACCCCGGATAAAGCTTTCCACTGCCGCGGCCGTGCTCGCAGGGTGGAATAAAGTGACAATGAGGATAAGTTTGTTATCCACTCCCTGGGAAGAAGTTGTCCACCGGCGGTGCTAGGTTCTGTAATTTCATTAAAATGCCATATTATTCTTGTCTAGCTTGCCGCCGCACCCAGTTTTGATAATATTTAACAGAAACATTTGCCTCCATACTCAATTCTAAGTAAATATTTCAAATATGAGCAAAATTGGACAAGAGATTGAAAAATAAAGGATTGCAAGATTAAACTATAAATTCAAATCAATTCAAATCAAATCAAATAATATTTTATTGACATAAAAGATTTACATGTGTTGTAGGACTCGATTGACTACTTTTTTTGGGTTGTTTTGGCTCCACAGTTTTGTGTATGTAGTGTCAAGTAATTGATAATTTCTAAAGATATGTGTCAAGTCACAGTCTAAGTCGTAGTCTAGTCATACTCTTAGTAAATTGGTGGCTAGGTTACTAGAAGCTGCTATGGAGTTCTGGAAACAACACGAAAAGAAACGTTTCACCATCATTATACCACTTTCCCACACTCATGCCTGTAATCCAGCACTTAGCGAATAAAACACCACCAATGTTATGCACTAACACTGAAAATAACACAAGTTTTGGAAAATAATACAATGCGGTCAAGCGATCTTTCTCGTTTTCCCGCCAATACTCCCATTGGCTCCTTAATTATACTAATTTAAAAATGTTCGCTGCCTATTGTACACAGTTAACCATTATTTATTACAGGTTTTGAAAAATGTATATCTAATTACGACAAAAATTTCAGTAATTAAATCATTATACCCTAAAACATTTCGCACTGACTCTCCAAATCCGCTTTCACTCGCGTATTCATGCAATTTAGAAACGAAAACATTTTCTCACTTTTTCAGTCGCATTCAGTTAATGACTTGTTTAAAGGTCTCTTTGTAAAAATGTTTACGATTCGGGTTCGTTGAGTTTCTGTGAAACATCAAAGTGTGGGGCCCTACTTCCTTTTTTCTAATATCTTTATATCGTTTAATTTTGCCAATGTCTTCTTCTTCTTCTCTTCGTTTAATGGCTTGCTATCGCTGATTAGCGATAATTCTGCCAATGTCAAGTGAGGAATTTTGTACGGTTGTGTCATGTCAAAGTCTTATTTTGTTAGTCAAAATGCCACGTAAAATGGTGGATATTTTACTGAAGGCCCTAGGAAGCCTTGAAGAGAAAACGAAAAGGCATGGTTTACAAACTTGGAACCATTTGCCAACACTCGTGCACGTTCACGAACACTTAACGGATAATAATACACGATAAAATTCAAAAATACACGGGTAATGGAAAAAATTTAAAATTCACAACCGCCATTTTCGCATTCTTTTCAACGATCCTTTGCCAATGTTACCTGAGAATAATTGATACTTATACAGTCGTGTCACATTAAAGTCATTGTCAAAGTCAAAAATGCCACATTACCTTTTTTTTAATTGTTAAATTTTGGCAGTGTCAACTGAAAAACAAACTTCATAGTTTGTAAAAGTTAAATACTGTGTTAAAGTGGTGGATATTTTACTGAATGCTATTAAAAGCCCTGTAAGGATCACAAAAAAAGCATGCTTTTACATCTTGGAATCGTTTTTCCAACACTCGTGCACGTTCAAAAACACTTTATCTTCGTTACACATTGAAAAACCGTCGCCGTACATGCTTATAGTGTTATATATCTCTGTCCATCCAAAGGATGTCTGAAAGAGATCGCTCTTAGCGATAAGACCACCCATTGTGCCTCTCTTATCATGTAATTCTCTTTTCTACATGTAATTGTATATTGTAAAATTAAAAAATACACGAGTTTTGGAAAAGTGTACGAAATTCACGATTGCCATATCTGGTTTCTCTTCCAGATATGACTCTACTTTTTATTCGCTGACGAAAGAGAGCTCGTGCCTATGACATTCATACTTCTGTCATTGTCAATCCACAGATTAGTGAAAAATAACTTTTTTTGTGGTTGTGGGAGAATAGTCTTCGTAGTTCCTGGGTCCCTAGACACAGGGATTCCTAGTTAGGGTCCAGGATCTATGTATGGATCGGACGTTATTATTATTACTATCAAACGAGTTGCACCAGTACCACCCCAGTTTGTTATTCCATTGGAAGGCGGCGCGCGTGAAGCAGACTTGCTAAATTAATGCCACTAAATGTGTGAATGAAACTTTTATGCGTGCTTTTGCAACGTCAGTGCAAAGCGACGGGACTTAAATGGCAACTTTTTTTTGTCTTGACTCTACATCTTTGTGTTTTAGCCAGTGTCAAGTAAATAATAATTTCTCAAGTTAATGATATTTCACGCAGATATGTGTGTCAACTCACAGTCCAAGTTATAAAGTCAAGTCATAGTCTAGTTATACTCCTAGGAGTACTAGTAAAGTGGTGGCAACTTTACCAGAAGCTTCTATGGAGTTTTGGAAACAACACGAAAAGATACATTTCACCGTCATTATACCACTTTCCCACACTCATGCCTGTAATCCAGCACTTAACGAATAAAAAACCACCAAGTTTATGCACTAACACTGAAAATAACACAAGTTTTGGAAAATAATACAAATCGGTGATGCGATCTTTCTTGTTTTCCCGCCAAGAACTCCATGTGGCAACTTAACACTGTCTGATTTAATTTACGTAGGTAACTTTTTATTTGGGTTTGGTGAGGCGACGCTTGAGCCGAGTGGCTGGCGGCGTTGGATATAAGAAAAGTGGGATTGGGCTGAGTGGTGTACCTTGGGAGATGCTTACGTCTAACAGTGGATGGGTGATGGGATGATGATGATGATGATGATTTGACGTCAAATTACTAGGTGTACTTATGGCAATTAAATAAATAATAACGCCCAACGATCACATATATAGATAAATGTGATCATATATCCCGAACCCTAACTAAGATTTCCTGTATCTAGGCACCAGGCACTATGAGGACCATGGTCCACAACCCTCAAACTTAGAACAAGTGTTTGCGCTTTTTTTTGTGCACAAATACTTGACCTGTCGCGGTAATCAAACCCGCCACCTCAGGGTTATTAGCCGTCCTGCTCAACCACTACACCACAGAGCTGATTTGAGAGTTAGTTCTATTTAAGAATTAAAAATGGGACTATGATTATAAATAAATCCCGGGACAGGATCATTTATTTACAAATCAAAGAAAATGAAATCTTTCATGTTTTGTTAACGCCGTAATCTTTTTATGCTAAGGGAATAATCGTACGGCCCTCCAGATGCACGGAAGAGGTCACAGTAGCCTATGGACTCCTGTTACACTAGACGCGTTGTTAAACAAACTGTTGACAGCCTCTGTGGCGTGGTGGTTGAGCATGTTGGCTCATAACCCGCCACCTCCAGGCGGTGGCGGGTTCGAATCCCGCGGCAGGACAAGTATTTGTGCACAGAAAAAAAGCGCAAATACCCGTTCTGAGTTTTTTGAGTGTTTACTTTGCTTGCAGGAATCAGAACGTCCTTATGAACTTTTTGCCCATTCCTATTGTAGTAGTACCAACATAAAAGCTCACCGCTCACCCGAGAGGTGATATTCCCATAACAGTATATAAAGCTAGGAGGGGGCGACAACATTACAGTATAATATCTTTACCGAGGGAATATGAGGTTGGCTCATAAACGAGAACATTTCGCGCCTTGCATACCGCTCCCGGGCTAGCGGTGCAACTTATACAATTATAGCGAGTTTATTTTGTGTGAGAACTACTTGCTTGACCGAATAATACTGCGTTATTCCTTAAAGCAAGGTTGTCTAGAAGATATCGCTCTGAGTTTAATTTAAATTCCGATTTCAGAAAATTCTTAATTTTAATGAATATTACATGTTACGTACAACTTAGCGCTACGATCTAAGCTATATCTGTCTTTAAATTAATATGTTTTACAAGATAAAGAACGCCTTTTAAAATTTTTAGTATAGAATGTAAAAAAATTAAAGTTCTTATTAAATATATAAATAATAATAATATGTGTGGACATCTCACACAACGCCATCTAGCCCCAAACTAAGCAAAGCTTTTATTATGGGAACCAGATAACTGATACAATACTTAGATACTTTTTGTTTGTAATCAATAAATAAAGTTTGTAAAAAACATATAATACCATATAAGACCCAGACAATAAGCACTTTGTAATTTTATATGCTTAGTGAAATAACTTAATTTTAAGTACCTAGTATAATTTTGACTTGTAAAAGTGCTAAAATTAGCCTATTTGCAATAAATCTTTTGACTTTGACTTTGACTTTGACACAGAACAAACACCTATGTTTGTAATCACACAAATGTTTGTCCTGGGTGGGAATCGAACCCACAACCCACAGTTCAGAAGGCAGGGTTACTACCAACTGAGCTATCGGGCCAGTCAAATCATAATTGGTCAAATCATAATGGTCTTTCTTGTACTTCATTTCTACCAATATTGACTGATGTTGACTCGATAGCCTCTGTGGCCTCGGCGGGTTCGATTCCCGCGGCAGGACAAGTATTTGTGCACAGAAAAAAAGTGCAAATATTTGTTCTAAGTCTGGGTGTTGTGGGTCCTTGTAGTTTCTGGGTCTCATTCAGGGAATCCTAGTTAGAGTCCAGGTTCTATTTATGTGATCTTTGAGTTTTATTATTATTACAATCGCTGCCTCTCCTGCCTTACACCACGGACAGTATACCGCTACGATATTGCGGTACGCGTCGGAATGTTCGCGAGATATTGCGGTTACAGTATATTGCATTCACACTTCTTATACATGGAGGCGTGTGTTGTGGGACACTTTATTACCAAATAAAATGGTTTTATTAAGAATGTAATTTAAGGAAATGTTTTAATTAAATAGAAACAGATATATTTAAATTATTTATTATTTTTTTTATTTTGGTTAAGGAATGACTTGACGAGCTAATTGTTCGCATGATGTTAAGCGATGTGGCTGCCCATATCAGTAGCAGTGCCACTCAAAACTCTAAAGTATAGAGTGTCGCATGACACTGCTGTGTAAATCGTCCTGAGACATCAGCATAGTCTAGTGATAAGATTACTCGACTGTGAGATCAGATCATAAAGTCTCATTTGCCCAGCAATGTCACTAGCTACAGTGCCCTTTAAACCAGAACACAGTAGTGCTCGGGTCTCATAATCAAGTAATATTATTACCAGACTGTGCTGATGTCTCAGGATGATGTGCGCAGTGCAGTGTCGCGCGAAACTATGTTTTGGAGTTCCGAATGACGCTGTTCTGGTATGGGCGGCCGTGTCGCTTAAAATCAGGTGAATGACTAGCTCGTCACGACATTCACTAACATAAAAAAAACATTAATAAATTCATTATATTCATTAGTTAAGTATGTCCTGACGTTCGTTGTGCCACAAATGTGTTCCGATTGAAAATCAGTTAGTTATTAAGGTCTTTAAGGACCTTATAAAATTGTATGCTGCGTCGGAGCCCATTCGTGACACCACGTAGCATTGTTTTGTTCTTTTGGTGTTATGTGTTTGTTATCAGTTGTCAAGAAAAAATATTTTTTCTTTCTTTCTTAATTGAATTATTAACATTTTAAAAGTAAAACTTTTTACGCACGCTTGCGCTGTTTAGTGCGTAGAGAACGAAAGTTGAAGTTGGTCCACGTAGATCTTTATTGTCAACATAACAGAGTTAAAATTTTGTATTTATCTGTTGGTATGTCCGATACAATGACAATTTACAATTGTCAAGATTGGGACATTAACATTAAACAAAGCAAAAACAGATTTATACCGGCCAATAGATGGAGCTAAACTAAAGAAAATAACTTCGTAATATTTATTGTTGTAGATTTATTGTTAGCTTTATAAAGTTCACGAATAAGTCAAAAGTCTACATTTAAAAACACAATCGAAGGGGTGAGAACAAAAACGGATCATCTGATTTTTTTTACAAAATGACTAATTGATATCGTTGGATTCAGCGTGAAATTATCTACAATAATACATTCTCAAAATACCGAAATGAGGCTTAAATCTCGAGATTGTCAGTCTAAAAACGTTTTATCTGACACAGGAATACAGTTCGCTTAGCATAAAAACATTATTATATTTACTATAGTATATTACATATTTACAGTAATTGTACGAATTAGTACTATCTTTTGTATTTTAAAATAGAATTAATACATTTTCAAGCAACTGAAACTTACATTAACCTTTACTATTACTTAATACACAATCTACATTAAAATGAGGCTGTTGAAGATTAAAGTAAATTTTCTCGAAACTATCAATTTGACAGTTAAACCCTTTTTATTCTCAACCCTTCAATTGAAAGTTGATAATTATATCGATTAAACATCACTCAATATACTCAATATGGTATACTAGAATAGTGATTTTAGTATACCGCAGTCTAGTAAATTATATTGCGCCGGTACAGGATTCCATCCACCGGCTGTACAATACACCCCCGCGGCGCAGGGGTGCGTGCTACAGGGGTGGCAAGCTTTTTAATACCTCAATTGATTGTGTTCGGTAGCGAGTGTGTAATTTCGTATTGAAGACGTTTTTGTATGCTATATTATGTTTGATTTTCGGGGTTGGTTTTAATGCAATTTAATTGACAGCCTCTGTGGCTTGGTGGTTTAGCAGGTCGGCTCATAACCCGAAGGTGGCGGGTTCAATGACCGCGACAGGAAAACTATAAAAATAGCATAGAAATAAAAAAGCGCAAATACTTGTTCTGTTTTTGGGTGTTTTGGTCCTCGCAGTTCCTGGGTCCCTAGATACAGGGAATCTTAGTCAGTCCAGGATCTACGTGTGATCGTTGGGCGTTATTTTTTTTTTCCCCAAAAAGTGGGAGAGCGTTGTGTGGCACCATTTCCCAGTCGTTTTTGGCGTTCAATTTTTTATGGCGGTCATTTAAGGTTTAATTCTCACGTTTATTATACTCACCATTATTATTTTTTTTTAAATGTGAAAACTTTTTAGGTCCTTTGAGCACTTTTTGGGTGAACAAAAATCATGGAACTCGCGTCATTGTCACCGCACGCGTCCCATCAGTTATATCTCACAAGTTACTTAGTTTTCACTCCTATCGACAGTTTCTAAAAACTGCCTCGCATTTTTTATTAATAACTTGAGAAATAATGAATATATAAAAACCTGATTATTTTTTGTATGACTTGTTTGGATGATATATAATCCAGAAATTATTTTATAATTTTGGTACATTTCAAAAAATGAAATTTTTGTCTCTGTCGACCGTGGAAACCAGAGCCAATAACAATTTAATATATCTGTACGATGCCGCAGGACGATATATTTTGTTATTGTTAGATAGGCTTGTGTTTGACCACTATCGCACCTGATGGTAACTAGCGATGCGGTCTAGGATGAAACACGCTTGCCTAGAATCTTCTTAAGAAATCTCAAAACGAAAACAATATTCAAAGCTACTTTTCTTTCAAAAATTTTTTTCCAACGTGTTTGTTACACAATGAAGTCATTCTACTCGATTAGAGCTTGTAATCGAATCATGTTATCGAGTTCGGTCACTGTATTGTTCGATTATTTCTATACTCTGTGATTTTGGTTTAATATGACTTATAAAAACGTAGGTATTGGCTTGCTAGCAATTGTTGGATGGAGAGTTTTTATTTTGAATTTTAGGCGTGCCCTACTCTAGGCATGCTCTACTCTAGGCGTGCTCTACTCTAGGCATGCTCTACTCTAGGCGTGCTCACTCTAGGCATGCTCTACTCTAGGCGTGCTCTACTCTAGGCATGCTCTACTCTAGGCGTGCTCTACTCTAGGCATGCTCTACTTTAGGCGTGCTCTACTCTAGGCGTGCTCTACTCTAGACGTGCTCTATGAAGTTTTTTTACAATATTTCTATAAAAATGAATTACAAAAATACTATTTAAAAAAAATTATGATTATTATTATTATTTAATATTCGACAAAGTAAGCCACAAAACGGTAAACTATTAAGTATCCAAACGTCCATTAAATCTACCGTAACTAAACATGGTTTTACCCAAACGTCGCCACGGACCACAGAATATCGGATATCCACGACACATGTTTGCACAATGAGGCAGGAGAACAAGCAGTGTAATCTAATCCAGTAATCAGTGTTTGTCCCTGCTCTATTCATGGCAAATCTGTCAAATTATGTCTTTTTTAGGGTAACTTATACTAAGTAGTTAAACGGTAACTTTAATACGGCTTTTTTGTGGACCGGGAACTACGAGGACCAATTATTTGCGCTTTTTTATTTACAAATATTTTTCCTGTCGGCGGGAATCAAACCCACCGCCTCTAGGCTATGAGCGGTCTTGCTCAACCACCACACCACATAGGCTGTCACATACAACTATGACTTACACAAACTTACCATTGAATTCTAATTATAAACTAGGATCTGTATCCAGGGATCCAGGAATCACGAGAAATAGAATCCCAGAAGACTCCACTTAATATATTTCTAATCCTAATAACTGTGATAGATATGGGGTAGAGTTTTCTTGTTACAATTTTAGTTGCCAACGTAAAATTAATAAACTTCGTGGTTATGGTAGACAATAATAATAGTTATGTAAGTACAATTGCTATTGTATGTTTTGCTTAAAATAATGATAAAAAACGAGTGTGCTTTAGACCACACGACTGTAAATAAAACTTCTTTAATTTAGCTCCATCTATCGGCCGGTATAGCTTTGTTTTTGCTTTGTTTAATGTTAATATCGCCATCATGACAATTGAATGTGTGAGAATAAAAAGGGTTTAATTGATTTTTTTCACAAATTGACTTATGGGTATCGTTGGATTCAGCGTGAAATTATCTACAATAATACTTTCTCAAAATACCGAAATGTGGCTTAAATCTCGAGATTTTGAGTCTAAAAACGGTTTATCTGTCAGGAGTACAGTTCGCTTAGCATAAAAACATTATTATATTTATATTATTATATCATATTGTTACAGTAATTGTATGAATTAGTACTATATTTAGTATTTTAAAATAGAATTAATACATTTTCAAGCAACTGAAACTTACATAAACCTTTTTTATTACCTTATAAGCACTCTACATTAAAATGACGCCGTTGACGTTTAAAGTCAATTTTCTCGAAACTGTCAATTTGTCAGTTAAATCCTTTTTATTCTCAACCCTTCAATTGTAAATTGTCATTTTACCGGACATGCCAACATAATAATGCAATTTTTTAACTTTGTTATGTTGATAATGGAGATCTCAGTGACCCAACTTCAACTTCCGTTTACCAGCTTACTCCCCAAGTCAAGCGTGCGTAAAGAAGTTTTACGTCAAATTTTTTTTTATCATTCTGTTATGCTACTTAATGCTTGATAGTTTAGTAAGTTAATCCCAATGACACTAATTAGAGGCTCATTATATGCACTAAAACGTTTTAATTAATAAAACCGTGTAACAATCTGCAATTTATTTTGATAAATTCCAAGCGTCAGCAATTTCTGCTAAATGTAGAGATACTTAAAGAACTTCAAAGTTTATTAAAAAGACTTTTTTCAAATAAAATCCCACAAAGATCATCCTTAGACCTTCGCTAAACTTATCATAACCCACTCGAGCGCATTTCGCAAAGATATACTCACTCTTTCTACCATTAACAAAATCACTACCCCCGTCCTTTTCATGAATCCGATACCTTTTATATTTCAAGCACCACTTAGCAAATATTGCTATCTCGTTTTCACTAGTGGAGTAGAGGTATTGCTATCTCGTGTCCACTTGAGGTCAGTGCGGGATGCAACGTGAGTTTTCATTGTATAAAATGGTATAATGAGAGCGGGTTTTCAATTTGTTGAAGGGTTGCTTTTGAACCGGTTTTTAGCGGATATTTTCCGGGTGTTTTTGCTTTATAGTGGCCGAGTAAGAGATAACGAATTGTTGGATAAAAATATAAACAAATTCAGAAGTATTTTTAGGAAAGTGCTTCTCTTTTTAAGACACGTTTTAAGTAAGCTCCGTGGTGTAGTTGAGTAAGTCGGCTCATAGCCAGAAGGCGGTGGGTACGATTCCCGCGACAGGATATATATTTGTGCACAGAAAAAAAGCGCAAATGCTGTCAACAAACAGGTAAATAATGAAAAGATACGATTAAATTATAATGTTCATGAGTTCGGCTATAGATTCAATTATTGAATAAAGTACCTTACATACATCAATATAAAAGCGTCTTCAAAATAACAACCGCAGAGCCCAATTATACCAAGAAAAACAAAATCCATAGAATTACCTTGTTAAAAGTTTCATAATGAATCCTTACCTCAGTCCTTGAGCCTCGACTCACAACTGACCAGTTATTGAAACCTTTTATCGAGAAAAAAACTCAATTGGAATCTGCTTAAAAAATAAACATCTATTTCATAAGCGAATCTAAACCTTAATTCTATAGATATAAACACTAAACTAGATGTGGCTTTTTATTGATCTTTTATTCTGTAAGTGATTTTGAATCTTGTCTCGTTGAGATTCGGTTTGTATTTCAATGCGACAGTGTTGTCTGTTTAGTTGAAGAGCCCTACAGATGCAGTGTTAGGGGTTAAGTTAATGGTTCTGTAATCGACAGACGCCAGAGGGCGCTGTCTGCGAGTGTGCGTTTGACATGTTTGGTTTTGAGTTAGAAAATTGCTGGATGTTACTATTAATTGAGTTTAGTTATTTATACGACTTAAAACTCGATTTATGTATTGAAAAACGAGTGTTCTTTAGACCACACGACTGAAGTAAAACTTCTTTAGCTTCATCTATCGGACGGTATAATTTAGTTTTTGATTTGTTTAATGTTTATGTCGCCATCTTGACAATTGAGGGGGTGAGACCAAAAAGGGTTTAACTGATTTTTATCACAAAATGACTTATGGGTATCGTTGGATTTTGGTTGAGCGTGAAATTATCTTCAATAATACATTCTCAAAATACCGAAATGAGGCTTAAATCTCGAGATTTTGAGTCTAAAAAAGGTTTATCTGTCACAGGAATACAGTTCGCTTAGCATAAAAACATTATTATATTTATTTTATTATGTTATATTTTTACAGTAATTGTATGAATTAGTAATAGTAGTAGTTAATTAGTAATTTACTATATTTAGTGTTTTAAAATAGAATTAAAACATTTTCAAGCAACTGAAACTTACATAAACCTTTTCTATTACCTTATAAGCACTAACATTAAAATGACGCCGTTGAAGTTTAAAGTCGATTGTCTCAAAACTTTCAATTTGACAGTTAAACCCTTTTTATTCTCAACCCTTCAATTGTAAATTATCATTTTATCGCATATACCAACATAATAATGCAAATTTTTGAGATGGAGATCTACCTGTACCTACTTCAACTTCCGTTCGCCTCGCATTCACCAGCTTACTCCTCAAGTCAAGCGTGCGTAAAGAAGTTTTACTTCAAAAACTCTGCTTAGTATGTTATTTTTTTAATGATTGATATGACGAGCTAGTCATTCACCTATTTATTTGTTAAGTAAAGTGACCGCTCATAACAGAACAGTATCACTCGGAACTAAAATATAAAGTTTCGCGCGACGCGACGCGACGCGCGCTGAGAAATCAGCACAGTTTGGTAATAAGATTACTCGACTGTGAGATCAGATCATAAAGTCTCAACTGCAGTGTGTCCTCCACAGCACTTATACTCAGTTTAAGTACTTAAAAAAAATCTCACTAGTATTAGGTATATTACCATCTAGTAACACTGCCTTTGAGTGAACTCAAAGACCTCAAATTTTGATACTAAAATAAATAACACTACAAATCTTTACTTGATAAATGTATTCGTAATATCTTACAGAATACTTCGGCCCGTATTTCAAAACTCCGTTCAGTCATGAATCTCTGCTCAAGATGAAATTTCATTCCCAAAATGATCTTATAGAAATATAGAATGAAATCTCCACTTGAGCATTAATCAATGACTAAGCAGTCCTGTAATACGGGCGATAATAATATCAATAGAATAAATGAAATATATGAATAATAGAAATGTGTGTGTGTGTATGTGTGTGTGTGTGTGTGTGTGAGTGTGTTATCTTAGATTGTGAAACGCTAGAAATTTTAACGCAAGTAATATAAACTTCATACCACGCTTTCAGTTTCTCTGATACTACGCTGCCACTTCCATTTGCTTTACATCTCGTATTTTTTCCCTTTTTATTCGCGAGTCGAATGAAACTGATACACGATGTTCACGATTGATTTATATTTTTGTCAGTTGGTGACTAGTGATGGGAAACACTCGCAGTCTTGTTCTTGAAATTTAGAAACGTTTAGAAAATAACAGACAATACCAATATAGGATTAAACATTACTTAGTATTATTTATTATTGCTGTTGTCGTAGGATAATAGTCGCTGTGCGGTGTAAAAATTAAGACGCCACTTTGTTAAAAGTTTCATAATTAATCCTTATCTCAGTCCTTGAGCCTCGACTCACAACTGACCAGCCTTTGAAACCTTTTATCAAGAAAAAACTCAATTGGAATGACTTAAAAATTAAACACCTATTTCATAGGTAAATCTAAACCTTAATTCCATAGATATAAATACCAAACTAGACGTGCCTTATGTCTTGTTTTATGTCTATAAATATGATAAAAAGAAGAAGTATTTTTTCGTATAATGCATAATTGTAGATTATAATGGTCGCTGCAATTTATATGCAATAGACAGCCTCTGTGGTGTGGAGTTTGAGCAGACCGGCTCTTAGCCCGGAGGCGGCGGGTTCGATTCCCGCGGCAGGACAAGTATTTGCGCACACAGAAAAAAAAGCGCAAATACTTGTTCTGAGTCTGGGTGTTTTGGCCCTCGTAGTTCCTGGGTCCCTAGAGACAGGGAATACTAGTTAGGGTCTAGGATAAAAAATAAATTTGTCTGGACAAAACGAAATATCAGTGATTGAGCGTTACCGTGTTTGTTCTAGTATCGTAAGTTACAACTTACATTCTACTAGGCCAACATTGACGGTAGCAATTTTGGTTTTGACTGATTACTTACTTGTCTAGCATGCTACACCTTCGATCGCATCGTTTCTTCCCATCAGGTGAGATCGCGGTCAAAAGCTAGACAAGGTTGAATTAAAAAAAAAACATTGGGGAGCTCAATCGGTAAGCTCAGTTCTTAATTATCAAGTCTAGTCTAGTCCCCAATTGTCGAGATTCATCCTACCGTGTCCCTTCACTACAGTGTCTCTTGCGTATCTCGAGTAACGCAATATCAACAGTTTGCCGGCTTCTTAAGTTGATTTTTTATTAAATTTCCTGCGTGGATCGGCTCGGCTGTTTTTTGCAATGTTGGCACTGATTAAACGGTGTCGGATAGAGGAGTGTTATTTTATTGGCGTAGAAGTCTTATATGAGTTTATTTGTTTTGTAACTTAATACAGAAACTGTGCGACGATCGATGAACGGGAAGTTTGTGCAAATTTAATATTGTAAAAGAATAACAATTATAAATAATAACAAACGTAAAGTGTAAAAACCTACTTTAATACTTAACCAAACTCTCATCAAACTACCCTTAAAATATATCCTTTTAAATAAAAAAAGGATCGGAGTTTTGGCGGGAAAGCGAAAAAGATTGTGTCACCGCATTGTATTATTTTCCAAAACTTGTGTTATTTTCAGTGTTAGAGCATAAAATTGGTGGCATTCTATTCGTTAAGTGCTGGATTACAGGCGTGAGTGTGGGAAAATGGTATAATGATGGTGAAACGTTTCTTTTCGTGTTGTTTCCAAAACTCCATAGAAGCTTCAAGTAAAGTTGCCACCACTTTACTAGGAGTATGAATTTGACTAGACTATGACTTGACTTGATGACTTCGACTGTGACTTGACACATATTTGAGTAAAATATCATTCACTTGATAAATTATCAATTACTTGACACTGGCTAAATACACGGAGGTGTGGAGCCAAAATATAAAAAAAAAATCATCGAAATCGGTTGACGTGATATCGAGTTATTTGTTCATTTGTCGCGCACATACTTACTGCAAATTTAAGACTTATATGGTTATCTCCTGAATGCCAATATCAGAACTGAACCAGAATCTGAAACACACGGGATGCACCAGCTTTCAAATAAAAAAAGAATCTTCAAAATCGGTTCTCCCAGACGAAAGTTCTGAGGTTACAAACATTTTAAAAAATACAGTCGTATTGAGAACCTCCTCCTTTTGAAGTCAGTTAAAAATAGCTCACGCCGAAAAAAGTGTTTCTGATGACTGTATGACGTGCGTCAACTTAAGACATGCGTTTGTAAATATAATGTACGGATTGTACCAATCTTACGACTGTCGGCGGTCTTATCGCTGACAGGGATTTTTTTAACAATATGGATTTTAAAGTTAAAAGTTTGTCCAGAATATATTGTTAAAGATTTTGGCAGCTACTTGGCATGCGACCATAGTTGAGGGAGTGCCTAATCCGTTGAGATGAAAGGCGCGGGTTCAAATTCAAATCTCATTGGTTACTAATTCTTTTAGGAACTATAATATCTTTATGAGTAGTAGCCTCGAGAATAGAAGTAGGTACACTAAAAACATACTTTTTTCTGAGTATACCAAACCAAAATTTTATCTACTATATAGTAATTATAAATATCAAATGTAAAAAAACATTGTAAAAGGTTAGTTTCAAATTTTACATTTCTCCTTTTAAAGGGATTTTGAGACGTTTCCTTAATCCTTACAGTGTCTAGTTTTTTTTTATGCTGCTATACCACAGACTCTTATATTACTATACTACTACTTAAATATTGTTAGTTGTGTTATTATTATTATTATTAACAAAATCAATACAGACTAATATACACTTTTCTATTTTCATTTTTTCTTAAATTATTAGACTTATTAAATATCGGAAATCTATCAGCCTTATTACTAAACACGAACTAGCTTTAGACTAGTTACACCATCTTTTGTCTCTTTCAAACCAACTAAATATTCCAGTAGCAAAAAAAAGACAAAAGTTGAAGTAACTAATCCGAGACTAATACCCGTTTATTATTAGCCTATTAATAAGGCTGTATAAGTGTAAATTGTATTAGAAATGCCCCCCACTCGGCATCTCCCCCACTCGGCATCCCCCCCGCTCGGCACCCCCCCCACTCGGCATCCCCCCCACTCGCGACCCGACACCACTAAGTGTACATTGTGATCAACCCTCTGTAAGATAATGTAAACTAATTAGCCATCGAGCTGGAGTGGCGTGTTTCGGTCACTATCGCTCGTAGGGGCGGCTAGTAGGGGTATTGTAGTATCATTTAATCTGTGGTAGGGGCTAGATAATAATTGCCTTATATCAGCTTGTTAGTGTTAGGAGAAAACAAATGTGTCAGTCTTTGGAGGTAGAAGTGAAAAGTAAGTAACTTGTGGCATTATAGATCATGGGAAGCGTGCGGTGACGATGACGCGAGATTCATGCAAGATTAACGCGCCTAAAGAAGTTTTCACTTCAACATTGTATCAAAGCCACTTATCTGCTTTCGTTTTTTTAAATAATTACAGTTATATTGAGAGGGGCTTTTATTTCTACGGCAATTGTTTTATTGATTGTAAAAAGCGTAATTTTTTTTTTGTATACACTAAAAGAAGTACCTACAAATTGAATGAAAAACTAAGTTACGCTTAAAGAATTTATTTTTCATAAGAATTTACAAATTCACTTGAGAAATGCATTTTATATTAAAACTAAAAGCCGATGAGCTGCAGGTTAAGATATTAACAGTAAACTTATCAGATGTTGATACTAGTCTTAATCATATTTATTAGCTTAGAAACTACGTGTATTATAATATTTCCAATAAGTATAGGTACCTAGTTTTTTAAAACTTTCATAGGGGTCATATATTAATCCAGTGATGTTTTTTAAACAATTTTAAAACAAAGAACCTTATATCATTGAGAGTTTTGCTATAACCATATAATTTTAAAAACTCGGACATATTATATTAGCATCAGGTGCGTCGTTACTTACCATCAGGTGCGTTAGTGGTCAAACGCAAGCCTATCAAACAATAAAAAAAGCATAAATGAAATTAATAAAAATAATGCCCACTTACTCTTATTTACTCGCTTTGCTTTGACAACCACAAAATCATTGGTCAAATCAAAGCGGCCCGTAAACGCAAACTTTCCCCCAAACGCCGACAAACGGTTAGTCAATAGATTAACATAAAAAGTTCATAAAATAATACAAAAGTTCGTAAAAAAGTTCATAATTAAGTAATATTAACCGCGGAGGGTCGCGGGCAATTAGCCAGTTTTTGTGGAGCTTTTTCTGTTTTTGTTTGTTTGTGAAAATTGCGAAGCTGTAGAGTTACTGAGGAAAAATTGGGGAGAGTGTACTATGTCAAAAGTCAAAACATGCTATATTAAAAAAGATTTATTGCAAATAGGCTATTTTGAGCACATTTACAAGTCAAAATTATATTAGGTACTTAAAATTAAGTTATTTTACTAAGCATATAAATTTACAAAGTGCTTATTGTCAAATAATATATAGCAAGCCCATTTCAATATACGAGTTTGAAAATAAAAGTAGTTCTCTTTCTCACCACTGGTGCAAGCAATCCGGCTCAATGCAGAACAGAAAACTCCGATCCGAAGCTTCGATTACACCTGTAAAGAAGTAGCTACAAGAAACTTTCCATTGTATTTTTTTTCTACTATCTTTTACAATATAATTTATTACTGTTGAGATAATGGATATATTACAAAAGTAACCGCCACGTCACACCGGTGGAAGAAGACTACATATGGCCATTGTTCTTTGGTAGTTTAATTTATATTGATTTTGTGGAAGAAAGCAAGAGTTACATCAGGCAAATGGCTAAGGAGTTTCTTTACTTAGTTAGTCTTTGTTCCCGGATAGCTGTAATCTGGATGTGTTCTAGAGGAGTTCGAGCAGGTTTCTTATAGGCGAGCGTGCTGCATCCTCTACCGTAGGGGTCAGCAACCTTTTGAGCCAGAAGAGTCAAAAATTACAATTGACAATAATTTTTGACTATTTAAATTTTTTGATTAACTTTTGAATTTTTGCCCAAAGTTTTTAAAAAGCGCACAAGAATTTCTTGCTTTTATTGTGTTTTTTGTTAGTAAAATGTTTTTTTTTTATAATAAATAATATTTGCGTATGGAACTAAAGAGTTGCAGCTTCACATCCAAAGAGCTTCATGGTTGCAAGCCATAGGTTACCGACCTGCATTATCACAGTAATGTGAATAGACAAAAATTGTAAGCGTCATTTGTTTTCCTGCTCTCTGTAAAAACGTTAAATACCGCTTTTTAAAATCGAAGCTTCCGTAGATATTAATACAGTGAACTAATTAATGGTGTGTAATAATAATAATGATAATAATAATATTAGCGCCCAACGACCACATAGATTCTGGATCCTAACTAGGATTCCCTGTATCTAGGGACCCAGGAACTACGAGGACCATGCTCCCACAACACCCAGACACAGAACTAGTATTTGAGCTTTTTTTCTGTGCACAATTACTTGTCACGAACTGTTGAATCGAACCTACCGCCTCCGGGTTATGAGCCGACCTTCTTAACCACCGCACTACGGAGCATAATATAATATCGAAGCTTCAGTAGATATGAATATAATAAACTAATTAATCGTTCGTAGTGGAATCATTTGAACTATCAAAGACAAGTTAAAATACCAAGCTATTTAAAAAAATACCGCTCAAAAATAGTTTATAAACAAATATTTAATATCCTATGCTTCCACTCGCGCGGGCGAACGCAAAAAGAAATCACCCAGTGGGCAGTGTGTTCGCTCAAAGCGGACAACTTTGGTTTGTTGAAAACGCTTTAGTTTTTTATTTTGAGTTTTTGACATGGGAGCTGGCAGAGTTTGTTTAGGTTTAGTTTGGTTACGGGCAAGCTTTCGTTGAGTTTAAAACGTTTTTTATGGTTTGACTTTTTGAAATTTAAAGTTATAACTGATTTAAAAGAGTTATGACGTCAGTTTTGTAAAAGGTTGCGTTATTCACCTGAATACTTCAAATTATCCTGCGCTGTACAAAAGATTTAATATTAATATTCTTCGGTAATACAAAAATTATTATTACATACTTATAAATAAGAACCATTTTAGTATTTCAATTCTCCTAAGTGTGATTTATCTTGATTTAATATCACAATATTTCGATTCATATAAAATTCAAAGTCCTTACTGACTGACTGACATTATATATTATCGCCTAAACCGCTGGTCCTAGAGACTTGAAATTTGGAGGGTGTGTTCTTTGTAAAGTGTAGCTATCCACTAAGAAAGGGTTTTTGAAATTTCATCACTAAAAGGTGAAATGGGTGGTTGAATTATCTATGAAATTTTTTCTTCTTCGTTTCCTATAGGCCACGCGGGTGAAGCCGCGGGCAGAAGTTAGTCGCGTTATATACCACGGCAGGACCAGTATTTGTGAACAGAAAAAAAAAGCGTAAATACTTGTTTTGAGTCTGGGTGTTGTGGGACCATGGTCCACGTAGTTCCTGGGTCCCTAGATACAGGGAATCCTAGTTAGGGTCCAGGATATATGTATGATCGTGGGGCATTATTATTATTATTGTAACTTTTGTAACTTTTTTAAAAGGGCAATGTGTCTTTATCAACTTACTAAAAACTACAATAATATAACAACTACTACAAACAAAATATATTTTGACTGTATACTAGCTGCGATTTATTTTTTTTATTAATTTTTACTAGTTTTGACTGTTACCTACGAATTACTCACCTCCCGAAAAAGAGCATCGAATATGCTCGTAACCTGGTTGAGATTCATGAGTAACAGTCAGATATAAATTAATTTAAAATAAGAACCAGGTTTTTTTTTCCATTATAATTATTTCGCATAGTAAAACGTTTCCTAATAAACCCCACTAACAGCATTAATACACTTCAAATTACTCCAAAAATTAATAAAACCCACCCTCCTCCATGACCCCCGAATTGCTTGCTTGCCCCCTCTGTCCATTTTCAAGTGATTACCGATTCAATGACAATACGGTACTACCGATTGTTTATGACACCTATATTTTAGAAACAGACATTTACCAGCGATTTTGATCTCTATTTCTTGAACATTAAAGTTTAAACAGATGTTAGCGTTTGACGTTCCTATATTTGAAAATTATAGATCGAAGTTTATTGAGCATTTGAATTTCAACCTTAAAGCCTAATCTATAGAATTGAATTTTCAATAGATTAATTTATATCAAAAAGGAGTAACTTTAGAACGGCGGGTGGTAACAATAAAACCGATTGTTAGGTCGTGCTATTATTTGAAATTGTTAATTGAATTAAAGTTTTGCCGTCATAGGTTTAAGGTTGATTTTTAATTGTGAAAGTCGAGAAGCAGCTTTGCATTCGATTGAAGAATTAGTATTCTACAGTGCAATCATTCGGTGGCTAGTTCGTAGGGTTGTTACACGCAGGGGTAGTACATGTAAACCTTAGAAAGTAGACTTATAACTTAAGAGCTGCGCGATAAAAAGTAGTCTATGTGTTAATCCACTATAAAAGCTATCTATATTCTAAATTTCATCCAAATCCGTTCAGTCGTTTGAGCGTGAGAGAGTAACAAACATCCATACATACAAACTTATGCGCTTATGATATTAGTAGGATTTTATTTAGTAATAATATGTATAAACTCAAAGGTGACTGACTGACATAGTGATCTATCAACGCACAGCCAAAACCACTGGACGGATAGGGCTGAAATTTGGCGTGCAGGTAGATGTTATGACGTAGGCATCCGCTAAGAAAGGATTTTTCGAAATTCCACCCTAAAGAGGGTGAAATGGGTGGCTGAATTATATTCCCATAGGCCACGCCGCGGGCGAAGCTGCGGGCTGAAGCACGTTATATAATAAGCTAGCTTTTGTACGGCTTCGCCCGCGTGGCCTATAGGAAACGAAGAAGAAATTTTTTCATAGATAATTTAACCCATTAATACAAAACTTAGCAGAGTGTAAAAAATAAACTAAAATCGTGGCAGCCCTGCCCCGTAGTACAGTTTAAACCGAAATTAAATTACGCATCTGTATTGAATGCCCTCCATTGTTGATGGATTACACGTTGTAAATAAATATGCCGAGCGAATGTAATAAACATTCTGGCAGACGCGGGGCATTTATTGATTGTACGGACAATGATGGAAGTTGGAGTTAGGGAATTACTTACAGTTTTCTGTAACTTTATTTAGTGCCACACAAAGATAATAAAGCCCGTTGATATTTTTATATATTATAGTATATTTTCTTTTTACTTAAAACTTGTCCACGCTCTCACCTGATGGGAAGTGACGATGCGATCGAAGGTGTAGCATGCTAGCCAAGTAAATACCTATTCACTCTTCTCTTGAACACGCCCGGGTCATATTTCGCCGGAAACACAGACGCTGGCAGGGCATTCCATTCCTTAGCCGTTCTAATTAAGAACGTTGAGTCAAATCGCTTGGTACGAATGGGTGGTATTTCGACCACGAAAGGATGGCGCTTAGCCGAGCGTCTAGTAGTCCGGTAGTGGAATGGTGATGGGAGAATGAGATTATGCAGTTCTTGAGCGCATTCGCCGTGGTGTAATCTGTAAAAGACCGACAGACTCGCCACCTTACGTCGATGTGCAAGGCTCTGGAGCCTTTCACCAAAGTGTCGGGTGATAGCTCGTGATCACAATTTTTCCTACAAACACGACTCACTAGAATTATTATATACACTATTCTGTAGGCATTTTCTATGCTTGCGATTGGCTGATCACGAAAATGACGCAAGCGCAAGGATAGAACGAGATAAAATCATACGAAATCACAAAGAACAGAGTAGGACGAAGCAAAAGACATCAACGGGTTCCCGCTTCTTCTTCTTCATAATGCTAGTTTTTGAGTTCAAAATAGATGCACTAAGTTTTCTCTAATCACCGAAAATTGCTTACTTGTGGAATGATATGCCGTCCTTTGCACAGACAGACGTCTTGCTATTCTCCCCGCACAATTTCACTGAGCAATAACTCGTTTTTTCTAATATTCTGGGATTTTTTCATTAGCTGTTTCTCCGTGGAAATCCAAAATGAAACTGACGTACTCACAAAGGCTAGTAGTGGAAATAAACTACTATTTTTCGTATGAGGGGAAGTTGTATAGTTGTGGTCAAGTGGATTTATAGTCAATGGTGCCACATGACCTGCTGATAAAAAAAAACGAGTGTGCTTTAGACCACACGACTGAAGTAAAACTTCTTTAGTGTAGCTCCATCTATCGGCCGGTATTACTTAGCTTTTGCTCTGTTAATGTCGCCATCTTGACAATTATTGTAATTGTCATTTTACCGGACATACCAACATAATAATACAATTTTTTTTACTTTTTTGTGTTGATAATGGAGATCTACGTGAACCAACTTCAACTTCCATTCGCCTCGCATTCACCAGCTCACTCCCCAAGCGTGCGCAAAGAAGTATTAGGTACTTCAAAAATTGTCCCTAAGTAAAACATTTCAAATATAAATCAAGAATTGATTGCTTTACAACCGGTCATTGCAATGCACAATGCGCCGTGCGACCGAAATGCATTGTTCGCTGATGATTAACGCGTGTGTTTATAACACTGGCCGGGAGAGTGGACAATAGCAGCAATGTATTGTGCATTGTGCGGTTTTATGGAAACCATGGGATGGGAGGTGAAAGCTGTATTTCCCTGTAAAGGGGGTTAAAAAATTTCGTTATCGGCTTTTCAGTTCTAAATCTAAAAGTAGAGTCCTAAGAAGGGCTAGTCTAAAGCTAGCTTCATAGCACGTTGTACATTATTTTGTGCAAAAGTTTAAATAAATAAATATACAGGGCTACAGGAAAAATCGTGCTAGATCCGTTAAGGGTATGGAGTACCCATCATTTCTGACTTATTTCACTATGAAACACACTTTTTTTTTTAGGTGAGGATATACTTCCCTGCCGGGGGTATGTGGGACTCAAACCCACTAAAACCTCGTGAGCCCGTACCGGAGGCGAAAAGGGGTCGCGCCTACAGTCCAGCCAACTGGCCTCCAAACAAAATAAACATAATTATATTTTGTAGCCTAAAAATCGGCAAATTTCAATAAAAAAATTAAAAATCAATTATCTTGAAAAGAGTTAAGTTTAGGCTAGGGTGTTTCATAGTGGAATAAGTCTACTAGTTTACTAGGTGGTAAGACTTTACTGCAAAGTTAGGTAGGTACCACCGCTTTGCCAGTTATTCTGCCGCCAAGCAGTAGTGTGCAAACACTACTGTGTTCCGGTTTGAAGGGCACTGTAGCTAGTGAAATTACTGGGCAAATGAGACTTTATGATCTGATCTCACAGTTTAGTAATCTTATTACTAGATTGTGCTGATGTCTCTGGATGACGTGCGCAGTGAAGTATCACGCGAAGCTCTATACTTTAGAGTTCCGAGTGACACTGCCGTGTCGTTTAACATCAGGTGAACGACTAGCTCGTCACGTCATTCCTTAACATAGACACCACACATGGTACTCCACGCCCTTAACGGATCTAGCACGATTTTTCCTGTAGCCCTGTATATCGTTTCTCCATAATCTCGTCTTACAGCTTCTTTAAAATCTCAATTTTCTTTAAACAATTCTCTTTTCTCGTCCGAGAGTAATCTCGCCTGTACAGCTTGTAAAACTAGTTTAGTCCAGTAGTACCCGGTTACGCTATAAAGGTCGGTAGAGATTAACAGCATTAGCCGTTTAAAAAAAACTAGTTTAATCCAGTAGTAACCCCATCTCCACAGTAACTCCGCATACAATAAGTATCGCGTCGCCGTCAGCCACAGCGTTCAGTAAATCAGTGGGACAATACCCGCCGCCGCTACCATTGTGTCGAGGATTTGCTGCGACTGCTTACACTGTGTGAAACATATTAACGTAAAACCAAAAGGCAGAGTTGGCAACGGTTATATTAAAAAAAAACGAGTGTGCTTTAGGCCACACGACTGAAGTAAAACTTCTTTAGCTCCATCTCTCTTGCCCCTACACTAATATACGAAACGCAGATCTTTCTATGTTCCAGTGCAGAGGGAGATACATATAAGTGTATCTGTATATCTCCCTCTCAACTTCCGTTCGCCTCATCAGCTTACACCCAAGTCAACAATACGAAAAAAAATTTTACATCAATAAAATTGTAGATATTTCACACAGCGCCATCTAGTCCTAAACTAAGCAAAGCTTGTACTATAACCAGATACTGATACAATACTTTTTTCTGGATGTACATATTGCGAAATTTAGGTGCTAGGATTTTTCTGCGAAGTTCGTCTAGGTAGGTACCACCGCTGTGCCAGTTATTCTGCCGCCAAGCAGTAGTGTGCAAGCACTGCTGTGTTCCGGTTTGAAGGGCACTGTAGCTAGTGAAATTACTGAGCAATTGAGACTTAATGATCTGATCTCACAGTCTAGTAATCTTATTACCAGACTGTGCTGATGTCTCAGGATGACGTGCGCAGTGCAGTGTCACGCGAAACTTTATATTTTAGAGTTCCGAGTGAAACTGTTCTGTTATGGGCAGCCGTGTCGCTTAACATCAGGTGAACGTCGTTCGTCATATCATTCATTAACATTTAAGAAATACGCATTATTAAGGATAAAACAAAACTCAACTCAAACTACTTGTCAGATCTTTACGACACGAGAAGCACCAGCTTTCAAATAAAAATTATCATCAAAATCGGTTCACCCAGTCGAAAGTTCTGTAACAAACACAAAAGAACAGCTGGATTTAGAACTCCTTTTTGAAGAATGAATAGAGAACTAACCCTGGGTTAGTTACTTGCTCAGCTAACCTGAGGTTAAACAGAACGCGCAAGTGGGCCCATATAGCTGGTACTAGGGCATTTTATATATTCTATGGTGGTGGGTACAGATGCAAAATCTATGTTAAGCAAAGCATCTTTTACAAGCTTAGTATAAAGCAGATGTCTTTATTAATCCAACTCTTTTCAATACCTCTCTTTTATACACACAAATAAGACTATTTGCATCTCACTTTATCAAAATAAAACCTTCAAAATGGCGAGCATTTTATTTCATTGTAGAAAAATGTGTTTGTATGAATTCATTTACTTTTTTAAAAGCGCGCGCTGTTGGTTGAGCTTACTCGATGTCTATTCAATGTACCGATCTAATCGTTTATTTTTCTACCGATATTCATTCTTATGATATAAAGGTTCGATTACAAAATCATATTCTTTATTAAGTATGTCTTTTTGAAGTGGGTGGGATGATTTTTTATATGAATTATTCATTAAAAATGTAAGTGACAGAGGATATAAGTATCTTATTGTGGTTATGATCTCTGAGATTCACAAAGCAAAGGAAAAATATCGTTTTATGACGAGAAAATGAAAAAAATCGCATTTCTATATTGTATTACTAGTTGCGCCCCGCGGTTTCACCCGCAGATAAAAAGTATTTTAATTATTTCCTCATCCCACGAGAAAATTTTAATTTTCCAGGATAAAATGTAGCCTATGTGTCAATCCAGTGTATAAGCTATCTTGGTACCGAATTTCATCCAAACCCATTCAGCCGTTTGAGCGTGAAAGAGTAACAAACATACACACATACACACAAACACACATACAAACTTTCTATATAATATAATATATATAAAATATAAATTCTATATAATATTAGTGTGATTGACTTTACGACATCTCGCAGTACGACAATCTCATTACTAGATTGTGCTGATGTTTCAGGATGACGTGCGCAGTGCAGTGTCACGCGAAACTCTATTCTTTAGAGTTCCATTTAGTGTTTGCACACTACTGCTTGGAGGCAGTATAACTGGCAAAGCGGAGGTACCTAGACGAACTTTGCAGAACGACTTGTCCTATAAAAGGTCCTTTTTTATTGAGGAATTATTAGTGCCTAAATGGGTTTTTCTTGTGAACTCTAACTTTAATCAAAATCATACTGCATACAGCTACCTACGACTATAGACGCGTATATATTGCCTGAGTTAGTATACCAGTATGAAAATTACAATGAATCCCAAAAATACAATAATTAATAACTACGGCGGGCACGCGAGTGAAGGCGCATGAAGTACAATCGCGCGCACAAGTCATTGTGTGCGCAATTAGAGCGGGCGCAGTCGTGTGCGCGAATTTAATGGCCGCTGTTATTGTTTTTTAAACGCTCTATGGAACAGGGTTGGCAACATTACATAAACCTTTCGGGATCTTAGTAACAATTATTTTCACATACACTTACAGAGTCAACATACAAATCTTTCTCCATTAAAAGCTATAAATGAGTACCTACTTACTTTATTTTTATTTTTTACTAGCCATAGAGTACATAAACATAGAGTAAGTTGCCATAATTTGTGTATACTTTCTAATAATAGCTTCAAAGACTTTTCAAATAACTTAACAAAATCTAAGCGATACCTCGTGGAGAGATGAAGAAAATAAGAGTTTTCCTGACCATAGTATTAAAAAAATTAACTGCTTGATCTTGCAGAAGTTCATCTTTGCATTTTTTTTTCTTGGTTTTAGCATAATATACTCTAGAGTTACTCTAGTAATTTGGTGTGTGTGAATTACAAGTTTTTACTTTCTCTAAACTAACTACTATAATATATCTACTTCTAAATACAATTAGCTACCAACTGCCAAACCACTTGAGACTGTATTTTTTTTGTTTTTGTGCTGCTTTACCATATACTCCTGGGTCCGCGTTCTTTTTTTAATATATCACTTATTTGATTATTGTATTTTTTTTAACGGCAACTGTCTGTTGGCCTCTCTGACCGTTAGATATATGTCAAATTTTTGTTGGCGTTTTAAGCCGATGGCGAGTTGGCAACCCTTACGGGCAGAGTATCGGACGGAGAGCCAGACCTGGAGTAAGTGAAGCGGATTCGATTACATTTCGATCGGAGCTCGAGGTGGAGTGTACAGAGAGAACTTATATTTAATGGCGTAGAAAACTTAGTAGGTTTAAGTAAAGTATTGTATACTGGAATAGGTAACCTAACTTTTGCCTATGACTTTACTGTATATTTATAAATATGTAACGTAGAGCCCATCATGGTGCTAGATTCTAATAACGTAACTTGAGTATATGTTTGTGCTCTTATATTAATTTTTGAAATAAAACTTCTTTACGCACGCTTGACTTGGGTAGCAAGCTGGTGGATGCAAACGCAATTTGAAGTTGGTTCACGTAGATCTCCATTGTCAACATAACAAAGTTAAAATGTAAGTTTTTATGTTGGTATATCCGGTGAAATGACAATTTACAATTGTCAAGATGATGCCATTAACATTAAACAAAGCAAAAACAAAGTTTTACCGGTCGATAGATGGAACTAAACTAAAAATGTTTTACTCAGTCTTGTGATCAAAAGCACACTCGCTTTATAAAAATCATATCACTACCAAACCAAAGCAAAATATAAAATGCGGTTGTTACTGTAGGCAACCAACGAAGTTGCCTACAATACAACATTCATGTTGATAATGATAACATCATAAATGTCATAATTGATGTAGACAATCCTGCTCTCACTTTCTGGTGTAGGCGGAAAAAAAGGCTAGCAAAACAAAATTTTAATATGCGGTTGCTTGAAGCGCTGAATAACTAGCCCGCGCTCTTGCATGTGGGACTGTGGACTCGGGTCTTGTGTCCATAGCATCAAGATTCAAGAGACCCTTGATTTCAAAATCTTCGTCATCTTACTATACATTACCGAGATTAACAATAAAATACTTAAATAAACCGAAAAGTCGACTTTCCTAAGAAAACAGATGACTATCAGGAAAAGCGATGCTCTACTGTTATCCAAAAAAATGAGCAGCGCAGTCTTTGGGGACTACCGATAGAAGTGGAAACTAAGTAACTTGTGACATATTTATTATATAGTTTATATGAAGCGTGCGGTGACGATAACGCCAGTTTCATGCTTTTTAGTTCACCCAAAAAGTGCTCAACGCGCCTAAAAAGTTTTCACTTCAGAAACAGCGTTAGTAACAAATACGTCTTTCTGTCACTAACACACGATCAGTTTAAACATCGTCACAAAAAATAAAACAATCACAGAAAGTACCGCACACCCCTCCACTCAAAGCGCGCATGACCGCGCGCCTTTTTGTTCCTTCACTATTTGCACTTTTGTTCTCGACTGTATTCTTGCGGTAGGTACTTAGAATGAATGTTCTTTAGTGCTTCTGTTGTTTTGTTGTTTACATTTTCTTTATTCTTTGACATTTCAAAGGGAAATGTTTCCTTTACGACCGTTTAAATATGTTCGTTAGTAAATACTTTTTGACGTTGGTTTTTAATGAGTCGTTGAATTGTTAGCAACTTAAAAGTATGTAATATTTATTTAAGGTTTTTATTTTTGCGTCTTTGAATCGATATCAACACTTATTGGATCTAATATTGCTCCGGAAACATGTAAGAGAAAAAACATTCAGGCATCTATTTATAAGCGAACAGTTTTAACCTCACCTAACCTATACCTTTCTCTTGTCCACAGTACAAAAACGCGCTCGCATCACCGAAGTCTGCTCCAGCCCGTCGTCACAGACCGACCAGCCAGACTCCAAGACACCCGCTCCCTCCCCCTCTCTCACCACTCCACCCCCTCGGTCACCCTCCGACCACGAACTCAACGTTGAAGAGGAACTCGAAGATACCGAACCATCACTGACACCTGAGAACCTATCCATGAAAGAGACGAGAGACGACATCCCAGTGAAGAAAGAAGAAGACGAAAAATGGGATAATGATTACAAGTATAAGATGTTTCGAAGGAAAGAGACGGCGGAGGTGAGCGAGGAGACTCCGTATCAGAAGTCTCCAGTGGACGTTCTGATCAAGGTGTTTCCAAGACGAAGCCGGCAGGAGATCGAAGGGATGCTGGCCCGGTGCAAGGGCGATGTCGTGGCAGCCATGGATATGATGATCAACGGCCCTGACTCTACACCTTCCTACAACATTACTCAGGAATCCCCCCCATATCTCCAGAACTACCAGTCTAAATCTGCCTTCTCCCCCCTTTCAAACCAAAGCTTCAAGTTTTCCCCTTCTCGGAGGTTCCTCACTCCTCCTTATAGCGGGACTGGTTACTTACCAACCGTCATCAGACCTCCGCCGGAGTATCTATCATCGTTCATGCCTCCAACGGAGCTGATGTACGGTAGACAGCTTCAGGTGCCATCTCCCGGTACATCCCCAACTTCTGATAATACTAACAATGAAGGATTTTCTGATTAGTGGTACCCCTGGACTGTTTAAAGTCCGTGAAACGTGGAGAGGTAGCGTGCTACTTGAGAAAGGTGGTGCGCATAAAAAAAAGAATATAGACATTCGTATTTAGAAAAGTTATATAGAAATCGGAATGTGTTGTAAAATAGATACTCAATCAAAGTCAAAGTCAAAGTCAAAAGATTTATTGCAAATAGGCTAATTTTAGCACTTTTACAAGTCAAAATTATACTAGGTACTTAAAATTAAGTTATTTCACTAAGCATATAAAATTACAAAGTGCTTATTGTCAAATAATATAGCAAGCCCATTACAATATATGAGTTTGAAAAAAAAAGCAGTTCTCTTTCTCACTACTGGTGCAAGCAATCCGGCACAATGCAGAATTGAAAACTTTGATCCGAAGCTTCGATTACAACTGTAAAGAAGAAGCTACAAGAAACTTTACAGTGATGTATTTTTTTTGTCTTCTTTCTACTGTCTTTTACAATGTATATAATTCATTACAGTTGAGATAATGAATATGTTACAAAAATAACCACCACGTCACACCGGTGCAAGAAAAATACCGTGATTATCTTATTATAAACATTACAAATAGAAACTGAATTTATAGATAGAAATAGGCAATAGGCAAAGTACCTAAGATTTCATACCGTTAAGCTTGGGATATTCAGGCCAAGCTTTTTTGTCCGACACATAATCATTTATTGTGTAATAGGCTTTTTTCATTAAGTTTGACTTTATGAATAATTTAAATTTACGCATTGACAATTGTTCGATACCGTCGGGCAACTTGTTATAAAAGCGTATACAGTTTCCCATAAATGAACCATTAACTTTCTGCAGTCTGAATCTTGGAACTTTCAATTTATTTTTGTTCCTAGTATTAAAGTTATGAATATCGCAATATCTGGGAAAAGAGCTAATGTTTTTGCGAGTGTACATCAAATTGTCGTAAATGTATTGACAAGCCACTGTAAGAATATTTATCTCCTTAAATCGTTCCCTGAGAGAGTCGCGGGATTTCATGTTATAAATGGAACGAATTGCTCTTTTCTGTAAGACAAAAATTGATTGTATGTCCGCGGCTTTACCCCACAGTAAGATGCCGTATGACATAATACTGTGGAAGTAACTAAAGTATACTAATCTTGCAGTGGCTTCATCAGTAAACTGTCTGATTTTACGCACAGCATATGCAGCAGAGCTCAATCTACCAGCAATGTTTGATATAATCTTTTTAACAGGTACTTAAAACATTATTATTTCTAACCTGTCGTAACTTTACAGCAATCTCAATCTTATATATTACATTTTAGAGTATGAATTAGATATTTAATTAAGTTATGAACCTGTAAATATATCATTTGCTTATACCGGTATACGTACTTAATTAGTATTCTACTGTCGATAGATTTCGCCATCTTAGATAAAATGTAGGATAAGTGAGATAGTGTTTTATAATTTATAAGTAGTTATATAAACGGATGCTCGTTTTCTAATGACAAATTAGCGTTAGACGCTGTATAGAGTGTAAATATTACGTAATTAAAAGTTTTGTAGGTATTAACGTTGTTCAATAGATCGCGAATCATTCTTTAGAAAAATATAAAAGAAATGCGACAAAATTATGTACTTAAAGCCCTAATGTTAAATGTAATTTTGTATTTCTCATGTCAGTGAATTTATTCTTAATGAGAAATAAATATCTCTAACCAGACTTAGCACAAGCGCAAGATGGTTCTCTAAACGAAAATAAGCATTTTAGAACGAAATCCTTTTTTACTAGTTGTACTGTAATAATTATTATTTACTAAGTACTTATTAGTCTTGTAAAAAATATATCCAAAATATAAATCATATTTTAGTGTTCAGTAAGTATGCTGTACCTACTTGCATTTAGGTTTAGTATTTCGTAAAATTAATTACCTACAGCAAAAAGTATGATGTAAATATCTTTATATTTAAGTGTGTGTAACCAAACCATAGAGATTATAGAATTATTGTAATGTAAATTATGTAATGAATAAATATACGTGCTCAATAACTGCTATTTTTTAAGACACATTAGTGATTAAAGTCTCTAGCTTTTCGACTACACCCTAAACTATAGGGTTCCTTTAATATTCAAACGCAATCACCAAGATGCTTGTGCAGATTTCGTCGATAACGAAAGAAACTCAAGAATTGCATGATCTCATTCCCCCATCACCATTCCACTACCGGACTACTAGACGCTCGGCTCAGCGCCATCCCTTCGTGGTCGAAATACCACCCATTCGTACCAAGCGATTTGACTCAACGTTCTTAATTAGAACGGCTAAGGAATGGAATGCCTTGCCAGCATCTGTGTTTCCGGCGAAATATGACCCGGGTGTGTTCAAGAGAAGAGTGAATAGGTATTTACTTGGCTAGCATGCTACATCTTCGATCGCATCGTCACTTCCCATCAGGTGAGAGCGCGGTCAAATGCTAGACAAGTTTGAAGTAAAAAAAAATGTGTTTAACACATTCTTTCAGACTATAAAATGTTTTACTTAATAAATCGACGTTGCGTATCCTCCTTGACTATTAGGTCTTTACCTATGAAATTGCCGTTTTGTTTGAAAAAAGTTAAAGTATTTTTTTTTTCAAATTTATTTATTTCTTTTATTCAAAGTAATCACCCCTGCAATCAATGCATCTTTGCCAACGCTGTGGCAGTTTATGAATGCCCTTCTTGAAAAAATCAGCAGGACGGGAGACAACAAACTCTTCAAAGGCGTTTTGTACTGCCTCTCGGGAATTGAATTTTTTTCCCGCTAAAAAGTTGTCCAAATTTTGGAAAAAGTAATAGTCGGTAGGCGCAAGATCTGGTGAGTATGACGGATGAGGGAGAGCTTCCAAACCCAACTCATGCAGCTTAGAGACGGTCTGTTGTGCAGTATGGGGTCGCGCGTTGTCGTGAAGTAGCAGTGGAGACGACCGATTGACCAAAGCTGGTTGCAGACGTGCGAGTTTCGCCATCATTGTGGTCAGTTCTTCAATGTACACATCTGCAGTAATGCTCTCGCCGTTTTGTAAAAAGCTATGATGAATCACACCAGCACTAGACCACCAAACTGTGACCACCTTTCTAGGGGTCATTTTTCGTTTTGCACATTGCTTTGGTACCGAACCAGGATCTAACATACTTGCTGAGTGCTTTCGATTGTCAAAAAGAATCCATTTTTCGTCGCACGTAACAATTCGGTTCAAAATTCCTTCATTTCTGTGCCTGTTAAGCAGCGCAAGGCAAGTCTCGACGCGTACGTTGCGCTGGCGATCGTTAAGTTCGTGGGGCACCCATCTATCAAGCTTTTTTATCTTGCCAATCTGTCGCAAATGGACCAATATTGTTTTGATGCTAACATCAAACGCTGCTGCCAGCTCAGCTGTAGATTGAGATTCATCAGCTTCCACAATCGCCTTTAATTCATCATTGTTGACCAAAGTTTCCGGACGACCACGAGGTTCATTTTTCAAGTCAAAATTCCCAGAACGGAACCGAGCAAACCAATAACGGGTTGTACGTTCGTTTGTACAGTTCTCTCCGTAAATGTCGTTGATGTTACGTGTCGTTTGTGCCGCGTTGGTGCCACGACGGAACACATATTCCATAATTACACGAAATTTCAAAGTATCCATTATGAGGAAAAATGTTGAAATGTAATGAAAATACAACGCTAATCAATAAACAAAAGACTTATATTGTAAATAGAATGTCATATTTTTAAAACAAAATTAATTTGAATTTAGAATTCATAGCCAATCAAAACTTTTTTTTGTTTGAAAAAGTCTGTACTGCAAAACGGCAATTTCATAGGTAGACCTATTATAAATAAATAAATATTTGTGAACATTTCACACAGCCCCATCTAGTCCCAAACTAAACAAAGCTTGTACTATGGGAACGAGATAGCTGATACAATACTTATATAATTTTTTTGTAAATAGAATACAATATAACACCCAGACACAGAACAAGCATCGATGTTTATCACACAAGTATTTGTCCTGAGTGGGAATCCAACCCACCGCCTACAGTTCAGAAGGCATGGTTACTACCAACTGAGCTATAAGGCCAGTCAAAGCCAGGCTATACGCCACTATCTATACATATACTGACTGACTCACTGACTTATATATATATATATATAAACGCGCAGCCTAAACCGCTGGTCCTAGAGACTTGAAATTTGGAGAATGTGTTCTTTGTAAAGTGTAGGACTGTAGGTATCCACTAAGAAAGGGTTTTTCGAAATTCCACCCCTAAGAGGGAGAAATGGGTGGTTGAATTATCTCTAAAAAAATCTTCTCCGTTTCCTATAGGCCACGCGGGCGAAGCCACAGGCAGAAGCTAGTTAGTCTATATGGTGCAGTTTAGGCATCTCACGAACGATGACAGCAATGCCCCTCAACGTCTGGCCATTCCGTTTCCGCTCCGAGCTCCACTTTGTCAGTACACTCAGGTTGTCAGATGCCCGTATGTCTCGTCATTTGTATGTGGAGTGGACAGCTAGGACTAAGCAATTGATATCGTGTGATCGACCATCTGGTTTCAATATCTGGCCCGATAGCTCAGTTGGTATTATCCCTGCCTTCTGAACTGCAGGTTGTGGGTTCGACTCCCACCCAGGACAAACATTTGTGTGATGAGCATCGATGTTTGTTCTGTGTCTGGGTGTTTATATTGTAGTTACGGAGGCTGCAGGTGGAGGATGCAGAAAGAAACTAATATTGATTCTATAGCTAATTTAATCTATATTTAACGTTCAAATATTACACGATGTACATATCTTACTAGTCCTACAATCTAAGGTGGAGCTTCCGGCCCCAAGGCCGGGACCGGAGTGGTTATATAAAGCAAATTTCTACTTTAAAATGACACGAGATCCTACATGCTGACGGCGGGTGACGTCACGCGGCAACGTAACATTGTATTCTATGTATGTATTTACAAACAAAGAGTATATAAATATTGTATCATTTATCTGGTTCCCATAGTACAAGCTATGCTTAGTTTGGGCCTAGATGGCGTTCTGTGAAATGTCCGCAGATATTTATTTATTATTTAATAAAATTTTGATTGTCGATAGTTTGAAATCTATGGAACAATAATTAAGCGACATGGCTGCCCATATAAGTTGCAGTGTCACTTGTGCAGTGTCACGGAACTCTATATTACAGAGAACGAGCTAGTCGTTCGTCTGATGTTAAGTGACACGGCTACCCATATCAGTGTCATTGGGAACTCTAAAGTGTAGAGTTCAGCGTGACACTGCACTGTGCACGTCATCCTGAGACATCAGCAAAGTCTAGTAATAATTATTAGCCTGTGAGATTAGGTCATAAAGTCTCATTTGCCCAGTTTCACTAGCTACAGTGCCCTTCAAACCGGAACACAGTGGTGCTTGCGCACTACTGCTTGGCGGCAGAATAACTGGCCAAGCGGTGGCACCAACCTAGACGAACTTTGCAGAAAGACTTACCACCTAGTAACGTAACGTGATGACTAAAAATCATTTAAAATTATTTGACTTTTCCGGAATAAAATGTAGCCTATATGTTAAAACAATGTATAAGCTATCTTAGTACCGAATTCATCCAAATCCATTCAGCCGTTTGAGCGTGAAAGCAACAAACATACACACAAACACACATACAAACTTTCGCCTTTATAATATTAGTGTGATAATAAAGAAATGATTCGTTTTATAACCTAGCTATTCGCCACCATTGCCCGCATAGGTCTATAGCCTAAGAGGCGACGTACCAGCCTGTTATCTGCATAGTGTAGGAGGCGAGTTATCTGAGAACCAGCCCATTGTCCGCCGTGTAATTGGACATCGCATGTAGTGGACAATTACTGATTGGACTCTATGGTGGACTGGCTGCACAGTACAGTGCGTGTGAGACTTCTTGCTATCTATGCTGCTCTGGTGTTTCTTTTTTTTTATGTTTTGGCTCCACACTTTGTGTATTTAGCCAGTGTCAAGAAATTGATAATTTATCAAGTTAATGATATTTTACGCAAATATGTGTCAAGTTACAGTCGAAGTGATCAAGTCTAGTCATAGTCTAGTCAAAGTCATACTACTAGTAAAGTGGTGGCAACTTTACTTGAAGCATCTATGGAGTTTTGGAAACAACACGGAAAGAAACGTTTCACCATCATTATACCATTTTCCCACACTCACGCCTGTAATCCAGCACTTAGCAAATGGAATGCCACCTATTTTATTCACTAACATTGAAAATAACACAAAATAATACAATGCAGTGAAGCGATCTTTTTCGCTTTCCCCCAAAACTACTGGTGTTTCTTGATACTTAGTCTCTTATCGTATAATTTTTTTTTGAACGAGGTAATGCTGTTGGTCTCTATCGACCTTAACAGCGTCACCGGGCAAGAGAGTAGGCGCTTAAGGCGCCCAGCCGTCAAACTCTTATCGTATAATGTTCCGCCTGCCGCGGTACTGCAGCGCGTCTGCAATGTTCGCCGAAGCCCGCGTGCCGGCTCTCGATGACCTGCTGGGTGATCACGTAACTTGACTGCAACTTATAATTCGACTGGCCCGATAGCTCAGTTGGTAGTAACCTAGCCTTCTGAACTGAGGGTCGTGGGTTCGATTCCCACCCAGGACAAACATTTGTGTGATGAACATAGGTGTTTGTTCTATGTCTGGATGTCATATTATATTCTATGTATGTATTTACAAACAAAAATTATCTAAGTAATTGTATCAGTTATCTGGTTCTCATAATACAAGCTTTGCTTAGTTTGGGACTAGATGGCGTTGTGTGAGATGTCCACATATATTATTATATTATTATTAATAATACAAATTTGTATGGATGTGACAGTTTCGATACGCAGCTTATGTGCATAGTCACTATGACAATTTTCAAATTAGGAATGAAATTCTCCTGTTGCATTGCGATCAATGTTCCGTAATAGTAAATTGGTGAATTGAGAAGAGTGAATAGGTATTTTCTTGGCTAGCATGCTACACCTTCGATCTCATCGTCACTTCCCATCAGGTGAGAGCGAGGTCAAATGCTAGACAAGTTTGAAGTAAAAAAAAAAAACAAAGTTCCGTGTCCACCCTCCTGATCAGACATCGCGTTGCCAGTTTACAGTTTCTCACTTTTGATCTGGCGATCACGTAACTTTATTACGACCAATAGAAACCCAAATGTACGGATTTGACAGTTGCAATACGCATAAAATAAAAATTAGGAAAAAAATAAACTCTCAAATTTAATCGAATTCTTCCTGTTGCAGTGCAATTATAGTTCCGTAATCAAATAAATGCTCGAAATGAAAAGAAATCAATTTTATGATAATTATATTGAAATCTTATTAGGACTATTGATAACTAACAATGAAGTAAAACAATAACCTTTGTTTTTAAAATAATTTTATGATTTAACTTTCTTAAAAGATTTTGAATGATCAAGAAACGTCAATATTTGACTGGTTACTTAGCAAAAGAGCTACGGCGTAGACATTAAATTATTGGCGTAGACCCTGCGTAGCGGCATTTTTTTTGCTAGTTTTGTATTTGGATTTTTTTAAGTATTAAAATTATTTTTTCATATTTTTTTCAAAATGCTTGTTATATTTAGCATCGAGAATTGAGGCCACAAAATTCACTTTTATAATCCGACACAACCACTACACCGCAATATGTCAGACACAGGAAAAGGGTGACAATTTCCTAAACAATTTTTCATTCAATTTCAATCGTCACGAATTAATTTGGTCAAAACTTAAACGTCATAGCTAATCAAAATCCAGAATATCAACTTCATAGAAACTCCATCAGATTAGCTGTGGCACGCGCCCGGCGCGTGGCGAGACCAAGATGGCGGCCGAGTTATTTGGATTTAACCGATTTTTAAACTATTGTTTAATGGTTTTTAAACACAGATTAGGAGGGTTCATTTAAATGCTATGATTTCGTGGGAAAACAGGATTTGTTTGATTGGTGGGTGATTTTTGAATTAATCGGTTCTTTTATTCCCCTTTTTGTGTTTACTTATTGAACTTACCGACGTACCTAATATGTAGTACAGCGGAAGATTTAAGATTTTTACAGTTTCGCTCTAGATCATTTGACGTCAGTTATGAGCAGTGCTGTAGACGTCACCATTTTCTGAAACTCAAAACAAGGCAGACTGTGGCAGATGGAACATACTATTGGAATATCTTAATAAATCAATAATATCTATGCTAATATTATAAAGAGGAAAGATTTGTATGTGTTTGTAACAAATTGGCTCAAAAAGTAGTGGACTGATCTTTCACCATTTGAATGCTACATTATCACCGATTAATAAAGGCTATTTAAAGGCAAGAAAATCTTTTTTATACCATTAAATAATTACTACCCGTGCGAAGCCGGGACGGGCCACTAGTCAATCATAAAGTCGATAGTGCCGAGTTACTTAGCAAAATTTCCCTTCGAACTCCAACATTTAACTTGTAAACATTACATTGGATTAGGAGATGGTACTCAATCGAGGTTACTTTCACCCTTAAATTTTTCCTTTCCGGACATTGTGTGACACCATGATTAACCATAATGTTAATGAATGACGTGACGAGCTAGCCGTTCGCCTGATGTTAAACGACACGGCTGCCCATACCAGCTGCAGTGTCACTCGGAACTCTAAAGTATAGAGGTTCGCGTGACACTGCACTGCGCACGTCATCCTGAGACATCAGCACAATCTAGTAATAAGATTACTAAACTGTGAGATCAGATCATAAAGTCTCATTTGCCCAGTAATTTCACTAGCTACAGTGCCCTTCAAACCGGAACACAGCAGTGCTTGCACACTACTGCTTGGCGGCAGAATAACTGGCAAAGCGGTGGTACCTACCTAGACGAACTATGCAGTAAAGTCCTACCACCTAGTGAGCCTCAGACCCACTTTACATCGGGCGAAATATGTCTGTCTGGTATCATCATCCTGAAGACGTCCACTGGTGAATATAGTCCCCAGTAGAATATGTACACAGGTATGTACCTCGACATAGGATATGTAACCTCAACTATGAACTTTCCATTGAGTCTAAAGCCAAGAATGCAGCTAAAAAGCTTGGTATAATAAACAAAGTCAAATGGTATTTTACTACTTCGCAACTCTTGGATCTCTACCAAGCTCAGGTACGGTTTTGCTTGGAATACTGCAGCCACTTATGGGATGGCTCTGCCAAGTACCAGCTGGCAGCATTGGACTCAGTGGAACGACGCGCAATTAAAATCATTAATGACGAGGTGCTAGTTAGGTGAAACCTTAAACATAGTAAGGTGGCGTGTTTGGCTGTGTTTTACAGAATTTATTTTGGAGAATGTGCCCAGGAGCTTCACAGCTTTATCCCACCGTCTCCATTCCACTACAGAACCTCACGGCGAGGACAGAGTTACCATCCTTACGTTGTTGATTGACCTTTTGTTCGTACGAAACGCTTCGCAGATTCTTTTATTGTGCGTACGGCTAGGGAACGGAACTCACTCCCGTCGTCGGTGTTTCCATCCACATACAACTTGGGTGTCTTTAAATCAAGAGTAAATAGGTTATTTCTGGGTAAGCGTGCTTCACCTTCGACCTCATCGTCACTTACCATCAGGCGACATGTAGTCAAACGCAAGCCCATCGACAATAAAAAAAAAGTGCTTAGATATGTGCCTCTATATAGACTCAGTAAGCCACAGAAAGCAACAGAAAGGCCCGTGTTACCCGAACAATGGACGAGTGCGGATAATTGTGCAAGTTTGTGTATAACTCATCCAGCGGACGCCGGACCTTTTACGTTACAACGGGGACCAAGCTGTGCAGAGGTGAAACAAGCACCGAATTTTTTAACCGAATTCCAAAAAGAAGGAGTTATTAAAGGGAGTGTTCGTCTGGATCTTTTTTGTGTTTCGCCAATAGTGATTTATTATTATATGAGAAATCGAACATCTTATGATTCCCCCCTGAATTGTGATATTATGATTACAATTCAGGGGGGAATTATGTATATAAAATTGAAACGAAAATGAAGTGACAATGAAACGAAAATGAAGCGACAATAAAACGAAAAGGAAACGAAAATTAAATGAAATTTTATTGGCATAATTTTTTTTATGCCAATAAAATGTAATATTATTTTAATTTTTATTTCATTTATTCATAGTGTAACAATCATAAAGGGATGGATCACCTGTTTCCCGTACTAGGCTCAAGAACCAGGAACCAGGGTTAATTGAAATTGTCAAAATAAAAATAATAGATTATCTTGCATGAAGCGGTCCATTTAACCCCGCCATAATTCAATACTTTCTTCTCACTTCGCTACCTACCACCGCTACCACTATTACAAAAGTAGCATAAAGCGGGACAGGTATACCACTGAAGCGAAGATAGAGAGAGACAGGGCACCTTTTGTGTTAAGTTTCAGCCTTGGAAAGTGGAACCCAAAAGCAAATTGTAAAATTTCCAAGTTTCGCCTTCGATTTATCGCTGAATGACATCTTTGGTGGGTGTTGCTATATTGCTGATTGGAAATTATAATTGGGTACTTTTTCTGATATTATAAAGATAAAACTCTAGGATCTATTTTTGTGCGTGAATAGACCAGAATAGAAAAAATATTTATTCATGACAATGGTTTAAAAATTAAGTGTAGTAAATATGACGGCCTCTGTGGTGTAGTGGTTGAGTAGGTTAGCTCGGAACCCGGAGGCGGCGGGTTCAATTTCCACAGCAGGACTAGTATTTGTGCACAGGAAAAAAAACGCAAATACTTCTTCTGAGTCTGGATATTGTGGGACCATCGTCCTCGTAGTTCCTGGGTCCGTAGACACAAGGAATCCTAGTTAGGGTCCAGGATCTATGTATATGATCGTTGGGCGTTATTGTTATATTGTTGTAACAAAGAATAAAATCGTTGTTTGCCCATTGCCACGAATCGGTCCCAACTCTGCATACCCGTAAAACCCAAACCTGAATCCGTAATACCCGATAATAGAGACGTTTTATCTTTGTAAAATGCATTCAAATAATCAAAGTTAAAAAGTGATATTTTTTCTGAATCCGTAAATTGCGACAGCGATATGCGACAAAAACAACTATCGTTTACCAATTGAAGTTACTTACTTTTTATGGCAGTCTAATTATTTTGAACCAACCTCAAAAAGGAGGATGGTTCTGTGTTCGACTGTATGTTCTATATTTTCGAGATTTCTGGTTTTCATCTTTCTGTTTTTGTCGATGCGGGTTGAAATTCCGATCGTGATAAAGTTTTTTTCCAAAAATTTTTAAATAGTTTAATTCATTATTTTAACACTTCACTCATTTTTTTTAAAATAATTTAACTTAGATGAATGATCTCATAAAAATAAATGAATAGATTCCTTCAATATTAAAATGCAAAGAAGAAAAATATCTAAATTACCCCAATCAAAACGCTTCAATGTGGAGTCCATGTCGGGGCGTAGTAAATAAAATAAAATAAAAATATTAAAAACAAATACAAGCGGTCGAGTCCGCGGGGAGGAGGGGCGCTGGGAGGGCTCAATAATAAAAATAATTACCGGGAGTGTGGCGCTGACAGGCGTGAGGGGTAGCAAGTGTGGCGCCGGCTTCTTTGAATTTAAGTTTATTTGTATTTTGTTTGTTGAAACCGTTAAAATTTCAATATGGAAGTTTTCGGTTGGACACTTCCAAACATACTACTATTCATTTTCAGGGTTCCATAGTTCAAATAAATGTTACATTTCACACAGCGCCATCTAGCAACAAACTAAGCAAAGCTTGTACTATGGGAACCAGATAACTGATACAATACTTAGATACTTTTTGTTTGTAAATACATACATAGAATACAATATAACACTCTGACACAGAACAAAAATAGATGTTCATCACACAGATGTTTGTCCTGTGGGAATTGAACCCACAACCTGCAGTTCAGAAGGCAGGGTTACTGCCAACCGCTTGCGAAGGATTTCGAATAGATATGCTGGTCGGAGTAGATTCTTCAGTAAGTATCCGTGAGTTTAGTGGTGTTATTTAAAATTTACTAAAACTAAAGGTAAATAATTGATTAAATTTAATTATCTAAGTCTTTTTATTGTTCCATATACAGATTCTTATAAAATAAATAATAATGCAATAATGCATTTATATTTATGAGTTTCAAGTGACACTGTTCTGTAATCGGCGGCCGTGTCGCTAAACATCAGGTCAACGACTTTTTTGAAATCTACGAGCAAAGGCTATTTATATACTAATGTATAATGATTTTTGCTACAGGGAAACAAAATAATCAATCTGTTTTACCAAACATGGGTAGTAAAAAAAAACTCCTTTTGAAACCTTGAAGCACAAACATATAAGGGCATTGGGATGGGTTTTAAAGTGCGTAAACCTCACTTTTCTACAAATATATTGGAATAGTTCCTAAAAAATTTAACATCCAGCGGGATTTGAACCCGGTGAATCCAACTTACTGAATCTAAGCCGGATTTACGAACTATAAAATCTTTGTAAGGACAAGCATTACTGCGAATGTTCAAAACGTATTAAATTATCAGGTTTCCATTATTTACTACCCAAAAAAAATCTCCTTTCAATCAGTCTGGGGACTGCCGATAGAAGTAAAAACTAAGTAACTTGTGATATAGCTCATGGGAAGCGGGCGGTGACGATGAAGCGAGTTTCATGATTTTTGTTCACCCAAAAAATGCTCAACGCGCCTAAAGATTCAATTCAAAATTTTCAAATAGAGAGCTATACCAAGTGGGCTTACTAACGGAAATCTGAAAGTTATCAAACGTTAAATAATCTCACTCCATACTTAGCTATCCACCCTGAATACAAAATGTTCGCGGGCCACAAGTATAGCGAATTAATCGAAACACAAACACTCGCCCGCGCCCTTGATACCAACCCTTTATTTACGGTGCCCGGCCACGGATTATATAGACTTGGGCTATATCGGGTCATAGATCAAGGGTGCGTAGAACCATTTAAAGATTTTTTTGAATGGGCTAATGTCGTTAGTCTACTAGTCTACAAGTCCACTAGTCTACTAGTCCACTAGTCTACTAGTCCACTAGTCTACTAGTCTACTAGTCCACTAGTCTACTAGTCTACTAGTCCACTAGTCTACTAGTCCACTAGTGTACTAATCCACTAGTCTACTAGTCCACTAGTCTACTAGTCCACTAGTCTTCTAGTTCACTAGTCCCCCCCTTCAGCCCACCACTTAGACCGGCTGCTTGCTTCCTGCATCCATCTAGTGGGGCGTACGCTGCGTCTTTGCCAGTAGTCGCCCGACACTCAAAAACCTTCCTTCCCCATCGGTTGTCTTGCCATTCAGTAGTTTGCAGCAGTGCTTGCACACTGCTGCTACTTTTGTTTTGTAAATACATACATAGAATACAATATAACACCCAGACACAGAACAAACATCTGTTTATCACGCAAATGTTTGTTCTTGGTGGGAATCGAGAGCCCTGCCTTCTAATTTGCAGGTTGTGGATTTGATTCCCACCCAAAAAAAAACATTTATAGGTGAAATATCGATGTTTTTTCCATATCTGGGTGTTATATTCTAGGTATGTATTTACAAACAAAAACTATATAAGTATTCTATCAGTTAGCTGGTTTTCATAGTACAAGCTTTGCTTATTTTGCAACTGGATGGCGTTGTGTCAAATGTCCACAAATATTTGTTGATTTATTTATTACGTAGAATAGTTTTTATTATCTTAATTTTGAAAGATTTTGTGCGTGGAAAGCGAAAGTACATACATAGTGACTTTCAAAAGCTTCACTAATATAAAGCGAACCTTGTCAAGCTTTCATCTACGCTACACAATGATTTTTATACATTCAACCAACCTGTAACACCAAACGTTGTACTCCTTTTCTCTTAGCAAAAAAACGTAGAATCCTTCTAAATAAGAGCACTTGCCACGGGAATCGAACCCGCAATAGATGATACGATAACAGATCAACAGTATCAATATCCTAACAACCCTTAAAACCAACAAAACATTTTAAAAACCATCCTGAATTCAACAAACAATTTAACAATAGTTGTAAGAACAACAAAGTTTTTTTGTGAAGAAAGCGTAAGACAAGATCGTTGACTTAGTATGCTTTATAGACACGGCTTTGTATCATACTGGATATGCTCCGCAGCCTCTCCACCTGAACAATAACATTAAACGCATAATTTTCTAGGATAAAAGTATCCATGTTTACCGTCCATATATTACAGCGCTATTCCTTTCCGTGCAAGGTTGTCTGGAAGAGATCGCTCTGAGCGATAAGACCGCCCATTGTTACACTTTGCTTAAGTTTGTTCACTTTTTTTGTTAAATATTAAGATGTGGTGCTTCAATAAAAAGTTTATCTATCTCTCATGTTTTATTACAAGACAGAATATATTAATATCGGACTCGGTTGAAACATAGGCTAGAGTGCTAAAAAGTTATAAAAATTATACTCTGCCTACGTTTGTTACTTTATCAACAGACTTTAAAGAAGAAGGTGATGGTGTGAAGATGGTTCTCAATTGACCTGTTCTTTTTTTGTTTATTTATTTTTATATAAAATTCTGAGATAACAAGCCTATTGTTATCTCAGAATTTTCAACTGGGTGAACCGATTTTGATGATTATTTTTTTTTATTTGAAAGCTGGTGCTTCCCTTGTGATCACATTTAAATTTGATCAAGATCTAACTAGTGGTTTTTGATTTATCCTTAATTACTACTACATTGATGATGAAGTCGGTTAAAGCCCTTTTTTAAAAGGAATTTTCAAATAGCTAAACTAGTTTCGATGACATCAGGTAGTATAGTTTGAATCACATGAATGGACAGACAGCATGCTTTTGAAAGCTAGCAGCTAGTGAAGTGTGATAACATGGTGTAACTTTTACACCACTAAATGTTACAAAGCATTTATCTCCAAAACCATTTCGCGTGTAACTACAAAATGCACAAAGGCGTTTAAAAGTAGTGTTGAACCACAAAGAAGTAAACAATATATCGTGGGACAGCCCTGGAGGGTTGATACACCTGCAACTGGCAACCCTAGAAGCCTTTGACTGCGTGGGAGAGATTGTGGTGACTGATATACCTACATGATACACAATGGTAAGTGGGTATGGTTACTTTCTAAAAGGTTTCGGGGTACAGCCACACTACCAATAGTAATATAGGCCTTTGTTAATAATGAAGTCTTTGACCATTTTTTTTTGATGGGGGGAAATGCTCTCGTACTTCTCTGCCACCACGGGGGTGGTGGCAGAGGGTATGTGGGACTCAAACCCACTAAAACCCCCCCCGTGAGCCCTCGTCCGCCGTACCGGGGTGAGAAGGGGTCTCGACTGCAGTCCAGCCAACTCGCCCCCGATGAACTCTTTGACCAGACTTATTCTGTTACAACATAAGAAAAAACTGATGTAATTTACTGATGAATCTTATAATAATAATCATAATAATATAATCTAAATTAATCAATTACTTAATACTTGCGTTTAAAATGTTACTCTTACCTTATATTTATATGGCTTTGATGATAATAGTTTTCCTTTTCTTAAACGTCACAAGCAATATGTTGAGCTAAGTACTTACCTTTTCATTGTAATCACCTGCTTATTAGTTCTTAGAGTGATAACCTGTATTTGGCTTTGGAGTATTTATTATCCTGTTTTCATATTATTTAGTGAGAAAGCTGTTGGTTGTCCAAATAAAATAAAATAAAATAATAAATAATAATTATAATAATAACGCCCAACGATCACATACATAGTTACGATCCTGGACCTTAACTAAGATTCCCTGTGTCTAGGGTACCAGGAACTACGAAGACCATGGTTTCATAACACCCAGACTCAGAACAAGTATTTGCGCTATCTTTTTCTGTGCATAAATACTCGTCCTGAAAAAGAATCGAACCCGCCGCCTCCGGGTTATGAGCCGACCTGTTCAACCACCACACCACAGAGGCTGTCAATTATTTATTAATTACTATTGCAGTAGAAAGAAGAAAATAAGAAAATGGTGAAACCAGTTGAAATCGTGATCAACGAAAAAAATGCGTGGGACAGTCTTTGAGGACTTCCGATAGAATTGAAAACTAAGTAACATAGATTCCTAGATTTTTTTTATGTTAAGGAACGACATGACGAGATAGGCGTTCGCCTGATGTTAAACGGCACGGCTACCCATATTAGCTGCAGTGTCGCTCGGAACTCTAAAGTATAGAGGTTCGCGTGACACTGCACTGCGCACGTCATCCAGAGACATCAGCACAATCTAGTAATGAGATTACTAGACTGTGAGATCAGATCATAAAGTCTCATTTGCCCAGTAATTTCACTAGCTACAGTGCCCTTCAAACCGGAACACAGCAGTGCTTGCGCACTACTGCTTGGCGGCAGAATAACTGGCAAAGCGGTGATACCTATCTAGACGAACTTTGCAGTAAACTCCTACTACCTAGATTTATTCACCTTATAACATTGCGTTGCACTGGCACGTCAATTTACAATAAAATATATTAAAACAGCAACAATTCAAAATGTACTTAACATATGAACAAATATAAATATGAATAAAACAATGAAACGTGATTTAAAAGTAAAAATACACTGTTAGAGTTCTTGGTCACCAAATATAAATGAACTATAATAATATTGTAACTTGTGACATAATTAGCTCATGGAAAGCGTTCGGTGACGATGACGCGAGTTCCTTTTTGTTCACCCAAAAAGTGCTCAACGCGCTTAAAGAAGTTTTCACTTCAAAAAACTCGTTTATCGGTGTTTATTTTTAATTGTTTAATTTTTTTTTCCAAAAATAAACACCGATAAATAAAAGTAACAAAATTGAGGCTTCCGTTACAAAAAGCCCTGTCAAATCAATAACAAAAGTAACAAATCCAACGCCCAGTGAATCGTAAATAAGTATATTTGGCGAAACCACACACCGATTAGAGCAGGGAGGTGGAAAATGGCAAATTGTGCAAACAGCCTGCATTCACAATGCACGTTTTTTGTTATATCGTGTCAAAATTCATACTAATGCATATAACAAAGATACAGTTTGTAAGTTTGTATGTACGCGATAATCTCTTATGATTTTCAATATTTTAATCTTTTGACAAGCGGTCTAACATTGTTGCTGCAGTATTGATATATTGTGAAAGCGTGAGACCAATTGAGCAATACAGGTAGGTTTACTAGGTGGTAGGACTTTGTTCCAAAGTTCGTCTAGGTAGGTACCAGTTATTCTGCCGCCAAGCAGTAGTGTGCAAGCACTACTGTGTTCCGGTTTGAAGGGCACTGTAGCTAGTGAAATTACTGGGCAATTGAGACTTTATGATCTGATCTAACAGTTGAGTAATCTTATTGCTAGACTATGCTGATGTCTCAGAGTGATGTGCGCAGTGCAGTGTCGCGCGAAACTCTGTGTTTTAGTTCCTAGTGACACTGTTCTGTTATGGGCGGCCGTGGCGCTTAACACCAGGCGAACGACTAGCTCGTCACACCATTCACCTACATAAAAAAAAAAAAACCCGTAGTAGTGATAATGAATAATTTTTCTTTTTATCTAATTAACTCATTACCTTATTTTATTTGACATTATTGTAACAGCCCAATGGATTCTTTTATTATTTTAATAGTTGCGCCCCGCGGTTTCACCCGCGGATAGAAAGTATTTTAATTATTTGCTCATCCCACGGAAACGTTTCACTTTTCTGGGATAAAATGTTTGTTACTCCTTCACGCGTAAACGGCTGAATGGATTTGGATTAAATTCGGCGCCAAGATAGCTTATACACTGGATTAACATATAGGCTATATTTTATCCCGGAAAAGTGAAATTTTCCCGTGGGATGAACAAATAATTACAATACTTTTTATCCGCGGGTGAAACCGCGGGGCGCAACTAGTTAATAAATAAATCTCTAGACCTACTGATCAGATTCTAACGATTATTCCACTGATATAAAGCTACACTATCACTGAGTGACATAGCTATGTTTTATTTTTATACAAGCTTTCGTCTCCGGCTATTACTTGCTTAAAATAAATTAAACAGTGTGAAACCAAGGTGGGTCAGCTAGTATTATTATATTTTCTGATAACTTGTTTAGTTAGTTGGAGATTTCACGGTATTTGTAAAAAAAATTTGGTGTAGTGAATTTAGGGAGGTGTAGGGTAGTTGGAATAATCTTAATATATATAAATCTCGTGTCACAATGTTTGTCCTCAATGGACTCCTAAACCACTTAACCGATTATAATAAAATTCGCACACCATGTGCAGTTCGATCCAACTTGAGAGATAGGATAGTTTATATCTCAATCTATAATAGATATATATTAAATACCCGTGCGAAGCCGGGGCGGGCCGCTAGTATTATATAGTTTGTTCTCCTGACCGGGACACTTTCAGCTCACTAACTCTACCTCGGTCGCGTTCCGTGGTCTTTCCAGGCCGCCGCTCCTGATTCGTTCAGTGGCAGTGCCGTCACGGGATTCGTCACCCATCCGATGAGTATCTGGTACATATTTCCTAGAGTAATTAGCGGTACGTAATACATACTTACTATGTATCATAAACAAATATAACAGAATCTGAAATACAGATTTATTGAAGGTAAGCTGTGTTAACTTTATCTATACATAGTTATTTCAACCGTCAAAGTGTCTTCGAAGTCTAGTTGAGTCAAATTTATGCACTATTGAAAGAGGTGGATATTTTGAGTTTTAGAGAAAAGCAAGTTTCTAAAAGCTTCGATTTCAAAACATGTAAGTTTTTAATATGCTTACTTATTTTTTTAAGAAAAATAACATTCTAGGTACTTCCTACTCCACGCAGCCTCTTCAAAAGAAAGGGTTATATTTTTAACTCTCAAACAAAGATACTGTCATCCAATACTCGAAATACCCAGATGTGGGTATTTAAAGCACAATTTAGTTTTAATTGTGTAAAAAATTCAATGAAATCGTTATAAAAGCAGGTAAAATTAATTCTCTATACATCACACCAGCACCATTTTGTATAGACCCATGCTTTTAATGTAGCTTCTAAATTGTTCATACAATGTTGTCTTATGAAGAGTAAGGAGGGTTCTTCATAATTTGGGCGGTGGTTATTCGAAACCAGTGAGGTGATATCGATTACACATTGTGATTGCGGAATCGATTTAACAAAACCGTTTTTATAAAAAGATTTTTACCCAGTAATTTCTATCCTATTTGTTATTTCAATGAGCTTTATTTACGTGGAATAAAGAACATTTTAATTTTGAATAAACAATTTTTCTTGTGCCATTCTTTTTGATAGTCAAATGTTTATTTTTTGTTTCCGTTATATTATTGTGGGTAGATGATGACGTTAAGACTGACAGACTGTTTTGCTTACGTTTTGAATAAAGAATAGATAATCTTTTCTTAGTTTTTTATGTAGCGCAGGCGAAGTTTTGTCGATATATTTTGTAGACTTGGTACGTAGGTATGTAGATATCTACATATTACTTTGATCTTCTAATAGATAACATAATTAATTTTTTCTCCTCCTACAGTGGCCTACAGTGGCTCTCGCGAAAGGATTTTAAATGGGACCCATATTTGAGATTTAATTAAAAATAACCATAATATAATAATAACGCCCAACGATCACAAACATAGATTCTGGACCCTAACTAGGATTCCCTGTGTCAGGAACTACGCGGACCTGGTCCCACAACACCCAGACACAGAACAAGTATTTGCGCTTTTTTTTCTGTGCACAGATACTTAACTGTCGCAGGAAACGAACCTACCATTTTCGGGTTATGAGCCAACCTGCTCAATCACCACACCACAGAGAGCGGGGCAATTAGTACCAATTTTTTTTTGCAAAAGTTTAATTATCTTTGTGAGTACCACTACCGCTTTGCATCAGAATATTTCTGACAAAGCCATGGTCAACCTATACGAACTCAGCAGAAAAGTCCTAACACATCATCTCCCAAAAGATTTAACGACACCGCAGCAACTTATTTTAACTGGTCCGATAGCTCAGTTGGTAGTAACCCTGCCTTCTAAACTATGGCTTGTGGGTTCAATTCCCACCCAGGACAAACATTTGTGTAATGAACATAGGTGTTTGTTCTGTGTCTGGGTGTTATATTGTATTATATAAATGTACAAAACAAAAAGTATTTAAGTATTGTATCAGTTATCTGGTTCCCATAATACAAGCTTTGCTTAGTTTGGGGCTAGATGGCGTTGTGTGAGATGTCCACACATAACAACTGTCATGCCCCGCCCCATTCCCAAAGTCGAAATAGGTACTCATTAACCTATTAAAGCCACTGTTCAACCAAAAGCCACAATAGGACAATACCGTTAAGTTAAACAATCTCTCGCCACACGATATCCATTGAGAAGTCACAGGAACCATTGAGTACGAGTGCGTTTGGAAACCATTAAGTAATTGTTTTCCATTGACTTAGCATCAAATAGGGCGAATTCTGTGTTGTTTTCATTGTTTTCTTTATTTATTGAAGGGCGGGTACTCGGTAATTGTGTGATTGCACGGAGTTTAAATTTAGAATTGTAGTTTGTAATTTTAGTACGTTTGAAACAGCGTGGTAGCGCTACGTAATTACTGATACCGTTAAAGTTTTAGAATTGTTTTGCAGCTCCACAGCTTCGCAATCTCACTGAAATTGTAAATAAATAAATATTTAATCAAATATACAAAGACCCAAGATCATAACTAGAATTCCCTGTATCTAGGGACCTAGGAATTATGAGGACCATGGTCCCACAACACACAGACAGCACCAGTGTTTGCGCTTTTCGAAGTAAAACTTCTTTACACACGCTTGACTTGGGGAGTAAGCTGGTGAATGCGAGGCGAACGGAAGTTTAAGTTGGTTCACGTAGATCTCTATTGTTAACATAGCAAAGTTAAATTTTTTATTTTGTTTTTGGTATTTTTTTATATATTAGTGAATGATGTGACGTTGTCGTTACATCATTTAGCTAGTTACAAGCTTGTCGTTCACCTGATGTTAAGCGACACGGCTGCCCATAAAATAATAGTGTCACTCGGTACTCTACATAAGGTTTCGCGTGACACTGCACTGCGCACATCATCCTGAGACATCAGCACAGTCTCGTAATAAGATTACTCGACTGTGAGATCAGATCATAAAGTCTCATTTACCAGTAATTTCACTAGCTACATATTTGCACTTCAAACCGGAACACAGTAGTGCACACTACTGCTTGGCGGCAGTATAACTGGCAAAGCGGTGGTACCTACCTAGACGAACTTTGCAGAAAAGTCCTACCACCTAGTAAAGTCCTACCACCTAGTAAAATAGGTACTACCACCTAGTAAATTCTCCACCTAGTAAAATCTTACCACCTAGTAAATTCCCACCACCTAGTAAAGTCCTACCACCTAGTAGTAGGTTATAAGTGAAGTGGATCGGTGTCGGCGTCGGCTACGGTCGGCTACAACAGAAAGGAGTGTGGAGTGCAGTCGAGACCAGAACACGATAGTGAAGAGCTACAGTAGGTACGCAGGGCCGGACTCAAGGTTGAGATCTTTCCATAGGATCCACTCTACCAGTGGACGTAGTTTTCTCGATCCTCTTATCCCCGCAACGGCCCAAGCCCAGGCTCGTACCCCAGGGGTGCCCGCCAGCTAGTTGCCTCCCACTTTTTACGGCTTTAAGCGCCTGCCCCTTCTCCCGGTGACACTGTAAATGTCGTTAGAGACAAAAAGCACTAGCACGTTCAAAAAAATAAATAATAAAGGTCGAGATCTATTCGATCACTAAATATATTGTCATCAGATGGAAATAACCAAAAATCTTTACGGCTAAAATAATTTGAATAATAAATTAGTTAATAATAATTAAATATCAAAACATAATTTTGACTAACCTCGACGTTTCGACCAAGTTACATTGGCCGCGGTCACGAGGGGACTGGAGTAGCGGGTGTCAGCATCCTGCAGAACGGGCGTCGTCTCCGACTACCCGCATTTGATGTTGTAAATTTTTGACTATAAATATCCCGGCATATAATACTAACAGTATCGGCAGTTACACGGGAACACAAATCGCGACGCGAACACCTACTAGACCCGTTTTATCTTTACAATATGAGTTCAAGTCGCGAAAGTTTAAAAAGTGTTATAATAATTAATTAGTCTGTGTTTCCGGCGAAATATGAGCCGGGCGTGTTCAAGAGAAGAGTGAATAGGTATTTACTTGGCTAGCATGCTACACCTTCGATCAGATCGTCACTTCCCATCAGGTGAGAGCGTGGTCAAATGCTAGACAAGCTTGAAATAAAAAAAAAAAATTTGCACACCGATTGTTTTAGGGTCCAGCCAGTACGTGGTAGCGTAAACAAAAATTAAATCTATATATATATAACTCAAAGGTGACTGACTGATTGACTGACTGACAGTGATCTATCAACGCACAGCCCAAACCACTGGACGGATCGGGCTGAAATTTGGAATGCAGTTATATGTTATGACGTAGGCATCCGAAAGGATTTTTCGAAATTCCACCCTTAAGAGGGTGAAACGGGTGGTTCAATTATTTTTCCGTAAGCCACGCCGCGGGTGAAACTCGTTAGTTATAAAAACATAACTGAAAATTTCGTAATAAAATTCAAACTCCTAATCCGATCCTGTAATACCACCGTGCCAGTATTTTATTAGTCGGCAGCTTTGTCGCATCTTGCGCATTTCTAGCCGCTTCCCTCCCTTTCACTCCCAACCAGTAAGACAGAGACAAAACAACTCGTCACGGGACAATGCTCATGTCCAGTGTCAAATATTGAATCACTTATTGGCTACAATGGTCAGGTATGGATGTTTGTACACTTGACATTTTTTAGTTCGGGCTTTTTAACTGTTGAATTTGTGTATTGATTTTTGTGGAGCCGGTTTTTAGAGGAAAACGAGGTAGTTGGAAGTAAATGGTGGGCTTTGAAATGCGTTTCATGATCATTAAGTGTCAGGATATGACTCAGGGAATCTTATTTTGTAGCAGAAAAGTAACTGTGTCGAAAGGTATTTTTTTGGGAAAGTCAAAAATATATTTTCCAGTTATTCTGCCGCCTAACAGTAGTGCAGAAGCACTACTGTGTTCCGGTTTGAAGGGCACTGTAGCTAGTGAAGTTACTGGGCAAATGAGACTTTATGATCTGATCTCACAGTCGAGTAATCTTATTACCAGACTGTGCTGATGTCTCAAGATGATGTGCGCAGTGCAGTGTCACGCGAAACTTTATATTTTGGAGCTTCGAGTTATACTGTTCTGTTATGGGCGGCCGTGTCGCTTAACATCAGCCGAACGACTAGCTAGTCACATCATTCAATAACATAAAAAAACACACACACACACACAAGCTTTCGTCTTTATAATATTAGTGTGATGTGTGATTACGGAAGCCACAAAGACAGAACTCTTTTATCCTCAAATAGGTTGCAGTCAGTAGATAATTAATTAACTATTTGCTTTATTATAATTAAACAAAGGTATAAAGGATTCGATCCGAGGTCAATCAGACCTCGCATGTCCGCCAATGTTTACAGAGCGATGCAAGAAAATTGTCGGATTAATTTATGTAAGTACGGATAGCAAATAAAATAATTGACACTGAGTTAATAATAATATGTGAATATTTCGCACAACGCCATCTAGCCCCAAACTAAGCAAAGCTTGTACTATGGGAACCAGATAACTGATACAATACTTAGATAATTTTGGTTTGTAAATACATACATAGAATACAATATAACACCCAGACACAGAACAAACATCGATGATCATCACTCAAATGTTTGTCTTAGGTGGGAATCGAACTCACAACTTACAGTTCAGAAGGCAGGTTTACTAACAACTGAGCTATCGGCAATTTATTATAATCTTCTTGTTTTCGTGTAGGCTAGTCAGCCCTGCTGGGCGGTCACGGAACTCGTCCATTGTACTGCTGTTAAAAAGAGAAAAGTAAGAATGAACGGAGGCGAAGAGGAAAAAACGGGGAAAAGTCTCTAACTCTTTCTTTATGAGTGGGATGCTGGAAAGGTGAAAAGGGAATTAAGGCGTAAAATTAAATATCCCATGCAAAGCTAAGTCAGATTGCTTAGTATATAAATGGTAACAAATTAAAAAATGAGTGTGCTTTAGACCACACGACTGAAGTAAAACTTCTTTAGTTTAGCTCCATCTATCGGCCGATATAACTTTTGTTTAATGTTAATGTCGCAATGTTGACAATTGTAAATTGTCATTTTACCGGACAAACCAACATAATAATACAAATTTAACTTTGTTATGTTGACAATGGAGATCTACGTGAACCAACTTCCGTTCACCTCGCATTAACCAGCTTACTCCACAAGTCAAGCGTGCGTAAAGTTTTACTTTAAAAAAAGCAATATTCTAATCGATACCTTATTTGTCACCAGTATCCAAAATCAACTCAAGAAAAACATTAATGTCTTAAAACTGGAAATTACATTATGCTGTCAAGCACACACACACACACACACGCACAAGAACAAACACACATACACATTGTGTTATTCTAACGAATGACGCAATTATAATCTATGGTTTACTTAATTCTAATGTTTGTTAACTATTAACCCGTTTCAAAGACACCAAATTGTGTACAGACAATGGGAAAATCACTCAATGCTTTTTGCTTTTAAATCGATGGGTTGAAATCTTCGGTACTTTGCCTGTTGCTATATAATTTCAGTTTCTATTTGTAATGTTTATTAAGATCTTCTTAATATTCTTCTTGCACCGGTGTGAAGTGGTGGTTACTTTTGTTATATATTCATTACATACTCAACTGTAATAAATTATAAATATTGTAAAAAACAGTAGAAAAAAAAATACATCACTGTAAAGTTTCTTGTAGCTTCTTCTTTACAGTTGTAATCGAAGCTTCGGGTCCGAGTTTTCTGTTCTGCATTGTGCCGGATTGCTTGCGCCAGTAGTGGGAAAGAGAACTTTTTTTTCAAACTCACATATTGTGATGGACTTGCTATGTAATGTTTGACAATAAGCACTTTGTTATTTTTTATGAGCTTAGTATAATAATAGTAAAATAACTTAATTTTTAGTATCTATAATTTTGACTTGTAAAAGTGCTAAAAATAGTTTATTTGCAAGAAATCTTTGGACTATGACTTTAGTTTGACTTTTTAAGACAACAAAAAGCAGTATGTTCCAGTCTGATGACAGGTAACAACGTCACTTCAAATTGTGAGCTAAATTCACATATTAGCCTACATTTACGCTTATTCTGTACCTACACTACAACGATTCCTCTCGGCGTCGCTTGGCTGTCAGTTTGACAGTTTGATGGCGCTAGACGTCTCGTCCAACGACCCACGCTGTCCACTCAGTGCGAGGATGTCACACCACGGTATTGAATGATTTGGATGGATATATAGATTTATGTTTCAAACGAACTGAAGTTACAGTGAGTGATATTTTAAACATTGGTTAATTTAAACACTATTTCATGCTTATTCACTATTAGTAATAGTTATGGTAGAGATTCCGTAAGTATATATATTTTATATAATATGTGCACGGCCGTAGCTAGGGGGGACATTGTGGGACAATGTCCTACCTTCAAATCACAATGCCCTACGTTAATTTTTTTTTTATATAAATAATTTAAGGTCTATGCTCATGTTCTGTCACAGAAATTATTTTTTCAGGAATAGCTATAATAGATATATGAGCTAATAGTTATTCGCTTTGTGTTAAGCGTCATGGCTGCTCATGACAGTTGCAGTGCCATTAGGAGCTCTAAATTACAAAATGCACTGCACTGCACTTGTAATTTAGGTTGCACGTCATCCTGGGATATCAGCAGAGTCCAGTAATACGATTAAAAGCACATTCATCATCATCATAAAAAAGTGTCAAACTGTAAAGGGTTCACTTGTGTAATTTCACTATTGCTACATCGAAACACTGCAGTGCTTGTACAATACTGCTTGGTGGCAGAATATCTAAAAGTTGCGGTAAAAAGTCCTGCCACACACTGCTATTCAGTACTACTACTACCTATTAAAATATTTGATAGGGCTGTAATAATAGGGGTAGGTATAGGAATTAATGGAGATAGAGTTTCATCCCCGTTTTTGAAGTAAAACTTCTTTAGGCACGCTTTACATGGAGAGTAAGCTGGCGAGTGCGGGGCGAACGGAAATTATAGTTGGTTCACTTGGATCTCCATTTTCAACATAACAAAGTTAAAAATTTGTATTATTATGTTGGTATGTCCGGTAAATGACAATTTATAATTGTCAAGATGGCGACATTAACATTGAACAAAGTTGTACCGGCCGATAGATGGAGTTAAACTAAAGAAGTTTTACTTCAGCCGTGTGGTCTAAAGCACACACTCGTTTTTTTATTAATAATAGGTCTTTACCTATGAAATTGCCGTATTGCAGTACAGACTTTTTCAACCAAAAAAAAGTTTTGATTGGCTATGAATTCTAAATTCAAATTAATTTTGTTTTAAAAATATGACATTCTATTTACAATATAAGTCTTTTGTTTATTGATTAGCGTTGTATTTTCATTACATTTCAACATTTTTCCTCATAATGGATACTTTGAAATTTCGTGTAATTATGGAAAATGAGTTCCGTCGTGGCACCAACGCGGCACAAACGACACGTAACATCAACGACGTTTACGGAGAGAACTGTACAAACGAACGTACAACTCTTTATTGGTTTGCTCGGTTCCGTTCTGGGAATTTTGACTTGAAAAATGAACCTCGTGGTCGTCCGGAAACTTTGGTCAACAATGATGAATTAAAGGCGAATGTGGAAGCTGATGAATCTCAATCTACAGCTGAGCTGGCAGCAGCTTTTGATGTTAGCATCAAAACAATATTGGTCCATTTGCGACAGATTGGCAAGATAAAAAAGCTTGATAGATGGGTGCCCCACGAACTTAACGATCGCCAGCGCAACGTACGCGTCGAGACTTGCCTTGCGCTGCTTAACAGGCACAGAAATTAAGGAATTTTGAATCGAATTGTTACGTGCGACGAAAAATGGATTCTTTTTGACAATCGAAAGCGCTCAGCAAGTTGGTTAGATCCTGGTTCGGTACCAAAGCAATGTGCAAAACGAAAAATGACCCCTAGAAAGGTGATGGTCACAGTTTGGTGGTCTAGTGCTGGTGTGATTCATCATAGCTTTTTACAAAACGGCGAGAGCATTACTGCAGATGTGTACATTGAAGAACTGACCACAATGATGGCGAAACTCGCACGTCTGCAACCAGCTTTGGTCAATCGGTCGTCTCCACTGCTACTTCACGACAACGCGCGACCCCATACTGCACAACAGACCGTCTCTAAGCTGCATGAGTTGGGTTTGGAAGCTCTCCCTCATCCGCCATACTCACCAGATCTTGCGCCTACCGACTATTACTTTTTCCAAAATTTGGACAACTTTTTAGCGGGAAAAAAATTCAATTCCCGAGAGGCAGTACAAAACGCCTTTGAAGAGTTTGTTGTCTCCCGTCCTGCTGATTTTTTCAAGAAGGGCATCCATAAACTGCCACAACGTTGGCAAAGATGCATTGATTGCAGGGGTGATTACTTTGAATAAAAGAAATAAATAAGTTCGAAAAAAAAATACTTTAACTTTTTTCAAACAAAACGGCAATTTCATAGGTGAAGACCTAATATTAATAATAAGTGAGGACATTTCCCACAGCGCCATCTAGCCCCAAACTAAGGAAAGCTTGTGCTATGGGAACCAGATACTTTTTGTTTGTAAATACATACATAAAATACAATATAACACCCAGACACAGAACAAACATCGATGTTCATCATACAAATGTTTGTACTGGGTGGGAATCGAACCCACAACCCACAGTTCAGAAGGCAGTACTACCAACTGAGCTATCGGGCCAGTCAAAATTATTATTAATAGTATAATTAATAGTTATTATTTTGACAATTATTACCACTTTTCTGTCCAATAATACAGCTGGTAACACGATCGGCCGACCACCGCTTGTTTGCGCCCACTGTTTAGCCGCGCGTCTCGACACAACGAAACTTAATGTGTGCGCATTAGAGACTTGAATTTCACATTTTTTGGAAGCGGTTTGTTAAAATCTTAGAAGGACTATGAGAATGGCGCGACTTGGATCGATTCTTTAATGGAATCTTTGGCTAGCCGTAATGTTAAGTTTTTTTTAATGTAAATATTGTGACGAGCTAACCGTCTGCCTGACGTTAAGCGACACGGCTGCCCATATCAGTTGCAGTGTCACTTGGAACTCTACAGTATTATTACAGTTTCACGTGACACTGCATTGTGAACGTCATTCTGAGATATCAACACAATCTAGTAATAAGATAACAAGACTGTGAGATCCGGTGCGCCCCGCGGTTTCACCCGCGGATAAAAGGTATTTTAATTATTTGCTCATCCCACGGGTACATTTCACTTTTCCGGAATAAAATGTGTTATATAGCCTATATGTTAATCCAGTGTATAAGCTATCTTGGTACAAAATTTCATTCAAATCCATTCAGCCGTTTGAGCGTGAAGGAGTAACAAACATACACACATACACACATACAAACTTTCACCTTTATATTATTAGTGTGATCAATCTTAATTCTCAGTCTCCTTCAAATTTAAACTTAATGGCCAACGAAATAGAATTCAAATAAACGAACATTATAACTTATTTAATTCGTGTTTCTTTAAGTCTTTGGAATGCACAAATATAAATTACTGTAATATTATAATGCGCACCCACCTATAAACAAATACACCACACCTACTTCAAAGTATGAATTTTAATACCGGCCTTAAACTTTTTTTTTTGTATGTTTTGGCTTCACACATTTGTGTAATTAGCCAGTGTCAAGTAATTGTTAATTTATCAAGTTTCACGCAAATATGTGTCCAGTCACAGTCGAAGTCATCAAGTCAAGTCATAGTCTAGTCAAAGTGATACTCCTAGTAAAGTGGTGGCAACTTTACTAGAAGCTTCTATGGAGTTTTGGAAACAACATGAAAAGAAACGTTTCACCATCAGTATACCACTTTCCCACACTCATGGCTGTAGTCCAGTACTTAATGAATAAAATGCCACCAATTTTATGCACTAATACTAAAAATAACACAAGTTTTGGAAAATAATATAATACGGTGACGCAATCTTTTTCGCTTTCCCGCCAAAACTCCAAAAAAAAAGAAGGTTTTTTTTACCGAAAGATCTGGAAAACCATAGACTCCTCTCTATCTACGCGAAACTGTTCGATGCAAACAAAGTGCAAGCTTTTATAAACCCTAAAATTATATGCACCAATTTCTATTTTCTAAATTTCAATAAATAAATGTTTAATTTTTACAACAAGCCAATAACTAAACCATACCTTTATTAAATATTCACGCATTAATGCTTATTATTTGCAAAATATTATTATAACAACGTCCAAATTCAACAATGTTCAAAAATAAACTACCCTATCTATGGTTACACCCTCAATTGCATACAAAAGTATTAAGTTTCTATACAATTGTTCCTTTTATACATTTTTTGTACGTTTTGTGGTACGAATGGTGGTTTCATTCCATTATAGCGATATTTGATTTCTTTTATGGCTTTCTAAAGAAGGATCTGAGCCTACTTGAGGCGAATCATTTAAAACAGGCGGTTAAAAGAGTTTTTTACCTATTTTCAATGAGTCGAGACTATCAATTTACTGCAGACTCTAGGATACTCTAACAAACTCAACGTGTCATCATGCCATTCAATTTTATGTCCGAAAATGCCTCATCAGTAAGCTCATCATCATCAGCCCTATGCTGAAGATAGGGCTCCTTTTTACGTTAAGGAATGACGTGACGAGCTAACCGTTCACCTGATGTTAAGTGATGCGGCTGCAGTGTCACTAGTATAGAGTTTCGCATGACACTGCACTACGCACGTCATCCTGAGACACCAGCACAATCTTTATTACTAGACTGCTAGATCAGTTCATAAAGTATAATTTGCCCAGTAATTTCACTAGATACAGTGCCCTTCAAACTGGAATACAGCAGTGCTTGCACAATACTGTTTGGCGGCAGAATAACTGGCAAAGCAGTGGTACTTAGACGAACTTTGCAGAAAATTCCTACCACCTAGTAAGTAGCCCTTCATAGAGCAGTGCTTTGACAAGCTTCGGTATAGCTTCTTGCATTCAAGGCTCTCCGCGATTTGGCTAAAAGAACCTTTCTTCCGCATCGGTAGTTGGTTCTGAAAAATGGTCTGCTCATTAATAATAATAATAACATCTAACGACACATACATAGACCTTGGACCCTAACTAGAATTCCCTGTGTCTAGGGAACCAGGAACTACGAGGACCATGGTCCCACAACACCCACACACAGAACAAGTATTTGCGCTTTTTTTTCTGTGCACAAATACTTGGGAATTAAACCCGCTGCCAGATTATGAGCTGACCTGTTCAACTACCATACCACAGGCTTTCAATTTCAACTTGCTAGTTTTGAAAGCTGCCAAGGACTAGTTGTTCTGCGGATGTCATCACGTAAGGAAACACCAAGCGTATATAGTCCCGCGATTTTGAGCTTACTAATGACGCCAAAAATACATTGTCTTAGTGTCATAAGGACTCACGAACACGGGTTGAAAACCTTGAATTTTAGACTCAGCGGTATTGCAGATAAGATACAATAAGATACATTTATCAACCAAATAGAAATTAATGAGTTATACAGTAATAAGTATACAAATAATATTTCCATAGCTTACATACTAAATCAAAAGTTATGGCATAGTCACTATCAAACATTTATCGCAACATTATATAATTATTCCTTAACTAAAATTAAATTACTGGGCAAATGAGACTTTATGATCTGATCTCACAGTCGAGTAATTTTATTACCAGTCTGTGCTGATGTCTCAGGATGATGTGCGCAGTGCAGTGTCGCGTGAAACTCTATCTTTTGGGGTTCCGAGTGACACTGTTCTGTTATGGGCGGCCGTGTTGCTTAACATCAGGTAAACGACTAGCTCGTCACATCATTCACTCAAATAAAAAAAAAAAAAAAAAACTAGTTGCGCCCCGCGGTTTCACCCGCAGATAAAAAGTTGTTTAATTATTTACTCATCCACGGGAAAATTCCACTTTTCCAGGATATAATGTAGGCTATATGTATTTGTATAAGCTATCTTGGTATCGAATTTCATCCAAATCCATTCAGCCATTTGAGCGTGAAAGAGTAACAATTATACACACATACAAACTTTCACCTTTATAATATTAGTGCGATTTAAATTAAAGCCGGCGCAGCTCGAAAAAAAATTTGCAAAAATCAAAGTCCTGAAGATAAAAATACTAAAAATAAATATATTCAAGAATTAATTATAAGTTTTTAAACAAGAAGCCGCAACCGCAACGTACCCAAAATGCTGGCGGCATTGCCCCGTTGAGTGGCAATGCTTAGTCTTTGAGCTAAATAGAGACCAGCATTTTGGTCACGAGTTTCCTCGATCTTTTAAAGTTGAAAGTTTTGCTAATGCATAGTTTTTAATTTAATTTTTTATTTTTTTTTTAGTTTTATTGTTAAAAAACTTATTAAATAAATTAAGTTAGGCATTTTGATTATAATTTAATAATTAGAATAATTCCTGACTGAGTTGTATTCTTCGTGATCTTTGTATCGAAGTTGTTTTAATTAAAACAAATAGTCTTTCTTAAACGACAAAACATTTATAAAAAGTCCAAGTGGCGATTTTCTCAAAAGAAAACGTTCTGGTGACGTGAAGTGGTGCAAATTAGGGTTCCTTGGAAGCGAACCCTTCCTTTATAGCGGTTTTTATTTTGGCATTGCGTTTTATTACTTTTTTATTTCTTTTTAACTGCCGTGGGGTCAGATATTGATAGAATTATGCGAAGGGTAGGGGTGCCACTGTCTCTGTTAAATGATGAGATTATTTAGGATATTTGTTTATTTTTATAATAATAATATGTGTGGATATCTCACACAGCGCCATCTAGCCCCAAACTAAGCAAAGCTTGTACAATGACCAGATAACTGATACAATACTTAGATACTTTTTGTTTGTAAATACATACATAGAATACAATATAACAACCGGACACAGAACAAGAAACACCTATGTTCATCACACAAATGTTCGTCCTGGTTGGTAATCGAATCCACAACCCACAGTTGAGAAGACAGTGTTACTAGCAACTGAGCTATCAGACCAGTTTTAATTCCCTTTAATAAGTACAGTTGTTCCCTGTGTCTAGGGACCCAGGAACTACGAGGACCATGGTCCCACAACACCCAGACACACAACAAGTATTTGTACTTTTTTCTGTACCCTTAGTTTTTGTAACCTAGCTTAGGTATAGCTTATGTTGTTTCCGGCGGCAACAATATAGGCAATTCCGGCAGCAGGCCTGGACCTCATAATGCGGGCCCTGAGCCTAGTTTGTGATCCAGGTTTTCTAAATGTAAATGTTACCTACTTTATATGCCATTATCCAAATAAATGAATTTTTCATTTTATTTATTTTATCATCTGTGACAACCCTGGCTGTCTAGGAAGTGTTAGAGGGCATTTGTCACGTACAAGGGGCATCCCTCAATAGCACGAAATGAAATAATTACTGTTATGAAGTATCTAGAATTAAAATTTCTTGTATCGTCACAAACACAGAATACTATTACTCCTAGCGGAGAAGAACCGGAACTCCATACAAAAAACGTGGTTTGATAGTATGACCACCAGCGCCTCTTGTGGGACCCTTTAGCAACTAATAAAGCGCGCGAAATTTAAAATGTCTGTTCTGTCACTTAACCAAGAATATTAAAAAGATCGGTCCAAAATAAATTACTAATTTATATTATTACAGTTGGTTTCGCTAATAATATACATTAGTAATTTATTTTGGAAGGAGCTTGTGACCTACATCGTATATCAAAGGTAGAATTAAATAAAAGTAAGTTATATATGTAGGTACATCAATTTATTCCAGAAAGGAATTGGTTACGATAAATTCTGATTTAGTTTTATAGTTCAAATGGAAGTTTCCTCTGTTTTGTTGTTGTAACAGGCTTTTTTATATATCGTAATGGTTATTTATAATAACTTATAATTGCTTAAAACTTTTATCATGAAAAATCTTCTAAAACTTCATGTTTACTGATGTTTTTCTCTACAATAATATAAAAATAAACGAACACTATTTTAAACATAATGATAATAATGCTTGCCAAGAAGAATTTCCAAAATCCGTTGACTCTTTTCAGTCTTTTTCAGTCAATGACTCAGCTTTTTAATAGTTTTTTAAAGACGGCAAAGTTTGTATAAGCTTCTTCGGCACTTGTTCAGAAGTGACCTTTCTTTGTTTGATTCTTCCGATTTAACCTGTAACCAAAAATTAATAAATATAATACACGCACAGGATATTTACGAAGCCACACCATCTACTAGTCTAACTACAAAAAAGGAGTATATAACATAAATGCAACAATAGAAAAACTTACACCAGAAATTCTGGGTTGTTGAATTTGGGTGCAGGGCATCTCGACTAGAGATGTGGATGCCTGAGTTTCCATTTGAATCTGTAAAACCACAAAAACTTTATTCTACCACAAACCTCCAAAAATATATTTTAAAAGTCACATATTAAATGTAAGTGAGACACCTATTCAATGTAGGTGAGGCTATCAAACATTTTCTTTTTTGTTCTCGGTTTTGCATTTTTGTTGTGATGAGATAGTTGTAGGCCTCTACTAGTCTATTAGATAATAAAATTCACAAATATTATATTACCCGTTGTACTTTTAACTCACATCAGACGCTCTTGAAGTTCCAGGCTGTTGATTGCTTTCACTGATTGCTGAAACTTCAACTGGAGAGATGCATTCTGATGTAGTGCTGGATTCAGAAGGAATGGCATATCTATGCAGCTTTTTCCTTTTTAAGTGATCTAGCACAAATTAATTTTAGGAAAAATGCTTGGAGCAAAGCATTTTATGGCTGGTATACAGCTTTTTCTGAAATTCTTCAGAACTCCAGTTCTCTTCTAGATAACAATACTTTGCCCAAGCTTCCATACTGAAAAAAGAATTGGTTTGATGTAATTAGATACCCAATTTTGTTTGTTGACGTTAGAAATTACTAATGTATTATGGTTATGTATACCGTTGTAAGTTGGAATGTCCTGGTTTTGGAAATCGATGTAAAACCAGCTCCGGATCTTGTGCTGTTGAAGCACTGCATTTTACACATCTCCGGCTATTGTTCTTCATATTAAAAACCGACACAACAAAAGAACCTAAGAGTCACTAAGCTAAAGAGTCACTAGGCTCGAAACACACCTCAAATGCAGCTATGATAACTTTTTGAAAGAGTTTCAATGCAAAGGCGGAGGAGAAGGCTCAACTCAACGCACTTTGGACGTAAAAGCACACAAACTAGGATAAAACGACACCAAAACAAAATCACACTTTTGCGGATTACCGTTTTATGCCGTTTGATTTAAATTTTGACATTTGACAGTTAGTTGAAAACTTTGGTGCTGCCATTTTACCGACAATTTTATCTCTTTTTTTTTGTTACTGGTATTCCTATATCAAACCCACCTATTGAACGAAAAGTCCATGGTAAGTTGCCCCACCCTGGTCACAAAACAACATGATTAAAAAAAAAACGAGTGTGCTTTAGACCACGCGACTGAAGTAAAACTTCTTTAGTTTAGCGCCATCTATCGGCTGGTATAACTATGTTTATTTTATTTTTGCTTTGTTTATTTTATTTATGTTTTAACTCCACACTTTTGTGTATTTAGCCAGTGTCAAGTAATTGATAATTCTTAATTTTAAAAGTTAATGATATTTCACGCAAATATGTGTCAAGTCACAGTTGAAGTCATCAAGTCAAGTCATAGTCTAGTCAAAGTCATACTCCTAGTAAAGTGGTGGCAACTTTACTTGAAGCTTCTATGGAGTTTTGGAAACAACACGAAAAGAAACGTTTCACCATCACTATACCATTTTCCCACACTCACGCCTGTAATCCAGCACTTAACGAATAGACTGCCACCAATTTTATGCACTAACACTGAAAATAATACAAGTTTAAGGAAAATAATACGATGCGGTGACGCAATCTTTTTCGCTTTCCCGCCAAAACTCCTTTGCTTTGTTTATTGTTAATGTCGCCATCTTGACGATTGTAAATTGTCATTTTACCGGACATACCAACATAATAATTCACATTTTTTACTTTATGTTTACAATTGATCTACGTGAAGCAACGTCAACTGCCGTTCGTTTCGTCTGCACCAGCTTACTCCTCTAGTCAAGCATGCGTAAAGAAGTTTTACTTAAAAAAAAATTTACTCTCTATCTCTAAATTAGTAGTTTTCAGTAGTTGCAAGTACAATTCGAACACAAATAATAATACTTATCACCAGCCCACACTCCCACTGCTGGGACTCCGGCCTCTCTCACAGGAGACCTTAATCCACCACGCTAGCCAAGTGCAGGTTGGTGGATAACAAGACGGTCTCAAACTTTCCTCGCCATGTTTCCCTTCACCGTTGTAAAAGCGAGTGTAAGCTCCGGACACAATTTGAAAAGTAATAACCGCTGCTGAAATGGATTCGAACCACGTTTGTAAAATTGAAAGTCACACTAGCAACCGCTAAAGCAGAGTAGTTTTAATTATAGCTATTAAAATGAACAAACTTCAGTACATAAAGAACAAACTCAAAAAACAAATCAAAAGAAAACCTCTACCTACGACATCGAGCGGAAATCTCCAAATTGGATTTCCAAAGAACTTATGAAGGAGACAACGCGATACACCTACTAATGTGTTGGAGAAGGACAGATGCATATCACAGGCCACAAAGCCAAGTAATTGTAGACAATAGGAGCTGAAAAAGACGTCTCTTTAACAAGATTTCAATCTTAGAGTGTTTTGCCTTAGGACTTGCTTACAAAAATCTATTTTGCCATTTAAAATCTTTCCTATCAACCTTATAACTAAGACGTTAAGGTCGAAATTAAGCAAACTAGTCTCTTTCCACGTCGTAAATTAAAGTGGTTAAAGTTTAAGAGACTTTGTGAAGGCACGTCTACCGTAAAACAAGGTTCCGGTGGAGTATGATCAGTATCCAATGTAACTTGATCTGTGTTGTCGTTGCGTTTGTTAGCGGAAAGGGGTCAGAGGTCAGTGGGTGTGGTTCGTTTGATAATGTAGGCAGTTTTGTCTGTTTGTTACTTGAGAGATATATCCCGCATTGAAATTGAATTCTTTAATACAATACATATTAAAAAACGAACTAAATTTATTAAAACATTATTATTATCATCACTTCAGCTAATAAAAATAGTCAACCCAACGCCGAAAGCTAAAAAGGGCGTAATGACGTACTAAGAGGCTTATTGGCAACGACTTGTTTGAGGCCTAAATCAAAATCAAATTAATATTTTATTGAGAATAAAGGTTTAGGTGTGTGCCTACATGTGTTGTAAGTCAAAGTCAAAGTCAAAAGATTTAGGACAAGTATTTGTGCACAGAAAAAAAACAAGCGCAAATACTTGTTCTGAGTCTGGGTGTTGTGAGACCATGGTCCTCGTTGTTCCTGGGTCCCTACACACAGGAATCCTAGTTAGGGTCCAGGATCTATGTATGTGATCGTTATACTTATTTACGCACGCTTGACTTGGGGAGTAGCTGGTAAATGCGAGGCGAACGGAAGTTGAAGTTGGTTTACGAAGATCTCCATTGTCAACATAACGATTTGCAATTGTTAATATGGCTACATTAACATTAAACAACGGCCGATAGATGGAGCTAAACTAAATAAGTTTTACTTCATTCATGTGGTCTAAAGCTCACTCGTTTTTTTAATACAACCGAATTGAGAATCTTCTTTATTTTTTAAATCGTTTACTTAAAAACAATTTTAGATTTCAACATTTCTGAATTTGATGCACTGGATTTCACTGGTAACTGGTTCTCAAACGTCGGTACGCACTGGAGTAGAGACCACCCCTATTATCCGTACAAATTAAATAATTTGTAATCCACCAAACCAATAACCATTGAAACGGCTTAACAAGATTCGAACACCTCCAAATTAACTACCCCGCCGTCACCACCAGAGATCGGAATTTAAAAACCACCCCCTGTTATAGTCCGTCCGCTGCCCTCGGCTGCGACGTTTTATATAATAATAATAGATCCTGGACCCTAACTAGGATTCCTCGCGTCTACGGACCCGGGAACTACGACAACCATGGTCCCACAACACCCAGACTCAGGACAAGTATTTGCGCTTTTTTTTTCTGTGCACAAATACTGGTCCTGCCGCGGGAATCGAACCCGCCGCCTCCGAGCTATGAGCCAACCTGTTCAACCACCACACCACAGAGGCTGCTCATGTATGCCGAGGTATGGGAAATTGAAGTTGTAGTTCGTTTTGTGATAAACTGCAGCTAAGTTTTACGGATACAGTGTTCAAATAGGGATGTGGTTAAGTGGTGGTTTTCCGGTTGCCGGATAAAAAAAGACGGATTAAAATTTAATGAAAGGTAATTGTTACTTTGCGCACTGCGAGATAATGGTCTCATGATGATTCGTAATATTTCTAATAAGTATATTATTATTATTTTATTTTTGATTTTGTTTTAAATTTAGATTATTATTCTATTCGATATTATACATTTAAATTTCTCGTTTGAAACGATATTATATGACGATAAAATTATCTCGCAGCGTGCATGCCAGCCCGCGGCTGCTCGAGAATTAAACACTATTGTATCAGTCAATAATTCACTTTATTTTTATGTTGTTAGGTACTAAATTCTGCAGAAAATCATTATCTGTTTTATATATCTGTTATACTAGTATCATTGTAGATAAATGATTTATATATCGCTTACTTACTCTACAATTATGTCTTACATACTAGTGTGAAAGAGAATTTCTTTTTTTCAAATTCATATATTGTGATGGGCTTGCTATGTAATATTAGACAATAAGCACTTTGTAATTCTGTATGCTTAGTACAATAACTTAATTTTAAGCACATAATATAATTTTGACTTGTAAAAGTGCTAAGGGAGTGCGAGTCGGGCGGTGATCGTGAACACTCGTGTGCTTGCGTAACGAGATAGTTACTCGATCGATTCAGTTTTCAACTCAACGTTTAAAGTTGTGCTTAATATCAAATTAAAGCTAATAAAAAACTGAAAAGATTAGTGAAAACTACGTTCAAATATTCCCAGTGTTACAAAAGTTATAGCAAAAATAATCTTGTAAACAAATATTGCATCGTGCGCGTCGTGCCGTGACATCAACCGTTAGCCGCCATACCGGTACCGTCAGAAGTGATATTTAATATAATAAGTTGGCTACGATAGTTAAAAATGAGCTGTGCAGGATGTACATTGCAAATTGCGCGAGGGGAGCTGCTTAAATGTTGTGGATGCAGCGAAGTTTTCCATTATCGTTGCCTTAATATGACCAGTACATACTATGCTGAGAAGAAAAAAACTCTGATGACTTCATGGCACTGCCCGAAATGCGAAAATGCTATCAGAAGAATAAGAAATGACGATACTCCAGTTCGAAAATCATGCCATCCAATACACGACGAGACCAACATGTCCATCGACGATCAGATTAATGATGACCAAAGCGTCTCCGGAGATACAATAAGCTGGACTACACAAGAACATAATACACAACATATCTTGGACAAAAACATACAGCAAACGCAAAGCGAACAACAGATTACACTGACGCAATTTAGCCGCCTGCTAGACACAAAATTAGATGAAAAACTTGAGGAAAACAACCAAACAATACTGACAGAAATAAGAACTACATTCCAGAACGAAATCACTAAAGCTATAGCCCAATTGAGGTTAGAAATGGCACAAAATACGGAAGGAATACTACAAAAACAAACAATATTTCAAGAGAATATCGCTGATATAAAACAGAAAATACACTATCTAGAAACAGAAAAGAATAAGCTACAAAAAGAAATAGAAGAAATTAGAAAACATACTCAAACCATAACACCACTAGAAATGAGTCACGAACGCTCAAATTTATTTGTGATTTATGGGCTACAAGAATACCAATCGGAAACTGAAAATGAACTTGAACATAGAATAATCTACGCTTTCAATGACATATTAGGAATTGACCTAAACGGATACATAGAGGAGATTTCGCGTATTGGCAAAAGAGGACCACGACGCCCAGTCAAAGTCGAGCTCATTAGTAAGAAAATGACCAAGAACATCTTAAAAAATGTGCGTTATTTCAAATCAACCGGGCTTTATGTAATAGAATATCTAGACAAAAAAACAATAGCTGAAAGAAAACTCCAGAAAGAACTATCAAACCAAGAAAGGCACAAAGAAATCAATAAAACTATTACTAGAAATACTTCTACAGCCCAGATTGACAACAATACCTCATTGGAATCCACACAGCATAGAAACAGCCAAGCTACAGCTGGCGCAGAAAACAATCCATCATATATCCATCATCGATCCAGAGATAGTACCCATACATTTCGGCCCAGAAACATGTTTCGATTTTGAAATATTTATTCAGAATGTTCAAAGCATTAAGAATAAAATACACCTACTTGAAGACCTGCTACAGGATAGCCAAATAAGTACCTTATGCCTATGCGAGACCTGGATACAAGAACAACAGAAGCACCTCATCACTATCAACGGCTATGAGTTTGGATCAGCCTTCTGCCGTCGCAACCACCGTGGAGGGGGAACCGCTATCTTGGTGCGCAAGGGCCTGGACTACATCGACTTACCGGATTTTTCGGCACTCTCAGTTGAGTACATAATTGAATGTTGTGCATTAGAGATTAGACCACAAAACACAATTATTATTAATGTATATAGACCTGATCGTGAGATCGAAACGTTTTTTTTCCGTGCTTGATAAAATTATGAAATTAGTTATACCTACTTACCAGAATAAACGAGTTATTATAACCGGGGATTTTAATATAGATATGATGTCTCACTCTAAAGATAGCCTAAGACTAGTTAATGATATGCTCGAGTACAATTTCCATCAAATTATAAAAACACCTACTAGAGTTACACACAGTACTTCGACATGTATAGATCTTATATTTACAAATCATAAATACTATTCAATAGAAGTAATAAATAATGGCATATCCGACCACAATTGTATAACGTATAAACAAATAACTTTAAAAACTAACCAAACCGAAAACTGCTACTACGTAACTAAAAGAATATTCAACGACAAAAACTTACTAAAATTCAAATCGGAACTTAGCTATATAATTTGGAATGATATACTAATCGAACATGATATAAATAAAAACTATGAGATTTTTCACACTAAATTACAATTAATATTAAACAAAACCATACCAAAACAACGTTTAAAAATAAAACCTCTCAAAAATAAAAACACTTATTTAACTAGGGGTATAAAAAAGTCGTGTAAACATAAAAGATTACTAAAAATAATGAATGAGCAAATACAAAACGATGTTTTAAAAATACATTATAAGAACTATGAAAAACTTTTAAAAAAGTGTATAAAATCATCTAGAAAAATTAATTTTATAAACGACATGAAATTATCGAAAAATAAAACAAAAACCATGTGGGGAATCATTAAACAAATATCTAAGCCAAAAAATCTAACCAAAAATCATACAAATATTACTCTTAACTCTGATAGTAAGTCGATTAGCTCGCCGCTAGCAGTCGCAAATAAATTTAATACCTACTTCGCGTCTGTCGGGGAACAGAGCGCTGGCGCCACAGCTGTGGCAGCGGCTGCGAGTACGCGCCGGGTGCATACTTACTCCACAAAATCCATATATATAAAACCAGTAACTGAGCAAGAAATTATTTATATCATTCGAAACATGAGTAACAAACGTAGTTTTGGGGCAGATGACATACCACAAATATTAATTAAAATGTGCGTATCTGAACTGACCCCGCCTTTGACTTATTTAGTAAACCAATCATTTGAACAAGGATGTTTTCCAGAAAGACTTAAATTAGCAAAAATAAAACCCATTGCAAAAAAAGGAGGGAAGGTAGACAACCCCAGTAGTTATAGACCTATATCATTATTATCTTCAATTTCTAAAATATTTGAAAAAGCAATGACTACCCGTTTAAATTCATTTCTAGAAAAGTTTGATATCCTACATAACAATCAATATGGATTCAGGAAGAACAGATCTACAACCCTAGCAGTCTACGAATATGTACAAGAAATTTACAAATATATTAATAACAAAAGATATGCAGTCGGTCTGTTCCTTGATATGTCAAAAGCCTATGATAAAGTTTCACATACAATATTGTTAGAAAAATTAAATAATGCCGGAATAAGAGGGACTGCACACAGCTGGTTCCAGTCTTACCTAAAGAACAGGAAGCAGTTTGTCCAAGTCGAATATTACGATGATAAAACGTACGAATTACTTGATGTACCATCTAATGTCGAAACTATAAATAACTCCATCCCTCAAGGTAGTGTGCTCGGCTGTACCCTATTTTTGTTATACATAAACGATCTACCTAAAGCTATAAATTCTCCCAGCATTCTCTTTGCGGATGATGTATCTCTTCTGTTTAATACTTCTAGTCACGCAGATCATTTAACATTAGAGAAAACTTTCTGTGACACAAAGCACTGGCTCCAAAGTCACAATCTTCAAATTAATCTTAATAAAACTAAAATAGTACAATTTAAAACATATCAACGAAAACCATTAAATCTTAACCAACTGAGCTATACATTAAATCTAGAAGAAAAATCGGAATTTACACTATTAGGCCTAACCCTCGACACAAACCTAAACTGGAAAAAACATATAGCAAACATAAAGATAAAGTTATCACAATTTATTTACGCGTTAGGAGTACTTAAAAGAAATACAAACTATAGTACTGCCCTCTCAGCATATTATGCGTATGCATATGCATGGCTGAACTACGGCATTATAATATGGGGTGAAAGCACCGACTTCATGGACCTATTTATCATGCAGAAAAAGTGTCTGAGAATCTTAGTAAATATTAAACAACGAGATAGTTGTAAACCTCACTTTATAGAAAGGAAAATACTTACCATACCGAGCTTATATATACTGCAAGTAGGCATATTCGTAAGAAAACACAGACACTTTTTCAAATCAAACTCAGAACTGCACCAAAATTACTACAGACGGAACAAACACAATCTTATCCTTCCAACTGCAAAATTACATATATTTGGAAAAAGTCCTAACTTTAGATTCGTGAACGTCTATAATAGAATCCCCAACGAAATAAAAGAAGTTGAAAAAGACGAAATTTTTGTTAGTAAGTTAAAAAGCTACCTATTAAAAAAATGTTATTATTCGGTCGAAGAGTTTCATAACAATAAATAAACATAAAATTTGTCCAGTTATAAACCGGCCCACCATGTGTTGTATACCTACCTATCCAGTTATGCTTGTTTGCCTTATCTACGTTGAACCAGTGGGATTTGTTTTTATTTTTGTAAAGAGTGGGTAGTAGCATAAAAAGACTAAAATAAATTGATTGATTAGATTAGTTGCATATTACCTATTGAGTTGCCATATTTAATAGGTAATTAATTGAAAAACCAAATAATTAAGTAATGAAATGCTTGAAAATATTATATAATATTATTAAATATTGACGATATATCTATTATGTAATTGAAATCAATAAATTTATTTTTAATCGCACTCAGTTGCAAGCGCCCTTACAGGGTTCATGTACCTACTAAACTAGTTGTTAAGACCTGACATGATATATAAATTGTACATGAATGCAAATAAATGAATATGAATATGAATATGAATATGAATAAGAATAGCCTATTTGCAATAAATCTTTTGACTTTGACTATAATTTGTTGGTAGGAATATTAATGTCTACGCTTGTTTTATGCATTTATGCAGCACATTATGGGTTTATGGTTGTTACGACGAACTGGAGATGAGATTGAAGCAGGAATCTGAGTTAAATTACCTAATTTTTGACTTCTGCACAATGACGCGCAGCGCTAGAGTTTCGTGCCGCTATTTATATCAGCTTGAAGAAAAGCTGCTTACCTACTGATTAGAGATTACTAACAAACTTATTATTATTATTTAAGTTAAATTAATTTTACGTTCTAACAACTAGTTAATGGATGAATAATTGTTTATTATGTTTCTTGTTTAAAATTATTTGTAATGAGAGCCATACATTTGTGCACATGCACGTAGTTCAGACCAAAACTACTAGATGGCGTGTTATGGCGAGCAACGAAAAGCTGAATCGCGGTAGCAAGATTCTCCGGCGAACAACGACTGCTTGCGTGGATGGATATTTCGCCAAGACCTTACTTCATAGGATCATTTCTATAGTAAGCTCTTCTCAAGACAGACACAATATGTGAGTCATGCGTATCCACGTTGATGAGATGTGGCGCGGTGTCCTGAGCGTGAGGCGGGCGGTGGTGGTCCATCACCAGCCCTCGATGATCGTTCGCTCCCCTTCACTGGGGAGAGTGGGTCGCTGTCGCTATCTGAGTGGATAGGGATTTTAAACCCCTTTATTAAACTATACCTTAAAAACAATTTAGGGCATGTTTACTAAATTTGCTAGTAGTGTTAACCATCACGTAAATTAAAAAAGACTTTTGGTTATTTTATTCATTATTTTTGTAACGAAAACTTATTACTACTAATACATTTACAATGACAGTTTTCAATAAAATATTTTATTGAATAATCTTGAATTTTTGGTAAATTGCTCAAAGTATACTTTAGCTGTCAAACAAACTTCTTATCCATCAAATTTAGTTGCCACTCGATCTGCCATTTAAGTTAATAGATACTAAATATGTTGGTTAGCCCTTTCTAGTGATTGTGAAACGCAAGAACAGTGTATACATAACATATATAACAGATTAATTCCTATTAGCTTAATCGGAACTTTAACCGGACATTCTCAACAAGCCTTTAAGAAAATAGGACATTGGTTAGTTGGCCAATGTAGTCTAGGAAGTTTAGTTACCTGCTCGAGCACTTCCGCATCCCAGAAATATTATAATGATATGAAATGAAATTTATTTCACATAAATGGAGATAGATGTAGGTGTCAGGTTTTTAGTAGTTCTTCCATTTAGCCCATACTTGTGGCATGTGGCAATTATTATTAAATTTCGGTCAATACCATAATACAATTTTCAAATAAACTAATATAATTATATCGGCATACACTTGCAAAATTCAATCACATCATATTATTGTTGTCATTAAATTAAGAACAATCATTAGTATACATTTATCAATTAATTAACTATTTAACATTGCATAATTCCATTGGTATTCATTTGCAATAAATTTCAATTTAATTATACTTATTATTGTTATGTCATTAGTCATAGTCATTCATACAGTAAAAAGACTATAAGAATATTCTTGTCTGGTGACCTCGGTACTGTGTAATCCGTCCAAAGAGTCATGGAACCAACCACCCGGCTATTTTTCCGTCCCGGTTTGTGCGGGAGCACATCTCTAAACGTTGTCCTACCCTTTGGCCCGATATTAGATTCTGTATCGCGCCGCGTGCGAGGGATCACCGTCAGTGTTGTTAATTAATATTGTGACGGGGGGTTGTCAAATTGAGCGTTACAAAGCTCTAATTTGATTTTTAGTCATTAGAAAATCCTTTCTTCTCCAGTGCCCCAGTGGTGTTAGATTTTTAAAGCCACAAAAGCTGATTGCCCTAGATGGACTATGGTCTGATGAACAGTCAGGACCAACTCCGAAACAAGGTACTGTTTGTGTTGAAGTATTTTTTTTTTGTTTTGTTTTGGCTCCACACTTTTGTGTATTTAATGAGTGTCAAGTAATTGATAATTTCTCAAGGTAATTAATATTATATATACACGGTCAAGTCACAGTCCTAGTTATCGGGAAAGTATCGGGAAAACGATCTTTTTAGTTTTCCCGCCAAAACTCGAAATATTTTGTTGTAAATATATAATTATGTACGTACCAACTCTAAATAACTCCGATCACGGTAAACATCGTAGTCACCAGTGATTAACTCAGTATACATGTTATTGTAACTATATTAAACCCTACATGATAATTATTTTATTATTGAGACTTTATCACGTCTAAGAACATTGCGACATCTAATGTCAAGTGGGAAAAACTTTATTAATTTTTATATATAAACGCCATCTACTGTTGAGTAGCCAAACTACTAATTAGTGTTGGTTGATTCGGATTATAACGTAGTAATCACTACGGCGCCTAGATGGCGCTATTACACAATTATTTTATTCTGAAATATGCAAGGAACTTCAATCGTATGATGTTTTTTTTTCTTGTGAAGTAGTAAACATTACGTTACTTAGATGGCGCTGTTAAGATATTTTATATAGAAAAATTTAGGCATGTAAAATGTTTGATGTTAAGATTTTCTTTGGATATTCCAAGGTGATTGTATTATATCTCGATCACGCATTCAACAAATAGGTACCTACTTTGTAATAATATTATCTCTGCGTGTGTTCCACCTGTCTCAATGTGACGAGGTCCTTGACCTCACAGACTCCACAATGAGATAACGGGGACAACACAACGAGACATTATCATGACGAATTGAAGAAAATTTCCTATTTTGTTTTTAAAATAAGTAATTTATCAGGCATTACCGTACCGTATCAATACGTGCATACCTATTTTAGTATATTGATTATGTGTATCGACTGACAAGAAGTATTTGTTTCAAGCATCTCTACTACCTACCTACCTACCTACTTTTTTTGTTTGTTTTGGCTTTACACTTTTGTGTTTAGCCAGTGTCAAGTAATTGATAATAATTATCAAGTTAATGATATTTCACGCAGATATGTGAAGTCAAAGTCCAAGTCATCAAGTCATAGTCTAGTCATACTCCTAGTAAAATGGTGGCCACTTTACTAGAAGCTTCTATGTAGTTTTGGAAGCAACACGAAAAGAAACGTTTCACCATCATTATACCACTTTCCCACACTGATGCCTGTAATCCAGCACTTAATGAGTAATATGCCACCAAGTTTTTGCACTAACACTGAAAATAACACAAGTTTTGGAATATAATACAATGAGGCGACGCGATCTTTCTCGTTCCCGTCAAAACTCTACCTACCTACTTATTTTAATACTTATCTCAAAAATAACCATTTTCCGAAAAATAAAAACATTGTTAATCTATTGCACTATATATTATAAATGCGAAAGTTTGTTTGTGTGTCTGGAATGCAGATAGCTTATACGGATTAACATGCGGGGCGCAAAGTTCCTTATATGGGACCAATCAGTATGTCCAAAAAGTGCATAAAATAAAATAAAAACTATTGTGCTTTAAACCACACGACTGAAGTAAAACTTCTTAAGTTTAGATGGAGATCTATCGGCTGGTATAACTTTTATTTCCTTTGTTGTTTAATGTTAATGTCGCCATCTTGACAATAATGAATGGATGAGACCAAAAAGGGTTTAACTGATTTTTTTCACAAAATGACTTATGGATATCGTTGGATTCAGCATACATACATAATACATTCTCAAAATACCGAAATGAGGCTTAAATCTCGTGATTGTCAGTCTAAAAACGGTTTATCTGACACAGGAATACAGTTCGCTTAGCATAAAAACATTATTTTATTATATTTTAATCTATTTAATGTGATTCCAGTAGCGTAGTCTGTGAACGGCCTAACTACCAAAGAGTTATAATGGAAATATTTTTCAACGTGTTATCGTCAACACATTTTCGTATAACGATCAACTTTGTTAATTGAAACAAATACCATGGTATTTCTTTGACAGTATCAACAATAAAATTATTATTTTATCTATACACACAGAGAACATTCGAGAAGCACACAAAAATAGCAGAAAGATCCCATAACCATAACTAAATTCGAGTAATATTAGTACACCGTATTTTTACAGTAATTATACGAGTTAGTGCTATATTTTGTATTTTAAAATAGAATTAATACATTTTCAAGCAACTGAAACTTACAAAAATCTTTCTATTACTCAATAAGCACTCTCCATTAAAATGAAGCCGTTGAACTTTAAATTCAATTTTCTCGAAACTATCAATTTGACAGTTAAACTCTATTTGATCTCACCCCTTCAATTGTAAATTATCATTTTACCGGACATACCAACATAATAATACATATTTTAACTTTGTTATGTTGAGAATGGAGATCTACGTGAACCAACTTCCGTTCATCTCTCCAGCTTACTCCCCAAGTCAAGCAGGCGTAAATAATTTTTACTTCAAAAAAATTCTGGAATTCTACTTGTTAGTCTCAGCACCTCCGTCTATTATCGTCAATCTGATAACCAATGATGGATGGCTTCCGGTCCGAGGTCACCGAAGGACGAGAGCAGGCTCGCATTAGAAAAACAATAGGGGACTCGGTGCTGAGAACTATAGCAAAATAGGGCCAAAAAAGATGACTGCGTGAGGTGATACCGCGATAAAAGAGTTGGCGAAGAGTTGCTTTATCCTGTGAACTGCTAGGAATGGAACATTATTCCTTGTTTCCTAATATTGTTTGATTTCCGATAGCTCAGTTGGTAGTAACCCTGCCTTCTGAGCTGGAGGTTGTGGGTTCGGACAGGACAATTATTTGTGTGATGAAGTTTGTGTGGTATCTGGGTGTTATATTGCGTTCTATGTATGCATTTACAAACAAAACGCATCAAAGCATTCTTATCAGCTTTACTTAGTTTGGGGCTAGATGAAATAAAATGTCCTCAAATATTTTGGTTATATATACTTTCATGATAGTTTTTTAATCCGAAATGGTGTCTCAGTCTGGACGTACTAAAATAGGTCCTAAGGAAAAATTTGATCAGAATAAAAAATAATAACAACGCCCAACGATCGCATACATAGATTCTGGACCCTAACTAGGATTCCTGTGTCTAGGGACCCAGGAACTACGAGGACCATGGTCCCACAACACCCAGACTCAGAACAAGTATTTGCGCTTTTTTCTGTGCATAAATACTTGCCCTTGAATCGAACTCGCCACCTCCGGGTTATGAGCCAGCCTGCTCAACCATCACACCACAGAGGTTGTCAAAAAGGCAATTATATCTAATTAGGTTTTTTTTACCCGAGAAAATGAATCAAACCTACTCAAACACTACACAAATTACACACCATCTTCTAATTATGTTTACATACATAACATAATTTACACAAAATGTATGTCGCTTATGAATAAAAATACAATACAATACAAAACGTAGGTACAATTTCTAGAAGTGGTCATATAGAGAACTGTTTTTTTAGTAGCGGTACTTTCTAGAAGTTTCAATTTTCAAAAGTAGTCTTTTGCCGAAATAAATTCTTTTACAAGTACCTATAATAGTCAGTTATCAAATGGTAATTTTGGGTGCTCCAAGCCCATGGAAATGCATAGAAAGCCTAGGTTCTTGCTACTCTATCTACCTGTAGTATTGTTTAGGAATTAATAAGAAACGATCTCCCCGATTGTAATCTGTCAACCTGTCATGTCCGTTATCAGATAAGTGTCGTGTATTTGTGTACACCGGTCCAGTAGCTCGCCAGTATACAGCCGACTGGCTGCGTGTGTGGTGACCTTTAGTGTTGTATCGAGGTGAGTGATTTGATTTGTTGTTAATTTTTTGTGAGATTGTTGTAAAATATTATTAAACATTATTGATTTAGTACTTCCCGAATTCAGGTAGGGTAATTGTTCAATTAATTCATCGTGTTATTTCGCTTAATTAAAACAATTCTTATGCAGTTATTGTGTTTCCAAATGTGCAATGTGTATTTAAACTAGGCAGATATTTAATTAATAATTAATATAATGCAAACTTGGATGACACTACAGAGTATAATGATGAGAATTAAGATAAATAAATAAATAAGTAGCGCCCAACGATCACATACATAGACCCTGGATCCTGGGATTCCCTGTGTCTAGGGACCCAGGAAGTACGAGGAACATGCTCCCACGACACCCACTAGACACAGAACAAGTATTTACGCTTTTTTTTCTGTTTACATTACTTGTCCTACACATTTAATTGTTTTAAAAACATGTTAATTTTTGTGGTGAATTAAAAGCAGTTAGCAGCAGAGTAGTAAAATGCCTATACTTACCAAAGTTAATTAAGTTTTTGAAATTTAAAAATGAATTTAAGAGATTTATATTTGACGTGATGTCTGATATCAATTTTCAAATATTGCACTATTTTATACAAACATTATGTAAATGTTTTCTCAGCATTTTACTTCTTCTTCTATATAATAGGATAAGATTTTTCAACAAGAATTTGGAACTTTTCTTTATACGACAATGACACTCTACAAACATTCCTCTAGATACTGTCTCTTTTTTTTAAATTCCTTTATAAACATAATTAACATGATACAATATAAACACTAATATAAGCGTTTAATGATGTTCACGTAGAAAGGTTATTTATAATAGTTAAGTAACCGGCTATCATGTGACGGTAGTGTGACAAGCCACCGCGAGGCAGCGCCACTTGTGGGACAAAAATAAAAATTTGTGATGCATATTTTTTGAGTTATTAAACTCCGCCCGACGCCCAACGATCACATACATAGATCCTGGAAACTAACGAGAATTCCCTGTGGCCAGGGACCTAGGAACTACGAAGACCATGGGTCCCATACCTACAACACGCCGACTCAGAACAAGTATTTGCATTTTTTTCTGTGCATAACTACTTGTCTTGCCGCGGCGATCAAACCCACCGCCTCCGAGCTATGAGCCGGCCTGCTCAACCACCACACCACAGAGGCTATATGAAGAAAGAAAATAGGAAAGAAAGAAAATATGTATATTTATTCCTAGAACACACACACACACACACACATATAATATCATATCATATTAATAAAAAACGAATGTGCTTAAGACCACGCGACTGAAGTAGTCTATCGGCCGGTATAACTTTGTTTTGGTTTTATTTAATGTTAATGTCGCCATTCTGACAATTATAAATTGTCATTTTACCGTACAAACCAATATAATACTAAAAATATTAAGTAATTTTAACTTTGTTATGTTGAAGATGGAGATCTACATGAACCAACTTCAACTTCCGTTCGCCTTGCATTCATCAGCTTACTCCTTAAGTCGAGCGTGCGTAAAGAATTTTTACTTCATAAGACAACAGATATTGTGTCACAAATACTTGTGGACAACGTGTTCCATTCATCCCATTTCAGAGGAACTCGAACAGATTTCAAACTTAAATTATAGTAGTAAAAGTATTTTGGCTTGCGAAGAATGTTAGTGTAGACACAACTTATCTATACACTAATACGTCGTTTTCAATTTGCAATCTTCATCCACAGAATAAATAAGCACAAAAATGTCCAGCAACATTCTAGAACCGGGGCAATCTGTACGACCAGTCATAGACCACGAGTCTGTGAAACTTTTAGCGGAGCGTCTCTACGGAATCTCCGTTCTGGAACTAACAGAACTGAATGGATACGACGATAAGAATTATAAGATTATTGAAGACCCGAACGTGAAGAACCCACTGATCACGAACCACTGCGAGCACGGGTACGTGCTGAAGATTATGAACTCCATGGACACGCTGAACCCGGCGGTTGTTGAAGCACAGAACGAAATTATGAATTTTTGTAGTAAGTATTTTATGTTTGTGAGTGATGTGACGAGTTCGTAGTTCGCCTGATGTTAAGCAACACCGCCGCCCACAGCAGCAGTGTCACTAGGAACTCTAAAATATAAAGTTTCGCGTGACACTGCACTGCGCACGTCATTCTGAGACATCAGCACAGTCTGGTAAAAAGATTACTCGAATGTAAGATCAAGTCATAAAGTCTCATTTGCCCAGTAATTTCACTAGCTCCTGATGAAAATAGACCTCTCCCATTATCACCGCACTTTGTGATCATAGTAAATTATAATGCAGTCCAAGGAGAATGCTGACATTTACTAAATATTCTTGTAGCCGCTCTTACATCACCAATGGGGAGAGATGAGGTGGTCCTATTATTACACCAGACCCACGATATGGCGTTCCAGTAGTGGAAACGTATTAAGGTGATGCTTGTAGGTGTTGATCTTCTAAAACTAACCACTGGTTCCTCCACAGACGCCCGCTCTATAACCTGTCCAAAGCCAGTCCGCAATGTATACGGGCACCTGTACTCTACGGAGTCGATCTCTGGCAAGCAGCACGCGGTCCGACTCCTGGAGTACGTGCCCGGAGAGAGGCTGTGTGACGTGCCACGGAGTGAAGCGCTGCTGTACCAGCTGGGAGAGTTTGTTGCTAACCTGGATAATAAGCTAGAGGTAAGAGGTCCAATGACTAATGCCCCACTTGGATTTCTCAAGAGGTAGTCCGGGATAAACAATTACTCGACTGCTGGAATTTTTTTTGAATGGGTAACCAATAATGTTTGTTTTTTTATGTTTTATTTTCTATCATGGCACGTGAACAAAAAAATAACATAATTGAAGGGGTGAGAATAAAAAGGATTTAACTGATTTTTTGAAAAATGACTTATGGGTATCGTTGGATTCAGCGTGAAATTATCTTCAATAATACATTCTCAAAATACCGAAATGAGGCTTAAACCTCGAGATTTTGAGTCTAAAAAGGGTTTATCTGTCACAGGAATACAGTTCGCTTAGCATAAAAATATTATTATATTTATTTTATTATATTATATTTTTACAGTAATTGTATGAATTATACTATATTTAGTATTTTAAAATAGAATTAAAACATTTTCAAGCAACTGAAACTTACATAAACCTTTTCTATTACCTTATAAGCACTTTGCATTAAAATGACGCGGTTGAAGTTTAAAGTCAATTTTCTCGTAGCTGTCAATTTGACAGTTAAACCCTTTTTATTCTCAACCCTTCAATTATTATCTAGACATCGAATGCAATATGCACGGCTTTTTTGAAGTAAAACTTCTTTACGCACGCTTGACTTCGGGAGTAGGCTGGTGAATGCGTGACGAGAGCGTTACGGAAATGAACCGGGCGAGGCGAACGGAAATTGAGTGGGTAATATAAGTTAGTGAAGATAGAGAGAGAGTTACGTTTCGTATAGAAGTTTTACTTCAGTCGTGTGGTCTAAAGCACACTCGTTTTTTTTTAATGAAACAATGGGAAAGTGTGATGAAGGGTTTTTTATTGCTATTAGTTACATTATCAGTCCCACGTTAGTGATACGTTCCCAATGCTGGGAAATTGACCTTTTCTCACAGGAGAGTGTATAAGCCGTAACACGCCTCGCTGGCTAAATGTAAATGTCTGCCGATGACAAACAAATGCCCTGGAACTTTTAGATTTTTGAACTTGCCGGTTTCTTCACGATGAATCTGACAATACTTGAAGAATCATTGGTCGGGGTCCCCGGGATCGAGCGAGGTTTGAACTAAGTACGTCAGATTAAAAGTCGCACGATCTATCCTCTTCATTTCTAGCGTCTAGTTATTCTGTGGCAATTTTAAACATGCCTTGATAATCCCACTAGAGCACAATAGGTACAATAATTTTTCGTATCAACAAAGTCAACAATGGGCAATTTATCTGTAAGCTTAGCTTTCAAACCATTATTATATTACTGAAGGCCTTGTCTGCTTATTTGCGTTATGTAATAGATACTGTTATTTATTCTGTGATGGCTTAAGTCCTCCGCACGCTTTTGGGTTTTCTGTATATCGAAAGTACTTAATAATTTTATGCAAAATCGAGTTCTAGGACTACAGTTAGTCCTTGAAGTCGTTACTACTAGAGAAATAGAGATTCATTTATACACGGTGGCATTTAATTCACTCTTTAAATGTATGTACTCAGACCATGTTATAAAATATTGGTATAAGGTCAAACAAAAAATAGTTTTAGTATTTAGTGCCTCTTAAAATAACTGCATGACAGCCGAAATGTCCATTTAACGGTACACACAGCGCAGGCACCAGCTGAGTGCTTTGTACAAATGTTTAACAGGCAATAAAACACCTGCTTTGTTCAATGTCACAAAGCTTTTCTTTAGAATTTAAATTTGATAATACCTAGAATTAAGTTTTATTGCAAAAGTACTTTTTTCATTTAGTTATATGTGAGCGTTCTATAGAATGGACTGAATACATACATTAAAGGAAAAGAACGAATTAAATTCCACCTTGTATATTATCATATTGTGTTAGAAGGTTCTTATGAAAGAAACAATTTTAGACGCTGAGCGGAAAATTGGGTAAAATCGCGAGGCGTAGGCGTAGGCTAGTAAAACATAAAAATTACAATCAGTGAATGATTTTTTTTGTAGTTTTGTAACAAAAGTCACAAAAAGTCAAGTCTGATATTCGCTCAGTTTAAAAGTTAAAGAAATAACTCTTTAACTTAGTAATGTTTTGTTAGCAATTCAATATGTATCCACTGCCCAATGTACATCAAAAAGAAAAGAAAATGTGCGCCAAAACAATTGAACGCCGAGTGTTAAGAAACCCTAACTACTGTCGAATGAGCTGTGTGACGAGTTAACAAAACATACCTGTACTGTAACGTATTGTGAACTGTCCAGTATGCTAAATTGTTAATAGAATCTTGGCCATTGTTGGCACTTGACCTAGTTCTTTGGGACGCATTGTTTATGAGTTTTTCAGGTCTAGTATTACTATTAACTTTACGTTTTTAAAGAAAACTTTTCCCGTTTTAGACATAAAGAAACTTTTTGAAGTAAATCTTCTTTACGAACGCTTGACTGGGGAGCTGGTGAATGCGAGGCGAATGGAAGTTGAAGTTGGCTCACGTAGATCTCCATTCCATTGTCAACATAACAAAGTTAAAAAATATTACTATGTTGGTATGTCCGGTGAAATGACAATTTACAATTGTTAAGATGGCGACATCAACATTAAACAAAGCACAAACAAAGTTATACCGGCCGATGCATGGAGCTAAACTAAAGAAGTTTTACTCCAGTCGTGTGGTCTAAAGCACTTATTTTTTATTTCAGAACTTCAACCACTCTGGTCTTCTGGACCGGAAGCACATATGGATGCTGTCCATGGTGCCGGAGCTGGACAAGTTCAAGCACGTCATAAAGGACACCGAGAAACTGGACCTGGTTGAGGAGGTAGGTTTGCCAAGCCAAAATGAGATGTACCTTTCTTCATGTAGATCTTTCACTATCTTGGATTTTACATTCCATTATGAGTTGAGCGGGGAGCCGTTGGATGCAAGATAGCCCGTCAAATAGGCCTAAATTCAACTATATACATCTTCTATACTATTGTATACCTACACGTTACAAAGAACACACCATCCAAATTTCAAGTCTCTAGGACCAGCGGTTTGGGCTGTGCGTGGATATATAAGTCAGTCAGTTAGGACTTTGATTATATTAGGCAAACTACGTAAACTTCTTCTAGGTGATTGAGGAGTTTAAGTACGCGGTGGTGCCGCGGTACGAAGAGCTTGAGAAGGGCGTGATCCATGGAGATGTGAACGAGATGAATATCATCGTGGGACTGAAGCCTGGAGGCAGGTATGGGCTGCTTTACAGATTAAAAGAATATTACATTTCTCATAAAGGTGAAGCTACTCTCTTTCTACTAGGTGGTAGGACTTTATTGCAAAGTTCGTCTAGCCACCACCGCTTTGCCAGTTATTCTGCCACAGAAGCAGGCAGAATAACTGGCAAAGCACTACTGTGTTCCGGTTTGAAGGGCACTGTAGCTAGTGACATTACTGGGCAATTGAGACTTTATGAACTGATTTCACAGTCGAGTAATCTTATTACCAAACTGTGCTGATGGCTCAGGATGATGTGCGCAGTGCAGTGTCGCTCGAAACTATGTTTTGGGGTTCCAAGTGACACTGTTCTGTTATGGGCAGTCGTGGCGCTTGACATCAGGTGAACGACTAAATCGTCACATCATTCACTAACATTTTAAAAAAGATAGAAACCAATAACTTGAGGGTTTTATGGAGAGCAAGTGTGTCTCTGTGGTATTCCTTGCAGGTCAAGCCGACCGACGCGCTCTGGTTTGACCTGAGCCTACACTGCACTGGCATTCAATGAAGGAAAACAGCATGTTCATAAATTATTAAATTTGATGTGTCTTTCACCAACTCGTGCGCGGCCAGCGGTATCTATCTTGAGAGAAAGACCGTGTCCCATTGGGAACTGAACTGAGACAAACCTGGTAGCTTGTGATACATTTATCCAACTAGTCATAGCAATAAAATGTTCTCCTTCTAAAATAAAATAATAAATAAAAACGACGGGGCAATGCTGCTAGCATGTTGGGTACGCTACCTACTGGTAGTGGGCTGTAGCATTTGGACTGTCTATGGGTCATCGCGGCCAGTCACAATGTTTTTTGAAGTATGTAGTGTAGCATGTAGTAGTAGTTGATATAATTGTAGTAGATAGTTTAAAGAATCATCTCAGAATACGACTTTTACTAGGTGGTAGGACTTTTCTGCAATGTTCGTCTAGGTAGGTACCACCGCTTTGCCAGTAATTTTGACGACACTACTGTGTTCCGGTTTGAAGGGCACTGTAGCTAGTGAAATTACTGGGCAAATAAGATTTTTATGACCTTATCTCACAGTCTAGTAATCTTATTGCTAGACTGTGCTGGCGTCTCAGAATGGCGTGCGCCATGCAGTGTCACGCGAAACTACACTTTAGAGTTTCAAGTGTCACTGCAACTGATATGGGCAGTCGTGTTGCTTAACATCAGGCGCGCGAATAGCTCGTCACGTCATTTCGTAACATAAAAAAAAAACTACGCGTTGAGAGTGGCGTGGATGAGTTAAATAAGAGTCTTGAAATTTGAAATGAAAATTGAAAATAACTAACAATAATTTCTAGAAACATTATTCAAATTTACACGTTGTAATACAGCAACCAACATCAAAATATCAGTGCATTGCTCTCCCTTATCATTGATAAGGTAGATTGTTTGTCTATATATGATGAAACTCCGCCGCCGAGATAGCACAAACATGCTAAGATGGCGGTCACACCCATGACACAGTGTGTCACGAATTTTGATGATGGAGTCGTGTCACGACATTTTGGTGATAATTGAATTACCTGCTTGTTTGGTGATGGAAATGTTGACTTAGAATTTGAAAAAGAATCCATTGACCTAAGCCGGCATAAATAAAAATAGACATATTGTAAGTAGTGGGATTTCAATTGTAATGAATTAGTCCCTGAATGAAATCTAATTGAATGATCTAACTAATCTAAAAGTAATACTAAAGTATCTCAGAACACACATTCTTGATTCTTTTGTAGAGCTTTTCAAACGACTTGTAGGAGGAAGAGGTTCTCAATTCGACCGTATTATTTATGTTTGTTACCCCAGAGTTTTCGACTAGGTGCACCGATTTTGATGATTCTTTTTTTATTTCAAAGCTGGTGATTCCTGCGTGGTCCAATTTCAATTTGATCAAAATCTGATGGGTAGTTTTTGAGTTATCCTTAATAACGTGTATTTCGACTTTAAATACATTGATGATGTTCTCATTTTTGTAATGAACAAATGCGTTGGGATTGAAGTCGGCTGGACTCTTTTTTAAAAGGAATTATTCATTATGTTAGTTTAGAAACCTATCATGATTCGTACATATCTAGATATTCTTTTTCTAAATTCTATCAATGTCACATCAAAAAACTTTGATTAAAAACCCAATTTTTTTTTAGAAATTTAAAAATGAGAATCTTAAAAAGAGCTCGTGATCTTCAAATGTTCAACAGACTTTCTTGAATCATAGCTAAGCCAAATAATTAATTAATTTGGAATACCAATACTATCTTAATTATAACCTCTCAAACATAATCAAAAATAAATCAAAATAGGTTATTCGACGGAACTACATTCGAGGGTTAACCTTGAGATATACGATGCCACAGACATCAGTATGATTGGAAAAAGTAAAATTTCCATTGTAACTATGCACATAAACTGCGTATTGAAACTGTTAAATCCAAACAAATTTGTGTTTTATCTGTTGCTATTAAGATCCTAGGCAAGCATGCCTACATATTAAACATCGTCACTGCTTAAAATTAGGCGAAGGTGGTCAATTGGTTTGCCTAAACTCTATAAAAAAGGTCACAAATGCAATTTTGACATTTACACATTTTTTCACTGACACATTGCGAGTATCATGCGGATGTAGGTCATACATCTATAAAGAACCTTCAAATATAAGAATTAATTCCAGTTACTTAATTATGACCTAGGGCAATAAACACGTCTGTACTGAAGATCTGCCGGCAGGTCCTAGACGGCATCCTACTGAGGTAAGCCAAGTGTTCTATTGCTTTGTACTTGGCTTACTTCAAAATTATCTAATATTTGAACAATTATTATTCAAAGCTTTGGATTGTTGACTAAATTTACTGCGCAGCAAACTACCATTTATATGTAAAGGGATGGGATGGTTAAGGGATGATTATAAATAAAAAGATACGGTTATTTACTGTTATTAGGGTCTGTGGTGATAATTATAAAAAGTTTTGAACAGAAATGTCGAATTTTTTAATAGTAGATACTAATCTCAGAGAAACATAAAAGTCTGCTCTTCGAAGCCAGTTTATAGGATGATGTGCTAAAAAATTTTTAAATTTACAATTTTTATACAATTCGCTTTTAGGCAATTTGATTCGGTACTATAGCCAAAAATATTTGTACACATTTCACACAGCACAGCGCCATCTAGTTAAAATTTCAAAATGTTACATAATCAGAGTTAAATAACTGAAACTGCTGACAAAACACCTTTTTTTCAAAGATTTATAATTATGTTTACTAAAAATAATTCAAAGAATATAATAAAACGGTTGAAGATTTTTCGGTCTGTAACTTTATTTGCACCTTGCTGAAGAAATGAGCAAAGCACTCGAAGGTGAATCAAGGCTCTAACGACTTTTCTTGCATTGACTGGCCCGATAGCTCAGTTGATCTGCCTTCTGAGCTGTAGGTTGAGGGTTCGATTCAGAATGTGCTGATGTCTCAGGATGATGTGCACAGTGCAGCGTCGCGAGAAACTTTATATGTTAGAGTGACACTGTTCTGTTATGGGCGGCCGTGTCGCTTAACATCAAGTGAACGACTAGCTCGTCACATCATTCATTAAAATAAAAAAAACGATATGAAACCATTTTGTATTTAATATGTTTGTTGCGGGAGCTGGTCTGCTCGGGGTGTATACGCAAATAGAAATAAAGTAATCGATATTCCCGATATTTATACTGTCCAAAAATGTTGGAAAAATGTAAAACAAGTGTATAAATCCCTCCTGTATTGATTTTATTAAATAATAATAATAATAATAACACAACTATCAATATGTACCTACGTTATTAAAAAAGAGCACTGACCTAGGAGTCGGTGGTAAAACAGCAAAAATAAACCTTAATTCCTGATTGAATGATCTCAAATCGTTCCAGCAAATCCGACTACCGCATCACCAGTATCATAGACTTCGGCGACATCCAGTACTCTTACTACATCTTCGAGCTGGCGATCGCCATGACCTACACGATCCTGACGACCGGAGACATCCGGGCTGCCGGCCTCGTGCTGGCAGGGTACACCGTCAACAGGAGGGTACCTGATGACGAGTACAGGCTTTTGAAGGTAAATATAGAATAGAAGAGAATAGAATAGATACTTGTCTAAAATTAAAATACAAAAACGGGTTAAATTTATACACATAATATGTACATAATGAATAGAAAAAAACAAGTATCGAATGGGCGTCGGCTCAGCATATTGCTGGTCATCAGAGACATCCAGCGCTGATTTTCAGCCTAGACCCAGAGGGGTAATAATAACTAATATAATGTAAAAATAACATAATATCATTATTAAAGTTTTTTTTTAATGTTACGAAATGACATGACGAGAATTCAGGACAGTGTATAAGCCGTAGCACGCAATATGCACTGGCTAAATGTATAGGTTCTCAGATGACGAACAATTTTTTTATAAATGTTAGTGAATGACATGACGAGCTAGTCGTTCACCTGATGTTATGCGACACGACTGCCCATATTAGTTACAGTGACACTTGAAACTCTAAAGTATAGTTTCGCGTGACACTGCACAGCGCACGTCATTATGAGACATCAGCACAATTTTTTTTTTTTTTTCTGTTAAGGAATGACGTGACGAGCTAGCCGTTCGCCTGATGTTAAACGACACGGCTGTCCATACTAGCTGCAGTGTCACTCGGAACTCTAAAGTATAGAGGTTCGCGTGACACTGCATTGCGCACGTCATCCTGAGACATCAGCACAATCTAGTAATAAGATTACTAAACTGTGAGATCAGATCATAAAGTCTCATTTGCCCAGTAATTTCACTAGCTACAGTGCCCTTCAAACCGGAACACAGTAGTGCTTGCACACTACTGCTTGGCGGCAGAATAACTGGCAAAGCTGTGGTACCTACCTAGACGAACTTTGCAGAAAAGTCCTACCACTTAGTAATAGTGAAACTACTTTACGCACGCTTGACTTGGGGAGTAATCTGGTGAATGAGAGGCGAACGGAAGTTGAAGTTGGTTCATGTAATCCATTATCAACATAACAAAGTTAAAAATTTGTATTATTATTTTGGTATGTCCGGTAAAATTATAATTGTCAAGATTAACATTAACATTAAACAAAGCTAAAACAAAGTTATACCGGCCGATAGATAGAGCTAAACTAAAGAAGTTTTACTTAATTCAATGGTGTGGTTAAAAAGCACACTCGTTTTTTAATTTACGAGTAGGACGGTGTTAAGCGACCATGCAGTCAAAGGTGTAGCCCGTCAGCCTATGAGAAATAAAGAAAATACATTTATTCAAGACATTTACATTACATTTTTACAATACAAGACAAATCACACGAAGGGAAAAGGGGACCTAAAAACATAATGTTACGTGAGGTCATGATATAGGCCGCGACTCAGCTATTAGGGTCCGTATTATAGAACGATGCTCAGTCATCGATCGGTGCTCAAGCAGAGATTTCATTCATAAAATGACCAATGTGTTGTGCCGTTTGCCCTGTGGAAATTTCCACCTACCTAAACTAGTAGGGAGAAATAAATAACCAAAGGTATATACGCGAATTTTAAATTTAATTACAAAAAAAAATTACATAAAAAAAATTTGACCGGCAGCTAGCGGTAGGCACATATATTTATAGGGCCGTGGATTTGTGCACTTTAACTAGTTTCTAAGCTTCCTACACCACCGCGGGAAAAGTACTGTCCTGATATTGTCGGGGGCCCCGGATGGTGGGTGGCCCCAAGGTGGCAGCGGCAAGCCGGAGTATAGCTGGACCCCGAAGATAGCTGCAGTAAGGGGTACCGGGCTTGTTGGGTGTAATTCCGCCGGTAAGAAGTTTCCCGGGAAGTCGGAAGTTTTTATTGGTAACGGTTTACGACGTTGTTGTTGTTGATTTTTGTTGATGTTGTGGTTGTTGTTGTTGTTGTTGTTGTAGTTGTTGTAGTTGTTGATGTTAATGTTGTTCCTGGAATCGATAAATTCCTCCATATTAATACGGGAACCCATCTAGCTTCCGTTCTGGGGACCCACCAACGGCTACAGGAAGAACGAATACTTACCCGCAGTATAGTATTGCCGTGGTGGTACAACCAGAACGGAGTTCACAAAAAATAATATTAATAAAGCTGAAGGCTATCATTAAAAGCAGAAGGCAATGAAAATAGAAGAAAGGGAAATGACTTTAAATTACATTAAATTAACTTAAATCAAATAATATTAGCAAACATTGAGAATATAAGGTAGGCAGAAAAGAAAGGATGATGAAATTTTGACGAATAATTGTTGTGCATAATTCAGCAATTTGCAAATGAATATACTACAATTTAAACACTGGAAAATAAAACATTATTAAAGTCATTAGGAAAATAACGGTCATTATAATTATCCTATGTTGGGTTTTTTTATGTGCCATTTAAAACTTACCCTATATCGGGAACAACACGAAAACTTGAGACGTGTTTAGAACACAAGAATACTTATTAAATTATTATAATAAGGAAATTATGAAAAATATGTCGTAAATTGCACAGTCGGCTAGGGCGCTCGAGCTGGCAAAGCGATATGTGTGCTCGCACTTAAGTCTAGATACGACTGGCGCAGGCGGCGGCGGTCGTGGCCCCGCGTTGGCCACCACTTCCTCAGTCCGTACCCCGCGGAGTTCTTGTGTGAACCGGTATGACATAATTCGCGCGCATTGATTTAATAAGCGTTACGAGACAGGTGCCGCGCTTAGAATTTAGGATTTAATATAGGTTTATTAGAATAATAAGTTAGGATAAGTTTGTATTTTAAGTTGATTTAAATTGATTATAAGTAAATATTATTTTAAAATAGAAATTAATATTAAACCAGTAACGTTCCGTTACATTACCCGCTCGTCCCTCATAAGGATTTTATTTTAAAAATAAAATCCGCACTAAACTACTCTGAACCAAAATTCTTACAATTACCTATCATTCTACCATTCAAAACATTCAATCCTCATGTTCATTCAACCTTTCAGAAAACATCTAATAATATTATAAAATTATGAGACGCGCCTTTCATAACAAAAATCATGTGCCAATATGTTCGACATAAGACTCTTTGTAAGAAATGTAAAAATGATTTTAATAGACTTGGGAACATAACAGAACTCAATTAATTACAATATTTACCATAAATTTTCAAATCTTTTATATGCCAAGTGCCCAAGTTCTTACCCGACATATCTTGCAAAACGTAAACAAGTGGCGAGCGTTTTTCAGTGACTCGGCATTTTATATATTTTGGGGCAAGCTTTTTACTAAAAAACTTGTCTTTGTCACTCAGTACGTAAGTGCGCTTGTAGACTACATCACCTACGTTGAATTCAAATGGTTTGCGTCTCAAGTTGTACTGAGATGTGTTCTTAACGTGAGCATGATATAAAGACTTCTGAACCTGGTCAAAAACATTGCTTAAGCAACCGAGGTTTTCCGCATAAACATCCCGGGGCATAAATAAAACCTCATCACCTAAATCTATATCAGCATAGTGCGAACCACACAGTACTACCTCCCTGCCGAACACAAGAAACGATGGGGTAAATCCAGTGGCTTCGTTTACAGAATTATTGATTGCAAACTGGACCTTTGGTATAAACATATCCCACGATCTGTGATCGCCTTCGACAAAGGTGGAGATACAAGTGATTATAGTTTTGTTGTACCGCTCAACTAAGTTCACTTGAGGTGTATATTTCGGCGTGAAGAATACATTCGGAATGCGGTATTTTTGGAAAAAATCGTTGGTCTGACCGCTAATAAACTGACTACCATTGTCCAAAAAAATGGTCTGTGGAACACCATGGACCAAGAAAATCTGTTCTTCTAATAATTTTATAATAACGTCTGAATTTGCTTTTTTTATAGGGAAAATATGGCAAAATTTTGAAAAGCAGCATGTCACTACTAGAATATAGCTATTCTGCTTTCGTGTAACTGGAAGAGGTCCCATTAAATCGATGGATATCATTTGATATGGACGTGAACATTGTTTTGGCCGACCCATTGTACCAAGAGTAGCATGATTTTGGCTTTTGTACTGCAGACACACAGAACATGCACCTACGTATTTCGCCACATCCTGATACATCCCTGGCCAGTAGTATCGAAGAGCAATGCGCCTATACGTCTTAAAAATACCAAGGTGACCAGCAGTGGGCTCATTATGATTCTCCGCAATAACACCATCCCGAAGTTCCTGTGGAACGACCTCTTTCCAGGAGAACTCATTTGTTAGGTGACACTTATTTTTGCTGAGGCGGAAAAGCGAATCATTCTTAATTTGGAAATTCGGAACATGTACTGGATTATTGAGGCAATCACTATAAATGTTTTTGTACCAGTCATCACTAGTAGTCGCAAATGACTTGGAAGTTACAATAGAAGCGACTGGAACAGCTCTAGATAAGGCGTCAGGAATGACGTTGTCTACACCACGACGGTGTTTGATTTCAAAATCAAAAGACGACAAACGTACACCCCAACGTGCGAGTCTTCCAGTGGGATTATTAAGTGACAAGAACCATTTCAGAGCACTGTGGTCAGTATAAACAGTGAAAGTTTTACCATTTTCGACGTAACATCGCCAATGTTCCAATGCTACCAGGACAGCAAGAGTCTCCCGTTCTGTAATGCTGTAGTTCTTTTCAGCCGTAGTCAATGATCGGCTCATGTACGCAACGGGATGCTCCTTACCCGCAACTGTCTGAGTAAGCATGGCACCCACTCCGTAATTACTGGCGTCCGTGTGTACCTCGAACGGCAGATTATAATTAGGACAAGAGAGTACCGGAGCGGAAACCAAGCACTCTTTCAGTTTTTTAAAAGCAGCATCAGCTTCATCATTCCATTGAAAAGGCGGGGAATTCTTTTTATTTGAAGTAAGCTTGTTTAGCGGACCTGCGATCGTGCTAAAGTTGGGAACGAACCTACGATACCAAGTAGCTGTGCCTAAAAATCGCTTAAGCTCCTTACGACTAGTGGGAGTCGCGTAGTTGAGGATGGCTTCAACCTTACCTGGGTCGGTTCGCAGTCCATTCGCATCGACCACATATCCTAAATACTTGAGCTCACTTCGGAAGAATTCACACTTCTCTAGATTGATGGTAAGATTCGCTTTACGCAGTCTGTCTAAAACACGAAGTAAGAGAGAGACGTGGTCATCAAAAGAGCTACTTACGATGACAATATCATCAAGATAGGCAAAAATCCTGTGATCCACGTCACTAAGCAACGCATCGACCAAACGTTGCTGCGTAGCGGGAGCATTTGTCAGCCCAAAAGGTGTAGTTTTGAATCGGAACGTTCCGCGGCCTGGGACGTAAAATGCCGTCTTGTCTCGGTCCTCCTCGAAAATTGGCAACTGCCAAAAGGCTTTGGATAAGTCAAGGCTACTCAGGAAACGTGCGTCGCGCAAGTTATCCAAAATCTCAGAAATATAAGGCAAGTTGTAAGCGTCTCGCTTCGTAACTGAATTCAATTTACGGCTATCTAAACAAAAACGAGGCTGGCCATTTTTCTTCGTAACGATAAGAACCGGAGACTGCCATGCGCTTTCGCACGGTTCCACCACATCGAGACTTAACATTTCATCTACCTGTTCGACAAGTATTTTTTGTTTCTCTGGTGAAAGTCGGTAGTATCTTTGTCGAATAGGGGGAGAATCACCAGTGTCGATGCGGTGGGATATCAAATGCGTTCGACCCAATCCTTTATGCTCGAAAGAAATATCCTTAAATTGATCGACGATATTATCCGCGATAGCTTTCTGCGAATCGTCTAAGTTATCGTAAGAATTGATAAATGTCGGCTGACTATTTGCATTTAAGTCCATTAACGGGACGCTAGACAGTTGCAGCGAGCCTAAATACTTAGGACACAAATGAAAAGCGCGCCAGAAGTCAATTCCCAGAATCAGAGAAGACTTAACTTCAGGAACTATGTAAGCCTTCACTATGTGAAATTTGTTTTCGAAATTTATAGGCAAATTCATGTAACCCAGACTATCAAAAGATTGTCCACCTGCAGCAACGATTGACACATTGTCATCAGTACAAACCTTGAGACCCCGGTTAACTAAAGTGTTGTGCGCATTATTACCTAAAATGGTGACAGCAGCACCCGAGTCAAGTAGACCTGAGACGGTTATGTCATTTACCTTAATATTCACGTATGGTCGTGTATCATCTAGAGGTTTATCTTGTAGAATTGTAGCAAGGTTGTAGCTTTTGAAAAACATTCGTACTGTTTCCAACCATTCATTCCAATCTTCAACATTAAAACGACCTTCCATTGAAGATGAATCACTACAATTCTGAGAATCTAGTTTTTTGAATTTGGATTACATTTGGGGCAATCAGGTTTCTTAACACCCTTAAAACCACACTTGAAGCACATAATTTCAGAATTCTGGCAATTGCTTAAGCTATGTGAATTATTGCGACAGCGAGGACAGTAAGGTAGTTTCCTGTCAGAATCAGAATTACCTTTGTTAAAAGAATGTAAATATTTTTCATTGATATTATTCATAGTATTAGGTTTCGTATATGTATTTTGTTGTTTATTTTTAAAATCATTAAAGTTTGCATTAAAATTTGGTTTTTGCTTAGTAAATGCATTCGATTTTTGTCTATAAGCAAACTCAGGTGCTACAGTATCAGACGTTGCGGCTGGAGGCTCACGAAAATGTACCAAACGCGATTGAACATTTTCAAAGTTCCTACAAAGAATTTGTAACTGATTAATGGTTTTAATTTCAGTCGCTGAAGCTAAAGTGCTTGCATAGCAAGGTCTGATATTGTGCAATATGATTTCAAGTTTGTCTTCTTCCAGTAAGGGCTTCGACAAACGTGCAAACATGCTCGACAAAATTGACAAATAAATTGTTATATTTTCTGATTCCCCCTGAGTCCTAGATTGAATCTCAGCTAGTAAACGATAATCATAATCAGTTTTGTCGAAGTCTTGCTTCAAGAGAACGACAAGTTCATCCCAAGTCGATACCTGTTCCCTAACACTTCTAAACCAATGCAGTGCGTCATCTACAAAAATTTCGGTAGCAAATGAAAGGAGCTTCGAACCTGAAATACTGCGAGCTTCACTAAATTCGTTGGCCCGTTGAATGAAAGAGCGTACACACGTCTTCCCATCAAACTTCAACCTACCTAATTCAGAAGTTCTAGTAGCACTATCGCATGTTACCGAAACATGAATTGGTGTAGTGCTTTGAGTTTGCGACTCAGAGCTTGAACCAGGCAAAGACAGTGGATCGACACTTTTATTCTTTAATAATAAAAAACTTTCGTAAAATTGTTTGAAAAGTGAGGTACATTCAGCATGTTGTTGAGAAGTTTTTTCATCTGTATTTATCCTATTCAGTCTGTGGTAAAGATGGTGAAACATATTTTCGGTACGTGCTAAAATATTTTTGTCCGTAACACCTTCATCAATGATCGCCTTAACCCTCTCCAAAAGTTCTAAAGAACTGCTCAAGTCGACCAATGCATCCAAATGCGAGTACATAATGTCTTCTGAAGGAAAACTTTGACTCAGCTTGATGATTTGTTTCCTAAGATCCGCAACAGTAGAACCGGGAGTTTCTCCACGAACACCAACCTCGTATTCTAATTCTGATTTTTGCAAAGACAAAAATTTAATAGGGTACGACATTGTAGTTGTAAATGGCACACAAAAAAGGAAATTTGATCAATGATGTAAATACTCCGTTCTGTTACAATCAGCTTTTAACAGAACGCTATGGTTTGATGATGATGATGAATGATTGTACCTAGATGAAAAAATAAAACAAAAAAAAAAATTGCAACCAAAACGAAAAAAAAGCGTTAATAATAAAAAAAACGTAACTGGTGTGAGTACGGCTTAACAATGAAAGTTACTTTAATTACTTGACACTGGCTAAATACACAAAAGTGTGGAGCCAAAACCATACAAAAAAAAATTAATTAACGTACAGATAAAAAATACACAGTTTAAAAATTATAAACGTGGCAACTAATGAATTAATTGTAAACAGAAAACAAAAAGAAACACTTTACTCACCTCAGTTACTGCAAACCAAAAAATAAATAGCGTTTTACAAAAAAAACCACACACCGCAAAAACTAACTACGTGCAGAAGATAGAAACTAGTTAAACCCACGTAAGAGGGCGCCAATGTGCCGTTTGCCCTGTGGAAATTTCCACCTACCTAAACTAGTAGGGAGAAATAAATAACCAAAGGTATATACGCGAATTTTAAATTTAATTACAAAAAAAAATTACATAAAAAAAATTTGACCGGCAGCTAGCGGTAGGCACATATATTTATAGGGCCGTGGATTTGTGCACTTTAACTAGTTTCTAAGCTTCCTACACCACCGCGGGAAAAGTACTGTCCTGATATTGTCGGGGGCCCCGGATGGTGGGTGGCCCCAAGGTGGCAGCGGCAAGCCGGAGTATAGCTGGACCCCGAAGATAGCTGCAGTAAGGGGTACCGGGCTTGTTGGGTGTAATTCCGCCGGTAAGAAGTTTCCCGGGAAGTCGGAAGTTTTTATTGGTAACGGTTTACGACGTTGTTGTTGTTGATTTTTGTTGATGTTGTGGTTGTTGTTGTTGTTGTTGTTGTAGTTGTTGTAGTTGTTGATGTTAATGTTGTTCCTGGAATCGATAAATTCCTCCATATTAATACGGGAACCCATCTAGCTTCCGTTCTGGGGACCCACCAACGGCTACAGGAAGAACGAATACTTACCCGCAGTATAGTATTGCCGTGGTGGTACAACCAGAACGGAGTTCACAAAAAATAATATTAATAAAGCTGAAGGCTATCATTAAAAGCAGAAGGCAATGAAAATAGAAGAAAGGGAAATGACTTTAAATTACATTAAATTAACTTAAATCAAATAATATTAGCAAACATTGAGAATATAAGGTAGGCAGAAAAGAAAGGATGATGAAATTTTGACGAATAATTGTTGTGCATAATTCAGCAATTTGCAAATGAATATACTACAATTTAAACACTGGAAAATAAAACATTATTAAAGTCATTAGGAAAATAACGGTCATTATAATTATCCTATGTTGGGTTTTTTTATGTGCCATTTAAAACTTACCCTATATCGGGAACAACACGAAAACTTGAGACGTGTTTAGAACACAAGAATACTTATTAAATTATTATAATAAGGAAATTATGAAAAATATGTCGTAAATTGCACAGTCGGCTAGGGCGCTCGAGCTGGCAAAGCGATATGCGTGCTCGCACTTAAGTCTAGATACGACTGGCGCAGGCGGCGGCGGTCGTGGCCCCGCGTTGGCCACCACTTCCTCAGTCCGTACCCCGCGGAGTTCTTGTGTGAACCGGTATGACATAATTCGCGCGCATTGATTTAATAAGCGTTACGAGACAGGTGCCGCGCTTAGAATTTAGGATTTAATATAGGTTTATTAGAATAATAAGTTAGGATAAGTTTGTATTTTAAGTTGATTTAAATTGATTATAAGTAAATATTATTTTAAAATAGAAATTAATATTAAACCAGTAACGTTCCGTTACAGTGTGAATGAAAACTCTGCTTGAGTATCGATCGATGACTGAGCATCGTTCTGTATTACGGACCTAAGATCGTAAGACCTTAATAACAGTCGGAACCCAAATTCATGACGTATCTCACGACAAAACTAAATAATATAATGTGTAAACAACTATGAGGAGTCTATTAACTCTGATCTGTAAATTTAAAACCAACCTTTCCTTCCAGACTCTGATATCGGCTCGTATAGTTCAAAGCCTAGTCCTGGGCGCCTACACCATAGAACAAGACCCGAAGAACACGTACGTCCTCTCCACTGAGAAGGCCAACGGATGGGAGATACTCAAGAAGATCCGCAAGAGTACACCTTCGGAAGAAGATGAAACTAATTGGAAGGCAATCGCCAACGAATATTTGACTAGGAGTTAAAATTTGTTATAGCGCCATCTATCGATTACCCTTACAAGTGTTTCAATTTTAGTATTATTTATTAAGTTCTAATATCATGTTATAAATATTATTTTGTAGAAAATTAAAGTTTGTAAATTATTTTCAATAAAGTCAATTACTAAAAACTGTTTTATTTAAATTGTTTATTCGGGTAGGATTAATATTTATTTAGAGCTGATTTAATAATAACAAGAATAATAACACCCAACGATCACATACATAGATCCTGGACCCTAACTAGGATTCCCTATGTCTAGGGACCCAGGGACTACAAGGACCGTGGTCCCACAACACCCAGACTCAGAACAAGTATCTGTGCTTTTTTTCTTGTCGTGCCGCGGGAATCGAACCCGCCGCCTCCGCGCTATGAGCAAACCTGCTCAACCACGACACCACGGAGGCTGTCAATGTGATTTATAATATCAGATAAAAGTTCTACTTTACCATAAAATATAATTTTATCTTTACTGCCATCTATCGATTTTCTCTAGGAGTTGGTACAGGCAAGGTATCTTCATCTATACTCATTGGGTTAACTTAAAATTGCGGATGAGATGAAGGTTGTAGAAGTTACAAAAAATACCAACAGATGTCGTTAAAATAAACACCAACGTCATCCTCTCCGTAGACTCGGTATAATGGGCCATCAATGGGGAATTCACTAACCCATACTAAAGTCACCTTAGTATCTACCTAAGTAAAGTCCTATAGTAGCAGGTGGTAAAGTTTTATAATGAAAAAAACCCGTCTCACAAGAATGATTATGGATTTGACCTCTACAATGAATTGAAAATAATCGTCATTAGAAGACATCCATTGCTGACCTTCGGCCTTCCACATAGAGCGCAACTTTGATTGACTGCTTGCCTCCTGGATCTATGGCTTCCGCGGTTCTCACCAAGTCGTCGGTCCATCTAATGTGGGGCCGGCTTACGTTGTGTCCTACAGTTCGAATATAAAAGAACCTTACTAATTAATTAATTCAACAGAAACATTAATATGTAAAGGCACTCATGAGTCACTTATGAGTGCCAATAGGAAATCAGATAAAAATATAACCCTATTTATACCTCATTGTTATTCCTCAAATAGAATATCCAAATAGTATATAAATAATCCTCAATAGGAGGTAAGTACTCGTACTTTTATAATACAAATCTATACATATACAATTCAAAGTCCTGACTGACTGACATATATCAACGCACAGCCTAAACCGCTTGTCCTAGAGACTTGACATTTAGAGGGTGTGTTCTTTGTAAACTGTAGGTATCCACTAAGAAAGGGTTTTCGAAATTCCACCCCTAAGAGGGTGAAATGAGTGGTTCAATTATCTATGAAAAATCTTCTTTGTTCCCTATAGGCCATGCGGAGAAGCTAGTAACCTATATTAGCAGGCAGTGGCTATAATAAATAATAATAATAACGCCCAACGGTCATGGGTCCTGGACTCTAACTAGGTTTCCGTGTCTAGGGAGCCAGGAACTACGAGGACCATGGTCCCACAACACCCAGACTCAGAACAAGTATTTGCGCTTTTTTTCCTGTGCACAAATACTTGTCCTGCCGCGGGAATCGAACCTGCCGCCTCCGGATCATGAGCCGGCTAGCTCAACCACCACACCACAGAGGCTGATTTTTACATTCACTTTCACACCAACGACCTAATTAAACCAGTCAGTCTAGGTACAGATTAATTAGGCATCCTATCTCTCAGCGATTAAATATTGCTTATAATAATTTCCAACCTGCCTGTCTGTCAGTCGCGGGGTCAAAGGCACCTTCTAAACGAATTATTCAATCGTCAATCAAAATTGTACAAGACATGAGAAATGGCGTACATTTTGTATTTTGACACGGCTCGTGTTAGATGGACCGACAAATTGTAATAAATTGGAGTTATTTTGTCGATGGATTGGTTAGTTAATTCTGCTTCACCACAGACTCTAGGGTCCGTGATCTTTTTTACCAAATCAATACGGGATAGGTATCAGTTTTTTTTTAATGTTATTGAATGATGTGACGAGCTAGTCGTTCACCTGATGTTAAGCGACACGGCCGCCTATAACAGAACAGTGTCACTCGAAACTCCAACATGTAAAGTCTCGCATGACTCCTGCACTGAGATCATAAAGTCTCATTTGCCCAGTAATTTCACTAGCTACATTGCCCTTCAAACCGGAACACAGTAGTGCTTGCACACTACTGCTTGACGGTAGAATAACTGGTAAAGCGGTGGTACCTACCTAGACGAACTTTGCAAAAAAGTCCTACCACCTAGTAGATTAGATAGAAAATGATTTATTTCACAAACAAAAAAAATTGGTACATATGCAAGCTACTAAGCTAAGATACTTTATGCTCGACTGGCCCTATAGCTCTATATATATATATATAAATATACCCTGCCCTCTTGAGCTGTAGGTGGGAATCGAACCATTATGGGTTCGATGCCCACCCAGGACAAATATTTGTATGATGAGCTTCGATGTTTGTTCTGTGTCTAGGTGTTATATTGTATTCTATGTATGTATTTACAAACAAAAATATCTAAGTATTGTATCAATTATCTGGTTCCCATAGCACAAGCTTTGCTTAGTTCGGGGCTAGATGGCGTTTTGTGATATGTCCACATATATTTATTTATTTATAATTCTAGAGAGCATTGTAAAAATATTTGAAACATGGTAGAAAAAAATAAAACATAACTGTAAAGTTTTTTGTAGATTCTTCTTTACAGGTGTAATCAAAACTTCGGATCGGAGTTTTCTGTTCTGCATTGTGCCAGAATGCTTGCATCGGTAGTGAGAGACCTTTTTTAAAACTCACATATATGTACCTAAGGGGGTTTCTATATAATATTTGACAATAAGCACTTTATAATTTTATATGCTTAGTACAATAACTTAATTTTAAGTACCTAATATAATTTTGATTTGTAAAAACAAAACAAATCAAAATAGGTTCATCCATTCGGGAACTACGATGCCTCATACAAACATAGATTACTCATGTTAAACTTATAAAAAATGGGTTATAATTGAAGGGATGAAAAAAGGTTTAACTGATTTTTTTCACAAAATGACTTATGGGTAGGTATCGTTGGATTCAGCGTGAAATTATCTACAAAAATACATTCTCAAAATACCGAAATGAGGCTTAAATCTCGAGATTGTTAGTGTAAAAACGGTTTATTTGACACAGGAATACAGTTCGCTTAGAATAAAAACATTATTATATTTATTATATTATATTTTTACAGTAATTGTACGAATTAGTACTATATTTTGTATTTAAAAATAGTGTTAATACATTTTCAAGCGATTGAAACTTACATAAACCTTTTTTATTACTTAATAAGCACCCTATATTAAAATGAAGCCGTTGAAGTTTAATCAATTTTCTCCAAACTATCAATTTGACAGTTAAACCCTTTTTGATCTCACCCCTTGAATTATAATCCATACTTGCACCAATTAGCCGCGTATCTTAAAGAATTAAACCATTTATGGTAAGTGAGTCCATCAAAGGGTTCATGCCTCCACGTCCGCTGCGGTAGTAACGTTATGTCTTACAACATAACTTTACTAATAAGGTTATCATTAAAAATAATTACTAAACTCCCATAACGCTATTCATTTATACTTTAATTAATAAAACTAACGAGAACACTTTCACTGAATAATAAATATCTATACATATAAAATTCAAAGTCCTGACTGACTTATACATATATCAACGCACAGCCTAAACCACTGGTTCTAGAGACTTGAAATTTGGAGGGTGTGTTCTTTGTAAAGTGTAGGTATCCACTATAAAAGGAAATTCCATCCCTAAGCGGGTCAAATGGGTGGTTGAATTATCTATGAAATTTTTTCTTCTTCGTGTCCTAAAGGCCACGGGGGCGAAGCCGCAGGCAGAAGCTAGTCACGTATAAAATTACAAAGGATATTTTTTTTTATGAAATCTACAAACGAAAATACCGCCAACTGAAAAGGTTGCGTCCGTACATAGTTTTAAATTTGTGATTTGTCTTTATGTTGTTGAATTACGTGACGAGTTAGTCGTTCGCTTGATGTTAAGCGACACGGCCGCTCATAACCAATGCAGTATCAATCCGAACTGTAAGATATAAAGTTTCGCATGACACTGCACTGCGTACGTCATCCTGAGATATCAACAGTCTAGTAATTAATTACTAGATTAGTACTAAACTGTGAGATTAGGTCATAAAGTCTCATTTGCTCAGTAATTTCAATATGCCGAATTCAGAAAGGCGATCATATAACTAGATTACAACAGTTAAAACATAAAATTTTATGAATTTGACGCAGTTTATGTGCATAGTTAGTATGGAAATTTCTGTTGTTGCATTGCAATTAAAATTCCGTTACTGTTCTAAATATTTGTTTCCGTGAGCCTTAGTTTTCCTTGGATTCCCCCGCACCATGAATAGGAACACGCCTCGCAATTGAGTTTAGAAAGAATACGTAACTCCATAGTTACTCGATACCTGAAACTTACAGGTCAATACTTGTGGCTACACAGTACAGTGTACAGCTAAGTTTGACAGTATAGGCCGGTCACTTTTCAAATAGCAGATTAAGAAATATGACGAAACGCATGTTAAGATCGCCTATTACAAGTGTAGATAGCACGTCACCCACACAGCTGATTAGCTCCAATTATATCGCCGGGGGTTGTGGTGGACCGAATAGGAAATCTGTACGGTAACTGCATTTAATGTTGTACGCAATGGGGCAAGACAATTACTAGGTGGTAGGACTTTGTTGCAAAGTTCGTCTAGGTAGGTACCACCGCTTTGCCAGTTATTCTGCCGCCAAGCAGTAGTGCGCAAGCACTGCTGTGTTCCGGTTTGAAGGGCACTGTAGCTAGTGAAATTACTGGGCAAATGAGACTTTATGAACTGATCTCACAGTTTAATAATCTTATTACTAGATTGTGCTGATGTCTCTGGATGACGTGCGCAGTGCAGTGTCACGCGAACCTCTATACTTTAGAGTTCCGAGTGACACTGCAGCTGATATGGGCAGCCGTGTCGTTTAACACCAGGCGAACGGCTAGCTCGTCACGTCATTCCTTAACATAAAAAAAAAAAAAAAAAAAAAAAAAAAAAAAGAAACGGCGTTATTCCGAAAATTGACTTTAATAATGCTTTTAAATTATACTTCTCTTACCTTTTATGAGCTTGTTCATAAACTCATTATTTGTTCTCTACAGAAAATTGGTAGATATAACGTAAATTCCAAAATAACTGCCTAAACGCTCCTAAAAGTAAAGTGACTACTTTGACTGGCCTGATAGCTCAGTTGGTAGTAACCTTGCCTTCTGAACTGTGGGTTGTGGGTTCGATTCCCACCCAGGACAAACATTTGTGTGATGAACATCGATGTTTGTTCTGTGTCTGGGTGTTATATTGTATTCTATGTATTCACAAACAAAAAGTATCTAAGTATTGTATCAGTTATCTGGTTCCCATAGTACAAGTTTTGTTTAGTTTGGGGCTAGATGGCGCTGTGTTAAATGGTCAGAAATATACATTTATGTATTTTAAAGTGAAAATTCAAAAGTGATTTACATAATGAGCTAGAAACTAATTTGTTTCCGCCATTCTAATAAAGAGCGCGCATTGTAATCGGACCATCTGTTTGGTAGCTATAGTGCCACTTAATAAACACGAACCTATTGCTTCACTTCACCACTTCACAACTTCACCACGCTTCGTTTATCCTCAAATTAAAAAGCTTCGTTGAGTTTTGGAAAACGAAAAAGGCTTTACTGCATTCTATTATTTTTCAAAACTTGTGTTATTTTCAGTGTTAGTGCATAAAATTGGTGGTGTTTTATTCGTTAAGTGCTGGATTAAAGGCTTGAGTGTGGAAAAGTGGTATAATGATGGTGAAACGTTTCTTTTCGTGTTGTTTCCAAAACTGCATAGAAGCTTTTAGTAAAGTTGCCACCACTTTACCAGGAGTATGACGTAGACTAGACTATGACTTGAATTGATGATTGATGACGTGGACTGTGACTGGACACATATCTGCGTGAAATATCATTAACTTGATAACAATTACTTGACACTGGCTAAATACACAGAAGTGTGGAGCCAAAACATACAAATAAAGCTGCGTTTTATCAACCCAGTGCGTATTCCAGATTACCATACAATGGTGACAGGCGGCGGTCAGAGAAGGCGACCGCAGATCACAAGATACATTAGTTATAACAACTGTTGTGTGTAATAGCTAGTTGGGCCCACGGGTGGGATGAAGGCTAGTTGTTTGTATATTTTATCAACGCTTGGGATACCTGTACGTGACGTCACAGTCTAGAAAGTTATTAATAATAATAATGATTACGCGCAATCACATTACATAGATCCTGGACCCTTGTTAGGGACCCAGGAACTACGAGAACCATGGCCCCACAACACTCAGACACAAAAAAAGTATTTGCGCTTTTTTTTCGGTTCACAATACTTATCCTGCGGCGGGAGTCGCACTCGCCGCCTCCTTGTTGTGAGGCTGCCTACTCAACCATCACACCACAGAGGTTGTCTCTGTGCTGAAAGGTCAGATTCAAACTGCTGTTCAGAAAGCTACTTAATACTTACTACTTATAATAATACTTACTTACTTACTTAATACTTAATACTACTAACTAAGCTAACGGCTCAGTCAAAATGTTATGTTCGATCCATCGAAAGGAGACCGACTTCAAGACCGCTTCTAACGTCTGCATCCACGAAGGATGGAACTTTAATGTACTTCCAGTGGATGTAGTCTTCCCGATCCTCTTCTACCGACAATGGTATAAATCAAATCTCTTAGCTTGCATCTCAGAGGTGCTTGGTATCCTCTTACTTTTAACGGCTTACGACAACACTTCCGCCCGATGACATATAAAAGTAAAGGTCAGAGAAAAATTAATAAGAACGAGCGTGCTTTAGACCACACGACTGAAGTAAAACTTCTTTAGCTCTATCTATCGGCTGGTGGTTTGTTATTGCTTTTGTCGCATTCAAGTGTAAATTGTCATTTTACTGGACATACCCACATAAAATACAAATTTAAAATGTTAACTTTGTTATGTTAACAATGGAGATTTCCGTGAAACTTTCAACTTTCGCCTCGCATTCACCAGGTTACTCCCCAAGTCAAGCGTGCGTAAAGAAGTTTTACTTTAAACTAAGCACAAAAATTTGTCTCACCATTAAGGTCACTGAACTTTCATTAATCTTGTACAGTATATGAACTATTTTATTTTTAAAACTCCGGATGGCCATTCTAAATTTACAAATCGTGCGGTTTTTGCGCGTGCATCGCAGATCCTGGTGGTAATGGCGCTCCATTATAGAACAGGCCAAATGACAACGCGCTGTTGGGTTTTCCAAACGATTACTTCTTGAGTTCTTATTAGATTATTTCTTAGTTGGCTATTGTAAGGTACCTTCAACGGATCATTCTAGTTTATTAGAGGTCCCTTTAGTAATTATTGTAACGACTGCTTAGACTAGACGAAAATTATCATCATAGTAACTTGACCCAGAATAAATTATCACGGTATTTTGTCATCTTGACAATTGTAAATTGTCATTTTACCGGACAAACCAACATAATAAGACAAATGTTTAACTTTGTTGTGTTAAGAAAGATCTACGTGAATTAACTTCCTTTCACTTCGCATTCACCAGCTTACTGCGTGAGTAAAGAAGTTTTATATAAAAAAATTACATTGGAAATTATTATGTATAATTAAATAATAATAAATGTTCATCAGTGGACGTCATCAGGCTAATGAAGATGACGATGATGATGATCTAATTCATCATCAAAATGACGTAATGTGTAGGTACAGTAAGATTAAATCTAATCACCCATTAGGTCCATGTATCGTTTGGTAGGATGTATCGTGTGCCGACGGCACTCGTATAGCTGCAGTCACGATGGACAAGGTACACTCAGCGGGAAAATTTACTAACGTAAACTCAATTAATGGAACTAATAAAACTGAGTCTTAGTTTGAGCTTCTTTGGGAAACAGAAAATAAATCCGACAGTAAAAATCAAAATCGGTTAATAAATGACCAAGTTATGAGACAATAAACATATATTTTTTTATATTACGGCATGACGTGACGAGCTAACCTTTCGACTGATGTTAAGCGACACGATTGCCCATATTAGTTGCAGTGTCACTGGGAACTCTAAAGTATAGAATTTCGCGTGACACTGCGCACGTCATCCTGAGACATCAGAACAATCTAGTAAGATTACTAGACTGTGAGATCAGGTCATAAAGTCTCATTTGCCCAGTAATTTCGCCAGCCTCAGTGTCCTTCAAACCGGAACACAGCAGTGCTTGGACAGTTCTCGAACTTTAGAGAAAAGTCGTACCACCTAGTAAAACAATTGAGAATTGAGAACCCCCTCCCTTTTCAAAATCGTTTTTAAAATAAAGCGTCAGTATCTTACCACACACTTACTATTAAGTTCAAGTACTCCCGAGTATAGTTAATTATAATTTTAATATACAAAATCCTCGTGTCAGTGTTTGTAACAAAATTCCTCCGAAACGAGGGTCAATTTTTTTTATATTTATGTGTGTTTATTATAAGTCTGAGAATAGGACGTAAACAATTTTTCATCATCAATATTACCGTTTTTCATCACCAGAGGCGCAGCTAGTATATAGGAATTTTCGAACTGGAGTGTACATCGCGTCCAATCAGTCATCGCAGTCACGAGAGGCCTATCACGAACGTTACATTAATTATTTATTTAATTAGCTCTGACCACCTCCTCTGTTATTACACGTTTAATGGAAAAATATAAACAATATGGGAAACTATGAAATGATTATCGAAAAGAGCTTTAAAGATAAGAAAAAACAAGATGGCCGACAGTAAGTATGTCCGCCATTTTGATTTTTATTAATAATAGCGGCAACGTATAAAACCTATATGAATCGATATCTGACACTACAAACAAGGTTTTCATAAGATAAAATAGCTCCAATAAGTCAACTTACTGGACAGTGGTGTCACCAGTCTACCTTTAAAAGCATATATCTTGGAAACGTGACAATTGAGATTTTTTTTCCCGTTCAAACCTTGCTTGCATTCGTATCAGCTATCTATTCATGTAAGTTTTATTGGTAGCCGCTATTTTGAAGAAAAATCAAAGATGGTGGACAGTAGGTATGTCAGGTTTAATACTAGAACATTCAAGGCCCTTTGTACTACGACAGCATACATTTCTAAGCGCGTAACTTCAAAAAACCTTAAGGCCCAGTCAAAAGTCGCTAAAGGAAGACAAGTATTGATAATTATGTAAGATCTTTTATTTATTTGCATTTACAAAGAATATGTAAAGATTATCCTTACGCAACATGTTTGTATGCCTGTCAGTCAGTATCAGCCGACGTAGTATGTAACCGTGTGAAATGAACGTAATGTTATAATTAAGAAGGTGACACCTGACAAATAACGCGCGATCAGTGATGCAGTTTGACAGATCTATCACTAGGGATGGGAAAAGAGAATTACAATCAATATGAAATAAATCATTTATTTATCGAAATAAAACTTCTTTACACACGCTTGATTTAGGGAGTAAGCTGGTCGAAAGGGCCTGCCGCCGGGGGCGAGTTGGCTGGACTGCAGTCGCGACCCCTTCTCGCCCCGGTACGGCGGACGAGGGCTCACGGGGGGGTTTTAGTGGGTGCGAGTCCCACATACCCCCTGCCACCAGAAGTGCGAGGGCATTTCCCCCCCTCAAAAAAAAAAAAAAGAGGGAGTAAGCTGGTGAATGTTTAATGTGGCGCACGGAAGTTGAAAGTTATTAGTTAACGTATATCGCTGTTGTAAACATAACAAGGTTAAAATTACTTAGAAGTATTATTATGTCCAGTAAAATGACAATTTATAGCTGTCAAGATGGCGACATTAACATTTAACAAAGCAAGAACAAAGCTGCACTGGCCAATAGATGGAGCTAAAGAATGTTTACTTCATTCATGTGGTCTAAAGCACACTTTTTTATTACGATTACTAGCGTAATATACAACGTAAAGGGATTCGATAAAAAGGAAGATGTTTAGGATCAATATAAAATGAGAAATACGTAGTTACAATTGTGGGATTGATTCTAAATAATAATAAAAACGATTAAGTAACTATAAATAAAATATTGTAAAAAAACGAGTGTGCTTTAGACCATATGACTGAAGTAAAACTTCTTTAGTTTAGCTCCATCTATCGGCCAGTATAATTTTTTTTTTGTTTAATGGTAATGTCGCCATATTGACAATTGTAAATTGTCATTTTACCGGACATACCTACATAATATAACTAATGGATGTATGGATATTTGTTATTCTTTCACGCCCAAACACTTGGATGGATTTGGATGTAGATAGTTTATACCGATATTTATAGGAATATAGATAACTTACCATTTACTATATACCGCAGGTGAAACCGAGGGGCGTAGCTAGCCATAAATATAATAATGCTTAAGTTCATTCTGAAGTTGAATTGACTGGTCCGATAGCTCAGTTGGTAATAACCTTGCCTTGTGAGCTGTGGGTGGTGGGTTAGATTCCCACCCAGGACAATCATTTGTATGATGACTATGTTCATGTTCGTTCTGTGTCTGGGTGTTATATTGTATTCTATGTATGTATTTACAAACAAAAAGTATCTAAGTATTGTACCAGTTATCTGGTTCCCATAGTACAAGCTTTGCTTAGTTTGGGGCTAGATGGCGTTGTGTGAAATGTCCACGCATATTTATTATTTATTTATTATGAAGTAAGCTCACTCATTAAGAAAAGAAATTAAGTTTCCGATTTTTCTAAATTATACTACATTACTACTTGCTTCATTAATAAGACACGAGAAAGCAACGGACGCGATGAAGCATTTCGATAAAATCTCTCGCATCACTATTTACTATGATATTCAAATCGATGTCACTCGCGGCGCCTTTGATCTTCAAAAACTAGTGACGTGACACTATCGATGATCTTAAACCTCGATCTTTAATTAAAACACTTGATTAACATATTTTATCCGATGTTAAGGCTTATTTCAAATACTATTATCATGTAGTTTTTTTTAGAGACGAGAGAGAAAGCAGCTTGTCTATATGGAAATAATACAGATACATTTTAAACCAACACTTCATGGTACACCTAAAAAAAAAAAAAAAAACGTTACCTAATTAACTAATACTAATCCTGATGTTAAGCGATTTGAAATTCAGTTGGTAGTAATTGAGCCCTGCCTTCTGAACTGCAGGTTGTGGGTTCGATTCCCACCCAGGACGAAAATTTGTGTGATGAACATCGATGTTTGTTCTGTGTCTGGGTGTTATATTGTATTCTATGTATGTATTTACAAACAAAAAAGTATATTTAAGCATTGTGTCAAAGATCTTATGGGTGATCAGGGAAAAAATGGTGGGATCAAAATATTTTAATATATTAAGTTAAAAAAAACAATCTACAATATAAAAATAAGTCGGGTTTTCCTTCCTGACGTTATAACTCTAGAACGCACGAATCGATTTCCACGGTTTTGCATTCGTTGGAAAGGTCTCGGGCTCCGTGAGGTTTATAGCAAAGAAAATTCAGGAAAAATTCAGGACAAACCAACATTTTAAGTATATGGCGCCGGTGCGTGATACATTGTTTTTCGTAAATTATAAAATGTTTAATAAATAAACGTCCACCCGAGCGAAGCCGGGATGGGCCGCTAGTTCTATCTAAAATTAACATTTAAATTATTATTTTTTAACCGCAATGTTGTTTGTTTAATAAACTAATCCTTGAATTCGACTTCCGTTTTTAATAATGTGTTGATGACAATTTTTTTTTAAAACATGAATAGTTTTGTTGTTTGTAATTTACTTCTTTGTTGATTAGATTGTTACATGTTTTATTCATTTTTCTTATTATGCGTAGTACTTACTTATTAAAAATAGCATAAATACGATGTTTCCGATCTTTGTCAAAGTTTAATTATTATTTGTAAAATCAGGTGTTCATTATTGCGCGCTGAAGCATTAGTGCTACTATACCGCTGGACGTGAGGACCTTTAATTGGTTTCCAAATCTATAACATGATTCTACGATGTCAGAAAAAGCTGTTGGTCTTCCCAAAAATAGATAAATAAAAAATAAATAAAACTATTCAATTTTTTTTTTTCGCGAGATGATTACGATGATTAGTTATACCTACTAATAATTATTATTTATGAACTAAACGTTTCCTCCAAACGTTGCTGGTCTCTATTTACCCCAAGGACTAAGCATTGCCATTTAACAGGGCAATGCCATCAGCATTTTGCCTACTGGTTGCGGCTTCTTAGATTAAGTTTTACTAATGCATATATAGTTATTTATTATTATTATTATAATTTTCTGTTTATTATATTTTGATAGACTCTGCGGTGTGGTGGTTGAGCAGGTCGGCTCATAGCCCGGAAGCAGCGGGTTCGATTCCCGCAGGCCAAGTATTAGTGCACAGAAAAAAAAGCGCAAATACTTGTTCTAAGTCTGGGTGTTGTGGGGCCATGGTCCTCTTAGTTCCTGGGTCCCTAGACACAGGAATCCTAGTTAGGGTCTAGGATCTATGTATGTGATCATTGGGCGTTATTATTATTTATTATTATAATAGCATCACTGAATATATCTCACGCTAACTCCATTAGCTATCTACGACGAGCTTATTTCTGTATCAACTAATGTTTCTATAGATGGGAACTATGGGAACTTGTAACTGTTGTAACTGTAACTAAGAGCAGAAAAGCTAGAAAAGCTAGTGAGGCTAACGGAAGTTGAGAGGGAGATATACTTATATCTCCTTCTTTACGTGAAGATAGAAAGAAAGAGTTTTTTACCACTGCAGGGGTAAGAGAGATGGTGCTAAAGAAGTTTTACTTCAGTCGTGTGGTTTAAAGTACACTTTTTACAATTACGATTACCAACGTAATGTACAACGTAGCTGAATTTGATAACACTATTAAAAAGATAGCTGTTTAGGATCAATATAAAACTAAGAATACGTAGCTAAAATTGTAATTCTAAACAATAATAAAAACGATTAATCTACTATATAAAAATAAGTCGGGTTTTCCTTCTTGACGCTATAACTCCAGAACGCACGAACCGATTTCCGCGGTTTTGCATTCGTTGGAAAGGTCTCGGGCTCCGTGAGGTTTATAGCAAAGACAATTCAGGGAAAATTCAGGACAAATAACATTTTAAGTAGATGGCGCCGGTGCGTGATACATTGTTTTTCGTATATTATAAAATGTTTAATAAATAAACGTCCACCCGAGCGAAGCCGGGACGGGCCGCTAGTTATACATAAAAATATTGCAAAGCTATAATAATATGTGTGGACATCTCACACAACGACATCTAGCCCCAAACTAAGCAAAGGTTCTGCTATGGGAACCAGATAACTGATACAATACTTAGATACTTTTTTGTTTGTAAATACATAGATAGAATACAATATGACACCCAGACACAGAACAAACACCTATGTTCATCACACAAATGTTTGTCCTGAGTGGGAATCGAACCCACAACCCACAGTTCAGAAGGCAGGGCTACTACCAACTGAGCTATCGGGCCAGTCAAGCTGTAAGTTGTCTGAATATTAATAAATAAATAAATGTCATCTAAATATACGATCCAACTTTTTCACAATTCAACGCACTATACAAACTGTACATTATGTTTTCGTAAGCACAAACTAGCGCTTTTAAACATAATAATATTACACTTAGCCTTGACGCAATTAATTTTTATTCTATCAATTAACAGTTTCGACACGTTATATAAATAATGAGTTAATTACGGGTGACGCCGCGAGCGACAGCTGGTCTATGTAAATATAGACAAGTTGTTAATATCCTAATTATTGTTGAGAGACTTTAACTTTAAAAACAAATAATGCATGTATAAATATTGTAGTTTATTGCATAACATTAATTAGGTTACATCATGTGAGCTCTGCCTTTTGCTTGGTTATTAAACTGTGTTGCAAAAGGCAGGGTCTTCCCGTTAATGATCTAAAGGTTTAACAATAGCAGACTTACTATTTACATAACTAATTATAAAAAAATACAATAAAAAAATACTTGTGGACATTTTGCACAGCGCCATTTATCCCCAAACTAAGCAAAGCTTGTACTATGGGAACCAGATAACTGATACAATACTTTTCGGTTGTAAATAATAAAAATAATATAATAATAATAACGCCCAACGATCACACTCATAGATTCTGGACCCTAACTAACTAAGTCTCTGTGTCTAGGGTGTTTTACAAAAAATCACATAAATACTCCACCTCATCTAAGATCGTATTTAAAATAAATCAAAAAAACAAAAATTTTTCAATTTAAAAATTAATTCGCTGAATAATATCATTTATCCAATAACCACTTGTGTCAAGAGATAAAGAAAAACAAACAAATAAGGTGACAAATAAAGATTTTTTTTAAGTAAAACTTCCTTACGCACGTTTGACTTGGGGAGTAAGCTGGTGAATGCGAAGCGAACGGAAGATGAAATTGGTTCACATTTGTCAACAAAACAGGGTTAAAAATTTTTATTATTGCGTTGGTATGTCCGGTAAAATTACAATTTACAATTGTCAAGATTGTCACTAATATTAAACAAAGTTATACCCGCCGATAGATGGAGCTAAAGAAGTTTTACTTCAGTCGCGTGGTCTAAAGCACATTCGTTTTTTTAAAGAACACACAAGTTCAATTCCGTTACAAAATTTGGGGGATTATTATCATCTACCATTCCATTTGTTCAGTGCAATGGATTATGTCCTACTCACTAGAAGGCTTGAGTCCCAGCAGTGGGAAAAGACGTCGATGATAATATTCATACATAGGTACATAATGTAGCGTAGAGTATCAGTAGTGTATCTCAAACATTCGTCCCGAGCTTGCGTTAGTTGTTCACGCATACACACGTGAGACGATCGTCTGTGTCCACATCCATGTGAGGACCTTAGTGACAGTGCCAGTGAGCTCAAATTTTAGTGGCAAAGTGACGGGACTGATTTAAACAGTGAAAAAATCTAATTCAGTATAGGTTAGGAAATGAAAATCTGGATATATCGAAAAATTTAAAGGCTAACCGATTTTGAAATTGGTCTATTTTCATATTTAGGTTATTAATACTTTTTTTAATTATTTTGACACAAATAATCATAAAAAACAAACAAACAAGCCAACATTTAAAACTTAAAAAAAAATCTGTTACAAAAAAAAATTGTAAAAATTTCTATTACTTTTACTTGCAATAATAAAGTTATAAATAGAAAGTTACTAAACCAAAACATTAGTTAAAAATATAAGGAAAAACGAATAAACTTTCTTCTCAACCTACGCTAAAAATATAATGACATAAAACTGGTTTTGACACAATCAATTTTTAATATGTACATTTTATTACATTTTTTAACGAGCAAAGTGTCTTTAACTTTTAACTACTACAATTATATGTCAACTTCTACTAAAAATAAAAGCTGCACTACCTACTACAAAGTTAAAAATTGTGAAGTATTACTTAATCACATTTTTTTTTACTTATACGAGCCCCCACGTCTTAAAACTGTTATGGGCAGACTTGACGCTTAACATCAAGCGAACGTCTATATTATAGCGTCATTCTTTAACATTTTTTTGTGTAAAGGAATGACACGACGAGCTAGTAATCGCCTGATGTTAAGCGACACGGCTGCCCTTGTCAGTTGCAGTGTCACTCGGAACTCCAAAGTAGAGAGTTTCGTATGACATTGCACTTCTTGTCTTCGTGTCAGACTGTGAGATTAGGTAATAAAGTCTCATTTGCTCAGTAATTTAGCTAAAGTGCCCTTCAAACTGGAACACAGTGCTTGCGCACTGCTTAGCGCAGAATCATTACATAAATAAAATTGTTCAATGTGTGAAGTTTTGGCAGACGAATATTATTTACATATTACACACGTCATATAATAAATAATATGGTATATAATTACTATATTACTGCACAATAATTATTTATTAATAGCAATACAATTATGCAAAGTTAATTTACAAAGTAAAAAGTTTTTTGGCGGGAAAAGGAGAAAGATCGTGTCACCGCATTTTATTATTTTCCAAAACTAGTGTTATTTTCAGTGTTGGTGCATAAAATAGGTGGCGTTTTATTCGTTAAGTGCTGTATTACAGGCATGAGTGTGGAAAAGTGGTATAATGATGGTGAAACGTTTCTTTTCGTGTTGTTTCCAAAACTCCATAGAAACATCTAGTAAATTTGCCACCACTTTACTAGGAGTATGACTTAGACTAGACTACTTCTACTGACTTGGACTGTGACATGACACATATCTGCATGAAATATCATTATCTTGATAAATTATCAATTACTTGACACTGGCTAAATACAAAAAGTTGTGGAGCCAAAACTTAAAAAAAAGTAAAAATCATAAAAAAGTTTCACACATAACAAGGTTTTATTAACCGACATAATTCACACCACATTACGTTACTATTAATTGAATATCAGGTCAGTGTGACAACCTTCTAAATTCTAAGAAAATGAAAACCACTACCTGGCAACACCTACACTACTCATTAAGCAAGTTTCACTTTCGATTCTACTTTTATTATCGAAACAACGTAATTTATCAACAACATAAAATAAATTATACAAACTGCTATGCATTACATAGGTACGTATAATTGGGTGCGGAAACATACACTTTCTAAACTATGATCTAATTTTAATTTTAAAAAAGCCACCAAAAGTTACGAAAGAAGTACTTATTAAAAGATTATTACCTCTTTTGTAACTTTTGGCGGAATTTCTACACTTGGGGAAAATGATCAGTGACACAATGACAGTCTGAAAAGAGAATAAGTTTCTAATAGTTCTTTACTTATGAGCCTTTCTGTTATTCAGGCTTCAAATGAAAACATGTTTGGAGTAAAACTTTACGCAAGCTTCACTTGCGGAGTTAGCTAGCGATGCGATCGGAAGTTGAAAGTTTTTGGTTTACGTAGATCTCCATTGTCAACATAACAAAGTCAAAAATTTGTATTATTATGTTGGTATATATAAAATGACAATTTATGGTTGGTGACATTAACACCCTTTTTTTTTCACAAACAAAAACTTCTTTACATTTATATAAAGAAGTTTTACTTTTTTTATTGGACATATTACATTTGGACTTTCACCTATAGACAGTCCAAATGCTCGATCGCTGCGATGACCTATCGCGGCTAATCACAATATTTATAGTGTAGCATTTAGTAGTAGTTGATATTACTGTAGTAGTTAATTTAAAAATAAAGGCACATTTCCGTATAAAAAGCGTAACAATTATAATAATATTTTTATATTAAATTAATATATTTCCGATTGTTACTCATGAAAACTTACGAATATTCACGAATAGATTTGGTTCATAGAAAAGACATCAACGCGCTACAGATCTTATATTATACTAGCGGCCCGCCCCGGCTTCGCACGGGTATTTAATATATATCTATTATAGATTGAGATATAAACTATCCTATCTCTCTAGTTGGATCGAACAGCACATGGTGTGCGAATTTTATTATAATCGGTTCAGTGGTTTAGGAGTCCATTGAGGACAAACATTGTGACACGAGATTTATATATATTAAGATTATTGTTATTATTTTAATTAAGGGCTTCCACATCATACCACCGCTGGACGGATGACCGGAGGGTTGAATAACAAATAAATAACGTTTCTAAAAGAAAAAAAAAAAGAAAAATTACGGACAATGGGAGACAAAAATGAATAAAAACATTTTTCTTTCTTTCTCTTCTTCAAAAAAGATAGGGATAAGCGTAGAAAAAGGGAAAATAAATGGGTGGTGGAGAAGGAACGAAGCGTGCGTAAAATAAAGCCTAAAATTTATAATAATAACGCCCAATGAATACATAGATCCTGAACTCTAACTAGGAGTCCCTGTATCTAGGGACCCAGGAATTACGAGGAACATGGTGGTTTTTTCCGTGTACAAATACTTGTCACGCCGCTGGAATCGAACTTGCCGCCTCCGGGTTATATGCCAAACTGCTGACTCAACCACAAAGGCTGTCAAAAATTTACTAAAGAAGGCAACAAATCTGTTGAGAATTGACAATATTAAGTTGAATATTTTGTACAAAACCAGATCTCATGATCCAATCAACTGACCGTTAAGTAGTTCAACACCCACGCACAAAGTTATTTTGATTGCATTTATCAAATGGAAATCAATCAAGATTACAACTTCATTGAAAGAACATATCAAAACTAGCTCGATCATAAACAAGTCAAATGGCGTAATTATTTTTTAAACATTTGCTAATATTTAGTCTGTAGTGAGATTTCATCATTTTAGTAGGTACATGTTGACGATGCTTGACCGCGCCTTTGAATATTAAAATTTCTTGGGTTGTTCGGAATTTTGTATATACATACTGTTCTTATGAATTCTAATGTAACTCTCTGTCCTTCTTATTGGTTTGGTTATCTTTTCCAATGAAATAGCTGAATTGATTTTTTTAATGTTAGTAAATGATGTCACGAACTAGCCGTTCACCTGATTTTAAGCGACACGGCCGCCCATAAAAATAGTGTCACTCGGAACTTCAAAATATAAAGTTCCACGTGACACTGCACTGCACACATCATCCTGAGATATCAGCACAGTCTGATAATAAGATTACTCGACTGTGAGATCAAATTATGTCCCATTTGCCCAGTAATTTTACAAGTTACAGTCCTTTCAAACCGGAACCCAGTAGTGCTTGCACACTACTACTTGGCGGCAGAGTAACTGGATAAGCCTAGTAACATTAAAGCAAGCCAAAAAAACACTTATATAAACAAAATAAATAACTCCTAACAGTCACATACATAGATCTTGGACCCTGAAATAAAATTATCTGTATCTGGGGACCCAAAAACTACGAAGATCATGGTCCAACAACACCCAGACTTAGAACAAGTATTTTTTTTTTTTATGCTAAGGAATGACTTGACGAGATAGCCGTTCGCCTGATGTTAAACGACACAGCTGCCCATATTAGCTGCAGTGTCACTCGGAACTCTAAAGTATAGAAGTTCGCGTGACACTGCACTGAGCACGTCATCCAGAGACATCAGCACAATCTAGTAATAAGATTACTAACTGTGAGATCAGATCATAAAGTCTCATTTGCCCAGTAATTTCACTAGCTACAGTGCCCTTCAAACTGGAACACAGCAGTGCTTGCGCACTACTGCTTGGCGGCAGAATAACTGGCAAAGCGGTGGTACCTACCTAGACGAACTTTGCAACAAAGTCCTACCACCTAGTGTATTAGAGCTTTTCCGTGCACATATACTTATTTGTGCACGGAAAAACGCAAATACGTGCGTGTGTTTGTGTAATGACAAGTGTCCTTCTGTAATGGTTACTTACTAAGGACTATTTATGATCCTTGTATTTAATACAAGGCAGTTTGTGGCAAGCCCGCATTCAAAGTGGCTTTCTATGAACGAGCTGTGGACGCTTTACGGCTGTTGATATATGTACTTAATTATTTTTTATAGTCTTAATAGCATACGTTACTGATTACTAATTATTTTAGAAATATATAATAAACAAAATGTAGGCGAGGCGTCTCCTTTGAAGGGTTATTAAAAGAAAATCTTATTTAAACTTAAAGTGACTGGTACAATCAGTCAATTTTCCCAAAAATATACACCACCTCACGATATCTTTATTCGTTTTTCTGTTATAAGATTCCTTGAGCCATATCCCGACGTCCCTTACAGTTCGTGTTAATGATGACTAGTAATAATTACAATCTATGAAAAACTTTAAAATTACGATGAATAAACTAAAATGAACATATAAATATAAGTTACAATAAAATGGCGACTGTAAACTGTGAAATACCCGGAACAAGTGATAAAAGCGAACAAAACAGCTCTAATAGTGACTTACAAAATAGCAACATCGTTATCAACGTCAACCGAAGTGACAGCTGTCAACATGAAAGTGACAGTGAAAACGGCGTGAAAAGTTCACACGCCGAAAACGGTCAAGTAAAAACCGAAAATAGTGATGGGAAAATCAAAAATGGCGGATCAAAAATTTCAACCGAGTTGTTGACAATTCCGTTGTCTCAAAATGGCCCAAGGATGTCGTTTATGGAAGAGGAAAGTGCGAAAGAGAAGCTGCGGTTGACTCTTCTAAAGCAATGTTCCGCCATTTTAAAGCAAGGAGATCAGTGGTATACGAAGGAATCGCTGCATCGGACCTTTCAGGATCAGGTAAGTGACTTCTTCTATACGATCACAGCAGAAAAAAAACAAGTGTGTTCTAGACCACACGACTGAAGTAAAACTTCTTTCGGCCATCGCTCCATCTATCGGCTGATATAACTTAGTTTAATGTCACCATCTTGACAATTGAAGGGTTGAGAATAAAAAGGGTTTAACTGTCAAATTGATAGTTTCGAGAAAATTGACTTTAAACTTCAACGGCGTGTTTTTAATGTAGAGTGCTTATAATGTAATAGAAAAGGTTTATGTAAGTTTCAGTTGCTTGAAAATGTATTAAATCTATTTTAAAATACTAAATGTAGGACTAATTCATACAATTACTGTAAAAATATAATAAAATAATTATAATAATGTTTTTATGCTAAGCGAACTGTATTCCTGTGACAGATAAACCGTTTCTAGACTCAAATGATTGAAACTGTGAAATGATTGAAACCGTTTCTAGATTGAAATGATTTAAACCTCATTTCAGCATTTTGAGAATGTATTTTTGTAGATAATTTCACGCTGAATCCAACGATACCCATAAGTCATTTTCTGAAAAAAATCAGTTACACCCTTTTTGTTCTCACCCCTTCAATTGTAAATTGTCATTTTACCGGACATACCAACATAATAATAAAATACTTTGTTATGTCGGCAATGGAGATCTATGTGAGTCAACTTCCGTCCGCCTCGCTATGCATTCGACAGTTTACTCCCCAAGTCAAGCGTGTGTAAAAAAGTTTTACTTCTAAACAAAAATACCTAATAAATACCTGCTGTGCAGTAGACTTCATTGTTGGAGTGCCTTACTCCATAGTGACAAAGTTACGGGTTTTTTTTTTACAAAAAATACTGTATTTTAACTTAAAGCTGTTGGCGAGATGTTCAAAACTTTTACTGTTTTAGTAGTAGTTTTACTAGCCCAGATAACATTAGAATCTGGTAATTACAAACGCGGGCATATGTCATTCTTTATAATTATAAAATATGATCAACAAAACAGCACTCCACATAATTGAAGGGGTGAGAACAAAAAGGGCTTCACTGATTTTTTTCACAAAATGACTTATGGGTATCGTTGGATTCAGCGTGAAATTATCTACAATAATACATTCTCAAAATACCGAAATGAGGCTTAAATCTCGAGATTTTGAGTCTAAAAACGGTTTATCTTTTACAGGAATATAGCTCGCTTAAAGCCTCGCAAAAAAACATTATTATATTTATTTTATTATATTTTTACAGTCATTGTACGCCGTTGAAGTTTAAACTTTAAAGTCAATTTTCTCGAAACTATCAATTTGACAGTTAAACCCTTTTTATTCTCAACCCTTCAATTGGTTCATTATTTTGACATTTTAAACGATTTACGAACGAATAGATACAATAGGAACATTGTTGAAAAATGTTTTAATTATATTTCGTAATGAACAACCTCCAGTTTCGCAATTTTAATTATCATATACAATAACAATAACTATACAATAGCTACAAAAGCTAAAATTTGCAAAAAAAAAATTTGAAATTCCCGCGTCGAAATTAGATTTTTTTTTTTATGTTAAGGAATGACGTGACGAGCTAGCCGTTCGCCTGATGTTAAACGACACGGCTGCCCATACCAGCTGCAGTGTCACTCGGAACTCTAAAGTATAGAGGTTCGCGTGACACTGCACTGCGCACGTCATCCAGAGACATCAGCACAATCTAGTAATAAGATTACTAAACTGTGAGATCAGATCATAAAGTCTCATTTGCCCAGTAATTTCACTAGCTACAGTGCCCTTCAAACCGGAACACAGCAGTGCTTGCGCACTACTGCTTGGCGGCAGAATAACTGGCAAAGCGGTGGTACCTACCTAGACGAACTTTGCAGTAAAGTCCTACCGCCTAGTTAAATAAAGTAGAATAGAATAATGTAGTACATAAATAGTTGATATTACAATGAAATAGCTCGTACGTTCTACCACGACTTCTTTTGGAAAAGCTTTTTAAAAAAACAGAAGACGTAAAAAAATTAGCTCTGCATACTGCATATATGCTTCGGTAATGGTCCATTAAGTCAAATTATTTATCGATTAAGTATTTCTTAAATCCATTTAGCAAAGTTCTGACCTAAATCAGACTTGATTGTGAGTCGGTCTCGGTAGAGATATTGTGAAAAGATGATTAGTCTTGGATTTGCGAATAATTAGCGATTACATAAGCGGTGATTAGGTAGGCACAGTATAGTGAGTACGTAGACAGTTAACTAAGAACGAAAATTTCATTGATTATATTATTAACTGGTTGCTCCCTACGGTTTCACCCGCGGATGAATAGTATTTTAATTATTTGCTCATCCCACGAGGAAATTTCACTTTTCCGAGATAAAATGTAGCATATATGTTAAACCAGTGTATAAGCTATCTTGGCACCGAATTTCATCCAAATCCATTCAGCCGTTTCAGCGTGAAGACGTTACAAACATACGCACATACACACATACAAACTGTCGCTTTTATAATATTAGTGTGATAGTGTGATTGACTATATATCCAGTTAACCAATCATACAACTTCCCCTCACACGAAAAATAGTAGTTGATTTCCACTACTAGCCTTTGTGAGTACGTCAGTTTCGTTCGTTCAGTTAAAATTAGGTCTAGGTTGAATGTGAATGATCTATTGAAGTAAAAGTACCCATTGTGTATCCATAAAATTAATCAAGTTTAAACCCCTAATTACAGATTAAATAAAACAAATAACTTAACCCCGTTTCGTACAAGTCCAAATAAGACAACATAAGATAATAGAATGCTATACCATAAAATACTATATGATGCATGGTTGACGTAAATAAATGAGCTCAAAGTAGATCAATACCATTTAATTACATAATAATTATATATAAGGATTTATTAAGCATCAATAAAACATTAATCTCGTTAACATTTTACAACTATTACTTTAAAAATAACAGTAAAATCTTTGATCCAGTTCAAAATAACCAATTAAGGGTTTTAAGGACGAAAATAACGATCAATAAAACGTTCATTATAATTAGTAAAGTGAATATAAAAATGTTTTAGGTTATATAGCTGCGCATGCGTAGTGTGACCTCTTTTGATAGAAAGCTCACGGATTGGCTGTGACCATGAAATCTGCGAATGTCATATCATCTATTGTATAACTTCGTATTCATTGGGATAGGCTACGCCTGCACTGGTGCTGTTAGTCGCTAGCGACTTGCATACAAAATATCTAATTAAGCCCGCGTCTTTATTTTTTGTCTGTAAATCGTGCTTTGATCGTTAGTTTATAGACAATTCGATAGGTGAACGTATTTATATACCACAGACCTGACAGACGTGGTCCCAAACAATTTATGGTCTTGATATATAAAAATGTCATAGAAAAAAGTTTTTAACTTTTTCCCAAAATTGTCAATTTTTCGTGATTGTTTTTCAATTTTTTCCCCTAAAAACCTACAGAGGTGCCTAAGCTACGTCTTCCAGTCATCTTCTCTATTCTCGTGTCGTTTCGTGTTGTCGGTTCGCCTGGAGGTGGCGAGTTCGATTCCCGCGACAGTAAAAGTATTTGAGCACAGAATAAAAAGCGGTAATACTTGTTCTGAGTCTGGATGTCATAGACACAGGAAATCTTAGTTAGGGCTCAGGATCTATGTATGTGATCGTTGGGAGTTATTATTATTACAAATTGCTAGAGAGCTATATTAAGCAGTGGCACAGAATAAATAATAGTAGATAGATGGATAGAAAATTCTTTATTGCACAAACAACAACAATTGAATTTTGAAATTGAAACAACAACATAGGCGAACTTAATGCTATCGAGCATTATCTTTCAGTTAACCCTGGTGTATTGTGGAAGGCTTAAATGCTTAAATAGTAAGGCTTAAATAGTACTACAGTGGCTAAATTTTCTGACTGTTGAGCCACATTTGTCAGCATGGAATCGTATTTTTTGTGGTGCATCAATTTCTATTGATTAGAATCATCGTTTCCTAGAGCGAAAGAGGACTAGCGGGATTTCTATCGTGCGTGACAGCGTCAGTGATAGGGTATCATCACTCATATTATATTTTTCACTCTGGGGGATGGCGATCTTGAATGATAGAAAAGGGAGAAGGGAGAAATGCAATTCTGTCCTGACAGTGACAGGTGCTTAAAGACGAAGTGGTCAATGTGAGCGCAGCTTTACGTTGGCTCTGACGATTCGATACAGTCTGTTTGTTGCACGAAAAGTAAAAGTCAAGTGACGATTTGTCTTGTAACGTAACAAAACTTCCGCCTGCGGGTTCGCTCTCAATTTAATGTAGCTTAGGAGCGCGTTTTTTTCTATACATAATCTAACAAAACAAAACACAATGAAAATCAAAAGTGATATTATATTTTTAAATCAAATACTGTAAAAATAATATTTTTGCCTTGATCCGGCTCATAATTTTAGTCTAGAATAAAAAATTATAATATTCAGATTACTTTTATTTTCACACTAGCTTCTGCCCGCGTCCATCCATTTCACCCGCGTGGCCTATACGAAAACAATTCAACCACCCATTTCACCCTCTTAGAGGTAGAATTTCGAAAAACCCTTTTTTAGCGGATACCTACACTTTACAAAGAACACACCCTCCAAATTTCAAGTCTCTAGGACCAGCGTTTTAGGCTGTGCTTTGATATATAAGTCAGTCATACAGTCAGTCAGGAATTTGAATTTTATATGTATAGATTGTTTTGTTTTTATTTGTGGGGTGATTACGGAACTTTGGAACTCGGATTAATGAAAAAATATTACACAAATATCCATTGATGGGGAAGTCAATGGATATTTGTGTAATATTTTTCCTATAATGTGAGATGTGATATGATAATGTGATATTTATGAACCTATATAGGTTAGTTCATAAATCTCCATTTTCCATTAATGTGTATCCTTCAATTATGTGTATATATAGCACAGTTGGTAGTTAGGTCGACTTCCTATCTGCGAGGTATGGGTTCGAATCCCGCAAAGCTTTATCTATCGGTAAATGGTCATAAAAATAACACGTGATGGTAGGGTAACCGCTAACTGTTCGGTAAAGTTAAGCATCGTTCACTAAGGCCTTGGATGGGTGACCGCTACAAAAGTAGTACTTACAACTGAGTGATCCCGGTTATTGTAGACTGTTAACGAGAATTAACGATCTATTACTATTTTAGTAATATTAACTTCGACAAGAATTTTTAAAATAAATTAAAAACGAAAATTCATAATCTACATACATACCTACTCATACGGTTTGTCCTACATCTCGCAGATAATACCATAAAAGTACAAATATTTATACAAATGTCCTTGTTTTTAACAACAATATTATTTTATTTTTAAATTAATAACAAATTGTATCAGTATTTACACTTGACTTCTTTTAAAACAATTTGCAAAGTGATTTCGATCGTTTGATTTCGCTTGAAGCTATACTGTAACTAGGTCAGTATTTAAAAAGAAGCTTTTGAGAGCAAGGTTGAGGTCAAGAAATAATTTGGATAGAGTTTAATTGCAAAAATACCCATTTATTTTGAGGTTAGAGAGGTGCAAACCCGTTGGATAAGCTATTTATTTTATTGAAATCCATGACGCAATTTTTTTATGTTAATAAATGTGTCGTTCACCTGATGTTAAGCGACACGGCCGCCCATAACAGAACAGTGTCACTCGGAACTCTAAAATATAAAGTTTCGCGCGACACTGCACTGCGCACATCATCCTGAGTCATCAGCACAGTCTGGTAATAAGATTACTCGACTGTGAGATCAGATCATAAAGTCTCATTTGCCCAGTAATTTCACTAGCTACAATGCCCTTCAAACCAGAACACAGTAGTGCGCAAGCACTGTGTTGAGCAGGTCGACTCATAACCCGGAGGTGGCGGTTTCGATTCCCGCGACAGGACAAGTATTTGTGCACGAATAAAAGCGCATATACTTGTTCTGAGTCTGGGTGTTGTGGGACCATAGTCCTCGTAGTTCCTGGGTCCCTAGACACAGGGAATCCTAGTTAGGGTCCAGGATCTATGTATGTGATTGTTGGGCGTTATTATTTATTATTTATATAATTATAGTCAGATATTCTATTATTAGGCCCGTATTACTGAACGATACTCAATCGTCGATTGATGCTGAAGTCGAAATTTCATTCAATATTGTTTTCATCATTTTGCTTGTTCGACAAGCCTGATAGCTCAGTTGGTAGTAGCTCTGCCATCTGAATTGCTGGTTGTGGGTTCGATTCCCACCCACGCCAAACATTTGTGTGATGAACATCGATGTTTGTTCTGTGTCTGGGTGTTGTATTCTATATATTTACAAACAAAAAGTATCTAAGTATTGTATCAGTTATCTGGTTCCCATAGTACAAGCTTTGCTTAGTTTGGGGCTAGATGGCTCTGTGTGAAATGACCACCAATATTTATTTATTTATTTGTGAATGAGAGTCTTGAGCAGAGATTCACGACTGGACGTAATTCTTTAATACGGGCCTACGTCCTTATCTCTGAGCTTACTAATTAGTTATTTTTACCTCTAGCTCTGACACACCTACCCTTGAATTATTACTCAATATTTGAACATTATACCTTCTTATACTCTATATCGTGTAAACATTACAACACAATAAATAACTAGCTAGTAGGTACATCTATCTAGGTCATCAGTAGCTATTGGTCACAACGTAGTGGAAAATGACCAATGGTGGCTCAGTTTTGCTGTCAGATATTTTTATGGTAACTAGTAATTAGGTCTAAGAAATTAGTTGAGTTTGTTTTTCCAATATCAGACAGACTACATTTTAATGATCCAGTCGACAATGCTATAGTAAAGTTTCATATTGAGAGAAAACTATTTTAATATAGCTAAACAATAGTTATCTTTAGTGGCTCTATGATTTATTTACTTATTATTTATTTATTTACTAGTTGCGCCCCGCGGTTTCACCCGCGGATAAAAAGTATTTTAATTATTTGCTCACCCCACGAGAAAATTTCACTTTTCCGGGATGAAATCTAGCCTATGTTTTAATCCAGTGTATAAGCTATCTTGGTACCAAATTTCATCCAAATCCATTCAGCCGTTTGAACGTGAAGGAGTAACAAACACACACATACACACATAGAAACTTTCGCCTTTATAATATTAGTGTGATTAACAACAAACAAATCAGGGTTATAAAATAACAAAATGATCCAATGGGCTATTATACTATGCAACTGATATGGGCAGCCATGACGCTTACCTTCAGGTGAATAACTAGCTCGTCACGTTATTCATCAACATAAAAAAAACATATTTCCTAACATCGCAATATTTACGCAGCGTCCAAACAAGCGTAACCACAGATTAAAATAGTTATGGTGCTACACCGCATAGCTGAGCCATATCGGTAGCATTTTCAGCGTGTCTCATATAAAATGTAGCTGTTTTGGGTGTGGATCCACTCATACATATACTCAGCCCTTTTAAGGGTATCTGGCTCTTCGATTTATTGACTCGAATATCAAGGTGAGATGCCGTTAAAACTTTAAAAATAGGAGCGTTGTTGGGGAACGAAGGAAACACACGAATCCCGACATAAGACTGTTTTTATATTCAATAATAATAAGATGCAATATATGGCTACTTAGCTTAGGCATATCTATTCCTATTACACTACAAAACACACGCTGGAAGTCGAACATAAAATAATCTACATATAAAAAAAAGTTGAGTTTTTTGGCGGGAACGCGAAAAAGATTGCGTCACCGCATTGTATTATTTTCCAAAACTTGTGTTATTTTCAGTGATAGTGTATAAAAGTGGTGGCATTCTATTCGTTAAGTGCTGGATTACAGGCGTGAGTGTGGAAAAATGGTATAATGATGGTGAAACGTTTCTTTTCGTGTTGTTTCCAAAACTCCATAAAAGCTTCAAGTAAAGTTGCCACCACTTTACTAGGAGTATGACTTTGACTAGACTGACTTGACTATGACTTGACTTGATGACTTCGACTGTGACTTGACAAATATTTGGGTGAAATATCGATAACTTGATAAATTATCAATTACTTGACACTGGCTAAATACACAAAAGTGCGGAGCCAAATCTTAAAAAAAAGAAGTATTTGTTACACTATTTATAACTTAAGAACGGATGAACCGATTTGGCTTAAAATTGGTGGAGGTAGCTTAGAACCAAGAGATTGACATAGGACTTTTTATCCCGTTCGACGTTTTACTAATTCACCCGTGCGAAGCCGGGGCGGGTCAACTTATTATTCTATTATAGTATATATTCGTGCCCAAGATAAAAATTTGTTCTGTCTGGGTGTTGTTGGAGCATGGTCCTCACCTCAGTTACTTAGTCAGATATTAAAGGGAAAATTCAAAGCCTTGAACACAGACGCAAGGTCGCCGGTCTGTCGGTCTTCTATAGGCTACATTTTGGAGAGTGTGCGCATGCCCTTCATCAACTCATTCCGTCATCCCCTTTCCATCATAGAACTTCAAGACTTGGTGATTCGTCACACCCTTACGTTGTTAGTGTACCCCGAGTCCGCACTAAGCGTTTTGCTGACTCATTTATAGTCCGAACGGCCAAGGAATGGAATGCTCTCCCAAAAACAGTGTTTCCTTCAAGGTATAACCTAGGTCTTTTTAAGTCAAGAGTGAATGGGCATCTCATGGGCAAGCGTGCTCCACCTTAGACAACTTCGTCACTTACCATCAGGTGAGCTGTTGTCAAACGCATGCCCATTTTACCATTAAAAAAAAGTCAGGGTCCACGATTTATGTCTGCGATCGCTGGGCGTTTATTATTGTTATTATAATAATATATTTAATATGATAAATCTAAAAATGTATCTAATTATACAGAGAAATAACAAAAAGCGCAATATCTTTATAAATTGAGTTTATTTTAAAATCACCATAGTCTATAAATAAAAACAATCAAAGACCAAATATAAACTAACTAAATAAAACAGCAAGACCTAGGTCCTAGGTCCATAAACCTAGGTCCTAGGTCTATAAATTAAGGCTCGCGCCTGCAATGGTCCATTTAATTAATGTCACACCCGCTGTACTGTCCCGTCTGTCTGTCTGTGTAGCTTTATGTGGTGACACTGCGGACAATGACGGGTCGGTCGATATATGGGGAGCTTGGAAACAAGAATAGTATGTTTCCAGTTATGATTCATCTACAGATCCATTTATCATCATCAATACCCGGTAGTTATCTATTTGTCCATTCAATAACATAATAAGCTGTTGCAATTGTATTTTGTTATATAAATTCTTAACAACAATTAATTCCGTTATATAACAACTAATACTAAACACTAACTTCAACAAAAAAAAACATTTGGACTATGTACTGGCCGCGATGACCTATAGACAGTCCGAATGCTCCAGCCCACTACCAGTAGGTAGCGTACCCAACACGCTGGCAGCATTGCCCCGTTGAATTGCAATGATGATTCGTTGTGCCAAATAAGTGCCAGCATTTTTGTCACGCGTAGCATCGATCAGGTGCTCTGTAAACTTTGGACCCAGTATTTATATAGCTATTTTATATTTATTTGAATCATTGTAGTATTTAGATGAAGATTAAGGAAATTTGACGGTTAAAAAAAAGGGCTAGCCCACGCTTAGTCGTCCGGTTTGTGGGCGCCACAGTAGAACATTTAGAACGGCTGCTGGTGCTACGAGCGATGTGGCCTGCCACTGCAACTTGCTCATTCAAGAGGTATGTTTGATATTATATGTAGATGATGATAATATAATAAATAAATAAATATGTATGGACATTTCCCACAGCGCCATCTAGCCCCAAACTAAGCAAAGCTTGTACTATGGGAACCGGATAACTGATACAATACTTATATACTTTTTGTTTGTAAATACATATATAGAATACAATATAAACACCCAGACACAGAACAAACATCGATGCTCATCACACACTTGGGTGGGAATCGAACCCACAACCTGCAGTTCAGAAAGCAGGGATACTACCAACTGAGCTATCAGGCTAGTCACTGATAATGACGTTCTTTCTTTAAAAGTACATTCCTACGGTACTACCGAGCTGCACTACCAGTAGTGGTGAAAATCATATTTTTTACATTCTGCATTTAAAATTTATAATTTAAATTTTTGTAATTTAATTTTCCTATGGGTGCTGTAAGAACCGGCTATAGGGAAGGGAAGGGAAGATCTTTTCTTTTCTTTATTTATTCTTTTCTCAAATAGTTTCGTTCTTGCGACGGGTATTCTTACTCAACAGGCAACACGCTAAGCTCTATATTCATGAATGTTGATACACTGGCCAGAAAGAGGCCGTCTTAGGCCGGGCCTTAATTAAAACAACTTGTATCTGTCCAGGATAAGTCATTATGAGCATTTTCACCATAGGCGGTCTGTCGACGTAGAGTCCTGGTTACACCATCGGCAGATAACTAAGCTATATCTGGCCGTTAAATTTTACGTTTTATAAATTATTTGAGATATATCGTTGTTTCACAAACCTATGCACCAAAATATATAAATAATGAAGAGTAATTAAAATACTTAAGTTTTTAAATTGTAGGGTAAACCATCTAATAACTGGCTACTTTAGTGCACTGGCCAGTTCGTTTTAGTTCGCGCTAGTTTCCATACGGTAAAAATTGTGAACTAATGTGAAAGCTTATAGATAAGGTAATGTTAAACCATGATCATAGATTGCGTTACGTGAATGTAAGTCTTATTTCATGCAAATGTACTAAATAGTAGCCAATGACTAATAGCGGCCAGTTGCACCAAGTTATACCCTATTTTCTAACAAAAAAAATTGAACTTAATAAAAATCCAAAATCTGATTATTTATTGCCTCGAAAGCGGAACAAAGATAGAATTCTTTTTTTATTATATTTTTTTATATAAATAGATAGCTTATGTAGTGGATTAATACATAGGCTACTTTTTAACCGCGGGTGAAACCACGGGGTGCGGCTAGTAGACAGTAAAAATATTACCCTACTCATAGGTTTTTGCTTCTACTATCAGACAAAGTAATCCGAGAGATACTCAGACATTGTAAAGCAAGTCGTTCAAAGATAAAGTAAAGTATTATAACTGAGGCGTCCCCTAGTCCCTACACAACGTAACTACAAGTTTTTAGATTAAAATAAGGATGCCAATTACGCGTCCATAAATACAGAAATCGGGCAACTTTTTGTCGTTCGTCTAAAAAGGCACTAATTACGATTTCCTGTCGGCCACGGGGCACGCCAGACGCGCGACTAAAAAGTCGGTGAGGTGTGCGCGGTGCGTCGCCGCGCGATATTATGTCGATGTTGGGATGTCTTTGATGTAGGGTTGGCAATTTGGAGTTTTAGATGTGTTGCAGTTTTTGATTAGGTTATAGGATATCGAAAAATTAACAATTTTAATTTTAAACGTGGTCAAGAGAGCAACCATATTTGACTAAATTTTAGTTATAAATTATCTCGTAACTTTTATTATTTAGTACGAACAGTAAAGAGTTTATGTGTTTATCGATCTCGATAGCGCTTAAGAATAAATTCTCCGTCTTTTGTTCGATTAAAAAAACAACCTTATTGCTTTGAATTTAGTGTTATGTAAAATAGGAAAATCTTTTATTATAATAGATTAATAAAACAGAAAAGAATAAAAAGGAAACTTAATCTAACAAACCACTATCTGTTGGTAACGTGCACAATGTGCCGGTAGCATTGCCACGATAAATGGCAATGCGCAATCTTTGGCCGAAGTAGAGGCCACGTATTGATTCAGACGTTTAGAAAGGTCAGGTTGCTATCAAATTTTTCAAGGTTTACTGTGTTATGTTGTTTTTTTGAGTTTCAACAAATTCCACTAGCCCTACAAACTAATTTCACAACTTCACTCAACCAAGTAAACGTCAACTCACACGATTTGACGTATAATTTCTTGATTAAAATCACATATAACAGAGCTATTTAAATTGCAATCATCATAGGTAACGAGCTCCACTTATATACTCACATTTAATAGGAAAATTGAACGAGTGTCAACCCTGAATAAATAGGCAATAAATAACTCGCTCTCATTGGCTACACTGTCACGTACCGGTGTGTAGAGTAGTGACGTCGACAGTACGACATGCGTTTGTTTTTTTTTGACAGCTTGGAGATGAGAAGGTTGATCTTGACAGTGACAATCAGATATAGGAATCTTGGAATAACTTGGAATATTACCGAGCAGTACTTGCCATTTACGGAAAGGCCTTTGAGGTAGGCAATTAAATTTAAAAATACTGTATGTGTTATTTATATCAAATAGAATTTTATTAATATTATTAAGGCTAGTTTTCTCGACAGGTTACTGATGAGTAGGCAATATAAATAAACCATGTTTTTATATATAAAATTATATAAAAAAATGTATGGTATACTTAATATAAATAAATAAATGTAATCATAAATTAATAAAATTATTTCACAATACCTATTTATAAATAGCCTTTCAGGATGTGAGAGTAAGAAATAAGGGTAGTTTAATGTGGAGCATCATATTTTTCCTATTATTTCCAGAATATTCTATTCAATCTTTACTACTGCAAGTTAATTGTAGTAAAAATTAAAAAAATATTCTTTAACGATTTTAGGTACCTACATACGTAGGTGTACGTACAATACACTGGTGAATGATCAATAAAAATAATGAAAAATTCACATCAAATCATTATAACGAACTCTCTGCATTTTCATTACTCTGTGCATAGAGATGTTACACAAAACCATTTATGCTTATCTATTAATCTATCCAGAATCTTAACCATACATGAAATTCCTACCCTATTTTCAGCAGTGCAACGTCAATTTTCGCATAACACCAGATTATTCATATTTTTTATGATCTAGTTAGAGTTGGGCATGTCGAATCGATTTAAATCGATACTAAGAAGGAAATCGACTTCCGTTATGGTATAATTGACATATTGAAATGTTTTGTAACATTTACATATGCTTATTTACATGTGTTGAATGTGGCACTGTGGCAAAAACTACAAAATGACATGGATGTTAACAGATATGGGAAGTCTTAAATAAGTTGTTAGTGTGTACTTAAAAGTAATGGGCATTAATTAGTAGATATAAGTTTTAATTAATAATGTCATCTTACTAGATGGTAGGACTTTTGTGCAAAGTTCGTCTATGTAGGTACCACCGCTTTGCCAGTTATTCTGCCGCCAAGCAGTAGTGAACAAGCACTACTGTTTCCCGGTTTTTAAAGGCACTGTTGCTAGTAAAATTGCTGGGCAATTGAGACTTTTTGATCTGATCTCACAGTCTAGTAATCTTATTACCAGACTGTGCTGATGTCTCAGGATGATGTGCGCAGTGCAGTGTCACATGAAACTTTATATTTTAGAGTTCCGAGTGACACTGTTCTGTTATAGGCGGCCGTGTCGCTTAACATCAGGTGAACGACTAGTACGTCACATTAGCTCCATCTCCCATACAGTAATATAAAAAACGTATCTTTCTATGCCCAGTAATTTCACTAGCCCTTCAAACCGGAACACAGTAGTGCTTGCGCACTACTGCTTGGTGGCAGAATAATTGGCAAAGCGGTGGTACCTACCTAGACGAACTTTTCAGAACAGTCCTACCACCTAATAAATAGCCACCTAGTACCTCATAATGATCACCTATGTTATCGTTGGGCGTTATTTTTATTATTATTTCGTCTGTAGTTTGTCCTACATTCTTTGAATTAAAAAGTTAAAAAGAGCGGGATAATGTCGGTGTGCTGTCAAAACAAATCAATCGATCATAATCTTACATCGAGTGATATAATTACCGCGGCACAGTCACGACCGCGTGATCGATTAGTGATTCGACTGGGCCGGGAGCAGATCGATTATAATCGAATGGGTTTGGGGCGGGCTCTGATATTATCGATAAGTTTGAGAGGTTATAAAACTTAGAAGTGATTTTAATAGCTGTTTTTATTGGAGTAGGTCAGGTCGATGGCTGGAAATACTTTCGCTGGATAGATGATGACTGAAACACTTCATTTTAAAATCATCACCACATATCGACTAATATCGACTGGCCTGATAGCTCAGTTGGTAGTACCCCCTTTTTTGAAGGGGTGAAATGCCCTCGTACTTCCCTGCTACCACGGGGGTGGTGGCAGGAGGTATGTGGGACTCGAACCTACTAAAACCCCCCCGTGAGCCTTTGTCCGCCGTACTGGGGCGAGAAGTGGTCGCGACTCCAGTCCAGCCAACTCGCCCTAGTAGGTAGTACCCCTACCTTCTGAACTGTGGGTTGCGGGTTTGATCCCCACCCAGGACAACATTTGTGTGATGAAAATCGATGTTTGTTCTGTGTCTGGGTGTTATATTATTCTATGTATGTATTTACAAACAAAAAGTATCTAAGTATTGTATCAGTTATCTGGTTACCATAGTACAAGCTTTGCTTAGTTTGGGACTAGATGGCGCTGTGTGAAATATCCACAGATATTTATTATTATTATTTATATGTTCTGATGTTCTGCTTGCAGACACGAGCCTTCACGCAGTACCCAACTTTCACCCATTGTTTCATCAACAGGGACTCATTGTTTTATCACCAAATTATTTATTATTCACAATATTACTTACCTATAATAATTTTACCTGTAATCTATATATCATTGACTCTCCGCTCTGACCAATGATCTAGCTCACTAGATATGCATAATATCAAGCAACTCATATGCATAAAAAATCCATTTATCACGTATGTAATCGATCCAATGTCATACAATCGTAATCGAAAGTTGATCAATAAAATCACTGGAATCGATTACGTTTGCAGTGACAATGACACTAATGCTTGTGAAGCAGCAGTCAAATAATGACTGAATAGGTCGTTGAAAAGAATCTGAAAATGGCGGTAGTGAATTTTGAACTTCTTTTTCCATTACCCGTGTATATTTTTATTTTAGTGTGCAATAACGGTGGATTATTATTCGCTAAGTGTTCGTAAACGTGCACGAGTGTTGGCAAATGGTTCCAAGTTTTAAAACCATGCCTTTTCGTTTTCTCTTTAAGGCTTCCTAGACCCTTCAGTAAAATATCCAAGTTGTCTTATGCCACTGGATTTGGTTTCCTATTGATAATAATAATAAAAATAATAATAATATTATACTACTACTATAATATAATACTAATATAATACTATTACTATTGGCTACATTAATATTCTGCTTTTATGTAATTACTATCTATATTATCCTAATGCTGTTGGTCTTTTAATAAATAAATAAATAAATAAATAATGCCCAATGATCACATACATAAATCCTGATCCTCATCCCTAAATTAGGATTCCCTGTGTCTAGGGACCCAGGAACTATGAAAATCATGGTCCCACAACACCCAGACTCAGAATAAGTATTTGCGTCAGTCAGACAAAAAAGCTTAGCCTGAATATCCCAAGCTTAATGGTATGAAATCTTAGGTACTTTGCCTATTGCCTGTAGGAACAGGCAATAGGCAATACAGTGATTATCTTAATAAACATTACAAATAGAAACTCAAATTATATATCTTAATATATATAAATCTCGTGTCACAATGTTTGTCCTCAATGGACTCCTAAACCACTTAACCGATTATAATAAAATTCGCACACCATGTGCAGTTCGATCCAACTTGAGAGATAGGATAGTTTATATCTCAATCTATAATAGATATATATTAAATACCCGTGTGAAGCCGGGGCGGGCCGCTAGTAGGAATATAAATTTGGAGTTTCTATTTGTAATGTTTATTAAGATAATCACTGTATTTTTTTGCCCCGGTGTGACGTGATGGTTACTTTTGTAACATATTCATTATATCAACTGTAATAAATTATATACATTGTAAAAGACAGTAGAAAGAAGAAAAAAAAAAATACATCACTGTAAAGTTTCTTGTAATTCTTCTTCACAGTTGTAATCGAAGCTTCGGATCGGAGTTTTCTGTTCTGCATTGTGCCGTATTGCTTGCACCAGTAGCGAGAAAGAGAACTGCTTATTTTCAAACTCATATTGTAATAGGCTTTTTATGTAATATTTGAAAATAAGCACTTTGTAATTTTCTATGCTTAGTAAAATAACTTAATTTTAAGTACCTGATATAATTCTGACTTGTAAAAGTGCTAAAAATAGCCTATTTTCAATAAATCTTTTGACTTTGCGTATTTTTCCTGTGCTCAAATACTTGGCCGATCGCGGGAATCAAACCCACAGCCTCCAGGCTATCAGCCAACGCGCTCAACCCCCACACGACAAAGGCCGATATTTATCATTAATTTCTCTAGAATATCTCCAACGCCCTTCATTTGTATCACCTTCAAATCACCCTGTTTGGTTGGAGGTTAAAAATAAGCATTGCCTTAAGACCTAATACTTAAATCACGACTAACCTTTACTTATGCGCGATATGGAGGCTAGATTGAGTTATAGGTCTTAATCTAGTTTATGTCAAGTCCTAGATTACATTACTACCTATCAATGCACATGTGACCTTTGCAAAGGCGGCGGTGACATCATTGTGAACGGTTTCATATACAACAGGGATAATTAATACGTGTTTTAATACTGAATTAAATGGATTCAATGCAGTGCATTTTGTCAGTACATAATGTCTGGCATTAGACATTAATTATCGAAAAAATATAATAGAATAAAATAGATCATGAGTGTATTATGGTATTTTTGTCTTGTCAATGTCCCTATTGAGGCCAACTTTTTTTTGAAAACTTTATAATCAAATCAAATAAATTTAAACATGTTTTGTTATGTTATGTTGTTTGTTGGCAGGCCCGATAGCTCAGTTGGTAGTAACCCTACCTTCTGAACTGTGGGTTATGGGTTCAATTCCGACCCAGGACAAACATTTTGTGATATGAACATAGGTGTTTGTTCTGTGTCTGGGTGTTTATATTGTATTATATGTATGTATTTACAAACAAAAAGTATTTAAGTATTGTGTCAGTTATCTGGTTCCCATAACTTTGCTTAGTTTGGGGCTAGATGGCGTTGTGTTGTGTGTGTGTGTTGTGTGTTATTGTTTGATAGATTTGCGTTTGACCACTATTTCACCTGATGGTAAGTGACGATGTGGTCTAGGATGTAACACGCTTGCCTAGAAGATACTTGGGGGGTGTTTACGAAACTTTGATTGCAATGCAACAGGTGAAATTTCCATACACATAAACTGTGCACAACTGTAACTATGCACATAAACTGCGTATCGAAACTGTCAAATTCTTACAAATTTGTGTTTCTAATGATTGCAATCAAGTTACGAGATCGCCCAGCTGTTCACTCTTGATTCATCTTTATTTCAAACTATCAAAAACTAGGTAACAGCGGAAATTGAACCCCCCTTTCCGTCTAACAACACCGCCAGCTGTCACTGGTCATATATCTACATCAGAAATAGTGCAGCTTTCCATCTGTGCACCATCAATCAATACGTCTAATTCACATTCAACAAAACTTTAATTAATAAGTAAAAAGTAAAGTCTGCTAGTTAGTACATACCGGTTCTAGAATTTATAAGAATATCGGTTATTATACCGTATATTACCGGTTATAAGAATATCTGAGACTAGTTGCGCGCCGCAGTTTTACCTGCGTGGATAATGATCACTAAAGCATGGACCATGGTACTTGTGGTTCCTGGGTCCTTATAAACATCCTAGCCTTTATTACAATAAATAATAATAACGCCCAACCATCACATACATAGATCCTGGACCCTAACTAGGATTCCCTGTATCTAGGGACCCAGGAACTACGAGGACCATGGTCCCACAACACCCAGACTCAGAACAAGTATTTGCACTTTTTTCTGTGCACAAATACTTGTCCTGCCGCGGGAATCGAACCCGCTGCCTCTGGGCTATGAGCCGACCTGCTCAACCACCACACCACAGAGGCTGTATATTTTTTATTAATAATGCATTTGGCGGTTGAATATGGTGATGACAAAACATTGGTCTATTAAAAAAATTAAGAAACTGACTTTTAAGTGTAACGTGATACTTGTGTTTGCCTGTAAAATCACAGCTCCCAAATGGATTTTGATTATTTTTTAAGGTTCCGTATACATAAAGGTAAAAACGGGACCCTATTATTGAGCTGTTTGTCTGTCCTGTAAACAAATATAAATATATGTAAGCAGAAAGGGGTTATGCATAGGTTGCAACCTATATAACTACAGGCCTTCAGCGTGCGCACCGGGCCGTGTCTGGAACAAGAATGATCAGTAGCACACCAATCGATCCCTTTATATAGCCAGATGGGTGGGGCAGCGACGACAGTTGCCGGTGTTGCCACTGTAATAAATTTAAATGCTGCCACAGGGTAAATAACGGTACTGCCCGCTGCGCATAGAGTTTATAACTGGACGTAGCCGCCGTCATATAAATACAAAATCATTTATTGACATAAATATTTTTCAAACGGATGTAAGTATATATTCAACCGTAGTAGTTAGCCACCACAAAATATGCGTTATTACAGGAGATTGCATAATAAATAATAAAATTACAATACGAATAAGGGGTTCCCATACAAGAAATGTGTTTTAAACATTTATTCTTTTAATATTTCTCATAAATGGTAATTCATACTAGCCTTAACTACTACTAAAACTTGGGAAATGTAGTGCATATTCTGTAAAATAACATAAAAAAACCTAATAACCGGCCAAGTGTAACAAGCCCTACACACTTCAATATAGGGAGGTATTTCAATTATTCCTATCACATGTGTACGGAACCCTAGGTGTGCCAGTGCGACTTAGCACTTAGCCGGTTATTAAAATGTGAACTGATATATACATAGTGCTTTTATATATTCTATTCAGCCGTTTGAAGATCATCAACACTTTTAGTTGATAACAGTAATATCAATTAAAAAAAAAAACTTAGGTAGATAAATGTTAGACAGAAGTTAGACAAGAGTTCTGTATACAGCATTAAATCATAATCTATCTATAAAATTAACAGATTTGAATCAAATCAAACTGTTCTCGAACACAAGTCACGTCACTCTGTCACCAGCCTTGCGTTCACCCGTCACGCTATTGGTCGATCCATGTCAACGTTGACAGGTGAGGTCAGAACCGACCAATCAGAGCTGGCGGTTCTTACGGGGTTGGCATTTAAATAATTGGGTGGATTATATTTTTAGAGTTAGGTTAAAAAAAGGTATAAAAAAGGTTAATTTTCTAGATTTACTGTACTGTATATGTACTAAACCATGATCGATTTTCGTTTAAAAAACCACCACCATTATTTTTCGTTTTATTAAGTACCTATTTACACTATTTTTTTTGCATCTGACTATTTTGTTTTGTGATTTGGCAGTGGACTTTCAAATACAGTGTTTTTTGTTGATTTTGTGACTGCCTTAATTACGTTTTTGGTGTAGTAAGTAGGTACTTACCTTACCTTAGGTAAGGTTACCTATTACTTCAGTTTTTCTATAATTTTACTAGTTTTCCTATTGTGTAACATAAGACAGGATCTGAACGCCCTTGTCAGGGTAAATCCATCAGTAAACCCCTCCAAGCCCCACAAGCCATCAATCTAATCTCTCGCGTGCACGAGATATAATTACCAATAACCGAGCCCAGACCCCATTAATCTTTATGTAAATAGCGCCCGAGGCCGCAGTATATTAAATAGTGCAAGTACCAGAGGCACAGATAATATAACACTATACCAGAGGTGTGGTACCTTATCGGCATTGAAAAACTTAACTGCTTCGTGCGTTTTGGACCTTGTTTGAAAGCTTAGACTAGACGACTTCAGACTTGGACTAGTAAAACAAAATACACTGAAGTCATGGGCGTTATTTACATTCTTTAATGAAAATGAATCATGCTTTTAATGACTTCTTCTTTTCTTCGTTGTTATGTTGACAATGGAGATTTAAGTAAACCAAATTCTACTTTGCCTCGCGCATTCACCAGCTCACTCCCCCAGGGCAAGCCTGCGTAAAGAAGTTTTACGTCAAAAATACTAATAAAATACAGGCGAAAAATGTTTTTTTTTTTTACTGAATGATTTGACGAGCTAGGTGTTCACCTGATGTTAAGCGCCACGGCTGCCCATAACAGAATAGTGTCAATCGGAACCCCAAAATAGAGTTTCGAGCAACACTGCACTGCGCACATCATCCTGAGACATCAGCACAGTCTGGTAATAAGATTACTCGACTGTGAGATCAGATCATAAAGTCTCAATTGTATGTGTGTTTGTGTGTATGTTTGTTACTCCTTCACGCTCAAACGCCTGAATGGATTTGGATGAAATTCGGTACCAAGATAGCTTATACACTGGATTAACACATAGGTTACATTTTATCCCGGAAAAGTGAAATTTTCCCGTGGGATGAGTAAATAATTATAATACTTTTTATCCACGGGTGAAACCGCGGGGCGCAACTAGTGAAAAATATTTTACGATTTGGGATCTTCTGATATTTTTGAGATTTTTCTGATTCTGATTTGTAGAAAGAGTTTCTATAGGCAATGCGGTTTATTAAAGTTCTTCTAAAGCTAAGGTACAAAGTAACAAACTGACCCTACATTAAGTTGTCTACTTCAATTTACAGCCTAGACACAGCCCGTTACCAGTCCCTTGCAAACGGCGATCATTTACATCGCATACTGCCACATCTGTTAGCTCCTTAACTAGGCTGTATTTCTTGTAGCATAGATTTCAACTGGTTAGATAGATAGTTAAATTATACTACAAGTTTCTAGATAGAATATAACATAACATATATACAGCCTCTGTGGTGTGGTGGTTGAGCAGGTCGGCTCACAACCTGGAGGTGGCGGGTCCATTTCCCGCGGCAAGACATGTATTTGCGCACAAGAAAAAAAGTGCAAACACTTATTCTGTCTGGGTGTTGTGGGACCATGATCCTCGTAGTTCCTGGGTTCCGAGACACAGGGAATCTAGTTAAGGTACAGGATCTATGTAAGTGATCGTTAGGCTTTATTATAATTATTCATTTTTAAAGTCATTTACGATTCTCTCGTTTCCGAGGCTTAAACTAACTTTTGCAGGCTTTTGGCCAAACGATAACCAGTACCTACATTTTTTTTAATCTTTCAGAGATAAAATTTTTAGAATAGAATAGAATAGAATAAATATTAATTCATGACAAAAAGGCAAAAAAAGGCTTCAAAATTAAGCTGCCACGAATCGTACAATTCTGCACGAGTTAAGAATAACGCCTTTATGTAGCAGTATGAAGGTTTATTATGACTGTTACCGATCGCTTAATAACGCACACTCAAGCTCTGCTATATGACCGGGCTACTACAGCCTTATTAATAAACACGAACTAGCTTTAGACTAGTTACACCATCTTTTGTCTCTTTCGATCCAGCTAAATATTCCAGTAGCAAAAAAGGACAAAAGCTGAAGTAACTAATCCGAGACTAATACCCGTTTATTAATAAGGCTGCTACAGCTGCTACAGCCCTATTAATAAACACGAACTAGCTTTAGATTAGTTACACCATCTTTTGTCTCTTTCGATCCAGCTAAATATTCCAGTAGCAAAAAAGGACAAAAGCTGAAGTAACTAATCCGAGACTAATACCCGTTTATTAATAAGGCTGCTACAGCTGCTACAGCCCTATTAATAAACACGAACTAGCTTTAGATTAGTGACACCATCTTTTGTCTCTTTCGATCCAGCTAAATATTCCAGTAGCAAAAAAAGGACAAAAGCTGAAGTAACTAATCCGAGACTAATACCCGTTTATTAATAAGGCTGCTACAGCTGCTACAGCCCTATTAATAAACACGAACTAGCTTTAGATTAGTTACACCATCTTGTGTCTCTTTCGATCCAGCCAAATATTCCAGTAGCAAAAAAGGACAAAAGCTGAAGTAACTAATCCGAGACTAATACCCGTTTATTAATAAGGCTGCTACAGCTGCTACAGCCCTATTAATAAACAAGAACTAGCTTTAGACTAGTTACACCATCTTTTGTCTCTTTCGATCCAGCTAAATACTAGGTGGTAGGACTTTACTGCAAAGTTCGTCTAGGTAGGTACCACCGCTTTGCCAGTTATTCTGCCGCAAAGCAGTAGTGTGCAAGCACTACTGTGTTCCGGTTTGAAGGGCACTGTAGCTAGTGAAATTACTGGGCAAATGAGACTTTATGATCTGATCTCACAGTTTAGTAATCTTATTACTAGATTGTGCTGATGTCTCTGGATGACGTGCGCAGTGCAGTGTCACGCGAAGCTCTATACTTTAGAGTTCCAAGTGACACTGCAGCTGATATGGGCAGCCGTATCGTTTAACATCAGGCGAATGGCTAGCTCGTCACGTCATTCCTTAACATAAAAAAAAATGTTCCAGTAGCAAAAAAAGGACAAAAGCTGAAGTAACTAATCCGAGACTAATACCCGTTTAAGGCTGCTACAGCTGCTAGTGTTTAACTAAGCACAAACAAGTTTCCTCACCTACCCGCACTCGAGTCCCGCCCATCATATCACAAAGAGTTACGCAACAAGCATACATCAGTCATTCATTCATTACCATATGAATGATGCGAATAGTCTTGACAAATGGGTTCGGATTATTGCAAGATGTAAGTAGCTTGTAAATGACACCTTTAGCTGTGCCTTGGATGGGCTTATGAAACCTACTAAGTTATGTACACCAGTATGTAGTTATGGACATTTCACACAACGCCATCTAGTCCCAAACTAAGCAAAGCTTGTACTATGGGATCCAGATAACTGATACAATACTTAGATACTTTTTGTTTGTAAATACATACATAGAATACAATATAACACCCAGACACAGAACAGACACCTATGTTCATCACACAAATGTTTGTCCTGGGTGGAAATCGAACCCACGACCCACTGTTCAGAAGGCAGGGTTACTACCAACTGAGCTATAGGGCCAGTCATGGAGGTAGAGTGTAACTCGGATTTAGACTGTTTATAGGTAAGAGCGGCTAGTATACAGTCCAAATGTTTTGTGTAGTAAATAGCTAGTATTGACTGGCCTGATAGCTCAGTTGGTAGTAAGCCTGCCTTCTGAACTACAGGGTGTGGGTTCGATCCCCGGGACAAATATTTGTGTGATAAACATCGATGTTTGCTCTGTCTGGTAAAGTTTGCTGTTTATTACCTATTTATTTAATTCAAATAATTCCTTCAAAACAAAAGGGTCGACCGACTTCCATCTCAATGAATTGAACAAATTAGGCTGGCTCGATAGCTCAGTTGGTAGTAACCCTGCCTTCTAAGCTGTGGGTTGTGGGTTCGATTCCCACCCAGGGAAAACATTTGTGTGATGAACATAGGTGTTTGTTCTGTGTCTGGGTGTTATATTGTATTCTATGTATGTATTTACAAACAAAAAGTATTTAAGTATTGTATCGGTTATCTGGTTTCCATAGTACAAGCTTTGCTTAGTTTGGGGCTAGATGGCGTTGTGTGAGATGTCCACACATATTATAAAAAAAAATATGAGAACTTCATGAATGTAGTCAAAATCGAAATACGCATTATTAAAGATAACTCAAAAACTACTCGTCAGATTAAATTTAAATGGGACCACACGGGAAGCACCAGCTTTAAAAAAAAAAGAGTTATCAAAATCGGTTCACCCAGTTGAAAGTTCTGAGGTAACAAATATAAAAAAAGTTATAGTCGAATTGAGAACCTGCTCCTTTTTTGAAGTCAGTTAAAAAGGAGGTTTGTCTTCTGACACATCCATGAGAAAACTATATCAGCCTTATCAATAAACACGATCGTGTTTTGTCTCTTTCGATCCAGCTATATTCCAGTAGCAAAAAAAGGACAAAAGCTGAAGTAACTAATCCGAGACTAATACCCGTTTATTAATAACGCTGTATAAGTCTTAAGTCGGTGTTTTACGCCTTGCGTTTGTTACTAGTTATTTATAATAATAATAATAATATGTGTGGACATCTCACACAACGCCATCTAGCCCCAAACCAAGCAAAGCTTGTACTATGGGAACCAGATAACTGATACAATACTTACATACTTTCTAAATACATACATAGAATACAATATAACACCCACACACTAGAACAAACACCTATGTTCATCACACAAATGTTTGTCCATGGTGGGAATCGAACCCACAACCCACAGTTCAGAAGGCAGGGTTACTACTAACTGAGCTATCGGGCCAGTCATTCAGTGATACTATCAAAACCTAAGTTTGTATACCTTTAACTCGTTACCGGGTTATAATTAATCATTTCCAATAATCAGAATCTTATCGACAATAACAATTTTAAAACAATAAATGATTACGAAATGCCGATGTCGATCAACGGCCATATTTCAAGCTTAGATCGCACTTCGGAGTTTATTGTAGTCCGTCAGATTGTCTTGTTGATTCGGTTTTGACAGATTGGTTGTGTGATGGAGACTAAGCCGGGAGTGAAAAGCATTTATTGCTATGATTAAGCAACGCTGAGGCGATTTGGATGGGTGATCGCTACTAAATTGGAGTTTGGAGGGCACGTTCTTTCAGTCCCAGGTTTTGTTGTATAACAACAGTCGTAAAGCAAAAACCTTGAGGTGGTTAAAAAGGACTCCATGACTTACCTGTCACTGATAGTTTTAAATAGGGAAGAACTTGAGTGTGATTCATCATATGAATGAATTTTTTTGTTGTAAGTTTTGGCTCCACACTTTTGTGTATTTAGCCAGTGTCAAGTAATTGATAATTTATCAAGTTAATGATATTTCACGCAAATATGTGTCAAGTCACAGTCGAAGTCATCAAGTCAAGTCATAGTCTAGTCAAAGTCATACTCCTAGTAAAGTGGTGGCAGCTTTACTTGAAGCTTCTATGGAGTTTTGGAAACAACACGAAAAGAAACGTTTCACCATCATTAAACCATTTTCCCACACTCACACCTGTAATCCAGCACTTAACGAATAGAATGCCACGAATTTTATGCACTAACACTGAAAATGACACAAGTTTAGGAAAATAATACAATGCGGTGACGCGATCTTTTTCGCTTTCCCGCCAAAAAACTGAATGGATTTTACTCCCGGCTGTTTCTTGACAAACATAATTTGGGTCTGTTTAAGACCAGAGTGTATGTGCTCTTCATAGGCCAACGTTCTACCTTCGACTGCATCGTCGCTTGCAGTCAAACGTAGTCCAATTTGTATATAAAAAAACGAGTGTGCCTTAGACCACACGACTGAAGGAAAACTCCGTTAATTTAGCTCCATCTATCGGCCGGTATAACGTTTTTGGTTTATGTAATGTCGCCATCTTGACAATTGTAAATTGTCATTTTACCGGACATACTAACATAATAATAAAAATTATAACTTTTTTGGTGACAATGGAGATCTACGTGAACTAACTTTAACTTTCGTTCGCATTCACCAGCTTACTCTGTGGGTTGTGGGTTCGATTCCCATCCAGGACAAACACTTGTTTGATGAACATCGATGTTTGTTCTGTGTCTGGGTGTAATATTGTATTCTATGTATGTATTTACGAACAAAACATATCTAAGTATTGTATCAGTTATCTGGTTTTCCCATAGTGCAAGCTTCACTTAGCTTGGGACTAGATGGCGTTGTGTAAGATGTTCACACATATCATTATTATTATTAATCTCCAAGTCAAGCGTGCGTAAAGAAGTTTTCCTTCAAAGTATACAACAGTTTAGAAAGTGGCCCAATTGAAACACTCCAGTATATCCCGTCCTACCATATCGTACCTACAGACATCTCATAAAGGCAATATCTGTAAGATCGGCTCTAATGTCACAACTCACAATACGTTTGATACGTGCTCTACTTGTAATGGCTATACGGTCGCGGCAGACGTGCGACTAAATGTCGTAGCTGTCGCAGAATAAAATAATCGTGATGACGCGAGCATCATCACGATTATGCACGTAGTTCATAAAATTGGTGGTGTTTTATTCGTAAAGTGTTGGATTACAGGCATGAGTGTGGGAAAGTGGTATAATGATGGTGAAACGTTTCTATTCGTATTATTTCCAAAACTACATAGAAGCTTATAGTAAAGTTACCACCACTTTACTAGGAGTATGACTTAGACTAGACTTAGACTGGACTGTGACTTGACACATATCTGCGTGAAATATTATTAACTTGATAAATTATCAATTACTTAACACTGACTAAATACAGAAGAGTGTGGAGCCAAAACAAAGAAAAAAAAAATGTACCAATGACTATATACTATGTACTAGGGATGGGGCTGGACCACTAGTGCTGTCACAAACTTCTATTCGCCTCGCATTCACCAGCTTACTCCTTAAGTCAAGCGTGCGTAAAGAAGTTTTTCTTCAAAAAGCTAACTACTTGCGACAAAAAGTCGCAAGTCTACCAACTATTGGATAGACAATACCTAATACCTAATCTCGATGTCATGACACGCGCATTAACGACAGTCGCGCGACTTTAAGCACAGATTGAGTAATAGTTAGTATGTTATTGTGTAACAGATTATATAAGATATTGTATCACGAGGGCTGATCGTACGGTATCAAGGTGAATGGGACAGTACCACAGAGCAGGGAATTAGATACGCCTTTTTGACACTTTCCATACAACAAACGTGTCATGCTATAAAATAAATACATTAATATTTGTGGACATTTCACATAACGCCATCTAGCCCTAAACTAAGCAAAGCTTGTACTATGGGAACCAGATAACTGGTACAATACTTAGATACTTTTGGTTTGTAAATACATACATAGAATACAATATAACACCCAGACACAGAACAAACATCGATGTTCAACACACAAATGTTTGCCCTGGGTGGGAATTGAACCCACAACCTACAGTTCAGAAAGCATAGCTACTAAAAACTGAGCTATCAGGCCAGTCAAATATTTAGTGTCAATCGTTTGGATAGACACCGTTTTGTGTAAGTATAACAGGTGTATAGCAAAAATTTAAAAAAGGAAAATCAATAAGGACTAAATTTTATTGTGCTGACAATATTGTTTAAAAAACGAGTAAGTTTTAGACCACACGACTGAAGTAAAACTTCTTTAGTTTAGTGCCATCTATCGGTCGGTAATCTTGATAATTGTAAATTGTCATTTTACCAGACATACCAACATAATAATACAAATTTTAACTTTGTTGTGTTGACAATGGAGATCTACGTGAACTAAGTGTAACTTCCGTTCGCCTCGCATTAGCCAACTTACTCCCCTAGTCAAGCGTAAAGAAGTTTTACTTCAAATAACATAGAAATCCAATAACATTTAAAAGAATAAAAAATGTTGGCGTTCGTTATATGGACCAGCACCTCTACCGCGTAACTGTTCGCCTGCCATCCTGCACGCGCCAATTAACAATTCCACGAGTGCGAGCAAGAGAGAACACGATTACCATCTCCACCAGACTTACGCGGTAAGGCCCCAGAACAATACAAAGTTTTTTACAAAAATTACGTTGAAAGTTGTTTAAGTACTTACAACATCTTCATATAGTCATCAATATCCTGAGGAAGTCCACTGTCAAATTTACTTAGTCGAATTAATAGCTTTGACTTTAAGCGTCTGCTTACCTCCAGCATCCATGACCTCCTCGCTTTGACCAGCTGGGCGATCACGTAACTCGATTGCAACCAATAGAAACACAAATTTGTATGAATATGACAGTTTGAATACGCAGTTTATGTGCATAGTCAGTATGGAAATTTCTCCTATCGCATTGCAATCAAAGTTTCGTGATCACCCCCTGGTCCTCGGTCCACCTCGTCGAGGCCTACGCTGTGTCTTCCGGTTCGTGGACGATAAAAAATCAACTGAATAATAATTATAATAACGCGCAACGGTCACATACATAGATCCTGGACCCTAACTAGGATTCCGTGTCTAGGGACCCAGGAGCTACGAGGACCATACCCACAACACCCAGACTCAGAACAAATACTGCGCTTCTTTCTGTGCACAAATACTAGTCCTGCCGCAAACTTCCAAATGTTTCCAAAAAATTTTAATTGACGCATCGATTGATTTCCTGTTTTCCTCCAAACGGAAATCAAACAAGTATAATTACCACTAATATCAAATGAAATAGATATCCGCCAAACCCTTTGGTGATATTATAATAATTATTTAAACATATTATCAGCTATATCATGTTATTATAAAAACATGTACACAATTCTCACGCCCTACGGTTTGGAAGTAGGTTAAGATAAAGTGGTATTAGCGTGTTAAAGTAATACACGATAGCACATTTGGTTTGAGACACAAGGCCTAAGAGTTTGGCGTGCTTGTTGGCGAACAAAGATTGCATTTGCTTTGTATAGGTTTAATGTTCATACAGAACTCTAGGGGAGTTATTTAGAAAAGACACTTCAAAAGTTATAATTTTTTTACATAAAACATAATACAAAGCTAGATGTTTTTTTCAGTGGTTCTTAATCTCATCTTTAAAAATTATTGCAAACATAGTAGATTTTTGAAGTCTCCCTAAAAATGAGGTCTATAGAAAGGCAAGACTGACATCCTTTAATACTTTTTGAACTAAAATTTCTTTGCGCACCCTTGACTTGGGGGTAAGCTGGTGAGGAGAACGGAAGTTTGAAGATAGAAAGAAAGAGTTGCGTTTCGTATTTTACTGTAGGGGCAAGAGAGATGGAGCTAAAGAAGTTTTACTTCAGTCGTGTGGTTAAGCACACTCGTTTTTTTATATTAAGCTTGGGTTTAACCACAGTCATATTTGCTGATGTAAAGTGACAATGTGGTCAACGATGTAGCACGCTCGCGTATAAGAAAAAAATTCACTCTCCTCATGAAAACATATTGTACTCCTCTTGAAAACAGATTTAGCATTTTAGAAATCCACCACCGGACTACTAGAAGATCGACTAAGCGCCATCTTTTCGCGGTTGAAATACCACCCATTCGTACCAAGCGATTTGATTAAACGTTCATAATTAGAACGGCTAAGGAATGGAATGCCCTGCCAGCGTCTGTGTTTCCGGCGAAATATGACCCGGGCGTGTTCAAGAGAAGAGTGAATAGGTATTTACTTGGCTAGTATGCTACACCTTCGATCGCATCGTCACTTCCCATCAGATGAGAGCGTGGACAAATGACAGGCGAGTTTGATGTAAAAAAAAAAAAGTCCGCAATCATTTCTAAGCGACCAACTCCAAAGTGTCTAACCAACTGCTTGTCATTTTCTCCGACCGTAGATCACCATCCGCCTCTCGCAATAGAGCTTAATAGCAATTATGGTAATATTTAATAGCAATCTATACGTAATTGATCTGATATGTGAGTGAGAGGAAAGAAACTAATCGATCGCTTATAGGTACACTAGCTCCTGCCCGCGTTCTCTGTCGAAACATACATTATAAACGCTGTCACTTTTTGCCTCTTAAGGGATGATTTTGGAAAAACTGTGATACACGTATCTCATAATTTTAATTGGAGAACATGTTGTGTATAAATTTTCAGGTCTATTTATCCAAATTTTTCATAAATAATTCAATTACCCATTTCACCCTCTTAGGGGTGGAATTTTGGAAAACCCTTTCTTAGTGATTACCTACACTTTACAAAGAACACACCCTCCAAATTTCAAGTCTCTAGGACCAGCGGTTTAGGCTTTGCGTTGATATAAGTCAATCAATCAGTCAGGACTTTAAATTTTATATGTATAGATAGAAGATAGTTAACTGTAAGTTAATTATCCAAAACTGTGTACATAGAGAATTTAGTCACTATTTATTGTTATTCGTTCGAGACGTGCCATCACTATCACTACATAGTATAAAACAAAATCGCTTTCTCTGTCCCTACGTATGCTTAAATCTTCAAAACTACGCAACGGATTTTGATGCGGTTTTTTTAATAGATAGAGTGATTGAACTTGAAGAGGAAGGTTTATATGTATAATAACATCCATTAAATAGAGGAGAAATTTTTGAGTGAAAACTGTTATTTTCGAGGTTTCTAATGTGATGTCGTAAATAATTACATTTTTTCCGCTTACATTGCAAACGCAGGCTCAACCCTACGAGATTTATCAAAATAATGTACTAAGTATTGTACACATTGAAAAGGTCTACAGAAAACTCCGATATGGTATATTTTACTAGGTGGTAGAACTTTTCTGCAAAGTTCGTCTAGGTAGGTACCACCGCTTTGCCAGTTATTCTGCCGCCAAGTAGTAGTGTGCAAGCACTACTGTGTTCCGGTTTGAAGGGCACTGTAGCTAGTGAAATTACTGGGCAATTGAGACTTTATGATCTGATCTCACAGTCGAGTAATCTTATTACCAGACTGTGCTGATGTCTCAGGATGATGTGCGCAGTGCAGTAGTCACGCGAAACTTTACATGTTGGAGTTCCGAGTGACACTGTTCTGTTATGGGCGGCCGTGTCGCTTAACATCAGGTGAACGGCTAGCTCGTCACGTCATTCAATAACAAAAAAAAAAAAAAAAAAAAAAAAAAAATTATTTATTTATTCTTAAATGCTTGCACACTTACAGCGACGCCAAGACGTGTGACGAGCCAGAAATACTAGAAAAATAGACTTAAATTAGAGTAATGTTAATAAATATACAAAAATCAATTACAATTTACAATAACAGCATATGTCAGCAATATGTCTATCTCTTATGGATATCCCACAATAACATTTTTAAGAATTGTTAAACTCTAATTTAACGCGTGCAGGCCACGGGCAGTAATGAATAAATCAAAACTACTGGATCGATTTTAATCATTTTTCAGTGAATGACACAGGCTATATATTTTATAGCCGTGCGAAGCCGGAGCGAGCCGCTGGTTGCCATATAAAGCGTGTTTTAAGTGAAGCAGATACTGCACTTCATCTAGTATTCGAGTAAAGGCGTGTCTACATCACCCAAGGTTCACTGATAAACTATTATGTACTGTAATAGAACACGCATGTAAATGCATAATTATAATTAGCAAGCGGGCGCGTGTGTGGGTGCACTAGATTAACCGTCGTATGGATTACTACTAGGACTAGATTAATGATATGTTACGGATCCGACATTGATGTAGATTTGCGAACATTCATCTTGGTTAACTTGTGTTAGTGTGTGGACATTATCTATAGTCTCAGCTGTAGATTGGAGGACATTCACATGTCATGCAATGAGTATATTTGACTGGCCCGTTAGCTCAGTTGGTAGTATCCCTGCCTTCTGAACTGCAGGTTGTGCGTTCGATTCCCACCCATGACAACATTTGTGTGACGAACGTCGATGTTTGTTATGTGTCTGGGTGTTATATTGTATTCTATGTATGTATTTACAAACAAAAAGCATCTAAGTATTTTATCAGATACCTGGTTTCCAAGTACAAGCTTTGTTTAGTTTGGGGGTGTGGTGTGAAATTTAATATCTACAAATATTCATTAATATTTTTATTTACTTTTAGATTATAAGAACAGTATAGATTTAAATTGACGCTTTGTAATTGGTAGCCAGATTTCCAATCTATAGGAAACACTTAACAAGGTGGTAGGTGGTAGGTGGTAGGCCACCAAGCAGTAGTGTGCAAGCACTACTACGTACGGCTAGTGAAATAACTGGGCAATTGTGACTTGATGATATGATCTGAGTTTTCTCTTCAAGGCTTCCTCGAGCCTTCAGTATCCACCATTTTACTGTGGTTGGTGTGGCTGGTTGGTTGGTGTGGTGGTGTTGATTACTGACAAAATAAGACTTTGACATGACATAACCGTACGAAACTCCCCACTTGACATCGGCAGAATTATCGCTAAAAAGCGATAGCCATTAAACGAAGAGAAGAAAAGGTGTTACGTAACTAAGTTGTATTTTAATAGACCTTAGTACAGAAGTATTGTTATTTACATTATCTATAATTATTATGTCGTTTTTACTTCATGGAGTTTCTAAGCATCTCGCTCCCACACTTCAGTGTTATCGCTCAATCTCTGACAACACCTGTCAAACGTCCCATTTTGACAGCTAAGTGACAGCTAGTGCGCGGGCGACGAATTCACGACTATAATGTCTAATTAGCATTTATCTAGATCGTCCATGTAATTAATTTATATTATTTAGATTTTCTTTGTACGTAATAGAATTAGAGTTACGAAACCAAGTATATAAAATCACAGTAATTAAGTACGAGTATTTCTTGGTTACGAAGAAAGTATTAATAAATGGCAACACCCAAAATTACAAACAAAAGAATGTAAAAAAGATGTAAATTAAAATAAATTCCTACATGGAGTTTTGGCGGGAAAACGAGAAAGATCGCGTCGCCGCATTGTATTATTTTCCAAAACTTGTGATATTTTCAGTGTTAGTGCATCAAATTGGTGGCATTTTATTCATTAAGTGCTGGATTACAGGTATGAGTGTGGGAAAGTGGTATAATGATGGTTAAACGTTTCTTTTCGTGTTTCCAAAACTTGCCACCACTTTACTAGGAGTATGACTTGACTTGATGATTTGGACTGTGAGAAGAGTAAACTGGTGAATGAGTAACGAGGCGAACGGAATTAGAAAGTTCTTGGTTCACGTAGCCATTGTCAACATCACAAAGTAAAAAAAATTGCATTATTATGTTCGTATGTCCGGTAAAATGACAATTCATGTCAAGATGGCGACATTAACATTAAACAAAGCAAAAACAAAGTTATACCATCCGATAGATGGAGCTAAACTAAAGAAGTTTTACTCAGTCGTGTGGTCTAAAGCAAACTCGTTTTTTTTTTCTCTTCCGTGGCAACTGTTAATTTTAATGAGGGTAGAAACTAAAAAGCTTGCCTCCGCGGTATCATCCATTAAAGTTAATAGTTTTCAAACAGTATCAGTGCATAACCGTGAAAAGGAGCTTAAAAAGAATATTTTATAGATGACAAAGATATAATAAATTGTATGTGAAAAGTTTACCTAAAATAGTAACTTAACATGTACCATCGTAGACCGTGGCGTCAGTTTTAGGTCAAACGTTTGCCACCAGTTAAGAACAAAATAATGAGTTAAATTACACTCCACTCTCTATTGATAAAACGGGTCTATTCGCGTACAAAAATTATCAAAACATAGTTTTGACTAACCTAACTAAAAAATAAGGTACAGCTGTTTAATGATGGTGGTGATAATGTTGTATTAAAAAGCTACGTCAGTATTAGACTAAGCTAGTCTTGTGTTCAGAGGCAGTTTTTAATTGTATCGTTATTTCAGGATCTGTTGGAAAGAATATTTCGGCTGTTCGACACCGACAATGAAGAACGTTTAGTGCAAGCTGACTGGTTCGAGTTTTTGAAGCAGAGACTGACGTGAGTAGTTATGTTGGATTTTAGAGGAAGATATTGATTTTTAAACGACATAACAGAGGAAAGGGAAGAGAAGGTTCTCAATTCGACTATTTAAAAAAAGAAAAATTTACCTCAATTAGTTGATCATGTAACTTGATTGTAACCAATAGAACCAAAAAAATTATGGAAATAACTGTTTCAATACGCAGTTTATGTGCATAGTTACTACGAAATTTTTCTCCTGTTGCATTGCAATTAAATATTCGTGATCACCCCTAGATCTTTCAACTGGGTGAACCGATTTTGGTGCGGTTTATCATTGAAAAGTTCCATACATCCAAAGCATTGGAATTAAAACATTTAGAAATAAGTACTTATGTTTATGTGTTATTGGCTGTATTGTCCTCCCTGTATTATATATGTATTTATGTTAATAATAGGCTTAATTAATAAATATAAACAATAATCTAACACCCAGGTGTTTGTGGAAATGCAGTATAAAAAAAAAGAAAAAAAAGCATTGGAATTCTTCACTTGTAAAAAATTCTACCAACTAAGGTACAAAAATAACCGATTTTTTACAGAGAAGAAAAGCAGATAGACTTCGTGGAGCAGGTGGAGAGCGTGGCCTACGTCCTCTGCGGCAACGACGACATCTCACTCGACACCTTCCAGCACATACTGCAGAATAAAGTCGTAAGTTATTGAGGCACTCGGATTCTTTTTACATGTACCTTCAAAGAAAACTCGACTGTAATGTTGAACCTTTGAAGGCCATTGTGCCACAACCGGTACCCCCCCACAAAGGTCATTCTGTATTGACAGCAGTATGTACTTCCAGCATCAGATTTTTTTTGTTTGGTTTTGGCTTCACACTTTTGTGTATTTAGCCAGTGTCAAGTAATTGATAATATCTCAAGTTAATTAATATCATATAATGTGTCAAGTCACAGTCCAAGTCATACTCCTAGTAGGAGGAGTTTTGGAAACAACACGAAAAGAAACGTTTCACCATCATTATACCACTTTCCCACACTCATGCCTGTAATCCAGCACTTAACGAATAAAAAACCACCAATTTTATGCACTAACACTGAAAATAACACAAGTTTTGGAAAATAATACAATGCGGCGATGCGATCTTTTTCGTTTTCCCGCCAAAACTCCATCAAATTTTTTCTTTAATATTTATTGGATGTCTTAATTCAAAGTGAAAAGCAAATCTTATGAACAAACGTGAAGCTTAAATCAGATTGTCTATTCATATCAGGTGTAATTTTGACGTGCCCATTTTAGCATATATTTATGTGGATTCCTTCCTTAAACTATATTTTCTAGTGACTTAGATACAATGTCGTTTAATGAAGCTAAATAATAGATCTACATACCCTTAAAAATAAAATAAATTAAAACTGTTTCCTTCCCTTGTTTTGAGTACATGTTCAAATCGCATAGAAGCAAACTGAGACACGTAATCAAAATAGAGGCAAGATTTCTGCCTCTGTTGTGTGGTGATTGATCAGGTCGGCTCATTGGCTCGGAGGTGGTGTGTTCGATTCTCGCAACGGACAAGTATTTTTGTACAGAAAAGCGGAATTACTTGTTTTGTGTCTTGGTTTGGTTTGGACGCTATTTTTTTTGTACTCATTATTATTTCATCAAGATGTTTGTTAGATGTAGCCATGTTTCAGGTAACAAAAATACTGTTCCGGGTGCTGGACACGGATGGTGACGGATACATCACAGCCGATGAGGTCATGGAGTTCATATCGGCGGTATCTAGTAGCAGGTAAGACTTTTGAAAGGCCAAAAATGGTTCACAGGCGTAATTATGAAAAACAAAATGTGTTTACTCTAATTTTGTACCTTAATATAGAAAAAAAGAAGGAAAAATCATTTCATCGTTAACATGATTATATTAGGTGTTCAATAATTCAAATTTACCATTTCCAGACCCCGCGTGGGATTCGACAAAACCAGCGTGGATCGATTGGAACAGCTATTCAGGAAGACAGTTGGAGATCAGAAGGAGATAACCAAGGAGCAGTTCCAGAAGATCATGGAGTCTAAGAATGTCAGTATACATTTATGCGTTCATAGCACAAAGTTTTTACTAGGTGGTAGGACTTTTCTGCAAAGTTCGTCTAGGTAGGTTTGCTAGTTATTCTGCCGTCAAGCAGTAGTGCGCAAGCACTTCTGTGTTCTGGTTTGAAGGCACTGTAGCTAGTGAAATTACTGGGCAAATGAGACTTTATGACCTAATCTCACAGTCTAGTAATGTTATTGCTAGATTGCGCTGATGTCTCAGAATGACGTGCGCAGTGCAGTGTCACGCGAAAATATACTTTTGAGTTTCAAGTGTCACTGCAACTGATATGGGCAGTCGTGTAGCTTAACATCAGGCGAGCGACTAGCTCGTCATGTCATTTCGTAACATAAAAAAATAAAAAAGAAGCTGAAAGGTTCATGCATTTTACAGGTTTATTAAGGTATAATTGTTTGCCGTACATTAAACTAAACAACTAACTCAGTATTTTCCCCTACAGCCATTCTTCACGGAACGAGTATTCCAGATCTTTGACGAGGACAATAGCGGAGCCATCTCCCTTCAAGAGTTCATAGCAGCTGTCCACCGCTTCGCAGGACAAACGCCTGAGGACAAAATCCGGTTCTTATTCAAAGTTTACGATATGGACAGTAAGTTTCATTTTGAAGATATTTTTTTTTGCTGTACCACTACTAAATAAAAATGTCTTCTTTTTCAAAAATCTAGTACAGGTTTCATAATTTTTAAATTTTGACCACTAAGGTCCGTATTATAGAACGATGCTCAGTTATCGATCGGTGCTCAAGTAGAGATTTCATTCACTAATGGATCACTCGGATAATCTCTGCTTGAGCACTGATTGACTGAGCATTGTTCTGTAATACCGACCTAAGAGTAGGGAAAATATATCATTTCTGCCAAGCCACAAGTGACAACTTCAAAAGTATCTTATAGGCCTCCCATCGTAGACGGCATCGTCATTTAATATCGGATGAGTTAGTGGTCCAAAGCGCACCTAATGTCAAAGCACAAAAAAAACGAGTGTGCTTTAGACTTTGACCACACGACTGAAGTAAAACTTCTTAGTTTAGCTCCATCTATCGGCCGGTGTAACTTTGTTTTTGCTTTACTTAATGTTAATGTCGTCATCTTGACAATTCTATTTAACTTTTTATTTAGTGCCTGTACATATTAATGTTTCTGTTAAATAAATTTACTACAGAGATTTGTGAATACATATTGTAAATTGTCACTTAACTGGACATACCAACATAATATACAAATTGTATACTCTGTTATGTTGACAATGGAGATCTACGTGAACCGAGTTCAACTTCCGTTCGCCTCGCATTCACCAGCTCACTCCTCAAGTTTTACTTCAATAATAGTTTGACTTTAATTTTCAAAGAGCAATCAATTTGATATCTTGTGTTACAGACGACGGCCTGATCCAACACCGCGAGCTCCAGCACGTAATGCGTGTGTGTATGGAGGAGAATGGAATGCAGTTTAGCGACGAACAACTCCTCGAACTGACGGAGGCCATGTTTGAAGATGCGGACACTGAGCGACGCGGGGTCATCACTTACGAAGCCTTCCGGACGATGCTCGACACTCACGGGGGCCTCTTGGAGAATATTACCATAAGGTAAGTTGTGCCGTTAGTCCGTTTGGTCCCGGTTGCGAACAAGACTATCCCATCTCATCACATCACATTCTTTACACCAAAATAAGTTAACGTTTGTGGACATTTCACGCAGCGTCATTTGGCCCCAAACTAAGCAAAGCTTGTACTATGGGAACCAGATAACTAAAACAATACTTAGATACTTTTTGTTTGTAAATACATAATCGGAATACCCACAATATTTTATAGACACAATATTTAATATTTAATAGACAGCCTCTGTGGAGTGGTGGTTGAGTAGGTTGGCTCATAACCCGGAGGCAGCGGGTTCGATTCCGCGGCAGGACAAGTATTTGTTCACAGAAAAAAAAGCGCAAATATTTGTTCTGAGTCTGGGTGTTGTGGGACCGTGGTCCTCGTAGTTACTGGGTCCCTGGGACACAGAATCCTAGTTAGGGTTCAGGATCTATGTATGTGATCGTTGGGCGTTATTATTATTATTTTTATTCATATAAAAGGATTTAGTTATGTTATTAGCTGAAAGTTATATCATGCCAAAAACGCACGAAGTAGCGAAGTAATGCGTAAAGTAGTGTTATTAAATATTTTCGTTTTTTCGTTTCGTAAAATTTACGATTTAAATAGAACTGGATATTTATAAACTCTATTAAGTATTATTAGTTATAAGAGGTGCCTTCAGCGTACAAAACAATTTACATAATTATAAAAAATTTGTAAATTAGACACTAACGCTAAGTCCTACAAAATAAAATGTATTATTGTGTCATTAAAGAAATTTCAAAATCAAATCAATCATCTCATCATATGGTGCCGTAGGAGACGGCTAAGGTCCATTAAATAGGCAGCAGCATTTTCTTCAGTACATTACTAAACTTAAAATTCTGACTTTTATTTTACAGCATAGACCGCTGGCTTGTCCCTCCAAAAGCAGCGCAACCGAGCAGCTTCCTTCAGCAAATCTACAAGCTGAAGCCCTACCAGCTCTCCCTACCTTATATAAGAAACAATTACGTGTTTCTGGCGTATTTGGCTGTCTTCTTCATTGTCAACATAGTACTGTTTGTAACGAGGTGCATTGAGTATGGAGCGGAGAATGGATTCACTATCTTAGCTAGAGGGTGCGGTGAGTATAGAAGTTTTTTTACTAGTGTCATGTAAAGCATTAGCTACCCTTGGCATTAGAACCAAGGTCAACAAATTTGCAAACCAAAGACTTGTCACATTAGTTGCAGATTTGACAACTGTCTTGTCAACTTTTCCACATCTATCTATATCTGTACTTTTGAGTGGAGTTCGCAACTTGGCAGCCGTGGTGTAGGACGCTCTCTGATTAGAAGCTATGCCATGTGCCAAGATTGCCAAGTGGCAGCAATTGGGTGACAAGAATCAAAGGCTGAGCTTAATAACCGTACCATGGGAGAGATATTATGTCCAGCAGTGGACAAAAACAAGCTAAATAAGATGAAGAAAAAATCGAACGTTGACCATTTATTCACCATCGTCATCTTTGCTCTCATCAACCTACTCTAATGTATTGCTAAGCCACAGAGCATAATCTTCTGCCTTCTTTTCCAGTAATAACCAGCTGTCCTTCTTTACTACTTTTTACTACTTTTATCACTAGTCTGGGAAATTCCGCAGGGTGCCGTATACACTGTAATGCCACGCGAGACTTTATAATTTGGTTTCGAGTGACACTACAATCTGTTATATCGGGCGAACGACGAGGTCTATGTTTACTAGATCGTCATGCCATTCCAAAACCTAAAAAAATCTGCCGACAAACCATTTGTTATGTCCTCATCTCCGCAGGTCAGTGCCTGAACTTCAACAGCGCGTGGATCCTAGTGCTGATGCTGCGGCACTGCATCACGCAGCTGCGCGTGCGCGGGCTCGGCTCGGCGCTGCCGCTCGACCACCATATCTACCTGCACAAACTCACAGGCGTGCTCATCGCTGTGCTCAGCATCCTGCACACAGTCATGCACCTGTGTAACTTTAGTGAGTATGAATTTTAAATACACCATTGCCATTTCATCATAATTGGCCTGGCCTGAAAGCTCAGTTCGTCGACTAGCCTGACAGCTCAGTTGGTCGACTGGACTGACAGCTCAGTTGGTCGACCGGCTGATAGCTCAGTTGGTAGTAACCCTACTTTCTGAGATGCAGGTCGTGGGTATTTTCCTCTTCAAGGTGTGTAAGAGATTAGCTCCCCAACTTGTTGGCACTATCATAAAGAAGATTTCCTAAACCTTTTTAATTTGTGGTTTCAGGTATAATAGTAGTAAACCACCCAGTGATCAACCGCGATAACTTCACCCTCTCCCAATGGCTGCTGACCGCCGCACCTGGGCGGTACGGGCTGGTGGGGGGGTGGGCCAACCCCACGGGGTTTGGGCTGGTGGCGGTGCTCACGGTGCTGGTGCTGTGCAGCCAGCCGTGCGTGCGGCGTGGGGGGCGGTTCAAGGTGAGAGGTCCTGGAGCCCTGGAGATTTGGGAAGCTTTTATATTATTTGAGGATCCCTGAGCAATTTAGGAGAACCTCAAGGATTCCTAAGAAATGTTTGAAGAGTCTTGAATATTGATTATTTGACTACAGCCTCTGTGTCTTCTATAAGTATTCAGTCTTAAATAAGAGTTCACTAGCGCCTTTTAAACCCTAAAGTCGCTAATTACTGCTTTTGTAGAACCCTAAGGGTTTGACCAGAGTTTGTTCATGCCAGTATAGAGTTCAAAGAGGTAATAGCAAACGTCTATCACTTACATATATATCTAATAGCTGCAAGATACGCTAAAAGCTACAGTACAAGATACTTAGCTTGCATTATAGCGATCTAAATCGCTACTCTACGTCTTGAGCCTATTAGGTCAACCTCTTATTTCTTTTATATATCTGTAGTATTACAATGAGTGATAATATTGAATTACAAACGCTATTAAATAGCTGGATGCTATAATTGCAGCTATTGTAGCATCTCAATCCCACAACACCCAGGTGTTGTCCATCACCACCATTGGAGTTCCAGTCCCTAGACACAGGGAATCCCAGTTATTATATATTTTAGGTCTTTACCTATGAAATTGCCGTTTTGTTTGAAAAAAGTTAAAGTATTTTTTTTTTCGAACTTATTTATTTCTTTTATTCAAAGTAATAACCCCTGCAATCAATGCATCTTTGCCAACGCTGTGGCAGTTTATGGATGCCCTTCTTGAAAAAATCAGCAGGACGGGAGACAACAAACTCTTCATAGGCGTTTTGTACTGCCTCTTGGGAATTGAATTTTTTTCCCGCTAAAAAGTTGTCCAAATTTTGGAAAAAGTAATAGTCAGTAAGCGCAAGATCTGGTGAGTATGGCGGATGAGGGAGAGCTTCCAAACCCAACTCATGCAGCTTAGAGAAATATTTTTGCATTTCTTGTAACCACTTGATAATACATTTTTGGATTAGAGACAATGAATAAAATTGCTAGGTGGTAGGACTTTTCTGCAAAGTTCATCTAGTTCGTACCACCGCTTTGCCAGTTATTCTGCCGCCAAACAGTAGTGTGCAAGCACTACTGTGTCCCTGTTTGAAGGGTATTGTAGCTAGTGAAATTACTGGGCAATTGAGACTTTATGGTCTGATCTCACAGTCAATTAATCTTATTACCAGACTATGCTGATGTATCAGGATGATGAGCGCAGTGCAGTGTCACTCGATACTTTATGTTCAAGTAGAGTTCCGAGTGACACTGTTCTGTTATGGGTGGCCATGTCGCTTAACATCAGGTGAACAACTAGCTCGTTAACATAAAAAAACTATTATTTTTCAGATATTCTACTGGACCCATCTTTTATACATTCCGTTCTGGGTGCTACTGATCCTGCATGGCCCCAACTTTTACAAGTGGTTTCTGATTCCCGGAGCCTTGTATGTCACGGAGAGGATACTCAGAATCGTCTGGATGATGTGAGTTGGATAGGTTTTTAGATGACCCCATCATACTAAGGATTCCAACAAATTGACATTGATTATGCAGGTCCATTTGCAAGAGTGGGTAGATGTTAGACGACACACGCATATCTTCGACTTCCCTTGATCGCACCCGGTTTCCTCACGATTAAAAAACAGTATAGGTTGGAATACCGTCCCTAGACTTGGATTTCATCCATTAAGTATCTTTTTTCACATGGGTCATTGAATGCCCAGATTTCAAACAAGACATTAGGCTTTATACACATCTAATTATAAAATTTCAATCAAACAGTGTTTGATTATTAACTTTATTAACCAAGTTCCGCAGCTCTAATGATGCAGTACCCGTGATTCGAATAACAAATTGCAAGTTCACTGTTGATTTTGCAATTTGAAGCACTGTGAGAGTGTAAGAGATGCAATCTGATCTATAATCGAAGCTTTGAATCGGATTTTTCTATTCCGCATTGTGCCGGATTGCTCGCACCAGTAGTGGTAAAGAGAACTTCTATTTTTTCAAACTCACATTGTACCTAATGGGCTTAAGGGCAAAGTGCTTCTAACTCTTTATTATTTCAACTAAAAACTATTAGCTAAGCTATTGACATATAACTAATTCTCTCTTGTCCATAAACGGTTTTCATCACTAGTCGTCTGCTTCAGGTCGGAACGCAGCAAGACGTACATCTCCTCCGGCATCCTGCTCCCGTCGCGGGTGACCCACCTGGTGATCAAGCGCCCGCCGCGGTTCGAGTTCCACGCGGGGGACTACGTATTTGTGAACATCCCCACCATCGCCTTCTACGAGTGGCATCCATTTACTATCAGTAGTGCGCCCGAGTTGGAAGGTATTATACAGAAAGAAAGAAAGAAAAAACGAGATAAAAAGTATCCTTTGTCCATCTCCTGGTTCTAAGCTACCTCCTCACCAATTTTCTACCAAATTTCAGTAAAAAAAACACTGCAGTAATAATGGTGCTTTTATTTTAGTCGGATTATAATTTGTTAGTTGAATAACATTTATCTAGACATTGAAAAATCGGACCTTAAACCAATAAAGTTTCTACATATTTAATCTCTTTAGCCCCAAAGTAAATAATTTGACAACCTCTGTAGTGTGGTGTTTGAGCAAGTCGGAGTAGCCCGGAGGTGGTTGGTTCGATTGTGACAGGAAATTATTTGTGCACAGAAAAGAAAATGCATGAAGAGAAAACGAAAAGGCATGGTTTTAAAACTTGAACTTAACGGATAATAATCCTGCCTTATTACACATTAAAATTCCAAAATACACGGTTAATGGAAAAAAGTTCAAAATTCACAACTGCCATTTTCGCATTCTTTTCAACGACCCCCCACATTTTTTTTATTTGGCTACATTTAAGTGCAAACGGGTATGAGCATAGCATCTACTCTCCAGGCTACCTGTGGCTGCACATCCGCGGCGTGGGCGAGTGGACCAACCGGCTGTACTCCCGGTTCGAGCAGGAGCAGGCCCGCCTGCACGGGCCCGCGCCCGCTGTGCCCGCCTTGCTGGACAGTGGACATGAGTGAGCTACTACCCTTTTTGAAGTCAAACTTGTTTACACACGCTTGACTTGGGGAGTAAGCTGGCGAAGCGAACGGAAGGGGAAAGTTGTTGGTTAACGTAGATCTCCATTGTCACCATAACAAAGTTAAAAATTTGTATAATTATGTTGGTAATTTACAATTATTATTGTCAAGATGGCGACATTAACATTGACCAAACCAAAAACAAAGTTTTTTTTGTTTTTGGCTCCACAGTTTATTTAGCCAGTGTCAAGTATTTGATAATTTCTCAAGTTAATTAATATTATGTATATTTTTTATGTGTTAAGTCAAGTCACAGTCCAAGTCATCAAGTCAAGTCATACTTCTAGTAAAGTGGTGGCAACTTTACTAGAAGCTTCTATGGAGTTTTGGAAACAACAAGAAAGGAAGCGTTTCACCATCATTATACCACTTTCCCACACTCATGCCTGTAATCCAGCACTTAACAAATAAAATGCCACCAATTTTATGCACTAACACTGAAAATAACACAAGTTTTAGAAAATAATACAATGCGATGACGCTATCTTTTTAGAAAAAAAAAAAACAAAACAATTATAGCTATCAGCCGATAGATGGGCTAAACTGAAGAAGTTTTACTTCAGTCGTGTGGTCTAACATACTCGTTTTTTTTTATTGGTTAAGAATACTACGTAATTTCAAATTATTTTTATTTTAAACTGCCTATAGCCGCTGTGGTATGGTTGTTTAGCAGGCTGGTTCATAATCCAGAGGGTTCGATTCCCACGACATGACAAGTAGTTTACAACACAGAAAAAAAAGCGCAAATACATGTATGCGAACGTTGGGCGTTATTATTATTAAGGTATATAAGATATATAAGAGTTATTGTCACGAGACTGATAGCTACTCTTCAATTCACATTCTGATATATCTAGCATTGGTCCTTCCAGGAAGCTAGCCCGAACCAGTTCTAGCCAGAGCAAAAAGAGCGTCAAAAGCAAAGGGAAAGGACTTGGATCTTTCAGGAAACCGAAGAAGGTGTCCTTAGACCTGACTCCACAGAAGTACAGTAGTAATGAAGAACCGTACAATGCGCATTTTGATGGTAAGTTCAAACTTTAATATAATAAAATAAATGTGTGGACATTACACACACCGCCATTTAGTCCCAAACGAAGCAAAGCTTGTACTATGGGAACCAGATAACTGATACAATGCATAGATACTTTTTGTTTGTAAATACATATATAGAATACAATATAAGACCATTACACCACCTCCATCATTTTGTTTTGTTTTTAGAATTAACTCCAACACCGACGAAGACCACTCCAGAGGTACTCTCTCCACAGCGATTGCTTGAAAAGTCCCGATCGATGCCGGATGTTCAAAAAAAGGCCAAGAAAATTGTGTAAGTATACTTTTTAGTTCTTAATTAACATCATCTTTCAGCATATGAAAGTCCTGCTTTATTGAAGTAAAACTTTACGCACTCTTAATTGGGGAGTAAGCTGGTGATTGCGAAGCGAACGGAAGTCGAAGTTGGTTCACCTAGATCTCCATTGTCAACATGACAAAGTTAAAAAATTGTATTATTATGTAAGCTAAACTAACGTCACTTAAAAAGTCGAAACTAACCCGACCCAGGTTTCAGACATATTCGATGTCCTGCCGTTATTTATCTTACAAAATGTGTCATACTCACGATAGTTTTCAAACTAAAATTGTATTATTATGTTGGTATGTCCGGTAAAATGACAATTTACAATTGTCAAGATCATAGCGACATCAACGTTGAACAAAGCAAAAACAAATTTATACCGGCCAATAGATGGAGCTCAACTAAAGAAGTTTTACTTCAGTCATGTGGTCTAAAGCACACTCGTTTTTTTCAATTTATTAATATTGTTCCAGTCTTCGTGATTTCCTCCGTTCAGAATCAGAGCATACCTTCGATCACATGGACACACTCTCTCGTCTCCAACACATCGCAACAGCCTACAAGAACCCGCAATATAAGGACCTTGAGCACCGGTTCCGTTACATGAGGACCAAGCCTCCTATCATAGCCTTCAAGACCCCTAGCTTTGAGGATTGTGAAAGGAGGCGAAGTAACGAGAGCATTATTACACTTGGTGAGTATAATATATCATACTACAAAATGTATCATCACTCTTATCAGATTAATATTTTATTTTTTTATTTTTTATTACTTCAAACTTGTCTAGCATTTGATCGCGCTCTCACCCGATGGGAAGTGACGATGCGATTGAAGGTGTAGCATGCTAGCCAAGTAAATACCTATTCACTCTTCTCTTGAACACACCCGGGTCATATTTCGCTGGAAACACAGACGCTGGAAAGGCATTCCATTCCTTAGCCGTTCTAATTAAGAACGTTGTGTCAAATCGCTTGGTACGAATGGATGGTATTTCGACCGCGAAAGGATGGCGCTTAGCCGAGCGTCTAGTAGTCCGGTAGTGGAATGGTGATGGGAAAAAGAGATCATGCAGTTCTTGAGCGCATTCACCGTGGTGTAATCTGTAAAAGACCGACAGACTTGCCACCTTACGTCGATGTGCAAGGCTCTGGAGCCTTTCACCTTATGAAGGTGAACATTTGTATGTGTGTATGTTTGTTACTCCTTCACGCTCAAACGGGATTCTATGAACATTTTTTTTTCATTTTAATTGCCTTTTAGAAAATCTGTCATTCACAGTGATGAAACTTTCAGCGCAAAAAATATAAATAATAAGAATTTTTTTGCAACTTTCTCCACTGTAATAATAATTTCAGCTCGCAGACGCCTTTCCAAGAGTATATCTCCAGATAAAGACCCAGAGTCTCCAAAAGATAAGAACTCTATGGAGATCAAGGAGTTTGCCGAGGGGTTCAACCCTGAAGCGATGCTGTCAAACCTTCCAGTGGGGAAACCTTTGGAGGTAAGATTTAAGTCTGTATCTTTACCTAGTTTAGGTTCGTTATTGTGTTCTAGTGTATAATTATGACCATCGCCATTGTAGTATCGGTCTAAAATAACCTTTCTGCACTAATAAACTAAAAAGTTTTTTTGATATCCACCCCTCTTTCGTAAATGAAAAAAAGATGGATACCAAAGAAACTTATTATTTTCTTTAGTGCTAGCAGTTCAAACCATTTATCATCTCAAAGGTGCCACTTTGAAACATGTACTTATTAGAGGCTTAGAATCAAATAATTGTTACGTAAAACAAACCATGTGAACGTGAAATTAAACGTGTCAGGAATATAGCAGCTACTTAACCAAAAAAAAGTCTGTGAAATTCTCATCAAAAGCTTTTACATATATAATTTTATAAACGGGGATTTACGAACTAGTCAATACATAACACTCTTCGCTTTAAGATGTAACTATATATAGTTATAGTATGCCTATAGGCAACGGTAACCACCGTACCATTTAGTAAGTCAACTGCTTGATTGCTTTCCTTTTACTTAAAACGCAGCATACTACTAGATGGGTTTTTTTGATCTGATAAAGTGTTCATCCAAGAATAACTTTATTCATGACTATATTGTTTAATAACAAGTAATAGTAAGTAATATTAGGCCAATCTAGCCCCAAACTAAGCAAAGCTTGTACTATGGGAACCTGATAACTGATACAATACTTAGATACTTTTTTGTTTGTAAATACATACATAGAATACAATATAACACCCAGACACAGAACACAAATGTTTGTCTTGGGTGGGAATCGAACCCACAACCCACAGTTCAGAAGGCAGGGATACTACCAACTGAGCTAACGGGCCAGTCATAGATCGACAACCTGGTCAGACCCACGGAGAGCTGATGAATGCAGGAAGCAATCAGCTGGACATGTCGGCACTCTGTGGAAGGTATATGTTCTGCAGTGAACGTGGCTAATTATGAACGTAAAGAAGTCCCTACACTAATGTTCCATCTTCTACTCTCCCGCTATTCAAGAAGTCTTGAAATTTCCTCTCTTGTCATCTTTTCATCTTAAAATGTATTGTCTTCAGATCTACATCGACGGTCCGTACGGAGCTGCCTCATCGCATATCTTCCAGGCACAGCACGCAGCACTGATCGCGGCCGGTATCGGCGTCACTCCCTTCGCGTCCATCCTGCAAGCAATCATGTACCGGTACTGGCAGGCGCGGTCCGAGTGCCCCAAGTGTCACCATACTTGGACCGCGCGTCTGCCCAGCTATAACATGAGACTTAGGAAGGTAATCAGTCCATCTAGGGAAGATGCAAAAGTTCAGTTAGTTTGGAAATGGATTTTGGATTGGAGTGACCAATTTGATTTGAGTCTTATGCAAGGAAGGAAGTTTATGAAATCCATTTAGCTAGTGTCAGATGTATTATTCGATCCGATGCCACTTATTTGCAAAGTAATAGAATGACAAAAGTGCACAAATGTTATTATGCAAATTACCCTGGTAAGTCTACAATAATTGAGCTAGTGCTCATTTATGAAGGAAAGGAAGAATTAGGAAGGTAACGTTTTCAAATCGAGGGTGAACAGATATGAATAACGCAAGTGTCACATGCTAGTCAGTTTGATTGCATCACAATGCGATGATCTCAATCTGGGTTTTCAATCAGACCCATATTATTGATGTATTGTAAATACTGAGCCATTCATTGGTCCAACACATATAGGTAATTAAGTATAGTAGTTAACTTTTTGTGGTCTGTGAATGAATATCCAATAACTATGTTTCCTGGGTTCCAGGTGGATTTCTTCTGGATAAACCGTGAGCAGCGTTCATTCGAATGGTTCGTGAGCCTCCTCTCGCAGCTGGAGATGGAACAAGCGGAGCTGGAAGGAGACTCGGCTCGGTTTCTAGAGATGCACATGTACATCACAAGTGCTTTACAGAGGACAGATATGAAGGCAGTTGGGCTACAGCTGGCTTTGGATATGTTGCACGAGAAGGTACCTTAGCTCGCTTAGATTAAAATATATTTGAAGTGTACCCGCACTTTCGATGGAAAGCAATGATGATCCTTTGAATCTAAAATAGTCTTTAGTGGTAGTTTAAGGTGGTTAAAATAAGCAAAGATGAAAGCAGACGTGGTAAAGTATTAAAACGCTCAGGCTTTGGATTTACACTAAAATATACCTAATTGCTTTAAAGTTTAGAGTTGAAAAAGAAGCAAACAAGAGTCTAGACTGGTTGGCAGCGAAAACAAAGAATATATCAGACATTTTTAGACCTTACTTCGAACGAGTTGTGCTCTTCTTGAGCATCATTAATTAATATGATAGTCTTCTGCGCTCATTGACAAAAAGGGTTAAAATCTAAAATGTTATCTAATTTGCAGGAGAAGCGCGATCTCATTACGGGACTGAAAACCCGTACCAACGCCGGCCGCCCTAACTGGGATAAAGTCTTCAAACAATTGCAGGAACAAAATAAGGTAAGAAAGCTTACTTAGGTTTGAAAAGGAAGCTTTAAAAAACAATTAGGTATTGGCTGGCCACGGTACGATAAACTGAGCTCTGTGCGATGAAAATTAGAGCTATTGTTGCGTCCCAGTTGAGGTACACAACACTTAAAGTAGATATAAAAAAAATTTGAGTTAATTTATGTTCTAATTGTTACAAAAGAATTGTGATGTGAGTTTAGCCGATTCTGTCGCGGCGTGTCAAAGCACTGTTTTGTGGAATAGTGAGTAGAATGTGCAGAGTTGCAAAATGGTATTGTACTTCGTACAGCTATCTTAAATATGGCCCTAGGGACCAAATTATCTCCATACCAAATTACATTGAGATTCATTGCACACTCTGTTTCCGTGACCCTTGTAACTCGGCAGGATTTTTACATTTACCTATTTCTTTTGACAGGGTCAAGTGACTGTGTTTTACTGTGGACCGCCACAGCTCGCTCGGACTCTCAAACTGAAGTGCAACCAATACGGCTTCCGGTTCAGAAAGGAAGTCTTCTAATTACCTATAGACTAGTAAATAATAATAGTCGTAAAGTGAAAGGACCCAACCCTCATTGCTGCCTGCGAGTGCTGGGAATATCAAAGGAATATCCAGGGAATAGGCAGCAACATTCTCGGCACATTCAAACTGGCCCGATAGCTCAGTTGGTAGTAACCCTGCCTTCTGAACCGCAGGTGGGTTCGATTCCCACCCAGGACAAACATTTGTGTGATGAACATCGATGTTTGTCCTGTGTCTGGGTGTTATATTGTATTCTATGTATGTATTTACAAATAAAAAGTATTTAAGTATTGCATAAGTTATCTGGTTCCCATAGCACAAGCTTTGTTTGGGGCTAGATGGCGCTGTGTGAAATGTTAAAAATGTTTTTATTTTTTTAACGGGCCACTGCTTTTAGTCTCTGTCGAATTTTACAGCGTCACCGGGCGGGAGAGACAAGCAAATGGACCAGCATAATGGAAATAAATAATGAGTCCATTTGCTGGAACCAAGCCGCCAGAAAAGTGTTTTGAATATGGGAACCGCTTTAGTCCCGTGTTGAACTATCTACCTACTGTTTTGATACACTTAGCGAAAATACTTTAGTTCCGTGGCGCCATCTATTGATATTGTGACGAAATCGTTGTTTTATTTCTCGGTTAGAGAAGTACGACTTTTACGACGTAATAATTTGATATTTTAATTTATTATAATTTTTTTAAGTAACTAATTACTCCAAAAATATAACAACTACTACGAAATTTGGACCTAGGATCATGAATTGGACTATACAGATGACATATAATCCGACAAAATTTAAATGGTAATTTTACAGTGTATGTTATTTGCTTATTTTACAGTGATAACTGCTTAAAAAAATAATATTTCTGGGCCCGTAAATTTTCGAGGATATTTAAAAATCGCGTAGAAGAGAAATAAATAGAAATATTTAGCAAACTGCTGCTAATTACGGACTATATATAATCCCAGAAAATTGAAGAGTAGCATTGAGATAAATTAATTTTAAAATTAAGTTAATACTAAAAATGATAGTTACCTACTGCCATTAATTTAGTTAAACGACAATTGTATAGTTTAATTAAAATTTATAGGTAAGTAATAAGTAATTTAATGATTAAGATTATAAATGTTGTAATTAATAGGACAAACTTTTTATTGTTATTTTTATAAAATTTAAAATAAAGAATGTGTTTTGGAAAATTGGTTTTATTGTAGTGGTATTTTTACATTTTTTACTGTTAATGAATGACGTGACGAGCTAGTCGTTCATATGATAAGCGACACGGCCGCAACTACCTACAGTTGCAACTTGCAGTGTCACTCGGAACTAAGGTATATAAAATTTAGCGCGACACTGCACTGCGCAAATCCCCCTGAGACTTCAGCACAGTCTGGTAATTACTAGACTGTGAATTAGATCATAGTCTAATTTGCCTAGTAATTTCACTAGCTACACACTAGCTGTGCTCTGGACCCTAACTAGGATTCCCTGTCTCTAGGGACTCAGGAACTACGAGGACCATGGTCTCACAACACCCAAACTCAGAACAAGTATATGCGCGCTTTGTTTTTCTGTGCACAAATACTTGTCCTGCCGCGGGAATCAAACCCGTCGCCTCCGGGTTCTGAGCCGACCTGCTTAACCACCACACCACAGAAGCAGAATAAATAAGAATATTTAATCTAACTCAATGAAATGACAAGTCTTGTATCTACTCCCATTACCTACAATAGGATATTAGTTACCCATCCGCAATTCAACTCCACGCAATAATCGTCATTCGCAAACTACGTCATCGTAAGCCACAGATTCATCATTAGTTACTATCCACACATTCTACGTCATCTACCACAGATTAAATACCAGCTTCCAATATCATACGTCACCTATTAATACACGCGGAAGATAATGATTCGCGAACCTTGCGCGTCCAAGTGTAAGGTCACCTATCCAAGGTTGACCTCGGAGCGACCTCGCGACAAGGATAACCTTGCAAACGAGGCCGCGTCCTCAAACGACGAGGCTGAAGTTTGACCGCGAAATTTTTGCACATGCTGATAAAGTGTACCATCGAGCATTTTAGAAATGACTCAGTCGAAAAAAGTTTGTTGATAATTCAACGAAATATCGCAAAAAATTTGCGACATTTTTCAATGACATTTGGAAAATTGTCTTGAGTCAAGGACTTTTCCGTTCAGATTTGATATGGCAAGTTTTAATATAGATTATAACTGCAATTAATACTTTCGATTGTAATAACACATAATTAGGTGTAGGTAATAATTTACTCCAAATGAAATACCTACCTACTTGTATTTAGTGTGAATTAAATTTTCAAGATTAAAATTGCAACTAAGTAAATAAATGTAGATTATATTTTGTTAAAACCTTTTTAAAATGCATATTGCAACACTCGTGTTCGAAAGGTACGGACATCTATGAACCGCGCTTGGAACTAACTTCCTGAAGAGTACTAGTATATTTTATGTTGTCATGAGATTTTTTACAGACAGCAGCAATGGTTCTGTTGCTTAAGGATTTCAATAGATGGCGTTAAAATAAAATAAAAGATTTTGAGGCGAGTTGATTTATTAGTTACCTTACTTTTTAGAAGCTATTGGAAGAAAGGGTGGGATATGGTCACGGTTCTTTGTAACCTAACTCCCTACATTATCTCTTCAGGATGTAAGGTCATATATTCTAATCTCGTTTCTCTTATCAACTCCATTATGAGTAAAAAGGACAAAAGTTTATGCGAAAATTAGTTAGTGCGAAAATTAACCACCAATAGAGAAAGCCTGATTGAAACAAAGGTTTCTACAATCTCTCGATAAAGTATTTTACACATGAAACAGCATATAAGGAATATATTCTTCTAGAATAATCTTTTTTATAGGTACCTACACACATGTAAAAAATACGTTTTCCGTATTGATAATCTGCTGTGCTGCTAAGCCCAAGATATCACACAACCTAGCAATAATAACACCACTATAATATACCTTTCATCATTTTTTTTTCAATAAGTCTATAAACTTATAGCCTATAATAAATTTTTCCAACATCAGCAAATCATAATTTTACTTGTTAAAGGTAGGTGTATGTTATGATGTTTATCAATTGAAGATAAGGTTATCATCAATCGTCCATGTCTCGGGACTAGGGATGGGAAACAACTGCTATTATTTGTGGCTCACAATAATAAAGAACTGAAACGGTCATCCGACGTCAGTCTAATGGAACCTGTGTTTTATACTATGATACTACTGACACATGTGTGTTCCTTAAAGTACAATTACCAGCTCAAATTACTGTACTAGTGGGAATGTGGTTTGTTGAGAGTTGAAGTTTAGTTTCAAACGGTTTTGAAGATTCCAGCAGGACGTTTCTTATTTATCTGCAAGTGTGGCGGGACCGCCGGATCGCGTATTCCATTTTGTTTTCCAGTGAGCGAATGTATTTTTTGTCCTTTTCCCCTTTTTTACTGGAGATCGGTGACTTTTTATACAAACTTTTCTTGTCTTGCTTGTAAATAAGTCAATTTAGGTATCAAGGGATTTTTAAATTGATTTTCGGAATTAGTTGGGCTTTTATTTTGCTCAGATGGAAAATTGCTGTATAAAATACGGATTTCAGCTAAAATCGATTGGAGTCATCATCAATCATCGGACCCTGGAATTCCCTTTTGTTTCTTTGCTTATGTTGGGCGGTTGTCTGCTTGTCTGCAAGCGTTCTACTAGTACTAGCTATGGGGTCAATGACACTGGATTGCGATGGGGTCATCGCTGGCTGTTGGTGAAGTCACGAAGTTCAAAGGCTGAGAATGTTGTAGTGACATTTCCTTCATTTTTCAAGTTAAGGATAAATTTATTCGAGTATTTTTTCTCTAGTTTATTTTACAGGCGTTGACAATGAAAACACGAAAATTTATATTTTAGTGATGGTAGTTGACTCAAATCTCTAAGCATCGAAAAAATTTTTCGTAAGATTCCACTGTTCCCTTTATTTGCAACAAATTTATTTTAGGTAAATGAATTACTTATATTAAATTTTTTTTTCTATAAATTATTTGTTAATATTAATAAGTGAAATTACTGGGCAATTGAGACTTTATGATCTGATCTCACAGTCGAGTAATCTTATTACCAGACTGAGTTGATGTCTCAGGATGATGTGCGCAGTGCAATGTCGCGCGAAACTTTATACTCGTATGTTAGAGTTCCGAGTGACACCATTCTGTTATAGGCAGCCGTGTCGCTTAATATCAGGTGAACGACTAGCTCGTCAATGAAGTTTAGGCAAAATATTTCATAAAACATTAATATATTAAATATTTTTGCTAGAGCTGTAAACAACACGGGTTTTGCTACATAGTCTGTGATATATTAAATAAAATCAATTTAAAATAGTGTCGAAAAATTTTAAGCTATTATTACTTATTTGGTTATGTTGCTTAGATAGATAGTTATTTATTCAAGTGTCCGTGTCATTTGGTATATATATATTTGGTTGGTTTCTACCTGATTAGGGTTTCACTGAGTTTTTCCTGTGCAGTAAATAGACCAATGTAGGTTTCTCATTTTTTTTTTAAATAAAAATACAAGTTCCCGTCTATACTAAAATTCATCAGGTCCTAAGTTTGCACCTATCCCTCTGTGACGTAAATACTGCTAGAAGGGTACGTCCTAAGGAGATATGTACCTGTAACTTAAGAACTGTCAATATTGAATGCAGATGGCCATAGCTTTCGCAAATAATGAGGTTATAATTTAGCACATACTTACCAACAAACATTTGCATTCGGCCCAATCTCTTAGCGGAATTATACAAATATACTGTATGAATAATATTATACTAAATATCCTTGCATCATTTCGCATAACTAGTTTATCCTCATTTCCGTCATTTTTCTCAGATATACGTCATACAATATATGTCCGAGTATTTTCGCTATCAGCTTAACGTATACCTATTGTGGTTAAACGAATATGCAGTAATAAATTGACTGTTTTGAGGCTTAATGTACTCATCATAATGACATATTAATTAATACTTGTTAATTTGTTTAATTTGACGATGCAATAATTACTTATTGTATCGTATAAGGACAAATTTAATGTGTTTGCAAGTGAAACCATTTGGTGTTGCAGCGTTATGTAGTTTACCTTGTTGGCAAACAAGCTATTTAATTGCTCGGTGCATTATGTGATCCTCGCATGAAGAAAGTGTAGATTTTAACTCCTACAGTCATAATATATTTTTATTTCTGCGACAAGCTAAATATTGGTGTGTAACTGTTAGCGGAGCTGAGGAATTTATGATTAACTAATGTTTAGAAAATGAAGCGCACGCTGGTGTTAAAGTATTAATAAATTAATATTTTAAACATTTACAGTAAATAACACAAGACCAAATAATAATGACTGCACAAACGAGAATTTAAATAAAAACTCCACTTGACTACACGTAAAATAGAAATAAATTCAAATAACTAGGAAGAAATGCCTATATTCAGCCATAAAAAATTATGTAGGTAATAATAATAACGTCCAACGATCACATACATAGACCCTTACTAGGATTCCCTGTATCTAGGGACCTAGGAACTACGAGAACCATGGTCCCATAACGGTCCGTTTTTTTCTGTGCATAAATACTTGTCCTGCCGCGGGAATCGAACCCACCGCCTCCGGGTTATGAGCCGACCTGCTCAACCACCACACTATAGAGGCTGTCATGCCTCAAAATGTATGCACAATTTTATTTCCTTCTTACTGAGAGATACAGATAGTTCGATAAGCAGTAGGTACGTAAAATCCGAAGAGTCACTGGACACCAGTTCGTGTGTCATGCTTCATAGTCTTGTCCTCGGTTGCCTTAGATCTACGACGCTGTGAGGTATTCCCAAATATCATTTGCTAAAGTGCATGATTAAGATCTTGTAAAATAAAAATATCCTTTTAGAAAGGGGTTAATTTCAAATTAATATACGAATGATATTTACGAATAGTGTGTTGAATTCTCGACCAGTTTCAAATTCAAATCGATGCTCTTCTTCAGGATGTGAACTCACGCATCACTCACCGCACCGCTACCATGTACTCACTGCGTGATCTCACTTCCTCTGTAAAGTCGGTTGAGTACAAAAAGTTTTAAAGTTTTTTTGTAGCTTTTTCATCACTATGTGAACTGTGTCTTTGATGAATACTGCAGATGGGTGTGAGACACAAGGAGACATCGTCAACCATATTGTCGCTTAGCATCAGGAGAAATCTGGTAAAACGCAAGCTTAATATCTAGTATATACGAGTACATAATTATATCAGCCGGCATAGCTTTGTTTTTGCTTTGTTTAATGTTAATATCGCTGTCTTGACAATTGTAAATTACCATTTTACTGGACATACCAAAATAATATATTATGTTGACAATGGAGATCTACGTGAACCACCAGCTTACACCCCACGTCAAGAGTGCGTAAAGAAGTTTTACTTCAAAAATTAAATAAAAATCAACTTTTGTGACTCAATCGATTTTTCGATTCCAATTTGACTGAAAAATGACTCAGCCGCTGTGATCCAAGTCCCTGTGGAATGACAACGAACCATCAATATAACGCTCGCGGTCCCATCACTACCGACAGTTTACATGTCGCATGTTCAGTATTACTCGCGGTGTTAAAACGTGCGCACGCGCTGTCGCGTACCGAGCGCAATAAATCAAATTGGAATTAATCTGTGTTGTGATTGTGATATGTTGGTATAATAAACATGAAGAACTTTTGGATTTGTGTGTTGGTCGTCGCTTTCATTGGCTTTGCTAAAGGTAAACGCTTTTAGTAGTTTGTTATTTGTTTACTGTTCTAGATATTTAGGCATTACTATATCAAAGTTTATTATTATTATTACGCAGCTAGTCATTTTCGTGACAGACCGGAAGAGGCTCATTTAAATATATCAGTTTTATGTCAATTAATGGTTGGTTACTTGATTTTAAATTGTGCGAGTAGGTAGACACGAGTCTGTCTCTGCTGTTTGTATATTGCGCATTTTTTGTAGACTTCTGAAAATAGAATGGCGACATAAATTGTGCTGAAGTAGCTAAAATCTTTTCTTGTTGTACGGTGTGTGTTTAGGTCTTTGTGCTTTTTTATTATTATTTTTTTTATATTTGGCTCCACACTCTTGTGTATTTAGCCAGTGTCAACTAATTGATAATTTATCAAGTTAATGATATTTCACGTAAATATGTGTCAAGTCACAATCGAAGTCATAGTCTAGTAAAGTCATACTCCTAGTAAAGTGGTGGCAACTTTACTTGAAGCTTCTATGGAGTTTTGGAAACAACACGAAAAGAAACGTTACACCATTATACCATTTTCCCACACTCACGCCTGTAATCCAGCACTTAACGAATATAATGCCACCAATTTTATGCACTAACACTGAATACACAAGGTTTTTCTTTTTTTTTTTTTACTTCAAACTTGTCTAGCATTTGACCACGCTCTCACCTGATGGAAAGTGACGATGTGATCGAAGGTTTTGAAAATAATACAATGCGGTGACGCAATCTTTTTCGCTTTCCCGCCAAAACTCCGTCTTTGTGCTTTACTAGGTATATTTCTATTATAATAGTGTTTCAATTTTGGACAGTTAAGTTATTCTTCTTTTCTTGTAGGCAAGTTGGTCAACCCTAGTTTCAGAATTTTTAGGCCACTTTTTTTTTTTTTTTTTTTACTTCAAACTTGTCTAGCATTTGACCACGCTCTCACCTGATGGGAAGTGGCGATCGAAGGTGTAGCATGCTAGCCAAGTAAATACCTATTCACTCTTCTCTTGAACACGCCCGGGTCATATTTTGCTGGCCGACCGCAAGTTGTAGGGGGCCCAAGTAGTAGTCTAGCCAACTACGAAAGGCTGCCCCACCGCTTGTGTAAAATCCTGAGGTTGTCCACAGGGCCAGTTGGCGACTGGAAGTGAGGAACTTGTGGGCAATTTCAGGGGGGTTCGGGCGTCCCCGCAGTCTCCGGGCAAGTTCTCCATTGGCGTAGGAGCTTCTCTATTACTGAGGGTTAGCATCCCAATATCTCGTCCACTTCCTACTTGTCTACCTAACTCACCCAACCATGAAAAAGTCAAATAAATTGAGCAAGTTTAAACGGCAGATGCACGTCCTCACTCTTAAAGTGCACCTCACAAATATTCGTGGGCTGCACTCAAATCTGCAAGCGGTCCATCATCATCTGGAGACCAACAAACCGCACTTGCTCTTCTTGACTGAGACGCAAATAGGATGTCCATCAGACACGGCTTATCTGGACTATCCAGGATTCATCTTGGAAAACCGCTTCCTTCCACGCGCTGGTATCTGCGTTTACGTCCGTGATGACATTTGCTGTTTGCGTCTCCGAAACCTTGAACATCCCCACTTTTCGGTGATTTGGGTGCTTGTGGACACCGGCATTGAGAAAATTCTCTATGCTGGTGTGTACAGATCACATAGCGGTGACCGGGAGACAACTCTTCTAATGGAGTATCTCAGTGAAACGGCAGATGTGGCTCAGCAACGCTATCCTTCGGCTCAGCTTGTTGTTCTGGGGGACTTTAATGCTCACCACCAGGAGTGGTTAGTCCCACACCGGATCACGGACCACGCTGGAAGAGAGACGCGTAAGCTCGCTTTGGCGCTCAATTTAACGCAGATTGTTAAAGAGCCAACGCGAGTGCCTGACATAGATAGCCACACTGCTAACTGCCTCGACCTTCTGCTCACGACTGAACCAGACCGATACTCTGTGGCGGTATCCTCACCCATTGGTAGCTCCGATCACTGTCTGGTCAAGTCCGTTTCAGTATACTCCCCGCCTGACCCAAGCCCTAAGAGCAATCGGCGTGTCTGGAGATACAACTTAGCAGACTGGGACGAGATGCGACATTTCTTCGCTTCATATCCTTGGCGGCAAACGTGTTTTTCTTCTGGAGATCCGACGGTCTGCGCGAATGCGGTTACTGAGGTAGTATGTCGGGCTATGGAATATTTTATTCCATTTTCCGATAAGCCCGTGACCAGCAAAGCCAGCCCATGGTTTGGAGCCGACTGTGCACGCGCTGAAGCGCTGAAGCATGCGGCATATCTGGCATGGGCTGACGCTCGAAAACGCAAGGCCTCGGACACTCGAGCTAAGAAGAAAGCCTTTAACGTTGCCGCCAAGGCCTGTAAGAAGGAATTAAGGAAGGCTCGTTTCAATCATATTGGTCGAATAGGGACTAAACTTGCTTCCTACCCAGCTGGTAGTAAGGCTTTTTGGTCCCTAGCCAAATCGGTTGAAGCGAACTTCTGTCGATCCTCACTGCCTCCATTATTGAAACCAGACGGATCGCTGGCTCACACTGCAAAAGAAAAAGCAAACTTGTTTGCCACTCTCTTTGCAGAAGCTTCGCGTCTAGATACTGCTAATGAGGTACCTCCCTGCCTTCCACAATTCGGTGTTTTCATGCCGGAAATACGCATACGTCAGAAGGAAGTACTAAAAACATTACGCAGTCTAGACGTGAACAAAGCCAGTGGTCCCGATGGTATACCAGCAATTGTACTTAAGAGCTGTGCACCCGAGTTGTCTCCCATTCTAACACGCCTATTTCGCCTCTCTCTAGACACCGGAATAGTCCCTATGAGTTGGAAGCTAGCCAACGTACAACCTGTACCTAAGAAGGGCAGTCGTGCTGATCCTGCCAACTATAGACCTATCTCAATTACCTCCATCCTCTGTAAGAGCATGGAGCGTATAATTAACAACAAGCTCTTGGCATACCTTGAAGACAATGATCTCCTCAGTGACCGGCAATACGGATTTCGCCGAAACCGGTCCACTGGGGATCTTCTTGCGTATGCCACTCACATATTGAGCGAAGCCTTAGAGATGCATGGAGAGGCACTTGCTGTATCTCTAGACGTCTCTAAGGCATTTGATCGGGTCTGGCACGACGGACTTCTGAATAAGCTTCCATCTTACGGACTACCTGTTGGTCTGTGCACTTGGATATCAGACTTTTTGAGGGAACGATCGCTAAGAGTAGTTCTTAATGGCTGCTCCTCCGATCAATTAGCTATTAATGCTGGTGTACCTCAGGGGTCAGTTCTTTCAGCAACACTATTCTTACTCCACATCAATGATCTGCTAAAGCCCGGTACCTTTGGGTATGCAGATGATAGTACTGTTGTTGAAAGATACACATCCAGTGCCCGAGCCAGTGGTGACGATATCCGGATTGAGAGAGAGGCTATGGTTGAGCGCATGAACCTGGCTTTGAAAGCCGTGTCCGATTGGGGCGATGCTAACTTGGTTAGGTTCAATGCTGCAAAAACACAGGCGTGTTTATTCACTGCTAAAAAGAGCCCACTCCATCGGGCTCCTTCATTCCGTGGTGTATCTGTAAGTTTAGGAAACCATCTTGAGCTTTTGGGTGTTGATCTCACGTCAAACCTAAACTTTGGATCCTACATCGAGTCCAAAGCCAAAGTAGCTTCAAAAAAACTCGGCATATTGTCCAAGGTAAGGCGGTACTTCACACCTGGACAGCTTCTTAATCTGTATCAAGCACAGGTCCGATCGTGTATGGAGTACTGCTGCCACCTATGGGACGGGTCTGCCAAGTACCAGCTTGAGGCTCTGGACTCGATTGAACGGCGTGCCAAAAGGCTCATTGACGACGACACTTTGGTTGGTAAAAGGCTCCTGAGCCTTGCACATCGACGTAAGGTGGCAAGTCTGTCGGTCTTTTACAGAATACACCACGGTGAATGCGCTCAAGAACTGCATGATCTCATTCTCCCATCACCATTCCACTACCGGACTACTAGACGCTCGGCTAAGCGCCATCCTTTCGTGGTCGAAATACCACCCATTCGTACCAAGCGATTTGACTCAACGTTCTTAATTAGAACGGCTAAGGAATGGAATGCCCTGCCAGCGTCTGTGTTTCCGGCGAAATATGACCCGGGCGTGTTCAAGAGAAGAGTGAATAGGTATTTACTTGGCTAGCATGCTACACCTTCGATCGCATCGTCACTTCCCATCAGGTGAGAGCGTGGTCAAATGCTAGACAAGTTTGAAGTAAAAAAAAAAAAAAAAAAAAATAATATTTCGCCGGAAACACAGACGCTGGCAGGGCATTCCATTCCTTAGCCGTTCTAATTAAGAACGTTGAGTCAAATCGCTTGGTACGAATGGGTGGTATTTCGACCACAAAAGGATGGCGCTTAGCCGAGCGTCTAGTAGTCCGGTAGTGGAATGGTGATGGGAGAATTAGATCATGCAGTTCTTGAGCGCATTCACCGTGGTGTAATCTGTAAAAAACCGACAGACTTGCCACCTTACGTCGATGTGCAAGGCTCTGGAGCCTTTCACCAACCAAAGTGTCGTCGTCAATGAGCCTTTTGGCACGCCGTTCAATCGAGTCCAGAGCCTCAAGCTGGTACTTGGCAGACCCATCCCACAGGTGGCAGCAGTACTCCATACACGATCGGACTTGTGCTTGATACAGATTTAGAAGCTGTCCAGGTGTGAAGTACCGCCTTACCTTGGACAATATGCCGAGTTTTTTTGAAGCTACTTTGGCTTTGGACTCGATGTAGGATCCAAAGTTTAGGTTTGACGTGAGATCAACACCCAAAAGCTCAAGATGGTTTCCTAAACTTACAGATACACCACGGAATGAAGGAGCCAGATGGAGTCGGCTCTTTTTAGCAGTGAATAAACACGCCTGTGTTTTTGCAGCATTGAACCTAACCAAGTTAGCATCGCCCTAATCGGACACGGCTTTCAAAGCCAGGTTCATGCGCTCAACCATAGCCTCTCTCTCAATCCGGACGTCGTCACCACTGGCTCGGGCACTGGATGTGTATCTTTCAACAACAGTACTATCATCTGCATACCCAAAGGTACCGGGCTTTAGCAAATCATTGATGTGGAGTAAGAATAGTGTTGCTGAAAGAACTGACCCCTGAGGTACACCAGCATTAATAGCTCATTGATCGGAAGAGCAGCCATCAAGAACTACTCTAAGCGATCGTTCCCTCAAAAAGTCTGATATCCAAGTGCACAAACCAGCAGGTAGTCCGTAAGATGGAAGCTTATTCAGAAGACCGTCGTGCCAGACCCGATCAAATGCCTTAGAGACGTCTAGAGATACAGCAAGTGCCTCTCCATGCATCTCTAAGGCTTCGCTCAATATGTGAGTGGCATACGCGAGAAGATCCCCAGTGGACCGGTTTCGGCGAAATCCGTATTGCCGGTCACTGAGGAGATCATTGTCTTCAAGGTATGCCAAGAGCTTGTTGTTAATTATACGCTCCATACTCTTACAGAGAATAGAGGTAATTGAGATGGGTCGATAGTTGGCAGGATCAGCACGACTGCCCTTCTTAGGTACAGGTTGTACGTTGGCTAGCTTCCAACTCATAGGGACTATTCCGGTGTCTAGAGAGAGGCGAAATAGGCGTGTTAGAATGGGAGACAACTCGGGTGCACAGCTCTTAAGTACAATTGCAGGTATACCATCGGGACCACTGGCTTTGTTCACGTCTAGACTGCGTAATGTTTTTAGTACTTCCTTCTGACGTATGCGTATTTCCGGCATGAAAACACCGCATTGTGGAAGGCAGGGAGGTACCTCATTAGCAGTATCTAAACGCGAAGCTTCTGCAAAGAGAGTGGCAAACAAGTTTGCTTTTTCTTTTGCAGTGTGAGCCAGCGATCCGTCTGGTTTCAATAATGGAGGCAGTGAGGATCGACAGAAGTTCGCTTCAACCGATTTGGCTAGGGACCAAAAAGCCTTACTACCCGCTGGGTAGGAAGCAAGTTTAGTCCCTATTCGACCAATATGATTGAAACGAGCCTTCCTTAATTCCTTCTTACAGGCCTTGGCGGCAACGTTAAAGGCTTTCTTCTTAGCTCGAGTGTCCGAGGCCTTGCGTTTTCGAGCGTCAGCCCATGCCAGATATGCCGCATGCTTCTGCGCTTCAGCACGTGCACATTCAGCTCCAAACCATGGGCTGGCTTTGCTGGTCACGGGTTTATCGGAAAATGGAATAAAATATTCCATAGCCCGACATACTACCTCAGTAACCGCATTCGCGCAGACCGTCGGATCTCCAGAAGAAAAACACGTTTGCCGCCAAGGATATGAAGCGAAGAAATGTCGCATCTCGTCCCAGTCTGCTAAGTTGTATCTCCAGACACGCCGATTGCTCTTAGGGCTTGGGTCAGGCGGGGAGTATACTGAAACGGACTTGACCAGACAGTGATCGGAACTACCAATGGGTGAGGATACCGCCACAGAGTATCGGTCTGGTTCAGTCGTGAGCAGAAGGTCGAGGCAGTTAGCAGTGTGGCTATCTATGTCAGGCACTCGCGTTGGCTCTTTAACAATCTGCGTTAAATTGAGCGCCAAAGCGAGCTTACGCGTCTCTCTCCCAGCGTGGTCCGTGATCCGGTGTGGGACTAACCACTCCTGGTGGTGAGCATTAAAGTCCCCCAGAACAACAAGCTGAGCCGAAGGATAGCGTTGCTGAGCCACATCTGCCGTTTCACTGAGATACTCCATTAGAAGAGTTGTCTCCCGGTCACCGCTATGTGATCTGTACACACCAGCATAGAGAATTTTCTCAATGCCGGTGTCCACAAGCACCCAAATCACCGAAAAGTGGGGATGTTCAAGGTTTCGGAGACGCAAACAGCAAATGTCATCACGGACGTAAACGCAGATACCAGCGCGTGGAAGGAAGCGGTTTTCCAAGATGAATCCTGGATAGTCCAGATATGCCGTGTCTGATGGACATCCTATTTGCGTCTCAGTCAAGAAGAGCAAGTGCGGTTTGTTGGTCTCCAGATGATGATGGACCGCTTGCAGATTTGAGTGCAGCCCACGAATATTTGTGAGGTGCACTTTAAGAGTGAGGACGTGCATCTGCCGTTTAAACTTGCTCAATTTATTTGACTTTTTCATAGTTGGGTGAGTTAGGTAGACAAGTAGGAAGTGGACGAGATATTGGGATGCTAACCCTCAGTAATAGAGAAGCTCCTACGCCAATGGAGAACTTGCGCGGAGACTGCGGGGACGCCCGAACCCCCCTGAAATTGCCCACAAGTTCCTCACTTCCAGTCGCCAACTGGCCCTGTGGACAACCTCAGGATTTTACACAAGCGGTGGGGCAGCCTTTCGTAGTTGGCTAGACTACTACTTGGGCCCCCTACAACTTGCGGTCGGCCAGCAGAGAGCACCGTGCTTCGGATCCCGCTACCCTCCGAAGCAAGGTCTCCGACGCGAAAGCATCTCCATCACCAATACCGGTCTGCATACCCAACACAACTGTCCACATCTACTTGTCAGAACGGCTTCATTAGACATCACGATGGAACACGACGAGTCGCTTGGCATCGTGGTTTTGTCTAATGGGTGGTAACTAAGCCGGCGGCTAAGGCCTTCCACCAGTTATTTGGTTGCTCTTTTGGCACCACCCAGGGGTCACGTGTAGGGAAACTAGGGTTAAAGCCTACGGACGCGAGCAAACATAAACCCCCCACTCAAAGGTTTCCGACGTAGCTTTAAATATTTAAATAAATAGAGGATACTTTTTAGTGTTATTTAAATAAACCATTATTGAATTCAGGACCTAAGATATAATAATGTATTTCGAATTATACCTATTTTTACATACCTATTATCTCGACGACCTAAATGGATAAATAATTATTACTTGCCTAGAAAAAATGTTTAATGGTAAAAATATAATGTAAACAGGTAGCGGCCAAGGGAGCGTTCAAGTATTACGTAACGCAATTTTTTTCTCGTAAAACGTTACGATGCGTTACAGGGGCGAGAGGGGGTCTTTCTTACAACACGTTACGTAACATTATTTCTTTTTTTATATAAAAAATTAGGGAATTAAAACTCCCAAATTGGCAACCCTTTTCGTTTACGTTTTACGGAGAATCCCTCGATTGTATCAGTCTGGTCGTCATTTTTATTTGTTCTCGCATGTTGGCAAACCTTTTTGTTTATTATTAATATTTCACGGGTACGAATTATTATAAGGCAATTAAAACTATACCAAGAATAAAAACTATAACATAACTACTCGCATTTAAAAATGTTATTTTGTATTTTCACTTGCAAGTGAATATGATTCTTTTAGTGGAAATAAATATCTTAAACCTAAACCTAACATAACTTTTTGCGACCAGGGTAAAAATGATCACTTATTGAGTGTTACGTAACGTTTAGAGAGGGGGGAGGGGTACAGAAAAACGTTACGGAGCGTTACAGTGGGGGGAGGGGGGTCAAAAATCTTCAAAAATTGCGTTACGTAATACTTGAACGCTCCCCAAGTTTAATCAATTCACTTAAATGTTAATAAATACATTTTTAATGATACTCGTAAAACTAAAATAAAATGAAAACTACATTAGCAAAACTGTTTATATGTCGGATTTTTCATTTTTAATTATATTTCATTTTTTAAATTTTTTTTATGACACTATAATATAAGTAGCTGAAATATAAATATTTCATTTCGAATTTGAATATATTATTTAAGGTTTTATAAATAATAAAATAAATAGTTGACGTTTGTAGATAAGTAATATCAATACAATTAATTAATTATCTTAGTACACAAAACTAATTATACACTCGCGAGCGAAGAATCCGGGTTGGTCGGTACCTACCGACCAAAAATTGTAACATACATTTTCGGACCGCTAGTAAAATGGAATAAACACTGATTTATAATCTATATTGTAGTTCTGCATAAAATAAATAAATAAATATTTAAGGACATTTCACACAGCGCCATCTATTTCCAAATTAGCAAAGCTTATACAATGGTAACCAGATAACTGATACAATATTAATAGATACTTAAAAGGATTAAAGTTGTGATATATATTAAATTTAAAAAAAGAGCACGAATCAAAAACATGCAATTTTCGTAGCAAAATTAAATTAATGGAAACCAAGTTAGTATTTTTGATACGGAAATTTATTTATTTAGCAATTTAGTAAGTACTTAGTAGCTATTAATTTCGCCTGCCCGATACCAGGGAATATTCTTCAGCCGTTTTATGCTTTTTGGAGTAAAACTTCTTTACGCACGCTTAAGTTGGAGAATACTTATGCTGATATAGGAGCTGGCGAATGCGTAACGAGGTGAATAGAAGTTGAAAGTTGTTGCTTAACGAAGATCTCCATTATCAACATTATAAATTTAAAATTTTGTATTATTATGTTGGTATGTCCGGTAAAATGCCAATTTACAATTGTCAAGATGGCGACATTAACATCAAACAAAGCAAAAACAAAGTTATACCGGCCGATAGATGGAAAGATTTACTTCAGTCGTGTGGTCTAATCATTGACTATAAATCAGGGCTTTAAAACTCGTTTTTGTAATGATAAAACTGGCGTTTTTTTTTTTCTATTTTTTTTTTGTTTGGGTATGGCTCCACACTTTTGTGTATTTAGCCAGTGTCAAGTAATTGATAATTTATCGAGTTAAGTAATATATACGTATGTCAAGTCAAGTCAAGTCACAGTCCAAGTCATCAAGTCAAGTCATAGTCTAGTCTAGTCAAGTCATACTCCTAGTAAAGTGGTGGCCACTTTACCAGAAGCTTCTATGAAGTTTTGGAAACAACACGAAAAGATACGTTTCACCATCACTATACCACTTTCCCACACTCATGCCTGTAATCCAGCACTTAACGAATAAAACGCCACCAATTTTATGCACTAACACTGAAAATAACACAAGTTTTGGAAAATAATACAATGCGGTGACACGATCTTTTTCGTTTTCCCGCCAAAACTCTCCTTTAGGCATTATTTATTTATCTACAAATTGAAACTTTTTAATTAAACTTATTGAGGCAGTATTATGTTGGCAGCATTACTTCCGGATATTTAGGTCGTTACCTATGAAATTGCCGTTTTGTTTGAAAAAAGTTAAAGTATTTTTTTTTTCTTATTTTATTTATTTCCTTTATTCAAAGTAATCACCCCTACAATCAATGCATCTTTGCCAACGCTGTGGAAGTTTATGGATGCCCTTCTTGAAAAAATCAGCAGGACGGGAGACAACAAACTCTTCAAAGGCGTTTTGTACTGCCTCTCGGGCATTGAATTTTTTTCCCGCTAAAAAGTTGTCCAAATTTTGAAAAAAGTAATAGTCGGTAGGCGCAAGATCTGGTGAGTATGGCGGATGAGGGAGAGCTTCCAAACCCAACTCATGCAGCTTAGAGACGGTCTGTTGTGCAGTATGGGGTCGCGCGTTGTCGTGAAGTAGCAGTGGAGACGACCGATTGACCAAAGCTGGTTGCAGACGTGCGAGTTTCGCCATCATTGTGGTCAGTTCTTCAATGTACACATCTGCAGTAATGCTCTCGCCGTTTTGTAAAAAGCTATGATGAATCACACCAGCACTAGACCACCAAACTGTGACCATCACCTTTCTAGGGGTCATTTTTCGTTTTGCACATTGCTTTGGTACCGAACCAGGATCTAACCAACTTGTTGAGCGCTTTCGATTGTCAAAAAGAATCCATTTTTCGTCGCACGTAACAATTCGGCTCAAAATTCCTTCATTTCTGTGCCTGTTAAGCAGCGCAAGGCAAGTCTCGACGCGTACGTTGCGCTGGCGATCGTTAAGTTCGTGGGGCACCCATCTATCAAGCTTTTTTATCTTGCCAATCTGTCGCAAATGGACCAATATTGTTTTGATGCTAATATCAAAAGCTGCTGCCAGCTTTTTTTTTTTTAGCTTCAGCTGTAGATTGAGATTCATCAGCTTCCACAATCGCCTTTAATTCATCATTGTTGACCAAAGTTTCCGGACGACCACGAGGTTCATTTTTCAAGTCAAAATTTCCAGAACGGAACCGAGCAAACGGGTTGTACGTTCGTTTGTACAGTTCTCTCCGTAAACGTCGTTGATGTTACGTGTCGTTTGTGCCGCGTTGGTGCCACGACGGAACTCATATTCCATAATTACACGAAATTTCAAAGTATCCATTATGAGGAAAAATGTTGAAATGTAATGAAAATACAACGCTAATCAATAAACAAAAGACTTATATTGTAAATAGAATGTCATATTTTTAAAACAAAATTAATTTGAATTTAGAACTCATAGCCAATCAAAACTTTTTTTTGTTTGAAAAAGTCTGTACTGCAATACGGCAATTTCATAGGTAAAGACCTATTATTAGGATTGTTTGCTCGCTAGTTGCCGCGAGTGTGTAGGTAGTTACTGGTTGAGCTTATCTTACTAACGAAATAAAATATAAATTTAACACTACAATATTAAATTAGTCGCTCCTTCCCTAATTAGTTATGAGGTTCACCTACTTAATTACATTTTAATGCTGAAGGTTTTTAACTAGTATATGTTGATAACTATATACCTATAGGTTTGTAGTTCGTTTGTTTGTATAGTCCATACCTACCATGAGCTTATATTTCATGGCTACATACCAAACCTTACAGATTTGAACCACTGATTTCTCTTCTTGCGGAAGCTGGTTTGCTCGGTGGTGTACGCACAATTAGAAATAAGTACTTAATATGTTGACGTGTTATTGGCTGTATTGTCCTCCCTGTATTATATATATGTTCATGTTAACTATTAGGGCTAATAATAATATAAAATAATAATAATAATATAGGCTTAATTAATAAATATAAAAAATAATCTAACAAAAAGCACGGACCCAGGTGTCTGTGGAAATGCAGTATACAAAAAAAACCACTGATTTCTTATGAGGGTCGATAGTGATATTGATGATTTTAATACAGAAAAACTGATTGGGCATGTCTTTCACAGTCTAGTAATCTTATTGACAAAATTTTTTTGGTAATTTTTTATTAAAAATGTTTAGGAGAAACAAACTACAATATTCGACTTAATAAACTAATGTTACTAACACTTAAATCAATAAAGTTTCTACATTTTCCGGTAGTAGGTAGGTAGTAGTAAAATATTCCTTATCATGTGCAGTAGCGTAGCTAGGTAACCAAAGGCCGTAGGGCTAAAAATAAACTAGGGCCCCAACTAAACTATTTAAAATCCTTTGTTCCATATTCGTCGTGTTTCGAATTTGACGTCATTTGTCGTAATCCAGAATCGTCGTCCGGGTTATTTATATTCCGAATATGGGAGAAATTTTCACTAGATCAACTTACAGTTTGTAAGTCAGAGTCCGAGGGGCCCCTGAGCTTTGGAGCCCCTCGGCTAGCTCTCCGGTAACTACGCCACTGATTATGGTAAGACTTTTCTGCAAAGTTCGTCTAGGTAGGTACCACCGCTTTGCCAGTTATTCTACCGCCAAGCAGTAGAGCGCAAGCACTACTGTGTTCCGGTTTGAAGGGCATTGCAGCTAGTGAAATTATTGGGCAAATGAGACTTCATGACCTAATGTCTAATCTTATTACTAGACTGTGCTGATGTCTCAGGATAACGAGCGCAGTACAATTATCATTTAGAGTTCCGAGTGACACTGCAACTGATATGGGCAGCCGCGTCGCTTAACATCAGGCGAACGGCTCGTGACGTCATTTATTACCATAAAAAGCCAACCACTCGCGTACCTACTTATTTTCTAAAGAATAAGAGTCATTGATAAGAACACAAAGTAATGAAGGAAGGAAGGAAAATATGAATGTTTTAAAAATATCAATAATTTCAAAAACAGTATTTATCGAAATTTCTTTAATCTTAATACATTACTGATAGTGAATCATACTTGACACGAATGACTCAGTTTTGTTGGTACCTAAAATAGATAGATAGATAGATAAAACTCCTTATTGAAACACCACATTGTAGGAACAATTTACAGGCACAATTAAGTGTCACTATGGGCGGTCTTATCGCTTAAAGCGAAATCTTCCAGACAACCCAAAAATGTAGGAAACAAACAATAAAAATAAGGACAGTGGTTTTTAGATACAGAAAAAGCTATACAAACTATACTATATATAGGTACATAAATATATACACAAATACATACATACATAAATAATAATAATAGGAGACATTACAAAAGTGATAAGTACCAACATTAAAATAACAGTACTAAATGCGTCGTAGGTTAGAAGCTATAGCGCGAGATAGTGAGCTTTGACTTTATCTTTAAAAACGATGATTTTTGTTATCATAAAAATACTTCTAAAGTGGCCCCTACATGAACTTTGCATAAAACTCCTGCCACCCGGCTACTACATAATTATTTCGATGACTAGTGTAATAAAAGTCAGTATCCCGATCAAATGTATATTAGGAATCACACATCAGATTGTACATAACTCTTGGTACACAAAATAGCACTCTCACTTAGTACAACTATAAGCGAAGTTACTCGTAGCTTTGCCAGGCAACGACCGCTCGCTGTCGGCCATGCGTCTTTCCAGCAAAACCACGACCATCCCACCACTTCCGGCCGGTCAACTTCCGGCTACGTTATACAATTATTAAGACAAGTATGAATATCGAAACACTACACAACTTCCGTTGACACAATAATAATTAAAACTAGTATTTCCGTTTATATTTAATATTTTACATAGTTAATCATAATTAGAGTATTTTGAGCGATTTCCGTTGATATAAATACAACTTCCGGTTCAATTCAATCAATAAAAAGTAATATTATTTGTAAAATCATCACGAAATTATTAAGATCACAACATTCGGCCATCCGAAAGCGTGCTATCTCCGGAGCACGCTCAATCACAACATTCGAAATGTATCTATAATATTGTACAATAATCATTATTTATTTACAAATTAATACATCTCTTACAATTATAAATTCTAAATTATAAAATTATATATTAAATCAGTCAATTATTCAGTATTTTCAAGATTATTATTTTTTTATTTTTGCAATAAATTAACGTATATACTTACTATATTAATATCATTATGCATTTAGTAAATATTTTATGTTAATTTTTTTTTTTATAATATAGCTCAGTGTTTTAGTTATATACATGAGTTGCAAGTCTAATTACAGTTATCTTGATTTTTAGAAATTGTAGAATCACTGTCGGAGTCAGAGGAACTAGATTCGGAACCAGAAGATTTGTATAGATCTATCGCTTGAACATGGATCCAGGGACGCATTCTATCGGCTGATACTACGCTCTCATACCGTTTAGTATTAAACCCCGGCACATTAACAATTTCGTATCTGTCGTTACCTAAACATTTTGATACTTTGAATGGACCTACAAATTTAGGCATTAGCTTTTTACTCTTGCCGTCATTATAAAAGTTTGTTTTAGTTACTTTAACCAGGTCACCTAAGGAATAAGACTCTGCGGGTGATCTTTTTGAGTCATGCAACTTCTTTTGAAGAATCTGACTATCGTTGATATTCGAAGCGGCCTCACGTCTAACGTTTTCAATCAGCGTAGAGTCATTATTGGCGACTTTCGACTGAGCCTCTATGGCTAAGGAGTTATGCCCTACAGAGTCAGAGTTAGTGGGAACTGTTGGAGGATTATCGGTATTTTCTTGACAGGATTCCGTATCATTTATAGTTAGCATGTTATCAGTAGGCCCATTTAATTTCAAACCAAATAACAGTTCAGATGCAGATTTCTTGGTAGTGGCATTAACAGTATTGTTTATACCCCATTGTACTTTGCCTAATTTCTGATCCCAAAGGCGTTCATCATGACCAAAGTTCTTGGTTGACAAAGACGTTAATATAGTTTGATTGTAACGCTCTGCCTGACCATTTGCTCTGGGGCAAGCTACTGCGTTAAGCACGTGCTTGATGCCGTTGCTACAACAAAAGTCCTTGAATGAACCAGACGTAAATGCGGTCCCCCTATCGCTAATTACTCTTACGGGAATTCCAAAATCATTAAATATATTTTCTAAAACCTTTATGACATTTTTAGTTTTGGTATCTTTTACTGGTCTTGCGAAAAGATATTTTGTGAACGCGTCGACTACTGTCAAAATGTAACAATTACCAGTTTTACTTCTAACAAATGGGCGTAAGTGGTCCAAATGCAATGTATGAAACGGCTTATCGCCCTTCTCTATTGGATACAAGAATCCTTTACGCGCCCTACTTGCACTATCTTTATTATAAGCGCATTCTATGCAGGCGGCAACGTACTTCTTGACAAATCGTCTTAATTTGGGGAACCAATATCTATGCCTAACACGTTCTAGAGTCTTAGCGTACCCAAAATGACCAATATCGTACCAGCTTTACAAATTTGCCACCTCGCGCCCTTCGGAACAACTAACCGCAAGTCCTGACCAATCTTTTTGTACAGAGTATGATTCTTGATGCTATAATTTTTTCTAACCTCTGAATCTTGTTCATCATTACAAGGCTTAATAATACTGATAATCCTTTGCAACTCAGGATCAGCCATCTGTAAAGTCACTACCCAATTATCAGAAGTGATACTCATTGTTTTGACAGAGTTAGTCAAGTCGAATATTACTGGTTCTGGTGTTATCGGATTTCTGCTAAGTGCGTCGACATGATTCATGCGACAGTCTGGACGATATTCGATGTTAAAATCGAATTCGTTTATCTGCAGCCACCATCGAGCTATGCGAGGAACTAAATCTCTCTTGGTGAGAGTCGTTCGGAGCGCATTACAGTCCGTATATATTGAAAATTTAAGGCCTAGCAGGTATGGTCGAAACTTTTTCAATGAGCAAACCACAGCCAATGTTTCTAATTCATAGGAATGTAGAAACTTCTCTTCTGGCGTGGTTTGCCGGCTGAAATAGGCGACTGGCTTTAGAACTCTCGGTTGAGATTGCCATTGCATGAGAATGCCACCTAACCCCAATGAGCTGGCGTCAGTGTGCAATTCTGTGTCTAAGTTTGGATCATACAGGGCCAATATTGGTCGGTCAATCAAACGAGATTTGAGTGTGTTAAAAGCAATCTCTTGATCTTTAGTCCACTGCCATGGAACATCCTTTTTAAGTAGCTTTGTAAGTGGCCTAGCAATTTCGCCAAAATTTCTTACGAACCACCTAAAGTAACTAGCTAGTCCCAGAAACTGTCGAAGATCATGTATATTGGATGGGATAGGAAAATCTCTGACAGCCGTAATCTTCCTCTCACTGGGTTTTACACCTTCAGCTGAAACTTCAAACCCGAGATACTCTATTTCGGTATCAAAAAATCTGCACTTCGACAGCTTCAACGTGAGACCAGCACCTTGTATTAATTTCAGGACTTCTTCTAACTTACTAAAACCTTCGTCAATGGTGGTCGATGGGATAAGGAGATCATCCATATAAGCAAGTGCACAATCGAATCTTCTTTGCCCTAATAGTCGGTTGATCATCTTTTGAAATACTGCTGGTGCATTTGCTAGTCCAAACGGCATACGCTTAAACTCGTAGTGGCCATCTGGAGTAACAAACGCAGTCGCATGACGGCTCTCCTCTCCCATCGGTATTTGATAATAGCCAGAAGCCATATCTAATGTGGTAAAGAATTTATTTCCGCTTAAGTTAGAAATTTGTTCGTCTATCAGGGGCAAAGGATATTTATCCTTTACAGTCTTATTATTGAGGGCACGATAATCTACGCACAACCTGGATTCCCCATCCTTCTTTTTTACAATTAATATTGGGCTAGCGTAGTTAGACTCCGACTCCTGAACAATGTCATTCTTTACCAAATCGTCTACAATATCCCTTACTTTCTGTCGTTCATAGTGGGAAAGCCGATATGGTCTATACACAACAGGTGTTTTGTCATGAAGATCTATATGCATTTCTACGTTGGTAGCACAACCTAACTCACTAAGATCTTGTGCAAAACAGGATCGATACCTAGTCAATAATTGATGTAATCTTAAAAGTGTACATGATTCTACAGCCTGTCCGCACTTTATTTCGGAAACATCGAAGGTCGACATTGTTTGAGGAGTTTCGGATCGTATGGATAAGACGTTTGTTTCAACAATCGGATTTACTCGCGCTATTAAAGAACCTTCTTTTAATATCAATGGTGCATTCGTTAAAGATGTTACAAACAAAACTGCCCTTTTGTCGTTTATCTTATAACAACCCTGATGTAAGTGATATTCTTGATTTGGATTCGACCTAGTGCTACCATTAAAATAAACATCCCCTGAGAAATCTTCTGTACAATATACTTCCACTAGTCCCCCTTTAGTAATCGTTGTGTTATTTTGAACGAATAGTTTAATGGGATAGTCACTAGTAAAATCTTCGTACGGCATATTGTAAAAGAACAATGTATTATTGTCCTTTTTAACCAACACAAATGGCAATTCCGTAAAATTTTGTCCTATCAGTAATGAAGCTGGTAAATAGATATCATCAACAGCCAGAACGCACAAATCAGTGTCTATTTCGTCCAATTTTATTTTAATAATGCTTTGAAACTTAGGCTGAATAGATGAATGCCCGAAACCTCGAACGACCGGCAACTCTTTAGTATTTTCAGTTAAATGAAGAGATTTGGCGGTGGAAAGCTTTATAAGGCTACAATCGCTTCCGAAGTCAATGTAAGCATTATAATTATTGCCATTGACAATTATGTTTTTAAAGTATTTACTGTCAGGCTTGGAGTATGTACTAACCAAGTGAGGTATTTCAACGCTCGATTCATCATTTGACTTGTTATAGGCTTCATCAAAATTTGTAGCCTCAAAAACAAATCCACTACTAGGATTTGATGCTATTTTGAGGACCTTTTTATCTGTTGAAGGTCGTTCCCCCTGGCTGGTGCTGACATCATGAGAAAGAAGGGGCCTCTTATAACAATTTTCGAAATTATGCCCTATTCTACCACACTTAACGCACTTGACTATAGTTTTCGAACAATTAGCATAAGAATGACCACGTTCGTGACAATTAAAGCAAGTCAACTCATTTCCCCGGTTCACGAAAGGTCTGCTTTGGTTACTGGATCCATTTCGAAAGTCCCGTTTTCTAAAAGAATTGTTATTGTTGGAAGTAGCAGCACCTCGTATGCCATCTCTAATCTGATTGGTTTGTTGGGAAGCTAGATATTGTAGCAGATCTTCTGGTTCACTACATTTAAGAGCTTGAGCTCCATTACGTACAGATATGTCAGTAATACCGTGGATGATACAATCTACCGCTTTATGACCAGTAATTTCGCATCTACTTAACAGTGTCAGTTTGTCATAAAAATAGTCTCTAAGAGTTTCATCTACACGTGACTTCCTATTTAACATTTCTTCTAACATTTTACCAAAATTTTCTTCACTAGGAAAAGCCCTTTTTATCTTGGACTGCCACTCTTGCCACGAAAAATTGAGCGTCGGCAGAGATTCGTACCATTTTTTTGCCAAACCGCACAATTTTTGTAGCGAATAATGAATGGTTTGTTTTTCATCCCAATTATAGATTACAGCGCATTCATTTACTTTACGTAGCCAACGCTCAACATCCTGTGACCTATTATCCGGGTCGAATTCAGGGACCACGTTTGTAATATTCATGCTCTTACTTGGACCGCTCTGGAGTGCAGTGATGATCTTTATCAAGTCGCTCGCAGTCAGCCCATCAGAAGATCGCCTTACTTTTGCAGCAGGTTCCTCAGCTTCTTCACTGGACGAAGATCTTCTGCGTCTACGTCGGTGCTCAGGAGTGTAACTTTCAACTCGATCATCTGAAATATTTAACGCACTTCATATCCTTCACAACTATCATGTGTAACGAACGGATAGGTATAAAGCTTCACTTTTGGAATTATCTTCAGAAATACTACAGTAAACAGGTTACTAGTTTTAGTGTTCCAATTCTACTTCGTGTACGCGGTGTTTTAACCTAATATTTATACAAGGAACTGCAACATGGCTCCCGTCGCTCACAGTTTATCACTGACGTAAGGATGTCCATGTTAACACTTCATTCGATTCACCTATCAGTTGTCTTCACCACCAGTTAACCATATCGTACGCTCAGCGTATTAGCGTATCAGTAGTCATTCAGCCTCATAGCAATTATTTCAATCCAAAGTTCACATTGCAGAGCCACCTAGGTTAGACGATCTTCGATCTACGCTCCCATGTTCTACCTATAGAACTCCTCTATATCCTTGCTTCATAATTAAGCATACCTACATAGCTTTACTTCAATTAGCAGACCAACATGGCTATAATTCAATTAGCACACCCACATGGCTATATTTCATTCAGCACACATACATGGCTTTACTTCAATTAGCACACCTACATGGCTATACTTCATTCAGCACACCTACATGGCTATACTTCATTCAGCACACATACATGGCTTCACTTCAATTAGCACACCTACATGGCTATACTTAATTCAGCACACCTACATGGCTGTACCTCACTCAGCACACCTACATGGCTGAGATTTTAATATGGCAGTGCACTAACAGCAATGCCCCTTAAATGACGCATCTGCATTACCAAAACTTCAATGTGATTGCACGTAATTTATTCCAGCCTTATTAATAAGCGGGTATTAGTCTCGGATTAATTACTTCAGCTTTTGTCCTTTTTTTGCTACTGGAATATTTAGCTGGATCGAAAGAGACAAAAGATGGTGTAACTAGTCTAAAGCTAGTTCGTGTTTATTAATAAGGCTGTTCATATTTACGGAACATAGTCAAGTGGTACATTTCTAGATAGCAATAAAATAAACTTGTACAAAATACACATTTTTGGTTATTTAAGAATTCATTGTGTTCTTCAAATACGAAAGTGTGTACTTACGGTTTTTGTCAGACATGGCTCACGAGTGATCCCACTTCTGACTTGCAATAAAAGTCAGTATCCCGATCAAATGTATATTAGGAATCACACATCAGATTGTACATAACTCTTGGTACACAAAATAGCACTCTCACTTAGTACAACTATAAGCGAAGTTACTCGTAGCTTTGCCAGGCAACGACCGCTCGCTGTCGGCCATGCGTCTTTCCAGCAAAACCACGACCATCCCACCACTTCCGGCCGGTCAACGTCCGGCTACGTTATACAATTATTAAGACAAGTATGAATATCGAAACACTACACAACTTCCGTTGACACAATAATAATTAAAACTAGTATTTCCGTTTATATTTAATATTTTACATAGTTAATCATAATTAGAGTATTTTGAGCGATTTCCGTTGATATAAATACAACTTCCGGTTCAATTCAATCAATAAAAAGTAATATTATTTGTAAAATCATCACGAAATTATTAAGATCACAACACTAGTGACTGTGAATTTCCCAGTTCTGGTATTGACGAAATTATTATTCAACCAAAATATCATCTTTAAAATTAATGAATAATAAATTTTTTTTTCACGGCAAATTGCCTTTATTTTCTAAATACCACAATAATACAACAACTAACACTAAACACTAACTACTACTACCAAAAAAAAAAAAACAAACATTTGGACTTTATACTGGCCGCGGTGACCTATAGACAGTCCAAATGCTCCAGCCCACTACCAGTAGGTAGCGTACCCAACATGCTGGCAGCATTGCCCCGTTGAATTGCAATGCTTATTCGTTGTGCCAAATAAGTGTATAATAATAATATTAGTTGAATATGTGTGTGACGGCGGCAACGTCTAAACTCTATGCGCAGCGGGCAGTACCGTAATTTACTCTGTGGCAGCATTTAAATTTATTACAGTGGCAACACCGGCATTTGTCATCGCTTCCCTACCCATCTGGCTATAAAAGGGGACCGCTCGGTGTACTACGGATCATTCTTGTTCCAGACACGGCGCGGTGCGGACATGCTGAAAGCTTATAGTTATATAGGTTGCAACCTACGCATAACCCGTTCCTGCCTACATGTGGATATTTCACACAGGGCCGTCAGAGTGCCAAACAAAGCATAGTTTGTATTCGAACCAGATAACTGATACAATACTGAGATATTTTTGTTTGGACATACAAAGAATACAATACAACACCCAGACACAGAACAAATATTTATGTTCACCACACAAATGTTTGTTCTGAGTGGGAATCGAACTCACATCCTATTATAGTTTATCGATAACTTAGTTGGTAGTAACTCTGCCTTCTAAAAAATCCAGCCAGCTTATTATATTCTGGATTTTCTGGACTACTTTTCAACATTATGAATCCTACTTTTGACTACCTACTTTTGACTGGCCCGATAGCTCAGTTGGTAGTAGCCCTGCCTTCTGAACTGTGGGTTGTGGGTTCGATTCCCACTCAGGACAAACATTTGTGTGATGAACATAGGTGCTTGTTCTGTGTCTGGGTGTCATATTGTATTCTATGTATGTATTTACAAACAAAAAAGTATGTAAGTATTGTATCAGTTATCTGGTTCCCATAGCACAAGCTTTTCTTAGTTTGGGGCTAGATGGCGTTGTGTGAGATTTCCACTCATATTATTATTATATTACTTATAAATGCGAAAGTTTGTGAGTATGGATGTATGGTTGTATGTTTGTTACTCTTTCATGCTAAACCTACGGAACGGATTTGGATGAAATTTGGAACACATATAGTTTATAATCTGGTTTAACACATAGGATACTTTTTATTGCGGGTAAAACCGCGGAGCGCAACTAGTCAAACTATAATATTATTAAGGCGAAAGTTTGTATCTGTGTATGTTTGTTGCTCCTTCACGCTCAAACGGCTAAATGGATTTGTATAAAATTCACCACCAAGATAGCTTATACACTGGATTAGCATATAGGCTATATTTTATCCCGGAAAAGTGAAATGTTCCCGTGGGATGAGCAAATAATTAAAATAGCTTTTTCGCTGCTTTAACACATAGGTTAATTTTAACTGCGGGTGGAACTGCGGGGCGCCAGTTACCATTTATAACGACGTAGGGCTTTACGGTTGGAGACGGGGGACTAAGAATTCAGTATTTATACAACGGGGATTTCCCGGATTGAAAACGCTTTTAAGGATCGCCTGTGGTTTTGATATTGTTCCTTTTTTGACCTATATCGTGACGTCACGCAACATTATAATAGGTCTTTACCTATGAAATTGCCGTATTGCAGTACAGACTTTTTCAAACAAAAAAAAGTTTTGATTGGCTATGAATTCTAAATTCAAATTAATTTTGTTTTAAAAATATGACATTCTATTTACAATATAAGTCTTCTGTTTATTGATTAGCGTTGTATTTTCATTACATTTCAACATTTTTCCTCATAATGGATACTTTGAAATTTCGTGTAATTATGGAATATGAGTTCCGTCGTGGCACCAACGCGGCACAAACGACACGTAACATCAACGACGTTTACGGAGAGAACTGTACAAACGAACGTACACCCCGTTATTGGTTTGCTCGGTTCCGTTCTGGGAATTTTGACTTGAAAAATGAACCTCGTGGTCGTCCGGAAACTTTGGTCAACAATGATGAATTAAAGGCGATTGTGGAAGCTGATGAATCTCAATCTACAGTTGAGCTGGCAGCAGCTTTTGATGTTAGCATCAAAACAATATTGGTCCATTTGCGACAGATTGGCAAGATAAAAAAGCTTGATAGATGGGTGCCCCACGAACTTAACGATCGCCAGCGCAACGTACGCGTCGAGACTTGCCTTGCACTGCTTAACAGGCACAGAAATGAAGGAATTTTGAAACGAATTGTTACGTGCGACGAAAAATGGATTCTTTTTGACAATCGAAAGCGCTCAGCAAGTTGGTTAGATCCTGGTTCGGTACCAAAGCAATGTGCAAAACGAAAAATGACCCCTAGAAAGGTGATGGTCACAGTTTGGTGATCTAGTGCTGGTGTGATTCATCATAGCTTTTTACAAAACGGCGAGAGCATTACTGCAGATGTGTACATTGAAGAACTGACCACAATTATGGCGAAAATTGCACGTCTGCAACCAGCTTTGGTCAATCGGTCGTCTCCACTGCTACTTCACGACAACGCGCGACCCCATACTGCACAACAGACCGTCTCTAAGCTGCATGAGTTGGGTTTGGAAGCTCTCCCTCATCCGCCATACTCACCAGATCTTGCGCCTACCGACTATTACTTTTTCCAAAATTTGGACAACTTTTTAGCGGGAAAAAAATTCAATTCCCGAGAGGCAGTACAAAACGCCTTTGAAGAGTTTGTTGTCTCCCGTCCTGCTGATGTTTTCAAGAAGGGCATCCATAAACTGCCACAGCGTTGGCAAAGATGCATTGATTGCAGGGGTGATTACTTTGAATAAAAGAAATAAATAAGTTCGAAAAAAAAAATACTTTAACTTTTTTCAAACAAAACGGCAATTTCATAGGTAAAGACCTAATACTTGTCCTGTCTTTATATATTTAGTTTATCTTTCTTTGTTGTGTGATTTATCTTGTATGAATGCCTATTTGTAAAAATGTAATATGTGATGTCTTGAATAAATCTATTTTCTTTCTTTTATTTTTCAATATATAGTCGATTAGTAATATACGCCTTAGTAGGTATCTTGTTAATTTATTGTGTAAGTATGAACTAAATTATTAGTTCTGAAATGAGCTCTAGTGAAGACTCGACCTTGAACGCCTTGCTATAGAGTCATAAATATTACAACAAACTGTAAATTAAACATTTTCCGTGAATTGCATGCATGCATTGCATGACAGCCTCTGTGGTGTGGTGGTAGAATAGTTCGGCTCAACCCAGAGGCGGCGGGTTCGATTCCCGCGACAAGTATTTGTGGACAGAGAAAACGCAAATACTTGTTCTGTGTCTGGGTGTTGTGAGACCATGGTCCTCGTAGTTCCTGGGTCCCAGGGAATCCTAGTTATGGTCCAGGATCTATGTATGTGGTCGTTGGGCGTTTATTATTATTCATTATAAACAGTTTGGCATAACAGATCCAGTATTTTATAATAAGTAAGACACTGAATAAATATGATACATAGTTCATTACAGAGCTCTTATCGCATTGCAAGGCTGTGCAGAAAGTTGATCCAAAGTTCAGTAGGTAGTAGGTATTACAAATTGTTTAATGCAAGCGTCATAATTATGAATAAGTACCTAATAGGCATGAATATATCACGCTATTCCATGATCTGCTTTATAAGTAATATAGAATGTGTATTCGTTTATTATATTGTTCGATTCCCGCGACAGGGCAAGTATTTGTGGATAGAAAATAACGCAAGTTCTTGTTCTGAGTCTGGGTGTTGTGGGAGCATGGTCCTCGTAGTTCCTGGGTCCCTAGATACTGGATACAAGGCATAGGGTTAGAGTCCAGGATCTAATCATAATAATCATAATCTAATTAGGGTGGGATGTAGGTATATTTATTGCTAAGAATTATTTGACACAACGAATCAGCATTGCAATTCAACGGGGCAATGCTTTTTTTATGTATTGGAATGACGTGACGAGCTAACTGTTCGCCTGATGTTAAGCGACACGGCTGCCCATATCAGCTGCAATGTCACTCGGAACTCTAAAGTATAGAGTTTCGCTGACACTGCACTGCGCATGTCATCCTGAGACATCAGCGCAATCTATTAAATTACTAGATTGTGAGATCAGGTCATAAAGTCTCATTTGCCCAGTAATTTCACTAGCTACAGTGCACTTCAAACCGCAATACAGTAGTGCTTGCGCACTACTGCTTGGCGGCAGAATAACTGGCAAAGCGGTGGTACCTACCTACTACCAGTAGACAGCGTACCCTGCCAGCATGTTGGGTACGCTACCTACTGGTAGTGGGCTGGAGCATTTGGACGGTCTATAGGTCATTGCGGCTAGTTAGTAGGTAGTGTAGCTTACTAGCTACTATTATTGTAACTTAGGTAGTTATATTTGTAGTAGTTACTTTAGAGAACAAAGCATAGACTATAAATCCAGGGCTTTATCTTTGGCACAAAGGCACTTTTCAGGCTTATAAAAAAATCATTCGTAATGCTAAAAATAAGCAGACACTGTATGTTCTTATCAGCCGCAATTCAATTTTATCCGATAAATTAAAATTATTATCGTACGTGCGATAAATAAAACAAAAGTTGGATGTATTTATATTGAAACATATTTTGTATGGTATATTTGAAATATACGAAATATTATGAACGAATATTATTATTAATAATATTATTAAATATATAAATATCGAATATTATCGAATATATGACTGGCCCGATTGCTCAGTTGGTAGTACCCCTGCCTTCGGAACTGTGGGTTGTGGGTTCGATTCCCACCCAGAACAAACATTTGTGTGATGTATGAATGTATTTAATTATGAAATTATGCCACGTTTGTAATAATGAGTAGATAATTAACTATTGATGCTGGAAGGACAGACAGACACATCATCAACAGCCTGAAGACGGCCACTGCTGCACATAGTCTCAGGATGTGCGCAGTGTAGTGTCACGCGAAACTTTAAACTACTGCTCTGGGCGGCCGTTTCGCTTAACATCAGGATAACGACTAGCTCATCACATCATTCACTAACATTTAAAAAAATCACCCTGCATACGAAAAGAAGGTCTTGTGGTTTTAAATGCAGGTCATTGTCAACACTAAGACGTATAATTGAGATGTAACAACACCTACTACATCACGCGCACACACACACACACGCACGCTCGCACGCACGCATGCACGCACGCACGCACACACACACACACACACCCACGCACTCACGCACGCACGAACGCACGCACGCACGCACGCACACACACACACACACACACACACACACACACACACACACACACACACACACACACACACACACACACACACACACACATATACATGCAAATAAAATTATGCACTTATATTATTAGTGTGATAATTTACAATACAAACAAACCATTCAATTCAAGTCAACCAATTTCTAACATAAGTCTATTTTTCTTGTTTCAGCACAACTTGATTATGACGACTACTACAACGGTGATAATTTCGAAGAATTAGAACGAAAAATAGACGAAGCAATAAACAAGCTTAGCGGAAAGACTGACCTCAAAGTAGACTCGAAAGTTGATGAAGAAATAGAGCAGTTCAAAAAAGCAGCAGAAGATAACTTCAGTGATGTGGATGAATCTAAAGAGATACTTGATAACGATTACCTAGTTGAAGATAATAGAGATAAACTAAATGAGAATGACAACAGCAAAGACATTCCTTCAGATAGTGATGGTAATTCTGAAGAAGATGGTAAAAAATTGGATAAAACTATTGTAGAACCAGAAAATAAGGACTATGATGAAGAAAATCGACCAGCGGTAGATGATCAGATAGCTGCTAACTGGGATAAAGATTACGCATTACTATGGGGTGACGACAGTGTAGCGCCATTACCTGTACCTCCAACTAAAGACGTGGATGAGGAAAATAAAGTAATTTTAGAGGAAACTCAAAAAATTTTAGAAAAATTAGAAGCTGATAATTTTGAAGATGACATTAAAAAAGACATCGGAGAAAGTGATATTCAAACTAATAATCAAACTAACTTAGAACAAATAATTGATGAAACGAAACAGATTCTGGAAGAAAATGATAATAATTTTGATAATGATGAAGTAAATGATGAAAATGCTGTTAATACTTTTGATCTTGAAAATAAAAAGGAAAACAATGATGAGAGTGTAAAATTGGGTGAAAACATAGATGATGCTAGTAAAGAAGATACGGTAGATAAAGCTTATGAAGACTTAAATGCTGATTTAGATAAGCTTTTTGCAACACTGGAAAAACTAAAAGAGAATGCATCTAATAGCGATGACAATTTTGATAGTTTGGAAAAGGCTTCGGATGAAGCCGATAATATTTTTGAAAACAAAAAAGATGATTTTGACGATAAGAACATAGAAGGTTCAGAAGAATTAGTAGATGATAACCAAGAAGATGATACAGTAGATTTAGACAAATTGTTTCAAGATATTTTAAGTGAAGATGACATGAAAATAGACAATAATGCTACTGAACATTTTGAACCTTTACTCAATGATGCACTGAACGAGCCTAATCCGAAAGATGAAATAGTAAAAGATGTCGAATCTCTAGACAACAAACTGCAACCTATTCTGTACATAAATGACGCTTTAGTCGACGAATCAAAAGACGCGGAGACTATGGAAACGCACGAAAAAGCAGACGACGCGGATGCATCAGTAGAAAAAGAAAAAAATGTAAAAACTGTGCCAGTGGAAGACTTGAACAGCGCTGAAATTGATGATATCATTTCACAATTTTCTGAATTACACAAAAAAGATTTAGATGTGCATTCAGATAGTTTTAATAAAGATGTAGCAGCTGTACATATTACTTTGAAGTTGGATGAGCCGACAATTATCACATCGCCTGGGTATCCTAACCCTTACCCTAGTAACAACATCGTGGATTGGATCATCGAAGGAGAAGGAATGGGTATCGAACTGAACATCACTGAATTTGCCGTGAGGGGTGCTGTGGGTGACTACTTACTTATAAAACCAGGTCAGTAATCTGTCATCAATGTAAGATAGGATTTATCTTGTTATTCAAGAATTTAACCATTCGCATAATCACTAGAAATCTCTGGTCTGAACTACTGAACTAACTGTACTGAACAAAGGTCCAGTCATAATCTCAGGTCCAAAAGTGGGTTAGCTTTGAAACTAACGGGTTAATATCAAGTTAGTAAGCCTGCCAAAATGTTTCAATGTCGGGAGGCTAGACATTTTGGTAATGTTCTATAAGTATGAGTTAATTTAATCAAACATTTTGGATACAATATTGACTTGAAGTGAACATACTAGAAGTTTACTTTAAGTTTGTTCTAAAATATTTATAGTTATTAATAATGAATTAACAATTACTTTTATTAACTTTTAGGGTGCAATGGGGCTGGCATAAACTTAGTATAAAATCCCCTTAATATATTTAAAAAAAACTTTTGGATGGCAGAAATTATAACCCAAGTTTCATGCTATAAAGTTACAAGTTAAATTCATTGTTACCAGTAAAAAATTTCAAATTAAGATGTATGTATTAAAGAATGTTTTCCTTAAGCATTTACTATAATCTTTGTTCAAACTTCTAAGCTTCTTAGGTCCGTATTAACGGACGTAAGTGATCAATTAGTGAATGAAATCTCTGCTTGAGCACCGATAGATGACTGAGCGTCGTTCTGTATTACGGACCTTAGTGTGTCATTAAGCGGGCGAAGGGTTAGGTATTAATTAACTACGCCACATCCTGATTATTTACTTTGTCATCCAGGTGGAGTAGACGACTCAGGACACGAGGGTCTTCTCTTCACATACCGGTTGAACTCTGAGCGCCGGTATCGGTTTATGGACGTAGATCGGATGTTCATGCGGTTTGAAGCTAAGGGCGGTATGGCTTTCCTCAGGGGATTCACCATCAGTGCCAAGATGATCGGTGAGTTTATATTGCTGAAACAGCTTGGTATCATGTCAGTCTCTTGGTTAAGCAGGTCGGCTTTTATCTCGAAGGTGGGGGTTTGATTCCCGTGACAGGATAAGTATTTGTGCACAGAAAAAAAGCGTAACTACTTGTTCTGTGTCTGGATGTTGTGGGACCATGGTCTTCGTAGTTCCTGGGTCCCTTGATACAAGGAATCCTAGTTAGGGTCCGGGATCTATGTATGTGATCGTTGGACGTTAGTTAACGAGGCTTGTAATATCAAATGTCTAACCATACTAATATATTAAATAAAACTTTATCTAATCGTTTGTTAGTATAGCTTTGACGCCTAAATGGCTAAACCGGTTTTGGAAAATCTGATTGCGGTTACAATAGATATTAATAGAGGGAAATAGTTCTCCAGATAATTGAAATTCCTTTTTTTATGTTACTGAATAACGTGACGAGCTAACCGTTCGCCTGATGTTAAGCGACACGGCTGCCCATATTATCAGTTGCAGTGTCACTCAGAACTCTAAGGTGTAGAGTTTCGCTTGACACTGCACTGCGCGCGCACGTCATCCTGAGACAATTAAGTCATAAAATCTCATTTTCCCAGTAATTTTCTAGCTACAGTACCCTTCAAACTGAAACACAACAGTGCTTGCGCACTACTGCTTGGTGGCAGAATAACTGGTAAAGTGGTGGTACCTACATAGACAAACTTTGCAGAAAAGTCTTGCCACCTAGTAAAAAATCCTAATGGAAATCAGGTAAATTTTGGGTAAAATTGCGAGACACCTCTAGTATTTACTCAATAATCACATAAGCAGCTCGTTCCCGTCCACTGTAGGACATAGGCCTTCCTCATAAAACACCACTTAGGACACTTATCACCATCACCACATTTGGCTGGCGTCTTAGAAATCGCAGAAGATTCAAATTTACCGAGAAAAATGTCCGTTTGCCCATTTTCTTTTTTAACTAGTACATTAGCGGGAATTTGGGTAGATACCTATGATTACTCACATGTCGGTAACCATAGTTGGGTACGTAACTATAAATAAAAATATATGTTATAATAGTTAGCACAAAACTATACTAGAACTAAAAAAATAAACTTGACCTAAGAACTTAAAATAAATAAAAAGTAGACATTTAAAATAGCCCGTTGGTGGAGGGGAGAGTGCTCAGAATGCTGGCAGCATTACCACGTTGAATGGTAATGCTTATTTTTTGTGCAAAATAAAAGCTAGCATTCTGGTCACCCGATGCCTCTACCAAACGTTTGGCAAGGTCTATATGTTTCCATGGCAAATTATTCCCATTTCCGTTATTCCATTTTCCGCGGGAAGCGCTGGGGTGCACTTTCTCACCGGAAACACACGAAAATTGCTGAATTCAGTTCTATAATATCTTATCTCAAATAGTTAAATATGGTTTTAAGTTTAATCTGTTTTCGGCGATATTTTCAAATATTCCGTGACCGGACGCGTGGTGAACTCGATTAGATACGGATGGAGTTATGGCTGAATTACCAACTGTAGATGGCCACTGCATTATCTGAAATTAAATTAAAATTATTTATTTTCTCGAAATATGGTGCAATAAGACGACAGCAGAAGAAAATGGTTTAAAATATTTCAACAGAAACTGACATACAAAAATTAAATTAAATACTAAATGCGTTACTAGTTGCGCCTGCGGTTTCACCCTTAGAAAAAAAAGTATTTTAATTATATGCTCATCCCACGGGAATATTTCACTTTTCTGGGATAAAATGTAGTCTATATGTTAATCCAATGTAAAAGCTATCTTGGTACCGAATTTCATCCAAATCCATTCAGCCGTTTGAGCGTGAAGGAGTAACAAACATCATACACACATACACATATACAAACTTTCGCCTTTATAAAAATATTTTTTCTGGTAATTCTGTTTACGAACGATTATTCGATAATTGTCCCACGGGAACATACTATCGTGATAAAACTAAAAATCCTATATGCTAATCCAGGTTATAAACTATCTGTGTACCAAATTTCGTTCAAATCTGTTCAGTAGTTTTTGCGTGAAAGAGTAACAAACATTCATACTCGTAAAGTTTAATGTTAGTAGGATTCTCCTATAATGTAATGTTGAGTGTTCTCAATACATGTCTTTACTTTCTATCTTCCAAATCAATTATATCAGAGAATAATAATTTACAGAAATTGATTAATTTCATGCTATAACACTTTTTAAACTTTCGCGACTTGCACTCATATTGTAAAGATAAAACGTAATCGCCGGCCAATGTAACTTATTCGAAACGTCGAGGTTAGTCAAAATAATGTTTTGATATTTTTTGTGCGCGAATAGACCCGTTTTATCTTTAAAATACTTTCATGCTATAAACTGATACAAAGATGATGATGAACAAATGTACCATCTGGATCCATTTTTTTTAATGACATGACGAGCTAGCCATTCGCCTGATGTTAAACGACACGGCTGCCCATATCAGCTGCAGTGTCAATCGGAACTCTTATAGAGCTTCGCGTGACACTACATTGCGCACGTCATCCAGAGACATCAGCACAATCTAGTAATAATATTAGGTCTTTACCTATGAAATTGCTGTTTTGTTTGAAAAAAGTTAAAGTATTTTTTTTTTCGAACTTATTTATTTCTTTTATTCAAAGTAATCACCCCTGCAATCAATGCATCTTTGCCAACGCTGTGGCAGTTTATGGATGCCCTTCTTGAAAAAATCAGCAGGACGGGAGACAACAAACTCTTCAAAGGCGTTTTGTACTGCCTCTTGGGAATTGAATTTTTTTCCCGCTAAAAAGTTGTCCAAATTTTGGAAAAAGTAATAGTCAGTAAGCGCAAGATCTGGTGAGTATGGCGGATGAGGGAGAGCTTCCAAACCCAACTCATGCAGCTTAGAGACGGTCTGTTGTGCAGTATACCGGTGTGAAGTTGGCAGCCATATTTAGCTGCCATATAACCCGAACAAATTAAGATGGTAATTTTTGTCACGGTAAAAGCTACAAATTTCATGCCTATTTTACAGGGATAACTGCTGAAAAACTAATAACTGAGACCGTGCATTTCCAAAGATAGATAATAATGATTAACAACACTAAAACACCAGCTCATGAGAGAAATAAATATAAACATTCACCATACCGGCTGCTATAACATTGCGGATCATAAACCCCTGATTTATGAGAAAAACACGATTGAAACGTAAAGGCGTATAACCTATGTTCCATATCTATGCCTTTTCAGAGCGGAAGAAAGCCTATTTAACCCGAAAATAGTCACTCAAACATGACATGGATTTTTTACCATGCTCATTGAACAAGTGTTGGGTGCTGGTGTATTACGATATCTTATCCCCTGATTTTTCAGGAAAAAACGACCGAAACGTAAAGGTATATAACCTATGTACCATATCTATGCCTTTTCAGAGCGAAAGAAAGCCTATTTAATCCGAAAATAGTCACTCAAACATGACATGGATTTTTTTACCATGCTCTTTGAACAAGTGTTGGCTGCTGGTGTATTACGATATCTTATCCCCTGATTTTTCAGGAAAAAACGACTGAAACGTAAAGTTATATCATCTATGTTCCATATCTGTGCCTTTTCAGAGCGGAAGAAAGCCTATTTAACCCGAAAATAGGCACTCAAACATGACATGGATTTTTTACCATGCTCTTTGAACAAGTGTTGGCTGCTGGTGTATTACGATATCTTATCCCCTGATTTTTCAGGAAAAAACGACTGAAACGTAAAGGTATATAACCTACGTACCATACCTATGCCTTTTCAGAGCGGAAGAAAGCCTGCTTAACCCGAAAATAGGCACTCAAACATGACATGAATTTTTTTACCATGCTCTTTGAACAAGTGTTGGCTGCTGGTGTATTACGATGTCTTATCCCCTGATTTTTCAGGAAAAAACGACTGAAACGTAAAAATGTATCACCTACGTACCATACCTATGCCTTTTCAGAGCGGAAGAAAGCCTGCTTAACCCAAAAATAGGCACTCAAACATAACATGGATTTTTTTACCATGCTCTTATCTGGTGAACAAGTGTTGGCTGCTGGTGTATTACGATATCTTATCCCCTGATTTTTCAGGAAAAAACGACTGAAACGTAAAGTTATATCATCTATGTTCCATATCTGTGCCTTTTCAGAGCGGAAGAAAGCCTATTTAACCCGAAAATAGGCACTCAAACATGACATGGATTTTTTACCATGCTCTTTGAACAAGTGTTGGCTGCTGGTGTATTACGATATCTTATCCCCTGATTTTTCAGGAAAAAACGACTGAAACGTAAAGGTATATAACCTACGTACCATACCTATGCCTTTTCAGAGCGGAAGAAAGCCTGCTTAACCCGAAAATAGGCACTCAAACATGACATGAATTTTTTTACCATGCTCTTTGAACAAGTGTTGGCTGCTGGTGTATTACGATGTCTTATCCCCTGATTTTTCAGGAAAAAACGACTGAAACGTAAAAATATATCACCTACGTACCATACCTATGCCTTTTCAGAGCGGAAGAAAGCCTGCTTAACCCAAAAATAGGCACTCAAACATAACATGGATTTTTTTACCATGCTCTTATCTGGTGAACAAGTGTTGGCTGCTGGTGTATTACGATATCTTATCCCCTGATTTTTCAGGAAAAAGCGACTGACACGTAAAGGTATATCACCTATGTACCATATCTATGCCTTTTCAGAGCGGAAGAAAGCCTGCTTAACCCGAAAATAGGCACTCAAACATGACATGGATTTTTTTACCATGCTCTTATCTGGTGAACAAGTGTTGGCTGCTGGTGTATTACGATGTCTTAACCCCTGATTTTCAGGAAAAAACGACTGAATCGTGAAGATATATAACCTATGTACCATATCTATGTGTTTTCAGAGCGGAAGAAAGCCTACTTAACCCGAAAATAGGCACTCAAACATGACATGGATTTTTTTACCATGCTCTTATCTGGTGAACAAGTGTTGGCTGCTGGTGTATTACGATATCTTATCCCCTGATTTTTCAGGAAAAAACGACTGAAACGTAAAGGTATATAACCTACGTACCATACCTATGCCTTTTCAGAGCGGAACAAAGCCTATTTAACCCGAAAATAGGCACTCAAACATGACATGGATTTTTTACCATGCTCTTTGAACAAGTGTTGGCTGCTGGTGTATTACGATATCTTATCCCCTGATTTTTCAGGAAAAAATGACTGAAACGTAAAGGTATATAACCTACGTACCATACCTATGCCTTTTCAGAGCGGAAGAAAGCCTGCTTAACCCGAAAATAGGCACTCAAACATGACATGAATTTTTTTACCATGCTCTTTGAACAAGTGTTGGCTGCTGGTGTATTACGATGTCTTATCCCCTGATTTTTCAGGAAAAAACGACTGAAACGTAAAAATATATCACCTACGTACCATACCTATGCCTTTTCAGAGCGGAAGAAAGCCTGCTTAACCCAAAAATAGGCACTCAAACATAACATGGATTTTTTTACCATGCTCTTATCTGGTGAACAAGTGTTGGCTGCTGGTGTATTACGATATCTTATCCCCTGATTTTTCAGGAAAAAACGACTGAAACGTAAAGGTATATAACCTACGTACCATACCTATGCCTTTTCAGAGCGAAAGAAAGCCTGCTTAACCCGAAAATAGGCACTCAAACATGACATGAATTTTTTTACCATGCTCTTTGAACAAGTGTTGGCTGCTGGTGTATTACGATGTCTTATCCCCTGATTTTTCAGGAAAAAGCGACTGAAACGTAAAGGTATATAACCTATGTACCATATCTATGCCTATTCAGAGCGGAAGAAAGCCTGCTTAACCCGAAAATAGGCACTCAAACATGACATGGATTTTTTTACCATGCTCTTATCTGGTGAACAAGTGTTGGCTGCTGGTGTATTACGATATCTTATCCCCTGATTTTTCAGGAAAAAACGACTGAAATGTAAAGGTATATAACCTACGTACCATACCTATGCCTTGTCAGAGCGGAAGAAAGCCTGCTTAACCCGAAAATAGGCACTCAAACATGACATGGATTTTTTTACCATGCTCTTATCTGGTGAACAAGTGTTGGCTGCTGGTGTATTACGATATCTTATCCCCTGATTTTTCAGGAAAAAGCGACTGAAACGTAAAGGTATATAACCTATGTACCATATCTATGCCTATTCAGAGCGGAAGAAAGCCTGCTTAACCCGAAAATAGGCACTCAAACATGACATGGATTTTTTTACCATGCTCTTATCTGGTGAACAAGTGTTGGCTGCTGGTGTATTACGATATCTTATCCCCTGATTTTTCAGGAAAAAACAACTGAAACGTAAAGGTATATAACCTACGTACCATACCTATGCCTTGTCAGAGCAGAAGAAAGCCTGCTTAACCCGAAAATAGGCACTCAAACATGACATGAATTTTTTTACCATGCTCTTTGAACAAGTGTTGGCTGCTGGTATATTACGATATCTTATCCCCTGATTTTTCAGGAAAAAACGACTGAAACGTAAAGGTATATAACTTACGTACCATACCTATGCCTTTTCAGAGCGGAAGAAAGCCTGCTTAACCCGAAAATAGGCACTCAAACTTGACATGAATTTTTTTACCATGCTCTTTGAACAAGTGTTGGCTGCTGGTGTATTACGATGTCTTATCCCCTGATTTTTCAGGAAAAAACGGCTGAAACGTAAAAATATATCACCTACGTACCATACCTATGCCTTTTCAGAGCGGAAGAAAGCCTGCTTAACCCGAAAATAGGCACTCAAACATGACATGAATTTTTTTACCATGCTCTTTGAACAAGTGTTGGCTGCTGGTGTATTACGATATCTTATCCCCTGATTTTTCAGGAAAAAGCGACTGACACGTAAAGGTATATCACCTATGTACCATATCTATGCCTTTTCAGAGCGGAAGAAAGCCTGCTTAACCCGAAAATAGGCACTCAAACATGACATGGATTTTTTTACCATGCTCTTATCTGGTGAACAAGTGTTGGCTGCTGGTGTATTACGATATCTTATCCCCTGATTTTTCAGGAAAAAACGACTGAAACGTAAAGGTATATAACCTACGTACCATACCTATGCCTTTTCAGAGCGAAAGAAAGCCTGCTTAACCCGAAAATAGGCACTCAAACATGACATGAATTTTTTTACCATGCTCTTTGAACAAGTGTTGGCTGCTGGTGTATTACGATGTCTTATCCCCTGATTTTTCAGGAAAAAACGACTGAAACGTAAAGTTATATCATCTATGTTCCATATCTGTGCCTTTTCAGAGCGGAACAAAGCCTATTTAACCCGAAAATAGGCACTCAAACATGACATGGATTGTTTTACGATGCTCATATCTGGTGAACAAGTGTTGGCTGCTGGTGTATTACTATATCTTATCCCCTGATTTTTGAGAAAAAAACGACTGTAACGTAAAAATATATAACTTACGTACCATATCTATGCCTTTTCAGAGCGGAAGAAAGCCTGCTTAACCCGAAAATAGGCACTCAAACATGACATGGATTTTTTTACCATGCTCTTATCTGGTGAACAAGTGTTGGCTGCTGGTGTATTACGATGTCTTATCCCCTGATTTTCAGGAAAAAACGACTGAAACGTAAAGGTATATAACCTGTGTACCATATCTTTGCCTTTTCAGAGCGGAAGAAATCCTACTTAACCCGAAACTAGGCACTCAAATATGACATGAATTTTTTTACCATGCTCTTTGAACAAGTGTTGGCTGCTGGTGTATTACGATATCTTATCCCCTGATTTTTCAGAAAAAAACGACTGAAACGTAAAGGAATATCACTTATGTACTATATCTATGCGTTTTCAGAGCGGAAGAAAGCCTACTTAACCCGAAAATAGGCACTCAAACATGACATGGATTGTTTTACGATGCTCTTATCTGGTGAACAAGTGTTGGCTGCTGGTGTATTACGATATCTTATCCCCTGATTTTTCAGGAAAAAACGACTGAAACGTAAAGTTATATCATCTATGTTCCATATCTGTGCCTTTTCAGAGCGGAAGAAAGCCTATTTAACCCGAAAATAGGCACTCAAACATGACATGGATTTTTTACCATGCTCTTTGAACAAGTGTTGGCTGCTGGTGTATTACGATATCTTATCCCCTGATTTTTCAAGAAAAAACGACTGAAACGTAAAGGTATATAACCTACGTACCATACCTATGCCTTTTCAGAGCGGAAGAAAGCCTGCTTAACCCGAAAATAGGCACTCAAACATGACATGAATTTTTTTACCATGCTCTTTGAACAAGTGTTGGCTGCTGGTGTATTACGATGTCTTATCCCCTGATTTTTCAGGAAAAAACGACTGAAACGTAAAAATATATCACCTACGTACCATACCTATGCCTTTTCAGAGCGAAAGAAAGCCTGCTTAACCCGAAAATAGGCACTCAAACATAACATGGATTTTTTTACCATGCTCTTATCTGGTGAACAAGTGTTGGCTGCTGGTGTATTACGATATCTTATCCCCTGATTTTTCAGGAAAAAACGACTGAAACGTAAAGGTGTATAACCTACGTACCATACCTATGCCTTTTCAGAGCGAAAGAAAGCCTGCTTAACCCGAAAATAGGCACTCAAACATGACATGAATTTTTTTACCATGCTCTTTGAACAAGTGTTGGCTGCTGGTGTATTACGATATCTTATCCCCTGATTTTCGAGAAAAAAACGACTGTAACCTAAAAATATATAACCTACGTACCATATCTATGCCTTTTCAGAGCGGAAAAAAGCCTACTTAACCCGAAAATAGGCACTCAAACATGACATGGATTTTTTTACGATGCTCTTATCTGGTGAACAAGTGTTGGCTGCTGGTGTATTACGATATCTTATCCCCTGATTTTTCAGGAAAAAGCGACTGACACGTAAAGGTATATCACCTATGTACCATATCTATGCCTTTTCAGAGCGAAAGAAAGCCTGCTTAACCCGAAAATAGGCACTCAAACATGACATGGATTTTTTTACCATGCTCTTATCTGGTGAACAAGTGTTGGCTGCTGGTGTATTACGATGTCTTATCCCCTGATTTTCAGGAAAAAACGACTGAAACGTAAAGGTATATAACCTACGTACCATACCTATGCCTTTTCAGAGCGAAAGAAAGCCTGCCTAACCCGAAAATAGGCACTCAAACATGACATGAATTTTTTTACCATGCTCTTTGAACAAGTGTTGGCTGCTGGTGTATTACGATGTCTTATCCCCTGATTTTTCAGGAAAAAACGACTGAAACGTAAAGTTATATTATCTATGTTCCATATCTGTGCCTTTTCAGAGCGGAAGAAAGCCTATTTAACCCGAAAATAGGCACTCAAACATGACATGGATTGTTTTACGATGCTCATATCTGGTGAACAAGTGTTGGCTGCTGGTGTATTACTATATCTTATCCCCTGATTTTTGAGAAAAAAACGACTGTAACGTAAAAATATATAACTTACGTACCATATCTATGCCTTTTCAGAGCGGAAGAAAGCCTGCTTAACCCGAAAATAGGCACTCAAACATGACATGGATTTTTTTACCATGCTCTTATCTGGTGAACAAGTGTTGGCTGCTGGTGTATTACGATATCTTATCCCCTGATTTTTTAGGAAAAAACGACTGAAACGTAAAGGTTTATAACCTACGTACCATACCTATGCCTTTTCAGAGCGGAAGAAAGCCTGCTTAACCCGAAAATAGGCACTCAAACATGACATGAATTTTTTTACCATGCTCTTTGAACAAGTGTTGGCTGCTGGTGTATTACGATGTCTTATCCCCTGATTTTTCAGGAAAAAACGACTGAAACGTAAAGTTATATCATCTATGTTCCATATCTGTGCCTTTTCAGAGCGGAAGAAAGCCTATTTAACCCGAAAATATGCACTCAAACATGACATGGATTTTTTACCATGCTCTTTGGACAAGTGTTGGCTGCTGGTGTATTACGATATCTTATCCCCTGATTTTTCAGGAAAAAACGACTGAAACGTAAAGGTATATAACCTACGTACCATACCTATGCCTTTTCAGAGCGAAAGAAAGCCTGCTTAACCCGAAAATAGGCACTCAAACATGACATGAATTTTTTTACCATGCTCTTTGAACAAGTGTTGGCTGCTGGTGTATTACGATGTCTTATCCCCTGATTTTTCAGGAAAAAACGACTGAAACGTAAAGGTATATAACCTATGTACCATATCTATGCCTATTCAGAGCGGAAGAAAGCCTGCTTAACCCGAAAATAGGCACTCAAACATGACATGGATTTTTTTACCATGCTCTTATCTGGTGAACAAGTGTTGGCTGCTGGTGTATTACGATATCTTATCCCCTGATTTTTCAGGAAAAAACGACTGAAACGTAAAGGTATATAACCTACGTACCATACCTATGCCTTTTCAGAGCGGAAGAAAGCCTGCTTAACCCGAAAATAGGCACTCAAACATGACATGAATTTTTTTACCATGCTCTTTGAACAAGTGTTGGCTGCTGGTGTATTACGATATCTTATCCCCTGATTTTTCAGGAAAAAACGACTGAAACGTAAAGGTATAGAACTTACGTACCATACCTATGCCTTTTCAGAGCGGAAGAAAGCCTGCTTAACCCGAAAATAGGCACTCAAACTTGACATGAATTTTTTTACCATGCTCTTTGAACAAGTGTTGGCTGCTGGTGTATTACGATGTCTTATCCCCTGATTTTTCAGGAAAAAACGACTGAAACGTAAAAATATATCACCTACGTACCATACCTATGCCTTTTCAGAGCGGAAGAAAGCCTGCTTAACCAGAAAATAGGCACTCAAACATGACATGGATTTTTTTACCAGCAGCCAACACTTGTTCAAAGAGCATGGTAAAAAAATCCATGTCATGTTTGAGTGCCTATTTTCGGGTTAAGCAGGCTTTCTTCCGCTCTGAAAAGGCATACGTATGGTACGTAGGTGATATATTTTTACGTTTCAGCCGTTTTTTCCTGAAAAATCAGAGGATAAGACATCGTAATACACCAGCAGCCAACACTTGTTCAAAGAGCATGGTAAAAAAATTCATGTCAAGTTTGAGTGCCTATTTTCGGGTTAAGCAGGCTTTCTTCCGCTCTGAAAAGGCATAGGTATGGTACGTAAGTTATATACCTTTACGTTTCAGTCGTTTTTTCCTGAAAAATCAGGGGATAAGATATCGTAATATACCAGCAGCCAACACTTGTTCAAAGAGCATGGTAAAAAAATTCATGTCATGTTTGAGTGCCTATTTTCGGGTTAAGTAGGCTTTCTTCCACTCTAAAAAGGCATAGATATGGTACATAGGTTATATACCTTTACGTTACAGTCATTTTTTTCTCGAAAATCAGGGGATAAGATATCGTAATACACCAGCAGCCAACACTTGTTCACCAAATAAGAGCATCGTAAAAAAATCCATGTCATGTTTGAGTGCCTATTTTCGGGTTAAGTAGGCTTTCTTCCGCTCTGAAAAGGCATAGATATGGTACATAGGTTATATACCTTTACGTTACAGTCATATTTTTCTCGAAAATCAGGGGATAAGATATCGTAATACACCAGCAGCCAACACTTGTTCACCAGATAAGAGCATCGTAAAAAAATCCATGTCATGTTTGAGTGCCTATTTTCGGGTTAAGTAGGCTTTCTTCCGCTCTGAAAAGGTATAGATATGGTACATAGGTTATATACCTTTACGTTACAGTCATTTTTTTCTCGAAAATCAGGGGATAAGATATCGTAATACACCAGAAGCCAACACTTGTTCACCAGATAAGAGCATCGTAAAAAAATCCATGTCATAATGAGTGCCTATTTTCGGGTTAAGTAGGCTTTCTTCCGCTCTGAAAAGGCATAGATATGGTACATAGGTTATATACCTTTACGTTACAGTCATTTTTTTCTCGAAAATCAGGGGATAAGATATCGTAATACACCAGAAGCCAACACTTGTTCACCAGATAAGAGCATCGTAAAAAAATCCATGTCATGTTTGAGTGCCTATTTTCGGGTTAAGTAGGCTTTCTTCCGCTCTGAATAGGCATAGATATGGTACATAGGTTATATACCTTTACGTTACATTCATTTTTTTCTCGAAAATCAGGGGATAAGATATCGTAATACACCAGCAGCCAACACTTGTTCACCAGATAAGAGCATCGTAAAAAAATCCATGTCATGTTTGAGTGCCTATTTTCGGGTTAAGTAGGCTTTCTTCCGCTCTGAAAAGGCATAGATATGGTACATAGGTTATATACCTTTACGTTACAGTCATTTTTTTCTCGAAAATCAGGGGATAAGATATCGTAATACACCAGCAGCCAACACTTGTTCACCAAATAAGAGCATCGTAAAAAAATCCATGTCATGTTTGAGTGCCTATTTTCGGGTTAAGTAGGCTTTCTTCCGCTCTGAAAAGGCATAGATATGGTACGTAGGTTATATATTTTTACGTTACAGTCGTTTTTTTCTCAAAAATCAGGGGATAAGATATCGTAATACACCAGAAGCCAACACTTGTTCACCAGATAAGAGCATCGTAAAAAAATCCATGTCATAATGAGTGCCTATTTTCGGGTTAAGTAGGCTTTCTTCCGCTCTGAAAAGGCATAGATATGGTACATAGGTTATATACCTTTACGTTACAGTCATTTTTTTCTTGAAAATCAGGGGATAAGATATCGTAATACACCAGCAGCCAACACTTGTTCACCAGGTAAGAGCATCGTAAAAAAATCCATGTCATGTTTGAGTGCCTATTTTCGGGTTAAGTAGGCTTTCTTTCGCTCTGAAAAGGCATAGATATGGTACGTAGGTTATATATTTTTACGTTACAGTCGTTTTTTTCTCAAAAATCAGGGGATAAGATATCGTAATACACCAGCAGCCAACACTTGTTCACCAGATAAGAGCATGGTAAAAAAATCCGTGTCATGTTTGAGTGCCTATTTTCGGGTTAAGTAGGCTTTCTTCCGCTCTGAAAAGGCATAGATATGTTACATAGGTTATATACCTTTACGTTTCAGTCGTGTTTTCCTGAAAAATCAGGGGATAAGATATCGTAATACACCAGCAGCCAACACTTGTTCAAAGAGCATGGTAAAAAATTCATGTCATATTTGAGTGCCTATTTTCGGGTTAAGTAGGATTTCTTCCGCTCTGAAAAGGCAAAGATATGGTACGTAGGTTATACATCTTTACGTTTCAGTCATTTTTTCTTGAAAAATCAGGGGATAAGATATCGTAATACACCAGCAGCCAACACTTGTTCAAAGAGCATGGTAAAAAATTCATGTCATATTTGAGTGCCTATTTTCGGGTTAAGTAGGATTTCTTCCGCTCTGAAAAGGCAAAGATATGGTACGTAGGTTATATATCTTTACGTTTCAGTCATTTTTTCTTGAAAAATCAGGGGATAAGATATCGTAATACACCAGCAGCCAACACTTGTTCACCAGATAAGAGCATGGTAAAAAAATCCGTGTCATGTTTGAGTGCCTATTTTCGGGTTAAGTAGGCTTTCTTCCGCTCTGAAAAGGCATAGATATGTTACATAGGTTATATACCTTTACGTTTCAGTCGTGTTTTCCTGAAAAATCAGGGGATAAGATATCGTAATACACCAGCAGCCAACACTTGTTCAAAGAGCATGGTAAAAAATTCATGTCATATTTGAGTTCCTATTTTCGGGTTAAGTAGGATTTCTTCCGCTCTGAAAAGGCAAAGATATGGTACGTAGGTTATATATCTTTACGTTTCAGTCATTTTTTCTTGAAAAATCAGGGGATAAGATATCGTAATACACCAGCAGCCAACACTTGTTCACCAGATAAGAGCATCGTAAAAAAATCCATGTCATGTTTGAGTGCCTATTTTCGGGTTAAGTAGGCTTTCTTCCGCTCTGAAAAGGCATAGATATGGTACATAGGTTATATACCTTTACGTTACAGTCATTTTTCTCTCGAAAATTCGGGGATAAGATATCGTAATACACCAGAAGCCAACACTTGTTCACCAGATAAGAGCATCGTAAAAAAATCCATGTCATGTTTGAGTGCCTATTTTCGGGTTAAGTAGGCTTTCTTCCGCTCTGAAAAGGCATAGATATGGTACATAGGTTATATACCTTTACGTTACATTCATTTTTTTCTCGAAAATCAGGGGATAAGATATCGTAATACACCAGCAGCCAACACTTGTTCACCAGATATGAGCATCGTAAAAAAATCCATGTCATGTTTGAGTGCCTATTTTCGGGTTAAGTAGGCTTTCTTCCACTCTGAAAAGGCATAGATATGGTACATAGGTTATATACCTTTACGTTACAGTCATTTTTTTCTCGAAAATCAGGGGATAAGATATCGTAATACACCAGCAGCCAACACTTGTTCACCAAATAAGAGCATCGTAAAAAAATCCATGTCATGTTTGAGTGCCTATTTTCGGGTTAAGTAGGCTTTCTTCCGCTCTGAAAAGGCATAGATATGGTACGTAGGTTATATATTTTTACGTTACAGTCGTTTTTTTCTCAAAAATCAGGGGATAAGATATCGTAATACACCAGCAGCCAACACTTGTTCACCAGATAAGAGCATAGTAAAAAAATTCATGTCATATTTGAGTGCCTATTTTCGGGTTAAGTAGGCTTTCTTCCGCTCTGAAAAGGCATAGATATGGTACATAGGTTATATACCTTTACGTTACAGTCATTTTTTTCTCGAAAATCAGGGGATAAGATATCGTAATACACCAGAAGCCAACACTTGTTCACCAGATAAGAGCATCGTAAAAAAATCCATGTCATGTTTGAGTGCCTATTTTCGGGTTAAGTAGGCTTTCTTCCGCTCTGAAAAGGCATAGATATGGTACATAGGTGATATACCTTTACGTTTCAGTCGTTTTTTCTTGAAAAATCAGGGGATAAGATATCGTAATACACCAGCAGCCAACACTTGTTCACCAGATAAGAGCATCGTAAAAAAATCCATGTCATGTTTGAGTGCCTATTTTCGGGTTAAGTAGGCTTTCTTCCGCTCTGAAAAGGCATAGATATGGTACATAGGTTATATACCTTCACGTTACAGTCGTTTTTTTCTCAAAAATCAGGGGATAAGATATCGTAATACACCAGCAGCCAACACTTGTTCAAAGAGCATGGTAAAAAAATCCATGTCATATTTGAGTGCCTATTTTCGGGTTAAGTAGGATTTCTTCCGCTCTGAAAAGGCAAAGATATGGTACACAGGTTATATACCTTTACGTTTCAGTCGTTTTTTCCTGAAAAATCAGGGGATAAGATATCGTAATACACCAGCAGCCAACACTTGTTCACCAGATAAGAGCATGGTAAAAAAATCCATGTCATGTTTGAGTGCCTATTTTCGGGTTAAGCAGGCTTTCTTCCGCTCTGAAAAGGCATAGATATGGTACGTAAGTTATACGCCTTTACGTTTCAATCGTTTTTTTCTCATAAATCAGGGGTTTATGATCCGCAATGTTATAGCAGCCGGTATGGTGAATGTTTCTATTTATTTCTCTCATGAGCTGATGTTTTAGTGTTGTTAATCATTATTATCTATCTTTGGAAATGCACGGTCTCAGTTATTAGTTTTTCAGCAGTTATCCCTGTAAAATAGGCATGAAATTTGTAGCTTTTACCGTGACAAAAATTACCATCTTAATTTGTTCGGATTATATGGCAGCTAAATATGGCTGCCAACTTCACACCGGTGTGCAGTATGGGGTCGCGCGTTGTCGTGAAGTAGCAGTGGAGACGACCGATTGACCAAAGCTGGTTGCAGACGTGCGAGTTTCGCCATCATTGTGGTCAGTTCTTCAATGTACACATCTGCAGTAATGCTCTCGCCGTTTTGTAAAAAGCTATGATGAATCACACCAGCACTAAACCACCAAACTGTGGCCATCACCTTTCTAGGGGTCATTTTTCGTTTTGCACATTGCTTTGGTACCGAACCAGGATCTAACCAACTTGCTGAGCGCTTTCGATTGTCAAAAAGAATCCATTTTTCGTCGCTCGTAACAATTCGGTTCAAAATTCCTTCATTTCTGTGCCTGTTAAGCAGCGCAAGGCAAGTCTCGTACGTACGTTGCGCTGGCGATCGTTAAGTTCGTGGGGCACCCATCTATCAAGCTTTTTTATCTTGCCAATCTGTCGCAAATGGACCAATATTATTTTGATGCTAACATCAAAAGCTGCTGCCAGCTCAGCTGTAGATTGAGATTCATCAGCTTCCACAATCGCCTTTAATTCATCATTGTTGACCAAAGTTTCCGGACGACCACGAGGTTCATTTTTCAAGTCAAAATTCCCAGAACGGAACCGAGCAAACCAATAACGGATTGTACGTTCGTTTGTGCAGTTCTCTCCGTAAACGTCGTTGATGTTACGTGTCGTTTGTGCCGCCTTGGTGCCACGACGGAACTCATATTCCATAATTACACGAAATTTCAAAGTATTCATTAGGAGGAAAAATGTTGAAATGTAATGAAAATACAACGCTAATCAAAAGACTTATATTGTAAATAGAATGTCATATTTTTAAAACAAAATTAATTTGAATTTAGAATTCATAGCCAATCAAAACTTTTTTTGTTTGAAAAAGTCTGTACTGCAATACGGCAATTTCATAGGTAAAGACCTATTATTACTAAACTGTGAGATCAGATCATAAAGTCCCATTTTCCCAGTAATTTCACTATCTACAGTGCCCTTCAAACCGGAACACAGCAGTGCTTGCGCACTACTGCTTGGCGGCCAATTACGTGATAAATTAGCCAATTTATCACATAGAATATCAAAGTCAAAGTCAAAAGATTTATTGCAAATAGGCTAATTTTAGCACTTTTACAAGTCAAAATTATATTAGGTACTTAAAATTAAGTTATTTCACTAAGCATATTAAATTACAAAGTGCTTATTGTGAAATAATATATAGCAAGCCCATTACAATATATGAGTTTGAAAAAAAAAAGCAGTTCTCTTTCTCACTATCAGCCAGCATGTCAACTAACACAAATTGTATGTTACAGCACCAATTTCCGAGGGTCCAGAGCCGATTCCAGAACCGGAGCCAGTATTGACTCCTCCCCACTCCACCTTCACGGTAAAGCTGGCGGTGCCAGTACCCACCTTCCGAAACGTCAAGTATGAATTCCAAATGATCCTCGCTAATATGGCTACGCAGTACATCGCAAAGAATAACATCGATCCAGGAGTTAATACCACGTAAGTACTGAATATCACCTATTACTAGTAAAACGAGTGTGCTTTGACCACACGACTGAAGTAAAACTTCTTTAGTTTAGCTCCATCTATCGGCCGGTATAACTATGTATTTAATTTATTTAATGTTAATGTCGCCATCTTGAAATTGTAAATTGTTATTTTACCGGACATATACAACATAATAATACAAATTTTAAGTAATTCTTAACTTTGTTATGTTAAATTTTCGGAGGAGTGATTCAAGGTGTCTTGGCTTTTCCACTAAGTGGGGCTGCCAAGACACTTTTCATCATGATAAAAGACATATTTTGTTAGAATTTAATTATTGTAAATAATGGAGCTGACATAATTGCTATGCGACTAAAGCTCCCAAAAAAACTTTTTTGCTATGTTGACAATGGACATCTAAATAAAAAAACAACTTTAAACTTTCGTCTCATTTTGCATTCTCCAGCTTACTTCCTAAGTGAAGCATGCGTAAAGAAGTTATACTTCAAAAATATGGCTTACTAATCCAGGAGAAAATGCTCAGCTATGATTGGCCCGTGCGGCTGTGTCTAAAAGTCTTTGAGATTTGAATTCTGATTTTGACTTGAATTGAATTTTCAAACATCCACTTTATGGTGACTAAGAAGAGTTGTTTTCGTGGTTTTGGTGGAAAAACGAAAAAGATCGCGTCTCGCCGCATTAATTATTTTCCAAAACTTGAGTTATTTTCAGTGTAAGTGCATAAACTTGGTGGCATTTTATTCTTTAAGTGCTGGATTACAGGCATGAGTGTGGGAAAGTGGTATAATGATGGTGAAACGCTTCTTTTCGAGTTGTTTCCAAAACTTTATAGAAGCTTTTGGTAAAGTTGCCACCACTTTACTAGGAGTATGACTTGACTAGACTATGACTTGACTTGATGACTTGGACTGTGACCTGACTTGACACATAATATTTTTAACTTGACAAACTATCAATTACTTGACACTGGCTAAATAACAAAATATGGATCCAAAAAAAAAAAAGTTGTTTGCAAGTGTTTCCAGTCTTGCATATATTGACTAGAAATTAGTTACTTCAATTACTGCTGACTAAAATATTTGGTTACAGCAAAATTTCCAATCTGATTTCTGATGTTGCATAATTTCCAGAATGTTGCCCATATGAGTTTGCAAACAGCATTTTTAACAAATATCCAAATCACAATGTATGCATCAATGCATCATCAATTATAAATTGTCATTTTACCGGACATACAAACAATAATACAGATTTTTAACTTTGTTATGTTGACAATGGAGATCTACTTTAACCAACAACTTCAACTTCCGTTCGCTTCGCATTCACTAGCTTACTTCTTTACGCACGTTTGGGAAAACGTGCGTAAAGAAGTTACAGTTTAATAATACTTTCTTGGGAGAGTTATAATATTCTTCGCGTCCATGTAAATGCTTAAATTACTTTTTTAAATCTTTTTAACATCTATAAAAGAAAAATTTAACAAAATCACAGCATAAAGGATTTAGTCGCTAGAATTACAGCCGTGTAGGCACAAAACAAAATAAAAAAGCACGAACGGAAGTTGAAGGTTTAACGTAGATTTCCATCCATCTCCAAGTCAACATAACAGAGTTAAAAATTTGTCTTATTACGTTGGTAGGTTCGGTAAAATGCCAATTTACAATTTTCAAGATGTCGACATTAAACAAAGCAAAAATAAAGTTACACCAACCGATAGATGGAACTGAACTAAAGAAGTTTTACATCAGTCGTATGATCTAAAGCATACTCGTTTTTTTCTGTGGACAAATACTTGCCCTGTTGCGGAAATCGAACCCGCCACCGGGCTATGAGCCAACCTGCTCATCCACCACACGAAAGAGGCTGTCAAAATGCATTAAAAATCACATTCTTCGTATAACTAAAGGTTATTATTAAAGGTTTTCGTAGGTTATGTCAGCGATTTTTTTTTTGTCATAAAAACATAAAACAGATTTTGTTTTTCTTTTTTGCCACAGTTACAATTTTTGTTACATACTGGTACAAATTACTTATAAATTAAAATATAATAAACAACTAGGACTTAAAAAATTGCAGTTAAGACTAATGGCATCTGAGCTAGTAGTAAAACTGTGTTACAGATGTCATTGCCCTCCGTATTTTGAAGATACAGTTCATTATGTTTTAGCATGGATAATTGTTTCTGTGTAAATTAACGACTTTTTATATATATATTTATAGCAGAATGATACATTGCATGCAATAAAAATTGTGATGTGTGAATAAAATGTGTGTGTATGTATATGTATGAATAGTGTAATGAATTGGGGTGAAGTGTGTTTGTGTGTAAAGGTGTGTGTTTGTGTATGAGTAGATAGGTTTTATTGTGTTGATGGATGTGGTTTGAAAAACTTCAGTTACTTTAGGATACGTATCTAATTAATTCTTCAGTCTCCTTGTATGAGAGAGTTTGAAGCCATTCAATGCAGGTAATTTTGACCATGAAATGAGGGAGGATTGATTTCATAAGGTGTATGATTCAGCCGTACAACCGACCATTCATCAACGAACAATCCTTCACCTAGCGAGCATTACGCCGAACGTTTACATATACCAGATTGAGTGATGATTTCAGATTCGTAATATTATAGCCAACTAATGCATTAAAGTAATGTATTAAAGGTAAAGTATATACACGGTGGAATTTAATTCGTTGTTTTCCTTTGATGTATGTATTCAGTTCATACTATAGAACACATCCCATATAACTATATAAAAAAGTACTTATGAAATACAACTTAATGTAGGTATTATCAAATAACTGCATTAAATTCTAAAAAAAAGCCTTGCGACATTGAACAAAACAGGTGTTTTATTACCTACGAAACATTTACAAAGCACTCAGCCGGTGCCCGCGCTGTGTGTACCGTTAAATAGGTTTAATCTCGGATGTCATTCAGGTATTTTAGGAGGCACTAAATACTATAATAAAACCTAATTTCTTTTTAGTAAAATCTTGATCGAATATTCTATAGCATAGTCTCGCTCTTTTCCTTAAATGTTACATACATTTAAGGAAAAAAGCGAATTAAATTACACCGTGTATTATCACAAATTAATTGTAAGTACGTTCTTCGCACCTACCTACTCAAGTTTAGCATAAGAAAGGAGTTAGTTGAAAACCAGCGCTGTGAAGCTTGTATTCGTAGCATTATGCTGAACTTGCTCCAATTTTGCAATAACATTTGATTCACATATATTTTTATGCTAATCAGTTTATTCTTGCCACTCTAAATGTTTTGAACACTTTCTTACTTTCTTAGGAACTCCGAATGTTTCGGGCACAATGATCGAGCCTTTATTCGTCCATTGAAATTTTCGTTCGACAATACCACGCAGTCTTACGTCACAATCTAAGTATTAGGTTTTCCTAGTTTTATGGTGTAAACAAGTTGATATATACGAGGCATATTACACGTTCAAATTATGCGTATTTTTATACAACGTTATACACTGAGCCTCGTTGCTGTGTGGTGGAGGAATCAATAATAATAATAGTAATAGTGCCCAACGATCACATACATAGATCCTGGACCCTAACTAGGATTCCCTGTATCTAGGGACTCTGTAACTACGAGGTCCATAGTCTCAACACCCAGACACAGAACAAGTAGTTGCACTTTTTTCTGTGCAATAACACTTGTCCTGTCACGGGAATCGAATCCGCCGACCTGCTCAACCATCACACTACAGAGCCTGTTAAAAGCCTACCTTATAAAACCACTCTTGAAGTATACTCAGATCCGTATTAGAAAGAAAGAAAGAAAGAAAGAAAAACATTTATTCAACACTCACTTACAAAAATAAAATAAAATTAACAAGAACATACAAGAATATACATACAACAAGAGAATACAATTAAATATAAACAGTACCTAGTTAGAAGTATTTAATAAGGAAAATAAAAGAGTAGATATAGCACGGAAGCAGTGGTGTCGAAAAGGGCTTACCTCAGCATTCATGCCGGTGTACTCGACACCTGGCGCTGATTTTCAGTTAAGCCCTATGGTTGACGGGTGACGGCGACCATAATAAAACAAATATTAATATATACACAATACACATACAAAAGAAAAATAATACATAATAAAACACTGGAAAGAGTAAGATAAACTACAAATGGTTAGGTATGAGATGAATAAAATAAATCATAAATGACATTTATTTAACTGATATTAGAAGAAAATAAATAAATAATAATAATAATGAAGGCAATGAATAGAAGAAATACACAATGATAAGTAATGAAGGCAATGAATAGAAGAAATACACAATGATAAGCAAACCAACTATATATATTATATAAAAGACATGTCTATATTGACATCAGCATGCGTCTCTGTTCGTCCAGAAGATGTTTTTTTAATTTTTGCCTGAATACGCCGAACGTTCGAAGTTCCCTGATCGGTGGAGGCAAATTGTTCCAGCATTTGGACGCCGCGTACCGAAAAGAACCTGTGAAAGTGGCCGTGCGATGCCGCGGGGTAGACAGCTGCTGGGAGGCATGCCTACGCGAGCATTGTCTGTTTCCGGTGATCCACTTGAGCTTGCGATGTAAATAATTGATGGGCTTTGATAGTTGATTACACCGAAAAGCAGACATGCCAAATGAAGCTTTCGGCGAGATTTCATTTTTAAAACATAGTGCTTGCTTAGAAATGGCGTAACATGGCTTCTCGGCGGTATATTAAAACAAAACCTCGCGCAAGCGTTTTGCACTCGCTGGACTAGACGCTGTGTTCGGGAAAGCAACCGAGGTCCATATACTGTGTCAGCATAATTAAGTTTAGAGAGAACAAGCGTTTCGACCAGCTGTATACGTAGCTCTTCAGTGAGACAGAACGATGCTCAGTCATCGTTTGATACTCAAGCAGAGATTTCATTCGCTAATTGATCATTTTATGAATGAAATCTCTGCTTGAGCAACGATCGATGACCGAGCATCGTTCTGTAATACGGACCGAAACCAGGCAAAAGTACCGACATACCGTACTGCGATTATTTGTCTAAAGAACGCAATGCAGTATCTCCCATGGCGTTTACGCCAATGCGTACTTTGAAATCACATAGCGTTTTGGGTCAGTTCACGCTTGGAGTTCATTCCGGATCGATACCGAGATTGGGAGATAGAAAAACTTTGAAAACAATATTACAGGAACAATCAGTGATGTCTTATTACTAGTTCCGATTACTAAATTTAAATACATAAACATCTTCTTCTTTCATCTATCTTCTAAATATATTTAACTCAAAGGTGACTGACTGATTGACTGACTAATATAGTGATCTATCAACGCACAGCCCAAACCACTAGACGGATCGGGCTGAAATTTGGAATGCAGTTAGATGTTATGACGTAGGCATTCGCTAAAAAAGGATTTTTGAAATTCCACCCTTGAGAGGGTGAAATGGGTGGTTGAATTATTTTCCCATAGGCCACTCCGCGGGCGAAGCTGCGGGCAGAAGCTCGTTATATATATACTCGTATATATAAGTACCTATCTACATAAATATGAACACTGCTGGATTGGATTGTGTTAATACTTTACATCGGGTTTTCGTAGGTTTTTTAAACTCACGCCGACTTAAAGCACCAAATACTGAATGCTCATTGGTTTACTGTTGACCATCGGTTCTTTTCAACCAATGAGTGCACAGTATTTTTTGTGTTCAATGGGTTTGACGAACGGATGAACAACCCGGGGTTAGAGTCACAATGGGTAGTCTTATCGCTAATAGAAACTTAATTGACTTATTACGGTATAGTTATGGGGTTTATTTACAATGAATAAAAGGCGATAATGTAAACTTACCTATCATCTCAATTTCTTTCAATGTTAAAAAATAACTAAATCAAAATAGCAGGATTTTTTTTTGGCTAAATGATTATTAATTAACCATGCCTATTATACTTTCTCCACAAAAGAAAAACTCAAAATTAATACAGTTGTGCAGATCCAGTTGGACATAATTTTCAACGTCAAAAATAATGCTCATTTCCTTATATATATGTGGGCAGAAACGGGTTTCTGCGTAGATAGGTTGCAACCTATATAACTATAGGCCTTCAGCATGTCCGCACCGCGCCGTGTCTGGAACAAGAATGATCCGTAGCACACCAATCGATCCCTTTATATAGCCAGACAGGTAGGGGCGCCATGACAGTTGCCGGTGCTGCCACTGTAATAAATTTAATGCCACCACAGGGTAAATTACGGTGCTCGATCGCTGTGCATAGAGTTTATAACTGGACGTAGCCGCCGTCATATATATATATTATAATCAAATTGTTTCTCTGCACGCCTTGGTTGACTGGTAGAAAATGCTGTTAGCATTAAGTCCTCCTTTGTACTTTTTATGTGCATAAAGTATTGAATAAATAAATAAATAAACGTCTATCCAATTCTCAATAAAACCCTCTAAACATTTTATGCTCGGACGCGGCTGCATACTAACGAAACCTTTCTTTACCTAACGTAGGGTTGCAATAAATTTAGAAACAATAACCCACAAATTAACACTGAAAACACTAATTACTCAACCAAATACGAAGAAACAATATTTATCAAAATACGTGGCATAAAGCAAATACTTAGATAGGTATGATGTACTTACCTGTTATCAAATAATTTGGTTGATGAAACGCCACAGGGAACACGAATTTTGGTAACAACACATCGATGATTGTATCAAACAAATTTGTAATGATGTCATCTTCATTTCATCATTATTCCAGCTTTACATCTTTAGTAGCTTTGAAGTAAAACTTCTTGACGCACGCTTGATTTCGGGAGTAAACTAGTGAATGCGTAACGAGATGAACAGAAATTGAAAGTTGTTGGTTCAGATCTCCATTGTCAATATAACAAAGTTGAAAATTACTTAAAATTTGTATTATGTTGGTATGCACGGTATAATGACAATTTATAATTCAAGGGGTGAGAAAAAAAAGGGTTTTACTGTCAAATCAGATAGTTTCGAGAAAATGGACATTAAACTTCAACGGTCTCATTTTAATGTAGAATGCATATTAAGTAATAGAAAAGGTTTATGTAAATTTCAGTTGCTTGAAAATGTATTAATTCTATTTTAAAATACAAAATATAGTACTAATTCGTACAATTACTGTAAAAATGTAATGTAATATAAAATATACTAGGCGGTAGGACTTTACTGCAAAGTTCGTCTAGGTAGGTACCACTGCTTTGCCAGTTATTCTGCCGCCAAGCAGTAGTGCGCAAGCACTGCTGTGTTCCGGTTTGAAGGGTACTGTAGTCAGTGAAATTACTGGGCAAATGAGACTTTATGAACTGATCTCACAGTTTAGTAATCTTATTACTAGATTGTGCTGATGTCTCTGGATGACGTGCGCAGTGCAGTGTCACGCGAACCTCTATACTTTAGAGTACCGAGTGACACTACAGCTGATATGGGCAGCCGTGTCGTTTAACATCAGGCGAACGGCTAGCTCGTCACATCATTCCTTAACATAAAAAAATATATAGTAATGTTTTTATGCTAAACGAACTGTATTCCTGTGTCAGATAAACCGTTTTTAAACTGAAAATCTCGAGATTTAAACCTCATTTCGATATTTTGAGAATGTATAAATAAATATATAATATATATATGTAAATAAATAAATATAAGTCTATATATATAAAAGTAGTAGTATAATATATAAATATTATATTTATATGTCATTTTGTAAAAAAATAATAAGTTAAACCTTTTTTGATCTCAGCCCTTCAATTGTTTGTGAATTCGCGACATTAACATTAAACAAAGCAAAAACAAAATTATACCGGCCGATAGATGGCGCTAAACTAAAGAAGTTTTACTTCAGTCGTGTGGTCTAAAGCACATTCGTTTTTTTCGTATCAAACGTTTGCCATTCACATTTAGATTTAAATTCATGTATAGAACATTCATCGCATTCTTTTCATTTCCCATCGATTTTGGCCATTCCACTGATGAACACTGAATTTGAATCTAAATTAATGAATGGCCAATGTAATGCCCTTTGGTAGCATTTTGTCCCTGCTATGAGGCATACAGTTCTTAGTAAGTTCTTTAGAGAAATTCCTTGGAAGGATCTACTGATTTTCTTATCTCTATCAAAGAAACAAACGATTTGAGATTAGCTATGCATGCTTTGTTGATTTGGTAGCTTCGGTCCCCGGTAATCTTACCAGTTACGACATCTTGACTAAAAATTTTCTACTCAGTAAAGTAATTCCCAGTTTTTTCTGTTCATGATTGACGTTCCGAGCTTATCGTTTGCCTAAGTCTTATCATAATAACAATAATAACGTCCAAAGATAACATTCATAGATCCTGGACCCTAATTAGGATTCCCTCTTAGAGACCCAGGAACTACGAGGGATTGGTGCCACAACACCCAGACTCAGAACAAGTATTTGCGCTTCTGTGCACAAATACTTGGGCTGCCGCGGGAATCGAACCCGCCGCCTCTAGGCTATGAGCCAACCTGCTCAACCACCACACCACAGAGGCTGTCCAAATATTAATTACAGTAGGTACTCGTATAGGAGTTCTAAAGCCATGAGCCATCTTCTAGGTAGTAACCATTTACCATCGTATACCGCATCATCACTTAGCAGTGTTGTTGGTGCATCATCATCATCATCATAATCATCAGCTAGAAGACGTCCACTGCTGGATATTGTGCTGCCCCCCATTGAGCGCTACTTTGAGTGTCTGCTTGCTTCCTGCATCCAACTGCATACTGCTTTGCCTATAACTAAAACCACTTCTTCATTTTCCATAAACTCCTGGTACAGTTTGTTTCCTTATGTGGTCCATATTTGATTTGGCTCCACACTTTTGGGTACTTAGCCAGTGTCAAGTAGTTAGTATTATCTCAAGTTAATGATATTTCACGCAATGTGTGAAGTTACAGTCCAAGTCATCAAGTCTAGTTATAATCTAGTCTAAGTCATACTCCTAGTAAAGTGGACGCAACTTTACTAAAAGCTTCTATGTAGTTTTGGAAACAACACGAAAAGAAACGTTTCACTATCATTATACCACTTTCTTCACACTCATGCCTGTAATCCAGAACTTAACGAATAAAACGCCACCAATTTTATGCACTAACACTGAAAATAACACAAGTTTCGGAAAATAATACATTGCGGTGACGCGATATTTCTCGTTATTCCGCCAAAACTCTCACCTGCCTGGAACACCATACTATTTTAACCAATATATTGGTGTCGATTCTGTGTCGCATACTCTAAAGCTAAACTAAATTAACATATTTCCGTCTTTTTCATTTCTCCTTTATCAGAAGAGTACCGCCATACTTTAAGTTTACTTTAGTTTCAGAGAGTGCGACACAGAATCGACATCATTGTAGTATGAAACAACAGTATTCAATGACGCCATAGTACCTCTGACGTCACGTTACCAATAATTATTATTTCCCGTTGTGTAAAGCATGCGCTGATAAGATGGTTATCTTCAACAAACATATTTAATTACTGTGTTCCATTATTATTATCATGTAGTAAGTATTTTGAGTCACAAGTAGAACGTTTGACTTAGTTTACTACAGCAGTATTTTCCTCTAAGTCAAAGTCAAAGTTAAAAGAATTATTGCAAATAGGCTAATTTTAGCACTTTTACAAGTCAAAATTATATTAGGTACTTAAAATCAACTTATTTCACTAAATATATAAAATTACAAAGTGCTTATTGTCCAATAATATATTATATAGCAAGCCCATTACAATATATGAGTTTGAAAAAAAAAAGCTGTTCTCTTTCTCACTACTGGTGCAAGCAACCCGGCACAATGCAGAATAGAAAACTTTGATCCGAAGCTTCGATTACAACTGTAAAGAAGAAGCTACAAGAGCCTCAGTTCATTAAAATCTACCCCGATCTATACGGACTCTCCAGTTAAACCATTGTCCCAGCATAAAAAAAAGTGTGCTTTAGACCACACGACTGAAGTAAAACTTCTTTAGATTAGCTCCATCTATCGGCCATTATTTAATGTTAATGTCTCAATCTTGACAATAATTGTGAATTGTCATTTTACCGGACACCAACATAACAATACCAATTTTTAACTATGTTTTATTGACAATGAATATCTACGTGAACTAAATTCAAGTTTCAACTCGCATTCACCAGCTTACTCCCCAAGTCAAGCGTGCGTAAAGAAGTTTTACTTCAAAAATATAAATACGGATTCGCAAACTGCATTGTCCCTGTCTCTACAATAAGAACTAAGTACCCACATTAGATCTTCGCTTCGTAATCGAGTTTATTTACGTCCCGTTTGACCTACATTCATTTTGCAACGTACCTACATGTAGATGCATACCTATCTAAACACGTCAGCGCCATTTCACATCTATCACGGTTCGAAAATATCCGACATCTTAATATATAAAAATTAACCTCCATTTCCCTTGGTCATCGCATCACGCCTGCCTAATATAATTTTGACTTGTAAAAGTGCTAAAAATAGCCTATTTGCAATAAATTTTTTGACTTTGACTTTGAATGGATGGAACATTTTCGCCAATCATTTTTTTGTTGAAATGTTGAGCGGAAAATTAGATAACTTTCTCCACGAGGGTGAAACCGCCGAGCGCAGCTAGTCTTAATCTTTTCTTTTAAATATATATAACTCAAAGGTGACTAACTGACTGACTAACAGTGATCTATCAACGCACAGCCCAAACCCCTGGACGGATCGGGCTGAAATTTGGCATGCAGGTAGATGTTATGACATAGGCATCCGCTAAGAAAGGATTTTTCGAAATTCCACCCTTAAATGAAATGAGTGTTTGAATTATTTTCCCATAGGCCACGCGGGCAAAGCTGCGGGCAGAAGCTCGTATATTATAAATATCAAAATATCGAATATTTTTATATGTATCAAGTTTGATATACTTATATAAATTTTGTATGAATGTCATATTATTATTTAATGTATTATTAAGTAATGACTATTATTTGCATATGTGTTACATAAACATACTAAAGTTATCAACAAAAAAACACTAAAATGTTTTAATGCTTTATTTGTGTAAGTACTTAAAATCAGACAAATGGAACCAAAACATAAAATATTATTTTGAAAGGCTAAATCAACTAAAAAACATAAAATTTCCATCCATTGATACATTATTCTCGAACCCTGATATTTATTATACACGTTTCATCAACTACCATTACCGGAAACTGCTCTTCATGTCAATGTCAATGTGCCAGGAATACGATAATACTTTATTGACTCTGGTTTGATAAAATAACTAGTTCGAATCCCGTTCAGCCTGCACCAATGAATTCAAGTTGTATGTGGAATTTGCACGCACTCTTACACTGCATTGCGCACGTCATACTGAGACATCAGCACAGTCTGGACTCATTCCATCATTACTAGACTGTGAGATTATGTTATAAAATCATTTGGTCAGTAATTTCACTAGCTACAGTGCCCTTCAGACCGGAACACAGTAGTGCTTGCACACTACTGCTTGGCGGCAGAATGACTGGCAAAGCGGTGGTACCTACTTAGACGAACTTCAGAAAAGTCCTGCCGCCTATTAAAATAGTTTAATTTTCAGATAATTCAATCCAATTTGTGTAATGTCGTGTAATATTAGTCTTTCTTAATTACTCAAGAATAGTAGATGTCTTTTTTATAAAATAATTTTTTCATAAAAGAATATGACTGTTCAAAGTTTCCTTTATTTTTCACTAGCTGCACCTCGCGGTTTCACAAAAGAAGTTTATAATAATTAACAATAAATAAATAATAACGCTCAACAATCACATACATAGATCCTGGACCCTAACTAGCTAGGGATCCAGGAACTACGAGGATCATGGTCCTACAAAACCCAGACTCACAACAAGTATTTGAGCTTTTTTTCTGTGCATAATTATCCTGCCTGCGGGAATCGAACCCGTCACCTCCGGGTAATGAGCCTGCTCAACCACCACACCACAGTCGCTGTGTATTAAATAGAAATGTAACTTATTTAGCTCTTTATTGAATGTTCATCATTGTCGACCTGAAGATACAGCGTCATTTTGAGCACCTGCTTGCGTCCTGCAACCATCGGCTCTTGGTTTTGACCAGCTGGGCGATCACGTTTTACTAGGTGGTAGGACTTTACTGCAAAGTTCGTCTAGGTAGGTACCACCGCTTTGCCAGTTATTCTACCGCCAAGCAGTAGTGCGCAAGCACTGCTGTGTTCCGGTTTGAAGGGCACTGTAGCTAGTGAAATTACTGGGCAAATGAGACTTTATGATCTGATCTCACAGTTTAGTAATCTTATTACTAGATTGTGCTGATGTCTCTGGATGACGTGCGCAGTGCAGTGACACGCGAACCTCTATACTTTAGAGTTCCGAGTGACACTGCGACTGATATGGGCAGCCGTGTCGTTTAACATCAGGCGAACGGCTAGCTCGTCACGTCATTCCTTATCATAAAAAAAAAAAAAAAAAAAAAAAAAAAAAACGTAACTCGATTACAACCAATAGAAACACTATGTATGGATTTGACAGTTTGAATACGCAGTTTATGTGCATAGTTGGAAATTCTTCCTGTGGCATTGCAATCAAAGTTTTGTGATCACCCCTCAGATCGTCAGTCCAACTAGTGAGGAGCCAGCCTTGCGTCTTACAGATCGTTGAATGTTCATTCCAAAAAGTACCTACACAAAAATTTAAAGTACCAAAATGCAGCGCTAAGAACCCATTTCGTTTTAACTATATTTAATAAGTGAAATACGCGTTGGTGTACTCAAATTAACATTCGCTATTGTTTTAGTGAACAGTGGAAACATTAAGAAACCCAATCAATTGAATGCATAATAAAATAGAAATTGTAATTACCCATTACAAAACAACAATAAGTATAGAGCATTCCGCTGCAAATGCTTTGTAATTAGGGTCCCGTAGATGCGCAGGTATTTAGTATTGAGAGTGCACATTGGAGTTGCATAACCTGATTCCGCCACCACCTTCCCACAATCGGACAACCAGAAGTATTTAAAAAACGCCTCCGTTATATGGTTAATATCTCACATGTGCGAACAAAGCGATTTGGCTCCACATTTATCATGCGAACAGCCAAAGAGTGGAACGCTTTACCGCGTTCGTATTTCCCGAAAATTACAACCTTGGAGTCTTCCAATCGAGAGTGAACAGGTATCTTCTAGGCTAGCGTGTTACATCCTAGACCGCATCGTTACTCCCATCAGGTGCGATAGTGGTCAAACGCAAGCCTATAAAACAATTTATAAAATTAATTACAAATAAAAATTAGGTCAATGTCCTTTGAAGTAGCCCAATTTTTACAGCTTGTTCCAAAAAGTTATTTAGTCCAAAATCATTTACAAACACGGTTTATAAGGGTAGTACGTAGTGGTGGGTCGTTGACGCCTTTACAGTCGACGCAACGAGATCGTTAATCGTCAACCATAGACTAGTTGATAAACCAATATTCGACTAGTTTATGTCGTAGACGCTTAGACAGGACGTCTAAGCGTCTACGACAGTTTATGCGACGGACGAGCGAACCAATAGATATGCCGTTCATGCGTAAACATGTTTATCAGTGAACTATAAACTAGTCTATTCGTTCACGGCAGAGAAACAGTCGAAATAAACTGTTCGTTTATTCAACGACCACTACTAGTACTACGAAACCGTAATAAGATATGCCCTTAATGATCACCATGCTCCTATGTAAATAATGCCTTTATTTTAAATTAAATACTCTAATGATTATACTACTACAAAAAACATTTGGACTATATACTGGCCGCGATGACCTATTTGTCACAGTCCAAATGCTCCAGCTACCCACTACCAGTAGGTAGCGTACCCAACATGCTGGCAGCATTGCCCCATTTAATTGCAATGCTTATTCGTTGTGCCAAGTGTAAGTGCAAATATATATAAATAAGCACTGGTTATAAAGTATACTCAAATAACCAATTACATTCCAAAAATTTAATTGTAGGTAAATTTAAAGATGACGGGATCTTCGGAATCCGTTTCACATGCATAAAGGATATTATATTGATAACGAAGAAAGTTCACAAGCCTTCGTTGCTGATCAATAAGCTCCATTTTGTCCTGCTGATTAGAACATTAATTCTACGTCATTCCTACAATCAATGCTGTAAACTCTGACGTAGATATATATGAAGAGAAGACTTCAAAATGCGAGGCGCATGCGCGAGGGTCGTCAGCGTGACGTAGGCTTGGAGACAGTGATTGATCTTAGGTAGTTTTGGGTTTGAATGCTACTTATTCATTATTTAATTTAGTTATAAATGAATTAACTACCTATTTAATTAAATATGATTTTCATTATTGATTGACTTCCAAAAATCAAAATCAAACCTCACCTCTAAAAGGTAGAACATCTTCTAAAGAAAGAACGGGAGAAAAAAAAGCATATTGTTAAACTAAACCAATTGATAACATGGAAATTAAATATTAAATTTTTGTATCAAAACGAATTTTATGTAATAAACATTTTAAATTCTTCGAAATAATATAAAATATATAAATCTTGTAGTATTCAATAACGTCGTACTATAGCAATTCTGTTCAATATGTGTTGTAACGCTGAGCTTTTTATTCTGAAGCTACATCACTGTTTATACACCTACATTGTACATGCGCGCTGCAAACGTCAAGTCTATTTCAGTCAGAGCTTGCTTTCGAAGCGAGCTTACGGGACATAAACCGCACGAAACCCGCACAAAAAATAACTAATAATAAACAAAATCTATTCCAAAACACGCGCTCCAACACAAACATGTCGACGATCAAATATAAAACGTAAAAATCCAACAGTTGTGAACTAAAAATGCGTCAATGCGGTAGCAAATCGATGTGCGTTAAGCCAAATTGAAACTGTGTCAAAATTGAAAACATGGAGCCATTGATAGATCGGAACAACTTCGCCATTAGTGCGATGGTGACAGTAGCTATGCAGATACTGTTCTTCACCATCGCGTCTTTGTCTCAGAGCGATAAAGTCACGGACTTCACTGGAGGTGCCAACTTCATCAGCATTGCGTTGCTAACATTCTTTCTCGGGCAGGGAGGGAACACCCTAAAAAGCTATGATAGCAGACAGCTTATGGTCACAGCTTTTGTCTGTGTTTGGGGGATGCGTCTCTCCGGATACCTCATATACCGGATATATCATATAGGAAGGGATAAGCAGTTCGAAGATAGGAAGAGCAACACCCTAAGATTTGCAGTTTTCTACACATTCCAAGCCGTTTGGGTCTACATAGTCAGCTTGCCAGTTATAATCATAAATTCTCCCCATCATTCGTACCCGAAATCTCCCAAAACTATGACGACTTTGGACTCTGCTGGAGCTGGAATATTTGTCATAGGACTTTTGATTGAAACCTATGCAGATCTGCAAAAGTTCGCGTTTAGGCAAGAGCCGTCTAATCAAGGCAAGTGGTGCAATGACGGCTTCTGGGGCCTCTCGAGACATCCAAACTACTTCGGCGAGATCGTCCTCTGGTGGGGCCTGTTCATCATATCTCTGAATATAATCGAAGGTGTCGAATGGATAGCGATACTATCACCGTTATTTACGATGGCAATAATTCTATTCTTATCTGGTATACCTTTGCTGGAACGTTCGGCCGACGAAAAGTACAGAGATAACCCGGATTACCTATATTATAAATTATCGACGTCGCCGCTGATACCGATTCCACCAGCTATATACGTGGAGGTGCCAAGGTTTCTGAAGTGCGTGCTCTGCTGCGAGTATCCGATCTACGATTCGACCAACGACGAGTTTCCTGCGCCAACAATCGTGACTGAGACCACCAGCATATCCATCGTGCAGTCGCAGACATAGCTAACAAACGCCGCGAGCAAGCAAGCCGCGGCCAATAATGAACCTTCCAAAAGTAACACCAAACAATTGTGATATTCAACTGATAGACCCCAACTTAAATTGCCAAACTCTCTGCCTCTGAAACATAGCAACACAGAAGATATGAACATACATAACGCTTGCATGGATAACTTAAGGAAGAGTAAGAGAATAGCTTTAGGTATTATCGATGACGCAAAAGGTGCGTTTGACGATTTAGACGTAGACTATGATGTTAAAATAGATGTTGGGGATCTAAACGCAGTGCCAAGTACAAGTAAAGATAAGCCCAAAAGACCTACTGAGATTGTTAAGTACGGTAAAATTACTTTTAATACTACAGCTATACTACATCATTACCCACAATTAAATATAGCTGACGAATGTGAGAGCAAGACCGTTAGAGTAGCTACTAAGAAGTCAGATTTAAATTTACCTTTACAAGAGAATAGTGAGAATAATAATCAAATTAAAGATAAATTAAAACAAAATACTGCTGAAGTGAAGAAGAAGGATAACTTTAATAATAATGCGATCTCTAAAATAGATGATACGAAACTGAATAAAGCTGAAGTATTAAACCAGCCGTTAAAGTTCGCTGAAGAGAAACTTGTATGAAAACTAAATAGGTTTTATATGAAACCGATGAAACTGCTTGAACTAAACATATCGCGAGAACTGTAAATATATATAACAAGACTGCTGTTGCGAGATACCAAGATTTTATTGAAATTAATATTTATAATAATAATCAATCGGTGGAAGATTTAAAGTTGTTGCTATTTCAAACTAATAAAAATATATTAAAAGTTTTATCCTATATATAATAGCAGAAGTATATAGTATGGATCCGTCTCATGATATTGATATGTTGAGATAGTTTAGTATTATTATAGGATTATAGCTGTCGTGTATTAGGTGAGTTTTAAAATAAAGTAACTATAGTGAATGCTTGTTCATTTTCTTATTTGATTGCCCGTTTTACTAGAAAAACTATTAGTAAGTTGAAAATGAGATCACTTGCTGAAAGTTTTTTCTATTTGAAATATTACTGGTTATAAAAATAAGTATTGGTTACATCACCACTTGGCACGATGAGTTCTTGAGAAAAATATTTCTATTATTAATTTTAAGTTCTATATTATTTACATTGAAGTAATTTTTATTTTGATTCTGATACGCGTGACTAAAATGCTGGCACTTAATTAATTTGATTCATTTTGGCACAATGAATCGGCATTGCAATTTAGAGGGGCAATGCTGCCAGCACGTTGGTACATTACCTACCAGTAGTAGGGTAGGAGCATCGGGGCTAGTATGAAGTAGGTAGATATAGTTAGTATTATTTAGTAACAACAACTAGTACACGGCTAACACTCACGAGATACAGTCGAATAACTCGACCTGTGTGTGAGTCAGCGCCGAGCCACCACCGCCACCGCCGCCGCGCGTATTTCTTGAGGATGGGCTATATTGCCCGAACACCGGTCGAGTTATTTATTCTACTGTATTTTGTGAGTGTTAGCCGTGTACTAGTTGTAGTTACGATTACAACTCACGTCAGTTTCTATAATATTACAGTATTTAGTAGTAGTTTTCATAATATTATTGTCGTAGTTAATTAAAAGAATAAATGCATTTCGCCCGTTAAAAAATAATTAAACTAACTAATTGCATATACCAGACAGAAGGAAGGAAAGATTTATATAATTTCCTTTTCCGTTGCTTTTAACTTATTAGAACTTGAACAGTAACCAGTTAAATTGCTATGAAATGTGAATATTTTATTTTTAATAAGTAGATAACTGGTCACAAAAAAGACTACAACGAATTGGCACTACAAATGTTTTTCAAACTCTGTTTTGTTTCACTTATTTGATGTAAACAACATGGACGATTCATTGCGACATGCTCATGATACACATTTCTATCTGGCAGTTAGTTTATTGGTAGGCTGATAGATTGGTGTCAGAATGTTTAAACTACCTAAAGGCTTATAAACTTGGTTTGATGACTGCTGTCCTACGACAAAATCAAACAATATGGCAGTTAAAGCTAAAAAACTTCAGAAAAACATGTTTTCGTAAGAACAATGCCTAATATGCTTAATTTTTTTGTTAAAAACATGCTCTGTTGCATGTTTTAGTGTGTAGAGACATGCAACAAAAGAACTTGACATTGCTCCATCACACAGATGACACCTAACGAACGCTCGAGTAAACAACGTGCTATTTTTAGACCTACTTAAAAACCGCGAAACATGTTTTAACAGCTCTATGTATTTGTGGTTTCAACACTGTTTTTCACACAATGTATATCTTTAATCTGTGGTTTAAATTCTGTGTACTTGATTTCTGTTTTTTGCCCTAATATAAATTAACTATTGTAAATTGTAAATTGTGATCGAAAGTGGGTAGGTAGGTATTATTGTGGGGTACTAAATGGGAGAGATTAATGTATTTAAAATGAAATGAAAATTACGCACGCTTGACTTGGGGGTAAGCTGGTGAGGCAAACGGAAGTTGAACGTAAAGATAGTAAGAGTTACGTTTCATATATTACTGTAGGGGCAAGAGAGATGGAGCTAAAGTAGTTATACTTTAGTCGTGTGGTCTAAAGCACACTCGTTTTATTTGTTTGTTGCTTCATATTTTGATCCCTACATAATATTATTGACTGGTAGGAAGGGACGCCACGCTGCTCTTAGGTTGAGAACTGGCTTCCAAGACTCAAGAGAGGCAATAAAAATATTACAAAAGGTATTTTTTCTTAATAAAATTTCGTCATTGTATTCTGCAATAACAGATGTATTTTCATACGAGCTCAGTATGTTTACTGAGCGGTGGAGCGGCTGGCTTGGATCCAATTTATGTATTTTTGTGCATTTCGATTACAAATGTTTGTTGCAATATTCTACTTCCGACTCAAGATAAGCTGTTGAACTATGCAGGAAAAAAGTGTGCTTTATACCACACGACTGAAGTAAAACTTCTTTAGTTTAGCTCCATCTATCGGCCGGTGTAACTTTGTTTATGCTTTGTTTAATGTTATTGTCGCCATCTTGACAATTGTAAATTGTCGTTTTACCGAATACATCAACATAATAATACAAATTTTTAACTTTATTATGTTGACAATGGAGATCTACGTGAACCAACACGCAACTTTCGTTCGCCTTTCACCATCTTACTCCCCAAATCAAGCGTGCGTAAAGAAGTTACACGTCAATAAAAACTTTTTCAACTTATTATCCACTTTTGCTTAAATTAAGTGTCAGAAGTCAGTTTACTTATATTCAAAAACATGACAGCTTAGCTCAACCTAAACCATCGATAAAATGGGAACGTTTTATATTTGGTGGTGATCAGCAGTTATGCTTTCCAGCTGCATCATCAGCCTCAGTAACACTTCATCAACACCGCTGCCAAATAATGCCAAAACGCTTCTGCCCACCTAGATGGTTCAGCAGAGTCAAGTTATTGCAATACGTACCGTTTTATCACTTGCTTAATAAAATACTAAAGTAAAAGGTACTATGCTATAGAGGCTTAAAACTAGTTTTGTGACATTAATTTCGTAATCCGCGAAAGTAGTTTAAATTGCAGTTAAAATCCTAACTTTACCTGACTACACTAGGTGGTAGGACTTTACTGCAAAGTTCATCTAGGTAGGTACCACCGCTTTGTCAGTTATTCTGCCCCACAAGCAGTAGTGCGCAAGCATTACTGTATTGCGGTTTGAATGGCACTGTAGGTAATAAAACTTCTAGACAAATGATTACTTTATGAACTGATCTCACAGTCTAGTTATCTTATTACTAGATTGTGCTGATGTCTCAGGATGACGTGCACAGCGCAGTGTCACCCGAAACTCTATTATAGTTTCGAGTGACACTGCAACTGAACTTTGCAGCAAAGTTCTGCCACCTACTACACTGCAAAACACTGCAACTGATACAGGCAGCTGTGTCGCACGATTCCTTAAGAACCTTCACGATTCGTCACGGCATTCCTTAGCATAAAAAACCTCCAATTTCAACTCAACCTTATCTAAATTCCAGGATGGAGGTAACAGAGATAACCAGCGTAGGACTGTGCCCCATGACCTGGCCCAACTACGAGGACTGCGCCGCCGTCACCTTCGGTATCTCCCTGGTCTACGAAGATGACCGTAGCGAAGAAGACCAGCGGCTCAATGAGGAAGATCTTGAGGATATGTGGAGGATGTATTCAATCAGGGATCCTTATGCGTTGAGGCTGGCTATATTAGGAATAAGTGTAAGTAATCAAAATGTAATTAAACAGCATCAGCCTGAAAATATCCTCTGCTGAATATAGGCCTCCTCCATTGAATATAGGCCTCCTCCATTTCTATGGAGGAGGTCTATATTCAGCAGCCACTTTGAGTGAACTAATAATAACAACCAACGATCACATACGTAAAATGACAATTTACAATAATTGTCTAGATGGTGACATTAACATTAAAGATAGCAAAAACAAAGTTATACCGGCCGATAGATGGAGCTAAACTAAAGAAGTTTTACAACAGTCGTGTGGTCTTTCACTCCCTCGTTTTTTATTAATATGCACGAATATGGTAGTGTTTAACAGTTTGACCACTACTTTACATAGTAAGTGACGGGGCTGGATGTAACACTTGCCTAAAAGCTGTAATTATGTTTACTCCCAATTTGAAGACTTTGTTAAGAAACACAGACTCAAAGCAAAGCGTTCTAGTTTTTGGATGATTGCTATAAACGTGGAAGCAAAGCGTCCTAATCGCATTATGACCGACGAAAAAATACATTTCACTAGGTGGTAGGACTTTGTTGCAAAGTTCGTCTACGTAGGTACCACCGCTTTGCCAGTTATTCTGCCGCCAAGCAGTAGTATACAAGCACTACTGTGTTCCGGTTTGAAGGATACTGTAGCTAGTGAAATTACTGGGCAATTGAGACTTTATGATCTGATCTCACAGTCGAGTAATCTTATTACCAGACTGTGCTGATGTCTCAGGATGACGTGCGCAGTGCAGTGTCGCGCGAAACTTTATATTTTTAGAGTTCCGAGTAGCACTGTTCAGTAATGGGCGGTCGTTTCTCTTAACAACAGGTGAACGACTAACTCGTCACATAATTCATTAACATAAAAAAGAAGTAAATAATAGAATATAACTAACAAAGCATACAATGAAATAAGTCGGTTAATAAAGTAACATGAACTGATGATTTTGACTGATTTTCTTTTGCTTTTTGTTCAATGATGATGAGCTACACTAATAAGAAACCTTCAACTTTCCAGGAGTTCGCCCCCCCGAGCAGTGCAGCCCTGACCGCGTGGCTGGTGATCGCTGGAGGAGTGGTCCTCTCCATGATAATGCTGGCGGTAGTGCTGTGGCGGTACAGCTGTTCCGAGAACTACAGCAGGTAGGCACTGTTCTATGAAGCTGGGAGACTAAAGCCAAAGTCAAAGTATTTTATAGCAAACTAGTAACGCCCGCGTTCAACCCGCGGATAAAAAGTATTTTAATTATTTGCTCATCCCACGGGAAAATTTCTCTTTTCCGGGATAAAATGTAGCCTATATGTTTATCCAGTGTATAAGCTATCTTGGTACCGAATTTCATCGAAATCCATTTAGCCGTTTGAGTGTGAAGGAGTAACAAACATACACACATACACACAAACACGCATACAAACTTTCGCCTTTTTAATATTAGTGTGATAGTAAATTTTTAGTACTTTTACAAGTCAATATTTTATTAATAGGGTGGTTCAATTATCTATAAAAAAAAACCTTCTTCGTTTCCTACAGGCCACGGGTGAAGCCGCGGGCATAATTATATAGCCCAATACAATATGTTAGTTTGAAAATAAAGAAATTCACTTTCCCTATTGGTCCAAGCTATCTGGCATAATGCAGAATAGAAAACTGGATGGAACACAATCTAATAATCTTATTACTAGACTGTGCTGATGTTTCAGGATGACGTGCGCAGTGCAGTGTATAATTTTTTTAAATTAATAACGGCTAAACTCACGTCTATTAAAAGTCGAAATGACTCCGACCAGGTTTCGGACATATTCGATGTCTTTCTTCTGGGAGCCAGTTACTAACGCAAGCCGCGGCAGCGGCTGGTCGGAGTAGTTTCTAATTTTTAATTGAAGTGGGTTTAGCCGTTTTACAAAATTTGCCATATTCACGATAGTTTTCAAACTAAACGTGTCGCTTAACATCAGGCGAATATCAGGTGTCATTCTCTAACATATTTTTTTTATTACTTAATATTGTCCCTTTTCTAACTTAAACCAAATTTGTCTTGTATTCCAGGATGAAGACATACTCTGACACGGACAGCCTGCACAACGAGAAGCGTAACCTGGACCTGTACCCCACCCCCCACCAGACCCTCCCCCCGCTGTACGCCGAGAGCGAGTACAAATGGCATGAGGACGACACTAGAGGTACGTTGCACCCATGGTGTACCCACGTATATTACCCATGACGACCTCTGCATCACCCAAGTTGAACCCATGCATTATCCATGTTGGACCACGTATTAACCATGTTGCACCAACGTGTTATCCATGTTGGACTACGTATTACCCATGTTGGACCCACGTATTACCCATGTTGGACCCACGTATCATCCATGTTGGACCACGTATTATCCATGTTGGACCCACGTATTATTCATGTTGAACCCACGTATTATCCATGTTGAACCCACGTATTATCCATGTTGAACCCACGTATTATTCATGTTGAACCCACGTATTATCCATGTTGAACCCACGTATTATTCATGTTGAACCCACGTATTATCCATGTTGAACTTATGTAAACATCTCTTGTAAATTGTGTTCTAGCAAATAAACATTTGATTGATTGATTGATTGATTGATTGAACCCACGTATTATTCATGTTGAACCCACGTATTATCCATGTTGAACCCACGTATTATTCATGTTGAACCCACGTATTATCCATGTTGAACCCACGTATTATTCATGTTGAACCCACGTATTATCCATGTTGAACCCACGTGTTATCCATGTTGGACCCACATATTATCCATATTGGACGAACATATTGTCCATGTTGGACCAACGTATTATCCATGTTGGACCAACGTAATATCCATGTTGGACAAACGTATTATCCATGTTGGACCACGTATTATCCATGTTGGACGCACGTATTGTCCATGTTGGACCAACGTATTGTCCATGTTGGACCATATATTATCCATGTTGGACCAACGTATTATCCATGTTGGACCACGTATTACCCATGTTGGACCACGTATCATTTATATCTGGGAAATCAGACTGTCTTGGGACGACTTGCGCAGTACAGTGTCACGCAAAACAATATTTTAGAAACCCGAGTGACACTGTCACATTAGCTCATTGTCATTCATCAACATGAAAAACCACAAAGAGTACTTAACAATAATGTTTTTCCTTTTGCTTTACAATTTAAAGGATTATTTTTCTTCATAAAACGGCAAAAAATTCCCGGAATTAAATTTGACGGCAAATAACTGTGATAGAAAATGAAAATAGGTATTAATTATGTTCAATAACTGCTGTGGTTATTGAATTTGAGCTCTTATTCATTCGTATGAATGATGAATATGTAGGTAAATTTATTGGTAAAGATTTGTTATTGTTGTTGATTGTCATATCTGAGCCATAACACGAACACAAGAACGCGTAGGTACATGTGAATAACACTCGGGTCTGAGACCCCCCCTCTTTTTACCTAGGTGATGTCACACATTTTTAGCAGTACATTTACAAAATTATGAAAGTAAACGATGATGATGATGATTTTACTAGGTGGTAGGACTTTGTTGCAAAGTTCGTCTAGGTAGGTACCACCGCTTTGCCAGTTATTCTGCCGCCAAGCAGTAGCGTGCAAGCACTACTGTGTTCCGGTTTGAAGGGCACTGTAGCTAGTGAAATTACTGGGCAATTGAGACTATGTTTTATCTCACAGTCGAGTAATCTTATTACCAGACTGTGCTGATGTCTCAGGATGATGTGCGCAGTGCTGTGTCGTTTGAAACTCTATGTTTTAGGGTTCCGAGTGACACTGTTCTGTTATGGGCGGCCGTGGCGCTTAACATCAGGTGAACGACTAGCTCGTCACATCATTCATTAACATTAAAAAAAATGATATTGAATAAAATGCGATGTGACTAAATTTGAGTCCCCGCCCCTTGTCACACTTCATCGGCTGGTGTTTTCCCCCCCCTCCTTAACGTGTGACTTAATTTATAGATGGCCCTTTATTACAATTGAAGGGGTGAGAATAAAAAGGATTTAACTGATGTTTTTCACAAAATGACTTATGGGTATCGTTGGATTCAGCGTGAAATTATCTTCCATAATACATTCTCAAAATACCGAAATGAGGCTTAAATCTCGAGATTTTGAGTCTAAAAATGATTTATCTGTCACAGGAATACAGTTTGCTTAGCATAAAAACATTACTTTATTTATTTTATTATATTATATTTTTACAGTAATTGTATGAATTAGTACTATATTTAGTAATTTTAAATAGAAATAAAACATTTTCAAGCAACTGAAACTTACATAAACCTTTTTGATTACCTTATAAGCACTCTACATTAAAATGACGCCGTTGACGTTTAAAGTCAATTTTCTCGAAACTGTCAATTTGACAGTTAAACCCTTTTTATTCTCAACCCTTTAATTAATATTTTTGTGTTTCAGTGGACATGGGCGGCTTTGCCAACCGCAGCTACGCCCGTGAGAACATATACGACTTCGAGTCGGACGAGGAAGTGACCTCCACGCGGGACAGGTAACTTGCAACTATGATCGTCTAGTTGAAAGAAAGATTTTCTTTTTGACTTCAAACTTGTCTAGCATTTGACCACGCTCTCACCTGATGGGGAGTGACGATGCGATCGAAGGTGTAGCATGCTAGCCAAGTAAATACCTATTCACTCTTCTCTTGAACACGCCCGGGTCATATTTCGCCGAAAACACAGACGCTGGCAAGGCATTCCATTCCTTAGCCGTTCTAACGTGGTATCAAATCGCTTGGTACGAATGGGTGGTATTTCGACCACGAAGGTTCAATTGAATAAAACATAACCCAGTGAAACATAAAAAAATAATCGTATAAAACGGATACTGAAAACTTTTCTATGTATAATTCTATGCTGAAACAGGCAGTTTGTTTGTTTTCATAGAGTTTGAAACAGAAAAAAAGGGTAAACACTTGTTCCGAGTCTTGGAGTTGTGAGACCGTGGTTACCCAATAATAAGCAATAAAATACAATATAAATAATATTGATGATTGCGATGAATAAAATTGTTATTGCCAAGTCTATAGGATCTAATCTTTCACGCTGATTAGATTACACAGTTCATGATAGGTATTTTAAACAAGGTTTTTCAAACATAATATGTACTTTTTAGTTTGAAATCTATCGTGAGAATGACACATTTTGTGGCGAAACATGACCCGGGCGTGTTCACGAGAAGAGTGAGTAGGTATTTACTTGGCTAGCATGCTACACCTTCGATCGCATCGTCACTTCCCATCAGGTGAGAGCGCGATCAAATGCTAGACAAGATTAAAGTTTAAAAAAAATTATAAAAAATAAGACTACGTATTCAAAAACTGCGTCGAAGTTTTTCCTTTAGATAATTTATTAAAAAATCTATGTTAAGATTAAAACATCTAAATAAATGTTTTTTTTTTTTCAGAAATGGCGCAGTCCTTGCGAAAGACAGCAGCAATGTATAATAAATATTATTGTTAATTCCTTTTTATTATAATAGTAATATTAAGACCAATGTATCCTACGAAAACGTAAAGTTCCGAGACATGCCAAATAAAATGATCAATTAACTTTTCATATTAGTCCTAACAAATTTTTACATGGGGTATTTTTTTTTTTATTCATAAATTTTGGATAGATATAAAATCTATAGTAGGTAATTACAAAATAATGTAGTATATTTTAAAATGTTAGCATTTATCCTTGTTTAAAAAAGAGAGTTTATTAGTTTACAAAAAAAACTTTATCTGTTTTTTAATATCGATTAAAAACTTTCAAAAATGTTAAAGGTATAGCTTTGTCCCTATTTTAATATTGACAATTTTGTTGTTTAAGTGGTAGTGCTGTACTTTCGTGGCAAAGTTGCGTTGCGTTGCAGTGACATAGCATTGTTAACTTCAAATGGTGTCGTGTGAAGTTTGTGAAGTTGGTTTACTAGGTAGGACTTTTCTGCAAAGTTCGTTTAGTTAGGTACCACTGCTTTACTAGTTATTCTGTCTGCTTCTATTTCGGTTTGAAGTGCATTACAGCTAGTGAAATTACTGGGCAAATAAGACATTATGACTTAATCTCACAGTCTAGTAATCTTATTACTAGACTGTTTTGATGTCTCAGGGTCATTCTGTCAATCAATGCGCAGTGCAGTGTCACGTGAAACTCTATACTTTAGTTTCCGATTGACAGTACAACTGAAATGGGCAGTCGAGTCGCTTATCGAACGACTAGCTCGTCATATCATTTCTTAACATAAAAAAAATAGAACCTTTTTTCCAATTAATGAATCGTAGGTCCGTATTACAGAACGATGCTCAGTCATCGATCGGTGCTCAAGCAGAGATTTCATTGGCTAATTGATCACTTTATGAATGAAATCTCTGATTGAGCACTGATCGATGTTCTGTTATACGGACCTTAAAGTTGTACCCATTGTATTGTGGACTTAAAACACAATTTGCCACAAAAACATTGCGATCATGACATTTTCGACGTTTTAACGCTTACTTTTAACCGCTTTTACGTATGAGAAGAGCCGAAGACTGGGCTCAATGGCGTACCTTGGGAGAGGCCTATATCCAGCAGTGGACTAACGCAGGCTGATGATGATGATGGTGATGATGAAGATGATGACGACATTTTGATGATACAATCATTTGAACATTTGGAGATGTGAACCAATCGGACCCTAAATCGAAGTTTCGTGGTATTTAGACATCACTGTACCTACGCAATGCAACATAACGTCTAACATAATTTCCATAATGGGCAAGTTTTGAATTATCTATACACGGTGGAATTGAATTCTTTCTTTTCTAAATGTATATACTCAGTCTATGATAGAACACTCCTGTTTAACTTAATAACAAAAGTACTTATGAAATAAAACTTAAATCTAGGTATTGTCAAATTACTGTGAATTCAAATTCTAAGAAACGCCTTGCGACTTTGAACAAAGCAGGTGTTTTATTACCTACGAAAGATTTACTTAGCCGATGCCCGCGCTATGTTGCGGTTGCGGGTAGACATTTCGGCTATAAATATCAGGAGGCTTTTTGAAGAATTTTCTTTATTGCAATTTGTAGTATTATTCTATACCATGGTTTGAGTACGTACATTTTAGGAAAAGAACGAATTAAATTCTTCTGTGTATATAAGTCCATCATTTTATATAGATGAATACTTTCTATACTAAAGAAAATTGTAGCCAAATGATGCAGACTTGTTGTGATTTTAGTGAAACCTGTTGTAAATTATTTTTAATATTTTTTGATATTTTGTTTTCTTTTCATACTTATAATAAATGGTTATTTCTTATATTATTATTTTTTTCACCTTTGGCAGGAGTAGGACTGTTATTAACTTAACTATTATTTATATTGGTAAATTTTATAATTTTAAATTTTTTAGGTTATATTTATGTATTTATTTACGTTATAAATAGTTTAACGCTAATGATATTAACATAGTTTGTTATATTGATATTTATAATATTACGAGGCAAGATCAGATATATAAAGTGTAATGAAATATTATTGAAGTAGCTATGCTTAGCCTGATGCTAAACCTGATGCACACACAACAAAATTTTATGACGGTTCATTTACCGTTGAAGCTATTCGCTTATGGAATGCCTTACCCACTGGAATTAAACAAGCACCTTCGATAAATGTTTCCAAAGATCGTGTAAAACAGTATTATCTTTCGCACTAGCTATCAGATATTATTATCTACATACCTACTTTTATTCCTATAATTATAATGTATGTGTCGGCAGAAACGGGTTTTTGCGTAGGTTGCAACCTATATAACTAAAGGCCTTCAGCATGTCCACACCACGCCGTGTCTGAAACAAGAATGATCGTAGTACACCGAGCGATCTCTTTATATAGCCAGATGGGTGGGGCAGCGACGACAGTTGCTGGTGTTGCCACTGTAATAAATTTAAATGCTGCCACAGGGTAAATTACGGTACTGCCCGCTGCGCATAGAGTTTATAACTAGACGTTGCCGCCGTCATATGTTTATTGTATATATTTTTATTAGTAAATGTATGTAGTATATCTATTATAGATATGCATTATGTTTATGTAGGTTTCTTTATGATATGTATGTACGGTATATTTATATGTATATTATGTACCTACGTATATGCACAGTGGTTTTTTTTATATGAAAACCACCGTCCATATATTACTGCGTTATTCCTTTCCGTGCAAGGTTGTCTGGAAGAGATCGCTCTGAGCGATAAGACCACTACACTTTGGTTAAGTTTGTTCACTTTTTTTAATTATTTAAGATGTGGTGTTTCAATAAAAAGTTTATCGGTCTACCTTAGCAATGTAAAATAATATTGATTAGTAAAAATATATGTAAGCATATAAATAAAATTAATAAAAAATTATAAATTAAATAAAATATAACGCCCAACGATAACTTACATTGATCCTGGAGCTGAACTGAACTGAACTAGGATTACCTGTCTACGACCCAGGACCTACGAGGACCATGGTCCCACAACACCCAGACACAGAACAAGTACTTGCGCTTTTTTCTGTGCATAAATACTTGTCCTGCCGCGGGAATCGAACCCGCCGCCTCCAGGTTATGAGCCAACCTGCTCAACCACCACACCACAGAGGCTATCCACTGTCTCACCTGATGGTAATTAATGACGCGGTCGACGATGGAACATGCTTACCTAGAAGATATCGGATTTGTTTTGGCGGGAAAACGAAAAAGATTGCGTCACCGCATTGTATTATTTTCCAAAACTTGTTATTTTCAGTGTTAGTGTATAAAATTGGTGGCATTTTATTCGTTAAGTGCTGGATTACATGCATGAGTGTGGGAAAGTGTTATAATGATGGTGAAAAGTTTATTTTCGTGTTGTTTCCAAAACTTCATAGAAGCTTCTGGTAAAGTTGCCACCGCTTTACTAGGAGTATGACTTGAGTAGACTAGACTAGACTAGACTAATATTTGACTTGATCACTTGGACTGTGACTTGACTTGACACATCTATATATATAAAAATAAGTCATGTTAGTTACACTATTTATAACTCAAGAGCGGCTGAACCCATTTGGCTGAAAATTGGTGGGGAGGTTAGAACCAGGAAACGGACATAGGATTTTTATCCCATTTGACCGCGTTTTACTAATTCACCCGTGCGAAGTCGGGGCAGGTCAACTAGTGTATAGAGTATAAATTACCTAGAGAAATTAATTACTTGACACTGGCTAAATACACAAAAGAGTGGAGCCAAAATAAAAATACCGGTACTCTTGCTTTGAAAACTGCCAGATTATATTTTTCAGAAAACAAAAACGCCGTAAATTGTTCCATTCCTCCGTCCGCATAATAAATGAAGCCAAACGCTTTGTGCGAATATTTTTGACAGCCTCTGCGGTGTGGTAGTTGAGGAGGTCGGCTCATACCCGGAGGCGGCGGGTTTGATTCCCGCGGCAGGACAAGTATTTGTGCTCAGAAAAAAAAAGTACAAATACTTGTTCTGAGGTGTTGTGGGACAATGGCCCGGTCCTCGTAGTTCCTGGGTCCCTAAACACGGAATCCTACTTATGGTCCAGGATCTATCTATGTGATCGTTGGGCGTAATTTATTTATTTATATTAATAAAACTCATATTCCTCATCATCAAAAGCCTGGAGACGTCACTGCTGAACGTAGTCGAGCGGGATTCAAACCAGGGCGTATCAGTTTAAAGTCACACAGACTACCGCTGAGATATACTCGCTATAATAACATAATAATATGTGTAGACATCTCACTTAACGCCATCTAGCCCCAAACTAAGCGAAGCTTGTACTATGGGAACCAGATAACTGATACAATACATAGATACTTTTTGTTTGTAAATACATACATAGAATACAATATAACACCCAGACACCAGAACCAACATCGATGTTCATCACACAAATATTTGTCCTGGGTGGAAATCGAACCCAAAACCCACAGTTCAGACGGCAGGTATACTACCAACTGAGCTATCGGGCCAGTCAAATGACGCATACATTATAATACATTGTAAAATCGTAATCGTAAAAGCAAATATATCGTAATGCATGTTAAATAATAAATATGATGATTCAGTTAGTACGTCTCAAAATACCTTGCGAGTCGCGACCGCATTGGGGGATTCTCAAACAGACAAATCAAGCTATTTTCTTTTGTGAAAATAATAATTTTCTGTAACACAATAAAAAACGAAAGAAAAAAAAAGAAAACGAAATATTATTATCAATAACTGTTATTTTCAATTTCAACTTGTACGACGTGTGTGTGTGTGTGTGTGTGTGTGTGTGTGTGTGTGTGTGTGTGTGTGTGTGTGTGTGTGTGTGTGTGTGTGTGTGTGTGTGCGCGTGTGTGTGTGTAATTATTTACGATAAAATTCAGCATAATTAACTTGTAATGTCAATATGTAAATGTATATTTTTACAGTAATTATACTAATTCGTACAATTACTGTAAATATAATATGCTATGCTAAGTGAACTGTATTCCTGTGTCAGATAAACCGTTTTTAGACTGACAATCTTGAGACCTTCATATCGGTATTTTGAGAATGTATTATTGTAGATAATTTCACGCTGAATCCAACGATACCAATAAGTCGTTTTGTGAAAAAAATCAGTAAAACCCTTTTTGATCTCATCCCTTCATTATGTCCTCGAATTTTGAGATCTTCAAAGATGTCGGTTTTCACACGATATTTCACTATTTTTTTTATTTATTTTTTCTCTTCACCACTGTAAGAACGAGAGCCTGTATAGTATGGTATAAATAGCAGCTTTTTGGCGTGTAGGAAGTGGTGATTGCCCCAGTCTAGCGGGTTAGCAGTCGTTGGACGAGAGCGGAGCATTTCTGAAACGCCCGGTTGATCCGCGAAGGTCGCGGGCAGTTTAGTTCGTCTCCGCAATTACAACAGATAAGAGATCTGATAAAGTTGATACCTGATAACGTTTGCTATTAGCGTGGAGTACTTCCCAAGACTGACTTGAGTGTTGAAGAAATAAAGCGCTATTTTCAGATTTAATTACAATAAATAGTTTATTAATAATCAGTGAAGCAATTTTAAAGTATAAAATTGTGTAAATTTTCTTTGTCACAAAGATAATTTTAGTTGTGTTTTGGTATATGATAGTATATTTAGTATTTGAGTGTTTTGTGTATTTTCAAAAGATTTGAAGTAATTTTGTGTTGGAAAAATTATTAAAGATTAATTATCGTATGTAGGTATATTTAATGTAATGAAAGTGATTGAGTTTGTTTTTTTACGTTTGGACCTCTTTACCTTTAATTGAAAAGTTAAGAGATACCTAGATACAAATTCTTCAATAATCAAGAGAAATAACAAAATTCTGGTGCTCCCAGCATTCTCTCTTAGTGTCTCTTTAAATCTTTAGATAAACGTAAGTACAAATTGTATTAAGCAATATTTACGCTTTTGTCACGTTAAGATACATAAAAAATGTACCTAAAGATGTAAAAGTAAAAGCCGACTTCGATACTTAAGATGAAAACTCAATTCATAACATAAAAAGTAGTTTCGGCATAGTTAGGGTTCGGGTGAACTCACAATAACAAATTGTTTGACATATTCCATAAAGATTGGATAAGTATTATCGTTACGGTAGAGCAACAAACATACATAAACCGCTAAAAACACGCCCCTTTTTATGGTTTTTACTAAAGTTGAGTAAGAAATTTCTTATTGCTAAATCCTCCACCAGACAATATAATTTGGATGCTAAACAACGTTTTGTAACAGCATTTGTGCACTCATTCATTCACTCGTGATTTGGATGGAGTGCTAACTCTTGGTACCGGACTTGTCTTACGCACACACAAAAAATCGTAGAAGATTTAAATCATACAAAAAACATCTCGGTAATACAATAGGTAATGAGAAAGATTAATCTTATCAGATAGCTGACATATTAGCTAATATTTGGACATCTTTAGTGATTAAAATGGTGCTAAAAATATGATAAGTGAAGAAAACGAAGTGAATTTCATATGACTTTGAAGAGTAAAATATTTTGTAATAGCGCAGTGCAGTAGCATCAAATAAACACTCAAGATATATAAATCATAATGAAATTCATAAATTTATAGTCTTCAAAATTAGTGCCATATAGAACAAAATGGATGAAGAGGCATTATATAAGAAGCAAATATCAAAAATTGAAGAACTTGATGAAAATCGAATAAACGAAAATGGAGCCGAAGAAATAGAACTACTGCTTAAAGACTTTGAATTTAATAAAATCAACGAACTCTATAATGAATGTCTTTGTTACTTAAAAGAAGAAAATATAAGCGAAGATTTTGAAACAAACGACTACATTGATCCTGATTACGAAAGCATTAAAGACAACAATGAATTTGAAACCAAAAATGAAAATGAATATGATTTACAAGCTAAAAATGAAGCTAACTACAAACTTGAAGCAAAGGAAAAAGTACTTGAAGAAATCATTAAACCCAAAACAGTTTACAAGGTTGAAAATGAATTAAAATCGAACGAAAGCATAGACTCTGTAGTATCTGAGCCCAGGTCAGAAAGGTTGAGGAAGCTATCTCAGCAATTACCTAAAATTATAATAACGCAAAGTAACACAAGCCTTAACGTGCGAAGCCATGACGATGGTGCAGTAAAATATAATTGGAATTTAAATGCAAATGATATTCAGAAGTGTGAGAATAATAATTTAAAGAAAGTTTCTAAAACTACGCCAAAAAATGACGCTAAGCATGCAGCTTGCATTCCTAAAAGGTACGTGTCCTTTTTTATTTATAAATATTTATCAATATCTTGTATAGGTGCGTTAGCGGGTAATCTTAGTGTCTATATAACTTTTGAGCCGCACAAAGGGATGCTTCTGGCGTGGCATAACGACTTATCTTATGACAACAGCTGGAATGATGGTTTAGGTATAGGTATAGGTGTAGGCGTTAACTGAAGAATGTCTATAACGAGAAGGAAGGGCGAGCCGTCTACGGCCGTAGCTATGGGGGGCAATGTGGGGCAATGATGAATGACCCTACCTTGAAATCACAATGCCCTTAAAAATACCATAAATTATTATAATTAAACATTTTCACAGTTTGTGATAAAAAAAAATTTAGATCCAGGCTCATGTTCTGTCACAGAAATTTGTCTATGAATTGCTATAGAAAGTAAATCACATGATATACGTGGTGATTGTTTTAGGAGCCCGTGCTTTGAGTGCAGATAAATTATTATGTCAATTTTTTTACTTCCACCCTTCCTGTAACCAAAGCTGCCTTCCCTCAAATTCAACTCTAGCTACAGCCCTGGAGCCGTCAACGTCTTTCACCTAGATGATGTACATTATACAAAAAATAATATTAGAACTCGTTATATGTTGGGTACTGATCCACCTACATATGACGCTTTGTTGATTATGGTTTAAAAAGAGTTAGCACAGATTTGATTGGATTAGTTAGTAGATCGCAAATTGAGGTCAGGAATTTTACGGCAAAACAAGAGATTAGCATCTTAACCATCGCTAAATATAGGTCTATAAGATTCATCATAGGTCCAGAATTTATATTCCAACGTCACAGGGAAATATTGTCATTGTAAGTAAATGAAATAAAAGAGATGCTGACATCAGAATCACTTTGGCATGACTTGATCAACCTAGTAGAGATTACTGCAAAAAAAATGTGCTTTTTTTAATGTTACTGAATGATTTGACGAGCTAGCCGTTCACCTGATGTTAAACGCCACGGCTGCCCATAACAGAATACTGTCAATCGGAACCCCAAAATAGAGTTTCGAGCAACACTGCACTGCGCACATCATCCTGAGACATCAGCACAGTCTGGTAATAATATTACTCGACTGTGAGATCAGATCATAAAGTCTCAATTACCCAGTAATTTCACTAGCTACAGTGCCCTTCAAACCGGAACACAGTAGTGCTTGCACACTACTGCTTGGCGGCAGAATAACTGGCAAAGCGGTGGTACCTACCTAGACGAACTTTGCAACAAAGTCCTACCACCTAGTAAAGCTTGCCATGCTTTACCGCCTTTCACAGTAAATCAAGACGCATTTCCGATGCTGTTGTTAACAAATAATCTTTTCTACCAATTTCTTCTACAGCAATAATAGGAAGCCACTTCACCGCTCCCGGGCTGGCTATGGTAACTACCCCAAGCGTCTGGTCTCCAAGCGAGGAATCGAGAATATTGCATTGATCTCCAACGTTCCTTTTGAGAAGATTAGGCTGATGAATGATACCTTTCACACGTTGGTAAGAATGTCTCCATAAGTAAAACTTATAGAAAACAATTGACAAAATGATGTGGTTGATCGTTCGACGTACGTATTTAAATTACTTAGGTACTATCTGTGGTTTAAATTTTCTGGTAAATTTATGTTCTCATAGGATTGTTAGAATGTAGCAACCATACGATGTGTAGCGTGCGATCGAATCGCTTGATGCGAAAACCACCCGTTGTTCTGCCATTTTCTTGTTCTGTTTTATATGCATTGTTATTTATAGGTGTTCGATACTATTGTATTGTATTGTCTTAAACGTTTGCCAAAAAGAGTAATAAAAGATAACGTATTCTAAATCCTTTGTGTACGGTTCTTTATAGATCGATACCATATTTCGATTGAACATTTTACTTCAATATTCATTAGCACTAGGAAATTAAGTCCCAATTTTGTAGATACTTACGCCCTTTTTGAATTGTCATTCAGTTTCCTTTGAAGAGAAGATTACTCGACAGTGGTAGCTCATAACCAGATTAAGTTACAAGAGTCAGTTCACACGCACAAATGATTCTCCAGACGTATGACGCGGTACTTTTTACTACTTCCTTTGACAACGGTAATGATGCTGATTATATTATCCTGTCTTTAAATTAAAAGGACAGTAAGACAGAACCGTTCTTGGTGTAACCTCGGGCAAAACTTGAGGCGAAATCAGGAGTTTTCATTTTAGATTGGTAAATAACCTGGTACAGAAATTTGAATCAATGCGATGATATTTTATTGAGTCGGCGTCCGAACACTATTTTTGTGTTTTGGTGGGGTCTAGAGGGCTTTGCTTAAAGATGAAAATCGCAGCATTGATCTCAAATTGGGTTTGCTCTTAAAACTGTATTCATCAAGGTTTTTTGTGGATTAAGATAAATAATACCAAAAACGCCCAACCATCACATACATAGATCCTGGACCCAAACTAGGATTCCCTGTGTCTAGGGACCCAGGAACTACGAGGACCATGGTCCCACTGGACTCACATGACACACATGGACTCAGAACAAGTATTTGCGTTTTTTTTGTGCACAAATACTTGTCCTGCCGCGGGAATAGATCCCGCCGCCTCCGGGTTATGAGCCGACCTGCTCAACCACCACACCAAAGACTGTCAAATTGATAAATGAACATATCAAATAAAAGAATTTGCGAACTAGTGATAATATATTTAAAAAACGCGTCTGACTATATAATTCCTAAAAAATGTTGTCGCTGGAAACTTAAAGCGATACGTTGACAAAGAATTTTTATGGTGATTTTTCTACTATTTCATTTTGGGAAACCCAAACTGTTTTGTACGTCTTGTTTTGTTTTCTATTGATTCTGGGCCGATAGCTCAGTTGGTAATAGAACATTTAATTGCAGGTTGGCTCATAACCCGGAGGCGGCGGGTTCGATTCCCGCGACAGGACAAGTATTTGTGCACAGAAAAAAAAAGCACAAATACCTGTTCTGAGTTTGGGTGTTGTGGGACCATGATAGCGTCCAGGATCTATGTATGTAATCGTTGGGTGTTATTATTATTATTTTATGATAATACAAATACAAAGCTCTTCATTGTGTTGTAAAAAAAACAGTTTCAAATGATGAAAGTTAAAGCTATAGTGCAATGAGCGGACTTATCGCTAAAAGCGATCTCTTCTAGTCAACCATTGGATGGAAAGAATTATTGGAGACTTTACTTCCAGATAAACCTCCGCTGGCGCTGGATAGTGACGGGCACCATCGTGGTCCACTTCGCCATTTGGCTCATCTTCGCCATTTTCTGGTACATCACGGCGCTGGCACACTACGACTTCGACCCTGACCCTCCGAAGCGAACATGCGTCACCGGCGGGCATGACTTCTTGACTATATTCCTCGCTAGTGTCGAAGCTCAGGTAATTATACTATTATTATTTACTAGGTCGTAGGACTTTTCTGCAAAGTTCGTCTAGGTAGGTACCACCGCTTTGCCAGTCATTCTGCCGCCAAGGATAGGTGGGCAAGTACTACTGTGGTCCGGTTTGAAGGGCACTGTAGCTAGTGAAATTACTGGGCAATTGAGACTTTATGACCTGATCTCACAGTCGAGTAATCTAATTACCAGATTGTGCTGATGTCTCAGGATGATGTGCGCAGTGCAGTGTCACGCGAAACTTTATATTTTGGAGTTCTGAGTGACACTGTCCTGTTATGGGCGGCCGTGGCGCTCAACAGCATGTGAACGACTAGCTCGTCACGTCATACACTAACATATTTTTTTTAAAGGAAGACAGCGTTTAAGTTTCGAATACCTAAGTAAACTATTTGTTAAACACACACACACTACACGGCTAACACTCTCGAGATACAGTCAAATAACTCGACCGGTATTCGGGCAATATAGATGCCCATCCTCAAGGAGTACCTACGCGCTGACTCAGCGACGATCCGCCACCGCCGCTGCGCTTATCTCGTGAGTGTTAGGTCCGTATTACAGAACGATGCTTAGTTATCGATCGGTGCTCAAGCAGAGATTTCATTTATAAAGTGATCAATTGGTGACTGAACACCGATCGATGACTGAGCATCATTCTGTAATACGAACCTTAGCCGTGTAATAGTTGTAGTTATGAGTACTACTCACGTCAGTTTCTATTATATTAAAAATATTTGTTGTTTACTCGTAGATTGCATCGTAGCCTAGACTAGCGAGGTGATCACAGAAATTTGATTGCAACGCAACAGGAGAAACCCCATTCCTAATTTAAAAATTTCCATAGTTACTATGCACATAAGCTGCGCATTGAAACTGACTAATACAAATTAGTGTTTCTATTGATTGCGATCAAGTTACATGATCGGGTAGCGGGTCGTCACGGAGTGGACCTATGACCAGCTGGGTGATCACGTAACTTGATTACAACCAATAGAAACACAATTTTTTATGGATTTGACAGTTTGAATACGCAGTTTATGTGCAGAGTTAGTATGGAAAATTCTCCTGTTACATTGCAATCAGTTGCGTGATCACCCCCTGACAAAATTTTCTTCGCAGTCATTATCAAATACTTTTGGTCTTCTGGACAATTTGTATCTGCAAAAAGGTTTTAATCCTCAAACGTGACCTACCAGCAATTGTAGCCACAATCCGCCCAATGACTCGAAGCTTGCTGAGAGATCGGATAATAGATATAATGGGTCAAGACTCTTTGTTGACAAATAAACATAGATGTGATGCAAGTAACACGAACGATTGTGAACCGAAACGTTAACCAAAGAATGTTGAAAGTTATTTGCAGATTTCTTTTTCTGTTAGGTTTTTTAAGGTTGTGATAGCTGGTGAGCCGTCTATTTGTCTTTTTCTAAGGCAGACATGACGAGCTAGTCGTTCGCCTGATGTTAAGTGACTCGGCTGCCCATATCATTTGCAGTGTCACTCGCAACTCTGAAGGATAGAGTTTCGCGTGACACTGCATTGCGCAGTCATCCAGAGACATCAGCACTACTGTGAGATCCGGTCATAAAGTCTAATTTTAAAGTAATCACATCACATCACACTAATATTATAAAGGCGAAAGTTTGTATGTGTGTTTGTGTGTATGTTTGTTACTCTTTCACGCTCAAACGGTTGAATGGATTTGGATGAATTTCGGTACCAAGATAGCTTATATACTGGATTAAAATATAGCCCACATTTTATCCCGGAAAAGTAAAATTTTCTTGTGGAATGAGCAAATAATTAAAACACTTTTTATCCGCCTGTGAAACCGCGGGGCGCAACTAGTGGTTTAATAAAACCTATTTATTAGGATTTTCCACCAGCGCTGAACTTCTTTTTCTTTTCTTTTGTGTAGGCAAGTGGTTAGCCGTTGTGTTTTTTAGGCCGCCCAAAAGCTTCTTATTTGTTTTAACGACTTAACAGCCTGGACCGACAGCTGGCCGTGCCATCCGTAGCACGGTAGCGCTCAGTTGTACATACTACTTTCTGTAGCGGTCACCCATCCACTTGGATGGCTTGTGGCATGGCTTGGATGGGTGTGACAGCAGGGAACGTTGCTTAACTTTACTGATTGCTTAGGAACGACTAGCGGTGCATCGCCATGAACGCTGAGTTATAACTATTCAAAAAATAGATCATCCATTCAGATAACCTAGTCGTGTAATGGTCCTTTCATAAAAGCTAATAGCAATTTCACTCCGTCGGTCTGTTTGTCAATTCCGTAAAAGAGGAAGCGCTATAAGTCCTTGATTGGTTCAATTTTCTTTGACAACCCAGATTGATGAAATCCTGTATTTAGCTGATTGGATAAGTGCATAAATTGGCTTGTTTAGGTGATTTTCCATATAGGACATGTTTGAAATTACCCTAGTCACAGCTTTTTTCATCGGGATTCCAATTCTGGTCTAATAATTTTTGTAATGGATTGTAAAGAGCGTAGATGCATCTGTAAATGCATCGATCGTATTTGTCTTATTAATTATAAATACCACCCATTCGTACCAAGCGATTCGATTCCACGTTCATCATTAGAACGGCTAAGGAATGGAAGCAAATAGGCTATTTTTAGCACTTTTACAAAATGTTTTTTTTTTATATTATTATGCCTGTAACCTCAGAACTTGTTCATTTATTAACAGATTTTTGGCGGAAATGTACTTTGCCTTACTCGTAGCTATCAGAGGTTTGTGTTATTTCAGGAGACTTTAAATTTTAACATTACATTTGTTTTCATTAAATACTATTGAAAATTTATGACATGAAATGAATTGATTTAAAAAAAAATATATTGATGATAATATAATAAATAATGAGCTAAAACGGCGCAAATATAGTAATCTCGGTAGCGGTTACATATTTGAGCCGTTTGGTGTTGAGACCCTGGGTCCGTGGGGGCCGGGAGCTCATTGCGGTTTCATAAGTTTATCAGAGCGTCTGGTCGATGCTACGCGTGACCAAAATGCTTGCACTTATTTGGCACAACGAATACGCATTGCAATTCAACGGGGCAATGCTGCCAGCGTGTTGGGTACGCTACCTACTGGTAGTGGGCGGAGCATTTGGACTGTCTATAAGTCTACTACTATACTCATCGCGGCTTACTAGCCGCTAATAGTATAGTATAGTAATAGTATATATAGTATAGTAATAGTATATATAGCATTTTTTTTTTTTTTTTTACTTCAAACTTGTCTAGCATTTGACCACGCTCTCACCTGATGGGAAGTGACGATGCGATCGAAGGTGTAGCATGCTAGCCAAGTAAATACCTATTTACTCTTCTCTTGAACACGCCCGGGTCATATTTCGCCGGAAACACAGACGCTGGCAGGGCATTACATTCCTTAGCCGTTCTAATTAAGAACGTTGAGTCAAATCGCTTGGTACGAATGGGTGGTATTTCGACCACAAAAGGATGGCGCTTAGCCGAGCGTCTAGTAGTCCGGTAGTGGAATGGTGATGGGAGAATTAGATCATGCAGTTCTTGAGCGCATTCACCGTGGTGTAATCTGTAAAAAACCGACAGACTTGCCACCTTACGTCGATGTGCAAGGCTCTGGAGCCTTTCACCAACCAAAGTGTCGTCGTCAATGAGCCTTTTGGCACGCCGTTCAATCGAGTCCAGAGCCTCAAGCTGGTACTTGGCAGACCCGTCCCACAGGTGGCAGCAGTACTCCATACACGATCGGACTTGTGCTTGAGTATAGTAGTAGACTTACTAGCCGCAATGAGTATACCGTTTTTTTTTATTATTTAATAGTGTTTAGTTGTAGTTATTGCAATATTGGTGTCGATTCTGTGTCGCATCCTCTAAAGATAAACGAAATTATCATATTTCCGTCTTTTTCATTTCCCCTTTATCAGAAAATTAGCGCCATACTTTAAGTTTACTTTAGTTTTAGAGAATGCGACACAGAATCGAAACCATTGTAGTATTTAGTTATATATAGATTTAAAATTAAGTATAATAAAATTATATTAAACAAAATGATCACGTTATCATTACAGACGACCATCGGTTTCGGAGATCGAGCGATTGACGAAGAATGTCCAGAATCAATATTCTTGTTCATCATGCAGGTAATCATTCCTGTGTTATCTATATCTGGCGGGAAAGAAGTTCGCCGGGTAGCTACCCGGTTCACCTCGTCAGTTGACCAGGCGAACTTCTTTCCGCCTAACAGCCATGAATGTGAATTTTTTAGTATGTGGTAGGACTTTTCAGCAAAGTTCGTCTAGGTAGGTACCACCGCTTTGCCAGTTATTATGCTACCAAGCAAGGACCGTTTGTAAGTGGTGCAGTAAGGTATATATCTTTATGTTAGTGAATGATGTGACGAGCTAGTCCTTTACCTGATATTAAGCGACACGGCCGCCCATATCAGAACAGTGTCACTCGTAACTCCAAAATATAAATTTTTACGTGACACTGCACTTTGCATATCATCCTGAGACATCAGCACAGTCTGGTAATAACTATAACATTACTCGACTGTGAGATCAGTTGATAAAGTCAATTGCCCCGTAATTTCACTAGCTACGGTACCCTTCAAATCGGAACACAGTAGTGCTTGCACACTACTGCTTGGCAGCAGAATAACTAGCAAAGCGGTGGTACCTACCTAGACGAACTTTGCAGAAAAGTCTTACCACCTGGTAAAAATTAAATATATAAAAATACTATGAGTGATGTTGTTGATCTGATCTCCAGCTGATCCTCGGCACGGGTCTATCAGGAGTGCTGACCTGCGTGGTGTACGCGAAGCTGACGCGACCCGAGAAGCTGTCCAGAGATGGCGTTGGGTTCAGTAAGAAAGCTGTGGTAAGGTTCTTTGCATACATTTCATCTTTTTGAAAATGTCTACTACTTAATATAGGCCTATATCCCCTGCAGAGCGCTTTTAGATTATTTTTTTATAGGTTTTGGCTCCACACTTTTATGTATTTAGCCAGTGTCAAGTAATTGATAATATATCAAGTTAATGATATTTCACGCAAATATGTGTCCAGTCACAGTCAATGTCATCAAGTCAAGTCATAGTCTAGTTGAAGTCATACTCCTAGCAAAGTGGTGGCAACTTTACTAGAAGCTTCTATAGAGTTTAGGAAACGACACGTAAAAAAAAGTTTCACCATAATTTTACCACTTTCCTACACTCATGCCTGTAATCCAGCACTTAACGAATAAAATGCCACCAATGCAAGTTTTTTTTTATTGTTTGATTTGGCTTGCGTTTGTCCATTATTGCACCTGATGGTAAGTGACGATGTGGTCTAGGATGTAACACGCTTGCCTAGAAGATACCTAATAGTTGTAATTGTTGGTGGTTCCAGATCAGCATGCGTGACGGGAAGTTGTGCCTGATGATGCGCGCTTGGGACCTCAACTACGACCACATCATCTGCTCAGAATTCACGGCGCATTTTGTACACACGTACAGGTAATTCATATTGTAAAATAGAGAAGGTGCAATAAGGAATTGGTCCTCGTCGTTCCTTGGTTCCTACTAGGAACTAGGAACTTCCTAGACACAGGGAACCCTAGTTAGGGCCCAGGATCTGTGTATGTGATCGTTGGGCATTATTATTATTCATATATTATTATTTATTATTGTAAAGATATAATTAGAGCTCTATTCAGTAAGTAAAAAAGAACTTAAAGGAACTGTTCTTAAACGTTGATTGGGATGATACTTTAGAATATACACGGTGGAATTTAATTCGCTCTTTTCCTTAAATGTATTTACTCAGACCATGCTATAGAATATTCGTACAAGGTCCAATAAAAAAAAATTGTTTTGTTTTAGTAATTAGTGCCTCCTAAAATAACTGCATGACAGCCGAAATGTCTATTTAACGGTACACACAGCGCGGGCACCAGCTGAGTGCTTTGTAAATGTTTCGTAGGCAATAAAACACCTGCTTTGTTCAATTTCGCAAGGCTTTTGTTTAGAATTTAAATTCGCAGTAATTTGATAATATTTAAGTATTATTTCATAAGTACTTTTTTATTTATTTATATAAGAGTGTTCTATAGCATTTTTTTTTAAATGTTATTGAATGACGTGATGACCTAGTCATTCACCTGATGTTAAGCGAGACGGCCGCCCAAAACAGAATAGTGTCACTCGGGACTCCAACATGTAAAGTTTCGCACGACTGCTGCACTGCGCACATCATCCTGAGACATCAGCACAGTCTGGTAATGAGATTACTCAACTGTGAGATCAGATCATAAAATCTCATTTGCCCAGTAATTTCACTAGCTACATTGCCCTTTAAACCGGAACACAGTAGTGCTCGCACACTACTGTTTGCCGGTACAATAACTGACAAAGCGGTGGTACCTACCTAGACGAACTTTGCAGTAAAGTCCTACCACCTAGTAACATGGACTGAATACATGCATTAAAGGAAAATAACGAATTAAATTCCACCATGTATATTGTTTAGCATTGCCGTCTAACCCCTAAGTCGGTCGCTATTTTCGTCACGCATTGCATCGTCCCAAAAATATTCAGAAAACAAAGATATAAACTTCTTACATCGACCAGATGGCGCCCATTATCGTCAAACCTTCCAGAGAATAAGAGACATTTTACCACCATCTTTTAATCAACCATCCATCCATCTGTTTCCAGGACTAAAGAAGGCGAGGTGATCAGGCACTACGCGGAAACCCTGATGTTGAAGCAGCGGCAGTTCCTCCTGTGGCCAGTGACTCTTGTCCACGTCATCGATGAGGCTAGCCCACTCTATCAATACGGGCCCGAGAATATTTCAAACAGCAAGTAAGAACTCATTTATTTGTTGAACATCAGAAGAGAGGCAGCAGTAAACCGTTTTTCCTTCCATCTTTTCCGGGAAGGAAAAAAAAATAAACGAGAAGAAAACAAAAAAGAAACAAAAGCAGAACAAATAGTAAAGATGGAAAGGTGGAATAAATAAGCGAGGAAGTAAGTTAAGGAAGGGATGAAGGGAATGAAAAGATACTGTTAGCGGCTGGCCGAATAATTATAGGCGTTTCTTTTTAAATTTAAATGTTTTCCCTACTGTTTTTATTTTCCATTGACGTTTAAGTGTCGCGTTGAGTTTAGAATTTATTTTGGTTACGCGCAGTCGTTTAGTGATATATTTTTATTGTAAATATTTAAATACAGAGTTTATTAATCCTGACACCATCGTACGCCTTTATTTCTCGATATATAGTCCACCGCTCGCTATCAGATACTTATAATATATGTTATACTTGTGGACATTTCAAACAGCGCCATCTAGTCTTAAACTAAGCAAGGCTTGTACTATAGGAACCAGGTAACTGGTACAATACTTGGATTAAGGTGATGATGGTAAGTTCTCTCCTTAGCTAGCCTTAATCTAAATCCTACCTAATTACTGTTTGTATAAGTTCCTAAATGCATCCTCTTGAATCTCTATTTCCTTCCAGTTATGAAATCACGGTGAGCTTGAAGGGAGCATCAGCGTCAATGGGTACCTTCACTCAGAGCCAGTCCTCGTATCTGCCTAAAGAGGTCATGTGGGGTCATCGATTTCCACCCGTCGTCAAGTTAGTATTATACTATATATACTCCCACTATCGTCTAATACTGTACATCCAAAGGTTGCCTGGAAGAGATCGCTTTTAGTGATAAGGCCACACATTGTATTACCCACTATAAGTTATTATGTAAAATTAATTAAGCATGTCGTATACAATAAAGAGTTTGTATTGTATTGTATTATCATATATAATATTGCCTCTGTGGTGTGGTGGTTGAGCAGGTCGGCTCAAAACCCGGCGGTGGCAGGTTCAATTCCTGGGCAGGACAAGTATTTGCGTACAGAAAAAAGTGCAAATACTTGTTCTGAGTCTTGGTATTGTGGGACCATGACCCTCGTCGTTCTTTGGTTCCTACTAGAAACTAGGATCCTTTTTTTATTGCAGAAAATGTTACCTATAAATAAATTTAAGATTTGATTTCAAACAATAAAAAAAAAAACTAGAAACTAGGAACTTTCTAGACACAGGGAATGCTAGTTAGGGTCCCAGGATCAGGCCGGCAATTGTACCAAAAAAGTTAGTTCTAAGTTTTTTTTTTGTTTTTTTTTTTGTGGCCATCTCACACAACGCCATCTAGCCCCAAACTAAGCAAAGCTTGTGCTATGGGAACCAGTTAACTGATACAATACTTAGATACTTTTTTGTTTGTAAATACATACATAGAATACAATATGACACCCAGACACAGAACAAACACCTATGTACATCACACAAATATTTGTCCTGAGTGGGAATCGAACCCACAACCCACAGTTTAGAAGGCAGGGCTACTACCAACTGAGCTATCGGGCCAGTCAAACAGTTCAACATATTTTTATTTATTGGTATAATGCGGAATTTATTGTACAGTTTCTATGTGTATTCAGGTACGACCGACACAAACAGAAGTACGTGATCGATCACAAGAAGCTGGACGCCACGGAGACAGTCGATACTCCATTCTGCAGCGCTGAGGAGATTTATCAGTAAGGATCTCTTTACTATACTAATGCCCAACTGCACTAAAGCCTATTAAAATACAACTTAGCTAAGCAACTTACTTAACAAACGTACGAGAACCTGAAGGTAAGCTTTTTTTTATATATTAGTGAATGATGAGACGAGCTAGTCGTTTACCTGATGTTAAGCAACACGGCCGCCCATAACAGAACAGTGTTACTCGGAACCCCAAAAGATAGGAGTTTCACGTGACACTGCGCTGCGCACATCATCCTGAGACATCAGCACAGACGGGTAACAAAATTACTCGACTGTGAGATCAGATCATAAAGTGTCATTTGCCTAGTAATTTCGCTAGCTACAGTGCCCTTCAAACCAGAACACAGTAGTGCTTGCACACTACTGCTTGGCGGCAGAATAACTGGCAAAGCGGCGGTACCTACCTAGACTAGTCCTACCACCTAGTAAGCTAAGTTGTATTTTAATGAAGTTTTGTACAGACTCAAAGTGTATCTCGTGAGTGTTAGCCGCGTACTAGTTGTATTTATAAATTACGTTTTCTTTTCAGCACACCCCAAGACAGAGCAGACCCCTCCTTCCGTCCAGGAACTCCAAACAGCTTCAGTGAAAAGATATCCTCCTTCCAGCTTGGAAGATCTTCCTCCTTCAGAAAAAAGGCCACCAAGGGATAAATATTGTTGTGTGATGTTTTGTTGCTTTTTATCAGAATTTCATTGAAAAGTAATAAGTGCTAGTCACTTTTATTTTCAGTATTCTTCTATATTAGTAAATTTGTGTATTTATTTTCAGTATTCTTCTATATTAGTAAATTTGTGTATTTATTTTCAGTATTCTTCTATATTAGTAAATTTGTGTATTTATTTTCAGTATTCTTCTATATTAGTAAATTTGTGTATTTATTTTCAGTATTCTTCTATATTAGTAAATTTGTGTATTTATTTTCAGTATTCTTCTATATTAGTAAATTTGTGTATTTATTTTCAGTATTCTTCTATATTAGTAAATTTGTGTATTTATTTTAAGTATTCTTCTATATTAGTAAATTTGTGTATTTATTTTCAGTATTCTTCTATATTAGTAAATTTGTGTATTTATTTTCAGTATTCTTCTATATTAGTAAATTTGTGTATTTATTTTCAGTATTCTTCTATATTAGTAAATTTGTGTATTTATTTTCAGTATTCTTCTATATTAGTAAATTTGTGTATTTATTAATATTTGTCTTATTTTACGTGCGTCTTTTATTGCGATAAGAATTAAGTGTTTTTTACTCTTCTGCCAAAACTTTAGATCTAACGTTTTTAAAGCTCAGAATAATGTAATGCTGTAATGCTGCCAGCATTCTGGACTCTTTCCCCTCCACCAACGGGCTATTTTAAATTTTTAGTTTTTTTTTTATTTATTTTAAGTTGTTAGGTATAATTTAGTTTTTTTAGGTCTAGTTTAGTTTTGTATTAACGATTATAAAATACTTATGTTTAATACCTAAATAAATGTTACATAAGCTCAGAGCTTCTTTCTTTCTGGTGCTTGCACACTACTGCTTGGCGGCAGAATAACTGTGTGCTCGTATTAGTGAATGAGACAACAAAACAAAAGAAAAAAACGAGTGTGTTTAACAACGCACGACTGAAGTTTAGCTCCATCTATCGGCCGGTATAATATTGTTTTTGCATTGTTTAATGCTTGTGTCGCCATCTTGACAATTGTTAATTGTACCGGATATGCCAACATGATAATATAAACTTTTACCTTTGCTATCAACGTTAACCAACAATTTTCAACTTCCGTTCGTCTCGCCAGCTTACTCCACAAGTGAAGCGTGCGTAAAGAAGTTTTACTTCAAAAGTTCCCCAGTATGTTATAAAATATAAGCTTTATAAAATTCAAATAAGTCTGTAAGCAGACTGGTATAATTAAAAAGGGGGTTATATAGCCTTCAACGCGCCTTCTGAAAAGTAATTGGATGACATATATTTTCCAGTTAGGAATTAATAACCAAGCAGCAGGTTTTATTAACAATTTTATGGCGCCAGTATGAAAATATGTTGTCTCAATTTAAAAAAGTTTTAAAAAATGGTTTATCAATGACGGATAAATTCTTCTTCCTTTTTTGACGAACAGAAGCAACAAAGTATTGTTAACTAGTTAACCCACGGTTTCACCCGAGATTAAAAAGTATTTCAATTATTTGCTCATTCAACTAGAAAATTTCACTTTTTCGGGATCAAATGTAGCCTATATGTTAATCCAGTGTACAAGCTATCTTGGTACTGAATTTCATCCAAATCCATTCAGCCGTTTGAGCGTGAAGGAGTAACATGCATACACACATACACATACAATAGTGTGATGTAGTTTGATGGATCTAGACATATAAATTGGTACTTAAATTTATTAGTAATGGTATTTTTTGTTAAATTGTCATCAAGCGGTGGTCGTTATTGTTGGAAGAAATTATGACCTTGAACTCTGCCTTATAGCCCATTCTCATCAAAATAACGGGCATGTTGTAAGTACTACATTGGAAGTAAGTAAATACATATCCCAAGTACTCCTTGGAATATGTCACCTAAGTTCTAGGCCACGATACGATCACAACAATTTGTTGAAATATTTTTGTTGTCGTTATCTTGCAGGATAGAGGCGCGAATCTTATCTTAAAGATAAGTTATTGTCGTACACACATGTGTTTGAGACGTTTGTGTTTTACATTTATATTTTATTACAAAATATTAAAATTTACTGAAAATTGTCATCAGAAAAAATAAAAATGAAGATATAAATATTGTGATAAATGTAATAGATAAAAATTCATATACATTAAAATTTAGCTACGTAGATGAAGAAATTGTAGGTAAAAGATATTGTATACAAAGGATTTCTAGAAGTGTGTTCGCTTAAGTTATTGAACCCGGGGATAAAGTGGCAACTTTTCAGATTTCAGAAGTTAAATGGAATTGAAAAGAAAATGTAAACGAAAAGTACACCCAATAGGTGGCAGATAAAAATAAGAAATGTGCGTGATAATTTAAATCTAGAAAAATACAGGACTACAAAGAAGCAGGTTATATACAACAAAGTGAAGATAAAGCTAGTTATAGACCATTGACATATTACAAGAAAACAAAACAGTTAAACTGACAACATGAATAATCAATACGAATCAGAAAGCAGAAGAAGCAGCCGAAACCGAGCTTTAGAAAGATCACTCAGCTACTCCGAAGCCATTGGTAACGGATCAGGCAGATCTTCCATCGAAATACCAAGAATCGTCAACACAGACGTCTACACAAACGAAGAACTAAAAAAACATTATAGAATCAGTCAAACGTATGTTGAAGGAAAAGAAATAGCTTTCAACACAAATTCAGACACGAATAACACAGTGCATAGTATTGATGGAATTACTACAGATGCATCACAGTATTCTAGTGAAGATGAAATAGCATATGGTGGTTTGACAATGACCATAGATGTGGAACAAGAGAGTCCGAAAACAGAAGTAGTACAACAAACTTCAGATATATCGACGCAGGTTATGGTCAGTGAAAATAATGATATCCATGATAGAATTGAGATGGTAGATTTTGATGACGCAACGACAGCAATAGAGCCATCTGCTCATGCGTATTTGACGCCTTATAGTAAAAGAAAAAGAAAGGGATCTAAGCATAGGTAAGTCCGGAATTCTAGTGTAGGTATATCTAGGTAAGAAATAATTTTAAACAAATAATCAATGTTTGTAAAACTATATATAATTATGACAACTGAGACGCCCACTATTATTTTTTGTTCTTCAAAAAATAATAGTTTGTTCTTCAAAAAATAATAGCGGGGAATTATAAGTATTTTTAATATATCCGTTATGGCATAATATATTTATGTTGAACGATGTTATAGGCTATTCTTAAGCTTCAAGCTATTTCTATTATATATCTTATTGATAAACTCGTCGCTGTCAATAATCCTAACGGCTTTTGTCGCAAAAAGTTATTTCGGGTTTAAAAATAGACATTCTGAGAAGTTATCTATTGTAAATATTTGAGTCGATGTTCCTCAACAATCCAGTCCTCAGCGAACTAAATTTTTCTAAGAAATCTTGATAGGTACCTATAATGTAGGAGTGGTATTAACAATACTGTATTTAAAAGAAAGAAAGCAAACAGTAATACTGATGATTGCGATGATGCTGACTAATTCGCCTTTCTAATAATTGTGTCATACTATTAAAATCTGCGTATTATCACAAATAACATGTCCAAACTGATTCATATATTGTCTGATACGATAAGAATTTCTTGAATTTGGATAAGATAGTAAAATGGAACGCAAAAAAAGAAATAATATTCGGATTGACTGCCTTCAAATATTATAAGAATGTCTTTAACTTTTTGATAGCATCGATGCTCGATAAAATAATTTAAATAAGAATACTAAATATCCACCTATTATTATAGGTGTCCAAGGCTGCTGGTGATGATGATGATGATGAATTCATCATTAGATCTCGGTCATCATTAGACTCTGTAGAGTAGATATTTGCAGGCTGTTGGTGAACAAAAGCGTGCAAATATCTACTCTACACAAAAAAGCAACATTTTAACTAATCACTGTGACGAGTAGACAGAAGAAAAATGCTATTTTCTGATTCATTGAAATCTTTAAATTTAGCGTGCAGTTTAATTTGGAGTTTAATTATTTTATGACTGAGAGAGGGAACAGTGTTTGACTATATTTCAGCTGAGGATAAGTGATAATATGACCAAACGAGATGCTACGCTACACTACGATTGAGAACTAGATCTCTAATATGCCTTCCGGATAAGTGCTTGGCGACTGATTGTAGTAACTAGTCAGAAGAAATAGTACAACCAAACTATGGTTTCATCGCGATGTTTTTATTCACTGAAAATTAAAGCCCATTACAGGATTCGAACCCAAGACCAATTTATACCAAGTTAATCTAAGAGCTATTATCACTGCAAAAGATTTCCAAGAATATTAACTTTACCCAAGTTAAAGAAATAGACAAAACTATCAAACAAGCTACACAACCTTAAATAATGCATATGGACATAACTGACTTAGCAGTAGTGGGGAATTTTTGGAAGGTAGTTCTTAGAGCGTTGTCTCTTTAGCTCGATGTATATTATATACCACGGTGCTTGTATATTGCAATTGTTCCAGACGAAGACACGGCCGCCCCACCCGGTCCCGCCGAGTGGTGTTGAAGGATGGCGAGGAGAACGTCCCAATGAGAAGCAACATCCCTTCCAAAAAGATCAAATACATGCGTGACATTGTCAATACAGTGGTCAGTATTGGACAATATATGCCAATTTACGTTGGGAGATGCGTTCAATGTGTCACGAAAAGAGTATATAGCTAGTCTTTTTCTTGTTTCTATCAGCCCTGGGTCTTCCATATTTCTCCTATAGCATTGCAATCAAAGTTTCGTTATCAACCACGAAACTTTGATTGCAATGCAATAGGATACATTTTCATACTAACTATGCACATAAACTCCATATTCATACTGTCAAAATCATACATTTTTTTATTTCTATCGGTTGCAATCGAGTTACGTGATCGCCCAGCTGGTGTCAAAATTATAGGCAGCGTGAAGGATTCTAGCTTGACTCACAATAACAGCTAGACCGACGGCTTATCATGAACTTCGAAGCATGGCAGCGCTAAGCTGTAAATATCACTTTTTGTAGTGGTCATTCATCCAAGTCACTTACAACTAATAAAGTAGCTAGTGGAACAAATCCAATGAAGGTATGTTTTTTGCGTTATTAAATTTGACAGCGATGACTTGATCGGAAATGAATGAATTACAACTCCCAAACTAGACTGAAGAAGGATTAAAAAGTTTATGCATGGAAGAAAATGTCCTGAAGGTATATAGATAGATAGATAGAAAATGCTTCATTGCACAAACAACAAATGTAGACGAACTTAAAGCTAGAGAGCCTTATCTTCCAGTTAACCTGGGTGTAACGTGGAAATTTTTGGTGATTCCTCTCTGGATGTTGTTTACTTTCATAATAAATATCAAGGTCTAATCTGCTCGGTTAAGGGTCATTGTCAATATTATTATACCTATAATCATGTTTCGACTGCTGGAATAAAACAGGCTTTCATTCAGAGAAAAGATTTTATGTGCGATTTGTATTTTACTACCATCCTTCATCATCATCTTCATCATTCACCCCATCATCTTTGTATATAGAGTTGTGTGAATTGTATATTTAAGTGCACTCAAAATTGTTGTTACCACATATAACATAGGTCAACATCTATATCGACCAACCACTTTGCAGATTAACAGCAAATGGCGATTCTTGATCCTCTTAATGATCGTCGCCCACTTTGTCTTCTGGCTGGTGTTTGCTGCCATCTGGTATGCTGTAGCGACGTCTTACGCAGACGATATCGGTGATGGGAAGGAGCACTGTGTGACGGGGACCTCTTCCTTTGCAGGGTTGCTGATGATGTCTGTGGAAACACAGGTATGACTTATAATGAGGCAGAGGTATCTTTAATTTTGGTCATACCTTATTTGATATTGTTGGAAGTGAAACAATCTATCTATACCTATAGGCTTAGATAGATAGACGAATCTGTATATTGCTTCATAATAATTTTCAAAAACGGGTTTTACGGGTTTTTTTTTAAGTTACTGAATGATGTGACGAGCTAGTCGTTCACCTGATGTTAAGCGACACGGCTGCCCATAACAGAACAGTATCACTCGGAACTCCAAAATATAAAGTTTCGCGTGACACTGCACTGCGCCTATCATCCTGAGACATCAGCACAGTCTGGTAATAAGATTACTCGACTGTGAGATCAGATCATAAAGTCTCATTTGCCCAGTAATTTCACTAGCTATAGTGCCCTTCAAACCGGAACACAATAGTGCTTGCACACTACTGCTTGGCGGCAGAAAAACTGGCAAAGCGGTGGTACCTACCTAGACGAACTTTGCAGAAAAGTCCTACCTACCACCTAGTAAAAAGTTCAAATTCTGGATATATCCAGAATTTAAAAGAAAATTTAACTAAGTTAATGGCAAAGCAACTGGAATGAAGGAATTACATTTTCAGATGACTATTGGCTACGGCGTCAGATATCCAAACGAGGAATGTCCAGAAGCTATCATCATCATGGTCTTTGAGGTAAGTTCGTACTTACAAAAAATATTTTTATGGTACTCTACCTTCCGTAATGTACCTAATGATCTGTGGACTAAAGTTTAGAACGCAATATGAGACTCAAAAATTACAAAGCTTTGAATATCATTCAAGTAGTGTAAAGAGGACTATATTTCAGTATTTTTTCCCTACGGATCTTAGTAAATGATTGATGCAAAGAAATTCGACTATTCATTTTATTTGCGTCCAATTTACATTATGATCCGTAGAGGCACTGGCACTCACTAAAATTGATGAAGTTTGCGCTGGACAAAAGCCGGTTCTTACCACACTAACTCCATTAACAACTTAAGTATAACACGTATTGGTACCATTACAGATCGTAGCAGGTACAGCTTTATCGGGTGGACTGACGTCTTTGCTGTTCACGAAGTTGATCAGACCAAACCGACACGTGTCTTCTGTTGGCTTCAGCAAGAAGGCTACAGTGAGTTTACCGATTCATTTTTTTTTTCACTCATTATTTTTCCACGCACTCTTTTGTCCAGATTAAAATGTAATATTTAACACTTTTTAAACTTTCGCGACTTGAACTCATATTGTAAAGTCTCGCGTACAAAAATTATCAAAACATTATTTTGAGAGTCCTCTCGTGACCACCTAACTTGGTTGAAACGTTAAACAAAATAATGATTTGATAATTTTTGTACGCGAATAGACCCGTTTTATCTTAACAATATAAAATTTATTTTACTGGACTAAAGTAAAATACATGTTAATCCGGAATACATTTTATTCTGGGATACTTGGAATGCTTGGATAAAAACTGGACCAATAATTTGCATAAAATAGCATCTAATAGATGTGGCATCTTTAGCAAAAGGTACTTGTATGTGATAATAATGACGTTGGTAAAAAAATCTTATATTTTCAGGTATGCCTTCGTGACGGTCAACTGTGCCTACAATTCAGGGTTTGGGATCTTTTGCATCTTCATATAATTGGCAGCAGTATAACGGCCTACATACTAAAACCAATAAGGTAGGATACATTTTAGCATCATCCAGATTTGCATTGCATTCAATTTTAGCATTGTAGAAAATAAACTGCCATGTTAACGAGTTCTGCAAAACAAGTATGTTGAGAAATAACATCTCAACGATGACTGTGACTTAATTCGTCATCATCATCAGATATTATTATGTGCAAAGTGACTATGGATATTTCTAAATTAGGAATGAATTTTCTCCTGTTGTATTGCAGTCAATTGTGATCACCCCACAGGGCGTCGGTCTGCTTAGTGGGAGGGCAGCCTACACTGTGTTTTCCGGATCATGGTCGCCGAACCTTTCCCCTAATATGATATAAAACCCCCATATCCCCTGGGATAGAAAACCTCCATAGGTTATCGGTTCTGCTAGCGATGCTCCATTTCAGATTGCTAATTATAAAAGCTATGCCAGTTTAATCTCCTGTCATAATTTTGGATTTTATCAGATAAGGAAAGCCTTAGCATAGGACCCCATAGCTTCTCGCCGCGGTACGGCGGACGAGGGCTCACAGGGAGGTTTTAGCGGGTTCGAGTCCCACATACACCCTGCCAACACCACCCCTTTAAAAAAAGTTTTCAATTCTTTAGTACTTTTAAATTCTTCCAGGACCCTGGAAGGCGAGCTGGTGAAGAACTACATCCAACAACTATCCCTGAAAGAATCCCGCGCCTTTCTGCTGTGGCCAATAACCGTGGTGCATGTGATCGACGCGCAGAGTCCACTGTTCGACTTCTCCGCTCAGGATATGATGGATTATAGGTAAGATTACAGATAAGATAAAATAAATCATATAAATAATATAAATGCTGTCTACGTAAAAGATAATTTAAAAGCAATGTACTAAAAAGACCTCAACGCCTCTTACAAGCCGCATACAAGCTTAGATACTTCGGCTTTAACTTCTATGAACACCTGTACATTGTAATAGGTTACATCAGTCTCAAATTACTTCAAAATATATTTTTTTTTAGAATATTAAACGTCAAATAAATGTCGAAATTACTCCGACCAGGTTTTGGGGATATTAGATGTCTTTGTTCTGAGAGCCAGTTACGGCTTTCACGAGCAGCGCATAAGCGCAGCCCAGGTCATCAATGGCGCTTTGTCATAAAGTGAACATAATTATTATTATGTCTGCAAACGATAATTCCCGTTTTTTTTTATTTGTTCTCGAGCAATCACATGTTTCTCAGGTTGGAATCTCCTAAAATTCCATTCGAAGCTCCTTTAGGTCACTGCTATCTGTTCAAACTTGGCCTAGAAGGAAACTACCACAGTAACGTGCTGACGCTTGCGAAACCTAATTAATTTCCCAAAATGTATGATACTCACGTTAGTATTCAAACTAATTTATTTTAGTTGAAGTGTTTTAAAAAAAGAGATCTATTAGACTTATCTATAAGTAATGTTTCTTTATCATCAGATTTGAAATCGTTGTGTGTCTCACCGGTTCTTCAAAGAACATGGGAACAGTGACGCAAAGTAGAACTTCATACTTGTCTAAAGAGATCGTCTGGGGTGGAAGGCTCAAGAATGTACTGCAGTAAGTATACATAAAACGTTTAGGTAACGTCATCGGTTAATTCAAACTGATAATAAGAATAATAGTCGAATTGACTTTTAATTAGCCTACCTTTCGATATCGTTAAAACTTATTTGATCGGGGTTTGGAAAAAAATCACTGTTGTATACTTCCTACGCGAAAATTTGTATGCGTATGGATGTTTGTTACCCGTTCACGCTCAAACGGTTGGACGGATTTGCATAAAATTTGGCATATAGATAGCTTATATAGTGGATTTGTATGAAATTTGGCATATAGATAGCTTATATAGTGGATTTGTATGAAATTCGGCATATAGATAGCTTAGTTAGTTGGTCATATAAGTATAGTTATAGGAAGATTCGTAATTGGCGAATTATATAGGTTGCTGTAATATTGTTATGACGTAAAATCTAGTCTACATAATCAAAATATTTTTTTCTCTCCAGCTACAACAAGGAAAAAGAAGCGTACGAAATCGATTCCGACCACCTGAATACAATAGAACAAGTCGAAACGCCACTTTGCAGCGCAAGTCGACTCAAGGAATTCGAAGTGGACATAAAACTTTCTCCCATGTCCATATCCACGACGAACCTGTCCTTAAGCCAGGGGAGCCAGGACTCTCAGGGGTCGGTGACGTCGAAAGCAGGGGACTCGGTACCTTCCAGCCCAAGTTTGAACAGGATGGCAGGTACACAGAGGAGCTTCGGATGGAATTTCAGAAGATTTCAGCCTGAGAAATATGTGAATGTTGAACAAAAGCGGGAATGATTGTTTGTAGATATAATTTGGTTCAGTTTATGACAAAATGACCTGTGCTGAGAGGGCCAAAACGTTTCTAAACTATGACACCTAAATATTATAAAAGAAAATTATGTATTTTCAAATTTCAAATTGATCAAATTACCTGTACTTAAGTAAATGCGTAGTTCTAAAAGCTACCTGTGTTTTTACTCTGTCCAACCATACTATGGTTTACTTTTCTTCTTTTTTATGTCTTACTAGCTTGTGCCCGAAGCTTCGCCCGCGGCGTGGCCTATGGGAAAATAACTCAACCACCCATTTCACCCTCATAAGGGTGGAATTTCGAAAAATCCTTTCTTATCGGATGCCTACGTCATAACATCTACCTACATGCCCAATTTCAGCCCGATCCGTCCAGTGGTTTGGGCTGTGCGTTGATAGATCACTATGTCAGTCAGTCAATCAGTCAGTCACCTTTGAGTTATATATATTTAGATTATGACGATACCTAGTTGTTGCTAATTAGTCCTAAGATCTAAATATGATTAATGCTCGTCTGTAACTGTCTGTTAACACTTTTTTAACGGGCTAATACTGTTGGTCTCTATCGACCTTTACAGCGTCACAAGTAAGGCGGTCAGCCGTCAAAAGTGGGAGGCAACTAGCTCAAGGGCACTCTTGGGGTACGAGCCTCGGCTTGGGCCGTTGCCGGGATAAGAGGACCGAGAAGACTACGTCCACTGGAAGAGTGGACCCTATTGAAAGTCGCGACCGTTCTAGCTAACCTATGGGGGGTACGTCGACCTCGCCGGCGGGGTCGGGGTCTGGTTGTGTCACGCTGGTATCCTATACCGGTGGCAGCGCGGTACCTGAGCCAGTAAAGCTTCCTAAGTTTAGCTCCATCTATCGGTCAGTATAACTTTGTTTTTGCTTTGTTTAATGTTAATGTCGCCAACATAATAATACGGTTGTTGAAAAGAATCCGAAAATGGCGGTTGTGAATTTTGAACTTTTTTTCATTACCCGTGCATGTATTTATGAATTTTAATGTGTGATAAGTGTGGAGTATTATCCGTTAAGTGTTCGTGAACGTGCACGAGTGTTGGCAAATGGTTCCATTTTTTTAAACCATGCCTTTTCGTTTTCTCTTCAAGGCTTCCTAGAGCCTTCAGTAAAATATCCACCATTTTACTGTGGCATTTCAACTGACAAAATAACGACTTTGACGTGACAACCGTACAAAATTCCTCACTTGACATTGGCAAAATTATCGCTAAAAAGCGATAGCAAGCTATTAAACGAAGAAACCAAGAACATATACATACATATTTTTAGATTTGTTATGTTGACAATGGAGATCTACGTGAACCAACTTCAACATCTATTCGCCTCGCATTCACCAGCTTACTCCCCAAATCAAGCGTGCTTAAAGAAGTTTTACTTCACAAAACAAAAGAAAGTAAGATCATGACGCAGTGAGGGACACAGAAAAAGGAATAAATATGCAATGGCCCACAGGACACGTGTTAAACGCTGCAATTAACATGACAACAGATTCTCAGGTATTTTCTCCGAGTCACGTATAGTCATTTTATACAGGGATGCATGCCGGGCTGTCACGTCTTGTGCGTTTTAATAATATCAACAAAAAAAAATTATATATCAGTATGGTTCGTTGAGTTAAGTATCTAATGTTTAAAATGAGTCATTATTTATTACTTATTCAAGATGATAAAAACAGTTTTGACAGCCTGTGTGGTGTGGTGGTTGAGCAGGTCGGCTCATAACCCGGAGGCGGTGGGTTCGATCCCGCGGTAGGGCAAGTATCTCCGCACAGAAAAAAAGCGCTAATACTTGTTCTGAGTCTGGGTGTTGTGGGACTATGGTTCTCGTAGTTCCTGGGCCCCTAGACACAGGGACTCCTAGTTAGGGTTCATCTATGTATGTGATCGTTGGGCGTTATTATTATTATTTTCCTGTTATCTATTAAGGTCACTAGGTAAGTATTTCTTACGATAAGACCTGGTTTCCCGGATCATCTACTCCTAGGCTCGAACTGAGCCATTGTACAACTGTACAAGGCTTGTTGAAAACGAAAAAAAGAGAGAAAAAATACACCACTGTAAAGTTTCTTGGAGCTTCTTCTTTACAGTTATAATCGAAGCTTCGGGTCGGAGTTTTCTATTCTGCATTGTGCTGGGTTGCTAGCACTAGTAGTGAGAAAGAGACCTACTTTTTTTCAAACTCATATAATTATTGTAATGGGCTTGCTATATAATGACAATGAGCACTTTGTAATTTTATATGCTTAGTAAAATTACTTAATTTTAAGTACCTAACTAATCTAATTTTGACTTGTAAAAGTGCTAAAAATTGTTATAAATTTATTAACTTTGACTTTGTCCCTATAAATCCGCTGAGTTTGATATTTTTAATGGCAACTGTAGATTACATAACGCTTGTAAAAATCAACAAAGTATATATAAGCACATTAAACAACTCCAAGTGCTTCGACAACCCTACAAGCGCAAGTTGGCTAAGAAAGAACATGTTTACAACTATCTAACCATCCTAATGAATTCGTTGAACATTCAGTCATTCATCGTAAACGCTATTCTACTCAAGGCACGTATAACATACATAATTAATTACCTATAGATGCTACATAGATTTCTATACATATTCACCACTAGTTGCGCCCTGCGTTTTCACGCGTGGATTAAAAGTATCCTATGTGTTAATCCAGAGTATAAGCTATCTTCATTTCAAGTTTCATTAAAATCCATTCAGTAGTTTTTGCGTGAAAGAGTAACAAACATCCTTACATCCATACTACATACTTTCTTACTTACTATACTTATATACCATACATACATACTTTCAGTATTATGGGAAAGTGACCGTGATAGATAAATATACTTTTAATGATGCTCATGTAAATAATCGTATTGATTATAAAAATCGAGTATGCTTTTTAGACCACACGACTGAAGTAAAACTTCTTTAGCTCCATCTCTCTTGCCCCTACAGTAATATATGAAACGTAACTCTTTCTATCTTCAAACAGAGAGGGAGATGTAAGTATATCTCCCATATATCTCTCTCAACTTCCGTTCGCCTCACCAGCTTACCCCCAAGTCAGGCGTGTAAGTTTCACGTCAATAATAATATATACAACAGTAAAAAAAACAAATCAAAGAAAATAAATAAAAGAGAAATTCCCATAGCATGGCATTTCTCTGGCCAATTTCCATAACAGATTTACATAATACAAACCATTTTTTTACTAAGTAGTCTAAATACTAATCTAGGGAAAAGCTCGAAATATTTTTATTTATATTTTTACAATGTAACGGAACGTTACTGGTTTAATATTAATTTCTATTTTAAAATAACATTTACTTTTAATCAATTTAAATCAACTTAAAATTAAAACATATATAACTGTTTGTTCTGTTTTCACATGTGTTTTTTACAATGTTGTTTTTACATTTTTCTCGACTTCAACATTGTTAAAGTAGTGATAAGTAATGATACAAGGAAATATTTATAACGTGATAAACAAATTTGTTGCTTAGGGGAAACGAATAACATAGATTATAAGAATAGGAGCTATAATAAAATTTATAGGAAGTAGGTATTCGTAGATAAATAAAATATTAGTTTCCTACAATAGTTATCCAGTTGTTGACAATTTAGTATAAATAATAAATATCTTAAAAATAAATATTGCTAATAGGCATGTCTGAGTTGATATCTCGGCTTCGGCCCACTACGTAACCGGAGTTTCGTATAAGGATTAAACGTTTGCAGATGAAAACTGGCTATGAAGGAAGAACAATATTCAAGTTAAATTAAAGAAACAATATCACAAACCACAGAAAATTCCAAAACCTAAGTTGTACTTCCAAATAAGTATACCTAAGTGGAAACAAAAACACAAAAGATTGTAATGTACTGCAATATTGAAAGAGCTATCAATAAAATTCTGTGAGCCCTCAAAAATAATTATGGAGGGCTCACGACTATGTCCAAGAAACCACAGAGCAGAAGAAAAAATCACCATTGTTTAGGTCAGTAGTCTAGTATCAGAGGCCCATGGTTTATGCGATGTTTTTCCCTGCTCTGTACAAACTTTGCTGTTTTGATGTGTTTCGTTTTCCCGCGCCTTGTGCAAACTTTGCTGTTTTGGTGTGTTTCGTTTTTTACGCGCCTTGTGCAAACTTTGCTGTTTTGGTGTGTTTCGTTTTTCCGCGCCTTGTGCAAACTTTGCTGTTTTGATGTGTTTCGTTTTCCCGCGCCTTGTGCAAACTTTGCTGTTTTGCTGTGTTTCGTTTTCCCGCGCCTTGTGCAAACTTTGCTGTTTTGATGTGTTTCGTTTTTCCGCGCCTTGTGCAAACTTTGCTGAGTTGATGTGTTTCGTTTTCCCGCGCCTTGTGCAAACTTTGCTGTTTTGATGTGTTTCGTTTTTCCGCGCCTTGTGCAATCTTTGCTGTTTTGGTGTGTTTTTCAACAATTGTATATCGGTTGTGAATTGAATACACGCATAGCTTTTGAACGACCTGACTTCGGAATGGCCAAATTTCGTTAATAACGCAGTACCTCTTTAGTAAATTTCCAATTTTTGAACTACATTAGTAAGGTAAATTGTGACTACTATATAGTCACAGAAGCCATAAACCAAGAAGTCTATATTAGTAAAGTTTTTGAAAAGATGTAAGCTCAGAGTTCACATATAAATTCATTTAGAAGGAGCTTACAGATTGTCCCAAAATGTGGATAACAACATGAATCTGGTGGTAAAGGGTCATAGTGCTAGGCAGTCCACATCATTCACAGAACCAATAACCGATGGGAAAGAAAGGTTCTAGATTGGTGACCACGACCACGACCGGAAGACGAAGCGTAGGTCGGCCCGCCATTAGTTGAACCGACGACATATCAAAACCGCGAGCATCTGATGGATGCAGGAGGAAAGCCGCTCAAAAAGGTGCTTAATGAGGGAAAACTATATTTGGTAGTGGACGTCTGAACGTCCACTACCAAACATAGCCTTCTTTTCTTTTTCTTTTTTTTGTTTCTTTTTTCTTGAATGGAAAGTCTTTTGGGCCTTTCACCTTCAGATCTATTTGATCCATATTGGTATCGCTTGGTACTGTATACTCGCGGGTTGAAAATGTTTACCATCTTAAGGTTAGCAACTATAGCTAGTACACGGCTAACACTCACGAGATACAGTCGAATAACTCAACCCGCAAACGGTGTTCGGGCAATATATATGTATATGTATAATAGTTGTAGTTATAATGTAATAGTTGTAGTTATGAGTAGGTACTACTCACGTCAGTCTCTATAATATTACACCTTAAGGTTAGTTATTGCATACACAAATCTATGTCACAAGGTCAATGATATTATGTGTTTTGATTAGGCATAGAGCATAAGATTTTTTCAATACATTGAGAATCGCTTACTATAGACAATACAAATAAGTGGACCATATCTATTTCGTTCAAAACACTGTTGATTGTGATGCTGAAACGAAGCTTTATCTTTGCCACACAAAACGTCTCCGGTAGTATATAACTCGCTTATAAGCGAGTCGCACGTATGCGCCGCGCTTGTAAGGCACACAAATTGCCGCCAAAACTCTCGCGCTTTGCTGTCACGCAAATGTCAAAGTTTACTTTTTAAAATTATATAATTGGTTTGTTCCAGTAAAAAAAATTATATACTTAGATCAGTATTATTTTTTGCAATTTATAGTTTCTGTAGTTTTGTTTTTAGTTAATATGAAATCTTTGTTATTTATTATTTTGGCTGGATATGCAGTGAGGAGCGACAGTAACGAGTAAGTTTTTTCATCAATTTTATTTGTTTCTTAATAATTAAGATGTTGATTGATTTAGTCCAAGATAAAACGATCAGTTAGGTAGGTACCAAACTTTTTCAAGATCAGTAATTAAAATAATCTACATCTATTACATTTTGTTACTAAAATGTAAAGTTTTGTTTTTCGTTGAGTAAATAGATTTTACTGTACTGTACTGTACTAATTTAATTCTGACAAAACATATTCTATTTCACCGAAACTGAAAAATTATATATTTTTAAATAGTTTTCTTCCACTAATTAGTGTCATACGAAATTTAAAAAATCAAAGTACTTTCTTGTTATTCCTGGTCTTCCTGGAGTCGACGACATCGAACGTTATTATGACGTACCTTTGTTGTTTAAAAATAGAGCAAGAGTTGAATGAATTGAATATTTTATATATGAAGTTTCTTTTAATTTTGATCTTATTTCTTTGTGTCTTATCAATTTTTAAAAAGTAGCTGTTAATTATTATTTTTATTACTCTTGCGATGTTAAATTTGTCTTGTTGTTGGATGGATGTAGGTTCAAATCCAGTTTGTAATTTTAGGTATGAAAAAAAATTATCTGTTGACAAAATTGATAAAAAGAAAATTTAAACTTAAAAGCATAATTATTATGTAACTAAAGCACCTACTTGTACAATAAACAAAAATGAAAACCAATGGAACATTCCGAGATCAGTCTTTGTCAGTAGCGTCCGCTACACACCTTTAGTCAAACTTTTTAAAGCGATTTTACATGCTTTTTGGAGCGATTTTACATACTCTTTGGAGCGATTTTACATACTCTTTGGAGCGATTTTACATACTCTTTGGAGCGATTTTACATACACTTTGCGATTTAACTGTGCAGTCGGATTGTACAAATAGAATATTGTTAGGTGTGTAAACCAGTTAATCTTTATCACTGAGATCTAATCAAAATAGCATTAGATAAACTATGCAGCTTGTAAGTTAAAACTGAGTGTGTGGTAGAAAAACTGCGCAGTTCTATGTAGGTAGGTAGTCAGTGTGGGTCGAATATATCTGTACAGTAAAATCACACAAAAATGAAAAGAACACGGAAATGAAAATGCGGCTTTTAATTATTTTGGCATAATTAAATATTATAATATGCCTATGTTGTTTTTTTTTATGTACGAATAAAGTTCCGCATCTCACCTATGATTAGCTATTAAGTAAAATATCCTATTAAACAATACCATATATTTACATTTTAAGTTTTAAGCAAAGTTTAATAAATTATGAAAAGAAATCGCACAACATTTTAAAATTATTAATAAACTGTTATATACTTGAATACTAAATGAAATTCTCAATCAATGTAACGTGACATTCGGGCTTGTGAATGTCACGTTATATGCAAAGAATGTATAATATCAATGATTTAATGAATTTGCATAAAAAATAAACAAGCGCCACGAGCGAGGGACTTCCGCAAACATTCGATAATATAACAATTTACCTACTTTTTCAGTGCAATGTAAATACATCTATCAAATACAAATACAAAAATATTTATAGACATAAATATCATTACATTATCTTATATGAATCCATAGATTCCCGAACTAGTTTTTAAACTGTATTTCAGGAATCAGTGGCTTCTCCCAATATTTTTAAACATTATTATGTCACACAAAAAAAAAACATACAGTGAAATCTAGAGAAAAAAAAAAACTTATAGTGTAGAAGTTACAAAAAATAAACAAAAATAACAGTGAATTTACACTACAACACTCATCGGTCTCAACATGTTTTTGTGTGTGTGTGTGTGTGTGTGTTTGTGTGTGGGTGTGGGTGTGTTTGTGTGTGTGTGTGTGTGTGTGTGTGTGTGTAAATATGTTTAAATGTGTGTGTTTGTATATTATTGTGAACGAATAGAATATAGTTATGAGAGTAATGAATTATAGGTGCCTTAATTAAAAATAGATATTTTTCTTTTTTATTATATATATATAAATTTTAATGTATTGTGTACTCCATTTAAAAATAAAAGCTCGCCAACATTCTTTCAAATCTATATATATAATATATCTATATATATAAAACTCAAAGGTGACTGACTGATATAGTGATCTATCAACGCACAGCCCAAACCACTGGACGGATCGGGCTGAAATTTGGCATGCAGGTAGATGTTATGACGTAGGCATCCGCTAAGAAAGGATTTTTCGAAATTCCACCCTTAAGGGGGTGAAATGGGTGGTTGAATTATTTTTCCATAGGCCACGCCGCGGGCGTAGCTGCGGGCAGAAGCTCGTAATTATATAAAGTAAACCTGAACCATAGTATTATAAGTCAATGTCAAAATCAAATAATACATCAATAGCCGGATCTACCGCTGAATACCTTCCTTCCATAAAACGCCACTTTGGAGGCTTACCATAGGGGGGATTGGGGGGGGGTCGACGATCACCTACATAGATCCTGGATCCTACTACTAACTAGGATTCTCTGTGTCTAGGGACCCAGGAATTACGAGGACCATGGTCCCACAACACCCAGATACAGAACAAGTACTTGCGCTTTTTTTCTTCTATGCACAAATATTTGTATTATCGGGGGAATCGAACCCGCCACCTCCAGGTGCCAACCTGTTCAACCACCACACTACAGAGGCTGTCGAGGAAAATGCAGCTGTCAATTCTTTGGCATTGGGATTACAGGCATGAGTGCGGGAAAGTGGTATAATGAGGGAGAAACGTTTTTTTGTGTTATTGCGTGTGTAAAGTTGCCATCACTTTACTAAGAGTATGACTTAGACTAGACTATAACTAGACTTGATGACTTGGACCGTGACTTCACTCATACGTACATATCTGCGTGAAATATCATTAACTTGAGAAATTATCAATTACTTGTCACTGGCGAAATACCCAAAAGTGTGGAGTCAAAACGAACAAAAAAAACTAAACCTGTTCTAGAATTGAGTTTCTATTTAACAACTTTAAGGTTTACTTTCATCTGCCATGAATTTTAATTTCATTGTTATGAGAAAAAATGTAAAAACAAGAAAGTTTAAAACCATGTCGGGCGTAACTGGATTTTGTTTTGATTGGTGTGAATTATTTATAGAATCCACACTTGCCTGTTTCTTTGTCACTTTCATTTTTATCAAAAATAAAGCATCACAATATTTTATAAGAAAATTTAAAAAATCCAGCCTACATAAATATTCCAGGACCCTAACTAGGATTCCCGGTGTCTAGGGACGAGGAAAATGGTCTCACAACACCCAGACACAGAACAAGTATTTGCGCTTTTTTATCTGCACAAATACTTGTCCTGTCGCGGGAATCGAACCCGCCACCTGTTATGTGTTATGTGCCAACCTGCTCAACAACTACAAAACGAAAAGATCGCTTTCAGCGATAAGTCCGCCTATTGTACTATAGCTTTAAATTTCACTGTAAATGTATTTTTTTCTGGTGTAGAATATTTAATTTTTGTATTTTTATTTGTAATATTGAAAAACAGCTAAAGAATATTTTGACACACTTTAGCAATATTATTCAGGTTATCGGTAAAGCTTCATGAGTGTAATTTACTTGTAAGCAATGAGTTTCGCATTTATTGTGTCTGTGACACCATGAATAAAGGATACAGACTAATGGATGGTGATACCACAGCCTATTGACACACATGATAGCGAATATCGCTTACCATTAGTCGCGAAAAGTGTACTAATTTTAGAATTATAAGTAGCCAATAACAATTTGGATAATGGATTTTAACACGCTCTGAATTCTGTACAAATCTGCATACTCTATGGACATTCGAAAAAGTAGCTTTCTAAAAATAATAAATAAATAAATATGTGTGGACATATCACACAGCGCCATCTAGCCTTAAACAAAGCCAGGCTTGACCAGATAAATGATACAATACTTAGATAGTTTTTGCTTGTAAATACATACATAGAATACAATAAAACACCGATAAACAGACCAAACATCGATCTTCATCACACAAATGTTAGTCCTGGGTGGGAATCGAACCCACAATCTGCAGTTCAGAAGGCAGGGTTATTACCAACTGAGCTATCGGGCCAGTCAAGCCATTAATGACCGATGTAAGCGCTGATTATTTTTGAGAGATCCTCATTTTTCATCAAAATTTCTGCTTTTGAATTTCCTCTTAGATCTTGAACTGCATAGCGCAACCTTCGACCTTATTTTCATCGAACATTAGGTGAAATATGATCAAACGCAACCCTGGCTGATATAAATTCATGAACTAGTAAATTGGTCAATGAAATCTTATTAATATCTAGTCATCAGTAATCAATCAAATCTGTCCATTTTCAACCTACTAAAAAGAAATTAAGATTCAATTTTTATTATCGTTATTTTGTGTCACTTCATACTCCCCTCTATTATCAACCGGTTTAAAAAAAATATTTTGTATTTGAAAGGATATAGAGGTAATTTTAGACACTTTTACAACTTTCAACTTCCGTTCAACTCGTTACGCATTCACCAGCTTACTCCCCAAGTCAAGCGTGCGTAAATAATAATAATAACGCCCAACGATCACATACATAGATCCTGGACCTTAACTAGGATTCCCTGTGTCTAGGGACCCAAGAACTACAAGGACCATGGTCCCACAAATTCCTGACACAGAGTATATGCGCTTTTTTCATGTGCACAAATACTTGTCCTTCTGTAATGGTTACTTACTAAGGACTGGCCCGATAGCTCAGCTGGTAGTAACCCTGCCTTCTGAACTGTGGGTTGTGGGTTCTATTCCCACCCAGGACAAACATTTGTCTTGTTCTGTGTCTGGGTGTTATATTGTATTATATGTATGTATTTACAAACAAAAAGTATCTAAGTATTGTATCAGTTATCTGGTTCCCATGGTACAAGCTTTGCTTAGTTTGGGGCTAGATGGCGCTGTGTGAAATGTCCACAAATATTTATTATTATTATTATTGCTATTTATGGTTCTTATATCTAATATATATTATTTTATTTTTGTGGTAAACCCGCGATTAAAGTGACTGTTCAACCACCACACCATAGAAGCTGTCAAAGGCTGTGTAAAGAAGTTTTTCTTCAAAAAGCTATGCTCCATTAATCGTTTCGTGTATGGAATTAAAATAAAAACGTCGCGGCGTGCCTGCGGAACAAATCATGATAAATCACTGTCGGTATTTTTATGTGTCTGTCACACAAACATTACCAAGGTTCGAGGCCAGACGGCGGACCGCGCCTCCGTTTACGTAAGTTACGTTTACATAGACTTATTTTTTTTTTATCCATAAAACATAACATTACAGAACAGTCTAATGCCTTACATTTTATCACAATCTTCTACTATATAAAAATAAGTCGGGTTTTCCTTCCTGACGCTATAACTCCAGAACGCACGAACCGATTTCCACGGTTTTGCATTCGTTGGAAAGGTCTTGGGCTCCGTGAGGTTAATAGAAAAGAAAATTCAGGAAAAATTCAGGACAAACCAACATTTTAAGTAGATGGCGCCGGTGCGTGATACATTGTTTTTCGTATATTATAAAATGTTTAATAAATAAACGTCCACCCGAGCGAAGCCGGGACGGGCCGCTAGTTTAATGTAAGAACTTATTTATTTAACTTATTAATCTACAATTATTATTTACACTTAAACTATTGAATCAATATAAAAACCTTAACCTATACATTACATACACATAAACAAAACAAAACAAAATATTAACAAAAACTTCTGAAAAACAAAATACCTAACAGGTAGCACTTATAATAATAATACCAAAAGTAGCAATATAAGCTCAGCTGTTTAAGCGTGAAAGAGTAACAAACATACACACATACAAACTTTCACATTTATAATATTACATAATGTGAAGTGTGATGGCAAGCGTAAAAATGGTCCTACAACTGTAAATTAGCCTGGTTGTGTACCATTTCCTGATAAAAACAAAAAACGAGTGTTCTTTAGACCACACGACTGGAGTAAAACTTATTAACTCCATCTCTCCTTCCCCTTCAGTATACACGAAACGTATTTCTCTTATCTTCACGTAGAGACGGATCTCTCTCCCAACCTCAGTTCGCCTCACCAGCAGACCCCCAAGTCAAGCGTACGTAAAGAAGTATTACTTCAATCTTTTTTTTTTTTACTTCAAACTTTTCTAGCATTTGACCCCGCTCTCACCTGATGGGAAGGGACGATGTGATCGAAGGTGTGTCATGCTAGCCAAGTAAATACCTATTAACTCTTGAACACGCCCGGGTCATATTTCGCCGGAAACCCAGACGCTGGCAAGGCATTCCATTCCTTAGCCGTTCTAATTAAGAACGTGGAATCAAATCGCTTGGTACGAATGGGTGGTATTTCGACCACGAAACGATGGCGCTTAGCCGAGCGTCTAGTAGTCCGGTAGTGGAATGGCGATGATCACACCACAGACAAAACAAACCATTTACTTAATGCTTCATCAGTCTAATGGGAATCGCTAATATAGGAATTCGACAGATAAGGCATCGCTAAAGCAAACGCTAAATGAATCACTGTCATGGAACAAATATTTACTTGGCCTATCGATCCCTGCTATTTAGGTCAAGTGTTTGGTCGTAAAAAGTGTACACCTAAAACTTTTATCATACCTACAGCCCGTCTGCACTAGTCTATTAATAATAATTACTATTATATGTGTGGACACCTTTTTTTTTGAGGGGGGGAAATGCCCTCGCACTTCCCTCCCACACGGGGGTGGTGGCAGGGGTATGTGGGACTCGAACCTACTAAAACCCCCCCGTGAGCCCTCGTCCGCCGTACTGGGGCGAGAAGGGGTCGCGGCTGCAGTCCAGTACCATTGTACCTCCTCCTTTCTGGAAATCGGTTCAAAAATAACAAAAGAGGTTTAAAGTTGCGTCACGATCCCACGAGCCCGCAGCCCTCAAGGGCCGGTAATAAAGTGTTTATAATGCGAAATTGCAAAGCAGCTCGGTTCACAGTGAAAGCTTCAATATCTGAGCTCATATTACCAGCCTATGTTTATGTAGCAACCTTATTATTTCCCCAACTATCATTTGGTTAAAGCTGGAATTAAGTTGCGATTTTAGTTATGCCTATGGTAGATGTGCATAATATTATGCACATATTGTAGTGCTTATTAATACCTAAATAAGTACCTATCTACACTTACTGTAACTAAACCTTACATAGTACTAGTTGCGCCCCGCGGTTGCACCCGCGAATAAAAAGTTATTTATTTATTTACTCATCCCACGGGAAAATTTCAATTTTCCAGGATAAAATGTAGCCTATAACAGACCTTAATGCCAGGTGACATCCGAAGACTCGAATTACACCCGTAAAAAAATAACCAAGAAGCGAGTTATTCATTTCATGACGAGCCCTACTTTTTTTTGTTTTGGCTCCACACTTTTGTGTATTTAGCCAGTGTCAAGTAATTGATAATATCTCAAGTTAATTAATATCATGTAATGTGTCAAGTCACAGTCCAAGTCATCAAGTTAAGTCATAGTCTAGTCTAGTCAAGTCATGCTCCTAGTGGAGTGGTGGCACTTTACCAGAAGCTTCTATGGAGTTTTGGAAACAATACGAAAAGAAACGTTTCACCATCATTATACCACTTTCCCACACTCATGCTTGTAATTCATCACTTAACGAGTAAAATGCCACCAATTTTATGCACTAACACTGAAAATAACACAAGTTTTGGAAAATAATACAATGCGGTGACGCGATCTTTTTCGTTTTCCCGCCTTAAACTCACGAGTCCTATTTATGAATATTACATCATAGCCCGATCAATGACCCCTTTGGTTGGAAACCGTGTGATGTCGTAACAACACAATGTCAATGTCAGAAATGTGGGTGTGGAGGAAAACATAATTTATTGGTGGAGACTTTTTAATCCCACTAATCAATCACACTATCACACTTCACACTAATATTTTAAAGGCGAAAGTTTGTATGTGTGTATGTTTGTTACTCCTTCACGCTCAAACGGTTAAATGGATTTGGATTAAATTCGGTACCAAGATAGCTTATACACTGGATTAACATATAGGCTACATTTTATCTCGGTGAAATATTCCCGTGGGATGAGCAAATAATTTAATTATATCCGCGGGTGAAACCACGGGGTGCAACTAGTGACAAATAAATAGATATGTGTGGACATGTTACACAGCGCCATCTAGCCCCAAACTAAGCAAAGCTTGTACTATGGGAAATGACTGATAGAATACTTATATAACTTTTGTTTGTAAACTTACATACTCGTAAAATATAATATAACACCCATTCACATCACTAAGATCGAGAGAGAGAGCGCGAGAGAGAGTTAGAGAGAAAGATAGAGAGAGAGTTGAGTCACCAAGATTTGTTTCTTTCGCTTTTTAGTGACTAACGTCCATTTTACATTTATTCCAGATACTACGTAATAGAAATGCCAGACGATCCACCGAAACAATTACAAACCAAGAAGCCGTTCAAAGTGTATTGGAACGTACCCACCATGCAATGCTCCCCTAAGAAAATTTTCTTTAACAACCTTTTTGAAGACTTCGGCATAATACAAAACGACAATGACCGATTCAAGGGAGAAAAAATTACTATTCTCTATGACCCTGGACTTTTCCCCGCTCTTTTTAAGAATGAAACGAGCGGGAATTTTAGATTGAGAAATGGCGGTGTACCTCAAGAAGGCGATTTGAAAGAACATTTGGATGAATTTAGGACAGAATTGGATCGGAGTATTCCTAATAAGAATTTTAGTGGTACGTACATAATATATTTAACTACACTAATAGTTTTATAATCTCTCAGTCAACAAGTTAGGTCACAAAATAGATAATAAAATATGAATGTTACAGAATTTGCCTTATTCTAAGTCTATGTAGTATGTATTTACCTATTTCAATTCAAACTGAGGCAGTTCGTGTACAACGACAATGAATTTGTCTGTATTTTTGGTTCTGCACAAGTCATGAAATTAAATTCGCTTTGTAACCCTCCTTACAATGTACCAAGACGTGGGTATTGTGACGTGACGTGCTCAAATTGTTATAGAAAATGCTGTTTTTCTCGTATAAACCTAAGGTTAGCCCAAAGTCTTGCTATGACCGAAGTGCCCTTCTAAGCACGGTAGCTCTGAATTGTACAGAGTACCTTCTTACCAGGAAACAGTACCTTCTGTTCACGGCTTAATGTTGTTGGTCTCTACACGCCATCTGAAGACGTCGATAGGTACGACGTCTGATAACGAGCGAAGTGTGTTTAATCACATAATTCAATGAATGGGACAGTAATTTTCATTCGAATAACTTCAAAAGAAATAACAACATAATTACTTATCTGACTGTAATGCACGAGTTTCCGCTGTATTAAGGAGTTCCTATATCTCTTAATAACCTACACAATCCCTACGAAGAGATTTTTTATAGTTATTATAGTTTTTAAATATTTGCTATTTTTCCAATTCTACCTCATAAGGAGCTGATAAATCAACGATACAGTATACAAATTAAGAACAAGGCGTTAAATCAACCTTCTAAAACCCACAAGGTTGAACTCATCACCAGTTATCTTGTTCATTTGAGCCAATCTCAAATACCTTTAGATAACGATTCAGATCTTAATGCTACGAATTTGCACTAATTGGCTTGCGTGGTAAATAGATGTGTGCAATTGGTTGCTTACGAATGATTACTCGACTAAGTCAAAATCTATAAGCTATTTTTAGCACTTTTTAAATTAAATAAGATGAAGAAAATTATGGGTAATGGAATGAGGAGTGGTTGGACGCTAGAGTCAAGCAGCCGTTCAAAGTGGCGCTCTATGAGAAGGCCTATGTACAGCAGGGAACGTTTTCAGGCTGCTGATAATGATGATATAAAAAACAATAATGAATATAGTGATATTTTTTTTACAAAGAGTGGTTAAAATCACAAAACATTGCAAGCCTATATGATTTATGAAAAATTGGATGTAAAACTGCACAAAACATAATACAATACCGAGCTTCAGTTACACCCGTAAAAGGTCAGCAACAAGAAATTTTACGCCTGAGTTAGTTTCTCTGCTAGGCAAAATTATTTTTTAATGTACGCTCTTGGGCCCGGTTTTCGGCATTTCATTTCTAGTCATTGCCAGCCACCTTAAGCTGCCGCTTGATTGAGACGCAAATCGTTCTATACTATGGACAAATATTAACGGTCTCTACTCTACACTTCTACCCAAATCCATATCCGGCATCTCTTGCTTGCTAATATTTATTTTGTTTGAGCTATATTGATGACTTGTTGTACGTCCATCTTAAGATCACGGTCGAGTTAGGATGTTTTATTTTAAATACTGTCTAATGCGTCCAGTTAACGTAACGTTTAATTTATTTTTTCTAGTGTGTTTGTGTACCAACAATAGGTTAGTATGTACCATATAGGTTTCTCTACATAGTTAACCGTTCACGGCTAACAGATAATTCCATTACGACCAAGGTCGGTGTTGTGATCATTTAGAGCAATGATGGTCTGTAATAGGAGTAAATTATTTTATTTTGCAAATAATGTCGGTTACGTTGGAACTATGTCGGATGTATGTGAAACAGATATTGTTGTCATGATCATTATAAGCTAAAAACTAGCCATAATTAAATACAATGCATTGTTTTAAAATTTTATCATTTTCCCCGAATGGTAATTCGGGATCCTATTTACTAAGCTGTGATAAGTGTAATCGAAGCTTCGGATCAGAGTTTTCTGTTCTGCGGTGTGTCAGATTGCGTGCATCAGTAGCGGACAAGAGAATGTCTTTTTTATTGCTTATTATTTTTTTGCTTTGTTTGCTATATAATATTTGACAATAAAATCCTTTTACTTTAAGTCTCTGTTCCGTCCGTCTTGTTAATTAATCGCTGTATCTCTTGAACCATAAAAAGTAGAATTAATTGAATTTTCACAGAAATATACGTTATTAAGTTCGTCAGATTACCTAACAAACATAAAACATTTTAAAATGAACGTGTATTTTAACGGCCATTTTATTTTGTCACACCTCAAAAACGATATTAAACATGCCTCAAATTTGGTATGATTATAGTGCATACTGTACAGTATAAAAATAAATAACGAATAACTTGCCGCGTTTGAGTTGGACTTGCGAAAAACTACTATTCAATTTAGGGAACTTTGTTATTAGTCCTTATCACAAATGTAAAATTGGTCTACGGTGTGCGAGTTTGACTTGCACTTTGTCGGTGTTTGATTTTGGGTAACATGTGTGGGGAGTTTAGTTATCATTTAGCATCATATTGTTTAGGTTTTTTTTTAAATTTAACAGAATAACGTACGAACTGGTCTTTCGGCTGATGATCAATAAAGGTAACTCAATAATTCTTATCAGTCAGGTAATCTCGATCAAGTTTACCCGCACGTGTGTGACCTAGATATTTCACAATGCAGTCTAGAATAACAGTACCTTCAGCAGGTTCAATACAATTGGGCCAGGGCCACCCACATTATTGCCTGATACTTAGCCAGCTTAATGTATTTTATTCGTAGACTAAATAAAGTTATGTACAATATAAAATAAGATCTCCCTACCAAGATAAAAAAGAAAGTTCATAAAACCTGTGCGAATGGTACAAAATAAAACATTAATCCAGGAAATTTTTGTCCACTCGAGTGAAACCGCAGAGCACAGATAACAATAATCAAGTCAGAAGCCATCAGTTAGTCTAAAAATCTTAACCACTTACCTACATGGAAGAAGATAGCTAGTACCTAAATAATTTATCATTTGCATAAAACTGGAACGACAGACGGTCCGCTATATCGGACCTGCCTGCAGGAGAGTGAAACCTTGGAGCATGTGATGTTCCACTCCAAGGCTATTGAAAAAAAGATTTAAAACGGAAATGCGTGAACAAGCAAAAAAGCTTTTGTTTAGCTTTTGTTTAGCACCCGCTCATTATCGTCAACACTTGCGACATCAACACTGAAGCAATTGCACTGAAACCAAGGCCGCACTCCGTTACTTACTAGGCTTATATTTGACCACTGTCTCAACTGATGGTAACGACGCGGTCGATGATGGAACATGTCTGCCTAGATACCAGTCACTCTTGCCTTGAAATCTCCCAGATTATATTCTTCAAGAAACAGAGACGCTGGTAAGTAGTTCCATTCATTTGCCGTCCGCGAAATAATTGTTGAAGAGAAACGCTTTATGTGGATTGGAAGAATGCCCACCACATAAGGACGTCGTTATATTTTCGGTGGTTCAAACTCTCTGAAGCGCAGCTTGTAAAGGACTGAAAGGCTGGCCGCTTTGCGTTGGTGCTTAAATCTATGTAGACGCTGACGGGGAAATGCACAATGCAGGGCGTCAATGCAGGCCCTCACGTCAAACTAAAATTAGAATCATTACCTGAATAAACAATACATTGTATTCCAACTGCAGTATTTTCGAACAAAGTGTACGCACAGCGATAATTTATTTTGATGGATAAGAATCCTCTCGATTGCTGTTCGAGTATGCTGTTGGTTAAGATAGAAGTAGTTGATAACGCAATGGATTATTAAGCTGAAGTGGCAGTGGGCTGGCCGCATTTATCCGATAACCGATAACAACTGGATTAGAAGAGTAGAGACAATGTTAGGAAAACGGATGTAGCTAGCCGAGAGTATGCACGCCACGATTTTATCATCGCAAAATCCTCAAATGTAATAGAAATTGTTAATTGAATTGCGATAATGTGGAGTCAAAATGATCTTATAATTAATTCATTAGGCCTAGTTCGTTAAGTGACGACTTGCAAAAAGTGGCGGGATCAGAAATAATGAAAGAGTTGAAGGCGCGTGATTGATGTGATAGTAGAGTAATGAGTGATTAATATAGATATACCTAAATATACGTGCATAAAGATGTTTTACTTCAAAAACTTTCACGTTTAGTAATCCCAACCAACAGGGCGCTTGAATGCATCGGCCGTAAAACAAAGAACTACAAATTTAACTTACTCCATAGTGTAATTAATGTATCTGTAAACAAAGCCAGGTGCAATCCGTATACTTTCTGTTTGTTATGATTCATCCGAGCAGGTTAAGGAACCGATATAATCTTTCACAAGATGAAAATAATCATCCGGTGATTGACTCGGTTGCACAAAGATCTGTTTTCATTTATTTGTGTTTCAAGAGTCTGTTTCTCTAAGATACTGGAATCGTTTACAAAATCAACAGCTATAGGTGTTGATATTTGTAATATGCACTAGTAAATAAATGATGGTTATAAAGAGTATTCTATGTTAATCCGGTATGTAAGCTTTTGAACACAATTTATATTATAGAGATAGATGGACTCTTTATATTGTACACACCAAATAACAAAAATTACAAAAAAGAAAACCATTATTTACGTAACAATGGGTGGCCTTATTGCTAGAAGCGATCTCATCCAGGAAACCTTTGAATGGAGAAAATTTAGCGAAGTGGTAAATTACGGGGTGCACATAACCATTTGGTTCATATTAAGGCTATAATAATTGTAAATACATAGCACAACTACTAAAATATTGATAAAAAAAACACACTAAACAATAATATAAATACTAAATACATAAGTATTAATACATAATAAATAGGTAGGTAATTTTAAAAGTTTTAATTTAGCTGGCAAGGTTTCAGCCAATTTAATAATTGTTATTGCTGTATACAAAAAAACGAGTGTGCTTTAGACCCGAACTCGACACGAATGAATTAAAACTTCTATACGAAACACAACTCTCTTTCTCTATCTTCACTAGCTCATATCTCCCTCTCAACTTCCGTTCGCCTCACCCGATCAATTTCGGTAATGCTCTCGTCACGCATTCACCAGCTTTCTCCCCGAGTCAAGCAGCGTAAAGAAGTTTTAATTGAATGATCATTACATTTCAGGATTCTATACTTAAATGACAAAGCAAAACAAAACACAGCCTCTGTGGTATGGTGGTTGAGCAGGCTCATAACCCGGAGGCGGCGGGTTCAATTCCTGCAACAGGACAAGTATTTCTGCACAGAAAAAAAAGCGCAAATATTTGTGTTGAGTCTGGGTGTCGTGGGACCATGGTCCTCGTAGTTCCTGGGTCCATAGACACGGAATCCTAGTTAGGGTCCAAGATCTATTTATGTGATCGTTGGGCGTTATTATTATTATAAACATGTATCTTCGTAAATGAACGGTATATATTTTTTTTTATGTTAAGGAATGACGTGACGAGCTAGCCGTTCGCCCATGTTAACGACACAGCTGCCCATATCAGCTGCAGTGTCACTCGGAACTCTAAAGTATAGAGGTTCGCGTGACACTGCACTGCGCACGTCATCCAGAGACATCAGCACAATCTAGTAATAAGATTACTAAACTGTGAGATCAGATCATAAAGTCTCATTTGCCCAGTAATTTCACTAGCTACAGTGCCCTTCAAACCGGAACACAGCAGTGATTGCGCACTACTCCTTGGCGGCAGAATAACTGGCAAAGCGGTGGTACCTACCTAGACGAACTTTGCAATAAAGTCCTACCACCTATTAATAGTATATGATGCACTTTAAAGTATGCCTTATGTGCATTTCAGGTGTCGGAATAATCGACTTCGAGTCGTGGCGGCCGATATTCCGCCAGAACTTCGGTACGCTGCTGCCATACAAAGACTTTTCGATTGAGATCGAGAAGAAGTTACATTGGTGGTGGAATAAGAGCTGGATTGAAGCTGAGGTGAGCTTTAACATAATAATAATAAAATAATACATATTTGTGGACATTTAATACAGCGCCATCTAGCCCCAAACTAAGCAAATCTTGTACTATGGGAACCAGATAACTGATACAATACTTAGACACTTTTTGTGAACTCACACATAGAACAAACATCGATGTTCATTACACAAATGTTTGTCCTAGGTGGGAGTCGAACCCACAACCTGCAGTTCAGAAGGCAGGGATACTAACAACAGAAGTTACAGTGACATCTACAATAGTTAGACACATGCAGTGCTATCGTGACATTTTATATTATCATTTTATATGTTTTTTAATATTGTGGAACATTTTTTTGTTCTATCATCAATAGTTTTCGCAGCGCATGCGATGAAAGATATTTTATAGGCATTTTTTTACACTTTGGGTAACATTATTGTAGTTTTTGTGGGGATCCTTATTTTTTTCATGCAATTAAAATAGCCTATGTTAATCAGTGATAACGTAGCATTAAAATGGTAAAAGGATTTCTAAAATTTGTTCAGTATTTTTGTAGCCAATTCGTTACAAACATACTTACATGCAAATCTTTCCTCCTTATAATATTAGTATAGAAGATATAGATATAGCTATTTCCAGTAATTAATATTACTAACGAAACTACTGCGTAACTCAGCCGAGTACTCGGTTAGATAAACTTACAACCGAGTATACTCGGTGCTCGGTTACTCGGTAGAGTTGTACTCGGTACAATCTGTACTACTCGTATAAATTTCCATAATATATAATATAATAATAATAATAACGCTCAACAATCACATACATAGGTCCTGGACCCTATCTAGCATTCCCTGTGTCTAAGGACCCAGGAACTACGAGGACTATGCTCCCACAACACCCAGACTCAGAACAAGTATTTACGCTTTTAATGAGAAGCAAATAATGAGAAACTGAGCCATTAGTGGCCTATTTGGAAGCGATAAACGACAGATAATGTTGGGCAATGCACGCGGTTGGACGTTACGTCATCCCCAAGGGCCGGGACTTATCTGTCAGCTGTTTTATGATGAAACTTGTGGGAATTATCAGAATGTTGGAAAATATTTTGGAAATTAATTCATTCAAATTTTACCAGGTGGTAGGACTTTTCTGCAAAGTTCGTCTAGGTAGGTACCACCGCTTTGCCAGTTATTCTGCCGCCAAGCAGTAGCGCGCAAGCAGTACTGAGTTTCGGTTTGAAGAGCACTGTAGCTAGTGAAATTACTGGGCAAATGAGACTTTATGATCTAATGTCACAGTCGAGTAATGTCATTACCAGAATGTGCTGATGTCTCAGGATGATGTGCGCAGTGCAGTGTCACGCGAAACTTTATATTTTGGAGTTCCGAGTTTTTAGCGGGAAAACGAAAAAGATCGCGTCACCGCATTGTATTATTTTCCAAAACTTGTTATTTTCAGTGTTAGTGTTTAAAATTGGTGGCATTTTATTTGTTAAGCGCTGAATTACAGGCATGAGTGTGGGAATGTAGTATAATGATGGCGAAACGTTTCTTTTCGTGTGGTTTCTAAAACTCCATAGAAGCTTCTGGTAAAATTGTCACCACTTTACTAGGAGTATGACTTGACTAGACTAGACTACGACTTAACTTGATGACTTGGACTGTGACTTGACTTGACACATTATATAATATTAATTAACATGAAAAATTATCCATTACTTGACACTGGCTAAACAGCACAAAAAAAATAGGAAATAGCTTTTGGTGCCCTTATAATAGTTTATGTATTGGTATAGATAATTGTCCGTACCAATATACTATTAGTACCTAACATTATAATAATTATAGCCACGTCTTAATGAACATGTTGCGTTCAATCAATCAGAAGCTGGCAAACAAGTTATGTAGGCCAATCTGTTCCGTGTACTACAGTGCAATCTATTAAAACCTCGCTTCACATATACATAAAGATCTTGCCATGTTGTCTGTTTGTACTATTTACTAGATGATAGGACTTTTCTGCAAAGTTCGTCTAGGTATCACCGCTTTACCAGTTATTCTGCAGCAGTAGTGCGCAGTCACTGCTGTGTTCCGGCTTGAAAGGCACTGTACCTAGTGAAATTACTGAGCAAATGAGACCTGATCTCACAGTCTAGTAATCTTATTACTTGACTGTGTTGATGTCTCAGGATGACGTGCGCAGTGCAGTATCACGGGAAACTCTATAGTTTAGAATTCCGAGTGACACTGGAAATGATATGGCAGCCGTGTCACTTAACATCAGACGTACGGTTAGCTCGTTGCATCATTTCTTAACATAAAAAATGTATGTTAGTTCCCTTGCGAGATAAGATCCAAAATGAGGAGATCTAAGGAGAGCTAAAGTCATCGATACATAGAAGTAGCGGGCCATATCACTGGTAGAACTGATAACCGATGGGAAAGAAGGTTCTCGAAGGACAATCATGATCACGAACCGGAAGACTCATCGTAGGCCTTCCATTATGTGGACAAACCTAGTCAGGAGCCGTTGGATGCAGGAGACATGCAGCCTCTCAAAGTGGCGCTCTACGGCCTTTTTAGATGGATTATGGGCAAAAAAGAAACTAATATTAGTTTTGACTACGGATTCAATATATTTAAATCAATAGAGTACAAAAAGAAACTCGCAAGTCTAGCTGCCATTCAAAAGGCAAGAGAGGAAATAGTGTGGCCATAGAGTAGAGAAAAAATATTGACACATTTACCACAGACTTTACATTTCCAACACTAGGCCTCAAACTAAGACAATGAGTTATTCGTTTTTACACGCTCATACGAGGCCTCAAAATTGCATTTACTCTACCTTAAAGCTATTTATTAGGTACGTGATAATTAATATACATTATGCACAAAAAAATGTTGTGGACATCTTCAGGGTTATGGCAATGATGAACTTATAGTTGAAAGGGTGGTTATTAAATTTTATTGTGATGTGAATTTTGAGATAGATGCGTGGTGCAGAGTGGACGATGGACAAATGAGTGCGTCAGGAGAACCCGTAAAAGAGGCTCCGGTGACACAAAATTTTAACACGAACCTTTCTAACGAATGTGTTCTTTTACACAGATGTAGTAGAAAATTAAGTCCGTGCGGGAGAAACTGCGGGGCATGGCTAGTGCTACGATATATAAATAAACTAACAGAACGGTGCAGATGTAACATGTTCTCTAATAATAGTTATAAATATCGGTTTGACAGAGATATGGAGGAAGAGTTCCATGCATTGCACAACATCTAACATTATTTTATATTAATCATGGCGAATATTTATAACTCTCACTGGGTATGCATCTATCTATGTTTCCATTTACTATACGCAGGCTAATGAGCTCGACGGATTTTGATCAAACTTTCTGTTTGATAGTTAAAGACTCAACTTAAAATTTTGTATATGTATAGACTAATGTCTATACATATACAAAAATATTTGAATACTGAGATGTATGTTATTATGAGATGAATATGGGTTTCGACTGAAAATCAGTAATTAAAGTCTTGCGACCTTAATTGCATGCTGAGTCGGGACCCACATCATGACGTCACGCAACATTATACATTTTAGTTTCTCTTTTTTCATGTGTCTTGTGTAAATAATAATAATAATAATTTTATTTGTTCACATAAGATAAAGCACACAGAATTATGCATCTAAGAATATTATGGACTAAAGAAGCTAATAACAAAAATAATGCTGAACCCTGAATCTCACACTAGGACGACCTGTGTCGTGAGATTCATTTTCTTCCTAAATGTAGGGTAGTTTATCACTGTTTATTAAATGCCTATTTGTAAAAATGTAATGTTGTGTAATGTCTTGAATAAATGTATTTTCTTTCTTTCTTCTTTCAGTATTCAAATAGTATAATACAACGACTGATTAAAAAGTGGTTATATCTTAAAAAAAATGTCAGCCCACGGCTGGTACACGGGCTTTATCTCACCTGGAGAATGTAGACCAGCCCACCACGGTGACCTAGTTCGGGTTGGTGGATGATAAATATCAAAAACTATGTAATATTATAAAGAGCAAATAAACAATTAAATTTTTCCTGATTTGATTGTTTGTTTGCATTGAATAGGCTCTGAAAGTACTAGACCGATTTGAACAATTCCTACACCATTAGAATCCCACAATATCCCTGATGAACTTAAGCGACATATGTATAAAATACCCGTGCAAAGACGGGCCGGGCCGGGCAAGAGCAAATGCCGCAGCTAACTTTAAAAAATTAGGGCACGAGTAAAATTTAGACCTTACTTGATTTGAAACGCTTAGTGAACAGCTTGAAGACGTCCACTGCTGAAGATAAGCTTCCTCCATAGAGCACCAGCTTGCCTCCTGCATCCATCGGCTAACCACGTTTTTGATTGTTGTTTCTTCCCTTAGTCACCATTCGAGAACTTCTCCTCCATCGGTTGTCAGTTCTACGAGCGATGTGGCCTGCCCATTGCCATATCAACCTGCTTATTCCAAAAGTTATATCGATCACCTTATTTCACTTACGGATCTCCTCATTTCGGACTCAAGAGATATTAATATTTAACGAGTAAAAAATACTACAGAAAAATCTTTTTCCGTATTGTATCCTGTAGTCCACAGATCACACATTGGTATTACTGTTAGAACTTTTAGATAGAGAGATAAAGCTTTTCAATAATCCAAATATGTTTTTAGTTCATCTATAAAATCTTTCATTCCAGGCTAAGCGCCGTTTTGAGGAGTCAGCCCGCTTATTCATGCAGTCGACCCTTTCAGTGGCCAAGCAGTTGAGACCCCTTGCCCTATGGGGGTTCTATGGATTCCCGTACTGCTTTAATATGGCCAGCAATAACATGGTCGAGTATTGCGCTGATAATGTCTCTAATGAGAATGACCAGTAAGTTCCTAAAACGTTATTTTTTATTTTATTTTTTTATGGTAAAATGGGCATGCGTTTGACAACAACTCACCTGATGGTAAGTGACGAAGTTGTCTAAGGTGGAGCACGCTTGCCCATGAGATGCCCATTCACTCTTGACTTAAACAGACCCAAGTTGTACCCAGGAGGAAACACTGTTGTTGGAAGAGCATTCCATTCCTTGACTGTTATCTTCTAACCTTTCAGCGCCTTTGTTTTATTGCGTTTTAATGACAGTTTTCATCTACTTTAAGTTACCTGATGGAGGAGTTAGTTAAGAACCTGCTTAAGATTTTTCCTTTAGAGGGAATTTTGAGACTAAAGTAATCTCACATACACAAGAAGCTTGTTGCTTTATTTAAATCAACAGCGGGATTTGTAATCATTTCTCCTTCTCTAAACCCATCGATAATGATAAGCCAAATTAATGCAGAAGACTTATCATCAGCGCAAATACTTGTTCTGAGTCTGGGTGATGTGGGACCATGATCCTCGTAGTTCCTGAGTCCCTAGATAAAGGGAATCCCAGTTAGGGTCCAGGATCTATGTATGTGATCGTTGGGTGTTATTATTATTATTAAGTTTGCAAAGTTCGTCTAGGTAGGTACCAGCGCTTTGCCAGTTATTCTGCCGCCAAGCAGTGCTGTGCAAGCACTACTGTGTTCCGGTTTGAAGGGCACTGTAGCTAGTGAAATTATTGGGCAATTGAGACTTTATTATCTGATTTCACAGTCGAGTTATTACCAGACTGTGCTGATCTCAGGATGATGTGCGCAGTGCATTGTCACGCGAAACTATATAACCTGAAGTTCAGAGTGTTACTGTTCCGTTATGGGCGGCCGTGTCGCTTAACATCAGGTGAACGCCTAGCTCGTCACATCATTCACTAAAAAATTCCATCATCTAGCTCATTATCTCCTCATCATCAGCTGGTAGACGTGCCTCATGGCCCAAAATACTCAATAGCTCAGGCGTCCAACGGTTCTCTGCGGTTTTGTTTAGGTGTTCGGTCCACCGAATGGGTGCCAATGTAAATAAATGACATTTTGTGCTAATAATTCACCTAATGTTTGCCATAGCAGTTGCAGTGCCATTCAGAAATCCAACAAGACACTGCACACGTCATACTAAGGTCCGTATTACAGAATGCTCAGTCATCGATCGGTGCTCAAGCAGAGATTTCATTAATAAACTAATTGATCACTTTATGAATGATATCTCTGATTGAACACCGATTGATGACTGAGCATCGTTCTGTAATACAGACCGTAGTGAATGAAATCTCTGCTTGAGCACCAATCGATGGCTGAGCATCGTTCTGTAATACGGACCTAAGACATCAAATCTAGTTACATGATATCTAGTCAGTAAAATCAGGTCCCAGTCTCATTTTAAGTATGTATATTATTATTTCTTGCAATTCCAGGACCAAATGGTTATGGTCAGACTCCACAGCTCTCTTCCCTTCAGTGTACAGCTCATCAGCCCTCTCGACCTCTCAGTTGGTGTCTTTAATTAGAGGACGTGTGAAGGAAGCAGCAAGATGTGCAAGAACTGTCGGGAAAAAGAAGGACATACTGCCTTACATCTGGTACCGGTATAGAGATGGAGGTTTTTTGAGTCAGGTAAATTAATAATTGCGTGTTTTTAGTTATCGACGATCATTAACATAAAAGCAAGTTTCATAATGATTATCGACTATCAAAAATGTTGATTACGGTCAATTTTAAAATATATGGTCAGTCCCTGTCTTTTATTTGATCTCCGAATCCTCTCAGGTATTTGATATAATTTGATAATCATATATTTATGTTGAGGCCATTCAAATTCTATTGAATCGAGTATAAAGAAACGATTTTTGCAGTCATTATTTGTGTAGGTGACAGTTATGTAAAAAGCACGTTAAGTCGTTGTTTGCGGCTGTTATCAAAGTCAATAAAATTACTGCGAGATCAAGGTATACAATATACATACCTATGCGAGAAAGAAAGGCGGAAAGACATCTGGACATCTTTAATACCACAACAAATAAACTGGCACACTCACCTCATGCATACCCAAAAATTTAACCATTAATTATGAACTTGCAATAAGAATAAATCAGCATTCAAGCAGCATCAGCAGCAGCAAAAAGATTGTTGAAGGTCAGCCTGCTAATTTTAGACTATTATTACTGTGCATAAAACAGAGAACGTTAGGTAAAGGTAATAGTTATTTATGTGACAATGTCACTAAGCCATATAATATTGAAACTTAAATGAATAAATGAAATGAAAATCAAAAGATATTTCAAGTTATAGGTATTGTTATTAACCATGTAGACATAATTTTTGTTTTTCAATTCCAGACAGACCTGACCCAAGCGCTATCCACTCTGTATAAGTCTGAGGCAACGGGCATGATGATTTGGGGCAGCTCTAATGACGTCAACACATTAGACAAATGTAAAAAGCTATTTACATACGTACAAACCGTCTTAGGACCATCCATAGCTAAATATACTAAACCACCAAATAGACTTAATGATTATGATAATGACACAGTAAGCGTCACTGCTACGAGTATAGAAAGTCATGTTATTGATGATACAAGTAATACAACTCTAGACCCTGGCTACGATTTGAATCTAGCTGAAAATTACACCGATGATATTAAAGCTCCCAAACAAAAAGAAATGATGGGGAATTTAAATCAAAATATTACTGAAGAAACAACATCACAAAATATTACTGAAGAAACAACATCACAAAATAATACTATACTTATAGATTTGATACTTAATACGGTACTTGATAGTTTAGGCACTACTACTAGTACTACTGATAGTCCAAACCATCTTACTGAGACACAGAGTGAATCATCATTATATTTAGTTAGTAGTACTAATAATAATAATTATAATAAAAGTACTACAGAATTTAACGTAAAAGTAACAACCACAGAAACTAGTCAAACCATAAGTGAGATAGTTACAGAAACTTCTCTGCTGAGCGAAATCAATCACACTATTCTAATAGAAGAGTTTATAGATATACCAAGCGACGGAAGTTCAAGGTCTGCAGATTCTATTACTGCAACAGAGAACTTGATGAATCCAATGTTAGAAAACCTCCAAAGTACACGAGAAGAATCAATAACTGAAGAAAATGATACGACAAAGTATATAAAATATGATAAATCTTCAGAAAAATTTAATGAAGTATCTGTTCACTATATTGATATACTTGACAGAGGAATACCAACAATAAATACAGATTATACAACTGATATAACTTCTGTTGAATTTGAAATGAACGTCAGAAAAAATGAGAAGAAAACTATTGTTAGTACAAAAAATGAGTCAAATGACGATATTGAAACTACCGTAAAATATAATCCTATTAATACATTTGAAACGACTACAGCACCAAGTGATAATATCATAACTAAGAAAGAGTTCAAATTAATTATTGATGAAAATTTTAATGGCGTCACTACAGAAAAGGTTGAAATAAATGAATCAAATACAGAATTAATGATAACAGCTCCAGTTTCTAGATCACCATTTGCACAAACACCTGATGATATGGTACCGTCTACATTAAGATCAACCTATGACACAAGTTTATATGTGAATGAAATCACTACGGAATATTTGTCAAACTCAAATAGTGCAACCTCAACTAATATTTATGATATTTCAAATGATACAGATTTAATAAATTCAGAAGAATTAGACGCTATTAACATCACAGATTTCAAGGAAACATCTAGTAGTACGGTAACATTCACACAATCAGTTACGCCAAAGATTAGAAAAGAATCAGATGTTCTTAGAACAAGTACAGATGATTTAGAAACATCACAAAGTACAGAAAACCCAATAGAGAATACTAGTTCACGTATTAGTGCAAAAACTGATACATCAAAGACTGTTACATCAGAAGAGACATCGACAACTGTAGTGCCTACTTCTACAGCTCAGGTGCTTTCCTCTTTTTGAAATATACAATGTTTGTTTCACACATGCACTAACATTTTTGTATAAACGTTAGATACTTTGCACTGTGTGTTTGCTTACAATATCCAATCACAATTTTGTAAGATTAACAATGGCTAAACTCACGTCAATTAAACGGTCGAAATTACTCCGACTAATTTCGGATATATTCGTTGTTCTTCTTCTGGGAGCCAGTTAATAACGCAAGCCGCGGCGGCTTTCGCGAGCGTCAGCACGTAACCTTTTTAATTGACGTGAGTTCAGCCGTTATTTATTTTACTAAATGTGTCATACTCACGATAGTTTTCAAACTAACATCACAATTTAGTTTGCGATGTTGATTTTCAACTTTTATTAACTTTTCGTTACTCGCATGTATTTTTCGTACATTCTAATGTTGTAACATACTTAATTGTTTTGTTTTTAAAAAGTTTCCCATTTAAGGTTAATCAAACTAAATATCTAAATTCTAAGCATTGTTTATATAATTTTTAATTTTGGATACGCGAAATCCTTTTACTTTACTGACAGCCTCTGTTGAGAAGGTTGGTTCATATCCCAGAGATGGCGGGTTCGATTCTCGCGATGGGACAAGTATATGGGCAAGGAAAAAAAGGCGCAAATACTTGTTCTGAGTCTGGGTGTTGTGGGACCATGGTCTTCGTAGTTCCTGTGTCCCTGGACACAGGGAATCCTAGTTAGGGTCCAGGATCTATGTATGTGATCGTTGGGCGTTATTACTCACGCGCATGGTAAACATTTTTCATACTTCCTTAACTTTTTCTTTCATAAGAACCTTCCCCTGAAAATAATAAACACAATAAAAAAAGAATTAACGAAAATGTTCTATCCGTTCACCCGTGTGCGATGACCGACGGAAATAGAGATTCATTTAATATATTAACATTATTTATAGCAGCTACCTACTATTTATTGTTCTTGTTCTTACTAACAGACAATAACAAGTAACTTTTGTTGATTAATATATTAGGTCTTTACCCATGAAATTGCCGTTTTGTTTGAAAAAAGTTAAAGTATTTTTTTTTTCGAACTTATTTATTTCTTATATTCAAAGTAATCACCCTTGCAATCAATGCATCTTTGCCAACGCTGTGGCAGTTTATGGATGCCCTTCTTGAAAAAATCAGCAGGACGGGAGACAACAAACTCTTCAAAGGCGTTTTGTAATGCCTCTCGGGAATTGAATTTTTTTCCCGCTAAAAAGTTGTCCAAATTTTGGAAAAAGTAATAGTCGGTAGGCGCAAGATCTGGTGAGTATGGCGGATGAGGGAGAGCTTCCAAACCCAACTCATGCAGCTTAGAGACGGTCTGTTGTGCAGTATGGGATCGCGCGTTGTCGTGAAGTAGCAGTGGAGACGACCGATTGACCAAAGCTGGTTGCAGACGTGCGAGTTTCGCCATCATTGTGGTCAGTTCTTCAATGTACACATCTGCAGTAATGCTCTCGCCGTTTTGTAAATAGCTATGATGAATCACACCAGCACTAGACCACAGAACTGTGACCATCACCTTTCTAGGGGTCATTTTTCGTTTTGCACATTGCTTTGGTACCGAGCCAGGATCTAATCAACTTGCTGAGCGCTTTCGATTGTCAAAAAGAATCCATTTTTCGTCGCACGTAACAATTTGGTTCAAAATTCCTTCATTTCTGTGCCTGTTAAGCAGCGCAAGGCAAGTCTCGACGCGTACGTTGCGCTGGCGATCGTTAAGTTCGTGGGGCACCCATCTATCAAGCTTTTTTATCTTGCCAATCTGTCGCAAATGGACCAATATTGTTTTGATGCTAACATCAAAAGCTGCTGCCAGCTCAGCTGTAGATTGAGATTCATCAGCTTCCACAATCGCCTTTAATTCATCATTGTTGACCAAAGTTTCCGGACGACCACGAGGTTCATTTTTCAAGTCAAAATTCCCAGAACGGAACCGAGCAAACCAATAACGGGTTGTACGTTCGTTTGTACAGTTCTCTCCGTAAACGTCGTTGATGTTACGTGTCGTTTGTGCCGCGTTGGTGCCACGACGGAACTCATATTCCATAATTACACGAAATTTCAAAGTATCCATTATGAGGAAAAATGTTGAAATGTAATGAAAATACAACGCTAATCAATAAACAAAAGACTTATATTGTAAATAGAATGTCATATTTTTAAAACAAAATTAATTTGAATTTAGAATTCATAGCCAATCAAAACTTTTTTTGTTTGAAAAAGTCTGTACTGCAAAACGGCAATTTCATAGGTAAAGACCTATTATTTTGTATAGATGGATGACGTCACCAGTAATGTATATAAAACCAGCTATCAACGCATTTAAAATTATTAACACTAAAATAATGTTTCATAATTTTAAAACTCACTTGCTTGCTTTTTATATTTTCTGGTGTTATTTAAAAACCATTGGTATTTACATTGACGGTCCCGATAGCTCAGTTGGTAGTAACCCTGCCTTCTGAACTGCAGGTTGTGGGTTCGATTCCCACCCAGGACAAACATTTGTTTGATGAACATTGATGTTTGTTCCGTGTCTGGGTGTTATATTGTATTCTATGTATGCAAAAAATATTTAAGTATTGTATCAGTTATCTGGTTCCCATAACACAAGCTTTGCTTAGTTTGGGACTAGATGGCGCTGTGTGAAATTTCCACAGATATTTATTTATTTATTTATTGCATGGTGTCATAAAAATATTTGTTTCTCTAGGTGGTCGGGTCAGCTCCACGCCTTCAAAAGTCATATCTATACTGCTTCTTATTCTTTATCTATACTGTTTCTTGTATAATCTAAACTGAGACAGCGTCTTGAGTGACACTTCTGTAACTAATTTTATGATCTGTGATAAATTTAGAAATACAATTTGATTGTAAATAAAGTCAATTGTTATCATTTAAGTTATTGTAAAAATTTAAAGAATAAACTTACTGTGAATATCGTATAATTTTTATTTATTTAATATTTTTATATAGCCTGTTGTATTCAACCGCGTTTCTTTAGGTCTTTACCTATGAAATTGCCGTTTTGTTTGAAAAAAGTTAAAGTATTTTTTTTTTCGAACTTATTTATTTCTTTTATTCAAAGTAATCAGGGGTGATTGCAGGGGTGCAATCAATGCATCTTTGCCAACGCTGTGGCAGTTTATGGATGCCCTTCTTGAAAAAATCAGCAGGACGGGAGGCAACAAACTCTTCAAAGGCGTTTTGTACTGCCTCTCGTGAATTGAATTTTTTTCCCGCTAAAAAGTTGTCCAAATTTTGGAAAAAGTAATAGTCGGTAGGCGCAAGATCTGGTGAGTATGGCGGATGAAGGAGAGCTTCCAAACCCAACTCATGCAGCTTAGAGACGGTCTGTTGTGCAGTATGGGGTCGCGCGTTGTCGTGAAGTAGCAGTGGAGACGACCGATTGACCAAAGCTGGTTGCAGACGTGCGAGTTTCGCCATCATTGTGGTCAGTTCTTCAATGTACACATCTGCAGTAATGCTCTCGCCGTTTTGTAAAAAGCTATGATGAATCATACCAGCACTAGACCACCAAACTGTGACCATCACCTATCTAGGGGTCATTTTTCGTTTTGCACATTGCTTTGGTGCCGTACCAGGATCTAACCAACTTGCTGAGCGCTTTCGATTGTCAAAAAGAATCCATTTTTCGTCGCACGTAACAATTCGGTTCAAAATTCCTTCATTTCTGTGCCTGTTAAGCAGCGCAAGGCAAGTCTCGACGCGTACGTTGCGCTGGCGATCGTTGAGTTCGTGGGGCACCCATCTATCAAGCTTTTTTATCTTGCCAATCTGTCGCAAATGGACCAATATTGTGTTGATGCTAACATCAAAAGCTGCTGCCAGCTCAGCTGTAGATTGAGATTCATCAGCTTCCACAATCGCCTTTAATTCATCATTGTTGACCAAAGTTTCCGGACGACCACGAGGTTCATTTTTCAAGTCAAAATTCCCAGAACGGAACCGAGCAAACCAATAACGGGTTGTACGTTCGTTTGTACAGTTCTCTCCGTAAACGTCGTTGATGTTACGTGTCGTTTGTGCCGCGTTGGTGCCACGACGGAACTCATATTCCATAATTACACGAAATTTCAAAGTATCCATTATGAGGAAAAATGTTGAAATGTAATGAAAATACAACGCTAATCAATAAACAAAAGACTTATATTGTAAATAGATGTCCTCAATGGACTCCTAAACCACTTAACCGATTATAATAAAATTCGCACACCATGTGCAGTTCGATCCAACTTGAGAGATAGGGTAGTTGTAAGTTTATATATATCTCAATTTATAATAGACATATATAAAATACCCGTGCAAAGCCGGGGCGGGCTGCTAGTATATTATAGATAGATATAAAAATGTTTATAAATAGATTATACCACACTCGTTTTTTTATTAGTCACCTCTGTCCAAATTCACTTGTTTTACTTGAAGAACTACGCGGTCGAAGCCGCGGTTACAATATTGTGTAATATAATAGTAAATAATAAGTTTCATAAGCCTCTGATATTGGTCGCTTCATGAGTAAAAGGATATTTATGCTAATAATGATAAAACCGCTCCATGATAGCGAATTCCGGTTAATTTTTTGTAATCACTAACCGAATAGAGTAGTAGACTTTACCCACTCTAATAATATTTTTTTTTAATATTAGTGAATTTTATGACGAGCTAGTCGGTCACCTGATGTTAAGCGACACGGCTGCCCACAACAGAACAGTGTCACTTGGAACTCCAAAATATAAAGTTTCGCGTGACACTGCACTGCGCACATCATCCTGAGACATCAGCACAGTCTGGTAATAAGATTACTCGATTGTGAGATCAGATCATAAAGTCTCATTTGCCCAGTAATTTCACTAGCTACAGTGCCTTTCACACCGGAACACAGTAGTGCCTGCATACTACTTCATGGCGGCAGAATAACTGGCAAAGCGGTGGTACCTACCTAGAGGAACTGTGCAGAATAGTCTTACCACCTAGTAAATCATGCTGAATAACATCTCAAAACTTGTAACATTTGATTTATTGGCCCGATAGCTCAGTTGGTAGTGACAGCTTTCTAAACGGTTGTAGGTTCGACTCCTACCCAGGACAAACAGTTGTGTGATGAACATTGATAATTGTTCTGTGTCTGGGTTTTACATTGTATTTCTATGTAGGTTTTTCGTCTCGATGGATGGCGGAGACAGGGCTGTAGGTAGAGTCAAATTCAAGGTAGGGCAGCATTGGTTACAGGGCGGAGGTAAAAAAATATTATAATTGATCTGCCCTCGAAGCGCGGGCTCCTAAATAATAATAATAATAATAACGCCCAATGATCATATACGTAGATCCTATACCCTAACTAGAATACCCTGTGTCTAGGCACTACGAGGACCACGGTCACACACCCAGACTTATAACAAGTATTTGCGCTTTTTTTTCTGTGCATAATACTAGTCCTGCTGCGGGAATCGAACCCGCCACCTCCAGGTTATGAGCCGACCTGCTCAACCAATACTCTACAGAGGCATTTAATGATTAGCCAATAAGTAGACAAATAATTTCTGTGACAGAACATGAGCATAGATCTAAGATTTTTTTGTATCTCAAACTATCAACAAATAATTTATTATAATAATGTAGTAGTTTTTGATATTTTTAAGGTAGAACATTGTGATTTCGAGGGCATTGCCCCACAATGTCTCCCTTAGCTACGGCCGTGGGCGGAGAGGGCGCTGGTTGTAGTGAAACTATATAATTATGTGTGTCATGTAAATAGTCTGTATAATTGTAGTCTTGCTTGGGGTCACAGACAGAGAAATTTTCCTCTCCGGGCCACAGAGTAATTATATTCTTTTTTTTTAAACGACACGGCTGCCCATACCAGCTGCAGTGTCACTCGGAACTCTAAAGTATAGAGGTTCGCGTGACACTGCATTACGCACGTCATCCAGAGACATCAGCACAATCTAGTAATAAGATTACTAAACTTTGAGATCAGATCATAAAGTCTCATTTGCCCAGTAATTTCACTAGCTACAGTGCCCTTCAAACCGGAACACAGCAGTGCTTGCACACTACTGCTTGGCGGCAGAATAACTGGCAAAGCGGTGGTACCTACCTAGACGAACTTTGCAGTAAAGTCCTACCACCTAGTAAAAAAAAAATATATATTCTTTGGTGAGGAAGTAAAAGAAGGTTTTTACTGTGGCGCCAGAGGCCGCTGCCGAACTATGGATTCATTCCATAGGTTCGCTCTGGTACATAGATATTGTAAAACTATAACTAGGCTACGTACACAAGGAAACAGAATGATACTGAAAACGGGGTTTTGGCGGGAAAACGAAAAAGATCGCGTCGCCGCATTGTATTATTTTCCAAAACTTGTGTTATTTTCAGAGTTAGTGCATAAAATTGGTGGCATTCTATTCGTTAATTGCTGGATTACAGGCATGAGTATGGGAAAATGGTATAATGATAGTATAACGTTTCTTTTCGTGTTGTTTAGAAAACTCCATAGAAGCTTCAAGTAAAGTTGCCACCACTTTACTAGGAGTATGACTTTGAGTAGACTATGACTTGTTTATGACTTGACTTGATGACGTCGACTGTGACTTGACACATATTTGCGTAAATATCATTAACTTGAAAAATTATCAATTACTTGACACTGGCTAAATACACAAAAGTGTGGAGCCAAAACATTAAAAAAACACTGAAAACTAAAAAAAACTTCTTTAGCTCCATCTATCGGCTGGTATAACTTTATTTTGCTTTGTTTAATGTTAATGTCGCCATCTTGATAATTGTAAACAAAAGAAAAACAACACATTTTTTCAACTCATTTATTCAAACCAAACAAAAACAAATCAACAACCTAACACAATAGCAACACAATAATTTTTAAACAGTAACGGCATTTCGTCATCAGATATAAAATTCCGATCTGGTCTAACGCTTGCAAAACTGTTAAATCCGGGTTCTAAGATCAACTTGAAATCCATTTCAGCAACTTGTTTGACTCTCGCGACGTCTTTGCGAAGCTCGCTGAGAGTATAGGAGGTGATGATGAAGGGTTGTTTAAGCTTCAGGATGCTGTTGATGGTGGCCGGCCAAGGATCCTTGCCGTTGTAGATGGATGAGCGTTGTATGCAGGAGTTGAAGGCACATACTGGAAAAAGGATTTCGTTTAAAGATAAAACGGGTTTATACGCGTACAAAAATTATGAAAACATAATTTTGAGTAATCTCGACGATAAGACCGATTAATACAGGCCATTTTTTTATGTTAATGAATGACGTGAAGAGCTAACCGTTCGCCTGATGTTAAACGACACGGCTGCCCATATCAGTTGCAGTGTCACTCAGAACTCTAATGTATATAGTTTCGCGTGACACTGCACTGCGCACGTCATCCTGGTTCATCAGCACAATCTAGCAAGATTACTAGACTATGAGATCGGGTCATAAAGTGTCATTTGCCCAGTAATTTCACTAGCTATAGTGCCTTTTAAACCGGAACACAGTAGTGCTTACACACTACTGCTTGGCGGCAGAATAACTGGCAAAGCGGTGGTACTTACCTAGACAAATTTTGCAGAAAAGTCTTACCACCTACCACCACCATATGTAAATTATTTAGAACTAGCCAATAGACAATATGCCTGGCGATCATGAAACATGATTGCAACCGAAGAAAAAATCCTGGAAATTCCTCCTGTTGCATTACAATCAAATAAATAAATAATAATAAATATGTGTGGACATTTTACACAGCGCCATCTAGCCCCAAACTAAGCAAAGCTTGTACTATGGGGACCGGATAACTAATACAATACCTAGATAGGTACTTTTTGTTTGTAAATACATACATAGAATACAATATAACACCCAGACTCAGAACAAACACCTATGTTCATCACAAAAATGTTTGTCCTGGGTGGGAATCGAACCCACGACCCACAGTTCAGAAGACAGGGCTACTACCAGCTGAGGTATCGGGCCAGTCAATTATTCAGTTTTTGTGTAGGGCCAGTTAAGTCAAAGTTCCATGATCACTTCGCTAGTCGAAACTTCGGGGAGCCATTGGCCACAAGAGGCAGAGAGAGCTGCTCAAAGTATTACTCTGCGGGGGAGGTTTATGTTCAGCAGTGGACTATAAAAGAATCAGCGAATGCTTGGTGCATGTTGGTAAATCAGGGGTGAACTGACTTCCCGCGCCTTGTAGTCAAATGACGGGCAAACGAGTGTGCTTTGGATTGGACCACACGACTAAAGTAAAACTTCTTAGTTTAGCTCCATCTATCGGCCAGTATAACTTTGTTTTTGCTTTGTTTATTGTTAATGTTACCATCTTGACAATTGTTAATTGCCGGACATACCGACATGATAATATAAATATTTAGCTTTGTTTTGTTAACAATAGAGATCTTCGTGAACCAACTTCAACTTCCTTTCGCCTCGCATTCACCAGCTTATTCTCCAAGTCAAGCGTGCGTAAAGAAGTTTTACTTCAAAAAAACTTACTGATATCGGGATTTATATAATCATTGCTGGTTCGGTACTCAAAGTAGTTCTTGTTATCTTCAAATTTAAACACCACGCGGCGCTTGTTCTCTTGGCAGTTGTCACATAGCCTAAAAACAAGATTCAAATTGTATTTGTAGAGATCAGACACATGTTTGTTTAGGTTCTTGACGACGCCAGCGCTGGCCTAAGGGGCGGGAGATTTAATAATAAAAAAAGAGTTGCATAAGAGTAGCCTTTGGAGACGCGTGTCCTCACACACCCCGGGCTTACTCGTTTTATATTGTGAATTGTGTTCGGTTCGCGCGAACAATAAACGTGGTAAAAAGTAACAATAAAACTTTTATTCATCCCATTCCGGTAGTGAGATTATCAATGAACTAGCACGTAAATATTCTTATAACATAAATGAACGTGCTTCTGCAAAATGGAAACACAGTCGTCAAAATTGAGTTAAGTAAGCAGAAAGCTTTTACAATGCACTTTCTGCCTACCATATAAAGATCAAATTGATCCGACAATTTTCATGTTCAAAGCATTACATCGTCAATGTAACCAAGCCAAGTTATTGAAAATCCTTTGAGCATTTCAAAGGATTTTCAATAACTAAAACTAAAAAGATCCACGATTAATGGTAACCCAAAATGCTGCAAAAAAAAAAGTATTTATGTTGTTTTGTTGATCGGATCCAATTCACTTGGTTTCCAGCACAATATGTTTTCATGTGTATGTATTCATGTGGCACCATGTGGGTTGGTTGTGATATGCATAACATAAATAGCGAAGCTAAAGCGTTATTCTTTCTTTTTACATAGGTCCAAATCACTGGGTACTATGTTCAAATGATTTAGTTTGCTTACAACCCATGCCTTTTTTTTTTTTTTTTTTTTTGAGGGGGGAAATGCCCTCGCACTTCCCTGCCACCACGGGGGTGGTGGCAGGGGGTATGTGGGACTCGAACCCACTAAAACCCCCCCGTGATCCGACCGCCGCCGGGATGGGGCGAGATGGAGACGCACTGCATTAACCATCTCGCCCCGGCTTACAACCCATGCCTATGCCAAGTAGAGATAATTTCATTGAAAAAAAATGGTCAAGACTAACCTAAAAAAAAAAAAAAAAAGTGTGTGCTTTAGACCACACGACTGAAGTAAAATTTCTTAAGTAAAACTTAAGAACTTCTGAAGTAAAACTTATTCTTTAGTTTAGCTCCAACTATCGGCCGGTATAACTTTGTTTTTGCTGTGTTTAATGTTAATGTCGCCATCTTGACAATTGTAAATTGTCATTTTACCGGACATACCAACATAATAATACAAATTTTTTACTTTTTTATGTTGAGAATACAAATCTACGTTAACCAACAACTTTCAACTTCGTTTTATCTCGCCAGCTTACTCCCCAAGTCAAGCGTGAGTAAAGTTTACAAGTTTTACTTCAAAGTACTGTTTCCATTTTCGGCTTATTTATCTAAAACCGGCATTGCAATGAATTATTGTCTATGGTGTTGCAATGCCGTTAGTTGTGTGTTTGTCATTAAATTACAACTCGGGGAGTTACGCCCTTTAGTGTTATTTGTAGCACTTCAACTATTATTGTATCTTTATTAGCACTGGTGCTATTTTAACATGTTGATAAGTATTGATTGCCAATAATAATTCATTTTAATAAACTGATTGATATGTTCTGGCACAAAAGCACAAAACACAAAAATATATTATCTGATGATTGACTAGTAAATGCTTCTTACATTCCGATTAGACAAATTATTGGCACATGTTTTTATATCAAACGTCAACAGTAGCGTAAAATAAGTTTTTTTTTTATATTCGACAGATATATCTCGCGCAAAACTTTGAGCTCTCGGAAGTTAGCGCGGATGGCTGCGCAGTACGCATGTTATAGTTACTGTATGGCCGCTTTTATAATGCACTCAACTGTACCATGCGCAGTTTGGAACTCGGGCCTAACTTCCGAGAGCTCATAAAGTTTTGCACGAGCTATACAGCTTTCTCACAGTGATATTTTCAGCAAAATTAATAGGTAACCTCTTTAAAGAACACCAAAAATAAAAAACTGACTTCATTTGTATTTTAGTTTACAACTTAAATATTATAGAGTAGAATAGAATGCAGGCTTCCCCTATACAACGTCACTTTGAACGCTTATCAGAAGGGGGGGGGCTGTTGCTATAAACTGTTTTTTTATTATTATTTGATAGGCTTGCGTTTGACCACTAAACTACTGCTGCGTTTGGCAGGCGAGTTGGTGATCGCAGTAGATATATCTATAGCGGTTGTTACAAAACTACTCGTAAAGCCGAAAGGAGGTTAAATGGGGCTTTATAACGAGTCCATTCACAATATTTAAGAACCGTAGTAACGATGTATATTATGCCCAAAAAATGAATTACTATTTTCACTGATGTGCAAACCCTATTTCAGTAAAATTAAAGAGTAAACTACGCAGAATGTACCTACATTTCTACCTAATTCGCGGGAGAACAAAAATTTTAAAAGACCTAACCTAACGAAACAACCTAAATGAATAAGTGTTCATTTAGGTTGTTTCTTTTTCATAATACCATCGATAAATCGTTGCCGATACAGTTCGCGAGCACGGTTTAAATTGCTATATTCATGGCTACGCATAATTTTTGTGAATAATATCACAAAAATCTCGACATTTTTTGAAGCCAATACTTGAGACAATGACATTCTTGAATTGAGGTAGCAATTTATGATTGAAAAATAAAAAAACGATTAAAGTAGACAATTATTTGGTAAAATAGGTACGTAGGCCTTTTTGTTAAATAATCTGGTTCCCTGATGACATTTGCTTACTAGGGTTGACAAAATTTTTGGCTTTAATGATCAATTATACTTTTTACGGGGTGTTTTGTAACACGCTGTATACACTGTCAGAAGCACACGGCCACAAAGTAAAGTCTTCAATTCATTTAATTAAATAAAAATCATTTTGCTTGAATATGAGTAATGAATAGATGTTGGTATATAAATAATAGGTACTTCAATATACCACCATGAGCATGCAAAATTTGTACATTCTCATATATTTAAAGATATCTGGATAAATATCATAGTTATTATTATTAGTAAATATCATGTAAATTAATTTAAAAACCAGCTGGGCGACCACGTAACTCAATTGCAACAAACAGAAACACAAATTTGTATGGATTTGACAGTTTGAATAAGCAGTTTATATGCATTGTTGATAATTTCACTTGTTACATTACAATCAAAGTTTCGTGATCAGCCAGATTGAAATGCAACAAATGCTACACAACGAATGAAACAGCTTACTTCTTAGAATCCTACATGATTGCAACATATAGAAACATATAAAAGTATCGAATTAACAGTTTCTATAATCACAATCATAATCAATTTATTCATAAAATGTCAATTTACAACGCAGTTTAAGTGTATAGTTGCTATGAAAATTTTCAAATTAGTAAAATTCATGCAAAGTAGTGCAATCAAGCAATCAAGTTACATGATCGCGTAGCAGCTGGGTGATCACGTACCTCGATTGCAACCAATAGAAACACAAATTTGTATGGATTTAACAGTTTGAATACGCAGTTTATGTGCATAGTTAGTATACAGTGCAGGCCATAACGCAGGTTTTTCCTAGCTTGGCTCGCAACGCGACCGTGGAAGTTGCATTGGGGGAAAAAAAGCATCTATTAATAACTTTATAGATAACATTGTTAAAAATATTTATAATACAGTTGTTATGTTTAAGTATAAGTATACATACATACCTGAGTAAAACTGTTAAATCGTCCAAATTACATGAATACCCTTTAACTGACATTTGTTGCCAAATAAACTTATTCTTATTCTTATAGTTAGTATGGAAATTTCTCCCGTTACGTTGCAATTAAAGTTTCGTGATCACCCCCCCAGATCTAAGTGTTATACGTTATGCTCCTGTAGAACGGTATTTTTGAATACTCATCATCTAACTTACTTTGAATGAGTAACGACAATAGTATAAAATATACTGAGAACCTACTTGATCCTCGCCAGCAGGTCTAGAGGCAGGTTCCCAGGGTTCAGCATCGGACTGACGAGTACCACTTTCAGCTCTTCAACATGAGGCCGGAGGTGAAGGAAGAACACCTCCCACTTATTCAGGACATCAGCTTCGAATTGCAGTTCTGCGCCAACCACGTGGATTGTAAAAGATTTCTTCTGTAAAGACAATACTAATGTTATGATTTTGTCCACAAAGTCTTCTATTTTTGCACGAATATCTTTTTATACTGCATTTCTACAGACACCTGGGTCCGTGCTTTTTGTTAGATTATTTTTTATATTTATTAATTAAGCCTATTATTAACATGAACACATATATAATACAGGGAGGACAATACAGCCAATAACACGTAACATAAGTACTTATTTCTAATTGTGCGTACACCACCGAGCAAACCAGCTTCCGAATATCGACAATCTAAATCTTCTTCTTGGCAGCCTCCAGTTGTGTGGTCATTGAGCAGGTCGGCTCATAACCCGGAGGTGGCGAGTTTGATTCCCGCGGCAGGGCAAGTATTTGTGCACAGAAAATAAACCGCAAATACTTGTTTTATGTCTGGGTGTTGTGGTCCTCATAGTTCCTGGGTCTCTAGACACAGAGGATCCTAGTTAGAGTCCAGGATCTATGTATGTGATTGTTGGGCGTTATTATTATTACTTACTAGCTGCGCCCCGCGGTTTCACCCGCGAATTAAAAGGTAGGTTTTTTATGTATTTATTATTTATTTATGTGTAAAACCGGACTGAAAAAACGTTAAATAGTCATTTGCTTAACATAATAATATTATTGAATAAAATGTTTCTCCACAATAACTTTAACACCACATTTCACCCTTTTTTTTAAGGATTGATTTTTCACAAACTGTGAAATAGCTGTTAATTTTTTCTTTTTCGTGGTAAATTTGCAACAAAAAAATCTCTCAATAGACACTGTGCTGTACCAACCCATTTCACTACTTTAAGGCATGATATCCTTTTCGAATTTTCACTCGGCTACAGTATTGTCCCGCGGGAACATATTATCGGGATAAAAAGTATTCTATTTGTTAATCCAGGTCATAAATTTATGTGTTCCAAATTTTATCCAAATCCGTTCAGTAGTTTTTGCTTGAAAGAGTAACAAACATTCATCCATACATCCACACTCACAAACTTTTGCATATATAGTATTAGTAGGAAGTAGGATATTATGGCCATGGTAGTGAGGAATGGGGATGGAGTACCTTATAGATGTGGTTGTTGACGTTGCGACAAAGTTGCAGGCAGTGAGCGGCTGTGAGCGGAGCCGTAGCGAGCTGCGTCAAAGTTGCGTATTGTATATCATTCATATCTATGGAAACGATAAAAACAGGTTAACACAGTGAATTTGAACTTTTAGCTCGTGAACGGGTGCTGCTTGCGGGAGCTGGTTTGCTCGGTGGTGTACGCACAATTAGAAATAAGTACTTATGTTTACGTGTTATTGGCTGTATTGTTCTCCCTGTATTATATATATGTTCATGTTAATAATAGGCTTAATTCATAAATATAAAAAATAATCTAACAAAAAGCACGGACCCAGGTGTCTGTAGAAAGGCAGTATAAAAAAAAATTGAACTTTTTGTATTAAATAACTAGCGCTCCGTCCTGGCTTCGCACTGGTGGAAATTAATTTTTTAAACATTTTGGCAGAAACTTTTTTTCTTGCAATTAAATAGCTTATATTAATCTGTGATAATGTAGAATTCAAATGGTGAAAGAATTTTGAAAATCGGGCCAGTACTTTTTGAGCCAATTCGTTACAAACATATTTACATACAAATCTTTCCTCTTTATTTGAATTTATGTAATGTCTTATAATATTAGTCTAGACTAATATCTATCATATCTATATATGCCATTTATTTTCCTGCTAGGCGATCACGTAACTTGATTGCAACCAGTAGAAATACAAATTTGTATGAATTTGACAGTTTCAATAGGCAGTTTATGTGCATAGTTACTTTGTATATTTCAAATTAGTAATGAAATTTCCCTTGTTGCAATGCAACCAAAGCTTCGTGATCTCCTAGTTTCTGTTCTGTTATGGATAGTCGTGTCGCTTAACATCAGGTGAACGACTAGCTCATCACCTCACTCATTAATATTTAAAAAAAAACAGCCCAAATTGTTCTCTCTTAGTAAAATATATTTTAGTAACGACTTTCTTACCAATTTTCTCTTCATACATCGATGCCAACACCTCATTCATTTTCCCTGGCATATCGCACTGCTTCATAACCTTGGTCGGCAGCCGAGGCTCCAGGCGACCCCTGGTCTGCTGGTAGCTGACCAGCTTCTGGTATAAAGAGTAGGACTTGCACCAGCGGCCATGGTTCTTGGGGAGGTGATCGGGGTGGTTGGCGCAGTAGGACAGCTGGTAAACGAAAAAAATTGGATACTTAAAATATATTATGACATTAAACTTAATTCTTTTTACGTCACACTAGATTTTAAAACATGAAATTTTACAGCCTTATTAATAAACTGGTATTAGTCTCGGATTGGTTACTTCAGCTTTTTTCCTTTTTTTTGTTACTGGAGTATTTAGCTGGATCGAAATAGACAAAAGATGGTGTAACTAGTCTAAAGCTAGTTCGTGTTTATTAATAAGGCTGTCAGAGTTTAGATACTGTGGGTTGTACTAAATTAGATGATTAATAAGTGATAACTTTTGCTTAATCACATCAAGAGGGTGATCATGAAACTTTAGTTGCATTGCAATAAGGAAAATTTCATTCCTAATTTAATAACTTCCATAGTAACTATGCACATAAGCTACGTATTGAAACTGTCAAATCCATACAAATTTGTGTTTTTATCCGTTGCAATACAGTTACGTGATCACCTAGCAGGAACTCCATCTCAAACCCATTTAATTACTATTAGTTTTACAAATCGATTTGTTACGTTACCTGGCCGCAACCGTCACAATCCTTCAACTTGCTCTGACGCCATTCTCTGCAAGAAACGTCAGCGCACATCCTCGGGTATAACATGGCTTCCTGTATCAATTAATTATTAATTTATAAATTTCTGCAAAATGTATTCATATAACAGATGTTTATAATAGGTACCTGTTCCCACGGCACTAGTCTCCGCTTAAGTACTTTCTCGCAGGACACTATCATCTGCATGCGCAACAGGCGGTAGTCCTGCCCGGTCACATTCTGGGCGTCAGCGTAGATGTGTTTCTGATCTATATGATATAAATTTTACTGTAAACTCATTATTTCAAATATAATTAGATGCCTCATTATTAAGTTGTAAACTCTGTCGCCACTAAGCTTCTGTACAGACAAGCAAGATCAGCAAGTACACGGGCTGTTCTTGAAATGTTTTTATAATTATGGTGAGTTCTATAAAATCTTCACAAAATAAGTAAAGTGAAATTTACTTTTTATTCCTTTACATAAATGGTTATAAATTTATAATTATGAAACTAAATACTACAATGATGTAATAACTAATACTAAACACAACCTACTACAAAAAAAAAAAAAAACTAATATACTGGCCGATGACCTATAGACAGCCCAAATGCTCCAGCCTACTACCATTAAATTAAAAAATTACCCGCGCGGCGCTCAAACAATAGACACGCGTTACTCGTTTCTCCGTTGATTTTAATTCATAAAGTGTGCAAAAAGCTTAAAGTTATTGTTGAAACATATGTCAATCGCTTCGGCTAAGCAAATACTGAATTGATCCAGAATTTATTTCTTTAAATAGAAACGGAATACAGAAATAATAGTGAATATATTCTCAAATTTTTCCATTGTGATCGTGTCGACGACCTCTAAGTGGTGAGTCATTGACACCGTGACACGTACAAATCAGCTGAGATACCAGCTGATGACCGCAAGGAACGGTAAACATAGCTTGTTTTCGGCAAACCCATCAAGTGACAACTGGCGTAGGGAAGCGCGTACGCACTATTGGATGCTTGAAGCCGGCGACGTTATAGATTTCGAATCCCGCCGACTGATTTATATTTTGCAGATTACTTTTACGTTTTTTTTTCTTTTGAATTTAATCATAAAAAATGGAAAGCCAAACGAACAATATTACAGTAAGAAAAAACTACACCAGGAGAATATCAGATGAATCTATAGATCGTTCATTTATCTCGCTGCAATCCGATGGAAGAGCCATGAGTCTACCGGATTTATCAACTGATTTTAATGAAACTAACATACTTTTAGAAGAAAACAAAACATTGAAATTAAACTTAGAAAGTGCAAATAGAGAAATAGAAGATTTATCGCTTAAAGTAATATCACAGGAAAAACAGTTAAATGAGAAGTGCAATATAATAATTCAATTAAAAAAAATTTGTTCTGGAACAGTAGGAAATAGCAGTCGAAAAAAATCAAATAAAAAATTCAGTCAAGTCCGTAACCTACTGCTAAACTCTAGCACAGTTGATCTTGGTTTACCAACCGAAGAAAAGTCGTATCAAGAAGAGACATCTTTCTTGGCAACGCAGACAGATGGCGCTTTAGAAAATGTTGCTGGCAGTACCACCCAAGAAATTAAGGATTTAGTAACTACATCTCAAAACAAACAAATACCGACGAACGGAGCTTTGTTAGACAAGTTTAGTATCAGTACCGAATTTGAGAAAAAACAGATAAATAAAAAAGCGAAGCTGATATCCAACATGCAGCACAAACCTACAGGAACCGATACTCGAAATCCACGTTTGTTAATACTAGGAAGCCAACAACTTTGCGGATTATCCAGTATTTTAACTGAACTTAGGCAGTTGGTAACCTGCTATGAAAGATACAGCATTTCAGCGTTTATTAAACCGTTTGCTATGACAGAGGATATTTTAAATACATGCCAATCGTATGATTTTGTTGAGACCGATCAACTTGTATTATGCGTCGGAGAAAATGACACAAACCTTACGCAACTACTGCAGGAGCTTTCCGGTGCAGTGAAGTCGTTGAAATGCAATGTACTTATAGTGAGCGTTAACCATAGCGAACACTTAAATACCGTCCGATTGAATAACGTAATTAAAAATTTATGTGCTCAATTAAATAATTGTGAATTCATATCAATTAACAAAATGTTATTACCATCTGACTTAGAATATTTGAATTATTTATCTAGAAAAATTAATTTCATAATTGATTCCCGCTATTATAATGACATGTATTTGAATACAATTAAATCACATATGAACCGAATTATAAACAAAAATAATAATATGGTTACTGAAAATCTGCCAAAAAAAGGAACTATACCATATTATTTTGGAATTTTGAAAAATGAAAGCTCTAAAACTGTAGCTACTGCTACGCCAAAGAGGGGGACTATTCCTTATTATTTTCGGGCTGTTAATAGGGTAGAGAAAAATAGAGATAAAAGTGTAAACGTTCAGCTTTTTCGTTAACAAAGTAGCGTCACACAAAATTACTATATTCCATCAAAATATTGCTGGTTTGTTGAATAAGCTCGATTCTCTTGAAATTTGCATTGATGACTTTTCGCATAATAATAATGAAATAGATATTATATGTCTTACTGAAACATTTGTAAAATCAGGCAGTGAATCCAATATATATCTAAAAAGTTTTAAATTAGTAAGTTATTTCTCTAGGATTAAAGAGAAACGAGGTGGTGTATGTATATTAGTGCGTAATTCACTTAGTTGTAAAAAAATTAATATTATTAAATATATTCCTGTTGAAAAATCATTTGAGATCTGTGGATTAACAATTTCAACAATGAATTATATAATACTATGCATATATAGAACTCCAGCTAGTGATATTGACATATTCTTCAATAAAATTGAGCTTTTATTAAATAAGTATGTTGTAAAACTGTCTAAGAAGGTAATTATAGTCGGAGATCTCAATATTGATATTTTGAAGCAAAGTACAGCAGCATCTCGGTTACAAGATCTTGCTCTAAATTATAATCTTACGCTTCATATAACACAGCCTACCCGACAAAATAGTTGTATAGATCATATTATTAGTAACGTTGTTGGCGCAATAGGTAATACTCATTTAACCTATCTTTCTGATCATGACACCAGTCAGACTTTGACTTTTGCTGTTGACCATAAAAAGGAGAGAAATAATTATTGGTACATTGAGTCACGAAACTACTGTCATGAAAACATCGACATATTTCTGAAACACTTGTCAGCCTTATCATGGTCTGATGTTTTTAGTGAAAATAACCTAAATGTAGCTTTCAACAATTTTCATGATCTTTTCTGTCTGATGTATAACTTATGTTTTCCAATAGAGAGACATAAAGTTCAATGTAACTCATCATCTGCAAAATGGATAACAAAAGGTTTAAAGATATCAACAAAACATAAAAGAGAACTGCGATATCATTGTTATAAATATAAATCACCTAATGTCAAAACAACGTATAAAAAGTACAGCAAAATTTTAAGAAAATGCATAGATTCGTCTAGGAAAACCATGAATCATAAATTCTTATCAAAATCAAAAAATAAATGTAGAGCTACATGGCATATTATCAAAGACAAAGTGGATCGTGAACAATCTGTAGATAGTATCGATGCTATCAAATTTGATGGGAATACTATAACTGAACTCCGTCAGATAGCAGAAGTTTTTAATGACTACTTTATTGGCCTTACTAAGAACAGTCAAATGAACAACAGAGTCCATGCTCCTTTAAATATACAAAATAATGTTTCTAGTATATTCTTAGAACCATTAACATACTCTGAAGTAATTAAGATTGTTTTCTCACTTACCAATACTAAATCTGTAGGTTTTGACGGCATATCTACTCACATACTGAAGGAATGTGTCTTTTTAATCGTTCCGGTATTAACACATCTCCTAAACCATTCTATTTCAGAAGGTGTCTTTCCCGATAGATTGAAGCTATCCGTTGTAAAGCCTCTTTATAAGAAAGACTGCAAAAAAGACCTAAATAATTATAGACCTATTACCCTAATTCCAATCATAGCTAAAATATTTGAGAAGGCTATGCATCACCGTATGACTAGTTATTTTGATAAGTATGGGATAATTAAAGAAGAACAAAATGGTTTCCAGAAAAATAAGTCAACTTCTTTGGCAGCCTTTACTTTAGTACATAGAGTAACTGATTTTATTGATAAGCGTGTACCCATATCTGTTATATTTTTTGATATGAGTAAAGCTTTTGATTTTGTTAACCACAATTTATTGTTGAAAAAGTGCGAGCTATATGGAATAAGAGGCCCTGCTTTAGAATGGCTAAGAAGCTACTTGGACGGGCGCAAGCAGTACGTAGAAGTTAAAAGTGTTGATGAACACCTTGTTTCCACTATTTATAGATCAAACAGAAGGGATATTAATGTAGGTGTACCACAGGGCAGCATCTTAGGCCCGTTGCTGTTTCTTATCTACATTAATGATTTACCTAATATTACAAAAAATCAATGTGTTTTATTTGCTGATGACGTGTCGATCGTTGTGGCGGATGATAGAAAGACAGGGACTTTGGGAGACTCCTTGCGTATTGAAATAGAATCAGTTATAGGCTGGTTGGAACAAAATAATCTAAGACCGAATTTAAAAAAAACTAAATTTATAAATTTTCAAAATTATAATAATAAAGACAAAATAAGTATTAACTTGACATGCAGAAACGAGCGTATTCACATAACTGACGATATTAAATTTCTTGGTATCGTATTGGACAAGCACCTTAATTGGAAATCACATATAGAGCAGATGTGCAAGAAGCTGAATAGATTCGTCTTCGCTCTCAAAAGGCTAAGACGAACCTCAGGTCAGAATACAGCACTGACTGCATATCACGGGTATGTTGCTTCAGTTTTAAGGTATGGTCTCATCATTTGGGGTAACTCGACCCATATAAAAAGAGCTTTCATTGTTCAAAAAAAGTGTGTTCGAGCTGTCTGTGGTCTAGGACCACTGGAATCTTGTAAACCTATTTTTAAGAAATTTAATCTATTATCTCTATCTGGTCAAATATGTAACTGCTACCGAGATTATTACATTTGCGCCGGTTTAGCTGATCAGCTAAATTAGCAGCGGCGCCGGCCCTAACGTGTGTAATTATGTAACTATGATCCATAAAACCATTTAGTCCATGAAAAAATTTCATTGAGTTTAATTTCGCTTACCTTTTGCGTGAGCAAGCGTGGAAACAGCGAAGCACAGTGCCTGGTGCTGGGGCCAATTCTCATCCTTGTGCTTCGCACCACAGTAGAACACCAAGTTACAAAATCCACAAGGGACCCTTACTTTGGTCAAATCTTTATTACAGACATGACAAGCACTTTGTAGAAACACTTTCCGAAAGCTATACTTATACACATACTCTTCATTGTCATTCTTTACTCTAGAAAATGATTCCTTCACAGATTTATCAGAGTTCATTCGAGCTTTTTTAATATCAGTCTGAGATTCTTGCGATTGCTTTTTAGCTTCAATATCCATTGAATCTTTTATTTTAACTCTCGCTTGACGCGTGTTCGGTATTTTATTCTTTTCCTTTTTGTAGTCTGTTTTATTCGATTGTACAGGAATATCGGTCTGGCCTAACAAGTTTTTTGGCTGCGAAACTGGATTGATTTTATCATTTTTATTTGTGTCTGTGTCTTCTATCGGTTCCACTATATTGATTTTAGGCTTATTAGCAGCTAATTTCTTTTGGAATTCAATATTTTCATCGTTCGCGTCTTTTACGATCATTTCAAATGTTTTATTTACATCGTCTACACTTGACGTCAGTGCATCTTCAAAATTTTCAATGGAATCAAAATCATCTTGTTCTATAATATCGTCCATTAATATTGAATCCATAGGCTTTTCACTGTTTATTTCTTTTGTTGTGTCGGAATTATCATCAGGAGTAGCAGATTGTTGTTTGCCTTTTTCTTGGGTGGATTCAGACTTCTTTTCATGTTTTTCCGGTTCCTTTTCTTTGGTATTATCTTTAGAGTGGTCTGTAGTCGATTCACAAGAAACAGTCGTCGCAGAAGTTGTTTCTTGCTGTCCTTTCTTTTTTGATTTACTTTTTCCTTTGTTATCTTTTCTAGCTGGGTAAGCTGGGTGTGTTTCTACTTTCCCGGGTGTGACTGAACTTGATTTGCCTTCTTCTTTCTTCCCTTCATCTTCCACAGGAATGTGTTTTATAATTGTTGACGGTATTATAGCTTGTTCTACTTTATCATCTTTTTCCTCTACATCCTTTAACAGTGATTTTTCTTTTGTTAGTAACATTTCAGTTTCTAATTTTGGCTTTGATTCATATTCACTCTTTTCTAGAGCTGTGAATTCAGCTAATGATCTTTCGATCGATAGTCTTAAGTCTTCCATATCTTGATTCACTTCCATAATTTTAGATTTAATATCAGTCTTTTCTTCAGGTGGTGTTTTAGCATCCAAGTCTGTCATACTTATATTAGAAGTAACGAGTTCTGGCGTTGGTATTGGCGTTTCTCCAGAACCTTCAACAAGAGGTATTACTAAAGGGTCAATTATTTTAATTCCTTCAAGACTAATAAGTTCTTGTATAACTGTATTGTTGTTTTTATCAAATAATTGTTGACTAGAAGATCGGATAAAAAACACATCAGGAATTGCATCACAACTTAAAGCTTCAGATTCACCAGTTCTTACACTTTGTTCTTCTGCATCTGTGAAAGAAGACACATCTAAAGGAATATTCATATTTTCCGCAATTAATTCCTTGGGTTTGTTTTGATTATCTTCAGTTCTTTGAACTGTATGTGTAACTGGGTCTTGTAATTCAGAAGTTAGATCAAGTTGAGGAGTTTTAGGAATCTTCTTTTTCTTTTTACTAGTTTTTGTTTGAAAGCCGTCATCGTCTTTGATCGTGTCGGGTGTTTGAGGTTTATCTAGTAATTTAGTGTCAATCAAGTCTTTTTTCTGTGTTTCTTGAATCGCGAATCCTTCCGGTAAAGTGTCTAATATGTTTGATGCCAATTCTTCTGGTTTACTAATTAATACAGAATCAGGCTCAGTCGTATCGGAACATATAGCAAATTCTATTGTTTCTGGAACTATTTCAGCTAGTGGTTTTTCTGAAACTTTCACTTCATCTTTTTTGACATCGTGAGATTTACTGTTTTTTGATGGTTTGGGTGACTTTTTCCTCTTTTTCCCCATACAATCTTCAGATGGAATGATATTTATATTTTCAACTGATGTTGGAAACACAGTAGATGAATCTATTGGTTTTGAATCCTCTTGTTGTGTCAGTTTCACCTGTGGCTCAGTTATATTAAATATTGGCATTCTTTCTACTTTTATGTTTTGTTCTTTAAGCAACTTTGATTCTTCCTTGTTTTCTTCTTTAGTTTTACCTGATGCTTGTTCGTCTTGTTTGCCTTTTCGCTTTTTTTCTGCTGGTTTTGCAATTTTGGCTGTACTCTTTGTGCTTGTTTCTTTTTCGTCTTTTGAATGTAATGGTATCTCAATCGATTCTTTTATATCTGGTTTAAGTTCATCAGATGCCGTTTTTTGTATTAATACATCATTAGTTATAGATGGTGTATCCTGTGAAACGTCTGCTTTTAATTCATCTGGTTTTTCTTTCTGCAACTGCTTTTTGTCTTTCTTGCTTTTCTTTTTGTTTTTACTGTCATCCTTATAGACTTCTTTTATGTTTTTAGGTTCACCTTGTGTTATTTTGTCTATGGGTTTCGGTTCATCACCTTTTTGATCGCTTTTTTCAGTTATAGTATTATCTAATTCCGGTGCAAAAGTTTTTAGTCCTTGTTGAGTTTTTGTCATGACGTCTGCCAGTTCATTTTCAGGCAATTCATCTTCTGATAATAATTTCTGGAAAGCTGAAGTACATGACATGCCTGTGTCAGATTTATCAGATCGTTCAGAATCATTACGATGCTTTTTTTTATTTTTGTGCTTTTTAGTTTCTTGTTTATGTGTTTCTCTGTTAATTTGTGTATCTTCAACTGGTGAAAATAAGTTCAGAGTCTCTAAATCAAGTTTGTCAGCAAATTTTGATTGTTCTTCATACACTTGTACAGGAAAATTATCAGATATATTTAATTCTTCTGTTTTTTCATGTGCTTTTTTCTTATTTTTCTTTTTGCGGGCACTAGGTACTATATCAATTTCTTCAGAAATATTAGCTTTTTCTTCTCCTGTTTTATCTTCAATAACTACTTCCGGTGCTGGTTCTTGAAGAGGAATATCAATACTAAATTTCTGTGGCAGATCCTGTGTTTTTTGGATATTTTCTATTATTTCTTCATCTTTGTCTTGTTTTTTCTTCTTACCTTTATTTCTTTTTGGTTTTTTGGGAGATTCACACTCGATTTTTTTATCCGCGCTCACTGGTGATTCCACGATTTCACTACAAATCACGGGCGCTGGTGTTACAACAAGCTCTTCTTTCACTTCACATTTTGTCTGATGTTTTTCTATATTTTCTTCAGGTTTTGATATAGTTTCCAAACTCTGCGGTGGATTTGGATTTGGAGGCTTATTCGCCTTTTTATTTTTCTTTTTAGCGTTCATTATTTTGCACGAAAGAGATAATTTTGTGAATTTCACCAAACTGCAGATGTAACGACTGGCCAAATCTAAATTCAGCGTAAGTCTGACCGACTTGTCTCTAGGGCCGCATTATTCTTGCTGAAAATGTTCCCGTGTAATGTTACTACTAAATGTCACTGCATCTTCGTCGGGGAATTTTGATCTTTGTTTTTATGGCTACTAAGTTAATTTTGGGATGCCCATTGGCACGTTTTAAGAACGCTGGTGGACATAAGGAAGAGCTCGTTGCCAAAGTGCAGCGGTACGCGGACTTTCTATATATAACTTGGTGGCAATTGTTGTAGCTGCAGCCGAGCGATAAGCGAGAGCGAGAGCGATGTTGATTGGAAAACAAAAAAATCACGACATCCAAAAAAAAAAATAGATAAGCTTTTATTTGTGGAAACATGTATCTTTTATTTCATCATAGTTTTTCTTTTTACTTTTAAAACTTTTTGGAGTTAGGATAATCGGCTGGCTATCAGGCAATATGGAAAAATAATAATAATAACGCCCAATGATCACATACATAGATCCTGGACCCTAACTAGGATTCCCTGGGTCTAGGAACCTAGGACCTACGAGGACCATGGTCACACAACACCCGGACTCAGAACAAGTATTTGTGCTTTTTTCTGTGTACTTGTCCTGCCGCAGGAATCGAACCCGTTAAAAAACTTCAAAGGATTTTATTGTTAATAGGCTATTTATGCACTTTAACAAGTCAAAATATTATTAGTTATTTAGTATTAAGTTATTGTACTTAGGATATATAAATACAAAGTGCTTACTGTCAAATATTATATCTAAATATATAGCTAGCCCATTAGGGACAATTTGTAATATTATATATATATTTTAGGTCAGCGAATAAAGGCTTTTATTATTATTATTATTATTATTATATATTATATATATATATATATATATATTTTAAGTTATCTTTCTTACTACTGGTGCAAGCAATCCGGCACAATGCAGAACAGATAAGTCCAATCCGAAGCTTCTATTATTATACCTATCATGAACTTTTAAAATAAAATTAAAATTGAGTAAGAAATCACTGTTTAGGTACAACAAATCTAAAATGTCACAAAAATTTACTTAAACATAGCCCGTGTATACGTACACATATAAATCTGATAATACGGCCTATGATCACTCAAAAACTGGTACTGACACGTCCGTGAAGGGCGTAAAACCAATTTTACTTACCCCGATTCCCATATTCATCATCCTTATCGTCATGAAAATAGAGATGATTCTTCGATTGATGAAGTATGATTTAAAATTGTCACATATTAAAGGGAGTATCAAAATTCAAAGTAATTTGCGTTTGTGAAACATTTATATGGGTCTTATTTCTAAAGATAATAAGGTGTTTTTTATTTTTGTCATAGATGGGACATTGTTGGTTTTAAAATGGAGTGGTTCCAATTTAATATTGTTAACGAGAGAGGGTAAGCTCCCTTAACTTTTAGGTCAGGAGTCGATGCTTTGTTATTTTTAATAGTTTTTTTTTACAGAAAGCATGACAAATGTATTATTGAGTGAAATTAGGTTGATCACTTATTTTTTATCTACCATTACGGATGGATAAAATAGATCAAGAATGAAAAAAATGCGGATTATAACGTGGAGGCGGCGGGTTCGATTCCCGCGACAGGACAAGTATTTTTGCACAGAAAAAAGCGCAAATACTTGTTCTGTATCTACTGTCACAGACCAAGTCATCAAGTCAAGTCATAGTCCTAGTAAAGTGGTGGCAACTTTACCAAAAGCTTCTATGGAGTTTTGGAAACAACACGAAAAGAAACGATTCACACTACTTTCCCATGCTCATGCCTGTAATCCAGCACTTAATAAATAAAATGCCATGAATTTTATGCACTAACACTGAAAATAACACAAGTTTGAAAAATAATAAATATTTCTCCCTTTATACTTAAGAACCCATAGTAGATGAACGGTTCTTTGAAAGATATTACGGCCCTGCGCTTGCTTAACCTGGCACTGCAAATTGGAGTCAGTTTAACCGTCTTTTTAAAAGGATTTATGTGTCATTATGTAAGTACCTAATTAAATTTCCTGTGACCATGAAAGAAATGGCTTCTCGACTAAATTTCCCTCCCAATTAGGATAGCCCTCTACATAGCTTCAGATCTGACCACTACATCAATAAGTAATACCACATAGTCCACAGGGGGGGCGTTGGAGCACCCCAACCACTACCCGTCGCCCCATCGCCCTGCAACCTGATTATCCGTGCACTCAGCCGTTCGGGGCTAGGAAATGCAATATACAGGTTTTTCATTGTGCATAAGCTGATGTTATGATGAAAGGGGCTTTAAAACAATAATTCCTTTTTCTAATCGCATACTATTAGTGTACAAAATAAGTCTTTTTGTTCATATGCACCGCTGACTTTTATAATAGAAGTCAGCGGTCACAATAATTGTGATACTATCCATTCAAAGGTTGCTTGGAAAAAATCACTTTCAGTGATAAAGCCGCCCATTGTGTTACCTATTTTAGTACTGTATAATATCTAGTTTTATTTTATGTTGGTATACGCAATAGTTTTTCTATTCTATTCCTTCTCAAAAAGAGTATAAATCAAACGATTTATTTTAAATAGACCATTTTTAGCACTTTTCTTCAATCCCCCTGCATTTGTTTATCACAAAAATGAGAACATCATCAATTTAGTTGATGTCGAAATACATATTATTAAGAATAACTCAAAAACTACCCATCAGATCTTGATGAAATTGAAATGGGACCACATGAAAAGCACCAGCTATCAAATGAAAATAATCATCAAATCGGTTCACACAGTCGAAATTTCTGAATTAACAAACAATGAAAAAATACAGTCGATTTGAGAACCTCCTCTATTTTTAGGTCGATTAATAAAGACACCAACTTGCAACCAAACGGAGTTCAAAGATGACGAAAAAAAAACGAGTGTGTTTTAGACCACACAACTGAGTTCAAACTTCTTTAGTTTAGCTCCATCTATCGGTCGGTATAACTTTGTTTTTGCTTTTGTTTAATGTTAATGTCGCCATCTTGACAATTGTAAATTGTCATTTTACCGGACATACCAATATTTTGCCAATTTTTTATATTATTAATGCAATTTTTTTATTGTTACGTTGACAATGGAGATCTACGTGAACCAACTTCAACTTCCGTTACTTACTTTAGCTTACTCCCCAAGTCAAGCGTGCGTAAAGAAGTTTTACTTCAAAAACTCCTGTTTGAAGTTGAAAATAAAGTTACAGAGATGATACAACATTTTAATATCATCAACGTTTGATATGCGTTGCAAGTGATAAAACACACGCCACCGTTTCGAATCGCGTCGGGCAAATGTCTGAGTGCATATTATTAGGTTCTCCCCCTTTAATTCGCTTTAGTAAGGGAATATGACCCCTCGTGATCAGATAACGAGAAAATTTTAGAAAATTTTCGCCCGCAACCTAGGGTTGGAAATGTCGGTATTTTGACAAAATGCTTATTAATATGCTTATTGACTGGCCCGTTATCTCAGTTGGTAGTATCCCTGCCTTCTGAACTGCAGGTTTGGGTTCGATTCCCACCCAGATTTTACTAGGTGGTAGGACTTTTCTGCAAAGTTCGTCTAGGTAGGTACCACCGCTTTGCCAGTTATTCTACCGCCAAGCAGTAGTGCGCAAGCACTGCTGTGTTCCGGTTTGAAGGGCACTGTAGCTAGTGAAATTACTGGGCAAATGAGACTTTATGATCTGATCTCACAGTTTAGTAATCTTATTACTAGATTGTGCTGATGTCTCTGGATGACGTGCGCAGTGCAGTGTCACGCGAACCTCTATACTTTAGTTCCGAGTGACACTGCAGCTGATATGGGCAGCCGTGACGTTTAACATCAGGCGAACGGCTAGCTCGTCATGTCATTCCATAACATAAAAAAAAAAAAAAAACCCAGGACAAACATTTGTGTGATAAACATCGATGTTTGTTTTGAGTCTGGGTGTTATATTGTATTCTATGTATATGTTTACAAACAAAATGTATCTAAGTATTGTATCAGTTATTTGGTTCCCATAGTACAAGCTTTGCTTAGTTTGGGGCTAGATGGCGCTGTGTGAAATGTCCACACATATTTATTTATAATTTATTTATATATTTTAGATAATTTTCGCCAAGTGTAAGGCTTTAGGCAGTGCCTTCAATCTGACGCACCCAGGTTCAAATCCCCTTCAGCTCTGCATTCAAAAAATTTTAACGCTATTTTTAGCAATTTACAAGTCAAAATTACTTACTTAAAATACTCACATTAAGTTATCTTACTAAGCATATAAAATTACAAAATACTTAAATGTTAAATATCATATTACAATACAATAACGCCCAACGATCACATACATATATCCTGGACCCTAACTAGGATTCCCTGTGTCTAGGGACCCAGGAACTTCGAGGTCCCACAACACCCAGACTCAAGTGTTTGCGCTTTTTTTGAGCACTAATCATTGTCTTGCCGCGGGAATCGAACCCGCCCCCTCTGGGCTATGAGCCGACCTGCTCAACCACCACACCACAGATGCTGTCAATATTATATATAGCAAGCTTATTACAGTATATGTGAGGTTTTCAGTGGTAGGTAGTTCCTCAATAGGTACAGAGTAGGTAGAACTTACACCTTAGCCGTTCGCATCACGTCCCACCCATAATCTCTCTCAATCTCTGTATAAAACGCAACGCAGATTCACTCAGATTACGATCTTTAACACCTTATTTGACCCCGGGTTTGAAATGATTTAGGCTGTACTTTGTCTATAAGTAAGTCGTCATGGGAATCCATTAAAAAACGAGTGTGCTAAAAAAGTTTTTACTTTAGTCGTGTGGTGTTATTTCCATCTATCGGTCGGTATAACTTTTAACTATTTTTGGTTTTTAAAGTAAAATAAAAATAAAATAAAATAAAAAATAAAATAAATTCCGTTCGCTTCATCACGCATTCACCAGCTTACTCCCAAGTCGTAGATCGTAAAGAAGATTAATTTTAAAAAATACACACCTATATGAAAATTTCATTCCTACGTGGTCCCGCAAATAAAACGAAACCCTCACGCACCAAATATTAGGTCTTTACCTATGAAATTGCCGTTTTGTTTGAAAAAAGTTAAAGTATTTTTTTTTCGAACTTATTTATTTCTTTTATTCAAAGTAATCACCCCTGCAATCAATGCATCTTTGCCAACGCTGTGGGAGTTTATGGATGCCCTTCTTGAAAAAATCAGCAGGACGGGAGACAACAAACTCTTCAAAGGCGTTTTGTACTGCCTCTCGGGAATTGAATTTTTTTCCCGCTAAAAAGTTGTCCAAATTTTGGAAAAAGTAATAGTCGGTAGGCGCAAGATCTGGTGAGTATGGCGGATGAGGGAGAGCTTCCAAACCCAACTCATGCAGCTTAGAGACGGTCTGTTGTGCAGTATGGGGTCGCGCGTTGTCGTGAAGTAGCAGTGGAGACGACCGATTGACCAAAGCTGGTTGCAGACGTGCGAGTTTCGCCATCATTGTGGTCAGTTCTTCAATGTACACATCTGCAGTAATGCTCTCGCCGTTTTGTAAAAAGCTATGATGAATCACACCAGCACTAGACCACCAAACTGTGACCATCACCTTTCTAGGGGTCATTTTTCGTTTTGCACATTGCTTTGGTACCGAACCAGGATCTAACCAACTTGCTGAGCGCTTTCGATTGTCAAAAAGAATCCATTTTTCGTCGCACGTAACAATTCGGTTCAAAATTCCTTCATTTCTGTGCCTGTTAAGCAGCGCAAGGCAAGTCTCGACGCGTACGTTGCGCTGGCGATCGTTAAGTTCGTGGGGCACCCATCTATCGAGCTTTTTTATCTTGGTAATCTGTCGCAAATGGACCAATATTGTTTTGATGCTAACATCAAAAGCTGCTGCCAGCTCAGCCGTAGATTGAGATTCATCAGCTTCCACAATCGCCTTTAATTCATCATTGTTGACCAAAGTTTCCGGACGACCACGAGGTTAATTTTTCAAGTCAAAATTCCCAGAACGGAACCGAGCAAACCAATAACGGGTTGTACGTTCGTTTGTACAGTTCTCTCCGTAAACGTCGTTGATGTTACGTGTCGTTTGTGCCGCGTTGGTGCCACGACGGAACTCATATTCCATAATTACACAAAATTTCAAAGTATCCATTATGAGGAAAAATGTTGAAATGTAATGAAAATACAACGCTAATCAATAAACAAAAGACTTATATTGTAAATAGAATGTCATATTTTTAAAACAAAATTAATTTGAATTTAGAATTCATAGCCAATCAAAACTTTTTTTTGTTTGAAAAAGTCTGTACTGCAATACGGCAATTTCATAGGTAAAGACCTATTATATTGTATGCCATTGAAGTTGTTGTTTTTATGAATAAATGGAATTTGTCGTTTATTCCATATTTCAATTCCTACGAGAACAGATTTGATTTGCCCCGAAGACGAGCTGGTATTTCAGCGATGTGAATTCTCCAACTGGAAACTGTGCTTATGTAGAAAATGTTCTGTGATCGTGAGCATAATCGACCTAATGGTTTTTGAAGTAAAACTTCGTTATGCACGCTTTACTTACCACATTCACAAATTCCGCGCGCGAGGCGAACGGAAGTTGAAAATTTTTGGTTCACGAAGATCTCCATTGTTAACATAACAAAGTTAAAAATTTGTATTATTATGTTGGTATTTCCGGTAAAATGACAACTTACAAATTGTTAAGATGGCGACGTTAACATTACACAAAGTGAAAACAAAGTTATACGGGCCACTAAATATTGACAGTTCATAATCTCATACATATTTATTTAAGACGTACCAATATTATTTGCAGTAGTAGGGATAAGTGCGAACTTAGGAGCTGTCAAATTTTAGTGCAATCGGGCGTTCGTCTCATAACAGAGAGTCTGACGTAAAACACGACATAATTCGAGCGCCGTGATGCGTGACATCAAATCCGCACATGCCTCGTGCCAACTGTGAGTCTCCCTAGCGTGTGGCACAAGTGTAGACTAGTGCACACTTTGTGGTAGACTACAATTATTTATTTAAGCTTAGAAACTGGAAACGTCAATCAAGTGCTGCATTACAAAATAAGCATAAATCATTTATGTTAAATGCTTATTAAGTAGAACCAAGTCATTGTTCCATTACAGTGAAGACAAGGTAGTGTTAGAGAAAATGTGGAAAAATCTGCAGAGGTATAAAAGTACCATAATCTGCTAAAATGGTGATCACGTCAAACCTCAGATTTGTAGATCTTGGACAGAATTCTCGCAATGATTTCTCTGCATCAGCCTACTCTAGACCCCTCGGCACGGACTATGCAAATGTCCATAACGTAATATTTCATGTCCTGTTGAATAATTTCGTGCAGTATTTAATAAAACTTTTCAATGGGGTAGCGGCCACTCGGGGGGTGTTCCCCCTTAATACAAAAGAGCTTTGGAGCAAATTTTTTAAAAGTTCCAAATCTTGTTAGCGTACCTTTTAGGCTGAGTTTGGTGAAGTGTAGAGTGTCCATGGCGCCGGAAATCCCGGTTCAAGGCGTGACAGCCTCTTTGGTGAAGTAGTTGAAAAGGTCAGCTCATAACCTGGAGGCGGCGGGTTCGATTCCCGCTGCAGGACAAGTATTTGTGCACGAAAAAAAGCGCAAATACTTGTTCTTAGTTTGGGTGTTGTGGGACCATGGTCTTTGTAGTTCCTGGGTCCCTAGACACAGGGAATCCTAGTTAGGGTCCAGGAACTATGTATGCGATCGTTGGGCGCTATTATTATTATTATACATTGATGATGTTCTCATCTCAATTTGGTCCAGTTCTGACAATGGCATCCATATAAATCTATATAAGTCTGAAGTCGGTTTTACACTTTGTTATTTATTTATTCTTATCAAAATCATTTCACGTTACAGGTCACAATCTTTACCAGATCAGCTGTCACCCCCCACATCCTGTGATCCAGCACCCCAGCCACCAAAGCTGAAAGATAAACAGTTATTACACCATTTAGTAGTATTATTTATTCTGTGGCCGTGGAGTGTCGTTGACCCGGATACTGCGGTCGATATAGCGCGGGCGGGGTGGGTTCCTACCCTGATTGTGTTGGAGCTGTTCCCATTGTTCTTTGATACGAGAACTCGTCATTTTAGCTGCATGAACATAAAAACAATACAGAAAGGACAATACAACCAATAAGAAAAACATAAGTAATTGTTATAGTAATTGTGCAATCGAGCAAACCAGCTCTCGCAAGCAGCACTCGTTCACGAGCTTGACGCATGTTCCAGCCATCGCCCTCCTCGACCATGTTTGAGGGAAGAAGACGACCTGGCACACCACGCCGCCGCAAGAAGAAGCTTTTTAGTGAGCGTGAGTGCTCCGGGTGTATTAACATTCTAGTTAAAATACCCTTATTACTATTTTATTCATACGAGCGGGATAATTGACAGGCTCCTTTGAGTCCACCAATGATCCCGCTTGTACTTGCTTTTATTAGTCCACATTTTCCTCCCGGCCCAGTAATGTTCTATTTATATCATAGACAATGGAAACACGCTGCCACCCCCCATTCGTGTCTGAAAATGTACAACCGTTTGCTACCCCCTAATAAAGCCATTTCACATCCCAAAACAAACTTTATTATCTCTGCAACAGGGTCTCGAATTACGTAACTGCTATCAAAACCTTTATGGAATAAATTTCTTTTTAGCGTCACGAAAACTGTTCTTTGCAACTTTGAGGGTAGAGTTGAAATTCGATTGAGGATGTGAAATAAATTGCTAATACTAAAAATTTAGCTTGCGCAACCTGAATTCAATTTTATTATCATACAAATAAGGTTTTTTTTGTACTTGTATTGTTGAGTCCGCAATAAACCTCTCTAGGGCAGGCTTTTGCAGAATACGATGGAACTGTTATATCTTTTTTGCGAATACATTTCGTTTTTCCAACACGCAACTGTTTTCTTTGAAGGAAATTGGATTTCAGATGGTATCAAAGGATTCACGTTTAAAGAACCCGAGACAACTTAAGAAGACAGTACTTGGGAAACCATTTTGTGAGGAGACAAGGTAGCTTACAGTACTACAAAAGATACAGATAAGCGAGGGAAATTAGGGACAATAGGCTGATATTAACCCTATTTAAATTCTTTTCATTACATCATTTCATTCACCTATAAAAAGGGTGTAAAAAGTTATAAAGTCAAAGTCAAAAGATTTATTACAAATAGGCTATTTTTAGCACTTTTACAAGTCAAAATTATATTAGGTACTTAAAATTCAGTTATTTTATTAAGCATATAAAATTACAGTGTTAAAATAATATATAGCAAGCCCATTACGATATGTGAGTTTGAAAAAAAAGAAGTTCTCTTTCTCACTACCAGTGCAAGCAATCCGGCACAATGCAGAACAGAAAACTCCGATCCGAAGCTTCGGATACACCTGTAAAGAAGAAGCTACAAGAAACTTTACAGTGATGTTTTTTTGTCTTGTCTTTTTTCTATTATCTCTAAATAATTTGTTACAGTTGAGATAATGAATATGTTACAAAAGTAACCACCAAATCACAATGTGCTAGCATTGCAATTCAACGGGGCAATGCTTCCAGCATGTTGGGTACGCTACTTACTGGTAATGAACTGTCTATAGGTCATCGCGGCTAGTCACAAGATTTTTTTTTTATTATTGTTTGATAGGCTCGCGCTTGACCACTATCGCACCATATCTATTATATATTCATTTTTTTTAAGTAAAAGGTTACGGTTTTGAGTTGGGGAGTAAGCTGGTGAATTCGTAACGAGGCGAACTGAAGTTATAAACAAAATAATATGGTCGATAAGCTAAAGTTTTACTTGGTCTAACGCTTCTTTTTAACCAACTTCCAAATAGGAGGGTTTTCCACAAACAGATGAGATGGTAGCGCTAAATAATTATATTAATTTATTTTTCGCTTTCGCCTGTTTTAGGTTTTAAAGTCGGTTCAATAATTTTTTTTTAGTATCTATTATAGTATTTTTTTAAATTAATTAATTCCTTTTTAGTTCGCCCACGTAGTAATATTGTAAGTAGTAGTTAGATTAAAGTATAAAGACAGGATAAATATAATATACAAGTATAGGTACCCACGCTGAGGGAAGTATAATTCACATTGTGACACGGACCGTTGCGACAAAGGTACTAAAAGCTTCTATGGAGCGTGCCATGCCAGGAATTAGCATTTAAATTGTGGGCAGCCCTAGCGACTAGGGTGGACGCTGAATCAAAAATATTTGGCAGTTTCGTGTATAGATGTTTTATCTTTTAGAGTCGTGGAAGACTAATTATTACTTTTATTTCACTTATTATATGCTCTTACTAGGTACTGTTTATATTTAATTGTATTCTCTTGTTGTATGTATGTTCTTGTAAAATTTATTTTATTTTATTTTTGTGAGTTTTGAATAATTACTTTTCTTCCTTCCTTTCTTTCTAATTGTTGCATGCGTTCCCGCACTTGCAATCGTCATAAATTATTTTTCATAGTAAATTCAAATAATAAAATGTAATTTCAAAAACTAAAACCAACTATAAAAGTCACGCTCTAAAGCATGAACAAAAAAATTAAATCCTTTGAAATTGTTACGTACATATTCAAAAATGTATCTTCGATTAAATGTACAACTTACACGCAGTATACCTACTTATTTTAATGTATTTAATATATTAATAGTCATCAGCCAGTGGTATGGTGGTTGAGCAGGTCGGCTCAAGCCCGGAGACGGCGGGTTTGATTCCCGGGATAGGACAAATATTTGTACACCAAAAAAAACATATACTTGTTCTGGTGTCACAGTGTAGTGGGAGCATGGTCCAAGGACCACAAGTAGTTGAACTACAAGTAGTTCCTTGGTTCCTACACGGGGTTTCCTAGTTAGGGTCCAGGATCATTGAGCGATATTTCTATTATTTATTGACGCATAAGTAAATATAACAATATGTAAATATTTATAGTATTTCAGAAATATATCATCAGAGGAAAAAATAAACGATTAAATAATTTGCCTATGTAAAATATTTTTGATGATAGGGCGTTTTAATAGGCATATAAACTAATTAGAAAAATAAAAACAGTCTCTGTTATTAACGTACAAAAGTAAGGGTTAACAGTAATTCCAAATTTGAATTCATATTTATAATTGCCGTATTGTAATTAAAATTTATTGCAGTGGTAATTATACGCTACTCTTACCTACGATACGAAATTTAATAAATTTTTGAAACTTCAAAAAGGAATGTTCATCAAGTTTTTTATAAGGCCTCTTCATTGAGATCAAACTGGACATTGCAAAGGGGTGGAAACAGGAGGGGAGGGTGCACCCCGTTCCTAGAGTTAATTTGAAACCCTTTTTGTCCATCCCTCGCGATTGTTATTTGCGATTTGGATTTTGCATATTTGGAACAGACGGAACAGCTGATGCTACGAAATTTTTAATTTTAATAAGCTTTCAATATTTTGGTATAGTTTTAATTCACCAAAGCTTACTAAAAGGTACCCAAGTAATACAATTATTAACTTTAAGCTTGTATGCTTAACTTTACTCGAATAATTTCATATAATAATAATAAACGCCCAACGATCACATACATCGATCCTGGACCCTAACTAGGATTCCCTGTGTCTAGGGACACAGGAACTACGAGGACCATGGTCCCACAACACCCAGACTCAGAACAATATTTGCGCTTTTTTTTTGTACACAAATAGTTTTCCTGCTGCGGGAATTGAACCCGCCGCCTCCGGGCTATGAGCCGATCTGCTCAACCACCACTCCACAGAGGCAGTCAAAAGATAATTAAAAATAGAAATTGAGTGTCACTTGGAACTCTATAGTGTTGAGTTTCGCGTGACACTGCACTATGCACGTCATTCAGCAGTGAGGTCTTCAAAGGCGCCAAAAAACAGCAAAAATCTCGCTTCAGAGTGTACCCTTTAGCTTAAAAGAGTTAACTCTGTCAAACAGTTAGTCGAATTCGCGGAACATATCTAGCTAGTTAAAAATAAATTGACCACTATTCATCCATTGAGACCCTATTTATCACACCTTATCCATTTATCGAGTCAACACGTAGCCAAAATGTTGATTTATTTAGCCGAAAGGTTAACCATTGCTATTGAGCGGGAAAATACCGCCAGCATTTTGGTAGCCTACTGGTAGCGGCTTCTGAGATTAAGTTTTGATACTGCATTGTTTTTAATTTTTATTTTAAACTGTTACCTTAATACTTATCTTACTTAGAGCTCCTTAAAATAGCTTTCTTAATAAAAGAGAGTATAAATAAATGACATATCCAAAGAGCCGTGTCGAGCTCAAATATTGATGAAAATCGCTTTCCTAGTACCGGAGACAAAGGAAATGTAGGCACAGGGCGTCGCCCCATCTTTCGTTCCACGAAACATTAATGTTGTAAAGCTTTTTAGCCGGTAAATATGGAGACGTAGAGTTGTTTTGGTGCACGAAAATGATGATTCATTAATATAGGTCACGCATATTGTGTTTTTTTATACATTATTTTGCAAAATGTCTTTTGCTTCATTTTTCTATTCCATTTTGTTTTACAGCGAAAAGAAAATGTGAAATAAAAGCGAAAAGTTGGAGTGCCTTAACCAACATGTAATCGTTGCTTAGTACCCCAATTACTAAAAACGTAATGCGAATCTGTGCGAGCGTTGTCCCCGTAACAGCGGTGTGGGTGGCTAGTGCAGCGCGCCCGCCCGGGGGCCGATCGATGGAGGGTGGATCTGGTTTTTTCGGACACTATACCACCGGGGGGTGAACGAACCACGTTATGTAAGCGCGGTCGATACGCGCGGACATGCGCCGGGGTGGGAGCCCAACCAGCCCTCAATCCGGGTTCCGCGCGCCTCACGTACGGACGTGCGTTTTCTTTTACCGCGTTTTTCGTTTCCCTTTCGTTCGTTTCCGTTTATGATTTAAGCCACCATGTCGAAGGGCGACAGCGAGCAACAGAATGGCTCCGGTGAGGAGTCCAAGACTAACCTGATCATCAACTACCTGCCTCAGAGCATGACGCAGGAGGAGATCAGAAGCCTGTTCTCGAGCATCGGTGAGGTGGAATCCTGCAAGCTGATCCGGAACAAGGGCGCGGCCTTTCCGGATGCACTCAACCACGCGCTGCACGGCGGTGGCCAGAGCCTCGGCTACGCCTTCGTCAACTACCACCGGCCCGAGGATGCGGAAAAGGCCATCGCCACTCTCAATGGTTTGCGGCTGCAGAACAAGACGATCAAGGTGTCGTACGCGCGCCCCAGCAGCGAGGCCATCAAAGGCGCCAATTTATACGTATCGGGACTCCCGAAAACAATGTCACAGGCTGAACTAGAGCGCCTGTTTAGTCCCTACGGGAGGATCATCACTTCGAGGATTTTATGCGAGAACTCTGGTGGAAGGCCCTTCAACGGAGGAGAGCAGGGGCTTTCGAAGGGCGTTGGATTTATTCGCTTCGACCAGCGCGTAGAAGCTGAAAGAGCGATTCAGGAGCTGAACGGGACGGTGCCAAAGGGAGCGACGGAGCCAATCACAGTGAAATTCGCGAACAATCCCAGCAACAATGGCAAGGCGCTGGCTCCACTGGCGGCGTACCTTCCCGCGGCGCTGCGGTTCCCGGCACCGCTCGGCAGATTCAGCTCAGGCAAGTCACTGTTAGCTATAAATAAAGGTCTGCAGCGCTACAGCCCTCTAGCAGGAGAGTTACTAGGAGGCGTGCTTCCAGGCGCCGTTGGCTCTGAATGGTGCATCTTCGTTTACAATCTAGCACCCGAGACCGAGGAGAACGTTCTCTGGCAACTGTTCGGACCCTTCGGTGCGGTCCAGAGTGTCAAAGTGATCCGCGACTTGCAGACCAACAAGTGCAAGGGCTACGGGTTCATTACCATGACCAACTACGACGAGGCCGTGGTGGCCATCCAGTCGCTCAACGGGTACACGCTGGGCAACCGAGTGCTGCAAGTCAGCTTCAAGACCAACAAGATCAAGACCATCTAAGGGATCGGAGGAACGGCCTAGCTGGTTGCTAGGACGGCACAGCAGGCGCGCACCCATACATGCCAACTGTAACGCGGACCGTCGAAGCCGCAATTTCGCAACCAAAATTGTAGTGACCATTTTGGCTGTGAAGTGACTCTCGGACCTGACAGACTGTCTTCCCGGCGGCTTGCCATTCGGGCGGGCGTTTTGTATTAATTGTAACCTAGAATGTCGAAGAGCTCTTTGTGCGATGTTCCTTTGTTCCCGCGCCATCTTTGGCTAGCTGTTCTTTATTGACGCGAAATTAGGTTAAGTGCTGGAGGATATCAAAATGGCGGATTTCCGTGAACTCTGCGCATGTCCGGATAAGATGGCGGCGGGAACCGAGCAGCACCGATGAGCATGCAATAATACTATAAGAGCATTTAATGCTTACTCTGGCCAGACTTGAACCATACATATTGGTATAGTCAATAACAAAATAATGATATTAAACTTCGCTTATGAACGGTTGTGGTTATCGAGAAATAGTTTTCGAATATAATAAAAATAATATTAGCAATAATAGCCTAAATGCTATGCTCCAATTTTGTATGCGATCATATCGTATAAGTACTATTTCGTACATACGTTAACGTTTACGGTAAGGGCCGATGTAATTACGGATCAATATTAATGCCAAATATATCGAAGTATTTCACCTGTCTCGCTCACACGACTAGCTAGGACCGGCACGACAATGAGCCTGACGGCTTCACATCCGAAGTAAAATAGTGTTATATTGTTAAAAATTCGAAGATATATAATATATATATTATCTATATGTATATTTTAATCATTATATTAAACTTAAGGATGAAAACTAGTCAAAAACTGTGATAGGTTTTGATAAAATTTTAAAAATTGCGAAACAGCGCGTTACGGTGGCTTCCCGCCGACGGAGTGGTATTTAGGTTAGAAATTTTTGAGATAAATTTTGAAGATGTAATACGCTTAATGATTAACTCATTCATACGTCGTATGTGATCTGGGATAGACACACGAGCGGGCTGGGACTCCGGAGGAGGGGGGAAATCGATACAGCTAGAGCCCGGGCAAAACCCGGCCTCTCGCTCGAACGCGCCGCGCGAGAACGAGACACAACACGTCGTGGTCACAAAGAGTGAAACGGTAGATCGTTCGCGGAACCATGGTGCATGCTACCAGAGTGAAGTGTCGTGTCACAAGTAAAACATATGATCGGTACCTGCTATAATAAGTAATGTATGGATGCGAACCTGCGTCTATTCGAAGTAGGCTTTAATTGTCTTAGTCTAAATGGAAATTTGTATATAAAAAGAAGTTAATTAATTTTAATAAAACAAATATTGCCGCGTTTAAACACGCTAAACCAGCCACATTATATCATTAATACCCAACATGACCTATTTTAAACATCGAACTTGAATAGATATAACATTGTGCCGTCCTAACGACCCAAAAACGAGTTTTGTAAATAAATATATACTTATATGTAAAAACAGTTTTGTAACATTTCAAATATTAAAATAGGATCTCATACATACCAGAGATGGGAAAAATTTAAATTTACAAGTATTTATATATTTATTATAAATGTAAAACGTGCAATAACTAATAGTGGATAATTTAATAGAATTATTATATTAAATGAATGGCTCGAAGAGGCGGTTTGTGTGACAAAATGTCACCGTAGTAGATCGGTACGTGCGGAATGGGGGCGCCGAGTTTGTTTACTATTTATTGTGAACTTGGTTTATCCGCGCGAGATCGCGTGTTTTCTTCTTTTAAACTAAAAAAATTACAAAAAAAATCTTTTTTGCTTTGTTCAAATGCTAAAATATAAATGCTTAACATTCCATTTTTAGTGTTTATTGTTAGGTATATTTAATTTAGTCAAATTCGTGAGTTACCCGTCGTTTCGTTTGTAAATGTCATTTAACTTGACGTTTGCGAGCAAAATTTTGTAATTTAATTTAAATTGTAATTACAATAATTGTAATTAGAGAGATGGTGTGGAGATGTGAAGCACAATGCTTAGTTTTATTTATACTATTGTAGTATCTTAGGTTAATAATAGTTGTTGTGTTGTGTTGTACTTAATTTAGCATGAAAATTTCAACCTACTTTGTCATTCCGTGACAACGGAGCTATTACATAAAAAATATTTGATATTTGTAATGTTAATCAAAAATATTAATAATTGACTTTAATGATTGAACATTTTCATGCATTACATGTTTAGATTTACTCTCATTAATTTAAGTGTAGTTACGTGCAATTAATTATAATTTAATGTCTATTTATACCTAGGCGTGTTTTAACTTATTTAATTAATAACTATCATTGATGTATTCATTTGTAATTTAATTAGGCTGTATTTAATTTATTTATTAGGGAATTTATTGGATGGAGATAAGATCTACAGAATGGATTTTTCAAATCATTAAATTTATAAATTATCATTTTGTAATGTAGTATCATAAATAAGGTCAGTAGACTACCAAAATGTAATGATATTAACTATATCAAAAATGGCTTAGTAGGTACATGCAGAAGATAAAAAGTAGTTGATCACTGGACGAAAAGGACAAGTTTCAACTGATTTAATATAGCAGATGGGGGAAGAAAGAGTTGCGCGTTTTACTCTAAATAATTCCGCCTATAAAAGCAATATATTAACATTATCGTATATAGTATCGATATTTCGACAAACTGAAACTCTACTTCGGTTAATAATACAATAATAAATGAACTTTGATAGATAAACGATTGATCGACAAAAACAGAAGTTGAATAAGAAGAAGAAATTAGTGCTTATGTTGTATGTAAAAGGCGAGAACAACCGAGAAAGTTTCAGCAGGGCAAAAGATAAAGTTTAGTATTGTATGTAAGTTAATAAGAAGTAGAATTTCAGTTGGAAATAAAACTTCAATGTACCTAAATGTGACGACGGAGGCACTGGCTTTATTTTAAATACGAACATTAATACGTTAATCCATTTAGTTTCGATTGTCGTTCAAACGTTGCGTTCGGATAATTTTGTGTGCAAGAATGTTGAAACTAAATACGTCGTTTGAATCGAAACAAAAACACCAAATAATATTAACTCATTGACTTTTAGATAATAAATAATATTTAAATGCAAAAAGATATTATGGAGGGGCAATCATTAGTCGGTCGGGTAGATAGAATAAAGGCACTTACACTTTGGTAGATCGTTTTGCGCGTAATTCTCTTCTTTCGGTAATAATAATTGTTAAAAGATAGTAAAAAATAAAATTGAATGCTCAATAGATTAGTGGGTTCGCCCAATTTTAGTATCGTAACCAGAGAAGCAATAATAAATAATTGTGACTAATTAAAATAATCCACTATCTCACGGGTAATGTCTTGTCTTAATATTTTTATATGTATTTTAAAGTATACTGTAATTCATATCTTCATAGATGTAAACGGACCGCGCGCAAAATGTTTTACTCAAATTGTGATTAAATTTTTAATAGCTTTCTCGTGTCTAAAATATTGTATTTCGTAAGTACTACTTCGGTTTAGTCTTCTAAACTATAGAGACAAAATACTTTTGGCACTAGCTAAAAACACAATCGCGCTTTTTTCAAATGGTAATTTTGTTTTTATGAATTAAGTTCAACTTAAAGCTAGTAAAAGTTTAATCAAGTTGACTTGTATCTGCAAGTTTATTAAAAATAAGATTGCGGATACAAGGGTCATGGAAAAGCTAACCCCAGTAAGTGGCAAGGGAAATCAGACCTATTATCAATAGCATACGGCTACTTTTTGAACGGTGTTTTGATGCATTTTTATGAAAATTTAATTAAAATAAATATTTAAAAAAAATATTTGAAAATCTAAATTAATTGGCAACTCACAAACAATACTCTAAAACGCATAGGCTAATTGACAATGTGGCTGTGAAATTAGCAAAATAATGTCACCACCGTGACGTCGTATGATTTTAATTAATAAATTAATGATTAAGTCGGATCACAGAACAGAGAAACGTCCAAAAATAATTAAAAAATAAGATAGCACAGGTCAGAAATTCGAACGAATTATTATAAAATTATGAATATGATACAAACGGAAAACCGTTTCTCTGTTCTGAGATCAAAATCATGCACTCATACGTACAAACGTCCTTGACCCGGAATAAACAAATCAAAAGTCCATAATGCTTCAAAACATGAGTGATGTCCAGATATCAGTGATACATAGTTGTATGGGATGAAAGCACGTAGCGTTTTCTAAGCATCAGCTGAATGTCGTGTAAGCTTGGGAATCTTGGAAGATTCGGCCACAGCACAAAGCAAACCGTGGCCGGCCACGATTCCGACGTAGATAAGACAGAAAATGAAGAATTGAAATCTTCCATAGGAAATAAAGTACGTAAGTTTAAAACTTGTGCCGCGTGAAAATATTTCAACGTGTTACTGCACTTTTCGCGTCAAATTTTCTAGTCAAATGCTCAATTATTTAAGCGTCCAGTGTGCCGTTGAACATCGGGCGTGCAGTTGGAATGTTTTCAACGTCGCCAACTACTCGAGACATCGACTAAATGTATTACTATTACTTCATGTCGAATTCCTCAGTCAGTTTCCAGCACAGCAACAACCTCAACTCTGCGAAGGAAAAAAACATAAAAATTTTGAAAGACTTATTGCATTTGCTCATTCAGTACTTCCTCTTCTACTTTTTGGAATCCTTTCTTACCTAGAACTTAGCCTAACGGATGTTTTTCAAGATTTTTATGATATAGTCTTTCCAGAGGACTGTCGCTTTCCTGTAACGCGCGATCATGGTCAACAGATTTCAATGTACGAAGTTACCTATTAGTGATATATTAGAAAACATAATTCTACGTTTCTGAAAAGTAATCGAGTTTTGAGAAAATCAGATTTATTTCCGGTTTTGCCTGCTTGACAATACGGTAAAAATTGCAGCGTATAATGAAAATTATAATTCGTCATAGACAGTGAAACACGCCGAAGCAGAACTAGAAAGGAATAATCCCGGCTAATTCAAGAATTCATGACTATAATGACAGGAACGTGTATTAATCTATAGCTAGACAGATTCGTCGGGTAAATATAAATTGCAATAAATATGTAAATAAACATCAAAAGGCATCGGTCCAGCTTCGGATAAGCGAATTATTAAAGAAAATATATTATACCAATAGTTTCGAATTAAAAAATTAAATAAACAAAATATCATATAATATCAATTTCTCTGTCTATTTATTAGCATTCGTTTTCGGTGTTGATTCCTCTTACTGCTTCAAGGTTTGTCCCCATTTCGTCTGTAGCCTTCACAGACTTAGACTTCCAAATGACGCAAGTTCTCCAAACATTAGAACAATTTTCAATACTTGTAAGAATTTACCATTTTCAATCGCCAATAGTAAATTGTCTTGCAATTCGTCAATACTCGAAGCGCAGTGGGGACGAACTAAATGCAGAGTAGAATGTGATACTCCTAGTACATATACTATTAGTCAATCGATATACCATACTCGTACCTTTCCGGCCACGAGCAACGTTCCAGCTGCCAGTGGTTCTACTAAATCAAACTAACTTCCGAATATTCGAATGTAAGGCTAGAAAATAATTTAGACAAAATGCATCGTAAGATAAGAGTCTCAAAATAAAGTATTGAATAAGTATTTTACCAACTTCAAAGTTAAGATGTACTTAGACAATGAAAGCAATGATATTTATAATGATAATAAATGAGATTATGAGATTCGGTCAGCCATTTCTTTGTTCTTACTAGCTGACTTCGATTTGATACAAAATACGTATTTTATAAAATTGAAAAAATATTCAAAAAAAAGTTTAAAAAATACTATTATGATCTTCCGGTTTAAAATATAAAAAAATCAATGTTAAAATAAATTTCGTTTTTGTCTTTTTATGAATTATTGTAATAAATTTAAGGGTAGTTGTCTGTGTTGATCGTAACCGATTTAGTTGATATTGTACCTAACAGTTAGGTATTTATATAATTATACTTATTGTGGATTAAATAATTAATTACCTCTATAGCTTTTGTGAGAAAAATTTAAGTTGCACAAGAAATAGTAGTGAAATAAGGTCGCATTATCTGACATCTTCGATTCTTCCGTATTCTAAGCAAAACAAATAATATCCGATAGGGGACAAATTTTTGTTTAGTTTGAAATGCGAAATGAATCGCGGAATGTCTCAGGGGAAGTTATATCAAATGTCAAAAATAAAATTTGCAAAACACGAAAGCGTGTCCTATGACAATTGATATAGCTCCTATATTCGCGGCCAATACAGTTTTAGTATCGTCTGTAGACCTAAATGTTGTTCCCGATAATTTGTAAGATCGTGGTTTTTGTAAAATTTTTCAAAACTGATACAACCTCGCCCCACGTGAAGGGGCAAGTTTTGAAAAATTTCAACACGCCATTTTCGTTCGTATAGAAGTTTAAAAGAATACTCTTTCCTAAATTATAAGGCAATTATAACCGATATTTACACCTGTAGTCGTTAATTGGCTGTTTTAAGTAATTTATTCATTAATACTTTCACGTAATTTATGTGTCTATTATCAATTAATTTATTGGAATTAATTATAATTGAAATAATAAAAAAGATGAAAATTTAAAACCTTTCTTCACTTATACAATAGTTTTTACAATATGATATTTGATATCTCAATGGTTGTAACTATACATTTCTTGTTCTAAATATATAAAAACCCGAGTATTAGTTTATTTATTCACCCCACTTGCTTTAACCGATCCTGTATTTGTCCTGATCACAATTCCAAAATAATTTAATTATTATTAATTAAAAATAAGCAACTATTGAGTTATTTGGTATTCTTCCCTATTAAAAAGTTACAACTATAGAAAAAACGAGAACCAGAAAGGATAACGGAGTCATAGAAATAAGTTAGTTTAGAATTCTACTCATGTTAATGCCAAACCGAAAAAAATATACCTAATTACCAAACCAAGATAGGTAAGGTACATCATAGCAACGCTGTTTGTATCATCATTATCAAACCAAGATAGGTAAGGTACATCATAGCAACGCTGTTTGTATCATCATTATCAAACCAAGATAGGTAAGGTACATCATAGCAACGCTGTTTGTATCATCATTATCAAACCAAGATAGGTAAGGTACATCATAGCAACGCTGTTTGTATCATCATTATCAAACCAAGATAGGTAAGGTACATCATAGCAACGCTGTTTGTATCATCATTATCAAACCAAGATAGGTAAGGTACATCATAGCAACGCTGTTTGTATCATCATTATCAAACCAAGATAGGTAAGGTACATCATAGCAACGCTGTTTGTATCATCATTATCAAACCAAGATAGGTAAGGTACATCATAGCAACGCTGTTTGTATCATCATTATCAAACCAAGATAGGTAAGGTACATCATAGCAACGCTGTTTGTATCATCATTATCAAAAGTTATAATTAGTTATTATTATAACCAATTGCCTCAATTTCTAAAGCCTTACAAGAAAAAAAAACATTTTTTGAGATCTAATAACAAAACACAAAAACCAAGTCGAATTTAAAAAAAAAGTTCACCTTTGCAGTTTTATCAGCAGAAAGTAAACTAACAAAAACTCAAAACAAGAGTACACGTGTTGAAGTTCACCTAGTTTTCAGTTTTAGTAAAGAAAAAAGTGGCAAATATCACTAAAAGTGTGTCAAGTCACCCCCTTTACAACAGGGACCCTTCTCACCCCTGCGTGTAAAAACAAGGGTGCAGGCGAGATATTGTTCATTTAATGACAGGCTTTTGTCATACGATACTTAAATATACAGGCCGTGAAAATTCGCTAATATTTTAGACTTAAATTGAATTAAAATTATAGAACACAATGTAAAAAAGTGGTCAAAGGTATATTTAAATTATTACCAGGTAATTTAAACGTTTGCGTCATTTAAATAGGTAGACACTAAAATTATATTTTTAATGGGCACTAAGCTACCGTTCATATAAAGTTTTTGATACTTAGGTTATACTTATAACTGAATTATTATAGTTTACTTATTACTAAGGTTATAGTTATAATTAGGGTACTTTCAAAATGAGCTACTTTAACCTGGAGATATTATTACTACCTGCTTCCTGATAAACTTCTTAAACTCATTAATCGTAATAATTACAAAGAAACATTGCAGAATCACTACTTTATTAGTAAACGACATGCCTGCCTTTTCCCTTTGCATTCTAATTCCACAAAAGAAGGGACCCAAATCTGAGACTGTTCTAATAATCAATCGCCAAGGATACGGATTTTTTTTTTTCGAGATTATTACACTTACAGCCTTATTAATAAACACGAACTAGCTTTAGACTAGTTACACCATCTTTTGTCTCTTTCGATCCAGCTAAATATTGCAGTAGCAAAAAAAGGACAAAAGCTGAAGTAACTAATTCGAGACTAATACCCGTTTATTAATAAGGCTGTAAAGGTCTATGACTCAATAATTATCATTATTTATGATCAATGTCAATGTCACATAAACCTAGAAAAATATTCCCGATTGGTACAATTCCCTAAAATTCAGGTTCAATATAGGTTAAACTAAACAGGCGTTAACCCTGGGTAAACAAATCATGAACCTAATCATGGTAATCACAGACTCATCGATGATCTTTTAGGTAGTTCTAGGGCGTTCTAGAAAGTTCTAGAGAGTTCTAGCAAGTTCTAGAGTATCACTAAGACAGGTCCCTCTCCCCTTTTCCAGGTTACCATCCGTCTTCGCTCCACTGGACCCCCGGCTATGCCCCAAGAGGAATGAGGTCCACAATGTTTGATAAATACGACAATTATTATAGTCTAAACGTGTAAGCACATCGAATACAGTTTTGGAATCTCTTGGATTATTTTAATTAAGGTCAAGTTGCAAATTAGAAGGAGGCAGAAGTAGTATCTTCTGCTCTATTTTGTTACTTGTTCGACACTAATTTTGTTCTAGAAGTATCATCACAAACACAGATGCAACAAAAACTACTTAGGTACTCTGAAAGATTAGGTAAAATCAAAGTCAAAGATATTTTATTGCAAATAGGCAATTTTTAGTATTTCACAAGTCAAAATGATATTAGGTACTCAAACCAAATTATTATAGGTACTAAGCATATAAATGTACATACTGCTTACTATCAAATATTATATAGGATGCCTAATACCTACTCATCGAATTACCTTTCGACGTATCGGTGTAAAAACTTAATTTCCATTTTTTTGCGTTTTGGGCAATTATAGCATACATCACGCTTATCGTCTGGTTTCATTGAGTAATCAAACGATTTGTATATGCTACATAAAAAAATAAGAATAAAAAGGAACAAAGTATCTATAAATAATAATAATAATAACGCCAACGATCACATACATAGGATTCCGTGTCTAGGGACCCAGAACCTACGAGGACCATGGTCCCATAACACCCAAACTCAGAACAAGTATTTGCGCTTTTTTTCTGTGTCGCGGACGTGTGACACTTGCCCTGTCGCGGGAATCGAACCCGCCGCCTCCGGGTTATGAGCCGACCTGCTCAACCACTACTCCACAGAGGCTGTCAAAATAAATATACTTACCCCATATTTTAAATGTTGTACAAGTGATTGCGATATGAGTTATGACTTAGTTATGACGTAAGTAACAAAATCCTAGCAAAAAAGTAACAAAAAATTGTAACGAAATTAAGTGATATGAATTATAGACCTTAAAGGTTTTAAGGTAAATAAAAAAAACTTATATAACTTATTGTGCCTTTGAAATGCATGTTGAATACATAATTATTTACTTCACATAGATCACACTAATATTATAAAGGCGAAAGTTTGTATGTGTGTATGTTTGTTACATCTTCACGCTCAAACGGCTGAATGGATTTAGATGAAATTCGGTGCCAAGATAGCTTATATACTGAATTAACATACTACATTTTATCCCAAAAAAGTGAAATATTCCCGTGGGATGAGCAAATAATTAAAATACTTTTTTACGCGGGTAAAACCGTGGGGCGCAGCTAGTTATAAATAATTATTTGAACCACGAAAATATCTAGCACACGTGATCCACATTATCTATGGACCCATTTCATTCACGTCTTCTGTTCGTTTACCCCAAAATAATATTAGACCGTGACGTAAGCAGGGGTGGGGTTAATGACCCAAGGGACACAGGGAAACCCGGGTGAATGACCTCGAATTTGAGGGTCTTTTTTGCGAAATCATGTTTTTGTTTCCCTTGTGATGTCTCTCACAGATCTTGAATTTAGGAGATTGAGATTGAAACTTGAATGAGGCTTTAGTCAATTCATGGAGATATTTTTTTAAAGTAAAACTTTTTTACGCACGCTTGGGGGTAAACTGGTAAGGCGAACCGAAGTTGAGAAACGTGAAAATAAAAAGAAAGAGTAAAGTTTCGTAAATTACCAGTAGTGTGCAAGCACTACTGCGCTAAAACTTAATTTAAAAAACTTAAATGATACCTGATCGCACAGTCAAGTAATCTTATTACCAGACTGTGCTGATGTCTCTTAAAATTTGATGTCCACACATATTATTATTATTATTTATATATTATTATCATATTCAAGGCTTTTGATTTAGTGATTCCCAGCTCCGGCGTATAGAATCCACATCCTGCCCCTGCCTTGTTTTTTTGCACCATCTGTATAGATCTGATAGTGATCTATCACCGCACAGCTCAAACCACTGGATGGATCGGGCTGAAATTTGGCATGCAGGTAGATATTATGACGCAGGCATCCGCTAAGAAAGGATTTTTCGAAATTCCACCCTAAAGAGGGTGAAATGGGTGGTTGAATTATTTTCCCATAGGCCACGCCGCGGGCGAAGCTGCGGGCAGAACTCGTTGTTGTATATATCTGAGTTTACATTTTCTGTGACGTTTGCTGTGGGAGGCAACTAGCCTAGGGTCACCCCTGGGGTGCGATCCTCAGCTTGGGCCGTAGCCGGGATAACAGGATCGAAAAGACTACGTCCACTGGAAGAGTGGACCCTATGGAAAGTCGCGACTGTTCTAGCTAACCTACGGGGGGTACGTCGACCTCGCCGGCGGGGTCGGTGTTTTATTGTGTTACGCTGGTATCCTATAGCGGCACCGGGCGCGGTACCTGAGCCAGAAGGGTTAGGGTCCGGTGATCCTAGCGCAGCCGATACTACGGCTGCTATAGGATCATCCGGGTCGCTCAAGAAGTGTCTCGAGCGGCGACGGGGTGAAGAATGACAAATGTGACGCTATGACAAGGACGGAGAAGGGATCCAAAAATCATAAAATATTATGGTAAATGTTCAATTTATGTTGAAATATGTTTTTAATATTTTTATTTCATTATTTCTGTAATTGGATCGCAGCTTCCTTCAAAACTCGTCATACCCTCTGGACAGGCAATCCCTGATATGGGGTATTGACCTTGGTTATTATACTCGTTTAACTTAAAAGCAGCCACCACTGTATCCAATAGAAACAATAGGATTTCACTGACTGTTGTGTCCGCGCTTACAGTCTCTACGATACGTTCTATGGAAGTATGTTCAGAAGTTGTATCATTAGGATCGAGGTTTGAACGATCATGGCTCGCGTGTGAGGAGTGAACGCCGCTGGCGGAACACACGTGAAGAACGCAGATGATGCACATAGCTTTAATGACTTCTTTCATATCCATCTGAAATGAAACAAGAATATTGATCTATACATATGAGATTCAAAGTCCTGACTGACTCATACATCAACGGACAACCTAACTGGTCCTAGAGACTTGAAATTTGGTGATGTGTTCTTTGTAAAGTGTAGGTATCTAAGAAAGGGTTTTTCGAAATTCAACCCCTAAGATAGTGAAATGGGTGGTTGAATTAGTTTCCTATAGACCACGCGGGCGACGCTGCGGGCTGAAGCTCATGGTCGTGGTTACAATATAGCTACTAGCTCGTAGGTAGGTACCTATATATACTTTTATACATATACTTTTGTTTGTTAATACATAGGTACATAGAATACAATATAACACCCAGACAGTCAATCGCACAAATGTTTGTGCTGGGTGGGAATCGAATCCACAACCTACAGTTCAGAAGGCAGAGCTACTACCAACTGAGCTACCAGGCCAATCACATTTACAAAACAGTGATAATTATATACTTACCTATCATAAAAAAACAGATAATAATAATAACGCCCAACGATCACATATACATAGATCCTGGACCCTAACTAGGATTCCCTGTGTCTAGGGACCATGCTCCTACAATACCCAGACTCAGGACAAGTATTTCTGCTTTTTTTTCTATGCACAAATACTTATTCTGTCGCGGGAATCGAACCCACCGCCTCTGGGTTATGAGCCAACTTATACAACCACCACACCACAGAAGCTGTCACTGAATGAAAAAGTAAAGCAAACGAGTGAAACTTAAATAACCAAACTTAAATAGAACTTATTTCAATTTTAATTTCAGTATGTATTTTCATTGTACATTTTATAAATATCAGTTCATCGTCGGGGACGCAGAATTAGAAGAGAGGAGTGAGAAGAGTAATACTCCTCTCTTCTAATTCTAAAAATAAAGACGAAAGGAGGATAAATCATTATTTCCTTAGTCAACGTACAGTTAAAATATTACAAATTATATGCAATCATAAATAATTTCCTCTCTACTTTTATTAAAGTCTAACTTAATTAAATTAAGTAAGTATATAAGTACCTACAGTCATATAGTCCATAGTCCATAGTCATATAGACCATACAGTCATATAGTCCATAGTCCATAGTCATATAGACCATACAGTCATATAGTCCATAGTCCATAGTCATATAGACCATACAGTCATATAGTCCATAGTCCATAGTCATATAGACCATACAGTCATATAGTCCATAGTCCATAGTCATATAGACCATACAGTCATATAGTCTATAGTCCATAGTCATATAGACCATACAGTCATATAGTCCATAGTCCATAGTCATATAGACCATACAGTCATATAGTCCATAGTCCATAGTCATATAGACCATACAGTCATATAGTCCATAGTCCATAGTCATATAGACCATACAGTCATATAGTCCATAGTCATATAGACCATACAGTCATATAGTCCATAGTCATATAGACCATACAGTCATATCATTTATTTAGTCATTTATATTTTATCTATCTACTAATTGACCCGCCCCGGCTTCGCACGGGTGAATTAGTAAAACGCGGTCGAACGGGATAAAAGTATCCTATGTCCGTCTCCTGGATCTAAGCTACCTCCACACTAATTTTCAGCCAAATTGGTTCAGCCGTTTTTGGGTTATAAATAGTGTAACTAACTAACTAACACGATTTTCTTTTATATATACGTATGACTTTGATTAGACTATGACTTGATGACTTCGACTGTGACTTGACACATATTTGCGTGAAATATAATTAACTTGATGAATTATCAATTACTTGACACTGGCTAAATACACAAAAGTGTGGAGCCAAAACATAAAAAAAAGTTTTGCATCAGATATCTGGTTACCATAGTACAAGCTTTGTTTAATTTGGGGCTAGATGGCGCTGTGTGAAATGTACCATATTTATTATTTATATTAAAACCAAAAATAACTCACTGTTAAATATTGTAAATTCAATCACAAAATAGATGATATGTCTTGACGTTCAAAAAAATATTTTTTATTTATGAATAAAAAGTTACTATAACGACTGATCAGTTCAATGTTTCCCTGTAGAATATATTTTTCCTATAAACTCTCGCATTACATATACTTACTTATTACTATTGTAATTGATATTTTTCCTTAAATAATGTACCGACAGGAATTTTATTACATAGGTTAATGTTATTTTTCCAGTAATACATTACGTATATTAAATTAAATCATAGCTTGGTCGTCGGGCAAATGATCATCTAGCTAACAGGTATCTGTACTTACTCTCTCAGAATAAGATCTTTCTCAAATAAGTGTCTTTGTGTACTTATATATGTAGTAGCTTCTGCCCGCGGCTTTGCCCACGTGGCCTATAGGAAAATAATTCAACTACACAATTAACCCTCTTAAGGGTAGAATTTCGAAAAACCTTTTTTTTAGTGGATACCTGCACTTTACAAAGAACAAACCCTTTAAATTTCAAGTCACTAGGACCACATTATCTATGGACCCATTTCATTCACGTCTTCTGTTCGTTTACCCCAAAATAATATTAGACCGTGACGTAAGCAGGGGTGGGGTTAATGACCCAAGGGACACAGGGAAACCCGGGTGAATGACCTCGAATTTGAGGGTCTTTTTTGCGAAATCATGTTTTTGTTTCCCTTGTGATGTCTCTCACAGATCTTGAATTTAGGAGATTGAGATTGAAACTTGAATGAGGCTTTAGTCAATTCATGGAGATATTTTTTTAAAGTAAAACTTTTTTACGCACGCTTGGGGGTAAACTGGTAAGGCGAACCGAAGTTGAGAAACGTGAAAATAAAAAGAAAGAGTAAAGTTTCGTAAATTACCAGTAGTGTGCAAGCACTACTGCGCTAAAACTTAATTTAAAAAACTTAAATGATACCTGATCGCACAGTCAAGTAATCTTATTACCAGACTGTGCTGATGTCTCTTGAAATTTGATGTCCACACATATTATTATTATTATTTATATATTATTATCATATTCAAGGCTTTTGATTTAGTGATTCCCAGCTCCGGCGTATAGAATCCACATCCTGCCCCTGCCTTGTTTTTTTGCACCATCTGTATAGATCTGATAGTGATCTATCACCGCACAGCTCAAACCACTGGATGGATCGGGCTGAAATTTGGCATGCAGGTAGATATTATGACGCAGGCATCCGCTAAGAAAGGATTTTTCGAAATTCCACCCTAAAGAGGGTGAAATGGGTGGTTGAATTATTTTCCCATAGGCCACGCCGCGGGCGAAGCTGCGGGCAGAACTCGTTGTTGTATATATCTGAGTTTACATTTTCTGTGACGTTTGCTGTGGGAGGCAACTAGCCTAGGGTCACCCCTGGGGTGCGATCCTCAGCTTGGGCCGTAGCCGGGATAACAGGATCGAAAAGACTACGTCCACTGGAAGAGTGGACCCTATGGAAAGTCGCGACTGTTCTAGCTAACCTACGGGGGGTACGTCGACCTCGCCGGCGGGGTCGGTGTTTTATTGTGTTACGCTGGTATCCTATAGCGGCACCGGGCGCGGTACCTGAGCCAGAAGGGTTAGGGTCCGGTGATCCTAGCGCAGCCGATACTACGGCTGCTATAGGATCATCCGGGTCGCTCAAGAAGTGTCTCGAGCGGCGACGGGGTGAAGAATGACAAATGTGACGCTATGACAAGGACGGAGAAGGGATCCAAAAATCATAAAATATTATGGTAAATGTTCAATTTATGTTGAAATATGTTTTTAATATTTTTATTTCATTATTTCTGTAATTGGATCGCAGCTTCCTTCAAAACTCGTCATACCCTCTGGACAGGCAATCCCTGATATGGGGTATTGACCTTGGTTATTATACTCGTTTAACTTAAAAGCAGCCACCACTGTATCCAATAGAAACAATAGGATTTCACTGACTGTTGTGTCCGCGCTTACAGTCTCTACGATACGTTCTATGGAAGTATGTTCAGAAGTTGTATCATTAGGATCGAGGTTTGAACGATCATGGCTCGCGTGTGAGGAGTGAACGCCGCTGGCGGAACACACGTGAAGAACGCAGATGATGCACATAGCTTTAATGACTTCTTTCATATCCATCTGAAATGAAACAAGAATATTGATCTATACATATGAGATTCAAAGTCCTGACTGACTCATACATCAACGGACAACCTAACTGGTCCTAGAGACTTGAAATTTGGTGATGTGTTCTTTGTAAAGTGTAGGTATCTAAGAAAGGGTTTTTCGAAATTCAACCCCTAAGATAGTGAAATGGGTGGTTGAATTAGTTTCCTATAGACCACGCGGGCGACGCTGCGGGCTGAAGCTCATGGTCGTGGTTACAATATAGCTACTAGCTCGTAGGTAGGTACCTATATATACTTTTATACATATACTTTTGTTTGTTAATACATAGGTACATAGAATACAATATAACACCCAGACAGTCAATCGCACAAATGTTTGTGCTGGGTGGGAATCGAATCCACAACCTACAGTTCAGAAGGCAGAGCTACTACCAACTGAGCTACCAGGCCAATCACATTTACAAAACAGTGATAATTATATACTTACCTATCATAAAAAAACAGATAATAATAATAACGCCCAACGATCACATATACATAGATCCTGGACCCTAACTAGGATTCCCTGTGTCTAGGGACCATGCTCCTACAATACCCAGACTCAGGACAAGTATTTCTGCTTTTTTTTCTATGCACAAATACTTATTCTGTCGCGGGAATCGAACCCACCGCCTCTGGGTTATGAGCCAACTTATACAACCACCACACCACAGAAGCTGTCACTGAATGAAAAAGTAAAGCAAACGAGTGAAACTTAAATAACCAAACTTAAATAGAACTTATTTCAATTTTAATTTCAGTATGTATTTTCATTGTACATTTTATAAATATCAGTTCATCGTCGGGGACGCAGAATTAGAAGAGAGGAGTGAGAAGAGTAATACTCCTCTCTTCTAATTCTAAAAATAAAGACGAAAGGAGGATAAATCATTATTTCCTTAGTCAACGTACAGTTAAAATATTACAAATTATATGCAATCATAAATAATTTCCTCTCTACTTTTATTAAAGTCTAACTTAATTAAATTAAGTAAGTATATAAGTACCTACAGTCATATAGTCCATAGTCCATAGTCATATAGACCATACAGTCATATAGTCCATAGTCCATAGTCATATAGACCATACAGTCATATAGTCCATAGTCCATAGTCATATAGACCATACAGTCATATAGTCCATAGTCCATAGTCATATAGACCATACAGTCATATAGTCCATAGTCCATAGTCATATAGACCATACAGTCATATAGTCTATAGTCCATAGTCATATAGACCATACAGTCATATAGTCCATAGTCCATAGTCATATAGACCATACAGTCATATAGTCCATAGTCCATAGTCATATAGACCATACAGTCATATAGTCCATAGTCCATAGTCATATAGACCATACAGTCATATAGTCCATAGTCATATAGACCATACAGTCATATAGTCCATAGTCATATAGACCATACAGTCATATCATTTATTTAGTCATTTATATTTTATTAATTACTAGTTGACCCGCCCCGGCTTCGCACGGGTGAATTAGTAAAACGCGGTCGAACGGGATGAAAGTATCCTATGTCCGTCTCCTGGATCTAAGCTACCTCCACACTAATTTTCAGCCAAATTGGTTCAGCCGTTTTTGGGTTATAAATAGTGTAACTAACTAACTAACACGATTTTCTTTTATATATACGTATGACTTTGATTAGACTATGACTTGATGACTTCGACTGTGACTTGACACATATTTGCGTGAAATATAATTAACTTGATGAATTATCAATTACTTGACACTGGCTAAATACACAAAAGTGTGGAGCCAAAACATAAAAAAAAGTTTTGCATCAGATATCTGGTTACCATAGTACAAGCTTTGTTTAATTTGGGGCTAGATGGCGCTGTGTGAAATGTACCATATTTATTATTTATATTAAAACCAAAAATAACTCACTGTTAAATATTGTAAATTCAATCACAAAATAGATGATATGTCTTGACGTTCAAAAAAATATTTTTTATTTATGAATAAAAAGTTACTATAACGACTGATCAGTTCAATGTTTCCCTGTAGAATATATTTTTCCTATAAACTCTCGCATTACATATACTTGTTATTTTTCCTTAAATAATGTACCGACAGGAATTTTATTACATAGGTTAATGTTATTTTTCCAGTAATACATTACGTATATTAAATTAAATCATAGCTTGGTCGTCGGGCAAATGATCATCTAGCTAACAGGTATCTGTACTTACTCTCTCAGAATAAGATCTTTCTCAAATAAGTGTCTTTGTGTACTTATATATGTAGTACTAGCTTCTGCCCGCGGCTTTGCCCACGTGGCCTATAGGAAAATAATTCAACTACCCAATTAACCCTCTTAAGGGTAGAATTTCGAAAAACCTTTTTTTTAGTGGATACCTGCACTTTACAAAGAACAAACCCTTTAAATTTCAAGTCACTAGGACCAGCGGTTTAGACTGATATATAAGTCAGTCAGGACTTTAAATTTTATATGTATAGACGATCATATCGTAAACGCAACGGGCAAGTTTACGGAATCTTTATTACAAACGTCAATCTGTAACCAAATGGACTCAATATAAGAGTCATAAAAATCAAATAAAGTATTTTATGACACAAACTATCTTCATGTCAAATTTCATTAAAATCTATCTAACCGTTTAGTGAATAGATAGGTAATAATAAAGCTAACCAAGGTAATCAAGTAACCACAGACTAATGAGTAGATCTATGGGTAACACGATCTCTTTTCATAACCGGCAACAGACAGATATATTAGTATAGATGTGTTTTATGGACATAAAAACATCCCTAAAACCAATGCACACCTACTCTACTAATTGGTAAAACTGTATTCCACCCTAATTGGACGTTTGTCCAGTCTAAACATATCTACATGTGTGTTTGATTTAACTAGTGATGTAGCTACTGACAGTTGTCAAAGTTTACTCGATGTAGTGAGAGGTGAATGTAAATTCACACGTAACTTTGGAATTATTTAATTAAATCATTAATTATTATTTTATTTAATTATTTTCGTGTGTCGGGTCGTCCTCTTCCCTCAAACATGGTCGAGGAGGGCGATGGCTGGAACATGCGTCAAGCTCGTGACCGGGCGCTGCTTGCGGGAGCTGGTCTGCTCGTGGTGTATACACAAATAGAAATAAAGTAATTGATGTTCCCAAAATTTATATAGTGTCCAAAAATTTAAGAAAACAGGAAGTCCCTCCCTATTAATAATAACACAACTAACAATATGTAAGTAGTATATTTAAAAAGAGCACGGACCCAGGAGTCTGTGGTAAAGCTGCATATATATAAAAAAGTGTCTTGCTGGTGATCTAAGTAGAACCGAAGAGAATGCTGGCCCTTTCCTAGATATAATGCCCTTAGCCAGCTCTTACAGCATCCACGAGAAGAAATGGGAGGTAAGAGACTTATTATTTGGTGTCTATCTATATAATCAGATAGTTTTGGATTTTCAGTGTTATCTCTGTCGCACAAACAAAGAGTTGTTAAAACATTAAAAATTTTCAATGTTTAACCGACTTCCATAAAGTAGGAGGTACTATGTTCGTCTGCATGTATTTTTAACCATATTTTTTACAAAACCACAGTTTTCTACAAAATATTGTATTTTATGGCTCGGTATATAGCTCAGTAGTTATAGTTAATACGCAGTCAAATGCTAAATAACTTCTGTTATAGAACAAAAATAGTGACAGGGGGGTGACTGTAAGCTACTGTCATCATGTGTACACTTTATTGTATGTTTGTCCGGTGCACTCAGCCAGTAAATAAATCACGTATCTATCCGTTGTTATGGTAACTTGAGCTGTGCCGACAACGTAGTGTCGTACTTATATTATCGAAAAAGTTGTAAAAATTCTAAAAATAGTCTATTTGCAATAAATCTTTTGACTTAGATAAATATTGAAGTAAAACTTCTTAACGCCCACTTGACTTGCGGGTAAGCTGGTGAGGCGAACGAAAGTTGAGAGGGAGATATAGAAGATAGATACGGTATATTACTGTAGGGGCAAGAGAGATGGTGCTAAAGAAGTTTTACTTCAGTCGTGTGATCTAAAGCACACTCGTTTTTTATGGTATTACTATTGTATAGTCGTCTAAAAGTATGTTTATTGTACCTAATAATCTTGTAACTATTGCTATGTATGATGTTGGCAGTTTTAACTTTATTGTATCAAGGTAGGTATATGTGTATGTACATACAACAGACACAAAAACCCATTACAGTAAAAGATTCTTATTTGCGTTTCCTTTATTCCCGTTTTCACTAATCGCGGATTAAAAAAATGCGACCCAATTTCTATATTCGCGACTAAAAATTTTTTTTTTCGATGTACTAATAAGTACATATTTAATAATAAAATTATTCCAATATCCAACCCAATCTCCTTGTCAAATGGACTAATAAAAAAGTAAAATAGATCTTATTACAAGTTTGCCTAAAGTATGTTGTTAAATGATATCGCCGAGGCCTTTGACACAAGCCGCCTTCGCCGCGATCGGCTGCAAATGCGACTGCTGTGTATCAGTCTGAATTGAAGGAGCTTTTGAAAACTGCCAAGCAAGAAAAAAATACAAAATTCTTCAAACCATTGCCTAAGCCTTAAGATAATTAATTTAAATGTTCAAAAACTTTAATTAAATAATTTTATATATTTGTTTATTTTTGTCACCTAGGAACGTATCCCCTATAATGCCATATAAATTACCAATCTGTATTCACGGTTTCTGTATTCGCGGCATATTTATGGAACATATACCCCGCGAATGAAGAGCTTTTACTGTACCTAGTTACTTTCGATTTAACATATAAAATAATATCTCTATAGCAGTATTTATTCAGTAAAACAAGTAGTGCTAACGAAGTTCCACATCATCGATATCGACAAAATAGTCTAGGTATTTATTGACACATCACTAATGTAAATGAATATTTACTATGATAGACAACACCTATAACCAGCCAGACAGATTGGCGGATGGGCGAGAGCATACAAAAGGGTAAGCTAAGAGATGACTGGTTTTAATTTGCTTACACTTATTTTAAATATCTATCAAACAATGCTACGAAACTTGCAATTATTCGTCGCTTGCTCGGTCATCAGTCATCAAAATTGAGCACGCGGTTAAAAAGCAACTTTGCACTGTTGTATAACAAATAACTATTTAAGGCGCCAAGTAAGACGAGTGGTACGGTTTTTCGTCTCGTTTATTATTATCAATGAGTTGATTAACCTAAGGTTTCAACAATATGACGTCAAAAGAAAACAGCGCGCGCAAAGCAAAGTAAAAAAAGTACACGAAGAAGGTTCAGTCTCAGTTTTTAACAAATTAAAAAAGGTTGTATGTAAAATTCGGCACCATGGAGGTAGAAGTAAACAGGACTAATGATGTTTTGAATTCACAACTTGCACACGCAAATTCAAATTACTTTATCCTCTAGCGGATAAAAACGGCTTTTGCACTCAGATATCGAAGAGCAAATATACTCTTTCCGAAATGGGGGGATGAAAATATACTTAATTAGTTAAAGTATGATCTAGTTACCTACCAGGATACCAAAAATACTGAGGAGGTAAAGATTTTAGCGAAATACCCAATTTGTCACAATCATAATGGAGTAGGTAGGAACCTATTATGAGGGCATTAGAGTATGATACTTTCATAATTTTTTTTTATTCATTTACATTTTTTGGTATCGGTAAAATGGCGATGAAGTGATTTTAGTTAAATTAGCAGACATGGGTATCTTTTTCAACCGACTTAGAGGACAAAAAAGAGGAAGTTCTCAATGTGACTGTATTCTTAATGTTTGTTACCTCAGTTCTTTCGACTGTGTGAACCGATTTTGATGATGATTTGAAATCTGGTGCTTCCCGTGTGGTCCGGTTCCATGGCATCCATGAGAAAACTATATAACTCCGAAGTCGGGTTTTTACGCTTTGCGTTTCTTATGGTCAAAGTTAAAGTCAAGATTTATTGGAAATAGGCTATTGTTAGCACTTTTACAACTTTTGTTTTACACTTTCATATTGGTTAGTACAATGTGGTAACGATGTCTCACGCTCGCCTAAAAGAAACCAGTTCTCTCCTCTTAAAAAAAACAAATTATAACTATTATATTGGCCTTGCTAGGTAAAATTTGACAATACGCTCTTTGTAATTTAATACGCTTGGTACAATAACTTAACTATAATTATCTAATATGATTTTGACTTGAAAAAATGCTAAAAATTGCTTATTTACTATAAATCTTTTGACTTTGACTTTATTAATGACAGCATAATTGTTTCAAATACATATAAACAATATCGTATACGTTTCTATTCAAGGCAGTTTAAAATACTTCTTCCAAAGTACCTAAATGAAATTGACCGCCAGCTCTTGCCCTGTCACTATTTATAAAACACCTGTCTATTGCTCCCATCGACCTTATATCTGAAATATAAGGTTTAAATTAAGTAAACCACCCTCCACTAAGGGCTCTTCTAGCTATGATTTGCTAGTTTATTTTTCACGGCAGACTGACGTTGTTTACACGACCGGGGTACATTGAATTCGTATCGATCCTTGACGTTTTGTAGATAAAGATCGCTTTTAGCGAGTCTGCGGATTGGTTTGTTCTAACATTTAAAATTGGTAATGCTATTTGGATTGATCTAACAGTATAAAATAAAAAAATGAGTGTGCTTTAGACCACACGACTAAAGTAAAACATCTTTAGCTCCATCTATCGGCCGGTGTAACTTTATTTTGGCGTTGGCTCCACACTTTGTGTATTTAGCCAGTGTCAAGTAATTAATTTCTCAAGTTTATATATATGTGTCAAGTCGCAGTCCAAGTCAGCAAGTCAAGTCATAGTCTAGTCTAGTTAAGTCATACTCCTAGTAAAGTGGTGGCAACTTTAGCAAAAGCTTCTATAGAGTTTTGGAAACAACACGAAAAAAAACGTTTCACCATCATTATACCACTTTCCCACACTCATGCCTGCAATCCAGCACTTAACGAATAAAACGCCACCAAATTTATGCACTAACACTGAAAATAACACAAGTTTAGGAAAATAATACAATGCGGTGACGCTATCTTATTCGTTTTCCCGCCAAAAGTCCCTTGTTTTGCTTCGTTTTTAATGATAATGTTGCCATCTTGACAATTGTAAATTGTCAACAACAAAAACATAGTTATACCGGCCTAAACTAAACTAAAGCTTGGAACTAAACTAAAGAAGTTTTATTTCAGTCGTGTGGTCTAAAACACACGACTGAAATAAAACTTCTTTAGTTTCTTGGTCTAAAGCACACTCGTTTTTTTTTCTATAGTTCCAGATATGACCATCCAGACCCTGTAGGAGTATAAGACAGATTGCTAAAATGATATGCCTATGTAAATGATTGTGCCGTGTGGTCGCGGTGCGAGACTAGGACCAACCACCCCCCAATAATAGCAATACGATTATATCGATATGAATATATAATTCGGTTATCGTGCTGTGATTTTCTCCTTCTCACCATCAGTAATCTACTATATAAAAATAAGTCAGGTTTTCCTTCCTGACGCTATAACTCCAGAAAGCACGAACCGATTTCCACGGTGTTGCATTCGTTGGAAAGGTCTCGGGCTCCGTGAGGTTTATAGCAAAGAAAATTCAGGAAAAATTAAGGACAAACCAACATTTTAAGTAGATGGCGCCGGTGCGTGATACATTGTTTGACAGCTACTGTTACATAAAACGAAGCCATCTGGTGGCGAAACGGAGTTCGCCGGGTTTGCTAGTAATTTATAGACATGCAGGTAGGTCATCAATGAAAAAAAAAATGTTTGTTTGATTGTTTATTGGAATATTATGTAAGTAAAACTTATTTATAAAGGCACTTATACTTTAACCATTCATCGTTTTATTACACACTTCACAAGTAAACCTCTCCTTACCTGTAAAAAATAAAATATCATTTATTATTAAATTGCCAAACGATCACATACATAGACCTGGACCACAGATAGGATTCCCTGTCTGTGTGGGACCCAGGAACTACAAGGACCATGGTCCTACAACATCGACAAAGAACAACTATTTGCACTGTTTCTCGTTCATTTGTCCTGTCGCGGGAAACGAACCCGTCGCCTTCAAGCAAAAAAAAAAAAAAACGAGTGTGGTTTAGACCACACGTCTGAAGTAAAACTTCTCTAGTTTAGCTCCATCTATCGGCCGGTATAAATTTGTTTTTGCTTTGTTTAATATTAATGTTGCCAACCAAAAACCAACATAGTAATACAAATTGTTAACTTTGTCATGTTGACAATAGAGATCTACGTGAACCAACTTCAACTTCCGTTCGCCTCGCATTCACCAGCTCACTCCCCAAGTCAAGCGTGCGTAAAGAAGTTTTACTTCAATAATGATTGATCTTCAAAAATGATTCTTTAAATACTATTTTAGTTTTATAAATTTATGTTCAAATTGCGACTGAAGATTTGTCATTGATTTAGTTCTCTGAAAAAATATATACACCTCGTGAAAAATTGTTTTTTTCTTCTACTAATAATATATGTGGACATTTCACACAGCGCCATCTAGCCCCAAACTATGCAAAACTTGTACTATGGGAACCAGATAACTGATACAATACTTACATACTTTTTGTTTATAAATACATACATAGAATACATTATAACACCCGGACACAGCACAAACACCTATGTTCATCACACAAATGTTTGTCCTGGGTGGGAATCGGACCCACAACCCACAGTTCAGAAGGCAGGTACTACCAACTGAGCTATCGGGCCAGCAAAAGCAACTAAAATAACAAAAATAGCACAATCAGCAAAATCAATTAATAATATTCCCTGAACTATATCCCGACGTCGCTTATGATAGTATTCAGAGAGTATATTAGTTGGTGTAAGTAACTTACTCTGGTGTTCCAGAACATGTTGCCTCAACAGCTGGCTGCTCTCGAACTGCTCCCGGCAGATGCGACACTTGTAGTGGTGGCCTACCACCTGGACACAATACCTTCACGTCAACACCTTTTTTTTAAATCTGCATTTCCACAGACACCTGGGTCCGTGCTTTTTGTTAAATTATTTTTATATTTATGAATTAAGCCTATTATTAACATGAACATACATAATACAGGAAGGACAATACAGCCATACAAAAACATACATAAACATAAATAGTTATTTCTAATTGTGCGTACACCACCGAGCAAACCAGCTTCCGCAAGCAGCACCCGTTCACGAGCTTTACGTTAACACCTGGAACTCGTCCACTCACGGCTGTAGCTAGGGGGGGAGGGGGGGCATTGTGAGAAAATGCCATACCTTGAAATCACAATGATAATTTCATTCATCTTATGTAAATAAAAAAATATATATTTAAGAAAGTATATATAATCAATAATATGTATAATATACATAAACGAACTTTGCAGAAAAGTCCTATCACCTTGTAAAAGAGGATGTAAGAACTAAGTTAGAATTTAAGTAAATCCGAAATAAAGGTTATATTGGAGTTTTGGCGGGAACGCGAAAAAGATTGCGTCACCGCATTGTATTATTTTCCAAAACTTGTGTTATTTTCAGTGTTAGCGCATAAAATTGGTGGCATTCTATTCGTTAAGTGCTGGATTACAGGCGTGAGTGTGGGAAAATGGTATAATGATGGTGAAACGTTTCTTTTCGTGTTGTTTCCAAAACTCCATAGAAGCTTCAAGTAAAGTTGTCACCACTTTACTAGGAGTATGACTTTGACTAGACTATGACTTGACTTTATGACTGCAACTATGACTTGACACATATTTGCGTGAAATATCATTAACTTGATAAATTATCAATTACTTGACACTGGCTAAATACACGGAGGTGTGGAGCCAAAAATTATTAAAAAAAAAGGTTATATTAATAATACTACTAATAATTAATAACGATCACATACATAGATCCTGGACCCTAACTAGAATTCCCTGTCTACTTTTCGGACCCAGGAACTACGACGACCATGGTCCCACAACACCCAGACACAGAACAAGTGCTTGCGCTTTTTTTCCGAGCACAAATACTTGTCCTGCCGCGGGAATCGAACCCACCGCCTCCGGGTTATGAGTCGACCTGCTCAACCACCACACCACAGAGGCTGTCAAATTAGATAGGATTAAGTGAAACACTTACGTCAGCCAAAACCTGCGATATGCTCTTCTTGTGTTTGTGAATGTCCTGGGCGGAGTGAGCTTTGAAATGTGCGAGCAGATTGTATGCGGTGGTGAATGTTCGGGCGCAGATCGGGCATTCCGCGGCATCTGTAGTTAGAACACATGTCACATTTGAATACTTATAATTATGAATTTTAGATACAAGCTTTCAAATATTGTAATTTTGCACAAAAGTCCTAACCACCTAGTAAAAGTAGATGTAAGAACTAAGTTAGAATTTAAATAAATCACACTAATATTATAAAGGCGAAAGTTTGTATGTGTGTTTGTGTGTATGTGTGTATGTTTGTTACTCCTTCACGGGCAAACGGCTGAATGGATTTGGATGAAATTCGGTACCAAGATAGCTAACACACTGGATTAACATATAGGTACATTTTATTCAGGAAAAGTGCAATTTTTGATGAGCCAATAATTAAAATACTTTTTAACCGCGGGGCGCAACTAGTCTAAAAAAAGGTTATAGATACATTTTCTTCCATTATATAACCTTTATTTTAGACTAGTTGCGATACTAGTAATATTATTATTATACTTTGTATCTGCGGGCGAAGCCGCAAGGCGCAGGTTTTCTTTTTTATATTGTTTGTTAGGCTCGCGTTTGACCACTATCGCACCTGATGGTAAGTGACGATGCGGTCTAGGATGTAACACGCTTGCCCAGAAGAAGGATATAAGGTACATACTGTCCCCGCGCGCCCGCCCCCCCCTCTCGGAGGCCTGGTAGCACCGCGCGCACACGCGCGCCGTGCAGCGCTCCGCCAGGCTCGCCCGCCCCGCCGCGCCCGCCCCGCCCGCCCCGCCGGGGCTGCGGGCACACCGGGGCCGTTGGGAACATCGCATCATTAACATAAATATGAGTGGAAACCGCTCCCAGAAACCAGATCACTGGTTCACACTTATATACTTTTTACATACATAGAATACAATATAACACCCATACACAGAATAAACTTCGATGTTTATCACAAAAATGTTTATCCTGGGTGGGAATCGAACCCACAACCTACAGTTCAGAAGGAGATATCAACTTTTTGAAACGACAAAACACAAACTTATTGATTGTAGATCGTTTTGCATGGTAACATTTAGTCATCATCAACAGCCTGAAGTCCTCCACTGCTGTACACAACGAATAAAATGCTACCAATTTTATGCACTAACACTGAAAATAACACAAGTTTTGGAAAATAATACAATGCGGTGACGCGATCTTTTTCGTTTTCCCGACAAAACCAAGAGAGTTTTAATAAACGTTTTAGCTCTGCTGACATATTTCACTGCCAAAAACAAAAGTTTACAAGCTCTGTAATTAATAAAATTTAAGTCTGTAAAATATTGTATTGTATTGTGTGCTATTCATTAAGTATGTTAATTAAGTTGTTACCTACCTCTTCCATTTCCTTCTTGTCAATGTAACCTACTTAACTGTATTTGTATTTGTACTTTCTGCTCTCTATTTTAAATATGGAATTTTATAAAATAAAGTGAAACCATAATTGGATGTGGGTTCTAGTATGAAGCTAAACTATACCTTACATTAAGATCTGTGGATTTTGTGAAAGAAATAAATAAATAAAGAATAAAAAGTATACATACCCTTTATCAATCATTCCATACACCGCAGACAAAGATTCATTAGGCTTGTACACTACCAATGCTCTCCCGTCATTATGTTTCTCCTGAAATAAAAAAAATTGCCAGTGTTGTGTATGAAAATAGGTTTCATATTAGTTTACAGTCAACCTCTTTTTGTATTGTTTTATTCTTCTTTCTTTTCTATTGTATTTGATTGTCTTTTGTTTTTTCAGTTCTCATCTTGCTCCTTAACTTAATAAATATGTTCTTAGAGAGTTTTGGCGGGAACGCGAAAAAGATTGCGTCACCGCATTGTATTATTTTCCAAAACTTGTGTTATTTTCAGTGTTAGTGCATAAAATTGTTGGCATTCTATTCGTTAAGTGCTGGATTACAGGCGTGAGTGTGGGAAAATGGTATAATGATGGTGCAACATTTCTTTTCATGGTGTTTCCAAAACTCCATAAAAGCTTCAAGTAAAGTTGTCACCACTTTACTAGGAGTATGACTTTGACTAGACTATGACTTGACTTGATGACTGACTGTGACTTGACACATATTTGCGTGAAATATGATTAACTTGATAAATTATCAATTACTTGACACTGGCTAAATACACGGAGGTGTGGAGCCAAAAATAAAAAAAAAAATTTGTTCTTACTAAAGTTATTGTGATCTTAATAAAGTTACAAAAACTCTCACCATACTTAAAACAACTTCTGACACAGTCTTGTTGGCCGCTCGGATTCTATGGTGCCCCAATATGTAATTACCCAGTACTTTCTTCTCCTTGTATTGTGGCAGGATACACTGGAATATTTCCGACTTCTTATCTCCTTCTTCATTTTCCACGCATGTTTTACTCCATATTGTGGTTTCTTTATTACCTGTATTTAATAATAATAATAACGCCTAATGATCACATGCATAAGTCCTGGACCCTAACTAGGATTGCCTGTATCTAGGAACCCAGGAACTATGAGGACCATGGTCCCACACCACCCAGCCTCAGAACAAGTATTTACACTTTTCTGCATACAAATACTTGTTCTGCAGCGGGAATCAAACGCGCCGCCTCCGGGTTATGAGCTGACCTGCTCAACCACCATATCATACAGGCTGTCAAATAAATAAATAAAATAGAAGCTTTAGGTTGGCTTGGCATCTTCATGATGGAACATGCAACAACCCTAAGAGGACACACACGGAATGTTCCGGAAAAAACTAAAACTGTGGCTTTTAGAAAAGTCTTTTTACTGTATGAATGACTATCTAATGTTGAATAATTAATCATTGATATATACTAACGAACTATTAATATTTATTCTAAATTCAATGACATAAGAATAATATAATTAATTTGAAATTTATTGTAAATGTATACCAATGGGATTGTTCAATGTTAAATAGATAATCAGTTGATAAATGTATACTAATGATTGTTCTTAATTTAATGGCAACAATAATATAATGTATTTGAATTTTGCAAGTGTATGCCAATAGAATTATTTTAGTTTATTTGAAAATTGTATTATACTCAGTACTGACCAAACTTAACAATAATTTTCACATGCCACAAGTATGGGCTAAATGGAAGAACTGCATACTAAAAACCTGACATCTACATCTATTTCCATTTATGTGAAATAAATTTCATTTCAGAATCTGCTGCTTCAACTTCAACTCTTTGTTAATGACCTTTGTGGAGAAGTTACCACAATTTTGCCAATATCACGTAGAATGACAGCACATCAAACAAAGATTCTTCAATAATTAATGCAGTAAGGGCAACATTGACTCGTTGTGACACTGATGTTGGGTCCAATAAAGTCTAGTAGTATGTATTATTAAATCCTGATATATTAAAATTGCTTATTGCATTTTAATATTTCAGGCTTATTTACTACTATTATATTGCTTGCTATAACTCATTCTAGCTAGGTACCTGTTTGCTTGCTAACAACATTCCTGAACACAGCAGTTCTAACAGAGCGCTTTGTATTTCCTTTTTCTGGCTTCAGAAGTGTATCACAATGCTTGAAATGCTCCAAACACACATTATTCCAGTTATCCAACCTCTTTTTATCACCTTCTCCCTGTTTTGTTGCTCTCACAGGCAAACAAAGGGGATCATCAAAGTCAGGAATACGAATATTTAACTTTTTCCGATTCTCGAGCGCTTTGGTGGTGATATTTTTCAATATAACGCTTGTTACAGTTGACGTTGGTTTAGTTTTTTTCATCGGTACCTTTCTTTTGCGCACAGGTGGGCTTGGGGGACTTGGCGGCATGATATCTTCGCTGGGATCATATTCAGAGTCATCTTCTTCCTTCACCCTTCTTTTTTTCTGAACTTGAGGACGCTCAACTAGCAGTGATGGTGGTACTAGAGGCTTGGGAGTAGCGGTAGTCGCTAGAAGCGAACTGGTGGTATTGCTATTGATAGTCTGAACACATTGTTGGACAATCTCAGCGTCTTCTTCTAGATATTCTATTTCACCGTCAGATTCAGTCATTGTTATTTGTTGGATCTTAAAGATTAAGAAGAATATTTATTACACTTTTTTACGTTTTGGAACATTTACTAAACAAATCACACTGTTTTATAAATTATTTACGATTATCTTCAAGTCTATTATTGATATTTATAAGTTTTTTTTTTTATGTTTTTGGTCCACACTTTTGTGTATTTAGCCAGTGTCAAGTAATTGATAATTTATCAAGTTAATATGATTGAATTGAATTGAATTGAATCTTAGGTAGTGGCTTCTGCGGCAATTTCGCCACAATTTCGCCAATGTCATGTACTAAAATAGACCATCAAACGCAGGAAATTGTTCGGTAATTTGAAGAATTTGGCCGGTGAAAATGAATGATATGATGAATTTTATTCTGAAACTAATCTGAAATAAATACAAAAATACACAAATGAAAAACTAAATTAAATCACATCTACCAACATGTATTAACTAAACAATATAAAAATCTACACATATTTACAACCTAATTTTATTTACTTTAATATATCTACACAAAATACTTATAAAAGGAGAAAAAAACCAAGGAGAGGAGACACTTAAATGAGACAGGACGAAGGATTTTAGAAGGTATAACATCATAAAGAGAAAACTGCATTTTAGGACAATTGAAAAAAATGTGGTCTACGTTTCCCAGATCTAGACCGCACTCGCAAATCGAGGTATCCCTAATCCGTAATTTATTTAGAAAGACGGGGGTGCAAGAATGATTTAGCCGTAAGCGACAAACTGTTGATGTGGTGGATTTATCCGCCTTTTGGAATTTGGAAAACCATGGCTTATGGGGAATTTCCGGTTGGATATCACCATAATATTTTCCTTTTAAGGTCCTCGAAATTTGCCAGTCGATAGTCCACGAATTGAATAATTTTGGTTTTAATGTGGAGCAAATGTCGTGGAAATATATTTTAAAATGTTCTAGAGAGCCTGTTTGACCAGCATTTCTGGCACATGAATCAACGGATTCATTGCCCAGAATACGTGAGTGACCAGGAATCCACGCCAAGATAACACTAATGCCAATCCTATCACAATGGAACAGTGCTTTCTTTATTTTTAATATAATTGGGAACTTAAATTTTGATCTAAACTGGTTAGCTAATATAGATTGAAGACAACTTTTAGAGTCCGAAAATATAATCGATTTTTTAAGATTATGAGACATTACAAATTGAATGGCTTCAAGAATGGCAACTGCTTCACCAGTAAAAACTGAAGTAAGGGGAGGACACTTATAATTAAGAATGATTTTGGTAGAAGGGATCCACACTGCAGCGCCAACCGGACTATCAACTGATTTAGAAGCGTCCGTATATAAAGAGACCCAGTCTTTATAATCGGTCATTAATTTGTTGGTAAATACTTTGTTAGGTTCAATAGTGTTTTTATCAACCCCGAAGTCCAGAATTACATTTGGTTGGAAAACCAACGCATCATACGGCGTGGAATATAAAGGAAGCATGTGATTTTGAAAAATTGGATCGGGAAAGCTAATAAACTGAATATAACTACGGAGAAGGCAAGGGAGATCATTGGATGACCCAGGAGAGCCATACAAAGTAGATAATTGGTCTAACTTAAAAAGAAGAGGATGATCAGACTTTTGTATTAATTAAAAAAAAAAAACTATTAGCAAGATATTGCCTACGCAGTGAGAGGGGTGGATCAACACATTCGACTTGCATGGCGTTGATAGGGGATGACTTCATTGCCCCTAAGATGATACGTAAGCATTTTGACTGGATTTTATCAAGTTTTTTTAAGCCTAATTTGGACGAGGGATCTAGAAGAAAAGAACCATAATCCATATGACTACGGATTATGGCATTGTAAAGTAATCTTTGAGTAAAAGGGTGAGAGCCCCACCAGACACCGGATAAGGATCGAAGAATATTTATGTTTCTCTCACATTTTTGAGCAACATAGTCAAAATGAGCTGCACCTGATAATTTAGAATCTAACCAAACTCCCAAAAATTTTACTTTACTATCCTGAGGAATAACTTCACCATTTACTTTGACATGTATAGGGAGCACAAACCTTTTCCTAGTAAATACAACCACATTACTTTTAGAAGTAGAAAGAGAAAGACCATGCCGCAGAAGCCAATCAGATAGATATGATAATGCAGATGTTAATCGGCTTACTGCTGCACCCAAAGATGTTTCAGACACATAAAGGGTCAAGTCATCAGCATACTGTAAAATTTGACAAAAAGATTGCACTGATTGATCTAAATCACTAGTGTACAGGCTGTACAGCAAAGGACTGAGGACAGATCCTTGTGGTAAGCCTTTCCAGACAGTCCTAGCAGGAAGTAGTGAATTCTGACTTTTAATTTTAATAGATCTCTCCATGAACATGTTGCATACAAATCGGACCAACTTTTCTGGGATACCCAACTGAATAAGCTTACGTCTTAGAACAGGAAGTAAAACGTTATCATATGCAGAAGCAATATCAAGGAATACAGCTACTAGATACTCCTTTTTCAAAAAAGCTATGCGGATATCAGTTGTTATTAAGCTAAGACTATCCATAGTGCTCATACATTTTCTAAATCCAAATTGAGATTTCGCAAGTAAGTTATTACTTTCCACAAGCCATTCAAGACGATGTTTAATCATGTGCTCTGTTACCTTCGCCAAAACTGATGATAGAGCAATGGGTCTGTAACTGTTCGGATCGGATGGGCTTTTGCTAGGTTTGACAACAGGGATGACTACTTGTGTTTTCCATGGTTGAGGAACTATACCATATTCAAAATAAAAGTTTACTAGGCCTAAATAATATTCTTTACTTTTATCAGAGGATTTTCTTAAGAATGAATATGGGATTCCATCTGCACCAGGAGATGAGTCAACAAGGTCGTCAAGAGCCAATTGAAGCTCAGAAAATGAAAAGGAAGAATCAAAACTGTTTAAGTTTGGGAGAGGACTTGGAACAGATGGAAACCAGTCTATATTTGGAACAAATGAAGGAGACATTTTATCAGAGAATGCCTCAAGCCATGATGATGGATCATTCATAGAAATGTTATCAATACTACATGATCCCCTATACCGCTTGATTTGTTTCCAGACAAAAGAGGAAGGGAATCTGGGAGACAAAAGTTCACAGTAGCCAACCCATCCTTGTTTCTTCTTTTTCGCAAGCAGTCGTGTTGCCTTCGCAGAACACTTCTAATATTTGAGAAAGTTTTCTACTGTCATGGAAACATTATAATCCTCTTCAGACATATTCCTTTCATTAATAGCTGCCGTACATTCAGAATCCCACCATGGGGTAGAAACTTTAAAATAAAAAGGCTTTTTTATAGGGAAATTCTCATCAGCACTGGAAATAATAAAGTCGACGAATTTAGAATAACATTCAGAAAAATTATCAATATTACATATAGGAAGAGTTTCTATTTTATTTTCAAGAGTAGTAGAATATGAGGACCAATCAACATCTGATAATCTGTATTTTAGAGTAGGACAAAAATTACGAGCGGGAATCACTCTGTTAGAAATAGAGATTACAATAGGGTAATGGTCACTGCCATAAGAGAGGGATAAGACCTTCCAAGAAATGAGAGAAGCAAGCGAAGCAGAGCATATAGAAAGGTCAAGAGCACTTCTAGGGTTTTGGGAAGGAAATACCCTCCTAGTGGGAGAACCATTGTTGACAACACAGAGATTCGCCTCATCAAAAATTTCAAGCAAAGCAAGGCCAAAGGCATCATCGTGACCAGAGCCCCATGAGGAGTGGTGAGCATTAAAATCTCCCAGTAAAATAATGGGAGGAGGGACTGAAGAAATTACGTTTATTATATGAGGAATCAAGCTTGGGTGAGGATGAGGAATGTAAACAGATAGGAATGAAATGTTAAAGGCTTGAACGACTACAATATTGAAATCGGGAGAGACAGAAGGAAGAGTAATTTGTGAAAAAGGAAGTGAGCGCCTTATAAGTAAGGCGCTCCCGGCATACCCGTCAGCCCTGTCATCCCGACAGGAGTAGCCTGAAACCCGAAAACGGGATCCAGGCACTAACCATGTCTCCGAGATGGCAATGACTGACGGGTGGAATTTGTTAATTAGGTGAAGGAGTTCAGACTTTCTGCGACGAATGCTTTTGGTGTTCCACTGGAGAACTGACAGATCCATAATTATGGGATAAACATAAAATTTCATTAAGTTTTTGGGCAACGTTGGACGGTAGGGAGTTATTACGGGATATAATACTAATAATCATGGAGAGGAGAATTTCCAGGAGGTTATCCTCCTGGAAGGATGATGGAGAGTGAGATTGTTGAGACAGGGCGCAACCGTTTGGTAAGGCTGATGGCGGATCAGCAACGATTGACTGGTGCGACGCCCTGTCAAAGGACTTTCCTAATAGTGGAATAGATCGAGGGGATGAGGTCACAGTTTTCCTATAGGATGAACCGGTTGGGTGGGTGGGTTGACTGGATTGAGGAGAGAATAAAAGTTGGGAAAGATTTGTAGATGAATTTTGCACCACTTCCGAATACGGTCTCAGGGCCTTAGGGAAGTGGGTGGCTGCTTCTTCGTATGATTTATTTTCCTGGGACATGCAGAGTTTAATCGATCTTTGTCTGCTCTGCTCAGGACAACCCTTGCTATTAACAAAATGTTGACCAGAACAATGCAAGCAAGAGCCACTGTTCTCTGGGATCGTACAAGAATCTCCTGCATGAGGCTGAGCACAACGATAGCACCTTGGCCCTGACCTACACTGACTTTTAATGTGTCCAAATCTACAACAATTTAAGCACTGTATAGTAGGAAATTGGTATGCTTCAACCGGGAGGGAAGTATGAAAAGAGAACACCCTGGAAGGAAGAAGTTGACCATGGAATGTCATAACCACAGTTTGGGTTGGAACCCATGAAACTTTTCCATCATCTGTTAATATTTTACGGTTAAGTCTACGGGCTTTCAAAACTATTCCGCAACCATTTGGCAGAGTCATGGACTCAACCAACTCATCCATAGATAAATCTACTGGAACCTGCCGGATGACGCCCATTTTGGTGATATTATAAGTGGGAATGGCGACCACATATTTATTTATTTCTAAAATAGGGTTGTCCAAGAAGTTGTTGGCATCAACAGCTGTTTTGAATTCAACGGAAATTTTATTACGTCCTACTTTTTTGACACCGTCTGGGCAAATATTTTTGACTTTGTTTCGGAAAAGGAATTGTCCGAATTTTATGGGGCGAATGGAAGTACCTGAAGCAGGGTCCGGTTCAGATCGGGAAACGTGTACAATGAATGGGCCTTGATCTGCTTCTGTGTAGGCCTTAATGCCTACTACCAGGTTTGGGTGTACATATATGTTCTGAATAGATGCGACAGCCATTTCTTTGTTTACGATCGTTTTTTTTGCACTGCTACTGGCAGAGCTAGATGCTGAACTATCTTCTAATCGGCGTTTCGCACCGGAAGTTACTGGAATCGATGAGGTCTTAGGCACGACGGGGGGATCAGGAGGATCAGGAGGATCAGGAACCAACGGATCCATCCATAAATCTTCCACCATCCTGAATTTTGTTGAAACAAATGAGCGAGCTAAATAACTAAGCACTACTTACCAGGAAAACTATGAAATAACACTTTTTACTACAAATGAGCTATAATAAACTCCAACTAATGCATCTGCGTGAAAATTTTGGATTATTTTCCAAAAAATATGAAAATTTTGAAAAAACAATCTCTCTCACACGTGTGACAGCCTATCAATCCGTTAATATGATAATTCACGCAAATATGTGTCAAGTCACAGTCGAAGTCATCAAGTCTTCTTTTTCTCTTCGTTTAATGGCCGGCTATCGCTTTTTAGCAATAATTTTGCCAATGTCAAGTGAGGAATTTTGTACGGTTATGTCATGTCAAGTCATAGTCTAGTCAAAGTCATACTCTTAGTAGTATGGTGGCAACTTGAAGCTTCTATGGAGTTTTGGAAACAACACGAAAAGAAACGTTTCACCATCATTAAACCATTTTCCCACACTCACGCCTGTAATCCAGCACTTAACGAATAGAATACCACCAATTTTATGCACTAACACTGAAAATAACACAAGTTTTGGAAAATAATACAATGCGGTGACGCAATTTTTTTCGCATTCCCGCCAAAAACTCCGGAACGAATAATCCATCCGCACTTCACAGTTTTTAGTTAATTCCACAGGTTATTAATATGTAGCCAGCAGCGGTCAATCAGGGTCGCAAACATTGATCACACGGATTCACTGAACGATAAAAACTGCGAAAAGATTTTTCTTAAACATGTGTGGAAATATTATCATTACTTTTGAATAAAGAACACGCGAAGTATCATATTTACGTAGACTGAAAAACCAAAATCACTTCCCGGCGCATACTTTGAATTTGGAACGAAGTGCGCACCGGCAATGTTGCATGAAACGGTGTGCTTTTTGAATTTAGAACTCTTTCATCTATCGTACATATTCCGTTCTCGTGGCTGTATACTGTACGTCTGTATGTGTCTGTATGTACAGATGCGTTTACCTTTCGGCACAAACTGTAACATAAAATAAAAATGGCGGTAAAGTGGGGTTAGTTGTTATTTCATATTTGGTTGATAAAAATAAATTTTGTTCAATAATTTTCCTAACTTGAGCAATATCACTTTTAATTTTAATTAAATTTATTATGTAGAAGGACCTTTTTTTTTTTTTTTTTTTTTTAAGAAAAGCACTATATATGCGCCTCTGCCGAAACGGCAAATGCCTGTCTCGTATCATTGAAGTCCTCACCTGCGGCTCAGCCTTCAAACTCATACACGACCTGCAATTGCCTATTTGGCTGCCTTTGCAATAATGTACTATTGAAGTAAGAGTTCCTTTTACAGAACGAGGTTTTATAAACGAGTCAGTAATGTGAAGTCCAAACAGGTAAGTTTCACCAAAAATGCAACGCCAAGCAGCCTATGGTAAAGTATTTCTTTAAAGTAGAATTAAGATTATTAGAGACCCTGTTAGGCATAACAATATTGTTTATTATTAGAGGAGAGTAGGTTAAATATAAAAAAAACGAGTCTGCTTTAAACTACTGAGGTAAAACTATTTTAGTTTAGCTCCATCTATCGGCTGGTTTAACTTTGTTTTGGCTTTGTATAATGTTAATGTCGCCATCTTGACAGTAATTATTGTAAATGTAAATTGTCATTTTATTGGACGTACGAACATAATAATCTTTTTTTAAAACTTTGTTATGTTGACAATGGCTACGCTTACCAACTTCAACTTCCGTTTGCCTCGCATTCAACTGCTTACTCCTTAAGTCAAGCGTGCGTAAAGACTTTTTACCTCAATAATTCATTTCAAAATTGTTTTTTATAAAAAAAAACTTTTAAATAAAATATTAATAATCAAAATATTTAGAATAATTTTATTTAGATTAGTACTTCATCATCGCTGAATCATAACGCATACGTTTAAACAAAAATCAAATCGATATACAATAAATCGATATTTTGCTTTATACTCTATGCTTCTCTCTACCAATCAACCATGCAATGAATTTACTCTACTCTGTCTTTGGTATTATTTTGGTAACAACATGTCGGACAAGTATGTATTGTGGTATTTTACTTAATTTTTCTCGAATTCGCTTTGTTAAACCTTGTTGAATTACGTTTTACTTCGTTTGACTTACTATATCCCAAAGTCACATTATTAATTTACACGAGAACGGCACTTTATATATAAAGCACGGACAAATTCTTACATGCGTTCTACTTTTCCTAACAATAGCATTTATTTCAGTGAAGACTTGCTTGGAGATGATTTAGGAGACCAGAGCCTGGCAGACTATAACCTCGGTAATGAAGAAGAGGAGCAGCTGTTGGCTGACGACTACGAAGGTGGTGGGCCTCAGAATGTACCCATATCGTTAAGTGATGGTTACTCGGCAGGCGTAGAAGTGGTTCCACCTGACTATCCCAGACATGGGAGGGAGTATGCACCCCCGGTGAGTCTTGCCGTTAATTTTTTACAATGCCTTAGGTTATTTATACAAAAAAATATATCATACTTTTACTAAGTATTAAGTCTTGTTTCATAATAATTTCGCTAGTGAACGAGGCTGAATATTGATATAAACAAACACATCCAAGTATGTACTGTGTTTTATCAATGTGTGTAACAGTAACCACAATGCAAAATTCTTTATAATCAGTGATCAACACCTGTCTTACTTCCAACCAATCCATGGTCTAAGTCTGGATTTTACAACATTATGTTTCTGTTCTACACAATGGTCAGTCATCATCTTAACATTTCACTTGATTATTGGACACAATCTTCACACAGACTGGCCAAAAAACAGATAAAGTATGTCTAATTACTATTAATTTTGATGGAAAATGCAATGTTAGTGTTCTGCTGTGGTGTAACAATGTATGTGCATAATGACTACATCTATACATATAAAATCCTGACTGACTGACTGACATATATTAATGCACAGCTTAAACCGCTGGCCATAGAGAGTTGAAATTTGGAGGGTGTGTTCTTTGTAAAGTGTAGGTATCCACAAAGAAAGGGTTTTTCGGAATTCCACCCCTAAGAGATTGACTCTTTCATTAGATTGAAATGACAAGGACTGCAATAGATTTGAACTATCAGGTTTAAGATTTTGTTGAATAGAATCATCACATAATATGTTAAACAAAATCAATTTATAGCCACTGTAGACACAAATAATAATACAAAATTCTTTCTCTACAATTAGCTGAGCCTTGAACAGATGTGTGTGTGCATTGATCACCAATAAGTAACACACGGATAGTACTAATCACTGAAATATCCACAGCCAATGCAGTACCAGCCAATATTAGATACAGAGTGTGTAGTCCCGAACATAACTGTGGAGGTTCCCAACTTGCCCCCGCATTCTACGTATGCGCCTATAGAACCTCGGCATTATGAGTCGGAGCATGCTGTACCCCTGGCGATAGTAAGTAATATACCACATTTCAAAGTTATTTATTTTATTAATTTATAATCAGAATCAGCTTGCCTTGTGTCCTTCCATGTCAGTCTCTCATGCTGCACAAATTACATTTACCATACACCTATTACCACATAAATGATGACAATTACATTACCATGTAAAATGGTGTGATTACACTAGAGTTTAACAATACATAGGTATGATTCTGTAAAATGATTTTTTTTACATTTTAACAATAAGCAAAAATGAGATGGCAGTTCAATCATTCATTTTTAACATATTATGTTTCTATTATGTTTAATAAAACAATCACAATAACTTTAGTAAGTACATATTCATTGAGCTAGGGAGCAAGACAAGAACTGTAAACTGACAAATAAAAGACAATCAAATACAATAGAAAAGAAAGAAGAATAAAACAATCCAAAGGAGGTCTGTAAACTAATATGAAACCTATTTTCATACAAAACAGTTTCTATTATAAGGCCATATTTGTGTAAACTGTTGTTTGCACAGTATAATCGGTTATATTCATCTTTTTCAGCCTGCTGGCCCTCAAGAATCACCACAAATTGTGCCCTCAGAGGTCTCCATGACCGTTTCAAGTATGTACCATTTTATCCAACTGTAGAGTGTAACTAATGATACCATTTTATGATGTCAAACTTTAGCATCTAACTATTTTATGAGTGACCTTAAAATACATTTTTTATTATTTGAAATGGCCAGTACTGCAGAACGTAAATTTTCTATATTAACATGGAAACTAGTGCATATAAAATGTGTATTTAAAAAGAATAATAATAACCCTTGAAAATTTTATTAAATTAATGAACAACTTTATAAAGTCATTTATTGATATATACTTGTTATTATGTTATATTAATTAAGTTAATTGCAATTGTATTGTATTTATAGTTTTGTATTTTATTGTATAATTTTGGGTTCTTCTAGAAAGAACTAAAATATATAATAACTTGCATATTATATCCTTTGCTTTACATGGAAATAAAATGTTTCAGATGGTGAAGGGACCCGAGAAAGATTTGTGGCCGAGCGTCCGGTCGGAGCGCAGAGAATGCCACAAGTGCGAGATATTCCTGACAGTTTGGGTAAAGTACAAAAGTCATTTCTAATACAAAAATAACGTTTAAAACAAGTTATAATTAAAATAAAAAAACCACCGATACAAAATAAAAATAAAAATTCGCCATTATGTGGTGGTGGCCATTTTGGATTTGAAATTCATCATAGTGTTACACATATTGAGGGAGTTGTGAAAAAATATGTAATCCGCCATTTTATGGCAGTTGTGAAAAATTTATGTCATCCGCCATTTTGTGGCGGCGACCATCTTGGACGGATTTTCATAAAACATAGTCATAAACACTCCCAACTAATTCATCTTTCATCCAAAACAAAAAAAAAAAACAAAATCGGTTTATCTGACCAAAAGAATGGATGGTCTATGAATGTGCATGTTATTATGCCTACGTCATAACATCTACCTTTCATGCCAAATTTCAGCCCGATCCGTCCAGTGGTTTGGGCTGTGCGTTGATAGATCACTATGTCAGCCAGTCAATCAGACAGTCATCTTTGAGTTAAATATATTTAGATTATCCTATTCCGGATGAAGAAAAAACCAAAAATCGTACTGTTCTTGAGTACTAAATCAAGAACGGTATGATTTTTGTGTTTTAGTTTGTAACTACCACAATTTTGTTTTATATATGTATAGATTCTCATGAAAACGTTTTTTCGTCCACTGTCCACAGTAGGAATGATTTATTTTGTTATTATGGCACCAATAATTTCTTCACCAATTTCTTCCCTCGGGAAGAAATGAGGTGGACCTAATTACGTTGGGACCAAAGTTATTGTTACACTACAATAAGAGTTCTGTATCTGTTGTTCCAGACAAGGTAGTGATACCGCGCGGGTTCCCCCGCGGCCGCACCTCGTGGCGGAGCCCGCACTTCAGCGCCCGCTTCCAGCAGCACCCCTACCGCCGGAACTATGCGCACCGGGTGAGGGGGGGCTGTGCCCCGCAATGTACATACATACATACGTGTGGACATTTCACACAGCGCCATCTAGTTCCAAACTAAGCATAGCTATGGAAACCAGATACCTGATACAATACATAGATGTTTTTTGTTTGTAAATACATACATAGAATACAACACCTAGACACAGAACAAACACCTATGTTCATCACACAAATGTTTGTCCTGGGTGGGAATTAAACCCACAACCTACAGAAGGCAAAGCTACTACCAACTGAGATATCAGGCCAGTCAAATAAAAAATATCTTCGCGGACATTGTCATTGTCGAACATGCCGCCGTCGTTAGAGCAAGTGGAAACTCAAATAATTGCAAAAAAATCAAAATTTTTTTACAAATCAAAATACGTACTTGTGATATTGTTCTAAGCATATAAAACCCGCTATAATTAAAGTGTTTAGTTCCCTTTCTCACGACTGGCTTTTTAAATATGTTTTTTTAATGTTAGTTATGACGTGACGAGCTAACCGTTTACCTGACGTTAAGCAACACGGCTGCCCGTATCAGTTGCAGTGTCATTTGGAACTCTAGAAATAAAGTATAGAGTTTCGCGTGACACTGCACTGCGCACGTCATCCTGAGAAATCAGTAAATCTAGTAATAAGATTACTAGACTGAGAAAACAGGTCATAAGTCTCATTTGCCCAGTAACTTCACTAGTTACAGTGCCCTTCAAATCGCAATACAGTGCTTGCGCACTACTGCTTGGCGGCAGAATAACTGGCAAAGCGGTGGTACCTACCTAGACGAACTTTGCAGAAAAGTTCTACCACCTAGTGAAAGCACATCTTGCACCTGGTGCAAGCCATCCGGCTAAATGCAGAAACGAAAACTTCGATCCGAAACTGTGATTACACCTGTGCAAATTTCGCATTTAATTCAAAAGTGACTAGCGGCCCGTCCCGGCTTCGTTCAGGTGGACGTTTATTTATTAAACATTTTATAGTATACGAAAAACAATGTATCCCGCACCGGCGCCATCTACTTAAAATGTTGGTTTGTCCTGAATTTTTCCTGAATTTTCTTTGCTATAAACCTCACGGAGCCCGATACCTTTCCAACGAATGCAAAACCGTGGAAATCGATTCGTGCGTTCTGGAGTTATAGCGTCAGGAAGGAAAACCCGACTTATTTTCATATAGTAGAAGATTGAAATCTAGATTGAACCCTGATTTAGTGTGTAATCAGGTCTGGTGCACTGCGCTTGAGGTACAAAATTACAAGAATCCATCTTATCGTGTCGCCAGAAAAACAGTGCTGTAGCGATAGAAAGAGAACAGTTTAGCTTGTAGCGCTGTGCGAGCTAAACTGCACTGTATTGCGTTGCAACAAGAATCGCTATTCATTTAAATAACTTTTCGGAGTGAGTCTTCTATACCTTTCCCATGTATTCTGTAGTGTAATTGCCAAATGTTGTTCCAGGGTAACTTCAGCCAAAGAAACTCGTTCCCACCCCCGCAACAAATGATGCGCCCCAACATACCCCAACAGATCATACGTCAAGAGATTCGGCAAGATATGATCCGCTCAGATATACGCCCAGAAATCAACCAAATCAACCGGCCAGATATACGCCCTGAAATGATGTGTCCAGATATACGCCCTGAAATGATGCGTCCGGATACACGCCCCGTAATGATGCGTCCCGAAATGAACCGTCCGGATGTACGCCCTCAAATTAATCGCTCGGATATACGCCCTGAAATGTCCCGACCGGATGCACGCCCAGAAATGATCCGACGGGATGTACCGCCTGAAATTTCTAGACCGGATATAATGCAAGAAATGCACCGTCAAGAAATTCGTCCGGATCTGCCGCCGAATCACCAAATGGGACCGGAAATTTCGCCGGAAAGGCCAATGCTGCCGGATATGTCTTTTCGACCGCAATTGGAACGGCCGCCTTTCCCGCCGTTTCAACGGTTTCAGTTTCGACCGGAGGAACGTCTAATGTTTCGGTCGTTTCGGCCGAATTTCGAACGTCCGATGTATCCGTACCCTCGGAACCCGCAGTTCAATCCTAGATTTGCTCCGCCGACGCGTGAAATCGCCAACAGTGGTCACATGCCCCAAGTGACCATCTGGCAAAATCCGGATAAGATGCCGGTTAAAGAGCCGGAAGTCCGGATGTTACCGGTTCCGTTGCCGCCTCATTTACCGCCAGGCGGGTTGGCCGGAAAGAAGGTCTTAATCAATCCACATTTTAAAGGGAATTTTCAACCTCCAGTGGACGGTAAGTTTTAGAGAAAATTACATTAGAATTAATTTTTCTTAATTATAATAATAATAATACTTTGTAAGATTCAAACTAAAATAATAATAATAAATATGTGTGGACATTTCACACAGCGCGACATCTAGCAACAAACTAAGCAAAGCTTGTACTATGGGAACCGGATAACTGATACAATACTTAGATACTTTTTGTTTGTAAATACATACATAGAATACAATATAACACCCAGACACAGAACAAACACCTATGTCCATCACGCAAATGATTGTCCTGGGTGGGAATCGAACCCACAACCCACAGTTCAGAAGGCAAGGATACTACCAACTGAGCTATCAGGCCAGTCCGTAATGGATTTCAATTTAAACAAAACATACATAGATATGAAATATTTCTTCTTTTTTTGCATCAGAAAGGGTAGCCTCTGATCTAACTTCACTAATCAAAGTGGTAGCTAGCCAGCCGAGCACTAGACGATGACAACACATTGTTTACATCACGATGTATTTGGTCACTCAAGCTCTTTCTAGGATTTGAACCCACAACCCATGGATCGCAAGTCCAGGTCACTACCCACTAAGCTATTACAACGTTCATATATTACCTACTAATATAAAAACTTTGTTAATTGTCATTGTTTTTTGTGTTGCCGGCTCATAATCCGGAGTTGGCGGGTTCGATTCCCGCAGCAGGACAAGTATTTGAAAACTAAAGCACAAATACTTGTTCCGTGTTTGGGTGTTGTGGGACAATGGACCTAGTTCCTGTGTCGCTAGATACAGGGACTACTAGTTAGGATCCAGGATATAGATCGTAATAATAATAATGTACATATAGGCTCAGCGTTAGACATGGCGGGCAAACTATAAAACTATAGGCCTTCAGCATGTGCACCGCGCCGTGTCCGGAGCAAGAATGAACCGTAGTACACCGAGCGCTCCCTTTTTATAGCCAGATTGATGGGGGAGCGATGACAGATACCGGTGTTGCAACTGTAATAAATTTAAATGCGACCACAGGGTAAATTACGGTACTGCCCGCTGCGCATAGAGTTTACAACTGGACGTTGCCGCACATACCTATGTATGTGCTCGTTGGGCGTTATTATTATTATTATTCTGATACCAAGCAATCGATGACACCTCCAGAAGTTATTACATATTAACGCATTGAAATCTCCTAGGGTTGCCAGCGTACATTCCAACGAGGATACAAAAGTCGCCTCCCCTCAGCCCTACGAATAAATTCGGTAATTAAATTGTGTGTTTGCTTTAGTATTTAGCACGCAATGCACATAAATAATTTTGTATGTAGTGATAATGTATTTGGCTTTATAATTTATATATTGGATTATAATAAAAGGGAATATACATAAGTACTAAAATTGGCCCTATCGAGACATCGTGTGAACGTAGTACGTGCTTTATTTATGTATTTACACGCACAGCGGTTTTATTAGAAAAAAAATAGTGTGCTTTAGACGACACGACTGAAGTAAAACTTCTTTAGTTTAGTTCCATCTATCGGCCAGTATAACTTTGTTATTGCTTTGTTTAATGTTAATGTCGCCATCTTGACCATTGAAGGGGTGAGAATAAAAAGGGTTTAATTGATTTTTTTCACAAAATGACTTATGGGTATCATTGGATTCAGCGTGAAATTATCTACAATAATACATTCTGAAAATACCGAAATGAGGCTTAAAACTCGAGATTTTGAGTTTAAAAATTGTTTATTTGTCACAGGAATACAGTTCGCTTAGCATAAAAACATTATTATATTTATTTTATTATATTATATTTTTACAGTAATTGTATGAATTAGTACTATATTTAGTATTTTAAAATATAATTAAAACATTGTCAAGCAACTGAAACTCACATAGAACTTTTCTATTACCTTATAAGCACTCTACATTAACATGACGCCGTTGAACTTTAAAGTCAATATTCTCGAAACTATCAATTTGACAGTTAAACCCTTTTTATTCTCAACCCTTCAATTGTAAATTGTCGTTTTACCGGACATACCAACATAATACACATTTTAAGTAATATTTAACTCTGATATGTTGACAATGGAGATTTACGTGAACCAACATCTTTCAACTTCCGCTCGTCTCGTTGCGAATTCACCAGCTTACTCCCCAAGTCAAGCGTGCGTAAAGAAGTTTTATTTCAAAAAACTATTGGTTTGTTAACTGCATTCTTCTGAGCCCATTCGTATACTGTACAAGGTTATAGATGTATACTGCACTGTTAAGATTAGAGAATCTCTATTTTTTTGTTTTTGTTTTGGCTCTACAATTATGTGTATTTAGCCAGTGTCAAGTAATTGATAATTTTTCAAGTTAATTAATAGATAATTATAGTGTCAAGTCAAGTCACAGGCCAAGTCATACTCCTAGTAAAGTGGTGGCAACTTTACCAGAAGCTTCTATGGAGTTTTGGAATCAACACGAAAAAAAAACGTTTCACCATCATTATACCACTTTTCCAAACTCGTGCCTGTAATCCAGCACTTAACGAATAAAACTCCACCAATTATGCACTAACACTGAAAATAACACAAGTTTTGGAAAATAATACAATACGGTGACGCGATCTTTTTCGTTTTTCCGCCAAAAACCAGCATCTCTATTTACAACAAACAAACACATACACACAAACTCACATAGTGTGAGTGCGATTTCGACTGGGCATGTGACGTGGTGTCTCGCTAGGGTTCCACTCGGGAACCCCCCTTTCTATAAAATATATTATAAATATATGTGAATATATTATATAATAATATATAATTCTTTGTTTAAAAGCCCCTTAAAATACAGATAAAAACCCCCTTTCTATACTTGTTCATTGTCCACGTCTAGGGCCAGTGAAGGACATAGACGAGGCAGCGGAGCGGTTTATAGCCGAGCAAAAGAACGCGTTGGCTCGTGCGGCTGGAAGAAAGTTCCCGCGGCGGTCTCCACAGAGGTAAATTGACACTGACTTGTTTTAATTTTTAGTGGAATGTAAACGACAAACACCTTTACAAAAACCATTTTACTAGGTGGTAGGACTTTACTGCAAAGTTCGTCTAGGTAGGTACCACCGCTTTGCCAGTTATTCTGCCGCCAAGCAGTAGTGCGCAAGCACTGCTGTGTTCCGGTTTGAAGGGCACTGTAGCTAGTGAAATTACTGGGCAAATGAGACTATGATCTGATAGTTAAAGACAGTTTGCACAAAACGATTCCATAACAATATTATTATACTACTAGGAACACTACACTGGTTATTGTATAATTTTGTAAAATAATTTATTAGTAATAAAGATATTTTGAAATCAAATTGAAATAGTGTGTTTAGCACACAAAATTTCACCGTTAAGCCGTTTTAGATAAGTTTTGTTACAAACACTGTGACAAGAGCATTTTATATATTAGACTAGTTGTCCTTCGCGGTTTTACCCGCGGATAAAAAGTATTTTAATTATTTACTCATCCCACGGGAAAGTTTCGCTTTTCCGGGATAAAATGTACCCTATGGGTTAATCTAGTGTATAAGCTATTTTGGTACCGAATTTAAAAATATCCATGCAGCCGTTTGAGCGTGAAGGAGTAACAAACATACACACATACAAACTTTCGCCTTTATAATATTAGTGTGATGTTCCATTAAGCTCCAGTTATTTTGTAGGTACATTGAAAATACAACAATTGAAATTGAGAATGAGTTGGCGCCGAGAGCTACCCGACGTCGGAGCGAAGATGATGACCTATTGAGGAGACAAGAAGAATTCATCAATGCTAATCGAGCTGGGCTTCGGAGGAGGTATGGATATTATTATTAAGAAACGAGTATGCTTTAGACCACACGACTGAAGTATGACCCTGATTACACCCCGAGTCGGGACCTATATCATGACGTCATGCAACATCACATTTTGTGCGATTTTTTTTTTGTTTATGTTCATGTTGAATAGGAATGTAATATTGTGTGATGTCCTGAATAAATGTATTTTCTTTCTTTCTTATTTCTTTATATCTAGTTTAGCTGTTTTGATTAGTTCGAACAATAATTTCCTTAAATAAATCCATAGATTTTAAAGACGAACTTATTAATTAAAATTTAAAGCAAATAATGGATTTACTTTTTAATAATACATATATCTTTGTATAAAATAAACACCAATCATTAAACAGATATAAAACCTAGTAAATAAATGTGTAGGATAACCGCTAATCTATAACAGAGTATCTTTCCTTGTAGTGGGCATGGTAAATATACCTATAAATATGTGTGGACATTTCACAGAGCGCCATCTAGCCCCAAACTAAGCAAAGCTTGTACTATGGGAACCTGATAACTGATACAATACTTACAATGACTGGCCCGATAGCTCAGTTGGCAGTAGCCCTGCCTTCTGAACTGTGGGTTGTGGGTTCGATTCCCACCCAGGACAAACATTTGTGTGATAAACATCGATGTTTGTTCTGTGTCTGGGTGTTATATTGTATTTTATGTATGTATTTACAAACAAAAAAATATCAGTTTAAAAACAGTGTAAAAAGTAGTTTTGTATCAGTTATTTGGTTCCCATAGCACGAGCTTTGCTTAGTTTGGGGCTAAATGGCGTTGTGTGAGATGTCCACAAACATTATTTATTTATACTTTTTGTTACTAACAAACATATTTATTGTTATCTTTAAGAGTACGCAAAATTATTTTAAGCTTGCTGTTTTCGCATCTAGTAGGGTGTACACGTCTGCACGTGTCCTTTTATATTACTATAAGTTTTTTTTTGTGTATATCCAGATTTTCGAACTTAAAATATAAAAAAAAAAACGATTAAACGAAGAGAAGAAGAAGAGATAAGTGCGTACTTAGGTGCTGACGACGGGACCAACGGCTTATACCCTTCTGTGCTAATCTTTATTAGTACAAACGGGCATAAGCCGTGGGCCCCATTGTTGGGGGCCAGCAGTAACGCCCCCCCCCCGCAGGATGCGGTCCCCGTCCCCCGCGGCGCGCCGCTCGCCGTCCCCGCGGCGCCGCGCCGAGCCCGCGCGGCAGGACGAGGTACGTTACGGGGTTTTGGTAACACGTCACGTAATAGGCAGTGCTGCCTAAAAATATATTAGATATTTTAGCAATTTTTTTTATATTTTGGTTATATTACGTTTTTTTTTCACGCACAATAAAATAATCTGCAAAGCGTTTTGTACGAACAAAAGGTAAATCAACAACGCAAGGATGGTAACTCTGTCCTCGCCGTGAGGTTCTGTAGTGGAATGGAGATGGTGGGATAAAGCTGTGCTCCTGGGCACATTCTCCAAAATAAATTCTTTAAAATACAGCCAAACAAGCCACCTTACGTCTATGTTTAAGGTTTTGTAGTTTTCTCCCAAATAGCGCCTCGTCATTAATATTTTTAATTGCGCGCCGTTCCACTGAGTCCAATGCTGCCAGCTGGTACTTGGCAGAGCCTTCCCATAAGTGGCTGCAGTATTCCAAGCAAGACCGTACCTGAGCTCGGTAGAAGTACAAAAATTGCGAAGATGTAAAATAATAATAATATGTGTGGACATCTCACACAACGCCATCTAGCCCCAAACTAAGCAAAGCTTGTGCTATGGGAACCAGATAACTGATACAATACTTAGATACTTTTTTGTTTGTAAATACATACATAGAATACAATATGACACCCAGACACAGAACAAACACCTATGTTCATCACACAAATGTTTGTCCTGAGTGGGAATCGAACCCACGACCCACAGTTCAGAAGGCAGGGCTACTACCAACTGAGCTATCGGGCCAGTCAAATACCGTTTGACCTTGTTTGATATACCAAGCTTTGTTAGCTCAACGTTGTTATTTATTTATTTTTGTTCAAAACAAATTTAGAAATTACAATTCCTTTACTATTTTCTATTACGCATCCGCAACTGCGTATTGTAACAGTTCCATTCGTGATTCTATCTGTTGCAATCAAGTTAGTTTTTTTTTAGATGTTATAGGATGACATGACGAGATAGTCGTTCGCCCGATGTCAAGCGACACGACTGCCCATATCAGTTGCAGTGTCACTCGGATTACTAGACTATCATCTTATTACTAGACTGAGAGATTAGGTCATAAGGTCTAATTTGCCCAATAATTTACATACAATATAGCTACAACCCGAACTCTATTGCTTGGCGGCAGAATAACTGGCAAAGCGGTGGTACCTATACCTAGACGAACTTTGCAGAAAAGTCCTACCATCTAGTGAAACCGCTTTTCTTTTTACAATGCTAATATTAGTTATGTAGTGTTTTTAAATAGCTCGTAACTTAATGATGATTTACTTTTGTGATTAACCTCAGCTTAAAACCCTTTACTGTTCCGAAGATAAATGTTATTTTTTATTGTGTAGGATAGCGAATATAAACGCAGACTTCGGGAGCAAGAGAGTCTCCGGGAAAGAGTTCTGCGCGCTAAAGAGGTTCGGAGGAGAAAGAACGCGGTTGCTTTACACAAGCAAATGCAGGACCGGTGAGTACAATAAATCTATACTTCTATAACTAATATTATAAAGAGGAAATATTTCTACGTATGTTTGCAACGAATTGGCTAAAAAAGTATTGGACCGATTTAAAAAATCCTTTCACCATTTGAATGCTACATTATCACTGATTAATATAGGCTATTTTAATCGCAAGAAACAATGTTTATGTCATAGTATTTAAAAAATAAATAACGTCCATCGATCACATACGTAGATCTTGGACGCTAACTAGGATTCCCTGTTTGTAGGGACCCAGGAACTACGAGAACCATGGTCAGAACAAGTATTTGTGTTTTTTTCTGTGTACAAATACTTCTCCTATCGCGGGAATCGGACGTGTTAATAATGCGTTTATTGAATTAACCAACATATTCATTAAACTTTTTCAGGGAACGGGAAACCGTTGACAACAGAAACCAACAGCAACCGAAAGAGAAAGACAACCAAACAGCAATAACAACAACAACAAAGGACAAAGAACCCGAGAAACCGGAAACAACAGACAAACCGTCCACAACAGAAGTACCCAAACCAGACACGACGAGAAAAACTCCAGAAAGGAAACCCGTAGAAGGAGACAAAAGAATGAAACCGGAAAAAGAGAAGGAAAATGAAAGAGCGAGTGAAAGGTCACCGGTGAAAACAAAGGATGATGAAGTTAATTCAACTTGTGGTAAGTTTTCTACATCAATCCATTTCATACAGTGAGATATCTTTTTTTAAGTACAAGGACTACCATTTTATAAATACCTACCAAATGGCAGATTGCAAAACTTGACCAAATTCATATGCTGTCTTAGGTCAAAAATGTTTAATTAGTTTTAATATGAAGCAAGATTTCTTATTTCACAATAGGGGTAGAACACAATAGGGGTTGCGAACGTAAACGTAATTATGGAAAATATTTACAATCTTATTACAAAACTTGGACTAAGTAGAGGTTTAAACCTGAACTAAGTAGTCCTAGTTTATATAAATAATAATAAAAATTTATTTATTTGCCAAAAACTTAGCCTAATACACTGAAAGTAGTAAATTTTATACAAATATTACAATATTACTCTACAATTTTACACAATGCAAACAAATGTAAAGTAGCGGCACAAACAGTTTTTGCCGTAGCAATATGCTAGTTTATAATTCCAGTATTCTACCCATACTAAATATAAATACTACGTATTTCCCGAAACCTACAACCTTGGAGTCTTCAAATCGAGAGTGAACAGGTATCTTCTAGGCAAGCGTGTTACATCCTAGACTGCATCGTCACTTACCATCAGGTGCGATAGTGGTCAAGCGCGAGCCTATCAAACAATAAAAAAAATAAAAAATAAAAAAAAAACATACTGCCTTTCAGAGATCTCCAACTCCGAACTAAGTGAAAACTTGTATTTCAGAGTACAGAGAACTCTTAAGGCAGGGGGCAACTAGACAAGCATTATTGTTGTGCCCATTACAATAATAATAATAATAATACGTGTGGACATCTCACACAACGCCATCTAGCCCCAAACTAAGCAAAGCTTGTACTATGGGAACCAGATTACTGATACAATACTTAGATACTTTTTGTTTGTAAATACATACATAGAATACTATATAAACACCCAGACACAGAACAAACATCGATGTTCATCACACAAATGTTTGTCCTGGGTGGGAATCGAACCCACAACCCGCAGTTCAGAAGGCAGGGTCACTACCAACTGAGCTATCGGGTCAGTCAATGTTAATAATACGTTAGTAAAAAATGTTAATAATATTGTTACGGTACTAAGTAGTTAGACCTTGACTTTATTACAAAACGCCGATTAATAGAAGATTATTATATATTATATACCTATATTATAGACGAAAACAAAAATTTTAAATATATGCAACGTGAAAAACTGAACATGTGAATGGATGTGGTCCAAATGAACAAACTTTTTTTTTGTATTTAGTCTATGGTCAATATTTAAACCATGGACTATCTCTGGTATCAGCGATAAACTTGTTTTTGTAATAAGGTTTTTAACTAATCATGGTTTAAAGAGGTACACCATCAGGTGAGACAGTGGTCAAATAAGATACACACAGACAGCCTCTGTGGTGTGGTGGTTGAACGGGACTCATAGCCCGATAGCGGTGGGTTCGATTCCCGCGGCATGACAAATAATCATGGTCCTAGTAGTTTCTGGGTCCCTAGACACATCCTAGTTAAGGTCCAGGATCTATGTATGTGATCGTTGGGCGTTATAATTATTATTAAGACTTATTATAATGCCTGGTGGGTGTTCTCAGGGGGTGAAAATAAGGTCCGACACGATTTGGATTCACTTACACGGTATATTGTTCGCATCACACATAAGTAACAATAAAAGAAACAACAATGAACGATTTTAACACAAATTAACTGCGCGCGTTCGCGGCCGGTAGGCGGACTGGCGGCCAACGGCGGAGGTGGACGGCATTGCATTTCTATACTATCGCGCCATCAGTTCGAAAACAATCATAAATCATAAAATTTTATTGGTAAAAAATTTACATGTCAGGCTCTCAAAATCTTTACAACAATAATTAATAAATTATACTAACATGTCATTAATTAATACAATAATATTAAAAATGAAAACATGTCATGAGAAATTTAAAACAAGTCAATAATAATATAAAAAATAATAAAATAAAATAAAAAATTATAAGTATTCTTCAAATACGTCAATGTCAAATAAAAACTTATTTAGATAAAGAGTTCCCAATTATACATACAATAATTTAAATGTTAACATAACTTATATTCTACAAATTCTTCAAAGCTGTAGAACGTTTTTTCGACAAGCCAGCGTTTAAGCCGTGCCCTAAAGCAGCTCATACTCGGGGAAGATGTGATCTGCCCTGGAAGCTTGTTGTAAACCGTCGGACCCATAACATGCGACGTTTTGGCAGATTTTGTAAGAGTACGAGGCACTGCTCTGAGTTGGTCTCTATTTCGCGTGTGATAGGAGTGCACACTGAATCCTGTGGCTATCTCCGCGTTATATTATGTAATTAGTGTTACAATAGTGTATACCCCCGTCCAGAGGCGCTGACCCCCCCCGCGCGCGCGTCCCCCGCGCGCACCCCGCCGTGGCCGCAGGACGACGACCTCGACCTCATCCTCGGGGACATCGACGGGATACTGTCCGACGACGACGACAGCGGACGGTTCAAGGACAAGGCCAACAGGTTGGTACCGCCACGTCACCTTTAGGGAAGCTGTTAATTAATATCAATATTTCATATTATAAATGTAATGTCGTATTATAAATCTTAATATATATAAATCTCGTGTCACAATGTTTGTCCTCAATGGACTCCTAAACCACTTAACCGATTATAATAAAATTCGCACACCATGTGCAGTTCGATCCAACTTGAGAGATAGGATAGTTTATATCTCAATCTATAATAGATATATATTAAATACCCGTGCGAAGCCGGGGCGGGCCGCTAGTGTATTATAAATATTCACTTCACATACGTGTGTATATCGTATATATAGGCTAACGGGTTGTGCGTAGGTTGCAATATAATTATAGGCCTTCAGCAAGCGCACCGGGCCGTGTCCGGAGCAATAATGATCCGAAAGTGAAAGAATTTTTAAAATCGGACCAGTACTTTTTGAGCTAATTCGTTATAAACATACTTACATACAAATCTTTCCTCTTTATAATATTAGTATAGATATCTTACATTGGATATGTCATAATTAGTGCACCGACGCAAAGTTGCCAGTTTATCGATGTTTTACAGTCTGCATTTTGGAGAGTGTGCGAAGGAATCATAGCTCGCGCAAAACTTTATGAGCTCTATACATATACATATATAAATTTATTTGTAGATTCAGTTTTGAAACTTAAAAATGTTGTTAATGGATATTGAAAACGTAAAATATAGTTTTTCACTATTAAGCTGTGTAGAGGTTAGTAGTATTGTAGTTCAAATGTAGACCCCCTTGTCCCCCCCAGGGCGCCCCCCGCGGCCCCCCCGGCGGGCGACCTGCGCGCGCGGCTCCCCCCGCGCCCCGCGCCGCGCGCCGCGAGACAGAAGATCACCTTCACGCCCAGGGAAGAGCGGGACAAGCGAGGTAACTGTCTATCTATAAACATTTCGTGTCATTTGATATACTATTTTATGGTAAAACGTTTACCAACAACTCACCTGATGGTAAGTGACGCAGTTGTGTAAGATGGAGCACGCTTGCCCATGAGATGCCCATTCACTCTTGACTTTTAAAAAACCCAGGTACTTTTGAAACGGTTGAAACAATTTTGATGAAATTTTATATTCACACTTAGTAGGTTTGAGAATAGATTGTTATATATTTTTCATCCCCCCTAAGTGTTTAGCACCCTAATTCCCACCCTAAAATTTTTTTTAATTTATCGGATTTTTTTATGTATATAATAATATAATTTATAATTCTTCCATCATCCCATATTTTTTAATTTATATGGCAAAACAACGTTTGCCGGGTCAGCAGCTAGTCTTACTATATAAATAATAATATGGGAGTTAAACCGACTTCAAAATGTCTTAAAAACAAAATTATTTGGATGATATTGTTATCTAAGTAATTTTGATAAAATATCCATGGGACTAATCTAAAAGTATATCTTTACAATAAAAATAAAACACTCCAAATAATGGAGATAAAAGGTGAAAATACAAAAAATAGTTTGTTTGATTCTATGAAGTTTCATTTTATGAAGTTGTTCACAATCATTATCAACATAACAAAGGTAAAAATTTGTATTATTATGTTGGCATGTTTGGTAAAATAACAATTTACAATAGTCAAGATGGCGAGATTAACACAACGACCGATAGATGGAGCTAAACTAAAGTTTTACTTCAGTCGGATGATCTAAAGCACACTCGTTTTTTCATGTTAGGGTCTATGAAAAGAAAAATTGAAAATATTATCCCAAGTTTTTCAAATTCGGGATAAACTGAATGTCCCATGTTTTATGATGGCCCTTTACAATGTTGTTGCAGCCGCGACCCCGCCGCGCCGCGCCGCGCCCCCGGAGCCCGAGCGCTCCGCCGCGCACAAGGTAGGGCGCTACACGTCGGCCGACTGACTAGCTCGCCACGACACTCCTTAACCAAAAACAAATAATAATAATATGTGTGGACATCTCACACAACGCCATCTAGCCCCAAACTAAGCAAAGCTGGTGCTATGGGAACAAGATAACTGATACAATACTTAGATACTTTTTGTTTGTAAATACATACATAGAATACGATATAACACCCAGACACAGAACAAACACCTATGTTCATCACACAAACGTTTGTCCTGTGTGGGAATCGAACCCACAACCCACAGTTCAAAAGGCAGGGCTACTACCAACTGAGCTATCGGGCCAGTCAATAAATAGACATTTTGTTAGTAATATTTTACTTTCTTTCTTTCAAATTTACTTAAGCTAAACAAACATGGTATCAATTGACTGGCCCGATAGCTCAGTTTGTAGTAATGCCATTTGAACTGCAGGTGGGTTCGATTCCCACCCAGGACAAATATTTGTGTGATGCACATCGATGTTTGTCCTGTGTTTGGGTGTTATATTGTATCTATGTATGTATTTACAAACAAAAAGTATCTAAGTATTGTCTCAGTTATCTGGTTCCCATAGTACAAGCTTTGCTTAGTTTGGGACTAAATGACGCTGTGTGAAATGTCCACACATATTTATAGGTATATTTTATTAATTCATTTGTTTTGTCAGTCATTTATCTGATGTTAAGAGCACATCCTTATTATAAATTAACAAAACCACTGAACTGATTTTGAAATCTTTGAGACCTATCTAAAAGTATAAATACATAGAAAAAAAAAACGCAACCGAATTGAGAACCTCTTCCTTTTCTGAAGTCCGTTAATTAGTTTTATAACTATAAAAGTAGGTAATTGATAATTTGACCTTTTCAATAAATGTTTCAGACAAAACAGAAACCTGCGGAACTGTCGACCAACAAGTCCAGACAGAGAATAACGTATACTAGTAAAGAAAAAGAGGTAGGAATTCTTTCGGATCATTAAATTACTTCATTGAACCGATCATTAATTTAAACTAGCTGTGACTAGCGCGTTTATTTATTATTTTTGTAGAATTTTAGATTTTCCGTGATAAAAAGTACCGTATATTCATCTCGGTAGTTTTAGCAATCTGTGTGTAAAATTTCATCTGTATCGGTTCTACCATTTTAACGTACCAGAAACAAACATACAACACACATAACACATTTTTATATATGTTAGAGGTTGCATGAGCTACTAGATACTTAACTCTTTTGTATTTATTTTACCTGTAAATTTTGATTTTTCGTTTGTCACTCACCAAAAAACTTCGAAGCAACCAAACCGTTCTTTCTAATATATATTTTACGTTTACCTTTAGATATAACTTAAAAGTGTTGCTAAAATGATCTAAGCGGACCTCATAATCAAATACCAACAATATATTAGTAGGGAAGTAGAGATAATATTCACCACATCAATAGCCGGAAGACGGTCACAGCTGGATATAGGTCTTCCAACTAAACGACACTTTAGGGGAGGGGTCCCCTACGAAAAGTATTCAAAGTAATAGACCCCTACGAAAAGTAATCCTTTACTTTACCTCGTTTGGTAATCCCGGTAAATTATAATGTAATTTGTTTATTATATGTATCTTGTTCAATATGATAGCCTCTTTGGTGTGGTTGTTGAGCAGGTCGACTCATAAAACGGAGGCGGCGGGTTCGATTCCCGCGGCAGGACCAGTATTTGTGCACGGAAAGCTCAAATACTTGTTCTGATTCCGGATGTTGTGTGAGCATGGTCCTCGTACTTCCTGGTTCCCTAGACACAAGGAATCCTAGTTAGGGTCCAGGGTCTATGTATGTGATCTTTGGGCGTTATTGTTATTATTATTATTGTTATGTATGTAATCACTGTTCAATTTTTTATTTTATGTACAAATACTACTCATACACATTTTGATGCACGCTTACATCCCTCTTTCTCAAAATATGAGTGGATGACTGACAGAAAATGCTTTAGCATTAAGTCCCCCGTTTGTACTGTTTTTATTGTAATAAAGAATTATAATAATAATTATAATCTAGATCGAGGTGGATTCTGCTTTCATCCCCTGCATACTCCCTTCACCGGCTCTAGAAAGGATATTCTATTCTTATGCCAGGACCATACAGCTCATTATTCACTAACTATTTTTAAATTATGTATTTTTTTTAAATTATACAGGCAGAAAAACAAAAAGACAAACAAGAAAAAACGCCCCCCTTCAGCAATCGTCGAGTGATACTCCAACGGAAGATGTCGAAGGAATCGATTCTCTCCCGAATGGATAGCACCGACAAATCGCAGCCCAACCCGGGTATATTCAGCAGGGCGATACAAACGGCCCTCGGGGACAAGAAACGGGACGAGCCGCAGATCGAGTTCGAATCGGATTCGGATTTGGACGAAGATAAGTTGTTGAACGAAGACGTCGGTAACTTGGCCGTCGTCGGCAACCTCCCTCACGGGATGACCGACACGAGGTTGAGGACTCTCGCGGGAAGCGATGTTCAGGTAATATTTTGTACTTAACTGTGTTTCGAAACTGGTTTGCGGCTTTTTAGGCAGTTTTCTGACGGTAGATTGTGATAATTACTGCCTAAAAATGCCATTTAATTTTCCCTTTACATTAGGCAATCTGCCCTTTATTTTTCCCTTTACATTGGGCAATCTGCCCTTTAATTTTCCCTTTACATTGGGCAATCTGCCCTTAAATTTTCCTTTTACATTGGGCAATCTGCCCTTTATTTTTCCCTTTACATTGGGCAATCTGCCCTTTCATTTTCCATTTACATTGGGCTAACTGCCCTTTAATTTCCCTTTACATTCGGCAATCTGCCCTTTAATTTTCCATTTACATTGGGCAATTTGCCCTTTAATTTTCCTTTTGCATTGGGCAATCTGGCCTTTAATTTTCCCTTTACATTGGGCTACCTGCCCTTTCATTTTCCCTTTACATTGTGCAATCTGCCCTTTATTTTTCCCTTTACATTGGGCAATCTGCCCTTTAATTTTCCCTTTACATTGGGCAATCTGCCCTTTATTTTTCCCTTTACATTGGGCAATCTGCCCTTTCATTTTCCATTTACATTGGGCTAACTGCCCTTTAATTTCCCTTTACATTCGGCAATCTGCCCTTTAATTTTCCATTTACATTGGGCAATTTGCCCTTTAATTTTCCTTTTGCATTGGGCAATCTGGCCTTTAATTTTCCCTTTACATTGGGCTACCTGCCCTTTCATTTTCCCTTTACATTGGGCAATCTGCCATTTAATTTTCCCTTTACATTAGGCAATCTGCCCTTTATTTTTCCCTTTACATTGGGCAATCTGCCCTTTAATTTTCCCTTTACATTGGGCAATCTGCCCTTAAATTTTCCTTTTACATTGGGCAATCTGCCCTTTATTTTTCCCTTTACATTGGGCAATCTGCCCTTTCATTTTCCATTTACATTGGGCTAACTGCCCTTTAATTTCCCTTTACATTCGGCAATCTGCCCTTTAATTTTCCATTTACATTGGGCAATTTGCCCTTTAATTTTCCTTTTGCATTGGGCAATCTGGCCTTTAATTTTCCCTTTACATTGTGCAATCTGCCCTTTAATTTTCTTTTCACACTCGTCGGCGGATTTGCCCCCGGGTGTCGTTTTGGTGCCACTTTCATTATCACGTATGATTGCGATGATTATTGTCTTGATTTATGAATTTCAGTGGTGTTGCAATTGCATCATGCTTTTTGTAAAGGCCAGCCTCGTCGGCTGGCCCTTTTACACTGGTGACCAAATTGATACAATTGCTTTAACAGGTGAAATCATAAAAAATACTGATATCTGTAGCGAAGAGGGACCCTATGACTGACAAATAATTACTTCATGTGCTTTTGAAGCTGTGATACGGCCACATCGTATCTCGTACCACAAGCTGCTCTTGTTCTGCCTCCTTGTTGCTTCTTCAATGGTACTTATTAAAGCTTCAGTGAATGTTGCTTTCATCAAATATACAAACATGTCTACATCTGCTCTAATTTCTGAAGATTGATCCATTATAATAATAACACCCAGCGACAACATACATAGATCAGGATCTACGACCTAACCTACCCTACTACCCTAACTAGGATTCCCCCAGGGAATCCTAACCCAGGAACTACGAGGATCATGCTCCCACAGTGGTTGGTTATATAACGGTGCAATGAATAATGCCTTATATCACTATGTTTAAAATCATGCTGATATTTTACCAATTCACAGTTGTAGCATTCAATTTTTCTTTTTTTTTGGCATCTGATATAAATTCAGTATAATGTGCTAATTTACTTGGTCTATGAGGTACTGCTGCACAGTGGTATATTTCAGAATAGTCCCAACTGGATAAAGTATGCTTTTTCCAATAGCACTCTAGGGAAGTAAATGCAGGTTCCTCAATTTGGCGATGGACTCGCATCAAAAATGCAACTGCATGCTCGAAATCTCCAGCTGAAGCAGCACAGTTGTGACACTGACAGCTTTTTCGCTGTCATTTTCATTAATGTGCCCACTTAACTGTGCCTGATGTTGTGGTTGTGTATAGCCAGGAGATATAGTGGCGATTGGCTGGAGCGATGGAGGTGCGAGTAGGTCGGAGGTTGGAGGACGACTGAGACACTGGTTTCCACATAATGTTCTATTTATTCCAAATCAGCCTGCCTTATACAAAAATCTGGGTCTGCCTGAGCTACCTCGGATCTTTACTTTCTGGAGACCCCTATGACGTCAGAGGTCACGTGACACTTAAAACTATGTACATTTTCTATCCTACGGCGCAGCCTTACCGTCAGGAGAGCCCCTCAATATAATATTTACAATTAAGCCTAACTTATTATCTAATCTACCTAAATCTTAACTAATATAGGGATTAATAAATGTACAACAAAAATATTATATTTATTCCTACCTAAAATACTTAACTATAGCTATATACAACATAAAAATATTTACATAAAATAAGGTGCGTGGGCGTGTCACTACATCACCCCCCTTCAAGTAAAACGTACGGTACGACGAACGATTCTGCCGCTCCTCGTGGTGTATGGCTGCTGGGCTGGCTCTGCTGCTGCTGCTGCGTTTTCGCTGCTGCCGCCTGGTGTCACGGTTGTAGCTGACTTTGTTTCGCTGCGCCTCGTAGACGTCACAGCTGTTGCAGTTGAAGAGTCTGGATTTTTGTCTTCGTTTTCGTCATCGCATAAGTAAGCTGGTTTCAGTCGATCCAAAGAAATTACTGCTGTACGCGTAGGTAGCTGTATCTTGAAGTATTTCTCGTGTTTTCGTAAAACTTCGTATGGGCCTTCGTACGGGGGCGTAAGTGGCTTCTTCACGTGATCGACTCGAACAAAGACATGTGTGCACGTGGCTAGGTCTTTGTGCACGAACGGAGTGCGTTTCTGTGGTACCTTCTGTGCTTCTGGTGTGAATGACGTCATAGTTTGTGCTATCTTCTTTATGAAATCGGCTGGTTCATCTTTCACGTTCTTTGCTGGTATGAAGAAATCAGCTGGTAGGCGTAATGTTGATCCGTAGGTACATAGCGCGGGGCTGAAATTCGACGTTTTGTGCAGTGAAGCGCGTAGTCCGAGTAAAACTGTTGCTATCTCTTTCGTCCAAGTGGTGCTAGCTCCACGGGCCATTAATGCGGCCTTCAACGTTCGATGCCAGCGTTCTATTTGCCCATTTGATTGCGGGTGATACGCTGTAGTTCGTATGCGCGTAACTCCTAGTTTCTTCATCAGCGCGTGGAATAAGGCGGACTGGAACTGTTGAGCTTGATCGGTTGAGATTCTGAGTGGGCAACCGAATCTACATATCCAGTTCTCGTAGATGGCTCTGGCTATAGTTTCAGCAGTGATGTTACGAACTGGTACTGCTTCAGGCCACTTGGTGCGTCGGTCAATCATAGTGACTATGTAGGTGCATTCTTCGGATGGTTGTAGCGGTCCGACCACGTCTACGTGAATGTGGTCAAATCGCCCTGCGTCTTGAAACTGTTCGAGAGGTGTGACAGTATGACGTTGTGTCTTGCTCTTTTGACAAGCCAAACACGTTCTGGTCCATCTTCCAATATCAGCGTTCATGCCAGGCCAGAAATAGCGCTCTGCCATCTGCTTCCTTGTGTTGCGGATCCCCGGATGACTTAATTCGTGAAGTGCTTTGAAGGCGACTTTACGGAACGAAGTAGGTAGGTACGGTCTTGGATTCGCCGTAGACGTTTCGCAGGTTATTGGTTTCAGAATGCCAGGCAGCGATATGTGTGCAAACTTTAAGTTGTGTTTTGTTTGCAATTGTTTCAGCTCTTCATCTTGTTCTTGTTCGTCAGCGAGACGGGTATAGTCCAGTGTTGAAGTGCAGGTTATTTCTTCTAACCTTGACAATGCGTCGGCGACTGTGTTTTCTTTGCCTTGGATGTATTCTATAGCGGTGCAAAATTGACTAATGAACTGCAGCTGTCTCTCTCTTCTAGGCGTGTCACTGTTGCTCGGTGCTTTTGATAGATTAAGGCGTAGGTCAACGGGCGGTGGTCTGTGTGAATAACCACATCCAAGCCTTCTATGTAACGTCGGAAGTGCTTGACAGCCGTGTACATCGCTAATAGTTCGCAGTCGTACACGCTGTACTTCTTCTGTGCGTCGCTGAGTGTCTTCGAGAAGAAAGCTATAGGTCTCCACGTGTTGTTTTGTCGTTGTTGTAAGACTGCGCCGATGCTCTTGTCTGATGCATCTGTCATGATGTGTAGCGTGGCGCCAGCGATTGGGTGTGACAATATCGTCGCTTGTTTAATGCTGTCACGACATTGCTCGAACGCTGCTTCCGTTTCTGGCGTCCATGAAATCGGTGTCTTGTCTTTCTTTTTCGCGTTGTGTAACAGCTTGTTGAGTTCTAGCTGCTTTTCGGCTTGATGAGGTAACGCGTCTCTATAAAAGTTGATCATTCCCATGAATCTTCTCAAGTCTTCAATGGTCTTCGGCTTCGGAAATGACGATATGGCTTCTGTCTTGTCTTTAGGTGGTTGAATACCGGCTGCAGATACTTGATAGCCCAGAAAGGTTAGTGTTTCCTTTCCGAACTCGCATTTTTCCGTGTTGATAGTGAGACCATATTCCGTCAGGCGCTTGAAGACTTCATGTAGATGGCGCTTGTGACTTTCTTCGTCCGGAGAAAAAATCAGTAAATCATCAACGTAACTGAATGTGAACTCGTCCAGACCGCGTAGTACTTGATGCATGAATCGTTGGAAGGTCTGGGCAGCGTTACGAAGTCCAAATGTCATTGATGTGAATTCAAACAAGCCAAACGGTGTAGTAATGGCTGTTTTTTGTGAATCTTCGTTACTGGCCATTCGTATCCAATAGTATGCTTTCTTGATATCGATTTTTGAGTATATCTTCATGCCGTGAAGTCTGAACGTGAAGTCTTGAATTCTTGGTATTGGGTATCTATCTGGAGTTGTCATAGCGTTGAGGCGTCGATAATCTCCGCAGATACGTAGTTGTCCGTTCTTCTTCTTCACGATGTGTAATGGATTAGCCCATGCACTGCTGGACGGACGACAAATTCCCATTTCTATCAAGCGGTTGAATTCTTCTTTTGCTTCTATGTATTTGTCAGGCGCTAACGGTCGAGGACGCACGTAGACAGGCGGTCCCGTAGTTTCTAAGTGATGCGTTACGTCATGAGGTGGAGGCTTCTTTAGCGACATTGGTCTCTGAATGTCTGGATACTGCGAGAGTATATCGCTGTACGGATGACTTTCATTGATGACGTGTATGGATGAGTCATCGCTGCTGGTCGACAATGTCTTGATTGATAACTTGGTCAGTCCATCAATTAATCGTTGTCCTTTGAGGTCCACCAGGATATTGTGATGACGCAGGAAATCAGCTCCGATGATTGATCTTTTGACGTCTGCTATTACAAACGTCCAGGAGTAGTTGCGTCGTAAGCCCAAGTTCAACTGAAGCGTTTTTTCTCCATACGTTCGTATAGTGCTTCCATTGGCTGCGTATAACGTGAATTCGCTTGGGGTGCATCTTCGTTTCATCTTCACTGCTAGTACTGAGATGTCGGCGCCGGTGTCGATGAGAAAACGTTCACCACTTTGACGGTCGGTGACGCTTAGGCGGTAGGTCATAATGGCTTCGACATCGATTTCCGCCGCTTTCGATGCCTCTTCTATTTTTCCGAGTTCTGTTGTGGTTTTTTCCAAGAACATGGAGGTTCACATCTTCTCGCTCGATTACGGAATCTGTAGTGGTAACGGCATAGCCAATCAGGATCTCCCGGCTTTCTTGACTTGTTCGCAGACTTGGATCTCGAGCGGTTGCGAGTGTAAGCAGGACGGCGATATTGTTGTCTTCCTCGCAGCTCTGCGACTTCTAAGGTAAGTTTCTGAATTTCTTTCGATAAAATCTCCAATTTAGAGTCTTCAGGTGAGTTTCTGGTAGTTGTAATTGCGGCGATTTGCGGATCCATGTACTCCAGCATTTTGTCAGCCATTGACGCGAGTGTGTCGAGCGTAGATTCTTCATTGCCGGAGAGGACTGCTCGAACTGGTGTAGGCAATTGATTAAGCCATAAAACTTTCAAGGCGTCGTCTTGAACCATGGTACCGCCGAGGTCCTTCATTCTTCGTAGCAATTGACTTGGTTTCTGGTCTCCTGAGTCGGTGTCACGTCGGGTCATCACGTCGGGGTCACCATTGTCGTTGTGTATAGCCAGGAGATATAGTGGATGTCATATTTGGACTTCTTTCACCATATTTTTGTCTATTGGGGGTCGTTTAATGACGCCTTCTTTTTCCGGTAGTTCGTTTGGTTGCGAGCTGGCCCTCGGTTTCTTCTCCACTGTCTGATTCTTCTGTGTCTGATCCTGATTCTGATCCTGCCCTCCGCTTCCTTGTATTTCTTTGTCCTCCTAGCAGCTTCCTGATCTCTTCTATTTTGGTGGAACATCCAACGGACTCCAGCCATTTCTTGTCTTCATCAGTTGGCTCAGGTACTTTGGTTGCGCCTTTCATGGTGATAAGGTGGCGAGCCATATCCATGTCAAGAGATCTGTCTGTGATTGCTTTACTGCCCAAGTAGTTCTTCTGAACTCTCTTCGTCTTACGTGCCCACTGTAGAGTTACTGCATACAGGTCCGGATATTTACTGTGATTTAGGTCCGGGTATTTGTTGTTATCGAGGAGTCTACATGTATTGAAAGATGCTCCTTCTCTCCGATTTACCTCGCGAATTACCTCTAAGAACTCCTTGGCCTCTCTTCGAACATGTAGTAGCAGAAGAGCTGGATTTCCAGAGTTTACGAAGTCTTGCATACATATTACTGACTTCAGATATGCCATGTCGTACACCAAGTTCAGCTGTCCACATACGGCCCTCATAGTGGGTGGATATGTCGTTAGGTCATCCTTCACCCGGAGATATTCCTTCAGTAGTTTTTCCCGTTTATCTGTGAGTCCATATATCCGGGTCTTGAGATGAAGAATCTGTGTCCATATGGTCGTCTTCAGGTTGTCCTCTAACAGGTCCGGGAGATTTTGTGAGGCAAGTCCTGCCTTCCATCGCTTCATGCCCGCCTCTTGATTGTCCTTGGTCAGGTCTTTGACATAGCCCATCATTACACATAAGGCTATAAATGCAGGCTTGCCTGCCTCTCTGGTTTGGGACCACCTCATGACCGATGTGCGCCTTAATATAGTCTGCGGAAGAGTCCCCTTCATATCCCAAAAGCCAATACGCTGCACTAAGCATCTCGTTTTCCATTAGAATCGCCATCACATTTTGATCCATGGCTGACATGATCACTTCTACAATATTCAGCGAGATCTTGATCTTTGTAGCACTCTGAATTTCGGGCCAACTACTGAATTGGCGCGCCATAACTGATGCGGTGGTCTGGTCCAGTTCTGATTTCTTCTAGGATTGGATGGTTCACGTCGGGACCCATTGTGGTTGTGTATAGCCAGGAGATATAGTGGCGATTGGCTGGAGCGATGGAGGTGCGAGTAGGTCGGAGGTTGGAGGACGACTGAGACACTGGTTTCCACATAATGTTCTATTTATTCCAAATCAGCCTGCCTTATATACAAAAATCTGGGTCTGCCTGAGCTACCTCGGATCTTTACTTTCTGGAGACCCCTATGACGTCAGAGGTCACGTGACACTTAAAACTATGTACATTTTCTATCCTACGGCGCAGCCTTACCGTCAGGAGAGCCCCTCAATATAATATTTACAATTAAGCCTAACTTATTATCTAATCTACCTAAATCTTAACTAATATAGGGATTAATAAATGTACAACAAAAATATTATATTTATTCCTACCTAAAATACTTAACTATAGCTATATACAACATAAAAATATTTACATAAAATAAGGTGCGTGGGCGTGTCACTACAATGTATTTGGACATAGCCAATCGCATCATCTTCATAGGGTAAAGTTTTGCAAATAAATAATTCTTACGTGGTACTTACACTGCTGTTTTTACATTCTTAAGTTCCGCAGAATAATCGCGAACGTTGAAACGTTCCAACGCGAACGTTTCAACGGTCGCAAACCTTTCTCCGCCCGTTGAAGGCCTTTATTTCTGTCAACGCCCGCGATTCGATTTATATACGTCTGGTTCGATGGTTTATGAATTAAAATTCGCGCAGAGTTCTGTCTCACTGTCAAGTATAATGCTTCTTCCTCGCACACTATAAATATACACGCGGGCACTGCGCACAAACTAGTCACCGCGCGCAATGCGCGCTAGGTGTGCGCGCGCGTGCTCGATGCTCCCACATATTAAAGCTTCAGTGAATAGTGATTTCATCAGATATACAAACATGTCTACATCTGCTCTAATTTCTGGAGATTGATCCATTATAATAATAACGACCAACGATCACATACATAGATCCTGGACCCTAAGTAGGATTCCCTGGGACCCAGGAACTACGAGGACCATGCTCCCACGGTGGTTGGTTATAAAACGGTGCAATGAATACTGCTTTATATCTCACTATGTTTAAAATCATGCTGATATTTTAGCAATTCAAAATTGTCAATTTTTTGGCATCTGAAATGAATTCGGTATGTCATACTAACTATATATATTACTAACTAACTAACCATCAGTACTAAATAGTACTGATAGTATATAAAAAGGTTTTCCAATAGAGATATCTGAATTCCTGATCCAGGCACTAACACTTCATGAGCTGAAGTTTCACTGCCAGATGATGTAGCACGAGGATTTGAATGTGACCTTGTTGTTGGAGGTAATATCCCCAAGTTTTTCAAATGCTTCTTTCTTGTGGTTAATGTGTTAAAAACGATACCCAATGCATTCCTTTTTGCTTAAAATCTTGTCTGGGCTAAATATGGTGCATAGTAAAGCGCTGGTGACTTACGAGGGAATAGCTCATGAATTTCATGAGCCAGTTTTAGTAAATCAAGTCGTTTAGGGGTTCATTTTCCAAAATGTCTTTAAGTATGATATTGGATAATTGTTTACGCAAATCGGAATTATTTTTCTTTCCACGATTTTCCCACTTTTTTTGATTCTCACCGTGAGCCTCAAAAATTCTTTGGAAAGCTTTGTTACGATTTTATACCTTTGAGCTTTAATTTTTATTACATCGTCGTAATATTTCATCGTCATCAGTTGATGAATGCATAATTTAGCTGAGGTTTTAGATAACATCACACATTACACAGTAAGTAATTCGTAGTAAATAAGGGAGGTGTTGTATATACATGCTGTCAGTTTTGAAATGCACAGTTAGCTGACCGCGCATTCTTCTTAAATGTCCAATTTTTTGACGGAAACTGCACGCGTAATTTTTATATGAGCAATCCCTAGCTTGATGTCTCCTGTCTCCGCATCTTGAACATTCAGTGCGGGGAGAAGGATAAAAACGACTGCCTCCGTTCGATGCGGGTTTATTACTGACCATGTCCACTACAGTTCAACTTCTATCCCGTAACCCCTAAACTGTTATCGCGTCTCGCTTTGCAGCTTCTAATGATAGCTCCAAGGTCACGGCACGGTTGTAAGCAATTTTTCTTCAGCAAATAATCTCTACCTTATAATTCCACTTTTTAATCCACAGACCAGCTGGTCGCGCTTTCGTTCAGCGCTGTCCCGAACTCGATATTGTATACTTTAGGATCAAGACACGAACTTAATCCCTGCACTCTAGGACTACCCGTAAAACAGAAACGGCTTAAATCCCTCAACTTGAGATTTTCATAGCAGCTCGCAAACAGTTGGTGAAATTTGAGCGTTCCTATAAGTCTTGGAATATTTTTGGCATGGATTTCTGTTGTTCTCCATATCTTTTACAGCGATTGGATAAAGTTTTATTTTGCCGACTTTTTAAATCTTTTCATAGAATAGCAGAACATCAGCAATATCTTCACCACTGGCTACAACTTTATCAGCTCTTCTTTTAAGAAAAGCCCCAATGCCGTCAGCAGGTCCTTTCCCATTACCAGCTTCAAAAAACGACCACGTAATGTTAGCAAATCCATAATCGAAAACTATACATATTAAGTAAAATATTTGTTTTTGTCTGTATTGTGTACTTGGGCCATCTGAATAGGAATGCACAGTGTTCACATTTTCAAAATTTAATTTCCTCTTTTTATTTGGCATGCTGGCTTTTAATTTTCCATTTACATTGGGCTACCTGCCCTTTCATTTTCCCTTTACATTGTGCAATCTGCCCTTTAATTTTCTTTTCACACTCGTCGGCGGATTTGCCCCCGGGTGTCGTTTTGGTGCCACTTTCATTATCACGTATGATTGCGATGATTATTGTCTTGATTTATGAATTTCAGTGGTGTTGCAATTGCATCATGCTTTTTGTAAAGGCCAGCCTCGTCGGCTGGCCCTTTTACACTGGTGACCAAATTGATACAATTGCTTTAACAGGTGAAATCATTAAAAATACTGATATCTGTAGCGAAGAGGGACCCTACGACTGACAAACAATTACTTCATGTGCTTTTGAAGCTGTGATACGGCCACATCGCATCTCGTACCACAAGCTGCTCTTGTTCTGCCTCCTTGTTGCTTCTTCAATGGTACTTATTAAAGCTTCAGTGAATGTTGCTTTCATCAAATATACAAACATGTCTACATCTGCTCTAATTTTTGGAGATTGATCCATTATAATAATAACACCCAGCGATCACATACATAGATCAGGATCTACGACCTAACCTACCCTACTACCCTAACTAGGATTCCCCCCAGGGAATCCCAACCCAGGAACTACGAGGATCATGCTCCCACAGTGGTTGGTTATATAACGGTGCAATGAATAATGCCTTATATCACTATGTTTAAAATCATGCTGATATTTTACCTATTCACAGTTGTAGCATTCAATTTTTCTTTTTTTTTGGCATCTGAAATAAATTCAGTATAAAGTGCTAATGTACTTGGTCTGTGAGGTACTGCTGCACAGTGGTATATTTCAGAATAGTCCCAACTTTCGATAAAGTATGCTTTTTCCAATAGCACTCTATGGATGTAAATGCAGGTTCCTCAATTTGGCGATGGACCCGCATCAAAAATGCAACTGCATGCACGAAATCTTCAGCTGAAGCAGCACAGTCGTGACACTGACAGCTTTTTCGCTGTCATTTTCATTAATGTGCCCACTTAACTGCGCCTGATGTATTTGGACATAGCCAATCGCATCATCTTCATAGGGTAAAGTTTTGCAAATAAATAATTCTTACGTGGTACTTCTTACACTGCTGTTTTTACATTCTTAAGTTCCGCAGAATAATCGAGTGTTGTTCTTAAAGAAAAGTGCAACCATAAATGCGTCTATGTTAGGTAGGTTGCTGTTACCAGCACTCCTACCATTCGCTTCACAGTTCTATTCCTGAACTGACCGTCAATTTCAACATCAATCGTGTGGTGTGTGGAGTGGGCGCTGTCGGTCAATTCAGCGAAGCCGTTCCAACGCGAACGTTTCAACGGTCGCAAACCTTTCTCCGCCCGTTGAAGGCGTTTATTTCTGTCAACGCCCGCGATTCGATTTATATACGTCTGGTTCGATGGTTTATGAATTAAAATTCGCGCAGAGTTCTGTCTCACTCTCAAGTATAATGCTTCTTCCTCGCACACTATAAATATACACGCGGGCACTGCGCACAAACTAGTCACCGCGCTAGATGTGCGCGCGCGCGTGCTCGATGCTCCCACATATTAAAGCTTCAGTGAATAGTGATTTCATCAGATTACAAACATGTCTACATCTGCTCTAATTTCTGGAGATTGATCCATTATAATAATAACGCCCAACGATCACATACATAGATCCTGGACCCTAAGTAGGATTCCCTGGGACCCAGGAACTACGAGGACCATGCTCCCACGGTGGTTGGTTATAAAACGGTGCAATGAATACTGCTTTATATCTCACTATGTTTAAAATCATGCTGATATTTTAGCAATTCAAAATTGTCAATTTCTTTTTGGCATCTGAAATGAAATCAGTTTGCATACTAACTATATATATTACTAAATAACTATCAGTACTAAATAGTACTAACCTTTTTCCAATAGAGATATCTGAATTTCTGATGCAGGCACTAACACTTTATGGGCTGAAGTTTCAGTGCCAGATGATGTAGCACGAGAATTTGAATGTGACCTTGTTGTTGGAGGTAATATCCCCAAGTTTTTCAAATGCTTCTTTCTTGTGGTTAATGTGTTAAAAAGGATACCCAATGCATTCCTTTTTGCTTAAAATCTTGTCTGGGCTAAATATGGTGCATAGTAAAGCGCTGGTGACTTACGAGGGAATAGCTCATGAATTTCATGAGCCAGTTTTAGTATATCAGGTCCTTTACTGGGTTCATTTTCCAAAATGTCTTTAAGTATGATATTGGATAATTGTTTACGCAAACCGGAATTATTTTTCTTTCCACGATTTTCCCACTTTTTTTGATTCTCACCGTGAGCCTCAAAAATTCTTTAGAAAGCTTTGTTACGATTTTATGCCTTTGAGCTTTAATTTTTATTACATCGTCGTAATATTTCATCGTCATCAGTTGATGAATGCATAATTTAGCTGAGGTTTTAGATAACATCACACATTACACAGTAAGTAATTTGTAGTAAATAAGGGAGGTGTTGTATATACATGCAGGCAGTTTTGAAATGCACAGTTAGCTGACCGCGCATTCTTCTTAAATGTCCAATTTTTTGACAGAAACTGCACGCGTAATTTTTATATGAGCAATCCCTAGCTTGATGTCTCCTGTCTCCGCATCTTGAACATTCACTTAAGCTTGTGTACTTCTGAGTTGCGGGGGGAGTGCGGGGAGAAGGATAGAAACGACTGCCTCGGTTCTATGCGGGTTTATTACTGACCATGTCCACTGCAGTTCAACTTCTATCCCGTAACCCCTAAACTGTTATCGCGTCTCGCTTTGCAGCTTCTAATGATAGCTCCAAGGTCACGGCACGGTTGTAAGCAATTTTTCTTCAGCAAATAATCACTACCTTATAATTCCACTTTTTAATCCACAGACCAGCTGGTCGCGTTTTCGTTCAGCGCTGTCCCGAACTTGCTGTATTTAGATTTTTTTTAACTCCGTGGCGTAATCAGATATCGATTCATTGGCCTGGCGTAAAATTTCGTGTAAATATTCTTTGATGTCTATTCGTAATATTCTGTAATTGTTTTGCAATTTTTAGGTTATTTAATGGTTCATCATCATCTGATGAGGTTTCCAGCCCCAAGCTTTTTGTTAAGTCAAGATATGATTTTTGTTAGCTCCTAAGGGATGCAATCATTAGCCCACATCTCAGCATCATGGGACACTCCGACATTGTATACCTTAGGATCAAGACACAAACTTAATCCCTGCACTCTAGGACTACCCGTAAAACAGAAACGGCTTAAATCCCTCAACTTGAGATTTTCATTGCAGCTCGCAAACGGTGAACTTTGAGCGTTCCTATAAGTCTTGGAAAGTTTTTTATGCATGGTACAACTTTCTCGACTTTCCTGACTTTATTGCCTGATTTCTTGCTGTAAACAAATTTCATACTTTTAAAAGTATTTACTTATTAACTTTAAGTATTTGCTTTAAAGCATTTGATTGCTTTTTGCCACATCTGATGGTGAGATGAGTTTTTCTTCACTGGTCCTTTGAAAATGTTCCCATTTGGGATGACAAAACTACTGCAATTCAAGCTATCAAAAACATTGTCAATTAACAAAGTTATAGGAATCAAATAAATCTCTGCACTTATCGGGTAATTTTCCTCTAGCGGTTAAATGTTCTGTAGCAACATCAACACTGTGACTAAAAATTTGAGCTGCACTCTTTACTCGCATCTTTTTAATTTTTTCTGGATTGATGTGCTCGTCGGTTAACTTTTGCAAACACCTTAGTTCTCCAAATGATTTGTCAGCTACATATAACTTTTCCAGATATTCCCATTTAACTTCTTTCTCTTTGTTTTCGTCTTTATAGTCTACGTAGACCAGAGTTTTTGTTAAGAGGTTATTCCTCAACCCCTTTATTAGATGAGAAACATCATATAAAGGAATTATTTTCTTCTTACTGATGTCATAAAAATCGCGCTTGACCTCCTTTTGTCTTCTCAAATATTTTGCTTTAGTTTCTTCAACTAACTCATTAATGGCGCTCACATTGACAGCGCTCTGGTCACAGATGGTGCACAAAACTATCAAGCCACTTTCTTGAACATTGGTTATGACCTCTCCTATGCATTTTTTAAACTCTATTTTATTCAAACTATTTGTGAAATAGTAAGCCACAGGTTGCTTAAATTTTTTTTATACCTTTCACCATGAACACTAATGCATGGACTGCTATGGTGTTTGGTGGTTGTTTGGGTTGGTTGTCCTTTTAATTAATCTTTTGCAGAGTCATAATGTATTTGAGGTGTTATCGACATCTCGTCGAATATAACTGTACATAAGCGATCTTCAGTATTTAAATTGGAAACATTCTTCTTCAGTTTCTCGAAAATTTGTTGATTAATTCCAGGTTTCAAGTTTATTTGCGCCAATAATCTTTTCAAAGATTTAGTAGACGGTAACATAAAGAACTTGGACATAAGGCCGTAACATTTAGGACTACGCTTATAAAGTGATAGTGAGAGCACTTTTTCTTCCATTTCAAATCTTCTACCGCTTGGTTTTTTCTTGGTTTGGTGGTATTGCATACCACAAAACAATTTTGCAGCAGTAGTCATGTGTTGGCCACTTTTTGAAAATCGGACATGTTACTAACTTTTTCTGCATTTCCAAGCCTTGCTTTAGAGTCTCTACCACGTTTCCTCAAACGATAGATCTGTCTTCTTAGGTTTTTAATATTTTTCTGGTACACTCTTATCTATTTGATGTCACCGCAGAAGGTTTTCTGTTTCAAACCTGAAAATCGAAATATGAGTAGGTAAATAAATATAAATACTAGCTTCTGCCCGCGGCTTCGCCCGCGTGGGCTATCTTTCAGAAACCATTAATTTTTCGGGATAAAATTAACTTATTTCACAATTAAGTTTAGTGACTCTTGAACTATATTTGTACTAAAATAATTAAATATCTTACCAACTATCTTTGACCTGGGAAACCTACCGAAAAATTTACAGCGGGAAAGCAATTACTTAAATCGAACGAACTTACCATCTAGAAATTTGAGAAAACTCAACTATCAAAAACCTCAGAATAAAAGTAATTAAATATTTGTGTAAAATTCAACACAAATTACGAAGTCATAGTCCAGTCAAAGTCATACTCCTAGTAAAGTGGTGGCAACTTTACTTGAAGCTTCTATGGAGTTTTTGGAAACAACACGAAATGAAACGTTTCCCCATCATTATACCATTTTCCCACACTCACGCCTGTAATCCAGCACTTAACGAATAGAATGCCACCAATTTTATGCACTAACACTGAAAATAACACAAGTTTTCGAAAATAATACCATGCGGTGACGCAATCTTTTTCGCATTCCCGCCAAAACTCCAATGCCACCGGTATAACGCTGTCAATGTAAATTTGACAAGTTTGCATGTTACCATTTATGGACAGTGCCATCTGTTTAAAATCCAAGTACTAAAGGGCTGAGTTTTATCGGATATTTTAAAAGATAGCGTTACCTTCCGTACAAAAAGTGGAGCCAAGGAAACACTATAGAAGTGACTCCGCCCTGGGCGGGTGACGACTAGAGCATACAGCGAGCGTCATGCGATGCATTTTGTATGGTCGGCTAAATACAACGAATATGCAAGTGTTCAAAAAGCATCACTGTGTATGTATACGCAGTGACGTGGAAGTAAATCAAAGTGTGTGCTTAACTTTTCAATCGTTACATTCAGTTTTTTCGATCGTTACGAATAAAGTATAAGGAGACTATTTTGATAGTCATCATTATTTCTCTTGGGCTTTGTTCGTTATCAGACAATTCGTTTTTCGAGGTAAAACTTTATCAAACTTTTCACTCCATTGTCAACGCAACAAAGTTAAAAATTACTTAAAGTTTGTATTATTTGTTGGTATTTCCGGTAAAACAATTTACAATTGTCAAGATAGCGACATTAATATTAAACAAAGCACTAAAGTTTTTTCTTTACTTCAGTTGTGTGGTTTAAAAGCACTCTTTTTTTGACATAACTACTTCAATATCGTAACTTTTAATGGCGAACAGTCATCATATCTTTTTTTTTGTTTTGGCTCCACACTTTTGTGTATTTAGCCAGTGTCAAGTAATTGATAATATCTCAAGTTAATTAATATCATACAATGTATCAAGTCAAGTCAAGTCACAGTCCAAGTCATCAAGTAAAGTCATAGTCTAGTCTAGTCATGTCATACTCCTAGTAATGTAGTGGCAACTTTACCAGAAGCTTTTATAGAGTTTTGGAAACAACACGAAAAGAAACGTTTCACCATCATTATACCACCTTTCCACACTCATGCCTGTAATTCAGCACTTAACGAATAAAATGCCACCAATTTTATGTACAACACTGAAAATAACACAAGTTCTGGAAAATAATACAATGCGGCGACGCGATCTTTTTCGTTTTCCCGCCAAAACTCTCATCATATCTTTATAGCATTGACAGACGAAAGCCCGCCTGATGGTGATTTGACAATCGGCATCTTCTATTTACACCACGTCATATTCAAGTCGTCATATAGGCAAAAATCTACGTCAGAAAGCTTCCTAAAAGGTTGAAATTCGCATTCGAAACACTAATACAATTTAATTTTATAACCTGTGATATAAAACTGTGATATTTATATATGTAAATATATTTTATATACTCGTTTATTACACGTTTAGATATATTTCTTTAGTAACATTGCTAAAGATAAAAAGTCGAAATGCCTGACTAAATACACAGTTGTTTGTATTTTATTTGATGATTCAATGTTAATAAAGGCGGTGATATTATTAATATATCATAATCATGAAGATTTATTGTCTTAAGCATGGTTACTTTTGGTTTATCGAATTATCATACAAGGTTATTTGTAAAGTCAAATAAAAAAAATTAAAAGTTAAATAAAGATTTATGTTTTTGTCTTTATACTTTTAAAAACTTTGTAAAACCTATGTACAATGAAATGGAACATTCTCATAGAAACACAGACCTAATCAGTGTTGTCACTTGTAGTGATTTCTTACAAACTCGAAAGAATTAAATTTAATATAAATTTAAATCATAACGCTGAAATGTCATGCGCACGACAGTTGTGCGCTTTTTATATTATTATCCAAAATAATTTTCAAGAAGTGAAAAGGTGTTATTTTAACTGCATTTAAATATGGCTGAAAATAATCTTATATGATAATGATAAGTTGGTAATGATAGCTTGTAAGTTTTGTACATGACTGGATTTACATAGCAATTTATTATTTTGTTGATAATTAGAATAAGTGTGATTGGCCGTTTTCGTTTTACCACACACGTATATTTTTTGTATAGATACTATATAAATGTTGAAATGCAAACAAACAAAATTAACCCAAGGACTGGGTTATAAAATTTTGATATCAAACATATTGTAAGAAATCTTATATTGAAAATTGTTTGAAATGTATACCTACCCACTTATATAATGAATTTATTGATACTTTTAGCAATCAGTGCGTAAATTGAGGTTTTTATATTAACAATTATTTTATATAAACAATGTACCTACCTTTATATGTTACGGTATATAGGTACATTATATACAATGTGGCGAATATGCATGTCTTGTATATATTAATATATAATCATGCAATTTCAATGTGATATTATTATAATTGCTAATACTGTATTCTTATGCTATTTTTTTTTCATTATGGGTGTTTTTTTTTATTGTCTATGTAATGTTCATGTTGAGGTTGTATGTAGCGTTGTTAAATATGAGAAGATTAGCAATTTTGAAGATTTATGATTTTTACTGCAGTTTCGCCAAATATGGTTCAATTCCCGTTCGTTTCGTGATAAATTTTTCTATTACAAATTAAACCAGCAATTTTAATTTTAATTATTTTAAATACTTTATTTTTTAAACCTAAATATTGGTTAGTATTGGTGTAGTTGTTTGCAGTGTGCTTAAAACTAAAATCTCATAATTATTAAAAAGTTGTGCAAAATGTATTAAATCTTTTTTGGACATTTCACACAGCGCCATCTAGCCTCAACTAATCAAAGCTGGTACCATGGGAACCAGATAACTGATGCAATACCTTATACTTTAATTAAAAAAAAACACCAAGAATAGATTCAGCAGTTGAAACATTTTTGTTTTCATAATTATTACCATTTTTTTGTATTAAAATTGTGATTGGTTTAAAATTAATACAGAGCATTGGATATGCGCGTAACCTAGTCGTCTAGTGTAAATCGACGCACTATTCGCCTACCCTACAGACTACCTTTTTCCCTAACCTACCTTTTCCCCCACGTTTAAATCGTTAGTTATTTTCATTTACGTCACTACCTAGATGGAATTTCTAATATAATTTATTAAACAATAAAATTACTAATCTTCGCATATTTTCCTTACCAAAATGTACAAACTTAGGAATAAGGCTTCTAGCTGTCTTAAGTAATTTATAAAAAAAGATATTTTCACAAAACCACCATCGGAATGTTCCAGAGTTTGGTATTGGACAAAGAAGAACGCAGCGCCAAAATTACGTTCAAAACTACCGCCGCAGCGGAGTCCTTCAAGAAAAAGTTCAACAATAAGATGGTTTCCGCGAGCCAACTTACTGTCACCTTACGATAAATGTGGAACCTAATATTAAAATCGCTTTTAATAATCGAAGCTTTTCTGTATCTTGTTAGAATATTTTAGTTTGAAAACATTCGTGAGTATGACACATTTTGTAAGATAAACCTGGGGCCTTACCGCGTAAGTCTGGTGGAGATCGTAATCGTGTTCTCTCTTGCTCGCACTCGTGGACTTGTTAATTGGCGCGTGCGGGATGGCAGGCGAAGCCGATTCCCAGAACGCTTACGCGGTAGGGGTGCTAATTTTAATTTAACTTTTAATTGTTAGAATATACCCATTGACCCAAATAAATGCCCGCGTACATTAAAGGTTGACAGCGTTTAAGTTGGCACTTCTCTAGCCTTTGTCATACTCGTGTCAAGTCACTGCACCAAATACTACTTAAGTACTAGTACGTTAAAGACGGCTGAAAATCAACATGCAACCAATGAGCGTTCAGTATTTGGTGTGCCAAGTTGACAAGAATTTATTAAACTTACGATAACAAGGGAAAGTGTTGCTTAGCTACGTTATGTTTAAGTAGGCTTTAGTGCAATTTCACAGAATAAACTTTCTGTTTTTGAAGTAAAACTTCTTTAGACACGCTTGACTTGGGAGTAAGCTGGTGAGGCGAACGGAGATATATGTATATCTCCCTCTCTACGTGAAGATAAAATGAGTAACGTTTCGTATATTACTTTACGACAAGGTAGATGGAGTTAAAGAAGTTTTACTTCAGTGGTCTAAAGCACACTCGTTTTTTATTTTTATTTTTAACAACATATTCTAAATGATTGTTTCGAAATATTTAACTATAAGCCATGACTAAATACCGTTGTGTAGCGCGGCTAACATGCCAAATAGCGTAATTATAATACTAATTATATTAAAAAATAGTTATGTAAAAAGATTAACAATAAGCAGTTTTTATAATCAATTATAATTTTCTTTTGTTTAAAATCATTGAGATATTGGCAGATATTATAGAGGCTCTCTGCTGAAATATGACAGACCTGCAGTCCGATTCGCCTCCATCAAAAATTTTACATTAGCAATCGTTCTCCGTCTCTTTCATCCACGTGCTGGGTGAAAGAGACGATGGAGAGTTAAATTCTGAATTATAAATTTCGGTGGATCGTGACTCTGCTATCTAGTGAAACATCGTTTATACATGTTGATTAATAAATACTTGTAAAAGTATAAAACTTTTCTCTATTGCGCCGTTCTCTTGATGATTTTAAAATCATTTGTTGAAGTAAAACTTCTTTACGCACGCTTGACTTGGGTTGTAAGCTGGTGACGCGAAAGGAAATTGAAGTTAGTTGACGTAGATCACCATTGTCAACATAACAACAATAAAAAATTGTATTATTATGTTGGTATGTCCGGTAAAATGACAATTTACAGTTGTCAAGATGACAACATTAACATTAAACAAAGCACAAAGTTATACCGGCCGATAGATGGAGCTAAACTAAAGAAGTTTTACTTCAGTCGTGTGGTTTAGACCACACTCGTTTTTAAATAACATTAGCCGGTCATTAAATTGGGTTAGAATATAGCAGATATCCCATTACGAAGAAATTATGAGGTTATTGTACTTCTTATATAGTTTTTGGTTTCTTATGATTTTAGATGGTAACACAATAATTTTGTAAAGTTAAATAATATATGAATATCAATAAGTATGCCCGTCTGCACTTAAAATTGACAGCTCCTAAGTTCGCACTTAGCCCTCTATGACACAGCCTTATTAATAAACGGGTATTAGTCTCGGATTAGTTACTTCAGCTTTAGTCCTTTTTTTGCTACTGGAATATTTAGCTGGATCGAAAGAGACAAAAGATGGTGTAATTAGTCTAAAGCTAGTTCGTGTTTATTAATAAGGCTGCTTGGGTATAACATTTGGGTATGTCACGGAGGAATACAGATGGGCACTAGATTTGCTCTCAAAAGTTGTAACTTATGTTATGCTATCATTTTTAAGTACGTTTAACTTATTGAATGTGTTTGAGTTGTTTGATTTTTTTGGCTACTTTTGGATGTGTCGATATAACTTTTAACCTCGTTTATAAAAAAAAGTATATTCTATAAGATCACATAATTGAATGAATTTTGTTATAGCTTTGCTTCAAAAATATACTTGAATGCCAGTATGTATGCGCGTAATAGTAATTAAGCATAGATTTTGCTTTTTTGGCTCCACACTTCTGTGTATTTAGCCAGTGTCAAAGTAATTGACAATTTCTCAAGTTAATGATATTTCATATATATGTGTCAAGTCAAGTGACAGTCAAGTCATAGTCTAATCTAAGTCATACTCCTAGTAAAGTTGTGGTAACTTTACTAGAAGCTTCTATGGAGTTTTGGAAACAACACGAAAAAAAAAGATTCCACCATCATTATACCACTTTCCCACACTCATGTAATCCAGCACTTAACGAATAGAATGCCAGCAATTTTATGCACTAACACTGTACCAAACAAAAATGTCGTAATGTTTACAAAATTATATCGTAAATACTAATTATTAATTAAGAAAAGAAAAACTATATGTATCTTAGTTTTATTATTTAAATAATGCTAATTGATGTAACTTTTCAAGTTCTTTACTAATAATTTAAGTGAACCTAAAAACGTAGTTTGTTTTGTGTATAATTATTCTAAAGCATATAAAACAATACTTTGTGTACTAAAAATTCATCCGTCATTAAAATTGACATTCTTAAAAAACCTTAAAATTTAAACATAGGTAGTATAATAATAACTAGGACCGTCTTCGTGTCTATAATGTCTAGGGACCCAGGAGCTACGAGGACCATGGTCCCACAACACCCGGACTCAGAACAAGTGCAGTGAAGTGTCGCTTGTAACTCTATGTTTTAGGGTTCCGAGTGACACTGTTCTGTTATGGGCGACCGTGGCGCTTAACATCAGGTGAACGACTAGCTCGTCACATCATTCAATAACATAAAAAAAGTATTTGCGCTTTTGTTCTCGGCACAAATACTACGGGAATCGAACCCGTCGACTCCGGGCTATGAGCTGACCTGCTCAACCACCACGCTGGGTAACTGGGTTTTTAATTCGACCGCTAAAATATTTACAAATATTAAGATTGGAATGCTAAAATAAATTTTCCACTTGTGAATGTTACTGAATGGTTCCAATTCCAAAAACAATCCATTTTTTGAAGTAATTGATAGCATTATAAATTTTTGACCCCAGATTAAAATTGTTAAATTTAAAAATACATTTGTTTGTAATGCGCTAGATGGGTTTGTAGAAGTTTCTAAAAAGTATGCTTAAAGTAAGGCTAAGTACAGATTTGAGCTAAGAGCCAGAATGAAAAAATGCACGCCTTAGATTCAAAGATTTTTATGGCATTGTCACAAATTGACTTCACGCGTTGATTTTCGGTACATTACAAAAAAAATGTCTATTGCGTAATTGTAAGTAATTACAGCTATAGCCAAAATATCGTCGTGGAATTTAAAAGATAATTAAGTAGGCCTTACGTAATACGAATTAACTCTGTAGGTTTAGATTATAATGATACTATGAATAATATTTTATAGGATATAGATAATATACATATTATCCATCACTGCCAGGTGCATTAACAATAGCCAGTCCATACCACTGCCAGTGCCGGGGCTTAGAGTAATCTGCTTGTCTCAAAGTCCCAAGTGTCTTCTCCCCCGGACCTCTGTACCTTCTCCCCCGGACCTCTGTACTGAGCAGACGTGTTTTAATTAAGTCCCCAGTTTTATTTTATTATTCACAAAAATTAGCAAGACAGAAAATCGTGCGTTATAATAGGAGTCCATAAGTACAAAACAGTGAAAGAAGTTCGGAGGCGCATTGACACACATGCACACGCTATCGGTGAGTGCCTGCTATACTATACAAATACGCACACCGATTCGCTGCCTGCTAGCCTGGTACTGCGGCTTGACGCGCTTTGCACGCACACATAGGTGCCTGCCTACACAGCGCATACTAGCGTGCATCAAGAACCTGTTGCATACGCGCACTGCTTGTAGCGCTCTGTTAGCCTAGTACCAGCCGCTTGACTTCCACGCTCGCCATGACGTCGGTCAAGCACTCCCCCCCGCGTGCCCTGTCCGCTATCGCTCCGCAACCGCTCACACATTGTAAGTCGGACTCTAATTTAAACGACACGCCAGCGGTTGCAAAAATTGCTGTGCCTACAATATCTCGTGAGCACGCTACGAGCGAGCCGAATATTATCATGCGCAAACGCAAAAGAGACGGATGCGATGACATAAGTAGAGCAGAAATTTTAGAGATGTTTACGGTGCTTCGGAAGCAACAAGACGAGAAATTTACTGCTCTCATGAACCGAGTACAGGGTGGCATAACTACTCACACAGAGCAAAACAAAGAAATTTCTAGTTCCATAGAATTTCTTGGTCACAAGTACGATGAGATGGTCGCGAGGATCAGTACCCTGGAACAGGAAAAATTGGCGGACCGCAAATACATCCAGTCTCTAGAGACCAGAATGGAGCAAATGGAGCGCAATCTTCGTAGCGCCAGCATAGAGGTACGTAACATGCCCAAAAAAATTGGTGAGACGAAAGTAGACCTACTAAATATAATACAGAAAGTGGGGAACGCGCTCAATGTGCCGCTGCAAGCCACTGAAGTACGCGACGTTTATCGGATAAATACTAAAAGTGAAAAAAACCAGCCCATAGTTGCGGAACTATCGACAGTGGTACTAAAAGAGAAAATTGTAGGATCCATCAAGGCGTACAATAAGAAATACGTCACCAGCAAATTCAGTACCTCCAACTTAAAGCTTGAGGGCTCGCCAAAGCCAATCTTTGTGTCAGAGAGCCTCACTGCGCAGACTAAAAGGCTCTTTTTTCATGCTAGAGAATTTGCAAAAGGCAATGGTTTTAAATACTGCTGGGCCTCGCGAGGCCTAATATACTTAAGGCGTTCAGACGGAGCCCCTCTTATTAGAGTAAACAACGAAAATGAACTAGAGAACTTGAAGAATAAGTGACTAGATAAGTTAATCTCTACATTAATAACATGCTCAATGTGGGTTTCATGTTGTGATTTCCTGAATGCCTGCCTCGCAGACTTTTTAAACTTTGTTGTATTAATTTGTTCTATGTTTTATACTAAATACGTGTTAAACCTATATTCTATACATTCACATTTATTCATACATAACTTGCATTTACACATACACAACACACACACTTACATTATATCTAAATTCAAATTACTTCCATACACAATGATAATAGACAAAGGTATTTTAAATATATTTCCTAATTCCAATAATAAAGGGTTATACCCTGGTCATAAATACTATCCAGAAATTATTTACATTTGTAAAACTAAATTAATGCGTCCAATCCCAATACATTTACACCCTAGTACAAAACTAACCAATAATGGATGATAATTCTTTTATAATTACAGAAGTTGATAAAACGGCCACCATAGAGTGTTTGTCACTCAGAACGTGCGCAGAATGTAGTAGATTGTTAAAATATAATGTATTAAATGAAAATTCGCTTTTGGTTTTTACTGTAAATATACGCAGTATAAATTGTAATTTTGATACGTTTGCTGCACTAATATCTACTATAGATGTGACCATTGACGTTTTTGTTTTGACGGAATGCTGGACAAGCTGTCTCAACCCACCTCCGCATTTAGAGAATTATAATAAATTTTGGACTAGGAACTGCTTGAATCAAAACGATGGAGTGGTAGCTTATGTTAGACAGGAACTTGAAGTCACCTCATATGAACCAGCTTTTTCAGATGGCAATTGTCTTGTTCTTAATATTTTCCCTGAATATACAATTGTATGTTCTTACCGCCCTCCGAGTTTCCGTAATGCCAGTAGCTATTTAGAATCAGTTGATAATATTTTAGGTCGTATTTCTACCAAGAATGTTATTTTTACTGGTGACATCAACCTTGATATATTACCAGGCAACCTGGCTGCATCGTCTCAAGACTATTTAAACATAATGGCCATGCATGGACTCAGACAAGGAGTAAATCTTCCCACTAGGGTGGATACGTGCATTGACCACTTTATGTTGAAGACTCTAGGTACCTGGAAAACCATTGTTTTTGAACAACCACTTACAGATCACTCGCCCATAATGCTATATATTAACAATGCCCAAGTATCTAAAAAGTACATAACCTACAAAAAAGTAACTGTTAATTATCAAGGAATTAATGAAGCATTGATAAAAGAAACCTGGTATGACTTGTTTAAGCTTAATGACGTTAATTTGGCTACAGAATTATTTACTACCAAACTTTTGAGTTTAATTAAAACTAACACACAAATAAAATTAGTCACAAAGAAAAATCAACCTATAAAGCCTTGGATAACTAAAGGCGTGGTAAAATGCATAAGAAAAAGGGACAGAATGCATTTAAAAGTCAAGAAGTCACCAAGTAATGAAGAACTTAAGCAAAAATATATAAAGTATAGGAACACATGTAACAATATTATTAGAAACCTTAAGAAACAGTACTATAAAAATAAATTAATAAAAAACAAAGGAAATATTAAAGAAACATGGAAGATAGTAAAGGAAGTATGCAATTTCAATCAAGCTAAGTTGCCATCTCGTGATTTACTATGGATAAAAGATAATCCCATCGATTCCCTTAATACAGTAAATATGTATTTTACTTCTATTGGTGGAACATTAGCCGATAAAATTTTAAATATTACTAATACTGCGGAAAAACAACTAGCCAGTCATGCAAAAACATTTGATTCACCAAGTAACTCCATGTCGCTCTTCCCTACGGATCCTACTGAGGTTAAAAACATTATTTTCAGTCTTAAGTCGCATAGCGCACCGGGTTGGGACAAAATTACCACAAACTTACTTAAATCATCCTTTCTATATTTAACAGAACCAATTTCATATATTTGTAACTTAAGTTTTGAGACTGGAAATTTTCCATGTCTATTTAAAAAAGCCATTGTGGTTCCGATTTTTAAAACCGGTGATAAAACTAGTCCCTCAAACTATCGACCCATTTCTCTTTTATCCACGCTTTCTAAAATTCTAGAAAAAATAGTAAAGAAAAGAGTTATGCGGTATTTAGAGAAAAATAACCTTTTAAGTAAAAATCAATATGGGTTCCGAGAGAATAGATCTACAGAAGATGCAGTCCTGAAGCTAACATCGCTTATAACATCCTACATGGACAAAGGAAGCAAGTGTATCGGAGTCTTTCTGGACCTTCAGAAAGCCTTTGACACCGTTTCGATACCCATTTTGCTAATGAGGATGGAGAATGTTGGCATCAGAGGGTTAGCATGGAATTGGTTTTCAGACTATCTTTCCGGTAGAACACAGAGTGTACGGGTTGAGGATCATGAAAGCGAGAGTGCTTCGTGTACATATGGCGTTCCTCAGGGTAGTACGCTAGGGCCTACGCTTTTTCTAATTTATATAAACGACCTATGCTGCACTACCCTGCCCGGTTTGGATTTATTAATGTTTGCGGATGACACGGTCTTGCTGCTTCATGATCGAACCTGGCAGAAGGTGACAGAACGGGCTGAGATGTGTCTCTCTGTGGTTACAAAATGGTTAGAGAATAGTCTTTTATCACTGAACACCGCCAAAACTAAATATATGTGCTTCAGCTTAACTAAAGCGGGCGGCCCTACATCAAATGATTTAAAAATACACACTTTTCCATGCAACCGTTGTACTTCTCGCCAGTCAGGGTGTACATGCGAGGTTCTTTCAAGAGTTGAGACCATTAAGTATCTTGGTGTACACATAGATGAACAACTGAACTGGAGCACCCATATTAATCAAGTAGCGTCAAGAGTAAGAAAACTCATTTATGTATTTAAATCGCTTAGGACTGTAACGGATTCTGAACTAATTATTAAAATCTACAAAGCTCTATGTGAGTGCCTCATTAGGTACTGCATATGTGCATGGGGTCGTGCTGCAAAAACTCACATAATCACAGTGGAACGCGCTCAACGCGCGGTCTTAAAAGTGCTACTTTACCTACCGTTCCGACATCCTACTTCGGCAGTATATGAAAAAGCAAATGTGCTAACTGTACGGAAACTATTTATATACGAAGGACTTCGACGTTTTCATAAGACAATAGTACCAACTCTACCTATATCTTCCAAAAGAGTTGATCGAGTTCCCGTACAATGGGTGAAAACTAGATTTGCACAAAAGCAGTTTACTGTAGTTGTTCCACAGATCTACAATAAATTAATTAAAACACTTAATATACATAATATTAAAAAAACTAGCAATAACGAATTTAAAAAAACTATTGATAAATGGCTAAAAAATTATGATTATGATGGAATAGAAAACATGCTGGCAAATTTATATATTCAATAACTAATTAATTTATATATTAAATAAATAATTATTTTGTATAAATATACATGCACATACACATACACATATACATACACAAACACATATACATACACATACACACATACATACACATACACACACATACACATACACACACATACACCAACACATCATACACATACATACACATTCATACGATCTGACATAAATCAAATGTAACTATATATTAAATAGGAGAAGCCACTGACTCCTGAAACACAGTGAACACTAGTTCAGGAGTCTATGGATTCACTACATAAACTGTTGTAAAATATTTATGTCAATAAATGATTTGTATTTGTATTGTATTTGAAAGTAAAAATTTCCCACAAGTACTTATGTAAAAAGTATTCCAAATTGATCTAGTTTCAACATTGAAAATGTAAGTTCTAAGCAAATAAAATTACAAAGCCAAAACCCTCACTTGAACACCCTGGGGGTTCACTGAATAACCCTTTTTGAAGTAAAACTTGACTTGGGGAGTAAACTGGTGAGCGGAAGTTGAAAGTTGTTGGTTAACGTAGATCTTCATATTTGTTTTATAATGTTGGGATGTCCGGTAAAATTTCAATACTCACTATTACAAGTGGGTCTCGTGGCGGCACCACGGACACTATAATATAATGATAATATTGCTTGCTTATAACAATGAGAAATTTTATTTTCTACTATTGGTGCTAGCAATTCGCCACATCACTTCGTTTAAATTGTCACTAATTATGCTTCTACGAGTGTTAAAAAGAGTTTATTTTGATTTTGGCGTCGTAATCGACCCTAAAAAGTTTCTTAGTAAAAATATTTGAAAAGATACAATCGCGCATGACTGAAGCGTCTTATTTGAGAGCCAGTTCACTAAGTGTGGCGTAGCGCTGCAAGATTTAATTATGTAAAGCTTACGCACACTAAACCCCATTTCTACAAGTTGGTATGTTTGTACACTTTTGAAGAAACCTATAAAATATTATTCTTTACTAACTGCAATAGTTTTGTCTATTTTTAATCTCGTTTTATCGGATTGTTTCTTTGATTAATAAGCTTTATAGATTAAGGTTTTATTTACGTAACGTAGGTAATATAGAAGTTTTACTAAATGTAACTTTCTTTTGGGTGAATATTTGTCACTAGTTAAGGTGCTTTACACTCTAGAGGTCTTTATTTTACTCCCATCAATAATTTACGCTTTATAAATGATGTTTTAGAAAAAAGAAGCCTTGGGTGGGCCGATTGACTAACTTTGACTGTTTGTTTTCTTTTATAATCTGTGAAGGTAGTTTTTTTGTAATAATTGATTGTAGATTTGATCATTAAAATTATTTTTACTTCTTATTTTGGCTATTTTGTCAAAAAATTTATATTCGTACAATAACTCTCACTCCATTTTCCATGTATGTATTCAATCAAGGAAATATGGAATTTTAGTTTCTGTATTTATTACTTAATGTTAAAAACACTAAATAAGACTAATGCCTGTCTGAACTAAAGTTAGCTCCTAAGTTCTCACTTGTATCTCTATGACACGCCTATTACAATGTATTTAGGTGATACAGAGAAATAAGTTCAAAAATAGGAGCTGCCAAAATAGTACAGACAGGCGTAAATCACTTAACTGAAATAAATAAAATAAATTGCGATTACAGGATGTGAGTAATATAAAGATTTTTTTATGAGACTAATGAAGGTAGTTATATTTTTGCATTTAAACATAGTTTCTAATAGGCTCCTAGACATTTAAAAAAATAAGACGCCAACTAAACAAAATAACGCCTTAGGGGTTTTTTTTAAAAACCGGGGTTTTTTTTTCATAATAGGTTAGTTTATTTTTATTGTAACCTTCTTTTTAGAATATATGGATGTTATTTAGTTTAATGTGTATCTTTAAAATGTATCATTGTAGCCAGTATTTTAAATACTTTTTCTACCTTCCAATTGTATATTATTATACATTAACGTGTGGAATAATGCGCAAGTGTTGCATTTCTAGCTTACTATTGGTAGATTAGAGCACTTTGGCCCACCAATAGGGAGCGAGCAACCTACCGCCACTACCGACCATTAGAGGAGCTAAATGAAATTTATTATCGTCTTTTTATATTGTAAAAATGCATAAACTTAATAGATGTGTAATATGATACTGTACGGTTTCAAATGCTTCTTATTAAAGTACGTGCATAGTAGTACAGCAAAGGAGCGAATTTTTTGTTAAACATAATAAAATGTAGATGTAAAAACAAATTGTTTATTATTTAACCTTTTTAAGTAAATGTGATAATTTTGTACAGATCTCAGGAATAAAATGCGAAACGTTTTTCCAAATTTACATGTGTTTTAATTTATCATTAAGTTTTATTGTACGGCCCCTGTAATGTATAGTCTTAAGTATTTAACTTTTAGAGGTCATTTTGTAAGAAGGAATTGTCCAATGAAATAATTATAATAATAAAAAATAGTAATACTGAAAATTAATGTTTAATAAATAGCATCAAAGAAAATTATATTTTATAGACTTTTTGTTAATTTTGTGATATTTTACGTACAAGTTAATTTTATTCATATTTTAAAATGGTTTTAAAGTGTCGATTGAAGACTGATTTTCTACAGAAATAAAACAACCTTTCGTACATAAATTGTGTTTTTATTTATTAAAAAAACGTCTGAAACTATATTCCTGTTAGCTTAAAACTAGTTAATATAACTATAAAATACTTTAGGTATACTTACGTAGATTTTGAACCAACATCATGTCAAGAAAATAATTTTATCAGATGTAGAAATTGTTTACTCGAATATAATTAAATAAATATTAAGTAATCTAACAATAAAATTAGGACATGGAACTTCATTCATTAAACCTTAATCAAACAGAAAACTTTTTTAAGGAAAGTTGGTTTTTAGCTTTCATTATACAGGGTTACAGGAAAAATCGTGCTAGATCCGTTAAGGGAGTGGAGTACCCATCATTTCTGACTTATTTCACTATGAAACACCCTAGCCTAAACTTAACCCTTTTCGAGATATTCGACTTTTAATTTTGTTATTGAAAATTGGCGGTTTGTAGGCTACAAAATTTAATTATGTTTATTTTGTTTGGGGGCGAGTTGGCTGGACTGCAGTCGCGACCCCTTCGCGCCTCCGGTACGGCGGACGAGGGCTCACGGGGTTGTTTTAGTGGGTTCGAGTCCCACATACCCAGTGCCACCACCCCCGTGGTGGCAGGGAAGTGCGAGGGCATTTCCCCCCCTCAGAAAAAAAATTCGAAACTGCGTTCGACGTGTTTTGTCTTAGAACGTAATTCCGCAAGGTCACGCTTGAGTCCAACAAGTTGTTATGTTACATTAATCAATAAATTAATAAGTAGGTATAACTCCAGCCTTTAGACGTCCACTGCTGAACATAGCCTGTAACGTAATATGAACGTTTTAACAAGAATTAATTAATCTTAAGATCTAAAGGCTACAAGTGATCCTCTGGAAGGTCAAAGGAGTTAATTTCATGAATTTTATCATTTTCTTTGTAATTATTTTTTGTCAAATGTTTGTTTAATGGCCCAATATATGCGATGTTGCATGAAAAATTAATATGTCATGGGACGCGGCGGGATTAGGGATAGAAGGGATTCATCAAAGGCGGTACAGAACGATGCTCAGTCATCGATCGGTGCTTAAGCAGAGATTTCATTCATAAAGTGATCAATTAGTGAATCTCTGCTCTGCCTAGTTCACTTAATTATGTACTTCTAAATACATAGATACCGCAAACATTTGCTGTATGGAGTCCACGCCCCATTGATGCTATCTCACTCGCTAAGTCCTCCCCTCTCCTTCAAACACCTCTCGTTTTCTCACATTTGGAAATTGTCACTTACTGCTTTTTTAAACCCATTTCAATTAAGTATCAATCACTAGATACTTATTAAATACAAAATAAAATAAACAATTTACCGAAATAAAATAGAACAATCAATAAATAAACAGTAAAACTAAGTATTGAAAAAAAAACAACAATAAAATTAATCTTAATTAATCCTCCGAAGATTACCCTAAAAAGGCAATACTGCTATAAGAATAATAAATATTACAAATATAATTAACACCAAATCAACGAACTAATTAATGGCCATCTATAAATTACGTCACAACAATTTCATGATTTTCGGACCCTCCGTCCTTGTCACATATTTTACAATTAAATATTTATAAATGTATGAAGTTAAAATTTTTGTGTTGTAATACTTAGGTATAAAACATTATATTTTGAAAAAAAAAATGTGATATCACAAAATTTGGGACCTCCCCCCCTCTTGTCACACAATGGCGCACTTCGTCTTTATAAATGGCCCCTTTAGATTAAAAAAACTTTTAAATAACATAGTTGTGCCTAAAGCTAAGGAAGCTAGCTATGTTGTAGTATTTGGGAACTGCATTGAGCAACCGTTTGTATCCATCCGTGAAGTCCTCGGGGTGGTGTATCCTGTGGGAGTGGTGGGACACCTGCAGGACCGGCTGCGACTGCAAGGATTGTGGCACCTGGAAGGTACAGTGTTCATATTACTTTACGTTTTATTTTCATAATAATTTCCATGATTTGCGCCCACCGTAAGTCGTCGTTAGCCGTTGAAAAGAAAATGAAATGGACTACATTCAGAGATTAGCAGTAGTGTGCAAACACTATTGTGTTCCGGTTTGAAGGGCATTGTAGCTAGTGAAATTACTTGGCAAATGAGACTTTATCTCACAGTCGAGTAATGTTATGTTTCTTCTTCTCCACGGGAAGAAATTGGGTGGTCCTATTCTCGTACCGGAACCACGCGCAAGCCTATTTACAGTGACGTAGCTAGGCGTAAACGAAGTGGGCCCTCGCCCATACAGGGGCCCCGTGAGGCCTCTCTAAATGCGTGCCACCAGACTTAAAATTTCCGGTTATTTTTAGTAGTTTTTCCCCGTAATAATTTTTTCTAAGTTGAAAATTATAAAAGACTACTTAAGAAACAGTATGAAGCGGGACCGATTGTCCGCTTTAGCAATACTATCAGTCGAAGCAGATTTAGCTGCTAAAATCAATTACAAATCCTCACTAGAGGACTTCTGTAAAGCAAAATGCCGAAACACATTACTTTTGTAAATAATATTAAACACTTAAGTTACAAAATCTATATAATAATATATGTATAATAATTTATATTCTCTCTCTCTTTATATTCTCCCATCGCGCATTTATTCTTCCACAATAATAAGTAGGTATGTCGTGTCAAAGCATGTTTAGTGAGATACATTTATTGGGTAGATCTTGGGGACGAAAGAAAAGGGGCCTCGCTGGTGCAACTTGATATTAGTCACTGCCTATTTAGTAATTAAAAAAGATTTTTTTTTTGTTTTTGTTTTGGCTGGCTTTTGTATATTTAGCCAGTGTTTTTTTTTTTTTTTTTTTTTTTTTTTTGTATTGTTTGATAGGCTCGCGCTTGACCACTATCGCACCTGATGGTAAGTGACGATGCAGTCTAGGATGTAACACGCTTGCCTAGAAGATACCTGTTCACTCTCGATTTGAAGACTCCAAGGTTGTAGTTTTCGGGAAATACGGATGCCGGTAAAGCGTTCCACTCTTTGGCTGTTCGCATGATAAATGTGGAGCCAAATCTCTTTGTTCGCACATGTGGGATATTAACCATGTACCAACTCCAATGCACACTCTCCAAAATGCACTCGATAGAAGACCGATAAACTGGCAACTTTGCATCTATGGTCGAGGCTTTGCAGTCGGGCCTCAAACAAGTCGCTACCTATGAGCCTCTTAGCACGCCTTTCGATAGAGTCTAAGGCTTCCAGCTGGTATTTAGCAGACCCATCCCACAGGTGGCAGCAGTACTCCATGCACGATCGAACTTGAGCTTGGTATAAGTTAAGAAGCTGTTCAGGTGCGAAGTACTGCCTGACCTTAGTGAGAACGCCCAGCTTTTTGGCAGCTAGTTTAGCCTTTGACTCTATAAAGGACCCGAAGTTGAGGTTAGATGACAGAGTCATGCCAAGAAGCTCAAGGTGATCCGTAATCGGTATCGGAACATCTTGGAAAGTCGGAGCTAGCACAAACGGACTCTTTTTTGCAGAGAAAAGACACGCCTGGGTTTTATCTGCATTGAACTTAACCAAGTTTGCTTCACCCCATGCAGAGACAGCAGTCAAGGCTAAGTTCATGCGCTCAACCATGGTCTCTCTTAAAGTCTGCAATGCCGGAGATTCGTATCCGCCAGAATGAGGTACGTAGAGCGCTGCGTAATCTAGACGTGAACAAAGCTAGTGGCCCTGATGGGATCCCAGCCATAGTGTTGAAAACATGCGCGCCTGAGTTGACTCCTATCTTGACACGCCTTTTTCGTCTTTCTGTAGAATCTGAACAAGTACCAAAATCATGGAAGATTGCAAACGTGCAGCCCGTGCCTAAAAAAGGTAGTCGTGCCGACCCTGCTAACTATAGGCCAATATCAGTCACTTCCATACTCTGTAAGACTATGGAACGTGTCCTGAACAGCCGGCTCCTGGCATACCTAGAAGCAAATGATCTCTTAAGTGACCGACAGTAAGGTTTTCGCCGAAATCGATCCACTGGAGACCTTCTAGCGTATGCCACGCACACGTGGAGCGAGGCCATCGAGAAGTACGGAGAAACGCTTGCCGTGTCTCTCGATATCTCGAAGGCCTTCGACAGGGTCTGGCACGATAGCCTCATAAGCAAACTTCCATCATTTGGCTTGCCCCCTGGCCTGTGCAAATGGATTTCCGATTTTTTGAGGGAAAGATCCATACGAGTAGTTGTTGACGGCTGCTCGTCTGATCGATTAACGATTAATGCTGGGGTACCTCAAGGATCGGTGCTTTCTGCAACCCTCTTCCTGCTGCATATAAATGACCTCCTGAAACCCGGTATTTTTGGGTATGCGGATGACAGCACGGTTGTAGAAAGCTACAAGTCAAGCGCTAGGGCCAGTGGTGCCGAAATTCAGACTTTAAGAGAGACCAGTGTCAAGTAATTGATAAATTTTCCAGTTAATTAACATATAATTGTGTCAAGTCAAGTTACAGTACAAGTCATCAAGTCAAGTCATAATCTAGTCTAGTCTAGTCAGGTTATACTCCTAGTAAAGTGGTGACAACTTTACCAGAAGCTTCTATGGAGTTTTGGAAACAACACGAAAAGAAACGTTTCACCACCATTATACCACTTTCTCACACTCATGCCTGTAATCCAGCACTTAACAAATAAAATGCCACCAATTTTATGCACTGACACTAAAAATTACAAAAGTTTTGGAAAATAATACAATGCGGTGACGCGATCTTTTCGTTTTCCCGTTAAAACTGATAAAAGATAATATTCTTTTCTTCTTCTCACCTGAAAGGTAGCCGTGAACTCGAACGGTCGCGCGGTGCTGTTGTACGTGGCCCGCGAGTGTACGATGACGTAGACGGGGCGCGAGAGGAGGGAGAGCCCCGGCCGGGGGGGGGACGCCAGGGACCATGACGTCACGGTCGTGTTGGCGAGGGGCCAGATCGTTAGCGTGTTGTGGGCTGCGCCTGGGGCATAAAGCAAAGTCGAAAGATTTATTGCAAATAGACTATTTTTACAAGTGAAAATTATATTAGGTACTTAAAATTAAGTTATTTTACTAAGAATATAAAATTACAAAGTGCTTGTTGTCAAACAAAAGTTAATATAATCAAATCATCATTTTCGTCATCAGATCGTTACACTCTCCATTTCTTTCATATGCAACACTCTATTTCAGTTTTAATAGGTACCATAACCGTTTATTGAAGTAATTTTTTTTACACACGCTTGACTTACTTCCCAAGTAAGCTGGCGAATGGAAGTTGAAGTTGGTTCACGTAGATCTCCATGGTCAACATAACAAAGTTAAATAATTATGTTGGTATGACGGTAAAATGACAATGTACAATTATCAAGATGGCGACATTAACATTAAACAAAGCAAAAACAAAGTTATACCGGCCGATAGATGGAGCTAAAGAAGTTTTACTTCAGCCGTGTGATCTAAAGCAAACTCTTTTTTTTATTTTAAATTGTATTGTATTTTTTTTAATATAGTACAGAATTGTAATCAATAGTCACCCGTCATGACGAATCTGTAAGTGCAGGCGTCCCCGGAGCACGCGCGGCTGGCGGCCAGCGCGGGCGGGGGCGCGGGGGGCGCGGGGGGCGCCGTGTACAGCAGCAGGGCCTCCGGGCTGGGCGCGGGCGTACGATATTATGTAGGTATACACTGACTCTGGCCAGCGAGGGGGAATATACATCCTCGAATGGTCACCACAAACTGGAAGACGCAACGTAACCCTCCCTGGTCAACGCAATCCTCCCAGTCAGTGGTCAATGTAACCCTCCCAGTTGTCAACGTAACCCTACCCAGTGGTCATCGTAACCCTACCCAGTGGTGATCGTAACCCTCCCAGTGGTCAACGTAACCCTCCCAGTGGTCAACGTAACCCTCCCAGTGGTCAACGTAACCCTCCCAGTGGTCAACGTAACCCTCCCAGTGGCGAAAACCCTTGCGACATTGAACAAAGCAGGTGTTTTATTCCCTACGAAACATTTACAAAGCACTCAGCCGGTGCCCGCGCTGTGTGTACCGTTAAATAGACATTTCGGCTGTCGTGCAGTTATTTTGTGAGGCACTAAATACTAAAACAAAACTAATTTTTTTTATTGGATCTTGTACGAATATTCTATAGCATGCTCTGAATATTATATACATACATTTAAGGAACAGAGCGAATTGAATTCCACCGTGTATATATAGTTTAATTATCTTGAGAAATTATCAATTTGACTGGCCCGATAGCTTAGTTGGTAGGAACCCTGCCTTCTGAACTGTGGGTTGTGGGTTCGATTCCCACCCAGGACAAACATTTGTGTGATGAACATCGATGTTTGTTCTGTGTCTGGGTGTTATATTGTATTCTATGTATGTATTTACAAACAAAAAGTATTTAAGTATTGTATCAGTTATCTGGTTCCCATAATACAAGCTTTGCTTAGTTTGGGGCTAGATGGCGTTGTGTGAGGTGTCCACACATATTATTATATTATTATTATTACGTGACACTACACAAAACTGCAGTACAGTGTATTGAGGAGTCAAAAAACAGGTTTTAACTTACAGCATCCTAGCATACGAGGTCCTGTACAAGGGCAGGTCGCAGTAGACCCTGTCGGCGCAGTGTTGGCTCCGCGCGGCGTCCAGCACGACGCCGCCGGCCGCCAGCGCCGGCACCACGTGGCCGATGGTGTTCACATCCAGCTTGTTGACGACTACTCCTGTCGTCGTCTCAATTGGGACGTTGTTCTGGTCGAACGTCACTATCTCTGAATGCTGAAGGGGAAATGGACGTTTCATTTTTGAAGTAAAACTTCTATGAGCTCGCTTAACTTGGGAAGTTGGTGAATGCGAGGAAGTTGAAGACGAGTTGGTTGGACTGACAACGCGACCTCTTTGCGCCCCGGTCAGGCGAACGAGGGCTCACGGGGGGGTTTTAGTGGGTTCGAGTCCCACACACACATACGAAGTGGGAGAGCATTTCCCCCCTCAAAAAAAAATTCCATTGTCAACATAACAAAGTTAAAAACTTGTATTATTATGTTGGTATGTCCGGTAAAATACATAATACAAATCACACCTGTCAAGGTACAATTCACAATTAGAAGGGATGAGATCAAGAAGGGTTTAACTGTTTTTTTTTTTACAAAATGACTTATGGGTATCGTTGGATTCAGAGTGAAATTATCTACAATAATACATTCTCAAAATACCGAAATGAGGCTTAAATCTCGAGATTGTCAGTCTAAAACCGGTTTATCTGACACAGGAATACAGTTCGCTTGGCATAAAAACATTATTGTATTTATTATATTATATTATATTTTTACAATAACTGTACGAATTAGTACTATATTTTGTATTTTAAAATAGAATTATTACATTTTCAAGCAACTGAAACTTACATAAACATTTTCTATTACGTAATAAGCATTCTACATTAAAATGAAGCTGTTGAAGTTTAAAGTCAATTTTCTCGAAACTATCAATTTGACAGTTAAACCTTTTTTATTCTCAACCCTTGAATTGTCAAGATGGCAACATTAAGATTAAACAAAGCAAAAACAAAGTTATACCGGCCGATAGATGGAGCTAAACTAAAGAAGTTTTACTTCAGTCGTGTGGTCTAAAGCACACTCGTTTGTTTTGTTATTTATATTAACGTTTATGTTTTAAGGTGGTTATCATACTCACAAACCAGTAATGCCTCATGGTAGAGGGTCCATCGTCCCGGTACGGCGCGAAGGGAATGAAGAACAGGACGAAGCAAACTGCGCCCACACTCGCCAGGGGGAGCCACAGGCGCAGGCGGGAGAACAGCAGCTCGATACCTGACTGGGATTCATAGTATTCAATTATAATCTACAATGTACTAGGACGTAGGACTTTTCTGCAAAGATCGTCTAGGTAGGTACCACCGCTTTGCCAGTTATGCAGCCGCTAAGCAGTAGTGCGCAAGCACTGTTGTGTTCCGGTTTGAAGGGCACTGTAGCTAGTGAAATTACTGGGCAAATGAGTCGTTATGACCTGATCTCACAGTCTAGTAATCTTACTGTCTCAGAATGACGTGCGCAGTGCAGTGTCACGCGAAACTCTACACGTTAGAATTCCGAGTGACAGTACAACTGATATGGGCAGCCGTGTCGCTTAACATCAGGTGAACGACTAACTCGTCATATCATTCCTTACCATAAAAATAAAATCAAGATTTCGTATTTTTCTACGATTGTACTTTGTTTTATCCATAAATAAACATCCTGGACCCTAACTAGGATTTCCTTTATCTAGGGACCCAGGAACTACAAGGACCATGATCCCGTAACACCTAGCCACAGAACAAGGATTTGATCTTTTTTTCTGTGGACAAATACATGTCTTGTGGGGGGAATCAAATCCGCGACCTCCGAGCTATGAGCTGACTTGCTCAACCACCACACCACAGAAGCTGGCAAATAAAAAATAAGTAAGAAGGGTAATACATTTTTTTTCCTTTTCTTAGAGTACCTTTAAGATAGGCACTCTAATTGTATTACAATCTAGCCATAGATGTTTGGCTTATAAGTCAATGTAATTTAAACTTTTTTCTAAGTTGAATGTGTATAAACTAAGTTTAATAAGCGAAATATCTTAGTAAATGATAACAGTGTAAGTACGTTAAGCCCTAATGTTAAATGAAAATAATTTTGTTTTTCTCATGTCAGTGAATTTATTCTTAATGAGAAATAAATATCTTTAACCAGAAACTTGTAAAACCTCTAATCCCTACATACCACAGTAGAGGACACCAGCACGGCCAGGCCGACGTTGATGGCGGCGACCGTGACGTCGGGCTGGCCGCCCGGCGACCGCGCCATTATCGGCAGCATCATCGCGTCCAGCCGGAGGGACAGGGACAGCACGAACATCGCCGCCGGGAGCGAGAGGGCCACCTCTAGCCATAGGTGCTGCCATGCTGGGGTGGAGAACTTCTAATCATTATAATGATAATAACGCCCAACGATCACATACATAGATCCTGAATTCTAACTAGGATTCTCCGTGTCTAGGGACCTACGAGGAACATGGTCCCACATCACCTAGACTCAGAACTATGATACGTCAAAGTGCACCCTCCCCCCTTAGATAAGTCAAAGTGGCATTTTATGAGGGAGGTCTGTGATCAGCAGTGGAAGGTTTTTTTTCTTGAATTTCTTCTTTTCTTTTTAATTGGCAACTTAAGAGCTGTCAATCTTTAGTGCAGACGGATATAATACACAGAGTAGGATACGTACAAAGATTAATACATAGAGTAGGATACGTACAAAGGTTAATACACAGAGTAGGATACGTACAAAGGTTAATACACAGAGTAGAATACGTACAAAGGTTAATACACAGAGTAGGATACGTACAAAGATTAATACACAGAGTAGGATACGTACAAAGATTAATACACAGAGTAGGATACGTACAAAGATTAATACACAGAGTAGGATACGTACAAAGATTAATACATAGAGTAGGATACGTACCTTCAAGGCGGATGTATCTGACAGCTGTCAGCGAGACAAGCGACATGAGCGACATGAGGAACAGCGGCACGGCGATGATGTACCGAGTGGGGGCCAGCTGCGGCACGCACATCATGGCGGCCAGCGCGAGGGCGAGGCACGCGCGGGTGGCGGCTTGGGCTTGCAGGCCGCGGATCGAACGGTTCAAACCGCTCTGCACAACGGACAAACCAAAACATGGCACAGAATGCTTTTTGAAGAAAAACTTCTTTACGCACGCTTAAAGAATAAGCTGGTGGCAAGCAACGGGATTTTATTCACGTAAATTTCCGTTGCCAACATAACAAAGTAATTTTTTTATTATTATGTTTGTATATCCGGTAAAATGACAATTTGGAATTGTCAAGATGGCGACATTAAGGTATAAAACGTTATACCGGCCGATAGATGAAGCTAAACTAAAGAAGTTTTACTTGAGTCGTGTGGTTTAAGCATGTTTTTTATGTTAAGAAATAATGTGATGAGCTAACCATTCGCCTGATGTTAAGCGACAAGACTGCCCATATCAGTTGCAGTGTCACTCGGAACTCTTGTACAGAGTTTAGCCAAGGCCATGCATTATTTGGTCGCGCTTTCCTGGGTATAGATTACAGTGACTCGGCGTACATGTCCTTAACATTTTTACGTCACTGTCAAAGTGACTCCAAGTGTATTTTTTGAATATTTGTAGACCACGGCCATTTGTTATATTAAAACAAGTTCGACTTAATTGAGCGTTGTTAATGAATAGAATTTTGATAAATTCACTTCAAAATCTAAAAAAAATATGGTTTGGTTATCAACATTACAAGAATAGTATTTCGAATGTTGGTATCTTGTTATAAAATTAAAACTTACTATTATATATATATACTACTTATCTATACATATAAAATCCTGGCTGACTGAATTATATATCAACGCACAGCCTAAACCGCTGCTCCTAGAGACTTGAAATTGGGAGGGTGTGTTCTTTGTAAGTGTAGGTATCTATTAAGAAAAGGTTTTTCGAAATTCCACCCCTAAGAGGGTGAAATGGGTGGTTGAATTATCTATAAAAAAAAATTCGTTTCCTGTAGGCCACGCGGGCGAAGCAGCGGGCAGAAACTAGTCGTATTACAAAGGAGATGTTTTGGTTTTAGGCCTATGTTTAGAAATGGACCAATAGGAGAAGAAGAAGAGAAAAAGAAGATAATATGAGGTTTACCTTTTTGGCTCTCCAAGCGTCGAAGGCCTGCGATGTGGCAACCACCCCTATTAGATACGGGATCCAGAACAACGGGACCACTAGCCACGGCTCAGATAAATATCTGGAAATGAAGGTACAATTACGATTTTACCGAAGACCTAGATTTCATAGGACTGATTAATGGATACACAAATGGACGTTTTTTAGTTTGTTATTGTTGGTTTTTTATTAGTGTATTTTTAGTAGATAGTGGAATATGCCCGGAAGAAATACTGTTTTGAAAAGACAGACACGAAAAATGACGTGCATTGTTTTGTTAAAACAGGAACCAATGAATTGATTGATTCTTTAAAGCGAGATTTAAATAAAAAGAGGTAAATCTTGTATAGTAAAACAACCTGTTACAAGCTATGCAAAACTTTAACATTTAACTATTTATGAATGTTTGTGTAACGTGACAGTGCCCATGTGCAGCTACGTGCTAGTCCCTTCCACATTTCGCTAAAGTTCCGCCCCGCCCCCCGTACCTGAGCTGCACGGTGGTGAGGATGGTGAGCGCGGCGCACAGCGCGGCCAGCGCCAGCCCGCCCACTACTGCCGCCAGCCGGCTCAGCGCCGCCAGCGCCAGCTCCCGCACTATAGACAACCCTGGAAGGGTCGCACACTCTCAATGCGGGGAAACGAAAAAGATCGCATCAACCGCATTTAATTATTTTCCAAAACTTGGGTTATTTTCAGTGTTAGCACATAAAACTGGTGGTGTTTTATTCGTTAAGTGCTGGATTACAAGCGTGAGTGTGGGAAAGTGGTATAATGATGGTGAAACGTTTCTTTTCGTGTTGTTTCCAAAACTCCACAGAAGCTTCAAGTGAAGTTGCCACCACTTTACTAGGAGTATGACTTTAACTAGACTTGATGACTTCGACTGTGACTTGACACATATTTGCGTGGAATATCATTAACTTGATAAATTATTAATTACTTGACACTGGCTAAATATACATGTGTGGAGCCAAAACATAAAAAAAATACATACGTAGAATACAATATAACACTCGGACACGACTGACTGAATGGGTATAATAAGAGGGCATACTCACGAGGCCCGACCAGCCAGATGTAGTACGCCACAGATGCGAAAGTGATCACTAGCACGGAGGCGTCCACCGCGTACGATGCGGGGATGGAATACGTTATCATGAATAAGTTCAGATAATCGAAGTAGACCGCCCGCGACGGTTCGAGCTGGAAAACGAAATTAAACTTTACTTGCCGATTTACAAACGATGTAAAAATTACAGTAAAGAGGTGTCTCAGGAGTGAGACAAAGAGCATATGAGTGAGCCAAAGAATATAATAACCGCAGAGCAAGGAGAAAAAAAGGGGTTTCAGCGGGAAAACGAGAAAGATAGCTTCACCGCATTGTATTATTTTCAGTGTTTTATCTGTTAAGTGCTGGATTACAGGCGTGAGTGTGGGAAAGTGGTATAATGATGTTGAAACGTTTCTTTTCGTGTTGTTTCTAAAACTCCATAGTAGTAAAGTTGCCACCATTTTAGGAGGACTATGACTTGAGTATGACTTAGACTAGACTTCTACTACTGACTTGACTTGATGTGTTGGACTGTGACTTGACACATATCTGCGTGAAATATCATTAATTAACTTGATAAATTATCAATCACTTGACACTGGCTAAATACACAAAATTATGTAACCAAAATATATAAAAAAAGAGAAACCCGATATAGATGAAATTCGTGTCAAATTTCGTGCTGAACATTATATAGGCAACGATAACCGATTTTTGTCTGTCTGTGTTACAAGTCTGGAGTAAGACACCTTATCTGGGAGCGAGCGTTAACTTTTCCTGCTCTGTGAGGTTGCTTATGAGCATGCATGCTCTAAGGAGTGCGAGAGAAGAATGAAAAGTGAAAAAACAGAAAAAAGGTTGGAAGAGGAAAGGATGCATAAATTAAACAATAAATACATATAAAGAAAGAAAGAAAATAAATTTATTCAAAACTTTACACAACAAAATACACATGAAAAAACATATTAGAGAAAGGAGAAAATGTTGGAAGGAAAGGTAAATAACAAAGACAGGGAAGATGGATTAATCTATATAATAGATCAAAAATATAAGGACAATGAAGATGGGGTGGGGGATGGATGGGGGAATAAGGGGTTTAAAGCGTTTCTTGGGCATGCGTGCTCCGACTTAGACAACTTCGTCACTTACCATCAGGTGAGTTGATGTCAAACGCATGCCCATTTTATCATTAAAAACAAAGAAAAGGGAAAAAAATATCTCTTTTGTTTCAGATCATGTAGCACTTATCCGCATTTCATCTGATGTTAAATTTATACGACAACAAAAAGAGTAAAGATTAGAGGAGGGACTAAAGGAAATCTGTAAGAGAAAAACGAGAGTGTGGAATTAAGGGATTGTCGAAGAGGCAAAGAGAAGAAATGTGTAGTTACCTTTGTAGCGAGCTCCTCCATGTCTCCCATTTCGGCCAGCAATCCCATCAACAAATTCCCTGCGTTCTGTATGACTCCATTTTGTATGAGATCTTCGCGGTCATACCGAGTGTGGTACACGTGACCCCATTTTGAAAACGCTATGTCAATTCCTGGGGATACAATTTTTGGAGTGAAAGCTTCTTTAAGCGCATTGAACATTTTTTGGGTGAACAAAATCATGGAACTCGCGTCATCGTCACCGAACATTCCATGAGATATATGTTTACTGTGTATAATTATGTGTACTTTTGGGAGAAAAAAAGCGTGAAACTCGCGTCATCGTCACCGCACGCTTCCCATGAGCTATATGTCACTTAGTTTTCACTTCTATCGCCAGTCCCCAAAGACTGCCCAGCATGTTTTTTATTTTATCTATAAGCATATAGGCAGAAGGGTTGTGCACGGGCTGCAACCTATATAACTAGGCCTTCAGCGTGCGCACCGCGCCGTGTCCGGAGCAAGAATGATCCGTAGTACACCGAGCGGTCCCTTTTTATAGCCGGATGGGTGGGGGAGCGATGACAGATGCCAGTGTTGCTACTGTAATAAATTTAAATGCTGCCACAGGATAAATTACGGTACTGCCCGCTGTGCATAGAGTTTATAACTGGACGTTGCCGCCCTCAAGTATTTCACGACGAATTTATTTATTTATTTGTATCAGCGCATAACAAAACAGTGTCACTCGGAACTTCAAAGCATAAAGTTTCGCGTGACACTACACTGCGTACATTATCCTGAGACATCAGCGCAGTCTGGTAATAACATTACTCGACTGTGAGATCAGGTCATAAAGTCTCAATTGCCCAGTAATTTCACTATCTGCAGTGCTCTTCAAACCGGAACACACTACTGCTTTGCGGCAGAATAACTGGGGTAAAGCGGTGGTACCTACCTAGACGAACTTTGCAGAAAAGTCCTAACATCTAGTAGAACGTTTAGTTCCATACGGTCACTTCGCACAAAGTTAACCTAATAGGTGGTCAGGCAGATATATTGTGGATTTTACGTGTAGGTACTCTAATCGACAACATTATAGGTAAAATTCACGTAACACAAGCTAAAACGACTAACCTTGTATGTCACCAAAGTCCCGGAATATCCGGAAGTCGGTGTCGGAAGGTATGATCCCGGACGCGAACAGGAACTCGCCCACGCCTTGGGCGTTGGGCCGCGGGACCGCGCGCCGGAAGGCGGACAGGACGCGCGGGTCCGTCACCTTGGGAGTCACGCTCGTATAAATGCTACAGGTCGTCGAAAAGAATCCGAAAATGGCGGTTGTGAATTTTGAGCTGTTTTCCATTACCCGTGTATTATTGAATTGAATTGAATTTTGAATTGAATTTTAATGTGTAATATATATAACTCAAAGGTGACTGACTGACTGAAATAGTGATCTATCAACGCACAGCCCAACCACTGGACGGATCGGGCTGAAATTTGGCATGCAGGTAGATGTTATGACGTAGGCATCCGCTAAAAAGGATTTTTTGAAATTCCACTCTTAAGAGGGTGAAATGGGTGGTTGAATTATTTTCCTATAGGCCACGCCGTGGGCGAAGCTGCGGGCAGAAGCTCGTGTGTGATAAGGGTGGATTATTATCCGTTAAGTGTTCGTGAACGCGCACGAGTGTTGGCAAATGGTTTCGTTTTTCTTTTCGTTTTCTCTTCAAGGCTTCCTAGGGCCTTAAAATATCCACCATTTTACTGTGGCATTTTGACTGACATAATAAGACTTTGACAAGACATAACCGTACAAAATTCCTCACTTGACAATGGCAGAATTATTGCTAAAAAACGATAGCAAGCCATTAAACGAAGATAAGTAAATGCGACAGTTTGCGTGTGTTTGTTTCCACTTAACGTCGCAACAGCTGGACAGATTTCAATGAAATTTAGGGCATAATTAGTTTATGTACTGGATTAACACATAAGATACTTTTTATCCGCGGTTGAAACCGCGAGACGCAGCTAGTATCTATGTAATCTACGTAGTAGTTCTGCGAAATGTAAAGCGAGCACAATTTTTTTTGTTTGTTTTTTAAGCACTCAGCACCCAATATTTCTGCCGAAACTTATCAAAGGTCGGCTCACAGCCCGGAAGCGGCGGGTTCGATTCCCGCGACAGGACAAGTATTTGTGCACAAAAAAAGCGCAAACACTTGTTCTGAGTCTGGGTGTTGTGGGACCATGGTCCTCGTAGTTCCTGGGTCCTTAGACACAGGGAACCCTAGTTAGGGTCTAGGATCTATGTAGGCAATCATTGGGCGTTATTATTACTATTAATTTACCTGAAAAACTGCTGGCTTCCCGTTCATGCCGGCCGAGTCCAAGTTCACTACACTCCTGACTCCGCGCGACCACTCGTGTTTCAAGAACGCATGACTGGCCTATAAGTAAATAAACAAATTATATTTATTTAAACATTACTATCTAAATTACTAATTCTTTTGAAGTAAAACTTCTTTACGCACGCTTGACATGCGTGACGGGGCAAAAGTAAGTTGAAAGTTGGTTCACGTAGATCTCTGTCAACATAAAAAAGTAAAAAAATTGTATTATTATGTTGGTATATCCGGTAAAATGACAATGTACAATTGTCAAGATGGCGACATTAACATTAAACAAAGCAAAAACAAAGTTATACCGGCCGATAGATGGAACTAAACTAAAGAAGTTTTACTTCAGTCGTGTGGTCTAAAAAGCACACTCGTTTTTTTGGGAGACATTTGTGTTCTACTGTGGATCCTTTCTGTCTGCTGATGTGATTTTTTCCTTTAATGTGCATTGCTTACCGTATTAGGTACCCCGGTACCGGGGCAAACGCACCGGGACCGATAGGACTAAGTCTATTCATCAGGTTATCTCTTACCTGAAGACCATTTTCCTCGGCACCGTTGAATAGGAAAATTATGTTGTGTTTGAATTTCTGCGACCTTCTCGAAAACCTGCTGAGAGTTTCCGCCATTACAGCGCAGAAAACACCGTTATCCGATGCACCTGGACAAGATCAATTAAATTATTCAATGTAGGTATTTACAAACAAAAAGTATCTAAGTATTGTATCAGTTATCTGGTTTCCATAGTACAAGCTTTGCTTTGTTTGGGGATAGACGGCACTGTTTTTTTAGTTAGTCAACGATTTGACGAGCTAGTTGTTCACCTGGTGTTAAGCGACAGGGCTGCCCATAACAGAACAGTGTCACTCGGAAGTCCAAAATATAAAGTTTCGCGTGACACTGCACTGCGCACATCATCCTAAGACATCAGCACAGTCTGGTAATAAATTACTCGACTGTGAGATCAGATCATAAAGTCCCAATTACCCAGTAATTTCACTAGCTACAGTGCCCTTCAAACCGGAAAATAGTAGTGCTTGCACACTACTGCTTGGCGGCAGAATAACTGGCAAAGCGGTGGTACCTACCTAGACGAACTTTGTAGAAAAGTCCTACCACCTAGTAAAAATCCACACCTAGTGTAAATGTCCACCAATATTTATCTGTGGTAACATGGTTTAATTGTATTAGTCTGTCAAAATCTCACCCATGGCAAAAGGCACGGAGTCATAATGACAGTTCACCAGTATGGAGCTGCCGATAGTGCCGTTGCTGAGGAAACCGCTTTCTCCCTCTAACAACGCGATTATATTCGACGCGTCTTCGTATAGATTAACAAAAGGCGCTGAGGTTTCTAGGAAGTAGTCACCTGGAAGAAATGTTTTATTGAGGTCTAAATTATGGTAATAGAGGTTAATTTACTATGATATAAAATTAATTAGTGTGTTCTTCACAATTGTTCATCCTAGTAACACTGTAGTGGCACGTGATCAGCCCAATAACTTAATTTGTCTGTGACAGTAATGAGGCGGTTCGGACAACTTGGTTTGTCTGTAATGGTTACTAGTAATTATTAAAGACAGAAAGACAGAAAATACATTTATTCAGGACATAACAGTAATAGAACAAATAGTAGATCTTACAAAATGTAATGTTGCAATGTCCAACTTGTCCGAACCGCCTCATTACTGTCACAGACAAATAAAGTTATTGGGCTGATCACGTGCCACTACAGTGTTACTACCTACTTACTAGGTAGTAATAAGTCATCTTGTCTGTATTAGCAGCCGGTAACAAGTTACTGCGTTAGTGTAAAGATTACCAATTAGTACTTTGTCTGTAAAAGTTATCTTTACTGGTCTTAAAAAATTGGCTTTATTTGTAACAGTTACAAGTATGTTTACAGTTATTAATTAACAGCAAATAACTAAAAGTCACATTTTACATAATTGTCACCAGTCGGAATGAACTAAATACTTTGCCTACAACCTTTACAAATAGGTTCTTCTAAAACATTGAATTGTCTGTAATTGTTACCACTAAAAAAACCTGTAGATGCAAAAAAATATTTTCAATATACGTAATAGGAAGGTTTGTGTGTGTCTGACGATGGTCAAAAGTAGTACTTTAGTTGGCATAACTGGCTGAAGCGTGAACTTGTCTGTCAAACTGACAAATGACAGCCTCTGTAGTGTGGTTGAGCAGGTCGGGTCATAACTCAAGGCGGCGGTTTCGATTCCCGCGGCAGGACAAGTATTTGTGTATAGAAAAAAAGCGCAAATACTTTGAATCTGGGTGTTGTGGGAGCATGGTCCTCGTGGGTGACTAGACACAGGGAATCCTAGTTAGGGTCCAGGATCTATGTATGTGATCGTTGGGCGTTATTATTATTATAAACTCACCGGTGACCACCTGCCAGTCGGTCCGGACCGGCTGGTTGGCCTGCACGGCGATGCCGTCGACGATGGCCTTCATGTCGCGCGTCTTGTTGAGATGGTACGGGGTCCCCGCCACCCGGGGCTCCGTGCCCAGGATGTCTTGCAAGTAGCGCCGAGCCGACTCCTCGCTAAATATGTTATGGACCTGGTTTTGATAAGAGACTGCGAAATGAGGATTTTGACCGATCTTTTAGTATAAGGGTTATTATTACGTTTTTTTAAGGAATAATGCATAAATCTGTAGCGGTTCATAAACCATAAATATGACGGCGGCAACGTCCAGTTATAAACTCCATGCGCAGCGGGCAGTACCGTAATTTACCCTGTGGCAGCATTTAAATTTATTACAGTGGCAACACCGGCAACTGTCATCGCTCCCCTACCCATCTGGCTACATAAAGGGAGTGCTCGGTGTACTACGGAGCATTCTTGCTCCGGACACGGCGCGGTGTGGACATGCTGAAGGCCTATAGTCATATAGGTTGCAACCTACGCACAAACCCGTTCCGCCTATAAATATATGTGAAACGAATAATGATTCAATATTGACAATTAATTTAAATATGTAAATAAAGCCTCTTTGGTGTGGTGGTTGAGTAGGTCGGCTCATAACCCGGACGCGGGTTGGATTCCCGATTCCAAAAAAGCGCAAATACTTGTTTTGAGTCTGGGTGTTGTGGGACCATGGTCCTCGTAGTTCTTGGTCCCTAGACACAGGAAACCTTAGTTAAGGTCCAGGATCTATGTGTGATCGTTGGGTGTTAATATTATTATAGACTTATATCTCTCTCTCCACGTGAAGATCGAGTACGATACGTTTAGTATATTACTGTAGGGGCAAGAGATGGAGCTGAAGAAGTTTTACTTCAGTAGTGTGGTCTAAAGCACACTCGTTTTTTTTATTAGCGTCACTTAGAATTTTACAATCTTAGAAAGCTAGTACTCACGTCTCTAGCCACGTCCGTGTCGTTGACCACACTCGGCATGTTGTCCTCGACGAGCTGCATCAGGTACCCCAGCAGGAGGTACCCTCCCAGCACCAGCAGCAGGTATGTACTGGGCAGCTGTACAGCAGAATAATAAATAAATAATATTTGTCTATATTTCACACAGCACAATCTAGCCCCAAACTAAGCAAAGCTAAATAGAATAAGCAGTTCCGAGGAATAGGCTTACGCTTACGCGACATTAAACAAAGCAATAACAAAGTTATACCGGCCGATAGATGGCGCTAAGGAAGTTTTATTTCAGCCGTGTGGTCTAAAGCCAAAGATAATAAATCCCGTTGATAGCTCGTGATCATAATTTCTCCTACAAACACGACTCACTAGCGGGGGCAGAGGGCGAGGTACTAGCAGAGTACTACATATTACTTATTCTGTAGGCATTTTATATGACTGCGATTGGCTGATCACGATAATGACGCAAGAGCAAGGATAAAACGAGACAAAGTCATACGAAATCACTAACAGCAGAGTAGGACGGAGCAAAAGACATGAACGGGTTCCCGCTTCTTCTTCTTCTTAATGTTCGTTTTTAATTTAAAAATAGATGTACTAAGGAATGATAAGCCGTTCTTTGCACAGCCAGAAGTATTGCTATTCTCCCCGCACAATTGCACTGAGCCATAACTCGTTTTTTTTCTGGGATTCTTTTCGTTAGCTGCGTCTCCGCAGAAATCCAAAACGAAACTGGCGTACTCGCAAAGGCTAATAGTGGAAATCAACTACTGTTTTTCGTATGAGGGGAAGTTGTATCATTGGTCAAGTGGATTTATAGTCAATGTCTAAAGGACACTTGTTTTTTTATAGCTCTGCACCTCACTGTATCTATCTACGTAAATACAAATCGCAATAACAGTTTCTTAACTATTTTAGTATTAAAATTCTCATGAGTGTGATTCATTTTAAATTAATATATCCCGACTGTTACTCACGAATAGTATGTCGATTTCTCGACCAGGTTTCGAGCATATCCGATGCTCTTCCTCAGGAGGTGAGTTCACGCAGCGAGATCGCGGCGGTGACCTGGTCGAGAAATCGACATACTATTCGTGAGTAACAGTCGGGGATATATTAATTTAAAAAGTTTCTTAACTATATGTACTTACCTTGTCGTAGGTAGAGCCACCGCCAATATTGCTCCTAGCTACGGGTTCATGACCAATCCAAATGTTAATGACGATGATTATAAGCCCAAAATGTGTTTGTGTGAATGAAAAAAGCATATGGCCGTGACACCTGAATGAAAGTAAGCCTTTTGTAAGCAAAATACAAATAGTTTAATGCAAAACATTAATTAGGTTACATGAGTGAGTGAGTGAGTGTGTAAGCGAGCGATTGATTGATTGGTTGGTTGGTTGATTGATTGATTGATTACACCACATTTTCAATAATAATAAAAAATGCCCTTTGCTTTGGTTATTAAACTGTGTTGCAAAAGTGCAGGGTCTAATTAATGTACATAACAAAAATGAAAAGTATATATTATGTTATTGAGTTGTAACAACACTAACCGCAATTTTGATTGTTTAATTCCTGTCCATCCTAAGGTAGCCTGGAAGAAATCGTTTAAATCAACAAGGCCACTCCCTGTTCTACCATTCTTTGTAAGTTCTTTTAAGGTGCATTTTATGTATTAACGAGCTTCTGCCCGCAGCTTCGCCCGCGGCGTGGCCTACGAGAAAATAATTCAACCACCCATTTCACCCTCTTAAGGGTTGAATTTCGAAAAATCCTTCTTAGCGGATGCCTACGTCATAACATCTACTTGCATGCCAAATTTCAGCGCGATCCATCCAGTGGTTTGGGCTGTGCGTTGATAGATCACTATGTCAGTCAGTCAGTTACCTTTGAGTTATATATAATATAGTCTCCCGTCCTGCTGATTTTTTCAAGAAGGGCATCCATAAACTGCCACAGCGTTGGCAAAGATGCATTGATTGCAGGGGTGATTACTTTGAATAAAAGAAATAAATAAGTTCGAAATAAAAAATACTTTAACTTTTTTCAAACGAAACGGCAATTTCATAGGTAAAGACCTAATATTTAGATTGGTGTTCAATAAAGTATTATTGTATTGTATTAATATTGTAATAATAATAATATATATTTTTCATTTGCTACTTTTATTTATTGTAACGATTTATTCGTTTTTTTTTTCATAATAAATATAATTATTATTACTCATCATCTAACTTCTCAGCCTCCTACAGCAGAGTCACTGTTAGCGACGGGCTCATGGAAGCTTTATTAGGTTTTTTATACATCCCTTTTTACTTGGCTAACATGCTACACCTTCGATCGCATCGTCACTTCCCATCAGGTGAGAGCGTGGTCTAATGCTAGACAAGCTTGATATAAAAAAATCCCTTTTTTTAAATAAAGACACTTCACGGGTCCCGGTCAATTATGTTTATAAGTTAAGTTAAATGTCTAATAACGAATAGGGCCAGCTTATTGATGGACAACAGCGTATCTATCTATCGCAAACCACTGTTGAGATTATCTGTTATCTAAAGATAAAGTACTCTACAGATACACCTAAACTAAATTCATGGCATAGGAATTTGTAATTCGTGACTATAGTTGATAATTTGTAAGTTAATCTGAATTACAAAAATTACGTTCGAGATATAATGTAAAGGGCTATCTGTGAAAACTGAGAATTTGATACACAGTGATGATGGTATGAGTCAAAAATGTTGTTGTCAAAACAATCCTAAAATGGAAAATTAGTTTTCTTTTGTGATTGATTACATTAAATTATGTATTTAATTTAGAAGTGAGTCAATAAATTAATTGACTTCTTGATTATTATGGCCTCTGCGACGAAAATGAGTCAATAACAAAAATTATCAAATATGGGTCAAGGTCAAAAAATTGAGCCAAAACATTGCTAATATACATTTCTTTCTTAGTATTTTATTTTTACTATTATATACATATGTAATAGGACCTGTGCCTACAAATTCCATTTCCATATTTGTAATTGTAATATTACGACGACGACGCCTCAGTCGTCAGCCTGCACTCGATATACCTACTAACATGTATGTACCTACTCTAAATAAATAAAGTTACTATTTGCTAAAAACATTTGATATTATGTATGGTCACCACTTGCCTCTCACCACGCATATGCACCATATAGGCCAAAACCCAATAAGAGAAGCAAAAATATACAACACGACACAAAAAACACATGATAAAGTAGACAAACAAGCATTTTCTGAAATCATATTTTTGACTTTAGATCCCCAAAACATAGGATATTGTAAGCCCCATTTAAACATAGGATATTGTAAGCCCCATTTGAACATAGGATATTGTAAGCCCCATTTAAACTTACAGATTTAACTGGCTCATATAAATGTTTCCCCTTTCGAGTCATCTGGTATACAACCTAAAATTATAATAAAAATTAAAACATCTACTTAAATAATGTGTTAATATTAAAGTTCTAATAATATTTATGCCTGTTTTTAAAATACGAACTGCAAGAATGTAGAAAGTAAACAATTCACAAGTAACATAGCAAGAAAATATTGAAATTATAGATTTAAGAATATATATTTTTAAGAACGTTGATTTAAAGTGATTGGCAAGACTATAGAAATAAGGGTATAACAATTATGGGTATGTAATGTAAAATTAGAATGATAACATGAGATGAATAATCATGGAATCAGTTAGTAAATTAGTAGTTAATAACTGTTGAAGCTTAGCAACATGTGTTATGGAAGTAATTATAACACATGAAATGTTGTGCAGCGAGAAATATTCAGTATTATTTCGAGCAATTGAAGTAAATTGTATGAGAAATGAAAACTATAGGTAACGCCTAGTTAAGTAATAAATGGAAAAAATATTTTCTTAAGATGTGAAACACTACTTTTCAACAAAAATGCTTAACAGCTGTATAACGTATGTATATTATAACTTGTTTTTTTTTAAATAAAATTAGTTGCAATGTGGAGTTAAGTACTTTGAATTTAGCAGAAATTATTTTAATCATCCAACATTACACCGAAATGTTTCATGTTTTTGTTATTTTATTCCACATCTTAAATATTGTAATTAATTGTTACTCATGATATGAATAGTGTGTTTATCTAATTGTTTTAGGATATTAACTACTGACTTCTACCAAACAAAACAGTTAGCGACCAAATTTGCTAAACATTTTTTTAAAATTAATTATGCCTGTGTTTTTTCTTAATAGTTCTTTATTTCAACAATTTTGGTCACTTGTGATAAGTAAAATGAGCATTAACCCGTTGCCAGGGCTTTTCGTCGCGGCCATTGTCGTAATCGCTGGTCGGGACGCCGGTGTATGTGAGATCCTGAAAATAGTAAGGGCATGTGTCAGTAACAAAATATACGGGTCAGGTAAATTTGGGCTGAGTCAGCAATTATAAAATCGGATCAATCATTTTGATAGGTGGCTTTACGGATTTAACATGTAAAGATTAACCTGATTATAATATTATTCAGTCAAAATAATATTGGAGATAGCAAATATAGGAAGAAGAAACATTTAATAATAATAATAACGCCCAACGATCACATATATAGATCCTGGACCCTAATCAAGATTCCCTGTGTCTGGGGACCCAGGAACTACGAGGATCATGCTCCCACAACACCCAGACTCAAAGTATTTGCGCTTTTTTTCTGTGCACAAATACTTGTCCCATTGCGGGAATCGAACCCTGCCGCCTCCGGGTTATGAGCCGACCTGCTCAACCACCACACCACAGAGGCTGTCAATAACAAATTTTGTTGAGTTAAGTATGGAAAATATTAGGTCAGTAATAAACATACGGAAAATTTATATTAATTGATTCAGATCATTGCATCACAAAAACATCTTTATTCAAAACAGCTGAACCTATTTGGATCAAATGAACACAGTAACTACAGAGGTAACATTAGGATACTTTTATCACTATAAAATGAAGATTCAGTTTTGGCGGGAAAGCGAAAAAGATTACGTCACCGCATCGTATTATTTTCCAAAACTTGTGTTATTTTCAGTGTTAGTGCATAAAATTGGTGGTATTTTATTCGTTAAGTGCTGGATTACAGGCGTGAGTGCGGGAAAGTGGTATAATGATGGTGAAACGTTTCTTTTCGTGTTGTTTCCAAAACTCCATAGAAGCTTCAAGTTGCCACCACTTTACTAGGAGTATGACTTGACTAGACTGACTTGACTATGACTTGATGACTTCGACTGTGACTTGACACATATTTGCGTGAATTGTCGATAACTTGATAAATTATCAATTACTTGACACTGGCTAAATATACAAAAGTGTGAAGCCAAAACTTGAAAAAAAAATATGAAGATTTTCTGTCAGAAAACTAATACTATTTTACTATTTACTAAATATATACTAAAAATAAGTATTCATTTGTTTGGGATGATGTTATTAAAGGTTTAGGTGGCATTATGAATTGCAGTTGTTATTATTACAATGAAACGACCGAGCTTGGGACAACTGATTTATTAAGTCCTACCCTCCAGTACAATAAATACACATTTCCCCCACAAAACAATTAAGTAGCTATTTAGGTAAACTTAATTCAAAACTTATATACCTAGGTACGAACTTATCTATATATAAAAGAAAGTCGTGTTAGTTACACTATTTATAACTCAAGAACGTCCGTACCGATTTGGCTGAAAATTGGTTGGGAGGTAGCTTAAAACCAGGAGACGGACATAGGATACTTCAATTTTCTCGCATGATTTCCGTCCCAACACGCTACTGCAACGCATATCAGCTATAGCAAATTTGAGTTCATAAACTTTACCTTTAAAAGTTCACGGCAATATACATACACCCTTTGTAGGTATGACATCGTGAGTATATGATAATAAAGGCATATTTTTCTTTATCATATAATCGCTAAATCCTAACTCTATTAATCCACGATAAGAAAGTACGTTTCAGTTAAATCCAGTATCTAATTAAAAAAATTTAACTCCATTTTCACACGATAACATTTGAGACCAGTCCAGACGAGGGACTGCTTTTCTGAGAATCTATACACGAATTATAAAACGTATCATTCTCATCCGACTCGCTGCACTCGTCATAATCATGATCAATTTGATGCACTCGTTGTCCTCCGCTTCTATAATATTGCACAAACTGAAGGCAGTTTTACACAGGGTCAGTTACTGACGTCAGTCGACTGCCGAGTCAGTGCTGACCCGGCACTGCCATCGTATAAATTTATTTCAAGTCAGTACAGTACTGTCCCGTCAGCACTTCGTCAGACTTCAATATTCCCGCTGCATATTTTCGGCGTCAGTCCGCTCCCCCCGCCACCCGCGCCAGCACAATTGACGCCGTGTGAAGTGTCGAATCAGTCGCTGCCACTGTATTGTACGGGGACCACGTTGCATTGCACCATTCAAGGATCTTCAATTCTCAACTGGTTTAGCAACATAGCAGAACCTCAATTTTTATCTCCGTCATCTCACAGGGTGAGAAAATGGATAGATCCTGTTTGGATAATTCTTCTTCTAACATGCCAGTTACTTCTTGCAAACGTAAATTTTCTAACAAATTATTTAGTTTTATTTTTTGCTGTTTTCAAGAATTCATTTTTCCGCACTGACTTTACAAATGTGTTTACACCAAAAGAAATATCCTCGACAACTGACGAAATACTGACTGCGTCTAAATAGCACGACTCAGTATTCGGCGCCAGCACTGACAACAAGTTACTGAACCTGTGTAAAACTGCCTTTACACATACGCGCGTGTCCCTTACTACCGCAGACGAAACAATTGACGTACTGCGGACACTGGCCAGCGACGCATCGGCGGCCGCAGTAACTGCATGGCTGGAACTGGTTAGGTGCAGGCGCTAGCGGCGGTCGGAAGCTACGGGAGCCGGCGGTGGCACCGCCACAGCCTCCTCTGCCACGATTTCTCACACTGTCTACGTGTACCACATCCTTAGTCGTACTAGCACCGGAGTTGCACATTTGTCTATCGCTTTCTTGCGACACTTGACAAATATTTACTGCCTTGTCAAGTGTGAACTCCTCACTCCGTAATAGCCGGTCCCTGACTGCGACTTGGTTGACACCACAAAAAATTCGATCTCGGATAAAATCTTCTAATGTCGCGAAATCACAACATTTACACAGGAGGCGCATAGCCGTTACGTATGTTAAATCGACTCGCCTTCTTCATGGTTACGCGTGAAAAATGTGTACCACGAAAGCGTTATATTTGGTTTTGTTCCAAAATATGTATCAAAGTTTTTTAATACTCCGTTGACGTCATCTCGTTCCGCCTCCGTCGCAAAAGAAAAAGTTGATTAACTTCGAATGCATCAGCCCCTATTAGGTTGACTAACAGGTTGGCTTGAACAGTGGAAGACTCAGCGTGGATAACATGAATTGTTGTCTCCATTTTCAGCATCAGCTCGGCTAACCGGCCCGCCGTCCATGTTTAATTCCTCGGGAGGCCGATCGATGGAACACCATTGTAAATTATTGTAGATTGCACACTCACAATCACTTTTAACACTACTCCACTCGTGATATATTTTCGTATAATTTACCGATACTTCACTTTCTAAGAAAATAATTACGCGAAATTTTAATAAACCGCTGTCACCATGTTTTTATTACAATGCAACGACCGAGCTTGTGACAACAACTGATTTATCAAGTACTTACTACCCTCCAGTATAATATATACACTACACAACAGCAGTCTTATCTATCAAGCTACTAATTTGCCTACATTGACCAGGGCTTAGCCAACAACATGCCCATGTCAAGTGCCACTGCAAATACAAGTGCAAAATAACGGCCAAGTGCCACTATCCAAATGTATATGAGAATGCCAGGTGTAGTGTTGGCACTTTCAAATGTTATCACTAATATCAGGTGAAATTATGGTGAGAAAATACCCTGTCTGAGGCTTTTCTGATCTGGAAATGCATTGGTAATGCTTCTGGTATTTCCAGGTGTTTATAGACCGGCAGTGTTTATAGCTGATGGATCATATTGTGACTTGGGATTACATAGTTCAAGCGCATTCAGGTTTACTTATTGCTGTCACAGGGTTACATTGTAGGTCTTATTACTACATTTATACATGCAATTGTGGCATGCAATAGGCTGGTATCATTTGAGTGACTGGCTTTTAAGCAAATGTTTCTATAGTGTCAAAGAATATTTAACAGGTAATAACAAATGTTAAGTAGTAACAAAAATATTATTTTTAATATTTGCACGCTTGCATGCAGGCTGAATGCACGTAACCAATACTTATACTATGTGACCTTGTATCCAAATTGTATATTGTGTATTCTTGCAAATAAACAAATGATTGATGATTGATTGATTGATTGGGATGACTGCATTGATTTTTGTCCAAACCAGTATCAAACATGAGTCATAAATTTGAAGAATGAAACAACTTATTTGCTGTACACTACACTATAAATATTAGTTGAGTATCAAAGATTCATACTCAACTCATTGGACTTTGTTGTAGGTCAAAAATGTAAGATTAAACATACATAGCAACACCTATGTTGATTTGATCAAGCCACTAAACCAATAAAAGCATTATCAGTTTTGATAAAGTTTTATTAACGGGTAGTCAAATAAATATTATATTGAAGAATAAAGTAATTATAATTGCAATATGAAATAATCATTTTTATGGTTTTTTATCAACAGAAATTACTATCTGGTAATGTTTTACTTGAATATAATATTTGCATAATTTGTTTTATAGTGAAATTTTTCAAAACAATTAAAAATTTTTTTTCTGAAAAATGTATCAAGTATCCAAATCATTAAGGACATTCCTATGGGGTAAAATAAAAACATTACAGTAATCATTAATATTATGTTTAGTGGATTGGTTTCATCTTCACACTGCAACAGCTAAACAGATTTGAATGAAATTTGGAATGGTGATAGTTTATATACTGGTTTAATACTTAGCGGGTGAAGCCGCGGGTAGCTAGTACATCAATATAGTAGATGGAGACAAATATAAGTGAGCATAAACATTAGAAAGTATGCTTTTTATAAAGTATTTTGTTACTTGACTAAGATTAATATGAACCATGGGGAGCCATTTTCAGCTGATGATGATAATGTTCATTTAGACATTGAGAACAGTGGAATATTAGGACTATAAATTAAATCAATCAATTTTGAAAAATGAAGTATAATCTTATGTGTTATGTGTAGATTTAACTGTTAAAAAGATATGTTAAAAACAATGGGATGTAGGTCTTTGAGAATAACCCATCTAAATTCAAAATATTGGTTTTTATAACAATTACAATTTTTTTGTATTTTATATTCTGAATCCAATAAAATAAATAGCCTTATATATTCGTAATATTAAAATGAGATTTGGTCCTTGCCTCATATGATAAGAATAATATTTACCTAAATTTAAAAAAAAATTACGGCGGAATTTTTGCCGATCTATAGCTTAGGTTAGAATTTAGACTATTAAAACAAGTTTAGAAGTAACGCTTATCTACTATGAAGAATAAACTTGCAGCTTTACTATTTATTTATAAACAGGTCACTGAGCTACCTGGCTAGCAGTAAAGCAAGAAGGTACTAGGTGAATCATTCCTAAATTTTTAATAGCAAACTAAACTATCCGTTTATCAAGCATTTATCTGTAATTTTGTAAAGATGTACTTCGTGAAATTTATTTGGGTTTGTTTAGACTTACCATTGCAACTCCTTTCCTTGGCCTTCTAAGGCCATCTTGTTCATCGGCATTCAAAGACATTTTATATTATGATTATTCTCTTCTCATTTATTTATTTTATAATAGTTTACGTATACACACAGCCACCATTCAGTGAAAATAAATTGTTATCCGTTATCACTACACTGAAATGACTGAAATTGAATTTGAATGACATGACATTACATGTTGACAATCAAATGGCAGTATTGACAATGTCAAATTGAAAGTAAGAAAAATGTTACCAGAGTGCATAAATAAAATCTCCACTGTTTTTAAGTAATAATATAACTATTTTGGTATTAAATGATTGAAAAGAACCAAAGAACCTGAATATTACTGTCATGACAACTACTGATAATCCAGCCCGCTAAATGCGCACCTCTATCATCTTCTCATCCTCTAGTATCTTACATAAAAGCAGGGCTATCATCAAAATTTAAAAAATATTTTGGAATTGTGGAATCAATTCCATCGGGTATAAAATGAAGGATTTTAAAATATTAGGGCTACAATAAAACAATCTGAATTAAATATTTTTTTATGATTAATATTTTACTCGCAATCTAAATACAGTGTAATGTAACTATTAAATAAATTAACATTTTGTAATCTCTATCAAAGATAAGCATTTTATAATAACCTAGATCACCCTTTTTACAACACAACATAATGCAATGTTGATAAATCTTTGAACGTACGGCATAGTTTAAAATTACAAATTATATTCTAAGCTATTTCACTAGTAAACACAACAGGCAACCGGTTATAATTTGATTGCTATATACACGGAGAAGAAAAAAAAATTAGAAAAATGTACCTTTAATTCACTACTTCATTGAATTACACTATTTATATTTTATATTATGTATACAGCTATACTAACTCAAAATAATTACATATTGTATAAGTAGTTATTTACATTAAAAACTTATGTACATTAACACTAATAAATTAACAGATCTTCATATAAAGTACCAAATAATTATAATTAATCTTAGGGGGACTGCTAGTGAAAGAATCTTTTTGATTTTACGATAAAAACTAATGGTTAACATCTTAATGGTACTACTACTTTCTTAGTTATTATTGGTTATGAAACAAAATTAAATGCCAAGATTTCATGGTCTGAAATAATGCAGTACAAGAGTATCTACAACAGAACAGACATTAATGCTACGCAGGTAAAAATGAATAAAATGCATTAGCTAATTTTCTAGTCGATCGCGTAACTTGATTGCAACCGACAGAAACACATATTTGTATGGATTTGGCAGTTTCAATACGCAGTTTATGTGCATAGGTACTATAGAAATTATCAAATTAGGAATGAAATTTCTCTTGTTTCATTGCAATCAACGTTCCGTGATCACCCAGCAGGTGAATTTTAATTATTTACATCTTTTGCACTATCCCAAAATAACACTGGCCTATATTTATAACAATTATTATTAGTATTGTAATAAGCTAATAACCGTATATTACAAATAGTTAAATTATATTAATTATTATTAAGTACCACTTACTAATCTATAATCACACTGTTCACTTCATTTAAGTACCTAGATTTAATTGGTACAAGGTCAAATCACCTCTTATGTAGTATTTTATTAAAATAATCACAATTTAATACGAATAACTGTTTTTTTTTCAAGCTGTACCGTAAGTATCTCGAATATCATTTAATTACTTATTATTACATTTTAATGAAATACCTAAATAATAAAGTGTTGACCCAAAGTTATACCTTTGGTATAAAAAATTCCAGAGTTTTAGGTTAAACTTACAACTAAACACTCGTAGGTAAAGTCTCTCTGCATCATTTCTGTATTTTGTAACAGAAGAAGTATTTTTATCGTGGCCCAGGTCGAGGGCGTTATGTGAGGCAGCACTAGGGTGACGGCGGGAGGCTGTCGTCGCTCTCAAGGTAGGTGACGTAGTTGTCTTCACCGGGGGCGTGAGGAGGTCGCGGCGGGGGGAGGGACGGGACATCGTAGCCGTGCATCTGGAAGCCGAACAACTATAAATATTATACTTATTTTCTTAGTACATCAATACACTCGTTAAATAATTTAAAAAATAAATTAGAATAAAGATTTGTGGACATTTCACACAACGCCATCAAGTCAAAAACTAAGCAAAGCTTGTACTGTGGAAACCAGATCACTGACAGAATATTTATATACTTTTTGTCTAAAAATTCATACATAGAATACGATATAACACCCAGACATCGAACAAACACCTATGTTCATCACACAAATGTTTGCCCTGGGCCACCCACCCAACCGACAACCTTCAGTTCAGTAGGAAGAGCTACTATATGGACAGGCCTATCAGGCCAGTCAAAATTGTAGATTAGTTGAAACAGGAACACTAAGATCGGAAGTCACAGCTGACAAATTTTATTTTGTCTGAATAATTACACCTTTAGTGTTTTTACATAATATTTTTGCAAAGATCCCGGTTAATCAGACTTTAACCACCTTAACTTCATATATTGAGAAGTACTTGGCACTTCCCCAGTTATTTTGATTTTAAAACCAATCCACTGAATTGATTTTGATGAAATAAATGTGACCTATCTGTTAGTATATCATTTAAAATGTTAAAAAAAAGGATTTTCTAAATCAGTTTACAAATGAAGAATGGAGCCGTGAGGTTTTAAAAATATACAAACGTACTGGAAAACCTCTTTTTGAATTCGGTTGCAAAGAAAATATTTTAGTGAAGGCCAACTTTCCCATTCTAAAGTGCAACAAAAATCATTCCTAATTCAATAACATCATATAATAAGAGACTAACCTGATTTACGAGTTGTTGAAATGCCGCGTTATGATGCGGCGCTCGGTCCAGATCCGCATGGAGGGCGAAGTCGGACAGCGCCTTCCACGGTGGCTGGTACGCCGTCACCTCCAGCGCCAGAGAGTTGGCCTCGTGCCGCACCGGCGACCCCGCCACTAGTGGTACACCCATCGACATGTACCCGAGACGACGGCCTTCCTGTTGGAAATTTTATTATTAAGCCAACACAATCACTGAACATATTGCGATACAACCGTCGATCCTGGCTGTTGTCAGAAGACAATAATCGTTAAGCCAAGTGAGACGCATTTAGGTGGCTTAAAATTCTGACACCAGGACGTCTTGCCTACACGAAAAACAGAAGAAGAAGAAAATAAAACCTTTTTTAATTGTCTCCCATAAAACGGTACTATAGATATGTACCACGTATGTATGTATGTGTAGGTATACTATATATCATTTTGTTACATGGTATGATAATTTATTAAAAGCCATGTTGCTACTATTCATTATGAACACACATGCATAACCACCTTCTCCTGCTGCATCTGCATTTTCAACTGAATTGTCTTCTTCTTGTCTTTGCATCTTTTGTTCTGGAACCAAACCCTGATAACTCTTGGACTAAGGCCGGTCATTTCTACTAGTTGTTCCTTCATGAGAGCATCGGGACGAGGATTAGCTGCGTAGCAGGTTCTGGAACATAAGACGTCATGTTTTATTCAAGTTGTAATTTTCACTTAATTGCTTACATGACATTGGCAAAATTGTGATAAAATTGCCGCAGAAGCCACTAACTAAGATTCACATTAATTAATAAATGTTTTCATAAACTTATTTGCGATATCTTCTAGGTAATACCACAACGATGCCTACTAACCAATTTTATTCAATACAATGCCTAACCTATATTTCATTTACACTTTATGTATGACAACTAGTTCCCACAATTATGGGTAAATTTATTGTGTCCGCCATACCGCCTTATAGGTGTTTTTTTTTATGATCTGGCAAAGATAGAATTCATGTAAAAAACGTAAAGTTTGAATACAAACGTATGCACTTTGTGTATTATTGAATGAAATTACATTGAGCTCACCTGAGGGTATGGAGCTGCTTCTCGTTGAGAACGGTCCTTACTCTCGTCGGTTTGCCGTCGGCAGCGGCGGACGTGCGAGCACGACCGCTCTTGTGGGAACCGGACTCGCTGCCTGAATCTGAAAATAGTTTATAATATACCTAAAAAAGATTATAATGATGTACATTGTCCAAAACTGTATGATTCTGATCGTCAGAAGCGCCTAGCTCTATCTATTTCAAAGAGTTTTTTAGTCTCGTGCTTCCATGCTCGAAGAATAATCGCAGGCGCTTTAAAATAACGAATTTGAAAACGAGACAGAACTCTTATATGTATACGGGCTTCTGCCCACATCTTCGCCCGCAGCGTGGCCTATGGGAAAATAATTCAACCACCCATTTCACCCTCTTAAGGGTGGAATTCCAAAAAATCCTTTCTTAGCGGATGCCTACGTCATAACATCTACCTGCACGCCAAATTTCAACCCGATCCGTCCAGTGCTTTGGGCTGTGCGTTGATAGATCACTATGTCAGTCAGTCAGTCAGTCAATCACCTTTGAGTTATATATTTTTTAATGTATATACATATATGTATTATTATGTTGGTATGTCCAGTAAAGTCCATAACATTAAACAAAGCAAAAAAAAGTTATACCAGCCGATAGATGGACCTAAACCAAAGAAGTTTTACTTCAGCCGTGTGGTCTAAAGCTCACTCGTTTTTTTTGTGCGAGAAAAGAATGTTTCTTCTTATCCATTTTCGTCGAAATTATAATTTACCTATATCACAATATTTTGTTTTAAATTTCCATTATGCCTTGACGCAACCCCTATTTTTAATCACTGTGAGTGCAACGATGACGTCATCCCTCCACAAGGGTGCAGTGACGGACGCCAGCTGACCGCTGCCCCGTTAATCACACTTCGCACTTTCTGTGAGCCATGGGATTAACTAATTATGTCTGTAATAACTATTATTTGTCTGTAGCTTTGGCAATAGAGACGGCTTATGGTGGCATTCGCATACTACCCGTTGCGTAACCAACTCTAACGCCCCTGCTCTAAGATTTGACAGCACTTAGGTAAGTTCTTACTTATGTCTCTGACATACCCAAATGCGTTGCAGTACCTACTGCAACTACGCAGGTACCTACCTACGACATAGATAGATAATAGACAGAAAATTCTTTATTGCACAAACAATAACGATTCAAAGTTCATAGGCGAACTTAATGCTATAGAGCATTATCTTTCTATTAACCCTGGTGTATTATTGAAGGCTACGGTACCGACATAATAGAGGGATAAAAGCGAACTTAAGAGCTCTTAAACTTTAGTGCACACGGGCACCTATCCTACCTGCTATACGCTAAATGCTATATGCTATTATAAAAATGTCACACTAACTGTCCATACACATAAAAACAGTAGAAAAAAATAAGTATGGTTTAGACACAACTGAAGTAAAACTTCTGTAGCTCCATCTCTCTTGCCTCTACAGTAATATACGAAACGCAACTCTTTCTTTCTATATTCACGTAGAGAGCTAGCTATAAGTATACCTCCCTCTTAACTTCCGTTCACCTCATCAGCTTACTCCCAAGTCAAGCGTGCTTAAGAAGTCTTGCTTCAAAATACGTCACTGTAAAGTTTCTTGTAGCTTTTCCTATATAGGTGTAATCGAAGCTTCGAATCGGAGTTTTCTGTTCCGCATTGTGCCGGATTGCTTGCGCCAGTAGTGGGAAAGGGTACTTCTTTTTTTTAACTCACATTTATTGACTTTATCAAATGAATTAACAATAACCTAACTAAACTAAACCTAAAAAACTAAACTATACCTAGCAACTTAAAAAAAAATAAAAACTAAAAATTTAAAATAAACCGTTGGTCGAGGGGAAAGTTCCCAGAATGAAGCATTACCATGTTGAATGGCAATGCTTATTTTTTGTGCAAAATAAAAGCCAGTATTCTGATCACCTGATAATAATATAATTATAAATAATATAATTAAATATATAAATAATATAATAGGCTTGCTATATAATATTGGACAATAAGCACTTGTAATTGTATATGCTTAGTACAATAACTTAATTTTACGTTACTAATATAATTTTGACTTATGAAAGTGGCAAAAATAGCCTATTTGCAATAAATCTTTTGACTTTGAATTACATAAAATGACACATAAATATGTGTTTCGGACCGTCTATAGTGTAGGTAAGTGGGATGACATAAAGTTCCTTCCTATGATTAGCTACATAGGTAATCATAGGTTCCTTGATCCAAGCGTTTCCAGTCCACAGAAATAACAATAAAATGCTGGTCTGGTTCCGTACACTATAGAGAACAAAATACAAAGACATTTTTCCCTACCATATTTAGGTACATTTTTAGTTTTCCTTTATTTTAAGTTATTAGGTATAGTTTAGTTTTTTAGGTCTAGTTTAGTTTTGTATTAAGGATTATTAATAAAAAGTGATTTTCATGAAAAAATAAAACTAAATTAGAACACCATGGTACAACGGTAATTCAATTTACGTAATTACCCCCTAGCGATTATATCGAGGGCAAATCTCTCGTTGACCGTTGTCTACCGTCCTCTGTCCATCTAATCCTACTTCACGCCTCCGTAATCCACTTTCTGTGTGATCCGGCCGATCATGATTAGTTGATTACACTGGCTTTGTGCATTTATGATCAGACACATTTGTCATGAATTTATTAGTTTGTCCCTAGTTTTAGAAATTAAGTTTAGTTAGTTTTTTCTGTTGAGTGGCTCGTAATTGAATTCTGTGCAATTTCTTTTTGTATAAGTAAATAGGGCGAATTCGGTGTGCAAATCAATTTTTTACAAAGGTAAATAAGGCGAATTCTGTGTACCAACCTTTGTTACATAAGTAAATAGGGCAAATTCTGTGTGCAAATCTATTATTATAAGGGCGAATTCTGTGTGCAAATCAATTTTTTACAAAGGTAAATAAGGCGAATTCTGTGTACAAACCTTTTTTTACATAAGTAAATAGGGCAAATTCTGTGTGCAAATCTATTTCTAAGGTAAATAGAATTTTCAAATCAATTTTTTTACATAGGTACGTAAATAGAGCGAATGCTGTGTGCAAATCAATTTTTTACATAGATAAATAAGGTGAGTTCTGCGCACCGTAGAGTCATTGATGCGAATAAACTATTAACTGAATTCGAGCCATTAAAAGCCGCACGAGCTTAGGTAAGTAGGTACCGCTGAATAAAATCTTTGAAAATGAAAAAAATAAAAATGAAAAATTATTTATTTGCACGAAATATGGTACATAATGATGACAGCTATAGAAGAAAACAGTTCAGCATATTTCACCGGAAACTGGCATACAAAAATTAAGTTAAATAAAATAAAATGATACTTTGTATTCGATACGAAATCACGCTCATTGTGGTGTTCATGAATAATGTCCACGTTAATAATCACTTGCATTACCCCGGGTTATTGTTTAATTAGAAACTTATTTGCATATCGTCTTTTTTATGTTAATGATTGATGTGACGAGCTGGTGGTTCACCTGATGTTAAGCGACACGGCCGCCCATAACAGAACAGTGTCACTCAGTACTAAAAAACAAAGTTTCACGTGACACTGCACTGCGCACATGATCCTGAGACATCAGCACAGTCTGGTAATAAGATTACTCGACTGTTAGATCAGATCATAAAGTCTCAATTGCCTAGTAATTACACTAGCTACAGTGTCCTTCAAACCGAAGCACAGTAGTGCTTGCACACTACTGCTTGGCGGCAGAATAATTTAAAAGAACTAAGCATATGATTGTGTTAGATGAAAATAAATATTGTTTATTTAGTACGACAATAACTTATAAGATCAATCTTGAAGACGTACGTTTGAAAAAAAGTTTTTTTTCTTATACTCACTGTTTCCCCTGCTGTTAACCCCTGCTTAATCCACAAGTATTATATAATCTGTGACCAGGTGTAAGCAATTCTTTAAAAACTCTCTCATACAATTTAATATCACGCTGAAATCACATCAGTATTAGCCCAGCATATCAATAACACGAATGATTACACCTTATCGCCGATCGGTACACATCCCAACATTCGTGTCTCGATAGTAATCGATTCGCGATGCAGTGATTACTCGATAACGCGCTTTGATGTGCGCCGACAAAACTACCGCCGCCTTTGAATATACCGCAAAGGTGTCAATTGTTGCTTTTTTTTATCGTTTAATTAAAGTTATTCGGCAATTTTGTTAGTTAGTCTGGATTCTTAGTAATCTAATATTAACTTTGTTGTTCCAATGACCTTACATGGCCTAGATATAACTATTGGGTTTTGAAGAATTAATCTACTATTATGAAAAATATTCTTTAATCTGCCTTTTTTGTCATCTTTAAAAATATATTTGTGGACATTTCATATAGTCTAAACTCTAAACTAAACAAAGCTTGTATTATGGGAACCAGATAACTAATAACATACTAAATATACTTTTAATTTGTAAATACATACGTAGAATACAATATAACACCCAGACACAGAACAAACGCTTTTAGTTCATCACAAAAATATTTGTCCTGGATGAGAATCGAACCCACAAACTACAGTTGAGAAGGCTGAGCTACTTTCAACGAGTACAACCACCGAGCTATCAGATCAGTCAATCTAACAGAAAGATGCTGGGAGAAGGATCAAGAAGAATTAAAGAATTTAATGTTGCCATTTGTTTTACACTAGGTAAATTGTTTTTTGTTTTACTAGAAATTAAACTACAACAGTATCTGATGTTTACACAGTCGGGTAAAAATCTAATTTTAACTACAACTATTACACGGCTAAAACTCACGAGATACAGTCGAATAACTCGACCGGTGTTCGGGCAATATAGATGCCCATCCTCAAGGAGTACGCGCGGCGGCGGTGGTGGCGGCTCGGCGCTGACTCCCATACCGTGCCGTATCGGTTAGCTATAATATTATAGAAGTCAGCGCCGAGCCGCCACCACCGCCGCCGCGCGTACTCCTTGAGGATGGGCATCTTTATTGCCCGAACACCGGTCGAGTTATTCGACTGTATCTCGTGAGTTTTAGCCGTGTAATAGTTGTAGTTATGAGTACTACTCACGTCAGTATCTATAAAATCTACTTTGTACTTGTATTAAAAACTTACCGGACATAGAGCCGAGCTCGTGTGGATGATGCGAGTTGTTGTTGCTGAGTGTTGTATTGTTGTTGCTCTCCGCATTGCCACTGCTGTTGCCGCTCGTGTTCGCACTCTGCAAGTAATGGCACCTCTATATAGTTAGTTTTTTTTTACATTTTGGCTCTACACTTTTGTGTATTTAGCCAGTGTCAAGTAATTGATAATTTATCAAGTTAATGATATTTCACGCAAATATGTGTCAAGTCACAGTCGAAGTCATTAAGTCAAGTAATAGTCAAAGCCGTACTCCTAGTAAAGTGGTGGCAACTTTACTTGAAGCTTTTTTTAGGAGTTTTGGAAACAACACGAAAATAAATGTTTCAATATCATTATACCATTTTCCCACACTCACGCCTGTGATCCAGCACTTAACGAATAGAATGCCACCAATTTTATGCATTAACACTGAAAATAACACAAGTTTTGGAAAATAATACAATGCGGTGACGCAATCTTTTTCGCGTTCCCGCCAAAACTCAGTTAGTTTGTGAGTACCCAAATGGTTCACAAATGCCCTTTTATTAAAATTTTAATGAATGATGTGACGAGCTTGTCGTTCACCTGAAGTTAAGCGACACGGCCGCCCATAACCTGTCTCACTTGAAACTCTAAAATATACAGCTCGTTCTAGTAAATAGATTACTCGGCTGTGAGAGTCTTAATTAGTCTTAATTACCCAGTATTTTCTTCCGGAACACAGTAGTGTTTGTACACTACTGCTTGTCGGCAGAATACCGGGCGAAGCGGCACAACGAATCAACATTGCAATTCAATGGGGACATTGCTGTCACTTGGGTAGGCGGATTACTGGTCGTAGGTTGGAGCATTTGGACTGTCTCTAGGTCAAGAGAAGAGTGAATAGGTATTTACTTGGCTAACATGCTACACCTTCGATCGCATCGTCACTTCCCATCAGGTGAGAGCGTGGTCAAATGCTAGACAAGTTTGAAGTAAAAAAAAAAAAAGGTCATTGCGTGTAGGTAATTTCGCTAGTAGTATTTAGTAGTAGTAGTTACATTATTGTCGGCTCATAACCCGAAAGCGACGGGTTCGTTTCCCGCAGCAGGACAAGTATTTGTACACTGAAAAAAGCGCAAATACTTATTCTGTGTGTAGGTATTGTACATAATACATCTATCGGTCGGTATAACTTTGTTTTTGCTAATGTTAATGTCGCCATCTTGACAATTGAAGGGGTGAGAATAAAAAGGATTTAACTGATTTTTTTGACAAAATGACTTATGGGTATCGTTGGATTCAGCGTGAAATTATCTTCAATAATACATTCTCAAAATACCGAAATGAGGTATAAATCTCGAGATTTTGAGTCTAAAAATGGTTTATCTGTCACAGGAATACAGTTTGCTTAGCATAAAAACATTACAATATTTATTATATTACATTATATTTTTACAGTAATTGTATGAATTAGTACTATATTTAGTAATTTTAAATAGAATCAAAACATTTTCAAGCAACTGAAACTCACATAAACCTTTTCTATTACCTTATAAGCACTCTACATTAAAATGACGCCGTTGACGTTTAAAGTCAATTTTCTCGAAACTGTCATTTTGTCAGTTAAATCCTTTTTATTCTCAACCCTTTAATTGTAAATTGTAATTTTACTGGACATACCAACATAACAATACAAATTTTAACTTTGTTATTTTGACAATGAGATCTACGTGAATCGTGAACCAACAAGTTTCAACTTCCGTTACCCTCGCCAACTTACTTTTCAAGTCAAGCGTGCGTAGAGTAGTTTTACTTCAAAAAGGTTGCATATGATGATGATTACTCCAGACAGTTACTTTGGCTAGGTGTATACTTACTTTTTCTAATACATCATGGTCTTCTCTACAATATAAAGCACCGCCTTCTCGTAACGCAAATTCGTCTCCTGTGAACACATGAAGGGAAAAACGTTAGGCCTTTGCGAAGTTTCAGGTGGTGTCAATTCGAGTGTTGTATTGCAATGCTAGAGAGGTCTCATATGAGTAAATGTGAGGTTTCTGTTCCGTTTATATGATGATGATGATGATGATGATGATGATAATGATGATGCTGGAATACGGGACAGTAACCGGAAACTAACTCTATTGGGCCTATGACACAAGTACGTACCAGGTATAAGCTGCCGCGCGCACGCGCAGCACCGGAAGCAGTCTATGTGGTAGATCTTCGTTTTGGCGCGCATCACGAAGTCGTTCTTGCTAAAGGAGGAGCCGCACTTATCGCATTTCGTTCCAAATAACCTGCGAACAAAATGGAATATTTATTGGATTAATGCCGTCTGTACTAAAGTTAGACCTAAGTTGTCACTTATATCTTTAGCCCTAGGTTTCTTGTAAGTTTGTCAAACTCATTTCCGTTTTTAATTTATTTTTTTATGCAAGGGGCTATCCATAAATTCCGTCACAGGTTAAGGGGAGGGAGGCGATCGACAAAGTGTGACATTGTGTGACAAGAGGGGGGAGAGGTCTTAAATTTTGTGACATCAGATTTTTTAAAATAATATATTTTGTATCTAAGTATTACAACACTACATTTTTAATTTCATACATTTGTAAATGTGAATCATCTAGCATCTAGCACCCAAACGTAAGCTGATAGCTAAACGAAATGTAGTCGGATCTAAAAGGTTACCAGTGTTAAAAGACGGTATGGCCCGTAATCAAAGTCCTTCCTACTTAAAATGAATGGTCACACACAGGCTTATATGGCAGCCTCTGTCGTGTGGTAGTTGAGCAGGTTAGCTCATAACCCAGGGTTCGATCCCCGCAACAGGACAACTATTTGCGTACAGGGAAAAAACAGCGCTTTTTTATCTCATATTTGAGCAGTTTGATGTTGACACCCAGGGTCCGTAGATACCGGGAGATTATTTGTGCCAAGTTATTTGGCACAAATAATCAGCATTGCAATTCAACGGGGAATGCTGTGTGGTTAGTCTCTACCGACCTTTATTTTTATCACCAGGCGTATACCTACCTAAGTAGACAGGTAAGTATAGGTACCTATAAATTGTTTACCTTAACCCGTCCTACCTAAACAGTCTCTAATCCACACCCTCTATACTATACCTACCCTCCGTACAACCCCTATAGCGAATGCTTTTAGCGATATTGCCCGGGTGGCAACCCCCGCGCGGTCGATGACCCCGGGGAGGCTTTTACGGAGAATTTTGGGCGTTGAAATGATTAACGGTTACGATTTTCAGATTAAAATTGTTTCTAATTGTAGATAAATAATTATAGGATAGAACACATTTTCGAAGTATCTAAAACTTTTTTACGCACGCTTGACTTGGGGAGTAAGCTGGTGAATGCGAGGCGAACGGAAGTTGAAGTTGGTTTACGAAAATCTCCATTGTCAACATAACAAAGTTAAAAATTCGTATTATTATGTTGGTATGTCCGGTAAAATTACAATTTACAATTGTCAAGATGGCGACATTAACATTAAACAAAGCAAAAAACAAAGTTATACCGGCGGATAGATGGAGCTAAACTAAAGAAGTTCTACTTCAGTCATGTAGTCTAAAGCACACGATACTGATACTCTACACTCTTTAGTACTCTCAGCAAATTTAGCCGTTTGTTCGAATAGGTAGGTACCTACCATTAGTGTTTCAAAATTACAGAAATACCACAGTATTTATTTTTATATGACAACCCCACCCGTAAACTTTTATCAAAATCGTAACAGCACGCGTGATTAAAAGCGGCGCCACTAGAAACGAATATAAACAACATTCTTAAAAACACCGCTTCATTACAGACAATAATTAAAAACACATATATAAAAATCTAGTCCAATCTTATCGCATCTAGATTATGATCTAGATATCTTATCTATAGGAACAATGCGATTTAAAGTGTACCTTAGGTCTATAGCGTTGCCTTTTATATATGCCGACAAATCGATCATTTATTGTCGATTGACTACAAGTACCTATGTAATAAATGTATAGGTATGATTAGTTTGAACTGGCTGATCCCATCCCGGCTTTATGTGATAAGTCAATGATCAATTTTGCTACACATTGTTCCAAAAACATTTCTCTTTTCATCACATTTCGGTCATCTAGCCCCAAACTAAACAAAGCTTGTACTATGAAAACCAGATAACTGATACAATACTTACATACTTTGTAAATACATACATGGAATACAATATAACACCCAGACACAGAAAAAATATCGATGTTCATCACACAAATGTTTGTCCTGGGTGGGAATCGAGCCCACAACCTACAATTCAGAAGGCAGGGATACTACCAATTGAGCTATCAGGGCAATCATCTTCACACGGGATAATTTGTTTTAGGTACGCCTTAATCTCTACACCTCTCCACTACTCCACTCTGTTTGCCCTTTTCTGCACTTTTCTGTATCTCTCCCTTCCTCGTCTTATTTCTACCTTTTCCCTTCAATTTTTTTTCTATAATTCAATGCAACCCTTCCTCTCATCCACCCGGGAGTGGAGCAGTGCAGAAGCCCTTTGCTAAAACGCCTATAATTTCTTTTCGAATAGACAGATATTATAGAAACAAAGAAAGCAAAGCCTGCTCCGAAGTTCAAGCCGGTAAGCCGCGTAGCGAGAATCGAACCCGCTGCCAAATGTAGCAAGCTTAATACACGAAATCAATAACATCACAGATTAAATTATATGGCTGACTAGCTTCTGCCCGCGGCTTCGCCTGCGTGGCCTATAGGAAACGAAGATTTTTTAATAGATAATTCAACCACCCATTTCACCCTCTTAGGGGTGGAATTTCGAAATAACCCTTTTCTTAGTGGATACCTGCATTTTACAAAAAACACACGTTTCGCCCGCGTGGCCTGTAGGAAACGAAGAAGGAAAATTTTCATAGATAATTCACCCATTTTACCTTCTTAGAGGTGGAATTTCGAAAAACCCTTTCTTAGTGGATACCTACACTTTACAAAGAACACACCCTCCAAATATCAAGTCTCTAGGACCAGAGGTTTGGCTGTGCTTGATAGATAAGTCAGGCAGTCAGTCAGGACTTTGAATTTTATATGTATACACTCGAAAAAATTTCTAAACGCGGTGACAAAAATCCCTTAACAAATGGGAGCCGTCTAAAGAGCTTGAACACCTCAACTGAACGAATTTAAACGCTTGCAGATATCAATGACAAAGGAATTTAAACACGATTTTTGTCGCCCCGTATTAGCCTCCTTTGTGCTTTGCTCTATCACATACATTCTTGCCATGACAATGCTAATATGTATACAATAATATAGTATATACAATAATAAGCGTAATTATTTGACCTCTACGAGGTAGATGTAGAACGTCCACTCCCCGGCTAGGATAGGTAAGTCAGTATTTACATATCGCTCCGTAAATAGCCGCGGAACGTGAAACCACGCATCGGTGTAGAGTTTCGCTAATTGACGGGGTCGGAAGCTGATATACAAGTATATATACTTACTGTGTTGTGACTTTTCCAGAATACGTTGTTTGGTGTGATAGGACTATTATTTATCTAGCTGAAAATATAACCGATAAGTTGGTAAACCTATTGTAGGACGCCCTCAGACTAGTTGGAGCTTTGACTATTCAACTGAAGCCATGACTTGCAGCGCGCGGCCGGCAGTAGTTGGATGAGAAGAGAAAAAAGTTTAGCATAACTTAAACTAAGTTATGCTAAAAATAAAGGTAGTTTGTCTATTCTATTGCCGAACGCAATGGGCATTAAGTATCATCGCTTGCACCTATCTTAAATCAAATAATGATAATGAAAATGATAATGAAAATGAAAATGAAAATGAAAAATACATTTATTTGGATAAAGGCAAATAAGTACATTATATTAGGTTTTTTTTTATGTTAAGGAATGACGTGACGAGCTACCTGAGCCTGATGTTAAACGACACGGCTACCCATATCAGCTGCAGTGTCACTCGGAACTCTAAAGTATAGAGGTTCGCGTGACACTGCACTGCGCACGTCATCCAGAGACATCAGCACAATCTAGTAATAAGATTACTAAACTGTGAGATCAGATCATAAAGTCTCATTTGCCCAGTAATTTCACTAGCTACAGTGCCCTTCAAACCGGAACACAGCAGTGCTTGCGCACTACTGCTTGGCGGCAGAATAACTGGCAAAGCGGTGGTACCTACCTAGACGAACTTTGCAGTAAAGTCCTACCACCTAGTAAAAAAAAATGTTGGAAAGACCTGGGTCCCCACACTAGACTCAGGGCCCGTATTATGACGTCCAGGCCTCTTTCGCCGGAAATAATATGGGAAACGTCTAAGCTAGGTTACAAAAAATTTATACAAATTACAAATAATTTTAAGTTAAAGATTATATTAACTGTATAAAAAAAATTAAATAGACACTAATTTTTAGATTAATATTCGCATGCTAGAATACTAATCTAACGGAGTTCTGCGAATGTGAGAGATGGCGTGTAAGGGTTTGTGAGATTATGTATGTGAGTGTGCGTGGTGTGTGTGTGTATAATAGGTTGAATTGAAGCAATTGTATCTAGCTCAGCTAAACTAAGTCATTAACTGTCTCCATCGATGTCTCGCGTCTACCGGCTGATGGTGTGATGTGAGATGAGTTCACTGACGAGTTCAACGCAGCTAACTACTTTGTAACCCGGAGTCCCACAGGAGTACGTGTAAATCGTGAGTGCGGGAGCATTTTCAGCAATAATATAAGCCTAGCATCGTTCTAATTTCAAGCTACCGCTGATTTTAACTCTACTAAGGAACGCGCAGGAATTGTTTACAAACAATACCGCGACGCTGACTGATATTCCTAAACAAGCAAGACAAAGACCGGAGTTTTGGCGGGAAAACGAAAAAGATCGCGTCTCCGCATTGTATTATTTTCCAAAACTTTCTAAAACGTGTTAGTTTCAGTGTTAGTGCATAAAATTGGTGGCATTTTATTCGTTAAGTGCTGAATTACAGGCATGTGTGGGAAAGTGGCATAATGATGCTGAAACGTTTCTTTTCATGTTTCCAAAACTCCATAGAAGCTTCTGGTAAAGTTGCCACCGCTTTACTAGGAGTATGACTTGACTAGACTAGACTGTGACGCAACTTGAGGACTTGGACTGTGACTTGACTTGACTTGACACATTATATAAAAGTAATTAACTTGAGAAATTATCAATTACTTGACACTGGCTAAATACACAAAAGTGTGGAGCCATAACAAAACAAAAAAAGACAAAGACCAAACCCTATTTTAAGACTTTCTCATAGCTAATTAGAGTTATTATTATTCATGATAACATAAGCTATAGGATGTGATTGAATAAATAAAGGAAATTAGCTTCCGTAAAGAAAGAGTTGACTTCCGAGGGATGTTTTGTATAAACATCTTTATAATGTTTGTTTTCTTTGTTTAAATCGGAAACGTGGTAATTAGATGGAGAGAATATGATCTAAGAATTTCAGATCGGTTTTTTTTAGAAAGATATGATGAGCTTGTATTTCGTCTGATGTTAAGCGACACGGTCGGGCGGCTTCGTATGGGCATAACATAATTAATTTTGTTTAATATTATTAATATACGTGGCTACTACCATTTAGATAAAATCTGTAAGTATGTATATAAGATAAATTAAGTTTGTGATTAAGTTCGATTTTTATTGATTTATCTATTTACTATGGAACGTAATTGATTATTGTATCTGTTCACGTATTATTGGCAATAACTTGGTGAATCGGTTATACCTATATAGGGTAACACCGGAAGAGGAAAAACATAGATAAAAATAGATTTGGATTAGGTTGGTATCTCATTCTAAAGCTAACAAACAAACAAATTACCACGAATTTTTTTTAATTTATTACAACGCGTGATCAAAATGCTGGCTCCTACTTCGGCCAAAGATTGAGCATTGCCATTCTACGTGGCAATGCTTCCAGCATATCGAGCACGTTGCCTAGTTGGAAATTGGTTTGTTAGATTAAGTTTTATTTTTATTGTTTTGCGTTTTATTTATCTATTAAAATAAAACTGCATTTTATAGTTACTAGTTGCACCCCGCGGTTTCATCCGCGGATAAAAAGTATTTTAATTATTTGCTCATCCCACAGGAACATTTCACTTTTCCGGGATAAAATGTAGACTATATGTTAGTCCAATGTATAAGCTATCTTGGTACCGAATTTCATCCAAACCCATTCAGCCGTTTGAGCGTGAAAGAGTAACAAACATACACACAAACTTTCGCCTTTATAATATTAGTGTGATTAGTGTGAAGTGTGATATAAAAAAATATTTATTAGTAATATGGATATTATTTACCTAAGAGTGTTCGGGATTGCAGATATGGGATGGATTTATGCAACTTTTCATTATTAAAATAAAATCAAAATAAGGATGCCCAAACTGGCCTTCCCCCAAATAAGAAATAAGATGCCATGCATGTTTTCTATAGATGATTATATTCATGTTTTTATTTTAATTTTGCCATAGGCTGAAAATGCATTGGATCTGCCATCCTTTTTTATACGAGGTGTCGTTTAAGACGTTGCCTTCTACTGTCACTACCAAGGCACAAACCAAAGAGTATAATAACTGTCCTAAAAGAATAGCACATACGTTCAGTTATTTGTAATAATAATTTTATTAAAATACTCGTACTACCGATTGACAGAATTACCCATAGTGTTTTGACGTACGTATACGGAGTACCAACCTTACAACCTACCATATCTTCGATTTTAGTGGTAAAAATTTTACTGAGTTGACAATCACTTTGAGATGTCATCTAATAATACTTAGAAAATAGACACGGAGAGGTATATAAACAGAAGGCTCTGATTCAGAACGTGAAGTGAGATAAGTGAATGTCTCACACGACAAACATTGGGAAAGCTACACGCCCAGTGTTGATTAATACACAGCCGCCAACAAATTTCACAACCCAAACTAAAATAGAAAAAATAAAAATCGTAATCGAAAACCCGCTTATCCGGGCCGGTGTAAATGGGAACAAACATACCATAGACATATCGGGTTGCCGCCGCCCGCCGCGCTGTCAAAGTGACGTTTGTTTTGGCGCCAAAATACATAATGCTCAGTCAAACTCGGTTTGTTTTCTCTTCGGCACATCACAGTACAGAGTTGACAAACACTGTTTGCCGCTGGTTTACAATTCTAACCATAACCCGTCTTAATATAAGCCTTATTTCGTTTACATTAAGGGCTGTCGAGCTTATAGGTTAGAGATAAGATGGTAAAGGTATATTTGAGTTGGTGTAATTCTATATTTTGGCCGCGAGAAATGGAAGGGTGAAAAGGTAAACATATGCGCGTTATTTTAGTGAATTCATCTTTGGTGTCTGTGTGTATAAAAAGTGGCGCCGTGATGCGCGATGGTGATTGACGTTAGGTTATGCATTTCTTTTCCCGGTGGTGAATTTGAAGTTGTGTAAGCAAGGAGGTTAATATTAGAAAGTTACTAAGCTCTGTGAAGTCAAAGGTATTTGTTTGTAGTATTATTAGCAAATGGAGAAACACAGGAAAACTTCTTCTTAAATTAGGAACCAAGTAAGCATTACTTATTATATCCTATTCACGAGTGTAGAGAACATTATAATAAAAGTATCGGAGCTTATCAAAAGCTTTATGGTAAGTTAAATGTTTATGACGCCAGGAAACATAGCGATAGTCGCAGTAGCGTAGATATAAAGAGAGATTCCGGTTTTCAAGCAGTTTTTTACTAAATGATCGTGTGAACATTATAGTAATGCGACAGCGTGCTTTGAAGTCATAATGTAGATTAAAAAAGACCACCATAGGAGTCATTCACTCTTTAAAATCCTGATAAGCCAGACTCTTAAAATACGTCTTGCTATCCCTTACAAAACGTAGATACAAGACCCTTGTACCTATTAAGTATTTACACTCGTGACATTACTGCCAATAGTGTTAATAGTGTTGCCAATAGTGTTGCCAATAGGGGAGTAAGCTGGTGAATGCGTAGCAAGGTGAAGAGAAGATGATTCACGTAGATCTCCATTGTCAACACAACAAGGTGAAAAATTACTTAAAATTTATATTATTATGTTGTTATGTCCGGTAAAATGACAATCTACAATTGTCAAGATGGCGACATTAGCATTATACAAAACAAAAACAAAGTTATACCAGCCGATAGATGGAGCTAAAGAAGTTTTACTTCAGTCGTGTGGTCTAAAGCACGCTCGTTGACAAAATGACAAATTTAAGTGACGTGCCAGTCTTTTCAATCGTTACAGTTTGCAGTACCACTCGGAAATCTAAAATACATAAAGTGTCGCGCGATACTGCACTGTGCACGTCATTCTAAGACAATAGCACAGTGGTGTCGATTCTGTGTCGCATTCTCTAAAACTAAAGTGAACTTAAAATATGGCGACATTCTTCTGATAAAGGGGAAATGAAAAAGACGGAAATATGTTAATTTCGTTTAGCTTTAGAGTATGCGACACAGAATCAACACCAGTCAACAATAAGATTACTAGACTAAATAATAAATTTACTAGGTTGTGAATTACTAGACTGTGAGATCAAGTCATAACGCCCAGTAATTTCCCCGTCCCTTTCAGACCTGAACACAGTAGTACTTGTAGGTATACTTGGATAGACGAGCTATGCAGAAAAGTCTTGCCACTGATTAAAATACTACCGGTGACTGAGTAAGACTTAATTACTGTAGAACTCCAGACTTTGGCCCTTAAAACTGATTTAACAGTAGTTTGACACCATGATGCAGCTAACAGTTGGTTTCCTGATCCTAAAAGACGGCTTACCAAATAACCCTTACCTAGTATAATCTCTCTTGCAATACGTTTTCCCGTCTCTAACGAAGCAGGTGCAGGATTCGTCGAGGTACTGTCTACACTCCTGGCACTTGAGGCAGGCTGCATGCCACTCTAAGTCTGGAGCCACCCTCAGGATGTACTGGTCGTGGATCTGGCCACCGCAGCCCACGCAGAGAGATAGCCGGAGCTTTTCTGGGGAAGAGAAAATTCGGTGTTAGGTCATACCTATTCGAACAATATTTGAAATATTGTTGTGATCCAAATCAGTAGAGATAATTTGACAGATCCCGATATTTAGGACTTCTAAGTTTAAACCGAAGATTCTATTCTTTTGATGAAAACATTGTAACCTATCCACCGAGTTGTTTAAATATTATCAAAGTTAAATCAGGAATCCGTTCCTGATTTAACTGAATACCTATCGGTTTTAATATAATTAGTTTTGTTTATAAAACACTCTAATGGCTCAGCTTTTCAAAGAGCGTTTTGACTAGAAATCTATTCTCCTGTCTTTAGTGATGTCTGCTCAGTACCTATTAGAATCTATAAATGACGACGAGATGGCATTTACACTGTGTTCCCATATGTTAGGCAAAAAATAGGCAAAGGGTTCGGAGGTTATAATTATGTTTGTTTTACTCATCAAAGTTATTTCAATGTATTTTGGTAAGTGTTGTAAGTAGATAGTCTATGTAAAAAATGTGTACAGTCTATAATCTCATCTCTTATGGTCAAGGTGATCATCAAGTTAAAGGCACTGGTGTCTTACTTCACCTATTGATTTGGCCTCGCTTTTCAATCTTACATGAAAACAGTAGGTACTCTGTAGCGCCTTGTCTAAAGCTCATCTCAACCACTTCCAAATGGCAAATAACAGCAGCCTGGTGAAAAAGCATAATAAAGCGCAAGCCAGTAAAAAAAAAAACAATGCCTCAACAAATTGTGAAGTCCACCCAAACACCGAGCCATGTCGTCATAATACACAAATTATGAATAAATCATCCTTGGAAGAATCGATACAGGGTGGGCGTGGTTGCCGCACCTTGCGCGACGGGTAGACTGAGACTCTATAGCCGTCTCTGTTAGGAGGTGTGTCTCTTTCTGGCTGGTGTTGTTTGTATTCTATTGTTGTGTTGTTTGTGTTGTTGTATGGTTATGTGGTAGGAATACATTGCGTCAGTGGAACCAGTAAATATGCATTCGATGTGTCTAGTTTTGACAACTAGTGACGACATTTGATGATACGTACACATGATATATGAAATATCTAATCCAATTAATTTACTATTTTAGTCCGTTAGGTTTGTAGCGTGTTTCACGGAACTTTGCAGTAGTAAATGCCCATGAGCTTAACAATTGTAGCATATTGCATTATCGACCCGATACGTTCTTGCTGCAAGAGAACACCCATTTTCTTGGTTATAGCTCGCGCAAAACTTTATGAGCTCTCGGAAATTAGGTCGGAGTACCAAACTGCGCATAGTTGAGTGCATTGTAAAAGCAGCCATTCAATAACTATAATATGCGTACTGCGCAGCCATCCGCGCTAACTTCTGAGAGCTCATAAAGTATTGCGCGAGCTATACCTGGATACCTATTACCTTCTAAATTCTAAGCAGAATCAAGGCTGTATTTAACATTTCCTTTGTCAACTTTTGTATCATCTATAATAACCAAATGCAGAAATTAATACACAGAGGTCTACAACCTCTATAATTCAAAACATAACACGTCCTTATCTGCTAATCTCGTGATGATCCGCATTGTGCAGTGAGCGCTGTGCGTGACGGGTTGGGTGCATGTAAAAGGGTGTCAACTATTAATTATACGTTTTTTTTACAGACTCTGCGGTGTGGTGGTTGAGCAGGTCGGCTCATAATACGGAGGCGGCGGTTTCGATTCCCGTGGCGGTCGTAGTTCCTGGGTCACTAGATACAAGGAATCTAGGATCTATGCATGTGATCGTTGGGCGTTAGTATTATTATAATTACTTTTTAATCTATGAGTTACAAAATGGTTAGATCTAACAAAGGTAAGACCACTTAACAGAGATTCCGAGTAAACGTGAAATATTTAATGTTTCTAAGTCCGTAAGCAATAATATTAATAGCCTGGAAAATGCATGTTTTAATGTTGGTAAGTAGGTACCTACATTTACTCTGAGTAGTCTTTTTTAGTCTTAGAGAAAAGTGAATAGGTATTTACTTGGCTAGCATGCTACACCTTCGATCGCATCATCACTTCCCATCAGGTGAGAGTGTGGTCAAATGCTAGAGACAAGTTTGAAGTAAAAAAAAGTAATACTAAAAATAATCTATTTTTCAAGATGATGTGCGCAGTGTAGTAGTACACAAAACTTTGCTTTCGGTAATTTCAAATTCGGCGCAGTGTAATAACTGTTTGGACAGCCATGACGATTAAGTCACGCAAATGACTTAACCATCATTTTTCTTAGCGTGAAAAAGTTTTTCTTCTACAGTTTGTGCTAATTTTGTTTAGTTTTACACAAATAAAACTTTCTCTCGAAATAAAAAACGGGCCAAAAGTAACAAAAAAATATTTGAATGTGTTGATATACAGACACTATCTAAAGACGTTAATCAAATTCATTATATTTTTCAGACAGCAATAATAATTAAGTACCGTAATAAACCGTTAACTCGTCTGAATCAAAAACTTTATAAAACAATGAAACGAAATCCGATTGTGCCTTTCACATCTGCCATTCTCTAATTAAATTGATTAACTGTCCGAAATAATTGCATTTTAATGTACCTACAATGCATTTTGAACAAGCTTTTGCGCCTTCATTCGGCTTTCCTTTAATTTGCAAGTAAAAATAAACATTATTAGAGTAATATAGAGTTTGAATAATAACAAATATACATCAATTAGACGTTAAAATATGTTAGAGAAATAGGTTTCCTTCAAATATTCACGCATGTTTTTCAGTCCGTCCGTTTTGAGCCGAGTCGACTCATAAACCGGAAGCGGTAGGTTCGATTCCCGTGCAGGACAAGAATTTGCACAAATACTTGTTCTGAGTCTGGGTGTTGTGGAACCATATCACTAGTTCCTGGGTCGCTAGATACAGAGAATCTTAGTTAGAGTCCAGGATTTATGTAGGTGATCGGTATTTATTTGTTTATTTTTAATTTTTCAACCTTATTGTCTCATGTATAAACATATTCCATTACAGATTTTAAGTAGGTAAGTAAATTGTATACTTAAGTGGATAAAGAGCTTCATGCATTAACTTATAATTAGGTTTAATAGCTTCATCTCGCATGAACTCGTCCATTAGGTCGTAAAGCATAGTACCGTAACCGCGTTGCAACAATTTTGCAACAATAAAAAAGTTATTATATCCGTTTGCATCTGGATAAATGTTCCTTTAATATTTGTATCTGTCGTAATGTTATACTTTGGAGATTTTTTCAAATGTGAAGCAAACTCAATTTTATCAAAACCAATAGATTACTTACATTAGATTCAACGAGGAAATGTTGCCAGCTTTTTGGTACGCTTCCCGCAGAAGGTGATCTAAATTCTGTGTTTTATTTATGACCCCCTTTTTACCTACAATATTACTTTTTCTCCAATTATTATTTATTTTAAATTCTTAAGTATAGTTTAGTTTTTTTTTTTCTCCTAAGTTCAATTATATAATTAACCATTTTTGTGTGAGTATTGTTATAGATTATTACTAAAACAGAATTAATTTTACCCCACAGTCCTCCGAATCTTACAATCCATTTCGGATTCTTTGCAATTTTTGCTTTGCACTGAGAAATCTATTCTAAGATATTAAAATAATTAAGTTTATTATAGAAATTTTATCAGTATACCTAATATAGGCAAGTTTTTGTCTGTTGTTGGTCTACATTGATTCCAACAGTAGGACCTTCTGGGTACAATGTAACCACCGTTAACAAAAACACATAAAATGCTAATTCTTAATTAATGATGTCATGAAGTTGGTCGGCTCATTAAAGATTGACTCAGATCAAGACCGTAATAAAATCAATGGAACGCGCGGGTCGAAGCGGCGCGGCGCGGCGGTAGCCTTAAACAAATATTGAAATTGTCTATGAAACTGTCGTTTGTATGAAATAAGTTACCATATATTTCTATATTTTTAATGAATGGTGTAGTGGTTGAGCAGGTCGGCTAATAACCCGGAGGCGATGGGTTCGATTCCCGCGACAGTACAAGTATTTGTGCACAGAAAAAGAAGCCCAAATACTTAAATAAATAATATATAATACTTAAGTTCTGTGTCTGGGTGTTGTGGAACCATGGTCTTCGTAGTTCCCGGGTCCCTAGACACAGGGAATCCTAGTTAGGGTCCAGGATCTATGTATGTGATCGTTGGGCGTGTATTATTATTATTTCTTTTTTTAAAAGTGCATGTCATGCGATACATGAATCGATGCATCTTTGCCAATGCAGTGACAGTTTATTGATGCCCTTCTTGAAAAAATCATCTGGACGAGAGAACAAATGTTATATGTACCTATGTAAAACTTTTATATTACATACACAACTCTACATCACACTAATCACACTAATATTATAAAGGCGAAAGTTTGTGTGTGTATGTTTGTTACTCCTTCACGCTCAAACGGCTGAGGAGGAGATAGCTTATACACAGGATTGACATGTAGGCTACATTTTATCCCGGAAAAGTGAAATGCTCCCGTGGGATGAGCAAATAATTAAAATACTTTTTATCCGCGGGTGAAACCGCGGGGCGCAAATAGTATGAAATAAATGAATCTTGAATGTCAAGAGAGTTAATAGCATATTTTATGCAAGATTTTTATGGTTATTAAATACCTAGATAACAATATAATTAATATCAGTGATTTTGCAATCCATTGGTGTGTATTTTATTTATTTATATACATAGCAGAAATGTATTATGCCATATACATTGGCATAATAACTAAATAACAGTTCCCATTTGTTTTATAATTAATAAATAATATCTACTTCTATTTAAATAAAAACCTATACGCTTATTCAAATTTTAAAACTAATTAACTAATTATGCAGACATGATATTAAATCAGCGAGACAAAAAGACAAAAATGACGGCCGTGGCATTTGGAAATTATAATTCAAACACGGATGGACTGTTTTTTATTAATATCATAAACTGAGAATTTATAAAATGACTAGTTGCCCCGCCCCGGCTTCGCACGAGTTAATTAGTAAAACGCGGTCGAACGGGGTAAAAAGTATCCTATGTCCGTCTCCTGGTTCTAAACTACCTCCCCACCATTTTAAGCAAAATCGGTTCATCCGTTCTTGAGTTATAAATAGTGTAACTAAAGCAACTTTCTTTTATATATATCGGCAGGTTTGTGCGTAGGTTGCAACCTATATAACTATAGGCCTTCAGCATGTCCACACCGCGCTGTGTCCGGAGCTAGAATGCTCCGTAGTACACCGAGCGGTCCCTTTTTATAGCCAGATGGTTGGGGGAGCAATGATAGTTGCCGATGTTGCCACTGTAATAAAGTTATATGCTGCCACAGGGTAAATTAAGGTACTGCCCGCTGCTCATAGAGTTTATAACTGGACGTTGCCGCCGTCATATATATATAGATATTTTATACATCCGAATTTTGAAAAAATTACAATGTGCAAAAATAACGGGCTTTCTTTTTCTTTCTCTTTTTTTATTAGAACCAATCAGCTTTGACTTCAATACATTCTATAGAGTCTTTAATAATACTACCAAAGTTTCTCCCACGCCCATAAAAAGTAAAAGATTAAATTTTATAGATTTTTTTATTCATTTGTCACCCGACCCGGAAATCGACACTTACTTCATTAAACGATCACCAGGCGGTGTGTAGTACGGTTGTGTGTAAGGGGTGTGTGTGCGTAATTTGTGTATGTGTGTATGAGGCAGGTTTTAAAAACGCGTGCGTTAGAATTTATTGTGTCAATAATGAGCTGGACCTGCCGATGCCGCCGTGGAGGGTAGGGCTGCCACTCAAAATATGGAACTATGAACCATAACAAAAAATGAAAATTGGAACCTCACTCAGGGTTGACATTACTTTTTATATAATAACTAGCTTAATTATTGTGTCAATAATGAGCTGGACCTGCCGATGCCGCCGTGGAGGGTAGGGCTGCCACTCAAAATATGGAACTATGAACCATAACAAAAAATGAAAATTGGAACCTCACTCAGGGTTGACATTACTTTTTATATAATAACTAGCTTCTGCCCACGCCTTCGCTCGCGAGGAATAGGAAACGAAGATTTTTTATGGATAATTCAACCACTCTTTTCACCCCCTTAGGGGTGGAATTTCGAAAACCCTTTCGTAGTGGATACTTTACAAAGAACACACCCTCCAAATTTCAAGTCTCTAGGACCAGCGGTTTAGGCTGTGCGTTGATGTATAAGTCAGTCAGTCAGTCAGGACTTTAATTTTTTTAATGTTTTTTAATACTTGTAATCATGAAATCAAAAGTATAGTTATCATTATTGCTAACAAATTTTAAATATTATAATCCTAAATTAATAAATGAAACATGCAATTTTTTAAATGTTAATTAATGACATGACGATCGTGCTAGTCGTTCACCTGATGTTAAGCGACACGGCTGCCTATATCAGTTGCAGTGTCACTCGGAATTCTAAAGTATAGTTTCACGTGACACTGCACCGCGCACATCCTAAGATATCAACAGTCTAGTAGTAAGATTACTAGATTATTACTACACTGTGAGATTAGGTCATAAAGTCTCATTTACTCAGTAATTTCACTAGCTACAGTGCCCTTCAAACTGGAACACAGTAGTGCTTGCGCACTACTGCTTAGCGGCAGAATAACTGGCAAAGCGGTGATACCTACCTATACGAACTTTGCAAAATTCCTACCACCTAGACTGAAGTCTAGTCTAGTAAATTATTCTTTTCTAATTGGTCTGGTAGACAAATAGCTATGATTGGCTAGTTTGACAGACAGAAGCAGTAGGCAAGCTCAAATGTAAAAGTTATAATTGATTTTTAAATTTAAAAATAGTTTTGCAACAGAGTTAACAGTTAGCCGGAGAAGATCACGCTATTCTGAAATCTCAAAAAACAAGCGAGGTTTTGATTTGAATTTATTATTTTTTGTTTTCATTGATAAATAATAATCGATATCGAATCGCCTAATAATCGATAGGTATCTTAAGGAAGCAAGCAACAACCCTACAATCAATAAAAATATAAGAACAAAGGTGCCGCTAGACTCTTATCAGTAGCGTAAGTAGTTTCGGAGATACCGCGATAAGAGATGTGAGCACCAGAGATATCAGCAACAGCATCTCTATAATTATATAATTACGAACTTCTGCCCCGCAGCTTCACCCGCGGCGTGGCCTATGGGAAAATAATTGAACCACCCATTTCACCCTCTTTCTTAAGGGTGGAATTTCGAAAAATCCTTTCTTAGCGGATGCCTACGTCATAGCATCTACCTGACTGCCAAATTTCAGCCCGATCCGTCCAGTGGTTTGGGCTGTGTGTTGATAGATCACTATGTCAGTCAGTCAGTCAGTCACCTTTGAGTTATATATATTTAGAAGAAGAAGAAGAAATAAGAAAATAGATGATAGTCAAAAGGTGTATCGGTATGTATCCAGTATATATGTATGAGGGGGAATGTGTGACATTGTGTGACATTAAGGGGCGGGGGATCCTAAATTTTGTGACATCACATTTTTCAATTACAATATTTTATTTCTCAGTATTACAACACTAAATTATATCCTAAATTTCTAAATTTAAAATTTAAAAATATGTGACATCACACTAGGTGTCACAGCTGTGACAAGGACAAAGGTCAAAAAATTATGAAATTCATGTGACCAAATTTATGGATGGCCTCTTAGGTACATGGTACATCTTAGGTACATAATATTAAGAACTAGGTACAAATATACTACACATAACTTTACTTAAAAGCCAGTCAATGAAAAGTATGTAGAAATTTAGAATACTTAACCAAGTATTGTTTAAGTGTTTATTTATGCATATGTACTAGGTGGTAGGACTTTTCTTCAAAGTTCGTCTAGGTAGGTACCACCACTTTGCCAGTTATTCTGCAGCCAAGCAGTAGTGCGCAAGCACTGCTGTGTTCCGGTTTGAAGGGCACTGTAGCTGGTGAAATTATTGGACAAATGAGACTTTATGACCTCATCTCACAGTCTAGTAATATTATTACTATATTGTGCTGATGTCTCAGGATGACGTGCGTATTGCAGTGTCAAAGTGAAACTCTATACTTAGAGTTGTTGAGTTGTTTTTCAAGTACAAATGTTGGTTGCATTAAATTATTATTGTATTGTATGTATTTGTTTAAATTGTTATTGTATTATTGTAATACTTAGACCAATTAATATTATTTTAGTTATTTTTTTAAATTCTCTAACGACAATAGGATAATTAGCCTATTTTTAAATAACCTTAATTAATTAAATTGGACGTGATACATCCCCAATCAAGCGACACGCGACACCCCTACAGCCTTTAACAAAATCAGAGGCGGCGCGGTCAAAGGCGGCCGCTACACGCACCGACTTATCTCAAGCGGGGGCAGGAATACCCGGCGGGATGCAGCTACAACGCCCGTAGGAGTTTATTACTTAAATTACTCTAGTTAAGGATATAAACTGAAAATTTGCAACTGTGTAAGTAATCCTTTGACTAGCCCGATAGCTCAGTTGGTAATAACCCTGCCTTGTGAACTGTGGGTTGTGGGTTCGAGTCCCACCTAGGACAAACACTTGTGTGATGAACATAGGTTTATATTATATTCTAAGTATGTATTTACAAACTAAAAGTATCTAAGTAATGTATCAGTTATCTGGTTCCCATAGTACAAGCTTTGCTTATATAGTTTAGGGCTAGGTGGCGTTGTGTGATATGTCCACACATACTATTATTATTATTAATCTCGACAGCCTCTGCGCTGTGGTGGTTGAGTAGGTCGGCTCACGATCTCGAGGTGGCGGGTTCCATTCCTGCGGGCAGGACCAGTATTTGTCATCGTATACGTCATTCTGAGATATCAGTACAGGATAAGGAGTAGTAATTGGATTACTAGACTGTGTAATCAGGTCACAAGGACTCATTTGCCCACTAATTTCACTAGCTAAAGTGCCCTTCAAACCGGAACACAGCGTGCCTGCATGTTAAGCGACACGGCCGCCCGTAACAAAACAGTGTCACTGGGAACTCTAAAATGTAAAGTTTCCCGCCACACTGCACCGCACACTGACGTCCTGAGACATCAGCACGGTCTGGTAGTAAGATTACTCGACTGTGAGATCAGATCATAAAGTCTCAATTTCCCAGTAATTTCCAGTAAGTTCAATAGCTACACTTAACGGCAGAATAACTGGCAAAGTAGTGGAACCTACCTAGACGAACTTTGCAGGGAAGTCTTACCACATGTTTTCCAATTTTTATTTTTATGAGCGTAAGTATATAGTACCGCCAAAGGACGCCGATGGCTGGTAGCTCACCACGGCCTCTGTTTGTTCAACTTTAGGAATAAAACGTGCTGTCACTTGAGGCTTGGGTATTGACTTTTGGCACTTGACAAAGATTGGGCTACTCAGTCATAGAGTAAAGGAATAAAAATAATAATAACGCCCAACAATCACATACATAGATCCTGGATCCTAGCTAGGATTCCCTGTGTCTAGGGACCCAGGAACTACGAGGACCATGGTCCCACAACACCCAGACACAGAACACGTATTTGCACTTTTTTCTGTGGTCTGTCGCGGGAATCGAACCTGCAGCCTCCAGGTTATAAGCCAAACGTCTCAAGAACCAAACAATGGGAATGATACTGGCGTCGAAAGAAGACTGCACTTGGATTAAGATTTGACCACCCATATGTGACTATAAGGTCCAAAATAGCATCCTCACATAATGTTATTTACGACGTTCTTTTTTATGAACCATCTTGTAAGTTCCTCGTATTCTATTAATTTTGTTTTCCGAAGGCAAAAACACTTTTCATTTCATAGCGTTTAACCTGCCTTTTATTCAAAACCCTTCACTCTTCAAATTCAAGGAAAATATTACACGAACGAACCAAAACTGTAAAATTAACGCGCGCTCCCTAACACTGAAGATAAAACATTGAAATCTGACCTCTAACCACTGGGCAAATATATTCTCTTTACCTCCACCTGTCTTTAAAAACCATTATCCCGTACACACCTTTTGAAAATTTTATACAACTTAAATACCACAACGTATAAAAATACAAGGGATTTTGGCTTGTAAGGCGCATCTTGTTGATTTTACCCATTATTTGTTAAGGACGGAGGTTTAAAATTAGCGACTACTACCGCGGCAAGGACTTAAAGACTCCGAAGGATAATATTATGGGCAAACATGGGCAATGACCAAATACCGGTTAAGGTTAGACTAGAAGAACAATTTATAGATGGCATGCTTACTAGAATTTGAAGCCAGAAATTAAAGTCAAAATTCTAATTTCGACTGTTTTGCCCACATTAATATACGCTATTTGATTGCTATATTTTTATTGCATAAATAAATAATATACCTCAAAAATAGACAGTCGTGACTCTGTTTTGCGAGAAAGGGACAGGCGATGCCCCCTCCAGAAACGTTAAAAGGGTACTTTATTTACCGGTTTTACTTATGTTTTCAATAATTACATTTATAGGACTGGGGGGTTATGCATGGGTTGTAATCCATAGAACTATAGGCCTTCAGCATGCGCACCGGGCCGTGTCCGGCGCAAGAATGATCCGTAGTACACCGAGCGGTCCCTTTTTATAGCCAGATGGGTGGGGGAGCGATGACAGCTACCGGTGTTACCACTGTAATCAATTTAAATGCTACGACAGGGTAAATTACAGTACTACCCGCTGCGCATAGAGTTTACATCTCGGCCTTGCCGCCGTCACATTCATATTTAAACTACTTAATAAAATAATATTTACTTGTTCATTTTTAAGTCAATGATAATAATAACACCCAACGATCACATACACAGATCCTGGACCCTAACTAGGATTCCCTGTGTCTAGGGAACCAGGAACTACGAGGACCAAGGTCCCACAACACCCAGACTCACAACAAGTATTTGCGCTTTTTTTCTGTGCACAAATACTTGTAGCGGGAATCGAACCCACTACCTCCGGGTTATGAGCCGACTTGCACCACCGGGCCCATATGCTTGTTTACTACCTACAGCATAAAGAAACCGATACGATTATTCAATTCACTTATTTATTCCTAGCATGTCGTCTAATATTGTCATTCTTAGTCAGAAAGTTGAAGACTGATTTCTGACCGCGTTGGTTGACCATTTACCGGTAGTTAGCAGGTCGAGAATTTGTCAGGAATCGGGGTAACGTGGCGCCGAGAAACGAGAAAAAGGCTTACTTAATTCCTTATCCTATATACGCTTTGGAAAGACAGACGTTCACTAAGAACCCAGCCTTCATAATTATAGTTATTTATGCACTTAGCGGCCCGCCCCGGCTTCGCACGGGTGTGATATATTTACGTTGAGTTACATTATTGAAGTTTTCATACGGATTCCTAACTTTTATGAAAATATTATATCGTCTATGTCGTCTTGTATAGACAGTCAGGCTGGTTGATTTTTAACTGACTCCATAAAAGGGGAAAGGTTCTCAATTCAACTGTATTTTTTTTAAATGTTTGTCACCTCAAATCTTCATTCAAAAATTCAAATTTCGACTAGATAAACCGATTTTGAATATTCTTTCTTATTTGAAAGCTGGTGCTTCCCGTGTTCCCATTTCAATTTAGTCCAGCTGGGCGATCACGTAACTCGATTGCAACGGATAGAAACAAAATTTGTATGGATTTGACGGTTTCAATACGCAGCTTACGTACATAGTTAGTATGGAAATTTTTCCTGTTGCATTGCAATCAAAGTTTCATGATCACCTCCCAGTTCTGACAATGGCATCCATGAGAAAACCATATTAGTCTGAAGTCAGTTTTTTACGATGCGTTTGTTATTATGCAGATTAAAAAACTGTTTATTTGAATCTAGAAAAATGTTCTGCGAAGACACGGGAATTCCTCATAATTTTAAACAGACTTTCTCTATCACATTCTCTAGGACCACAGTCATGTCGTGGGAATAAAAATTAATACATTACTCATTAGGAATTTTATCAAGCGATCGTACAGTGCAGTACACGATTACAGTGCTACTGTATTATGTGGGGCCATTGAATCAGAGAATGTGTCGTGGACACACAGATAAGTGAATTTTTGAGACATTAAGTCGACTGCGACTACGTCAGCTTCGTAATCTCTTACAATTATAGGCATCGCTTTTTATTAATTTTAGTGTATATTTTAGCGGTTGAGCAGTGAATTTTGACTAATTACTAATAATTGACTGTAATATTCTTAGTTACTAGGCTAGCTGCTACCTTAATTATTTATTTACTTATAATTTATTATTATGCATAGCTATTTTATAACTTACCAAATAATTCCATGCAGTGTGTATGTAGGTAGTGCTTTTAGGTGTTCACTTCATTACAATTGTACTCCTTTTTTTGTCGATCCATGAAGACCTTTAAGGCTTCCTTTTTTGTAAATCTATTTCTCTATCATTATAACAGATGTTGTCCAAAATGAAATAAACAAATAAATAATCCAATAGGTAAAACATTGAAAACCTCTGTGGTGTTGTGGTTGAGCATGCTGGCTCATAACCCGGTGGCGGGTTCGATTCCCGCGACAGGACAAATATTTGTGCACAGAAAAAAACGCAAATACAGCGTATACGAAATACGCAAATAAGAACGAAAGAAAAAGTATTGGGACATAGAAGAAAAAAAAAACCTCATAAAAACTATGAGGACCTCGTTGATGTCTTTTACAGGCGTGAAATTTATCATCATTTGGCAATTTTAATATTTAATCATATAATTTTTACTTATATAAATTTACTAAAAATCTTGTAAAATATCAAAATGACAGTATAGTTTTGTACAACTATTGCAATTATATTACTTTTTAATGTTTAAACTTGTACATTACCTGTCATTTCGCAGTCTCTTTATCTTTGCCCATATTCTGGACAGGCTCTGTGGTGGTCGAGCAGGGCTAATAACCCGGAGGTGGTGGGTTCAATTCCCGCGTTAGGACAAGTATTTTTACCAAAAAAAAGCCCAATTACTTGTTTTGTGTCTGTTGTGGGAGCATGGTCCTCGTAGTTCCTAGACACTGGAAATCCTAGTTAGGGTCCAGGATCTATGTATGTGATCGCAGGGTGTTATTATTACTATTATTATTATTCTGGACGGCGAGGGCTCGATTCCCGTAACGGGGCAAGTATTTGAGGACAGAAATATATAAGCACTATTGGACCATTGTGTTCGTGGGGCTCTAGATACAGGGAATTTGGGCATTCGGGAGGTATAATTTCCATATATTTTATGACACTATTATCATTATTTGTTTTTCAATTAAATTTTAAATTTAAATTTTATTTAAGTAATATTGACGCATTAATTTCTATAAAAACTAAACTATATTTAATTATTGGACAAAAAGTGATATTGTAGGTAAAATAAAACACAGAATTTAGATCACCTTCTGCAGGAAGCGTACCCAAAAAGCTGGCAACATTCCCTCGTTGAATAACTAGGCTAATTAGTTGGCCGAGGTATGTCCCAGCGTTTTGGCCTGCTCAACCAAGCGTTTGGAAAGCTTCCTGAAAAGAAGCCGCGCCTGCGTACCCCAGGGACACATTATTTCAACCCCAAACGGAACAAATATGTAGCTCTCGCCTGCGGATTCATATTTCCTCCGTTTGAGGTTTTCTTCAGCTTCTGCCGCTGCGCATGCCGTCAGAGCCGTGTTGACGTGGGAAGGCGCCAGAGTGTCAACGCAGGTAGCATCCCACACTACCGATTATATTATTACTTTTTTTCCACACTATTATTATTTGTTTATTTATGATTACGTATATAACTACAAATATAACACTATAGTTGGACAGCTCCCGCTTTAACCACAGAGAGCATTTAAGTTCGTGGCCCCACAACAAAGATCAAGATTAAAATCAATTTGCCTTCATTTGACGTCTATATTGGCTTATCGGACGCCATCATGAATTGAGAAAATGAAATAAAAAAAAGAGAATGTCATACGGTTCCAGATTGAGATATAATTGTTAACGACTAAAGCCGAAATTTTAAAAGTTATAATATTTAAATCAATTGTTTATTAGAGAAGAGTCTCTTAAATACGAATGACCGAAAATAATTGTACCTTTTGGTCAAAATGTAGGTATCTAAGTAAAAGAAAGGGATTCTCAGGGAACGATTTAAGGAGATAAATATTCTTACAGTGGCTTGTCAATACATTTACGAAAATTTGATGTACACTCGCAAAAACATTAGCTCTTTTCCCAGATTTTGCGACATTTATAACTTAAATACTAGGAACATAAATAAAGTGAAAGTTCCAAAATTCAGACTGTAGAAAGTAAATAACTCATTCATGGGAAACTGTATACTTTACAAGTTGCCTGACGGTATCGAACCCGCCACCTCCGAGTTGCGAGCCGACCTGCTCAACCACCACTCCACAGAGGCTGTACTCACGTGTTTCTCAGTTCCGTAATTAAGGCGATAGAAATCGTTTTATCCCTTTTCTATAATATTAATAAATTGTAAATTAAGTTTGGAGCAAGTCTGCATGATAGAGTCTTGAGATAAAATGAAAAGACTATCTCTTGATGCTCTATATATTTTTAAACGTTAGTTTAATGACCTAGTATTTAATGAGGGAACTAAAGGTCTCTGAATCTATACATATAAAACTCCAAGTCCTCACTGACTGACTGACTTTATCAACGCACAGCCTAAACCGTTGGTCCTAGAGACTTGAAATGTTGAGGGTGTGTTCTTTGTAAAGTGTAGGTATCCACTAAGAAAGGCTTTTCGAAATTAAACCCCTATAAGTGTGAAATGGGTGGTTCTTCGTTTTCCATAGGCCACGCGGGCGAAGCCGCGGGCAGAAGCTTGTTAATAATACAGTTAGAAAATAACCACTATGTCACGTACACAGAAGAGTTGAATTATAAATAAAAAATACACATCATTTTCAATTAGGATTTTTTTGTTGCTCTTGGCCATAATCCCTTATTTAACACCCATAAACCGTGCATCGTTTCGGCATCGAATGTCAGCTACCTACAGTAATTAGGCAGGCAGCAAACCGAGTTCTTCATTCGACATTTTTTGTCAGATCATTGTCATTGTCATAAAACCCTTTTTCCTACGCTACGGTAGCGCGGGATCTGTCAAAACTTGCTTTTTAATATTGTCAAGTTTTTTTTTCGGTTAGGTCAGGGGCACAGTGAGTGCAAAGTGTGATGACAACATTGAACCAATCTGATAAATTACATTTTTGACTTTCCTAAACGTCTGGTCGAAGCAACACGTGACCAAAATGCTGGCCTTTACTTCGGCCAAACTATGCGCATTGCCATCCAACGTGACAAAGCTGCCAGCATATTGGTTCACGTTGCCTACTGGTAGTGGTTTGTTAGATTAAGTTTTCTTTTTATTGTTTTCTGATTTATCTATCTATTATAATAAAACTACATTTTATAGAATTATATAAAGAATATTTATTAGTAATATGAATACTTATTGTTTATCTATCTTAGCAACAAACAGTATTCGAAATTGCAGAGATGGGATGGATTTATGCAACTTTTCATGATTAAAATAAAATCAAAATAAGGACGCCCAAACTGGCCTTCTCCGAAATAATAAATAAGATGCCATGCATGTTCCCTATGAATGAGCATATTCATGTATTTTTCTTGCAATCTAATAGGCTAATTTTTAATATGTGAATACATATATGGAGTGAATAATAGATAGTGATTCATGAACTCTCACCGCACCACCAGCCTTATAATCCTCCCAAGCCTAATCCGACATATGACGTTATTAAATGACTTTATTCGACAACATGCCTACTGGTTAACCACTTGTCTCGAGTTACAGATGATTTCTAGTTTAGTATTGGTACATCTACTATTTTAAATAAGGATAAATGGAATATCTACACGAATAAAAATAGTCACCAATATTTTTTCAATTTCTTTATATTCCTATACTTGTAGCGATTTGATTGTAAAAAAACATAATTGCAACTGGACTACGTTCCTTGGCTTTCAGAATATTGTTACTTTAAATTTTAAACGTAAATTAATTGGTTAAAAAAAATATGTCAATTAAACAGTCGAAATTATTCCGACCAGCTTTCGGACATATTCGATGTCTTTCTTCTAGGAGCCATTTACTAATGCAAGCCACGGGTGTGTCTGAAACCTTCGACTTTTTAACTGACGTGAGTTGAGCCGTTATTTATCTCACAAAATGTGTCATAAACACAATAGTTTTCAAACTAAAAAAAAAAAGCTTTGTATTTTTTTCTTTACTGTGCCTCCACTCCAGACCATGCTGGTTAGAGATTAGAGAAAAATACCTACTTACCTTAGGTACTTCCCACAATTTATTTACCACCTAGTAGGTTGTTATGCAGGTAGGTAATATTAGTCAATTGTTTTTCAATAGACATCAATTGTGCAATTGTTTTTCAATAGACATCAATTGTGTTTTAAAACTATTGCGAGTTTGACACATTTTTACGTGATTTTTGAGTTTTGACGTGAGTTTAGCCGTTATTTATCTTACAAAAAGACGTCAATTGTTTTTTTTTTCTAATCTATGGTACAGACACTTTTAGTTCTTTTTTGTATCGATAATCATAAATAACCACCATATTTTGATACTGGCTAAATACACAAAAGTTTGCCAATACACAAAAAAATCACCAATTTAAATAATTTGATGCGTTGTTTTTAAGCAGTCAAATTATTATGACCTAATTCCCCAATATTTGGTTAACATTGACGGCGTTTGTCGGTCAGTCACGTACCTCGCCGTGTGAAGGTATTTGTTCGGGCAAGTATTTTCATAATTGATCAAATTGATGGAACTATGTGGACAGAGTTGGGCATTTTCGTATAGATATTCTAAATTTTACAAGATTGGCTTTTAAGATGATTGGAAATTAAATTAATTCTTTTTAGGTTATTCAGACAAGTTTAATTCTTTTTTGTTTAGGATTAACAAACAGTACACAACAATCCATAATCCTAAAATAGTATAGTCTTAGTATGTAAGTAGTTAATGTACCAACAACGCTGACCACAAATTGATAAGAAATATAATGAAAACAGAACAGAGAGATGTGACTTAAGATTTAATAATTGATTCCTAACTAAAAAGAGTATCTAATTGTATACTACAAAAAAGGTGTTTCTAACATTCTAAATAACAGAGATATCAATCTATTCAGCTAATACATACCACTATTTCTAAACCAGACGTTTTGTACCAAATTCTCTGTTTTAGTGAATTTGGTACAAAATATAAATATGATTTCCTTACGGGGAATCCTAGTTACGGTCCAGGATCTATGTATGTGATCGTTGGCCGTTAATATTATTACTAACTTGGGCTTGAATATCCAAAAATGTTACCTAACTGATAAAAATGATATCATAATAACTTAGAAAAGTATGCTCAGCAATTAATCATTTGGCTCATTGGGAATTCTAGTTCTAAAAGCACCAAACTAAAGCGCCACAAGTGACATTTGCAAACACAAAAAATACTTCCGAAAAAAAATTAACATCACAGACCTAAAACCGTCAAGACAGGAGCGCTTAGCCGTAAATCATTAGGGTACTGAGACATATTTTAACTCTGTGGCCAGTGAACCGGAGAAAAAAAGTATTTTTTTGTTTATTTTTTTCTTTCACATACCGGATATCATCGGCGCGACATTTCGATGGCGACAAAGGTCCGGCGCCTCATTTTTTTTGTTTTAAATTTGTCCTTTAACTTGGATTTAGTACAGGTTTTTGTTTCAAGTAGTTATTGAAAAAAATCGTAGATAAACCAATGCATCTAATTTTTTATTTATACATTCATTGGTAAATTACCCACATTTATGAATAAAGTGATTATTAAAATAACGAAATTTTAAGTACCTACCTATATCATTTTGACTTGTAAAAGTTCTAAAAACAGCCTATTTGTAATAAATCCTGTGACTTTGACTTTACTGATAAAGTCAAAGGAGGCAAAGTCAAAGGATTTATTGCAATTAGGCTATTTTTTAGAACTTAATACCACAGATCCTATCAAAAAACTTATAGGATTTGTGCTTAATTCATAATATATACAATATGATAATTACATAAGTAGTGTCACAGTAACTAATAAATATTATGCATAGAAAAATAGGAATTAAATAATAACCGAGTGCGTAGTAGTTTTCCTACATTTACGAAACGGCACCACTTTTTATTAGGTAAACTTAAAAACCATAGAGTGCAAACTGTTTACTGTTTTTTGGTAGAAAAAGATAGGACATGTGAAACAAAAGAAAGTAGACAAAAAGTTTTTATTATCTAGTCATGAATCTTTGCACCTGTCATTATTAACAGCAAAAAAGCACTCTTATCACAATCCCTTCGTGAAGATAGCTGCACCGAATATTTTGAAGATTCGTCACCGTTCCCGACAAATTCTTTACCTTTACTCAACAAAGGAATTCGCAAAAAATACATAATACACTGGTCAAAATAGATGTTGGAGAAAAAATGGCGGCAATACAGATGTCAAATTAATATGACAGCTGTCAAAGTGGGCGTTGTTTGGCAAATGATGATGGACGTTCTATAAAGTTTTGAAAATATTTTGTGTTGGTGGTTTCGTTTGGTGCGTCATTTTGTTCCTGTGTTTGGGGTGGAGCGCGAAGCTTTTTACTTAAATCTGGGGCATTTATTATACACTTTAATAAAACAGACCTAGAATGATTTCGCTACCCTCGAAAAGTTTTTGATAACCACACAGAATTCATCCTTTTTACATAGGTCCAGGACTTACTTGTGAAGGAGTTTTTTTTTATATCAACTGCAATTTGAGAACAGCCTCTGTGGTGTGGTTGAGCAGGTCGGCTCATAGCCCGGAGGCAGCGGGTTCGATTCCCGCGGCAGGACAAGTATTTGTGCACAGAAAAAAAAGCTCAAATACTTGTTCTCAGTCTGGGTGTTGTGGCACCATTGTCCTCGTAGTTCGCGGGTCCCAAGACACAGGGAATCCTAGTTACGGTTTAGGATCTATGTATGTGATACTACAATGATTTAATAACTAATACAAAAAACTACCTACTACTACTACAAAAAAAACATTTGGACTATATACTGGCCGCGATGACCTATAGACAGTCCGAATGCTCCAGCCCAATACCAGTAGGTAGCGTACCCAACATGCTGGTAGCATTGCCCCGATGAATAAATGTTAATAAGTTGTTAGTAAGTTGTATGTGATCGTTGGGCGTTATTATTATATTATTAATTTTATTTAAAACTAAGACACCAATATAATATTATAGAAACTGACGTGAGTAGTACTCATAACTACAATTATTACACGGCTAACACTCACGAGATACAGTCGAATAACTCGACCGGTGTTCGGGCAATAAAGATGCCCATCCTCAAGGAGTACGCGCGGCGGCGGTGGTGGCGGCGGCGGTGGTGGCGGCGCCGCGCGTACTCCTTGAGGATGGGCATCTTTATTGCCCGAACACCGGTCGAGTTATTCGACTGTATCTCGTGAGTGTTAGCCGTGTAATAGTTGTAGTTAAGACACCAATAGTAACAATCTGAAATTAAGAGCTTACACAAAAAGCATCCACAACACAACACAAATGCTGATATTTTCTATGTATTTAACTGAACTGTAGGTTGTGAGTTCGATTCCCACCCAGGACAAACATAATATGTTTGTTTTTTATCATATTATGATGAACATAGGTGTCTATTCTGTGTCTGGGTGCTAATATTGTATTCTATGTATGTATTTACAAACAAAAAATATGTAAGTAATGTATCAGTTATCTGGTTCCCATAGTACGAGCTTTGTTTAGTTTGGGGCTAGATGGCGTTATGTGAAATGTCCACAATTTTTTTTTAAATAATTTACGTTTCTTTCGTTTCCGAGCTTAAACTAATATTCGCGGGCTTATCAATCGTTTTCATTTTATAATTTTTACAACTACGCTCTTTACTCGAAAAGATTCTCCGCTCGAAGACACAAGAAAAGAAATGGAAAGCTGTACCCAGCATCGAACCGGTTAAGTCCTCCAGCCTCCTCTTATCTAAGGCGTAAATTCTGTCAATTACCGACTGGGGCCGAAGGCTTTTTGCCTCGAAAAAAAAAAGAAAAAAAAAGCGTGCCACTGGCGCCGGGGACAGATAACGGCTAACTTTAAAACTTTTCTTTTGTTCTTTTTTCTATGCGATGTCGTCCTATACGAATTTTATGGGGCACGATATAAACTACGGGTTATAGTTTAACTGTACATACACATTTTTAATCTGTGATTGGAAATGTTTCAGTTTTGATACATTTAGTAATAATAATCCTACTAATATCACACTAATATTATAAAGGCGAAAGTTTGTATGTGTGTATGTTTGTTACTCCTTCACGCTCAAACGGCTGAATGGATTTGGATGAAATTCGGTACCAAGATAGCTTATACACTGGATTAACATATAAGCTACATTTTATCCCGGAGAAATAAAATTTCCCATAGGATGAGCAAATAATTAAAATACTATTTATCCGCAGGCGAAACCGCGGGGCGCAACTAGTTATTTAATAAACACTTGTAGGTACCTATATGTAATAAGTTTGTATGGGGGTTTGTTACTCTTTGACGCTCAAACAGCTGAACGGATTTGGATGAAATTTGGAATATAAATAGCTTGTACAGTGGATGGAAACTTATACATGAGTTAAGTATTCTACGGGGGTGTTTTTTTGTAATATTAGGCAAGTTTATACTTACGGATTTTAATTCAGTCTGCATTCATGTTTTTTTTTAAAAGGGCCCTACATTGCAAAATTCTATGAATATGAGGGTTAAAGTCGTAATTTATATCATAATGTGTAATTAGTAAAAATGATATTAAGATAATACCACCCAACGATACATAGGTCCTGAACCCTAACAAGGATTCCCTGTGTTTAGGAACCCAGGAACTACGAGGACCATGGTCTCACAACACCCAGACTCCGAAACAAATATTTACACTTTTTTGTGCATTCCTAATCTGCATGCACATTTTAGACTTTTTATATTAATATTGCCTATAATGTTCACCTATGTCTATTGTAAAAATTTAATGAAATTGATTTTATGTTATCTTCCTATAATTTTGTACTCGCTCACATCAAAAAATTCTTTCTAATAGAAAGTTCGCAAGCTGTCTTCACCTATAATTATATCGACACTTAGCTATATATTATTATTAATTTAATTACTGAAGCATGAATTGGTGTTTGTTATGTTGGTGTTCAAATAAATAAATAAATAAACAAATACTTATGCTCCCGCGGAAATCTAACCCCCTGCCTTTGGGTTATGAGCCGACTTGCTCAACCACCACGCCACAGAGGCTGGGTTTTAGACTTTTAACATTTAATAAATCTGCCACGAATACCAGTAGACATACTCTCAGTTCTCAATTTATTTTTAGTAGAAACATTTTTTTTAATCGATTCAAAAAAGAGTTCCATGGTCCAAAAAGCGCGTTCACTTAATCTCAAAGACCATACATTAAGCACGCAGCACCTTTGATCGCGCCGAGTCTTATCTCACCATCTCTACGACTTCCGAATCTCTTGGAGGCGCTAAGTTCTTTACACGTCTTTTTTAAAATTAGGTTTATTTTGTTATGGTTTTTTATATACTGTGGAATAAAGCATCGCAAGCGCTTCATATTCAGCTAAACAACAATACATTATTCAATAAAACTACATCTTAAGATAAATAAGACTGAGTGAAATAAAAAAGTGTGTTTTAGACCACACGACTGAAGTAAAATTTCTTTAGCTCCATCGGCCGGTATTACTTTGTTATTGATTTCTTTAATGTTAATGTCGCCACCTTGACAATTGTAAATTATCATTTTACCGGACATACCAACATAATAATACAAATTTTAACTTTGTCATGTTGACAATGGAGATCTACGTGAACCAATTCCAACTTTAGTTCGTATCGCATTCAACTTCACATTCACTCCCCAAGTCAAAGTCAAAAGATTTACTGCAAATAGGCTATTTTTAGCACTTTCACAATTCAAAGCTATATTATAGGTACTTAAAATAAAGTTATTTTACGAAGCATATAAAATTACTAAGTCAAATAATATATAGCGTGCGTAAATAAGTTTTACTTCAAAAATTCAATACATTTCACAGAGTAGATAGTGTTGGCAACACAACATAGATAAGTAGTAATTGAAGGGGTGAGAATAAAAAAGATTAAACTGATTTTTTTTGACAAAATGAGTTATGGGTATCGTTGGATTCAGCGTGAAATTATCTTCAATAATACATTCTCAAAATACCAAAATGAGGCTTAAATCTCGAGATTTTGAGTCTAAAAATGGTTTATCTGTCACAGGAATACAGTTTGCTTAGCATAAAACATTACTATATTTATTTTATTATATTATATTTTTAAAGTAATTGTATGAATTAGTACTATATTTAGTACTTTTAAATAGAATTAAAACATTTTCAAGCAACTGAAACTTACATAAATCTTTTCTATTACCTTATAAGCACTCTACATTAAAATGACGCCGTTGACGTTTAAAGTCAATTTTCTCGAAACTGTCAATTTGACAGTTAAACCCTTTTTATTCTCAACTCTTCAATTGTTAAGAGATACGGGCAAGATTGTAGACGAGTTGGCTTCCGGACCACAAAGTGTACATTTGGTTCGGTCTTTTTATAATTCGGCTTTCCTACCAATAAATCAGTAAAACCGTTCCAAGTGTTTTGTTTCTCCAACCACTGCTCTCGGAAGAAGAATACGGTCCACGCTCCACCAGCTGAGGCTCCCTACAGATAGTACAATACTTAACTACAGTCTCAAATTTTTGTAGGAATAAACATGTAAAAAAGTAAATAACTCCCATCTCTAGCAGGTAGTTAGTTAAACGACACGGCTGCCCATATCAGCTGCAGTGTCACTCGGAACTCTAAAGTATAGGTTCGCGTGACACTACACTGCGCACGTCATCCAGAGACATCAGCACAATCTAGTAATTAGTTTACTAAACTGTGAGATCAGATCATAAAGTCTCATTTGCCCAGTAATTTCAATAGCTACAGTGCCCTTCAAACCGGAACACAGCAGTGCTTGCGCACTACTGCTTGGCGGCAGAATAACTGGCAAAGCGGTGGTACCTACCTAGACGAACTTTGCAGTAAAGTCCTACCACTTAGGTACTTGTGGCGTACCAAATGTATGCTCATTATCCTAATGGCACCTCTTTACACAAGCGCAGGCTGTCTTGTTATGGTACCGATAAGCAATGTTATACTAATTTTATTCGTAAAGCGTAATAAACTTTACAGCTCTTAGAATAAGCAAGTTGAAATGGCACTGGGCAGGCCACATTGCGTCCGATGAGGAAGAAATGTTCTCGAATGCGATTATGAACCGGAAGACGTAGCGTAATAGTACTAGATGGATTGACGATCTGGGGGTGATGACTGAATTTTGATTGCAATACAACAGCAGAAATTTCATTGCTAATTTGAAAATTTCCATAGTAACTATGCACACTAATTGCGTATTGAAACTGTCAAATCCATCCTACAAATTTGTGTTCCTATACGTTGCAATCAAGATACATAATCGGCCAGCAGGTCAAAACTACTGGGAACCGATGGATGCAGGAGGCAAGCAACGCTCAAAGTGGCGCTCTGTAGGGGGGAGTGGGGGGAACTATGTTCAGCAGTGGAAGTCTTTAGGACGATCATGAAATAAGTATATTTTTCTTCAGTAACAATAATAATAGTAAATATTCGTCGTCCCAAACTAAGCTAAGCTTATACGAGTACTATATGGCAATTATTAGTATTGATAGCCTCTGTGGTGTGGTGGTTGAGCAGGTCAGCTCATAGCCTGGAGGCGGCGGGTTCAATTCCCGCGGCAGCACAAGTATTTGTGAACAGAAAAAAAGCGCAAATACTTGTTCTGTGTCTGGGTGTTGTGGGAACATGCTCCTCGTAGTTCTTGGGTCCCCAGATACAGGAAATCTTAGTTAAGGTCCAGAATTTAAGTGTGTTATCGTTGTTTAATATTATTATTATTATTATTATGGAAACCAGATAAGTACGAAAGATACAGTACTTATATACTTTTTGTGAATACATACATAGAATACAATATAACACCCAGACACGGAACAAACACCTATGTTCATCATACAAATATTTGTCCTGGGTGGAAATCGAACTTACCACCCACAGTTCAGAAGGCAGATCTACTACCAACTGAGCTATCGCGTCAGTCAATAAAAGGTATAAACGGTTGCGTGTGTATGATTTTGTTTTCTAGATATCACCTTCTGGTTCTATCGCAGATATAACTAGCCATTGCCATTTAAACAAGCAAAGCACCTGCTTTTAAATTTATCTAACATGATTACGAAAATACGGTTAAGTAATTTCTTTTCTAAAATAGGTATTTCTGAAACACATGTTCACTTAACTTCGTAAGATAAGTTATCTATAGTACCTAACCCATGTAGTCAAATACCACCTTTATTTGCAAGACGTATGTTAATTTTAACATTTACATTCGTGTACCATTCATACGTGTCCGTCACATTTCGCTATTTAATGTAAACTAGCTTCTGCCCGCGGCTTCACCCGCGTGGCCTATAGGAAACGATTCCACCACTCTTTTAGGGATAGAATTTCGAAAAACCCTTTCTTAGTTGATACCTACACTTTACAAAGAACACATTCCAAATTTCAAGTCTCTAGGACCAGTAGGCTGTGCGTTGATATATAAGTCAGTCAGGAATGTTATTTAATGTAAATATTGATAAGGATATATTAATGTTGTAATTTGTAAAGTGCAGCTGGAAAAGGTGGAAACAAGGGGCTCGAGACTTCTTATGACTCTCCTTACTAGCCCTAGCGTTCCTTATAGCTTATAGCATAAAAAAACACAAACCAAAAAAAAAACGAGCGTGCTCTAGACCACACGACTGAAAACTTCTTTAGTTTAGCGCCATCTATCGTCCCGTATAACTTTCTTTTTGCTTTGTTGAATGTTAATGTCGCTATCTTGACAGATGTAAATTGTCATTTTAAAGAATGTGCCAACATAATAATACAAGTTTTTAACTTTGTTATGTTGGCAATGGAGACCTACGTGAATCAACTTTTGACCAGCTTACTCCCCAAGTCAAACGTGCGTAAAGAATTTTACTTCAAAGATAGACCACATACAGTTCCAGTTCTCTAGTTTCCAGAGTCCCAGATCGTGTCCCTAACCCGGGATTTACAAAGACCACCGTGGCACAGCGCTCGGACATTTTATGGCGGTGCGAAGTCAGTAGCCGGCTCGGAGCTATTTATGACTACACTGCTCCAAAGTATTTTGGTTATTATTGGGAGATAACTGAATGATAATGTGGAATTTAGGATAGGATAACAGGTAGAAAAGATATGACTAAAAACTTGCAAAATAAAGACCAATTTTCTTTGCTGTGACGGAGTCAAACAAGTTCTATCAAGTTCATGTGAATGTTGAAGCAATCCAGCTGCTCGATCACATTGATATAGTTAGAAGATTGAAAAGAACAAAACCATTCGAGTTAGTGTAGTGTGTATTTAGTGCTATAACGTAATGTAGTGCAGTGCAAGTAAGTGCTACCTACTTAAAAAGAACACAAGAACAATGTGTCTTCGCCTTAATAGAGACAATAAGAAAAGTGTTATTGGACACATTCTTAGATAATTAAATGTTTCGGAGATTAGGTTAAATGTAAATTACTTATTAGCCACATGGATGGCTAGATTGTAATATTATTAGAGTGCTCAAAAAAGGTATTCTAGAAAAAAAAAAAAAAAAAAAGACCAATTTTCTTTGCTGTGACGGAGTCAAACAAGTTCTACTTTTATAATTCAATAAGTTCATGTAGTACCGCCCCAATGTCATAATCAATTTATTCATTAATGTCAGTTTACAACTCAGAAAAAATGAAATGTGTTACTCCAGTATTTATATACTGGACTAACAATAAATACTGGACTAACATAGTCTACTTTTTATCCTCTATAAAACCGTGCAGCTAATATTTTATAAATATAAATATTTTGTCTTGAATCTTCCATGACATATGAGGAGGTTCCATGTCAAAATGTTGTTGTTTCCGGAACGTGTCGAGTACAATGGCCACACGTGCTATAGCCTATCATCAGCGCATTACCAGTTTACAGCGTTTTATAACACCTATAAATACGGGTTTATGCATTTATACTGGTAAGCTTTTTATACCAACATAGTCTCATACCGGTATAGTCCTTTCTTTGTCGGAGTTTGGGAAGGCGTGGGTAGAATTTGACAGATTATGTTTATGGCCGAAATAGTGGAAGTGAATCGAAAGATTTGATTAGCAATGCAAGATTGGCATACGTTTCAATCGGTCTCCCCGTCCACCTATTTATGAAGAGGGCCATGATTATTGAAAATTATAACTAGGCTTTAAAATTATAAAAAACTCATTAGCTTATATTAGTCCACTGCTGGACATAAGCCTCTCTCAAGGCACGCCACTGAGCCCAGTCTTCGGCTCTATTCTTCCAGTTGCTACCAGCTACCTTGCGTACCATCGCTCCATCTTGCCGCAAGGCGTCCTACACTACGTCTGCCGTCACGGTACCCTGGCGGTTCTACAGATATATTTTTTTTTTATGGTAAAATGTGCATGCGTTTGACAACAACTCACCTGATGGTAAGTCACGAAGTTGTCTAAGGTGAAGCACGCTTGCCCATGAGATGGCATCTTCAGTTTAACTCACAACAGTTTAATAGTAATGTGGGCCATTGGGAATTGAAGTACCCACATTTCCACTGGTGGGATTGTTATTGGAGACATTGGTTTTTTTAATGTTAGTGAATGATGTGACGAACTAGGCGTTCACCTGATGTTAAGTGACACGGCCGCCCATAAGTCATGGGACTGTTATGGAACAGTACAGTATCAGTCGGAACTCCAAAATATAAAGTTTCCCGTGACACTGCACTGCGCACATCGTCCTGAGACACAACATTATTCGACTGTGAGATCAGATGATAAAGTCTCATTTGCCCAGTAATTTCACTAGCTACTGTGCCCTTCAAACCGGAACACAGTAGTGCTTGCACACTACTGCTTGGCGGCAGAATAACTGGCAAATCGGTACCTACCTAGACAAAGTCCTACCACCTAGTATATAAAGTAAATGTATAGAACTGCTGATTGGCTGCTTGCCCCGCGGTGTGACCAGTCATCGGTAATTGTAGAATCACCAAAAATGACGTAATAAAATACGCAAACGATACGCAAGTGCTAGTAGTAGTAAATACGCTAGTATTTAATGTAAATACTCGTAATACTATAAACAGTGATTGATATCAGCTGCAAATCTGTCGTGTCAATATATTGGTCCTGATTAGTTGGTAGTTAGTATGGGGTCAGGTGTCGCATTGTAACGGAGAGTTTCAGAGGTCATTGCCATGTAGAAGTTCCAGGAATTCGCCAAATGTCTGACGTAATGTTTTGCTACTTGTTTAGCTCTTTATTCCGAGTTCCTTACCAACGTCATTGTCTTCTGACATAATATAATCTGGGAGTTTTCAGGCTAGAGTCAATGAATAATCGCCAGACTGGGTTGGTTGGTTGTGAGCGCAGTTTTTAATGTACCAAAGAAAGTTTTGGCGGGAAAACGAAAAAGATCGCGTCACCGCATTGTATTATTTTCCAAACTGGTGTTATTTTCGGTGTTAATGCATAAAATTGGTGGCGTTTTATTCGTTAAGTGCTGGATTACAGGCATGAGTGTGGGAAAGTGGTATAATGATGGTGAAACGTTTCTTTTCGTGTCGTGTCTCCATAGAAGCTTCTAGTAAAATTGCCACCATTTTACTAGTAGTATAACTGAGCTAGACTATGACTTATCTTGATGGACTGTGACTTGACTTTTGACTAACTTAAGAAACAATCAAATACTTGACACTGGGTAAATACACAAAAAAGTGGAGCCAAAACAAAAACAAAAAAAATACCAAAGAGAATGCTGCAGCCCATTCCCTGAATATTCCTTAGCCGGCTCTTATGGCACCCGCGGGAAGAGATGAGGTGGTCCTAGTCACACAACACCGGGACCACACGACGGGTGTGCGGGTCATATACTTACTAAGTTCATCATATTATTAGGTATACAGATAACATAAAATATCCTAAATTAGATTCACTTTTGCAAATAATAGTTATATAATAATGATAATCACACTAATAAACACACAACTAAAGGCGAAAGTTTGTATGTGTGTATGTTTGTTACTCCTTCACGCTCAAACGGCTGAATGGATTTGGATGAAATTCGGTACCAAGATAGTTTATACACTGGATTATCATATATTATTATCTTATCCCGGAAAAGTGAAATTTTTCCGTGTAAAATACTTTTTATCCGCGGGTGAAACCGCGGGGCGCAACTAGTAATTGATAATTATACAAAAAATACTAGTCTGTAAAGTACTAGTATAAAACAAAAATAAAAAAGAAATAATAATAAATTCGATAACGATTATTATGAACACCCATTAAAATAGATAAGTTATATAAAATGAATTAATCACACCAGTTTCGGTATGAATTCCTCGACGCTATTATGGCACCTATGAGAAAACTGTAAATATAATAATAATATGTGCGGACATCTCACACAACGCCATCTAGCCCCAAACTAAGCAAAGCTCGTATTATGGGTACCAGATAACTGATACAATACTTAAATACTTTTTGTTTGTAAATATATACATATAATACAATAACACCTAGACAAAGAACAAACACCTATGTTCATCACACAAATGTTTGTCCTGGGTGGGAATCGAACCCACAACCCACAGTTCAGAAGGCAGGGTTACTACCAACTGAGCTATCGGGCCAGTCTATATATATATATTTATTTATTAGTAAGTATATGTATATATTAATTTATTTTTAAATAAAACTTCTTTACTTAAGCTTGACTTGGAGAATAAGCTGGTGAATGCGAGGTGAACGGAAGTTGAAGTTGGTTCACATAGACCTCCATTGTCAACATAACAAAGTTAAAAAAATGTTTTATTATGATGGCACGGTAAAATGTCCATTTACAATCAAGATGGCGACATAAAACAAAGTCATACCGGCCGATAGATGGAGCTAAACTAAAGAAGTTTAAAACTTTTACTTCGGTCGTGTGGCCTAAAGCACACTCGTTTTTTTAAATCCTAACTGTTTTAACACTATGGAGTCGCGAAGAGCGGAGCATTTTGACACCAGCTACCCTAGTATACATTTCCCAGACTTAGCATGTCTATAGTCTATTCGTAGTAGTATAGTCTTTTAGGTAGTACAAGATCATGAGCTCTTCTTGTGCCCAAACCTATTCCTCTCCATCTAGGTATCAGCGTATGCTGAGAGCCTCCTTTTAGCTGACTGCACCAACCCATCTTTTGACTTTTAAACAACGATAAATACACAATAAACAATGACCCTTGCAACATTGCTAGTCAAACGAGTCTAGTGTGTACCATTTAGCGGGTACCTCGCATTTTATTGCCAGCGCGCGAACGTTCAGCCTGCTAAGTACACTGGTAAATTATTGCGAGAAATGCTAGAGATGGAAGTTGCGTGAACTGAATTTGCAGATCGTAGTTCAGTTCTTTTTTTTAACGGGCTAATGATGTTGCTGTTGTTGTTCTTACCGAACTTTACAGCGTCACCGGGCAGGGGGCAGGCGCTTAAAGCGCCCAGCCGTCAAAACTGGGAGTCAACTAGCTCAAGGGCACCCCTGGGGTGCGAGCCTCGGCTTGGGCCGTTGCCGGGATAAGAGGAACGAGAAGAATTACGGAGATTAGAGGATCGATAAGAATTGCCGAGATAAGAGGATCGAGAAGAATTTCCGAGATAAGAGGATCGAGAAGAATTGCCGAGATGAGAGGATCGAGAAGAATTGCCGAGATAAGAAGATCGAGAAGAATTGCCGAGATAAGAGGATCGAGAAGAATTGCCAAAATAAGAGGATCGAGAAGAATTGCCGAGATAAGAGGATCGAGAAGAATTGCCGAGATAAGATGATCGAGAAGAATTGCCGAGATAAGAGGATCGAGAAGAATTGCCGAGATAAGAGGATCGAGAAGAATTGCCGAGATAAGAGGATCGAGAAGAATTGCCGAGATAAGATGATCGAGAAGAATTGCCGAGATAAGAGGATCGAGAGGTTTGAGGGAGGGTTGAGGCAAAAGTGTATTTCTTTTTCATATGTGCAAAGCATGAGATTTTAGGTTTTAGGTAATTTGAAATTTTATATTGCGTTGATTATCTGAAGTTACTGTATTTAATAAATTCGGATAATCAACGCAATATACAATGATTACTGATGATAACTGAATGCTGAGAAATGAGATTAATAAAAAGAGACCCAAAAATAGATTTTAAAGCAAAAGTTGATTAAACAATAGTTTTTGAGCTAAAGTTATTAATCTTACTATCCACAATTTTGCAAATAATTGTTGCAATATGATCTCTTCGCTATTGCTTGAATGGAACCATATTTTTTAAAGTTTCGTTTTATTTCTAGAAAACCTATTAATATTTGCGAACGGCGTAAATGAACCATATCTGAGCAGAGTTATTCCCAACCTTACTCTAACGATGCGTATGGAACTTAGACAAAGATAAGTACTGAAAGCTTTTGAGAAATGTACAAAACCCTTGGAAAATAAGTAAATGATAATAATTCATTCTAATGTTTTATTATGATCATCAATTGATACCTAAATATTTATGGTACTTAATTAATAGGTTTTTTTTATCCCGCTCACTATCGTTTTTTTAAAGTAATAAATATCGTTTTTTGATTCCTTCAAAAGCTTTCTAACTAATAGTAATATACTTTTAAATAACATTATATTTACTTGTTATGTTAACGTTACATAGTTTCAACATAACACAAAAATAGAATAACTTGGATAAAAAATTTCCGTGTTAGTAAAATTTCTACATTGCCGTCAATAAAATAAATTGGAAACTTCGGTTTTGCGATGCGTATCGAACATTGTTGTTTTCAATAGATCTACACGATCTATTGAAAACAACAATGAAAAAAAAAATCGCGGCACTTTGAAGTGTATATAACACAAATCAATTAGTTATCGACAAGATAAATTAATTATTACATTTACATATCGATTTGTGAAGCTTGAAGGTGATATCTAAAACATGAACTAATACTAATAATAATAACGCCCAACGATCACATACATAGATCCTGGACCCTAACTAGGATTCCCTGTGTCTAGGGAACCAGGAACTACGAGGACCATGGTACTCGCGCTATATTAATCTTACTAACTTCTGACCGCGTGGCCTATAGGAAACGAACAAGATTTTTTTTTCATAGATAATTCAACCACATATTTCACCCTCTTAGAGGTGGAATTTCGAAAAACCCTTTCTTAGTGGATACCTACACTTTACAACGAACACAACCTCCAAATTTCAAGTCTCTAAGACCAGCGGCTGTGCGTTGATATATAAGTCACAGTCTCACAACCAGGACTTAGAATTTTATATGTATAGAAGATTAGATAGATAGAGAACTCATTATTGTTTCACCAATGAAATATAAAAATATCAAGAAAAACTTAAAAGCTACTGTTACAATGGGCGGTCTTATCGCTGGATTGAGACTTTAACAATCTTTCTATATTGTTTGTTTTTAAAGGAATAACACAAGATATTCTTGTTTCATTTTGTATTCATTGATAATAATATGCCGCGTATAAACCAGGTCAGTGCCAGCAAGTTAACAAAGTTGACATTTGACGTTTCAAAATGATATTAATGCGACTTTGGTGGTCTATCATAGTATTAATAGTATAACGCAAACAAATACCACAGCAGACACTATTGTGAGTTGAAGTTATAATAATGCTTTGTTACTATTATTACTGGGTGGTAGGACTTTTCTGCAAAGTTCGTCTAGGTAGGTACCACCGCTTTGCCAGTTATTCTGCCGCCAAGCAGTAGTGTGCAAGTACTACTGTGTTCCGGTTAGAAATGCACTGCAGCTAATGAAATTACTGGGCAAATTAGACTTTCTAATCTGATCTCACAGTCATGTAATTTTATAGACTGTGCTGATGTCTCAGGATGATGTGCGCAGTGCAGTCGCGCGAAACTTTACTTTGGAGTTCCGAGTGACACTGTTCTGTTATGGGCGGCCGTGTCGCTTAACATCAGGTGAACGACTAGCTCGTCACATCTTCGTCATCCGTTCGTCATTCACTTACATAAAAAATATCAACTTAGACCATAGAACGCCACTATTAGCTACTTACCTCGTGCGCCGCATCACAAGACGGACAACACAACAAAAAAGAATTAGCAAAAATGTTCCATCCATCCACAAGTAATGCGATGACCAACGGAAATAGATTCATTTTTTTATTATACTATCTGTGCCCTGCGGTTTCACCCGCGTGTTGAAAATTTTCCATTCTTTCTTTATTTTTTCTTTCATAAGATCCTTCTCCTGCCAATAATAAACACAACGAAAAAAAATTTGCGGAAATGTTTCACCCGTTAACGCGTGATACGATGACCAAGGGTAATAGAGATTCATTTTAATATATAAAGATAGATTCAAACGATACTTATAACTTGATTTTTCCCCGCCCGTGACGCTGTTAAAGTCGGGTATGAAATCTTAGGTACTTTGCCTATTTTAATCTATAATTTCAGTTTCTATTTGTAATGTTTATTATATTATAATATTAATTAATAATATATACTTATTTAATCGAAGTGTTTTTCTTGGACCGGTGTGATTGGTGGTTACTTTTGTACTATATTCATTATCTCAACTGTAATGAATTATATACATTGTAAAAGACAGAAAAAAAATCACTGTAGTTTCTTGTAGCTTCTTCTTTACAGTTGTAATCGAAGCTTCGGATCGGAGTTTTCTGTTCTGCATTGTGCCGGATTGCTTGCACCAGTAGTGGGGAAGAGAACTCATATATTGTAATGGGCTTGCTATATATATTATTTGACAATAAGCACTTTGTAATTTTATATGCTTAGTAAAATAACTTAATTTTAAGTACCTAATATAATTTTGACTTGTAAAAGTGCTAAAAATAGCCTATTTGAAATAAATATTTTGACTTTGACTTTGGTAGAGACGACAATTTAAAATCATCATCTAAAAATCCTCTGTTGTAGTGTTTGTCATAAAGAGACATTTTAATTGATATACACAAATGGCCCAAGGTTTTCTGAAAGTCATTGATGATTGACAGGCATGTACAAGTATGGTTCCTGACATTTGGTTTTTTTGTGCCACACAACTCAACCTTCGACATAAAAGGTTGCGGTCAATAGTTCGTGTTATATAAATACTAACATACCCAGCTTTTTTTTTCGTTTTGTTTTGGCTCCGCAATTTTGTGTATATATTTAGCCAGTATCAAGTATTTGATGATATCTCAAGTTAAGTCAAAAGTCTAGTCAAGTCACAGTCCAAGTCATCAAGCTAAGTCTCAAATGTCAAAATGGTGGCAATTTTACAAGAAGCTTCTATGGAGTTTTGGAAACAACACGAAAAGAAACGTTTCACCAACATTATACCACTATCCCACATTCATGCCTGTAATCCAGCACTTAACGAATAAAATGCCATTAATTTTATGCACTAACACTGAAAATAACACAAGTTTTGGAAAATAATACAATGCGGTGACGCGATCTTTTTCGTTTTCCCGCCAAAACTCCTACCTAGCTTTGTATATTTATTTATTCAAACAACCTGCTACCTGTTAGGGACGTATCAGAGGTGGTTTATCAAAACCGAAGTCGGAATCAGAGGTTTCAAATTTGGTTTGTCGGAATCGGAGTCGGAGGCGGAGCGGATTTCAAGCAAAACCGGCTGAACCGATTTGTATGGAACTGTTATTACTATTTTATTATCTTGGGAGATTTAGGTCCGTATTACAGAACGATGCTCAGTCATCGATCGGTGCTCAAGCAGAGATTTCATTCACTAATTGGTCACTTTATCGATGAAATCTCTGAGCATCGTCCTGTATTACGGACCTAAGATTTACCGCGGCTTACGATGGGTGAAACCACGAGGCACCTCTAGCTATAACGTTAGGATGGAGACAAATTAGGAAGTGGACAACTTTGGGTGTGGCTGAAATTGTTCGGAACGAAATAATCAGGTTGTATCTGCGGATATTTGGAACCATACTATGATATTTCTATGCGATATCGGTCATATCGGTTAATAAATATTTGGGGCAAATATTGGCCATAACTTTTAAGGAATATAACTGTAGAGTACTTTTCTTCATGTCCACAAAAATATTTATTTATTTATGTCTTTTAAGAAAAAATACTCTATGGCAGACATTGTCCTAGTCTTTTAAGAAAAATTACTCTATGGCAGACATCGGCCATGTCTTTTAAGAAAAATTACTCTATGGCAGACTTAAACCATATCTTTTAAGAAAAATTACTCTTACTTAGGATATATTATTATTTGTTAAGAAAAATTACTATGAACCAGTAATTACTTTTACTAGGTGGTAGGACTTTTCTGCAAAGTTCGTCTAGGTAGGTACCACCGCTTTGCCAGTTATTCTGCCGCCAAGCAGTAGTGCGCAAGCACTGCTGTGTTCCGGTTTGAAGGGCACTGTAGCTAGTGAAATTACTGGGCAAATAAGACTTTATGACCTAATCTCACAGTCTAGTAATCTTACTGCTAGACTGTGCTGATGTCTCAGAATGGCGTGCGCAGTGCAGTGTTACGCGAAACTCTACTTAAGAGTTTCAAGTGTAACTGCAACTGATATGAGCAGTCGTGTTGCTTAACATCAGGCGAGCGACTAGCTCGTCACGTCATTTAGTAACATAGAAAAAAAAAAACCGGATTTGTACTACCTCGGAAAATCTAAGATGGGAATTCATCTTCTAACAATAAATTCCGGCCGCTGTCTAACCCTCTAATAGCCAGTCTCGCTTGCATTAGCAGAAATAATACCAGGGTGCATACACCCCCCACGTTTTATAAATCAATCCGACTACCGACCCACCCTTCGCTACTTTATTTATGCGTTACTTACGACTGATTGGAGATATTTTGGTTTTATTTGATTAGTTTTCGGTGTTTGTGCTGTTTGTTAAGAAGAATTTAGAATATGTCGGCATATTACTGGGCAATTGAGACTTTATCATCTGCGATCACGCAACTTTGATTGCAATGCAACAGTAGAAATCCACACTAACTATGCACATAAACTGCGAATTAAAACTGTCAAATTTGATCGCCCAGCTGATCTCACAGTCGAGTAATCTTATTACCAGACTGTGCTGATGTCTCAGGATGATGTGCGCAGGTGCAGTGTCAAGCGAAACTTTATATTTTAGAGTTCCGAGTGACACTGTTTTGTTATGGCCGTGTCGCTTAACATCAGGTGAACGACTAGCTAGTCACACATTCATTATAACTTAAAAATTAAAATAGTTACTTAGTGTTGAAAATATTAAAGCATGGTATAATTTTGGGTCTACGTTCTATTTTTGATCACTTGGCTTTTGATTCCATTTGGTGGGACCATGGTCCTCGTAGTTCCTGGGTCCCAGGAAATCCTATAGTTAGGGTCCAGGATCTATCTATGCGATCGTTGGGCGTTATTATTATTTAGTCTAGTCTGTACGTTTTTGGTTGTATAATTATCTAGTGACAAATGTAGCGTAAGATTCCTAGATTGTGCTAAAAACACGTTATTGTAATAATAAAATAAGTGACTACATATATTAATGCAAAAATTAAAAATACTATGCAAGTTTACTTTGTAAATATATTTAATTAAACATTTAAAGCTGTGATTACTGTTTAAGTAATTATTCAAACCGGATGGTATAAAAATATTTTGTGTTAATGGTTTACCTATCACCAGGTTATTTAACACCACAAGAAATATTAAGCAAATATAAGGATGATTTTTTTTTAAATATCTAATATTTTTATTCCACGACGCGTTGTCGTTCCTCTGGTTATAATTGCAGTGTTTTATTGTTTTATTAATAAACAGTTTTAAATTATGGTATTTAGTTATTTAAAACATGTTTTTCTTTCCTATGTTTTCTACCACTTCGATAAGTTATTTTTATTTCGAGCTTTTTAATGAGGTAATAAAGATGCGAGTGACTTAATTCACCATAATTTGTATTTTTTATAATTGTCACTGTCTAATAAATATCAACTGAATTAGGCAATAAAACGTGAATAAATTTAAATAATATAATTCAAAATGTTAAATTAAATTTATTGTATTTTATGTTATTTTTGGACTATTTTTTTTTTAAATTCTATCATTTTTCCACTGAAATAATGGGAATTATTATTTTAATTAAATAATATAGAAGCATATATATATATATATATATATCATAATTATATACATTTTGTACATAACTTTTTAATGTGTCTATATAGAAACATAAAAATAAAAATCCAGAACTTTCGCCATCAAATTTCACGTTTACCTATATTAACCTCAAATGATATGATGATAAGTGATAAAAATGTATTGCAAAATGTTGTACGTACCGGATCCGGATACCGGTAAATGCAATAATAGTTTGGTACCGTTTTCTGTTATCAGAAGGAATAAATACTTTTACTGTACCTTGCTTGAGTCCTAAACCTCGCTTTTGTGAGTTAATAACAAAGGTAGAGAAATGCTTTGTTTACTTTTTGTTTTAATATACCTATTGCAATTTAATTAAGTAGTTAAATATTTATATGACATGACGACGACTTTTTAAATATTTAATCAATAGTTTTGTAAAAAAATATGTTTTGTAAGATAAATAACGGCTAAAACTCACGTCAATTAAAAGTCGAAATTACTCCGACCAGGTTTTGGACATATTCGATGTCCTACTTCTGGGAGCCAGATACTAACGGCTTTCGAGAGCGTCAGCATGTAACTCTTCAAACTAAAAAATTATGTACTTAATTTAAAAAATTTCATTTTTTTTTTTCTAGCAACTCTAGTATTTTTATAGAAATCTAATAATATCACAGAAAACTTTACATCTTCAATTAAGATATATATTTGGGAATGTTGATACATTTACTATTATTACCTACTTTTGTGATACAAAAACAATAAATTTAAGTCTACATAAATGAATAAATTAAAGAAACAGATCTGATTTGGTATTCCAATCAATAGTTTATTTTCTGGGGACAACATGCTTCATGGGTAATTTCATTCTATGACCTGGCAATATTAATGGTAAACATATTTTCTGTTTTAAATTAATATATTCCCGACTGTTACTCACGAATAGTATGTCGATTTCGAGCATATCCGATGCTCTTCCTCAGGAGGCGAGTATATTTTCTGTACCAATAAATAAAATACATATATTTTTATGACCTTTACAAGCTGTTGATTTTTTTATATGTTAATGAATAATATGACGAGCTAGTCGTTCACCTGATGTTAAGCGACACGTCCGCCCATAACATAACAGTGTCGGCACTCCAAAATATAGTTTCGCGTGACACTGCACTGTGCATCTCATGCCGAGACATCAGCACAGCCTGGTAATAAGATTACTCGACTGTGAGATCAGAGATAAAATCTCATTTGCCCAGTAATTTCACTAGCTACAGTGCCCTTCACACCGGAACACAGAAGTGCTTGCACACTACTGCTTGGCGGCAGAATAACTGGCAAAGCGGTGGTAGGTACCTAGACGAACTTTTCAGAAAAGTCCTACTACCTAGTGTTGATTTCTTTACATTACTACAACCTACGAAGTATTATTATTAGGTCTAAATAGTCAGCTCACATGGAGAGAGAGTAGGACATTTGCTACACTGGCCAAGTGCGCGCGATACAAACATGTTTTCACGAATTTCGTGATTCTTGAACAATCCGGTTTTCTTGAACAACCCAGTTTTCTTGGACAATCCGGTTTTCTTGAACAATCCGGTTTTCTTGAACAACCCAGTTTTCTTTAACAATCCGGTTTTCTCACCTTGTTTATTTACTTGTAATGCCAACAATAGATATTTTTATCAATTTGAGCAAAATAACATTTAGGGTGTGACACATTTTCATGAATCAAAAATATTGTTGTGTTTAAAAAGTTACCTATTATATTAATATTAGATATTATCACTCATACAATTTTAGTGAACTGTTGCATTCTCTTTTATAGCTGTTAGGTAAACACATTTTTGATATAATTCGACTGGCCCGATAGCTCAGTTGGTAGTAGCCCTGCCTTCTGATCTGTGGGTTGTGGGTTCGATTCCCACCCAGGACAAACATTTGTGTGATGAATATAGGTGTTTGTTCTGTGTCTGGGTGTTATATTGTATTCTATGTATGTATTTACAAACAAAAAAGTATCTAAGTATTGTATCAGTTATCTGGTTCCCATAGCACAAGCTTTGCTTAGTTTGGGGCTAGATGGCGTTGTGTGAGATGTCCACACATATTATTATTATTATAATTCTCTATTTCTATTTCTCTATGTTCGATTTTTCAATGGCGGGAGAAAAGCTATTCATAAAACAAAACACAGTGAAAATAAATAATTTTATACAGTGAACACTGCAGTAATAATCATACTTTTATTTAAGTCGGTTTACAATTTGTTAGTTGAGTAACCTTTATCTACAGCCATTGAAAAAACCACCCTTGTAGACCTTTAATATAAAATGTAATGAATAATAGATGAATAGGTAATAGTAAGCACTGTCGGTGATGTTAAGTTTAGTTTTTTTATGCTAAGTAATTACGTGACGAGCTAGCCGTTCGCCTGATGTTAAACGACACGGCTGCCCATATCAGCTGCAGTGTCACTTAACTCTAAAGTATAGAGTTTCGCGTGACACTGCACTGCGCACGTCATCCTGAGACATCAGCACAATCTGGTAATAAGATTACTAAACTGTGAGATCAGATCATAAAGTCTCATTAGCCCAGTAATTTCACTAGCTACAGTGCCCTTCAAAACGGAACACAGCAATGCTTGCGCACTACTGCTTGGCGGCAGAATAACTGGCAAAGCGGTGGTACCTACCTAGACGAACTTTGCAGTAAAGTTCTACCACCTAGTTGTTAGTTGTTTTTTGTTTATTATTTTTAGGTAAAATGGCCTTTACCAAGAACTCACCTGATGGTAAGTGACGCAGTTGTGTAAGGTGGAGCACGCTTGCCCATGAGATGCCCATTCACTCTTGACTTAAACAGACCCAAGTTATACCCAGGAGGAAACATTGTTGTTGGAAGAGCATTCCATTCCTTGGCCGTTATAACTAACTATCACATTATAAAGGCGAAAGTATGTATGTGTGTATGTTTGTTACTCCTTCATGCTCAAACGGCTGAATGGATTTAGATGAAATTCAGTACCAAGATAGCTTATACACTGGATTAATATATATGCTACATTGTATCCCGGAAAAGTGAAATGTTCCCGTGGGATCAGCAAATAATTAATACACTTTTATCCGCGGGTAAAACCGCGGGACGCAACTAGTATACCATAATAGCTTCTGCCCGCGGCCTCGCCCGCGTGGCGTGATAATTCAACCACCCATTTCATCCTCTTAGGAGTGGAATTTCGAAAAATCCCTTATTAGTGGATACCTACACTTTACAAAGAACCCCTTTACTAGGTGGTAGGACTTTACTGCAAAGTTCGTCTAGGTAGGTACCACCGCTTTGCCAGTTATTCTGCCGCCAAGCAGTAGTGCGCAAGCACTACTGTGTTCCGGTTTGAAGGTCACTGTAGCTAGTGAAATTACTGGGCAAATGAGACTTTATGATCTGATCTCACAGTTTGGTAATCTTATTACTAGATTGTGCTGATGTCTCTGGATGACGTGCGCAGTGCAGTGTCACGCGAACCTCTATACTTTAGAGTTCCGAGTGACACTGCAGCTGGTATGGGCAGCCGTGTCGTTTAACATCAGGCGAACGGCTAGCTCGTCACGTCATTTTTTAACATAAAAAAAAACCCTCTAAATTTAAAGTCTCTAGGAGCAGTTTTAGTTTGTGCATTGATATATAAGTCAGTCAGGACTTTGAATTTTAAATGTATGTAACTTACTCGGCATCATCTCGACGTGAGATGAGGTGTCCATGATGTTGTGGTGATGCAGCATCTCCGGCGGGGACTGCACCAGCCCCCCACCGCCGCCGCTGGCCATCACCATCACTGACGGGATATCGCTGATGATTACCGTCTATACAACGTAACAACGGAATCGAACGGCTAACTTACAGACTAAATCAATACAAAATTTAAGTTTTATTTGCGTTATTTATAGTTATGATTTCACTTTAAATTATAGTAAATTCACTGGATCTATCACTGTGCCGATCACAAAGCACTTTTAATTTGTTAGAAATGGGTTATTTCACTAGGAGTACGTAGGCACTTCGTCATTTTTTTCCTAAAAAAAAAGTAAAATCGTTCGACATATACGTCGTTCCGCGGCAGAGGCCAAGCCCACACTGCCGTACTATAGCTATTTTTCTGTGGATCGACTCGAAAGCGCATGAGCAGATCAACCTTGGCTCCCATTGGTGGAATCATAGAACGCCTTTTCAAAACGGTCTCATCGATTGGCCGACACGTTTCCATTTTCCCGCCCTAATCGACGGTACCCTTACAAAATGGCGCTCCCCTATAGCCTTTTGATGCTTTTTTGAGCATTTTATTCGGTAAAAAATAATCCGGTTCGGATATAATGAGCATGATTTATGGTTTTGATCCGTGAGCTCCTTTTTGACTTTTTTTTAAATCTGGCCATGTTAATCTTTGGTATTTTATGTGGTTTGTTTTTGATTAATCGCAGCGTTGCTCGATATTTGTTTGATCTGTAGCGTGTACTGGTTTATAAAGGTTGTGTTTGTTGGATAGCGTGTATCTGTCAGAGATTGCCATTTAGCTTTTGTGTTAAATGGGTAGGTACGATTGTGAAGGATCTGTGGAGGTTTTATTCTCTTGACTAAGTTTTTATACTTTATGTAATCTATACCTACCTACCTATTTTGGCTTAGGTAAGGTATGACATTAATTTTAAGGTTTCTAGGTTTTCATATTTTATTTCACATTGGTTACTTACATACCTAAGTATTTACCGCATTATTGTTTACTTCTTAAATTTTAGTTTATTATTTACAAAACTATTATCCCAGTTTATTATTCTCTTATTTTAGCACTTTATTTTGTATTTTAGCACATTATGGGTTATCTTGCCTGAAGAATGTTTTCTAAAGAAGAAATAAATAAAGACGTTTTTTATTATTATTAAAATTAATTTAGAAATTATTTATCGAAAGCACTATAGGTGATTTATATACCTACTTATAAATCATACAATAAGAAAATTCTCTGCTGTGGCCAATCCCACATTAATATTATCTTTACTTTTTATTATACAAACTTTTAAGAAACCTTTCCCTATTGTCGTATCAAAAATTAATTTTCGGTCCTAATTAGCCTAACGTGGTGTGAGGCACGTGAAAAAAAGAAAGAAAAAAGGTTTGGCGCCAAATGTTCGCGCCAAATGTCGTTAAGTTCGCGAACCATAGATAAAATGTCTCCACAGATAAACATATCGCTTGAAGCAGATGTTCAAACTATTTCTAGAGAATGGTTTAATTTAGTATCTATTTTAAGAGCCATACGGTTGAGTTGAAATGAATGAAAGTGAGCTTAAGTGCTTTGTTATAAGAGATTTAGGAAGGAAATGCATTTTGTAAAATACAGTGTATCTAGTGAAAAAAGCTGATTAAAAAATTCAGAGAGGTTTTAAGTTTTTATAGAATAGAAGAATACCTTTTTGCACACCAAATACGAAATAATAGATACGTAACTGTACGAAATATTCGACGAAAAGTTAATGCAATGGCCAGTTTTAAGTTTAGAGCTTTTCCAGACAACCTTTGGATGGATAGAAATAGTTTATAAATAAATAAACAACGCCCAAAGATCACATAAATAGATCCTGGACCTCAACTAAGACTCCCTATGTCTAGGGACCTAGGAACTACGAGGCCCATGTTCCCACAACACTCAGACTCAGAACAAGTATTTGCGTTTTTTTTTCGGTGCACAAATACTTGTCCTGCCGCGGGAATCGAACCCGCCGCCTCCGAGCTATGAGCCGACCTGCTCAACAACCACACCACAGAAGCTGTTACGAATTATTTAGGGAAGGTATAACAGTTACAATTTTTGGTGATATTTAATTATTTTCATATGGCTATTCGTAAGCGTTCATTCACGAAACCATAGACTTTAGCAACCTAACAATGCCTCCCTTTTCCAATCCAAGCCATTCCATTAAGTACCCCGACAAATATATTAATTTCCCCCGGGCTTCCGGAAGTGCGTTGGAGCGGAAACGGAAACGGAACGGATACCGCTGACCGGACGGATGCGACGTCTGGATACCGATTGCGTTGCGACTAATTCTTTATGGTATTGCCCGTTTAGAGGTTAAGATTATTGTTAAAACAATTGACCTTCAATAATTTCTAACAGACTTCAAAAACAGGATTTCTATTTAGACCTCAAATAATAAATAATAATAATAGAGCCTGAACCCTAACTAGGATTCCCTGTGTCTAGGGATCCAGGAACTACGAGGATCATGGTCCCACAACACCCAGACACAGAACAAATATTTGCGCTTTTTCTTTTCCTTTGCACAACACTTGTCCTGCAGCGGGAATCGAACCCGCCTCCGAGCTGTCGAATAAGAACCTCTTTTCTTTAAATCGGTTAAAAGGAACAAGAATTCCAGACGAATATTTTACATGATTCGGAAATACCTCTATATTATCTTATCGTGAGCTTTAGGGTCCTTACAGCACTTACGTGTTGTCGCGTCGGGCGCCTGTCGCCGTAGGTCGCCACGTGTGCGGCGACCCTTAGTTTTTGCTCGTAAAACATTCTGACGTTGACAACTCTAATTAGTTGCTTGAGGAATTTAGTCACAGATTCGAAAAACAATCGAAAATTTGATCTAAGGATAGTCTTTTTTAATGTGCAAATTATTTTTAACACTAGTTGCGCCCCGCGGTTGAACCCGCGGATAAAAAGTATTTTAATAATTTACTCATCCACGGAAATATTCCATTTTCCGAGATAAAATGTAGCCTATATGTTAATCTAGTCTATAAGCTATCTTGGTACCGAATTTCATCCAAATCCATTCAGCCGTTTGAGCGTGACGGAGTAACAAACATACACACAAACACACATACAAACTTTCGCCTTTATAATATTAGTGTGAAGTGTGATGTGATAGTGTGATTAGTGTGATGTGATAGTGTGATTAGTGTGATGTGATAGTGTGATTAGTGTGATGTGATAGTGTGATTAGTGTGATGTGGTAGTGTGATTAGTGTGATGTGATAGTGTGATTATTGTGATGTGATAGTGTGATTATTGTGATGTGATAGTGTGATTAGTGTGATGTGATAGTGTGATTAGTGTGATGTGATAGTGTGATTAGTGTGATGTGATAGTGTGATTAGTGTGATGTGATAGTGTGATTATTGTGATGTGATAGTGTGATTAGTGTGATGTGATAGTGTGATTAGTGTGATGTGATAGTGGGATAATTAGCAAACGCAAATTATTTATTTATTTATAGAGTGCCTGTAATGTTAATTTTTCTGTTGAATAAATTTATCTACAAACGATAAGCGAAAACCCGTCTTCAGAATTGGTTTTTTCATGGATGTCATTGTCAGAACTGGACCAAATTGAAATGGGATCATACGGGAAGCACCAGCTTTCAAATGAATCATGAAAATCGGTTCACTCAGTCAAAAGTTCTGAGGTAACAAACATTTTTAAAAGATCGGTTGAAAATAACTCAGTACACTGCACTAGCTTAAAGTATATTACACTAATAAAACCACTGATTACAAAAGTTTATATTAAAGTTCATATCTCTAAAAAGAAAAACATTTTTAAAATAAGTATTTTTATATTTAATATAAGGTAGCCTGGAAGAAATCACTTAATGCGATAAAGGCCGCCTTTTGTTCTACAATTTATAGTAAGGTTTTTTAAGATGCATTTTTATGTAGGTATTAGTTGGTGTTTAAGAAGTATTATTGTATTGTATTTTTTGTATTTTATTTGTAGATACCGATTGTATACCTAATATATTTGTGTTTTCCCAATTAAGCACCCAATTGATGAAAATAATACCTATAAGTAATCCCGAAATAGCTACAAAACAAAATATATACTTTTTTATATTAGTGAATGATGTGACGAGCAGTCGTTCACCTGATGTTAAGCGCCACGGCCGCCCATAACAGAACAAAGGCACTCGGAACTCTAAAACATAGAGTTTCACGTGACACTGCACTGCGCACATCATCCTGAGACACAGCACAGTCTGGTAATAAGATTACTCGACTGTGAGATCAGATCTTAAAGTCTGAATTGCTCAGTAATTTCACTAGCTACAGTGCCCTTCAAACCGGAACACACTAGTGCTTGCACACTACTGCTTGGCGGCAGAATAACTGGCAAAGCGGTGGTACCTACCTAGACGAACTTTACAACAAAGTCCTACCACTTAAGTTTTCCAGCATGTATAGTAATGCTGGAAAATAAAAAAGAACAATATAATTACCGAAATTAATGTAGCGATATCATTTATAAATAGTTTGATAATAATAATAATAATAACGCCCAACGATCACTTACATAGATCCTGGACCCTAACTAAGATTCCCTGTGTCTAGGGACCCAAGAACGACGAGGACCGCGGTCCCACAACACCCAGACACAGAACAAATATTTGCGCTTTTTTTTCCTGTGCATAAATACTTGTTGTCGGGAATCGAACCCTCCTCCGAGCCAACCTGATCAACCACCACACCACAGAGTCTGTCAATGATGTCAAAGTCAAAGTCAAAAGATTTATTGCAAATAGAATATTTTTAGCACTTTTACAATTTGATGTGTTAGGTAGATATCATTTTTTATTCCATACCCCGCTATCATTTTCTCCGAATGTCCAAAAACTCAGTTTCAGCTCAAATAAGTTTTCCAACAGCATCTTCACAGCATCTGATGCTGTTGGAAAACCCGAAGAAAATAAGTTTACCACAAAATTAGTAGGTACACTCAGCGATAAAATTAGCTGAACGATAAACAAACAATTTAGAGAACAAAACGATTGCTTCAAGCGTGACTTTATGAAAGATACCTCTCTAGTTTGACACTCTCACTCGGTGACACTGTAAAGGTCGGTAGAGGTCAATAGCATTAGATCGTTCAATAAATGTAGGTTATAGTAACCACGTGATGGATGAGACGTATCGAGGACGCCACGCTGCTACGCGTTCCTTTTCGTTAAATTCTCTGCATCCAAATCTTGCCTGGAAGAGATCGCTTTTAGCGATAAAGTTTTTTTTTTATATGAGCGAATGATGTGACGAGCTAGTCGTTTACCTGATGTTAAGCGACACGGTCACCCATAACAGAACTGTGTCACTCGGAACCCCAAAAGATAGAGTTTCGCGCGACCCTGCACTGCGCACATCATCCTGAGACATCAGCACAGACTGGTAATAAAATTACTCGACTGTGAGATCAGATCATAAAGTCTCATTTGCAAAAGGTCGTCCATTTTTACACTTTGTATAAATAATTGTATTACAAGAAAAACGAGTGTTAGACCACACGACTGAAGTAAAACTTCTTTAGTTTAGCTCCATCTATCGGCCGGTATAGCTTTGTTTTTGCTTTGTTTAATGTTAATGTCGCCATCTTGACAATAATTGTAAATTGTCATTTTACCGGACATACCAACATAATAATAAAAAAATTTTAATCTACTTTGTTTTGTTGAAGAAGGAGATCGAGATTTGGCGGGAAAACGAGAAAGATCGCGTCACCGCATTGTTTTATTTTCCAAAACTTGTGTTATTTTCAGTGTTAGTGTGCAACCATGAGTGTAGGAAAGTGGTATAATGATGGTGAAACGTTTCTTTTCGTGTTGTTTCCAAAATTCTAGAGAAGCTTCTAGTAATGTTGCCTCCACTTTACTAGGAGTATGACTTAGACTAGACTTTGACTTGATGACTTGGACTGTGACTTCACAATTATCTGCGTGATTTATCAATTCCTTGACACTGGCTAAATATACAAATGTGTGGAGCAAAAACAAACAAAAAAAGGAGATTTACGTTAACAAACAATTTTCAACTTCCGTTCGCCTCGCCAGGCTACTCCCCAAGTCAAGAGTGCGTAAAAAAGTTTAACTTCAAAAATCTTTAAATAAATTAACTTTTTCACACGAATAGTTTTTGTTCAGTAATTTGTGTTGTTGACTGTATCTACGCCTATTAGGACGGTCATCGGTCTGTGGGTCCGTTAATTGTTTATAGTAGGCACTAACTGAATTAGTAAGTCACTAGTTACAGACAGAGATGTTATGATTTCTAGGGTACAGCGGCGCGATGATCAAAACGGAACCATACAACATTAAACGACTGCCCTGACAGCTCAGTTGGTAGTCATGCGTTCTGAATTGTAGGTTGTGAGTTCGATTCCCACCCAGGACAAACATTTGTATGATGAACATCGATGTTTGTTTTGTATCTATTGGATTGCTTGCACCAGTAGCGAGAAAGAAAACTTTTCAAACTTATATATTGTAATGGGCTTGCTATATATTATTTGAGAATAAGCATTTTGTAATTCTATATTCTTAGTACAATAACTTAATTTTAAATACCTATTATAATTTCGACTTGTAAAAGTGCTAAAAATAGCCTATCTAAAATAAAACCTTTTGAGTTTGACTTTGACTTTATCTGGGTATTATATTGTATTCTATATGTATTTACAAATTAACAAAAAGTATCAAGTTTGTATCAGTTATCTGGTTTCCATACTACAAGCTTTGCTTAGTTTGGGGGTAGATGGCGTTGTGTGAGATGTCCACACATCAATTACTTTTTTTTTTTCTTTCATAAGAACCTTCTGAAAATAATAAACACAATAAAAAAGAGCGAAAATGTTCTATCCCTTCACCCGTGATGCGATGAACGAGGGAAATTGAGATTCATTTTTATATATTAAGACGAGTTTCTGCCCGCAGCTTTGCCCGCGGCGTGGCCTATGGGAAAATAATTCAACCACCCATTTCACCCTCTTAAGGGTGAAATTTAGAAAAATTATTTCTTAGCGGATGCCTACGTCATAACATCTACCTGCATGCAAAATTTCAGCCCGATCCGTTCAGTGGTTTGGGCTGTGCGTTAATAGATCACTATGTCAGTCAGTCACCTTTGAGTTACATATATTTAAAGATTTACAAGAAATGCGGAACAATGGGCGACCATGGCGAGAAGTGTACCAGTCTGAATTTAAATATATCGACGGAACCATCTGTAACAATTTGTGTACAAGCTTAACCAGTAGTACTGCCTACTGGAACTGAGCTGCTGCGGTCCATATTAAATGAGTTTGTTCACAGATCGTGATCAACAAACGAATGACTTAATGTTTAGGACCTTTTAACTGGAAAAGTGCTGGAATTGTTTTACACCGCCGTGTTACATATTTTTATCGTGATACTTTCCATCCGTCGCTATACGATAAGATCGCCCATTGTTGCACTAGTACGTAAGATTTATTATATTCCTGTATTTATATGAATTTCATTGGTGAGACTAAAAATAGTTATCTACCTATCTATTTGACAGATTCTATGGTGTTGTGGTTGAGCAGGTCGGCTCATAACCGGTGGCGGGTTCGATTCCCGCGGCAGGACAAGTACATGTGTACAGAAAAAAAGCCCAAATACTTGTTCTGAGTCTGGGTGTTGTGGGACCATGGTCCTCGTAGTTTCTGGGTCCTTAATTTAGACACAGGGAATCCTAGTTAGGGTCCATTATACCTATGTAATTGATCGTTGGGCGTTATTATTATTATTACGTATTATAAATTATCTATCTTTCATTTTCTGAAGTAACTACTATTACACTAACTACTGCTAAAAACAAATAGGACAACTAGGTACTAAAGTATTGTATAAACCATTTGAAAGAAAAAAGAAAGAAAAAAAAACTTTAAGCATTGACTTTACACTTCGCCATTTTTTTTAACGGGCTAATGTTGTTTGTCTCTACCGACACTGACAGCGTCGCCTTACGGGTTTAACTTCGCCAATGTATTTGTTACGTACATTATTACTACAGAACATAATTACTATTTATCCACCCTAATAAATAGTAATTATGTTCTGTATAATACAAATCATAGACGGAAGTGAAAATATTTTAGGTCTGTGGTAAAAAAGATTTTTTCACGATAAAATATACCATTTACTTTTTTTTGGTTTATCTCCACACTTTTGTGTATTTAGCCAGTGTGAAGTACTTGATAACTTTTTTTTTATGTGTTGGCTCCACACTTGTGTATTTAGCCAGTGTCAAGTAATTGATAATTTTTCTAGTTAATGATATTTACGCAAATATGTGTCATATCACAGTCGAAGTCATCAAGTCAAGTCATAGTCTAGTCAAAGTCATACTCCTAATAAAGTGGTAGCAAATTTACTTGAAGCTTCTGTATATATGGAGTTTTGGAAGCAACACGAAAAGAAACGTTTCACCATCATTATACCACTTTCCCATAATCATGCCTGTAATCCAGCACTTAACGAATAAAATGCCACCAATTTTATGCACTAACACTGAAAATAACACAAGTTTTGGAAAATAATACAAAGCGGTGACGCGATCTTTTTCGTTTTCCCGCCAACACTCCTACCATTTACTTTTGCTCCTACGCACATGTACCTACTATAGCTAAATATAGATAGATGAGTAGATGGATAGAAACCGACAAAAGAGCAAAGGATCGCCGGCGAAATGACATTATATCTCTTTTGTCAATAATGTAGGTAAGGAGATTAAAATAAAACCTCTTTTGTCCAAATATGGGGCTAGTTTAACACGCTGATCGGCGCCATTCGTTGTCATTTTCACAATCGGCTTTGGTATCTTTTTCAAGATTTTATCAAGCGTGTTTCTTACTAGGTACCTTATTATTGAACTAGCTTCTGCCTGCGGCGTCGCCCGTGTGGCCTATAGGAAACGAAGAAGAATTTTTTTCATAGATAATTCAACCATTTCACCCTCTTAGGGGTGAAATTTCGGAAAACCCTTTGCCAATGGGCGTTATGGCCAGATTTCCAGTCTCTAGGACCAGCGGTTTAGGCTGTGCGTTGATATATAAGTCAGTCAGGACTTTGAATTTTATATGTATATGTATAGATAGGCGCATAATAAACCTTTAATCTCGCCCGGTGACACTGTAAATGTCGAAAGAGACCAACAGCAGTAGCTAGTTCAAAAAACCCTTTAAAACTGTAATAATGATACCGCTTTTAAGTTTAGCAGAATCTTCAAAATTGTGTTAGGGACTTGGGGTACATACAGCCTTAGGATTTGTCTAATTTTATTGTAAGGACAAGTAAAAATGTGAATTTTTAAATTTTTATAATCATAAAATAATAATAATAGCCCCCAACGATCACGTACATAGATCCTGGACCCTAACTAGGAATCCCTGTGTCTAGGGACCCAGGAACTACGAGGACCATGGTCCCACAGCACGTAGACTCAGAACAAGTTATTGCGCTTTTTCTGTGCACAAACAATTATACCGTCGCGGGAATCGAACCCGCCGCCTCTGGGTTATGAGGCGACCGGCTTAACCACCACATCACTGAGGCTGTCAAAATATTGGTTGATTTTGAATAAGTTTTCTTCAACCTTATTATTAGAGCTCATCGGGTTTTCAAAAGTTTATCAGAGCGCCTGGTCGACGCGACGCGTGACCAAAATGCTGGCACTTATTTGGCACAACGAATAAGCATTGCAATTCAACGGGGCAATGCTGCCAGCATGTTGGGTACGCTACCTACTGGTAGTGGGCTGGAGCATTTGGACTGTCTATAGGTCATCGCGGCCAGTATATAGTCGAAAAATTTTTTTTTGTAGTAGTAGGTAGTGTTTAGTATTAGTTATTATATCATTGTAGTAGTTTGAAAATAAAGGATATGACGGCGGCTACGTCCAGTTATAAACTCTATGCGCGGGCAGTACCGTAATTTACCCTGTGGCAGCATTTAAATTTATTACAGTGGCAACACCGGCAACTGTCGTCGCTGCCCCACTCATCTGGCTATATAAAGGGATCGCTCGGTGTACTACGATCATTCTAGCTCCGGACACGGTGCGGTGTAGACATGCTGAAGGCCTATAGTTATATAGGTTGCAACCTACGCACAACCCGTCTTCAGCTTACAGATATATAAAAAAAGATGGCGTCTGGACCCGGGTCTTGAGGTTCCACCTACCCTGCCCCATCACGGCTCTGTAATGCCTGATATTTCAGTTAGGCAGGTGGAGGTTCTTAAAGTTCTTCGTGGCCTGGATGTCAACAAGGCCAGTGGCCCCGATGGTATTCCAGCGGTGGTTTTAAAAAGCTGCGCACCTGAGCTTTCTCCCGTTTTGACTCGCCTATATCGTCTCTCGCTCTTAACCGGTATTGTGCCTAAAGCTTGGAAGCTTGCTAATGTCCAGCCTGTCCCCAAGAAAGGAAGCCGAGCTGAGCCTAGCAACTACAGACCAATAGCTATTACCTCCATTTTCTGTAAGGTTATGGAGCGTGTCCTTAATGCTAGGCTTCTTAACTTTCTGGAAGACAATGAAATCCTCAGCGACCAACAATATGGCTTTCGCCGGAATCGTTCGACTGGGGATCTCCTGGCCTACGCTACGCACTTTTGGGGTGAAGCTATCGAGCACCATGGTGAGGCAGTTGCTGTCTCACTTGATATATCAAAAGCTTTCGACAGAGTGTGGCATGCGAGTCTTTTGAGTAAGCTTCCTGCTTACGGCATCCCTCCTGGCTTATGCTCATGGATCTCCGACTTTTTGTCGGAGAGATTTATACGTGTAGTGGTAGATGGCTGCTCGTCAGATCTCAAACCTATTAATGCCGGTGTTCCTCAGGGCTCGGTTCTCTCTGCAACATTGTTTCTCCTGCATATCAACGACCTGTTTTTGCCAGGAATTTTGGGTTATGCAGATGATAGCACTGTTGTGGAGAGATACCTGTCTGACGCGCGTGCTGGAGCAAGTGCCACACAGGCACAAAGGGAGGAGATGCTAAAAAGAATGAACTTAATCCTTGAAGCAGAATCCCATTGGGGTGCTGCTAATTTGGTTAAGTTCAATGCTTCCAAAACCCAGGCCTGTGTGTTCTCTGCTAAAAAGACACCTCTTTCTACCACTCCGCTTTTTGAGGGTTTAACAGTACCTTTTAGCGATAATATTGAGCTCCTTGGTGTTCAAATCTCATCTACCCTAAACTTCGGTCGCTTTATTGAGTCCAGAGCCAAGATAGCTGCAAAGAAGCTTGGTGTTTTATCTAAGGTTAAGCAGTTTTTTTCGTCAAATCAGCTGCTTCACCTTTACCAAGCTCAGGTCAGGGCCTGCATGGAGTACTGTAGCCATCTGTGGGATGGCTCGGCCCGATACCAGCTTGCGACTTTGGACACAATTGAGCGGCGTGCTAAGAGGCTTATCAACGATGAGACACTAATTAAAGGGAAAGTTCAAAGCCTTGAGCACAGACGCAAGGTCGCCGGTCTGTCAGTCTTCTATAGGCTACATTTTGGAGAGTGTGCGCATGCCCTTCATCAACTCATTCCTTCATCTCCTTTCCATCATAGAACTACAAGACTTGGTGATTCGTCACACCCTTACGTTGTTAGTGTACCCCAAGTCCGCACTAAGCGTTTTGCTGACTCATTTATAGTCCGAACGGCCAAGGAATGGAATGCTCTCCCAAAAACAGTGTTTCCTTCAGGATATAACCTAGGTCTTTTTAAGTCAAGAGTGAATAGGCATCTCATGGGCAAGCGTGCTCCACCTTAGACAACTTCGTCACTTACCATCAGGTGAGTTGTTGTCAAACGCATGCCCATTTTATCATTAAAAAAAAAATAAAAAAAAAAAAAGATATACCTTATTACAGAACTAAACATTAAGTTCAGTATTAGGGCCCCAATACACTGCGGATTTAACGCCGCTCCGGCTGATACGATTACCGGCAAATCTGATCCCGGCTTTGCCACGGTGTCGAGTTGCCAGCACAAAAAATTATGTTTGTTTATTGTGCGCGTTTGTTGACCATTTCGCAGTCTCGCTTCGGTGGTTAAAGATGCGCATTTGGTAATTTTAATATTGTATTTAAGGACTGATCTTGCCTTGAAATGTGTGACAGAATAAAAAAAGGTTTCCTTTAGAAATGTTTAATAGCTACTTGAAGGGATGGAAGTCCATAAATAAAATAAAAATAAAAATAACATTTTAGCACTTATTTTTTTTTTTGTTTTGGTATGGCTCCACACTTTTGTGTATTTAGCCAGTGTCAAGTAATTGATAATTTTTCGAGTTAAGTAATATATATGTATGTCAAGTCAAGTCATAGTCTAGTCTAGGCAAGTCATACTTCTAGTAAAGTGGTGGCCACTTTACCAGAAGCTTCTATGGAGTTTTGGAAATAACACGAAAAGATACGTTTGACCATCATTATACCACTTTCCCACACTCATGCCTGTAATCCAGCACTTCACGAATAAAATACCACCAATTTTATGCAATAACACTGAAAATAACACAAGTTTTGAAAAATAATACAATCCGGTGACACGATCTTTTTCGTTTTCCCGCCAAAACTCCTTTTAGCACTTATTAAAAAAAAAAAGTTGTATCCATATGTTAGTCTATGGAGCACAGCTTATAAAATAGATTTAAAAATAAGTACTGACCTACTTGAAAAAGGAGAACGGATGCTATCACTTTAACAATATTAATTTAAATAATTTTCTACTACCTATACTATGAAGCTAAGGAGTCTGAGATTCAATTGTTTGATCTGTATGACTGTTTTTTATTTGAACAAGAAAGTAAAGTAACAGAAAGTAAAGTAAAAGTAACAGATCAATCTGTTAGCAGTTCAAAGTTGTCATTAAAATCATTATAAAAAAGATTAAACAAAAATATAAAGAATTAACATTTCGTTGAAAAGAATCTGAAAATGGCGGTTGTGTATTATGAATTTTTTTTTTTTAATTTTAACGTGTAATAAGGGTGGATTATTGTCCGTTAAGTGTTCGTGAACGTGCACGAGTGTTGGCAAATGGTTTCAAGTTTTTAAACCATGCCTTTTCGTTTGCTCTTCAAGGCTTCCTAGAGCTTTCAGTAAAATGTCCACCATTTTACACACTTTGACTGAGAAAATAAGACTTTGACATGACTTAACCGTACAAAAATTCCTTACTTGACATTGGCAGAATGATCACTAAAAAGCGATAGATAGCCATTAAACGAAGAGAAGAAGAAGAAGTAACATCCTCAAAACTTCTACAAGAAGTTAGTAATATTTTGTTATCCATCTTTACAGTTCAGTCTTAGAATGTCAGCTGAACAATATGGCGGCGTTAGGGAGCTGTCACATTGATTCGTCAAGTCGCCGGCGTGCGTAAGCCGGTTAGCGTAGCGTGGACGGGCTTTTGTGTACGCACTGGGTCTTTGAGACGCGATTTAAACGTAAAAGCTACCAAGATGTGTAATAAAGTACCTACTTTTTACAAGTTGGTAGGACTTTTCTGCAAACTTATTCTGCCGCCATGCAGTAGTGTGCAAGCACTACTGTGTTCCGATTTGAAGGGTACTGTAGCTAGTAAAATTACTGATCAATTGAGACTTTATGACCTGATCTCACAGTCTAGTAATCTTATTATGAGATTGTGCTGATATCAGGATGACGTGCGCATTGCAGTGTTACGCAAAAATCTATACTTTAGAGTTTCGAGTGACACTGAAACTGATATGGGCAGCCGTGTCGCTTAACATCAGGCGAATGGTTAACTCGTCACGTCGTTCCATATAAAATATAATATAATAAAAAAATGGAATCGAATCTAATCTGTTGGAGTCTTCAAATCAAGAGTGAACCGGTATCTTCTAGGAAAGCGTGTCACATCGTCACTTACCATCAGGTGCGATAGTAGATCAAACGCAAGCTCATCAAACAAAAACAAAATGCAAAGTTTAGCGCAATTATCAGCTGGTATTACACGGTTTTTGCTTTTTTTTAAATAATAATAATAATAATAACGCCCAACGATCACATACATAGATCCTGGACCCTAACTAGGATTCCCTGTGTCTAGGGACCCAGGAACTACGAGGACCATGGTCCCACAACACCCAGACTCAGAACAAGTATTTGCACTTTTTTTTCTGTGCACAAATACTTGTCCTGCCGCGGGAATCGAACCCGCCACCTCCGGGTTATGAGTCGACCTGCTCAACCACCACACCACAGAGGCTGTCAAAAATGTTAATGATACCATCTTGACAATTGTAAGTTGTCATTTTACCGGACATACCAACATAATAATTCTACCAACGCGTTCTACCAACCGAGTGCGTCCGCAAATTCCACCAAAAGATTAGAGCCATCATCTCATTGTATCCCCGCTATAATCACTGCTCTTTCCTCCGCGAGCTTTTATCATGAATACGTGCGTGAAATTTTTTATGACGTCTTCGGAAGTCACTGATGCGCGGCGTTTGTAAGGCGTTATGTAAAAGGACCTTAATGCTGTTGTCGCGTAAGCTTCCTTTATGGCTAGTGTGTATGGGACAGTTTTTTTGTTATGGTATTGTTGCTTTTGTTTAAGATTTTTCTATATATCATTGTTACGTTATTATTATACAGCCTCTGTGGTGGGGTGGTTGAGCAGGTCGGCTCATATCCCGGAGGCGGCGGGTTCAATTCCCCATGTATTTGTGCACAGAAAAAAGTGTCAATACTTGATTTGAGTCGGGGTGTTGTGGGAGCATGGTCCTCGCCGTTCCTGGGTCTCGAGACACAAAGAATCCTTGTTAGGGTCCAGGATCTATGTATGTGATCATTGGGCGTTATTATTACTATTATTATTAATATAAATTCCAATATGGAATCCCAAGTTAGCCAGACAACCATGTTTACGATATTAAACTCCAAAATCAATGCGCCGCAAGAACTAGGACTTACAAGTCAAAGTCCGTATACCAAAATCGCTTTGACTTTCGGATTTGGTAGGCTGCGTATTCACAATACTATTTGACAAGATATGCGGCGAACGAGGCACGTCCCTATTCCGACCCTTCCCTCTCCCGCCCGCTAACAAACACTCCGAAAAAGCAACTGCCGCGCGCGCATGCAATTCTGAAAATATTTACTAATTACGAGAAAACTTCACATAAAACGTGTAAAAAAGGTATAGTGTCTAGCCATCCAACCCAGATTCCTACAGGTAAGTGTTTTCGTTTATCGCACAATTAATAATAATAATAATATGTGTGAACATTTCACACAGCGCCATCTAGCCCCAAACTAAGCAAAGCTTGTACTATGGGAACCAGATAACTGATACAATACTTAGATACTTTTTTGTTTGTAAATACATACATACAATACAATATGACACCCAGACACAGAACAAACACCTATGTTCATCACACAAATGTTTGTTCTGAGTGGGAATCGAACCCACAACCCACAGTTCAGAAGGCACGGCTACTACCAACTGAGCTATCGGGCCAGTCAATCAGTCAAGTCAGTCAGTAATTTCGTTGAATGTTATACACTTTTAGTGAAATCGCGCCATTTATTATAGTGGTAATTTGCTAAATCGTCCTTAATTTATTGAATTACGTGTACCGTCTACCTTTTTGTTAGTCTGTTCAGACTTAAACATATTTCAGCCCTATCTCCCCCCATAAAAGTCGAGCTTCATACCTCCCCTTCCACATAAATTAAGGGCCCTTGCACACAGGAACTTAAAGCACTTCACTCGTGTAGATAGCGTTATGTTTACAAAACGATGCAACCCGCCTATCTCAGTGTGTACCAGCCGTTATCATCGATCATTGACAGTGTGTACTCGGCTTTATCAACCTGATATCTTAGTACAAAGCTTGTTTAGAACTATTTACAGCAAACTCCACTTTATTGTCTCGATTATAGAGCTCATGCAAAGGGTGTTAATATTGAATGGAATTTGGTCAAAGTTGTATGAAAATAGGAATTATTTTCTTTATTATGTTGGTAGAATTGTTGGAATACCTGTTACTGATAGGAGTATCGAGTATTGATGTTATTTAACCTTTAGGAGCAGGTTTGGCGTCAGTTTGTATGTAACTGGTAATTTTTATTGAATCCGTTATTTTTAGTTGATGTGCTTGTCGATAATATTTATTTTTAAAACATCTGTCGTGGTAATAACGATATGATATTATGTAGGACAGTTTAGATATTTTTTAACAGGAAATGTACTTATCTTTATTATTTTTTAAACGATTGACTAGATGCCATTAGCTACTCTATAATATGCCTACTACAACAAACATTGTGTCTATATATACTAGCCGCGATGATAATGATATAATATAAATATAACTTATACTAAACACAAAAGAATGTACTACCTATATACTGGCCACGATAACCTATAGACAGTCCAAATGCTCCATCCTACTACTAGTAGGTAGCGTACCCAACCTGCTGGCAGCATTGCCCCGTTGCATTGCAATGCTTATTCGTTGTTCCAAAACAGTGCCAGTTTACTATTATGTAGGCATTAAATCAACAATCTAATACTAACAATAAATGAACAGACTTTTCTTATTAATGGTATTTCATATATTTTATGATATTGATGTGTGTGAGTTCTTGGAATAAATGTATTTTCTTTTTCTGTCTTTCTTTCTTTCTTCCTTTCTTTCTATCTTCCTTTTATTTCTTCTTTTTTTTCTTTCTTTCTTCCTTTCTTTCTTCTTTTTATTTCTTCTTTTTCTTTCTTTCTTTGTTTATAAGATACGTTCCTAAGTTTCATGGAATAAAAAGCATCAACAATATAAAAACCAAATAAAAGTATCATATCGTTATCAAAGACAATTCGGTTATCGTTATCTAATGGATGGAGCGTGTAAACAGCACCATCATTACCGGTATCGCTACCTAATCCTGGCATATGGACACTTGACGTGGCTGGGTGACGAGTGTCGGCAAATTCCATATGCCATTTTATTACTGCCCAAATCCTTTATAACCAGAGATAGCTGCAGGAAAAGAGGTACTGAAAAATCTGTACATATAAAATTCAAAGTCCTGACTGACTGAGTGACTTATATATCAACGAACAGCCTAAACCGCTGGGCCTAGATACTTGAAATTTAGAGGGAGTGTTCTTTGTAAAATGTAGGTATCCACTAAGAAAGGGTTTTTTGAAATTCCACCTCTAAGAGGGTGAAATGGGTGGTTGAATTATCTATAAAAAAAATCTTTGTTTCCTATAGGCCACGCGGGTGAAGCCGCTGACAGTAGCTAGTACAATATACAATAGTACGCTGCTGAACATAGGCCTCTAAAAATCCTACCCCCGTAGGTTAGCTAGAACGGTCGCGACTTTCAATAGGGTCCACTCTTCCAGTGGACGTAGTCTTCTCGATCCTCTTATCCCGGCAACGGCCCAAGCCGAGGCTCGCACCCCAGGGGTGCCCTTGAGCTAGTTGCCTCCCACTTTAAATGGCTGGGCGCCTTAAGCGCCTGCACTCACGCCCGATGACGTTGTAAAGGTTGATAGAGACTAACAGCATTAGCCAGTTAAAAAAGGGCCTCTAAAAAGCAAGACAAAGTTACCGATATAGCTGTTAGAATCAACAGAACTGACCACGGATTTCGAGTGGCTACCACAAATCGGAAGCATAAGCGTAGTAGACTAGCTAGACCAAGGATCTGGTCAAAGCCGTGGTGAGCTGATGGATGCAAGAGGCATGCAGCCGGTCAAAGTGGCGCTCAGGATTACGTTCCGCAGGATGTATTTAGGCTTATGATGATCGCAAGGCACGCCACCTGCTGAGAATGACCTCAGCAGGCATCATCAGGCTATCCTACTTAAATGAAAATACTAATGCGGCTGCCCATATCAGTTGCAGTGTAGACATTATACCTACTTTATATCTCTGCGATAGAGTTTATAGTAATAATAATAATAACGCCCAACGATCACATACATAGATCCTGGACCCTAACTAGGATTCCCTGTGTCTAGGGACCCAGGAACTACGAGGACCATGGTCCCACAACACCGAGACTCAGAACAAATATTTACGCTTTTTTTCTGTGCACAAATACTTGTCCTGCCGCGGGAATCAAACCCGCCGCCTCCGGTCTGTGAGCCGACCTGCTCAGCCACCACACCACAGAGGCTGTCAATATAGTGACACTGTACTGCGCACGTCATCCTGAGATAACAGCACAGTCCAGTTATAGGATTATTAGACTGTGAGATTAGGTCATAAAGTCTCATTTGCTCAGTAATTTCACTAGGTGCGATGCCGTTCAAACCGAGACACAGACGAAACTTGGCGACAGATTAACTGGCAAAACGGTGGTACTTTATTTTTTAATGTTTTGGCTCTACAGTTTTGTGTATTTAGCCAGTGTCAAGTAATTGATAATTTATCAATTTAATGATATTTAACGCAAATGTGTGTCAAGTCACAGTCGAAGTCATCAAGTCAAGTCAGTCAAGTCATAGTCTAGTCAAAGTCCTACTCCTAGTAAAGTGGTGGCAACTTTACTTGAAGCTTCTATGGAGTTTTGGAAACAACACCAAAAGAAACGGTTCACCATCATTATACCACTTTCCCACACTCACGCCTGTAATCCAGCACTTAACGAATAGAATGCCACCAATTTTATGCACTAACACTGAAAATAACACAAGTTTAGGAAAATAATACAATGCGGTGACGCAATCTTTTTCGCTTTCCCGCCAAAAACTCCGGTGCTACTTACCTAGACGAAATTTGCAGAAAAGTCCTACCACCTAGTCGAATAGTAAACTAGAATGTTTCTAATAAAAAGGATGAAACAGTACTTACTTATTCAAATTAATTTCTATGAAGTACGCAAAAGCTGAACACAAATATCAAGTCAGCCGTGAAACATAGCCAACAGAATGTCGTAAATTTTTTTCAACCACTCCTAGTGCCAGTTCGGTCAGAGATAAACCTATAAATCTTGGGACACGCGACGACTCAGACATAACATTAAAAAAAGAACCATTTTTTGTCACAGACATCTTCACATTTGTAACTGACTTTAATTAACCAAGTTACAAATAAAGAGGTTCACAAGGACGATTTGCAGGATAAAAAAAATAGTGAGTTCTTTAGCTCCATCTCTCGGCTGATATAACTTTATTTTTGACCCTGCCTTCTGATTGCAGATAGTGGGTTCAATTCCCACCCAGGAGAAACATTTAAGGAAATTCACATCGATGTTTGTTCTGTGTCTGGGTGTTATATTGTATTCTATGTATGTGTTTACAAATAAAATGTATATAAATATTGTATCAGTTATCAGGGGGTAGATGGCGCTGTGTGAAATGTCCACATATATTTATTTAAAGATAGTCTTTGTATTTATATAGTGACTTTAGGTGGTAATGTACCTAATGCATGAGTTTTAGAATTTACACGTTTTTAGTTTTAATATTTTTCCAGGTAACAAAGATACTACTTCTATTTGGCAGTCTGTGGTGTGGTGGTTGCGCTTGTCGGCTCATAACGCAGAGGGGGTTTGTTCGATTCTCGCGGCAGGTCAAGTATTTGAGCACCAAAAAATGCAAATACTTGTTCTGAGTCTGGGTGTTGTGGGACCATGGTCCTCGTAGTTCCTGGGTCCCTGGACACAGGGAATCTTAGTTAGAGACCAGGATCTATGTATGTGATCGTTGAGCGTTACTATTATTATACTAGTTGCGCCCCGCGGTTTTACCCGCGGATAAAAAGTATTTTAATTATTTGCTCATCCCACGGGAAAAATTCCCTTTTCCGGGATAAAATGTAGCCTATATGTTAATCCAGTGTATAAGCTACCTTGGTACCGCGTTTCATCCAAATCCATTCAGCCATTTAGCGTGAAAGAGTACCAACCATACACACATACACATATACAAACTTTCACCTTTATAATATTAGTGTGAAGTCTGATTAGATAATAATAATTAGGAACTTTTTTTTATCTTTTTTATATTAGTGAATGATGTGACGAGCTAGTCGTTCACCTGATGCTAAGCGCCACGGCCGCCCATAACAGAACAGTGTCTCTCGGAACCCGAAAACATACGAGTTTCGTGTGACACTGCACTGCGCACATCATCCCGAGACATCAGCACAGTCTGGTAATAACATTACTCGACTGTGAGATCAGATCATAAAGTCTCAATTGCCCAGTAATTTCACTAGCTACAGTGCCCTTCAAACCGGAACACAGTAGTGCTTGCACACTACTGCTTGGCGGCAGAATAACTGGCAAAGCGGTGGTACCTACCTAGACGAACTTTGCAGAAAAGTCCTACCACCTAGTAAACTCTAAAACCTTACTCTTTATATCAGTAAGACTACAAGTAGTAAAACAGCAAGACGTGGCATCGTTAAACATCTCAACTAATAATAAGAAGGCGGACAGACGGACGACATTCCGCGCCGGCGACGCGGCTATCGCGGAAATAAATAATTGTGGCGGAGTACAGACCCGCGCGTGGTCCCTTTTTTTTTGTTTTTTCACTTTCAACTGTCACCTTGGGTTCCACATTAGTTAGGGTCGTCTTTGTTTTGAAATTGGTTGGACAGGGTCTTTAAAGGCAATCGGTACATATACTTGACTGACCCACTAGCTCAGTTGGCTTCTGTCCTGTAGGTTGTGGGTTCGATTCCCACCCAGGACAAACATTTGTGCGATGAACATCGATATTTGTTCTGTATCTGGGTATTAATTATATTGTATTCTATGTATGAACAAACAAAAAGTATTCTATCAGTTATCTGGTTTCCAGATGAAAATGGTTCTAAGGTAATAAACATAAAAAATACAGTCGAATTGGGAACCTCCTCCTATTTTAAGTCGGTTAATAAAAACACATTGCCCGTTATAAAGTGACATCATGAATGGCTTCAACTTGCAATAAAGGCAGGCACCTACTACATATTATAAAACACTAGTTGCGCCCCGCGGTTTCACCCACGGATAAAAAGTATTTTAATTAATTGCTCATCCCACGGGAACATTTCACTTTTCCGGGATAAAATGTAGCTTATATGTTAATCAAGTGTATAAGCTATCTTGGTATCAAATTTCATCCAAATCCATTCAGCCGTTTGAGCGTGAAGGAGTAACAAACATACACACATACAAACTTTCGCCTTTATAATATTAGTTAGTATGAAAATAAAATAAATAATCACGGTTTCTATTTTGCAATTCTTTAGAAAATAGCAAAAGCTAACTTTCAAATGTCATTTTAAAAGTTATGTATTTTATCTTTTTAGCGGGAATAATAATAAATAATTACATTAGACATATCCTTAGTGATTCGTTCATTAAGTATTGTAAAAAACGTATATAAATAATAATGCGTAGTATAACGACAAATTTAAGACGTGGTGCGGGGGATGTAAAGTTTGTTTTTTTTTTTTACATTTTGGTTCCACACTTTTGTGTATTTAGCCAGTGTCAAGTAATTGATAATTTATAAAGTTAATCATATTTCACGCAAATATGTGTCAATTCACAGTCGAAGTCACCAAGTCAAGTCAAGTTATAGTCTAGTCAAAGTCATACTCCTAGTAAAATGGTGGCAACTTTACTTGAAGCTTCTATGGAGTTTTGGAAACAACACGAAAAGAAACGTTTCACCATCATTATACCATTTTCCCACACTCACGCCTGTAATCCAGCACTTAACGAATAGAATACCACCAATTTTATGCACTAACACTGAAAATAACACAAGTTTTGGAAAATAATAGAATGCGGTGACGCGATCTTTTTCGTTTTCCCGCCAAAACTCCGGAGGTAAAGTTGTCTACAGACGCTACCAACCTCCGACGTCGCTGACTAAATACCTAATAGGTAGTCGGTAGGTACTTAGGAAGGCTAACAACAACACGTGTTTTGTGCTTACAACGTCCGTCGGCGCCCGACACCGACTAAGTACCTACAGGCATTATTGTATTATCCCCACAAACTATATCCACATACAATACAACGCAAAATATAACAAGGTTAAAAATAATGAATAAAAATATCCGAACGATGATTTTTATATTCAACACTAGATCACATCATTTATATCAATTTATTTCGTGCTTTTTAGTAATAAGCGCACATGTTTGATGACTTCGCATGTTTCAAACATTACTTATTTGTATGTATATTTTTTTGCGAATAAACAACAAAGATCAAACCATTATACAAAATGTATAAACATTTTTTTCAATTATTTTGTAAGTTTTTAAATATTAGTATTACAACGCCCTAATCATAATTAAATTAACCCTTTACACATCAAAAAATCTAAATGCACAATACACGCGCAATAACGGGCATATTTTGTGAATTATAATACGATATTATAATGAAATGAATAGTCCATTTGATAATTAATGTATTCATGATTCGTTGGAAATATTTTCTTTTAGTTGTCAGTCAAGTTACCCTTCGTGCGAGATGCAAGGATGGGGTGGTCGTATGACGTAGCGCGGTCAATGATTTTGATATTGAGCAAGCAATAGAAAATAATTTTGGTGTATGTATATATATTACATAATCCAATTTTTTTTTTGTAGTAGTAGTAGTAGGTAGTTTAGTATTAGTTATTAAATCATTGTAGTATTTAGAAAATAAAGGCAATTTGTTATGGTGTCAAATTAAATACATGACGGCGGCTACGTCCAGTTATAAACTCTATGCGCAGCGGGCAGTGCCGTAATTTACCCTGTGGCAGCATTTAAATTTATTACAGTGGCAACATCGGCAACTATCATTGCTCCCCCAACCATCTGGCTATAAAAAGGGATCGCTCGGTGTACAACGATCATTCTTGTTCCAGACACGGCGCGGTGTGGACATGCTGAAGGCCTATAGTTATATAGGTTGCAACCTACGCACAACCCGTCAGCCGATATATACATAATAGAAATATAACTTTTTTTACGGGCCTTTATTATTTTAACTAACTAATTACTTCAATAATATGACAACACCTACTAGCTACACTACTGACTACAGTGTTTACTTAGTGCTAGTGTTTCGTTGTTCAATAAATACCATATAATATTTTGAGATAATGTAGCTATGTCTGCTTTTTTTATAGGTAAGGTTAGTTATTTCTTTCAATAGGTACTAATAAACAAAATACAATGACTAAAACTAAATTAAAATAAATTAAGTATCTAAATCTCAAGCTATAAACATATAACCTTATTAATAAACTAATCAATTAACTGTGATTCCATACATATTTTGGTTTTATAACCTAATGACTTGAACAAACTCGATCGCCTACACGGTATAAAGTATCAAACCCTCGCATACTCACACACGCTACTTCGGTCGGCATATGGCCCACTAGCGGGCGACTTAGCGCGGCCCATTGCACCCATTGTATACTGCACTTTATTGAATTGCACTTCATTATTGTACTGCCGTGTTTTTGATCTCGAGAGTGGGTAAGCAAGTCTAATGAAGTTAGTGACATAGTAGCTATATACAATTTTAAAATTAGTGCAGTGACGGTAGAATTAGGTAATGTCATCATTGAATAAGCCGTTTTTTATCTAACCACGGCACTACCAAAGTTCGTCTAGGTAGGTACTCGTACCACCACTCTGCCAGTTATTCTGCCGCCAAGAAGTAGTGCACATGTGTGCCGCTTTGAAAGGCACTGTAGTAAAATTACTGGGCTAATGAGGCTTTATGACCTAATTTTACAGTCAAGTAATCTTATTACTGAAAAAGTAAAAATATAAATCGCAAGCTCAAGGTGAAATGGCTTTACTAAGAAAAGTTGCAAGTATTAGAGTGGACGAATTCATTGACAATGATAACGGTTTCAACCATAAACCAATGAAATATATTAACAGACTGTGTAATTTATTCGCCGATTATGATTCCCATAATACAAAACACACTAATCACCCTCAAATCAAAACTAATCACAAAAGTCATCGCCACATATCGTCCGGCACGACCACGAAATCAATGTAATTATTGACAAAAATAATTTTAGGACAGGCGTTTGATGCGATCGCACGCGCCGTGACCATACAAACCTAACTGTTTTTATTATTTTTCCTGACATTTTTGTCTTTTTTCATTATCATTATGGGAAAGCAATGCTCCCCTATTTGTTTGGATTTCACACCCACGGTTTTTTGATTAAAACTCGCGTTAATGCGCTGGGGTGCCGCAAGGGTGCATCCTTGGCCGCTTCCTTTCCATTGTGATGGTTGTTCGGGAAATATTTCCTGGACTGTAATTAATATGGACGGAGTGACTCGGCTGTTTTTCTTGGTTACCTGCTCGCTAAAAGAAGGAAAGTCAAGAATTTTTTTTTTTTACATTTTGGCTCCACACTTTTGTGTATTTAGCCAGTGTCAAGTAATTGATAATTTATAAAGTTAATGATATTTCACGCAAATATGTGTCAAGCCACAGTCGAAGGCATTAAGTAAAGTCATAGTCAAGACATTGTCTAGTCAAAGTCATACTCCTAGTAAAGTGGTGGCAACTTGAAGCTTCTATGGAGTTTTGGAAACAACACGAAAAGAAACGTTTCACCATCATTATACCATTTTCCCATACTCACGCCTATGATCCAGCACTTAACGAATAGAATACCATCAATTTTATGCACTAACACTGAAAATAACACAAGTTTTGGAAAATAATACAATGCGGTGACGCAATCTTTTTCGCTTTCCCGCCAAAACTCAGTCAAGTATTTACTTGATCGGGGATACAATAGCTTACATTATGTAACAATGAACAGCTCACAATTATTTAGCTTTGTTTGTGAATTATATCACACATGTTATGTAATCATTTTATTTCTATCGTCTGGACGTCACTGCATAGACAGGGAAAATGCATTTACTGTTAATTTTACGAATTATGTTGAACTTGACCGAAACAAAGTAGACCTTAATTTAGGTAGGTAAGACCTTCATTTGTTTTACATAGTACTGCTCAACTAAACTTATATCTCTCATTACCATTTCAATCAGCAAAAACCCAAAGAAAACACTACCCAATAATTGGTTAGGGGTGCCACCACGAAGTACCTAATCCTAATGCAGCGGTGCATTTATAATCTGACATATTTGCTGCGTGACCACCCCTGTACCCCTGGTTATGGGGAAGATGGGAAGAAGTGGTAGTAATCCTATTATTGGTTATGGATTTTAAACCTGTGATGAATTGTAGAGCGTGATGATTGGTCTTTGCTTATTTTTCACTATTCTAAACGACTAAAATAAAATATTAAAAGCTCAGAGGGTTTGGCTCTCAATGTAAAATCCTGATAAAGTAACAAATACTTACCTCATCAAAAGAATGTAAGATTACTTAATGATAATGATCCGCAGCAAATATTCACGTCACATTATTATTCTGGAATACAGACGAAAACAATGATAGTAAACGTAAAGTAGATAGGTACCAAGAATATAATTTATCGTAGTTTGATTAATAAACATGCATTTCTCTCTCTTTTTCTTAATCTATACATATAAAATTCAAAGTCCTGACTGACTGACTTATATAACAACGCACAGCCTAAACCGCTGGTCATAAGGGCTTGAAATTTGAAGGGTGTGTGTTCTTTGTAAAGTGTAGGTATCCGTTAAGAAAGGTTTTTTGAAATTCCACCCCTAAGAGGGTGAAATGAGTGGTTCACTTATCGGTGAAAAATTTTCTTCTTCGTTTCCTATAGGCCACGCGGGCGAAGCCGCGGGCAGAAGCTAGTTCAATCATAGTTTTTTCAAATTACTAAAAACTACTTACTAAAGTAATAGTAACTAAATTATTAAAGTAATTTTCAGGGATGCCATGGAAACAAAAACGGTTCTTTTTAAGACAGCTTCTTAAATTCATTCTCCACCGTACAATATTTGCTTACACTCAATTAGCGTAATGCACCCGGCGACCACAGAGTACGCACGCCGCCGCGGTGCGGCATGAAATATTTATAAGGCAACTTATAATCCGAATTGATCTATTGATTGTATTGGATGGCGTTACGCGCGATGGGTAAAGTTAGTAAAATTTGACAATAATAGGCAATAACGGCTAACGATCACATATACAGATCCTGGATTCTAAATTAAATCAAATGATTTGTTTATTTGCAAGAATACACTATTAATTAGGGTACAAGCTCACATAGTAAGCAATGGATACGTGCATTCAGCCTGCAAGCAAGCGTGCAAATATTAAAAAAATATTTTAGTTACTACATTAACATTTGTTATTACATATTCCTTGACACTATAAAAACATTTGCCTAAAAGCTAGTCACTCAAATGTTTTTTAAATATAAAAGCAAAAAAAAATATAATATTTTTTAAATATATAATATAATATAATATTTTTTTTAATTTTTTCCTTCTAAAGATTTGATTTCATTAGGCAAACTGTTAAAAATTATTATACACCAACCCAAGATTATTGATTTTTTTCGTTGTACAAATACTTATCCTGACGCGGAAATCGAACCCGCTGCCTCTAGGTTATGAGCAGACCTGTTCAACCATCACACCACAGAGGCTGTCAAACAGTGTTTCTGTACATGCAGACCGAAAACGTATCTTTAACAGTAAGCTCTGCGAGTGACCTTCCTAATTTACATTATTTTAAAGTTTTTAGAAAGCTTTCCTTATTATATGAGGAGCTGATGAGCTTTCAATGATATTCGTATTTACAATTTGGATTGGACAAGCAAAATTTTTCATAACTAGTCGTCTATCATAGGTGACTTTTATTCAGCGCACAATTTGATAAAGGTTAATTAAAGTGAACTAATAAATTAACTGTCTCATTCTTGCATAACGCTAAAACAATTTCAACAAGCACATTATGCAACACATGACGTTAAGTCTGGGGACTGATCCGACGACATATCGGCCGATAATATAAATCCCTTCGCGGTTGTTTGCCTAGAGATTATATTTAGTGCTTACATCTGTAGATCCTATTATCTGGGTTTTAATCTAGTGTTTTTCCAGTTCAATATCGCTATAATTAATAGTAACTACATGTATAATTCCTTACTATTCCTTACTTTCCTTTCTAATATACCTAAACAAGAAAGTTTGTATGTTCGGATGTATGGATGCTTTACTGAATAGATTTTAATGAGACTTGGAATGCAGATAGCTTATACGCTGGATTAACCCATAGATACTTTTTATCCACGGGTTTTCACCCGTGCACATCATGCACATCATGGTTGCACATCATGGTTTCCATGATGTGCAACTAGTATCCTTTCTATAGCTTCTCTAGGTAGGTAGCACCGCGTTGCCAGATATTCTGCCGCGAAGCAGTAGTGCGCAAGCACACTAGCACCACCGCTACCCGATATCCGTGTGTTTCGTTTTGAAGGGCACTGTTGTTAGTGATATGATTGGACGAATGTGACTTTATATAAGACTTTATCTTACAATGTAGGAATCCCATTACTAAACTGTGTCACAGAATCAGTGCAGTGTCACGCTAAACTACATTCATTATTCCTTTCTTCCCTCACTTGGTAAGATTCAATATTCTTTGCACAATTTCCAAACTCACGTTATCCTAATCGGACATCCGATCAAGAATCTCTTTACAATCAGAACATCAATCTCCATATTCCTATCCCCTCCATTAGCACCGGAAGCGGAAGTATTAGCGGAACGATTTATCATCGAAAAAAACAACCGCAAAAATCCGCCATCTTGATAATGGCGATCGTTCCCGCCAATTTTAATGCAATATGGCGACGGCACGTGCCGATAAAAATAATTATAGTGTTTGTTGTGTGTTGACAGCGCTGTAAAATATGTCTGCACTATTAAAAAAACGAGTGTGCTTTAGACCACGCGACTGAAGTAAAACTTCTTTAGTTTAGCTCCATCTATCGGCCGATGTAACTTTGTTTTTGCTTGGTTTAATGTTAATGTCGCCATCTTGACAATTGTACATTGTCATTTTACCGGACAACATAATAACACAAATTTTTTACTTTGTTTGTTAACAATGGAGATCTACGTGATCCAACTTCAACTTCCGTTCGCCTCGCATGCACCAGCTTACTCCCCAAGTCAAGCGTGCGTAAAGAAGATTTACTTCAATTATAAAATTTGACGTGACACTGCACTGCGCACGTCATTCTGACACATCCCACAGTCTAGTAATAAGATTTCTAGACTGTGAGGGGGTTAAAACTTAGATTGCAATGCAACAGGAGAAATATTTAATAATACGAGCTTCTGCCCGCAGCTTTGCCCGCGACGTGGCCTATGAGAAAATAATTCAACCACCCACTTCACCCTCTTAAGGGTGGAATTTCAAAAAATCCTTTTTCAACTATGCATATAAACTGCGTACTGAAACTGTGAAATCCATACAAATATTTATAATAATAATAATAATAATACGTGTGGACATCTCACACAACGCCATCTAGCCCCAAACTAAGCAAAGCTTGTATTATGGGAACCAGATAACTGATACAATACTTAGATACTTTTTGTTTGTAAATACATACATAGAATACAATATAACACCCAGACACAGAACAAACATCGATGTTCATCACACAAATGTTTGTCCTGGGTGGGAATCGAACCCACAACCCGCAGTTCAGAAGGCAGGGTCACTACCAACTGAGCTATCGGGCCAGTCAATAATATTTGGTTCTATCGGTTGCAATCATAGTTCCATGAGCGCCTAGCAGGTCATATTTGCCCAGTAGTGCTTGTACAGTACATATTGTAAAAACATATTACTATCAAACTCCAACTCTAACAGCGAAAAGGTAGGTATGAAACCATTAATATAATAAACACAATAGTCGCTCGCCGCCGCGTGTCGAGCGCGTGCAGCCAAATTGATACCATTGTTTCGGGCGCGCGGCCGACGCGTTCGGGGGAATGGTAACATTTAGTTTAAATTGCCTTTCTGTTGAAAACTTCGAAATGCTTATTGGAAGTAATTTTCAGTCACTCTTTAAAATTACTCCTCTAGAGTAGTTGTCGTCGCCGTCAGTTCTATTACCTACCATTCATTACCATTCAAGACCAATGTCAAATCAAAGTCAAGTCAAAAGATTTTATTGCAAATAGGCTAATTTTAGCACTTTTACAAGTCAAAATTATACTAGGTACTTAAAATTAAGTCATTTCACTAAGCACATAAAATTACAAAGTGCTTATTGTCAAATAATATAGCAAGCCCATAACAATATATGAGTTTGAAAAAAAAGCAGTTCTCTTTCTCACTACTGGTGCAAGCAATCCGGCACAATGCAGAATTGAAAACTTTGATCCGAAGCTTCGATTACAACTGTAAAGAAGAAGCTACGAGAAACCAATTAATTGCCTATTCATTAAACTTGACTGACCCGATAGCTCTGTTGGTTAAAAATTTTTGTGATAAACATCGATGTTTGTTCCGTGTCTGGGTGTTATATTGTATTCTATGTATGTATTTACTATTTAAAAGAAAGTATCTAAGTATTGTATCAGTTATCTGGTTTCCATAGTACAAGCTTTGCTTAGTTTGGGGCTAGGTGGCGCTGTGTGAAATGTCCACACATATTATATTATTATTATTACACTTCTGGGAGCGTTGGTTTGAAAGTCAAACTCACTGATCTCAAATGATGCCACCTAATGCACTTAAAAGTTATCTTATCAAATCATATTCGTTAAGCAGCTTTGACTTACAAGCATTACTTACTTATTACAAGCACTATACAATGCTACCACCAAGATATTGTTTCACTACGATGTTTCCTTCATCAAATGCTCAGCAAGATTAGAACCCACGACTATGGATCGCGAGTCGAACCCGCTACCAACTGACCTATCTGAACTCCCGGACACATAAGAATTGAAAGTTAAAAACTATAATAGTGGCAAGTCACGAAGCCATACCATAAGGCAGTCTTTATTCCATTACAAGCCATATTTTAAACTAGCTTCTGCCGGCGGCTTTGCCGCGTGGCCTATAGGAAACGAAGAAGAAAATTTTTACAGATAACTCAACCACTCATTTCATCCTCTTAGGGGTGTAATTTCGAAAAACCCTTTCTTAATGGATACCTACACTTTACAAAGAATATATCCTCCAAATTATCTAGGATCAGCGGTTTAGGCTGTGCGTTAATATATAAGTCAGTCAGTCAGTCAGGACTTTGAATTTTATATGTTGTATGTGTTATTGATAGATACTACGTACAAGGTACCTTGTATTGTTCCTCCATACATACTCTACTTCATGACAAAAAAAATGGGCTCACTTAACATTACGATTGTAATTTATTAATTAACTAGCGGCCCGCCCCGGCTTCGCACGGGTATTTAATATATATCTATTATAGATTGAGATATAAACTATCCTATCTCTCAAGTTGGATCGAACTGCACATGGTGTGCGAATTTTATTATAATCGGTTCAGTGGTTTAGGAGTCCATTGAGGACAAACATTGTGACACGAGATTTATATATATTAAGATAATTTATATTATTATGGTCAATATTGTATGTAAAAATCTTTTAAAGACTGTCAATGCAGTACAAACTCAACTTTATTCTGTGACCGGATTTATTTACGAACGTACAATACAAATATAATTTATCTCATATTGACTGTCTATGTGGTGTGGTGGTTGAGCAGGTCGGTTTGTAACCCGGAGATGGCGGGTTCGATTCCCGCGGCAGGACAAGTATTTGCGCACAGGAAAAAAAAAGCGCAAATACTTGTTCTGAGTCTGGGTGTTGTGGGACCATGGTCCTCGTAGTTCCTGGGTCACAGGGAATCCTAGGTCCAGGATCAATGTATGTGATCGTTGGGCATTATTTTTTGTTTATTGTTATTGTTACTGTTAATAATAAAAATAATAACGCCTAACGATCACATAGATAGATCCTGGACCCTAACTAGGATTCCCTGTGTCTAGGGACCCAGAAACTACGAGGACCATGGTCTTACAACACCTAGACACAGAACAAGTAAATGCGCTTTTTTTTTCTATGGACAAATACATGTCCTGCCACGAGAATCGAACCCGCCGCCTCCGGGTTATAAGCCGACCTGGTCAACCACCACACCGCTGAGGCTGAGATACTTTTGTTTTACTAAGATTTTTAAAAATTTTATTTAGTTAGTAAGCGTGCCGTCGACACTGCCTGTTCGTATACGGCAGTAGTAAAGAAAGGGACGCACCTCAGACAATTTCCCTAAAACCCCCCCCCCCCCCCTTCCACCGCCATACGCCATGCTACTGTTATTACACACAAATTGAGTAATAACTATGCGATGTACCTTCCACTTTGTAATGGAGGGCAACAAAGATGTAACTGTTTCGGCCGAACTACGCCACGGCTTCGATAGGTATCTAATATTAATTTTGAATCACTTTCAAGTTCGTCTAGGTAGGTACCACCGCTTTGCCAGTTATTCTGCCGCCAAGCAGTAGTGCGCAAGCACTGCTGTGTTCCGGTTTGAAGGGCACTGTAGCTAGTGAAATTACTGGGCAAATGAGACTTTAAGATCTGATCTCACAGTTTAGTAATCTTATTACTAGATTGTGCTGATATCTCTGGATGACGTGCGCAGTGCAGTGTCACGCGAACCTCTATACTTTAGAGTTCCGAGTGACACTGCAGCTGATATGGGCAGCCGTGTCGTTTAACACCAGGCGAACGGCAAATTTTTGTCCCAAACACTTTATTCTAACTTAATATCGAAAAAGCACCCTAATTTTCAATCGAAAGTTCTCGCGCCAAAATATCAGCTTTTAATAAAAGTCCGTAGGCTTTTTTCTCGTTGAAATATCTATTTTCTGATGGTACAAAAAAAAACATTTGTTGGTTGGTTAATATGGTTAACAAAACATGGTTAATATTCTCAAAAAGGCAGAAAACGCAAATCTTTTTTTTTTGTAAATCATTACGTATTTACAATTTTAAGCTCTAATTATTAAAATTTATATTTTAATTCCTCGAAAAACGCAAGATTCCATGTTTGTCCAGTGTGGTGGATCATAGCCCTGTGAGAGAAGGCCCATGTCCCAGCAGTGGGAACCTATGAGCTGATGATGCAGTTCACATGGGACGTCGGCAGTCGATCATTGGTTCATTAACACGTTAACGCAGACCGTGGCGGCGCGCGTCGGATCCGACACGGGCGCAGTTCGCACGCCTCCCGTGACCCATCCGACACGCTGGGAACGGAGGTTGGAGTATGCTTTACTTTGACATTTGGTTGTTACATAAAATAAAAATAACACGAGTCTTACTAGGAGTCTTTTTTTCGTGTGACTTGTCTTGTGTTAATGGCTATTTGTAAAATGTAACGTTGCATGATGTCTTGAATGAATGTATTTTCTTTCTTCTTTCTTTCTTTCTTTAGGTGGTAGGACTTTTTTGGAAAGTTCGTCTAGGTAAGTAACACCACTTTGCCAGTTATTATACCGTCAAGCAGTAGTGTGCAAGCACTATTGTGTTCCGGTTTAAAAAAAGAAGAAAAAAGAAAGAAAAGACATTTGTTCAGGACACCACACAACATTACATTACATTATAAAAGAATACAGTATAATTTATAAAGAAAGAACAGACATTCATAGTCATAGACAGACATAAAGGGCAGTAGCTAGTGACGTTACTAGGCAATGGAGACTTTATGATCAGATCTCACAGTCGAGTAATCTTATTACCAGACTGTGCTGATGTCTCAGGATGATGTGCGCAGTGCAGTGTCACGCGAAGCTTTATATTTTGGAGTTCCGAGTGGCTCTGTTATGGGCGGCCAATTACCCAGTGGTTTTACTAGCTACAGTGCCAACTGCCAACAGTAGTGCTTGCATACTACTGCTTGGCGGCAGACTAACTGACAAAGCGCTGGTACCTACTTTAACGAACTTTACAGAAAAGTCCTAACTTTATTAGATAATAAAAAAATCAAATACTAATAGATGATAGTAACAAAATTCCGTTGTTTTTCTGCTAATACCAAAGTAGAGCATCTTCTCGACCCACCCTTCCGACAGTGTTAGGGCACGGACACAATATGGTTCATAATGAAGTTCTCACGAACCGTTGATCCCTCAACTTATTCCTGCTACACATCATCAGCCTGCAGACTTCCACTGAACATAGACCTCTGAGTTTTTGGCGAGAAAACGAAAAAGATCGCGTCACCGCATTATATTATTTTCCAAAACTAGTGTTATTTTTAGTGTTAGTGCATAAAATTGGTGGCGTTTTATTCGTTAAGTGCTACAGGCATGAGTGTGGAAAAGTGGTATAATGATGGTGAAACGTTTCTTTTCTTGTTGTTTCCAAAACTCCATAGAAGCTTCTAGCAAAATTGCCACCACTTTACTAGGAGTATGACTTGACTAGACTAGATTTTAACTTGATAACTTGGGACTGTGACTTGACTGTATATATATAATATTAATTAACTTGAGAAATTATCAATTACTTGACGCTGGCCAAATAAACAAAAGTGTGGAGCCAAAACAAAACAAAAAAAATACTTCAACACAAACAGAACCTTGCTTCGGAGTTGGTCCCGACTGTTCATCAGACCATAGTCCATCTAGAAGCTTCTAGTAATGTTGCCACCACTTTACTAGGAGTATAGACTATGACTTAGCTTGATGACTTGGACTGTGAGTTGGAGCCAAAACAAAAACAAACAAAAAAAAATAGAACTCTCTTATGAGCGCCACTTTAATGCTTGCCTCTTGCATCCAACGGCTCTGACTAAGTTGGTTCTGACCGAGTTGTCGGTCCACCTAGAGTAGCTTAGGCTGCGTCTTCCAATTCATGGTCACACCGATGGGGAATTTCTTCCCCATCGGTTCTTGGTTCACGAGTGGTGTTCGTGGTTCAGACAGTGGTGAACCACGAACTGGAAGACGCAGCCTAAGCTACTCTAGGTGGACCGACAACTCGGTCAGAACCAACTTAGTCAGAGCCGTTGGATATCGGTTGTTGGTTCTGCGAGCGATGTAACCTGCCCATTGCCATTCCAACTTGCCAATTCCAGTTCTTGCTATTCTGTTGGTTGTTATAAGCAATCACAATAATAATAAATAATCAAATAATTGTTGAAGTTATGTTTCAAAATCTATTGACAAATTAAATTAAATGTAAAGCTATTTTTAATAAAAAAAAAAGCCAAATTGTAGGTAAAAACGGGTTATAAATATAACATAGAACTTAGAGCACCGTCTGCGGGAAGTAATAAATAAAAACGTAATAAGTAAGAAATCAAATAATGAATATTAATTGTGGATGTTGCAGACATTGGTGCCGGCTCGGCGATCACGTAACTTATTATTACTACCGAATGAAACTAAAATTTGTATGGATTAGAGAGTTTAATTACGCAATTACTAAGCTTTAAAATTAGATAAACATTACATTTCGCGTGTTACATTGCTATCAAAGGTGCATAATAACCCCTCAAACTACCGTCACTCAGATCACCACAGATTATATATGTACTACATACGTAGAGTAGGTACTCCTACTAACTTTAAATTTAAATTGAATTAATTTAAAATATTATTTAATTATATATTGAGCACCAACATAATGTACACTATTACAATAAGAATACAAACATTACATTACAAAGTGTCATTACAATTATTGGTGAAGACTGTATACAAGTAAATTAACGAGTTTAAATGTAAAACAAATATGTGTATAATAAAATTTCATTGCCAGCATTTTGGGCACGTTGCCTACTGGTAGCAGCTTCTTAGATTAAGTTTTGCCAATGCATATAGTTTTAATTTTAATGTAGTTTTATTTTTATAAAATTATGGAATTATATTAATAAATTTTAGAGAGTGATAATGAAGATGGAATATAAATTGATTGAATTAAAAAGTTATAAGATATTACAAAAATTACATACATAAAAAAAATTAGGGAGCTTTGACAGTAGGTATTATAATTAATTTGAAAACTATTGTATGACACATTTTGTAAGATAAATAACGGCTAAACTCACGTCAGTTACGTGCTGACGCTCGCGAAAGCCGCCGCGGCTTGCGTTAGTAACTGGCTCCCAGAAGAAGGACATCGAATATGTTCGAAACCTGGTCGGAGTTATTTCGACTTTTGACGTGAGTTTAGCCGTTATTTATCTTACGAAAAGTATTAAAATTAATTTAGACTGGATCTTTTGCCGGTGCCACTGACCTGGCATGATCATGACAATTGCTTAATCTGAGGAACAGTTCTATAGTGCACAACGCTTTCAAGTTTTTTCCTCGACTGAAAAAAGCTTTTAAGTTGACGTGTGGAACCCTAAAAATTGCCTGTCAAAATATTGTCGGCGACATCAAGGGTGGATCGAAGTACTGTCAGTTGTAGAAAATTGGGTACATCTTACATCTCAAACTGCATTTTGTTTACAAAAATATTCATATAATTTTTTGGGACCTTAGAATAAATTGAAACAACTCTGAAATAAATCAATCAATACTTCCGACGCATATTTGTGCTAAGTTTAAAGTAAGAAAAACCTACAATTATTCGATAATTATTGGTCTCCAAGCGACAACAATAATTTAATTTCAGAATATGAAAATAACAACCATTTTTTTCTTTAAATTATACTAATAATACAAATAAAACAAAAGGCACTGTTATGCGTGATGAAGATTGGCATGAGTTTTCATTTTCAACTACTTTTTCCAAGCAAATTAAAATAAAAATAAAGTAAAATATCCACCATTTTACTGTGGCGTTTTGACTAACAAAATAAGACTTTGACGTGACTTAACCTTACAAAAATTCCTTATTTGACATTGGCAGAATGATCGCTAAAAAGTGATAGAAAGCCATTAAACGAAGAGTCTTCTCTTAAGATAAAAACATATTTAAATGGAATTTTCACCCAAAGTATATTTTAAAGCATTTTTAAGTAATAATCATTTTGAAGTTAATGACACATTAAAAACTTTAAATATTTAAAAAAAGCTTTATATGTAGAGATCACATAAAAGTTTCTACTACACAATTTTAAGAAGGAACGACAATAAAAATCCAACACCAAATATCAACTTACTTTTGTCCCCGACTGTACTGATACTTTAAAATTGGCCGCATTTCCTCCGGAGGGTGAATCGGCAGAAAAAGCTTTTAGCCGCACACAATACTCTTACAGTTGTAAATTAGACCAATTTCACGTGAGGGCTAATTTAGGGTCGAAGATACGCCCTCTGCAGTTCCAACTATTGACGTGTATTCATAACATTTATTTTTTATTCTGAGCAAGATTTTACTACATTTTACTTAGGCACTTACTATTGAATGACAAACAAACGTATATACATATAAAGGTTGGCAGCCTCTGTGGTGTGGTGGTTGACCAGGTTGGCTCATAGCCCGGAGGCGGCGGGTTCGATTCCCGCGGTATGACAAGTATTAGTGCACAGACAAAAAACCGCTAATACTTGTTCTGAGTCTAGGTGTTGTGGGGCCATGGTCCTCGTATTTCCTGGGTCCCTATAGATACAGGGAATCTTAGTTAGAGTCCAGGATCAATGTATGTGATCGTTGGGCGTTATTAATATTATTATTATTAAAATAACACTCAAATGCACGTAAATATAAAATTATGAATAGCCTTTAAGGTTAATTATAATTTCTTGGGTAGTAATAAGAATTTTGTTAAGGCAATAAATATGTACCTAAATAAAAAAAACTACGCAATTGGTCCAATCAGAGTGATTGAGAAAAAAATTAACACAGATTCTGACTCCTCATTTTTTAACCGTTTAAAATAATTTTTTTTTGTGTTATTTTACGCCATTTACACGGTCTGGTCAAGTTTTCACATTGAATATTGAAATGGACTTCACATTTAGACACGAAGCGCCGATTTGTAAGATAACCGGTTGGAAACAATAGCAATTCAATTTGAAAACAAAAAAATTCTAAATTCAAAGCCAGCGCCACTATTGGCCTAAACGCCACAACAATGGCGGCTTTGAAATGTCAGATTTGACATCTGATACCGAAATTTTTAAATCGCATTTTGTAGGACAATAGAATGTTTTAAACGATGTTTTGTTTTATTGAACGCTTTAAGTTCTGTCTTTAAAAATAGATTATTTTCAGAAAGTTTTGGCGGGAAAACGAAAAAGATCGCGACGCTGTATTGTATTATTTTCCAAAACTTGTGTTATTTTCAGTGTTAGTGCATAAAATTGGTGGCATTTTATTCGTTAAGTGCTGGATTACAGGCATAAGTATGGGAAAGTGGTATAATGATGGTGAAACGTTTTTTTTCGTGTTGTTTCCAAAACTCCATAGAAGCTTCAAGTAAAGTTGCCACCACTTTACTAGGAGTATGTCTTTGACATGGACTGGACTATGATTTGACTTGATGACTTCGACTGTGACTTGACACATATTTGCGATAAATATCATTAACTTGATAAATTATTAATTACTTGACACTGGCTAAATACACAAAAGTGTGGAGCCAAAACATAAAAAAAAGTTCATTTTTTATTATTAGCTGACCTGGCGAACTTTATTCCATCTATAAGTCAATGAATGTGAATATTTAGGATTTTATTAAGACACCAATTTTCACTTGTTATCCTATTCCAGACGAAGATAAATCCAAAAACACAAGAATCATAAAAGTTGGCTCAGCCGTTCTAAAGTTATAAGCGGTGTAACTAACACGACTTTGTTTTATACTTAACTAATTGACCCACCCCGGCTTCGCACGGGTCAATTACTACAACGCGGTTGAAAGGAAAGAAAAGTCCTATGTCCGTCTCCTGGTTCTAAGCTACCTCCCCATCAATTTTCAGCCAAATCGGTTCAGCCATTCTTGAGTTATAAATGGTGTAACTAACACGACTTTCTTTTATAATCATCCATCGAGAAAATTTCAATTTTCAGGGATAAAACGAAGCTTTTTTTTACATCTCACACAACGCCATCTAGCCCCAAACTAAGCAAAGCTCGTATTATGGGAACCAGATAACTGATACAATACTTATACACATATACACATAATACAATATAACACCCAGACACAGAACAAACACCTATATTCATCACACAAATGTTTGTCCTGGGTGGGAATCGAACCCACAACCTGCAGTTCAGAAAGCAGGGATACTACCAACTGAGCTATCGGGCCAGTCTATATCAGCCTATATGTTAATGTAGTGTATAAGCTATCTTGGTACCTAATTTCATTCAAATCCACTAAGCCGCTTGAGCGTGAAGGAGTAACAAACATACACACAAACACACATACAAACTTTCGCATTTATAATATTAGTGTGATATTATATATATGGATATAGATTTTTATTACACCATCACCTATCTCAAAATGGCCTCATATATAGAAAAAATTCAATGGCCAATAAAAATGCACATGTCATAGCTGTCTACCCTAATAATAACTAATCATATTAATATTATGGCAACCAATTTGGAATCCATAAAGCTAAATGCAGGAAAATTATAGGAATCAAACCTTAATTTTATAATTTAAAAAAGACGATTTGTAGTCGGGTACTTATCTAACATTTTAACTTAATAACGCATTTAAATATAATCCCTAAGTCTATTGCTATAAAGTTTATGTGCAAGGGCGATACCTCCATATTGTTATAAATGTTTTGACCACAGAATTCACCCTTTTTACATAAGAGTCTTGATTATGATACTATTTACGTTTTTCCTAAAAGTTTTTTTTTATGTTTTGGCTCCACACTATTGTGTATTTAGCCAGTGTCAAGTAATTAATAATTATCAAGTAGTCCTTTACTCCTAGTAAAGTGGTGGCAACTTTACCAGAAGCTTCTATGGAATTTTGGAAACAACACGAAAAGAAACGTTTCACCATCATTATACCATTTTCCCACACTCACGCCTGTACTCCAGCACTTAACGAATAGAATGCCACCAATTTTATGCACTAACACTGAAAATTACACAAGTTTTGGAAAATAATACAATGCGGCGACGCGATCTTTTTCGCATTCCCGCCAAAACTCCTTCTTAAAAGTTATGATGAAACGAATTCACATTGCAAACGTGGTTGTGTATAGAAGTGATGGGAAATTATTTGATTCCTTTTGGGAATAGCTGATGAATGAAAATATCGTAATAATTCAGGTAGAACGTTTCTGTTTAGGGCTAAGGAAAACAACAGAAAATAAGTTCATTGACCTCTACCACTGACTTCTTTACGTTATTACCTGTGTTATTTTAAAATATGGTATTCCTAAAACACTGTCCCATAATTATCTTGAATAAGGGAAGATTAATTTAGTGAACCTATACTACAATCTATACATATACATATAGACTGGCCCGATAGCTCAGTTGGTAGTAGCCCTGCCTTCTGAACTGTGGGTTGTGGGTTCGATTCCCACTCAGGACAAAAATTTGTGTGATGAACATAGGTGTTTGTTCTGTGTCTGGGTGTCATATTTTATTCTATGTATGTATTTACAAACAAAAAGTATCTAAGTATTGTATCAGTTATCTGGTTCCCATAGCACAAGCTTTGCTTAGTTTGGGGCTAGATGGCGTTGTGTGAGATGTCCACACATATTATATTATTATTATTATATAAAATTCAAAGTCCTGACTGACTGACATAATATATCAACGCACAGCCTAAACCGCTGGTCCTAGAGACTTGAAATTTGGAGGGTGTGTTCTTTGTTAAGTGTAGGTATCCACTAAGAAAGGGTATTCCGAAATTCCATCCCTAAGAGTGAACGTTAAACAAATGAGTGATTGAATTATCTATGAAAATTTTTTTTCTTCGTTGCCTTAGGCTACGTGGGTGAAGCCGCGGGCAGAAGCTAGTTAGTTATAAATTAATTGCATTCAAAGAAGAAAGATAACAGATTAAAATTAAAAACAATGCTGTATAGCAAAACTTAATCTAAGAAGCCCTTACTAGTAGGCAACGTGTACAAAATGCTGGCGGCATTGCCAGCGTTGAATGGCAATGCTTAGTCTTTGGGCTAAATAGAGACCAGCATTTTGGTCACGTGTTGCCTCGATCAGTCGTGAAAAACAGTAAACACTGTTCTATATACCAAATTATTAATAACAAACGCAAAGCTTAAAAAACCGACCTCAGACTTATATGGTATTCTCATGGAAGACATTGTCAGAACAGCACCCCTACCGCGTAACCGTTCTGGGAATCGGCTTCGCCTGCCATCCTGCACGCGCCAATTAACAAGTCCACGAGTGCGAGCAAGAGAGAACACGATTACGATCTCCACCAGACTTCGCGGTAAGGCCCCTGGACCAAATTAAAATGGGATCATGCGGAAAGCACCAGCTTTCAAATATTAAAAAAATCCTCAAAATCGATTCACCCTGTCGAGTTCTGAAGTAACATATAAAAAAGACAACTGAATTGAGAACCTCCTCCACTTTTGAAGACGGTAAAAATTTTAGACAATTTATAATTCATAATATATATCAAACTAATTTTTTTTTTAAATATATTTTATAATATATTTAATATCAAACTGTAGTTACGACAATTTTATTATCAATTGCTTTTGAATTTTCGTTTGTGAAAATCCATATTATGATTTCTTATTTCTAACCTTTTACAGTCAAGTTTAAATAAACTCTACCTACCCTCATTAAAATAAAATTATTTGAAAGTCTCCTAATTTATAAATGGTACAACAATAATCCGGTTCAACAGTAATCCAATTCTATTTAAAAGTGGAACCACGCCTTTTAAAGCTCGGTGGGCGTCTCACGCTGCCATTGGTCGACACGATCGGCGCAAGCGCATTTTCTAAATTAAAAATAGAATCTAATTTTAGTTTATAGTGTTTTTAACTCTTGTAAATATTTCGGCGCATGTAATTATGAAAATAACAACTTTTGTATAAGCGATGACTTAAAGTAGATCTTTCAACAGCTTTCCATTATCGATGTGTCGAACCGAAATGTGTTTAGGCAAGTTATTTGACAAGTTTACACGTTTCAAAATTATCGTTTCTATAAATACGAATGCATTAGTCGAGTCATCGGATGGAAAAGGTATTAAAATAATAATAACAAAGTATAAATCGGAATCACCTGTTGAAATGTAACTAAATAATTATTACCTAAAATATTTTACTTTTAAAAACCAAGAAATATTGGAAACGTTGCAAATTTTTTATAGATTATTTATTTTAGAAAATTTACATGACACTTTTTTACGTTAGTGAATTATGTGACGAGCTAGTCTTTCACCTGATTTTAAGCGACACGGCCTGATAACCTGATATTAAGTGGTTAAAAACTTTATATAATAAATATGTAAAGCAAAAATTAGAGAATAATAAAAAACAATAACTGCAATATGACATAGAACTAAAGCTTCAAACACAAATCTTCTAAATATATATAACTCAAAAGTGACTGACTGACTGACATAGTGATCTATCAACGCACAGCCCATACCACTGGACGGATCGGGCTAAAATTTGGCATGCAGGTAGATGTTATGACGTAGGCATCCGCTAAGAAAGGATTTTTGAAAATTCCACCATTAAGAGGGTGAAATGGGTGAATTATTTTCCCATAGGCCACGCCGCGGGCGAAGCTGCGGGCAGGAGCTTGTGTATAGTTAAAAAGAAAGGCCTATTCAGCCATTCCCCAATAATGGCATACAAGATCTATACCTAGTCCAATGAAAATGTAAAGATCGGTAGGAACCAACAGGATTCCAAAACGAAAATGCATATCGTACATAACATTGTTTGAAAGCAGTAAATCATCAATCCGAAATGGTTTGCTGTACAGATTACAAAACTTATAGAAAAAAGACTTGATCCAAAGTCAAGTCTCATCCAACATCTATTAGTGACGTGCATCAAAAGTCTAACTTGAGATATTGACCGCGTTAGATTATATACGGCGGCGATCCACTCTCGCGCATTCCCACGTCTGGCAGATCAAAGAGCAGCGCCGGCGCCATCTCCTGACGCCGACAGATAAGCTCGGGCCGTAGGGACGGGACGTGTGTAATTGGAAACGGACAAGATTCGGCGATCATGAGAAAAAAATTAGCTTTTAAGTACCTGATAGGTTTTCTGGCAGGAAAATGAAAAAGATCGCGTCACCGCATTGTATTATTTTCCGAAACTTGTGTTATTTTCAGTGTTAGTGCATAAAAGTGGCATTTTATTCGTTATGTTCTGGATTACAGGCATGAGTGTGGAAAAGTAATGATGGTGAAACGTTTATTTTCGTGTTGTTTCCAAAACTCCATAGAAGCTTCTGGTAAAGTTGCCATCACTTTACTAGGAGTATGACTAGACTATGACTTGACTCACATATTCACACATCAATTATATATTGGTCTTTACCTATGAAATTGCCGTTTTGTTTGAAAAAAGTTAAAGTATTTTTTTTACGAACTTATTTATTTCTTTTATTCAAAGTAATCACCCCTGCAATCAATGCATCTTTGCCAACGCTGTGGCAGTTTATGGATGCCCTTCTTGAAAAAATCAGCAGGACGGGAGACAACAAACTCTTCAAAGGCTCTCGGGAATTGCATTTTTTTCCCGCTAAAAAGTTGTCCAAATTTTGGAAAAAGTAATAGTCGGTAGGCGCAAGATCTGGTGAGTATGGCGGATGAGGGAGAGCTTCCAAACCCAACTCATGCAGCTTAGAGACGGTCTGTTGTGCAGTATGGGGTCGCGCGTTGTCGTGAAGTAGCAGTGGAGACGACCGATTGACCAAATCTGGTTGCAGACGTGCGAGTTTCGCCATCATTGTGGTCAGTTCTTCAATGTACACATCTGCAGTAATGCTCTCGCCGTTTTGTAAAAAGCTATGATGAATCACACCAGCACTAGACCACCAAACTGTGACCATCACCTTTCTAGGGGTCATTTTTCGTTTTGCACATTGCTTTGGTACCGAACCAGGATCTAACCAACTTTCTGAGCGCTTTCGATTGTCAAAAAGAATCCATTTTTCGTCGCACGTAACAATTCGCTTCAAAATTCCTTCATTTCTGTGCCTGTTAAGCAGCGCAAGGCAAGTCTCGACGCGTACGTTGCGCTGGCGATCGTTAAGTTCGTGGGGCACCCATCTATCAAGCTTTTTTATCTTGCCAATCTGTCGCAAATGGACCAATATTGTTTTGATGCTAACATCAAAAGCTGCTGCCAGCTCAGCTGTAGATTGAGATTCATCAGCTTCCACAATCGCCTTTAATTCATCATTGTTGACCAAAGTTTCCGGACGACCACGAGGTTCATTTTTCAAGTCAAAATTCCCAGAACGGAACCGAGCAAACCAATAACGGGTTGTACGTTCGTTTGTACAGTTCTCTCCGCAAACGTCGTTGATGTTACGTGTCGTTTGTGCCGCGTTGGTGCCACGACGGAACTCATATTCCATTATTACACGAAATTTCAAAGTATCCATTATGAGGAAAAATGTTGAAATGTAATGAAAATACAACGCTAATCAATAAACAAAAGACTTATATTGTAAATAGAATGTCATATTTTTAAAACAAAATTAATTTGAATTTAGAATTCATAGCCAATCAAAACTTTTTTTTGTTTGAAAAGTCTGTACTGCAATACGGCAATTTCATAGGTAAAGACCTATTATTAACTTGAGAAATTATCAAATACTTGACACTGGCTAAATACACAAAAGTGTGGAGCCAAACCAAAAACAAAAAAAGTACCTGATGTGAATCCTAATTTTGCTTTACTAATTTAGTATTATGAATCTTATATCAAAACCCTACTTATCCCATATCCTTTAAATAAAACAGTTTATAAATACATTGAGAATGCTCAATATGAGTGCAGCAGAGGAAATGAGTCCATGACCAACGTATTTTTTTAATAACTTACGGAGAAAAGTTGCGCATCTCTATAGAAACTAATTTATATACATGACGGCGGCTACGTCCAGTTATAAACTCTATGCGCAGCGGGCAGTACCGTAATTTACTCTGTGGCAGCATTTAAATTTATTACAGTGGCAATACTGGCATTTGTCATCGCTTCCCTACCCATCTGGCTATAAAAAGGGACCGCTTGGTGTACTACGGATCATTCTTGTTCCAGACACGGCGCGGTGTGGACATGCTGAAGGCCTATAGCTCTATCGGTTACAACCTACGCAGAACCCACTCTGTCTACATACATATGTACTGACTGGCCTGATAGCTCAGTTGGTAGTAGCTCTGCCTTCTGAGCTGTAGATTGTGGATTCGATTCCCACCCACAAACATTTGTGTGATAAACATCGATGTTTGTTCTGTGTCTGGGTGTTATATCGTATTCTATGTATGTATTTACAAACAAAAATTATATAAGTATTGTATTAGTTATCTGGTCTCCATAGTACAAGCATTGCTTAGTTTGGGGCTATAGATGGCGCTGTGTGAAATGTCCACACATATTTATTTATTACTTTAAAAATTTAACTTTAAGATAAAGACTGTTGAAATAAAAAATAGTGACAAATTAGTCGTTATGGAACTGTAACGTTTCGCAGTAGTAGTCGTTATGGAACTGTAGTGTTTCGCTGTAAGTGTTCGCAGTGCCACTAGGAGCATACAGTGATAAAATTATAAAGTTCCACTTCAGTCTTGTCATAAAATAGTCTTGTTTCCCTAAAGCAGTCCCGTTTTAAACGACGAACAACAAGCCTCATAAGCCCATCACTATAATTCAAGTGGTTGAGTCGAGTGCTTCCCAAATAGTTGGAGTATTTTTAACTCCTGGTTTTAGCCGGTGAGTGCAGCGGCTCCTTTACACTGAACCAGCTGGTTGTGACCGGATCCTTCATAGTTTTTGTATGATTTGATAAGTCCTACCTCTGTTTTTTTTTATTATGGCTTCACACTTTTGTGTATTTAGCCAGCGTCAAGTATTTGATAATTTCTCGAGTTAAGTAAATATATATGTATATATGTCAAGTTAAGTCACAGTCCAAGTCATCAAGTCAAGTCATAGTCAAGCCTAGTCAAGTCATACTCCTAGTAAAGCGGTGGCAACTTTACCAGAAGCTTGTATGGAGTTTCGGAAACAACACGTAAAGAAACGTTTCACCATCATTATACCACTTTCCCACACTCACGCCTGTAATCCAGCATTTAAAGAATAAAATGCCACCAATTTTATGCACTAACACTGAAAATAACACAATTTTTGGAAAATAATACAATGCGGTGACGCAATCTCTCTCGTTTTCCCGCCTAAACTCCAAGTACCATACTTAATGATATGTATTTAACTAACTAAACTAACTTTTAATAATGTAACTTTTAATAATAATATAAAAAGTCTATAAAAGCACCACTTCCACCACGTCATAAAGTAGGGAGCACAAAAAAGTTTAGTTATTCATGCAAATTTATTTTATCGCTTTCAAATTATGCTCCTTCAGAAACGATACACTTATGCCAACGAATCTTCCAATCATCAAAACAATAAATGAATAAATATTTGACATTTCAAACAACGCCATCTAACCCCAAACTAAGCAAAGCTTGTACTATGGGACCAGACAACTGATACAATACTTAGATACTTTTTGTTTGCAAATACATACATAGAGAGAATACAATATGACTTAATAAAAAAAAATTGTATTCGGAACCATAAACAAATCCATTCCCCATAACTTTTTTTGACAGAAAGTAATTACATACACATACATTTAAATAAAAGGTCTTTACCTATGAAATTGCCGTATTGCAGTACAGACTTTTTCAAACAAAAAAAAGTTTTGATTGGCTATGAATTCTAAATTCAAATTAATTTTGTTTTAAAAATATGACATTCTATTTACAATATAAGTCTTTTGTTTATTGATTAGCGTTGTATTTTCATTACATTTCAACATTTTTCCTCATAATGGATACTTTGAAATTTCGTGTAATTATGGAATATGAGTTCCGTCGTGGCACCAACGCGGCACAAACGACACGTAACATCAACGACGTTTACGGAGAGAACTGTACAAACGAACGTACAACCCGTTATTGGTTTGCTCGGTTCCGTTCTGGGAATTTTGACTTGAAAAATGAACCTCGTGGTCGTCCGGAAACTTTGGTCAACAATGATGAATTAAAGGCGATTGTGGAAGCTGATGAATCTCAATCTACAGCTGAGCAGCAGCTTTTTATGTTAGCATCAAAACAATATTGGTCCATTTGCGACCGATTGGCAAGATAAAAAAGCTTGATAGATGGGTGCCCCACGAACTTAACGATCGCCAGCGCAACGTACGCGTCGAGACTTGCCTTGCGCTGCTTAACAGGCACAGAAATGAAGGAATTTTGAAGCGAATTGTTACGTGCGACGAAAAATGGATTCTTTTTGACAATCGAAAGCGCTCAGCAAGTTGGTTAGATCCTGGTTCGGTACCAAAGCAATGTGTAAAACGAAAAATGACCCCTAGAAAGGTGATGGTCACAGTTTGGTGGTCTAGTGCTGGTGTGATTCATCATAGCTTTTTACAAAACGGCGAGACCATTACTGCAGATGTGTACATTGAAGAACTGACCACAATGATGGCGAAACTCGCACGTCTGCAACCAGCTTTGGTCAATCGGTCGTCTCCACTGCTACTTCACGACAACGCGCGACCCCATACTGCACAACAGACCGTCTCTAAGCTGCATGAGTTGGGTTTGGAAGCTCTCCTTCATCCGCCATACTCACCAGATCTTGCGCCTACCGACTATTACTTTTTCCAAAATTTGGACAACTTTTTAGCGGGAAAAAAATTCAATTCCCGAGAGGCAGTACAAAACGCCTTTGAAGAGTTTGTTGTCTCCCGTCCTGCTGATTTTTTCAAGAAGGGCATCCATAAACTGCCACAGCGTTGGCAAAGATGCATTGATTGCAGGGGTGATTAGGTACTTCGAATAAAAGAAATAAATATGTTCGAAAAAAATTTACTTTAACTTTTTTCAAACAAAACGGCAATTTCATAGGTAAAGACCTAATATATTCATTAGCTAAAAAAGCTGTTATATCAATAATTATCTATCCTATAAACCTTAATCTAATCTAACCCTTAACCAAGACAGTTTAGCAAACAGAAAGCTCGTTAAAATGCAAAGCTGGCACTTGGCACTTCCACCGTTGCAGGATATGAGAACAATTTGAATGATATTGCACATCGAGTGTTTGACACTTCGCCGGTGTGACACTTCACCGGTTTGACACTTCACCGAGGTTGGATATTGCGACGGATTAGGATTCAATGTTGGTGCCGTGGAGTTTATTGCCGAGTTAAATGAATATCTATAAACTATGAAAGGTTCCTTATTTCTTCTCTTTAAATTCCCTTTCAGGCTTAATTTAAATCTTTTACTAACCCTTATTCTCTTTCCGAATTTATACATATAAAATTCAAAGCCCTGACTGACTGACTTTAATATCAACGCACAGCCTAAACCGCTGGTCGTAGAGACTTGAAAATTGGAGGGTGTGTTCTTTGTACAGTGTATCCTTAAGAAAGGGTTTTTCGAAATTCCATCCCTAAGAGGGTGAAATGGGTGTTTGAATTATCTATGAAAAAATTTCTTCTTCGTTTCCTATAGGCCACGCGGGTGAAGCCGCGGGCAGAAGCTAGTAATAAGGTCAGGTCATCGCGGCCAGTTATAGTCAAAATGCTGTTTTTTTTTTGTAGTAATGGGTAGTGTTTAGTATTAGTTATTATATCATTGTAGTATTTAGTTGAAAATAAAGCCAATTGGCCGTGAATAAAAAATGTAAATGCTGGTTGTATATTTCTTTGTTTATTTTTCACGTCTTTGTATACCTTATTGTGCCGACCGGTACACTTACCTATACACAATGTGTAGGTATCGTGAACGCCCAGCCCCACGGTTGCACCCGCAACTTACTCGTTTTCCCCCTGAATTTTATATCCGGGATTAAAAGTATCTTATTATGACACCGGTAATATAAGCAACCCTTGTGCAAAATTTTATCTAAATCGCTTCAGCCATTTTGACGTGAAAGTCAGTCAAACGGAGAATGTGCTGAGATTTTCTCTTCCACAGAGTAAATACAAAAATAATCGAATGATTGTTTCGATGTAATGATCGTGCTTTTATGTTTTATAACTATACTAGCTGACCCGTCCCGGCTACGCACGGGTTAATAGTTTTACACCCTAATCCTGTCCAAGAGAATACTTCTTCTTCTTCTCTCATCTCACCTTTAAAACCTTCCCTAGACTACGACAAACATAAAACAAAAATCAGCTAAACTGGCCCAGGCGTTCTCGAGTTTTAGCGAGGCTAACGAACAGCAATTGATTTTTATATACTAATAAAGAAATTATAGTTATACTAGCTGCGCCCCAAGGTTACACCTACGTGGTGATGTAAAACGGTGATGATGATAATGGAAAGTAGATAACAAGTGTAAAATTTCAAATTTGAAATATTAAATTTCATCAAAATCGGTTCAGCCGTTTCTGAGGAGTATGGTAACAAATATTATGACACGAAATTTTTATATATCTATAGAAATTTTTTTTTTTCATTTTACAGCTGAGGGAGGTAGCTAGGTACCTACAGTATAGGTGTGTAAATACCCTTCTAAAAGAGTTAAAAGGAAACTTATTTTCCGAAACCATTCACCTCAATAATAGTAAAGTAACAATAGCTTTTAGGTTTGTAGGGTAAACGATCGCAGTAGAGATGAGAAACTATCGATCATTGTAGTAGTTAGATTGTCGATAATTTAACCTTTAACCTTTAAAATCTATCTATTTATTGACAATACAATGGCAATGTCTGTAATCCTAGATGATGGTTTTTGTATAAACGATATTGATACGTTTGTAATGTTAGATAAAGGTTTTTGTATAAGCGGTGGTGATGCATCTGTTACGCGGGATGATGGTTTTGATTTTTGGTGTAAGTATAACTTCCAAGGTCGCAATGCATTATGACGCATATGTTATCGATAAAATGACCATTCGCCCGCACTAGCTCTCACAATTACCGGAGTGTGGTGTGACTGGCAGACGATACACGAGCGCATTAGTTTTTACATATAGTGGTCCGAGGTCACAATAGTATCGATATGTTATCGATAAACTGACCATTCGCGCGCAACACTAGCTCGCACAATTACCGGGGTGTGACTGACGGACGTTACTTACACGAATGCATTAGTTTTTACATTTAGCTGGTGATTGTAGCCTTGTTACTTTACATGCGGTCAGACGGTAGATGGTAAACAATGGCGGTTGTTTTGGAATGTATAGAGGTAAGTTGGTGCTTAGTTTTGTAGCTTAATTAGCTTGCGTTAGCGTGTTGAGCTTAATCTCTTAAATCTATAAATATATATACAAGGTGGAATTTAATTCGTTCCTTTCCTTTTATGTATGTATTCAGTCCATGCTACATAATGCTCCCATATAACTAAATTAAAAAAGTACTTATGAAATAAAACTTAAGTTTAGATATTATCAAATTTAAATTCTAAAGAAAAGCTTTGTGACATTGAACAAAGCAGGTGTTTTATTGTCTACGAAACATTTATAAAGCACTCAGCCGGTGCCCGCGCTGTGTGTACCGTTAAATAGATATTTCGGATGTCATGCAGTTATATTAAGAGGCAATTAATACTAAAACAAAAACTTTTTTTAAATTGGACCTTGTACGAATATTCTATAGCATGATCTGAGTACATACATTTAAGAAAAAGAGTGAATTAAATTCCACCGTGTATAAAGGAAAGTCGTGTTAGTTACAATATTTATAACTCAATAACGGCTGCACCGATTTGGCTGAAAATTGGTAGGGAGGTAGCTTAGAACCAGGAGACGGACATAGGTTTATATCCCGTTCGACCGCGTTTTACCAATTCACCCGTGCGATACCGGGCGAGTCAACTAGTACACAATAATGAATGGATTATTGTCTGCTAATTTTCAGATATTGTAGTCTCGTAATTATGAGAGTGAGTGTGGCTGAGTGGTAGCCGGTTCGACTATTAAACTGATGCACCCAGGTTCAATGAACTGTCAAAAATGACTGTGCTTTACTCTAGTGTAGTTCAAAGTCTGCCTCTGTAGCTAGCTTCAGTTTGTCCATCATCAACTGCTTAAGCTAGACCTCCATTACTGAACATGAACTTTTCCCACAGAGCGCTACTTTAACCGGCTGCCAATTTAATCCATCGACTCTCTCCGTGGTTTTGACCAGATCATCGGTTTAGTGGACAGCTAATTCTGACCGAGAATCTTAAATAATCTTGTGAGTTGAAGAGATCCAGTTCCACACCTATTGGCATAAAGTAATGATCACTAATTTAAAAAACGAAGGTGCCACACGACTGAAGTCAAACTTCTTTAGTTTAGCTCCATCTATCGGCTGGTATAACTTTGTTTTTGCTTTAATGTTAATGTGGCCATCTTGACCATTGTAAATTGACATTTTACCGGACAACATAATAACACAAATTTTTAACTTTGTTATTGTTGACAATGGAGATCTACGTGAACGAACATCAACTTCCGTTCGCCCCTCATTCACCAGCTTACTCTCCAAGTCAAGCGTGCGTAAAGAAGTTTCGTTTCGTTACTTCAATAAGTATGATTGTTCTCTCTGATTATGACAACACAACACTAAATACTCATCTCATTACCAGCGCGGGCCTGGCATCATCCCTTCACAGTCCATCCCCTAATTATCACCATATCACGTGATATCACGTGATGCCAGTTGTGGACGCAGCGATGCGTGCGCGCCATCTGCCGGCGCACGCGACTGATTAGCTTTATGACTTGCTTGTTGATGTTTTGCGTGTAAATTAGAAAAATGCTTTCTGCTTTTATTGGATAGGCCTAATGCAACTTTATTTATAAAAAAAAACTTTACCAAGGAAAATAATAACAGAGGAAATAATAATAATAGTGGAAGCCAGAACATTCAGTTTCAAAGCATAGTTTGACTGACCCGATAGCTCAGTTGGTAGTATCCCTGCCTTCTGAACTGTAGTTTGTGGGTTCGATTCCCACTATTGACAAACATTTTAATTTTTAAGACCTTTCGAAACGTCTGGTTGAAGCCACGCGTGACCAAAATGCTGGCCTCTACTTCGGCCAAAGATTGAGCATTGCCATTCAACGTGGCGATGCTGCCAGCATAATGGGCACGTTGCCCACTGGTAGTGGTTTGTTTGATTAAGTTTCCCTTTTCATTGTTTTATGTTTATTAAATAATATAATTTGTGTGATGTACATCGATGTTTTTTCTGTGTCTGGGTGTTATAATATGTGTTTACAAACAAAAAAAAAATTAAGTATTGCATCAGTTATCTGGTTCCCATAAAACAAGCTTTGCAAGCAAAACATATTTATTTATTTATAGTATTGTACATAAAACCAAGAGAACCTTTATTCTTCAATTTACCTATACATAGTAACTTTTCACTAGCAAAGACTATGGTCTATGAGACTAATAGTTTTTCTGCCCATCCCCCTGATTTTTGAGCAAATTTTTGGTTAATTATAATATCACTGTGTGACCAAATCATACAAGCGACAGTTTAGCTAATCAACTCTTGAAACCAGTGGACCCGAAATCAGACCCCTCGATTCCCACACGACCAATATCTTTTTTAATCAAGGTAAATGTCCCGATTCTGCACTCGAAATAGCAACTCATCATAACCTGTCACGCGATGTCACATCTCGTCATCACAGCCCGGTCGTCACGCACAATGCTGCATATTGTCGAACACCATCCAGAATTACAACTGATTGCTTCGTATTGTTGAACGCAATGATTTTTGTTTCGTGTGGTTTATACTGCCCGTCTTCAGTTGAGTGGTGGGAAGGTAGGGGTAAAGGAAATTGAATTGATATTTGTATATTATTGTATTTTCTCTATAAGTGATTTATTCTTTGAGAAATAAAGTCATAAACCGTATATTTAGGTATGTGAAAAGTCGGAGAATTTTTAGAAAAAATTAATTATCTCATCATTTACTTACCTATATAGGTATACTAATAATAAAGAGTTAAGAGAAAGTAAGTATTAACTAGGTGGTAGGACTTTTCTGCAAAGTTCGTCTAGGTAGGTACCACCGCTTTGCCAGTTACTCTGCCGCCAAGCAGTAGTGCGCAAGCACCGCAAGGACTTCGTTTTTAAGGTTTTAATAGATTTTTTGATCAAGAAATGTTATTATAATTTGACAGAATTTTTATCACAAAAGTAAGCTACTTTAGAATTAACTTTGCCCAATTGTATTCGTATATTGTTTATTTTTCGTTTCGCAAACATATCAATAACACGTGTATTACAAAATAAGTACATATGTACTATATAGGCAGAACGAGTTGTGCGTTAGTCGCAACCTATATAACTATAGGCCTTTAGCAAGTGCACCGGGCTGTGTCTGGAACAAGAATGATCCGTAGTACATCGAGAGCTCCTTTTTTATAGCCAGACGGGTAGGGGCGCCATGACAGTTGCCGGTGTTGCCACTGTAATAAATTCAATGCCACGACAGGGTAAATTACGGTGCTCGATCGCTGCCCGCTGCGCATAGAGTTTATATTTACAACTGGACGTTGCCGCCGTCATACATATGATGGCATTGGGTATTGACTAAATTAATCAAAGCTCACAAAAATAATAAAAAACTCGAGAGGTGTCAAGGGACACCCGGATGGAATGAAGTACCTTTCGATTAATTAGTGAAGGAAATAGTAAAATTTCAGTTTTATAAAATAGTAATATTTTTTTTTTATTATTAACAAATATAATTTAAATATATAGAATATTAATATAATATGAATGCGACTGGCTTGCTTTCTCTATGAGAGAGAGAGAGAGAGAGAGAGAGAGAGAGAAACACGCGTACGCTGCATGGCTTATAACTATAGCAAAAAGTGTCGTTACAACTTCTGGTCTTCATTTTTTCCGTCTAGCCCCGTTTCGCGACGCGCGATAAGATAAAAAAACAAAGAATATACAGTGCCCTAATCCCAAGAGAGCAAAAATCAAGCAAAATCAATGAGCATTTGCTCATCACCGCTAATGTCGAGCACGCATGGCTGGCCACCCCGCCCCGGCCGGGCGCGCTAGTGGCAATATAAATACTGCGGATTCATTACTGACTGACGAGGAAGGGCTCGCTTTACTCTCAATAGTGTATATTTAGGTAGACATAGTAATACTAGAGTTTGATTTAGCTGGAGAAAATTAGTCGGTTGACACCATTTCATTCAAATTTGTTCAGCCGTTTTGGCGTGAGAGCTACACAAATAAACAAAATGCAGACTGCGTTTCACTTATAAATAGTTATTAGTAGAAAAGGGAAAGGGGCACAATAACTAATCACACTAATATTATAAAGGCGAAAGTTTTTAGTGTGTATGTTGGTTACTCCTTCACGCTCAAACGGCTTAATGGTTTGGATGAAATTCGGTGCCAAGATAGCTTATATACTGGATTAACATATAGGCTACATTTTATCCCGAAAAAGTAAAATTTTCCCGTGGAATGAGCAAATAATTAAAATACCTTTTGCCCGCGGGTGAAACCATGGGGCGCAACTAGTAACTCATACATAGGTAAGTAAGAAAAGAATTTAGTTGCCTTCTTACTTAAGTGAAAATTTCTGTTTCCGTTCTGTTTCTGTAACAGAAATATAAATAATTCTTTAAAAAAAAGTTTTAAACGACTTCAATCCCAACATCATAAATGTAGTCGATATCGAAATACGAATTATCAAGCATAACTCAAAAACTACTCGTCAGATTTTGGTTAAGTTTAAATGGGATCACGTGGGAAGCACCAGCTTCCAAATAAAAATCACTATCGGTCATCTAATCGAAATTTCTGATGAAACAAACTAAAAAAATTATTTACAGTCGAATTGAGAACCTCCTCCTTTTTTGAAGTCGGTTGAAAATTAAATGCTATTCAGTTATAGGAAACACAAAATCTGTGTCTACACAGACCCAACACAGATATAGTAAGTACATCTACAGCTATGCCTTTTTACTGGACCATCACCGCAGGGATTTCATAACTATGAAGAGTTTTAAATGATATTAAATCCAAGTAGGTGACCAAGTACTTACCTACAATGTTCATGAAGCAAAAATATTTGCAATGCTGCCAGCATGTTGGGTACACTACCTACTGATAGTGGGCGGAGCATTTGGACCGTCTATAGGTCATCGCGGCTAATATAGTCACAATGTTTTTAGTAGGTAGTGTTTAGTAGTAGTTGAAGGGTTGAGAATAAAAAGGATTTAACTGACAAATTGACAGTTTCGAGAAAATTGACTTTAAACGTCGACGACGTCATTTTAATGTAGAGTGCTTATAAGGTAATAGAAAAGGTTTATGTAAGTTTCAGTTGCTTGAAAAAGTTTTAATTCTATTTAAAATTACTAAATATAGTACTAATTCATACAATTACTGTAAAAATATAATGTAATATAATAAATATAGTAATGTTTTTATGCTAAGCAAACTGTATTCCTGTGACAGATAAACCAATTTTAGACTCAAAATCTCGAGATTTATACCTAATTTCGGTATTTTGAGAATGTATTATTGAAGATAATTTCACGCTGAATCCAACGATACCCATAAGTCATTTTGTAAAAAGTTCAGTTAAATCCTTTTTATTCTCACCCCTTCAGTTGTTATATCATTGTTTTTAGTTGAAAGAAACCGCTTAGCAACCGGCGCCGCGCTGCGTCCGGGGCGCGCGGTGATAAATGTGCTACCGGCCACGTAGGAGTGGGAGACCAGGCTCCTAATGGAAACACTGTTACTGGAAACCCTTTTAAGCTGCGACAAATCCAAAAGATGGGAACATGGAATGTGCGCGGCCTACTAACTCCTGGAAAACTTACCATCTTGGAAAGGGAAATCACCAGGTGTGGTATAAACATCTGCGGATTGAGTGAAACTCACTGGAGGAGTAGCGGGCACACATTGACCGACACTCACGCTGTTTATTTTTCTGGCAATGACAACAGCAGCCGGAATGGAGTAGCATTTCTTATTCCTATACATCAGAGGAATTGTGTGATGGGCTATGAACCAGTAAGTGATCGGATACTGAGCGTGAAACTGAAGGCGTCACCGGTAAACCTGAATCTCATACAAATCTATGCTCCCACCAGTACTGCAAGTGATGACATTTTGGAGGGCTTTTACTCTGAATTAGAAACAACTATCGCTAAAATCCCCAACAGAGAGTTGCTTATCATCTTGGGTGACTTTAATGCCAAAATTGGAGCCAACGCCAATCAGTTAAGCAACTGCGTGGGAAATTTTGCACTTGGAGAACGCAATGAGAGGGGTGAACGGTTTATTCAGTTCGCAACCGAGAATAATCTAGTTGTGACAAATAGTTTCTTCCAAAACCATCCACGTAGACTTTACACTTGGACATCACCAGATGGTAATTACCGCAATCAGATCGACTACATCCTAGTCCGTTCACGATGGAGGTCATCAATCCGAAATGCCCACACACTACCCGGAGCTGATTGTGGATCAGACCACCAACTCTTGGTTGCTAAGCTGAAAATCAAGCTAACAGCAGCAAGAACGATTGATAAACAAAAAAGGATTGAAGTAAAAGACAAATCTGCATTCATGTCAGCGATACATCAAAACTGGGCAAAGTGGGCTGACCTAAACCATAACGAAGAAACACCAGAAAAGCTGTGGGAGCACGCCAAACATCTCATTCAAAATGCGATTGCAAAATCTAAATCACCAACAGAAAAACGGAAAAAGCAACACTGGATGTCTGCTAGTACCCTTGCCTTAGTCGAAGAGAGACGGGAAATGAAAGTGAAGGGATCTGATATAAAATGCCTCAATAAACTATCTGCTCAGATACAGGCATATTCCAGACGAGATCATAATGCCTACCTTCGCAAAATATGCGAAGAGATTGAAGCGCATTCGGAAAACTATGAGACCAAAGATTTATACCATAAAATACGTTTTATCACAAAAACTATGCCTTCTAATACATGGGCCATTGAAGACAGCAATAATATGATTGTGACTGAGCTAGACCAAATCTCAGAGGCATGGAAGAGTTACTGTCAGTCTCTATTTTCAGATCCCCAGTCGCAAAATTTCCCACCTACAGAACCAGCAAACGAAGACCTGGAGCCGGATATTCTTCTGTCGGAAGTTGAGGCTGCCATTAGACACCTGAAAAATGGGAAAGCTACAGGTAGAGATTTAATCCCTATTGAAATAATAAAAGAGTTAGGAGAATACGGCGTCCACATTTTTCACGTCATTTGCAATAGAATATGGCAAACGGGAGTATGGCCTATTGAGTGGGCTCATACTGTTTTCAACCCATTGCATAAAAAAGGCTCTACGAAGAAATGTAGTAATTACCGACTTATTGCGTTAATATCTCACGCCAGTAAAATCTTGCTGCATATTCTTAACGAACGACTGAAAGCCTATCTCTCCAAAGAGATTGCACAGGAGCAGGCTGGATTTGTGAAGGGAAGAGGTACTAGGGAGCAAATACTCATTGTTCGTCAGATCATAGAGAAGGCTCGAGAGTATAATAAGCCAACCTACATCTGCTTTGTCGACTTCTCCAAAGCGTTTGACTCTGTGAAATGGCCGATTCTGTGGGATACACTGCTGAAAATGGGAACTCCAAAACATCTTATACACCTCTTAAGACGTCTTTATGAAGAGGGCACAGCTTCGGTGCGCACTGATGACGTATTTTCTGTGAATTTCCACCCTAGTGCAGGCGTCCGCCAAGGATGTATTATATCACCACTCTTATTTAACGTATATACCGAGCTCATCATGCGCATCACTCTGAAAGACTGGACGGATGGCGTTGTGCTTGGTGGCTACAAAATTGCAAACTTACGTTATGCAGATGACACAACTCTATTTGCTACTAGTATTCGCCATATGGAGGAACTGCTTCTTAAGATGGAACGCGTGAGCCTAGAATTCGGGTTAAAGATTAATCGCAGTAAGACCAAGATGATGATCATTGACCGTGTCAACAACAACTCGCCGCAAGTGACTCAGATTGCGAACTGTAAAGTGGTCCAGTCATATATTTATCTTGGCACGTTAATCTCAAACAACGGTGGATGTATTGATGAGATCAAGCGACGAATGGCGATAACTAGAACGGCAATGGATAAGTTGAGGAAAATATGGAGGAATAGAAATATCACCAAAGCCACTAAGACTCGGCTCGTGCGAACACTGGTTTTTCCCATATTTTTATATGCTGCAGAGACGTGGACGCTGCGAGAAATTGAGAAGAATAAAATAGATGCTTTAGAAATGTGGTGCTGGAGAAGAATGCTTGGGGTATCGTGGACCGAATTTCGCACAAACGTCTCGATACTTCAAGAACTCCGCATTGAACAGCGTCTATCGACATTAGTTCAAACTCGCATCCTCAAGTTCTTCGGACACGTCTCAAGGCGGAACAACGACTCCATTGAACGTCTCGTAGTACAGGGTAAAGTCGAGGGCACCAGACCGCGTGGAAGGTCACCGATGCGATGGACCGACCAGATCAAATCTGCGGTGGGCGGTCCCTTGCATGAGTGTACCAAAATGACCACCAGTAGGGAGAGATGGCGAGAGGTCGTGAGGCAAGCTACAGCGGCCCACCACTCTTCGTGACGACCACGACCGCTCTGTCAAGAGTGACACGATTGAGAAGAAGAAGTTGAAAGAATAGAGGCAGTCTGCCCTTCTTTGCAATGATGCCGTTGCAGACGGCGTAACCGTAGCCTTTATGTACATGGTATGTGCCGTATACATAGATTTTGTGTGTACGTGGTCTGGCCCGTAGACATAGATTTAGTGTGTACATGGTCTGGTCTGTAGACATAAATTTTGTGTGTACATGGTTTGGTCCGTTGACATAGATTTTGTGTGTACATGGTTTGGTCCGTAGACATAGATTTTGTGTATACATGGTCTGGTCTGTAGACATAGTGACATGTAAGTAGGTACTAAATAGGTACTGAAAACGTCACAGCTCGTGTTATGCCCGTAGGGCTCCGGTTCATTACATTAAAAGCGTAAAGGGTTAAGTTAACCCCTACGGCGTCACAAACGGCAGACCGGCTCGTCGCGCCATCTCATTGTTTCGTGCAAGGATTATGTTGCAATTAGACGATTGCCTAGTTACATTGCCCTGTGGGCTATGTAGGATAAAGGTGGTACAAGAAAGAGTTATGCACAAGCCACGAAGTCTTTCTCCCTATGCATGTATTATTAAATAGTGAGACGCCTGTTTAATAATAATAATAACGCTTAACGATCACGTACATAGATCCTGGACCCAAACTAGGATTCCCTGTGTCTAGAGGCAAAGGTACTGCGAGGGCCGTAGTCCCACAATACTGAGACTTTGCAATACCTTATATCCAACCACTTGTATGGGATCGAACCACTGTGCATCGTCTTGTCTGGTTAAAAAACGGCATGATTCGGTGGCGTTTTTAGCGGTTTTAGTTTGACTGGAATGTAGGAGAAAACTCTCAAAAACACTCACAGTGATGACTTTAGATAGATAGATAAAACTCTCTATTGAAACACCACATTACAGGAACAATTTAAAAGCACAAACTTAAGAAACGATGTCTTCCAGACAACCCAAACCCGACTTTCATTGTGAGTGGAACGAAGTTTGTGAAATTATCTTCGAAAATTACGCTATTTCAGTTCAACCAGAATCCGGCCATTATAAAACATTTAATAAAATTATTCTCATTAGCAACTAACTAATATTAGTTACCTTCGTACAAAACATCAATATATCAATACCCCTGTCTGTCTGTCCGTCTGTCGATATTAATGATGGACATGTAATTATATGAATATTCAATATTGCGGGTCGAATGGCGCTTGACATATTGGTCATTTGGTGAATTGATGATGTCGTGTGATGTTTTTTGACCTAATGTCAATAACAATATAGTAATTTAAGTAAGTATGTATAAGTAATCATCATTTTCACCCTCGTTAACTTGCGGACTATGAGGCTCACTAAAAAATTATAGTGCATAGACTAGGTCACGTGCTTTTTCCGATCAATCGGTTTATTTAGGTACCTTTTTGAAGCAAAGCTTCTTTATTCTCGCTTGATTTGGGGAGTAAGCTGGTGAGCGCGAAGCGAACAAAATTTGAAGTTGGTTCACGTAGATCTCCATTACGCACATAACGAATTAAAAAAAGTATTATTATGGTGGTATGTCCGGTATAATGATAATTTACAATTGTCAAGATGGCGACATTATCATTATAAACAAAGCAAAAACAAAGTTATACCGGCCGATAGATGGAGCTGAACTAAAGAAGTTTTACTTCAGTCGTGTGGTCTAAAGCACACTCGTTTATTTATTTATTTATATGACAGCCTCTGTGGTGTGTTGGTTGAGAAGGCCGGTTCACAAGTATTAGTGAACATAAAAAAACGCAAATACTCGTTCTGACTCTGGGTGTTGTGGCACAATGGTCCTCGTAGTTCCTGGGTCCCTAGACACAGGGAATCCTAGTTAAGGTCTAGGATCTATGTATGTGATCGTTAGGCGTTATTATTATTTATTTATTATATAATGTCTATGTGGTCCAATAACACTCACACATACTAAAAATTAAACACAATTAAGATTAAAACTTTTAGGTAAGGTTAATATATACGCTTACATCAGCTTACAAAAACACGAGTGTAGGTAAATCGGAAAATCCAAGTCCAAAAATTCATGCGGCCCCACGTCCCTTACATTTAGGTACATTTGCACCCTTGAAGGGGTGGAAAGGGGGGAGGTAAAAGCATATTTATGTTAGTTTCTGATTGACGATGATGGCTTCCCCTTGGTTAAAGCCGGGGAGGGGCGCCTGCGATGAATTTGAAGAGTTCTTACGAAAACAAGGGGATTTTAACCTATTTTTATGTTAGTGGATGATGTGACAAGCTATAGTCGTTCACCTGATGCTAAGCGACACTGCACTCTACACATCATCCTGACATAATCGCTATGCGACAAAAGCTCCCAAAAATTATAGATTAAAAAAAACATCATCTTGAGACATCAGCACAGTCTGGTAATAACATTACTCGACTGTGAGATCAGATCATAAAGTTTCAATTTCCCGGTAACTTCACTAACTACAGTGCTCTTCAAACCGGAACATAGTAGTAATTGCGCACTACTGCTTAGCGGCAGAATAACTGGCAAAGCTAGGTGTCATTTGTAGGTACCACCTACCTTGACGAATTTTGCAGAAAAGTCCTGCCTATCTCATCTACCATCTCAAGAATCCATCTTATGGATGCAGTTTAGTAACTAACCCAAGACACGTCACCGGATTGTCACCGCCCGCAAAGTTTGCGAAGATTAAAACACGAATACTGTTTTTACTTTGTGCCAAACGTCAGGAAAGCTTTCTAATTACATTGCATTAATGTGCAATTGATTTTTTTATTTTTTTTAACACGGCAAATTGCCTTTATTTTCTAAATACTACAATGATTTAATAACTAATACTAAAAACTACCTACTACTACTACAAAAAAAAAAAACATTTAGACTATATACTGGCCGCGATGACCTAGACAGTCCAAATGCTCCAGCCCACTACCAGTAGGTAGCGTACCCAACATGCTGGCAGCATTGCCCCGTTGAATTGCAATGCGTATTCGTTGTGCCAAATAAGTGCCAGCATTTATTAATTACACATTAATTACAATGGGCATTCCCACTTAAACAGCTAGCTCTACAAAATAGTAAAGGAAGACGATTATTTTTTTTGTAATTAAAGGAATAATTTTTCTCACAATCGGGGTGCCTTTCGTGATTCAAATATTCTAATTTTTTCTTCACAACAAAATCTATTGATTAACTAAGCTAAGCAGGTGGTACTGGTGGCTATAAACATTGACTACCTACTAGGTCTTCAAGCAATAAATCATAAATGTAAATGGAAAAGGCCAAAACATAATTTTTATTTGATTATGATCAAGTAGGTAAGTTATTCCTATTAATTGTGTATGTACCTATACGCATCACAACTAAATCATTTATGTCAATTTGAGATGAATAAATTATTCTTTGAAACGACAGTACAAGATATTAATCAAGGCTGTAAATCTGTACATATAAAATTCAAAGTCCTCACAGGTTTTGGCGGGAAAGCGAAAAAGATTGCGTCACCACATTGTATTATTTTCCTAAACTTGTGTTATTTTCAGTGTTAGTGCATAAAATTGGTGGCATTCTATTCGTTAAGTGCTGGATTACAGGCACGAGTGTGGGAAAGTGGTATAATGATGGTGAAACGTTTCACCTTGACTTGACACATATTTGCGTGAATTACTTGACACTGGCTAAATACACAAAAGTGTGGAGCCAAAACATAAAAAAAAGTCCTGACTGACTGATGACTCATATTTCAACGCATAGCCTAAACCGCTGGTCCTAGAGACTTAAAATTTGCAGGGTGTGTTCTTTGTAAAGTGTAGGTCTCTACCAAGAACGGGTTTTTCGAAATTCCACCCCTAAGAGGGTGAAATGGGTGGTTGAATTATTTTCTTATAGGACATTCGGGCAAAGCCGCAGGCAGAAGCTAGTAATAACGTAATACATTAAAACTGTTTATTTTTTTCATTTGTTAGAACGATATTCGTCGCAGCAAGCCAGCACGCAACACACTTAACGCACTCCATACTGTAGAGATTTTCTGCCGCCCACGGCAGCCGCTTTACATCTCGCATTTTAAACACCCTCTAGATATAACAGAGCATTGCGACGTCTGCAGTGGAGAAGAAAAATATTGTATTCCATTGGTGAGCCGAGCGAGACTTTCACTTGATGGTAAGCGCTATGACAATTACAGTGGCATATATTAGGTATATAGGTATTTATGGCCGGATTGCTTCGGATCGGAGTTTTCTGTTCTGCATTGTGCCGGATTGCTTGCACCAGTAGTGAGAAAGAGAACTGCTTTTTTTCAAACTCATATATTGTAATGGGCTTGCTATATAATATTTGACAATAAGTACTTTGTAATTCTATATGCTTATTACAATAACTTATTTTAAGTACCTAATATAATTTTGACTTGTAAAAGTCATAATAATAGCCTATTTGCAATAAAAAATTTTGACTTCGACTTTGACTTGACTTGTATATTAGGTACCTACAGAAGAATTCGATGCAGTTTTGTAGCACTGAGCTCGTCTCATTTTGTGTCTACAGACAACTCAAATATATTCTATTTGACTGCCTCTGTGGTGTGGTGGTTGAGCCAATCGGCTCATAACCCGGAGGCGCCGGTTTCGATTCCCGCAGCAGGAAAAGTATTTAAGCTCGCGCGAACAGATGGAACCCTTACGCATTTTTTTTAAATTGTGTTATTATTGTCAAGAGAAGGTTCTTATGAAACAAAAAAAAAGAAAGTCGCAGGTCACAGCTAGTATCAGATAAATGTATTTTTTATTTATTTGCATGACCTTAAATATCTAAAAAACAAAACAATCAAAAATCGTGAAGTTAACCACCTAAAATCACTACCCCTACACCCCTACCACACCTAGCTACAATTAAGGGTAGCATCGCGTTAAAAGTTAATCTTCAAATAATAGCGATGTCCGACCGATGACGTCACGACACGCCAGGTGGTGGAAGTGAGATACAGGCGGAGAGAATGGTGAGCTTGTTCCACAATATGTTGGGCTTTGGTACAGCAATATGGTAACAAATATATCACTTACTTGTGATAGGAAACACCGTAATCCCGTAAGTTTGATGTCGCTGATCTCCTTTTACACAAAAATATCGCACAATTCGCCATTCCCACGGAGCTCTACCTCGCTATACGAAATGACACTTAATGACCGCGGTTGCGAGTGAAGCAGTTTTATATAACGAGTATGGCCAGTTGCGCCAAATGGCCGACAGTGAGGTCTCGCGAGGTAAGTCATCTGCTTAGCACCAGGTAAACAACTAGTTCGTCGTCACATCATTCATTCACAACAAAACAATTAGGCCTGTACTTTTCTATACATATGAAATTCAAAGTCCTGACTGACTGACTTATATATCAACGTACAGCCCCTGGTTTTAGAGACTTGAAATTTGGAGGGTGTATTCTTTGTAAAGTGTAGGTGTCCACTAAGAAAGTTTTTTCGAAATTCCACCCCTAAAAGGGTGAAATGGGTTGAATTATCTATGAAAAAATGTTAGTTTTCTATAGGCCACTCGTTCAAATCCGCGGGCAGAAGCTAGTTTTATATAGTGGAGTAAGCACATCTGGGGGGTGATCACGAAACTTTGATTGCAATACAACAGGAGAAATTTCCATACTAACTATGCACATAAACTGCGTATTCAAACTGTTAAAGCGAAGTTCGATACACTTTTGTTGTAATAGAAGGAGGTCCATAGGTTTGCTGAATTAATGATATGCCGATTGACTTTGTATAAGATATATTAATTAAAAAGATATTTACAAAAACCAAAATGCGGAAAATAAAATTTTCTCTAATGTCAAGTCTATATCAACAACATTCGTTGCCCCTAGCAACTAGCTGGAAAAGTTCTCTATTAAACTGGTATGTAAACTTTTTCGTGGGCTAGCACACCACATCACCCCCCTCCAGAGACCGTCCTACGGGCGATAATATTCTGGAAAACGCACTGTTCGTCCTGATCGAGTGGTGGTCACTGGAGCGTCTCGGGTCTCAGGTGCTGCCACGGCGGGAGAATGGTCCAACTCACGAAGTATGTAGGCAGGTTTAATGCGGTCGACTGATACCGTGACTTCTTTGCCTTTTATGCGGAGCTTGAAAACTTTATCCCCTCGTTCTATCACCTCATGCGGGCCTGTGTAAGCTGCTTGAAAAGATGGATGCGAGGTGTCATCTCTTAGAAAGACGTGGGATGCTGTTGCTAAATCTTTGAAAATGAATATGGAGCGGTTATTCCCATGGTGAGAAGTTGGTAATGGCAACAAATTTTTGGCGAATGTGCGCAGTCTTTCAGTGTATACTGTCAAGTCCTCTGTACCATCAGCCGATTGACAAAAAATGTCCCCTGGGAGTCGTAGTGTCTCTCCATATACGAGCTCAGCTGGAGTCGCTTGTAAGTCTTCCTTAAATGCCGCCCGGATTCCCAGTAGAACAAGTGGAAGTGTTTCAAGCCAGCTGCTGGTCGCGTGACATGTAATAGCGGCTTTAAGCTGTCTGTGGAATCTTTCGACGAGTCCATTGCATGCTGGATGGTAGGCTGTAGTTCGTCTGCGTTGAAATCCGATGATGTGGGACAGATGCTTAAAAAGTTCTGATTCAAACTGTCGACCACGATCAGTGACGATATCTTCAGGGCAGCCGAATCTGGATATCCATCCGTGAACTAAAGCTTTTGCCACTGTTTCAGCTGTTATCTCCTGTAATGGTATAGCCTCGGGCCATCGTGTGAAGCGATCTACACATGTGAGACAGTAACGATACCCTTGTGAGAGAGGTAAAGGTCCGATCAAATCTATGTGGATTTTCATGAATCTGGCTCGAGGTAAGCTGAATGATGCTAATGGAGATGAGACATGACGTGTTATTTTTGATCGTTGGCATGCTAGGCAGGAACGAGTCCACTCTCTACAATCTTTTCGCATACTAGGCCATACATAGCGTTCCGATATCAGTTTCGTCGTCGCATTTATGCCAGGGTGGCTAAAAGAATGCAAGTTTTCGAACACTTGCCGTCGCATGTCTTTGGTCACATAAGGTCTGGCCACATTGCTGCTCTTGTCACAATAGATTTCTGTGTGAGATCCAGGCAGTTTGATTTTTGTCAAGCGCAGAGAAGTATCGCTATCCAAAAGTTGTTCTAGTTCAGGATCTGTGCTTTGTGCTTGAGCAAGCTTGGATAGATCGATGGGCTGAGTAATCTCTTCGATGCGTGATAAACTGTCAGCCACAACGTTATCCTTTCCTGAAATATGCCTGATATCTGTAGAAAACTGTGAAATAAAATCCAGATGTCTGAACTGTCTTGGTGAGCACTTTTCTTTTCGTGAATGAAATGCGAAAGTTATGGGCTTATGGTCAGTGTAAATAATAAAGTCTCTCGCCTCCACCATGTGACGAAAGTATTTTATTGCTTCGTAGATGGCGAGAAGTTCCCTATCGTAAGGCGAGTATTTCTGTTGACATGGTGAAAACTTTCGAGAGAAAAATGCTAAAGGTTCCCACATGCCGTCTTTATGCTGTTGTAAAGCTGCGCCCATTGCTGTGTCTGAAGCATCGGTAACTATAGCGAGCTTCGCTTGGCAGTCTGGATGAGCAAGTAGTGCTGCTTGGCAGAGACTTTCCTTGCAGGCGATGAATGCTTTAGTAGCTTCTTCTGATAAATGCACGGGATGTGAACCTTTAACTGATCCTGTGAGCAGTGCATTCAGAGGCGCTTGATGCCGCGCTGCGTCAGGAATAAACCTTCTGTAAAAGTTCACCATTCCTAGGAATCTTCGCAGTTCTCTAACGGTTTTCGGTGGAGGGTAATTCGCAACTGCTTCTACCTTCGATGGTAACGGCTTAGTGCCAGCTGCTGAGATGCTGTGTCCTAAAAACGTTACCTCTGATACACCGAATATGCACTTGTTCGTGTTGATTACCATGCCGTATTCCTTGAGTCTGTTGAAGAGCAGATGAAGGTGCTTCTTGTGTGATTCCTGATCAGGTGAGAAGATCAAAAAATCGTCCAGAAACGGGAAGCAGAACTCCTCAAGGCCCCTAAGCATCTCGTCCACAAATCGTTGAAACGTTTGACTGGCATTACGTAGTCCGAACGTCATGAACGGAAATTCGTATAAACCAAACGGCGTCGTGATTGCGGTCTTCGGAATATCCTCAGGGCAGACAGGAATTTGATTATAAGCTTTTACGAGATCGATAACCGAGTATACTTGACAGCCGGAGAGACAATGTGCAAAGTCATGTATGTGTCGAATGGGATAGCTGTCTGGTACGGTTCTAGCGTTGAGCATTCTGTAGTCACCGCATGGACGCCAGCCGTTATCTTTTTTAGGCGCAAGATGAAGTGGTGATGACCATGGTGACTTTGAAGGTCTGGCTGTTCCGTTCCTCAACATATCTGCAAATTCGTCTTTTGCGATTTTTAATTTATCCGGTGCTAGTCTTCGTGGTGTGCTGCTTATTGGCGGCCCTGCAGTAGTTTGTATATGATGCATGGTATTATGCTTCGGAACACGGTGGACACCGGAAGGTCTAGTAATCTCAGGGTATTCGCTTAGTATGTTATGATATACGGAATTTCCAGAAATAACTTTTACCGATGAAATGTTCCCAGTTGACTGTGCAGGTGAAGCTGGGGACGTAAGGCTTGTAGTGTTGTCGATTAAACGTTGATTTCGACAATCCACGATGAGGTTGTAAAATGATAAAAAATCCACACCTATTATGGCCTTTGTAACGTCCGCTACGATGAATCGCCAAGTAAAGTCACGGCGCAAGCCTAGGTTCAGCACTAAATGAGCGTAGCCGTAAGTAGAAATGGGTGTACCGTTTGCCGCACACAGCTCATAATTTGTTTTCTCACGACGTTCCTTGAGTGCCGATCGGGGGAAGACACATACGTCACTGCCAGTATCGATGAGAAACTGCATCTTCGTAGCGCCGTCCGTGACAAATAGGCGACCGGAAGTTTGGCAATCGGTCGTCGCCATTACCGACTGCTGTTCGCGTTTCCCGCATGGTAGTCGCACGGTTTTACGCACTTACTTGCTTCATTGCCGAACTTATTATGATACCAGCACACAGGAAATTTTCTATAGTTCGACTGTGATCGTGTGGAGCTAGAACGACCGCGCGTTTTCTTGTTTGAACGATTCGGTGCACGTGAATGCCGGTTCACCTGCGCAGTTAGAGCTTGCACTTGTTTGGTAAGTTCAGCAATCTGTTGGTTCATGGCTTCTAAAGAGCTTCCTGGTATGGCACTTGATGTTGATGCTACGTGCGCTGTAGGCGAAACAACGTCATGGATGCGGTCAGCGAGATCTGCGAGCGCTTCCAGCGAAGACGTCATCTGCGAAGCGATTATCGTTTGCGTGCTACTTGGTAGGCGACTGGTCCAGATAGTACGTAGAAAATCTTCGGGAACTCCAGGTCCAGCCAAATGTTGCAAATGTCTTAGAAACTGAGATGGCTTACGGTCTCCAAGTTCTGCGTGCATAAGTAATTGCTTGACCTTCTTTTCTCGTGACGCGGACAGTCGTTTGATAAGTTCCGACTTCAATTTTTCATACCTGTTGGTGTCGGGCGGGTTGATGATTATATCTTCCACCTCAGAAGCATACTGTGGGTCTAGTTGGCCGATAACGTAGAAAAACTTCGTATTGTCCGTAGTAATGTTCGATATCGCGAATTGGCCCTCGATCTGCGCGAACCAAATGGCCGGCTTTTCAGGCCAAAACGGCGGAATGCGCACGCCAACACGACAAACATCTTCGTTCTTATCGGTTGAGAGCGACATCTTAATGCGAATCAGTATCAGAATTATCGCAATCAGCAACAAAATCAAAATCACACACATTTACTGCAAACGTGGACTTTCGGTTCAAAACAGGTCACCAGTAAAGCTAAGTTAGGCACACTTTTGTTGTAATAGAAGGAGGTCCATAGGTTTGCTGAATTAATGATATGCCGATTGACTTTGTATAAGATATATTAATTAAAAAGATATTTACAAAAACCAAAATGCGGAAAATAAAATTTTCTCTAATGTCAAGTCTATATCAACAACATTCGTTGCCCCTAGCAACTAGCTGGAAAAGTTCTCTATTAAACTGGTATGTAAACTTTTTCGTGGGCTAGCACACCACACTGTCAAATCCATACAAATTTTTGTTTCTATTTGTTGCAATCGAGTTACGTGATCACCCAGCTGGTATTGCTAGTTCTTGTCAAAAAAATTGCAAATATAGAACTCTTTATGCCCGTGTGTCACAGCCATTACCACCTCCACCCACCCACAGGGTGTGTTTATTTTCCTGAGCCTGACACCCGACCCGGCTTCGTTCGTGAAATATACAGTTACTGTTTGCGCCCGGCCTCACCCGCGTTCTGTTTCTGTTTGCGCAGATGTAGTGTTTGGTTTGTCGAGGGCAGCTGCGGCGGCCTCGAGAGAACAAAGGTACCTATGATGAGGACGAGAACGGTTGTCTTGTTTAGTGTTTGCGATTTTTAGCCTTTGGATAAATGGTTATATTTTTATTTTTATGTTATTGAATGATGTGACGAGCTAGTCGTTCACCTGATGTTAAGCGATACGGCCGCCAATAACACAACAGTGTCACTCGGAACTCCAAAACTTCAATTTCCAATACCTCCGCATATATGAACAGCCTCTGTGGTGTGATGGTTGAGCAGGTTGGCTCATAGCCCGGAGGCGGTGGGTTCGATTCCCGCGGCAGGACAAGTATTTGTGCACAGAAAAAAAAACCCAAGCACTTGTTCTGTGTCTGTGTGTTATGGGACCATGGTCCTCGTAGTTCCTGAGTCCTCTAGACACAGAAAATCCTAGTAAGGGTCCAGGATCTATGTATGCGATCGTTATTATTATTATAAAGTACTATTTTATAAATAATAGATTATCTCTTAAGAAACTAAATACTACAATGATATAATAACTAATAGTAAACATTACCTATTACTACAAAAAAAACATTTGGACTCTAAGGCCGCGATGACCTATAGACAGTCCAAATGCTCCAGCCCACTACCAGTAGGTAGCGTACCCAACATGCTGGCAGCATTGCCGCGTTGAATTGCAATGCTTATTCGTTGTGCCAAATAAGTGCCAGCATTTTGGACAGGCCGGTGACCAGGCGATCTGATAAACTTTTGAAAACGCGATGAGCTCCCGGCCCCCACGGACCCAGGGTCTCAACACCAAACGTCTCTTAAGTAACCCAATCCATATTAGTTTCTCCAATATAAAGTTTGTTTCGACAGTTATTGTCCACTCTGTATACACACGGACAATACGGGGTGGTGTACCGTCCGCCGTCCATCAGCTAATTGGGAGGGGTAACCGCTGTCTGCGGACTGCACACGGACTACAGGAGTCAATCGATGGTTGCATGACGATTGACTTAATGGCGCATGGTTATAAGGTCATTTTATTGCCAGCTGCAAGATTATTGTTTGTTAATGCCATCAATTCTGAACAGCGTAAAGGTATGAGATATGAAAATATTTATCCGCATCTTATTAATTTTGTATTCCTGTATGGCTGGTTATGCTGTTTGGTTGGCTCGATAGCTCAGTTGGTAGTTCCTGGGTTCGATTCTCATCCAGGACAAAAATTATATGATGAACATAATTGTTCATCAATGTTCAATGAGTCTGGGTATTGTGGGATCGTGGTCCTCGTAGTTCCTGGGTCCCTAGACATAGGGAATCCTAGTTAGGGTCCAGGATCTAATGTACGTGATCGTGGGGCGTTATTTATATATTTATCAAGAACTTGGTATTAAAAAAATTACCTGTAGACTTTGGTCTGAGCTTATTTTTGACAGAATAATTAGTAACCTCAGACCAAATTCGTAATAAACCGTTTTTATTCAACTTCAACAAAAAGAGAGGAAGGAAGTTTTAACTCGTAATGTTCCTTTTTGTTTGTTGTTTCTGAACTCTGTCATTTATTAACCGATTTGGAAAATTATTTTTCCATTTGAAAGGGTTTTGAAATTATACTTACAGGTTGGTCCCATAGAAATTTCATCAAAGTTACTTCAGAAATTTGATTTTTAAATATAGCTGGAAAAAAATATATGCATGATAATATCATCCGAGTATTTCTCAAAATGGCAAATTAAATCATTGCTACGGTTGAAGTCAATGGACCCCCCTTTTTTAAAAAGAATTTTATAATTAAATCTAATCTCTGTAGTCCAGCCAAAGACGATAGATCAGGATCGCTCTATACCATAACATTTCCAACACAATATCTTAAATCTCTAAGCTTTAAACTTAATTTGCTATAAAAACCAATTTGCACAGACCTCGCTTTCCATCAAACTCTTTCAAACCCCAGGTTCAATAAACACCAGGCATCATCTTCCATTTCAAAAAGACCCAATACGGCGTATATTTTGTTTAAAACACAAGGCCCAACACGCTGGCTGGGTTATCTACCCTTAAGATCTTGACACGGCATATGTGTCAGCGATAAGTATCTTCAGTAATTAGATGACACAGTAATAAAATCATTGTAGGCGCGTAATCTTTGATCTATTAATGTATGGCTAATCATGGGGCGGGGAGGATATTTTATAGTTAGACTGTCTTTTTTTTGGAACGGGCTATATGCTTTTGGTCTCTACCGAACTTTACAGCGTCACCGAGAGCCCGGGGTCATTTAAGGCTGCCAGCCTTCAAAAGTAGGAGGCAACTAGCTCAAGGGCACCCGTGGGGTGCGAGCATCGGCTTGGGCCGTTGCCGGGATAAGAGGATCGAGAAGACTACGTCCACTGGAAGAGTGGCCCCTATTGAAAGTCGCGACCATTCTAGCTAACCTACGGGCAGTACGTCGACCTCGCCGGCGGGGTCGGTGTCCTATAGGTACCGGTGCCGGTACCTGAGCCAGAAGGGCTAGGGTCCGATGATCCTGGCACTGCCGATACTACGGCTGCTATAGGATCGCTCAAGACGTGTCTTGGGCGGCGACGACGACGCAGTGGATATGGCTAGTTCTTATAGTGACTATATTATGACTGGTCCGATAGCTCAGTTGGTAATAACCCTGCCTTTTGAACTGTGGGTTGTGGGTTCGATTCCCACCCAGGACAAATATTCGTGTGATGAACATAGGTTTTCGTTCTGTGTCTGGGTGTTATATAGTATCCTATGTATTTATTTACAAAACAAAAAGTATTTTAGTATTGTATCAGCTACCTGGTTCCAATAATACAAGCTTTGCTTAGTTTGTGGCTAGATGGCGCTGTGTGAGATGTCCACACATATGATTATTATTATTATATAGTGAACATAAGCTCTGTTGATTACGACAAATTTGTGATCCTTAGTGACTCAAAGAGCGCGTTACAACACATAGCTCGGTCCACCTCGCACGTGCGAGGCACACCGATTGCTTACACTATACTGGACTCCATTTTAAAACTACAATTAAGAAATAAAGTTATTATATTGCAATGGATCCCATCTCACATCCAACTAGAAAATAATGATAAGGTCGACCTATTAGCAAAACAGGCTGGTGTGGATGGTATCCCTTTGTTAGTTACTCCACTGTATACGGATTATTTTAGTTTGTTAAAAAATCAATGTAAAGACGTATGGCAAGAGTATTTCGATAGGAGGTCGACAGAAAAAGGAATCTGGTATCGGACTATTCAACCAGAAATTATGACGCATCCATGGATTGAACAAAATACGCTTAACCGGAATATACTAGTTACCGCTCTTAGACTGCGCTCCGGACACATTCCATCAAACAAGTTTGCCTTTTTAATGAAGAAAGTACCATCACCAAATTGTGAAGAGTGTGGGTCCGTTGAAGATGTACAGCATGTTCTGTTGGAATGTGTCCGGAATGCCGGTGACAGAAGGACAAGTGTTCTAGGAACCGAGAATTTGTTTAATTTAGGATTATGCAACAGTATTTTATCGTCTCCCTTGTCAAAAGAAGCCTGTAGTCTGTATGCATTACTTAAAAATCACAGCAGAACATAAGAATGATTTTTGTAAACCGATTGGGCGATGTGGTCGCACAGCGACAAAGCCCTGTTTTTTGTATGTGTAATAAATTTAAAAAAAAAAAAAAAAAAAATTATATAGTGAAGGAATTTTGGTGCGCTAAAATCATAGCTCCTTAGTTTCTAAATATTTCTGATGTATTTTGAATCTGGAATAAGGAACTAATTGTTCAACTAATTGTTAATATGTTCGTCTGGTTTTGTTGATAAATGAGCCTTATTTTTTTACTAGTTGTGCCCCGTGGTTTCACCCGCGGATAAAAAGTATTTTAATTATTTGCTCATTCAATGGAAAAAAATCACTTTTCCGGAATAAAATGTAGCCTATATGTTAATCCAGTGTATAAGCTATCTTGGTACCGAATTTCATCCAAATCCATTCAGCCGTTTGAGAGTGGAGGAGTAACAAACATACACACAAACACACATACACACATACAAACTTTCGCCTTTATAATATTAGTGTGAAGTGTGATTTATGTTAAACCTTTGAAAGTCTTACATTTGACCATAGTCTCACCTGATGGTAAGCGATGACGCGGTCGATGATGGAACATGCTTACCTAGAAGATACTGGTTCACTCTTGCCTTGAACATTTGCTTCATAAAATGCCGGCGCGAAGGTAGGTATACCTACATAGAAACTGAGTAGATGCCATAGTTAAACTAAAACATCTAAAGCGAAAGGACCACTTTAAAAAGCGCGCGTGCCTCCACAACTATCCGCCAGATAACCGTTATCTGTACATTTTGTTCGTGCGCGCTATCTGAGCAAATAGATATAAAATTAACGGCGCGTGCGCCTGTTTGTACTTGAGGGAATAGAGATGTGCGGAGTGAATTTGTAGATTTTATCTGTGGGTTTGGTGTGTAGCATATAGATTAGTTGGCGTTTAGATTCGTTTAATTTTTTATAGGTAGTTTTAATGTAATTTTTGGCAACAAGCTCAAGGACGGCCATCTGGGCCCAAGCCTATAATACTATTTAGGTAAATTATTGTGATTAATATAAAAATACCTACCCTTCTAAAAAAGGTTTTAAACTGACTGCAATAGCCTTGAATACTGAGACATTCTTGGATGATATCATCATATGCGTATATTTATATACAGTTATTTTGATTTAAAAACCAAACCACTGAACCGATTTTGGCAAAAAAAGAACACCAAACTGAGAAAATGTGTCTTTTAAAATAAAAATAATAGCTTCTAAATTGTTTTACACCGCCGTTTATTCTTCTCTACTAATACTTATGGACAGTATGTCTGGAACAAAAGTTGTCTGGAAGAGATCGCTGTTAGGCGAGACCGCCCATTGTTACACTTTTTCGTAAAAATTATATTAATTCCTGTTAGTATATTTCATTGGTGAGACAGTAACGAGTTCTCTATCCATCATCTATAATTATTGTAGGTACTGTATCGTCATCCATTATTAACAATTGAATGCAAACACTCGGTACATGTTATAATAAGGTATTTATTCAGATTCAGTATTTTAGACACGTCTCTAACTCTTGCGTGGAGTTTTTGGCGGGAAAACGAAAAAGAAGGCGTCACCGCATTGTATTATTTTCCAAAACTTATGTTATTTTCAGTGTTGAAATTGGTAGCATTTTATTCATTAAGTGCTGGATTACAGGCATGGGTGTGGGAAAGTGTGGGTAATGATGGTGAAACGTTTCTTTTCGTGTTGCTTCCATAACTCCATAGAAGCTTTAAAAAGTTAATAGTAAAGTTGCCATCACTTTACTTTAGGAGTATGACTAGACTATGACTTGACTCGATAACTTGGACTGTGACTTGATACATATTTGCGTAAAATATCATTGACTTGATAAATTACCAATTAATTGATGCTGGCTAAATACACAAAAGTATGGAGCCAATAAACAAAAAAAACTCTTGGGTATGGTTCTCTATTGTCAGCTGTCAGCATCACAGAGTATACAAAAAATTAGAGACAGCAACTATGGAGGAATATCCCTAAACAGTAAGCCACAAGCTTCGTAATGCATGTGACCTTCAGAACCAAATAGTGCGTAACAATAATATCATAATGCCATTCCCAGCTTTAAATAACACAAAACTAAAACAATTTAAATAGATATAAATATAAACATGGCGTACGTCATTCTGACGGAAAGCTTTTAACGCGGCGCGCACCCGCGGGCCGCGGTGTGCTGTACTGTAGCAAGAATGTATTTTCCTGGCCTGATAGCTCAGTTGGTCAGCTGTAAGCTGTAGGTTGTGGGTTCGATTCCAAATTTATTTATTTAAATTAATACTTATTATACTATTAAATTTTGTACTTTCTTTGGAGGAGGCCTTCACCCAGTATGGGGTTCCTACAGATATTGATATATCAAATTAAATTATGTTAGGCTTAAGTATTGTTATATTCAAAATTATTTTAAATTATTTATTTAAACTTTGTACTTAACATAATTTTTTACTTTTTATTTACTGGAAAATTTGTAGGAAATAAAAGGCTTTTTATTTTATTTTTTATTTATTATACTATTAAATTTACCAAACAATTCCCACCCAGGACAAGCATTTGTGTGATAAATATAGATGTATCTTATGTCTGGGTGTAATAATAATTGTATTCTATGTAGGTATGTATTTACAAACAAAAAGTATTTAAGTATTGTATCAGTTATCTAGTTCCCATAGATTTGTTTAGTTTGGGGTTTTTTTTCTAGCTGCATTACCACAGATACCTGGGTCCGTGTTTTTTGTTAAGTTAGTTTGGGGTTAGATGGCGTTGTGTCCAGAAATATTTTTTATTAGTTATTTATATCCCTACCCCATAGAGCGCCACTTTGAGCGAATGCTTGCTTCTTGCATCCATCAACTCCCGCGATTTTGAGGCCCACCTAGTAGGTTTATATGAACAATACTAGAAAATCAAACACCACCTACCACAGTTACTTGCAAATATACATTGTTCACTTCTGCATGCGCCGATCGCCGTTATACAAGGCCGCTTCACGCCGCCATCACCATCGCCCGCGACCGGACGAAAAGCTTTGGAAACTTCACGAATCAAAATAAAATCAAAAACAGCTTGCGTACCTACCTATATTTTAAAGATGATTGACAAAAATTTAACATATTTAACACAATCAAAACCTTACTAAATAATAGATACACCTATACATATATACAATACAATAGTTAGTTGTGCACCAAAAGAGCAAGGTTGGTTTTTGCTGCAAATGCTGAATTTTAATCCCGAGCAAAAGAAGGATTTTACTTACGATCGAGTGTTAGCTGCTCAATAAATTATAAATATATGAAATTGCTCAAAATATTTGAACTATATTTTGCTCTTTTTCATTGAGCTACAATAAAGTGACTCAGGAACAATCAAACAATGCAATAAATCCCACTTCTCTGACACTTCGAATCTGAGCTCAGTAATTATAAATAACCAAATTTTTTAAATGGTCCAATGGCTACTCCATGCATCCACAAGCCTCCATTACCGTGGGACTGACGTATCACGCAGTTACCGACACGGTAGTTCTGTCCCGCACGACCTATACACACTTACTTATAGTTTGTACTCTATATAGGTTATACTCTACTTTCAATACCTACCAATATTACACCTTCCTCCTTGAAGTGGGAATGGGAAATGGATTTATCCAGTTCCCCTTCCGCTCCAATATCCTGAATTACCTGATTTATTAATTATAAGTATTTCTACTACATTACCGAATGAGCAGGCTTATAGTTTTATCGTCATCATTACGTAATCAACCCAATACATTCCATCTGTTTGGGACGCGGGTCTTCTCTCAACTGAAAAGACCGGGTTTGTGAATGACGTCCCATGTTCTCGAAATTGTTTTCAAATACGATCCTTATGAAGTTCGTTTGTGTTAATTTATTGTATGTATTTTATAAGATTGTAAAATTTATTAGGAATACCTTTGAAATATAAATAAAACTAGTCTTTTTAGCTGCTTCGTTTGTAGCATCTTTTATGAAAAAAAAAACAGACCTAGTAAAAACCTAGTTCAAACAAAAGAATTTCTAAGTGGTCAATATCTCAATCTATCCACCCGTAACAAAATTATACTCACAAAAGTGTTTAAAACTAAATTTTATTTCAATTCGCAGTCATTCTTGCTCAATCACCCAAACCACTTCATTTTTCCAAATTTCTCCACTGCATTGCGCACACACGACTGCACATTGACTGAACAATCCGATCATTGTAAATTCGAAGGAAAACGACAGGATAATCGGCTCGGGCGTTGAAATGGAAAATCACTTCCGATTGAGGGTTCCATCGGCTTTTTGAGTGTACCATTATGAAAGCTTTAAAATATGATTGCCATTTTCAAAGGCAGTTTTACGAGCGACCATTAATTTTTAGGCAAAAATGTAAGGTATTTGTATGGTAAGTATAAAACATTAGCAAGATCTTTTGTTTTTATCATTCAAACTGCAGGACTAGCATGATCTATAAAAATCGACATATCTCTCGAGAAAGCGAAACAAAGCGAGAAAGAGAAACAATGAAAGAAATAAAGAAAAATATGTATTCAACACTCACAAAAATAAAATATAATTTACAAGAATATACATACAACAAGAGAAGACAATTATTATCACTACATCATCACTACGTAGTATAAAACAAAGTCGCTTTCTCTGTCCATATGTAAGCTTAAATCTTTAAAACTACACAACGGATTATGATGCGGTTTTTTAAAATAGATACGAGTGATTGAAGAGGAAGGTTTATATGTATAATAATATCCATTAAATGGTGGAGAAATTTTTGAGTGAAAACTGTTAATTTTTTAAGTTTCTAATGTGATGTCGTAAATAATTACATTTTTTCCGCTTACATTGCAAACGCAGGCTGAACCCTACGAGATTTATCAAAATAATGTACTAAGTATTGTACACATTGAAAAGGTGTACAGAAAACTCCGGAATGGTATATGTCTATCTCTTATGGATATCCCACAATAACATTTTCAAGAATTGTTTTACTCTTAATTTAACGCGTACGAATAATGAATAAATAAAAACTATTGGATCGATTTTAATATTTTTTTCAGTGAATGGACTATATATTTTGTACCCGTGCGAAGCCGGAGCGGGCCGCTAGTTGTATAATAATTCACTTCTTGTTGTATGTATATTCTTGTATATTCTGTATAACGATCACACGGGTCACGTCATAAATCTTATTGTTGCGTTTTCATTATTAAGGCGCTTATTTTGAGAGAAGAGATACGTCGATTTTTATAGCTCATGCTACCATGCTGATTAAGAACAATATTGGTACTAAAATTAATAAGTACTATTTTGTATTGTAGACCTCCCTAGTCTTTTCCTCCCTAATTATTCTGTTAATCATCATGGTCACAAGAGAATTCTAAGTACATTTAATACCACTTAGGGCCCAAACCGCTCTTAAAGTTGTAGGAACTTGATATAAAGTTATCTTCATTTTATGACATTGAGGTGTATAAAATAAAAAGTGTTTTTGATAGTCCCTTAAAGAGGTCAAATGGATGTTAGACTTTTTTTTAAATGCGGGTGTATCCCCGATCTACCTTTAGTTAGAAATAAAAGGACAATTTAATTGTTACACAAATATTTATTTGCCACTAAAACAAAAATACACAACGAAAGTTACACGCAAGTTATAAACGCTAAATAAAAGAAATCACAGATTTAATACATTAGACGGCTAAATACTGCGTACGTGACATGACTAATTAAACTTTAAAATATATGAAGTTAATAGCAGAACTTTTAATAACAAAAATATATAGGTAAATCACAGTTTAGCAAAAGTCGAAATTATCACATAACTAAATTAATCTGGAAAACATCAAGCTGCCGATCTGGGATCAGCAAACGCTTTCGACGTTAAGTCACGTTAGTAACTTGTTAAATTTTGTTACAAAAAGTTTTATTTTTACATTTCCCTACCTCTCGTCTTATCTATCACAGATTTTCTAACGTTTTTCAATATTAAAATACGTTGAAATATTGACCTCCGACATTTTACAAGAGAGTGTCCCGCAAGGCACACTTCTAGCACTTCTTTTATTCCTAGTGTTTATTATTAAACGCTTTCACGGGCAATAACGAGTTTAATTAAACATAATGGCAGTTATATGGAAACAAATGAACACAACACATACTGGCAAACATATGAGTAACATAGACATTTAGACATGTAGTAACTACACACTCAGATTTAAACACTTGTGTTCATACTCGTATATCGATACCGATTAATATAGGTGTTTTACAATATTTTTCTACTAATAATAATTATATTTTAATCAGATTTCAGTAATAAGTTTGTGCACATTTTGTTGTTTGATGGATGGTTTCGATTAATTCTTGCTTTCTTCTTCAGCGTGTCCGAGTTTTGTAAAATATAGACAAAAATTCGAACAACAGACGCGTTCGATAGCCTCAAAATATATTGCGATAACGTGAACATATATATATTTTGTTTTTAAATCTGAATCCTGATTAAGATCAAAGTTATTAATACGGAAATTGAAGCTAAAACTATAATAATTATTTTAATTAGTATAAAACTATTGGTATTTGGATATCTCCATTGAGAATATGACAACATTCATGATTTTTTAGAAAATATTAACATATTGAGCATTAATTTTTCTACTGAAATTGTATTCAAAAGTGAACTATAAAATCAGAAACGATTCTTATCAACTAATCCAATAAGTCGCTTATTTGATGGGTTTGCACCAAAAATTTCGTCTATGTTCAATCTACCAATGTCCACTACTTTTACAAAAATAGCTGTTGGTGGTAAACAAAATATGTCAAATAATTTTCATTTAATAAGCAGGCTATATCATATATCAAAACAAAATTTCCAAATATCAATATTAAATCCAAGAAGCAATACAACACTACTGTAATATTTCTACGATAGAAAAATATACAATAGATTTCACAATGGAAAGTGTATAGTTTCAAAACTACTGGGTATATCTAACATATAACTATGTGGTTTATTTTAAAAGTTTACTATATATTGATAATGATACAATATGTTACAGGATGAAAATTGATGTCGATTTTGTAATCTAAAATCCTAAAATAACTAATTTAACAATTCTAAAAACGTTGCCGTCTCTTTCCCATACATCGAAGGAGCTTAGTTCAAGGTGTCGTACCACTGAATCGACATAATTTTAATTTATCTAAACTGTCACAAGTTACGTGGCCACGCAATTCGCAAGTTGTTATTTTATTTAATTATGCCTTTATGAAAAATATAGAATCATAGTTATTTATTATGTTAAAACGACCAGTCAAATGGAAGTACATGTCTAAAAGGTTAATTCGATTGTAGGCTAATAACTTTTGAAAATAAAAGTTTTTATCATCAAAGTGTAAAGAAATAGAATTTAATAATAAATTAAATAGCTCATTTTAATATATTTTGTAGAGAATATAAACAAACATGTATTGTTATTAAAGCAATCAAACACAACAGACAACACAACAGTAAAATGTGAAATATAAAAAAATAATAGGTCTTTACCTATGAAATTGCCGTATTGCAGTACAGACTTTTTCAAACAAAAAAAAGTTTTGATTGGCTATGAATTCTAAATTCAAATTAATTTTGTTTTAAAAATATGACATTCTATTTACGATATAAGTCTTTTGTTTATTGATTAGCGTTGTATTTTCATTACATTTCAACATTTTTCCTCATAATGGATACTTTGAAATTTCGTGTAATTATGGAAAATGAGTTCCGTCGTGGCACCAACGCGGCACAAACGACACGTAACATCAACGACGTTTACGGAGAGAACTGTACAAACGAACGTACAACCCGTTATTGGTTTGCTCGGTTCCGTTCTGGGAATTTTGACTTGAAAAATGAACCTCGTGGTCGTCCGGAAACTTTGGTCAACAATGATGAATTAAAGGCGATTGTGGAAGCTGATGAATCTCAATCTACAGCTGAGCTGGCAGCAGCTTTTGATGTTAGCATCAAAACAATATTGGTCCATTTGCGACAGATTGGCAAGATAAAAAAGCTTGATAGATGGGTGCCCCACGAACTTAACGATCGCCAGCGCAACGTACGCGTCGAGACTTGCCTTGCGCTGCTTAACAGGCACAGAAATGAAGGAATTTTGAACCGAATTGTTACGTGCGACGAAAAATGGATTCTTTTTGACAATCGAAAGCGCTCAGCAAGTTGGTTAGATCCTGGTTCGGTACCAAAGCAATATGCAAAACGAAAAATGACCCCTAGAAAGGTAATGGTCACAGTTTGGTGGTCTAGTGCTGGTGTGATTCATCATAGCTTTTTACAAAACGGCGAGAGCATTACTGCAGATGTGTACATTGAAGAACTGACCACAATGATGGCGAAACTCGCACGTCTGCAACCAGCTTTGGTCAATCGGTCGTCTCCACTGCTACTTTACGACAACGCGCGACCCCATACTGCACAACAGACCGTCTCTAAGCTGCATGAGTTGGGTTTGGAAGCTCTCCCTCATCCGCCATACTCACCAGATCTTGCGCCTACTGACTATAACATTTCCAAAATTTGGACAACTTTTTAGCGGGAAAAAAATTCAATTCCCGAGAGGCAGTACAAAACGCCTTTGAAGAGTTTGTTGTCTCCCGTCCTGCTGATTTTTTCAAGAAGGGCATCCATAAACTGCCACAGCGTTGGCAAAGATGCATTGATTGCAGGGGTGATTACTTTGAATAAAAGAAATAAATAAGTTCGAAAAAAAAAATACTTTAACTTTTTTCAAACAAAACGGCAATTTCATAGGTAAAGACCTAATATAATCGTAATAGAAATATCAGCCTACAGATAATTCTTGAAATTTTGAACATGTCTGTCAATGAACATGGAAATTATTGAATTTAGGAAAACATTAGAGACTATTAATTGTATATTTTAAAACAAACCATTTTTATTCGGTACTACTAACAATTATAAAATGATTATTTTAAAAAGGATTCGCTCAAAATAAAAGCCCTCGTAATGAAAAAACGAAATAATTTACATTCAATTTTCATACCAATTAACAAGTTTAAAGTTCTGATGCCCATCCGTATAAAGTTGAACACTACTGCAATGCATTTGGGTACGCCTTAGAAAGATGAATGCGAACTTAAGAGCTATCAAACTTTAGTCATTGTAGAGACCGAAAGTGAAGTGTATGTGTATGAAAATGAGTTAATAACATAAATATTTAAAAGTTAAAGATACACACACTCAGTAAAACGTAGGTGAGGGAACCATTTGATACTTACAACCATAAGTGTTTCCAAAGAGGTCTAGTCTAAAATGTGTTAAATCAAGCTGAGGGCAACAATAATAACCGATAACTACTATCACTCCCAGAAAATCACATAATTTAAATCAAAAATTTCAAGGGTCGCTAACATTTCAAGTTTTTGACACTAGTTTTTATTGGTTTTATTAAAAGTTAGTTGGAAAATAAAAGACACGTTTTTTATTATTTTGTTTTTAAAGCAATTATTATAAATGTATAACTTTTTAAATTTTTCATAAAGTGGCTCTCAATTAAGATTTTAGATAGGAGCCAGAAAGAAATAAAATCAAATGTATTTTTTTATAACTGACATAGTACAAATTTAGGCATCATACGTCGACATCTTAAATCTTCGCTTTATATTTATTAATAACTTGAGAAATACTAAATGCGAAAATCTTTTTTTTTATTTTTATATAAGCTCTTAGTTTCAGTGCCTTCGAAAAATGAAATGTTCTCCATTAGCTAAGAACTTGCTTGGAGTATCTCTGATAGAATCGGAAAACGGCCAAACCTGAACTGGACTGAGAAGTAAAGCCGCATACATAATTGACAGAGTCAGTATGGTAGAGAACTGCTCATGGCCATTAAAGTCATATTTTTAAGTACGCTTTCGCGCTGAATTGCGTAGCAGTTGGTTGAAGCGTTAATCAAGCTCAGAGGCGTACCCTTGGAGAGGTCTATACAAACTGATGACGATGGTGCTTAAGTACCCTTAATTTTAAGAATGTGGCTAATAATTACAATTGAGCCGAGGCCGGAAGGACTACTGAGGATATTAAATACCCGGTTCATATGAATGTCATATTTTCATACGTTGCGAAGAAATCGTCTCGGAAGAAATCCAGTAGCGATCTATGTAATGACATCACACATAACATTGTAGTTTTTTTCGTCTCATGTGATATCCTGAGTGAATGTCTTTTCTTTTTATATGCTGATGATAATGAGAAAAGTCGCACAATAAGAGCACGTTTTGTCCACCGCACCACCAGGACGTCACCCGGGACCGCCCGGTGAGGGGCGTGCAGTGGACAGGGTGCCATAGTAAATGTATGTACCGCCATCTCGTTCTCGGATGACGTCCTGACAGTGGACTAACGGCGGTAAAATACCCGATCCATAAGAATGTCACGTCAATGAGTGAACAACTATTGTCTTATACCCAATTGACAAGTATCTCGTGGGTCATTAACAATTGCCATAACAAAGTCACAAAAAGTCATGGGTATAATGTATTACAAAAAAAAGTTAATTAGTACATCCGTCTAGATTTTGCAGTAGCTTTACCTACAGATCAGTTGCCAATCAACGCTACCTCGTAAGATAGTAAATCTCAACTCTTAAATAAATAAAAAAATATATAAATAAAAAATAAACTCTATATTGTATAAAAATAACGTAGTTGAGTTTGCATTTAGTTGTTCCTGCAAAAGAAGCTGACACACCGTAAGGAAAGTTCGTAGCTTCAACAAAATCATAGTCATGAAGATCCCCACATCTTAAAATTAATTAAAATAACAGTTACAATTCCCATCACATTCAAATCAAAATATTCAAATCATATTTTAAATGAGTTTACTTAAACTTCATCATCTATGCTTTCTGCGTCAGAATCGATTGCGATTCCATTTTCTCCATGTTTAATGTCACCATTGGTTAAAATGCCTTTACCATTATACAAAGCTTTGTCGTCTTTGGAAACATCATCCGTTTCCATATCTCCGTTGACTAAATATTTCTTTATTTCGTTAATATTTTCAGTCGCATCTTGTTTGTCTTTCTTACCTTGCTGCTGCTTTTCTTTTTTAGCAGCTTTGTCTTTCGCCGCTTTAAGAACTTGTATCAGTTTTACTTTTCGTCCATCCGGACTGTTCAAGTAGTCTTCCAGCATCTAGCGAAAAAAAAACTATAATTAATCATGATATTTCTCATGAAGTCGCAGTTATGAACCTAATTAGTGCATACCATTTACCATTCTATTAGTTCTAATGAGACATTGAAATCAAAACTAAAATAAAAAAGACAAAACAAATCAATAACAAGAGATTCAAAAATCGGCATCAAATGGATTTTTCAGAATAATAAGTTTTTCCGTAACAAATACATCATCGCAAATTAGCCAAGAGAACTACATAATTTACCACGGGATTTTTTAAGTCAGTTAAAAAGGCCGTTTACTGCCACCTAATTAATATAATTGTACTGTACAATGATACTATACTTTTCATTAACTTTTAAATATAGCAGTTTCTAACAAAACTAACTTAAAAACTTTTAGTAAGAAGTGAAAGCACCACCTGATGATGGTCCCACAAAAAGCTTACTAACAACGATATACGGTACTTCAACTTGACATTAACGTCCGAAACGGCGTCGCATTAGCTAAGTTCAGCCGAGTTGAGCTGAGTTTAGCTAATAAACCGGAGAGAGTCACCTGTGTCCTCTCATCAAATATTTAGAGAACGAAATTGGTTTTATGTTATCTCGGGGACCAGTTGGCGAGGAGTGCCTTTTAAAAGTTAATGTTGTATAAGGTCAAGAGTAATAATCAGTGGCTATGTAAATTGTATAGCTAACTAGAGGAAATCCACGGATTTACCCGTTTTCTCGTGAAAACTCTGCGTTGGTATCACTCAACATTGAAATATTTCGTTTTCCAAATAGATTCAGCTTTAATTAAGTGAAAGCCACACAACATACAACTGACAACGCAACGCAACGCAACAGACAACGTTTTACGTCCATATATGAGTAGAATAGAAAAAATCAGTTGAGTAAATCCTAAATTATAAGTCTTCGTTATATCATCTTCGTTGCTATAAAGTAGTATTAGTAGTATTTTACCCTGATGTAGATTATCTGGTAGGTGAATCTTACCTTCATGCTAAGCTCCGAGAAGATGACCTTCCCAGTGTCAGGCCTCTCTGCTAACACAACTAGCGTGGGCAATAACGAATGGCAGTGGAACTCCGAGACGAGCCAGTTGGCTGGCAATGTGCAGAGGGTCTTGATCACACCCCAGTTCTCGCAGATTGTATCCTATACGTAAAAATTAGAATTGATTTTAAACGGCAAGTGACTTGTTTAATTGAATAGAGGAAATGTGGTAACGTGTTTAAAATTTTATCATAATGATTAACGGAGAATTAAACATAACTATTTGTTTGCAAAATTGGAAGAGTATGTATGGTTCATTTCTTACTTGGCACTACTGGGATATTTTATTACATGGCGGATATTCATTACAGTACTAAGAAATGCATTTCGTAATTTAGTTCGAGGGTCTAACTTGTCTGTTTGTGTAAATAAATAAATAAAAATAATAATACAACATGCTTTAAAATGTGAGCCAGATTTACCGAATATTTGAGCTTAGTCTGTTTAGGTCACACTAGACCGAAAGGTTGTACGAACTACTCTTAAAAGTGTAATAAAAGAAAGGTAACGTTATTTACAAAAAACAGTTAATGTTTTAAATTTTATATTCCGTTTTGTAATAAAATTAATATAATGTACTTTCTAGTATGTATCATAGTAAACTTAAACAATGACAAAGACGTCATGGTGGCGATCACCAAGGTCTCAAGAAATCTAAGATGGCGATTAAATTATTCCACAGCCATTTGACAAAAAAATGCTAGTTCAGGCATATCCTGAGATCTGAATGTATGCCGAATCCACAATACTTACACCTGTCTACTTGAACCACCCACAACATCTTGTATTTATCACCATACACTTAACCATTCCGGCCATCCTTTCTAAAATGTCCCTAACTCGTCAAAATCAATTATTAAAACAGTCATTTCACGTTAATGGTCACCCGCCCTGAAAGTAATAGAGAGGGGCCTAGGACGGCGCCTTGCGGAAGTCAAAATGGCCACCTAAGTGCTGCCCGGATGCGCACCTGTGCTCGTGAGAATTTGTTCCACTGTCTTAGAGTAAATGAATATGTAAATAGATACCGCTGAGTGTTTCTTCACTGTTTGCTTAAGTGCGATGGCAATTAGTTATATTTCTAAATGGTTAACACTGCGGGAAGAGTCATGTCGTTTCCAAGAACCACAAATTCAAAGGCCAGTGATAAATTCTTATTTTACGTGGAGGTGGTAGGTTCTCCGTCTCTTGGTGGTTACATCCATCTATCCCTTTATACAAGAGACCCCGAGTACATAAAATGACGGCGTGTGGCATGATATTAGATTAGATAAGAATAGTTTTTGGCATTGAGTGAGGCAGATTACTCCCTGAGGAAAGATTTGAGTGTCGGCAGCGGGAACGGTTATCCCGTTGCATGTACGAATTGCCTAAAACCTCGTGCATATGTGTATTTCATGGCATTTTGATTTTTCTGTAATACAGATTTCAAGATGGAAGGGATTCCATGTTAAAATCTGTAACTTAAAACCGCTACAAGTGCTTAGTTTTCATTCATAAATCCATTGTTAGTTCTCCAACACTTGAGTTAAAGACAAAACATCTCGCAAACTTTCACTCTCAAAAGAGATCAACAACTACAACCCCTTTTTCTTACATTTCCGCAAACTAATAGAAGGAGATGTTTAGCTACAAATAAATTACTGTATTACTTTAAATTCTTGTTAGAATAATTTACACGTGTAAGCGCAGGTGCGACCCGCATGGGAACAAACGGACATACGATCGAGTTATTGGCTATTTTTTTTCTTTGCAGATGGTTGTGCTAACGTACTTTTTGAGGTCATAGTCAGTTGAATGTAAAGCTTCGTTTAAGTTACAAAGATTTGAACAGAGTGATATAGGTCGATGCGAGAATAAGACCACCCCATCTTTCGACAGCCTCTGTGGTGTGGTGGTTGAGCAGGTCGGTTCATAACCCGGAGGCGGCGGGTTCGATTCCCGCGACAGGGCAAGTATTAGTGCACAGAAAAAAAACTAAAAATACTTGTTCTGAGTGTGGGTGTTGTGGGATCATGGTCCTCGTAGTTCCTGGGTCCATCCATAGACACAGGGAATCCTAGTTAGGGTCCAGGATCTATGCATGTGATCGTTGGGCGTTATTATTATTATTATTATATCTTCCCGCGGGTTCCGTAAGGTTCTGCTAAGGGAATAATCCAGGTGATGGGTAACAGAATTCTCCTCGGCACGTTAAAACATGCTGCGATCACCAAGACGCCTGCCAAGTGTGGTGATTATGGCAAACTGTATGATCGCCAAAGTTGCGTTTATGGGTATGGGTTCGGCAGTTGACGACGAATGATCGTAATCATTTGACGTTAACATATCTTAAGCCACGCAAGATTTTGCGACAGCCTCAAATGTAAGCCAGTTACAAATTAAAAATCTTGGCATTATAAACGACGACACTCTTCTTTCAAAAACATTTCCTTTCTAGCTAACAATACGAAAATCAATCAAGTTTTTTAAAAATAGCGCTATATTTAAAAAAAATGAATAATACGACAAATGATCATAATCATTTGACGTTAACATAAATTAAGCCACACTTAAGATTGTGTTGCGACAGCCTCAATGAAAGCCAGTTCCCAATCCAGTTGTGGCGTGTCTAGCGTCCTTTAGGCCATCAGGTGAAATGTGGTCAAATGTTATCATGTCTGAGATAATTAATACCTTTTTAAAAAGGGATTAAGCCAACTTCAATCCCCTTAATTTCATACGGAGAAAAATCAAATTAATTGAATTTGAAATCGGTTTGTAAATGACATAGTTCTGTGGTATTAAATTTTAAAACATACTTCTTTATGTTAGTATTTTTATATGTTATCTAGACAATCTATATTTAAGCTGCGTTGCACTGCCCTGCAAAAATTTCCATGTTACACCCAGGTTAACTGGAAGATAATGCTCTCTAGCATTAAGTTCGCCTATGTACCTACATTTGTTGTTTGTGCAATTAAGCATTTTCTATTTATCTATCTATCTATATTTTTTAAAGTCAGTTGAATAATTTTAATTTAAACTTGATGGATATTCTTGTATGGTAGCAGAAGTGGACTTACATGCAGCTGTGGATTGTTGACGACGACGTATCCGACGAGCACGATCAGATCTAACACCATCTGCTCCGATAGGTTCAGGTCCAGCCGCTGGTTGCTGAGATCTATGGAGAATGACAACAAGGTCAAACATTTTTATACTTTTAAGAATACCATAATCATAAAAAAATCATTTTGTAAGATAAATAACGGCTAAAACTCACGTCAATTAAAAGTCGAAATTACTCCGACAATACAATACAATACAATACAAAAATTCTTTATTGTACACCTGAAGAAAAACAGTTACAGATGAAGAAACTTAAAGCTATAGTACAATGGGCGGACTTATCGCTAAAAGATAAAACTCACGATAGTTTTCAAACAAAAATTTAAAAAATCAATAACAATCTCACGAAGCTTTTAAAAAATACTATCTTTTAAAGTAACAAGTTAAAAATTCGGTTTCTACAAGTATGCTTAATCTTTATCTAGCTCATCGCTCAACAGTTTAAAAAGATTGCAAAATTTGCACCCTAATAAAGCGAGTTGATTTTGCATTGGAACGTTTAGAAATGTCTGAATTTCTTTCTACAATATCTACAACAAATAGCAATACAAGTTTATATCATCGTCAATCAGCTAGCTAGGCGATCACGTATCTGATTGCAACCAATAGAAACACAAATTTGCATGGACTTGACAGTTTCAATACGCAACTTATAACATAGTATGGAAATACTCAAATTAGGAATGAAATTTCTCTTGTTTCATTGCAATCAACGTTCCGTGATCGACCCCCTGGTCTATCATATAACTGACTCCATTAAAAATCTTGGCATTATAAACGACGACACTCGGTCTTTAAAAAACATTTCATTTTAGCTAACAATAAGAAAATCAATCAAGTCTTTAAAAAATACGCTATATTAAAAAAAAATAATTATTATTACAAGTCTATTGAGATACGTGTCAATCTATCATTCAATACCGCATTACTTCTTGGGGTGATGCACCTAACGAACGAGCCCAGGGAGCTATGCTGAAAGTAGCCACTTCTAAACCATTCCTTTTTCTTACACGCCTATTGTATAAAAAGTATAATTTTGTTGCTATAATTTTTTTATGACATCAACAATCTGATCGCCTGCCTGATGGTAAGCAGCTACCGTCGTCGCCCAGACACCTGCAAAACTAAGGGCGCCGCCGATTCGTTGTCTACCCTTTACACACATTTACCAGTCGTTTTCTACATTTACCCGTCATTTGAAGTGACCTTAATATACAGTCTATATTTACTCACGTAATGCATCGGAAATAGGAGCTTCCTTATCGTTGGGTGCATGTTGTGACAGCAGCCGCGCCACCGCCGCGCGGAACTCGAGCGGCCAGCCGCCTTCACCGAACGCATCCTGAGCCAAAACGAGACACATAGTTCATAGGTCATAATTGACAGCCTCTGTGGTGTGGTGGTTAAGCAGGTGGGCTCATAACCCGGAGGCGGCGGGTTCAATTCCCGCAGCAGGCCAAGTATTTACTTGAACGTGAACAGAAAAAAATCGCAAATACTTGTTCTGCATCTGGGTGTTTTGGGACCATTGTCCTTGTAGTTCCCGGGTCCCTAGACACAGGGAATCCTAGTTAGGGTCCAGGATCTATGTATGACGTTGTTAGGCGTTATTATTATTATTGAATATGCTTGATGTACCTGTATCACGATTGCAACTTTTCGAAATGCTTTATGAAAACCAGAAAAAAAGTCTTACTCTCACTCATCATCTTCAACCCGTTACATCACCGATGAGAATAAACATCGTTTTGTTTCTATGCCGCTCTCTCATATCCAAGAATGTACACTAAGACGTCGGTATCTTCCACGCGAAATCTCATCCTCCATCAACAAGAATACCGTGAAAGCTACAAAACCGCCCGGACCGCACGCAGGGGTAGTTAATAGGGGATGACCGGAAACAAATCTCAAGTGAATCCGTGCGTTGCGTTAGTGTGTGGGATCACGGAATGAGGATGTGATTTTGTTACTGACCAGTGGTGGTACTGTGAAAGAAGGGAGGAAAGTATCAATTCGAGGTAAAGTCAAATCTCGACTGGCGTCTTTTCATAGTTACGTTTTAGGGTGCGATTCCCTACACTTAAGAATAAAAAGTTTGATATGATATTGATTGATATATGTTTATTTGATCCCCTTAGTTCAAAATTAATCAATGATATTAACGGTAATGAGTTGCGCGTGACGATCGTACCGACGCTTGATGCGAACTGTCGTTTACGTAGAAAATGTAAACCAAAACGCTGACGCGGGAGAATGTGCGGTTGTACCGTACAACGTACACTTGATACTACTCATGACATTTTTCTTAGAACAGCCTCAAAGTTCGTATTGTTTAAAAAAAAATAACTTTATTCAAAACGTTTTATAATATTCAAACGCATTAAAAAATGCAAGCTAATCAAGTTATAATTAACTAGGGCTAAATAACTATAGGTCATGGTACCTCAACGGGTAGAGTCCAGAGAACCTTAGTTTTAGTAAGCATATATGCAATTATCATTGTGGCTGTGTAATTTCATAACCGAAATGCCTATAAGCCTTAAAGGTTAATAACAAAAAACTCATTATTTTTTCATTTTATAAATTTTTCATGGGAGTTTGGTCACAAGGTTGATCAATTTCGTGATACTAATAACAAATTTTATTCATAAAATATCAAGCAAAGCCTAATTCTGGCCTCTTTCAATGACAGAAGCCAAGAAGTTATTACAAATGCCTACCTCCTCAGAAAGTTAAAACTACCGACGTGATGCTACGGACACATTCTATCAACACATGTTGATAACGAAAGAAAATCTTACTGGTCACATTTTAACTATAATTTTTCCCAAGCGATACGCACAAGTCAGTAGTTTCAGAGCGGCCCCAGCCTCTACAAAATCACGGGTCAAGTGAGTTAGATGTTCTGGGAACACGCGAAGTTGGGGTCAAAATGTGATTTATTAACTCGAGAGAGAGTAGCTACCGGCTTTCAGCGGCTCTTACGTGATACGGATACAGTTATGTGAAAATGCTTAGGCAATGGTTTGTAATAAAAATGGTTGATTCCAAGACTTCAGTGACTTTATTTATAAAAATCTATCATTATTCATTTCCTATGCCATCCCTGTATACCATGGAATCAATTGAATTGAAAGCATTTCGTATCAAAAATCTTACGATGGTAAAGGGTTACCGTAACGAAGCTGTATTGTTGTGATAAATAGTAAAGCTTCACCATAGCAGTATACCTACGTAAGTATAAGCAGATGTGAATTGTTCAATTCCGTTTATCAATATGCATATGCAAGTTACACTCTGTGATACAAGTAAAAGAACACAAAAAATGGCATTAGTTACGCTGATGACATGGTGCTGCTAAACCTTCCAATTTGCTCACAAAAATTTCTATATACCAAAATCTATTCAATAAATGTAACAAGAAGTTTAGAAACACTAAATAAGTAAATAAAAGCTCACGTTTTAACCACAAACGATTTAAACATGCTTTAAATTTGTGTTAAACTGCTGTTTTGTATTACTAAACACACGTTTGACGTCTGTCTAAGCCTTGTTTATGTATTTGTGGTAACACGGTTGGTTTCTGATTTGAACAAAGAGTTAGGAAGTCAATCACAAAAGTCACAATCAAAACCATTAATCCATCGTTCAATACTAAGTTTTAACAAAGAGTTCCTTCATGACATCTCTTGTTTGAAATCGTTAATAACCGCAGATCAAACAATCAATCGATGGTGCCACAGCATCACAAAACAACCGTGACCATGCGACGCGGCGCCACCCCATCTGCAAACGGATCGCATCTGCGAGCGCGGCTAATAAACTGGTAATTGTGTTTATTATCTATTACGGAACACCATCAAACGTGGGTTTACTGCTGTCGTGTAAGTATTGGTCAGTGACTCAATTCACTACTGTCAACGTTAGTGTAGACTTAAAACTTGTTACAAGCTTATATATTACCAGCAAAGAGAATACTGCCTTTAACTGCACTAAAGCAATATATTTGTCGCTGGTAAAAGGCAGTCTTAATAAAGTTCTAAAGTTAATCTAAGTATTTATCATTATCATTATCATATCATCTTATCATTCTTTATCATCAAATTAATATACAATTGTAGTCACTCAGGAAATACATTCCGAATTCAATAAAAAAATACAATGCAGCGGCGTAGCTACCGGAGGACTAGACAGGGCAGTACCCCGGGGCCCCCAAGCTCAGGGGCCCCACGGACTCTGACTTACAAACTATAAGTTGAACTAGTGAAATTTTCACCCACATTTGGAATAAAATAAACCTTACGACAAATCTGGAGTACGGAGAATCGGAACACGAAAAATACGGAACAAACGATTTTAAATAGTTTAGTTGGGGCCCTAGTTTATTTTTTGCCCTACGGCCTTTGGTTAACTAGCTATGCTACTGATGCAATGCATTTGCAGCAGTGGCATAACTACAGTACACAAACAGCGCAGTAACAATAAATACAGCAGTGAAATAGCATCACTGTTTTTTATTGTATGGGGAATTTTTAAATTCTTTCTTCTTTTTTCCTCCTATGCAATATTAATTTAATATGGGTTAAAAAGGACGAACATTTTAATTAAATTTGATTGAATGCGTCTAATTCAATAAAGTAAGTTAAAAAATCGATGAAAGAAGAGAGAATTTCAAAAACCCCTATACAACAAAAAACAGTGATGCTATTTTACTGCTATATTTGCTTTTACTGCGCTGTTTGTACACAGTACGGAGCCCGGTTAAGTAACCGTCTCTTTGTACACAATGCATCCTCACCGCACCCCTTGGGCATACGAGAACTAGAGTATGCAGACGTCAAAGCATACCCATCAGGGAATACCCATCAGATACAACATGATACGGTGGGCGAATGTTGTGAATGTGGAGTTTTTTGTTTGCTCTAATTTTAACGATGCTGGTATGTGGCACGTGGCTGTGACCGTTGGGACAATATTGGTTTATGTTTTTGCTTACTTGTGGCCATCGCTTTAATAGATTTTTTAGTTTAGAAATAAATAACGAAACACTTTATTTGGACAAACTGTACACAGTAACAAACATTGATTATAGTACAACTATAAGAAAAAAGACAACCTATTTCACAATTTGATAATTTAAAACTTGTTTATGGCTATAACCTATTCTTTGTTGAGTGCGAACATCGTTGCTGTGTACAATGCTGTACTTTTTTTAGTTTTAAGTTTTATTATTATTTATGGAAACAATTACATTAAAAGACCTTTTTATTTGAATAAACACGGTAAGACCAATTAAGATTGATTTCGGACAGAAATATCTGCAGAAAATCGTCAAGATGTGAGGATAGGATGTCTTTGATAAAATATACGTTACGCGTCGCATGCAACGTCCAATGTCTTCCAGAATGGTCACCAGTAGTATTAGTAGGTCCTTTACTTGAGCACAAAGATAATAAAACCCCTTAACCTTGGATTTATAGTCAATGCTTGAGCAACAGCTGTCAGTTCTGTGAGCCATTAGTTCTCCAAATATCTGTCGCGGATGGCACATCTCCATTTACCAATTCCACTTGTTTAATCTGGGGCCCGTATTTTAGAATTACTCTCAGTCATGCATTACATGGTTCAATTCATTACTTCTTTCTTTATAATAATCTTTCTTTCTTTATTAAAACGCCCAACGATCGCATACATAGATCCTGGACCCTAACTAGGATTCCCTGTGTTTAAGGACCCATGAACTACGAGGAACATGGTCCCACAACACCCAGACACAGAAACAGTATTTGTGCTTTTTTTTTGTGCACAAATACTTGTCCTGCAGCGGGAATCGAACCCGGCGCCTCCGGGTTATGAGCCCGCCTGCTCAACCACCACGCCACAGAGGCATACTTATATATAAAAGTGAAACTTTGTTTGTATGGGTCTCATGCCAAAATGTTGAACCGATTTGGAAGACATTTTACACCAAAGTTGCAAAGCTGTCTTAACTTATCCAAACAATATATAAATATGAATTGGTTGATAAAGCATAAATACACTATCCGAGACCTGATAGTCGATTCAGTTATTGCCATCAGTAAACAGTTACCGGCTAGTATACAAGGACCGCGAGCGGGCAAATACTAGCGCGGAACGGCAGTAATATGTTTGCCGTCTACTGTGCAAATAGAGTTGGGACAAGTTTTCTACAGAGTTCATGTCGATGTTTTTGACGTTTTCAAGGGCTTTTCTAAAACTCTTGAAATCCATGTTTTCGTTTACATTTTTTCGATATTAAATTAAATACAATAACGACGTTTTTACATTTATAGCGTTACATTTTACAAGGTACGTACGTGTTTTTGCTAAGTTATTGTATTGGTTTTGAAACACAAATCTTATTTCTCTAGTAAGGATCCTAATGGACAACGTTTCAAATTTTGTATCCCATTATTGTTTTTATTAAAAGTTAATTGAAAAATAACAGGCACGTAGTTTTTATTTATTTTGTTTTTAATGTAATCATTTTTGGATATAGTAGTGCTCAATTAAGATTTTAGCTAGAAGCCACGAGGAAAAATAATAAAACGCCTTGGTGTCAAAATTTTTTTTTACTATCATACTGTTATGTACAAATTTAGGCTTGACAAGTCGATATCATAAATCCTCTTTTGTTTTTTATTAATACCATTTTTTATTCATACGGAAGACATGATTTTTTTTTAAATAAAGTTCTTTAGATAACATAAAATCACGATGTGGTTTTCGAACTTCAGTATCTTCCGAATAATTAATGCTGTCTTTTCCTGCTTTCTTGCCCTTCAAACTGGAAGAAGTCAAGTTGGTGGCAATCTATTTTGTGTATTGTATTGGCCGTGATCCAAGGATCAGTTTATAATGTTTTGACCAGCGCTGCAACAGTCGTAGAGTCCGCATTGTCATACAGGAAACGATATTTTGGTTAGGAACTATTCATTTGATAAAGTTCACGACGATATAAATAATTTATCTTAAAAACGTTATCGATGTTTCGACCATCTCTATTCCTTAGCTAAATTGGCTCTCTTTCCAGTAGCGATTCAAAATTGATTGACCTTTCGTTTCTCCGACGCCGGTGGTTCTATCAACTAGCAAATCAGTGGGTTTCAATTTGTCTATTGGCATTCTTAGAAGAAATCAATTGGTTAGTTTAGTTTTGTTTCTTTACTGACATCGGAAATGGAATTTTAAGTTAAAGTCCATTCTGGACTGTAATTCCTGACTAACAGGGCGTAGAATGCCACTGGCCGACTGAAAATGTGGACAGCGAGCGAGAGTTCGACTTTTTGAAATTTAGTGATACTGGCCCTAAAGCTTTTTACGATACTAGACTACTGGATACAGAAGGTATATTGGAAAGGTAGCCCAACGCACTCGAAATATGTTTAATTTTACTTTTATCCGCTTATCTTACATAATCCATTTCGTTCTTTTTTTTTTATTTGTGGATTCTAATAATAATAATGCCCAACGATCACATACATAGATCCTGGACCCTAACTAGGATTCCCTGTGTCTAGGGACCCAGGAACGACGAGGAACATGGTCCCACTACATCCAGACTCGGGACAAGTATTTGCGTTAAGTCCTGCCGCGGGAATCGAACCCGCCGCCTCCGGGTTAGGAGCCGACCTGCTCATATGGTGGGTGCGTTGGTGCACCGTAAGTAGGCCTACTTACGGTTAGAGTGTTCAAATAATAACTCCGATTACACGGTAGAAAGAAAAGGAACAGTTTATTGCACAAACCCACACAAGAAGAATAGAAGGAGTATTCAAGAATAGAAAGTTAAAGAGTCACAATAGAAACACAGACGAATAGTTCACAGGCACAAGAGATAAGCTAGGACTAGCAAAAACACAGAACATAAAACGGTTAGCAAAAACAAATAGTTCGCGAGCGGTAGCGGGGCGCCGAGATGCGTGCGCTTCGCAGCAAAGGTAGGATCTCGACTGGCGGGCGGTAACATTCCGCTGCCGGCCGGGCCGTGCGCGCGCGCTGTGTATATATCTTATACGTAGATATATTGGCCCAGCGATACTACGCGTATCGTCCGACTATGCTTGCCGATTTAATATTTATTAATGTTTAGTGTGATGAATGTATGAAGTGTGAATGTTATGTGTTATTATGTTTAGTAATATACTTAAATATGTAATAATATATATGTTATGTATTTATGTGTAGTATAATAAATATATTAAATAAATTCATAAATGTAAATGTAAAAGTAATGTAGGTCAGCTACATCACTCCCTTCCAGAGACCGTGTCTACGGGCGATAGTAGTCCGGAAAGTGGACTTTCCTACCTGACCGTGTTGTGCGTACTGGGGGATTGTGTGGTGGTGGTTCAGGGGGATCAGAAGGATCCGTGTTACGTTGTGGTGGCGTGGCATCATCGGACAGTAAGTAGGCTGGCTTGAGGCGGTCTATGCTAACTGTCACGTCCCTACCTTTGACGTAAATCCTGAACTGCTTAGCACCTCTCCTGAGTACTTCGTGTGGCCCCGTGTAAGCAGGCTGAAGTGAGCCACGCAACGCGTCTTCCCTAAGGAATACGTGGCTGCATGTGGCAAGATCTTTGTACACGAAGACTCTGTGCTTGGAGTGGTGCTGAGGCGGGACTGGTCGTACCTTCTCGGCAAAGGACTTCATACGGGCTGAGAAATCGGTGATGTCGGTGGTGTTGGTCGCAGTGTTGTGGCCAAAAAATTCGCCAGGGAGACGAAGTGGCTCACCATACACCAGCTCAGCCGATGAAGTTTGGAGGTCTTCTTTGAAGGCACTCCTTATGCCGAAAAGAACGAGTGGTAGTGACTCAGTCCAGTTGGCGTCAGCATGGCAGGTTATTGCTGCTTTCAGCTGCCGGTGGAAGCGCTCAACCAAGCCGTTGCACTGCGGGTGGTATGCGGTCGTCCTGCGGTGATCGAAACCGATGGACTTGGACAGCTGCTGAAATAGCGCTGACTGAAATTGTCCTCCGCGGTCGGTTACGATCTCGGCAGGGCAGCCATAGCGGGATACCCAGCAGGATATGAACGCTTTGGCCACTGTTTCTGCGGTGATATCGGTAATAGGTACAACTTCCGGCCATCGCGTGAAGCGATCGACGGCTGTAAGGCAATACCGATAATCACCAGCAGGGGGCAATGGGCCGATCAGGTCTAAATGGACATGTTTGAATCGCGCTGAAGGTAAATCATGCGTACCTAAGGGTGACGCGACATGCCTGTTTACCTTCGTGCGCTGGCAAGTCAAACATGCCTTAGCCCATTCACGGCAGTTTTTGCGCATCAGTGGCCAAACGAAGCGTTTTGCAACGAGCATGGCTGTGGCGTTGGCACCAGGGTGGCTGAGTGAGTGGAGACAGTTGAATACCTGCCGACGCAACTCTTTGGGAACGAACGGCCTGGCAGTCGGTGTACTGACGTCGCAGTACATTTCAGTACGACTACCAGGTACGTTCATTTTGGTAAGGCGCAGTGAAGTTTCACCTTGCAGGTGGTCAGCGAGCTCTGTGTCTGTGGCTTGGAGTCTGGCCATCACTTCAAGGTCGACCGGCATATGCAGTTCATCCACGCTGCGCGATAGAGCATCTGCGACAATGTTGTCTTTTCCAGAAATGTGCTGGATGTCCGTGGTGAACTGCGATATGAAGTCAAGGTGTCTATACTGACGCGGCGAACAGTTACTTTTCCTTTCGTGGAAAGCGTAACATATTGGCTTGTGGTCAGTATAGACTGTGAAGTGAGTGGCCTCTAGCATGTGGCGAAAGTAACGAATACTTTCGTAAATTGCAAGGAGCTCACGATCGTACGGTGAATACTTCGTTTGCGATGGGCTCAACTTGCGGGAGAAGAATGCTAGAGGCTGCCAGCCTCCATCCTTACGCTGCTGTAGGACTCCACCTATCGCCGTATCGGAGGCGTCAGTGACCAGTCCTAACTTAGCTTGCGTGTCAGGATGAGCCAAGAGAGCTGCATTGCAAAGGCTCTTCTTGCAATCTTCGAATGCCTGTAACGAATTTCCTTTTATGTCGACAGGGTGGCTCGCTTTGACCGATCCGGTCAGCAAGGCGTTAAGTGGGGCTTGGATTTGGGCGGCGTTGGGTAAAAATCGCCTATAAAAATTTATCATTCCCAAAAATCGCCTAAGCTCCCTTACCGTTTTTGGCAAAGCAAATTTAGAGATGGCTTCTACCTTGCTGTCCAGTGGTTTAGTGCCCTTTTCAGAGATTTGGTAGCCCAGAAACGTTACCTCAGAAGCGCCGAAGACGCATTTTGCGGTGTTGATGAGAACGCCGTAGTCTCTCATACGGGTGAAAAGTTGGCGCAAGTGGTCTTCGTGCTCCGCAGCGGACTTACTGCTAACCAAAAAATCGTCCAAATACGGGTAGCAGAAATCAAGGCCACGCGTCATTTCGTCGACAAATCTCTGAAAAGTTTGACCTGCGTTACGTAGACCAAACGTCATAAAAGGAAATTCATATAATCCGAATGGTGTGGTGATGGCCGTCTTAGGTATATCCTCCTCAGAAACGGGCAATTGGTTATAGGCTTTAACCAGGTCTATTACTGAGAAGAATTTACAGCCAGACAGACAGTGCGAAAAATCATGTATGTGACGAATCGGATACATGTCCGGTATGGTTCGGGCGTTAAGTTGTCTGTAATCACCACACGGACGCCAGCCGTTGTCCTTTTTCGATGCAAGGTGTAGTGGTGAGGCCCACTGACTGTCAGACGGACGGGCTGTTCCATTTGCTAACATAGCATCAAATTCTTGTTTGGCAATTTTAAGTTTTTCGGGAGCCAGCCGTCGCGGTGAACAAGAGACAGGTGGACCTGGTGTTGTGCGAATGTGGTGAGTAGTGTTGTGTTTGACGATACCCGGAGTACCAGCTGGGCGTGTTATCTCCGGATATTCGGACAAAATATCGTGATACTTACCACTTCCACCAGTCGAAATTTTTACACTCGAGACAAGACAATTTTTCTTACATATAGATGTTATTGTGCTGACATTGGTTAAGCTATCGACTAGTTGTTGTTTGCTAACGTCAACGATGAGCCGGTAAAATGAAAGAAAATCTACACCGATGATAGCTTTCGTGACGTCAGCAACAACAAAACGCCAAGGGAAATTACGGCGTAACCCTAGGTTTAAATTTAATTCTAGGTAGCCGTATGTGTCGATAGCCGTACCATTGGCAGCACACAATTGATATGTTGTTTTACAACGGCGCTCACGGAGAGCGGAAACGGGATATACACAAATATCACTGCCGGTGTCTATTAAAAATTCCGTTTTTGTTACGTGGTCCGTGATGAAGAGGCGACCCGTTGTATTGTGGCAGTCGTTAGTCGCCATTACTGACTGCCGGGAAAGTTTTCCGCCTTGAAGTCGCAGGGCTTGATGCATTTGTTTGCCTTCGTCCCGTGCCGGCTGTGGTACCAGCAGATGGGGTACCTCCTGTGGCTGGACTGCGACCGGACTGATGAAGATCGGCTGCGCTGTCCTCGTCTTCGGTCACGTTCACGTTCACTGGGGCGCGGTCGGTTGACTTGGGTTGTGAGGGCACTCACTTGCCGGGTCAACTCGGCTACCTGGCGCGCCAGCTCGTCAATCGGTGAAGATGACGAGGTTGCTGCGACGTGCTGTGCTGGTGCTGCGATGTCGTGAATCCGGTCTGCGAGTTCAGCTAGTGCGTCCAGTGATAACGACGGCTGTGACGCGACGATAGGCTGCATTCCTACAGGTAGGCGACTCGTCCAGATCGTCTTCAAAAAATCCTGAGGTATCTCGGGTCCAGCTAGGTGTTGCAGGTGCCGCAGAAATTGAGAGGGCTTGCGATCATCGAGCTGCTCGTGCATCAGCAGCTGCTTCACCTTGTTCTCGCGTGATACCGATAATCGTTTTATCAGCTCCGTCTTAAGGCGATCGTAGTCAGGTGGGCCGATGAGGATGTCCTCAACTTCTGCTGCAGACGGCCTGTCCAGTGTGGCCAAAATATGATAAAATTTGGTCGCGCCATCAGTGATTCGCATTATTGCAAACTGACCTTCTACTTGCGCGAACCAAATTGCCGGTTTTTCTGGCCAAAACGGTGGAATCCGCATGGTCATAGCTGGTGCTGGCTGGATTTCACTATCCACGGCGTCCGCCATTTTGACTGGCTTTCGGCGTCGCTTGGTTACGTGCGACGGCTGTGACTCAGCTGTGTCTGTAAAGTCCGAGTCGTTTTCGCTCGACATGACTCTGCACTTCTGTGTTCGTAAGAACGGTGGTCACCGGCCGGGCCGTGCGCGCGCGCTGTGTATATATCTTATACGTAGATATATTGGCCCAGCGATACTACGCGTATCGTCCGACTATGCTTGCCGATTTAATATTTATTAATGTTTAGTGTGATGAATGTATGAAGTGTGAATGTTATGTGTTATTATGTTTAGTAATATACTTAAATATGTAATAATATATATGTTATGTATTTATGTGTAGTATAATAAATATATTAAATAAATTCATAAATGTAAATGTAAAAGTAATGTAGGTCAGCTACACTCACACCACAGAGGTTGCTTAATCATTCCTATACATAAAATGATTGTTATTGATGGGAATCGAACCCACGACTTCCATCGCAAAAGCCACTAACCAACTGCGCTATTTGTCCAGGGCAGCTACAATAGGTCGGTCCTCGGCACACGTAATCGATCCGACTGCAACCACCGCTAATGGATTGAGTATCGGACGAGGAGGGGAAGGTTTTCTTAGGGGTGTAAAGTTGTAAAACAAGATAGAGTGGACATCGCAATACCTACTAACAACCAACTTCAAACTCAAATTGAAACGTGGGCTTTGATGGTGATACAATTTGTACTGGCCCGATAGCTCAGTTGGTAGTGACCCTGCCTTCTGATCTGCGGGTTGTGGGTTCGATTCCCACCCAGGACAAACATTTGTGTGATGAACATCGATGTTTGTTCTGTGTCTGAGTGTTATATTGTATTCTATGTATGTATTCACTAACAAAAAGTATCTAAGTATTGTATCAGTTATCAGGTTCCCATAGTACAAGCTTTGCTTAGTTTGGGGCTAGATGGTGCTGTGTGAGATGTCCACACATATTATTATTATTATTATATTACTGTAGCTATATTCACTTTAGGTCTTCAATTGAATCGCGCAAAGCAAGTAAAAAAAAAAGAAACACCCAAGTACATGTTAAAGACATTAAAATGATCTAGAACCAAGCCTATGTGGAGGAAAATAAAAGTATTTTTAAGTTTTTAGAACGAATCGAATCGAACGTAATTGCATGGTAGTTAAAACAAATTTTAACAACCAGCAAAGACGTTTCCACTGCTGGGTAACGGGCTCCTTTCAGAAGACTCTTCTTCCTCTGTGTAGGTGTTCTCTCACAACTCTTCTCTTTCTGTGTCGATGTTCTCTCACAAGTCTTCTCTCACTGTGTAGGTGTTCTGTGCGTGTTGGTGGATGAGACATGTACTATTTTTTTTTAATTCTTGTACATTTCTGTGTCGATGAATTCCTTCACTGTTGTAATAGCCAGCGCTAATTCCGCACATAACTTGAAATGGACGTGCAGGGCCGAGCGGGATATAAAAAACGATTTGCACGACAAATAAAAAAAAAAAAATGCCATAAGAAATAATAATTCTGATCAATTGCGAACACGGTTTTCATTAATTTAAACTATCACAAAGTTATCATGGAATAGATGTCAAAGTGTAAACCACACTATATCTTTATCTACAAAGGAAAGCGGAGAAGGTGAAGGAAGGGTTCAAATTCAGTTGGATGCAAAACATTTTTTAGAAACTATATTATCTTTATCATAGGGTTGTCACCGCCCCCAAAATTGGCACTGCAAACGATACGATAATTGCAACTGATCTGCGATATTTTACCGCCCGTTTCGAGTGATTAAATTAAGCCGTGTACACGTGCCGTCATAATTTGTGCTGTGCACACACGGGGTCGTGTTCGGGAGTTAGGGTGGCGTGTTTGCGATGGTATCACATGGATAGGAAATGGCAACCCCGAGTCTGTGGCTGGTGGTTTTATAAATGATGGTCACTTTAAAATAGCTCCTTTTCAAAAAAGTGACTTCAATCCCAATGAGAAGATCATCAATGTAGTCGAAATCGAAATACGAATTATCAAGCATAACTCAAAAACTACTCGTCAGATTTTGGTTAAGTTTATTTGGGATCACGTGGGAAGCACCAGCTTCCAAATAAAATTCACTATCGGTACATCCAGTCGAAATTTCTGATGTAACAAACCAAAAAAAATATTTACAGTCGAATTGAGAATCTCCTCCTTTTTTGAAGTCGGTTAATTATACGTTACACTATACATACATATATAATGTGATTATTTCCAAGAAAATATATCTGAAAATATGGTAAGTTTAGCATACACACAGACAATCCAACGCACTGCTGTGCATATTTTATCTTGTATATTATTATTGTAAGCTAGGGGATGATCATGTTCACATGAACACGCCGATTATGTCTGTCTATATTATACAGTTTCAACACCGACTGAGCTATTATAAGAGTGCGAAGTCACGAACAATTCACCCTTTTTGAACTGGCGACCTTCAAAACCCAAATTTTTCAAGACTACTTTTACTAGGTACCTTTTCTGCAAAGTTCGTCTAGGTAGATACCACTGCTTTGCCAGTTATTCTGCCGCCAAACAGTAGTGTGCAAACTCTACTGTGTTCCGGTTTGAAGGGTACTGTATCTAGTGAAATTACTGGGCAATTGAGACTTTATGATCTGATCTCACAGTCGAGTAATGTTATTACCAGACTGTGCTGATGCCTCAGGATGATGTGCGCGATGCAGAGTCACGCTTAACTTTACATTTTGGAGTTCCGAGTGACTCTGTTATGGGCGCACGTGTGGCTACACATCAGGTAAACGACTAACTTGTCACATCATTCATTATCATAAAAAAATATTGTCCGTAAAGTCGGTTTACGGACGATAATTTTTCGAGATAACGTCATAATAAAACACATAGGTCGATCGTGCCTCTCTATCGCTTGTTCCGCGCTCTCGTTTGCACGCTCGGCTCAGGCGGAACGTGACAATTTTTCGTCCGTGCAACCGGCGTTTATCGATTTATAAGACGCTATCAAGTCAAAAAAAAAAGACCAAGACTCCTAACCTAAGCCTGATAGATTAAGTGCATGCCACTAAAACCGGCTCTTAGCATACGCATAAAAGGCTACTTAAGGGAATGTACTATTAAGTGTGACCGTCACTTTTCTCTACCTACTTCATTCACAACCAGCAATCTTCATTGAATGAAATGTTTGCGGACAAACACCGTCGGAGCAATACCGCGGCTAATTAAGGAGGCGCAAATAAAGCGCAGGTATCCGCTGTATGCGAGCTGAATGTGTTAGCGGTGCATAGTATAGATGCTGAGGGGGAAATGGTGATACAAGGTTCTCTTACCAATGGACAACATTCACATTTTGACCAACACATTTTTAAGTATTTGAAAAATGACAATACCATATTTTTAATATTGTTTTTAATGTAATAGTTAAAATAATAGATTTTTTAAGAAATTTGGCTATTGTGTGGTAAAATGAAGATTTTCGGCTAAAAGCCGGACGGAATAAAATAATAATAATAACGCCCAACGATCACATACATAGATCCTGGACCCTAACTAGGATTCCTTGTGTCTAAGGACCCAGAAACTATGAGGACCATGGTCCCACAACACCCAGACTTAGAACAAGTATTTGCACTTTTCTTTTCTGAAGTCTTTCTTATGGTGGTCATTGTACAAATTAGGATTCACCAAATTACTGTGACAACAATTGAAAACAATAGAAAATTCCAACATAGTATTAAAGGCTAGAAGAAACTTCGACCATGCCTTAGGTCCTAGGCTGAGCTAAGGAATAAAAGACTTACCTGTACTATCTGATGGTCCAGCTCAGCTATTTGCCGCAGAAGGTGGGCAGTTCTAGCAGCTCGGACGAAGTTTTGGCTGCGTGATATTTCTGCTCCCTCCGCGAAAAGCATGCAGAACTCCGCTCGAGACCCCATCAGACCTGTTCCGAGGGCACAGCGAAGGGACTGCAGGGCTGAAGCACGTTCTGGACCCTGAAGAGCGTGTGAGATGTTAGCGTTGTTGGAAGTTACAGGGGTTGGAATGGCAATTAAGAAATATAGAGATTGCTTCAGAATCGAGCAAGCAGTAAAGATTCTTCGCATGATCTTTTCAGAGTTTGGGATAAAACAATCTTGAATGGCGCAAGTTTGCTCAACGATTACAAAATAACATATTTGGAGTGATGAAAGTTTCAAGCATAAAATAGCCCGGTCAGTTTTTTAATTTTGAATAACAGTGTTCTAAAATCCTGAATATTGATGTTTTTACATAGGTAAATGAGTGCTAGATTTGCACCTTCGTCGCTGTCCGAGACGTCTTGAGCGACCCGGATGATCCTATAGCAGCCGTAGTATCGGCTGCGCTAGGATCACCGGACCCTAGCCCAGGTACCGCTTTCGGCACCGGTATAGGACACCAGCGTAACACAGTCAGACACCGACCCCGCCGGCGAGGTCGACGTACCCCCCGTAGGTTAGCTACAACGGTCGCGACTTTCAATAGGGTCCTCCAGTCTGTCTAGTGTAAGTCTTCCAGTGGACGTAGTCTTCTCGATCCTCTTATCCCGGCAACGGCCCAAACCGAGGCTCGCACCCAGGGGTGCCCTTGAACTAGTTGCCTCCCACTTTTCAGCGCCAGCCCCCCAGTCCCGTGACGCTGTAAAGGTTAGTAGCCCCTGTGGGGCTTAGCTCGTAAAAAAAAGAGTTCTAGATTTGGCTAACTTAAACCGTTCATACATAAGGTTTAATGAAAGAACTTACAGCGTCGGTCTTATGCAGTTGGCAGAGGTCAGCGCAGAGTGTCACCAGCGTCTGGATGCGCTCGCGCGCTTCACCGGCGAACTCTGCGCGAGAAATGCATCCCGAGAGACAGAGATAGCTGCAACAACATTTTAGGGTCAGTTTCTTGTTGTAGACTTAGTAGAGATGGTTGTGTATGTGTAGAGCTTGTAAATGTACTGTTTCACCAAGAGATATTGAACACATACATCATCAGTATATAGAGGGACGTCACTGCTGGCTAAGTAATAATAAAGCCAACGATCACATACATAGATCCTGAACTTTTAGGATTAGGATTCCCTATATCTAGGGACTCGAGGAACTACGAGGACCATGGTCCCACGACACTCAGACACAGAATAAGTATTTGCGCTTTTATTTCTGTGCATGCACAAATACTTGTCCTGTCGTGGGAACCGTATTCGCCATCTCTAGGTTATGAGCCAACTTACTAAACCACCACACCATAGAGGCTGTTAAGTAAATAAGACCGGGTTTGTAGATGACACAGTTCTCGAAAGTGACTATTTAACGTAACGATGTTTTACTTTACCTTTGTAACTATGACACACAAAAACACACAAAAATAGGCACACAAAACAAAAGCGAATATATTGGACATATTCCTCTCTTAATTTCTTAATTTTTACGTTTTATTTTTTCTTTCTGACTGGTCACAAAACAACAGTACTGCCTTGTACTCAATTTAAAACGTATATCCTAACAATATTAGCTTTATTCATTAAACCTCTTCTCATCCCCAACCCGTTAAGTGGCCGCACGCAAATCCAGATAGAACACAAACAGGAGCTGTTTACTTTGTCCGAAGCACCGAGGGCCAGGGGGCAGATACTCGGAGTAAAGTCGTGTGCGAAATGACGTCAACACGTACCTATACATATACCTATACCTATACACGTGAAGAAAAATATTTAAAAAACCGACTTAAAAACCACAAATAAGCACTCAAAAGCGAAAAATACATTAATATAATTGAAGGGATGAGATCAAGAAGGGTTTCTGATTTTTTTCACAAAATGACTTACGGGTAGCTTTGTTGATTCAGCGTGAAATTGCACTAATTGTACGAATTAGTACTATATTTTGTATTTTAAAATAGAATTAACACATTTTTAAGCAACTGAAACTTACATAAACCTTTTCTATTACTTAATAAACACTCTACATTAAAATGAAGCCGTTGAAGTTTAAAGTCAATTTTCTCGAAACTATCAATTTGACAGTTAAACCTTTTTTGATCTCACCCCTTGAATTATTATAAGCGCTACCTACTCATCTATTTGAAATGTATATATACATACAAAAAAAATACACACAGACAAACATAGTCTCCTCCTTTTTGTAAGTCGGTTAAAGTCCAGATTCACGCGGTCAACATTACAATAAGAATCAGCACACTGTACTCTCGGTTGTTTGTGATTGCCCATTTTCGGTTGTAGCTTAAATGTATGGGAATGATTAACTTCCTTATGCAAACAAACCTATTCGTCAGTATGATTTTACGAAATAATAATTGAGGAAGCGAGCGGGAATCTGATTTTAGCCGATGAGCTGCCGTGAACCAAAATAATACTTTTCATAATATTAAATTACATACTCCTTGAAAATCAAGACAGATTGGAATCGATGAGGATTTCAATGATAATACCCTTGATTACGCGCGGTCTGAAAATCTTTACTATCTTAAGATAGTAAAGATTTTCAGACCTTAAGGTCGGTAATTGCATACCAAACCTATGTCACAAGGTCGATGATATTATGTAATTTGATTAGGCATAAAGCAAAAATTTTTTTAAATACAACGAAGCGTGTCATCGTCACCGCACGCTCTTGATGAGCTATATGTCACAAGTTACTTAGTTATTACTTCTATCGGCAGTCCTCAAAGAATGTCCCGCACATTTTTTTATTAGTTTAAAATAAACATTGTTCAACACCCAGCGCTTTTCCGACGCATTCAATTATAACAGACGAGAAATGATTGCAAATAAAACCAGCAAATTAAAAAAATCCAACGTAGCGTCTTCACTCACCGCACCGGGTAGCCAATTATATCGCATGTAAATATTTGCCCCAACTGTACCGAAGTACAGCACCGGTCTGAGGTTCTCAAACTTTTTCTTGTTGCCCTTTGTGGAATTTCTATTAATTTATATTGCTAATATATAAAAGTAAAATGTTATCTGTTCACTTTATGATTATTTGTTTAGGTTTGGAATCAGAACGGCCGAACCCATTTAGATGAAACTTTGCACACAAATTTATTTTACCTTAGCTATGGGTACTTCTTATCCCATTAGATTTAGTTCCCTTATAATGTTACAGTACCTAGATTCGATTATCATGGAACGCGATGTAGAGTTACAATTGTGCTGTTCTGTAGTGCTGGGGCTGGATTACAAATATTTTCGGATGAACTTTCTGTACCCCTTGTGCCGAAAATATATTCGAAGAAACTACTAACAATAATAGACCTCAAGAACTGAGAGGCCTTAGAGTCACGTCTTGGGGCGATTCAAATGAAGACCTAAAATAAATCGCTACAATACAATTTGTACCTGTAGCGATTCCCTCAAGGTAAGACCCGTGTTATTGTAGGCCACTATCGCTAGTTACTTAAAATATCTATGTAAACTTATGCCCCTGTGATCTGTACACCACGCGAGTATGTCTTTGCATAGCTGTCATTGAAAAACTATTTTGACATGTTCAATCGTCACGTCTCCGCCATTTTGAAAGATTTCCAAGAACTACAACGATCGCAAAATTAAATGGTAATTATCGAAAGTGTTCACAAAGTTTCCCGAGAATCCGTTTAGAAATGCGACCTGTAGAGGAGAACAGGTGGACATCCACTGGGCAGATATACAAAATCATTTTTGCCCAAGTTGGAACGAAGACGTTTCGCGCTCGCTCGGTCAATAAGTATCCGCTTGACGACAAGACTGCTCCTCTCGTTTTTACTAACTATTATTTTTTAATGTAGGGTTTAACACTTTACAAAAGTCCATCTATATCATAGCTGATCAGCGTTTTCTCTTGTTTTATCATTGCCCATTTCAGACTCTATAGAGAAAAACAAAATACGATACACCTATTCCTCCGTTACACAATGTTTATTAGTTAGACGACAAGTGTTTATATATCTATCTGTCTCAGGATGTACTAACATTTGTACATTTTAATGCATTCCAAACCAAAAATAAATCTTAAAATTTTTCAGTATCTAGATTTTCACCGTACAATTAAATCTGAATATATTAGTTACAAAAATAGAGAACATTTGGCACGTATCCTGATAGGCCATTAACACTACTAATTACATATAAATTGGTTATTTTATCGTAATTGTTGACACTTACGAGGTTGAATGGTCAAATCATGAGCAATTTGGCGGTAATCTCAATTGCCGATTGTCATTTGTCTAATTGTTGTGATCATTAGATTACTACGTAATTATGATGTAACTAGCAGATTTACAAAACTTTTTGTTTTTTACCACAATTTAATTAGATAGAATTAAGTAGTTAAATTCGACTACAAGAACATTATTTTCTAATCTTAAGCCGGCCTTAAATAAATGATTTCTGTTCTATTCTTTTTATTCTTTAGAGACCACTAATAGGAATAATATTCTTTAAGAAATAGGCGTTAAGCCAACTTCAACCGTCTTAATTCCATACTGAGAAATACTTGGATGATATTATACTTATACATACTTATCCAGTAATTTTGGTTATGGTTTGGTTTTTACCAAAGAATCGGTTTTGATAAGAAGCCTAAGGGATCAATCTGACATTATATCTTTTCGAATAAAAAAATATCATTTGAAATCGGTTAATAAATTACGGAGAAATTAGTTAACAAACATTAAAAAAACATTCAACCGAATTGGGAAGCTCCTCCTTTTTTAAAATCGGTTGGAAAAGGATTGGGGACTAAAAATTTGAGAGCCACATCTACTATCAAACCTCGAGAGGGTTGCTTCAGTTTGTATAAGCGGATTTAAGTCATGGATTTAATATTTCATGTAAACATTGTTATGCAGGAAAATGGAAGTATAAGATATAAGAGAATTAATGAGAATTGTGTTTAATCATATTTATTGAAATAAAAATGTTTATAATAAGGTGACAAAAATCTCGACTAAAAGCATTTGAATACACCGACAGTAATAACATTACGTTTTCTAGATTCGTGTCACTTTTTTTTAAAGTTTTGTCTCCACACTTTATTCTATTGAGCCAAGTAATTGATAATTGATCAAGTTAATGATATTTCATGCAGATATGTGTCAAGTCACAGTCCAAGTCATCAAGTCTAGTCAGTAGTAGTACCTAGTCCAGTCTAAGGTCCGTATCACAGGACGACGCTCAGTCATCGATCGGTGCTCAAGCAGAGACTTCATTCATAAAGTGGTCAATTTGTGAATGAAATCTCTGCTTGAGCACCGATCGATGACTGAGCGTCGTTCTGTAATACGGACCTAAGTCATACTCCTAGTAAAATTATGGCAACTTTACTAGAAACTCCTATGGAGTTTTGCAAACAACACGAAAAGAAACGTTTCACTATCATTATTCCACTTTCCCACACTCATACCTGTAGTCCAGCACTTAACGAATAAAATGCCGCCAATTTTATGCACTAACACTGAAAATAACACAAGTTTTGGAAAATAATACAATGCGGGGAAGCGATCATTCTCGTTTTCCGGCCAAAACTCGTGTTAATATTGATTAATAATGTGGTGTCTCAATAGAGTTTTATCTATCTATCTATCTCTATCTGTCTGTCTGTCTATATTGGATATAAAATAATTGGAGTGTTGGATAATTGAACTCGATCGAGAAAGACAAAAGAATGTGTAATTAATCCAAAGCTATCTACGCGTTAATTAATAGCGCTGTTAGGAAACGTACGACAATGATATTACAGCGCATGGTCTTTAATCTGCAGTATGGCAATGATAGTTGTAATACAGAAGGATATAAAGCTGAGCAGAGAGCGCACGTTTATGGGCACTATGCACCACAGTGAGTAACGCAGGGGACGGTGACGCAGCACCAGCAATAAGCGGTCGATTTCGTCGCGCTGCCGCTCGTCTGAAACATTACACTTGCGCTTAGATACGATGCCTCAAGCAATTAAGCATCACTATCAATTCTACCAAATCGCTTTAATACGAATGAAATACTATACAAAAAATGCGTAAATGGTAAGAATAAAATAGTTATCAAACGGGCAGTTTAAAGCCAAAAACACCCAGCACTGGTTCTTAAAGAGCGGTGTTTTAGCTATAGTAACAGCACATCCGCGTGTTCGGACGTTTTGAGCTGTTGCTTGTTTTTTAACGAGCTATTATAATACTGTTTATCTCTACTGACCTTTACAGCGTCACCGAGCGGGAGGGCAGGCGCTTAAGGCGCATTACCGTCTAAAGTGGGAGGCAACTAGCTCAAGGACTAGCTCTCGGGTTGCGAGCCTTGGGCCTGGATAAGAGGATCGAGATGAATGGAACTTATGGAAAGTCGCGATCGTTTATTTATTTATTTGGTTCACCAACAGTTGATACACAGTTTCTATAACAATAATTAAGCTTAAAAATGTTATCTATGTGCACAACCAATTATAGACAAACACAGCATTCACGAATTTGATATTTAAAAAGTATATAATATAATCGTTGTAGCTAACCTATAGGCGTACCCTCAACCTCGCCGTCGGGAACTGATTTTGCTGTAGCAGCGAAGCATAGCTATGACGCTACCAACGCGTCAACACGCTAGCTGTGCCTTTGCTGTAGCAACTACAACGTAGCTTCGACGCTATAGAAGTACAACGACGCGCTTTGCTGTAAAGGCTACAACGTAGCTTCGACGCTATCGAAGTACAACGACGCGCTTTGCTGTAAAGGCTACAACGTAGCTTCGACGCTATCGAAGTACAACGACGCGCTTTGCTGTAGCGGCTACAACGTAGCTTCGACGCTATCGAAGCTCAACGATGCGCTTTGCTGTAGCGGCTACAACGTAGCTTCGACGCTATCGAAGCTCAACGATGCGCTTTGATGCGCTTTGTTGTAGCGGCTACAACGTAGCTTCGACGCTATCGAAGCTCAACGACGCGCTTTGCTGTAGCGGCTACAACGTAGCTTCGACGCTATAGAAGTACAACGACGCGCTTTGCTGTAAAGGCTACAACGTAGCTTCGACGCTATAGAAGTACAACGACGCGCTTTGCTGTAGCAGCTACAACGTAGCATTGAAGCTATCTACATAGAATTGCACGGCGTCGGTCGCTATCATTTCTGATGTTTATTAAAACTAGTGAGAGAAAGAGAGAGATTTATACTGCAATATAACTTACTGGTACATGAACTTCGGTGTTGGAGAGAAATGTTTTTTATATAGTCAATTTCCTCTAAAGTCTTATCTAAAAAAACCGCAGGTCCAAAAACGAATAAAGCCAATCGAATAACATTACTAAAGGTCCAAATGATTAGTGAAGTATGGAAATCCTGAAAAACACAATATATACTCGTAATAGTACAAATAAAATACTTGCTGTGCCATAGAACAGAAGCTATAATGCACTACATTCTATACAATAACTGAGACTATGTTGTCTCCCTAGTTTTAGGCATAAACGAACCAAATTGGTAAAGACGCTCTAGAGCTATATTATCTCAAACAGACCACTCGTTAAAATGTTTGTTACATTCGGTCTGCAATATAAACTAATGTAATCACAAAGACGCATAGTTAATATACTCACGTTTAATTTTAAATGAATTATTAGCTGCGTCACATTACAAAGACTTTGTGTACTATCTACAATTAAAATTAACGTCATCTGAAAAAAAATTAAATGTACGTTAAAAACAACCGAAAATTTATGCAAATAATTACGAGTGGCAAACAATTGGAAGGCCCACGTAATGAGAACGTAAATTTTTATTGTCAGTTTGAAACATTGATCTACCGATAAGTCTTAAGTCTAAGGACCTTTTTAGAATATCCAGTAAAAGTTCCAAGCGTGTATTAGATATATTCCATTGAGTTTTACATTTTTCCATCGGTAAAACTTTAATTGGTATAAATCAGCGAGGATATGATTACATATAATGGTTGTTAATCCCTAAAGTAATATCTTCAAAATTTTAAATAATTCAGACATTTAGAAAAAGGCCCTAAAAAACTTAAAATCCGTTTTGTATATATATATATATAACAAAATACCAGTAATTTAAGCGGAATATTGGTCTTCTCAAAGGCATCGAGAACGGACTCGATCATACGAATGTATTTTTTCGGTGTGTAGCGGTTGAATGGCGAATTTTCGAAACCATACTTCTCCATAGATGTCTTGATTACTCTTATACGAAAGTATAATAATGAGACGATAAAAATGGCGGTTAGTCGCCCTACATCGATACCTAGATTATGTATACAAACAAATGGCACGAAGATTTGATAATCACATGAATCAATAAGGTACAAAGTTAGAGTATGAAAAAGTCTGAGAAAAAAAACTAATGCGACAATCCAGAACAGTAGTTTAGAATAGAACTTATACAATTTGTGAGCGTGTTTCACACCGTCCACCACGGGAATTAACCGGAAAAAATCTTTTAAATATTTTTCTTCAAACACTCCTGATATCACGAAGTATCCGACATATTCAACGCAATTGGTAAAAGATAAAATGAAAAATCCGAAACGGTATAACAAGATCGCGGTGAGAAATGTACAAAAACTGTAACGGTATATATATGAAAGAAAACGAGCAGTTTTAGAGACGCAGTCGTAATGGAATCCAAAAATCAAACGAGTAGTTAAAAACGGATTTAAATTATACACCATTATGGAACTATTCTTGCTCATTTTTTTGGAGAAATATATTTTAGAAATTTCAATTATATATTTTATGCATTAACTGTTTTTATTGCCAACGTCCAACGAAGACTATCAGCTACGTAAAAATACCAGCACTATAAATGCTCATAAAAATCAATCACTTAGTATAATTCATAGATAGAAAGACGGCTATCGCTGACGTCAATATACAATACATTTATTCCCTCTTATATTAATAATTTGTATTACACTAATTAAGCAGCCTTGATACTACGAGTGGTGCGCTTTCAAACGAACATCATTTCATTTTATAGATAGATAGAGAACTATTTATAATCTTACCAATGAAGTACAAAATCAGCAACAAATATAATATTTACGAACTAATGCAACAATTTTATTTACGAATATATAGATTATCATTTTAATTTACGAAACTTACCAAACAGTTGCGCTTCAGATATACGTTATTGTTGAAGTGAAGCGTGGTTTTATGTTGGTAGCGTCTAGCTATGTTGTATAGTAACACTGTTTCAGGTGTTACTTTAGTGCTGTTGCTACTTACTATCACGCGTAGTTTCATAGCTATGTTGTAGCGTAACCGCTGTTTACAGACAAGCTTTAGTGCTACGAGATCAAGCTTTTAGTGCTGTTGCTACTTACTATCACGCGTAGTTTCATAGCTATGTTGTAGCGTAACCGCTGTTTACAGACAAGCTTTAGTGCTACGAGATCAAGCTTTTAGTGCTGTTGCTACTTACTATCACGCGTAGTTTCATAGCTATGTTGTAGCGTAACCGCTGTTTACAGACAAGCTTTAGTGCTACGAGATCAAGCTTTTAGTGCTGTTGCTACTTACTATCACGCGTAGTTTCATAGCTATGTTGTAGCGTAAATGCAGTTGACAGGCGAGCGTGAATGCTACGACATCTAGCGTTTAGTGCTGTTGCTACGGCAGTGTTACTACCACGCTTAGTTTCATGGCTAAGTTGTAGCGTAAATGCTGTTGACAGGCGAGCGTGAATGCTACGACATCTAGCGTTTAGTGCTGTTGCTACGGCAGTGTTACTACCACGCTTAGTTTCATGGCTAAGTTGTAGCGTAAATGCTGTTGACAGGCGAGCGTGAATGCTACGACATCTAGCGTTTAGTGCTGTTGCTACGGCAGTGTTACTACCACGCTTAGTTTCATGGCTAAGTTGTAGCGTAAATGCTGTTGACAGGCGAGCGTGAATGCTACGACATCTAGCGTTTAGTGCTGTTGCTACGGCAGTGTTACTACCACGCTTAGTTTCATGGCTAAGTTGTAGCGTAAATGCTGTTGACAGGCGAGCGTGAATGCTAAGAGATCAAGCGTTTAGTGCTGTTGCTACGGTATTGTTACTGTCACGCGTAGTTTTATTTTATTTATTTATTATTTCATCAATTACACGGCCAGAGCCAATTACCATAATCAATATACGTAAATTTATCTAGTCATATTTCATAACACAATATTATTAACTTAGAATACAAATACAAATTTATGCTGACAGCATCGTAGCAACGTTGTAGTACTGTTTCAGATATGTTTCTCAGACCTACGAGCTGCAAGATATAATAATAACCACACGATACATGATATGGACACACGGTCATGGTTCTTTATCTGTGTCTCTTATTGTACTTTAAGTATGTATTTACAAACCAAACAATATCTAAGTTGTACTCGATGTGATATGTCCACAAACATGTATTTATTTACTAATATATTTTTTTTATTTAAGGCGGTCAATATAAATAAGGAAGCCACATAATAGACACATTAGAATACTTTAATAACATAAAATTCGAATGTAACAATTAATTGCGACCATCAAACAATTATTGAAAACTCTACTGTAGCCGGTGCTAAAAAACTAAGTAGATAAAAAGATGGCGTCAGCGGAATGCAAAGAATTCAAATTTGGAATTCTTAACAACGTTTTTCGATTGGTCAGCCAGGCGTGGAGTATTCTTTTTACAACTTTTATTCGACGTTTCTTCTTTTCAATTGTGAACTTTATTTCTTGAATCGTAAAGAAATTGTAAAATGTTTTTGTTGTTGGTTTATGTAAATTATATCGATAACGCCGGAGCTCTCGAAGCAAAGGGTTAGTATAACGTAATCTTAAATGAATGTGGCGACAGGGGCTCTAAAGTTCAGTTTAGTTGCTTCGATTAGTTTTAATGATGGCTGTAGCGACGTACCGACATATTTTCTATGGCTAGGATTTGACTACCCTTTCACGGTCGACTATTCATAATTTTTTTCCCCAGAATACACAATAGTAGTTTGGTACAGCCAACGTATACTAGCCGTACAAAACTAACCATGGGTTAGCAGTCTTCTTCTTCTCGTATAGGCCGTCCAGTCTTCTGACTTGCCTTAACGACTACTGTCATACGATGAGAATGAGGACCGATGGTTTAACATGCCATTAGAAGCACGGAAGCGAGTTGTAAATACAACTTTTTGTAGTAGTCACCCATCAAAGTAGTTAATACGAGTTCCGCCCGGTGACTCTCTAAACCGCCCGGTGCCACTGTAAAGCTCGGTATAGACCAACAGCATTAACCCGTAAAAAAAATACAACGAACGTTGCGTAACTTTACCGATCGATACCTAGCGAAGTTCGCTATTAGATGCTAAATCATGTAATTGTTTGCAGTAATATGTATGCCATCCAAAACAAAAAACAAGTCTCACTGTTCTTCTACCGTAAAAAGATGTGAGATCCATGTAACACCAAGTCGCTTTATTTATTAAGTCCCTACTTAAGGGAACTTCTGTCTTAATTACGTAATTAGCTAACATAACTAAATCTTATAGTGACCGTATAAATACATAATTAAAAATTTTAATATTTGAAATAAAGTAGATTCACTTGGCCACCGCATGACAACGCAAAGGATCTCACAAGTAATACAAATTACACATATTCTATTGAATAAGATGGTTTAGTGCGATTGCCAAGTCAATAAATTTTTTTAAAACAATGATTTTTACATAAAATAAAATAAATAATATTATAATATAACAAAAATATTTTTTTTTATTAATGTTCACAACAGAACGCTGGCGTTGACAGCCTCTGTGGTGTGGTGGTTGAGTAGGTCGGCTCGTAACCCGGGGGTGGCGGGTTCGATTACCGCGGCAGGCCAAGTATTTGTACCCAGAAGAAAAAGTTTAGGTGTTGTGGGACAATGGTCCTCGTAGTTCCTGGGTCCCTAGAGACAGGGAATCATAATTAGGGTCCAGGTTCTATGTATGTGATCGTGGGGCGTTATTATTTATTATATACTAGCTGTGCCCCGGTTTGACCCAAGTGGATAATGATCACACACAGGAACTACACCATATTCCGGGATAAAAATTACCCTATATGTTACAAGACCTAGTATCTACAGCAAATTCAAAATCTATAAAACCATTGCAATGTCATATCATGAATTGACCAATATGTAGATGAAATCTCGACTTCGCACTAGTCGAAAACTGTAACACGGGCCATGGAGTCACAATGCTACACGTTGCCATGATCAGTTTCCATACTTAAGGCACAATTTAAAACAATTTAACCACTATCTCAACTCGTGTTATTGACGATTTTACTTTGAAATATATCCGAAACGGGCCCATATACCACCTAGTTTCCACAGCTAATTTGTAATCTTAAAACACTACATTTAAGCAATCCAAACGCTTATCCCTGGCCTCTGGCAACCCATATCTATAAACAACTAAATAACACGTGAGCCTTTTAAAATTTCCCTAAAAAACCAATATCCCTACATTCCCCACCCTGTATAGTATCTGTAGTTGGCGCCGATGATTCATGGCGTGTGTCGGCCAATCACGGCGGTTCTATATTCAAACGCGCTAATGGAAGGCGAGCTTACGAGCGGCGCCTGCGCATTTATTCCGATTTGTGTTGCCATACCACGCTCGTTTGTTGTTGATATGGTTAAACTTGATTATAGCTCTTACTAAAGAATTTTGGGAAAAACATTAATAGATATAGGATAGCATTTGTGTTTAAAATTATAAACACTTTGTCCGCACTTCAACCCTCCAACCGTTTATCAACAATGGTAAAATTAGGCACCGTTCATTGCGGTTGTTACTTGGATGGGTGGCCTCTTTATAACGAAACATAGCTAACAACTCGCTTACGAGAATGCAGGAATGAAGTACCGACATTATTTTGCTAAAAGATCACTTGAAACCAACTAAGATCAAACGCACAACAAATAAAACAACTGTGTAAACAGACTCACCATCTGCGCTCTCACGTCAAAAACGGCAGCACAAACTCCGAAGAAAAAAGCAACAGGGACATTTTACGACAACCACTGGCAACACCAAAAGAAAGCACTCTGCCGACCAAACAAAAATTTATGGCTCGTTTAAAATGTTTTCGTTCTTAATTTCAGTTAGATTAACTGCGCGGACGCATTTCGGCGCCTTTTACATCCTAATATATACGCATGCCCATTAATGACTTTGTGACTAAAACGTCCAAAGAACCGAGACCTTTCCATACACTGTACGTTTCATCGAAGCATTAAGTACTTGTATGGGATGAAAGAAGCGAGGAAGATCTTTATGAAATGGTTGCACCTTAAAACGTCCACTGAAGAAAGATCTGTCGCATACAGTGACAATTCTTTTTAACGGTACAAGTTTGTTTAAGGCGAAAGCGATGGTGAAGGTCTTGGATGAATGGATGGGAGTTCAAAAACTGGCGTACATTTTATGTGTGAGGTATGTTAATATGCTGGATTTATTTTAATTGGGTGGAAGTTGAACGAGAATGTATTTGAACTGTGAACTTCAGTTTGTATGCTTTCATATGAATTGTCTTCTTATATTAGGATTATTTCTGGATGTGATATTGTAAACATATATTTTTAATATTGGTTTCTAAGTACAAATAACCTAGTCAACCACTACGCTACAGGAAAAGGACCTTTCGCACCAACGAAATAGGGAAGGAACTTCATTAATTTATCGTTTGCAAGTTAATAAATCAAACTAAGTGGCACAAATTATATTCAAACAGGTGGCGAAAACATAAAATTTGAGCCACAATAATGCCATCCGTCTGTGCGAGGCGTGCCACCAAACTAATAATACGCTAACAGCGCAGTATGGACACTTTAGACAATGCTTGTTACATTTTAATGATTCACACATGGAAAGAATTTTTATACATATAAAATTCAAAATCCTAACTGAATGACTTATATCAACGCACAGCCTAAACCGCTGGTCCTAGAGACTTGAAATTTGGAGGGTGCGTCCTTTGTAAAGTGTAGGTATACACAAGTTCCACCCCTAAGAGGGTGAAATGGGTGGTGGAATTATCTATGAAAAATTTTCTTTTTAGTTCCTATAGACCACGCGGGTGAAGCCGCGGGCAGAAGCTATTAAGCCATAATCCACCACGCTGGCCAAGTGCGCGTTGGTGGATGACACAACATATTTTGATCATTGTGATTCTTGCACATGCCTTGCCGGTTTCCTCACCGTTATAAGAGCGCGTGCAAATTCCACACGTAATTTTGTTATTTGGTCAACGTTAATCTTCTATATTATAATAAAAATGAATCTCTATTTCCCTTGGTCATCGCATTACGCGTGAACGGATGGAACATTTCCGCGAATTCTTTTTTTGCTGTGTTTATTATTTTCAGGAGAAGGTTCTTGTGAAAGAAAAAAACTAAGAAAGATAGAAAATTTTCACCACGCGGGCGAAACCGCGGGGCGCATCTAGTAATAATATATTTTTACTGCGGCCAAAGCCTATTCTTAACCAAATGACTAATGCGTTATTTACAGTACAGTTTTACATCTCTAAGGGTAAATCTCATAATTATTGTGTATTTAGGTGTTCACGATACTAAATTTATATAAGACGTTAACTTTGTTATCTTGCAAATACGCTGTTTATTTACTATTTAACAATAAAAACACTAACCAGTACTTAAAAAAAACAATTCACTTTTTTATGTAACTTTTTTTTTTATGTTACGAAATGACATGACGAGCTAGTCGCTCGCCTGATGTTAAGCGACACGACTGCCCATATCAGTTGCAGTGACACTTGAAATTCAAGTGTAGTTTCGCGTGACACTGCACGGCGCACATCATCCTGAGACATCAGCACAGTCTAGAAATAAGATTACTACACTGTGAGATCAGGTCATAAAGTCTCATTCGCCCATTAATTTCACTAGCTACAGTGCCCTTTGAACCGGAACACAGCAGTGCTTGCGCACTACTGCTTGGCGGCAGAATAACTGGCAAAGCGGTGGTACCTACCTAGACGAACTATGCAGAAAAGTCCTACCACCTAGTAAACATCATTTTTAAACAAGTTTCTTTACTGTTGTAACGTCTGTGTAGTGCGTATGAAACGAATATGTTAAATTGAGACGTCTTTATTTAGTTTTAATGCACGCAAATAAAATTCAAATACATTTTGTACAGATTCAAAGCGCGGGGTCCCTTTTTATGGAGTACAATGGGCTCAGTCGGGCGCGAGGATACTTTATAACATAGGGTTTTGCTCCGTTCAATCATCATTTTATTACTGTTAGTCAGTTTAATAATTTTGAAGTACGATTAAGCTAAATATACTACCTACTAAGAGTAAAGACAAGTAGAACAAAAGACCACCACTACTCTAGAAATTAAAAAAATTGAAGGGTTGAAAATAAAAAGGGTTTAACTGACAAATTGATAGTTTCGAGAAAATTGACTTTAAACGTCAACGGCTTCATTTTAATGTAGAGTGCTTATAAGGTAATAGAAAAGGTTTATGTAAGTTTCAGTGGCTTGAAAATGTTTTAATTCTATTTTAAATTACTAAATATAGTACTAATTTCTACAATTACTGTAAAAATATAATAAAATAAAATAAATATAATAATGTTTTTATGCTAAGCGAACTGTATTCTTGTGACAGATAAACCGTTTTTAGACTCAAAATCTCGAGATTTAAGCCTCATTTCGGTATTTTGAGAATGAATTATTGTAGATAATTTTACGCTAAATCCAATGATACCCATGTCATTTTGTTAAAAAAATCAGTTAAACCCTTTTTGTTCTCAGCCCTTCAATTATTAGGCGAAAAATTATAAATTGAGTAACTACCCCAATTTAACCGGTTTATTATTATTGAACGCAATTGTGTTTGTGTCAGCAATCAGTAAAAGTTAAGTGATATCTGAAGTTGAAATCAAAAACTGGAAGATAAAATCTATCAGAACACAATTTTCACAACTCTCATAAATCAATATTCACTATTCATATCATCATTTTTGATTAATACTAGGTGGTAGGACTTTGTTGCAAAGATCGTCTAGGTAGGTACCACCGCTTTGCCAGTTATTCTGCCGCCAAGCAGTAGTGTGCAAGCACTACTGTGTTCCGGTTTGAAGGGCACTGTAGCTAGTGAAATTACTGGGCAATTGAGACTTTATGATCTGATCTCACAGTCGAGTAATCTTATTACCAGACTGTGCTGTTGTCTCAGGATGATGTGCGCAGTGCAGTGTCGCTTGAAACTCTATGTTTTAGGGTTCCGAGTGACACTGTTCTGTTATGGGCCGCCGTGGCGCTTAACATCAAGTGAACGACTAGCTCGTCACATCATTAAATAACATTAAAAAAAATAACTCGGGAAACGAAACCGGACCCAGGAATTAGGACCATGGTCCCACAACACCCAGACTCAGAACAAGTATATGCGCATTTTTCTGTGCATAAATCCTTGTTCTGCCACGGGAATTGAACCCGCCACCTCCGGGTTACGAGCCGATCTACTCAACCACCAGACCACAGAGACTGCTGAACGAGTTACGAGTTGCATTACGCGAATCGTCCAAAAATCAGATAAGTTTAGAACTGTTGGCACGAGATCAAAGCAACAGGGCAGATTATAACAGTTTACCGACTGCTATACATAGAGAAGTGAAAACTTCTTTAAGCGCGTTGAGCACTTTTTGGGTGAACAAAAATCATGGAACTCGCGTTATCGTCTCCGAACGCTTTCCGTGAGCTTATATATTTACTGTGTATACATGTGTACTTTTTGGGTGAACAAAAAGCGTTAAACTCGCATCATCGTCACCGCACGCTTCCCATGAGCTGGTCACAAGTTACTTAGTTTTAACTTCTATCGGCAGTACCCAAGGACTGCCCCGGATGTTTTTTTTCAACTGATTTGTCAAAAGTATTGTTTTTTTTTTATGAAGCGGTAAAGTTGTATAACCACTCCTAGGGTCTAGTTTTCTTGGATGTAATTAAATTTTCTTTTGTTTACTGTATAGGTAAATAAAATAAAATTTAGTCGCACTGCTGGACAATAAATAATATTACAAGAGCAGAAACCAATATATTATTACTCCAACACTGTTGCATCACAGATCTCCAAAACACGTAGGTATTTACATAGCGGAGGCGGGGTGAGTCGGGGTAATCCCGATAAGTAATTCCATCCGAGTAAGTAATGCGTTGATAAATGAAATTAAATCGCACAAACAAGTGCTGCGTTGCCCCAGGCTCCCCTTTCGTGCGTGGCTCTTGCCGAAATGGAATAGGGATGAGACATAAAACGTTTTTTACGAATATGTCCTATATTATAAAAAAAACCATGAAATACAAAAACTTTAGGGAAAAACCTGTAATTATGAAAAGCGATAATTGTAAGGCTAGACGACGGCAAATGAACAGAATGATCGAAGTGATAAAACCTTAAGGAGAACAAAAAAGGTGCCATACTTAATTAATTTTTTTTTAATAAAATTCACTTACACAATTGAAAATGTGGCTAAAATTCTCGCAGATCAAATGTATTGATAAGTATACTATAGGCATCCTAAACAATCGTCTTAAGCGACAATACAGTATGCTGTATATATGTTTTATACACTCGAGCCTTAAGTTAAAATAAAAAACAATTTAATAACAAACTTAATGATAAAATCTATCGACACACCACTTTCCCCTCCCTATCCGAAACTTACCAAAAAGAACATCGCAACACGACATGTGCGCGCCAATCTGTCGCTGAAACGGCACTACATTCGAGCACATCTGCCGTCCTTCTCACACCATCCTTCAACACCATACATCCATCACTATCCCACACCCTTCCATGTCACGTTACTAGAGAAAGAACAGCGCAAGTTCCTTTGCAACTTGCGTTATTAGTGGAAGAAGGTCGTATGTTCTTTGAACAGTATGAGAGGTAGCGCCCTTTTAACAACGAGATCACCAATAGCAAGGGCTGTCGCAACTACTTAGCGATGTCGGAGCGATAATAGCATGATTGTGTATTGGATTGCTTTACGTCCATCCGATTCAATTATTCGGTCAAAAAACAATATATCGAGCTGCGGAGGTCTTATTACTTTTCTAAGTTGTGATGCGCGATGGAGAAATTTTTACTGACAGGGGTGTAAAATTGTCTTTTTTTTCGGTACTTTTTTACTCGATAAAGGATTACTTTATTATGCAAACGTATTTTTGAGAAAACTTTTGCATGAAAAGCTATTTAAAAAGGCAATATCGATATAATCAGGCATGATTTCGCGGAAGTTCTTCTTAAGGTGTTTGTTCTGTGTCTGTGTGTTATATTGTATGTCATGTATGTATTTACAAACAAAAGGATCTAAGTATTGTATCAGTTATCTGGTTCCCATAATACAAGCTTTGCTTAGTTTGGGACTAGATGGCGCTGTGTGAGATGTCTAGACATATTATAATTATTATTATTATTTACAAAATGAAATAAGAATATATACTGTGATTCCGCTATTCCGCAAAGTCACGATAGATTCGATCAATTTATCATTTGTTTTTAGCGGAATTACATTAAATATTCTTATTTCATTAAGTATTTGAAGGCATATCAACAAAAAAAAACGAGTATGCTTTACCACACAACAAGACTGACGTTAAACTTCTTTAGCTCTATCTATCGGCCGGTGTAACTTTGGTTTTGCTTTGTTAATGTTAATGTCGCCATCTTTGTTAATGTAAATTGTCATTTTACCGGACATACCTACATAATATGTAATACAAATTTTGAGTAAATTTAAACTTGTTTAAGTTGACGATGGAGATCTACGTTAACCAACAACTTTCAACTGCCGTTCGCCTTGTTACACATTCACCAGCTTACCTACTCCCCAAGTCAAGCGTGCGTAAAGAAGTTTAGCTTCAAACACTACCGCATAGTGAAGACTAAGGTACAACCCAATTTGAATATAAATAACAATGCAAGCATAATAATCATCACACTATCACACTAATATTATAAAGGCGAAAGTTTGTATGTGTGTATGTGTGTTTGTGTGTAAATGTGTATGTTTGATACTCCTTCACGCTCAAACGGCTGAATGGATTTGGATGAAATTCGGCACCAAGATAGCTTATACACTGGATTAACATAAAATATAGGCTACAATTTATCCCGGAAAAGTGAAATTTTCCCGTGTGATAAGCAAATTAAAATACTGTTTATCCGCGGGTGAAACCGCGGGGCGCAACTAGTAAAATATAAAATAATAATAATAATCGTACGGCAGCTTGACCACAATGGCTCATAATTGTCCAAACGAGAGTAATTCCGGGCATAAAACCGCAGCGGGGCGTCCATGTTCTCTGTACCGCTCAATCAGAACTAAGGATTGGAGATTGTTAAATAGGTATACATAATAACATATTGTTTAATCGATCGCTTCTAATAAAAATAATGTGTAAAAATATTAGCAGTAGTAGTTAGTAAATTATACTATAGTATTTTTGAAATACCTGAAACTTCTTTAAGCATGCTTGACTTGGGGAGTAAGCTCATGACGAAAGCGTACGGAAATTGATCGGGCGAGGCGAACGGAAGTTGAGAGGGAGATATAAGTTAGTGAAAATAGAAAGAGAGAGAGAGTTACGTTTCGTATATTACTTTATTCTCTTGCCGAAGAGAGAGAGAACAATGCGCGCGCACATTTTCTTTCTCTCTTCCTCTCACAGCCAGTGCATGTTTTCTTTACTAAGTCTACTTCAGTCGCGTGGTCTATAGCACTATCGTTTTTTTAAATGCAAGCAAAACCGCACAGTAACAAACCAGTTTTGTGGCGAATCCAACAGATAATGGTGTGTAATTTGTCTTGAGATCCTATCTTTATTCTACGTGTAGGTATGCTACGTGTAGGTACATTGACTTCATTATTACTGAATACTTGAATATTGTAAAAAAAGGGTTCAAAAATCCTTATTGTTTGAACACAGTTAACCAACAATCCTGTAAAGCGAGAGTAATTCTAGGCACAACAGAGCAGCGGGACGTCCATCCACACATCGGGCGGAACCCTATTTTGCTTATTACAATTCAATCAGATGTAAGCCAAACAGAGGCGAGAGCGCGGGGGTTGTCCTACTGTTACTTAATATACTGTTGTCAACATCCACCCGTTGGGCAGTTAAAAAAAATACAAAGATAAATTTAATTTTTCAACCCGACTTCAAAGGTTCTAAATTCGGTAGTGCTTTTTATTTTTTATGTTTGTTGCCTAATAATTCCGTCATTTATGAACGACTAGTTGCGCCCCGCAGTTTCACCCGCGGATAAAAAGAATTTTAATAATTTGCTCAACCCACGGAAAAATTTCACTTTTCCGGGATAAAATGTAGCCTATATGTTAATCCAGGGTATAAGCTATCTTGGTACCGAATATGATCCAAATCCATTCAGCCGCTTGAGCGTGAAGGAGTAACAAACATACACACATACATACATACATACAAACTTTCGCCTTTATAATATTCGTGTGATTTATAGTATTTTTTTTACTAGCTGCGCCCCGCGGTGTTACCCGCGGATTAAAAGTAGCCTATATGTTAATCCACTATAAAATAGAATTTAGTTGTTATTAGTGAAAACTTTGGCCTTCGATAATTTGCTTATTTACGTGTATAGCTAGCTGTTAGATTTCCAATTTTTATTTTATTTAAATTACAAAAAAAAATAAGCCGCCTATATTCCAAACTTCATCCCAATCCGTCCAGCCGTTTGAGTGTGAAAGAGTAACAAACATTCATACATACAAACTTTCGCGTTTAAAATATTAGTAGGATTTGGAAAGATATACTTTCAGAATGGCCCCATAGAAATTTAATCAAAATCGGTTCAGTATATTGATTTTTAAATCAATAACTGGAAAATGTATGTGCATATTACAATATCATCTTTCTAAGTATGTTCTCAGTAAGAAATTAAGACGATTGAAGTCGTTAACTTTACGGAATTATTTAACTCCTTATTGTATAGGTAGTCCTTTTTAGGTCCATCTTGTATTTTCATATCTGTACACTTGAAAATACAAGAGGGACTAAAAAGGACTACCTAGATAATAAGGAGAAAAACAGAATTGATTCCATTGGATGGGAAAAGAACTCAGAGAAGACAGAGAAAAAGGTGGAGGGATATTTTTACGGGATATTTTTTAAATATGTGGACCAGACTGGATGCAAGGAGCGAGGGAAAGAGAGGAATGGAGAAGGATAGGGGAGGCCTATGCCACAAAGGCAACTTATGCAACAAAAATAAGCAAATAAGTGTATATGTGTACATTTTTTATAAACAGTAGATATAAAGGATTTTCTATTTTATTTATTATCTAGGTAGTTATATTATAGGTACCTCATAGTAGGTAAGCATTATTGTGCAAATAAAATTTTTGTTCGAGCAGTACCTAATTTCACACCAGTCCGCGTCCAAAGCAGCTTTCGTCGCCCCCTTGGCGTCGTATCTTCCATCTCATGGGGTCCTGCATCCGTAAAGTGCCGTGCGAATCGCCAGGTGTTCCTCACGCGCAGTGCAGTGCTACCAACTGGATGGCGTGCGATTGGAGCCTCGATCATACACTGTGTTATATTTATCCAGGAATTTTTGAAGTAAAACTTCTTTACGCACGCCTGACTTGGAGAGTAAGCTGGTGAATGCGAAGCGAACGTAAGTTGAAAGTTGTTGGTTAACGTAAATCTCCATTGTCAACATAGCAAAGTTAAAAGTCCGGTAAAATTAAAACTTACAATTTCAAGATGGCGAAATTAATATTAAACAAAGCAAAAACAAAGTTATACCGGCCGATAGATGAAGTTAAACAAAAGAAGTTTTACTTCAATCTAAAGCAAACTCGTTTTTTATTTAGTTGGTTTAGTTTCATTATCAAGTCTTTTTGCTTTTGTAGTATGTAATCTTAGGTCAAAAAAACATGCACGAGTTTAAATGTCAGCCATGGTAGCGTTTGAGCACATCTCAAAATGACACCATGACCTAATCTGGCGCCGCGCAACGCTTGGTTTAGGAACTGAGGAGGCGGAGGCTGCCGGAACACAGCAGGGTAAAGTGTCAACCAACAATCCGAAAAAGCCTTAAATGGACTCTGGAACGGACATTGCAACGGCTTACTTTCGATATTTATTGCCTGATGGTAATCATTGATCAGCTGGGCGATCACGTAATTCGATGGCAACGGATAGAATCACAGATTTGTATGGATTTGACAGTTTGAATACGCAGGATATGTACATAGTTAGTATGGAAATTTCTCCTGTTGCATTGCAAAGTTTCGTGATCACCCCCCAGTTTACAGCATTGCAGCTGGAATAGATATAAAAAAATCTTATATCTCTTCGTTAATGCCAAAGACGCAATGAGTTATACATCAAATAAAAAAAGCAAAGCATAAAAAACCTACTTCAGACTTATATGATTTTCTCATAGATGCCATTGTCAGCCAGCCACTGGACCAAATTGGGAAGCACCAGCTTTCAAATAGAAAAGGAATCATCTAAATCGGTTCATCCGAAAGTTCTGACAACATAAAAAAATACAATCGAATTCCGTAACAAACATAAAAAAATACAGTCGAATTCCGTAACAAACATAAAAAAATACAGTCGAATTCCGTAACAAACATAAAAAAATACAGTCGAATTGCGTCCTCCTTTTTTGAAGTCGGTTGTAAGGCAACTCGAGATCAACGATACAATATCTTTTATAGCTCAAAACGCATGAACATTTCTACCACGACATAATTTGTTTTTTTGTAGTTTCTGTACACTAGCTAGAACTCCCCTAATCACCACTTAGCCAAGCAGTAGTACTGTAAGTTTGGCAACTGAGCCGTGAGACGAGTGACACTTGCTCCGAAACTTCCAACTCAAAGTCAGGGGTGGCATTGTAGTGATCCAGCCTAGGATCCTTGGAATGATGCGGGGTTTAATCAGCTGTGCGGAGTTTTGATTTGGGGTACATAGTGTTTATTATTCATCGCCCAAGTGCATTGGCCACGTGGATTTCAAACAGTAGTGGCAATGGTTGCCATTTTTGCATTGTGCCGGATTGCTTGCACCAGTAGTGAGAAAGAGAACTTCTTTTTTTCAAACTCATATATTGTAATGGGCTTTCTATATATTATCTGACAATAAAACCTTTGTGTATAGCTATTCTATAACTTAGTAATTAATACCATGCAGTGCGTATGTAGTTAATGCTCTTAGGTGTTCACTTCATTTAAATTGTACTCTTTTTTGTCTATCCGTGAGGACCTTTAATTGGCTTCTTTTTTTGTAAACGTGTATCTATTGTAATTATAACAGCTGTTGGTCTTCCAAGAATAAAATAAATAAATAAATAAATAAATAAGCACTTTGTAATTTTATATGCTTAGTGAAATAACTTAATTTTAAGTACCTAATATAATTTTGACTAAAGTGCTAAAATTAGCCTATTTGCAATAAATCTTTTGACTTTGACTTTTTAAACATGATAAACGATGAATAATGTGACGAGTTAGTCATTTACCTGATGTTAAACGTCACGGCTACCCATAGCAGAACAGTGTCACTCGGAACTCTAAAATATAAAGTTTTGCGTTACATAGGCGCACATCATCCTAAGACATCAGCACAGTCTTGTAATAAGATTACTCGACTGAGATCAGATCATAAAGTCTCATTTACTTAGTAATTTCACTAGCTACAGTGCCCTTCAAACCGGAACACAGTAATGCTTGCACACTACTGCTTGGCGGCAGCATAACTGACAAAGCGGTGGTACCTATATATCTAGACAAACTTTGAAGAAAGAAAGAAAGAAAGAGGAAAGAAATAAAATCCGCCTAAATCTAAAAACTATCTATTCGTTCTAACCATAAAAACGTACAGGTTTTTATTATTTTAAGAATTAGGAGATGGCATGAATTTTAATACCTTAGCCCGATTTCCTTGGCCTCTACCGACCTTTACAGCGCCACCGCTAATAATTCGTCTATCCTAACGATACGTAGGTATAGGCAGCCATGGGTTAAGATAGAAACACCGTTACACTTCAAAGCCATGATCAAATAAGCTTATTATAGGAACATTGTGCACAGTAACGCAGATTGACCATGATCCCACTTATGAATAAGTATCTGGTAGCTCAGCATCTCAGCGGGCCCGCTACGACCTCCCGCCGTTCGCCGCGGGCGGCGGCGCGATAGAAACGTCGTGGTGAGAAGGCGTAATAATGGTACATTGTAGGTTCGCCAATCGAGAGGGTATGTTTAATTTATCAAGCACGGATCAGTGGGCGAATTTATCAATAAAATTATTTAAGAGCTCATTGTAATTTGTAAGTTTATTTGGGGTAGGAAAACGTAGCGCTGAAACTGCTCTGTCTAAAACTGGCAACAATATAATGGCATATTAATTAATTTGGTTAATTTTGGTCGCGTGGGTCGGGGAACACTGCAGTGATTTTTCGGTTAAAGGAAACCGATGCGTAGTAGTTGAACAATTTACTACACTACTAATTTATACACTTAAACGCAAGAACGCAGCGTGAGAGTCGCTTGAAAGCCAGTTTCCAATCCAAACGCGTCGTGTCTTTGGCCATACTGTTATTCAATATTAATAAGTGAAATGTGGTCAAATATTACCTATGTCAGATAAAAAAACTAAGGTTTCAGCACCAGGGCATGTTCATAATTATCATCGGTACATTAAAAAGTTTGGGTTAGAGAACAGACAGTGAAGTATTTAAACCGTAACCTGCAGAGCGACATATTCGCATAGGCGAAAAAGCTCTCAAAATAAAGAATAAAAAAAATCTTGCGATGACCTGGATTGAACAAAATACGATTAACCGGAATATACTAGTTACCGCTCTTAGACTGCGCTCCGGACACATTCCATCAAACAAGTTTGCCTTTTTAATGAAGAAAGTATCATCACCAAATTGTGAAGAGCGTGGGTCCATTGAAGATGTACAGCATGTTCTGTTGGAATGTGTCCGGAATGCCGGTGACAGAAGGACAAGTGTTCTAGGAACCGAGAATTTGTTTAATATAGGATTATGCAACAGTATTTTATCATCTCCCTTGTCAAAAGAAGCCTGTAGTCTGTATACATTACTTAAAAATCACAGTAGAACATAAGAATGATTGTTGTAAACCGATTGGGCGATGTGGTCGCACAGCGACAAAGCCCTGATTTGTGTGTAATAAATTAAAAAAAAGACCCTGAATTATGGCAACTAAAAAGAATTATGGCAGGGTTGCCAACACAACTCGACTACCACACCACAGAGGCTGTAAATTCAATCGCGCTAAGAAGTCGTGGTAAAGCCCCATCTACTCTACCACAGTCTCCCTAAAAAAACAACTTCCAACCTTCCATCTATAACGTGATCGAATTCTCAGCAACAGTACCTACGCGCGCCACAAAACGTGGTTTCCATGTACCCACTGGGGAATGTCCCCTGTGACGTCTGACTGTCATTCCGTTATGATATAGCTAATGTCAAGGGGTCGAGGGCACATGTTTAGAGCTAGCTTCGGATATTATTTTAATTTAGAATTTCTTTTTAAAACTGTATTTAAGAGCAAACCAGTTGAGCCCAGGGGAGGAACCGCATGACCTGATGTGACATTAAACAGTAGCACAAATGAGTAATGAATCACGTACACGCGGGTCACAAGTGGGACATCGCTTTGGCCCAACTTTTCGTCTAGAAATCATATAGAGTTCTAATGACGTAGTACAATAAGCAGCACCTATTGTAAATATATTAGCTACAGATTCCTCCAATACAAAGGTTGTCTGGAAGAGATCACTCTAAGCTAAGAAACTAAGAACGCCTATTGTACTAGAATTAGTCAATTAATTTTTTGTTTGTAATTTTTTTACGGTGTACAACAAAGTGTCGATCTATCTATCTATAAATATTATACACATAAATAGCGCCCAACGATCATATACATAGATCCTGGACCCTAACTAGGATTCCCTGTATCTAGTGACCCAGGAACTATGACGACCATGCTCCTACAACACCCAGACTTCGCTTTTTCCTGTGCACAAATACTTGTCCTGTAGCGGGAATCAAATACATTACCTCCGGGTCAACCACCACACCACAGAGGCGGCCAAATTTTTTTTAGAAATTAAGTTTTTTTTCCTATTTAGTGTTCCATTTTTATCTGTCAGTCTTTTGCGTAAACGTGAAGTTGTTCCATAATTTCTACCCTACCCATACACCCATATAATACGCTCGGTTGTCATCTTGTCACCGGGGACGCATAACTGCGCGGTAATCGAACCCGTTCCCTCGTGCATACATAGGAACCGCATTTGTGGCACGCGACCGAAGGAGCCCGGGGTTTTATATTCGGTTATTATCTAATTATAGGTGATCGTCATGTGGGAATATTGGCTTCGAAAAATAATTCTCTTTCAAGTAGTACATACCTAAAATGTTAATAATGTGTGCGTTTGGCTACTCACTTTATTAGAAATTGTTTAAATGAAATCACCCAAAGTTGGTCAAATACGTTTATTTATTTTATTTTTTTGCTTCTTGTCTCTCTCTTTACTTGTCTAGTATTTAACCACGATTTGACGACAATTTTACTAATAACTCGTAGTCACTGCTTCTCCCTTCGTAAAGAGTCCCCAAAACACACAGATTGCGTGGCCCAGCCAACTAATCGTCCCCCTTCCACCTGATTACACCGACAACATATCGACAATAGTGTTTTAACGTTACACTGCATTGCACTGCACTCGCCATATGCGATGTGCATTGCGTTCTGTGATCAAATCGAAACACCGAATAAAGATTGTTCTTGGAATAAAATTATTTATAAGCTACGTTTTTTTATGTTTTTGAATGATGTGACGAGCTAGTCGTTCAGCTGATGTTAAGCGACCCGGCTGCCCATAACAGAACAGTGTCATTTGGAACTCCAAAATATAAAGTTTCACGTGACACTGCACTGCGCACATCATCCTGAGACATCAGCACAGTCTGGTAATAAGATTACTCGAATGTGAGATCAGATCATTGTCTCATTTTCCTGGTAATTTAACTAGCTACAGTGCCCTTCAAACCGGAACACAGTAGTGCTTGCACACTACTGCTTGGCGGCAGAATAACTGGCAAAGCGGTGGTGCCTACGTAAAAAAATAAAGTTAAAAACACTTAAAAAAATATAAATTGTATTGTGTTATTTTTCTTTTTTTTTGTAATATATTTTTTGTGTATCGTGTTTATAATTTTCGACCACAGGCCTTTGGATCTAAAGCATATAGATCCAGTACCAGTACCATAGCTTAGGTAGATAACTATGGGTACTTTAGTCTTTACCTTTCACTAAATTACCAACAACTCGTTTATCAAACAAAACATAGCTACTAACTAATACGAACGACGACTAATTGTTAAACCGACTTTTTTAAAGTACGTTAGAGATTGTTATTATTTTCTTTTTCATAAATACGATCAGTCACATTTAGGTATACATACTAGCTTCTGCCCGCGGCTTCGCCCGCGTCACGCGTTCGTATAGGAAACGAAGAAGAATTTTTTTATAGATATTTCAACCATCCATTTCTTAGAGGTGGAATTTCGAAACACCTTTTATTAGTGGGTACCTACACTTTACAAAGAACACACCCTTCAAATTTCAAATCTTTAGGACCAGCGGTTTAGGCTGTGCGTTGATATAGTATAAGTCAGTCAGGACTTTGAATATTATATGTATAGATTTACCTTAATAATTTAGTAAATTGTAACATACCTAATCATTCTTCTGTCTACATGCTACATTACCCTAAACTCGCAATGTGTCCAAAAACTCATAAAAATCACTCATCCAAACCGTCACTAGGGGAGGTGCGGCTCAAATGGACCCGTGCTAATAAATTACATTACATCTTATATAATTTTTTATTCGAGTATGTTTTCATTCGATTTCACAGCACATCGCGTTACGCATATGGCCACTGAGCACTGATATAAAATGTTTTGTCCCTGTGAAGTGTATACATACGCTCCATATTAAGCAGAAATGAAATAAAAATAATGTAATTATTACACTACAGTCTCCAAAATCTTATGTGACATGTTCAAAGTTATAAAGGCAGTTACAAACGCATTAGTGGCATGTCTAATAGTGTTACGATTGTCCATAGACTACAGTGATGTCTTCCCATCAGGAGAGATAACCTATACCTATACCATAAAAAGGATCGTTTTTCCTGTAATTTATAAACATATGATACATAAATATCGATAAATAAAGTTTTTTTTTAAATCTGCATTTCCACAGACAACTGGGTCCGTGCTTTTTGTTAGATTATTTTTTATATTTATGAATTAAGCCTATTATTTAGATGAACATATATATTATAATACAGGGAGGATATATCGACACCTGCATCGAACAAGGTTGTAACATTAGTTTGGTAGTTTGCCAGAATTAACGAAAAAGTGATCGTTTTGTGCAGGATTTATTTTTACAAAAATTATAAGCTTCCCTGAAATAAAAATGTGTGCATCATTTAAATAAGGTTAAATACTTTATTTTGGTACATGTGTATCTCAAAATAAACTCTTAGACGCCGAGATAGCAACAGATACAACCCATGGTTTTGGGCAACTTCAACAGTAATAAGGTTGTATGTAGCAAGTTACTACCTTGTCAGTATTGAAAGGTAGTGCTCATTATAGGAAGTAAGTAAGTTTTATGTAATTAATGTAAGTTAATTACATAAACATGTTCATATATTTTTTATTGACATAACCACTAAATCTTGCTATACTATTTTTAATTAAACAGTCTTTTATATCAGTCAAATCTAACCAAATAATTATTTTATCAATATCAGTCCATCTTATAAAATTTTCTTAGAGCTAAACAATAATCAACGTACCTGTTTTTCTAAATAGCCTTTAGACTTAATAATAAGAGATTTTTTTTGTTTCATACAATTTAAACTTAAACAACATAGCTATACTTGAAAAATAATCGTAAGCCGTTAATAAACTTAAATAAACTGACTGATGTTGTTTCAACATTAGGCATTCTTACTCTAAAAAATATAACAAAATATAATAAAAAACACATTGTCATCCTCGTTCTCTATTCATCTGAATCATTTGCATCATCCTTGTTGTCAGATGTATATTTTAAGTTCTTATAATAATCATGATACTGATACTGAACGGGGATTGCATTCGTTTTACATAATTGCATGAGATCTTTATATTTTAACAATGACACGGGAATAATTTCTGTATAAGCAATGCTGAGATCAGTGAGATATTTAAAAGGTAAAATTTGTTTTTTAGTTTTCCGCTGCGATGCTGGTTTATTACAGAAGTCAATCAAAATAACATCTTCCGTTTACAACTCATATCCAATCTGTACTATACTGGAATTATTGCATAATTTTATGTGACTGACCTCAGTCCATTTAATTTTGGAGTTGTCAATACTAAAATCTGTGTTTGGTAAACGGTTCATCAGAATTTTAAAATCAAATATTTCGTTTTGACTGACTTCAAATACCACATAAGGTTTACCTGTAATTTTCGCACACCGTAGGTACAAGTGTGACCCATTGAGCCGGTACATAAATAACTTGATTTTGTTTCCTTTTCTCAATCACACTATGCATAGACGATGCGACAGTGAACATATTTATGTATAAATAAATACATAAATATTATTTATGTATAAATAAATAGCAACTTAACCCACAATACGTCTTTATTATTGCTGCAACTTTCCAGTCGAAAATTATTATTAGAAGTAACTCGAAATCCTTCTGTTTCTTCCGGAGACAACATGAGAATTACTACCTTCTTCGACTGGCTGTTTTAAAAACTACTAATACTAGAGATAAATCGATGTTACTGCCATGTAGCATTTTTCACAGACTTTACGCCTATGGTGGTAACTCAAAATGGACGTAACCTGAGATACTGCCTTGTTCGATGCAGGTGTCGATATGTAATACAGCCAATAACAAAAACATACATAAACATAAGTATTTAAGTTCTTATTTCTAATTGAACTTAAATAGTTATGTTGATGTATGTTTTTATAAATAAAGATTTATATTTTATCTAAAAACCCTATCATAATGTTTTCTATATACCAGTTGAAGACGAGACAACTTTTTTATTGTGATTATGTGCTTATTGTTAATAAATTATTCTTTGACCATCCTTTTTTTTTAAAACAAAAATACAAAGAAAATATTTAGAGGAAAGATTTGTATGTAAGTATGTTTGTAACGAATTGACTCAAAAACTACTGGACCGATTTTAAAAGTTCTTTCACCATTTGAATGCTACATTATCACTAAATAATATAGGTTATTTTAATTGCAAGAAAAAGATGTTAATGCCAAAATGCTTAAAAAATAAATGTCCACCCGTGCGAAGCCGGGACGGGCAGCTAGTATTTTATACATAACGACTTTTTTTCGTCAATTTCTAGCCCACATTTTGACATGCGACCGTCACGGCACGCGTCACAGTTACAGCTGAGTATACTGACACACAACTCTCCAGAGTACCTACGAATTCTATGATATCTATTGAAATCCCTAGCGAAAAGTGCAACCGAAACTATCAACATAAGTTCTTTTATATATTTCTGATTTTGTTAAAGTAAACTTTATTGTTAACTAAAAAGAATTCAAACTGCAATATAGATCCAAAAATAGCAACACTATAAAATGGTTGGACAGTCCTCCATAGAAACACGTGGCATACATTTCATAATATTAAAGCTACACTACAACTCTTAAGTGAAAGATATAAGGGTGTTTATTGCATGTAATTTTTATTATAATTTCTGTCGTGGTTATGACACGTGTCAAGAAATTGTGGGTAATTGTTACCATTTCAGCAATTCGATTATTGTGGTTAAAATTTTGCGGTCATGCTTGTGGGAAAAGGGACGGAGATAAATCTAACAATGGGAAAACGTTTGACAGTTTAAAGATCCTTCTTTAAACCAATAAGCCTTTTAATCGTGTTTTAGGGCTATAAATATACATACACGAATTATATAAAATCAAAATACTTAATCAATAAGTTTGAATCGGGTTTTTTTTTGGAGGGAAAGCGAAAAAGATTGCGTCACCGCATTGTATTATTTTCCAAAACTTGTGTTATTTTCAGTGTTAGTGCATAAAATTGGTGGCATTCTATTCGTTAAGTGCTGGATTACAGGCGTGAGTGTGGGAAAATGGTAAAATGATGGTGAAACGTTTCTTTTCGTGTTGTTTCCAAATATCCATAGAAGCTTCAAGTAAAGTTGCCACCACTTTACTAGAAATATGACTTTGACTAGACTATGACTTGACTTGATGACTTCGACTATGACTTGACACATATTTGCGTCAAATATCATTAACTTGATAAATTATCAATTACTTGACACTGGCTAAATACACAAACGTGTGGAACCAAAAAAGTTTGAATCGAAATTCATCATAACTTTTATCAAAAGGTTTTTTAAATCAATACTCACAAAAAATAATGTACTTATAGGTAATTCAGATACTAGGAGAAATCAGAAAAACAAATTTAACACAGAGATAAATTAAGTGAAACACAGTTGTAAAGAATTGCTCGTTTGAAAACTATTAGAATTCTTATCGAGTAGACTTCGCTATAAACAATCACGCTTCAACACAAGGGAGCTGAACAATTGTTTTAGCGGACAAAGGCATAAACGTCACCTGTCATTAAATCGAGCGCGCATCATTGCCGGGGTGACCCTACATTAGGGGTGTCACCCCCACGGACACATGGGGTACTCAATAAATATTGTATGGGTTTGTTTGTGTAAAAAATGTGACAGATGATGAGACAATTCGGATGTGTAGTTAAGTATTTTGATTGTCATTATGTCAGACATAAATAATTATATCTCGAATACGTATCTGTGTTTCGCTTTTAGATTTGCTACTTGGTCGGATGAATTTTATAATTTAATCTACTAAAATGTTCAAATCTTTTACTAGGTGGAAGGTTTTCTCTACAATGTTCATCTAGGTAGGTACCGCTGCTTTGTCAGTTATTCTGCCGCCAAGCAGTAGTGCGTAAGCACTACTTTCTTCGTAGCTCGTAGTTGTTAATAGCTCGTAACGTCATTCATTAACAGAATAAAAAATAAGGAGAAACAAACAAAAGTCCGTGAACCGTTGTTCCATTAAAGCAACCAGAGTCCAACTAGGCCCAACATCCCCTTTAATGTACGAATACTAAGTATAAGTGGTATTAATATTTCGTCATCCAAATTGATCCATACAATTGGTTCCAGATTTTCAATTGATTTTGAGTAATCCACAATCCGAACTAATAATAACTTCCAGCGACACGTTAATAAACTTGAAGCCAAATTTGATTATAACTTTATGTATTAAATAAACACTCGATCTATGTTACAACTACTAAAAGATAATTTCCTAGTGAATAAAAAAAATGTCACAAAAACACAGTAATCGGTGTGCATATATAAAAATCTCCCTTTTTCAAAGTAGGTTAAAAAATCTAAAACAAATATAAACAGTAAGGAATATTTCCGAAATACCATTTGCACAAAGAAAACACGTCAAACGTATGATCCGCCAATCCGTCCAGATGTATGAAAACATCGACGGTAATAAAAAATAAATATTGACATTGAATATTATAGCAAATAATCAACGGGACTCCGCGCTTTTTAATAAATTAAAAATGTCCTCGACAAATTATAAGGGTGGGTTGGGGTTGTGGTGCGAGCGAGCAGCGGGACTCTCAATTGTCGGGTTCGCTATATCATCATTTTCCACCTTTCAATTTTTCCACATTTCTTTGCATTCATATAACGTCATTAAGTTTTCATTATGTACGTTAGATGGTACCCTATACTTTTTATCTTTGGAACTCTATCAGATGGTAGCACCGTAATTTGGTTTTCTGGGTATATCTATCTGTCTTGGAAAAGTTTGAAAGTGAATAGCTGACAAAGTGGTTCGAAGATAATATAAGTACTATTTCTAATTTACGATGTAGAGGGCACCAAAAGACCGTTAAAGACCTTCTAGTCGACGGCCGTGCCTAAAGTTTGAAGATTGAAAATGTTCCATGTTCCAGGACCTGTGACAGCCCTAGACTCAACCTGGTTATTCTGTATCGCTTCATTTGGCCCTCTTTCTCATCTTTCTTTCTCTCTCTTGTCTTTCCCTCCATTGCATTGTGAGGCATCCTTCTCTCACTCTCTCTCTCTCTTGATATTTGTAAATTACGCCGTAGGGTAACCCGCAGCGATCTTGTCTTACAATAGCCCGCCCCGCTACAATCTTATGAAAACGCCAGCAGTACCACCACACTCTTACCACTCGCACCACGGGGCAGTGCCCGTTTTCATTTTCATATCACCGATTTACGGAGGCGACTTTTTAATTTTCCCATCAGTGGGCGGAGCGGACATGCTGTCTAATTATAAGGCTGGCTTTGCACGTCAAGCGGGGGACGTTGGAGGACAATATTTAAATTGATTTGGGAATTTCGGAGTCAATTGATGAAAATAATGTCACGTTTGGGTTTGGTATAGTTTAAACTAAGATACGTTTTTATTATATCGCACAGGGTAGCGTGAGACTAGATTTAAACGGTCGACATTTGGTGACAATATGACCGTCACGATATGCATGGACATGGAAAGAGACAACAATTAATTATCTTACCCACGATTGAAATCTGACTTAACAGAGGCTACCGGAACACACCTTTAAATGGTTGACCAAGCACTAGAAAATTCCATAGCATAAGGTAAGTTGAGGTGAATCCTCAAGTGTTATTTGACAGAAAGCTTTAAACGAGTCTAGATTTGAAATTTAGATTTTGATTTAAAAAGAGTTTATTGAAATATCCCAATCTCTTCCCGTGGGCGTCCAGATCCGGATATCCAGGGTAGCAGCATTTTCCTCAGTCTGCATTATAATCTACTGTGGTTACCAAGACGCCTGCCAAGCGTGATGATTATGGGAAACCTTCCGGCTTGTTCAGTAGTGATGGATGCAAAAGGGCTGATGATACATCACACTAATCACACTTCACACTAATATTATAAAGGCGAAAGTTTGTATGTGTGTATGTGTGAATGTGTATGTTTGTTACTCCTTCACGCTCGGCTGAATGGATTTGGATGAAATTCGGTGCCAAGATAGCTTATACACTGATTTGACGTATAGGCTATATTTTATCCCGGAAAAGTGACATTTTCCCGTGGGATGAGCAAATAATTAAAATACTTTTTATCCACAGGGCGCAACTAGTATTCAATATTCTAGAATTAAATTCATACATTACTATCAAGTGTCTTGCCGTCTTGCATAAGCAAATGTCAGAGCAACTCTTACGATTCACCATCCAAATCAAAGAAAATCAACCCCTACAAAAATCTCAAAAGCGCAATCCAATCAAGCACTCTCCATCGAGTATCGAGTACATAATGACTTTATCGAGTAAGCACTATTTGTTCGCAAGGGTTGTGTTGCGAACCAGAGTGTTTAATTCGTTACGGAGTGACGATTACATCCTTGAGGGACGTTCGGAGTGCACTTTCCGGGAGATTTGAAAATAATGCTAGTTAATTTTCCGACCTAGCTCCTCCGTCATCAGCGATATAATGTATGTACATAGTATATATATATATATATATATATATATATATATATAACGATAGACTGTGACTTAACCTACCTAATAATTGGGTTAAACTTTGTTGAGAGCCAATTTGTTACTTTTTTTTCATGTCAGTGAGTGATTTGACGAGCTAGTCGTTTACCTGATGTTAAGCGACACGGCTGCCCATAACAGAACAGTGTCACTCGGAACTCCAAAATATAAAGTTTCGCGTGACGCTGCACTGCGCACATCATCCTGAGACATCAGCACAGTCCGGTAATAAGATTATTCGACTGTGAGATCAGATCATAAAGTCTCATTTGCCCAGTAATTTCACTAGCTACAGTACCCTTCAAACCGGAACACAGTAGTGCTTGCACACTACTGCTTGGCGGCAGAATAACTGGCTACGCTTGGCCTACGAAACGGATTCCAACAAAAAAATTACAATTAATATGAAACATACGCTTATATGTCTCGCTCACACTAATTGATGAGCGATTCTGTGTCCACTATGAACTTTTACAATATTATTGTTTTTTTAAAAGCCAGCCTTGCTTTTTTATACCACAATGATAATGATGTACAGCAATGGGCTAATACAGGCTGATTATGAAAATCGCCTCTTGCGAAAATAACCACTTAAGCTGCTGCATCAACCCACACACGCAATAGCAACACTTTTATATTTATAAAAAAATCTTGCCAATTGAGTTACAGACCACCCTTTCAAATAATCGTATCGGCACAGGATTAAATCGATAATCGCTTGTAATCGAGAGCATCTGGCGCCCCGCTAGTGTCACGTTAGTGAGGGTGACATGGTCTTCAGTGATTGAGTAGTAATTTTAGCTGTGCATGCATATGCGAGGGTTTGCTTGTAACTTAAGTTAGCAAAGCTGTATTTGACAGTCGCTGCCATGATTTTGGCCTTATTCTGTTTCTTTCTATAAGAACCCTTGGCACAACAACCTTCGGTCATATTAATCTCTGGCCCTATAATTTTGCCATATTCGCAAAAGAGGATTGCCGTACCTAGTCTGCCTGCTCTGCATAATGTTAAGTATCACCTCTATGGGTGGGTCAACGTTAAAGTCTTACAATATGAACATAAACAAACGAAACTAGACCCTTTCTTAATTAGCTTAGGATCTACCGCCACACGATTTTGCTCTTAACTGAAGTTAGCTTTGACTTTAGTACAACAAATGGCAACATCACAATGTTTTATTCACCTTAAGCTTATCGCAGGATGCGAGATATTCGAACCTACAGCAGTAGACGCCACGACCTCTGAGCACATTGCTTAATTCTGTTGGATCTTTTGACTATAAAGCCCTAAACAATCTAATTTCACACTCCAAATTATATAAAAGCACGTTTCTTTTTCAATCATAGCCAAAACATACACAACATTAAATTGAAATCTCTCCCATTGCTTAAGCACCATGTCGCACAAAATAATCCGGTATATCCTTCCCATCTCAAAGTCTTCTCGACTATTTTAATTTCGACAGGTTAGTAAAAACTACATCCAGCACCGTGTCTCTCAAAATCGTACGTTCACTCCTAAATTGAAAAGAACTGCCAGCTTTGTTCATTGCGACAAGGTGCCAGCGACGTACAATACAAACGTCGTATTCATTCAAGCAGGCACAAAGAGCATGTGCGAGCTCGCGACAGCTAGCATTGTGCCCATATGGAGGTGCACTTGTTATACTTTAGGAAATGGGACTTGGAGCTTGTTTGAAGTCGGTGGACGTTACTTATACCTTACTAGCGGCCCGTCCCGGCTTCGCTCGGGTGGACGTTTATTTATTAAACATTTTATAATACTTATACGAAAAACAATGTATCACGCACCGGCGCCATATACTTAAAATGTTGGTTTGTCCTGAATTTTTCCTGAATTTTCTTTGCTATAAACCTCACGGAGCCCGAGACCTTTCCAACGAATGCAAAACCGTGGAAATCGGTTCGTGCGTTCTGGAGTTATAGCGTCAGGAAGGAAAACCCGACTTATTTTTATATAGTAGAGATATAGTGATAAACTTATTAATTATATTAAAAGTTGTTCTGGTTTTGTAGTCATTAAAGTAAGTAATGGCAGCCTAAGGACCCAGCAAAAGCTTCAGTCTCATCAAAAACCTGAAGACGTCCTGCTGCACATAACCCGCTACTAAAAAAAACCCTTTTATTTATATTTCATGTAATTTTTTTTCATTGTATGCTTTATGTATTAGTTCTATTCTTTTATATTTATTTGTCTTCAGGTTCTTTATGTCATGAATATAGGTCCAGTAGCAAGCACCGGTCGTAAGACCTTAATTACTTGCTGCGGCGGGACCTATATCATGACGTCACGCTACATTATATTTTTAGTTTCTCTCTTCTTTTCGTGTGATTTGTCTTGTATGAGTGCCTATTTGTAAAAATGTAATGTAATGTCTTGAATGAATGTATTTTCTTCAGACACTCTAGACAGAATTCTAGTTAGGGTCCAGGATCTATGTATGTGATCGTTGGGCGTTATTATTATTATTATGTTCATCTCATCACACAAATGTTTGTCCTGGGTGAGAATCGAACCCACAACCTCAGTTCAGAAGGCAGGGTTACTACCAACTGAGCTATCAGGCCAAATCATGTCATCAACCTAATTTCATAGCATTTTAGTATTTAACACTGCATTAAACAGGTGTCGTCGAACAAGCAGCGCCAGAGGGAGCATTTGTTAATTAAAACGTACGCTAACAATACACGACCCTACGTTTACCATTTCTATTGGCATCAGCGTCACGACCGGTTACTATTGTTTTACTCGTCTGTTTTAATTTTGGACAGGTTTTTGATGATTATGTAGACAGGTTTCACGCGGGGAGCGGTTCGGGAGGCACCAGGTCTCGAACGTCAAAGTGCGAAATCGGTAGAATTACCCTCTAAGGTCTGTATTACAGAACGATGCTCAGTCATCGATCGGTGCTCAAGCAGAGATTTCATTCATAAAGTGATCAATTAGTGAATGAAATCTCTGCTTGAGCACCGATCGATGACTGAGCATCGTTCTGTAATACGGACCTAATATTGGTATTATAGGATACTAGTTGCGCCTCGCGGTTTCACCCGCGGATAAAAAGTATTTTAATTATTTGCTCACCCCACGGGAGCATTTTACTTTTCCGGGATAAAATGCAGCCTATGTTAATCCAGTGTATAAGCTATCTTGGTACCGAATTTTATCCAAATCCATTCAGCCATTTGAGTGTGAAGGAGTAACAAACACACACAAACTTTTGCCTTTATAATATTAGTGTGATGTATCTCCTCTTCCCAACTACCTATGTTCCGGAGTGGACACTGTGACAGCACTGTGAAGCACTGTGTGTGGATGTGACTTTATGTTGATCAAGAGTCAGTCACACATAACAAATCCTTTTCAACCGACTTCAAAAACGGAGGAAGTTCGCAATTGTTTTTTTGCGTCATTTATACGACGATTGCACATGTTTTGGTTTGATATCACTTTCAGATCTTATAGCAAAATTTTATCAAAATCGGTTTAGTATTTTGTTTTTTTTTTTAAATAAAAATAACGGACAACAGTGTGTATTATAATACCGTCTAAGTATGTTATACATGGCTATTGAAGTCGGTTTAACTTCTTTTATAATGGCTGTTGTTTTAAGACTATTTGCCATCCGTCCGGTGACGCTGTAAAAGTCCGTAGAGAGCAATAGCATTAGGCCGTTCAAAAGATCATTTTATTTTATTTGGACAACCAACAGCTTTGTTACTAAATAATATGAGAACAGGATAATAAATACTTCTAAGCCAAATACAGGTTATCACTCTTAGAATAATGAATAAGTAGGTATTTACAAAAATGATAGGTACTTAGCTCAACATATCGTTTGTGACATTTAACAAAAGAAGAAATAATATCATCAAAGCCATATAAATATAATATAATATATTTGGGTTGTCTGGAAAAGATCGCTTTAAGCGATAAGACCACCCTTTGTGACACTTAATTCTTAAGTTTGTGACTGTAAATTCTTCCTACAATGTGGTGTTTCAATAAAGAGTTTTATCTATCTATCTATAAGGTAAGAGTAACATTTTAACGTAAGTTTTAAGTTATTGATTATTTTCCACTATTGTCATTAGAAATCCATGGTCATTGACCCTAAAGGAAAAAACCTTAGTAATAATATCTCGACGGTCCCGTACGTACTCAGTACCACTTTTCGTAAGGGGGCGGGAGAAGCAAACGCATTAAACAAATTAGATTACGGTCTCCTAACTAAATAAAGCACTTGGCGCGTGCCTCCGTGTTATTTTACCGTATTTTATGATGTCTGAAGTATTTTTAACTCATTGGCAATGCCAGTAGTAGTAATACTGCCGCAGGCAGTGGACTTTGGACTTTAATTAGATAAATTAATAAATAAATTGTACTTTTCACACAGCTAAAGAAACCTTGTACCTAACGTGAGAACCAGATAACCGATAGAATTTAAAAAACCATTTTGCTGAAGTAAAACTTCTTTACGCACGCTTGAATTGGGGAGTAAGCTGGTGAATGCGAGGCTTCAACATAACAATGTCCGGTAAAATGACAATTTACAATTGTTACGATGGCGATATTAACATTAAACAAAGCAAAAACCAAGCTATACCGGCCGATAGATGAAGCTAAAATAAAGAAGTTTACTTCAGTCGTGTGGTCTAAAGAACACTCGTTTTTTTATTAATATAAACAGATTTTTTTCAAAATCTTTATTATCCGTTTACTTTAATGAAACACAATAAGGTTGCTTTTGTGTGAACGCGGATTATAATTTAGGTCTTCATATGCTGGTTCATCCTTAAATCCAATACTTACCTGATGAGGTTTACGCGCTTTGCCAAGCATGGCTTGCGTCTTCTTGCTTTTTTCTGGACTCGCAGAACTGCATTTAAACTTTATTACAAGACCTTAAAGTTGGTTTTTGTTTTGTGACATCAACAAACATCCATCCATCTTCATAAACTGGATACTCCTGCAAATTTCCCACTAACCTGATGAGATTGAGAGATCTGGCATTCATAGCCAGAATTGCCGTCATCAACAAACATCGAAGGTCTTAATAAACTGGTTTCTCCTACAAATGACCACTAACCTGATGAGATTGTGAGCTCTGGCGCGGATGGCACCCATGGCATGGTTCTCGTCACCCTCGCAGTCTCTGAGACGAGACTCGCAGAGGGCCGCGTCTAAGGACACCGAGACGAGATCCGAGAGCTGCTTCGCTAGCTCCATCTCCTTAGGGTCTGATAGGTCCTTGCCCTGTGAACAAGTGAAACATAGGAAATTAGTATTGACCGCCACAAACAAGATCTAATGCTATGAAGCATTATCTACCAGTCAACCTGGAAGTGCAAGAAAAAAAAAACTACCCACTGATTAAATTTAAGTAACGTTTATAGTCTTAAACAATACCCTAGGTGTAAAAATATAATAAAGTAGTAGCGCGCTACATTACTGCAGAGCAATGTTGTACATTAAGACGGCACCATTAGAGGCTCGTTTGAACGGGCGAGTCACTGGCTAACTAGACGTAGCCCTAGTGAGAAGATAGCCTAGTGAGAAACCCTAGTAAGTAAGCAATAATAACTATAGTAAAAGTAAAAAAAAAATTAAGGAATTAATGTCGCGGATATATCCAAATGATTTTGTTTCAAATTCTGACTAAATTATTTTTCTGTAACTGTATCAACTTAAGACATTACAATGTATTAGTAATTATTTTAATTAGTCTGTAATACGACTACACGCCGAGGATTTAAGCATTCGTTTGATATAGGGTTAGTTACTAGCTTGACTTGTCCTTTATTTCTTCAGCTTTTTAAAGTCTAGTAAGTTCTTTGTCGTAATTATTGACAACTTCTTTAAGCACGCTTGACTTGGGGAGTAAGCTGGCGAGAACGGAAGCTGATTCGCGTAGATCTCCATTGTTAACATAACAAAGTTAAAAATTGCTTTAAATTTGTATGCATGTTCGTGTGTAACAATAAACAAAGCAAAAACAAAGTTGTACCGGCCGATAGATGGAGCTAAAGTTTTACTTCAGTGGTGTGGTCTAAAGCACACTCGTTTTTCATTCGCATTTTACAAGGCAAAATTTACGTCTGTAAGTATCATACTAAACAACTGGAGTGCCACAAATAAGGACGTCGTCTGCGTTTGTAACGGTAAGTTACTGGCTTTACTAATGTGTTTATATTTACACAAAGTTTAATACAATATCATACAACATCAACATACAACTCGTACAAGTGACATGTAGTCCACTACTCCCACTATTGCGTTCGAGAACGGTAATGTTAGACGGTGCTGCGTTTGCAAAAGGTTAGTTACTTGGTCCATTTAAAAAAAAGGAATATAAATACAAAAAAAACTACACTAAGCCAACGAAAACGATAAATGTCAAGTTACTTGATACGCTACGAAAAAGCAATACAGATCTCACTACGTCAATTGAAACGAAAAAGGTGAATCGAAAGCTTTCTTTTTAACAAGCGATTAGGAATTGGGCAAAGTCTTTTAACGTATTAATTTAGTTCTAACTATATCTCTTTGACAACTGGTCACGTGCTCATACGAAAAAAAACGAGTGTGCTTTAGACCACACGGCTGAAGTAAAACTACTTTAGTTTAGCGCCATCTATCGGCCGGTGTAACTTTGTTTTTGTTTTGTTTAACGTTAATGTCGCCATCTTGACATATTACCGGACATACCAACATAATGATACAAATGTTTTTATGTTGCTAATGGAGATCTACGTGAACCAACTTCAACTTCCGATCGCTTCGCATTCACCAGCTTACTCCCCAAGTCAAGCGTGCGTAAAGAAGTTTTACTTCAATAAGGCGTTCTGTAGCAACAAACAATTTATATCTATATCTTTTTGATGCTGAAATGACAGCAATTATAGTTATGTCAGGGCTGATCACATGACCATACGCACAATAAAATAATGGTCACGAAAACACCAATACAATGTGAACTTTATTTTCACATATAACTCGGTAACATTTTGTGTGAAAGAGCGTAAGTAAAACTTGCCGTCCTGAAATCTGCTTAATAACATTCGGCGACACAGCCTAATTCTCTCGCACGATTTTATTATATCCCTTTCTCTAAATTATTCGCAATCACAATACGGTATATTGAATCGTACACGATCGGCGGCAAGTTAAACGTTCCTTATCGGCTACGCCATCTTGGAAGGAATAAAAAACGGTTTCGATGCGGTTTTTATCTCGTAAATCTAGTTGTTTATTGGGGTGAGGACTGTTAGCACATTGTACAAGGTATATCTTCGACTTCGGTATAGTTTAATCGAATACAATTCTAATACAGTGCTGATTTTGCTGCTCTCTTTGTTTTGGGTATGATCTATCTAGTTTATTACATTTTCAAAGCTCCAGCTTACTTTCTGAGAATAAATAGAGGCCGTCATCAACTGCCTTAGTGCGCGTTGTTAGTGACGCATGCATTAAATATGTGTTTTTTTATGTTAAGGAATGACGTGACGAGCTAACCGTTTGCCTGATGTTAAGCGACACGGCTGCCTATATCAGCTGCAGTGTCACTAGGAACTCTAAAGTATAGAGTTTCGCGTAATACTGCACTGCGCACGTCATCCTGAGACATCAGCACTATCTAGTAAGATTACTAGACTGTGAGATCAGGTCATAAAGTCTCATTTGTCCAGTGATTTCACTAGCTACAGTGCCCTTCGAACCGGAACACAGTAGTTGCGCACTACTGAATGGCAGCACAAGAACCTAACTTGTGGTTTTTGTGCATGCTGGTTTTTGCACATTTTTTCCAAGAAAGTTTAACGAGTTGGTAAATATTCATGTATTAGATATTGACTCAACATGGGATACATTTCGAAAAGGTCGTTCGAACCCCAGTTACTACCCGCAACTGATCAAAACGAATCAAAAAATACACTTCGGTCGTAAAGCAATCCCGTTCACTGGTTTAGTAGGATCCGAATCTGAGCCATTTCCGTATGAGCCAGTTATTTTTTAATTAAAATTTTCTGTACTCACAATAAAAATAATTCGGATTTCGCTACCGCGTAATAAAACCTCCGAAAAATTCGCATCGTAATCCTTTATTGTCAGTTGTAAAAAAAATAAAAATACCTCTAATTAGGACTTAACCGACTGTTTGAGACAAATTCTTGGGTCATTACAAAAATAAAAAATATGTTAATTTTATTCGTCGTCCTTCGTTTTATCAGCGGGCACCGCGGATGTGGTTGAAATACTGACTCAAAGTTTTAATTTTGGGTTTTTAGGGAACCAACGGTTTGAACGTCGATATTTTTGCATATCTCTCCGATAGCTCTGGATAAAAGGCTTATTTTCCATAATACTGTCATTTGTTTTGAGAACGAATTTGACTTTTCATGCTTTAAACTCAACTATAGGTTCTCGTTGTCGATTTAGCTACACATGTATAGAACAATATTTAAAACCTACAAAAATTTTGCGCTATTCTTACTATTAGTCGAGTTCTATACATTTTTCAAGAAATCACAAAGTTGGTTTAATGCGATGTCTTCTACAACCTATATTTTTTTGTGTCTAGAACCACTATTTAATATTCTATGCTATGCTTCGTAAAGGCATATAAAAAGTAACCGAAATCTCAAAACAAAAGGATTAATTTCGAAAATCACCCGCGCATAACGCGAATAATCCGCGCATAAAAAAAATTAATAAAAAGCGCATCGGTACGCGAGCGCAGTAACAATAAAATTCGGTATTTTAATCCTGCGCAAGTTCCTTAAAGTGCTGTGCCGCGACCGCGTCACACTTCCTTTATTACTTTAAAATTATCATCCACATCATTACATTAACTTTTGACGCCGATCAAATACGTTAAGCGCTATTTTTATTGCATTTTAATTATAAAAGATACAACACTTCGCAAGCGCTTATTAAACCATTTTTAAATTGATACTGCAGGTTGTGGGTTCGATTCCCACCCAGGACAAACATTTGTTTGATGAACATCGATGTTTGTTCCGTTTCAGGGTGTTATATTGTATTCTATGTATGTATTTACAAACAAAAAGTATCTAAGTATTGTATCAGTTATCTGGTTCCCATAGTACAAGCTTTGCTTAGTGTGGGGCTAGAACGCGCTGTGTGAAATGTCCACACGTATTTATTTATTTATTTCAGAATAGAATAGATGTTTTTTGCAATTGGTTATAATAAAGCGCTTAGTTTTCCAATAAATAAATACGTAAATAAATTAAAGGATATGTAATACGGTGGAAATTTATTACTAATTTACATAAACACATTTGTGATAATGTATATTTTACATCATATTTAAAGTATTTTTTGTTTTATTGGGTACCGACAAAACCAGACGATTTGATAATTATTATTTAATTAATGATGTGACGAGCTAGTCGTTCACCTGATGTTAAAATCGCCTATAAATAACATTTACAATATCACTCGAACCTATAAAATATAAAGTTTCGCGTGACACTGCACTGCGCAGATCATCCCGAGACATCAGCACAGTCTGGTAATAAGATTACTTGACTGTGAGATCAGGGGGGTGATCACGAAACTTTGATTTAAATGCAACAGGAGAAATTTCCATACTAACAATGCACAACATTCAAACTGTCAAATCCATACAAGTTTATGTTTCTAACGGTTGCAATCGAGTTACGTGATCTCCCAGCAGATCATTAAGTTACATACAATCAAATCAAATACATACATAGAATACAATATAAACACCCAGACACAGAATCGATGCTTATCACACAAATGCTTGTCCTAGGTGGGAATCGAACCTACAAACTGCAATTCAGAAGGCAGGGATACTACCAACTGAGCTATCGGGACAGTCATACATATTCTATTAATCCATCACATTCACAATAACAAAAAAAAGTTATTCCAGTGATCGTAACAAGTGCACTGGAAGGTGTCAACGCGCGCGATGCATTAACGTCCCTTTTAGGGCGGCCACCCACTTACAGCGCTACCGGGCCGTAGCTCATAGGGTAGTCACCTGGCACAAAAATATAAACATAATATAACTCAAAGGTGACTGACTGATTGACTGACTGACATAGTGATCTATCAACACACAGACCAAACCACTGGACGGATCGGGCTAAACTTTGGCATGCAGGTAGATGTTATGACGTAGGCACTCGTCACGTCATTTTTTTCACATTAAAAAAAAACTTCTTATATTTACTAACTAATTGCGCCCCACGGTTTCACTCGCGGATAACAAGTTACTGAATTATTTGCTCATCCCACGGGAACATTTCATTTTTCCGGGATAAAAGCTAGCCTATATGTTAATCAAATGTATAAGCTATCTTGGTACCGAATTTCATCCAAATCCATTCAGCCGTTTGAGCGTGAAGGAGTTACAAACATACATATATACACACATACAAACTTTCGCCTTTATAATATTAGTGTGATTCATTGTAGCATTCCGAATATTTTTCGTACACATTTACAATACATTACATTACATTACTCAGTTGGTAGTATCCCTGCCTTCTGAACTGTAGGTCGTGGGTTCGATTCCCACCCAGGACAAACATTTGTGTGATGAACATTGATGTTTGTTCTGTGTCTGGGTGTTATATTGTATTCTATGTATGTATTTACAAACAAAAAGTATCTAAGTATTGTATCAGTTATCTGGTTCCCATAATACAAGCTTTGCTTAGTTTGGGGCTAGATGGCGTTGTGTGAGATGTCCACACATATTTATATTTATTTATTTATTTATAATATTAGTGTGATTCATTGTAGCATTCCAAATATATTTCGTACACTTTTACAATACAGAGATATAATTTTCCTTTTTATTTATTTTTCTTGTACTAGTGTCAACCCTGCCCAGTAAGTACATTTGTCGGGAGCGAGCACTGTAACTCTATATGTCACCGCTACACTTTGTTTATTTACACGACATATTTCATATTTGAGCGTGTAGCGCCGCCATTAGATACGATCGATGAGCTACGAACACCTTTGTAAGTACCTACTAAAAGTGCTAAAAATACTACATACACAATATACTAATAGGCTACTATTTGCAATAAATCTTTTGACTTTGACTTTGCTATCCACAAAGCGGACCAATGCAGAACAGAAAACTGTGATCCATTTCAATTACACCTGTAAATAAAAAACTACAAGAAACCGGTTTTTTTGAAGCAAAACTTCTTTACGCACACTTGACTTGTGGTGTAAGATGGTGAATGCGAGGCGAACGGAAGTTGAAGTTGGTTCACGCAGATCTCAACATAAATAAGTTAAACATTTGTATTATTATGGTGGTATGTCCGGTAAATTTACAATTAATAGAACAGAATAGAATATTTATTCATGACAAAAGGCAATGGTTTAAAAAACTTAATTGCGAAAAAGAATAAAATCATTTTGGCCATTGCCACATTTGTCAAGATGGCGACATTAACATTAAACAAAGTAAAAACAAAGTTATACCGGCCGATAGATGGAGTTAAACTAAAGAAGGTTTACTTCGCGTGGTCTTAAAGCACGCTCGTTTTTTTTTTTTTTTATTTTTTCTTACTATATATGATGCAAACTCAAAACATTCTCAGCCTTATTAATAAACACGAACTAACTTTAGATTAGTTACACAATCTTTTGTCTCTTTCGATCCAGCTAAATATTCCAGCAGCAAAAAAAGAACAAAAGCTGAAGTAACTAATCCGAGACTAATACCCGTTTATTAATAAGGCTGTCTAAGTTTAGTTTTTTGGCGTGAAAACGAAAAAGATCACGTCACCCTAAAGTATTATTTTCAAAAATTTGTGTTATTTTCAGTGTAAAATTGGTAGCATTTTATTTGTTAAATGCTGGATTACAGGCATGAGTGTGGGAAAGTGGTATAATGATGGTGAAACGTTTATTTTCGTGTTGTTTCCAAAACTCCATAGAAGCTTCTGGAGTTGCCTTAAAGTTGCCACCACTTTACTAGGAGTATGACTAAGACTAGACTATGATGAGACTTGATGATTTGGACTATGACTTGACACATATGTGCGTAAAACATCATTAACTTGATAAATTATCAATTACTTGACACTGGCAAAATACACAAAAGTGTGGAAAAAAAAATGAGCTACCATCTGAGGTATTTCCGCTGAGCTACACCATGGGGCACTTCAAACGTCGGGTAAATAGAGTCTTAAAAGGCAGGCAACGCACTGGCAGCGCCCCCGGTATTGCAGGTGTCTATAGGCGACGGTAACTGCTTACCATCAGGCTGTCTGCTTGTTTGTCTGTCAATGTTATAAAAAAATAAAAAAGTTTTCTTAAACGACCCGTGCTACATATATTACAAGTTTGGACCCCGGCCACCATTCCCAAAGGTTGACGTCGTCCGATTGAATGGATCACATCAAAACAAACAACCGGAAAAATTGTTGCGTAAGCTTCACCCCTTTCTCGTAAATAAGAAAAGTTGGCGAAACGTTGTTTTTAGCCTCTTCACCTATGGGGTGGGTTAATTTAGTTTATGGGTAGTAAAAATCAATTTAGCGTTGGTAGTGCGCTGTACAAATGTTAAATTACTTTTCAGCCGACTTCAAAGAGGAGGTTCTCAGTTCAGTTTTATATATTCCCTTTTTTATGTTTCGATTTTTAAATTGAACTAAGTGTAAATGATATAAAAGGATATCATACATAATCCGCTCCGCCCAATTTTCGGCAGAAAACAAGCAGAAATGTTTAAATATCAAACAGATATTACCAGAATTCTAAAACTAAACGATATTTTTTGATTCTTCTACTTCTACAGGGAGTAACAAAAACCCTGTTAAATAAATGAAGTATGTGTACAGATCATTACAAGTAGTCATATAAAAATGTCTAACAATACCTAAGTTATACGTATCTGAAGTTACACGCAGTATCTAAACACAAAAAAATAATACCATTTCCCAAAAATGTTTATGACACAAGCCGTGCCTATTTTTAAATAGCTAAGTAACTAAGGGAAGAGCAAACGCGGAACCGACAAATGGGGGCCGCCTTTGTCGGCTCTTTTGTAGGATGCCGCTCCTACACCTGTGTGCCTACGGGGAAATGGGGTGCGCGGGCGGCGTGGCATCACTCGGCATAGGTGCGGCGCGGCCCGCGGCTTACATTCAGTCGCACGTGCTCTCTCATGCAATTTAGTCGTTTCCAGTTTGATCGTCGCGAATTTAGTGTCGAGTGTGATGTCGTATTCTAACGACGAATACTACAATATGTTAATGTGCCTTGGTAGAAGCATTTGTGTGATGTGTTTTTGAAAGCTCTTTTAAGAGCTAAAAATGATGTACCTATCTTGTTTCTTAACAATACAAAATCACACGTGAATTCGATTGTTTAGCCTTTGCTTGACGTAAAATGATTAGAATATGTCAGTGCGGCAGAACGGCGCGCAGCACTTGTGTGCTTACCACTATTGGTCAAAGAGACCTTTTACGTCATTAAGTTACGGTCTCGCAATCCTACAACGTTGTGGTATGTGGTATAGGGCACATAAACGTATGGAAAACGCATAAGAAGTAATCTGTGGAATGGCCTCTAGTTCCGTCGCAGTAGGTATGCGCGGTGAATAGACTTAGCGTAGCATGGCGGGCGGTGCGGGGTGCGGGCAACAGGCAGCAGGCTGCGTCGGTGGTGCAAGTACCTATGTTGTCAATATCTGAGGTCGTCAACATTTTTAGTAACGGCATAAAAGGTTTTAATAAAAAGCACACGTAAGTTTTGTATGTCTCGTATTTAAATAGAACTAGTATTACAACAACCTTGAGTTGACACTGGATACGCAGCTCGCGGATATAACAGGGTTTTTGTTACTCCCTGTATATACTCCAAAAAATATGTTTTTTTTTCTATTTAGATCTTAGTTACTGCAGTTTTATTAAAGTATCGATTAATAGTTGCGCCCTGCGGTTTCACGCGCGGATAAAAATTATCCTTTGTGTTAATCCAGCGTATAAGCTATCTGCATTCCATGTTTCACTAAAACCCATTCAGAAGTTTTTACGTGAAAGAGTAACAAACATCCACACATACAACCTTTTGCGTTTATAATATTAGTAAGGATTAAGCCTTGTAGCGTCATCTAATGAATGTGTGGCACAGGCTAAAACTAAAGTAAGTTGTAAGTTCCACAAAAAGTTTGAAGCGTTATGTCGTTGGTTGTTAGACCATATGTTATAGTAGTTCAGTGGTTATCCAATAGATGGCGCTGTACTTAATAAATTGTTTCAGGTGAAGTACCAGTTTCTTTACTTTTCAATTGCATGATCATTGACGTTTAAGGTAAAATAGGTATTTAAAATATCCTTGTAATTTGAAGATAAAGCACAATGCGTGAAATTATTTTCACATTTAATGGCAATACGCGCGACGTTTTAGGTGCGAATCCGGTACAATGCGTCGAAATGGCCGAGTTATAATACTTTAATAACAAACCGAACAAAAACTATCCATGTGTTAGCTTTATTTGATTTTAATAATGTTCTTCTAATATATTATTTTATTAAACATTTTTCAACCTACGTTTAAATTGTAAATATGTTCTCAAGTCGAAACTATTATTTTATTTATTATTTAAAGCAGTCGTTTGACTACTACGGCATAAACCTGCGTAGTACAGTACCCCCACTACCCCCTCTCGCTTTACTCGTCGAGTGGTGGCAGTGGGGACGACTTGAGAACTTACCAGTCTAGTCTGAGCTCGGATAGAGCGCAGACGTCTTGGTACATGCGAAACACAATAATTTGAGTGAGTACTTGAAGTTTCTTTCCAATAACCCTGGTCTAATAATACATGATTGGTATCATAAACAAGGTTTAACATAACAAATACATAAACAAGGTTAAGACAAGACGTCAAACGTGTGTTTAACAATAAAAAACAGCAGTTCACTAGATTAAGGCTTGTTTAAATCTTTGCGGCTTAACCACAAAAGATTTAAAGCATTAAATTAAATTAGTGTTAAACCGATATAAGAAAGAAAGAATTTAAGGTATTTAGAGAAAAATAACCTTTTAAGTAAAAATCAATATGGGTTCCGAGAGAATAGATCTACAGAAGATGCAGTCCTGATGCTAACATCGCTAATAACATCCTACATGGACAAAGGAAGCAAGTGTATCGGCGTCTTTCTGGACCTTCAGAAAGCCTTTGACACCGTTTCGATACCCATTTTGCTGATGAGGATGGAGAATGTTGGCATCAGAGGGTTAGCATGGAATTGGTTTTCAGACTATCTTTCCGGTAGAACACAGAGTGTACGGGTTGAGGATCATGAAAAACTTACCAGCTGATAATTAAGTAGACTGATGATATGGACCGCAGCTGCGGTGCTGAAGAAGTACACCGCGGTCGGTTTGCAAGACACCATGATTCGACTCGTTGTCACCACAGCCATCGCCAGAGCTCTGCGGACAAAACGTTACCTTTATGCCTTGTAATAAGAGTTAGATTACAATATATATGAAGCACGTAAACCTCTGTGGTGTGGTGGTTGAGCAGGTCAGCTCATAGCCCGGAGGTGGCGGGTTTGATTCCCGCGACAGAACAAGTGTTTGTGCACAGAAAAAAAAGCGCAAATACTTGTTCTGAGTCTGGGTGTTGTGGGACCATGGTCCTCGTAGTTCCTGGGTCCCTAAACACAGGGAATCCTAGTTGGGGTCCAGGATCTATGTATGTGATCGTTGGGCGTTATTATTATTATTAAATCGCGACAAAGTTCTTATATGACTGCACTCTATCCCTGTCAATTATTTTTGTAAATTTACACAATCTTTTCGAAAATTTCGACAAGAAGTTACTTTTAAATTAATTCAAAATTCGTAGAGCATTTTATAATACTACCAATAACCAAAACACCACTCTTATACCATTTTGAAGCATAAATTTTGTCGTTCACTCAACTCTTCCGTTATTTGTATATGCATTGCGAAATATAAGTTGCGTTTATAAGACGCTTGTATTCCGAAGGCTTAAAAGTCGTCCATAACAGATGATTTGATATAATGGACGAAAATACAAGCACATTTATTTATAAATTTATGAAATAAAATATTTTGTATTTTAATACTCAGGTATATTTTTATTTATTGTGTCGTCACAAAATTTGGGACCCCTCTTCACAATGTCACAGTTCGTCGACCCCCTCCCACCCTTTAACGAGTGACGTATGAATAGCTTCTTAATCAAGTTGAGTAGCTTAAGAAATATTTTCGATCAATGTTTCATGTTTCCGATTCTATAATTTTTAATTCCTAATTAACAGCATATGACATACATCGAACTACAAAGGAAAAGTATCTCTCACACACCGAATGAAGATGCTTTTTGATTAGATATCGTCGTGCTATAGACATGCATACATAATATACATATATGCACACATAAAGGACATTAGAGAGACAACTAAAGCAGGTTACTCTAACAAAAAGGCCACGATGCATCGCTACGAAAAACTCCAATCAATCAATCAATCAAATCAAGTTTTCTCTGTTTAGACTTCTGTTTAGCAACTCCGTTTAGACTTCAAGCCTTGAGCGGCAAAATTAAAAACCCAGTTGCGAAAGGAATAGCTGGAAATCACTGCAACATTGGCGAACGCTAAGACATAAGGCGCCCAGCAGTCAAAGATGAGAAGCAGGGATGTAATGGATATGACATTTTGGATCTGGCTATAGGAATAAAATTATATCGGTTTCGGATACGGCTACGGATATTACTAGGTGGTAAAACTTTTCTGCAAAGTTCGTCTAGGTAGGTACCACCGCTTTGCCAGTTATTCTGCCGCCAAGCAGTAGGTGCAAGCACTACTGTGTTCCGGTTTGAAGGGCACTGTAGCTAGTAGCTGGGCAAATGAGACTTTATGACCTGTTCTCACAGTCGAGTAATCTTATTACCGGACTGTGCTGATGTCTCGGGATGGTGTGCGCAGTGTCACGCAAAACTTTATATTTTGGAGTTCCGAATGACACTGTTCTGTCATGGGCGGTCGTATCGTTTAACATCAGGCGAACGACTTGCTCGTCACTTCATTCAATAACTTATAATAAAAATGTAATTATTTCGGATAGTTTCGGTTACGGATATTAGATTGAAGTGAAATATAAACACAAATAGTATGTAATAATTTGGTTTTATCTAGTCTAGGTCATCATTTGATATTAAAAATTGTAATCAATGTCAAAAGATTTTAATGCAAATAGACTAATTTTAGCCCTTTCACAAGTCAAAATTATATTAGGTTTTAAAATTAAGCTATTTCACTAAGCATATAAAATTACAAAGTGCTTTTTGTCAAATAATATATAGTAAGTACATTACAATATATGAGTTTGAAAAAAAAAGCAGTTCTCTTTCTCACTACTGGTGCAAGCAATCCGGCACAATGCAGAACAGAAAACTCCGAGTCATATAGGTAAGTAATTTTATTATTATATAGCTACTAAACTTTAAGTTCAATGAACGATTAACTATACGAAACTTGTGAAACGGATACGTTTAGGGATATATTTTTATTTCGGATATCCGATAGTTTCGATTACGGTTACATAGCTCCATAAGATCCCTGGTAAGAAGCAATTACCTCAACATAGCCTCCCAAAGTAGGGCTGGTTTTTATCATTATCGGGCAATCGTTTTGATCATTATCATCATCGTTTTCACGTCAAGAACTACGATGAATTTCGCAACGATTTGCATGAACGGTTATTTGTTTCTAACGCTCAATATTGGCACTGGAAGCGTCCAGCACTGGCTCTGGACACTTCCAGTGCCAATATTAACAAACCGCAACTGATTTGGCATCACTTCGCTAAGTGATTGTTTCTAACGCTCAATATTGGCACTGGAAGCGTCCAGCACTGGCACTGGACGCTTCCAGTGCCAATATTAACAAACCGCAACTGATTTGGCATCACTTCGCTAAGTGATTGTTTCTAACGCTCAATATTGGCACTGGAAGCGTCCAGCACTGGCACTGGACGCTTCCAGTGCCAATATTGACAAACCGCAACTGATTTGGCATCACTTAGCGAAGTGATGCCAATCAGTTGCAGTTTGTGGCCCACGCGTTGACTGACATAAAACTAAACATTTACGTATCGATTTCATTAACAATCATTTCTATTTCACAGGGCTATGCAGTCGCGCTATTGGTTGATCTGTGAACCATCAAAACAAATCAACCAATGCCGTAACTCCATACCATAATCATTGATTGCATATCGTGGTATGTAACATACTACACAGAAATAATATTGATGTGTATAATATTGTGTTATACAACAAACGCAAAACGTAAAACATCGACTTTAAACTTATATGGTTTTCTCATGGATGCCATTGTCAGAACTGGACCAAATTGAAATGGGACAACACGGGAAGCACCAGCTTTTAAATAAAAAGAACCATCAAAAGCGGTCAAAATTTCTGATGTAACAAACATTAAAAATAAACAGTCGAATTGAGAACCTCCTCCTTTTTTTAAATCGGCTCAAAATGATTGTAGTTTCTCGTAGTCAGTCGTAGTCAAATCAAATCGCGATAGTTTTCATACTGCCAATTTAAGTTCAATTTATGATATTAAAAAACGCAATCAACACCAATCACTAGCCGTCTATCCATAAAGCTTTTTATGAATAGATGGTTCACAGAAAAAAGCTACAGTAGATTTCTAATAGATTCTGTGCTGTAACACAACATGCGACACTCGTAAGTATAGTATTGTATACACGAATACGACATTTCATTGAATACACAAAACGCTTTAGACCTGATTGGACTCATGATGGTAAGCTGAACATTTCCAAACGGCGTTTTTAGATAATGAATTTTATAGAATGAGCCGTAAGCTGTTTAAACGTTTGATTAGAAAGCAATTTTTTTTTTCGTCTTGGCTCCACTGTTTTGTGTATTTAGCCAGTGTCAAGTAATTGATAATTTATCAAGTTATCGATATTTCACGCAAATAGGTGTCAAGTCACAGTCGAAGTCATCAAGTCAAGTCAGTCTAGTCAGTCATACTCCTAGTAAAGTGGTGGCAACTTTACTCGAAGCTTCTATGGACTTTTGGAAACAACACGAAAAGAAACGTTTCACCATCATTATACCATTTTCCCATAGTCACGCCTGTAATCCAGCACTTAACGAATAAAATGCCACCAATTTTATGCACTAACACTGAAAATAACACAATTTTTGGAAAATAATACAATGCGGTGACGCAATCTTTTTCGCTTTCCCGCCAAAACTCAAAGCAAATTTTGGAGGCAAACATCTGTTAATAATACAACTGCCAGATACCAGTTGATATTTCGAATCAACAATTTTTTTAAAACTATTTTGAGCTCTATTGAGAATTCATTTTACATTTAGTTACGTTGTTGGCCCAATTACACTAAACAAATTTATTCACAATTTCAATTTAAATTATTTTAAATTTATATTTCGACTATTATCGTCTTAATAGGCAGTATTTCTAACAACGTTCCAGTAGCTGGAACTTCATGAGTCGAGTCAGTCGTGTGTTTACTTACTCCGAACTCATTCCAAAATCTGGTTCCGTTTGCTCGCTAGAAACAAAATTAGGCTGTGATCAAGCGATCACTATTTCCTAAACATATCTACGAAGTGGCTATATACATATAAAAAGTATTTTTTGAATAAATAGAATCGTCTAAATAAAACAAAAAAATGCTGTAGGTCTATATCGACCTTTACAGCGACACCGGGCGGGATAAATAAATCAAAGATAATCAAAGGATTAGAATGTAAGGATATTGACCAAGTAATGGGTAATAGTCTCCATTTATATGTATTTCTTTTTATTCGTATGAAAAAGTTCATTTACGCTAACGGAGAATATTTTGAGAAAAAAAAATTTTACTATTTATAGGAACTGTTTTTTTAAATTCATTTTGGAAACTTTTAGAGCGCCCCACGTATTAAGGCCCGTTTGTACTAAAGTTAGGCAGCTTCTAAGTTCGCACTTATTCCTCTGTGACATATACCCAAATGCACTGCAATAGGTAGTAGATGGGTAGACTTATGATAGTTTCAGAATACTAACTCGTAATCATTCCTATAATCCTACTTCAGATATCTGGCCATTGCTATATTGCTACTGTTTAGATTAATTCAAATCAATTCAATCTAAGTTAAAAGTTCATACAAACTAACGCTTTTACTTGTTTTTGACCCATTTTAAGCCTAAACATTGTCATTATCACTCTAAACTGTATTTAACTTTATCATAGTAATAAAACATTATTTTAAAAAAACGATAATAACTAACAAGTTTTAACAATATTTTATCGATATAGCCAGCATAGTATCGATTTTTTTTAGCATCCCTAGCATCTACAAACTCAACAAAACTACAAAACAAAATGTATTACGGTAAGCAGGCAAAACTGCTATCAACCTTTGGACTATGCTCTCACTACAGACTATAATTCCACCATAGACTATAATCTCACCACAGATTGCATATCAGCCGCCATTATTTTTACCATAGACTATATTTCCAGCACAGACTATACACAAGCCGTTGTTGACACTTACTTGAGGGATAGTAGAGAGATCAAGTCTTCCCTTTCAGCCAGTATTGTGAAGAGGTGGCCCAAGGTTTTCACGGCGTAGAGTTTAGTAAACACTGTCACGTCTGGCAACTTTGGCTTGAGCTTTAGCTGGAAATGTATAAAAATGGTAGATTAATAACCTGTATTTACATTTTTCGATTTATTACGATATTTTTCTAATATTATTTGCAATCTACGTACCAATGGGGAAGAGAAATAGCAAAGATTTTTTCGGAACACTATTTCGCCATTTTTTAAAGATGGCCGCCATTTTTTTTCTAATGAATCCAAAAACCCCTTTGTGGGCCAAGTACTTGCAGTTTAAATGAAATTATTGGCATTTCACCTTATTGGAAGTAATATTAGTAACGTTAGTATTGAAAACAGATATTTTGGAAAACACTGAAGTCGGGAGACGAACATATTGGGAAATGGACATTTTGACAAACTGTCATTTTGGGTAACAGATAATTTGGGTACGAAATTATAATATATATACATGATATAATAGGTAACATTAGTCGTTTTGTTTTAAAAGTAATAACATTAAAATAATAGTTTAAATAATAATAAATTTAATAATTCTGAAATATTGTTTTTTTTTTTTATCGTTTTAGACATATAAACTCTTTATTGAAACACCATATCACAAATAATTAAAAAGTGAGCCAACTGAACCAAAGTGACAAAATGAGTGTCACAATCTTACACAGAAAGGAATAACGCAGAAATACATGGATGGTGGATACATTACAAAAAAGGTGTGCATATATGTACATAATATTCATACATATATAAATAAATTAATAATCAATACAAATTAATAATAATTTAATAGGCAATATTTAAAAAAATTACTCACATTGTCATTACAATCTTTAGAAGCGGTCATCCTGTACAGTTCCCCGAGTAACTTCTCCAGCAGTGGTATATCTAAGTGAAGCTTAGGTCTCTCCTTGGCACTCGCTTTGCTCATATCACTGACCGAGCTACAAACAGAGTTAGACTGACTCCGTTTCCGGGTTTCATTTCCTTGGTTTTTGTTCTTCTGGGTATCGTTTTTATCATTTTTGGTCTTTTGTGCGTTATGTGCATCAATTTTATTCTTCTGCACATCATTTTTGTCATCGATTTCCTTTATTATGTTGTCATTTTTTTGTCTATCTGCTTTGTCTTTTTGTGTGTGTAAGTCTTTATTGTTCTGTGCGTTTGCTTTCTTTTGTGCTTTGGTTGTTTCGTTTACGTTCTTCTTTTGTGCGTCTGTCTTGATTTCGTTTCCTTTGGTTTTGTTATTTTCAATCGAATCCTTCGCATCATTGGATGTGTTCTTCTTTTGCGTATTATCTTTTTCTTGTGCCTTCTTTTTCTTCTTCTTTTTGCCAATTTTGTCCTCGAAATCATATTTGAAGTCTAGGATATCGTTTTCGATCGATTCAGTCTTATTTTTCCTTTGTCTATGCCCGTTAAGATCGTAGTCGGTAGGTTTATAGTCCGGGTTCAGCAGTGGGTTTATGACGTTTGCTAGATTGTTGATGGTACGATGCATTTTGCTTGTGCCTGGCATTAGATATGAATTTATCGCTTGGTTGTCGGTAAGCTCGCCTTCTTTGCTCCTGGAAATACAATATAAACAAATTTGTACGCGAATTCAAAAAAGTATTTCAACTCTACTGTATTTTTGGGTATGCTGCGATTTGTTAAGTACAAATCGATTTGATTCTTATAAGCGGCGTCGAGATATGGCTCAGGGAATCTTATTAGTAGGAGAATAACTAATTTTTATCGTGAGGTGGTGTATATAATTTTCTGAGGACAAAATCATCGACAATTCTACAGTTATAAATAATATATACTTCCAAAGAGGCGCGTCGCCTACAATTCTATTTTATTGAATAAGCTAAAACTTAATCGTTTGTCTTCACTCTCCAGTTTACCGGTAAAAGGTCAGCGACCTGGATATGCTGTACTATGAGAACTAGATAACTGACACAATACTTCGATACTTTTGTTTGTAAATACATACATATGTCGACCAGATACAGACCTAATCAATGTTCATCTCACAAATGTTTGTTTTGGGCGGTGAATCGAACCCACAACCTAAAACGCAGAAGGCAGGGTTACTAGCGACTGATCTGTCGGACCAGTACATGCGTTGTATCCCGGAAAATGTAAGTTACAGCAAAACCACGTGGCTCGTCTAGTCTAAACTAATATTATAAATTGGAAAGATTTGATTGTTTGTTTGAACAGGTTCTTTTATTTGCAATAAATCTTTTGACTTTGACTGGACCAATTTGAAAAATTCTTTCACCATTAGAATCTTACATTATCCCTGATAAACATGGGCGATAGAATATATATATATATATATATTAAATACCCGTGCGAAGTCGAGGCGGGCCGCTAATTTTAAATATATACTCACATAGCCAGCATCTTCTGCTTTAGTTTTCTAGCCTTCTTCCGTAGTACCTTCTGTTTCTCTCGCTCCTTCCTCTCGTTGTCCAGCCGAGCTACTTCCTCGTCCTGCTCTTTGGTTGACTGGGAGATATTCTGCTCTTGGCTTTCCGATGTCGTCTGAAAAGGGGATGTTAACAGTGTTCTTTTGCTATCAGTTATTTTGATTAGAAAACCAAACTACTGAACCGATTTTGATATAATTTATATAAATCTGGTTTTAGATTTTTTATTTCTCAAAGAACATAGTTCACTCGCTGAGAAATTATAGCTAGTTAAATATATGATATGGTACATAGTTTGCCTTTGAGCATGCAGGCGTAAATGGAAGAAAAAATTACACTAATATTATAAAGGCTAAAGTTTGTATGTGTGTATGTTTATTTGTATGCTCAAACGGCTGAATGAATTTAGATAAAATTCGGTACCAATATAGCTTATACACTACATTAACATATTTATTTTATTTTATTTGGACAACCAACAGCTTTCTTACAAAATAATATGAAAACAGGATAATAAATACTCCAAAGCCAAATACAGGTTATCACTCATAGAACTAATAAGCAGGTGATTACAATGAAAAGGTAAGTACTTAGCGCAACATATTGTTTGTGACATTTAACAAAAGGAAAACTATTATCATCAAAGCCATATAAATATAGGCTACATTTTTTCCCGAAAAAGTGAAATTTTCCCGTGGGATGAGTAAATAATTAAAATACTTTTTATCCCGCGGGTGCAAGTGAGGGGTATAGAATCAAAAGCAGCTAGTTGCATTTTTTTTTAAATCTGACCTATGAATGCAAAAATATAGGTCTGTCAATTGTGTATAATCTCAACTTATAATTTTGCATCGAAACCAGCTTAATATAATACAACAACCAGATTAAAAATCTGCATTGGGGTCAAAGTCAGCTTAAAAACGGCATGCAAACATCATAGACAGCTTAAATTTTAAATTGAAGGTTGTGTTTGTAGCTGCATTTGATTGTATACCCCTCAAGTAGTAGATGAATGAACGTGAGTACGCACGGGCTGCCGGGGCCCCGTGGCCTTCTCGCGGATGGCCCGCAGGCGGGTCTGGAGGCGCAGCTGCGAGGCGTCCTGCTTGTCGCGGATGCGCGACCGCAGCGCCACCGCCTCCAGCTCCGCCGCCGCCGCCAGCGCCGACAGCCGCGACTTTACGCTCTCAGCCTAACGCATACGGTTCAAAATTATATGCAAGCCTATTTTTATCATCATCAAAGTCACAGACACGGCATGAAATAAACGAATGGGCTTTAGACCACACGACTGTAAAACTTACAAGGCTTAGACGTAAACAGACTTGAAAGCGACGTTCTTGGGCAATTTTCGTGTTTTTTCAATGTTTTTGTTCTGTTACAAAATAAATTTTCTTTCTTTCAGACGTCAAAAGTGTTTAACAATACAAAATAAACTAAAACTAAAGTGTCAAGTTAATTTAATTAAAGTGTCAAATCATTAGTTTGACACTTGTTTAAGACTTTGTGTCTTTTGTGGTTAAGCCACTTTAGTTTAGCTCCATCTATCGGCCGTTATAACTTTGTTTTATGTTAATGTCGCCATCTTGACGATTGTAAATTGTAATTTAACTGGACATACCAACATAATAATACAAATTTTAAGTAATTTTTAATGTTATGTTGACGATGGAGGGTTACTAATAATATGTACTTAGCTCTCTTTTTTTTCTATTTTCACTAAATTAACTCTCCCTCTCAATTTCCGTTTGCTTCATAACGCCGTCACCTCTCCCCAAGTCAACGAGCGTAAAGAAGTTTTACTTCAAAAATATATAGGCTTCCCCCGTAAAGCGTCACTTTAAACGGCTGCTTGCTTCCTGCATTCATCGCTGCAACGTGAAGATAGTTCAGCAATGGAAGTCTTGAGCCGATGATATTTTAAAAGGGAAATTAGAGTTTCTTAAGATCCTCCCTTAAGATGAACTTCCGCCAAGTTACGCTCGATTCTATCAATTTAAGGGATGAGATCAAAATACCGAAATGAGGCTTAAATCTCGAGATTGTCAGTCTAAAAACGGTTTATCTGACAGAGGAATAGAGTTGGCTCAGCATAATAACATTACTATATTTATTATATTATATTATATTTTTACAGTAATTTCACAAATTAGTACTATATTTTGTATTTTACATTAGAATTAAAACATTTCCAAGCAACTGAAATTTTTATTACTCAATAAGCACACTACATTAAAATGACGCCGTTGAAGTTTAAAATCAATATTCTCGAAACTATCAATTTGACAGTTAAATCCTTTTTGATCTCACCCCTTGAATTATAAAAGGTACAGTTTTGACTGCAAGACTGAGAAGTCCGCCCCCCCAGCGGTGCCTACCTTCTCCCGGGCGGCGGCGCCGCGCTGCTGGCGGCGCAGGTCGCGCGCGGTCTGGCCGCGGGCGCCCCGCGCGGCGCGGGTGGCCAGCAGGCCCGCCACGCGCAGGCGCCGCGCCTCCTCCAGCGGGGCCTACCTTCTCCCGGGCGGCGGCGCCGCGCTGCTGGCGGCGCAGGTCGCGCGCGGTCTGGCCGCGGGCGCCCCGCGCGGCGCGGGTGGCCAGCAGGCCCGCCACGCGCAGGCGCCGCGCCTCCTCCAGCGGGGCCTACCTTCTCCCGGGCGGCGGCGCCGCGCTGCTGGCGGCGCAGGTCGCGCGCGGTCTGGCCGCGGGCGCCCCGCGCGGCGCGGGTGGCCAGCAGGCCCGCCACGCGCAGGCGCCGCGCCTCCTCCAGCGGGGCCTACCTTCTCCCGGGCGGCGGCGCCGCGCTGCTGGCGGCGCAGGTCGCGCGCGGTCTGGCCGCGGGCGCCCCGCGCGGCGCGGGTGGCCAGCAGGCCCGCCACGCGCAGGCGCCGCGCCTCCTCCAGCGGGGCCTACCTTCTCCCGGGCGGCGGCGCCGCGCTGCTGGCGGCGCAGGTCGCGCGCGGTCTGGCCGCGGGCGCCCCGCGCGGCGCGGGTGGCCAGCAGGCCCGCCACGCGCAGGCGCCGCGCCTCCTCCAGCGGGGCCTACCTTCTCCCGGGCGGCGGCGCCGCGCTGCTGGCGGCGCAGGTCGCGCGCGGTCTGGCCGCGGGCGCCCCGCGCGGCGCGGGTGGCCAGCAGGCCCGCCACGCGCAGGCGCCGCGCCTCCTCCAGCGCCGCGCGCCGCGCGCCCACCGCCGCCTCGCGCGCCGCCTTCTGCTCCTGCGCACGTTGCTCTACTCATCGCGACGGGACCTTTGGTGCTTCCCTCAAGGGGAACGAGAAGGACCTGCACCCCTACCATCTATCTTCTTATCTTGGGAATCCAATTGACAAATCCACGAGTGCGAGCGAGAGAGAACACGATTACCATCTCCACCAGACTCACGCGGTAAGGCCCCTGATTCACTGATGACGCCGGCCGATTTTGATGATACTTGGCAAAACCGTTCGGTCACCTTTATACCTTTTTCGACTGGCGTGATGCCGTGTCGCTTAACATCAGTTGAACGACTAGCTCGTCACATCATTCAATAAAATATTTATTTAAAAAAAGGGTTGTAGCGATGCAAGTCTGAATACGCAATGGTCATAAATAAATTTTGTAAATAGAACTCGCAAGACCCACTGTTCGCAGTAGAACTCCTCGCTTCCCTCTCTGTACGATGCAAGCATCGCACACCAAACGCGCGGTCAGCATTTACCCATTCATACCATATTTCATACCGCGCGTCACCAGTTCACGATCGGACACCAACCATTCCGCGTGTTCTCACTAGCATTTACATCTACCATTTAGAAATCGTTTTTTGGATTTATAAACAGTTTTTCTAATTAATTAGGTCTTATCATTTTACGTACGTACGGACTACACCGTACACTCTCGAAGAAAGGAAGACGTCAATAATAAAAAACAAACAAACATACAATACAACAACACAACCCAACAAACATATATGACGGCGGCTACGTCCAGTTATAAACTCTATGCGCAGCGGGCAGTGCCGTAATTTACCCTGTGGCAGCATTTAAATTTATTACAGTGGCAACACCGGCAACTGTCGTCGCTGCCCCACCCATCTGGCTATATAAAGGGATCGATTGGTGTGCTACGGATCATTCTTGTTCCAGACACGGCGCGGTGTGGACATGCTGAAGGCCTATATTTCTATAGTTATATAGGTTGCAACCTACGCAGAACCCGTTCTGCCGACATATATTATGTTTTTTTTTCCTGGTGCATGTGTATTACTGTTCAATGTAGGACACGTATCTTATTTTCTATTAGTAAAAACTGTTTATGGTTATTTCATTACTCTAAATCTATTTACCTATTCGTGTTTAGCGTCTGTTTTTTTTTCCATGTAAATAAATAAATAATATGATAATAATTGTTGCGTCCCAGTTGAGGTACACAACACTTTAAAGTAGTAAAAGTTGTAGTAAAAGTTTCTAAGTTAAATTAAAGTTTAATAGATACAAAGAATTACAGCAGTTAGTTTAGCCGATTCCCCCACTCGCGCGTGTATCTGTCGCGGCGTGTAAAAGCGCACTGTTTTGAGGAATAGTGAGTTGAATGTGCAGAGTTGCAAAATCGTATTGTACTTCGTACAATAATAATCACTGGTCCCTTTGTAAATGAGCGAATATTACACATTCTTACCAATTTATCCAGCCGTTCCCGCCGCATCTCGCGCAGCCTAGTGGTTAGCGAGCGGCACTGCTCCAGAAACTCGTGCCTTCGATTCTCGGCTTCGAGCTGCTTGATGAACGCGATCTCACGGAGCTTCTCCTCTTCATCGTGGGCCTTGCGGACTATGTCCTAGGAAATTATAATAATAGTAAATTGTTTACTTAGGGAACAAAAACAATTTTGAAGGAGATGAAATTTCACTTTGAATTCCAATTGCAGCAAGTTATAAACCAGCTCAGCTCTTCTTGACTACAAGTGACAAAAACACAATTTGTTTTTCACGATGAATGAATGAATGAATAAAGGAATGAATAAATGAATTAATGAATGAATGAATAAAGGAATGAATGAATAAAGGAATGAATGAATGAATAAATAAATGAATGAATGAATGTTTACTTGCTCGATGTTTATCTTTAACCTATAAGCTCAAACCCGTTGAACTCAAATTCAAACACGATCTTTGAATGTCAAGTCGACATCACCACCAACTGAAAATGTATCTGCAAAGTACGACAATTTTTCTCCATACTCCATACCTTCAAGTGTTGATCCCGATTTTCTGCTGCTTTCTGCAATCTCCTCTCCATTCTGTTCCTCTTCTCTTCGATGAGCTGATTCTTGGCCAGCTGAAAATAGTTTAACCTATTCAATTATTTAATGACGATTTGAGTAAATTACATTTTTATTTCACCATTACTTTAAGCTATATAAAAAATATGATATTAATTATATTTTAGTATTAAAATTCTCATGAGTGTGATTCATTTTAAATTAATATATCCCCGACTGTTACTCACGGTCACCGCCGCGATCTCGCTGCGTGAACTCACCTCCTGAGGAAGAGCATCGGATATGCTCGAAACCTGGTCGAGAAATCGACATATTATTCGTGAGTAACAGTCGGGGATATATTAATTTAAAATGATATTAATTATAATAAATAATAATAGCGCCCAACGATCACATACGTAGATCCTGGACCCTAACTAAGATTCCCTACGTCTAGGAAGTACGAGGACTATGGTCCCACAGCACCCAAACTATTATTTGATTTGATATATCTATTTTTTTAACATCTCATTAATTGCAAATAGGCTGATTTTAAGATTTAAAATTAATGGAATATTAAAATAATATTCTTAACAATTAATAAAGTGCCTATACACATTTACGTGGCAGCAAACTTACGCAAGCCTAAAGTGTGGTATGAAAAAGAAAAAGTTTCCTTTTTATTACCGTCGCATAGCAACCCGGCAAAACAGAATCCATTTCGTTTCTAACAAAAGGTTATAACACCAAGAACCCTTACGGTCATTACACTTCTTTTCTTAATTATGTCCCTTTTTTATGAATTTACCATAACTTCTTTAAGCAGTCGCTTCTTCGATCTCTGCGGAAACAGAAGCATTCTCTGCTTCTCTGTTTTCACTTGTTTCACCCATAACATTCTACATTAACCTATTATTACCTTCACTTCTTCAACTCTAGCCAAAAGCTAGTGTATCTTCTTCGACCTCTGAGTACGCAGATGCCTTCACTGCATCTCTGCTTTCACTTCGCTTACAATTTTCTATATTAGCGTAGTGTTTACCTTCGCTTCTTCAACTCTAGCCAACAGCTGGTGTATCTTCTTCAACTTTTGAGTACGCAGATGCCCCACTACATCTTTACTTTCACTTTGCCTATAATATCCTACATTAGCCTAGTATTTACCTTCACTTCTTCAACTCTAGCCAACAGCTGGTGTATCTTCTTCAACTTTTGAGTACGCAGATGCCCCACTACATCTTTACTTTCACTTTGCCTATAATATCCTACATTAGCCTAGTATTTACCTTCACTTCTTCGACTCTAGACAACAGCTGGTTTATCTCCTTCAACTTTTGAATACGCAGATGCCTTCACTGCACCTTTACTTTTGCTTTGCCTATAATATCCTACATTAGCCTAGTATTTACCTTCACTTCTTCAACTCTAGCCAGCAGTTGGTGTATTTTCTTTGACCTCTGAGTGTGCAGATGCATCCTCTGCTTCTCCGCCCTCGCTTGCTTCGCCTGCAGCCTTCGCAACACATCTTGCAAGCTGCCGCGCCGTTTGATCCCTTGGGACAACTTCGCGTGTAGTTGTTGCGCTCGACCTTTGATCATAATTTTTAACGCCTCTGAAGATGATTTTATAAACTGTCTATATTTAGAGCATGGTGGAAATAAAAATACCTACTAATCCCTAACCCTATCCCTAGGAATCTCTATTTCATTATTAATACAGAGGTATAAATGTGAAAAATGGTCAGAACTTATTTTTGTTTATTTGTTTGTCTACTTCGGATACCACAACGATCCACTGCTAATCATTTATGAAAAGATATGCTTCGTTGACACCGCAATCATTTTTTTTTCCGGTTGGATCTTTAGGAGTAAGAAGACTTTAATGCCAAAACAACCGAACCGATTTGTATAAAATTTTGCAGGCAGATTGCTTTTAACTACCGAAATATAGTTTCTAGCAGAAAGTTAAGAATGTACAGGTAGAATAGGGTGCGTTGCGGGGAAAATCCCCGGTCGCCTTAAGGGTTAACAAAACCTGAATATCTAGTGGAAAGATGCAATGTTAAAAAAAAATCGGGATCATAAAAAAAAAAAAAAGCTCATTTACCTTGCTTTATAAAAATCTGTATTCCATCATAAAGCTAAAGAAAACTTGTAAAAAAAAAAACATAAAACATAATCAAAAATATAGACAACGAGAAAAATTTATGGACATTTGCTAAATTTTTTATCTATGCTTCTAAAGATCGCAGTATAATATTATTAAACAATATTTATAGATGACCGTACACAATAACTTACATTTCCTGCACCACAAAAATACATAAAATATATAAGCAATTATTTCACGAGTTTGTTAGGTGGACATAGGCCAAATTTATGTATTTATTTAAAAAATTAAACATTTCGCAGAAACACAATCGTGTCACACACTATAAACTAATCCATGCTACAAAACCGGTGATATTCTCGCTGATGTGACGCGTCACGCGTGAAAACGAGGCAAAAATTGCAAATAAGAGCTCAGGGACCTCGGGACGATCCATAAATTACGTCACATGAATTTCATGCTGGTCACATTTGTAAGACCCCTCCCCTCTACCTAGTGTGATGTCACATATTTTGCAATTTTACATTTAAAAATGTAGTGTTGTAATATTTAGATATTATTTTACATTTAAAAATTTAGTGTTGTAATACTTAAAAATATGTGACATCACACAAGGTAGAGGGGAGGGGTCTTACAAATATGACCAGCTGTAAGGACGGGGGAGGGATCCAAAAATCATTTTGAAAAAATGTGATTTACATAATTTGGGACCACTCCCCGCTCCTTATCACACAATGTCACACTTCCTCGACCCCCTCTGTCCCCCTTAACGTGTGACGAAATTTATGGATGGCCCCTTAACGAGCGATTACGTATAAGAGAGAGTTACGTGTTTAATATAATAATGGAGTGGAAGCGTGATAATATGATAAGATGCACTTACCCAATACTTTTAATAACACATCCGTAGTGATGTCTAGGAAACATTACATCAATTGTTTTGTTAGGGGTCCACAACTGTCTAACCACAAATGCATAGACAAGGCTTAGACAGATGTTTGATTTAGAGTCCAATTGGTTCAAATGTCAAAATGCCCAAATGATTGATTGTATCATGGTCAATATGTGTAAGCGTCAAAGCGTCCTAATGTTAAAAAGCCCAAAAATCATGGTCGCAATGTTTTATTGAAAAATTGTGTAAATTTTTAAAATACACGCGAGACGTGTGAACTAAAAAAGAGCTGATAATCACTTGTCTATGGCTTGTTTATTTGTTTGTGCTAAGACCAAAAATGTAATAGAAATTTAATTGACGTTTTTTAAGAAAAATAATTATATTTCAGTATTTTTAATCACTAGGGTACAGTCAAAACACTTAATAGCAGCATCACATAATGCTAGTTAATATCAAATTTGACAGCACTAAAACTAACGCGGTCCTTGTCATTTTAACCTATACAAAGGGATAGCAATATTTTAGTGTCTCAGTACTTTGCACAACATAATCCAAACAGTTTGAACATAAATATGAAATTTTGACAGTTATGTAGTTTATTATTGAAAAAATAACTGTGTAGTTATTTCATCTATTTTCTAGATTCACACCCGAAAAGAAACAACCTGAATGTGTCACAAAAGCAAGATGGTGTAAGACCGTGTTCAGCAGTAGACAAGTTACCGCTAATGATGATGATAAGTTTATTTATTCAATAACATACGAGAACAGAATGCAATGGACCACATTTCATTTTTGCAATGTACCGAAACTCGCAATCCGTTTCGAGCTTATCCTTTTAAGAGCTCATATGAAAATGTATATAATCAATATTTCACGTAGTTTCTTAGACTAAGTTTACCTACTGCATTGTTTTAATTTAAATTAAAAAAAAATTAGGTCTTTATTAATTATTAGAAAACTTATAAGGAAAAAAACAAACAGAGATGGATAGAGCCCAGTTATTATTAAAAATCAAAGTGAGGACTTATGATGTCGACGTGTGAAGCCTGATAGTGTGACAGTTACACAAAAAATACTTCACCAACAAGCCTTTTTTTTTCTTCTGGATCTAGTTAAAATCGTTATTTAATCTGAATTTCTTAAAAATTTAAATATATTTTATAATTTTAATAAATGCATTGAAAACAAAATAAAAACGTGTTTTTTAGTTTTCAATTACTATTGAATAAATATAATATAAACTGGGGGTTAGCATTTTGTATATTTACTATTGTTATTATAGTTGGTGATGATGATGACGATCTGATTGCGATGATGGCAGTGGTATGTGAAAATATTTTCAGTGATCAAAGTAGGTTGAGCGATTTTGTTAGATGCTTCTACTACTGAATAGAAATGATTTATATTTTTGTCTTATGGGTTTGATTTCAGAACCATATCAGGATCATATTTTTAATCGTTTATTTGTATGCAGGGAACATATCCTTATTACCATATATTTTGAGGCCATTTTAGGCCTGAAATAGCCCAACCCATTAAACACGATATCCCATAATTAGTTTAGATTTGGAAATCCCATTTCAAGATGCCGCAGTGATATTGACAATGATCACCACGATGAAATGATGACGGTAATGATGATGATCATGATGTCACTCTTACCTGGGTCCCTAGCGACTAGCTCCTCCAACACCCCAAGCATGTCGATCCTCTCAGACCAGGACATGCCTTCGAGGGCTGATTCATAATGATGCTCAAGGCAGGTGGCCAAGTCGTGACACGTGAAGTTGTCTTTGGACTGGCAAGGGACGATCACTGGAACAGACTCTTCACTGAGGATTTCTGCGTCTGTCTGTGAAGAAAAAACGAGTGTGCTTTAGACCACACGACTGAAGAAAACCTTCTTTAGCTCCATCTATCAGCCGGTATACGTTTGTTTTGGCTTTGTTTAATGTTAATGTCGCCATCTTGATAATTGCAAATTGTCATTTTACCGGACATATCAACATAATAATATAAAAAGTAATTTTTAACTCTGTTATTGAGAGCTATGTGAACTAACTACTTTCAATTTCCGTTCACCTCGTTACGCATTCACCAGTTACTCTGCAAGTCAAGCGTGCGTAAAAAAGTATTACTTCAAAAAACAATACAGAATTCCTTTCGGTAAATAACATACTGGAACTAGGGCGAAAGATGGAAAAGAATACCAAGTAAAAATAGGTAAATGCATTATCGTCGCGCAATCTAGCCTCCCCGATTGGTTGCTAAGTTTACTCTTAGAATTCGACCAATCACAGAAATTCACAGGAGTATACTGTAATAAAGCATACCGTTTTTGTGCGGAGAGAAATGATTCGCGTGATTACTGATTTTCTCATAAAAGTCGATCGATGTTTAAACTAAACTTCAAACTTCAAGTAGTATGCGCTAACGCAACCCTATTATCAACGATCTATATAAATAAAGGACTTAATCTTGAGCGAAAGAGACAACAATCAGCCAATACAAAGACCAAAAGGCTGAATATTGGGAGGGTATCGCTTTTTAGATCGTAAATTGGACTCTGCTCTTATACAAAAGCGATTAGAAAGAACTACTTTTAATGAAACATTAAATCCTTACCTCAGTATCATCCGTTTCAGTGTCTATATCGATATCTGACACTTGCTGCAGCTCCATGATCTGCCTGTTCAGCAGGTCTTCCTCTTGGCACAGCTTCTTCTGATCCGCTTCCGATTGAAAGTCCAGCGCCAAACTGATCTTCCGCTCGTTCTCCTCTATCTGTGACGTCATCTCCGCAATCTCTGACATCTCAGACGGATCGGCGGTCTTTAAGATCTCATTATGGTCCGTCATTTGGTCGTCTTCCTCTAGATATTTGAAGGTGTTTATGAATTCCGCTTTCCATTTGTCGAAATCGAACGCATCTCCTTCGGTGCTCTCTTGAGAGCGAGCCAGTCCTGTTGTCAGACTTTCCAATGATGAATGGAGTCTATTTTTGATCAGTTCCGAGTCTTTTTTATCTCTGTTTTTATCCTTTTTCAGGGCTTTGTTGCGCGAAGAACGAGTCTTTAGACCAGTCACATCAGATTTCTGACGGATCATGGAAGTGTCCTTTGCTTTAGATTCTTGATTAGCAGTCACTGTAACAACCTGTTCATGCTTGTCCTGCGGCTGCTCGGATTGCGCTCGGTCCGGTTTCGATTCCACGATTGGGTTAGACTCTGATTTTGGCGACTCGATCATGTTGAGGGTAGGCAGACTGGTTGTAGCAGATGGCTGATGAAATCTATTTGCCCAGTGGCTCTTCTTCGATTCTCGACTGAGGCGCCGGGATTTCACAGTTAGCCACCCTTCATTATCAGCTTTGTCTCCATCCACGTTTAAGACTTCAATGGAATTCGCCACGTCTCCTATCGGAACAATGGTCTTGAGACTTTCGCAAGACTCGATTCTAGACATGTCGATTTGCGTGACAACTGTATCGGAACTGCTATACTCATCGCAATCTTTAGCCTTTTCCAAAGCAGGACTGTTACTTTTCTGCTTGTCTCCCGGTTCGTTTATCTTCAACGAGTCAGGTCGTGGAGGACGAGTTTTTAGATCAGGTTTGATTTGATTCTTCGCATCTCCTGAAGCCAATTGGGGTCGACTGATGGGCTTTTTCGTAGTGACAACTTTGGGAGCTCCAGGGGTATCAAAGAGGCTCGTTCTTCCAGTTGTCAAGTTGAAGGGGTAGCTGCATCTGCTCTTCTGATTCCTGTTGGGGCATTGCTTTGGCTGACGGTGGGGTGCAGAGTTTGGTCGAATTTCTATGACAGTTTTGCTCCTGAATAGAGCAGTTTTTGCGGGTGCCTTGACTTCAGTTTTAGCTGTGACCAGTTTGGGTTTGGCTGCGGCTTGGGAGTATGCTGGTCTGGCTAGACCAGTCACTGGTTTAGCATCAGGTTTGGTTTCAACTTTTTTGGCGTCTTCTTTCTTGCCGTCTTTAACGTCAACATTGTTTGGTTCTGGTGATTTAGATTCCGGTTTCTTTTCGTCTTCTTTTTTACCTTCATGGCTTCCAATGTTTTTAGTAACTTTGTTTTCATTGGTTTTTATTTCGCATTCTGCAGCCCAATCTAATTTTATATCTTCCTTTTTTTCTTTATTATAATCTTTCTTCACGAATTCTGATTTAGTTTCTTTGGTTATTTTTTTGTTAGGGTCTTTTTTAATATCTTTAATTTCAATGGGTTTAGTATCTTTTGTATGTATTTCTTTGATTATTTTCAAAGTTTGATCTTTTTTAGCTGATGAACCAACTGTGTCATTTTTCTTAGCCATCAAATTCTTTGTTTTATTTTCAGCAGCAGATGTCACAATAATATCATCAGGTTTTGGTTGCTCAACACTAGTAGCAGAAGACAGTTTTTCATCAGTAAATTTAAAACTTTCATTCGACGTTTCTCCAAATTTGTCGTCTGGCTTAGTTGGAGGTTCAATTATTGTAGCTCTGTCTTTGTCAATGGAGTTAACTTCATCTGTAGACTCATTTGAGATCTCAGAAACCTTTAAAATTGTAATTGTATCGTTTTCAAAATCCTGGTTCAGCATATTTTCATTCTTAGCTGCATTCTCAGTCAATTGTTTAGCAAGGTACTCGTTTTCCATTGCATCTAGTTTAGCTATAGTGGATTGAGCTTGACTAGAAAGCTCGGTATCTGATGAGGTTTTTTTTTCTTCAGTAGTATTTGTGGTGCGCTTCCGCGTCTTAATAACCACTAGTTTTGGTGTAACGTAAGGATATTCTTTAACTTTCCCAATTTCGACTATTGGCTTAGATGGTTCTTTATCTTCTTTCTCTTTCGACACATCTTTCTTCTCAATTTTCTTTTCAGCCGACACGACAATATCTTTCTCTTTTATGTCAGAAAGCCGCGTTTCTTTAGCTACTTTCGGCTCTGGTTTAGTAGCGATTTTGGACGCGATTTTGTTGCTGAAGAACTCAACGCTACCTTTAGGACTAGTATTCGAATGTCCTGATATTCTCGGACTGATCTTACCGCTGCCAGGACTAGCCTTACCGGTCAAGTTGGGGCTATTCTTGCCGCTAGGGGTGTTATGTCCGGAAAGGCAAGGGCTGTTCTTGCCTGAAACAGACGGCGAACTTTTGACGGAGTGAGTACGTCGTGATTCAGGCCTAACAAAGTCGGTCTTTCTGATCTCCCAAGCCAGGCTCTGCGGTCTCTGCGGTGGGGGAGTGTTATCGTACTCCCATTTCAGTCTGAACCATTCACCTAGAGCTTTGAAATCTCGCGTGTAATTCTCTAGAACCAGAATCACTTCTTGGCACTCATTTTGATTTTCGTGAGCTTCGACTGTGTTGTAGATCTCGCCCACCTGGAAGCACAATATCAATATATTACAGTGCTTGCAGTGCTGCGAGAAGAATTGTATAAAAGATATGTGTCCGTAGAAATTATAATTTATTATGTACTTATTAACAGTTTTGATTATTTTTATGTGTAATATTGATTTTGATTTTTGTTCTGTTCTATACTTTTTATTTTATTTTAATAATATTGTTATATGATAATGGGACTTGATAAATTTATATTGATTATGGTAATTGGCTTTGGCCGTCTAATTGATGAAATAAATAAATAATATTACAAAGATAAGATATAACCACAAAACCATGAATCAAAACTTTTGTTATTATTTTATTTTAAAACATACGTTTGTTAGTAATAAGTTTAAAAGTTCCACAATAAAAAGCAGCACAGATCCGTCCAAGGTACCAGTCGATATAAAACTGTCGCTTGCATCTTGCAATACGTCGATATCGAAGGCAGCTAGAAGCCTTGAACTATAAATAGGTACGGGGTGGAGTTGGAACGAACTTTACGATGAATTGTTTATGTACATACGTACAGCATCGCGACTCATTGGTAATGAATTAATGATTAAAATTTAAGCATGTTTCATTTATCAACTAACTATTTAAGATCTTGTGTTTTATATGATACCTGTTAATGTACATTACATACTATGTAATACAAGTTGACCCGCCCTGGCTTCGCACGGGTGAATTAGTAAAACGTGGTCAAACGGGATAAAAAGCTACCTCCCCAACAATTTTCAGTCAAATCGGTTCAACCGTTTTTGAGTTTATAGGCGGCAGCGTCGCTTATCATCAGGCGAACAACTAACTCGTTTTATTATTATACCCAAAAATCAAACATACATTTAAGAAAAATATACAACCGAATTGAGAACCTCCTCCTTTGAACTCGTTGAAAAATACAAACCGATATAGTATCACCTCCTATTTGAATTCAGTTGAAAAGTAATGTGAGCAAGTAATTGTATACTCACAGCGCGCTGTAGGTCTCCAAACAGAAGCGCCCAGTACCTCGCGCGCAGCTCGGAACGCTTGTCGCGGCCCGCGGAGGCCGAGCGGATGCGCGCGGCCGCGCGCGGCGCCGCCAGCCGCGGGGGCGGCGCACCCGCGCGCGGCGGCTTGCGGGCCACGCGGGCTAGTACCCAATGTGAGCATACATTTAAACGAGTGTGCTTTAGACCACACGACTGAAGTAAAACTTCTTTAGTTCAGCTCCATCTATCGGCCGGTATAACTTTGTTTAATGTTAATGTCAGCATTTTTACAATTGTAAATTGACATTTTCTCGAATTCACCAGCTTACTACCGAAGTCAAGCGTGCGTAAAGAAGTTTTACTTCAAAAATTAACATCGAGCATGGCGAGTGGGAGAAGCTCGCGGAGAATAGGAATCACTGCATTACAGAAGGCCAAAAGATGCACGATAAAGTCTAGCGCAAAATAAAGCAAAACGGTACGCCATGACAGCGAAATTCGTTCTTCCTGTCCATCTACCTTTCCGTCTGAATCTTTTACAGCCGTATAACTTCCAAGTTGTAAACATAACCCATGTAAATTAGCACAAAGATGATTTTAGGTAAAGAACTCAAGTTTCAATACTTAAGTATAAACCTGCACCCCTGCCGCGTAATTATTCTAGGAATCGGCTTCGCCTGCCATCCTTCACGCGCCAATTAACAAGTCTACGAGTGCGAGCAAGAGAGAACACGATTACCATCTCCACCAGAGTTACGCGGTAAGGCTTAATACTTTTTAATTGACGTGAGTTTAGCCGTTATTTATCTTACAAAATGTGTCATACGTACGATAGTTTTCAAGCCAACTTATTCTACTTACAATTTTAAGTTGTGACTCAAGTCTTTTACAGATCAGCTATGTTAATAAATACCCAACATATGCAGTGACAAATACTCGGATGTCTACAAGTAATCTTGCACAGACTGGCATGTACCTATCGCGTCTATTTTAGTCGAGTATTGATTTTGTTCGCGCTATTTTCACAGCTGCAAATGTAACTTGAATGCATTTGCTTGCTTGTTTTGCATTTCACTTTTTAAGCATACTCCATCATCGTATGATGTATATGTATATGTATTTATTGGTGAAAATATATGTTTTCATCAATAAATGGATTATGATTGTGTGCTTATTAATGTTATCCTTCTTCTCTTCAAGTGTTCAACCCTGGAGTCAGAATGTTAAGGCTCCAAAAGCTTTGCGCCTCAACGAAACACGGCCCATTGTTGTAGCAATTAGTTACAAATACGACTTTTTGTAACTGCCTTCCATCCAAGTGGCTATCCATTAATTACGTCGTTTTTTTATCATTTAAAGCCTGGTCTTCACTCTTCTCATAAAAATTGTGCCTGCTGCTTTTCGTATATCATCGGTGCGCCTGCCAGAAGAAGTGATGAGTCATGGTCTCCAGTCAAATCCACATCTACCCCAGGGGTTATCAGCCTTCCAGTGAACCACCCCACTGGCACTTCAGCTTGATAATCCTGAGGTTGAAGTCGGCGACCTTAGTTCTTTGTCAGATCAGGGACCTTTTAGTGGCCATGTTTTGGCTCCATAAGTCATCACTGGTACCAGACACACAACACAGTTACACCAGTTACACTGCTTAGCCAAGCAGAATCCTTCTGTCAGCTTCCCTTTAAAATTTTACCCAATTAAGTTTCTACCCAACTGCAAAGTCTCAAGATAGACATACTCTTGAACAATAAGGAGGCATGCTTTTCACGATCACAAGGCTTGAGATGGTATCAGTTTTAACCAAGACCATTTGTAGAAAAGCATCAACTAGGTAACTAGGCTGTTGAATATCTGTTGTGATTTATGATTACAGCAGGCATTTTTTAAGTCACAGGCAGTGATGTTCATAATCTTATACTCACCTGAACTAAAGTTTGATAACTCTTAAGTTCACACTTATCACTTTAGAACATAGATAGATAGATAGAGAATGCTCTATTGTCTCAGCAATGAAATACACAAGCAGCAATAAATATATGTGCAGTCTTATCACTAATGGCAATCTCTTCCAGACAACCTTTGGATGATATATATATATAACATATCAGAATGCATTATAATAGTCATAGAGGGTTAAGTGTGAACTCATGTGAGGTTGTCATAAATCTATTAGCAATTAGGCATAGGATGATATCACCATCTATACATTTTTTTTTCCAGTTATATTGATTCTAAAACCAAACTACCTACTGAACCAATTTAGATAAAATGTCTATGGGACTACTCTGAAAGTTTATCCTTTCAAACAAAAAAGATTTATTTAAATTGGTTTGTAAATTATGGCGATATGTGATAACAGAATAAAAATACAACCAAATTTAGAGTGTCCTGACCTTTTTTGAAGTTCATTAAAAATATATATGTATAATATGATAAAACACCTTGTCTGATATCATAACAAACAATTAAAAATCTACTACAGTGAAGGTAACTACCTATTACACTGAAATGGGTATTATGGTAACAATCACGTAAATTACAAATATCTCATTATCCATTAATTTTCACCCATACATTAAATTTGTTGTATTTAGGCACCCTTACCGATTACCTTACCGGCACCTGTTCTTGCCAAGAACACATCGAGTTACCAATAACCCTGTATTTCTACCTTGGCTCCAAATCCAGAAGTAAAAATAATTAATTCTCTTTAATTGTACTAAACTCAGAATAAAATACAACAGGCCATCATTACAAATACTTGTTACAATTCAGTTTTTCTCATGTATACCGCCCACGAGCATAAATAAAAACAACATGCGTATTCTTAGAAGAACTATATATACAAAATGTACATAAATGTTAAATACCTGGAGTGTCGACTGCCACATGGAAAGCGACGAGGTTTCGTGCCTCTCTGCCTTCCTCCTGCACCAGCTGCCTTACCTCTTCCATCTCAAATCACACAAAAACCCTCAATATTTTCCCATGACAATGGCCAGGTCTGATCTCATCCTGTCTCAATCTGATCAATTAAAACCAAAGTTAAACACCCATTTATAACACAACTAAAATTTTGTATAAGTGGATATCCCGAACTAAAAAGAACGCAGAAAACTAATTTTATTTAGCGAAATCGCAGAAAATTAGCTTCGACATTCAACAATCGAAAATATTTTTCATAACAATTGGCAGTTTTTTTAGTTTTTGACAGAAGTCAGCCAAACGGAAATAGGGATGCACTCGTTTAAAAAAAATTGAACTCTTCGATAATCTTTTATTTAACTCGAACAATAAGGTATCATTGGAAATCTATTTTTCGATTATTGTACGAACATGGAAGGCGCAGCAGTGACTTGATGCCGCAAATAAAAGCTCATATTTGTATGGATTTAAAAGATTAAATACTTCAGGTTTACTTTTTTTTATACACGCTTTCATGTAATTAACCAGTGTCAAGTAATTGATAATTTTTCAAGTTAATCAATATTATTTATATATATGACGGCGGCAACGTCCAGTTATAACTCAATGCGCAGCGGGCAGTACCGTAATTTAGCCTATGGCAGCATTTAAATTTATTACAGTGGCAACACCGGCAACTGTCATCGCTTCCCCAACCATCTGGCTATATAAAAGGAGCGCTCGGTGTACTACGGATCATTCTTGCTCCGGACACGGCCCGGTGTGCATGTTGAAGGCTTTTAGTTATATAGGTTGCAACCTACGCAAAACTAGTCCTCCTATATATGCAAGTCACAGACCAACTATCAAGTCAATTCATAGTCTAGTCTAGTCAAATCAAACTCGTAAAGTGGTGGCAACTTTACCAGAAGCTTCTATGGAACAGCAAGAAAAGAAACTTTCGCCATCATTATACCACTTTCATTTATACTCATGCCTATAATTCAGCACTTAACTAACAAAATGCCACCAATTTTATGCACTAACACTGAAAATCACACAAGTTTGGAAAATAATACAATGCGGTGACGCACTATTTTTCGTTTTCCTGCCAAAACTCCACTCTTACTTTATTTGACAGTATCTATTAATATTATTTTTATTGCATTGCAATCAAAGTTCCGTGGTCATCCTATTGGAACCTTAAGGACGATCTAAATTTTTCTATTGCTGCTACGCGTACATAGAAGTGGAAGACAGCAAGGTATGACAAATTGACGTCAATTACCTTGCACTTTATACGGCATTTTCTGCTAAACGTATGAAAAAAATTCTGCAAACAAAACCTGTAGACAATGTTATCCAATCCTATCCTACTAATATAATAAGCGCGAAAGTGTGTATGAAAGGATGTTTTTACTCTTTCACGCTCAAACGGCTAAACGGATATAAAGAGCTTATAGTAGATTAGACTTTTATTTGCTTACTAGTTGCGCCCCGCGGTTTCACCCGCGGATAAAAAGTTTTTTGTTCATGCTACTGAGTGATGTGACGAGCTAGTTGTTCACCTGATGTTAAGCGCCACGGCCGCCCATAACAGAACTGTGTCATTCGGAATTCCAAAATATAAAGTCACGCGTGACACTGCACTGCGCACAACATCCCGAGACATCAGCACAGTCTGGTAATAAGATTACTCGACTGTGAGATCAGGTCATAAAGTCTCATTTGCCCAGTAATTTCACTAGCTACAGTGCCCTTCAAACCGGAACACAGTAGTGCTTGTACACTTTTGGTATTTAGTTATAAGTATATTATTATACCTTATTTAGCCTAAGTAATTAGACTAAAATATAATTGGGTTTAAAAATTTTTGTGACACCCTTCAAGACAAAAAAAATAACAATCGAATAATTAGGGATAAACGATATAGATCGATTGTTTTTAGCTCATCACTAGCGTGGTAGTTGCAAGGTGTAAAATGTTATATGACTTTGACTGGACTATGACTTGACTTGATGACCTCGACTGTGACTTGACACATATTTGCGTGAAATGTCATTAACTCGATAAATTATCAATTACTTGACACTGGCTAAATACACAAAAGTGTGGAGCCAAAACATAAAATAATGTTATATCGATTTATTCATGTTTGCATTCCATTGTTAAATTTGGTAGATATAATAGGTAAAGAACATAATGCAGCTATGTTTGTACTCAAAGTCATATATATACCAATACAATTTTTTTGAAGCTTACTTCATATACTTATGTTCTTGAACGTTTTTTTGTGCGTACTTTTGTTAATTTTTTTGCATTTTATTTCAACATTAGGTACTTATTAGACTAGAAATGCTATACATGTAGAATTTATATATTAGAATATCTTGTAGACCTATAAGCTGGCAGCATTAAATTTAGAGAGTTTTGAGCTTTCTACTTCTAGTATGGCAACATTGACCAATTCTTTTCGTTGTCAAGCAAGATGGCGGACCAGGTACGTGCTGATTTTATTGAAGAATTATTAGAAAAACTCAGTGTGTTGCATCAAGTTTCAGTCTAAAGTGCAATTAAACAATTGCTAAATCGTGCTATATTATTAGGCCGTGTTTTTTAAAGTGTAAACAATGAATATGTGGGTTGAAAGTTCGCGCACGTGGAGGTTGAGAGTGCCGCTGTGTATCGATAAAAATCTAATATATATTTCAAAACGAATGTTACACAGTTCCTGCCGTTTGATCTAAACTTCTTAGATTATGGAGCCCTCGAAGTTAAAATGTGTACAATACGATTTCAAACATCGATATTGACGCAGAGATAGGTTAGTTTTCATGCTCGAGTAAACCAATACTTGCCAAAAGAATTGCTTTCTGCAGGCTGACTCCTTCATCAGTACATCCAGCATGCAGGAGGCAGAGTGTAGATTTTGCGTCTCAACGTTTTCGAAGGAAATAAAGGAATTAAAGAATTCAACTTCAAACTAATAGAAACTCTCGTACAATTCAGTTTATCAATTTCAAGCTTAATTTTGTATTGTGGCTTAAATCAGCCAAGCTCTAAGCAAAATCATAAATTTAAAACAAAGTCTGCATGAAGAATGTGAAAGACTGTAAAATGATGAAATTCATACGACGGTCTTCTGACTTACTTAATGAAGAAGAACGTGTCTCTTAACCCAAATTCTGATTGCAGTCTTACATCATTAATTTAGTTTTAGCTGTAGAAGGCACTACAACCTCATTTGCAAACCAAGGGTGGATGAACCAAACGAAATTGCAATAATTATATACAATTAAATGTTAAGCTGGTAGTAGGTTTACTAAAAGTCTAACATATAATTGTAGAAAACATTAGCATAGAATTGTAGTTAGAACAAAAACTAATACTTATTGATATTGCAGACGGAACGTTCATTCCAAAAGCAACCGACTGTATTCCTCAACCGTAAGAAGGGTATTGGCGTGAAGCGTAGTCGTAAACCGCTGAGGTACCACAAAGATGTGGGTCTCGGGTTCAAGACACCTAGAGAGGTAACGCATGGTGTGATCTAACGTTTTTCTTTTTGTTTCCGTAGACAGAGAAAGCGTTTCAGAAACAGGCGACGGTCTTCCTTAACAAGAAGGGGGGCATGAAGAGGAAGGACATGCGGCATCATAAGAATGTCGGTCTAGGTTTCAAGACTCCGAGAGAGGTCGGTTTCACAGATGTTGGAATGGGGCTGGTGGCAGGCGGCTGGAGCAGTGGAAGCTATATTGTAATTTATCATAGGCTATGTGAACAATGAGCTCATTTATAATTTAGGGTTGTCTAAAAAGTTCTATTGTAAAGAAAATGTTTATTATTTGGTTGTACAAGCTAAAAAACTATTCCATTTTTTTATAATTCATTCATAATAAGGTAAAATAATTATGCGAAAGGAATTAAAACATAGGGGCTCAAAAAATTTAAAGCATGGTGTGAAAATACTAAAGAACATTTGACAAAAAGTAATATTGGTAATATCGCATAATTCTTCTTCTTTCATTCCTATAGCTCTGTTATTCACATAGTCTGAGTCCGTTGCTTATCCAAAGATCTCTCATTCAGTTGAAGCAGGGCTTCAATTCAATGTGCATGAGATGAGAGACTTTAAGCTTTGAATTAGAACAGAATACTTATCTATTAATAAATTTTTTGAGTTAAAATATTTGAAATAATTTAAAAACTACAGAAAGATAATACAAAAACTCTTAATTACGTGCCAATTTTTTAACTCGATTAAAATTCTGTTCTAATTATAAATGTATAAAGGTTCTTAAAGCTCTTCATAGGTGGTGGTTCATAAAAAAAAATAATGTAAAAGAAACTATCAAATACATAACCAAAAATCTTTTTAAAATCTCTTGATTAAAATAGTCTATGTAATGCCTAATCATAATTTTGATTGATTCTTTTACAAATGAGGTTTTCATTCTGAAACCTTGAGTTCATCAGCTTATGCTCCAAGGTATGTATGGTATATTGCATGTATGGTAAATTAATTATTGTCACTAATTGTACAGCTGCAGATTGGTAAGTATCACACTAACAAATGTAAAAATTGCTTGGATAGGCAATGCCTGCCATATTTAAATAAAAACAACTGCAGAGGTGGTAGGTACTTATCACAGAGGGCTATTAAAGTACATTATTTTTGCCACTTCTGAAAATAAATGACAGTCTTAAGCCCACAGAATTAAATTTAAGTTATAATAAATTATTCTTCATAGAAATGGTGCTTCTGCATCTTTGTTATCAGGATTTTAGATTATAACTAAAATACATACAATCTAACAAACTATTCAAAATATTTGTCTGTTACAAAATTAAATACTTGTTCCATCTAACATTTAACTAAAAGGAAAGAACACACTAAAAAAAAATTTAATCCTTTAGATTCGATGGTTCACAAAAGTCCAATAATGCTCTTGTAAGTTCGCCTATGTACCTACATTTGTTGTTTGTGCAATAAAGCATCTAATTTTGTATCTAAGATAATTAATTGTCACTACCATTCGGTTGGTATAGTAATAAAACTATATCGCTAAAAAGATGGAAGACTTAAGGAAAATGATACAATAGTAAGAAAATGCCATAAAGGCTCAGATTAGGTAACCACTGTTATTAAACCTAGATGTATTGGTAACAGTTTTTATTCATCAATCAATTGTTATGCAGCTTGTTGTCAATCCACATGTACATGGTGGTGATGGGGGAAACTAATAATTTGAGCCTTAATTAAACTTAATATTAAAAGAATACTAAATGTTCCATAATAAACGCATACTTAGATTGTGACTGTAACATGATGAAACTGACACGACGGTCTTCTGACTAACTAAATGAAGAAAAACGTGTTTCTTAACCCAAACTCTGATTGCAGTCCAATTTATTAAGAGCTCTTAACCTGAAGAACATAATTATATTATACTCGAAGCCGAACTGTTTGTATCAGGCAGTTCGGAAAAACTTTGTGTTAAAATCAGAGTAATTTTAGTTACCAAAAATTAAGAATTATTCCATTCAATGTTGGGGAAATTGGGAAAATTAAAAAATATGCTCACTTTGAACAGCGTTTTGATTGAGTGCTGACGCTGCCGCACTCGCGCTATCTCGCGTGATTTGGTTCAATTCTAATACGCTTGGTCTGTTCAGACTTACAGCGACACTGCGCGGGTTAAAAATATACATCCCTCAGCAGATAAGAGGAGTAACCAAAAATTCCCTTATTAACCTCCAAAAAAAGTCGTACTCAGCACCGAAAAGTGTGACTACGCTCCGTATTACAGAACGATGCTCAGTCATTATTCGGTGCTCAAGCAGAGATTTCATTCACTAATTGATCACTTTATGAATGAAATCTCTGCTTGAGTGCCGATCGATGATTGAGCATCGTTCTGTAGGTAATACTAATACGAACCTAAGAGTGGGGAGAAATTCATTCAATCTTATTTCACAACTCATAAAAATATCAACTTGGTTATAACTTTCTGCAAAATCTTACATTGACTTGATTTTTCTTTAACAATTTTTTTTCCTGCTATAATTCCAGGCTATTGAAGGCACCTACATTGACAAGAAGTGCCCGTTCACTGGAAACGTGTCCATCCGCGGTCGGATCCTCACCGGAGTTGTGCAGAAGATGAAGATGCAACGCACCATCGTGATCAGGCGCGACTACCTACACTACCTCCCCAAGTATAACAGATTCGAGAAGAGACACAGAAATATGTCTGTACATCTGTCGCCTTGCTTCAGGTGAGACTGCCCATTTGTATACTAAAGTTTTACAGCTGTTTAGTTCGCATTTATCTCTGGAAGAGTTACATAACATCAAAAATGTGTTGCACCATACTTAGGCAGTTGTTTAAACGCCTAAGACATGTAGCTTTATGACACCGGTTTTCCAAGTCTTAATGCTAAGCAAGCACCTCTAACAAGTGATTTTTTCAATAAATTTAAAGTTTATAAATTCCTTGAAAACAACCTCTTGGTACCTACACTATTCCATGTAAAGAAATCTCATAAATGAATGTAAATAATTTCGCTGACTATGATTTTAGCGTTTCTTGAAGACAAGTTTTAGGAGAATGATGGATTTTTGAATGATGATATTATTGCAGTTTTCTTGTAAAAAGTGAACAACTTCGGAAAAATTCGCTGATCTTTCTCTTTTCTGGCTGCTGCATTTTATTTTTAAATGCTGAAGTTCTAAATAATCATTACTCTTTTAAATGATCAAGAATTATTGTTTCGCGCCATTTCGTTTTTCACTGGATAGTGAAAAATTGGTGGACATCAAGCCATATGTATAAGTACCTAGTAGGTACTATTAATTATGTTCTCTGGTCACGCGTTATCAAATCAACCAGTAATTCTTGCATAATTTGCCACTACTATTTGGTAGCAGCCTGAGCAGCTTACATACCTATCTGCAATTGTGGTAGTACCTTTCCTAGACAAACTCAAAAAAGTTCTACCATAAAATGAGTGTTTATAATATAGTCTGGTTGTGTCACAACAAATATCATGGAAATGTATTGTTCTTACATTAGATTAGTTACGACACATCAGTTTTAGCAGTGACTAACGTTAACTGGTAGGAGCAGAAGTTAATGCGTAAATCAGAGTTTGTTTAGGTGTTGCTTAGCCGAGTTGTATATTAATTAATTAGGTACCTATACATATTATGTAGTTGTTCCTATCTATGTATTCCTTTTCTCCTGCTTAAATGCTGTGAGGGTGAGTGGTTATTTCAATAAGTCAAAGTCAAAAGATTTATTGCAAATAGGCTAATTTTAGCACTTTTACAAGTCAAAATTATACTAGGTACTTAAAATTAAGTTATTTCACTAAGCATATAAAATTACAAAGTGCTTATTGTCAAATAATATAGCAAGCCCAATTATAACTTGTTTTTATTATTATTTATAGACAAAGCATTTGACCATTGTCTCACATCTGTTCACTCTTAGACTGGAAGAGTCCCAGATTAGTTAGCTAGAAATAAAGATTGCCAGCCTGCCAGCCTGCAAGTCGTTCCACTCATTTGCCACCTTTTATACAGGAGTACATTATGTTCAAGAATTTTATTAACACTGATGTCGATATTATGCCATTGTTTGTATATGACATGGTAGCTCTAAATGATGATACCCACACGACGGTCTTCCGAATACCAATTGACGAAAAACGTGTATTCTAACCCAAAATCTGATCAATTCCCTTCAAAATACAATCTTTCCTGAAAAAACCACAAGTTCACAAGTATTACCCTTTTTTTTCAGAGATGTGGAGTTAGGAGACATTGTGACTATCGGAGAATGCCGACCCCTATCCAAGACAGTTCGATTCAACGTATTGAAAGTTTCGAAAGGAAAAGGCTCCAAGAAATCTTTCAGGAAATTCTAAATAAACTTATGTTATAAGTACTTTGTTGTTTTTTATGTTACAAATGCCTATAGTATCAACCTATGGAGGATGGATGGGTAAAAAAAAATTGCTGTTTGTAGGATACTTTGCCATGAGTAATTTAATTTTAAATATATAGTTAGAACATATCAGCATAAACTAGTATAATCTGTAATCTAGGAAATACTATTTTGTGGATGCAGTGCGCTGGTTAGAAATCCAACAGCCTTCCAATTTACATTAAACCTTACAAACTGGCCTCCAACAGCAAGTTAAAGACGCGTGGACTACCATAGGATACTATCATAGGATTCTGGTTCATGGTCCTAGATTATACCAAACTACAACCCTCAATCGGTAAAATTATCGAGCAGTAGCGCCGTCTATTGAGATTTTAAAACACCTCTATTTAAATTCGACTCTAGCGCCATCTATTGGCTTAGACGTGAAACTCCTATCCTAATTTTCCACAAATTATGGATATAATAGGTCTTTACCTATGAAATTGCCGTATTGCAGTACAGACTTTTTCAAACAAAAAAAAATTTGATTGGCTATGAATTCTAAATTCAAATTAATTTTGTTTTAAAAATATGACATTCTATTTACAATATAAGTCTTTTGTTTATTGATTAGCGTTGTATTTTCATTACATTTCAACATTTTTCCTCATAATGGATACTTTGAAATTTCGTGTAATTATGGAATATGAGTTCCGTCGTGGCACCAACGCGGCACAAACGACACGTAACATCAACGACGTTTACGGAGAGAACTGTACAAACGAACGTACAACCCGTTATTGGTTTGCTCGGTTCCGTTCTGGGAATTTTGACTTGAAAAATGAACCTCGTGGTCGTCCGGAAACTTTGGTCAACAATGATGAATTAAAGGCGATTGTGGAAGCTGATGAATCTCAATCTACAGCTGAGCTGGCAGCAGCTTTTGATGTTAGCATCAAAACAATATTTGTCCATTTGCGACAGATTGGCAAGATAAAAAAGCTTGATAGATGGGTGCCCCACGATTACTTTTTCCAAAATTTGGACAACTTTTTAGTGGGAAAAAAATTCAATTCCCGAGAGGCAGTACAAAACGCCTTTGAAGAGTTTGTTGTCTCCCGTCTTGCTGATTTTTTCAAGAAGGGCATCCATAAACTGCCACAGCGTTGGCAAAGATGCATTGATTGCAGGGGTGATTACTTTGAATAAAAGAAATAAATAAGTTCGAAAAAAAAAACTTTAACTTTTTTCAAACAAAACGGCAATTTCATAGGTAAAGACCTAATATATTTATGGATGCTTTAAGATTAAAATGTTTTGGAACGAAAGAAATACATGTATAAACCTTTTTTTCCACATGGCCCGTTTCACAAAAACTCAAGAGATCGGCCATTAGTTTGATGATTCGTTTACAAAATGATCACTACAATTAAATCTTGACTTGTATTAATGGCGAATAGTTCCTTCGTTCCAATCTCCAATACGGTACCCATCACAATCACCAACCTTTGTTTCACTGTTCAATTCAAGCTATATAGGCTAGAACCATTGAAAAAATTAATAGTGATATTATTACATAGTGTCCACCTCGACGAATTAGTTGACCAAAGGTTTTACTAGCTCCGTGGTGAAGATTTGCGATCACGAACATCCGCGGTAGTTCCATCAGAGAAAAACATGATGATTTTAAGGATGAAACTAAACATGGCTTAATTTAATGCATTGTTGGTTGATGAAGTTTCTTTGTATTTAAAAATATGAGTACATCTAGCACATTGCTATTTAATGCCTCAACCCAATAATAGTTCTCGTTGGTTATATAAAAAACAAATGAATAAATATGGAGACTTTATTCCGACCTTTAAATCTACAAAATATAATGAGCAAAATATGTTTACTTAACTAAATGAAAACATTAATAATTTTTATTACAGTTTAAAAATAAAAACTTCATTCCATCTAAAAGACGATATTACAAAAAACGAATAGATTTGTACCTTAACGTGGACATAAATATGCAAGAAATAGTAATTTAAATTCCATTGACAAAAAACCCTTAAATGTTTGATTGAATTTTAATTACAAACCAATATTATTGACGAAGGCAAGACTTCAGACATATTAGCGATATAACAAATATTTTTAAAACACAGGTATGATTGATTCGATACACAATAGTCCAAACTTTCGTCATGTAGTTTTTTACCTTCTTGGACATTTAATACTAAAATTACCCGATTTATAATTTAATTGTATTGTGTACCGAACACAAATCTCACATCTATGAGAAGTATTATTATGTAGGTACTTATGTGCAGTTAGGATAATACATTATATTCTAAATTACACAGTCTAAAATAATATAATAATTACAACAGAATAAGTAACTAATAGAAAATTTGAGAGCTTAGTTTGTAACTCGCAAATAATCAGGCCTAACACCACATTCAATAATAAGATAATATAATAAATTTCTGTAAATTAAAAACATAATTTATGTCCAGTTCAATCGTCGCTAAAACAACAATCCCAACCATATAGCAAATCAGTCTTTACCCAAGTTACTGCTACTTGCTCATTGTTCCCTTATTTCAATTGCCACTCCACTCTGCGGATCTACACATTTCTTCCAAAAGTTGATCAAATTCTACAACCGAGCTTTCGTACAAGGCGAGATCTTTCGAGAGGTCACTAGCCATTTCAACCTCCTTCATCGACTCGGTACTTTTGTTTGACGCTGCCATATCATCGGAAAGTTTCAAATGCGGTGCGTTAAAGAAATCTTTGTAAAACTCTGCCAGCTCTCTTATCGGATGGTTGTCGGCGAACGGAAAGTGCAGCAGTTTCAAAGGCGGTTCATTTTCATGTCTGAATCCACCGAATTTCCTCGGAGGCATTTCGTTCAATGACGTCGGGCTTTTTGATATGATCGTGACGTCTAACTCCTGCGTGCTTTTCGTTTGCATGCAAACTCCTTGAAAGGGATTTATGGGGCGGAATCTGCACTTAGGAATTGGTAGCTTAGCGAAGAAATCATCAAATGCTTGCTTTACAACTAGTTCGTCCACAAACGCGGCCATACGTAGAGGTTTGTTTAAATCTACCGGTTTTATCGGTTTAACTTCTTTTTCCTTTGGTTCTTTCTTCTTTTTTGATTCGAATATTACATGTTTGGGGCTCAGTTCGAAGTGATCGCTTTTGAGTAAAAGAATTTTGTTCTTGTCTGTCCTATTTGGCGATATGGAAAAATTAGTCCTGTATGCAACAGAGAAACAGATTCCTCCCAACGGAGTCTTTAACATGCCTGCTTGTATTTTTTTCACAGATTCCCCTAACGTTTTCAGTTTAGGTTCACCGTTATAAACCCTGTAGAAAATGGTAAAAGATTCCGTCCTTTGCTTTCTGGACAAGTGATATGCTGGTGTTATTCTGGTGATGGTAATGAGTGACTTCAAAAGAATTCCCATTCGAAAGTAGACTGTGTTCATAGCTTTTAGTGACGTATCAAACTGAGTTTCATCAAGCTCCAAAGTCCATAATTCGAGTACCATTTCGTCTCCATCTTCAGTTTGCACAGATATTTCTACATGTAACTGCGATCGTATGGTTTCCAATACTCTATCAGACGGAAGAGCGTTTTTAGTCGCTTGATTGACTTCGGATGAATCTGGAATTTGTAAGTTGAACCAGTCTGTGTCTGATGTTATGGCTTTGCTGTATGGTTCGATTTTGACTCCTTTCCGCGATTCCACAATAACCTGAACGCCTTTATACGCTAGAAACTTTGTAAACTTTGTGAATTCATTTTTGTCGGTAATGTTCGAGAACGCGACCTCCGGTGCCATCGTCACAGGCATCACAAAGATTTATTCTTCGTCCGCGATACAATTTTCGACGAGATTCCTTAGATTGGGATTCTCCATCGCTGCTGCAATGCGTTCTTTGTCGTTGATTTGTTTGTTGACTGAAACAAATATGTTTTATTTTATGGACATGTATATACCTGAGTAGGTTTACTTATTTAGGAATATATCAAATTAAAATACATGGCCTTGTGTGCTATGATTGTGACGCAATATTAGTTTGTTTGATGTTTTCGTTTTGTGAGTTTGTATGTACCTACCAACTCAATGTCAGCATAAGTGTAAGATAAGATTGTGTTGAGTATACAAAAGAACATGATCTATATACAAAAGGCTTCCCTCCGATAATAATAACTTATGAGTGTAGATGGATGGGAAATATTTGTCGTTTTTAAATGAAGCAACTAAAATGATAATGGGCATAATCATCTGTGACAAACTCAAGACAAAATGAGGTCCCTGAAGGCTAATCATGTTTATAATTAGTAAAGATATTGCTTGCCCGTGCCCCTGTTCCACCTATAATAATAACAACATACATAGATCCTGGACCTAACTAGGATTATCTGGATTTAAGGAAGTAGGAACTACGAGGATCATGGTCCCAGATACAGAACAAGTACTTGTCTTGCCACGGGAATCGAACCCACCACCTCTGGAAGTTGACGAATGTCTGCCTAGAACAGACTGTCCAGTTAGGTATTTAGGTCAAACTTCGACAAAGAAGTCACACCAAGAATCTAACTCGGCTGGGTAGCATTCAGGAAGTTTTTCGTCCTAAATATTGAATGCCGTAGAGCCTAAAAACCTTCGTAAGTACCACGCAGCGAGCTTTGGAGAGAGCTATGCTCGGTGCTTCCCTCCGAGATAAGATCCGAAATGAGGAGATCCGCTAGAGAAGTGACCGATATAGCTTAGAATTAGCAAGTTGAAATGGCAGACTACATTGCTTGTAGAACTGATGACCGATGGGGAAGAACGGTTCTTGAGTGATTACGAAGAACCGGAAGCAGCATAGGCCGGCCCCCACTAGGTAGACCAACGACCAGCACCCCTACCGTAACCGTTCTGGGAATCGGCTTCGCAGGCCATCCTGCACGCGCCAATTAACAAGTCCATGAGTGCGAGCAAGAGAGAACACGATTATCATCTCCACCAGACTGCAGAATGCAGGAGGCCAGCAGCCGCTCAATGATGATGATGATGATGATGATGATGATGAAAGATATGACTATATTTGTTATCATTTCAAATTATGATAATGTGTGTGTATGAATTAAGTATTTGACTCAATTGGTAGTAGTGTATTAGTAGTAGTATTGGACTCATGTAGGTTGTGGGTTTGAATCCCACCCAGGACAAACATTTGTATGATGAACAAAAATGTTTGTTCTGTGTCTGGGTGTTATATTGCTTACAATCAAAATGTATGTAAGTATTGTATCAGTTAGGTTTCCCTGGTACAAGCTTTGCTTAGTTTGGGGCTAGATGGCGCTGTGTGAAATTTGTACAAATATTTATTTATATCTATCGTAATAACAATACAAACAATAGTTGTAACGAATCAATATAATTCAACAACTTCTTTGTACTGCATGTCATTATATTATACCTTATCACTCATTGTAAGTACTATCTACTGATACTGCTGGTTGGTAGCCTATTGGAAATAAAATAATGAAAATTACATTACATTAAAAACAATTAGTATTATTTTGATGTTGTAGATCACCAGTAAAAGTTGTGTCATGCGAATCATCCCTTCTCTGCTAATTTGGAAGCATATAGCGCTACCTATCTATGTAGATTTCACTCCAAAACATTTCAACTGATTTTATATGGAATTTTGCAGATATTTACTATTGCTTATTATTATTGGAATAAGAATGGTTACAGACCAATGTCAACATTTCAATCCTAGAAATATTAAGATTTTCCACAAGATAACATGTAATTTCCTCATCAAGAAAAATCAGAGTGCTTGTTAAGTGTTGTACTTTTCACTGTTCACTACACATAATGGTCAGTAGTTACACCACTAAAGCATCATAAGTCAGCTGTATGTAAAAAAGCAAGTCACTTAGCTAGAAATTACAGTTGGAATGGGTTATTAATTAGTAATGTGCTCGTGGAAATCGAGGAATTAAAGTGTAGACCAAACTTAAGGACATCTACTTGTATATCTACAAAAATATGACCTGGGCATGTTCAAGAGAAGAGTGAGTAGGTATTAACTTGGCTAGCATTCTACACCTTTGATTGCATTGTCACTTCCCATCAGGTGAAAGTGTGGTCAAATGCTAGACAATATTGAAGTATACAAAAAAAGTCAGTCTTCCTGTGTGGATTCAAATCCTGCTGTTTACTAAATTTTCGGAATTATAATAATCATTGTTGTGGAAAGTTTTTAAAAAAGATATTAAGGTGATATAATAGTTTTCAAGACACTTTATCACAGAAGATTTCAGTGTTTGCATAATCACGTGAATTCTTTGTTTGACAATCCTGTGTGTCAGATATACAGGTACCTACTTATTTTTTAAATATAATTATTCACTAAATATATGCATGATTAAATTATTGCCGATGAAAATGGTGCCTACATTACTACAATTAATCTGAATGTAAGTAACAAAACAATGACATAAGCAACAAATAATTTCATGTACATTATTGATAAGCTAGGTATAATCTGTAGGTAGTACATAGGTACATAAATAGAATTTTAGTCAGCAATATCTATTCTGCATAAAGCAGGTAAGATCTACAATGAATAGGACCTTGAAGGGTGAATGAAATGAAGAATAGTTTACACAAAATGCAGTAGCAAATGATCTGTTTACTATATTTACTATCTATCCATCTAAAGTGAAACAGATAGATATTGAAATAAAACTTTAGAAGGTAGTTTTTAGCAATACTTTCTTAAATGTTCCTAATTAATTATCATCCAAATATATAATTAGTACTTTATCATTGAAACTTACTTTCATCTTCGGTAGTATGTGCTCCTTTCTTGATGTAAATATCAAGTTTAACTGGGTGGTGTATTGATCGTTGGATTTTAATCCGTATACATAGTCCAATGAGCGTCGCAAGCGAGCAGTGAGGGACTGTAGGATTATACTCTACCCTAATCACTGGGACTTTGTCTGCAGTGGGTTCCTTCACAAAGATACCTTCCTCGTAAACAACCTTCAGATCTTCGAGCGTACTCGGCTTTTCTGGATCCCGTATGGTCCGCAAAAAGTCTAAAACACACCACAGCACAGGTTATAGTACAGAAAAGTCTGCAAACAGTCTCCAACAAGCCAAGAACTCCATCAAAACAAACCGTAGATCGTCTCTCTCAGGTCATTCTCATCGTTGTACCCGAGCTCTTTTAACGTAGCACATTTGTCCATATAAGCTGGCTGAGCAACTACGATGGGAGGTTTCTGAGTGTTATTTAATGAAAGTTTTGAAAAAAATGATATCATAGCGTTAGTAAATTGTTTTGTAATATTCACGGTCTCACAGTCACAAGTCGGACATGTTTGTTTTGGAATTTTTAATTTTTGGCGACTGGTTGGAGATTTTCCACTATTGTCTATGGCAGCGTTTCTTAACCTTTTTTAGCCACGGACCCCCTAAGAATCCAAGGGCAATTATTATTATATCATGGACCCTATTTATAATTAAAAAATGCTTTACTTTAGCACCATTTGAGTAGCTGCAACAAAATATACATATAAAAGTATTATTTTTACGCACTTATAAATGTGTTAGCAGTTATTATTATGATTTTCAATATGAAGATTGGAGTTGCTTTTTGTGACTGAATTTTTGATGTTATTACAAACTCATTTCTCAGCTCAGAAACGACATCGACAACTTTATTGCGAGATAAGAAATGCGCTTCAGCATGAAAAACAACGAACTTTAATTGTTTTCCATTTCTTCAAAAGTAATATTGTAAATACGTGAATTAAAAAGCCTAGCTTCAATCAAATTGGAATGATAAAAAGCCGTTGGCTAAAATTGTCTGCCTGTGTTACATATTAAAGAAAACTTATATTTGATTTTATTCCGCTTAGAATTTATGTACATCGAATGTCAAACTGTAAACAATAATAGAGTGCTAAAGTAGGTACGTAAAATAACAAATAGGTTCTTAAGAATTAAAAATAGTTGGTATACCACAACTTGTTCAGGTACCAGGTCATGGGACACTGTTGTTTTTATTTTTATTTTTAGCTGCTAATGCGTCCCGATGAATGCAGCAATTATGATAGATAATACATAATAAGGATAGCGGGTGTAGTTAAAAAAATCAACTAATCCTCTCTGACATCCTCTGTGGTGTGGTGGTTGAGCAGGTTGGCTCATATCCTGGAGGTGGCGGGTTTGATTCCCCGCGACATCGACAGGACAAGTATTTGTACACAGGAAAAAAGGCGCAAATACTTGTTCTAAGTCTGGGTGTTGTGGGACCACCTCGTAGTTCCTGGGTCCCCAGACACAGGGAATCCTAGTTAGGGTCCAGCAGGCCTAGCACGGCCGGTGGACAACTTCTCCCCAGGGAGTAGATAACAAACTTATCCTCACTGTCACTTTATTCCACTCTGCGAGCACGGCCGCGACAGTGGAAAGCTTTATCCGGGGGATAAACGGCGGGAGTAGCGTTTTTAGATTTCTCTACCGTATTGTTGCCAGTACGAGAAAATTTAACTAAAATGACATTACATGCCTCAATATTTTGTTCAGTCCATCAAACCATCGATAATTGTTCGGCTAAATATACTGGGATTGAAGACAAAATATAAAAAAATAAGGTTTTATAAGAAAAAATAAGGTTTATGAGTCTGTGTCCCTGTGTTAATCAAAGAGTATGTAACGAATACTATGTATATGAGTGAGAGTAAGTGAATAGTTTATATTAAATTTTATTTTGTTTGTAATATGAGCGGAAAAACGTGATTAATTATTGTGTAGTAGATATATTTTAAATTTTTATATGTATGTATTTTATAATAAAATATACTCAAAAAAGTATATGCATCATTTAAGTTAATTACGTAAATTAAATAATTTCCTTATTAAAACTAAACTAATAATTGTATTTTCACGAATATTTTATAATAAAATATACTCAAAAAAGTATATGCATCATTTAAGTTAATTACGTAAATTAAATAATTTCCTTATTAAAACTAAACTAATAATTGTATTTTCACGAATATTTCACTATGTATTTTTTTTTTGTATTGAAACTCATTTCCCGGGATTTAGAAGGTATTACTTGTATTCCGAATGCTTCTCCCGGTGTAACTTTCGCTCCAAAATTCGAGTTCCCGCGATTAAACATAGTTATAATAGGCACGCGACATTTTTGTGCCTATTAAAACACTTTGACTTCCTTATACCCACCTACAAGAGTCGAAGATAAATACTCTCTGCTTTATGTCAATTCAAGAGAATATTATCCACTTTCTTCCGAGTCCGTGCTCTGAAGCTGGGAGTAGCGGGATATAATGTCTACGATAATGTCAAAGGGAAATATTTCTTTCCTCTCCTCGTTGCCGTGCTACGTAAGGTGGAGAGGGGGATTATTTTAACTGACAGGTGGAAAAAACCGGGGGAAAGACAGTTTCTCCACATGCCGTGCTAAGCCTGCAGGATCTATGTATGTGATCGTTGGGCGTTATTATTATTATTATTATAATCAGTTATGATTTATTAATTTATTACTGAATACTGATTAATACAGAGATGCGGTTGTGCACCCCATACATATACTCGCGGGCCATCAGGGGTCCACAGATCAGGTTAAGAAGCACTGGTCTATGGTATATATATTTTCACATATTTTTGTTTGAAAAAATCTCACAACACACGTCTTTCTCACGAAAATCTAAGCGGCAAAGATAATAAAGTCAATACTAGGCGGTATGGCCCCAAAACTTTAGCTTACCAATAGAGCGAACAAAAAAAAAAGCTCAGGTCGTTGATATCGTTTGGTCGTTCTCGATTGTAAATAATTTTATTTGGACGTTTCTAAAAAGTGTCGACTCGATTACATATTAGATCTGTGATTCGATTGTTTGTTTGTGTTGTTTTCTTCGGAAGAGTAATATTGTTCTGTAGTCGTGTTCTTCCAAGTTTTCATATTCAGAGCTTTGCATGAATTTAGCGTGAATACAAAGTATCAAACTAACATGCTGTGAAAGTGCTATTTTCCTTTTATGTAGCTATCAATAAAAATATACAGCCGAATATATTCGGCTTGTAAAACCTAACCTCAAAGGTTTAAATACAGAAAGTGTCGGGTGGACAAAATGTTCTCTATTTGTCGCCAAACGCACCCGGCAACGGGAATTGAGCATGCCGTCAGCTCCTATTTCTTTAACAATGAAGACGTGTGTCTGGTTACCGCCGGCGCCAACATTATCAAAGTTTTTAGGCTGTTACCTGAAGGGAACACGAAAGAAGTCAATGCCGGTAAGTTAACTGTTTTTTTAGTTTCACTCGGGGCTCATTAGGCGGCTATGAGATTACTCTCCTCACTCCGCCCCCCTCCTAACCCATATATTAATTACACTAAAAGGAAAGTCCCACCTTACTCTAATGCATAGACTACATCATAGTTTATTGTAGTCTCGTTAACTTTTTTTTATAGTAGTAATAATAGCCTCAAAAATAACAAAACATAACTTTCCAGCTGGCCAGCCAATCCCTCCGAAGATGAAGCTGGAATGCTTGGCAACATACACTCTTTGGGGCAATGTGATGTCCATGGCATCAGTCAAATGTTCAAGCGCTGGACGAGACTTGCTACTTGTATCATTCAAGGAAGCAAAGCTATCCGTGCTGCAATATGATCCACATACTAATAACTTGATTACACTGAGCATGCATTATTTTGAAGAGGATGACATGAAGGTACTCTTACTTATAATAATTTTATATATTATTTCAATGAGGTAGTTTGTTTCAATACACTGTAATTGATAGAAGAGGCTTTGTTCTAGAAGGTGTGGCATTCTACATTGTTGAAATTGTCAAATGTATCAGGAATGTTGAGGCAGATCAGATTTCATTCATGTAAATAATAATTAAATATGTGTAGGAGGAACGGGTTGTGCGTAGGTTGCAACCTATACAGGGAGTAACAAAAACCCTGTTATATCCGCGAGCTGCGTATCCAGTGTCAACTCAAGGTTGTAGTAATACTAGTTCTATTTAAATACGAGACATACAAAACTTACGTGTGCTTTTTATTAATACCTTTTATGCCGTCACTAAAAATGTTTACGACCTCAGATATTGACAACATAGGTACTTGCACCACCGACGCAGCCTGCTGCCTGTTGCCCGCACCCCGCACCGCCCGCCATGCTACGCTAAGTCTATTCACCGCGCATACCTACTGCGACGGAACTAGATGCCATTCCACAGATTACTTCTTATGCGTTTTCCATACGTTTATGTGCCCTATACCACATACCACAACGTTGTAGGATTGCGAGACCGTAACTTAATGACGTAAAAGGTCTCTTTGACCAATAGTGGTAAGCACACAAGTGCTGCGCGCCGTTCTGCCGCACTGACATATTCTAATCATTTTACGTCAAGCAAAGGCTAAACAATCGAATTCACGTGTGATTTTGTATTGTTAAGAAACAAGATAGGTACATCATTTTTAGCTCTTAAAAGAGCTTTCAAAAACACATCACACAAATGCTTCTACCAAGGCACATTAACATATTGTAGTATTCGTCGTTAGAATACGACATCACACTCGACACTAAATTCGCGACGATCAAACTGGAAACGACTAAATTGCATGAGAGAGCACGTGCGACTGAGTTTAAGCCGCGGGCCGCGCCGCACCTATGCCGAGTGATGCCACGCCGCCCGCGCACCCCATTTCCCCGTAGGCACAGCTGCAGGAGCGGCATCCTACAAAAGAGCCGACAAAGGCGGCTCCCGTTTGTCGGTTCCGCGTTTGCTCTTCCCTTAGTTACTTAGCTATTTAAAAATAGGCACGGCTTGTGTCATAAACATTTTTGGGAAATTGTATTATTTTTTTGTGTTTAGATACTGCGTGTAACTTCAGATACGTATAACTTAGGTATTGTTAGACATTTTTATATGACTACTTGTAATGATCTGTACACATACTTCATTTATTTAACAGGGTTTTTGTTACTCCCTGTATAACTATAGGCCTTTAGCATGTCCACACCGTGCCATGTCCGGAGCAAGAATGATCCGTAGTACACAGAGCGGTCCCTTTTTATAGCCATATGGTTGGGGGAGCAATGACAGTTGCCGGTGTTACCACTGTAATAAATTTAAATGCCACCACAGAGTAAATTATGGTATTGCCTTCTGCGCATGGAGTTTATAACTGGACGTTGCTACTGTCACATGTAATTTTGAACTATAAATGTAAGATTGCAAATAAAGAAGTTATTTGAAAGAACAGTAAAAAAAATAGTTTTTAGAGGTAAATCTGACCTGTCTGTTGTAATACACAAAATTATAAGGGCAATAAAGAATTCCATTAATTTTTATTTTAAAAAAACATGTGCTGTTGTCTCCTTTCCGTGAGATAACTACTCCAAAGATTTAATTATCTAGCTTCATGTAGCTACAATTATTTACAGGCATATAAGACATAATAATAACTTATAGATTGTAAGCATCACCATGATGGCATGTCTAATGTCAGCTAAGGTGACACATTCCCGTCAGATAATTAACTTGTTTACTTCACAAAAATGCATACACATGTTTTATAAGCAAATGCAAATTTTCAGGGAGGCTGGACCATTCACCCTCATATACCATGGATCAGAGTGGATCCGGAAGCTCGCTGTGCAGTCATGCTGCTCTACGGCAAGAAGCTGGCCGTGCTGCCGTTTAGAAAAGATTTGTCGTCTGAGGATGGTGATCCTTTAGATGCTAAACCTTTTGATCATAAGAAAAATGTGAGTGAAAAACTTCATATCAAGAGCACATTTCCTCATTTTTTAGTACTTTACTTTTTACATAGATGCAAGGGCATGTCATTTACAAATCAAAAATGTACCAATTATGTGACTTAACATCTTAGAAATTTTCCATAGGTCAATAACCTTTTAATAGGAAATTTGTAGTACTTAATAGTTTTATAAGGGACTGGGCATGTCCACATGCCTCTCTTCATCTAAGTCGAGACGACTATGAACTACGATTCTGAATACGAATACAGGCGACAACGGGTAACCACTGGTCAGCCCTATTCTGTGTGGCACACTAGAATTATGAAAGTGACAGCAACATTTTTAGAGCTGGCGAATTAGATTCTTTTGTATTTGTCAACCATCTCTCTTTCTACCATTTCAGCAACCTACTCAACAAATAATCCGAGCGCCAACCCTAGCGTCTTACGTGATTGTACTGAAAGATTTAGACGAGAAGATTGATAATATACTAGACATACAGTTCCTGCATGGTTACTATGAACCCACGCTTCTGCTGTTATATGAACCTGTTAGGACTTTTGCCGGGTAAGATTTTAATCTGTCTGTAAATGACTACTAGTAAACAACCAACAACATGAACAGGAAGACGTAGCATAGGCTGGCCCCCCACTTGGTGAACTGACAACCTGCTGCATGATCACATAACTCGATTGCAACCAATAGAAACACAAATTTGTATGGATTTGACAGTTTGAATACGCAGTTTTATGTGCATAGTTAGTATGGGAGTTTCTCCTGTTGCATTGCAATCAAAGCTTCGTGATCACCCTCCAGGTCAGAGCTGCAGAGAGCTGATGAGTGCAGGAGGCAAGCAGCCGCTCAAAGTGGCACTGTGTGTGTGTGTGTGTGTGTGTGGGGGTGGACTATGTTCAACAGTGGAGGATTTCAGGCTGATGATGATGAGGACTAGGTATTACTTGGTAACTCAGAGATGGGAAGAGAAATGGGAAGAGAATGGGATGATTGACTGAAAATAAAACGAGTGTGCTTTAGACCACACGACTGAAGTAAAACTTTCTATTTAAGATTGTTTAGGCTGGTGTAACTTTGGTTTTGCTGTGAATTGTGAATTGTCATTTTACTGGAGATACCAACATAATACAACAATTTTTAAGTAATTTTTAACTTTGTTATGTTGACAATGGAGATGGACGTTAACCAACAACTTTCGATTTCCATCCGCCTAGTTACGCATTCACCAGCATACTCCCCAAGTCAAGTGTGCCAAAAGAAGTTTTACTTCAAAAAAGATAAAAAAAACTTTTCATATTCTTTATAGTTCTGTGTGGTACCTGTAAGTAAGCCACATATAAGAAACTTTGTTTATTTGTTAGAGAGGAATTACTCTTATATATTTAATATTCTATAATATTGTATTTGTAAATACTGGGACCTTATTATAATCTCGTGTGTATCGCAGTCGCACCGCAGTCCGTAGCGACACGTGCGCTATGGCGGGCGTATCCCTCAACATGAGCGCTCGGGTACATCCGGTCATCTGGCAAACAGCAGGCCTACCCTTCGACTGTCTACAGGCCGTGCCTGTGCAGAAACCATTAGGTGAGTTAAATGGACTAGTCGGGTGAGTCAAATGAGTCAGATGGACTAGTCAAGTGAGTCAGATGAACTAGTCAAGTGAGTCAGATGAACTAGTCAAGTGAGTTAGATGAACTAGTCAAATGAGTCAAATGAACTAGTCAAGTGAGTTAGATGAACTATTCAAGTGAGTCAGATGAACTAGTCAAGTGAGTCAGATGAACTAGTCAAGTGAGTCAGATGAACTAGTCAAGTGAGTTAAATGAACTAGTCAAATGAGTCAGATGAACTAATCAAGTGAGTCAGATGGACAAGTCTGTTGGGACTAGTCAGTTGATAATTCAGAGGATTCTTAGATAGACTGTAAGGCAATGTAAGTTTAAATTAAATTCGGAGCAGTACACGACTGATCCGATTTTGTTTCTTTATGTGGTTTTCGGCCTCTGTGGTGTAGTGGTTGGCAGGGCGGCTCATAACCTTGAAACGGTGGGTTCGATCTCCCCGGCAGGACAAGTTGTTTGTGCACAGAAAAAAAAGCGTAAACACTTGTTATGAGCCTGGGTGTTGTGGGACATGGTCGTCGTAGTTCCTGAGTCCCTAGACACAGGGAATCCTAGTTAGTGTCCAGGATCTATGTATGTGATCGTTGGACGTTATTATTATTATCTTTTCAGGTGGTTGTCTGATAATGTCGGTCAACTCGCTGATATACCTGAACCAGTCGGTGCCGCCGTACGGCGTGTCCCTCAACAGCATCGCGACCCACACAACCAACTTCCCGCTGAGTAAGTGAAGTTAAACACCAACCGTGTTACCACAAAAAAGCTCATCCACATTGTACGAAGTACAATACCATTTTGCAACTCCGCACATTCAACTCACTATTCCTCAAAACACACGCCGCGACAGATACACGCGCGAGTGATGGAATCGGCTAAACTAACTGCTGTGATTCTTTGTATCTATTAAAACTTAACTCAAAACTTTTTACATCAACTTTTACTACTTTACCATTAAAGTGTTGTGTACCTTAACTGGGACGCAACATTTTTTGGTCCTTCGAGCCGGATCAAAAAATGTTGCGTCCCAGTTGAGTAAAAAGTTTTGAGTTAAGTTAAGTTTTAATAGATACAAAGAATCACAGCAGTTAGTTTAGCCGATTCCCCCACTCGCGCGTGTATCTGTCGCGGCGTGTAAGAGCGCACTGTTTTGAGGAATAGTGAGTTGAATGTGCGGAGTTGCAAAATGGTATTGTACTTCGTACACACATATTATTGAGTTGTGGAAATCTCTCATACGACTCGATTCGTTCGTTCTTGCCGGACACCTGCAAAATGTGGAATGAGCTCCCGCCAGCGGTCTTTCCGCAGAGTTACAACATGGAGTACTTCAAAAGGAGGGTTAAAAGAGTCCTACAGGGTAAACAATGCATTGGTGACGCCTCCTCCGGTGTTACAGACGTCCATAGGCTACGGTGACCACTTCCCATCAGGTGGGCCGTATGCTTGTTTGCTCCCTTTAACATAAAAAAAAAACACAAACAAGGCTTACACTTAAAGACGTCAAACGCGTTTTTTTTGTTTTGGTTTTGGCTCCACACCTTTGTGTATTTAGCCAGTGTCAAGTAATAATTTTTCTAGTTAATTAATATTGTATGTATACAGTTAAAATCTGTTATAACGATATCGAAGGGGCTTATCATATTCAGTCGCAAAAACCGATAGTCGTAACAACCGGTGATGTTGAATATCGTGCAAGTACAAACAAATCGATAGGTAATTATTGGAAAAATATGTACACGGAGGCATTTAATTCACTCTTTTCCTTAAATTTGTGTACTCAGCCCATGCTATAGAATATTAGTACAAGGTCCAATTAAAAAAAGATTTTGTTTTAGTATTTAGTGCCTCCTAAAATTTTTTTTTTTCTATATTATTGAATGATGTGACGAGCTAGTCGTTCACCTGATGTTAAGCGCCACGGCCGCCCATAACAGAACAGTGTCACTCGGAACCCTAAAACATAGAGTTTCAAGCGACACTGCACTGCGCACATCATCCCGAGACATCAGCACAGTCTGGTATAAGATTACTCGACTGTGAGATCAGATCATAAAGTCTCAATTGCCCAGTAATTTCACTAGCTACAGTGCCCTTCAAACCGGAACACAGTAGTGCTTGCACACTACTGCTTGGCGGCAGAATGACTGGCAAAGCGGTGATACCTACCTAGACGAACTTTGCAACAAAGTTCTACCACCTAGTTAGTGGACCTACCTAAAATAACTGCACGACAGCCGAAATGTCTATTTAACGGTACACACAGCGCGGGCACCGGCTGAGTGCTTTGTAAATGTTTCGTAGGGAATAAAACACTTGTTTTGTTCAATGTCGCAAAGCTTTTCTTTATAATTTAAATTGGATAATACCTAGATTTAAGTTTTATTTCACAAGTACTTTTTTATTTAATTATATGGGAGTACTAGTTGCGCCTCGCGGATTCACCCGCGGATAAAAAGTTAATTATTTGCTCATCCCACGGGAACATTTCATTTTTCCGGGACAAAATGTAGCCTATATGTTAATCCAGTGTATAAACTATTTTGGTACCGAATTTCTTCAAACTCCATTCAGCCGTTTGAGCGTGAAGGAGTAACCAACATACACACATACACATACGAAATTCGCCTTTATAATATTAGTGTGATTCTATAGCATTAACTGAATACAATACAATTGTACACTAGAAAAAAAAACATTTATAGAAGATGAAACTTAAAGCTATAGTATATAATATTAATTAACTTGAGGCAAATTATCAGATGCTTGACACTGGCTAAATTCACAAAAGTGTGGAGCCAAAAGAAAAGAAATAAATGGTGGTAGTGTTTGGTGGCGGGCAGGGATCCAGGAAGGCGTGTGCATAACCCTGGACGGGGCGTGCGTGGTGCCGCTGGGGGAGGCGCGCCTGGCGCTGTCGCTGCGCGGCGGACAGCTCTACGTGCTCACGCTGCTGGCCGACTCCGTGCGCTCCGTGCGCAGCTTCCACCTCGACCGCGCCGCCGCCTCCGTGCTCACTACTTGCGTGAGTACCGTACCTCCGCGCTCACTGCTGGCGTGAGTACCGTACCTCCGCGCTCACTGCTGGCGTGAGTACCGTACCTCCGCGCTCACTGCTGGCGTGAGTACCGTACCTCCGCGCTCACTGCTGGCGTGAGTACCGTACCTCCGCGCTCACTGCTGGCGTGAGTACCGTACCTCCGCGCTCACTGCTGGCGTGAGTACCGTACCTCCGCGCTCACTGCTGGCGTGAGTACCGTACCTCCGCGCTCACTGCTGGCGTGAGTACCGTACCTCCGCGCTCACTGCTGGCGTGAGTACCGTACCTCCGCGCTCACTGCTTGCGTGAGTACCGTACCTCCGCGCTCACTGCTGGCGTGAGTACCGTACCTCCGCGCTCACTGCTGGCGTGAGTACCGTACCTCCGCGCTCACTACTTGCGTGAGTACCGTACCTCCGCGCTCACTGCTGGCGTGAGTACGGTACCTCCGCGCTCACTGCTGGCGTGAGTACCGTACCTCCGCGCTCACTACTTGCGTGAGTACCGTACCTCCGCGCTCACTGCTGGCGTGAGTACCGTACCTCCGCGCTCACTGCTGGCGTGAGTACCGTACCTCCGCGCTCACTGCTGGCGTGAGTACCGTACCTCCGCGCTCACTACTTGCGTGAGTACCGTACCTCCGCGCTCACTGCTGGCGTGAGTACCGTACCTCCGCGCTCACTGCTGGCGTGAGTACCGTACCTCCGCGCTCACTGCCGGCGTGAGTACCGTACCTCCGCGCTCACTGCTGGCGTGAGTACCGTACCTCCGCGCTCACTGCTGGCGTGAGTACCGTACCTCCGCGCTCACTGCTGGCGTGAGTACCGTACCTCCGCGCTCACTGCTGGCGTGAGTACCGTACCTCCGCGCTCACTGCTGGCGTGAGTACCGTACCTCCGCGCTCACTGCTGGCGTGAGTACCGTACCTCCGCTCTCACTGCTGGCGTGAGTACCGTACCTCCGCGCTCACTGCTGGCGTGAGTACCGTACCTCCGCGCTCACTACTTGCGTGAGTACCGTACCTCCGCGCTCACTGCTGGCGTGAGTACCGTACCTCCGCGCTCACTGCTGGCGTGAGTACCGTACCTCCGCGCTCACTGCTGGCGTGAGTACCGTACCTCCGCGCTCACTGCTGGCGTGAGTACCGTACCTCCGCGCTCACTGCTGGCGTGAGTACCGTACCTCCGCGCTCACTGCTGGCGTGAGTACCGTACCTCCGTGCTCACTACTTGCGTGAGTCGGCCGTAACGCCACCACACCTAACACAAAAACGTTTTTAGACTAGACCACACGACTGAAGTGAAACTTCTTTAGCTCCATCTATTGGCTAAAATAGGTACCTATAGTTATAGTACTAGAAGGATCTTGATCCAAAGGCCCGTGGTCAAAAATACTAAATTCAATACGCAAAAAAAATATTAACAAAAAAAAGCGAGTGTGCTTTAGACCACACGACTGAGGTGAAACTTCTTTAATTTAGCTCCATCTATCGGTCCGTATAACTTTGTTTTTGCTTTGTTTGATGTTAATGTCGCCATCTTGACTTGACTACACGGCTAACACTCACGAGATATAGTCGAATAACTCGACCAGTGTTCAATCAGTGCCGAGCCGCCACCGCCGCCGCGCGTACTCCTTGAGGATGGGCATCTATATTGCCCGAACACCGGTCGAGTTATTCGAGTGTATCTCGTGAGTTTTAGCCGTGTAATAGTTGTAGTTATGAGTACTACTCACGTCAGTTTCTATAATGCCATCTTGACTATTGTAAATTGTCGTTTTCACCAACATAATATATTTTTTACTTTGTTATGCTAACAATGGAGATGTACGTGAACCAACTCAACCGTTCACCTCGCATTCACCAGCTTACTCCCCAAGTCAAGCGTGCGTAAAGAGTTTTACTTCAAAATAAAAATACTTACAAACAAACATAGTATCTCCTTCTCTACAATCTACAGAAAACACTTGACGTCTCTAATGTAACGTGACGTATCAAATTATGAAAAAAATGTGTGAATGCAAAACAAAACGAAAAACAGGAATGACCGAACAAAACTTAACTAAGTATTTATAAAATAAAATCGTTGTAATGACCCAAAAAAAAAACTTTATGAACGCAATTCTCCAAATTTACAGCAACACATTTTTTTCCAAATTAAAAAATAGCCCTATTTTTATTACATTAAACAGCCAGACTGGTGTTCTAAAGGAATGATCAGATAAAATATTTATAAATAATTCACGTAATCCACAAAAAACGCGTAAAATTTACACATTTTCATACATACACCCAGTTTGACATCAAATTATGATCTACGATTTTCAACTTAGAACGCGTTCTAACGATCTGTTAAAAAAAAGTGCTATAAAAGTAAAAGTGTATAACGCGGCCTTAGGAAGTGATATATATATATATACGTATATATATATATGTGTATATATATATATATATATATATATATATCCCCAATAAAAAAAGCGCCAACCTTGTTCTTCCCCTAAATGTTACCCAATTACAATGATCTTCTTTTTTTAGTACATGTTTACCAAATAATGTTATATTTTCGGTTTGTTTTCCTCCAGATGTGTGTAATAGAAGAGGACTTCCTCTTCCTTGGCTCCCGACTCGGAAACTCTCTTCTCCTGCGGGTGACAGAGCGAGAGAACAGGATGCTGTTCTCAGTTGACAAACCGTTAGAGGCGACGGTTGATCTCACCGTTTCTGAAACAGGTTTTTATTATTATTTTACTGTGAAAATAGTATTTTTCCAGCCAAAAACACTTTTTGGCAAAATGTATCGCTTATTTCAAAATTCTTTATATTTTCTAATTGATTTTTTAAATATAATATTGTTTTCGTTGATTAACCAGTAGAATGTTGAAGTTTTCATAAAAATAGATTTAAAATGGAAAGTTGCACAGATGGTGTGCGTTCAGCACGTCTTGAAATATTAATAGATATATTTTGACTTTACTCTTCGAATTAAATTAATTTATCGTTTTTTATAAACATAGATCCAGGACCCTAACTAGGTTTCCCTGTATCTAAGGACCCAGGAACTACGAAGACCATAGCCACAACACCCAGACTCAGAACAAGTATTTGCGCTTGTTTCCGTGCACAAATATTTGTCCTGCCGCAGGAATCGGACCCACTGCCTCAGGGTTATGAGCCTACCTGTCTAACTACCACACCACAGAGGATGTCAGTTATGCTTGAATTGTTAATGTTATAAATAAATATTGGAGAAGCTTATAAATTCTTCTTCCATAGAACAACAACAAAATAAAGAGCTAGCAAAGGATACAGACCCGGCGGCTAAGAAACGTCGTATGGACACACTGAATGACTGCGTCGCTTCCAACGTCATAGAGATCAGCGATCGAGACGAACTAGAAGTGTACGGGAGTGACATCAGAACATCTACGCAACTGACTAGCTACGTTTTTGAGGTAAGTATACATTGCTTCTGCGAAATTTCATAGTATGTTATGGGCGGTCGCAACGCTTAACATCAGGCGAACGACTTGCTCATCACGTCATTCCTTACCAAAAAAAAAAAACGAGTGTGCTTTAGACCGCACGACTGAAGTAAAACTTCTTTAGTTTAGCTCCATCTATCGGCAGATATAACTTTGTTTAATGTTAATGTCGGCATTTTGACAGTTGTAAGTGGTCATTTTACCGGACATACCAATATAATAATACAAATTTAAACTTAGCTATGTTAACAATGGAGATCTACGTAAACCAGTACAACCTGCTTCTCTCTTTCTCTCTCTCTACCCCTACAGTAATATACGTAACGTAACTCTCTATCTTTTATCTTCACTAACTTATATTTCCTTTTCAACTCCTGTTCGCCTCGTCACGCATTCACCAGCTTACTTCTCAAGTCAAGAGTGAGTAAAGAAGTTTTACTTAACACTTTTTAAACTTTCGTAATTTGAATATATATTGTAAAAGTAAAACGGGTTTATTTGCATATAAAAATTATTATCAAAACATAATGTTGACTAACTTTGACGTTTGGCCTAGCGTTGACTCGCCATTGCAATAAATTGGCTTTTTACTAGGTGGTAGGACTTTTCTGCAAAGTTCGTCTAGGTATGTACTACCGCTTTGCTAATTATTCTGTTGAAGGGCACTGTAGTTAGTGTAATTACTGGGCAACTGAGATTTTATGATTTGATTACAGTCGAGTAATCTTATTACCAGACTGTGCTGATGTCTCAGGATGATGCAGTGCAGTGTCGCGCGAAACTTTATATTTTAGAGTTCCGAGTGACACTGTTCTGCTATGGGCGGCTGTGTCGCTTAACATCAGGTGAACGACTAGCTCGTCACATCATTCACTAACATAAAAATAAATATCTATTATATAATGTTTGTCCTGACTGACTGACAGACAACGCGCAGCCCAAACCGCTGGACGTATAGATTTGAAATTTGGAGGATGGCTACCTTTTATGATATAAGCGCGTGCTTAGAAAGTATTTTTGAAAATTCAATCCCTAAGTGGGTGAAAAGGGTAAAAAACCTTTGTATGAAAAACCTACATTTTGAGATGTATCGTTTTGAAACTTAACACAAACAAACAAGTATAAAAGTAAAAGATATAGTACCTTTTAATTTTTTGAAATTCAATATTTAAAGGGATTTAAAATTTGTTAAAGTTTGTATGGAAATTTTAAATAAAAATTACCGTATCATATTGAAATTTGAAATCTGTACAGAACATACGCAATAAATAGATACGGGTTGCAGCGTTTGTCATACCGCCATGAGAGATCAATGCACGCACGAGATTCCTTTTATTAATTACGAGGGTTAAGTTAATTTTATTCCGAAAAATTAATGGTTTCTGAGAGATTGCCCACGCGGGCGAAGCCACGGGCAGAAACTAGTATATATATATATATATATATATATATATATCTATGTACTAATAAGCTAAACTATAAATTTATTTACTTGTGTATTGATTAGTGTGTATCTATATTTTATGGGTAGTAATGTAGGCTGACTCTAAAAACTTTACAATTCCTAACGATGCGAGTTAGCCCACGTCCATACGTTTAGTCGTGTCAAAATACGTTTGGTAAGATGGATTTTTTTTGTTTGGTTTTGGCTCCACACTTTTGTGTATTTAGCCAGTGTCAAGTAATTGATAGTAATATCTTAAGTTAATTAACATCATTTAATGTGTCAAGTCATAGTCCAAGTCATCAAGTCAAGTCATAGTCTAGTCTAGTCAAGTCAAGTCAAGTCATACTCCTAATAAAGTGGTGGCAACTTTACTAGAAGCTTCTATGGAGTTTTGGAAACAACACGAAAAGGAACGTTTCACCATCATCATACTTCTTTCCCACACTCATGCTTGTAATTCAGCACTGAACGAATAAAATGCCTCCAATTTTATGCACTAACACTGAAAATAACACAAGTTTTGAAAAATAATACAATGCGGCGATGCGATCTTTTTCGTTGTCCCGCCAAAACTCCAAAATTAGATAATATTCAGATTAATTTCTAAAGGAATAATTTGAACCATGAACGGGATTAGAATCCGCATTGATTCATCCCTAAAGCCGAGACATGACATAACATGACAAGTAAGATGCATTCATCGGGTAGATGTAGGGAACGAATGCGATGCGAGCGTGCACCCGTCCGGTGTCCAGGTGTGCGACTCGCTGCTGAGCGTGTGCCCGCTGGGCTCGGCGTCCATGGGCGAGCCGCAGCTGGGCGCGGGCGGCGCGCGCGTGGAGCTGGTGGCGTGCAGCGGCCGCGGCAAGAACGGCGCGCTCTCCGTGCTGCAGCGCAGCGTCGCGCCGCAGCTCGTCACCGCCTTCGACCTGCCCGGTGCGTGCCCACACGCCAATGTTATACAGGCTTGACCACGACACTTCGCTCTCACTAGCTCAGCGACGTCAGGTGGCAAGTCTGTCGGTCTTTTACAGATTACACCACGGCGAATGTACACAAGAACTGCATAATCTCATTCTCCCGTCACCAATTCACTACTAGGCTACTAGACGCTCGGCTAAGCGCCATCCTTTCGTGGTCGAAATACCACCCATTCGTACCAAGCGATTTGATTCGACGTTCTTAATTAGAACGGCTAAGGAATGGAATGCCCTGCCAGCGTCTGTGTTTCCGGCGAAATATGACCCGGGCGTGTTCAAGAGAAGAATGAATGGGTATTTACTTGGCTAGCATGCTACACCTTCGATCACATCGTCACTTCCCATCAGGTGAGAGTGTAGTCAAATGCTAGACAAGTTTGAAGTAAAAAAAATGGAAAGTTTATATGTGTGTTTGTGTGTATGTTTGTTGCTCCTTCACGCTCAAACGGCTGAATGGAATTGAATGAAATTTGGTACCAAGATAGCTTATACACTGAATTAACATATAGGCTACATTTTATCCCGGAAAAATGAAATTTTCCCGTGGGATGAGCAGATAGTTAAAATACTTTTTATTCGCGGGTAAAACCGCGGAGCGCAACTAGTTATCTCTATACACGTTACAAACAAAAAATATCTAAGGTCCGTATTACAGAACGATGCTGTCATCTTTTGTCATTGATGCTCAAGCAGAAATTTCATTCATAAATCGATCAATTAGTGAATGAAATCACTGCTTGAGTATCAAACGATGACTGAGCATCGTTCTGTAATACGGACCTTATTAGTTTGTATCAGTTATCTGTTTCCCATAGCACAAGGTTTGCTTAGTTTGGAACTGTGTATAATGTCCACAAATACTATTATATTATTATTGTTATGACGAAAATAAATGAATGTTGTATAAAATAATAAATGTAATATATTCGTTGTGCAGGCTGCATCGACATGTGGACCGTGTACGGCGAGGCGGGGGAGGGGGCGCGGGAGGGAGAGGGAGAGGGGAGCCACGCCTACCTGCTGCTCACGCAGGAGGACTCCACCATGGTACGGTGCATTACCTTCTTGGTTCAACGAGGATGGGAATGTTGATTATTCAAGCATCCCTCGAAATAACTTTTTCAAAATCCAGGCACATACTTGTAATTTGGCTAGCAATAGCAACTGCGACTGTACATTTTTAGATCAAGTGTAACGTAGCGTTACATTATTATAAAGATAAAAATTATTATTTAAAATATTTGAGGCTAAAAAAAATAAATGAATAAAAAATAAAAACATTTAATAAATTATTTACGTAATGATTACATTATCATTACAAGTAAAAAAACAAACAAAGACTTAAAATCAAAATAAAACTAATTTACAAACAGAAATAAAAGGGACAGACATTTTATATATATAAATTCTATTGTTTCTTGCGCGTGCGCACGGCCTTGAATGATGCTTCATAGCGGCTCGCTCGAACACGACGACCGGCCGCCAGTCCGCCCCGATCTTACTTGGCGTGCGGACGTACTACTTTTCTAAAACGCTCCATAGACTAATCATCTATTTTCGAAGCGAAAATTTATTCAGATTGAACCTGGTGAAATATTTAGTGAATTGTGTTCCCAATCTTATGGGAACATACCTTGGATTTTAAGAGACATCGAATCCGGCCGGCCCTAGCGGTCGATGATATACCCATAGTTGTGGTACCAACGGCAACCCTGGACGCTGCCCTATCTCACGGGATCTACGCCCAGGAGAGTGCGGTGAACCCCAAAACCTAGTGCAAACAATTACCTAGGCCGATTTTCACGCACGACCCATGTCTTTGCTAAATTTTAATTAAATTGTAAAATTTTAGTATTTGTTTTTTTTTGTTCCATATGCAGGTTTAGCTATATTTTAATTTTTGTCTTTAATCTTTATTTTTGCTACCGCTCCTAAAGCGGTACAATGGCGCCCATAAACGTGGTCTAAGGTAACTTTTGCACTCGGTTTCGGTAACATTTTAGTAGTTTTGCATTGGTGATGGTTTTCTTGGTGTGTTAATTCTGTAAAGACGATACAAATCATATTAACTAGTGTGCCTAGTATTAGTTAATTCATATTATATAATAATTGTCTAAATCAATTTTTGCAAAAAATATTTAAGTAGTAAAAAAAAGCGTAGGTAAAGCTAATAACTCTGGGCACATTAGTTGAGGTATACTAGTAGTCTCACCTGACTTCACCTGTAGATCTGCTTGTTATTTTTTCTTTCTATTTTCTAATTGTGTTTGCATCGTTCTGAAGCAAAGTTTTGATTATTTGTAACAGAACGGATTTTGCTTTGGCTATTATTTTTTTTAAGTTGCCAACAGGTTTGTATTTTTTTTTGTTGTTCAGTGCACATTTTACTTATATAACGTGTTACGCCGAGTACTAATCAAAATGCCTGCTCCCATAAAATTTTTACTACTCCAAAAGTCAGAACTCGTATACGAAGTAGCAATTAGAGGAGAATCTCCTTCTGACAATGTAGCCGGCCTGCGCCGTCAAGTTAATAATCTCACACAATTATATCCTTCAGATGATATTATTGATTCTGTATTCGATTTTACTGAAGATATTGAGGGAACTTCAGCTACGCTAGATAAAGTCAAAGCTAATCTTGACTCCTTAAAGACCACCTTCGATGAACCTTTATTTAATAGGACTAAAGCCCTCTTGCGGCACTTATATTATAGGTTGCAAAGAATTGAAAAGCCTAAAACAACCGACGAAACGTCACTGCTCGGTAAAGTAAAGAAATCTTTTGAAACTTATAGCTTAATGTTGTCTTGTTATAATAAATCTAAGTCAGAAGCCAAATCATCCACTTCCACTTCAGATGAAATGTTAGATAGACCTAATCTAACAGGTATGAACATCTCCGTCTCATGTGATCGTGGCATAATAGGTGAGCTTACTAAGCTGAAGTATGATGGTAAAACCTGCGTCCGCTCATTCATACAGAAGCTAGATGAATTCCGTTTTTCTAAGGGCATTACAGAGGATAAAATGATGATGTCCGCTGTCGATATCTTTGTAGGTGATGCGCTTCACTGGTATCGTAGCATAAGGGATAAAGTGGAAAACTGGAGAGATCTTGTCGCTTGCCTTAAGGAAGATTTTGATATTCCTGACTATGATTATCGTATGTCAACTGAGATACGTCAACGTACCCAAGGTGGTGACGAGAGCATCACGATCTACTTATCGATAATGGAGGGGATGTTTTCTCGACTGAGCAGACCTTTGGATGATGAGGCTAAGCTCGAAATCCTTTTACATAACATTCGTCCCTATTATTCTATTATTATAGCGGCTAGTTCCAAGGTAAAGTCTATTGAGGAACTCAGAACAATTTGTAAGAATTACGAAAGCATTAAGATTCGCTCTGAGAATTTTAGAGAACCTCCTTTTGTTTCTTCTAGCACTTTAGCTCCTGAGTTTAGCTACCAACCATCTAAACGTAAGAGTCCTAATACTCAGAACGCTAAGTTTTATAGATGTAGCAATCAATTCGACTCTCAAAAACGATTTGAGCCAACTCACGGTCAATCGTTTAAAACGTCAGAAATTCTAACTTCGGAAATTTCTAAGAAGCCGTATTGCCACCGCTGCCGTGTTGATACTCACTCAATGAAGGACTGCACCGCTGAGAGAATTATTTTCTGCTTCAAGTGCGGCAAAAAAGACGTTCGTACCCCGGATTGCCCCACTTGCAATACAAAAAACTAGTGCCAGAAGATTGTGGCAAGCAAACATATAATCATACCACTAGCTCGGAATGGTATGATTGGTTGTTGACTGTGAAAAATTTCTTTTCTCGACAGTCAGTCTCTGCAATTTTCAACTCGAAACCGAGTGATGATCCTCGTCCATATGTTAAAGTCAAACTTAATAACGATTTGTTTTTGTATGGCCTGCTTGACTCTGGTTCTGCTGTTACCATTTTAGGCAAGAATTCTCACGAACGTCTACAACAGCTCGATCACACTTTATGCATGGATGAAAAAATAACTGTCACTGCAGCTGGTGGACAGAAAATAACGTCCCTTGGTTATATTCTTCTACCAGTAACGTTTGAAGAAAAATTCTCCGTTATAAAGGCACATGTCATTCCAGCTATTGAAACTACCCTGATTTTGGGTATAGATTTTTGGAATCGATTTAATATTTGTCCAAAGTACTTATACAATGCGGATAATTTGTTTTCAAATGACCCAGGCCTCTCAGAAATTTTAGATACTTCTGATATTCACTTGCACGATTATGAAAAGCTTGATGATTACCAAAAACTAGTAGCTGATGACATTGTCGAACAATTCAGGGACATTTCCTTTGACGTAAAAGGTTTAGGCCGAACTCATCTCATTAAACATCGCATAGATACGGGTGAGGCGGAGCCAATTCGACAGCGATATTACCGTATGTCACCTGAAAAACAACGCATTGTCACTGAACAAGTTGATGAGATGATTGCTTTAGATGTCATCGAGCCTTGTGAAAGTCCGTGGTCTTCCCCAGTGCTGGTGGTAAGGAAGAAGGACGGAAAACCACGTTTTTGCTTGGACAGCCGGAAGCTAAACTCCGTGACAAAAAAGGATGCATACAGTTTGCCTTACGTTTCAGAAATCTTGGACAATCTGAAAGACGCTAGATACCTTTCTAGCGTTGATTTGTCTAAGGCATTTTGGCAGACTTTGATCCATGATGATGACAAGGAGAAGACGGCTTTCTACGTACCAGGTCGTGGCACTTTTATGTTTAAAGTTACTCCCTTTGGGCTTACTAATGCCCCAGCTACGCAACAGAGACTTGTAGACCTTTTGTTTGGACCCGAATTCGAGCTGAAAGTATTCGCTTATTTGGATGACGTCATCATCATTAGCAAAACTTTTGACGAGCACGTTAATCTGCTCCGTAAAGTGTGCCAAAAACTGCGATCCGCCAACCTTACGGTTAACTTAGATAAGTGCCAGTTCTTCAGGAACAAGCTGCGTTATCTGGGGTATATCGTGGATGCTCACGGCTTACGGACTGATCCCGAAAAGGTCCAAGCTATTCTTAGCTTCCCCACGCCTACTAATAGGAAAGAAGTAAAACGCTTCCTCGGAACTGCGTCGTGGTATAGGCGCTTTATCCCACAGTTCAGTACTATAGCAGGTCCTTTAAATAAACTCACGTCTAACAAAAAGAATGCACCACAGTTCGTGTGGTCCCCTGAAGCCGATAAAGCTTTCATGGATCTCAAATCAAAATTGGTACAGGCACCTGTCTTAGCATGTCCCGATTTCTCGCATCCTTTTGAGGTCCATACTGATGCCAGTAACTTTGGCATTGGTGCTATGCTTGTCCAAACAATAGATGGTATAGAACATCCTATTGCGTATATGAGTCGTTCGCTCAGTAAGCCAGAGAGAAACTACAGCACGACTGAACGTGAAGCTCTTGCAGTGCTTACCGCTTTGGAGCACTGGCGCTGTTATCTAGAGACAGATAAAAGGTTTTTGGTTTACACTGACCATTCTTCACTTAAGTGGTTTCTTTCACTCTCAAATCCAACGGGGCGTCTGGCAAGATGGGGTGTGCGACTATCATCATTCAATTTCGAAATTAGACATCGTCGAGGAAAGGAGAATATCGTCCCCGACGCTCTTTCTAGAAGCGTCCCTGTCGACGCTATAGATACTGATACCTCAGTTGCTATCCCTACTTCTGATGATCATTGGTATCTTAAAGTATTTAATGGTTGTCAAAAGTCTCCTGTCAGTTTCCCAAATTATAGGGTAGAAAATAATATCTTGTATAGGTACATGAAAAGTAATAATGGCCTTGCCTCGGAATTTGAATGGAAGGAGGTCATTGCCAAAGAAAAACGAGAATCGACTCTTAAGCAATGTCATTCCGAGCCTACGGCGGGTCATTTCGGTGTGTTTAAAACTTATAAACGTTTAGCATTACGTTTTTATTGGCCTGGTATGTACTCTTCGGTCGTAGAATTTGTCACCCACTGTGATACTTGTCTCGCTTACAAGATGCCAAGCCATAGCACCCTTGGAAAAATGGGTAGACCAAAAGAAGTTACTCGTCCTTTTCAAGTGTTATCAATAGATCTGGTTGGCCCTCTCCCCAATTCCAGGAAGCAAAACCAGTACATATTTGTTGTTACGTGCTGTTTCTCGAAATACTGCTTGATGTTTCCTCTGCGACGAGCAACTGCAGACCTTGTGTGTAAACATCTAGAAAACGATGTTTTTCTAAATCACGGGATTCCACAAACCGTAATACTAGATAATGGTTGCCAATTTATAAGCCGTGATTTGGACAAACTTCTCAAGAAATATAAAGTCCCAAATGTACATTTTACCCCCAAATATACACCCCAGATCAACACTGTAGAGCGATACAACAGAACGATAATTACTGCTGTATCCACTTTCGTAAGTGATGACCACAGATCATGGGATGTGAACCTTCCCCAAATACAATTCGCGGTAAATAATTCCGTAAATGAAACTACTGGTTATACACCAGCATTTTTGGTACATGGTAGGGAACTAGTTACCTGCGGGTCACATTATTTAGAGAATGATGACCCAAGTGAATTAGTGTTTCTGCCACGCGATGCCTATGCTGAAAATCTTGGTCACCTAGCTGGTATATTTAACAAGGTCCAGTCTGCCCTTTGGCAATCCCACGTCAAAAACACTAAGCGTTATAACTTACGCCGTAAAGAAGCAGAGTTTAACGTTGGAGATGTAGTATGGAAACGTACTTACTATCAAAGTGACAAAGATGCTCATTTCAGTAAAAAACTAGCACCCAAGTTCCAAAAATGCCGAGTAAAAGAAAAACGATCGCCGTTAGTATATATTTTAGAAGACATGAATGGCCGCGATATAGGAGTTTGGCATATTAAAGACTTAAAACTACTTAAATACACTTTGTGACAAGCGAATTCTCTAAGACTTTTATTTCTATTATTATCTTTTTTTTAGACAAATAAGGCAGTACCTTTTTTTCTTTCTTTCTTATTTGCAAAGGATTTCTTTATTTTATTTAGTGCTAACAAATAAGTTTACGGATTTCTCTTAGGAAAAATCCTTTTCAGAGAGGGGGGGTAATGTAACGTAGCGTTACATTATTATAAAGATAAAAATTATTATTTAAAATATTTGAGGCTAAAAAAAATAAATGAATAAAAAATAAAAACATTTAATAAATTATTTACGTAATGATTACATTATCATTACAAGTAAAAAAACAAACAAAGACTTAAAATCAAAATAAAACTAATTTACAAACAGAAATAAAAGGGACAGACATTTTATATATATAAATTCTATTGTTTCTTGCGCGTGCGCACGGCCTTGAATGATGCTTCATAGCGGCTCGCTCGAACACGACGACCGGCCGCCAGTCCGCCCCGATCTTACTTGGCGTGCGGACGTACTACTTTTCTAAAACGCTCCATAGACTAATCATCTATTTTCGAAGCGAAAATTTATTCAGATTGAACCTGGTGAAATATTTAGTGAATTGTGTTCCCAATCTTATGGGAACATACCTTGGATTTTAAGAGACATCGAATCCGGCCGGCCCTAGCGGTCGATGATATACCCATAGTTGTGGTACCAACGGCAACCCTGGACGCTGCCCTATCTCACGGGATCTACGCCCAGGAGAGTGCGGTGAACCCCAAAACCTAGTGCAAACAATTACCTAGGCCGATTTTCACGCACGACCCATGTCTTTGCTAAATTTTAATTAAATTGTAAAATTTTAGTATTTGTTTTTTTTTGTTCCATATGCAGGTTTAGCTATATTTTAATTTTTGTCTTTAATCTTTATTTTTGCTACCGCTCCTAAAGCGGTACACAAGTGGAGTTCATAAAATATCTTGGGATCATCTTAGATGAGCAACTCACTTGGACACCACAAATTGAAGCTGCTTCTAGTCGCATCAGAAAGCTCATTTGGATATTTAAAAACCTTAGACATGTGATCTCTTTTGATTTGCTTAAATCGGTTTATTTTGCAATATGCCAATCAGTTCTTAGCTACTGCATCTCGGTGTGGGGAGGTGCATGCAAAACGAAACTGATTCAACTTGAAAGAGCACAACGTTCCGTCCTCAAAGTTATGACTTTTAAACCTTTCCGGTATTCTACCCAAAGTTTATATACGGATTGTCAAGTTTTATCAGTGCGCCAACTCTTCATCCTTGATCTCACACTTCTATACCACAAAACTACAGTTTTTGATCCTAACCAGTCTCTCTCGCGTTCCGCAAAAAGCATAATATTCAAATCCATCCGTTGTCCTACGACTTTTGCAAGAAGACAGCCATACTTTCTCGGAGGTTACATTTATAATAAGTTAAATAAAATACTAAAGATTTATCCAATGACTAGACACTCTTGTAAAATTACGATTAAAGAATGGCTACTACAGCAAAACTACCTATCAACAGAATCAATACTGTCTATTATGTCATAATTATCATAAATAAAATAAATATTTGTTCAGCGGCATTTCATCCCCTCTCCTATCACATACACACTCAATCACACCTTCACACACGACACACACTCTCATACACTCATACAAACCCAGTTACACCTCAAAATCACTCAGGCATGCATTCATCATTTCTCTTATTTTATTGTATTATTAATCTATCTTATTTAATACTTACTACGTGTTACTTACAATTTTACATAATGTACAAACGTTTGCATATTAAATAAAATAAAATGAAAACAAAATGTTCAATAAGCAAGTACTCGAAAATTTTGTCCGGCGGAGGGCATTGGTATGCCAAAACACAGGTTTTCCTAGTTTGGGTACCAAAGTTTTCCAACCAGGAGTAAACTATGTGTATTTTTCGTAGACTGTTTTATGTTTAAACCGATGTTTGTAAACATTTAATAAACTATTTCATTTCATTTCATTTTCATTTCATTTCATTTCATTTCATTTCAAATATTTTTTACAAAATTGTACAATAAATTGGTGGCCTTTCAAAATTTTCTAATATACGCAAATGTTACTTTTATTGCGTTTCTATAGATACTATATTACATTTTAACTTTACGACATTGTAACCTAACAAAGGCGGAATTTATGAAATTTAAAACTACGGATGACACAAAAACAATGTAAGAAAATCGAACGAATTCAATTTTACAACGGTTTGATGGATTTGGTTATATGTTATAAAATGTTTCTATTAGTTCAAATTAGGTCATAGTATTATATCATCTGGAGAATATAGATACTCATAGGAACAGAAATAATGATGTGGATGACGTGCGCAGTGCAGTGTCACGTGAAACTTTAATTTACAGTTCAATGTGACACTGCAATCTATTATGCGCGGCCGTGACGCTTAACACCAGAACGACTAGCTCATTACGTCATTTATAAATAATTCCTTTAAGAAAATGGGATTAAACCGACTTCCATCCCAATGAGAACATCATCAATGTACTTGAAATTGAAATACGCATTATTAAGGATAACTGAAACCCTACTCGTCAGATATTTATCAAATTTAAATGGGACCACACGGGAAAGCACCAGCTATCAAATAAAAAAAGAGTCATCAAAATCGGTTCACCCAGTCGAAAGTTATGAGGTAACATAAATAAACATTTAAAAAAAAACAGTAGAATTGAACCTCCTCCTTTTTTGAAAACGGTAAAAAATTGGGAATATTCCGGGAAGAAATATTAAGTTTTAGAAAAAGTGTATGGTCTTTAATGAAAAGTGGAAATTAAGAAATAATATAAATATTAATTGAAGGGGTGAGAACAAAAAGAATTTAACTGATTTTTTTTTTTACAAAATGACTTATGGGTATAATTATCTGCAATAATACATTCTTAAAATATCGAAATGAGGCTTAAATCTCGAGATTTTTAGCCTAAAAACGGTGTATCTGTCACAGGAATACAGTTCGCTTAGCATAAAAACATTATTATATTTCTTTTATTATATTATATTTTTACAGTAATTGTATAAATCAGTACTTTATATAGTATTTTAAAATAGATAAAAAAAATTTCAAGCAACTGAAACTTACATAAACCTTTTCTATTACCTTATAAGCACTCTACATTAAAATGACGCCGTTGATGTTTAAAGTAAATTTTCTCGTAACTGTCAATTTGACAGTTAAACCCTTTTTATTCTCAACCCTTCAATTGTAAAAGTGCTAAATATAGCCTATTTGCAATAAATCTTTTGACCTTGACTTTGACTTTATTTTTGTGTTTTACGTCCAGGTGTTACAAACAGGGCAGGAGATAAACGAGGTGGACAGCAGCGGGTTCGCGGCCGGCTCCCCGACTATATTCGCGGGGAACCTGGGGAACAACAAGTTCATGGTGCAGGTCACCACCACGGGGATACGGCTGGTCAAAGGTAGCACTAATTAGTCATTAGTAGCTCGTTTGCACTCAAGTTTGACAGCTCGCGTATCTTCTAGTAGCTCGCTTGCACTCAAGTTTGACAGCTCGCGTATCTTCTAGTAGCTAGTTTGCACTCAAGTTTGACAGCTCGCGTATCTTCTAGTAGCTCGTTTGCACTCAAGTTCGACAGCTCGCGTATCTTCTAGTAGCTCGTTTGCACTCAAGTTCGACAGCTCGCGTATCTTCTAGTAGCTCGCTTGCACTCAAGTTTGACAGCTCGCGTATCTTCTAGTAGCTCGCTTGCACTCAAGTTTGACAGCTCGCGTATCTTCTAGCGGCCCGTCCCGGCTTCTCACGGGTGGACATTTATTTATTAAACATCTATCTAAATTATATTGAAAACTTTATTATATAATAATTTATACAACACACAAAAATGGTTACTTATATAATTGAACTTAGGTTAAGAAAAAAAAACTAAACTATACATAAGAACTTAAAATAAATTATAATTGAAGAAAAAGTAATATTGTAGGTAAAAAGGGGGACTAAATATATGTAACTCAAAGGTGACTGACTGACTGACTGACATAGTGATCTATCAACGCACAGCCCAAACCACTGGACGGATCGGGCTGAAATTTTGCGTGCAGGTAGATGTTATGACGTAGGCATCCGCTAAGAAAGAATTTTTCGAAATTCCACCCTTAAGAAAGAATTTTTAAAATCGGTCCAGTACTTTTTAAGCCAATTCGTTACAAACATACTTACATACAAATCTTTCCTCTTTAATAAAATCACACTAATATTATAAAGGTGAAAGTTTGTATGTGTGTGTTTGTAACTCCTTCACGCTCAAACGGCTGAATGGATTTAGATGTAATTCGGTACCAAGTTAGCTTATACGCTGGATTTACATATAGGCTACATTTTATCCCGGAACAATGAAAGGATGAGCAGATAATTAAAATAATTTTTGTCCGCGGGTGAAAACGCAGGGCGCAACTAGTATTAGTATATTAGTATACATGACGTGACTGAGAAATAAGTTAGGAGCTGTGAAACTTAAGAACGGCATCATTGTCCTTTCCAGGTCTCCAGGTTCCAGGTTTTTTATATAGACTTTGAAAAATTACCAAAAATATTATAGTTTCTCGTGATAAATACGATGCGAAACTGCAAAATTAATTATTCTCCAACAGGTGGCGTTCAACTACAATCGATCCAGCTAGAGTGGACGGCGGTGTACGCTAACACAGCCGATCCGTACCTCTGCGTGGTGTCCACCTGTGGGAAGGTACTGGTGTTGGCGCTGAGAGAGTTCCGTGGGAAAGATGGCATGGTGAGTGCACGAGAGTTGTGGAGCATTGGCCGGTAGATGGCGGTGTAATCAATTTCGTCGGATATCGGTTTTGTTCTATATTAAATTTTAAATTGTTTATAGGATTACAGACACGTATTTTTTGTATAAGATAGATAAATCATTATTGCATAAACAACAACAATGGAAGGTACATAGGCGAACTTAATGTTATAGAGTATTATCATCATAACACAATAATAAATATACAAAATTAAATATACACGATTATACATGCATTTTATATAACATTACATTTTAAAAAGAATTGGATAATGTTGAATGTGATGTTAAATAAAGATAATAGCAAGAGGCCAGATAAAAAAAATGCCATATGCCATATGCCTAAATTGGTGTACTAGCCATACAGTAAGTGTCCACTGCTGAACATAGGCCTCGATCACAAAACACCACTTTGGATGCTTATCACTTGGGGGGTCGCTATAAACACCACGCTTGGCAGGTAGCTTCGTGATCCTGGAAGGATTAAATGTACCAAGGAGAATGCCTATTCCCTGGATATTCTCTTAGCCGGTTCCTACGGTACCCACGGGAAGTACCCACTTCCTACCCGCACACGGCCGTCCCTCACGAGTAGTCACCAGCAGTGGTTGTTCCGGTTCCAGTCGGGGCGGCTGGCCCCGACGCGGCAGGGCGTGGCGGCGCGCCCCGCGCTGCTGCGGGCCACCCCCTACCGCGACACCAGCGGCCTGCTGGCGCCCGACCTCGACCCCGTGCAGGTACCCTCCCCTACAGCCCCCGCCACCCCCTACCGCGACACCAGCGGCCTGCTGGCGCCCGACCTCGACCCCGTGCAGGTACCCTCCCCTACAGCCCCCGCCACCCCCTACCGCGACACCAGCGGCCTGCTGGCGCCCGACCTCGACCCCGTGCAGGTACCCTCCCCTACAGCCCCCGCCACCCCCTACCGCGACACCAGCGGCCTGCTGGCGCCCGACCTCGACCCCGTGCAGGTACCCTCCCCTACAGCCCCCGCCACCCCCTACCGCGACACCAGCGGCCTGCTGGCGCCCGACCTCGACCCCGTGCAGGTACCCTCCCCTACAGCCCCCGCCACCCCCTACCGCGACACCAGCGGCCTGCTGGCGCCCGACCTCGACCCCGTGCAGGTACCCTCCCCTACAGCCCCCGCCACCCCCTACCGCGACACCAGCGGCCTGCTGGCGCCCGACCTCGACCCCGTGCAGGTACCCTCCCCTACAGCCCCCGCCACCCCCTACCGCGACACCAGCGGCCTGCTGGCGCCCGACCTCGACCCCGTGCAGGTACCCTCCCCTACAGCCCCCGCCACCCCCTACCGCGACACCAGCGGCCTGCTGGCGCCCGACCTCGACCCCGTGCAGGTACCCTCCCCTACAGCCCCCGCCACCCCCTACCGCGACACCAGCGGCCTGCTGGCGCCCGACCTCGACCCCGTGCAGGTACCCTCCCCTACAGCCCCCGCCACCCCCTACCGCGACACCAGCGGCCTGCTGGCGCCCGACCTCGACCCCGTGCAGGTACCCTCCCCTACAGCCCCCGCCACCCCTACCGCGACACCAGCGGCCTGCTGGCGCCCGACCTCGACCCCGTGCAGGTACCCTCCCCTACAGCCCCCGCCACCCCTACCGCGACACCAGCGGCCTGCTGGCGCCCGACCTCGACCCCGTGCAGGTACCCTCCCCTACAGCCCCCGCCACCCCCTACCGCGACACCAGCGGCCTGCTGGCGCCCGACCTCGACCCCGTGCAGGTACCCTCCCCTACAGCCCCCGCCACCCCCTACCGCGACACCAGCGGCCTGCTGGCGCCCGACCTCGACCCCGTGCAGGTACCCTCCCCTACAGCCCCCGCCACCCCCTACCGCGACACCAGCGGCCTGCTGGCGCCCGACCTCGACCCCGTGCAGGTCCCCTCCCCTACAGCCCCCGCCACCCCTACCGCGACACCAGCGGCCTGCTGGCGCCCGACCTCGACCCCGTGCAGGTACCCTCCCCTACAGCCCCCGCCAGCGGGTCTAACCAGCTGGGCGATTATGTAACTCAATTGCAACCGATACAAATTCAAATCTGTATGGATTTGACAGTATTGGATCGCAGTTTATGTGCATAGTTAGTATGGAAATTTCTCCTGTTGCATTGCAATCGGAGTTTCGTGATCACCCCCCTGGTCTGCTAGTGTGGACTTGGCTCGCATCGATTCATTCACATCACGGACAAAACTAGAATGGAATGGATGGAAACACGTTCATAGCTGAACATACGCTTCCCCCTCAAAACGCCACTTTGGATACTTATTATAAAGAGGGGAGAGCTCAAAGTACTTGCAACGTAGTATGCTGTCTATACTGTTTATTATCATCGAGCGATTGGACATGCGCAGCTATGCCTATGCGAATAAAGTTTCAAATTGTGTTGCGTGTTCTAAAAGTCTAAAATGAAACTAATCTAGATTTAGATTTGACTGTGTCCCTCACTATGTAATGTTATTTCTACATCACTAAATCTTTTCATGGCTAGCGTTACTGGTCTGCTGTAAGTATTCATAGTGTAAAATTTAGTTTGAGCCACTAATACATTCGCTTAACAAATATAAAAACTAACAGTTTTGCTGCAATGCTACTAATTTTGTAATTTAGTAAAATTGAGTTAGTTGTTGCTTAGTTTTAAAAATGTCGTTCTGTACGAGTACAGGTAAAATTTTGTGCACAAGATATACGGGATGTCTGAGTCGACGTCAAGCCGGAAACTGAAGATAAACCAAGACACAGTTTTCAAAAGAAATAATAATTAAAAAGTCCTCCAATTTGTAGCCATTCATGTATGTTATGTATTCATGTAACCAAATGTTCTCTAAGAATCGCGGATCTTCCGGGTGGTTTTGTATCAATGTTTGACAAACCGCCGCCTCGCACATTATTAAAAGTGGCGTCACTATCTATCTTGCTCACACTTCGTCCGTCCTCCTCCGTCTGAACCAAACTAAAACCTTAATATTACGGCCTTGAAAGATGCCTTGGGTACACTAGAATAATTTTAGGCACGTAATAAAATTTTGTTAAAAAATTTCTAAGTCTAATTGTCTCTCTAATTGTCCAATTGTCTAGCAAGTGTCATACTATATTGGAATCCTTATTAAATGCGCAAACTTTTAAAGTTACTTGCCCAACTAACGTATTATTATTTTTTTCAGTACAGGCAGTTGAAATTGGGCGAAATATTAATTTTTGAATACTTGGGCAAAAAGTGATACTTCCAACCTTTACATTTTAGGCAACAACAGAAAATTATTCAGGTTTGCATAATAACCAGATGTACGAAAAAGCGCCACCGTTACATGGTTAATATCCCCCATGTGCGAACAAAGAGATTTGGCTCCACATTTATCATGCGAACAGCCAAGGAGTGGAACGCTTTACCGGCATCCGTATTTCCCGAAACCTACAACCTTGGAGTCTTCAAATCGAGAGTGAACAGGTATCTTCTAGGCAAGCGTGTTACATCCTAGATCGCATCATCACTTACCATCAGGTGTGATAGTGGTCAAACGCGAGCCTATCAACCAATAAAAAAAAAAAAAAAAATTGAAAGCAAATAAAGATTTGTACTTGAAAGACACTTACGTTTTCTCAATTTTTTTAAATGCTTATAATTTTACAAATACATAACTTAGTTTTTTTATAGCTATTATGACTTGATCTTGACCTGTTTCCGGCTTGACGTCGACTTCTCGAACATCCTGTATATATTGCTTCCTTGATGTCAATGGATGTTTCTCCTGGATGATACGATACGATATGCCATGACCGGAGCGGCATGCAGCTTAGAGTATTATACACGTCTACACTAAAGATAAATAGCTTTTAATTTTGCACTTACCCCTCTACAACGTACAACGCATTTAGTATACGTCCTAGAGAGATAAGTGTGAACTTAATCTGACAAACTTCAATGCAGACGGGCTTAAGTGGTCGATATCGCGATCACTTGTCGATTTCGAATGTACTAGCTAACCTTCCGCTTGACTATTAACAATCTTAGTTATAAACGTTACATAGGTATAATCAATGCTTAAAATGTCCTGTCAGCTTCTTGCTTCTTCAGCTCTTTCATTTTCAAATTTCATTTCATTTCATATCATGAGCGGAAACGAGACAGCACTATCAGCATAAGAACGTTTATAAGTATGGTTGTAAATTTCGGGAAAAAAAGCTTATTAAGAGCCTCTTTAATATCGCCTATTTGCGCCAACTATGATAAGAGTTTGTAACTTCGAGGCATTTTTCTAAGACATTTAATGAGAATCATTTTGGCATTTTCGTATATTTCGGCACAAGCAAATCGACCAAGTAACAAAATGTCAAATATCTAAATAGCATATCACCCCCATTAGAAACATTAGAGGAGTACTTTTTGATTCTCAGATGTGTGTTTTCGCAAGTTGGCGTGAATGTGTAGTTATAATGCCATACGTAAATTATAGTTGCAGTTTGAACAACCTGCGAATTTTATTGTGTGAATCTGTTTTAGGATTTGAATTTTTATAATTTTTAACGCAATCAGTAATTTACAGTAAAACTGGACGATGTTTTCAGTTTGCTTGCTTTTAGAAAATATATAAAGAAAACCGAACATGCATGGGAAAGGGGTCATCCATAAATGACGTCACATGAATTTCATGATTTTTGGCCCCCTCCCCCGTCCTTACAGCTGGTCACTTTTGTGAGAGACCCCCCCACTTAGTGTGATATCACATATTTTGCAATTTTACATTTAGAAATTTATGAAATTTAAATTTTTGTGTTGTTATACTTATATATAAAATATAATATTTTGAAAAATGAGATGTACAAAATTTGGGACCCCTCCCCGCTCCTTGTCACAAAATGTCACACTTCCTCGACTCCCCCCCTCCCCCTGAACGTGTGACGTAATTTATAGACGGACCTAATAGAAAAACGTTTTTTTAATTGAAATAATAGTATTTATTAAACTCTCGTGATTTATACACATTAACAGTCATTTTTTGTTTGTTAATCGTAAACAAATAGTGAATAAATTTTTGATTGACGCGATAGCTCAGTTGGTCTTAGCCCTGCCTTCTGAGCTGTAAGTTGTGGGTTCGAATTCCACCCAGGACAAGCGTTTGTGTGTGAACTTGTATGTTTGTTCTGTATCTGGGTGTTATGTTGTATTCTGTGTATGTATAAATAAAAGTATCTAAGTATTGTATCAGTTATCTGGTTCCCGTAGTACAAGCTTTGCTTAGTTTGGGGCTAGATGGCTCTGTGTGAAATGTTTATAATTTTTTTTCCTTTTATTCATTTTAAGTTCTTAGGTATAGTTTAGTTTTTTTAGGTCTAGTTTATTTTTGTGAGGTAGTAATAAAATTATTATCCTCTTATAATTAAAAAGTGCTCTCTCTTTGCAACTTTTGCTCAGTCAAATTGGACTTTATATTCTAATACATTATGCAGATATTTATTTTGTCACAATTAGCGATCGTGCGACTGACAAATCTGCGCATGGCATGTCTATCAATTAGTTTGACACAACATATGATGATAATAAACCTTTTTTATATCAGGTGAAAGGCGAGTTCACGGGTAAGATGAAAGGCGCGAAGGTGAAAGCGGAAGGGTTCCAACCGGACACCGTGTACGAGTTGAACGATGAGGATGAACTGCTGTACGGAGGCGACCAGACGCCTGCGTCCATGGCTAGCGTGAGTACAAACTTTCCCCACTATTCTCTTCTTTTCCTTCAATTTCCCTCTGCCAGCCTCTGTGGTGTTGTGGATAAGCAGGCTGCCTCACAATCTGGAGGCGGTTAGTTCGACTGCCAAATCACACTATAAATATAATATATACTTCTAGTTGCCCCGCCCCAGCTTCGCACGGGTGAATTAGTAAAATTCGGTCGAACGGGATGAAAAGTATCCTATGTCCGTCTCCTGGTTCTAAGCTACCTCCCCACCAATTTTCAGCCAATCGGTTCAGCCGTTCTTGAGGTATTAACAGCGTAACTAACATGACTTTCTTTTATATATATAGATGTGTTTCAGTGGTGATCTGTACGCACTTCATCTAATTTTTTTCACGTAGTTACAAAACTATGTTGTCCCCCACAGATAATGTTAGCCGAGCAGTCCAAGAACCCTGGAGTCCCGCGGCGCATGTCGCGTTGGTGGAAGAAATACCTTGTCGACGTGAAGCCCACCTATTGGCTATTCGTGCTCAGGTGTAATGGAAACCTCGAGATTTACTCCTTGCCTGAGATGAAACTTAGCATGCTGGTTAGAGATGCTTGCTGCGGATCTAGAGTGAGTCAGATTTACTGTTGTCTGCGCAAGGAGACGTACGAGTTCTATTGCTTGGTGAAATAAAACCCGAAATATAGATTGTTTGGCTATTTACTTCGGTTTTTCAATATAAAATGCAGAGTACAATGATTTGACAGCCTCTGTGGTGTGGTGGTTGAGCAGGTCGGTTCGTAACCCGGAGGTGGCGGGTTCGATTCCCGCGACAGGATAAATATTTGTGCATAGAAAAAAAGCGCAAATACTAGTTCTGTGTCTGGGTGTTGTGGGACCATGGTCCTCGTAGTTCCTGGGTCCCTAGACACAGGGAATCCTAGTTAGGGTCCAGGATCTATGTATGTGATCGTTGGGTGTTATTTTTAACATGATGTTAACGCGATTGAAGTCGGTTTAACTTCTTTTTTAAAGGATAATATTATTTTTAGATATTAGCAGACAGTTTAGAAACAGTTCCAGTGGTGCCACCCGAGGAAGATTCGGAAACGGAATCCACCAAAATGAGCCCCAATTCTGCCAACGTGCGGGAAATATTGGTCGCCGGCCTCGGGCACAAGGGCGGCGGGGCCGTGCTCATGATGGCTACCGAACAGGAACTTATGTTATACCAGGTAGGGAAACGCGCAGATAGAGAAGGGATGCGATGAAAGGAACGAGAGAGAGGGAGAGAAAGAGTGTGTACGGATCGTTGAATTGAACATGGGGAAAATTCTTCAAAGTCACGAATGAATGAAAGAACGGCGAAGAAAAACGTGAGGTACAAGAATACGTGGCCTATGGAAAAATAATTCAACCACCCATTTCACCCTCTTAAGGGTGGAATTTCGAAAAATCCTTTGCCTACGTCATAACATCTACCTGCATGCCAAATTTCAGCCCGATCCGTCCAGTCGTTTGGGCTGTGCGTTGATAGATCACTATGTCAGTCAGTCAGTCACCTTTGAGTTTTATATATATTTAGATTTCTACAGCCTTTTAATCTTTGTGTTTATTTTCCAGGCATATCGCTTCCCCCGTGGTCATTTGAAAATCCGTTTTTCCCGGATGCAAGTGAGCTTCCCATTCGGATACAGCGGGGTCACCAAAAACATGAGCAAGAATTACGAACTGGATGGAGTTAGACAACTGCGGTATTTTGGTAAGCTTGACACATTCCTTTCTGTCTCTGTCCTCGTAGCTCTGAAACGGTTCCGTAACTGATTTAAAATAAAACGGAGCCCTTATAAGATCACTCTATTGTCAGCCAATGTGGCTATTTTTTCAATTCAATATATGCAGCTTCATATTGGCAGCATCTGTGGTGTGGTGGTTAAGCAGGTTGACTCATAATCCAAAGGTGGCGTGTTTGATTTCCGCGACAGGACAAGTATTTGAGCAAAAAAAAGGCGCAAATACTTGTTCTATGTCTGGGTCTTGTGGGACCATGGCCCTCGTAATTCCTGGGTCCCTAGATACAGGGACCAGGGTTTAGTCTAGTCTAGGAACTAGGGTCCAAGATCCATGTATGTGATCGTTAGGTGTTATTATTATTTACTTCAGACACACAGTCTAACAGTTTTAGACAGTTTCTAAACGATTTTTTGTCTTTGTCTAGCAAACGTGGGAGGGAGGTTACAATGCTGTATTTTCCTTTGTCTAGCAAACGTGGGAGGTTACAACGCTGTATTTTCCTTTGTCTAGCAAACGTGGGAGGTTACAACGGTGTATTTTCCTTTGTCTAGCAAACGTGGGAGGTTACAACGCTGTATTTTCCTTTGTCTAGCAAACGTGGGAGGTTACAACGCTGTATTTTCCTTTGTCTAGCAAACGTGGGAGGTTACAACGCTGTATTTTCCTTTGTCTAGCAAACGTGGGAGGTTACAACGCTGTATTTTCCTTTGTCTAGCAAACGTGGGAGGTTACAACGGTGTATTTTCCTTTGTCTAGCAAACGTGGGAGGTTACAACGCTGTATTTTCCTTTGTCTAGCAAACGTGGGAGGTTACAACGGTGTATTTTCCTTTGTCTAGCAAACGTGGGAGGTTACAACGGTGTATTTTCCTTTGTCTAGCAAACGTGGGAGGTTACAACGGTGTATTCGTGTGTGGGGAAACGCCATACTTCTTGTTCCTATCGGGTCGCGGCGAGCTGAGGATACACCCGCTCCGCTGCGAGCTCCCCCCGGCCTACGCCTTCGCACCCTTCAACAATACCAACTGCGCGCATGGGTTCTTGTACTTCAATGCGAAGGTATATAATAATAATAATAATAATAATAATATGTGTGGACATCTCACACAACGCCATCTAGCCCCAAACTAAGCAAAGCTTGTACTATGGGAACCAGATAACTGATACAATACTTAGATACTTTTTGTTTGTAAATACATACATAGAATACAATATAACACCCAGACACAGAACAAACATCGATGTTCATCACACAAATGTTTGTCCTGGGTGGGAATCGAACCCACGACCTGCAGTTCAGAAGGCAGGATCACTACCAACTGAGCTATCGGGGCAGTCAATATATGTATGTCAATATATGTGGAGTATTGTTTTACTAGCTTTCACTGTCAAGTTTCTTGGAGCTTCTTCTTTACAGTTGTAATCGAAGCTTCGGATCGGAGTTTCCTGTTCTGCATTGTGCCGGATTGCTTGCACCAGTAGTGGGAAAGAGAACTGCTTTTTTTTCAAACTCATATATTGTAATGGGCTTGCTATTATTTGACAATAAGCACTTTGTAATTTAATATGCTTAATGAAATAACTTAATTTTAAATAAGTAATATAATTTTGACTTGTAAAAATGCTAAAAATAGCCTATTTGCTATAAATCTTTTGACTTTGACTTGAAACGTAGAATTAAATAAAATAGAGACCTGCAGCATTGAGTTAAAGTGCAATTTAAAGTAAACATTATATTCACTTATTACTAGCCGATTCTTTTGAGTGCGAGTCTGGCTCAACGTTTCTATCTTTTCAATCGTTTCTTACACATAAAAATAAAGAAAGAAAGAAAGGAAGAAAAAACATTTATTCGTGACACACGACTGATAACAGATACATAACACCAAAATAATAAAACAATGCTGTGAAAAAATCGTAACTTTATTATTATTTAATTTAACGAAGGAATGCGCCATTGTTAGCTCAGCGAGGTGATCACAAAACATTGATTGCAATGCAACAGGAGAAATTTCATTAATTTGAAAATGTCCATACTTCCATGCCATTCATTCCATGCACATAAACTGCGTGCTTAAACTGTCAAATCCATACAAATTTGTGTTTCTATCCGTTGCAATACACGTGATCGCCCAGCCGGAATCTGGGTCAAGGCCATTCACCAGCTTGCTCCCCAAGTGAAGCGTGCGTAAAGAAGTTTTAGTTCCAAGAGCATGGTATCGTATTGCGGCGTGCCCCCAGTCGGAGCTCCGGATCTGCGCGCTGCCGACCCACTTGTCGTACGACGCGGCGTGGGCGGTTCGCAAAGTGCCGATCCGTATGACGCCGCATTTCGTCACCTACCACGTGGAGTCCAAGACCTACTGCCTGGTCGCCTCCACTTCGCAACCCTCCACTTCATACTACAAGTTCAATGGAGAGGATAAGGAGAAGACGTGCGAAAACAAAGGCGATCGGTGAGTTCTGTCGGTTTGACAGCTACTGTGGTGTGGTGGTTGAGGTTGGCTCATAAACCGGAGGCGGCGGGCTCGATTCCCGCGACAGGACAAGTATTTGTGCACAGAAAAAAGCGCAAATACTTGTTCTGAGTCTGGTTGTTGTGGGACCATGGTCTTCGTAGTTCCTGCGTCTCTAGACACAGGGAATCCTTGTTAGGATCCAGGATCTATATGTGTGATCGTTAGGCGTTGTTATTATTATTATTAATACTAGTTTAAGGCTTCTTTAAATCTTTTGTGGTTTAGCTATCAGTGTTGTCTCTTATTTTGTATTTGCCTGTTTTCGACACTCGACAATAAGAAACAAAACACGAAATTCCAAAACCTCCGCTGCACAAAGTTTAATAGTGAGGGGAGTATAGTCTAAAAAGAATGTTACCATCCCCAGATTCCCGTACCCGATGCAGGACCAGTTCTCGGTGATGCTGTTCTCTCCCGTCTCCTGGGAGATCATCCCCAACACGAAGCTGGAGCTGGACGAGTGGGAGCACGTCACATGTTTGAAGAACGTCGCGCTCTCGTACGAGGGTACCACGTAAGGATACTTTCCAAAAAATTCATCTACAAATATCACTTCATCATTTATTATTTACTGACAGATATTCAATTGTTTATATTAGATATCAATGACTAGCTTCTGCCCGCGGCTTCGCCCGCGTGGTCTATAGAAAACGAAGAAGATTTTTTTTTTCATAAATAATTCAACCAACCATTTTACCCTCCTAGAGGTGGAATTTTGAAATACTCTTTCTTAGTGGATACTAACACTTTACAAAGAACACACCCTCCAAATTTCAAGTCTCTAGGACCAGCGGTTTAGGCTGTGCGTTGATTATATAAGTCAGTCATCAGTCAGGACTTTGAGTGGTTGAACTATTTTCCTATAGGCCACGTGCGCAAAGCCGCGGCAGAAGCTAGTTTATAATATTAGTCAAATAGCCTATACTGACAGCAAGCAAGATGCTGACTTGTTTGTTTGTTCCAGTTCGGGTTTAAGAGGGTACATCGCGATCGGTACCAATTACAACTACGGCGAAGACATCACTTCGAGAGGCAGGGTGTGTACTGATTTTTTTTATCACTATCACCATTACCATCACCTGACGATGATGATGATGATTATAAGTGTGATCATTGATCTACTAATAATCGTTTTTATTATTAAAAATTTAATTCAAACCCTGTTTTAAAACTTGTTATGTCATCGTGTGACGTCAGCCCGCCGGCGCAGCAGTGAGCGTCTTATGTCGTTTCGCGTGTGTTCGAACGGCATAAGATACTCCGGTCCCGGCCTTGGGGCCGGAAGCACCTTAGATTGATTTTGACTCTTGTTTAGTCTTTTTTTTTTGGCTCCACAGTTATGTGTATTTAGCCAGTGTCAAGTAACTGATAATTTCTCAAGTTAATTAATATTACATAATGTGTCAAGTCAAGTCACAGTCCTCATCAAGTTAAGTCATAATCTAGGCTAGTCAAGTCATACTCCTAGTAAAGTGGTGGCAACTTTACCAGAAGCTTCTATGGAGTTTTGGAAACAACACGAAAAAAGTTTCACCATCATTATACCACTTTTCCACACTCATGCCTGTAATTCAGCACTTAACGAATAAAATGCCACCAATTTTATGCACTAACACTGAAAATAACACAAGTTTAGGAAAATAATACAATGCCGCGACGCGATCTTTTTCGTTTTCCCGCCCAAAAACCTGTTTAGTCTTTCTCCAGCGTCACCAATTTGGATGTCCACAGATAATAATCTACGATATCATAGACGTGGTCCCGGAGCCGGGCCAGCCGCTGACCAAGAACAGGTTCAAGGAGCTGTACGCGAAGGAGCAGAAGGGACCCGTCACCGCGCTCACTCAGGTGCTGGGGTACCTGATCTCAGCTGTCGGACAGAAGGTGAGCTGTATTAAGGTGTTATGATTAAAATTTATTTATTTCATGGAAAACAAACAGCTTTAAGCAATATATTATAGTACAAAATTTGTTATCAAACAAGCCTTAACAGTTTTCACAAATAGAACAGAGCTACATTCCAGTTTATATATAATTAAACTAAATAAATGCAGACTATTGAAATATATAACATTTAAGTGGTGCGATTATAACATTGAATTGATATTTTAATAAGTAAGTAAAGTAGAAAAAGAAAAAAAGGAAAAAGCAAATCCATATCAATCTATAGAACCTGAGCAAAGAGTAAACCTATGTCATCAAAAAAAGTAGATGTTACATAATTTTTGAAGAAATTTGATTTCGCTGTAAATAAATCAACATTCTTAGAATAGTTGGAATTAAAGTTTCTACATACACGAATAAAGAAAGAATTCTGTCTATAATTAGTCAAACATGTATCCACATGAAGCATAAGATAGTTCCGTCTGGAGACAGCACGAGTAGGTACCTGGAGTTTGATCTTCGAAAGAAGATCGCAACACTCCGTTTTGTTCAGAACTAGATTATGGAGGAACGTCAGATCGGCCGCCTCGCGGCGCAGAGACAAGGGAAGCAGATGGTGGTGCTTACAACTTACGTCATAGTCTGGTAATTTTAACCTGTGTCTGAAGTTAACAAAACGCAAAAATTATCTCTGAATTTTGTCAATATAACACTCGTAACGAGGGTTCCACACTTGGGATGCATACTCTAATTGACTTCTCACCAGAGAACAATACAAGATTTTTAGAGACTTGACAGTTTTGAAGTCTTTGGTGATCCGAAAGATAAAGCCTAGGGTTATTATACAATAATAATGATAATAACACCCGACGATCACATACATAGATCCTGGACACTAACTAGGATTCCGCGTCTCTAGGGACCCAGGAACTACGAGGACCATGCTCCCACAACACCCGGACTCAGAATATAATTTGCGCTTTTTTTTGTGCACAAATACTTATCCTGTCGCGAATATAAGCCGACCTGCGACATATTTGCGCCTTTCGATGTCAAAACGTTGGGGCCGTGGGTACCAAGTGCATACAAAATTTACAAAAACGTTTCGGAACACGACTTAGCAAAAAAAACTGAACAAGGCTTGGTCATCCAAGTACTTAACATTAAAAAAAGCAAAAACAAAGTTATACCGGCCGATAGATGGAGCTCAAGAACATTGTAACCTCCTTTTTAAAGGTCTTATGTCCACTAATAATCTCACTACCGGAATGGGGTAAATAATAGGTCTTTACCTATGAAATTGCCGTATTGCAGTACAGACTTTTTCAAACAAAAAAAAGTTTTGATTGGCTATGAATTCTAAATTCAAATTAATTTTGTTTTAAAAATATGACATTCTATTTGCAATATAAGTCTTTTGTTTATTGATAAGCGTTGTATTTTCATTACATTTCAACATTTTTCCTCATAATGGATACTTTGAAATTTCGTGTAATTATGGAATATGAGTTCCGTCGTGGCACCAACGCGGCACAAACGACACGTAACATCAACGACGTTTACGGAGAGAACTGTACAAACGAACGTACAACCCGTTATTGGTTTGCTCGGTTCCGTTCTGGGAGTTTTGACTTGAAAAATGAACCTCGTGGTCGTCCGGAAACTTTGGTCAACAATGATGAATTAAAGGCGATTGTGGAAGCTGATGAATCTCAAGCTACAGCTGAGCTGGCAGCAGCTTTTGATGTTAGCATCAAAACAATATTGGTCCATTTGCGACAGATTGGCAAGATAAAAAAGCTTGATAGATGGGTGCCCCACGAACTTAACGATCGCCAGCGCAACGTACGCGTCGAGACTTGCCTTGCGCTGCTTAACAGGCACAGAAATGAAGGAATTTTAAACCGAATTGTTACGTGCGACGAAAAATGGATTCTTTTTGACAATCGAAAGCGCTCAGCAAGTTGGTTAGATCCTGGTTCGGTACCAAAGCAATGTGCAAAACGAAAAATGACCCCTAGAAAGGTGATGGTCACAGTTTGGTGGTCTAGTGCTGGTGTGATTCATCATAGCTTTTTACAAAACGGCGAGAGCATTACTGCAGATGTGTACATTGAAGAACTGACCACAATGATGGCGAAACTCGCACGTCTGCAACCAGCTTTGGTCAATCGGTCGTCTCCACTGCTACTTCACGACAACGCGCGACCCCATACTGCACAACAGACCGTCTCTAAGCTGCATGAGTTGGGTTTGGAAGCTCTCCCTCATCCGCCATACTCACCAGATCTTGCGCCTACCGACTATTACTTTTTCCAAAATTTGGACAACTTTTTAGCGGGAAAAAAATTCAATTCCCGAGAGGCAGTACAAAACGCCTTTGAAGAGTTTGTTGTCTCCCGTCCTGCTGATTTTTTCAAGAAGGGCATCCATAAACTGCCACAGCGTTGGCAAAGATGCATTGATTGCAGGGGTGATTACTTTGAATAAAAGAAATAAATAAGTTCGAAAAAAAAATACTTTAACTTTTTTCAAACAAAACGGCAATTTCATAGGTAAAGACCTAATAAAAGTTTGATTATTACTTTTCACCACATATATTGTCCTCGCGAACCGAACACACAATTAACGATATAAAATGAGTAAGCCCGGAGTATGTGAGGACACGCGTCTCCGAATGCTACTCCAATGCAACTCTCATGCAACTCTCGTGCAACTCTATAATTAAATCACGCGCCCCTTAAATAGGTCGGCGCTGGCGACGTCAACGTAAACAAACGTGTGTCCCTACACCTTGAATAATTTTACCTCAAGGGCGTAAAGTGTCTGCGAATGTCCGGCTTGCGCCGTTTCAAATTATCCACATTTGCATATATAGCATCAGTAGCATCATCTTTCAACTTTAAAGTTGTTATATTTCAGTCATGTGGTCTAAAGCACAATCGTTTGTTTTTAGATCTACATCTGGCAGTTAAAGGACAACGACCTAGTGGGCATAGCGTTCATAGACACGGGCATATACGTGCACCGCTTACTCGCCGTGAAGAACCTTATCGTCGTGTGCGATGTCTACAAGTCGGTGTCCCTGCTGCGGTACCAGCCCACGCACAGGACCCTCTCGCTCGTCTCCAGGGACCTCAGGAATGCGCAGGTACGCCTGCGGGGCTGGGGCATGCATAGATGAATTCTATTGATACCAAGTGTAACAAAAAACAAAAACGTGTAGGTTGCAATGGGTGGTCGCTTCAAAAGTGATCTCTTTCAAACAACCTTTGGATGAATAGAGATAGAAATATAACGTTCAACGTCGATCATATATGTCGGCAGGAAACGGGTTTGTGCGTAGGTTGCAACCTATATAACTATAGGCCTTCAGCATGTCCACACCGCGCCGTGTCTGGAACAAGAATGATCCGTAGTACACCGAGTGGTCCTTTTTTATAGCCAGACGGGTAGGGGCGCCATGGCAGTTGCCGGTGTTGCCACTAATAAATTTAATGTCACCACAGGGTAAATTAGGGTGCTCGATCGCTGCCCGCTGCGCATAGAGTTTACATTTACAACTAGACGTTGCCGCCGTCATATACATAGATCTTGGACCCTTACTAGGATTCCCTGTATTTAGGAACCCTGGAACTACGAGGACCATTGTTCCACAACATTACTACACAGAACAAGTATTTATGTTTGTACTGTCGTGGGAATCGAACCGACCTACCTAACCACCACACTGAAACTGCCTTCTGAACTGCGGGTTGTGGGTTCGATTCCCACCCAGGACAAACATTTGTGTGATGAACATAGGTGTTTTTTCTGTGTCTAGGTGTTATATTGTATTCTATGTATGTATTTACAAACAAAAAGTATCTAAGTATTGTATCAGTTATCTGGCTCCCATAGTACTCGTTTTCGTAGTAGCTTTGCTTAGTTTGGAACTAGATGGCGCTGTGGGAAATCACCACAAATATTTATTTATTATTACTATTTTTTTTTCTATCTGCAGTACTACACACACCCGGATCCGTGCTTTTTGTTAAATTATTTTATATTTATAAACTTAGCTTATTATTAACATGAACAACATAAGACAGGAAAGACAATACAGCCAATAACAAAAACATAAGTACTTATTTCTAATTGTTATATTATTATATTTTCTTATTTACTTAATGTTCGCGCCTCCTTGCTATACACCAGCAATACCTCTTTACTGACAGCACGTGAGAAAAAAACAATAGTCTATAAAAATATATATACAGAAAAAATCCGAATAATTATAATATATGTTTTTTTTTGGCAGGAAAACGAAAAATATCACTTCGCCACATTGTATTATTTTCCAAAACTTGTGTTATTTTCAGTGTTACTGCATAAAATTGGTGGCATTTTATTTGTTAAGTGCTGGATTACAGGCGTGAGTGTAGGAAAGTGGTATAATGATGGTGAAACGTTTCTTTTCGTGTTGTTTCCAAAACTCCATAGAAGCTTTTGGTAAAGTTGCCATCGCTTTACTAGGAATATGACTTGACTAGACTAGACTATGACTTGACTTGATGACTTGGACTGTAACTTGACTTGATTTGACACATATATATTACTTAACTCGAGAAATTATCAATTACTTGACACTGGCTAAATACACGAAAGTGTGGAGCCATACCACAACAAAAAAAAAATTATAATATGTAAAAATTTATCAAAAACCAAAATCAGCCAGCCTTCAATTAATTTCAAAACTTTCATTATTTGTTCCTGCGGGAACACTTAATATATATTTAATAAATAATATTTATAATCACACTAATATTATAAAGGTGAAAGTTTGTATGTGTGTATGTGTTTATGTTTGTTACTCCATCACGCTCAAACGGCTGAACGGATTTGGATGAAATTCGGTACCAAGATAGCTTATACACTAGATTAACATATAGGCTACATTTTATCCCGGAAAAGTGAAATTTTCCCGTGGGATGAGCAAATAATTAAAATACTTTTTATCCGCGGGTGAAAGCGAGGCGCAACTAGTATAATAATATTTGTGGACATTAACTACAACTATTACACGGCTAAAACTCACGAGATACAGTCGAATAACTCGACCGGTGTTCGGGCAATATAGATGCCCATCCTCAAGGAGTCAGCGCCGAGCCGCCACCGCCGCCGCGCGTGCTCCTTGAGGATGGGCATCTATATTGCCCGAACACCGGTCGAGTTATTCGACTGTATCTCGTGAGTTTTAGCCGTGTAATAGTTGTAGTTATGAGTACTACTCACGTCAGTTTCTATAATATTTGTGGACATTTCACCGGCCACCTAGCCCCTATGTATGTACGTTAACGATGCCAGCTACAGTGCACGTAACGTGTGCCCCAGATATACGACATAGAGTTCGTGGTGGACAACACGAGCCTCGGGTTCCTGGTGAGCGAGGCGGAGGGGAACTTCGCCCTCTTCATGTACCAGCCGCAGGCGCGGGAGAGCTACGGAGGTAACCGTTGTGCTTTATATTTTGATACTTCAATTTTTAAGCTATTGCATAGCTTTTATCGCGGGCCTTGAGCGTGGGGACCGAATCCAGAAATTCCGTAACGAAAAAAACCTAACACCCCCCACTCCGAACCGCTGTGCCGGTCGGAGTACAACAACCCAAGGAGTATACAACCCGCCTTTAGGTGGCATTGGTTGTATTGGAAAACTGCCGTAATCAGCTGTTTGTGAGAAAGTATATAGGTGTATAGGTATTTATCATCTATGTACAACAGTTATGCAATAGCTTTACCGCGGCAGTCTTCGAGTGCCACACGTATTTTTATCCAGTTAACCAGTTAATCCATATTTCCTCTCTAGAAAGCGTTTGACCAATGAAAATGGAACTAAATGTTTATGTGATTGAAGATATTTGTATAATTTCGATGGTAATAAAAACGGTAATGTGCACGACTATAGATAGATGGATAACTCTTTATTGCCTCACCAATAAAATTCACGCAATACAGGAATGAATAAATCTTACGTACTAGTGCAACAGTGGGCGGTCTTATCGCTTTCATGTTGTACTTGACGACTTTATATCATTGCAGGGCAGCGTCTGATCAAGAAGTGCGACTACCACCTCGGGCAGCAAGTGAACGCAATGTTCCGCATCGCGGCGCGCCCCCTCGCGCCCCCCGCGCCCCCCGCGCCCGCGCCCCCCGCGCGCCGCCACGTCACCATGTTCAGTAAGTCGCACGCGCCCCCTGGCGCCCCCCACGCCCCCCGCGCGCCGCCACGTCACCATATTCAGTAAGTCGCACGCGCCCCCTCGCGCCCCCCGCGCCCCCCGCGCTCGCGCCCCCCGCGCGCCGCCACGTCATCATGTTCAGTAAGTCGCACGCGCCCCCTCGCGCCCCCCGCGCCCCCCGCGCTCGCGCCCCCCGCGCGCCGCCACGTCATCATGTTCAGTAAGTCGCACGCGCCCCCTCGCGCCCCCCGCGCCCCCCGCGCTCGCGCCCCCCTCGCGCTGCCACGTCATCATGTTCAGTAAGTCGCACGCGCCCCCTCGCGCCCCCCGCGCTCGCACCCCCCGCGCGCCGCCACGTCACCATGTTCAGTAAGTCGCACGCGGCCCCCCGCGCCCCCCGCGCCCCCCGCGCGCCGCCACGTCATCATGTTCAGTAAGTCGCACGCGCCCCCTCGCGCCCCCCGCGCCCCCCGCGCTCGCACCCCCCGCGCGCCGCCACGTCACCATGTTCAGTAAGTCGCACGCGCCCCCCCGCGCCCCCCGCGCCCCCCGCGCGCCGCCACGTCATCATGTTCAGTAAGTCGCACGCGCCCCCTCGCGCCCCCCGCGCCCCCCGCGCTCGCACCCCCCGCGCGCCGCCACGTCACCATGTTCAGTAAGTCGCACGCGGCCCCCCGCGCCCCCCGCGCCCCCCGCGCGCCGCCACGTCATCATGTTCAGTAAGTCGCACGCGCCCCCTCGCGCCCCCCGCGCCCCCCGCGCTCGCACCCCCCGCGCGCCGCCACGTCACCATGTTCAGTGAGTCGCGCGCGGCCTCTCGTGCCGCGTGCTCCCCTTATACACACATACTCTCTTACATACACATACCCTCTCATATACACACATACTCCCTATCATACACATACTCACTTACATACACACATACTCTCTAGCATACACATACCCTCTTTATTTATTTATTTATTTATTTATTTATTTGTAGGAAAACCAACAGCTTATCTTAACAAAATATACATCAATTTAACCGTAGAAAGCCAATTACAGGTTCTCACGAATAGATAAAAAATATAGAAATGTGTCAACACTGGAGCATAACTAAGTAAAATTTTGTTACACAAATTACCCACATAATTGTGGAAAAAAAACAAAGGTTAAAAATTACAGAATAAATGCCTAAATATAGGTACAAAAAATATATATTAAATTAACATTCTGCTATCATCAAACGTCAACTTAGAAGAACTCCCTGCTCAGCCGTCGCCTCGCCGAGGAAGCGCTGGTGCAAAAGAGGTCAAGGTCATTACGCTTGCTCAGTTTGTTAAAGTTGTTGCTTGCTCGCCATAAGTAAGAGTTCTGCCTATAATTAGTTGAAACTAATGGAACGTGCAACGGTGCATTGAATCTCGTTAATCTAAGTGGAACGTTAAGTTTAATTTTACTCGCGAGGTCGGGACAATCAACGATATTGTTCGTAATATTCAAAAGGTATACAAGGTCAGCGATTTCGCGCCTTTTTGAAAGGGGTAGAAGATGAAACTGTCTGCAAAGGTTGTGGTAGTTGTCGGACGAATAAGGAATTCGCAGGCGGTAGCAGAGATACTTGAGGAATTTAATCTGAATTCTCTCAATTCTTGAGATGTACTTTTCATAACGAGGATTCCAGATTTGAGACGCGTACTCAAGGTGGCTTCTGACAAACGTGCAGTAAAGAATTTTAAATGTTTTTGCTCGTTTAAAATCAGCAGATGTTCGCATGATGAACCCTAAAGCTCTTGACGCTTTAGTGACAACGGACTCAATATGACTGTCAAAAAGTAGTTTTGAGTCATGGACCACACCAAGATCTCTAACTACGCTACTTGTCTGTAGTAGACACGTCTTACATACATACTCTCTCTCATACATACATACATACATACACATACTCCCGCTCGTACATACATACATACACATACTCCCTCTCATACACTTACTCCCCCTCACACACTTATACTCCATTTCATACATAGATCCTGGACTCTAACTAGGATTCCCTGTGTCTAGGGACCCAGGAACTACGAGGACCATAGTCCCACAACACCCAGACACAGAACAAGTATTCGCGCTTCTTTTTCTGTGCACAAATGCTTGTCCTTCCGCGGGAATCGAACCCGTCGTTTCCGGGCTATGAGCTGACCTGCTCAACCATCACACCACAGAGGTTGTCAAAATTTATGTTACGGTAAATTGTTATGGTAATTATCTCATTAGTATGTAATGTAGTTACATTACTGATAAATAACTGTGCATGTGCATATTATCTATATATTTTGGGGTGACATTGGTGTCGATTCTGTGTCGCATTCTCTAAAATTAAAGGGGAAAAAGGGGAAATGAAAAAGACGGAAATAATATGTTAATTTCGTTTAGCTTTAGAGTATGTGACACATAATCGACACCATTAACTTACTAAATTACTGTAAGAACTAATTGACGTCACAAATTGTTATTAGGTTAAAGTTCATACATACAGACAGCTCATAAGTAAGGTTAGACGAGTGTAATGTATGTAAGTAGGTTCCAAATATATGAATACTAGTTGCGACCCGCGGTTTCACCCACGGATAAAAAATATTTTAATTATTTGCTCATCCCACGGGAACTTTTCACTTTTCCGGGTTAAAAATAGCTTATATGTTAATCCAGTGTATAAGCTATCTTGGTACCGAAATTCATCCAAATTCCTTCAGCCGTTTGAGCGTGAAGGAGTAACAAACATACACACATACAAACTTTCACCTTTATAATATTACTAGTTGCGCCCCGCGGTTTCACCCGCGGATAAAAATTATTTTAGTTATTTGCTCATCCAACCGAAAAATGTCACTTTTACAGGATAAAATGTAGCCTATATGTTAATCCAGTGTATAAGCTATCTTGGTACTGAATTTAATCCAAATCCATTGAGCCGTTTGAGCGTGAAGGAGTAACAAACATACACATATACAAAATTTCCCCTTAAATATTATATTTTTTGTAAGATAAATAACGGCTAAAACTCACGTCAATTAAAAGTCGAAATGACTCCGACCAGGTTTCGGACATATTCGATGTCCTTCTTCTGGGAGCCAGTTACTAACGCAAGCCGCGGCGGCTTTCGCGAGCGGCAGCACGCGAGCAAACTAAAATTAAATAATAGGTCTTTACCTATGAAATTGCCGTTTTGCAGTACAGACTTTTTCAAACAAAAAAAAGTTTTGATTGGCTATGAATTCTAAATTCAAATTAATTTTGTTTTAAAAATATGACATTCTATTTACAATATAAGTCTTTTGTTTATTGATTAGCGTTGTATTTTCATTACATTTCAACATTTTTCCTCATAATGGATACTTTGAAATTTCGTGTAATTATGGAATATGAGTTCCGTCGTGGCACCAACGCGGCACAAACGACACGTAACATCAACGACGTTTACGGAGAGAACTGTACAAACGAACGTACAACCCGTTATTGGTTTGCTCGGTTCCGTTCTGGGAATTTTGACTTGAAAAATGAACCTCGTGGTCGTCCGGAAACTTTGGTCAACAATGATGAATTAAAGGCGATTGTGGAAGCTGATGAATCTCAATCTACAGCTGAGCTGGCAGCAGCTTTTGATGTTAGCATCAAAACAATATTGGTCCATTTGCGACAGATTGGCAAGATAAAAAAGCTTGATAGATGGGTGCCCCACGAACTTAACGATCGCCAGCGCAACGTACGCGTCGAGACTTGCCTTGCGCTGCTTAACAGGCACAGAAATGAAGGAATTTTGAACCGAATTGTTACGTGCGACGAAAAATGGATTCTTTTTGACAATCGAAAGCGCTCAGCAAGTTGGTTAGATCCTGGTTCGGTACCAAAGCAATGTGCAAAACGAAAAATGACCCCTAGAAAGGTGATGGTCACAGTTTGGTGGTCTAGTGCTGGTGTGATTCATCATAGCTTTTTACAAAACGGCGAGAGCATTACTGCAGATGTGTACATTGAAGAACTGACCACAATGATGGCGAAACTCGCACGTTGTAGGGTTACCCCTACGCCATAGTGCTTAGTAGCACACTTTTCTTAATGAATAGTTTCAGTTTTTTATGATATTTTTACGGTTTTTGGTTTTTCATTTTATTTCTTCTGTAAAACATAATCTGAACGTTCCTTGCAGGCTCCTGAAATGTTCCAAAACACTTTAATAATACCTTTTTGTTTTCTTGGTTATTGTGAATAAAATGTTGTGCTCTAAAATTGTACTTAAAGCCTTTGGTATGGGTTATTTTGGCAGTGGATCGGTAGATATAGATCACAGGAACATCTTACGTGTTGTTTCCCTAAGTTTTTCCCTAAATTACGGGTGTTTCAGGAAGAAATATCTTTTTCATATTACCTCACAGATCTTCACCAAATTTACACTGGTGTTGAAGCTGATTTTATTATGGCTTTTCATTGCATTTTTGTAGTGATTCTTCCAGTAGGAGCACTAAAATAACGATTTAATGTTTGTTTACATTTTGGACAGATGTCATCTATTGACTTTTCTAATTCCCTGAAAGAGATTCTCACCATAAGTTTTCATGAATTTACGACATTTTAAGGTTAGGTTGTTTAGGATTTTCTATTAGTCTTTGTTCATCGACCTATTTTAATGCTAGCTGATATTAAATTGTGACAGGATTTCAAATATTTCGTTCTCTCGATTTTCAAGGATTTTGTCTGTGGTTTTGGTGACGGCGTGAGGCTTGATAAAACTGAAAATAGCGACGCGAGGGGAGTCTTCCTCTGGACTTCACCACTAAATTATATTCTGTACATAACTATATTCTTTAATCTGAACAGTGTAACTGAAGTGTACTTGGTGCTGCCGTGCAAGTGGCACTCTGTGTGGCCACGGATAGGCAGTTTTCCGTCCTAAGTTCCTCTCCGCTTCGCCTATCTATTCGTGACGGTTGCGGACCACCCCTGTTTAAACCAGGCCTTAAGCGGTGGCAATCTCCGCCGGTGACGGCGGCCTGCAGTGGATTTGGCGTGAACAGTTGATAAGACCTTTTCATTAGCAGGTGGCTTTCTGTGACGGCTGCCCGCCGTGTTGCTAAGCTCGGCACAAGCAGCGGTCATTCGCTGCGCCTCTGGACGTCTCCCTGCGGCTACATCGACTCCAGAGTGTGCTTCGGGGCCATACTTTGCTTCATCATCTTCAACTTCAAGTCAAGTCAACTACCTGTCATCGCTTCTTCATCTCCAACTCGGTTACGTTACATTATATATATATTTTAGGAATTTAATTTAAAATTCAGGGCATACTATAAATAGGGGCTTATGTAAATAAATGTATATAATCTATGTAAATAATAATGTTTTCTTTTAACTGTAGGCTACACTACAACGTCTGCAACCAGCTTTGGTCAATCGGTCGTCTCCACTGCTACTTCACGACAACGCGCGACCCCATACTGCACTACAGACCGTCTCTAAGCTGCATGAGTTGGGTTTGGAAGCTCTCCCTCATCCGCCATACTCACCAGATCTTGCGCCTACCGACTATTACTTTTTCCAAAATTTGGACAACTTTTTAGTGGGAAAAAAATTCAATTCCTGAGAGGCAGTACAAAACGCCTTTGAAGAGTTTGTTGTCTCCCGTCCTGCTGATTTTTTCAAGAAGGGCATCCATAAACTGCCACAGCGTTGGCAAAGATGCATTGATTGCAGGGGTAATTACTTTGAATAAAAGAAATAAATAAGTCCGAAAAAAAAATACTTTAACTTTTTTCAAACAAAACGGCAATTTCATAGGTAAAGACCTAATATTATAGTGTGATTATAATAAGCCAACCATGTAAGTAGGATAAATAATAGTCGGAATAAAACTGTGCTACGTAACGCTTTCTGTTATACTTTCTCCTATGCCGGCTGCATATCGTTTAGAAACAAGGACGTCGGCAAGTTTTTCCACTCTTTGGGCGGTTCGCACTACAACGTGCGTAGCAAAACGCTTAGTGTGAGCCGTGGGCAAAATAAAAAAACAAGTGTGCTTTAGTCCACACGACTGAAGCTTTAGATAATTGATAGAATCAAGCGTGACTTCGCGGAAGTTCATCTTAGATACAAAATGAAATAAAATCTCGTGTGTCTCTATCTAGTGTAAGTAAAGTAGTGTAGTGTGTAGTGTAGTGTATAGTGTGTAGTGGTTTTTTTAGGTTTTATTATCAATTTACCTACAATAATCCTTTGCGACTGCCCCAATATAGATAATCTTATTACCTGGATTTAGCGGAATTACACTAGATATTCTTATTTCATTATATATCTAAAACTTTTTCAGCCTTTATATATTAATTACACGATCTAGCTTTAGAGTAGTTACACCATCTTTTGTCTCTTTCGATCTAGCTAAATATTTCAGTAGCAAATAAAAGACAAAAGCTGAAGTAACTAATCCGAGACTAATAGCCGTTTATTAATAAGGCTGCTTTAGTTTAGCTCCATTTATCGGCCGGTATAACTTTGTTTAATGTTAATGTCGGCATCTTCACAATTAGCGTTGACAGCCACTGTGGTGTGGCGGTTGAGCAGGTCGGCTCATAACGCGGAGGCGGCGGGTACGATTCCCGAGGCAGGATAAGTATTTGTGCACAAAAAAGCGAAAATACTTGTTCTGAGTCTGGGTGTTGTGGGACCATGGTCCTCGTAGTTCCTGGGTCCCTAGACACAGGGAATCCTAGTTAGGGTCCAGGATCTATGTATGTGATCGTTGGGCGTTGTTATTATTACTATTATTAATCTACGTCACACGCCGTAGATTAAAAATTATTCGCAAAACAACTGAACAATGTACGCCACAGATTCAGCTATAGTCACTAGCAACCAATGCGACAGTTTAGGTACCACCAACCACAAAAAGTCACATGCATTACTAGCTATTAATAAACGCGGAAGATAATAGCGAACGTCAGTGTAAGGTCAGACCAAGGTTGACCTTGGTATGACCTTGCATCAAGGATAACCTTGCAGCCGAGACCGTGTCCTCAGACGATAAGGTCGTTTTTTGATTGGATCATTTTTGCAAGGCGTTTGTTTAGTGACCTGTTTTATGATACAGGTGTCGTTTTTTTATGATTAACGAATGTATTTGTAATATATTGACCGGAGGTTTTGTTTGTTTATTTGAATAGTCGTTTTAAAAAAAAGAACAAAATGTATTAAAAGTTTTGATCGGGGATTTTTTTTTTCGTTTTTCTTCGCGTGTTTTCGTAATCCTTTTTTTATTAATGACAGCCTCTGTGGTGTTGTGGTTGGGCAGGGCGCATAACCCGGAGGTGGTGGGTTCGATTCCCGCGGCACTGTTTTTATCCACCTATACTTTAAAAAGAACACACTCTTCAAATTTTAAGTCTCTAGGACCAGCGGTTTAGGCTGTGCGTTGATATATAAGTCAGTCAGTCAGTACTTTGAATTTTATATGTAAAGACTAGTATTATGCCCCGTGCGCGGGCCGCGAGCGGCCCGCGGTGTGTTAACTAAAAAAAAGTTCGTACAAAACAAAGTTTCTACAAAAAATGCGAACCAGGGCCCTCACGCACCGCTACCAAGAGCCGCCACCACTGGGCCACGCAGTATTCGCGCAGCTGCGCCTAATTCGCCTTGCGTGTTGAAAGAAAAAACAAAAAAAAATTATACCATCCGAAAGTATTTGGGCCTCCTACAAATATATCTTCTTTACTTTCAAATATTTATCCTGATATTTATTAAGCTTTGGCTTTTTTTATTGTTTCTAATAACTTTTAAAATTATAAACTCTATCCTTTCTACATATTTTTCGTCTTTGTATCATTTCCCTCTTCTTTCACTCGTATACGTTTATGAACATTTTATTAAATAATGCAAAAAAACGACACTTGCTAGCGCCACGGTGGTGGAAAAATGAAACTTTTAAGATTAAAAACTATTTACGCACTAAACGCCAATGTTGGGTTATCAAACCTTCTTTGTTAGACGATTTTGAGGTTGTGTTGGTCTTTGATAAAACATATCTATTGTTGCTCCATTTATACGATATTTACTATAGTTACAGTTAGTTATAACAACAATAAACAGAAATATCAATTTTCGCGCGTTAAGCAATGCCATATTTATGTACTGATTATTTATTCTTTAAAAAATATGCAAACAATAAGCTTTCCAAGGCCAATGCACGTATATTATAGACGAAAACAAAAATTCTAAATATAAGAAAACGTTAAAAAAGGATCATGTGAATAAATGTGGTCCAAATGAACAAACTTTTTTCGTATTTAGTCTATGGTAAATATATGTCTATGGTAAATATTGATTTAAGCCATGGACTATCTCTATCAGCTGGTCTTCAATTAGTCGGCGTTTTGTAATAAAGTCAAGGTTCTAACTACTTACAATACAACACAATACAAAACGCTTTATTGACACCAAAAATAAACATGTAGAAAATAGAATCACGTAATAAGGTACAATGGACGGTCTTATCGCTAAGAGCGATCTCTTCCAGACAACCTTTGTATGGACAGAGATATGAGACACTATGAGCGAGGACGGCGGTGCAAATAAATACTATATACTAACCTATACTCAAATAATATAATACATAAGAATAAATAATAATAAAATACATATACCTAAATCATTGATACATAATATATACACATGTACAATATAGATAGATAGATAACTCTTTGTCTCACCAACGAAATTCATACAATACAGGAATTATTAAATCTATATATATATATATATATATATACTTATACCAGTTAAAAGGAACACAGTTTATTTAGTAAGGAGTCAGGTTAGATAAATATGAATTTTTGACTTGATATTTAAAAGTGAAAAGTGATTGAGCGCGTCAAATGATAACAGGGAGTTCATTCCACAATCTAACAGCTTGAACTGTGAAGGAGTGGTCGTAGAACGAAGTACGACGTACCGGGGGCTTGGGAAGGAGGTTTTCCGATGACCTAAGAGACATAGAGTTGGAGTGGGAGTGATAAAGAAAATCGAATCGAGCCTTCAAATAGTGGGGAGTAGAAGGATTAAACAATATATTATAAAAAAAAAGAGACAGGATATGAGTATTCCGGCAAAGACGTATTGCGAGCCACTTGAGTTTAGAACGCAACTGAGACGTGATCATATTTTTGGAGACCGAAAACAAATTGTAAGTAATTTTGAAGACGCTCAAGTTTATTGAGTTGCTCCTCAGTAAGGTCAAGGTAGCAGGCGTCAGCATAGTCGAGAATTGGAAGAAGGAGAGATTGTGCAAGCGAAACTTTGGTCCGTAATTCAAAATCTAAAGCGATAACCCCTTTTATGTACATTAAAAAACAGTTTACAGTTTCAGCTTCGAAATGGTGCTGAAAACTGGTATGAACTTCCTTGAAAGTCTCTCGCGTCGAAAAGTCTCTTTTTTTTAGTCAAACCACCGCGGGCCGCGAGCGGCCGTACAAAACAAAGTTTCTACAAAAAATATATTGTCAGCGTTATCTGAATGCGAACCAGGGCCCTCACGCACCGCTACCAAGAGCCGCCACGACTGAGCCACGCAGTATTCGCGCGATGCCAAAACAGAAGAAAAAAAAATTATTTGGACCGTGCCGTGTACCGTGTCTGACTGACTCTTACTTTAAAGCTTACGAGAAACATCTCGTAAGCTTTAAAGTAAGAGTCAGTGAATGGGAATTCCTTACCTATTGGCATTATGGTTTGTTAACCATAATTAAGGTGAGGAATTCCCATACATAGTTATCCTTACCTATCATTTTCTCTTTTGACATGACGCTTGCAAAAATGTGGTAAACAATTGCCTATAAAAAAAATAATGTTATTGTGTTATATACTTTAAATCAAGCGACCCGCGGGGTTCGTGTTATTCGACTTAAAAAATAATATTAAAAGCTCCTACAAAATTCATCAGCATTGTGTGAATGCGAACCAGGGCCCTCACACGCTGCAATCAAGTGCAATCTTTAACCCTACACTTCGATATTGGTATTGCTTTTAGTACCGTGTCTTTTCATTTATATGTCAGAAGCGTTCGAGATTACACCGGTCACTCTTCTCTCACCTACAGACATTTCTTATAAGAGAGACTGAGACCGATGTATTACGTCCGTGTCGCTAAGTTTAATCGTTTCAACGTACCTACTACGGCTCTACTATTATTACGAGTATGCTTCGATCCGCGCATGAAAAAATACCTTTAAAAATCAATAAAAAAAAAAATATTAATCGGTGTGTTAAAAAATATCGCACCGTAATATATGATTTTTTTGAAACAAATCTGCATATTCAGTTTTTCTTAACCGACATCAGTTGAGAAGTTAGATTTTAAAAAAAAAAATGTCGGTAATTCAAAATCTAAAGCGATAACCTCCCCCTTTTCTTACATTAAAAAATAGTTTACAGTTTCAGCTTCGAAACGGTGCTGAAAACTGGCATGAACTTCCTCGAAAGTCTCTCGCGATTCGCGCGGAACCCGAACGCGGCCCGAATGTCTTAAGATTAAAAAAAAATTGTATGAAACGCGTAATTTTTTTTTTACAGATTTGAAAGAGTACCGAAAGGCATGCAAACTTTAGTTCAAGGTCAACCCCTCTATCTCTCGCGATTTCCGAGGGAAGTAGGGGGTATAGTTTACCTTTGTATGGCGGCCATATTGAAAAATGACGGAATCAAAATTTGTTTTTCATATTCCTACTAATCATCAAGGAGGATAGTCAGATATCGATTTTCATCTGGATCGCATAACGTTTTCTTAAAGTCGATATTTCCGTATTCGCCATTTTGAAAAAATCGGTTTTGTCAATTTAACCCTTATTGCATCTTCACTTGATCCTTTGGAATGACTTTTCTAAAATATTGGTATTCGTAGCTCAAAAAAGGAAAGTGTATATTTCGATAAAAGTACCTTTGTATGGCGGCCATATTAAAAAATGGCGAAAGTCAAAATTTGATTTCAGAATGTTAATAATCATTCAATAGGACTTCCAGATATCGATTTTCATCCGGATCGGTGAAACTTTTTTTCCGCCGTGACCTAAATTTCCGCCATTTTGAAAAAAAAATATTCCGATATATTCCCCTTGGGCTCCTAAACAATATTAGTTTGAGCTGTTTATACTAAAGTATCACGGTGTCGGCGTCATTTCCGGTCTAAATTTGTATGGCGGATTTTTTTCCCGCCGTTTTGAATTTTTTTTATTTGCCCTAAAATTGTCCAAGGGTTTGCTATAACATTTTTTTAAAACGCACATGATCTATCTCGTACAGTTTAGCCAGGCCGTTGATGGTCGCGATGATGGAAGATCGAAAGACCAGGATTTGAATTTTTTTAAATTCCAAACTACCATATCTATATGAATCGTAAAAAACAATGGCAAACTTTCCCATAGGTATCGAGAAACAATGTGTTGAATTTGTAAAAAAAAAATTGGCACGTGCAAGATGGCAAGCGAAGCCGATTCCCAGAACGGTAACGCGGTAAAGGTGCTGAGCCGCCGCGCTTTTGTATAGATAGATACCTATACCTACAGATCTATGCGGTTCCCGACATTGGTGTCGATTCTGTGTCGCATTCTCTAAAACTAAAGTAAACTTAAAGTATGGCGGTACTCTTCTGATAAAGGGGAAATGAAAAAGACGGAACCTGCAACCTGCGATGAAGAAGTACATACAGCCTTATTAATAAACGCGAAATAGCTTTGGATTAGTTACACAATCTTTTGTCTCTTTCAATCCAGCTAAATATTCCAGTAGCAAGAAAAGGACAAAAGCTGAAGTAACTAACCCAAAACTAATACCCGTTTATTAATAAGGCTGCTATGGTCCGTTCTCCATTCATAGTTTAATCAGGCAGAAATACATAATCACCAATTTGTTGATTAATTAGGTTGATTTTAGAAATTGAAATAATTTGTATTTAAGACGAACTTAAATCAAAATGAACTGAATACGCATTGACTTACCTTGGTATTTTTGGCGTATTTAAAAAAGGGAATGATAGTTATTTACAACGATTAAACTAAATCGTACCACCTATTTACAACCTTAATTTTTTTAATAATGTGCACCTCTTCGCTTGAAGCACAGCTCGGCACGCTGACGCATGTTGTCTTTCACACGATCCAAAACGAATGAATCACTTTTAACAGTTTTAAATGCACTAATGATTTTAGTCTTTAATTCTTCCTTGTTTACATACTCTGTAGCGTACACAAATAGTTTTACCTCACCTCATAAGTAAGAATCTAATGGAGTGAGATCCGGAGAGCAAGCCGGTCACGGAACAGGCCCTCTACGACCTGCCCAGCTATATTCGAAGTTACTACTTAAGTACTCACGTCCTTGTGACTACATGTCGTTCATCACACTTTTTAAAACGTTTAAGTATGACACATTATTCAGTCTTCCTTCGATAAAATACGAAACAGTTATTTAGAACACTAATGTTTCCCAACCGCTGAATACCTACACCCTTTATCACGGATCACACACGCAGCACGACACACGAAGGATTACACGCGTATTGTTGCGGGCGCGGAAGTAGGAAGCGGTACACCGGATGTACACATCAGTCGGCGCTTGCGATGACACTAATTACGCAGTGGGCAGGCGCCGGTGATGCGACAGGACAGCGGGTTGACGGGACGGGGTGGCGGGGGTGCTTTTTTGTGAAATGTGGGAATGTATTCACCATACTTCACTTATTTATAGGGCAATTTGGTCAAAAATTAAGTACCTAATTTTATTAATATAATATAATATGTGTGGACATATTACATAATCATAACGACAATCGTTTACCGAGTGCTCTCATTCAGTATCGTTCGCATCTCACCAGTCATTCTGTGTAACCAACCAATGGAGTAAGCTTTTGTGGTGCCATCAGTTTCCGAATGCAATAGGAGCGATGGTCAAGTAACGGTATAGTAAAGTCAACCTTGGCTCCGTTACAATAGAGTCGAATCGTTTCAACGTACCTACTACGGATACTATTATTAAGAGCGCGCTTCGTTCCGCGCATGAAATAATACCTTTAAAAATCGATTAAAAATAAAATTACTATTGACCGGTGTGTAAAAAAATATTGCATCGTAATATATGATTTTTTTGCAACAAATCTGCATATTTAGTTTTTCTTAACCGACATCCGTTGAGAAGTTAGTTTTTTTTTTTAAAAAAGGTCCGTAATTCAAAATCTAAAGCGATAACCCCACTTTTTTTTTACATTAAAAAATAGCTTACAGTTTCAGCTTCGAAACGGTGCTGAAAACTGCTATGAACTTCCTTGAAAGTCTCTCGCGATTCGCGCGGAAACCGAACGCGGCCCGAATTTCTTAAGATTTAAAAAAAAAAATTGTATGAAACTTGTATTTTTTTTTACAGATTTGAAAGGGTACCAAAAAGCACGCAAACTTTAGTTCGAGGTCGACCCCTCTATCTCTCGCGATTTCCGAGGGAAGTAGGGGGTATAGTGTACCTTTGTATGGCGGCCATATTGAAAAATGGCGGAATCAAAATTTTTTTTCCATATTCCTACTAATCATCGAGGGGGATAGTCGGATATCGATTTTCATCTGGATCGGATAACTTTTACTTAAAGTTGATATTACTGTAGCCGCCATTTTGAAAAAAATCGGTTTTGTTATATTTGCATTTTAACCCTTATTGTATCTTCACTTGATCCTCAGGAACGACTTTTCTAAAATATTGGTATTCGTGGTTCCAAAAAGGAAAGTGTACATTTCGATAAAAGTACCTTTGTATGGCGGCCATATTAAAAAATGGCGAAAGTCAAAATTTGATTTCATAATGTTGATCGGCATTCTATGGAACTTTCAGATATCGATTTTCATCCGCATCGGTGAAACTTTTTTTTCCGCCGTGACCTAAAATTCCGCCATTTTGAAAAAAAAAATAATCCGGATTCTTCTCCTTGGGCTTCCGAACAATATTAGTTTGAGCTCTTTATACTAAAGTATCACGGTTTCGGCGTCATTTCCGGTCAAAATTTGTATGGCGGATTTTTTTTTCCGCCATTTTGAATTTTTTTTATCTGCCCTAAAATCGTCTCAAGGTTTGCTATAACATTCCTTAAAACGCACGTGACCTATCTGGTACCGTTTAGCCAGGCCGTTGACGGTCGCGATGATGGAAGGTCGAAAGACCAGGATTTGAATATTTTTGAATTTCAAACTACCACGTCTATACGAATCGTAAAGAACGATCGCAAATTTTCCCATAGGTATCGAGAAACGATGCGTTGAATTTGTAAAAAAAAATTTGTATGGCGGCCACCTTTAAAAATGGCGGAATCGAAATTTTTTTTTCAAATATGGAATCTGCGGCCTCGAAAACCCTCCGATGCAAAAGATCAGTCGGATCGGACCAACTTTCAAAATGGCCGCCATCTTGAATCCGCCATCTTGGATTTTAATGACCACCGTCGGAAAGCCCCCAACGTCCTCTACGACATTCGGTCGAGCACCCCCCGCGTGACTCTTACCGTTTTCGATCTACGAGCGTTTCCATTTTGTATGGAATTTTAGTTTTTTTGTATGGGAACCCCATTTTTTTTTATTTCTCTAAAATCCTCTCAGGGTTTCCTCCAACTTTAGTTAGAAGGCGACACCAATCCGACTTTTGGTTTCCGAGATCCGTCGAGCGGTTCCATCTCGAAGACGATTTTCCGATGATGTCAGATTTTTCTCGTCGGTTACTCGCCCTCCTCTACGCGAACCTATAGTCACTTTTTCTCCATCACCTCCCATCTCTTCAATCAATTCTCTAAGTGAGTCAGTGAGTCAACATTTAACTTTATATAATGTAACTAGTATTATGCCCCGTGCGCGGGCCGCGAGCGGCCCGCGGTGGTTTGACTTTTCACTCGTGTACGTTTTTGAACATTTTAATTAAATGATGCAAAAACAACAAAACGACACTTCGACAAAACTCTGATTTCATGCTTTTAATATAACCAACCAACCAATGGAGTAAGCTATTGTGTTGTGGTGCCATCAGTTTCCGAATGCAATCGGAGCGATGGTCAAGTAACGGTATAGTAAAGTCAACATTGGCTCCTTGGTTACAATCAAGAGTTGAATCGTTTCAACGTACCTACTACGGCAACTATTTTTTTTTTTTTTTACGTATATATGCTTCGATCCGCGCATGAAAAACTACCTTTAAAAATCGATTAAAAATATAATTACTATTAATCGGTGTGTTAAAAAATATCGCAATGTAATATATGATTTTTTTGCAACTAATCTGCATATTTAGTTTTTTTTAACCAACATCCGTTGAGTAGTTATATTAAAAAAAAAAAACCGTAATTCAAAATCTAAACCGATAACTTTCCTTTTTTTTTTTTATTAAAAAACAGCTTACAGTTTCAGCTTCGAAACGGTGCTGAAAACTGATATGAACTTCTCTGAAAGTCTCTCGCGATTCGCGCGGAACCCGAACACGGCCCGAATTTCTTAAGATTAAAATAAAAATCATTTGAATAATGATATTATCGTTATGACCTTCTACGTTTTGAAATAAATATTGTGATTGCATGCCTACCTGCAGTACAGTTGATGGACAGTTTTTGGATTATAACTGCATGTTCGCACGCACAAGACCTTGACTTGAGTCGAGAGAAGCTGCTGTTGTTTTGGAGTCAAATGTACCGGCAACAGCGGCGGCGGCGGCTTCACGTAGGCGGTGTGTATTCCTGCAAAAATAACGTATTACATAAGTGAATCAAGTTAGGTACTTGTTACTTTGATTATGGGCCCCGTTTTAACAAGTTTTATGGTGAGAGACAGTGATGTAATAACTTTGTCAGATAGTAATCAATCTTAATATTTCACTAATGCGAAATGAGTATAAACTATAAACAATATAATAATAAACTATATTTTACCACGTTCGTTTGTTTAGTGTTGATTGATGGATTCATACATGATGTCAATAGGTTTTATGTTATAATAATATTGTATATTATACCTTATCATCATCATCATCATCATCGTTGGGTTGTGTTCCTCTTCGATCTCCTCGGAGTGACCTCCTCGATATAATCTGTGATGCTTGCGTGCGGCGAATAGATATTATATGTGTCTCCTTAGATCGCACGGTATAGGAAAGAATCCTGAAAAAATAGATGATGATGATGTAACATAAAGTAAATTAAAGTTGAAATTCAATATTAAAGAAGACATTGGCCAATAAAAGATTTTCCTATATATATATATATATAATAGATTTTGTGTTGCAAAATCTTGCAATGCATATTTGAGAAAATGATTAACACAATTGTATTTCAGTAAATTATGAAGTTAAGTGTTTAATACACTACTGAAAAATTAGGAAAGCGCCTTTTTTTTACGTTACTAAATTAAACTTACCATCATTGAACTGATTGAAGACATGCATGATTGCAATTATTCTTCATCATTCATCCGCGAGTCCACGTCGGCGGCGTAGGCAGCGCGTGACTATGCAACTCTTATTAAATTTGTCAGTGAAGTGTAGAGAAGATTTTCGAGCCATATTCCACACCACCCATGAGGTTTGGCTCCAGGCGCGCTTTTTTTAACGTGGTATCCCCCGAGAGGCCTAGTCCACACTGACTACTGATAAATTACTAATTACACTACTACATTCACTATAAGAATGAATGAATCTATTAGTGAAATGAATGGTGAAAAATGAATGGATTGTCTGGAAGAGACACTATCTGCATTGTAATGATGAAAACCAAATAAAGCGTTATCTATTTACCTACTACTAAATACATAATAAAAAAAATAAAAAAAAGGGCTGACAAAATACTGTCATGGCTGCATGATTTATCGCTATTGCAGATAAATAAACTACTGCATGATTTATTTATTTATTTATTAAACAGAGGCAAACAATTTTTCAAAGCCTTTCCAAGACGAACCAATTATATATTTATTTATATTATTTATTACAAGATTAAGTCTGAAATAATTTTATTGTTTGCATAGGGTATGCCATTTATTACGCGATTTGAATTGACTAAAATTTTGATCGATTCCCTATCTTGGACGCGGCCTAATGCCACGTACAATTGGCCGTGACTGAATACATCTGACCGCAAATCTACCCCGACGCGACTAATAGTTTGACCCTGACTTTTGTGAATAGTCATCGCATAGCACACCTGAAGGGGGAACTGACGACGACTCATTTCGTAAGGACTATTGTGATCAATGGGAGCTTTAAATAGAATTCGCGGAATCAAATATGGAATATTATCGTAACAACCCCTTTTACGAACGGTAATTAATAGAGGAGATACGGCTACTACGATCACTTTTGTGCCGTTCACTAAGCCGTCCGCGAAACTTATATTGCGAATGATCATGCATACGCATCCTATTTTTAACTTTAAATCGAACTCGGGAATGCCTTGGGGTTGTAATCTATTTAATGCGTCGGATCCTAAGAACAACTGATCCGCATCGTCGTTAATAATTTTGTCTGCCGAATAAAAATGGAGTAATTCTCCCGATACGCGATCTAATACGATAGAATTTATTTCCCGAACGGCGTCATTGCGAGTGCACAGTATAGCTCTGAGAGCGCACACATCGGGCTCGTCAATGACGACGTTTGAAAATACAAAGTCTATCAGATCGTTCAACTCGATAACGTGCTCTATTAAATCTAAAGGGACCATTCTTTGGATATTTCTGCCGCTACGCATAGGTATAGTATCTATAGCGTTCGATCCCAATCTTAGAAGAAAATCGGCAAAAATTACGTCCTCCCGGCATCGCATCGATTGGAGCAATGAAAACTTTTTTAAATTTTGCCAAAGTGGGGATTTCTTTAGTGAACTGTTCACTATATCAGAATCGGACTTTGCGTTTACTACTACTGGAGGAATTTGTCTGAAATCGCCCGCAAATATGACAACTTTACCTCCAAAAATTATGTCATTACACCGCATGAGGTCGCGCAACGATCGATCTAACATATGTATTAGATACTTATGTGCCATTGGCGCCTCATCATAAATTATAACAGCCGCATTTGCAATTAATTCAGCGCGTTGGGTTTTGTTTGTTATATTCCAATAAGCGCTGTCGTCTACGATATCTAACGGGAATTTAAACATGGAATGAGCGGTAGAGGCGTTTTCTAAATTTTGTGCGGCTATGGCCGACGAGGCCGTGCAAATCACAACTGATTTTAAATTTCCTCTGACATGAGCCGTGATTGTTTTTAACAAAGTGGTTTTGCCTGTACCAGAAGGACCGTCAACGAAAATGGCACGCGCATTTCTTTCGCGAAATTCCCGATCTATGCAAAGCCGATTGATATAGTCGAATGCGGATCGTTGTTCGGAGGATAACCGAGTTAACCATTCGTTAACTATCGAAATTTGCTGGGTCAAATCGTATTCGACGCGTTCCCTACCCAATTCGGTGGAATCATCCTGGACTTCCGGAAGACCCAGTAATGCCAACGAAGAGCCGTGTTTACGTAAAAACGTATTTATTTGTGTGAGGCACGATCTGTAAGCGGATTCGTATTCGTTTGGCATCCTATGCAAAATATCTTCGCAAAGTTGATTTTTAAACGTGTCCCACAGCGTCGCGGCCGGGGCACCGTTAACAGCCAACAGTACGAAAAATCTACGCAGGCGGTGGCCCGTGAAAAACGTTGAAGCTTCCCGCATAGCTCTTTCGTACTCGACTTCGTCGTCCGCGAGCCCTACTGCTTTGGCGGCGTCTTGGAAAGTCGTACAAGCGGGACCACCGAGATTCAAAAGTTCCGCGTAACCGCGGCACGGAAATGAATTTAATAGAATTCTAAGGTAGAATTGTTCACCTCTGTTAGGCGCGACCCAGAACAAACGCGCGACCATTTCGCCTCTTTGGCGTTCCGTTACAAATTTGCCGTTATATGTCTCGAACACTGTTGATTTAGTATTGGGGCGTTTTTTACCGTGAACGATATATTTTTCATAAAAGTCTACGTATTTTAAAGAATCGAATGGTTCGCCCTGTGGCCGATTAAAATACGCGAGCAAGTCGGACGATTCGCGACTAACATCGGTTTCATGGCCCGGTTTGAAATACACGGTTTGCCTATTCTCTAAATGCACGGCCAATTGTTTTACGTTCGGTTCGCGCGCGGTAACGTCGAATTCTAAAACACGCCAAGCCGCGTCGCTCGACCCTATATACCGTTTAGTAACGTATTCCTCGATCTCGTTAACTTGGTCCTGTTCAACGATGGCAACGCGCGCTTCATCGGGCCCTTTTGTCATATATTTAAAAAGATATTTAACAACACTGCGGTTCGAGGATATTTCAATATTGATATGACAATCGTACTTTAATAGCAATCCGGCGTTGTACGGGACGACCCACAAATCGTTCACTTTTATCTCACGATTGCGAAATTTAATAACGCCTTCGTTGTTACTATCGCGGCGCAAATGAATGAAACCTCTATCGTCACAGAAGGTGACGTCGGTTTCGCGTTTAGGAAAGCGTTTGCTACATTTTTTTTTGTCTTTGTCGTAGCACGGCAGGTTCTCTCTTTCTTGCCCGCACGGTCCGTGAATCATATGATTCAGGACCGCTCTACGTAACCTGCCTTCCGCTTCTAATGCGTCGGGTATGTCAGCGCGACATACCTTGTCGATATCTACGTTCTCTACCGGACCTCCCCCTTGGACTCTAAAGCAAATGTGGGCATGAGGCAATCCTCTTTTTTGAAATTCAATAACGTACGTTAAATAATCGAGAGTTCCGAACCATGCGCCGGAACGAAAATCTCGAATCAGCTCAAGCAAGCGCAAATTAAAGACTCTAGCGCAGATGAGCGGGTTGGGGCGCTGGCCTTGAGGAGTTGAATTTTTTATCTCAGGCCAATTGGGATTACACGTGACAGTGATAAAATAGGAAGGAGGTCCCAATCTATTGACCAACGCGATGCAATCTAAATATTTAAGTTTCATATAACGCGGGCCCCCAGTAAAAGTGTTCGGTAAGTAGATACGTCCCGGTGCAACGCCTTCTCCGACGATGGTTTCGTCGTTTAACAATTCGAGGAGTGGTGCGGCTCTCAACTCGTTACTACGATTCGTTTGCATGTGTAATATATATCGCAAACGTTCCTCGCTTATTCTACAATACATATCGACTAACCACTCCTCAGATAGACGTCCAAGTTGACTGAATCTATCTTCAGAAAGAAGGAGACATCTAACGTATCTGGCCTGAGTAAGTTTGTTGCCATTGTTGTCGAGTTTCCCGGGATACCACCCCGCATTGCCTTCCGGATATAAAAGTGGAAATTGAAAACTTTCATACAAGTTGTGCATAATGTCAACCGTATGAGGTTTTCTTTCCCCGATTTTCCAAACGGCAATGCAGCGGGGTACGTACTCGTCGCGGTCGGTACAAATAACGGCGGAAACTTCTCTTCCCACGGGCTGGTCGCCTAAAATATTTCCGTGAGTGGCTCGAGAAGTTCTTTCGAACAATATGAACGCTTCATCGGAAGCTTCTGAATGTAATCTTTTGAAACATTCTATGAACGGGTTAACGTTCTCTAGAAAGTTTCTAATTGATCTGACTACTTCTAAATCTAAACTTTGATTAAGAGCCAAGTTTTCGCGTTCCGAGGAATCGTTAATATATAAACCTATGTTATTCATTGATTGGTCGTAAGCTAAATCGAAAACGCGATGATACGTTCGACCTTGAATTTTGATAAACGATAAACCTTCCGGTTGGTGGAAACCGTGCGAAACACCCAAAGCCGAAAAAGCGAACAGATTATTATACGCGCGCGGTCTTTTTTCGAAACTGGGATGACGATAAAAATTTTCCGTTAACGGTGTAAACGTGTGAACATTATTCGCGCCCGAAGAGCAACACCACTGCTTCCGGGATTTTTCTTCGAAAAAAAGGTGACAATTACAATAAACGCAAAAATGGGTATCATTCGATAAGAGGGAGGGGTTTTTTAATGAAAATATAGGTATCGAATTTAATTCGTCATCCCGTTTCTCGCCTATCAAATTTCGCGACCTACGCAATGGAATATCTATATTCCGACTAAATTCACGGTAATGCTGTGACGTTTGTTCGACGATTTGAGGATTTTTTTCTCTATATTTTTGAACGGCTTCGCGATTCACAACTGGATTATTTTGAGAATATTTTTGAACCGATTCGCGATGTATTTCTGGATTTTGTTTAGCGTATTTTTTAACGGCCTCGCGATTTGTTTCCGCATTGTTTTTAGCGTATTTATTAACCGCGTCCAGCTGTGCATTGTCTTTGGACTTTTTTTGTCCTCTTTTTACCTTAATGGGTCGGCCTCTGTTTTTTGCAGATGGCTTATTTTCCGGTGACTCTAAGCTATCCAGCACAACTACAGGTTTTAAAAGCGATAATTTGAAGTCGTCTATCCTTTCTAATACTACCACTGGTTTTCTAGTAGCACTCGATTTATGTGTTTTCAATTTCGCGGCCATTGATTTTGCAGTGGTAGTAACGATTTTTGGCAAATTTTTGCAAACTACTTCCGCGTAAGTAACACGTGACACGGACGTGTTACTTACGAGAATCGATTGACTACATTGGCTTACGGTCGCCTGAGATGGAACGACAAACGGCGAAATGGCGTCACCCTGTCCCTGTATAGAAAAAATTTTAGGTGAATCTACCACGGGAATCGAATCAAATTGAATCGATACAGAACTTCGACTACATTCAGTCCGATCAGAACCAGTATTTTGTGTTTTGTTTGGTTTTGATAGAGGACTAATTATCTCCAAAGTGGAGACTGAGCTTTTGCTGCACTGAGTATTATCATTACCTGGGGCGGGTGTGGCAGGTTTCAACGGATCGAGTACCGTGAATTGATGTATCTCATATTGAAAACCGTATCTACAGTTAAAATCGATGAGTGCGCTTGCTAAGGATTCTACGGATGAAAGAGCAAATATTCTTGCCACACCCTTCGAACTATTTTTATTAAACGCATCTACTGCATGACTATTAAATATATAATAGCAACCATTAAAGCGCCAAAACGACACTGTATAATCACACCCGGTAAAGGTGGCGCCACACGTCCTGTCGTTCCAATCTTTATTACTAAACATTCTATTCAATATTATTTTTAATTTTGATTTACGATTAGGTTCGTCAAACCGATCGTCTGGATATAATCCATTATGTATGTAGTTGCGCTTTATTTTAATTTTTTTACCACCTACTGGTATAACAGTAGTGTCAGTTGTAGGATCGGTTATTTCGTCTGGACATAAGAATCTACTACCCGCATCAGACGCTATATTCTTTGCTAATTCTACATAAAGTTGGTCACCGGCTTCCAACACGAGTTCAAATTGAAATTTAGAAATGTCGCGACGACAATCGATTTCAAAAGAAGAATGTGCTAATGCAGTTGCAGCCATGGCAGTACATTGAATCCCTAAACCCTTAAATCTGATGTCGCCCTGATGCGTCTCCCCTGCAACAAACATATAACAATAATATATTAACAGAATGTCTTGTAGGTTATAGAAAGAAAAATTACAATTTCCTAAACTTATAGCACAAAAAATAAAAATATCTGCATTCCTTTCAATTCAATGTGTAAAATAGTGAACCGATTAAATTCACACAGAATGACAGGCTACAATTTCTATTTAAAGGGACGCAATACCCGCCGTCAGCTTATAACATTCACACTTTTTAACATTTTTTACAGTATAATATAAGTACCTATAACTTGTATAATAATAACTAACCCAAAATAAATGATATTGAAACATATCTGCTTTCCATATAATATATATATTTGTTATATAAGTGTAAAAAATGCGAACAGATAGCTGCGCGGCGGGTACCTACCTACCCATTGCCACTTCAGCTATTAATCTATTAATATTGTACTTTATTCTAAGAAAGATGCAAGAAAAAATATAACAGAAAAAATCTTTAATTAAAATCAATCAATCTTATGCTATCTATACTAATATAATAAAGCTGAAGTGATTTTTTGTGTGTTTGTTTGTTTGAACGCGCTAATCACTGGAACTACAAGTCCGATTTGAAAAATTCTTTTTACATATGAAGGCCACATTCACGACGAATAGTAGGTATAGGCTATGCGAGTGAAACCGCAGAGTTCAGATAGTAAAAAATAAAGAAGTAAATTTACGTTTGTATAGTTTCAAAAATAATAATTTACCTCGGGCAACGCATCGGAGTTCATTTTTGAAACAGGACCAATTGAAATCAGCGCTCGAACCTGCTTCCGGAGAGTGGACTCGTTTCATCTGAAATTAATTAAAATAAAATGTTAATCCACGAATCCGCATAAATATGGCAAATTTGATTGAATACGGAATAATCACACACTCTTTACCTTCGAAGTAGACAAAATCCTATCAGGAAAATGACGAAAATTTAAAAGAAACGTTTTTTCTATAAAAAAAAAACTAAAACTACCGATCAAAATCAGACCATGTTATCCATACCTCCATATTATTAATCCAACTATTTATTTGCAGCAAAAACTAAATAAAAACACAAAAACATAAATATAACTAAAATTGTTCTACACAAATCGGCCCCAGCTCAGCATACTACTGATTTATAAAAAGCAGTGCTGGTCTTCCGATAGGGCCATAGGGTAGGTGACGTCACGATAGCTAAAGGTTAATTGTTTTCTACAGTCAGACAGACTAATTGTGCAGAAAGTAACTAACAAATTATAAAAAGAAAAATACAGTCCCATACATGAACAAAACAGCAACAATAAAAGTAAAATTCAATTTAACATAAAAGAACAAAATAATAATTAAAAGAACAAAATAATAAATAAATAATTATAACAACAATAACGGACGGTACCTTATATTACAAAACAAAATTATCTTTGGGAACTGGGTAAGTAAGTGTTGATGGCAGTGGTTAATGGTGGTTAATGGGTAAGTGTTTCATATTTGAGACTATTGAATACCTGTCGATTGCTTTTTGAATTATTTAAATCGGAAATTTCATTCAAAAGATATTATGAAATTAAAAATGTAGGAGATAACGAAAAATTTAAATAATGCAACAATCGGCTCTGAGCTAAGCCGCAGCGCCGCCGCCGCGCCTTTCTTTCGTTTAGGTACCTACCTACCTATACCTACAGATGCGGTTCGCGACATTGACTGGTTATGTACATAATACTTATGTAATCATAAATCATTTCAAATTTACTTTTTCATGATTGGGTCGGTATGTACGTACAGACAGAATAATTTTTATTTTGCAGTTGATATGTATGCTTTTCCATAGGTAGGTCTACATTAAATCTGCTCACTCACGAGTTACAGTAATAAGTATATACGTATATATATATGTATATATATATGGGTATTTATACAAAAATTGGGTAACTTGATGCCATCAATCAATAATACAAATATAATTATATTTGCTTATATTTTTTATGATTAATTTTAAAACAATTAAAAGCCTTTTATTTGGTCACTCAATTTTAACTATTCATTTTAAATATAAATTTGTATAACTTCACAATATATACTTAAAACGTCAGTACTTTGGCGTGTCACAACCTCAAAAGCGAGCAATCAAATAGCTGTGTATTAAATATTACCTTTAATATCATAAAACTCACTATGTCACTATAATCTGTGATGTATTTAATAATATATAATTACAGCTTTCATAATATAATATTCTCACCGTTGTTGTAAAAATAATAATAAACTTTGTGTTCAGTTTTATTCGTCAGTCCGTTAGGTGTTGTTCGAATTTGAATTTTTCGCTAAATATCGGCGATTTAAATTCAATTCCGCGTTACATTTCAACGTTGGTATTAAAGTTAGCTGCAGACCACGCCATTGTTCGGCTGCCGTTACTATGCCTATGCAGCTGTGTTTGTCGTGTGAACACGTGCAAGTCCAGACAAAATGTCAGTCCTTCGGGGAATCGCTATTTTCTTGTAAATCTGTCTTATATATTAATTTCTACATAGTTAACTTTGCTCTGTAAAATGTAGCTTCTTGATATTCAAAAATATCAAAATAAACATAAGTTCTACAGATAACCTGAAATCGATGCTTGTTTCGTCAGTCTTTTGGCGTCAGTCCTTTGTCTGATATTGCGCCAAAAGACTGATTTTTTGAGCGTGTCTAAGCATTTTTCAAGAGAGTTGAAAGGCAAGAAATTTGAGGATAACAACGAAGTGATGGCTGCCGTAGAAGCGTTTTGAGAGAGCCAGAAGAATTTTTTTTCTAAAGGAAATTGCGCTTTAGAGTCCATATGGACCAAGTGTATTGATTCGACAGGAGACTACGTTGAAAAATAAATTAAATCCAGACACCTAAATAACGCATATCATTTCGATTATCATAAATTTTTGATCAGCCCTCGTGTATTAGGCATGTCAGAAGGCTGTTTTGAAGACAGATGGTATTACTTGGTAACCATTATTATGTTATGTTAATTTTAGTATCTTTAAGGCAGAAAGAGATTTATATTTTTATTTTAATTGTTTAGAAATGTATATTGTTAAGTTAACCTACCTCAGAAGTAAAATAAAGTAACTAAAAAGCTGTTTTATAGGTGGAGAAAGTTGTTCCTCACAGTATTAAGCTAATAAATATTTTTTATGTGTTACTTAAATATCTTATTAGTTGTGTGTTTTATCAGCAGTTTGTCACCCGCGTCAGTTCCCTGGCAGTCAAATTCGGTAAAATCGAAATAATACTAATATAATAATATGTGTGTGGACATCTCACACAGCGCCACCTAGTCCCAAACTAAGCAATGCTTGTACTATGGGAACCAGATAACTGATACATTACTTAGATACTTTTTGTTTGTAAATACATACATAGAATACAATATAACACCCAGACACAGAACAAACACCTATATTCATGACACAAATGTTTGTCCTGGGTGGGAATCGAACCCACAACCTACAGTTCAGAAAGCAGGGTTACTACCAACTGAGCTATCGGGCCAGTCAAATAAATAAATAAATATCTATGCACCTACTTTAAAAAGTGACTGGCCATATCATGAGCAATATATTCATTATATTAGCTATCTTATAACGCGAATTTATAGGATTTTCATAAAAAAAACTATCATAAACTAAATATCCCGAATAGTTACCCAATTTTTGTACATTCACCCATATATTTATTATATATATATATTCAAGTCATCACATCAACTAACAATGAATTGTTCTAATGCAAACTAACAATGATTTTTCTAATGCAAATGTCGGCCTAAGTTTTGTACCGCGTGAGTTTGAAAAACTAACATTAATTCCTTCAAATTTTGTATAATAAAACAAATGAATCTTACCTTGATAACCTGAAACAGCGACAACTAACAAAAAAAATATCATTAAAATACACAAACACTACAATTTAAGTACATATTTTTAAAAATTTCAAGAAGACATACACACCCGTTCGTTATGAGAAAACAAAACAATATGACGATTAATTTCAATACGTTTTAAACCCGTCAGCGTTAGCGAAAACACAAAAACAGGTTCTAGAAAAGAATGCAAAAAAACTGCAGCACCCTTGAAGCGTTTCCGCGAAAACTCTCACAGCTGGTAAGCAGATTAACGTCAGAAGCGTTCGAGATTAAACCGGTCACTCTCTTCTTACCTACGGACATTTCTTATAAGAGAGACTGAGACCGATGTATTACATCCGTGTCGCTAAACGGCTACTATTATTACGAGTATGCTTCTATTCGCGCATGAAAAAATACCATGCAGTCTTTAACCTTGAAATTGGTGTCCTTTTTTGAACCGTGTCTTTTCATTTATATTATCAGTCTAAAAATGCTTTTAACACTTAGGCGCATGTAATCTAATTGAAACATATATAATATCCATATATGTTTCAATTTGACATATATAATATATATATATGTTTCAATTTTAAAAGTCATTAATTGATTTCATGCTTTTTTGTTATGGCGCCACGTGGTTAGCGTATTTGCCAGTGTCAAGTGTATCATCAAATTCGAGTCAACAAAATCACGTCCAAATTCAGTCCAGTCACAGTCATGGTCGTCCTTCAGTAAAGCAAGCGGTGAATACTTTACTGAACGCTTCTACGGAGTAGTCTTTGCGAGAACACGAAATTACACATTTTTCGTCTTTGTATCATTTCCCTTTTCACTCGTGTACGTTTATGAACATTTAATTAAATAATGCAAAAACAATAACACGACATTCGGCGTTTCCGCCAAAACCCTGATTTCATGGTTTTAATAACCAACCAAAGCTATTGTGTTGTGGTGCCATCAGTTTCCGAATGCAATAGGAGCGATGGTCAAGTAACGGTATAGTAAAGTCAACCTTGGCTCCGTTACAATAGAGTCGAATCGTTTCAACGTACCTACTACGGATACTATTATTAAGAGCGTGTTTCGTTCCGCGCATGAAATAATACCTTTAAAAATCGATTAAAAATAAAATTACTATTGACCGGTAGGTAAAAAAATATTGCATCGTAATAAATGATTTTTTTGCAACAAATCTGCATATTTAGTTTTTCTTAACCGACACCCGTTGAGAAGTTAGTTTTTTTTTTAAAAAAAGGTCCGTAATTCAAAATCTAAAGCGATAACCCCACTTTTTTTTTACATTAAAAAATAGCTTACAGTTTCAGCTTCGAAACGGTGCTGAAAACTGCTATGAACTTCCTCGAAAGTCTCTCGCGATTCGCGCGGAAACCGAACGCGGCCCGAATTTCTTAAGATTTAAAAAAAAAAATTGTATGAAACTTGTATTTTTTTTACAGATTTGAAAGGGTACCAAAAAGCACGCAAACTTTAGTTCGAGGTCGACCCCTCTATCTCTCGCGATTTCCGAGGGAAGTAGGGGGTATAGTGTACCTTTGTATGGCGGCCATATTGAAAAATGGCGGAATCAAAATTTTTTTTCCATATTCCTACTAATCATCGAGGGGGATAGTCGGATATCGATTTTCATCTGGATCGGATAACTTTTACTTAAAGTTGATATTACTGTAGCCGCCATTTTGAAAAAAATCGGTTTTGTTATATTTGCATTTTGACCCTTATTGTATCTTCACTTGATCCTCAGGAACGACTTTTCTAAAATATTGGTATTCGTGGCTCCAAAAAGGAAAGTGTACATTTCGATAAAAGTACCTTTGTATGGCGGCCATATTAAAAAATGGCGAAAGTCAAAATTTGATTTCATAATGTTGATCGGCATTCTATGGAACTTTCAGATATCGATTTTCATCCGCATCGGTGAAACTTTTTTTTCCGCCGTGACCTAAAATTCCGCCATTTTGAAAAAAAAAATAATCCGGATTCTTCTCCTTGGGCTTCCGAACAATATTAGTTTGAGCTCTTTATACTAAAGTATCACGGTTTCGGCGTCATTTCCGGTCAAAATTTGTATGGCGGATTTTTTTTCCGCCATTTTGAATTTTTTTTATCTGCCCTAAAATCGTCTCAAGGTTTGCTATAACATTCCTTAAAACGCACGTGACCTATCTGGTACCGTTTAGCCAGGCCGTTGACGGTCGCGATGATGGAAGGTCGAAAGACCAGGATTTGAATATTTTTGAATTTCAAACTACCACGTCTATACGAATCGTAAAGAACGATCGCAAATTTTCCCATAGGTATCGAGAAACGATGCGTTGAATTTGTAAAAAAAAATTTGTATGGCGGCCACCTTTAAAAATGGCGGAATCGAAATTTTTTTTTCAAATATGGAATCTGCGGCCTCGAAAACCCTCCGATGCAAAAGATCAGTCGGATCGGACCAACTTTCAAAATGGCCGCCATCTTGAATCCGCCATCTTGGATTTTAATGACCACCGTCGGAAAGCCCCCAACGTCCTCTACGACATTCGGTCGAGCACCCCCCGCGTGACTCTTACCGTTTTCGGTCTATGAGCGTTTCCATTTTGTATGGAATTTTAGTTTTTTTGTTTGGGAACCCCATTTTTTTTTATTTCTCTAAAATCCTCCCAAGGTTTCCTCCAACTTTAGTTAGAAGGCGACACCAATCCGACTTTTGGTTTCCGAGATCCGTCGAGCGGTTCCATCTCGAAGACGATTTTCCGATGATGTCAGATTTTTCTCGTCGGTTACTCGCCCTCCTCTACGCGAACCTATAGTCACTTTTTCTCCATCACCTCTCATCTCTTCAATCAATTCTCTAAGTGAGTCAGTGAGTCAACATTTAACTTTATATAATGTAACTAGTATTATGCCCCGTGCGCGGGCCGCGAGCGGCCCGCGGTGTGTTAACTAAAAAAAAGTTCGTACAAAACATAGTTTCTACAAAAAATGCGAACCAGGGCCCTCACGCACCGCTACCAAGAGCCGCCACCACTGGGCCACGCAGTATTCGCGCGGCTGCGCCTAATTCGCCTTGCGTGTTGAAAGAAAAAACAAAAAAAAAAAACATTATATCATCCGAAAGTATTTGGGCCTCCTACAAATATATCTTCTTTACTTTCAATTATTTATCCTGATATTTATTAAGCTTTGGCTTTTTTTATTGTTTCTAATAACTTTCAAAATTATAAACTCTATCCTTTCTACATATTTTTCGTCTTTGTATCATTTCCCTTTTCTTTCACTCGTATACGTTTATGAACATTTTATTAAATAATGCAAAAAAAAACGACACTTGCTAGCGCCACGGTGGTGGAAAAATGAAACTTTTAAGATTAAAAACTATTTACGCACTAAACGCCAATGTTGGGTTATCAAACCTTCTTTGTTAGACGATTTTGAGGTTGTGTTGGTCTTTGATAAAACATATCTATTGTTGCTCCATTTATACGATATTTACTATAGTTACAGTTAGTTATAACAACAATAAACAGAAATATCAATTTTCGCGCGTTAAGCAATGCCATATTTATGTTCTGATTATTTATTCTTTAAAAAATATGCAAACAATAAGCTTTCCAAGGCCAATGCACGTATATTATAGACGAAAACAAAAATTCTAAATATAAGAAAACGTTAAAAAAGGATCGTGTGAATAAATGTGGTCCAAATGAACAAACTTTTTTCGTATTTAGTCTATGGTAAATATATGTCTATGGTAAATATTGATTTAAGCCATGGACTATCTCTGGTATCAGCTGGTCTTCAATTAGTCGGCGTTTTGTAATAAAGTCAAGGTTCTAACTACTTACAATACAACACAATACAAAACGCTTTATTGACACCAAAAATAAACATGTAGAAAATAGAATCACGTAATAAGGTACAATGGACGGTCTTATCGCTAAGAGCGATCTCTTCCAGACAACCTTTGTATGGACAGAGATATGAGACACTATGAGCGAGGACGGCGGTGCAAATAAATACTATATACTAACCTATACTCAAATAATATAATACATAAGAATAAATAATAATAAAATACATATACCTAAATCATTGATACATAATATATACACATGTACAATATAGATAGATAGATAACTCTTTGTCTCACCAACGAAATTCATACAATACAGGAATTATTAAATCTATATATATATATATATATATATACTTATACCAGTTAAAAGGAACACAGTTTATTTAGTAAGGAGTCAGGTTAGATAAATATGAATTGTTGACTTGATATTTAAAAGTGAAAAGTGATTGAGCGCGTCGAATGATAACAGGGAGTTCATTCCACAATCTAACAGCTTGAACTGTGAAGGAGTGGTCGTAGAACGAAGTACGCCGTACCGGGGGCTTGGGAAGGAGGTTTTCCGATGACCTAAGAGACATAGAGTTGGAGTGGGAGTGATAAAGAAAATCGAATCGAGCCTTCAAATAGTGGGGAGTAGAAGGATTAAACAATATATTATAAAAAAAAAGAGACAGGATATGAGTATTCCGGCAAAGACGTATTGGGAGCCACTTGAGTTTAAAACGCAACTGAGACGTGATCATATTTTTGGAGACCGAAAACAAATCGTAAGTAATTTTGAAGACGCTCAAGTTTATTGAGTTGCTCCTCAGTAAGGTCAAGGTAGCAGGCGTCAGCATAGTCGAGAATTGGAAGAAGGAGAGATTGTGCAAGCGAAACTTTGGTCCGTAATTCAAAATCTAAAGCGATAACCCCTTTTTTGTACATTAAAAAACAGCTTACAGTTTCAGCTTCGAAATGGTGCTGAAAACTGGTATGAACTTCCTTGAAAGTCTCTCGCGTCGAAAAGTCTCTTTTTTTTAGTCAAACCACCGCGGGCCGCGAGTGGCCGTACAAAACAAAGTTTCTACAAAAAAATATATTGTCAGCGTTATCTGAATGCGAACCAGGGCCCTCACGCACCGCTACCAAGAGCCGCCACGACTGAGCCACGCAGTATTCGCGCGGTTGCGCCGCGGGACCGTGTTAAAAAAAAAAAAAAACTATATACCATCCGAAAGTATTTGGGCCTCCTACAAATATATCTTCTTTACTTTCAAATATTTATACTGATATTTATAAAGCTTTGGCTTTGTTTATTGATTCTAATAACTTTCAAAATTATAAACTCTATCCTTTCCATTATTTATATTGTGTGTTTTTTTAATACACTTTTCCTTCACATACTTTCCTGATCCCATCATTTTCCAAAATATTTCAAATTTTGTAAGCTCAAAATACAATTTAGCGCGTTTAAGTTTCCCCACTTTTAATTGAAAAGTTAAATCTAACATGACACTGGCAGATTGCATCAATAGCGCGATGCCAAAACAGAAGAAAAAAAAATTATTTGGACCGTGCCGTGTACCGTGTCTGACTGACTCTTACTTTAAAGCTTACGACAAACATCTCGTAAGCTTTAAAGTCAGAGTCAGTGAATGGTCAGTGAATGGGAATTCCTTACCTATTGGCATTATGGTTTGTTAACCATAATTAAGGTGAGGAATTCCCATACATAGTTATCCTTACCTATCATTTTCTCTTTTGACATGACGCTTGCAAAAATGTGGTAAACAATTGCCTATAAAAAAAAAAAATGTTATTGTGTTATATATTTTAAATCAAGCGACCCGCGGGGTTCGTGTTATTCGACTTAAAAAATAATATTAAAAGCTCCTACAAAATTCATCAGCATTGTGTGAATGCGAACCAGGGCCCTCACACGCTGCAATCAAGTGCAATCTTTAACCCTACACTTTGAAATTGGTGTTGCTTTTAGTACCGTGTCTTTTCATTTATATGTCAGAAGCGTTCGAGATTACACCGGTGACTCTCCTCTCACCTACAGACATTTCTTATAAGAGAGACTGAGACCGATGTATTACGTCCGTGTCGCTAAGTTTAATCGTTTCAACGTACCTACTACGGCTCTACTATTATTACGAGTATGCTTCGATCCGCGCATGAAAAAATACCTTTAAATTCAATAAAAAAAAATAAAAATATTAACCGGTGTGTTAAAAAATATCGCACCGTAATATATGATTTTTTTGAAACAAATCTGCATATTCAGTTTTTCTTAACCGACATCAGTTGAGAAGTTAGATTTAAAAAAAAAAAAAATGTCGGTAATTCAAAATCTAAAGCGATAACCTCCCCCTTTTCTTACATTAAAAAATAGTTTACAGTTTCAGCTTCGAAACGGTGCTGAAAACTGGTATGAACTTCCTCGAAAGTCTCTCGCGATTCGCGCGGAACCCGAACGCGGCCCGAATGTCTTAAGATTAAAAAAAAATTGTATGAAACGCGTAATTTTTTTTTACAGATTTGAAAGAGTACCGAAAGGCATGCAAACTTTAGTTCAAGGTCAACCCCTCTATCTCTCGCGATTTCCGAGGGAAGTAGGGGGTATAGTTTACCTTTGTATGGCGGCCATATTGAAAAATGACGGAATCAAAATTTGTTTTTCACATTCCTACTAATCATCAAGGAGGATAGTCAGATATCGATTTTCATCTGGATCGCATAACGTTTTCTTAAAGTCGATATTTCCGTATTCGCCATTTTGAAAAAATCGGTTTTGTCAATTTAACCCTTATTGCATCTTCACTTGATCCTTTGGAATGACGTTTCTAAAATATTGGTATTCGTAGCTCAAAAAAGGAAAGTGTATATTTCGATAAAAGTACCTTTGTATGGCGGCCATATTAAAAAATGGCGAAAGTCAAAATTTGATTTCAGAATGTTAATAATCATTCAATAGGACTTCCAGATATCGATTTTCATCCGGATCGGTGAAACTTTTTTTCCGCCGTGAACTAAATTTCCGCCATTTTGAAAAAAAAATATTCCGATATATTCCCCTTGGGCTCCTAAACAATATTAGTTTGAGCTGTTTATGCTAAAGTATCACGGTGTCGGCGTCATTTCCGGTCTAAATTTGTATGGCGGATTTTTTTCCCGCCATTTTGAATTTTTTTTATTTGCCCTAAAATTGTCCAAGGGTTTGCTATAACATTTTTTAAAACGCACATGATCTATCTCGTACAGTTTAGCCAGGCCGTTGATGGTCGCGATGATGGAAGATCGAAAGACCAGGATTTGAATTTTTTAAAATTCCAAACTACCATATCTATATGAATCGTAAAAAACAATGGCAAACTTTCCCATAGGTATCGAGAAACAATGTGTTGAATTTGTAAAAAAAAAATTGGCACGTGCAAGATGGCAAGCGAAGCCGATTCCCAGAACGGTAACGCGGTAAAGGTGCTGAGCCGCCGCGCTTTTGTATAGATAGATACCTATACCTACAGATCTATACGGTTCCCGACATTGGTGTCGATTCTGTGTCGCATTCTCTAAAACTAAAGTAAACTTAAAGTATGGCGGTACTCTTCTGATAAAGGGGAAATGAAAAAGACGGAACCTGCAACCTGCGATGAAGAAGTACATACAGCCTTATTAATAAACACGAAATAGCTTTGGATTAGTTACACAATCTTTTGTCTCTTTCAATCCAGCTAAATATTCCAGTAGCAAGAAAAGGACAAAAGCTGAAGTAACTAACCCAAAACTAATACCCGTTTATTAATAAGGCTGCTATGGTCCGTTCTCCATTCATAGTTTAATCAGGCAGAAATACATAATCACCAATTTGTTGATTAATTAGGTTGATTTTAGAAATTGAAATAATTTGTATTTAAGACGAACTTAAATCAAAATGAACTGAATACGCATTGACTTACCTTGGTATTTTTGGCGTATTTAAAAAAGGGAATGATAGTTATTTACAACGATTAAACTAAATCGTACCACCTATTTACAACCTTAATTTTTTTAATAATGTGCACCTCTTCGCGTGAAGCACAGCTCGGCACGCTGACGCATGTTGTCTTTCACACGATCCAAAACGAATGAATCACTTTTAACAGTTTTAAATGCACTAATGATTTTAGTCTTTAATTCTTCCTTGTTTACATACTCTGTAGCGTACACAAATAGTTTTACCTCACCTCATAAGTAAGAATCTAATGGAGTGAGATCCGGAGAGCAAGCCGGTCACGGAACAGGCCCTCTACGACTTGTCCAGCTATATTCGAAGTTACTACTTAAGTACTCACGTCCTTGTGACTACATGTCGTTCATCACACTTTTTAAAACGTTTAAGTATGACACATTATTCAGTCTTCCTTCGATAAAATACGAAACAGTTATTTAGAACACCAATGTTTCCCAACCGCTGAATACCTACACCCTTTATCACGGATCACACACGCAGCACGACACACGAAGGATTACACGCGTATTGTTGCGGGCGCGGAAGTAGGAAGCGGTAAACCGGATGTACACATCAGTCGGCGCTTGCGATGACACTAATTACGCAGTGGGCAGGCGCCGGTGATGCGACAGGACAGCGGGTTGACGGGACGGGGTGGCGGGGGTGCTTTTTTGTGAAATGTGGGAATGTATTCACCATACTTCACTTATTTATAGGGCAATTTGGTCAAAAATTAAGTACCTAATTTTATTAATATAATATAATATGTGTGGACATATTACATAATCATAACGACAATCGTTTACCGAGTGCTCTCCTTCAGTATCGTTCGCATCTCACCAGTCATTCTGTGTAACCAACCAATGGAGTAAGCTTTTGTGGTGCCATCAGTTTCCGAATGCAATAGGAGCGATGGTCAAGTAACGGTATAGTAAAGTCAACCTTGGCTCCGTTACAATAGAGTCGAATCGTTTCAACGTACCTACTACGGATACTATTATTAAGAGCGCGCTTCGTTCCGCGCATGAAATAATACCTTTAAAAATCGATTAAAAATAAAATTACTATTGACCGGTGTGTAAAAAAATATTGCATCGTAATATATGATTTTTTTGCAACAAATCTGCATATTTAGTTTTTCTTAACCGACATCCGTTGAGAAGTTAGTTTTTTTTTTTAAAAAAGGTCCGTAATTCAAAATCTAAAGCGATAACCCCACTTTTTTTTTACATTAAAAAATAGCTTACAGTTTCAGCTTCGAAACGGTGCTGAAAACTGCTATGAACTTCCTTGAAAGTCTCTCGCGATTCGCGCGGAAACCGAACGCGGCCCGAATTTCTTAAGATTTAAAAAAAAAAATTGTATGAAACTTGTATTTTTTTTTACAGATTTGAAAGGGTACCAAAAAGCACGCAAACTTTAGTTCGAGGTCGACCCCTCTATCTCTCGCGATTTCCGAGGGAAGTAGGGGGTATAGTGTACCTTTGTATGGCGGCCATATTGAAAAATGGCGGAATCAAAATTTTTTTTCCATATTCCTACTAATCATCGAGGGGGATAGTCGGATATCGATTTTCATCTGGATCGGATAACTTTTACTTAAAGTTGATATTACTGTAGCCGCCATTTTGAAAAAAATCGGTTTTGTTATATTTGCATTTTGACCCTTATTGTATCTTCACTTGATCCTCAGGAACGACTTTTCTAAAATATTGGTATTCGTGGCTCCAAAAAGGAAAGTGTACATTTCGATAAAAGTACCTTTGTATGGCGGCCATATTAAAAAATGGCGAAAGTCAAAATTTGATTTCATAATGTTGATCGGCATTCTATGGAACTTTCAGATATCGATTTTCATCCGCATCGGTGAAACTTTTTTTTCCGCCGTGACCTAAAATTCCGCCATTTTGAAAAAAAAAATAATCCGGATTCTTCTCCTTGGGCTTCCGAACAATATTAGTTTGAGCTCTTTATACTAAAGTATCACGGTTTCGGCGTCATTTCCGGTCAAAATTTGTATGGCGGATTTTTTTTTCCGCCATTTTGAATTTTTTTTATCTGCCCTAAAATCGTCTCAAGGTTTGCTATAACATTCCTTAAAACGCACGTGACTTATCTGGTACCGTTTAGCCAGGCCGTTGACGGTCGCGATGATGGAAGGTCGAAAGACCAGGATTTGAATATTTTTGAATTTCAAACTACCACGTCTATACGAATCGTAAAGAACGATCGCAAATTTTCCCATAGGTATCGAGAAACGATGCGTTGAATTTGTAAAAAAAAATTTGTATGGCGGCCACCTTTAAAAATGGCGGAATCGAAATTTTTTTTTCAAATATGGAATCTGCGGCCTCGAAAACCCTCCGATGCAAAAGATCAGTCGGATCGGACCAACTTTCAAAATGGCCGCCATCTTGAATCCGCCATCTTGGATTTTAATGACCACCGTCGGAAAGCCCCCAACGTCCTCTACGACATTCGGTCGAGCACCCCCCGCGTGACTCTTACCGTTTTCGATCTACGAGCGTTTCCATTTTGTATGGAATTTTAGTTTTTTTGTATGGGAACCCCATTTTTTTTTATTTCTCTAAAATCCTCTCAGGGTTTCCTCCAACTTTAGTTAGAAGGCGACACCAATCCGACTTTTGGTTTCCGAGATCCGTCGAGCGGTTCCATCTCGAAGACGATTTTCCGATGATGTCAGATTTTTCTCGTCGGTTACTCGCCCTCCTCTACGCGAACCTATAGTCACTTTTTCTCCATCACCTCCCATCTCTTCAATCAATTCTCTAAGTGAGTCAGTGAGTCAACATTTAACTTTATATAATGTAATTACATTCATTTCAAGCTACATTATGAAAATAATATTAACTTGTTCATTTTTAATAGTAGTCACATACAACCTTTTGCGTTTATTATTAATATTAGTAAGGATGTACATACAAACATAGAGCGTAAGAATCTTAACTCTCCTTTTTGCAGTTGTCGGGTAAAAGTAACGCAAATAACGACTACGTTTGTATATAAACTATTTAGTTGCGTAAGTTGTTGTAACTATAATTTATAACTATTATTTACTCTTAGGGATGGAATTTCGAAAACTAAAGGTATCCTCTAAGAAAGGGTTCTTAGTGGATACCTACATTTTACCAAGAACAGACCCTCCAAATTTCAAGTTTAACTCTAGGTTTAGGCTGTGCCTTGATATATAAGACAGTCAGTTAGGACTTTGAATTTTATATGTATAGATTTTGTGTTTTACCACAATTTGGGTTTTTTTTTGCCTGAAATAAAGACATTTTTAACTCTGGGATTCGATGAAAACACCGCGTAGAGTTAAATACACAAACATTACTTAAATAAAACACAAATTAGAGCATACAACAGTTGATCACGGAAAAACATAAGTATAGTAACGTATCGGGGTGACGCGATTTGCGGAGGGTGCGTGTGCGGCGCAGACGTGCACGCAAACAAATTTCTAGCGGCCGACTGAAGAATGCGCGCGAGCGGAGTTGGCGGGCGCGGCGGGAGGGGGGACGATCGGTTGCTATGGCTACGCGGGGCCCGTTCCCGCGTTACACATTTTATTTTACTTCCAATTGAGCTGCATTTGAAATGAAATAAAATATATTTATTCAAAACACACAATGTAACACAATAATATAAATACCGTGGAAACAATATAATAAGACGTAGAAGAACATAAGTGTGACATTATGTGATGTCAGGAATAGATCCCGGCTCAGTATACAACTGAGGTTGGAAATTATAACCTCAATTACTGATTTTAAGTCGAAACTGTAATACATGACATCACAGACGGATTTTATACAAACTAAAAAAAAGAATATAAACTTAACGAGCACAGATGAAAAATAAAATTAATAAAACTAAACAAACATGGCAATTGAACAACGTGACAATTCGAAGAATATTTGGGAGTATTGAATTTGTTTTTTTTTTTACAGCAACACTGGACGGAGGTCTGGGCTACATTCTCCCGCTGTCCGAGAAAATGTACAGAAGATTGCTGATGTTGCAAAACGTCATGAACAACTATTGCTGCCACATCGCCGGCCTCAACCCCAGAGCACACAGGTAATTTTTTTTTATGTTTTGGCTCCACACTTTTGTGTATTTAGCCAGTGTCAAGTAATTAATAATTTATCAAGTTAATGATATTTCATGCAGATATGTGTCAGGTCACATTCGAAGTCATCAAGTCAAGTCAGAGTCAAGTCATAGTCTAGTCTAGTCAATCATACTCCTAGTAAAGTGGTGGCAACTTTACTTGAAGCTTTTTTTTTTTTTTTACTTCAAACTTGTCTAGCATTTGACCGCGCTCTCACCTGATGGGAAGTGACGATGCGATCGAAGGTGTAGCATGCTAGCCAAGTGATGCTTCTATGGAGTTTTGGAAACAACACGAAAAGAAACGTTTCACCATCACCACCACCACCATTATACCACTTTCCCACACTCATGCCTGTAATCCAGCACTAAACGAATAAAATGCCACCAATTTTATGCACTAACACTAAAAATAGCACAAGTTTTGGAAAATAATACAATGCGGCGACGCGATTTTTTCGTTTTCCCGCCAAAATTCCTCGCGAATCTTTTACGGATTCTTACAACTAAACAACTGATTTGATATGATATAAATTTTTCAAATTAGGAATGAAATTTGCTCTGATGCATTGCAATCAAAGTCCCGTGATCACCCCTCAGGTAATAAACTCATTTGTCCAGTTATTTCACTAGCCACAGTGCCCTTCAACTGCTTGCACACTAAGGCTTGGCAGCAAAATAGCTGGCAAAGCAGTGGTACGACAGAGCAAGACAAAGCAGACGAATTGTACCTTTTTTGCAGGAAACTCCTACCACGTGTGTGTGTAAAATACAGTAGAAAAAAAATACATCACTGTAAAGTTTCTTGTATCTTCCTCTTACAGGTTGCCACCACTTTACTAGGAGTATGACTGGACTAAATTAGACTATGGCTTAACTTGATATGACTTGGGCTGTGACTTGACTTAATATATATGGAATATTAATTAACTTGAGAAAAAAAAAATCTTTAGAAATTATCAATAACTTGACACTGGCTAAAGACACAAAAGTGTGGAGCCAAAACAAAACAAAAACAAAAGATCCGCGAGAAAAGTGACGGATACGGACCTTATTTCTCCCGCTTATATCCGCGGATACGGATATCCGGAACATCACTAATTGTTACTTTACACGTCACGGCCCCGTGGCGTAATCGTATACGCACGTGAAACGCGCCCATCTGTTAATAATCTATTTTTATTACGCACTAGCTTCTGCCCGCGTGGCCTATAGAAAACGAAGAAGAATTTTTTTCATAGATAATTAAAAAGGGTGAAATTTCAAAAACCCTTTCTTAGTGGATACCTACACTTTACAAAGGATATGCCCTCCAAATTTCAAATCTTTAGGACCAGCGGTTTAGGCTGTGCGTTGATATATAAGTCAGTCAGTCAGTCAGGACCTGGAATTTTATATGTATAGATAATTACTTACAAGCTGTGTTAATTATTATTAACACAGTTTGTATTAATTATTATTAACACATTTGTTATTGCAAGCTAACATTATTGCTTGCAATAACAAATGTGTTAATAATAATTAATTCCTTCTTGTTTAAACAAGTGATTCGCCCATCAAACTTCAGCAACAATAAATGTATAATGCCTCCTCCTCTGCCAGCCTGTGGTGTGGTGGTTGAGCAGGTCGGTTCACAACCCGGAGGCGGCGGGTTCGATTCCCGCGGTAGGACAAGTATTTGTGCACAGAATAAAAGCGCAAATACTTGTTCTGAGTCTGGGTGTTGTGGGACCATGGTCCTCGTAGTTCCTGGGTCCCTAGACACAGGGAATTCTTAGTAGGGTCTAGGATCTATGTATGTGTGTATGGTGAAATGTGTAGATTCAAATAACGTTGTAACATCTAATAATAATAATAATAACAACGCCCAACGACCTCATTCATAGAGTAAGTGTGGGGAGATCGTAATCGTGTTTTCTCTTGCTCACACTCGTAGAGATGTTAATTGGCGAGTGCAGGATGGTAGGCGAAGCCGATTCTCAGAACAGTTACGCGGTAGGGGTGGAAGTCCCTAAGTGTAGTATCCTAAGTAGGATTCCTTGTATCTGGGGACCTAGGAACTACGTGGATCGCAACATTCACAAGTACCTACACAGAACAGAAACAGACACATAACAAGTATAAGAACTTCTTTTTTTGTATACTCATTTATTGTAACAGGTTTGCTTTATTGGACATTGACAAACTTTATATGCTTCATTTCTTCATTTCAAGTATTCTGATTTTAAATCGTGTATATGCTTAAAATAGTCTATTTGCAATAAAATATTTGACTCATTGACTCAGAAAAAATACAAATATATTTATTGGTTATCTCTATAAATATATATAACTCAAAGGTGACTGACTGATTGACTGACTGACATAGTGATCTATCTATCTATCAACGCACAGCCCAAACCACTGGACGGATCGGGCTGAAATTTGGCATGCAGGTAGATGTTATGACGTAGGCATCCGATAAGAAAGGATTTTTAGAAATTCCACCCTTAAGAGGGTGAAATGGGTGGTTGAATTATTTTCCCATAGGCCACGTCGCGGGCGAAGCTGCGGGCAGAAGCTCGTAGTAATATAAATGTAATATTACTTATCTTTATAATACATAATATAAGTATACTTAGTTCTAAACCCAAATTGATTGTTTTAAGTAGGCGGATTTCTTATTGTAAAACTGCTGTATATTGTTGCCTCGCACACACACACACACACACACAATCATAGGAGGGGTTTGCCATAATCACCAGCTTTTCAGGCGACTTGGAAAACAGCATATTTGCCTACTATTTGTCTGTAAGTTGTATTTTACAAATGAATGATTAGAGTTTAAAGTCCCGTGTGGTCGCCAGGACGTACAAGTGCGGGCGGCGGCACGTGGGCGGCGGCGCGGCGCGCGGGATGCTGGACGGGGACCTCGTGGCGCTCTACGCCACCATGCCGCTGGCCGAGCGGCACGACGTGAGTGCATCACGATACTAACCCGACTGGGCTTTACACCACACCACTCAAGTTAAACTTCTTCCCTCTTATTACAAAACGTACACTAAACGTTACGACCAAAGTTAGTATTAGATTTAAACCTATTTTAAAACCTTATTGCAAAAACAAGTTTATCGCTAATTTGGGGATCGTCCATGGTCTAAAGTTAGTCCTCCAATGACCCTAGTTTAACTATGGTACTAACTCGCTAAAGGAAAGAAACTAGCGCCACGGTGGTGGAAAAATGAAACTTAAGATTAAGAACTATTTACGCGCCTAACGCCAATGTTGGGTTATCAACCTTCTTTGTTACACGATTTTGAGGTTGTCTTGGTCTTTGATAAAATATATCTACTCGGTTCAGTTTTTATATTTTGTTGCTCCATTTTTACGATAGTTATTATAGTTACAGTTAGTTATAACAACAATAAACAGAAATATTAATTTTAGCGCGTTAAGCAATGCCATATTTACGTTCTGATTCTCGCAAGCCTCGTTGGTAACTATTAAAACTTGATAGTTTTATGAGCAAAGCTGACTTTTATGAATCTGATTATTTATTCATTAAAAAAATGCAAACAATAAGCTTTCCAAGGCCAATGCACGTATATGATAGACGAAAACAAAAATTCTAAATATATGAAACGTGAAAAAAGGATCGTGTGAATAAATGTGGTCCAAATGAACAAATTTTTTTCGTATTTAGTCTATGGCCAATATTTAAGCCATGGACATCTGGCATCAGCTGGTCTTCGATTAGTCGCCGTTTTGTAATAAAGTCAAGGTCTAACTTCTTAGTACCGTAACTAGGACTAGTTGGTCCAGGCTGAAACCTTTACTTAGTCCACGTTTTGTATTGTAATAAGACTGCTTTAGTTTAGCTCCATCTATCGCCGCCCTTATCTTATTATATAAAATGAATCTATCTGTTTCCCTTGTACACATTATACATTTTTTTACATTTGATTTGAAAATTCGTTCTCACTATCCGATGGTCTTATGGCTGCATATTGGTTGTTTACCTTATTATTCTGTTTATACTCTTTTTGGAATCTCTGATTATTGTTATTAGATTAAATTGTTTATTTGTAATTTTTCACACTAAATGTTATTACTATATAATTAGGGTTAATATATTCGTCACTCGAGGTCTGGGCTGAAAATCAGCGCCCTGGACTCGTCCACGGCACATGCTGAGGTCAGATCGTTTTGTACAGCACTGTACACAGCAACGATGTTCGCACACAGCAAGGAATAGGTTACAGCTATAAGCAAGTTTTAAATTACACTAGGTTATGCTTTGTTCTTTTAAGTGTTATTATGTAATGTGCTATCATATTGAATAAATAATTAATCAGCATAGGTATAGTGTTGTGTAAAACGCGCACGCAAGCTGGTGAACGCGTAACGAGCCGAACGTAAGTTGAAAATTGTTGGTTCACATATATATCCATTGTCAACATAACTAAGTTAAAAATTTGTATTTTTATGTTGGTATGTCCGGTAAAATAAAAATGTACAATCGTCAAGATAGCAACATTAACATTAAACAAAGCAAAAACAAAGTTATACCGGCCGATAGATGGAGCTAAAGAAGTTTTACTCCAGTCGTGTGGTCTTAAGCACATTAATTTTTTTTCGAAATCAACAGGTTTGAATCTTCTTCTTTGGAATATAATTTTTTCAAAAATCCAATGATGCTGTTTCAGTTTTCGTTAAAATTGGGCTCGAGACTCCATGGAGTGCTTTTCGTTGTTCCTCATTTTTGGATTTAGTGATACACGCCCGCATGAAATATTTTATTATTATTATTTATTTGCTTGTTCTTTTTATTATATTATTATTATTATATAATTGCTAAAAACTAGATTACAATAATGTCTCCCGGTTTCAGATTGCAAAAAAAATCGGCACCAAAATGGAAGAAATCCTGGCTGATCTCTACGAAATAGACCGACTGACCGCGCACTTTTAACCTAATACCATAGAATAAAATAAATCGCGATAAATAATTTTTGAGTTTTATTCTAAGGCGCCATGGTGTAACGATAAAACGTTACAAGGATAATGAAACAACATTATTCTGATGTACACCGCCATCCCCGTGTACACCGCCATCCCCGTGTACACTGCCATCCCCATGTACACCGCCATCTCCATGTACACCGCCATCCCCATGTACACCGCCATCTCCATGTACACCGCCATCCCCGTGTACACCGCCATCTCCATGTACACCGCCATCCCCGTATACACCGCCATCTCCATGTACACCGCCATCCCCGTGTACACCGCCATCTCCATGTACACCGCCATCTCCATGTACACCGCCATCCCCATGTACACCGCCATCCCCATGTACACCGCCATCTCCATGTACACCGCCATCCCCGTGTACACCGCCATCTCCATGTACACCGCCATCCCCGTGTACACCGCCATCTCCATGTACACCGCCATCCCCATGTACACCGCCATCTCCATGTACACCGCCATCTCCATGTACACCGCCATCTCCATGTACACCGCCATCTCCATGTACACCGCCATCCCCATGTACACCGCCATCTCCATGTACACCGCCATCTCCATGTACACCGCCATCCCCATGTACACCGCCATCTCCATGTACACCGCCATCCCCATGTACACCGCCATCTCCATGTACATCGCCATCTCCGCGACGTCGAGGCAGGGGAGTGCATTGACCCAAATGCCCTTTAGATGCGTTCAGTAATTAATGTGACCCGGCAAATAACCTGAACCACCAATTCTTTTTATCATTATATGAATAGGTCCTAAAGGCCCATACGTACTTATTGCTTATACAACCTTCTTTGATAGCCTCTCATTCTGCGTATAATAATAACGCCCAACGATCACATACATAGATCCTGGACCCTAACTAGGATTCCCTATCTAGGGACCCAGGACCTACGAGAACCACGGTCCCGCAACACCCAGACTCATAAGTATTTGCGCTTTTTTTCTGTGCACAAATACTTGTTTGTTCTATCACGGGAATCGAACCCGCCAACTTGGGGTTATGAGCCGAATTGCTTACCACACCACAGAGGCTGCCAAATGAATTATAATGTTTTCAAGTATTTTCACTTATTCAACGTCAACCAGCACCTAGATAAATGATCACAAAGCTCTTAATAGGTCAATAAATAACCAACCTTTTACGCTTCCCGCAGAAGCTGATCTAAATTCTGTGCTTTACTTACAACCCCCTTTTACTTACAATTTGGCTATTTTCATTGCATAATATGTTTAGCTTTAGATTCAATTTAGTTATAGTCAATATATTTTGTTTATTAGAATACCTACCTACTTAAAATAAAGAAAACCCTGACGCAGTAACCAGGAACTAAAAAAGATCACAGAATAAAAAAATTGCGAGATACCTAGCTATATTATTAGCCAATCAAACTTAATAAGACTTCAACAATAATATGTTAGATAATTAGTTAAGTACTTGCACTAATTCTTAGAGCAAACTACAAGTGTAAATAAACATACGGAAAACACGTAATCGTATAGATAGATAGATAGAAAATTCTTTATTGCACAAACAACAACAATTGAAGGGACATAGGCGAACTTAATGCTATCGAGCATTATCTTCCAGTTAACCCTGGTGTATTGTGGAAGGCTTAATGCGGTAGTGCAACAATAATGGGATATAAAAGAAAAGAAAACAACAACTTAACTATACGTCTAAATTGGTGATAATACAAGTGTTGGAAATCCTAAATGGTTTTAGTTTAAAAAAAATAACCTTACAATCAAGCGAAGAATATTTATTAAGATTTACTAAGAACCGACAATAATTAATAGCGTGTTTTATAAAGCGTCCGTCGCCTCTGAGCGCTGCCCGAAAAGTGAGCCAGAGCCTTCTTCGTCACTCGTATATATACTACGCCGCTTGCATCAGCTCCCGAAGTGAAAGTATTTTGTAACACGGCCGTTCCTGCTTGCGTGTTGTCCTCAACAACTGCTTCATCTTCAAGCGGCACATTTTCGTCGACCTCGACCGTTGTGTCTTCTATAACACAACAAAACATGATTTTAGGACCCGATGTACAGGCATAACGTTAATAACTGAAACCATTTCAAAATTAAAATGAAGTTGTTGCTCAATTCAAAGAAATTTCAATTTAGATAAATTCAACAGGTACTTGTAATAAACATTGAAAACGGAGACTGCAAAACAACTGTGTTAGAAGCACAAGCGTGCACCAAGTACAACCAACACAGGTCTCACATAATAATTTTATGAAAATTTGTAAGAACAAGTAAGGTTCCAACCGCATGTAAGAAAGTACTTTGGTACCTACTTTAGCATAGAAAATAAAGAAAAATAAATCTATTGCGAATTTCTGAATTCCGGACTTCTATACTTCGCCACACATTGTAATAGAAAACGGCAACTGTATGATATGACACTCATTAACACGTCATACATTTCAACAACGGCAACTGTATGACATGGCACTCACAAACCACGTCATACATTGCAAAAATGGCAACTGTATGACGTGACACTCACAAATCACTTCGTACATTGAAAAAAACGGCAACTGTATGAGGTGACACTCACAAATCACGTCATACATTGCAAAAACGGTAACTGTATGACATGGCAGTCACAAACCACGTCGTACATTGCAAAAAAGGCAACTGTATAACATGGCACTCACAAACCACGCCATACATTGCAAAAACGGCAACTGTATGACATGACACTCACAAATCATGTCATACATTGCAAAAACGGCAACTGTATGACATGATACTGACAAATCAGGTCATACATTACAAAAACGGAAACTGTATGACATGGCACTCACAAACCACGTCATACATTGCAAAAAGAAAGAAGGCAACTATGCGAAATGATCACACATTGCAAACGACGCCACACGAAGTGCAGTCATCGCTGAGACAGATTTCCGCAGTGGAGAACGCAAAACAAGCGTCCAGCGTCCATCCGCCCCGCCAAAACACCATATCGATCGACGGCCGCTTGCGTTGTCTTGCCATAAGACCCGCCGAGAAGTTTCGAGCTACAGCGGTGGGTGGCAGCACATGCAGGACCTTGTAGGGCCCCCGCATGCCAGAGTCCAGCTTTCCCGTAGATTGTGACGACCTGTTCACGAACACAACATCGCCAACGGTGAAGGTTCGTGACTGCTGACGACCCTTGTTGACATAAGCGTCTTGGAGTTGCTGGCCAGGGTCTGGTAGTGTGGACGCAGTATTATTCATCACCGCATCTTAACGGTACACCATTGCGAGTTCTGTTTTGAATGAATAACCGGGGATGTACCGTCTAAAGTAACAAAAACTAACTTAGTAGCATTAAAAATGTCTAACCTCTAGACATTGCTTGGCACTTACGTGTTAACAGAAGCTTCTACCTTATGCTCGCTCGGTCTCACCTGACCATTAGTAATCATTTGACCTTAGTAATATATTTCAGTTGTAAGAAATTCACATTTCTTAACGCTGATGGAAAATCCTGCCTCAGTCAGAGTCTTTAAAATCACTATACTCGCGTTTTCGCTTGTTTTGTTGAACATAACCTTTGCGAAAAACACCACGAGCTCGAACGGGCGTAATCTGATGAGGTTTCACATAAATGGACAGAAAACTCGCTAAATTCATAGCAGCTGCGCGAATTTAAGGATCAGTAACACCAGCGTGTAACTATCGCTACAATGAACTCGTCACTCAAATCGTTAACAATGCGTAACGTAACAACAAACGTCTAGCGTATTCTGCATACGTGGGGTAGTTATCGGAATCAGTTTTCATAACATCAAATAAAATGTTCGTGATATCTACTCGTATAGGGCACAATGCTTGAATTTGCGCTTGAAATTTGACCAACTACGGTCGTTACTATCCCACTCGTATAGCCACGACCTCGCGTCACCTTTTAGACAATTACCTATACGCGCTAAACACTCACGATCGCCCCATCATTTAGTTTGCGCACATAATAAATTTGACTACACAACGAATCAAAATCACGCAAAGACGGATCGAAATTCGAAATAAATACATGGTCCGATCTTACCGGCATGGCATCAATAGCATTAACGAGTTTTTCGGTTACTTCACTTATAACCATATCCGCGGTGGGCGGAGGCGTGCTTGAACACGGCACGGACAGGTCCAGACTTGCAGTGTACGACTCGGCGCGCACGACAGACGGCACAGTTAGCGGGCCATACGGGCATACGGCTCGCACGACGCGGCTGGCGTACATCGCGCGCCGACATGGCGCGCGATGTACTCGCAACAACACTTGCACTGCGTGTCCTGGAATCTTCCAAAACAACTAAGTGGCTTATGAAAGTTTGAAGATGGGCTTCTAAACTAGGAATAGACGTTCGATCTCGTTTACGACTTTTACGTTTACTAGTCTCAGACATAGCTACAAAAAAATGTTAAGCGGAAAATCTTTAAAATCACAACAGCAAAAGCAAAGCAATATTTGAAATCAAGATAACCAAGTCAGAATTGAGTTAGATCCCGCTTCTGATGTTGGAAATCCTAAGTGGTTTTAGTTTTAAAAAAATAACCTTACAATCAAGCTAAGAATATTTATTATTATTTACTAAGAACCGACAATAATTAATAGCGTAATTTTATAAAACGTCCGTCGCCTCTGAGCGCTGCCCGAAAAGTGAGCCAGAGCCTTCTTCGTCACTCGTATATATACTACGCCGCTTGCATCAGCTCCCGAAGTGAAAGTATTTTGTAACAAGTAACACCATAATAAATATTTTAACGCCCGGCTGGCTCAGTCCTAGCGGTCAGGGTCGGTGAACTTAAACACGTAGTTGTTATAATAATATATATTGACACTTTAAACACAATAAAAGACAATTAAAACAAAGAAATAACAGAATCATCGTCGGAGAGCTAATAAGAATCGCGGTAGCACGCGGGAAGTCGCGTCTCTCTCTTTCTCTTTTTCTCTACGGCTCGTGAGGCACTACCGTTTCCCTCCGCCTCGGATAGATGGCGCACCACGGCGGTGCGAGGCAGATTATTATCCGATGAGACGACACTGCATGGACTAACCGGACGATGTATATATATCTGGATTCAGGCGAGTGACTGGGAGAGTTACTGGTACGTCGCGCTACAATACAAGATTAATAATATAAATATAATACATATTATAATATACATACATATACAAATACTTAGATGGATTGCTTTCAGTTCGCGATTTGATTTTGAAGAGTTAAGTAGTGGTTATAGACTTTAGATTTAAATACTTCTATTGATGATGCCTGACGAATGTGGGTAGGTAGGCTATTCCAAAGGCGAATTGCCGAGACAGTATAAGAATCGGAGTATAGTGCCGTTCTATGTTGAGGGGTCACAAGTTGTAAGTGATAACAGGAACGTTGTGGACGGCCAAAAGAAGAACTAGCGATAAAACGATCTTTGAGATACGTGAGTCCATGAGTATGTTATATATAAGAGAAACAGTGTGTGCATTCCTGCGATGACGGATATCTAGCCATTTTAATTGACGGCGGAACTGTGAGACGTGGTCGTATTTACGCAGACCATAGATATAACGAATACATTGAGAAGGCGTTCTATGCCACTGAAGCGCAACTCAATAAACTTATTGAGACATCGGGGTAGCATACATCGGCATAGTCTAGGATGGGTAGATATAGGAGTTAACTAAAGTAACTCTTGCATGATGTGGTAAAAAGTTTTTCAACCTTTTCAAACCATGCAGAGAACCATACATTCGTTTACTTACCTCCGTAACGTGGTTGTCCCAAGACAAAGTGTGAGATATATGAAGACCAAGGTTTTTCACTTCTTTACGGTATTTGAGAGTAGTGCCATTATAGACAGCTGGTGGAATTGCTGAGAGGTCTAACTTAGACAAGAGCTTGCTACTGCTAGCTATCATTACCTGAGTTTTGTTCGTGTTGATAAGGAGACCAAAACTCTGCGCCCATTTGTACACAGAATTGAGGTCTTCATTGAGCTGATCGATAGCTGCAGTTACTTCTTCAGGTTTGAAGGCAAGATATAGCTGAACGTCATCAGCATAAAGATGATAAGAGGAGAAACGAAGTTTAGAGACAAGAGTGTTAATAAAAATAGAGAAAAGAAGAGGAGAGAGGACACCGCCTTGTGGTACACCAGTATCGACGTTACACCAGTCGGAAAAGACGTCATCGATTCGTATACGCTGCTGGCGTCCACTGAGATAAGAAGAAAACCAGTCAATGGCAGAATGGGTTAGATTGAGAGAGTGCATAATAGCAAGAAGGATTTCGTGATCGACACAGTTGAACGCATTACTAAAATCTAACAAAGTAAGGAGTGTCAGTTTGCGATCATCAATAGAAGATCTAATGTTATCCGTTATTTTTACGAGAGCAGTACAGGTACTGTGAGCAGGACGAAAGCCAGATTGGAACGGAGAGAGAAGATTATAAGATTGAAGATAATTAGTAAGCTGGTGATGAATGACTCGTTCTAACAGTTTCGAGAAAAAGGGGAGAATCGAGATAGGGCGATAATCTTTTAAATCAGAGGACGCAGATTTTTTGGGTATGGGGATTATGTAGGCATTTTTCCACGCATTGGGAAAACTGTTTGATGTTATTGAATAATTTATGATATGGGTGATGTATGGTACAATAATATGGAGAATGGGAGTAACTAATTCACGCCCAATGCCATCATGCCCCACTGCTTTACTCGAAATACTAGTTATAATACGCTGCACTACTTTGTCATTTACTGCATTAAATTGGAGACTTTCCAAGTGCATGCTGGCCGTCATATTAAGGTTTGCAGTAGTTAACTGCAGCATCTATACTACAAGGAACCTGCGCGAAATGCCGATTTAAGGCATTTACCTCTACTGAGGGGACAGTGAAAGTGTTTCTTTTGCGAAAGCCCAACTCACGGAGCACTTTCCATATGTTGTTAGGGGTGCTATTGTTTATGGCAGTGAATATATGCCGCCGCTTCGCATTTCTGACAGCTTGGTTACAGCTGTTTCTGGCCTTTTTAAATTTGGCAAAATTGTTCTCAGTTTTATCGTAATCTAATACCCTAATCGTAGAGTAAATAGTGCTTAGGTTTTTAATGCTTAGTTTGTAATATCAGAACTTGTGAACACTTCTTTCAGAGCTGCTTATTTAGCGAAAGTTCTACTCAAAATACCTAAAGCGGCCGCCATTTTTCGCTTATATAGCAAGATGTAAGCAAGTGTCGTCACGAGGTACTTATGAATCAAATCAACTGTCTTTTACATTTTTATCAATAATCGATATTTACCTTTATAATATTTATTATTACTATTATTTTAAAGTAATTAAAAAATTAAAGAAAACTGATAAGAACTTAATGTCTATTTTGCTAAGAAATTTTAACAAATTTTATCGCGCTAACAGATAAACGTATGAAGTAACTCAGTAGTACGTAGAAACAATAATTATGTTAAAACTTAATGTAACTACCCTCGATTGTGATTTAATGAGAACTTCTTTATTACGTATTGTACTAAAAGTTTAAAAAGGCGGCCTTTATCCTGTAAAACATTTTAATTTTAAGACAGTTATAGCTTAGATTCTAGCGCTAAGTTGTACGTAACATGTAATGTTTATTAAAATAAAGAATTTTTGACATGAAATGAATAACAGATAAAAGTCAAACTAAAGCTGGAGCGGCAGATAAATATAAGAAATTGTGGGAGTTTTGGCGGGAAAGCGAAAAAGATCGCGTCACCGCATTGTATTATTTTCCAAAACTTGTATTATTTTCAGTGTTACTGCATAAAATTGGTGGCATTTTATTCGTTAAGTGCTGGATTACATGCATAAGTGTGGGAAAGTGGTATAATGATGGTGAAACGTTTCTTTTCGTGTTGTTTCCAAAACCCCATAGAAGCTTCTGGTAAAGTTGCCACTACTTTACTAGGAGTATGACTTGACTATGACTTGACTTGATGACTTGGACTGTGGCTTAACACTTATCTGTGTGAATTATCATTAACTTGATAAATTATCAATTAATTGACACTGGCTAAATATACAAAACTGCGGAGACAATAAAAAAAGGAATTAATTAAGGTGAATAACGGAAGCTACAACCCCGGCAGTAACTAACTGCAGTAACTTAAGTAAACTACCTAGGTTCTATCCTGAAGTAAGTTTCCGCAATAGGTAAGTAATATCCTGCGGAAGTGATCCAGGATGCCGGAATAGGATATCCTCGTTAGAGGAGCAACGGCTTATATGGGGGAAATTCTCTAGTTAGTGTGTCCTATAATAGGTAGGTATCTAGATAGATAGATACACTCTTTATTGACACGAATACAAATCAGGAAAGCTTATAAGTAAGTTACAATGGGCGGTCTCATCGCTAAAAAGTGATCTCTTCCAGACAACCTTTCGATGGACATCTATCTAGGTACTACGTGTTGGGGTAGCAGCGGTTTCACCCAAAAATTATCAATTTTCTCACAGATCTCTTAACTAATGAGGAGGAGAAATTTGATTGTATGCATTGAATAAACTCTTAAATAACTGGACCGATTTGAAAAATACTTGCACCATTAGAATACTTAATTAATAATATTAATATTAATAATAATAACGCCCAACGATCACATACATAGATCCTGAACCCTAACTAGGATTCCCTGTGTCTAGGGACCCAGGAACTACGACGATCATGGTCCCACAATACCCAAACTCAGAACAAGTATTTTCGCTTTTTTTCTGTGCACAATTACTTGTCTTGCCGCGGGAATCGAACCCGCCGCCTCCGGGTCATGAGCCGACCTGTTCAACCACTACACCACAGAAGCTGTCATTGTCAGTTTGTATAGTATGTCGAGAGAGAGAGAGAGAGAGAGAGCATTTATAATGTTTGTTTCGGCAGAAAAATATGCCTTTCGTTTCCTATAGGCCACGCGGGTGAAGCCGCGGGCAGAAGCTAGTATTATACAATGGAGGCATCGAATCAGCGAATAATTGAAGGGGTGAGAACAAAAAGGGTTTAACTGATTTTTTTCACAAAATGACTTATGTGTATCGTTGGATTCTGCGTGAAATTATCTACAATAATACATACTTCAAAATACCAAAATGAGGCTTAAATCTCGAGATTTTGAATCTAAAAACGGTTTATCTGTCACAGGAATACAGTTCGCTTAGCATAAAAACATTATTATATTTATTTTATTACATTATATTTTTACAGTAATTGTATGAATAAGTACTATATTTAGTATTTTAAAATAGAATTAAAACATTTTCAAGCAACTGAAACTTACATAAACCTTTTACCTTATAAGCACTCTACATTAAAATGACGCCGTTGACGTTTAAAGTCAATTTTCTCGAAGCTGTCAATTTGTCAGTTAAAGCCTTTTTATTCTCAACCCTTCAATTGAGAGATTCGAGATTACAGCGCCGCGGTATAAAATAGGTAGATACTTATTATTATATTGCTACGCATGTTATCCTCGAGTTAATTACTCAATGAATATTAATAGCTTAATGGTATAGTTGCTAGAGGTGGAGGGTAAGTTATGGGCCATGTTGATACTTACCTCCTATACACTCAGTTTAAAATGATTAAAGTAGCATAGATAATTTTATGCTAAACTAACTTCAGCCCGCGGCTTCACCCGCGTAGCCTATAGCAAACGAAGATTTTTTTTAATAGATAATTCAACTACCCATTTCACCCTCTTAGGGGTGAAATTTAAGTAGGTAATTATATGTAATTTAACAGGGTGAAAAAAAAAGAAATGTCGAAAAACCCTTTCTTTATGGATACCTACACTTTACAAAGAACACTCCCTCCAAATATCAAGTCACTAGAACCAGGTTTAGGCTGTGCGTTGATATTTAAGTTAGTCAGTCAGTCGTGAGTTTGAATTTTATATGTATAGATAGATAAAATCTTTATTGAAACATCACATCTTAAATAATTTAAAAAAGTGGACGAACTTAACCGACGTGTAACAATGGGCGGTCTTATCACTCAGAAAAAAATTTATAGATAGAAATGCTTTATTGCACAAACAATAAATGTTGGTACATAGCCGAACTTAATGCTAAAGAACATTATCTTCCAGTTAACCTGGCTGTAACGTGGAAATTTTTGTGGGACAGTGCAACATAGCTTAAATATAATTTACATATCAAATATATATTTAGTTCATTTCACACAACGCCATCTAGTCCCAAACTAAGCAAAGCTTGTACTATGGGAACCAGATAACTGATACAATACATAGATACTTTATGTTTGTAAATACTTAAATACGAGTTTATACATATATACATAGAATACAGTATAACACCCAGACATAGAACAAACACCTATGTTCAACACACGAATGTTCTGGGTGAGAATCGAATCCACAACCACAGATCCTATAAAAAAAGTCAGATACCTCGCTCGGAACACCGGATTTACACCCGCGAAGCGGATACTAAAACACAAAGCAGATACTACGTCGAGTCAGTACGTACCAAGTACACTACATATTATTCTCCCTACTGAAAATTTGATTATTAACCCTATGAAAAATCATCAAACATTTTCATGGTATGGTAACATTTCACGCTGTCTGGCATCGAGACGAATGCAATACGTAATCAGTTCCCACACTGACATATCACCGACTGATCGGTTGCGCTCTGCGTACCTTCAATAATTAGTTACATTTACATTCATACTGTCCTTAATAAGGATAGTTGGAATTAGTGGTGGGTCGTTGACGTCTTTACAGTCGACGCAACGAGACCGTTTATCGTCAACCATAGATTAGTTGATAAAACAGTTCAATATTCGACTAGTTTATGTCGTAGACGCTTAGACAGGACGTCTAAGCGTCTACGACGGTTTATGCGACGGGCGAGCGAACCAATAGATATGCCGTTCATGCGTAAACATGTTTATCAGTGAACTATAAACTAGTCTATTCGTTCACGGCAGAGAAACAGTTGAAAAAAACTGTTCGTTTATTCAACGACCACTACTAGTTGGAATTATTTGTTTATACGCTTTATTCTTTTCTTTTAGTTTGATCGTTTTACCGTTATTCTTATAGAAGAACTTTCTTAATTTCATTGATATGATGTAAAGTTGAGTGTTATTTTTGCCTGTTGCAAATAATTATAAGGCTGATCTTATTGTACTTTTTTTTAATGTTGTGGCTCCACACTTTTGTGTATTTAGCCAGTGTCAAGTAATTAATAATTTACCAAGTTAATGATATTTCACGCAAATATGTGTCAAGTCACAGTCGAAGTCATCAAGTCAAGTCATAGTCTAGTCAAAGTCATACTCCTAGTAAAGTGGTGGCAACTTTACTTGAAACTTCTATGGAGTTTTGGAATCAACACGATAAGAAACGTTTCACCATCATTATGCCATTTTTCCGCACTCACGCCTGTAATCCAGCACTTAACGAATAGAATGCCACCAATTTTATGCACTAACACTGAAAACAACACAAGTTTAGGAAAATAATACAATGCGGTGACGCAATCTTTTTCGCTTTCCCGCCAAAATTCGTGTCACAGCGTTGTTTCCGAAAACTGTTTTATAGGATCTGTGCCCACAACCCACAGTTCCAGAAGGCAGGATTGCTACCAACTGAGCTATCGGGCCAGTCAGTTTGCCTAAATCAACATTTAAAATCGCTAACATTAACTTTCTTTCCCTATTCACATACATTACTAATTAATTACTATTAATTTCACATGTATAATAATAATAACGCCCAACGATCACATACATAGATCCTGGACCCCGACTAATAAATACAGTATATAGTGTATTATACGTTTCTATATTTCTAATACATACATTAATTAATTTATTAAGTACATGTGGGTACTTTCTATGTTAAGAAATGACATGACGAGCTAGTTTTCGCCTGATGTTAAGCGACACGGCTACCCATATCAGTTGCAGTGTCACTCGGAACTTATAAGTAAGTAAGAGTGTCTAGTATGAGTAAACTAGAAGTTTTACTTCAGTCTTGTGGTCTAAAGCGCACTCGTTTTTTTAGGTAGGTACTCGAAAAGTCGACTTGAATTTAAGTTTCTCAATGTACACAGATAGCCACTCTACACCAATTAACGGATTTAAAAAAAGTGACCACAAGAAAATCGACAACCGAAAAGAAAATTTAAAATGCAAAAATATGAAATGCAAAGCAGTATTTCGCTCGTGTTTGGCGGACTGGCTGCGTTTTATATTTTCCCTTTATTTCGGGAAACATGATTCAGTTATTAAAGATTTCGTCTCACACGTTGCGTGCAAAAAGCTTTTTAGTGAAAGGAATTAAAAGGTGTTTTATATTTTCACGATTAAAGCTGTAAGTTCTGGCCATGCCCGTAGTGTCGACCCCGAGTTTATAAAATGCTTTACTGATTTAACTAATTGGCATCAAACAACGTTCAGTCCTAAGTCTTTGCGTTTTTTATGTTAGTGAATAATGTGACGAGCTAGTCGTTCACCTGATGTTAAGCGACACGCCCCATAACAGAACAGTGTCATTCGGAACTCCAAAACATAGAGTATCGCGTGACGCTGCCCTGCGCACATCATCCTGAGACATCAGTACAGTCTGGTAATAAGATTACTCGACTGTGAGATCATAAAGTCTCAATTGCCCAGTAATTTTACTAGCTACAGTGCCCTTCAAACCGGGACCAAAGCGGTGGTACCTACCTAAAGGAACTTCGCAGAAAAGTCCTACCACCTGTTCTGAGTCGTGGTGTTATGGGACCACGGTCCTCGTATTTCCTGGGTCCCTAGACACGGGGAATCCTAGTTAGGGTCCAAGATATATGTATATGATCGTTGGGCGTTAATATTATTATTACCTAGTATAGTTAGCTCACGCATTCTGGTTTTAATGCACTAAATTTTGACAGCTACTAAGATCGCATTTATTCCTCTATCACGTACCTACTGCAGCGCATTTGGGTATCTACCAACGTCCTAGAGAGATAAGTGCGAATTTAAGAGCTGCTGTCAATATTTTCAAGCACAAGTATTAATTACTTACAAGCGTAATACCTATTGTATTTTAATTACAGTACATTGTATAATGTTATTACATTAATTAGTATAAACAGGTGTTTCGTGTTTTGGCGGGAAAACAAAAAAGATAGCGTCACCGCATTGTATTATTTTCCAAAACGTGTGTTATTTTCAGTGTTAGTGCATAAAATTGGGGGTATTTTATTCGTTAAGTGGTGGATTATAGGCATGAGTGTGGGATAGTGGTATTATGATGGTGAAACGTTTCTTTTCGTGTTGTTTCCAAAACTCCATAGAAGCTTCTGGTAAAGTTGCCACCACTTTACTAGGAGTATGACTTGACTAGACTAGACTATGACTTGACTTGATGACTTGGACTGTAACTTGACTTGACTTATATACATTATTAATTAACTTGAAAAATTACCAATTACTTGACACTGGCTACAAAAATAAAGTGTTGAGCCAAACCAAAACAAAAAAAAAACAACAGGTGCTTCCTTGGTGTTTCAGACCGTATCTATCTTAGGTCACGCATTTCTTTCCCACAATCTACTAAATTATAAGTTACTATAGATGTATGTAGCTCTAAGTAGCACTCAGTTATTCTACAAAAAAAACTTTAAATTAATTGAGCATACCAACTAACTAGCCACCGCTCTACCACTAGGATACTCAGTATCTAGGGACAGGATCTACGAGGACCATGCTCCCACAACAACCATACGCAGAACAAATATTTGCGCTTTTTTTCTGTGTACAAATACTTGGTCCCGTCGCTGGAATCAAACCCACCGCTTCTGGGCTATGAGGCGAACTGCTTAACCACTACACCAGAGGGTGTCGTGTTTGCAAGTTTTTTTAAGTACAGTTAAGATAACAGGAGTGATACAAAAATACCCCTACCCCTTTTTAGGAAAATCACCCTGTTTTGATTGAAAAATCGATGTCAACATGTTAAAGATTGAACAACAATATGTACAAGTAAATGATCTTAGTTATTTCAATTATATGCAGAATTTTACTCAGAATTGTAGGTAATACGAATATTTTAAAAGAAAATACAGAATTCATGATTTATCTATATGGCAACACTATTTCTGGATCTATATATATTGTTAGCAGTTGCTAACTTATTAAAATAAAAAAACACGATGACAATTATAAGAATTTACTTTTACATTAATTTATAAGAATCAATTCAAGAAAATAAAAGCTACACAATTCAAAATAATAGGAAAATAATGACGGTAGGTAGGTATAGTTGCGGCGATGTTCACCCTTCGACGGCTGGAGCAAAAGTGGGCGCAGCGCTGGTCTTGCCGCGTTTATAAGAAAGAAAGAAGAAAGAAAATACATTTATTCAAGACATTATATAGAAGGCGGCCGGAGGTGTTGCCAAAATGGCGGCTTTATACTAATAATATATATATATATATAAGGCGAATTCTGTGGACGCTATGACAAATATGTAGCCACAAATTATAAAGTATAAGTCTTTTAGTATTAAAATTCTCATGAGTATAAGTCTTATTATAAAGTATTTGTTATTTTATTATATAACTATTAAAAAATAAAATAGAACGGATTATTATGATAGTACTGCTCAGTTTCATTATGTTAATAGCAAAGAAAACCGATGTTAAACATCCCAAGAAAGTTATTTTAAGTAATAAATATTATAATACTTCCAAAAACGTGTTTGTATTTTATGGTTTCGTCTTTTTTTACTAATAAATTATTAAAAACCCCTCGATTCAGATCCGTATCTCATTTCCTTTATTTATAATAGAATAATGTAGCTTTGACCTTAGGTAGGCGTAATTCGACAGACCTACCTTAGTATTATGTTATAATATTATAAATTACATAAGCTTATACTTATATTATAACCTAATATTATAGCTGATTGCTCTGCGGAATCCCTCCGTATTTACATTATTTTATGTTCAGTGCGTTTAAAGATATCTCTACGATCGCTCGCTTCATAATGAATAATTTATATCTGTTCAGTTTTATTATTTATATTGGTAAGTCAGTACTTTAGTCATACCTTATCATTATTTTATTAATAAAAAATCATTTTCAAGTGATAAATATACAAATTTAAAATATTAATTTATAAGAAAGAGATTTATCAATGTCGTTGCGAGTGCGAACTATATAAATAAATAATAACCTCCAACGATCACAAACATAGGTCCAGGACCCTAAATAGGATTCCCTGCATCTAGGGACCCACAATTCCCACCCACCCCACTACACCCATACACAATTTTTTTGCGCTGTTTTTTGCTGCTGTTTTCTCTGTGCACAATTACTTGCCCGGTCGCGGGGATCGAATCCGCTGCCTCCAGGCTATGAGTCGACCAACTCAACCACCACACCACAGAGGCTGTCAATATAACTACGAGGTACTTACATATGTAGGTACAGGTGTATTGTATTTCTGTGTTTTGTTGCTAGTATTTAGTGTGTGTGCGTGATATTGAAAATCGTGAGGGGTAGATTTTTTTAGTTTGGTTTTGGCTCCACACTTTTGTGTATTTAGCCAGTGTCAAGTAATTGATAATTTTTCAAGTTGATTAATATTATATGTGTCAAGTCAAGTCACAATCCAAGCCATTAATTCAAGTCATAGTCTAGTCTAGTCCAGTCACACTCCTAGGAAAATGGTGGCAACTTTACCAGAAGCTCTGGAGTTTTTTCATTGGAGTTTGAAGAATTTTACGAACTAACACTGAAAATAACACAAGTTTTGGAAAATAATACAATACGTTGACGTGATTTTCTTCCCGTAAAAAAAAAAAAACTAAGGCGTAGATTGTATTCAGTACTTATACACGACCTATACACACCTACTGAATGGAGCCAAATTACTTTTAAATTTTTATTTAAATATAATATTTTCGCGATTGGATGACCTTGCTCACAAAGGCCACCTACCAGACTTGTGGGCCGTGCAAGCCGGTGGAGAGTCTCCCGACTCTATGATCTACTATGATTTTTAAATAATTTGTACTTTTGAAATATATATTTTTTTTACCAATAAATTCGTTATGCTACAATTATTAAATATGTTTTTTTAATCCTTACAATATTTATTATTGTGTATTTAATTTTCTATTAGTTTTTTTGGGTTGTACCATTTTAGGTGGTTTGAATAGATCTTTTAAAATGGGGGTGTGCTAAAATGTCTCAAAATTATATGATAGCAACCCCGTAAGTTGGTTGTAATAGGTCAAAGATAGATTTGGATAATCACTTGTCACGGTAGCGTAAGATACTTCGATACTTGTTTTTTATTCGTTATGTAAATATTATGTATCAATGTAACTTGTTTGTAAAACAAGTCCTACCATCTGTGGTAGGACTTTTCTGTAAAGTCCGTCTAGGTAGGTACCACCGCTTTGCCAGTTATTCTGCCGCCAAGCAGTAGTATGCAAGCACTACTGTGTTCCGGTTTGAAGGGCACTGTAGCTAGTGAAATTACTGGGCAAAGGAGACTTTATGATCTGATTTCACAGTCGAGTAATCTTATTACCAGACTGTGCTGATGTCTCAGGATGATGTGCGCAGTGCAGTGTCACGTGAAACTTTATATTTTAGAGTTCCGAGTGACACTGTTCTGCTATGGGCGGCTGTGTCGCTTAACGTCAGGTGAACGACTAGCTCGTCACATCATTCACTAACATAAAAAAAGCTTTAATTTTAGGCAAGTATTGAATATTGCTGTTACTTGCTATTCTATTATATTCTTAAGTATGTTCTTTATGGATGGATGGATGCGGGTTCGAACCCCTTTCGTGATACAAAACTCACTTTTGAATTAAAAAGAGCTTTTATTTAAATGCTCTCATAAGAAGCTTCGTATTTTTAACAGCAAACCCTTTTATTTGATACCTGTATTATAATAAGAATGCGTAAAAAACAACTAGTGGCCATCTTGGGCGGCCATATTGGATCTAAAAACAACTAGTGGCCATCTTGGGCGGCCATATTGGATCTAAAAACAACTAGTGGCCATCTTGGGCGGCCATATTGGATCTAAAAACAACTAGTGGCCATCTTGGGCGGCCATATTGGATCTAAAATGAAGTTATTTATTTTATTTTCCGTATTGTGCGTAAAATCTTTCATTGATATATCTATATCGTGGGCGTACACAATAAATAACTGGTACGCCATCTCGGGGCGTCCGCCGTAATATTGTATGATATCAATTAGCCAATAATAAATAAATAAATATGTGTGGAAATTTCACACAACACCATCTAGCTTCAAACTAAGCATAGCTTGTACTATGGCAACTAGATAACTGATACAATATTTAAATACTATTTTGTTCTTATATACATACATAGGTCCGTGTTACAGAACGATGCTGAGGTTTCATTCAGTAATTGATCACTTTATGAATGAAATCTGCTTGACCGATCGATGACCGAGAATCGTTCTGTAATACGTACCATAGAATACAATATAACACCCAGACACAGAACTAACATCTATATTCATCACACAAATGTTTGTTCTGGGTGGGAATCGAACCCACAACCTACAGTTCAGAAGGCAGTGTTACTACCAACTGAGCTATCAGGCCAGTCAATGCATTGTCATCCAAACGCACGTATGCGCATAAAATTCAATAGCAAGATTTGACCCGAATGTACTTACAAATATATACTATAATATATTGTGATAAGTAATAATAACAAGGTCAAAAAAAAATCTTGTAAAAAAAATGATGCCAGCCGAATGGTTGGCCTTGAAAGGATAAAAAACAGCCTCTATTTACGTAGGTCGTTGGTCTTTTTTTTTAACACTAGTTGTGCCTCGCGTTTTCACCCGCGGACAAAAAGTATTTTAATTATTTGCTCATCCCACGGGTAAATTTCACTTTTCCGGAATAAATTGTAGCCTTTATGTTAATCTAATGTACCTATAAGGTATCTTGGTATTGCCGTTTAGCGTGAAAACATACACACAAACACACAAACAAACTTTCGCCTTTATAATATTAGTGTGAGTGTGATAGTCAGATAAACAGGCTGACTGCCCTCCTGATGGTAAGCAGTTACCGTCGCCTATAGACGCCTGCAACACCGGGGGCGCTGCCGATACGCTGCCATTAAATGGTTGACGGTTGTAGTGTTGGTGTCTCCTGTAAGGTCGGTAGAGACCAGCGGCATTTAAAAAAAAGTAGTGTTGGTGTTGTGGTGGTGGGTGTGTTTATTTTGATAAAGAAAGTTATAGGCTTTGTCTGGCGGATAACTAAAGACTTCAAGACCATTAAAATCCTTAAGATCCTATACTGCTCTCCGGTACGTAGGCAACTCGAATATGCCTTCAGGTTTGGAATCCCAGGCACGATACATACGTCATAATTATACTTCAAAATCCTCAAAAAACCTTCGCTTCAACAACTTTAAGAATAATCTCTCTATGTATAACTCGAGAACGGCTGGACCGATTTTCGTATTACTTACTTTATCTTTTCTTTTACACATTATTGCAAGTTAGTTAGTTAGTACATTATTGCAAAAGCAGCGAAATAGGCAATTGCCATTTCGGCCGAGGCATGTATAGTGCTTTTCTCAAAAAATGCAAAGAAATAAAAAGGGCCTTTTACATAATAAATTTAATTTTCTTTTGATTTCGCTGGAAGCAGGTTTTCCATCGCTAATTTAGCTTCCGATCTTAAATCTGGTGGAGTGCAGTCAATGTCCATTTCATTTTCACTTTCAGAATAATCGGAACTCATTTTAATTAATTAATTAATTTATTTATTAATTTATTTTTATTAACCAAATAACAACGAACTCCGCTTTGCCGCCAATTTTTTTTTATTTTACAGTTTGTGCCGAAAGGTAAACGCATCTGTGGCTATACAGCCACGAGAACGCAATGTGTACGATAGCTGAAAGAGTTCTAAATTCAAATAGCACACCGTTTCATACAACATTGCTGCCGGTGCGCTCTTCGTTCCAAATTCAAAGTATGCGCCGGGAAGTGATTTTGGTTGTTCAGTCTACGTAAATATGATACTTCGCGTGTTCTTTATTCAAAAGTAATGATAATTTATTTCCGCGCATGTTTAAGAAAATATACATAACTCAAAGGTGACTGACTGTCATTTATATATTTATTTATTTAAATACACAAAAAGCTTACAGTAAAAACCAAACGCTTTAGGGTCATAATGCCGAGTTGGATATATAGTATATATTAGGTCTTTACCTATGAAATTGCCGTTTTGTTTGAAAAAAGTTAAAGTATTTTTTTTTCGAACTTATTATTTCTTTTATTCAAAGTAATCACCCCTGCAATCAATGCATCTTTGCCAACGCTGTGGCAGTTTATGGATGCCCATCTTGAAAAAATCAGCAGGACGGGAGACAACAAACTCTTCAAAGGCGTTTTGTACTGCCTCTCGTGAATTGAATTTTTTTCCCGCTAAAAAGTTGTCCAAATTTTGGAAAAAGTAATAGTCGGTAGGCGCAAGATCTGGTGAGTATGGTGGATGAGGGAGAGCTTCCAAACCCATCTCATGCAGCTTAGAGACGGTCTGTTGTGCAGTATGGGGTCGCGCGTTGTCGTGAAGTAGCAGTGGAGACGAACGATTGACCAAAGCTGGTTGCAGAAGTTCGAGTTTCGCCATCATTGTGGTCAGTTCTTCAATGTACACATCTGCAGTAATGCTCTCGCCGTTTTCTAAAAAGCTATGATGAATCACACCAGCACTAGACCACCAAACTGTGACCATCACCTTTCTAGGGGTCATTTTTCGTTTTGCACATTGCTTTGGTACCGAACCAGGATCTAACCAACTTGCTGAGCGCTTTCGATTGTCAAAAAGAATCCATTTTTCGTCGCACGTAACAATTCGGTTTAAAATTCCTTCATTTCTGTGCCTGTTAAGCAGCGCAAGGCAAGTCTCGACGCGTACGTTGCGCTGGCGATCGTTAAGTTCGTGGGGCACCCATCTATCAAGCTTTTTTATCTTGCCAATCTGTCGCAAATGGACCAATATTGTTTTGATGCTAACATCAAAAGCTGCTGCCAGCTAAGCTGTAGATTGAGAATGCCTATGAAATTGCCGTATTGCAGTACAGACTTTTTCAAACAAAAAAAAGTGTTGATTGGCTATGAATTCTAAATTCAAATTAATTTTGTTTTAAAAATATGACATTCTATTTACAATATAAGTCTTTTGTTTATTGATTAGCGTTGTATTTTCATTACATTTCAAAATTTTTCCTCATAATGGATACTTTGAAATTTCGTGTAATTATGGAATATGAGTTCCGTCGTGGCACCAACGCGGCACAAACGACACGTAACATCAACGACGTTTACGGAGAGAACTGTACAAACGAACGTACAACCCGTTATTGGTTTGCTCGGTTCCGTTCTGGGAATTTTGACTTGAAAAATGAACCTCGTGGTCGTCCGGAAACTTTGGTCAACAATGATGAATTAAAGGCGATTGTGGAAGCTGATGAATCTCAATCTACAGCTGAGCTGGCAGCAGCTTTTGATGTTAGCATCAAAACAATATTGGTCCATTTGCGACAGATTGGCGAGATAAAAAAGCTTGATAGATGGGTGCCCCACGAACTTAACGATCGCCAGCGCAACGTACGCGTCAAGACTTGCCTTGCGCTGCTTAACAGGCACAGAAATGAAGGAATTTTGAACCGAATTGTTACGTGCGACGAATAATGGATTCTTTTTGACAATCGAAAGCGCTCAGCAAGTTGGTTAGATCCTGGTTCGGTACCAAAGCAATGTGCAAAACGAAAAATGACCCCTAGAAAGGTGATGGTCACAGTTTGGTGGTCTAGTGCTGGTGTGATTCATCATAGCTTTTTACAAAACGGCGAGAGCATTACTGCAGATGTGTACATTGAAGAACTGACCACAATGATGGCGAAACTCGCACGTCTGCAACCAGCTTTGGTCAATCGGTCGTCTCCACTGCTACTTCACGACAACGCGCGACCCCATACTGCACAACAGACCGTCTCTAAGCTGCATGAGTTGGGTTTGGAAGCTCTCCCTCATCCGCCATACTCACCAGATCTTGCGCCTACCGGCTATTACTTTTTCCAAAATTTGGACAACTTTTTAGCGGGAAAAAAATTCAATTCCCGAGAGGCAGTACAAAACGCCTTTGAAGAGTTTGTTGTCTCCCGTCCTGCTGATTTTTTCAAGAAGGGCATCCATAAACTGCCACAGCGTTGGCAAAGATGCATTGATTGCAGGGGTGATTACTTTGAATAAAAGAAATAAATAAGTTCGAAAAAAAAATACTTTAACTTTTTTCAAACAAAACGGAAATTTCATAGGTAAAGACCTAATACATAGTGATCTATCAACGCACAGCCCAAACTACTGGACGGATCGGGCTGAAATTTGGCATGCAGGTAGATGTTATGACGTAGGCATCCGCTAAGATAGGATTTTTCGAAATTCTACCGTTAAGAGGGTGAAATGGGTGGTTGAATTATTTTCCCATAGGCCACGCCGCGGGCGAAGCTGCGGGCAGAAGCTCGTTAAAATTATAAAAGCTAGATATTATCGCCGACACCAAATGGCTGCTCTTTATTGTGTAGGTTAACCTGTGGACGGGCTCCTACGATAATTATATACCTTCTGACGTCATCAAAACGACAAAAAAATCTTATTACAGAATGATACTGATACATAAGTATCGCAGGAAATCATCGCAGCTTTGATAACCTTGTAAAACGTTACGTATAGACAACATAATTAATAAAGTTAAATAAATTTACAGGTACTACGCTTAAAATATTTGATATTAACTAAAATCAACACTGATTATTTACAAAGGTGATACATTATTTACCTATTCACAACTAATTACCTACCTTGGAAAAATTTATCAATATAGTAATAATAGGAATATATTCATATTATTCATTTATTTGCATTCATGTACAATTTATATATTATGTCAGGTCTTGTCAACTAGTTTAGTAGGTACATGAACCCTGTAAGGGCGCTTCCAACTGAGTGCGATTAAAAATAAATTTATTGATTTCAATTACATATAAGAAACGAAGAAGATTTTTTTATATCAGTTAATACCAGCGTAACACAATCAGACCCCGACCCCGCCGGTGAATTCGACGTACCCCCCGTAGTTTAGCTAGAACGGTCGCGACTTTCAATAGGGTCCACGCTTCCAGTGGACGTAGTCTTTTCGATCCTCTTATCCCGGCGACGGCCCAAGCCGAGGCTCGCACCCCAGGGGTGCCCTTGAGCTAGTTGCCTCCCACTTTTGATGGTTGGGCGCTTTAAGCGATGGTGACGCTGTAAAGGTCGTTTGAGACCAACAGCATTAGCTCGTTCAAAAAAAGGCAAGTCAATATTGACGTCATCGAAATTGTATAAAGCGCAAACTTGTGTGCCCTAAGATGGTTGTATCAGTGGTGATAGATATCTATTGTAGTAAGCACCACATACTACCGCCTTCTTGCTGCCAAGCTTGCTATTTTAGGCAACCCTTTTCTGCCAATACTTTGGGCTTTGATTCGTGGGGTGGTAGGGAGGCCGATACTCATTCACTTTTTTATTTTTTTATGCTACTGAATGACTTGACGAGATAACCGTTCACCTGATGTTAAGCGACACGGCTGCCCATATCAGTTGCACTGTCATTTGGAACTCTAAAGTACAGAGTTCCACGTGACACTGCACTGCGCACATCATCCTGAGACATCAGCACAATCTAGTAATAAGATTACTAGACTGTGGGATCAGGTCATAGTCTCATTTGCCCAGTAATTTCACTAGCTACAAAACGCCCTTCAAAACGGTACACAGTAGTGCTTGCGCACTACTGCTTGGCGGCAGAATAACTGGCAAAGCGGTGGTACCTACCTAGACGAACTTTGCAGAAAAGTCCTATCACCAAGTAACCAAGTCACTTATAGCCTTTTTCGGATAAAATTGTGGCAAAGAGTTGCTAAATGTGGATTTAAAAAACCTTTAATTCTGCCGACAGAGGCGTTCTTTTGACTCAAGTCAGGGATAAAATTCTGAAACTATATAAATTTCTTTACCAATGTAATTAATCAAACGAATCAAATGCAATTAAAAAATATTTAAATAACAAATAACGTGATCTTATCCTAACGATCCTCTAGGTCAGTTCATTTTTAGCCTCGCCATCCATCCAAATATTCAATGTCTTCAGTCCAAACATAATGTTTGGTACTTGGATGACGGGTCCCTAGGAGGCAACGAGGCCCTGTTTTTAATGATATAGGTATAGTTTCTAATGAATTTCACCACATTGGTATGATAATTTATTATAATAGATAAATAAAACAAATTGAAACAAATTTCACCACATTTATTAGGATAAAAAAAATTCTAATGAGAAGGTTCTCATTTATAAAAAAATTTAGGACAGATGTCCTGAAATAAATATCCAATCACTCTAATTATCGAAAATAATCACCACAATAGTCACATTAAGAAATATTATAACAAGACACTGAATACACATACATACAGATATACTATAATTTTCTAGTCAGAAATTTTGTATTATCAATAATTTATCAATTTAAAACAAGTCAACTTGACCCCAAAAATTAATACTGATGCTGAACGAAAAATAATACTGAAATGTACCTACAAAAGCCAAAATCAAACTCTATTTCTATGAATATAGCTAATCGTCTTTTGAAATAATTTCCTTCGGTTCCTATGGTTAAAGTTAAATCGACTTCCATCATCTTAATTTCGTACTAAGAAATAAAGTTTTTTCAGTTAATGCCTCTCCGAGAAATACATCCCAAGTGGTACCAAATGGAAAGACCAGGAGTATACCAGCGGTAGACGCTCTCATCGCAAGACTGGAGCTCGAGCGCTGGGAGCCTGACGATGAGGCGTGTCTTCGAGCTACCCTGCAGATGCTGAGGGGGGTGAAAAATAACGTCCTTTGGGCAACTTGGGGTAAGAATCCGCAGTGGTATAAGGCTGGCTAGGCTGTGCGACAGCATTTGTCTGTGATTCGGTCTGTTTCACTTCAGATTTTATCTCTCATACTATTAATTACTCTCTGTACTAGCTGTAGTGTAGTGGTGATGGAAAACGGTGATGATGATGATGAAGAGTAGATAACAACTATTCTCAGACCTAACAAGTGTCAATATAAAATTTTTACAAAATCGGTTCAGCCGTATGGTAACAAACACTGTGAAACGAATTATTTTTAAATTAGATTTAAAAAAATTTATATTAGATTTTTTACATTAGATTTCTCGTGGGATATTGAACCTTATTCTCACCACAATTGCGAGTGAGAGTGAGTGAGTATTGTTTACCCGACTAGGTAAAAAAACAAGTAACAAACACAAAGCGTAAAACACCGACTTCAGACTTACATGGTTTTCTCATGGATGCCATTGTCAGAACTGGACCTGAAATGGGACCACACGGGAAGCACCAGCTTTCAAATAATAAATAAATCATCAAAATCGGTTTTTCGAAAGTTCTGAGGTAACAGACATAAAAAATACAATCTAACCTCATCCTTTCCTCAGCCCGTTTGGGCGGAGACGTGACGTAACCTAAAAATTAGAGAAGTGTTTTTTGAGTGTAATGTGTAGTGTCTAATCTCGAGTTAAAATCTAGAGATAGAGCATCCCTGATAGCGGATTTGGAACGAAGTTCCTTATCGCGCGTTGCCAAAGGGGACTAGACGGAAAAAATTAAGACCAAAAGTTGTAACGACACTTTTTGCTATAGTTGTAAGCTGAGCGGGGTGCGCGTGTTTCTCTGTCTGTCTCTCTCCCTCTCGTAGAAAGCAAGCCAGTTATTTTCTTTTCGTCTTTCTATTTCGCCTTGAACAGTGTGGTGTCGCGACGATTACTTTTGTTGAGTGTATACAGGTTTTTTGTACATAATAAATAATAACAACAATAATGAATCCTGACAGTGTTTCTGCACAAGTTCCAAAAATTTTGAAATTTTATTACAATTCCTTCACTAATTAATCGAAAAGTATTTCGTTCCATTCGGGTGTCCCTTGACACCTCTCGAGTTTTTTTAGTTATGGAACGTAGTACTATTATACATTCTGTGGTTATGACAAACTACAGTTTTTTTCGAAGCTTATTTACTGACGACATTAACATTAAACAAAGCAAAAACAAAGTTATAGCGGCCGATCGATGGATGGATGGATGGATGGAGTGGTGTGGTCTAAAGCACACTCGTTTTTTCCACAGTATGGGATTCGATGCAGCCACCAGTTGGATCTTTCTACGGCGTAAAGGTCCACGTGGGGAATTACGACCAGTGTCTCCAAGCACCCTGGTCATCCGTGGATGGTCTTCGCAGCCAGTACTGCCTCGTCAACGTGAAGAGCGAGGCTCTTGAAGAACCCAGGGAGCTCGGACCTTTCGACGCTGCGGACAAATATTATCGGGTATATCTAGCATAACACTTTTTAAACTTACGTGACTTGAACTCAAATTGTAAAGATAAAACGGGTCTATTCGCGCACAAATATCTCTAACATTGTACATAGAGTAGTTTCTGCGTACAAATTTTTGAAGCCATGATGACGTTGGTGATTGAAGGCATTTATTTTTTTATTTTAAGAAATGACGTGACGAATTAAACGTTCGCCCGATGTTAAGCGACACGGCTGCCCATATCAGTTGCAGTGTCACTCGGAACTAAAGTTTAGAGTTTCGCGTGACACTGCACTGCGCACGTCAACCGGAGACATCAAAACAATCTATTGATAAGATTACTAGACAGTGAGATCAAGGAACACGAAACTTTAATTGCAATGCAACAGGAGAAATTTCCATACTAAGTATGCACATAAACTGCGTCTTTAAATTGTCAAATCCGTACAAATTTGTGTTTCTATCGGTTACAATCGAGTTATGTGATCGCCCAGCAAGGTCATGAAGTCTCATCAACTTTGCAGAATAAGTAGTCCTACCACCTAATAAAGCAAACTAAAAATTAGTACTATTCATTATATTTTGTTTAGTTATTAGTACTTATTGAAATTGGAAAATACTATTCCGTGCTGTTGTTTTCAACCGATTTCAAAAAGGAGGATGTTCTCAACTCGACTGTTTTTTAAAATAATAATAATAACGCCCAACGATCACATGCATAGATCCTACACCTAGGATTCCCTGTATCTAGGGCTAGGGATCCAGGAACTACGAGGACCACGGTCCCACAACACCCAGACTCAGAACAAATATTTGAGCTTGGTTTTTCTGTGCACAAATACTTGTCCTGCGGCGGGAATCGAACACGCCGCCTCCGGTTTATGTGCCGAACTGCTCAACAAACACACCACAGAGGCTGTAAATGTTTGTTAGCTCAGAACTATCGATTGGGTGAACCGATTTTGGTGATTATTTTTTTTTCGAAAGCCGGTGCTTCACACGTGGTTCCAATTTAGAATAGTTCTCACAATGGCATTCATGAGAAAACCATAATTATAAGTCTGAAGTCAGAGTTTACGCTTTTGTTTGTTAATTAAACCTCCTAAATGTTATTAATATGCACTTTTCAATATCGACGTTACATTTTTTTTGTTTTTAGGTGGCAAATTGCCTTTATTTTCTAAATACTACAATGATTGAATAACTAATACTAAAAACTACCAACTACTACTACTATTACTACTACAAAAAAAAACATTTGGACTATAAGCATTTAGTCCAAATGTTTTTTTTTGCGCCGCGATGACCTATAGACAGTCCAAATGCTCCAGCCCACTACCAGTAGGTAGCGTACCCAACATGCTGGCAGCATTGCCCCGTTGAATTGCAATGCTTATACGTTGTGCCAAATAAGTGCCAGCATTTTGTATATGTATTTATATGTAAGTAATTATATTCATTATAATTATGCAAGTAGGTGTATTATATTATTTTTTATATAATTAAGTTTTTATTATATGCACGTATTTTATTCTAATATCACTTTTACTGCACCGCGACCATTTCTTTTCTTGCACATCCAGGTTGACTGGTAGATAGTGCTTCATAGCATTATGTCCTCTTTGTACATTATTTTGTACTAAGGTATAAATAAATAAAATAAATTGTAGCTTACCGGTACGGTCCTGTGACTTGATCTTCTATTTCCTACAGGCGCCTAGTAAAGCTTACCGCTACTTCAACGAGCAGAACATTGGAGTGTGTCTTCCTGCCGCTTGCAGTCCATCATCAGTGGCCAACATATCTCGCCACATGCTGCAGCTGACGCACCTGCCGGGCGGCCGCGTGGCCGTGGACCCCCGGGACTGCCGGACGGCTGGCGAGGCTGTGGACTATCCGAGAGGGTTCTTTGTTTTTTGGTGAGTCCTTCATAGCATTATAAATAAATAAATAAAATAAATATTTGTGGACATTTTACACAGCGCCATCTAGCCCCAAACTAAGCAAAGCTTGTATTATGGGAACCAGATAACTGATACAATACTTAGATACTTTTTGTTTGTAAATACATACATAACTTTAAATTTACACGTAAATAATCATTAAAATAGTTAGCGTTTTGGTCATAAACTGTGAGCTAATTATTATAAATTGAACAATAATAAATAAATAAATAAATAAATAAATAGAATACAATATAACACCCAGACACAGAACAGACACCTATGTTCATCACACAAATATTTTTCCTGGGTGGGAATCGAACCCACAACCCACAGTTCAGAAGGCAGGCTTACTACCAACCGAGCATTGATAACCTTTGTGATGAGAACTTTAGATTAAAAGCTTCAACAATGGTATTATAATGGTGAAATAGCCCGATAGCTCAGTTGGTAGTAACCCTGCCTTCTGAACTGTGGGTTGTGGGTTCGATTCCCATCCAGAACAAACATTTGCATAATGAACATATAGGTGCTTGTTCTGTGTCTGGGTGTTATATTGTATTCTATGTTACATGTATTTACAAACAAAAACTTTATAAGTGTATCATCTATCTGGTTCCCATAGTACCAGATTTGCTTAGTTTGAGGCTAGATGGTGTTTTGTGGAATGTCCACATATTATTATTATTATAATGTACTAGGTAAGATCTTTCCTAGTACATAGTACATGCAAGCTAGTAAGGTAAGGCAAAAAAGCTTGGCCTGAATATCCCAAGCTCATTGATATGAAATCTTAGGTATTTTGCCTATTGCTATATTATTAATAATGAATAATTTCAGTTTCCATTTGTAATGTTTCTTAAGATCATCTTTATATTCTTCTTGCACCGGTGTGACTTGTGCGTGGTTACTTTTGTAACATATTCATTACATACTCAACTGTTATAAATTATAAAAATTTTAAAACTCAATAGAAAAAGTAACATCACTGTAAAGTTTCTTGTAGCTTCTTCTTTACAGTTGTAATCGAAGCTTCGGATCGGAGTTTCCTGTTCTGCATGGTGCCGGATTGCTTGCACCAGTAGTGAGAATGAGAACTTCTTGTTTTTTCAAATTATACATTGTAATGGGCTTGCTATGTAATATTTGACAATAAACACTTTGTAATTCTATATGCTTAGTACTAATACTTTTTTTTAAAAATGTTTTGGCTCCACACCTCCTTGTATGTAGCCAGTGTCAAGTAATTGATAATTTTTCAAGTTAATGATATTTCACGCAAATATGTGTCCAGTCAAGTTCGAAGTCATCAAGTCAAGTCATTATCAAGTCAGTCTAGTCAAAGTCATACTCCTAGTAAAGTGGTGGCAACTTTACTTGAAGCTTCTATGGAGTTTTGGAAACAACAAGAAAAGAAACATTTCACCGTCATTATACCATTTTCCCACACTCACGCCTGTAATTCAGCACTTAACGAATAGAATGCCACCAATTTTATGCACTAACACTGAAAATAACACAAGTTTTGGAAAATAATACAATGCGATGACGCAATCTTTTTCGCGTTCCCGCCAAAAACCCCTACATTACCTTAATTTTAAGTACCTAATATGTATAATATTGACTTGTATAAGTGCTAAAAACAGCCTATTTGCAATGAAATCTTTTGACTTTGACTTTGACTTTGAACATAGAAATAAAGAGTTACGTATAGTATATTACTGTAGGGGGAAGTTTTACTTCAGTCGTGTGGTCTAAAGCACACTTGATCTGGTCATCTCTTTTTCTCTCCCAGTAGGAACCGCAATCGGATTGTATGATCCTATCGTTAAAAAAACAGGGCTGTTTTGTATTACGGCGTGTATAAGGTAGATTGCAATAAGCTGTATGAAAGTAATATTGATAAATATATTCGATCTACTTTAATGGATTTATTTGGATATTTTTTTCAGGATAGTCGTAGGCTTGCTTCTCTTAACTGCTGTGGTTTCAACAGTTTGCAATAGTTACAATAAGAAGCACCCGTTAGGTGAGCATACAAATCAAGGATGTAATTAATTGAAATCTTATTTTAGCCTCTAACAAACACACCATAAGGTTTCAGTTGCTCTCTTTAACTGTGTAGTTAAAGAGAGCAACTGCAGAAAACTTCGTACACATTTATGATTGTTGTGGTTGGAACCTGTGACTAATTGATCAAGTCAAGATCTCAGCGTGAAATACGGAATTGCTAACTTTAGTTTCTCCCGACTGTGACGTCATTTACTGGTTCATTAAGGCGACGTCATTTTTTTGAGGGGATCACGTTTTAATTAAATTTGAAAATTGCAGATCATAATTTTGATGAACTTGGCCTGCACTTGAAATTGTCTTTATTGTGTGGACTTTTTGTGGATTACGTGAAATATGCATATCAAATAAATGTATTAATGGTTATACCTTTAGAACACCGGTCTAGTTATTTAAATTGGAAGAAAAGGTGTTTTTCGTTGAAAAGTTGGAACGTTGATAAAATATTTTTTGCGGGTTACTGGAACGATCTTATTTAAAGAAAAACCAAAGTACCTATTTAGGTTTTATTCGATTATCCATGTTTTAATTTTTTATTCACGTGATAACGTCTTATAAATCGATAAACGCCGGTTGCACGGAGGAAAAATTGCCACGTTCCGCCTGAGCCGAGCGTGCAAGCGAGAGCGCGGTACAAGCGATAGAGAGGCAAGACTGGCCTGACGTTATTACGTAAAATTATCGTCCGTAAACTGATTTTACAGGCAACCATTTTTTTCATATTTTTATTTTCACACGTCAGAGCGCTATTTTAAGTTGAAGTTAAGCGTTTTGACTGCTTTGCTAACACCAAAACGAGTGGAAAGATAAGGTCAAGATAGTAAGATTATGTTATACCATTTTTACAGATCTGATCACGAAATCATTCTGTATGAAAAGGAACTACAATTCTTTGTTTGTGATAAACAAAGATGAAATAAAAAGTATGAACGGGATAAGGTTCATAACGGCAGTGGTTATCGTTTACGCGCATGTGATGTTTTTCACAGTAATTCAGCAAGTGACCAACGGAATAGATATAGAAAAGGTAAGGGCATTCATTCTGAAACTGATGAGTTTTTACCTAATTCGGTCTTAGTGGTCGTCACCGCTCCCCGTGATTATGACCAAGGATATTTGGATACAACAGGCAAGCCAGCCAATGAAAGAATCTTAAAAAGATCTTACGTTCAGCAGTGGATATCTTCACCGATGATGATGATGATTTTTTATTTAGTCATACGGAGTAAAAGAGTTTTACAGCCCATTCTCGAGCAGCCCTAAAAATCATACAAGAAAAAAAAAGCGTTTTTCAGGACAAGGAACGATTTCTAGGCAACTGCATGCCAGCGCTTTCCATGGTGTTACATACAATATACACGGTGGATAAAATCGTTCTTTTCCTTAAATGTGTGTACTCAGTCCATGCTATAAAACACTTCTATATAACTAAATACCAAGAGTACATATTATAAAAAAACTTAAAGCTGGGTATTCTTACTAAATGACTGCGAATTCAAATTCTAAAGAAAACCTTGCGACGTTGAACAAAGCAGGTGTTTTATACCTACGACTAGTATCCTCTACTTGGTCTGTGCCTACGACACATTTACAAAGCGCTCAGCCAGTGCCGACACAGCGTCGGCACTGGCTGAGCGCTAAATAGATAGTGCCGAAATATCTATTTAGCGCGTAGCGTTAAATAGATATTTCGGCTGTTACTCAGTTATTATAGGACGCAAGTTTTTAAATTGCACCTTGTACGGTTATTCCATAGAATGGTTTGAGTACATACATTTAAGGAAAAGAACGAATTAAATTCCACCGTGTATTGGAAACATTTCAAACCAATGTCTACACGTTCTGTCTCTTTCATAAGAATGTGTACACTTTGGAACGTGTAGATTTTAAATGCATAGTTTTTGTAAGAGATCTTTTCTGATTATCCATCGAAAGAATCGAACTGATGCAAGTCTAGAAAAGGAATTGATTTTTCTAATCTATAATCTCAAGTTAAAAATATGAGCTGGCACAATTAAATGTTCCCAGATAATGTAACCAGATTGCAATCAATAGAAACACAAATTGGTTTGGGTTTGATAGTTTGAATACGCAGTTTATGTCCAGAGATCCATGGACATGTAGTAGACGTCCACGACTATGCCTCATTGTAATGAGGCGTTTCAATCAAAGCATCTGTTTCATAATGTTTCTTAATCATCGGTAGGACTGGGTATACAGCTAGACGAGGGCTCGTCTAGCCTACGGAGGCTGGTCTTGATTATATATTATCAGCTTAATTTTCACAGTACCTGTGGTCCCCAATGGGTCGAGCCATGAACCACTCAGAAATTGTGGTGGATACGTTCTTCGCCATGTCTGGGTTGCTCCTCATCAGGGGCCTGATGATGGGAAAACAGAAGAACGTATTATATACTCTGGTGAAGCGATACATCAGGTATGATTAGGCATAATTTGATATGACAATCACTTCTCATCATGTATATACATATAAAATTCAAAGTCCTGACTGACTTATACACACAGCCTAAACCGCTGGTCCTAGAGACTTTAAATTTAGAGGGTTTGTCTTTATAAAGTGTAGGTATCCACTAAGAAAGGGTTTTTCGAAATTCCATCTCTAAGAGGGTGAAATAGGTGGTTGAATTATCTATGAAAATTTTTATTTTTCGTTTCCTATGGGCCACGCGGGCAAAGCCGTGAGCAGAAGCTAGTTCCTATATAAATTTAGACAGTTAGTCAATTACTAAAATCTATTTTTTTTAATTTAAAAGATTAATTTGATTTTCGAACAACGAAAAGGGAATTGAACCCGAATTCATCCGTCTCTAAAGCCTGAACAATTTCATCCTTCTAACAAATCAATAAAAAAAAAATACTGGGCAAATTACCTGATCTTACAATCTTATTAGAGACTGAAAAATTGTATAATTTAGAGTTCCGAGTGGCACTGCAACTACTGTGAGCGGCAGTGGCGCTTAACATCAGGCCAACGAATAACTAGTTAGGGCATACATTCTTCTTTTCGTATGTTTGACTTGGGGAGTAAGCTAATGAATGCGTGACGAAGCGAACAGAAGTTGAAAGCTATTGGTTAACGTAGATCTCCATTGTCAACATAACAATGTTAAAAAATTACTTAAAATTTGTATTATTATTTCCGTATGTCCGGTAAAATTCCCATTTACAATTGTCAAGAATGTTGAATTATTTTCAGGCTTATGGGACCATTGGCTCTGTGTACCATGTATGTGACTTCAACGGTCACATACATGGGTGACGGCCCCTTCTGGACAATGAATAATTTAGAAACAGATATCTGCAAGAAGTATTGGTGGAAGAACATGCTCTTGATCAATAATGATGTGGGAACTCTTGTAAGCCTTTTTTATTCCTTTTATTACCAGTATTTAATAAAAAAAAAATACCACAAACTTGTCTAGCATTTGACCGCGCTCTCACCTTATGGGAAGTGATGATGCGATCGAAGGTGTAGCATGCTAGCCAATTAAATACCTATTCACTCTTCTCTTGAACGCGCCCGGGTCATATTTCGCCGGAAACACAGACGCTGGCAGGACATTCCATTCCTTAGCCGTTCTAATTATGAACGTGGAGTCAAATCGCTTGGTACGAATGGGTGTTATTACGACCACGAAGGGATGGCGCTTAGCCGAGCGTCTAGTAGCCTAGTAGTGGAATGGTGATGGGGGAATGAGATCATCCAGTTCTTGTGCTCATTCACCATGGTGTAATCTGTAAAAGACCGACAGACTTGCCACTTTACGTCGATGTGCTAGGCTCTGGAGCCTTTCACCTACCAAAGTGTCGTCGTCAATAAGCTTTTTGGCACGCCGTTCAATCGAGTCAAGATACTCAATCTGGTACTTGGCAGATCTGTCCCACAGGTGGCAGTAGTACACTCCATACACGAATAAATTGAAGTATACGTGTTTTTCTTCCAGTGTCATATTGTGACCTGGTACGTGTCCTGCGACTTCCAGCTGGCCATTCTGGCCACACTTCTCTTTAGTTTGTTTAAGAGGAACAGGAAGCTAGGCTTCGCAGCCTTCGTGGTGGTCTTTGTAGGAGTTACGCTGAATTTGGGCTTGACTGTTTATTGGAAAAGGCTGGATATCATACCTTTCACCACGAGGTAAGACGAGGGGCATTCTAGTTTTCAATTTGTCTTTTATTATTCTAACTTAACGTGTCCTGGTGCGGTAGATACATTAATAGAAAGTCGTACGGAGGATTGGTACGATAGTTACATACCTATCTTTGTTACGAGACTATAATAGGCTATATATATTTGACAGCCTCTGTGGTGTGGTGTTTGAGTTGGTCAGCTCATAACCTGGAGGAGGCGAGTTCGATTCCCGCGGCATAACAAGTATTTGGGTACAGAAAAAAAAGCGCAAATATTTGTTCTGAGTCTGGCTGTTATGGGACCATATTCCTTGTAGTTCCTGGGTCCCTAAACACAGAGAATCCTAGTTAGGGTCCAGGATCTATGCATGTGATTGTTGGGCGTTACCTATTATTATTATTATTATATAAAATAGAGTATACTTCACTTTAGAACAAATTCAAAAGTGAAGTATTAGCATTTTTATGATGCATATCATGCCTAACCACAAATTCAAAACATTGATTCTTCTCTGAATTTTTAAATTAGGCAGTCAACAATTATTTTATATTTTTTAAAGATATGACAGAAAAAATATCTCTTTAACTATTTAGTGCAATTATCAAATGCATGAAATATTCTGTTATGTTTTCCTTCCAGGGCATTATTTTTGCTTCGCAACGATACAAAACTAAACTATACCTACGTAAAGAGCTACACAAGGGCCGGTTCCTATTTAGTCGGGATGGGCATGGGCTACATCTTGGCTACTTACAAACCTGGAGATCATAGGAATGTTATAAGTAAGGTAAGACTGCTGGCAGAAAAATAATTTTTATTTTTAAAAGATCTTATGTTTGCTTTAATTACAAAACAATTTTCTCTTTTATAAACAATAAACAATTGACTATGATGTTGCATGGACCTGGGAAAATCATTCATTTCTTTGAAACTTGTGAATTTCTTGAAGCTGTTGTTACTTGAATTAAAAGTTGAAGTACCTTAAAAACCCAACTGAATTGGGTGATAATGGGTTATTACCAAGGGCAAGGGTATATTTATTTATTGGCACTTCTCCTCTATTTGAAAGTTCGTTATCGCGCGTTGCGAAAGGGGGCTAGACGGAAAAAATTAAGACCAATAGGTGTAACGACACAAGACCAAAAATTGTAACGACGCTTTTTGAAGCCGTGCGGCGTGCGCGTGTTTCTCTGTCTGTCCATCTCTCTCTCTCTCTCTCCCTCTCTCCCTCTCTCTCTCTCTCTCCCTCACTCCCTCTCTCTCTCTCCCTCTCTCTCTCTCTCTCTCTCTTTCTGTCATAGAAAGCAAGCCAGTTATTTTAGTTTCGTCTTTCCATTTCGCATTCATATTATATTAATATTATTTCTATGTACATTATGTTTGTTAATAATAAAAAAAATATTATTATAACTTAAAAAAAATAGGATCGAAAGGAACATCGTTTTATCCGGTTGTCCCTTAACACCTCTCAAGTTTTTTTTTGTTATTAAGTTATAATCTGTTTTATTTCGCACATAAAACAGATTATAACTTAAGAACGAGAAAAAAAAACAAGTATGAAGACTGAACTGAACGACTGAAGTAAAACTTCTTTGGTTTAGCTTCATCTTTCAGCCGGTATAATTTTGTTTAATGTTAATGTCGCCATCTTGACAATTGTAAATTGTCATTTTACCGGAGATACCAACGTAATAAAACAAATTTTAAATAATTTTTAACTTTGTAATGCTGACAATGGAGATCTACGTTAACCAACAACTTTCAACTTCCGTTCGCCTCGTTAAACATTCATCACCTTACTCCGCAAGTCAAGCGTGCGTAAAGAAGTTTTACTACAAAAAAATTACATACGTTTTGAGCTATTACATCGCAAAACATGTGAAACATTTGAAAAAGATAAATACATTTTTTATCTTATCGATTTGTATCTTAAATTCAAAATAATCAATCATTCAAAGTTCCGAAATGATAGGTAAAGCGTCTTTTTAAAATTTTGTTAGTTTTTGGTCAAAAATATTAATTTTGCTGTGATGTTTCTTCATATTATGAATGTATCCATTCTATTCATTCATAGAATTTCTATTCATTTCTTATTATTGCAGAAATGGTCGTACACGATCACCAGTGTAGCTGTTGTGACCATGTCAACAGCGTTATGCGTCGCCACTATCTTCCATGGAAGACCGTATGACCCCTTAGAAGTAGCGATGGCGGTGGCCACGGATAGAGTCTTCTGGGCGATTGCTGTCTGCTCTATTATTGGCGTCTGTGAATATGGAAGTGCACGTGAGTATGTTTTGTTTATTGTCAGATGGGAGCGGCATATAGCGTAGGACGGTTATTAGGTTTGGTTTATTGTCAGATGGAGCGGCCTATAGCTTAGGACGGTTATTAGGTTTGGTTTATTGTCAGATGGAGCGGCCTATAGCGTAGGACGGTTATTAGGTTTGGTTTATTGTCAGATGGAGCGGCCTATAGCGTAGGACGGTTATTAGGTTTGGTTTATTGTCAGATGGAGCGGCCTATAGCGTAGGACGGTTATTAGGTTTGGTTTATTGTCAGATGGAGTCGCGTTTAGCGTAGCGTGCTACTTGCATTGACGCTATGGCGCTGGCACATCTATTTGGACTACTTTAATAGGCTACATATTAGACCAAGAAAAAACTAATGTGCTTTAGACCACACGACTGAAGTAAAACTTCTTTAGTTTAGCTCCATCTATCTTATTAGGTATAACTTTGTTTTTGAGTTTTTTAATGCTAATGTTGACATCTTGACAATTGTAAATTTTTTTTTGGAAGCAATCCCGCCTTTAGTGATGTCAAAAATTGAAAACTTTAATGACGTTTCCGGTCGTCTTTTTGAAATTAAACCTCACATGGCTATTTATATTCTTCGGCTTTATCTTTTTACCCCAAAATTTATGTATTTATTACGGAGTTGCCCTATGTGGTATTTCCAGTCAATTGTTGATTTGGTCGATTCGACTCTAAAAGAAACTGTCACTAAAATTCTAAATCTTCATTTTGATAGTCGTGCTTGGGCACAAGCAACTCTCCCCATTTCTTTCGGTGGCCTAGGCATCCGACGTTCATCTAGCGTGGCACTCCCGGCCTTCTTGGCTTCTTGTCATGGCTCGCAAACCCTCATCGGCATGATTCTCAAAACTCCTATTGCCGATGTTCGGGTGGCTGGCCAGACAGAAGCTTTGTCGGCCTGGTGCACTTCTTGTCAAGGCGTCAGTGTTCCTACTGAAATGGGGAGACAGAGTGCGTGGGACATTCCACTCATAAAATTAACCCATTCGGCTTTATTGGATCAGGTGACAGATGATGCAGATCGAGCACGTCTCCTAGCTTCATCGGAAGTAGAGTCAGGTCACTGGCTCCGTGCCCTTCCCTCCGACAATTTGGCGACTGTATTAGACCCCAGCAGCTTACGTGTAGCCGTGGGTTTACGTTTGGGGGTTAAGCTGTGCGAGCCTCATCACTGCCAATGCGGGCAAGGCGTGGACCGACTCGGACGACATGGGCTCTCATGTGTGAAGAGTGCCGGCCGGCTATTTCGTCATTGGGCGATCAATGATTTAGTCAGGCGGGCACTCTCCACAGCATTCGTGCCCTCTACGCTGGAGCCGACTGGGTTGCTGAGAGACGACGGCAAGAGACCGGATGGTGCCACCTTAGTCCCGTGGTGTCTTGGACGCACACTTGTCTGGGACGCTACGTGTGTGGATACCTTGGCACCTTCTCACGTCTCCAGCACGGCTCAAAGCGTCGGGGCCGCGGCGGAACAGGCGCAAATAAAAAAACGGCGCAAATACGCACAGGTCAGCGCAAATCACGAGTTTGTGGCGCTGGCCGTAGAAACATTAGGCCCGTGGTCGTCCGACACAAAAAAATTTATTAAACAAGTTTCGACTCGTTTGGTTCTCGCCTCGGGGGATCCCAGAGCTGGCACATACTTCGCTCAGAAGCTAAGTCTTCTAATTCAGCGAGGTAATGCTGCCAGTATTCTGGGAACCTTACCGCGCGGTGGTGAGTTGGATAGCGTATTTATTTTGTAAATAATGTTTTATTAGTTGTAACTTTTTATTTATAGAGTGCCTGTAAATATTAATGTTTATAGTGATTTTTGTGATATACATTTTTAATAGTAGTCAAATAGCCTAATAAATTCTAAAATACAAATTGTAAATTGTCATTTTACCGGACATACCAACATAACGCGAGTAATTCAAATTTTAGGTTGACAATGGAGATCTACGTTAAACAACAACTTTTAACTTCCGTTCCTCGTTACGCATTCTCCAGCTTACTCACCAAGTCAAGCCTGTGTAAAGAAGTTATACTTCCAAAGCAAAAAAAAAAACAATGAACATTAGATATTCGAAGATTAATTACTTTAGGTCGGTAAAGCAGGTCTGTGAGATGAATAAATGATTATTTTGTTGACATTTTATTAAAACCTACTTATACAATAGGGAACTATGTAACGCTATGTAGCGAAATAATAAATGGGCTGGCGAAAAATCATTTCATAGATAGTCAAAATATGAATTTAAATTCGATTTTCTCTGATTATAAGGTTTTTCGTTGTTGAAAATGAATATAAATTTAATAAATGGATATAATACTAATCGGTATAATTGAAAAATAGAAATGTGACACAACAGTACGTATTAGGTTCACGGTGGGTTCAATAGGATTAATTACGGATCATCTGTACTCAATGCGAGGATAGCATTACTTTGGTTTAAGCGTTCAACAATGTAGCTATTTCCGTACATACGAGTATGTGGTAGCTACTAGGTGGTAGGACTTCTGCAAAGTTCGTCTAGGTAGGTACGAGTACCACCGCTTTGTCAGTTATTCTGCCGCCAAGCTGTAGTGCGCAAGCACTACTGTGTTCCGGCTTGAAGTGGACTGTAGCTAGTCAAATTACTGGGAAAATGAGGCTTTATGAACTGATGTCATAGTTTAGTAATTTTAATATTAGACTGTGCTGATGTCTCAGGATAACGTGCGCAGTGCAGTGTCACGCGTAACTCTATACTTAGGGTTCTGTGTGACACTGCAACTGATATACTTAACATTAAGCGAACGACTAGGTCGTCTCGTCTAATCATCCCTTAACACAAAAAACATGCCATAGAGCTCTTTGACAAAACGCTTACGAAGAAACTTCCGCGATCTAATAATAACTGTGTTTGTTCTTTTCTACAGCGCTGATCGCTGACCTCCTCAGCTGGTCAGGTTTTATGCCGTTAAGTAAAATCTCCTACTGTATCTATCTGCTGCACGCTCTCATCATAATGCACGAGAAGACCTCAGCGAGGAGTGCAGCAACGTTTGGTTATTTTACAATGGTGAGCCAGTTAGTTTGTTGTACAAATTTTTGGTCCTACCACGAAGCACTTAGGTACAAGTTTTATAAGATGTTAGTCCTTTTTTAATGAGTTGTAGTAATAAAAACAAAAGAAAATGTAACGCATTTTATCTTTTTGAAATAAAACTTCTTTAGGAGTTTTGGCGGGAAAACGTAAAAGATCGCGTCACCGCATTTTTTATGTTTTAGCTCCACACTTTTGTGTATTTAGCCAGTGTCAAGTAATTGATAATTTATCAAGTTAATGATATTTCACGCCAATATCAAGTCACAGTCGAAGGCATTAAGTCAAGTCATAATCTAGTCTAGTCAAGTCATACTCCTAGTAAAGTGGTGATGGTAACTTTACCAGAAGCTTCTATAGAGTTTTGGAAACAACACGAAAGAAACGTTTCACCATCATTATACCACTTTTCCACACTCATGCATGTAATCCAGCACTTAACGAATACAATGCCACCAAATTTATGCACTAACGCAGAAAATAACACAAGTTTTGGAAAATAATACAATGCGGTGACGCGATCTTCTTCGTTTTCCCGCCAAAATTCCTAGGTACAAGTTTTATAAGATGTAAATCCTCTTTTAAAGAGTTATAATTATAAAAAAAGAAGAAAATATAACACATTTTATCTTTTTGAAGTCAAATTTCTTTACGCATGCTCAATAGAGTTCCGGGTGACACTGCACTGCACAGACCAAGTAGAGGATATGCTGCACTGCACACGTCATCTTGAGACATCAACTTAATCTTACTACTAAGTAAGATTACCTACTAGATTGTGAGATTAGGTCAAAGTCTCATTTGCCCAGTAATTTCACTAGCTACAGTGCTCTCCAAACCGGAACACAGTAGTGTCTGCGCACTACTGCTTGGCGGCAGAATAACTGGCATAGCGATGGTACCTACCTAGACGAACTTTGCAGAAAATTCCTACCACTTAGTAAACTAGTACTTTAAATGTACTGTACATAAATGTACTGATGAGTACGAGTACCATATTTTGTACTATAAGTAATGTGTTGATGAGTTTGTAGGTACTGAGAGCTTTTTGTCTTCGTTTTTAGTATGAACATGAACAAGCTCGCTCGCTTTGCTCGTCACTCTATTCGTCAAAAACATAATGTTTTTTTTTGTACAGAACATAAATGCCATTGGGGTGCTCGTAAACACGTGCGCTGCAAGCTTGCTGATGCACTTGGTACTTGAAGCACCGGCTACCAACATAGCGAACGCTTTGTTCTCCAATAGGTAAGTACTGAACATTAATTAGTAAACTAATCTTTAACAGCTTCAGTAAACGTTAGATAAAAGAGAATGTTCTAAAATGTATGGCGCCTAGGAACCTGTAAGTACGCAATATTAGAAGATAAGTATGTATATTATTGGTATACCTTTACACTTTTTTGACAGCCTCTGTGGTGAGTGAGCAGGTCGGCTAATTTTTTTTGAACGGCTTAATGCTGTTGGTCTCTGCGGACCTTTACAGCATCACCGGGCGGGAGGGCAGGCGCTTAAGGCATCCAGTTGTCAAAAGTAGGAGGGAACTAGCTCAAGGGCACCCTTGGGGTGCGAGCTTCGGCTTGGGCCGTTGCCGGGATAAGAGGATCGAGAAGACCAAGTCCACTGGCAGAGTGGACCCTATTGAAAGTCGTGTCCGTTTTAGTTAACCTAGGGGTAATTTTTTTTTGTGCGGTTTGAAATCTACGGTGGACCTTACACCAGAAAAGAAGATATTCATTTCGAATGGCGAGGTGTCTTTTATTACCTACGTATTTTTTCCTTTTACAGACCGAAACCTGTGCAAATGAACGGGACAAAAGAAGCAGATAACAGCAAAAGCAACAGCTCCAATGGGCACCAAAATGGAGTTATTAAGGAGAAATCATTATAATTTAATCCGTAGTTATATTAGATAGTTCAAAATGTGTGCATGATTTTATAGGCGAAACGAGGGTTTGTTTTAGTCGTGATCGCGCATTTTTTGGTGATTTATCGATTTAATTTAAAAAGTAATTTATAATATGTACAGGCACTCTATAAATAAAAAGTTACAACTAATAAAATATTATTTATAAAATAAATATGCTATCCAACTCACCACCACGCGATAAGGTTCCCAGAGTACTCGCAGCATTACCTCGCTGAATTAGAAAACTTAGCTTCTGAGCGAAGTATGTGCCAGCTCTGGGATCCCCCGAGGCAAAAATCTAATGTTTCTACGGCCAGCGCCACAAACTCGTGATTTGCGCTGACCTGTGCGTATTTGCGCCGTTTTTTATTTGCGCTTGCGTCAATGAGCCTTTTGGCACGCCGTTCAATCGAGTCCAGAGCCTCAAGCTGGTACTTGGCAGACCCGTCCCACAGGTGGCAGTAGTACACTCCATACACGATCGATGGATGCATGCTTGTTACCCTTACCCTTATACTTTTTATCTCGATAGTACATTCCCGTGGGACAATTATCGAACAACAAGGGCGACGCCGCGCCGCGGGCTTTTTACGCAAATACTACTGAACGGATTTGGATGAAATTTGGAACACAGATTGTTTATATTAACATCTAAATTAATTATCTTAATTAAAACTGATTTTTAGACATTTTTAGCGTTCCATACCAAAATGGTAAAAAGAAATCTTGGGAACATAGATAGCCTATATAATGGATTAACACATAGGTTACTTTTTGTCCGCGGGTGAAACCGCGGGGCGCAATTAGTTATCCTACTAATATTATAAATGCGAAAGTTTGTGGGTATTAATGCATGGATGAATGTTTGTTAGTCTTTCACGCGAAAACTACTGAACAGATTTGAATGAAATTTGGAACACAGATAGATTATAACTTGGATTAACATACGGGATACTTTTCATCCCGATAGTATGTTCCCGTGGGACAATTATCGAACACAACGAGATACACGCCACGGGCTTTTCACGCAAAATCTACTGAACGGATTCGGATGAAATTTGCAACACATAGATTATGACCTGGATTAGCATAGAATACTTTTTATCCGCGGGTGAAACCGCGGGGTGCAGCTAGTTGTATATATATTATATTTTACGATGCGCCATCATTTTATTTCGCCACCCGAGCGTAACCTGTTTCCCATATATTTTGTAAAATTAATATCTGTTATTTTGTTCAGTGCGTATAACTAAATCTCAATGAACGCTTGCTCCATGATGAATAATTTATTTCTGTTAACTTTTATTATTTATTTTGGTAAGTCAACATTTTTAATCGTAATCATTAATTTATTGGTAGTAACAATACGGTGTTATAGGTCATCGCGGTCCAAATGTAAGGTCTGAGCGTAGCTAGTAGCATATACCTATTAGTAAGTATTTTTATAGTAGTTCATTTAACCCAGTTAATGCTTCTTCGAGAAATATTTGCCAAGTGGAACCAAATGGCAAGACCAGGAGTATACCAGTGGTAGACGCTCTCATTGCAAGACTGGAGCTCGAGCGCTGGGAGCCTGACGATGAGGCGTGTCTTCGAGCTACCCTGCAGATGCTGAGGGGGGTGAAAAATAACGTCCTTTGGGCGACTTGGGGTAAGAATCCGTAGTGGTACCCGATGAAAGCTAGTAGGCTAGGCTGCGCGACAACTGCTCCATTTGTCTGTCATTCTATCTCTATCACTTCAGATTTCTCTTTCTAACACTCTTACATTAATACTAGTTGACCCGCCCCGGCTTCGCACGGGTGAATTAGTAAAATGCGGTCGAACGGGTTAAAAAGCATCCTGGTCCGTCTCCTGGTTTTAAGCTACCACCAATTTTCAGCTAAATCCGTTCAGCCGTTCTTGAGTTATATAATAGTGTAACTAAGACGACTTTCTTGTCTCATAGCTTCAATATGTCTAGACTAATTTTGATAAATCAACGGACAATTCAACTCAGTCAACAATGAAGTTGGACTGAAAAAAAAACGTTTCATAGCCATTTGCTTAACATGTAATTGCATAAAATGTGTCTCGACACAAACTTTAACACTACATTCCATCCCCTTAAGGGTTGATTTTTCACAAACTGTAAAACACGTGTAGTTTTTTTTGATATATTTGCAAAGTTTCATAACAATAGCTTTCCAAAAAAAAATCTCTCCATACAAACTTTACCAACCCTTCTCACCACTTTAAGGGATGATATTTCAATTATGTGCATCTATTCAAAGCTCTACATTATTAAGTGAACAGTTAATGCCATATGTTGTCGAATGGCATAAAGTTTTATCATATCGGCAGACAGTAAATTGGTTGTCTACCGGCTTCTACTCTAGTTCTAGTATACTTCTATTAATAAAAGTAGCTTAAATGTTGACCGGGATAATACACATTTACCATTAGAAGTTTCATCAAAATTAGTCCGGTAGTTTTTGCGTGATGGCGTTTCAAAGGGACAGACAGGAGTGTTCCAAAAATTTTCTAGATGGCGCTGTTTGGTGTTGTCAATGATAATGCATAGTTTCTATGGAATTTGAGGTAGTTTGTGTGAAGTTATGAATCACGGTTACGATATTTTCCGTGTGCTCAGCGCTATAAGGAAAAAATCTACATGTAATCCATAATGAATTCGTTCCGAAGCGCGTACGATCTTAAATTTATTATATTATTCATGTCAATTAGCAGTGTATGTGCAGTGTGTAATAATTTATGTTAATTTATATTTTATGACATTTACTGCGCAAAAAAATTTAGTTTATTAGGTACCACATAAATACTTCATAACAATAGGTAGTTAATAAGATCGTAGATATTTTAAGGCAATTAAAAATGCAATGGGTGCGTAATTTGACGGGCCCGATACCTCAGTTGGTAGTAACCCTGCCTTCTGAACTGTGGGTTGTAGGTTCGATTTCCACCCAGGACAAACATTTGTGTGATGAACATCGATGTTTATTCCGTGTCTGGGTGTTATATTGTATTCTATATATGTATTTACAAAACAAAAAGTATTTAAGTATTGTATCAGTTATCTGGTTCCCATAGTACAAGCTTTGCTTAGTTTGGGGCTAGATGGCGCTGTGTGAAATGTCCACAGATATTTATTTATTATTTAACTGTATTATTTTTATGAAAACCTTTTAAATATATTTAATATTGACGAACTTAGAAATATATCTATGTACTTACAATTAGCTTAAAAAAAATAAACTTTATTATTTGTCTAGTTGCTTGACTTGTCGAGACTTGCCTACTGTAGTGTTTTTAGTCATACATAAGCATTTATCATTGTTTTTTGTAAAATGATAATTTAAAGACTAAAAGAATAAAGCTAAGTTTCAAAAAAAAATCTATATTCTTTTAGATATTATTTTGTACATATTTGACAATAAGCACTTTGTTATTTTATATGCTTAGTGAAATAACTTAATTTTAAGTACCTAATATAATTTTGACTTGTAAAAGTGCTAAAATTAGCCTATTTGCAATAAATCTTTTGACTTTGACTTTGACATATATTTATATGTATAAAAGAATTGCTCATTTAAAGGTATTAGATACGTTGTCTTAAAAAAATAAACGGACTTTTGTATAATAATATATGATTAACTTAGACCCCTACAAAATATAAGCGTTGTATTTAGACGAAGCTTAATTTGATTTTTAGATCCTATTTAAGCAAAAAAAGAACTGTGATGTCATAAGTCACTCGATTCGGAGTAGATCATTTAGCGGCAGTTCTTTATCACAGTTTGCAAACATCCAGCTATCTATCCATCTATGTACATTATGATCGCTCTTAGCGATAAGACCGCCCATTGTACCTATCTTATTATGTAATTCTATTTTCTACATGTTTATTTTTGTTGTCAATAAAGCGTTTTGTATTGTATTGTATTATGGAACCCTTCGATCACATTATAGATCGTGAGACCGGAAACAATAACGAATCTGAATCTAGGATAAGAATCAACTAAAAAGTTTTTTGCTTATTAGTCATTTGGTAATCATCTACCTATAGCTTTAGCATTGAACAAAGCGTCTCAGCATCAGAGCGAGTACTCACATAAAATCCAAAAATCCACAGTATGGGATTCGATGCAGCCACCAGTAGGATCTTTCTACGGCGTAAAGGTCCACGCGGGGAATTACGACCAGTGTCTCCAAGCACCCTGGTCATCAGTGGATGGTCTTCGCAGCCAGTACTGCCTCGTCAACGTGAAGAGTGAGGCACTTGAAGAACCCAGGGAACTCGGACCTTTCGACGCTGCTGACGAATATTACCGGGTATATCTAGTAGTGCATACCCATTGTTTTTGTCACTGTCAAAATTTTTTAAGTTGTGACAGTGATTGTGATTGGTGGCATTTACTTGCATTCGGTGGTTCATGGGTTCAAAACCTACATTGGATTCGAGCTTTCGGTGAAGGAACATATTGTGGTGAACCATAATGCCATGACTAAAGCCAGTTAACGGTTCCCGCCTTACTAGCTATTACACTCAAGTTAAAGGCGCCAAGCTTTAGGGCAAGGTAGTGTCAGAAATTTTAAACCACCTAGAGGTAACCTATCGCCTACTGTCTTAAGACCACTTTCGACTAGGCTTAACATGTCTTCTAAAGTACGGTATTGCGCAGTTTACATGGATGTAATGATAACAGCGATGATAAAGTATACAATTTTCAACAGACGCCTAACAAAGTCTACCGCTACTTCAACGAGCAGAACATTGGAGTGTGTCTTCCTGCCGCTTGTAGTCCATCATCAGTGGCCAACATATCTCGCCACATGCTGCAGCTGACGCACCTGCCGGGCGGCCGCGTGGCCGTGGACCCCCGGGACTGCCGGACGGCTGGCGAGGCTGTGGACTATCCGAGAGGGTTCTTTGTTTTTTGGTGAGTCCTTCATAGCATTGATAAACTCTAAATTCTATAAAAAGGCTTAATCGTTCAAAAAACTGGGCCGTTTAGACGAGTCAATGATAAAGCAGATTGCAATATTATACAACTTAATTAAAGTAATGTTGTACAGTTTTAATAAATACATAATTACGATCTACTTTTTTAGGCTTCATTGAATATGTTCTTTTTCAGGATAGTCGTAGGCTTGCTTCTCTTAACTGCTGTGGTTTCTACAATTTGCAATCATTACAAAAAGAAGCACCCGTTTGGTAAGCACAAAAATTAAGGATGTTATTAATTGGAATCTTATTTTAGCCATAAGGTTTAACCGAACCGTTTCCCAGTTTAACTGTGCAGTTAAAGAGAGCAACTGCAGAAAACCTCGTATACATTTATGATTGTTGTGGTTGGAACCTGTGAATAATTGATCAAGTCAAGGTCTCAACGTGAAGTATGGAATTACTAACTTGAGTTTTCCTACTGGTTCATTAAGCTGACGTTATATCACGTTTTGTTTGAGGGGTAAAATAAACTACATAGTTGAAGTAAATATTATAATATGACAAAACAAATCAAACTGACACAACTCAAACAGAGATAATAGAAAAGTCTTATAATCCTAGGTTGAGGTTACAAATTTCCTCCTCATTTAGATTTAGATCTCATCAATCAAGCGTCGGCCCTGACGCTGACTGCGGCGGAGCTGAAGTGCTGCAACAATTGCCCTTGGTGTTGCAAAAACTGGAGATGAAGATGTGGATGGTGTGGATGGTGAAGATGTAGGTGATACCGGAGATGAAATTGAAGATGAAGGGATGTGGACGCAGATGATACTAGCGTGGGTGGCATATGTGGAGATGGTGTGCATGGTGATAGTATGGGTGGTGCAAAGGATAAGGCCGGTGTCGATGCAAAAGACATGGTATTTGTTGCAGCACATATAGGAGATGTAGCAGCAGACGCAGTAGCCACAGTGTCTGAAGGAGCAAAGAACTTGCGGGTCACTGCAGTTGTAGGTTACCACTTTATCTCCAATTGTGTCTTGATATAGACTTCATCAACTGGCTGGTATAGTAGTTGAAGTAAATAGAAGTAATGTTGAAGTAAATATTATCATATGACAAAACGAATTAAAGTGACAAAATTCAAACAGATAGAATAGAAAAGTCTAAGGTTGAGGTTACAACAAGGGTGTCATGTTTTATTTAAAGTTGAAAATCACAGAACATGTCAAACTGGGCCTGCGCTTGGAAATGTTTTAATTGCACTAGTTTTTAGTAGATTACGTGATGTATGCATATATCAAATAAATAATGCATCTTTGCCAACGCTGTGGCAGTTTATGGATGCCCTTCTTGAAAAAATCAGCAGGACGGGAGACAACAAACTCTTCAAAGGCGTTTTGTACTGCCTCTCGGGAATTGAATTTTTTCCCCGCTAAAAAGTTGTACAAATTTTGGAAAAAGTAATAGTCGGTAGGCGTAAGATCTGGTGAGTATGGCGGATGAAGGAGAGCTTCCAAACCCAACTCATGCAGCTTAGAGACGGTCTGTTGTGCAGTATGGGGCCGCGCGTTGTCGTGAAGTAGCAGTGGAGACGACCGATTGACCAAAGCTGGTTGCAGACGTGCGAGTTTCGCCATCATTGTGGTCAGTTCTTCAATGTACACATCTGCAGTAATGCTCTCGCCGTTTTGTAAAAAGCTATGATGAATCACACCAGCACTAGACCACCAAACTGTGACCATCACCTTTCTAGGGGTCATTTTTCGTTTTGCACATTGCTTTGGTACCGAACCAGGATCTAACCAACTTGCTGAGCGCTTTCGATTGTCAAAAAGAATCCATTTTTCGTCGCACGTAACAATTCGGTTCAAAATTCCTTCATTTCTGTGCCTGTTAAGCAGCGCAAGGCAAGTCTCGACGCGTACGTTGCGCTGGCGATCGTTAAATTCGTGGGGCACCCATCTATCAAGCTTTTTTATCTTGCCAATCTGTCGCAAATGGACCAATATTGTTTTGATGCTAACATCAAAAGCTGCTGCCAGCTCAGCTGTAGATTGAGATTCATCAGCTTCCACAATCGCCTTTAATTCATCATTGTTGACCAAAGTTTCCGGACGACCACGAGGTTCATTTTTTAAGTCAAAATTCCCAGAACGGAACCGAGCAAACCAATAACGGGTTGTACGTTCGTTTGTACAGTTCTCTCCGTAAACGTCGTTGATGTTACGTGTCGTTTGTGCCGCGTTGGTGCCACGACGGAACTCATATTCCATAATTACACGAAATTTCAAAGTATCCATTATGAGGAAAAATGTTGAAATGTAATGAAAATACAACGCTAATCAATAAACAAAAGACTTATATTGTAAAAAGAATGTCATATTTTTAAAACAAAATTAATTTGAATTTAGAATTCATAGCAAATCAAAACTTTTTTTTGTTTGAAAAAGTCTGTACTGCAATACGGCAATTTCATAGGTAAAGACCTATTATATTAACTAGTTATTTATACCTTTAGAACACCTGTCTGGTTATTGAATTTGTAATAAGATATGTTGTAAAATATGTTAATTTGTAACATTACGCTGATGAATTATTTTTTGGAAGTACGAGCGGGATCATTGAGGAGCTCAAAGGAGCCTGTCAATTATCCCGCTCGTATTAATAAAATAGTAATAAGGGTATTTGAATTCAATTGTAAATTGTGCGTACACCCGGAGCACTCATGCTCACTAAAAAGCTTCTTCTTGCGGCTTCGTCGTGTGTCAGGTCGTCTTCTTCCCTCAAATATGGTCGAGGAGGGCGATGGCTGGAACATGCGTCAAGCTCGTGAACGGGTGCTGCTTGCGGAAGCTGGTTTGCTCGGTGGTGTACGCACAATTAGAAATAAGTACTTATGTTTGTATGTTTTTGTTATTGGCTCTATTGTCCTTCCTGTATTATATATATGTTCATGTTAATAATAGGCTTAATTCATAAATATAAAAAATAATCTAACAAAAAGCACGGACCCAGGTGTCTATGGAAGTGCAGAAAAAAATTTTTTTTTGGATATTATTAGAACGACTTCATTTAAAGAAAAACCAAAGTGCTTAGTTAAGTTTTTTTTTCATTATGATTATTTTGATACGTTACGTCACACTGGGCTTTCATAAAAGTGCTTTTTGTCGATTTTGTGCTTCGACCGCGCCTTATGTGAATGTCCAAGTAGTAGCCCTTTGACTGCTTTGCTAATGCCAAAACGCTTTATACCATAAAGTCAAGATAAAAGATTGTCTTTTATCAATTTTTCAGATCTGATTACGAAATCATTTTGCATCAAGAGGAACTACAATTCTTTGTTTGTGATAAACAAAGATGAAATAAAAAGTATGAACGGGATAAGGTTCATAACGGCAGTGGTCATTGTTTACTTTCATGAGATACTTTTTACAGTAATTAACCCAGTAGCTAACGGGATAGAAATAGAAAAGGTAAGGGCATTCATTCTGAATCTGATGAGTTTTTACCCAATTCGATCCTGGTCCAAATCACGGGGAGCCGTTGTATACAACAGGTAAGCCAGCCAATGAAATAATCTTAAGAAGATCTTATGTTCAGCAGTGGATATCTTCACTGATGATGATGATGATGATAATGTGTTTTTACTTCGTCATACGGAGTAAAAGAGTTATAAATCCCTTTTTCGAGCCTCCCTAAAGTCATATAAGAAACAGCTTTGGTTTTTCCGGGCAAGGAACGATTTCTAGGCAAGAAACATTCCAAACCAAAGTTTACACGCTCTGTAAACTTGTGTTTTTCTGTCTCTTTCATAAGAGTGTGTACACTTCGGAAAGTGTAGATTTGAAATGCATAGTGAGATTTTAGTATCAGATCGTTTGCGAAAGAATCGAGCTGATACAAGTCTATAAAAAGAATGGATGATTTTTTTATCTATAACTTCAAGTTAAAAGTATACTCTGTCACAGTTAAATGTTCCTAGAGATTCGTGGATATGGCATATACGTCCATAGCCATGCCTCATTGTAATTAGGCGTTTTGATCAAATCATCTGTTTCATAGTATTTCTTCTGGCTGATTGCCGAGGCTGGTCTTGATTATATATTTTTATGTACATTTTCACAGTACCTGTGGTCCCCTATGGGTCGAGCCATGAACCACTTAGAGATTGTGGTGGATACGTTCTTCGCCATGTCTGGGTTGCTCCTCATCAGGGGCCTGATGATGGGAAAGCAGAACAACGTAATATATATACTGGTGAAGCGATACATCAGGTATGGTCATAGGCTTAATTTGATATGATACTTCACATCGTACTTTTAGTTTTAGAAAATTAGACTGACATGATTGAATGCTAAATGATATTTCTTTATGAGCAAAATTTATGATTTATGAACGGGAGTTGAACCCATATCCACCCACTTTTTCTTAAGCTATATAGTGGCAAGTGATCTCATGTCCAATTTTATCCTTCTAACGAATCAATTAAAAAAGAATACTGGGAAAATGACATTTTACAGTCTTATAGAATAGAATAAAATAAAGAATTGGCATTAAGTGAATTGCTGGAGCCTAAAAATAAAATAATTATATTGTGTAGACATTAACAGCCTTATTAATAAACGGGTATTAGTCTCGGATTAGTTACTTCAATTTTTGTCCTTTTTTTGCTACTGGAATATTTAGCTGGATCGAAAGAGACAAAAGATGGTGTAACTAGTCTAAAGCTAGTTCGTGTTTATTAATAAGGCTGTAAGAGCCGGAAAAGGATGTTCGGGCCTTTCGTCGTAGACTGCGGCCCGGTGGTATTTGTAAATCCAAACCACTGCACTGTTCTAATAATAGTTGTTGTATTTGTTAAAAGAAAGTCTACGCGCAATTCTGTGTCGAAGCCGCACTAGTTAGAATGGACACTTTAGCGCGCGACGGTGGTTAAGGGACGACTCTCTTAAGTAAAGAATGTACGGACTTTTATAGTTTAGCTAAGCGTATACAAAATTGCTGTACGTAATGTATTGGCTCGTACAGCATATATATGCCGTTAGAGGGAGAGATTAATTAATAATTATGAATTAGAGACTGTGCTGGTCTCAGGATGATGTGCGCAGTGCATTATTGCGCCAAACTTTTACAACAACAATTATGGGAGGCAGCGACGCTTAATATTATGGGAACGACCATACACCACACCTCGTCATGGGATTCATTTATAAAAAAATGAGTTCTTTTTATGTTGAAGTCACATCAATAATTGGCTCATTATTGTTTTCGCACGCCAAAATGGACAATTATTTTCAGGCTTATAGGACCATTGGCTCTATGTACCCTGTATCAAAGTTCAACGGCTTCACACATGGGTGACGGTCCTTTTTGGAAGATCAATAATTCAGAGGCAGATATCTGCAAGAAGTATTGGTGGAAGAACTTGCTCTTGATCAATAATGATGTGGGAACTCTTGTAAGCCTTTTTATATTACTCCTTTACCATTTATGGCATTTGAAACTAAGAATTCTTTCTTTGGGAGTTTTTCCTTCTTGTAAAGACTCATACACCCCATCAGCTATACCCTACCAGGGTATTTCCCATCACTTAATTTTCTTCATCATCAGCCAGAAGACGTCCATTGCTGAAATAAGGGGGAGGTTGGCCACAATCACCACGCTTGGCAGACGTCTTGGCAAACGCGGTAAATTATGATATAGACGGAGGAGAATGTTGATGCCCATTCCCTGCATATTCCCTTAGCCGGCTCTTACGGAACATTACTTCTAAGCCCGATTCAATTGAAGACCAAAAGTATTCACTTTAGGTCTTCAATTGAATCGTGCTTTGAAAGTAGAATTGGGGAATTGAAAGTAGGACTTAAATTGATATAATTTCTAAGCTATCCGTCAGCTTCTGTACTTTTGGGGTACTTTCAACGTACCTAATTTGATTTTATCAATGTGTTAATAATACCAAAAATAGTGTGAATTATGTAAATAAATTAATGTAAACGTGTTTTTCCTCCAGTGTCATGCTGTGACCTGGTACGTGTCTTGCGACTTCCAGCTGGCCATTCTGGCCACACTTCTCTTCAGCTTGTTTAGGAGGAACAGGAAGCTTGGCTTCGCAGCCTTCGTGATGGTCTCTGTAGGAGTTACGCTAAATTTGGGCTTGACTGTTTATTGGAAAAGGCTGGATATTATACCTTTCACCGCGGGGTAAGACGAGGAACATTCTAGTTTTTAGTTGGTCTTGTATTATTCTAACTTTATGTGGTCTGGCGCGGTAGTTAAACTAATATACAGTAGTCAGCTCTATCTTTGTTACGAGTCAATTATAAGTCTATTATATTGTCTCAAAGATAGAGCTCAGTAGTCACTGAGGAGGCCAGAGCGTCGCGGTCGTTCCGTGCATTAATTCCTGCCGAGTTAGCATTCTGTGCCACAGTTATGACATTTTTTCTTTCAACTTTTTATATCTGCGGTCAATAAATATCTTTCGTATTTTAAAGATTCTTTAGAAAAATTGTCTCTGACATTGAGAATTCTATTAGGTATGTTTTCTTTTCAGAACATTCTTATTGATTCGGAACCATACAAAGCTAAACTATGCCTACCTAAAGAGCTACACAAGAGCCGGTTCCTATTTAGTCGGGATGGCCATGGGCTACATCTTGGCTACTTACAAACCTGGAGATCATAGGAATGTTATAAGTAAGGTAAAATATTTTTTATAGCAACCAGAATAAGATCAAATGTTTAGTTTTAAAAAAATATCACCCCTTAAAAACAGTTTTCTCTTTAATAAACAATTGACAATTATGTTTAATGGACCTGGGAAAATCATTCATGCTCTTGCAACTTGTGGACTTCTTGAAGCAGTAGTTACTTTACAAGTACCTACTTATTCCTTCATGCATCACCCTCAAAATCTGTTTGAATTGGGTTATCCAGCTATTCAACTCTCCTACCAACCCAATAAGAGTTAATCTTCTCATTACAGAAATGGTCGTACACGATTACCAGTGTAGCTCTTGTGACCATGTCAACAGCGTTATGCGTCGCCACTATCTTCCATGGAAGACCGTATGACCCCTTAGAAGTAGCGATGGCGGTGGCCACGGATAGAGTCTTCTGGGCGATTGCTGTCTGCTCTATTATTGGCGTCTGTGAATATGGAAGTGCACGTGAGTATGTTTGGTTTATTGTCAGATGGAGCGGCCTTTAGCGTTTTATTAGGTTACGTTTAAGCGGATTTTTTTAATTACAAAAGCTCTGAGTATACATTCCATAGAGCTCTGACAAAATACTTACAAAGAAACTTCCGCGATCTAATAATAGCTGTGTTTGTTCTTTTCTACAGCGCTGATCGCTAACCTCCTCAGCTGGTCAGGTTTTGTGCCGTTAAGTAAAATCTCCTACTGTGTCTATCTGCTGCATGCTCTCATCATAATGCACGAGAGGACCTCAGCGAGGAGTGCAGCAACGTTTGGTTATTTTACAATGGTGAGCCAGTTAGTTTGTTGTACAATTTAATGCTCTTACCACGAAACACTTAGGTACAAGTTCTTTAAGATTGTCACGTAACGACTCCGTCCAGGGTCCTAGGATGCCTATCTAGATCCTGATCCTTCTTAATCAAATCCTGCAGAATAACGGTGACATGAAAGTAGAAGGAGATAGATAGATAGATAAAACTCTTTATTGAAACACCACATTATAGGAACAATTTACGGGCGCAAACGTAAGAATTAAGTGTTACAATGGGCAGTCTTATCGCTTAAAGCGATCTCTTCCAGAAAACCCAAAAATGTAGGAAAACAACAATAAAAATAAGGACAGTGGTTTTTAGACACAGGAAAAGCTATACAATCTATACTTAATGTTAATAACAAAATAAAAATATAAAATTAAATATATTAATATAAGTATATATAAATATATACACAAATACATACATACGAGGAATACATACATACAAAGAAAAATGGGGCTGAAAGGAAAGACACTTTAGTTTAAAAGTATAATAGAAAATAGATATATAACAGGATAGACCGGAACAGGTTAAAATTTAAGATGAGTAGAATACACATCTTAAATTTTAACCTGTTAAACTTAACATAACTTGTTAACTACTCATCTTAAATTTTAACCTGTTCCGTGTGACGGAGAAAGACTTGTAACATTAATAAGGATCGAATAAGTATCTCAATATTGTACAAAAGAGATTCTCGTCGTGTTTTTGGCACTAGGTCCAATTCAGACTTAGCCACGCCAAAGGGTCCGAGTATGGTTTCTAGGCTTCCTTCTCTTGCCAGCTCGATATGAACTTTTAGTTTGCTAATGTTTTTTATCGTTATTTAAATAAAATCAGGGATCTGAGCTGTTCCAGCTCATGCCCCAAAAGTCCAATTCTTGGCATCTGTCTCGTCCTCAACTTTTTTTTAAATTTTTTTTTTATACCCAGAACTGTATAGCTAAAAATTTTAATTTTAAATTTATAAAATAAGGATGGCTGATGAAATTTTATCATTTTTATTAATGACATTAATATGTTTATGACATTTTCTTTGGCGGGTGCGTTCTATAAGAAAAAAATTGGCATCTGAATTTTTGTTTCTCAAACTTAATAACATTACTGAATAGGTCTCATGCTAACTTCATTAGCTACCTACTACGAGCTTAATTCTGTATTAACTAATGTTTCTTTAGGTGGCAACTTGTAATTAGTCTAGTTTCTTTTATTCAAAATAATAAATCCAAAACCTCCAAAACAAATTTTGCTTACCTTTTGGTAAGTTAAATTTGGCTGAAAGTTTTCCTATTATGAATAAATAAATAAACGAACTCTGAAGATCCTACCACGTCAGTCCTACCACGTATTAGTGAAACCTACCACCCTATAAATAATTTATATGGTGGTATCTTTTGTACCTCAATCTGAATATAGATACCCTACAGTTGAACTATATAAAGAATGCCAGGTTCTAACGGTTAGGCAACTATATATCCAGCAACTTGTACTTTACCAACACTCTCTGATAAAATTTGTTCCCAACACCTTTGCAAATAAACGAGCTACGAACTATGTCTGTGTTGTCCCAAGAACAAAAACAGCTTTTGCTGCTAAGTTACCAAACTTTTTGGGACCCTTTACTTATAACAAAATTAATAAAACCATGCAAATTGTCTCACTTACTTCTTACGAGTGCAAAAAGAAACTCTTTGATAGCTTATCAAAACTAAATTACTTAGAAACGGAAACCATAATAACGCAAATTACATAAATTGATAATAAATCTGATAAGACAAGTATTGGGTGTATATTCACGTACACACCCAATTCTTCACGCACACTCTCACAAATCACATAAACATTCTCACACTTCACATACACCTCACACTCCACACACATCTCACACTTCGCGCACACTCTTACACTCCACACACACCCTCACACTCCTCGCATACCACTACACTCCACACACCCTCACTCACCACATATTTGCACCATAAAACCCTTACACACCAAGGGGTGTGTAAGGGTTTTATGCATACATATTTTTAATTATATAAGTAGTATCTTCTGTTATAACAGAATAAATATATAGATATATAAATATATATATAGGCAACGTGAATTTAACACTTTTGTTATTGTAAATCAATGTCACACTTATTATAATATGTCTGGTTCCTGTGTCACGGGTCTTGAGCCTAGTACGGGAAACAGGTGCTCCACCCCTTTGTGATTGTTTCGACTATTTTTTGCCAATAAATTTTCATTTCATTTCATTTCATTTCATTTCATTTTCATTTCAATAACTTTAGATTTCTTTGTTTTGTACTATAAGTAATGTATTGATGAGTACGAGTACTATATTTTGTACTGTAAGTAATGTGTTCATAAGTTTGTAAGTACTGAGAGCTTTTTGCCTGTCTTTGGTACAAACACGCTCGCCCGCTTTGCTCGTCACGCCATTTGTCAAAAACGTGTTTTTTGTACAGAACATAAATGCCATTGGGGTGCTCGTAAACACGTGCGCTGCAAGCTTGCTGATGCACTTGGTACTTGAAGCACCGGCTACCAACATAGCGAACGCTTTGTTCTCCAATAGGTAAGTACTGAACATTAATTAGTAAACTAATCTTTAACAGCTTCAGTAAACGTTAGACAAAATTTCTAAAAATATACCCTATTGAATGTCATGTCCGTTATAGCTAACCTACGGGGGTAATTTTTTTTGTGTGGTTTGAAGTCCACAGCAGACCCACTTGCCTAAATCAGAAAATAAAAATATTTAGATATCCATTTCGAATGGCGAGGTGTCTTTTATTACCCATTTTCTCCTTTTACAGACCAAAACCTGTGCAAATTAACGGGACAAAAGAAGCAGATAACAGCTTTTATACTCACCAAAATGGAGTTATTAGGGAGAAATCATTATAATTTAGTCTGTAGTTATATTAGATGGTTAAAAAATGTATTCATAATTTTATAGGGGTTGCGAAACGTTAGTTTTAGTCATGATCGCGCATTTTTGTGATTTATCATTTTTTTTAATTTGTTTGAAAAATTTTAAGGAAAAAGAAAAAAAACGTCACCTTGATTAATTACGTATGTACCATTGCCGCCATACCCACAATCATGCAACGCTTATACAAACAATTGGACGAACTGCAATGGATTGCAGTGACGTAACAACGGACAGGTGCACCTTTTACCGGAAGGCTATTGTATTAGTGTGTGCGGACTCCATGATCTCGACGATTAATGGGATCTTTCTGAATTCAAAATGATACAAGAAATATTTTTTGTAATACCACTCAAAACAGTTAACAAAATCCATAAAATTAATAATGACAAAATCATTGGTAAGTACCACACAGAATAAGACAGAATCACTCAGAACGATATAGAATCAGTAGCAGCAGTTGGCAGTATACTTCTTCAAAGCTAATTCGGCTATGCTATAAGTTCGGATGTGAAATAATTTTGATAACGCGAACGGCCAAAGACTGGAACACTTTACCGGCGTCCGTATTTCCCGAAAATTAAAACCTTGGAGTCTTCCAATCGAGAGTGAACAGGTATCTTCTAGGCAAGCGTGCTACCATCAGGTGCGATAGTGGTCAAACGCAAACATATCAAACAATAAAATAAAAAAATAACTGGCCTGATAGCTTAATTGGTCCGTCTGAACTGTAGGTTGTGGGTTGGATTCCCACCCAGGGCAAACATTTGTGTGATGAACATCGATGTTTATTCTGTGTTTGGGTGTTATATTGTATTTACAAAAAAAGTATATAAGTATTGTATCAATTATCTGGTTCCCATAGTACAAGCTTTGCTTAGTTTGGGACTAGATGGCGCTGTGTGAAATGTCCACAAATATTTATTTATATATTTATTGGAGTCATGGTCACTCTACACGTAGGTTCTGCACACAAGCTAACCATTCTTTGTTTGCATAATTCCTTCAAAGACTAAGTCGGCAATTACCGGGCTATCAGGATGAGTCTTGATTGTTTATTTCCGTGATACAAATGTAAATAATATTTCCTGAAAACTCTTTTAGTTTCTGGACGGTCAGTCTGGAATGACATTATTACGTGCTTAAAATTTTGGAGTAAGTATTACTTAAGAGGTGATGGAATGGGAAGACCTCTCTTCTGGTCTGGGGTTTCTACAATATTCTAATGAAAATATATTATAATAATATACTTTTCAAGATAGGGGTATAATACTGATATTTTCCTTATTTCATACCATAAAAATCGAGTATGCTTTAGACCACACGACTGAAGTAAAACTTCTTTACTTTAGCTCCATCTATCGGCCGGTGTAAAAATGTTTTTGCTTTGTTTAATGTTAATGTCACCATCTTGACAATTTTAAATTGTTATTTTACCAGACATATACGAACTTTTATCTTTGTTATGTTGATAATGGAGATCTACGTGAACCAGCTTACTCCCCAAGTCAAGAAGTTTTACTTCAGAAATGGATGGTGTATTTATTCCATTTATATTGATTAATACATTTTGATAATATTTATCAACCTGTCATGTCGAATCAAATAAAAAATTAAAATCCAAATGTGTTTACAAACGATAAATATGAGAGAAAAAAACATTAAAGAAAGCAAACCGAATTGTCAATCTCGTCCTTTTGAAAATACTAAAAAAACATTATTTATTCTTTGTTTAGTTTGAGAAATATCTACGCAGTGGTCCAGATGCTATAGTTTCCCAAACTTCGATATGAAATTATTCAAATTATTATTGTTACTCAAATATGGCCTGTAGTGTAATAGAAATAGATATGCCTAAGGTAAGTAGCCATATACTGCATCTTATTGAATATAATAAACAGTCTCAAGCCAGAATTCGTGTGTTTCACTCGTTCTCCAACAACACTCCTATTACAGGCCCCAGTTTTATGAGATAGTTGCCATACTAATAATAGCTCATAAACGCCCCAATTTGGTGGGAAATTGGTGTTCAATAGTTTTGAAACTGAATTTAGTGGCGTGTTGATCTTATATCGATTCTAGAGAGCTTAACATTGAAACTTGCCATAATTTTGACAGCCTCTGTGGTGACACCACGGTTGATCAGGTCAGCTTATAACCCGGAGCCAGCGGGTTCGATTCCCGCGGTAGGACAAGATCTATGTATGTGATAGTTGGGCGTTATTATTATTATAATGCGTGTAATACTTAAAATTTTATTACAATTTTATTATTTATATAATATACCTTCTTATAACATTAAAAACAATGCAGTAGCAAAACTTAATCTAAGAAGCCACTGCCAGTAGGCAACCTGCCCAAAATGCTGCTGGCATTGCCCCGTCGAATGGCAATGCCTAGTTAGGTGGGTGGGTAGAGACCAGCATTTTGGTCAAGTATATATTATATTTATATTATTTATTACGATGATTAAAGTAGTATTTACTGTAATTTTATACTCTACAAGTTAAAAAAATTACAATTATCTACATTAGGTAGGACTTTTCTGCAGAGTTATGCTCTTCTGCATTGAAATCTATTAAAGCACAACTTAGCTAAGCAACACACCGGGTGATCCAATATCGGTGATGCTAGACAGCTTAGCAACCTTACCTCAAATTCTAGTACGATTGTTAAATTCGTGTCAACTTAGCACACCAAATACAGAAAGCTCATGGGTTGCTTGTTGATCATCGGCTGTCTTCAACTAATGCGTACAAAATTTGGTGTGGTGTAAATACTCTTTATTTGTAAATACATACATACATATATATATATATATGACGGTGGCAACGACCGGTTGGAAACTCTTATGCGCAGCAGGCAGTACCGTAATTTACCCTGTGGTAGCATTTAAATTTATTACAGTGGCAACATCGGTAGCTGTCATCGCTCCCCCACCCATCTGGCTATAAAAACGGAGCGCTCGGTGTACTACGGATCATTCTCTTCCGGACACGGCCCGGTGCGCATGCTGAAGGCCTATAGTTCTATAGTTTGCCCGCCATGCAGAATCCGTCAGCCTATATATACAAGTTGGAATTTAATTCGTTCATTTCCATTAATGTATATATTCAGTCTATGCTGTAGAATGCTCCCATATAACTAAATAAAAAAAGTACTTATGAAATATACTTCAATCTAGCCATTATCAAATTTAAATTCTAAAGAAAAGCCTTGTGACATTGAACAAATCAGGTGTTTTATTGCCTACGAAACATTTACAAAGCACTCAGCTGGCGCCCGCGCTGTGTGTACCGTCAAATAGACATTTTGGCTGTCATGCAGTTATTTTAGGAGGCACTAAATACTAAAACAAAACCTATTTTTTTTTAAATTGATCGTTGTACGAACATCCTATAGCATGGTCTGAGTACATATATTGAAGGAAAAGAGTGAATTCAATTTCACCATCTACATATTATATATATATATCATCCAGACACGGTACAATCATTGAAGTTCATCACACAAATGTTGGCTTTGGGTGGGAATCGAACCCACAACTTACAGTTCAGAAAGGAGGGATACTACCAACTGAACTATCGGCGGAGTTAAATGTATTTGCACACGTCTTATCACACCTCACATCACACTAATATTATAAAGGCAAAAGTTTACATGTGTGTTTGTGTGTATGTGTGTATGTTAGTTACTCCTTCACGCTCAAACAGCTGAGTGGATTTGGATGAAACTCGGTACCAAAATAACTTATACACTGGAATAACATATAGGCTACATTTTATCCCGGAAAAGTGAAATTTTCCCGTGAGATGAGCAAATAATTAAAATGCTTTGTGTCCGCGGGTGAAACCGCGAGGCGCAACTAGTAGGAAATTAAGATCTGAAAAGAAAACAATATCGCATATTACTTACATTACACAAAAGTATTACATTATCTACACCACAATATTAAAAGTAGGCTATTGAGTCATGTTTCATATCTTTATTTTTCCCATCTGTACCATTTCCGATACGTTCTAAGATAGTTTCATTCAATTACATTTCGAATGGACTGATCAAAATGGAATAAAAAAAGTGCTATTTGTATTAAACTATACAAGCGACCCTTTGGTTAGTTTGGTTTACATTGCTGCTTGGGCAGTTTGTAAAAACTGTTTATAAAAATGATGCTTGCACAATGCACTATGACTTTATTGTACACTAAATTAAAAATAAACGACATTATAAACGAGTGTGCTTTAGACCATACGACTGAAGTAAATCTTCTTTAGTGTAGCTCCATCTATCGGTCAGTATAACTTTTTTTTTTAAGTTTTGGCTCCTCACTTTTGTGTATTTAGCCAGTGTCAGGCAATTGATAATTGATGATAATCAAGTTAATGATATTTCACGCAAATGTGTGTCAAGTCACAGTAGGAGTCATCAAGTCAAGTCATAGTTTAGTCAAAGTCATACTCCTAGTAAAGTGGTGGCAACTTTACTTGAAGCTACTATGGAGTTTTGGAAACAACACGAAAATAAACGTTTCACCATCATTATATCATTTTCCCACACTCATGCCTGTAATCCAGCACTTAATAAATAGAATGCCATCAATTTTATGCACTAACACTGAACACAAGTTTAGGAAAATAATACAATGCGGTGACGCAATTTTTTCGCTTTCCCGCCAAAACTCGATCTGTATTTATTATAAACAATATGTAATGAAATGACTAAAACAACAAAAGGGTCCGTGGGGGCCGCCTGCCATGGCAATATATTATAGAGACTTGGCCAAACGTTTGGTGGAAGCATCAGGTGACCAGAATGCTTTTAATTTGCACAAACAACAATAATAATAGTAAACATTTTAAGTTTTTGATTATTTTAATTTGGTAGGTATAGTTTAGTTTTTTAAGTCTAGTTTAGTTTGTATTAACGATTATTATATGAAAAATTATAAAATGATTGAAAGTATTTTGCAAGTTATGACTAAAATTAAATTAAATCCAAACCAAAATAAACCTACTTAGAATTAGATATTTAATGAAAAGTAAGCAAGCAATGTATATTCAACATTACGCTCTATTCACACTTTTTTACGGCAATAATAAAAGTGAAGTTCTATGACATAACTGGCCAGGTTAGACAGGCCTGTCTGATGAAAGAAGGATCGGGTAGCTGGAGACCAGCGTGTTTTGGTGATTGATGTGGAGCAAAAATAAACGATCGGTTTCGCACGGGAATGTATTTCTTGGGTTGGGTTCCGTACAAAAATAGTACATTATTGCAAAGGCAGCGAAATAGGCAATTGCCATTTCGGCCGAGGCATATATATAGTGCTTTTCTTAAAAAAATGCAAGGAAATAAAAATGGACCTTTTACATTATAAATTTAATTTGCTTTTGATTTCGCTGGAAGCAGGTTTTCCATTGCTAATTTAGTTTACGATCTGAAATTTGGTGGAGTGCAGTCAATGTCCATTTCATTTTCACTTTCAGAATCATCGGAACACATTTTAATTTATTTTTATTAACCAAATAACAACGAACTCCGCTTTGCCGCCAATTTTTTTTATTATTTTACAGTTTGTGCCGAAAGGTAAACGCATCTGTGGCTATACAGCCACGAGAACGCAATATTTATGTAGGTACGATATATGAAAGAGTTCTAAATTCAAACAGCACACCGTTTCATACAACATTGCCGGTGCGCTCTTCGTTCCAAATTCAAAGTATGCGCCGGGATGTGATTTTGGTTTTTCAGTCTACATAAATATGATACTTCGCGTGTTATTTATTAAAAAGTAATGATAATATTTCTGCGCATGTTTAAGAAAAAGTTATTTTTTTAAGATTCTTTATTTCTCAAAGAATATGGTTCACTCACCTAGAAATTATAGCTAATCTTCTATACATTCTTCCGCTTCACCCGCGTGGCCTGTAGGAAACGAAGAAGGATTTTTTTCATAGATATTTCATCCACCCATTTTACCCTCTTAGAGATCCCTTTAGATTTCGAAAAATACTTTCTTAGTGTATACTTACACTTTACAAAGAACACACCCTCCAAATTTAAAGCCTCTAGGACCCGCGGTTATAAAATATATGTGATCTTTGAATTTTTCAAAACTATATTCATATTACCTCGTCACAAATGTTTGTTCTGAGTGGGAATCGAACCCAAAACCCACAGTTCAGAAGGCAGGAATACTACCAACTTAGCTACAAGGCCAGTCATAAGTAATAATAATAACGCCTAGCGATCACATACATAGATCCTCCAGGATCTATGTATGGGTCCACCTTAACTAGGATTCCCTGTGTCTAGGGACCCAGGAACTACGAGGACCATGGTCCCACAACACCCAGACTCCGAAAAAGTATTTGCGCTTTTTTTCCTGTAAAAATACTTGTCCTGCTACGGGAATCGAACCCGCCGCCTCCGGGTTATGAGCCGACCTGCTCAACCACCACACCACAGAGGCTGTCAGTACTATACAGTACAATAATCTACTACACAGTGCTGCGAAGAAAGTGCGTCCAAACGTTTTTTTATGATCTCCTACGGAACTCCAAAATCCCACAGTACATTACTACACCCTGTCACTAGACTATAAAACCACGCGCAAATCTATTGTGACATCACTACAGTATCTGTAAACCGCACCAAAATGTGTTCAGTAATATCATATGTGAGTGTTACATGTGTATTTACTTTATATTTACATAATTTTTAATTATAATATATATATTATACAAATACTGGTTCTGTGTGCGGGTGTTGTGGGACCATGGTCCTCGTAGTTCCTGGGTCCCTAGACACAGGGAATCCTAGTTAGGGTCCAGGATCTATGTATGTGATCGTTGGACGTTATTATTATTATATTTTTTGTGATTTCTGTGTTATATATGTGAAATTGAAAGATTGTTTGTCATAAAAACGGATTTAAGTGTCGAAAGTTATTACTCGTAAATGTTTGTACATACGCAAGGTTTAATATGTGTCTCAATTAGTTCGCCATTTATTTATTTATTGTGATAAAAACGACAAAATTAATTACCACCACACAAAATATTTCATACATTAACAACAAACAAATCAGGATTATAAAATAATAAAAAAATCCAATGGGCTATTACAATAACGTCAAATCAAATATAGGATTTTTCGAAATTCCACCACTAAGAGGGTAAAATGGGTGGTTGAATTATTTATGAATGAATATGAGTATTTCATAGAGTGGATCTACCGTCCACAAAAGTCTCAATAATATAGGGGATCATAATTGAAATAACTTTTCTAAATAGTAACATAACAAATAAAATAAGTGAATACCTAGACAATTTTAGTTAGAAAACTATCGTGAGTAGGACACATTTTGTAAAATTAATAACGGCTAAACTCACGTTTATTTATTTTGAGCTAGATTATTTCCCATAATATCAAAAAAAGCGCAAATACTTGTTCTGTGTCTGGGTGTTGTGGGAGCATGGTTCTCGTTGTTCCTGGGTCCCTAGACACAGGGAATCATAGATCGTTGGGCGTTATTTTTATATTGTAACCTCGTGATTTTTTTTTCGGCTTCATTTTCTTATTTAAGTAATCTTCTAAATATATATAACTCAAAGGTGACTAACTGACTGACATAGTGATCTATCAACGCACAACCACTGGACGGATCGGGCTGAAATTTGGCATGCAGGTAGATGGCATGTTTAGACGTAGGCATCCGCTAAGAAAGGATTTTTCGAAATTCCACCCTTAAGAGGGTGAAATGGGTGGTTGAATTATCTTACCATAGGCCACGCCGCGGGCGATGCTGCAGGCTCGTTACCTATATTATTCTTCTATCTAATAATATAATTTCTGGGAACTATCTAGTCAGTAAAAAAATGTAGTTGATCGTTACATAATGACTGTCTGTCTGTAACGGTTATTTTCTAGCCTCATTATTTTTTCATGGTTCTTTTACCGTTCACCGAAATAAAACGATGTTTCGTTTTTTTATCTCGTTACGTCTATGCAGTCTACGAGTTGTGTGTTGCAATTTTATGGAGGTACTAACTGCGACCCGTGGTTTCACCCACGTGATGATGAAAAACGGTGATGGATGATGAAATACTCTACAGATCTACTGAAAATACGTAAAAAATTTCATACTTGTATGACTGGCTCGATAGCTCAGTTGGTAGTAACCCTGCCTTCTAAGCTGTGGGTTGTGGGTTCGATTCCCACCCAGGGCAAACATTTGTGTGATGAACATAGGTGTTTGTTCTGTGTCTGGGTGTTATATTGTATTCTATGTATGTATTTACAAACAAAAAGTATCTAAGTATTGTATCAGTTATCTGGTTCTCATAGTACAAGCTTTGCTTAGTTTGTGGCTAGATGGCGCTGTGTGAGATGTCCACACATATTATTATTATATTACATACAAAGCGGTCGAGAATTTTCGGAGGAGTTTTGTTATTTAAATTTAAAAGTAGGTTCCCCTTAAAGTCAAAACGCTCACCAGGCAATACTGCTGCGAAAAACGTATTTAAGTCTTGCATTGGGAGGCGTTATAGGCACTTTTGTGTTGCTGTAACTTTACCTAAAAACCAGTTTTGCGTATAAAGTTTTGCAAAGTAGGTACTATCTAAAGTGTATACTTTGAAATAAATAAAAACATCTCAAAATTGATATATAATGTTTATAAATGACGGAGATATGAGAACAAAAAATAGAAAATGTATTTCCGCATTGTATCGTTTTCCAAAACTTGTGTTACTTTCAGTGTTAGTGCATTAAATTGGTGGTATTTTATTCGTTAAGTGTTGGATAACAGGCATTAGTGTGGGAAAGTGGTATATTGATGGTGAAACGTTTTATTTCGTGTTGTTTCTAAAACTACATAGAAGCTTATAGTAAAGTTGTCACCACTTTACTAGGGGTATGCCTTGGACTAGACTATGACCTGACTTGATGACTTGGACTGTGACTGGTGTGAAATATTAGTAACTAGAGAAATTATCAATTACTTGACAGTGGCTAAATACACAAAAGTCAGGAACCAAAACATAAAAAAAAATTGAAAAAGGTATACAATCGTATAGAGGACCTGCTCCATTTTTGAAGTCAGTTAATAAATAGTTCAAACGTCAAAATGTATGTGGTACAATCCAGAAATAAGCCCAACTACTAAATCGCCGCTTTTACAATATGGCGACACAAAATAACATTTATCATGCCGCGGGCGCACTAACGCTCCTCAAAAATATTGCCAGTGCTTGTGGGTAGTGTGGCCATAAACAATTTACTTGGAAAATAATGGGGTAAGGCTCCGGGGTTATGAAAATGGGAGTTTCCGAATTTCAGTGGTTGGCCGGTTATTTTGTTTGAGTGTTTTTAATTTTTTGTAATTAATCGTTATTTTAGCTTTTTTTTTTGTTTTGTTTTGCTCCACACTTTTGTGTATTTAGCCAGTGTCAAGTGATTGATAATTTTTCAAGTTAATCAATATATATATATGTGTGTCAAGTCAAGTCACAGTCCAAGTCATCGAGTCAAGTCATAATCTAGTCTAGTCTAGTCAAGTCATACTTCTAGTAAAGCGGTGGCAACTTTACCAGAAGCTTCGATAGAGTTTTGGAAACAACACGAAAAGAAACGTTTCACCATCATTATACCACTTTCCCACACTAATGCCTGTAATCCAGCACTTAACGAATAATATACCACCAATTTTATGCACTAACACTGAAAATAACACAAATTTTGGAAAATAATACAATGCGGTGACGCGATCTTTTTCGTTTTCCCGCCAAAACTCCCCTTCGCCCTATTAACATATGACCTTATTTTGGCTTTGATTGGCGAAATGAATTTGGCTTTGAAACAAATAAGTCAGTGCTTTATGGCAATAAAATTAGGTGCTAGTTTTATAGCTGCTCTAAATCAGTGTTTTTTGAAGTAAAACATCTTTACACACGTTTGACTAGGGGAGTAAGCTGGTGAAAGCGTGACGAGAGCGTAAGGGAAATTGATCGGGCGAGGCAAACGAAAGTTGAGAGGGAGATATAAGTTACTGAAGATAGAAAGAGAGAGAGAGAGAGCGAGCATATATGCCTGATCACCGGGAGATCGCTATACTACGATTATAATTTAAAAGTGTATCTTCTGTACAGATAGAAACATTACAGATACCGGTTTAAGTTGCACTTAAAATATGATTTATATCCCAAATAACGCCCAACGATCACATACATAGATCCTAACTAGGATTCCCTGTGTCTAGGGACCCAGGAACTACGAGGACCACGCTCCCACAACACCCAGACACAGAACAAATATTTGCGCTTTTCTTTTTCACCGCACAAATATTTGTCCTATCGGGAATCGTACTAGCCGCCCCCGGGTTGTGAGCCGACCTGCTCAACCACCACGCCACAGAGGGTCTCAAATATATCGATACCACATTGTGTCAATTTAGCAGAATTTCCCGTCTGGTGTGAAGTAAAACTAAAGTAATTTTTCATATATATCTGACCCAGTATGGTGGCTCTACTCATAACAGTCAATAAAACCGATACTTATTTAACGCCTGCCGCTTATCAACGCGACACACGGCTGGCCGCGGTCAACTGATGATTGAAGGCGTTACAATGTACGGCTAGAACCCATGAAGATTGACTTGACGAAAAAGGTGGAGTCAGGAATCTAACGGATCGTGTTTCTAATGTCGCTTTTTCGCTCAGCCATCATCTTTCTCTTTCTCTCTATTAGACAGAAACAGAGATATGGGAGACCTATCTATAACGCAACCTTTAATGTATTTTTTACTTCTGAACCCGTGTTAAACGATTTTTTTTTATGTTAAGGAATGACGTGACGAGCTAGCCGTTCGCCTGATGTTAAACGACATGGCTGCCCATGTCAGCTGCAGTGTCACTCGGAACTCTAAAGTATAGAGGTTCGCGTGACACTGCACTGCGCACGTCATCCAGAGACATCAGCACAATCTAGTAATAAGATTACTAAACTGTGAGATCAGATCATAAAGTCTCATTTGCCCAGTAATTTCACTAGCTACAGTGCCCTTCAACCGGAAAACAGCAGTGCTTGCGCACTACTGCTTGGCGGCAGAATAACTGGCAAAGCGAATATTTAAATTTTTACGTGATTAGCTAGTCGATCATGTAGCTTAATTGCAAACAGATACACATAAATTTATGGATTTGGCAGTTTCAATACGCAGTTTATGTGCATAGATACATAGTGCATAAATGGAAATTTTCAAATTCGGAATGGTATTTCTCCTGTAGCATTTCAATCAAAGTTTCGTGATCACAGTAGCCCCTTAAGTCATCACCAGCACAATACATTCCGACTGCTAAAACACAGGAGGGAGTGTAGGCCATAATTTGCCAAGCTGGCCAAGTGCGGGTTGGTGGGTTTTTTTATGGTAGTGAATGATGTGACGAGCAAGTCGTTTACCTGATATTAAGCGACACGGCTGCCCATAACAGAAAAATGTCATTCGGAACTCCAACATATAAAATTTCGCGTGTCACTGCACTGCGCACGTCATCCTGAGACATCACCACGGTCTGGTAATAAGATTACTCGACTGTGAGATCGGGTCATAAAGTCTCATTTGCCCAGTAATTTCACTATCTACAGTGCCTTTCTTGCCTAACACAGTAGTAGGTGACACAATGTTCTCGAATTACGTGAACCTTGATCATGACAGTTTCCTCACGACCTTTTCCTTCACCGTTTAAGAGCGAGTGCAAATTCCGAACACAACATGAAAAGTCATTGGTGCACGGTCGGGCAAGATTTGAACCTGGGCGCATCAGTTTGAAAGTCATACCGTTGTATCGTACAGAACAATCAAGAGTACAATCGTACAGAAAGTCGTGCCCTAAGGCATTTCGCAGCTAATGAAACATAAAAAAAAAATCTAAATGCTTGAGGAAAGAAAGGTTGTTAGCCAGTGAAACGCTATAATTTCGATTGTCGAGTATGGACTCTAGGTTTACCTACATCTTCTTGGTAGAACCTAAGAGTGATAGTGCGCTGACAGGGTGATATGGAAGGGTGATAATGATAAATAGTGTTTCATTTTAAGTGGTCGTTGTTCACGGATTGTTGCATATTAGAGTGTATATAACAGTAGCTTCTGTCCGCGGCTTCGCCCGCGTGGCCTATAGGAAACGAAGAAGAAATTTTTTCATAGATATTTCCACCACCCTTTTCAACTTCATTAGCGATGGAATTTCAAAAATCCCTTTCTTAGTGGATACCTACGCATTACAAAGAACACACCCTACAAATTTCAAGTCCCTAGGACCAGCGGTTTAGGGTGTGCGTTGATATATAGTCAGTCAGTCAGGACTGAATTTTATATGTATAGATTGACTACCTCTGTGATGTGGTGGTTGAGCAGGTCGGCTCATAACCCGGAGGCGGTGGGTTTGATTCCCGTGGCAGAACAAGTTTATGTGCACAGAAAAAAGTGCAAATACTTGTTCCGAGTGTGGGTGTTGTGGGACCACGCCTTTATAATATAGTGTGAACATTTTGTTTCAGTTCCTGCCCGCCCTTTTCGTTGTATCGGCTACAGCACAACAATCGCAATGGACACCTTACATGAACATCCAGAACTTCCAGAACTACCAGGGGAACATCCAGGACTTCTCGCAAGATCAGCAGGTGAGGGCTGAGCGTAGGGACTAGAATCTGAAAAAACTGAAAACTCGTATACATACGGGCCTTACCGTGTAAGTCTGGTGGAGATCGTAATCGTGTTCTGTCTTGCTCGCACTCGTGCACTTGTTAATTGGCGCGTGCAGGATGGCAGGCGAAGCCGATTCCCAGAATGGTTACGCGGTAGGGGTGCTGTGCAGGAAAAAAGTAGCAGACTGCTAGAGATAGATAGATAGATAGATGAAAGTCTTTATTGTACACACCAAATAATAAAAGCAAAAAACAATTATTTATATAAAGTGTAACAATGAGCGACCTTTTCGCTAAAAGCGATCTCTTCCAGCCAACCTTTGGAGAGAGTTTAACGAAGTGGTAAAGGACGGGGTGCACATAACCATTTGAAATTGACAGACCCGATAGCTCAGTTGGTAGTAACCCTGCCTTCTGAGCTGTAGGTTGTGGGTTCGATTCCCAATTAGGACAAATATTTGTGTGATGTACATCGATATTTTTTCTGTGTCTGGGTATTATATATGTATGTATTTACAAACAAAAATATCTAAGTATTGTATCAGTAATCTGGTTTTCATAGTGAAAGCTTTGCTTAGTTTAGGGCTAAATAGCGCTGCTTGAAATGTCCACAAATATTATTATTATTATAAAATAAAATAAATCCAACACAAACATCCAGCAGGATGCAAGATGCATACCATTAATAATTTTAAAAAAAAAACCTGGAATATTCCAATTAAGTCGCTCCTCACGCAGTTATTTATCATCATGTATATGTATATATATATATATACATATACATGATATACACATACATATATATATATATATATATATATATATATATATATATATATATATATATATATGTATGTGTATATATAGATGTTGATATATATATACATAAATTATTAATTACTTGACACTGGCTAAATAATATATATGTCAAGTTACAGTCCAAGTCATCAAGTCAAGTCATAGTCTAGTCTAGTCTAGTCAAGTCATACTCCTAGTAAAGTGGTGGCAACTTTACCAGAAGTTTCTATGGAGTTTTGGAAACAACACGATAATAAACGTTTCACCATCATCATACCACTTTCCCACACTCACGCCTGTAATCCAGCACTTAACGAATAAAATGCCACCAATTTTATGCAATAATACTGAAAATAGCACAAGTATTGGAAAATAATACAATATGGTGACGCGATCTTTTTTGTTTTCCCGCCAAAACCCTAAAACTCCTTTTGTAGTTTATATATTTTTATCTTAGTGTCAATAAAACCTTTTTGTTCTGTATTGTACCGTTATATGAAAACGTCATGCGACATAAATAGAATCCTCTTGTTGAACGTTATAAAAAATGAGACGGAAAGCGAAATTAGTTATAAAACAACGAGATTCCGTACAAAATTACATTTAATATTCTATAAAAAATTTAAAGGAGTGTAAGCGACACGGATGTGTGTGACTCTTTTCGGTAGCTCTTTAGGTTCAGTTTCAGATTATTAGTTTTGACAGCAAAATATGTCGGCTTAGTTTATCTAAATTTTTTTAATTTTTTTTAATATTTTCGCCACGTTACCCGCTTTTCTTATATTATTATATCTCGCACTTTTTTGTGTTTTGGCTCTACACTATTGTGTATTTAGCCAGTGTCAAGTAGTTGATAATTTCTCAAGTCAATGATATTTCACGCAGATATGTGTCAAGCCACAGTCCAAGTCATCAAGTCAAGTCAGTTTAAGTTACACTCTTGACTTGACGACTTGGACTGTGACTTAACTTCTCGCACTTTACTATTTTACGGAAACACCTAGTCGTTTAGTCGTCACCTAGTCGAGCAACAAGGAGTTTATAAATAAAAACAAAAGCAATTTAAAAAAGCAAAAAATATTATTATGATAATTCAGAAATAAATAATAAGTTGGAGTTTTGGCGGGAAAATGAAAAAGATCGCGTCGCTGCATTGTATTATTTTCCAAAACTTGTGTTATTTTCAGTGTTAGTGCATAAAATTGGTGGCATTATATTCGTTAAGTGCTGGACTACTGGCATGAGTGTGGGAAAGTGGTATAATGATGGTGAAACGTTTCTATTCGTGTTGTTTCCAAAACTCCATAGAAGCTTTTGGTAAAGTTGCCACCGCTTTACTAGGAGTATGACTTGACTAGACTAGACTATGACTTGACTTGATGACTTGGACTGTGACTTGACTTACACATATATACATATATATATTACTTAACTCGAGAAATTATCAATTACTTGACACTGGCTAAATACACAAAAGTGTGGAGCCATACCAAAACAAAAAAAAAAATAAGTTAAATAACTCGGTGGAGCAAAAAGGTAGAATTAGAAGTACACGAAAGCTTATTTATATGAAAGGAAAGAAATATTAATTAAGCAGGTACTAAGCGTTTACGATGAAAGAATTAATTATTATTTGAGAACAAATCAATTTTATTACTTTGAACTGGCTTAATACAAAAACAGTGCGAAGCCTATAGCAATTAAAAAGACTTCAGAGATTAATGATTATTGGAAAACTTTTTTAACAATAAAAATAGCCTTTAAAATGACTACTAATGTCTTTGCTGACTAAATGCGTCTAGACTTATAAAGATTGTTTTGTGCTCCGAATAACAATTTAAAATGAACTTGGAATGGTTCGAATTAAATAGAACTTCTTGTAAGTTACTAAGCAATGGAAATTTAGTTAGATAGAAGTTTAATGTTAATGAATCTATAATGTTGAAAATCGATATTTTTTGCGGAGAAACGACAAAAATCGCGTCACCGCATTGTATTATTTCCCAAAACTTGTGTTATTTTCAGTGTTAGTGCATAACATCGGTGGCATTTTATTCGTTAATTGCTAGATTATGTGTGGGAAAGTGGTATAATGATGGTGAAATGTTCCTTTTTGTGTTGTTTCCAAAACTCCAGTAAGCTTTTAAAGAAGCTTCTAGTAAAGTTGCCACCACTTTAGGCACTAGGAGTAGGAACTATCTAATATAATTATGACTTGTAAAAGTGCTAAAAATTGCCTATTTGCAATAAATCTTTTGACTTTGACTTTTGACTTTAATAATTCGATGTATAGTATATTATTCTAATCGAAATGCAGAACTTGCGTGCGTGTTTTACACTTAAGGTTTATCACCCTTACTTACCTGCCCGGTGACGCTGTAAAATTCGGTAGAGACCAACAACATCAGACCGTTCAAAAAGCACCCTTACTTAAAATAAATTAGATAATTATACGCTTTTTGAATAGAATTAGGCCTAGGCAAACTTTGCAGAAAAGTCTTACCACCTAGTAATTTATACTCTTTTATAAACGTATACATTTTCCAACTGATTTAAAAAACGGAATAGGTTTTTAATTTGGTTGTATTTTTTTACCACTGTCTCACCATAAGCTATGACGTAGTCTATGATGGGGCATGCTTACCTAAACGATACTTGTTCACTCTTGACTTGAAAACCCCCAGGTTTTTTTTCTTACCTCCAAACTCCGTCATTTAGGTTTTTCCGTCATTTTTTGTTAATGATATTTATTTTAATTGTTTACTCTGCTAACTCATTATACTTCGTGTTATTCGAAATAAAAAAATTACACGTTTTTTTAAATCTATTTTTATAATTTAAACGATATAATTATTACTATTAATAACCATTGTTGTTTTTCACAGCTATCATAATACGCACTTTTCAATCTCGACGTTATATAGGTATAGTAAGTTTTATAATATACACTATATAACACTAATATAACTAATAAAACTTACTTTACAATATATAAGTAATTGTATTCATTATAATTATGTAAGTAGGTATATAATATAAGTATATTATAAGTAATATGTTTATTATTATTCTTATAAAATATATGCGTCTTTTATATATACAAAAATATATATGTGGGTATGATAAAAAAAAAATTGGTGGACATTTCACACAGCACTATTTAGCCCCAAATAAAACAAAGCTTGTACAATGGAAACCAGGTATCTGATACAATACTTAGATATTTTTTTGTTTGTTAATACATACATAGAATACAATATAACACCCAGACACAAATAAACACCTATGTACATCACGCAGATGTTTATCCTGGGTGGGAATTGAACCCACAACCTGCAGTTCAGAGGGCAAAGTTTAATACCAACTAAGCTATCCAAGTATTTTTCAGTGTAAAATTATGTGACTGACGTCGATTTAAATAGCTTTTTTTTAACCCATTAATAATTTAATAATATAAGAGGGGGGCTCTCATATTATTTAATTATTACTGTTATTGTAAAATTAAATGAAATCAACAAGAAAGCTGCCGTTCCACGGTCCCGCAAAAGAACCCTAAGTACTAAAAATGTAATGTTTTTTCGCTAACAGAAAATATAATGCGCAGTAAAACGAGGCTACTCCACCGTTTTATTGTTCCCTGAACTACCCTGGGAGGCTGCAGGTGGCTTCCAATACTAAAACATCAACTGTTTTTCAGACACTCCATGTATTTTCTATTATTTAGTAGACTCAGTATTATTTACTAACTCCTTTACTATTATTTTCTTGTGTATTTGAACCTTAAGTTCTAGTGTCAGTGTATTGATTGAAACTACATTTATTTCCTGAAATTGTTATATTATCTATTGTACGTAGAAAAGAGTGAATGGGCATCTCATGGGCAAGCGTGCTCCACCTTAGACAAATTCGTCACTTACCATCAGGTGAGTTGTTGTCCAACGCATGCCCATTTTCGTATGAAAAAAAAATAGTTCGAAACGGACAAAACTGTTGGAACATAGTATTTAGCACCATACGATCATCTTGTACACAGCTTAACAATAAAAAATATTGTATTCTATTCTAAATTACAGAAGCAGGGTAAGCAATTTTGCTTGCACCAGTAGTGAGAATACTTCTTTATTTTTCAAACTCGCATATACATTTTATTTGCATTCTCACATTTTTGCCGAACCCTCTCTCCCCCTTTCGAGCCTTTCGAGCCAAACGATTAATGAACAGCCTCTAGTGTATATAGGCATAATCATTCGCGACTTGAAGACACATCAGATATATGCGCGCGTGACGAACAATAAACGATGAGGTGATGACTATAAATGATGGTCATGAACATAAATGATGAGGTGATGACAATAAGTGATGAGGTGATAAATAGTTGATAATCTAAGCACCTTATATGGGCCCATGGGGGCCGGCTACCATGGCAGTATATAGGGACTTGGCCAAACGTTTGGTGGAAGCATCAGGTGACCAGAATGCTGGCTTTTATTTTGCACAAAAAATAAGCATTGCCATTCAACGTGGTAATGCTGCCAGCATTCTGGGCACTTTTCCCTCCACCAACGGTTTATTTTAAATTTTTAGTTTTCATTTATTTTAAGTTCTTAGGTATAGTTTAGTTTTTTATGGTCAGGTAATAATGTTCTTAAATAATAAATAAATAATGTGCATATATAAAATGTAGTACCTTATTATTTACAGTTTCAAGCGAGCGATTACACCGGCGGTCACGATTTCGGCGGCTACGAAGAGAATGACGGCGGCCACGATTTCGGCGGTCACAGCGGGCCTGATCTAAAAGCTCACTCGTACCCAGTCCACCAACACGTACACGAAGAGAACCCAGAGCCAATAAAGCATTACAAAGAAGTCGTGGTCCCTCTACCAAAGAACGTAGAGTTCAAAATCAACCAACCGGTACTCATACCGGTACCGCATCCCGTCCCCATTCAAATACCCGTACCGAAGGCGGTAGTCATTCCTATTATAAAGGAGGTTTCTATTCCTGTGGAAAAATCTGTACCGTACCCGGTGACCAAAGAGGTGCATGTACCGAAAATAAAAGAAGTTCCTTTTGAAGTTGTGAAGCATATCATAGTGCCCGTGGAAAAGCCGATACCATTCAAGGTACCGGTTTATGAAACCATAATTCATTCTAAAAAGGGATCACATAAGATATAAATTAGTTTAATAACGTACATCGATTGTTTGAGGAAACGCGTTCTGAACAGTCGCATATACACTTAATTATGTATGTGTACAATTTTTCACAGTTCTTTGACAGATGCTGCGTGCATTTTCTCACAATTTCAAAGCGGTAATGTTTCATTAGCATATCTATACACGATGTACATTTTCAATCCTTTTCTTTTAAATCGGAATCTAAGGTATGGCAAATTGTATGCTATAAAATGAGTGTATTCAAATTTATTTGATGTATATTCCCTAATACTCTACATATTTGTATGTAATATACAACAGCGCCCCTAGCGGCATTTAGTCGTAACTGAGAATATCATACAAATATTTTAAGATACTCGTAATATGGCTTCCCATTTTTTAATGAAGAATTTTCTTTAGCCTTCATTTATTGATGGTATTCTATGTAATGTTTATAAAAAAAAAACCGGTTAATCATGGTTTTCGTACCGGTATTTATCAAGTTGTCGTGGTGACGTTGTTTTTTGTAGTAACTTTTTTCACACTTAATAATTTTATAATTGGTTTAATAATGGACCAATTTATAAAACAATTTACCAGTAAGTTTGTTATGATCGATGAGTATTATTTTTAAATCCGAGTTCAAGTTTCAGAATGTTTATTTTAATCACCGCGAATCATTCCGCAATTTTTAGGCTTCTCTGACGTTGAATAACTAACTCTATTTATTTCTGGATAAAATTTAATATTGTGTGAGTTTTTAATTGATTGTTGTGAATGAGTGAGTGTGTAAATATTGTTATCTAGTTTTAAGGTATTAAAGACTTTTATATTCAACCTTTTTTTTTTTTTTTTACTTTTTTACATTTAACTTACGTTTTGGCTCTACCATCACCACTACCTAGCGGAATCAACGTAATTATTTAATTTCAATCTAAAATTTCCGCAATAATTACGTTAATTGAAGTTTTTGCGGTTTAAATAATTAACCCTAATAAATTGATTTAATGTGTTAACTATGTGTATATATTTAGCCATCGTAACACAGTGTAACCTACTGATAGATGCTCAAGTAATTATATCTTATGTATGTACCACTAAGTTTTATTCTTTATTTGAAATTAAATTCATAATTTGAACATTTTGATACTAACAAAAGTTTAATGATACATTCAATGCAATATCACACTAATATTATAAAGGCGAAAGTTTGTATGTGTGTATGTTTGTTACTGGTTCACGCTCAAACGGCTGAATGGATTTAGATGAAATTCGGTACCAAGATACCTTATACACTAGATTAACATATAGGCTACATTTTATCCCGGAAAAGGAAATTTTTCCTGTGGCATGAGTATATATTTAAAATACTTTTTATCCGCGGGTGAAACCGCGGGGCGCAGCTAGTTTAAAATATATACAAATGTTGGCCTATTATTATTACTTTGGTATGTATCTACTTTCATTTTAAATATTTTATACTACTTCCTCGAGTTTAAAATTGTATGGCTATTTTGGTACCTAATGACCTCGTAAGTGGCGATGGTAAAAGTCCCGCTGGACTGACTTTGATTACGTAGAAGGTGGTTTTTGGTGTGGGCTGCTACTTATAATAAAAATGAATAAAATAAATATTTTTTGACATTTCACACAGCGCCACCTAGCCCCAAACTAAGCAAAGCTTGTACTATGGGAACCAGATAACTTTTTTGTTTGTAAATACATACAATAATAACACCCAGGCACAGAACAAACATCGACGTTTGTTCTGGGTGGGAACTGAACCCACAGCTTACAGCTTAGGAGACAGGGCTGTTACCAAATGAGCTATCAGGCCAGTCAAAAGTATGTAGATACTATGCGTCGTCACATCTTCCCGGGACACAACAAGGCTGGTGCGGTGGCGGATTCCGCAGAGAAACCAAAAAGGTGTAAAATTAAATATAAACTTTTTAGCGGTTTTATACATACGTCTTTTGCAGTTGAGATGATGAGGCCTTGGAGACCGAGTGCCCACCAAATTTTTAAAGTTCATTCTAAACGTCTTGTTGAAAGCGTGACCGAAATGCTGGCTTCTGTTGGGCCAGAGGTTGAGCATTGCCAATGGCAATGCTGCCAGCTTTTTGGGCATGTTGCCTACAGGTAAGGGTTTCGTAGATTGGGTCTTTGTTTTTTAAACGTTTATCATTGGGTATTTAATCATCACGCTCGGCAGACTTGCAGATGATATTACTGTACTGAAGAGATGGCTGCCATTCTCTGGTCATTCCCTTAGCCGGTTCTTATGGTATCATGGAACGAGATGGAATGACCATATTCTCACACCGCCGGTACCACTAAGCCTCCTATAGGTTCAGGCCCGTAGCTAGCAAAGGCCGTAAAAACCGTTACATGCATTGGTGGGTTATGTCCATTGACTATAAATCCACTTGACCAATGATATAACTTCCCCTCATACGAAAAATAGTAGTTGATTTCCACCACTAGTTTTGCGAGTACGTCAGTTTCGTTTTGGATTTCCGCGGAGAAACAGCTAACGAAAAAAATCACTGAATATTAGAAAAACGAGCTATTGCTCAGTGAAATTGTGCAGGCAGAATAGCAAGACGTCAGGCTGTGTAAAGGACGGTATATCATTCTATAAATAATTTTCATATGGTAAATTAAAAATATGGAAACTTGGTACATCTATTTTGAAATTAAAAACGAACATTATGAAGCAAAAGAAGCGGGAACCCGTTGATGTCTTTTGTCGTCCTACTCTTTTCTTTGTAATTTCGTATGACTTTGTCTCGTTTTATCCTTGCTCTTGCGTCATTATCGTGATCAGCCAATCGCAATCATAGAAAATGCCTACAGAATAAGTAATATGTAGTACTCTGCTGTTACCTCGCCCTCTGCCCCCGCTAGTGAGGTCGTGTTTGTAGGAGAAATTATGTTCACGAGTTATCAACGGGCTTTATTATCTTTGGTTATGTATATAGGTCATCGCGGCTAGTATATAGTCGAAATTTTTTTTGAAGTAAAACTTCTTTATATGCGCTTGACTTGAGGAGTAAGCTGGCGAGGTCAGTTGAACGTTGGTGGTTAACGCAAATCTTCATTGTCAACATAACAAAGATAACAAAAATATCATGTTGTCTGGTGAAATGATAATTTATAATTTTCAGGATGGCGAACAAAGCAAATACAAAGCTATACTGGCCGATAGATGGAGCTAAACTAAAAAAGTTTTATTCCAGTCGTGTGGTCTAAAGCGCACTCGTTTTTTTGTGTTTAGTAGTAGTTGTTATATCATTGTAGTTTTTAATTGAAATAATAAAGGTACAAAATGAAAAATATCTAGTGTAATTCCGCTGAATACAAGTACTTAGATTATCTATATTGGGGCAGTCGTAAAGGATTATTGTAGGTAAATTAATGAAAAAACCTAAAAAACCTGAAATTACAATAACAAATTTAAAAATTATTATTATTATTATGAAATTTAAATTAATTATTATTATTTTTATTGATGTAAAATTAATTATTATAAAACCAGAACTTCAAATAATAAATTTAAAAATATTATGATTATTAAATTTATTATTATTATCATTATGATAAATAAAACTGAAATTTAAAATATTAAATTATTTATTATTATTACAAATAAACACCAATACAGATAACCCCCGACACGTGTTTCGCCTCTTCACGAGGCATCCTCAGGACCGAGTTGACTCGAGGAAGGCTCGTGCGAAAGTATTAATATATTATTATTTCATTTTGTATCTAAGATGAACTTCCGCGAATTCACGCCTGATTCTATCAATTAAAGTAAAGGTAATTGGCGTGTTTACATTCATTGTATCAACGCATGTTATGTGAAAACAGCTGGTTACCCATTAAGATATACAGCCGTTTTATAAGTTCGGCAGACAAACCCCGGAGGCTTAGTAATAGGATCGTTGGGGACGAAACCATAAAAACTGTCTAAATTTGTGGCAAGACAAGTATTATAGAAACTGACGTGAGTAGTACTCATAACTACAACTATCAGTCAGCGCCGAGCCGCCACCACCGCCGCCGCGCGTACTCCTTGAGGATGGGCATCTATATTGCCCGAACACCGGTCGAGTTATTCGACTGTATCTCGTGAGTTTTAGCCGTGTAATAGTTGTAGTTAAGACAAGTATTTGTGCTCAGAAAAAAAAGCGCAAATACTTGTCCTGAGCCTGGGCGTTTTGGGATCATGGTCCTCGTAGTTCCTGGGTCCCTAATACTAGTTAGGGTTCAGGATCTATGTATGTGATCGTTGGGAGTTATTATTATTATTATTTTTTTTATGTTAAGGAATGACGTGACGAGCTAGCCGTTCGCCTGGTGTTAAACGACACGGCTGCCCATATCAGCTGCAGTGTCACTCGGTACTCTAAAGTATAGAGGTTCGCGTGACTCTGCACTGCGCACGTCATCCAGAGACATCAGCACAATCTAGTAATAAGATTATTAAACTGTGAGATCAGATTATAAAGTCTCATTTGCCCAGTAATTTCACTAGCTACAGTGCCCTTCAAACCGGAACACAGCAGTGCTTGCGCACTACTGCTTGGCGGCAGAAACTGGCAAAGCGGTGGTACCTACCTAGACGAACTTTGCAGTAAAGTCCTACCACCTAGTTCACCATTATTTTGTATTTTCCCACTTCAAACTGAACAATACAAATTTGTTAACATCCATTAGACTTATCGCGATATGCCCAATTTAATACTCTGTCAGTGACATCATTTACATGTATAATTTATTCAGACGATTTAAAAAATATCATATTTATTTATTATACGTTACGAAGCCGGTTGGTATTGGTTGTGTTACACATTAGCTCGTATACGAGGTTTCTTTTACATGTAGTTTCAATTTACTGTGGATCATTTGTGCAATTGTATTTATCGGCCAATTAAATCTCAATAATATATAATAAAACAAAAAATAAAAAACTTTAAAATAAATAATAGTTAAACAATCGGCAATGTGGTGAATTGATTTTTATTAAATAAATACATAATAATCACAGTTAATTAAAAAGCGAAAAAATGATTTTGATGAAATCAAATGTGTTATTGTTTTTTGTCTTATTACCCGGTAAGTTGGATTTAAATTATACTATAACTAACTCTTCCTTCTCATTCTCTTCTAAAAAAAGACCTAAAGACTATTAACGCAAAAATCTTCTTGAATTGAAATGTGCAGTCGCAAAAGAGAATGTGTGAGCGACTGCACTAAATTTTGACAGCTTCTAAGTCCGCACTTATCCCTTTATGACGTGCCTACTACAACGTATTGGGAAGGTCCTAGAGAGATGAGTGGATGCGAACTTAAGAGATGTCATTTGTGCAGATAGGCATCACGTTCTGAAAAAAAATGTTGAACGTGTTAGTGCTGTTGGTCTCTACCGACCCTTACAGCGTCACCAAGCGTCCCATAACATGAAGTCCCACGACTCACTCAGGGAATGTTTTTATTCTTACAGTAGCTTGTCAATACATTTACGAAAATTGGATGTAGGTACACTCGCAAAAACATTAGCTCTTTTCATGTTGCGACATTCATAACTTTAATACTATGCACAAAAATAAATTGAAAGTTCCAAGATTCAGACTGCAGAAAGTTAATGGTTCATTAATGGGAAAGTGTATACGCTTTTATAAAAACTCGCTTGACGGTATCAAACAATTGTCAATACGTAAATTGAAATTATTCGTTAAGTCAAACCTTATGAAAAAAGCCTATCACACAATAAATGATTATGTGTCAAACAAAAATGCTTGGCCTGAATATCCCAAGCATAAAACACAAGCAACCAAACAACTACATAGAGGGAAAAAACCTTTATTTTCAAACTAAATATTACAATTATATAATAACTAATACTGAGCACTAGCTATTACAACTAAAAAAAAAATTGGATTCTATACTGGCCGCAATGAGCTATACACACACCAGTCCAAATGCTCCAGCCCACTACCGGCAGGTAGCGTACCCAACATGCTGGCATTGCTCCGTTGAATTGCAATGCTTATTCGTTGTGCCAAATAAGTGCCAGCATTTCGGTCACGCGTCGCGTCGACAAGAATACTAAAAAATAAATACTAAAACTACATAGAATATGTAGTTTCTATTTTTACAAATATTTATTAAGATCATCTCAGTATTCTTCTTGCACCGGTGTGACGTGGTGGTTACTTTTGTAATATATTGATTATCTCAACTGGTATAAATTATAAATATTCTAAAACACAGTAGAAAAAAAACATCACTGTAAAGTTTCTTGTACATTCTTCTTTACAGTTGTAATCGAAGCTTCGGGTCGGAGTTTTCTGAGCTGCATTGTGCCGGATTGCTTGCACCAGTAGTGAGAAAGAGAATTTCGTTCTTTTCAAACTCATATACATATTTTAATTGCTTACTATATAATATTTGACAATAAGAATAGAATAGAAAGACATTTATTCAATACATGCCTAAAATTATAGTAAATAAACAAGTTATAATAATATACATTATATATTATACTATATATTATATATATTTAACTTGTATATGTGCTAAAAAAGCCTATTTGCAAAAAATCTTTTGACTTTGACTAGAACAGTAGACCCTATGGAAAAAGTCCAGAAATCTCCTTTGAAGGGAAACGTTTAGGTTACCGTTTTGAAACTAACACTTCACTAAATCTTATTAACCAAACGGTCGATTCATTTAATAAAAATGATATAAGGATAAAGGAATACTAAGGAATGCTACCTGACCTTGGTTTATTGATAAATATTCTGTAACCATTTCACGCGCTACTACCTATTATCTATTTATATATATTATATTATATATTTTACCTTTATAACGTAGTAGACTTTAGTGAAACGAATTATTATGCTTATTAGACTTAATTTTGAGGGTGAACTGCCTCCTGGGCCACAGCTAACGCTTTTCCAGGAGACAGGGTTACATTAAAACTGTATAATGTATATTAAGGCCAAATAAAGGTATTTTCATTTTCATTTTCATTATCATCTAATCTAAATAAATAGGTACATACTAAAGATTCGTTGGCTTTCATACTAGTTTGCAGTTTTAACGAACAGTACTTCTAACACCGGTAACTTTACCTTTCAATTGCTAGGTGTTGCTAGGGAGAATTTCCATTTATTCTTGGAAATCGTTGCATTTCGGTATTTCGGTAGAACAGAGCTCATATTGGTATAGAAATACCGAAAAATCGGTAGGTTTGAGACCACTGGCGATGTTAACCGTGGCACAGTGGCGCCACTCCTCCTTCCGGTTTTCATAATAAGTTTTAAAAAAATCGCTCCGGTACTTTTTGCGTAGCCTATATGTTGGCCGGAATAATAAACATTTACCATCATAAAATTCATCAAAATCGGTCCGGTAGATTTTGCGTGATGGAGTTTCAAAGGAACACAGAAGTGTTGCAAAAAATTTCTAGATGGCGCTGTTTTGTCAAAGATAATGCAATGATAATTCTATGGAATTTGAAGTAATTTGCATGAAGTTCTGAATCGCGGTTACGATATTTTCCGTACCCTGAGCGCTATATGGCAAAAATCTACTGGTTATCCATAATGAATTCGTACCGACGTATTCGTATTTATTATTATTATTATTACCGAAGTGCGTACGATCTCTACTTTATTATATGTATAGATTGGAGAAAAAGTAGTATTGTGAGGTTTTCTCCAAAAGTCCCCGTTCGCAGAGACAATGGGACGAGCCCTTATGTACGGAAAATACAATCGTCTCTACTACAAGGTAGTTATTCACGACAGGGCTCGCCTCCTTGCCACTAGCGAACGTGAGTCGGGCTGCATGCTGTTCCTTTGTCCAATATTGGAACACTTTTGGACAACTCAAGTTTTTCCACTGCAGTGGGCCTACGTCTGGGCATCTCCAGGACAGAACCGCATCTCTGACCGATTAGGCCACCACGGATTATCTTGCCGCCGCCGTGCGGGACGTGTGTCGCGACATTCCGCTTTAAATGATGTCATTCGTCAGACCCTTAGAGTCGAACGGTGTTTCACGTGACGATGGTAAGAGGCCTGAAGATATTCCGTGGAGTCGCGGAAGCCCGGTAGTGTGGGATGCTACCTGCGTTGACACTCTGGCGCCTTCACACGTTAATAACACGGCTCGGGTGGCATACGTAGCAGCAGAAGCTGCAGAAAACCTCAAACGGAGGAAATATGAATCCCTAGGTGAGGGTTACATATTTGTTCCGTTTGGGGTTGGAACAATGGGTCCCTGGAGCCCGCAGGCGAAGCTTCTTGTCAGGGAGCTGTCCATACGCGACGCGCGACCTAAAGGCTGGCACATTACCTCGGCCAACGAATCAACCTAGCTATTCAACGAGGGAATGTTGCCAGCTTTTTGGGTACGCCTCCAGCAGAAGGTGATCTAAATTCTGGTTTTATTTATGACCCCTTTCTACCTACAAAGCGAAAATAAAAAACAACTTCCTATTACTAAAAATCTTCATAATGATTATAGTTAAATAGAGTTTACTTAAATATGATGTAAATGTTTGGTTTATGAAAAATAGCTATGCACAGTTATTATGCGCATAGGTAATCTAGCTCTAATATAATACATTAGTACATTATTTCATATAATTATCTTATTATTACCTTAAAATTATCATAATTTAGTAGGCAACTAAAACTTCCCTATTTGTTACGCACTGTGAACATTTAAGTATATTAAATATTAAGTTATAATCTATACATATAAATAATAATAATAAATATCTGTAGACATTTTACACAGCGTCATCTAGTACCAAACTAAGCAAAGCTTATACTTTGGGAACCAGATAACTGATACAATACTTAGATACTTTTTTTGTTTGTAAATATATACATAGAATACAATATAACACCCAGACACAGAACAAACATCGATGTTCATCACACAAATGTTTCTCCTGGGTGGGGATCGAAACCACAACCCACAGTCCAGAAGGCAGGGTTACTACCAACTGAGCTCAGTTGGCAGTAACGGGCAAGTCGAATATGAAATGCTTTGTCTTGAATGACTAACTGACGGATCGACGCTCAGACTAAGCCACTAATCGTATAGACCTGAAATTGGAGGGTGTGTTCTTTGTATGACGTAGGCATCTGATAAGAAAGGATTTTCTGAGATTCTACCCCTAAGAGGGTGATAAATAAGAGCAAAGTTTGTATGGGACAACGTGATTACTTGGTTCCATCTACTTCAAATTTTGCATAAACCATAGAATTGATGGAAAGGTGTTTCGATATCATTGAAATACATCCCCTAACACCAGAAAAAAGGGTAAAAAATGGTAAATAAAAATGATCATAGATGATGGTCATGTCTACTCTAATAAACAGTGATAAACTACCCTACATTTAGGAAGAAACTGAATCTCCAGACATAGGTCGTCCTAGTGTGGGATTCAGGGTTCAGCATTATTTTTGTTATTAGCTTCTTTAGTCCATAATATTCTTAAATGCATAATTCTGTGTGCTTTATCTTATGTGAACAAAAAAAATTTATTATTATTATTATTATGAGGAAGAAAAGCGTGTTTTTTTTCTGTATTGTAAATCAAATAGGGCTTTGTCGCTTGGCGAACATATCGCCCAATCGGCAATAAAAAAAACAAAGCTTAAACGTTCTAGACAACATTTGGTCTGCGAGGCGATATACGAGTATGTTTGGGGTGACAATCAAAAAAGATGACAATGGTGTATGGAAGTTTGTTACTCTTTCACGCTCAAACGAATGGACGGATTTGGATGAACTTTTGAATATAACTTATGTACTAGATTAACTTCTACTTATTTATAGAGCATTTTTTTTTACTGAATGATTTGACGAGCTAGCCGTTCACCTGATGCTAAGCGCCACGGCTGCCCATAACATAACAGTGTCAATCGGAACCCCAAAATAGAGTTTCGAGCAATACTGCACTGCGCACATCATCATAATATGATGATGGAATCATTAAAATATTTTAAAGCTTTTTGATTTACATGGTTATTATTTTAAACAAATTTAGACTAACTGAAAGTTTTTCTCGTGCTGTTAATTTTCTTAGACTGGGAACACTGCCATGGTTCAAAACATTTCGCGCAGTCGCCGCTTTTATTATTCGATTTGTGCTTCCATCTTCGAACTCGAAAATAATTTACTTATTAGGTAGCTTATAAAGGTATTTTCGTATTTTGAGAACTTGAGAAGTGATGCGCATGAAATTCAGGGCGGTCTTATAAACATTAATCAATGTGTATCACAAGATAATTGCAATCATCATAAAAAATATTAGAAATATCCATGAATGCAACTGTACCACTACTAGTATTGTACCTATTATATAATCTGTGCCAGTACCTACTTATTTTATAGGTATTTAAAGTACCTACATAAGAATGTTTTGAATTTTTTGGGTGAAATATGTGCAGTGGGGTTTTGGCGGGAAAATGAAAAAGATCGCGTCGCTGCATTGTATTATTTTCCAAAACTTGTGTTATTTTCAATGTTAGTGCATAAAATTGGTGGCATTTTATTCGTTAAGTGCTGAATTACAGGCATGAGTGTGGGAAAGTGGTATAATGATGGTGAAACGTTTCTTTTCGTGTTGTTTCCAAAACTCTATAGAAGCTTCTGGTAAAGTTGCCTCCACTTTACTAGGAGTATGACTTGACTAGACAAAACTATGACTTAAATTTATGACTTGGACTGTGACTTGACATGACACATTATATGATATTAATTAACTTGATATTATCAATTACTTGACACTGGCTAAATACACAAAAGTGTGGAGCCAAAACCAACCAAAATATAAAAAAAATGTGCAGTACCTCTGAAATGTCGCTTTGACACTGACTTATTTTGACATTTCTTTGTTTACCCTTTTTATCTCGAATTCTGAACACAGGTATAGAATACACTATAACACCCATTGATTTAGATAAAATCACACTAATATTATATAGGCAAAAGTTTGTATGTGTGTTTGTGTATGTTTGTTACTCTTTCACGCTCAGACGGCTGGATGGATTTCGATGAAATTCAGTACCAAGATCACTTATACACTGCTTTAAAACATAAAGGCTACATTTTATCCCGGAAAATTTTCCAGTGAGATGAACAAATAATTAAAATACTTTTTTCCGTGGGTGAAACCGCGGGGAGCAACTAGTTTGGAATATAGATAACTTTTATAGTAGATCAACACATAGGATACGTTTTATCCGCGGGTAAAACCCCGGGGTGTAGGTAGTGTTATATATATTTACGAGAAAAAGCGTTCATACCTTTACATTATATTATTCTCGCCTAAATCAGTCATAATTAAGATTCATAATCAAGAAACGCTACATTATGTATTTTAGTTTTTTTAAAGGAATATTAACTAATTAAATTCCACTTTTAAGTGGTTTGTTTGCACAGCTGCACTGTTGAAAACAATCATAATTATAATATTATATTTGGTTTTACGTACACATTTTTTGTGCCTTGCTAAGTTAATTTTTGTAATGAATTTATTTTTGTCATGTTCATCGGTTGATTTTTTATTATCTCAACAACCTTATTTATAGTATTGATTGCTGTCAAAGTGTGTGTAAATTCTAATCTGGTCTCTCTGTAACTATAAATAATATTATACAAAATACAAATCATTTATTGACATAAATGTATCATAAAGTATCTATAGACTCTTGAACTAGGGTTCACTGTATTTCAGGAGTCAGAATAAGTTAAATTCATTTATATAATAACTAGTTGCGCCCCGCGGATAAAAAGTATTTTAATTATTTACTCATCCCACGGGAACATTTCACTTTTCCGGGTTAAAATGTAGCCTATATATTAGTCCAGTGTATAAGCTATCTTGGTATTGAATTTCATCCAAATCCATTCAGCCGTTTGAGCGTGAAGGAGTAACAAACATACACAAATACAAACTTTCGCCTTTATAATATTAGTGTGAAGTGTAATAATAATAATAATAATATGTGTGCACATCTCACACAGCGCCATCTAGCCCCAAACTAAGCAAAGCTTGTGCTATGGGAACCAGATAACTGATACAATACTTAGATACTTATTTTTGTTTGGAAATACATACATAGTATACCATATGACACCCAGACACAGAACAAACACCTATGTTCATCACACTAAATGTTTGTCCTGAGTGGGAATAGAACCCACGACCCACAGTTCAGAAGGCAGGGCTACTACCAACTGAGCTATCGGGCCAGTCAATGTCAAGTGTGATAATTAATATAACAATAATTACGCCCAATGATCAGATACATAGATCGTGGACCATAACTAGGATTCCCTGTATCTAGGGACCCAGAAACTACGACGACCATGGTCCCACAACACCCAGACACAGAACACGTATTTACGTTTTTTTCGGTGCACAATTACTTGTCCTGCTGCGGGAATCAAACCCGCCGCCTCCGTGTTATGAGCCGATCTGCTCAACCACCACACCATAAAGGCTGTCAATTTATTTTGACTTAATTGGCTTTTGGTCTAGGTGTTCATAATATTGTTCATACTTCCCGTTCTACTACTAAGGTAGTGTCGCCGAAGATGGCCCGGCTCCTAGGATAGCCCACTTTAAAAAAAATACAGTTATGATTAAACGAAACATTTTAAATTTCGCGGGTTTATGCTACTAGTACCATAGACAATAATGCAAGTGTGTTTTAATTATTATTATTACAACTTCCATTATGGTTTTTCTATACTTTATTTATCTGCAAGATTTCACGAGGTTTTGAAATTATTGGGCCTTCATTGGCTCCTGTACCTTACAAAAAATAGACAATTGTGAAAACAAAAATGAAATATATCTAAAAATGACTAAGTTACAGGCATTTTAAAATACAGGAATATAAAGAGACAGCTCAAACATACATTGACGTCAGATACCATACACACAATTTAATTGGCATGAGACGTCACTAACAAAACTTCATAGCAACTATGAGGAAGAGAGTTTTGGCGGGAAAGCTAAAAAGATTGCGTCACCGCATTGTATTATTTTCCTAAACTTGTGTTATTTTCAGTGTTAGTGCATAAAATTGGTGGCATTCTATTCGTTAAGTGCTGGATTACAGGCGTGAGTGTGGGAAAATTGTATAATGATGGTGAAACGTTTCTTTTCGTGTAGTTTCCAAAACTCCATAGAAGCTTCAAGTAAAGTTGCCACCACTTTACTAGGAGTATGACTTTGACTAGACTATGACTTGAATTGATAGCTTCGACTGTGACTTGACACATATTTGCGTGAAACATTATTAACTTGATAAATTATCAATTACTTGACACTGGCTAAAATGTGGAGCCAAAACATAAAAAAAACTATGAGGAAGCTTCACATGATCTCTGCTTTGCAAGAATGGGACGGGCGATGCCCACTCCAGAAACTTTAAAGGCGTACTTCTATGCGCTTTATACTCGTATATCAATTTTACTTATTTCTTCAATTATTACATTAATTATTAGGCTACTTCATGAAAATAATATTTATTTGTTCAGTTTTAATGATAGTCAAATACTATTGACCTTGGACGAATTAATTGTGTGAAATGTTCACACATATTATTATAATTAAGATTTACCAAGCATCGTTGATATTAAGCAAAAAAAATGTTTGATTGACTTATTAAGCGGTTATTTCCTGTTTTTAGAATTTAATTGTGTTATTGGCCGCCACTCGATCGGGGCAACGTTACTTCATTAATTATTAAAACTTTCAGCATTTACATCTGCCGAAGTCATAACGAAATACGAAGATATCAGAAGAATTGAGGTCATTAACGGTCTTTTGAGAAGCTTGGAACATGAGAAATGGGACCAAGAAGAAGCGGACTGTCTTCTAGCTACCACTTCTTTACTGAATGGAGTGAGGAATCAGGCCTTATGGGCAATGTGGAGTAAGTATACTAATTAGCTATATCGAGGCACATAATACAGAAAAAAAGCGCAAATTATTTATTATTGCTATTTCCTATTTTATTTCTGCTTCGAATGGACTAACAGCTTTCAGGAGAAATGTGGTCAAACGTAACCTACCTAGTACATATACAAAAATTACCATAACATTTGAATAAACTGGGACTGGGACCATTGTTCTCGTAGTTCTTGGGTCCCTAAATACAGGGATACTTAGTCAGGGTCCAGGATCTATGTATGTGTTCGTTGGGCATTATTATTATTAACTTTACTTTTATGTTGTTAACTAGCTGCGCTCCGGGGTTCACCCGGGCGGTGAAAACTTTCTACCTTTCTTAATTTTTCATTCATAAGAACTTTCTCCTGATTATAATAAACAGAATAAAAAAATAATTAGCGAAAATGTTCGATGACCAAAGGAAATAGAGATTCATTTTTATATGTTAAGATAGGAAATTGGGGCTGGCATAGTGGGCTGCTTGCGGGAGCTGGTCTGCTTGTGGTGTATACGCAAATATGCAAGTAGAAATAAAGTAATTGATGTTCCCAATATTTATGTAATGTCCATAATCTTTAAGAAAATAGAAAAAAAGTGTAAATAAGTCCCTCCTGTATAAAATAAAATAATAATAATAACACAACTAACAATGTGTAAGTAGTATATTAAAAAAGAGCACGGACCCAGGAGTCTGTGGTAAAGCAGCATGTGCAAAAAAAAGTGGGCTAGTAGGGTTTGGAAGTAAAGACCTACTCATACCTTTTTACAAGAAGAAACATTGAAACGTAATAAAAGTTCAATGACATCTCAGTTTCGGTTGCAAAGCGTGTTAAGTTTATTTTAAGACTAAATAAAACCGGTATTAATATGATGAAAACAAAAATACAATAATGTATTTTTTATAAATATCTTATCAGACCACTTTAAAATAATTATACGGCGGTTTATGACGTCGTTGGTGTTATTTACGCATAGTACTTTAATTCCTTCCTATTAGGAGCTTTGCACACAACACTTAACAAGCTAACCCGCCCCAGCTTTGCACGGGTTAAATAATTTAAATTGAATAGGATAGTTTTACTAAGTGGTAGAACTTTTCTGCAAAATTCTTCTAGAGGTAGCACCGCTTTGCCAGTCATTCTGCCGCCAAGCAGTAGTGCGCAAGCACTACTGTGTTCCTGTTTGAAGGTCATTGTAGTTAGTGAAATTACTGGGCAATCGAGACTTTATGTTCAGGGGGGTGATCAAGAAACTTTGATTGCAATGCAACAAGAGAAATTTCCATACTAACTATGCACATAAGCTGCGTATTCAAACTGTCAAATCCATACAAATTTGTGTTTCGGTCGGTTTCAATCTAATTACGTGATCGCCCATCTGATCTCAGAGTCGAGTTATCTTATTACCAGACCGTGCTGATGTCTCAGGATGATGTGCGCAGTGCAGTGTCGCGTGAAAGTTTATATTTTAGAGTTCCGAGTGACACTGTTCTGTTATGGGCGACCGTTTCGCTTAACATTAGGGGAACGACTGGCCTTCAACATCATTTATTAACGTTCTAAAAAAAAGTTCCACTGCAAAAAAACAAAAATGGAGTGGTTTTTTCTACTCTTTTGTTCTCGCTCCATCCCTTTCACCTTTCTTACCGTTTACTTGCCCTCCTTCATCAGACTTCTGAACACAGGCCTCCACCACAGAGTGCCATTTTGAGCATCTTGCCTTTTGCTTTCATAGGTTCCCCGTTGCTTACATATTGTATCTATGAGATACAATATGTCAGCAACGGGGAACCGATTGGCTTGCTATATAATATTTGACAGTAAGCACTTTGTAATTTTATATGCTCAGTACAATAATTTAATTTAATTATCTTAACAATTGAAAAATTCAACTTTTGTTTGAAATCATTTTCAGTATGGAACTCAATGCAGATGCCAGCTGGTACATTCTATGGGTCGAAGTACCATTTGGGGAACTTTGACCAATGCCTAAAGACGCCGTGGTCAGCATCACACCCTGACCTCCGGATGCAGTACTGCCTTGTTGACGTGAAACTGGCAGAAGCGAAAAAGTACTTGGAAGAGCGGACAAACCCGTACAGCAATGCTAAAGGATACATTGGCGTGAGTCAATAAGAAACTGAATAAATATTTGAGAATAAAGAATTATTTAGTTTAACACAGCTGAACACACGTCATATCACTGTCATCTTACGGTTCCAGCCCACTATTTATACGTTTTCCACCAACTTCAAAACTGGTTCTGAAGTTTGTATTTAAATCAAAATGACAGAAAAATTTATATGACAATATCATCCAAGTATTACTCAGAATACAATTTGGGCGGTAGAAATCAGTGAAACTGCTTTTTGTGAAATTCTTTAATTTATTACATTACATTTATATGCACACGAGCTTCTGCCCGCAGCTTCGCCCGCGGCGTGGCCTATGGTTCATCCTCTTAAGGGTGGAATTTCGAATTTTTGACTTACTAACTGACTGACATAGTGATCCATCAGTCACTTTTGAGTTATATATATTTAGATTATTATAAATTATTTCTAGTCCAAATTAAAATTAAATATAAAATATAAATACCCTACACAGCGCAGCCGTGGGGATCAAAAATGAAAATGAAAATTCTTGGCTCTATTTAGCCCAGACTAAGCATTGCTATTCAACGGGGCAATGCCGCCAGCATTTTGGGCACCTACTGATAACGGATTCTAAAATTAAGTATTGCCACTGATATGATACTGAATAAAGATAAGCCGTCAGCATATTTATTTCGTTTATAGACGGAGTCCTTATATGGTAGCCGTATGAACATCCTTCATTTAGGAGTCTGCCTTCCCAAAGTCTGCAAGCCAGCTTCCATTGCCAAGATTACGCAACACATATTTCAACTTTCATACCTACCACTTGAAGGTGTGGAGGTAGATCCACGGGACTGCCAGGTGGTCCAACGAAGTTTTAAGTTTTCTACCGAGTTTTACGTTATATGGTGAGTTACTGATATTATATAAAAATTGTAGATTTTAGTACAAGGGGCTAAAATGACCCATTGGAATGGGACACATGGAAAGGAAAAGAGCGAATTAAATTCCACCTTGTAATTAGGTGGAATTTAATTCGCTCTTTTCCTTTAATGTATGGTTGCGGCAGCTTAATAATAACCCTTCCTAACCTGGTTTAACGATTTGTCACTATTTATTTATTTATTTATTTATTATATGTGTATGATATTTTATGTATTTATTCTTTTTATGTATATAATCACTTTGTTTAATATTTTTATTTTATTTATATATTTTTATTTTATTTTTTCTTTTACAAATACTACTCATACAAATTTTGATGCACGCCTACATCCCTCTTTCTCAAACTACGAGTGGATGACTGGTAGAAAATGCTTTAGCATTAAGTCCTCCGTTTGTACTGTTTTTTAGTGCAATAAAGAATTATAATAATAATAATGTATGTATTCAGTCCATGCTATAGAATGCTCCCATATAACTAAATAAAAGAGGTACTTATTAAATAAAACTTAAATCTGGGTATTATCAAATTTAAATTCTAAAGAAAAGCCTTGCGACATTGAACAAAGCAGGTGTTTTATTGCCTACGAAACACTCAGCACATAGCTGGTGCCCGCGCTGTGTTTACCATTAAATAGACATTTCGGCTGTCATGCAGTTATGTTAGGAGGCACTTAATACTAAAACAAAACCTATTTTTTTTAAATTGGTCCTTGTACGAACATTCTATAGCATGGGCTGAGTACATTTAAGGAAAAGAATGAATTAAATTCCACCTTGTATATATTAAATAAATCAAATCTAATAATCATTTATTGGCATAAAACTTAACAATTTTTATACATGAAAGTGAGTCTACAGACAGACCGAACTGAAAACACTCCGTATTCAGAAGTTACGCCTTCTTCTATCCTTAGCCTTTATAATTATGTCCGTATTAATTTAAATTTAAACTTACAAACAAGAAGAAAAAAATGCTGTTTTATATATAAGTACCCATGTGTGCATAACGTGTGTGTGTATGTGTGTGTGTGTGTGAGAGAGAGAGAGATAGAGAGAGAGAGAGAAAGAGAGAGAGACACAGAGTGCGTGTTGCGTTTGCACTGTTTTTCGAGTCACACATTGTAATAGGCTTGCAGAAGCTCGGTTATTGTAGCACTCTGTTGTACTTTAGACCCTGGTGTAAAATAACACCGATGATTCATGTTCCGGAAAATTATATGATTCCCGTGGGATACATACAGATCATTCAGTCCACGTCCATGCGGAGCTAGTGAACTGAATAAAAATATGACCCGACATTACATTTATATTATACGAGCTTCTGTCCACAGCTTCGCTCGCGGCGTGGCCTATGGGAAAATAATTCAACTACCCATTTCACCCTCTTAAGGGTAGAGTTCCGAAAAATCCTTTCTTAGCGGATGCCTACGTCATAACATCTCTCTGCTCTCTGCATGCCAAATTTCAGCCCGATCAGTCCAGTGGTTTGGATTGTGCGTTGATAGATCACTATGTCAGTCAGTCAGTCAGTCACCTTTGTGTTATATACATTTAGATACCATGTTATATTGTATTTACAGCTGTGTACTGCTGGCTATGGTGGTGATAAATCTAGTGATTTACTATCTCAGAAGAATTCGAGAGATGCCTGATTCTGATTCTACTGGTAAGAGACGCTTTGCCATCATCTTGACTCCGACCCACTGACAGAGAACGTACAGTCCTAATTATACACAGCCTCTGTGGTGTGGTGGTTGACATTGTCGGCTCATAATCTGGAGATAGTGCGTTCGATTCCCGCAGCAGGACAAGTATTTGTCCACAGAAATACATACATAGATCCTAGACCCTAACTAGGATTCCCTGTGTCTAGGGACCCAAGAACTACGAGGACCTTGTTCCCACAGCACCCAGACTCAGAACAAGTATATGCGCTTTTTTTTCTGTGTCCTACCGCGGGAATCAAACCCACCGCCTCAGGGCAATGGCCGACTTGCTCAACCACCACACCACAGGTGCTGTCAACATTATTCATGTCATTCAATGCATTTGAATTTGCAGGCATTTGCAATAATTACTTGGTGTTGTGTAAAACTGCAACTGCATTTATAAATGCAGTTGTATTATAATACATGTTCTTACCTGCATCAGATTTCCACACGCTCGAATAATCTTACTTACATATAATTATGACCATGTTTTTTTCAGCATCAAAAATACTACAATGCTTCTGTTTCAAACGAAACTTCGATGCGCTTACAACGGTTTCAAGCAACGAAGTGACGGCGATGCACGGGATGCGAGCCATAACGAGTGGGACACTGATTGTGATACATTCTATTTGCATGATCAATGTGCAGTACATAAACCATTCTGATTTGGAGGAGGTGTGGAATAGCTCGTTTTTTATTTAATACTTGCTGCGAGTGTGAAAATTCTCTACGCTCAACTTTCTTAATTTTTTTTCTTTCATGAAAATTTTCTCCTGATAATAATAAACTCAACAAAAAAGAATTCGCGAAAATGTTTCTATCCGTGATGCGATGACCAAGAGAAATAGATATTATTTTTAATATATACATGGTGGAATTTCATTCGCTCTTTTCCTCAAATGTATGTACTCAGACCATGCTATCGAATATTCGTAAAAGGTCCAATTAAAAAAAAAATTGGTTTTGTTTTAGTATTTAGTGCCTTCTTTATAACTGCATGACAGCCGAAATGTCTATTTAACGATACACACAGCGCGGGCACCGGCCGAATGCTTTATAAATGTTTCGTAGGCAATAAAATACCTGCTTTGTTCAATGTCGCAAGGCTTTTCTTTAGAATTTAAATTTGATAATACCTAGATTTAAGTTTTGTTTCATAAGTACTTTTTTATTTAGTTATATGGGAGTGTTCTATAGCATGGACTGAATACATACGTTAAAAGAAACGAACGAATTAAATTCCACCGTGTATAGATAACATCAATATACAGCTATTTTTCACATAAAATCTTATAAGTCATAACTCACATCACTGAAACAAACAAATTTTAGTCTACAACTTTAAACAATTTAAGGGATTTATTTCACAAAATTTTTGAGGTAAATCTTCTTTACGCATGCTTGACTTGGGGGTAAGGTATATCTCCCTCTCCACGTGCAGATAGATAGAAAGAGTTACATATCGTGTAGTACTGTAGGGGCAAGAGAGATAGAGATAATTGTCAATTGTAATTTTCAGTGATCGTTCTATTTCCGCTGAGAACAGTAGTGTGCCCCGCGACCGCGTGCACCTACAGTGCAAAGTGCTTACGTATCACAACAAAGCCGACTCGGCCGGCGGCCGCACCGCGATGACCCAGTTATTGCGCAAGGCTAATGTCTGACGGTGAATTATAATAATTTATTGTTAAGGCGACGTTACACTTGCCGCAGCAATGGATAACCAAAAGAAAACAGATTCAATAAGATTAACAACAGAGACTGAGCATCTGCTATTCAAGCGTTTCTGCGAAGAAAAGGAAGCTAGGCAAATGTTGGAGGGTCTCGTGAAGGACCTAAAAAGTCAAATAGAAATTCTGAAGCAACAGCTTGAATGTTTTACTAAGAAAAACACTGAAAAACCAACAACGCCTGCTATGGATACTTCTTCTCGTGCTCAATATAGTACAGATGAAGAAGATCTGGCAAGAGAAACTGAGTGGATCCGGACAAAAACAAGGAAAAAAAGGAAATTGAACACCTCGCCCACTCAAGATGAAACGACAATAGAAGACAAAGCCAACAAGGAGAAGCAAAAAAAAATCCATCTGCCTCCTCCTATTATTGTCGATGGTATAACGGATTATCCAAACTTTTTCGACTTCTTAGTCCGAAAGAATCTGTCAGCTGACACATTCGTTATTAAAATGATGAATGGAGATACGGTAAAAATCAACACTACAAACGAAGAGTCGTATAGAGAAATAACAAAAGCCTTGACCGAAAAAAGCTGCAATTGGTATTCTTTTGAGAACAAACAAAAGAGGCCAGTACGAGTTATTGTCAAAAAACTGCATTTCACATGCAAATCAGAGAGAATCGTGGAAGATTTAAAAAACAAAGGATATAAAATCATAGATGCTGTCAACAAACTGAGTTGGAAAACGAAAGAGCCACTCAATATATTCATGTTGACCTTTGAAAATGATGAAGAAATCAACAAAATCTTCAGCATTAAAACCATCCTAGGGTATCAGGTGGAAATTCAGTCACTGAAAACCACCAAACTCGTCCCTCAATGCAAGAGATGTCAGGCGTATGGACATACGCAAAAGTATTGCTCGAAAGAACCAAGATGTGTTAAATGTACTGGTAAACACTTAACAAAGGATTGTAAAAAACCACCACAGGAAAAGCCTAAATGCATGCACTGTGGTGCTCCACATCCTGCCAACTACAGAGGCTGTGTAATAGCCAAAGAAATTCAATCGCTACGAAACAAGAACTCAAAAACACCTACGGTAGTACCGCACCGCAGTATACCTATGAAACAAGATGGTTCTAACATCAATAAACTAAAGCTGAAAACAATACATAGCACATCTAAAGGCATCTCTTACGCCCAAGCAGCTGCCAGAGGTACTGAAAAAATACACCCCATCCCTCAAGCAACTAGCGATAAAAAGCTAGATGAAATTTTGAAGTTTATGACATCGTTTGAAGAACGCCTAATAAAAATTGAAAATAGCGCCAAAACAGCAGCGTATTTAAGACGCAAAAATGAACAAGCAGCTAAAGATAATGGCTTGGAACTCAAATGGACTACAGAAACATCAAAATGAGTTGCAAGTGGTCCTAAATATTGAAAATATGGATGTGTGCTTAGTCTCAGAAACGCACTTCACCAAACAATGCCATATTAAATTTAAGGGATATAAAATATATCATGCACTACACCCGGCCAACACTGCAAGGGGTGGTAGTGCTGTCATTGTCAAAGAAAACTTACAACACTATGAAGAAACCAAGTACGAACATAAAGAAATTCAAGCAGTAGCAATAAATCTCAAAACGAAAAGGTATCCCATTACAGTATCGGCTATCTACTGTCCTCCACGGCATATGATAAAAAAGGAGCAATACGTTAGTTTCCTAAAACTCCTTGGTAATAGATTTGTCTTAGGGGGAGACTTCAACGCCAAAAATACTTATTGGGGCTCCAGACTTTCCTCTACCAAGGGAAAAGAACTGCTTCGTGCTGTAAAAGATATGAAATGTGAAGTCACATCTACAGGAATGCCAACATACTGGCCAACAGACCCCCTTAAAATACCTGATCTAATAGATTTTTTCATTTACAAGAATTTGTCACCTAGCTATATAAGAACAGAGCAGAGTAGTGATATGAGCTCAGACCACTCCCCAATATACTTAATAATTCACGAGAATGCACTGCATAAAGATAAACCTCTTAAGCTAATTAACAAGCATACAGATTGGGATAGCTTTAAGTCTGATTTAGATAGTAAAATAGACCTCAAAGTGCCTCTAAAGACACTGGAGCACATCGATATAGAATTAGAAATGCTTATAGGACATATCCAGCAAGCAGCTTGGGAAAATACCCCAGACATGCACAACAAAATCAAAGGTCATATATACCCGCAGAAAATCAAATTACTCATCTATGAAAAGAGAAGGCAGCGGAATAAATGGCACCAATCACGGAACCCTGAAGACGAGAGAAAACTTAATAATTTAACCAAAAAGCTTAACAGGCATATCCAGAATTATAATGATGACACGATGAATATTTATCTTTCAAAGTTAACTAGTGACCGCACCACAGATTATTCCCTGTGGAAGGCTACAAAGAACCTACAGAAGCCAATTATTCCAATTCCACCAATAAGAGATGAAAACGGAAAATGGGCAGTGAATAATGAACAAAAGGCCAAAAGATTTGCGAAACATCTGGGAACCATATTTCAACCAAATGAAAGTGACTCCATTGAAGCTTTTATTCTGAATGATGACCACTTGAAGTTACACGAAAATGACAACATAAAACTGGTTACACCCAGAGAAGTTATACAAGAAATCAAAAGAAACATAAATCCCAAGAAATCTCCTGGATATGACTTAATACCAGGAGAACTACTCCATAATCTCCCGAAAAGGGCACTAGTCAAATTAACAACAATCATCAACGCTTCATTTAGGTTGAAATATATACCAGATCTCTGGAAAGTTGCTGAAGTCATAATGATAGCAAAACCAGGGAAACCGCTTCATGAAACAACATCATACAGGCCGATTTCTCTGCTCCCCATTATGTCAAAGCTAATGGAAAAGCTTTTGCTTAAAAGGTTGAAACCGGTCATCGATAAATTAAACCTGATACCAAATCATCAGTTTGGCTTTAGAGAAGGCCACTCGACTGTTGATCAGGTACACAGAATCACAAGTATCATAGAAAAAGCTCTTGAAGATAAAAAAGTGTGCTCTACTGTATTTCTAGATGTAGCGCAAGCTTTTGATAAAGTTTGGCATGAAGGCCTTATATATAAGCTTAGAATGATGTTACCAAGACAATTTGCTGACATCTTGGAATCAAACATATCAAATAGAGTATTTAGAATAAGACAAGAGAATGCATTCTCCGATATTAAAGAAATAAAAGCTGGCGTACCACAAGGTAGTGTCTTAGGTCCGGTCTTGTACCTGCTATACACCTGTGATATTCCTGAATTAGAAAATAACACCATGGCAACCTTTGCTGATGATACTACTATAATGGCCGTGGGAAATACTCATGAAGAAGCAACAGAAAAGGTGCAAGCAGCAGTCAATAAAATTCATAAATGGACCCTAAAATGGAGGATCAAACTTAATGAATCCAAATCAATTCATATAGATTTTAGTAACAAACATCATCAGTATTTCCCGATTTTTATCAACAATCGCCAAATTCCATATGAAAATACAGCAAAATATTTGGGTATGACTCTTGATGCAAAGCTTCGCTGGAAAGCCCACGTCAAGAAAAAAAAAGAAGAACTAAGCAAACGCTTTAAGAGAATGTACTGGTTGCTTGGAAGATACTCCACCCTGTCAGTGCACAATAAACTATTGTTATATAAACAAGTCCTGATGCCAGTATGGACTTATGGAATACAGCTGTGGGGTTGTACCAAACAGAGTAATGTAGCCATAATTCAACGCTTTCAGAACAAGGTACTGAGGGAAATTGTAAATGCACCTTGGTACATACGAAATGATGACCTCCATCGGGACCTTAATATAGAGGTCGTCACCAAAGTCATCCAGAAGTACGCAGAAAGTCATCATCGCCGACTTCACCATCATGTGAATGTTGAAGCAATCCAGCTGCTCGATCACATTGATATAGTTAGAAGATTGAAAAGAACAAAACCATTCGAGTTAGTGTAGTGTGTATTTAGTGCTATAACGTAATGTAGTGCAGTGCAAGTAAGTGCTACCTACTTAAAAAGAACACAAGAACAATGTGTCTTCGCCTTAATAGAGACAATAAGAAAAGTGTTATTGGACACATTCTTAGATAATTAAATGTTTCGGAGATTAGGTTAAATGTAAATTACTTATTAGCCACATGGATGGCTAGATTGTAATATTATTAGAGTGCTCAAAAAAGGTATTCTAGAAAAAAAAAAAAAAAAAAAAATTGTAATTTTACCGGACATACCAACAAAATGATATTTTTTTTAACCTTTGTTGTGTTGAAAATAGAGATCTACGTGAACCAACTTCAACTTGCGTTCGCCTCGCATTCAATTGCATATTCGTCAAGTCAAGCATGCATAAAGAAGTTTTTCTTCAAAAGGTATTTTTCCAATTTAAAATACACCACGTTTTTCAGGAGTTTACAAGTATTTATGGGGCTCCTCTTATACACTTAGACACGTGTGTTGATACATTCTTTTTGATGTCTGGACTACTGCATATTAGAGGTCTCCTGTCCACTAGATCCTTCAAACCGTTCAAACTTCTATTGAAAAGGCACCTGAGGTGAGTTTTAGTTCGATAAAAAAAATTACACATTTCCCACTAGTTCTAAACTAAGCAAAGCTTGTACTATTTGTACCGAATAACTGATACAATACAAATATACTTTTTGTTTGTAAGTACATACTTAGAATACAATATAACGCTCAGACACAGAACAAACATCGATATTCATCACACAATGTTTATCGTGAGTGGGAATCGAACTTACAATTCAAAAGGCTACTTCCAGCTGAGCTATCAAGCCAGTCTAAAGATATATTTCTTTTAACATTAACCTTAATATGATTACTTTTATCTCAAATAGGCTGTTTTTACTGCTACAAAACAGTGAGAAAAAGTGATTTTTGTGAACGTGCCGCAGGTGGTAGGTGGTAGGATTTATCTGCAAAGTTATCTAGTTAGGTACCACCGCTTTGCCAGTTATTTTACCGCCAAGCAGTAGAACGCAAATACTGTTTTCCGGTTTGCAGGGCACTGTAGCTAGTAAAAATACTGGGCAATAAGGCTTTATAACCTTATCTCACAGTATTTCTGAACCTGATTGAGGTAGTTTGGAAGTAGAACGGGCTACACTTGCTCAAATAACTCTTTACAAATATGAAAATTGCCCATTGCTGCATCTTTTCATTAATAAATTTCATTTTATTGTATTGCATCATGTAAAAATACATTATATGCATGCATTTGTTTGAAGAGTTGTTTATGGTTCAGCTGTCTCAAGATCAGCACTATATTATGTAATAGTTTAGTTTTATTTTATTTGTTTTATTATTGTCTGTGCGAATGCATTCTACAGTTATTGTACTTGTGTATAAAATAAATTTTATGCTTTGTAAGTAAGTACGTACACAATAATGTCTCTTGGATCACAGGAACATGTCCTATCCTGCTTATCTACTTTTTGGTAAACATGCACATACGTTTATATCTTTAGAAATTATAAGGCTGAATACGATTCAGATAAACTGACAGATTGATGGACTGACAAGCTGACAGACTGATATATTGATAGACTGACAGATTGACAGACTAACATACTGACAGACTCTCAGACTGATAGACTAACAGACTAGTAGACTATATACTGACATACAGACAAACTTGACGAAATTACCTAAAAACTGTCAAAAATATTATTCGTCATTCCAAAATTTAAATGCTTCAGACTCCTGGCTCCTTTTGTGTTTGCCTTCCAATCCATCGGTCACGTGCTACCCCATCTGGCATCAGGGCCGGCCTGGCCCCGACTGGTGAGGGAACATTACGAACCTTGCACCAAGAGCTGGTGGAAAAACCTTCTGATGATGGGCAATAGGGTGGACGAAGAAGGATACGTAAGTGTACGACATTCTTTGTAATCTAAAAATAGCTGGATGATTTTTTTTTATTTATTTTTTTTCTTCAAACTTGTCTACGTGTCTAGCATTTGCCACGCTCTCACCTGATGGGAAGTGACGATGCGATCTAAGGTGTAGCACGCTAGCCAAGTAAAAGTTGAATTAATCTCTGGAATCACTGGTTTACCTACCAATACACAATTTATAAATGGTAAAGGTTGTGCCGCGCAGCATTGAACCACTTCAACATTCTAAATATTTTTATTCAATTTAATGCTAACGCCTATCAGAATTCAACATTCTAAATATTTTTATTCAATTTAATGCTAACGCCTATCAGAATTCAATAGCAATTGATTAATTTATCCTAACCACCGTTATAACTTTATTTAACTACCTTGATTTTACATACATTAGACCATGATTCCCAATTCAATACCAATAACTTATTACGCATTTCATATTGAAAATTAAAGTAAATAGCAATTCAATAAATATTTGGGGTTTAATTCCATCAAGCAATATAACTCGTAGTGTCTCTCCTCGTTGACAGATAGATACACAACTTTTTTATTTAGTTACTATTTAAAAGCATAGTATTTTCGTACTCTGTTACCTATTTATTTTATTTATCACACTTCACACTAATATTATAAAGGCAAAAGTTTGTATGGGTGTTTGTGAGTATGTGTGTATGTTTGTTACTCCTTCACGCTCAAACGGCTGAATGGATTTGGATGAAATTCTGTACCAAGATAGCTTATACACTGGATTAGCACGAAGGCTACATTTTAACCTGGAAAAGTGAAAAAATTTTCCCGTGGGATGAGCAAATAATTAAAATACTTTTTATCCGCGGGAGAAACCGCAGGGCGCAACTAGTTTAAAATAATAACGTAACAGGTGACTCATTGTGTCGCCTTTTTGAAGTAAAACTTCTTTACGCACGCTTCACTTGGGGAGTGAATAGACTAACGAGGCGAGCGGAAGCTGAAAGGTGTTGGTTAACGTACATCTCCATTGTTAACATAACAAAGTTCAAAATAAAACTAAACCAGTGTTTTAACGTTATTTAATATAAATTTTACCCTAAAAACATTAAATCGACCATTTTTTGATACTGTCGTCATGCCTATTGTCAAGATGGCGACATTAACATTAAACAAAGCAAAAACAAAGTTATACCGGCCGATAGATGGAGCTCAAGAAGTTTTACTTCAGTCGTGTGGTCTAAAGCATATATATTTTTTATTTTATTTACAAGCACACATACAAGATACATATATATGAATGATGTATTAAGTAAATTTGTTACATTTATTGTATCAGCTCTGTTACTGATTTTAAATCTTTAAAATTTGGCGACTGATTGAGTACTCCTTTTTATAAAGTCGATTTAATACAATTCCTTTGTCAGATTTCTTAACAATATTCATTTTTTCAGTGCATGGTAGTTAGTTGGTATATCCACTGCGATTATCAGCTGACAGTGCTGGCAACAATTTTATTCATGTTCTACAACAGAAGCAGAATAAATGGCTTTATCATATTTACTGTTGCGTATATTTTATCTGTTACTATACCAGCGTGCCTGAACTACTGGCATGGAATTACTAGCGTTCTATTTTATGATTTCGGGTAAGAAGTTTTGAAACTTTTTGTTTGTACATAAGATAGAGTACTACTTTACAATATTTATTTTATTTTTTATATCAATAATTGTTAATACAAAACTAAACTAGACCTAAAAAACTAAACTAAGAACTTAAAATAAATGAAAATTTAAAATAAACCGTTGGTCGCCCTCGACCAGAATGCTGGCAGCATTTACCACGTTGAATGGCAATGCTAATTTTTTGTGTAAAATAAAAGCCAGTATTCTGGTCACCTGATGCTCCCACCAAACGTTTGGCCAAGTCCCTATATAACATAAATATATAATATATACACTACTTCACATAAATATAGCCCCTGATATTAAGAAAAGATAGGACTAAAAGTATTATAGATGTAGCAGGAATTAGCCATCAGCGTAAGACCTCGTAGAGTCGTGAAAATCTCGCACAGTTCGTTTCTCGAGATAATTTCTTACTTCTATAGTCTTTGAGGACTGCCGATAGAAGTGAAAACCAAGTAACTTGTGACATATAGCTCATGGGAAGCGTACGGTGACGATGACGCGAGTTTCACGCTTTTTGTTCACCAAAAAGTACACATATATAATAGCTCATGGGAAGCGTACGGTGACGATGACGCCAGTTTCACGCTTTTTGTTCACCAAAAAGTACACATATATAATAGCTCATGGGAAGCGTACGGTGACGATGACGCCAGTTTCACGCTTTTTGTTCACCAAAAAGTACACATATATAATAGCTCATGGGAAGCGTACGGTGACGATGACGCCAGTTTCACGCTTTTTGTTCACCAAAAAGTACACATATATAATAGCTCATGGGAAGCGTACGGTGACGATGACGCCAGTTTCACGCTTTTTGTTCACCAAAAAGTACACATATATAATAGCTCATGGGAAGCGTACGGTGACGATGACGCGAGTTTCACGCTTTTTGTTCACCAAAAAGTACACATATATAATAGCTCATGGGAAGCGTACGGTGACGATGACGCCAGTTTCACGCTTTTTGTTCACCAAAAAGTACACATATATAATAGCTCATGGGAAGCGTACGGTGACGATGACGCGAGTTTCACGCTTTTTGTTCACCAAAAAGTACACATATATAATAGCTCATGGGAAGCGTACGGTGACGATGACGCGAGTTTCACGCTTTTTGTTCACCAAAAAGTACACATATATAATAGCTCATGGGAAGCGTACGGTGACGATGACGCGAGTTTCACGCTTTTTGTTCACCAAAAAGTACACATATATAATAGCTCATGGAAAGCGTTCGGTGACGATGACGCGAGTTTCACGCTTTTTGTTCACCAAAAAGTACACATATATAATAGCTCATGGAAAGCGTTCGGTGACGATGACGCGAGTTTCACGCTTTTTGTTCACCAAAAAGTACACATATATAATAGCTCATGGGAAGCGTACGGTGACGATGACGCGAGTTTCACGCTTTTTGTTCACCAAAAAGTACACATATATAATAGCTCATGGAAAGCGTTCGGTGACGATGACGCGAGTTTCACGCTTTTTGTTCACCAAAAAGTACACATATATAATAGCTCATGGGAAGCGTACGGTGACGATGACGCGAGTTTCACGCTTTTTGTTCACCAAAAAGTACACATATATAATAGCTCATGGGAAGCGTACGGTGACGATGACGCGAGTTTCACGCTTTTTGTTCACCAAAAAGTACACATATATAATAGCTCATGGAAAGCGTTCGGTGACGATGACGCGAGTTTCACGCTTTTTGTTCACCAAAAAGTACACATATATAATAGCTCATGGAAAGCGTTCGGTGACGATGACGCGAGTTTCACGCTTTTTGTTCACCAAAAAGTACACATATATAATAGCTCATGGGAAGCGTACGGTGACGATGACGCGAGTTTCACGCTTTTTGTTCACCAAAAAGTACACATATATAATAGCTCATGGAAAGCGTTCGGTGACGATGACGCGAGTTTCACGCTTTTTGTTCACCAAAAAGTTCACATATATAATAGCTCATGGGAAGCGTACGGTGACGATGACGCGAGTTTCACGCTTTTTGTTCACCAAAAAGTACACATATATAATAGCTCATGGAAAGCGTTCGGTGACGATGACGCGAGTTTCACGCTTTTTGTTCACCAAAAAGTACACATATATAATAGCTCATGGGAAGCGTTCGGTGACGATGACGCGAGTTCCATGATTTTTGATCACTAAAAAGTACTCGCACGCGCCTAAAGAAGTCTTTACTTCAAAAGGAATTGAAATCTAAAACAGGCTATTAATAAATAAAAATAATTAGCTTAGTTTTATTATAAGAAAACATTTATCCAGTGGTATAAACCAAGGTTAAAAATAAATACAGTACAAATAAAATAATATTAACCCAAAAAACTTATTCTAATAACCCACCCCTACATGTACCCGATGCAAAGGTTACCATACTGTTAGCTTAGTTGAATTTACCAGTATTCAGTGTGCTGTAGATTTTTTTGAGAATTCAGTAAAATAATCACATCACACTAATATCATAAAGGCGAAAGTTTGTATGTGTGTTTGTGTATATGTGATGTTTGTTACTCCTTCACGCTCAAACGGCTTTGGATGAAATTCAATACCAAGATAGCTTAAACACTAGATTAACATATAGGCTAAATTTTATCCCGGAAAAGTGTCATTTTTCCGTGGGATGGGTAAATAATTAAAATTTCGTGGGGCGCAACTAGTTTAAGTATAATTTGTTATAATTTTTATTTCCAGCGAGTCTCAGGAAATTTTGCACAATAAGGTGTATAATACGACATATTCATACAGCCACAGTCGAGCGAGCGCTTACCTCGTTGGCGTGGCCATAGGATACTTTATGTACGTCTACAAACCTCAGGAGTACAGGAAGATTATATCTAAGGTACGTACTTACTTCATTAGGTGGTAGGACTTTATTGCAAAGTTCGTCTAGGTAGGTACCACCGCTTTGCCAGTTATTCTGCCGCCAAGCAGTAGTGTGCGGGCACTACTGTGTTCCGGTTTGAAGGGCGCTGTAGCTAGTGAAATTACTGGGCAATTGAGACTTGTTAGAGTTCAATGAACGCAGTTGTCAAAGTCAATGTAAAAGTCAGCTAGAAGAAAAAAAGGAAAAATAAAATATAAAACTGTAACATCTTTCTACTGCCCACAAAACCTTTATAGGTTACGGGCCCAGGCATTTCTTTTCCTGATTACAGATAGAGAATAGAGAAGAGGCAATCCATCGGCATCGATATGGATCGCGCCATCATATTAAAAGGCGACAACTGGTCAGCGTGGAAATTTCAATTAACTATCGTACTAAAAGCAAAGGGGCTTTACGATGTCGTTACCACACCATCAATAGAAGATACAAAGGCAGAAGATAAAGATAGAAAAGCTCAAGAAATAATAGTTACTCGCGTCGAGGAACACGTTCTAACCTATTTGTTGACATGCAGTTCGGCGAAAGAAATGTGGGAGAAACTTTCCACTATATATGAGTCAAAATCAAAGGTCGGGATTCATTTAGTTCAACAGCAGTTTTACAACATTAAATATGAATCACCAATGGCAACGTTCATTTCTAAAATAGAAGACATTGTCCACAAATTAAATTCATTTGGTGAAAAAATTTCCGATAAAATGGTCATTACAAAGATAATCATGAGTTTGCCTGAAGAGTTTCGATATTTCATATCAGCATGGGAGTCCGTCCCAGACTCGGAGCAGTCATTGAAACAACTCACAGCCCGATTATTGGTTGAAGAGGAGCGCATACAAGGTAAAGAAGCAGATAGAAGAGAGGCATCTACTACATCAACAGCATTAGCAGCAACAAAGAAAGGACAGCCACGTTACACAGCAAGTGGTAGCGGTACAACTACAGACAGAAAGAAGATAGAACAACCTAAGTGTTATTCGTGTGGTAAGATGGGACACTTCAAGCGTGACTGTAGGTTACGAAAATGCAACTATTGTGGGAAAATTGGACATTTATATAAAGAATGTAATAGTAGAGTTAATAAAGATAACAAAGTTCAAGATAGGGCATACATAACATTAGGTGATACCTATCATAATTCATGGATTCTAGATACAGGTGCAAGCGACCATATGTGCAATGATATCAATTTATTCAGCAACTATACAGAAATAGATGACCAAAGGTACATAGTAATAGGAGATGGTACTAGATTAAAAGTGTCAGGAATAGGTGATATAAAGATGCAAGCAATTGTTGGTTGTGACATTTTCCCTTCAACATTAAAGAAAGTATTGTATGTACCAGAATTAAAAGCAAACTTGTTCTCAGCACGGTGTGCTTCTGATAGAGGTTATATAATGACATTGAGTAAAAATAAATGTGAATTTTCTGAACAGGGACAGGTAACTTGTGTTGCAAAAAGGTATGAAAACTTATTTGTTATGGATTTTAAAGTTGATAGTAAAAGTTTAGCATTAAATTCAGTAGCTTCATTAAAAGAATGGCATGAAAAATTAGCTCACCAAAATTATAGACATGTTTCAAAAATATTAGAAAGAAATAATATTAAACTTGCAGAGCAGGATGATTATCAATGCTTACCGTGTTTACAGGGAAAACAACATAGATTACCATTTCAGAGTAGTGAAAATAGAGCAGCATTGCCTGGAGAGCTTATACATATGGATCTGTGCGGCCCAATGGAGTGTGAGTCATTAGGGGGTTCTAAGTATTTTTTATTATTGAAAGATGATCACAGCAGTTATAGGTATGTATATTTTCTAAAGAATAAAAATGAGGTAAGTACGTTAATTAAAATGTTTGTTTCAAAATTTCATTTAGAGACAGGGTTTAAAGTTAAAAGTTTTAGGTCAGATAATGGTAGAGAGTTTATTAACAGAGAAGTAGAGTCATATTTAAATACAGAAGGGATAGTTCATCAAAAGACGGTGCCATACACTCCAGAACAAAATGGTAGAGTAGAAAGGGAGATGCGAACAATAGTTGAGGCAGCAAGGACAATGTTACAAGCTAAGAAATTACAGAAAAGTTTATGGGCTGAAGCAGTAGGTACAGCAATATACACAATTAATAGTACTGGAAATTCAAGAATAACAGACAAGACACCATTTGAATTATTATTTAAAAGAAGTTTTAACATACATGAGTTAAAGACATTTGGGACAAAAGTATCAATACATATACCAAAAGAACTACGGCTAAAGTGGGATTCTAAAAGCAAGAGTGGTATTTTTGTGGGATATGGTATAGACAGCAAGGGATACAGAGTATGGACACCGAATACTAAAGTTGTAAAAACATATAGAGATGTGGTATTTATAAAAGAAATTAAAGATACAGAAGAAAATAGTATAGAGAAGCAACAGAAAGAAAATACGACAGTAATACAGATACAAAACACAGAAAGTGAAGGCCATCAAGGAGAAACAGAAGTAACACAAAGAGGTAGAGAAGTGAAACAAAAAGAAAGAGAAGAAGAACAGACAGAAAGAAAGGAAAAACAGATTCAAAGAGGAGGAGAACAGATGCTAACAGAAGATTCACAGACAGATATAGAAGATGAAGTACAGATAGAAGTAGACGAAACATATTTTGAGTCAGTGTCATATGAACCAGAGAGTGAAGAAACGGGTGAAGAAGATACAATTTTATTAGAAAGCACAACTTCAACAGAAGCAACAGAAGATATAACTTTGACGGAAAATGGAGAACAATTGAGAACTCGAACAAGACTAATAAAGAAACCAAAAAGATATGATGATGAATATCATTTATATACAGCTATGGATGAAGAACAGCTTACTTATGAGATGGCTATGAAGAGTAAAGTCTCACAGAAGTGGATAGAAGCAATAAATAAGGAAATCAGTTCATTACAGAATAATAACACATGGGATGTGATAGATTTACCAAAAGGGAAGAAAACTATAGATGCAAAATGGGTGTTTAGGGTCAAGAAAGAAGAAAATGGTGAAGAGGTATACAAGGCCAGATTGGTGGCAAGAAGTTTCCAACAGGAAGATAGTTTTGATCACTCCGAGATTTATGCTCCAGTGGCAAAACTACCCACCTTGAGGATCCTCTTAGCCATAGCCAACAAATTCAGCTTGGATATAACCCAAATGGATGTAAAAAGTGCTTTTCTTTATAGTAATATTGAAGAAGAAGTGTATTTGAAGATACCTGAAGGACTAAATAATTATGAAGGCAAAGTGCTAAAACTAAAGAAATCGTTATACGGTCTAAAGAAGTCTCCACGAAACTGGAATGAAGAATTTAACAGATTTATGATACAGGAAGGGTTTATTAGAAGCAAATCAGACTATTGCTTGTATTATAAAAAGAATGAGAAGTTCTATGCTATCCTATATGTTGATGATTTATTGATTATTGCTGAAAATAAAAGCCATATTGTAAATTTAAAGCAATCATTACAGAAAAGGTTTCAAATGACAGACATAGGAAGTACAGAAATGAAATACTTAGGAATAAATATAAAAAGAAGAAAAGATTCAATAGAGCTAGATCAGAAGAAATATTTGGAAGAAATATTAAGAAAATATAAAATGGATGAGTGTAATCCCATTTCCACTCCAATGGAACAAGGTCTGATATTAAAAAAAGATGAGTCACCAAGTAAAGAGATAGTTACGAGGTGTAGGACATTAATAGGAAGTCTTATGTATGCAATGTTAGGAACAAGACCAGATCTGTGCTATGCAATCAGCTATCTCAGTAGGTATCAAGTTAGTGCCAATACTAGTTTATGGAAAGCATTAAAAAGGGTTTTAAGATACATAAAGGGGACATTAGATTACAAGTTAATTTTTAAAAGGAATACAGAGGATATATTGCTAGGATATACAGATGCGAGTTGGGGAGGTAGTAAAGAGGATAGGAAATCAACTTCAGGAGGTATAATGAAGGTTTATGGATGCACAGTCTCATGGTATAGCTCAAAACAGCAATGTGTAAGTCTGTCTTCGACCGAATCAAAGTATGTATCATTGGGAAAGGGAGTTGCAGAGGGTTGTTGGATTAGAAACTTACTAATAGAAATTGGTATAAACTGTGAAAACTTTGTGATAAACATTGATAATCAGTCAGCTATTTATGTTGCTAAAAATCCGGAATACCATAACAGACTAAAACATATTGATCTAAAATATCATTTTGTTAGAGAGAAAGTTAATATGAAAATTGTTACTTTAAACTATGTAAATACTAAAGAACAGTTGGCAGATATCTGTACAAAAAGTTTAAATAAATCTGTATTTGAATTTTTATGTCAAGGCTTAAACTTAAATAAATAAAACAAGATTAGTTGTTAGAAAAATATTTTATTTGAACTTATGCTGTGTTGTGCTATGATTGACACAAATAAGAAGACATTGTACTTAAACAAGGTTGATATTTATAGAAGGGTATTCCATTTAGTTATTAAGTGATGTAATAGGTAGCAGTGTGCCTAACAGTTTGTTTTAATGTAATAGGTAGCAGTGTGCCTAACAGTTTTTTTTTTAATTTAACAGGTAGCGGTGTGCCTAATTTTTTTTTAGTACATAATATTAAGTTCAGTAGCGGAGTGCCTCATTTTTGTTGTTACAGAATAGTAGTATACCTAAGTAAACATTTCGGGCATGCATATTATAGAGTTTAATGTAAGGAAAGGGTTTTATATATTATGATTATTATTTGTAAAGTAGAATAATCTAATTATATGCATTCATTGAGGAAGGGTGTTAGAGTTCAATGAACGCAGTTGTCAAAGTCAATGTAAAAGTCAGCTAAAAGAAAAAAAGGAAAAATAAAATATAAAACTGTAACATCTTTCTACTGCCCATAAAACCTTTATAAGACTTTATGATCTGATCTCACAGTTGAGTAATCTTATTACTAGACTGTGCTGATGTCTCGGAATGATGTGCGCAGTGCAGTGTCGCGCGAAACGTGTGTTTTAGTTCCGACTGACACTGTTCTGTTATGGGCGGCCGTGGCGCTTAACACCAGGCGAACGACTAGCTCGTCACATCATCATTAACATAAAAAAAAATCTAAGGTACGTAGTGCTTGCCCCTCTTGAGAGCAAAGAAAGAAAATCCAAACGAAGCATACCACAGAAAATCACGTTATGACGTAAAAAAGTACAAAATGTAATGTAAATAATCACAGGAAGAGGGACAAAGATGAGAAAAAAGGATAGATGGCGGTGTTGACGCACCGTTGGTTGTCTTGATGTCTCTGACCAATGGGCGCACAGTATTTAGTGTGTTAATTTGACATGAGTTTGAGAAACGTACGAGAAACCGAGGGGCTAAGTCAAAGTCAAAGTGAAAATATTTTATTACAAATAGGCTATTTATAGCACTTTTTCAAGTCAAAATTATATTAGGTACCTACATAAAATTAAGTTATTTTACTAAGCACATTTTTTTTTATGTTAAGGAATGACGTGACGAGCTAGCCGTTCGCCTTTTGTTAAACGACACGGCTACCCATATCAGCTGCAGTGTCACTCGGAACTCTAAAGTATAGAGGTTCGCGTGACACTGCACTGCGCACGTCAGCCAGAGACATCAGCACAATCTGGTAATAAGATTACTAAACTGTGAGATCAGATCATAAAGTCTCATTTGCCCAGTAATTTCACTAGCTACAGTGCCCTTCAAACCGGAACACAGCAGTGCTTGCGCACTACTGCTTGGCGGCAGAATAACTGGCAAAGCGGTGGTACCTACTTAGACGAACTTTGCAGTAAAGTCCTACCACCTAGTAAAAATATAGAATCATAAAGTGCTTATTATCAAATATTATATAGCAAGCCCATTATAAAATATGAGTTTGAAAAAAAGTAGTTCTCTTTCTCACTACTGGTGCAAGCAATCCGGCGCAATGCAGAACAGAAAACTCCGATCCAAAGCTTTGATTACACCTGTAAAGAAGAAGCAAGAAACTTTACAGTGTATTTTTTTTCTACTGTATTTTACAATATTCATAATTATTACAGTTGAGTATGTAATGAATATATTACAAAAGTAAAATCACACTTCACACCGGTGCAAAAAGAATATTAGGATAATTATAGTAAACATTACAAATAGAAACTGAAAGCTAGGATGATAAGTGCGCACTTATAGGAGCTGTCAAACGGGCAAAATCGAAAAACTTAAAAAAGTAAAAGTAATTTTTATTTTTTTTTTCAGTTTTGGTCAATTGTCGGATTCCTCATCGGAGGTTTTCTTATGCTGTTCACTCTGTACATTGGCGCAAATTTGTTTAAAAAGGAATACAGTCCGTTACAATCTGCTATCTATTCGGTAATAGATAGAAACCTCTGGGCGGTAGGAGCTAGCTTCATAATACTTGCTTGTGAATACGGGACATTGCGTAAGTTATCTAAGTTGTTTAATCACCACTACCATCACCAACACCACCATCATCATCATCAGCATTATCATCATTGCATCATCGCCGTAGCTATTTGTGCAAAAAAGAGGAAAGTTGATTGAAGAAAATTAAAACTTTGGTCTCGTGTCGCACACACAACTTTTCACCTCAGCAACAGGAATATATTTAAAAGTAAAAAATAAATACACAATATTATCAAATATGATGCGTTCCAGAATGTTTATTCTTTAGTTTTTTGAAGTTAAACTTTTTTACGCACGCTTGACTTGGGGAGTAGGTGGAGCAGGTCGGCTCATAGCTCCTCCTAGGTTCGATTCCTGCGGCAGGACAAGTATTTGGAAAAAAAAGCAAATACCGGTTTTGAGTCTTTGTGTTGAGGGACCATGGTCCTCGTAGCTCCTACCTAAAAGGGTTCCTAGACAGGGAATCCTAGCTAGGGTCCAGGATCTATGTATGTGATCGTTGGGCGTTATTATTATCATCCGCGGGTGAAGCCAATATTAATAATTATAAAAATAACGCCCAACAATCAGATACATAGATCCTGGACCCTAACTAGGATTCCCTGTGTCTAGGGACCCAAGAACTACGAGGACCATGGTCCCACAACACCCAGACTCAGAACAAGTATTTGCGCTTTGTTTTTCTGTGCACAAATACTTGTCCTGCCGCAGGAACCGAACTCGCCACCTCCGGGTTATGAGCCGACCTGCTCAACCACCACACCACAGAGGCTGTCGTTAATATTAAGTACATATATTATACGAGCTTCTGCCCGCAGCTTCGCCCGTGGTGTGGCCTATGGGAAATAATTGAACCACCCATTTCACCCTCTTAAGGGTGGAATTCCGAAAAATTCTTTCTTAGCGGATGCCTACGTTATAACATCTACCTGCATGCCAAATTTTAGCCCGATCCGTCCAGTGGTTCGGGCTGTGCGTTGATAGATCACTATGTGAGTCAGTCAATCAGTCAGTCACCTTTGAGTTATATATATTTAGATTAAGTACAGCGCAGCTATAGTACTTAATATAACGCAGCGCGGCTTTGGGGTGCTGTGACAACCTGCTGATATTATATTTTCTGTTTTCAGCAATAATAAACGATTTTTTGAGCAGCAGAGTTTTTATTCCACTCAGCAAACTCTCGTACGCTAATTACATGTTTCACGTAATATTCGTGTATAGAAACTTGTTTGCGATGCGTGCGGCCCCCGGGTATGATCTCTTCCATTTGGTAAGGAAAGAAAATGTATATTTTTGTGTCTTCTTTGTGAATTTACCAAGAAAATAGTACATAAGTATTGTTCAGTTATCCGGTTTCCATGGTTAAAGTTGCAATCAAGTTACGTGATCGCCTAGCACAGGGTTCGGTAACCTGCGGCTCGCGATAACAAAATATTTATTAAAAAAAATACATTTATGTTATTATTATTTATTGTAGGCAAAAAATTTCTTTGTGGCTCTTTAAAAACTTTGAATTTTTGTAATCTATGATTCCCGACTCAAAAGGTTAACTACCCCTGGCCTAGCAGATTGCTATCATTTTGGATTGTTATCTGTGTTGCAACACAGTCTTGCTTAAATAAAGGCAATTTTCAGGTTAAAAGAGTTAAATAAAATAAATGATAAAATTAAATGATAATAATTCGTTAAATCTAAAAAAAAGTCATGTTTTGTGCAGCTATAATAAATAACGATATTATAAAAATACTAGCTTCTGACTGCGGCTTCACCCGCATGGCCTATAGGAAACGAAGAAGAAATTTTTTCATAGATTATTCAACCACCCATTTCACCCTCTTAGGGGTGGATTTTCGAAAAATCCTTTCTTATATACCTACATTTTACAAAGAACACACCCTCCAAATTTCAAGTCTCTAGGACTAGCGGTTTGGGCTGTGCGTTGATATATAAGTCAGTCAGGACTTTGAATTTTAAATTTATATATTTATTTGTATATTTTTTTTCAGATAATAAATGGTTTGGGATACATAGTGATAACCTACTCGTTCAGTTATCTCTTCTGGCATATTGTTGAAGCTCCCGTGTCGAACATAATAAATCTCATATTTGAAGACAGGTAACTAATAAGAATAAAAATAAACTTAAATGAAGGAAAAGATTTTTTAAACTTATGTTCAAGGACTTTATAAAATGTTTGTGGCTACATTTTTGACATAAATTCGAGATGAACAATTTGGTTGGCAGTTGGCCGCAGTTGGTTAGCTTGGTCGAAATACATCTTCTACTATATAAAAATAAGTCGGGTTTTCTTCCTGACGCTATAACTCCAGAACGCACGAACCGATTTCCACGGTTTTGCATTCGTTGGAAAGGTCTCGGGCTCCGTGAGGTTTATAGCAAAGAAAATTCAGGAAAAATTCAGGACAAACCAACATTTTAAGTAGATGGCGCCGGTGCGTGATACATTGTTTTTGGTATATTATAAAATGTTTAATAAATAAACGTCCACCCGAGTGAAGCCGGGACGGGCCGCTAGTCTATATATATAATATAATACATATAAGAGAAGTCTCATATCCCAGCAGTGAGCCGATGACAACGGACGGCGGCATACTAAAATGCGAATTTTTTTGAAGTAGACCTCCTTTTTGTTGTTTTGGCGGGAAAACGCAAAAGAACCGTCACTGCATTGTATTATTTTCCAAAACTTGTGTTATTTTCAGTGTTAGTGCATACAATTGGTGGTATTTTATTCGTTAAGTGCTGGATTACAAGTATGAGTTTTGGAAAGTGGTATAATGTTGGTGAAACGTTTTCGTGTTGTTTCCAAAACTCGGTAGAAGCTTCTGGTAAAGTTGCCACCACTTTACTAGGAGTGTGACTTGACTAGACTAGACTACGACTTAACTTGACATATATATATATATATATATTATATTAATTAACTTGAGAAATTAATTACTTGACACTGGCTAAATACACAAAAGTGTGGAGTCAAAACCAAAACAAAAAAATCTTCTTTACGCACGCTTGACTTGGGGAGTAAGCTGGTGAATGCGAGGCAAAGGTAGTTGAAGTTTGTTCACGTAGATCTCCATTGTCAACATAAAGAAAGTTAAAAATATGTGTTATTATGTTGGTATGTCCGGTAGAATTACAATTCAAAATTGTCAAGAGGGCATTTTTTAAAAAGAAATCTTCAATCAAATGTGTAAAAATAGTTATGTTTTGATTATATCGGAAAGTGTACTTGAAGCTTGGGATTGTAGTTTTATTTATTTATTTTTAAATATTTAATTATATCTATTATTTTATTCGTTGCGATATTATGTTTTCGTAAAATTGACATTTCCTTTTCAGAAACACAAAACTTATTCAAAATGGTAATGCAAAGTTGTCAACATATCAAAACAGGCTTCAAAATGGGGTCAAAACTGAAAAGATAACATAAAGTTTTGTTAAAATAAAAACAATATATAATAAATAATATAAAATAAAAATTAAAAGCTATGCAGAAGCAAAACTTAATCTAAGAAGCCGCTACCAGTAGACAACGTGCCCAAAATGCTGGTGGCATTGCCCCGTTGAATGGCAATGCTTAGTCTTTAGAGTAAATAGAGACCAGCATAATAACTGAATAATAATAAAATTATGTTAATTCATGTTCCTAGAAGAGTTCCCATAATTACCAAATTCAGTTAAAATGATTTGTAAATAAATTTGGTGGATTGAGCTTGACGTATTTAAAATAAAAATAAATTAATTTGACTTTTATTTAATTACCTTACACCTCAATCTTTTATAGAGTGGCTTTTAGTGTGGGACGCTGCTTGCGTCGACGACGACGCCGAGACGTCACATCTTCCCGAGACACACGTTAGGGTCGGCGCCGCAGCTAATTAGGCTGAGAGCTAAAACGGCGCATTACTATATAGTAATGTCGACAGCGGTTACATATTTGAGCCGTTTGGTGTTGAGACCCTGGGTCCGTGGGGACCGACAGCTTATCCCCTTTTAAAAGTTAATCAGAGCGCCTGGTCCATGCGACTCGTGACCGAAATGCTGTTACTTATTTGAAATCGGCTGTTTTGAGATTAGGATCTGACGAATCTAAAGCAAATGTGTGAAACAATATCAAACAAACACAAGTGATAATTATATAGAGCTACTTTTGTTTTTACATTCATCGTGGCATCTAAGCAAATCTATATTCTATAAAATAAAATAAAAATACGGGCGAACTGCCTTTATTCTTTTAACTAACTACTACAATAATATAACAATTACTACTAAATACTAAAACATTTTGACTATTTACTAGCCGCGCTGACATATAGCAGCCGCAGTAGGGCAGCGTGGATGACCTACAGTCCTACACCCTCTGAAAGAAACGGCTCGTGGCTCAGCAGTGGCAACGTATTTAAGTAGTACATAGGAATCAGCAATAATTTATTTCGTTTTATATATAGCACGATACTTTAAAGCAGTTCGATTACCATTAATTCACAACAATAATCGATTAGCCAGATAACAATGACGACAGCGAGTTTGTCACCATCAAACGAGCCATTGTCTACGCCACTTTCTATATTTGGCTCCCATAATGTCCCATAGAAATCACATGACGGCTGTACCAGATTTAGTACTGCATCAGTTTTTGTTTCAACAACATCTGATAATTCAAAAACTATAAGTCATTATACGTTGTTAGTTCTGTTAATAATATATCGTGAAGATTCGATATCAATGTTAAAGCTATTTTTAATAATAACATATTGGATTTAGTGCGGTGGTTCAGTGAAAATAGTTTCCAAGTGACAATCAAAAGCTGTTTTGTACAATTACAAAAAAACTGTATTGAAACCAAAGAAAGATATCGTAAATATGAAGATGAATATATCGTTGATGAAATTAACGATAAGATTGCTAATATTGATGATATTCTTCGTGATATTGTTTCTAATACTAACAGTACTGTACAGTTCGAGGTACTGGCCCGATGTTTACAATTACATAAACGCAAACATTACAATAAAAAGAATACCTACCATATCGGAACTGAAACTGACAGTTTTTGAAGTTGATTTTACAACAGACGTTTATACTACAGAAGATTACGTTGAGGCTTCAACTGTTGAAGGAATCGATATCGATATAAACGATTCTACAAACTCACCCGATGACATGCAAATATCTAAAAGAGGTAAAAGATATGCTCTGGAAGATTTTGGGAAAGATTACAGTGAACTTCCAAAGGGACATGTAATTGTTGACTATTTGTTTTTAGAAGAAGCCACCACGGTTCATGAAGACGTAATTGTCACTAAAATAGTAAAAGATTTGATCAATGAAAGTAAATTGGTTCCGAAGAACTATGGTGATGTCGAATTTATGGATAACTTAAATGAAGTGGATTCGCAAAAACTGGTAAGAAATCAAAATTGAATTATAATGTGTAATAACTTTACAGATAACCCCAATATTGAATGTAGAAAATTCTTAGATAACTAACGGACATACTGCTGTCATTCAAAGTCTAACGATAATAATAATAATAATAAAAATAATAACAACTCCCAACGATCACATAAATAGATCCTGGACCCTGTCTAGGGACATGTATTTGAGCTTTTTTTTCCGTACACAAATCCTTGTCCTGTCGCGGGAATAGAAACCCGCCACCTCCGGGTTATGAGCCAACCTGCTCAACCACCACACCACAAAGACTGACAGAATCGTGACAAACTTCATTTTAGTTATTAAAGTGACTTTAATATAATAGCTCCGACGACAAACGATAAAACGAAATCGACGCAATTATCTACAGTTATTTAGAACTATTATGTTTAAACCTACAAAATTGACCGCTTTTTCGATTCACTTCTTCTATAAATTCTATAAAATAAAACCTCCATAAAAATAATTAAATAAACTATTTCCAATATACCGAAATAATATATAGGATCCTTACTAAATCCAAACTGATATTATTGATATATCTGAATGGTACAATTACATCGAAAACCTTTCATAATTCTAGGCTCAGGCAACGTAATATTTGACCTAAAAAGGAAAAGAAATAGACCCAGACCTCTCGATATTAAATGCCGAAATAGATTTCTATCTAAAACCTCTGTTGCTCTTTATACAATAAAATAGAGATGGAATACGTAATGGTTTGGCCGGATATACAACTGATGCTGAGTTCAATAAATACAGTTTTAACAAACATCGCGCAGTGACTATGATGACAAAGTAAATCCCTCGAATAAATATTATCTTCTCAAATGAACACTAAAAAAATACAAGGAGCCAAAATGACCCATTATAATTATTATAAGAGGTAGCTCTAAAAAGAAAGCGCGTTATAATGGATTTTAGCGCTGTGTTTTTTACTCTAGTTTTGAACCGACTTTCAAAAAGGAGGAGGTACTTTAGATAGATAAGTAGGTAGTGCTTATAACAATTATATTAATTTATTTTTGTTTTTGATTTCCCTTATCCTTCCTTCGCTATCTCAGGTTTTGAAATCAGATAAATTTAAAAAAAAATTTAAAAATATTTTTTACTGACATTAAAATCTTTATTCATAAGTAGAATAATCATAAAATGTAATAATAGCGACCAACGATCACACACATAAATCCTGGACCCTCAGGAACTACGAGCACCATGATCCTACAACACCGAGACTCAGAACAAGTATTTGCGCTTTCTTTTTCGTTGCACAATTACTTGTCCTGCCGTGGGAATCGAACCTGTTGCCTCTGGGTTATGAGCCGACCCGCTCAACCACACCACAGAGGCTATCAAAAGTGTAGAAGGTACCATCGTTAACAAATTTTCCGGAAATTCATTACATCTCTAAATTAATACCCACGTAACTGGCGAGTAAGACCAGTTTCAAGACAATAAAGATATGTATCTCATATCTTATCATTAATTAGATGTATTCTTATATCATCAACATACTTTGTAACTACTCTTAATTATGAACTCAGTTTTTTATACGAATTTTAACGGTTTTTACTAAACAAAGAATAGAAATAGACCATAAAATTTTTTGGTTGGATAAAAAATTGTTTTCCGGAATATAAGGAAGTTTAACTCATCACTATTGTGCTGAAATATTTCACGTTGAAAATATAATAGCGAATCACACTAATATTATAAAGGCGAAAGTTTGTATGTGTGTTTGTGTGTATGTTTGTTACTTTCATGCTCAAACGGCTGAGTAGATTAGGACGAATTTTGGTACAAAGATAGCTTATACACTGGATTAACATATAGGCTAGAAATTTAAACCCGGAAAAATGACATTTTCCCGTGGGATGAGCAAATAATTAAAATACTTTTAATCCGCGGGTGAAACTAGTAAATTATATTTTACTGTGTTTTTCAATGACTTCGTGGGTTTTGGCCAGCTTAAATGATTGTAGCTAAGCGTTTTCGACACCGTCATTAAACACACTCAGTCATTGACTCCATAAAGTTTACGCACAATACACATAATTGGTACCTACACGAATTACCAATTATCTGTTCGTCTTGTCAAAGCTTTGAGGAGGCTTTGATGTCTATTAACCATAATTGTCATGATCATTCTTCAAAGTCAGTTAGACCACGAATTTTCAAGGTAACACTATTAAACTACCTAACAAAATTAACTTGAGATTACTGACAGTCAATTTTGAATCTTCATTCAGGTGAAATAAAATTTAAATTGATGATTGTAAAGTGTGTTAATTGCAAACGATTCTCGACAGACCTGCATTTATCTGCGAGCGCACAAGCAGAACTCACGTTCTAAAAATGTACAATAAGTGTGTATTTTTTATATGTGCATTGTTAATTTTGGAAGCAAAAAGTGATTGTGATGGCTACTTTGAGTGTTTTAATAGTTTCTTTACAAATTTCTTTAGTCACAGTGAAGCTAACGTGGAATACATAAATACTACTTCTAAAAATATACCAGATAACTTTGTGCAGGTTCAAGATATCCAAATTAATGAACTTCAAAAAGTTTTATCAGATATTTCAAGTTTTGTACAACAAAATATAACAGATCAATTGAAAACGCAATCAGACGCTGCTGTGTTTACAAACGCAAATCCTAATACAAAAATTTACGTCAAGACTTTTAACTACAATAAACCTGGGATTTTGCTTCCTAATTTTGAAAACATCTATTCGATTGGACCGGAAGACGTTAAAGACAGTAAAAATGTAAGTGATAAAACTGCAGAAGATAATCAAGAAGAAATTACTACGAATTATATATTTTCGCCAACACCACAAACCACGACCAAGAGTGCTGAAAGAAACATAATTAAAAACCAAAAAGATGTACGTGAAAATGAAATACCGAAATCTGACGACGTTATCTCTTACTACGATTCAGCAGAAGATAATACCACAGATTATCCTATAATAGACTATGTCGAGTTATACAAAGATACTACAAACGAAGAGAACGTTTACGACCCAACAGAAGTTTCCACGAATGGTGATATAAAAGATGAGATTCAGGAAACTCTTATTGAATACGTCGATGGAATGGAAAAACTCCTTTGGGATATTAACAATGGAGTAAGTGCTTTAAAAATCCTTAAAAATCGCATAATTCTAGTTGTCTGAAAACAAAATAGCTAATAAGGAATTGGATAAAATAAAACGTATTACGTATATACCTAATTAAATATTTACCAAAATATTTTCCAGTTTACAATATAGTAGATATTATGGGGTGTTAAAAATGGCTACTATGAACATTGTGTAGGTTTCATTATTGTCAAAAAACAAATATACAAGGTCATCCAGTGTGAAAAGCTGGCGTTAAATAAAAAGAGTCACATGAATCCGTGCATAAAACTGCGCCGTCGTTTTCAATAGAAAAAACTATTTTGTGTATTTTCGCTACAGAATGATTGATTCGAAAGCCCGATCTACATTGACGCGATCAACTGACGTGTGACACACTCCCATTTCATTCACACATCAAACTAAAATATTTATTGTCGAGGTCGTTGAAAAATATCCGAAAATGGCGGTTGTGAATTTTGAACTTTTTTCCATTACCCGTGAATTTTTGAATTTTAATGTATAATAAGGGTGGATTATTATCCGTTAAGTGTTCGTGAACGTGCACTAGTGTTGGCAAACGGTTCCAAGTTTTAAAACCATGCCTTTTCGTTTTTCTCTTCAAGGCTTCAGTATAATATCCACCATTTTACTGTGGCATTTTGTCTGACAAAATAAGACTTTGACTTGACATAACCGTACAAAATTCCCCACTTGACATTGGCAGAATTATCGCTAAATAGCGATAGCAAGCCATTAAACGAAGAGAATAAGAAGAATGGAAAACTATAGCAAAATATATGTTCTCGATGATAAGTATTCATGACATGATAATTGAGTACAAAAATGAAATTAGATTCGTTAAAAAAACTCCCTTTTTAAATATTCATGCATCAAAGGTAGATTATATAAAATGATAATTGTATTTATTTATTAATTGTGATAAAAACGACAAATTCAATTACAAAATGACACAAAATACATACATTAACATTACATTACATTAACATACATTTCATACATTAACAACAAACAAATCAGGGTGTACATGTAAGTGATCGTTGCGCGTTACATGGGCGTTACTACTGAAACAACAAATTTATTACAATAAATATGGTGTTTAAACTGTCTTTTTTCTTGTAATAATTAGATTATTGATTTAATATCACACCAAACTTAAAGTATGGCGGTATACTCTTCACGTTTGAAGGCTATTATTTCAGTTGTTTGATTTTTCTTCACGACCTCATTTATTTTACAAGCTTATAAGTTTTATATCAACTTAGTATGTTATTGTAATAACTGATAAACAGAAGAGTTTTCAAAAGCATTTTACCTTAAAGAACAGTGTATTAAGGCTAGTGTATTTTTTTAATTTGTACAAAAGTTACCCTTTAGGAAAACATTCTTTAAATATTGAAATGAATTAATTTCCACTTTATGAGCTCTGAACCAGTTATGTGCTTTATTAACCATCGTTTGTATTTTGCTCTGCTGTGCACAGTCTGAAGATACATCAGAGAACAAATTTGAATAAAAACATCAAGTCTTTATATTTATTTTGATTTTAAAAAATCATGGTGGACAAAAAGTCTTTTAAAAATTAGGTTTCGGGGATTTTCTGGCCAGGTTGTAGTGTCCAAATTTGTCTACGAACAAACCCACCCAGTGGAAGAAGAAACTGTACAACAACAATGCGTTGTCTTATTCATGTATAAAAATAAATAATAATAATAACCACTGGTAGCTTGAGCCTTGCGCCGCTGCTGGCGGCATACCAGGTTTAGGTTTTTTATTCTATTTTTGAAATTTTACTTTTATAAAAATATTGTAAAAAACTTAGATATAAGATTGAAAATAAATATACGATAACAATAATAATAATAACTCCCAACGATTACATACAAAGATCCTGAACCCTAACTATAGGGTTCCCTGTATCTAGGGATGCAGAAACTACGAGGACCATAGTCCCACAACGCCCAGACTCAGAACAAGTATTTGCGCTTTTTTTCTGTTCACAAATACTTGTCCTGCCTCGGGAATCGAACCCGCTCAACCACCACACCACAGATGCTGTCAATAAATATACAAATTTAGTGTAAATACAATGTTTCTGATAAATATTATTACGTTTACTTAAGTCTAACCGTGTTATTTTGACAACTGATTCAACATTATTTTTATCCGTATGTCACAGCCTTCAAACATTTATAAACTAGTGGTATTATATCAGCAGGCAGATTGAATCATTTAAGTGGAGAAATGTAAAAATATTTTGTTAGTAAAGCCCATAATCAACAAGAAGCAATTTTTGACGTCACGTGTCAATATAATCATATAAAAGTTGTGTAATCTTACAAATCTTCTTCTTGTATATATAAAAATGAATCACTATTTCCCTTGGTCATCCCATCACGCGTGAACGGATGCAATATTTTCGCTAATTCTTTTTTGTTGTATATTGTCAGGGAAGGTTCTTATAAAGGAAAAGATTTAGAAAGTTCAGAAAATTAGAAAATGTTAGCAGCTAGTTAGAAAATAAAACAAAAAACAGGTACGACCAAACAAAACTTAACTAAAAACCCTAGATTTTCTAATATAAAATCGTTTCTAATGACCTCAAAAAAATAATAATAATACTTTATGAACGTAGTTCTCCAAATTTTCAGCAGAAACAACACTCTCTTTACAAGAATTACAAGACTGGTGTTCTAAAAGAATGACCGGATAAAATGATTATTTGATATCCGTATTTCAAATACAAAAACAAAACAGGGTGTTTTATTACCTATAGAGCTGACTTGACTGGCCCGATAGCTCAGTTGGTAGTAGCCCTGCCTTCTGAACTGTGGGTTGTGGTTTCGATTCCCACTCAGGACAAACATTTGTGTGATGAACACAGGTGTTTGTTCTGTGTCTGGGTGTCATATTGTATTCTATGTATGTATTTACAAACAAAAAAGTATCTAAGTATTGTATCAGTTATCTGGTTCCCATAGCACAAGCTTTGCTTAGTTTGGGGCTAGATGGCGTTGTGTGAGATGTCCACACATATTATTATTATTATATTATTATACATTTAAGGAAAATAGCGAATTAAATTACACCGTGTATATCTTTGTGTGTAATTCAGTGTACTCGTACAGTTTTCTTCTTTTCTATCGCAAAACAAAGACAAAAACAAACAACGTCCTAATTGCGCTGATCGACGTGTGATGTCGAATATATACGGTTTTTTCTACATAATTACACAACCTTCAGGGCCTTGTGAGAGAATCATTATTGTGAGCGCATGCGCGAAAACAATTGGATGTGGCAATTTAAATAAATGGTTTTTAAAATAATTTTCTACCTCGACGCTTAACGCTAAAAACGTAAAATACCATGGGTGTTAATATTTATCATTTTTACCTATGCCAAACCTACATGTAAAATACCAATACCCGTGTGCACTAAAGTTAGACAGCTCTTAAGTTCGCATTTATCTCTAAGACGTACCCGAATGTGTTGCAATAGGTTCGTCATAGAAGGATAAGTACGAACTTAAGAGCTCTCAGACTGTAACGCAGACGCGCATTATGCCCGAGTGCAGTACGATAACGCAAATATCTATTACGCCAAGTTCCAAATAATGTTATATAATCAAAAATTTTTTTTTTGTAGTAGTATGTAGTTTTTAGTATTAGTTATCATATCATTGTAGTATTTAGAAAATAAAGTCAATTTGCCGTGAAAAAAACAATAAGTACCTATGCCGCTAAAATGCATTAATATGGGAGACTGGTTGCGGCCCGTGGTTTCACCCGTGGATAAAAAGTATTCTGTGTAAATCCAGCGTATAAGATTCTAAATTAAATTAAAATCCATTCAGTAGTTTTTACGTGAAAGAGTAACAAACATTCATACATCCTACATACAAACTTTCGCGTTTATAAATAAATGAAATTTAATTTTTTTACATATGGATATATGAAATTATATAACTACTTAGATTTTTATATTTGATACATATTATTATATATTCTATACATATCAAATTCAAAGTCCTAACTGACTGATTGACTTATATATCAACGCACAGCCTAAACCGCTGCTCCTAGAAATTAGAAATTTGGAGGGTGTGTTCCTTGCATAATGTAGGTACCCACTAAAAAGGGTTTTTCGAAATTACACCCCTAAGAGAGTGAAATGAGTGGTTGAATCATCTATGAAAAATTTACTTCTTCGTTTCCTAATGGTCACGCGGGCGAAGCCGCGGGCAGAAGCTAGTGACATCTATAATATACGCTTTCCTCTTATCTTGTAGGTTGTTTTTTCCATGCTTTCCAAAAATTTTTAACGTCAATACTTACTTTTTTCTTCCTATTATTACCTTAATACTATAAGTTAATCAGTGGTAGCATGAACCTGCCGCATCTACCTAAATTGAGCTTCGTACATGCGTGTCCGGCGTCCTTTGTACCAGTTGATGGATGAGTTTGTGTTGCGTGATAACCGCTATCAAGTCTCGACTACAATTCATTACAGCCTGTCATATAAGGTACATATCTTTCCCCATAGAACACTATGAACTTATGTAAGCTTCCGAACATAATATTACACAATAATAATAACGTCCAACGATCACATAGATCCAGAACCCTAACTAGGATGCCCTGTGTCTAGGGACCCAGGAACTACGAGGACCATGGTCCCACAAGACCCAGACACAGAACAAGTATTTGCACTTTTTTTCTGGGCTGTGTGACACTGCACTGCGCACGTCCTGAAACATCAGCACAGTCTGTTAATAATATTACTACTAGTTAATATTACTAATTATTAACCTGAAAGATTATGTCATAAAATTTCATTTGCCCAGTAATTTCACTAGCTACAGTGCCCTTTAAACCGGAACACAATAGTTCTTGCACATTACTGCTTGGCGGCAATATAACTGGTAAAGCGGTGGTACCTACCTAGACGAACTTGGCAGAAAAGTCCTACCACCTAGTAAAAAAACGAATAAATTTGGATGAAATTCTGCACACAATAACCGCGAAGCACCTAAAACTCAAATGCTGATAACTTTGAGTTTTTTCATCAAATTTGACCCAGATTAAGTTATATAACCAGAAGAGGAACAAGTTAATTCCTCCTTTTGGTTTCCAACAATTATCTCGATCAAATATTTGAGAATGGATTCTAAGTAATTCAGTTTCGGAATATTATATTGGGCTTTGGTTTCTGGAGAATACTTTGACGTCACAGACTAATAGAATAGGGCAGATTGGGTCTTTTGAACTGTATTTTGTACCAGTACAACCCCCATCTTTTTGTACAGTAATATACAAAACATAACTCTCTCTCTTTCTATCTTCACTAACTTATTCTAACTTCGTCACGCATTCACCTGTTTACTCCTCAAGTCAAGCGTGCGCAAATAATTATTACCTCCAAAAAATTGTCTAAAGAAATGTGCATTTTTTTATGTTACCAAATCACATGACGAGCTAGTTGCTTGCCTGATGTTAAGCGAAACAACTACCCATATCAGTTGAAGTGACACTCTACAGAATAGTTTCGAGTGACACTGCACTGCGTACGCCATTCTGAGACATCAGCACACTCCAGCAATAAGATTATATGAATTTATAATATATATCATACTGGACTCTGCCCGCGGCTTCGCCCGCGTGGCCTATAGGAAAAGAAGAAATTTTTCATAGATAATTCAACCACTCATTTCATCCTTTTAAGGGTGAAATTTCGAAAAACCCTTTCTAAGTGGATACCTACCTTGAAATTTCGAAAAACCCCTTCTTAGTGGATAACTATTACCTACACTTTAAAAAGAACACACCCTCCAAATTTCAAGTCTCTAGGAAAAGCTGTTTAGGCTGTGCGTTGATATATAAGTCAGTCAATTAGTCAGGTATAGATATGTAATTAGGTCGACATGTTAGCCGAAGCTACTAAAAATTTTGAGAAATCAGCAAATTCACCGTAGCGCTTGCGGTTTGGTCAAACAGCTATTAATTATTCATCGCACAATTCATATTTAAATTGTATTGTCTGACCATGAAGGACCCATCGTAGCTGCGGGTTGTTCCGGTTCCTTGTTTCGCTGTGCGGAACCCCAAAATGAATCTAAGATTGAATTAGAATTTGTAGGCGTAATGGTATTTAGTTATATATATTCACGGGATTTGTTGTTATACTTTTACCATTTTACCTAGGCATGACTTTTTTTTGGCAAATCTAGCGCAATTAAAAAGATAGCAAGCGCGTGTGGCTAAGGAGTAGTTCGTGTGATTTTCAATCTTACAGCATTTTTTATGTTAATGAATGACGAGCTAGTCGTTCGCCTGATGCTAAACGACACAGTGCCACTCGGAACTCTAAAATGTAAAATTTCGCGTGATACTGCACTTCGCACATCATCCTGAGACATCAGCACAATCTAGTAATAATATTACTCGATTCAGATTAGATCATAACGTTTCATTTGCCGCATTGCATTTGCAGTTATTTCACAACGTCCTTCACACCGGAACACTACTGTGCTTGCGCACTACTGCTTGGCGGTATTAACTGGCAAAGCAGTGGTACCTACCAAATACGAACTTCAGAAAAGTCCTACCATCTAGTAAATAGTTTAAAATTACAATAAAAAGTTTATCTATTATAAGTGGGTAAATTTAATCTTTATTAAATAACACTACTGATAACATTCGTAAAGTAACGTACATTGAGACATTTATTAGCCAACTTGTCTATTATAATTGCCAAAACCAAACATTAGAAAAAAGACGCATTTATCGCAAAGATATTTAATTTACTTCTCACAATTCATTGTTTAATTTTTTAGTAATAAATTGACTAGCTTATTTTCAATTTTAGACAACGTAGCCACATTAGCATAATGAGAGGTCTTTAAAGGTTGAGAGCACGGACTCAAGAGTCTGTGGTAAAGCAGCATAAAAAAGACTTTAAATGTACAGATTCCATGTCGTCCAAACAAGGCTTTCACTTTACTAGCGTCATTGATTTTTCAGACTGATCCATCTGCAAGCACAGACGTTTCAGCGGTACTCCCGTGGATCTCCACAATATTCCTGAAAAACGACACGAAGAGCAATCAATTCGAGTACTTCTGCGACGGAGCGTTGTTGAACGAAAAACTTTTGATTACTGGTGAGTGGGATCGTTAAAAGTGATTTTTGAACGTTTTCGGGGGCTACCACCGACCAACGTTGAATAGAGTGCAAATTTATTAATTTCATAAAGTACGCAGGTCTTAAAATATTTTTTTTTTATTGTTTGATAGGCTTGCGTTTGACCACTATCGCCCCTGATGGTAAGTAACGATGCGGTCTAGGATGTAACACGCTTGCCTAGAAGATACCTGTTCACTATCGATTTAAAGACTCCCAGGTTGTAGTTATCGGGAAATATGGACGCCGGTAAAGCGTTCCACTCTTTGACTGTTCGCATGATAAATGTCGAACCAAATCGCTTTGTCCGCACATGTGGGGTATTAACCATGTAACGGTGGCTTTTTTTCGTACGGTTGTCCGGTGGTGGAAAGGTGAAGACGGAATCAGGTTATGCAACTCCAATAGTGCGCATTGGAGTTGCATAACCTGATTCCGTCTCCAAAATGCACTCGATAGAAAACCGATAAACTGGCAACTTTGCGTCTATGGTCGAGGCTTTGCAGTCGGGCCTCAAACAAGTCGCTACCTATGAGCCTCTTAGCACGCCTTTCGATAGAGTCTAAGGCTTCCAGCTGGTATTTAGCAGACCCATCCCATAGGTGGCAGCAGTACTCCATGTACGATCGAACTTGAGTTTGGTACAAATTCAGAAGCTGTTCAGGTGCGAAGTACTGCCTAACCTTAGTGAGAACGCCCAGCTTTTTAGCAGCTAGTTTACCCTTATAATGATATTAATGTCAAATGATAATAATAACGCCCAACGATCACATACAAAGATCCTGGACCCTAACTAGAATCTCCGTGTCTCTAGACACGAGGACCGTGGTCCCACGACACCCAGACTCAGAACAAGAATTTGCGTTTTTTTTTCTGTGCACAAATATTTGTCCTTTCACGGGAATCGAACCCGCCACCTCCGGGTTAGGAGCCGACAACAGCACACCACAGAGGCTGTCAATTATTATTTATTATCATTTATCAGATATATAATTATTTAATCAATATTTATAGTAATAACGGAATAACTACAAGACACAGTCTAATAGCTACTATTTACTTAGGATTTCATAATGTGACTTACAGACTGAAAACACCTTTATTAAGTCTTTTAACAAAAAAACTATGTTAATGCCTTAAACACTTTGCAAAATGTAAGCTAAAATTAGAAATTCATTATTTCTGTTATGTTATGTTCCCACTTTATACTGAATTTTGTATGTCCCCTTTGTATCAGAGCACATTTATTATTATGAATAAATAAATAAATATGTGTGGACATTTCACACAGCCCCACCTAGCCCCAAACTAAGCAAAGCTTGTACTATAGAACTTTAACTTACCTACCTATGTTTAAATAGTTACCAACTGCTTTTTTTTTAAAGATATTTTCCTTTTATTTATATGATATTTAGTTGATAACTATATATACCTAATAATTATAAGCCACTAGCATAAGATTGTTATTTACTTATTGGCAAATAAATAAATTACTACTACTTACTACTACTATAGAAACCAGATAACTGATACAATACTCGTATACTTTTTGTTTGTAAATACAGAATACAATAAACACCCAGACACAGAACAAACATTGATGTTCATCACACAAATGTTTTACACAATTACACACACAGTAATTGGTTCTTTATGACCAGTGATTCTGAAAAGCTCAATACCTTATTTATTTATTCATAATAATAAATGTGCTCTGATACAAAGGGGACATACAAAATTCAGTATAAAGTGGGAACATAACATAACAGAAATAATGAATTTCTAATTTTAGCTTACATTTTGCAAAGTGTTTAAGGCATTAACATAGTTTTTTTGTTAAAAGACTTAATAAAGGTGTTTTCAGTCTGTAAGTCACATTATGAAATCCTAAGTAAATAGTAGCTATTAGACTGTGTCTTGTAGTTATTCCGTTATTACTATAAATATTGATTAAATAATTATATATGACGGCGGCTACGTCCAGTTATAAACTCTATGCATAGCGATCGAGCACCGTAATTTATCCTGTGGTGGCATTAAATGTATTACAGGGGCAGCACCGGCAACTGTCATGGCGGCCCTACCTGTCTGGCTATATAAAGGGATCGATTGGTGTGCTACGGATCATTCTTGTTCCAGACACGGCGCGGTGCAGACACGCTGAAGGCCTATTGTTATATAGATTGCAACCAACCTACCTACCCACAACACGTTCCTGCCCACATATATCTGATAAATGATAATAAATAATAATTGACAGCCTCTGTGGTGTGCTGTTGTCGGCTCCTAACCCGGAGGTGGCGGGTTCGATTCCCGTGAAAGGACAAATATTTGTGCACAGAAAAAAAAACGCAAATTCTTGTTCTGAGTCTGGGTGTCGTGGGACCACGGTCCTCGTGTCTAGAGACACGGAGATTCTAGTTAGGGTCCAGGATCTTTGTATGTGATCGTTGGGCGTTATTATTATCATTTGACATTATCTATAGTAGACTTTTTACAGGTTACTCAATTTCAATACAAAAAGCCAGATTATATTCCGCAAAAAAACAAATCATTGGGATAGAAATAAACTTGGATTAGAATCGTTTGCTAGTAGCCCCCCAGTAAGGTCCTGTGATCCTTTTTAAGAGTTAGGGACAGTTAGGGACTTTTCTTTGCGTGTTGGATCATTTTCCTTTGAGTTAGTTGAATTATTTTGCCAAATAATGAGCCTTAATGTTGGGTGGGCATTTGTGTTCTTTGAAGGAGAAATCTTGTACTCTCGTGTTTTTTTTTCTATTCAAATAATATAATTATAATGGTGATATTTTCATTTAATTTAATCAATAAATAAATAATGGTATTACTTTAAAGGTTTATGATCGAAATCAGTATCTTCTGATTAACGTAAAGGAAAGGTCAGATATCCGCCGAAAGACATACGAAATCATTTTTGTTCAAGCTAAAACGGAAACTCTTCGCTAGCTTTGCGTTCGCTCGTCAGTAAAAAATATAAAAACAGAAACATAATTAAGTTAAAATCCAGTCGCTGGTAAAGGTTAGGTAGCTAGAGGTAGGTAGGTAGATATAGGTACGTATTTGCAATGATTGCAGGAGCGAAGTCTTAATCTTATTAACTGTCGTCGGGCGTCTACAGACCGTGCTGTAGATTCAAATATAAGTTAAATAAAATCATGTGTAGCGTGTAGCTACTTTTTCATTAATTATAGTCAGTTTCTCCTGACACTTTTGCAATAGCAACGTTTTTGTACTACTCTGCTCCCGCATTAAGAAGGCCAGGCACTTTGTGATATGAAAAACAATTATTCTTAATTATAGCTTTACCATTAGCCCTATCATTTGGATAGTAGAATAAATACTTACTAGGTACCTTAAGGTTTCCCAAGGATGATGAATTACAAAATGATTTAAAGTATTTCTATAAGATTTTGATGCAACTATTTTGGACAAGGAACCTGACAGTCATGTTTTCGTTTGTTTAAAGTACGGGTCCTACTGACAAACATTTATCAGAAACAGCTTAATAACGATTCAGTAATCACATTTCATACTCGTAGTAGTCTGTGGGACTTGTAATTTACCAAAAGTACATACTTGTTATCATTAGCTTCTTGTCGGTTTTTTCCAACCAAATATCACAACAATTACTGAACCATTCTTGGACGTATTTGTATATAAATGATCAGAAAAATCTTCTTAGTTTTGTAATGTACTTGTAATTAAATAAGATTAAAATAGTTAATAAATATAGGTTATTGATTGTATATATGAGAGAGATAGCCATATTACGTGGAGGCGAGAAGACGCGATAAGCGCGGACCGCGCCCAGCAGAATCGTGCCGCGAACCAATCGCCACGACAGTCAGCGAGGCGCGCGCCCACGGAGTGCACGCGTTCGCCGCTCCTGCGCACCTTTTAAAAAAACCGCACCCACATGGATGTGCGCTGAGGGTTTTCTTTGAGGCCGCCGTTCCTACGGTCGGCATGGCGCAGGAGTAGCTGCTGGCTCATTTTTTACGAAGTCGCGTCAAGAGCCCCGGGTGTGGGGAGCGACAGGACGGATCGCCCATATCCGCCCGTGACGACGTCGACTGGTGGCCTAACCAAGATGGCCACATATTTTCCTTCGTGTTGAAGATTTATTTTTTGTTTCGCGGTGGTAGTCCAGCGACGGCTGGCTCCCGCGAAACGACACCTCCGCCGTGATTGAGTGAGCGTGTCATTTTCTTAATTTCCGATGTGAACTTTGTACGCCCCCCGTGCGTTTTTTTAATTTCTCCCCGTTAGTCGTCAGTGAGCGTCCCGGGATTAGCGTTATCATATTAGGTTTACAGACTTTAACTGCGGCCTAGTGTTATTACTATTTTTGTAGACTTTTGTTTTGCATAAGATATTTCTATTTGTGTGTTTTTTTTGAGTAAATATTGAGTTGTACTAAATTCACTTTAGTTTCACTTTCTCCACCAATTGACAGTCCCAAGCAAACTAGCTGACCAAGTCAGGTAGGGCAGGCGGCACGGTGAGTGCACCACCAGGACGGTCCTTGAAACCAAAGGTCCGGTGTGAAGCCGTTGGCTCTATCCGTGAGCATCCTCCTTACTTTTCCTTTTTAATATAACTTGTTCGTGATTTAGTAGGTGGGAACCACTTTCCCCGGTCGACTCAAAATCGGTTCGGTTTCTTTCACCGAACTAAGCACCAATTTTTTTTAATTTTTTTTTATATATCACGACAGTGGCGCCCGAACAAATTATTTTTGTGTATTTTTAGCTTACTGCCCTGCTAGTACAGTTAATTTGCTATGGATATTGGTGTAAAAGTGGAATTAAGTATATTGGATACTAATTCTTTGGTATTCTGTGTAATATTTTCACAGTAGGTAAATACATTGTTATAATTTACATTTATTATTTACAGTTCTGAATTGTGGTAATATGATGGACAGTTTAATGAGTTTAGACGAGCCACTTCCACCTACTACTTCGGTGAGTACTGTTCCACAGACTATTGTGCCTGAGTCATTACCAGTCACAACCTCTGATGATTTTATTCGTTCAAACCTCGCGGATAACTTGTTTGTCAATACGAACCCGCGACGGCCAAACATAAACATGACCCCAGGTCAGCTACAACAGCTGCAACCCGGTACTAGTTTGACTTATACTACCATGCATAATTTACAGCCCAGTGTTGGAAAACCTTATGATAAGAATTTTACTCCACCCCGCATTGATAAAAATTCAACACTTTATAATGATTTTGATAATGGGGCACCTAAGCCTTTAATTCCTTCAGTGGTTTATAATATTTACAATAGCAGTCAATCTTTAAAGTCATGGAACTTGAAGTATTCTGGTGATACCTGTATAAATGATTTTTTGAATCAAGTAGAAGAGGTGAGAATTGCTCGAGATATTGATAGTGTGATTGTGTTGAGAGGTTTTTCTGAACTACTCCATGGTACAGCTCTCAAGTTTTACAGATCCATTAGGCATACCATTCATACATGGCAAGGTTTATGCCAAACTTTTAGACAAAATTTCCAGTCAATAGACTATGACTATACAACAGAAAAAACAGTAAGGGATACCAAACAAAAAACTGGTCAATCAGTTTTGAGTTTTATTATTGACATTAAAGATTTAAATAACAGGTTAGCTCGACCTATTCCAGAAGATTCACTCCTTGAAATTGTTAAACACAATTTATAGCCTGTGTATGCTCAGCTGTTAGCGAACAACACAGTAACTTCATTTGAACATTTGATTTCACTTAGTAAAAATTATGAGGCATATTCAGGTTTATTAAACAGTAATACCACAAAACCTGTGTCAAATTATAATACATCTTTTCAACAGATAAAAAACCAAAATTATAGAAATTTTAATACTCAAACTTCTTTTCTAGTAAACTAGCACCACGATTTGTGAAGTGTAAAATATTGCAAAAATTGTCTGATGTTGTTTATATCTTGCAAGATCTTAAATCTAGCAGCTCTGGAAAGTACCATGTTAAAGATATAATAAAGCATGGCACTCTCACTAAGTAATATTTTTCTTGAATTTTTTTTCATAATTTTTCATTCTCACCGAAGTGACATGAAAAAATTAAAGTTGATATTTTTCAAATTTTCAAAAATGTTTTAGTACCTGCATATTTAGGTGAACCTTGAACAATTTTTATTTTTTATTTTGGACTTCTAGTTTTTGAGTAATTTCAAAAATGAAGTTTATTTTGAGGTAATGATGTGGTGTCATCTAAGATGAACCCTATTTTATAAGAAGTAAATGTTGGTAAGCGGTACTGAAGGCTTACTCAACTGATTTTATTGGATTATTTGGTGTGTTATCTAAACCCATAATATGTTACTATTTTTTATCAGTATTACAATTGAAGTAATACTAGGTATTTGTTTATGATATACATTCACACATATAGATCTCTATTCTTTGTTGTTGTTCAGAAAGCAAAGTCTAGGAGGACAACATTTTGGTCCTATTTATAATAATGTCTTATATTTTGCATATATTAAGTTGACACTACTTATTAGTATTAGGAGGATGTACCTGATTTTTCATAATCTGGGATGATTCATCCTACATGTCACATGTTCATTGCTTATGATGGTATCATATTTAAAGCAATTTTAATAGTAGCACAATAATTATTCAACATTAATTTTTGTGGATAAAAATATCCCTATTTTTTTCCAACAGTTGGAAACTAGTTATTAATATTATTTCTTAACATCTTGTAATAGTGCTTCTACATGTACGTGACTTACCGAATACAAGACACAACCACGTCATTGTAAGGTTAGTCCTACAAAACAAGAATCGCTCGATTTCTTTACTTTTTTAGAAACATGAGTTTGTATTCTTACCTTTTTCCTATAACCATACATTTTTTAAGGCAAAGTTTCAGTACTTTAATGTGAATTTTCATTAAAGTTCATAGAACACAATTCCAGCATTAATGCATATTTGGAGTATGATGGCTACATATACGAGGCAATGGTATGTATGTCATGATGATGATGATGATGTGTAAGAATGATGAATATGAGAAGAGCATGATTAAGGAGATGTATGATAGGGTTTGAAATAGTTAAAGGTATACCAACATAAAATAGAGTGAGTGAGGGTAAGTAGGAATCGAAAATTTTTGGAAAAAAATTTTTTTTCCTCAAATTTTTTTTTGATTGGAGTATGTATGTTGTTTTTGCCTACTCGTAATCTACTCACAACCACTTAGCAACTGCCATAGAAAAAATTTTTTTTTCAGTGAGTTGGACGTCTGTGTCGCGATAACTTACGTTATCCGCTTTTGCAAAAAAGGGGGTATTGTAGCGTGTAGCTACTTTTTCATTAATTATAGTCAGTTTCTCCTGACACTTTTGCAATAGCAACGTTTTTGTACTACTCTGCTCCCGCATTAAGAAGGCCAGGCACTTTGTGATATGAAAAACAATTATTCTTAATTATAGCTTTACCATTAGCCCTATCATTTGGATAGTAGAATAAATACTTACTAGGTACCTTAAGGTTTCCCAAGGATGATGAATTACAAAATGATTTAAAGTATTTCTATAAGATTTTGATGCAACTATTTTGGACAAGGAACCTGACAGTCATGTTTTCGTTTGTTTAAAGTACGGGTCCTACTGACAAACATTTATCAGAAACAGCTTAATAACGATTCAGTAATCACATTTCATACTCGTAGTAGTCTGTGGGACTTGTAATTTACCAAAAGTACATACTTGTTATCATTAGCTTCTTGTCGGTTTTTTCCAACCAAATATCACAACAATTACTGAACCATTCTTGGACGTATTTGTATATAAATGATCAGAAAAATCTTCTTAGTTTTGTAATGTACTTGTAATTAAATAAGATTAAAATAGTTAATAAATATAGGTTATTGATTGTATATATGAGAGAGATAGCCATATTACGTGGAGGCGAGAAGACGCGATAAGCGCGGACCGCGCCCAGCAGAATCGTGCCGCGAACCAATCGCCACGACAGTCAGCGAGGCGCGCGCCCACGGAGTGCACGCGTTCGCCGCTCCTGCGCACCTTTTAAAAAAACCGCACCCACATGGATGTGCGCTGAGGGTTTTCTTTGAGGCCGCCGTTCCTACGGTCGGCATGGCGCAGGAGTAGCTGCTGGCTCATTTTTTACGAAGTCGCGTCAAGAGCCCCGGGTGTGGGGAGCGACAGGACGGATCGCCCATATCCGCCCGTGACGACGTCGACTGGTGGCCTAACCAAGATGGCCACATATTTTCCTTCGTGTTGAAGATTTATTTTTTGTTTCGCGGTGGTAGTCCAGCGACGGCTGGCTCCCGCGAAACGACACCTCCGCCGTGATTGAGTGAGCGTGTCATTTTCTTAATTTCCGATGTGAACTTTGTACGCCCCCCGTGCGTTTTTTTAATTTCTCCCCGTTAGTCGTCAGTGAGCGTCCCGGGATTAGCGTTATCATATTAGGTTTACAGACTTTAACTGCGGCCTAGTGTTATTACTATTTTTGTAGACTTTTGTTTTGCATAAGATATTTCTATTTGTGTGTTTTTTTTGAGTAAATATTGAGTTGTACTAAATTCACTTTAGTTTCACTTTCTCCACCAATTGACAGTCCCAAGCAAACTAGCTGACCAAGTCAGGTAGGGCAGGCGGCACGGTGAGTGCACCACCAGGACGGTCCTTGAAACCAAAGGTCCGGTGTGAAGCCGTTGGCTCTATCCGTGAGCATCCTCCTTACTTTTCCTTTTTAATATAACTTGTTCGTGATTTAGTAGGTGGGAACCACTTTCCCCGGTCGACTCAAAATCGGTTCGGTTTCTTTCACCGAACTAAGCACCAATTTTTTTTTATTATTTTTTTTTGTATCACGACACATGTTAAAACTTGGGTTCTGTATAAAAATAAATTTTCTATCACATTATATTTTCTAATATTGCAAATTACTCTCATTTAAATGTAATGAGGTATTTATCAGGGTCTCCACCTCCATTCAATCCTCCCCAGCCTTTCCATCTATTTATATATATATATATTTAACTTCTGATCCATATGCCTCTTCCAGGTCTGGCCAGAGTTCGTTAACACCTCATAGTGTAGATGGCCTATACGTTTTAAAACTGTTCATAACTCCTCTCATTTACTCCCATTGTAATTTCGGATCTGGACCCTCATTTCAGTTTTTTTAATGTTAGTGACTGATGTGACGAGCTAGTCGTTCACCTCATGTTAAACGACACGGCCGCCCATAACAGAACAGTGTCACTCGGAACTCTAAAATATAAAGTTTCACGTGACACTGCACTGCGCATATCATCCTGAGACATTAGCACAGTCTGTAATAACATTATTCGACTGTGTGATCAGATCATAAAGTCTCATTTGCCCAGTAATTTCACTAGCTACAGTGCCCTTTAAACCGGAACACAGTAGTGCTTGCACATTACTGCTTGGCGGCAGAATCACTGGCAAGCGGTGGTACCTATTTAGACGAACTTTGCAGAAAAGTCTTACCACCTAGTAGAAAAGTTCTACCACCATTTCATTTAATTTCATAGAGTTATTTAAAAATAACTACCTAACGCCTGCCAAGCAACTATGGCATATCTCCCCCTATGATAAGCGTTGAAAATGGCGTTTTATGGAAGAGGCCTATGTTCAGCAGTGGATGTCTTCCAGATGATGATGTGTTTGTTGCGTGTGTGTGATACATTTATAATCTGTGTTAAATGTTAAGCTAGACACACATCATATAATTAGCCTTTATGAACAACGCTTGGCAAGCGTCTTGCATATTGTAGTACATTATAATGTAGACCGTGCAGAATGCCGCTGCCCATTCCCTGGTATTCCCTTATCCAACTCTTACGGCACCCACGGTGGTCCTATGCTTATTCTCGGGACAACACGGGTTTTAGCTAGACGGTACCCTAAAAAATCTGCACTCTTTTGACGTCGCTTTAATTTCTTCGCGTCTGTTTTCAAAGAACAATCTCGGTTGGGAGTGAGAATGATTGTTTCGTGTGTTTTTTTTACCGTTGTTTTAGATTTTACATTTTACCGACACCCTTTGTATTTTTGTAAGTCTAGATCGATGGTTGGAGCTTTAGTAGTACTGGTTATTTTTTAAGAATTTCTCTTAGTTTTCTACATATAACGCATTAGCGGTGCTTCAAATAGGTGTGATAAAAAGTAGCCTATGTCTTAATACACTATAAAAGCTATCTATGTTTTTTTTTTAATGTTACGAAATGACATGACGAACTAGTCGCTCGCCTGATGTTAAGCGATACGACTGCCCATATCAGTTGCAGTGACACTTGAAACTCAAGTGTAGTTTCGCGTGACACTGCACTGCGCACATCATACTGAGACACAGTCTAGCAATAAGATTACTAGATTGTGAGATCAGGTCAAAAAGTCCAGTAATTTCACTAGCTACAGTGCCCTTCGAACCGGAAAACAGTAGTGCTTGCGCACTACTGCTTGGCGGCAGAATAACTGGCAAAGCGGTGGTACCTACCTAGACGAACTTTGCAGAAAAGTCCTACCACCTAGTAATCTATGTTACAAATTTACATTGAACGAATTTTTCCAGATAGCTCAGTTGGTAGTAGCCCTGCCTTCTGAGCTGTAGGTTGTGGGTTCGATTCCCACCCAGAACAAAACATTTGTTTGATCGACGTCGATGTTTGTTTTGTGTCTGGGTGTTATATTGTATTCTATGTAAGCATTTATAAACAAAAAGTATATACTATTGTAGTATTGTATCATTTAAGAAAAGTCCTCAATTTTTATTTTTATTATTTATTTATTTCAGCTGCAAGATGTGTGACTTTGGGAAATACTACAGTAGAAGCTGATAGTCTGCTTGTTATTCTTGGGAAGAGGTCTCTGCTCTCTATGGTTGAAAAAGAACAAGCTGTGAAGGTATGTTTTTTTTTATGTTAAGGAATGACGTGACGAGCTAGCCGTTCGCCTGATGTTAAACGACACGGCTGCCCATATCAGCTGCAGTGTCACTCGGAACTCTAAAGTATAGAGGTTCGCGTGACACTGCACTGCGCACGTCATCCAGAGACATCAGCACAATCTAGTAATAAGATTATTAAACTGTGAGATCAGATCATAAAGTCTCATTTGCCCAGTAATTTCACTAGCTACAGTGCCCTTCAAACCGGAACACAGCAGTGCTTGCGCACTACTGCTTGGGGGCAGAATAACTGGCAAAGCGGTGGTACCTACCTACACGAACTATGCAGCAAATGTGCAATTGTGCATGGCTTTTGTTATTCAACTGTATTAAAAACGACTTCAACAGTAATGTTCTATGTTTTTCCTTCTTTTGTAGTTCCAATTATTTTTGTTTATATTCTGCATAAAATTATTTAATTGAAATATCGATTATATAGGTATAATAGTTTTACGTAAAATATAAATAATAGTAAATAAATAAAGGTATACACACAATATCTGAATAATGCAACAATGAACTTAAAAGTAGCCTAATAAATTTAAAAACCATTATTATAAGTACGTACGCCACATAGTAAATCTGAGCATTTTGCAAAATAGATAAACAAAACATGAATAAAAAAATGAATTAACTTAAATTACATCAATTCCTCGATAATATAGAACTTCATAACCATTATATTATAGTCAATGTTTTGAGCTGATCTCAATATTTCCTCATAAATTATAATAAAAGGAGATCGAGAAAGAGCGAGAGAGAGAAAACGGAACATTATCAAACGTACATGGCACACTTAATGTGATAGGCCTTGTAAGTTTAATTAAATGAACTTTACAGATAAAACAAATCATAACGCACGAAAACTTTACGAACGAAAATGGTACAAAAGAAAACGATCTAGCCTTGCTTGTGATCGAAAATCCCATAAAATTCAACGATATTATACAACCAGCTGTTATTGGAAACGATACTGAAGCAGTGGACAAATCTTTTGTAAGTATACTCAAATATTTTCTAGAATACCTAGAAGCTCTGCTAAGATAATGTAATTGACTGAAAGATAACAATTCAACGCGGCAATGCTGCCAGCATGTTGGGTACGCTGCCTACCGGCCTAGCTGCCTAGGCCCTAGGCTGCCTAGTGGGCTGGTGCATTTAGACTGTCTATAAGTAATCGTGGCTATACTAGCCTAATTTTTTTTGTAGTAGGTAGCGTTTATTAGTAGCTAGTATTATATCACTAGTTGCGCCCCGCGGTTTCACTCGCGATATAAAGTATTTTAATTATTTGCTCATCCTACGGAAAAATTTCACTTTTCCGGGACAAAATTTAGCCTATATGTTGATCCAGTGTATAAGCTATCTCGGTACCGAATTTCATCCAAATCCATTCAGCCGTTTGCGCGTGAAGGAGTAACAAATATACACACAAACACACATACAACCTTTCGCCTTTATAATATTAGTGTGATTGTAGTATTTAGTTGAAAGAATAAAGGGGAAAAAAGATAGTTGAGCTAGATAGAGATAATACAGAAGAAGATATTTTACAGAATACATTTCGCCTATCTACCTACAGTAAATATTGAAGATTCATAAAATAACTGGAAATAGGAAAAAGTATGTTTTATAATATCTTCCAAATATTCTAAGTGGGCTGGTGCATTTAGACTGTCTATAAGTAATCGTGGCTATACTAGCCTAATTTTTTTTGTAGTAGGTAGCGTTTATTAGTAGCTAGTATTATATCACTAGTTGCGCCCCGCGGTTTCACTCGCGATATAAAGTATTTTAATTATTTGCTCATCCTACGGAAAAATTTCACTTTTCCGGGACAAAATTTAGCCTATATGTTGATCCAGTGTATAAGCTATCTTGGTACCGAATTTCATCCAAATCCATTCAGCCGTTTGCACGTGAAGGAGTAACAAATATACACATAAACACACATACAACCTTTCGCCTTTATAATATTAGTGTGATTGTAGTATTTAGTTGAAAGAATAAAGGGGAAAAAAGATAGTTGAGCTAGATAGAGATAATACAGAAGAAGATATTTTACAGAATACATTTCGCCTATCTACCTACAGTAAATATTGAAGATTCATAAAATAACTGGAAATAGGAAAAAGTATGTTTTATAATATCTTCCAAATATTCTAAGTGGGCTGGTGCATTTAGACTGTCTATAAGTAATCGTGGCTATACTAGCCTAATTTTTTTTGTAGTAGGTAGCGTTTATTAGTAGCTAGTATTATATCACTAGTTGCGCCCCGCGGTTTCACTCGCGATATAAAGTATTTTAATTATTTGCTCATCCTACGGAAAAATTTCACTTTTCCGGGACAAAATTTAGCCTATATGTTGATCCAGTGTATAAGCTATCTTGGTACCGAATTTCATCCAAATCCATTCAGCCGTTTGCGCGTGAAGGAGTAACAAATATACACACAAACACACATACAACCTTTCGCCTTTATAATATTAGTGTGATTGTAGTATTTAGTTGAAAGAATAAAGGGGAAAAAAGATAGTTGAGCTAGATAGAGATAATACAGAAGAAGATATTTTACAGAATACATTTCACCTATCTACCTACAGTAAATATTGAAGATTCATAAAATAACTGGAAATAGGAAAAAGTATGTTTTATAATATCTTCCAAATATTCTAAGTGGGCTGGTGCATTTAGACTGTCTATAAGTAATCGTGGCTATACTAGCCTAATTTTTTTTGTAGTAGGTAGCGTTTATTAGTAGCTAGTATTATATCACTAGTTGCGCCCCGCGGTTTCACTCGCGATATAAAGTATTTTAATTATTTGCTCATCCTACGGAAAAATTTCACTTTTCCGGGACAAAATTTAGCCTATATGTTGATCCAGTGTATAAGCTATCTTGGTACCGAATTTCATCCAAATCCATTCAGCCGTTTGCACGTGAAGGAGTAACAAATATACACACAAACACACATACAACCTTTCGCCTTTATAATATTAGTGTGATTGTAGTATTTAGTTGAAAGAATAAAGGGGAAAAAAGATAGTTGAGCTAGATAGAGATAATACAGAAGAAGATATTTTACAGAATACATTTCGCCTATCTACCTACAGTAAATATTGAAGATTCATAAAATAACTGGAAATAGGAAAAAGTATGTTTTATAATATCTTCCAAATATTCTAAATGTGAAACTAAAACGATTGAAGTCGGCTTAGCCCGTTTTAATTTTAGAGGATAATTATTCCTTCTCTCTTTTATGTTCGCAGTATATGAATATTATTTTTCTGCCTTCGGTTAAAATCTAGTACATAATAATATTATGTCTATATTTTCAGACCACAGCATGGAATTTACAAGGGGATATAGTACCAGTGTTTCTGGAAGACACGGGAAACCAAGCCTGCGACAGCAAGGCCGCGGGAGAACATATGTTTTGTGCTGCATATGGGTTAGGTAAGTGCAACACAGTCATAAGGATAAAACTTATTAATAGTCATATGCTATTGTAGGCTTAGATTATCCTGGACGGTTCTTCGTTATTTTTTTAAATATTAATGAATGACGTTACAAGCTAGTCGTTTTACAAAACGGTTGCAATGCCAATCGGACCCCTAAAATGTAAAGTTTCGTGAGAGACTGCACTGCGCAAGTCATCCTGAGCCATCAGCAAAACTTATCATTAAGATTGCTAGACTTTGAGATCGGGTGATAAAATCTCATTTGCCCAGTAATTTCACTACACTACAATGTCTTTAATTCGGAACACCGTAGTGCTTACAAGCAGTAGCTTGGCGGCACAATAACTGGCAAAGCGGTGGAACCTACCTAGACTTTGCAGAAAAGTTCTACCAAATAGTAAAATCTATGGTGAGGCAGCTTATATCAAACTAGCTGCTGGCTTTGCACGCATAGACTACACGAAGTTTATAGTGAATAGTTTTCTCAGTTCAAATTATCTAGGTACATACCAAATCAGATAATATGGCCCAATGTTTATTGTATAAATATATTAAGATTTTTGCCTGTAATAAATAGTTTATTATTATTTAAAGATCCTTGATTTGTAAGTCATTAGCTTAAGCGATTGGCGGGTTCGATTCCTGCAGCAGAACAAGTATTTGCGTACAGAAAAAAAAGTGATAATACTTGTTCTGTCTCTGGATGTTGTGGAATCTTTATCCTAGTAGTTCCAGGGCCCCAGGGGATCTCAGTTAGGGTCCTGGATCTATGTATATGCGTTTTGGGCGTTATGATTATTATTATTGGGTTCAAACCCAATGTCCAACAGTCCAAGCTTTTCACGATTGACCTAGACCTGATGCAGATTAAATTAGTATCATTTTGAAAAACAAATCGTGGGGATTAATGTAATAGCTTGTACGTATAGATAAAGTAATAATTCTGCTTCAAAACGATCATGTTGACCGATAGCTCAGTTGGTAGTAGCCCTGCCTTCTGATCTGTGGGTTGTGGGTTCGATTTCCACCCAGGACAAACATTTGTGTGATAACATCGGTGTTTGTTCTGTGTCTGGGTGTTATATTGTATGCTATGTATGTATTTACTAACAAAAAAGTATCTAAGTATTGTATCAGTTATCTGGTTCCCATAGCACAAGCTTTGCTTAGCTTGGGGCTAGATGGCGTTGTGTGAGATGTCCACACATAAAAAAAAATATAAAAAAAATTTAACAAGATTTTAACACTTTTGTATGTGATCGTTGGGCGTTATTATTATGACTTTTTTAAACATTTTTAGATGTGGCCCTTTGCCCAAGCTACGGTGGCATCTTCGCTGGTCAGCAAGCTGGCAGCTGGCACCTCTACGGCATCCGATCTGGTGACACTGGTGATAGAGGGCTGTGCTTGGACAAGCAAGTGTGGTTCACGGACTTAAGGATGTATGAGGACTGGATTATGGAATATCTTTAATAAACGTATGATCCAATTGGTGTGATGTTTCGTTTCCTTTCCCAATTTTTTAGCAAAACGTAATCTAAATTGTAACTCAAAGGTGACTGACTGATTGACTGACACACACTGACATAGTGATCTATCAACGCACAGCCCAAACCACTGGACGGATCGGGCTGAAATTTTGCATGCAGGTAGATGTTATGACGTAAGCACCCGCTAAGAATTTTTCGAAATTCTACCCTTAAGAGGGTGAAATGGGTGATTGAATTATTTTCCCATAGGCCTTGCCGCGGGCGAAGCTGCGGGCAGAAGTTCGTCTATACATATAAAATTCAAAGTCCTGACTGACTGACTTATATATCAACGCACAGCATAAACCGCTGGTCCTAGAGGCTTGAAATTTGGAGGGTGTGTTTTTTGAAATTCCATCCCTAAGAGGGTGGTTTAATTATCTGTGAAACATTTTCTTCTTCGTTTCCTATAGGCCACGCGGGCGAAGCCGCGGGCCGAAGCTAGTGGTAATATAATTTATTAGCGACATCGATTTTTATTTAGAACCGCCTCTGTGATGTGGTGCTTAAGTAGGTCGTCTTCATAACCTGGAGGCGGCGGGTTCGATTCCCGCGGCAAGACAAGTATTTGTGCACAGAAAAAAAGAAATACTTTTTCTGTGTCTGGGTGTTGTAGGACCATGGTTCTCGTAGTTCCTGGGTCTCTAGATACATATCCTAGTTAGGGTCAAGGATCTATGTATGTGATCGTTAGGCTTTGACTGGCCCGATAGCTCAGTTGGTAGTAACTCTGCCTTCTGAACTGGAGGTTGTGGGTTCGATTCCCACCCAGGACAAATATTTGTGAAATGAACATCGATGTTCGTTCTGTGTCTGGGTGTTATACTTTTTTATGTTATTGAATGATGTGACGAGCTAGTCGTTCACCTGATGTTACGGCCACGGCCACGGCCGCCCATAACAAAACAGTGTCACTCGGGACCCTAAAACATAAAGTTTCACTGCACTGCGCACATCATCCTGAGACATCAGCACAGTCTGGTATTAAGATTACTCGACTGTGAGATCAGATCATAAAGTCTCAATTGCCCAGTAATTTCACACAGTGCCCTTCAAACCGGAACACAGTAGTGCTTGCACACTACTGCTTGGCGGCAGAATAACTGGCAAAGCGGTGGTACCTACCTAGACAAACTTTGCAACAAAGTCCTACCACCTAAAAAAGTAGTATTGTATTCTATGTATGTATTTACAAACAAAAAAGTATCTAAGTATTGTATCAGTTATCTGGTTCCCATAGTACAAGCTTTGCTTAGTTTGAAGCTAGATGGCGGTGTGTGAAATGTCCATAAATATTTATTTTATTTTATTTATTATTCTGACCGCATTTAACTTGATTTTAAGTGACAATAAGATCAAAAGTATTTTAAGAAATGACATGACGAGCTGGTCTTTCGATTTTAAATGACACTGCAACTTATATCAGTTGCTGTGTTACTTAGAACTCTTACAGTCTTATTAATAAACACGAACTAGCTTTAGATTAGTTACACCATCTTTTGTCTTTTTCGATCCAGCTAAATATTCCAGTAGCAAAAAAAGGACAAAAGCTGAAGTAACTAATCCGAGACTAATACCCGTTTATTAATAAGGCTGTTACAGTTTAGCCTTATTAATAAACACGAACTAGCTTTAGACTAGTTGCACCATCTTTTGTCTTTTTCGATCCAGCTAAATATCCCAGTAGCAAAAATAGGACAAAATCTGAAGTAACTAAATCAAAACTACTACCCGTTTAGGGGTAAGGCTGTTAAAGTACAGAGTACTTAAATATTACTCAAATGTTATCAAATTTGACACTCACCGTTAAGGGGCGTATTTAGCACATCACTAAAGCCTTAATTATGCCTAAGTGATGACTAGACGATGAGCACTCACAGATATCGAAGCTCTATGATAAAACCGCAATAAACTAATGCCTAAAATTATATTCTCATTTGATGATAACGACGAATTCGGCTCGGTTGATTCGGTTGATCGGACAGAATTCGGCATAATTCGGGATTTGGTGTTAATTACATTATACCCACTATCCTGATCGGGGAGGCGTGTGTGTGTGTGTTTGTAGTAATAAACTGTTTGTAGTGTTTAGTTTGTTTGTAACACAGAATAAAAAAGTATAGTCAAAATTTTTCGACACGTAAGATATACAACAAAAAAATCAATAACGTAGGTCATTTTTGTCGAATGTCAAATATGAGATAAGTATAATTTAAACATCTTTCTTATCTTATCTTATCTTATATATATAAATATATATAACACAAAGGTGACTGACTGATTGACTGACTGACATAGTGATCTATCAACGCACAGCCCAAACCACTGGACGGATCGGGCTGAAATTTGGCATGCAGGTAGATGTTATAACGTAGGCATCCGCTAAGAAAAGATTTTTCGAAATTCTACCCTTAAGAGGGTGAAATGGGTGGATGAATTATTTTCCCATAGGCCACGCCGCGGGCGAAGCTGCGGGCAGAAGCTCGTGTCAAATAAATATAAACATTATTATACATAGAATTTTGATATTTTTTGTAGATGGATGGCCAAGCACAGACATAATAATAATAATAACGCCCAACGATCACATACATAGATCCTGGACCCTAACTAGGATTCCCTGTGTCTAGAGACCCCAGGAACTACGAGGACCATGGTCCCACAACACCCAGACTCAGAACAAGTATTTGCATTTTTTTTTTTCTGTGCACAAATACTTGTCCTGCCGCGGGAATCGAACCCGCTACCTCCGGGTTATGAGCCGACCTGCTCAACCACCACACCACAGAGGCTGTCTGGTATATAGGTAGTGTTTTATAAATAATTTGGTACTAAGTTAAATAGCCGAATTTTCGGCCTAAATCGATTTTCGGCAAAATTAATAGTCATCTCTTTAATGGCTTTTATCTGTCTCTATTTCAGTAGAGCTATGAAACCGAATAACCGAATTATATGAGTAAACTAATGGCTTTTAGAACTACAGTGCCCTTCAATACAATACGAGCAGTGCCGTAGGCCTACGACATTGCTTGCAAATGACAAAGCCAATTCGGTGCGCTTCGTTTTAACTAACTGAGGCAGGAATTTGAATTTGAGGCTTTTCATTTATTTTGTGCTTACACCGCGGTTTAAGCATAAAATCAACAATAAGCATTTTTTTAATGCTCATTGTGACGTTACGTGTCACTGTAATCATAAGAAAACAAAATGTGTAAATCTATGCATATAAAATTCAAAGTCCTGACTGACTGACTGACTGACGGACTTATATATCAACACACAGCCTAAGCCACTGGTTCTAGAGACTTGAAATTTGGAGGGTGTGTCCTTTGTAAAGTGTAAGTATCCACTAAGAAAGGGTTTTCCGAAATTATACCTCTAAAAGGGTGAAATGGGTGGATGAATTATCTATTTAAAAAGTCTTCTTCGTTTCCTATAGGCCACGTGGGTGAAGCCGCGGGCAGAAGCTAGTAGAAAATAAAACTAAAAACAGAAATTAACTGATTAAAACTTAACCCAATACTTTGGTTTCTCTAACGTAACATCGTTCTAATGACCCCCAATAAATACTTTATCAACGTAGTTCTCCAAAATATCAGCGATAACAACACATTTTTTTTACAAATTAAATAGCTAGACGAGTTTTGGCGGGAAAGCGAAAAAGATTGCGTCACCGCATTGTATTATTTTCCTAAACTTGTGTTATTTTCAGTGTTAGTGCATAAAATTGGTGGCATTCTATTCGTTAAGTGCTGGATTACAGGCGTGAGTGTGGGAAAATGGTATAATGATGGTGAAACGTTTCTTTTTGTGTTGTTTCCAAAACTCCATAGAAGCTTCAAGTAAAGTTGCCACCACTTTACTAGGAGTATGACTTTGACTAGACTATGACTTGACTTGATGACTTCGACTGTGATTTGACCACATATTTGCGTGAAATATTATTAACTTGATGAATTATATATATCAATTACTTGACACTGGCTAAATACACAAAAGTGTGGAGCCAAAACATTAAAAAAAAAATAGCTGGACTACTGTTCTAAAAGAATTACCAGTCAATATATTTATTTGATAAATGTGCATATTTCAGGTAATCTATAAAAAGCTTACAAAATCGAAATAGGTTAATTTTAGCCCTTTTGAAGTCAAAATGATATTAGGTACTTAAGATTAAGTTATTGTACTAAGCATACATATAAAATTACAAATTGTTTATTATCAAACATTATATAGCAAGCCCATTAGGTTCTGTTAGAGCGCCAACGACACAAGCCACTTTACGAAATTAAAATAAAATTGAGAATACACGAGAAGCAGTTGAACTTTTTATTTGTACATTTAAATCAAACAAAAGATTTAATAGGTACAATATGTGAAGTAAAAAAAGAAGTTCTCTTTCCCACTACTGGTGTGTGACACAATTGTACGAGAAATTCCTATTTTTTTTTACCAATTTCGTCTTTATAATTTAATGAAGTCTAAGTCGGTACCTATTTAAGTTCCTATGAGCTGTTCCCATAATTGCACCAATTTTAATAGCATTAAAACAAAAACATCACCAAAATTATTAAAAAATAAGACCTAAACAAAATATGTCAAAAATGTGATAAAACTTAAGACTTATCTTACGATGTAAAATGATGAATCAATGCTATTTTTTTAAAATGTTAATGAATGATGTGACGAGCTAGTCGTTCACCTAATGTTAATCAACACGGCCACCCATAACAGAACTGTGTCACTCGGAACTCTAAAATTTAAAGTTTCGTGTGACACTGCACTGAGCACATCATCCTGAGACATCAGCACATACTCGACTATGGGATCAGATCATAAAGTCTCAATTGCCCAGTAATTTCACTAGCTACAATGACGTCCAAACTGGAACACGGTAATGATTGCGCACTACTGCTTGCAGAATAACTGGCAAAGCGATGGTACCTACCTATACGACCTTTGCAGAAAAGTCTAACTCCCTAGTAAAAATAAAATATTGGATACAAAAAAGAACGTAGAAGGTATGTATAAGTACCGTACATTTTTCATATATATGGACAGAATTGCTTCCGCTCTTACTCCGTGATAGAGATACAAAGCTGTAGAAATTCCATCTGTATGTAAATCCCAAGGGCACACTGCGTCGACTCCGCGTATTGCATAACAAGTTATTGTTTATGTGACTGGTTTAATCAACCCATCTATACGCCATTACAGTTCGTAGAAACTGTACGTAGCTTTTATGAGTAAGCGGCGTGGGTATTCATTAACCCCTTACACACATGGTGAAAGTAATCGTAGATTCGGCATCCTTTTTGTATAGGCAAGTTTGGCTTTAGCAAGATTGTTTGATTTTTTTTTCCAGGACACAGGGCTACATTAAAACTGTGTAATGTATATTAAGGTCAAATAAAGGTATTTTTCATTTTCATTTTATTTCATTTTACTATTACACTACAGACTGAAATTTCCGTCTGCCTGTCTTGTAAGTTGAGCCGTCTTGCTTTTTATCGTAGGACAGTCGTTAGTTAGAACCTTTCAGGCGATCTAAAAGTTCTAACGTCTAAGCACTTGCCTACACGAAAAGAAATCAAAAAAAGAAAGAAGAATCGTACAGAGCTCAAAAATTAATGAATTACTATGGCAAAGATTTTGGCATGAGACTTGTAAGAACATATTCATAAGCAAACTTTATTATTAAAAATAGGTGTGTTCTATATTTTTTATTATTTTATATATATTTTATATTTCTCTTGGTCATCGCAGCACGCGAAAAAAAACAAAATATGTCAAAAATGTGATAAAACTTAAGACTTATCTTACGATGTAAAATGATGAATCAATGCTATTTTTTTAAAATGTTAATGAATGATGTGACGAGCTAGTCGTTCACCTAATGTTAATCAACACGGCCACCCATAACAGAACTGTGTCACTCGGAACTCTAAAATTTAAAGTTTCGTGTGACACTGCACTGAGCACATCATCCTGAGACATCAGCACATACTCGACTATGGGATCAGATCATAAAGTCTCAATTGCCCAGTAATTTCACTAGCTACAATGACGTCCAAACTGGAACACGGTAATGATTGCGCACTACTGCTTGCAGAATAACTGGCAAAGCGATGGTACCTACCTATACGACCTTTGCAGAAAAGTCTAACTCCCTAGTAAAAATAAAATATTGGATACAAAAAAGAACGTAGAAGGTATGTATAAGTACCGTACATTTTTCATATATATGGACAGAATTGCTTCCGCTCTTACTCCGTGATAGAGATACAAAGCTGTAGAAATTCCATCTGTATGTAAATCCCAAGGGCACACTGCGTCGACTCCGCGTATTGCATAACAAGTTATTGTTTATGTGACTGGTTTAATCAACCCATCTATACGCCATTACAGTTCGTAGAAACTGTACGTAGCTTTTATGAGTAAGCGGCGTGGGTATTCATTAACCCCTTACACACATGGTGAAAGTAATCGTAGATTCGGCATCCTTTTTGTATAGGCAAGTTTGGCTTTAGCAAGATTGTTTGATTTTTTTTTCCAGGACACAGGGCTACATTAAAACTGTGTAATGTATATTAAGGTCAAATAAAGGTATTTTTCATTTTCATTTTATTTCATTTTACTATTACACTACAGACTGAAATTTCCGTCTGCCTGTCTTGTAAGTTGAGCCGTCTTGCTTTTTATCGTAGGACAGTCGTTAGTTAGAACCTTTCAGGCGATCTAAAAGTTCTAACGTCTAAGCACTTGCCTACACGAAAAGAAATCAAAAAAAGAAAGAAGAATCGTACAGAGCTCAAAAATTAATGAATTACTATGGCAAAGATTTTGGCATGAGACTTGTAAGAACATATTCATAAGCAAACTTTATTATTAAAAATAGGTGTGTTCTATATTTTTTATTATTTTATATATATTTTATATTTCTCTTGGTCATCGCAGCACGCGTGAACTGATTGATCATATTCGAAAATTATTTTTTTGTTGTGTTTATTATTGTCATGAGAAAATTCTGAAAGAAAAAAAATAGAAAAGCTAAGCGAAAAATTGAAAATAATTCCACTCAAGTGAAACCGCTGGTCGCAGCTAGTAAGTAACAAAATTGATGTCAGCTTAAACTTAGACAACGTAAAATTGATTTTACTTCGAAAATGCCCTTATGTGCATTCATGTAAAATTTACATATAGAGGTATTGGAAAAAATCGTAGCGTCAAAAACAATATGCCCTTATGTATGTTGCGTGTTACAGCGATTTTACTTATAAGTGCAGGCATTGCATAGACACTTAAAATCGTTGCAAGTATTAGGTATATATAAAAACATAAATGTGACAACGATGAGTAGTCAAGACCGGTGTTCGAGTCACACATCTGCATACTAATTGAGGTAGACACCATGCCTCAATGCTCAATGGAGAGTGAGACGTCAATACAACGGGACTAACAAACGGGCGACAAGTCGCTGCTACAAACATGTCGCAAATAATGATAGACGTTGCAATAATAATTGTGGTCGTGGGTACATAAATGAAAGTTTTTTCACCTCGATCAATTTAATCTTAAAGCGTTTCAAAATAAATTCCTGGAGAGATAGCCCAACCGTCATGTTGTTCACTATAGTCGTTGCATTTGTAGTAAATTATTATTGTATTAAATCTAAAATTGAAAAAAAAATGATGAATACTAAACGGGCCGACCGACGTTGTCCAAAATTCCCATAAAAATACATCAATAAAAAAAATGAAAAAGTAAAAAAACTTTCTTAATTTTATCTTTCATAGGAATCTTTTCCTGACTAAAATAAACACAACAAAATAAGAATTAGTGAAAATATACCATCTATTCAAGTGTGATGCGATTACCAAGGGGGGAAGGGAAATAGAGACTTTTATTAGCTCATGGCAATTCGATTAGCTGTTCTCAGCCGATCGGTAAAGTTAAGAAACGTTCACTGCTGTCACTACATGGATGGGTGACTGCTACAAATGTGGTACTTACAACCGAGAACCGAACATTATGAGTACCGTGCTTTGAAAGGCAAGTTAAGGCGTTTGGTCCCGGTTGTGGTCTTAATAACAGTTGCTAGGCCAAGTCAGAAGACTTCGAGCAGCTTGGATATTCTGTCACCAGGGCTAACCATTTACTCGAGAAGAAAAGAGAAAAAGAAAAAGGAAGGATATAAATTTGCATTAAACAAAATCGTACCCAGTACTATAGTGACAACAATGACAATAATGTCAAACTTGTTGGCATCAAGCGACAAACTTAGCAACTGCAACTTTGCTAGCGACTATTTCAGACCTTGTCGCAAGTCTGCTATCCACAGCGAAACAAAGCAATCGGGAACCATTACGTTCGCATTCGATTTAAAAACAATAGCGATTAACACGCCGCCGGTAGCCAGTGTGCGATCATACACCGCTAGTGGACTACTTGATACCAGTTCATACAAACCTCATACGAATATCATACAGTTTACTTATCGGCGTTGCTAGAACAGAAAATTACCAGAGAATAACAAGTTACTTTTTTCATACAATATTGCGGATTGACAATTGATAGTTTTGAGTTGAAAAAGTGTATGCAATGTAAGATTTGGAACGATTGTCACTGCTAGTGTCTTGCAAATATCTCATACACAAGCCATACAAAACGCTTGTCAAGTAATACCTACATTCGGTGTCACTAGAAATAATAGACTGCAGATTGTAGTGTTACTTTGAAAGTAGTGTCAGTGTTCATACAACGTTCATACATTTTCATCCGAAATGTGGTGGAGATTTATAATCTTCTGCGTACTAGTTACATTAGTCTTATTTGTGGTTCTAAGCTGCATCCACGGCCGTCCAGTGCTGCACCTGTTCTTCCACCGATGCTGTACAGAAAACATCGAAAACGATCAAGTGATCTTCGAAAATTTTGGGAACAACTTCTTAAGGGAAAGACTGGTTGGTGCTGAAATTTTAGAAGCAGATAATGGTACTTTCTTTCCAGAAGAAGAAGTAGAAGAAGTAATGGAGAATTTGAGAGAAGTAATGTGGAATGTGCATGATCCGAAGCATAGAAATGAGACTGAAAGTTTAGGCACTTAGTGTCAAGCGAAACTAGCATTATAGACTATGTACTCAAACAACTAAGTGCCAATTTAGTGCATAAAATGGTACTTACGGACTATACTTACATTAATAAGCTAACTGTATGTGATTTGGTGTTAGTGGAGTTACTTGAAGAAGGGATATCAACTATAAATAGATTTTATGTGTTTTGGAGTTTTAAATACCTTAAAAACATTCCAAGATGTATTTACAAGTCACATTTTGAAAAATGCCGGTATTTCTGCCGGCATATTTCCTATCATAATAATTATTTTGCATAAATAAAATCAATGAAAAGTCAATAATTATAGTTTCTAGCCCTAAATTTGTGCAAAGTGCCATAATGTATTACATATTATTATAGTTGTAACAGTTCTGTTATTGCGTAAGATTTTTTATGTTAATGAATGATGTGATGAGCTAGTCGTTCACCTGATGTTAAGCGACATGGCCACCCATAACATCTATCTATATATTTGATGACACAGTCATAAACGACATAGCACATACTTGTCATAGTGCATAATATACCAATTATTGTTGAGAATGAAATAACAACTTTAGTCATCATACTTAGTGCTCATTTCTGCCTGCGATTCAAAGTTCTTTATTGCTAATGGTGGGCTGACTGATATGCCTTTTTGAAGGAAAACTTATTTACGCGCGTTTGACTTGGAGAGAAAGCTGGTGTTACTGGAAATTGAAGTTAATTTATGTTAGATAAAAAAAATGGTTTACGTTAGATTTCCATTCTCAACATATAGTTAAAAATTTGTACCAAAATTAATATTTATTCATAAAAAAATTGTGTTAAAAATTATTATGTTGGTATATCCGGTAAAATGACAATAATTTACAATTGTCAAGATGGCGACCTTAACATAAAACAGGGGAGTTTTGGCGGGAACGTGTAAAAGATTGCGTCACCGCATTGTATTATTTTCCAAAACTTGTGTTATTTTCAGTGTTAGCGCATAAAATTGGTGGCATTCTATTCGTTAAGTGCTGGATTACAGGTGTGAGTGTGGGAAAATGGTATGATGATGGTGAAAAGTTTATTTTTGTGTTGTTTCCAAAACTCCATAGAAGCTTCAAGTAAAGTTGCCACCACTTTATATACTATGACTTGACTTAATGACTTCGACTATGACTTGACACATATTTGCGTGAATTATCATTAACTTGGTAAATTATCAATTACTTGACACTGGCTAATTACACAAAAGTGTGGAGCCAAGTTATACCGACCGATAGATGGAGCTAAATTAAAGAAGTTTTACTTCAGTCGTGTGGCACACTCGTTTTTTTTGTATATATGTATATTATTGTCTCTTCTCTAAATTATAATGTATGTCTGCTAATTTTAATGTAACGTTGTGTGATGAAAAATAAAAAAAGTCGTAAGTCTAAATTGTCATTAAAGATTTAACATTTGTGTGATGAACATAGATGTTTTTTTGTATCTGGGTGTTATATTGTATTCTATGTATGTTTTTACAACCAAAAAGTATCTAAGTATTGTGTCAGTTACCATACTACAAGCCTCGCTTTGGGGTAGATGGCGCTGTGCAAAATGTCCACAAATATTTACAAATTAATCGATTAAAGTTAATTCGTTACAATTTATTTGTTTTACTGTCAACATTTTAATACTAAATTTATTAACTTTAAGTAAAATTCGAAACAAATGGTCACTATAAAGGAACAAAATGCAACGCACATATTATTGTGTTGTAGTAGACCAAACCGTGCTAAGTATCAACATCACCAAAATTCTCTTTAAAACTTTCTCTCCTTTTTGATTGATACCTAACCGGAATGTGTCCTTCTTGCTTATCCATTCCTAATTTGTTTTCTTTATAAAACTTTATATTTCATAATATAAATAAAAAAAAACAATGCTTAACGATCACATACATAGATCCTGGAACCTAACTTGGATTCCCTGTGTCTAGTGACTCAGGAACTACGAGGACCATGTTCCCAGAACACCGAGACTAAGAACAAGTTTTTTTTTTCTGTGCTCAAATACTTGTCCTGCCGCGGGAATCAAACCCACCGCCTCCGGGTTATGAGCTGAACTGCTCAATCACCACACCACAGAGGCTGTCAATAGTTAAAAAGCTACTGCGAATCATTACTACTTGAAAGAAAACGGGATAATCCATTATAATCTACTAACTCTGGACACAACTTTGGCAGCTTACTTATCATGTACATGCAATAACAAAAATCCCACCTAATAGAGAATAATGGTATCTTGTTCTCCTAAGCTGGGACCCTTTGTTGTACTCCATATAGCCTCAGTGGGTGGACTTAATTATGAAGTTACCTACGACTAATATAGAGAGTTATGGCGGGAAATCGAAAAAGATCGTGTCACCGCATTGTATTATTTTCCAAGTGTTATTTTCAGTGTTAGTGCATAAAATTGGTGGCATTTTATTCGTTAAGTGCTGGATTACAGGCATGAGTGTGGGAAAGTGGTATAATGATGGTGAAACGTTTCTTTTCGTGTTGTTTCCAAAACTGAATAGAAGCTTCTGGTAAAGTTGCCACCACTTTACTAGGAATATGATTTGATTAGACTATACTAGATTATGATTTGACTTGATGACTTGGACTGTGACTTGACTTGACACATATATACATTAATTAACTTGAAAAATTATCAATTATTTATTTAAATTATCTATTTTCGGGTAAATAGAGTCTTAAAAGGAAGGCAACGTATCGGCAGCGCCCCCGGTGTTGCGGGTGTCTATAGGCGACGGTAACTGCTTACCATCAGGAGGGCCGTCTGCTTGTTTGTCTTTCTATGTTATAAAAAATAAAAAAAGTTGCTTGTTACTGGCTAAATACACAAAAGTGTGGAGCCAAACCAAAAACAAAGAAATAAATAAATAGACAGGCTGCATAACAGTAGCGCCTGTAAAGGTCGATAGAGACCAATAGTATTAGCTCGTTAAAAAAAAAAATTGTTGACGATGCTTTCGAACCTCATCCTTTTTTATTTCCGTTCCTACCCTTACAATGCAAAATCAAAATCAAAAGATTTTATTACAAATAGGCTACTTTTAGCGAAATTGTGAAATTTATTTTGTAAAAGTCTACAAAATACCAGAATTTCACAGTTTCGGTCTAAGGTTATGAAACGAAACCTGTTTCTGTTTAGACAAGTACCTTGTTACAACAAACTTAATTTAAAACAAGAGGGTCGTTGTAATGAATTAATTAAAATTTTGTAACTCTTTTGTAGGTGATTTTCTGTATTGAAATAGAGAGTGTGTATATACAAGGTGGAATTTAATTAGTTCTTTTCTTTTAATATTCAGTCCATGCTATAGAATGCTCCCATATAACTAAATAAAAAAATTACTTAAAATAAAACTTAAATCTAGATGCTATCAAATTTAAATTATAAAGAAAAGCCTTGTGACATTAAACAAAGCAGGTGTTTTATTGCCTACGAAACATTTACATAGCACTCAGCTGGTGCCCGCGATGTGTGTACCGTTAAATAGACATTTCGGCTGTCATGCAGTTATTTTAGGCACTAAATACTAAAACATTTTTTTTAAATTTGAATCTTTAACAAATATTCTATAGCATGGTCTGAGTACATACATTTAAGGAAAAGAGTGAATTAAATGCCACCGTGTATACACACTTCTATTGTCCCTGTCGGCACCAGAGTCAATGGCATTTTTCTTCCCGTTGCCTCAACAGCAACGAGGATCGAGAAGACTAGCGTTGTCCTCTTCTTCTCTTATCCCGGCAACGGCCCAAGGCTCGCACCTCCAGGGCGCCTCCCACTTTTGATGGCGGGGTGCCTTAAGGGCCTGCCCTCCCGCCCGGTGATGCTGTAAGGTTGGTAGAAACCTTAATAGAATAGCATTAGCCCGTTCAAAAACAAAAAAAAGCGGGACCAAGGCCGATGTTACAGAAAAAGTTTCAACGTGTCGGCAAGCAGCGTGGATCAATTTTGAAACCCTTTTCGGAGCGGCCTTTTTAGTCGAAAAATTTCTAGCCTCAAAGCCCTCTATAAAGAAGAACTATTAGCTACTGTTTATAGCTGCTATCGCTTAGTCTGTTTACAATCTGTATATAAATCAGGACATTCCTTCACAGCCAGCGCGATATTGCCGACTAGAGGACGACACAGGAATGTAATAACAATGAACTTAGTAAAGCTAGGCATTCTAGTAGAGCTAGGGATCCTAGTGGAATTGTTAGTGCTTTAATCTGACAAAGTGTTTAGACTGGGAACAATGGTATATACAGTCGACTCATTAATTCAAACCTACGATAATTCGAAGCTGTCTATAATTCAAAGATATCACGAGTTCCCTAGAAAATCTCTTTATATTTCGATCTAAATTGATACATTTTAATGCAATTGGTAATTCGAATAAAAACAACTACGCAACAAAATGACGCGTTAATTTGAACTTATTGGCGTCAAACACTCCACAAGTCGAAAAGAAAAAGTCACTTGATCCTCTTATAAACAAGTCTGAGTAATCCATCTATACTTATACTATTTGTTGTTGTTTTTTCTATTATTAATACTATTCACTCACGGAATATCAAAAGTTCCCCTTTGGAATTGGAGAGCAGAGACTGAAACAAATAAAGCCATCACTCTATATCCAAGCGTAGAGATCCATTTAGATCTTAGCAAGAAGGCTTATTAGAGTTGAGACGCAGACACGAGTCCTGGATTTCGGACACAGTCCTGGTTTTATTTATTCAAATACCTATCTATCTCATACAACGTAGTAAAGTAGTAGTAAAGTCTACGTAGAGGCGAACGAGTCTTGGACATGAGGGACCATTGCGGTCCCTGTAGTCCGAATCTGAACCTACTGATAGTCCTTGGAGATAGGTGTACAATGACATCACTGTTTAGAGTATAGTAAACTATAATGTTCTTTCACACTGCACATCAGGTCAATAACAAAAGGTAGTAATAAAGGCACAACACAATAATGATATTTTTAATGAGGTTTTGAACTGGTTTACTAAAAACAATCTACTGTTAAATAGTAAGAAAACTAAATGTATTAAGTTTTCGTTACCTAATGTTAGGGGGTCTCCTACAAATTTATTACTGAATGGTGAGGCATTAGATTTGGTACAATCTGTCACGTTCCTTGGCATAACTATAGACTCTAAATTACAGTGGGGTCCTCACATATCAAACATTGCTGGTAGATTGAGCTCTGCTGCATATGCTGTGCGTAAAATCAGACAGTTTACTGATGAAGCCACTGCAAGATTAGTATACTTTAGTTACTTCCACAGTATTATGTCATACGGCATCTTACTGTGGGGTAAAGCCGCGGACATACAATCAATTTTTGTCTTACAGAAAAGAGCAATTCGTTCCATTTATAACATGAAATCCCGCGACTCTCTCAGGGAACGATTTAAGGAGATAAATATTCTTACAGTGGCTTGTCAATACATTTACGACAATTTGATGTACACTCGCAAAAACATTAGCTCTTTTCCCAGATATTGCGACATTCATAACTTTAATACTAGGAACAAAAATAAATTGAAAGTTCCAAGATTCAGACTGCAGAAAGTTAATGGTTCATTTATGGGAAACTGTATACGCTTTTATAACAAGTTGCCCGACGGTATCGAACAATTGTCAATGCGTAAATTTAAATTATTCATAAAGTCAAACTTAATGAAAAAAGCCTATTACACAATAAATGATTATGTGTCGGACAAAAAAGCTTGGCCTGAATATCCCAAGCTTAACGGTATGAAAGCTTAGGTACTTTGCCTATTGCCTATTCCTATCTATAAATTCAGTTTCTATTTGTAATGTTTATAATAAGATAATCACGGTATTTTTCTTGCACCGGTGTGACGTGGTGGTTATTTTTGTAACATATTCATTATCTCAATTGTAATGAATTATATACATTGTAAAAGACAGTAGAAAGAAGACAAAAAAAAAATACATCACTGTAAAGTTTCTTGTAGCTTCTTCTTTACAGTTGTAATCGAAGCTTCGGATCAAAGTTTTCAATTCTGCATTGTGCCGGATTGCTTGCACCAGTAGTGAGAAAGAGAACTGCTTTTTTTTCAAACTCATATATTGTAATGGGCTTGCTATATTATTTGACAATAAGCACTTTGTAATTTTATATGCTTAGTGAAATAACTTAATTTTAAGTACCTAGTATAATTTTGACTTGTAAAAGTGCTAAAATTAGCCTATTTGCAATAAATCTTTTGACTTTGACTTTGACTTTATTAATAATTATAGTGACAACTAAGTTGCAGGAGCAAAAATATCTCCCGGCGGGAAAATATATCCCGAACTGTATTGGCGCGCCAACCTATCTGTCAAACGTCAAAGTCGTGCGTTCGGAAAGCACAGATAAGGCGCGTTCCGAACGCCACAGACACAATACTATAATCTTGATTTTAAATCTAGCTCACCCAACGTAGTTAAGTTTACGTACGTAGAGAAAAGACTTTCTTAGGCGCAGTTTTTTTTGTATTCAATATCGTAAGTAGTTCACATAACACAGTGTACTTACGTATATCATAGAAATGAACTTTGGGCGTAGTCTTGGTTTTAAATAATTGATTATATATTATGACTGAAACAAATATTTTGATTCACGTACATAGGTACGTGAATAAATATAAATTTGTTGTGTGAGAGGAGTAGGAGTATGACTTTGACTAGACTATGACTTGACTTGATGACTTCGACTGTGACTTGACACATATTTGCGTGAAATATTATTAACTTGATGAATTATCAATTACTTGACACTGGCTAAATACACAAAAGTGTGAAGTCAAAACATAAAAAAAAAGTAGCTCATGGGAAGCGTGCGGTGACGATGACACGATTTTTACGCTTTTTGTTCACCCAAAAAGTACACATATATACACAGTATACATATAGCTCATGGAAAGCGTTTGGTGATGATTACGTGAGTTTCATGATTTTGGTTCACCCAAAAAGTACTCGCGCCTAAACAAGTTTTCACTACAAAAAACAACAAGAAAAACAGTCTCAAAATTGAAACCATGTTATTGAGACTGGCGATTCTTAGTCCCATCACTATTCTATTGAATCCCAAGGCACTAAACCAGCCTTTTTGCCGGCAAAGGAATAGTGCTTTTGCATTTAAATTGCCTGGAAGAGGCTTTTGAGAGGAGACATTGAAACCGGTGGCACGTCCGCCGGTTCGGTGGCGATCTGTGGCGAAATCTTTTAATGGATGACCTTTATCACTCCTATGTATTGAAGTAAAACTTTTTTACTCACGCTTGACTTGGGGAGTAAACTGGTGAATGCGTAGCGAGGCGAATGGAAGCTGATTCACGTAGATCTCCATTGCATATAAGAAAGTTGAAAATTTGTATTATTATGTTGGTATATCCAAAATTAGTTGGTATACAAAAAAAAAGAAATATTCGGTAAAATGGCGACATTAACATTAAACACAGCAAAACAATGTTATACCGGCCGATAGATGGAGCTAAACTAAGGAAGTTTTACTTCAGTCGTGTGGTCTAAAGCATACGCATTTTTTTTTTATGTGTCGAAGATCAAGTGATCAGTTTTTAAGCAGCGGGTGTTGCTGCCCACTCCCTGGATATTATTCCCTTACGAAATAATATGACAAGCTAGTCACTCGCTTGATGTTAAGCGACACGACTACTCATATTAGTTGCAGTGAACACTTGAAACTCTAAAGTATAGTTTTACGTGACACTGCACTGCGCACGTCATTCTGAGACATCAGTACAATCTAGTAAAAAGATTACTAGACTGTGAGATCAGGTCATAAAGTCTCATTGGCCCAGTAATTTAACCAGCTACAGTGCCAGCAGTAGTGCGCAAGCACGTGCTTGGCGACCGAATAACTGGCAAAACGGAGATGTCTACTATATCTACTAGACGAACTTTGCAGAAAAGTCCTACCACCAGTAATATTATTTCCATTTCTGTGATTCCTGGTAACGCCAGAGTCGTGGTTGAATCGGCGCCATATTTATTAACCCAGCATCCGTTTCCGGTGCGGGTGGTTGATTTAAACGCACATTTCCGGTGTATCACTTGGCTTACTTCCGTTGGACGTTTATTATATTAATAAATAGTGCGGTATGCTTTATTATAGGGTTAGGTTGGTAGTAAATGTTCTAGTACGCGAAATTGAGTCAGTGGCCAGTTTCATTGAATTTTACTTGGTTACTTGTTTACTAGGGAAGTAATTACAATAATAATAATTATAAATCTATGTGTTTTTTTATGTTTTGGCTCCACACCTCCGTGTATTTAGCCAGTGTCAAGTAATTGATAATTTATCAAGTTAATGATATTTCACGCAAACATGTGTCAGGTCACAGTCGAAGTCATCAAGTCAAGTCAGTCAAGTCATAGTCTAGTCAAAGTCATACTCCTAGTAAAGTGGTGGCAACTTTACTTGAAGCTTCTATGGAGTTTTGGAAACAACACGAAAATAAACGTTTCACCATCATTGTACCATTTTCCCACACTCACGCCTGTAATCCAGCACTTAACGAATAGAATGCCACCAATTTTATGCACTAACACTGAAAATAACACTAGTTTTGGAAAATAATACAATGCGGTGACGCAATCTTTTTCGCTTTCCCGCCAAAACTCAATCTATGTGTTAGGTAATAGGATTGAGTTAATTTGAGTATGTCTTACTTATTTGCTATTATTTAAATATTCATGTAAACGATTGAACGAAAGGGATAACTTACTTTTATTAAATATTAATTTGACTTTCGACTTTTGCCAGCCTCTGTGGTGTGGTGGTTGAGCAGGTCGGCTCATAGCCTGTACGCGACGGGTTCGATTCCCGCGGCAGGACAAGTATTTGTGCACAGAAAAAAGTGCAAATACTTGTTCTGAGTCTGAGTGTTGTGGGACCATGGTCCTCGTAGTTCCTGGGTCCTTAGACACAGGGAATCCTAGTTAAGGGCCATCTATGTATGTGATTGTTAGGAGTTGTTATTATTATTATTATTGACTGTTATGCGGAACGAAGTTTGCCGAATCAGCTAGTAATTTATACAAGGTGGAATTTAATTCGTTCTTTTCCTTTAATATGTGTTTTCAGTCCATGCTATAGAATGCTCCCATATAACTACACAAAAAAAGTACCTATGAAATAAAACTTAAATCTAGGTATTATCAAATTTAAATTCTAAAGAAAAGCCTTGTGACATTGAACAAAGCAGGTGTTTTATTGCCTACGAAACATTTACAAAGCACTCAGCCGGTGCCCGCGCTGTGTGTACCGTTAAATAGACATTTCGGCTGTCATGCAGTTATTTTAAGAGGCACTAAATACTAAAACATTTTTTTTATTTTGTCCTTGTACTAATATCCTATAGCATGGTCTGAGTACATACATTGAAGGAAAAGAGTGAATTAAATGCCACCTTGTATATTCAGAGTTATTTGTCTTACTTACCAACCTTGTGACAGCAATAATTATTTTTTGAATGCTCAAAAATTGTTTCAAGGGAAGTTAAATATTCTCTCAAAACTTTAAAAGGAAGTTTTAATGGTCACGGATTAAGGCTTCCTGCACTCTTGAACCGGGGCATAGCGGGGCTTAATGGGCGTAATAAATTTATGACACTTTTAAGTTAGGTTTAAAACAGTTTTTACATCTGTTTGTGCGGAAACGGATTTTGATGATTTATTTAGTTAGTTTTAAGGGAGATTAATCACATCACGCTCCACGCTAATATTATAAAGGTGAAAGTTTGTATGTATGTGTTTGTGTGTATCTGTGTATATGTGTATGTTTTTTTACTCCTTCACGCTCAAACGGCTGAATGGAAATTCGGTACCAAAATAGCTTATACACTAGATTAACTTATAGGCTACAATAATTTATCACACAAAAGTGAAATTTTACCGTGGGATGAGCAAATAACTAAAATACTTTTCTTCCGCGGGTGAAACCGCGGAGCACAACTAGTAATAATAATAATAACGCCCAACGATATCATACATAGATCCTGGACCCTAACTAGGATTCCGTGTCTGTGGACCCAGGAACTACGAAGACCATGCTCCCACAACTCAGAACCAGTATTTGTGCTTAATATTTTTGTGCACAAATGCTTGTCCTGCCGCGGGAATCAAACCCGCTGCCTCCAGGTTATGAGCCGACCTGCTCAACCACCACACCACAGAGGCTGTCAAGGCCTGTTGAGGTGTATTATTTTGTATTATTAAAACAAAATAATAAGCTCGCTACGCTATATTAGGCTCATTTGGCATTGTGAAGATTAACTAAACCAGGATTATTTTTTTAGTTAAGCTGGCATTAAAACGAAACGCGCTAGTTTACCTATTGTTCAACACGTAAAAAAGAATAATATAGCTTTTTAAAGTAATAGTTAAACGCTAACAGCCTTATTAATAAACACAAACTAACTTTAGACTAGTTACACCATCTTTTGTCTCTTTCGATCCAGCTAAATATTCCAGTAGCAAAAAAAGGACAAAAGCTGAAGTAACTAATCCGAGACTAATACCCGTTTATTAATAAGGCTGTAAAAGTTTTGTATAAGAAATTAGGACAAAGTTGTTTGTTTAAATTATTCATGAGGTATGATTGAAAAGGTTTCAGGTGAATTAAATCCTATTCAAAGGTAGACAAAATTTATTTAAAATAAAACACTTGTTTAGATTTTGGTATCATGTATGGACTAATTAATCGAAGCTTTGGATCAGAATTTTCTATTCTGCATTATGCCGGATTGCTTGCACCAGTAGTGAGAAAAATTACTTCTTTTTCTTCAAACTCACATATTGTATCTAACGGGATTTCTATTTAACATTCAATACTAAGCACTTTGTAATATTATATGCTTAGTACAACAACTTAATTTTAAGTACCTAATATAATTTTGACTTGTAAAAGTGTTAAAATATATTGCAATTGCAATATCTTATTTGCAATAAAATTCTTTGACTTTGATCTGCTGGGCGATCACGTAACTCGATTGCAACCCATAGAAACACAAGTTTGTATGGATTTGACAGTTTCAATTCGCAGTTTATGTGCATAACTAGTATGGAAATGAGGAGTTTTGGCGGGAACGCGAAAAAGATTGCGTCACCGCATTGTACTATTTTCTAAAACTTGTGTTATTTACAGTGTTAGTGCGTAAAATTGGTAGCATTCTATTCGTTAAGTGCTGGATTACAGGCGTGAGTGTGGGAAAATGGTATAATGATGGTGAAACGTTTCTTTTCGTGTTGTTTCCAAAACTTCATAGAAGCTTCAAGTAAAGTTGCCACCACTTTACTAGGAGTATGACTTTGACTAGACTATGACTTGACTTCATGACTTCGACTGTGACTTCACACATATGCGTGAAATATCATTAACTTGATAAATTATCAATTACTTGACACTGGCTAAATACACGGAGATGTGGAGCCAAAACATAATAATAATAATAGTATGGAAATTTCTCCTGTTGCATTGCAATCAAAGTTTCGTGATCGCCCCACTACTACTATTAATGAATAACACTAATTAATTTTCATCTGCAAACATACTCGTGGTAGACATTACATCCGAGTTATCATCCCCATCTACATCAAAACTCACAGCATCTTCGTTTTCAAATTTGACTATACTATACTCTACATTACTAGTGTACTTTTTAAGCACACTTAAAAGGTCAATTTGAGCATCGATTTTCTTATTAACAGGAATATTTTTTAGCATTGGAACCATAGACAAAGCGAAATTTATATCAGCGTCCGTTCCATATGCTTTCGAAACAGGTTCTAGAGAAAACACTTCATTGCTATTCTTAGAAGCTAATTCTTCTCTAAGTTTATTCATTGAATATTCGACATATTTCTCGACGTTTTTATTCTGCTCTTTCGTTATTGACGATTCAGTTTTTCTTTTCTTTCGCATTTCTTTAGTGTTTACTTCGATGGGACTTCTGATTTGATCCTGGTTTTGGTCGCATTCCTCTTCAAACTGGTCTACTGAATCATTATTGGTGAACATGTAACTTGCCTCAGTTTCTTTCAGGTTTATAGTTAAGTGATCTATTAGAAACATCATTTGGTTAAAGTAAATGTATTTGCGTCGCTTGTGTTGGAGCGGGTCCTTCATGATTTTGAGTTCTCTCGTGAAACAGGTTCGCAAGTTGTTCCACCGTTTTATTACTTCTGTTCCTGGAACAAATGAGATGATTAGGTTAGTGAATGAAATTGTAATCTCATATAGCTCGCTGCATCTCATTCACCGTTAATAAACGTTTATTTATGTCTTTTTATAACCTATTATTATTGATCACACTAATATTATAAAGGCGAAAGTTTGTATATGTGTATGTTTGTTACTCCTTCACGCTTAAACGGCTGAATGGATTTGGATGAAATTCGGTACCAAGATAGCTTATACACTGGATTAACATATAGGCTAGTAAAATAGATTACTTTAATAATTAAGTTGATACGTTCTTGGATAACCTATCACGATTACTATACAAGATACTCTAACTGCTGTTTTTTTTATGTTATTGAAAGATGTGACGAGCTAGTCGTTCACCTGATGTTAAGCGCTGCGGCCACCCATAACAGAACAGTGTCACTTGGAACCCTAAAACATAGAGTTTTAAGCGATACTGCACTGCGCACATCATCCTGAGACATCAGCACAGTCTGGTAATAAGATTACTCGACTGTGAGATCAGATCATAAAGTCTCAATTGCCCAGTAATTTCACTAGTGCCCTTCAAACCGGAACACAGTAGTGCTTGCACACTACTGCTTGGCGGCAGAATAACTGGCAAAGCGGTGGTACCTACCTAGACGAACTTTGCAACAAAGTCCTACCACCTAGTAAGTACCGTATAACATTACAGTAGGTATGTACAAACCTATATTAACAAATTACATAGCATTAGGCCAGTAATATGCTTAGTATCAAGACAAGACTCAAATGATATCATATGGTACCATTTTTTTTGTATGTTTTGGCTCCACACTTTTGTATATTTAGCCAGTGTCAAGTAATTGATAATTTATCAAGTTAATATTTCACGCAGATAATAATATGTGGTGTAATGTCCCCCCTGAAGTAGACCCCTTAGCCCCGAAATACCGGGACCTTTTTACTAGGTGGTAGAACTTTGTTGCAAAGTTCGTCTAGGTCGGTACCACCGCTTTGCCAGTTATTCTGCCGCCAAGCAGTAGTGTGCAAGCACTACTGTGTTCCGGTTTGAAGGGCACTGTAGCTAGTGAAATTACTGGGCAATTGAGACTATATGACCTGATCTCACAGTCTAGTAATCTTATTACCAGGCTGCGCTGATGTCTCAGGATGATGTGCGCAGTGCAGTGTCACGCGAAATTCTGTTTTGGGGTTCCGAATGATACTGTTCTGTTATGGGCGGCCGTGGCGCTTAACATCAGGTGAACGACTAGCTCGTAACATCACTAAGTAGCATAAAAATATATATATATATATACTAGCGGCCCGCCCCGGCTTCGCACGGGTATTTAATATATATCTATTATAGATTGAGATATAAACTATCCTATCTCTCAAGTTGGATCGAACTGCACATGGTGTGCGAATTTTATTATAATCGGTTAAGTGGTTTAGGAGTCCATTGAGGACAAACATTGTGACACGAGATTTATATATATATTAAGAAGATAATAAGTATAGTTTGGTTACACTTATCAGCAAAACTACAGCATGTCATTTTCTACTAAAATTCTGTTCAAGGAGCTCCTCCCCGCCCCAAGAATGTGGGATTCGACACCAGACTGGATACCCCCCACTGATAAAGTCAAAAGTCAAAGTCAAAAGATTTATTGCAAATAGGCTAATTTTAGCACTTTTACAAGTCAAAATTATACTAGGTACTTAAAATTAAGTTATTTCACTAAGCATATAAAATTACAAAGTGCTTATTGTCAAATAATATAGCAAGCCCATTACAATATATGAGTTTGAAAAAAAGCAGTTCTCTTTCTCACTACTGGTGCAAGCAATCCGGCACAATGCAGAATTGAAAACTTTGATCCGAAGCTTCGATTACAACTGTAAAGAAGAAGCTACAAGAAACTTTACAGTGATGTATTTTTTTTTTGTCTTCTTTCTACTGTCTTTTACAATGTATATAATTCATTACAATTGAGATAATGAATATGTTACAAAAATAACCATAAGCGCTTATGGTCCTAGCTAATGCGCATTAGGGAATTGATATGCTTAATTTTGATAATTTTTATTTTATTTCTATGTGTAATAATTGACTGGCCCGATAGCTCAGTTGGTAGTAACCCTGCCTTCTGAACTGCAGGTCGTGGGTTCGATTCCCACCCAGGACAAACATTTGTGTGATGAACATCGATGTTTGTTCTGTGTCTGGGTGTTTATATAGTATTGTGGCGTGCTAGCCCACGAAAAAGTTTACATATCAGTTTAATAGAGAACTTTTCCAGCTAGTTGCTAGGGGCAACGAATGTTGTTGATAGAGACTTCACATTAGAGAAAATTTTATTTTCCGCATTTGGTTTTTGTAAATATCTTTTTAATTAATATATCGTATACAAAGTCAATCGGCATATCATTAATTCAGCAAACCCATGGACCTCCTTCTATTACAACAAAAGTGTATTTAACTAGGCTTTACTGGTGACCTGTTTTGAACCGAAAGTCCACGTTTGCAGTAAATGTGTGTGATTTTGATTTTGTTGCTGATTGCGATAATTCTGATACTGAATCGCATTAAGATGTCGCTCTCAACCGATAAGAACGAAGATGTTTGTCGTGTGGGCGTGCGAATTCCGCCGTTTTGGCCTGAAAAGCCGGCCATTTGGTTCGCGCAGATTGAGGGCCAATTCGCGATATCGAACATTACTACGGACAATACGAAGTTTTTCTACGTTATCGGCCAACTAGACCCGCAGTATGCTTCTGAGGTGGAAGATATAATCATCAACCCGCCCGACACCAACAGGTATGAAAAATTGAAGTCGGAACTTATCAAACGACTGTCCGCGTCACGAGAAAAGAAGGTCAAGCAATTACTTATGCACGCAGAACTTGGAGACCGTAAGCCATCTCAGTTTCTAAGACATTTGCAACATTTGGCTGGACCTGGAGTTCCCGAAGATTTTCTACGTACTATATGGACCAGTCGCCTACCAAGTAGCACGCAAACGATAATCGCTTCGCAGATGATGTCTTCACTGGAAGCGCTCGCAGATCTCGCTGACCGCATCCATGACGTTGTTTCGCCTACAGCGCACGTAGCATCAACATCAAGTGCCATACCAGGAAGCTCTTTAGAAGCCATGAACCAACAGATTGCTGAACTTACCAAACAAGTGCAAGCTCTAACTGCGCAGGTGAACCGGCATTCACGTGCACCGAATCGTTCAAACAAGAAAACGCGCGGTCGTTCTAGCTCCACACGATCACAGTCGAACTATAGAAAATTTCCTGTGTGCTGGTATCATAATAAGTTCGGCAATGAAGCAAGTAAGTGCGTAAAACCGTGCGACTACCATGCGGGAAACGCGAACAGCAGTCGGTAATGGCGACGACCGATTGCCAAACTTCCGGTCGCCTATTTGTCACGGACGGCGCTACGAAGATGCAGTTTCTCATCGATACTGGCAGTGACGTATGTGTCTTGCCCCGATCAGCACTCAAGGAACGTCGTGAGAAAACAAATTATGAGCTGTGTGCGGCAAACGGTACACCCATTTCTACTTACGGCTACGCTCATTTAGTGCTGAACCTAGGCTTGCGCCGTGACTTTACTTGGCGATTCATCGTAGCGGACGTTACAAAGGCCATAATAGGTGTGGATTTTTTATCATTTTACAACCTCATCGTGGATTGTCGAAATCAACGTTTAATCGACAACACTACAAGCCTTACGTCCCCAGCTTCACCTGCACAGTCAACTGGGAACATTTCATCGGTAAAAGTTATTTCTGGAAATTCCGTATATCATAACATACTAAGCGAATACCCTGAGATTACTCGACCTTCCGGTGTCCACCGTGTTCCGAAGCATAATACCATGCATCATATACAGACTACTGCAGGACCGCCAATTAGCAGCACACCACGAAGACTAGCACCGGATAAATTAAAAATCGCAAAAGACGAATTTGCAGATATGTTGAGGAACGGAACAGCCAGACCTTCAAAGTCACCATGGTCATCACCACTTCATCTTGCGCCTAAAAAAGATAACGGCTGGCGTCCATGCGGTGACTACAGAATGCTCAACGCTAGAACCGTACCAGACAGCTATCCCATTCGGCACATACATGACTTTGCACATTGTCTCTCCGGCTGTCAAGTATACTCGGTTATCGATCTCGTAAAAGCTTATAATCAAATTCCTGTCTGCCCTGAGGATATTCCGAAGACCGCAATCACGACGCCGTTTGGTTTATACGAATTTCCGTTCATGACGTTCGGACTACGTAATGCCAGCCAAACGTTTCAACGATTTGTGGACGAGATGCTTAGGGGCCTTGAAGAGTTCTGCTTCCCGTTTCTGGACGATTTTTTGATCTTCTCACCTGATGAAGAATCACACAAGAAGCACCTTCATCTGCTCTTCAACAGACTCAAGGAATACGGCATGGTAATCAACACGAACAAGTGCATATTCGGTGTATCAGAGGTAACGTTTTTAGGACACAGCATCTCAGCAGCTGGGACTAAACCATTACCATCGAAGGTAGAAGCGGTTGCGAATTACCCACCACCGAAAACCGTTAGAGAACTGCGAAGATTCCTAGGAATGGTGAACTTTTACAGAAGGTTTATTCCTGACGCAGCGCGGCATCAAGCGCCTCTGAATGCACTGCTCACAGGATCAGTTAAAGGTTCACATCCCGTGCATTTATCAGAAGAAGCTACTAAAGCATTCATCGCCTGCAAGGAAAGTCTCTGCCAAGCAGCACTACTTGCTCATCCAGACTGCCAAGCGAAGCTCGCTATAGTCACTGATGCTTCAGACACAGCAATGGGCGCAGCTTTACAACAGCATAGAGACGGCCTGTGGGAACCTTTAGCATTTTTCTCTCGAAAACTTTCGCCATGTCAACAGAAATACTCGCCTTATGACAGGGAACTTCTCGCCATCTACGAAGCAATAAAATACTTTCGTCACATGGTGGAGGCGAGAGCCTTTATTATTTACACTGACCATAAGCCCATAACTTTCGCATTTCATTCACGAAAAGAAAAGTGCTCACCAAGACAGTTCAGACATCTGGATTTTATTTCACAGTTTTCCACAGATATCAGGCATATTTCAGGAAAGGATAACGTTGTGGCTGACAGTTTATCACGCATCGAAGAGATTACTCAGCCCATCGATCTATCCAAGCTTGCTCAAGCACAAAGCACAGATCCTGAACTAGAACAACTTTTGGATAGCGATACTTCTCTGCGCTTGACAAAAATCAAACTGCCTGGATCTCACACAGAAATCTATTGTGACAAGAGCAGCAATGTGGCCAGACCTTATGTGACCAAAGACATGCGACGGCAAGTGTTCGAAAACTTGCATTCTTTTAGCCACCCTGGCATAAATGCGACGACGAAACTGATATCGGAACGCTATGTATGGCCTAGTATGCGAAAAGATTGTAGAGAGTGGACTCGTTCCTGCCTAGCATGCCAACGATCAAAAATAACACGTCATGTCTCATCTCCATTAGCATCATTCAACTTACCTCGAGCCAGATTCATGAAAATCCACATAGATTTGATCGGACCTTTACCTCTTTCACAGGGGTATCGTTACTGTCTCACATGTGTAGATCGCTTCACACGATGGCCCGAGGCTATACCATTACAGGAGATAACAGCTGAAACAGTGGCAAAAGCTTTAGTTCACGGATGGATATCCAGATTCGGCTGCCCTGAAGATATCGTCACTGATCGTGGTCGACAGTTTGAATCAGAACTTTTTAAGCATCTGTCCCACATCATCGGATTTCAACGCAGACGAACTACAGCCTACCATCCAGCATGCAATGGACTCGTCGAAAGATTCCACAGACAGCTTAAAGCCGCCATTACATGTCATGCGACGAGCAGCTGGCTTGAAACACTTCCACTTGTACTACTGGGAATCCGGGCGGCATTTAAGGAAGACTTACAAGCGACTCCAGCTGAGCTCGTATATGGAGAGACACTACGACTCCCAGGGGACATTTTTTGTCAATCGGCTGATGGCACAGAGGACTTGACAGTATACACTGAAAGACTGCGCACATTCGCCAAAAATTTGTTGCCATTACCAACTTCTCACCATGGGAATAACCGCTCCATATTCATTTTCAAAGATTTAGCAACAGCATCCCACGTCTTTCTAAGAGATGACACCTCGCACCCATCTTTTCAAGCAGCTTACACAGGGCCGCATGAGGTGATAGAACGAGGGGATAAAGTTTTCAAGCTCCGCATAAAAGGCAAAGAAGTCACTGTCTCAGTGGACCGCATTAAACCTGCCTACATACTTCGTGAGTTGGACCATTCTCCCGTCGTGGCAGCACCTGAGACCCGAGACGCTCCAGTGACCACCACTCGATCAGGACGAACAGTGCGTTTTCCAGAATATTATCGCCCGTAGGACGGTCTCTGGAGGGGGGTGATGTGGCGTGCTAGCCCACGAAAAAGTTTACATATCAGTTTAATAGAGAACTTTTCCAGCTAGTTGCTAGGGGCAACGAATGTTGTTGATAGAGACTTCACATTAGAGAAAATTTTATTTTCCGCATTTGGTTTTTGTAAATATCTTTTTAATTAATATATCGTATACAAAGTCAATCGGCATATCATTAATTCAGCAAACCCATGGACCTCCTTCTATTACAACAAAAGTGTATCGAACTTCGCTTTAGTATTCTATGTATGTATTTACAAACAAAAAGTATCTAAGTATTGTATCAGTTATCTGGTTCCCATAGTACAAGCTTTGCTTAGTTTGGGGCTAGATGGCGCTGTGTGAAATGTCCACACATATTTATTTATTTTATTTATTTTAATTGTAAAATTTTTTGAATGCCATTCCGGCAGAACATGGAGAAACAAACTATTATTGTTATCATCTATTCGTACCCATCATAATGCAAATAAAGAATTGAATTGAATTGAATTTTACTTTTTTTGTTTTTTTTTTTTTTTTTTTTATGTTACGGAATGACGCGACGAGCTAGCCGTTCGCCTGATGTTAAACGACACGGCTGCCCATATCAGCTGCAGTGTCACTCGTAACTCTAAAGTATAGAGGTTCTCGTGACACTGCACTGCGCACGTCATCCAGAGACATCAGCACAATCTAGTAATAAGATTACTAAACTGTGAGATCAGATCATAAAGTCTCATTTGCCCAGTAATTTTACTAGCTACAGTGCCCTTCAAACCGGAACACAGTAGTGCTTGCGCACTACTGCTTGGCGGCAGAATAACTGGCAAAGCGGTGGTACCTACCTAGACGAACTTTGCAGTAAAGTCCTACCACCTAGTGAACTATAATAGTCCAAGTCAGTACGTCTGTTCTTGTCTTCTAGGGCGTAAGAGGTCATTATTTTTTCGCAAGCCCAGCTTTATACTTCACCAGACATTCAAGGGAACGCTACTTTAATTATCAGTAAGCAAAGCAATCCACTTTCATACTTCTCGCTAGTTTTATTGCGAGACTCTTTATCGTATTTTAGATGTTTGTTGAATTTAAAACAATCTTTAATTAGATGGATTTGGTCAGGTTAAACCATAATATTATAGAAACTAGAGTCTTAGCCGTGTAATAGTTGTAGTTCTGGTTAAACCATCTTAGGTTGTCCCCGAGTTCAGATCCAGAATACTATCGCAGGTAGATTTATATTATATAAAATCCATCAATTACACAAATGAAGATGAAGCTCTCTAATCGTTCCAGCATAGAAAAAATCAGGATATGGCTCCGCAAGACCCAATCAGCCTTATTAATAAACACGAACTAGCTTTGACTAGTTACACAATCTTTTGTCTCTTTCGATCCAGCTAAATATTCCAGTAGCAAAAAAAGGACAAAAGCTGAAGTAACTAATCCGATCCGTTTCTCGAGTTAATAACCAAATCAGTGAATTGGTGAAATTATGCAAATTAACCCGCGCACCGAGTACTTAACCTAAAAATATTCTCCGATCGAACCTACTTCTATCACGAATGCACAATCCTCCGTATGTTCGATTGAAAATCATAAATTTCTCAAGTTAATTACTAAATATTCGTAATTATGAGAATTCTGCAAATTAACCCCACGCACCGAGTACAAGCAAAAGTAAAAAAATATTTGTTTAATTTCCGCGCGACCTACTTCCCCTTCCCTTGACCCCTGCAGCTGACTATCTCTCGAACATCCAAATTACTTTCCCATTAATCTAATCATTCCTTTCTAACGTTTACAATTCTGTCTCTTCTCTTCTCACTCTCACGCTCCACCCAAAGCGTCGCGGCTTCATTGCCTTCTCGGTGTTGCTTGCACTTTAGTCGATACATTTTTGTCACGGAACATTATTTTGCAGACGGATCGGGAAGTTATTGCGACAAAGGTCTAGTTCAAATTCCGCGACATACATTTCTTTAGGTATTTGGCGGTTTTAAGTACTTTTCTTTATTACGATGTAGGTTATTTAGTGATTTTGCTATATTTCCTTTAAATGCATAGTTTTAGTTAGTTAAATTACAGAATAGTAATCGTATGTGTAATATTTTAGAAGTATAGTATGATAAATCGAATATTAATAATTATTGTTCATTTAATTACTTTAATGCATTAATCAACTGTTTGAATGGAATGAGTGTACCTAAAAGTAATCTAATTTATTTTGATACATTTCTTATTGATTTAGTTATTCTAGTATATGTAGATATTTATAAATCTGTGTGAATTATTTTTGCATCTATTTTAGGAGTGGTAGTTTTCTAGGCTCCTGTGACATTGAGCTTTTTATGGAATTATTTTACTTGATTTTCTTAGTATATTTATTTAATATTTAATCTTTATTATATTTGTAACGTACGGGACTTCTGTTCCGTTACAGTGTCAAGTCACAGTCCAAGTCATCAAGTCAAGTCATAGTCTAAGTCATATTCCTAGTAAAGCGGTAGCAAGTTTTAGAAACAACACAAAAAGAAACATTTCACAATCATTATACCACTTTCCGAGTGCCTGTAATTCAGCACTTAACGAATAAAACGCCACCAAGTTTATGCAGTAACACTGAAAATAACACAAGTTTTGGAAAATAATACAATGTGGTGACGCAATCTTTCTCGTTTTCCCGCCAAAAGCTCGCAATAACATGTTTAGAGTCAAGACTCAAAAGATATCTTACCAATCATTATCGCACAGACAATAATATCGAAGCCTACTCGATTAAAAATACGTCTCATTCAAATCGGTTGCCATCTCATACAAACCAAAATGAACTCTATCCACAACGATCGATCGACCACCACGGCTTAAAAGGAACAGAAGTCGTTAGAGCTCAAACTCACGTACCTCGATTTTCCTTTTGCGTATCTGACATTTTATGCCATGTATTGGGGAACAATTTTACGTAAATTTCCTCCCACAAAGATTTTTTCAACACCATATCGCTGTGTTCCTTCAGACTTCTGTCGTACAACGGTGGTCTTGCTTTGATTTCTCTTATTAATATTTCGTTGTTGATTTCATTTATGCCGTAACCGTACAGCGTTGACATGTTGAAACCGAGTTAAAAATCGGCTACGCGTCTACTCCGATTGCGATTTCTCGCGTCACTAAAAGTTGTATGACAAAAAGTCGGCGGCGTTGCTGAGCGTTTGGCGCGATTCTGAAGTGCGATGTTGCCAGCTCGCTCGTCCGATTGATCCTTGTTTGCGTTCCCGTACGATAGCGACGATATTTTATCAAATCGATACGGCTTGATAATATCATTCATTTATTTATACTTTAGCACAAAATAATGCACAAGGAGGACTTAATGCTATGAAGTATTATCTACCAGTCAACCTGGATGTGCAAGAAAGGAAATGGTAGCGGTGTAGTAAAATTGATATTAGAATAAAATACGTATATATAATAAAATATATTACGTATAATATACTTAATTATATAAAAAATAATATAATATAGCTACTCACATAATTATAATGAATGCAATTACTTATATATAAAACTTACTATACTTATATAACGTCGAGATTGAAGAGTGCATATTTTTATAATATAATAATAGGTCTTTACCTATGAAATTGCCGTATTGCAGTACAGACTTTTTCAAACAAAAAAAAGTTTTGATTGGCTATGAATTCTAAATTCAAATTAATTTTGTTTTAAAAATATGACATTCTATTTACAATATAAGTCTTTTGTTTATTGATTAGCGTTGTATTTTCATTACATTTCAACATTTTTCCTCATAATGGATACTTTGAAACTTCGTGTAATTATGGAATATGAGTTCCTTCGTGGCACCAACGCGGCACAAACGACACGTAACATCAACGACGTTTACGGAGAGAACTGTACAAACGAACGTACAACCCGTTATTGGTTTGCTCGGTTTCGTTCTGGGAATTTTGACTTGAAAAATGAACCTCGTGGTCGTCCGGAAACTTTGGTCAACAATGATGAATTAAAGGCGATTGTAGAAGCTGATGAATCTCAATCTACAGCTGAGCTGGCAGCAGCTTTTGATGTTAGCATCAAAACAATATTGGTCCATTTGCGACAGATTGGCAAGATAAAAAAGCTTGATAGATGGGTGCCCCACGAACTTAACGATCGCCAGCGCAACGTACGCGTCGAGACTTGCCTTGCGCTGCTTAACAGGCACAGAAATGAAAGAATTTTGAACCGAATTGTTACGTGCGACGAAAAATGGATTCTTTTTGACAATCGAAAGCGCTCAGCAAGTTGGTTAGATCCTGGTTCGGTACCAAAGCAATGTGCAAAACGAAAAATGACCCCTAGAAAGGTGATGGTCACAGTTTGGTGGTCTAGTGCTGGTGTGATTCATCATAGCTTTTTACAAAACGGCGAGAGCATTACTGCAGATGTGTACATTGAAGAACTGACCACAATGATGGCGAAACTCGCACGTCTGCAACCAGCTTTGGTCAATCGGTCGTCTCCACTGCTACTTCAGGACAACGCGCGACCCCATACTGCACAACAGACCGTCTCTAAGCTGCATCAGTTGGGTTTGGAAGCTCTCCCTCATCCGCCATACTCACCAGATCTTGCGCCTACCGACTATTACTTTTTCCAAAATTTGGACAACTTTTTGGCGGGAAAAAAATTCAATTCCCGAGAGGCAGTACAAAGCGCCTTTGAAGAGTTTGTTGTCTCCCGTCCTGCTGATTTTTTCAAGAAGGGCATCCATAAACTGCCACAGCGTTGGCAAAGATGCATTGATTGCAGGGGTGATTACTTTGAATAAAAGAAATAAATAAGTTCGAAAAAAAAATACTTTAACTTTTTTCAAACAAAACGGCAATTTCATAGGTAAAGACCTAATATATAGTATAAACTTTTATAATATATTTCACGCCGAGTTTGTTTTTCTCTGTGGTATGGTTGAGCAGGTCGGGTCATAACCTGGAGGCGGTTCGATTCCCGCGGCAGGACAAGTATTGGTGCACAGAAAAATTAAAGCGCAAATACTTGTTCCGTGTCTGGGTGTTGTGGGTAAATATGCTTTTGTCAAACAGTGCTGTCCTGTGAGATGGCATGCTAATTTTTTTGTTATGTCTAACACTTCTCAGGAAATCATGCATCTTTAAATTATTTCTAGTAAATAACGCTACTTAAGATGGAACAGTCAGGATTTACAATTTTATAAAATGTGGTTTGCAGGAGTCCATTACTTGTAAATGACAGACTGACCTTATGCATTTCTTTTGTGTTTTAAATATTGTTTCCCTTTCTGAACAGTTACCCCAAAATATAATTCCGTAACGAAGGGTCGATGTAACGTATGCGTGGTACGACGTAAGCACAACTGATTGGCTTACTACCTTTGACAACATATACAAAGCGTATGAAAAGGTTTAGGTTTAAAGAAGTTTATTCTCAAATAAGACAAAAACGTCACTTCCATGAGAACATAGTTAGACTTAAAGAATTCTATACAAGTACATTCGTCGTCACTTTAAATAATGTAGGTATAGTAACATAAATATAAATACGTGCTTAAGTAACATTACATTTCAACACGACATAATTTAAAATGTTTACTTCGGCAACTCATCCGTCGTTAGGTATTGAGTCAATTGTTTCTTGAATTCGTTAAATGAATATATTTTTTTAATATGCGAGGGTATTTTATTTTAAAGTTGTGCTCCTTCAAAAGTAAGCATTGTTTTGCCATAATTTGTTCGAGGTTTCGGAAGTACAAGAAGGCTACCGTGACGATTGCTGCGCTTGGAAACCTGTTTTACTTTGGTGAACGTTATGTTAGTGTGGATATCCCGGTCAAGTGTTTTGCGGATGAATATGCAGATGTTATAGTTGTATAATTTTTTTATGTTCATTATTTTAGTTTCAGTGTAGATTTTTTTTGTTGGTGTTAAATAATGGTAGTTAAAAAGCATTTTGATAATTTTGTTTTGTAAGACTTGAAGTTGGACTAATTTTGTTTTGGATGCACGTCCCCAAATTTCAATAAGGTACAGTAAGTGTGGTTTTACTAGTGCGTTATAGATGGTGAATCGTAATTTGCGGGGGACACATCGAGCAATGTTACGAAGTGAGCCAAGGAGTGTTACTAGTTTATTTTTTATATGATCAATATGGACATTCCATGATAAATGTGTGTCCATATGCAAACCAAGATATTTTTCAACATCGATGTTCATCACACGAATATTTGTCACATTTGTGTGATGAACATCAATGTTTGTTCTGTGTCTGGGCTATTGTATTCTATGTACCTATGTATTGTATCAGTTGTCTGGTTCCCATGGTACAAGCTTTGCTTTATTTGGGGCTAGATGGCGCTGTGTGAAATGTCCGCACATATTTATTTATTATTACCTGTTGATTAGTAGGTTATTTTTATTCCCTAATAATTAATTAGTTTAGCAATATACAAATTCATTATAAGCCCAATTTAATTGGATTTTCGTCGCAAGGTCTGTGCAATTGCCAGATCCTGATATCTTTGACTTTAATGAAATTCATAAATCCTGGCCGAATTCTAAATTAATCAAACGGGTACAGATTTACAAAGCGATTTGATTAAGATACTGTAATTAATTTGATTATTAACAGGTGGTGTTTTGAGTCGCAGCAGTCCTGTATAAAAGGAAACACATAATAATTATGCCCATGTGTAATTAATAGTACATTATTATGCATGTATTTTTTTTTTCTAATATAGGCAGTGGTTAACCCTGGGTCAAAATTTTTAGGCCGCCCAATGACTGTTGTATTTTATACAACAGATATCTGTCAAAGATATGACAGCTGTCAAAATGACATCTGTCAAAAGTTAACTTTTTTATGTTTTGGCTCCACACCTCCGTGTATTTAGCCAGTGTCAAGTAATTGATAATTTATCAAGTTAATGATATTTCACGCAAATATGTGTCAAGTCACAGTCACAGTCGAAGTCATTAAGTCAAGTCATAGCCTAGTCAAAGTCATACTCCTAGTAAAGTGGTGGAAACTTTACTTGAAGATTCTATGGAGTTTTAGAAACAACACGAAAAGAAACGTTTCACCATCATTATACCATATTCCCACACTCATGCCTGTAATCCAGCACTTAACGAATAAAATGCCACCAATTTTATACACTAAAACTGAATAAAACACAAGTTTTGGAAAATAATACGATGCGGCGACGCAATCTTTTTCGCTTTCCTGCCAAAAAAACTCAACATGTTTATTTTAATCTATAAAAGATGACAGCTGTCAAAATGACATCTGTCAAAAGTTAACATTTATCAAAGAACTTTTCTGTATCAATCTCCATCGTGTGTTTTCTACTCTATCCACGCGACATTGGCGTAATTGTGGCAACCCCGCAGAAGCCATAATAATCAGTTGAAGTTGAAAGTTTCTGTAATATCGATGTATCTAAAGAATTACTTTACTTTAATTAATAAAAGTCAACAATATTTATATTAAATTTAAAAGAGGTCATAAATAAAACACAGAATACGTAAGTTTGAATACGCAACTTGTATACTTACTTAGTATGGAAATGTGTATACGCATAGTGCAAATGTGTATACTTAGTATGGAAATTTCTCCTATTGCATTGCAATAAAAGTTTCGTGATCACCACCCAGATCATAGTCTCATTTGCCCAGTAATCACTACCTACAGTACCCTTCAAACCAGAACCCAGTAATGTTTGCGCACTACTGCTTGGAGGCAGAATTACTGGCAAGTTATAAAGCAGTAATACCTACCGAGACGAACTTTGCAGAAATATCCTATAGTTCAGTAATAAAAAATAAAAACACATACACTACCTAAACATTTTGTATTTATTTCTAAACCCATAACTGGCCATTACTTCTCTCGTTATTGCAATAACAGTATATCAGGCGCTGTGGCGACTTCACTGTTTAAAGTTATGATGTATCATAAAAACTTTATAGCTTTAGGTTATCTTGGAATTCATAATAATAATAATTTTAATAATAGCGCCCAACGATCATACAGATCCTGGAAACTAAATAGGATTCCCTGTCTTTTATAATTTTTTTTTTGGCTCCACACTGTTTTGTATTTAGCCAGTGTCAAGTACCTAATTGATTATCAAGTTAATTAATATTATATAGTGTCAAGTCAAGTCAAGTCACAGTCCAAGTCATCAAGTTAAGTCATAGTCTAGTCTAGTCAAGTCATACTACTAATAGTAAACGGGTGGAAACTTTACCAGAACCTTCTATGGAGTTTTGGAAACAACACGAAAAGAAACGTTTTACCATCATTATACTGCTTTCCCACACTCATGCCTGCAATCCAGCACTTAACGAATAAAACGCCACCAATTTTATGTACTAACACTGAAAATAACACAAGTTTTGAAAAATAATACAATGCGGCGACGCGATCTTTTTCGTTTTCCCACCATTACAAACATATATATACATACATATATATATATATATACATAACAAAAAGTATCTAAGTATTTATAGGCAGAACGGGTTATGCGTAGGTTGCAACCTATATAACTATAGGCCTTCAGCATATCCACACCGCGCCGTGTCCGGAGCAAGAATGATCTGTAGTACACCGAGCGTTCCCTTTTTATAGCCAGATGGGTGAGAGAGAGATATATATATATATATCATATGAGCGATGACAGATACCGGTGTTGCCACTGTAATAAATTTAAATGCTACGACAGGGTGAATTACGGTACTGCCCGCTGCGCATAGAGTTTACAAATGGAAGTTGCCGCGGTCATATTCTATTTGCTTAGTTTGGGGCTAAATGGCGCTGCGTGAAAGGTCGCAAATATTTAAATATGTATTTAATAGACATGTGATGTTTCACACTTCAAAGGCACCATTTCTATCTCACGTAACAAGATAATTGTGGTTTGGTAACTTTGGGCGGGTAATACTTTTTAAACTCACTTTAGTTACACTCCATATTTATTTATTTATATATGTATGGTATAATTATAATTGTTTGTTCCTTCTACGTTTAACATACAATTTACCTTTCCTTGGAACTCTTAAAAATCACTAAAATATTCTGACATCTCCTGGAAATATATGTTTCTGTAAATAATTTTTTTTTTAGTTGTACATAGGTTTTTATTAATTGTAATTTTTTACTTGTGATATAAATAATTTTCATATTTGCCAATTAATAGTAAATATTGCAAATAAGTAGTATTTTATAATTATAATGCAAATAATAAATATTAATTTATCTAAATTAAAAAAGACTGGTCTTATGTGTATTAATTTAATAAATAAGTAAAAAATAATAAATTATTAAATTTAATAATAATATTATCCATGGGGGCCGGCTGCCATGGCAACATAATAGGGACTTGGTCAAACGTTTGGTGGAAGCTTCAGGTGACCAGAATGCTGGCTTTTATTTTGCACAAAAAATAAGCAGTGCCATTCAACGTGGTAATGCTGCCAGCATTCTGGGAACTTTCCCCTCTACCAATGGGTTATTTTAAATTTTTAGTTTTTATTTCTTTTAAGTTCTTAGGTATAATTTAGTTATTTTTAGGTCTAGTTTAGTTTAGTTATTGTTAATTCATTTGCGTACATGTAATTATTATATATAAACATCGTGTGTATTATATGTATATACTATATTATACTTATTATACATACTGTGTTTAATTTCACAAGTACTGGTTTATAAAATGTGAAATTTTTGTATGAAATATCTTAATATATAAAAATGAATCTCTATTTCCCTTGGTCATCGCATCACGGATGAACGGAGGGAACATTTTCACATTCTTTTTTGTTGTGTTTATTATTATCAGAAAAAGGTTCTTATGAAAGAAAAAACTAATAAAGTCAGAAAATGTTAACCACGTGGGTGAACCGCGGGGCTAGCTAGTGTATAGATATATATTTCCGTATTACATATTTATTTTTCTCTTCGGAGTACATAAGTATGTACTCCGAGGTCGCGAGGTCGCGGAACCAAGCACTCACTTAAAGCTGCCAGGGTGGTTATAGTGATGTGCATTAGTTATCGATAATTATTTATAATACCTTTAAAAAAAAAGGGTTTTAACCGACTTCAATCTTAATGAGAACATCATCAATGTAGTCAAAGTCAAAAGATTTATTGCAAATAGGTTACTTTTACGTGTTAAAATTATATTACGTACTTTAAATTAAGTTATTGTACTAAGCATGTAGTAGAATCACAAAGTGCTTATTGTCATTATTGTCATTTTATTATGAAGCCCATCACATTATATGAGTTTGAAAAAAAAAAAGAAGTTCTCTTTCTCACCACTGGTGCAAGCAATCCGGCACAATGCAGAACAGAATACTCCGATTCGCAGCTTCGATTACACCTGTAATGAAGAAGTTACAAGAAACTTTACAGTGACTCAAAATAGAAATATGCATTATTACGGATAACTATAAAACTAATTGTTGGATCTTGATAAAATTTAAATGGAACTACAAAGCAAGCACCAGCTTTCAAATATAAAAAAATCAAAATCGGTTCACCCAATCGAAAGTTCTGAGGTACAAACATAAAAAAACCGTCGAATCAAGAACCTCCGGCTGTTTTTAAAGTCTGTTGAAAATAATTAATTTGCTGAAATATCTGTAAAGTAAATATTAAGTGTATATTCAACACTACAATCCTTTATTTAAAATCCTTGTATATAAAAATCTCTACAATCTACCTCAAACGAGTTTATATCCGAGTGTACTAAAGTTTGACAGCTCCCTCCTTCCCTCCCTCCTCTCTCTCTTTGACATACCAACTGCAATGCATATGGGTATTTTTATCTTTTACCTTTGCTAGGCTTGCATTTGATTCACCTGATGGTAAATGACGACGCGGTCGCCAAAACCCCGAGATTATATTTTAATTTATTGTATGTCAAAGAAGAATAAGTACGAACTTAAACCGTCAAACTTAAGTACAGATGGGTATTAAAGTACTGTGGCCTTTTTTGCTATTGGGAAAAACGGAAACAAACTAAAAAACTACGAGTGACGGTTCAGTGGAAGGAAACCGATCGCGTGGGTGCAGCTATCTGCATTCAAAACTCCATCGAAGTTTGTTGACTAGCTATGGAGATTAATGGCCATTAATCTCCATAGATTAGATTAGATTAATGTTATTTTTTACTGTGTGTAGCTATGGAGCTACAGACAGTAAAAAAATCACATTTATAATATTATTAGAATTTTATCGATAAAAGTTGTCCCACCACTACGAAGTCACTGAAGCGTGTAATCAGACGAGCGCAGAGACCAAATAACGAACGAGCCGATTGTTCCTCTGCACCAAGTATTGTATATTCTGTAGAACTGTATAATTTAGACTGTAGAATGTATTTAAGTAGAGCATTGGTGTCGATTCTCGCATTCTTTAAAACTAAACTCAAAGTAGGTACGGCGGTTCTGTTCTGGTAAAGGGGAAATGAAAAAGACGGATATATGTTAATTTCGTTCAGCTTTAGAGTATGCGATACAGAATCGACACCATTATCACTATACTAACCATCTATACATATAAAATTCAAAGTCCTGACTGACTGACTGACTGACTGACTGACTGACTTATAATTATATCAACGCACAGCCCAAACCGCTGATCTTAGGTCCGTATTACAGGACGATGCTCAGTCATCGATCGGTGCTCAAGCAAAGATTTCATTCACAAATTGATCACTTTATGAATGAAATCTTTGCTTGAGCACCGATCGATCACTGAGCAATGAGCATCGTTCTGTAATACGGACCTTAGAGACTTGAAATTTGAAGGTTGTGTTTTTTGTAAAGTGTCCACTAAGAAAGGGTTTTTCGAAATTACACGTCTAAGAGGGTGAAATGGGTGAGGTGGTAAATTATCTATGAAAAAAAAAATTCGTAGTTTCGTATAGGCCACGCGGGCGAAGCCGCGGGCGGAAGCTAGTTGGGTACAAAAAGAATATTTCCCATTCCCAAAAATTTTTGAAGTAAAACTTCTTTACGCACACTTGACTTGGGGGTAAGCTGGTGAGGCGAACGGAAGTTAAAAGGGAGATATATTCTCTACGTGAAGATAGAAAAAGTTACGTTTCGTACTTTAGGCGCAAGAGAGATGGAGCTAAAGAAGTTTGAAGTACACACGACTGAAGTAAACCTTCTTTAGTTTAGCTCCATTTATCGGCCGGTATAACTTTGTTTTTGCTTTGTTTAATGTTAATGTCGTTACCTTAAAAATTATAAATGGTCATTTTACCGGACATACCAATATAATAATCCAAAATTTAAGCATTTTTTAACTTTGTTATGTTGACAATGGAGAACTACGTGAACCAACAACTTTTAACTTCCGTTTGCTTTGTTATGCTGTTACCAGCTTACTCCCAAAGACAAGCGTGGGTAAAGATATTTTTACTTAAAAAATTAAGAAAATCATCACGAAACTTTGATTGCAATGCAACAGGAGAAATCTCCATACTAACTATGCACATAAACTGCGTATTCAAACTGTCAAATGCATACAAATTTTTTGTTTCTATCTGTTGCAATCGAGTCACGTGATCGCCCAGTAGGTAACGTGATTAATAATTAGTGTAGGCTCACTACAGGCTTCTCCTACGTCACGTCATTCCTTAACATAAAAAAATGTATTATTAAACATAGTTTAATTATCTCTTTGATATATATATGATAGCTATATCATTAATTCATCCATTACTCGACCTCATTGAATCTCATAATAACCTCATCCATCTTTAATACCGGTAAATAAGTACGTAAGCACTCTAAAGTTTTTCTTTGTAGAACTCGTTTTTGAAGAACCATTCTTGATATTATTATGTATATTTCCCAGTTATAAATAAATAAATCTTGGTGGACATTTCATTCAGCGCCATCTAGCCTTAAACTAAGCAAAAAACTCTTTATCATATTTAAAATAGGCAAAGAAAAAGCAAGAGAAAACACTAAGCTGTTCAAAGTCAAAGTCAAAAGATTTATTGCATATAGGCTATTTTTAGCACTTTTACAAGTCAAAATTATGTTAGGTACTTAAAATTAAGTTATTTCAGTAAGCATATAAAATTACAAAGTGCTTAAAGCTACAAGAAACTTTACAGTGATGTATTTTTTTTCTGCTGTCTTTTACAATGTAAGTATATACTTTATTACAGTTCAGATAATTACTTAATGATTACAAAACTAACATATTCATTAACTCAAAAAAAAAAAACTGTTTTTTTACTGATATGTAGGGTTTACCAAAACCAAATATTGCACCGATAAAACACCGCCCGACAGTACAACTTACTTACGTCCCCACGTACCAAAATATAACGTTCAAAATTAAATACAGGCTAAAGTTTGAACGCCTGATCTAGACAAATGAGCACACGTCTAATGGCGACATTGCCGCGTCCAAAGTAGTTTAGGTTATTGCTCAACGTCAGCTATATAATAGCTACGGTGATATAGCGTATATAAGAGTTGCCAGTATGCAATCCTATTATATCTCAATATTATCTTTTATCTGGGGGATGATCACGAAACTTGGATTGCAATGCAACATGAGAAATTTCCATACTAACGTATGCACATAAGTTGCATATTCAAAATGCCAAATCCATACAAATTAGTGTTTCTATTGGTTGCAATCGAGTTACGTGATCGCCATGACTAGCCCGATAACTCAGTTGGTAGTAACCCTGCCTTCTGAACTGTGGGTTGTGGGTTCGATTCCCACCCAGTACAAACTTTTGTGTGATGAACATAGGTGTTGAACATAGGTTTGTTCTGTGTCTGGGTGTTATATTGTATTCTATGTATGTATTTACAAAAAAAGTATCTAAGTATTGTATCAGTTATCTGGTTTCCATAATACAAGCTTTTCTTAGTTTGGGGCTAAATGGCGCTGTGTGAGATGTCCACCCATATTATTATTATTATTATCTCAATAATATCTTTTATCTGGTTCATGGTCTTTTTTGTGTGGTTACGGCGGTGTGAGAATGTGACCCCGTCTCGTCCCGTGGGTGCAGTGAATGGGCAACAGAAACTATATACGTACCTAATTAACAACCTGTAATATATTTGAGAAGTTTTTTTGTAAACAATAATTATAACCCGGAGGCGGTGGGTTCGATTCCCGCGGCAGGTCAAGTATTTGTGCACAGAAAAAACCGCAAAGAGATACTTGTTCTGAGTCTGGGTGTTGTGAGACCATGATCCTTGCAGTTTTCTAGAAATCTAGAATTCTAAACAAGATGGTGTGAAAAAAATAATCAAAAAATGGTAACACATTTTTTACACATGCCTTTTTAATTTTTTTTTATCTTAAGGATTGACGTGACGTGAACCGTTCATCTAATGTTAGGCGACACGGCTGCCCATATCAGTTGAAGAGTCACTCGGAACTCTAAAGTATAGAGTTTCGCGGGACACTGCACTGCGCACGTCATCCTGAGATCTCACAGTCTAGTAATAAGATTACTAGACTAGAGTAATAAGATTACTAGACTGTGCGATCAGGTCATAAAATCTCATTTGCCCAGTAATTTCACTAGCTACAGTGCCCTTCAAGCCGGAACACAGTAGTGCTTACGCACTACTGCTTGACGGCAGAAAACTGGCAAAGCGGTGGTCCTACCTAGACGAACTTCGGAGAAGAGTCCTTCCACCTAATAAAAATTAATATAAAAGTGTCACCACGTCTGTTTGTATGTTTGTATGATTCTTACGCTAAAACGAATTACTGAATGGATGAAATCTCACAAATCTTGAGTACACTATCAAAAGAAGATTAAATTCTTTTTTTGTTTAGGCTTTTAATCTTTACCCTAAAAACAATCACTGAACCCAACCATGGCGTTTCATAAATATTTTTCCCGCAATATTAACGACATATTAGCCCCGGGATATATTGCCACATGAGATGCCCCGGGGTGAACATTTAATAACGCGTCCCTTACCTTACTACCAATCTTTTTATTTAATACGGTTCATTAACAATATCACAGATCAGAAAAAACAATCTTTTGACATTTTTGACTGGCGGTAGTTGCTCTGCCGTCTGAACTGTGGGTTGTGGGTTCGATTCCCACCTAGGACAAATTTTTGTATGATGAACAAGGCTGATTGTTCTGTGTCTGGGTGTTATATTGTATTCTATGTATGTACTCGTATTTACAAACAAACAAAAAAAAAGTATCTAAGTATTGTATCAGTTATCTGGTTCCCATAATACAAGCTTTGCTTAGTTTGGGGCTAGATGGCGCATGAAATGTCCATATTCTATATAATATTTTTTTTAAATTAAAACTTTTTTACTCACCCTTGACTTGAGGAGTGAGTAGTGACTTGACAGGTGAATGCGTAACGAAGTGAAAAGAAGATGAAAGTTGTAGGTTAACGTAGATCCTGGAAATCCATTTTCAACATAACAAAGTTAAATTTTTGTTTTATTTTTATTTTATTTTATTTTATTTTTATTTTATAGGTGCACATAACAGATCATAGAAAAAATATTACCTAATTTTCGTATTATAATGTTGGTATGTCCGGTAAAATTACAATTTACATTTGTCAAGGTGGCGACATTAATATTTAACAAAGCAGAAACAAAGTTATACCGGCCGATAGATGGAGCTAAACTAAAGAAGTTCTACTTCAGTCGTGTGGTCTAAGGCACGCTCGTTTTTTTTACCTAAGTACGTAAACTTTCATGGTACAGACAAAATCTCGTTCGTTCGTCCACCAAAACATGAACGAGGATGCAATTCTCATTTTCCGATACAATTGAAAAGTATATTCTTCTAATACAAAAGATTTCACAGACAGCCTCTGTGGTGTGGTGGTTGAGCAGGGAGCCACCGAGATGTCCCCGTCTAGAGACGGAGAGGACGGAGCCGGATGCGGTGACCACAGGGCTGCGGGTAGACTGCCAACTCGACCACGTTCAGTCCTACTATATCCGGAAGGAGGGTGAACCCCTGGTTTTGTGGCACCCACTATTTACATAATATTTGCCAGTTATTCTGCCGGCAAGCAGTAGTGTGCAAGCACTACTGTGTTCCGGTTTGAAGGGCACTGTAGCTAGTAAAATTACTGGGCAAATGAGACTTGATATGATGTCACAGTCTAGTAATCTTATTACCAGACTGTGCTGATGTCTCAGAAGGATGTGCGTAGTGCAGTGTCACACGAAACTTTATATTTTGGAGTTTCAAGTGACACTGTTCTGTTATGGGCAGCCGTGTCGCTTAACATCAGGTGAACTACTAGCTCGTTACATCATTCACTAACATTTAAAAAAATGTAGCTATTCTTATTTAGTAGGTGTAACACTTTGTTTAGTTTATTTATAACAATATTTTAAATTTAGTTTTTATGCACTCCTATCTATTTCTCAAACTATGAGTCAAGTGGATGACTGGTAGAAAATGCTTTAGCATAAAGTCCCCCATTTTTACTGTATTTTTTACTGCAATAAAGAATTCAAACAACAATTAATGTCAAGAAATGATTTGTATTTGTAGTTTCCTCTTAACCAAGGCCAACGATAACTTGCTATAAACGTGTTACGTAGAATTATATTTTGATAAAAGACTGTGCGCGTTTGGCCCGTTTTAACATTATTATTATGTCATCTATCCAATATATAAACCGCAAAATTCTGAATGCTTACATAAAATTTGAACATTTTAATCATTCGTTATAAACAGTTTAGCTGTGCGGGCGTGTGTGTAACCACTACAGATTGCATAATGGAGGACGCGGAACTCTGGGCGATACTGACAAAAAATGTGTCGTACTTATATCTGTCCAGAGTCGTACTCACCACTCTGTGTCTCATCTTCCAAATAGTGATCTATGTCCTGATACCGTGCAGTAGACGGATGGATCAGTCGATTTTGACGCAGATGACCGTTGCGAAACTTCTTACCGAAATGTTCCAGTTAATAATTTATCATTTGCATTGGTACAGCAGTGTAATCGTTATATGCAGTCGTACGCTGATTTTATACTCGGACACCGCCTTCGCTTGTTGGATGGTCGTCTTCACCAAAAACTTGTACAATAAAGTTGTGAATATGTCCACTCAGAAACATAGATTCATCTTGGTGTCAGTAATGATTTGGATTGTATCAGTTTTGCCTAGTTTGATTCAGCTGCTACTATTAATTAAAATCGATGATGTATATCACAATTTTACAGGACTTGTAATATCTTTGTTTGTTATAAAGTTGGTATTATTATTATGTTGTGTGTATATGTTCTATAAAATATTCACGGTTACAGTAACAAAAACTTATGTAGTATCTTGTATCCTCTTAACTGTATATGCTTTTAACTTTTGTGTAGGTATGCTACATTTCTTTTTTATGCAGAATACTTCGATGCTTATGTTTATTTTTTGGTTGGCACAAGCTATTTTGTTAATTTGTCAAATCACATCTATTACCGGTGTTTTTGTTGTTTTTGTTCAAAATGTTTGTAAGGAATCACTTTTTACTATGGTCACAAAAAAGTTTAGTAAAGAAACCATTCAAAGTGGGACAATTTTACCAACTACGAATTATCAACAAAATTTTAATCAGTAGACATTTGCTCAATTATTTAAGAGTAAGTATTGATTTTTACTATATATTATAATTGTTGTACTTAGTTAATACAGAGTTTTATTCTTATGAGTGTATAAAATATAGGTGCATTTGTAGTTTTTTAAGCTGTATCTCTTTCAACTACGTATCATTATATATAAATAACAACCATTATGATGTGTAATATTTTTTACCATGCTATTTTATTCACACTAATTCTTCCGTATTGTCTTCACGTTTAAGAATTCTCGAAGATATCCATTCCAATCCTCTGAAAACACAGTTTCCGAACGATTTAGAAAGTAAAGTCGTTTTCGTCGGTTATAAAAAATAATAAAAGTCAATACGAGTGAGTACGCGTACAAACTTTTATCAAAATATAATATTACGTAACCTCGATGTTTCCGCTGAGTTACATTGGCATAGACAAATTAAACATTAGTTTGAAGACTATCGTGAGTATGAAACATTTTGAAAGATTTATAACGGCTAAACTCACGTGTCAAAAGATTTATTGCAAACAGGCTATTAAGTCAAAATATTTACAATTAAGTTATTTTACTAAGTATATAAAATTGCAAAGTGCTTATTGTTAAATATTACATAGCAAGCCCATTACAATATATGAGTTTGAAAAAAAGGAATTCCCTTTCTCACTACTGGACTATACTACTACAAAAAAAGCGCAATTAGTTGTTCTGAGTCTAGGTGTTGTAGGTGCCTTGTAGTTTCTTGGTCCCTAGACAAAGAGAATCTTAGTTAGGGTCTAGAAACTATGTATGTGATCGTTGGGCGTTATTATTATCATTATTATAATTAAATATGATGATTTTTTCGATACTACTTTTACTAAGAGATAAGATGAAAAGAGAGAATCGGAGAAATTAAAAATCCTAAACACCATATAATATGTATAGTACCAGTTATTCTGCCTTAAAACTTAGTTACCCTAAAAATAAACGTATATGTGATTGTAAAAATACATTTATGCTAACATTTTATTTAAGCACGGACAAGCAATATATGTAACACATTTTACAGTCATTAACTGGAATCAGGAATCAGGTTAACTGGAAGATAATGCTCTCTAGCATTAAGTTCCCCTATATACCAACATTTGTTGTTTGTCCAATAAAGCATTTCCTATCTAACTATCTACCTATCATTCGTTGAGAAGACAGAGACATTTACAGTACATAAATTGTAATTTCACAAACAAACATTTCTATTCTAAAATCGCGCGAGCGATAAATAAATTTTAGTAGGTACGATAATGAAGTTACTAAAAAATAATAAGAGGCCCCCCTTATCATTTGTTACATACTTACATAGCCATCCCATTTGTTTATCTGACCCTCGTGTCCACGGCCAATGTTTAGTATACATCAATATAGAATAGAATATAGAATATAATATATTTATTGGCCATATAACTTTGCACGTTACACAAGGCAGGTCAGATTACATTTCAGCTTATAATAATAATAATGATGATTATACATATGACGGCGGCTACGTCCAGTTATAAACACTATGCGCAGCGGGCAGTACCGTAATTTACCCTATGGTGGCATTTAAATTTATTACAGTGGCAACATCGGCAACTATCATTGCTCCCCCAACCATCTGGCTGTAAAAAGGGACCGCTCGGTGTACTACGAATCATTCTTGCTCCGGACACGGCGCGGTGTGGACACGCTGAAGGCCTATAGTTATATAGGTTGCAACCTACGCACTACCCGTTCTGCCGAAACATACATTGAATGAAATTGAATATAAATTTAATAAATAATAAATAGTCGTCCAGCAACAACAATAGGTAACTTCACTATAAGGAATAGAAAAGAAGGAAAGGAAAAGAATAAATAGTAACAGTATTACATAAGTCAATTTCACAAATACCAATTACCATACTATTTTTAAATTCTGTTAATCATATAACTCAAACGATGATTCCGGTAGATGCATAGTCATAAACTCATTAAGTGAGTATAATGGGTTTAATTCGAAGAAACTACTTAACTTTATATTTAAAATTCAGAAAATTGAAGTTAGGTAATGTTAATCGGCAGTTTGTTGTACATTACTATTTTATTATATATACCTTGTTTTTGCACCTTAGCTAATCTAACCTTAGGCTGATGTAATTTCTCCTTATTCCTCAAATTATACGTGTGCCTGTCCATATTTTTATCGAGAGACTCTTTACTATTGTGTATTTCTATGAGACTGTTATATATGTATAACAGTCATTATTTTGTTCTTTTTAAAATAGTTTTTAGCCGACATGCGTTTTCGTAAGCCGTTGATAATTCTAATCGACCGTTTTTGACATAACAGTACTCTGTTTATGTCGGCGGCATTTTCCCATACCGTATATCTACATGATTCCGGTAACTACAACTATTACACGGCTAACACTCACGAGATACAGTCGAATAACTCGACCGGTGTTCGGGCAATATAGCTGCCCATCCTCAAGGAGTAGGTACGCGGTAGATACTCGCGTCCCCCGCGCCGCTCTCGCCATGGTCCGCAGTCAGCGCCGAGCCGCCACCACCGCCACGCGTTCTCCTTGAGGATGGGCATATATATTGCCCCAACACCATAGTTGTAGTTATGAGTACTACTCACGTCAGTTTCTATAATATAATGATTCCGGTACATGTACAAACTTTGAACGTTTTGATCATTCGTATAAATAGTTTAGCTGTGCGGGCGTGTGTGTCACTACCATAGATTGAAAAATGGAGAACCCAGATCTTTGGACAGTACTACTGAAAGTTGTGGTCCCTTCTGATTTGTCCGGAGTCATGCTCTCCACTCTAAGTCTGATCATCCAAATACTGATCTATGTCCTGATACCATGCAGTAGACAGTTGGATCAGTCGATATTGACGCAGCTGACCGTTGCGAAACTCCTTACTGGCGTGGGCGAGTCAATAATATATTCGCTTTGGTGCAACCATGTTGTTTGCATAATATGCATCAATATGCTCCTTATGTACTTGGACAACACCTTCACTTGTTGGATATTCGTCTTCACCAAAAACTTGTACGATAAGGTTGTGAATATGACTCAGAAACACAGATTCATCTTGGTGTCAGTGACGATTTGGATTGTATCAGTTTTTTCCAGTTTGATTCAGCTGCTACAGTTATTGAAAACCATGGCAATGTACCTATGACTATTTCAAAGGACTTTTAATAGCTTTTCGTGTTATACAGTTTATATTATTTTTGTGTTGTGCGTATATGTTTTATAAAATATTCAAGGTCGCAGTAACGAAAATTTATGTAGTATCGTGTACTCTTTTTGCTGTATCAGTTATGAACTTATGTGTTTATATATTTAGTTTATTTTTGAAGGATGCTCAAATTATTACCGTTACTTTTGCCTTTTGGTTTTGTTGGATATCAAATGTACCTATTTGTTGATATATATATATATATGTTGGTATGATACTAATTATCATTGTTTTTGTGATGATTGTTCAAAATGTTTGTAAGGAGTCACTTTTCACGGTGATTGCTAAAAAGTTTGGGAAAAAGAGCAAATACATGTTCTGAGTTCTGAGTCTGGGGGACCATGGTCCTCGTAGGTCCTGGGCCCCTAGACACAGGGAATCCTGGTTAGGTTTCAGGATTTATGTATGTGTATATATACTTACATATTGTTAGTTGTGTTATTATTATTTTTTAACAAAATCAATACAGGAGAGACTTACATACACTGTTTTTTTCCTTTTTTTCTTAAATTTTTGGACACTATAATATCATTTACTTTTTTTCAATTTGCGTATACACCACGAGCAAACCAGCTTCCGCAAGCAGCACCCGGTCACGAGCTTGACGCATGTTCCAGCCATCGCCCTCCTCGACCATATTCGAGGGAAGAGGACGACCCGACACACGACGCCGCCGCAAGAAGAAACTTTTTAGTAAGCGTGAATGCTTTGGTGTACACACATTATTAAATCTAATCATAACCAATAAAAAATCTTTTATAATTGTTTTCTATTATTACATCCACATGACTTTTTTTGCACAAAAGAGTAACACTCCTAATAGATAACTTGTTTAATAGTATAAAAATCTGTGACAAGAACGGGGGAGGGTTCAAATAATCATGAAATTCTTGTGACGTAATTTAAAAACCCTTAGGTAACCAATGGGTCAACCGCAGTAACATATATTTTCATCCCCTTCATAATCACCCCATCACTACTCATAAATCAGCTAATCAATAAGATAACCGTTATAACCGTACATTTTTCGCCGAAGTTGTACGATTGCTCTCCGAGTTATAGGAGGAGAGGCGACGACATACATTTGAAATTTTGATTATTAAATTAATTATTCACAATTGAATATATTTGAAGTAAAATTTGTTTACGCTTGACTTGGGGAGTAAGTTGGTGAATGCGAGGCGAACAGAAGTTGAGGTTGGTTCACGTAAATGTCGGGGGCGGGTTGGCTGGACTGCAGTCGCGACCCCTTCTCGCCCCGGTACGGCGGACGAGGGCTCACGGGGGGGTTTTAGTGGGTTCGAGTCCCACCCCCGTGGTGGCAGGGAAGTGCGAGGGCATTTCCCCTCCTCAAAAAATAAATAAAAATGGTTCACGTAAATGTCCATTGTGAACATAACAAAGTTAAAAATTATTTAAGGTTATTATGTTTGTATGTCCGGTAAAATCACAATTTAGGATTGTTGACCTAGCAAATGATGTGACTTGTCGTTCACATGATGTTAAGCGACACGGCTGCCCATAACAGTTGCAGTGTCAATCGGAACTTTAAATATAAATTTTCGCGTGACACTGCACTACGCACGTCATCCTGAGACATCAGCACAGTCTGGTAAACTCTGGGGTGAAGTCTCATTTGCACAGTAATTTCACTAGCTACAGTGAGTAAAAATCTTTGTCCTGATTATAAAGTCTACTCATTAAATGATAATTTTATCCTGTGTGTGTATATTGTATTTCATGAGTGTTAGCCGTGTACTAGTTGTAGTTATGAATACTACTCACGTCAGTTTCTATAATGTTAATGATAATTCTGGTTGTGTGCGTCCGTCATTCTACTGTGCTACATAATATATTGTATGCCTTATAAAACACTAGTTGCGCCCCGTGGTTTCACCCGCGGATTTATTTGCTGATCCCACGGGAACGTTTCTTTTTTCCGGTATAAAATGTAGCCTATGTGTTAATCCAGTGTATAAGCTATTTTGGTACCGAATGTCATCCAAATCCATTCAGCCATTTGAGCGTGAAGGAGTAACAAACATACACACACACACACACACACACACACACACACACACACACACACACACACACACACACACACACAAACATTCGCTGTTATAATATTAATGTGATTTGTGAAAAAAATTATTGGCTTTATATCAGTCTGATGTTCACGTGTAAATATATCTAGCTGTAAGTTTTTAGAGAATAAAATAAACATTTATGTCTGTGTTTCAGGCGAAAATGTGCGTTTTTTTTTTTCTTTCAAAAACCCGTTCGTGTTCAAGAGAAGAGTGAATAGGTATTTACTTGGCTAGCAACACCTTTAAACTCATCTTCACGTCCCATCAGGTAAGAGCATGGTCAAATGCTAGACAAGTAGTAAATTTAAAAAAAATCGCTTTGTGGTGTTATACATTCTATACTCATATTTTATTTTACAAAATCCACAGCCCTTAAGTAACAAAATTTATAATTTACATGCTAAACCTACAGCCAAAATCGAATTTACATTCTATATTTCGATAAAAAAGATTACATGACAGTCACCAGTTAAACGATAGCAATAAAAAAAACAACAAAGAAACAAGAGTTTATAGGCAGGACGGGCTGTGCGTAGGTTGCAACCTATATAACTATACGACTTGAGCATGCCCACCGCGCCGTGTCCAGAGCAAGAATGATCCGTAGTACACCGAGCGTTCCCTTTTTACAGTCAGATGGGTGGGGGAGCGATGACAGATACCGGTGTTGCCACTGTAATAAAATTAAATGCTACGACAGGGTAAATTACGGTACTGCCCGCTGCGCATAGAGTTTACAACTGGACGTTGCCGCCGTCAAGTACATTCAGTTTTATATATGCGCACACGCATGTTGATGGTGTATTACGCTTGCTGCATGTGGTGTGTACTATCTAAATTGCGTTGCATATATATTCTAAAATTATACCTTAAATAATATATTACAGCCTCTGTGGTGTGGTGGTTGAGCAGGTCGGCTCATAACCCAGAGGCGGCGGGTTTGATTCCCGCGGCAGGACAAGTATACAAATACAACAAGTACAGAAAAAAGCGTGTCTGGGTGCTGTGGGACCATGGTCCTTATATACATATTTTCTTAACTACTTATATATTTGTAAACTTGTGTATATTTATACGAGTACGTTTAACAATTATTATTAATTATTGACGAGGATAATTGAAGGGTTGAGAATAAAAAGGGTTTAACTGTCAAATTGATAGTTTCGAGAAAATTGACTTTAAACTTCAACGGCGTCATTTTAATGTAGATTGCTTATAAGGTAATAGAAAAGGTTTATGTGAGTTTCATTTGCTTGAAAATGTTTTAATTCTATTTTAAAATACTAAATATAGTACTAATTCATACACTTACTGTAATAATATAATATAATAAAATAAATATAATAATGTTTTTATTCTAAGCGAACTGTATTGCTGTGACAGATAAACCGTTTTTAGACTCAAAATCTCGAGATTTAAGCCTCATTTCGGTATTTTGAGAATGTATTATTGAAGATAATTTCACGCTGAATCCAACGATACCCATAAGTCATTTTGTCAAAAAAATCAGTTTAACCCTTTTTATTCTCACCCCTTCAATTATGTTCTTAATCCATCAAAAGTTTAATTACCTCATTCTTAAAATTCATCTTACTCTCATTAAAAACATCAACAGAGTTAAACCAATAATTGTTGTAGGTTCTATGTAGCCTTGACACAATTGCGTTATGAGCATAATTAATCCGGGAATGTGAAACTGCAAATAAGTTTGTGTGTCGTGTACGTGTGTTCGTTATAAATAAATAAATACATAAACATACAGGAAAATTAAACCGTAAACCGTCTACTGTTAATGACGTACATACTATGTCATAAAACTTCTTAGTTAAAATTAACGTCAACTCCCAAACTATAGTCTTTTTGTACTACTAATGAAACCCGAAAGTTTCAGCTAACTTCTCACAGGTAGCTCTTATTAATTGTTGGAAGTTTCCTCTTGTTACAACGAGGTTGTTTTTGTTTTATTTGTAAGTATGGCCTTGGTGTGAGACGAGAGATTATATTTCACTTGTCAGATAAATTGTACGGTAAGCTCTTATCTTATAAATTTGTAAGGAAGAAATTTTATAAAGAAAACTTGGTTTCTTTAATAAATATATGGGATAAAATATTTTCTTTCTAGTTTTAACATGTTTTTTTTTACAAATCTAAATATATATTATATAACTCAAAAGTGACTGGCTGACATAGTGATCTATCAACGCATAGCCCAAACTATTGGACGGATCGGGCTGAAATTTGGCATGCAGGTAGATGTTATGACGTAGGCATCCGCTAAAAAAGGATTTTCCGAAATTCCACCCTTAAGAGGGTGAAATGGGTGGTTGAATTATTTTCCCATAGGCCATGCCGCGGGCGAAGAATTATTATTTCTTTAAATTTTAGCAATCATCAAAATTTGAAACCGCGCTTTACAACCCACCGGATAAGACGCTCTGCCAACTGTGCTACATGCCCTGTTACATAGTAACATGCCCAGTTACAGTTATTTACACGTTTTAATTGGACGGGCTAGAATTTCACCACGTTTGAAGTTAAACTATTTTACGCACGCTAGACTTGGGGAGTAAGCTGTTACATAGTAACATGCCCAGTTACGGTTACATGCCCAGTTACAGTTACATGCCCAGTTACAGTTATTTACACGTTTTAATTGGACGGGCTAGAATTTCACCACGTTTGAAGTTAAACTATTTTACGCACGCTGGACTCGGGGAGTAAGCTGTTACATAGTAACATGCCCAGTTACGGTTACATGCCCAGTTACAGTTATTTACACGTTTTAATTGGACGGGCTAGAATTTCACCACGTTTGAAGTTAAACTATTTTACGCACGCTGGACTCGGGGAGTAAGCTGTTACATAGTAACATGCCCAGTTACGGTTACATGCCCAGTTACAGTTATTTACACGTTTTAATTGGACGGGCTAGAATTTCACCACGTTTGAAGTTAAACTATTTTACGCACGCTGGACTCGGGGAGTAAGCTGTTACATAGTAACATGCCCAGTTACGGTTACATGCCCAGTTACAGTCACATGCCCAGTTACAGTTATTTACACGTTATAATTGGACGGGCTAGAATTTCACCACGTTTGAAGTTAAACTATTTTACGCACGCTGGACTCGGGGAGTAAGCTGTTACATAGTAACATGCCCAGTTACGGTTACATGACCAGTTACAGTTACATGCTCAATTACAGTTACATGCCATTGTCGCGGCTCAGCATTTGACCGCTTCAATAATTTTGATATTTCAATTTACTGCTAACGCCTACAAGAACTCAAGAGCATTCTATTAATTTTTTCATAACCACGGTCATAAGTTACTTACCTATCTTGTTTTATATATTACGCTTTCTAAATTCAACACCAACACTTTTGCACTCCACATTTTACATTGTAAATAGAAGTAAATAGCTATACAGAAAATATCTCGGGGTTCTCTTTTATTTCGCCAAGTAATAGAACTCATTATCTCCTCGCGTAGTTACCAGTGATTGCAAAAATTTAAGATCAACTATACAAGCAGCCGTGGCGACCTCTATAGGATCTGTATTAGGCAAGTAATATATCCATTAGTAGTTATTCCAATAGATACATAGCTAAAATCCTTTATTGAAACACCACACTACAGGAACAAGCGCCTGTCAATAATCTACACACAACAGTTATCACCATTTCGGCGTATTGCTAACAAAAAAAAGAGTGTGCTTTAGACTACACGACTGAGAGTAAAACTCTTTAGTTTAGCTCCATCTATCGGCCGGTATAACTTTGTTTAATGTTAATGTCGCCATATTGACATTTGTAAATTGTCATTTTACCGGAGCAACATAAAAATACACATTTTTAACTTTGTTATGGAGTTTTGGCGGAAAAACGAAAGAATTCGCGTCGCCGCATTGTATTATTTTCCAAAACTTGTGTTATTTTCAGTGTTAGTGCATAAAATTGGTGGCATTTTATTTGTTAAGTGCTGAATTATAGGCACGAGTGTGGGAAAGTGGTATAATGATGGTGAAACGCTTCTTTTTGTGTTGTTTCCAAAACTCCATAGAAGCTTCTGGTAAAGTTGCCACCACTTTACTAGGAGTATGACTTGACTAGACTAGACCATGACTTAACTTGATGACTTGGACTGTGACTTGACTTGACATATTATAAGATATTAATTAACTTGAAATATTATCAATTACTTGACACTGGCTAAATACACAAAAGTGTAGAGCCAAAAACAAAAAAAAACTTTGTTATGTTGACAATAGACTACGTGCACCAACTTCAACTTCCGTTCGCCTCGTATTCAGCAGCTTTCTCCCCAAGTCAAGCATGCGTAAAGAAGTTTTACTTCAACAGTTTACAAATATTTAAGGGTGCAGTTTAAACCAAATGCGACCTGTGAACACAGCTGGTGAGAACAACCGGACATCCGCCGGACATACGAGCACATACAAAATCCCAAGCTGCTGCACGCGCTTTTTTTCATCCCAAGCTTTGGTAATTTTATTTATTTACTAGTTGCGCCCCGCGGTTACACCCGCAGATAAAAAGTATTTATTTGCTCATCTCATGGGAAAATTTCACTTTTCTGGGATAAAATGTAGCCTATATGTTAATCCAGTATATAAGCTATCTTGGTACCGAATTTAATCCAAATCCATTCAGCTATTTGAGCGTGAAGAAGTAACAAACATACACACATACACGCAGACAAACTTTCGCCTTTATAATATTAGTGTGACGTGATAGTGTGATACTACCTAAATAATTAAAACAAAAAACTCTTTTTCTTCATTAATTTAGTATCAAGAACAATCTAATTATATTGGGCAAGCATATCTAATTCAAATTCCTTAACGGCAGTAAACGCGACAAAGCGTCGTCGCTAACGCTCACTGCATCACCTGCTAAACCTTCAATAATTCAAAGCTGAACGCTTTTTAATCTCGTATGGGGCCGGCAATGACACCGTAATGTAAATATTGTGATTTTGAGGCATTAGAAAAATCAAATCAAATATTTAATTGGTAGAACACAGGAGGATGAGTATGTTAACATAAATATTTAAAATAACTACACATTTTGTGTCCAAGCTGCATGCAATAGTGCAAATATTAAATAATATTTTTGAACAGTACTTTTGGAATTCCTTAACACTATAAAATGGGTGTTGTAACAACCAGTCATACAAAGTTATATTAATTAATTTGCACTTGCCATTCACCAGCTTATTCCCCAAGTCAAGCGTGCGTAAAGAAGTTTTACTTCTAGATACCTTTGGTACAATTTAAATATTTGCAGCGGTACTCGAGCCTTGGCTAGAGTAGTGTGGTGTGAGCATTAAAATCAACTACCACACCACAGACGCTGTCAAATTTGCGAAGTGCCATTGGAAAATGTAATCCCGGTATGAAGTTACACTGTCACTCGGAACTCCAAATTATAAAGATCCGCGTAACACTGCACTGCGCACATCATCCTGAAACATCAGCACAGTCGTAATAAGATTACTCGACTGTGAGATTAGATCATAAGTCTTATTTTCCCGGTAATTTCACTAGCTACAGTGCCCTTCAAACTGGAACACAGTTGTGCTTACATACTACTTGCTTGGCGGCAGAATAACAGGCAAAGCTTCTAACTACTGTACAGACACGACAGACTCGCCACCCCGTCGTCGCCGCCCGAGACACGTCCTGAGCGACCCGGATGATCCTATAGCAGCCGTAGTATCGGCTGCGCTAGAATCACCGGACCAAATCGTCGGGGGAGGACTGGACGTCAAGGCTCTGCCGGTTCCCCAGTCCTCCTCCACATAGACGAGGGAGGAACATCGTGGAGTTTTTTAGTCGGTAGGGGCGCCATTGCACACCGGCACAGAGTCCGACACTACCCGTGGCCGACCCGGCCGCGGGTGTGCGTAAACGCATTTTTCTTCACGAAAAACAAAAAAAAAAAATAGGATCACCGGACCAGTCTAGCCCTTCTGGCTCAGGTACCGCGCCCGGCACCGGTATAGGATACCAGCGTAACACAATCAGACACTGGCCCCGCCGGCGAGGTCGACATGCCCCCCGTAGGTTAGCTAGAACGGTCGCGACTTTCAATAGGGTCCACTCTTCCAGTGGACGTAGTCTTCTCGATCCTCTTATCTCGGCAACGGCCCAAGCCGAGGCTCGCACCCAACGCAAGGGGTGTCCTTGAGCTAGTTGCCTCCCACTTTTGACGGCTGGGCGCCTTAAGCGACGGTGACGCTGTAAAGGTCGATAGAGACCAACAGCATTAGCACGTTCAAAAAAAAAGAAAAAATAACAGGCAAAGCGGTTAGTACCTACCTAGACAAACTTTGCAGAAAAGTCCTACCACCTAGTAACGAAGAAGTATAATAGAATAGATAAGACGTAAGGAAAGTTAATACAGTGTAACATAAGCCCAACTGGGCTTAAACCTGAGATTCGAGGTTGTACTAATCCGCGGTCGGTACTCGATATCCATCGATTTATTACCGGATATCCGTCCATGTGTTAAGTCAATTAACGGCGTTTAACGCTCTTTAGCGGGAGCAATTATGTGTAGGAATAGGGTAGTATCCTTATTATCCCTATGAATCCCTAATAATTTATAAAAGTAACGTAACAACGTTTGTTTATTGCATTTTGCATGGCTTTCACGCTAAGACTAGGTAGGACTTTTCTGCAAAGTTCGCCTAGGTTTCCCAGTTATTCTGCCGCCAAACAGTATAGTGCAAGCACTACTGTGTTCCTGTTTGAAGTGCACTGTAGCTAGTGAAATTACTGGGCAAATGTGACTTTATGACCTGATCTCACAATCTAGTAGTCTTATTACTAGATTGTGTTGATGTCTCAGGATGACGTGCGCAGTGAAGTGTCACGCGTAACTGTTTACTTTAGAGTTCCTAGTGACACTACAACTAATATGGGCAGCCGTGTCGCTTAACATTAGGCGAATGGTTAGCTCATCACGTCATTCCATAACATAAAAAAACGGCTGAAATGATTTTGATAATAATTACACATTTAAATTTAATTTACCAAATAAATCAGCGCTAATCTGTTGCTAATACGCAATACATCCATGCTGAAAAAAAAAAAATACGAGAAAATAAATATCAATCCTACCTGTCTATAATAGAATATATTAAGACCAATTTTTGACCCACCTCGGCTTTGCACGGGTGAATTAGTAAAACGCGGTCGAACGGGATAAAAAGTATCTTTTGTCAGTTTCCTGGTTCTAAGCTACCTCCCCACCAATTTTCAACCAATCAGTTCAGCCGTTCTTGAGTTATAAATAGGTAACTTTTTTTTTTTTTTTTTTTTTACGTGGAGTAAATGCTCTTACGCACACCCGTGGCTGGGTGGGCCTACGGGTAGTGTCGGACTCAGTGCCAGAAGGGCACCCATACCGACTAACAACTCCACGATGTTCCACCATCTCAGCTGATAGCAGGGCCTCGGGTCCGCTTGTGCATTCTCCGCTGCCCTGCTTGCGCTGTTGTCCGCTGTGTAAAGCAGCGGAGCCTCCGCGGGGAGGGAGTGTGTAAAGCTCCCTCCCTAGAGGGGTGTATAGAACCCCTCCTACCTAATCGAGCAATGCCCTGGAACACCTAGGGCACCGACTCCACACTAGAGGACCTTGTCCCTACTGGGGGACGCTGGATGCGCCCACACCCAGCGCCCCAGGTCCTCCCAGCGGGGACGGAGTCCGGGCTCGGCTAGCCCGTCTCCGCACCCGCGCCCTCCGGAGCGGCAGAGTGAGAGACCTTCTCTCTCTCTCCCGTCCCTCGGCCTCCCTTTGTGAGATGACCGTTTCACAGAAGGAGACCATGGCCTCCCAGGACCTCTCGTCGTCGAGCATTTTTTGCAAGATGACCGGCAACGAGAGGTCTGTCCCCACGACCGCGACTAGGGACCGTCGCGGCTCCTCATCCCCCGGGCATGTCTCCAGCACGTGCTGTGCAGTGTCTTCTGCACAGTCACATCGGTGACATGCCGGGGTTGCCTCCCGCCTGGCCACGTTGCACAGGTACCTCCCGAAGCACCCGTGCCCCGAGAGAACCTGCGTCAGGCGGAAGGTCAGGGCTCCGTGCTCCCGCTGGACCCACTCCTCGAGCACGGGCTGGATCGCTCTGAGGAGACGTTGTGCTCCAGCCCCTCTCCGCGTGAGTCCCAGCAGGAGCCGCTCCTTCCATGTGACCAGAGCAGCCGTCCTGGCCTCCGTGCGCCAGTGCGCGACCTCCTGTGGCATCGGTCGTAGGTCTTCGGCCCGCGCACGGACTCTACGTTGGTACACGGCTGCCAGAACTTCCGCCTCCTGGTCCCATGGAAGGGAGCCTGCGAGGACACAGGCCACTCCGTGCGAGAGTGTGCGATATCCTCGGCACACTCTCACCGCCATGGCTCTCTGAGCCCTCAGGAGTGTAGAGGTCTCCCGAGAGCTCAACGACCCAGCCCAAATCGGGGCGCCGTAAAGGGCCATAGACCGTACTACCGCCATGTAAAGGTGGCGGCAGCTCGCCCCTCCGCCTCCTATATTTGGGAGAAGCCGACTCAATGCGGCGGCTGTCCCCATGAGTTTGGGAGACAGCCGCCGCAGATGCTCACTGAACTTCCATCTGCTGTCCAGCACGACGCCCAAATACTTGAGTGACGAGCGGACAGCGATGGAGGTTCCCCCCACTATAATGTTGGAGCCTGCAGGCGGCGCCCTCCGAGGACCATGAAAACATATGGCCTCGGATTTGTGGAGCGCCACCTCCAGGCCCAATCGTCGAATCCTGGCCACCACCGCCGCTACGGCGGCAGTGGCCAGGATGGACGCCTCCCTATACGTCCTTCCCCGGGCGGTAACCAACGTATCGTCGGCGTAACAAATGACGCCGACACCATGAAGGTTAGCGCCCCGAAGGACCCAATCGTAACCGATGTTCCATAGCAGGGGGGCCAAAACAGACCCCTGCGGAACACCGCGCGTCATGGGGCTATGCCCCTCACCCTCTTTCGTCGGATACACTACCTCTCTGTGTGAGAGGTAGTCCCCGACTAATATTTGAAGGTATTGGGGCACCCTGTGGTACCCCAATGCCCCCAAGATTGTGCTCCACGGCAGGGAATTAAAGGCGTTGGCGATGTCTAAAGACACCGCCAACATAACGCCGCCGTTGGAGCACGCCTCCTCAGAGAGGTCGCGGACGCGGGATATTGCGTCCAGCGTCGAGCGGCCTCTCCGGAAGCCAAACTGTGTATCGGCCAAATCAGGGCCTACATCCGCCATGTGCTTGACGAGGCGGGCGGTGACAATGCGCTCAAGGAGCTTGCCGGCCTCGTCGAGCAAGACGATTGGTCGATACCCCGCCGGTTCGTCCGTCGGACGTCCCTCTTTCCGAAGAAGGACGAGCCGGCCTGCCTTCCACCGCTTGGGGAACCTCCCCTCCCGCATGCAGCGGTTGAAGAGGGCCCTTATGCGGGGCTCTAAGGCATCTTGGGCAAGGGCCCACGCGCGACCGGGAATGCCATCTGGCCCGGGTGCCGTGTTTCTGGCCTTCATCTTAAGGACGGCCATGCCAAACTCACTGTCTGAGATTTCTGGCACGTCCTCTTCTTCCTCCTCATTGGCCCTTTCTGCTACCGGCGCTGTGGGAGGGACGAAGTCGGACCCCGGACAAGCGGGGAACAGTCCCTCGACCACCCGGCCGAGAACCAGGGGCTGCAGTGTACTGGTGAGGGGGGGAGCCCAGGGGCGGAGCTTCTGCCTCGCCAGAAGGTACGGCCTCCCCCACGGATCACGTTCCAGCGACTCCAAAAGCTGTCGCCACGCCTCAGCCTTGGCTTCGCTGATGGCCGTGCGGAGCGCCTTAGACGCCTCTCTATAGGCGGCATAGAGGGCGTCTACCACGTCGCTCTCCCGATGCCTCCGCCTTCGGTACCTTTGGTACTGGCGACGCTTCGCCACGCACTGGCGGCGGAGCCCAGCAATCTCCTCTGACCACCAGTAAACCTGGCGTTTAGATTGCTGGGCCCTAGCACGAGGCATGGCGGCATCGCAGACATGCGCCATTGCCCTGCACAGCTCATCCGCCTCGGAGTCGATATTCGCTGGCTCCGCAGGTGGAGTGTTCCACGCCTGGACTATGGCTGCCTCCTGCAGCATCTCCGGGTCCAGGCGTTTAAGGACCCACCTCGGACCGGGATCTATTGGCCTATTCACGATGGGTGTGGACGACGAAACGCTAAACCGAATGTAACGGTGATCGGAGAGCGTTTCCTCGTCCACAAGTACCTCCCAATCACGAACGCGTCGTGCTATTTCGGGGGTGGCAAAGGTCACGTCGACCACTGAGCCTCCATTTCGCCTCACGCACGTGTTCGCTGACCCTTGGTTCAGGACGCATAGCCCCGCCTGAACCAAGAAGTCTTCGACAGCCTCACCCTTTGCATTGGTCCTCGGGGAACCCCACGCCGTAGATTTGGCATTGAGATCTCCGAGAACAATAACCGGATTGGGTCGGCACTGGCCGACCAGGGTCCCCACCTCATCGAGAAACGTCTCGAACTCGGCGAGGACCCTGTTGGGGGAAAAATACACACCCACAATCACTGCCCCACCGATCCGGCCCGCAACCATCCCCCTGCCTCGTACTACTCCCTCAAGGGGAGGGGATTGCGCCGTCGACTGTGTGGTTATGGCCACTAAGCCGTCCAGGTCCCCCACCCAGTCAGACCTGGGTGGAACCCGGTACGGCTCAGCGACCACACCCACTTGAATCAACCGCTCCGCCAGGACTTGGAGCAAAAGGTCCTGAGCCCGGGCGGAGTGGTTGATATTTGCCTGGAGGAAAGTTAGGGCCATACTAACTTTCCTCCATGCGAACCACCTGCTTCTTTACGAGGCGAGTCGGCTGCGACTTGGCCTTGGCCTCAGTCGCAGTGGACTTTCGTCGCTGCTCTTTTCTTGCCGGGGGCTTGGCGCATGCCTTGCCCCCGGAGAGGTGGTTCGCGGCCTTACCCGCAGCCGCACATATGGTGCAATGCGGGGGGGCCACACAATCACTTGCCTTGTGGCTCCTTTGACCGCAGCGATGGCACTCATCGCTGCGGTCAACCTCCGACTTGCACTGGGCCTGAACGTGGCCCAGTGCAAGGCACCGGTAACATCGCCGGGGTTTCGCGTCCAAGATCTGAATTTGGGCCGAGACCCAGCCGATGAGGAGCCGTCCTCCAGCCGCAATCTTCTTCGCTGCTGTAATGGGGCAGCGCACCATCGCGGTTCCCATGCCTCTGGGCCCCTTTCTTATGGTGCCGGCCTTCACCTCCCGAGCCAGACACCCCCCAGCCTTGGCGAGAGACTCCACCAGTTCCTCGGTGCTGACCGAGTCGTCCAGACCGCTCACCCGCATGTCAGTCATAGCGACCGGCCTGGAGACTCTGATCTCCTCCACACCCCGGAAGGCCTCCCTAAGCTTTTCAGCCAGGGAATCTGCCTTTTCAAACTTTTCGGCCCCAGGGACCTCAAGGATGCGAGCCCCTGTTGCCGCTGTCCTCATCCTTAGGGGGGGGACCCCCAACGCGCTGAGGTCCACACACCTTTTTCCCTCGGCCAGCACCTTTGAGTAGGAGAGGCCCTTCTCCTCCGCCCCTGGCAGCAGCGTGATCACCACGGCTGCCTTGCGGGGCGCATGGAGCTTGGCCGCCTTCTCCCTCAGGGTGGGAGGTGCTGGCTTCTGCACCACCCTAACGAGTTGAGCCCTCTCCGGACCAGCTGACCTTGGCCTCGGACCGGCGGGGGCAGAGGCTCCGGCGCGCTTTTTGGAGCGCTTTACCACCTCCGTCCAAGTCTCTGGTCTTGGTGCAGACGCGAGTGGCGCCGGTGGAGCCGGCACTGGCGCCGCAGGGCTGGCGGAGACAGGAACGGAACCTTTGCCCTTGCCCTTGCCTTTGCCTTTGCCCTTTACGGGCTTGGCAACTTGCGAAGGGCCGGGTAGCGGCTTGACTGTCACCAACGCAGCCGACGTGCTTGGTGCGGCTAGGTCGCGTTCATTCTCCTCCCGGCGTCTGTCGGCGGCCAGCGGCGGTCTGAGGCGCTTCTCTGGAAGCAGCCTTTCCTCCAAGCCCTCGAATCGTGCACTGATCATAGTGCCCACTTGCACCATGACCTTCTGCAACACGTCTTCGAGGGCCGGGGCTTGGACCGCCGCCGGCGATGGAGCCGGGACGGGCGCCGGTCTCTGTGAGGCGCGCAGCTCCTCCATCTCGCGGCGGAGTTGATTGAGCTCCGCCGTGAGTTGCTTGTTAGCCTCCACCAAGAGACGGACCTCTTCGGGTATGGACCGGCTTTGAGTTTCCTCAAAGGAGGCCCGGATGGTCCCCGCCGCTTTTTTCAGGGCCTTTACGTAAGTGCCCTTTAGGTTTTTGGACTTTGAAGCTACTTTCATAATAGTATCTACAGAGTCCAGCACTAACCACTCAATTTGGGCAGCATTTTTAACACGCACCTCCTCCTCAGGCAGGGGGTCCCGGCCTGCTTTCTTGAAGAAGGCAATATTCGCCTTCTTCTTTTTTTCAAGCTCCTCTGCCATTTCCTTCTCGGCGATGAGCCGGAGCTCTTCCTCCCGGGCTTTGTTAAGTTCGGCCTTGGCTTTCGCCAGGCCGACGTACTGCCCAGTTGTGGGTGGGCGGCCGCGTCCTCGATTCGCTGTCGCCATTTTAGGCGTTGACACCTCGTCCGAGGTGTCCCCATCATCAATTTCTCTGTGGCGTTTTCGCCACAGACCACCACTCAAGACTGAAGACACAGTCTTTAGGCTGACATCGGAATCGGACGACTCCGATAAGCTTTTGAATAGTGGGCTCTCAGCCTCGCTATTCCCATCTATCGCGCCCTCTCTACACTGAGAGTCCTTCTCGGGGTCCACTAGAACCGGGGAGCCCCGAGGGGGACTCCCACACCGGCCCTGCGAAGGGCCCTTGAAAAAGCGCCCGAGGGCGTCTCGCATCGGCGTCGACATGCCGTACTACTTCATGCAGTATACATGAATGTACAGTATATATATACAATATATACACCAACTATTATTATAATTATATGTAAATATTAAAATATTTACACATATATACAACCTATAACTAACGTTACTTATAAACTAATCTTAAAACTAGCTTAAAGTTACAACTTAGTCCAGCTACTTAGAGTCCCAACACCTTACAGTCTCAATCCAACGAAGCAGGTTTCTTGCTCGGCCCGTGGCTAAATGGATTTTCGACCGCCGCCAACTAGATGTCTCTAGCTGGCTGACAGACGTCAGCGCCGCAAAGAGAAAATATTAATTATATACACTATTCACATGCACTTTTTCCTGCGGACAGTTCCCGCAGGAGCACACCACTCACACCAAAATATGCAGCAAAAGTTTGCGCAACTCCCGGTATATCGTTTGTCCCGGCGGACAAACTTTAACCCACGGTTGGGAATTAATTTGCACAGAGCAAAAGAAAACGCAGACGTTCACGGGCGCGGTCGGAACGTCAACCATAAATAGGTAACTAACACGACTTTCTATATACAGACTAGTTGACCCACCGCGGCTTCGTACAGGTGAATTATTAAAACGCTGTGATTACAATTTTTATTCTTTATATTTATCAAAATACCACAAGTCTTTTTTACTTTAAAATAAACACAACGTTTTCTAAGGACAAACCCTTTAAGCTGCTTAGGAAAATGGTCCAATTATTTTGCCCCACCTGTATATTTCTGACACAGAAAAGCTGCCTTTCCAGATTCTTCAAACTTAAGATTATTCTAATATATTTATCTAATACTGTAAGTGTAACTTAGCAATAAATAAAACTTATCTCCTGACCTAGGCATCAGCTAGAACTGCTTATTTAGATCAGAAATCCAGCACATTTTTCACCGTTTGCTTTTAGAGATGTACTTATCGATGTTTCAAAATTCTTTGGTGTCGATATCGATGTCCATTGTACAATAATTATGTCGGTGAAATTTAAATTATCACGAATTTTACGATATTTGGTTAAAACATTTATGGATTATGATTATAAGAAAAAACCACGTATATGTCTAATTTTTAGCAGCTGCACGTTGGAATTTATTTTCAGAAAATAAGCTTAATTTGAATTCCATTACTTCATTTTTATGTCTCGTGCATAAAATGTTTATAATATTATACTCTACAGTATCTGTAAAAAGTTTATTTAGACTTCTTTTCTGCAATTTACTTGCATGCAGTCTTCACCCATAATTGTAATGACACTTAGCCTTAATGTAATGCAATGTTATTTTTATTATTGTAATAGTGTACATTATGTTGGTGTTCAATAAATAAATAAATAAATAAAAATATTATATATGTAATAATTTATTTAACAATTATTGAACTCAGGGTTGCAGGTACAATCCTTGGCTAAAGAAATTGTAGAGTGAGATTATGTATTATGTTCCAAATTTTTTTGTAATTTATATGAGTAGGCTGAATGACTCTGACTAAATAAAATTTATTTGTGCTTTTTGAAGTAAAACTTCTTTACGCACGCTTGACTTAGGGAGTAAGCTGGAAAGGTGAACGGACATTGAAAGTTGTTGGTTAACTTACATCTCCATTGTCAAAACGAAAATGTTAAAAGTTTGTATAAAAATATTGCTATCTCAAGTTAAATGATAATTAACAATTGTAAGTTGGCGACATTAACATTAAACAAAGCCAAAACAAAGTTATACCGGCCGATAGATGGCGCTGAACTAAAGAAGTTTTACTTCAGTCGTGTGGTCACTCACATGTTTGTTTTTTAAATATTTGTCTGTTTTTCATCGATATATCGAAGTATCGAAGTAAGGCCCATCTCTAATATTTATTTACATGCGTATAGGCTCACATAAATATCCCGATTTCAATCTATTGGCACTGATCGTATAGGCAGATTTTGCGCCTTATCCTTTGAATTGGCAGGTATCGAGTAAACCCCGCTTTGCTAAAACGATACGAATGAACGTGGATTTTTTTCTACCGGAAAAAACACATTTCGTAATACCGTTTTAAAAAGTGTTACAAGCCAAATTAAATTTTGTGTAATTTAAGTAAGGTATAGTTTAGGTTCTACGTAAATAAAATAAACTTATTAGTAACGAGCTTCTGCCCGCAGCTTCGCCCGCGGCGTGGCCTATGGGAAAATAATTCAACCACCCATTTCACCCTCTTAAGGGTGGGATTTCGAAAAATCATTCTTAGCGGACGCCTACGTCATAATATCTACCTGCATGCCAAATTTCAGCCCGATCCGTCCAGTGGTTTGGGCTGTGCGTTGATAAATCACTATGTCAGTTAGTCAATCAGTCAGTCACTTTTGAGTTATATATATTTAGATAGATTAGTAAATGTACATAGATCACTTCGTAGCAGTCATAACTCTAACATAAGCTGGTAGGCATTTAAAATATGCACCTTTTTTACTTTCGATAGGTTTGCGTTTGACCACATCTCACCTGATGGTAAGCGATGATGAGGTCGAAGGTAGAGCACACTTACCCAGAAATAACCTATTAGGTCTTTACCTATGAAATTGCCGTTTTGTTTGAAAAAAGTTAAATATTTTTTTTTTTCGAACTTATTTATTTCTTTTATTCAAAGTAATCACCCCTGCAATCACCAGATGGTTGGGGAAGCAATGACAGTTGCCGGTGTTGCCACTGTAATAAATTTAAATGCTGCCATAGGGCTGCCATATAAATATTTATTCATCTCCAAATTTTGACTCTGACAATAGTAGAGTGTCCCATATCTGTATTTTTTGTCTTTAATCCATTTCTAATGCATCGTCATTTAACCTGGAGGGAGAAAAATAGAGGGAGTGCTGTCGCGCGGCAGCAACTTCAACATTGCAATACAGTCACGCTATCTTTCGCTCCCTGGGAGGTAGCGATCTTGAGCGATAGAAATAGATAGAGCGTAGGGAAATGCGATTCCATGCTGACAGATGTGTGAAAGAAATCTAAAAAGTGTTTCGTACAAACCAAAGCTCTTTTGACAGACTCTTTAGTGGTTAAGCAGGTTGGCTCATAACCAACGGTGACGGGTTCGATTCCCGCTACAGGACAAGTATTTGTGCACAAAAAGAAAAAGCGTAATACTTCTTCTGTGTCTGGGTATTTTGGGACCATAGTCCTCGTAGTTCCTGGGTTCCTAGATATAGGGAAACTTATTTAGGGTTCAGGATCTATGTACGTGGTTGTTGGGCGTTATTATTATGATTATTATTACTCATGAACTATAAAGTTGACAGCCTCTATGGTGTGGTAGTTAGGCAGGTTGGCTCATAACCCGGAGACGGTGGGTTCGATTCCCGTGGCTGTATAAGTAATTGTGCACGGAAAAGAACGGAATACCTACTTGTTCTGTGTGTGGTTGTTGTGGTCCTTGTAGTTCCGGGGTCCCTAGATACAGGGAATCCTAGTTAGGGTCCAGGATCTATGTTAATAAAAGTAATAACATTTCTTTCCTAACCCCCCAATAGTCCCCCCCCCCTCCCGGTTATTAGTTAGGTATTGGCTCTAACATCACGAAAAATAATAAACCAACACAACACAAAACGATTCAAAAGCAATAGACACTGAACGAATGGAAGAAAGCCAATTAAAAATCTTTCATAAGCGATCGACGTGGAGTGAACAAATGAATGAACGAGTGAACCGAGGTTTAATTGATCGTAGATTCATCGCGTGAACAGAGTTCAGAGTTCTCTTGAGTTTTCGGTACGTGTAGATACATCTTTGTTAAAGAGTTTAAACGTAATAGATCTGACAAAATTTCTAATATTTATCGGGTAGTAATAATAATAATAATAAATAGTAAAAACTTTAAGTATGAATAAGGAGTTCCGGGCTACACCTTTATTTATTCTTATAGATGGAAAAGGACTATGGCGCAGTGGACCTGTAACTTTTTGAGGTTTTTCTGTAACTATTTTTTTATTTTATTAGTATAGCAATAATTATGTATTTTTACCTCTTATAAGTATATAAAAAAAGCATACAGATGAACATAGAACCTCCTCCTTTTAGGAAGTCGGTTAAAAATGCCCAATATTAAGGAAAAATCCAAACATTAAAAATATTTATTTAGTCAGTATTTTTTTAAATTACGAAATTATTACAATTGTTTTTATTAATTATTTTCCATCTAAATAAATAGTGAATAAAGCATACAATAGCAGCTATAAATATATTTTAGAGTTTATTTTCCAACCAGTACTTGGTATTATATTGAAAAGAACTGCTTAAATGTGAAACGAGAGTAATGCAAAATTAAAAAATACTTAAATAGTCAGATGAGAATAATCTTTATTTTCAGCTGCCATCTCTACTTTTTACTAGCTCCACTTGCTATCTAACTTACGCCTGCAATAGAAGAAACAGACATGTGAACGTAATTTACTGAACGCCATAATATAGCTGTTAAAAAAGGAATCTACTTAAAGGGTCACTTTTATGTTTTTTTTTTTTTGTGGACATCTCACACAGCGCCATCTAGCCCCAAACTAAGCAAAGCTTGTACTATGGAAACCAAATAACTGATACAATACTTAGATACTTTTTTGTTTGTAAATACATACATAGAATACAATATGACACCCAGACACAGAACAAACACCCATGTTCATCACACAAATGTTTGTCCTGAGTGGGAATCGAACCCACAACCCACAGTTCAGAAGGCAGGGCTGCTACCTGTCAACATGACAAAGTAAAAAATTTGTATTATTTTGTTGGTATGTCCGGCAAAATGACAATTTAAAATTGTCAAGATTTGACATTAATATTAAACAGAGCAAAAACAAAGTTATGCCGGCCGATAGATGGAGTTTAACTTCAGTCGTGTGGTCTGAAACACACTCGTTTTTTTTATAATTTTATTTCCTCTTTTTTTTACTTTTTTTCTTTTGTCTATAATATTAGACCATTTTTATTGAACTCGTTTTAACTTTCACAAAAATATAGACGCTTCTCAGTATTTTCTACAATTACGGTTCACTTTTTGATATCAACTCTCTCATAAAACAACAGCAACAATAAAATGTCAGCGACAAAACTAGCTAAGAATCATCTTGAAAAGAAAATGCAAAACATTTTGTAAAATGGGAGCAATATTTCTTAACGCAAGGATGCGACCTCGCCGGGCGTTCGTTCCATATTGAAATAGACATGGAAAATTACAATGCATCTGTGCCATTTAATAATAATAATAATAACGCCCAACGATCACATACTTTAGAATCTGGATCCTAACTAGGATTCCCTGTGTCGTGTAAGGACCCAGGAACTACGAGGACCATGGTCCCCCAGACAACACCCAGACTCAGAACAAGTATTTGTGTTTTTTTTTCTGTGCTCAAATACTTGTCCTGTCGCGGGAATCGAACCCGCCGCCTCCGAGCTATAAGCCGACCTGCTTAACCACCACAGCACAGACGCTGAATAGCATCCATTGCAGTCTTTTTGTCTGACTTTGAAAATGATAATTCATCAGACTGCATTTATTTTTGGTTACACTTCCTATTTCACTAGGAGGTAAGACTTTTCTGTAGAGGTCAAGGTACCACCGTTTTGCCTGATATTCTGCCGCCAAGCCGCAGAGTAAGCCCTGAGCTTTACCGTCACTAGTGATCTGCTGGGCGATCACGTAACTCAATTGAAGGGTTGAGAATAAAAAGGGTTTAACTGTCAAATTGAGAGTTTCAAGAAAATTGACTTTAAACTTCAACGGCGTCATTTTAATGTAGAGTGCTTATTGAGTAATAGAAAAGTTTAATGTAAGTTTCAGTTGCTTGAAAATGTTTTAATTCTATTTTAAAATGCTAAATATAGTACCAATTCGTACAATTACTGTAAAAATATAATATAATAATGTTTTTATGCTAAGCGAACTGTATTCCTGTGACAGATAAACCGTTTTTAGACTCAAAATCTCGAGATGTAAGCCTCATTTCGGTATTTTGAGAATGTATTGTTGTAGATAATTTCACGCTGAATCCAACGATACCCATAAGTCATTTTGTAAAAAAAAACAGTTAAACCCTTTTTGTTCTCACCCTTTCAATTACAACCAATAGAAACACAAATTTGTATGGATTTGACAGTTTCAATACGCAGCTTATGTGCATAGTTAGTATGGAAATATCTCCTGTTGCAATCAAATTTCATTATCACCCCCCTGTTGTTTAAATTAGGAATATATCTTATTGCAATACAATAAGATGTAAAATATAATAGCAGCATGTCAATAAACGTGGCACTTATATACATCAATCAGAAACAATTAATTAAATTACTCGATGGCTTAGTCAACATTTACCCCAAATGTTGACCGATAGCGGTTGACAGTTGATCATTCTATCAACTGATTGAGCACGGTCAACAATGTTTTGGATTAATTTACTCAGAGTTAAGCAAACTATGTGAAAATAAACAATTGGACTGTTGTTGATGACTAGGCGTTTCCGTAAAAAAGGCAAATAATAATGTACGAAATATAAAGAAGCAGAAATAATAATGTACGAAATACAAATACAAATAATAATGTACGAAATATAAAGGAGCGAAAAATATATTACCAATTAAATTAAGAATAAGTTTATTTAATAATAAGAATAAGTTTATTTGGCAACAAATGTCAATTACAAAAAAGGTTATTCATGTAATTTGGACGATTTAACAATTTTACTCAGGTATGTATGTATACCTATACTTAAACATAACAACTGTATTATAAATATTCTTGACAATGTTATCTATAAAGTTACTTCTCACGGTCGCGTTGCGAGCCAAGCTAGGAAAAACCTATGTTATGGCTTGAATAAAATTGACATTAAATTGACAAGAAATTACATAAAACTAAACATACATTTTCTTCTTGTCAAAACAAAACGTTCTTAAAAACTAAATATAAAACCAACCAAAAAAATTTTTTTTTAACGAGCTAATGCTTTTGTTCTCTACTGACCTTTACAGCGTCACCGGGCGGGGCCGTCAAAAGTGGGAGGCAACTAGCTTAAGGGTACCCCTGGGGTGCGAGCCTCGGCTTGGGCCGTTGCCGGGATAAGAGGATCGAAAAGACTACGTCCACTGGAAGAGTGGACCCTATTGGAAGTCGCGACCGTTCTAGCTAACCTACGGGGGGTACGTCGACCTCACCGGCGGGGTCGGTGTCTGATTGTGTTACGCTGGTATCCTATACCAGTAGAGCTACCAAGATAGATAGATTAACACTTTATTGTACACCATAAAAAACACCTTTACAAAAAGTGCAACAGGCGGTCTTATCGCTTAGAGCGATCTCTTCCAGACAACTTTTGTATCGGAGGAAATTGTAGCCTAGAGTTTTGGGCTTATATATACAGGCTAAGGCCCATAACCTAACAGTAATATAGATAAAACGCCTACCATTGTCTTCCAACATTCTCAATAGATAGACAAACAAAGCGCAGGGCTCATTCAAATAACCAGCCTAACATTAAGGACTCCAACATTCAGACTTCTCTTTAGACCTCAAACTTTACAAACAATGTTACCTGAATAATCAAAAGTTACCTCTCCAAGTCTGAAATCCATTCAGAAGTCCAAGGATACATAAAACTAAAGGCTATTAATATACTAGACTGCGAATCCCGTATCCCTTTACTCACTAAAAAGCTGCTGTTTGTAGTATATACTTCACCAATCATCGTTTTTTTATCACTTTGGGACGTCTCGTTGATCTATATATTTCATTCTATTAGGCAGTTAATTATAAAAGGTACTAAAAACACCTAAAATGAGTACTAAAGTAAATTGTTATTTTGGAAAGACTTTTGGAACTCAATGTTTTGACCAATGTTTTTATGACACTTTTAGTTCATACATTAGTAAAGATGTTTGCATGTGTTAGCTTAGTTAGTTAACTTAGCTGATTATCTATACCATACTGAAAATCGTAAATTATATATAAAAGGGTCTGAAAAGAGCGTTTCTAACGTTCTAGTAGAACGTTTTTTTTGCTGTCTCACTCTTTCTGCAGAGATACATAATTCAATTTTATTTTCCCACTTCCACAAGCGGGAATAAAAATTGGCTTACTATCGTTTCAGAACAAGTTTTCATACATAGAAAAACATAATCAACTGTTTTTTACTTCATTTTTAAACTATAAACTTGTTTTGATCGAACATTCGTAATGTTATTTTTGAGGTCTTAAATTAGCCAGATTTTTTTAGTGTTAATTTTTTTAGGGTTTCAATGTGTGAGCGTTGTAGACAATCCAGGATACATAGACCCCACGTAATTACAAGCTAAGTAATTATAATTCTATCATGGACCCCAACCACCTGTACTATTAAGTATCCTGTGCCAAACTCCATTGGTTTTTTCATGCCAACTTGAACCCACAGCAAACAAAAGAAACCAAGAAATCTAAAGTTACAAAGTTATTCATTCATTCAGGACTACTCAGACTTGGAAGTCTGAGGTCTCAATGACCTTGACTTATTTCTAGTATTACCTAATTTCAAATTTATTTATTTTGCTGTTGGTTGTGAAAAGCCACTGACTGACTTTTAAAACCCAAATGGAACTCTATGTTATACTGCACATAGGGCTACAATTAAATATTTGTATGCCTTTTAAGTGACTGAAAAGTTAAATTGTGTAATTTTGGAACGAAGTTCCTTATCGCGAGTTGCGAAAGGGGGCTAGATGGAAAAAATTATCATCGATGCTGTAGACGACGCGCCTCTTTGGCATAATATTTGTTTTTTAATTCATGTGAAGAAAAATTGTGACGGACAATTGTCAAGATTAAATGGTTTTACCGAATATGTCTACATAATTATAAAATTTTAGATTCCCTGAGCCATATCCCGACGTCGCTTATATTGTTGGTCCTTCAAAAGCCGGATTTTGTAAAAAACAGACTTCGTACACGCCATAAGCCGGAACATCGAGGCCAGGGAAAATGTTCAATACTCCACCACCAGGAATAAGAACGCGAAGCGTTACTAGACGGGAGGCTGAACAGTCTAAAGTATGCGAGGTTCCATCAGAGCAGCTGGATAAAGAAGCTGCCAGGTCTGAGAAGGTCAGTAGGAGATCTAATCAGTCAAGCGTAGCGGCACGGATAAAGCGACTCGAGTTGGAAGCTGCCGAAGCAAAAGCCCGATTCGAGAATGAAGCCGCCCAACGCGCGAACGAAGCCGCACGACGCGAAGCAGAACTCATAGACATGAAGAGGAGCATTCTCACAGGAGTCACAGAACTCACTCGGTAGCTACCACGAGCACACATGAGAAGGTAGAAGATTGGATAGAGCGCAGTAACCTGAATGGTGAGGGCCCGCACATGCACTATGACGGCAGTAAACTACCGGTAGAAGCAACACGAGTGGCGTCAACTGACATTCAACAACTGGTCTATACACTGAAAGATGCCTTCAACTCCGTGGCAGCCGATGTAAGAAACAAAGCTCTCTTATCAAGGATAAGTTCATGCAAAGATTTGCCAATTTTTGACGGTGACTGCTTGGAGTGGCTTCAATTCAAGCAGTCTTACATAGAGTCGACAGAAACTTGTAACTTTACAGATGTAGAGAATTTATGGCGACTTCGTAAATGTCTGCGCGGTGAAGCTAAAGAAACTGTTACGTCACTTCTAATGGGAAACACGACGCCCGCTACTATCATAGATGCGCTACAACTAAGGTATGGACGCCCGGAAGCGATAATTTTAAAGTTGGTTCAGCAGTTGAAAAAGACGAACCCACTGCCTTTAGCTTATCAAGCTAACATAGTTCCTTTCGCGATTAAGATCATGAACTACGTAGCTGCAGTAAAAGCAATACAACAAGAAGATTATTTACGAAGCCCAGAACTTCTAACAGTTGTTATTTCGAAGTGTCCGAGCACCCTCATAAGTAAGTGGACTGACTACTTTTTCACTTGCTCCGATAAAAAGAGGTCGAAACTCGAAATACTCGCGGAGTTTTTACATATCGAAGCTTCAAAGACTGCGGTGGCTGGAGTGAGCCACATTATGACTCATACTGAACAGGTTATAAGAAAGAGGCCGGATGACTACCGATCGCCATACAACCTGCATCCTGTTAATGAAATTTTACACACAATGCCGTCAACTTCAAAAATGACCGACGATTCTGACAAATGTAAGTTTTGCAAAAAACATAAACACAGTCTAGCATTTTGCCCGCAGTTCAAACGAGCGTTACGTCGCGATCGCTGGCATTATGTTCGTATACACAAGCTCTGTTTCAAATGCCTTGAGAGTCGACACAGCAAAGACACGTGTCCTGCAAAGGAGTGTGACGTCGATGGCTGCAACCGAAATCATCACCGCTTGCTACACTGGCCGTTAAAAAAGGATGACAATGAGAAGAAAGCTGATGACGATGAACTTCCATCTGACATAGTTGCTCACGCAATAGTAAAGACCAGTTCACGACTACTACTAAAGGTTGTACCGGTAACCGTACATGGACCGAAAGGAGATGTCAAGACTTATGCCCTGTTAGATGATGGTGCCGCCTTAAGTCTTATATCAGCAGATATCGCCGAGGAAGCTGGGCTGCGAGGTACCATAGACACACTGAACGCGAAGAGCGCATGGACTTCCAGCAAAATTACGTGTGAGGTAGAAAACATCAGCTGCATTATATCCAACAGCCAAGGAGATCGGTATACCTTGTACGCTCGAAAAATGAAAGAACTGGACTTAGCTACGCAAACCATATCGCATTCAGATATAGTAAAATACCAACACCTTCGAGACAATGATCAGCTACTGACTTAACACCGGTAACGTAAAACCAAAGATTCTTATCGGACACGATCATTATCACCTGTTGGCGCCACAAAACTGTATTTCTGGTCTCATCAATGAACCATATGCTACTAAAACGTCACTGGGCTGGTGCGTGCATGGTTTCGTGGGCGTAGTAAACGGACAAATTAATAACAACTGCCACCTAATCTCTTCTGAACTGACGACGCTACCTGCTGAGAACGAAGACTCTATGCTGCATGTAAATACCAACAAAGATAATGACATCTTACTGCATGAAGAAGTTAAAAGATCGTTTGCCTTTGACGCGATTGGTGTAACAAAAATACCACGACAAAATGCCGATGACCAGAGAGCAATATCGATCTTAGACAATACTGCAAAACTCATTGGTGGTCGTTGGGAAGTTGGCCTCCCATGGAAGTCAGACGCGAAATTACCAGATTCTTACATGAATGCGTATAAACGGTTGCGAACTGTAGAGAAAAAGACGCTTATGAATAACGAGTTTGCTTCACGCTATAAGGAACGAGTTGATCACCTTTTAGTTAATGACTACGCCCGGGAACTTACTGATGTCAGTTCTGATAAACCACGTGTTTGGTATCTGCCGCACTTCGGTGTCGATAACCCAAATAAGAAAAAACTTAGACTAGTGTTTGACGCCGCTGCTGTATCCGGAGGGCACTGTTTGAATGATTATTTGCTACAAGGAGCCGACCTTCTTCAATCGCTTCTAGGCATAATGATGAGATTTAGAGAAGAGCCTGTCGGAATTATCGGCGACATAAAAGACATGTTTTTAAGAGTGAAAATTGTTGAACAAGATCAACATGCATTAAGATTCCTTTGGCGTGAAAATCAAAATGTTCCCATTAAAAAATACGCAATGACTTCACTTATTTTTGGAGCGAACAGTTCTCCTTTTATTGCGCAATACATTAAAAACAAAAACGCACTGCGGTTCAAATCTGAAATGCCGGAAGCAGTTAACGCAATTCTAAAAAGCCATTATATGGATGACTATGTCGATAGTCAACGAGAAAACGACGCTAAAAAGTTAATTAAAGACATAACTTACATCTATGCACAAGGAGGTTTTGAAATCAGAGGTTTTCTAAGTAACAACCAGAGTGTACTACAAGGAATATCTGAACAGGCTCTGAACGATAAAGCTGTTGACATATTTAAAGAAAGCTTGTCGGAACGCACTCTGGGGTTGCTATGGTATCCTGCAAGCGATACATTTGGCTTTGATTTGTCATTTAAGCGAATATCTAAGGATCTACTGGAACTAAAACAAAAACCGACTAAGCGAGAGTTGCTACGAATTGTCATGTCAATTTTTGATGTATACGGTTTTCTGGCGCCATTTACGATTAAAGGCAAGATAATTCTACAATCAATATGGAAAACCAACACTCACTGGGATGACAGAATTCCAGATAACTCATTTGAGTCATTCAAGGACTGGATGTCACAACTAATGAGACTTCGTGATCTACGCATACCGAGATGGTACTTACGTTCGGCAGAAACTAGATTTGAATTAACGACTGTAGAAGACAAAGCGTACGAGCTTCACATTTTTTGCGACGCATCCCCAATTGCTTATGCCGCAGTTGCTTATTGGCGCGTTATAATGAAGCATTCGCACACAGATATGTTCTCGCCTATTCTTACCTCTTTTATAGCGAGCAAATGTAGAGTCACACCTCTCAAACCTGTATCGATACCGCGCCTAGAGTTACAGGCTGCTCTTCTTGGTTGCCGACTAGCTGAAACAATCCAAACTGCACACAGATTGAGTGTGTTGAAAAGATATTTTTGGACAGATTCGACGACAGTTTTGCATTGGATCCGCAACGACACCAGAAGCTACAAAACATTCGTTGCGAATCGGCTAGGGGAGATTGACAGTTTGACAGAAATAAAAGAGTGGCATTACGTACCAACGTCGATGAACCCAGCAGATAAAGCCACAAAAATAAACAGCTACGAGCTCAGCTACGACTGCGGATGGTTTACAGGACCTGAGTTTTTACTAAAAGCCAACGAACACTGGCCCTTGGATCCTACTAGTGAACAAAAAATTAATAAAGATATTTTAGAAATTTGTACGGTATACAATATTGAAAAAATAGAGCTACCTGTTCCAGATCCTAAACGCTTTTCATCGTGGTTGCGACTACTGCGAAGCACGGCAGCTGTTTTATTGTTCACAAAGAAGTGTCAAAAGATTGCGGATTTCAAGGCAATCAATTGTCAGTTACTTGAATGCGCTGAACGCTTACTAATGAAACACGCTCAGAATGAAACATTTCAGAATGAAATTTCTCGCCTAAGTCAAAGAAACCAGATAGAGCGAAACAGCCGACTGAGAACACTGACGCCATTTATAGGTGAAGATGGATTATTACATGTCGATGGACGCATTGATGCAGCTGAGAATGTTGACACACAGATGAAAAATCCAATCATTTTGGATGGACACTGTTACATAGCACGCTTGATTGTAAAGCATTACCACGAACGAGCTGCGCATGCTGGTAATGAGATGGTGATAAATGAACTCAGACAGAAGTACTGGATAGTTAATTTGAGACCCACTGTCCGGAGAGTAGCTTCTCAATGTTTGATGTGCAGAAAGAGAAAGACTACACCAATACCTACGAGACTAGGAGACTTACCGCTAGCCAGGTTAGCCCATCATGAAAGACCTTTTTCTCATTGTGGAATAGATTTATTCGGGCCTATAGATGTCGCTGTTGGAAGACAAAGAGTAAAACGATATGGAGTTTTATTTACCTGCATGACTGTTCGTGCTGTACATATCGAAGTCGTGTCGTCGCTCACAACAGACTCCTTAATTATGTCATTAAGAAGAATGGCAGCGCGACGGGGATGGCCACGACGTTTTTATTCCGACAACGGGACGAATCTAAGAGGTGCGGAGACCGAGCTGAAAAAAGCCTACCAAGCGATACTACAGACTGGGGCCGTTCAATCTGAAGTCGTGAATAGAGGAGTAGATTGGTACTTTATTCCGCCAGCAAGTCCTCATATGGGCGGAGCTTGGGAAAGGCTAATAAGAAGCGTAAAAACAGCTCTCCGAGTTATTCTAAAAGAAAGAGCTCCAAGGGAAGAAGTTCTCACGACGCTGTTGACGGAAATAGAAAACATGGTCAACAGTCGACCTCTAACTCATGTTTCGGTTGACCCGACGAGCAAAGAAGCCTTAACACCTAACTATTTTCTTTTAGGTTCTTCCTCAGGTATGCCTACACCAGGGGATTTCTGTGATGCCGATCTTTGTTCTCGAAAGCAGTGGCGGATCGCACAGAGACTGAGTGAGATGTATTGGCAACGCTGGCTGAAGGAAGTTCTGCCTATGATGTTGCCCCGACAGAGATGGAATCGGGATGAGAGGACGCTGCATGAAGGAGACCTCGTTGTTATCGTTGACAACACTCTACCCAGGAACACATGGCCGATGGGAGTCGTGGAGAAGACATATCCCGGCGGCGACGGGCGGGTTCGCGTGGTCGACGTGAAAACAAGTCGAGGAACCTTTCGGCGGCCGGTGACACGCGTCGCACCGCTACCGATGGACCCTGATGGAGAGTGCTGAAGCACTGAGGGGGAGAAATGTAGACGACGCGCCTCTTTGGCATAATATTTGTTTTTTAATTCATGTGAAGAAAAATTGTGACGGACAATTGTCAAGATTAAATGGTTTTACCGAATATGTCTACATAATTATAAAATTTTAGATTCCCTGAGCCATATCCCGACGTCGCTTATAGATGCAGTTTTTTCAACATATTTAAATAAAATAGACTTCAGTTACCACAAGGCAATTTACTTGTTATTTTTATTTTATATAATAAATTAGCTTGTGTTATTATTTATTATATATATACAACTAGTTGCGCCCCGCTGTTTCATCCACGGATAAAAAGTATTTTAATTATTTACTTATCCCACGGGAACTTATCACTTTTCCGGGATAAAATGTAGCCTATATGTTAATCTAGTGTGTAAGCTATCTTGCTACCGAACATACACACAAACGCCTTTATAATATTAGTGTGAGTGTGATTAATTACTAAAATTGAGCCAACTGATTAAGTTTATAATGTACATTATATTTGTTAATAATAAAAAAAAATTATAAATTAAAATATTACAAAAAATTATTACAGTTCCTTCACTAATGAATCGAAAAGAAGTTCGTTCCACCCGGGTATCCCTTGACACCTCTCAATTTTTTTTTTTATATTTTAATTTAAACGAATGACGTGATGAGCTAGTCGTTTGACTGATATTAAGCGTCACGGCCGCCCATAGCACATTTCAGTGTTGCTCGGAACTGTAAATTAAAGTTTCGCGTGACACTGCACTGCTTACGTCATCCTGAGCCATCACACAGTCTAGCAATAAGATGTCTGGACTGTGAGAACAGATCATAAAGTCATATTTACCTAGTAATTTCAGTAGCTACAGTGCTTTTCAAACTGGGTCACACTACTGCTTGGCGGCAGAATAACTGGCAAAGTGGTGACATTATCTGGGCGAAGTTTGCTAAAAAGTCCTAACATGCAGTAGCATGTTTAAAATTCTGCTTCCTTAGATGAACATTACGGAAAAGTCCTACCATATAGTAAGACTTTTCCGTAATGTTCATTCAGTCCTACCATCTTACTAGACGGTAGAACTTTTCCGTAATGTTCATTCAGTCCTACCATCTTACTAGATGGTAGGACTTTTCCGTAATGTTCATTCAGTCCTACCATCTTACTAGATGGTAGGACTTTTCCGTAATGTTCATTCAGTCCTACTATCTTACTAGATGGTAGAACTTTTCCGTTATGTTCATTCAGTCCTACCATCTCACTAGACGGTAGGACTTTTCCGTAATGTTCATTCAGTCCTACCATCTTACTAGATGGTAGGACTTTTCCGTAATGTTCATCTAAGGAAGCAGAATTTTAAATAAATATTTCTTGGGAGCAGTTGCAAAAAACTTAAGTTGAAATATATTTTTTGGGATAAGTTGAGCAACCCGAATTTTTTTTTTACTTCAAACTTGTCTAGCATTTGACCACGCTCTCACCTGAGGGGAAGTGACGATGCAATCGAAGGTGTAGCATGCTAGCCAAGTACATAAATGTAATTGAAGCGTTCGAAATGGGAAACTCGTCTTAAAACATCCAAGTATTGCCGTTTTTGTTGGGAATTTCCATTCCAATCTATTTAAATATCAATTCATTTATAAAGAAGTTCTCTTGCGTTCCCCGAGTCAATTTGCCATTTCTAAAAGTAATTTAACAACAAAGGATAAACTGTAGATTATGTTATGTGTATCGGAAGAAGATTACGTCCCGCTGCGATTGAGAATTTAAAATAAATGCTAAGTAATTTCAGAAATCGTTTGTTTATGAATACTTTTCTTGGTTGTGTCATTCCAAAAGCATAAATGATGGAAGAAATGGCGATGATAGCATCACAAAGTAGGTAAGTGTTGGTGTTGGTGCCTTGTGATAGCATGCTGATAGGCATCTATCTTGACCTCTCTCCCTCTTTCTCTATCTTTATCACTCTTACTCTCTCTTTTTATCTATATCTTTCTCTCTCTTTCTCTCTCTCTCTATTCAGACGAATAAAAGAGAGAAAGATATAGATAAAGAGAGAGAGTAAGAGTGATACAGATAGAGAAAGAGGGAGAGTATAAAGATAGAGAGAAGGAGAGATATAAAGATTAAGAAAGAGAGAGAGTAAGAGAGAAAAATATAGAGATAGAGAGGCAGAGAGAAAGATAGAGATATAGACAGAGAGAGAGAGATAGAGAGGGAGAGAGAGAGAGAGAGAGACAGAGAGATATTAATATAGAGAGTGATAAAGAAAGATACAGATAAAGAGAGAGTAAGAGAGAGAGAGAAAAACAGAGAGAGATAAATATAGAGAGTGAGGAAGAAAGATACAGATAAAGAGATAGTAAGAGAGATAAAGATAGATAGAGAGAGAGAGAAAAGCAGACAGAGAGACAACATGGTATAAAGTTTTTCAAAAATGGGAAGTTAGCCTTTAAAAAGTACACAGGTACTAGCCTACTAGGTACTAATTAATCTTAAATTTGTACCTTCATTAGTAACAGTACGTATAAAGAATCAGCGTATAATACGCATATATACAATAAGAAAATTATTGGAATAAAATCATTTACGTTTTCACAAAGGAAATTCGCTCGTAAGCAAAGCTTATAGGTGTAAAACGCTCATCTAAATTAGGCTGAGCTGAGACAGGCGCCTTGCTCGGCTTAATTCCGCATCATTAATATGCAATTTGCTTAATCCGCCTGCCATAGGAGACCTCTGTATGGAGAATTTGACCTTTGTTCAGTGTGATGTCAAATATGTTTGCGTTGTCAAATGTATGATCTGTGGATCAGTTGTTGAGCCCTTGGCTGTCACGTGCATGGTTTTCATTCATCCATTATTATACCGTGCGTCAACCATCCACGGAATGGGTTTCAAACAGCACCTTCTGGGAATTGGCTTCGCCTGCCATCCTGCACACGCCAATTAACAAGTCCACGAGTGCGAGCAAGAGAGAACACGATTACCATCTCCACAGGCCACAGGTAATCCTAAAATCCTATCTTACCATTCTACTAATCCAAATTCCCTTATTCATGATACTAATCTAGATCGAAGAAAGTCTTTGTTCCGTACATTCTAGTATTATTACAATTCTAGTACACTGTTGTGATGGGGGTGCCGAAACTGCAAAGCTTGTGGCTTTGTTGATAATAATAATAACGCCCAACGATCACATACATAGATCCTGGACCCTAACTAGGATTCCTTGTGCCTAGGGACCCGGGAACTAAGAGGACCATGGTATCACAACACCCAGACCCAGAACATGTATTTGCGCTTTTTTTTCTGTGCACCAATACTTGTCCTGCCGTGGGAATCGAATCGGCCGCCTCCGGGTTATAAGCTGACCTGCTAAACCACCACAACACATATTAAGCGTTATTATTATTAATACTAAAATGAAAATACCTACTCATATTACTAATCCCAAGTAATAAATACGACCCATTAACCACCACCGCCTTTTTACTGTTCATTGTTTAAAACTTGTTGTTTATGGGCAGAGTTTGTTTTTGGGCAAATGAGGGTATGTTAAGTTTTAATTTAAATTTAAAACTGATGCCTGCTGAGATTTGTTAATGTGGTAGTCACTTGTTTTAATTTGTACAATGCTAGAGCCACCCGCGATTTCGCCTGGCATTTACTCGTTTACATTAATTATAATTTTATCTCATCTCGCCTCACTTCACCTTACCTCACCTCACCGCACCTCACCTCACTTCAGCTCACCTCACTTCACCTCACCTCACCTCATCTCATCCTATCTCATTTTTTTCAAGATTGTTGCTGACAGCTATGATTTCCTAGATTAATCTAAAAAACAACAAATTGTGCAAATTTTAGCTTTACACGTCTATGACCGTTACGGTACGTTTGTTCTATGAACCAAAATGACCCGGTTTACTTTATAGATTGGAAGGTAATCAGCCATACTAATAAACACTGCATAATAGCGGTCTAGGTAGTTTTATCTTGTTAAAACTACCTACCAACATATGTTTTTATCATTGCTCATATGAAACACGATAGAGAGAAACAAAATATTAAATAATTTTAAAATGCTTATTATTGGTAAGAAGACTGACTTTTTATTAAGTTTGTATAAATTTGAATACTTAAATGGATGATTGAAATAAATTACATAAGTTTTATTTTTAACCTTGTAGACAGTTAAATGAAGGTTTCAGAAACAAACATTTTTTGGTAGTGATATTATTATTCATATATTTAATTTTTTATTGCACTAAAAACAATACAAACGGATGTTTTAATGCTAAAGCATTTTCTACCAGTCATCCACGCATAGTTTGAGAAAGAAGGATGTAGGCGTGCATCAAAATTTGTGAGCAGTATTTAAAAAAAAATTATAAATAAATACTACACTACTGAAGCTATAATAATTATACACATATACGAAAAAAAAACAAAGTATTACATATTGTATACTAGTTTCGCCCCGCGGTTTTACCCGCGTATAAAAAGTATTTTGATTATCTAATCATCCCCCGAGAAAATTCACTTTTCCGGGATAAAGTGTAACCTATATGTTAATCTAGTGTATAAGCTATCTTGGTACCGAATTTCATCCAAATCCATTCAGCCGTTTGAGCGTGAAGGAGTGACAAACATACACACATACAAACTTTCGCTTTTATAATATTAGTGTGATAATAAGAATAGATACTTACATAAAATATTATATACATATAATGCATAAATTGTGACAAAATGGTTAAACCAGGTTAGGATTGTGGTTTTGTTATTTTGAGGCCATAAAAAGCTCAGAATTCAGTAAACGGCTATCTAGGGCGCCTAAATCACCTATGTATAAAGGTAAGTACTTAAGAAAATATTTTATTCAACAAAAACATTAATATGTACAGTCACTCTATAAATAAAAAAAAACCTAAGAAAACCTCTTTTGTAACAACTCTAGACTTTGTCACTCAATTACTTTTCCCGTCACCTCATTTTATTAAGCACTGTTTACGAGAACGAATTGTTTTTTTCTAATGAACAGATGTCTGTCACAGCAGTTATTCCGTAAGTAAGCGTTGGGGGTTGGGGAGAAAAAACACACAAACAACCCTTCAGGACCTATTTCGTAAGAGTTGTTGGTATATCCGGTAAAATGACAATTTACATTTGTCAAGATGGTGACATTAAAATACGAAAATACGCCCAACGACCACATACATAGATCCTGGACCCTAACTAGAATTCACTGTATCAAGGGTGTGTGTTTCCGGCGAAATATGGCCCGGGCGTGTTCAAGAGAAGAGTGAATAGGTATTTACTTGGCTAACATGCTACACCTTAGATCGCATCGTCACTTCCCATCAGGTGAGAGCGTGGTCAAATGCTAGACAAGTATGAAGTAAAAAAAAAATCTAGGGACCCAGGAACTACTAGGACCATGGTCCCACAATACTCAAACACAGAACCAGTACTTGGGCCTTTTTTCTGTGCTCGAAAACATTACAAACTGCAGGTAATATTGTGGTCAAACGCCAACCTGGTTATCAACAAATAAAAACGTTTCAACAGAGGTGTGACAATATATGTCCTTGAGTATTTTTACTCTTTAATAATAATAATAAGGTATAATAATCTTTAATAATAAGGTAGCCTAGTAGGACTTTTCTGCATAGTTCGTCTAGGTAGACCACCGCTTTGCCAGTTATTCTGCCGCCAAGCAGTAGTGTGCAAGCAATACTGTGTTCCGGTTTGAAGGGAAATTTAGCTAGTGTAATTACTGGGCAATTGAGACTTTATCATCTGATCTCACAGTCGCGTGATGTTATTACCAGACTGTGGTGATGTCTCAGGATGATGTGCGCAGTGCAGTGTCACATGAAACTATATTTAAGAGTAGCGAGTGACACTGTTCTGTTATGGGCGGCCGTGTTGCTTAACATCAGGGGAACGACTAGCTCGTCACATCACTAACTAACAAAAAAAAACATTCAGTAAAAGCTGTTGACGTGTCCCAAGAAGCCAGTGCCTTCTTCTCTATACTCTTTGAAAATATTCACCCCGTTAAGTTCTGTCGTTTTTGGCGGGAAAACGAAAAAGATCGCGTCGCCGCATCGTATTATTTTCCAAAACTTGTGTTATTTTCAGTGTTATTTCAGGGTGGCATTTTATTCGTTAAGTGCTGAATTACAGGCATGAGTGTGGGAAAGTGGTGTAATGATGGTGAAACGCTTCTTTTTGTGTTGTTTCCAAAACTCCATAGAAGCTTCTGGTAAAGTTGCCACCACTTTACTAGTAAAGCTCCTAGGCTAAAATACTCCTAAATGCTCCTAGGAGCATGACTTGACTAGACTAGACTATAACTTAACTGGATGACTTGGACTGTGACTTGACTTGACTTGACACATAGTATAATATTAATTAACTTGAGAAATTATCAATTACTTGGCACTGGCTAAATACACAAAAGTGTGGAGCCAAAACAAAAAAATAATCTAAGCAACCTTTAACCCGTCACATCCAATCCTTTCACAAAATATAGTGGTCAATAAAGATGTTATCATTAAACTTACGGTGACGCTCAAGAGTCTCTAAGAAACCACCCCAAGTAGTTATGTAAGGGTACGACCGGAAGTGAGCTTCGTGGCCGCGTCACTTCCGGTGATTAACGACCCTAACCCAATTTCCTTTAAACTTGGAGGAAAATATTGGTCGTGGTTCAAGATATAAGTTTCTAAAAGTTACGAAGTTTTTGTGATAGTTGGAGATGATAAAGGACGTTCCGTTCAGATCCGGACAGGAGTGAAAATTCTTTTAGTTCAGTTATGCAATTGAACGACCAAAAGTTATTCTTCTTCGTTTAATGGCTTTCTATCGCTTTTTAGCGATAATTCTGCCAATGTCAGGCAGAATTAATTTTAATAACTTTTTATTAACTTAACATTAAAAAAAACTAATTACCTAACTATACAAATTCCTTACTTGGCTTTCTATCGCTTTTTAGTGCCTGACATTGGCAGAATTATCGCTAAAAAGCGATAGAAAGCCAAGTAAGGAATTTTTTATAGTTAGGTAATTAGTTTTTTCTACTATCTACTGACTATTAAATCAACGCACAGCCTAAACCGCTGGTCTGAGAGACTTGAAATTTTTACACTTTACAAAGAACAGTGTATTCTTTGTAAAGTGTAGGTATCCACTAAAAAAGGATTTCTCGAAATTCCATCCCTAATAGGGTAAATGGGCGGCTTAGCCAGTTATTCTGCCGCCAAGCAGTAGTGCACAAGCACTGCTGTGTTCCGGTTTGAAGGGCACTGTAGCTGGTGAAATTACTGGGCAAATGAGACTTTATGATCTGATCTCGCAGTTTAGTAATCTTATTACTAGATTGTGCTGATGTCTCAGGATGACGTGCGCAGTGCAGTGTCACGAGAAACTCTATACTTTAGAGTTCCGAGTGACACTGCAGCTGATATAGGCAGCCGTGTCGTTTAACATCAGGCGAACGGCTAGCTCGTCACGTCATTCCTTAACATAAAAAGAGAAAAACACAGAACAAACACCTATGTTCATCACACAAATGTTTGTCCTGGGTGGGAATCGAACCCACAACCCACAGTTCAGAAGGCAGGGTTAGTACCAACTGAGCTAGTCTCGGGCCAGTCATCAGAATTGAGTAGGTAATGGTTAATTGTCGCTACGTCTTAAAACTTGGACCAAGGCAATGACTCATAGAACGCCTCCACAATTGATATGATTTATTAACGAGGAATAGATCTTACACTTCTGGTCGTGATTTGGTAAGAAAATGCTCCCTCTATTGTAGTGTTTTATCAATGGTTAGCTCAATGAATAGTTTAGGTTCTACATTAGTTGGGAATTTAAATATAAATTAAATTTAAATTTTGACACATGTGACATGTATTCAATACTTGTATAAAATTGAAGTATAAAAGAGTTTATATTAATATACATAATATATAAAATTTCACAAAAAAATTTAAATGAAATAATCTATCTAAACATATAAAATTCAAAGTCCTGACTGACTTATATATCAACGCACAGCCTAAACCGATCTGTCCCGTGGTTTGGGCTGTGCGTTGATAGATCATAGTGAGAGAGGTCAGTCAGTCAATCAGTCAGTCACCTTTGAGTTATATATATTTAGATGTAATAAACATAGGTGTTTATTCTGTGTTTGGTGTTATAATGTATTCTATGTATATATTTACAAACAAAATATATCTACGTATTGTATCAGTTATCTGGTTTCCATAGTACAAGCTTTGTTTAGTTGGAGACTAGATAGCAATGCGTGAAATATCCACAAACTTTAATTATTATATCGACGACGAGCTTCTGCCCGCAGCTTCGCCCGCAGCGTGGCCTATGGGAAAATAATTCAACCACCCATTTCACCCTCTCAAGGGTGGAATTTCCAAAAATCCTTTCTTAGCGGATGCCTACGTCATAACATCAACCTGAATGCCAAATTTCATCCTGACCCATCCAGTGGTTTAGGCTGTGCGTTGATAGATCACTATGTCAGTCAGTCAATCAGTCAGTCACCTTTGAGTTATATATATTTAGATAGATAGATTAAGCTTGCTACAAATCGAACAAATGACTATCGAGATTTAAAATGAACTGGGAAAGATAAAATGGAGACTGCACCGACAGCTGCAATTCCCGAACCAGACGTTTAATTACCGGCGGTAAATAATACGCGAGATTTCACTCTGATTAAAGACTTGTTAGGGAGGGGAAAAGTTCTACGAGAAAAAAATGACGATTTTTGAAGTAAAATAACTACTAGGTGGTAGGAATTTTCTGCAAAGTTCGTCTAGGTAGGTACCACCGCTTTGCCAGTTATTCTGCCGCCAAGCAGTAGTGTGCAAGCACTAAAGGGAAGGGCAATGTAGCTAGTGAAATTACTGGGCAAATGAGACTTTATGATTTGATCTCACAGTCGTGTAATCTTATTACCAGACTGTGTTGATGTCTCAGGATGATGAGCGCATTGCAACAGTCACGCGTAACTTTACATGTTGGAGTTCCACGGTTCCAACTTACACTGTTCTGTTTTGGGCAGCCGTGTCGCTTAACATCAGGAGAACGACTAGCTCGTCACATCATTCAATAATATAAAAAAAAAAAAAAGTATCAGTTATCTGTTTTCCATAGTTCAAGTTTTGTTTAGTTTGGGGTAGATGGCGCTGCGTCAAATGTCCACCAATATTTATTTGTGATTTATAATAAATATTAAATGAAACTGCATTTTGAAGTAAAACTTCTTTACGCATGCTTGACTTGGGGAGTAAGCTAGTGAATGCGAGGGAACGGAAGTTGAAAAAAAAAAGCGCAAATTCTTGTTTTGAGTCTAGTTGTAGTGAGACCATGGTCCTCGTTCCTGGGTCCCGAGACGCAGGGAATCCTACAATACAATACAATACAATACAATAATACTTTATTGAACACCAACTAATACATAACAACCTTAAAAAAAACTTACAAAAAATGGTAGAACAAAGGGCGGCCTTATCACATTAAGCGATTTCTTCCAGGCTACCTTAGGATGGACAGGAATCAATGGAGCAAAATTGCGGTTGGTGTTATTACAACTTACGTACTATAAACAACAATAGAATCCTAGTTAGGCTCCAGGATCTATGTACATGATCATTGCGTTATTATTAATTACCTACTAATTGAATTGAATTGAATAAAGAAACCCGTTAATATAATAATCCCATGCAAAGCCGTAGCGGGTCATCGAGCAATGTAAATGTAACAGTAAATAACAATAAATTTAAAACCAGCACTACCCTTTGCCCGGTGTGATTCCCTGAAACGCCTCGTCCGGAGACCGGATGCCTTGCGGCTGGACCGACCTGACACACCCCGATACCCTGATTCACTTGAAACGTCCTTTACAAGTACAATACAAGTTAATGTTTATAGCACGCTAGCTTTTGGATAAAAAAAAACGAGTGTGCTTTAGACCACGTACGCGATTGGAGTAAAACTTCTTTAGTTTAGCTTTATCTATTCGCCAGTACAAATTTGTTTTTGTTTTGTTTAATGTTGATGTCGCCATCTTGACAGTTGTGAGTTGTCATTTTACCAGACATCTATACAAATAAAATTCAAAGTCCTGACTGCCTGACTAAATGACTGACTTATATATCAACGCACAGCCTAAGCCGTTGGTCCTAGAGACTTGAAATTTGGAGAGGTGTGTTCTCTGTAAAGTGTTTGTATCCACTGAGAAAGGGCGGTTCGAAATTCCACCCCTAAGAAGGTGGAATGGGTGATTGAATTATCTATGAAAAATATTTTTCTCTGGATCAATTGACTCAAAAATGTATACACATGTTCTTCAATTAAAATTATGAGATAAGTGTATCACAGCATTCCCAAAATCATTCCCCAAAAAGTAACAGCGTTTATAATGTATGTTTCGGCAGAAAAACATGCCATTTGTTTCCTATAGACCACGTGGGCGAAGCAATGGTTGGCAAAGGAGATCTATGTGAACCAACTTCAACTTCAGTTAGCCTCGGATTCACCCAGCTTACTCCCCAAGTCAAGCGTGCGTAAACTTTACTTTAAAAACCTAAAGAATAGAGCGTACAAAATTATTACCAAGCACTGTACGTTTCATTGTCGCGTACCTGTAAGCCGCAAGGTGACCATCCTATTGTACATGCCGACTACCTAATCTTATATACATGTACATAAGGCTCTAAGACGTGGGTCTGACCGCATTCACGGTTGATTCGGTAATACACGACCAGGTGATTGAAAACTACTGATGTTGATATAATACTAGTAGGTAAGTTGAGATGGGTCCGGGTTTTTGTAGTCTGAAATATATACCTTAATTCTGGGAATTGAGATATCAAAATCAGTTTGTATTGAAGTGATGATGGCTTAGTATAAACTCTTTACGCCCGTTTGACTTGGGGAGTAATCTGGTGAATGCGTGACGAGAACGCTACGGAAATTAATCAGGCGAGCAGAATTCGAGAGTGAGATTGTAGGGGTCACGTATTCGTCAACATAATCTTGTGTTACTTTCTATGGTGCGGATGACTCCCAGGAAAACTAGGTCTCACTGAATAAATAAATATATATTTCAAGTCGGTATACATAACCGGTTAAACTACAACATGACGCGGTACTGGTTTTTTTTTTATGTTAAGGAATGACGTGACTAGCTAGCCGTTCGCCTGATGTTAAACGACACGGCTGCCCACATCAGCTGCAGTGTCACTAGGAACTCTAAAGTATAGAGTTTCGCGTGACACTGCACTGCGCACGTCATCCAGAGACATCAGCACAATCTAGTAATAAGATTACTAAAGTGTGAGATCAGATCATAAAGTCTCATTTGCCTAGTAATTTCACTAGCTACATTGCCCTTCAAACCGGAACACAGCAGTGCTTGCGCACTACTGCTTGGCGGCAGAATAACTGGCAAAGCGGTGGTACCTACCTAGACGAACTTTGCAGTAAAGTCCTACTACCTAGTAAAAAAGTAAGTAGTGGTAAAGAGACGACTGAAGGCCAAAGCGGCGCGGTGACCGCATGCTATAATTTCCGCCACGTTAGCATTCTGTACTCCTACAGAGATATAAAGTAAGTGGAGAAAAAGAGAGAGAGAGGGAGTCACGATTCGTATAGAAAATTTAATTCAGTCGTGTGGTTTAAGCACACTCGTTTTTTGCCTTTTATGAAGAATAAGATAACTTAAAGGTGGGTGTTCAGACGATGTGCTTTATTTTGGCAAAATACTCTATAGTCAATAACCGATAATTATGGTGATGGAGCCTCAATACCTTGTCATTAATATACCAATTTGAGCCTATTTTTCGAAATAAGCCGCCAAATACTCAATAAATTGAAACGGGCGTACATTTTGAATAAAAATACTTCTTTTATTTGTAAATCAATTGAAACAAAAATCAAAATTCTTAGCGCAAATGGGTAAAACAAAGGAATAGCGATAATTGTTCAATCACGGTGGAACAAAAGGAAAATCTTGAGGAAGGTGCAAATGAAGGCGATCAAAGGATTCTGTTAAAATCATGAGCTGAATTTCAATGAGAGGGAATGTACCAAAAAGTATATGAACAGATCTGGAGTAAACCGCACGCATACCTGCTGAAAATGATTCTGGTATACAAAGGAAACACTAAACTATGCCATTAAAAACATTCGTGTACGTTTATCGAGTAGCTTTAAAAGTTATAATCCAGACAGACAAACAGATAGATAGATAGACAGATAGAAAGATAGATAGATAAACAGGTAGACAGATAGAAAGGTAGACAGATAGACAGAGAGACAAATAGACAGATAGACAAATAGACAAATAGACAGATAGACAGATAGCCAGGTAGACAGACAGACAGATAGACAGATAGACAGATAGACAGATAGATAGATAGACAGATAGACAGATAGACGGATAGACAGATAGACAGATAGATGGATAGACAGATAGACAAGTAGACAGATAGAAAGGTAGACAGATAGACAGAGAGAGACAGATGGACATATAGACAATTATGTGTCCATCTGTCTACTACAGTTTATACTGATACATATAAATAGTACAACGGAATCCTAAAAAACATCACAGAACTCTAAAAAAACAACAACAACAAAAATAAAAATCAAAAGATCGAACATGCCGCGTTCCAAAATTTGTCGAAAAAACGCAATAGGTCAGTGCACGCTGTGATCCAATCTCGTACCTTTTGCACAAGGTCGGACACGGAAAACGGAATCGATTGGTATTGCTGTAAAAAACGAACTAGAAAAAGTTTTTACGAGAAACTTTTCAAAAGTGTTGCGAAAATTACCGCGTGAAATTAGTGAATGTTTGTGTTGATACAAACTTTTGTAGATTCCTATTTCGTCATCTCAATAATTGTCACACCATCGCTTTGACATAATAAAAAATGAGTGTGCTTTAGACCATACGATTGAAGTAAAACTTCTTTAGTTTAGCTCCTCATGGTCAAACAATACCAATAGTCCAAAACCGATGTAAGCGCTGCTAGCCAAATGAGTCATTCACAAGATCCCCTGAGCTTTTAAGCCACGTTATACACGCAACGACAATTACCAAACCCCTCGTTGGTAATTACAAACGAAATGGTTACCAATACATGGGTATTAGCGGTCGTTTCGCCATCTAATTCATCGCTATTGGCACTCATAGCATGGAACACAGTGCTGTTAATATAGCCCAATTTAATCTGATCCACTGCTAAATGACGTCTAGCAATTCACCTAATTTGCCAAGTGCTGTGTGATCCAATGGTGAAATTAGAGTCACTCAAACTTTACCCGCGGCTAAGGAAATACTGGATATTTCCTTAGCCGCGGGTAAAGTTTGAGTGACACTATATCACCAGGGAATAGGCAGCAAAATTTTCCTCGATCTATCAAAATCTGCGATCACTAAGATGCCTGCCATACATGGTAATTATGGTATATTACTAGGGGTGGAGTTCACCAAATCTATGGTAACCGAACGTTTACGTAATCGGCCGATGAATTCCCAAACGTCGTTTAACCGATTGATTAAATATTTGCTGTTCACCACGCGCATTCGGACCATGATCACTAAATCGCCCGGTCAGTGTGGCATTCAGAGTGAATGAACGAACGTTATAAGGCAACTTATTTGAAAAGTCATTTATCGGTACGTAGTCGATACCATGACGGATTGTTTGTATTTAGCAGTATAAAATATAATACTTTCAATTTTAAAAGTTCATAAGAACGTACGCATAGCATTATTGCACTACTGTTTCCAATTTGGGTAGGTAAACTGCTAGAGAATTATTTCTAGAAAATAATAATTACATCATCTAGGTATAAATACATACTTATTTACCTATGTAGGTACAATAGTTCTCAGGCTGACATTATACGTATATAATACACAATTAAATAAAATAATAAAAATTCGTTCATAAAGGGTCATTCCCACCCAGGACAAACATTTGTAGGATGAACATCAATGTTTTTTCTGTGTCTGGGTGTTATATTGTATTCTATGTATGTAATTACAAACAAAAAGTATCTAAGTATTTTATCAGTTTTCTGGTTCCCATAGTACAAGCTTCCTTAGTGTTTGGATAGATGGCGCTGTGTGAAGTGTTCATAAATATTTATTTACTATTTATTATTTTTTTTTATTATATATTTTTTCGCTCATAACTCCAGGAATGTAATAACGTAACCAACTATGTTGCTCTGGTCGCAAATACAGCTCAGAAAAATGCATCATATGGCGTAACCGAGATTTAAACGACGTTGTCGAGGTCGGTTAAAATAATCGGGCGTTTATGGTATTTAACCGTCTATTATGTTGTGGTGAACACCAAAAACAGTTTAACCGACCGTTAAACTGATAACCGGCCGTTTAAAAATCTGGTGAACTCCACCCTAAGTGGTAGGACTTTTTGCAACGTTCATCTAGGTTCCACCACTTTAACACTGCAACACGGCAGCCGTGTCGCTTAACGGTAGGCGAATGGTTAGCTAGTCATATCATTCCATAGCATATAAAACCCTCACCTATAATTATGGGCATCCAAAGGGCGTTTTATGGGGGAGGCATGTGTTCAGCAGTGCGCACATTTTGGCTCTTGATTGTGATGTGACGCAAATTTATTCCACTTTTACAAATCATCATAATCAGCAATTCATAGTACCTATACAGAATTACAAAGTGTTTAATAACAAAATATAGCATGGCATTTGAAAAAAGTAGTTATCTTCCCCACTACTGGTGCAAGCAATCCAGAAATCGCAGAAAGGAAAGCTCCAATTCGGAGCTTCGATTATACTCGTTAAGAAGAAGCAAAAATAAACTTTGCAGTGTAATTTATGTAGATACTTACTTAAATGTAAATCAAACTATGTAATTTTGAAATTAAGGTATCATAAAAAGTATAATAGTTGTTTCAGATAAAATATAAATTAGTATATTACGGGTGAAACCGAAATCATTCCGAATCAAACAAAACATTGATCGTAAATGTACGAAACATGTGCGAGCAAGGCGTTTTGCTTTTACGTTTATTATGCGAACAGCCAAAGAGTGGAATGCATTACCGGCGTCCGTATTTCCCTAAAACTATAACCTTGGAGACCTCAATCGATAGTATACTCTAAGCAAGCGTATTACATCCTAGACTGCATCGTCACTTACCATAGTGGTCAAACGGAAACCTATAACAAAAAGCACGGCGTGTCTCCAGTATTGAATACTATTATGTAACACAACTGTGTGGTCAAACCGAGAAGTGGATTCGATAAAAGCAACTAAACGAATCCGGACTTTTTCCATCTATATGTAAATCCAAATTCAACCGATTTTTATAGACTTTTCAAAAAACATCCCTCGTAGCCTAAGGGTTAGTTCTTGCCGTAATTATGTGGGGAAGAGTTTGGTAATACCTTAAGGTTTTTAACGTGATTATTTTCATAATATCCCTTTAGAAGTCGACCTTCTCCTTTCTCTAATAATAATATTAATATAATAATAATAACACTCAACGATTACATACATAGATCCTGGACCCTATGATTCCCTGTGTCAAGGGACCCAGGAACTACGAGCACCATGGTACCACAACACCAAGAATCAGAATTAGTGTTTGTTCTTTTTTTTTTCTGTGCACAAATACTTGTCCTGCCGCGGGAACCGAACCCGCCGCCTCCGGGTTATGAGCTGACGTGCTCAACCACCACACCACAGAGGCTGTCAAATATTGCTAAAGAGCAAACAATTACCTATTTACCACAAATACATAAACAAGGTTTAGACAGACGTCAAACATTTGTTTAACAATACAAAACAGCAGTTTAACACTTGTTTAAGGCTTGTTTAAATCGTTTGTGGATAAGCCTGTAAAATTTTCGAAAAAAAAAAAACGAGTGTGCTTTAGATCACACAACTAAAGTAAATTTTTTTTAGTTTACCTCCATCCTGGTATAACTTTGTTTTTGCTTTGTTTAATGTTAATGTCGCCATCTTAAAAAAATAATACTAATTTTACCGGACATACCAACATAATAATACAAATTTTCAACTTTGTTATGTTGACAATGGAGATCTACGTGAACCAACTTTTACTTCCATTCGCCTCGCATTCCCCGCTTTTTACTCGCGCTTACTCCCCAAGTCAAGCGCGCGTAAAAAGTTTTACTTCATAAAGTATTTAATGCGCAGATTTAACCCAGTTGCAGTTTTACTATTAGTATAGACAGGAAAAGTATTTTTCTCTTTTTGTATTATCTTTTTTCAGCTTTGGGAATAAATAAGGATCTAATGCCCTTTATATTTTGATCCACTCAATAGTATTATATTATCTGACATTACCAAAGGGTCTGTAAAGGTAAAACCTATAATAGACATGTGATGTTTCACACTTCAAAGTCACCTATTTTTATCTTACGTAACGAGATATGGTTTCGTAACTTTTGGCGGGTACTACTTTTTAAACTCACTTTAGTTACACTCGAAGTCGAAAACCTATTCATAGTCTCGTTTCTTGATGCTGAAATGGGCATACGTGTACATTGAGCGTTTAAGCTTTTTTTGTTTTTCGTTTGCCTCCACACTTTTGTGTATTTAGCCAGTGTCAAGTAAATGATAATTTCTCAAGACCCACCCACAACACCCAGACTCGGTACAAGTATTTGGGTTTTTTTTTTCCGTGCACAAATACTGATGATGATTATGAACTATACCATTCAGATGTTTTACGTACTAATTTTCGATATCGAGGACCACGAGTAGGCCCCTCGTTGCCAGCCTCTCGACGATTCCACAGACTAACGATCACTTGAAGCCACCAACGAATGCGAACGAATATCAACAAAGGTTTGTGGCTCTTTACTTCCGGGCTACATTGTAGTCAGAGGATTGTCTGAACATATACAATTTTCATTTTAACTCGTCTTCACTGGTTTTTCAATTCTTTCTCGTGAACATAAGTGGTACTAAAAAACTGTTAGACCGTCCAAAGGCGTCTTAGGATTTTTAGGACATCATACAATACCAAGTGGTTCTTATCGAATAATAATAATATAATAACTAGGTGGTAGGACTTTCCTGCAAAGTTCGTCTAGGTACCACCGCTTTGACAGTTATTCTGCCGCCAAGTGCTGCACACTACTGTGTTCCGGTTTGAAGGGCACTGTAGCTAGTGAAATTACTGGGCAAATGAGACTATGACGTGATCTCATAGTCGAGTAATCTTATAACAAGACTGTGCTCGTCTCGAGATGTTGTGCGCAGTGCAGTGTCACGCGAAACTTTATATTTTGGTGTTCCGAATGACACTGTTCTGTAATGGGCGCCCGTATCGCTTAACATCAGGCGAACGACTTGCTCGTCACACCATTCAATAATAAAAAATATTGAAAAAAAAAATATTTTACACAGCGCCAACGTAACGGATACAATACTTTTTTTTGTAAATACATAAAATACGATATAACACTCTTGACAATTGTAATATTACCAGACATACCAACATAATAATACAAATCTTAAGTAATATTTAACTTTGTTATGTTGACAATGGAGATCTACGTGAACCAACAATTTCCAACTTCCGTTCGCGTCGCCTCACATTCACCAGCTTACACCCCAAGTCAAGCGTGCGTAAAGAAGTTTTACTTCAATAACTCGTACAGAAGCTTTACTTCGCGAAGTTGCTTGGAAAAATAGCGCCTTACTACATTAAAGTGCAGTTCAGCTCGCACAGTGCCTGCTTATATTTACCTCTCTTTCTATCTCTGTAGTTCTGCGCTTGTGGCCTATGGCTAACGATCGGCCCGGAAGTTGGAGCCATGTAGTTAAATATTTAATTTGTATCTAAAAGATGGAGTGCGCTTGGCCAGATAAAAAAAAACCTCACAAACTGTTGCATTTATCAAGAAACATACACACAAAGAATTTATACCTAAAGAGTACCCAAAAAGGCAAAATTACATAAATTACTTACCCGAAACGCAATAGCTATCTCACACGGTCGAGTGGGCCCGTATTAATGAAGTGGACCACCAGTGGGCCCAATTGGTAAGATGATATTCAGGGAGCATAACGCTGGGTTTTTCCTCCTACCCTGGATTAGTGTGCGTTCCATTGCTAACGAGATGATTCAAATCATAGGCTGAAAGCGGATATTCAATTTTTTTATGTACTTGACGGCGGCAACGTCCAGTTATAAACTCTATGCGCAGCGGGCAGTACCTTAATTTACCCTGTGGTGGCATTTAAATTTATTACAGTGGCAACACCGGCAACTGTCATCGCTTCCCCACCCATCTGGCTATATAAAGAGAACGCTCGGTGTACTATGAATCATTCTTGTTCCGGACGCGGCGCGGTGTGGACATGCAGAAAGCCTATAGTTATATAGGTTGCAACCTACCTACAAACCGTTGTGCCGATATACTTATAATCAAGTTTGTTATTGTCTTCATATTTTGAAGGGAGGGTTGAGTTAATAGCCTTATTTCTTATAACATGGGTTCGGGTTTGATATTCTCGATGCAAATAATAAGATCAGGAAAAAACAGTAATTATGTTTGAATGGTGAACGGTGAAATTATAATATTAATAGGTGGTTGAGCAAATCGGCTCATAGCCCGGAGGCAGCGGATTCGATTCCCGCCACAGGACAAGTATTTGATCACAGGAAAAAAAAAGCCCAAATACTTGTTCTGCATCTGGGTGTTGTGAGACCATGATTCTCGTAGTTCTTGGATCCCTAGACACAGGGAATCCTAGTTAGGGTCCAGGGCCTACGTATGTGATTGTCGAACGTTATTATTTCGTATTAGTATTGACACTTGTGGTAACCTAATTTGATTTTTTTTAATGGTAAATTATTTTTATGCAAACAAACAGGCCAGCTGATGGGAAGTGGTCACCGTAGCCTATAGACATCTGTAACACTGGAGGAGGCGTCACCAATGCACTGTTTACCCTAAATACTTTACCTCGTAGTACTTTAGTTAAACTTAGAAAATAAGCATTTTAAACGTTTATATCTTAGCTCTTGTACCATCCACCATCGTCGCTTATGTAATCAGAGCGGGCAGTGTGAAGGCAGAGCTCAGCTAAATTGTCAATTTAGTGATGTTGCCGCAACGCTGCGGTGGCACTGCAATAGTTGCCGATCTGCCGATATACCCACTGATCCGTATACAATACTGTCCCAGTTTACACATAATAATTGACGCGATATACAGTGCCGATTTATAGAACATCCAGGACTAAGCTCCCAGCTAGACAATGGACAGCTACTTCCTTACTAATTTACATTGTGTGGAAGAAGAATACATTGTGTGGAAGAAAAATACTTTGTGTTTTGTTTTTCTCCATCAAAATCGAAATGGGCAAAGATAAAAAAAGAGAAAACATTGAGTGGCTATTCTACTATTATGCAGTTTAATAATAAGGGTTAAAAAGGTAAATGGGCTTTGATAAAGTGCTCATACATATTATGGGGCTGGCATAAACTTTATTTAAAAGCCCTTAAATAAGAATATATTTTTCTGTGTACATTGTTTAATTCGATTGGCATGATAGCTTAGTTGGTGGTTGCTCTGCCTTTTAAACTTTAGGTAGTGGGTTTGATTTCCACCCAAGACAAATATTCGTGTGATGAACATAGGTCTTTGTTCTGCGTCTGGGTGTTATATTGTATTCTATGTATGTATTCACAAATGAAAATGATCTAAGTATTGTATCAGTTACCTGGTTCCCATGGTAGCTTTGCTTAGTTTCGGGCTAGATGGCGCTGCGTGACATTTAAGTAAATCTTTTAATAAAAAAAATGTTGTAGAAAAATAAGTTAAAAAACGAAGCAAACACAGTGTCACCAACTTAAAATAGTGCACTCATGGAGTCGAGTTACGTGTCACCCTACCCTCTAACTAGCGCTGAAGAATTACCTATTTATTTCCTCTTTTCCCGACTTAAAAGTTACTTACTACCATTTCGTAGTACTTACTTAATGTTGTTTAGTGACTCCGAGCTGTGAAACTCGCGAGTCCAACTCTTAGAGAATCGAAGGTCCAACTAATATTATAGCTAAAACTGAAAAACTATTCTTACGTTTTCAACCCCCACAATTTTGGATTTTTTTCCAAACTTGCGACGAATACATTGCATGATAATTATTTAATTAATTGTCACTTCAAATAGCTTATATTTATTGTATACTTGCTGCGCCCCGTCGTTTCACCCGCGTGGTAAATTTGCTAATTTTCCACTAAATTTTCTTAGTTTTTTCTTTCTTTCAAAAAGGTTCTTACCTTTTCCCTGGCACATTATATAATAGTAATTAACTTGAGAAATTATCAATTACTTTTAAAAAAAGCACAACAAAAAGAATTAGCGAAAATGTTCCATCCATTCACACGTGATTCGATGACCAAGGGTAATAGAGATTCATTTTATATATTGGTCTTTACCTATGAAATTGCCGTTTTGTTTGAAAAAAGTTAAAGTATTTTTTTTTTCGAACTTATTTATTTCTTTTATTCAAAGTAATCACCCCTGCTATCAATGCATCTTTGCCAACGCTGTGGCAGTATATGGATGCCCTTCTTGAAAAAATCAGCAGGACGGGAGACAACAAACTCTTCAAAGGCGTTTTGTACTGCCTCTCGGGAATTGAATTTTTTTCCCGCTAAAAAGTTGTCCAAATTTTGGAAAAAGTAATAGTCGGTAGGCGCAAGATCTGGTGAGTATGGCGGATAAGGGAGAGCTTCCAAACCCAACTCATGCAGCTTAGAGACGGTCTATTGTGCAGTATGGGGTCGCGCGTTGTCGTAAAGTAGCAGTGGAGACGACCGATTGACCAAAGCTGGTTGCAGACGTGCGAGTTTCGCCATCATTGTGGTCAGTTCTTCAATGTACACATCTGCAGTAATGCTCTCGCCGTTTTGTAAAAAGCTATGATGAATCACACCAGCACTAGACCACCAAACTGTGACCATCACCTTTCTAGGGGTCATTTTTCGTTTTGCACATTGCTTTGGTACCGAACCAGGATCTAACCAACTTGCTGAGCGCTTTCGATTGTCAAAAAGAATCCATTTTTCGTCGCACGTGACAATTCGGTTCAAAATTCCTTCATTTCTGTGCCTGTTAAGCAGCGCAAGGCAAGTCTCGACGCGTACGTTGCGCTGGCGATCGTTAAGTTCGTGGGGCACCCATCTATCAAGCTTTTTTATGTTGCCAATCTGTCGCAAATGGACCAATATTGTTTTGATGCTAACATCAAAAGCTGCTGCCAGCTCAGCTGTAGATTGAGATTCATCAGCTTCCACAATCGCCTTTAATTCATCATTGTTGACCAAAGTTTCCGGACGACCACGAGGTTCATTTTTCAAGTCAAAATTCCCAGAACGGAACCGAGCAAACCAATAACGGGTTGTACGTTCGTTTGTACAGTTCTCTCCGTAAACGTCGTTGATGTTACGTGTCGTTTGTGCCGCGTTGGTGCCACGACGGAACTCATATTCCATAATTACACGAAATGTCAAAGTATCCATTATGAGGAAAAATGTTGAAATGTAATGAAAATACAACGCTAATCAATAAACAAAAGACTTATATTGTAAATAAAATGTCATATTTTAAAACAAAATTAATTTGAATTTAGAATTCATAGCCAATCAAAACTTTTTTTTGTTTGAAAAAGTCTGTACTGCAATACGGCAATTTCATAGGTAAAGACCTATTATATATTGATTAATTACTAATTTCTTTCTATTCTCTCTTTCTAATTTTTGTGCCAATCAAATACCAATTTTAACGACCAGTATTTATAAATGAAATAAAATGAAATATATTTATTCTAGACACACACAATGTAACACAATAATATAAATACAAATGGAAACAATACATTAAAAAAGAAGAACATAATTATGTGTGACATTATGTGATGTCAGGAATAGGTTCCGGCTCAGCATACAACTGACGTTGAAAAAAAAAAGAACTGATTTTCAGCCGAAACCCTAAGTCATGACATCACGGACGGATTTCATATAAACTAAAAATAAAACGAATAAACGTCTAAACGTCGTAAATTTACACAGTCTCTTTAATCTCTCAACGTCTTCCACCACAGAAAGCTACAAAGTCGTGTCATAGATGCATGATCTCAAACTTCCATCAGATCCAAGTGGTGTTCAAAGTTAGTGCTTCACAAATAACACCCGGAGGTAGTTTACAGAACTGAATTAAAAGTTTCTCGTGGCAAGGATGACATAGTGTTGGGATAGGGAACTTTTTGGCCGGATAAAACGCCGATAACTGTACAGAACAGTGCTGAAGTGGGTGTAAATTACATACCTACCAACCTACATAAAAAAGAAGCGACGGTTACACAAAATAAACGTGACTATTGTTAATAATATTGGGGTAAGGCTTATAAGTTTATAGCTTTTACTGGCTTGATAGCTCAGTTGGTAGTAACCCTGCCTTCTGAGCTGTAGATTGTAGGATCGATTCCCACTCAGAACAAACATTTGTATGGTGAACATCGATGTTTGTTCTGTTTCTGGGTATTGAATGTATAGATATACAAACAAAAAATATCTAAGTATTGTATCAGTTATCTGGTGTACATAGTACAAGCTTTGCTTAGTTTTGGGGCTAGATGACGCTGTGTTAAATGTCCACAAATATTTAATTATTATTTATTTATTTACCTCTTTTTACGAGCTTTTATTTATTTTATAAGATCTGACGCTGTCAAAGTAATATCAATAGAGCACGCTGAATGTTATTTCTTTTTAATGTTGGTAAATAGTTCTATTGCATATCTTCAACAAAATCTCGTTGAAACTAGCCGCTTACTGTTTGTAATTAAATCTATTGAAACTCAAGGTTTGATTCCGGAAAGAATTCAAGCCGAGATTGGGTGCAGTTTTGTTTCATAAATCTATTGTTCGGCAGCGTGTCGACATTCCACTAGTTAATTAGTATACTTACTTAAATAATACCGGTTTATTTAAAAAAAAATATTGTGCTGACTAAAATATATCATAAGAAAATACCGTTGTTTTTTAAGATTTTCTCATCCCCTCCCTAGACCCACGTCGTAACTTGCTTCAATGAAGTTGCTACTGTATCTAATTTTTAAATAGGTTAAGTATCTTCACTCATTCAATAGAGTTCACTTGAATTAAGAACTTTTTCTCTGTGTAAAGAGTAGTGTAGAGAGCATCAATTCAGATTTATAACATTTGAAACGTTATTTTAGGTAGGTAAGTTTATTTGAGGTTGGTAGGTAATTTACTGTAAATACTTAAGTACTTTACCTCCTATTTCTTTTGATAGTATTTGTCGAAATTGTTGTTAGTTTGAGTCAACACGTAAATTGAATGAGTAAATTGAAAATAAATTGATTGATTAGATTAGTTGCATATTACCTATTGAGTTGCCATATTTAATAGGTAATTAATTGAATAATCAAATAATTAAGTAATGAAATGCTTGAAAATATTATATTATATTATTAAATATTGACGATATATCTATTATGTAATTGAAATCAATAAATTTATTTTTAATCGCACTCAGTTGCAAGCGCCCTTACAGGGTTCATGTACCTACTAAACTAGTTGTTAAGACCTGACATAATATATAAATTGTACATGAATGAAAAAAATTTCCAGTGCAAGAGTTGACTTGTTTATAAATCATATGTAGTGGTCAAGCAAGTGCAGTTTATTTTCACTAGTAGTAGTGGTGGTTAATATAGCACATAGCAACATAAAGCAACGTGCTTATTATACATATCATATAGCAAATGCTATCGTGGCTCTTACTTGTTGCTATTTGCTATTTGCTTTATTTCGCACTCTGTATAATCTGTTCATTGCGCATCGCAAGTCGCAACGCAAAGCATGTAGCAAAGCAATAGCAAGTAGCACCACAAAGCAAGTAGCACGGCGGGGCGGCGCGCGGCGGCCAGTCGTCGCATGCTAGCGATTGCTAGAGGTCGCATGCGTCATCGCATAACGCACCGCGTGCAAATTTGCGATCTCAGGTGGCTCACGTAACCAATAATACTTGTGAACGAATATTTTCTAAGTCGGGGTATCTCATCAGTGATCGAAGAACACGATTGTCTAGTGCAAAAGTAGCACAGATAACGTTTCTAAATGTAATTATGTGTACAAAAGTGTATATTTAATGTAAATAGTGTATAAAAATGTTTAAAAAAATAATATGTACATATTTGATTGTTTGTACATACATGATACTTCAATAAACTTTTAAATACGCCTATAATTGCCTTACATACTAACATTCTTTATTTAATAATAACACTTAATCAATTATAGACAGTCCTAAGCCTGGAAAGTATCATATAAAGTTCATTGTTCTTTTTTACTGCTTCATTTTATCGTAATAAATTCATAAACGCGATGTGCTTAATATTAATAAAAAGCATGCTGTCGGTCCGACGAGTCCAACGATAAGATAGGAGCTGCGAGTTAACAGTCACCTCGCATGCTTTTTTCGCGCCCACCTGTTTTGGCGTAACAAAATATTATATGCTTATAAAAAAAAGCATGCTATAAAAATAGCACGCTTTTTAAATAAAGCAAATAGCATTTAGCAAGATATTGCCATAAAGCAACATTGAACACTACTAACTAGTAGTATATATATACTATTAGGTTGGAACTGAGGCCATAAGCTTAGACAGTATTATTATGCATCTTAATATTTTAATACTTGAAATTTTAATTGTTTGGGTACTAATGTATAATTTTGATAAGAGTAAATAGATGGATATTTACTATGTACCTTTATTCATTTATTAACAGGCTTAATAACTCACTGCTTTTAAAACTCAAATTAAGCACTTCTATCTCTCTAGTTTCACTTCGAAATAATCCTTCATTGTTACCTTAGTACTTGTATATTATGTATTATTTGTGTATGTATAGTAAGTATTGTATTTTAAATTGTATATAATTTTATATTTGTCTTAGTATGTATGTACACAGTAACTTTTTAGCACCACCGTCCTTGCTCGTTGATCTATCTCTGTCCATCCAAAGGTTGTCTGGAAGAGATCGCTTTTTAGCGATAAGACCGCCCATTGTTACCTACTCATTAGTTATTTCCTGTTTTTGTATTTGTCACCTTGGTGTCAATAAAGAGTTTATCTATCTATCTATCTTATCGAAATTACTCACTTTAAAAAATGCTATTTAAAAAATTTCTAAGTATATAAATATCAAATCAATATTTTTATGGCCATTCCTTTAAAATACCAGTCTGGCTATATAATTGAAGGGGTGAGAAAAGGTGTTTTTTTTTTTATAGGTATCGTTGGATTCAGCGTGAAATTATCTACAATAATTCATTCTCAAAATACCAAAATGAGGCTTAAATCTCGAGATTTTGAGCCTAAAAACGTTTTATTTGTCACAAGAATACAGTTCGCTTAGCATAAAAACATTATTATATTTATTTTATTATATTATATTTTTAGAATAGTTATATGAATTAGTACTATATTTAGTATTTTAAAATATAATTAAAACTTTTTTAAGCAACTGAAACTTTCATAAACCTTTTCTATTACCTTATAAGCACTCTACATTAAAATGATGCCGTTGAAGTTTAAAGTAAATTTTCTCGAAACTATCAATTTGACAGTTAAACCCTTTTTATTTCAACCCTTCAATTGTAGCAAATTTGTTGTTTAGAAAACTACGTTCATATATATTTTTTGTGGTCATTAGAAAGATTTTATTTAAGAAAATGTAAAGTGCTTAATTAAGTTTTTTTTAAGTCATTCCTATTTTTTATTTATTACCGAGTGCATACAAAATTTACAAAGATCTTTCGGAACGACTGATCGAGGCAACACGTGACTAAAAAGCTGGTCTCTATTTAACCCAAAGATTAAGCATTGCCATTCAACAGGGCAATGTCGTCAGCATTTTGGGCACGTTGTCTACTGGTGGCGGCTTCTTAGATTAAATTTTGCTACTGCAAAGTTTTTAATTTAATTATTTAATTTTATTTATGTATAATTAGGTTAATACTATGGTGGAGAATTCATTTTCATATTATTTTCTATGTATACAAATTTATTTCATATGATTATTATGACACGTCATTGTAGTTACGTCAAAAAGTGATTTTGATGATTTTGGGCGTACACCACGCTTTATTAAAAATGACATATTACTCAAACAGATGGCTAGATTTTAATATAAACAGAGAGTGTTTAATCTTTATTGGATGATCAAAGAATAGAAAAATAACATAAAAATACACACACATACTGGGCAGTCTTATCGCTTAGATAATCTCTTCGCCACACTAAGTTATTTCGTCACTAAGTTATTTGGCTTTCGCAAATATGAAAAAAACATTGCAAAGTTCGTAAGTTCCTAGAACGTCACAGAAAGATATAAAGTAATCCATCAGTAATGGGGTAGATTAATAAAAATTGTTGGAACACGCTTCGATTACCAGCTCGACGTTTTTTTGTTTTGGTTTGGCTCCACACTTTCGTGTATTTAGCCAGTGTCAAGTAATTGATAATTTCTCAAGTTAATTAATACTATATATGTATATATGTGTCAACTCAATTCACAGTCCAAGTCAAGTCATAGTCTAGTCTAGTCAAGTCATACTCCTAGTAAAGTGGTGACAACTTTACCAGAAGCTTCAATGTAGTTTTGGAAACTACATGAAAAAAAAACGTTTCACCATCATTATACCACTTTCCCACACTTATGCCTGTAATCCAGGACTTAAAGAATAAAATGCCACCAATTTAATGCACTAACACTGAAAATAACACAAGTTTTGGAAAATAATACAATGCTTACCGCATTGTATTATTCGCGATTGTTGTATATGCGATCTTTTTCGTTTTCCCTTCAAAAAAAATCTCTGCTTGACTTTTGGTTTTCTTTCGTTACTTCGCGTGGTCAAACTCTTTTGAAAAGCTGGGAGAGTATACCTAACAGCTCTCTTCAGATAATATTGGGTTTGTACGCAAAGCGTAAAAAACCGAATTCAGACTTATATCGTTTTCTCATGGATGCCATTGTAGTGAAATTCGCCCTTAAAAGCAGGTTTAACGGAGCTTTTTAATCTATAGAATTGATTAAACCAATAAATTAGAAACACAACCAAAACTTAATTTAGTTGAAAATCATAAATCACTACCATTAATTCCACACAATGCATTATAACAACCTCATTAGAATATCAAATTTTACTATGTATTAAAATCTAAATAACATAGTCATTTGTAATCTACACTGATTTAATCTCCATTAATTAATGCGAAATTAGAAAGTCGAAATGGTAATGGATATAATAGATCACATCGTTCGCAGAACCGACAACCGATAGAGTAGAAAAGTTAAAAGACTAGGTAGTAGGCCCAAGCCGAGGCTCGCCCCAGGAGTGCCCTTGAGCTAGTTGCCTCCCACTTTTGACGGCTGCGTGCCTTGAACGCTTAAACTGTCTGCCCGGTGACGCTGTAAAGTTCGATAGAAACCAACAGTATTAGCCTATATCTAAATATATATAACTCAAAGGTGACTGACTGATTGACTGACTAATATAGTGATCTATCAACGCACAGCCCAAACCACTGGACGGATCGGGCTGAAATTTGCCATGCAGGTAGATGTTATGACGTAGGCATCCGCTAAGAAAGAATTTATCGAAATTCCACCCTTAAGAGGGTGAAATGGGTGGTTCAATTATTTTCTCATAGGCCACGCCGCGGGCGAAGCTGCGGGCAGAAGCTCGTTGTAAAGATAAAACGGGTCTATTCGCGCACAAAAATTATCAAAACATTATTTTGACTAACTTCGACGTTTCGACCAAGTTACATTGGCCGTGGTCACGAGAGGACTGGAGTAGCGGATGTCAATAGACTCGTTTTATCTTTACAATATGAGTTCAAGTCGCGAAAGTTTAAAAAGTGTTATAGCATTAGCCCGTTCAAAAAGAAACCAAAAGAATGTATTTGACTGTTTCAATTCGTAGTTTATGGACAAAGTTACTGTTAAATCTTCTGTACATATAAAATTCAAAGTCCTGACTGACTGACTTATATATCAACGCACAGCCTAAACCGCTGGTCCTAGAGACTTGAAACTTGGAGGGTGTGTTCTTTTTACAGTATAGGTATCCACTAAGAAAGGGTTTTTCGAAATTCCACCCCTAAAATGAGAGAGCGCGTAATGGGTGGTTTAATATCTACGAAAAATTTTCATCTTCGTTTCTTATAGAAGCTAGTTTTCTAATAAAGAATTAAATTTCTCCCATTGCAAAATCAATTCCATAATCACCTAGTTGGTCCAAGGGAGTCGTTGGATGTAAAAAGTTTTAATCCGTAAGTAATGCTTTATGGGTAAATTTCACTTCTCGGAATAAAATGTAGCCTATATGTTAAACCAGTGTACTTATAAGCTATCTTGGTACCGTTTCATTCAAATCCATTCAGCCGTTTGAGCGTGAAGGAGTAACAAACATACACACAAACACATACAAACTTTCGCCTTTATAATATTAGTGTGAAGTGTTATTAGTGTGATGTTCGTAGTGAACATCTGAAGTTAAATTAATAATTATAATTAACTTGATAATAATTATACATTAGATCGTAGACTACAATACAGGGTGCTCGGGTAAACAGAGCACGTACTCCCCCAGAACGCAACATATTGAATTTTAGTCACGTAATATCTTTGTATTTTCTACCACTCGTGTCTCTTTTAGAGATCCGTGGGCTGTCTAATACTATTTCGTTTTTGTGATACTTGATGTCAGAGATTAAAGTTCTAACGTTACCTTCTAAGCTAGTTTGAGTTGAAGTTGAAGTTCGTCTAGGTAGGTACCACCGCTTTGCCAGTTATTCTGCCGCCAAGCAGTAGTGCGCAAGCACTACTGTGTTCCGGTTTGAAGGGCACTGTAGCTAGTGAAATTACTGGGCAAATGAGACTTTATGACCTGATCTCACAGTTGAGTAATCTTGTTACTAGATTGTGTTGATGTCTCAGGATGACGTGCGCAGTGCAGTGTCACGCGAAACTCTATACTTTAGAGTTCCAAGTGACACTGCAACTGATATGGGCAGCCGTGTCACTTAACATCAGGCGAACGGTTAGCTCGTCGCGTCATCCCTTAACATAAAAAAAAATAATAATAATAATAATTTTAATTTGGGTGGAGCGTGGAAACTTTCAGCTATTATAAATGATAATAATAATAACGCCTAATGATCGCATAAATACATCCTAGACCCTGACTATGATTCCCTGTATCTAAGGATTCAGGAACCATAAGGACCACGGTCCCACGAGTTTGCGTTTTTTTTAAATTAATTTAATTTTTCATCTTTCATCTTCATCTCAATTAATTATTCATCTTAGCATAAATGTTCATGCTTAGATGAGTAATTATTTTTTCTTAATTTACATTTACTTAATGTTTATTTGACTGGCCCGATAGCTCAGTTTAGCATGCAAATGATGAAAGAATTTTTAAAATCGGTCCAGTACTTTTGGAGCCAATTTGTTACAAACATACTAACAAATCTTTCCTCTTTATAATATTAGTACAGATTATATAATATTATTCTTAAATCTACCACATCTAGTATTATTCTGATATCGGCACACTCCGGATTATATTATCTTCTTTTCTTTTTTTGTGTTTTGGCTCCACACTTTTGTGTATATAGCCAGTGTCAAGTAATTGATAATTTATCAAGCTAATGATATTTCACGCAGATATGTGTCAAGTCAAGTCAAAGTCCAAGTCATCAAGTCAAGTCATAGTCTATTCTCGTCAAGTCATACTCCTAGTAAAGTGGTGGCAACTTGACCAGAAGCTTCTATGGAGTTTTGGAAACAACATGAAAAGAAATGTTTCACCATCATTATACCACTTTCCCACACTCATGCATGTAATCCAGCACTTAACGAATAAAATGCCACCAAGTTTATGCACTAACACTGAAAATAACACAAGTTTTGGAAAATAATACAATGCGGTGACGCATTTTTTCGTTTTTTCCTATATTATCTTTATCAAATGATTTATCAAGTTTTATTTAATTGGGATTGTTGTTGGCCAGTTACAATTTGTTTGATTTGCTGTAGATGGTACTATTTCTGATCCTAAGTGCGAAACGCTGAAGTTTGTCGATTTTTAGCTTTTACTTAATCTAGATTCTTAGTTTAGCTATTTCTCATCAGCTAATTGAAATAAGCCAAAATATAGGTCACTCAGTGATGCTAAATATTAATGAAAATTGCTTACCTACCTTCAATTCAAAATTTGCAATTCTTGCTCCATAAATCCAGAGCGTTTATTTGCATAATTTAATTAAATTTATGTAGCGTATAATAAATATAAATTGTTTTATTAATGTTTCGAGACTTAGTTTAATATACCTATTTAATTACAATTCAGTGTTATAATAAAATATTTTATTGTATTTCCACCCAATTTTTGATATTTTAGTTAAAAAGCTAAATGCGAATACCCAATATCTTCCTTCTCTATTCAACTTTACAGAGTTAGAAAGGAACAGATTATTTCATCAGCGGTGGAATTTTGACGTTTGTATATTATATTGTATTGTATTATAGGTACATATTTATAGCAATTGTTAAAAAATTTAAAAAAGTCAGATATTCCTTGGATTTATTACATTTATTTTTATATAAATGAAAGTAAACTATATATAATGGCCCGATAGCTCAGTTGATAGTACCCTTGCCTTCTGAGCTGTAGGATGTGCGTTTGATTCCCACCCAGGATAAACGTTTGTGTAATGAATATCGATGTTTGTTCTCTGTCTGGGTGTTATATATAATATATTTTTATTATGTTATGTTTAATATAAGGTAAATAAAATATATTTTATATTATTAAGTATATAAAATATATTTATTATAATTAATTATTCTAATATTAGGGTAAGCTTTTTTATGTTTTGGCTCCATACTTTTGTGTATTTAGCCAGTGTCAAGTAATTGATAATTTATCAAGTTAAAAGTTAATAAGTAATAATAGTTAATAAGTTTTTTTTTTTATTAAATACGGAACCCTGATAACTATTCTTATACTCGATCCTTGTTGTCCGTTTATTTATCAGAGCCGAAACTTTCAAGGGCTATCGTAATACAGATCCTTAGACAAAATTAGGTATAAAAGGATCACGTGGACCCGCGTGATACAGACTAAAAATGATCTAGTTGGATTAGATGTATACAAGATTTTTTTTGTTTGCAGAAATTTTGTTTGAATTGAATTCAAACGTTTCGGGTCATTACTCAGATAAAATAAGCAAATATCATTTTAATAAAAAAAAAAAATTCCAATGTTTTTGGTTTAATAAAATTTGTTTTTGGTCACTATACTCATAATCAACATTTCAATCATAAACAAATATCCTTTAAATTGCAAACATAATATTTTTCAAAGTAAATAAAAAATTAAAAGAGTTGTTACCTTTTTTAGTATTAAAATTCTCATGAGTGTGATTCATTTTAAATTAATATATCCCCGACTGTTACTCACGAATACGACATATTATTCGTGAGTAAGAGTTGTTACCTTTTTTTATAAATATAATCGGTATAGAAAGTGAAATTTACAATTACAATTGAATGGATGAGGTCAAGGACGGGTTTAACAGATTTTTTTTACAAAATGACTTATAGGTATCGTTGGATTCAGCGTGAAATTATCTGCTATAATACATTCTCAAAATACCGAAATAAAGCTTAAATCTCGATATTGTCAGTCTAAAAACTGTTTATCTGACACAGGATTACAGTTTGTTTAGCATAAAAAGATTATTATTTTATTATATTATATTTTTACAGTAATTGAACGAATTAGTACTATATTTTGTATTATAAAATAGAATTAATACTTACATAAACCTTTCCTATTACTTAATAAGCACATTACCTACATTAAAATGAAGCCAAAGCTCAAAAATATCAATTTGACAGTTTAACCATTTTTGATCTCACCCCTTGAATTGGAAAATCTTAGGTACAACCTTGTATGGTATAATATCAGCTAGGCAGACTTGATTGCTCAAAAGAGACGTACGCTAGCGGCAATGAGTAAATTTCCGCTGCACTGTTTGGCAGGTCAATCATATTTGTGTACTAGTATATATTTATTACGTTTAGACGCATTTGAGAAGGTTTTATTATGGTTTTTTGCCGTTTAGGCGGATAAAACCACGTTAATAAAACGTCACATTACCCCGTTCGCCAAAATTTTTTAAACTGCTGGGCAATCACGTAACTCGATTGCAACCGATAGAAACACAATTTTGTATGAGTATGCAGTTTGTGACAGCCTCTGTGGTGTGGTGGTTGAGCAGGTTGGCTCAACCCAGAGGTGGCGGGTTCGATTCCCGCGACGAGTCAAGTATTTGTGCACAGAAAAAAAAAGCCCTAATACTTGTTCTGTGTCTGGGTGTTGTAGGACCATGGTCCTCCAACACCCTAGTCACAAGGAATCCTAGTTAGGGTCCAGGATCTATGTATGTGATCGTTGGGCGTTATTATTATATAGTTAGTATAGAAATTTCTCCTGTTGCATTGCAATCAAAGTTTCGTGATCACCCCTCTAGTTCGCAAGAGGTCCATTTTGCAAAAAACCTGTTTTGATTTAGCAGTAATGGACAATGTTACATTTTTGGTATACCGAAATTCGAATCAATTTCAAGATTATCTCATAAAGAGCTAATATAAAACGGCAGATTTTTATATTCATTCGAATATCATTGGCGAGACAAAAACCTTACAAGCTTTCATATCTCCTTCGGCGACGATCTATGACGATTGTGCTATTTTTTCTGAATTTTTTCACAAATACTTTTCCTGTCGCGGGAATCGAACACGCCGCCTCCGGGCTATGAGCCGACCTGCTCAACCATTACACCACAGAGGCTGTTAAATTAAAAATTAGTTATTAGAAATAAGATATTTCTTTAGTCTGTCAAATTATTTTTAATATAAAACCCGTAACTTTTCTGGGCATAGCGATATAAAAGCGTAGCGTTGCCGACTCGGTAGACGGCCCGTGGCCGATCATATGCTTGAGCGATTTGCTATCCACGGACCGTATGCGAAAAGGAATGTGATAGGCTTCGTATTAATATAGCGATATCGATGGATTTTAAAAAATGATTGTCTGTGAAGTTAGTTTACGGACGATAATTTTACATGATAACGTCAGGCTAGGCTCAGGCGAAATGTGACAATTTTTCGTTCGTGCAGCGTTCATCAATTTTATAATTTGACTTTGGTGCGGAGATTGAACAGGAGGCGGCGGGTTCGATCCCGCGGCAGGACAAATATTTCTGCACAGAAAAAAGCGCAAATACTTGTTCTGTGACTGGGTGTTATGGGACCATGGTCCTCGTAGTTCCTGGGTCCCTAGACACAGGGAATCCTAGTTAGGGTCCAGGGTCTATGTATTGTTTGGTGTTATTGTTTTTATGATCATAATCATAACCCTTGTAAAATCAATTTATACGTCATTAAATATGTAAAAGTACTGCGTGTACAATTGAATAATACATCAGTCACGTCACAATTAAAGATAATAATTATATAAAAATTACGAATTTAAATACAATTAAAAACAAAAAAAAAATTCAGGCTAGTTAATATAACAATCAATTGATCCAGAATAAATAATATACAACTGTTTGCTGTACGTTATACATTTTATATTTTATTCTGTGACGGATCGATCTTGCAAGAAAATTATCATACTGTGGAACGTAAATGGTGGCCGTGTGAGATATACTTAAACAATTAACTAAAATAACATTTTCTCAATAAAAACAAAGTAACGTGTAAAATTATGACAGAAAAGACTCTCCATGGCCGCCACGATTTTCCGAAACCATATAGATTTCTTGCACAGATACTCTATTTATTTAATTATGACATATTTACTATTTTAAGTTATAAAAAGTAGTTATTGCTCTCGGTCGCGTCGTGCACAAATTTGATAAAACTTTTTTTTTCCACGGCAAATTGCCTTTATTTTCTAAATGCTACAATGATATAATTACTAATACTAAAAACTACCTACAACCACTACAAAAAACATTTGGTCTATATACTTGCCGCGATGACCTATAGACAGTCCAAATGCTCCAGTACCAGTAGGTAGCGTACCCAACATATTTTTTTTGTTTTTCGATAAAACTATCGACTACGTGCCATCACTAGTGAGTTCAACCGCAAACGTAGGAACTCTTTGCCGCACGGTAGAATGCACACTAGGGTATATGTTTCATGTAGATCACATATTTGTATGGGAATGGTAGGTATTTGAGCTTTCAAATCGTTTTCCAAAAGGACGAGGTTTTAGGTATATGTGTGGACCTGACGTCAAAGTATGGAGAATTACTGGTGACTCTCACTCTCCGCGCTTACACATCTGGTGGTTCACGATACACTGCAACTGATATGGACAGACGTGTTGCTTAACATCAGGCGATCGACTAGCTCGTAATGTCATACCTTAAAAATGAACTTTTATTCACCTACCAAATTTTTTCAATGTGTTTTTGTATACCTTTCACGTTTTTATTAGAATATTTTTATTACTATATAATTATATATATTTCATATTCATAAATACTAAGAAGAATGTTTTTAATTATCCATATATTTTTCCAGTTATTTCGATTTTAAAACCAAACTATAAAACCAATTTTGACAAAATTTCTATAGCACCAATATTAAAAAAGCTAGAAGATTGTTTATTAAAAATAGGTAATTTGAATAATACAAGAAAAAGACAAAAAACTATACGTGTTTCACAGTTTTTGAAAAGTCACCCTTAAGAGTGTGGAATGTGGTGTTAAAGTTTGTATGGAGAAACATTTTATTCAATTTTGTTATCATGTTAAGCAAATGGCTATAAAACGTATTTTTCAGTTTTTATTTTTCAGACTTAATTGTTGACTGACTGAGTTGACATGTCCGTTGATTTATCAAAATTAGTCTAGACATATTGAAGCTTTGACGCAAGAAAGTCGTGTTAGTTACACTATTTATAATTCAAGAACGGCTGAACCGATTTAGCTGAAAATTGGTAAGGTAGCTTAAAACCACGAGACGGACACAGGATGCTTTTTATCCCGTTTGACCTCGTTTTACTAATTCACCCGTGCGAAGCCGGGGCGGGTCAGCTATTTAGTATAATATTATAGGTATAATTTAGTTTTTTAGGTCTAGTTTAGTTTTATATAAATGATTATATAATATAAAAATGTGTACTTACAAATAATAAAAGCGAATATATTAATGTCTTTGAATAAAATCATCGGTTTATATTTAACGGAGATATGAGGTAATAAACATTAAGAACATAAAACCAAATTGAAAACATCCTCCTTTTTGGAAGTCAGTTAAAACGGTCGTAAATTCCACAAATTGTTTATAACGTTTCACAATTTGTGTTTTACTTTAAAGGCTTAAAACCAGCGCTAAATATCAAAGGAGTTATAATCGAGTTAAAAATAAAAATGTTACCGTTTCGAACGTAGAGAATCGGTAGGGACTTGGATGTTACAGGAGCGGTTTAAGGGGGGACTTTTTTGAGGGGTAAATTGTAAACCCTCTCGCAATTTCATAGACCACCACGGGGTAGCGGGGTTCTGTAGGATTCGAACCTGCTAAAAATCTCCCATGAGCAGCTGTTCTTCGTCGAGGTCATCGCCTACGCTATTTTCTGCAAAGTTTGTCTGTACCACCGCTTTGCTAGTTATTCTACCACCAAGCAGTAGTGTGCAAGGACTACTATATTCCAGTTTCAAAGGTACGTGAAATTACTGGGCATAAGAGACATTACCCCATGTCACAGTCTAGTAATTCTGTATCCTTTAGCATCTGACGAGTGACCAGATTATCATGTAATTTCTTAGCATGAAAAAAACGATTATTTTCATGAACAAGATCACACCCTAGAGTGTACTGAGTACACCCTCCCACGAAAAGTGAATTGAAACATCCTAGAATAGAACTTCAAAAGGTTTTCCGTGTGTGCTCAGCCTTAACGTGGGAACTGGACTCGGAGTGAGCAGCAAAGCGTGATTTAAATATTCTGATCAACAGTCTGATAAACCTACAAAAAAGTAAATTTTATATTTATTTCATTTTATTTTAAGTTTTTTGGTAATCTATTTGTTTATTTCTAGTGGAGGTACACTAGATATTTTTGTTTTATTTTGCATTTAAGGCGTCTCAAAACATTTATGTTTATGAGGGATCATTAAACAATTAAACAATTTATTATCTTGCGAAATAGGTAATACAAAATTTAGATGTATTATTTTAATTTTGTTTAAAGTTGAAAATTGCAGATCACAGTATTTGATGTCAAACTGGGTCTGCGCCTGAAACTGTGTAAATTTTGCAGGTTTTTTTGTGGATGAAGTAATTATATGGCAATAAAAAAACGAGTGTGTTTTGGACCACACGACTGAAGTAAAACTTCTTCAGTGTAACCAGAAATACATAAACAAGGCTTAGACAGACGTCAAACGCGTGTTTGACACTTGATTAAGGCTTGTCTAAATCTTTCGTGGTTAAGCCACTTAAGTTTAGCTCCATCTATCGGCCGGTATAATATTGGGTTTTACAATTGAAGGGTTGAGAATAAAAAGGGTTTTACTGTCAAATTGACAGTTTCGAGAAAATTGACTTTAAACGTGAACGGCTTCATTTTAATGCTGAGTGCTTATAAGGTAATAGAAAACGTTTATGTAAGTTTCAGTTGCTTGAAAATATATTAATTCTATTTTAAAATACTAAATATAGTACTAATTCATACCATTACTGTAAAAATATAACATAATAAAATAAATATATGAAATTGCCGTTTTGTTTGAAAAATGTTAAAGTATTTTTTTTTTCGAACTTATTTATTTCTTTTATTCAAAGTAATCACCCCTGCAATCAATGCATTTTTGCCAACGCTGTGGCAGTTTATGGATGCCCTTCTTGAAAAAATCAGCAGGACGGGAGACAACAAACTCTTCAAAGGCGTATTGTACTGCCTCTCGGGAATTGAATTTTTTTCCCGCTAAAAAGTTGTCCAAATTTTGGAAAAAGTAATAGTCGGTAGGCGCAAGATCTGGTGAGTATGGCGGATGAGGGAGAGCTTCCAAACCCAACTCATGCAGCTTAGAGACGGTCTGTTGTGCAGTATGGGGTCGCGCGTTGTCGTGAAGTAGCAGTGGAGACGACCGATTGACCAAAGCTGGTTGCAGACGTGCGAGTTTCGCCATCATTGTGGTCAGTTCTTCAATGTACACATCTGCAGTAATGCTCTCGCCGTTTTGTAAAAAGCTATGATGAATCACACCAGCACTAGACCACCAAACTGTGACCATCACCTTTCTAGGGGTCATTTTTCGTTTTGCACATTGCTTTGGTACCGAACCAGGATCTAGCCAACTTGCTGAGCGCTTTCGATTGTCAAAAAGAATCCATTTTTCGTCGCACGTAACAATTCGGTTCAAAATTCCTTCATTTCTGTGCCTGTTAAGCAGCGCAAGGCAAGTCTCGACGCGTACGTTGCGCTGGCGATCGTTAAGTTCGTGGGGCACCCATCTATCAAGCTTTTTTATCTTGCCAATCTGTCGCAAATGGACCAATATTGTTTTGATGCTAACATCAAAAGCTGCTGCCAGCTCAGCTGTAGATTGAGATTCATCAGCTTCCACAATCGCCTTTAATTCATCATTGTTGACCAAAGTTTCCGGACGACCAAGAGTTTCATTTTTCAAGTCAAAATTCCCAGAACGGAACCGAGCAAACCAATAACGGGTTGTACGTTCGTTTGTACAGTTCTCTCCGTAAACGTCGTTGATGTTACGTGTCGTTTGTGCCGCGTTGGTGCCACGACGGAACTCATATTCCATAATTACACGAAATTTCAAAGTATCCATTATGAGGAAAAATGTTGAAATGTAATGAAAATACAACGCTAATCAATAAACAAAAGACTTATATTGTAAATAGAATGTCATATTTTTAAAACAAAATTAATTTGAATTTAGAATTCATAGCCAATCAAAACTTTTTTTTGTTTGAAAAAGTCTGTACTGCAATACGGCAATTTCATAGGTAAAGACCTATTATAATAATGTTTTTATGCTAAGCGAACTGTATTTCTGTGACAAATAAACCGTTTTTAGACTCAAAATCTCGAGATTTAAGCCTCATTTCGGTATTTTGAGAATGTATTATTGAAGACAATTTCACGTTAAATCCAACGATACCCATAAAAAATCAGTTAAACCCTTTTGTTCTCACCCCTTCAATTGTTGTTACAATTTAAGGTTGTCAAGATGGCGATATTAACATAAAACAAAGTTATACCGGCCGAAGTTATACAGTCGTGTGGTCTAAAACATACTTGTTTTTTTATTTATTTTAGCCGTGTATAACCCACTAATACATAAGTTGATTTATAACATTACTAATACATAAGTGTAATGTAATAATGTATAATGTGTAATGAAAAAATGAATTTTCTTGCTTCCTTACTTTTTAAGTATAACTTTTAGTTTTGTGATTTCAACAGAAATTGGAAATGTCCTTCTACATCGTGAACAGAAGATTGTATATTGCCTCTCTGAATGCTAAATATCTGTATTATATATTACTATGCTAAGATATGCGTCGTCGTGTTTATATTAAAGTGACACAGAGGCAGTGCAGTTATTAGATGGCCCTCCGGATCCTGTATTCAGAGGCTCCTATGTATAGATGATTATCTATTCTTGTGAAATTTCATGTTAAAAATTCTGAATTAAGTATAGGAAATTGAGGTTTGTGGGCAATAAAAGAACGTGGTGTAAGGATTTAAGAAGATATGAACGTATATTATCCTTTTCTTTTTATAACTAGGAAGCGATGCGACTGACTCCTACCACACAGAATGACGGAATGAAAATCAAAGATGGCGGGCGGTTTACTTTAATATTAAAATAGATTTCTGTAATCGAGTTTACAGATTAATTTTTGCAAATCAAAATGAAATAAATTAACATTAAGCACCAGCCGATGTAAAATCTATTGAAAAACTAAAAAAATATTTTAAACTTTAATTTTAAGTTAAATTTATATAAAAGAAAATACTTTTGAAGTTCTTTAAGCGCGTTGAGCACTTTTTCGGCAAACATAAATCATGGAACTTGCGTCATGGTCACCGAACGCTTTCATGAGCTATATCTATACTGTGTAAAAGTGTATTTTTTGGTTGAACAAATAGCGCGAAACTCGCGTCATCGTCACCGAACGTTTTCCTTGATCTATATGTATGCCGTGTATATATGTGTAGTTTTTAGGTGAACAAAAAGCGTGAAACTCGCGTCATCATCACCGCACGCTTCCATGAGCTTATATATCACAAGTTAATTAGTTTTCACTTCTATATCGGCAGTTCCCAAAAACAACAACGCACAATTTCCTAAAAAAAGATATTAGCATTTTACCATGCTCTCACTTGATGGGAAGTGACGATGTGATCAAAGGTGTATGCGAAGGTTAAGTAAATACCTATTCACTCTTCTCTTGAACACGTCCTTGTCATATTTCGCCGGAAACACAGACGCTAGCAGGGCATTCCATTCTTTAGCCGTTCTAATTATGAACGTGGAATCAAATCACTTGCTACGAACGGGTGGTATTTCGACCACGAAAAGATGGCGCTTAGCCGAGCGTCTAGTAGTCCGGTAGTGGAATGGTGATTGGAGAATGAGATCATGCAGTTCTTGTGCGCATTCACCGTGGTGTAATCTGTAAAAGACCGACAGACTTGCCACTTTACGTCAATGTGCTAGGCTCTAGAGCCTTTCACCTACAGGCTTTAATTTAATTCCATTACTAAAACTATTTTGATGAAATTTGGAATGCAGATAACTTATACGCTGGATAAACATATAGGATTCATTTTATCCGCGGGTGAAACTACGGGGCACAACTGGTGTATTAGAATATCATCCAAGTACGTTCTCAGTATAAAACCGACGCGATATATAAGTCGATTTAACTACCCCCTTTTTAAAAACAATATTATATATACATTATATATAACAGAAATTCTTCTTTCAGCGCTAAATTTCGACGTCGTCGAAGTAAATAATAATTTTGTACTCCTGACCTCAATATGAAATTGACACCAATCTCAATCTCATCTTTCGCCTACACATAGAGGTCTCATAGTTATGCAAGGAATCCAAGAAACTGGGACAAAGCATTTTTCATCGCTTGCGAACTTCAACCAAATGAAATTTCCCCCTCCCACGGCACCGAGAGATCGTTATTTGGCATTTATTAGTTTTAGTCTAGCGTTTGGTTTAATACGGGTATTTATTGACAATACATTCAAAGTTTTAGAGTATATAGTTCTATGACAAAATAAGAAACGAAAATATACAACGAGATCAAATGTATTTTTTATGTTATTTAAAATGATGCGATGAGCTAGTCGTTCGCCTGATAAGCGACATGGCCGCCCATAACAGTTGCAATGTCACTCGGAACTCTAAAACATAAAGCTTCCCGTGACACTGCACTGCGCACGTCATCCTGAGACATCAGCACAGTCTGGTAATCAAATCACTAGACTGTGCGATCAAGTCATAAAGTCACTAGCTACAGTGCCCTTCAAACTGGAACATAGTAGTGCTTGCGCACTACTGCTTGGCGGCATAATAACTGGCAAAGCGGTGGTACTTACCTAGACATATAAAAACATATTAAAATAGAAAATAGTACGTGAAATAAAAATTACAAAGAGATAAATTAACTAAGGATATACTTTAGTTTTTAAAATAAAATCTTACTTATGCCCTTAAAAATATTTATGAACGTAGTTCTTCAAATATTCAATGATAACAACACATTTCTTTTAACAAATGAAATACCTAGTCAAAATTGTGTTCTAAAAGAATGGCTAGATAAAACATTTATTTGTCATCCATATTTCACGTAATCCACAAAAAAACCGCAAAGTACATTTTCATGCGCAGACCCAGTTTGACATCAAATTATGATCTGCAACTTTAAACAGAGCCCCATAAAAAACGTGCTATATCGCGGCTTTAATGCAGACATACTTCAAAAAACCTGACTGAACAAATTCACTAACTAGCTAGGTGGCTCTAATCTTGTGGAACCTTGCTGAGTATTTACTGTTTTTAATTTGTTAATTACAGCATGGGTTATCTATATTAACAATTATTATGTAGATCAATTGCCGTTCTTTTGTCTCGCTAAAAATCGTGGTCGATATAGCTGAATTTGGATTTAAAGGTAGGTAGGTATACTTACTAGGTGGTAGAACTATTCTGCAAAGTTCGTCTAGGTAGGTACCACAACTTTGCCAGTTATTCTGCCGCTAAGCTGTGTTCTACTGTTTTTCTGTGTTCCGGTTTGAAGGGCACTGTAGCTAGTGAAATTACTGGGCAAATGAGACTTTATGACCTAATCTCACAGTCTAGTAATCTTATTGCTAGACTGTGCTGATGTCTTAGTATGATGTGCGCAGTGCAGTGTCACGCGAAACTATACTTTTGAGTTTCAAGTGTCACTGCAATGACATGGGCAGTCGTGTAGCTTAACATCAGGCGAGCGACTAGCTCTTCATGTCATTTAGTAACATAAAAAAAAATTGTCGTAGTCCAGGGAAGGTTTGAATGACGGAATAATGGATAAATTTGGATGAAAATTGAAATATAAATAGCATTTAGAGTAAATTAACACATAGGTTACTTTATATCCGCGGGTGTAACCGCAGTGCGCAGCTAGTATTTAATAAAATGGATTTATGATCTAAACAATTAAAAGTGCCAATAGGATAATAATTTAAAAACAGAACAATATCAAGCTTTATATTGGACTTTTAGTGCTGGTTTCCAGCTTCAGACCTTGAGGTTATAAATCTACCTTAGTCATTGGTACTATGGCAGCCTACGCTATTAACCTATACTTCCAGTGCACATCGTATATAACAACATGTCAATTGATAACTAAATATCCCTCAAAAACATCGTATCCCGTCTTGGCTTGAGCACCAGCACAGACTTCCCCATCAAATCTAACCTCGGTTAATTTACGGCCACACTATGCTCTCTATCCAAGGAATGTATGGCATAACTCGCGTATATACTCTAGCAGATGTAGCAATTCCACCAGCGTGCCTGAATGACGTCACTCCGATCACGGTCTTCTGACAGTCCGAAGCTTGTCCAGGAATATGAAGCGGCCCCCCGGTACCTCCTGAGTACGCATTTCTTACTTGCATCTCGTTCCCGTAGCACATCTGAGTGGAGTGGTCGTATCCACTAGTCAACTGTCGTTCAACCTTGCAAAACTCCGAGCATGTTGTCTCATTGAATTTCTTTAGTTTATCGACCTGTAAAGTGTTCGACGATTTTTTTCTGTAACCCGAATTCCCCCAACTGATAGCTTCTGCTTCATTATCCGTAGCATTCATTCCTAGATGTGGAAGACACGCCGGTAAAACGAGCTCATTAAAATTGATACGTCGTGCCGTCTCTAACAGTGCAATATCATGGTACTTAGACGGGAGGCGAAACAATGGATGAGGTATGATTCTTGAAATTTCGTATATGTGCCACAGTTTTACGGGATCTGATCGCTTCAATATGCCTAAGGCAGCGGATTTTACTGGTCCGAGGTGTCCGTTAGTGCAATGTCCAGCTGTTAATATGAACCGGTCACTAATGATGGTCCCATCGCAAAGCCAGTCTAGTGAATCTATTGAAGGACCATATCCGAGTAATGCCATATGAGGAAATTTGTTTTCAACATCTGTACCACCCTTTACAAACTTGTCAGTGTCTTCAGCATAATAATCTATTTCAAAACATTCATCATCGCTGTTCCATTGTTTACTTATACCTATATTTTTATGGATAAAGTTTCTCTTGCAAGCGTATGGCGCAGTCAAATAATAGTCGATACACTGGTTCCAAGATTTCTGGTTAGTCTTCTTAAGAATACCACCCGAAGGATCCAACTCTAGTTTAGATACGTCGTCTTCTAAGTCACAGCTTGTGCAGCAGACGATAGGGTCCATTCCTTCGAAGGAGCAGACTGTAGGGAAGAGGGTGGTACGGTGGTCAACAATGAGAGTTGTGCATTTCTTCCAATGCTTACATGTCCCCGGATAGCCACTGGCCATACACTTCGCACCTTCTGGCAAAGCCAAGTGCGTTTGAACCAAATGAACATAAAGCGTTACAAATATAATCAATTCTACTTTTTTGGTTACCATTTTGAAACAAAACACTCGTTTAATCTTTTATCACTATAACTATTGTCCGTGAGACGATGTGAATGTACGCTTCTGTAACTCAAACAAAGAAAACTTACGTATACGCTCATTTTATACGCTTAGTTTGACTTTTCAACTTGTTATCCATTTACCTACTATGTCCGTTCATTATATACCTAACATATACAGGATGATTGTTTTTAAACTGTATCCTTCACGTGCTTGAAGGTATGCAATAGATCAGCGTTTTTTTAGTTTTTTTTTTCCGTTGGTTGGCTTGCGTTTGACAACTGTCTAACCTGATGGTAAGTGACGACGCGGTCGATACATGTAGGTGTATCATAACTAGAATTTAAAAAAAAAACGAGCTTAACTTGGTGAGTAAGCTAATACGAGATATATTAAGAGAATACGAGGCGAACGGAAGTTGAAGCTGGTTCACGTAGACCTCCATTGTCAACATGACAAAGTTAAAAATCTGTATTATTATGTTGGTATGTCAAGTGAAATTACAATTTATGATTGTCAAGATGGCGACTTTAACATTAAACAAAGCACAAGCAATGTTATATCGGCCAACAGATGGAACTAAACTAAAGAAGTTTTACTTCAGTTGTGTGGTCTAAAGCTCACTCATTTTTATTGGCCTTTAACCACCAACCCTATTAAAAACGGGTTTGTACCTTCCTTTTATTGCATAGGATTGCATTTTTTTTAATTCACCCCTATAGTTGTCAATGGTGTTAAATCAGTCTCTGTGGTGTGGTGGTTGAGCATGTCGGCTCATAACCCGGAGGTAGGGGGTTCGATTCCCGCGGCAGGACAAGTATTTGTGCACAGAAAAAAAAAAAGTGCAAATACTTGTTCTGAGTCTGGGTGTTGTGTGTTATGGTCCTCGTAGTTCCTGGGTCCCTAGACACAGGGAATCCTAGTTAGGGTCCAGGATCTATGTATGTCATCGTTGGGCGTTATTATAAAAAAAAATATATATAAGGTACAGGAGCCAATGAAGGCCCACTTAATTTCAAAACCTCGTGAAATCTTGCAGATAAATAAAGTATAGAAAAACCATAATGGAAGTTGTAATAATAATAATTAAAACACACTTGCATTATTGTCTATGGTACTAGTAGCATAAACCCGCGAAATTTAAAATGTTTCGTTTAATCATAACTGTATTTTTTTTAAAGTGGGCTATCTTAGGAGCCGGGCCATCTTCGGCGACACTACCTTATATATATATATATATTGCATAATGCGAGTAAAAAAATGGGGCGTAAACTTAGTGATTGATAAAATACCGAGTATAATAAACAATAATACTGATAAGGATATTTCTTATCAGCTGGTTTTACCCCATTTAAAAATTAATTATTGCCTAATTTTAATTTATCTATTTAACCTACCTAAGTAAACGTACCTACTTATAATTATACCTACTATTGAGGATGAGCAGGTCCAATTGGAATAGAGCACGCGTACAATCACAATAAGATCACCATTAAAAGAAATACATATTTATTAAAACCCAAAACCTAGAACGCACTATCCATCGTAGCAGTTGTCTTCATCTTCTCTTTTTATATGACATAAAACAAAAAACCCTCTCCAAAAAATCAATTTAAAAATAGAAAACAATAAAATAAAACTAAACATACAAAAAGGTTGGTCGGTCGGTAACACCTACCTTCTTTTAACAATGGAATAGGGTTGGAAAGTGCATTGTTGCTCGTTTGTACGACTAGAATATAACGCGATACATTGCATATTTGAAAAAGGTTTAAGACCGTACCAGACGTTCTACCACTGCTGACGCCGACAAATGTAATAATAATACCATGCCGGATAAAAATTATCCAAGCGTACACACACTCTAACCGTATGGATTTTAGCCTGCACAACCAATCACACTAATATTATAAAGGCGAAAGTTTGTATGTGTGTTTGTGTATATGTTTGTTACTCCTTCACGCTTAAACGGCTGAATGGATTTGGATGAAATTCGGTACCAAGACAGCTTATACACTGAATTAACATATAGGCTACATTTTATCCCGGAAAAGTGAAATTTTCCTGTGGAACGAGAAAATAATTAGAATACTTTTTATCCGCGGGTGAAACCGCGGGGTGCAACTAGTATTTATTAATAATTATGTAAGTGTTAAATATGTGTGTGTAAGGTACAAGTATTTCCAATGAACTCAACTAGATGGCATTGTTCTGGTTTTAAACTCGCAAGTGTTTGTCGCACGATATTTGTATTCCTTGTTTCGCCGCCAAAATTTAAATAGAAATCTACCAACCCAACAAGGTGTTTTTTTTTCTACAAAACCCAACGTGGTTCCATAGGCTATAAAGGCTAGGACTTTTTACAGTAAGTATACAGCACCTAAAGCCGTACTCACGATATGACGCGGCTGTCGTGAGCCCCGCCAAAACTCCCTTATAATATTTGATAATAAGCACTTTGTAATTTAATTAACTGAGTACAATAACTTAATTTTAAGTACCTAATATCATATTGACTTGTTAAAGTGATAATAATAGCCTATTTGCAATAAAATCTTTTGATTTGACTTGACTCAGATCTTAAATCATCAGAACAATCAGTTTAAAAAAAAAACATAGATACCTAGATAGAAAATTCTTTACTGCTCTACAAAACAAGTATATAAGCGAACTTGCGAACTATCGGCTACATTTTGGAGAGTGTGCGCATGCCCTTCATCAACTCATTCCTTCATCTCCTTTCCATCATAGAACTACAAGAGTTGGTGATTCGTCAAATCCTTACGTCATTAGTGTACCCTAAGTCCGCACTAAGCGTTTTGCTGAGTCATTTATAGTCCAAACGGCCAAGGAATGGAATGCTCTTCCAACAACAATGTTTCCACCTGGGTATAACCTGGGTCTTTTTAAGTCAAGAGTGAATGGGCATCTCATGGGCAAGCGTGCTCCACCTTAGACAACTTCGTCACTTACCATCAGGTGAGTTGTTGGCAAACGCATGTCCATTTTACCATTAGAAAAAACCCTTCATGCTAAGTAGCGTTTTTTCCAGTTAACAATTGTGTTGTGTGGAACAACAATTGAACGGCTGAACTAGTTGAGTAAATAAATAAAAAATAGTTTTAAAAAAAAACTAAAAAACACGCTTTATATAGAAAACCAAATTAAAAAATAGAAAATAAATATTAATAAATTTGAATTAAGAATTTTGTAAGAGTTTTATATTTTTTAGTTTGGTTTATTTATAAAAGCATGTTTTTTTTAATTTTCATCAAATTAGTGTATTGTCATCGGTCCTCGATAAATCAACAAAGTTTGAATTTAGAAATCGCATTGTTCATTTGAAGGAGCATACTGCAGGTATAGGTTGATCTGGTGGGCAGCAATTTGGTGGGCAGCAGAAGACATCGCGTAGTTCCTTTGAAGGAGCATACTGCAGGTATAGGTTGATCTGGTGGGCAGCAGAAGACATCGCATAGTTTCTTTGAAGGAGCATACTGCAGGTATAGGTTGATCTGGTGGGCAGCAGAAGACATCGCATAGTTTCTTTGAAGGAGCATACTGCAGGTATAGGTTGATCTGGTGGGCAGCAACAGACATCGCATCAGTTCGTTTGAAGGAGCATACTGCAGGTATAAGTTGATCTAATGGGCATCGCGTAGTTCCTTTGAAGGAGCATACTGCAGGTATAGGTTGATCTGGTGGGCAGCTGAAGACATCGCATAGTTCATTTGAAGGAGCATACTGCAGGTATAGGTTGATCTGGTGGGCAGCAGTAGACATCGCATCAGGTCGTTTGAAGGAGCATACTGCAGGTATAGGTTGATCTGGTGGGCAGCAGTAAAGACATCGCATGAGTTACTTTAAAGGAGCATACTGCAGGTATAAGTTTATCTGGAGGTCAGCAGCAGACGATCGCATCCGTTCCTTTAAAGGAGCATACTGGGGGAAACTGGTGGTCGTAAATATCTATGTTTTTATTAGTGAAAAAGCTGCAGTTTTTCAAAGGCATGCAAGTCTTTGTTGAACCGAAAGTCGTCGTACAGTTCGCGCCTTCTGGCAAAGCTAAGTAAGTTTGAGCCAAATGAATGTAGAGCGTTGCAAAGAAAAACAATGTTAAACTTGATATTGCCATTTTAAAACGGCCCGCTACTTATTTTTATATTACCGATGATTATTACTACAATTGTCTGCGAGACGATTCACTTGCGCAACTGATATAAACAAAATTTGCTTATGCCTTTTCATTTTATACGTTTAGTTTGACCTATTAAACTTGTTATCTATGTATACACCAACATATGTATGGATGTGTAATAACTCACATGCTACAATCAACGCAGAGGCTTAAAAACAGGGCATAGAAACGTGACACTCAAAGGTAACCCTTTATGTAACCTTTTATGATCGAAACATTTTTGGAAACTCATCCCTTAATTATTGGTTAATAGCGTTGAAGATTCCATGATGAAAAAAAAACAAGTGTGGTTTTATAACACACGACTGAAGGTAAACTTTTTTAGCTCCATCTCTCTTGCCTCTACAGTAATGTACGACACGTAACTAAAAAAAAAAAAAGTTTTTTTTTTTTTAAACTGTATCTCCGACGAAAGAGTCCTGATTCCCGCAGCACGGGTTTCGAGCCTAGTGTGGGAGCCAGGTGTTCTAATCTCCACCATTATGTAATTTTGCCTTTTTATCAAATAAAAAAAAATGTTTTTCATTTTGACTCTTTATTTCTGTGTTCACGTAGTGTCTCCCTCCATATGCGGTCGCCTCACCAGCTTACGCCCAAGTCAAGCGTGCGTAAGGAAGTTTTACTTCAAAAGTAGGGCGTAATGACTTAGGTATTGATAAAAATACCGATTGTTACAAACAATTTATCATGTTGTTGTGGTTATTATTTCCAGTGGGTTTTCTACCATTTGATAATTAATTACTGTTGGAATTTTTGTTCTGTTATCTGTTATACGTATGATTGAAACCACTAGTAGGCACTAGTAGCACTTACTTTTTAAGGCGACTCCAACTAAAGGAGTTATACTCATATTGATTATTTATTTTGTACTTGCTACTAGGTGGCACGACTTTTCTTCAAAGCTCGTCTTGGTGAGTACCACCGGCCGCAAAGCAGTAGTCTATGTTCTGGTTTGAGGGTATTGTAGCTAGTAAAATTACTGAGCAATTGCGACAATGATCTGATCTCACAGTCGAGTAATTTTTTTACTAGACTGTGCTGATGTCTCAGGATAACGTGCGTTTTGAATTGAATTGTAATTAGTGAAATCACTGGGTGTCTTTATGATCTGGTCTTAGTTTAGTAATCTTATTACTAGACTGCTGATGCCTTAGGATGGCGTGCGCAGTGCAGTGTCGCGCGAAATTTATATTTAGAGTTTCGAGTGACACTATTCTGTTATCACATCGGGTGAACGAATACATACAATACAATACACTCGTCACATCAAAACACATTTTTAAAAAACTGCTCAGGGTTTCGTACGCGTGGATTAGTTTATCGCGGTAAAGATTATGTAGGTTCTTCTCTAGGGTTCAAATTGTCTCCATGATGATGATGATGACGTCACAATATTTATTTATTTATTATTTATTTTATTCTTGGAAGACCAACAGCTGTTATAATTACAATAGACACACGTTTACAAAAAAAGAAGCCAATATAAATTATATATTGTATATACAACCATGCCCTCTACCCAAAGCAAAATATACAAACCCGTGCTATCTTCATAAAAAGTTCAAATGTCTTATTTTTTACAGTCCGTAAAATAGTTGCCGTAATTGTTGACCTATATTTTTTAAATTAATGAATGACGTGACGAAATAGTCGATCACTTGATGTTAAGCGACACGCCTTCCTATGACAGTTGTCATTCGGAACTCTACTCTAATGTATAGTTTTGAGTGACACTGCACTGCGCACGCCATCCTAAGGCATCAGCAGTCTAGTAATAAGATTACTAAACTAAGATCAGATCATAAAGACACCCAGTGATTTCACTAATTACAATGCCATTCAAAATGGAACACAGTAGTGTTTGCATACTACTGCTTGGGCAGATAAACTGGCAAAGCAGTGGTACCTACCTATACGATCTTTGCAGAAAAGTTCTACCACCTAGTAGTGTAAAAACCCTAATTTAGCTTTAGTTTACAATAAAAGTATCATTCTCGGTCATTTTTACATACTCATCCAATTTAAACGTCGCAGCTCTAAAGTCCCCTCAAATAACTTTCCATCACACCAATTCAAAAAACCTCTAAAAAACATGTCTCCCAACATAAAGCGGTTGCTAATGAATTAAAAGCCGATAAACTCCTCAGATTTGAAACAAAAAATATTGGTTTTTCCACCAACCCCCGTCGAGGGCCATTTATCATTTGGACAAATGCTCAGCGCTTTCGGCGCGTTGATACGTGAAACTAAAAGTTTTTCGGAATAAATGGCGTGTTTGATAACCGTGATTAAAGTTTGACATAATCACTGACTTAATAAAGTGAGTGTGCAGCAAAAGTGTGAAGCTTTTTTTTTTTTTTTTTTTTTTTTTTTTATGTTATTGATTGATGTGACGAGCTAGTCGTTCACCTGATGCTAAGTGACACGGCCGCCCATAACCAAGAACAGTGTCACTCGGAACTCCAACATGTAAAGTTTCGCATGACTCCTGCACTGCGCACATCATCCTGAGACATCAACACAGTCTGGTAATAAGATTACTCGACTCTGAGATCAGATCATAAGTCTCATTTGCCCAGTAATTTCACTAGCTACATTGCCCTTCAAACCGGAACACAGTAGTGCTTGCACACTACTGCTTGGCGGCAGAATAACTGGCAAAGCGGTGGTACCCACCTAGACGAACTTTGCAGAAAAGTCCTACCACCTAGTAATGCTGCGTGGTCCCCCAAGACTACGACTCCCTCAGCTCTTTCTACGAGTTTTTATTTTAATGGGCTACTGTTGTTGGTCTCTACCGACCTTTACAGCTTTACCAGGCGGAAGGGCAGGCGCTTAAGGCACCAAACCGTCAAAAGTGGGAGGCAACTATACCGGGACAACGTTGCTGGATCGAGAAGACTACGTCCACTGGAAGAGTGGACCCTATTGGAAGTCGCGACCGTTCTAGCTAACCTACGTCAAGGGTCCAGGATCTATGTATGTGATCGTTGGGCGTTATTATTATTATATTATTATTAATCTTATGCGTCAAGGTTTGAATCTCGCTAAGCCGCACCTTGTATCAATCTACATAATACGTACCTATGTACAATGTACATACGATGTACATAAGTAAAGCAGCATATATATGGAATACAATAATCAAGGACATGTTTGGGTCATTGTCATCATTATTAATTTAAATGGGACCCATTTTAATTGTAAATATACATAAAATAAAATATTGCATGTCTATCACGGGCAAACTGTTGACTCCATCGTCCTAATATTTTTTTTTGTTTGTTTTGGCTCCACAATTTTATGTATTTAGCCAGTGTCAAGTAATTGTTAATTTCTCAAGTTAATAATATTACACTCATATGTGTCAAGTCACAGTCCAAGTCATCAATCAAGTCATAGTCTAGTCATACTCGCCTGGCAACTTTACTAGAAGCTTCTATGGAGTTTTGGAAACAACACGAAAAGGAACGTTTCACCATCATTATACCACTTCCCCACACTAATGCCTGTAATCCAGCTCTTAACGAATAAAATGCCACCAATTTTATGCACTAACACTGAAAATAGCACAAGTTTTGGAAAATAATACAATGCGGCGACGCGATCTCTTTCGTTTTCCCGCCGAAACTCTTAATATTAGTTTTTAAGAACTATTTGTAAACAGTTTCTGCAATAAATAATTCATTCATTAATTCATCGAAAAACCTAGTCTTATTTATTATTTGGCAGTAGCTTGATGCACCGTGCAAGATATGGCAATGGCGATTCTCCGTCAAGGTGTAGTGCAATGAGGCTTTGGTTGGTTTAAAATAAAAAAATACTAACGAAAAAATTACATATAAAAAAAAATTTCAATCCATGACCCGCATCGTAGATACCTAAAAACTTCTACCGAAACTGCAAAAGCAAGCAATAAAGGAAATAAAAGGGGCCGAGAAAAGGCCCGGCCACAAATATATTATTCTGCGGATTTCCGTTTACCGGTAACTTCAGTAGTTTTAGAGATGTTTTAGCTCGATGGACTCGACTTTTAGTCGGCTAGTTTTACTTTTATTCCATGTCGTTGGTGGAATGAGTATTTGTATGCGAGAGGGTGTGTGTGTGTGTATATATGCGTGTGTATGTGTGTGTGTGCATGTGTGTGTGTGTGTGTGTGTGTGCTGTGTGTAAGTTATGTAAGTAAAAATGATTCACGAAATATAGACTACCAGCCGAAACGTGGGTCAATGTAAAGCTAGTCCTCAAGTGAGAAGTCGCTAAGCGAGCTAGGAGAGATATGCTCGGCGTTTCCCTGAAGTCAAGTTTTGTAACGAAGTAATTTGACAATGAACTAGAATCACACTAATAATAATATTAGTGTGATTCTAGTTCTAATAATAATATTAGTGTGATTCTAGTTTGTTCATTGTCAAATTACACACATACAAACACACACACATAAAAATTTTCGGTGAAATTTTGTATGTGTGTATGTTTGTTACTCCTTCACACTCAAACGGCTGAATGGATTTGGATGAAATTTGGAACATAGATAGCCTATATAATGGATTAAAACATAGGCTACTTTTTGTCCGCAGGTGCAACTGTGGGGCCGCAGCTAGTGGTCGATATATCTCAAAGGCTTATAAATTAGGCAGCGGTCAGATGCTCCGAAAAACCATTCGCTGGACTAGACGAGGACTTTCGCTTTGGTGTGGCTACTTGCAGTGACGAAGGCGACTGCTAGAAGCGAAAAGAGTCTAAGATATCTGGAAAGATATAAAGGAGACCGTTGGCTAGCAGTGAGACATTATAGGTTAAAAAAGGAGGTAAAATTCTGTACATTTTTAGGGACGCAAATCATCATCTAGCATATTAAATCAACGTAAATATTACACCGAGAACAGAATAGCTTCCGAATTTTAGAGAAACAACTATAAAACGTGTGAGTGAGTATGTATGTTCTGTGTTTATATGCATTAATAATAATAATATAATAATAACGCCCAACGATCACATACATACATCCTGGACGCTAACTAGGATTCCCTGTGTCTACGGACTCAGGAACTACGAGGACCATGGTCCCACAACACCCAGACGCAGAACAAGTATTCGTGCTTTTTTCTGTGCACAAACATTTGTCCTGCCGCGAAAATCGAACCTGCCGCGTCCGGGTTATGAGCCGACCTGCTTAACCACCACACCACAGAAGCTGTCAATGCTTATATGTATTATTTGTGTGTATTCGTAAATTAAGGAGTACTGCTCTTTTCCGGTCAAAACTTGTCTCGATCACCTCTAAAAATTGTAAGAGTCGTTTTCTTTAGAAATATGCACGTAATTCATACTTGTACTGCCCTTTAACCAGATTACGAAATGGAGGCTAAGCGTTTTATGGTTGTCAAAGGAGGGTTGGGTTCTTTTGCGATTAATAATAAATTATACGTGTAAGAGAGCAAATAAGCTGTAAAAACTTGCAGTGTTACGACCTTTTTTGAATAAAAATAGGTTCCATCCAACGCGAATCTGTATAATTTTGTCATTTAAGATAACCATGCTTCTTTCATGCTTCTTATATGCTTAGTGAAATAACTTAATTTTAAGTACCTAGTATAATTTTGACTTGTAAAAGTGCTAAAATTAGCCTATTTGCAATAAATCTTTTGACTTTGACTTTGACTTTCAAACAGATGCACACGGTTCAAATCCCACACGACCCCGCAGCAATGTCTTTTCAAGTCACGTGCCGAATTTGCACTCATTTTACAACGATGAAGGAAAGCTTCAGGAAAGAGAAAGACATGTCGAAGAATCCAAAATTCAAAGACGTTGTGTCTTTCACAAACCCGCAATCAGGCATGCGGGTAGTACGTTGCATCATAGCCTAAACTCTATGTTAGAGAAAGCCCTTATTCCAGCGGTGGGAATGTATTGGATGACGGGCGTCATAGTTATTATTTTACAAGAAATTTCAGTTTAACGGGGTAATGCTGCCAGCATTTTGGGCAAGCTGTCTATAATAAGGTCAGCACGGCCATTACACGCAAATATTTTTAGTGGGTTATAGGCATTTATCAACTATTATAATTATAAGATGAACCAAATCTACGCGGTAAGGCATCTTGGTATTTTGGTAATGATGCATTCACAGGTAAAATTCTCTTCTTATTTTGTAAAATTTTCGTATGTAATGCACAGTATGCATAGTAAACATGTTTGTATACATGACAATAAAAAATGCTAAAACTGCTTTACGGTTATGGGAACTGACGATGTTATCTGAGGTAAAAAATGCTATAGTTGGCTTACGGTTATGGGAAGTGACAATGTTGTCTCAGGTGAAAAAAGCTAAAGTTGGCTTACGGTTATGGGAAGTGACAATGTTGTCTGAGGTAAAAAAAGCTAAAGTTGGCTTACGGTTATGGGAAGTGACAATGTTGTCTGAGGTAAAAAAAGCTAAAGTTGGCTTACGGTTATGGGAAGTGATGGGGTTGCTTGAGGTGAAAATATGCTTAGGCAGATTTGAACGACAGGCATCCTTATCGAATTAAGCGATTTCCTTCAGGCTATCGATGGACAGGAATTAACGAACAAACATTGCGGCTGGTGTTATTACTACTACTTCATAAAAAAAATTTGCCTCACATATTTCAGTACTTATTTATGAAATTGTTAAAATTTAAATTTCCAGTTCAAGTCAGCGCGGCCGCGGTCAAGGCCGAAAACCTCAAACGACACAAATATGCACGCATTGACAGGGCCTACATGTTTGTGCCGTTTGGAGTGGAGACAATGGGTCCGTGGGGGCAGCTGTAGCAACATATAGGGACTTGGCTAAACTTTTGGTGGAAGCATCAGGTGACCAGAATGCTGGCTTTTATTTTGCACAAAAAATAAGCATTGCCATTCAACGTGGTAACGCTGCCAGCACTCAGGGCACTTTTCCCTCCGCCAACGGGTTATTTTAAATTTTTAGTTTTTATTTATTTTAAGTTATAAGGTAGTTTAGTTTTTTAGGTCTAGTTTAGTTTTGTATGAACGATTATGAAAATGTGAAATCTACACTATTCTTAGTATCAATAAGTTTCATTAGTTTCAATGAAACTACATAAATATTATTAGCTACTTACTTTTTTTTATCACAAGAAGTCAAAAAGGAAATAGCGTTTCGTATTTCTTTATAAAAAATAACATATATTAGGTACAACCAGCGAAACGTTTTCGACCCAATTACCTCTTTATTTTAGCGATGCCTTCACTCACACATTTCATTCCTTCGGAGTGAGTGAACGAATGAGTGAATGAGTTTTTCTCTCAGACCTCAAGACTAAATAAGGGCCCGCATCCGTATGGAAATATAAATTGCTGTAACTTTTCATCTGCATTTTCTGTGATTCCGTTATAGTTGGGGAGTCTGGCTGATTTTTTATGTTTACGTGTTAAGGTCAAAGTCATAATGTTTGAAATAGTTTACACTTTACGCAAGTCACAATTGGAACAAAATAGAAATATACTTAAATTCACGACAAAAAAAAGAGAAAAAAATACGTAACGATATTATTTTTTTAAGATATTATTCGTGGTGGTTTGCACTCGATTTAACAAACAAAATAGAATGCTTAGATACTAATCATTCTATCTATGTGCTAAGCGATCCCGTAATTTGATTGCAACTTTGTTATGTTGACAATAGAGATCTCTGTGAACTTACAACTTTCTACTTCCGTTCCTCTCGTTAGGTATTCCCCAGCTTATTCTCCAAGTCAAGCGTGCGTAAAGAAATGTTACTTCCACAAAAAGACAAAGTACCTTTTTTTTGAGAGGGTAAATGCCCTCACACTTCCCTGCCACCACCTCCGTGGTGACTATGTGGGACTCGAACCCACTAAAACCCCCCCGTGAGCCCTCGCCCGCCGTACCGGGGCGAGAAGGGGTCGCGACTGCAGTCCAGGCAACTCGCTCCCGAAGACAAAGTACCTAACACAATCGATGGTTGGCTCTTCACCTAAAAAGGTCTGATGGGGTCCATATAATAGATTTCCGGGTCTGAGATCTGTGAGTCGGAAAAACTGAGTTTTTGAGTGACTCTTGTTTACAGAGGCGGTTGGGGTATGAGGGCAACATACTCAGAAAGTTCTTGTATAAATGGAGTCTTTTAAATTTCTCTTCCAAGAGGTTTAGAGTTGAACCACATAGCTGTCAGCAAGAATCATGTTTTTTTCTTTCTTTATCCTTTTCTATCACTCACAATCATCATTTGCTGGAGCGAGAAGGATAGTGCGTGCAATCGCGGCACCGTCAGCGATGCAATAGTTTTCATGCTATCTTTCTATATTATTTTCCCATCGCCATCCCCGCCATCTAGTCGCAAACTAAGCAAAGTAGTGTGTGTATGTATTTTTGTCTACAGCATGTAAACTTTTTTAATTGTTATGTTGTAAAATTATTGTATTAATATGTTAAGTATGTCCTGACGTTCGTGGTGCCACAAATGTGTTCCGACTGAAAATCAGTTATTAAGGTCTTAGGACCTTAATTGTATGCTGAGTCGGAGCCCATTCGTGACACCATGTAGCATTGTTTTATTGTTTTGGTGTTACGTATTTTTTATCAGTTGTGTGTTACGAATAAATGTTTTTCTTTCTTTCTTTCTTTCTATCCTTCATAAGGTAAAAGGGGAAAGGGAAGTTAGACGCAAATTACTTATAGCGTGAATAAGTATGTATGTGTTGTTTCACGACCGATGGATTCCGCTCGTGAATCAAAATTTTCCTTTACCTACGTATAATTTTTTTTAGTATATTCAATTCAAAACAAAAGACATCTTACAGATGAACAGGGTCAAACGATAAAATAAAACGACGTGGGAGTTTTTGGCGGGAAAGCGAAAAAGATTGCGTCACCGCATCGTATCTTTTTCCAAAACTTGTGTTATTTTCAGTGTTAGTGCATAAAATTGATGGCATTTTATTCGTTAAGTGCTGGATTACAGGCGTGAGTGTGGGAAAATGGTATAATGATGATGAAACGTTTCTTTTCGTGTTGTTTCCAAAACTCCATAGAAGCTTCAAGTAAAGTTGCCACCACACCACACACCACTAGGAGTATGACTTTGACTAGACTGACTTGACTTGATGACTTCGACTGTGACTTGACAAAAGTGTGGAGCCAAATCTTAAAAAAAACCGACGTGCGCCTAATTAGTCGTTTTTATTCGATTAATTAATCTAAACATGGCTTTAAAAACAATAAGCAAGTATAGCAAGCCTTCCGCTGCCTCCAAGTAAAAATAATTAAATTAACTCTCTCAAACAAAACAGGGTGTTAAATAAAAGACCGTTTCGCCTTTATGAGCTTAACACAAATTTTAATAACAGCTACAGATTATAGTGTTGTGGAAAGTTTGTTCGAATTTATGCCGAAATTTCGGCATGCTCCAAATATTTGAACGGAAATATTTGCTCAGCCAGTGCAGTTTAAATGAAACGAATTTATTACTAACTAGCTACGCCCCGCGGTTACATGCGTGGATAAAAAAGTGGCCTATGTGTTAATCCAGCTTATACGCTACTAGCAGGCCGTCCCGGCTTCACACGGGTGGATATTTAATATTTTGACATAAACATTTTTTTCTTGCAATTGAAATAGCCTATATTAATCAGTGATAATGTAGCATTCAAATGGTAAAAAAAAAAAATGTGAAAGCATTCAAAAGGTAAAAAAAAAAAAAAATCGGTCCAGTACTTTTTGAGCCAATTCGTTACCAACATACTTACATATGAATCTTTGATCTTTATAATATAAGTATTGACCTATATTCCAAACTTCATCTAAATTCGTCCAACCGTTTGAGCGTGAAAGAGTAACAAACGTCTATACAAACTTTCGCGTTTATAATATTAGTGGGAAAGTATTAGTGGGAAGAAGTGGGATCTTCGATAACATTATTTATATTATGTTAAACAATATGTTTATTAAAACAAACAATACAAACTGATTCAATATTTTTATAGTTGTACTTTTACACAGTATTTAATAGGGCTAGAAACATTCTTCAATCTGACAACGGACAGTGCAATGTGGTCGACACGTCGAGGTGAATTAAAATATCTTTTAACGTGATTAAATCCAATCCAAATCCAAAGTCCTATGTATGTATAAACCATCAAATGCTGCGTCATCACTTTTCATCAAGTGAGACAGTGGTCAAAAGTTTTGCGTATATACAGTATAAAAACCGAGTGTGCTTTAGACCACACGACTGAAGTAAAACTTCTTTAGTTTAGCTGCATCTATCGGGTAGAATAACTTTGCTTTTGCTTTGTTTAATATTAATGCCGCCATCTTGACAGTTTTAAATTGTCATTTTACCGGACATACCAACATGATACAAATTTTTACTTTGTTATGTTAATAATGGAGATATACGTTAAGCAACAACTTTAAACTTCCATTCGCTTCGCCAGCTTACTCCCCAAATCAAGCGTGCGTAAAGAAGTTTTACTTCTAAAACTGTATTAAAATTGTGAGAGTTTAAAAAGTGACAATGTTTTGTATTCGGCCAAGCAAGCCGAAAATCAATACCGAATGCCGTCATCTCTACGAAAAGAGTCGTTCACAAAAGGGCCGCGACTCGGAAGCGTAAGAGCCTTTTAAAAGGAGTTGAAAAATAGGCACAATTAAAATTAGTGAAGAGGCTCTCTCGTTTAACATCATGTTTTATAGAGAATTAATTCCAACGTAATGATCCATCAAAATGTCGCGATATTTGAGTTGGTTATAATTTTTATGATAGTTTTAACGAATTTTCCTACTAAAGATGTTTTAACACGATATTTTATCATTTTTTAATTGTGTAAAGGCACCTTACTTATATTAAAACACTAGTTGCGCCCCGTGGTTTCACCTGCGGATAAAAAGTATTTTAATTATTTGCTCATCCCACGGGATAATTTCACTTTTACTAGAATAAAATGTAGCCTATAATGTTAATCCAGTGTATAAGCTATCTTAATACTGAATTTCATCCAAATCGAATCAGCCGTTTGATCATGAAGGAGTAACAAACATAAACACATACACATATACACACAAACACACATACAAACTTTAGCCATTAGTGTGATGTGATTATGGGTCCAATTATTCATTTTAATAGTACTGAGCCCTATATTTTCATGATTCCTTTTTTATTTGAAAGCTAGTGCTTCTCGTGTGGTCCCATTTCAATTTAGTTCATTTCTGACAATGGCATCCATGAGAAAAAATCATTTAAGTCTGAAGTCGGTTCTAAACACTTTGCTTTTGTTATTTAAACAAAATTACAATCTTCTTCTTCTTATTTAAGAGTCCAGCTCTTGTCGGTGGAGTAATCGCCATCGTTCTCGGTCTTCGGCCAACGTTTTAACCTCCCTGTACGACATGACATGACTGAATGATTTGACGAGCTAGCCGTTCACCTGATGTTAAGCGCCACGGCTGCCCATAACAGAACAGTGTCAATAGGAACTCCAAAATAGTTTCGAGCAACACTGCACTACGCACATCATCCTGAGACATCAGCACAGTCTGGTAATAAGATTACTCGACTGTGAGATCAGATCATAAAGTCTCAATTGCCCAGTAATTTCACTAGCTACAGTGCCCTTCAAACCGGAACAGAGTAGTGCTTGCGCACTACTGCTTGGCGGCAGAATAACTGGCAAAGCGGTGGTACCTACCTAGACGAACTTTGCAACAAAGTCCTACCACCTAGTAAAAGCCTTAGCCTTAGCCTTTTTCTTTTATTTGACCTGTATAAGCCCTCCTAGGTCTGCCTCTTCCTCTCTTCCCTTCTATCTTTCCTTCTATGATGTTTTTCATAAGGTTGTCATGTCGTATAAGATGGCCAAACATTTTTCCTCTTCTCAAAATTACAATACAATACAAAAATTATTTATTCTACACCAGAAGAAAAAACAGTTACAGATGATAAAACTTAAAGCTACAGTACAATGGGCAGACTTATTGCTAAAAGCGATCTCTTCCAGTCAACCTTTGGATGGAAAGAATTGTTAGAGATATAAATTGCAATTTTTTGTTAAAAACGCTAGAAAGTAAACAATGACTTTTAGTTTTCATAAATTAAGCTATAACACAGTTTTATACAAAATTGTATCGTGTAGCTAGGTGCGAGGGTGTTTTATGACGGGTTTTCTGTAAATTGAACCAAACAGCCCGGCCTAGGCTATAAATCATGCTGGAGTTGAGATAAGGACATGGGTTAAGGTATAAAAGGGAGCGGTTACGGGATGACATCCTTTTCCATTTCAACCCACATTAAAAAAGGTTGTTCTGAATTATAATGTATGTTTTTTTTAAATGTTTGTTACCTCAAAACTCATTTGTAAATTCTCAATTTATTTGAAACGAAATAATTTCGTTTCAGAAAAAAAAATAATAAAAAAAACAACGAAAAAAACTAAAACATAACATAACTATAACTGTTTCGTTTGTCGTTTTTTTATGTTATTTTTTTTTTCGTTTTATGTTTTTTTTTTCGCATAAAAAAATCATTTCAATACACAGATGGGTTTCTAAATCAAAATAACTAGGCAACTTTAAATATATATAACGATATGTAATACTTAAAATTTGAGTGATTCCATTGATTCGATCGATTTGATCGATTTGAAAGATTTGATTGAAATTTTGTATGCATGGATGGATGTTTGTTACTTTTTCACGCGAAAAATACTGAGTGTGGTGTTTCAATAAAGAGTTTATCTATCAATTTAGATATATTGATAGATAATGGTAAGATAGATATTGGTGTCGATTCTGTGTCGCATACTCTAAAACTAAACGAAATTTCCGTCTTTGTCATTTCCCCTTTATCAGAAGAGTGCTTCATACTTTAAGTTTACTTTAGTTTTAGATAATGCAACACATAATCGACACCAATATCTATCTTAGGTCCGTATTACAGAACGATGCTCAGTCATCGATCGCTGCTCAAGCAGAGATTTTATTCACTCATTGACCATTTTATGAATGAAATCAATCAATATGAAGGAAAATCTCCATTACCATTCCAGGGCCATCTGATTGTTGTCTATCCAGGTTACAAAAAATATTTAAAAATAAATTAATATAACCCGCGGTTTTCTTATACCTTGTGGCACCGTAACAAGCACACAGACCTTGGGGATAGAGCTAGGCGATATGACACGCCATGCCGGGTTAGATTTCACGGGTCCTATTCCGACGCACAGCTATCTGGGGTACACTTGACGATAAAAACAGTAAACGTATGCAAAAAGTTGAGAATTTAATTTAACTTAAAAGGGCAACACTGTTACAAGCATACCAACTCTTATTAGATTAAAGCTACACATAATAAAAAACGAGTATGCTTTGGACCACACGACTGAAGTAAAACTTCTTCAGCCTTATTAATAAACGGGTATTAGTCTCGGAATAGTTACTTCAGCTTTTGTCCTTTTTTTGCTACTGGAATATTTAGTTGGATCGAAAGAGACAAAAGATGGTGTCTAGTCTAAAGTTAGTTCGTGTTTATTAATAAGGCTGCTTTAGTTTAGCGCCATCTATCGGCCGGTATAACTTTGTTATTGCTTTGTTTAATGTTAACCTATCCAGGTACGATTGGAACATTTGTATGATGAACACAGATGTTTGATATTTTAACCGAATTCTATAAAGGAGGAAGTACTGCGTTCTTTTGTATGATGTTCATCGATTATTTACTTGTAGCTGTATATAATGTATATGACGGCGGCAATATCCAGTTATAAACTGTATGCGCAGCGGGCGGTATCGTAATTTACCCTGTGGTAGCATTTAAATTTACTACAATGGCAACACCGGTAACTGTCATCGCTGCCCCACCCATCTAAATATATATAACTCAAAGGTGACTGACCTATCAACGCACTGAGTGATCTATCAACGCACAGCCCAAACCACTGGACGGATCGGGCTGAAATTTTGCATGCAGGTAGATGTTATGACGTAGGCATCCGCTAAGAAAGGATTTTTAGAAATGATACCCTTAAGATGGTGAAATGGGTGGTTGAATTATTTTCACATAGGTCACGCCGCGGGCGAAGCTGCGGGCAGAAGCTCGTCTGGCTATATAAAGGGAGCACTCCGTGTACTACGATCATTCTAGCTGCGGAAACGGCGCGGTGCGCATGCTGAAGGCCTATAGTTCTATAGTTTGCCCACCATGCTACACCCGCAGCCTATATATACACTACAACTATATAAATACTACTCAAATTGACTTTTTTAAATGTATGACATGTGAACATAGTTTATCAATAAAAATAAGAATTTGAGAATTCGAGTGTTTGAGTATTAGTGTATTAGTTTGTTTTATGTCTAGGTGTTATAATACTGTATTGTAAGTATGTATTTACATACAAAACTGTCGAAGTATTCTATCAGTTATCCGGTTCCCAAACTTAAACTAGATTCAGGAGAAATGTGGTCAAACGCTAGCCTATTTAAAAGATAGATTTTTTGGCTTGGTGAATTTTACCTGTTATTATAAATGTTACTATAAATTACCGGTTTATATTATTTATTTTTAAACTAGCTAACCCGCCCCGTCTTCGCACGGGTCATTTATTTTTATGCCCTTACCCTGCCCAAAGAGAAGAAAGAAGGGAAAAGGAAAAAGATAGGGGTAAAGGATAAATGGATGACGGGGAAGAGACAACAGTTAGCCATTTCATCCATTTGCTATTTACCTTTATATGAAGTAACTATTTCAACATCAAAGTCAAAAGATTTATTGCAAATGGGCTATTTTTACCACTAGGTGGTAGGAATTTTCTGCAAAGTTCGTCTAGGTAGGTACCACCGCTTTGGCAGTTATTCTGCCGCCAAGCAGTAGTGTGCAAGCACTGCTGTGTTCCGGTTTGAAGGGCACTGTATCTAGTGAAATTACTGGGCAATTGAAACTTAACCAAAAAACCTTATGATCTGATCTCCCAGTCCTATTACCAGACTGTGCTGATGTCTCAGGATGATGTGCGCAGTGCTGTGTCACGCGAAACTTTATATTTTGGAGTTCCAAGTGACACGGTTCTGTTATGGGCAGCCGTGTCGCTTGACATCAGACGAACGACTAGATCGTCATATATAACTAACATTAAAAAAAAAAAAACATAAAAATCGCTCCTCTTTTCTATGTCCCTTAAATCAATCAATACTAACATTATAAAAGACGTATATACAAGCACGTATAGATAGTGTAGTTATAGATATAGAACAATGTGATTTCTTCCGGTTTCACGAGATGGCGCTGATCGGCGATAAAGCTGATGACTATTAATAAGTTACTCTATGATATAATGCTACGCTAAGACAACTACGCCCACAGACAACAAGATGAAATCCAAAGAGTATGTAACGCTATCATGAAATCAAAGAGTATATAAAACTAGATTACTAGTAACATACAACATAATATTATTTAATAAACATAAACAATAAAAAGGGAACTTAATCAAACAAACGTTTTTTTACATCAATACTAAAATACATTTACAGAGTCATCAAGTGATCATAAACCTCTTCCATGAAACACAGGCACCGACACTGTACAGAGCGCTGTAAAATCTGAAGGAACAATATAAAGGTGGTTACTCCCAAAGAGAACCGGCTTTCATAGCCCACCTGTCCGTATTGATGGGCTTGTCAGTTTAAGCGCCAGTTTTCGGAATGGACATTTAGAAATAGGACCCGGAGAATGAATGGTGGTGTTATATCTTTATGGATGAACCTCTCCGAAACCTATTTTAAACGAAATGTAATAAACTGTACTGACTTACTACTGCACAGGTTTTTAGTACAAGAAAACATGTATACAAATGTGGAAAGAAAGAACGAAACGCTTTATTTGCACAAATATACAGTAACAAACATTATATATCATACATAATTACAACTATATTGATATCACACTAATATTATAAAGGCGAAAGTTTGTGTGTTTGTGTGTATGTTTGTTACTCCTTCACGCTCAAACGGCTGAATGGATTTGGATGAAATTCGGTACCAAGATACAATACCAAAAACTGCATGATCTCATTCTCATCACCATTCCATTACCGGACTACTAGACACTCGGCTAAGCGCCATCCTTCCGTGGTCGAAATACCACCAATTAGTACCAAGCGATTTGATTCCACGTTCAAAATTAGAACGGCTAAGGAATGGAATGCACTGCCAGCGTCTGATTCCGACGAAATATGACCCGGGCGTATTCAAGAGAAGAGTGAATAGGTATTTACTTGCCTAGCATGCTACACCTTCGATCGCATCGTCACTTCCCATCAGGTGAGAGCGTGGTCAAACGTTAGAAAAGTTTGAAGTAAAAAAAGTATTTTGTATTCGACAAACGCACAAGAAACTGGGGCTAGAGAGATAAGTACGAACTTAGGCTCTGTTTAACTTTAATACAGACCCTTGAGTTTCCAAACAGTATTCTACAACTGGGCATTAATTTGAGCAGCAATTAAAACTTTTACCAAGCAACGTTTTTAGCGTTGAAAAATGTTCCACGGTCATCTGAGCGGTTTAGATTTTAACATTTGTTTTATAAACCGGCTGTCGGCAAATATTAAGCTTCTGGATTAACTTTTGGGTTAACTTTAATGGTTTTAATGTTTCGGAATAATTATTTGTTGGTCTGTTTCTTGTTTTTGGCATGATTAGCTGCGCCTTACCGTTTTACCTGCGTGTACACGAATCCCACTCGGCCCCGCTCCAATGATATTCGAGGAAAAGGAGAATATTGCCCCACCACGGTGAACAAGTGTGTTTTTTTTTTAAAGGAAAAGTTCTTTTTTCTTTCAACTACATACTAAAATTATATAACAACTATTACAACACACTAAAAAAAATTGGACTGTATACTAGTCGCGGTGACCTATAGACAATCGAAATGCTCCAGCCCACTACCAATGCAATATGCAATGCAATGCAATATGGTAGTGGGCTGGAGCATTTGGACTCTTTGCTGCTGCTAGTGCAGCGTGTTGGGTACGATACCTACTGCAGTAGGTACGCAACACGCAACACGCTGGCTGCATTGCCCCGTTGAATTGCAATGCTGATCCATTATGCCAAATAATTGCCAGTATCTTGGTCACGCGTATCATATACTAACCCAGTTTGGTTTGTGGGTTTATAGAGTGGAGAATACGGCAATATTAATCCTTTAATTTTAAGAAAACAATCTAAATTTGTTAGTCAAGGTTAATGATGACTCAAAAGACTCACGTTTGGGTTTTGGCGGGAAGAAGATCGCGTCGCCGCATTGTTTTATTTTAAAACTTGTGTTATTTTCATTTTCAGTGTCAGCGCATAAAATTGGTGGCTTTTTATTCGTTAAGTGCTTGATTACATGCATGAGTGTAGGAAAATGGTATATTATGGTGAAACGTTTCTTTTCGTGTCTTTTCCAAAACTCCATAGAAGCTTCTGGTAATGTTGCCAATTGCCATGGTCCCACTATATCCAGACGCAGAACAAGAATTCGCGCTTTTTTGTCGACACATTTGTCTTGTCGCGAGAATCGAACCCGCCGCCTCCGGGCTATGAGTCAACCTGCTCAACCACCACACTATAGAGACTGCCGATGAGAAATACTTAAGTATTTAGAATTGAATATCACATAATTATCAAAATCAGTCGGTACAAGGTGCCTGAAAACTTCCCCATTTTTAGGGAAAATATACCTAAACCTAACCAACCGACGACAAAAAAGCTATGAAATTTTGGATCCTGTTCACCAAGTTTTAACCTACACGAGTACCAAAATATGATCAGGTGACAGCAAATTTCGTGAATTCATATTGTAAAGATAAAACGGGTCTATTCGCGCACAAAAATGTCAAATAATTAATTTCGTGAATTGAAAACACTTTGCTCGTTTCGCTCGGGCAGCTTTAAGTATACTATTGTTAAATTATTTAAGTACCAATAAATAAATAAAAAATACCAATACCGTCCATTGATGCACTTTGGTTACGTTTGTTCACTTTTTTTTTTAAGATGTGGTGTTTCAATAAAGAGTTTATCTATCTATCTATCTATCAATCTACCAACAAAACTATTATAATCTAATAGCAAGTGACTAACGCAAAGCGTGAAAAACTGACTTCAGATTTATACGATTGGGATGCCATGCTCATGGATGCCATTGTCAGAACTGGATTAGATTGAAATGAATACGGAAAGCGCTAGCTTTCAAATAAAAAAGAATAATCATAATTTTTAGCTGAGAGTTCTAAAGTAACAAAAATAAAAATAAATAAAAGAACAGTCGAATTGAGAACCTTTTTTGACGTCGCTTAAAAAGATTTTTTTTTTACGTGGACTCATTTCACACAGTTTTTAGTCCCAAACTAAGCAAAGCTTGTACCATTGGAACCACATAATTTTTAGAATACATAGATACTTTTTGTTTATAAATATATACATTACATCATCATTATATTTTTACTAGGTGGTAGGACTTTTCTGGAAAGTTCATCTAGGTAGGTACCACCGCTTTGCCAGTTATTCTGCCGCCAAGCAGTAGTGTACAAGCACTACTGTGTTCCAGTTTGAAGGGCACTGTAGCTAGTGAAATTACTGGGCAAATGAGACTTTATGATTTGATGTCACAGTCGAGTAATCTTATTACCAGACTGTGCTGATGTCTCAGGATGATGTGCGCAGTGCAGTGTCACGCGAAACTTTATGTTTTGGAGTTCCGAGTGACACTGTTCTGTTATGGGCAGCCGTGTCGCTTAACATCAGGTGAACGGCTAGCTCTTCACATCATTCACTAACATAAAAAAACATAGAGTACAATATAACATCCAGACACAACAAACACCTACGTTCTTCACACAAATGTTTGTCCTGGGTAGGAATCGAACCCACAACCTACAGTTAAGAAAGCTTTTTATTCAGGAAGATTTATTATATAACCCACCCTTTACCTGTGTAGTTAATCCCCGATGAGTTACATTAACATTAATCCATCATCAACGTAAGGGGGTGAACACGACGGTTGCAAAATTACAAAATCAGCTTAGCAATTACCAAAGCGTATTAAGGCGATGCTAATCTCAAAAATTATAATTTTTTTTAACTACTTTGAATTTTTTAAATCGTTTGTCTCGTCCTTATTATAAAAAGTTATTTTTGCATTTAGGTGTATTAACTAAGCAGTAAGCTAACTGTAAATATAAAAATAGTAATAATGGCCCCAGAAGCATATAGTTTTTACCTTTTATGCCAGGTCATTTGGTACCCGTATTTGCGCTATTGAGTTGGTGTTTAAACAAATCAACTGGTTTGTTTACTATAATATTACTATTAACTATTTATGATTTGAAATAACTGGGAAAAGAGGATTAAAGGGCGTTTATTAATAATTTTACAAAATATTTTAGTACAAGCCGTTATCCATTTTTTGTCACAGAGTAAAAGCGTTCTACCAACCAAAAGTACGATAAAAGAAAGGAACGTCACAGATTAACTCTTTTTCGTAACAATTACAGTTTATATATCTGACAAGCCAGACGCTGTCAGTTGCGAGGCAACCGTTTCTGCAAGAACAGGTCAATGCATGAAAAATCGCTTTACTAAAGAGTTTCGCCGTCGGATACAAAGCTTGAAGATCTCGATCGCACTCTGCTACATATTCTTTTATATTTGTTATCTTTGTGGCACCAAGTCGTGGAGGAACTATGTGCTCTTCGGTCATGGCATCATGTACGCTAATTTACACTTCTGCCCAAGGAACTTAAGTACCGAATATACTCTCCGTCTGCCCGTGTGTCAGTGCCAGAGTGCCGGTGTCATTTTCTATTATTATTATTTATGCTATTATGGACAATTTTTTTAGTTTGTTTTATAGTCATTTCTTTTAAGGTTTTAACAAATAATTTTCGTCCTCGTTCGGGCATGAAACGATGCACCCAAGTGGATAAAAAAAATGACAATCTTACATTGTCGCTGGAAAATCAGGTACAGTGTCCAGAATGTACCCAGTTAAGAATACATCAGGGTAAATGCCACAAAAGTTTGGATGTCCCACTTTTACCATCTTTTTCAAACCCAAGCCTTATATGCCCTATCAGTTCTGCCTCTCAATCCTTTTGGAAAACTTTAGCCCATTTAAAGAAAAATAACCCTGTGCTAAAACGGTTTCCTCGTGGTGCTCGCGTCTCCGTCGCCACTGCTTTATCACAGGCCATTAAAAAGGTAACTTTAGAAAACTCTAAGCGTAGCTGGGAACATCTATTGTACTTCCCGTATGCTGTACTTTATGTCAGAAGAGATCCTTCCAATAGAAAATCTCTAACAGCTAGAGTGAAGGAGAACTGTGTAAAGTACAGTACACTGGAAGACCCTCTTTTATTTTCAAATTATAATTCGGACCAACACCAAAATTCAAAAAAATTAATAACCTGTTCCGAGTCTGTTTGCTACAAAATCGTAGAAAGCAAGCTTAGTGACGGGGATATAAAAGGCCCTGCCAGAATTCTCTTTTCCAGCGACACATTAGCACCAGACACACCTGAAACCCTCTCAATTTTAGAGGGAAAGCATCCACCTCCTTTAGCTAATCTCCAGCTTCCAGATGCACCGTTGGAGTCTGATGTCACCGTAGAAGTGTCAGCCATAGACGTATCTACTGCCGTTACTTCTTTTCAGAGTGGCTCCGCTGGAGGTTTAGATGCCCTCTCGCCGCAACATTTAAAGGATCTTTTGAGTGGCGGAAGCGGAGAAACCAGTGAAGCCCTTCTGAGGGACCTGACGGCCTTAATTAACCTGATGCTTTCTGGGAAAGTAAACGGTGACATCATTGATATACTCTACGGTGCAAATTTATGTGCTTTAAAAAAAAGGACGGTGGCATTAGACCTATAGCAGTCGGAATGACATATCGCCGACTCGCAGGCAAGATCTGCTGTAAGAAAACAGCGCCACATTTGGCAAATATTTTTCAACCTGTGCAACTAGGTTTTGGTTCGCCCGGCGGTTGCGAAGCCGCCGTCCATTCTACACGAACATTCCTGAGTAACAGCTGTGGAGAAGTGCTTCTGAAGGTGGATGTAAAAAACGCGTTCAATTCCGTGGACAGGGGAGCTTTGTTAACGCAAGTGAAAGACAAAATTCCAAATTTGTACAACTTTATTTGGCAATGCTATGGTACTTCAACAAAATTAACTTATAATGGCAACAAAATTCTTTCAGCGGTCGGCTGTCAACAAGGCGATCCGCTCGGTCCAGCAATTTTCAGTCTCGCGATTCATCCCATTATCCAACGCTTGCAATCCAAGCTTAATGTTTGGTACTTGGATGATGGGACTTTGGGTGGCGACATATCTACTGTATATGACGACCTACTTTATTTAGTTGGCGAATTCCGAGCGATCGGCCTTGAGCTAAATTTTTCAAAATGTGAACTTTTTGTTTCAGACGACATTCCCGCAAAAGATTTGGTACTTCAAAAATTTAATTGTTTGGCCCCAAATATAAAAATTATAGATAAGTATTCACTTCGTTTACTGGGTTCTCCTGTTCTCGATGAATCTTTCCCCCTTTTTTTTTGAAGAGAAAATTCAAAATTTTGAACAATGTTCGGAACGTTTATCCAAAATTAACACCCACATGGCTTTTACCATAATTCGATATTGTCTGTTTGTCCCAAAATTTACGTATATCTTACGATGTTGTCAGCTCTGGAAACATACGGATCTTCTTCACAGATTAGACAACATCGTAAAGAGCACTTTGGAAACAATTTTGAACATAAATTTACATGATCGAGAGTGGTTACAGGCTTCACTTCCTGTACGAATGGGAGGCCTTGGTATCCGGTCGATCTCTGGTGTTGCTCTTCCTGCGTTTCTGTCCTCAGTACATAGTACTCAAAATTTGACCCTCAAAATTCTTGCTGCATCATTAGATAATATGGAAATTACCTTTTTTGACGAGGCCAGGAACGCGTGGTTGTTAGCCTGCCCTAACACAGAGGTCCCTAAATCTCTTACCTCACAGAGGCTCTGGGACGGGCCGCTCTGCGAGCAAGTACGGAATCAACTTGTCCATACATGCTCAAGCTTCGCAGATTGTGCCCGCCTCTTAGCCACTGCAAAGTGGGAATCAGGTTTGTGGCTGCAAGCTCTCCCATCACGAAATACTGGCACATTGATGGATTCGTCATCTTTTAGAACTGCAGCATCTCTCCGCTTGGGCGCATCGTGCTGTGCTCCACACCGCTGCCAGTGTGGCAGTGCTGTCGACCAGTTCGGTCACCATGGCCTTTCCTGCGTCCGCAGTGCCGGGAGGATTCCTCGCCACGCTAGTCTGAACGATATCATTCGTAGAGCTTTTACCAGCGCCAACTGCGCCGCTATTTTGGAGCCTAATGGCCTCGTTAGGGACGATGGTAAAAGACCCGACGGTATGACTTTAATTCCTTGGAAGTTGGGGCGGCCTTTGGTGTGGGACGCTACATGTGTTGACACCCTTGCGCCGTCACATCTTCCTGGAACACAAGTTAAGGCTGGCGCGGCGGCGAATTCTGCTGAGCAGCTAAAAAGGCGCAAATATAGTAATCTTGATAGCGGTTTTATATTTGCGCCTTTTGCAGTTGAGACACTGGGGCCTTGGGGACCGAGTACTCACCAAATTTTTAAAGACCTTTCGAAACGTCTGGTTGAAGCCACGCGTGATCAAAATGCTGGCCTCTACTTCGGCCAAAGATTGAGCATTGCCATTCAACGTGGCAATGCTGCCAGCATAATGGGCACGTTGCCTACTGGTAGTGGTTTGTTTGATTAAGTTCCCTTTTTATTGTTTTATGTTTGTTAAGTGTTAGTTATTATATGGATTATTTGATTATTTCGTAAAATAAATTAATCTTCTATACTGTAAATACTGAAATAGTAATTTAGATTTTTAAAAAGTTTAAAATTATCATGTCTGTGGTTGTTATATATTTGAGAATATGTACATATGATATTTCTTTTCTTAATTTTTAGTATCAATGTGTTATATTTATTTATCAGTATCAATTTATGGTATTTATTTATTTATCGGTGCTTATCTGTGATATTAATTATTTAAATTACCTACTTTAAACAAGTCAAGGTTATGTGTTTTTGGGTTGGGAGGGACTAAAGTTACTCTAACAAAAAGGCTACAACTGTAAACAGGCAAGTAAATAGCTTCCCAGAATATCTACTCAATTTTTTTAACATCTTTTTCCAGTGTAAACTCTTTGTTAGAACCCACCCTCAACCAACCCTAAAAGAATAAAAATAAATCATCACACTATCAGCTAGATAACTGCGACTGGGGCAAGGGCTAATTATGTTAGACTAAAAACGTTGTAAAGAAGACATAATCCTATTTTTAATATGTTTACAAATATTATTTGTGAACAAGTATTTGTGCTTTTTTGTGTTTTTTTTGTCTTGTACTGTCGCGGGAATCGAACTCGCCACCTCCCGGTTATAAGCCAACCTGTTCAACCACCACACCACAAAGGCTGTAATAAACAACTGTCATCACAATATTGCTTTTTAATGTGCGATTTCTTTTTTATAAATGTATCAGTGTAAAATCATGGATTTCACACGTTACCCCGGTGAATTTGATAATGTGTCCATAATTTTCCTTGTCAATGCTTTTTATCAAGTTGTCATAAATCGATGTTAGATACGTAAAAGGACGTGTCGGTAACGGCAGAGACATTGTTGTAACGGCGTATTGGATAGCGGTGCGGGTGCCTGCTTTATAAAGTTTAATCTCTCAATTAGGTACAATAATGAACTCTATGCCGACTTTGAAAGTAGACAAAATTCTTTAAAGATCATGTGACAATATGGGCCGATATTGCCAGTTTATGTACATAGTTACTATGGAAATTTTCAAAGTAGGAATGATAAAAGAAAAGTAGCTAAGTACTGTATCAGTCCTGGGAACCAGATGGTTGATCTGGTTTCCATAGATACAAGATTTGCTTAGTTTGGAGCTAGATAGCGCTGTGTGTAATGGCCACAAATATTTATTTATTTTATTTATGATAAATGTATGAAGAGTCGGTTTTCGGGGAAGGGCATTGTAACTAGTGAAACCATTGGGCAAATGAGACTTTATGACCTGATCTCACAGTCTAGTAATCTTACTTGATTGTGCTGATGTCTGTAGTATCACACGAAACTCTATACTCTAGAGTTCCGAGTGACACTGCAACTGATATGGGTCGCATAACATCAGGCAAACGGTTAGCTCGTCACGTAAATCCTTAACATAAAAAAACTACGTGAACCAACCTCAACTTCCGTTCGCCTCGCATTCACCAGTTTACTCCCCAAGTCAAGCGTGCGTAAAGACGTTTTACTTGAGTAAGTAGATTTTTTCACGCGAACACCTCCCCTTAACAGGCACGAGTCCGCTTCATTACCCACCTCGGTTTGTTCAGAACAAGCGGCGTCATGTTCATAACTTTTTGTCAGAGCTCGGGTTTAAACCGTCGGCACGAAGCGTGTAAAATATTTTCAGGCATTTTCATTCAGAACTAAAGTTTTTTTTTTAATATTTTGGTTCCACACTTTTGTGTATTTAGCCAGTGTCAACTAATTGATAATTTATCAAGTTAATGATATTTCACGCAAATATGTGTCAAGTCACAGTCGAAGTCATAAAGTCAAGTCATAGTCAAGTCATAGTCTAGTCAAAGTCATATTCCTAGTAAAGTGATGGCAACTTTATTTGAAGCTACTATGGAGTTTTGTAAACAACACGAAAAGAAACGTTTCACCATCATTATACCATTTTCCCACACTCACGCCTGTAATCCAGCACTTAACGAATAGAATGCCACCAATTTTATGCACTAACACTGGAAATAACACAAGTTTTGGAATATAATACAATGCGGTGACGCAATCTTTTTCGCTTTCCCGCCAAAACTCACAAACTATAGTTTTTATACATTGAAACTATGATAAAAATAATAATAATAAATTAATATGAACTCGCTAACAACTGCAAACGTCTTCCATCTTCATTTGTTTCTTATAGTACTTTTGTAATTAAATTTTATAGAAATACTAGCTGTGCCCCACGGTTTCATCCGCGTTATGAAAATTTTCCATAATTCTTTATTATTTTTTTTTAATAAGAACCTTCTCCTGATAATAATAAACACAATAAAAAAAGAATTAGCGAAAATATTGTATCCGTTCACCCGTGATGCGATGACTAAGGGAAACAGAGATTCATTTTTATATTAACATTGTAAAACTTAAATCTAAGAAAATGAAATAAATTAGTCAATAATAATAATAACGCCCAACGATCACATACATAGATCCTGGACCCTAACTAGGATTCCCTGTGTCTAGGGACCCAGGAACTACAATGGTCCCATGACGTCCAAAAACAACATGGTCCCACAACACCTTAAAACAAATTTAGATTGAGATTGTTAAACATTGACGTTATAAAAAGCAGATGTGAATAATTGTACCTGGAGATGGTGAATTCCAGTTTATCTCTTTATGAGATATGCTGGAATTTAAATCTGAAAATCTGATGCTAGCTAAAGATCTCTAGCACCAGATTTTGTAAATGATTTGAAATGTTAGGGACCACTTATCCAAGAAATGACCGCAGTGAACATTGCTTAACTTTACCGATCGGTTAAGACCAATCGGTTGATTCAATCAACACTAAGCGTTTTGATACGCTATTTATTAGTGTAAACAGCCAAAGTGGAACAACTGAGTGGACCGACTGCAAAGCCTCGACCATAGACGCAAAGTTGCCAGTTTATCGGTCTTCTATCGAGTGCATTTTGGAGAGTGTGCATTGGAGTTACATAACCTGATTCCGCCGTCACCGTTCCACCATTGGACAACCAGATGTACGAAAAAGCGCCACCGGTACATGATTAAAATTCCACATTGCACATGTGATTTGACAAAGAGATTTGGCTCCACATTTATCATGCGAACAGCTAAAGAGTGGAACGCTTTACCGGCGTCCGTATTTCCCGAAAACTACAACCTTGGAGTCTTCAAATCGAGAGTGAACAGGTATCTTCTAGGCAAGCGTGTTAAATCCTAGACCACATCGTCACTTACCATCAGCTGCGATAGTGGTCAAACGCGAGCCTATCAAACAATAAAAAAAAAACTTGCCGGCGTCCTTGTTTCCACCTAACTACAATCTGGGAGTCTTCAAGTCAAGAGTGAACAGGTATCTTGCAAGCATGCGCTATCGTAGACTGCGTCGTTTCCATCAGGTGAGACAGTGGTCAAATGCTTTGTTTATAAACAACTAGTTGCGCCCCGCGGTTTCACCCGCGGATAAAAAGTATTTTAATTATTTGCTGATCCCACGGGAAAATTTCACTTTTCTAGGATAAAATGTAGTCTATATGTTAATCCAGTCTATAAGCTATCTTGGTACCGAATTTCATTTAAATCCATTCAGCCGTTTGAGCGTGAAAGAGTAACAAACATACACATATACAAACTTCCGCCTTTATAATCTAGTGTGATGTGATTAAAAAGTCTGAAAGAAAACTTTATAAAATGTGCATTACATCTGAAAATCAAAACAAAATATGATTAGCGTTTCTTATTCTCATCCTGAATGGTACGTTTATTGCTTTACGCTCGGAAAGATTGTAGAGAGAGAGTTAGCGGTCGAGTTGAATGTAGTATCTCACTAACTCTATAATCATCAAACGTTACAGGTACATTGCTGAGCTTAGGCTTTTATAACTTACTAGCTGCACCTCGTGGTTTCCCCCCGCGCGGTGAAAAAGTTCAAATTTTTCTAATTTGTTTCTTGTATATAAGAACCTTCTCCTGAGAATAATAAATAATAAAATAATAAGATTTATTTCAGCAAACAATAGCAACAATAACAATATCATCTTACTTAAGTAGGTATGTGAATTAATCAAATACAAAGTCATGATTTTAGTTGACAGTAGATATTATTATTCGAGCCCTGGGCACACTAGGATTCCCTGTGTTGTGGAGGCCAGTTATACAAACATTTGTTTTTCTAATTTTTTGAGACGTAACAAGTGTTCGTTGGATTTGAACAGTTAAAAAGGATTTAATGTTTAGATTAATACAAAAAAAAAATAATTACCGAAAATGTTCCATCGTGTGATGCGATGACCAAGGGAAATAGAGATTCATTTTATAATATTAAGTAAATGAAATTAAGCCCTCTGGCTGTACAATCAAAACTTTTTTGCATCGAAGTAGTTGTAACACGTAGTAGCTAGTGAAATTACTTGGCAAATGAGACTTTATGATCACAGTCGAGTAATCTTATTACCAGACTGTGCTGATGTCTCAGGATGATGTGCGCAGTGCAGTGTCATGGGAAACTTTATATTTTAGACTTCCGAGTGATATAGTTCTGTTATGGTCGGGATACATAAAAAAATAAGTATTATTATTATTATTATATTATTTTTTGTATTAAAGATTATAAAATATTTATGTTTAATGTAATAAATAAATCTATTGAGAAATAAAAAGGTAACACCAAATTGTTTCATATTATATTGTGTAGAAAATTATTGATAAAAAAAAGTGAGAATAGTAGAAAGGGAATTTTAGCTGTCTATTAGCCCCTAAACTATATCGCCTGAGGAGACAAGAAAATACTTTATTATTTGACATCGTCACAAGTCACGATTATGTACACTATTTTAATAAAAGTTTTCGACGCATATAGGATTACATACATTACATTACATTACAATGTACCTGGAAAAAATACGAATTAAACGTTTTATAGTAAATTCTGCGTTTTAATACCTTCCTTACTGAATATTTTCACTAGGTGGTAGGACTTTTCTGCAAAGATCGTCTAGGTAGGTACCACCGCTTTGCGTGTTATTCTGCCGCCAAGCAGTAGTGTGCAACCAATACTGTGTTCCGGGCACTGTAGCTAGTGAAATTACTGGGCAATTGAAACTTAACCAAAAAATCTTATGATCTGATCTCACAGTCTAGTAATCCTATTACCAGACTGTGCTGATGTCTCAGGATGATGTGCGCAGTGCGGTGTCACGCGAAACTTTATATTTTGGAGTTCGGAGTGACACTGTTCTGTTATGGGCAGCCGTATCGCTTAACATCAGGTGAACGACTAGCTCGTCACAACACTGATTAACATAAAAAATAAAAAAATAAATATATAGAAGTGAAACCTTGTCAGTTGGTGTGGCTTTGACGCCAAAATTCTTGATCCGATTTAGATGAAATTTATCTCATGGATCGCTTATATTACCAGGGTCATCATAGCATACTTTCCATCTCGGAAAATTGGGAGTCTCACAGAAAAACGGGTAAATTGAAGTTTGAAGAAAAATCAGTTCATATTTTTTACAGTAGATTAGATATGTATATTTTTTTAATAAGGTTATGGATTTAATCTGTGACACCTTCATTTGTAATGATTTTTATCTCACATTAAAAAAAATACAAGTGTGATTTAAACCACATGACTGAAGTAAAACTTCTTTAGTTCAGCGCCATCTATCTGCTGGTATGACTTTGTTTTTGCTTTGCTTAGTGTCGACTTGACAATTAAAATTAAAAATTGTCATTTTACCGGACATATTATTATCAACATAATAACACAATTTTTTAAACTTACATGAACCAACTTCAGCTTCTGTATGCCTTGCATACACCAGCTTACTCTCCAAGTAAAAAAAATATAGGTACTAAAAAAAAAAATTCATAAATGACACCAATTATTTATTTACATGTAGAAATGAGAATCACATAATATAATAGGTAGACTCCATCATTTATAAACTGATTTGGAATTTCCTTTTTTATTCGAACCGATATTCTTTCAGATTAGTCCCAAAGAATTTCATCAAAATCGGTTTTATCAAAACTTTGAATCCAAATTCTGCTGTTACGATCAAAATCACGTTACCCTTTTGTTTTAAATTATTTTCAATCATTTAGTACCAATGGAATCATGGCATTTTGATTCAATATTCAACTCTATGGTTTGAGAAATAAAGTACAGAATAACTTTTAATATATGCACGCAGTTCGCAGTTAAAAAGCAACCAGCATACATAATCACGATTTATTACATTGCCACCTCTAAAAAGGCCTGGAATAGCGAAAAAAACCGAAAATAAATATAGCAACTTATTATCGGTATCTTGAAAGATTAATCCCTTTTGCGGGTAGAAACAAGCGGTGTAAACGATGCGAACGTGTGACAGGTGGAACGGCTTTAGAGAGGGGACAGTGTCGATATTTTGGCCATCGATAATATTCAAGCGCTTTTAAGCTTATAAGCTTATGTGAATAAGAAAAAGTTTTTTAAAAATATTTCATATTTGTAACTGAGAAATTATTTTTTAATTAGTCAATTACTTAATGGTTGTCTATGACTGCTTGCCATCCAGGCGGGCCACGAGCCTGTCCATTTGACAAACAAAAAATCTAGTTATTAATCTTTCATTTATAATATAATAATAATACTACTACTAATATACTATTAATACTTTAATATTTTGCCTACTAAAACTTGTTGATATAAAACAAATCGTTTAAAACAATATAAAATCAATGTCGATATTTTTCATCGATAGCAAACCTATCACTATTATCACTGATACTTAAAGTATGCGAGCGCAGATGCCCTCTCTCATTTGTAACGCGTCAGTTCTAAAGCAGAGAATACACCTTAACGATATAGGACCATGTCGCAGTAAACCTAAAGTCATCCCTTACCTACACAATAAAAAGACCGTTCTTATTTTCTTGTTTTGATATGGTTCTTAAAAACTAGTTAGTTGGTAGTACCCATGTAGATGGGATTTTGTGCTATTTCTCACTGTCGCGAACTGAATTGAATGATTTAATCATATTTTTCTTACTTTGCCAAATTAGATTATTGTTTATTCAGTAGATTGAGACAAGCTAATTTAGACTTTAAGGTCACAGCTATAATGATAATTATAATGTTGTTAAAATGATCTGGTTATGAAAATTCTATGGCACTTTATATAAGGCTGTCTTTAGTAAACGTTAATGAAGTTTCAGTAAACTAATTCTTATTTTGAGTAAAACATATAGAATTTGAATGCTAAAAAAATAAAAGTTGGTACCTACTCTTTTGCTTCTTCGTTTAATAGCTTTCTTTTTTATCACTTTTTAGCGAAAACTGTCAATGTCAAGTGAGAAAAAACTTGTACGGTTATGTCATATCAAAGTCAACTCAATCAGTCAAATCAAATCGTGAGAGGCGTGTTGCGGCTCCCATCAAACAAAATGCATCATGGGAGTTTTGGCGGGAAAGCGAAAAAGTTTGTGTCACCGCATTGTATTATTTTACAAAACTTGTGTTATTTTTAGTGTTAGTGCATAAAATTGGTGGCATTCTATTCGTTAAGTGCTGGATTACAGGCGTGAGTGTGGGAAAATGGTATAATGATGGTGAAACGTTTCTTTTCGTGTTGTTTCCAAAACTCCATAGAAGCTTCAAGTAAAGTTGCCACCACTTTACTAGGAGTATGACTTTGACTAGACTTTGACTAGACTATGACTTGACTATGACTTGACTTGATGGCTTTGACTGTGACTTGACACATATTTGAGTAAAATATCATTAACTTGATAAATTATCAATTACTTGACACTGGCTAAATACACGGAAGTGTGGAGCCAAAACATCAACAAAAAAAAAAATGCATCATGTGGAGGCATGTTGCGGCTCCCATCAATTTTTTTTTTATTGGTTATTGGTGAAACATTGTTTAGCAATGACGTGGTTTTAGACGAAGCATGCTTGCCTTAAAGACCTGGGGCCTTACCGCGTAAGTCTGGTGGAGATCGTAATCATGTTCTCTCTTGCTCGCACTAGTGGACTTGTTAATTGGCGCGTGCAGGATGGCAGGCGAAGCTGATTCCCAGAACAGTTACGCGGTAAGGGTGCTGTTCACTCTTGACTTGAAAACTCCCAGATTATAGTGAACTAAAAACAAGGACACTGACAAGCTGTTCATTCATTAGGTGTTCGCAATATGAAGTTAGAAAATTGTAAAGATATAAAGTTAGTTTTCACCACAAGTGCCTTACCAAGCCCCAAAATTAACCGATTTCAACCATGTTTGAACAATGTTTCCCTTACCCATTGTAAATTGTGTTTCTCTTTCTTTACATTGTAAAAGCGCATTTCCTGCTAAAAGTGTAGACAGAATTGGCATGACTCCATCCCAGTAACAGTGCCATGAATCGGTGATTACCAATTTTGTATAAACTGCGCGCAACTCAGTTGACAGATTTATACGTTTTATTTGTTTCGTTAATTGCTTATTCGCATTTAACGTCGTTAACCGTTAAATTACGAACGGTCATTTCCTTCTTGTAGATTGATTGGGGTGGTAATGGAATTGGGGCGTTTTTTGTTTGTTGTGTAAGGAAATTGGTGTTGAAAGATTTGGGAAAAAGTTTACCGGTTTTACAGTAATTTTCTGCAACGTAATATCAGTAATTAACGGCCGGAGTGAATTTTTCCTAGATCAAAGTCAGTGTAGCATTTGGTTTTATTTTTAAAGTGTTCAAACGCAAGCTTATCATAAAATAAAAAATAAAATCAAAGTTTAAATTGAAATGAATTATTGTTTTAAAGAAAATTATTATTGCATTTTTGGCTTAAACTTCGTACTCTTACGTTACTAATGTTTTTTTGTAATTTTTAAACAAGCCCAACAAAATTAAGATAGTTAAAAAAATATTAGCGAAAATGTTGTATTACCGAATTCGTTATTTAAGGAGACTGTCAGGCAAGGCATAGAAAGCCGCTGTTTTTGGTATTCTTTTTTCAAAGAAGTTCTCAATTCAATTTTTTTAAATGTTTGTTACATCATATCTCCATCATTTATAATCCTATTTGCAATTTTTTTTTGCAAGATTAATCCTTCAGATTTGTTTCATAGAAATTTCATAGTTTTATGTCAAAATAACTGCCAAAAATATGTCATCCAAGTACTTACTAGTATGAAATTTCAAGGTTATAATTCAGTCGATATAACCTATTTTATAAGATACAAAAGTATACAATCAGTTCTTCGGGTGAAACTGTTCAAAAATAAGGGCAGAGCTTCATAATTTGCGGTTGGCATCAACCGCTCGCCGCATGTTTTGGATCATTTGGTATAACTGTTATGACATTATAACGTTTTCATTGTAACCGATATTTAACGTTGCGACTGACGATATTGCTTGTTCAATAATTCTTAAGTTTATTTAGCTGACATTATAATAATAGCGCCCAAAGGCATTTTGTTCATTGAGAACTATGATTTGTATACATTGAGAATTAATAATGATGACCGACCACTGCAAACATCTTCCATCTTAATTTGTTTCTCATAGCATTTTTGTAATTTATTTTCATAGAAATATTTCTATGAAAATAAATTACAAACGTATTACGTAGATTAAAGTTTTAATATTGTAAAAAGTAAAACTTTAATCTACGAAAATGAAATAAATGAGCGATTCACTAATATGCTGATTTCCTTATGATGTAGGTACATAAGAGCAAGCATCAATATACAAGGTCTAGCGAGATTCGAACCTTGGCGCATAAGATTAATAATAATATAATAATAAAATAATAATAACGCCCAGCGAGCACATACAAAGATCCTGGACCCTAACTAGGATTACCTAATGTGCCTAAAAGCTACGAAGACCATGGTCCCACAACATCCTGACTCAGAACAAGTATTTGCCTTTTTTTTGTGCAGAAATACTTGTCCTGTCGCGAGAATCAAACCCGACGTTCTGGCTATGAGCCGACCTGCTCAACCATCACACCACAGAGGTTCTCAAAGGCTATTAAGATGACTTTGTTGAGGGAAAATTTGGTTGGATGGGACGGTTACTCTGTGGCTAAATTAACATTTAAAAGAGTTCGCACTCTATAATAATAATAATAATATGTGTTGACATCTCACACAACGCCATCTAGCCCCAAACTAAGCAAAGCTTGTACTATGGGAACCAGATAACTGATACAATACATAGATACTTTTTTTTTATACATACATACATAGAATACAATATAACACCCAGACACAGAACAAACACCGATGTTCATCACACAAATGTTTGTCCTGGGTGGGAATCGAACCCACAACCCGCAGTTCAGAAGGCAGGGTCACTACCAACTGAGCTATCGGGCCAGTCAAAAATATAAATATAAAAGTAATCTATGATCATAGATTATGATTTTCTTCACTTTTTTAAACGGTTTTGTGTGGTGATTGCTGTTCTGGACCTATGTAATAGGGCGAATTCTATGGGTGAAAAGTGTCTTGGCAGCCCCACTTAGTGGGAAAGCAAAGACACCTTGAATCACTCCTACATCCGAAAAAACTTACCTGAACTGTGCTAGCATATGTGCACTCACAGACTGGGTCTTGACACACTACTAGGACAACTACGTAAACAATATTATGAAATAGATATAGATAAACTCTAAAAATAATATTTGATATTTTTGTTATTATGCGGTGTGTACAATAAAGATATTGTACACACCACATAATAACAAAAATATCAAATAATACAATGAAACACAAGTAGTGGGGAACAATGGGCGACCTTATCGCTAAAAGCGATCTCTTCCAGGCAACCTTTGGACGGAGAGGATTTATTACAAAGTCGTATAGACGGGGTGCACTTAACTACAGCATACTAATGAGATAATTTACCACAAAATAATATACCTACATAAACCATAACAATAATATATAGGTACTAATAAATACATACATATATATATATATATATATAATATGTTACATAATGACGACAACAGATTTACACAGCAATAGCAATGCTAAATCCGTGGTACTTAGTAACAATTAAATACAATATAAAATACAAATATAATATACAATACAAAATACAATAACAGATTAAATTATATTATTGCCCAGACAAATACAATTCTTTTACTTGCTCTTTGAAACTGAGCAATAACGGTGCCCGTCTCTCAATATTGACATAGCAGTGAGTTTTACGATTTAATTTGAATTTTAATCAAAAAATGTATCTTCTTTAACCAAGAAGTCATCACAGCTTGACTTAAAAACTGATTCACTTAGAACTCCAGCTCTTACAGATATATTCGTCCAAACTTCCCCAGATTCTCTTCTGTAAATCGACACCTAATTTATTAACTACAACTATTACACGGCTAAAACTCACGAGATACAGTCGAATAACTCGACCGGTGTTCGGGCAATATAGATGCCCATCCTCAAGGAGTACGCGCGGCGGCGGTGGTGGCGGCTCGGCGCTGACTACCACCGCCGCCGCGCGTACTCCTTGAGGATGGGCATCTATATTGCCCGAACACCGGTCGAGTTATTCGACTGTATCTCGTGAGTTTTAGCCGTGTAATAGTTGTAGTTATGAGTACTACTCACGTCAGTTTCTATAATATTATACCTAATTTATTAGTTTAAACAGTGAAATGGTTTAATCTCCGTGGACCGCAACCGACCGAACGACCGATAGAGTCCGCCTGATTTATTTGAATTGACCAATAAAAGCCTTAAGTTTAGGGATGGCGGTTGTTTTTGGAAGCTTTAAATTATATTTGGAACAAATAAATTGTACTCACTTTGATTATAAGCGATGAGGATGAAAATGTCCAATAGAATTAAGCACGAGTAAAACTAGTAAAGATCTCCATAAATAATATATATATTTTTAAACCAAATTGAAGCGCACTCTTTTAACAGGAGTGGTAAAAATGACAGATGAAACAAAAATCCATAGATCAAAAACACTTTATAAATATAAAACATTTTTATATTTTTTATATTAGTGAATGATGTGATGAGCTAGTCGTTCACCTGATGTTAAGTGACACAGCTGCCCATAATAGAACAGTGTCACTTGGAACTCCAAAATATAAAGTTTTGCGTGATACTGCACTGCGCATCCTGAGACATCAGCACAGTCTGGTAATAAGATTCGACTGTGACATCAGATTACAAGTATCATTTGCCCAGTAATTTCACTAGCTATAGTGCCCTTCAAACCGGAACACAGTAGTGCTTGCTCACTACTGCTTGGCGGCAGAATAACTGGCAAAGCGGTGGTACCTACCTAGACGAACTTTGCAGAAAAGTCCTACCTAGTGTTGTGTAGTGTATTGTACGTGACTTTTAGCAAACATACACGCATCCTTAATATACATACATGGAAAATGTAGAATATTACAACGTCTAAATATTGGCTTGCAACTGTCCAAATACCAAGCCTACTTATCATCAAATTCTACTTCTTCTGTATCTTTTTAGTTTGAAAACTATCGTGAGTATGACACATTTTTGTAAGATAAATAACGGCTAAAACTCACGTCAGTTAAAAGTCGAAATTACTCCGACCAGGTTTCGGACATATTCGATGTCCTTCTTCTGGGAGCCAGTTACTAACGCAAGCCGCGGCGGCTTTCGCGAGCGTCAGCACGTAACTGGCGCTGCGATCGACCACAGCCTGCCCCCAGCGCCTCCGGTGAACATCGTCCGGTGAACATCATCTTCTTCTGTATCAGCTGATGAACAGTAGATCGCCACGTAGACTGCCACTTTGAGCAGCTGCTTCCCTCTTGCAACAACAAGCCTCCGCAATTTTTACCAGGTCACGGAACATAATGGGGGCTAGCATACGCTATACGCCAAGTATTATCATCATCGGAAAACTACTAATTTATTTTAAATCTGCCAAAGTCAAAAAGTCAAAAGATTTATTGCAAATAGGCTATTTTTAGCACTTTTACAAGTCAAAATTGTATTAGGTACTTAAATTATTTTACTAAGCATATAGAATTACAAAGTGCTTATTGTCAAATATTAAATAGCAAGCCCATTACAATATATGAGTTAGAAAAAAAAGAAGTTCTCTTTCTCACTACTGGTAGCAATCCGGCACAATGCAGAACAGAAAACTCTCAACCGAAGCTTCGATTACACCTGTAAAGAAGAAGCTACAAGAAACTTTGACTGGCCCGATAGCTCAGTTGGTAGTAGCCCTGCCTTTTGAACTGTGGGTTGTGGGTTCGATTCCCACTCAGGACAAACATTTGTGTGATGAACATAGGTGCTTGTTCTGTGTCTGGGTGTCATATTGTATTCTATGTATGTATTTAAAAACAAAAAAGTATCTAAGTATTGTATCAGTTATCTGGTTCCCATAGCACAAGCTTTGCTTAGTTTGGGGCTAGATGACGTTGTGTGAGATGTCCACACATATTATTATTATTATTACTTTATAACTTTTTTTCTATTGTGTTTTACAATATTTATAAATTATTATAATTGAGTTTATAGTGAATATATTACAAAATTAACCACCCACATTTCACACCGGTGCAAGAAGAATATTAAGATGATCTTAATAACATTACAAATAGAAACTGAAATTATAGTTTCTGTAGTTTCATTAGATCCCATCCCTATTTCTTAATTGGTCCCAATCAAGGGCGAAAATTTTTCGCCAAACACAGTCAAGTACCAACTATCTCCGCAAACTAATCCAGAATCCTAAACCAACAGTGGAGATTTGCGGAAGTTTGTTATGCTAATGTGCTGAATAAATTATAATTTCTGGTTAATGTCGGAACGTTGTTAGGCGCTAACGAATCCCAGGTTCTATGCGTTGTTGGTATTTAATTAAAGTTCGGAAACTGTTTAGTTTGTAAATTTCATTTCCTAATCAGCTGTAGTATTCATACTTAAAAAAAAAACAGTGTGCTATAGACCACACGACTGAAGTAAAACTTCTTTAGTTTAGCTCCATCTATCGGCTGGTATAACATTGTGTTTGCTTTGTTAATGTCGCCATCTTGACAATTGAAGGGTTGAGAATATAAAGGGTTTAACTGTCAAATTGACAGTTTCGAGAAAATTGACTTTAAACGTCAACGGCGTGATCTTAATGTAGAGTGCTTATAAGGTAATAGAAAAGGTTTATGTAAGTTTCAGTTGCTTGAAAATGTTTTAATTCTATTTAAAAGTATTAAATATAGTACTAATTCATTCAATTACTGTAAAAATATAATATAATAAAATAAATATAGTAATGTTTTTATGCTAAGCAAACTGTATTCCTGTGACAGATAAACCATTTTTAGATTCAAAATCTCGAAATTTAAGCCTCATTTTGGTATTTTGAGAATGTATTATTGACGATAATTTCACGCTGAATCCAACGATACCCATAAGTCATTTGGTCAAAAAAATCAGTTAAATCCTTTTTATTCTCACCCCTTCAATTGTTAATTGTCATTTTACCGGACATACCAACATAATAATACAAAATTTTAACCTATTATGTTGACAATGGAGATCTACGAGAACCAACCACTTTCAACTTCCGTCCGTCTCGTTACGCATTCACCAGTTTGATCTCCAAGTTAAGCCTGCGTAAAGAAGTTTTACTACAAAAATAGCATGTGACCACTGTCTTACCCAATGGAAAGTGACGACGCAGTCTAGCCTAGACGATACCTGTTCACTCTTGGGAAACAAAATTCTCCTTGATCGTCATTATAATCTACTGTGATCACCAAGTCAACTGCCAAACGTACTGATTATAGCAAATTTCTCTCCACCCCTTCCTTTGTGGCATTACTCAGCAATAGCAACTAATTTGGGTTGCAAAGCTTTTGGGCCCATGGGCATTACGGGCTACTGTCACCTTAGCTCAATTAAAATGAATACCTATCATCATCATCTTCATCAGCCTGAAGACGTCCACTGCTGAACATAAGCCTCCTGCACAGACCGCCACTTTGAGCGGCTGCTTCTTGCAACCATCAGCTCCTCGAGGCTTCGACCGGATACCCTACCACGTAACCATTCTGGGAATCGGCTTCGCCTGCCATCCTGCACGCGCCAATCAACAAGTCCACGAGTGCGAGCAAGAGAGAACACGATTACGATCTCCACCAGACTTACGCGGTAAGGCCAGGTCTTCAACGTTAGCAGCTTATACTGATTCAGTTAAACCAGCTCTGATCATCCATTCAAACCTCCTTTTGGGTTGAAAAAACAATGTCTCTTTTCGTAACGTTCTTATGATAAACTGGCTGGGAGTGATTAAGCTAAATATAAATCAGAGGAAACCAATAAAGTTGCGAACTTTACCATCCATTCTGATAATATTGTTTTTTCTTCAGGAAGTTAGGGGGAAAGGTTTTCCAGGAATAAGACTAGATTTCTAGAAAAATAGCCGCAGTAAAATTATTATAGCAGAAGGTCAACTTCACAGAATTAATTTTAAGCAATGTCGTAGTGATTATTTATTATATCTTATATCTATATTTGTTTTAGTTTGAAAACTATGGTGAGTATGACACTTTTTGTAAGATAAATAACGGAAAAATCCTTCTTCTGGGAAACAATTACGAATGCAAGCCGCGGCGGCTTTAACGAGCGTCAGCACGTAACGTCAGTTACGTATACAAATATGTCCGAAACCTGGTTGAAGAAATTTCGATTTTAATTGACGTGAGTTTAGCCGTTATTTATCTTACAAAATCTATATTTGTTGTCTAAATCTCTAAACCATCACTTTAAACGATAAGACCACCCATTCTAACATTTAATTGTAAATTTTCGTTTACCGATTTTTCCTGTTATAATAGTGTTTCCAATAATGAGTTTATTTATCCCTTTATTGACACTAATTGACAATGAGTTTTGGTGCCAAATGCATGATTTGGAAAGCAAAGCAATGGAACATTATATTAAAGTCATCATATACTGACTAATATAATTTAGGAGATTTTAAGGCCTGAGTGAAACGGTAACCAAGCAGATATGCTCCAGCGTTGACCGTGACGTCACTTTACGTGAAGCAATAGCCAAATATTAACATAATAACAAAGGTAAAAATAATATTTCATGTTGTGTGTAATGTTTTAAATGTATATTTCGTTGTTTTTTCTGTTTTGGTTGTTTTTTTTTTAAATATTTCGTTCTTTTATTTATAAAAATACCTTATATAGGAAATAAAATGAAATTAAACTTTATTTCAGACGCACGACGTCGCATAGGTAACATTAATACTAAGACAATAGAAACTTTTATACACAATTACACACAATAATATGCGATACTGCGCGATGTCAGGAATAGGTTCCGGCTCAGCATACAACTGAGGCGGCAAAAAACAACATCGGTTACTGATTTTCAGCCGGCACCCGTTACATTACATCACGGACACAACACACTTTAAACGTCTACAAAAAACAAAGTTAGAAACATGAAAACTAAACTAAATCCAAAAAAATAAAACCATATGCAAAGAAGAACATTAAAACTTCTTTCTGGTAGCCAGAGTGTATATAATAATTACAATAATAATAAGCGCCCAACGATCACATACATCCTGCACCCTGACTAGGATCTAGATACAGGAACTACGAAGACCATGATCCTACAAAAAGCAGACACAAAACAAGTATTTGATATTTTTCTGTGCCTAAATACTTGTCCTGTAATTGAACCCGCCACCTCCAAGTTATGAGCCGACTTGCTCAACCACCACGCTACAGAGGCTGACAACATCTGCTTATTAAAACTTTCCAAAAATTTCGCATTATGAAATGTAGGAACATGAGGTACTGCTCATGGAATACTTATATCGGTGTAGGCATATAGTTAAGTGTATTCTATAGTCTTGCCAAAGTAAGTAAGTCTTCCACAAAAGCCGATGATACCTAAGTGGTTGGCTTTTAGTTAGGTACAACCTACCTAAATACCTGGTTATGTAAGACCACTTACTTTTCTTTTGGTCCGAGATAAGTAAGTAACTTTCGTAATAAGATAAAACAAATGAAGATTTTTTCTAGTAGCTATTAAGCTTATTATTAGACTAACAAGAGTTGCTCCGCGGTTTTACTCGCAATTTACCCGTCATTCAAATTTTCCGGGATGAAAATTATGCTATGAGGACCTCGGTAGTTTTAGTTTGAAAACTACCGTGAGTAATGACACATTTCGTAAGATAAATAACGGCTAAACTCACGTCAATTAAAAAGTCGAAATTAGTCCGACCCTGGTCGGAGTAATTTTGCGTCAAATGACGCCGCCGTGAACAGTGAGTCAGTGTGCATTACAAAACACAGAGGTAATTTTTTCTCGTTTAATAATCCAAACGACACCTTAATGACCTTAACCATACGAATGAAAATTGGAAAAGAGTGGCGAATGGAACGGGGGTCTCAAGAACTTTTCAACGTTTTATAATGAATTTTGGTGGCGTAAAAAAGTAATTTTCACCAAAGTCTTTATTAAAACGCCTACTTTAAGCCCAAATTGAAAACATTTGGCCTATTTTGGGCGGTGAAAAAGCGGGGGTTGCCCAAGTGTACAAAAAATTAAACTAAACACAATTTTGCGTTCCAAGTGTGTACTCGTGTTTCGTAATACAAAAATAGTAATTTCAAATTGCTGGTTACAAAAATTATTTTTCATATTTTTTTAGTAGTTACTTTTTATTTATTGTAAATTTTTATTAAATAAATTTTTTAAAAATATTCATATTGACAGTTGAGCATGAAATTTCCATGTCCATATAGACATCCTCTGTTTAGCTCCATCTATCGGCCGGTAAAAAACTTTTTTTACTCTATACATAATTATACAAATTATTAACTTTGTTATGTTGACAATGGAGATCTACGTGAACCAACTTATACTTCCGTTCGCCTCGCATTCACCGTGGGTGCGTAAAGAAGTTTTACTTCAAAACAATTAATTCATCTACATATAAAGAGGCAACAAAAAACTTTCATTCTCAAGCAATTCTTTCTAACACAAGATTTTTGACATGTGAGATTAGTACTTAACTGTTACCTTATGAGTACCGAGTAAGGCATCTGTGATGTTTTTCTTGAGGACACCGTTTTCTAGTACATAACCAGATGCTTGATTGTCAGTAGACATGCTGTCTATTAGTGGACGCAGGGTTGCATCACGTCTTTGCTCTATTTGCAACCAATCAGTATCTCTTGTCATGACATTAACGGCAGACTCTGTAGAGGGATTTCTACTAAAGAAATCCGCGTGTTGTAGTCTTTCGCCTTTTCTATACTCTACTTCGAAATCGTAATTTTGCAAAAATGCCCACCAGCGGTGAACTCGAGGAAGTAGATCTTTCTTATGACTCGAAGCTTTTAGGGCATTACAATCTGTAATTACCTTGAATTTCCGCCCTTTTTATCATAATTTTATCTCGCCGGATTCTCCTTTACTAATAATATTACAGTATGCAGACATGTTTATCGAAGCGGCTAGACGCCTCACTTGATTTAATTAGGCTGTTATTTCTAGACCTTTTTGGTTTCAATTTAATCTAACCTCGTATTACCGAAACCAAAAAGATCTAGAAACATAACAGCCTAATTAAATTAATACCTTTAGTTTTTTTGGCGGGAAAACGAAAATCGCATTGTATTTTTTTCCAAAACTTGTGTTATTTTCAGTGTTAGTGCATAAAATTGGTGGCATTTTATTCGTTAAGTGCTGAATTACAGCCATGAGTATGGGAAAGTTGTATAATGATGGTGAAACGTTTCTTTTCGTGTTGTTTCCAAAACTCTATAGAAGCTTCAAATAAAGTGGCCACCACTTTACAAGGAGTATGACTTTGACTGGACTATGACTTGACTTGATGACTTGACACATATTTGCGTGAAATATCATTAACTTGATAAATTATTTATTACTTGAAACTGGCTAAATACACAAAAGTATGGAGCCAAAACATAAAAAAAATCAACACTTGCTTAATCTCTCACTTAGTTTAGTACACGTGCACTAAGTAAGAGATTAAGTAAGCGTTGATTTAATAAGTAGTTTAGTACACAGAGTTTGAAAAGGATGAGTTTTGAACAGCTCATTTGTTGTCATCACACGTCAACAGCCGGAAGAATTCCACTACGGAACACAGTGCATAAACAACGTGCAAATTGCAAAACAATTATCTGGCAATGTTATTTCAGATGAGCTCTAGCGAAAAATATGCATAAAAAACTACTTTTCAACTATATTTTTCAATCTAGAAACAACAAAAACATCTAATCTCTGCCCATCTCTGGACCCGTTTCGTGCCCACGCTTCTACTACTGTGGCTTAACATCAAAGCTTTACTGCACTCATCAGCATTCAAAAATTGCTTTTTTAAACTTCCACTCCCATGAATGGTTTTTCAACTTTATCACCTGGCGTTAAGGTTACATTTGAGTTTGATTTTAATCTGCATGCTTAACAGTAAATTCTTCGAGCTCTAATCAAAATTCCAATGGCACCGTGGACGATACAATTTGGGGGTGTATGCTGAAGTCATAATGAAATTCCTTTATGCTGGCCCTTTTTGACAACGGCCGAGATATTAGATTGGAAGGCTGATCCCTGTTTCATATGGCAAGTCTATAAAACGTTATGCCCGGTATAAAGTTGCCGAGTGTCAATTTTCTCTTAGCCTGAAGCGTCTTTTAAAGCGTTTTAGGTAGCTCTTGACTCACCTGTTAGGTGTGCTTTGCTTCATATCTTTGATTTTTACTTGGTCAATCTTATAAGTTTAACCTAAATAACTAAAAACCCTGAAATTTATATGAATCAACGTGTTACCAACATAAAAATGTACTTTCGTAGTCTATGGTTTTCTATGGACTCTATCTCACAAATAAAATTATTGGGAGTTTTGGCGGGAAAGCGAAAAAGATTGATTGTGATTGAAGATTGTATTATTTTCCAAAACTTGTGTTATTTTTAGTGTAAGTGCATAAATTTGGTGGCATTTTATTCGTTAAGTGCTGGATGACACTTTTCGTGTTGTTTTCAAAACTCCATAGAAGCTTCAAGTAAAATTGCCACCACTTTACTAGGAGTATGACTTTGACTAGACTATGACTTGACTTGAGGTTGTCGACTATGACTTGATACATATTTGCGTGAAATATCATTAACTTAATAAATTATCAATTACTTGACACTGGCTAAATACACAAAAGTGTGAACCTAAAACATAAAAAAATTAATATATAAAATTATTATGTCACAAACATATTTTTGAATGTGACCAATCATGATATGACGTGCCAAGATAACCATTTGATTTATGAAAGAGGATAACATGACTTGATTCTTATTGGACTACTACCCAGTTTATGGAATAGTACCAACCCTTGATCATGTTCATTTCCCGGACTTCCTTATCAACTACTATTTGCTCTTACTACTTTTACTACAACTATTTACAAACAAACAACTGCGCGTAGATTGTTGGCATTGTTACAGTAGCGACAAATATTCATCGAGATGAGATGTTATAGAAGACACTCAGTACGAATACTATTAGAGTAAATTAAAGTAACTGTCAGTAATGGAAAAATTACACTATACCTTTCAGTATCAGATGGGTACGTAGGCAGGTAGTTAGACCAACCTTAAACCATTTCCTTCGATATTTTTAAGCTTAATACATTATTACAAAGTTTAAATTTTTTTACCTAAAAACTTACGTCAGTTTTGAACACGTCTTTCTTAAAATAATAATAATAATAAATATCTGTGGACATTTCACACAGCGCCATCTAATCCCAAACTAAGCAAAGCTTGTACTATGGGAACTAGATAACTGCAATACTTAGATACTTTTTTGTTTGTAAATACATACATAGAATAGAATATAACACCCAGATACAGAACAAACATCGATGTTCATCACATAAATGTTTGCACTGGGTGGGGATCGAACCCACAACCCACTCTTCAGAAGACAGGGTTACTACCAACTGAGCTATCGGGCCAGTCAGTAAAATATGGAGGTAGTTAAGGTGTAACTGTGTCATATGTAGCCATTGGAAAATTGACTGGGCCGACAGCTCAGTTGGTAGGAACCCTGCCTTCGCAGCTGTAGAACAAACATTTGGGTGATGAACATCAATGTTTGTTCTGTGTCTAGGTGTTATATTGTATTCTATGTATATATTAACAAACAAAAAGTATCTAAGTATTGTATCAGTTATCTGGTTTCCATAGTACAAGTATTGCTTAGTTTGGGGCTAGATGGCACTGTGTGAAATGTCCACAAATATTTATTTATTTATTGGAAAATAAAAATTAGATTAAATAGCTTATATTATAAATCAGCTCATTGAACTAATGATTCTTTAATGATTTGCTCCATTTTCAACGTAAATATTTTTTGAGTATATAATAATAATAATATGTGTGGACATCTCACACAACGCCATCTAGCCCCAAACTAAGCAAAGCTTGTACTATGGGAACCAGATAACTGATACAATACTTAGATACTTTTTGTTTGTAAATACATACATAGAATACAATATAACACCCAGACACAGAACAAACATCGATGTTCATCACACAAATGTTTGTCCTGGGTGGGAATTGAACCCACGACCCGCAGTTCAGAAGGCAGTATCACTACCAACTGAGCTATCGGGCCAGTATATGTAAGTACCTAGCAGTCTAGTGACGGAGATCACTGACAGAACGTTTATTGGTCTTGTCTAACGATTGACTGTTTTAGGCGTAGTCGAAACTTGAACTTATTCGAGTTTCCACTGTTTGAAAGTGGACATACCTATATAGCCTTATTAATAAACGGGTAGTAGCCTTGGGTTAGTTACTTAGCTTCTGTCCTTTTTTTGCTACTGGAATATTTAGCTGGATCGAAAAAGACAAAAGATGGTGTAACTAATCCAAAGTTATTGTTTGTTTATTAACAAGGCTGATAATGATTAGCTAAACCTACCAATATACTAAGTCAATGCCGATGCATAATTTCCAAGGAAAAACAAGCACAAAGTAACTCACTTACTACTCGAGAATATGAAAGTTTTCTTCGCTCATATCAGGATACTAGCTTCAAGACAAATCTCGAGAAGTAAAACAAAAAGCACGTATAAAATATAGGGGAGAGGGAAGGACTTGGAAATGATCATGGCGCTAACAACTTCGTCAGCTAGCAAACAGGAACACGGAAGGTGTGGAGTCAACGTTAAACTAAGTATACCTATCAATGTGGGCGTCTTCCTGCTGTTATCGTTTTACCTCATAACTTTATTTTTAATTGGTTTAATGTTGTCGCCATCTTGACAATTGTAAATTGTAATTTTATCGGACATACCTACATAATACAAATTTTTAACTTTGTTATGTTGACAATGGAGATCTACGTGAACTAACTTAAACTTCGGTTCACCTCGCATTCACACGCTTACTCCCCAAGTCAAGCATGCGTAAAGAAGTTTTACTTCAAAAACCTAACCTAGATCATCTTCTATCTTATAAATATATATAACTCAATAGTGACTGACTGACTGACTGACATAGTGATCTATCAACGCACAGCCCAAACCATTGGACGGATCGGGCTGAAATTTGGCATACAGGTAGATGTTATGACGTAGGCATCCGCTAAGAAAGGATTTATCGAAATTCCATCCTTAAGAGGGTAAAATGGATGGTTGAATTATTTTCCCATAGGCCACGCCGCGGGCGAAGCTGCGGGCAGAAGCTCATTCAATATAAAATCTATTCAATGTTAAACAGTAATTCAATGAATGCAGAAGTGAAACAGCGTCGTTGGCTCTAGATTTCTCTAAGTCGGCGCTAACGGCGCTTACTGTAATTACTACAGTACAGAGAATGAATGGAGTAGAAATAAGCAAAAATAAATACATAAAACTACACTGAAATAAGTTTTAGGAAATATGTATGTAAAAATAGTCCGATCCATCCATGCTCATAGTGTCTCATATCTCTGTCCATCCAAAAGTTGCCTGGAAGAGATCGCTTTTAGCGATAAAACCACCCATTGTAATTATAATGTGATTCTCACATCTACATGTTGATTATTGGTTTTGTTCTTTTTTTTGCTCCTCGCCTTTGTGTATTTACTTATTTAGCCAGTATCAAGTGATAAATAATTTATCAAGTTCACGCAGATATGTGTCAAGTCACAGTCCAAGTCAAGTCATAGTCTAGTCAAAGTCATACTCCTAGTAAAGTGGTGGCAAATTTACTTGAAGCTTCTATGGAGTTTTGGAAACAACACGAAAAGAAATGTTTCACCATCATTATACCATTTTCCCACACTCACGCCTGTAATTCAGCACTTAACGAATAAAACACCACCAAGTTTATGCACTAACACTGAAAATAATACAATACGGTGACGCGAACTCTTTTGTATTGTGCAGTTTTGAGGTTACAAACATAGATAAAAAATGCAACAAATTAGAAAACCTTTTCCTTTTGTAACTGCTTTGTAATGCTGTTTTGAAAATGTTTACCTATGTAGGCATATTAAAAACGATTACATACTTCATACCTTCTGTTGTTTTTATATGTATATCTTGCTCGTAAATGTGGCGCGAGCGGCACTGGGGAGGTTGCAGTAATTACGGCAAAGACGCGAACAGGGAATAACATGGAGTCGACGTAAAAAAATTATGCGTACATAAAATATTTATTATATATATAAACGAATGACGTGATGAGTTCATCGGTTATCTTGTGGTGATCACGAAACTTTGATTTCAATGCAACAAGAGAAATCATTCCAAATTTGGAAATTTCCATATTAACTATGTATTTGAACTGCGCTGACAACTCCTTATTCTTGTGATACTATCCGTTCAAAGGTTGCTTGAATCACTTTTAGTGATAAGGTCACCCATTGTGCTATTATAGTACCTACTTTATAGTCGGTACTATAAAGGTACTATAAAGGTACAAAACAAAAAATAAGAACTTTCGTTTTTTTTTTTCAATCTCGTTAATTGTACCTAATGCCTTGCTATATAATTTTTGACAATAAGCAATTTGTAATTCTCGTAATTCTATATGCTTAGTACAATTACTTAATTTTAAGTACCTAATATAATTTTGACTTGTAAAAGTGCTAAAAATGGTCTATTTGCAATAAAATCCTTTGACTTTGACTTTGAACGTGTGATATTAAATTTTTAACACCAACATGTGCATCAATAAGAAAAAACACAGACATGATAATTATCGAGATATTTGGAAAGATATTGTACTAGCAAGGTACTAGCATCGAAATTTATTTTGAGAGAAAGAGTCAGCTCTTCGGTTTTGAATAAGAACTTCATTTGCTAGCCTATTTATTAGCTAGGTATATTATAGTAGGCGAGTGCCTACTATAATGCTTAGATTTATTATGTTGGTGTACTTAACTGCCCTCGTGCCCAGTGACGCTGTAAAGGTCGATAGAGACCAATAAAATTAGCCCGTTTCAAAACTTTTTGTGACCCCAATCTTTTTTTTTTCACACAAGTACATTATCGATGTACGAATTAAGCGGGATGTATTACAATATATGCCCAGTAAGTTCATTAGCTAGCAACTTCCATATTGCTTGGCGGAAATTAATATTGATCAATATAAATGAATATCTATTTTTTTTTTTTTAAGTAATACTTCTTTATGCACGCTTGACGTGGGTAGTAAGCTGGTGATTGCGAGGTGAACGGAAGTTGAAAGTAAGTTTGATTCACGTAGATCTCCATTGCCAACATAACAAAGTTAAAAATTACTTAAAATTTGTATTACGTTGATATGTCCGGTAAAATGACAATTTACAACTGTCAAGATGGCGATGTGGGTATTTTTCATGGTAATATGGGTGATTGGAGGATTTTCGAAAATCATCTTCCCAATGGGGTCAAATAGGGTCAAATAAAGACTGCATGGTGAAACCACAGGGTATCTAATATCACGTACCAAAATACACTTCAAATACATTTTTTTTTATAATGTTTTGGCTCCGAAATTACGTGTATTTAGCCAGTGTCAAGTAATTGATAATTTATCAAGTTAATGATATTTCACGCAAATATGTGTCACAGTCACAGTTGAAGTCATCAAGTCAAGTCATAGTCAAGTCAGTCTAGTCAAAGTCATACTCCTAGTAAAGTGGTGGCAACTTTACTTGAAGCTTTCATGGAGTTTTGGATACAACACGAAAATAAACGTTTCACCATCATTATACCATTTTCCCACACTCACGCCTGTAATCCAGCACTTAACGAATAGAATGCCATGAATTTTATGCACTAACACTGAAAATAACACAAGTTTTGGAAAATAATACAATGCGGTGACGCAATCTTTTTCGCGTTCCCGCCAAAAACCCATTCAAATACATTTAATTTCTCATCACTCCAAGCCATGTCCATGGCGTGAAGGGCTTACTCATTAAGATCGCTTCCGGAGAATATTTGAAAACCAAGGCGTCGTCGAGTCGCATACCGGACAAAAATGCGTGGAGAGGAGTTGTTACTTTTTCTGTTTAATAAAATATTTAATTTTTCGATGTTAATTCACGGGCAGTGCCTTTATTTATTAAGTTTTACCTTTTACAATCATACTTAACTACTAATTAAATGATTACACTACCTATTACAAATCTTTTGGTATAATTCCATGACATTTTTAGGAGATATTTCACACATTTAGTGTCACCATTTAGTCCCAAACTAAGCAAAGCTACTAATACCTAATTACCTACTTATATACTTGTTGTTTGTAAATACATACATAAAATACAATATAACACCCAGACATAGAACAAACATCGAAGTTCATCACACAGATGTTTGTCCTGGGTGGGTATCGAACCCACAACTCACAGTTCAGAAGGCAGGGTTACTACCAACAGAGCTATCGGGTCAGTCAACAAAGATTAACATTCCCCTAACATTTTAATGAGCACCAATAATTTCAAACTGGTATGATCTTCTAGATGGTTCCTTTATGTAAATGCATTTATGTGATGCTAGTCGTTCTTTTTATGTTAGTGAATGATATGACGAGCTGATGTTAAGCGCCACGACCACCCATAACCGAACAGTGTCACTCGAAACCCCAAAACATATTTTCGCATGACAAAAAATATAAAGTTTCGCGAGACACTGCACTGCGCACATCATCCTGAGACATCAGCACAGTCTGGTAATAAGATGACTCGACTGTGGGATCAGATCATAGTCTCATTTGCCCAGTAATTTCACTAGCTACAGTGCCCTTAAAACCAGAACACAGTAGTGCTTGCACACTACTGCTTGGCGGCAGAATAACTGGCAAAGCGGTGGTACCTACCTAGACGAACTTTGCAACAATGTCCTTCCACCTAATAAACCTTTTAAACCAATTACTTACTTATATCAAATCTCGGTCCCTAAGGTCAGATCTAAGGGCACTAGTCACAACTCGTTCAGCTACAAAGCTCCTCCACATAAATACAACGTGATATTTGAAGTGAAGACCCTCAGTATATTATATAGGATTACTCTGTCACGAGATGAGGCCCAAGAATTCACCTTGAGACACTCCCTACTGAGACACACGGGTTTTCCATTCGGGGAACATACAACGCGGTTATGTGCGATAGTGACTGAACACGTGAGCCTTACAAGACAACATTACCGAGACATTTCCACGAAAGTAATGTCAAATTCACCAACAACCGGCCGCTGCCGCTGCCGGATTGCTTGCACCAGTAGTGAGAAAGAGAACTGCTTTTTTTTTTTCAAACTTATATATTGTAATGGGTTTGCTATATATTATTTGACAATAAGCACTTTGTAATTTTATATGCTTAGTGAAATAACTTAATTTTAAGTACCTAATATAATTTTGACTTGTAAAAGTGCTAAAATTAGCCTATTTGCAATAAATCTTTTGACTTTGACTTTGACTTTGAACGAAATGTGGCGTAACGACAAAATATCAAAGATATTTACTATCTTACAGAAAGTGACATTGGCGAAATTGTGGTGGCACCTCCACAAAAGCCACGAAACAAGAGTTGAAGTTATCTTACAGAAAAGTGGTTTGTGGTTTGGAAAAGAAATCAGCCTCAGTCCCTCAATGGCATCTATTATATCTATACACATAAAATTCAAAGTCCTGACTGACCGACTTATATTATTATCAACCCACAGCCTAAACCGCTGGTCCTAGAGACTTGGAATTGGGAGGGTGTGTTCTTTGTAAAGTGCCTCTAAGAAATGGTTTTACGAAATTTTTCCCCTAAGAGGGTGGAATAAGTGGTATCTATAGCCCACGCGGGCGAAGCCGCTGGCAGAAGCTAGTCCCAATATAATGGAGTAGGCGTAACACCTTTAACACCTTGGCAGTTTGTTTGGAACAGTGAAAACATTGCAATTTGCAGTGCATTGAGTAATGGAGCTCATTAGCTGAGAGCCATGGATTAGCGTCGATATCTACCTGGAACGTGTTCAGCTTACAAAGAAAATAGTTGGAGGGCTGTGGGGCAATGAACACGTAAAAATGTTTACTCATCAGATATGGAGATACGATATCACTTCTTTAAATTCGCTCCATCCAAAAGTTGCTTGAAAGAGATCGTTTTTACCGATAAAGTCACCCATTGTTACATTTTATAAAAATAGTTGTTTTCTATTTTGTCATTTTTTTATTATTTGGTGTGTATTAAAGATTTAATCTATCTATCTATTTATCTAATTGATACTTATGCCATAATAGTGAAGTTACTGGCCAAATGAGACTTTATGACTTAATCTCATTTCTTTTATTTATGCTCGCCAAACTCTTCTCCCATACACACTACCGTTTCAAAAGGGTTTAGTGTTACTCTATTCAGGTGGATTTGGGTGTATATTAATTAACCGTTGGTGTTTACTAAATCACCTTAAAACGGAGACGGTGCGGGGAAATTAATTGATTCGTCTGGTAACATTTTGAAATACTTATTTGTTATTCTAGCACAGAGGTACAAGGGTAAGTAATCTGTAAATTAGTTGAAGTTGTGTGTTTCTTGCATTACCAAACATCTTCGTCAGCAATATTCGCGCACCGCAATGAATTCATTAGTCACAGTCCAAGTAATCAAGTTAAGTCATAGTCTAGTCTAGTCAAGTCATACCCTAGCCTAGTAAAGTGGTTGCAACTTTACCAGAAGCTTCTATGGAGTTTTGGAAACAACACGAAAAGAAACGTTTCACCATAATTATAGCACATTCCCACACTCATGCCTGTAATCCAGCACTTAATGAATAAATTGCCACCAATTTTATGCACTAACACTGAAAATAACACAAGTTTTGGAAATTAATACAATGCGGCGACGCAATCTTTTTCGTTCCCGCCAAAACTCTCCATTATATTATTATTATGTTGGTATAATGTCAAGATAGCGACATGATCATTAAACAAAACAAAAGCAAAGTTATACCGGCCGATAGATGGAGCTAAACTAAAGTTTTACTTCAGTCGTGAGGTCTAAAGCACACTCGTTTTCTTATGCATTATTAATGCCGGAATAATTATATTTGTAACTACCTATGCATCTATAGTTGAAATAGTGGCTTTACGAAGTTACAGTACACATAAAGTACAAACCACAATCCGCGGTGAACCTCCCATCCAAAGATCCCAGATTGACAGCGGCGGACGCCAGAACAATTAACGAAGTTGCAAATTGCCCAGCGGAGGCAGAACCGAGCGCGATAGTCCCACCGAGACCCGCAACTTTGTAACCGCACTACACTGATAGAAACAGTAACTCAACTCTACACCGTCGCTGAGATCTTCATCACAGTCAAGATATCCACAGATAAACATACGCCTCTCCCATAGAGCGCCACTTTGAGAGACGTAGGTCTGTATTACAGAACAATGCTCAGTCATCGATCAGTGCTCAAGCAGAGATTTCATTCATAAAGTGATCAATTATTGAATGAAATCTTTCCTTGAGCACCGATGGATCATCGTATTACATACGGACCTAATGCCTCTTGTATCCATCGTTTCCCCACCAGTGGCGTAGCTAGATAACCAAAGGCCCCTTGGCAAAACATAAACTAGGGCGCCAACTAAACTATTTAAAATCCTTTGTACCGTATTCGACGAGTACGATACCGTACTCCATATTCAGAATGCGGGAGAAATGTTCACTAGTTTAATTTATAGTTTGTAAATAAAAGTGCACCATGAGCTCTGGGGCCCCGGGGTACTGCCCCGTCTAGTCCTCCGGTAGCTACCGGGGGACCGGCCTACTCTTCAAAGTCAAAGTCAAAATATTTATTGCAAATAGGCTAATTTTAGCACTTTTACAAGTCAAAATTATATTAGGTACTTAAAATTAAGTTATTTCACTAAGCATATAATTCACAACCGGCTGTCGATTCTGCGAGCGATGTAGTCTGCCCATTACTATTTCAACTTGCTATATCGGTCATCTTAGTTCCCCTGAGGATCTTATTTCGGATCTAATCTCGCAGGGTATCACCGAGCATCTTATCTAAGTAAAAAAAACGAGTGTGCTTTAACCACACGACTGAAGTAAAACTTCTTTAATTTGGCTTCATCTATCGGCCGGTATAACTTTGTTTTTGCTTTGTTTAATGTTATTGTCGCCATCTTGACAATTGTAAATGTCATTTTACCGCACATACCAACATAATAATACAAATTTTACGAATTTTTAACTTTGTTATGTTGACAATGGAGATCTACGTCAACTTCAACTTCCATTCGCCTCGCTTTCACCAGCTTACTCCCAAAGTCAAGCGTGCGTAAAGAATATTTTCTTCAGTAAAATGGTAGTACTTTTGATTTGGCGAGTTCATGCGAGACTAAGTTTTAAGTACCTATCAGATAAAGTTTAAAATTATTTTACACTGTTCACCGCGCTGCTGTCATCTCAGTGTGATTCAGCCCTTATGTGTACAAGGGCTGAATTACACCGAATTTACTGGGAACGGCCGCTAAACTAAACGTAAGCCGTTCATCGAATGCACGTGAAAACGATTCGTGTATTTGTCGCGATAAACATGAGTTACTGTTTACAACTATACTGCACCTATCTAATGCGTCTTAACTCAAACTTGGTAACGTAGGTTTAATATTCAAACATAAGCCTAGTTTAAAATTTACCCTGTTTTGAAAGTTCACGGCCAACGCGGAGTATGAGATTGACACCATATTAATTGCTTGCAAAGTGCCTATAGACAATTTCCTATACACAGGCTGTGGTTTTAAATCTAAATATATATAACTCAAAGGTTACTGACTGACTGACATAGTGATCTATCAACGCACAGCCCAAACCACTGGATGGATCGGGCTGAAATTTGGCATGCAGTGTTATGACGTAGGCATCCGCTAAGAAAGGATATTTCGAAATTCCACCCTTAAGAGGGTGAAATGGGTGGTTGAATTATTTTCTCATAGACCACGCCGCGGGCGAAGCTGCGGGCAGAAGCTCGTAGGTTCATAAAGCTACAAGTTCTTGCCGACTCCACGCAGCATTAGGCGACGTGTCGCCGCGACACTACGGATTTACGTTTCTCTATGAAATACCTTCAGGGAGGTGTCGCTAAAATTGCCAAAAATTATATATGTTAGCTACTTCTGCCCGCGGCATCGCCCGCGTGGCCAAGGAAACGAAGAAGAATTTTTTTCATAGATAATTCAACCACCCATTTCACCCTCTTAGGGGTGGAATTTCGAAAAACTATTTCTTAGTTGATACCTACACTTTACAAAAAACACACTCCAAATTTCAAGTCTCTAGGATCAGCGGTTTAGGCTGTGCGTTGATATATACGTCAGTCAGGACTTTGCATTTTATATGTATAGATAGGTAGGTAAGTAGTACCACCCAACAGTGATATTATGAACCAATCGTGCCCTAAATCATTCATAATTGAAGGGTTGAGAATAAAAAGGGTTTAACTGACAAATTAACAGTTTCGAGAAAATTGACTTTAAACGTCAACGGCGTCATTTTAATGTAGAGTGCTTATAAGGTAATAAAAAATGTCTATGTAAGTTTCAGTTGCTTCAAAATGTTTTAATTCTATTTTAAATACTAAATATAGTACTAGTTCTTACAATTACTGTAAAAATATAATATAATAAAATAAATAAAATAATGTTTATATGCTAAGCGAGCTGCATTCCTGTGACAGATAAACCGTTTTTAGACTCAAAATCGCGAGATTTAAGCCTCATTTCGGTATTTTGAGAATGTATGATTGAAGATAATTTCACGCTGAATCCAACGATACCCATAAGTCATTTTGCGAAAAAAATCAGATAAATTCTTTTTGTTCTCACCCCTTCAATTATTATGTTAGTTTTTGTAACTGACTGTACTTCCGACGCCCTTCACAACTTTAGCTAAGGCCACTTCACACTACTCCAAGCAAATAACACATAACCTTCAAACCCGGATAAGAACATTCCTAATAAGACACCCGGATAAGATGGCTCCGAGATACACTAACGCTTAGAGACGCGAATCACGTAGAGCTTTCTGGAGGCATTAGACTTTGTATGGGTGCCGAATGGCAAACGCTGTCTTTGTCTGCTTCTGATGTATCAACGCGGTTTACGAATGGCTTGTTTGTTACAATCGCGGAATATATTGTATTGTGTTTTTGTTGGTTTGAACTTATTTTGTTTAAAGTTCAACATTTGATGTTTCGGGTTGGTGAGAAAAAAACATTTTTTTAACCTACTTCCAAAAAGATAGAAGTACTATGTTCGTCTGTATAACATACACAAAAAGAATTACATGTATTTCTTTTTGTGTATGTACATCGATATTTTCGCTTATTGTAAACCGATTTAAAAAAAATATTTTTTAGTTCGAAAGGGTATACTCCCGAGGTGGTCCCATTATCATCAAGTCAGGACCTGATGCTGGAATCTCAAGAAAATCGAGGAAAAACTAACTAACAATGTAATAAAATCTTGGTAGTAAATTATGACGCATTTCCCGGTTTCCGATTGAGCTGAAATTTTATATACTTATTTACGTTTAGTAACAATAACTAAAACGACTATTTTTTTTTCCAAAATAAAAATTAAACCCATTTTGAAGTCGGTGTTATTTTTTTTTTGTTTGATAGGTTTGCGTTTAACCACTATCTCACCTTATGGTAGGTAAGTGATGATATGGTCTAGGATGTAACACGCCTGCCTAGAAGATACCTGTTCAATCTCCATTTGAAGATTCCAAGGTTATAGTTTTCGGGAAATACGGACGCCGGTAAAGCGTTCCACTTGGCTGTTCCCATGATAAACATGGAGCCAAATCGCACATGTCTAACTCTAATGTATTCAAGATTGACATTTCTTAAGTTCGCAGTTATCTCTCTAGGACGTACCCAAATTCAGTTGGTATATTACGTCATGGAGCAGTAAATACGTGCTAGGAGCAGTTAAACTTCAGTGAAGACGGGAATAAGGCTCCTATTTTACTTTATAAGCCCGTTTTATTTGTAATAAACAAGGTAATGAAACCAAAAATAATAAAATTGTAAGTCTATAAAATTGTACAGGTTAGGGTCAACGCTCAAATATTTTCCCCCTCACACTTAAGCCCAATATCTGCCCCTATTACAACCAACATTAGAACAGATCATTAAATTAATGGACCAGACCCTTCATACAATCACATCCGGATAGTAATCAACCGGATAATACGCAATAACATCAAATATTATTTCCTTTCAGAAACCGGTATCGCCGGACCATTCGGGTTTAAGTAATTGGAGTTCTGACATCGGCAGGTAAATATCGGATATTGGTACCTATACCGGATATACGTGAACAAAAACCGCGTTGTACGATAATGCGGCAGTTGAGTTTTGTTTGATGCTGACGGAGCGAATATCGGACAAGCGCCTAATATAGGCCAGGCGTCCAATATTCACTCTTGCAACATCCAATATTCTTTCTTTCTCAATCAACGAGGATAATATTATCTTGAACGTTCTCGACTTTCAAGACTCAAGACTCTATTTCTAGAGCGTCTTTAAAATCTACTCACGGTTATAACTCTGATTGCGTAAGAATTTAAACAGTAATGGGCCCGGTATTTGCGCTAAGACTGAGAGACTGAGAGGGCTGTAAGTGTATGCCGTGCACCAGTAAACCAGGATAGATCCTTGATGTAGAAATCTTCAGTAAAAAGAGTATCAAAATAGCATGATCATAGTACTTATTTTTATGTTAAGCAATCAAAAATAACGCACAACTGAAACAGGGGCTGAATTCTGTAAGTATGGAAAACTTTATAAAAAATGAATGTGCTTTAGACCACAAGACTGAAGTACAACTTCTTTAGTTTAGCTCCATCTATCGGCCGGTACCTTACTTTGTTTTTGCTTTGTTTAATGTTAATGTCGCCATCTTGACAATTATTGTGTATTGTCATTTTGCCGGACATACCAGCACAATAATACGATTTTTTTTTTTTTGACAATGGAGATCTACATAAACCAACTTCAACTTCGGTTCGCTTGCATTCGCCAGCTTAGTCCCCAAGACAAGCGTGCGTAAAGAAGTTTTACTTCAAAAATGTTTTTATTAATTATCTCATACGATGTTAATTTAAAGCCAAATCTTCATGACATAACTACATGGCACCATTCAATTACAGGTGGGAGTTGTGGCGGCAAAACGAGAAAGACCGCTTCACCACTTTGTATTATTTTCCAAAACTTGTGTTATTTTCAGTGTTAGATCATAAAATTGGTGATGTTTTATTTGTTAAGTGCTGGATTACAGGCATGAGTGTGGGAAAGTGGTATAATGATGGTGAAACGTTTTCGTGCTGTTTCCAAAACTCCTTTGAAGCTTCTAGTAAAGTTGCCACCACTTTAGGAGTATGACTTAGACTAGACTATGACTTGACTTGATGACTTGGACTGTGATCTGACAGATATCTGCGTGAAATACCACTAAATTGAGAAATTATAAATTGCTTGTCACTGGCTTGACAGAAAAGAGTGGAGCCGAAACATCAAAAAAATTATATGAGTTCTGTCCTACCTACGTTATATTAGGTAGGTATATGCTTGTTTTAAAAAGAAAACGTGTTCTCGAAGCAATGTAGATAATAATATAGGTAGGTATGGAATGGGTCCCGATCTCCCGACTAAGCAACACAGAAAGTGCTAGTAGATATTAGATACAAACTTTCAGTCGGAATCCCATTTATAGCCGTTACGTAGCGCTATCGCCAACGTACACTTCCGGCACAAAAATAGCCATTTTCATCCCGGAAGAATAGATTTCATGTTATAACAAAAACTTGCTCGTTTCACTGTACTCTTTCTTCGACGAAGGCTCGTCTTACAACATAACTTTGAAACACCGTACCATAGTTTCCGATTTTTATTCTTATTTAAATAAATAACAAACGCAAAGCGTAAAAAACCGACTTTAGACTTATATGGTTTTCTCGTGGATGTCATTGTCACAACTGGACCAAACACGGCTTCCCGTGTGGCCCCAATTTGGTGCCTGGTGCTTCCACCAGTACCTATTCAAATAAAAAAAGAATTATCAAAATCAGTTCACCCAGTCGAAAGCTCTGAGGTAACAAACGAAAAAAAGACAAGTGTTAGATAACACTAATGAAGTAAAACTTTTTTAGTTTAGCTCCATCTATCGGTCGGTATAACTTTGTTTTGCTTAATGTTAATTTCGCCATCTTGACAATCGTAAATTGTCATTTTATCGGACATACCAACATATAATACAATTTTTTAACTTTGTTATGTTGACAATGGATATCTACGTTAACCAACAACTTTCAACCTTTTTTTTTTTTTTTTTTTTTTTTTTTTTTTATGTTAAGGAATGACGTGACGAGCTAGCCGTTCGCCTGATGTTAAACGACACGGCTGCCCATATCAGCTGCAGTGTCACTCAGAACTCTAAAGTATAGAGGTTCGCGTGACACTGCACTGCGCACGTCATCCAGAGACATCAGCACAATCTAGTAATAAGATTACTAAACTGTGAGATCAGATCATAAAGTCTCATTTGCCCAGTAATTTCACTAGCTACAGTGCCCTTCAAACCGGAACACAGCAGTGATTGCGCACTACTGCTTGGCGGCAGAATAACTGGCAAAGCGGTGGTACCTACCTAGACGAACTTTGCAATAAAGTCCTACCACCTAGTAAACTTCCATTCACCTCGCCAGCTTACCTACTCCCTAAGTCAAGCAGTAAACTTTTACTTAAAATAAAATAGTCGAATTGAGAACCTCCTTTTTGAAGTCAGTTAAAAAGCCACATTGCATTAACCCGCTCTGTTTTATCTAAAATACACGGGCTTTGACGTCGAACGTCACATTTTTTATTTACCTTTCCGCATCAAGCAACATTTTAAAACACAAAACACACATCATTATTCCATGCACGCATCAGGAATTTTTACGCAACGGAAAATGTGTACAAATATGCCAAGAGCACTGTTCTCCATTGTCAGGTAAATCAAAATTACATTTCTGTATGTCATTACTAGGTGATAGGACTTTTCTGCAAAGTTCGTCTAGGTAAGTACCACCGCTTTGTCAGTTATTCTGCCACGAAACAGTAGAGCGCAGGCACTAATTTATTCAAATTTGAAGGGCATTGTATGTAGTGAAATTACTGGGCAATCGAGACTTTAATATGATCTGATTTCACAGTTGAGTAATCTTATTACCAGACTGTGCTGATGTCTCAGGATGATGTGCGCAGTACATTGTCACGCGAAACTATATTTTGGAATTCCAAGTGACACTGTTCCGTTATGGGCTACCGTGTCGCTTAACATCAGGTGAACGACTAGCTCGTCCCATCATTCTCTAACATAAATAAATAAAAAAATAAATGAAAAAAAGTTACGTAATCGCCCAGCAGAACATGAGGTGATCGCGGAACTTTGGCTGCAATAGAACAGAAGAAATCTCATTCTAAATTTGAAAATTCCCATAGTAACTATGCACATAAGCTGCGTATTGAAACTGTCAAATCCATACAAATTTGTGTTTCTATCCATTCATTCAAGTTACGTGATCACCTAGAACTCATAAAAATATATAATAATACCCAGGTACTCATGAGAATCTAAAACAAAAGCCATTTTTATCCGGATTAGCAGTGTGAATACAACTTAAGATCACCCGGATGTAATCCAGCTTTTCAGCTTAAGCCAAGGTCAAATGGATGGATGTTTACTTTCACGGGATTTCTGGATTTAGCCGCTCGGCAGAGCAATCATTTTTAGTAGGTACAATTGGGTTAAAAATTGTGGGTAACCAGTACTGCTCTGCTCATTTTTCCCCATATATTTAGGCGAAGCATCACATGATGCATAAGTTTTGAAGTAAAACTTCTTTACGCCCGCTTGACTTGGGGAGTAAGCAAGAGAGAGAGGCGGGTTGTACTGGTTCATGTAGATCTCCATTGTCAGCATAACAAACATAAAAATTACTTAAAATTGGTATTATCATGTTGGTATGTCCGGTAAAATGACAATATGTCGGCCGACAATGTATGTTCGAGAAAAGGATGGTGGCCCCACGTCCCAGTTATTGAAATGTATTATAACTAAGTAATTTTTACACGCGACTGTACCTTTCAAGGAAAAGTGAAACATTATTTGGATTATGGAAATTATTTAAAATTGAAGATTAAGGAAAGGTAAAAATGTTGGGAGAAGGAAGTTTGGCAAATAATGGCAGAAGCCTCCGTAAGGATTAGCGGTACCGCCTACCTGTGGTTGAAATCACGAAATAAGACTGCAAATACTTAGCATGTTGATTTTTGAAGTAAAACTTCTTTACGTACACAACACTTGGGGAGTAAGCTGGCGATTCGAACGGCAGTTGATAATTGTTGGTTAACGTAGATCTCAATTATCAACATAACAGAGTACATTTTTTTTTTATTTGGTACGCTCGGTAAAATTACAATTTACAACTGTCAAGATGGCGACATTAAACAAAGCAAAAAAAAAGTTAATCAAAGTTATACCGGGGGATAAATGGAGCTAAACTAAAAAAGTTTTACTTCAGTCGTGTGGTCTAAAGCACACTCGTTTTTTTTTTATGTCAGCCAGTAAAATTGTACTTTAATGTACCAACATCAGCCCAATATGTTGTCACTGCTGGGAGTAGGGTGCATCAGTTTGAAAGTCGCATAGGCTACCGCTCAGCCACAATCAACCCCAACTACAATAAATTAAAAAAAAGGAATTAAAACAAATAAATAAATAAAAAACGAGTGTGCTTTATACCACAAGACTGAAGTAAAACTTCTTTAGTTTAGCTCCATCTATCGGCTGGTATATCTTTGTTATTTCTTTATTTAATGTTTATGTCGCCATGTTGACAATAATTGTAAATTGTCATTTTACCAGATATACCAACATAATAATACAAATTTTTTACTTTGTTATTTTGGCAATGGAAATCTACGTGAATCAACTTCGCCGCTCGCCTCGCTACGCATTCACCAGCAACTCCCCAAGTCAAGCGTGCGTAAATAAGTTTTACTTCAAAAATCTTGTTATTTTTCGTTATTCAGATTTTAATAATGTTGTTTAAAAGTAAGTGTTCCATAGGTATTGATTAAGTCAGTCATACACTTTAGACACCCAACCTTAGGCCATAGACAAAAGTAAATAAGATACCTACTTGTTTATTTTTATTTAAGTTTATTGAATGCTGACATTTGCATAATGATTAAAAGATGTATGGGTGTTATAGGCGATTGTTTATAGAAAATTTAAACAATTGAAGGTTGACACTAGGAGTTTAAGTTAAGATCTATCAAGACTGATAATGGTTGACTAGTTTATCAATAAATAAATAAAACTAAGAAAATATTGTGCACAATAGTAAAACAGCTTAACTTATTCCTAGCTTAGTTTAAATGATGATTTCATTATCATGTTTCAATCATTATTATTTCAATGTTTAAAATCTGGTTCACCATTTATTTTATATTATTTTGTATGAATAGGAGTGGCTTAAAATTATATTATCTGATACAAACACAAATAATAAGTATGCATATATGCAATTTTGATACCTTATAAAGATCTAAAACCCAACTATTTAAAGGTAACTTGAATTTAAGGAAGGCTGATTGATGGGTCCTAAATAAAGAATTCTTTGATATACAATGCAATGCATTTTTATTTGATTATCAGATTTATTATGTAACAGTTATAAACTAGTTTTGCAGTAACTAAACATGTGAGAGTAAAATAGCTTTTTTGCCTGAACATGAGTTTTTATTTATTTGAAATAACATCAGACTTATTTTAATCTTAAGATCTGTATTTTTTATTCTAAACTAGAACATATTTGTAATGTCTATAAGTAGTATAAATGGTGCGTGAGGAATATAGCCCATCCATTTCATGGTGCAAAATTCGACACTTTCATGAATGGTTACAAACTGGCAAAATTACAACAAGCATAAATCCATATAATGAATAAAAAATTTAACATCTCTTTCAAATCAACTTGAGCCTAAAATTATATACTTAACTATTAGAAAGTCTGATAATTAAAATACTAAATAAATTTACAAAACTGTGAAACTGTCTTCACCATCTTTAACATCCTTAAATAAATTTGTAGCATTATCGGAATTTTTATGTATTTTTACTACTTTCCCTTGCTTATGCCTTGGAATACCGTGTTTCACTAACATGTGTCTGCGAACAGTCTTTGCCATGGCATAGGTAACGTTACAGACGGTACATAAGAACACATACACTCTATCATGAATATTATTAGAATGAGCAAGCATTTCACTGCGACGGAAAAATTTACGGGGACAATAATCGCAGACTATCATTTTCTCACCATGAAATTTCATGTGATTCTTATAAATTGCTTTACGACGGAATGTTAATCCGCAAATTTCACATGTAAATGGACGCTCTCCAGTGTGTAATCTTATATGTTCTATTAGCTGAAGACGTCTAGCAGCTTTAAAGTTACATTGATCACATATGAGGGTCGAACCAATTCCGTGTCGGTATATCTGATGCTGTGTCAACTCTGCTAATACTGGAAATCCTTTGCCACACTGATCACATACATACCGGCAAACTCCATGTCTTTCCATATGATGCCTGTAAGTATGTGGGTTCGCTAAAACTCTAAAACAAATGTTGCAAGTAAAATCTTGATCCGTAGCTTTTTTTTTCAACTCCTTTTTCAATTTGTCTTTTATTGGTCTACATTTTGTCACTGGCATTTCTATATCTTCAATTTTAGTTGTTAGTAATTTTTCAACTGAATATAAAAATATGTTGATGTTATCCGAATCACTGAGAGAGATGTTTTTGTAACTGTTTGAATTCCCATTTGTGTCATCACTGGCATTGTCTTCAGAGATTTGTTGAACATCCACTTCCACTTTGATTTTGGAATACGCCCCTTCGGATTTTGTACTAACACAATTCTCTGAGAATGTCTGAATGCTCTCTTCACAGTAGTTGGAAGTAGTTGCCTGAGTTGAGCAAGGATTGGCATCTTCTAAAAAATTTTTGTTAAACAAAGTGTACTGACGAATAACTTCCTTCACCATGTCAGCATTCAAATCCTGTTTTAAACTGAAATTAACAAGTCTAGTCAATTTACTGTCACTCGTCGCGCTTGTAATTATAAACGAAGCAACTGCTTCAAGAGATTTCTTGCATCCATGGCATATATTAGTAGGAAAATGATTGCTTTGCTTTACACATATATTGGTTATTTTCTCAAATGATACTCCGTATGGGCTGAGACCGTTTTCTTCAGAATGATTAACTAAAGACACCATTTTATCAGGCTTTTCATGATTCAAGCACACTCTACATATCGTATTGAAAGATTCATCTTGATTTTGCATTTTTACAACCGTATTTCACTCGGGAATTGAAAATAAATAAAAATAATTTTTATTTTTATTTATTTTTGCGCAATGTACATACATTTACAATTACATTAAGCCATTACCATTTAGGCATTTACCATTTTCAAATTCCACTTTATTTATTTACTACTTACAAAAGTGGCACTTCCACTGGCACATGTCATTTTATCTGCCGCTGTCATTTTGGTGCTTTTTTTTTCAATTTGGCTTCAAATTAAGGACCTATGTTTTTCGCCAGCCGCCCAAATGGTCTTGAAGCAATAAGCATAGCAGCCTCGTAATCCCATAATAATATTAGCAAGACCTAGCCCACATTTTCCTAGAGATCCAAATAAACTTTGTTGATAGTTCTGTTTTTCATCTTTTTTAATTTAGTCTTACTTTATCAACAAAAGAAAATCTATAAGTAATATTAATAAATGCATTAAAAACAAAGATACGAACTTTTTATCATACCAATGAAAACAAGCGGTAAAATTTTATTTAATGGAGTCGAAGATGAGACGCTCGACCTCAATAGGCCTTGCGTACAACGAGCTGTCGTACATATCGGGCGGCCGCGGCCGGCGGTGCGGCGTCAGTCTTCCGTGTCCGTGCCACATTATAATCTAGATCTTTTCAAAACAATAGTATACAGTTAAATGAATCACGACTGCCTGCCTAGAAGGTTCATCCTCGACCTCATCTTCACTTTCCGTCACGTGAAATGTAGTCATTTGAAAACCCATAAAATGTAAGAAAAATTTATATTCTGTCCCTAATCAAAAAAACGGCTGCACCATACTATGAGTTCCACGGAAAATCTCATGATAATTAATACACCTAAAGCATTCACGCACACTAATGAGCTTCTTCTTGCGGTGCCGGCGTCATGTGTCGGGTCTCGGGTTCCTTTTCCCTCAAATATGGTCGAGGAAGGCGATGGCTGGCACATGTGTCAAGCTCGTGAACGGGCGATGGTCTCACAGTATATTATTCCTAGCGGAGACTCGTAGTATATACGCAAATATAAATAAAGTAATTGAAATTCCCGATATTCAAATGTTACATAATAATATCGCTCCAGTCCTGTATCGATTTTGTTAAAAAAAATATACAATAAACAAATAAGTAATATAATAAAGAATAGCATGGATCCAGGAATCTGTGGTAAAGCAGCATAAAAAAAATCTATAGAGACTTACAAGGAGTGGCGGAAGGCGAATATTGCCTATAATATAAAAAAATGTCTGAGTTGTTGTTGAAAAAACCGCCTAAATTGGCGAAACTGTTGACATGTCGCGTGAGTCCCCCTCTACTGGTGCGGTGTTCCCGCGTCACTGACGCTATAACGAAAGACTTATTTTGTCAGTCAAAATGCCACGATAAAATGGTGGATATTTTACTGAAGGCTTTAAGAAGCCTCGAATAGAAAACGAAAAGACACGGTTTTAAAACTTGAAACCTTTTGCCGTCTTTAGTGCACGTTCACGAACACTTGACGGAAAATAATCCACCCTTACTACACATTAAAATTCAAAAATACACGGGTAATGAAAAAAAGTTCAAAATCCTCAACCGCTATTTTCGGATTATTCTCAACGACCCAATAAAATATATCATTAACTTGAGAAATAAATATCTTTGATTGAGTTTTGGCGGGAACGCGAAAAAGATTGCGTCACCGCATTGTATTATTTTCCAAAACTTGTGTTATTTTCAGTGTTAGTGCATAAAATTGGTGGCATTCTATTCGTTAAGTGCTGGATTACAGGCGTGCGTGTGGGAAAATGGTATAATGTTGATGAAACGTTTCTTTTCATGTTGTTTCCAAAGCTTGTTTCCAGTTGTTTCCATAGAAGCTTCTGGTAAAGTTGCCACCACTTTACCAGGAGTATGACTTGACTTGACTATGACTTAACTTTATGACTTGGACTGTGGCTTGACTTGGACACATTATATGATATTAATTAACTTAAGAAATTATCTGGCTAAATACACAAAAGTGTGGAGCCAAAACCAAACAAAAAAAAAACACGATTTCTATATTTCACAAAATTGTGATACATAGTATCCAAAGAGCATATAACCACTTAGGCACTTATCCTCTACTTGGTCTGTGGTGTGCACATATGTACCTACATAAATAGTTACTGGAGTTTTGGCGGGAAAACGGAAAAGATCGCGTCGCCGCATTGTATTATTTTCCAAAACTTGTGTTATTTTCAGTGTTAGTGCATAAAATTAGTGGCATTTTATTCGTTAAGTGCTGAATTACAGGCATGAGTGTGGGAAAGTGGTATAATGATGGTGAAACGTTTCTATTCGTGTTGTTTCCAAAACTCCAAAGAAGCTTCTGGTAAAGTTGCCATCACTTTGCTAGGAGTATAACTTGACTAGACTAGACTACTGGATGACTTGGACTGTGACTTGACTTGACTTGACACAATATAATATATTAATTAACTTGAGATATCAATTACTTGACACTGGCTAAATACACAAAAGTGTGGAGCCAAAACCAAACAAAAAAAAAATAGTTACTGAAGTCGTAATTTTAAATTTTTCCTTTGATATCATTAAACCGTAAAAACAGTGGGGTTTTTTTGTTTTTAGAGTGTGTTTTTCCTTGTCTTCAACTCTTCATATATCGAGGCATAACTTGTGCTTGAAGATGGGAAATTACGATAAAACGTTTAAGACTATATGCCGCGTATGTTTACAACACGACAAGACTGAAAACATGGTCTCTTTATGTGATACTTCTGGTGAGAAGGGATTAAGTTTTTACGGTGCATCGTTCGAAAACTTGACCAAAATATCGGTGAAGCAAAACGACTATTTTCCGACGAAAATATGCAAACAGTGTACAAAAACTCTTGAAGAACTTATTGTCTTCATGTCACGGTGTAAAACAAGCGACAAGAAACTATCAAAGCTGATTACTTTCAGTTTAAAACAAGATTTGAACGGCGAAATGGTTAAAGAAGTTATTTGTCAATACACACTATTTTGTCAGTATTTTCCTGAGGAGTCTGCAATATCTAACTATGCTAGCACATCTCATTTTGAAGAGAACATGAAGTCACTGACGGAAGAAAACCTTCACAAGTCTGAAAATAGCCATTCAGAATGCATCAAAGTTGAATCACCCGAAATACCAGTTCATGGAAGTGATAGCGATGAAGATATTTATCAAAACTTCACAACCAACCATGAGAGTGTATCCCAAAGTGATTCTGACAATGTAGATGTGTTTTTGGATTCAATAGAAAAATTAGTGTCATCCAAGATCAAGCAAGATGATCAGAAAAGAAAATTAAAAAAGGAAATGGTAGCCAGCAGAAAAGAACAAGACAAGGAACGCAATTTAACTTGCAACATTTGTTTGAAAACCTTAGCAAACTCAGCCACTTATGACAATCACATGCAAAGGCATGAAGGCTGCCGATATATTTGTGATCAGTGTGGTAAAGGTTTCCCTGTTTTATCTGAGCTGACGCAACATCAGTTATATCAACACGGCATTGGCCTCTACCTCGAGTGTGATTATTGTTCTTTCAAAGCAGGAAAACGTCTGGAACTTATCGAACACATCAGACTACATACAGGCGAGCGACCGTTCACATGCGAAAAATGTGGTCTAAACTTCCGTAGGAAAGCTATTTACCGTAACCATTTAAAATGCCACAATGAGAAGAGTATCCCATGCAATTACTGTCCAAGGAAATTTTACCGACGCAGCGAAATGCTGGCCCATTGTAACAATATACATGATAGAATGTACCTATACTTGTGTCGAATTTGTAATGTTACATATGCAAAAGCTCAGACCGTTAGAAAACATATGGTTATTAAACATGGCATTGCAAGAGAGATGCAGGGAAAGATAATTAGAGTGAACAAGAATGCTAATAGTATTTTATTTAAGGATAGTAAGATCGGAGAAGGTGATTTTAATTTGTAAGTGTTATTAACTTTGGAATCATCACATCACAAAAACTGTGTCCTTTAAAAGTATAAAGTCAAAGTCAAAAGATTTATTCCAAATAGGCTATTTTTAGCACTTTTACAAGTCAAAATTATATTAAGTGCTTAAAATTAAGTTATTTCACTAAGCAACTAAAAAATTACAAAGTGCTTATTGTCAAATAATATATAGTATAGTATATTACAAATATATAATAAATATATAATGATAAGCTAAAATAAAACTTAAATTATCCATGTAATTTAAAGATGTATGTAGCTTTCTAACAGTCGAAGATTTTTATGAAGTGGATTGGTAGTTCTAGATATTAATTGCCACTATATATACCGTTTTATTAATATTCGTACAGGTACAATTATGCAAAGTGAGGTTATTCATTTTTAGATTGGTATATCAGTTAGGTTGTAATTTCAATTTTAATTTCTTATTTTGGGTTGCACTATAATTTCCGTTAAATTTACTGAAATAGTCAAAATAATAAACCTGCAGCACAGTCCAAGCATAACTTTTATGTTTTTTAATAGGTCTCTAAAATGCTATTTTTATAGTTGTAAATGGCAGGATTTTTTTATTTGATCTTTAGACTGTGTGATATTTGCTGGTTATTGTTTTTTATTCTGTGCTGTATTTAAGTGTTTACTAGATGGAGACTATGTTAATTTTGCTGGTTTTTTTTTAAAATGTGTATAATAAAATCCAGTAATCCATTTTCTATATATTGTATTTCTCTTTCTGATTAGTTAAGATGTCTCCCACCCGTAAGTAAAGGTATATCAACTATTTACACCACAACTTTATACCTACCAACACCACACATCACAATTTTATTAAATGTATTAATTACTTAAATAAGAAACAGCAGGTTTATTTATATTTCATCTGAGATGTATCATGTGGATATATTTCAAATTATGAATAAAGTGATATTCTTTTTTTATATATAACTGTTTTTTTTGTATGTTTTGTGCTATTTATTTTATGGCCTGTAGTATCAATTTAGTTAGTTAGTACAAATACTATAGTTTTATACCTGTGTTCTTTACTATGGCAGTATTGTTATTGGGATTTTCTTAAATATTTTGGTCAAGTGCTGTTTATAATTCTGGGATTAGGAACTAAGGCAGTATAGATTGTTCTTTGGTGCTTAAAATGTATAACTAAAACCAATCACACTTCACACTAATATTAGGTCTTTACCTATGAAATTGCCGTTTTGTTTGAAAAAAGTTAAAGTATTTTTTTTCGAACTTATTTTTTTTTTTTATTCAAAGTAATCACCCCTGCAATCAATGCATCTTTGCCAACGCTGTGGCAGTTTATGGATGCCCTTCTTGAAAAAATCAGCAGGACGGGAGACGACAAACTCTTCAAAGGCGTTTTGTACTGCCTCTCGGGAATTGAATTTTTTCCCGCTAAAAATTTGTCCAAATTTTGGAAAAAGTAATAGTCGGTAGGCGCAAGATCTGGTGAGTATGGCGGATGAAGGAGAGCTTCCAAACCAACTCATGCAGCTTAGAGACGGTCTGTTGTGCAGTATGGGGTCGCGCGTTGTCGTGAAGTAGCAGTGGAGACGACCGATTGACCAAAGCTGGTTGCAGACGTGCGAGTTTCGCCATCATTGTGGTCAGTTCTTCAATGTACACATCTGCAGTAATGCTCTCGCCGTTTTGTAAAAAGCTATGATGAATCACACCAGCACTAGACCACCAAACTGTGACCATCACCTTTCTAGGGGTCATTTTTCGTTTTGCACATTGCTTTGGTACCGAACCAGAATCTAACCAACTTGCTGAGCGCTTTCGATGGTCAAAAAGAATCCATTTTTCGTCGCACGTAACAATTCGGTTCAAAATTCCTTAATTTCTGTGCCTGTTAAGCAGCGCAAGGCAAGTCTCGACGCGTACGTTGCGCTGGCGATCGTTAAGTTCGTGGGGCACCCATCTATCTAGCTTTTTTATCTTGCCAATCTGTCGCAAATGGACCAATATTGTTTTGATGCTAACATCAAAAGCTGCTGCCAGCTCAGCTGTAGATTGAGATTCATCAGCTTCCACAATCGCCTTTAATTCATCATTGTTGACCAAAGTTTCCGGACGACCACGAGGTTCATTTTTCAAGTCAAAACTCCCAGAACGGAACCGAGCAAACCAATAACGGGTTGTACGTTCGTTTGTACAGTTCTCTCCGTAAACGTCGTTGATGTTACGTGTCGTTTGTGCCGCGTTGGTGCCACGACGGAACTCATATTCCATAATTACACGAAATTTCAAAGTATCCATTATGAGGAAAAATGTTGAAATGTAATGAAAATACAACGCTAATCAATAAACAAAAGACTTATATTGTAAATAGAATGTCATGTTTTTAAAACAAAATTAATTTGAATTTAGAATTCATAGCCAATCAAAACTTTTTTTTGTTTGAAAAAGTCTGTACTGCAATACGGCAATTTCATAGGTAAAGACCTATTATTATAAAGGCGAAAGTTTGTGTGTATGTTTGTTACTCCTTCACGCTCAAACGGATGAATGGATTTCGATGAAATTCGGTACCAAAATAGCTTATACTCTGGATTAACATATAGGCTACATTTTATCCCGCAAAAGTGAAATGTTCCCGTGGGATGAGCAAATAATTAAAGAAAATTTTATCTGCGTTGAAGAGAATAAGGTCCAAGAACATTTATAAAGATTTTCTTCGCATTCACCAGCCGCTTGAAAATTCAGGGCTAACTGCTTGCATACACGAGAAGAAGCTTCAGTATAGGCAGGCCAGTGCCACTGGCGTGCCTATACTGAAGCTTCTTCTCAAAGCGCGCAGTGCACTGGCCCAGTGCACTGCGCGCTTTAGGTAGAAATTTACATGCCGTCTTATCGGGTCGGTTTGTGTACGTGTAAGGCGTCATTACAGCCTCTTTAATAGCGATAGAATGAGGCAGCTGCTCAAGGTATGCTTGTAGCGCTGTGCGGGCTGAACTTAACCTTATTACGTTGCGGGGGGCGAGTTGGCTGGACTGAAGTCGCGATCCCTTCTCGCGGACGGACGGACGAGGGCTCACGGGGGGTTTTAGTGGGTTTGAGTCCCATACCGACCCGATAGCTCAGTTGGTAGTAACTCGGCCTTCAATTTCAATTTTTATTTGCATTATTTGCCTTCTAAACTGTAACAGGTTGTGAGTTCAATTCCCACCCAGGACAAATATTTGTGTGATGAACATCGATATTTGTTCTGTGTCTGGGTGTTATATTGTATTCTAAGTATGTATTTTCAAACAATAAAAATATTCTATCAGTTATATAATACACGCTTTGCTTAGTTTGGGACTAGATGGCGCTGTGTGAACTAACCACAAATATTTCGACAGCCTCTGTGGTGTGGTGGTCGGCTTATAACCGGGAGGCGGGTTCGATTACCGTGACAGCACAAGCACACAAAAAAAGCGCAAGTACCTACCTGCTTGTTGTGTCTGGGTACTGCGTGGGACCATGAACCTCGTAGTTTCTGGGTCCCTAGATACAGGAAATCCTAGTTAGGGTCCAGGATCTATATAAGTATATGTGATTGTCGGGCGTTTATTATTATTATTATTCTGCTACGGGACTGTAAAAACTTGGCCGGAAACGGGAAAGTCCCAAATTCATAAGCCATAAAAAATTAAACATCTAACTGCCTAAACGCAAACATTATCTCGTCATTATTCATCAAAGCTACAACGTAGATGTAGGAAGCACCTACAATTTACGGTTCGCGACCCTTGTACAGTTCTGCACAGTAATTTGATGTTGATATTTGGCTCTAAAAGGGTCCACAATGACCTTTACTGCGCCATTAACTTACCTTCCCGTCGTTTAAATTAAGGACTCTGGTTTGTACTGCCACTATAGTACTTTGTCCAATGTGTAAAGGAAGCTATAGATACTACCAATTGTGTATTCTGTGACTAGATAATGTTAAACGGAACTATTAGGAGGATGCCGTAAGCAAAATTTTCGTTCGACATCTTCAATACGTACATATAGGTTCAGTGGCGGATTTATCATTAGCCTGAGTAGGATTGAGTCAGTTTAAAAATATGCTATGTGTTAAACCAATGTAAAGAGTTTTGGCGGGAACACGAAAAAGATCGCGTCAGCGCATTGTATTATTTTCCAAAACTTTTAGTGCATACAATTGGTGGCATTTTATTCGTTAAGTGCTGGACTACAGGCATGGGTGTGGGAAAGTGGTATAATGATGGTAAAGCGTTTCTTTTCGTGTTGTTTCCAAAACTCCAAAGAAGCTACTAGTAAAGTTGCCACCGCTTTACTAGGAGCATCATTTGACTAGACTACGACTTGACTTTATGACTTGGACTGTGCCTTGACTTGACATATATATTACTTAACTCGAGAAATTATCAATTACTTGGCTACATTGCACTGGCTAAATACACAAAAGTGTGGAGCCATAACAAAAAAAAAAAAAAAAAACCAATGTAAAAGTCTATGTCCATTCCAAATTTCATTTTAATCCGTTCAACTGTCGCGGTCTGTAAAGGGAACAAACACACACACACACACTTTTTGCTTATATTTCAAATTTTTGCATTTATAATATTAGTGTGACAATTTCAAGGAGAATATCTAAAAAAATCATGGATTATAAAACGAAATTCATATTATATTCATAAAGATGATACCTCTAACTTTAGTATATTTTTAATGTAATGTCCTAATTCGGAAATGTCATTATATATTGATGACGAGCTTCTGCCCGCAGCTTCGCCAGCGGCGTGGCCTATGGGAAAATAATTCAACCACCCATTTCACCCTGTTAAGGGTGGAATTTCGAAAAATCCTTTCTTAGCGGATGCCTACGTTATAACATCTACCTGCATGCCGAATTTCAGCCCGATCCGTCCAGTGGTTTGGGCTGTGCGTTGATAGATCACTATGTCAGTCAGTCACCTTTGAGTTAGGTATATATATTTAGATGTAGGTAATTCGGGAATACTTTGCAATATTTTCCTTTATATTGACGATATATCGTTTAAAAATAAATTTAAAAAACCGGGATAACCGAATAAAAAATAACTATAAAATCGTTCTATGATCCCCAATAATACTTTATCGACATTAATACCAATTTTTCAACGATGACACATTTTTTTACAAATGAAACAGTTAGTTTTAATTTTTTTAGTTATAATTTATTTTTAATTTTAACAACTGGTGGTTCTAAAGGACTATTTCATATATTTATTTGATCTGCATATTTCAAAAAATCTGCAAAATTAACACATTCTTAAGCCCAGAACCATTTTGACATCAAAATGATATGCGATTTTCAACTTTAAATAGAGCACCTTAAATACGTAAAAATTGTTCTTGGATTCGACCTTAATTATCTACCTACTTAAAACTTCAAAAATGTTACTTATAACACATCTCAGTCACTAAAAACAGTCGGCTTTATCCTTTATTATAATATATAAATAAAACAGAAAACAATAAAATATAATAAAATAAAGGGATCTTAATCTAGCAAACCACTACCAGTAGGCAACGTGCCCAATAAGCTGGCAGCATTGCCACGTTGAATGGCAATGCTCAATCTTTGGCCAAAGTAAAAAACATACACCGTGGTACCACAAATACATAAACAGTAGTTTAATACTTCTTTTGTTGTTAAGCTGTAATTCTGCTTAGGTACATTCTTTATTTTTTTTTTTATGTTTTGGCTCCACACTTGTGTATTTAGCCAGTGTCAAGTAATTGATAATTTATCAAGTTAATCATATTTCACGCAAATATGTGTCAAGTCATAGTCGAAGTCATCAAGTCAAGTCATAGTCTAGTCAAAGTCATACTCCTAGTAAAGTGGTGGCCACTTTACTTGAAGCTTCTATGGAGTTTTGGAAACAACACGAAAAGAAACGTTTCACCATCATTATACCATTTTCCCACACTCACGCCAGTAATTCAGCACTTAACGAATAGAATGACACCAATTTTATGCACTAACACTGAAAATAACACAAGTTTTGGAAAATAATACAATGCGGTGACGCTATCATTTTCGCGTTCCCGCCAAAACTCTTCTTTATTATTATAAGAAGACACCGACGCAAAGTACAAATGGCTCTCCAAATCAATCTTCAAACTGAATACTCAACGTCAAAGTCAAAAGATTTTATTGCAAATAGGCTATTTTTTGCACTTTTACAAAAGAGCTCTACATTACGCTAACGTAATTTCACGCCAAACCCCTTTACCTACATTTATTGTATACATATTCCCATCCATTCCAAAAACGTTGGTTGACTTCAAAATTAAATTATTTGTGAACAAACATTCCTTTTCGCACGGGGTCAAGCGTTTCTGTAAAGATATAATGTCAATGGGGAACAGCAAACATTACGTACTCTGTGTACACAAATAAAAAGCAATTCGGATCCCTCCAGGGTCCCTAATAGACATACGTTGCTGTAGAACACCGGTGAGTTCAGTCGAGCATACATTACCAGCGTTCCTGGTCCTCCCGAGAATCTTTCTGGTCTGATGCTCGTGAGACATAGGTAGATCCATCTACGGAAAGAGATACCTAAAACGAACGAAACTGAAATAAAAATTTACTTTCTACATTTTTTTTACTTCAAACTTGTCTAGCATTTGTCCACGCTCTCACCTGATTGGAAGTGACGATGCGAGCGTAGGTGTAGCATGCTAGCCAAGTAAAAATGTTATCATAGAGTAGACAATTAAAAAAACGTGTGCTTTAGACCATACGACTGAAGTAAAATTTCTTTAGTGTAGCTCCATCTATCGGCTGGTATAACTTTGTTTTTGCTTTATTTAATGCGAATGTCGCCATTTTGACAATTGTAAATTATTGTCATTTTACCGGACATACCGGATTTTTTTTTTCTTTCAAAATATAGAGTGTAAATCCGATTTTGGCTGTAGGTTTAGCATGTAAATTATAAACTTTGTTACTTAAGGGCTGTCGATTTTGTAAAATAAATATAATAAAATACCAACATGATACAATTTTTTAATTTGCTATGTTGACAATGGAGATCTACGTTAGCCAACAACATTCAACTTCCGTTCGTCTCGCCAGCTTACTCCCCAAGTCAAGCGTGCGTTAAGAAGTTTTACTTAAAAAAATAGTGGCTTTAAATAATAGCTATACTCATTAATCAAGCTGAATGGCTTTGGGATCAGCTGGGCGATCACGTAACTCGATTGCAACAGATAAAAACACATATTTGTATGGATTTGACAATTTGAATACGCAGTTTATGTGCATGGTAAGCATGAAAATTTTTCCTGTTGCATTGCAATCAAAGTTTCGTGATCACCCCCCTGGTTTAAAGAGCAGCAGCTGAAACGTATCAATAGAGTCGAGGGTAGAGGAGTAGAGGGAGCATAAACTTTGGGCAGATAAACGAGCAATACAATTTTCTTAAGCGTAACCTCCTAACACTTCATAAGATTCGCGTACCTACATATAGTAATTATTAATATGGGTTCTTTAATCTTAACAGTCTTTCAAAAAGCCAATTCTTGGCTTTGCCATGGTACCTTTTTATGCTAATGAAATGACGTGACGAGCGAATCGCCTCACAAAGTGACACGGCCGCCCACAACAGTTGCGGTGTCACTTGGAGCTCTAAATTATAAAGTTTCACGTGATACTGCTCTGCGCACGTCATCTCACGTTATCAGCACAATTTAATAATAAGTAATGAAACTGTGAGATCAGGTTATAGTTTCATTTTCCTAGTAATTTAGTGAAATTACTGGGCAAATGCTAGCTAATGAGCTACAGTGCTGTTCAAACCTGAAAACACTACTGTGTGGCGGCAGAATAACTGGCAAAGCGGTGGTAAGTACCTACCTAAACGAACTTTGCAGAAAAGTTCTATTATTTACCTATAATATTTATTCAAAAAAAAAAAACAAGAAAAAAAAATTAAAGTTTCGATGTCCAAATAATTTTACGGAAAGGTTGCATTCCAATTTCTCTTCTAAGTAGTCATCCCAAATCGCCTACATTAACTTCAAACACCGGGGTTCAGAGTCGAGATAGGCGCATTACATCTAACATCCATCGCGGAACCCTCGTGGAGCGCGTTTAACCCTGTCCTAACTGGGATCGTTCAGGTACGCTGCCCTCGGGACTTGGATGAAGTGGGGGGCGCAAGCGATGGTTCTGTAGCGGGAAAACGGTAAGAGCCAAAAGCGTAGAGGTAATGAAGTTTTTTTTATTTTTTTTTTATTATTTTTTTTTTACGTTTTGGCTCCACACTTTTTGTATTTAGCCAGTGTCAAGTAATTGATCATTTATCAAGTTATCGATATTTCACGCAAATATGTGTCAAGTCACAGTCGAAGTCATCAAGTCAAGTCAGTCTAGTCAGTCATACTCCTAGTAAAGTGGTGGCCACTTTACTCGAAGCTTCTATGGAGTTTTGGAAACAACACGAAAAGAAACGTTTCACCATCATTATACCATTTTCCCACACTCACGCCTGTAATCCAGCACTTAATAAAATGCCACCAATTTTATGCACTAACACAAGTTTTAGAAAATAATACAATGCGGTGATGCAATCTTTTTCGCTTTCCCGCCAAATCTCTGGGTAATGAAGTTTGTTGGAAAAAGTAGTTTGTCATTTTTGACACCTTTGCCAATAGGAAAAATCAAACATGAATCCTGCAATTTTTCACCATAAAAATAATTGTACCATGAAAAATCCTCGGCGATTTTTGGTTGGAGGTATATTTTCTCCAAAATGGGAGAAATTTGTTTTGTTGCCATTTATGTATTGATAATATTTGGCAATAATATTGGGTATTCAACTTTATACTTTGAATATGTATATGATAATTATATTTAAAGTGCATAAGGCGAATAAATTATCTTAGGGATGTTGCAATTTTACTAGGTAGTAGGACTTATCTGCAAAGTTCCACCGCTACCACCGCTTTGCCAGTTATTCTTCCGCCAAGTAGTAGTGTGCAAGTTGTGTTCCGGTTTGAAGGGCACTGTAGCTAGTTAAATTACTGGGCAAATGAGACTTTGTGACCTAATCTCATAGTCTAGTAATGTTATTGCTAGACTGTGCTGTTGTTTCAGAATGGCGTGCGCAGTGCAGTGTCACGCGAAACTATTCTTTAGAGTTTCAAGTGTCACTGCAACTGATAATTATGGGCGGTCGTGTCGCTTAACATCAGGCGAGTGACTAGGTCGTCATGTCATCTAAATATATATAACATAATAACTCAAAAATAACTCAAAGGTGACTGACTGACATAGTGATCTATCAACGCGCAGCCCAAACCACTGGACGGATCGAGCTGAAAGGCATGCAGGTAGATGTTATGACGAAGGCATCCGCTAAGAAAGGAATTTTCGGGATTCCACCCTTAAGGTGAAATGGGTGGTTGAATTATTTTCCCATAGGCCACGCCGCGGGCGAAGCTGCGGGCAGAAGCTCGTTTAGTAATATAACATTGAAGTTCATTAGAAGTTGTTGAGATACAAGACCGGGGTACTATAAATTTAATATAACGTAATGCTGTGTCCCGGTGGTGGACTACCTCATATTTTGTCGTGTGTGTCGACACAGGGAATACCCAGAGAATGGACAGCAGCATTCTCCTCGGTGCATAAGTCTTCTGCAATCACCAAGACGCCTGCCGAAGTTGCCGGGAAAACGAAAAAAAACGCTTCACCGCATTGCATTATTTTCCAAAAATTGTGTTATTTTCAGTAATAGTGTATAAAATTGGTGGTGTTTTATTCGTTAAGTACTGGATTCGTTAAGGACTGGTTAAGTACAGGCATGAATGTGAGAAAGTGGTATAATGATGGTGAAACGCTTCTTTTCGTGTTGTTTCCAAAAACTACATAGAAACTTCTGGTAAAGATGCTACCACTTTACTAGGAGAATGATTTGATTAGACTAGACTATGAGTTGACTTGATACATATTTACATATAAAATTAATTAACTTGAGAAATCAATTACTTGACACTGGTTAGATACACAAAAGTGTGGAGCCAAAACAAAAATAAAAAAAAGTGGCGTTTTATGAGGAGCCCTGCGTTCAGCAGTGGACGTTTTCTAGCTGATGATGTAATAAAAATAATTATTCATATAAAAAATACACGTCAAAAATAAACAAAGGTACACAGGTACATAGCAATTATTTTCAAATGTATGACTATACATATAAAATATATCATTATCATTATAACTACTTACTCAATTAAATTGTATAATAATAAAAATATTATGTCATGAGAAAATCATTCGAAAAATGACAAAATAAAATAATTAAAAATGTCACAAAAATTCACAATTTTTTTTTATGTTAGTGATTTATGTGACGAGCCAGTCGATCGCCTAATGTTAAGCGACACGGCCGCCCATAACAGAACATTGTCATTCGGAACTTCAAATTATAAAGTTTCGCGTGAAGTGTCACGAAAGTGTGAAGTGTGAAGTGTCTCAGGATGATGTGCGCAGTGCCACTGCACTGTAATGTTATCATCAGTAATGTTATTAACAGACTGTAAGATCAGAGCACGAAGTCTCAATTACCCAGGAATTTCACTAGCTACAGTGCCCTTGAAACCGGAACACAGTAGTGCTTGCTCACTACAGTTTGGCGGCAGAATAACTGGCAAAGCGGTGATACCTGACTAGACGAACTTTGCAGAAAAGTCCTACCACCTAGTACTAATAACTGAAATTTAAAATATCAGTCGATCCATCCGCTACCGCGTCTTACTTCAACCCTTCCAAACGGCAGATGTTCAAAAGGAAATAATTTAAGATCCGGCACTCGCAGACAGATTTTTTGTAGTCATCTGACGTGAACGTGGATCGTGATACGGAAGGAACGGTTAATGTGGCTGAAGGCTGAATTAGAGAGTTTTTTCCGGTACGCGGCACAGGGCTTTTTAGAGATCAGCGAAGTATGTGGTATCTACAGCTGAGACAGAGGTAAAGATGCACCTATGTAAAATCAACTCCCACTTTTTTTATTGTGTCGAGCTAACCATTCGCCTGATGTTAAGTGTCACGGCTGCCGATATCAGTTGCAGTGCCACTCGGAACTTTAAAGTATAGGGTTACGCGTGACCCACGAGAAAATATGAGGTGGTCTACCGCCGGACCACAGCATAATGTTACATTAAATTTATAGTACCCCGGCTTTGTGCTCCTTTTATGTTACCAAATGAAATGATGACCTAGTCAATCGCCTGATGTTAAGCGACACGACTGCCCATATCAGTTGCAGTGATACTTGAAACTCTAAAGAATATATTCCCGACTGTTACTCACGAATAGTATTTTATGAGGTTTCGAGCATATCCGATGCTCCGATGATGAAACCTGCTCGAGAAATCGACATATATTAATTTAAAATGACACTCATGAGAATTTTAATACTCTAAAGAATAGTTTCGCGTGACACTGCACTGCGCACGTCATTCTGAGACATCAGCACAATCTAGTGATAAGATTACTAGTCTGTGAGATCAGGTCATAAATTCTCATTTGTCTAGTAATTTAACTAGCTACAGTGCCCTTCAAACCAGAACGCAGCAGTGCTTGCGCACTACTGCTTGGCGGCAGGATAACTGGTAAAGCGGTGGTACCTGTCTAGACGAACTTTGCAGAAAAGTCCTACCACCTAGTAAACCTGCTAGGCTATCATGAATCTTGACTGCAACCGTTAGAAACACAAATTTGTACAAATTTGACAGTTTCAATACATAGTTTATGTGTATAATTACAACGAAAAATTTCAAATTAATCATTAAAATGTGATCTGAAATCTGAATCTTAAATCTTTTAATGTGAATTCACGCACGTGAATTTCAACATTTATAAACATTTTAAAGGTATCGATGTAGGTAACATTGAAAAACATTGAAAAAAATCTAACATTGGTCCTAAAGAACAGTTATATAATTAAAATAAATAAATAATAATAACACCCAACGATCACATATTATAAAGATCCTGGACCCTAACTAAGATTTCCTGTATCTAGGAACCCAGAACTACTAGGACCATGGTCCCACAACACAATAACTTGGTGCACAACTGGTGCACAAATACTCGTCCTGCCGTGAAAATCAAACCCGCTGCCTCCAGGCTATGAGCCGACCTGCTCAGCCACCACACCTCAGAGGCCGTTCAATCTCAAATCTACCTGAAAAGAAAAAATAGGTCGTTTTTTGTATGTTTATTTGTTTGGTTTATACTACGCTAAAAGGGCTGAACTGGGCTTTACTAGGTGGTAGGAATTTACTGCAAAGTCCGTCTAGGTAGGTACCACCGCTTTGCCAGTTATTCTGCCGACAAGCAGTAGTGCGCAAGACTTTATGATCTGATCTCACAGTTTAGTAATCTTATTACTAGATTTTGCTGATGTCTCTGGCTGACGTGCGCAGTGCAGTGTCACGCGAACCTCTATACTTTAGAGTTCCGAGTGACACTGCAGCTGATATGGGCAGCCGGACGACAGCAGGTGAACGGCTAGCTCGTCACGTCATTCATTAACATAAAAAAAAAACTGATTTGGATTAAATCGTGCACAAAGGTTGCTTGCATTGCCGGGCTAACTTTGATTATAATACTTTTTATGCCGGAAATATAAAATTGCTGCAGTTTTATATAATGTTAAAAATATTGTATTAATATGAAATGAAAAAAAATTTAACTAGTAAAAAAAAAAAAAAATTGCTGCAAGAAAATGATTAGAAAGCTGTAACGCCCCCCCTGAAAACCCTCTTTACCGTATACCCTAACCGGCCTAACCCTAATTGATCTATAATAGTAGTAGTAGTAATATAAGTATAATAAGGTATATAAACGTTAGAGGTGTTCTAGATGGTTTGATGATAAATATGGCCAAGTGATATGTGATCGTCTAATAATGTGGTAGGACCGTACGTTGTGATTTTGTAGTAACCCTAGTTCTTTAAAGGCAGTGAGACAATTCCTAAGGCGACCTACCTAACCGGTTTAGTGTTTATTGGTTGTTTATTACTAAGTTTATGATTTTAGGATTAGTTATTAGGATTTTGTAGCAAATATTTTTTTTTTTTTTTTTTTTTTTTTTATAACATAGACAGACAAACAAGCATACGGCCCGCCTGATGGTAAGCAGTTACCGTCGCCTATAGACACCTGCAACACCGGGGGCGCTGCCAGTGCGTTGCCTACCTTTCAAGACTCTATTAACCCGACGTTTGAAGTGCCCCATGTTGTAGCTCAGCGGGAATACCTCAGATGGTAGCTCATTCCACAACTTGCAGGTGTGTGGTAGAAACGATCTCGAAAAACGGACTGTGCGAGATTTCCACGGGTCTACAAGGTGTGGATGAGCTTTCTCACGGTGACGAGCTGTGCGATTATAAAACCGCGACGCAGGTACTAAGTTAAACAGTTCTTCAGAACATTCCCCGTTAAAGATTTTGTAGAACACACAGAGGGAGCCGATATCTCGGCGTAAACTCAGTGGTTCTAAATCTTTGGTGAGCTCAGGATCGTCGGTGAGTCTAACGGCTCGTCGCTGTAAGGAGTCAAGGGGCTGAAGCTGGTACTTTGGCGCACCGTTCCAGAGATGAGAGCAGTACTCCATATGGGGCCTGACTTGCGCTTTGTAAAGCAAAAGCCGTTGGCCCGGCGTGAAGTGCCGCTTGGCTCTGTTGAGTACACCCAGCTTCTTAGAAGCAAGACCAGCTTTACTTTCGAGGTGACTCCTAAACTGGACTTCGCTAGAAATGTCGACACCTAAGATCCCGAGTTTCACCGAGGTGGTAAGAGGAACGCCCTGGAACTGCGGAGCTACAGAAAAGGGTTTCTTTTTGGCAGTAAATGCGCAGACTTGTGTCTTTGTAGGGTTAAACTCAACTAGGTTAAGTCGACCCCACTCCGAGACTTGCTCTAAGGAGCTCTCGATTATGGACACAAGTCCTTTTCTGCTGTCCTCTACTTCGTGATGAGGGGCATTTATGCGGCCTGTGTATTGTGCATCACCGGTACTGTCATCAGCATAGCAATGAATATTGTCGACAAGCAACAAATCATTGATATGCAGAATGAACAATGTCGGCGATAGAACAGAGCCTTGTGGTACGCCAGCGTTAATTGTCATAGTCTCGGAGCTAGAGCCGTCAACGACGGCTTTGATGCTCCGACCAGACAAAAAATCGGCAATCCATGTGCACAGCCCCTCGGGAAGCCCGTAAGAGGGTAGCTTCGAAAGAAGTGCCCTATGCCAAACCCGGTCGAACGCCTTTGCGATGTCAAGGCTGACAGCTAAAGCCTCCCCCTTGCTTTCGATGGCTTCTGCCCAGCGGTGAGTGAGGTATACAAGAAGATCACCAGCTGATCGGCCGCGACGGAACCCGTACTGGCGGTCATTGATCAGCTGGTGACCCTCAAGATATCCCAAAAGCTGAGTGTTAATCACTCGCTCCATCACCTTAGAAAGCAAGGAAGTGATTTTTCGTCGTGAGGTGTCCGGCAGAGTAGAATAGCACCTACCTCTTTCTTACCGAGGTGTCGTAAAAGACGACTAAGGTACAATAAACCGACGATAAACATTTCACGCACGTCCTCCGATAGATGGCGGGATAACCATCTCGACATTCTGCATGGTGGTAGGATCTTATGGGGTCCGCCTGGCTAGCTACCACCTTCCCGCTTAAGCGTGTCGCCAAATGTTAGTGTTATTTTTTATAGCATTTGCGTGTTCCGACACTGTTGCTGGAAAGCCAGTCCCAATGGTGAAATGCTAACTGTTTGTATCTTGGCGACCACGGCAATACAAAAGACTGATTAAGAAAATGGATTTGGCGGATTGGCATGGGGTCCAGGGAGACCCGGTGAAACGGCTGACCGCTGGCCGCCCGCGAGACAGTAGGGGACCCGAACCTAGGAATTGCTTTTAACCTCCGCCCTAGGAGGCTGTCCTGCCATCCGTGTATAATCCTGTGTAGTGGTTGTCGTGCCGGAGTAGGAGACCGGAGTGGATCCCGGCAGTCATTACCAGGGGGGACCGGGGGCCCTTCCGTGCCCCATGCCAGTCAGCCATAGTTCCTATTTCTGCACTCAGATCTATAATTGCCATTTTTGTTGCTTGGAGCAAATGGCCTAGTGTTTTGCCACTCCTCTATTTTACCCTCATGATGCCACACAATAATAAGAGAAAAGTTTATTCAGCGGTTCAACAATCCACTTTTCACGTTGATCTCTGCAATATCCGGGGCCTGCACAGTAATTTAAATGCTGTCCATTATCATCTCGAGTCAGCAAAGCCAGCCTTGCTCTTTTTGACGGAGACGCAGATAACTAGCCCGAGCGATACATCTTACTTGCATTACCCAGGGTACAAACTTGAACCAGCCTTTGTACGTCGCGCTGGGGTATGCTTGTATGTTCGGGAGGATATTTGCTGTCGTCGTCTAAACGGTTTTGAAGTGAGAGACCTGTCAATTTTGTGGGTACGCGTAGACTTTGGAGGTAAAACTCGGATCTACGCTTGTCTGTACAGGTCTCACAGCGGTGATGTGGAGACCACCCGTCTTTTTGAGCACATTTCTGAAGTATTGGATAAAGTTCTTGAGCAGTATCCTTCCGCTGAGTTAGTAATCCTCGGTGATTTTAACGCTCACCACCAGGAATGGTTGGGGTCCCGAGTTACTGACCACGCGGGGGGTGCTGCTTTCGAACTTGCCTTGACTCATGGTCTCACTCAAGTTGTAACCAAACCCACTAGAGTTCCTGACATTGAGACCCATGCGCCCTCTTTATTGGACCTCGTGCTGACTACCCATCCTAACTCCTATCAGGTGTCTATCGAACCACCTTTAGGCTCTTCAGACCACTGTTTAGTGAGAACGGTTGTGCCAATGGAACGGCCTGTCAGCTTAAACCCTACTGGGAAGCGTAGAGTTTGGCATTACCGGTCTGCGGATTGGGATGGTCTGCGCGAATTTTACTCGTCCTACCCCTGGAGGGAGCTATGCTTTTCTTCGAGTAATCCTTGCACTTGTGCTGACTCTGTAGCCGATGTTGTGCTGCAAGGCATGGAATGCTTTATTCCAAGCTCCGTAGTACATGTTGGTGGACGGAGTCAGCCGTGGTATAACCGCCCTTGTGCTGATGCTGCCAATCTCAAATTGGCCGCTTATAGAGCTTGGTCGGATGCCTGTGCGAATAAGGATCCAAAGGCTTCCATACTGAAGAAAAAGCTAAACGCTGCCTCCAGATCCGCCAAGAGGGTAATTAACAAGGCAAGAAGTGACCACATCAGCAAGATTGGTAATCGCCTCGCGAGTTACCCTTCTGGGAGCCGCGCATTTTGGTCGCTAGCCAAGGCTGCTGAAGGAAACTTCTGCCAGTCCAATCTTCCTGCTCTTCGAAAGCCGGATAACACCCTAGCCCTTAGTGCAAAAGAGAAAGCCGATCTTCTTGGTACTCTATTTGCCTCTAACTCGACTCTCGACGATAGGGACTCTACACCACCTGTGCTTCCGCCCTGTGGAAGCTCCATGCCAGATATACGTTTCTCCCAGAGATTCGTACGGAAGGAGCTACAGTCTCTTGATGTGCGAAAGTCGAGTGGGCCGGATGGGATTCCGGCAATCGTACTAAAAACCTGTGCTCCAGAGCTGTCTCCTGTACTTGCGAAACTTTTCTCGCTGTCCTACGCTTCCGGTAAAGTCCCGTCTTCGTGGAAGTTAGCATTTATTCACCCAGTTCCCAAGAAGGGTGACCGAACTGACCCTGCGAATTACAGGCCTATTGCCATCACTTCCAATATGTATTAACGTTATTAATTAGATTATATTTTCGTAAATATGCAAGTATATTAAGAATATAGGTATCTATCTATTTATCTAGTATACAAGTATTATAGTATTGCTATAAATAGTAAGTAGATATTTAAGTATTATATAATCGTAACTATAAGCGACTCCCCATAGATACTAAATAGTGGCATAACGATAATAGAACTTGAGTAGGAACCAACGTATTGTCTTCGTAAGTGATTTGAGTTATATATGAGACCTAAGTAAGACCTAAGTTATTTCTTATAACATTCATCTCATGCTTTCTGAGTTTACATTAAATATAGTTTGGTTACACTTATCAGCAAAACTACAGCATGTCATTTTCTGCTATAATTCTGTTCAAGGAGCTCCTCCCCGCCCCAAGAATGTGAGATTCGTCACCTGACTGGATACTCCCCACTGATAAGTGCTTTAAAACTGCAGATGGCAGTGCACTATAGTAAGAAAGAGGACATATTCTTTTATCAAAACAGATTTCTTTGTGGGACTCTTAGGTAATTACTGAATTCGTTACCAGAGAGGCCCTAATCCCCCCTCCCCGTCCTACCTATTCCTATCACGATACCTACGCCTAGACGCGATAAAGACATAACCGTTATATTAGAATCAGACATGGAATAATTACCCGTTGGTGTTTATTCAAGTAAATAATATTTATGGTTTATTTCTATAATAAACGATTCGAGTTTATGATTAGATTATTTAAGTATAGATTTTATATAGGTAATCAAGCCATACCTAGCTAGATTACAAGATTTTTAGGACATTTATTTATATCCTTATGAAATATCATGACATTATCAGCCATTAGTTATTTTATATAGGTAATCAAGCCATACCCAGCTAGATTACAAGATTATCAGGATATTTACTTATATCCATAAGATAATTCATGACATTACCAGTCATTAGTTACTTTTATATAAGCAAAATCAAGCCATACCCAGCTAGATTACAAGATTATCAGGATATTTACTTATATCCATATGATAATTAATGACATAACCAGTCATTTATTAGATGTATGTTGAATTTAAAACAATCTTTAATTAGATTGATTTGGTCAGGTTAAACCATCTTAGGTTGTCCCCGAGTTCAGATCCAGAATACTATCGCAGGTAGATTTATATAAAATCCATGATAAAATCCATCAATTACACAAATGAAGAAGAAGCTCTCTAATCTGTACAGCATAGAGAAACCTCAGGGTACGGCTCCGCAAGACCCAATGTGCAAACAGACTTTATCAAAGTAGTCAGTAGATATAGCCCACTTTATGGAGCATATTAGGTTTAGTGAAACCAGATCTTAACCAAGTTCCAACCTTCAGATTTGATAACACAGATACAAACCCATCTGATTAATAATAACTATTTGTTACCAAAATTATAATAATAATAAGCTATGTATGTACCTATGTATAAATAATTACTCTGAGTAAGCATGACATTTCATAAAGATTATGATTTAATCTCATATTATTTGTTTTGAATAGTATTCATTCAGATATTATTTCTTACAACATTATATTATTTTACTGGAAATTATTTATTGTAATTACGTTTTCACTGTGTAAATTACTTGGATCATTTGGAATGTTTATATTTTAGTATATTATTTATAATGATTTACCATGGCGTGTACCTCGACTTACCGATGACTGACCCCACTTGTATTATCACAAAACACCAATTTCACTTACTAACACCACTCTTAAGAAACGAGAGAGGACATCTAGCTCTTTAACGTACCTAAAACATTAAGGGATCACAATTTCTGGAGTTAATAAACAAATCAGTGAATTGTTGAAAATATGCAAATTAACCCGCGCTCCGAGTACTTAACCTAAAAATATTCTGCGATCCAATCTACTCCTACGACGAACGCACAATCACCCGTTTTATTCGCAAGAAATCACTAATTTCACAAGTTAATGACTAAATATTCGTAATTACGAAGATTATGCAAATAACCCCATGCACCGAGTACAAGCAAAACGTAAAATTAATATTTGTTTTCTTTCAACGCGACCTACTCTACTGACCCCCGCCATGGCTTCCCGCTAACTATCCAAATTCCTCTCCAACTAATCTCATCATCTCCTTCTAACGTGTACAATTCTGGCTCTTCTCTTCTCACTCTCACGCTCCACCCGACATTTCGCGGCTTTATCGCTATCTCCGGTGTTTCTTGCCCTTCTAGACGATACATTTTTGTCACAGATTATATTATTTTGCAGACGGATGGGAAGTTATTGCGACAAAGGTCTAATTCACATTCCGCGACGTACATTTGTTTAAGTATTTGGCAGTTTTAAGTACTTTTCTTTATTACGAAGTAGTTTTATTAATGGTTTCGCTATTTTTTGTTTTCGTAGTAATTTCCGTTTCAAGACATAGATACTTTAATGCTCCGGTAATATTATATGAATGGAACTTATTTATTATGTTTTGTTTATTGTTCATTTAATTACTTAAATGCATTAATCAACTGTTTGAATGGAATTAGTGTTAAACTAATCTAATTTATTTTGATACATTTCTTATTGATTTAATTATTCTAGTATTTGTAGATGTCCATAAATCTGAGTGAATTGTTTCTGCATATATTTCATATATAGTTTTCTAGCGTCCTGTGACCTTGAGCTTATCGTGGAATCATTTTACTTGATTTCGTTAGTATATTTATCCAATATTTAATCTTTACTATATTTGTGACGTTACGGGACTTCTGTTCCGTTACAAAGCCTTTAGAAAACAAAATATCAACATTTCTATCCACAATACAATAAAAGCAAGAATTCAAATGCAGAACCAGTTAATTAGTGAATTCAACGAAACTGACCCTTACTTCCGGTTCCGGTCTCGTCGGTCTTCACCCACTTCCGGCGGCCATTTTTTCTCTTTCCCCCAAAAGCATATTAATTTAGCTCGCGTTTGTGTTCGCCGCTTAATTAAAAACATATAATTTAGATGTTTGTTCCCTTTTTTATGGTAATGGAGATTTGATTTTTGTTTCCTATTACGGCTGCTAAACAATGCTACCGTTATTTACGTTTTATTTAAGTATTAAACCACTATCTTACCTGCTAGGTGACCACTTGATTACAATAGAAACACAAACTTATATGGTTTTGACAGTTTCAATACATCTATACATATAAAATTCAAAGCCATGACTGACTGAATGACCGACTTATATATCAACGCACAGCCTAAACCGCTGGTCCTAGAGACTTGAAATTTGGACGGTGTGTTCTTTGTAAAGTGTAGGTATCTACTAAGAAAGGGTTTTTCGAAATTCCATCCCTAAGAGGGTGAAATAGGTGGTTGAATTATCTATGAAATTTTTTTACTTCGTTTCCTACAGGCCACGCGGTTGAAGCCGCGGGCAGGAACTAGTAGTTTATATACAGTTAGGAACTATATACATTTTCAAATTAGGAATAAAATCTGCATTGCAATCAAAGTTCTGTAATACCCCTGAAAGTGAGTGATGCGGCTTATGCAGGTGGGTACCCCAGCTCCCCTTTTCTAACTGACTTCCAAAAAGATAGAGGTATTATTGTTAAGGATTTTCCCTATATAGGTATCCTTATCTATAAATGAAAGAGTTCATACTGATGTTTATTGTAACATAAATTGGCACTATTTACAGGCAACCGTTTTATAATTTATTTAATTTAATAGAAATGAACACAACGTATCTGCTGGGAGACTTGAAAGGAAGAGAGAGAAAGCGATATGTCGCTAGAGTGACACAGATAATATAGTATTTATGAATACTAAACTATGTTTGAGGATTTTTGGCGGGAAAACGAAAAAGATTGCGTCACCGCATTGTATTATTTTCCAAAACTTGTGTTATTTACAGTGTTAGTGCATAAAATTGATGGCATTTTATTCGTTAAGTGCTGGATTACAGGTATGAGTGTGAGAAAGTGGTATAATGATGGTGAAACGTTTCTTTTCGTGTTGTTTCCGAAATTCCATAGAAGCTTCTGGTAATGTTGCCACCACTTTATTAGTAGTATGACTTGACTAGACTAGACTATGAATTGACTTGATGACTTGGACTGTGACTTGACCTGACACATACAACATACATATCTATAATATAAATTAACTTGAAAAATTAATTACTCGACACTGGCTAAATACACAAAAGTGTGGAGCCAAAACAAAACAAAAAATAAAAAAACTATGACTGTATGTATTTTTTTGCGCACTGGGTTGAGCTGTCAGAATGTTTAAACCACCATTTCTTACTTAAAATAACGTCTGTTGTCTTTGGACTACAACTGGGAACTCATACAAACAAACACGACAACGTTTCATACTATATTTATTATAGGTATAAGTATTTTTTTTTTTATGTTAATGAATGACGTGACGAGCTAGCCGTTCGCCTGATGTTAAACGACACGGCTGCCCATATCAGCTGCAGTGTCACTCGGAACTCTAAAGTATAGAGCTTCGCGTGACACTGCACTGCGCACGTCATCCTGAGACATCAGCACAATCTAGTAATAAGATTACTAAACTGTGAGATCAGATCATAAAGTCTTATTTGCCCATTAATTTCACTAGCTACAGTGCCCTTCAAACCGGAACACAGCAGTGTTTGCGCACTACTGCTTGGCGGCAGAATATTTGGCAAAGCGGTGGTACTTACCTAGACGAACTTCGCAGTAAAGTCCTACCACCTAGTAAAGTATGTATATATTTTACCTCCTCTAAGATTCTATAGGAAACCTTAAAACACATTTTCATATTCATAAAAGCAACATTCATTGTTAAATAGATAATAAAACAAATATTAGAATGTATTTTTTGTAGAAAAAACACGGCAGAAATTTTTTTTTCTGGTCCCGAGGGCTTCGTTTATTATCGGATGGTGGGTTATTACCCTAACACTGTTGGTTTGTTGCCATTTTACGACAATATGTCTAGACAAAATTGTATGAAATTTAACGCACCGATTGCTTATAAAGACCAATAATAGCATAATTTTTATACCAAAATAACTAAAACATGAGACCCTGGGTCCTTGGGGGCCGGGAGCTCATCGCGATTTCAAAAGTTTATCAGAGCGCCTGGTCGACGCTACGCGTGACCAAAATGCTGGCACTTATTTGGCACAACGAATAAGCATTGCAATTCAACGGGGCAATGCTGCCAGCATGTTGGGTACGCTACCTATTGGTAGTGGGCTGGAGCATTTGGACTGTCTATAGGTCATCGCGGCCAGTATGTAGTCCAAATGTTTTTTGTTTTGTAGTAGTAGTGTTTAGTATTAGTTATTAAAATATGGTTCATCATCATCAAAATACGTCCACTGTTGAACACGAACCTCCTCTAGAGAGTTGCACGGTCTACCGCTGAACCATACTCCTTGATAACGCTTCGTTTGAATTGGTTTGGTCTCTAAAATTATATTATTTACTTCATTCTTCTACTATATCATTAAAGGTTGTCTGGAAGGGATCGTTGTCAGCGATAACACCGCCCATGATAACACTAGTTTATAAGGTGATAATAATAATAACGCCCAACGATCATAGCATAGATCCTGGATCCTATCTAGGACTACCTGTGTCTAGGGACCTAGGAACTACCAGGATCATGGTCACAACACCCAGACACAAGTATTTACGCTTTTTATTCTGTGCACAAATATTGGTCCTGCCGCGAGAATTGAACCCGCTGCATCCGGGTTTTGAGCCGACCTGCTCAACCACCACACCACAAGGCTATCATAAATCATAAAAGCGTCTCTAACCTAAATAAGACCTCAAATGGGTACTTACTTAACCTAATATTATTTTGTTTACATATGAGAACCTATCAGTAGCGATATTTATCTAGCTAACAGTAGTTCGGGATGGAATATAGCTAAGACACAGTGACTAAAGTTGACTAAATAAAAAATTAGCAGTACAAAAAGTACTTACTGGCTCGATAGCTCAGTTGGTTGTAGCCCTGTTCAGAACTGTGGGTTGTGGGTTGGATTCCCACCCAGACTAACATTTATGTGATAAACATGTTTGTTCTATTATTGTATTATCGTTAATACAAAACTAAACTAGACCTAAAAAACTAAACTATATCCAAGAACTTAAAATAAATAAAAACTAAAAATTTAAAATAACCCGTTGGTGGAGGGGAAAATTCCCAGAATGCTGGCAGCATTACCGCGTTGAATGGCAATGCTTATTTTTTGTGCAAAATAAAAGCCAGCATTTTGGTCACCTGATGCTTCCACCAAACGTTTGGCCAAGTCCCTATATGTTGCCATGGCAGCTGGGAATAATTTTCAATAATTTAATAATAATAATTTTGGTCTATGTTGGGTGTTATATTGTATTCTATGTATGAATTTACTTATCATAGAATTAATTTAGAATTTAAGTATCTAAGTATTGTATCAGTTATCTGGTTCCCACAGTACAAGCTTTGCTTAGTTTGGGGCTAGATGGCGCTCTATGAAATGTCCACACATATTTACCTTAGTAAAGAGTTTTATGTAAACTGGTCATCTGATTATAATTAAAACTGGGGCGCTGTACTTAATTGTAGCATGGAACAAACATGTATACAGCCAAAACCAATAAAGCCCGTTGATGCCACAATGTTTGTTTTTGATTTCAAAATAGATGTACTAAGTTTTCTCTAATTACTATATGAAAATTACTTGCTTGTAGAATGGTATGCCGCATAGCCAGATGTTTTGCTAATCTGCCCGCTCCCGCACAATTTTACTGATCAATAACTAATTTTTCTAATATACTGTGATTTTTTTCTATAGCTGTTTTTCCGCGGAAATCTAAAACGAAATTGACGTAGTCACAAAAGCTAGTAGTGGAAATCAACTACTATTTTTCGTATTAGGGGAAGTTGTATCATTGGTCAAGCGGATTTATCGTTAATGTATACAGCCGAGGCCGATTAGAAACGGTTACTAACTAGGATTCCCTGTATCTAGGGACCCAGGAACTACGAGGGCCATGTGGGACCATGGTCCCACAACACCCAGACACAGAACATACTTGCACTTTTTTTTCTGTGCACAAATACTTGTCTCGCCGCGGGGATTGAACCCGCCGCCTCCGGGCTATGAGCCGACCTGCTCAACTATCACACCACAGAGACTATCAACAATTGTCAAAATGGCGACATTAACATTTGTTTCACACCACAGAGGCCACCGAAGAGTTTATCTTCAAAAAATGTAACTTTAGCTACCGTTTACAGCGGCATGGGTCAAACTAGATATTGTAATCGTAGTTTCCCATTATAGATGAAGATATTTGGCTTAGATCAGTATTGTTTGTGTTACCTATTATGCCTCTATGTGGCTTATCGAACTGAACTACTTAATAACTGTGACCTACTTGGTAAGAAGTTGATGGATAAGTGGGGATAAGTCAGTTGGTTTTAGTGGGTTCAAGTCCCACATACCACCTGCCACCAGGGAAGTGCGAGGGCATATCCCTTTATCGAAAAAAGTTACGTTTACAAAAAAGGGTTTGTTGCTGACAAAAATTGAAATTCACAACTGGCACTGCCGTGCTTTGGAGAGTATAATAGAGAGGATAAAGTTTCCAATATCTGCAACTTTATGTTCTTTTCTCTAAGACACCTATCTATACTTTATCACAAGAAATTCCTCCCCCTCATCCCCATTAAGATAATCCCTTTCTCCTTCATTAATAGATTTTCCTTGTACCTACACTACACTGGCCACCAAAACAACAAAGCGAGGAAAAAAAAGGGAAACGAGCCTTCCCTTATCCGAGGAATGCATTGTGGCAGGAATTCGGACGGCGGGCGGACTGAATGAACATTTTTGTGTGAGCAAATTAGTTTTTGATGAACTGGCGAAAGTAACAAGGGAGAAAGTAGGTATTTAGATATTTGTTAAGAGATTAAGCTGAGTCGTTTTGCTTGCTCAGGCTTTTGTGACGGTAATCCATGATGGACAACGAGGGATGTGAAAGATATGAGATTGTGTACTCCACATGGACATGGAAAACCTCTGTGGTGTAGTGGTTGAGCCGATCGGCTCATAACCCGGAGGCGGCGGGTTCGATTCCTGCGGTAGAACTTTTTAAGTAAAAATACTTATTTGTATGTACCTAATAAAACTGAAAACAATAAAAAGGAAACTGAATCTAACAAACCACTACCAGTAGGCAACGTGCCCAATAAGCTGGCAGCATTGCCACGTTGAATGGCAATGCTCAATTTTTGGCCGAAGTAATCTTGTACCTAATTGAATCTATACAAAATGTACATTTATATGTAATTGATCTATAAATATTTTTCTGAGAAATATAGCTATTATTCCTACATAACAAATATAAAGTTATTGCTTTCCCGGCATTCGGGGAACGGTTAGAAATTAATCTATATTTCTCTTATTGCGTTGGGGAAATAGAATTCATATATATATGTGATGTATGGAAACTGAGTCGTTTCTATAAAGATCAGACATTTTTTATCTTTGTTCGAAAATTTTGATAAGATTTATTATTATTAAAATAATAACTATGACTATGAACATCACACTAATATTATAAAGGCGAAACTTTGTATGTGTGTATGTTTGTTACACTTTCACGCTCAAACGGCTGAATAGATTTGGATGAAATTCGGTACCAAGATAGCTTATACACTGGATTAACATATAGGCTACATTTTGCCCCGGAAAAGTGAAATGCTTCCGTGGAATGAGCAAATAGTTAAAATACTTTTTAACCGCGGGTGAAACCGCGGGCGCAACTAGTTATAAATAATATTTTGTACGTAATAACAAAATCACTGCCGTGCCTTGAGGTGACCGGCAGAACAGAATAGTCCCTACCTCTCTCATACCGAGGTGTCGTAAAAGGCGACTAAGGTAAATATGACGATAACTATCTTACACCCGTTGACCGACAGATGGCGGGATAACCATCTCAGACTACGTAACTAATTAAATGAAACTAACCGGTGATGGGCAGCAGTGTCACCGGTGCAAATAGTTACGTTCTGCGATCGCCAACCCGCATGCCCAGCGTGGCGATTATGGGCAAAACCCTCCTAATGGAAAGTCGCAATATACCACGGCCCCTAGTTTCCGGCCGCCCTGCTATCCCTGACCACGGCGGCGGTCATGGTAACGGCAGGGCAGGGGGTGCTAAGAATCCCCGGGCTACGGTAGGCCGCCAAAACCAACTGACCTTGGCAACGTATAACGGACGCACGCTACGACTCAATGAACACCTTGTGCAGCTAGAAGAAGAGCTAAACAACATAAGATGGCACATTCTGGGGTTATGTGAAGTCCGAAGAGAGGGGGAGGACACCATAACTCTTGAATCGGGCCATCTTATGTATTTCAGAGAAGGAGATCAGCTATCTCAGGGTGGCGTCGGGTTTCTGGTTAATAAAGCTCTTAGTAACAACGTTGTTGAAATCTCCAGTGTGTCGACAAGGGTCGCGTACCTTATAATCAGATTAACCGAGAGGTACAGCCTCAAGGTTATTCAGGTATACGCACCGACTTCGGCACACTCGGACGATGAGGTAGAGGATATGTACGAGGACATATCAAGAGCCTTGCACAACACCTCTAAGGCTCACTTCAACGTTGTTATGGGGGACTTTAACGCTAAAGTGGGAGTACAGACTTGCAGCGAATCGACAATAGGACAACACGGCTTTGGTAGTAGAAACCATAGGGGCCAAATGCTCGTCAATTTCCTAGAGAAGGAGGGACTCTTTTTGATGAACTCCTTCTACAGGAAACAGCCGCAAAGGAAGTGGACGTGGCGTGAGCCCTGATGGTATGACAAAAAATGAGATCGACTTCATCATAGCGGACAAACGGCGTATATTCAAAGATGTTTCAGTGATCACTAGGTTCAATACCGGAAGTGATCACAGGCTTGTAAGAGGCACTCTGAATATCGACTTCAAGCTGGAACGAGCCCGCTTGATGAAGTCCACGCTCCGACCGAACATACTCCAAGCCGTGGTAGGGTCTGAAACATTCCAGCTAAAACTGGAAAATCGATTCGCTGCCTTGGAAACTACAGATGACGTGGATCAGAAACTCGACCAAGTGGTGGATGTCCTAAGGGAAGAAGGTGCGGAGTTTTGTGCAAAGAAGCGTACAGGCAGAAAGTCGAAACTTTCGATGGAGACTCTGCAACTTATGGAGGAGCGACGTGAAAACCCCTCGTCTACTTCGTCACAACACCAACAGGCACTCAACAAGTTATTAAAAAGCTGGTACGACGTGACTTCCGATCCTCCAATACGCTCGAAATTGAAAGAGCTATAGAGCAGAATCGGGGGTCAAAAGTGTTCGTCCAGCAACTTGGGAGAAGCCATCTGACGAAGCTGACTACATCAACGGGTGAAGTCGTCTCCTCAAAGACAGAGATCCTTTCGGAAGTTGAAAACTTTTATGGCCAGCTCTACGCATCACATGCTTGCCGACCTGATCCCAATACAGAGGACTGCAGAGCCACCCTAACACGCCACTTTACCGAAGAGCTGCCTGAAGTCAGCCAGGACGAGATCGTGATGGCCCTTAAGCAGCTTAAGAACGGAAAAGCCTCAGGTGAGGATGGAGTTACGACTGAGCTCTTAAGAGCTGGGGGTACTCCAGTGCTTAGAGAGCTTCAGGCGCTTTTTAATTCTGTCCTCTTTACTGGGAGAACTCCGAAGGCATGGAACAGAAGCGTGGTCATTTTATTCTTCAAAAAGGGTGACAAAACCCTTCTGAAGAATTATCGACCAATTTCGCTTCTCAGCCATGTCTATAAGCTGTTCTCAAGGGTGATCACGAATCGTCTAGCGCGAAGGCTCGACGAGTTTCAACCTCCGGAACAGGCCGGGTTTCGTAGCGGATACAGTACCATAGACCACATTCACACAGTGCGGCAGATTGTACAGAAGACCGAGGAGTACAATCGACCCCTGTGCTTAGCTTTTGTGGACTATGAGAAGGCCTTTGACTCTATCGAAACCTGGTCTGTTCTGGACTCCTTACAGCGATGCCAAGTTGACTGGCGATACATCGAAGTGATGAGATGCCTATATGATGCCGCAACGATGACCGTCCAATTGCAAAACCAGCCGTCTGAACATATTCACTTGCGTCGCGGAGTGAGGCAAGGGGATGTGATATCCCCGAAATTGTTCACAAACGCTTTGGAGGATATGTTTAAGACGCTGGACTGGAAGGGTTGTGGCATCAATATAAATGGCGAGTACATCTCTCACTTGCGATTTGCAGACGACATCGTCATAATGGCTGAATCGCTGGAGGATCTGCAACGGATGCTGGACAGCCTAGCTGATTCGTCTTTACGCATCGGTCTACGGATGAACTTGGATAAAACCAAGGTCATGTTCAACGAGCACGTTGTTCCGGGACCGATTGCTATAAATGGAGTAGCTCTTGAGATTGTTAAAAAGTACGTTTACCTAGGGCAGACGCTCCAACTAGGGAAAAACAATTTCGAGAGTGAAGCCAGCAGAAGAATACAGCTAGGCTGGGCAGCATTTGGGAAACTTCGTCATGTCTTTTCATCGTCCATACCGCAATGTCTCAAGACGAAAGTCTTTAACCAGTGCGTCCTACCAGTCATGACCTACGGAGCCGAAACGTGGACACTCACGGTAGGACTGGTCCACAAATTTAAGGTCGCTCAGCGAGCTATGGAGCGAGCTATGCTCGGTGTTTCTCTGCGGGATCGGATCCGAAACGAAGTCATTCGCCAGAGAACTAAAGTTATCGACATAGCTCAGCGAATTAGCAAGCTGAAGTGGCAGTGGGCTGGTCACATCTGCCGAAGAACCGATAACCGTTGGGGTAGACGTGTTCTAGAGTGGAGACCGCGAATCGGCAGACGTAGTGTAGGACGCCCTGCGGCAAGATGGAGCGATGATATACGCAAGGTAGCTGGCAGTAACTGGAAGAGTAGAGCCGAAGACCGGGCTCAGTGGCGTGCTTTGGGAGAGGCCTATGTCCAGCAGTGGACTATTGTAGGCTGATGATGATGATGAACAAAATCACACGCTGCACTGAAGGTGCTTAGGTGCTTCGCCGTTAAAGCCAAATAATTTGGGTACCAATATGAATTATTATTACAATTAATTACATTTTAGGAAAAAAAATGTGCAAACGATCGTTTGTAATCGTAACGCTCATAAAAAAGCACAACTACCCGTTCTGCTTTTACTACTTTGATGGGTGACTACAAAAAGTGGTATGTATTTACAACTGAGCGCTAACATGCTTGGATGTCCCGGCTGATGTCGTAAGACAATAGTCGTTAAGTCAACTCAGAAATCTTTGGTGGCTTAAAAAATTTGACTATTTTGCTAAAACTTCTTTACGCACGCTTGACTTGGGGAGTAAGCGAGGCGAACGGAAGTTGAAAGTAGTTGGTTAACGTAGATTTGTATTATTATGTTGCTATGTCCAGTAAAATGACAATTTATGATTGTCAAGATCACAACATTAAACAGAGCCAAAACAATGTTGAGTGTTTTGGCGGGAAAACGAAAAAGATCACGTCACCGCATTGAATTATTTTCCAAAACTTGTTTTATTTTCAGTGTTAGTGCATAAAATTGGTGGCGTTTTATTCGTTAGATTACATGCGTGAGTGGGAAAGTGGTATAATAATGGTGAAACGTTTCTTTTCGTGTTGTTTCCAAAACTCCATAGAAGCTTCTAGTAAAGTTGCTACCACTTCTAGGAGTATGACTTTGACTTGATGACTTGGGCTTGGATTTGACTCGACACATATCTGCGTGATACATCATTAACTTGATAAATTATCAATTACTTAACACTGGCTAAATACACGAAGTAAGAAGCCAAAAAAAATTAAAATAAATAAGTATATTCATTTAGGATAGTTACTGGCAGAAATGTCAGAAAGGCAACCCAAAAAGAAAAAAAAAAAAAAAAACAATGTTATACCGACCGATAGATGGAGCTAAAAAGTTTTACTTCAGTCGTATGGTCTAAAGCAGACTCGTTTTGTTTTTTAATTTACCTACTTGTTGATTGTTTTTTAAAGGATATTAACTCCAAAATTAATAACAGCGGAAGACTGTTCTGAACACTTCTATTAAAATAGATTAAAATTAACCTAAGTTTATTTAATATCTTCCTAGAATACGAGCGTTCTAATCTTCATACTACATTTTACACTATTCTAGACCTTAGGTCTTTAGATCTAAAGGTGTAAGTAGGTTGAATGGGTACCAATATTCTCCTATGCCATTCGACCCCATGGAAATTACCGTTAAATATAATGACTTTTCCAAGCGAGATGCCTAGAGACACAGCGTAAGGTATGCAGAAGGGCAAATATACTACAAAGTCAAAGAGTTTTATTGCAAACTAGTTGCGCCCCGCGGTTTGACCTGCGGATAAAAAGTGTTTTAATTATTTGCTTATCCTACGGGAACGTTTCACTTTTCCGGGATAAAATAAGGCCTATGTGTTAATCCAGTGTATAAGCTATCTTGGTACCGAATTTCATCCAAATCCATTCAGCCGTTTGAGCGTAAAGGAGTAACAAACATACACACATACACAGATACACACATACACACATACAAACTTTCACCTTTGTAATATTAGTGTGATATCACTTTTACAAGTGAAAATGATATCAGGTACTTACAATTAAGTCAATGTACTAAGCATGTAAAATTACAAAGTGCTTAATGTCAAATAATATTAAAAATAATAGGGCCCAACGATCACATACATGGATCCTGGATCTGAACTAGAATTCCCTGTGTCTAGGGACCAAATACGAGGACCATGGTCCCACAATACCCAGACTCGGAACAAGTATTTGTGCTTTTTGTAATGCACAAATACTTATTCTGCCGGGGATTCAAACCCGCCGTCTCCGGGCTATGAGCTGACCTGCTCAACCATCACACCACAAAGACTGTCAACAATTGTCAAAATGGCGACATTAACATTAAACAAAATGTGTATATATGTCCTGTAAATTGTCAAGATAGCGACACTAAAATTAAACAAAGCAAAAACAAAGTTACATCGGCCGATAGATGGAGCTAAACTAAAGAAGTCTTACTCCAGTCGTGTGGTTTAAACCACGCTCGTTTTTATTGATGGTAAAATGTAACCTACTGGACTCTTCGCACTGTGACGCATACCCAAGTCAGGGAACTGACGTGACATGCTTTTTAGATAAGTCAGATCAATAAAGTTTCCCTCAGATTCTTAGTTATGAATATTAAGCTATATTTCGCATTAGCATAGGCCGTAAGCTGAATTCATATTGATATTTCTGTCGGGTACTGAACGAACTAAAAGGTATTCATTTAATAACATTTTTCTAAATTTTGACAGCTCGTTTGAGAGGTTCTAAAAAGATGTCGTTGATATCATTCCAATAAGTTCCCGCTGCTGGTACACGGATCTTCTCTCAGTGTGAAGTCATAAGTGTTCGCCATTATCCACGCATAACAAATGCAGGTCGAATGTTCATAAAAAATATATGTGTGTGAGTGCGCGCGCGCGCGCGCGCGCGCGCCTCTGTGTGTGTTTGTGTGTGTGTGTGTGTGTGGGTGTGTATGTGTGTGTGTGTGTGTGTGTGGGTGTGTATGTGTGTGTGTGTGGGTGGGTGGGTGGATTTGGGTGTGTGTGTTGTGTGTGTCAGAGCGAGTTCAAACTCCTGCTTCCTCCTCTAGCTGCCGGGCAGTCTTTGGGGACTGCCGATAGAAGTGAAAACTATAAGTCACTTGTGACATATAGGTCATGGAAAGCGGTCGGTGACGATTACGCGAGTTCCATGTTTTTTATTCACCTGAAAAAAATAAAAATAGTGCTCATGCGCCGAAAGAAGTTTTCACTTTAATAATCACAGTTACTCCAATAGCTCTTGTTTGCGAGATGAGACATGTGATATGGCTACTCAACAACACTCACACTCAACACTCTCTCCCTTCATTAGTGTTAATCCTAATATTTATTAAGATGTATGGTGCGCACGTATAGAACTAGATGGCGTTGTGCACCGCTAAAACACGCAAGCGTTTGGTTCACGATATCTTGCTCCTCTACCAAGTATTAAGGACGCAGCTTCACCATCACAATCCAAATTCGAATTATCAATACATCAGAGCTTTTAAAGGACGATGCACAAATAGAATGTCCGTTTTGGTTTCACGCTCTAGTTATTTTTGAACATTTAAGTAGGCTGAGGAAGTTAGTCAAATCAAAATGTACGAGTTCAAAAGTCTGGGAACAAAATTAGTTTTTACGGAACTTTCATCGCTCGCGGCTTTTTCATGTTTATACCAAATTGAAATAATAGGTACCTATATTCTGAAAGCGCCGGTGCCTTTGTGCTAGATATAGTCTGGGAGGTGCTGGACGAAATTGTATTTAAGCTGCTAATAGTTAATGTAGCTTTTTTGATAGACAGTTTACAAAACTGCGAATATATACTTATGGTACTTTAAAAAACTAACTTTTTTTTCTTTTTTAAGTTCGAGAATGTTGTGATGAGTTAGTCGTTCACCACTTCGTTAACTTCTCTCTATTAAATTCTCTGCCATAATTTTAATAAGCATAATTGAATTAAAATAAAGTAAATGGGAGGCCGTGTCGCTTAACATCAGGTGATTGGAGTGATTTTTTACTTTATTTTAATTCAATTATGCCTATTAAAATGATGGCAGAGAATTTAATAGAGAGAAGTTAACGAATTGGTAATTACCACTTCGTTAAATTCTCTCCATCTAAAGTATTTTTTTTACCTACCAGATATAATGGATATGGATAAAGATATGGAGATATAATATATCTCCATATCTGGAAGATAAAAATGTTTACGTGTAGAATAATTTCCTCACAGCCCTTCAACTATTTGCTTTGTAAGCTGAACACGTTCCAGGTAGAATATCGACGCTAATCCATGGCTCTCAGCTAATGAGCTCCATTACTCAATGCACTGCAAATTGCAATGTTTTTCACTGTTCCAAACAAACTGCCAAGGTTTTAAAGGTGTTACGCCCACTCCATTATATTGGGACTAGCTTCTGCCAGCGGCTTCGTCCGCGTGGGCTATAGATACCACTTATTCCGACCTCTTAGAGTGGAATTTCAAAAAACTCTTTTTTAGTGGATACCTACTCTTTACAAAGAACGCACCCTCTTCATTTCAAGTCTCTAGGACCAGCGGTTTAGGTTGTGTTGGTATATAAGTCAGTCAATCAGTCAGGACTTTGAATTTTATATTTATATAGATATAGATGACGTAGTCACTTTGGGACCAAAGTTAAAAACTTTATATTAATAAAATGTAAAATAAAATTTTGAGAGTGTAAAAAAAGGGTAATATTAACGGTAAGGAAAATTTTATTTCTAATACGACTAATAGAAATAAAGTTACTCGTTTTGAACTTAATTTTAATGAAATTAAGGTACGGGAGAGAGTGGTATCAAATATGGTTTGTAATAAGTGCACGCGAAATTGCACACAAGAGGATAAAATCTCAATCGGCGAACAAAATTATTGAATGCCAATAAATTCCAGCTGCAACTTTTTATTAAATTTTTTTAAAACGGTCTAATGCTGTTGGCCTTTACCGTTCTTTACAGCGACACCGGGTGGGAGGGCAGGCATTTAAGACGCCCAGCCGTCAAAAGGGAGGCAACGACCTCAAGGTCAACCTTGGGGTACGAGCCTTGGCTTGGGCCGTTGCCGAGATAAAATAATCGAGAAGACTACGTCCACTGAAAAAGTAGACCCTATTGAAAGTCGCGACCGTTCTAGCTAACCTACGGGGGGTATGTCGACCTCACCGGCGGGGTCGGTGTCTGATTGTGTTGCTAGTATCCTATACCGCTGCCAAAAGCGGTATCTGAGCCAGAAGGGCTAGACTGTTCTTAATACCATGAGAAGTTTGATCAAATGAATGAATGATTTCATATTATAATTATACTCAACAATAAATCAGCCCAATAGTACTAATTTATATCGGAATGACCTGTAACTCCATTGCTATCAATAAATCAACATGAATAAAGTTGGATCCGGCGGAATGATAATCTCTTTTCTAATTAGTATTTTAGGTAATGATGTGACGAGCTAATCGTTCACCTGATGTTAAGCGACACCGCCGCTCATAACAGAACAGTATCACTCTGAACTCCAAAATATAAAGTTTCGCGTGACACTGCACTGCGCACATCGTCCTGAGACAGTCTGGTAATGACATCACTCAACTGTAAGATCATGTGATAAAGTCTCAATTGCCCAGTAATTTCACTAGCTACAGTGCCCTTCAAACCGGAACACAGTAGTGCTTGCACACTACTTGGCGGCAGAATAACTGGCAAAGCGGTGGTACCTACCTAGACGAACTTTGCAGAAAAGTCTTACCTCCTAGTACCTACGTATTCCTTTTTCGCACTTCACTTTCTGGTTTTGAGCGCTGGGTCTATAGTTTCTATAATTATTAGTCTGAGGTTGAAGGTTTCAATAAAACAGAAACTGAACAGTGATTTTTTTATTTATACATCGTATGACTTACAATAATAATAATAATAATATATAATCGTATTTACAAAATAACAATGATCTCCTATGACCTTTATTTATATCATAAATAAAGTCTAATGTATTATTTACAATGTATTTTAAAGTGAAATTATTCACTGTCTATCGTAAAATATACATAAATTATAATGACTTATAATAACTAAACTTAATGGTAACAGTTATTTATAACAATAAGTTTACATAAAAAAGTTATAATCTAAAATTTTATGGTTATTATTTTGAAATAAACCATCATTTATCATTTTGTTATCATTTCATTGATAATCAGTGATTATAATAATAACGCCTAACGATCACGTACATAGATCCTGGACCTTAACTAGGATTCCATGTGTCCAGGGACCCAGGAAATGTGGTGTCGTGGTTGAGGTCGGCTTATATCTGGGAGGCGGTAGGTTCGATTCCAGCAGCGGCGGCAGGATAAGTATTTTTGCACAGAAAAAAAGCGCAAATACTTGTTCTGAGTCTGAGAGTTGTGGAACCATGGTCCTCGTAAATTCTGAGTCCCTAAACACAGGGAATCCTAGTTAGGGTCCAGGATCTATGTATGTGATCGTTGGGTGTTATTATTATTATTGTAGTGATTGCTCTGAGGATTTTCACATCGCCAACGTGACGACATGTACGTTGGCGTCATATGATTAAGTCCCGCTTGTAATAAAGTTTAACAGCATTAATATCGCACTTTTTTAAAATGGGAATAGCTTATCTCTTTCTCTACGACGTACCCGAATGCACTAGCAGTAGGTACGCCATGGACAAGTGCGCACTTAAGAACTGATGAATTTTAGTGCAGACGGGCATAAAAAGCTGTAATTTTAATTTTAATTTAATGATGCTACAATTTGGCTTCTATATGTCTCTATCGCTCACTTTGGCATTGTAATGAAAATGAAAGAAATCGAGCAAGCTGTTATATACCTTAAAAAAGGGCCCGTTGTTATTTTAGTGATTCCCGTTATTTTTACCACAGTTAATTTATTTTAAACAATAACAACGAAAAATACAGTAACATTAATAAAATTAATAAAATTATTTGATAAAATTGTACAAGAACATTAATGCATTGAATTAAAAAAAAACTATTTTTTATTAATATTTTCGTGAAATGATTTTAAGTTATGTAGGCATATTTTAATTTTACATTTAACTATAAATAATGATTGTTACAAAACATGCATCATCTTTCACACAGCCTTAAGTTACATAAACAGTGTCGAGTTTTGCGTGGCAAGAAATAGTTGAAAGACTACGAAGTTATTTACTCTGTGATTGCGTAGTGAGCTACTAAAAATATTCGTATTTCTTTTTAAATCACATTAATATTATAGAGGCGAAAGTTTGTATGTGTGTATGTTTGTTACTCCTTCACGCTCAAACGGCCGAATGGATTTGGATGAAATTCGGTACCAAGATAGCTTATACACTGGATTAACATATAGGCTACATTTTATCCCGGAAAAGTGAAATTTCCCGTGGCATGAGCAAATAATTGAAATGTTTTTTATCCGCGGGTGAAACCGCGGGGCGCAACTAGTATAAACATAATACCAAACTAAGTTAGACCTACAGAACTGAATTATAAAAAAAAATATTATAAAATAATTTATCCGTTGGGTAGGGGAAGTGCCCAGAATGCTGGCAGCTTTACTACGTTGAATGGCAATGCTTATTTAAATTTCGAGACAGGACGTCCTAAAAGATACATGAAGTTTATGGGCGGCCGTATCGCTTAACATCGGGCGAACGACTAGCTTGTTACGTCATACATTACATTAAAAAGCACATAAACAGCATTTTATGCGTAATTTATTTATTTTAATACCAAAATCCTGCAACCGTTCTTTCTATACAAATAAATACACACGTTTTCGCGTTCAAAGCAGTTCGTAAATTTTATGTCCGTTTTTATGTCCATAAATAAACAATACAGATATGAATCGAAACGAATATGAGTATTGAATATGAGTTTGCATTAAGCTTGCGATACACGTAAAAAAGTGTCAGTAACACCTCTCAAAAGTTGTGGAGTATAACCTTCTTGAGTGACACCAATTTGTCTATTCAAGTAATTTTTTGCTATCTATTTCTAATAGTGCCATATAAAACTTATCTTGGTTGGAATGAATATTGTACCTTATTATCTGGTCGACACCTATGCTCTGAAATGTCCAAGATCTTTTGTCTGCGTTTTTAAATGTACAAATAAAAAACAAAGATTTTAATGACAAAAAAATAGAATATTTTTTTAAATTTTACTTTGATTGTGTTCGTTGTTAAAATATACAAATAAAAAGCACAAAAATGTAGTACATTTTGTCTTATATTGCATTTTTTTTAGTAAAATTATACTGCAGTGTTCTTGCACTATGCAGAAGGATCACTGGCCAATGCGGCCACTGCGGCTAGTATGCAGTGCAAGCACCGTAAGGAAGTCTACATAAACCGAAATATTGTAATTCTATTTTTTTTAAACGAGTGTGCTTTAGACCACATGACTGAAATAAAAGTTTTTAGCTTTTTTTTCCATCAATCGGCTGGTGTAAATTTGTTTTTTTTGCGTTATTTGACGTTAATGTCGCCATCTTGACAATTGTAAATGGTCATTTTACCGGACATACCAACATAATATAATTTTTTATCTTTTTTATGTTGACAATAGAGATCTACGTGAACCGAAAACTTTCAACGTCAGTTCACCTCGTCATACATTCACCAGCTTACTCCCCAAGTTAAGCGGGCGTAAAGAAGTTTTACTTCGATAATTTAATGTATTCAAATTTATGCTAACGTATGTGACTGTAAAACAAAAAAGCGACATGTTTTATTTGTGTGAGTTTCATTTATTTAAATGAAACGCGAGAGCCAATTCATATTCATTAACTTAAAGACTTCTAACGATATCCTAAGTCTTCAAGTTCCTTAAGCATGTACCATCCATTGTTTCAAACGCTCCAAATTAAGCTTTGTACTTACATAAAATTTTCATATGAAAATCTACTGCAATAAACGATTATACACAAAGCTTGAGTACTTAAAATAATCTCCATGTCAGAATTTCTTAGCTCATGTTTCTTGCTATGCAAAACTCGTCTCCGCGTCTTAGATTTTAGGGTACGTTTTTGGGTGTGGGGTTAAATCTAGGGTAGTTAGTAGAACGACTGTCACCGCAGTATTATATTGAGTGTAAGTACTGGTAGTAAGTAACTGTTGATGTTATAGGTGTAACTCGGTGATGATGATTGCATGGCTGCTGGGTTCTCGCCTGTGAACAAAAGAAAACATACTTAAGCTTTTTTTTTTTTTTTTTTTTTTTTTTTTTTTTATGTTAAGGGATGACGCGACGCGATAACCGTTCGCCTGATGTTAAGCGACACGGCTGCCCATATCAGTTGCAGTGTCACTCGGAACTCTAAAGTATAGAGTTTCGCGTGACACTGCACTGCGCACGTCATCCTGAGACATCAACACAATCTAGTAACAAGATTACTATACTGTGAGATCAGATCATAAAGTCTCATTTGCCCAGTAATTTCACTAGCTACAGTGCCCTTCAAACCGGAACACAGTAGTGCTTGCGCACTACAGCTTAGCGGCAGAATAACTGGCAAAGCGGTGGTACCTACCTAGACGAACTTTGCAGAAAAGTCCTACCGCCTAGTAAACAAAGTAAGTAAAAAGCTATACTCTTTTGTTTGTTTTTGTTGTATAGGTGGTAGGACTTTACTGCAAAGTTCATCTACATAGGTACCACTGCTTTGCCAGACATTCTGCCGCCAAGCAGTAGTGCGCAAGCACTGTTGTGTTCCGGTTTGAAGGCCACTGTAGCTAGTGAAATTACTGGGCAAATGAGACTTTATGATATGATCTCACAGTTTAGTAATCTTATTACTAGATTGTGCTGATGTCTCAGGTTGGCGTGCGCAGTGCAGTGTCACGCGAAACTCTATACTTTAGAGTTCCGAGTGACACTGCAGCTGATATGGGCAGCCGTGTCGTTTAACATCAGGCGAACGGCTAGCTCGTCACGTCATTCCTTAACATAAAAAAAATATGTATACGTATAAAATTCAAAATCCTGACTGACTGACTTACATATCAACGCACAGCTTAAACCACTGGTCCTAGAGATATGGAATTTGGAGGGTGTATTCTTTGTAAATTGTAGGTACCCACTAAGTGTTTTTCGAAATTCCTTCCCTAAGAGGGTGAAATGAATGATGGAACCGTCATTTTGTAGCGTATGTGTGTATAGTTTATATATACAATGGAGCTGGCATAAATTTGGTTTAAACGTCTCCCTTAAAGTATAGAAAAAAAAATTGTTTATGTATTTTTTTCCAACGTTCAAATAAAATAGATAATGCATACGCAGTTTATTTGTATTATGGAAATTCAAATTATGAATAAATTTTGTGTTGCATAGTAATAAAAATTCCGTGATCACGACAGGCGCTCTAAATTTCTTTTGATATTAATGTTGTTTGTTTATTTTGTTTGTTTAAATTATATGAAACTCTAGCTTCGCCCATGTGGCCTATAGGAAGTGAAGAAGCTTTTTTTTATAGATAATTCAACCACCCATTTCACCCGCTTAGGGGTGGAATTTCGAAAAACTCTTTCTTAGTGGATACCTACACTTTACAAAGAACACACCCTGCATGTTTCAAGTCTCTAAGTCCAGTGGTTTAGGCCGTGCGTTGATATATAAGTCAGTCAGTCAGGACTTAGAATTTTATATGTATAGATTATAAATAAATAAAAAGTATAGGAGTCATTCTACGAAGATATCACACGTTCAACATTTGTCGAGATTTAACCCAGCCACGAGCTAGAATGGCTCAAATGAAAAATATTGAGAGGCGGGGCTCAAAGGATCGAGTCAATCAGGGGCCTATTCAGCTGATAATATATTAAACATTTCGGGGAATGCTTACGCACTGGGACGATTGAACGCTGCGTTTGGTGGCATTAATTCAAGACAGCCTCTGTGGTGTGGTGGTTGAGCAGGTTGGCTCATTACCCAGAGGTGGCGGATTCGATTACCGCGGCAGAACAAGTATTTATGCACATAAAAAAAGCGCAAATACTTATACTGAGTCTGGGTGTTGTGGGAATGGTACTCGTAGTTCCTGGGTCCCTAGACACAGGGAGTCCTAGTTAGGGTCCAGGATCTATGTATGTGACCGTTGGGCATTATTATTATTATAATTATTAATTGATTAGGTGAATATACTGAGTGGGTTTGGTAACTCTTCCATTATCTTGCAGCAAGTAAAATTTTCAGATCTTTAAAAATAAGTGATGATTTCAAAATGCTAGTAAGGGGTTAAAAGATTATAAAAACCATTTTTCATGTTATCCTGTAACTATCCTAAATAATTTTAAACTGTTTTTGTCTTAATAAAGATGATTAGAAGTATTATTGGATTTTAAATAATAATATAAATCTAGTTTTCTAGTAGTTTAAGAAATACATTAATTTTCGTCAAAAAAATGAAGAAAATCTAAAAATGAGCTATTGAGGGGTTGGATAATAAACATTTGGACAAACTAAATACTAATCAGCTAGCATAGTTATAAAAAATATCTTTGAATATTATCATTAATTGCCTTTGATGTTTTATGACAGTTTTAAGAGATTTACAGTAAATTATAAAAATAGAAGCGATTTCTCAACCCAGTGCGTACGAAATCTCACTTTGATTTTTCATAATATTCCGATTTGCCGTCAAAAGGGTCCTCTCTTATCAGCCCAGGGTTTTATTATGTCACTTTATATTGCTTTTCAATAGCTGCCTGAAGAAATATTATTTCGAAAAGAGTACAGCACTCGGTCATTCCGTTGTTTGTTAAATAACTTCGTTTCTGCTTATCTATGCTAGTTGTTTTCGGATGATGTTACTTCTTTTTTCATGGAATTGATACGATTTTGTTCGCAATATTTAATAGAGGTATTTTTGTTCGGAAAACTTCATGTTTCTAGTACTAGGCTAACGAATAAAATGAGATCAGCCTTGTTTTTATTATAAGTTGTAACATCGCATTAGAAATTTGTCTGTAATGATGCTACAATTCTGTTTATGAATCACACTAATATTATAAAGGCGAAAGTTTGTATGTGTGTTTGTGTGTATGTTTGTTACTCCTTCACGTTTGCCCGGCTGAATGGATTTTGATGAAATTCGGTACCAAAATATAGCCTATATGTATAGGCTACATTTTATCCCGGAAAAGTGAAATTTTTCTGTGGGATGAGCAAATAATTAAAATACTTTTTATCCGCGTATGAAACCGCGGGGTGCAACTAGTAAAAATATAAATAATGTTAATTATTTTACACATGTCGAGTTATTCGTTCACCTGATGTTAAGCGACACGGCCGCCCATAACATTTGCAGTGTCACACGGAACTCTAATGTAAAGTTTTACTACTGAGCATGTCATCCTGAGACATCAGCAGTCTAGTAATTAAGATCATAGTCTCATTTTCAATTTTACTAGCTACAGTGCCCTTCAAACCGAAACATAGTAGTGCCTGCACTACTGCTTGGCGGCAGAATAAGCAAAGCAGTGGTAACTACCTAGACAAACTTTGCAGAAAAAAAATCCTACTAATTAGTAAGTATAATGATATTAATAATAATATAATATAATAATAATAATATAATAGAATAATGATTGCTTATTTCTATTACTTTCTTTATTATACAAATCCGTTTGTAAATCATGAAGATATGAGGTAGCAAACATTGTAAAAAAGATACCCAAATCAAGAATCTCCTCTTTGAAGTCAGCTGATAAGACTCAGTTGTGCTGTAGCAGGAACATAGTATGCCATTTGTTCACTTAAAACTTATCATAGCAGTCGCAGAGTATCTCTTTTGTTTCCATGAGCCTAAACGTAATCCGGAGTTTTGGCGTGAAAACGAGAAAGATCGCTTCACCGCATTGTATAATTTTCCAAAACTTGTACTATTTTCGGTGTTAGTGCCATAAACTTGGTGGCGTTTTATTCGTTAAGTGCTGGATTACAGACATGGGTGTGGGAAAGTGGTATAATGAAGGTGAAATGTTTCTTTTCGTGTTGTTTTAGAAACTCCATAGAAGCTGCTAGTAAAGTTGCCACCACTTTACTAGGAGTATAATATTAAACGTTACATCCTATCGCATCGTTACTTACCATCAGGTGCGATAGTGGTCAAACGCAGCCTACCAAACAATAAAAAAAAGAGTATGACTAGACTATGACTTGACTTGATTGCTTGACTGTAACTTGACACATATCTGTGTGAAATATCATAAACTTGAGAAATTATCAATTACTTGATTCTGGCTAAATAAACAAAAAGATGGAGCCAAAGCAAAAAAAAACCTAATCCGAGTATGTAGAAGCCGCCTTAGCATATGCACAACTATGTTTATCAGACGTGAAACAAATACAGTGTTGGGAGAACGTAACCTAGATCTGGATAACGAGGTGCTTGCATAAATACCAAGTGTTAGGACGAGTTTGGTCTAAAATATTACCAGTATATAAAACCCATGGATTGCGCATAGTTATACTATAAGCTAGACTATAATATACACACATGTATATATATATATACATGACGGCGGCAACATCCAGTTATAAACTCTATGCGCAGCGGGCAGTACCGCAATTTACCCTGTGGTGCTATTTAAATTTATTAGTGGCAACACCGGCAACTGTCATCGCTGCCCCACCCGTTTGGCTATATAAAAGGAGCGCTCGGTGTACTACTATAATTCTTGTTCCAGACACGGCCCGGTGCACACGCTGAAGGCCTATAGTTATCTATAGTTTTATAGTTTGCCCAGCATGCCTACTCCCTGCTGAGCCTATATATATATATATTATATATATATATAGGCTCAGCAGGGAGTACAAATATATCTGGGGTACAAATATGTATATATATATATATATATATATATATATTTGTACCCCAGAAACCTTAGCCATTACGTAAATTTTTCGTAATTTTTGTTTTATAATAGCACATAGACTATAGCTTTTTTTTGGGGTTCCGTACCTCAAAATGAAAAAACGGAACTCTTATAGGATAACTTTGTTGTCCGTCTGTCTATTTGTTAAGAGCTTTTTTTTCAGGAACGAGGGGATGTTAAGTAAAGATTTGTATCAAATACTGAAGTCTATTGTCCCTTGTGTAAATATCAAACTTCTAAATCAAAATGAACAGCTGTTTATGCTCATAATTTTCGACACTCGCAATGGAATTAAAAACCTACAGGGTACTTCCCGTGAACTCAAAATCTTGAAATTTGGTACGAACCAACATATTATAGCACAGATAAACGAAACATTTTGAATCCTTAAATTTTTCTGTACTATCACATAATAAAATTTTACGGACTAAACATATTTTTTCAATATGTAGGCTTGTATTAGTTAAAGATAAATGTGTTCGATGATGTACTCGTAGCACTGTCGTCTAGTAAAAACTTTTCGCTATCCAATTAAATACAAAATAAACTCCTTAGATATTTCAACAAAGTTTACCGTCAACAAATTACTGAGACATATCCAGAAGTTTGTAGAATTTTATTATATCAATTTTTTCCTTCGTTAAGTATCAATACAATTTGTGTGAATTTTAATGATCCAAAAATTCTACTGTGTACTGTGCCAAGTCTAACAAGTCAACGCCTACGAACATAGAAACATTTCCGGCCACCCACGAGAAAAGTTAAGAACCGTGGGCGGTCACAAGTTTCCTTATAGCCTTTTATGGCAGACAGTTCACCTGTGCCGCAGTTCATTACAAGACGTTACTTTTAAAATACGTAAATGTTTTTTTTTTTTCATCAAAAATTACGCCGTCTTATACCTTTTTTATCTTATATAGAACATGTGTTGCTATACAAAGGTTGTTAGGGATAAGCTAAAGATAAATTAAGGAAAACTTCTTTGTATCATAACAGATGATAATAATAATAATTTATTTAAAGAACCCGATGTGAGTAGCTCTCATAACTACAACTATTACACGGCTAACACTCACGAGATACAGTCGAATAACTCGACTAATGAGTCAGCGCCGGGCCGCCACCGCCGTCGCGCGTACTCCTTGAGGATGGGCATCTATATTGCCCAAACACTGGTCGAGTTATTCGACTGTATCTCGTGAGTATTAGCCGTGTTATTATTTAATTTACTTAAATATAATAATATGTGTGTGGACATCTCACACAACGCCATCTAGCCCCAAACTAAGCAAAGCTTGTGTTATGGTTACCAGATAACTGATACAATACTTAGATACTTTCTTACTTTTTGTTTTTAAATGTTGCCTGTTTTTTGGGTACGCTTCCCGCAGAAGCTGATATAAGTTTTGTATTTTATTTATGACCCCTTTTTACCTAAAATATTACTATTTTTCAAATAATTAAATATAGTTTAGTATTATGTTTATATGTAAATTGAATCTTTAATTTAGTAGGCATTAATGGTTGTAAAATAAATATGAATACAATATCTTCTATTACAAATAAGTAAGGTTGCGAATTGTAAATCTAGTTTGGCAGGCGTCTTCCATTTTATATTCGTGTGACGCAATCCACTTTTGTTTACCAGATGTTGAGTAAGTGTTGATCAGGAGAAATAGCTCCATTTTATTACTCGAGAGAGAATAGGCTTTGGCTGTATCTAATGAATTACTTACAGCCGTGAAGATAAACAAATTTTGTTTCGTTGGTAAAATGGTAAGGAAATTTTCATACATTCATTCTACTGGTATAACTTAGTATCAGCCATGAATATTAAATCCGCTTTCAGAAAATATTTTATTCATCTCGCGGATCATATATTTGTTAATTTCAGAAAATATTTTATACATCTCGCGGATCATATATTTGTTAATTTCAGAAAATATTTTATACATCTCGCGGATCATATATTTGTTAATTTCAGAAAATATTTTATACATCTCGCGGATCATATATTTGTTAATTTCAGAAAATATTTTATACATCTCGCGGATCATATATTTGTTAATTTCAGAAAATATTTTATTCATCTCGCGGATCATATATTTGTTAATTTCAGAAAATATTTTATACATCTCGCGGATCATATATTTGTTAATTTCAGAAAATATTTTATACATCTCGCGGATCATATATTTGTTAATTTCAGAAAATATTTTATACACCTCGCGGATCATATATTTGTTAATTTTTACTTTGAAATAGAAAATGTGATCGGTTGAAAAATCAAACGCTTTTCAAACGATCATGGTATATCAAGTATAAGTTTTTCAAACTTCAGCACTGAATGATTTATTAAAAAACAATATCAAGCGGTAGCATTAAAGGACAGCACAGTTTTCTAGGTGGCAAGACTTTTTTGCAAAGTTTGTCTAAGTAGGTACCACCGCTTTGCCAGTTATTCTGCCGCCAAGCACGCAAGCACTGCTGTGTTCCGGTTTTGAAAGGTACTGTAGCTAGTGAAATTACTGGGCAAATAAAACTTTATGACCTGATCTCGCAGTCTAGTAACCTTATTATAATAATACTAGATTGTGCTGATGTCTCAGGATGACGTGCACTGTGCTGTGCAGTGTCATGTGAAACTCTATACTTTAGTGTTACGGTGTTATCGGTAGCCGTATCGCTTAACATCAGGTGAACGGTTAGCTCGTCACGTCATTCCTTAAAAAGAAAATGTCTGATACTCATAAAGCAGTTGTAATTTTGGCGTCTTTTCAATAACAAATTTTGACAACTTAAAAGGGACACGTCTTTTCTGACGTCATAAATATTATTGGCGTCGATTCTTTTTTGCAAAAAATATAACCCTGTCTTTCATAAAGATCGAAATGACAAGGACTAGAATCGTTTTTAATTAAGTTTTTTGCATCACAGAATTTACATGACAGCAATGTGCTGCCGAGAATAACCAAGTCCATGCTTACTCCTAAAATAATGTCACAGTTATGCTAGTAAATGCCGCGTTATTTGGCACGCATGTGATATAATAGCGGTCGGTCGGTATGAGTAGGTCAGATGGTTGGTTGGCAGTATGAATAGGCTATACGTGAATGGTCAGTAGTTAGCATTAATGCCATTTCACACCTCTAAACGTCATTTTACTCGTCAATCCAAAGAATATTGGATGTTCGCTCGTAGGTACGTCTTGTTATTGTCAATCAAATATTGTTCAAATATTAATACTTATTATTATAAATATGAATGAATATCGTAGCATGGTAACACTAGTGTCTTTTTGACGTTATAATCTTTGTAGGACGTCATAAATCAGCATACGTACCTTTTGCGTAAAAAGTCTGATTTAGAACTACTATTCTATCATTATGTAGTCTGATGATGATCATTGTGATGTTCGATGATTTATTTTCGTCTAAATTGCTATTAATAAAAAATAATGGATTTGTCAAAGGAAAAGGAAATTGCAAATAGGCTATTTTTAACACGTTTACAAGTGGAAATGATATAAGGTACTTACAATTAAGTTATTGTACTAAGCATATAAAATTACAAAGTGCTTATTGTCAAATATATTATATTATAGACGTCTATTCGGCGCACATTAAATAGTTCTCCACATGTTAGACGCTTGCAGCTGATATGAGGATTTCTGACAGTTGTAATGTCAGTTGCACTATCGATGCCTTATTGACGTCATGTATTTTGTGACGTCATTTTAAAAAAACTAGCTGTTTGACGTCAAAATTTAGCTACGTTAGAACTTACCATTAAAAATATGGACGAATATGCTAGCAGGGACCGCGTTGTTTGGCACACACGTGTAGTTCCCCGCATGTGACACGCTGGCAGCTGGTATGAGGAGATCTGACAGTCGTAAGGCGGTGTCAGTTGTCACGTTGATGCCCCTTTCGGCGTCATAATTTATCATTCTACTGTTATGATACCTGTAACAAAGAGAATTGTGTTCTACAGATTGCAAAGGCATTTTAAATAACTAGCGACTCTTTGACTCGTGCTAATAAAGTGCAATTCAGTTTGCATAGCGCTGCATCTTAATTTAGCTACAAGTCACTTTTTTAACACATATCTTATTCCTACCTGTATTATTTCTACGTATGTTTAATGTGAATGGATAATTCTAAACTGACCCGCAGATGTACTGGCAATTTAAAATATTTCCGAATCAGTTTATTTTAATAGCCACTCCAAATATAAAACGATTTGGTACCTTTCCAAGGGTAACCCTTATTATATATTTATTTTTAGATAACATAAAGAATAGTGTCAAATAATCGTAAAATGAAATCAAAATCCGTAGACTCGCTACGGTCTCTCGCGTAGCTTTCGTAGCTCAACTCTCTCGTAGCTACGCGACGATTTTACGTAGCATCTGGCGTAGAATGATTTTGGGTATCAAACTACTACGCGTCATTTTCAATTTTGCCGTTTTAATGCGAGATTTAACTTAAAAATAATTAATCCCTTCTCTACCAATACATATCAGTTTAAGTTATTACTTGTATTTACTTTTAGTTCAAAATTTGTTACAAATGAATATATAACCGTTAAATAAGAAATATCCTATGAGTACACATCATGAACAGAGAGTAAGACGCTTATAAAAATGTACATAAAAACACACAATTTCCTCAAATAAAATGCTTCTTAAAATGAATATGAAAACGTACTCGGATTATTTGTATTTTGACCTAAATTTACTCATTAACATGAAAACATGCAAAAGAAATAAATACATGATATTATTAAAATGAAATAAATTTAGACTTGAAAATATATACGTCTCGATTCTGGTAACTTTTTTCCTGTTAACGTTAGGATTGACAAGATCATCTTCGGTCCACCGAGTGGGTGGCCGGCCGACCATGTCTTCCGGTTCGTGGTCACCACTTGAAAACCTTTCTTCCCTATCGCTCGTCAGCTTTACGAGCCATGTGGCCTGCCATCACAATGGCAGTTCATTTCAACTTGCTAATTACTCTAAGATCCATATCGGTGAATTCTAATTTGGACTTGTAAAAGTGCTAAAATATGCAATATAATATTTGACTGTAACTTTTTTAATGTTAACAAATGATGTGACGAGCCAGTCACACGCACAACACATGCACACACTTTAAAATGTAAAGTTACATGCGCACTCCGCACATCATCCTGAGACATCAGCACAGTCTGGTTATAAAATTACTCAACTGTGAGATGTGAGATCAGATTATAAAGTCTCAATAGCTTAGTTATGTGCCTAGCTATAGTACCCTTCAAAGCGGAACACAGCAGTGCTGCTTGCCGTCAGAACAACTGGCAAACCTACCTGGATGAATTTTGCAGAAAAGTTCTACCTAGCAAATTTGGTAATTAAAATACTCCTGGGGATCTTTTCCAGATTTCATCTCACACAGAAACTTCAAACATAGCTCTCGCCATAGCACATTGCGGTAATTTTAGATTAATAACAAAGAAAATCGTAAAAGGGCATGTCTCAGTGCCATAAGTCATAACTTGCTTGCTTGGAAGAACTCTCTCTTCTATTACACGTGACTTAAGAGATCTATATAGTACTTATCAGGAAACAAAACCGCTGGTAAAGTATTCCATGCCTAGTCCCTATTTTCATCTAACATTGCGACAGCATCTTTGGTGTGATGGTTGAGTAGGTCGGCTCATAGCTCGGAGGCGGCGTGTTCGATTCCCAAGGCAGGACAAGTATTTGTGCATTGAAAAAAAAACCGCAAATATTTTTGCGATGTCTAGGTGTTGTGGGAGCATGATCTTCATAGTTCCTGGGTCCCTTACTTAGGTAACTCTTTGTTTCGTCTCTAGTGATTTTTATCTGGTTGTTTTAACATACCTTAACGAACTCTTAGAGCATTTTGGGCACGTTGCCTACTGGTAGCGGCTTCTTAGATTAAGTTTTACGTCTATGTAATTTTCAATTTTTATTTTAACAAATTATATCCTACATTTTTTAAATTTGTTTATTAGTAACAAGTTAAATTGGTTTGAACGTACACAAAAAATTACCTTTCCGCCATCTTGGACCATCCGCCATCTTGAATTTATTAATTAGCTAACCATGCATTGTCATCCAAACTAAACGTGTATAAAAAAGATATACTCAATTGATTGAGGATAACTGCTATATAATTTTGTTGCAATATGTAACCGGAACATTATTACAAACACTGCAAATTAAAAGCAAAATAAAAGCTTGTGATAAAGTAGAAACCTAGTTAATAAAGTCACACTAAATTAACTGAACTACAAAAGACAGACACAGGAAAACTACGTCAAACAATTCGTCAATTTACTTCAACGACAGTTACAAACTTGACTTGTTATTTTGAAACTATCTAAAGGGACTTCAAAGTTGGGAGTTCGCGACCTGAATGTCGGAAGAGTCCATTTTCCAATTGTACGTGCTCTCCAGTAAGGATTGTATAAAATTGGACTTTAACTTTAACCTATATTGAAGTAAAACTTCTTTACGCACGCTTGAATTGGGGAGTAAGCTGCCGAGGCGAACGGAAGTTGAAAGTTGTTGGTTAACGTAGATCTCCATTGTCAACACAACAAAGTTTAACATTTGTATTATTATGATAGCATGTGTGTAAAATGACAATTTACAATTCGGGGCTTTTAATATGTTTGTCTCCTAACTAGTCCAAAGAAAATTCCGAAGTAAAACTTTCTGCTTTTAACCTCCATTTCCATCGACACCTTTTTTTGTGAGCACCCATATACCAAGCTATAGGAAATGGATGAATATGGGTTAAAATCCAGTTCATATTAAAAAAAAAATAAAAAAAAATGTGGAAATAAAAATAATATTTGTCAATCGATTTTTAAGTTCTCACTGTACTAAAGACTGCATGCCTGCTTCTATTTCATCTTAAGTATATCAGTTAGATACCTACTAGATTAGTAATACCTACCAGATTAATACCGGTATTTAACAACCAAATTCAAGCCTTACCTATACGATGCAGGCTCTATAATATACGCGTATTTTTAGTTTTCTTTGTAAACATTTTGCTTTTGTTCCATTATTCTATTACGCAAACTTTGATGAGAATTTATTGTTTTTCATTCATTATTATTTCAAAGTAAATTGTTTTCGTGGTATTAGTTCAGACTGAAAATTTAATTAACTATTATTCGGTTTTAGATTAATTTTAATTTTGAAGATTATGAAGTCTTTAATCAATCATAAATGTAAAGTTTGTTAATATATGCATAAAATGGCTTGTTTTTTTGTTTATAATTAAACACTAGACTATTTTATGAAATAAAAACATAAGTTTTTATTTGACTTAATACCCCCTTTAGCTCTGATGCCCATCTGCACTTAAGTTTGACAACATAGCTCCAAAGTTCGTTCTTATCTACACCTATCTTATATACAGACATATTATGTCTGTATATCTGCTCTTAAGTTAGCACTTAATAAGTGCTAACTTAAGAGCTGTTACATTTTACCGCAGATTGGCATAAGTACTTATTTTAAAAACACACGAAATACCAATCAAAAATGTTGTGTTTTTTTTATAAATTTTATCCAATGTAAAGTCTGAGCGAAAATTAACAGTAAATTTTCACCCCGACTGATAAATTGAATTGAATGCCTTCAATTTGCGAGCGTAAAATTGAGTGGGACGTGTATATCACATTTCGTACTTGTTTCGCCTTTAATGTAGATAAATCCATACTAATAACTATAAAAACCTAATACAATTCATCAATATATTTTACTTTTATAGCAACTTTTTTATTACTAGGTGCTAGGGCTCTTTGCAAAGTTCGTCTAGGTAGGTACTAGACACTAACTGTGTTCCAATTTTGCTCAAATTTCCAGGGCACTGTAGCTAGTGAAATGGGTTAATGAGGCTTTATGACTTAATCTCACGGTCTTGTAATCTTATTACTAGACTGTGTTGATGTCTCAGGATAACGTGCGCACTGCAGTGTATCGCGAAACTACACTTTAGAGTTCCAAATGACACTTAAGTGGGCAGCAGTAGCTTGACATCAGGCGAATGACTAGATTGGCATGTCATTTCTTAACAAAAAATAAAATCTTATTAAAAAGAGTGGCTCTCATAGAGAAACTCAACTAGCTGTTCTTAACTGACAGGTAAAAACTGACTTCAGGCTTATATTGGTTTCTCATGGATGCCATTGTCAAAACAGGACCAATAGAAATGAGACCACACGGGAAGCACTAGCATTCAATTAAAAAATAATCATCAAAATTGGTTCATTAAAGTCGAAGGTTTGTAGTAACAAACATTTAAAATAACAGTCAAATTGAGAAAGTGAAGAGAAGAAGAGTGGTAAAAATCTAAAAAAGTGGTATTTACAATTACTACATTTACAAGTGCTACCATGCTTTGGGTAGCACTCAAGTACGTTAAGCCGTCGGCAGCTGTAATGTTGTCGTAAGAAAATAGTCGTTAAGCCAAGTCAAAAACCTAAAACTTATGACATTTGCCTATAGTGATAATAATAAATATTTGTGGACATTTCACACATTACCATTTGTCAATGATCTATCAATTTAATTTAATTTATATATCTAATATATATGTATATATTATATACTATTTTTATATTTTATATATATATCCATATACATTTATTATAAGTTTAGTATTGATCGTTTTTATATTTGAATTTATTATACATTGTTGTTTATAGTACGTAAGTTGTAACAACACCAACCGCAATTTAGGTCCTTTAATTCCTGTCCATCCTAAGGTAGCCTGGAAGAAATCACTTAACGTGATAAGGCCGCCCTTTGTTCAACCATTTTTTGTAAGTTTTTTTTAAGGTGCGTTGTTATGTATTAGTTGGTGTTCAATAAAGTATTATTGTATTGTATTGTACCATCTAGCCCCAAACTAAGCAAAGCTTGTACTATGGAAACCAGACAACTGATACAATACTTAGATACTTTTTGTTTCTAAATACATACATATAATACAATATAACACCCATAATATAGAGAAAGAAGTTAAAAAGAGTTATTTGATCAGTCGATAGACGCCCATTACTGATTATAGGCCTCTCCGTTAGGGTTGCCAGAACCACCACGCATGGCAGGCGTCTTCTTGAATACAATGTAAGCTTGACAGTAGCTAATTATAATCGCTTGGAGCCAAACAAAAAAGCTTTCTTCGCTCTCTTTGGTCAATAAAACTGTTTGATTACTATTGATTGACAAAAGTAGATTGCAATCGTATTGCCATTGAAATAAAAACTGTTTTATTCGATAAGATCCTAAGTCTCATTACGGCTTCTCGGGGTATCTTTGTTTCACGGATTTTCATTATTTCAATACAGTTTTCCCTTGTTTTCGAACGAGGTAGACGAGTTTTCGAGTGGAGTGAGACACTTGGAAAAATCTCGGAAAGGAAGGTCGCTATCCTAAGTAAAAACTTGTTAGTTAATGTATCAGACAGGATCGCCCGGCAGAAGCTTGGCCACGATAGTCATGTAGTGGTTAGAGTTACGCTCTTGAATTTTCTAGTTCTTACACACCTTCTGACACCATATTTTATTTTTTATTTTTTATCGACCGCACGATTGAAGTAAATCTTCTTTAGTTTAGCTCAATATATCGGCCGGTAAAACTTTAATATTATAGAAACTGACGTGAGTAGTACTCATAACTACAACTAGTACACGGCTAACACTCACGAGATACAGTCGAATAACTCGACCGTTGTTCGGGCAATATAGATGCCCATCCTCAAGGAGTACGCGCGGCGGCGGTGGCGGCTCGGCGCTGACCAGTCAGTCAGCATGTCAGTCAGTGGGCATCTTTATTGCTCGAACACCGGTCGAGTTACTCGACTGTATCTCGTGAGTTTTAGCCGTGTAATAGTTGTAGTTACGGTAAAACTTTGTTTAATGCTAATTTTGCCATCTTGAAAATTTAATTTAATTTTACCGGACATACCAACACAAAAATACAAATTTTAGCTTTGTTATGTTAACAATAGAGATCTACGTTAACCCACAAGTTTCAATTTCCGTTCGCTTTGCCATTTTACTCTCCAAGCCAAGCGTGCGTAAAGAAGTTTCATTTACACAAACTATGTATGTGATCATTGTGCGTTATTATTATTAGTTCAAAAATCCTCAAAATAACTCACCAGAACACGAAAGCAGGTGCTTCTGTAGTTTGTACCACAGAGCACTGCAGCCGTAACGTAGACCCCGGCTTCAGGTACTTCTCAGTTGGACCCGAGATCTGCGCTCTTGCCTCTGTGGACAAAACAAAAACATTTAAGAAAAAAGCCACAAAATTTTAATTATTTGACTGGCCCGTTAGCTCAGTTGGTAGTAATCCTGCCTTCTGAACTGTGGGTTGTGGGTTCGATTCCCACCCAGGACCAAAATTTGTGTGATGAATATAGGCGTTTGTTCTGTGTCTGGGTGTTATATTGTATTCTATGTATATATTTACAAATCAAAAGTATATAAGTATTGTATCAGTTATCTGGTTCCCATAGTACAAGCTTTGCTTAGTTTGGGGATAGATGGCGCTGTGTGCAATGTCCACACATTCTTATTATTATACCCAGTATACCCGGGTGATTGTAGTTTGTTTTATAGTAGTTACTTGCGCAACAAGAAAGCAAAGTTGATTCTTGCTTCGAGTGCTGATGTTGAATCCTGAGCAAGCAAATGATTCTAGTGTTGCATCCAAGGAGAAGGGCACGAGATGAAAAAAAAATTTGCTGCACATATAACCTGATGTTAAGTGGCACGGCCGCTCATAACAGACTAGTGTCACTCAGATCTCTAAAGTATAAAGTTTCGCGTGATACTGCACTACGCGCATCATCCTGTCCTCATCCTCGACTGTGAGATCAGATCATAAAACTCAATTGCACAGTAATTTCACTAGCTACAGTGCCCTTCAAACAGGAACACAGTAGTGCTTACCTACTACTGCTTGGCGGCAAAATAACTGGCAAAGTCACTGTTTTTTCCAGTAGATGGTAGGAACTTCGCAGAAAAGTTCTACCACCTAGTAAAGTACTACTTGTGGCAAATACTAGATTTTAATAAAACTTTAACATAAAATATAACCCAAGGCTGGCCAAATACGCTAGTCGCGTGGAGTCATATAAAAATTACTTTTCTTCACGCAGTGAGCAAATGTAATTTTATACACTGTTTTCTCGTAGCAAAAGGTTCCTCTAGCTACTGAGGTGAAAACACATTTGTGCAACCAATATGGTTATAAACAAATGACGGCTGCGTTGTTGTTTTTTTTTATAATACACATTGAAAATTTACTATATAAACAAACAATTTGGACCCGTAATGGCTTAACAATAATGAATATTATACTAATATTCGAGCTGCAAAATAATTTCACGATACAAAAAGCGTTATTTCACGGAATAATTTTAGCAGCTTGATAACTTTATTGAATATTAAAACGGCTTAATCGCACCGACCAACGTTTCAATAAAAGCTCTTTTATCGCTCTGTATATAAAGGCGATGAAGATAACACATCAAGCGCGAAACGATGCGATGCGAAAATGATACGATGAAAAATAAATGATGACATCATCATTCACAAAATGAGGAAAACCATGGGTTTTCCTCATTGATAAATTTTTAAGCAGTTTTTATTCATAAAATAATATAGGTAGGATAATAGGGTAATTTTTTTATTTTATTTTATTTATTTTAATAAGAACGGTTACAGACCTCAAACACACAGATAAAACAGTTTTCCAATTATTAAAAAATATATTAAAATCAGAGTGGGCGTCGAGGAGTGCATTGATGAAACTGCTAAAAATGATCGTTCTCACTAGATCCCACGTTACGTTTCATAGAACAACTGAAACTTACGGGTGAGTTCCCTCTCTTTTATTCTAAGATAGATAGAGTTCTCTCTACATCATACAGGAATAAAATAAATCTTACTTATTAGTGCAACAATGAGCGGTCTTATAGCTAATAGCGACTTCATTAAATTTAATTAAAAGCTGACATTCCGATTCCCATGGCTGTTTCGGCTATATCAAAAATCTCCAAAAAAGGAGCATTCGATGCTACACGACTGATATTGCAAAAATGTTGAATGCACTTACCAGACTAAAAAAGAAAGAAATTAAACAATAAAAAACTAAAATGAAACATTTTAAATTAGACAATACATAAATATTAACACTTTTTTTAACTATGAAAAAACAATTTCTTAAATATAAATAAATAAAGATGAATATTTTTGGATATTTCACAGCACCATCTAGCCCTTCAATCACCCATTTCACCCTCTTAGGGGTGGAATTTCGAAAAATCCTTGTTGTTGTTTGTACAGAGAACACACCCTCCAAATTTCTAGTCTCTAGGACCAACGGCTTAGGCTGTGCTGTGTGTTGATATATAAGTCAGTCATTCAGTCGGTCAGTCAGGACTTTAAATGTATAAAGTTATTATTATTAATTCAATGTATCACCACCTTAACTTCATAAACACGTCAAATTTTATTAATATAAATATTCCAGCAAATATTAATAATATAAAACGGAATTTTCATAAAAATAACTCAACTTCAAAATAATGTCATTTTGGGCCATTCAGTGGCGTATTTGAATTTTAGGGGCGGTTTTAATTATTTTTGGGTCCGCCGCCGGCTATTGTGATGGGTTTGGAATAGCCCGCGCTAGAATACAGGGGACAAACCCTTTTAGGTTTATGTTTGAAATACCTACATAGCGTACGTAGCTACGTGCTTTCATTATAATTGTAACTGTTGATAATTACAGATTTTTTTCTTAAGTCTTTTTACCGTAATCAAATTACAAGTGTCGTGAATTTGACTTTTTCTATTTTTTGAAATTAAGCTTGGTGAATTGTATTATTTTTGCTGATGATTGCTGAAGGCCTATAGTTATATAGGTTGCAACCTAAACACAACCCGTTTCTGCCCACAAATACATAAATAATTGGTTCCATACATTTATTTTCTATCACAGCATGTAGTTTTGTAGTAACAGATACAGAACTCTATAATAATAATTTATTATAGTACAAATATTTATTATTATTATTATTTATTAAAATAATAATAATAATAAATATTTGTAGTCATTTCACACAGCGCCATCTAGCCTCAAACTAAGCAAAGCTTGTACTATGGGAATCAGATAAACTGATACAATACTTAGATAGTGTTTGTTTGTAAATATATACATAGAATATAATAAATAACACCCAGACACATAACAAACATCGAGGTTCATCACACAAATGTTTGTCCTTCGAATCCACAACCTGCTACTCAGGAGGGTTACTACCAACTGTTAAAATAAGCAAAAATATCAAAAACAAACCACGAAACTAAATTAAAATAACCTAAAACGCGTGTAAATATTAGAGTTAAAAGTATGTAAGTATATTTCTCATTATCCATTAATTTATAAAGAAAAATATTCAAAACTTTTGTCTTTGTGGACAATAACGTAAATTATCCCGCCACGTCGGATTACCCAGCTAGGGGTCAAAAGGGGTATTGTAAATGGCACCGTTATTATTCGCCCGCGGGTCAAACGGCAACACCATTTGCATATAAATATGTTATTTAAGAAAACACTACGTTAATGCGGCGGACACACCTGAACGGGACGAAATGCGAGGCAAATGAAAGTGTATGGACGCGAGAGTGCGTTAGCTTTTTGTTAAATACACAGAAATATATAACATAGAAATGTTTTTATTCTGCCTTATATTTTTTGCTCTTTTATTTATAAAAGAGCAAAAAATATACTACGAAAAATGTATCTATTGTACCTTTGTTGTGGCGAATTATTTGCAGAAGAAATCTTTAATATAGCCAACTTATTATAATAAATGTTTAAAATCCTCTTTATACTCTACACTTTGATAATTCTGTTTGTGTACGTCGGTTTTTCTACAGTACTATATTGTATTCTTTATAATAAATTTGTGAAAACCTTTAATTAGCATTCCGTACGTATTAGTGTTATATAATATTTACGTGTACGTACAATTAGCTGCAAGCTTTCCTCTGAGAATAAAATTATATATAATAAACAAAATAGACTTAACACAAAATCATAGGCACACAATTTTTCGCGTATTTATTTATAGCCCAGTAAAGTAACTTCTACTACTCCACGCTTTTTACTTAAGATATATATAAGTACATTGTCTCATTTCAAAAATAAAATATTGTTTTATGTGTTACAGCTATGGTGAAATTAATGGATGTTCTAATACGACACTGTCAGACATTATATTAGGTCTGATGCTGCTACACTTGCAGCAGGAAGCAAAGGAGTCTCTAAGGATTAAATCCACAAACCATTGGAAAAATTAGAATTTGCAGAGGGTTGATGCTGTGAGAATCAACCCTCTCGTGACGTGTTTAATAATTACCATTCGCTTTTGCTGTTTCACTTTGCATATTGGCACGTACACCTTGCTTTCGACCCTTGCATAATTAGTACTACGAAATTTAACACACAAAAATAGCAAAATAGATAATAATAATAAAGTGCCAACTAGCCCCAAACTAAGTATAAAGCTTGTACTATGGGAACAAGATAACTGTCACAATACTCATATATATTTTGTATGTAAATACAAACATAGAATATAGCACCTAGACACAGAACAAATATCAATGTTAATCACACAAATGTTTATCCTGGGTAGGAATCGAACCCACTACCTTCAGTTCAGAAGGCACGGTTAATGCCATCAGGCCAGTCAAAAAACTATGTAATATAGTTATTATACTAATAGTCGTTATGTGCCGATTTAAAATAGTCACTTTGACGTCAAGCTGTAGTCGCTTAAGTTTGACGCTACTTTAAAAATAATGCCAGAAAATACCTTAAAATTTGGTTTTAAAGTAAATAAGGCTGGCTATAATGAAGATTAAGTCCTGCTTAATTCTGCGAATTCAACCCTTCTCGGCAAACGCTTAATTTTGTTTGGGGTGGTTAATAAGGGTGCTACATTACTGTACTCGTGGGGTGTAACGAAAGAGTTGCTGCTACCGGAATTTATATGATGCTGTTTAAATATTTGCTTCACGTTTAGATTTACAAAGTGAATTGTTTTTTGGAGTAATTAGATTGCGGTGTTTATACTTTTTCATCTCTTTCCGTTAGGGCCTGAGACGGTTTCAGTATTTAACCGGCCGCTTATTTTGCATGGACCACTATGAAGCCATTTACGTAAATACCGCAGCTTAGAAAATTTAGTCACTATTTAGTGCGTCTTATGCCCATTTTCACCAATGAATCCTTAACTACTACCTAACTAAGGTCCCCTTAAGCTTATGGGTCTCTTAAAACAGTCACTTATTAAATCCATTGTCACTAAGCTAAGGGATACCTAAGTAAGGGCCACTTACGTAATTATCTGAAAGTAGGGATTCAAAAAACGTACACTTACCGATTAAGTTATTTTACTAATATTTTGGAAAATACATGAAGATTATTGAAAAATTTGCTTTATTGTAAGTAAAACATGGTTTTTTTTTTACCAATATTGCGCTGTATAAACTAACATCAAATTATGGCAGTATACTGCTGAATACCATTGCTAGAAAATTGACGTGATGAAATAATGACAAAGGACAGTATATTTTTAGGTTAATTTTGCGTGTGTTTATTTTTTATTATTATTAATAATAGAAAATAATTGACATAAATAATAAATAATTACAATTATTAATAGTAATAAAAATAGTAATAACGCCTAACGATCTCAAAGATTTACATATTATAGGTACCAACCTATAATACTGATGCTTACTAAATAAAATTATTGATTCTATTAATTATTCTATTTATTGATTTTATTATTATTATTGTAATGTATTTAAAGGGGTCTCGCAAGGTCTTTTTAATTACGGTGCCAACAAACTTAAAATCTCCGTTTATCTTTTGCAGTTTTTAATCGTAAGAAGTTTTCTAAGTTAAAAATTATATTAACTACTTAAACAGTATGAAGCATGACCAACTCTTTGCTTTAGCAATACTCTCTGTTTGCAGATTTAGCTGCCAAAATCAATTACAGATCCTTATTAGAGAACTTCTGTAAAGCAACAAGCCCAAGAACATTACACATTACTCTGTATACAAAATTTGTATTATTATGTTGGTATGTCAGGTAAAATTACAATTTTCATTTATCAAGATGGCGACATTAGCATTAAACAAAGTAAAAACGAAGTTATACCGGCCGATAGATGGAGCTAAAGAAGTTTTACTTCAGTCGTGTGATCTAAAGACCACGTTGTGTATCTAAATATATATAACTCAAAGGTGACTGATTGACTGACTGATATAGTGATCTATCAACGCACAGCCCAAACCACTGGACGGATCGGGCTGAAATTTGGCATGCCGGTAGATGTTATGACGTAGGCATCCACTAAGAAAGGATTTTTCGAAATTCCAACCTTAAGAGGGTGAAATAGGTGGTTGAATTATTTTCCCATAGGCCACGCCGCGGGCGAAGCTGCGGGCAGAAGCTCATTTTAAATATTTATACAGTCATTACCTGGGATTCCTGGGAACCATCTGTTTTAAGTTCAATGAACTCCACCCAAGTTTTATTGTAATTCGGTCATGATTAAGTAACGACTTACCGACTACGTCAAGACGTAGGAAGATGCTGGTTGGCGGATGTGACGATACTTGACACTCGTAAGTCCCTGCGTCCCGTTTTTGCACAAATCTCACTTTAAGCGTCCAGTCCTGAAACAATTAAAAAATATTAAACATCATAGAAACGTCCAATTTTTTTTTCTACTAGAAGCATTGTTTAAATTTTAGAGAAAAAAGGGCAATTAAAAATGCTTATATTTATATTAAGACATGGCGAGCTAGTCGTTCGCCTAATGTTAAACGACATGGCTGCCCATATCAGTTTCAGTGTCGCTTAGAACTCTATAAAGTTTCGCGTGACACGTGCACGTCATCCTGAAGGATGAACTCAGTCATTTAATAAGATTACTAAACTGAGAGATTGATATTATTGATAATAATAATAATAACGCCCAACAATCACATACGTAGATCCTGGATCCTAATTAGGATTCACTGTGTCTAGGGACCCAAGAACTATGAGGACCATGGTCTCACAATATCCAGACTCAGGACAACTTTGAAGAACATTTTATTTTGGTGTTATAATAAAATGTTGCATGCTATATATGACAGCTTCTGTGGTGTGGTGGTTGAGCAGGTCAGCTCATAGCCCGGAGGCGACGGGTTCGATTCCCGCGACGGGACAAGTATTTATGCACAGAAAAAAGCGCATATATTTGTTTTGAGTCTGGGTGTTGTGGAACCATGGTCCTCGTAGTTCCTGGGTTACTAGATACAGAGAATCCTAGTTATAATACAGGATCTTGTGATCTTTGGGCGTTATTTTTATTATTATATCAAGATGCATTTTCTTTCTTTTCATAACATTTACCTCTGAATGCTGCAAGTGAATAGCTTGAAACCTCTGGTCTGAGCTATAGGTGGTCAGGCCGACTGTCAAGAGGTGGTAATCTTTTCTTCTAATCCAAGAAACCTGAAACAATAAAAAAAAAACACCTTATTAAAAGAGGAAAGAAACCACTGGTCACTTTATTGTCACACCGTACCTAGACTGCAATTTTTCAATCAGTACCTTATAATATAATACTTACTAATTGGCTTTGAGATCATTTCAGAGAACGTTGAAAAAGGCTTGGATTGGGCTATCATTTAAGCGTTTAGACCATCGAAATTCTAAAATTTACTATTTAATTATTATATGAAAATTAAACCCCGTTTTCAAGTTAAAAGATTTATTGCAAATAGGCTATTTTATAAAAGAAACATAAATCATTCTACTGACACTGAAAAATTATTCACTATCAATACTATCGGGATTGCCCATATTGCTCCATTGGTCACTCATTCTTTCTCAGTATGTCAATACGGCAACAATATCAGAACACTTGTCAAATGTGTCAAAATCAGTGTTGGCGTCGCGGAGCGCATATAGGTGGCACAGAGGGACAATTCCTAGAGGAGTCATCGCCCTTGTATGACCACTATTAGGTAGTATAAGCAAGGTTACCATGACAACCGATGAGGAAGAGAGGTTCTCGAGTGGTGACTACGAATCGAAAAAGGCTCCCCACTAGGTAGACAGACGACGGGGTGTGAACCTCCACGCTGCCTCGGGTATTGCAATTCCCTTTAAATCCTTCCATTCGGGGGAAAGGGCAACACCTGGACCAATGCACCCTGGGCAACGGCTAATAACTTCCCTTCGGGGTTCTTGTTAGCCGTTGGAAAAATTCCTGGCGGGGCCTCTCTGCAATCTTTGCATCCTGGCATAAGGCGCAGCAGTGAGGCGGGAACTCACGCCGGTGCCTCATTGGCCATAGAGAGGTGAGAGGTTCGGGGAGACCAATAGTCCCCTACTGTGACTGACACACATAGAGGGACCAAGAAGCAGGGGAGAGAGAGTGTGCTCCCTCTCGCTCTGCCGCTCCAGAGGGCAAGGACGATGTCTTGGATGTTCCAGGGCACGTGGATAAACTCACGAGGAACCGATGGATGCAGAAGGCAAGTAGCTACTCAAAGTGGTGCTCTGTGGGGGAGGACTATATTCAGCAGTAGATTTCTCCAGGCTGATAATGATGGAATAAAGGTGAAGAAAGACTCTTTTCTCAAGCGCTAGATGCTAAATATGTACTTGAAATGAAACAAGTGGACAATTAAACTTTCCTTAGTTTCTAAATAAAGTAAAGTGCTAATTGAAAACTGTATACACTTTGCGAGTTTCATTTCTAAACTGCTTGAAACTATTTCGGATTCTCTCTAAACTCGTCTCAGAGGTCATCAGCACTTAATTAAATTTATTGCAAAGTGGAGATTCTGTATAGTATTGTCTAAATCCAGGGCAAAGAGAAGCAATCTGCTACACTTATTTGTCGTCTTTGTCCTTTAAAGGGAAATGTAAGAAACAGAATATTTTAGTGATCAAAACAAAAGTGACACACAATAGGAGTTTCGTTCTATTCTTTTTTTCTTCAAAATGTGTAATAGTTGGTATGAACTTGTATTAGGTTGTTTCGGGTAGATCCATTGGACCGACTCACTGGTGGATCAAAAAAAGGTGACATCCATATACTTATTCAGTAGTATAGTTACTACTAGTACTACTACTAGTAGTAGTATAGTTACTACTAGTACTACTACTAGTAGTAGTAGTAGTATAGTTACTACTAGTACTACTACTACTAGGAGTAGTCTACTGAATACGGTACCTACTACAAAAACTCATTCATATAAACATTCTTTGACTCTTCTGTGTATTTGCACCTATAGCTATTGCATTACCTATTTAGGTAAGAGCGAGAAAAAACATTGGGTAAAAGAGACAATAACAACTATACATGTTTTTAGACAACAAGTATGTAAATATGAATAACCTTTTAGCTTACAAGTAGATTCTTAAAAAAATAGCGGGAAAGTTTTTTGGGGCTCCCGATAGAAAACTAAGTAACATGTGACATATAGCTCATGGGCAGCGTGCGGTGACGATGACGCGAGTTTCACACTTTTTTTCAACAAAAAGTACACATATAAACGCAGTATACATATAGCTCATGGAAAGCGTTCGGTGACGATGACGCGAGTTCCTTGATTTATGTTCACCCAAAAGTGTTCAATGCACCTAAAAATTCACTTCAAAAAACTATTTGAATTTAAAGAGTTAACAAAAAGGCATGTTTTCCAACATAATTTGTTGTACATACGTAATAAATTTCAAAAGCTCATTTCGTTGCGAAAAACGCATTGCAGTGTTGCGTAAGTCATCGCGCAGTTTAACTGCAGTTTTAATGATACTTCCCAAAAAGTTGGCACGCTGCCCGTTCGAAAGTAGTGTTTTCATAATGACACTTCTGTGACGCATTCTTTTGTGATAAGTACCCCCAGTACGAATGTACATTACTGTACTTATTAATTATAAAATAAACGTTAATTTTAAATGAAGTTTGCATTAACCTACGTTTAAAACGCACAGATTCAAATTTATATACACATAATACCATCCAAATACACTCATACCTCATATCACTCATACATGCAACTCATGCATACAAATGAATTTTTCAGTAATAGTAATGGGTAAAGAAACTATTGTTGCTATAATTGTTGAAAATAATTTGTTATTATTTCATTATTATTGTATTGTTAGTGCCTGGTAATTGTATTGTGTTAGTTATTTAATATGCTTGATAGTTTATGATAAGTTTATTGTTATGTTTCATTGGAGGAGTACTGTTCAGCACAACACAGGGAATCCTACTGTGCTGAACAGCGAAATTGTGAGAATGAGCTTAAATCATTTATATACTTATTTTGTTGATTGTAAACTGAATTTATTATTTTTGCACAAATAAATATTCTATTCTAAAAAAAAAAAAAAAATTCTATTCTATTCTATTATCATGTTGAATGAACTAATTAGGGTTAATGCCTCTAAGACAAAGAGGATAGAAAAAAAAAACAATATAATACAGAAGCACTCATTATTTCTAATTATTGCTTACTTTTTACAATGTGAAAAATTAACACTGGATAGCCTCTGTGGTGTGGCGGTTGAGCAGGTCGGCTCATAGCCCGGAGGTATCGGGTTAAATTCCCGCGTCAGGAGAAGTTTTTGTGCACAGAAATATAAAAGCTCAAATGCTTGTTCTGAGTCTGGGTGTTGTGGGACCATGGTCCTCGTAGTTCCTGGGTCCCTAGACACAGGGAATCCTAGTTAGGGTCCAGGGTTTATGTATGTGATCTAAAATGTGAAATAAAAACTGCAGTGGTGGACATTTTCTTGAAAAGAGGCTGCGTGTTGGCAGTGAGATAATTGTTAAATTGAAATAATGTTTGAAACTATTATGAAAATGAAACAAATACCTACAAAGAAAAATAAACATTTGGACTCTATACTGGCCGCGAAGACCTATAAATAGTCCAAATGCTCCAACCCTCTACCGGTAGGTAACCCAACATGCTGGCAGCCCCGTTTGATCGTTTGCCCCGTTGAATTGCAATGCTTATTTGTTTTTTGTAGTAGTAGGTCGTGTTTGGTATTAGTTATTATATAATTGGTGTCAATTCAGTGTCGCATACTCTAAAGCTTTTATGTTATGGAATGACGTGACGAACTAACCGTTCGCCTGATGTTAAGCGATACAGCTGCCCATATCAGTTGCAGTGTCACTTGGAACTCTAAAGTATAGAGTTTCGCATGACACTGCACTGCGCACGTCATCCTGAAACATCAGGACAATCAAGTAATAACATTACTAGCTTAAGGAAGTTAACACATTTCCGTCTTTTTCATTTCCCCTTTATCAGAAGAGTACCGCCATACTTTAAGTTTACTTTAGTTTTAGAGAATGCGACACAGAATCGACACCATTTATTATACACCATTTTTAGCATTTAGTTTGAAAACAGATTGTAGTTTAATTTTTGATACGGAACCAACAAAAGGTTTGAAAGTTAAATATGTCAAAGGATAACTTGCAAACTTATATGATACGGAAAAAATACACGATATTCCGATCTGGAATACAAATGCCACCGATGGAACATCGGGGCAATAAAAAAGTTATATTGACTTTTTTCACGCCCTTACACCATTCGTTTGAAACATTGTTACCATTTTCCGGAAATTTTCGTATCTATACATGACCGTATTGTGTATGCCATATCGAGAAATTTTGTAATGCTATAGGAAAAAAGATATCAATAATATTTTTATTATTATATGATGATACAACCTCCGTGGTATGGTGGTTGAGTAGGTCAGCTCATAACCCAGAGGAAGCGGGTTCGATTCCCGCAGCAGGACAAGTATTTGTGCACAGAAAAAAAGCGTAAATACTTGTTCTGAATCTGGGTGTTGTGATCCTTGTAGTTCCTGGATCCCCAGACAGGGAATCTTAGTTAGGGTCCAGGATATTATTCACAATAACAATAATAACGCCCAAACAATCACATAAATAGATCCTGGACTCTAACTAAGATTTTCCGTGTCTAGGGACCCAGGAACTACGAGGACCATGGTCCCACAACTCCCAGACACAGAACAAGTATTTGGGCTTTTTTTCTGTGCACAAATACTTATCCTGTCGCGAGAATCGAAGTCACGGCCTCCGGGTTATGAGCCTACCTGCTCAATCACTATACCACAGAGGCTGTCATTATATTGATAAGACTTTTATTGTTGCGATGATTTTTAAGTTGGTTATTAAACATGTCGGATACCAGAATGCGCTTTGAATTTTCAGACATTTGTCGGTTTACAATCCGCCATGTACCATGAGCCAGGTACTTGAAGTGACGAATACCGTATTCAGAGTACGTTAGAATACAAATTTCTCCCGATCTTCTATTACTGTGTACTGGGTAAATAATGAAACACGGATAGTTCCTAGACTTCCAAAACGATCCGAGTTGACTCGTCGACACTCGGAGCAAAACTGTGTCGCCTCCAAGCTAACACCACCCATCCAGTCTCTGTCCAACGGCGCCATCTTGTTTGGACCCCATTTTGTGTGACTTTCTCAACTCAGCAACTTTATCCATGACTACGACCAAATTTAATAAACATAATTTGAACTTAAATTTTCCATTTTGATTGATTGCTTTAAATCGGTAATTCGAAACTTGTTTAATCTCACACCACTGATTTTAAAAGTTATGTTCAGAATTTGTAAAAGCTTATACAACGAAACCAAATGAGGAAAATTTAATTAGAAACATACGAAAAATGCATCCATATTTTTGACTTTGATTTGACTGTGACTAGTCTTGGACGGGACTTTGACTGGACTTTGAATACTTGAATAACTCAAAAACTTAAGGTATAATGTAGGCTAAAAACAAAAAGCCAGAAGCGAATTTAAAAACAACTCTCCAAAGCCTTTTCATGCCTAATTTTCTCGTATATATATAAATACAAATAGTAAATACCATTTATAAAACAAAACAAACAATTAAATAGGCCAGCACGTAAATAAACCCCCTTCCCCACATAATAGGCGCGATATAAAGCGTTGAACATAAATACCGCTAAGGGGTGACTTTAACCCTTATTAATTGCGCCGCTTTAGCGACGAGACAAACTAACGTTCATGTTTATATATACGTGTTAACGCCTGTGTATCATGGTTTATTATTATTATTTTTTTTATGATAAAATGGGCATGCGTTTGACAACAACTCACCTGATGGTAAGTGACGAAGTTGTCTAAGGTGGAGCACGCTTGCCCATGAGATGCCCATTCACTCTTGACTTAAAAAGACCCAGGAGGATGTTTGGGCCTTTCGTCGTAGACTGCGGCCCGGTGGTAGTTGTAAATCCAAACCACTGCACTGTTCTAATAGTAGTTGTATTTGTTAAAAGAAAGTCTACGCGCAATTCGGTGTCTGAGCCGCACTAGTTAGAATGGACACATTAGCGCGCGACGGTGGTTAAGTAACGACTCGCTTTAGTAAAGAGTGTACGGACATTTATAGTTTACCTAAGCGTATACAAAATTGCTGTACGTGCTGTATTGGCTCGTACATACTCCCGAGGGAAAAGTGCGTGCAAAGATCACCAAATTTGCGTTACAAGTTAAAATATAAAAGTAAGTAAAAAGCAACCACAATAAGCAAAATACAAAGTTATAAAAACTCGTTTCTAAAATATATAAAAATAAATCAAAGGTTAAATCTTGTTCCGTGTTCTGATGCTGGTTTCGGTTGAGGAATGTTCTCCGACTGTCGGTCTTCGATTTCAGCATACGTATGGGCAGCGATTTCTTCTATTTCTATGTTTTCAGTTCTTTCTCGATTCTTTGGTGACGTTTTATTAGTTGTATTGCTCCGTTTGCATTCAGGAAGATATCTTTTTAGTCTCCACACGATGATTGTGACAACAATTCCTCCCACCAGCAAACTGCTTAGTGCGTAGTTGCCGATGTTGTGTGTCGTTATAGTGTTAGGCAGGTTCTCAAGTCCTTTTTGTTGAGCTATCTGGTGATCTAACATTCCGTGTTCTTTAGATAGGTCCAGTTCAGATAGCTCTATTTTCGTTGGTTTGTAGGCATTCACCATGTCATTTGGTGATTCAATGGAAGGTACTTCCAGTATTATTCCAATGTTGGTTTTACTACTGAAGATGTTATGTGCATACAACGTAGCGTCCTTGTGTTTCATTACACAGCCCTGACCTAGGGCAAGAAGACCCGCCATAGTTATTTTTGTAGTTGTAATTTGACTCTCGCATATAATACGAGTCGAGCATTCGTCGATGCAGTTATACAGCCATATGTTTGGTCTCTGTAGTTTTAGCCATTGGTTGTTACATTGGTGTTGTCTCCAATCACAAGTTATGTTTGTATTTTGACTCAGCATTTTTGCCTCGCAAGATGCTGTAGCTCCATGTAAGTTGTTGATCGGAGTGTAGGCGTGGCAAATGTAGCCGTTTTCTATCAGAGTGCATTGTTGCAGATCAGCTTCTTCCATCTGTATGTAGGTATTCTTTACGAAGTTCACTCCTATATACTTAGTAGTAGTTACGATCATCTGACACTGGTTGGGCACGTGCTGTTGAAGTATAGGTATAGTTTGATACAATGCATATTCGTCATCGCTCAGTAGCGGTATATGTAATTCGAAGAGTAGGTATTGTTCGGTTAGCCGGGCTTTAACATAAATAAGTTTGTATATGTTTTGAATGTTTGCTCCTTCATTGTTTTTAATAGGGAGCGTTAATCTTCTTTGTTTTAATTAGTTTTGTGTTGTTCTGGGGAGTCTGAGTTTCAGGACTTCGTTTTGATGAATCAGTACTCTCGCATGTGTCGATGATAGGTAGCGGCGTTATCTTAATTATGGGTCTTTTTAGTACTCCGTTCTGTGTCTTTAGTGAGACTACTCGAACTAAGTTGTCGCTGCCGGGGTGTAACTCTACTACCCGGCCCATAGCCCACTTGCCAGGGGGTAAACTATTTTCTTTTATGAGTACCAATTGCCCTTTTCGTATGTTTTCTTTAGTTTGTTGCCACTTGTTTCGGTTTTGTAGTAAATGAAGATACTCTTTTGACCAGCGGTCCCAGTAGTGTCGGCGCATGAGTTCAATGAGTTTCCAGTTGTTCCTGAGATCTATAGATTTTAGGTTATCAGGGTCATTGAGTGGTAGTGAGAGCGTCGGACTTCCCGTGAGGAAGTGACCAGGCGTAAGGTAATCCAGGTCTTCCACATCTTCTGATAGCGGACTCAGTGGCCTACTGTTCATGCACGCTTCGATCTGAGTAAGAAGCGTTGAAAATTGCTCGTAAGTTAGTTTCTGTTGTCCGATTACTCGTTTCAGATGGTTTTTCATCGATCGCACGGCTGCTTCCCATAAGCCTCCTGCTGAGGGCCAGGAAGGGGCGTTAAAATGCCACTCAATTTGCAGGTTGTTGATCTCCTTGAAGAATTCTGAAGATAGCATTGTTTTGTATTGTTCGAACTCTTCTTTTAATAATCTCTCAGCCCCCACAAAGTTAGTTCCGTTGTCAGAATAGATATGTTTAGGTGTTCCTCTTCTAGCGCTCATTCGCTTTAATGCTGCGATAAAAGTTTGCGTTGACAAGTCCGAAACAAGTTCAATATGTACTGCCTTAGTGCTCATACATATGAATATAGCTATATAGCCTTTGCATGTTTTTATCCCACGGCCTTTGTTTATTTTAACTTCAACGTGACCCGTAAAATCAACTCCTGTGTGCAGGAATGGTCTGCATGGAGTGATTCTTTCTTTGGGAAGGTTTCCCATCAGTTGTTCAGTGCGTGTTGATGCGTAACGGCGGCATTGTATGCATTGCCGAAGTATCCTTTTGACGGTTCGATTGCCGCTGACGATCCAGTAGTTGTTTCTAGTGTGAGCTAGCGTTAGTCTTGCTCCACCATGTAGTGTGCTTTTGTGCGAGTTTTCAATGATTAATTGGGTCAGCCTTCCCTCTTTTGGGACTAGAATGGGGTGTTTAGTTTCTTCTGGTAGGTACGCATTTTTTAATCGCCCTCCGACGCGTAGAATCCCATCCGAGTCCAAAAAGGGGTTGAGTTTCAAAATAGTGCTCCCGTTGGGTAGCCCTCTTCTTAAGTTGAGGGATTTTACCTCGCTTTCAAAATAATTCCCTTGTATAGATTTTATAATCTGTCGCGATGCATTTTTAATTTCAATCAAAGTGAGTTCATTGCCTTCACTTGACCTACTTTTGTTTCGTGATAAATCGGTGAAACGTAAAACCCAGGCGAGTATTCTTGTAATATGAGCTATGTCGCTATGTCGTTCAAGTAATGATTCAATTAATTCATTTTTGTTCGACCGAGTTTCCGTCGTGTTAATCGTGTAGCAGTTTGTTTGAATGCCCTCGTTCGTATAATAAGTTTCGGTTGTTGTTAGATCTTGTTTTCCCAGTTCCTTGAGCCACTGAGGTCCTTCCCACCACAAAGAGAAGTTTACGAGTTTGGATGGTGAAAGTCCTCTTGAAGCACAGTCGGCCGGGTTTTCATTGCTCTTTACGTAACCCCAGTTTATCGCAGGCACGATTTTTGTTATTTGTTTAGTTCTATTTGTTATGTATGTTTCATATTTTGTTTGACTTCCTTGAAGCCATGCTAAGACTACTTTCGAGTCTGTCCAACAGGATATCCCGAGGTTGTACTCTGCAAGGACCTTAATTATCCTTTCAAGGACCTTGGCTAGCAAAACGGCTGCGCTCAGTTCCAGCCTCGGTATCGTAGTTTTATTTTTCAGCGGTGCCACCTTAGTTTTTGCAGCGAGTAAAGTTGTGTCGTAAGCGCCGGTCAGTGACGTAGTCCTGCTGTAGATGACGCATGCGTAGGCTTGTTGACTCGCGTCACAGAAGGCTTGTAACTCGATCGTTTCATTGTTTGTGTTTTTTAACCATCGTGGTAAACTAATATTGTTTATGTTAGGGAGATCGGATTTTATTTTAATCCACTCTTCTGCTATGTTTTCGGGAACAGTTTCGTCCCAACCAATGTTTTGGTAGTTTTCATTCCATAGTTTTTGGAAGATAAGTTTCGTTTGGAGGATTATAGGAGACAGCCAACCAAGAGGATCATATAACTTGCTTATCTCAGATAACAGTCTGCGTTTAGTGTATGGTGCGTCGTTGTTGCAGGTGGATGACGCGCAAGTGAAATGGAATGTGTCACTTGTGTCATCCCATGCGAGGCCGAGTGTTTTGCTAAATTCTTGCTGCTTGAAGTTGAAGTCGTTAGTGTGGCTTTTCTCTTTCTCATGCAGTTCTTGAAGAATTAATGGCTCGTTAGATGCCCATTTTCGTAAGTGAAATCCACCCTTCTTGAGTAATTTGTAGAGCTGCTTTTGCAGTTGTTTCGTTGTCTCAATAGTATGGTGGCCTGTTATGACGTCATCCATATAACACTCGTTTTGTAGAGCTTTCTGCGCTAGCGGAAAAGCGTTACCTTCATCCTTAGCTAGTTTATGGAGCGTGCGTATAGCGAGGAATGGTGCGCACTTGGTACCGTAGGTCAGTGTGCATAGCTGCATTTCCCGGAGAGGTTCTCTCACGGATTCTCTCCAAATGATTCTTTGAAGATGTTGTTGATCTTGATGGATTAAGATTTGTCGATACATTTTCTCGATATCCGCCGTAAGAACATATTTATAGCTCCGCCATTTAATTATCAGCGAGAAAATATCCTTTTGTAGGTTAGGTCCTTTTTCCATCAGGTCGTTAAGGCTGAACCCGGTTGTCTGTATTTTCATTGACGCATTAAAAACAGCTCTCAGTTTGGTGGTTGATGAGCTTTCTCTTAACACGCCATGGTGTGGTAGGTAGGCTTGTACTTGACGCTCGGCTTCTGTCACTGGTTTCATGTGGCCTAAGTCGATGTAGTCACGTATAAATTGTTTGTATAGTTTACCGAAGTGTTCTTGTCTCGACATTTTCTTTTCTAAATGAAGAAATTGTGCGATGGCTTGAGGCTTCGAATTGCCAAGATTTTTATGGTAGTTCTCTTTCATTGGCATCTTCACCATATAACGCCCGTTATCTAGGCGTTGAGTTGTTTCTGTGTAATATTTTTCGCAGTATACATCGTTTGCAGTACATTCGGGTTCCTTAGGGATTTCTTCTGTCTCCCAGAACTTTGATAAGTTGTCTAGGTCCGTTACGGTGACTAGACAGTCAAAGTGTTTTGTAGCGCCGCACAGTATCCAGCCAAGTTTTGTCTGTTGTGCTACTGGGAAGTTGTTGTTGGGTTTAAGTATTCCTTCTAGAATCACTTCGGAATAAATGTCCGCTCCTAGCAGGAGATCAATGGGCCCGGAGATGTTAAAGTCTGGATCAGCTAGCTTGATGTTTTCGAGATGCGTCCAGCTTTCGGTGTTAATCGTGGAGTTAGGCAAGTTGTTAACTAATTTACGCATAACTAATGCTTCCGTTTTGAATGTATAATCAGAGTGAATCGATTTACATTTCAGTTTAATCATCCCTTTACTTGTGCCCATTATGGTGCCAACTCCAGTAACCGCTGCGTTCGTCTTGTTTCGTGGTAAGTTTAATCTTTGAGCTGCGTTTTCTGATATCAAAGTTATTTGAGATCCCTGATCCAGAAGCGCCCGAAGGATGACGTAGTCCCCTTCTTTGTTTTCGACTCTAAGTTGAAGAGTTGTGAGGAGTATCTCTCGTTCACCGTTGATGTGATTAGCGGTTCGCTCAGCCGCTGTTGAGAAAGATGGTCTTGATTGTTGTCCTTTCTTCAAGTTGTCATCATGAAGAAGAGAATGATGTTGTAGGTTACACGTGTGACACCGTTTCTTAGAGTAGCATTTGCTTTCGCCATGGCTGTATAAGCAGTTTTTGCAAATATTCATTTTATTTACTGTTAAGTTTCGCGTTGCGACATCCATGTTTAAAAATGATGTACATTGCATTAGCGCATGATTATTTTTGCAATGCGGGCAGATTCGGATTGCAGCATGGTAGGTTTTTGTCCACTTTTCTGCGTTGTTATAGTTCGTTGACCTCTGATTCTTGTATTGAACATTGTTATTTGTTGGAAGATTTTGTTTCTGACCGCCCTTTTTGCTTCTCGCTGTTTCTGATGCTATAAACTTTAGTTCCAGGAATTTTAAAAACTCGTCTAAGTCTGGTAGTTCTCGTGGATGTTTCAAGTGTTGTATGTATTCTCCGTAGGTGATGTCATCCAGTTTTGATGATAGTAAATGCACAATGATAGGACCCCATACAGGGACGTCGATCTTGATGTTTTCCAATGCGTTTAAATACTCTTTTGTAGTGTCGTGCATTCTTTTTAAATTCGCTGAGTTCAGTTTATCAATCGACGGTTGATTGAGAAGATTTTCTATGTACGAGGTGAAAAGCAATCGCTTGTTATCGTAGCGATGCTGAATTATGTCCAGACATGAGTCATAGTTTTCAGCGCTCACTGGAAGATGTTTAATCAGCTTTTCCGCTTCACCCCTCAATTTCGATTTCAGAAATTTCATTTTCTGTGTTTTGTTTAACGTTGGATTATTATGAATCATCTCGAAGAATAAATCTCTAAAAGAGATCCAGTTGTTGTAAGCTCCATTGAACTCTGGCAACTCTATTCTTGGTGTTGTTTTTTCGTAATGAGATGTTTCGAAGATTCTTCTGTTCAAATCTTTTTTGAGGCCGTCGTAGACTTGCTCCCAATGCTCGAACTTTTCTTCGTAATTCCTGTCACTACCTTTTAGTAAGTAGCTTAGTTCCCAGTGGATCTTGTCGATTGATTCCCACTTTGATTGTAGGATGTTAAGTTGATCTTGAAGGTGCCACTTCTCCTTCAGGTCATCTTGATTTATTTTGGAGACTGCTCGCATCAAGGCGTTGAAGTTACACATCTGATTTCGGAAAAGGACTGATAAGTGATCCGTCCCATCTGCCGTAGGCTGGAGTACTTCAGTTGTACCAAGTGATTGTAGTCGCGGTGGTCCGCGGGTTTCCGGTATTTTCGGATTAGTTATTCCCGAAAATCCCGGTTTGTTTGTCAACTCATCTTTTAGTTGAGTCATCGAAGTCATCATTTCGTCGCGAATTCTTTTCGTTGTGTTGTATGTGTTCTCCTTAAAGTAGTCATGGTCTTTTTTCGTTGACTCATGCTTCTTCAGGATTTCGTGATTCGCTCGAAACTCCTCCCAGTGCGATTGTAAAGCTTCGATACGAGTGTTGAGGTATTCTATGGATTTTCTACTCACAGAATCCTTTTTGTAGTTGGTTTGAAGTGTTTTGATTTTATCGTAGGCCGTTTGTTGTTCCTTTATTAGTTCGTGGAACATGTAGTCTTCTGTAGACATTGTTATTAGAACAGTGTGAGATTTGGATCGTTAAGTATTTGTTGCAGCAGTAGACGTTATCCCCGCTGGTAAGTTAATGTTGTGGCGGAAGACGTAATCCTCGCCGGTAATTTAATTGTTAAAACAGTGGACGTTGTCCCTGCTCGTTCGTTAATAGTTTTGCAGTTGTAGGTAGATGCAGTAGACGTTGTCTCCGCTCTGGTTCGTTGTTGGATGGCACTCAGTGCGGCACTCTCTCCTTACGTTATGTGCACCTTCTCAATGCTGCTGGTGAGACCCGCTTGTGGGAGGCCAACAGCACCGATTTGCTAACGTAATTGAGATATATACCACACTAAGCACTGTCATTAAAAACCTCGAAGGACCAAAAGGATGCTTTTGGTCGTAGTTGTAAATAATGGCTCGAAGGACCAAAAGGATGTTCGGGCCTTTCGTCGTAGACTGCGGCCCGGTGGTAGTTGTAAATCCAAACCACTGCACTGTTCTAATAGTAGTTGTATTTGTTAAAAGAAAGTCTACGCGCAATTCGGTGTCTGAGCCGCACTAGTTAGAATGGACACATTAGCGCGCGACGGTGGTTAAGTAACGACTCGCTTTAGTAAAGAGTGTACGGACATTTATAGTTTACCTAAGCGTATACAAAATTGCTGTACGTGCTGTATTGGCTCGTACATTATACCTTGAAGGAAACACTGTTTTTGGGAGAGCATTCCATTCCTTGGCCGTTCGGACTATAAATGAGTCAGCAAAACGCTTAGTGCGGACTTGGGGTACACTAACAACGTAAGGGTGTGACGAATCACCAAGTCTTGTAGTTCTATGATGGAAAGGAGATGAAGGAATGAGTTGATGAAGGGCATGCGCACACTCTCCAAAATGTAGCCTGTAGAAAACTGACAGACCGGCGACCTTGCGTCTGTGTTCAAGACTTTGAATTTTCCCTTTAATTAGTGTCTCATCGTCGATAAGCCTCTTAGCACGCCGCTCAATTGTGTCCAAAGTCGCAAGCTGGTATCGGGCCGAGCCATCCCACAGATGGCTACAGTACAAAATTCTTTTAGTCATAACTGTATTAAAAACATGTATTTAATGTTCATCATGATCATGTTCATCATGATAATGTCGACCGCTGAACATAGGCTCCTATCTCCTCTATAGAACAGCCTCAGTAGCGGTTCATAATCTAGAAGGTGGCGGGTTCGATTCCCACGGCAGGACAAGTATAATATTTAAGCACAGAAAAAAAGCGCATATACTTCTTCTGAGTCTGGGTGTTGTGGGACTACGGTCCTCGTAGTTCCTGGGTCCACACAGGTAATCCTAGTTAGGGTCCAGGATGAATGCGATCGTTGGGTGTTATTATTATTTACTGCTTTGAGCATCTGGTTGCCCCCTGCATCCATTGCCTCTCAGTTTGGACCAGATCGTCAATCCACAAAGTATGGGCGTTGCGTCTTCCAGTTTGTGGTCGACACTCGATAACCTCACCTCTTCATCAGCCAGAAAAGTCTACTAATGCTGAATATAGGACTCTCTAATTAGAGGGAGTTTGCCTTATTAACCACGCGTAGTAGGTGCTTTTGTGGATTATAAATACAGACCAAGGATTATTCTGATGTATATTCACTGGCATGATAGCTCAGTTGGTAGTAGCTCTACCGTCTGAACTGTAGGTTGTGGGTTCGATTCCCACCCAGAACAAACATTTGTGTGATGCACATCGATACATGTTCTATATCTGGGTGTTATATTCTATTCTATGTACATACATAGATTTTATTTTTGATTTAATTTTGATTTGTAAGTCACAGGGTCAACTTATAACTCCTATTTCAACGCAATAAAGCTGTGACAGTATATACTCGTAGATTAAAGTTATTAGCCATTTCACATAATCCAACAAGGCCTAAATTTATACAAGCGGCAGATAAGTCGCTGTGAGTAATAAAGGCTAGCTTCACTGCGTTCTATACAAATAGGTATTCTAAACGGGTCGGAGATATAAGTTTTTATGACTATGTTCCAGTAATGGAAACTAGACAAACGAAAACAGTAAGCCATGTCCTGGGAGTAAGGGAGTATTACACTAATATTATAAAAGCGAAAGTTTGTATGTGTGTTTGTGTGTATGTGTGTATGTTAGTTACTCTTTCACGCTCAACCGGCTGAATGGATTTGGATGAAATTTAGTATCAAGATAGCTTATACACTGGATTAACTTATAGGCTATTTTTTAAGTGAAATTTGCCCATGGGATGAGCAAATAATTAAAATACGTTTTATCCGCCGGTGAAACCGCGGGGCGCAACTAGTCTAGAAAATATATGTATGACTAGTTGCACCCCGCGGTTTCACCCGCGGATAAAAAGTATTTTAATTATTTGCTCATCCCACGGGAGCATTTCACTTTTCCGGGATAAAATGTAGCCTATATGTTAATCTAGTGTAAAAGCTATCTTTGTATCGAATTTCATCCCAATCCATTCAGCCGTTTGAGCGTGAAGGAGTAACAAACATACACACATACACACAAACAGACATACACACAAACAGACGTACACACATACAAATGAATGATGAATGCATTTTCCTCGGCACATTTTTTTTAATTTGCATTACCACAGACACCTGGGTCCATGCTTTTTGGTAAATTATTTAAAATTTATTACTTTAACTTATTATTAACATGAACATAAGTACAATATAGGAAAGACAATAAAATCGGTTGAAGCCGTGTTCTGTTTTTGAAGATATGGATTTCAATGAAACATTTACATTAATAATTTTCTTTTGTGTGTGTGACAACTCTCTCACAAAGCCGACCATCTCACTGTGAGTGACTAACAACACTACCAAACAGATTACCTTTTTTTTTTTGAGGGGGGGAAATGCCCCACACTTCCCTGCCACCACGGGGGTGGTAGTAGGGGGTATGTGGGACTCGAACCCACTAAAACCCCCCGTGAGCTCTCGTCCGCTGTACCAGCAGGGGTACGAGAAGGGGTCGCGACTGCAGTCCAGCCAACTCGCCCCCGAACCAAACTGATAACCTACCTCATTGTTTACCCGTGGGAGCTCTGCTACAAATTTTTGTACTGTGTATTCTACGCGTTGGCCTATAGACGTGTGTCTAATTTTAAATCAATATCAAAAAAGAAGGATCTTCTTAATTATAGAAGCAAAACTTCTTTACGCACGCTTGACTTCGGGAGTAAGCTGGCGAATGTGAGCCGAATGGAAGTTGGTTCACGTAGATCTCCATTGTCAATATAACAAATTTAAAAATTAATTAAAATTTGTATTATTACATTGGTATGTCTGGTAAAATGACTATTTACAATTTTCGAGATTGGGAAATTAAAATGAAATAAAGCAAAGCACAAAAATTATACCGGCCGATAGATGCAGCTAAAAAAGTTTTGCTTCAGTCGTGTGTTGTAAAGAGTTATCAAATTTTTTATACTCTTTTTAAAAGGTTTTACATCACATCTCTGTCATTTATGAACTGATTTGAAAAACTCTTATTTTATTTTAAAGGATATTCAGATTGATCTCACAGAATTAAAAAAAAAATTGGTTTTGTAATTTAGTTTTTAAAACAAAATAACTTATAAAAAAGTATAATATCATTCGAATATATCTCAGTATGAAATTAAGGCAGTAGAAGGAGCATTCACCTTTTCTTGGAAAAGTCATTATATTGAAAGCTTTTGTACTGTATTCCACTATTTTATGAGACCATAAAATGCTAAAATACAGAAAACAAACTTTGGCTTTAATAAAATCGTTGTGACTTGTCCGTTCAACTGATTTGAATTATTGTAATTCGAAGTAAGATAATTTGGTGCGTTGAAACCATTTTCTTTATTTATCTCAATATTAAATTAATACAAAGGATAAAGCTTACCACTGATAATTTATAAATTAGGGCGTATTAAGATATTATATAATACTAGTTGCGCCCCGCGGTTTCACATAGCAGGAATAAAAATTACGCTCACGCCACGTCTTTTTCAGTATCCTGTTTATGATATCCTTTTTATTTTGACTGTGTTTTGTTTTAACCAATGAAAAACTTCTATACAATTATTTAAAAAAATGTGCTATACAATTTAAGCGCACAGGTATATTTATGTTTCATTAATACTAAGTTCTTACATTCCTTTTATTCTAACTCTATTGTGTTCTAACTGGACAAATCCAATTTCAACATGGTTAAGAAATACTTAATATAAACTATTTATATACTGAAAAGTTATTTTATGCTCATAATTACGCCATATAAACGTAAATGAATTATTAATTCACTGTACGTTTAATGTCAGTTAATTAGGGAAAACTTTGGTATCACCAAAGTAAAAAAAGTCAAAAAGAAAAATAAAATACTTACACTTAAACTAAAACGGTAATAGTAAAACAAAATTCTGCATTGAACAAAAACTGCCGTATTTAACCCTGGCCGTCTTCCAAACAAATTAAACAATCAAAAGCGTACCATAAAAAGAAAACAGCAATCAAACAAAGCCAATTCTGACTCAAAATGTTCCAAAAAAGTAAAGGTCTCAAACTAATGACAATATTAGCTCCAACTCATTACCAAAAGTATCGTTTCTGTCCCCTTATACGGAAAAAAGCCTTTTTCGGAATTAACTTTCTGTGTAAATAGGGATGCGAAAGTGTTGCTTCGATTTTATCGATAAGTCTTATGTTGCCATTAAAATAGTAGAAAATGTCTTCTTTCTTTTATTAATAAAAGGCAGAGGCTTACTGCTGAAAAAAAAACGAGTATGCTTTAGTGTGGTCTAAAGCATACTCGTTTTTTTTGAGACTGAAGTAAAATTTATTTTGTTTTCCTCCATCTGTCGGCCGGTGTAATTTTATTTTTGTTTATAATAATGTCGCCATCTTGACAATTGTAAATTGTCATTTCACTGGACATATCAATATAATAATACAATTTTCTTACTTTGTTATGTTGATAATCGAGGTACACGTTAACCAAAAAAAGACCCAAAACCAAGAAATTTCAACTTCTGTTCACCTCGTCAGCTTACTCCCCAAGTCAAGTATACGTAAAGAAGTTTTACTTCAAAAACCTCATCTACTGAACATCGAAAATGTCTATTAATAATTACGTTTTTAGGCATTAGTATCCGGTCACATTTTTTGCTAATGGCTACAGACACACATCACACATCATCAGCCAAAGGTGTATGTATACTGAACATAGACTACATATAACGCCTCTTTGGACGTTTATCATAGAGGTTGCACCACGGTTGCACGTGGCTTTGTGATCGCAGTAAATTTTAAATTACTGAGGAGAATGTGGTAGATTTTCCCTGGTTATTCAACTAAGCCAATTTTTATGATACCGCGAAGAGATGGGGTAGTTCTATTAGTGGGGTGGTACGCTATAGTCAGTTACATTAAAAATATCTTTAATCGAGCAACTTAAAAAAAGTGGGAGATTCTCAATTCGTTTGTTTTTTTTTGTGTTTGTTATCTCATAACTTTCTTCGTATTTGAAAGAAAAAAAAGAAAGAAATTTTTTTATTCATGACAAAGAGTGCGCATAGGATAAAAAATACATAAAAGATATAAAAAACATAATAATTGTCAGTTGCCATGAATCGGTCCCAACTCAGCATAGTGCTGGCGATACAGCCAGCGCTGGTCTTCCGTATTTGATTCTTCTTTTATTTGAAAAGTGGTGCTTCTCGTGTGTTGTCATTTCAATTTAATCAAAATATGAAGGGTAGTTGTTGAGCTATCCTAAATAATGTGTATTTTAACTTCAACTACATTGATGATGTTCTCTTTTTTATGATAAACAAATGCAGTGGGATTGAAGTCAGTTGGACTCTTAAAAAATCGATAGTTTAAAAGTGATGCTTTCACATCCCTATCTCCGAATTTAGTTATACAGCTTGGCACACATGCAAATAAGTTTTTATCTGTTTGTTTCAAGCCGAACTTTTTCTGGTAATAACGTCTACGTACTTTTTCTGATACATTTGTTTAAAAAGGCTTGAAAATAAAGTGACAATTTGTTTTGTACTTTATCAACAAGGTATAAATGGACCATTCAGTACGATATGTTTTGTATTAAATATACATATATGTTATTTGTATTATTCTTATTATTTTTTAACAAAATCAATACAGGAGGGACTTATATAACTTTTTTCTTTTTTCTTATTTTTGTGTATACACCACGAGCAGACCAGCTCCCGCAGGCAGTGCCCGTTCACGAGCTTGACGCTATGAATCGGTTTTAGGCGAGTGTTAAACATATAAGTCATACGAAACAAAATATAAGAGGATATATGAATATCTATTTTAACTCCGCTAAATCTAATTTATACAATATAATATGTCACCGTCGGTCATAGTTGTTGAGTTAATAACGTCACACAAAATGGCGTCCAAACAAAATGGCGCCGGTTGACTAGTGGAATTTGTGATCGAATCTGATAAGCAGCTAGTGAAATCAGTAATTTCACTAGCTACTTAACAAGATTCCATAAAAAAAAAATTTATTCAATTTTTTTATTGTGTTTGCCCAGTGGCAATTGAGACTTTATGCACTAATGACGCAATGTATTTTCACACGAAACTCTACACTTTAGAGCTCCGAGTGACACTGCAACTGAAATCAGCCGTGTTGCTTAACACTAGGCAAAAGACTAGCTTGTCATGTTATTCCTTAAAAATGAATCACTTTGTGTATGTTTACATACACCGATTAGGTACTTACTTGTTGTTAATAAAGTAGGTTGGTACTGAAGCATACTTAGTTAGCAAAACAACCCGCTTAATTACGAATGAAACGGATATATCTCTGTTTTCACCGTTATGTAAAACGTTAGGTAATCTCTGTATACACGTGTGAGGAGTATAAAGAAAATTTACGTTGTATTTAATTACAGGTTCCTTTATAGTACTTTGGTACATCAACATTTTACATTAATTTCATTTCCAACCCAGTAAATATTAAAACTGATAAAAAGCCAGACTGACACGGAAAACCGGAAAGATCGGATAGTAAATATTTTTTTTGGTTAATCGTTGGACTATACAGATTTTGAAACCAAGCGATTTCACCAAGTAACATTACAAAACTTTACCGAAAAAATATTAAAACTTTCATTAATTTGATTTACTCTCCGACTTTTGCCGCAAACTTTTTCACATTCACTGTCCAAAATGAGACTCGAATCAAAATGAATTCGCATTGCCTAGAGCAGTAAAGTCAGTATGGGGTATGTACGTTTGTGCATGTTTGCTTGAACTTGAACCTTTTGTGTTTATTGCATCTGATCCTATTTAGATAACCATATTTTTTTTTAGTTATTGATCATGCTAAGTTTTTGTTACGAATCTAATGATTAATGCAAATAAAATAAACAGTTTAAATAATGACGCCCAACGTTCACATAGATTCTGGACCCTAACTAGAATTCCCTGTGTCTAGGGACCCAGAAACTATGAGGACCATGGTCCCACAACACCCAGACTCAGAACAAGTATTTGCGCTTTTTTCTGTGCACAAACACTTGTCCTGCCGCAGGAATTGAACCTGCCGCCTCCGTGCTAAGAGCCGACCTGCCCAACCAACACACCACAGAGGCTGTCAAATTGAAGATGATTATTGTTGTTGATAAGATCTGTTGGAAAAGAAAAATGCTATTTATTACACACACGCAGTCACCAATATTGTGTATCTGTGCCAAACTATATCATGCGCATGCGTGACGTTTTGAAACATAGTACGTTTGTAGAGTAATACAAATTATGAATAAAAACAATATTTATTTTATTATAATTAAAATATTGGGAGAAGCCACTGATTCCCGAAATACAGTTTGAAAACTTGTTCGGCAATCTATTGCTTAATTTATTCATTACTAGTTACGCCCCGCGGTTTCACCCGCGGATAAAAGGTATTTTAATTATTTGCTCATCCCAAGAGAAAATTTAACTTTTCCGAGATAAAATGTAGCCTATATGTTAATTCAGTGTATAAGCTATCTTGGTACCGAATTTCATCCAAATCCATTCAGCCGTTTGAGCGTGAAAGAGTAACAAACATACACACAAACACACGTTAGTGTGATAATGTTATAAATAATATTTATGTCAATTAAATTTTTGTATTTTATTTTGTTATTATTTTATTAAGGTGTAGTAATTGAGCAGGTCGACTCATATTCCTGGTGTTGCGGGTTCGATTTCTAGGAAAGAACAAGTATTAGTGCATAGACAAAAAGTGCAAGTACTTGATCCGTGTCGAATAGTTTTGTAGTATACATATCTAATTGACTTGAATATTCTTCCCGCCTATCGCGAACGGAATTTGATTCACGTAGATCTCCATTGCACATGAACCCAGTAAGGGCGCTTGCAACTGCGTTTAAAAATAAATTTAAACATTGATATCATTTATAGAAGCATATTAATCAAGCCCGATCCCAAATTCTACGGTACGTGATGCTAGTAATAATTGAGACAGTGAATTGTGACGTAAATTAGTATGAGAACCCATACTGTTCATAAAACATGCCTAAGGGTAAACACTCCAAAATAATTTTGCCTCGGATGTTACATATTTACAGGAAAAACTTGAAATATCTACGCGAGGCCCTCGTGTTATTTTGTAAGGGATTGGTATAGAGTTTAATTTTCTGTACGCAACATCTGATGCTGTTGCGAATCGGTCTGTTTATTATAAATATGTTCTGTATACAAATGTTTAATGAAAAACAAATAACTATCGTGTTTGAAGAATCTAACTCAATTTGCGTTAGCAGGTTTTTGGACGACATTGTTGTAAAATTATCAAAACAATCGTTTTAAAAGGATCAATTCTTCAATCGCATTAATATAAATAAGTAATGCAAAGTACTAAAAATACTTGAATGATTTTATTACATACGTAGCGGCAACGTTTTTCTACCCCTAATTATGCAATTTCGATGATATTTATATGTTATTCATACAATAAAGACTATACTCGTGTCTTACTTTTTTGTTTTAGCAATACTTTTGTATTTATTAGCATGAAGTGACGCAACTTTTGTGTTAAATTAAATTAAATTTATAACGAAGAAAAGTAGCTGTATATTAAACACAAAACAAAGTATTTTCTATTCAAACGGTTGGCTTCAAAACAGTATGTTAGGTAAATTCACTCACAGGTTGTGTTGTCTCTATCACACCTGCAGATAGCAGAGCGACAGCAACAACATTTTTAAATATCAGTTCTTCTTAACCAGTTTTAAGGACTATTTCTTTTAGGTAAATCCAATCGTAATTAAAACCAAATAAAAAGTTATAAATTAAAAACTATTTAAGTCTGCTTAATTCTGCCAGGACTTATTTAAGAACTTTTCTTAAATTACGGTCATCTTGTTTTTGCGTCGGAAAAACCAGAGAGCTGAGATGGTAATAAAATAAATTGAAGTGGCACTAGAAAACTTGTTCATCTCTTCAAGTCTCCTTGGGAGATACTATTTTTTTGTTGTGTACTTAGCCCAATGTCTGAAGATCTTGCTTGTTAAAGTAATCCAGGGTTTACCGCAAATAAAATATATTATACACAAAAGATAAGTTCGGTACCATTTACGCAGAAAAAACTTTTTCACTGTGACATCTGGACATCTCAGAAAATATATTTATTTATTTATTTATTTACTCGATCGTGTACATTCATTTTATTATTATATTTGACGGCGGCAACGCCGAGTTGTAAACTCTATGCGCAGCGGGTAGTGCTGTAATTTACCCTGTCGTAGTATTTAAATTGATTACAGTGGCAGCACCGGTAGCTGTCATCGCTCCTCCACCCATCTGGCTATAAAAACGGAGCGCTCTTTGTACTACAGATCATTCTTACTCGGGACGCGGCGCGGCTTGGGCATGCTGAAGGCCTATAGTTTTATAGGTTGCAACCTACGCACAACCCGTCATCCTATATATTCAATAAAACGATGAAGACAACATGCTAGAAATAAATCATTAAAATTTTAATGAAATAATTAAATATCATTATTAAAACAAAAATTAAATATCTCAATAAATGACTTTTTAAAATACAGGAATAGAAAGAGACAGCTCAAACACGCAGTGACGTCAGCTGTGGTACCTCTATGGTAGCTCTACATACTATTTCTTTCGCATGTGACGTCACTAGCAAAACTTCGTAGTAGCTATGAGGAAGCTTCACACGTTCCTTTCAATCTCTGTATTGCCAAAAAACGACAGGCGATGCCCTCTCCAGAAACTTTAAAGGCTACTCTGTGATTTATTTACTGATTTTACTTATTTTTTTTTTCAATTATTACATTTGACGGCGGCAACGGCGGTAATTTCTATGCGCAGCGGGCAGTACCGTAATTTACCCTGTGGTAACATTTAAATTTATTACAGTGGCAACACCGGCAACTGTCATCGTTCCTCCACCAATCTCGCTATAAAAAGCGAGCGCTCGGTGTACTACGGATCATTCTTGCACCGGACACGGCCCGGTGCGCATGCTGAAGGCCTATAGTTATCTATAGTTTTATAGTTTGCCCACCATGCCTAACCCCGAGCCTATACATTCATTTATAAGCTACTTTATCAAAATAATATTTATTGGCTATTTATTTTACTTGGATGCTAGCATGCTACACCTTAGGTCGCATCGTCACTTCCCATCAGGTGAGAGCGTGGTCAAATGCTAGACAGATTTGAAGTAAAAAAAAAAAAAATTATTGGTTTATTTTTAATAGTAGTCAAGTAGTCTAAATAAGTAGTAGCAATAAGTACACAAAATAAAATACTTACAATTCCATCCCCAATATTCCTAATCACGCAGGGCAGCAAAGCCGTCGACCCTGTCTGTGAGGTCACCACAGTGTTGTTCTCAGTCTGGAACTGTTTCTCGGGGGGTGTTCCGAAGATATCCTCGAGGGGTGGGAAGGAAACTGTCAGCTCGTTGTGCTCTGGCTTTGAGGTTGCTGATGATGAGGGTACTGGTGATGATGGACCTGGAAAGAAGGAGACGTGAATGGCAAAGAAGACCATGTTCATTTATTGAAGTCAAACTTCTTTACACTTAAGGGGAGTAAGCTGGTGAATGCGAGGCAAACGGATGTTGATTCACGTAGATCTCCCTTGCACCTGTAAGGGCGCTTGCAACTGTGCGTTTAAAAATGAATTTATTGATTACAATTACATAATAGATATTTCGCCAAAATTTAATAATATTGTATTTTTAAGCATTTAATTTGATAATTTACCTATTGAAGCAGGCAACTCAGTAGGTATTATGCAATTCATCAAATCAATCAATTTATTTCAGTCTTTTTCTGCTACTACCCACTCTTTACAAAAATTAATTGCACATGTTCAACGTAAATAAGGCAAACGACCACAATATTATGTTGGTATCTTCTGTAAAATGACAATTTACAATTGTCAAGATGGCAACATTAACATTATACAAATCAAAAACAAAGTTACACCGGCCGATAGATGGAGCTAAACGAAAGAAGTTTTACTTCAGTCGTGTGGTCTAAAGCACACTCCTTTTTTATAATTAGCCATAAGAGCTGACTATACAGTAGTATCCATGGTCTAAAGTACACTCGTTTTCTTAAAGAACGTTAAATGATATACCACAACATAGTGCCACCTTAAACGGCTGCTTGCTTGTTGCCTACCCCTCAGATTTATTGCGTCAAGATGAGATGAATCTTGACGCAAGAAGGTGCAAATTATCTCTATGTATTTACATGAATGCCTTGCGAAGCAATTATTCTAAGCGCTAGTAGGTAAGCGTAGGCAAAGAGTATAACACTACACTACGCGTAGGATCATGCGTCGTACGTCAGACCAGGCTAGTGTGTTGTAACCGTAAGGGTTGATCATTATTTGGTGTAATTAACAGCGTTTTGGACGAACTGAATCAAATCTTAAAGTTTCCTTTGGATCCCAAAAATGTCTCACTTGTATAATTCATTAATGAAGATTGATCTTATAAAGTTAAAGGGGTTGCCTTTAGGTTGGTTTGCTAATTGTCTCATATATTAGTCGACTAGCTGCGCCCCGCGGCTTCACCCGCGGATAACAAGTATTCTATGAGTTAATCCAGTGTACAAGATACCTCTATTCCAAATTTTGTCTAAATCCATTTAGCGTGAGGGAACAAATACACACACAAACATAAACATTTACATACATACTAATAGGTCTTTACCTATGAAATTGCCGTATTGCAGTACAGACTTTTTCAAACAAAAAAAAGTTTTGATTGGCTATGAATTCTAAATTCAAATTAATTTTGTTTTAAAAATATGACATTCTATTTACAATATAAGTCTTTTGTTTATTGATTAGCGTTGTATTTTCATTACATTTCAACATTTTTCCTCATAATGGATACTTTGAAATTTCGTGTAATTATGGAATATGAGTTCCGTCGTGGCACCAACGCGGCACAAACGACACGTAACATCAACGACGTTTACGGAGAGAACTGTACAAACGAACGTACAACCCGTTATTGGTTCGCTCGGTTCCGTTCTGGGAACATTGACTTGAAAAATTAACCTCGTGGTCGTCCGGAAACTTTGGTCAACAATGATGAATTAAAGGCGATTGTGGAAGCTGATGAATCTCAATCTACAGCTGAGCTCGCAGCAGCTTTTGATGTCAAAACAATATCGGTCCATTTGCGACAGATTGGCAAGATAAAAAAGCTTGATAGATGGGTGCCCGACGAACTTAACGATCGCCAGCGCAACGTACGCGTCGAGACTTGCCTTGCGCTGCTTAACAGGCACAGAAATGAAGGAATTTTGAACCGAATTGTTACGTGCGACGAAAAATGGATTCTTTTTGACAATCGAAAGCGCTCAGCAAGTTGGTTAGATCCTGGTTCGGTACCAAAGCTATGTGCAAAACGAAAAATGACCCCTAGAAAGGTGATGGTCATAGTTTGGTGGTCTAGTGCTGGTGTGATTCATCATAGCTTTTTACAAAACGGCGAGAGCATTACTGCAGATGTGTACATTGAAGAACTGACCACAATGATGGCGAAACTCGCACGTCTGCAACCAGCTTTGGTCAATCGGTCGTCTCCACTGCTACTTCACGACAACGCGCGACCCCATACTGCACAACAGACCGTCTCTAAGCTGCATGAGTTGGGTTTGGAAGCTCTCCCTCATCCGCCATACTCACCAGATCTTGCGCCTACTGACTATTACTTTTTCCAAAATTTGGACAACTTTTTAGCGGGAAAAAAATTCAATTCCCGAGAGGCAGTACAAAACGCCTTTGAAGAGTTTGTTGTCTCCCGTCCTGCTGATTTTTTCAAGAAGGGCATCCATAAACTGCCACAGCGTTGGCAAAGATGCATTGATTGCAGGGGTGATTACTTTGAATAAAAGAAATAAATAAGTTCGAAAAAAAAAATACTTTAACTTTTTTCAAACAAAACGGCAATTTCATAGGTAAAGACCTAATATTAGTGTAGTATTTTTTATTGGTAGATGCTAAAACCTGTCTTTTGAATAGATTTCATCAAAATGGGCCAGTTAATTAAAAGATTGTATTCTAATGACACAAAGACTACAATGAACAAAGACTATTTTTTAATGCTAAAATTGGCTTGCGTTTGACAACAACTCGGAAGGGAGAGAGATATTAAGTTGGAGCACACTTGCCTATGAGATGCCCATTCACTCTTGACATAAAAAAACCTAGAAAGACACACGATGACATTTTTCGTAATCGAAAAAATTATGTTATTAAGATGATAAAGTTACACTGCTTTAGTTAATCGGTGCAAAATATAGTACTAAATATTTTCGCAACCATAGCTTGTACCATAGCGCAGTTGGAAGAGCATCTAATGTGGTGAGTTTGAAAAACGTAATTTTCCATCCATATTAAAATAATTCTTAACTTAAAACCATATAATATCCTTGTGAATTAGGTTGAAATATGGTTTCAGTGCAAGCAAAAGCACTATCCAATTTGTTTCATCATCAATGTCCTAACGAACTTTGACCTAAACCGAAACCTACAAGACATTACGCCTACTGTCTAGAGACCTAATGGAAACTCCCATGTGTTGGCAGTTCCCAAAGTCACAGACTAATTAGCAGTTGACATTTGAAGGGGCTCGGCAATTAGGCGAATGTTCTATCTTTGTCCTTTAATCCAATAAAATGACCATTCTCGTTTCTCCTTAAAAGCCTCTGTGGTGGTTGTACAGGAGAGGTTGAGTGGTTCATAGCCCGGAGGTGTGCGGGTTCAATTCCCGTAACAGACTAGTAAAGTGCATAAAAAAGAATCGCAAATACTTGTTCTGTGTCTGGGTGTTGTGGGAGCATGAGCCTCGTAGTTCACCAGTCCTTGATACAATGAATCCTAGTTAGTAGATTTTTATTATTTGTTTCTTTTTTCTTTTTATGTTTTGGCTCCACACTTTTGTGTATTTAGACAGTGTCAAGTAATTGATAATTTATCAAGCTAATGATATTTCACGCAAATATGTGTCAAGTCATAGTCGAAGTCATCAAGTCAAGTCATAGTCAAGTCATAGTCAAGTCATAGTCAAGTCATAGTCACGTCATAGTCAAGTCATAGTCAAGTCATAGTCAAGTCATAGTCACGTCATAGTCAAGTCATAGTCAAGTCATAGTCAAGTCATAGTCAAGTCATAGTCAAGTCATAGTCAAGTCATAGTCAAGTCATATTCAAGTCATAGTCCAGTCATAGTCGAGTCATAGTCGAGTCATAGTCGAGTCATAGTCGAGTCATAGTCGAGTCATAGTCGAGTCATAGTCGAGTCATAGTCGAGTCATAGTCGAGTCATAGTCGAGTCATAGTCGAGTCATAGTCGAGTCATAGTCGAGTCATAGTCGAGTCATAGTCGAGTCATAGTCGAGTCATAGTCGAGTCATAGTCGAGTCATAGTCGAGTCATAGTCGAGTCATAGTCGAGTCATAGTCGAGTCATAGTCGAGTCATAGTCGAGTCATAGTCGAGTCATAGTCGAGTCATAGTCGAGTCATAGTCGAGTCATAGTCGAGTCATAGTCGAGTCATAGTCGAGTCATAGTCGAGTCATAGTCGAGTCATAGTCGAGTCATAGTCGAGTCATAGTCGAGTCATAGTCGAGTCATAGTCGAGTCATAGTCGAGTCATAGTCGAGTCATAGTCGAGTCATAGTCGAGTCATAGTCGAGTCATAGTCGAGTCATAGTCGAGTCATAGTCGAGTCATAGTCGAGTCATAGTCGAGTCATAGTCGAGTCATAGTCGAGTCATAGTCGAGTCATAGTCGAGTCATAGTCGAGTCATAGTCGAGTCATAGTCGAGTCATAGTCGAGTCATAGTCGAGTCATAGTCGAGTCATAGTCGAGTCATAGTCGAGTCATAGTCGAGTCATAGTCGAGTCATAGTCGAGTCATAGTCGAGTCATAGTCGAGTCATAGTCGAGTCATAGTCGAGTCATAGTCGAGTCATAGTCGAGTCATAGTCGAGTCATAGTCGAGTCATAGTCGAGTCATAGTCGAGTCATAGTCGAGTCATAGTCGAGTCATAGTCGAGTCATAGTCGAGTAATAGTCGAGTCATAGTCGAGTCATAGTCGAGTCATAGTCGAGTCATAGTCGAGTCATAGTCGAGTCATAGTCGAGTCATAGTCGAGTCATAGTCGAGTCATAGTCGAGTCATAGTCGAGTCATAGTCGAGTCATAGTCGAGTCATAGTCAAGTCATAGTCTAGTCAAAGTCATACTCCTAGTAAAGTGGTGGCAACTTTACTTGAAGCTTCTACGGAGTTTTGGAAACAACACGAAAAGAAACGTTTCACCATCATTATACCATTTTCCCACACTCACGCCGTACTCCAGCACTTAACGAATAGAATGCCACCAATTTTATGTACCACTGAAAATAACACAAGTTTAGGAAAATAATACAATGCGATGACGCAATCTTTTTGGCGTTCCCGCCAAAACTCTATTATTTGTTGTTAGCAACTTTGTTTCATCCATGTCACTGAAAGAGGTTTGAAATGAGGTGCAGCGTCACACAAAAAAAGAAAACAAATATGGCGGACTAGTACGATCTAAAATGCTAACCTTTTTAAAATTCCAACCTATATAAATGACGGTGTCGCTGCGATACTGGATTATAAAATATGTTAGCAAAAGATCATTCTTCTTGAGCACAAAAAAAAAACTACAGCCATTTAAAAGCACAACGCTGCAAAACTTTCTTTGAAATGCAAATACTAACAAAAGCAGTTGAAAATATCCCCTTTCAGAAGCTTTGTTCAAAGGTGTGTCTGTTTCAGACGTAACGGGAAAGAAATCCTTCAGCGGTCCCAAAACATTTTAAACTGTAATAGAATCGAATAGAGCGTAATTTTATTTGACGCAGGATAGTATTCTGCGCGTGTTAAAATTGAAATCCTGTGCTATTTGTTGAATATTTCACAGAGTATCGCAAATACTGGCACATTTTGTACAGATTGTATCTTCTTATACGTGGAATAAAATTTTCTCTTTTGTTGTGTGGTGATTGAGCAGGTTGACTCAAAACTTGGAGACGGCAGGTTCGATTTCCGCGTCAATCAAATATTTGAGCACAGAAAAAAGCACTAATATTTTTTCTGTACGTGGATGCTTTTGGACCATGGACCTTAGTGCCTGGGTTTAGATTTGATATTTATACGTTTATCAAATTATAAATTTAGGGTTTTTCGAAATTACACCCCTAAGAGGATGAAATGGGTGGTTGAATTATTTTTATATAAGCCACGTGGGCAAAGCCGCGAGAAAAAAGAAAATATATACTTATTTAACTAAAATATATATTTTCTAATGCGACATTTCTATCAAAGTTACGTTATTACGCAGTTGATCTTGCTATGGATTTTCATTATCCCTGACCTAATTTTCATTTCCTCAGATTTTCTCAAACCAAAACTAACAAAATGAAAGTAACTTAAGTAACTTTTCCACCTCGCCAAGTAATGGCCATCAATTCCTCCTCAAACAAACCACAGAGGAAAAAACTACCATTCCATTTTAAACCACTACCCGTACAGAATTTTGAGCACATCTTTCTATTAACCTAACTCCATCTTAAAACTACTCCTAAAAGCCATACACCCCTTCCCTTTCTCTCATTTTTATCCACTCGTATATGTGAAAGAGATGGAGCATATTAAATGGGATGGCGCATTTGTTTTTATTTACCCGGAAACCTCTTCCTACGTTTATTGTAAGAGGTATTTTTAGGGGCAACGCTATACATAGAAACAGTAGCCAATATACTAATAAATAATAATATAATAATGTCGAGGAGGGCGATGGCTGGAACATGCGTCAAGCTCGTGAACGGGTGCTGCTTGCGGAAGCTGGTTTGCTCGTGGTGTACGCACAATTAGAAATAAGTACTTATGTTTTTATTATTGGCTGTTAGTCCTTCCTGTATTGTATTGTTCATGTTAATAATAGGCTAAATTTATAAATATAAAAATAATTTAACAAAAAGCACGGCCCAGGTGTCTGTAGAAATGCAGATTTAAAAAAATGTACTAATAATCGCAATTACATATTAACTTACAAAAAATGTTTAAAAAAATTGTAAAACGATTCTTACAATTTCACAATGACTCTTTTTGTGTGTCCATCTGTCTGACTCATCTAATAATAGTTATATAATCATTATATTATAATTATAAAGCATCAATAAACAAAATCTGAGAGGACAGACTTTTCTATTACTGTCTCACTCTGACCACACTCAGACATAATGGCGAAAAGGGAAAGAAAATAATATTTATAGTCTCGATTTTGTCTCATTATAATTATAATAAAATTTTGTGTGCATGTGTGAATGTGTGTAACTTTAAAACAATAAAACCTTAGGGCAGATTTAAATCAAATTAGGAATAGAGCTTATATACTAGGTTGACACATAGTATACTTTTTATGCGTTGGGAAAACCGCGAAGGGCAGCTAGCTCTAAATATAGCCTGAAATGCTTTAGGAAAGTTTTGTTTCTCGCAAATATTGGTTCAAACTCCAAACCAGTAAGTAAGAAGACTGCGATGAAAATTGTGTGACTCATGCATTGAGTCAGTGATTTCAGGATTTATTATCGGAGTTGCACAAGATATTTCAGTTTCATTATGTATTTTTTTTTACCTGCAATGTATTTTTATTCTTTCAACTAAATACTAAAATCACACTAATCACACTATCACACTAATATTATAAAGGCGAAAGTTTGTATGTGTGTTTGTGTGTATGTTTGTTACTACTTTACGCTCAAACGGGTGAATGGATTTGGATGAAATTCAGTACCAAGATAGCTTATATACTGGATTAACATATAGGCTACATTTTATCCCGGAAAAGTGAAAGTTTCCCGTGGAATGAGCAAATAATTAAAATACCTTTTATCCGCGGGTGAATCCGCGAGGCGCAACGAGTGTTATAATAACTACTAAACACTAAACACTACATACAAAAAAGTTTGGACTATATACTAGCCGCGATGACCTATTGACAGTCTTAATGCTCCTGCACACTACCAGTAGGTAGCGTACCCAACATGCTGGCAGCATTGCCCCGATGAATTGCAATGCTAATTCGTTATGCCACATAAGTGCCAGCATTTTGGTCACGCGTAGCATCGACCAGGCGCTCTGATAAACTTTTGAAAACGCGATGAGCTGTTGTATTTAAGGCTGGGATGTCCAAACATCGGAACTTGAGATACTGCCTGTATTGCATCCAGTACAAAAAGACAGTTCCGTACTGGAGTGGGGTATTTATCGCTGTGTAAGCAAAAACACGTAAGAGAGTTTAATGGCAACTCTTGCCGTTTTATTTGCAGAACAACTTCTATATTTTTCGATTTTTGTACTGAGCTATTTATATATAGCTATTTATATATAGCTATAAATATATTGCAGCGTTTATAGTGAACCTGTTAACCAATCGGTAGTAGTAGACATAGAAATATAATTCCTCTAAGGTCATCAGATAACATCTGCATAAAGTGTTATTTGCAACTATTTGCAACTCTACACGATACGCTCCCACGGCATTGTATCTCTTCTTCTTCTTTTCGTTTAATGGCTTTCTATCGCTTTTTAGCTATAGTTCTGCCAATGTCAAGTGAATAATTTTGTACGGTTATGTCATGTCAAAGTCTTTTTTATAATCCTCTACTTGGTCTGTGGTCTTTTTTCGTGTCAAAATGCCACAGTAAAATGGCAGATATTTTAATGAAGGCTCTAGGAAACCTTGAAGAGAAAACGAAAAGACATGGTTTAAAAACTTGGAACCATTTCTGAAACTAATGCACGTTCACGAACACTTAAAGAAAAATGATCTACCTTTATCACACGTTAAAATTAAAAAAATACACGGGTTATGGAAAAAAAAATCTAAATTCACAAACGCCTTTCTCGGATTCTTTTCAACTATTTTGGCTCAACGCTTTGGTTGCTCAACAACCAGACCTTAAGATTTCCATTTAATTTTTTTAGTTTTGTTAATGTGTGTATTGACTTTTTGACATAACATTGTTTTCTTTTAAATTGCTTATCATACACGGTGGAATATAATTCGTTCTTTTCCTTAAGTGTAGGTATTTAGACCATTCTATAGAATCATCGTACAAGGTATAATTATAAAATATATGCCTCTTAATATAACTGCATAACAGCCGAAATGTCTATTTAACGCTACACACAGCGTGGGCGCCGGCTTAGCGCTTTGTAAATGTTTTGTAGGTAATAAAATGCCTGTTTTATTCAATGTCGTAAGGTTTTTCATTAGAATTTGTATTCACGGTAATTTGATAAGATCTATATTTAAGTTTTATTAGATATATATTATTGGTATTTAGTTATATAGGAGCGTTCTAAAGCATGGACTGAGCACATACATTTAAGGAAAAAAAAAAACGAATTAAATTCCACCGTGTATCTATAATTGACCTGATTTGTAAATTATAATTGATTTTTTATTAACATCGGATGACTCTAAACTATTTTCAACACAACGACAGCCTCTGTGGTGTGGTGGCAGGTCGGCTCATAGCCCGGAGGTGGCGGGTTCGATTTCCGTGGCAGGACAAGTATTTTTGTGCACAGAAAAAAAGCGCAAATACTTGTTCTGAGTCTGGGTGTTGTGGAACCAATGGTCCTCATAGTTCCTGGGTCCCTAGACACCAGGATCTTACGTATTTGATCGTTGGGCGTTATTATTGTTATTTTTATTTTTGTATTTCTGGCTCATCACACGTCTTGGCGTCACTGTAAGTGTGTAAGCATTTAATAATAAATAAATAAACTGAACGCTACAGTGTTTCGGAGGACGCGTGGTCCCACCTGTTCTTTTGACAAGTCGTTAAGTGAAGTGAAAAGCGTTATCCATCCAAAAATTCTATCACAATGAGCTGAAGACTTAAGTGGTCTTCAGCTCATCTTGAAGAAGGAAAAATTGAATGCCCGATGAATTTGAATCATATTTTTAAAAGTAATTACAACCCAATTTCCATTAGGCTAGAGCTATGATCGCTTGGTCTATAGATGAGAAGAAAAAGGGAGGAGCTATTGAATTAAACTGGACCATAAAACAAAACACGTAAGTTCTAAAGTTTTTTACTTTCGTCTCGTTTTCAAATAAGCAAGTTCAACTGAAGATGAAAGAGTTTGTGAAAAATTGCTTATGTATAACGCCTAGTAACCGTTCCAAACGATGCTTATCAGCAGTAACTTAAGAGCAGTAACTCAAGTTAAAGTACATTTCGCCTCTCTCACTCATAAAGTAAACCTTCATGTACACTCTCTTAAAGATTTACTATTTTTGTTCCCGTTTCTCAAAGGTTTAACTCGCAGGTTATGGAGTAGAGTGAGCATACATCATTTCGAGAACACTTCACGGCCACGCCTCCTCAGTTAGTGCGATCATTCGTCCCGTGTAGCGTATCGTTACAATTCTGTTTGAATTTACATGAACATTATTCTCGTGTACGGAGCGTTGATTTTTGAAGGCTTATGCCCTTCTATAGAAGGGCATAAGTCTTGTTAAGACTATGGTGTATGAACATCTGAATAGACTCAGCTAATTCGTTGTTTTTGTGATTTCAACATTTTGATGGTGTTTAGGTATATTGAGTTAGTTTGACTGGCCCAATAACTCAACTGAGTTATAGGTATATAGAGGTGAGTTATAGGTAGTCCTGCCTTCTGAACTGTGGGTAGTGGTTCGATCTCCTCTCAGGACAAACATTTGTGTGATGAACATCGATGTTTGTTCTGTGTCTGGGTGTTATATTGTATTCTATATATTACAATCAAAAAGTATGTAAGTATTGTATCAGTTATCTGGTTCCCATAGTACAAACTGCTTAGTTTGGCGATGGCGCTGATGGCGCTGTGTGAAATGTGCCGTGACGGCTTGTTTATGTTTATTTTTTATTTTATTTGAAAATTCGTTCTCTCGTTGTATGGCTGCTATGTTGGTTGTTTATTTATTTTATTTTTGTTTATTTATTTTTTTCCACCTTTACATTCTGTTTATACTCTTTTTGAGATCTCTGATTATTGTTTTTAAATTAAATTATTTATATTATTTATTTTTTTACACTAAATGTTATCACTATATAATTAAGGTTAAAAATATTTTCGTCACTCGAGGTCTGGGCTGAAAATCAGCGCCCTGGACTCGTCCACGGCACATGCTGAGCTCAGACCGTTTTGTACAGCACTGTACACAGCAACAATGTTCGCACACAGTAAGGAATAGGTTATAGTTATAGTTAGTTTTAAATTTCACAAGATTATGTTTTTTTTTTTTTTTTTTTAGTGTAATTATGAATGTTGTGTACAGTCCTTACAAATAAAGTGTTTCTTTCTTTCTTTCTTTCTAAATGTCCACAGATATTCATTATTTATTATTTTTAATATATACCATGTTACCACAACAAGGCATAGACAGACGTCTCACAAATGTTTAATGTTACAAAATAGCAGTATAATACAAGATTACAAATTTTGTAGTAAAATTGATAGTTATTAAATTTTGGATACTGTAGTGGAAACACATAGAATGCCTCTTCCATATTGTGTATTTCTTGCTTCTTATACACATTACGTTACATTACACATCTTATATACTTCCAATACAGCGTCAACCAACAAATGTGATATGTCTTAACGCTTCTGCCGATCAACGAGAATTGGCTGCTTTTTCGACCTTTTCGTCGCGCCTCAACTCCCCCCACCAAACTCTATTTTACTGAGCCGGAACCATCCGTGATTGGCTGATAGTACCGACCAATCATGGCCCTTGCGGCAGTGCTGCCAACCAAAACAGTACTTTTAAGATTCTATCAAAGTAAAAACCACCTCTAAATTTTAAAAAGTAAAAATCAATTAATAAATTTCACGAAACTACTTTCATTGTATTTTTCAATATAGTTTTTGTTTTTGGTTTTAGTCTTATGCTTTTTCTTCTTTTTGTGTAGGGGTGTGGTCAGCCCTGGTATCAGAACTTCTTAGGCCACCCGATGGCTTCTGGGCTTAGCTTAACGATTATCATCTTACGACAACAGTCGGGAACGATAGCTGAACGAACCCTCTGAACCACTGTAGGGCTCAGTTGTATATACTAATTCGTATTTCAATTAATCTACATCATCATCATCATCACCATCAGCCTGTATCTGTCCACTGCTTCAACCCTTCCCATCCAATTGCTGCCTGCAGGTTTTCGCTCCACCTGGCCGGCGGGCGTACCACACAACGCTTGCCAAGTCGTGGTCTCCACTCAAGGACACCTTAGTCTAATCACCGCTTTAAAAAAAAATTTAGTTTTAGCTCCATCTATCGGTCGGTATAACTTTGTTTTTGCCTTGTTTAATGTTAATGTCACCATCTCGATAATTCTAAATTGTCATTTAACCCAAACAATTTTTTTTTACCTTTGTTATGTTGATAATGGAGAGCTACGTAAACAAACTTTAACTTCCGTTCGCCTTGCATTCACCAACTTACTCCCCAAGTCAAGCGTGCGTAAGGTAGAAGTAAGGTAGCATGTAATGAGTTAAACCGAATCATTGCGGTGTGTTAACCCATAAAATAGCAAATTGTCGATACTTTACTGGTTAATCAAATCATTCCACAGAGATAATCTATACCTATCTATATATATATATATATATCTTTTCAGTCGTAAACACACGCGGCTGCTTCAACGAAGAAGCATTTACGCGACCGCGTAAAATAAGATTAATTCCCCATTTTTCCATTTCCAAAAACCACTAAAAACTTTCTCAGACGGCCTAACGTCCCCCCAGGGGCACTAAGAACAAGTAGCATTTGCAAAACGCCTATAAAAAGAAACTTTCCAAACAATTTTTGTAGTAAAACAGCTAAATTGAGCATTTGAACCTCCAGCGAGCCTCTCAATTCGTTCGCGGGCTATACGAGCAAACTACTGGTGGGTAGATTTTTGTATGTAGTGCGGGTAAAGTAGTTGGATAAAACTAGGCGTATTAAGTGGTTCGTGTTGTGTACACAGGACGAGCGAAGCGAAGGAAGTGAGATTTTTTAAGACGAATAAAAAAATCAGTCCCGTTTTGTACAACTATTTCTTCTGCTCCAATTTATGGGGGAGTGTCAATTGATTCGTTACTAGTCGTTGCTTTTAGGCTAACGTTTATTTATGAACATAATTATTTTATCTATGGTAAGTATAATTAATTTAGGAAATGAATAACGACTATTATACGTCTATATAAAACAAGTCTTCTTGAAGCCAGTTATTTACCCGAGCCACGAGGCTTACGTCCGAAACTTGGTCGAAGTAATTTCGCCTTTTATTTGACTTTAGCCATTATTAATTTCTAAACACAATAATTGTTGAAAATTATCCTCTCTCTAAAGTTTTTTTTATCCGGCTAATTTTAAGATTCGCAGAGTCACTCTGCGTAAATTTGTCTTGTGTCATAGAAATTATTTTATGGTGTACGAGCTTCTGCCCGCAGCTTCGCCCGCGGCGTGGCCTATGGGAAAATAATTCGACCACCCATTTCACCCTCTCAAGGGTGGAATTTCGAAAAATTCTTTGTTAACGGATGCCTACGTCATAACATCTACCTGCATGCCAAATTTCAGCCCAATCCGTCCAGTGGTTTGGGCTGTACGTTGATAGATAACTATGCCAGTCAGTCAGTCCTTTGAGTTATATATATTTATATATAGATAGATATCAAAGTTTTTAATAAATTACTAGAGAAATCAAGGAATTATCTACTCGGAAATTTAAGACAAAACTGTTTAAGTGGTTGTTAGAGAAATGTTTTTATGACCTATGATGAGCAAAAAATTTAAATACTTTTTATCCGCGGGTGAAACTGGGGGCGCAACTAGTTTGTAGATATTTTTTTTATTAAATGGTTCGGCCTGGTCTTCACCTAACCGGTTGCTATACGCTAATTGTGGCATATATTTCGCAAACACATCAATAACACCTGTATTACAAAATAAGTACATATTGGCAATAAATAATTAAGTATTATAACGTCATATAAATTTAAAATAAGTCGTATGCAGACATTAACAAAATCTACCTAAAATGGTACAGACCTCACAAAAGTCCGCACAACACGAAACTTTGTGGTAGGTACAGTCATCAAAAAAAAAGAAGTAAATAAATGAAACCGAGCGTTTTCTCTTTTATTTTCGAGTTTTGTGTGTATAGGAGTTAGTTTAAACATTTGAGGGTAGTTTATAGGGGTTGAAAGGGTGAGTTAAAAAGTACATTTAAAAGGAGGAAACCCTCGTGTTAATTATTATGTTGAACTTTTTATAAATTATGTTTGTTTGGTGCTTTCAGTATTTTTCTTGTTTTCATTGGCTAATAATCACGCGAATAATTATTAATCAAATATAACAATATTAATAATAATAATAATAACGCCCAACGATCACATACATAAATCCTGGACCCCAACTGGGGTTCCCTGTATCTAAGAACCAAGCAACTAAGAGGACTATGGTCCCAAAACACCCAAACACAAAACAGGTATTTTTATTACATTTTTTTTTAAATTTGATTAATAATTATTATAAAAGAAACAATGGAGAAAAATTGGAGGAATGAAAGCCATGTCGCCTAGAAAATTCTCTATATATATAATATGATTGTTGATAACAAAAGCGGTAGAAGAAGACTTTTAACACAGATCAACCATACGATGAAAAATGATATAAGGGAGTGAATGTTGAGATGACGTCTGTCGGAAATCAGTGGAAGAGAGAATTATGCTGCACCGATCCCATTTAAATGAGATAAGGGTAGATGAGTAATGATGCACAACTATGGAGAAAAATAATAAGGTTTTTTTTTATTTTTTTTTATATATTAGTGAATGATGTGACGAGCTAGTCGTTTACCTGATGTTAAGCAACACGGCCGCCCATAACAAAACAGTGTCACTCGGAACCCCAAAAGATAGAGTTTCACGCGACACTGCACTGCGCACATCATCCTGAGACATCAGCACAGACTGGTAATAAAATTACTCGACTGTGAGATCAGATCATAAAGTCTCATTTGCCCAGTAATTTCACTAGCTACAGTGTCCTTCAAACCAGAACACTTGGCGGCAAGGCGGTGGTACCTACCTAGACGAACTTTGCAACAAAGTCCTACCACCTAGTAAAATTGAGAGTGAAAGAGGAATGGTGACGGAATAGTAATACATACCTTCTCCAGCGCCTCTGACCGTGTGTACGAGTAGCAGCACGACGTAGAGGCACCGTCGGCCCTCTACCGTCATCGCTACACTCTACCACTTCTGAAACAAAATAAAACTAATTTAACCTACAAACTTGACTCTCGATAACTTCTGTTACTTTTTTATTTTGGCTCCACACTTTTGGTATTTAGCCAGTGTCAAGTAATTGATAATTTATCAAGTTAATGATATTTCACGCAAATATGTGTCAAGTCACAGTCCAAGTCATCAAGTCACAAGTCAAGTCATAGTCTAGTCAAAGTCATACTCCTAGTAAAGTGGTGGCAACTTTAATAGAACCTTCTATGGTGTTTTGGAAACAACACGAAAAGAAACGTTTCACCATCATTATACAACTTTCCCACACTCATGCCTGTAATTCAGTACTTAACGAATAAAATACCACCAATTTTATGCACTAACATTGAAAATAACACAAGTTTTGGAAAATAATACAATGCGGTGACGAAATATTTTTCGTTTTCCCGTTAAAACCCTTCTGTTACTTCTGTTCCCTCGGTACTTCGTTATCCACCATTTTTCTTTTTGGAGGGTACGATAACTGTTACTTTGACTAGTACTTTGAAGTAAAACTTCTTTACGCACGCTTGACTTGGGAAGTAAGCTGGTGAATGCGAGACGAACGGAAATTGAAGTTAGTTCACGTAGATCTCACATTGATAGAATATAATAGCTATTATATTATATGTATGTAGTTTGGTGGATGCTATATCGTACGATATCCAGGAACTACGATGATCATGGGGTCATCGTAGTTCCTGGGATACGGGGAATCCTAGCTAGGGTCCAGGATCTATGTATGTGATTGTTGGGCGTTATTCATTTATTTATTTATATATATTTTGAACCGAACAATGAGAGGGGCTCTTAAATTGGTTGTATTTTTTGCCTCATATCTTCATAATTTAAAAAAAACATTGGCTTTTTTAATTTACAGATTAATGCTTTAAAAATGTTAGCAAAATCAGTTCAGTAATTTGGTTCATATATATCATAATAATTTTCTCAGTATAAAATTAAAATGATTGCAGTCCGATTAAACCCATTTTTTAAAGGATATTAATACTTTTAACGGTATCAAAAGCTAGTACTAAATAAAAATATTTATTACAAATACGTAGGACAATTAAACATTTTGATGTTTCATGGACAAAGAGAACAAATCCACACAGAAATATGCAAACAATTTTCAAAAGCGCTTTCGCTCAGATTCAAACTCGCCAACTGAAAAGATAGCCATTACAAACAATTAATCTTTTTCGCTCTCGCTTTGTTGAATGAAAAATGCTGGTGTGCAGATAAATGCCCTTTTACAAGGCGGAATATCAAAACGATTTTTGGGAGATTAACCTACTTTTATGGGATTTTGGAGGAATGATTATGCGATTGCTTCCGGTGCGGTGCGATAGGAAAATATTGTTACAGTTGGTATTTGGACCATAAGGGTAGCTTACAGTGATAATGGGAAAGAGAGTTTCTTTTTGAAGTAGAACTAATGTAATAAAAATAATAATAATGAATTTAAATTTCATAATAATATCAATAATATTTTTTATAAGTTGTTATTATAATTTCAGGTTTATAAGGTTTTTTTTCACAGTTTTTCATTAATTTACCTACAATAATTCTTTGCGGATGCCCCAATAAAGATAATCTAATTACCTGAATTTAGCGGAATTACACTAGATATTTTTATTTCATTTTGTATCTAAGATGAACTTCCGCGAAGTCACGCCTGATTCTAATAATTAGAACTTTTTACTACTTGAAGAGTAAGCTGCTGAATGCAAGGCGAACGGAAGTTTGTTCACGTTGATCTTGTCAACATTAAAGAGTTTAAAATTTGTTTTATTATACCCGGTAAAATGACAGTTCACAATTGAAGGGTTGAGAATAAAAAGGGTTTAATTGTCAAATTGACAGTTTCGAGAAAATTGACTTTAAACGTCAACGGCGTCATTTTTATGTAGAGTGCTTATAAGGTAATAGAAAAGGTTTATGTAAGTTTCAGTTGCTTGAAAATGTTTTATTTCTATTTAAAATTACCAAATATAGTACTAATTCATACAATTACTGTAAAAATATAATATAATAAAAGAAATAAAGTAATGTTTTTATGCTAAGCGTACTGTATTCCTGTGACAGATAAACCATTTTTAGACTCAAAATCTCGAGATTTAAGCCTCATTTCGGTATTTTGAGAATGTATTATTGAAGATAATTTCACGCTGAATCCAACGATACCCATAAGTCATTTGGTCAAAAAAATCAGTTAAATCCTTTTTATTCTCACCCCTTCAATTGTTAAGATGGCGACATTAACATTAAACAAAGCAAAAACAAAGTTATACCGGCCGATAGATGGAGCTAAACTAAAGAAGTTTCACTTCAGTCGTGCGGTTATGATGATACTTAATTATGATGATAAGCTTGCTGTATCACTTTATAGCCTATTTATAAAACCAATAACACCATCTAACTAAACAATACATAAGAGCATTTGTTTTCGATATTCATAGAATCTTGGTATTCACTAGAATTTTCGTTTACAGAAACGCAAATGTATGCATTTATTCCCGTCTCTTCCCGCAGCCGCATAAATCGATACCCAATAATTGACAGGCAAAGCGTTACGATTTCACGTGCCAATGCCGATGAATGGTGTGAATACCGTATTTAGCGATGTAAATACATTTCGCTGTTGATGTGTCGATAACTGGCACGTGTCGAGCGACTTCGTTAAACGTTCACTTTGATTTCGCACAGCTTTAACTTGCTGTCCTGTAGCTGGGAGGTTTATGAGATTTATAGTTATATAGTACTAGCTTCTGCCTGCGCCTTCGCCCGCGTGGTCTATACAAAACGAAGAAAAAAAATTCATTGATAATTCAACCACTTATTTCACCCTCTTAGAGGTAGAATTTCGAAAAACCTTTTCTTGATACCAACATTTTACATCTTTGTAAAATGAAACGTAAGTAAAGTAAAAAACACACCCTCCAAATTTCAAGTCTCTAGGACCAGTGGTTTAGGCTGCGCGTTGATATATAAGTCAGTCAGTCAGTCAGGACTTTGAATTTTATGTTTCGAGATTATTTTTATAATCATCATCAAAGGCGCGATAGCCCAGGGCGGACCTTGGCCTGGTCAAGAATATCTCTCCAGACTGGTCGCTTTCTTGTTCCAAGTTTCCAGCCTTTAACACCGATTGTTTCGAGGTCCTGCTCGACGTCATTTATCCAGCGGAGCTTTGAAATATTAATTAAACAAATAAAAATAAGATAAAAACATTTTTTTTAAATTTAAGCTTAGCAAAGAAAGTCTCGCAAAGGGTAGACCAGCTCACAAAGCCATATTATGTGGCTAGCTGGAGTTGTAATCCTATTTCCAGTCGTGGAGTTCGATCGTCAGTGGCGCGTCTCGTATAGTTTAATTGAAACTAATGAGCTACGCCTGTCAATTAATCAGATATTGCGAGATCGTAACTAAAGGCTTTATTTAGATTCGGAAATTGTTGCCTTAATTGGGACGCTGTGTGGGAGGCAACTCAAATTAGGAATGAAATTGTTTCTCTGTCAACTAATAGTATTGTTTTTTATTATGTTAAGGAATGACGTCACGAGCTAACCGTTCGTCTGATGTTAAGCAACACGGCTGCCCATATCAGTTGCAGTGTCACTCGGAACTCTAAAATATACAGTCATACTGAGACATCAGCACAGTTTGGTAATAAGATTACTCGACTGTGAGATCAGCTGGGCGATCACGTAACTCGATTGCAACAAACAGAAACACTTATTTGTATGGATTTGACAGTTTCAATACGCAGCTTATGTGCAAAGTTAGTATGGAAATTTCTCCTGTTGCATTGTAATCAAAGTTTCGTGATCAACCCGCTAGTCTTTATGACTAATAATAATTACGCAGTTACTGGGCAAATAAGACTTAAAGTCTAAAGCCCAGTAACAATGTAATTCATTGGTTTTCTCGAAGCTCATGGTCAACTGGTCCCCTTTTAGATTAAGGGACACCCATATAGTATGTACCTAAAGCGAAGTTAGATACACTTTTGTTGTAATAGAAGGAGGTCCATGGGTTTGCTGAATTAATGATATGCCGATTGACTTTGTATACGATATATTAATTAAAAAGATATTTACAAAAACCAAATGCGGAAAATAAAATTTTCTCTAATGTGAAGTCTATATCAACAACATTCGTTGCCCCTAGCAACTAGCTGGAAAAGTTCTCTATTAAACTGGTATGTAAACTTTTTCGTGGGCTAGCACACCACATCACCCCCCTCCAGAGACCGTCCTACGGGCGATAATATTCTGGAAAACGCACTGTTCGTCCTGATCGAGTGGTGGTCACTGGAGCGTCTCGGGTCTCAGGTGCTGCCACGGCGGGAGAATGGTCCAACTCACGAAGTATGTAGGCAGGTTTAATGCGGTCGACTGATACAGTGACTTCTTTGCCTTTTATGCGGAGCTTGAAAACTTTATCCCCTCGTTTTATCACCTCATGTGGGCCTGTATAAGCTGCTTGAAAAGATGGGTGCGAGGTGTCATCTCTTAGAAAGACGTGGGATGCTGTTGCTAAATCTTTGAAAATGAATATGGGGCGGTTATTCCCATGGTGAGAAGTTGGTAATGGCAACAAATTTTTGGCGAATGTGCGCAGTCTTTCAGTGTATACTGTCAAGTCCTCTGTACCATCAGCCGATTGACAAAAAATGTCACCTGGGAGTCGTAGTGTCTCTCCATATACGAGTTCAGCTGGAGTCGCTTGTAAGTCTTCCTTAAATGCCGCCCGGATTCCCAGTAGTACAAGTGGAAGTGTTTCAAGCCAGCTGCTGGTCGCATGACATGTAATAGCGGCTTTAAGCTGTCTGTGGAATCTTTCGACAAGTCCATTGCATGCTGGATGGTAGGCTGTAGTTCGTCTGCGTTGAAATCCGATGATGTGGGACAGATGCTTAAAAAGTTCTGATTCAAACTGTCGACCACGATCAGTGACGATATCTTCAGGGCAGCCGAATCTGGATATCCATCCGTGAACTAAAGCTTTTGCCACTGTTTCAGCTGTTATCTCCTGTAATGGTATAGCCTCGGGCCATCGTGTGAAGCGATCTACACATGTGAGACAGTAACGATACCCCTGTGAAAGAGGTAAAGGTCCGATCAAATCTATGTGGATTTTCATGAATCTGGCTCGAGGTAAGTTGAATGATGCTAATGGAGATGAGACATGACGTGTTATTTTTGATCGTTGGCATGCTAGGCAGGAACGAGTCCACTCTCTGCAATCTTTTCGCATAGTAGGCCATACATAGCGTTCCGATATCAGTTTCGTCGTCGCATTTGTGCCAGGGTGGCTAAAAGAATGCAAGTTTTTGAATACTTGCCGTCGCATGTCTTTGGTCACATAAGGTCTGGCCACATTGCTGCTCTTGTCACAATAGATTTCTGTGTGAGATCCAGGCAGTTTGATTTTTGTCAAGCGCAGAGAAGTATCGCTATCCAAAAGTTGTTCTAGTTCAGGATCTGTGCTTTGTGCTTGAGCAAGCTTGGATAGATCGATGGGCTGAGTAATCTCTTCGATGCGTGATAAACTGTCAGCCACAACGTTATCCTTTCCTGAAATATGCCTGATATCTGTGGAAAACTGTGAAATAAAATCCAGATGTCTGAACTGTCTTGGTGAGCACTTTTCTTTTCGTGAATGAAATGCGAAAGTTATGGGCTTATGGTCAGTGTAAATAATAAAGGCTCTCGCCTCCACCATGTGACGAAAGTATTTTATTGCTTCGTAGATGGCGAGAAGTTCCCTGTCATAAGGCGAGTATTTCTGTTGACATGGCGAAAGTTTTCGAGAGAAAAATGCTAAAGGTTCCCACAGGCCGTCTCTATGCTGTTGTAAAGCTGCGCCCATTGCTGTGTCTGAAGCATCGGTGACTATAGCGAGCTTCGCTTGGCAGTCTGGATGAGCGAGTAGTGCTGCTTGGCAGAGACTTTCCTTGCAGGTGATGAATGCTTTAGTAGCTTCTTCTGATAAATGCACGGGATGTGAACCTTTAACTGATCCTGTGAGCAGTGCATTCAGAGGCGCTTGATGCCGCGCTGCGTCAGGAATAAACCTTCTGTAAAAGTTCACCATTCCTAGGAATCTTCGCAGTTCTCTGACGGTTTTTGGTGGTGGGTAATTCGCAACCGCTTCTACCTTTGATGGTAACGGCTTAGTGCCAGCTGCTGAGATGCTGTGTCCTAAAAACGTTACCTCTGATACACCGAATATGCACTTGTTCGTGTTGATTACCATGCCGTATTCCTTGAGTCTGTTGAAGAGTAGATGAAGGTGCTTCTTGTGTGATTCCTGATCAGGTGAGAAGATCAAAAAATCGTCCAGAAACGGGAAGCAGAACTCTTCAAGGCCCCTAAGCATCTCGTCCACAAATCGTTGAAACGTTTGGCTGGCATTACGTAGTCCGAACGTCATGAACGGAAATTCGTATAAACCAAACGGCGTCGTGATTGCGGTCTTTGGAATATCATCAGGGCAGACAGGAATTTGATTATACGCTTTTACGAGATCAATAACCGAGTATACTTGACAGCCGGAGAGACAATGTGCAAAGTCATGTATGTGCCGAATGGGATAGCTGTCTGGTACGGTTCTAGCGTTGAGCATTCTGTAGTCACCGCATGGACGCCAGCCGTTATCTTTTTTAGGCGCAAGATGAAGTGGTGATGACCATGGTGACTTTGAAGGTCTGGCTGTTCCGTTCCTCAACATATCTGCAAATTCGTCTTTTGCGATTTTTAATTTATCCGGTGCTAGTCTTCGTGGTGTGCTGCTAATTGGCGGTCCTGCAGTAGTCTGTATATGATGCATGGTATTATGCTTCGGAACACGGTGGACACCGGAAGGTCGAGTAATCTCAGGGTATTCGCTTAGTATGTTATGATATACGGAATTTCCAGAAATAACTTTTACCGATGAAATGTTCCCAGTTGACTGTGCAGGTGAAGCTGGGGACGTAAGGCTTGTGGTGTTGTCGATTAAACGTTGATTTCGACAATCCACGATGAGGTTGTAAAATGATAAAAAATCCACACCTATTATGGCCTTTGTAACGTCCGCTACGATGAATCGCCAAGTAAAGTCACGGCGCAAGCCTAGGTTCAGCACTAAATGAGCGTAGCCGTAAGTAGAAATGGGTGTACCGTTTGCCGCACACAGCTCATAATTTGTTTTCTCACGACGTTCCTTGAGTGCTGATCGGGGCAAGACACATACGTCACTGCCAGTATCGATGAGAAACTGCATCTTCGTAGCGCCGTCCGTGACAAATAGGCGACCGGAAGTTTGGCAATCGGTCGTCGCCATTACCGACTGCTGTTCGCGTTTCCCGCATGGTAGTCGCACGGTTTTACGCACTTACTTGCTTCATTGCCGAACTTATTATGATACCAGCACACAGGAAATTTTCTATAGTTCGACTGTGATCGTGTGGAGCTAGAACGACCGCGCGTTTTCTTGTTTGAACGATTCGGTGCACGTGAATGCCGGTTCACCTGCGCAGTTAGAGCTTGCACTTGTTTGGTAAGTTCAGCAATCTGTTGGTTCATGGCTTCTAAAGAGCTTCCTGGTATGGCACTTGATGTTGATGTTACGTGCGCTGTAGGCGAAACAACGTCATGGATGCGGTCAGCGAGATCTGCGAGCGCTTCCAGTGAAGACATCATCTGCGAAGCGATTATCGTTTGCGTGCTACTTGGTAGGCGACTGGTCCATATAGTACGTAGAAAATCTTCGGGAACTCCAGGTCCAGCCAAATGTTGCAAATGTCTTAGAAACTGAGATGGCTTACGGTCTCCAAGTTCTGCGTGCATAAGTAATTGCTTGACCTTCTTTTCTCGTGACGCGGACAGTCGTTTGATAAGTTCCGACTTCAATTTTTCATACCTGTTGGTGTCGGGCGGGTTGATGATTATATCTTCCACCTCAGAAGCATACTGCGGGTCTAGTTGGCCGATAACGTAGAAAAACTTCGTATTGTCCGTAGTAATGTTCGATATCGCGAATTGGCCCTCAATCTGCGCGAACCAAATGGCCGGCTTTTCAGGCCAAAACGGCGGAATTCGCACGCCCACACGACAAACATCTTCGTTCTTATCGGTTGAGAGCGACATTTTTATGTGAATCAGTATCAGAATTATCGCAATCAGCAACAAAATCAAAATCACACACATTTACTGCAAACGTGGACTTTCGGTTCAAAACAGGTCACCAGTAAAGCGAAGTTAGATACACTTTTGTTGTAATAGAAGGAGGTCCATGGGTTTGCTGAATTAATGATATGCCGATTGACTTTGTATACGATATATTAATTAAAAAGATATTTACAAAAACCAAATGCGGAAAATAAAATTTTCTCTAATGTGAAGTCTATATCAACAACATTCGTTGCCCCTAGCAACTAGCTGGAAAAGTTCTCTATTAAACTGGTATGTAAACTTTTTCGTGGGCTAGCACACCACATACCTAATGTTAACAATATAGGATTATTAGCGCATTACACACATTAAATGTAAAAGAGTTGCCACAGTTAGGTCAAGTTATTTACAATATTTATCGTCAAAGGAATATTGATAATAATAACTATTAATATTAATAATATATTAATATTTTTTTTACTATTATTAATTATTACTATTAATATTGATATAATAAAAAAAGACGTGTGGCACTCGGAGACTGCCGCGGTAAAGCTCTTGCATAGCATTTGTATACTCCTTGGGTTGTTGTACTCCGACCGGCACAGCGGTTCGGAGTGTGTCGGGGGTGTTAGGTTTGTTTCGTTACGGAATTTCTGGATTCGGTCCCCACGCTCAAGGTTCGCGATAAAAGCTATGCAATATCTTAATAATTAATATTCCTCGTATTAAATAGTGTCATTGACTTGTAGACGTTTTGTTGACTCGCCACTTGGTGGCGTTGTTGGCGACTGTCGTGGCAGAAACTTGTTCTGTCGCCTCTTTAAAACGGCAGAACGTTATTCAGTACAGTTCAGTTGGCCTTCGGCAGCAGAGTGAATACCACGAAGTTATTGCCGATGTTTTGTGAAACAGTGAGCATATCTGGAGATTGCTTATTAATTGTGCTGCAAATGTCTATGTAGTTTTTTTAACACGGCAAATTGCCTTTATTTCCTAAACACTACAACGATTTAATAACTAATACTAAAAAATTATGTACATAGTTAACACTTACATCACAATACATCAATTAATAGATGGTGACGTTCACTGCCGAACGCTTCTTCCATAGAACGGATTTTTGACGCTTATTATAGGGGGAACGGGGGGAAGGGAGGGGAGGGGTGACATAATCAATATGGTTGGCAGGCGGACTGGTGATCATAGAAGATGTACCGAGGAGTATGCTTGGATACTACTGGATAGTCAGCTCTTGCGGCTCCCCCGGGAAGAGATGTGCTTTATTAGACCACATGACTGAAGTAAAACTTCTTTAGTTTAGCTCCATCTATCGGCCGGTATAACTTTGTTTTTGCTTTGTTTAATGTTAATATCACCATCTTGACGATTGTAAATTCATTTTACCGGACATGCCTACATGGTAAATACAATTTTTATACTTCGTTTTTTTTTATGTTAAGGAATGATGTGACGAGCTAGCCGTTCGCCTGATGTTAAACGACACGGCTGCCCATATCAGCTGCAGTGTCACTCGGAACTCTAAAGTATAGAGGTTCGCGTGACACTGCACTGCGCACGTCACCCAGAGACGTCCGCACAATCTAGTAATAAGATTACTAAACTGTGAGATAAGATCATAAAGTCTCATTTGCCCAGTAATTTCACTAGCTACAGTGCCCTTCAAACCAGAACACAGCAGTGCTGTCGCACTACTGCTTGGCGGCAGAATAACTGGCAAAGCGGCGGTACCTACCTAGACGCACTTTGCAGTAAAGTCCTACCACCTAGTTATGTTAAAATTGAAGATCTACGTGAATCAACTTCCGTTCGCCTCGCATTCACCAACTTACTCCCCAAATCAAGCGTGCGTAAGGAAGTTTTTTCCAAAAAGTACTACAAGCTATGGGTAGGTTATATCTCTAATGATATTGGCCTGTCAATTATTCCCTACCGCGGCACGACAGTAACGTAACATGGGGGCCTTAATTAGATTCAGTAAGTGATGTAATTATGATTGTCCTACCTTGCAAAGTCAGGCGCTGTAGGGGTGCGGCATATTACGTTAGCCTATATAATGTTATTTGAAATTAATATGGTAATCAGCATTTAATTTCATAACCCGCGGTCGTTTCTTCCACGTATCACTGGGTGGTCTTCTTAGGTTCAGAGCACACTACAAATTTTATTAGTTACGTTTTTAAAACAGTGTGACAGCATGTGTGGTGTGGTGTAGTAGCAGGACAAGTATTTGAGCACAGAAAAAAAAGCGCAAATACTTGTATTTGACACAAAAGCATAACCGTGTAAACGTATCCTAAATTGAGGCTTGATCGAGTAAATACACCTTATTGATTACAGTCCACTTTTATTATCTATGCTATCGAATGATTTAAAAAACATATCTGTCAAGTGTTGTTGTTTCTGCCTCTTACAATAAAACCTTCGTCCTAAGCGCATTGCAAATTTTGCTCTTTTTTTTAATTTCCCAGTCAAGTTGTTCTGAATCTTGATATTGGGGGACCATGGTCCTCGTAGTTTCTGGGTTCTTAGACACAGGGAATCCTAATTAGGGTTCAGGATCTATGTATGTGATCGTTGGGTGTTATTATTATTAGGTAATAATTTCTTTTTAAAAAAGAGTCTTACTGACTTGAATTCTATCGCATTTGTTTATCACATCAATGGGAACATCATCAATGTACTTGAATTCAAAATACACGTTACTAAGAATAACTAAAAAACTACTTATTCTTATAAGTAGTTTTTTTCAATAAAACACAAATTGAAATGGGACTACATAAAAAACTCCAGCTATCAAATAAAAAAAACATTAAAATCGGTTCACCATAAATGTGGTTAAATGTTAGAGTGTACAAGAAAGTGCTTACGTATAAGCTCAGGGTTAAACCTACTTCAGCCACCTGGATCTCGTACTTATAAGACATTTTTATTCCAGGTATTTTATGTAAGATTTTATCTACTAAGCCGTTTTTGGTACCAAAAAAAGAGATTTATTTAAAAGGTTTATAAATAATGAAATTTTTAGTAAACACAAATTTTAATATATCTCAAATGATTTGTGTATCTCCTTACTTTCAAGTCGGTTGATAATCCTCAATAAGGGTAGGCAATTTCAATAAAATGATTTCTAAAATAATTTAAATTTATATTTATTATTATTCAACGTGGTAATGCTGCCAGTATTCTGGGAACTTTCCCCTCTACCAACGGGTTATTTTGAATTTTTAGTTTTTATTTAAGTTTTTAGGTATAGTTTAGTTTTTTTAGGTCTAGTTTAGTTTTGTTATTGTTAATTCATTTGATAAAGCAAGGTTAAAAATAAAATTATATTTATTATATAGACATGAAGATGATTGCAAAGCATCCCTTCTCAAGGTTTATATTTGGTTATTTACTTTTACCTATCAAAATAAATTGGCTAGACGTCTAGCAGTTCGACCTAGGCTGTTCAGAATAAAGTGTCTATTCCCAGTAAAGCATAATTGGGATTAAACTTTCTAAGCCCAGAAAGCGCTTTTATAAACTCAAAAAATTGGATGCCATAAATAAAGTACTTACAGATATTCTTACTTATTATTTAACTTCAAATAAACTATTTTTTCTTTTGTGATAATATTATCAGCATTACAATAAATACATATTCAATATTTTATATTTATTGAGAGATGCCTATTTTATTCTGTAGAAGAAGTTTAGTTTATGTAGTTTATTGAAGTTTATTTAATTTTTATTCAATTTGAGCAGCTTCAGACTATTGGAGAAATAACAATTCAGATATTTATGTACTGTGTTGTTTGTGTGTGTTGTAAAATATATTTCGTTCAAAATCAATGTTTCCTATTGCAATATACAGGGAGTAACAAAAACCCTGTTATATCCGCGAGCTGCGTATCCAGTGTCAACTCAAGGTTGTAGTAATACTAGTTCTATTTAAATACGAGACATACAAAACTTACGTGTGCTTTTTATTAATACCTTTTATGCCGTCACTAAAAATGTTTACGACCTCAGATATTGACAACATAGGTACTTGCACCACCGACGCAGCCTGCTGCCTGTTGCCCGCACCCCGCACCGCCCGCCATGCTACGCTAAGTCTATTCACCGCGCATACCTACTGCGACGGAACTAGATGCCATTCCACAGATTACTTCTTATGCGTTTTCCATACGTTTATGTGCCCTATACCACATACCACAACGTTGTAGGATTGCGAGACCGTAACTTAATGACGTAAAAGGTCTCTTTGACCAATAGTGGTAAGCACACAAGTGCTGCGCGCCGTTCTGCCGCACTGACATATTCTAATCATTTTACGTCAAGCAAAGGCTAAACAATCGAATTCACGTGTGATTTTGTATTGTTAAGAAACAAGATAGGTACATCATTTTTAGCTCTTAAAAGAGCTTTCAAAAACACATCACACAAATGCTTCTACCAAGGCACATTAACATATTGTAGTATTCGTCGTTAGAATACGACATCACACTCGACACTAAATTCGCGACGATCAAACTGGAAACGACTAAATTGCATGAGAGAGCACGTGCGACTGAGTGTAAGCCGCGGGCCGCGCCGCGCCTATGCCGAGTGATGCCGCGCCGCCCGCGCACCCCATTTCCCCGTAGGCACAGCTGCAGGAGCGGCATCCTACAAAAGAGCCGACAAAGGCGGCTCCCGTTTGTCGGTTCCGCGTTTGCTCTTCCCTTAGTTACTTAGCTATTTAAAAATAGGCACGGCTTGTGTCATAAACATTTTTGGGAAATTGTATTATTTTTTTGTGTTTAGATACTGCGTGTAACTTCAGATACGTATAACTTAGGTATTGTTAGACATTTTTATATGACTACTTGTAATGATCTGTACACATACTTCATTTATTTAACAGGGTTTTTGTTACTCCCTGTATAAGCACAATAGCCTTGTGTGATATTTCAAACTATTCATCAAACGTTTCAAAACCTAGATTTGGTTGTATAGTGCTTCGAACAAAGAGTAGGTCGTTATGGAACAATAGAGACACTTCATGTTTGGATACAACCACCTTTGTTATTTGACAGGCATTGTGAATAAGTCGTTGGTAGTGATGGGAGCTAGTGGTGTTTTGGCCGAATGGGTTGCTTTTGCCGGATGACTGCAGGTTTGGCTTAGAGGAATTATATTTTTATTATAGGCAAAGCATTTGCTTCTAAGCCTTTTACACACTTTGGGTCTAGTACTAGACTGAGCCAAATGCATTGGACAAGTTCCCACTGATATATAATAATATAAATATAATGATAATAATAAATATATATGGACATTTCACATAACGCCATCTAGTCCAAATTAAGCAAAGCTTGTACTACGGGAATCAGATAGCTGATACAATAATTAGATACTTTTTTGTTTGTAAATACATACATAGAATACAATACAACACCCAGAACAGAACAAACGTCGATGTTCATCACACAAATGTTTGTCCTGGGTGGGAGTCGAACCCACAATCTACAGCTCATAAGGTAGAGTTACTACTAACTGAACTACGGGACAGTCGAATTATAAAATTTGATTTATGAAATTAAAGAAAAATGCAGTGCGAGAAGGGGTTAAATTTATTTGACCAATATTTTTGTGATACAAACTATTACGATATCTGTGCGGTATTTAATTCAACATGTATTTTTAAGCTATCAAAAGTTTTCGCCGGATTTTTGTCACGGCTTTATTCAAGTTCACTAATGTTCGGTACCTACATTAACAAAGCTCAAGTAAAGCTCTGCTTCTTTTGTTTTACTATCATATAATGTTACAATTGAAGGTTTGAGAATAAAAAGGGTTTAACTGACAAATTGATAGATTCGAGAAAATTTACTTTAAACTTCAACGGCTTCTTTTAATGTAGAGTGCTTATAAGGTAATAAAAAGATTTATGTAAGTTTCAGTTGCTTGAAAATGTATTTATTCTACTTTAAAATACTAAATATAGTACTAATTCATACAATTACTGTAAAAATATAATATAATAATATAAATATAATAATGTTTTTATGCTAAGCAAACTGTATTCCTGTGATAGATAAACCGTTTTTAGACTTAAAATCTCTAGATTTAAGCCACATTTCGGTATTTTGAGAATGTATTATTGTAGATAATTTCACGCTGAATCCAACGATACCCATAAGTCATTTTGTGAAAAAAAAAAACCAGTTAAACCCTTATTATTCTCACCCCTTCAATTGTGAACGCATTTAGAGTTCTCAATAGCACCATTTTCATCAAAAAAGAAACAAGTGTGCTTTAGACTAAACGATTGAAATAAAACTTCTTTAGTTTAACGCCATCTATCGGCTGGTATAACTTTGTTTTTGCTTTGTTTAATCATAATAATTATACTAACAATTTCATTAATAAATTTTACCGGACAAACCATCATAATAATACCAAATTTTAACTTTGTTAAGTTCAAAATGGAGATCTACGTGAACCAACTTCAACTCCGTTCGTCTTGAAGTCACCAACTTACTCCCCAAGTCAAGCGTGCGTTAAGAAGTTTAATGATTAATGATTTCGTATATCACACTAATATTATAAAAGCGAAAGTATGTATGTGTGTATGTTTGTTACTCCTTCACCTTCAAACGGCTGAATAGATTTGGATAAATTCGGTATCAAGATAGCTTATACCGGGATAAAATGTAGCCTATATGTTAATCACTGGATTAACATATAGACTACATTTTATCCTTCATCTATACGAAAAGTTAAATTTTCCCGTGGGATGAGAGTATAATTAAAATACTTTTTATCCGCGGGTGAAACCGCGGAGCGCAACTAATTCATACATAAAAGAAGTTCTAAATAACTAATGTAAAATGTGAATACAACTTTAAATATAACGGACTATAGGAAGTAATTATAACTCCAACCTGCATATGTTACGCGAGTTTCGACTTTTGAAACACAACACAGAGAGCTCTCGTTCTCAAACTATTGCAGAGAGGAGGCGCGCAGATGGTGCTTAAAACTTATTTGCACATTCATATGTAAACCAGCAGATTTCTGCATAACATTACTTACTTATGTTTTTTTGACTGGCCCGTTAGCTCAGTTGGTAGTATCCCTGCCTTCTGAACTGCAGGTTGTGGGTTCGATTCCCACCCAGGACAAACGTTTGTTTGAAGAACATCGATGTTTGTTCTGTGTCTGGGTGATATATTGTATTCTATGTATGTATTTATAAACAAAAAGTATCTAAGCATTGTATCAGTTATCTGGTACCTTTTGCTTAGTTTGGGGCTAGATGGCGCTGTGTGAAATATTCACAAATATTTATTTATTTATTTTATATTTTATTTATGTTAGTTAATAATGTGACGAGCTAGTCGTTCACCTGATGTTAAGCGACACGGCCGCCTTTAACAGATCAGTGTATTTTCATTAGTGCTCTTTATGTACTTCGTCATTTATACCTAAATTAAAGTCAAAGTCAAATAAATTGATTGCAAATAAGCTATTTTTAGCACTTTTACGAGTCAAAATTAGATTAAATTATTTTTGTATACATACAATAGGCAATTTGACTACTATTAAAAATGAACAAGTAAATATTATTTTCATAAAGTAGGTTAAAAATGAATGTAATCGTTGTAAAAATAAGTAAAATCGGTAAATTAATCACGGAGTAGTACGCTTTTAAAGTTTCATCGCCTGTCCCTTTCTGGCAAAACAGAGATCGTGTTGAGCTTCCTCACAGCTACTATGAAGGCATGGCTTGTGACGTCACATGCCAAAAAGATTGTATGTAGAGCTACCACAGCTTAGTAATGAGTTACTATGAGACCTGGTAACTGACGTCACTGCGTGTTTGAGTTGTCTCTTTCTATTTATGTATTTTAAAATGCCTGTAACTTAGTCATTTTTTGAGATATTCAAGTTTTGTTTTCACAGTTATCTATTTTTTGAGGTATATTATTTATGTATGTAATAAAAATATATAAAATAATAATAATAATAATATATATAATAAATATATTTATTATTTATTATTATTTATTAAAAATATAGTAATCAAATAGCATTGCAATGTTCACCATTAAACAGATAAATTTACTTATTTCAACAATGTATATTCACATATCTCCAGGTACAGTAAAACTTCTAAAATTCGCTCATTACGCTCTCGCCAAATTCGAAGTTTCCGGATTCGCTCATTACACAGAATCTGATAAAGTTTTCTCCGCATACCAATACCGGATTTGAGCAATCCGCCTAATTGCTAATGATTGCTAATGATCGTTCTATAGAAGTGAAACGTAGAATTAAATTTAGCTGAGTTTGAGTATGCGCTTTTGTGCTAACGTACGCCATGCGATAGTTTTCCATATTGCCACCGTGGTCGTTGCAAACTTTACGTAGTTTTAGTCTAACTGATACTCTTATCCCTACCGAGGTATCCCTTGTAGAAAGTAGAAAAAATATTATAAAATTATTATCCTAGTAGAAAAATTCCACTTAGATCTACTGGTTGCTATAGGTGGTTTTTTTTTTTTTTATGTTAAGGAATGAGGTGCGAGCTAGCCGTTCGCCTGATGTTAAACGACACGGCTGCCCATACCAGCTGCAGTATCACTCGGAACTCTAAAGTATAGAGGTTCGCGTGACATTGCACTGCGCACGTCATCCAGAGACATCAGCACAATCTAGTAATAAGATTACTAAACTGTGAGATCAGATCATAAAGTCTCATTTGCCCAGTAATTTCACTAGCTACAGTGCCCTTCAAACCGGAACACAGCAGTGCTTGCGCACTACTGCTTGGCGGCAGAATAACTGGCAAAGCGGTGGTACCTACCTAGACGAACTTTGCAGTAAAGTCCTACCTTGTCCTACTTATTACAATTACTATAAAAAAAAATTAACTGAACCGATGTGGGATCATGTTCCTCTTAGTTCCTATAGGTCCGCGAGATACTTAGTTAGGGTCCAGGATCTATGTATGTTATTGTTGGGCATTATTATTATTATCTTTAAGGCTCAGATTTTATTGGTAAAACTTCTCTAGATTCTTCTAGATTTATGTCGCTAAATTGGTTAGATGTGTTGTTGTGTTGCTGTATTAGCCCAAGCCACTATTTTGGGTCTTTAATATTTGCTTCATTTTTTCAGTCCTAAGCGTGCTATCTACATTTTGTTGTCTCAGTAAATATCTTTTTGTACACAAAATGAGTTTGTAATCTTGTTTCTACTAAAGTAGGAAGTGACGTCATCACTCTTGGTAACTTATTTACGAGAAAAATTGCTGTTTTGTCAACTTTTTTGGCAATGGATAATGAAATGGCTATTGATTTATTTGGAAAGTTGAAAGAACTGTACTTGTTGTGTTTCAGGGCTATTTACTAAAGTAACTGTTTTAACCAACTTTCAATAAAGAAGCTTTCTATTCGAAGTAAATAATAGAAGCTTTCTTGAATTTATTTTGACAATAAAAATATGAGGATATAATATATACTATACGATATGTATAATCTCATAAAACATAAAGAGATAAAATAATATTATCAATTTTTAAGTTTTTTCATCTATTTTGATTAAATCAATTTTTTGAGCAAAATTACAAAACCTATTTTGATGAAATTTCCATGGAACTAATCTGAAGGTATATCCTTTTTATATTAAGTTTTAAAGTAATTTAGTATCTCATTATTAGAAGTTTATTTATATAAAGTATTTATCAAATCGGTCAATAAATAAAGGAGTTTTCAAGTAATCAGCATAAAAAATAAACATTCCAGTGATCCCATCCCTTTTATTCGGTTCAAAAAGAAGAAAATGATAACGGAGCCAGAAAAAACGTGAAATTCATCAGTGTACAAGTCAAAAACAGCAAAGCCAGCGTCTCTGCGCCGTCAATAAAAAGCAAACCTTTTCACCCAAGAATAAAGGCAAGAAATACTTCTTTGTAACATAAATTACGAACAAAGAAATCCGCCGATATTTGGCGACGCGTTGACGTATTCCTCACGCGCACATATAAAACTTTACGACCACACACAAAAGCTTTAAATGTCTGCGTATTTATGCGTCTAATACAAGAAAAGCCTATTTGTCTTGGCACTGAGTAAGTTAAAAAATGTCTTGGACAAATGTACAATAGAGGAGAAATTTAGCCTCACGACTATACTTAGTTCACCACAAATAAATAAATAAAATAAATAGCGCTAAACGATCACATACATAAATCCTGTAACTAGACACAGAACCAGTGTTTGCGCTATTTTTCTATGCACAAATACTTGTCTTGCTGCAGGAATCAAATCCGCCACCTCCGGGCTATGAGCCAATTTGCTCTACCACCACACCACCATAGTTATTGTGGGTTATTTATGTAAAACACGCCTTTTAAATAAATATAAATAAATTCGTATACTTTATAAACAGCTGTTCTGCTGCAATTTCCTTAACATATCAAATTTAAATATGCACAAAGTTAATTTAACGCATCGCACGTAACGGAAAATTTTTATGCATATCGCAAAAGTGCATAATTAAACAAGGCACTGATGTAGTCGTAATTGCAAAACCTACATTTAAGCCAAGCTTTGTGTTCGTGGCCCTAGATACAGTCTGGCGCTGCCGCCGGGGGGATTTGGCTGGACTGCAGTCGCGACCCCTTCTCGCCCTGGTACGGCGGACGAGGGTTTACGGGGGGTTTTAGTGGGTTCGAGTGCCACATACCCCTTGCCACCACCGCCGTGGTGGCAGGGAAGTGCGAGGGCAATTCCCCCCCTCAAAAAAAAACTACATATTTGTTAGGAAAATTCATAAATATAGTTTAAAGAGTAAAGTAAGAGACTTTGCTTAAGTAACTTAATACACGCATTTTGATGGATATGATACCGACACCTATATTGATTATGAATATTTAACGATATTAAATGGATTCTATTACAAAAACTAAATTATCTAATAATATTTAACGAACTGACAAACAGATTGCGTCATCACTTTCCATCAGGTGATATAGTGGTAAAATACTATGTCTGTAAAAAAAAAACTAAAAAAAATTAAATTCTTCAGATTTTTAAATAGGACACAAATCGTCGTGAATTTATGCTGGTGAATGCGATTTCACATATTATTTTCGTGTTTATTACATTCAAATTAATTCATTTCGAATGTGTGCTGCAGTAATGAGATAAATTAAATAACTATAAATTATTTTGTGGACATTTCACACAGCGCCATCTAGCCCCAAACTAAGCAAAGCTTATAGTTTAAAAACCAAGCAACTGATGGAACTGAGTGACTGAAACTGAGATACTTTTTGTTTGTAAATATATACATAGAATACAAGATAACAACCAAACACAGTACAATGTGAATGTTCATCACACAAATGTGTGTCCTGCATGGGAATCGAACCCATAACAAACAGTTCGGAAGGCAGAGTTACTTCAAACTGAGATATCAGTCCAGTAAAAAGGAAATTGTATGAGAACTCCGTATTACGTGACAAATCTAGAGTTGATAAAATGAATGATTAAACTAGGTGTATTTTGGCTAGTATATTTTCAACCAAATCAAACATTTACTTTTACCTCTCCAGTTAATATAAAAAAGTTCACAAGCAGATATTATTTCTTTTTAATAATGAACTTTAACACCATGTAATAGCGTTGTAAAACAATAATATGTGAGTTCAATTATTTCCACTGGGCGCGGTCACACGCTACTGAGAGACAGTGAAGTTTTTGATCGGGGATTTACTGTATATTTCATCGCAGTTGATACTCCCTGAATATAAATCTCGCTTGTACTTGACGAGTACACTCACATTCACACAGATAATTTTTAAAACATGTAATTTATCGGTGTATTTGTAAATAAATGTAGTCAGTACCGATGTTTCAATAAATCTAAATATAGCCTATATATCGGTACCGGTATGACGAGTCCATTAGACTGAATACTCCGTGGTTGCTGTTATGAGAAAACCGTATATTTCCTAGTGAAATAAAACAGGAGTTAGTTGTTTTGCTGGAGTAACTTCATTTGCGTCATGTTTTTAGTTATAGGTATTGGGTGGATTCCTTAAGTTAATGGCCCATTTTTTTGAAGTAAAACTTTTTAAGACAGCTTGACTTGGGGAGTAGCTGGGGAATGCGTAACGATTTGAACTGAAATTGAAAGTTGGTTTTTCACGCAGATCTCATTGATTTGTCTACGTCATCATCAGATTGTCAACGTAACAAAGTCAAAATATTTTATTATTATGTTGGTGAGTCCGTTAAAATGACAATTTACAATTGTCAAGATGGCGACATTAACACTAAACAGAAGGAAAACAAAGTAATACGGGCCGATATATCGAGCTAAAGAAGTTTTACTTCCGTCGTGGGGTCTAAAGCACACTCGTTTTTTCTTTTGTACGTGTGTGTATACTCTTATATCGGCGAAGGAAAATACTAAAATATATAAAGGTTAAATATGGAGACAGGCGTTGTTCCCGTTTCAGGACTCAGATTAAATCTGTAGAATTACGATTGTTGCTAAGAAACTTGTGACACGCATTTTCCCAATTTCTTTCACTTGGGCCTAATCATCATCATCAGCTTATATTAGTCCACTGCTGGACATAGCCTCTCCCAATGCACGCCACTTAGTCCTAAGGTCTGGGAAAACATTAACGATCCACCCTCACAGGCGTAGCTAGGTGTGGGCGCAGTGAGTCCTCACCCACGTCCTTGACTTAACGAGGCCCCGCGAGGCTTTTTAAATGCAATGCCACCAGACTTAAAATTGCCGTTTATTTTTATTAATTTTCCCCATAAAAAGTTTTCATAAGTTAAAAATTATAAAAAACTACTTAAGAAACAATATGAAGCTGGACCAAATGTCCGCTTTAGAAATACTATCAAGCGAAGCAGATTGAGTTGCCATGATCAATTACAAATCCTTTCAAGAGGACTTCTGTAAAGCAAAAATCCGAAGAACATTACTTTTGTAAAAAAATTAATCACTTAAGTAACAAAATATATATGACGGCGGCAACGTCCAGTTATAAACTCTATGCATAGCGATCGAGCACCGTAATTTACCCTGTGGTGGCATTATATTTATTACAGTGGCAGCACCGGCAACTGTCATGGTGCCCCTACCTGTCTGGCTATAAAAATGGAGCGCTCGGTGTACTACGGATTATTCTTGTTCCAGACACGGCGCGGTGTGGACATGCTGAAGGCCTATTGTTATATATGTTGCAACCTACCCACAAACCGTTCCTGCTTACATATACATTACAATACTCTCGCACCGCGCATATTTTTTTGCTATCATAAGTAGGTATATCGTGTCAAAGCATGTTTAGTAAGATAGATTTATTGGGAAGATCTTGGGAACGAAAGAAAAGGGAGGGTTGCAAATTTGCCCACGTCTATATAAGTCCACGCTACGCCACTGTTCACCCGTTACAAATACAGATAAAACAACAGCAAAACAAACAGTCATTAATATTTGAGTGTTGAGTACCGAACTAAATTAGGAATGGCAGAATACAAAACAATCTCGGAAAGCGATTTGAATTGTATGGCCAAGGCTGAGGATACACGATAAACAATGTCGACAGTTAATATTTTGTTCATAAGTTTTATTCACGCTATCTCAAACGCCTCTTTCCGTTTCGCCCAGTGACGCTGTAAAGATCGATAGAAACCATCAGTGTAAGGCCTTCAAAAAAATATCAAGAACGTTTTTCATCTTAACATGTAACTGATTAAAATAACGTAACTAGTAAAATAATGTAACTGATTTACTTAACATGTAATACGGAACTCATTAGTAACCTAGTATTTTAGATTAGTAACATAAGTATTTTACATTAGTAACATAAGTATTTTACATTAGTAACATAAGTATTTTACATTAGTAACATAAGTATTTTACATTAGTAACATAAGTATTTTACATTTTTTTTAAACACGGCCTTTGCCCTTATTTTCTAAATACTACAATGATTTAATAACTAATACTAAAAACTACCTACTACTACTACTACAAAAAAAAAAAACATTTGGATTATATACTTGCCACGATGACTTATAGACAGTCCAAATGCTCCAGCTCACTACCAGTAGGTAGCGTACCCAAAATACCCATTTCCAGCTAGTGATCTTTTTTTTTACATTAAAATTGGCATACTTGATACTCATTTTTTTACATCAGTCACATAAGTATTTTACATTAGTAACATGAGTAATTTACATTAGTAACATAAGTATTTTACATTAGTAACATAAGTATTTTACATTAGTAACATGAGTATTTTACATTAGTAACATAAGTATTTTACATAAGTAACATAAGTATTTTACTTTAGTAACATGAGTATTTATACATAAAAAGATTTTTTTTTAGTACCTATTGCTTATTTAGAATTTGAATCTCGAACGTGTTAATTTTTTTCTTTACATTAAAATACAATTGAAGGGTTGAGAATAAAAAGGGTTTAACTGTCAAATTGACAGTTACGAGAAAATTGACTTTAAACGTCAACGGCGCCATTTTAATGTAGACTGCTTATAAGGTAATAGAAAAGGTTTATGTCAGTTTCAGTTGCTTGAAAATGTTTTAAATCTATTTAAAATTACTAAATATAGTTCTAATTCATACAATTACTGTAAAAATATAATATAATAAAATAAATATAGTAATGTTTTATGCTTAGCAAACTGTATTCCTGTGACAGATAAACCATTTTTAGACTCAAAATCTCGAGATTTAAGCCTCATTTCGGTATTTTGAGAATGTATTATTGAAGATAATTTCACGCTGAATCCAACGATACCCATAAGTTATTTTGTCAAAAAAATCAGTTAAATCCTTTTTATTCTCACCCCTTCAATTATCATCAGTCACGTTACTTACCATCTTATCATTTAACTTTCTATCCTAGATCTATCCTAACTTCCTAATCTACTATTTTAATCTAATCCCTACTATGATATTAAAGTGACACGTTGTATTTTTTTATGGTAATGAAAGATGTGACAAGCTAGTCGGTCACCTGATGTTAAGCGACGCGGCCGCCCATAATACGTTTACCTATTGTGTGATTTTCACGTCAAAAAGACTTCAACCTTTTCCAGCCAGTGATTGTTTTTACATTAAAATTGGCATCATACTTGAAGCTATTTTTTTTTAATTTCTATACCTTATAATGTTCTCTAAGTAAGCTTTACTTAGTTCGGAGATAGATGGCGCTATGTCACAGAATACTTAATATTACATAATAAGAATAATAATAATTTATTTGACAAAAAACAATACATCAGATAAAATTGACAGAAAGAAAATGTACAGAAGACACACTCTGGGAAATTAAATAAAATAAATAGCAACTCTTGCTACAACGTGATAAGATATAGTTCAGTTCGCTAAGCACTACCAGCCTACTTTAAACAGCTGCCTCTCATTATATCATTATAGCGCTGTTCTTCTGACACGTGACGGACCAACCCGGTATGTTGGGCCGGTCCCATGTACTTATCACACTAACATAATAAAGGCGAAAATTTGTATGTGTGTATGTGTGTATATTTGTTACTCCTTCACGCTCAAACGGCTGAATGGATTTAGATAAAATTCGGTACCAAGATAGCTTATACACTGGATTAACATATAGGCTATAATTTATCATGATACAATGAAATTCTCCTGTGAGATGAGCAAATAATTAAAATACTTTTTATCCGCGGGTGAAACCGTGGGGCACGACTAGTATAATATAAATATACGTATAAAAGCGTGGAGTGCGCTAGGTCACATAAATAATAAATATATTTAGTGTACCTCAGCTTTACAGGCAGGTGGTTTGTTAGGCAGTTAGAGACGGCTATTGTCCGATGTGGTCGTTATAACAATGGCAGAGAAGTGGTTATTGTTTACAATTTAGATATCGGTATAAATTGTTGATTGATGATTTTCTACAATTTCTATTATGTAACTTATTAGAAAGGGAAAGATGAATATGAGAATTATTATTTTTATTATTGTGATCATTATTTTTCAGCCTCTGTAGTGTAGTAGTTGAGCAAGTCGGCCCATAACACGGAGGCGGTGGGTTTAATTCCCGCAGCATGACAAGTATTTGTGAACAGTAAAAAAACCTCAAATACTTGTTCCGAGTCTGAACGTTGTGGGATCATAGTGCGCGTAGATACTGGGTCCCAGACACAGGGAATCCTAGTTAGGGTCCAGGATCTATCTATGTGATCGTTGGGTGTTATTTATTTATTATTATTCCCTTTATTTTGACACTAGCTTCTACCCGCGGCTTCGCCCGCGTGGCCTATAGGAATCGAAAAAACAACTTTTCATATATCACATAGGTAATTTAATCACGCATTTCACCCTTTTAGGAGTGGAATTTTGAAAAACCCTTTCTTAGTGGATACCTACACCATACACAGAACGCACCTTCTTAAAAAGAAATGTGAAGTCTCTAGGACCAGAGGTTTAGGCTGTGCATTGATATATAAGTCAGTGAGTCAGTCAGTCAGTCAGGACTTTTAATTTTATATGTATAGGATAACAAATTATTCAATATGGAACATTTTTTTATTTTTGACTATGCCTCATAATCTTACAACTGTTATAAAGCAAGAAAATAATATAATAGGTCTTTACCTATGAAATTGCCGAATTGCAGTACAGACTTTTTCTAACAAAAAAAAGTTTTGATTGGCTATGAATTCTAAATTCAAATTAATTTTGTTTTAAAAATATGACATTCTATTTACAATATAAGTCTTTTGTTTATTGATTAGCGTTGTATTTTCATTACATTTCAACATTTTTCCTCATAATGGATACTTTGAAATTTCGTGTAATTATGGAATATGAGTTCCGTCGTGGCACCAACGCGGCACAAACGACACGTAACATCAACGACGTTTACGGAGAGAACTGTACAAACGAACGTACAACCCGTTATTGGTTTGCTCGGTTCCGTTCTGGGAATTTTGACTTGAAAAATGAACCTCGTGGTCGTTCGGAAACTTTGGTCAACAATGATGAATTAAAGGCGATTGTGGAAGCTGATGAATCTCAATCTACAGCTGAGCTGGCAGCAGCTTTTGATGTTAGCATCAAAACAATATTGGTCCATTTGCGACAGATTGGCAAGATAAAAAAGCTTGATAGATGGGTGCCCCACGAACTTAACGATCGCCAGCGCAACGTACGCGTCGAGACTTGCCTTGCGCTGCTTAACAGGCACAGAAATTAAGGAATTTTGAACCGAATTGTTACGTGCGACGAAAAATGGATTCTTTTTGACAATCGAAAGCGCTCAGCAAGTTGGTTAGATCCTGGTTCGGTACCAAAGCAATGTGCAAAACGAAAAATGACCCCTAGAAAGGTGATGGTCACAGTTTGGTGTTCTAGTGCTGGTGTGATTCATCATAGCTATTTACAAAACGGCGAGAGCATTACTGCAGATGTGTACATTGAAGAACTGACCACAATGATGGCGAAACTCGCACGTCTGCAACCAGCTTTGGTCAATCGGTCGTCTCCACTGCTACTTCACGACAACGCACGACCCCATACTGCACAACAGACCGTCTCTAAGCTGCATGAGTTGGGTTTGGAAGCTCTCCCTCATCCGCCATACTCACCAGATCTTGCGCCTACCGACTATTACTTTTTCCAAAATTTGGACAACTTTTTAGCGGGAAAAAAATTCAATTCCCAAGAGGCAGTACAAAACGCCTTTGAAGAGTTTGTTGTCTCCCGTCCTGCTGATTTTTTCAAGAAGGGCATCCATAAACTGCCACAGCGTTGGCAAAGATGCATTGAAAGCAGGGGTGATTACTTTGAATAAAAGAAATAAATAAGTTCGAAAAAAAAAAACTTTAACTTTTTTCAAACAAAACGGCAATTTCATAGGTAAAGACCTAATATTACCTATTATTTATAACTTCGCACCGATATCCAGCATAAACCAGCACCGAACCTTATCAATCATCTGCCGCCGCTGGCGGAAACAATTGCTATGATTTATAGTCCGTACAGCATCCTCGCAGACGTATTGTTACGGGTCAATAAATATTTTTTACGGTAATATTGACAGTTGAAAGCCATTTTAGTAAAAATATTTATGTTTAAAGTTCCGGAATTTTTAGCGTATTTTAGCGTGTATTATCTGCTTTTCTGTACAATACTACGCTTTGCTACGACAGGCTACGATGCGCTACCATAAGCTACAATATAGCTACCATGCTACGCTATCCGGCGATGTGCTATGTAACGCGGCGACTTTATGGTTTGATACGCTACGAATTGCTACGACGGACTGCTACGCTATACTACGATACGCTACGCTGTTCTACAATAAGCTACGCATATAAACCGCTACACCTTTGTTTTTAATTTAACAGTAGTTAATTTAAAAACAAAGGTAGCAGTAGTTAAGTAGTAACTTAAAAAGCTGCATAACCTGTTACAATAAAACATGAACATGAACTACATTTGGACAAGGTAATGGCTGCGCTAATCTATAGGCAGTATGAATGCCCCAGTCTAGTATCTGTACGTGGCGTTCCTTTTTTAAAATAAGCTATCAAAAATACGGGCAATACTTTCTTTGACATACGCGACTGCTTCTAAAACACAAAGCAGCAAAACACAATAGTGAAAAAAAAATTCCATTATTGGGAAACCTTTGCTTTCCCAATAATGTAAAATTGACCACAAAAATACAGTTTTACCTTTACACCAATAACGCTTTAAGAAAAATGTATACAGTACGGGCATGCGTGAGTAGGATTTGCGTTTTGAGAGTTCTGTTGGTGGTTAAACTTACGCATTAATTTTCTATTTTTACTTAAATTTAATTTAATTTATTTACTTAAAAATACAATGAAGTCTCCTCGTTCTAAATATAAAATCTTAGATAATGTATTTTATATCTAAATTTAAAATTTTAATTGGATTGTTATTTAATTATTGCCCAATTATTAACAATAAATTAAAGATTTACATTAACATATAAACATAATCCTAAACTATAATTAATTATTTGAAAAAGATTAATATTGTAGGTAAAAAGGGTTCATAAATAAAACACAGAATTTAGATCACCTTCTGCAGGAAGTGTGCCCAAAAAGCTGGCAACATTCCCTCGTTGAATAGCTAATTAATCATCATTAATTTTTTTGGATTCTTGCTTACTTCTATGTATTAATCCTCAACCATGATACAACTCGTACTTAATAATCACAAGTTGACCGCCCCAGCTTTGCTCGGGTGAATTAGTGAAACACGGTCAAACGGGGTAAAAAGTATTCTATGTTTATCTCCTGGTTCTAAGCTACCTCTCCACCAATTTTCAGCCATTTTTTAAATATTTTAATATATTTTAGGCATCTATAAAAAAATAATATAATAAAAAATGAATTGTTGGTAAACTAAAGAACTTTGTTTTCATAAAATCATTCAGATAAGCCGAATCCAGTATTTTTAAAATAGGCTTAAAAGATGTCTATTTTCAAGATACGGAACCCTAAAAGCCAAAGGTCTGCTTTTTCAGTAATACCGCTTCCCATTTACGCTGTCACAATAACTCTTTTCAATTTGGAAGGATCAGTACCTTTTTATTTTCAATACTGCCACAGATTAAGTGAAGTATTGAAAACACGGAAAAAGTCGAACTCATCTGCTGACGAGGAAATAATAGTTTTATTTGTATAGAAGTAATTTTAATTAAAATAATGTACGAGATATTTTTTTTTATAAAATTTTAAATCTTTTAAAGAAATTTATATGAAAATTAAAATTAAATTAAAAACAATGCAGTAGTAAAACTTAGTCTAGGAAGCCAATTTTAACTGTGAATTCTATTGAAATTAGTTGAACTGACACCTAACATTTTTTTATTTATTACTAGCAGCGCCTAAAATTTCTATACTTTCTTATCTTTTTCTTTCATAAGAACCTTCTCCTAAAAATAACAAATATAATAAAAAAGAATAAGCGAAAATGCTCTATTCATTCACCCACGATGCGATGACCAAAGGAAATAGAGATTATTTTTTATATATTAAGATTTAACAGTATTTTTTAGTATAATTTATTAGTGAAATATATAGATTTAACAGCACTGAGTGGTATATTTCTGTGTCAGTTGTCTGCTTTTCATGACTTAACCTAGAGCACACGCATAGAATTTAGCCTACCTATTTATTTACTGACTGGCCCGATAGCTCAGTTGGTAGTGACCCTGCCTTCTGAACTGCGGGTTGTGGGTTCGATTCTCACCCAGGACAAACATTTGTGTGATGAACATCGATGTTTGTTCTGTGTCTGGGTGTTATATTGTATTCTATGTATGTATTTACAAACAAAAATTATCTAAGTATTGTATCAGTTATCTGGTTCCCATAGTACAAGCTTTGCTTAGTTTGGGGTTAGATGGCGTTGTGTGAGATGTCCACACATATTATTATTATTATTATTTCTGATATAGCTCTTTACATTACAAAGTCAAAATGGTAATGGGTAGGACAGCCCACATTGCTCGCAGAACCAGCAATTTATGGGGAAGAAAGGCTCTCATCCTTGGAGGCCATGTAGCCCCTCTACTTTCAGCCAGTCTACACTGCCTCTTCCACCTAGTGGAGACTAGGTGGCCTTAAGATCTAGTCAAAACCACGGAGAGCCTATGATGTATGAGGCAAGCAGCTGCTCAAAGTGATGCTCCGTGGGAGAGGCTTTTGTTCAGCAGTTTCATTCATTTTTGACTGGAACTCCTCCATTAACAAATTCATGTACCCTCAAAACCATTTTTGTTATTCTAAATTAAAAATCAGAAAGCTGTAATCTTTTAAGTTATTTTAATTTATTCAGAACTTAGACTATTAAAAGTTTTAATCTACTTTAACTGTTTTGACAGTAATTATTCGCTGACTAAGTGGATAATTCATTCGGCCTTTAAAGTTATTCAAATTAAATAAAAGATATAAATTTTATCACATCATCATCAAATTAAATTTTACCACAAATCATAGTTTATCCCCATCAGTATATTTTAATAAAATGTTATCAGTAAAAATCAGTCAATCAGAGATCGATTATATGAATAAAAATAATTATTTTAGGCCCGCTGTTTTGTCCCGTAGACGTATGTAAAGATAAAAAAAATAAATCAATTTTTTATCAATTATCATCGCCCTATATAACCTCTGGTTTTTCGTACTTACGCCTTCCCCAAAGGCACATTATCCAAACTCATGTCTCATCATCACCATCAACAGTTAGTTATTATTATTGGACGTTATTAATTATATTTAACAGAGTCTAGTCTAACTGCAATTATATTTGACTTAGTCCAGTCTAACTGCAATTATATTTAACTTAGTCCAGACTAATTTCAATTATATTTTACTTAGTCTAGTCTATTTGCAGTTATATTTAACTTAGTCCAGTCTAACTGTAATTATATTTAACTTAGTCCTATCTAACTGAAATTATATTTATTTTAGTCTTGTCTAACTGCAATTACATTTAACGTAGTCCTGCCTAACTGCAATTATATTTAACTTAGTCCAGACTTAGTGCAACATTTCTTACTACTTATCTTCCCTGGTGCCTCCCGTCATAAAGGCCAACTCCCAATTCAGCACATCCTGAATTCGGATCCCAACGGACAGTATCGATCTAACGCAGCCACACTGAACTCAATAACGAACGGACGAAACTTGGGGGTAGCTACTAGAGGACCTTATGTGGAAGTGAAGCAGGAAAATATATAAGATTAATTAATGTTATTGTTGACATTGTAGGTAAGATACAAAAGGAAAGAGATAATAAGGACTAAAAGAAAAAAAAACGATTTTTTTAAAGTATTCTTTCTTACTGCGTTCTACAGTTTGTTTTATGTTAAGTAACAATGCGGAAGGCAATGTGGTGCGCTTGCCTTAAAAGAAAAAAAATGTTAAAATAGAACGTAAGAAAGAAATTATCACGTGAATTTATTAATTTATTCATATTTCTCAACTGTTGGGTAAAACGTTTTTTTAGGTTGGTAACTCTAACGTGCCTTGGGAGAGGCCTATGTCCAGCAGTGGACTAATATAGGCTGATGATGATGATGATGAACTCTAACTGACACGTGATTGGACGGACACGTGAATTAGATGGTTGGAAAAGTAAAACGAATATTAAATTCATCTTTACTATTAAAAATTTAGGAGGCATATTTAAGAATAAATAATAATCTGAAGTTTAAGGTGCTTCTGGTTTTTTAAACAATATTGAGGTTATATCAAAACACTACATAAAAATATGGAACCAAATATTTTGTAAACCTGTGTAGTTGCATTTTAATTTTTATAAGTTCACCTAGTACGGTAGCATTAAGCTTTAATATCTTTATCTGTTTTTGTTTTATCTGGTGTACAATAAAGATTTTTTGTATTGTATTGTGTTGTATTTTGCATACTTTTTATTACGAAATCTTCACGTTTTCACGAAAACCAATTTCAATAAAAATCTCTGAAATGTATCACCTTAGTATGTGATACGTTTCAGAGGTTTCTTTTGAAGGTTGGAGGAGGGCTGAGAGACCCTCTGAAATGTATCACCTATTAAAGTTGTACGTTTATAAAGGTTTCTTTTGAACTAATAAATCCGACCACAATTACGATTATAAGAAAGCACACCGCATAGAAAATAGCACATTTCGCCATCAATATTTTACATTTATTTTCTTTGCTGACGCTCGCACACCGGCGTCCAGCTCGTAATAAGTATTGAGAGGGGAAGGTCCCTACTCAGATTTATCAGAAGGTTTTTGGACCAATATTCTGTTTGTTTGCTCTTTTATTACGTGGATTTTTCTAGTTCATTACATTGATTGGATTTATTCAGGGGTTGCGAAGACAGGGGTACGTTTGACGTGAAATATGAATTGTTTTTGGTAAGAACCACGTATCCTCGGGTAGATTAAATTCATAAAAGGTATGAAAGCTTATTTTTCTTGTAAGTTCAACTTCATCTTTTGATTTTGTATTAATGATTCTTGAATAAGAAATAAATGATACTAATCACATAACACTATCACACTAATATTATAAAGGCGAAAGTTTATATGTGTGTTTGTGTGTATGTTTGTAACTCCTTCACGTTTAAACGGGAATGGATTAAGATGAAATTACCAAAATACCAAGACAGCTTATACACTAGATTAATATAAAGGCTACATTCTATCTCGGAAGACTGTAATTTTCCCATGGGATGAGTAAATAATAAAAATACTTTTTATCAGTGGAACGGCGGGACGCAACTAGTATCTATTAAAAAAAGAAAAATAAAACACCTGACATCGATTTTAAGAATGAGTTTCTTTAAGTGTAACCTTTTCCTCGCATGATATTTACTCCTACCAGGCAGTTTGAGAATTTAGGCAATCTATTTGTGAGTAATAGTGGTTAATAAGTCTTTTCATACAAAAACCCAAAAAAGGTACGTTATTGTAAAAAGGTATCTTCGAAACTAAGCACAAGCACACTCCATCTTAAACGTCATCATCTCCACGTCATTGGTTAACATCAGGCAAGATGTGGTCATATGCTTTGCTTATTTAACCAATATAAAAAAAAAACGCTGGCGGTAGAAACATTAGGCCCGTGGTCGTCCGACACAAAAAAATTATTAGACAAGTTTCGACTCGATTGGTTCTTGCCTCGGGGGATCCCAGAGCTGGCACATACTTCGCTAAGAAGCTAAATCTTCTAATTCAGCGAGGTAATGCTGCCAGTATTCTGGGAACCTTACGCGCGGTGGTGAGTTGGATAGCATATTTATTTTGTAAATAATGTTTTATTAGTTGTAAGTTTTTATTTATAGAGTGCCTGTAAATTTGAATAAAAATTATATAAAAAAAATTGGTTAAATTTGTAGCCAAGGTATATAACTGGTAAAGTAAATATAGTATAGATAAACTCGTTATTGACACCAAAATGTAGAAATTTAAAACAGGAAAGCTTATAAGTAGGTTACAATGGGCGGTCTTATCGTTAAAAAACGATGCCTTCCAGACAACTTTTGGATGGACAGAGTTGTATCTAAATCAATATGCATGAACGGTAGTGCTATAAAATAAAAGTTACAACATAGATACATACTATGATAGATATACAATAAAATACTATTTAATATACAATACACACTACTACTATAAATAATGAAAATACATAAACATACATATATATCTATAATACTAGGATAAAGTAAATATTTATTTCGGAGTCAAGCTATAGAGATAAAAGTGCTTAATTTGAGTCTTAAAAACATTGAGTGATTGAGCCTGTCGAATTTTGAGTGGAAGCTCATTCCACAAGCGTAAAGCCTGAGCAATAAATGAATGGTCGTAGAATGCATCACACCACAGATTCGGTCACACTACCTACTACAAAAATCTTATGGACTAGCTACAATGAGGCAATGACCTATGTCTATTGCAGTTCAAATGCTCCAGCCTACTACCAGTAGGTAGTGTTTCCAACATACTGCCAGCATTGCACCGTTGCAATGCTGATTCGCTATGCCATATAAGTGCTAGCATTTTGGCCGTGCGTCGCTAGATCTGTCGTATAGATGACGAATGAACTCGTTGTACTATCTATACATATAAAATTAAAAGTCCTGACTGACTGACTGACTTAAGTATCAACACAGCTTAAGCCGCTGGTCCTAGAGATATAAAATTTGGAGGGTGTGTTTTTTGTAAAGGGTAAGTATCCACGAAGAAAGGGTTATTTGAAATTCAATCCCTAAGAGGGTGGAATGGGTGGTTGAATTATCTATGAAAATTTTTCTTCTTCGTTTCCTATATGGACTATGGGCTACGCGTGCAAAGCCGCGGGCAGAAGCTAGTGTAACATAATAATATAATCATCTTCTTAGTGTCGGTTTTAAAATAAAACTCCAAGACGCAACAAAGTAAACAACTACTCAACTTGATATTATTATTGACGGTGATAACAATTTCAACTAAACACACAACACTTTCAACCAATTTCTTAAAGCAACCACTTTTCCCACTCGGGTATTTAAAGCTGTCGCGAATACGTTTAGCCGACGAGTTTCATTTCAACAACGGGGAACTTCGTTTATCAACTGTCAAAACTAAATTGAAACGTTGGAAGAAATTCAATTGTGATATAAATAATATTCCTATTTAAGCAGGTTTTGGAAGTTTGCCAGTGACTTCAGATCAACAGCAAGTAGACGTCCACTGCTATAAAATGCTTCTTTTTTATGTGAACGAATGACGTGACGAGCTAACCATTCGCCTGATGTTAAGCACAGCTGTCCATATCAGTTTCAGTGTCACTCGGAACTCTATATTAGAGTTCACATGACACTGCACTGCACACATAACCCTGAGATATCATCACAGTCCAGTAGTAAGATTACTAAACTGTAATGTTATATTATTATATTATAATTTAACTTCTGCCCGCAACTTCGCGTGGTCTATAGGAAAATAATTCAACCACCAATTTCACCCTCTTAGGTGTGGAATTTCGAGAAACCCTTTCTTAGTGGATACTTACACTTTACAAAAAACACACCCTTCAAATTTCAATTCTCTAGGACCAGCGGTTTAGGCTGTGCGTTGATATATAAGTCAGTCAATCAGTCAGTCAGTCAGGACTTTGAATTTTATATGTATAGATTTTTTTAAAGTAATAACTTTTTAGTTTAGTATCACAAAGAAGTTTATAAACTAACGTCAGTCATCTTAACTGATAAATGATTAGATAATATTGATATACAATTATTTAGATTTAAAATCTATAAAATCAAAATTTTAATCCACATCGAAATCCAAAAGATTTTAATAGATTTGATGGAATCCTATGGAACAAATATGAAAATAGATAAAAATACACTCATTAAAAAATTCAACTGAATTGACAACTTCTTTTTTAACTACGTTTATTCTTTGAAGACAGTTAAAAACTTAGTGAATTACTTGTTGATCCAAACGCTTACTGACATTTCTTTCTTTCACGACAAAAGTTACTGGGGTTACCATTTAGTAAATTATGACAACGCTGACATTTTGACCTGAAAGTTGTAATGTAATCGGAAAGCGAAGTGTTCCTACGGGACCCTCAGAGAAACTACGAAATGATCTATAAAGGCATCCCGCAAGGTTCGTAGTGTAAGCGGTGATGTTAAAGACACACCTTTTATATAAATAAGCTACTATTTTTATTTCCGGGGAGGTAATATATTGGGGTTCAGTTTTTACTAGGTGGTAGGACTTTGTTGCAAAGTTCGTCTAGGTAGGTACCACCGCTTTGCCAGTTATTCTGCCGCCAAGCAGTAGTGTGCAAGCACTACTGTGTTCTGGTTTGAAGGGCACTGTAGCTAGTGAAATTACTGGGCAATTGAGACTTTATGATCTGATCTCACAGTCGAGTAATCTTATTACCAGTCTGTGCTGATGTCTCAGGATGATGTGCGCAGTGCAGTGTCGCTTGAAACTCTATGTTTTAGGGTTCCGAGTGATACTGTTCTGTTATGGGCAGCCGTGGCGCTTAACATCAGGTGAACGACTAGCTCGTCACATCATTTAATAACATAAAAAAAAATACAAGGCATTCAAACCCTTAAGGACATATCTAAAAGTAAAAAAAACTGTTTCTGTGGCTTTCACGATTTTTAAATTAAAACTTCTTTACTCACGTTTGACTTGGGGAGTAAGCTAGTGAATGCGCAGCGAGAAAGGAACTTGATTCACGTAGATCTCCATTCCCAACACAACAAACTTGAAAATTTGCCTTATTATGTTGGTATATCCGGTGAAATGACAATTTACAATTGAAGGGGTGAGAACAAAAAGGGTTTAACTGATTTTTTTCACAAAATGACTTATGGGTATCGTAGGATTCAGCGTGAAATTATCTACAATAATACATTCTCAAAATACCGAAATGAGGCTTAAATCTCGGGATTTTGAGACTAATAACGGCTTATCTGTCACAGGAATACAGTTCGCTTAGCATAAAAACATTATTTATTTTATTTTTGTAAAATAAATAATGTTTTTTTTTATATCATATTTTTACAGTAATTGTATGAATTAGTACTATATTTAGTATTTTAAAATAGAATTAAAACATTTTCAAGCAACTGAAACTTAAATAAACCTTTTCTATTACCTTATAAGCACTCTACATTAAAATGACGCCGCTGAAGTTTAAAGTCAATTTTCTCGAAACTATCAATTTGACAGTTAAACCCTTTTTATTCTCAACCCATCAATTGTCAAGATGGCGACATTAACATTAAACAAAGCAAAAACAAAGTAATATCGACCGATAGATAGAGCTAAACTAAAGAAGTTTTACTTCAGTGGTCTAAAGCACACTCGTTATTTTTTTTATTCGAATAAAATTTTATGGCTGACTGAGATTTCCATAAAATTCGCCTTCACGCGAAGTAAAAGATATGTGTGATAGAAAAAGAGGCGACTTAAAAAATTATAAAATATTTCTATCACAAAAAAATGATTACCTTAAATGATTATTACCTTTGAAGAACCAGTAAATAGAAATGCAGAAAAAAATAAACAAAAGAATGATAGAACAAAAGGTAGCCTTATCGAATGAAGCAATTTCTTCTCACTTACATTAAATGGACAGGAATTTTAGGGTAAAATTGAGGCTGGAATTAGTCTTGTAACGCTGTGCGGGCTAAATTGCACTTTATTACGTTGCAGCTAAATTCACTTTTCTATAATTACCTTTGCGGAGTAATTTCTATAAGGCGCAGTTTTATTCTGTACTGAGAAAAAAATGACAGAGCACTTTCGAAATTATAACAATAAAAGAAGCATGGATAAGGTTCAAGATCCAAAAGCAAGATCTCTTGAGTCTTGGCCGCTACTTCGGCCATTGATAGCATCTGTAGCATCGATTAATTTTAGTACTGAAATAACGTAACCGAGTTTGACATAATGTTACCATTATTTAACCACCCGAGACTTGCGGAGTCCTATTCCACAAAGCTCTGGTTATTACATTCCGCGACAAGCTTAAACAATCAAACCTTTTCACTGGTCTTATAATGATAATAATACGTCTATCCGTGATGACCTTTTATTGGCTTCCTTTTTTTGTAAATCTACGTCTATATCATTATGAGCTGTTGGACTTCCAAAATGAAATAAATAAATAATTATATTGCTTTATTTCAGACTAAAAGATCCATGTATAAAGTAGACTCACATAAAAACAGAGTAAAATACTAATATAGTACTAATTCATACAATTACTGTAAAAATATAATATAATAAAATAAATATAAATTATAATTTTTCTATGCTAAGCGAACTGTATTCCTATGATAGATAAACCGTTTTTAGACTCAAAATCTCGAGATTTAAGCCTTATGTTGGTATTTTGAGGATGTATTATTGTAGATAATTTCAAGCTGAATCCAACGATACCCATAAGTCATTTTGTGAAAAAAATCAGTTAAACCCTTTTTGTTCTCACCCCTTCAATTATAGGTAAACCAAAAATCCTACTTCCTACTAATATTATAAATGCGAAAGTTTGTGAGTATCGATGTATGGATTAATATTTGTTACTCTTTCACTCAAAAACTACTGAACGGATTTGAATGAAATTTGGAACACAGATACTTTATAATCTGGATTAACACATAGGATACTGTTTATCCCGATAGTATGTTCCCGTGGGACAATTATCGAACACCAAGAGGGCAACCTTGTGGGCTTTTTACGCAAAATCTACTTAACGGATTTGGATGAAATTTGGAACACAGGTAGTTTATATCAACATCTAAATTTATTACGCAAATCAAAATCGATTTTCAAAAATTTTTAGCTTTCCATACCAAGACGGTAAAAAAGAATATATATATATAGTGGAGTAACATATAGGCTACTTTTATCCGCGGGTGAAACCGCGGGGCGCAGCTACTATTCAATAAATCTTTAGAAAGAGTTTAGTTCCTTTCGTCCATTAAAGAACTAAACTGCCAGTCTTCGAGTTACTTCAACTGTTCGATTCTGTTAAAGATCCGCAATCGTTGGTGAATAGGTGCATTCATTCGAATAAATGTAGCTCGCTGCAAGAATTTGAACGCTATTTTGTTCGATTTTAAGACCTTTTGAAAGGACTTGCAAAGGTCTAATTGGCGCTGTTTGGTTGATTTCTGTGTAATCCGAGTATTTTATTATAATGGGCAATGTTTTAAATTTTGAATCAGTATTTTTTATTGTTTATATTAAAAGTTGTTTATGCAAGTAAGAAATGCATAGCGTAAAAAAGTGACTTTAGACTTATATTGTTTTCTCATGAATGATATTATCAAAACTGGACTAATTTGAAAATGGGACCACACGGAAAGCATCAGCTCTCAATTAAAAAAAGAATCATGAAAATTGGTTAGCCCAGTCAAAAGTTCGGAGGCAACAAACATAAAAAAATATAATCGAATTGAGAACCTCGTTATTTTTTGAATTCAGTTAAAAATAGCAGATACGTATTTTTAAACTCTTGGTTATTGTAAGAAAGTATTGTTAAATGAAAAAATCTTTTAACCAGAAGCCATTTCTGGAAACACAAAAACATTAAAAATTGAAAAAACAATCGAATTGAGAACCTCCTTTTTTATAGCAGTCTCTGTAAAAATTAGGCTTCACACGACGATTATCACAAATACTTAGAACTCATTATTTTGTTTTTATATTATTAATAACTTGAATAACATAAAAATAATACAATAACATAATCTATGCATAGTCTTAAATGTCCAACGAATAAAAAAATAAGAAAGTGACTAGTTTTTTTAAGATACATAAAAAATAACAGTTTGCTAATAATTTATCATTTTAATTATACAAAAGTAGTAAGTTATAACTAATTATAGAAATGTATCAGGCAAATGTCCGTTGGAATTACGAAATAAAGGAAACCGGTATAAATCTCAGTCAGAGATGGTCCTCCCATTGTTTCTCGCGTTATTTTCTCTGTTAATTCAACGCAATCTCTTTTTTATGCTAATATTAGACGTTTGGATAGGAATCAGGATCAGAATCCCGGTTTATGTAACTTATATCCTATCCTATATATATATCCTATAATATAAATACAAAAGGTAATGTGATAATGGAATGGAATGCCCTGCCAGCGTCTGTGTTTCCGGTGACATTTGGCCCGGGCGTGTTCAAGTAATGAGTGAATAGGTTTTAACTTGGCTTTAACACCTTCGATAACATCGTCAAATGCTAGACAAGTTCGTAGTAAAAAAATAACAAATAAAGTATTGTAATATAGGTATGTATTTATTACAAGTTTTTTTTTTGTTTTAAGTTTGGCTCCACACTTTTGTGTAATTAGCCAGTGTCAAGTAATTTTTCAAGTTAATCAAATTATATGTGTCAAGACAAGTCACAGTCTAAGTCATCAAGTCAAGTCATAATCTAGTCTAGTCTAGTCAAGTCATACTCCTAGTAAAGTAATGGCATCTTTACCAGAAGCTTCTATAGAGTTTTGGAAATAACACGAAAAGGAACGTTTCATCATCATTATAACACTTTCCCATACACATGCCTGTAATCCAGCACTTAACAAATAAAATGGCCACCAATTTTATGCGCTAGCATTGAAAAGAACACAAGTTAAAAAATAATACAATGTAGTGACGCGATCTTTTTCGTTTTCCCGCCAAAACTCTATAAGCTTCTAACTCTAAGCTTTTTATACATTACTTATTTCTTCTTGTCAAGGAGCTTTCCATACGCCTGGTTGAGCGGACGCGCGACCAAAAGGCTGGCACATACCTCGGCCAACGAATCAGCCTAGCTATTCAACGAGAGAATGTTGCCAGGTTTTTGGGTACACTTCCTGCAGAAAGTGATCTAAATTCTGTGTTTTATTTATGACCTTTTTACCTACAATATTACTTTTTATCCAATAATTAAATATAGTTTAGTTTTTGTAGCTTTTTTTAACTTGTGGTTTGAAAATAAATTAGTTGTTCACCGGACTCCAAATTTTCATTCTATCGCGCCTTAAAATTTCGTAATATCTCACTATTTGTAACAATAAACGTGCCGCTTATGCGTTACTTACCCTGTAATAATATACTTTTGACTTTTAATCAGAATAATTTAAATTTCTTCATCTATTTGTGTAGGTATATCTAATTATTAAGTGATTCAAAACCACGGCTTAAAGTACGTCATAATTTATTACTGAGTACCTCTACCCTTCATTTACAAACCTACAAACCACACGAAGCAAGACAATCAACCCGCTAGACTGTAAATAACGCTTCTTTTCACCCCAAAACATTGCCAAATGATAAGTATGCTTCATTTGGCAATGTTTCGGGGTTCACGTAAATCTCCATTGTCAACATAAAAAAGTTAAAAGTTTGTATTATTATGTTGTTATGTCTGGTGAAATGACAATTAACAATTGTCAAAATGGCGACATTAACATTAAAAGCAAAAACAAAGTTATAATGGCCGATAGATGAATTAAACTATTGAAATTTTACTTCAGTCGTGTGGTCTAAAGCACATTCGTTTTTTTTTAATTTAAATGAAACTCCCGCTCAGTCATACTTGAGTCAAAATGAATACTTTTTTGCTTAGATTAACTACTCTACTCCTTTATCTCTTGTACCCGTAGATTTTAATATTTTAGATATACCACTCCTATTTTCTAGTACTCTATTTGTGTTTTTTGGACTTGTAAATATCAAAACATGCAAACGGAGTGAAACGTTTTTGATGTAAACATCCCTTATGAGAAAGAAGATGGCCTGAAAATGAGGGTAAAGCAAACAAAACCACAAACGCGTTTCACGTTTGACATAATACTGAGGGAGTCAGTACATGAGGTTGCGATGTGAATATGGATATGGTATAATGTATGCGGACGACACGCTATTTATTACATATTTAAAAAGAAGTTAGCTCTAAGTAAGAGCATTTTAGGATAACATTACTAATTTACATATACGTTACAGTTAACAGACTCTGTAGTGTTGTGGTTGAGCAGATCGGCTCATATGCTGAAGGTATCGGGTTCAATTCCTACGGCAGGACAAGTATTTGTACACTAAAAAAAACGCAAATACTTCTTCTGAGTCTAGGTTTTGTAGAACCTCGTAGTTCCTGGGTCCCTAGATACAAGAAACCCTAGTAAGGTACTATGACCTATGTATGTGATCGTTGGGCGATATCATTATTAATAATTCAGTATTAGTCATTATTTTGTTTTTCAAGTTTTTAACCTTCGGAAATAAACACATCATAATTGCATAGCAATAACTTTTTTTATGTATGAACCTAGATAACTGTGTTGCGCGGTACATTTTACGCCACAAACAATAAGAGCGGAAACAAATAGTCAGTGCGGAATTTTTCAACGTTTCGCTTTAGAGAATTAGAGCGCTTTTTACGCACGAGGACCCCTGGTTTATTTCATTTAAATTTTTATCTTTTCGCTTTACAAAGCCCAAATTGCAGTCACTTGGCACAATGATATCGTGTAAGTAAATATATTATGAAAAGTGTGAAGAAATTCTTGTACAAAGTCAAAGGATTTATTGCAAATAACTTACTTACTACTTAACTTGGTCTTAAGTACTCGTTAACTTGGTCTTAAGTCAGTACTTAAGACCAAGTTGTTATACTGAGGATATAAAATTACAAAGTGATTATTGTCAAATATTATATCGCAAGTCTATTGACAGCCTCTGTGGTGGGTGGTTGAACAGGTCGGTCCGGAACCGGGAGCGACGGGTTCGATTCCCACGGCAGTCAAGTATTTATGCACAGAAAAAAAAAGCGCAATTACTTGTTCTGTGTCTGGGTGTCGTGGGACCATGGTCCTCGTAGTTCCTGGGTCTCTAAACACAGGGAATCCTAGTTAGGGTTCAGGTTCTATGTATGTGATCTTTGGTCGTTATTATTATTATTACTTGGCACAAGGATATAGTGTTAGTAAATATATGATGACAATTGAGAACAAATATTTGTATAAAGTCAAAGCATATAAAAATATAACAAATAGATTACAATTTTAATCTTTTTTTGATTACTTTTTCATTTTTGTTTGATCGAGAACGTTTTTTTAGTTATGATTCAGCTCTTTTTTAGTAGTTAAACAGAATGTCATATTTATAAACAAAATTGCTTTCCATTTTTGATAGTTTTCTATATCAACTGAGCGGCATTATTAAAGCAAAAGGTTTGACAACTTCGCCTATAATAATTCACTTAAACTCCGCTAGCTCTGGCTGTCAAAACGTCCGGCTGGCTGACGGTAATTGCATTAATTAAGGCAGGGCATTGGATTCAGATTCGATTCCCTGGGCGGACAGTCGAGCTTTGAGCGAGCAGTATAGTCCAAGTCTAACTTCTTCGTCATAACATAGCATAATACTTACTGTTAACAATATAGGATTATTTACTTTTACATTTAATGTGTGTACACATTACCTAAATGTAAAAGAGTTGCTATAGTTAGTCAAGTTATTTACAATATTTATCGTCAAAAGTAGTATTGAATAGTGTAATTGACTTGTGGACGGTTTGTTGACTTGCCACTTGGTGGCGTCGTTGTCGACTGTCATGGCCGAAACTTGTTCCGTCGCCTCTTTAAAAAGGGCAGAACGTTGTTCAGTGGGGTTCAGTTGGTCTTCGGCAGCGGAGTGAATAACACGAAACTATTGCCGATATACTGTGAAACAGGAAACATATCTGGAGGTTGTTTATAAATTGTGCAGCAAATGTCTATGCAGATAATATAACTATGTTAGCTAAGTCACTAAAGTTCTAAGTTCTTTAATTAGGAATGAATAAATGATTCGTCGCTTTGATTTCTCTGTGACTGTTGACTTTGAATAGATTTGGACGTAACTTTGACTTGACTTTGATCTTAATATTTTTTATTACGTAGGACTTTTTGCAATGTTCTTTTAAGAAGGTAGCTTTGCTAGTTATTCTGCCGCCAAATATTAGTATGCAAACACTATTGTGTTTCGATTTGAAGGGCATTGTAGCAAGTGAAATCATGGGTCAAATGAGACTTAATAATCATCTCACAGTCTAGAAATCTTATTACTAGAGTTTGTATCTTAGTGCAGTGACATTCGAAACTTTGATTTAGAGTTCCTTGTGATACTACAATATGTTACGGGCGGCCGTGGGACTTAATATCAGGCGAATGATTAGCTTGTCACGTCATTTATTCACATTAAAAACAGATTAAAATATACTTGAAAAATACTTTAACCTTTTAGAAAACTTTTAGGTTGTTTTAACAAGAATATGAGATTTCTCTCGCTTTAGGTCCATACACCAATATTATTAAATTTAAAAAAAAAATACACATATATGCAAGTACTATTTATTGCAGGCAATTATTTTTTTTTGTGGCTATTTTAAACTTTAAAATTTTACAAAATTTGGAATAGCCTATTTCGCATAATTGTAACGTTTGAATCTCCGACTCAAAAGGTTGCCGACCCCTGGCCTAGCTGGTACTGAGTAGCAACCGGACAGTTAATTTCCTTTTCCACTAGAACTAAACAACTGGAAGAACTAGGATACGCTGTTAAAAATATTGATATATTCTCGGGGTGCGAGAGTGAAAAATAATTCTGTAATCTTTCTGATCTTTTGAACCAAAAAGATCTCAGAATTATCTTTCTCTCAGGCCCTAAAGCCAAGATTTCGTAATTATCTTTTTTATTTAATTGAGTTAAAGGTTAACCTTTGATACCAATTTGGCAGTGGCAATTCATATACTAGATAAGAGATAAACAGTCAGACTGACAGACAAAAAAGTGATCCTATATAAGATCCATTTTCTAAAATGACTATAGATCCCTGAATAAATAGTGCGAGCTGAATACTATAAAGTTAATCTGTTTAAATTAAAAAAAAAACTAGTGTGCTTTAGACCACACGACTGAAGTAAAACTTCTTTAGTTTATCTCCATCTATCGGCCGGTATAACTTTGTTTTTGGCTTCTTTAATGTTAATGTCGCCATCTTGGCAATTGTAAATTAAAAGGGGTGAGAACAAAAAGGGTTTAACTGACTCACAAAATGACTTATGGGTATTGTTGGATTAAGCGTGAAATTACCTACCATAATACGTTCTCAAAATACCGAAATGAGGCTTATATCTCCAGATTTTGAGTCTAAAAACGGTTTATCTGTCACAGGAATACAGTTCGCTTAGCATAAAAACATTATTATATTTATTTTATTATATTAAATTTTTACAGTAATTGTATGAATTAGTACTATATTTGGTATTTTAAAATAGAATTTAAACATTTTCAAGCTACTGGAACTTACATAAACCTTTTCTATTACCTTATAAGCACTCTTATATTAAAATGACGCTGTTGAATTTTAAAGTCAATTTTCTCGAAACTATCAATTTGACAGTTAAACCTTTTTTATTCTCAACCTTCCAATTGTCATTTTACCGGACATACCAACATTTTTTTAATCATTGTAATGTTGACAATGGAGATGTACGTAAATCAAATTCAACTACTGTTCGCCTCGCATTCACCAGCTTACTCCCCAAGTCATGTAGTTAGCACTTTAATTTCTATAATATTATAGAAACTGACGTGAGTAGTACTCATAACTACAACTATTACACGGCTAAAACTCACGAGATACATATGTTCAGGCAATATAACACCGACACCAATAACACGAACACCGGTCGACTTATTCGACTGTATCTCGTGAGTTTTAGCCGTGTAATAATAATAAATAATAAATATGTGTGGACATTTCACACAGCGCCATCTAGCCCCAAACTAAGCAAAGCTTGTACTATGGGAACCAGATAACTGATACAATACTTAGATACTTTTTTTTGTAAATACATACATAGAATACAATATTAACACCCAGACACAGAACAAACATCAATGTTCATCACACAAAATGTTTGTCCTGGGTGGGAATCGAACCCACGACCTGCAGTTCAGAAGGCAGGGATACTACCAACTGAGCTATCGGGCCAGTCAAAGTAATAATTGTAGTTACTTTTATATCAATAATGAAATCTGATATCTTCATTACAAGAAGCTATAATACGCGTTATTAAACAAACAACTTGGTTGTACCCCCGTTTACAGAGAAGCTTTGTATGATGCGTGACAGTTACCGTACTCAGAATATTATAATATTACTATGAATAATAATGGAAATACGATCTATTTGTTTGAAACAGCTTTGAAACCATCAACGTGATAATTCTTGCTTTGAGAAGGTTATTGCCAGGCTCAGATAAACTAAACCTTAACAGTGAGTTCTCTTAATTGAAGGGTTGAGAATAAAAAGGGTTTAACTGTCAAATTGATGGTTTCGAGAAAATTGACTTTGAAGTTCAACAGCGTCATTTTAATGTAGAGTGCTTATAAGGTAAAGGTTTATGTTGTAAAGTTTCAGTTGCTTGAAAATGTTTTAATTCTATTTTAAAATACTAAATATAGTACTAATTCATACAATTACTGTAACAATATAATATAATAAAATAAATATAATATTTTTTTATGCTAAGCGAACTCCTATTCCAATGTCAGATAAACCGTTTGTAGACTTAAAATCTCGAGATTTAAGCCTCATTTCGGTATTTTGAGAATGTATTATTGTAGATAATATCACGCTGAATCCAACGATACCCATAAGTCAGTTTGTGAAAAAAATCAGCTAAACTCTTTTTGTTCTCACCCCTTCAATTGGCAGTGAAATATCACATGGGATTATTATTATTATGTTGATAAATTTAATGTACCTGATGTTAAGCTACGCGGTCGCCCCTAACAGAACAGTGAGACTCGGGCCTCTAAAGTTTCACGAGACACTGCACTGCGCACATCATCCGGAGAAATCAGCACAGTCTGGTAATAATTGAAGGGGTGAGAACAAAAAGGGTTTAACTGATTTTTTTTCACAAAATGACTTATGGGTATCGTTGGATTCAGCGTGAAATTATCTACAATAATACATTCTCAAAATACCGAAATGAAGCTTGAATCTCGAGATTTTGAGTCTAAAAACGGTTTATCTGTCACAGGAGTACAGTTCGCTTAGCATAAACACATTATTATATTTATTTTATCATATAATATTTTTACAGTACTTGTATGAATTAGTACTATATTTAGTATTTTAAAATAAATCAAGAAACTGACACTTACATAAACCTTTTCTATTACCTTATAAGCACTGTACATTAAAATGCGCCGTTGAAGTTTAAAGTCAATTTTCTCGAAACTATCAATTTGTCAGTTAAACCCTTTTTATTCTCAACCCTTCAGTTAAGATAATGCAAGTATTACAGCCCAGAAAAAAAAGCGCAAATATGTGTTCGGAGTTTGAGTGGTCATGGTAATCTGGCCCCAGGTTAGCATCAATTATAAGTCTGTACTCAAGCAGCGACGGAGTTTCTGTATTTAATATAAATTTTGTTAACTAACAGTAAATAATATAGTATCTGTAAAGAGTATTAGTTCGTTTGATCCTCTCTCTCAACTGTATAGTAATCCATTTCACCGTGCCTTTGGGCTACAGTTGTTTTTAACTTGAAAACAAGCCTCCGGTATAATTTACTCTGCCTTGTTTTGCTGTCATCCCCAAAAAGACTGAAGTCAAGGCGAAGCGGAAATAACTTGTCTTTGACAAAAGGCGTTCCTATTGCCAAATTGCGATTGTAATTAAAATTTGACAAATGACAGTCAGACTTCACAAGTTTCAAGTTCTTTTTTGCACATAAATAAAGTGCGGAGTTTTGGCGGGAAAGCAAAAAAGAGTGCGTCACCGCATTGTATTATTTTCCAAAACTTGTGTTATTTACAGTGTTAGTGCATAAAATTGGTGGCATTCTATTCGTTAAGTGCTGGATTACAGGCGTAAGTGTGAGAAAATGGTATAATGATTGTGAAATGTTTCTTTTCGTGATGTTTCCAAAACTCCATAAATAAAATAATATGCAAATACTTTTTCTGAGTCGGGTATTGTGAAACCATGGTTGACGTAGTTTCTGGGTAAACATAGGGAATCCTAGTAAGCGTCCTGGATCTATGTATGTGATCGTTGGGCGTTACTATTACTATTACTAATTATGTACTCACTATTGAATTAAGGCAATAGAAGTCAGTTCAACCCCTTTTTTAAGGATATTATTTATTAAAGATTATTATTATCCTTACTTATTAGTGTGATTGTTTATTCGTTTGTGTGACTATTGGTGATACTACCTATATCAATATATGTACTTTTGTCTCGGAAAATAGATATTGCATATGGGAAATAAGAAAAATAATAAAAATAGTATATCTTAACCATTAATATATATCGTAACAATAATATTTATTTTAAGTTGTCGCAATGGAAATTTGGCTGTAATAATGCTTCAATTCTGTTTATTAATAAACTAGTTGCGCCCCGCGGTTTCACCCGCGGATAAAAAGTATTTTAATTATTTGCTCATCCCACGGGAGCATTTCACTTTTCCGGGATAAAATGTAGCTTATATGTTAATCCAGTGTGTAAGCTATCTTGGTACCAAATTTCATCCAAATCCATACAGCCGTATGAGCGTGAAGGAGTAACAAACATACACACATACAAACTTTCGCCTTTATAATATTAGTGTCATAGTGTGATAAAAATAAATAAATAATTGGGGCGTGAAACCGCGTGGCGCTTTTATGACTAAATGCTTATCCAAATATCTGTATCATATCATAACGACGTATTTATTATATGATCCACCAAAGTTCCACTAAAAACATACTCGATAATTCTCTTTGATTTCGCGCTTTATCGGTTCGTACATTAGTATTCCCATTTTTGTGGTTTTCCCTCAACTTTTTTGCTTTTATTTATTTTCTGGATAAATGTTGATTGGTCTTTGTACCAATCTACTTTCGATCATAGGAAAACCTCTAGGGCTTACGCAGAACGCACTTTGAAATTACGTGTGTTCGTTTGCCATTTTTTATATTATTATTTTTTTGTGTAAACTGATGACGTAAAGAGCTTGTTGTTCACCTGATGTTAAGCTTGTAGGCCACATATTACAGTTCCAGTGCCACTCGGAGAGTATCTATCTATGTTAGGCTAGGTAGCAATACCGTGAGGCCCGAAAGTGCCTGCCGCCGGGGGCGAGTTGGCTGGACTGCAGTCGCGACCCCTTCTCGCCCCGGTACGGTGGACGAAGGCTCACGGGAGGGTTTTAGTCGGTTCGAGTCCCACATACTTCCTGCCACCACCCCAGTGGTGACAAGGAACCGAGGGCATTTCCTCCCCTTAAAAAATAAAGGTAGCATCTACCGTGACACTGCACTGCGCACTTAAGACGTCAGCAAAGGTATGATATCTAGATTTCAGGTGACATAATATTCAGTATCCAATTACACTAGCTATAAATCCCTACAAACCGACTAACCCTTTAAGCCGAAACGCAGTAGGGCTTGCAAGATCCTGCTTGGCAGCAGAATATTTAGCAAAGCAATGTTACCTGCCTAGATAAATTCATACATAAAATTCCTACAACCTAGTAAATGTAAAATTTTAATGTTTATTTATATAAGATGAAATAATTATAAAAAAAAAAACAAGTGTGCTCTAGATCACACGACTGAAATAAAATTTTTTTAGTTTAGCTCCATCTGTCGGCCGGTATAACTTGGTTTTTGCTGTATTTAATGTTAATCTTGACAATTGTAATTTTACTGGATATACCAACATAATAATACATTTTTTTTTACTTCGTTATGTTGGCAATTGAAATATACGTAAATCAATTTTCGTTCACCAGTTTTTTTTTATTGTAAGGTATGTCGCAACGAGCCAACAGTTCGCCTGATGTTAAGCGACACGGCTGCCCATATCAGTTGCAGTATCACGGAACTCTAAAGTACAGAGTTTCGCGTGACACTGCACTGCGCACGTCATTCTGAGACATCAGCACAATCTAGTAATAAGATTAAGACTGTGAAATCAGGTCAAAGTCTCAGTTGCCCAGTAATTTCACTAGCTACAGTACCCTTCCAACCGGAACGCAGCAGTGCTTGCGCACTACTGCTTGGCGGCAGAATAACTGGCAAAGCGGTGGTACCTACCTAGACGAACTTTGCAGAAAAGTCCTACCACCTAGTAAAGTAACTAAGTTTACTCCCCAAGTCAAGCGTGCTTAAAGAAGTTTTACTTCAAGCAAGAAAATGAGCTACAACTCTACATCTGACGCGTATCTATCTCTCTTCATGCATCCCAAATTGTGTCCATTATACCTAACTTAGGCGAACCATTTATGGGATATCATAGACTTATTTTCTACATATTGTACCACTTTTATATAATGAGAACCAATTTATTAATCCTGTTTTGTCAAATATAAATTCCATTTCAAAATATAAAATGTTATTTTTTAAAGCATACTTATTAAGTTATTAACATATTTCATCAAAGAAAACATTAATTAATTTTAATATTTATTAGAACTGAACATTTTCTCGGAAGATATTTCAACGGAATAATGTTCTAATACTTCATCGTATTGAAGTTTCATTTCATGGAAATTTCATGTGAAAGACATATAACGTACTTACAACATAATTATATACAAACTTGTAATTTGTTACTATACTTATTTATACTAATTTGACAGCCTCTGTGGTGTGGTGGTTGAGCAGATCGGCTCATAGCCCTGAGCGGGGCGGGTTCGATTCCCGAAGACAAATATTTGTGCACAGAAAAAAGCGCAAACACTTGTTCTGTGTCTGGGTGTTGCGGGACCATGGTTCTCGTAGTTCCTGGGTCAATAGACACGACACATAGAGAAGGATTATTTATTTATTTATTACTTAGCTTATGCTACGTCGGCGAAACTATATCAGACGTGTTCACACACTAAACCCGATAGCTCAGTTGGCAGTAGCGGTGACTTTTGAACTATAGGTTGTGGGTTCAATTACCACCCAGGCTAAACATGTGTGATGGTGTTTGTTCTGTGTCTGGGTGATATATTGTATTCTATGTATTTAAAAAAATAGCTATCTATGTATTGTATCAGAGATTTATTTCTCATAGTACAAGCTGTGCTTAGTTTGCGGCTAGATGGCGCTGTGTGAAATGTTCAGCAATATTTATTTATTTATTTTATCAAAAGGAAATCATTGAAACTATAATGTTATGTCGTATAAATGTTCGATGTTCGTTGAAAAGAATCAGAAAATGTTGGTTGTGATATTTGTTTTTTTTCCATAACCCGTGTGTTTTTTTATTGTCATGAGTGATGATTATGTGGATTGGATTGGATTATGTGGATTATTAATATTCCTTAAGTATTCGTGAACGTGCACGAGTGTTGGTAAATGGTTTCAAGTTTTTAAACCATGCCTTTCCGTTTTCTCTTCAAGGCTTCCTAGAGCCTTCAGTTAAATATCCACCATTTTACTGTAACATTTTAACTGACAAAATAAGACTTTGACATGACAACAAAAAATTCTTACTTAATTTTTATTTCGAAATTAAGGATACAATAAATGAAAAGTTACAACTAATTAAACATTATACATAAAATCCAAAGTCCTGACTGACGGAATGATTTATATATCAACGCACAGCCTAAACAGCTGGTCCTAGATGCTTGAAATTTGGAGAGAGTGTTCTTTGTAAAGTGTAGGTATCCACTAAGAAAAGGTTTTTCGAAATTCCACCCCTAAGAGGGTGAAATGGGTGGTTGAATAATTTTGCTATAGTCCACGCGGGTGAAGCCGCGGGCAGACGCTAGTTACAAAATAAATATGCTATCCAACTCACCACCGCGTAATTAATTAAATTCCTTACTTGACATTGGCAGAATTACCGCTAAAAAGCCATTAATCGAAGAGAAGAAGAAGAACCATTAAATGAAGAGAAGAAGAGTGAATGAAGAGTTTATAACTGTTCTGTATACCACAAATAAAAAGCTCTTCAGTCCTACAACCATCCCACGAGGCATGATACATTGCCGTACGTGCCTCCCTTTAAATACAATTTAGGCGTGTTCAAGTCTCGAGTAAGGTGTCTTGTAAGTAAGCACGTTCTAGCTTTCATCACATAACGATTTTGTAAGAATTTCTTTGGCGATGTGTTGTTGCGCCCCGCGGTTTCAACCGCGGATAGAAAGTATTTTAATTATTTGCTCATCTCAAGGTAAAATTTCACTTTTTCGGGATAAAATGTAGCCTATATGTTAATTCAGTGTATAAGCTATCTTGGTACCGAATTTCTTCCAAATCCATTCAGCCGTTTGAGCGTGAAGGAGTAACAAACATACACACATCCACACATATACACATACAAACTTTACCTTTATAATATTAGTGTGATAGTGTGATACCTTCCATTCAAAGGTTGTCTGGATGAAATTGCTATTAGCGATAAGACCGCCCATTTTTGCACTAGTGAGTAAGATTTATTTTATTCCTGTATTATGTAAATTTCATTGGTGAGACCATAAAAAGTTATCTATCTAACGCAATAGTTATTGAGCTATCATTTGAGGATCTACAAATTTGATCTTACCACTTGCCTAACTGAAGAAGAAGAGTAAGAATAGAAAGCTTATGATTTTAAAATACTACACTTATATAATAATACACGGCTTCACTGTATTACATAATAAACGACATACATTTGTTGGACTGTTTTTGAAAATAATTTTTACTAATTTTATTGTAATTTTAGTATTTATTTGAAAGAAAACCTTAACCACGCTTTTTGCCTTTTTCGTACTGCTTTCATTTTTTAGTAACATCGCTTTAAAAGTAATGTTTAAGGAATACTAAACGTCACTAATATTAAACGTCGCAAAACCTATTTGTTTGAAAGAAAATTACTTCAGAACACAAACGGAAAAGTGCTTCCACATCTTACGAAATTTTGCCATTGAACCAAAAATTGAAACAAAACACGATAAAAAAACATGATAAAAAAGTCTAAATGACACGTTCAAAACTGTCCAAAAATCTGGAAAAAAACACACTTAAAATGTTTAATTTAACCAAAAATAACTCACCCCAACTTTAAATTCACATTCCACCCACAATACACACTAAAAAAAACCAACCGAACACTTTAGATCACTCGGTCAAAAACTGATACTTTCGTAATCGGTCACATTCATAATTCTTCCAAATATAACTGTCACTTCATTCCACAGCGATCGTGCTAGAAATATATAGAGCAGTTAAAACGTCCTGCTCGGTCAGAATGCGCGGTTTTGTGTCCCCCACCCTGAAGACTGGAGCAGTGTGCGTAACTACGCATGCGTCTTCAGGGAGGATTGAAAATATAAATTTCGCGTTTGTGCGCGGATAATTTTTGCATTTGCGGCGCATCCAGTTAGAGCTGATTAAATGTTTTAGAACTAATTGTATTTCTCATTAAGGTAGGGACTGTTTTAAATCAAATAAAATAATGACAGTCATTTCTCTGTTTATTTACATGTCTCTCTTAGAAATTCATGCTCAAAAGGAACAGTTGCCGAGGAGGATGGATAGACATGAATATAATACGAGAAATAAAGAAAGGCTAGTATTACCAAACTAGGCTAACTAAAACATACAAGCAAGGACTTGGTCTAAAAATCGACGTGTATAATAAATTGCCTATTGAAGTAACTAAATTACCTGTATTAGAGTTTAAACTCAGAACTTAAGCTTTTTTGAAATACATCCATTTTATACACTAAACGAATTTATGACAAAATATTGGAATGCAAATATGTTCATTTTCTGATTGTAAATAAGTAAGATTGCAGACTAAAATATCGTAATTGAATTATATAAGATACGTATAAAGTATGTGTAAGGTTAGATAGTAAGTATAATGAACTGTAGGTACTGTTGTGAATTGATATTGTCACACTATCACATCACACTATGTGTAATATAATGACATGCCTAATATAACGTGATATTAAAATGTGGTCAATGAAATAAATGAAATGAAATGGTATAGTTTATTTTAAGCTCCAATATTTATGTAAAACTGAGCTATGTAGGCCGTGAGGTGACCGGCAGAATAGAATAGTCCCTACCTCTTTCTTACCGAGGTGTCGTAAAAGGCGACTAAGGTAAATGACGATAAAAATCTTACACCCGTCGACCGAAAGATGGCGGTATAACCATCTCCAGACAGGCGGAACTGACAAAATACAACTGGCCGGTGACGGGCAGCAGCGTCACCGGTACAAGCAGTTGCGCTCTGCGATCGCCAACCCGCATGCCCAGCGTGGCGATTATGGGCAAATCCTCCCTATGACAAGCACACAAATATCACGGCCCCTAGTTCCCGGCCGCCCGGCTATTCCTGACCAAGGCGGCGGTCATGGTAACGGCAGGGCAGGGGGTGCTAAGAATCCCCGGGCTACGGTAGGCCGCCAAAACCAACTGACCTTGGCAACGTACAACGGACGCACGCTTCGACTTGACGAACACCTTCTGCAGCTAGAGGAAGAGTTGAACAACATAAGATGGCACATTCTAGGTTTATGTGAAGTCCGAAGAGAGGGGGAGGACACCATAACTCTTGAATCGGGCCATCTTATGTATTTCAGGAAAGGAGACCATATTTCCCAAGGTGGCGTCGGGTTTCTGGTTCATAGAGCTCTCAGTGACAACGTTGTGGAAATGTCTAGTGTGTCGACAAGGGTCGCGTACCTCGTTATAAAGTTAACCGAGAGGTACAGCCTCAAGGTTATCCAGGTTTACGCGCCGACTTCGACACATTTGGACGATGAGGTAGAAGGTATGTATGAAGACATATCCAAAGCCTTACATAGTACTTCTAAGGCTCACTTCAACGTTGTCATGGGAGACTTCAACGCTAAAGTGGGAGTACAGACTTGCAGCGAATCGTCAATAGGACCACACGGTTTTGGCAGTAGAAACCAAAGGGGCCAAATGCTTGTCAACTTCCTTGAGAAGGAGGGACTCTTTTTGATGAACTCCTTCTACAGGAAACAGCCTCAAAGGAAGTGGACGTGGCAGAGCCCCGACGGCATAACGAAAAATGAGATCAACTTCATTATAGCAGATAAACGGCGTATATTCAGAGATGTCTCAGTGATCACTAGGTTCAACACCGGTAGTGATCACAGACTTGTACGAGGCACTCTGAATATCGACTTCAAGCTGGAACGAGCTCGCTTAATGAAGTCCACGCTCCGACCAAACATGGTCCAAACCGTGGTAGGGTCTGAGACATTCCAGTTAAAACTGGAAAATCGATTCGCTGCCTTGGAAACCACAAATGACGTAGACCAGAAACTCGACCAAGTGGTGGATGTCCTCAGGGAAGAAGGCGCGAAGTTTTGTGCAAAGCAGCGTACTGGCAAAAAATCTAAACTTTCGAGAGATACTCTGAAGCTTATAGAGGAACGACGTGTAAATCCCCAGTCTTCGTCAGGACACCAGCAGGCACTCAACAAGTCCATTCAAAAGCTGGTACGACGTGACCTCCGATCTTACAATACGCTCGAAATTGAAAAGGCTATAGAGCAGAATCGGGGGTCAAAAATGTTCGTCCAGCAACTTGGGAGAAGCCACCTGATGAAGCTGACTACGTCAACGGGGACAGTCGTCTCTTCAAAGCCGGAGATCCTTTTGGAAGTCAAAGATTTTTACAGCCAACTCTACGCATCACATGCTTCTCGACCTGACCCCGATAGAGAGGACTATAGAGCCACTTTAACACGCCACTACACCGAAGAGCTGCCTGAAGTCAGCCAGGACGAGATCGTAATGGCCCTTAAACAGCTCAAAAACGGAAAAGCCTCAGGGGAGGACGGAGTTACGACTGAGCTTTTGAAAGCTGGAGGAGCTCCAGTACTTAGTGAGTTGCAGGAGCTTTTTAACTCTGTCCTCTTTACTGGGAGAACTCCGAGGGCATGGAATAGAAGCGTGGTCGTTTTGTTTTTCAAAAAGGGTGATAAAACCCTTTTGAAAAATTACCGGCCCATATCGCTTCTGAGCCATGTCTACAAGTTGTTCTCTAGGGTCATCACGAATCGTCTAGCGCGAAGGCTTGACGAGTTTCAACCTCCGGAACAGGCTGGGTTTCGTAGCGGATATAGCACCATAGACCACATCCACACAGTGCGGCAGATTATACAGAAGACCGAAGAGTACAATCGACCCCTGTGCTTAGCTTTTGTGGACTATGAGAAGGCTTTTGACTCTATTGAAACCTGGGCTGTTCTGGACTCCTTACAGCGATGCCAAGTCGATTGGCGATACATCGAAGTGCTGAGATGCCTGTATGATGCCGCAACGATGACCGTCCAATTACAAAACCAGCCGTCTGAACATATCCAACTGCGTCGAGGAGTGAGACAAGGGGATGTTATATCCCCGAAATTGTTCACAAACGCTTTGGAGGATATGTTTAAGACGCTGGACTGGAAGGGTTGTGGCATCAATATAAATGGCGAGTACATCTCTCACTTGCGATTCGCAGACGACATCGTCATAATGGCTGAATCGTTGGAGGAGTTACAACGGATGCTGAACGGCTTAGCTGATTCTTCTTTACGCATCGGTCTACGGATGAACTTGGATAAAACCAAGGTCATGTTCAACGAGCACGTTGTTCCGAGACCGATTGTCATAAATGGAGTAGCTCTTGAAGTTGTTAGGAAGTACGTTTACCTAGGGCAGACGCTCCAACTAGGGAAAAACAATTTCGAGAGTGAAGCCAAAAGAAGGATACAGCTGGGCTGGGCAGCATTTGGGAAGCTTCGCCGAGTCTTCTCATCGCCCATCCCGCAAAGTCTTAAGACGAAAGTCTTCAACCAGTGCGTCCTACCAGTCATGACCTACGGAGCCGAAACGTGGACACTCACGGTAGGACTAGTCCATCAATTCAAGGTCGCTCAGCGAGCTATGGAAAGAGCTATGTTAGGAGTATCTCTGCGGGATCGAATCCGAAACGAAACTATTCGCCAGAGAACTAAGGTTACCGACATAGCTCAGCGAATTAGCAAGCTGAAGTGCCAATGGGCTGGTCATATCTGCCGAAGAACCGACAACCGTTGGGGTAGACGTGTTCTGGAGTGGAGACCGCGGATCGGCAGACGTAGTGTAGGACGACCTGCGGCGAGATGGAGCGATGACATACGCAAGGTAGCTGGGAATAACTGGAAAAATAGAGCCGAAGACCGGGCTCAGTGGCGTGCCTTGGGAGAGGCCTATGTCCAGCAGTGGACTAATATAGGCTGATGATGATGATGATGATGATGAGCTATGTAGGAAAAATTTTTCGTCGCTTGTTAGGTGGATAATTCTGTGGTATTTTCCAACTTGACAAGCGAAACAATTATAGCAACGTACTGCTTAATTACGCAAAATAGCAGGCACTACCAACGATCTGCTAATAAGTTAATAGTTAGATTACTAGGCGGTAGGACTATTCTGCAAAGTTCGTCTAGGTAGGTACCACCGCTTTGCCAGATATTCTGCCGCCAAGCAGTAGTGTTGCGGTTTGAAGGGTACTGTAGCTAGTGAAATTACTGGGAAAATGAGACTTTATGACCTAATCTTACAGTCTTAGAAATCTTATTACTAGACTGCTGATGTCTAAGGATGACGGGGGCAATGCAGTGTCACGCGAAACTCTAGACTTTAGGGTTCCGAGTGACGTTGCAACTGATATAGGCAGCCGTGTTGCTTAATACCAGGCAAGTGGTTAGCTCAACATGTCATCCTTTAACATAAATAATAATAATAACATCTACTACATATAAAATCCGACTGTCCCGTCAACTATAAAAGACCTAATGAATTTCAAACGGCACAACTAATTTTCTTGAATCGTAGCTAAACACTCTCGATCAAGTCAGTTTTTAAACGAAAAAAGAAACACCAAACTTGTTTCATCGGTTTTGGCTCTACGATGCAACAAACACAGTAAATACACACTTTAACCTGTCAGGGGTTAAAAAAAATTAGTAAGAGCTTTTTTCTTGTTTATCGTTGTTTCATTAATCTGATTTTGGTTTAAATAATAATAATAATAAATATGTGAAGACATTTCACACAGCGCCATCAAAAAAATACAAGGTGGAATTTAATTCACTTTTTACCTTAAATGTATGTACTCAGACCATGCTATAGAATGTTCGTATAAGGACTTATTTTAAAAAATGGTTTTGTTTTAGTATTAAGTGCCTCCTAAAATAACTGCATGATAGCCGAAATGTCTATTTAACGGTACACATAGCGCGGGCACCAGGAGTGCTTTGTAAATGTTTCGTAGTCAATAAAGCACCTGCTTTGTTCAATTTCACAACGCTTTTCTTTAGAATTTAAATTTGATAATACCTAGATTTAAGTTTTATTTCATAAGTATTTTTTATTTAGTTAATGGAAGCATTCTGTAGCATGGACTGAATACATACATTAAATGAAAAGAAAGAATTAAATTCCACCTTGTATATATTGTAAATATAAATTCAAACGTGAGGTATGTTGAAATTGTTTTATTTAAAAATTTCTGGATTTTTTACGCATGATTAAAGTAGCAGCGGAATGCTTCATTCACATAAGTGAATGAAATTTGAATTTTCATATGGTGCTACTGTTTTTAAACCGTCTGGAACTCAATATGAAAGAGAAATTCATTCATTTCATTTTATTTTATTTCATGAACAATATTTTCTAAAATTCCATAGATATAGCAAAAAATGAGTCATGTGCGCATCATGAGGGTCCTGGCTTGACTGGCCCGATAGCTCAGTTGGCAGTAGCCTTCTAAATTGGAGGTTGTGGGTTCAATTCCCACCCAGGACAAACATTTGTGTGATGAACATCGATGTTTTTTTTTTATAATAATAATAACGCCCAACGATCACATGCAAAGACCCTGGACTCTAACTAGGATTCCCTGTGTCTAGAGCGTCAGTAGTGCGTAAGCACTGCTGTGTTCCGGTTTGAAGGGCACTGTAGCTAGTGAAATTACTGGGCAAATGAGACTTTATGATCTGATCTCACAGTTTAGTAATCTTATTACTAGATTGTGCTGATGTCTCTGGATGACGTGCGCAGTGCAGTGTCACGCGAAACTCTATACTCAGGAACTACGAGGACCATGGTCCCACAACACCCAGACTCAGAACAAGTATTTGCACTTTTTTTTCTGTGCCAATTACTGGTCCTGCCGTGGGAATCGAACCCACCGCCTCCGGGCTATGAGCCGACCTGCTTAACCACCACACCACAGAGGCTGTCAATGAGGATGTTTGTTCTATGTCTGGGTGTTATATATTAATAAGATTTTTTTTTAATTGCTACTGACCTCTGAAATAAGATCGTCGAATCCATCACTTATACCTATCACTAGGCGAGGGTTTCCAACTTTCCAGTCATCAATTAAGTTCCACCCAATGAACGGGACTCTCATATCCTGCTATGCTTTTGATTGAGTACCTAAAACCAAATTAGTAGAGCTGTTGATTTAGGCTCGGTAGAATCGAGGAACACTGGGATAGTAACTCCGGGAACAGTTCTGGTTTTAAGAATGCGATTTATTAAAAGTGTAAGATATTTATAAGACTTTTTTATGTTAAGGGATGACATGACAAGCTAGTCGTTTGCCTGATGTTAAGCGACACGGCCGCCCATATCAGTTGCAGTGTCACTTGGTAGAGTACCGAGTATAGAGTTTCGCGTGACACTGCACTGCGCACGTCATCCTGAGACATCAGCACAGTCTAGTAATAAGTTTACTTCTACGATGATTTTTTATAAAATATTTATGAAAATATTTAATTAGCTCTCTGTACCTATTAGTGTTATATTGACAAGTATGCACATATATATATATATCTCTAAGCCTTTCTTTGAGAATAAATTAAAAAATAAAATATTACTACTAGATTGTGAGATTAGGTCATAGTTTCATTTACTTAGTTATTTTACTAGCTACAGCGCCCTTCTTTCGCAATTAAGTCTTTGAGATAGACTGATTTAGAACCTTAGTTTCCAGGCTAGGCTAGGCTAAGCTTCAAGCTTAGCCTAGCCTAGCCTGCGCCCTTCTTTCGCAATTAAATCTTTGAGAAAGACTGATTTAAAATCTTAGTTTCCAGGCTAGGCTAGGCTAAGCTAAGCTTCAAAGCTTAGCTTGCGCCGTTCTTTCGCAATTAAATCTTTGAGATAGACTGATTTAGAACCTTAGTTTCCAGGCTAGGCTAGGCTAAGCTTTCAAGCTTAGCTTAGCCTAGCTTGCGCTGTTCTTTCGCAATTAAATCTTTGAGATAGACTGATTCAGAACCTTAGTTTCCAGGCTAGGCTAGGCTAAGCTTTGAAGTTTAGCCTAGCCTAGCCTGGAAATTATGTGGAAACAGTGTCAATCAAAAACATATATAAACTGGAAACTCATCCAAATTCATTCAGCCGTTTGAGCGTGAAGGAGTAACAAACATACACACAAACACACATACACACATACAAACTTTCGCCTTTATAATATTAGTGTAATGTAATGTAATGTAACAATGTGACAATAATGCGGATGATACGTACATAAAAAAAATGAACAACTCAATTATTAATTTAAAAATTCCCCAAGGACAATTAAAAGGCATGCAATAAACGACCAATGAACGACGATCTTCACACAATAAGGGCGCGGATCGACGATTCCGAACTTGAACACACTTCGTTACTCGCCTCTTAAATCATCATCCTTTTAAAGCCGAATCTCGTTAAATATCCGTCATATTCTCAGACGCGTCACAGCGGGTAATGGCGAGCACAAAAGCGTTGATTCATCTCAAAATTAATAGAAAAAAAAAAGCGTACGGGGCTGTCTTTGGGGACTGCCAATAATAGTGAAAACTAAGGAAATTGTGACACATTAGTTGACATTAGTCATTAGTGTGTCAGTGAGACATTAGTCACATCTCGTTAAAAAGTGCTACTATTCTTTGAGATAATTTTTCGAATATAATAATAAAATATAAATCTTTTAATTATATAATCTTAAATTTTACTGAAATTTAAATTTAAGCGTATCACATGAAATGTATAAATTTAACTAACTTTACACTAATTAATTTTTACACTAATTAATCTGTAGTGCCTGTAGGGTCCATATTGTTGCGCGTCATCGTCACCGAACATATATAAGAGCAATATGCACATATGGAAACAGAATAAATGAATATGAATATAGCTCATGGAAAGCGTTCGGTGACGATAATGCGAGTTTAACGCTTTTTGTTCACCCTAAAAGTGCTTTATGCGCCTAAAGAAGTTTTCACTTCATAATTTGACAGGTCCGATTGGTCACTGGTTGATACCCTCGCCTTTTGAACTGTAGACCATGGGTTCGATTCTATTTAGGACAAACATTTGTGTGATGAACATCGATTTTTGTTCTCCGTCTGGGTGTTATATTGTATTCTATTATGTATGTATTTACAAACGATGAATTCATTGAAACGATGTAAGTATTCTATCAGTTATCTGGTTCCCATCGCACAAACTTTGCTTAGTTTAGGGCTGGATGGCGCTGTATGAAATATCCACAAATATTTAATTATTTATTTATATTTTTATATTTTAACACATTTTAAGTGATAGTATAGTGATTGACCATGTAGCTCGCACGCACGCCTGGAAAAAAACCTTTTGCCGCGATTATTATTTACAAATTATGCAGTAGGTAAGTAAAAGAAGCAAAAAGCAACTTCTATAAGCGTTAATAAGAATCTTATTGCTTTAAGAATTTCTAAAAATAAACTTTTGGCTAATCTTTAACATACGCCTGTGAGCGAAAGTTTGAAGTGTAATGACTTCTAATAGATTTTTAAAAATAAACTAAGATTAATTTTATTTATATTTTGACGCGGAGTTCGACTTGCATCTATTCTTTAGATTAGTAAAGGAAATGTTACAAAAGGCTTAAGGGTGAATCGCCTTTATCCTTTCTGAAAGAGCATACTTTGAAGGTAATAAAATAAATTTAGATGTTTAACTACAAATTTTTGTATTATTGATCTTTTCCTGCCACTTCCTTGACAGAATTGTATATCTGTATTTATTTGTTTTTTTTTTTTTCAATAATTCATTTCATTGAAAAAATATTGTCTAAAACTTTTGTAGGTTATTGTAAATGTTACAATAATTTAAATTCAGTGTTATGATCAATGAAGTTATCTTACTGAACTTATCATTATAATTATTTTGTCTGTATAATGGCATCTATAATCTGGCCTGGTTTATTGGAATTCCCGGTTTATGTGACAACTTTATGACATGGTTTGGATTTTCAACACGAATTTGATAGGTGATGAAATTTGGGAACTGTATTCAAATTTGCTATAAAATAGTTACTTATCGTCATGAAATTTTAGTTTAGTGTTCTTTTCATTCTTAATTTAACTATTGAGCGAATAATAATGAGATTCAGTATGAAATGGATCCACGATGGAAAATTATAAAAAAATCAGTAGAAGCGCGGAAGCTTAGCTGTTAATACCAGTTTTTGTAGTGGTTATCCATTCAAAGTCCCCCGTCCAGCCTCAGCTGTGGGATGGTGTTTGAGCAGGTCGGCTCATAACTCGGAGGCGGCTGGTTTGATTCCCGTGGCAGGTCAAGTATATGTACACAGAAAAAAGCGCAAATATTTATTCTGAGTCTGGGTGTTGTGGGACCATGGTCCTTGTAGTTCCTGGGTCCTAGACACAAGAAATCCTAGTTAGGGTCCAGGATTTATGTATGTGATCGTTGAGCGTTATTTTTATTAAGTACTGACCGCAGCGTTCGCCAATAACCAATAGGTTAGAAAAAAGAAAGAAAGTAAGAAACATTTCATTTGCGCAAACTGTACACAGTAACAAACATTAAAATAACTAAAATACTAAAAAAAAAAAACTAAAAGAAAAAATGACATAACCTAGTTCACAATTTGATAATTTAAAACTCACTTATGGCTTTATCCTATTTCTTGTTGGATTACGTACTTATTTTTCACCAAAGCTTAAGCTCAGTACTATTATATCCAATTTTTTTTTGTTTAGAACTTTTTTTGGCGAGTGTACCCGTGCGCCCTTCGCGCGTCAACGCGTGAAAATGACAAGGCGTTTTGCGCGAACATAAAATATTAGTCAGGGCGCACCAATGAATCCGCTCCCTAATTGAGGCTGAGAATTGTATGAAAAAAAAATCGAGCCTCCAATTTCAATGAAAATGCTGATTGAATCTGGATCCCATTTATCAATAATTGGTTGATGTGATAATTAGCGCCTGTTAATTTATCAAAATTAATTTTTGAATCGTTGTTGAATAGCTGGGAAAATTAAATTTAGTTTTTAACATACATGGTGGCATTTAATTCACTTTTTTCCTTAAATATATGTACCCAGACCATGCTATAGAACATTCGTACAAGGTCCGATTAAAAAAAAATGTTTTAGTATTTACTTAGTGCCTCTTAAAATAACTGCATGACAGCCGAAATGTCTATTTAACGGTACACGCAGCGTGGGCACCAGCTGAGTATTTTGTAAATATTTCGTAGGCAATAAAACACCTGCTTTGTTCAATGTCAGAAGGCTTTTCTTTAGAACTTAAATTTGATAATATCTAGATTTAAGTTTTATTTCATAAGTACTTTTTTATTTAGTTATATGGGAGAATTCTATAGAATGGACTGAATACATACATTAAATGAAAAGAACGAAATAAATTCCACCTTGTATAATATTTTAAATTGTGATAAATTATATCCAGGCGAATCCAACTGTTTTTTTTATGTGCCTGTGGTGTTTATTAATAAAATGGACCAAGGTGGCGCCACGCAAGATTGTTGTCTTTTAAGAAAGCCCGAAAACTCTGTTATAAGTGCTTGATGATGGTACTTAACTTAAGGGTGGTAGTTAGCTAGATGTACTAGAAAATGTTCTTCCACTATGCTGCAGTAGTTAATCTTCGCCGGTTTTCCTTCGCTGTAACTTGAAGGGCGTTGTAGGATTTTAACCAACGACAAAATGCATCGCAAGCTGCTACTACTGATTGAAAAATTCGAGTGTGCTTTAGGCCACACGACTGAAGTAAAACTTTGTTAGTTTAGCTCCATCTATCGGCCGGTATAATTTTTTTTTTGCTTTGTTTAATGTCCGGCGACATTCTTGACACTTGTAAATTTGTATAGAGATCTGAGTGTGTTGAAATAGTAATAGTACTACTCTCTCATTGTAATAATCATCATCATCTTCAGCTTATATCAGTCCACTGATGGACATAAGCCTCTCCCAAGGCACGCCACTGAGCCCGGTCTTGTAATATGATTTATGAAATAAATATATTTGATTTGATTTGTCATTTAACCGGATACCAACACAATTATACAAATTTTAAACTTTGTAATGTTGGCAATAGAGATCTTTTTTTTTTGCATTACCACTGATACCTGGGTCCGTGCTTTTTGTTAATATATTTTATACGAGCTTCTGCCCGCAGCTTCGCCCGCGGCGTGGCTGCGGGCAGAAGAAAATAATTCAACCACCCATTTCACCCTCTTAAGGGTGGAATTTCGAACAATCCTTTCTTAGCGGATGCCTGCGTCATAACATCTACCTGCATGCAAAATTTCAGCCCGATCCGTCCATTGGTTTGGGCTGTGCGTTGATAGATCACTATGTGAGGCAGTCAATCATTCACCTTTGAGTTATATATATTTAGATTTACATACAATACAGGGCAATAGAGATCTAAGTGAATCAACTTCCGTTCGCCTCGTTTCGCATTAACCAGTTTACTTCCCAAGTCAAGCGTAAAGAAGTTTTACTCCAAAATTTTAGTAAAAGGTGGCTTTATGAGAAGGGCGCTATACTGTCCAAAGTCCTATCTAATGCTCCATGTCCCGCCATTTTTTTTCAATATTTCCGGCTGGCATCCGCTTCCGCTGAATTAGGCGACACGAGCGATATTATAATTTATTGTGCGAGATAAAAGCCCTTTATGAGATGGTTGACTCAGCCTTAGCCTTTCGTCAATATTGTCATGTAAACAGTACTTTGTCTTTGGGTAGATGTTGTACACGCACACATTCGTGCGTGGTTTAGTTGAGTTTGAACCGTGTTGGCCATGGAATAGGAATGGAAATAGCAAGGCTCGTTGAGATCCACTGTTGGCTTTTAGTCACAAAACGATCGAATGCTTTAAATTTTCAAATGTAATTCCTATTTGAGCCTCTAATCATTTTTTATTCTAGTTGGATCCATTGTGTTTTGAAATAGTAAGAAAAACAAAAACTTGCAGATGTGAGCAAATTTAAAATTTACCTCATTAGTATTTGATACTTTAGTTTTTTTAGCCTCTGTGGTATGGTGTTTGTGCAAGTTGGCGCATAAGCCGAAGGCGGCAGTATTTGTGCACAGAAAAAAAAGCGCTAATACTTGGTCTGTGTTTAGGTGTTGTGGGACCTCGAAATTCTTAGGTCCCTAGACACGGAATCCTAGTTAGGGTCCAGTATCTGTGTATGTGATCGTTGGGCGTTATTATTACTATTATTATTCCTTACGTGCGTGTTTTAGGTGTTTCTAAATTATGAAGTACCAGGAGACCAGAAACACTGAGTATGTAATAAAAGTGGAATAATAGAATTTTAAATCCCAATATATATGAAAAGTTCCAAACATGCGTTACTGTCAATACGTGTATTCACTCTACATTCTTAAATGTAGGGCAGTAACGAGTGTGAATGCGACTGCTTATTTTTTTTCTCTTTCGCTTTTTCTTTATAAAAGCAAAAGGCGATATGGACGTTATTTTACTTCAATAAATAACTTTTTTGGTTGTAAAAAATATTGTTTATTTTCATGTCATTCCATCGAGGTTTATAGGAAACGTATAAATCGACGCATCAAATAGGTTTTGTAAGTTTTTATTTGATGTTTTATTACAAGTTTACCACTTGTCACCCTTTTTGCAAAGCATTGAGAGCAGGTAGAGTTTGTTTTGAACTTTATATGTAGCCGACATAAAGATTAATCCATAATGCTGAGAGTTGGATCGTATACCTACCTCTTAAGACCTAACAACTACCTGATCTAAACCGATTGGTAAAGTTAAGCAACTTTCGCTGTTTTCGGTCATCGCCGATTTTAAAATCGGTATATATTTACAACTGCGTGCTACCGTGCTTCGGAAGGTACGTTAAACCAGCGCTCGAAGTTGTTGTAATACAAAAGTAAAATTCTGCCACCAGGGCTGATAACTTGCCAAAAAGAAAAGGTATTTATAAACATTATGAGGAAACTATCACACAAACGACGAAATTCCACAGGATACTTAAGCGTACAGAAGATTCAGTACGCGAAGTCACATAAATAAATAGCGACTCTTGGAACAACGCAATAAAGTATAGTTCAGCTCGCACAGTATTACAAGTCTACCTTAAATCACGGAGGTAGTTTTATCGGAACCGTAGTCGTATTCGGAGATTTCAAATTTGGTTTGTTGGAGTCGGAGTCGGAGTCGGAGCCAGAGTCTCACTAGTGCGGAGTGCGCCACTCCTGACCACACATATACCCGTAGTCTATACATATAAAATTCAAAGTCCTGACTAACTGACTGACTTATATCACGCACAGCCTAAACCGAAGAGGGTGAAATGGGTGGTTGAATTATTTATGAAATTTTTTCTTCTTCGTTTCTTATAGGTCACACGGGTGAAGCCGCGGGCAGAAGCTAGTACAAAACAAAAAACGAGTGTGCTTTAGACCACACGACTGAATTAAAACTTCTTTAGTTTAGCTCCATCTATCGGGTTGTATAACTTTGTTTTTGCTTTGCTTAAGTTAATGTCGCCATCTTGACAATTGTAAATTGTCATTTTACCGGACATACCACCATAATAATACACATTTTTAACTTTGTTGTGTTGACAATAGACATGAATACCGGATATACCAACTTCCGTTCGCCTCGCATTCACCAGCTTACTCCACCAAGTCAAACGAGCGTAAAGAAGTTTTACTTCAATACCATCGTGGTAAAAACTTAGCCATCACAGAATCCTCTGCATTTTCTATATAATCCGTTTTCTGTTTAAGAACAGAAAACGGATTATATAGAAAATGCAAATGGGTTCTGTAAGCAGAACCCTGGGGCAAGTTTGAAGAATCCTTATCAACGCAAATACAACAGGGCACGTTGGACGCGATGTGACGGGGTAAGTTGGAATCACAGGCAAATAAAACATCGCCTAGATATTATTTTAATACTAGACGAACTCGAGTTATTACGAGTTATTTATACACTCGAAGAGTAAATTAAAAAGTTTGTGACAATAACCACTTTCATCATCATTCCAGAATTCTACCAGATTTCGTATCAAATATTGTCAATTTCGATTTAGATTTCAAATTTAGTACGATAAATATTAATAAAATTTTGGCACCAAGGTAGAAATTCCAAATAAGGGTAGAGTGCGAGTTTGACGGACACGAAGAAAGAGATAGCGATACATGTGAGCGAGAAAGAGCGATATGAGTAAATAGGTTCTGTGCAGTCTAAATAACTTGTGAGAAGTTGTTCCTACAAAATAAATAGGTGTGAACACACAGCACTAAGACCAAACTAAGCAAAGCTTAAGATCTGGGGGGTGATTACGAAACTTTGATTGCAATGCAACAGGAGAAATTTCCATACTAACTATGCACATAAGCTGCGTATTTAAACTGTCAAATCCATACAAATTTGTGTTTCTATTGGTTGCAATCAAGTTACGTGATCGCCCAGCAGTTTACAGTCTTCCATCCAGATAAAGATCTAGCACCGAATTCTTACAATAATTACTCTGCCTTCCTTTCTTCTTATTATAAGCGTGAAGTTTTTATTGCATCCTGTTTTTCTGAGTTTCTTGTCATCCAATTGTGTTCTCGTGAGTGTTCCCCTTATAGAGGTAGCGAGAATTAGGGAACTTTCCAGACAAGTTTTAAAGATTATCACTACTTAAGCTAACGCGTGCTCAAAGGTCTTGTAGGCGAATTAAAATTTTGCCAGTTTCAGACATTCTCCGCAACAGAAAGACCTACAATGCCCCGAGTTTCCAAGGCGAAAATTAAAAAGTTTCGCAACCCAGAGTGCCGCAATTACCGCTCATTTTTATTTTAATTCGTAAGTAGCTATTCTCGTGGCGAGATAAACTCAATCTTTTTGATATTTAGTAAGTATACAAAAATTTAAGAAATTTGACTGTAATTTTTATTTTTATTGTTTATTATTGTATAGATATTAGTTTTTATTACGTAGAATGGGTGAATTAGGTAACTGTAATGGTCACTCAAAGATATTTTATAAAATAAGTAAATAAATAAATAAAATTTGCTATTGATAACCTACAATCACATACATAGATCCTGGACCAGTTGACTTCTTTATCTACCTGCATAATCTTGCCCACCAAACTTTGTCTTCCCGGACAAATTGCTCCTGTATCCAGCCTAATGTGCTGGAAGATTCCTTATCTAACAATTAATACATAATTAAGAGGAAGGTCCGGCGTTAAGAACCTTATCTCAACCAAGGTTATAAAGGCACATATTGAGCAATTTTAGTATATTATTATGACGAGAAAAGGTGTTTGTATATTTTATAATCGTTAATACTAAACTAGACCTAAAAAACTTTTGTTTTTGTTCCAGTTCCAGTTTTTTGTTCTTTTTGGTTTTTAGGTCTAGTCAAGGATCTAATTACACTAATTACTAAGTACCCCTTGGTAAATTTTATTTGGCAGCCTTTGTGGTGCGGTGGTAAAGCAGGTTGGCTCATAGCCCGGAGGCAGCGGATTGGATTCCCGCGGCAGAACAAGTATTTGTGCACAGAAAAAAAAAAGCGAAATTACTTGTTCTGAGTCTGGGTCCTCGTGGACTATGATTGTACGGTCTAGTCCGTACATGAAATGAGAAGACCTAATTAATTAGAAAAACTGTTTATTGATCCAAATAACTAGGTCTAAATGGTAGATGTAAATGGTTGTGAGAACACGCGGAATGGTTGGTGTCCGATCGTGAACTGGTGACGCGCGGTATGAAATATGGTATGAATGGGTAAAATGCTGACCGCGCGTTTGGTGTGCGATGCTTGCATCGTACATGCTCCCGAGGGAGGAAAGGGAAAGCGTATGGAGATGTGGATGCTGGTGAATGATTGTGGTACAAGGTGATCGCACAATAATAGGATGATATTACAAGATGATCCAATAATAAAACTTAGTGTCTTTAGGGCTGGTTATCGAAATTATTGACGCGGCAAAAAGTAGGCGAATTGGTTTTATTCACACGCGCACTCGACACTTTATTCACACGACCGTATTTGTTTCTGGATTGATCACTAGTATGCTCTGCATTAACACTGATACACTGGTCACTGACACGATACACAACTCCGCTGCTGGTGCTCGGCTCTGGTTGACGGGCGGCAGGACCGGCGGCGAGGTGCGCGCCGGCAGAGCGTCGCTTGCGAACGCTTCGCACCGTGTAGATTACTGCGGCAGCTCCAACAACAAGCACCACCAAATATATGGCGACGTAATGGTGAACATCGTGAAATGATAACTGCTCCGTCAGAGCAGTCTCAGTTTTCATTTGTTTGATTTTGTTTCCGAGATCTTCAATCTCCTTTTGGTGGTTCCTGGTTTCAGGTTCTATATTACTTATAGGAATTGATAAATTGATGATTTTATTTATCGGTGGTATTTCTATGTTCGGAATATCTGCTCGCACGTTTAAATCATTGGAATGTTGTTTATGAGACAGAATAGTAACATCGTCACCTTTGATAAGGCAGTCTTCCCCCAGCGATGCGATGCCGACCTTGCTGAGTCGGTCGGTTGTAACTCGATGCCCGCATATTATTCTTATCGGACAATGGTCACAACAAAAGAATAGGTAGCTATTATACTTGGTTAGCTGTGTCCACGTATTTCTGCACGGGACCGAGTCTGTCTTGCACTGCTGTAATCCCTCATCTTTTAAGCATAAATCAGTATCAGATTTCAATTGGTAAATTGGTTTTTGTAATGGACATAGTCGAGTATCTACATCGAACTGCATGCATTGTTGAATATCTATCTCGGATAATGGCACATAGGAATCTTTTGGTAGATTCATTGCAAGGTGGCTAGCAATAGGTGCAAGGGTGACCATATTGTTGCCAACTTTTTGTGGTACAGGAATCAGATTATACAGTTCATAGACGTCTCTACTCACTAGCGGAATCTTTATTTCAAAAATGAAGTACTCTTGGGTCATTCTCGCTTTAACTTTCAGTAAATGGTATATTTTTGGTAGATCCGAATGCAAGTTGCTTATAGGCAAACATAAATCTTTCGATAATTGACCCGAAATAACGTTTAGTTCATCTAATAGCTGCTCAGGTTTCAGAAGATGAATGTTAAATTTCCCATAGTAAATATTGGTGACCGTATCCAGTAGAGTATCTTGAATGGTTCTCAAATTTATCAGTATGCTGTTAGCAGTGATAGAAGATAATGTGAACTCGTCGGTCGTCCTTATGTTCAGAATTTCTTGGTTCATGGTGTTAGCCATTTTTTCTAAATTGTTAAGGTGCTGGTTAAATATTTTGTGCTGTTTGTCCATACCGTTTTCCATTCTTTTTAGAATCCGGCTCGAAGGACCACTATGTACGGTGTAGTCCGTACATGAAATGAGAAGACCTAATTAATTAGAAAAACTGTTTATTGATCCAAATAACTAGGTCTAAATGGTAGATGTAAATGGTTGTGAGAACACGCGGAATGGTTGGTGTCCGATCGTGAACTGGTGACGCGCGGTATGAAATATGGTATGAATGGGTAAAATGCTGACCGCGCGTTTGGTGTGCGATGCTTGCATCGTACAATGATCTTCGTAGTTCATGAGTCCCTAGACACAGGGAATCTACCAACTCGCGCTTGGCCAGCGTGACGTCTTTTGCCCTACAGAATACTCTCTCCATGTCAGAAAAGGCTCGTGTCCCAGCAGTGGGAATGTGTTGGGCTGAAGATGAAGTATTATTACGATAGACCCTCGCATTTCGGTACCGATCTTTATTGTAGGTGTGTGTAACTCAATATATTTTAGGAGCTTGCGGTGGCTAATGAACGACTAAAGGGACCACAATTTTCGAAAAGGTTGGAAAATACTTTGGTATCGTCAGAAAAATAGACTGAATAATCGTATTTTTAAATCTTACGTACTTAGTTCATACATTATTAGACTATCTGTCAATAAGGATTTTGTTGACTTTTTGTCCAATACACATAAGATGCTTATAATTCCTATTGATGGGACAAAAAAAAACACAGTGAAAATTTTCCTGACGACAATATTAAGTGTTATTTTCCACATAGATAACGTTCTTAACGCCGGACCTTCCTCTTAATTATGTATTAATTGTTAGATAAGGAATCTTCCAGCACATTAACCTGGATACAGAAATTTGTCCGGAAAGACAAAGTTTGATGGGCAAGATTATGCAGGTAGATAAAGAAGTCAACTATTCTGTTTTTGGAGTTAATATAAACGCCTATTAGTGAATTAATAATTGATTATTAATTACCTTATTAAATAGCTATCATAGAATTTATTACTAAAATTTAAGCTCAAAATTTAATAAAATTTTAAAACGCTGATTTTTGACTTTTTGGCAAACTATCATGGCACTGGGCAGACCACATGGCTTTTAGAACCATGGAGAAGAAAGGCTTTTCAGTGGGAGCAACAAACCGGAAGGACTACTAGCTAGAGAGCGCTGAATACAAGAGGCAAATTTAAAGGCCAAAAAATTAAAAGTAGTAGAAAAAGAAAACATCACTATAAAGTTTCTTGTAGCTTTTTACAGGTGAAATCAAAGCTTCAGATCGGAGTTTTCTGTTCTGCATTGTGCCGGATTGCTAGCACCAGTAGTTAGAAAGAGAACTGCTTTTGTTTTCAAACTCATATATTGTAAGGCTTGCTATATATTATTTGACAATAAGTACTTTGTAATTTTATATGCTTAGTAAAATAACTTAAACTTAACTTACTTCAACTTTCAACATCAGACACAAGCTTGTTCCTACTTCCCACAACTTTTTCGTGAGGGGTATTTGCATGACCGGCATATTGTGCATCACCAGTGCTGTCGTCTGCATAGCAATGCATGTTGCTAGTCTGCAACATGTCATTTATATGCAGAATGAACAGCGTTGGTGAAAGCACAGATCCCTGAGGGACGCCAGCATTGATAGGCATACTCTCGGAGCAGGAGCTAAAAATAGCATATAAAAGTGCTAAAAATAGTCTTATTGCAATAAATCTGTTGACTTTGACTTTGAATGTGGCGTTCTATACGGGAGGCCTATGTTCAACAGTGACCGCCTTCCAGCTGATTAATTCCATCAAATAATTTTATTCGGATGACAATAAATAAACAATGAAAAAACGAACGAGTGTCGTACGCTTAATATTCTTGGAGTTAGCATCTGAAAAAACCTTAATTGTCTTTTGCGTTCATAACCAAAAGTTATGGTTACACTACATCATGTTAAGCCATCTCCACTAACATCTAACGGCCTCGTTAAAACTGTCCTCTAATAATCACTTGCCGTGGTCACCTTACGTCTATTTTAGCTGACACTTACGGCCATTTGAACTGACACTTGGGTCCTTTAAGCTTACGTATCTATCTCATTTAATGAAGGATACAGTTTGCAGTAGTTAAAGTTCACACCAAATATATATGTACATAGAATTAGAGATTGTCTTTTTTTAAATGCTAAACTAAAATGGGCATGCGTTTGACAACAACTCACCTGATGGTAAGTAACGAAGTTGCCTAAGCTAGAGCACGCTTGCCCATGAAATATCCAACCACTCTTGACTTTAAAAAACCCAGGTTATACCGAGGAGGAAACACTGTTGTTGGAAGAGCATTCCATTCCTTGGCCGTTCGGACTATAAATGATCTAGCAAAACGCTTACTGCGGACTTGGTTTACACTGACGACGTCTGACTCTGGTATCTATCCATTCTGAAGATTCGTGACTCACTAAATGCGCCCCGAGGTTTCAACAAGCTTGGAAAAATTCTATTGATCATTCAAAATCTGAGTGCAAATGTGTAGGTATTTACAGATTTTAAAAATTTTCAAAGAATAATTTTGAAAGCATTTTTCAAATCGGTCCGGTACTTTCAGAGCTCATTCAAAGAAAACATTCATATCTATATTCCAAAAACACTAATGAAAAAAACTGGATAAAAAGCAAACAATTTTGAGCCAATTCGGTTCAGCCGTTCTTGAGCTATAAATAGTGCTAAAAACTAACACGACTTTCTTTTATTTATATAGATTAGTTTAGACTGCTAATAATGGAGACTTATGGATGAAAGTTTCACAAATCTGGTTTGTTCGGAAAAGTGAATAGAGATTAACATTGGCTAGCTTTAATCATCTATCCGTACTCAGTTTTTTTTTTTCACATATTCTCAAGATATATTCTTCCAGATTTCAGATGTTTGTTCTGTGTCTGGGATAAATTATTTTTTTTGTTTCCAACAATTAACACTACATTAAAGATTCAATTTACATATAAACATAATCCTAAACGATAATTAATTATTTGAAAATGAGTAATATTGTAGGTAAAAGGGGTCATAAATAAAACACAGAATTTAGATCACTTTCTGCAGGAAGCGTACCCAAAAGCTGGCAACATTCCCTCGTTGAATAGCTAGGCTGATTCATTGGCCGAGGTATATGGCCAGCCTTTTCGTCGTGCGTTAGCTCAACCAGGCGTCTGGCAAGCTCCCTGACAAGAAGAATTCAATCTTATATCTAATGTCTGGGTATTATATTGTATTTATGTATGTATTTACAAACAAAAAGTATATAAGTATTGTACCAGTTTTCTGGTCTCCATAGTACATGCTTTGCTTAGTTTGGGACTAGATGGCGTTGTGTGAAATTCCCACAAATATATTTTTTATTTATTATTTCAGAAACGTACCGCTTAGTTTACTGAACACACTATTGTACTGTAGAAGGCAATGGGTATCTTTTCCTTATCAGTGATTTTCCTTTTCGCTTAACAATTATCAGTTACAGTTCAGCAGTTTTCCGACAAGGGAAAGGACGTTTGCTTTTTTTTATACGAGAGAAACCTGCTGTTGATTTTGTAGTGAACTGTTCAAAATTTGAATTGTATTTTAGTAATTTATCTGTATTGAAATAAATATCCAGGTGTTTATTTAATACTTGTCTAAAATTAAAGTACAAAACAGGTAATATTAATATACATAAAATGTACATAACGGATAAAAAACAATAAAGTATTGAATGGGCGTCGGCTCAACATATTGCTGGCCGTCGAAGACATCCAGCGCTGATTTTCTTGCTAGACCCAGAGGGGGTGGAACGAGCAGTTAACTAGGTGGTAGAACTTTTCTGCAAAGTTCATCTAGGTAGGTACCACCGCTTTGCCAGTTATTCTGCCGCCAAGTAGTAGCGCGCAAGCAGTACTGTGCTGTCTCAGAATGGCGTGCGCAATGCAGTGTCACGTGAAACTATAATTTAGAGTTTTAAGTGTTACTATAACTGATATGGGCAGACGTGGTGCTTAACATCAGGCGAGCGACTAGCTCGTCATGTCGTTTCGTAATATAAAAAAAACGAATGAAGAATTCGAAAAAGATTTGAACGATTGAAACGAGTTTTAGTTTGAAAACTATCGTGAGTATGACACATTTTGTAAGATAAATAACGGCTAAAACTCACGTCAGTTAAAAGTCGAAATTACTCCGACCAGGTTTCGGACATAACGATTGTTTAAATACGATTAACGATTATTGTGATTGAAACGAGATTGAATATGAGACGAAAAGATTGATTGGAACGTCCAAAAACGAAAATCGACTAAACAGCAATGTATAAATAGGGCATCCATATAGGTAGAAATCTACGCGGGGTCCGTCGTCCTCGTCAGCGGGGTTGGTGTCTGATAGTGTTACGGTAGTATCTTAATATCGCTGCCGAAAGCGGTATCTGAGCTAGAAGGGCTAGGGTAAGGTATCCTAGCGCAGTCGATACTGCGGCTGCTATAGGATCGTCCGGGTCGCTCAAGACGTGTCTGGCGCTTGGTCGGTATTTTGCTCCAACTAACGCTATCAAACCCCATCGAGAATCAAGCAACTTGAATTCAAAGTGGCTCCAAATATTGGGAAGTTTAACTATCATGGTTTAATTGGGCACCTCAATATTGATTGCAAAGTACTCTATCATTAATTAAACACAACATCAAACGATCTAATATTGGTCCGTGGGATTAGTTACCTTAACAGGGTGTAGCCGTATAAATAAATACAGTAGCTTAAGTCCTGACTTCAACCAACGAAAGATATGATTGGGGTTTCCTTGGGAAATAAGATCTAAAATGAGGATATCTGCGGAGAACAAAATGCACATCTTAGAATTAGTAACGTGGCATGGCAATGGACAAGCCACGTCGCTCGCAGAATGGACGACCGGTGCACTTCGTTTAGACAAACCACTTTAAAATCACACTAATATTATGAAGGCGAGAGTTTGTATGTGCGTATGTGTGTTTGTGTGTATGTGTGTATGTTTGTTACTCCTTCACGCTCAAACGGCTGAATAGATTTAGATGAAATTCGGTACCAAGATAGCTTATACACTGGATATATATATATATATATATATATAACATATAGGCTACATTTTATCCTAGAAAAGTGAAATTTTCCCGTGGGATGAGCAAATAATTAAAATACTTTTAAACTGCGGAGCGCAACTAGTATATAATTAAATATTAATTGGAACGAAGTTCCTTATCGCGCGTTGCGAAAAAGGGCTAAAAAATTAAGACTAGTTGTAACGACACTTTTTGCCATAGTTGTAAGCCGTGCGGGTTCTATTTTGCATTTAACAGTGTGGTGTCGCGACGATTATTTTTGTTTAGTGTATACAGGTTTTTTGTACATAATTAATAAAAGGAACTTCGTTCCATCCGGATATCCCTTGACACAAGTTTTTTTTATAATATTTAATTAATAATAATTCTAAATTTAAAGTTTTCAACTTTTTAAATTTTTGTTAATGTCAAAATTGTGTTTGTAGCTGTATCTCAACTATTGCGAGACCGCAGTAACAGTGGAGTAGTGATACTGTTATGAAATATACTGTTGCCATGTTTAAAATTTTCATTTAGGTAGCTTTACATAAATTGTGTTATTTGAGCCAGTGATACTTTGATCTGCTTACTACAAAGAAAAACAATTTCTAGAAGAACAATTATTAACAATAATTTCGTTGGGGCAAATTTATCACTGAAAATCGACAAATGTTAATAAATGTCTTATGTTCACAACGCTTTTTTAGTCTCCCATCCTATTTAAGTGCATTGAATGAAGGAAGGTATATCATATAAATTTTGGATATAATGAAATGATTCGTGTTGTCACTTTGTGTTTGACCTGCCTTTTTGTATTCTATAAATTAGTAATATTTTTAAATTATTTTATATATATTTCGTTAAATTAAACGTCTAAGAATTAGATATTTATAAATGTATAATAATAAACAATTTAATAATAACGCCCAACGATCACATACATAGATACTGGACCCTAACTAGGATTCCCTGTGTCTAGGGACCCAAGAACTACGAGAACCATAGTACCACAACACCCAGACTCAGAACAAGTATTTGTGCTTTTTTTTCTATTCGCAAATACTTGTCCTGTCGCGGGAATCAAACCCGCCACCTCCGGGTTGAGCCTGCTAAACCACCACACCACAGAGGCTGTAAAAAGCATGTATGTATTAATTGTAAACTGTCATTTTACCGGGCATACCAACATGATAATACAAATATTTAACTTTTTTATGTAGACAACGGAGATCTACGTGAAACGACCTCAACTTCTGTTCGCCTCGCATTCACCAGTTTACTCCTCAAGTCAAGTGTGCGCATAGAAATTTTACTTTAAAACATATTGCTTTCTACGACGTTAACAGTCATGTAACAATCTACTTACTATACGCCCAATGAATGCAGGCGGCAAGCAGCCACTAGAAGTGGTGCTCTGTGGCGGAGGCTTATGTTCAGCAGGGGACGCCTTCAGACTGATGATGATGATGATTAAAAATCTATGATAGGTAAACAGCTAATGATTCAAAAAATATGCGTCAAAAATAAAAATAGTCTTTGGGGACACCAAGTAACTCGTCTCATGGGAAGCGTGCGGTGAGAAGACGCAAGTTGCACGCTTATTGTTCACCTAAAAATTACACATATACACAGTATACATATATCTAATTAAAAGCGTTCGGTGACGATGAGTGGCACTATTTTTGTTCACCAAAACGCGCCTAAAGAAGTTTTCACTTCAAAAATAGTCTTTCTAGTTTCTACTTGTTTTTATTCTCGGGAAGACAAATGGTCTGCCCTTGTTAGAATCTTTACGCTTTACGATACCAGCAGAGGGACCAGAAGGGTGATCACGAAACTTTGATTGCAATGCAACAGGAGTAATTTCCATGCTAACTATGCTCATAAACTGCGTATTCAAACTGTCAAATCCATACAAATTAGTGTTTCTAATGGGTTTTTTTTTATATGTTATGATATGACATGACGAGCAAGCCGCTCGCCTGATGTTAAGCGACACGACTGCCCATATCAGTTGCAGTGACACTTGAAACACTAAAATATAGTTTCGCATGACACTGCACTGCGCACGTCATTCTGAGACATCAGCACAGTCTGGTAATAAGATTACAAAACTGTGAGGTTAGGTCATAAAGTCTCATTTGCCCAGTAATTTCTCTAGCTACAGTGCCCTTCAAACCGGAACACAGTAGTGCTTGCGTACTACTGCTCGGCGGCAGAATAACTGGCAAAGCGGTGGTACCTACCTAGACGAACTTTGCAGAAAAGTCCTACCACCTAGTCATGGTTGCAATCAAGTGACGTGATCGCCCAGCAGGTAGCTTTTTCCGATACCGTAGTGGTTTCTACTAATTAATAGAAGCTTCTGTTTCATAATAGAATCCATAAAAGTCGTTCTATCCAAGAATATAATTGGGTCTGCCAAAAGAAATTAATACATCAATAGAACAATGAGCTCATGAAAGATAAAATTTTATATTTTATCAGGTCATCTGAGACTTCAATTTACGACTATGACTCCAGACGGCGGGAATGGCGGAGGAAATTAATTACGCCATTCATTAGCTCAAGTCGCCATTTACAGTGTTGCCAGAGGAAAAAAATTGAAGGGGATTGGGGAAAATGTTAAGTAGAGAAAAATTGGGTGTTTTGATGACCTTCGTCGAGTCTGGTCAAGTGAGAGATAATGAAGTTATGAGATTGAAGTTAAAAGGTGTTATAAAATTGTTTGTTTCATTTAACGCAATATTATATTAACGACACTTTTATACTGTTTTAAAAGACAAAGCTATATAAAATTTGCAACTTTGAAGTAGAAAGTAGCTATTTAAATATAGGTATTTTTTTCTTAAAAGACAAAGTGGCTATTTAAAGATAGATATTGTAACTTTAAAATTATTTCGTAATAACGTAAATAGCATGATTATAACAAGTATCCATATTAAACTAAACTAGACCCAAAACTTAAAATAGATAAAACTAAAACAGAAAACTTAAAATAACCCACTGGTGGAGGGACATGTTCCTTAAATACTGGCAGTGCATTACCATGGTATTTTTATAGTTTTATATTTTTACACATCTATTTTAAACTACCTGACCCGGTAAATTTGAAACTTAAAAAAGTGTAGGTATTCACTAAGAAAGGGTTTTTCGAAATTCCGAAATGGGTGGTTGAATAATCTATGAAAAATCACAGTTTTAACAAAATCATCCCCCAACAAGGCAAAAAATGAGAGCGTTTATAATGTGTGTTCCGGCTGAAAAATATGCCATTTGTTTCCTATAGGCCACGCGGGCGAAGCCGCGGGCAGAAGCTAGTGAAAGATATAGATGTTTGATTAGATGTTATTGATAAAGCAGGATGTTACGCTTTACCGGCATCCGTATTTCCCGCAACCTACAACCTTGGAGTCTTCAAATTGAGAGTGAACAGGTATCTTCTAGGCAAGCGTGTTACATCCTAGACCGCATCGCCACTTACCATCAGGTGTGATAGTAGTCAAACGCGAGCCTATCAACCAATAAAAAAATAAAAATAAATAAAGATGTCACATTTAAAAATTCAGAACACTATTATAATATGAAGGGAAGATTTAAGTCTCAAAGTTGGCAGGCATGCTCCGCAAACTGCCAACCGTCAGTATTCTCATATTCATACCGGATCACGTATTTCGATAGTTGACATGTACCGCAGACGTCATATAATACAATTTCAGTATGGAACTTCTAAATGTCAGCTGGATCTTATAACCTTTGAAGTATATATCTCTATTATCTACGCAATACTGACTGGCCCAATAGCTCAGTTGGTAGTAACCCTGCCTTCTGAACTGTGAGTTGTGGGTTCGATTCCCACCCAGGACAAACATTTGTGTGATGAACATATAAGTGTTTGTTCTGTGTCTGGGTGTTATATGGTATTATATGTATTTACAAATATAAAGTATTAAAGTATTGAATCAGTTATCTGGTTCCCATAATACAAGCTTTGCTTAGTTTGAGGCTAGATGGCGTTGTGTGAGATGTCCACACATATTAATATTATTATTAATATCCACTCATCTTCAGAATGAATGAAAATTAAGGTATGTTGCGAATGTGTGGGCTTTAAAATTTTTTTAATCTTCTGCCCAGAATTTTAGGCTGGTTAAAGCATCAATTTTTTTATTGTTTGATAGGCTTGCGTTTGACAACTATGTATTGACCTATGTTTGACCACTATATACTATACGCACATGATGGTAAGTGCCGATGCGGTCTAGGATGTAACACGCTTGCCTAGAAGATACCTGTTCACTATATATTTGAATATATATATACAACTAGCGGCCCGTCCCGGCTTCGCTCGGGTGGACGTTTATTTATTAAACATTTTATAATATACGAAAAACCATTGTTTTTCGTATATCACGCACCGGCGCCATCTACTTAAAATGTTGGTTTTTCCTGAATTTTTCCTGAATTTTCTTTACTATAAACCTCACGGAGCCCGAGACCTTTCCAACGAATGCAATACCGTGGAAATCGGTTCGTGCATTCTGGAGGAAAACCCGACTTATTTTTATATAGTAGAATATGTTCAAAAACGACTGCAATTGCAAATCTGCTATTTGAATAAATCTCAATAAATTCAATAAATCTCAAAGTGTTTCGCAGCATAGCGGATGAGAAGTTTGGGTAGATTCAATTGGGTTTCACCAACCATCAGATCCGATGATGAGATTGGTGAAGGCCACACAAACTTTCGCCTTTATAATATTAGTGTGATGGGAAGCGTGCGGTGACGATAACGCGATTTCCATGATTTTTTTTCGCCCAATAAATCAACGAGCTTAAAGAAGTTTTCATTTTCAAAAATAAAGGATGCGGTCGTTTCTAAAAGATCAATAACCCGTTGAATTAGAACTTCTTCCCGCTTCCATCGTACAGCCACTTTCACAGGTTCTTTTCGGTACGTGGCGTCCAAATACTGGAACAATTAGCCTCCACCGATCAGGGAACTTCGAACGATCGGCTTCTTCAGGCAAAAATTAAAAAAAAAACATCTTCTGGACGAAAAGAGATAGCATGCTGATGTCAATAGACAATAGACATGTCTTTTATATAATATATATAGTTGGTTTACTTATCATTCTGTATTTCTTCTATTCATTGCCTTCATTATTATTTATTTTCTCCTAATATCAGTTAAATAAATGTCATTTATGATTTATTTTATTCATCTCATACCTAACCATTTGTAGTTTATCTTACTCTTTCCAGTGTTTTACTATGTATTATTTTTCTTTTGTGTATTGTAGTGTTGCCTACAGTTAAAAGAAAACATTATTATTTACATAGATTATATACATTTATTTACATAAGCCCCTATTTATGGTATGCCCTGAATTTTAAATTAAATTCCTAAAATATATATATATTGTAACGTAACCGAGTTGGAGATGAAGAAGCGAAGACTGGAAGTTGACTTGACTTGAAGTTGAAGATGATGAAGCAAAGTATGGCCCCGAAGCACACCCTGGAGTCGATGTAGCCGCAGGGAGACGTCCAGAGGCGCAGCGAATGACCGCTGCTTGTGCCGAGCTTAGCAACACGGCGGGCAGCCGTCACAGAAAGCCACCTGCTAATGAAAAGGTCTTATCAACTGTTCACGCCAAATCCACTGCAGGCCGCCGTCACCGGCGGAGATTGCCACCGCTTAAGGCCTGGTTTAAACAGGGGTGGTCCGCAACCGTCACGAATAGATAGGCGAAGCGGAGAGGAACTTAGGACGGAAAACTGCCTATCCGTGGCCACACAGAGTGCCACTTGCACGGCAGTACCAAGTACACTTCAGTTACACTGTTCAGAGTAAAGAATATAGTTATGTTCAGAATATAATTTAGTGGTGAAGTCCAGAGGAAGACTGCCCTTGCGTGACTATTTTCAGTTTTATCAAGCCTCACGCCGTCACCAAAACAACAGACAAAATCCTTGAAAATCGAGAGAACTAAATTTTGAAATCCTGTCACAATTTAATATCAGCTAGCATTAAAATAGGTCGATGAACAAAGACTAATACAAAATCCTAAACAACCTAACCTTAAAATGTCGTAAATTCATGAAAACTTATGGTAAGAACCTCTTTCAGGGAATTAGAAAAGTCAATAGATGACATCTGTCCAAAAAGTAAACAAACATTAAAATCGTTATTTTTAGTGCTCCTACTGGAAGAATCACTACAAAAATGCAATGAAAAGCCATAATAAAATCAGCTTCAATACCAGTGTAAATTTGGTGAAGATCTGTGAGGTAATATGAAAAAGTTATTTCTTCCTGAAACACCCGTAATTTAGGGAAAAACTTAAGGAAACGACACTTAAGATGTTCCTGTGATCTATATCTACCGATCCACTGCCAAAATAACCCATACCAAAGGCTTTAAGTACAATTTTAGAGCACAACATTTTATTCACAATAACCAAGAAAACAAAAAGGTATTATTAAAGTGTTTTGGAACATTTCAGGAGCCTGCAAGGAACGTTCAGATTATGTTTTACAGAAGAAATAAAATGAAAAACCAAAAACCGTAAAAATATCATAAAAAACTGAAACTATTCATTAAGAAAAGTGTGCTACTAAGCACTATGGCGTAGGGGTAACCCTACATTTCCCCAACAACCCCGAAAAAATTAAAATACCTAAGTATTTTAATTTTTATAGAACATACAAATATAGCTAAGATTATATACATAAGAAAATAGAAGAAAACAAGTTTCTTCGATCGAGAAAATAACCAAAACTCAAAGAGTGTTTTCCCAATATAGAGATGATGTCCCTATGTTGAACAACAAAGAATCAAATAGCAAAGACATACAGTCAAAGGATAATATACTAGGACAACAGTGTCCTAGAACTGAACAATAAACATTATGTCCAATTATGAAATCATCATAACATCCAGCATCACAAAGGTTATGACCCAGAACACATTAGAATAGTGTCCAGATCAGCAGCAGAATAGACATCTATAGACAGCCCAGCTTTAAAGAAAACGGAAAAATCGAAAATGACACGTTAATGACACAAATTACCCTATCACGCTAAACCTAACATACCTATATTGAACATTAATTATTAATATATATTTTATAACCTATATCCATCCACATCCAGATTAAGAGTGGGGTAGAGCTCACTATCAATGGCTACTACAACCCTTTCATGTCAAAACCGCCTGCATTACAACGACTAACCGCTAAGCAATAAAAGCTAGAGTTCGGAAGAGACCTTAGCACATAAACTGAACAAAAAATTAAAACAATTTACAACTAAAAAAAAAATTACAAAAACAAAATTGTAAATTTAGAAATATATACAATCCTAAAAAAATACAAAACAGAAATTGTGATATTTACATTTCTATCCTAAGTAAAATAATACATTATTTACAGTTTTAAATCTTTAACGTGCCATTTGGCTTTTGAACCTCTGTTGTCCTCTAATATGTACACAAGGGGCGAAAGTTTTTCGACAACTTTACATTTAACAAATTTTGGAGCTAATTTAGCGCTGAAATAATTTCCTGCATTACTTAAAACATAATTTTTCCTCCAAACGACATCTCCGACATTAAATTCTTTAAAAGGATGTCTGGTATTATAACGTGAGGCATTTTTTACATGAGCAGTGTACAATGCAGCTTGAACCCTGTCGAAGATTGACGCCAGCAGTCCAATATTGTTAGCGTAAATATCCCTTGGTAGAAAGCAAATTTCGTCTAAAATATCTGTTTGAGTGTACAAGGATCCACAAGTAATAACTTCTCTACCATATACCAAAAATGATGGTGTAAAACCAGTAACAACATTTACAGAATTGTTCATAGCAAATTGAATTTTTTGGAGATGTAAGTCCCAAGATCTATGGTCTTCTCCAACCAATGAAGCTAAGGCCGTGACAATTGTTTTGTTGTACCGTTCAGTAGGATTAACTTGAGGGCAATAGTGAGGCGTGAAGGATTTGAAAGGAATTTTGTATTTATCCATCAATGTATGAAATTCGCGGCTTTGGAATTGAGAACCATTATCCATTATAATTGTTTGCGGAATACCGTGAACCAAAAATACTTCTTTTTCTAAAAGATTAGTTATAATAGCAGTAGTAGCACGTTTAAGAGGAAAAATTAAACAATATTTCGTAAAACAGCAATTCACAACCAAAATAAACTGATTACGCTGACGGGTCATAGGAAAAGGACCCATTAGATCCAAAGAGATGCATTGAAATGGTCTAGAACAAATCTTTGGCTTCCCCATTGGGCCATAAGGTGCGTGATTAGAATGTTTATATGATAAACACTTTTCACACTTTTTAATGTATTTAGCTACGTCTTTGAAAATTCCCGGCCAGTAGTAGCGAGCCGATAAATTCTTATAAGTTTTAAAAACTCCTATATGGGGTGAATCTATAGAACCATGAGATTGTTTAATTATATTTTCTCTCAGGTCAGGAGAAGGAATTTCCTTCCAAACAAAATCTTCGTTAATAGAATCTTTCGAAGTCATATAATGAAACAATTTATCGTTTACTATTTTATACTTAGGAAAAGCATCAGGGTTGCTCTGACAACCAGAAAACAGCTCATTATAACGGTTATTAACGTCAACAATTGGATTAGATTGAATTGCAGCAACTTTCTGAGGGGTAGTATTTGATCTAGAAAGTAGATCAGGAACTACATTATCTTTACCCTTTTTATGTTTCAAAGCAAAATTGAAACAGGACAAACGAATAGTCCACCGAGCTAACCTACCAGAAGGGTTACTCAAATTTAAAAACCATTTCAAAGCAGCGTGATCAGTATAAACAGTGAACTCTTTCCCGTTATCTAAGTAGCAACGCCAATGTTCCAACGCGGTAATTACCGCTAAAGTTTCTCTTTCAGTTGTTGAATAATTCTGTTCGTGTTTATTTAAAGCTTTGCTCATATACGCAATAACAATTTCCTTGTCATCGTGTGATTGCGTGAGCATTGCGCCAATACCAAAGTTAGACGCGTCACAGTGTACTGAAAAAGGGCGATTAAAGTCTGGACATGCAAGAACGGGCGTCGTAGATAGCACGTTTTTCAGTTTTTCAAATGCAACGCTAGCAGAATCGTTCCAAGAAAACTTCGGTGCATTTTTACCAGAAGCAGTTAATCTATTCAATGGAGCAGCAATTGAACTAAAATTAGGTATGAATCTTCTAAACCAACTACAGGTACCTATAAATCTTCTGACATCTTTAGCACAAGTAGGAACCGGATAATCCATTATAGCTTGTACCTTATCAGGGTCTGCGCGTAAGCCATTCCTATCAACAATGTAACCTAGGTATTTCATTTCCTTTCTAAAGAATTGACTTTTATCAAAGTTAATTGTTAAGTTAGCATCAGTTAACTTGGCGAGGACTTTGTTCAAGAGTGAAATATGCTCCTCAAAAGACGCACTTATTATGATAATGTCATCTAAATAACAGAAAACTTTGTTTTCAAACTCAGGAGCTGGAGTAAATAGCATATCCATTAATCTTTGTTGAGTAGCAGGAGCATTAGTTAATCCAAAAGGCATGACCACAAATCTAAACATTCCTCTACCAGGAACGTAGAATGCAGTCTTGTTTTTGTCTAGGATTAATTTTAACCTCGTTAGGAACATGGACGTTCTTGCAATTAAATTCAATTGCACCCGCGTAAGTCAAACGTTGTGGTTCTTTAAAATCACGATCCCTATCGGTAAAATTCTCATATTCCTGGCAAGTTTCAATCAGAGAATCAATTGACCTAACTTTATTAATCGCAACATGTGTAGAATAGCAAGGTCGAATATTACGCAAGAGAATTCGCAGTTGTTCAGTTTCAGATAGCTTTGAGTCAAGTTTGTTGAACATTCCAAACATAATTGAAGTATAAACGATAATCGGTTCATCTCGGGCTTGAGTACGAACGCGAATCGATTCCAATAATTTATAATCGTGATTTGAATCACCAAAATCTTTAATTAATTTTTCGCAAAGAAAATCCCAATCTAAGTAAGGGTAACGATTTTTCAAAAATCGGAACCAGTGCAGCGCACTATCTTTAAAGAACTCGAACGCATGATTAATAAGGTCATTCTTGTTAATCTGACGAGAAACTGCGAATTCTGAAATCTTTTCTAAAAATGCTCTAGGACATGTTTTACCATCAAAGCATATTTTTTTAAGTTCATTAACATATTTATTTGGCGGTGTGCCCGACCAATTGCTGGGTGATAGACCAAGACAATTGTTATTCAAAGAAGGGCCAGGTAAATTATTTTGCTGAGGGCCCATTAAGTCATTTGGTTGAAGGCCAGCAAAATTATTCAAATCGTTAGGCTGAGGGCCAATAACATTATTTGGCTGAGGGCCAGAAGTATAATTAATCAGAAGTTCAGGGAAACTTGTCTGAGAAGTCTGTTCTTTCAGCATTTCAGGTTCTTTATTACTAAAAGGTACATCAACAACGTCCGCTGAGGATTCCCTTGATAAACCCAAAACAGAACATTTAGAGCAAATCCAAAGTTCAGAAGAAGGGTCATCCTTACTTACGCCAGCACATATAGGATGAAAACATAACGTGCACCTATGACATGTTATGCCTTCGGCAAAGTTTAAAAACTTACCGAAGGCAGCACACTTAACTGCCATATCAGACTGCTGGCGGCTTACTCGGTAAAAACTGGATCGAAGTGTCGATCTCCAAGCTGCGTTGAAACTGAGCTGCGTTGAGCCGCAACACCAAAAGTTCTCCTCGTTAGCAACCAGGCACCCTCAGAGGTTCAGGCTATAAACATACAAGAAGTATTAATATATATACATCTCAACTATAGCTATACAGAATAAATATATCTATGAATTCAGTTAATCATAGCGTTATGACACATTATAGAGAACCTAGTAAGATAGAGCTTCATTAATAAAAGAGAGAAAAATATGGGGCCAAAAGATAATCCGAAAAGTGCGTGACTTGTGTAAGTTTGTTTTAGAATTTTGAGGGGCGGGGGGGTGGGCTTGGCCAGAAGGGCGCCAAACTGTAGTGTTGCCTACAGTTAAAAGAAAACATTATTATTTACATAGATTATATACATTTATTTACATAAGCCCCTATTTATGGTATGCCCTGAATTTTAAATTAAATTCCTAAAATATATATATAATGTAACGTAACCGAGTTGGAGATGAAGAAGCGATGACAGGAAGTTGACTTGACTTGAAGTTGAAGATGATGAAGCAAAGTATGGCCCCGAAGCACGTGGGGCCAAACTGTAGTGTTGCCTACAGTTAAAAGAAAACATTATTATTTACATAGATTATATACATTTATTTACATAAGCCCCTATTTATGGTATGCCCTGAATTTTAAATTAAATTCCTAAAATATATATATATTGTAACGTAACCGAGTTGGAGATGAAGAAGCGAAGACTGGAAGTTGACTTGACTTGAAGTTGAAGATGATGAAGCAAAGTATGGCCCCGAAGCACACCCTGGAGTCGATGTAGCCGCAGGGAGACGTCCAGAGGCGCAGCGAATGACCGCTGCTTGTGCCGAGCTTAGCAACACGGCGGGCAGCCGTCACAGAAAGCCACCTGCTAATGAAAAGGTCTTATCAACTGTTCACGCCAAATCCACTGCAGGCCGCCGTCACCGGCGGAGATTGCCACCGCTTAAGGCCTGGTTTAAACAGGGGTGGTCCGCAACCGTCACGAATAGATAGGCGAAGCGGAGAGGAACTTAGGACGGAAAACTGCCTATCCGTGGCCACACAGAGTGCCACTTGCACGGCAGTACCAAGTACACTTCAGTTACACTGTTCAGAGTAAAGAATATAGTTATGTTCAGAATATAATTTAGTGGTGAAGTCCAGAGGAAGACTGCCCTTGCGTGACTATTTTCAGTTTTATCAAGCCTCACGCCGTCACCAAAACAACAGACAAAATCCTTGAAAATCGAGAGAACTAAATTTTGAAATCCTGTCACAATTTAATATCAGCTAGCATTAAAATAGGTCGATGAACAAAGACTAATACAAAATCCTAAACAACCTAACCTTAAAATGTCGTAAATTCATGAAAACTTATGGTAAGAACCTCTTTCAGGGAATTAGAAAAGTCAATAGATGACATCTGTCCAAAAAGTAAACAAACATTAAAATCGTTATTTTTAGTGCTCCTACTGGAAGAATCACTACAAAAATGCAATGAAAAGCCATAATAAAATCAGCTTCAATACCAGTGTAAATTTGGTGAAGATCTGTGAGGTAATATGAAAAAGTTATTTCTTCCTGAAACACCCGTAATTTAGGGAAAAACTTAAGGAAACGACACTTAAGATGTTCCTGTGATCTATATCTACCGATCCACTGCCAAAATAACCCATACCAAAGGCTTTAAGTACAATTTTAGAGCACAACATTTTATTCACAATAACCAAGAAAACAAAAAGGTATTATTAAAGTGTTTTGGAACATTTCAGGAGCCTGCAAGGAACGTTCAGATTATGTTTTACAGAAGAAATAAAATGAAAAACCAAAAACCGTAAAAATATCATAAAAAACTGAAACTATTCATTAAGAAAAGTGTGCTACTAAGCACTATGGCGTAGGGGTAACCCTACATTTCCCCAACAACCCCGAAAAAATTAAAATACCTAAGTATTTTAATTTTTATAGAACATACAAATATAGCTAAGATTATATACATAAGAAAATAGAAGAAAACAAGTTTCTTCGATCGAGAAAATAACCAAAACTCAAAGAGTGTTTTCCCAATATAGAGATGATGTCCCTATGTTGAACAACAAAGAATCAAATAGCAAAGACATACAGTCAAAGGATAATATACTAGGACAACAGTGTCCTAGAACTGAACAATAAACATTATGTCCAATTATGAAATCATCATAACATCCAGCATCACAAAGGTTATGACCCAGAACACATTAGAATAGTGTCCAGATCAGCAGCAGAATAGACATCTATAGACAGCCCAGCTTTAAAGAAAACGGAAAAATCGAAAATGACACGTTAATGACACAAATTACCCTATCACGCTAAACCTAACATACCTATATTGAACATTAATTATTAATATATATTTTATAACCTATATCCATCCACATCCAGATTAAGAGTGGGGTAGAGCTCACTATCAATGGCTACTACAACCCTTTCATGTCAAAACCGCCTGCATTACAACGACTAACCGCTAAGCAATAAAAGCTAGAGTTCGGAAGAGACCTTAGCACATAAACTGAACAAAAAATTAAAACAATTTACAACTAAAAAAAAAATTACAAAAACAAAATTGTAAATTTAGAAATATATACAATCCTAAAAAAATACAAAACAGAAATTGTGATATTTACATTTCTATCCTAAGTAAAATAATACATTATTTACAGTTTTAAATCTTTAACGTGCCATTTGGCTTTTGAACCTCTGTTGTCCTCTAATATGTACACAAGGGGCGAAAGTTTTTCGACAACTTTACATTTAACAAATTTTGGAGCTAATTTAGCGCTGAAATAATTTCCTGCATTACTTAAAACATAATTTTTCCTCCAAACGACATCTCCGACATTAAATTCTTTAAAAGGATGTCTGGTATTATAACGTGAGGCATTTTTTACATGAGCAGTGTACAATGCAGCTTGAACCCTGTCGAAGATTGACGCCAGCAGTCCAATATTGTTAGCGTAAATATCCCTTGGTAGAAAGCAAATTTCGTCTAAAATATCTGTTTGAGTGTACAAGGATCCACAAGTAATAACTTCTCTACCATATACCAAAAATGATGGTGTAAAACCAGTAACAACATTTACAGAATTGTTCATAGCAAATTGAATTTTTTGGAGATGTAAGTCCCAAGATCTATGGTCTTCTCCAACCAATGAAGCTAAGGCCGTGACAATTGTTTTGTTGTACCGTTCAGTAGGATTAACTTGAGGGCAATAGTGAGGCGTGAAGGATTTGAAAGGAATTTTGTATTTATCCATCAATGTATGAAATTCGCGGCTTTGGAATTGAGAACCATTATCCATTATAATTGTTTGCGGAATACCGTGAACCAAAAATACTTCTTTTTCTAAAAGATTAGTTATAATAGCAGTAGTAGCACGTTTAAGAGGAAAAATTAAACAATATTTCGTAAAACAGCAATTCACAACCAAAATAAACTGATTACGCTGACGGGTCATAGGAAAAGGACCCATTAGATCCAAAGAGATGCATTGAAATGGTCTAGAACAAATCTTTGGCTTCCCCATTGGGCCATAAGGTGCGTGATTAGAATGTTTATATGATAAACACTTTTCACACTTTTTAATGTATTTAGCTACGTCTTTGAAAATTCCCGGCCAGTAGTAGCGAGCCGATAAATTCTTATAAGTTTTAAAAACTCCTATATGGGGTGAATCTATAGAACCATGAGATTGTTTAATTATATTTTCTCTCAGGTCAGGAGAAGGAATTTCCTTCCAAACAAAATCTTCGTTAATAGAATCTTTCGAAGTCATATAATGAAACAATTTATCGTTTACTATTTTATACTTAGGAAAAGCATCAGGGTTGCTCTGACAACCAGAAAACAGCTCATTATAACGGTTATTAACGTCAACAATTGGATTAGATTGAATTGCAGCAACTTTCTGAGGGGTAGTATTTGATCTAGAAAGTAGATCAGGAACTACATTATCTTTACCCTTTTTATGTTTCAAAGCAAAATTGAAACAGGACAAACGAATAGTCCACCGAGCTAACCTACCAGAAGGGTTACTCAAATTTAAAAACCATTTCAAAGCAGCGTGATCAGTATAAACAGTGAACTCTTTCCCGTTATCTAAGTAGCAACGCCAATGTTCCAACGCGGTAATTACCGCTAAAGTTTCTCTTTCAGTTGTTGAATAATTCTGTTCGTGTTTATTTAAAGCTTTGCTCATATACGCAATAACAATTTCCTTGTCATCGTGTGATTGCGTGAGCATTGCGCCAATACCAAAGTTAGACGCGTCACAGTGTACTGAAAAAGGGCGATTAAAGTCTGGACATGCAAGAACGGGCGTCGTAGATAGCACGTTTTTCAGTTTTTCAAATGCAACGCTAGCAGAATCGTTCCAAGAAAACTTCGGTGCATTTTTACCAGAAGCAGTTAATCTATTCAATGGAGCAGCAATTGAACTAAAATTAGGTATGAATCTTCTAAACCAACTACAGGTACCTATAAATCTTCTGACATCTTTAGCACAAGTAGGAACCGGATAATCCATTATAGCTTGTACCTTATCAGGGTCTGCGCGTAAGCCATTCCTATCAACAATGTAACCTAGGTATTTCATTTCCTTTCTAAAGAATTGACTTTTATCAAAGTTAATTGTTAAGTTAGCATCAGTTAACTTGGCGAGGACTTTGTTCAAGAGTGAAATATGCTCCTCAAAAGACGCACTTATTATGATAATGTCATCTAAATAACAGAAAACTTTGTTTTCAAACTCAGGAGCTGGAGTAAATAGCATATCCATTAATCTTTGTTGAGTAGCAGGAGCATTAGTTAATCCAAAAGGCATGACCACAAATCTAAACATTCCTCTACCAGGAACGTAGAATGCAGTCTTGTTTTTGTCTAGGATTAATTTTAACCTCGTTAGGAACATGGACGTTCTTGCAATTAAATTCAATTGCACCCGCGTAAGTCAAACGTTGTGGTTCTTTAAAATCACGATCCCTATCGGTAAAATTCTCATATTCCTGGCAAGTTTCAATCAGAGAATCAATTGACCTAACTTTATTAATCGCAACATGTGTAGAATAGCAAGGTCGAATATTACGCAAGAGAATTCGCAGTTGTTCAGTTTCAGATAGCTTTGAGTCAAGTTTGTTGAACATTCCAAACATAATTGAAGTATAAACGATAATCGGTTCATCTCGGGCTTGAGTACGAACGCGAATCGATTCCAATAATTTATAATCGTGATTTGAATCACCAAAATCTTTAATTAATTTTTTGCAAAGAAAATCCCAATCTAAGTAAGGGTAACGATTTTTCAAAAATCGGAACCAGTGCAGCGCACTATCTTTAAAGAACTCGAACGCATGATTAATAAGGTCATTCTTGTTAATCTGACGAGAAACTGCGAATTCTGAAATCTTTTCTAAAAATGCTCTAGGACATGTTTTACCATCAAAGCATATTTTTTTAAGTTCATTAACATATTTATTTGGCGGTGTGCCCGACCAATTGCTGGGTGATAGACCAAGACAATTGTTATTCAAAGAAGGGCCAGGTAAATTATTTTGCTGAGGGCCCATTAAGTCATTTGGTTGAAGGCCAGCAAAATTATTCAAATCGTTAGGCTGAGGGCCAATAACATTATTTGGCTGAGGGCCAGAAGTATAATTAATCAGAAGTTCAGGGAAACTTGTCTGAGAAGTCTGTTCTTTCAGCATTTCAGGTTCTTTATTACTAAAAGGTACATCAACAACGTCCGCTGAGGATTCCCTTGATAAACCCAAAACAGAACATTTAGAGCAAATCCAAAGTTCAGAAGAAGGGTCATCCTTACTTACGCCAGCACATATAGGATGAAAACATAACGTGCACCTATGACATGTTATGCCTTCGGCAAAGTTTAAAAACTTACCGAAGGCAGCACACTTAACTGCCATATCAGACTGCTGGCGGCTTACTCGGTAAAAACTGGATCGAAGTGTCGATCTCCAAGCTGCGTTGAAACTGAGCTGCGTTGAGCCGCAACACCAAAAGTTCTCCTCGTTAGCAACCAGGCACCCTCAGAGGTTCAGGCTATAAACATACAAGAAGTATTAATATATATACATCTCAACTATAGCTATACAGAATAAATATATCTATGAATTCAGTTAATCATAGCGTTATGACACATTATAGAGAACCTAGTAAGATAGAGCTTCATTAATAAAAGAGAGAAAAATATGGGGCCAAAAGATAATCCGAAAAGTGCGTGACTTGTGTAAGTTTGTTTTAGAATTTTGAGGGGCGGGGGGGTGGGCTTGGCCAGAAGGGCGCCAAACTGTAGTGTTGCCTACAGTTAAAAGAAAACATTATTATTTACATAGATTATATACATTTATTTACATAAGCCCCTATTTATGGTATGCCCTGAATTTTAAATTAAATTCCTAAAATATATATATAATGTAACGTAACCGAGTTGGAGATGAAGAAGCGATGACAGGAAGTTGACTTGACTTGAAGTTGAAGATGATGAAGCAAAGTATGGCCCCGAAGCACGTGGGGCCAAACTGTAGTGTTGCCTACAGTTAAAAGAAAACATTATTATTTACATAGATTATATACATTTATTTACATAAGCCCCTATTTATGGTATGCCCTGAATTTTAAATTAAATTCCTAAAATATATATATATTGTAACGTAACCGAGTTGGAGATGAAGAAGCGAAGACTGGAAGTTGACTTGACTTGAAGTTGAAGATGATGAAGCAAAGTATGGCCCCGAAGCACACCCTGGAGTCGATGTAGCCGCAGGGAGACGTCCAGAGGCGCAGCGAATGACCGCTGCTTGTGCCGAGCTTAGCAACACGGCGGGCAGCCGTCACAGAAAGCCACCTGCTAATGAAAAGGTCTTATCAACTGTTCACGCCAAATCCACTGCAGGCCGCCGTCACCGGCGGAGATTGCCACCGCTTAAGGCCTGGTTTAAACAGGGGTGGTCCGCAACCGTCACGAATAGATAGGCGAAGCGGAGAGGAACTTAGGACGGAAAACTGCCTATCCGTGGCCACACAGAGTGCCACTTGCACGGCAGTACCAAGTACACTTCAGTTACACTGTTCAGAGTAAAGAATATAGTTATGTTCAGAATATAATTTAGTGGTGAAGTCCAGAGGAAGACTGCCCTTGCGTGACTATTTTCAGTTTTATCAAGCCTCACGCCGTCACCAAAACAACAGACAAAATCCTTGAAAATCGAGAGAACTAAATTTTGAAATCCTGTCACAATTTAATATCAGCTAGCATTAAAATAGGTCGATGAACAAAGACTAATACAAAATCCTAAACAACCTAACCTTAAAATGTCGTAAATTCATGAAAACTTATGGTAAGAACCTCTTTCAGGGAATTAGAAAAGTCAATAGATGACATCTGTCCAAAAAGTAAACAAACATTAAAATCGTTATTTTTAGTGCTCCTACTGGAAGAATCACTACAAAAATGCAATGAAAAGCCATAATAAAATCAGCTTCAATACCAGTGTAAATTTGGTGAAGATCTGTGAGGTAATATGAAAAAGTTATTTCTTCCTGAAACACCCGTAATTTAGGGAAAAACTTAAGGAAACGACACTTAAGATGTTCCTGTGATCTATATCTACCGATCCACTGCCAAAATAACCCATACCAAAGGCTTTAAGTACAATTTTAGAGCACAACATTTTATTCACAATAACCAAGAAAACAAAAAGGTATTATTAAAGTGTTTTGGAACATTTCAGGAGCCTGCAAGGAACGTTCAGATTATGTTTTACAGAAGAAATAAAATGAAAAACCAAAAACCGTAAAAATATCATAAAAAACTGAAACTATTCATTAAGAAAAGTGTGCTACTAAGCACTATGGCGTAGGGGTAACCCTACATTTCCCCAACAACCCCGAAAAAATTAAAATACCTAAGTATTTTAATTTTTATAGAACATACAAATATAGCTAAGATTATATACATAAGAAAATAGAAGAAAACAAGTTTCTTCGATCGAGAAAATAACCAAAACTCAAAGAGTGTTTTCCCAATATAGAGATGATGTCCCTATGTTGAACAACAAAGAATCAAATAGCAAAGACATACAGTCAAAGGATAATATACTAGGACAACAGTGTCCTAGAACTGAACAATAAACATTATGTCCAATTATGAAATCATCATAACATCCAGCATCACAAAGGTTATGACCCAGAACACATTAGAATAGTGTCCAGATCAGCAGCAGAATAGACATCTATAGACAGCCCAGCTTTAAAGAAAACGGAAAAATCGAAAATGACACGTTAATGACACAAATTACCCTATCACGCTAAACCTAACATACCTATATTGAACATTAATTATTAATATATATTTTATAACCTATATCCATCCACATCCAGATTAAGAGTGGGGTAGAGCTCACTATCAATGGCTACTACAACCCTTTCATGTCAAAACCGCCTGCATTACAACGACTAACCGCTAAGCAATAAAAGCTAGAGTTCGGAAGAGACCTTAGCACATAAACTGAACAAAAAATTAAAACAATTTACAACTAAAAAAAAAATTACAAAAACAAAATTGTAAATTTAGAAATATATACAATCCTAAAAAAATACAAAACAGAAATTGTGATATTTACATTTCTATCCTAAGTAAAATAATACATTATTTACAGTTTTAAATCTTTAACGTGCCATTTGGCTTTTGAACCTCTGTTGTCCTCTAATATGTACACAAGGGGCGAAAGTTTTTCGACAACTTTACATTTAACAAATTTTGGAGCTAATTTAGCGCTGAAATAATTTCCTGCATTACTTAAAACATAATTTTTCCTCCAAACGACATCTCCGACATTAAATTCTTTAAAAGGATGTCTGGTATTATAACGTGAGGCATTTTTTACATGAGCAGTGTACAATGCAGCTTGAACCCTGTCGAAGATTGACGCCAGCAGTCCAATATTGTTAGCGTAAATATCCCTTGGTAGAAAGCAAATTTCGTCTAAAATATCTGTTTGAGTGTACAAGGATCCACAAGTAATAACTTCTCTACCATATACCAAAAATGATGGTGTAAAACCAGTAACAACATTTACAGAATTGTTCATAGCAAATTGAATTTTTTGGAGATGTAAGTCCCAAGATCTATGGTCTTCTCCAACCAATGAAGCTAAGGCCGTGACAATTGTTTTGTTGTACCGTTCAGTAGGATTAACTTGAGGGCAATAGTGAGGCGTGAAGGATTTGAAAGGAATTTTGTATTTATCCATCAATGTATGAAATTCGCGGCTTTGGAATTGAGAACCATTATCCATTATAATTGTTTGCGGAATACCGTGAACCAAAAATACTTCTTTTTCTAAAAGATTAGTTATAATAGCAGTAGTAGCACGTTTAAGAGGAAAAATTAAACAATATTTCGTAAAACAGCAATTCACAACCAAAATAAACTGATTACGCTGACGGGTCATAGGAAAAGGACCCATTAGATCCAAAGAGATGCATTGAAATGGTCTAGAACAAATCTTTGGCTTCCCCATTGGGCCATAAGGTGCGTGATTAGAATGTTTATATGATAAACACTTTTCACACTTTTTAATGTATTTAGCTACGTCTTTGAAAATTCCCGGCCAGTAGTAGCGAGCCGATAAATTCTTATAAGTTTTAAAAACTCCTATATGGGGTGAATCTATAGAACCATGAGATTGTTTAATTATATTTTCTCTCAGGTCAGGAGAAGGAATTTCCTTCCAAACAAAATCTTCGTTAATAGAATCTTTCGAAGTCATATAATGAAACAATTTATCGTTTACTATTTTATACTTAGGAAAAGCATCAGGGTTGCTCTGACAACCAGAAAACAGCTCATTATAACGGTTATTAACGTCAACAATTGGATTAGATTGAATTGCAGCAACTTTCTGAGGGGTAGTATTTGATCTAGAAAGTAGATCAGGAACTACATTATCTTTACCCTTTTTATGTTTCAAAGCAAAATTGAAACAGGACAAACGAATAGTCCACCGAGCTAACCTACCAGAAGGGTTACTCAAATTTAAAAACCATTTCAAAGCAGCGTGATCAGTATAAACAGTGAACTCTTTCCCGTTATCTAAGTAGCAACGCCAATGTTCCAACGCGGTAATTACCGCTAAAGTTTCTCTTTCAGTTGTTGAATAATTCTGTTCGTGTTTATTTAAAGCTTTGCTCATATACGCAATAACAATTTCCTTGTCATCGTGTGATTGCGTGAGCATTGCGCCAATACCAAAGTTAGACGCGTCACAGTGTACTGAAAAAGGGCGATTAAAGTCTGGACATGCAAGAACGGGCGTCGTAGATAGCACGTTTTTCAGTTTTTCAAATGCAACGCTAGCAGAATCGTTCCAAGAAAACTTCGGTGCATTTTTACCAGAAGCAGTTAATCTATTCAATGGAGCAGCAATTGAACTAAAATTAGGTATGAATCTTCTAAACCAACTACAGGTACCTATAAATCTTCTGACATCTTTAGCACAAGTAGGAACCGGATAATCCATTATAGCTTGTACCTTATCAGGGTCTGCGCGTAAGCCATTCCTATCAACAATGTAACCTAGGTATTTCATTTCCTTTCTAAAGAATTGACTTTTATCAAAGTTAATTGTTAAGTTAGCATCAGTTAACTTGGCGAGGACTTTGTTCAAGAGTGAAATATGCTCCTCAAAAGACGCACTTATTATGATAATGTCATCTAAATAACAGAAAACTTTGTTTTCAAACTCAGGAGCTGGAGTAAATAGCATATCCATTAATCTTTGTTGAGTAGCAGGAGCATTAGTTAATCCAAAAGGCATGACCACAAATCTAAACATTCCTCTACCAGGAACGTAGAATGCAGTCTTGTTTTTGTCTAGGATTAATTTTAACCTCGTTAGGAACATGGACGTTCTTGCAATTAAATTCAATTGCACCCGCGTAAGTCAAACGTTGTGGTTCTTTAAAATCACGATCCCTATCGGTAAAATTCTCATATTCCTGGCAAGTTTCAATCAGAGAATCAATTGACCTAACTTTATTAATCGCAACATGTGTAGAATAGCAAGGTCGAATATTACGCAAGAGAATTCGCAGTTGTTCAGTTTCAGATAGCTTTGAGTCAAGTTTGTTGAACATTCCAAACATAATTGAAGTATAAACGATAATCGGTTCATCTCGGGCTTGAGTACGAACGCGAATCGATTCCAATAATTTATAATCGTGATTTGAATCACCAAAATCTTTAATTAATTTTTCGCAAAGAAAATCCCAATCTAAGTAAGGGTAACGATTTTTCAAAAATCGGAACCAGTGCAGCGCACTATCTTTAAAGAACTCGAACGCATGATTAATAAGGTCATTCTTGTTAATCTGACGAGAAACTGCGAATTCTGAAATCTTTTCTAAAAATGCTCTAGGACATGTTTTACCATCAAAGCATATTTTTTTAAGTTCATTAACATATTTATTTGGCGGTGTGCCCGACCAATTGCTGGGTGATAGACCAAGACAATTGTTATTCAAAGAAGGGCCAGGTAAATTATTTTGCTGAGGGCCCATTAAGTCATTTGGTTGAAGGCCAGCAAAATTATTCAAATCGTTAGGCTGAGGGCCAATAACATTATTTGGCTGAGGGCCAGAAGTATAATTAATCAGAAGTTCAGGGAAACTTGTCTGAGAAGTCTGTTCTTTCAGCATTTCAGGTTCTTTATTACTAAAAGGTACATCAACAACGTCCGCTGAGGATTCCCTTGATAAACCCAAAACAGAACATTTAGAGCAAATCCAAAGTTCAGAAGAAGGGTCATCCTTACTTACGCCAGCACATATAGGATGAAAACATAACGTGCACCTATGACATGTTATGCCTTCGGCAAAGTTTAAAAACTTACCGAAGGCAGCACACTTAACTGCCATATCAGACTGCTGGCGGCTTACTCGGTAAAAACTGGATCGAAGTGTCGATCTCCAAGCTGCGTTGAAACTGAGCTGCGTTGAGCCGCAACACCAAAAGTTCTCCTCGTTAGCAACCAGGCACCCTCAGAGGTTCAGGCTATAAACATACAAGAAGTATTAATATATATACATCTCAACTATAGCTATACAGAATAAATATATCTATGAATTCAGTTAATCATAGCGTTATGACACATTATAGAGAACCTAGTAAGATAGAGCTTCATTAATAAAAGAGAGAAAAATATGGGGCCAAAAGATAATCCGAAAAGTGCGTGACTTGTGTAAGTTTGTTTTAGAATTTTGAGGGGCGGGGGGGTGGGCTTGGCCAGAAGGGCGCCAAACTGTAGTGTTGCCTACAGTTAAAAGAAAACATTATTATTTACATAGATTATATACATTTATTTACATAAGCCCCTATTTATGGTATGCCCTGAATTTTAAATTAAATTCCTAAAATATATATATAATGTAACGTAACCGAGTTGGAGATGAAGAAGCGATGACAGGAAGTTGACTTGACTTGAAGTTGAAGATGATGAAGCAAAGTATGGCCCCGAAGCACGTGGGGCCAAACTGTAGTGTTGCCTACAGTTAAAAGAAAACATTATTATTTACATAGATTATATACATTTATTTACATAAGCCCCTATTTATGGTATGCCCTGAATTTTAAATTAAATTCCTAAAATATATATATATTGTAACGTAACCGAGTTGGAGATGAAGAAGCGAAGACTGGAAGTTGACTTGACTTGAAGTTGAAGATGATGAAGCAAAGTATGGCCCCGAAGCACACCCTGGAGTCGATGTAGCCGCAGGGAGACGTCCAGAGGCGCAGCGAATGACCGCTGCTTGTGCCGAGCTTAGCAACACGGCGGGCAGCCGTCACAGAAAGCCACCTGCTAATGAAAAGGTCTTATCAACTGTTCACGCCAAATCCACTGCAGGCCGCCGTCACCGGCGGAGATTGCCACCGCTTAAGGCCTGGTTTAAACAGGGGTGGTCCGCAACCGTCACGAATAGATAGGCGAAGCGGAGAGGAACTTAGGACGGAAAACTGCCTATCCGTGGCCACACAGAGTGCCACTTGCACGGCAGTACCAAGTACACTTCAGTTACACTGTTCAGAGTAAAGAATATAGTTATGTTCAGAATATAATTTAGTGGTGAAGTCCAGAGGAAGACTGCCCTTGCGTGACTATTTTCAGTTTTATCAAGCCTCACGCCGTCACCAAAACAACAGACAAAATCCTTGAAAATCGAGAGAACTAAATTTTGAAATCCTGTCACAATTTAATATCAGCTAGCATTAAAATAGGTCGATGAACAAAGACTAATACAAAATCCTAAACAACCTAACCTTAAAATGTCGTAAATTCATGAAAACTTATGGTAAGAACCTCTTTCAGGGAATTAGAAAAGTCAATAGATGACATCTGTCCAAAAAGTAAACAAACATTAAAATCGTTATTTTTAGTGCTCCTACTGGAAGAATCACTACAAAAATGCAATGAAAAGCCATAATAAAATCAGCTTCAATACCAGTGTAAATTTGGTGAAGATCTGTGAGGTAATATGAAAAAGTTATTTCTTCCTGAAACACCCGTAATTTAGGGAAAAACTTAAGGAAACGACACTTAAGATGTTCCTGTGATCTATATCTACCGATCCACTGCCAAAATAACCCATACCAAAGGCTTTAAGTACAATTTTAGAGCACAACATTTTATTCACAATAACCAAGAAAACAAAAAGGTATTATTAAAGTGTTTTGGAACATTTCAGGAGCCTGCAAGGAACGTTCAGATTATGTTTTACAGAAGAAATAAAATGAAAAACCAAAAACCGTAAAAATATCATAAAAAACTGAAACTATTCATTAAGAAAAGTGTGCTACTAAGCACTATGGCGTAGGGGTAACCCTACATTTCCCCAACAACCCCGAAAAAATTAAAATACCTAAGTATTTTAATTTTTATAGAACATACAAATATAGCTAAGATTATATACATAAGAAAATAGAAGAAAACAAGTTTCTTCGATCGAGAAAATAACCAAAACTCAAAGAGTGTTTTCCCAATATAGAGATGATGTCCCTATGTTGAACAACAAAGAATCAAATAGCAAAGACATACAGTCAAAGGATAATATACTAGGACAACAGTGTCCTAGAACTGAACAATAAACATTATGTCCAATTATGAAATCATCATAACATCCAGCATCACAAAGGTTATGACCCAGAACACATTAGAATAGTGTCCAGATCAGCAGCAGAATAGACATCTATAGACAGCCCAGCTTTAAAGAAAACGGAAAAATCGAAAATGACACGTTAATGACACAAATTACCCTATCACGCTAAACCTAACATACCTATATTGAACATTAATTATTAATATATATTTTATAACCTATATCCATCCACATCCAGATTAAGAGTGGGGTAGAGCTCACTATCAATGGCTACTACAACCCTTTCATGTCAAAACCGCCTGCATTACAACGACTAACCGCTAAGCAATAAAAGCTAGAGTTCGGAAGAGACCTTAGCACATAAACTGAACAAAAAATTAAAACAATTTACAACTAAAAAAAAAATTACAAAAACAAAATTGTAAATTTAGAAATATATACAATCCTAAAAAAATACAAAACAGAAATTGTGATATTTACATTTCTATCCTAAGTAAAATAATACATTATTTACAGTTTTAAATCTTTAACGTGCCATTTGGCTTTTGAACCTCTGTTGTCCTCTAATATGTACACAAGGGGCGAAAGTTTTTCGACAACTTTACATTTAACAAATTTTGGAGCTAATTTAGCGCTGAAATAATTTCCTGCATTACTTAAAACATAATTTTTCCTCCAAACGACATCTCCGACATTAAATTCTTTAAAAGGATGTCTGGTATTATAACGTGAGGCATTTTTTACATGAGCAGTGTACAATGCAGCTTGAACCCTGTCGAAGATTGACGCCAGCAGTCCAATATTGTTAGCGTAAATATCCCTTGGTAGAAAGCAAATTTCGTCTAAAATATCTGTTTGAGTGTACAAGGATCCACAAGTAATAACTTCTCTACCATATACCAAAAATGATGGTGTAAAACCAGTAACAACATTTACAGAATTGTTCATAGCAAATTGAATTTTTTGGAGATGTAAGTCCCAAGATCTATGGTCTTCTCCAACCAATGAAGCTAAGGCCGTGACAATTGTTTTGTTGTACCGTTCAGTAGGATTAACTTGAGGGCAATAGTGAGGCGTGAAGGATTTGAAAGGAATTTTGTATTTATCCATCAATGTATGAAATTCGCGGCTTTGGAATTGAGAACCATTATCCATTATAATTGTTTGCGGAATACCGTGAACCAAAAATACTTCTTTTTCTAAAAGATTAGTTATAATAGCAGTAGTAGCACGTTTAAGAGGAAAAATTAAACAATATTTCGTAAAACAGCAATTCACAACCAAAATAAACTGATTACGCTGACGGGTCATAGGAAAAGGACCCATTAGATCCAAAGAGATGCATTGAAATGGTCTAGAACAAATCTTTGGCTTCCCCATTGGGCCATAAGGTGCGTGATTAGAATGTTTATATGATAAACACTTTTCACACTTTTTAATGTATTTAGCTACGTCTTTGAAAATTCCCGGCCAGTAGTAGCGAGCCGATAAATTCTTATAAGTTTTAAAAACTCCTATATGGGGTGAATCTATAGAACCATGAGATTGTTTAATTATATTTTCTCTCAGGTCAGGAGAAGGAATTTCCTTCCAAACAAAATCTTCGTTAATAGAATCTTTCGAAGTCATATAATGAAACAATTTATCGTTTACTATTTTATACTTAGGAAAAGCATCAGGGTTGCTCTGACAACCAGAAAACAGCTCATTATAACGGTTATTAACGTCAACAATTGGATTAGATTGAATTGCAGCAACTTTCTGAGGGGTAGTATTTGATCTAGAAAGTAGATCAGGAACTACATTATCTTTACCCTTTTTATGTTTCAAAGCAAAATTGAAACAGGACAAACGAATAGTCCACCGAGCTAACCTACCAGAAGGGTTACTCAAATTTAAAAACCATTTCAAAGCAGCGTGATCAGTATAAACAGTGAACTCTTTCCCGTTATCTAAGTAGCAACGCCAATGTTCCAACGCGGTAATTACCGCTAAAGTTTCTCTTTCAGTTGTTGAATAATTCTGTTCGTGTTTATTTAAAGCTTTGCTCATATACGCAATAACAATTTCCTTGTCATCGTGTGATTGCGTGAGCATTGCGCCAATACCAAAGTTAGACGCGTCACAGTGTACTGAAAAAGGGCGATTAAAGTCTGGACATGCAAGAACGGGCGTCGTAGATAGCACGTTTTTCAGTTTTTCAAATGCAACGCTAGCAGAATCGTTCCAAGAAAACTTCGGTGCATTTTTACCAGAAGCAGTTAATCTATTCAATGGAGCAGCAATTGAACTAAAATTAGGTATGAATCTTCTAAACCAACTACAGGTACCTATAAATCTTCTGACATCTTTAGCACAAGTAGGAACCGGATAATCCATTATAGCTTGTACCTTATCAGGGTCTGCGCGTAAGCCATTCCTATCAACAATGTAACCTAGGTATTTCATTTCCTTTCTAAAGAATTGACTTTTATCAAAGTTAATTGTTAAGTTAGCATCAGTTAACTTGGCGAGGACTTTGTTCAAGAGTGAAATATGCTCCTCAAAAGACGCACTTATTATGATAATGTCATCTAAATAACAGAAAACTTTGTTTTCAAACTCAGGAGCTGGAGTAAATAGCATATCCATTAATCTTTGTTGAGTAGCAGGAGCATTAGTTAATCCAAAAGGCATGACCACAAATCTAAACATTCCTCTACCAGGAACGTAGAATGCAGTCTTGTTTTTGTCTAGGATTAATTTTAACCTCGTTAGGAACATGGACGTTCTTGCAATTAAATTCAATTGCACCCGCGTAAGTCAAACGTTGTGGTTCTTTAAAATCACGATCCCTATCGGTAAAATTCTCATATTCCTGGCAAGTTTCAATCAGAGAATCAATTGACCTAACTTTATTAATCGCAACATGTGTAGAATAGCAAGGTCGAATATTACGCAAGAGAATTCGCAGTTGTTCAGTTTCAGATAGCTTTGAGTCAAGTTTGTTGAACATTCCAAACATAATTGAAGTATAAACGATAATCGGTTCATCTCGGGCTTGAGTACGAACGCGAATCGATTCCAATAATTTATAATCGTGATTTGAATCACCAAAATCTTTAATTAATTTTTCGCAAAGAAAATCCCAATCTAAGTAAGGGTAACGATTTTTCAAAAATCGGAACCAGTGCAGCGCACTATCTTTAAAGAACTCGAACGCATGATTAATAAGGTCATTCTTGTTAATCTGACGAGAAACTGCGAATTCTGAAATCTTTTCTAAAAATGCTCTAGGACATGTTTTACCATCAAAGCATATTTTTTTAAGTTCATTAACATATTTATTTGGCGGTGTGCCCGACCAATTGCTGGGTGATAGACCAAGACAATTGTTATTCAAAGAAGGGCCAGGTAAATTATTTTGCTGAGGGCCCATTAAGTCATTTGGTTGAAGGCCAGCAAAATTATTCAAATCGTTAGGCTGAGGGCCAATAACATTATTTGGCTGAGGGCCAGAAGTATAATTAATCAGAAGTTCAGGGAAACTTGTCTGAGAAGTCTGTTCTTTCAGCATTTCAGGTTCTTTATTACTAAAAGGTACATCAACAACGTCCGCTGAGGATTCCCTTGATAAACCCAAAACAGAACATTTAGAGCAAATCCAAAGTTCAGAAGAAGGGTCATCCTTACTTACGCCAGCACATATAGGATGAAAACATAACGTGCACCTATGACATGTTATGCCTTCGGCAAAGTTTAAAAACTTACCGAAGGCAGCACACTTAACTGCCATATCAGACTGCTGGCGGCTTACTCGGTAAAAACTGGATCGAAGTGTCGATCTCCAAGCTGCGTTGAAACTGAGCTGCGTTGAGCCGCAACACCAAAAGTTCTCCTCGTTAGCAACCAGGCACCCTCAGAGGTTCAGGCTATAAACATACAAGAAGTATTAATATATATACATCTCAACTATAGCTATACAGAATAAATATATCTATGAATTCAGTTAATCATAGCGTTATGACACATTATAGAGAACCTAGTAAGATAGAGCTTCATTAATAAAAGAGAGAAAAATATGGGGCCAAAAGATAATCCGAAAAGTGCGTGACTTGTGTAAGTTTGTTTTAGAATTTTGAGGGGCGGGGGGGTGGGCTTGGCCAGAAGGGCGCCAAACTGTAGTGTTGCCTACAGTTAAAAGAAAACATTATTATTTACATAGATTATATACATTTATTTACATAAGCCCCTATTTATGGTATGCCCTGAATTTTAAATTAAATTCCTAAAATATATATATAATGTAACGTAACCGAGTTGGAGATGAAGAAGCGATGACAGGAAGTTGACTTGACTTGAAGTTGAAGATGATGAAGCAAAGTATGGCCCCGAAGCACGTGGGGCCAAACTGTAGTGTTGCCTACAGTTAAAAGAAAACATTATTATTTACATAGATTATATACATTTATTTACATAAGCCCCTATTTATGGTATGCCCTGAATTTTAAATTAAATTCCTAAAATATATATATATTGTAACGTAACCGAGTTGGAGATGAAGAAGCGAAGACTGGAAGTTGACTTGACTTGAAGTTGAAGATGATGAAGCAAAGTATGGCCCCGAAGCACACCCTGGAGTCGATGTAGCCGCAGGGAGACGTCCAGAGGCGCAGCGAATGACCGCTGCTTGTGCCGAGCTTAGCAACACGGCGGGCAGCCGTCACAGAAAGCCACCTGCTAATGAAAAGGTCTTATCAACTGTTCACGCCAAATCCACTGCAGGCCGCCGTCACCGGCGGAGATTGCCACCGCTTAAGGCCTGGTTTAAACAGGGGTGGTCCGCAACCGTCACGAATAGATAGGCGAAGCGGAGAGGAACTTAGGACGGAAAACTGCCTATCCGTGGCCACACAGAGTGCCACTTGCACGGCAGTACCAAGTACACTTCAGTTACACTGTTCAGAGTAAAGAATATAGTTATGTTCAGAATATAATTTAGTGGTGAAGTCCAGAGGAAGACTGCCCTTGCGTGACTATTTTCAGTTTTATCAAGCCTCACGCCGTCACCAAAACAACAGACAAAATCCTTGAAAATCGAGAGAACTAAATTTTGAAATCCTGTCACAATTTAATATCAGCTAGCATTAAAATAGGTCGATGAACAAAGACTAATACAAAATCCTAAACAACCTAACCTTAAAATGTCGTAAATTCATGAAAACTTATGGTAAGAACCTCTTTCAGGGAATTAGAAAAGTCAATAGATGACATCTGTCCAAAAAGTAAACAAACATTAAAATCGTTATTTTTAGTGCTCCTACTGGAAGAATCACTACAAAAATGCAATGAAAAGCCATAATAAAATCAGCTTCAATACCAGTGTAAATTTGGTGAAGATCTGTGAGGTAATATGAAAAAGTTATTTCTTCCTGAAACACCCGTAATTTAGGGAAAAACTTAAGGAAACGACACTTAAGATGTTCCTGTGATCTATATCTACCGATCCACTGCCAAAATAACCCATACCAAAGGCTTTAAGTACAATTTTAGAGCACAACATTTTATTCACAATAACCAAGAAAACAAAAAGGTATTATTAAAGTGTTTTGGAACATTTCAGGAGCCTGCAAGGAACGTTCAGATTATGTTTTACAGAAGAAATAAAATGAAAAACCAAAAACCGTAAAAATATCATAAAAAACTGAAACTATTCATTAAGAAAAGTGTGCTACTAAGCACTATGGCGTAGGGGTAACCCTACAGTATGTATTGTGTATATTTTAATATTTGTTTTATTATGGTCACCTAACAACTTACCCGTCAACCATAGGGCTTAACTGAAAATCAACGCCAGTTGTTGAGTACACCGGCATGAATGCTGAGTTAAGCCCTTTTCGACACCACTGCTTCCGTTCTATTATCTACTCTTTTATTTCCCTTACTAAATACTTTTAACTAGGTACTGTTTATATTTAATTGTATTCTCGTGTTGTATGTATATTCTTGTAAGTTCTTGTAAATTTTATTTTATTTTTGTAAGTGTGTGTTGAATAAATGTTTTTCTTTCTTGCTTTCTTCTTTCTTTGATGGTTTCTTTGTAGCAACCATGAAATTTTTCGATTACTGAAAGCATGGTTATGACCCAAAACAAACTGCAGTAAGAACTCTTACTGTAGAATATACAACGAGCTTGAGTGCATTTGGCACCGCGTTAGGTATTAACATACGTGACTGGTGTACTGAGTGTACAATATTGCAATGTTGCTAAAGTTTTCTATGTATTTCTGTTAAGAGCATCAGATTTGGTGTGAACGTGGGCTATAGATAGATAATTAGATAGAGAACTCTTTATTGTTCCACCAATGATATATAAAAATATCAAGAAAAACTTATGAACTAGTGTTACAATGGGCGGTCTTATCGCTGAAAGCGATCTCTTCCAGACAACCTTTGGATGGACAGTATCAAATGCAAAAGAGTAGACGGTGGTGTATGACAATTTAAAAGAAATCTAATAACAATAATTAAAAAAAACATATACTTAATTTTTAGCAATAAATATACCTACATCCTAATACTTTTATAATCATAATATTATAGTAAACTGATACAGGCTATATGCAATAGTTGTGAATGTGAGCGATCTGCTTGGTTACACATCAACGCTTTGCCATTTTATTTTGGCGTAATAATATATTTTGTATGATAAATAACGGCTACACTCACGTCAATTACAAAGTCAAAATAACTCCGACCGTTTCGGACATATTCGATGTCCTTCTTCTGGGAGCCAGTTACTAACGCAAGTCGCGGCGGCTTTCGCGAGCGTCAGCACATAACTGAACTCTAACTAATTTCGACTTTTTAATTGACGTGAGTTTAGCCGTTATTTATCTTACAAAATGTCATACTTACGATAGTTTTCAAACAAAAATCGCAATAATATAGGTAACATAAAAGTCATGCAGAATAAAGCGTTTTGATGAAATACATTGTTATACGAGTATTAATTCATAATGAACGAGTCTCAGGCAATGCAATTGCAACTCGTTATTTTAGAACGAGTTCATCTAGAAAGTTTTCTATACATATTTACTTTTATGCTCGCATAACTTTACGTTGGTTAGCCTATTAAAAAAGAAGCACACATCAAGCTTTAATAAAACAACCGATTTTAAACCTTAAAACAAACGTACCAAGGTAAACGTTGCATTTTAAACGGCGATTTCTCTTAACCGTTATAGCATATTTTCAAACTGCAATATGGTAAGTAGAGCATTACTCAAGAGGTAGCGGCCGAGGTTGTTCAATAACATGACTTCTTTAGCTATAAAAATTATTAATAGCTTTTAGTACAAGATCTTGCTTTCAGGTTTTTGCAATGATTGCTTCAATGTTTGAAGTGCATAGCCATTTCCGGGTCATTCGTTTCATCCGTGTTTCAATGATATATTTTATGTTTTTTTTTAATGTACTTAATCTAAAAACATTCAAAAAAAAGACAATATAAAACATGTTTAGTAATTATTATATATTGCCCTTAGATTATTTCTAATAAAAAGCAAGACCAGGAACATTTGAATCATAAATAGGGTTTGAACGGAATCAGTCCTTTTTAGAGCTGGAAAATGTTTTCCATAAGACTACTTAGCTAGGTGATAGGACTTATGGAGGACTTAATACTATGAAGCATAATTTACCAGTCACCCTGGATGTGCAAAAAAAAATGGTAGCAGCACAGTAAAATTAATATTAAAATAAAATACGTAATATAAGAATATTAATAAAATTAATACAAATAGTATACCTAATAATAAAATATAGTCTCGCTGATAATGTTAGTCGTAGTATGCCCGAGACTGACACAGTTTATGTACGAGTTGAGCATATTTTTCACTCCATCACGCACCGCAGAGCCCACCCGAGCGGAAAATGAGTCGATATCGGGCATTTTATGTAGTAACATCTACATAGATATAGGTACTGTTTGAAAGTGATGGTATATTACTAAAGGCTGATGATATAAACTGTATATTATTTACATCTCATCATACTAGGATGAGAAATTAAAAAAGAATACTAATATGATATTACTTTAACCACAGACCAGAATAAACGTTAAAATTCTGGATGAAAATGCGAGGTGCCCTTGATAATTAAACATGGTATTCTAACGGGAATAAACGGTTAAAACATTGGTACATAAAAAAAATAAATAATTATTCTGCAAATAATTTCAGCACTATAAAACACAAGGTCATTGACCTCCAACCACGCCATCGTCAATCCTTCCCATAATTAAACCATGACTATATTAAATAAAATTAATTTACCAGGAATTGCGTAAGACTTTGTAATTCAATGTTTGAGTTGTTCAGTCAATTTTGCGGATTAAAAGTCCCGTTCTTAGTAAATATAGATGTAAAGTACCTACATCATTTCTTATTCAACGAGTGAATAAAGTTATATTAAGTTTTGATTAAAAGTGCGGTGACTTTGACGTTGATGTTTTAGACCACAGTAGTGTATATACTTGGACAAATACTTATAGACAAATATTATCATTCCTGCATATTTTATTGCTGCATATTATTTGTCTACAGATCTATTTTTCATAGTTAACTAGCTTCTTCCCGTGGCTTTGCCTACGTGGCCTATAGGAAACGAAGAAGACATTTTTTTCCATAGGCAATTCAATTACCGATTTCGCCCTCTTAGCTTTCGAAATTCTCGAAAAAGCTTTTCTTGCTAGATACCTACACTTTCCAAAGAACACACTTTCCAAATTTTTAATCTCTAGGATCAGTGGTTTAGGCTGTGCGTTGATGTAAGTATAAGTCAGTCAGTCAGTCAGGATATGAATTTTATGTGTAGATAATCTTGATTTCTTAAAGGGCTTACTCGTATTCATTTCAGTATTAAATTACGGCGGTTGAAATACGTTTAACATAGGTTTATTTTGGGGGGTGAGGGGGGGTTTAGTGGGTTCCAGTCCGACATACCCACTTCCCTGCCATTACCCCCGTGGCGGGATATGTTTAAAACATATCCCCCCCCTCAAAAAAAAAGGTTTTAAAACATTATGTATCAGGGTTATAGATAGATAAATAAATCAGAAAACAATAAAAAGAAAACTTAATCTTACAAACTACTACCAATTAGGCAACGTGCCCAATATGTCGGCAGCATTGCCAAGTTGAATGGCAGGTTATAATTTATTTACGCAGTGTAACGCAACAATTAATATTTTAAAGTTCTGAGTGACACTGAATCTATTATGGGTCGACATGTCTCTGAACATCAAGCGAACGACTAGCTCATCATTTATTTATAGATATATTTGTGATATTATTATTACCTATGTATATGTACGAACAGAGAAATTAATATATAAACATTTTTATTTACGTAACACTATTAATCACATGTATTTAATCCAGGGTCTCCAAATTGGCCCCATTAAGGACAGCACCCCGGCCGAAATCGCCAGCTGTAATGTCCAAATGGTCGGCCACAAGGGCTTGTACACACACCTCCGCAAGGGCCACAGAATGGTGCAGGAAAGTGCAAGCCAGAGCATTGGCCACAGCAAGGAACACCACAAGAAGAACAGCAGGGCATTTCGACTAACTCTTCTTAAATATATTACGAAGAATTGAAGCTTACTGTATGGTCTTAATACTTTGAGAATCACAAAAATGAATTTAGAATATGGTGTTTTTAGATTTTTTCAATTTTTAAAGTTTTATTTTGATTTTTTTGGAAATTGATGTGTTAATCTGACAGAAATTCCATTTGAAAAATTAAATATTAGTTTCAAATTTAAACGCAATTGTTTATTCGAGAATGAGGTTGGTTCCAAATTATTTATACTCTTTTAATGTAACTGATAAGGTGTTTTATTTACTAGCTAAATATTATTGAAAAGTATTAAGTAAGCAAATGTTTACTTCGATCTTTTGCGTCAATGCATGGGATCTTTCGGATTCGGATTATCTTTTCATGATCTCTTGATTTTAGTTCTTCAAGAAATTATTTATCTTGAAAGAAGGTTACATCTAACGCATAAAGTAATAAGAAGAATATAAAAATCTACAACTTTCACGTCATTTTACTTTTTTGACATTTTGGTTTACATCAATATAAAATTCACAAAAACAATTTAAAACACTAAAGAAAATCTCTTAAAACTTGCGTTGATATAACTCACAATATAAAATAAGCAAACAGACTGCAAAGTGAGTAATTTGGTGTTAATTGTACCATCAATGGTACTAGTGGTACAATTCAGTTCCCATTGTAACATCGATGTTACATCTGCGGCGAGTAAAGGGATTGATAGTTTTTGGTAGCTTGCAGAAATCGATAAGGCGGGACGCTTAGATCATCTCAGATAATTAGAGGCACGATGGCAGCAAGAGTTTGACTGCTTACCCTTTCCTAGGCTTTGATGTCTAATCTAATTTTTCTCCTCGCACTCCTTTGTCTTTTCACCACCGCTACTCTATCTACATGTGCTATTTTTTCTTGACTTTCTTGCCTTGTAATTTCATTCTTTCCTGCTTGGTTTCTGGGCTGTTTTGTCTCTTCACTTTCGCTATCCCATCCCCGTCTGCTATTTTTTCGTGACTAACTTCCCTTGTTTTTTCATGCTCTCATCCTTGGTCCCTGGCCTCCTTTATCTCTTTACTTCCACTATTGTATCCCCATCTGCTATTTCCTCTTGACTTACTTCCCCTGTTTTTTTATGCTCTCATCCTTGCTCCTTTGCCCTTCCTCCACTTCGTTCTTCATCCATTTTTTTTTTCATTATATTCTCATCTACCCCATTTATCAAAATGTTTAGTAAAGTTTATTATTCCTCTTTCAGCTTTTCACAATGCCAGTCCGGAACTGTTGTCTGGGATGCCAGGGCCCCATGCCTGGTCCGTGCGGTGGCTGTTCAAGCAGAAGCCAATGCTGCGGCACAGTTGGTCCATGCTGCGTCCACGCTATCGGAGCCTGCTGCTCTTCTCCATGTGGTGATAGAATTGGATGCCTGCATGGGTAAGAGAAGGGTTCTTGCGTAGTTATCATGACCTGGAAGACAAGCATGGGACGGACCCCTACTATATGGACTGGACCTGGATCTGGACAAAACTGTGGGGTGCCGTTAAAGCAAAAGGTGAAAATAGAGCTGTATGGTTGGAGCTCAATGTTTGGACGTTTCCAGATGATGATGATGACGTAACAGTATTTGATGATAAATATAAGCAAAAAGGATCATAAAATAAATCAAAGAAATAAGTAGTTTTTAAAGAAGCATCCTAATCTTTGTATATAAAAATTAATCTCTATTTCTTTTGGACATTGCATCATGCGTGAACGGATGGAACCTCTTCGCTAATTATTTTTTTGGTGGTATAATTATTGTCAGTTCTTATGAAAGAAAAAATTAGGAGAGTTGAGCGGATTTTAAATTTTAGAAGTTATAAATTATTACTGTTGTCTCTCCAGGGCCCGAGGCGGGCTTGCAGCTTCATACTTCAGCTGTGGGCATGGATGTATCGGAGGCTGTACTAGCGGACTCTGCGCTAGTTGCTGCGGTCCCAGGTGTGGATAAGCTGGATCTCCCTTGGATATTGTGACTGCTTTTGTATTTCCTTACTTTTTTGAAAGTGTGATATACATTGCTGAGTTTTTACTAAGTTTTTCATTTACATCTACTACGTTGTAAGCAATATCTACACAATTATCATTTAGACGTATTTCCTCCTTTAAGCCATATTACTCATGTCTCAGGGTTGAAAGATTGTACCAAGATTTAGTGAAAAAAAATCAAAATAACTGAAAAAAGTATGTATGTATATGTTTTCAGTATGAAATCAAGGCGATAAAAGTCGTATTAACAATTTTTTTAAACAGGATTTATAACTGTATAATGATGTTGAGAGTAATGGGCCTAATAGCTCAGGTGGTAGTAGCCCTGTATTCTAAACTGTTGTGGGTTCAATCCCACCCAGCAAATAACATTTGTGTGATAAACGTTCGATGTTTGTTCTGTCAGGCTGTTATATTGTATTCTATGGATGTATTTACAAAAAAGTATCTAAGTATTATATCAGTTATCTGGTTCCCATGGTATAAAGCTTTGCTTAGTTTGGGGCTAGATGGCGCTATGTGAAATGTCCACTCAAATTTGTTATTATTATTAAACTCATTTGGATATGGGGTTTTTGTTCAGCCAGTAGTGAATGAGAGTCCATTTTCCAAGTAAATTTAGATCAACAAAAAGAAAACCCTTTTATTACTCGACTTTTTGAACATCAAGATACCCAAATCACAATCTCGTAATTCCAAAACTTTGTATCCGGAAAAGGTGCTCACATTTTTAAAGTCCACCCAACAGTTGAGCACCGCAACAGATAAACTGCTAGCCAAACAAAGGTTCCCAAACTTTAGTTCCATCTTTACGATATCCGTTGGCTTGGGATATACTGCGAAACATGAAAAAGTTTCTGAAATTAATAATTTTGGTCCGCTATACGGGAAGCTATGTTTGGAAGTTCTTGTTTGTTTTTTGGATGTAATTCTGAAAGTTATAGCTGAAAGTTATACAGTCGCTTGGATAGATGGAAGCTTTATAGAGTTGCTGGCTTTTACATTGGTAGCCTCATAGCTCAGTTGGTCACGGGCTTAAACTTACATTTGTGTAATGAATATTAGTTTTATAAATAAAATAATAATAACAAAGTCCAACAATCACATACGTAGATTCTGGACCTTAACTAGGATTCCGTGTGTCTAGGGACCCAGGAATTAAGAAGATCATGGTCCCACAATGCCCAGACTAAAGGACAAGTACGGTTTTTTCTGTGCTCAAATATTTGCCCTGCTACGAGAATTGAACCTGCTGACTCCGGGCTATGAGCCGACCTGCTCAACCACCACGCCACAGAGTATGATTGTTTTGTGTTTGGGTGTTACATTGCATTATAATTACGAACTTATAGACAAAAATAAAATTAGTTTTAAATTAGTTATTATCTGGTTTCGATAATACAAGCCGTGCTAATGTTTTTTTCTTTCTGTAAATGTGAAAGAATATTTTGTAATTTTTTTTTTTTCTAATGGAGCATAAACTTATTTTTTATTTACCTAACAACACTAACACATATTAAGAGATTTAGTTTTAAAAAAACAGTACTTTTTGTAATGCTTATTTTTCTCTTAAAGGTTTAAAATCGCACAGTAGTTCAGCAACTCTTTGGTTACAAACATTCACAACAATAGTATTACACAGGCCACTTATAAAAAAAAAAAAAAAAACAAAACGTGATCAAATTGCGCGCCAACGTCGGCACGTCACGACCAGCTGTCAATACTTTTTCCCGCCTTTGTCAAAAAATGGCCGCCAGCTTTTTTGTTCTTCAAACTTTTTTACGTCCAATTTTTGTGTCAGTACACATTTCTAGACTCAGCGGTGGGCCGTCAATTTTAAGCATTTATTGACAAATAGATTGACAGTCGAAGAATGGGCGTTCGTGGCGTGTAAAGATTGGCTTATTGTTGAAAGGGAAGAGTTATAGCTATCTCTATCTACAGCTATGGGTTAAATGTGGTTTCAATACATACATTTGATTATGATCAAACTTATGTATTGAAACCGCAAAAAATGGTGTTAATGTAATCAAATGTTAATGTAATGTATATAATCATACTTATACACTTACTTACAGCATTTTTTTATTGACACATAGTTCACTTTATATCCCGGAAAGTTCAAGATTTCCAGCGGAAATCGGTAATTTTACAAATTACAGCAGGGCTCTTGTAGTTTTTAATAATTTAATGTAGAAACTAGTTCCTTGATCAGTACAGGTGATAAAGTGACAAATGATAGTCTGTCTCTCTCTCTCTTGCTGTCACTACCTATCTCACTTTTACACTTTCTCTCTCTTTTTCTCTGCCACCCACTCTCTCCCTTTCGCTCTCTATCTCACTTTCTCTCTCTCTCTCTTCTCCCTTTCGCTCTCGCTCTCTCTCTTTCTTTCTCTACGTTTTCTCTCTCTAACAGAGGCTTGTTATAGGTTTCACGTTCAAGTCAAATCTTGCAACTTGATTTTAAAGCAATCAGTCAACCGATTGAGATGACAGTTAGCACACACGTTTACTTTCGATGACAATGCATAACCATGCATTGTCATCGAAAGTAATTGACGTCATTCTAAATCCAATATGGCGAATGGCGCAAGATGGCGGACCAGTTGTTTTTTGTACTGTGTGTGTTTTTTATGTGTATTTGTTGAAAAGAATACGTAAAAATAAAATGACTAGTAAAAGCTTGTTTAAAAAACCCATTAAATTATTTACTGTAATTTCCTTGTTATTTTTTCAAACCTAGTTGTTACCTTATTCATATCTACTTTAGGAATTTCATTACAGCGCATTTTTTCCCGTCTTTCTTTCGCCGACTAAGTATTTAGGTCATGTGTTAGCCTGCCGTTTTAAAATAGGCGGCTCTTTTAGCGCTAATGTTTAATAAATTTTTGCAAAAAATGAAGGTAGTTCGGGGCGAAAAAGATCGCGTCACCGCATTGTATTGTTTTCCAAAACTTGTGTTATATTCAGTGTTATGTGCATAACATTAGTGGCATTTTATTCGTTAAGTGCTGCATTACAAGTATGAGCGTGGGAAAGTGGTATAATGATGGTTAAACACTACTTTTCGTGTTGTTTTCAAAATTACATAGAAGCTTCTGGTATAGTTGCCACCACTTTACTAGTAGTATGACTTGACTAGACTAGACTATGATTTGACTTGATGACTTGGACTGTGACTTGACTTGACACATATTATATAAAAAAGGTAGTTCATGATTTTTTTTCACAAAAACATTTTATATAAGCTGCTTTAAAAGTGAAGTGATATATGTGTTTATTTTCTTTGTTAGCGAAAACTATCTTGGAGAGTATGTTACAATTTTTTCAGTGAACCTGTAAGTAAGTAGGCAAGTAGGGTAAAGTGAAAGTCAAAGAATCTTATTGCAAACTAGCTGCGCCCTGTGGTTTCACTCGCGTGAAGAAAATTTTCTAACTTTCTTAGTTTTTTCTTTCATAAGAACCTTCTCCTGACAATAACTTGTTCTAAGTCTGGGTGATGTAGGACCTTGGTTCTCGTAGTTCCTGGGTCCCTAGACACAAGGAATCCTAGTTAGGGTTCTGGATCTATGTATGTGATCGTTGGGCGTTATTATATCATTATTTATTTATTAAAAGACCAACAGCATTAGGATAATATAGATAGTAATTACATAAAAGCAGAATATAAATGTAGCCAATAATAGGTCTCGATAATAATACAAGTTTTATAATCAAAGAGACACAGCTCGCACTGCATTACGCATGTTTTGAAGAGTGATAATGAGGGTGTGCTAAGGTTGTAAGGTTAGGTGTATGATTATTAGTAGTAACGTTTAATTAATTAATAATAGGTAATTTATGCACGCGTGTCTGGGTGTTTGTTATTGTGTGTGTGTGTGTGTGTGTGTTTGTGTGTGTGTGTGTGTGTGTGTTTTGTATAATTATATAGGTAGGAAATAACTTATTCCGTACCCAGTAACTGTTGGAATACCTTGTTTTTAAAGGTATTTTTGGAAGTATTAAAGATATCGAGATCCGAAAATTTCTTATTGTATGTTGAGCTGATACGTGAAATAGGGGCGTTGCTTGAATATTTCGTATTTTGAAAAGGGGGTAAAAATAATGTTGTATGCCGTGTACGCTTTCTGGGGACATTAATATTAATATTAGACAATAAAGCCGGAGCATCCAGGTGACCGTTAACTATGTTATACAACAACATTACGTCCAGTAATGTACGTCTATCTACTAAAGGCATAATTTTGTGACGAGTGCAGCCTATGCTATAATCAGAATAGGTATGAACTCTGTAATTCAGATGTTTAATAAATTTGGCTTGAATTTTTTCTATACGTTGTATATACGTTATATAATAAGGAGACCAGATACAACTCGCATACTCAAGCACACTTCGGACATATGCATAATAGACGCTTTTGACGCAACTCAGGTTAGAAAAAGGTTTACAGTTACGAAGTACAAACCCAAGGTTTTTGTAGGCCTTGTCCACAATGGCGTCAATATGTTCCGTCATAGTTAGTTTTTTATCAAGAATAACACCTAAATCGCGTACTACTTCTACTTTATCGAGAGCAACATTATTAATCGTGTATGTAAAGTCAATGGGATATCGCTTGCGAGTAAACGAGATTTGCTGGCATTTTTGTACATTCACAGTTATGTTGTTGATGGAGTAATAATGGGAGAGCTTATTAAGGGTGTTTTGAAGGTAGGTACAATCTTGGACATTATTTATTTTATAAAAAATCTTTTTGTCGTCTGCATATAAAAGATATTTAACAGAGTCAAAACAGGTATATATATCGTAAATATATTATAATTATATTATATTGTTGTATTATTAATAATAAACACAATAAAAAAAGAATTTGCGAATATGTTTCATCCGTTCACGCGTAATGCGATGACCAAGGGGAATAGAAATTCATTTTATATATAAAGATAAACTATTTTTAGCACTGTTACAAGTCGTTTTACGTGAAAAACCGAGAGATATAAGTCAGAACTTAGGAGAACCTAGCCTTGCCCTGAGGTAGTTTACACAAAGACACAGTTGTATTCGAATTCCCCACTTTACTCTTATAACCGCGGGATATAATATTTTAGTAGAGAATTATCATTGATAAAATCTACCTACAAAAAAAAACTACACTTTTCAAGAGCAGTAAAATTTACTTCAGCTCAAGGTTGCTCCTTCTAGTTCGTTCCTAACCCTTTCCTGCCCAAATCTGCTCCATAAACGGAATCGAAGCAACCGATTCGAAAATAACGGTAGCACTTAAAAATATTTTACAATTCATAAAAATATAATACTTCCATACCGAGTTACTAGCGTTACCGTAACGGAAAGGAAAGAAGGGTTATAGCATTATATTCTCGTTATATATTTCCGTTATAACGTCGTTAAATAAGTTTATAGCATATCCCTTTTTATTTTCGTTCGGTTTCCCATTCGGAAGGTATTTGAATCTATCTCTGCAGAGTTATTAGGGAGATGAAATCTTATTATATCTCGTATGGTAACAATTTGAAGATGTTATTTGCTGTTGTGGAGGTTTTTAATAAAATTCTTTGCATTCGTTATATGTCACGCGACGTTTGCAGAAATTGTGAATTTGACATATTATGTCAGTTAATTTAATGGGTCGTCCCATGCATTTACCCAAAAGTTTTTGACTACGCAAAGCGTAAAAAACTGACTTTAGACGTCTACGGTTTCCCCGTGGATGTCATTGTCAGAACTGTTAATTTTTTTCAGGACTGATGCGATAGCTTAGTTGGTAGTAAGTAACCCTGACTTCTAAGCTGGGGTTGGGGAGATATTCCTTTATTTATTGTGTTGTATTGCTTTAAATAGTAATAATATTAGCGATAAGACCGCCCATTGTTGCACTAGTATGTAAGATTTAATAATTCCTGTATTGTATGAATTTAGTTGGTGAGACAATAAAGAGTTATCTACCTATCTATCTATCCAATAATAATAACGCCCAACGATCACATACATAGATCCTGGACCCTAGTCTAGGGTCCCAGGAACTACGAGGATCATGGTCCCACAACACCCAGACTCAGAACAAGTATTTGTGCTTTTCTGTGCACAAATACTTGTCCTGTCGCGGGAATCGAACCTGCCACCTCCGAGGTATGAGCCGATCTGCTCAACCACCACACCACAGAGGCTGTCAAATTACTTTTTTGTAATAATATCCGAACCAAGTCAGGTAATAACAGTATACTTCATACCTAAGCTAAACAGAAATTGTGTTACGAAAAGGGAAATCCTAAAGCCGTTGACCATTCGAACTAATTACTGACGCCATAAATCTATGTTCAGGGCGACATTAACAAGTTTAATCGTGTATAGGACATAAATCGCGCTAACGTATGTAGACGTGTTTGCAGTAAGGACGCTTGCAAATATAACGATAGAAGAAGTGATCATGGTGATCATGATCATGAATAATGATAGAGCCATATATACTAATAACAATTATTGGGCGTTATTATTATTATACACGCTGGAATTTAATTCGTTATTTTCCTTAAATTTATGTACTTAGACCATGCTATAGAATAATCAAACAAGGTGCAATTAAAAAAATAAACTTTAAAAAATGGCTAAAATAGCTGGAAAAAAGCGGAAATGTCTATTTAACGCTACACATCACGCGGGCACCAGCTGAGTGCTTTGTAAATGTTTCGTAGGCAATAAAACACCTGCTTTGTTCAATGTCGCAAGGCTTTTCTTTAGAATTTGAATTCGCAGTAATTTGATAATACCTAGATTTAAGTTTTATTTCAGAAGTACTTTTGGTATTTAGTTTTATAGGAGCGTTCTATATAATATATTCATACATTTAAGGAAAATAACGAATTAAATTCTACCGTGTATATACTGATCCAAATGTGATAAAATTACCCTCTTAGTAATGGACTTTAAATTATAAACCACACTTAAATTAGCCACAGCTCGGTTACGCCACCCAATTAATAAAAACACGGTTCACAAGATTTTTTGGGATAATTTTATAGGGCTATAGCTCCGATGGAAAAGCATATAATAGTCATTAGGCCCTAGTCTTGCTGGTTGCAATTTTTTTTTAAACTGTGTCTAAAATTATGCATTTTACCAACTCTATTGTAACTTTAATGATTTATTTTGTCATGTAAATAAATTATTATATTAATTTTATTGTGCACGGTCATAAAGGTCTATGATTGTGATCATTAACTCTTTGATATAAACTACATAAAACCAAAAATCATGATCGGTTTTGAGCTCGTTACCTAAATTTACCAAATGGCATCCCCAGAAAAAAAAAAATTTAAATCAAAGTAGATTATCTAGCGAAAGTCAATTAAAAATCAATTAAACAAAACCTTTTATAAAAGGTCCTCCTTATCATAGCATTTACAAATGGAACGTTTTGATTCTAGTATTATCTGACTACATCAATGTTACTCCGCTTTGCCAGACACACATTTGAACATGCCCATACTGTCTATATGAAATCCACTGTGATGTCGTTTGATGTGCGATCCCTTGCGTGATTTAGATGGTGTGTGAGTGAATAGTAGTAGCTTTAAAGTGCGATTGACAGGTCTGGTGATAATAGTAAACGTTTTATTGAGTCACTGAACATTATTTGTACATCTGGTGAAACCTAAACTAACTGAAACAATAACGTCTAAAACCCAAAATGACATAACCTCAAAATGTACAAAATTATAGCCTTTAAATGACTTAAATTCAAAATGAATATAATATAATTGGAAAAAGTCCTAGTTTTGTAGTAATTGAAACACCATGTTGAGTTGGTAGATTTCTATTAAAATTTTGGCGGTGAAATTAAAAAAAAAATACAAATATCGTGCAACAAACGTTTGCTAGTTTAAAAACGTTTTTTTTTTTCGGCGGGAAAGCGAATAAGATCGCGTCACCGCATTGTATTATTTTCCAAAACTTATGTTATTTTCAGTGTGAGTGCATAAAATTGGTGGCATTCTATTCGTTAAGTGCTGGATTACAGGCATGAGGGTGGGAAAGTGGTATAATGATGGTGAAACGTTTCTTTTCATGTTGTTTCCAAAACTCCATAGAAGCTTCCAGTAAAGTTGCCACCACTTTACTAGGAGTATGACTTTGACTAGACTATGACTTGACTTGATGACTTCGACTGTGACTTGATACATATTTGCGTAAATATCATTAACTTGAAAAATTATCAATTACTTGACACTGGCTAAATACACAAAAGTGTGGAGCCAAAAAAAAGCTTCTTAGTTTAAAAACAGAACAATGCCATCTATTTCTTTTTATTGGAACTAACTGTATACCATAACTTACACATATAATTGTTGAATAATTATATACAAATAAATACAAAATGCCTGATGAGTTTTTACATGGCTTAAAATAAATAAATAATAAACGTCTAACGTCATATAGATCCTAGACCCTAACTAGGATTCCCTGTATCTAGCGACCCAGGAACTACGTGGAGCATGGTCCCACAAAACCCAGACTCAGAACAAGCATTTGCGCTTTTTTTTTTTCATCTACGAATATTTTGTCCTGCCTCGGGTATCAAACCCCGCGTTATGAACCGACCTGCTCAATTACCTCACCACAGAGGCTATAAATAAAAATAAATATAGTATAAAAATAAAAATAGTAAATAAAATGTTTTTATTTCAGACAGGAAAACCCATATTGTGGTAAAATAGAAAATAAAAAGCTAAAATAAAATAACAAAAATATTGAAATTAAAAATTGATATAAATCAACTATTAAAGAAAACATAAAAATTACATCGGACATTTCGTATTCTTTTGTACATTGTCATTTTTGGCATTTGTTTGGTGAATATGCTGTCAATATTACTAAATAGCTAACTAAAACTAAATAGCTACTAAATACTATGGTCTGATTTTTATTCTATGTGTGTATTTTCTACTATAGTAGACCCGATAGCTCAGTTGGTAGTAGCCCTGCCTTCTGAACTGTGGGTTGTGGGTTCGATTCCCACTCAGGACAAACATTTGTGTGATGAACATAGGTGTTTGTTGTGTCTGGGTGTCATATTGTATTCTATGTATGTATTTACAAACAAAAAGTATCTAAGTATTGTATCAGTTATCTGGTTCCCATAGCACAAGCTTTGCTTAGTTTGGGGCTAGATGGCGTTGTGTAAGATGTCCACACATATTATTATTATTATTAGAATAAAATAGTATATAGAAAAAATCAAATTATTGTTCAGTACGGTAATGAGAGAAACCAATGATATTTTTTCGTAGAAGTTTCGTAGAGCTAATGCCAACATGGTAAGGTTTTTTTTGAACGGTCTAATGCTGTTGGTCTACCGACCTTTACAGCGTCACCGGGCGGATAAAGCATGGTAAGATCTACACGCTCTCTCTCAACTAAACCGAAACCCGACTCGTAACTCAAATTCTTAAAAATTTCACCAATATCCCAAGCACCTAGCCTTACTCTTGAAATTGGAAAAATTTTCCTAAAATATCGGAATTCAGAAAATATTGCAGGAAAAATGTGCAGCGTATACACTCCACGTTTTTCCTGCAATATGTTCTGAATATTTTCATTCAAACCTCAGATTAGATAATTAATATAGACAGCACTCCCAATAACAGAAAACAAAACCTAAAAATTTTGAGTCACAAATACTATTGTATATCCAGTTAAATATTAGATATTTAAAAAAAATTGTTTTTTCGAACAGTTTCAATTAGAAATTATCGAATCAAGAAAAAAATAAAATAAGTTAAAAAAAAATAATTATAACTTATAAAATAACTGGCTTGTTTTCTATATATGAGAGAGGGAGAGGTCTTAATTTTTTCCGTCTTCCGCTCGCCATTTTTTTCCGCCCCCTTTCGCAACGCGCGATAAGCAACTTCGTTCCAAAAATGAATATGTTCGCGCCCCGACAGAGACGCTTTTCGTCTGCTCTGTAATAGCCACTGAATAGACTTGGGGTAATTTGTGTCTGCGTATAATATGGATTCTATTGTTTTTCAAAATAGGAGGAAATTCTCAATTTGACTGTATTTTTTTTATGTTTGTCAACTCAGAACCGAAGAAGATTCTTTTTTATTTGAATGCTGGTGCTTCCCAATTTGGTCCAGTTCTAACAATAGCATCCACGAGAAAGTAATTTTATTCCAGAATTGTTAGCAATCATTTTAACCGCTATTCCGCGTGCGGTCGACACACGCCTTGAACGATTATGCAGCGAGCTATCCCGGATATATTCTCGGGATCCGCAGTCCCTGGTTCACGTGACTAGCATCGAAAATGAGAGAGCTTACTGCTTACATGGTAAGTTTGAATGATTCGGTCATAATTTTTGGTTTGCAATAAATAACAAAAGCAAAGCGTAAAAAATACTAGGTGGTAGGACTTTTCCGCAGTTCGTCTAGGTAGGTACCATCGCTTTGCCAGTTATTCTGCCGCCAAGCAGTAGTGCGCAAGCACTACTGTGTTCCGGTTTGAAGGGCACAGTAGCTAGTGAAATTACTGGGCAAATGAGACTTTATGACCTAACCTCACAGTTTTGTAATCTTATTATCTGACTGTGCTGATATCTCAGAATGACGTGCGCAGTGCAGTGTCACGCGAAACTATATTTTAGTGTTACAAGTGTCACTGCAACTGATATGGGCAGTCGTGTCGCTTAACATCAGGCGAGCGGCTTGCTCGTCATGTCATTACGTAACATAAATTAAAATCGACTTCAGACTTATATGGTTTTCCCATGGATGTCATTGTCAAATTTGGACCAAATTGAAATGGTATCACACAGAAATCACCAGCTTTCAAATAAAAAAAGAATCATCAAAATTGCCCAGTAATTTCACTAGCTACGGTACCCTTCAAACCGGAACACAGTAGTATTTGCACACTACTGCTTGGCGGCAGAATAACTGGCAAAGCGGTGGTACCTGCCTAGACGAACTTTGCAACTGCCTACCACCTGGTAAAAGAAGAGTGTATTACGTTACTGCGAATAGCAAACTGCGAATTCAACAGCCTTTGTGGTGAGCAGGTCAGCTTAGAACCCAGAAGCAGCGGGTTCAATTTCCGCCGGCAGGACAATTTCTGCACAAAAATGGCGTAAATACTGGTTCTGTGTTTGGATGTTGGGGCAACATGTTACTTGTAGTTCATGGTTCAGTAGATACAGGGAATCTTTGTTAGAATCCAGATTCTTTGGAAATGATCGTTAAGTGGCATAACGCAGAAACTTCATTGGTATGACTATAAAAAAATAGTCGTAGCGATGACGTTACTGCAAAATCTGAATACCACGACATAACACGGTTGTGGTATTATGACTAACACTTGATTTTCGAGCTCATTATCATCAGGAGAAAATTATATAAGAAGATATACAGCATATTGGAAGTATTACTCCAATATGCTGTATATCTAGTCATTATAACATCTAGACTAATACGCTCTCGATGCAGATTAGAATAATGCACAATTTTCGGATTACGTACACATTTTTGGCTTACATTTCTAGTTTTAAGTGTGCGGTCTATATTTTTCTTCTAGTCTGCTGACATAATTAGTCAACTACAAGGCCCCGTTCCTGCGATTGAAGATATGAAGATTTGGCTGCAAAAGGTTGGGAAAGCTACCTTTAAAAACGAAGGGCACATCAAAAGCTGCGCCTTTCGGACCTTTGAAATACTTCGATAATATGAAGATTTCCATAAATTACTTTTTAAAATTAAATTCAAGACTATGTGTCTTAATATTTCCAAATAATTATACAGATTGTATAAACTTGTATAATTTAGAAAGTTTAGAGTAAAGATACCTACTTGGAAAGCACTAATTGTATCCACATCTATCTAGATCTAGGCAAAACTGCAAAGTGAATGAAACGTTTGCACGAACAAACTAAACACTTGAATATTTACAAAAATAACGTAAACTTCGAAACTGGGGCCTTACCGCGTAAGTCTGGTGGAGATAGTAATCGTGTTCTCTCTTGCTCGCACTCGTAAACTTGTTAATTGGCGCGTGCAGGATGGCAGGCGAAGCCGATTCCCAGAATGGTTACGCGGTAGAGGTGCTGTGGCCATTTGCATTTGTATGATGCGAGTGATAGCGATTTGAAAACATAATTTATAATCAGCACTAGGTGGTAGGACTTTACTGCAGAGTTCGTCTAGGTAGGTACCACCGCTTTGCCAGTTAATCTGCCGCCAAGCAGTAGTGTGCAAGCACTACTGTGTTCCGATTTGAAGGGCGCTGTAGCTAGTAAAATTACTGGGCAAATGAGACATTATGTGATCTCACAGACTAGAGATCTGCTGACCAGACTGTGCTGATGTCTCAGGATGACGTGCACAGTGCAGTGAACGCGAAACTATATATTTTAGAGTTCCGAGTGACACTGCAACTATTATGGGTGGCCGTGTCGCTTAACGTCAGGTGAACGACTAACTCTCCATTTCAATCATTAACATAAAAAAAACTGTTTACTTTACTTACTTTGTTACTTTCACAGTTTTATTTTTCTTAAGAACTTTCTCCTGACAATAATAAACGCAACAAAAAACGAATTTGCGAAAATGTTCCATCTGGTCACGTGATGCGATGACCAAGAGAAATGGCGATTCATTTTTATATATATTTAAAAAAACAAGACAAGTGTATTAACTTAACACACATAGAGAATCCTAGTTAGGGTCTAAGATCTATGTGTGTGATAATTGGACTCTATCATTATCTGGTTTAAGAACTTTATTTCTCAAAGAATACTATTCACCTATATGAAAAATACATGACATGAAACTAATGTCTATTTACCATAACGATGTTATACTTAAAACTAATTATATTATCATGTTAATAATAGGCTTAATTAATAAATATAAAAAATAATCAAACAAAAAGCACGGACCCAGGTGTCTGTGGAAATGCAGTATAATAAAAAAAAAAATTGTATCTACTTGACACTAAAATGATATGTATAGTACGTAGCATTGCATATAGAAACAGACTATATCTATAAAATCTAACATTTTCAAAGATGACAAAAAATTGTAGGTACCAACTTACTACTACTAACATTATCACACTAATATATATACTCGACATAAAATATACGCGACTGTTTGTATATATGTGCGTATCTGTGCATTTGTTACTCCACGCTCAAACGGCTAAATGGATTTGGATGAAGTTCGGTGCCAAGATAGCTTATATACTGGATTAACATATATGCTACATTTATCCCGGAAAAGTGAAATTTTCCCGTGGGATGAGCAAATAATTAAAATACTTTTCATCTACGGGTAAAACCGTCTGGCGCCACTAGTTATTAAAATCATTTATCGCTTACAGTCTAGCCATACAAAAATTAATACGTAAATATTTCAAATAAATTTGAATCCCGTAGCGTTGAGTGCATAATTAAAAGTGCTTATGACGTTTTGAGTGGTTATTTTTAAAAATTTTAAAGGTTTTAGATCACTTTTCACTAATACCGTACACTCTTTTATTAGCTGTGATATTATAATGTGAACAAAATACAATTTGCATTTAATAGTGATAATTTTTTAGTGCCTGACCTTTTTGGATTTAATTTTCGCTTCTCTTATTAAAATTCCAACAAAACTATACCATTTACCACAAAATGAACACCTTTATTCTAACTAACAGCAACGGGTTAATTATAACACTCACAAAATAAATTCTTCGGTCAAAGCCCAAATACCCCAAACAAAATAACGTAACGTTAAATTAAGCGTTTGTAGTTTGAGGTCCAAAAATATTTTATTTAGACATCTAAAGACGTCTGAAGGACTATAGACAAAAAAGTAAGGATCAAGTTAATGAAACGGGATTAATTATAATCACAAGAACAGCAACGATAATCGCCGACATTAATTACACAGCAAGCGAATTAGAGTACACCTAACCTCTTTTCTAGAAGAGAGTTCTAAGTGATAAGGCCGCTCATTGTAATGCCTATCGTAAATTGTTAAGTAACATTAATGAATTTTGTAATATAGAAATATGTATAACTCAAAGGTAACTAACTGACTGACTGACTGACATAGTGATCTATCAACGCACAGCCCAAACCACTGGACGGATCGGGCTGAAATTTGGCATGCAGGTACACGTTATGACGTAGGCATCCGCCAAGAAAGGATTTTTCAAAATTCCACCTTTAAGAGGGTGAAATGGGTGGTTGAATTATTTTCCCATAGGCCACGCCGCGGGCGAAGCTGCAGGTAGAAGCTCGTATACGAAAAGTTTTTGTATACTCATTTTTGAAGTAAAACTTCTTTACGCACGCTTGGTTTGGGGAGTAAGCTGGTAAGGCAAACGGAAGTTGAGAGGGTGATAAACTTATATCTCAATTTCTACGTAAAGATAGAAAGAGAGAGTTACGTTTCCTATATTTAATTATTAGGGGCAAGAGAGATGGAGCTAAATAAGTTTTACTTCAGTCGTGTGGTCTAAAGCACACTCGTTTTTATTTATTTATCGTTTAAAAGCAATCAGTTGGTTACGATATCTGTACTAAAACCAAAATTGTAGATATTTCTGTAATTTTCAAAATACAGGGAGTATTTTGAACGACCACCAGTTTCCATCAGATCAAACTAATTTGAGGTTTCAAGCCTGCGGCTTCAATTCTAAACTGTTTAAGCATTAATTAAATTTGTTTATTGTATGATTGTGTTTGTGTTTCATTAATTAACGGTTTTAGAGATTCAATTAGTTCGTCGACCGGTTCTCGTAACTGCACATATTTTGATAAAACAATTCGCTAATCTAATGAAAAATATCCAAAGCAGGGCTAGTATCCAATGTCTTACAGCGAAGCCACACGATGAAAAGTATACCATTAATAATAATAAAAGGAACGTTTCATCATCATTATACCACTTTCCCACACTCATGCCTATAAACCAGCACTTAACGAATAAAATGCCACCAATTTTATGCACTAAAACTGAATGTAATTATGGATAACACAAGTTTTGGAAAAATAATACAATCCAGTGATGCGATCTTTTTCGTTTTCCCACCAAAACTCCTTGACCTTTTTTTATGTTTTGGCTCCACACTTTTGTGTATTTAGCCAGTGTCAAGTAATTGATAATTTATCAAGTTAATGATATTTCACGCAAATATGTGTCAAGTCACAGTCGAAGTCATCAAGTCAAGTCATAGTATAGTCAAAGTCATACTCCTAGTAAAGTGGTGGCAACTTTACCAAAAGCTTCTATGGAGTTTTGGAAACAACACGAAAATTATTATATTACCATTACCATCATTATACGATTTTCCCACACTCACGCCTGTAATCCAGCACTTAACGAATAGAATGCCACCAATTTTATGTACTAACACTGAAAATAACACAAGTTTAAGAAAATAATACAATGCGGCGGTGACGCAATCTTTTTCGCTTTCCCGCCAAAAAACTGGAGTGAGCCGTGTTGTATTTGACAGCTCTTCTTTTTGCTTTGTTTAATGTTAATGTCGTCATTTTGACAATTGTAAACTGTCTTTTAATCCAAATAATACACATTTTTAACTTTGTTATGTTGAAAATGGAGATCTACGTGAATCAACTTCCGTTCGCCTCGCATTCACCAGCTTACTCCCCAAATCAAGCGTGCGTAAAGAAGTTATACTTCAATAACAAAACTTACACGAACGAATTGTTCTTCTTTAAATCACCTGATACAACCTAACTTTTCCAAATATCAGTCTCCTAAATCAAAGGATTCTAGTGTCCTGTTCGTTGACAATATATCCGAGTTACGCCCGAGTTATTGTAGACCCTCGTGCCACCTCGCTCTGTCACGTACCTAATAACACATAGGAAGGGTTTTCTTTCATATTTCTAGGAGGTGAGGATGTATTATGCCTATTAGAGAGGTAGGATATCTGTGTCCCCGAAGAGCGATAACTTTTGACTCAGTTTAAATGCTCAAAAAAATCGAGTTGTGGCGGGAAAACGAAAAAGATCACGCTACCGCATTATATTATTTTCCGAAACTCGTGTTATTTTCAGTGTTAGTGCATAAAATTGGTGGCATTTTATTCGTTAAGTGCTGGATTACAGGCATGAGTGTGAGAAAGTGGCATAATGATGGTGAAACGTTTTTTTTTTCGTGTTGTTTCCAAAACTCCATAGAAGCTTCTGGTAAAGTTGCCACCACTTTACTTGGAGTATGACTTGACTAGACTAGACTATGACTTGACTTGATGACTTCGAATGTGACCTGACACATTATTTACGTGAAATATCATTAACTTGATAAATTATGAATTACTTGACACTGGCTAAATACACAAAAGTGTGGAGACAAAATACAAAAAAAAATGCTCAAAAGATCCATCCGTCCAACCCTGTAAGTTGGTTGTAAAAAGGTGAAGGATAAATATGGACATAAGATCACTCGTCACGGTAGCTTATGTAAAGCATGACCTTTAAAGGTGATTGGATTAGTGTTAAAATCTCTTGAGATGGTTAATACAATTGCGACACCATCTCGCCCCATCCCAGCGGCGGACGGATCACGGGGGGGGGGGTTAGTGGATTCGAGTCCCACATCCACATGCCATCCCGTGGTGGCAGGGAAGTGCGAGGCTATTTCCCCCCCTCAAAAAATTAGGGTTCCTCAAATCTCCAAAACCGGAGGCGACGTTCAGTTCCCGCAGCAGCACTAGTATTTGTTCACAGAAAAAAAAGCGTAAATACTTGTTCTGAGTCTGGGTGTAGTGGTTTTTTTATGTTAAGGAATGACTTGACGAGCTAGCCGTTCGCCTGATGTAAAACGACACGGCTGCCCATACCAGCTGCAGTGTCACTTGGAACTCTAAAGTATAGAGGTTCGCGTGACACTGCACTGCGCACGTCATCCAGAGACATCAGCACAATCTAGTAATAAGATTACTAAACTGTGAGATCAGATTATAAAGTCTCATTTGCCCATTAATTTCATTAGCTACAGTGCCCTTAAAACCGGAACACAGCAGTCCTTGCGCACTACTGCTTGGCGGCAGAATAACTGGCAAAGCGGTGGTACCTACCTAGACGAACTTTGCAGTAATGTCCTACCACCTAGTGGTACTATAGTCTTCGTAATTCCTGGGTCCTTAGACACAGGGAATCCTAGTTAGGGTCCAGGATCTAAATATGTGATCGTTGGGCGTTATTATTATTATTACTATTATGATTAATCCCACTCGTGATTGAAAAAAAATCCTTTACATTTAAATTAACCTTTTTTATAGTGACGGTAATTTACCAAGAATAGGGTGAAAGCTACTCATGGTAGCACATTGTTCATTTTCTCACAATTATTTCCAGTAACCGTATCGATTACCTTCCAAGAAGTGGGCTTCAGTTTATTATAACAGACTAGTTTTAGCTCCAGGTTTTACTTTTATTGAAACTTAAATATGCTCTTCACTCCATTGGTGCTATTTTAAATGCCGCTCTTAAATTGATGCTTATCTGGAAATACCTGGTTTCATATTGAGCTTATATATTATATAAATAGTATAAAGAAAACGCCAAAAATTAAATTAAATCGTTAAAATAAACAAATGTACGTGTTACTGATAGAAATTAAAATTTTCTGCATGCCGGTGTACTTCTTATTTTAAATTAATTTCCTTAAATGTTTCCTTTTAGAACGCTTCCATAATTAAAAAGACTTGAACGAAAACATCTATTTGCGTTTCTAAAAATCAAATAAAGGGTAATTTTTAAGTTAAACGTCTAATGGGAGTTTTTTGGCGAGAAAACGAAAAAGATCGCGTCGCCGCATTGTATTATTTTCCAATACATGGGCTATTTTCATTGTTAGTCCATAAAATTGGTGGCATTTTATTTGTTAAGTGCTGGATTACAGGCATGAGTGTTGGAAAGTGGTATAATTCAATAAATAAATAAATAATTAAGGTGAATCGTTTTTTTTTTCGTGTTGTTTCCAAAGCTCCATGAGGCTTCAAGTAAAGTTGCCACCACTTTACTAGGAGTGTGACTTTGACTTGACTTGATGACTTTGACTGTGACTTGACACATATTTGCATAAATGTCATTAACTTAAAAAATTATCAATTACTTGACACTGGCTAAATACAAAAGTGTGGAGCCAAAACATAAAAAAACGTCTAGAGAATACATGTAATTCACTAGATTCCCAAATTACTAAGTCAAAGCCAAAAAAATTTTTTGCAAATATGCTATTTTTAGCACTTATACAAGTCAACACGATATTAGATACTTAAAATTAATATCGTACTAAACATATAATTTACTAAGTTCCTAAATTTAAAAAAAAATACTACTAGTTTCAAAAATACAAAATGAAGAATTAGTCTTGTCCAGTGCTTATCTATTTAAAATTCATAGTCCTGACTGACTTATATATCAACGCACAGCCTAAGCCGCTGGTCCTAGAGACTTGAAATTTGGAGGATGTGTCTTTTGTAAAGTGTAGGTATCCACTATGCAATGGTTTTTCGAAATTCCACCTCTAAGAGAGTGGAAATGGGTGGAGTGGAGAAATGGGTGGTTGAATTATCTATGAAAAATTTTCTTCTTCGTTTCCTATAAGCCACGCGGACGAAGCCACGAGCAGAAGCTAGTAATATATAAATCAGAGACACGTGCCTCAAATTTACACGTGGCCTCCACAGTTGCGTGTTGGTTCGCCGAAGACTTCTACGTTTCAAAATTATCATTTGTATCATTAAATATTTATGACGAATTTCCCCTATGAGCATGGTTCGTTGTAACTTACCAAATACCTTTGATTATCTCTCCGTGTATATTAGAACATTTTCCCTTAATATAGAAATATGATATTATACGAGCAAACAAACGTGTTTTATTTTGAAACTATACGGAAAAGTAATAATTGCGCTTCACTTCCACACAAACTATTTGTGGTGTGTGATTGGTTTGATTGTATTGATTTTCGCTGGAACTAAATCATCGAATTACAAGGAATCAGCTATATGTAGAAAAATAACTTAAAGCTATATTTAAACGAGCTTCTGCCCGCAGCTTCGCTCGTGGCGTGGCCTATGGGAAAATAATTAAACCACCCATTTCACCCTCTTAAGGGTGGAACAATTTTGAAAATTCCTTTCTTAGCGGATGCCTACGTCATAACATCTACCTGCATGCCAAATTTCAGGCTGATCTGTCTAGTGGTTTGGGCTGTGCGTTGATAGATCACTATGTCAGTCAGTCAGTCAGTCACCTTTGAGTTATATACATTTAGATTTAATAAGTTATGAACAAGAATAACTTCCTTCTTTTTTTTATTTTACATATGACAGCCTCTGTGGTGCGGTTGTTGAGCAGGTCGGCTTGTAAACTGGAGACGATGGGTTCAATTTTCGTGACAGGTCAAGTATTTGTGCACAGAAAAAAGCGCTAATATTTGTTCTATTTCAGGGTGTTGTGGGAAAATGGCTCTCGTAGTTTCTTGGTCCCTAGATACATGGAATCCTATTTAATGTCCAGGGTATATGTATGTGATCTTTGGTGTTATTTATTTATTATATAACGAGCTAAATGTAGAACCTTCACTTAAGGTGATACTAGATGCAGAAAACTATTCTTCTATATACTTTTCTATTTTGGCCACACGTAGTAAAGCTTCTGACATCTCTTACAAAACTGCTGACTGCGCTTAACTTGGCTTAACGTGCTATCTTACGAAGTATACCCGCAACCGTTGAGTTGTAAACAATACTTACTAAACTTTGGTGAGCGCACCCATCCAGGGCAGTAGCTAGAGTCGAATTTGAGGTAGCAAATAATTTCTGTGACAGAACATGAGCAATTGAGCATGGATCTAAAATTTTTCATCTCAAACTATGAGCAAACAATTTAACATAATAATTTATTTACGTTTTTGGTATTTTTAAGGTAGGACATTGTGATTTCAAGGTAGCATTGCCCCACAATGCCCCCTCCCCCCTAGCTACGGCCGTGCACCCACCTAATAATGCGTTATGACCAGCACCTCTACCGCGTAATTGTTCTGGGAATCGGCTTCGCCTGGCATCCTGCACGCGCCAATTAATAAGTCCACGAGTGCGAGTAAGAGAGAACACGATTACCATCTCCACCGGGATTACGCGGTAATGCCCCTGGTCTGGACATCAGTACAGTCTAATAACTAGACTACATGTCTCAGGCTGACGGGCGCAGTGCAGTGTCACTTTATAGAGTTTTCATTTTATAGAGTTTTAAGTGGCACTACAATGTTATACTTATAGGCGGCAGTGGCTCTTAACATGTAGAAAACGACTAGCTCGCTATTCGTTTACATAAAATAAACTAAGTGCTTTCATACCTTATAATATTTTTTGGGATCAGTTGCATGAAACATGAACATAATTATTGGTTTTGAGGGATTAATAACCACAAAGGGAGTTGCGTAACTTCCCTAAACTAAAACTCGTGTTTTCACTCAAGGGAATAAAACCAATCACAGACCCTGGGATTTATTTTATTTTTCTATCAATAAGTATACACAAATTACAAGATAAATTTATATCATACGTATTCAAGTCACTGAGTACTAAGAAACTTAATCTACATTTAGGCCTTTAATTTAACAAGTTCAGTTTATACATTAGAATTGGTAATTTAGGATCTACTGGGACTTCTCGATCCTTTGCTGCAGACTGTATTTACTTAACAATTGGTAAAGTCTTAGTTAACTTAATCACAAACCCATTCAAAATAAATTTAGGTTCAATGGAAATTGTAGGCTTATGCTTAAGGGTTAAATAATTATACCTAGGTCAAATTGTCTAAGTTTTAAGGTCATGTAATTTTTATGCTAAATATGTATATATTTATTACATTATTTTTATTTTTAATCCATTCAATTATTATCATTCGTTTTTATTATTATTTAGAATCAATCTTACAATTTCAACTGTGGGGCGGGTCTGCCAAGTACCAGCTTGAGGCTCTTGACTCGGCTTGCCAAAAAGCTTATTGACGACGCTTTGGTTGGTGAAAGGCTCCTGAGCCTAGCAGATCGAAGTAAGGTGGCAAGCCTGACGGTCTTTTAGAAAAATAGAGCCGAAGACCGGGCTCAGTGGCGTGCCTTGGGCTTATGTCCAGCAGTGGACTAATATAGGCTGATGAGCATCCTCCTCAGTACATTAAAATCTACGATCACCAACCCGTTTGCAAAGCGTGGTGTTTATGGCCACCTCCTTTTTCATTTAAAGGGTTAATACTGTTGGTCTCTATCGACCTTTACAGCGTCACCAGGCGGAAAGGCAGACGCTTACGGCGCCCAGCCGTTAATAGTGAGCGGCAACTAGCTCAAAGGCTGGAGTGCGAGCCTCGCCTTGCACTGTTTTTTTTTTATGTTATTGAATGATGTAAAGAGCTCGTCGTTCACCTGATGTTAAGCGCCACGGTCGCCCATAACAGAACAGTGTCACACGGAACCCTAAAACATAGAGTTTCAAGCGACACTGCACTGCGCACATCATCCTGAGACATCAGCACAGTCTGGTAATAAGATTACTCGACCGTGAGATCAGATCATAAAGTCTCAATTGCCCAGTAATTTCACTAACTACAGTGCCCTTCAAACCGGAACACAGTAGTGCTTGCACACTACTGCTTGGCGGCAGAATAACTGGCAAAGCGGTGGTACCTACCTAGACGAACTTAGCAAACAAAGTCCTACCACCTAGTTGTCGGGATAAGAGGATCGAGAAGACTACGCCCACTGGAAGAGTGGACCCTTTTGAAAGTCGCGAACGTTCTAGCCTACGGAGGGTGCATTGGCGCCTCTTTCAGGCCGTAAGCTGACTTTTTTTTGAGGGAGGCTTTTCTGCCACGGTGGTGATAGCAGAGCATATAAGGGACTCGAACTTACTAAAACCCCCCTTGTGATGGCACTATGCCCGTCGCCGGGAGGAGGCCAGATGGTGTCGCGATTTCATTAACCATCTCAAAGGGCCATGAGCCAAACTACTCCACTACCACACCACAAAGGCTGTAAAATAGTCTACCACAACATTCTATATCAAATGAGACAGAAACAATAAAACGTATCGTCTCATCTGAAAACAATAAAAAAAGATTATTTGCAGTCAATATTTATCCTCTATCAACTCGTACTAAATGCCGTCTTGTCTCTTCACCGGGAGATATCGAAAAAATGGTCATAAAAATGTCGTCGAATACATCTCTTACGATGAAAACCTTTTATGGCGGCCAACAACACGAGGAAAAAATAAAACTTACACAAAGTTGAACCTTATTTACGAGAAACGAAGAGTCACGTGGTAAATATTGGGTGTAATCAAAGTTTCACAATGTTGACAGATGTAATCTGAAATCGATGGCTCTGTAGTTTGGGCACAGTGGAAAAAGTAGATAATAAAACTTCAAAACATTTTTTGATGCATATTTAACTGGCTAGGTCGCTCAGTTAGTTTAACCCTGCCTTCTGAACTGCAGGTCGTGGGTTAGTTTCCAGGACAAATATCTGTGTGATAAACATTTGTCCTATGTCTGGGTGTTATATGGTATTCTATATAATATGTATTTATAAACAAATAGTAACAATAATAATGATAATAACGCCCAACGATCACATACATAGATCCTGGACCCTAACTAGGATTCCCTGTGTCTAGGGACCCAGGAACTACGAGGACTACCACACACACCAACAACACTCAGAGTCAGAACAAGTATTTGCGTTTTTTTTTTTGTACTTTTCCTGCCGCGGGAATCGAACCCGCCGCCTCCGGGTTATGAGCCGACCTGCTCAACTACCACACCACAGAGGCTGTCTAATAGTATCTAAGTATTGTATCAGCTATCTGACTGAGAACCTCTTTTGTTGTAGTTGGTTGATAAAACACAAAGCCATTTACAACATTTACAAACCAAGTTATTCTCATCAAAGTTTTAATTAAACTTCATAGATTTTACATTTATTCATCTTATCTTTCCGAAGCTAAACACACATAAACAGAGATACCGGAGCGGCAGCATTCTACTAATACGCCCTTTCTCGCAGTAAGCACTTTAGCTTGTGGGTACAATTTTATAACAGTTTGGTATGCAAAATTATTATGACAAGGTACTGAAAAGTTTTTCGTAGCCTCGGTGTAGCTGAAAAGTTTCTTTGAATCATAACAAAAGTGTAACAGTCGCTTACGCATTTTGCTTCAAGCATACGAGAATTGTATTAAAAGTGATTTAAAGTTTTTTATGAAATCACTAGTTGCGCCCTGCTGTTTCACCCGCGGATGAAAAGCATTTTAATTATTTGCTCATCCCACGGGCAAATTTCACTTTTCCGGGATAAAATGTAGCCTATATGTTAATCCAGTGTATAAGCTATCTTGTACCAAATTTCATCCAAATCCATTCAGATCCGTTTGACCGTGAAGGAGTAACAAACATACACATATACACACAAACACAAACAAACTTTCGCCTTTATAATATTAGTGTGAAGTGTGATGTATTTTTTACCATGAATAAAAGCAGCAGTTCTCAATTTGACCAATTTTTTATGTCTTCTACGCGATATGCAGCGTATGATGTTCCTCCAATAGGTAGACTGACGACTTGGTCAGCGTACCCCCGTAGGCCGTACCCCCTTTTGGCTCGTAACTCCCATAGATCGTACCCACCGTAGGTTAAATATAACGGTCATGACTTCCAATAGGGTTCACTCTTCCAGTCTTCTCGACCCTCTTATCCCGGCAACGGCCCAAGCCGAGGCTTGCACCCCAGGGGTGCCCTTGAGCTAGTTGCCTCCCAAATTTGATGGCTGGGCGCCCTAAGTGCCTGCCCTCCCGTCCGGTGACGCTGTAAAGGTCTGTAGAGAACAACAGCATTAGCCTGTCCAAAAAAATTATCCTCCACTATGCGGACTGACGACTTGGTCAGATCTACGGGGAGAAGATGGATACAGGTGGCAAGCAGCCGCTCAAAGTGGCGCCCTCTGGGGGAGGACTATTTTCAGCAGTGGACGTCTTTAGGTTTATGATGATGATGCGATTTTAAAAAAGCTTTGCCATTTATAATCCGATTCTACTGATTCTTTTTTCAGTTGGTAGTAGCATATTTAAAAGATGTTTATTTAGTTGGCTGATCGATAAGTGTTTTTACAGAATGCAAGAGTTTTTGAACTTTAAGTAGGTAATAAATTACGACAGTGATAATTTTAACTAAGATAAATGACATGTAATAATAATAATAATAGCGATTTGAATTTCCACAACTTTATATAAATATTTGCACGCCTGCTTGCAGGCTGGGTACAGTGACTGTAACATTACCTGAAATTTGAAATGTGGTTTGATGTTTGTATCCCAGTAAATAAATGATTGATTATGATAATGATTAGCTCTGCCTTCCGAACTTATAGGTTGTGAGTTCAATCACCACCCAGGACAAACATTTGTGTGATAAACATAGGTATTTGTTCTGTGTCTGTGTTATATTATATTTTATCTATGTATTTGTAAACAAACAAAAAAAGGATTTAAGTATTATACCAGTTATCAGATTCCCATAGCACAAGCTTTGCTTAGTTTGGGGCTAGATTTTTTTTTTTTTTTAGGGAATGACGTGACGAGCTATGAGCCTGATGTTAAACGACACGGCTGCCCATATCAGCTGCAGTGTCACTCGGAACTCTAAAATATAGAGTTTCGCGTGACACTGCACTGCGCACGTTAACCTGAAACATCAGCACAATCTAGTAATAAGATTACTAAACTGTGAGATCAGATCATAAAGTCTCATTTGCCCAGTAATTTCACTAGCTACAGTGCTCTTCAAACCGGAACACAACAGTGCTTGCGCACTACTGCTTGGCGGCAGAATAACTGGCAAAGCGGTGGTACCTACCTAGATGAACTTTGCAGTAAAGTCCTACCACCTAGTATAAGATGGCGCTGTGTTAAATGTCTACAAAATATTTTGTATATTTATCTTGTATGGGCAGCATTCGAGAAGGTTCTACCTATAACGGAGGCGGTGGGTTCGATTCCCACGCCAGGACAAGTATTTGTGCAGAGAAAAAAAAAAGCTCAAAATACTTGTTCTGAGTCTGGGTGTTGTGGGACCATGGTCTTCGTAGTTCCTGGGTCCCTGGACATAGGAAATCCTAGTTAGAGTCCAGAATATACGTATGTGATCGTTGGGCGTTATCATTATTTATTATTATTATTATTAACTATGTATTTATAAACAAAAGAGTATAGAAGTATTTTATCAGCTATCTGGTTCCCATAACAAGCTTTGCTTAGTTTGAGGCTAGAGATGGTGCTGTGTGAAATGTCAACAAAGCTATTTTTATATTTATCTCGTATGGGCAGCGTTCGAATAGCTTCGAACTATATAAGTTTTGTCCAAAATAACTCAGATCCTGAAAACAAAGGTTAACTAATGTGTGTTGCCAGTGAATCTCTTACTGTTGGTCTCATTAGTAAGCTCAAAGTTGCGCAACGAGCTATAGAGCAAGCTTATTCGTGTGTACCGGCTAAAGGTCAAAGCAATTAGTGAAATCTCGACTCTAAACCAAACTCAAATAACTTAAACCTCCTTTTTGGTACTTCGGTATAATGAAAGATTCTGGTCGATTTGACGAAATATAGTAATGGACTATATCAACTATAAAATACGTCTATGCTATTTTTCAATTAACTTTTAATCAACCATTTGACAGCCTCTGTGGTATGGTGGTTGAGGGGGTTGCTTGCACACTACTGCTTGGCGGCAGAATAACTGGCAAAGCGATGGTACCTACCTAGACGAACTTTGCAACAAAGTCCTACCACCTAGTGCATTAAAGTATTTATTCATTACAACTTTGGATAGGATCGAATTACTTGAGAAATACTGAGTAATAAATGCAAAATTTTATATTAATGAAACAAAGTTATCTTGAAATTATTTTCGTATTTCAGTTGTGGGCAATAAATGAAATATCCATTTTCATCCTTTAATTTTTTTCCAGAAGATAAAAAAAGTTTTTCCCAGTAAGTACTTCTTACAGCATGTCTAAGCTTCCATCATAGTTACAGTGGCGGCGTGTCCTTTAATTTATTAGACCCACGTTCCAAGCCCAGATAAGATTAATAGGAAAGTTAGCCGAAGGAGTAATCGAGTTAGAACTAAATGAGCGGTTATTTTTTATTTTACTTGTTACAGATTTGCTGTGATTTTATATCTCATACTTGCTTGCACAGCTTATACTTGCGGCTTCGCCCGCGTGGCCTATAGGAAACGAAGAAGAAAATTTTTCATACATAATACCCATTTCACCCTTTCAGGAATGGAATTTCGAAAAACCCTTTCTTAGTGGATACCTACACTTTACAAAAAACCAAAAAACACACCCTCCAAATTTCAAGTCTTTAGGACCAGGGGTTTAGGCTGTGCGTTGATATATAAGTCAGTCAGTCAGGACTTTCAATATTATATGTATAGATGTGTTGGCACCATTTTAGTGATTCACTTGCGTCTAATGTCAAAGTCAAAGTCAAAAGATTTATTGCAAATAGGCTTTATAGAACTTTTACAAGTCAAAATTATATTAGGTACTTAAAATTAAGTTATTGTACTGAGCATATAGAATTACAAAGTGCTTATTGTCAAATATTACATAGAAACTCCATTACAATATATGAGTTTGAAAAAAAAAGAAGTTGTCTTTCTCACTACTGGTGCTAGCAATTCGGCACAATGCAGAACAGAAAACTCCGATCCAAAGCCTCGATTACACCTGTAAAGAAGAAGTTACAGGAAACTTTAATGCATGGACGGATGATACGCCCATTGAATAAATGTCTTTCTGTTCTACTCTATTCTATCCCAAAGTCATGCGGAATCCTTAAGCTGTATACATTCATAGCTGATACGACGCAAGACATATTATAATGGGCTAGCAGTCTAAGAAAATACATTAAATATAAACAACGATTCAGAAAATTTTCGGTTAAATTCATGTCCAAGGATAAAATCAACTTTTATTTTATTCTATTCAATTTCATAGAAAGCATATACGAATACTTCAAAAGCCTCAAATCTAGCTAAAGTTATAATATCAATATCGACAAAATTTTATTTGGACATTATATTGCCGTATTCCCAGTTTGTATCCACTGGGTCATTGACAGCACATTTTGAGACAGTAGCCAATCTTCAAACAAATAGCTGGTCAGAATTTACACTCACACATACATGCACATTATGGGCAGGGTTCGAAATTATCAAGATAATTACGGTTTTTGATAATTATCGGATAATTATCCCACTATTTTTTGTAGTTGTGCACAAGGCATTTTTCAAATTCAACGCGACAAACAATATACTTTACAAACAAATGAGCCATCGTATTCACTTAACTTTGCATAAATCCGAATTAAATTTTTATAGCAAGGGGATTCCCCACGGTGGCGCGGGCGCGGCACGTTGACACTTCGTGCGTTTGGATATACGCAAGCGCGGAAATACTCGTTCGACTACAGTTCATTTTCTCAACGCAATTTTTTGTTATGTAGTTATTATCATTATCATTAATCGTTATCCTTTCGAACCCTGTTTATGAGTATTATGATTTTATCTTGGTGGTGAGGTGAGACATATGTCATTAGAATATAGTGACTACCTTATTTAAAACGCCTTGGCCTTCAAACATAAAATATTTTTGCTCCTTTTAACATGTGGCAACTACTGATGAAAAAATAATGAAAATTCCAAAGACGTTTTAAATTTATGAGACCGCGCAATTTTACGAAAAACGTATATTTCCAATACTCAGTCGTTCTTGGATAAAAAGTTACAAATGTAAAAATATTCATTTACTTCGTTTTAGTGACATTTTAAAAACGGGACATTTGCCAAGCAGCCTCACAGAAACAGTCATTATTCCGATATGCAAAAACAGAAGGAAAAATATATCTAATGCGACCAACTATCGTCCCATTGCACTTGCAAACATGACTGCTAGAATACATGAAAAGATTTTACACAAGCACGCAGCACCTTACATAACATCATCGGACTGCCAACACGGCTTCAAAAGTCAGTCATCGACTAGCACTGCTATCTATGTTCTTAAGCAGATCGCCGGTTACTATAAGAGCAGAAATACCTCTGTTATTGCCTGCTACCTAGATCTCAGCAAAGCATTTGATAGAGTTGATCACACTCTGCTATGGCAAAAACTCGCGGATCGTGAGGTCCCCGGACAGATTGTTAGAGTATTACAAAATTGGTATTACCAGCAGACAAACCGAGTTAGATGGAAAAAAGAGCTATCTACGGCTACGGACCTTAAATGCGGAGTAAGACAAGGTGGGAGTATGTCCCCGGCTATTTTCAATCTATATATGGACGAGCTCTCAGAGAAACTCATACGCACAGGCGTTGGCTGCTCAATGAATGGGATCATAACAAACCACATTAGTTATGCAGATGATATGGTGCTCTTAGCACCATCCATATCGGCTATGAGGAAGCTGTTAGCAGTTTGTGAAAAATATGCCGAAGACCACAATATGATATACAATGTAGAAAAGTCAGTGTATATGATATTCAAAACTACGAAGAGTGACAATAATCTGCCACCCCTAGTACTATATAACTCTGCTATTGAAAAAGTCGAGGAGGTAAAATACCTCGGACACATGATCACAAGCGATCTACTCGATAACACAGACATACAGAGGCAAAGACGTGCCATTGCAGTGCGTGGCAACATGCTTGCCAGATGTTTCAGTAGATGTAGCGATAGTGTGAAGGCCCAACTGTTCATCAGTTACTGCACTAGCGTATACACTGTAGAACTTTGGGCGAACTATACGAAGGCCGCTCTAAGTGATATGAGGGTACAATATAATGATGCGTGGCGCGCGATGTTTCGTCTACCGCGATACTGCAGCGCAAGCGCCATGTTTGCCGAAGGCCGCGCTCCAGGATGGCAAGCGCTACTTAGAAGCCGCGCAGCCACTGCGCGTACCGCCTTTTACCGCTCTGCGAACTCCCGGGTGGCCGCCGTGCGAGACTGGGACCAAAGCCCACTACATCGAAGGTGGCAATCCTACCACGTACCCATCACCTAAGATACACAGGTTTCATAGGCTGTTTAGTTTAAGTTAGTTTTATAAGAGTACCTAAGTTTGGATTTTTTATCTGGTAATAAACTCATTTCATTTCATTTCATTTCATTTAAGAAATAGAAACGATAAAATAAGTTTGTTTTCTAAAGTAGTCTTCTTTTTTTAGGTTCTGAAAAACAGTTACGAAAAAGGCAAAACATTGTTTGCGTGAAAATATTCATTGCCTATTCACACCGCGTTAAACATGTTTCTCAAGAATAACTGTCAGCAAAGTAAAAGATTTATAAAAGCTAATTTAAAATTAGCTACACGTACGACTATTTCGAATTAAAATTTGGTTTCAATCCAAGCCAATCGTTTTGCTAACATCAAGATAATTTTCATTCATAATTCGAAAATTTCCATAATAACTATGCATATAAGCTGAGCATAGAAACTGTTAAATCCATACAAATTTGTATTTCTATTGGTTGCATCAAGTTAGCTGAAGGTCAGCCATGCTTGACAGCGAGAGATCGTGGCAGGCGGTGGTCTCCTTTTGCGAGTACGTGATGGCGCAGAAGGAGACCGTGGAGCGGGTCAGAGAGGAGGCCGCAGGAGCTGACCCGCTCCGGCGCAGACGAGTGGGAGGGAGGAGGAGGCGTTATGCGCACCTCCTCCCTCCCCCGTAGTGGGGCCACTGGTGGAGAGTCAGGGGACTCTCCGCCGGCTTGCACGGCTCCACACGTGACCAGGGTCACCCATCCATTGGCGCGAGGAGGCCCGAAAGGGCCGAAGGGGTAGTTGGCTGGAGTGCAATCGCGACCCCTTCTCACCCCCGGTACGGCAGACGAGGGCTCACGGGGAGGTTTCAGTGGGTTCGAGTCCCACATACTCTAGCACCCTTGCACTTCCCTGCCACCACCCTCGTGGCAGAGAAGTGCAAGGGCATTTCCCCCCTCACAAAAAGATCCCTAAAATGGTATATTGCACAAAAGAAAGTTGATCAACTGTCTTCATATCTATAAAAGTAAAATACAATAAACTGTGAGCGCGGTTTGCATTCGCAATTTCTAGCAGTTTTGTATAACTATCATAGATATAGCTGGATTGGTTTCGAATACAGAAACATGAACATAAACACTGTCATTGGATAGATTTAAAGCTTATATAAACGGCTTTGGTGTAGTACGACCAGCTGATCCGCCATGTTTTGTTGTTCTTGATTAAAAGGTTAGGCATAGTCACCAAGCTTGGCTAGCGTCTTGGTGATCAAAGTAGCGTTGTAATTCAGAAAGAGAAGAATGTTACTGTTGGCCATTTCATAAATATTCCCTTACCCCGGGACCACACGCACATGCACACACACACTCACACGCACGCGCCTGCAGGTACACACACACTCACACTCTTTCTCATACACACACACGCACGCACGCACGCACGCACGCACGCCCGCACGCACACACACACACACACATACACACACAATGAAAAATTGGATCCTTAATTATTTAAAATGTACAAATCGGCATAGAAAAAAAAAAAAAAATAAGACATTGACTTTGACTTTGACATCCTTAGCCCATTTTCCTTTTTTACTCAGTTCAAAGCTTTTCTAAATGTAGACCCACAAAAATACAGTTTTTCTAAATCAAAGTACCTAATGAACGTCACTCATTAAATCACCATTACAAATTAAGGGTTCCGGCAGTTAGTGCAATTAGCATAATTACGTAGCGGATAGCTCACTCGTGTTTTAATGGAAGAGTCTTTCATGTCCCTTGGGGCGCCTAATAATCCTTATAGAACGGCCACTTCTAGAGTTACTCTGCGAAGTTCTATCTCTTTCATTCTCGTTGCTCTTAACCACCACACGGCACAATAAGGCTATGGAATTACTCAATCAAGTACCAAAAATACACATAAATAGCGAAAAAAACTATACAATCAAGAGTGCTTGTATAGTTTTTTTTTTCGCATTTGGCTATTGCTTGTAGTTTTTTTCGCTTTTAATAATGATGATAATAACGCCTAACGATCACATACATAGATCCTGGACCCTAACTAGGATTCCCTGTGTCTAGGGACCCAGGAACTACGAGGACCAGGACTACTACTACTACGAGGACTTAAAACTAAAGAACTATTTTTTGTTTTGACCCCCCATGGCTTGGCCATTTAAAAAAAACCATAAAATGAAACAACATAAACTTTCTTATAAATACTTACAAAGAGTTTTGGCGGGAAAACGAAAAAGATCGCGTCACCACATTGTATTATTTTCCAAATCTTGTGTTATTTTCAGTGTTAGTGCATAAAATTCGTGGCATTTTATTCGTTAAGTGCTGGATTACAGGCGTGAGTGTAAGAAAGTGGTATAATGATGGTGAAACGTTTTTTTTTCGTGTTGTTTCCAAAACTCCATAGAACCTTCGAGTAAAGTTGCCACCACTTTACTAGGAGTATGACTTTGACTAGACTATGACTTGACTTGATGACTTCGACTGTGACTTAACACATATTTGCGTAAATATCATTAACTTGAAAAATTATCAATTACTTGATACTTGCTAAATACACAAAAGTGTGGAGCCAAACCTAAAAAAAATACCTACAAAATTTCATGAAAATCGATTGAGTAATGTAGACCTGTAGAGGAGACCAGCCAGACATCCGCTGGATAAACATTACGCAGTAGTTTTTGACAATCTGAAACGGAGACTATGTTATCTTCTGTAAATTATTTATGTATATATAAAAGAAAGTTGACCTAATTATAAGTCAAGAATGGCTGAACTGATTTGGCTACAAAATGCTTTAAATAGGTAGCTTAGAACTAAGAGACGGACATAGGATACTTTTTATCCCTTTCGACCGCATTTCACTAACTCACCCGTGCAAAGCCGGAACGGGTCAATTAGTGTACAATAAAGAAAGTCGTGTTAGTAACACTATTTATAACTTAAGAATGGCTGAACTGATTTGACTGGAAATTGGTGGGGAGGTAACTTAGAACCAGGAGACGTAAATAGGATACCTTCTATCCATTTTTTCTCTCTTTATTTCACAAACTTATGCACCAAAATACATGAAAAATCATTAAAATACTTAAGTTTTTAGCTTCTATTTCTTTGTAAAAAAATTACTAAATAAAAAACAAAATCTGATTTTTTATTGCCTCTAAGGCGGAACAGAGTCAGTTTAAAAAAAAATAGATAACTTATATAGTGGATTAACACATAAGCTACTATACTAGGCCACGGGTAACATATAAATATTCATATATTATCATTTCATTTGACACACTTCGCTCGAGCTTCTCTCTCTCTCTGTCACCCCCTCTCTCTCACCCCCTCTCTCTCTCTCTCCCCCTCTTGCTCTCTCCCCCTCTCTTCCCTTCTCCCCCCCTCTCCCCCTCTCACGCCCTCTCTTTCTCTCCCCCCCTCTCTCCCTCTGTTTCTCTCTCTCTCTGTCAGTAATCAAACGCGTAAAGCCATTTCCAGTATAGCTAGAGCCTTAAGTACGCAGGTCACGCACCCTCCTAACGGCCTCCTCATTAACTGTCCTGAGGGCTTAGTACCCGTCATTGATCTACACTAATTGTGCCGGTACACCTGTAATTAATGTATTAGACATTGCGAGGTGAAAGTTAGATCAGACTACGTAAAAATTGGATTCCAAATGGAGCGTGAAAATAACGAATTTTACGACTGTTCGTAAAACTCATTTTTCGCAATACTCCAAATTTTTGCGCTTCGTTTGTAATTGTTTTATTGATATTGGTTACTTCGTTAATTTTAGCCATAACGCGTTATATAACTAACTAGCACTTTGGAAGGAAAAATTGTAGGTATGTCGACTGAATTTGGGTTTTTATTTTGTAATAACTTTACATGACATTTATTCAAGAATAAATTATAAGTTTTTAAACAATAAAATTAAAAACTATGCTATAGCAAAACTAAGAAGCCGCCACCAGTAGGCAACGTGCCCAAAATGCTAGCGGCATTGCCCCGTTGAATGGCAATGCGTAGTGTTGCTTATTGTGGTGTGTTTATAACTACACCACAACTTTAAGCAAAACTATGAAACAAAAAAAAAATGTTACTACACTATAAGTTTATGTACCTCCCTTGCTACTGAACCAATAAAGTTTTTATTTATTTATTATTTATTTAGTCTTTGGGTTAAATAGAGACCAGCATTTCGGTCACGTGTTGCCTCGATCAGTCGTTCCGAAAGATCTTTGTAAATTTTATGGGCACTTGGTCACCGCGGTCTCAAAGTCTCGACGCATGCGCAATTCATAAAATATAATAAAATAAATATAATAATGTCTTTATGCTAAGCGAACTGTATTCCTGTGACAGATAAACCGTTCTTAGACTCAAAATCTCCTAAAATTTAAGCCTCATTTCAGTATTTTGAGAATGTATTATTGTAGATAATTTCACGCTGAATCCAACGATACCCATAAGTCATTTTGAGTAAAAAATCAGTTAAACCCTTTTTATTCTCACCCCTTCAATTGTCTTTCCTTTGGCTGGGAGCATAAGCTATAGCGACAAATCATATTTTCGCTTGAACTTTTCAAGTAGTAGAAGAAATGATCTAGAGTCTTCAAAAAAAAGTTAAAGACAGTAATAACTTTCCGGTTTCATAAAATATTCCTTAGCCGGAACGACGCAAGGTATTTGACCTCAATACTTTGACCTTTCGAATCCCATGGATTCTTTATATTGGTGCCACAGTGTAACGTCTTTCAGTAAGCTTAATCTAGTTAGTACGTTCTCCGTCTTACGTCGTACTTCATGCTTGAAATGATCAGGCTCGTGTTTGAGGCTATATAAATTTTGGACACACTCTTAATTGAATTTTTTAGAATTGAGATAGAGTTTTAGAATTTTGAGAATTGGGTTGAGAATAAAAAGGGTTAACCGTAAAAATTGATAGTTTCGAGAAAATTGACTTTAAACTTCAACGGCTTCATTTTAATGTAGAGTGCTTATAAGGTAATAGAAAAGGTTTATGTAAGTTTCAGTTGTTTGAAAATGTATTAATTATATTTTAAAATACTAAATATAGTACTAATTCACACAATTACTTTAAAAATACAATATAACATAATATACATAATTTTTTTTTACGTTAACGTATGACGTAACGAGCTAACCGTTCGCCTGATGTTAAGCGACACGGCTACCCATATCAGTTGCAGTATCACACACTGACACTGACACTGCACTGCGCACGTCATCCTGAGACATCAACACAATCTAGTAATAAGATAACTAGACTGTGAGATCAGGTCATAAAGTCTCATTTGCCCAGTAATTTCACTAGCTACAGTGCCCTTCAAACCGGAACACAGTAGTGCTTTCACACTACTGCTTGGCGGCAGAATAACTGGCAAAGCGGTGGTACCTACCTAGACGAACTTTGCAGAAAAGTCCTACCACCTAGTAATATAATAATAGTATAATAATGTTTTTATGCTAAGCGAACTGTATTCCTGTGACAGATAAACCGTTTTTAGACTCAAAATCTTGAGATTTAAGTGTCATTTCGGTATTTTGAGAATGTATTATTGTAGATCATTTTACGCTGAATCCAACGATACCAATAAGTCATTTTGTGAAAAAAATCATTGAAACCCTTTTTGTTCTCACTCCAATTATCAACATATGCGTTATCAAAAAGATCGCAATAGAAGTTAACATGTATATTTATCTAATTTGCTCTTACTATTTCACTAACTGTGCTTCGCAAATACAAGTAGTTTTGAATTTGAATCGGTTGCAGAACTAGGTCACTGTAAACAGCCTACCGTTTGATTAACTGTGGTTAGGCATACCGAATTCCCCCAACTACACAGAGCCTGCCGCGTTGAATTATATCCAAGCAGAGTACCGAATAGCAGTGATACAGCAAAATCAGAGCCCACTAAATGGATCGACCCGTACATTCATCTTGCGCATTTGGCACATGCTGTATAAAGATTGGCAAGAAATGTATGTAGATTGGACGATATCCATAGATTTATTAAACACCCTTTCGGTGTCAGTGCTGTTCAGGGGCAAAATTTGTGTACGGTTCCTTGTTACTTGGAAAATATTTGTTTTGGAAAGATTGATTCGTCCAAGTGGAAAGATCAGAACGTTCTATACTGAAAAGTCTCCCAAATTGATCATATTTTCAAACCACTTCAAAAAAAGGTGATAACTCTTAATTTGGTTGTACTTTTTTGTTATCTCAGAACAGTTTGTTTATTTTTTGTATGCTAATGAATGACGTGACATGTTTCGCGTGACATGCACTGCGCACGTCATCTTGAGAAATCAGGACAGTCTGATAATTAGTCACTAGACTGTGTTTCAGATTGGTCCCATAAGAAATTCATCAAAATTGGCGTTCAATAGTTTTAGTTTCAGTTGTTTTAAGAGCAAATTAGATAGTGATTTTTAAATAAAAATAACTGGAAAAATGATTCAGCAAGGTACTTTTCTTATTTTTAAAATTACCGAATTATCTCCTTCATTTGACATTGGCGAAATTATGGTGAAATTGCCGCAGAAGCCACTAACTAAGATTCAATTCAACTTAAAAATTATAGTGATCGAACTTTTTGTTTACTTTAATGTTGTAGCTTTTGACCACGGTCTCACCTGATGGGAAGTTACGAAGCGATCAAAGGTAGCATGTTAGTCAAGTAAATATCTATTCACTCTTTTCTTGAACACGCCCGGGTCATATTTCGCCGGAAACACAGACGCTGGCAGGGCATTCCATTCCTTAGCCGTTCTAATTATGAACGGGGAATCAAATCGCTTGGTACGAATGGGTATTTCGACCATAAAGGCATGGCGCTTAGCCGAGCGTCTAATAGTCCGGTAGTAGAATGGTGATAGGGGAATGAGATCGTGTAGTTCTTGCGCACATTCACTGTGGTGTACTCTGTAAAAGACCGACGGACTTGCCACGTGCCAGTTGGTTTAATCCTTTACAGACAATTTCAATACTGTACGCTTATTGAAGACAGCCGATGATCAACAGGGAACCAATGAGCGTTCAGTATTTCGTGTGTAAAGTTGACACGAGCTAGAAAAACGGGAAACCGGGGCTTAGAGCGGTTTCTGTATGGTCCCAGCGTAAGAATATAACCACCACATCTTCTGTTCAGTGCTGTAAGAGCAGCCTGAGAGAATACTCAGGGAATAGGCAGCACCATTCCCCCCAGTCTGCATTATAATCTAACTGCAATTACCAAAACACAAACCCACCCCCTAAAGATACCATAGGCGGAAAATGTTGACGATTTCTGATTAATAGTAATAATAATAACGCACAACGATCACATACATAGATCCTGGACCATTACTAGGATTCCCTGTGTCTAGGAACCCAGGAACTACAAGGACCATGGTCCCACAACATCCAGACTCAGATCAAGTATTTGGGCTTTTTTTCTGTCCTGCCGAGGGAATCGAGCCCGCCACCTCAGGGTTATGAGCCGATCTGCTCAACTACTACACCACAGAAGCTGTCAATTAATAACGTGATACAGTACCTACATCAGCGAACCCAAACGATTTCACACATAAAATAATCGTCCATTGTAAATAAGCATCAGGATAAAAATAAATAAATTTCCTCGTTCAGTGTTCCCCTGACCAATTTGAATTTCCTTTATCCCCGACCCTACCTCCAATACAGAAGTCCCGAAGTTCAATAACACTAATATTCATAAAATCGGGAAAGTTGTAAAGGGATGAAATTTGTTTGAAAATTGTCGCGCCCACACATCGAGAAGGGTGTAAAGGTCATTACCCTAACGAAATTATTGGTACGACACCGCAGACAAATAACCAGATTTTGTAAAGGTGAACGGAAGTTTCGATGTTACCTGTTACATTTATTTTATTATTTACTGCTACATCGGGTTGCGACGGGCCTGATAGCTCAATTGTTAGTGACCCTGCATTTTGAACTGTAGGTTGTGGGTTCGATTCCCACCCAGTTAATAAACACTTGTGTGATGTGTATCGATGTATACTGTGTATGGATGTTATATTGTATTTTATGTATGTATTTATAAACAAAAAGTGGTGTCGATTCTGTATCGCATTCTCTAAAACTAAAGTAAATTTAAAGTATGGCGGTACTCTTCTTATAAAGGGGAAATGAAAAAGACGGAAATATGTTAATTTCGTTTAGCTTTAGAGTATGCGACACAGAATCGACACCATTATGTAGGTAATTATTCTATCAGTTATATGGTTTCCATAGTACAGTAATACCCGTAGTACCTAAATAGTACATTAGCTTTGCTTAGTTTGGGCATAGAACAAAAAAAAATCCTTAAATTAAGAACAGTGTCACGCGAAAATTTATATTTTGGAGTTCTGAGTGACACTGTTCTGTTATGGGCAGCCGTGTCGCTTAACATCAGGTGAACGACTAGCTCGTCCCATCATTCACTTACATAAAAAAAAAGGAAAATCTGGCATTTTTTCTGAAAATTAATCACATTCAAATCTGGTTTTGAACGCCATGTCAGATTTTTACGAAGTGTACGAATGTGTCATCCCCAAAACACGTGTATTAGACGAATTTCTGATGGCTTAACGTGAACTCTTGCAAAACGTAATGAGTACAATTTTAATAATAATTTTTTTCAAAACTCACCAGTAAAATGTCTCCAATAAATCATTCAAAGTAGTTAAGACTTAACGAAATAAACAGCCAGCGGCAAGATAACAGAATTCAAATTGAATCGACACTCGGGAACGAATGTTTAAATAAAATAAATCGAGTTCCAGAAACTCAGACTAGAACAGAAAAGATCGTGTGCTCAGAACTAAAAATTGAAGCATTATAAATTACCAAATTGCCAGATTTATATTGCCCGTTGCACTTATGCTAAAATTGGAGCATGAAACTAGCTTAAAAAACGCACAAATTTTTATTCCGTTAATAATTAAAGGATTGAGAATAAAAAGGGTTTAACTGAGAAATTGATAGTTTCGAGAAAATTGACTTTAAACTTCAACGGCTTCATTTTAAAGTAGAGTGCTTATAAGGTAATAAAAAAGATTTATGTAAGTTTCAGTTGCTTGAAAATGTATTAATTCTATTTTAAAATACTAAATATAGTACTAATTCATACAATTACAGTAAAAATATAATATAATAATATAAATATAATAATGTTATATGCTAAGCGAACTGTATTCCTGTGACAGATAAACCGTTTTTAGACTCAAAATCTCGAGATTTAAGCCATATTTCGGTATTTCGAGAATGTATTATTGTAGATAATTTCACGCTGAATCCAACGATACCCATAAGTCATATTGTGGAAAAAATCAGTTAAACCCTTTTTATTCTCACCCCTTCAATTATTGCTTTATGAAGAACTTTTTTTATTGTACTTTTATATTTACTAATAAAGACAAAAATCAAAGTCACAATATTGCAAAATCATGATGTTACAAGACAATTTATGTCCGTGGGTTAACGACAACCTACTTTTTTAATGGATACCTACTCATTTAATGAAATGAGGCTGCTGATAGAATAAATTGTTAGTCATGTTGTGACAGATTTGTAACTTGAAGGTATCAATCACCACAAAATACCCTATCATTAAGCTGTGTGAAGAAATATTGCAAATTAAAGTATCATCGCTGTACTCAACACCATTTATTATTTTACGATTTGGCATTCCTTTTTGTAGGTATTCCTTTTCAGTTCCAGACGCAGTATCTTTTTTTCTGTAGTCTAAGTCCAGCCCTAAATCATTTCTTATCGAGACTTAACTGGAAAGCAATTTAACTTTGTTTGCTTCCAAAAGAGTTGTTTGAGGAATATGCGTAAGAAACTGCGTCAGATACGGTATTGGGAAGAAATATCGGCTAATGGGATCTCGCTGGGATGTTTTTTTATGATCCAAAGGGGATCAGGTAGGATTCGATTTGGCTGGATCTGGTGAGAGGCACGGAAAGCTGTTATGTTGGTATACATGGAAAAGCTCAGTAACTTCGTTGTGGCCACCATCAACTGAAGTAATTCTTAATAATTGTAGGTAGCACCAAAATAAACTGACTAAATACTACAATAATATAACAAAACTACAACTAGTACACGGCTAACACTCACGAAATACGGTCGAATAACTCGATCGGTGTGTGATTCAGCGCCGAGCCGCCACCGCCGCCGCACGTACTCCTTGAGGATAGGCACCTATATTGCCCGAACACCGGTCAAGTTATTCGATTGTATCTCGTGAGTGTTAGCCGTGTACTAGTTGTAGTTATGAATACTACTCAAGTCAGTTTCTATAATATAATAATATTACAACTACCACTAAATACTACATACCACAAAAAAAAAAACATGTGGACTATTTATATACTAGTCGCGATAGCTTATAGACAACCCAAATGCTCCAGCTCACTACCTATGTATAGTGTACGCTACCACAATAAGTAGCGTACCCAACATGTTAGAAAATAACCATAATCAATGCTCAATAGTCATTATTTGATTGACTATTATGTGATGACCACAGTGGTTGAGTAGGTCGGCTCATAACCCGGAACATAAGTTCGATTCCCGCAGCAGGACAAGTAATTGTGCACAGAAAAAAAGTGCAAATACTTGTTCTGTGTCTGGGTGTTGTGGAACCATGGTCCTAGTAGTTTCTGGGTCCCTAGACACAGATAATCCTGGTTAGGGTCCGGGATCTATGTATGTGATCATTGAACGTTATTATTATATTGTTATTTGACTGGCCCGATAGCTCAGTTGGCAGTAACCCTGCCTTCTGAACTATGGGTTGTGGGTTCGATTCGAACATAGGTGTTTGTTCTGTGTCTGGGTGTTATATTGTATTCTATGTATGTAGTTACAAACAAAAAGTATCCAAGTATTGTATCAGGTATCTGGTTCCCATAGTACAAGCTTTATTTAGTTTGGGCTCTCCGCAGTTTTGACAAGGTCGTGGATCCATTCGGAAGTCAGCCTTTTTTTTTATGTTACTGAGTAGTGTGACAAGCTAGTCGTTCACTTGATGTTAAGCGCCACGGCCGCCCATAACAAAACAGTGTCATTCGGAACCCCAAAACAGACGTACGAGCGACACTGCACTGCGCACATCATCCTAAGACATCAGCACAGCCTGGTAATAAGATTACTAGACTGTGAGATCAGGTCATAAAGTCTCAATTGCCCAGTAATTTCACTAGCTACAGTGCCCTTCAAACTGGAACACAGTAGTGCTTGCACACTACTGCTTGGCCTACGCTACATCAGCAGAAGACGTCAACTGCTGAATATAGACCTGACCCACAAAATGCTACATTGAACGCTTAGCATAGGGTAGATTTTCCATAATCACCATTCACCGTGCTTGGCTCGCGTTTTGATGACAGCAGAATATTTGAAATCACCGAAGAGAATGGTGCTGCTTATTCCTTTAGCCGGCTCTTATGGCACCCGTGGGAAGAGATGGGGTGGTACTATTCTCTAACCAGGACCACTCGGCATATACAGTTATTACTAATTATTACCTATGATTAACATCTACAAGTTTTACAATGGTTTATAGCAATTAACCGTCACAAAACATCCACACTTACGAGTACAAAATACAATCTTAAACAGCTCTATCCCAAAACCAAAGCAGAGCTGACATTTATTACACATCTGAACAAAACAATGTGCACAATTTGTGTACTATTTGAACAAAACAATTCCGGGTGTGTCAGCGCCCGTTCCAACTACATGCGAACTTTTAATTGCATTTAGTGTGTTTGCTTATGGTACAGATTTTAATAGCATTTCACAAATTTGTTACTTTTGAAAACAATTATTAGGATATATCTATTATGTAATTTGTGGCCGGTCAAACTGGTACTCCATGAGAGTGACCTATGGACAACAGTGAACGTTTTAAGCCTATGGTGGCTTAATTGGGAAACTTGCGAGCGTAGATCAGAGTTATCCCATGTGAAATTCAAACCGACACACCCAGATTCACATCTCACTCAGCCCAGTACTATGTATAGTACAGTACATGACTTTTCAAGTTACATGCGGAATTTGCACACGCTCTTACAACAGTGAAGGGGAAAAATATCGTGGGCATGTTCAAGAAAATTCGAGAACATATCATTCCCAACCCGCACTTGGCTAGGATGGTTATGGCATATACTAGGTGTTAAGATTTTTGGCAAAGTTTGCCTTGATAGGTACCACCGCTTTGCCAGTTATTCATTCACCAATAAGTAGTGTGCAAGCACTACTGTGTTCCGGTTTGAAGGGCACTGTAGCTAGTGAAATAACTGGGCAAATGAGACTTAATGACCTGATCTCACGGTCTAGTAATCTTATTACTTGATTGTGCTGATGTCTCAGAATGACGGGCGCGAAACTCTATACTTTAGAGTTCCGAACAACACTGCAACTGATGCGGGCAGCCGCGTCGCTTAGCATCAGGCAAACGGTTACCACGTAACGTCATTCCTTAACATAAAGAAACTGTGTTAGATAAAAGGAGACCCATTGTCCCAGCAGTGGGAGCGTATTGCTCTGATGACGTAAGAACGGCTAGTCAAGATTAAACACGAACGCTTGAGTTTATGCAGTAAACAGTAGTTCCTCTAATGAACAAGGTACGCGCGGATCGATTGAACAAACTGTCGGGTGGAGGTAATTTCGCCAGACCTACTTTACCGACATGTATGACAGCCTCTCTGTGATTGTGGTGCTTTGATGTTTGCCGATGAATAATGAATAGGGTTTGTATTTTAAGTGGCCAATCCAACGCTGTTAATTAACTATTAATAAAAGCTTTGTCCCTAGTAAGAGACTGACAAGATTGCTCACACATTGCTCTGCTGATTTCAAAATATTTTACGATACTATTAATAAAATAGAATAAAGTAAAAAAGCTTTTATTTCTACTGCATATATAAATTTACACAAATATACACTAAATTGAATTAAAACTGACTGGCCCGATAGCTCAGTTGGTAGTAGCCCTGCCTTCTGAACTGTGGGTTGTGGGTTCGATTCCCACTCAGGACAAACATTTGTGTGATGAACATAGGGGTTTGTTCTGTGTCTGGGTGTCATATTGTATTCTATGTATGTATTTACAAACAAAAAAGTATTGTATCAGTTATCTGGTTCCCATAGCACAAGCTTTGCTTAGTTTGGGGCTAGATGGCGATTTGTGAGATGTCCACACATATTATATTATTAATTAATTATTTTTGTTGCAGAAGTTGCGTCTGTGGCATAGGCGTCCCCTATCTTTCTCCATTCCTTCATTCCTCTTTTTCCCTCATTCTTTGCATCCAGTCTGGTCCAGAGGCGGCTCGTGAAATTTTTTAATGGGTGTTCACAAAAGAAATGTTTTGTCATGCTTACCATGAATGATTTTATTTCTACAAAAATGCATTCCCCTGTCTTTTTGGCGAGCAAAAACATCTATCACTTGATTGTGAAAGTCAGTGATAGAATGAGTTAAGCGTTTTACACAATGCATTCAGACGATCTTGCGCCATGGTGTTACTGGTAAACGTTTTCTCAGTTCAGCTTAGTCTCATCGCAGTTATTTATAAAAGATACGTTGTATTGTTCCGTTTTTAACTAAACACACAACAATTATTAACATAATAATTAAGTGAATAACACATATTTATTAATAATATTTAGTGACGACAATGACGTGACAAGCTCGCTGTCCGCCTGATGTTAAGCGACACGGCTGCCCATATCAGTTGCAGTGTCATTCGAAACCCTAAAGCATAGAGTTTCGCGTGACACTGCACTGCGCACGTCATCCTGAGACATCAGCACAGTCTAGTAATAAGATTACTACACTGTGAGATCAGGTCATAAAGTCTCATTTGTCCAGTAATTTCACTAGCTACAATGCCTTTTAAACCAGAACACAGCAGTGCTTGCGCACTACTGCTTGGCGGCAGAATAACTGGCAAAGCGGTGGTACCTAGACGAACTTTGCAGAAAAGTACTACCACCTAGTGTATCTTATGGGCAAGCAATGATCCATTGCCGCGACTGCGTCATCACATATGATCAAGTAAAACAGTGGTAAAAAAAAAAATTATCACAGAAAAATAATTTCTAACAGAAACATTTTCATTCTTCTTAAAAAGACATACGTTTACAAAACAAAGGTCCTTAGTTTTGAGGTTTATGTATATACAACCTCGGGACTATCTCAAATTGCTTTTAACTTCCCGTATTCTCATATTTTGTACAGAACCGGGATAATCTGTCTTTATTGGGGAAATCCCCGGAAATTGAATATTGAGGAAAGCGAAGCGTAATCCACCTTTTGTGTACAAAGTATCCTAACGATTTTTGGGGACTTAGAATTGAGCATACGGTAGGGTATGTGCTTTAGAATTTTAACAAAACATTTCGTTTGCTTATCTTCCATAGACTCAGCAAACTGGGTAAGGTTACTGAGCAGAAATCAAAATGTAATTTGTTACTGAAGTAAAACTTCTTTACGCACGCTTGACTTTAGTACGGAAGCGAACGGAAGTTGATGTTGGTTCACGTAAATTTCCTTTATCAACATAACAAATTTTTTAAAAATATTATGTTGGTATGACCGGCAAAATTAGAATTTATAATTGTCAAGATGGCGACATTAACGTTAAACAAAGCAAAACCGAAGTTATACCGGCCGATAGGAGCTAAACTAAAGAAGTTTTACTTCAGTCGTGTGGTCTAAAACACACTCGTTTTTTTTCTATATATGAACAGATGTATATAATATACTTGACGCGTATTAACATGAATGTTTTCGCCATTAGCCCAATGCATTCTCACTGCTCGGTGGGACAATGGACCTTCTTACACGATGACAGCGTATCTATCTATACATATTAAATTCAAAGTCCTAAGTGACTGACTGACTGACTTTTATATATCAATGCACAGCCTAAACCGCTGGTCCTAGAGAGTTGAAATTTGGAGGGTGTGTTCCTTGTAAAGTGTAGGGATCCATTAAGAAATAATTTTTCGAAATTCCACTCCTAAGAGGGTGAAATGGGTGGTTGAATTATCTATGAAAAATTTCTTCTTCGATTCCGATATGCCACGCGGGCGAAGCCGCGGGCAGATGCTAGTAACATATTATGGCCAAGTGCGGGTTGATGGGTGCCACATGTTTTCCTTCACCGTTGCAAGAGCAACTACAAATTCTGCATACCTTGAACAGTCGTTGCAGGGCCGAGCGGGATTTGAACCTGGTTGCGTTGGTGTGAAAGTCGAGCTACTTCAAAGTCACACAGGAGAAAGCCTTTTATTAATTTCATAGACGATTTCAAGACTACACTCGCTATGATAAAGGATATTTTTGAATGTTCCTAAATCTTTGCATCAAAAGATTTTTCTTTTTATAGTGAGTCAATAGACGGCTTAAAAAGAATATAGTTTCTAAGGAAACTTTCGATTGTCTTTTCTAGGCTATAAGTAAGTTACAGTATGGACAAAACCTTTAAAAAGTTGTTAAGAACGCTGAATCAAACGCGAAATATTGATCGCGTTGATTTTTTTTTACTCTGTGGTGTGGTGGTTGAGCAGGTAGACTCATAATACGAAGACGGTGGGTTCGATTCCCGCGGCAGGACAAGTATTTGTGCAAAGAAAAAAAAGCGCTATTACTTGTTCTGAGTCTGGGTGTTGTGGGACCATTCTCCTCGTAGTTTTTCAGTCCCTAGACAGGGAATCTATCTTATGGTCCAGGATCTGTGTATGCTATAAAAAAGAATATATAGCATATATATATATATATAGCATAATTCTGTTGCCAAGTAATTTTATGTAAAGAATAATACACCGTATTTTTGTTCTTGTAACTCTAGATGCTTACAAAATTACTATAATAAATATTTCAAGTCAACGAACAATATTTATACCTCATATTTTCTTTATTCATTAACAAAAAAGGAATTTACTTTTAAAAGAAACAAGTCCCGATTCGCCTACAGATAATAAACTGAAGATAGATCCAAATTAGGCGGACAGTTGGGTGAAGCATTTTGAGGATTTCAATACTTACCACAATATCTTCTTTGATAAAATATACTATCGTCGTTGCGCGTGCAAAAGTCGCTTGTGCTATTTAGGTATTTTATCCGTTTTAGATGCAGTTTTAATCGTTGTTTCAATACAAACATACTGTAAAAAGAGTTTTGTCATAAATGCAATATTTAAAGAGTTACGAAATCTAGCTATGGTTAACGTGTTCCATATGAACACGTTATATATTAATTAACTCTCGAGAAATTATCAATAACTAAATAACATATTTTAGATGTATATTAAATAAAATTAGGTTTATTACTTTGTACTTGAGTATTTCATGTATACGTAGTAGATAACTATTGTTTTTATGAAAGCCATCGTCCATATGCCTTTGCTTTATTTCTTTCCGTGCATGATTGTCTGGAAGAAGTCGTTCAGAGAGATAAGACTGCCAACTCACATTTGTAAGGTTTTGTTCTCACAGTTTTAAAATTTTGTTTAGTATGTTATTTTTCAATAAAGAGTTAATCTCTCTTTCAGATTTATACATTGCATTATACAAAATGCCCATACTGTTATTACATCGGATATTCGCATGCTGACTTGATTTTATCAGACCTAAGCTGAGGAACAGACGGGGAGGTACAGGTGAAAATCTTGAAATTGGTAAAGTAAACTGCGAGCTTGAAAATTCAGTTCTAGATTCTAACATTTTTATTAAAAAGTATATTTCCATTGAGCATACAAACTTGATCAATATCTTATATACGTAGACCATTGTCTTAAGGGCAATATGTGGACTATATTGTATGGCGATTGACTACTAGAACGAATATATGCTTGAAAGTTGGAATAAACCAAGCCGATATATGGCAGGCTCCCGTAGCCACAGAATGCAGTGGAAGAGTTTTGGCGGTCAGAGATCAAGAAAAAGATCGCGTCACCCCATTGTATAATATTATTTTACAAAACTACCAGCCGCTCAAAATGGTGCTATGGGAAAAGCCTATGTTCAACTGTGGACGTTGACTGTTTATAAGGGAATATACTATACTAAGCGGTACGACTATTTCTCGCAGAATAAAAAGTCGGTATCCTGGAAGGTTTGTTTGTGTAGCATACACAGCAAAAAGTAAACAGATTTGGATATAATTTAGCATACGGATTATGGATTTGGTACATCTATCAAAATCAACATAAGATAGGTACTTTTTCCTCGAAAAATTAAAAGTTCAATTCTACCACATTGCGTTACTTAACATCATGAAAAGTGTGCTACGCATTCCTCCCTAATATTTTATTTAAAAAATCTACAGGAAATTGGCAAATATATAAGAAGCGCAACCACGAGGCCCCTTTAAGTGCAAAAGAAAAGAAATACCCAATATTCATAACTTTTCAAGATACCCTTTTATCCGATTTGTTTAAGCTAACAAACCTTCAACAATTCATATTCAACCATTGACAAACCTTTAACAAACCCTAAATTTCAAGTTCCTAAATTTCCCCAAAATACGTCCTTGTTTTCTCCAAAAAAAGCTTCAAATTTTTCCCAAAAAATCTCCCCATTTTCTTCAAAAATAACTTCCTATTTTTCCCAAAAACAGCACTCAATTGTCCCAATCGTAAATGCGGCCTAACGCTAAGACTACAATAAAATCAATTAACCCCCACTAGGTCAGACGCTGCTCTAACACTTGGCACACTACCCTTGTTAGTGTCAGAATAGGAATGCGGATTATCCGCCGATGTAGTGGGATGGTTAAGACACCGCCCGGGATCATTTAGGGGCGTTTTGGAGTATATGGATCATGTTTGGATATCTTTACATTTAATTCGAATAAATTGATTTTTTTTTCACAAACCGTGTATTTTTGAATAAGTTACATTCAAGGTACCTACCAAAATCTTTGCCGCCCAAATTTCGGGACTAGACGGTCACAAAGCCTCTTTTTTCGGGTTTCGACAAATCCCATCCATTTTGAGTCTCGTTGGATTAACGCGAGCGTAATTCTTGTCCCTTTTTAAGCGTTGGGAATTAGGGTTGACAAAAATATATTTATTTATGATAGACAAAGAAAAGTAAATTTGTTTATAAATGAGATCGAAAGTAATCATAATAATAACGCCCAACGATCACACACATAGATCCTAGACCCTAACTGGGATTCCCTGTGTCTAAGGTCGCAGGAACTACGAAGACTTTTTTCTATGCACAAATACGCTTGTTCTCCCGCGGGAATCAAACCCGTTGCCTCCAGGTTAGGACCTGCTCAACCACCACAGATCAGAGGCTGTCAAAAATGGTAGTAAAATTGACAATGAAGTGACTATGAAGTGACAAACTAGCGTTCAGAGCGAAGCTCGATTCATAACCGATTGACAAAGTTAAGCAAAGTTCGCTAGTTGGATAGGTGACCACTATAAAAAGTGATACATAATAACAATCAGCGTGCTCAGTTTAGCGCTATTATGCTTCGCCAGTCTTATTAAGCTATAAGTCTTAATTGTTGTCGTAAGACATTAGTCGTTAAGCCAAATCCGAAACTTTTGGATGGCCTAAAAATTTTGACACCAGAACTGGCTATACAGATGAAGAAATGAAAAATCATTTACCTTATAGCACGCTTGGCTATTGATATCAAAAGTATAAAATATTAACTATTTTCTATAATTACAATAAAAAGAAATATGGTTGCCCTTAAATGAAAGCTAAATAAAATGAGTGTCGTGCTTTAGAGTTAAGTATAGTTTAGCTCCATCTATCGACCGGTATGACTTTGTTTTTGCTTTTTGTAATGTTAATGTCGCCATCTTGACAACTGCAAATTGTCATTTTACCGGACATACCAACTTAATAATACAATTTTTTAACTAATGTTTAACTTTGTTACGTTGACAATGGAGATCTACATGAACCAACCATTTTCAACTTCCATTACACATTCACCCGCTTACTCCCCAAGTCTAACGTGCGTAAAGAAGATTTAATTAAAAATGGAAAAATAACGTAAAATGAGAAAGAGTAATCATTTCAAGAAATAATAATAATAAAAAACATATTATACATTTTCTATTAACATTTGACAATCCATACCCTTTTTTGATAAAGTTAAAGTTTGGATAAGTAAATGCAGGTTTTACTCAAATTGCGCATTTATTTAGTGAGAGGTGACAGCCCTACATTAGCTAGGAAAGTGAAGAATATTCGGGATTGGTTATATTTGTAGATACTGGAATTACATCATTTCTTCTGGACCATGTAAAAATTGTGTTATTATAGACTTGACTTCTGTAATTTTCATTTACGTTATAGAAAATATTGTCACTATTTTAAAGAATCTGCTCTTAAACAATTAATGGGAATGGTTAGATTTGAATGGAGTTGACCAAAAAAAAATGGTTAGTAAAAAAAATGGTTATGGTTGGTAAAGTCGGTTTACGGACGACAATTTTACGTGATAACGTCATAAAAAAACACTTAGACTGATCGTGCCTCTCTATCGCTTGTTCCGCGCTCTCGCTTGCACGTTCGGCTCAGGCGGAACGTGACAATTTTCCGTGCGTGCAGCCGGCGCTCATAGATTTTTCGACGTTATCACGTCAAAGATCATGCTCAAGATTGGTGCAATAATGCCTTTTTTTGAGAGGGGGAAATGTCCTCGCTCCCGTGGTGGCAGGGGTATGTGGGACTCAAACCCACTAAAACCCCCTCTTGAGCCCTCGTCCGTCGTACCGGAGCGAGAAAGGGTCAATATTGCCTAGTTTATTCCTATTTCATCTAATAATAACGGGTTTTTATTTTGGCTGTAATAATCTACATATAAAACATACATACAATACAATAGTAAGTACATATAAAATTCAAAGTCCTGACTGACTGACTGACTTATATATCAACGCACAGCCTAAACCGCTGGTCCTAGTGTAAAAAACATGTACTCAGCGCTAAGTGTGTAGTTAGTTTGATGATTGTTGAATGACAATAAACTAAAATTTATTGCTATAATTTTTTTTATTACAGATCAGTTACAATTTTTAAACTACTTGAATGCTTTATCTGTATTGGCTTCACGACTTTTTTGTTTTGAACGGTCTCATGTTGTTGGCCTCTACCGATTTTTACAGCATCACCCTTATGTAACGGCAGACGCTTAAGGTGTGCTGCCTTCAAAAGCGGGAGGGCAACTAGCTCAAGGGCATGCTGTTTGGTCTCTACCGACCTTTCAACATCACCCTGATATAATGGCAGACGCTTAAAGTGTCCTGCCATCAAAAGTGGGAGGCAACTAGCTCAAGGCACTCCTGGATTACGAGCCTTGGCTTAGGCCGTTGCCGGGATAAGAGGATCGAGAAGAATTGGCTTAACGACCGTATCTTACGACAAATACGACAACAACTGGGACGTAGACATCAAAATATTTTTTTTTTTTTTTTTTTTTTTTTTTTTTTTATGGTACGAAATGACATGACGAGCAAGCCGCTCGCCTGATGTTAAGCGACACGACTGCCCATATCAGTTGCAGTGACACTTGAAACACTAAATTATAGTTTCGCGTGACACTGCACTGCGCATGTCATTCTGAGACATCACAGTCTGGTAATAAGATTACATAACTGTGAGATTAGGTCATAAAGTCTCATTTGCCCAGTAATTTCACTAGCTACAGTGCCCTTCAAACCGGAACACAGTAGTGCTTGCGCACTACTGCTTGGCGGCAGAATAACTGGCAAAGCGGTGGTACCTACCTAGACGAACTTTGCAGAAAAGTCCTACCACCTAGTAAATAACTATGTTAAATATCTATGTAAAAATATCTATGTATGTAATACAATTTTTGCTATAACGGCCACCCATCCAAGTAGTGACCGAAGTGAAAGTTGCTTAACTTAACCAATTGGCTAAGAATGGATTGTTAAGCCACGCTATGAGAGCTACGCTGTGAGTGATAAATGTTTGAGATCCTTCATGACGACCCCAACTTCATCTCACAACATGAAACATTTATGTAACACATGGTACTTAAATTGTATAACACTGATACGTTCTGTTGAATAATTTACTACCGACTTATAGCTCACTGTGTCGGTACATACGCATTAATATTTATGAGCTTTTCTTTAGACTGTGGTCCCGTTCCTTGAAATGCTATCAGCATTTCTTACTCTGTGGTACCGATGAAATATTAAACTTCATTTACGTTTCGTCAAGGCTAACTTATGTTTCCGCATAAAGCTTTCTAGTCGTTGATTTATTTATATAAACTTCGGATTGTACATTCAAATAATATGTAATATAATATAATAATAATAATATGTGTGGACATCTCACACAACGCCATCTAGCCCCGAACTAAGCAAAGCCTGTGCTATGGGAACCAGACAGCTGATACAATACTTAAATACTTACTTAGGGTTAGTTGGTAGTAGCCCTGCCTTCTGAACTGTGGGTTGTGGGTTCGATTCCCACTCAGGACAAACATTTGTGTGATGAACATAGGTGTTTGTTCTGTGTCTGGGTGTCATATTGTATTCTATGCATGTATTTACAAACAAAAAAGTATCTAAGTATTGTATCAGTTATCTGGTTCCCATAGCACACGCTTTGCTTAGTTTGGGGCTAGATGGCGTTGTGTGAGATGTCCACACGTATTATAAAAAATAAAAAAAATACAAGTAACAAACACAAAGTATAAAAAACTGACTTCAGACTTATATTTGGTTTTGTCATGGATTCCATTTTCAGAACTGAACCAAATTGAAATGGGACCATAAATAAAAAAGAATCATCCAAATCAACTGAATTGGATGACTCCAGTTCACTCGCCCGGTCGTAAGTTCTGAGCTAACAAGCATTTAAAAATACAGTCAAATTGAGAACCTCCTCTGATTTTGAAGTGGGTTAAAAAGTAAGCATTTTTATCTCGTGTTTCTTATGGACAGTTATCTAAATTTCTTTTTTATTATCATTTGTCTACTTCACATCTACCATCAGTTTGTGATTGCTGTCATTTGGGAAAGTACGGTCGTCCATACTTTGTACGTTTTATTTCCTTATTTTGGGGAAAAGATCCCAAATGGGTTCATCACTGAGTAAATTTTCGACGTTCCTTGAAAACTATTTTGCCGATCGGCAGCCTTTATCGATAAGGTTAACTCCAATTACATGAAGGCTTGTACAATATTCATGCAGTCTTTGTGATTGGACAAATGATTAGTCATAATTATTATTTACTAGTAGCGCCCCGTGGTTTCACCCGCGATTAGAAAGTATTTTAATTATTTGCTCATCCCACGGAAACATTTCACTTTTCCGGGATAAAATGTAACCTATATGTTAATCCAGCGTATAAGGTATCTTGGTACCGAATTTCATGTAATTCCATTCAGCCGTTTGAGCGTGATGCAGTAACAAACATACACACATACAAACTTTCGCCTTTATAATATTAGTGTGATAGTGTGATTAAATGACCCACCGCATAGTCATAAATAATTTTTAATTGTATGACTATAAGTACATTAAAAATATATTATAACGAGCTTCTGCCCGCAGCTTCGCCAGCGGCGTGGCCTATGGGAAAATAGTTCAAGTTCAAAAAAGTTCACCCTCTTAAGGGCGGAATTTCGAAAAATCCTTTCTTAGCGGATGCCTACGTCATAACATCTACCTGCTTGCCAAATTTCAGCCCGATCCGTCCAGTGGTTTGGGCTGTGCGTTGATAGATCACTCAATCAGTCAGTCACCATTGAGTTATATATATTTAGAAGATGATTACCAAATTTAATTGTATAACAATAATAAAAAATTAAAAAGATGTCATAATACAAGAATTGAAAACATGTCATAATGAGTCCACTACTTGTTATCTAAACTCGTACATTCGAATCACACCTTCCACAGCCTCTGTGCTGTGGTGGTTGAGCAAGTCGGCTCATAACCCGGAGGCGGCGGGTTCGATTTCCGCAGCAGGACAAGCATTTCAGCACAGAAAAATAAACGCAAATACTTGTTCTGAGTCTGGGCGTTGTGGGGCCATGGTCCTCGTAGTTCTTAGGTGCCTAGACACAGGAAATCCTAGTTAGGGTCGAGGACTATGTATGTGATCGTTGTCGCCAAAATATTAAAACAACGAAAAACGTAATAACAAAATATTAAAACCACGAATATGACTAACCAAGGATGCCATCGCTTTTGACCTTTTGACAGGTGTGTGCGTTATTCAAAATGACCCTGTGAAGCACTGCTGTGTTCTGATTTGAAGGGCACTGTAGCTAGTGAAATGACTGGGTAAATGAAACTTTATGACCTGATCTCGCAGTCTAGTAATCTTATTACTAGATTGTGCTGATGTCTCAGGATGACGTGCGCAGTGCAGTGTCATGCGAAACTCTATACTAGAGTTCCAAGTGACACTGCAACTGATATGGGTAGCCGTATCGCTTAACGTCAGGCGAACGGTTAGCTCGTCACGTAAAAAGACATGAAACGAACGGCTTTTGATTATTTCCATACAAAGAACAATAATAATGACGCCCAACGATCACATACATAGATCCTGGACCCTAACTAGGATTTTCCGTGTCTCTGTACCCAGGAACTACGAGGAACATGGTCACAACACCTAGACAGAACAAGTATATGTGCTTTTTTTCCCTGTGCACAAATACAACTGCTGCTTGGCAGAATAACGGGCAAAAAAGTATAAAATAACGGGTGGTACTTACCTAGAGGAACTTTGCAAAAAAGCCGTACCACCTAGTAATGTATGACTGACTAACTTCAATTTAAACTAATCCAACAATGTCATATTCCAAACCCCAAGCTCTTAGGTTCTAACATATACAAGAAATGTCTTCATTAAAGTGACTCCACAATTTCAACCGCAAATATGTTTAGTAAATCCCATCATACTTTCGAGTTAATTTCTCAAGAAAATGCACGCATTTCGGAGCAAAGTTAACAAATTTCTGTAACGCGAGGGAGTAAACAAGTATGTGTCAAAGCAACCGCGTCTTGTACTTACGGGATTTCAGCTGAGAGTTAAGTAAATTGAAGTTAATGTCACACGAATTTAGGATCGAAATTCATTTAGCCACTTCACATCAAGAAATACACCGATAGAAATAATAATAATAATAAATATGTGTGTATGACGGCGGCTACGTCCAGTAATAAACTCTATGCGCAGCGGGCAGTACCGTAATTTACCCTTTGGTGGCATTTAAATTTATTACAGTGGCAACATCGGCAACTATCATGGCTCCCCCAACCATCTGGCTATAAAAAGGGACCGCTCGGTGTACTACGGATCATTCTTGTTCCGGACACGGCCCGGTGGACATGCTGAAGGCCTATAGTTATATAGGTTGCAACCTACGCAAAACCCGTTCTGCCGACATGTACATTTCACACAGCGCCATCTAGCCCCAAACTAAGCAAAGCTTGTACTACGGGCACCAGATAACTGATACAAAACTTTTTTATTGTAAATACATACATAGAATACAATATAACATCCATACACGACATAAATTGAGCTCATCACACAAATGTTTGTCCTGGGAGGGAATCGAACCCACGTTCAGAAGGCAGGGAAACTACCAACTGAGCTATCGGGCCAATCAAATGCTTGCAGTGTTTTCGATCAACCGTTCATTCTATCAGTGGTTACGACAAACTATGAGTACCTACTCGTACGACAAAATTGTAAATGACCCAATCTCATTAGGTCATCGTTTGTTTGATCAGTAATATGATACGGTCTACTGTATTTTCGACCTTTAGTTAAACGGGTAAATGATTTCAATCGCCAGGGGTAAGATCATAAGATATCTAACTATCACAATGGAAGTTTTGGCGGGAAAACGAAAAAGATCGCATCACCGCATTGTATTATTTTTCAAAACTTGTGTTATTTTAGTGTTAGTGCATAAAAATGGTGGCATTTTATTCATTAAATGCTGGATTACATGCATGAGTGTGGGAAAGTAGAATAATGATGGTGAAACGTTTCTTTTTGTGTTGTTTTCAAAACTCCATAGAATCTTCTGGTATAGTTGCCACCACTTTACTAGGAGTATGACTTGACTAGACTTCACTATGACTTGACTAGATGACTTGGACTGTGACTTGACTTGATCATTATATAACATCAATTATGTAACTTGGGAGATTATCAATTACTTGACACTGGCTAAATACACAAAAGTGTGGAGTAAAACTAAAAAAAACTATCATAATAACTGCCTACTGAAGTGTATAATTATTCTTATTTTTTTCTACGTCAGGGCAATAAGTCTTGTACTGACGTCCCGTTTAGCGTGTATTGTGCATTTTCCCCTGCCATCCCAGCTCCTTTAAGTAAAGTCTTTACTTGAAGGAGCTGGGATCAGTAACCAGCAGTTTAATAATTAGAATCTATCTTGAGACACTTCTCTAGATAGCTGCTTTAGTGGCAACGAACTATTACATTCAATTTGAATTTAGAACTACAAACTCATCATCATCATCCCTTTTTTGCGTCCGCTACTAAATGCAGGCCTCCCTAATCTAAGGGCCATAATGACCAGGTTTGCCTTACGTCTTGGTGATCGCAGTAGATTTTAATGCAGACCGAAGAGAATGCTGATTCTCATGATTCTTTTCTCATATGATCATTCTCTAAATGATGATAATTTCCTGGGTATTACCATAGGTAGTTCATATGGTACCCGCGGGAAGGGTAGGGTCGTCTTATTCTAAGCCGGAACTATACGGCTAAACTGTAGACTAATTTAACTATATAATATAGGGTGTTATATTTTATTCTATGTATGTAAGTATATTATTTTTATTTTTATTAATCTGCATTTCCACAGACACCTGGGTCCGTGCTTTTTGTTAGATAATTTTTTATATTTATGAATTAAGCCTATTATTAACATGAACTTATATATAATACAGGAAGGATGTAGGTACGTATTTACAAATAAAAAGTTTATAAGTATCTGGGTCCTATAATACAAGCTTTGCTTAGTTTGGGTTTGGGGCTAGATTGCGCTGTGTGAAATGACCACAAATATTTATTCATTTTATTAAATTTTACTAGATGGTAGGACTTTTCTGCAAAGTTCGTCTAGGTAGGTACCACCGCTTTGCCATTTATTCTGCCGCTAAGCAGTAGTGTGAAAGTGTAACTGTGTTTTGGTTTGAAGGACACAGTAGTTAGTAAAATTACTGAGCAATTGAGACTTTATGATCTGATCTCACAGTCGAATAATCTTATTACCAAACTGTGCTGATGTCTCAGGATGATGTGGGCAGTGCAGTGTCATACGAAACTATATATTTCGGAGATGCGAGTGACACTGTTATGGGTGGCCGTGTCGCTTAACATCAGGTGAACGACTAGCTCATCACATCATTCACTAACATAAAAATAAAATAAAAATATATGATCTCAGACGACAATTACATGTAACCACGGCCGATCTTTTTGAGAGACAAACGCCGTATTTTGTTGTATTTTTCAAAGAGACTAAAGATTAGCCGTGGTTACATCACACACATTTTCTGCTTCGGAGAATTACTAAGGAAAGCAAAAGACGCAAGCCAACGATAAAAGAAAACACACAGAATTTACACGTCAAGACAACCTTTTCTCCACATGCCGGTCTCATTATGCAGGATGCCCTCAGGGGTCCGGATGTCCGGAGACACCGTAAACACACAATAAAGGTCCCCCAAATACTTGCATAAACAATTTATCAAAACGGAAATTGTGCCCTGAGCCCCCAGCACAAAGGAGCCAACTGAAAGGGCTAAGTAGGTCGATTGACAACTATGATTCTGCGGATTTTCGTTTTTAGAGTTGTGGCATTTGACGGCTTCTAATCGCTTTGAATGGAACCGTTATTATAATTTTGGTAACCCCCGACGTATAAACCACGGTGTGTTTGTTATATGTTTGACATGTCTCTGTGTATGTGTGAGTCTGTTGTTGCATCCATTGACCAATGATACAACTTCCCCTCATACGAAAAATAGTAGTTGATTTCCACTACTAGCCATTGCGAGTACGTCAGTTTCGTTTTGAATTCCCGCGGAGAAACAACACATGAAAAATCACAGAATATTAGAAAAACTAGTTATTTCTCAGTGAAATAGTGCGGAGAGAATAGCAAGACGTCTTGGCTGTGCAAAGGACGGCATATCATTCCACAAGTAAGCAATGTTTATATGGTCGTCGATGTTTGTTCTGTGTCTGGGTGTTATATTATATTCTACGTTTATATTTACAAACAATTAATCTCTTTGTATTCCATATGTTCTTTGGTTCCCATAGTACAAGCTTCGCTTAGTTTGGGGCTAGATGGCGCTGTGTGAAATGTCCATAATATATTTTTTTTTATTATGTTAGTTTTATGTTTAACATTCACATTAATGTTTCCCATGACACAGTTGACTGGAGACTTGCAGACAAAAAGCTGAACAATCTTTATCGACTACATCATTATTCATCAGTATTCAATTTTACTAAAACAGTAGTGTCGATTCTGTGTCGCATTCTCTAAAGCTAAACGAAATAAACATATTTCCGTCTTTTTCATTTTCCCTTTATCAGAAGAGTACCGCCATACTTTAAGTTTACTTTAGTTTTAGAGAATGTGACACAGAATCGACACCAGTGTTACAATATTTATCTTTTTTATTCAATTTTATGATAAACTCCATTGTTTTGACGCTTGAAACTGCCTCTCGCATAAAAGATTGTCTCGCTAATAAATTAATTCAAATATTTCCTTCGCTAATTTCGAAAATTCTTCAAAAACTTTTCCCAAACTCAAGTCCACGTGAAACCCCTTTGATTTGCAAGTGAAAGGGGTGCCCTGAGTCCATTAAGCCGTAATGACGGGCCGGAATTAAACAAGGCAAAAGTTTGAAGCAAAGAAAGTTGAAAGTTTCCAGATTTTAACAAGGATGTAGATTGTTGCTAAAATTTTGTAAATTATGAAACATTTTTAGCTTAATTTTTAAAAGAAGCAGGTGAAAACATTGACTGAATACAGCCGAAAACCCGACATCGTGCTTTAGGCCTAGACACCGCCAATGAGTGCCATAACAATTAAATTTAACAATACTGTACGCTTATTGGTGGAGCTAGCTGATGATCAACAAGCAATCAATGAGCGTTCAGTATTTCATCTGCCACTCATTGACGCTGACACGTATTTAGCAAACGTATACGAGAATCCGCGGAAAGTGTTACTTGGATGAGTTTTGGCGGGAACATGAAAAAGATCATCACATTGTATTATTTTCCAAAACTTGTGTTTTTTTCAGTGTTAATGCATAAAATTGGTGGCGTTTTATTTGTTATGTGCTGGATTACAGGCATGTGTGTAGGAAAGTGGTATAATGATGGTGAACGTTTCTTTTCGTGTTGTTTCTAAAACTCCATAGAAGCTTCTGGTAAAGTTGCTACCACTTTACCAAGAGTATGATTTGACTAGACTATGACTTGACTTGATAACTTGGACTGTTACTAGATTTGACATATATTATATTAATTTACTTGATAAATTTATCAATTACTTGAAACTGGCTAAATACAAAAAATTGAGGAACCAAAACCAAATAAAAAAAAGTGTTACTTACCTATATAACATTTTAATTGACTTAAGTACAGACGGGAATAGAACTCAGAATTAAGGTAAAAAACAGGCCCAGGTACAAAAAATAACTTGCCGGCTTTCCTTGTTTCCACCTAACTACAATCTGGGAGTCTTCGAGTATGCACCATTGTAGACTGCGTCGGCACTTTCGGTCAGGTGAAACTGCGGTCAAATGATTTGTCTATATATACAAAATGAATCTTAATTTCCATTGGTCATCGGATCACGCGTGAACGGAACATTGTCACTTAATCTGTTTTATTGTGTTTATTTTTGTCAGGAGAAGGTTCTTATGAAAGAAAAATTTAAGAAAGTTGAGCGGAAAATTAGAAAATTTTCACCACGCGGATGATACAGCAAAGCAAAGCTAGTAAACAATAAAAAAGTTAATGATGATATATATATGTATATTGTGTATATAATTATTTATTTCACATACTGTATTTTGTATTATTATTTTGATTAAGTTATATTTAAGTTTTATGTTTTGATTATTTAAGTTACACTCCTATGCTTTATTTTACATTATTTGAGTGCACGTGTAATTGGATTATAAAATTGTTCATTATGTAATTTTTAAATAATTAAAAAAAAACATTATTAATGTATTTTCTATGATGCACTTATAAATAAAATAAAATAAAATGTGATTGACAGTAATTCCCACCGAAGCCAATTATAGTTACAAAAGGCATCAAAAGCTGTCTAGATAAACGAGTCCGTAATCTAAATGTAAACTCCAAACGATATGAATTCAAAAAATCGATGAAATAAAATTATGCGATAAGCGTAGTGCGAAAGAATGAGGGTAATGATAAAGCGATGACGCTGTACCTAGATTTTGTTTTTTTTTTTGTTGGGCTCCACACTTTTGTGTATTTAGCCTGTCTAATAATTGTCAATTTCTCAAGTTCTAAGCGATAAGACTGCCTATTGTACTAGTATTAGTAAATTATGTAAGGTTTTCATTTTGTAAAATTGTTTTTTTTTACGGTGTACAATAAAATAATGATCTATCTATCGAATATATTTAACAGATGGATAGGTGCTATAGATAGATTGACAGATGAACTATTTATAGTACGCACCAAATAATAAGAATTATCAAAAAACAATTATTTATATAAAGTAATAATATAAATAATAATAATAACGCCCAACGATCACATACATAGATCCCTAGACATATCTAGGGATCTACGAGAACCATGGTCCCACAACACCTAGACTCAGAACGAGTATTTGCGCTTTTTTTCTTGTGCACAAAAACTTGTTCTGCCGCGAGAATCGAAACCGTCGCCTCCGGGTTATAATCCAACTTAACCACTACACCACAGAGGCTGTCGAACAATGGGCGACCTTAACTCTGAGTTATTTATTTATTTACTCATCTATTTCTATCATTTAAGTGGAATAAAACCTTTATTTTCAAACTAAATGATAAATATAATAACTAATACTAAACACTATGTAGTAATGTAGTAGTAGTAGGCTACTACTACAAAAAAAAAAATTTGGACTCTACTGGCCGCGATGATCTATAGACAGTCCAAATGCGAATTTAAGTAGATTTAATGTAATCACACTATCACATCACACAAATATTATAGAGGTGAAAATTTGTATGTGTGTTGTGTGTATGTGTGTATGTTTGTTGCTTCATCACGCTCAAACGGCTAAATGAATTTGGATGAAATTCGGTATCAAGATAGCTTATACACTAGATTAACATATAGGCTACATTTTATTCCGGAAAAGTGAAACTTTCCCATGGGATGAGAAAATCATTAAAATACTTTTTATCCGCGGGTGAAACTGCGGGGCCCAATTAGTAAGAAATATTGTTAAGCTGTTTGAACTAAAATAACAATTCACAACTACCACATATTTTTTCCTACTCTCTAATACAACATTTTCAACAGAAAACAAACTCATAAAAAATGTAATAAAATTCTTATAAAAACATCATAAGAGCAGAAAACCGTCATTTAGAGGTTGGCGACATGAATACATAAAAATATATTAATTTTGCCACCATGTGTGTGGTGGTGATATGAATTTTTATGAGCGTATGTATAATTAAAAAGATGTATGATCGACCGCGCCATATTGTGGGCATGATTGCTGACAAACGGTAATTATTATACCTGTAAAATTTCATTTTAGAACGGCATCACAGAGAAAAAAACATTTTTTTTATCAACCTCTATCAGGCAAGGCATATTTTTTACTAGTTGCGCCCCGCGGTTTCACCCGCGGATAAAAAGTATTTTAATTATTTACTCATCCCACGAAAAAAATTAACTTTTCGGGGATAAAATGTAGCCTATATGTTAATCTAGTGTATAAGCTATCTTGGTACCGAATTTCATCCAAATCTATTCAGTCGTTTGAGCGTGAAGGAGTAGCAAACATACACACATGTGTATGTGTGTACGTTTGCTTTGCTTTATGTTACACACAAACACACATACAAACTTTCGCCTTTATAATATTAGTGTGATGCAAAATAAAAGCCAGCATCTGATGCCTTCTTGCTTTTCTAGTCGCTTGATGCCTTCACCAAACGTTTGGTATGGAAACGTACAGGGACATGGGTCCCTGTATGTTTTCAAGCCGAACCCCATAGACGCATTGTCTCTACTCCACTCCACCTTAAACGGCACAAATATGTAGCCCTATCAAGGAGTGCATTGTGTCGTTTGAAGTTTTCGGCCTTGATAGCGGCTGCAGCTAGGATGAGGCTCTTAAAAATTATTCATTACATCTGCAATGGTGAAATATTTTATGTTACAGCGATTAAATTTAGAAGTTTCTAATATTTTCTTATCGTTGATAAAAATACACTGAATTTTCATCAAGGTTTAAAACGAGCTTTATGCGAAACGCTTACTTTTTCTCTAACAAAACCCGCTAAGTTTACCGTCTGGTTATTATAAAATATTTGTAATACTAAACTTTACCGGTCTTAATACTAAACTTAACCGGTCTTTGAGAAAATTAAAACTGGCTGCGAGAAAAAAAGACTAGGTTACAAGACTTGCAAATAAGGGCTGGATTTTAAAGGAATATTACCCACCAGTTTTGTAAACAAAACAATTTGTCTACAATAAATTTGTAGACAAATTGTTGAAAGGCATTATCGACCTTCTAAAGGCAATGATGCCATTTTACCGGAAGTACCAATATAACAATACAATTTATTGACTTCGTTATTTGGATGATGGAGATCTTCGTTAACCAAACGTTTTCAACTTCCGTTCGCCTTGCCAGCTTACTCCCCAAGTCAAGCGTGAGTAAAGAAATTTTACTCCAAAAACTAATAAAATTAATAAGCCCGAAGTATGTGCGGACACGCATCTCAAAGGCTATGAAGAAACTATCGAATTCAACTCCTTGCAAGCGTAACTACGACTACTCTACAACTCTATGCGACCGCCTTAAAGCTGCTTATGCAACTGTATAATTATAAAATGTTTTGCCCTTTATATAGGTCGGCGCCGGCGTCGTCAATAACGTAAACAACGCGTGTCCCTACAATTGTGTACAAAGATGTCAACATGCCATTCTCAATCGTATTATATGGGTAATAAAGTGGTTTATAGAAATACCAGTTAATTTAATAGGGAAGGATCTTATTGCAAAAGTGTAGATGTTCTAATAGTGCGCTACGTCAAACGTTTGGACTTCACTAACGACGGTAGGTAGAGAAACTTATGGCCCGCGGTCGGCAAGCGCTTGTAATCTTATACTTTAATGCGGCCTTGTTAGTGCGGGTTTTCATTTTAAGTTGTTTTATTTGACTGGCCTGATAGATCAGTTGGTAGTATTCCTGCCTTCTGAACTGTGGGTTGTGGGTTCGATTCCCACCCAGGACAAACATTTGTGTGATGAACATAGGTGTTTGTTCTGTGTCTGGGTGTTATATTGTATTCTATGTATGTATTTACAAACAAAAAGTATCTAAGTATTGTATCAGTTATCTGGTTCCCATAGTACAAGCTTTGCTTAGTTTGGGGCTAGATGGCGCTGTGTGAAATGTCCACAGATATTATTATTATTATTATTATTATTGAGTACCTTGTTGACTGATTCGATTATAGTTTGCTATAGAGTCATCTGAAGATGTTGGCACTAACTAGTGGGTAGACAAAAGTATTCGTCGATCCGTTATGGGACAATAACGGTGGTTAAAAAGTTTAATATGACGGCGGCAACGTCCAGTTATAAACTCTATGCGCAGCGGGCAGTCCCGTAAGTTACCCTGTGGTAGCCTTTAGATTTATGACAGTGGCAACACCGGTAGATGTCATCACTCCCCCACTCATCTGGCTATAAAAAGGGAGCGCTCGATTTACTACGGATTCATTCTCGCTCCGGACACGGCCCGGTGCGCATGCTGAAGGCCTATAGTTATATAGGTTGCAACCTACGCACAACCAGTTCCTCCTATAAATATAAATCTTTGATATACGAAAGTTTAAACAAAACTACAATTCGAAAAAACAAATGAAGATCGGAATTCCGCTTTTCGGACTTTTTTGTTTTTTTGATTTTTTCGGTAGATGGCCGTACTATTCAGCCAATATTAGTATTTCAACAATTAAAAAAGGTAAATATTTTGGTCAAGACTATGGTATTTTAAATAAATATTTGAAACTAAATTATAATAAAGTCATTTAAAAACTATGTTCTTTAATGAATACTTAGATATTTATATTTTTACGAGCATCTGCCCGCAGATTCGCCTGCGGCGTGGCCTATGGGAAAATCATTCAACCACCCATTTCACCCTCTTGAAGGTGGAATTTCGAAAAATCCTTCCTTAGCGGATGCCTGCGTCATAACATCTACCTGCATGCCAAATTTCAGCCCGGTCCGTCCAGTGGTTTGGGCTGTGCGTTGATACATCACTATGTCAGTCACCTTTGAGTTATATATATTTAGATTTCTGGCATATTATATTTGCTAAAACATAATTGATGACTTTAAAATAAAATTTAAAATTAAAAAAAATTACAGTAAATGTAAAGTTACAACTAAAAAACATCATTTACTAATACTTAACTTTATTTTCAATTTTACATCGGACTGTAATTGTGACTGTGGAGAAAGTTTGAACATGGTCCAATAGAGATGTGAAAATTGAAGTAGTATTTTTATAATTTGACAGCTGTCAGTTGAAAACGATTCTCCCTAGGGCTAATATTACTTTCAACCTGCTCCAAGGTAACTTCAGATCTATTTTTTGAGTGTGAGTAATGAGAACAAAGATTTTTTAAAATTAGGCTAGGACCGTAACATTTAGTTTCTTGTCAACCCTAATTTTCTTGGAATAGTAATCTTTAAATGGGAAAACCCCATTGCGGGAAAACGAAAAAGATCGCGTCGACGCATTGTATTATTTTCCAAAACTTGTGCTATTTTCAGTGTTAGTGCATAAAATTGCTGGCATTTTATTCTGTAATTGCTGAATTACAGGCATGAGTGTGGGAAAGTGGTATAATGATGGTGAAACGTTTCTTTTCGCGTTGTTTCCAAAACTCCATTGAAGCTTCTGGTAAAAATGCCACCATTTTACTAAGAGTATGACTTGACTAGACTAGACTAGACTAGACTAGCTATGACTTAACTTGATGACTGGGACTGTGACTTGACTTGACTTCACACATTATATAATATTAATTAACTTGAGATATAAGCACTTTGTAATTTTATATGCTTAGTGAAATAACTTAATTTTAAGTACCAAATATAATTTTGACTTGTAAAAGTGCTAAAATTAGACTATTTGCAATAAATCTTTTGACTTTGACTTTGACTTCATTAATTACTTGACACTGGCTAAATACACAAAAGTGTGGAGCCAAAATCAAACAAAAAAAACACTTCAAATGTTCTTGGTGATTTTATTTTACATACGGAAACATTATTTCACAAAAAACGAAAGTAATCAATTAATCTACCGTTTTTAGTCTAACATTTGCACCAGCGGTTTTCGAACTAACATGCATTAGGAAGTTAGGATCGTTTGAAACTCTATCGTGTCTGGATCCGTTCCAGGATTTTAATTAATTTTCCCCATGTTAGATAACCGGCTTTACTTACTTCTATGTTTGCCTAGTACTTAGTAAACTCAGAGGTACTGTCGTTTGTTCATTTGTGGGTAGTAACAACTATGAAACCCTTTAATAGAATCTAGCTGCTATTTTCACAGTTATCGTAACAATAATATTTATTTTAAGATGGCGCAATGGAAATTTGGCTGTAATAATGCTTCAATTCTGTTTATGAATACTAGTTGCGCCCCGCGGTTTCACTCGTGGATAAAAAATATTTTAATTATTTGCTCATCCCACGGGACCATTTCACTTTTACGGGATAAAATGTAACCTATATGCTAATCCCGTGTATAAGCTATCTTGGTACCGAATTTCATTCAAGTCCATTCAGCCGGTTGAGCGTCAAAAAGTAACAAACACACACACATACACACATATATACATACAAACTGTCGCCTTTATAATATTAGTGAAATATAGTGAGATATTAGTGGGATAAGTAGAGATTAGTGAGATAGAGAGAGAATGCCGTAACGGAAAGTAAAAATCACTCGTGTGGAATATCTTTGATTATTGCGGTGTAATAAGATCCAATTTACGAGTTAATGTGAAGAAAAATTATTTGCGACTCAAGAATAAACGATTTGCGTCTAAAGCGACAAGAAAAGCGAAATGCAAGACCAGTTTTTTACGAATCTACGTAAAGGCATTCTTACGGCTTCTTCTTCTTAATGCCTCGTCTACCCTTTTTTGAATTAGGTACCTACACCAAAAACTAATTGAAGTAAAACTTCTTTACGAACGCTTGACTTTGAAAATACCTACCCTGGTGAATGCGAGGCAAACGGAAGTTGAAGTTGGTTCACGTAGATATCTATTTTTCCGGGGGCGAGTTGGCTGGACTGCAGTCACGACCCCTTCTCGCGCCGGTACGGCGGGCGAGGGCTCAAGGGGGGTTTTAGTGGGTTCGAGTCCCACATACCCCTTACCACCATACCACGAGGGTGGTGGCAGGGAAGTACGAGAGCATTTCCCCCCCTCAAAAAAAAAAGATATCTATTTGTCAACATAGCAAAGTTAAGATTTGTATTATTATGTTGGTATGTCCGGTAAAATGACAATTAACAGTTGTCAAAATAGCGACGTTAAAAGTACACAAAGCAAAAACAAAGATGATAGATAGATGGAGCTAAACTAAAGAGTTTTACTTTAGTCATGTGGTTTAAAGCACACACGTTTTTTATTTTCGAAAAACACGGTTTATAATTGCGTTTGTAACTGTCTACTTATATAACTTATCCCTAAGCCACTTACAAAAGTTTCACCATAATAAACAAACCCTTAAATAAATAAGTTCGTTTTGTCCCTTTTCAAAACGTAGCTAACAATAATAACGGTACTATTTAGCCCTTAACCTGACCTACCTTTCACCCTTATTAGATGTATGAAAAGCTAGTACAATTTCCCTTTATGCGGAAAAGCACCAAGAAAAATGTGTGTTTGTAGAGTCGCTATTTATTTAATTGTGTTTGTTTATATATATATATATATATATATATATATATATATACATACAAGGTGGATTTTAATTCGTTCTTTTCCTTTAATGTATGTATTCAGTCCATGCTTAAGAACACTCCAATATTACTAAATACAAAAAGTACTTATGAAATAAAACTTAAATATAGGAATTATCAAATTAAATTCTAAAGAAAAGTCTTGCGGCATTGAACAAAGCAGGTGTTTTATTGCCTATGAAATATTTACAAAGCACTCGGCTGGTGCCCGCGCTGTGTGTATCTTTAAATAGACATTTCGGCTGTCATACAGTTATTTTAGGAGGCACTAAATACAAACAAAACCACTGTACGAATATTCTATAGCACGGTCTGAGTACATACATTTAAGGAAAAGAGCGAATTAAATTCCACCGTGTATATATGTTAGGTTTTTGTATGTTAATGTGACGAGCTACTCGTTCACCTAATGTTAAGCGACACAGCCGCACATAATAGATGCAGTGTTACTTGAAACTCTAAAATATAAAGTTTCGCGTGACACTGCACTGCACACATCATCCTCATAAAAAAGCACAGTCTAGTAATATTACTTGGCTTTCAGATCAGGTCATTAAGTCTCATTTGGCAAGTAATTTGGCCAGTTATTCTTCCGCCAAGCAGTAGTGCGCAAGCACTACTTTGTTCCGGTTGTCCATTGTAGCTAGTGAAATTACTGAGCAAATGAGATTTATAAACTTTTTTTTAATGTTAAGGAATTACGTGACGAGCTAGCCATTCGCCTGATGTTAAACGACACGGCTGCTCATATCAGCTGCAGTGTCACTCGGAACTCTAAAGTATAGAGTTTCACGTTACACTGCACTGCGCACGTCATCCAGAGACATCAGCACAATTTAGTAATAAGATTACTAAACTGTGAGATCAGATCATAAAGTCTCAATTGCCTAGTAATTTCACAATTAATTACAAGTAATTTCAATTTGCCCTTTCCTACCTGATCTCACACTCAAGTAATTCCGTTACTAGAATGTGTTGATGCCTCAGGATGACGTGCGCAGTGCAGTGTTACATTAAACTTTATATCTTAAAGTGTTACTCCACTGTATACGGATTATTTTAGTTTGTTAAAAAATCAATGTAAAGACGTATGGCAAGAGTATTTCGATAGGAGGTCGACAGAAAAAGGAATCTGGTATCGGACTATTCAACCAGAAATTATGACGCATCCATGGCTTGAACAAAATACGCTTAACCGGAATATACTAGTTACCGCTCTTAGACTGCGCTCCGGACACATTTCATCAAACAAGTTTGCCTTTTTAATGAAGAAAGTACCATCACCAAATTGTGAAGAGTGTGGGTCCGTTGAAGATGTACAGCATGTTCTGTTGGAATGTGTCCGGAATGCCGGTGACAGAAGGACAAGTGTTCTAGGAACCGAGAATTTGTTTAATTTAGGATTATGCAACAGTATTTTATCGTCTCCCTTGTCAAAAGAAGCCTGTAGTCTGTATGCATTACTTAAAAATCACAGCAGAACATAAGAATGATTGTTGTAAACCGATTGGGCAATGTGGTCGCACAGCGACAAAGCCCTGTTTTTTGTATGTGTAATAAATTTAAAAAAAAAAAAAATCTTAGTGTCTAGTGCAACTGTTATGGGCGGCCGTATCACTTAGCATCAAGTGGGCGACAAGCTCGTTACGTCATACATTAACAAAAAAAGTATAAAAGTAGAGCTACTGCCTAATATGAGGCCAGTACATTTAAAGACAAAGGTTTTTGTATCAAACATACAAAAGAATAATACTCCCAAATCATAATGCCAATACAATCCTATATCCGATCAAATACTAAATTAGGCAGCCGGATATTGCCTGAACCCGGATATCCGCTTCATATCTCAAGCTGCCATCGGTGGCCGCTTCTAACCGGATAAGCTGTATTATAGCTTGCTATAAGCTATTTATAGCGTAGATCGACTGAACGATAACGCTTGCCCACTCAATAAGAACGACTGCATATATAATATCCTTTTGAAAACCACAAGAATTAAACAATATATTTTGACAAAGCGATTGGCTTCCTCGTTTATCATGTGAACAGCCAAAGAGTGGAACGCTTTACCGGCGTCCGTATTTCCCGAAAACTTACAACCTTGGAGTCTTCAAATCTAGAGTGAACAGGTATCTTCTAAGCAAGCGTGTTACATCCTAGACCGCATCATCAAATCGAAACTTAATTGCAACAATAACACAATTTTATATGGATTTGGCACTTTTTAAACTTTTGCGACTTGAAAAAATATTGTAAAGATAAAACGGGTCTATTCACGTACAAAAATTGTACTGTAATTGTATTGTAACTTGGTTGAAACGTCGAGATTAGTCAAAATTATGTTTTTATAATAATTTATGTACGCGAATAGACCCGTTTTATCTTTACAATATGGATTTGACAGTTTTAATACGTATTTTATGTTAGTTAGTAAGAAAATTTTCAAAAGTAGGAATTAAATGTTCCATTGCAATCAAAGTTCCATGATCACCCCCTGATCAGTTAGGCGATCACGAAACTTGATTGAAATAGTAACAGAAATACGTATGAACTTGATAGTTTCAATGCTTCCTTTATTATGCATGAATACTACGAAAATTTTAAAATTAAGAATGAAAATTCTATTGTTACATTGCAATCAAGTTCCATGAACACCCCCTGATCAGTTAGGCGATCACGAAACTTGATTGAAATAGTAACAGAAATACGTATGAACTTGATAGTTTCAATGCTTCGTTTATTATGCATGAATACTACGAAAATTTTCAAATTAAGAATGAAAATTCTATTGTTGCATTGCAATCAAGTTCCATGAACACCCCCTGATCAGTTAGGCGATCACGAAACTTGATTGAAATAGTAACAGAAATACGTATGAACTTGATAGTTTCAATGCTTCGTTTATTATGCATGAATACTACGAAAATTTTCAAATTAAGAATGAAAATTCTATTGTTGCATTGCAATCAAGTTCCATGAACACCCCCTGATCAGTTAGGCGATCACGAAACTTGATTGAAATAGTAACAGAAATACGTATGAACTTGATAGTTTCGAGAAGTAGTTTATGTGCATAACTTCTTAGAATAATTTAGAATTAGATATGAAATGTGTCTTCCCCTTGGTCAATAAGGCGATGACGTAACTCGTTTACAAGCTTTTTTATAATATCTGTGGCCATAACACAGTTTCGTTGCCTTCTGACCTAGATGAACCAATGGGAATTATGACCACTTCACCCTTACATAATCCGATCACGTAACACCGCGGGAAGCTATGAATATTCAACTGCAGTAGGATAGCGCGAAGATTACAATCAAATGCAAAGCGATGATGGGATAGCCTCTTTGGTGTGGTGGTAGAGCAGATCAGCTCATGACCCGAAAGCGGCGGGTTCGATTCCCGCGGCAGGATAAATATTTGTGCACAGATTTTTTTTTTATCTATCTAACTATTCAATCGACTTCAAAATTGAGAAGGTTCTTCATTCTACTGTATTTTTTTTATGTTTTTACCTTGGTATCGTTTGTAAATTTATTTAGAAATTTCCTTTTTTATTTGAAAAGACATACTTTTAAATTAGTCCCATATAAATTCTTCAATCATTCTTTCAATCAATCAACGATCACATACATAGATCCTGGACCCTAAGATTCTCTGAATCTAGGGACCCAGGAACTACGAGGACCATGGTCCCAGAACACCCAGATACATAAAAGTATTTGAGCTATTTTTTCTGTACGTAATCACTAGTCCCGTCGCGGGAATATTATTAAATGAATATTATGGTGATGAAAACGAATGACAGCACGAATTGGGTCATGGAATAAAATAAAGCATATAAATGCGCTTGGTTTAATTTAAATACCCCATCTCTGGTTCAAGTAAACTAACTTAATCAAGTTAAGTTTAAGCTGAGGAATAGTTTCCTAATCACATATGTTAAGTTTAACCCATTTACCGTTTATAACTATGTATTTGTTTAAACGGTATCTAATGTTACGCGTTTGTTTGTGATTTGCCACATACGTTACTCATTAAATTAAAGTCTTTTTTTTTTTAAAGACGGAATATGTTAATTTCGTTTAGCTGTGGAGTATGCAACACAGAACCTACACCAATCTATATTTAAGCTGCTTTGCACTATCCCACAAAAATTTCCACGTTACGTCAGGTTAAGTAGAAGATAATGCTCTCTTTTTAACAACAACAAAGAAGAACAAAATAACCTTCTTATTTTGGTTCGATAGAACAGAACTTTCGTATATACATTAAGTACTGAAACGTAGCTATATAAACAGTAAAACAACTGCTGTTTGCAATCAAGGAGTATTCAACTGCTCTCAAACTTGGGAATCGTGAATTTTGGACTAAACCTAATGCAAGCCAAGATTATGAAATGGCCTTTAAAGATAATGTATTTTGCATTTATGCAAGCTAGTAGTGTATGCATCTTGTAATGAGCGATCACGGTGGTTAACTAAAATGTTTTATTTGCTGATCATCATCATGAACAGCCTGTACTTTCGAGAGTACTTTCATACGAGAAGTAGCTTTATTTCATTTGAATATGAGCAGTATCTATCTACTCTCTGACGCGAAAAGGCTGCTTAAAGACCGACCCTTGGAATTTTGTATAGAATTCGTAAAATCTCAATAAATTCATTTTTAGCTTTCGTAAGTTATTTTTAAAACTAGATTTCAATCGTTCTGCGTAATAGTACTCACTATCTAGTGCGAAGAACGCCAGTCCTGCCTAAACGTTAAAATTAAAGTTTTGGTACTTCAAAGTTTCAAAACACTTGGATTTAAGGAATATGGATCAAAGAGAGGCGCCCAAAAACCTTCGCAAAAAGGTGAGTAAAATGGTTTACAATTCCCGCGGAACGTGAGTTGGCTGGTGGCCAGACGAGGGGAAGATTTACTTTCAAATTCTGGAGTGGTACAAGTCAATGGTGGACTTAGTACGCTTTCACGAGTTTTTTAAATCAATCTTTAATTATCGATCAATCTTTAATAATAATAACGTTTTAAAATATTGGGAGAAGTCACTGATTCCCGAAATACAGTTTAAAAACTAGTTCAGTAATAGGTATTTACTTGGCTAGCATGCTACACCTTCGATCACATCGTCACTTCCCATCAGGTGAGAGCGTGGTCAAATGCTAGACAAGTTTGAAGTAAAAAAAAAAAAAAAAAAAGTTCGGGAATCTATGGATTCATTAATTTAATGTAATAATATTTATGTCAATAAACATTTTTGTATTTGTATTTAATCATCCCATCTAATTTTGTACACTTTATATTGTGTCGTAATAAATCTAGGCTCTTAAATTCATTATTATGTTGTATGTTCAAAGTCAAAGCAAAAGGATTTTTTTGAAAATCGGCTATTTATAGCACTTTTACAAGTCAAAATGATATTAGGTGTTTAAAATTAAGTTATTGTTCTAAGTATATAATATTACTAATTGCTTAGTGTCTAAATATTATATAGCAAGCTCATTAGGTACTACAATGTTATGTGTTCATATATTATGTCTTCGTTCTCGCTTGAGCAAGCAATCCGGCAATGCAGACCAGAAAACTCCGATCCAAAGCCTTGATTACACCTGTAAAGTAGAAGCTACAAGAAACTTTAGAATTATCCTCTATTAACTAGCTTGTAACTTGGACTACAGTCAAATTAAAGTGAGTACAGGCCACGAACTGGCAGCTAAAAAAGCGCAAATTTGATCAGCTCGCGCTCAAATCCAATGGAAAAATTTGCGTCTTTTTTGTTATTCATATTTTTGTAGCCAGGACAGCCAAACTAGGTGTATTTTTTTTTTATGTTGAGGAATGACGTGACGAGCTAACTGTTCACCTGATGTTAAGCGATACGGCTACCCATATCAGTTGCAGTGTCACTCGGAACTCTAAAGTATAGAGTTTCGCATGACTCTGCACTGCGCACGTCATCCTGAGACATTCACACTAGTAATAAGATTACTAGACTGCGAGATCAGGTCATAAAGTCTCATTTGCCCGGTAATTTCACTAGCTACAGTGCCTTTCAAACCGGAACACAGCAGTGCTTGCGCACTACTGCTTGGCGGCAGAATAACTGGCAAATCGGTGGTACCTACCTAGACGAACTTTGCAGAAAAGTCCTACCACCTAATTTTTGATCAGATAGGCATAGCTATGTATCAAGGGTTCCGTACACGTATATTTTGTGATAAGACCAAATAAAATAGCTCCAATTGAATAGTGGTTGAAAGCCACACATAACTCCAATTCGTACTTCATTGGTTTTAAGTTTTGAAGTAAAACTTTTTTGCGCACGCTTGACTTGGGGAGTAAGCTGGGGAATGAGAGGCGAACGGAAGTTGAAGTTGGTTCACGTATAGTTCTTAGTTGTCGGGGGGCGAGTTGGCTGGACTGCAGTCGCCTTAGAAGAGCCAGAATACTTGTTCTGAATCTGGATGTTATAGGATTATGGTCCTCGGTAGTTTCTAGATCCCATAGATCCTAGTTAGGGTCCAGGATCTATATACGTGATCATTACGCGTTCCTATCATTATTACTTTAGAGTATTTTCATCTATAAAACAAATAAAAAATGGCAGGATGTCTATAAAACCAACAATAGTAAATTGAAGCATGATTCAGTCTTGATTAATACTGGGGTCGAGTCCCGGACACAGGTGGTGTTAGATTTTTGCCTCGCCTGATCGATGGGCCGAGAAAACTTTTTTACGATGATAAAACGAGAATATTTTATCAGGAGAAAAGTGTTGGCTACTGTCGACGAACATCTGCTTATGTTTTTGTGAACAGATGCTCTGTTGAACAGTTGTTTGACGGGCTTGTTTATTTCCTTTTGTTTTGTTTGCTTTTTGTGTCGAATAATAAAAGTGTATTGATGAAAACAGATCATAATATTTCGGGATAATTTAGACAGACGTGACGGAAGTCTCTGCTTCATTGGTCAAGAGGTTGTCAAGAGTTTTTGCCGGGAAAACGAGAAGGATCGCTTCACCGTATTGTATTATTTTCCAAAACCTGTGTTATTTTCAGTGTTAGTGTATAAAAATGGTGGCGTTTTATTCATTAAGTGCTGGATTACAGGCATGAGTGGGGAAAGTGGTATAATGATGGTGAAACGTTTCTTTTCGTGTTGTTTCCAAAACTCCATAGAAGCTTCTGGTAAAGTTGCCCCCACTTTACTAGGTGGTAGGACTTTACTGCAAAGTTCATCTAGGTAGGTACCACCGCTTTGCCAGTTATTCTGCCGCCAAGCAGTAGTGTGCAAGCACTGCTGTGTTACGGTTTGAAGGGCACTGTAGCTAGTGAAATTACTGGGCAAATGAGACTTTATGATCTGATCTCACAGTTTAGTAATCTTATTACTAGATTGTGCTGATGTCTCAGGATGACGTGCGCAATGCAGTGTCACGCGAACCTCTATACTTTAGAGTTCCGAGTGACACTGCAGCTGGTATGGGCAGCCGTGTCGTTTAACATCAGGCGAACGGCTAGCTCGTCACGTCATTCCTTAACATAAAAAAAAAGACTAGACTATGACTCGGCTTGATGTTTAGTCTGTGAATTAAATTAACTTGACACATATATTTATGAAATATCATTAACTTGATAAATTATCAATTACTTGACACTGGCTAAATACACAAAAGTGTTGAGCCAAAACATACAAAAAAAAGTTGTCAAGACATATGACAGTTTCCTGGGACCTTTTTCAAAACGGCGATTTCAGTAATGGTGACGTCATTTTGCCATCATGGTGACCACGCTATGAAATGAAAATCCAGTGAATGATTTACAATAATTTATTGAGCAGCAATCGGTCTAATCTATCAATACTTTCGCCCAGGAACTCTGAACAGCTCAACGTCAGCCCAAATAAATTTTCTTGTGTTTTTTTGAACACGGGATTATTGTTGGTTTTTTCAGACCTTTACATCCTTACCGGGCGGGCGGGGTGCATAATGCTCTCAGCCGTCAAAAGTAGGAGGAAACTAGCTCAAAAGGCACCCTTTGAGTGCCAGCCTCGGCTTTAGCTCATCCCGCAAGAGGATCGAGAAGACTGGAAGAGTGGTCTCTATAGAAAGTCTCGACAGTTCTAGCTAACCCACGGGGGGTACGTCGACCTCGCTGGCGGGGCCGGTATCTGATTCTGTTACGGCATCCGTTTATTTGGCACCTGTATAGGATATTAGACTACCCTGAATATACTAATACTATATAATAGTAAGTACTACTACTATTATTACAACTACAACGGGCTAGTTGGCGCTGTGTGAAATGACCACAAATATTTATTTATTCGTTTGCAATATAACAAAAGTAATTTCAATCCGAATTTGAAAATTTCTGTGTTTCTAATTGTTTCAATCAAATTACATGATCGCCTATCTAGTATCGATGTTATGTCTGCGAAACGTACGCCTAGGTCACTCAAGACGTGTCTCGGGCGACGACGGGGATAATGTTCTAGTAAATTCAAACGCTATTATACCAAAATCTGAGTTTTGTTAAAGCCTGAGCTTTCACAAACAATGTTTGAGGCTTCATAAGCATTTGCACAAACATTGCTTGCGAATGTTACAGTTCAAATATTAGGTCTTTACCTATGAAATTGCCGTTTTGTTTGAAAAAAGTTATAGAATTTTTTTTTTCGAACTTATTTATTTCTTTTATTCAAAGTAATCACCCCTGCAATCAATGCATCTTTGCCAACGCTGTGGCAGTTTATGGATGCCCTTCTTGAAAAAATCAGCAGGACGGGAGACAACAAACTCTTCAAAGGCGTTTTGTACTGCCTCTCGGGAATTGAATTTTTTTCCCGCTAAAAAGTTGTCCAAATTTTTGAAAAAGTAATAGTCGGTAAGCGCAAGATCTGGTGAGTATGGCGGATGAGGAAGAGCTTCCAAACCCAACTCATGCAGCTTAGAGACGGTCTGTTGTGCAGTATGGGGTCGCGCGTTGTCGTGAAGTAGCAGTGGAGACGACCGATTGACCAAAGCTGGTTGCAGACGTGCGAGTTTCGCCATCATTGTGGTCAGTTCTTCAATGTACACATCTGCAGTAATGCTCTCGCCGTTTTGTAAAAAGCTATGATGAATCACACCAGCACTAGACCACCAAACTGTGACCATCACCTTTCTAGGGGTCATTTTTCGTTTTGCACATTGCTTTGGTACCGAACCAGGATCTAACCAACTTGCTGAGTGCTTTCGATTGTCAAAAAGAATCCATTTTTCGTCGCACGTAACAATTCGGTTCAAAATTCCTTCATTTCTGTGCCTGTTAAGCAGCGCAAGGCAAGTCTCGACGCGTACGTTGCGCTGGCGATCGTTAAGTTCGTGGGGCACACATCTATCAAGCTTTTTTATCTTGCCAATCTGTCGCAAATGGACCAATATTGTTTTGATGCTAACATCAAAAGCTGCTGCCAGCTCAGCTGTAGATTGAGATTCATCAGCTTCCACAATCGCCTTTAATTCATCATTGTTGACCAAAGTTTCCGGACGACCACGAGGTTCATTTTTCAAGTCAAAATTCCCAGAACGGAACCGAGCAAACCAATAACGGGTTGTACGTTCGTTTGTACAGTTCTCTCCGTAAACGTCGTTGATGTTACGTGTCGTTTGTGCCGCGTTGGTGCCACGACGGAACTCATATTCCATAATTACACGAAATTTCAAAGTATCCATTATGAGGAAAAATGTTGAAATGTAATGAAAATACAACGCTAATCAATAAACAAAAGACTTATATTGTAAATAGAATGTCATATTTTTAAAACAAAATTAATTTGAATTTAGAATTCATAGCCAATCAAAACTTTTTTTTGTTTGAAAAAGTCTGTACTGCAATTCGGCAATTTCATAGGTAAAGACCTATTATTAACCTCAATAAACAGGATTAAATGATTTTAAACAATAACGAGACGTTTGTTTTATCCATTTATGATTGATTGTTAATGTTTTAGACAGCCATTGAAAATCTCCAGTGCCTTTGCGCTAATACAATATGTCGGCATATATAATTTTTTTTTTTTTTTTTTTGTAATGAGGTACCTTAATGGTACATCATTAAAATTACAATCTAGCCATCACTACGGCTAATAAGTAATTTAAATTTGACTTAATTTGCTAAACTAATCATAAGAATGTGTCCATTAACACTTTTCTTAATGTCTCTATTAAGGGGAAGACACTTTGTTCATGAGTCTTTTTAAGTAACACTCACTACACTATGGGTTCAATATCACTATCACTAAACTAACTCAAAAGGTTTTTTCCTTTTTAGTCTTCTCACTATATCCGTGCTATCGAGGAGCTGGATCGCCTCGACATTCACATGGTGGTGAAGCCTTCGTTCATGAGCTTCAGCGAATTTCTTTATGACGTCAGCAACAAGGTCTACCTTTAGGTCCCGGTGTAGGTCCTCGTTTCTGATATACCAAGGTGCATTTACAGCGCACCGCAGTACTTGGTTTTGAAAACGTTGGATGATCTGTATATTGTTTTGTGTGGTACAGCCCCATAACTGAATACCATAAGTCCATATTGGCATGAGGACTTGTTTGTATAAAAGTATCTTATTGTGCACAGACAACGAAGAATGCTTCCCAAGCAGCCAGTGCAACTTCCTGTAGCGAAGCTGTAGTTCATCGCGTTTCTTTTTGACATGAGCCTTCCAGCGAAGCTTTGCGTCAAGTGTCATGCCTAAATACTTGGCTGTATTTTCGTACGGTATTTGTTGGTTGTTTATAAATACCGGGTAGTAATGTGGTCTCTTGTTTGTAAAATCAATGTGTATAGACTTGCTTTCGTTAAGTTTTATTCTCCATTTGTTAGTCCAATCATAAATTTTATTTATAGCTGATTGGACTTTTTCGACGGCTTCCTCTTGGTTTCCTCCTGTAGCCATGATGGCAGTGTCATCCGCAAAGGTTGCAATGGTGTTGTTTTCTATTTTTGGCATATCACAAGTGTACAATAAGTATAGGACCGGACCTAGTACACTTCCCTGTGGTACTCCAGCTTTTATTTGCTTAAGTTCAGAATAAGCCTCTTCTTGTCTTATCCTGAACTTCCTCTCTGTTATGTACGCACCTGATCTATGCACCTGATCTATTGTAGAGTGTTTTTCTCTGAAACCAAATTGGTAATCAGGAATTAACTTTTTATCTGCTACAATAGTTTTTAATTGTTTCAGAAGTAGTTTTTCAAACAGTTTCGACATTATCGGCAGCAAAGATATCGGTCTGTATGATGTTGCCTCATGTGGTGGTTTACCTGGTTTTGGTATCATTATGACTTCTGCTACTTTCCACACATCAGGTACATATTGAAGTCTGAATGTAGCATTGATGAGAGTTGTCAGCTTAACTATGGCTTTCCGTGGAAGTTTCACAAGTATTTCTGCAGTAATAAGATCGTAACCAGGAGATTTTTTTAGTTTCAGATGCTTGATTTCATTATATACTTCTTTTGGAGTTACAAGTTTAATATCTAACTCGATCTGTGAGTTTTGATCTAGCATAACACCATTGGTGTTATCTAGATCACCAATTCCGTTAGGTTGAAAAATCTGCTCCAGATATTCAGCAAACCTACTTGCTTTCTGTTCATTATTTATAGCCCAGCACCCGTCGACTGTCTTTATAGGTGGGATCTGCATAATTGGCTTTTTCAAATTTTTTGTTGTTTTCCACAGAGAATAATCTGTTGAACGATCACTTGTTAGTTTTTTAAGGTACATGTCCATACTTTTATCTTTAAAATTCTGAATTTCTCTTTTGATTCGTTTATATAATGCATATATAATGAAGTCTGAAGAGTTCATGTACTATAAACGTTTAAACCACACCATTAAGGTTTATATACAAGGAATTTTCGTTCGTAAACACTTTAGTAACCAGCGGGAATTGAGCCCGCGGCTTTTAACTCACTGGCATCCAAACTTAACATGCTGTTTTAGAGGAATAATTACTACTGGACGTAAAGTAGTTTCTATGCTTTTGTATTGTTACTTACACAGTAAAGTTTCTTGTAGCTTCTTCTTTACAAGTGTAATCGAAATTTTGTATCGGAGTTTTCTGTTCTGCTTTATCCAGAGCTGCCTCCTTTTGGGATGGGCTGAGAAATTCGATGAACAGCATAATTAAAGAGCTGGGGGAATACCTCCACAGCCCGATCATCAAGCATTGGTTGACGATGCACCGGAGTGCGAACCGAAAGTAACTTCGGATCAATCAATCGGACTGATTGATATGTTTAATATCAATTTTTAATTTAATAGTCTTATATTTTTAGTATTTAATTTAATCATTTTTATCTTGTATTTTACCACAATATATAAAATAAAGACATTCTAATAATTATTTACAGGGCGAATTGCTTGCACCTGCAGTTAGAAAATAACATCTTTTTTTTCAAACTTACATATACTACATATAGTACTCAATGGGCTTGCTATATAATATTTCACAATAAACACTTTGTTATTATGACTGGCCCGTTAGCTTAGTTGGTAGTATTCCTGCCTTCTGAACTGCAGGTTATGGGTTCGATTCCCACCCAGGACAAATATTTGTGTGATGAACATCGATGTTTGTTCTGTGTCTGGATGTTATATTGTATTCTATGTATGTATTTACAAACAAAAAGTATCTAAGTATTGTATCAGTTATCTGGTTCCTATAGTACAAGCTTTGCTTAGTTTGAGGCTAGATGGCGCTGTGTGAAATGTCTACAGATATTTATTATTTATATTTATTAATTTTATATGCTTAGTACAATTACTCAATTTTAAGTACCTACCTAATATTATTTTAACTTGTAAAAGTGCTAAAATAGCCTATTTTGCAATACAATCCTTCGACTTTCCAAATGATAGCCAGGGATAGTTTTAACTTTCTAGTTACATTAAAGTGCAGAAAAATTAACTGATTTTCCTAGTTCCGCTTTTTTTAAATAAAATTATTATGCATAGTGCTAGCGATGGTGATAAAAAGTGTATAATAAAGCTTTGAGATCACTAAACGCGTTAATTACAAACGTTTTGCGTCATTTTTAATTTCATGAAAATTGTCCACTGGAAACTTGCGAGCTCGGATTATCGGGGTAACCAGTCATTGAGAAAAGTTATAAGCTTTCAAAACTTTAAAATAATGTTTATTATTGAATCCTCTCAATGTAGAATGGAGAGTAGATAAGTAGATAAACGTTTCCATGTGTAGAGTTACCGGCATCCGTATTTCCCGATAACTACAACATTGGAGTCTTCAAATCGAGAGTGAACAGGTATCTTCTAGGCAAGCGTGTTACATCCTAGACTGCATCGTTACTTATCATCAAGTGTGATAGTGGTCAAACGCAAGCCTGTTAAACAATAAAAAAAAGAGCCAAGCTGTGGATTCAAGTGGACGGTGGCAAATAAAAAAAAAATGTTATTGATTGATGTGACGAGCTAGTCGTTCATCTGATGTTGAGCAACGCGGCCGCCCATAACTGAACAGTGTCAGTCGGAACTCAAAATATAAAGTTTCACGTGAAAAAAAGTTTTTCGTAAGTTTAGATTAAAGATTTTAAGACTATAAACGTCAAAACACCTATGTTTCCTTCCTCTTCAAAAAAGATAGGGAAAGAGACTCAAAATCCTTAAAGAAGGAACCATACAGGATTTTAAACTGTCCCATAGACAAATTATGTATAGTTTAGAACGATACAGTTAAAATGCCATTGGACAAATTATGCATATACTCGTAGGTACATAAACAAAATGCCCTTGTACCTACTTAAATGTGCAGCTTCAAAAGTCTCAATTTTTTAAGGGAATTGCAAAGGTAATTTTAAAACTAGGCTAGCTCCTAAACAATAATTATGCATTAGCACCACCGTCCTTGCTCGTTGATCTATCTCTGTCCATCCAAAGGTTGTCTGGAAGAGATCGCTTTTTAGCGATAAGACCGCCTACTCATTAGTTATTTCCTGTTTTTGTATTTGTTGCCTTGGTGTCAATAAAGAGTTTATCTATGCAAATAATAGGAATATGCAAAGGTTAGTTATAAACTTTTTGAATTTACTTGACTAGGGTCAAGTAAATTCAAAAAGTAAAAATAAGACTGAATTGAGTGAAATCCATTTTTTTGCCACATACTATCTATTACATCTATCTATCTACATTTGAGTGACCTGATAGCTCAGTTGGTAGTAACCTTTAGTAGCCTTCGGAGCTGTAGGTTGTGGGAATAGAATTCCCACTTATATACAATGGTTCCCAAAGTACAAGCTTTGCTTACATTCACAGCGCCATCTAGACTTGGGGCTACACATATTTATAACTTACTAGCGGCCCATCCCGGCTTCGCTCGGGTGGACGATTATTTATTAAACATTTTATAATATACGAAAAACAATGTATCACGCACCGGCGCCATCTACTTAAAATGTTGGTTTGACCTGAATTTTTCCTGAATTTTCTTTGCTATAAACCTCACGGAGCCCGAGACCTTTCCAACGAATGCAATACCGTGGAAAACGGTTCGTGCGTTCTGGAGTTATAGCGTCAGGAAGGAAAACCCGACTTATTTTTTTATAGTAGAAGATATAAAAGATTTGCTTACACATATTATTTATTTTACAACGTAGTATGATTGAACGTAACAAAAGACAAAAAGAAATTATCTGTCCTTTGATTACCTAAAACGATAGTCACCACAACGGGTGGAGATACCAGCATTTCCTGTTTAATAACTTGCAAGCCTCCGTACTAACTTTTTTCCAACTAGAAAACCTTTTTTCCATTCTTTACTTAATTTAATGCAATGATGGATACTTTTACGAGGTCGTTATTTCTTTTGAAGCACGGTTTAGATCTCGAAGCTCCGAATGGATTTCACTCTCTGTATGTAGGTCAAGAGGAAGCGTGTATTTTATTGGGGTTCATCTTGTAATTAAATTCAGGTTTTTATCCTTGGTAAATCTTACAAAATATTATTATTTAGACGTAGAAAATACAAATAGCTTTATATTTTCGGTTTTATTTGTTTAAAAACACATTTTATTTGTATAATATAGATACGTTTGTTTTGTCCTGACACTAAGGTCCAGCCGCGATTTAATAACCTAAAAATAATCAAGCATCAAGGTTTGGGGTTTGTTTATTTAACAATATTAAGTTTCTTTATTTTCTTATATTACATTTTTTTATCTGCTATTTTTCTTATATCTATTACAGTTATAATAATAATAACACCCAATAATCACATACATAGATCTTGGACCTGGATGGATCTTGGAAATACGAGGACTATGGTCCCACAACACCCAGACACAGAACAAGTATTTGAGCTTTTTTTCTGTGCACAAATACTTGTGCTGCCGCGGGAATCGAACGAGATTACTGGGCAACGTGAGAAATGCGATCTTTATGATCTTTATGAGAGACTTTATGATGTAATCTCACAGTCGAGTAATCTTATTACCAGTCTGTGCTGATATCTCAGGATGAGTACGTAGTGCAGCGTGACGCGAAACTTTATATTTTCGAGTTCCGAGTGACACGGTTCTGTTATGGGCCGTTTCGCTTAACATCAGATGAACGATGTGTGTGAACACAAAACAATATGGTAGGAAAACTTAATCTTAGAAGCCGCTACCAGTAAGCAACGTGCCCAAAATGCTGCCTTTTGAATGGCAATGCTTAACTTTTAGGCTAATTAGAGATCAGTATTTTGGTCACGTGTTGCCTCGGTCAGACGTATCGAAAGATCTTTGTAAATTTTGTGTGCACTCAGTCCCTACACCGCAATGTCTCGATACCGAAAAGCGCAAATATGTATCCACTGTCTAGTCGATCTAATGTAATAAAATGTTATATCAATATACACCTAACCCCTTAATTTTAATTTTGTTTATATTACCACAATATCTTAGTATTTATTGAATTACAGTATTTATAATTTCTGTGTTTAAATTACCCTTTTTCACTTAATGCTGACAGCTTCTACATTTGATATTTATGTTCTGCCGCACAAGTTGATTCAGTACCAATTTAAATTTAATTTCATACTTGATAGTTTTCTCATTTTCGTTTGCGTAAACAAAATAATTTATCATCTATTCACTTATTGTATAAATTGTTTTTACTGCTAACGTTTTAAATTTAAAATAACTTCGAATTTGTTTAAGAACGATAAATAAAGTCTTTACTGATGCAAAGATAAATACAAAACAGAAAAACAACTTATCGGAAGGTTATATGGGTGGTATCATCGCTAAAAAGCGATCTCTTCCAGACAAATTTTGGATGGGCAGAGATATAACCAACATACCAAGAATATCTGGGTTGTCTGAAAGATACCGCTTTAAGGGTTCATTCCTTTTCTTGTACTTGCAGCTTGTCAGCCTTGTAGTTTTGGCTCCAAGGCTAAAACAACATTCCTTAACTTTACGTGACCCTCAAAAGCATTTGCCTCTCCAGGATCTTTCTTCCTTTGCAGCTTAATAATATAAACTCGCATAACTTAAAAAAGCGAAAACGTATTGGAAACTAACTCATATTTCAATGTCAATAAATACTTCCTCTGAACCGACCAAATGACCAACATCATCTGTTTATCCCTATGGATTGTCAATTCAGAGTTTATCCTTGCGCTATAACACATGCTCCTTTCCATTTTATTGCATAATATTCGGCCTCTGTTTACCTACTACACACATGTGTCAGTAAATCATGTCTTACAATGGACATAGGAAAAGCTAATGTTAGATGGCAGCACCGTCAATGGAGTTTTCAGTACAGTCAGTATGTCATCTTTCTGGTATAGTTCTGGTGATGTGAGAATAAGACTGCCCTGACTCTTCTCGTGAGTGTTATAAGAGCCAGCTTAAGGAATATCCAGGAAATGGGCAGCAGTTTTCTCCTTGGTACATCATAACCTTCTGTGATCACCAAGCCGCCTGATTCTCATCTCATGAGCACCATGATTTCAGATTTTTTTTAATTCACTGCAATAACGTAGATTATAAAGATACTAGCTGACCCACCCCAGTTTTGAACGGGATAATTTATTTTGAATAAGTGAAGCTGAGCAAACTTACAAACTAACTAATTAAACTAACTTAACTTACAAGCTATGTCTCTTTATAAATATAGCGCTAATTTAAAGTTAAGGAAAAATTTGAATACTGTACAGAATTTGAAGGCTTGCTTAAGCTGCCGCAACAAGTGATCGCGTGTCCAAATTTATCATTTACAACCAATAATAATGGGATTGGGGCGGGCGATAATGCTATAAATCATAAGCCTAAGAGGCTATAACGTCACAAAGAGCTTTCTCATTGATAATTGAGTAAGGCTCATCTAGTTAAATAATTAAATAAATAAATAAAATAAATAAATAACTCTAAACCCCTTACTGTTTTAAAATGTACTGTGCATTGTTATCGTACGCAACGTTTTCATTACAAGGGCAGGTAAGGAATCTCCGTAATATCATACGGAAAGTAGAAAAACACTTTTATTTGTTTGCTTATGATGTAGATTTTATAGCATGGAATCTTCAGCCGACTTCAAAAAAAGTGGAGGTTTTCAATTTGTTTTGTTGAATGCTTTTGTCACCAATTTCAAATATTTTAATAGTTTTCTTGATAGGATATACTTTCAGATAGTACCACCAAAAGTATGTATTATAAAATCATCCAAGTATGCTCTCAGTGTGAAATTAAGAACATTGAAGTCTTTTTAACCCCTTTTTTTAAAGGATATTGTTTTCTTAAATCACATAGCAGATTTATTTTAAATCATAGCTAAAAGCACTCTCGATCAAGTTACCTTTTTTATGCTTGAATGGGCTCACGTTTGGTAACATCTCACCTGATGGTAAGTGATAATGCGGTCTATATAAGAATACAATTGCCCATGAGGTGCCTATCAAGAGTGAACTCTTGATTTGAAGAGATCCAAGTTAAACTTAATGAGAAATAAGAAGATTCCTTGGCCGTGACTCTACTGTGTAGATTTTCTTTGCCATTTCTATCAGTAGGACGATGGTAGCTTTGCCTATAGTTCTACTAACGAACATAGTACCACGAACATTTAGGTATTTTTGTCCGTGGTTCTACCAATAGGACTACGAACAAGAAAGCAACAATGCATTCCACTTTTCAGCTGTTTAAATAAAAAAGAACATTCAAAATCGGTTCAACAATTTGGAAGCTAACGATGACACATACCTTCAGAGAGTTCAAAGATTAAAAAGAAAATAAAATGAGCACTCTGAAAAGAAAGTGTTTATTGAATTTGTGAGACGTAATTTTTAAATATTTTACTAATTTCTAAACCACCACAGTTTACATAATAATAGATCGGGGAAAAAGTATTTATGTATTCGTACGTATGAAATTAAAATATTTTCATGGTAATGTTGCAGGTTCAAATTCCATTCGTCATTCAATTTTTTTCTTAAGGATAATACTAATTCTTAAAAGCACAATAACAATTGTGACACTAATACATGTTTATTTAATCCGTTTCAAGACTATTTACAGACCACTAGTCAAGCGTTTCTAGACCAAAAATTTTTGGATTAAAAAATGTAGCTAGTTCCTTAAATATAAAGAGCTCTCGAACAAAATATAAAAAATCCTTTCTCCTATTTAATGTTAATTATAATTTCTAAGCTATACTATTTCAGATACGAGGTCCAAGCTATAAATACATATGACGTCATCTTATTTCAGTTGAGATTGACCCAGTAATGTGTAATAGCTGTAAGCACCTTTCAGGATCTGAAAGTAAGGAAACCATGCATTAATCTAACCATGTTTTCATCGTTATCACAAAAAGTATATGCGTCATTACAAATAGCAGGTAGATCTTCCCAAATTTTATATCCAATTCAATGGTTTTTCGTAACATTACAAAGATCCGATACATAATTATCATAAATTTATTTTAAGTACTTATAGGCTCGGGGTTATGCGTGGGCTGGAAACTATAAAACTATAAGCCTTTAGCACACGCATCGGGCCATGTCCGGAGCAAAAATGATCCGTAGTACACTGAGCGCTCCCTTTTTATAGCCAGATAGGTGGGGAGCGATAACAGCTATCAGTGTTGCCACTGTAATAAATTTGAATGCTACCACAGGGTAAATTACGGTACTGCCCGTTGCGCATAGAGTTTACAACTGGACGTTGCCGCCGTCATACTCAATCATAAAAGTTTTGATTAAATTTACCAAAGTAAATAAATTTTGTCATGCTTTAAGATTTTAATTTGTATAACTGATAAAAATAGCCTATCTGGAACAAATCTCTTGACTTTGCCTTTGACTATGATTTTGACTTTGACTTTGGTTTTCTGATCAGCTTTGGCTTCGGCTTCGGCTTCAACTTGGGCTTCAACTTAGGCTTCAGCTCTGGCTTTAGCTTTTGCTTTGGCTTTATTTATTTTTGTAACATTGCCTCTTACGTACTCAGTAGTTATCTGTTTTAGGTACTTACACTGATAAAAGTATTAACAGTCAGCTTACTGAACGGCCCAGCGGAGAACACAATATTTTTCTCGTACTGAGCTGTCAAGATGTACAAATTCTTGTGGCATTTCACGTCACGAGTGAACCATGTACTTTCAAAGGGACCTCGCATTAGATCTTGGCTCTGAAATGTGAGAAAAATTACTAATAAATATATCTTACGCAGTTTTAGTACAAAATTTCACACAAACTGACTCGGCGTTTTGGTGGCTCGTCATTTTCTCGTGTAGGCTAGTCAGCCTTGGTGTAAGAAATTTTCGGGATGAAAGCCTAGTTAAATGCTATATAGTAAATTATATTAACTTGAGGGTGGTAAGCACTAAAAAGTGCTTAACCACTATGGTATAGTTAATTATCATCTGCTATTAGAAATGCACTGCTGAACATAGACCTCCGCTATAATACTCCAGTTTGATCGCCTACATGGCTCTTGTATCCAATAGCTTCCCACGATTTTGAACAGTAGGGTGATTACGAAACTTTGATAGCAATGCAACAGGAGAAATTTTATTCCTAACTTGAACATTTTCACACTAACTATGCTTATTAACTGCATATTGAAACTGTCAAATCCATACAAGTATGTGATTCTATCTGTTATAATCAGAATCACAATGTGTCTTCCAGTTTTTACTCGCCACTCGAGGACCTTTCTTATTCAATTCTACGGTTTCATCAGCTAATAATATATTAAGCTGAACATTATTTACCGCATACAGAACATCGTTACTGTGCCAGCAGTATATGAATAACTGCGCCACTCCAAACACCAAGTACTCTGTGGTCAGAAAGCGCTGCAGTGGGCTAGTTTCGATCTGAAATCAAATCGGAACCATTATAAAGCAATGAGTCCAAACATATTGGCCCGATAGCTTAGTTGGTAGTAACCTGCCTTATGAGCTGTAGGTTGTGGGTTCGATTCCCACCCAGGACAAATATTTTTGTTTTGTAAGATAAATAACGGCTAAACTCACCGTCAATTAAAAAGTCGAAATTACTCTGACATCGACATATTCGATGTCTTTCTTCTGGGAGCTGGTTACTAACGCAAGCCGCGGTGACTTTTGCGAGAGTTAGCACGTAACTTACTAGTTGGAGTAATTTCGACTTTTTGACTGGCGTGAGTTTAACCGTTATTTATCTTACAAAATGTGTCATACTCACGATAGTTTTCAAACTAAAACATTTGTATGATGAATATCGATGTTCGTTCTGTATTTCACAGTACAAGTTTTGCTTAGTATGGGGGCTAGATGACGCTATGTAAAATATATATACAAATAAATAGACAAGACATTTTTTAAATATATACGGAAAAGGGATTAGAGGGTAGTAGGTTCTATGCAAAGTAGGAATTATAAAGTCAAGATCTTGGAATAGAACACAAATATATTATAAGTCATTATTATGTAAAGACAGGATGCTGATCAGAAAGCCTTCTTAAAAAATTATTTAGTCCTAGTACTTACGGTTATCTGGTAAGCGGTGACACATAGCATCACGGAACACACAAACATGTACAGGAGCATAATTGGAGACAAACAAGAGTCAAAAATACGGGCAAACCTGTAAAAATATATGCATTTTATAATTGATAAGAAGTGTCTGTTTATTATTTATAAGAAGTGGAACTCTACCAGTATCTGTGTCCTGTATTTCCGGACAGATATGGAAATCTTCAAGAGCAGAGTGAACCGATTTCTTGGAAGGTTTTACTAGCAAGCGTGTTATATTGTCGGTGGCCTTAGACTACACGACTGAAGTAAAACTTTTTTAGTTTAGCTCCATCTATCGGCCGGTATACCTTTGTTGTTGCTTTATATAATGTTAATGTCACCATCTTGACAATTGAAGGGTTGAGAATAAAAAGGGTTTAACTGTCAAATTGATAGTTTCGAGAAAATTGACTTTAAACTTTAATGGCTTCATTTTAATGTAGAGTGCTTATAAGGTAATAGAAAAGGTTTATGTAAGTTTCAGTTGCTTGAAAATGTATTAATTCTATTTTAAAATACTAAATATAGTACAAATTCATACAATTACTGTCAAAATATAATTTAATAAAATAAATGTAATAATGTTTTTATGATAAGCGAACTGTATTCCTGTAACAGATAAACCGTTTTTAGACTAAAAATCTCGTAATTTAAGCCTCATTTCGGTATTTTGAGAATGTATTATTGTATATAATTTCACGCTGGATCCAACGATACCCATAAGTCATTTTGTGAAAAAAATCAGTTAAACCCTTTTTGTTCTCACCCAATTGTAAATTGTGATTTTACTGGACATACCAAGAAAACAATCCAAATTTTTAACTTTGTTTTTTTGAAAATGGAGATCTACGTGAATCAACTTCAACTTTCGTTCCCCCGCATTCGCTAGCTCCCCAAGTCAAGCGTGCGTAAATAAGTTTTAAAAACTGCAAACGTGCAAACAATAACTGGATAACTCTTCAAATAAAACACATGTATTGAAGTTATATTATGAGACTGGAATGTTTTATCATACAGTTACTAAGAAACTACAGTTTGCACAAAATATCACAATCTGTGTTCCATCTAGGAATGTTATTGCTTCTTAAAACTTTTGGCTGCGTCATGTGCTTATATACACAACATTATATTGCGATAAACATGATGGCTATCTAGATACTGTACACAGGTATCAGAAAATAGCTCAAAACTTTGGTGGGGTTGAAAGAAATAGATGTTTAAAAAATAACAAAAAACTTGAGAGGTGTCAAGGGACACCCGGATGGAACGAAGTATACAGGGAGTAACAAAAACCCTGTTAAATAAATGAAGTATGTGTACAGATCATTACAAGTAGTCATATAAAAATGTCTAACAATACCTAAGTTATACGTATCTGAAGTTACACGCAGTATCTAAACACAAAAAAATAATACCATTTCCCAAAAATGTTTGTGACACAAGCCATGCCTATTTTTAAATAGCTAAAGTAACTAAGGTAAGAGTAAACGCGGAACCGACAAACGGGGGCCGCCTTTGTCGGTTCTTTTGTAGGATGCCGCTCCTGCACCTGTGTGCCTACGGGGAAATGGGGTGCGCGGGCGGCGCGGCATCACTCGGCATAGGCGCGGCGCGGCCCGCGGCTTACACTCAGTCGCACGTGCTCTCTCATGCAATTTAGTCGTTTCTAGTTTGATCGTCGCGAATTTAGTGTCAAGTGTGATGTCGTATTCTAACGACGAATACTACAATATGTTAATGTGCATTGGTAGAAGCATTTTGATTGATTGACTGAACATGATAATCACCTACCGGCAGATGTGTTTTTGAAAGCTCTTTTAAGAGCTAAAAATTACGTACCTATCTTGTTTCTTGACAATACAAAATCACACGTGAATTCGATTGTTTAGCCTTTGCTTGACGTAAAATGATTAGAATATGTCAGTGTGGCAGAACGGCGCGCAGCACTTGTGTGCTTACCACTATTGGTCAAAGAGACCTTTTACGTCATTAAGTTACGGTCTCGCAATCCTACAACGTTGTGGTATGTGGTATAGGGTATAGGGCACATAATCGTATGGAAAACGCATAAGAAGTAATCTGTGGAATGGCCTCTAGTTCCGTCGCAGTAGGTATGCGCGGAGAATAGACTTAGCGTAGCATGGCGGGCGGTGCGGGGTGCGGGCAACAGGCAGCACGCTGCGTCGGCGGTGCAAGTACCTATGTTGTCAATATCTGAGGTCGTAAACATTTTTAGTAACGGCATAAAAGGTTTTAATAAAAAGCACACGTAAGTTTTGTATGTCTCGTATTTAAATAGAACTAGTATCACCACAACCTTGAGTTGACACTGGATACGCAGCTCGCGGATATAACAGGGTTTTTGTTACTCCCTGTATATATATAACTCCATCAGCAATATCCGGAACTTGGCCAGAAATACTGTCAGGATTCATTATTGTTATTAGTTTTTGTTATTTATTATGTACAAAAAACCTGTATACACTCAACAAAAATAATCGTCGCGACACCACACTGTTCAATGCGGAATAGAAAGACGAAATGAAAATAGCTGGCCTGCTTTCTATGAGAGAGAGAGAGAGAGACAGACAGAGAAACACGCGCACGCCGCTCGGCTTACAACTATAGCAAAAAGTGTCGTTACAACTTTTGGTCTTAATTTTTTCCGTCTATCCCCCTTTCGCAACGCGCGATAAGGAACTTCGTTCCAAAATTACTTTATCGACAGATTTATTTATTTAGATTTAGACTTTATTTTTTCTAAACTATATCCACAATAATTGTATCACAGAATATCTTATATTTATAACATCATCAATAAATCCATAAAGTTGACATGTTATTCACACGCACACAGAATACACATAAAAAGTTTCAGCTCACGTGCAATTAAATCCAAAACTCAGTACTCGGTACAATAAAAACACTCGTGAACAAGAATTCTCCGAGTGTTGCCACCCCAAATGTTAATCTCCTTGGGAAACTCATAAAGAAGTTCACCCTAAGAATTTATCGCTAAACGCTACTGTACAAGTTAGATTGACTTCTCTCCTGCTAATGGGAATTTTGCTCTTATGTTCTGTATTTATATTGTACACAAAGTTGTAGATGAATATGGAATTCGATAATAAATTTTGAAACTGTCCTTTTAAAGAGAATAAGATTTAATATGATTTGATGTAATATTTACAACTGTTTGTTTTATCATATCATAAGGACATTAGGTCACAGTGCGTCTGTTATGATTTATGTTCTTAAAATCACTGCTGGTACAACATAATTGTTTCATTTGTAACCGATTTCCAAAAAAGAGGAGGTACTATGTTCGTCTGTATATGTTTTTTTGTGTATGTCCATCCATATTTTTCCTTTGTCCTCTTTTGAGTACCTTTATTTTTTCCATCAATATACAACAAAGACTACCACTCAAAGGCAATGATGATAATGAAGAGAAATCCCTTAAATGGTAATTAGCTATTAATTGCCACCATCAACCATTCGAGTGCTGAAAAGATGTAACAAGGCTAAATGGCATAACCGCATAGTGAGCCAAGCGAATAATAAAAAAACTTGATCCAATTATCAAGAACATGTAAAAATAAACAGTCCAACTACAAAATATTAAATTTTACTAGGTGGTAGGACTTTTCTGCAGAGTTCGTCTAGGTACCACAGTTATTTTGCCGCCAAGCAGTAGTGCGCAAGCTCTACCGTGTTTCGGTTTAAAGGGCACTGTAACTAGTGAAATTAATGAGCTAATGAGACTTTATGACTTAATCTCATAGTCTAGTAATCTTATTGCTAGAGTGTGCTGATGACTCAGGATGACGTGCGCAGTGCAGTGTCACGCGAAACTATACTTTAGAGTTTCAAGTATCACTGCAACTGATATGGGCAGTAGTGTCTTTTATATTGTTTGATAGGGTTGCGCATGACCACTATCGCACCTGATGGTAAGAAACGATGCGGTCTAGGATGTAGCACGCTTGCCTAGAAGATACCTGTTCACTCTCGATTTGAAGATTCCAAGGTTGTAGTTTTCGGGAAACACGGACGCCGGTAAAGCGTTCCACTCTTTGGCTGTTCACATGATAAACCTGGAGCCAAATCGCTTTGTTTGCACATGTGGAATATTATATATTAACCATGTTACGGTGGCGTTTTTTCGTACATCTGGTTGTCCGATGGTGGAAAGGTGAAGGGGAAACAGGTGTCGCTTAACATCAGGCGTTTCGTAACATAATCTAGTGTTAAAAACACGTTTAACGTCTGTCTAAGAGTGGTTTGTGTATTAGTGTGTAACAGGGAAAATGTTTAGGAGTCTGCTAATTATTAGATATTTTAAGTATAGAACATTGGAAAAAAAATTACTTGACCAGTTCGACGTGTCTTCTATGACAATCCTTCAGCCTCGCTAAAGCTATTCCATCAATAACTGGCTTCACTTCAGTCCCAAATATGTTAGCAGAGTCAATTCTCAGCAGTTCTAATTCCGCTCTAAAGAACACCATGATGACCATTGCATTGGAATCAAAGGAGGTAATCCAACCTCCTCCATAAATAGCTGCATAGCTTTGGTAGACTGATGCTGCTAAATATCCTGGGATAGATCTTTTGTCAAATGGTACCCAGGAGCTTACAACCTGCGAGTAAAAATGAGCTAACAGAAATATACATCCGAAAAATTTAAATCTAATGATAAACAAGAGTCTGTCAAATTGTACAATAATAATAATAATATTAACGCCCAACGATCACATACATTGATTCCGGAACCTAAGATTCCTTGTGTCTAGGGACCCAGGAACTACGAGGACCATGGTCCCACAACAACCAGACTCAGAACAAGTATTTGCGCTTTATTCTGTGCACAAATACTTTTCCTGCTGCGGGAATCGAACCCGCTGCCTCCAGGCCATGGGCCGACCTGCTCAACCAACACACCACAGAGGCTATCCCATCATCACTTTGCGTCTGATTGTAATCTTCGCGCCATCCCACTGCAGCTGAATATTCATAGCTTGCCGCGGTGCTACGTGATCGGACTATGTAAGGTTGAAGAGGTCATAATTCCCATTGCCATGTAAGTATTTACTTGTCCACCTGCGGGAATCGAACTCGCCACCTCCGGGCTGTGAGCCAACCTGCTCAACCACCATACCACAGAGGCTCAAGACGTCAATCATATGTTTAACTCACCTCAAGGTACACCCCAGTGCCATTCTTAACGTTCTCTCGATAGCTCTCGGATGAAAAAAACTTGACGATTGGCTGCGTCATCACGATAACAACGGTTGTGTACATCAAAAACCAATACAGATAAGTAATCTTCCTACAGTAGACTGTGAAACGATTAATCATATCGATTTTCCTCTCGTCTCTTGTCTCTCGCTGTACCAAATCTGCTCGAGTGACGTACTCAATGACGTCTTTCCATTTTTTCTGCCAGTAGAGAAAAGTGCTGACTTTGCACACGCTTACAGTAGCTAACATTGTGATTTTTAAGTTATTCAACAACAAATTCAAGTCAAACTTTACAAACCATACATCGACGTACTCGGTTGCAGTGAAAACCGTAACGGCAAGATGCATAAAAAGGTAAAAACATTTCTTCTTATTACTATCTGGTAATAACAGCCCCCAGAATTTCAAAGCTTTCACGTTCGGACCGAGCAAAGGACGCTTAGGATTTTCTAATTTAGACAGAATACTTTTCATCATTTTGTTAGGATAGAACAATGCTGGAATGTCGAAAATCGTCTGGCTTCCAAAGGCAAAGAAATCCGTGTGACAATTATTATAAGTTGAAGTGGTACTTAGAAATATTTAATAAGTGAGACCAAGACTTAATGCATAGAGATGGGAAATCAGTGTTTGCCTATCGATAAGTTTTTAAAATCACGGTAAAAATATTCATCACAATATTAACGCTACTTCTTTATGTATGAACGAGCTTCTGCTCGCAGCTTCGCCCGCGGCGTGGCCTATTGGAAAATAATTGAACCACCCATTTCACTCTCTTAAAAGTGGAATTTCGAAAAATCCTTTCTTAGCGGATGCCTACGTCATAACCTCTAGCCGCATGGCAAATTTAAGCCCGATCCGTCCAGTGGTTTGAGCTGTGCGTTGATAGATCACTATATTAGTCAGTCTATCAGTCAGTCACCTTTGAGTTATATATATATTTAGATGTATGTTTTAATTTGGCATACTAGCATTTAATTTTACAAAGTTTTTATAGATTTTATGTGTTTATTATGTAATAATATATAATAACGCCCAACGATCACATACATAGATCCTGGACCCTAACTAGGATTCCCTGTGTCTAGAGGACCATGGTCCCACAGCACCCAGATTCAGAACAAGTAAGACCTTTGTTTTCTGTGCACAAATACTTGCCCTGCTACGGGAATCGAACCCAATAGGCTTGCTATATAATATTTGACATTTAGTACTTTGTAATTTCATATGCTTAGTACAATGACTTAACTCAAGTATGTTAAGTACGTATCTCATTTCGAATTCCAAGAGTGCTAAAAATAACCTATTTGCAAAAAAAAACCTTTGACATCGACATTAAGTAATAGGTTCATATTTCATATTCATATTCATTTATTCTATTTCCATATGTGCATATTGATCTTTACAATCATTACAAATATTATATATATATATATATATATCATATTAAAAGTAACAATATGGACTCTGTAGGGCACTACAGATTAATATAATGAGGGTAGGGTTAGTAAAATTTAACAAATTTCATGCGATACGCTTAATTTTAAATTTCAATAAAATTTAACATTCGCAATATAATTAAAAGATATATTAAGTTGGGTACGCTACCTACTGGTAGTGGGCTGGAGCACTTGGACTGTCTAAGTCATCGCGGCCAGTATATAGTCCAAATTTTTTTTTTGTAGTAGTTGTAGTAGGAGGTAGTTTTTAGCATTCGTTATTAAATCATTGTATTAAAAGTTTTATATTTTATTATTATCTTCGAAAGTTCGGAGGAAGCATCAAATTTCATTAAAATAAGAAAATCACTACTGACAGTTTAGGTTAAATAATGAAAAGTATGGAGCTTATCGTAAACGAAAAGTCTTATGTACAAGATATAGAAACTATGTACCTAAAAATCAAACATACAGGACGAAATAACAAATAGAAATGAGATGAAAAGCCGCCGTGTAGTCCCCGCGTATAAATAGAATCAATTCAATTAACTCGGGATTGACCTCGCAAAAGTGTAATGTGGTCAAAAATAATCTAATTTAATATTTCTGTATTATTTTTTATCATACTTCACACTAAATTACAAAGGCGAAAGTTTGTATGTGTGTATGTTTGTTACTCTTTCACGCTCAAACGGCTGAATGGATTTGGATGAAATTCGGTACCAAGATAGCTTATACACTGGATTAACACATAGGCTACATTTTATCCCGGAAAAGTGATTTTTCCCGTAGGATGAGCCAATATAATACTTTTTATGCGCGGGTGAAACCGCGGAGCGCAACTAGTTTAAAATAATACGATGACGATGGCGTGGGTGCTGTAAGAGCCAGTTAGAGGAATATCCAGTGAACGGGCAATAGCATTCTCTTCGGTCTGCATTATCATCAGTAGATTAAAAAGGGCAAGCGCAAGCGTCTTTAACCAAGCGTGGTAATTATGACAATCACCCCTTCACCTGGAGGATGGAAGAATGGGAGAGACAGTGCAGTGCAGTTCAGCAGTGCACGCAAAAAGGTGATAATGTGATGTGAAATCCGTCCTTAATTTTTGAGATTCACGTAGATCTTCATTGCCAACATAACAATATCAAAAATTTGTATTATTATGTTGGTATATCCGGTAAAATATCAATTTACAGTTGTCAAGGTGGTGATATTAAAATTAAACAAAGCAAAAACAAAGTTATACCGGCCGATAGATGGAGCTAAACTAAAGAAGTTTTTTTCAGCCGTGTGGTCTAAAGCACGCTTGGTTTTTTTTAATACTAAAAAATGATATAACGAGCTAATCTTTCGCCTGGTGTTAAGCGACACGGCTGCCATATCAGTTGCAAGTCACTCGGAACTTTAATGTATGTTTCGCATGACACTACACTGCGCACGTCACCATGAGACATTATCGTAGTCTAGTAATAAGATTACTGGACTTTATTTAAGATTAGGTCATAAAGTTTCATTTCCCCTGTAATTTTACCATCGACTGTGACATTTTTCGCAACACTAGCGTTACGTGAAATTAAAATGAGAAGGTGGGAATTACGTAGGCTCCGAATGGAGGTGTCATATTAAAATTATTTCAATGTCTTAATTAAAATGATGGTACGAAATTGTTTTGTTGTAATTATAAGGTAGCTTTTCACGCCATGGAAAGGTTGGATGTTATATCTGACAAATATTAAATAGTGAGTAATATGATTTGGCTGGCCAGATAGCTTAGTTGGTAGTTGGTTGTGGGTTCGATTCCCACCCAAGACAAATATTTGTGTGATGAACATCAACATTGATGACAAATATTTGTCTTTTTGTTGTTCTGTATCTGGATTGTATTCTAAATATTATGTATTTGTACAAACAAAAAGTGTATATTTACAAAAAAGAGCTACTAAGGTAGGTTTTGGCCTCATAGCTCAGTTGGTAGGTCAACTGAGCTATGAGGCCAGCCAAATAGTATGTAGGCAGAAACTTTAGGCCATACGTCTTTAAATATAGGTCAGCAGCGGAAATTACGGCCATGTACTTATAATTAGGTATCTACTTAAAATAAGCACTAAAGGTAATTTGCCAGTTGAAAAAAAGACACTATAAATGTTGTTCATTCGGACACCAAAAAGGTTTTTTGCTAATGACTTTTTAATTGTACAGTAGGTCTAAAAGTAAAACCTGCCTCAAAAAGAATAAATCATTGTTGCTGGCAACTTTCGTTAGGATTTAGGTATTATTTGAAAATGACTTTGTACCGAAAAAGAAACCGAATTTATCGGCTTCGCAAACCTAAACACGCTGTGACTAAATGGAACAACCACTTATGCTAATGCGGCAATTAAAAAAAGAGTAAATGGGCAGCGACGTTACCTTGGAAGAGACATGTAATTTTTTTTAACCGGGCTCATTCTATTTGTCTCTACATACATTTACAGTGTCACAGGGCGGGAGGGCAGACGCTTAAGACACCCAGTCGTCAAAAGTTGGAGGCAATCAGCTCATGGGCACAATTGGGGTGAGAACCTCGGCTTGGGCTGTTGCCGCGATAAGAGGATCAAGAAGACTACGTCTACTAGAAGAAAATAGAAAAATATACGTTGTACATTGAACAGCAGTAGGACAACTGAGACCGCTGAAATCTAAGTAACAAAGAATATTTTCTTTGAAATAATATCTAAGAGTACAAAAAAAAACAACTATCTACCTACACAACATGAAAATTAAAAAAAAAAAACGTCTTCTGTAGATTTTTGTTATGAACATGATCGTATTTTTATTTCAATAAATATTACAAAGCCGAAACTGAACCCGAATATTTGAGAACACAAATCTAAGACATCACTATCCGCATTAGCAGCTAAACCTAATAGCAATTCGGAGATGAAAGAAACAGATCTTTTTCTAGCAGATAAGATATTGGTTACCTACCATTTTAACCCCTGAAAGGGCTTTATAAGCTTAACGTGTATTGTACCTCCCAAATGGATTAGCCATTTTTTTTTTGTAGGTCGAGTGTATTTTTAGTTCTCTTTATATACATCCACTGTTTTTTTTTTTGTGTTTTGGCTCCACACTTTTGTGTATTTAGCCAGTGTCAAGTAATTGATAATTTAGCAAGTTAATAATATTTCACGTAAATTATGTGTCACATAATTTAGTGGTCACAGTCGAAGTCATCAAGTCTAGTCAGAGTCAAGTCATACTCCTAGTAAAGTGGTGGCAACTTTACCAGAAGCTTCTATGTAGTTTTGGAAACAACACGAAAAGGAACGTTTCACCATCATTATACCACTTTCCCACACTCATGCTTGTAATCCAGCACTTAACGAATAAAATGCCACCAATTGTATGCATTAACACTGAAAATAACACAAGTTTTGGAAAATAGTATAATGCGGTAACGATCACCTTTTTCGTTTTCCCGCCAAAACCTCCATCCACTGTTTTATAGTCTATTATTAATATCAATGTAATACGGATTGGAGGCGTTCATGTCTCAATGTGACACTGCGTCTTACATGTGTCAATGTAACTGACGTTGACATTCTTCTCGCCATTGATATTGACACTGGTCTGTGATTCGAGACTAACTTCACTCTTTGGCAGCGACACTTGAGATGGGGATACATTCTGTAACGGGCGGTGAAAGACCAAGGATAGTATTATGATTTATAATTATACAAGCTTGTGCCCGCAGCTTAGCCCACGGCGTGGCCTATGGGAAAATAATTCAACCACCCATTTCACCCTCTTAAGGATAGAATTTCGGAAAATCCTTTCTTAGCGAATGCCTACGTCATAATATCTACCTGCATGCCAAATTTCAGCCCGATCCATCTAGTGGTTTGGGCTGTGCGTTGATAGATCACTATGTCAGTCAGTCACCAACCTTTGAGTTATATATATTATTAGCCAATATCTTGCGGTAGGCAACATCGGTACCCACCACCACGTCCTATAAAAGCAAGCGCTCGGTTGAATACCGTTCTTTTGCTGTTCGGTCGCCGATCGGTAAGGTGGTTGGTTTCGACGCTGCCTACTGTGAGTTCGTTCCATATCTTATTTTTGTTGTCATTTTGTTTGATTGTGATAATTATTATTGTGTGTAAATTAACGGCTGTTTATATGTTCGAAACTATGTTTGTCTAGTAAATTATTGCTAAAACATGTTGGTTTTGTATTAAATTAGAGTAATGACGTGTAAATGTTTGTTTTTTTTTTTATATTTTAACACTTCTGATTCCTAAAAATATTTAGAAGATTTTGCAACCTGTGATATTATGTAGTGAATGTGAATATATTCTATCAGTTAAATAGTTCATGTCTTGTTTCTGAGGTGCTTCGCACAAGTAAGCTAAGCAATTTCTTTCCCTGTGGTTCCCGTACGTTCGTGTCGACATGGCACAACAAATACTGAACGCTAGTTGATTGCCTGTTCAATATCGTCTTCAACCAATTAGCGTACTGTATTTGGTGTGGTAACTTGAAACGAGTTTGAGAAACGTACAAGAAACTGGGGGCTCTTAAGATCTTATCTCTCTATAGAGTAAACGGGTAGTTAGTAGTGATGTTATATAATAATAATAACGCCCAACGATCACATACATAGATCCTGGACCCTAACTAGGATTCCCTGTGTCTACATGGACCTATTAGTTCCTGGGACCCAGCAACTACTAGGTCCATGGTCCCACAACACCCAGACTCAGAAAGTATTCGCGCTTTTATTTGTGCAGAATTATTTGTCCTGCCACGGGAATCGAACCCGCCACCACTGGGTTATGAGCCGACATGCTCAACCACCACACCACAGAGGTTGCCTATGAGTCTATATATATACATTGGAAAAGATATATACATTGTACAGCAATAATCCAACTAAAACCGCGAAGTCTAAAATAGCCATCTAGATATACTAAAGTTTCACAGTTCCTAATTTCACACTTATTCCTCTGTGACATGCCCAAATGCATAACACTGTGGCATAGATAAGTGCGAACTTAGAAGCCAGTCAAGCCAGTGCTAATCTAAGTAACCAAAATGTTTTACCAGGTTTATGAATACTAATAATTTCCTTTTTTTAGTCTTAAAATCTCTTCTTTTATCGTTTTTTTTAATGCTAATGAATGACGTGATAAGTTAACCGTTCGCCTGATGTTAAGCGACACGGCTGCCATTATCAGTTGCTGTGTCACTCGGAACTCTAATGTAAAGAGCTTTGCGTGACACTGCACTGCGCACGTCATTCTGAGACATCGCCACAGTAGTAATAAGACGACTGCAAGATCAGGTCATAAAGTCTCATTTGATGTGATACATTTTGAAAATATTAATAACGGCTAAACTCATAACTAACACTCACAAGATACAGTCGAATAACTGAGTGAGTACTACTCACGTCAGTTTCTATAATGTTATGGCTAAGCTCATGTCAAATTCCAAATTTAAAACCTCGGTTATCATACCTACATCTATACACTTCCGTCGAAATTAACCCCATTCCGCTTCCGATAAATCACCATCAATCATGTCACAAAGCGGTTGATAATACCGATAGTATATCAGATTTCTGGGGCCTTTGAAATGCCGCTTATTTACTTACCCGACTTTCCTTTGAAGTTTCATCGCTAAATTCTTTTACCGGAAATATGTTGCAAGAAAACGTGGGTGGGTGAAATGTCAATACTTTTAGGGTTCTGCACGCAAAGATTATAGTGAAACCATATGTGTGTGATGAAAATATGTGCATCATCCTATTTCACGTACCAAAAAAAATGCTATCGTAACCCAATAGAGACGTCTTTCTCAACGCTTACGTCAAACGTATCACGTTTTATTTTTATTTTTTTATGTTAGGGAATGATATGACGTTGTTTTTGCACCAGATAAACAGAAACAATACATAGATAATTTATCGTTGGCTAATATATACATAAAATACAATATAGTCAAAGTCAAAGTCAAATACAAAAGATTTATTGCAAATAGGCTATGTTAGCACTTTTACACCCAGATACAGACCGAACATCGATGTTCATCACAAAAATGTTTGTCTTGGGTGGGAATCTAACCCAAATCCAGCTCAGAAGGCAGGATTACTACAAACTGAGCTATCGGGCATTAAGATATAATCTTGCTAAAAAACTCTGAACTAGTCTTTTTCACTTCACCTACAATCATAAAAGTGAATATTCATTACCCATTCTTAGAAAAAGGGCATATTACGTAGGCGTAGCCGCGGGCTAAAGCTAAACATTTTGATAAGTTCTTCTATATCTAAGAGCAATTTCAAGATCCAATCGCTAAAAAGCTGAACAAAAATCGCTAAATAAGCCGAGAGATCCCATTCAATTATTTTCTCTTCAATTTGCCAAATTTCGTTTTCGCTGGAAAAATTGGCCTCAGTATGGTCAGATTATTCTGTTAACCAATTTCCTGTGTAGGTTTTTTTTTTTCTTTGGCCAGAGTTGGAGTTAGAACAGACTAAGGCAGGGGGTAAGCTGGGGCAAGATGGCCAATGCAATCGCGACACCATCTTGCCCCATCCCGGCGGCGGACGAATCACGGGGGAGTTTTAGTGGGTTCGAGTCCCACATACCCTGCCACCACCCCATGGTGGCAGGGAAGTACGAGAGCATCTCCCCCCCCCTCAAAAAAGGGGGTTAGGGCAACAAGGGGCGAGTTGGCTGGACTGCAGTCCACAGCGCCAACCGATGAAATGATGAACCCTGTAACTTACTAGTAATTTCTAATTTTTACTAGTAATAAAATTAATACATAAATAACGCCCAAAAATGAAGCCCTGTGTGCTTTACTAATTTTACTGTCTAACAAATTATTATATTTAGACCTTTTATCTTCAAATGTGTACTTGGCCTACTAGGAGATATAATGCTTAGGTAATGACTGGCCCGATAGCTCAGTTGGTAGTAGCCCTGCCTTCTGAACTGTGGGTCGTGGGTTCGATTCCCACTCAGGACAAACATTTGTGTGATGAACATAGGTGTTTGTTCTGTGTCTGGGTGTCATATTGTATTGTATTCTATGTATGTATTTACAAACAAAAAAGTATCTAAGTATTGTATCAGTTATCTGGTTCCCATAGCACAAGCTTTGCTTAGTTTGGGGCTAGATGGCGTTGTGTGAGATGTCCACACATATTATTATTATTATTATTATTATTATTATTATTAATTTTGCCAACGTAACATTCGGATTACACACACATCACATCACATAAACAAAAACAAAACGTCTATCTTAGACGTCGATGACAGCTGAGCTTAAGCCTCCTCCATAAAACGTCACTTTGCACGATTCCGTGGGGGAATTGCCATAATCACCACGCCTGATTACACATTTGCTTTTATTTCAAGACATTTATAAAAACAAATAGAAAGCACACGGTATGTGCAGCTTTCAATTTTAGTTCATAGATATATGAACTAAAATTGAAAGAAATTAAAAAAATATAACGTCAACGTTCAACTAGTTAAGACTTTTTGACAGTTTGGTTAAGCATTACGCTTTTAGGGCATACCATCAAAGATGGCTACCAATATTTCCATCTGTTAATAACTATGATGGTGAAACCTGCTTGCTTCATTAAAACTGTTTATGTGTTTCTCCCCCCATTTATCCTTGAGTACGTCCCATCTTGTACCCATAAACTCTGACCATTCTGACAGATTCCCGATACAACAAACTGTTTTTGCTACCTCGAATTTATCGAGATACCTCCTGACCCGTAAGTTTGGTGATGCGTTTTATCATTCAGTATGCTAAGTCATGCAATTTTCAAAGCGTAGTCTAACCACAAGATCAATAAGCACTTTTTTAAAAGCCCAGTGCAACGTGACGTGTCGAAACAATCATATGAAAAAAATTGTGTAAACCCTATCCTACTTCTTACTAATCCTACAAATATTATAAATGCGAAAGTTTTTGAGTATGGATGTATAGATATATGGATTTATATTTGTTACTCTTTCACGTAAAAATTACTGAACGGATTTGGATGAAATTTAGAACTTATATAGTTTATAACCTGGATTAACATTAGGCCCGTGGTCGTTCGACACAAAAAAAATTATTCGCCAAGTTTCGACTCGATTGTTTCTTGCCTCGGGGGATCCCAGAGCTGGCACATACTTCGCTCATAAGCTAATTCTTCTAATTCAGCGAGGTAATGCTGCCAGTATTCTGGGAACCTTACCGCGTGGTGGTGAGTTGGAAAGCGCATTTATTTTGTAAATAATGTTTTATTAGTTGTAACTTTTTATTTATAGAGTGACCAAGTCATAAAATAAATAGTTTATTTTTGTTAAAAAAAAAACCTGGATTAACACATAGGAATAGAATGTTCTTAATCGTGTGTAAAAAAAGTAATAATTTGTGCTGTTAATGATTAATATCATTCACAAATAGGCTTTTTTATCCTTTCCTTTTTCCTATTTATATTGAGTTCTTCAATATATTTTTGAATTTCTTGAATCATTTGAACAATATGGAATGGAAATAGTGTATTCAACACCGGTAAATAACTTTGTTGTATTGATTTTTGTTCGCAATACTAAAAACAAATTATTATTTCTAAGCTGGATCTTTGTCTCTGTTTTCCATTGCCAATTTGAGCTCTGAATTATTATTTCACTCGCAAATAAAAATTGCGGGTAGGCGTGATCATGCCGCTTATTTATTGGAACTGCTATACCTCTGAAGACTTTATGAGGATCAACGCTACGACGCTTTCAAATTCTTAATCCGGCAATATATAAAACGGTGTTACTAGCCGATTTTTTACCGTCGACTAAATACTTGATTTTCGATCGGTTCAGCGCTTGGAAAAACCACAAACACAGCGATTCATGGAATTATCTTTTTGAAGTAAAACAACAAACACAGCGATTCTTGGAATTATTTTTTTGAAGTAAAACTTCTTTACGCACGCTTGACTTGGGGAGTAAGCTGGCAAATGCGAACGGAAATTGAAATTTGTTGGTTCACGTAGATCTCCATTGTCAACATAACAAGGTTAAAAGTTACTTAAAATTTGTATTATTATGTTAGTATGTGCGGTAAAATGACAATTTATAATTGTCGAGATGGCGACATTAACATTAAACAAAGCAAAAACAAAGTTATACCAGCCGATAGATGGAACTAAACTAAAGAAATTTTACTTCAGTCGTGTGGTCTAAAGCACACTCGTTTTTATTTTTATGACGAGATATTTGTTCGCCACAACTGCCCATAACAGTTGCAGTGTTGCTCGGAACTTTAAACAGTTCATGCTTGCTTTGTCCTTCTAGATTAGTTAAGCAAGAAATTTAACATACTTTGTTATTTTACAACGAACAGCCTCCGTGGAGTGGTGGTTGAGCAGGTCGGCTCATAACCCGGAGGCGGCGGGTTCGATTCCCGCGGCAGGACAACTATTTGTACACAGAAAAAAAACTGCAAATACTTGTTCTGAGTCTGGGTGTTGTGGGACCATGGTCCTCGTAGTTCCTGGGTCCCTAGACACAGGGAATCCTAGTTAGGGTCCAGAATCTATGTATGTGATCGTTGGGCGTTATTATTATTATTTTACGTTACTTCGTAATGTACTACGCCAATCCGAAACACATTTCAACTTATTTAATTTTACCAACGTCGACTCGTCTAACATTCAGGAGAGATAATAATAATAAGAAACATTTATTTTTCATATCTACTAATCTGGGTACAAGCTTGGCTCAGTTTGGGACTAGATGGCGTTGTTTGAAATGTCCAAAAAATATTTTATTATTAATTATTTGTTTAAATCAGTTTAGAAAAAACTTAACTAAAGTACTAAGACTCGACTTATTAACTATAAGGTTTATATTACTAATTAGCTTATGTCTAAGACTCGACTTATTAACTATAAGGTTTATATTACTAATTAGCTTATGTCTAAGGCTTTGCCCGCGTCGCCTATAGGAAATGAAAAAGACAATTTTGCATAGATAATTCAATCACCCATTTCACCCTCTTAGGGATGGAATTTTAAAAAATACTAGGTTTCTTTACGGTTTAACTAGGTGGTAGGACTTTTCTGAAAAGTTCGTCTAGGTAGGTACCACCGCTTTGCCAGTTATTCTGCCGCCAAACAGTAGTGTGCAAGCGCTACTGTGTCCGGTTTGAAGGGCACTGTAGCTAGTGAAATTACTGGGCAATTGAGACTTTATGATCTGATCTCACAGTCGAGTAATCTTATTACCAAACTGTGCTGATTTCTCAGGATGATGTGCGCAGTGCAGTGTCGCTCGAAACTCTATGTTTTGATGTTCCGAGTGACACTGTTCTGTTATGGGCAGCCGTGTCGCTTAACTTCAGGTAAACGACTAGCTCGTCACATTATTCACTAACATAAAAAAACCCTTTCTTAGTAGATACCTATAAATTTCAAGTGTCTAGGACAAACAGTTTACGCTGTGCGTTGATATATAAGTCAGTCAGTGAGTCAGGACTTTGGATTTTATATGTACAGATACATAATAATTCTTTAGTAGATGTGTAGGTATGTCACGAACTCCTCCTGAACGGGCAGTAAAAATGATTGTGTGCGTTAATGGTGGTACCTGGTGGAAATTTTGGGGCGGGTCAGTCAGTATTACTATAGAAAGGGATAGACATATGCTGACCCCCTCATACGCATAAACAATTGCAAAGAAAACAACATAATTACTTAAAGATCAAGCCGTCAACTAACAAACGCTCCCAAGATATTTTCTTTTTAACTTTCTTTCATAAAATATGAAGTGGAATAATTCTCTGGCAGCTGTCAAATGTTGTTAGCGTCTTTTAAATAATTCTTTTCTCGAAGGATTATGAGAGCTGACAAGTTTATTGTTTCCCAAGTTTGAAGGTTTTTATGAAGACAGAGAATTTTAATTAGTACAATATTTTCTTTTTTCCATCTCATGGTTAGCCTTTGTATTGTCAGAAAAAGTATATGCGCTTTTTTTTCTGTGCAAAAATACTTGTTCTGTTGCGAGAATTGAACCTCCGGGTTATGAGCCAACCTGCTTAACCATTACAGAGGAATTTAACGCCGGTATGCATTAAAGTGTGACAGCTTCTATGTTGGCAGTTGTATTTCGACGACGTATGTACTGCAACGCAATTTGGGTACGTCCTAGAAAGAAAAGTGCGGCTTAAAAACTGTCAACCTTTAATGCAGACGGACATAATAAAAGGGCTGTGGTTTTACTAATAATTTTTGTCAACTCGTAGGTAGCTGAACGCCTTATTTTTTTTTTTGAGGGGGGAAAATCCCCTTGCACTTTGCTACCACCACGGGGGTGGTGGCAGAGGGTATGTGGGACTGGAACCCACTAAAACCCCCCGTGAGCCCCCTCGTCCGCCGTACCGGGGCGAGAAGGGGTCGCGACTGCAGTTCAGCCAACTCGTCCCCGAGGTAGCTGAACGCCTGTGCCAACTTAAAAATGTAGGACTCATATATGTCACAAGTATAACGCGCATTGCTTTGACTCATGAAATTAAACAGAAAAAAAAATGTAAGAATAAGAAATTAAAAAATAGGTTTTTGATTTTGACTCGTCCGAATTAAAACTTGACGGTGACGTGAATGCTGAATGAGTCTGTTCCTTAAAATATGAATGCCGTACGAGAAAGCCTACTAATACAAAATTAGCAAACAGGCGTAACTAGATTATAAATGCAGAGGAAATTCCACTTAAAAACCACCAAATAAAGTTATGTTTCATTTATTTCGTTAGCAAACGTTGTGACAATCAAGTTGCTGAGTATTTTGGACAGATGCCAGCAGCTAAAATCTGAAACTAAGCTACATTTTAATCTAAATTATTTGAGCCTAGAATAATTTTCCTCATAAAGTTTATGGCGTGGAAATAGTTATGGAACAAAATGTTTTATTTAGGTTGTGTTATAATTCATAGCAAAAATAAAAGACAGAAGATAGATAAGAAATAGATAATAGCCACTATATATACTAAATAATTAGTACATGTTATATAGATAGATTGAACTCTTTATTGTACACCCCAAATAATAAAAAATACAAAAAAAAAACAATCAATTATATAAAGTGTAACAATGGGCGAGATTAGATTAGAGAATTTGATGAAGTGGTAAAGGACGGGTACAAGGTACTGCATGAAAATCATGCTTTTGTATGTTAGCTTACAATATGACGAGCTAATCATTCAACTGATGTTAAGCGACACGGCCACCCATAACACATGCTGTGTCACGCGGAACTCTAATAAAGTTTCGCGTGACACTGCACTGCGCACATCATCCAGAGACACACACACGCACAGTCTAGTAATAAGATCACTCGACTGTGAGATTAGATCATAGTCTAATTTGTCCAGTAATTTCACTAGCTCCTTGTCCTTCAAACCTGAATACAGTAGTGCTTGCTCACTACTGCTTTGTGACAGAATAACTGGCAAAGCGGTGGACCTACCTAGATGATTTTTGCAGAAAAGTCCTACCGCCTAAGTAACTAAGTGTAAAGTTTAAAGGTATGGTTGGTTATATTTAGCCTGAGTTTGTTGTTAGATAAATATGTATAGTATAGTAGATATCTTCTACACTACACCTTAAAGTGTCTTAAGTAGAAGACTAAAAGAGTTCTCAGATGCCCGTTTGCGACTATTTTAAGATTGATTTTCTACTCGCGACATAACATTAAGACATTTTTGTACTTACTTATCTAGAATTTGACCACGCTCTCACCTGATGGGAAGTGACGATGCGATCGAAGGTGTAGTATGCTAGCCAAGTAAATACCTATTGACTCTTCTCTTGAACACGCCCGGGTCATATTTCGACGGAAACAGACGCTGGCAGTTCATTCCATTTTTAGCCGACATTGAATAAAAAAGGTGGAAAAGAATAGAATAACAAAAACAACAATAAAACTGATCCCATGTGGTAGGTAGTCAAGTTTGCGGGAACGTGAAGTCGCCTCGAGTAAAACACAGGTTTTATCAAAAGCGTATAATTATTTAAAAGTAATTCCGAACAAAGAGGGATGCTCTGGACTATTGATCTAAAATATATCATGAACAAAACGCCAATACAGTCATGCAGGTAGTCCGATGCCGCGCTATGCTACATCAGCAGTTTCGCTAGAAGTGGTCGTTATCAGGCGGCCGGGCATCCGCATAACTAGGTTGTATCCCTTCATTGGATCGAACCGGAATACACTAATATAAAATGATCATTTATCTTGTTATTCCGCCTAAAAATAATCTTAAAGAAAGGTGATTATATTTCATATTTCTCTCACATAAATTACATTTTTCAAAACAGCTTATTTATCAATACAGTTAATTAAATTACAAAACAAAGCATTTGCTCGGGATTCCAAGAAATTTAATAAACGAAACATCAAAAAATGTACCAATCATTGCGTGCAAACAAAAACAAAATGCTTATCAAATAAATTCCGGTAAGAAAAACACAAACATTTAAAAAGGGCAAAGTTCGGTAAAAACATGAAAACAAAGACAATAGCGTGTTCATCAACAATCTTTAGGTATTTTATGAGGACCTGTCAGACGTCGTAAAAATTCACGATACGGTAAAGTAAAATCGGTAAAACACGGCCGGTTATTTTGCCGAACGATATTAAATTTATGATGAAGTAAACATTTTAAATTAAACCTGGTAACAAGTAATTGCGCTTTTTTTCTGTGCATAAATACTTGTCCTGCTGTGGAAATCGAACCCGCTGCCTCCAGGTTATGAGCCGACTTACACAACCACCACGCCACAGAGGCTGTCAAGCTGTGTTTTTGTTTAATAGAAAATTAATGAGGCATTTCTTTATGAATTAAAAGATTACACTCTGTTTTGTAATCACACTAATATTATAAAGGCGAAAGTTTGTATGTGTGTATGTGTGTTTGTAGGTATGTGCGTATATTTGTTACTCCTTCACGCTCAAACGGCCGAATGGATTTGAAAAATTCGTTACCAAGATAGCTCATATACTGGATTAACATATAGGCTACATTTTATCCCGGAAAAGTGAAATGTTCTCGTGGGATGAGGAAATAATTAAAATACTTTTTATCCGCGGGTGAAACCGCGGGGCGCAACTATAGTCGCTCATATTTAAATCAAAAACAAGGCTCCAAAACAACATGACTAGTTAAAATCGTTCCTCAAAATCAACTCTAACATCGTTTCGTACCTCCCAATACTTTCGGTTTCATTTGAGCTGAAGGAGGCAAATGACAGGTAAACAAGAAATAACTGCTGGTTTTCAGTCGTCAAGAGTACCATTTAGACTTTATTACGATGTTTTGAAACCAATGCTGTGTTTGCTAGAGAATGGTAAACAAAAAAAGATTTTTAGACTTTATGGAACTGTACATTTCTGGTCGCAGATGGTCATGATATCATCTCATCGGTACATCAGTACTTGATAGACCTTTGAAAGTGCCACCTTTTCCCTCATTTAACAACGAAGGGGCACCTGGATGGAAACCTGTAAAATGTGTAATGAGGTTTCACTAGTAGTCTTTTCCCAAACCTATAAAATGCCACACAGGAGTTTTGGCGGGAAAACGAAAAAGATCACGTTACCGCATTACATTATTTTCCAAAACATGTGTTATTTACAGTGTTAGTGCATAAAATTGGTGGCATTTTATTCGTTAAGAGCTGGATTACAAGCATGAGTGTGGGAAAGTGGTATAATGATGGTGAAACGTTTCTTTTCGTGTTGTTTCCAAAACTCCATAGAAGCTTCTGGTAAAGTTGCCACCACTTTACTAGGAGTATGAATTGACTAGGCTAGACTATGACTTGACTTTGACTTGACTCGGTGACTTCGACTGTGACCTGACACATTATTTACGTGAAATATCATTAACTTGCTAAATTCTCTACTACTTGACACTGCCTAAATACACTAAAGTGTGAAGCCCAAAACACAAATAAAAAAAATGCCACATTTTAAGAGGAGAGTCAAAAGAGTGTGATCACGGGGTAACGGGGTAGGCACAAGCAATGCATTAGATTTGCGCAACGCATTTTGACTGGCCCGTTAGCTCAGTTGGTAGTATCCCTGCCTTCTGAACTGCAGGTTGTGGGTTCGATTCCCTCTCAGAACAAACATTTGTGTTATGAACTCGACACGGCAGCTTAAGAAAATCATGGGACGGATGGATAATTGGATGCGGATTCAAATCCCGTTGATGACTCAAAAACTTTAACTAATTAATGATGTGTCAAATTTCGGATATCACACGTAAATTTTCTTTTTGAAGTTTTTCATACTAAAATGTTTTGAAGATCCGATGAATTGAATTAAAATAAACAATTTTATTGTATTTCTGAATAGCGTACCATTAATATGCACAATAAACCCATTCCAAACCATTGATTATATCAAAATCGTCGTTGCAAAATTAAACTACTGTTTAATTAATATTTTTGTGACAATTTCGTGTTAATTTTAAATGATACTTTAAAATTAACTGACGGCTTCACCTAGATGAAATAGCTTTTTGTTATGATATTTCGGTTATTAAACGCATGAGAGGTATTATATAAAAATTCTTTTTTCGTCATCTTATTTTTAACCCTGGCGGACCAGTTGAAACACGACGGTTGTTAAAAGTTTAACGTGTATCTATTTGTGTATTGTATATACGCACATTGTGGAAATTATGAATACGTAATTACGTATATACAAATGGATTTGAGTACACATTCACTGTGCGCAATGCATTAAAAAAAAAATTACTTTATTGTAGAGATGACTAGGAATATTTATTGCCATTAACTGTCATATTTATTTTTTAAAATAAATAAAATTATAAAATAATATTTTTATTCCAAACACGGACAATAAACATAGGTGTTTGTTCTGTGTCTGGGTGTTATATTGTATTCTATTACAAACAAAAGTATCTAAGTATTGTATCAGTTATCTGGTTCCCATAATACACGCTTTGCTTAGTTTGGAGTTAGATTGTGTTGTGTGAAATGTTGACAATATATTTTTTTTCACGGCAAATTGCGTTTATTTTCTAAATACTACAATGATATAATAACGAATACTAAACACTACCTACTACTACCAGAAAAAAAATATTTGGACTATATACTGGCCGCGATGACCTTTATTTATTTTGATTTTAAATCTAATTACTCAAACCATTTTGATGAAATTTTAGGACCAATCTAAAAATAAACTGTCTTAAATAAAACATTACAAATCGCCAAAACAAAATATAAATCAGAATTGATAACCGGTTCCTTTGAAATCGGTTGAAAAGCGTCCCAAATTTACCATTCGTGGTTGGTTTTATAGCTTTATGACTCCAAGATATAAAAACTAATAAACTATTTGAAATTTCGAACTACTTTATGCATTGAACTTTGCCGTGAGTTTTTATGCAGGCTCCTGGGACCTGAATCGTAAAGTTTAATTTGCGTCTTTTCAGTTTTAGAAACTTGGGACATGCTTTTCAAAGCACGTAAAGCAACTTTTGAGCGACATGGGCATACAGATAAAAAGAAAAGTTTTAAAATATGTATACCATGTACCTATGTGCGCCAAACATGTGATAATGATAATAACGCCCAACGATCAGATATATAGATCCTAGACCCTAAATAGGATTCCCTGTGGATCCCAGGAACTACTGGACCATGGTCCAACAACACTCAGATACGGAACAAGTATTTGCGCTTTTTTGTGTATAAATACTTGTCCTGTTGCGGGAATCGAGCCCGTCACCTGTTATGAGCCAACCACTACAACTACTCGGTTTGTTAGACTACCAACACACGCGGTTTGTTAGAATTTGACTCCTTTGTAAGACATTGAATCTCGAAGATTTTGTAATAGAATTGAAATTCAAAAATAGTAAAACGGTTTAATCATGTTTTTTAAACATATCAATGTTACATAGTGTCCAAAATTTTATTTTATTAAAAAAGAGCACGAACCCAGGAGTCAGCGATAAAGCAGAATTTAAAAAAAAACATCTTTTATCAAACTAAATCAAATGATTTAGTTTAAAAAAAGATCTTTTTTTACGATTACTTTTCTAAACACGATTACTGTAAAAAAATTTCTACAGTAATCGTCTTTAGAAAAGTAATCGTAAAAAAAGAATCATTTGGTTAAATTAATCAATTATTTAAAAAGCTACGTAGGTACTTTCATTTTATTGTACTGGATTTTTTGGGTAGTTCTTAATAACTGAGAGTAAGTGGTTTTGTTATTACCGTAGGAACTATTTTTAAGTAGGGTTACCCTTACGCCTTGGTGCTTGGCAGCACACTTTTCTTGATAAATAGTTGTTTTGTTCTTTATTATGATATTTTTTGGGACCTTTTAGCTTTTTATCTTGTCTGATTGGAGAACAACATTTATTCACAATAACCAAGAAACATAATAGGTAACTAAAAAGGTATCCATCGTCTCTACTAAATTATTACAAGTAATCTACTATATAAAAATAAGTCGGGTTTTCCTTCCTGACGCTATAACTCCAGAACGCACGAACCGATTTCCACGGTTTTGCATTCGTTGGAAAGGTCTCGGGCTCCGTGAGGTTTATAGCAAAGAAAATTCAGGAAAAATTCAGGACAAACCAACATTTTAAGTAGATGGCGCCGGTGCGTGATACATTGTTTTTCGTATATTATAAAATGTTTAATAAATAAACGTCCACCCGAGCGAAGCCTTGCTTAGAAACATTTTAAGAGCCTGCAAGGAACATCCAGGTTATACTTTATAGAAGGTTTAGACAAAAAAAAAGCCCAAGGCCATAAAAATCCTACTCATACTAATATTATGAATGCGAAAGTTTGTGAGTATGGATGTATGGATGAATGTTTGTTACTCTTTCACGCAAAAACTACTGAACGGATTTGAATAAAATTTGGAACACAGACTAGTTTATAACCTGCATGAACATGTAGTATATAAGTTCATGTTAATAATAGGCTTAATTCATAAATATAAAAAATTATCTAACAAATAGCACGGACCCAGGTGTCTGTGGAAATGCAGATTAATAAAAAAAAAAAAAAAACATGTCGGATACTTTTTATCCCGTTAATATGTTCCCGTGGGACAATTATACGACACCACGAGGGCGACGCCGCAAGCTTTTTACGCAAAAACTACTGAACGGAAACTACCTAAATTAAAATTGATACCTAATTCTATACCAAAATGATAAAAAGGAATCTTTGGAATATAGATAATAATAATAATAATATGTGCGGACATCTCACACAACGCCATCTAGCCCCAAACTAAGCAAAGCTTGTATTATGGGTACCAGATAACTGATACAATACTTAGATACTTTTTGTTTGTAAATATATACATATAATACAATCTAACACCCAGACACAGAACAAACACCTATGTCCATCACACAAATGTTTGTCCTGGGTGGGAATCGAACCCACAACCCACAGTTCAGAAGGAAGGGTTACTACCAACTGAGCTATCGGGCCAGTCAGATAGCTTAGACATAGGCTTCTTTTTATCCACGGGTATATGGGGCGCAGCCAGTATCATAATAAAGAACATAGGAACTAGCCAGAAAACTGTGCTACCAAGTACCAAGGCGTAAGGGTAACCCTAAAATATTTACTTTTATTTACACACTACAATTAAACACAAAATGTAAACTAAAAACACCCCTGAATACTAGTTCACAAATATCATATATCATATCCCGTATGTTTTTAAAGTGGTAAACTTTCCTTACATATACCCACAATAAAGAGTAAGGGCAATTGGTACAATAATTCCCTTCTCTATTAATATCTATAAGCGAAACGTTATCTGGCTGTCAGTTTGTTTGTGTGGTGTTCATGTTGATACGATTGCAGACAGAATGTTTATACAACCGTGAACAACACTACTTACATCCCAAAAATTTAAGTTCTCGCAAGAAAACGGTGGAGTTTGTTTTAAATGTTCGTCAAACGTAAACTATACTTAAAAATATCTCGTCATCTCTTTGCTGAGGTGAAATTCAATTCAATTTATTTATTTATAAGAAATATCTTACATGTCAATTGTCATTATCTAGATATATTAATGTCTTTATTAGTTAAATTTTAGCTATTATATAACAATAATTATTATTATGAAATATGGAATCATTTTTTATAGTTATTTGGTATATAATATGTTAATATAATAAATGCACAAATGTCATAAATTGAAACGACACGGTGCAATTTAAACATTGATGAACATTATTATATTGTATTCTATGTATGTACCAGATAACTGATAGGATGCACATAATATATACTTTTTAAATACAAACATTGAATATATTTATATTACTTTCATAATATGTAGTAACGTGACTAACTCGTTATTAACCAGCTGGGAGATTACGTAACTTGATTGCAACCGATAGAAACACAAATTTGTATGGATTTGACAGTTTTAATACGCAGTTTATGTGCATAGTTAGTATTGAAATTTCACCTGTTGCATTGCAATCAGTTTCGTGATCACACCCTGGTGTTATTAAACGTCTACCCATAACAATTGCAGCGCTTCTCAGAATTATAATTAAAGTCTTGCATGGCACTACACACATCATCCTGAAACAGTTTATTAATGCGATTACTAAACCGTTGGATCAGCCAGGCGATCACGTAACTCAATTGCAACAAATAAAAACACATTTTTGTATGGATTTGACAGTCTCAATACGCAGTTTATGTGCATAGTTTTACTAGGTGGTAGGACTTTGTTGCAAAGTTCGTCTAGGTAGGTACCACCGCTTTGCCAGTTATTCTGCCGCCAAGCAGTAGTGCGCAAGCACTACTGTGTTCCGGTTTGAAGGGCACTGTAGCTAGTGAAATTACTGGGTAATTGAGACTTTATGATCTGATCTCACAGTTGAGTAGTCTTATTACTAGACTGTGCTGATGTCTCAGGATGATGTGCGCAGTGCAGTGTTGCTCGAAACTCTATTTTGGGGTTCCGATTGACACTGTTCTGTTATGGGCAGCCGTGTCGCTTAACATCAGGTGAACGGCTAGCTCGTCAAATCATTCAGTAACAAAAAAAAAAAAAAAAAAAAAAAAAAAAAAAAATAGTTAGTATGGAAATTTCACCTGTTTCATTGCAATCAATGTTTCGTGATCACCCACCAGGTCCCAGTAATTTCACTACAGTCAAAGTCAAGAGGTTTTATAGTAAATAGGCTATTTGTAGCACTTTTACAAGTCAAACTGGGATTAGGTGCTTTAAATTAAGTTATTGTACTAAACATATAAAATTATAAAGTGCTTAATATCAAATATTATAAAGCAAGCCAGGTACAAATATGTGAGAATGAAAAAGAAATTCTATCAAGCGCGGCACATTTTTTTTTTAAATTTTAGCGAACCTAACGAACAAAAACTGGTTTTATATAATTATAGATAATAATAATAATGACGTCCAACGATCACATACATAGATCCTGGACCCTAACTAAGATTCCCTGTGTCATAGACCCAGAAACTACGAGGATCGTGGTCGTATAACACCCAGACTAAGAACAAGTATATCTACTACTACTAGTATACTACTTGTTCTTTTGCGGGAGTCGAACCCGCCGCCTCCGGGTTTTGAGCCGACCTGCTCAACCACCACACCACAGAGGCTGATAGATAAGTAGTATCCAAAGTATACACAAATTATTAAGGTCAATACCTTAATAATTTGTGGTACGTACACAAAAGTATGAAATTCCTTTACTGTTTATACGTCCATATTTATACCATACCCATACGTTAACGGTGAGAAGCAGTAAAAAGTTTGCATAAAACAGGATGGGACCGGTCCTGAAGTGTTACCGGAAACAAACCGGAAACGGAAGAACGGGTTCCAGACAGTTCCAGCGTGTTTAAAGCTTTGCATCCTTTTTAACACCGGTTGGAAGTAATACCTTTTGTGTGTTTAGCTTTAGGTTCTGGTGCAAATTTTGTACGGTCATAATAAAAATCATGATTTTGTATTTAATGAAAGCAAGATTAAATTCTTTATAATAAATTATTTAACCGTAGATGTTATGTGATGTTATGTTATCTCACTTTCACCAATTACGTAGATAGTGTTGTGGGAGTACGACAGCATTAAGAATGTTGGGTCATTTCATTATTCTCATTATCATTATCATTATTTTCATCATTATCATCACTATCATCATTGCCATCGACATCATCATAATTATCATAATCATCATCATCGTTATCATCATGATCATTATCACCATTATCATAATCATTATCATTATTTTCACTATCATAATTATCATTATCGTTATCATCATAATCATTATCACCATTATCATTATCATCATTTAAATTAATATAATTGTCATTATTTTCATTATCATCATTATCATCATCCGACTAGCTTCGCAGCGCAGTTGGTAGTCACTACTGGTGAAAGCAATCCAGCGCAACGCAGATAAGAAAACTCCGATCCGAAGCTTTGATTACACCTCTAAAATTGTTTGTCCTGTCTCTACTTTTATGCCTTATAATATACACACCAATCTATACGACACCTCTATCAATCTTGCTTGGAAAATTCAATAGACTCCATTCAATAAATCCAAGTGAATGGCAAATTTCAAAACAGATTGCTTGAGACTATAAAGGCGACAATGCTTTGACGTCGACTCTGACAAATCGCCCTTTCTCCTCGGCAAGAACAAACCTGTGTACTTTATTACTTGAAAAACTTCAATTTGACATTTTTTTTCTAAATAATAGACAAAATTTAGATTTTTAGGTGTAAAAATTATTTTATTAGTAACTACGTTGCTAGTGCTCAGCGGGATTTGAGCCAGTAACTTGCGACTCAATGCTCTCCCAACTGAGCTATGGTCACATTGCTCCGTGGCTGCGAAAATATTTAGCACTATTATACTTATAGCACTATATAATGTCCGTAGCACGTAATAGGTACCCACTAGCAGGCGTGGCGACTTTAATAGAACTAAAATTCTTATAAATATACAACTAATAATAATAATAATATGTGTGGACATTTCACACAGCGCCATCTGGTCCCAAACTAAGCAAAGCTTGTACTATGGGAACCAGATAACTGATACAATACTTAGATACTTTTTTGTTTGTAAATACATACATAGAATACAATATAACACCCAGACACAGAACAAACACCTATGTTCATCACACAAATGTTTGTTCTGGGTGGGAATCGAACCCACTACCGCAGTTCAGAAAGCAGGGTTACTACCAACTGAGCTATCGGGCCAGTCAACTACAACCAGATTCAAATTTTTGATTTTTCTATTAAAGCTTTGAATTTTATTACCTCATCATCATCATCATCATCAGCCTGTATCAGTCCACTGCTGGACATAGGCCTCTCCTAAAGAACGCCATTGAGCTCGGTCTTCAGCCCTTCCCATCCAATTGCTGCCTGCAGGTTTTCGCTCCACCTGGCCGGCGGGCGTCCCACTCTACGCTTGCCGAGTCGTGGTCTCCACTCAAGGACTCGCTTACCCCAACGGTTATCCATTCTTCTACAGATGTGACCAGCCCACTGCCACTTCAGCCTACCTTTTGAGCTATGTCGTTGACCCAAATACTCAAATACTCATTTTTTTTATTGATACTTATAAACTAACAATTTATATCTTTCATACCCTTTTTTGATAAACTATGTATTACACGTCATAGATTAATTAAAAAGTCAATTTGAGTAATGTAATATAGTTGGTATACATTATATTATATACAGCTACATAAAAATACACATTAAAAAAAAACAAATTAAATTATAAATATTACAAATAATGATTATTACAAATAACCACACAAAATATGTGCATGACGGCGGCTACGTCCAGTTATAAACTCTATGCGCAGCGGGCAGTACCGTTATTTACCCTATGGTAGCATTTAAATTTATTACAGTGGCAACATCGGCAACTATCATTGCTCCCCCAACCATCTGGCTATAAAAAGGGACCGCTTGGTGTACTACGAATCATTCTTGTTCCAGACGCGGCGCGGTGTGGACATGCTGAAGACCTATAGTTATATAGGTTGCAACCTACTCACAACCCTTCCTGCTTACATGCATATAAATAATAATGAAAATGTCAAAATAAAACAAAAAATTACAATGGTATCGTCAGTGCAGTATTTATTAAAAATATTATAATTCATAAAAACTATTATTTATTTTATTTCATAATCTCCCTTCGAAACTAAATTCTTTGTCGGATCTGATTACAGCACGCTCTAATCTCAAACAATGGGGTGTACCTCAACAACCACTAAACCTAACAAAACAACAGTACATCTATTACAAAACCACTTTAAAGTCTAGCCAAAATTAATGCGGTGACAGAGATGAATAGGTCCCTTCCTCGGATAGTGACGAAATATCATTTATAATCGAGATAGGGCTACGATCCACTATTAGTACGCCACATATAGGGGTTGATTTACTAGGTGGTAGGACTTTTCTACTAGGTGGTAGGACTTTTCTGCAGTTCGTCTAGGTAGGTACCACCGCTTTACCAGTTATTCAATTTTATTTTATTTCATGTTTATTTATAGGTTATTATAACAGATCAAAAATACATATTACATGATGAAAAATTCTATAATCCAATCCCACATGCACTTTGTCTGATTTAAAACAGTGATAATTACATACCTAACATAAAAACGAAAAAGATAATGAAAAATTAAAGCAAACGAGTGTGACTTAAATAATCAAACTTTAATAGAACTTAATCAAAATAGCACTACAATAATAGATTATAGGACTAATTTTATGTGAAATAAATAAATAATTATATACACAATATACATAAAATAAATGAATATTCTGCCCCCAAGCAGTAGTGCGCAAGCACTACTGTGTTCCAGTTTGAAGGGCACTGTAGCCATTAAAATTACTATAATATACGAAAAACAATGTATCACGCACCGGCGCCATCTACTTAAAATGTTGGTTTGTCCTGAATTTTTCCTGAATTTTGTTTGCTATAAACCTCACGGAGCCCGAGACCTTTCCAACGAATGCAAAACCGTGGAAATCGGTTCGTGCGTTCTGGAGTTATAGCGTCAGGAAGGAAAACCCGACTTATTTTTATATAGTAGAAGATAGTTCCGAGTGACACTGCAACTGATAAAATAGTAAATATTAAAATAGTGATAGAAAATAATTTTAAATTAAATCAAATGATTCTCAAAAGGTACTCCTGAAAAGTTTTTATATTTGTCCAATTATCCTGTAATTAAACTTTATAAAAATACATAGAATCCTGAAGGTCGTGTTCAATGTACAGTCAGCTTCAGTAATATATGATACACAAAATCTATCAATCTCATCGTAAATTGTTTACTCGCTGTATCGTAAAGTTACGAGGTACCCAACACATAAAATTATGTAAGCGACACGGTGCATACGCCAAAAGGATTTTATGATACATTTTTATAGTTTTTTCACTCTTTTTTTATAGGACATTATGGGCCTAACAATATTTTTTCTTCATTCGTGTGGAAACTGAATGTTTTGGTTTTACTTAGAAACATTTTTTAATCAGACTAAATTTAAATAAGAAGAGTTAAGACAAGAGTTAACTATAAAATTTAAAAATTCGTAGGAACAAAATAGTCTTGGTACTATACAGTACTTTACGGTACTTGGTACTATTTTGTTTGTAGATAGAATAAATACATCATGAGTGAAATCACCTACTCTTGGGACAAAAACGTTTGTTCCTACGAATTTTTAAATTTCATAGTTAACTTTCGTAGATAGAATAAATACATCATGGGTGAAATCACCTACTACTACTATGGAAACCAGATGGTATCAGTTTATCTGGTTTCCATAGTACGAGAAACTGATACCAGTTTATCTGGTTTCCATAGTACGAGCTTTATTTAGTTTAGGACAAGATGGCGCTGTATGAAATTCCACATATATTTATTTACTTTGTGCTGAAATATCGGTACAGAAATATTAAAATAGTTTCACGTGGAAATAGGCTATTTGACTAGGTACTATTATAAATGAACAAATAAATATCATTTTCATAAAGTAGCTCAAAAATGGATGTAATAATCGAAGAAGTAAGTGAAATCGGTAAATAAATCAAAGAGTACTACGCCTTTAAAGTTTCTGGAGGTGGCATCGCCAGTCTTTTTCTTGCAAAACAGAGTTCGTGTGCTTGTGACGTCACACGCCAAAGAAAAATTATGTAGAGCTACCATATAGGTACCACAGCTTAGTAATAAGTTACTTTTAGAACTTGTGACTGACGTCAATGCGCGTTTGAGCTGTCTTTTTATATTTCTGTATTTTGAAAAGCCTTGTAACTTGGTAATTTAAAGATATTTAATTTATGTTTTCACGATTGTCTACTTTTTGAGGTATATTATTTCTTTATGCAATAAAAATATAGCAGTCAAATAGCCTATTTTTTATGTTATTGAATGATGTGACGAGCTAGTCGTTCACCTGATGTTAAGTGACACGGCCGCCCATAACAGAACAGTGTCACTCGGAACTCCAACATGTAAACGCATGACTGCTGCAATGCGCACATCATCCTGAGGCATCAACACAGTCTGGTAATCAGATTACATGACTGTGAGATCAGATCATAAAGTCTCATTTGCCCAGTAATTTCACTAGCTACATTGCCTTTCAAACCGGAACACAGTACTGCTTGCACACTACTGCTTGGCGGCAGAATAACTGGCAAAGCGGTGGTACCTACCTAGACGAACTTTGCAGAAAAGTCCTACCACCTAGTACTAGGAGTAGCCTATTATTACAATCCCACAGAATAACGTATAGTGCCGGAAACGAATGGCTTACGTTACAATCTGGGAAGAGGGGCTGCGATCATTCAAACTTAGCCAATTTTCTGTGCCGTGAACTAGGGTAGAATGGGCTGAAGTGGTCGTTTCTCTTTTTGTAACCCTTTTGTTTACTTTATTCATTAAAATTAAAATGAATTATTAGTTTAATTTTATTCCATAATGACGTTGAGTTATTCGTTGATAGCTATCGTATAAATAATTAAAATACAGTAAATATAAAATGCTTGCCGAACACAGTGTTTGTACATTTGGTATATTATGAAACAGTTCAAACACAATTATACGAATCGCATAGCTTGATTTGTTTGCTTATTAATTAATTTAAATATAATTCATAATTATAATTCGATTTTCACTTAAGTTTAAATCGAAATACCACCCATTGGAACCAAGTGATTTCATTCCGCGATATTAATTAGAACGGCTAAAGAATGGAATGCCCTGCCAGCGTCTGTGTTTCCGGCGAAATATGAACCGGGCGTGTTCAAGAGAAGAGTAGGTATTTACTTGGCTAGCATGCTTTACCTTCGTGTCGAATGCTAGACAAGATTCATGTAAAAAAATGCCGCTCTTCTTCTCTAGTAAATCAGCCCTCCTGCCAGATATATACACGCCCAATGGCTATGATCTTGGCTTAGCCGCTTGGCTTAAGCTCTTAAATTTTACAATCATTTTTGAATACGAACTCGTAATTGAAGGGTTGAGAATAAAAAGGGTTTAACTGTCAAAATGACAGTTTCGAGAAAATTGACTTCAAACTTCAACGGCGTCATTTTAATGAAGAGTGCTTATAAGGTAATCGAAAAGGTTTATGTAAGTTTCAGTTGCTTAAAAATGTTTTAATTTTTATTCAAAATACTAAATATAGTACTAATTCATACAATTACTGTGAAAATATAATATAATAATGTTTTTATGCTAAGCGAACTGTATTGACAGATAAATCATTTTTAGACTCAAAATCTCGAGATTTAAGCCTCATTTCGGTATTTTGAGAATGTATTACTGTAGATAATTTCACCCTGAATCCAAACATATCCATAAGTCATTTTGTGAAAAAAATCAGTTAAACCCTTTTTGTTCTCACCCCTTCAATTATACTTCAGCAAAATTTTATTTTAAATATCCTTGGTATCCAAATACAGTAAATTCAAATATATACTTTATCAACATAATATAAACGCTATCAGCATTGCTAATTAAAAATAAACATCACAATGGAATATTGGAGCATATTGGACACGTTACTTATATGGCAATAGGCTGAAGCATTTTAACTGTCGCACCCAGTGACGTTACCTTTAGGTGGACATAATAATAATAATAATAACGCCCAACGATCACATACATATATCGTGGACCCTAACTAGTACTCCCTGTCTCTAGGGACCCAGGAAATCCGAGGACTACGGTCCCACAACACTTAGACTCAGAACAAGTATAAGCGCATTTCTTTTGGGCACAAATACTTGTCCTGTCTCGGGAATCGTGCCCGCCGCCTCCAGGCTATGAGCCGACCTGTTTAACCACCACACCATAGAGGCCGTAAACTAGATTCAGCAGTATTTTTTGCAATTGTAGTTAGTCTTTTCGCCAAACGATCACACACATAGATCCTGGACCCTAACAAGGATTCCCTGTATGTAGGGACCCAGGCGTACGAAGTCCATGGTACCCACACTCAGATACAAAAAAGCCTTTTTGCTGTTTTTTCCTGTACACAAATGCTTGTTTAGAGAATAAAGACACTTTAAGAAATCGCGTTTAAAAAAACGTTACCATTTTCGCCTATCCCACCCTCGAGCGGAACGAGATGGATAACTCATTTTATACCGGTAAAAGGAAAAAAATTATACCATTTTTAACTTTATACGCGAAAAGGAAAATTGGCTGTTGTTATTTTATTTCTGTACATCTCGATAGGTATTTTCGCTCAGTGAATAGGTTTCGGAAGCCTCTTTATGTTATTTATTTTCGCGAGGTACTAGATGCTTGGGGTCTGATATTTCGGTCTGCTTATATAATTGTCGGCTGTAGAATTAAGGTAAAATTCGGATGAAAACGCCTAACAGGGCTATATTTTATACACAGTGGAATTGAATTTGTTCTTTTCCTTAAATGTATATACCCAGACCATGCTATGAAATAATCCTCCAAGTGTAAATTTAAAGAAAAAACTGCCTTATAAAATATCTGAATAACAACCGAAATATCGATATAACTACATGAAACATTTACAAAACGCACAGCGCGGGCACCAGCTGAGCGCTTTGTAAATGTTTCGTAGGTGATAAAACACCTGCTTTGTTCAATGTCACAAGGTTTTGCTTTAGAATTTTAATTCGCAGTAATTTGATAAAACCGAGATGTAAGTTTTATTTCATAAGCGGTTTTGGTATTTAGTTAAACAGGAGCGTTCTATACCATGGGCTGAGTACATATATTTTAGGAAAATAATGAATTAAATGCCACCTTGTATAGTATTTATTAAATTCTCATGATTTTAATAATATGACAAAGGTATCTTCTAGGCAAGTATGTTACATCCTAGACCACATCATCACTTACCATCAGGTGCGATAGTGGTCAAACACGAGCCTATCAAATAATTTAAAAAAAAATTACATAAGTACGAGGTCCTGGTATTTTGAAATGTTTTATTGCCGTCACTTTTCTATCTGCACGTGTGTGGTGGTTGAGCAGGTCGGTCCAAACCCGGAGGCGGTGGGTTCGATTCCCGCGGCAGGACAAGTATTTGTGCACAGAAAAAAAATCGCAAATACTTGTTCTGAGTCTGGGTGTTGCGCGACCATGGTCCTCGTAGTTCCTGGGTCAATAGACACAGGGAATCCTAGTTAGGGTCCAGGATCTATGTATGTGATTGTTGGGCATTATTATTGTTATTATTATTATTACTACTAGCATTGTGGCTTCTTCTCTTCTATTTCACTTTTGTTAAGCCAGTGTTCTGTTGTTGTATTACGTCAGCTGTCGTCGTGTTTAACCGAAATATACCTTTTCAAATGAACCGTGTTTTGAAGGTCGACTGTTCCGTTATATTGTACTTAGAGGAAGATAAAATTTATTTTTGTATTTATTGTAATTGTTTTTGTATTTAGTGAAATATTTGGGCAACCAATTTATTACTATGGGCCTTATTAAAAGGCTGGATGGGAGTGCCCTTAGGAAAGCTTTGAATAAAATTATTAAATGTTTTGTAGAAGCATGTACTATTGTGTCATGTCTGAATGTATATTGTTTTATGTCTGGATGTTTGTAGACCATGTCTTGTACTATATTTATTCTGCAACCATACTCCCTTCCTAACTGCCGGCTACAGTCATCTTCGGTAACATTTGTACCTTTTAAATGCTCCTTCCTTGTAGACTAAGCTATATACCTTTTACCAATTTGCATCAAAAACGGTTCAACGGAAAAATCAACACTAAGCTAATTGTCATAACTCGCACTCGATGGCACCTGCAAGATCTCTTTGTAAGTGATGCTACCCTGGTACTTCCTAGCTAACCCGATAGCTCAGTTGGTAGTAGCACTGCCTTCTGAACTGCAAGTTATGGGTTCCATTCCCACCTTGTGCCATGAACATAGGTGTTTGTCCTGAGTTTGGGTGTTATATTGTATTCTATGTATGTATTTCAAACTTAAAAGTGTATAAGTTATCTGGTTCCCATAGTACAATATTTGCTTAGTTTGGGACTAGATGGCGCTGTGTGAAATGTACAAGTATTATTATTATTATTGTTATTACTCCGAATTAAATGAATGTCCAATTTTATTTCCAAATAAGTAGTAAGTACCGATATTTTTGTAGTATCTCCTTAAGGAGACAGCGGTAAAATCGATAGAAATATTCTTTCTACCTTGGGGGTAAAAAAATAACAAGTTTTGAAAGTTTCTTTGAATGTTTCTGGAACTATTAAAAAATAAATGTGAAAAGATATTCATATCGAGGTTCATCGACTAGCAAACAACTTATTTTTATTGATATTTAAGATGATATATTTATTTATATTTATTATTGAATTCTTATTTATAGGTACTTACGACGTTGACTTCGCTCGCCATGATCACTTAATTGTTGTGATGTGCTGATAAATGTTTATCATTTTTTCACAGCATACAAGGCAAAATTAGTACTGGAAACTGAATGTGGATTTCACTTTAAAGGATCGAAATGTGTTACGTGCTGACACTCGCGAAATTAGTAGGCTTGCGTTAGTAACTGGCTCCCAGAAGAAGGAAATCGAACTGACGTGAATTTAGCCGTTATTTATCTTATATAATGTGTCATACTCACGATAGTTTTCCAACTAAAATATGTAAAAACAACACTATGTCCAAGGACATTGACTCGGACCTATTTACCATGGCAGTATCCAAATTAAAACGAAATGTTGGTTAAATTTTTTTACAGTGTAGAATTTCGACTTTTTAATCGACGTGAGTTTAGCCATTATTTATCTTACAAAATGTGTCATACTCACGATAGTTTTCAAACTAAAGATCGAAATGAACATTGAATTACCACAGGCTACACTGAGAACAGCAGTGGATCCTAACAAACTCCCGAAGTGCTATTGGGTGCACTGGTAGATCCATAGACGGTAGATTCCAATGGAGATAGTGTTACACGGCCCACCCAGACCAATGGTGGATCACAGTTAACTCTATAGTCATATTTAATTACCGGCATAGCTCAGCGAATTAGCAAGCTGAAGTGGCAATGGGCTGGTCATATCTGCCGAAGAACCGATAACCGTTGGGGTAGACGTGTTCTGAAGTGGAGACCGCGAATCGGTACTTACTGTAGGACGCCCTGCGGCAAGATGGAGCGATGACATACGCAAGGTAGCTGGCAGTAACTGGAAGAGTAGAGCCGAAGACCGGGCTCAGTGGCGTGCTTTGGGAGAGGCCTAAGTCCAGCAGTGGACTATTGTAGGCTGATGATGATGATGACTAAATCGATGGATCGAGTTGGTAGATCCTAGTGGAATGAAGGGAGGGACATTGTTATTGTTGAAGATATGAAAAACACACTGTTTGACACCATGTATTTTTCTCAGTACATGTATTTATGTGTGAAACTATTTCTCGAAACCGGCTACGACTTTTAATCTCACAAATTCGTCGGTTTCAGTTCAGACATTGTTTACTCATACGTAAGGCATAAGCGATAGCGATTGTGTATAGGAAATTTATCAAAGAGAACCAAACCTAAATTGGAAATTGGGGTTTTTCTGGTTATTATTAAGGTGTTCTTTTTATCCGTGCTTTAAAATCGTTTCCAATTTGGGTAAATATTTTTTCAGTTTATCAGATACTAAAGAATTATTTGCACCATTTTGTCATCATTTCAATTAAAATTACACACCGCCATTGTTATAAAAGTGCAAATCTTAGATTATCCTTTTGAAAATATTTCATTTTCTATAGAAATTATTATTTAATATTATTGTTGTAAGATCCATTACTGCTCGAAGTAGTATAAATATTCATAGTCAGTCATAGAAATTATTGCATAAAGTTGTTAGCACTTTTATAAGTCAAAATTATATTACGATAAGATAAAATTTTATTTATTAATTTTATTTCCAAAAGTGATATGAATATGAATAAAACTTGTTATTTACAGTACAAGAATAAACATTTTCTTCAAACTAGGTATATAGTTAAGTGAACTATGACCCCCAAACTAAGGAAGAAGACTGTATCTTGGGACTCTAGTGTAAATAACCTTAAATAAATATGGAGAAAAACAGTAAATTGAAGACAATTTTGTGAGTGGCAACAATAGAAAACCTAAATTCCGGACTAAATTTAAAAAAATATATATTAGGACATATTTTGGACGATCCCAATTTTAATATCGCAAACATCCTAATTCTTGTCCCCCACCTTAAGAGGGTGAAGCGGGAGCGGTCCCCACATAACAATCGTAGCTATTTGACATTAACGAGCGAACTTCACCCATTAGATGAGATTACTCCAGTTAAAATACTTAGACGGCATTAGACGCAGTGATTGAACTTTCGACATGTCATAAGGTTTGTTGATGAGAAGCACGTAGATATTTTTTAGCATTCCAGAGTGGGATACCTGTGTGCTAGTGTCAGCCCTGATCAGCATCAGCTTATATTAGCCCGCTGCTGGACATAAGCCTCTCCCAAGGCACGCCACTGAGCCCGGTCTTCGGCTCTATTTTTCCAGGTACTGCCAGCTACCTAGCGTATGTCATCGCTCCGTCTCACTGCAGAGCGTCCTACACTACGTCTGCCGATTCACGGTCTCCACTCTAGAACACGTCTACCCCAACGGTTATCGGTTCTTCGGTAGATATGACCAGCCCATTGCCAGCTTGCTAATTTGCTGAGCTATATTCGTAACTTTAGTTCTCTGGCGAGTGACTTTGTTTCGCATTCAATCCCGCAGATATACCCTTAACATAGCTCGCTGAGCGACCTTAAATTGGTGGACTAGTCCTATCGTGAGTGTCCACGTTTGTCATGACAGCCCTGATGAGTTTCTAGAGCACCGATTCACGAACCAGAAGATGTAACATAGATTAGCTTCCATTAGGTGCAGAAGCAGCTGCTCAAAGTGACGCTTTGTGGAAGAGGACTATTATGTTGAGCAGTGGGCCTCAGGCTATTGAGATGATGTAGAGATAGATATTATATCATATAGATGATGATGGAGATATTTCCGTATTTCCTGATAACTACAACCTGGAATCTTCTTCTAGGCAAGCGTGTTACATCCTAGACCGCATCTTTACTTACCGTCAGGTGCGATAGTGGTCAAACGCAAGCCTAACAAACAATAAAAAAAAAGATGATGATGGATATTCGGATGTCATGATTTTTTTTGAGAATTATCAACACCAACCTCATTGAAGGTCATAAAAGCGTGTTAAATTAAAATACATGCAATAAAGAAAACTCATATTTCTTAGAATTTATCTAAGAAAATTAAATAAGGATTTTATGTGCCTTTAAAGATGAAGTACTGTTTGATGTTTTCTATAAAGGTTTCACGACGGCAGCGAGCTTACTTGAAAAATGTCATTGAATTTTCGCTCAAAAGCAGATTGAGTGAAACTGTTAAGGGCCGAGGATCATTTTAAAAGTTCATTGCATGCTTTTATCAGTCTTATTGCAATAACGATGATACTTTATTTCTAAAGGAATTATATATTTTGGAAGTTTTTATTAATTGTGTGTTAGATAAACATTTTGTTAAGGATCCTATTATGTTCAATGATCTCTTTTTCTCTCTCAGAAAAGGCTTAAGTCGTATCTGAACCGAGGGAATATTATATGAAGCGACGATGAAAGTACATAAATTTTAAATTACTGGATTTTGATTGAACTACGAAAAGATTCATAATAATAATAATAAAGCCCAACGATCACATACATAGATCCTGGACCCTAACTAGGATTCCCTGTGTCTAGGGACCCGGGAACTACGAGGACCATTGTCTAGAGTCTACAGTCATTGTCTACAGCACCCAGACTCAGAATAAGTATTTGCGCTTTTTTCTGTGCACACAATACTTGTCTTGTCGTGGGAATCAAACCCGCCACCTCCGGGTTACGAGCCGACGTGCTCAACCACCACACTACAGAGGCTGTCACGAAGATTTTGAGCAGGAATTTTTGCGACAGAAAATCTTCAAAATACGATAGCTTGAAATTGTATTCGTTTTACTGCACATAATTTGTTATTCACACAATAGCGGGAATTTAAATGTGAAATTAATTCCTGGGGAAGCTCGCTTGACATGATATTCGTTTTGTTACCACTTCATGTAATAAAGCGTCCATTTTGGAGTTTCGCGTTTTTGTTAATAGCATTTAAAAGTGACCTGTTTGTTTATGACAAATTACTAAAAATATAGTCACATTAATGGTGATGGATTTATTTTAAATACGTATGAGAGATATTTTTGTATTCCAAAATATTTAGCGCGTTTTTGTTAGACCATTTCCTTGTTTAATACATTTCAAGATTTTTTATATTCTTTACCTATGAAATTGCCGTTTTGTTTGAAAAAAGTTAAAGTATTTTTTTTTCGAACTTATTTATTTCTTTTATTCAAAGTAATCACCCCTGCAATCAATGCATCTTTGCCAACGCTGTGGCAGTTTATGGATGCCTTTCTTGAAAAAATCAGCAGTACGAGAGACAACAAACTCTTCAAAGACGTTTTGTACTGCCTCTCGGGAATTGAATTTTTTTCCCGCTAAAAAGTTGTCCAAATTTTGGAAAAAGTAATAGTCGGTAGGCGCAAGATCTGGTGAGTATGGCGGATGAGGGAGAGCTTCCAAACCCAACTCATGCAGCTTAGAGACGGTCTGTTGTGCAGTATGGGGTCGCGCGTTGTCGTGAAGTAGCAGTGGAGACGACCGATTGACCAAAGCTGGTTGCAGACGTGCGAGTTTCGCCATCATTGTGGTCAGTTCTTCAATGTACACATCTGCAGTAATGCTCTCGCCGTTTTGTAAAAAGCTATGATGAATCACACCAGCACTAGACCACCAAACTGTGACCATCACCTTTCTAGGGGTCATTTTTCGTTTTGCACATTGCTTTGGTACCGAACCAGGATCTAACCAACTTGCTGAGCGCTTTCGATTGTCAAAAAGAATCCATTTTTCGTCGCACGTAACAATTCGGTGCAAAATTCTTTCATTTCTGTGCCTGTTAAGCAGCGCAAGGCAAGTCTCGACGCGTACGTTGCGCTGGCGATCGTTAAGTTCGTGGGGCACCCATCTATCAAGCTTTTTTATCTTGCCAATCTGTCGCAAATGGACCAATATTGTTTTGATGCTAACATCAAAAGCTGCTGCCAGCTCAGCTGTAGATTGAGATTCATCAGCTTCCACAATCGCCTTTAATTCATCATTGTTGACCAAAGTTTCCGGACGACCACGAGGTTCATTTTTCAAGTCAAAATTCCCAGAACGGAACCGAGCAAACCAATAACGGGTTGTACGTTCGTTTGTACAGTTCTCTCCGTAAACGTCGTTGATGTTACGTGTCGTTTGTGCCGCGTTGGTGCCACGACGGAACTCATATTCCATAATTACACGAAATTTCAAAGTATCCATTATGAGGAAAAATGTTGAAATGTAATGAAAATACAAAGCTAATCAATAAACAAAAGACTTATATTGTAAATAGAATGTCATATTTTTAAACCAAAATTAATTTAAATTTAGAATTCATAGCCAATCAAAACTATTTTTTGTTTGAAAAAGTCTGTACTGCAATACGGCAATTTCATAGGTAAAGACCTATTATTTTTATGGTACCGTTTGTTTTTTTTTTGTTAAGGAATGACGTTACGAGGTAATAGTTTGCCTGTGTTATTTTTTTTATTGTTTTGTCTCCACACTTTTGTGTATTTAGCCAGTGTCAAGTAATTGATAATTTATCAAGTTAATGATATTTCACGCAAATATGTGTCACGTCACAGTTGAAGTTATCAAGTCAAGTCATAGTCTAGTCAAAGTCATACTCCTAGTAAAGTGGTGTCAACTTTACTTCAAGCTTCTATGGAGTTTTGGAAACAACACGAAAAGAAACGTTTCACCATCATTCTATCATTTTCTCACACTCACGCCTGTAATCCAGCACTTAACGAATAGAATGCCACCAATTTTATGCACTAACACTGAAAATAACACAAGTTTAGGAAAATAAAACAATGCGGTGACGCACTCTTTTTTGCTTTCCAGCCAAAGGTCCCGCCTGTGTTTTGACCAAGCGCGGGAATCGAAACTCGAAATTGGAATAATAAAGAGAAAAAAAAAAGAAGAATAGACAAGGCGGGAGGCGAAAAGCATGGTGGTCGAGATAAAACTAAAAAGGTTTGATAAAAAATACAGAGTATTTATAAAATCACGTTGGTTGATAAATTATGAACGATCATGAATGAAAAATGCAGATAAAACTAAATTATATTACCAGTGTGTCAAAGAATTCTAGAAAATTCAAAAAGGTTTTATGAAAAACGGACAAACGGCCAAAAACACAGACCACCTCCAGTAAAAAACGAATGCGCTTCAGACCACACCACTGAAGTAAAACTTCTCTAGTTTAACTCCTTCTATCGGTCCGTATAACTTTGTTTTTGCTTTGTTTAATGTTAATGTCGCCATCTTGACTACCCTAAATTGTTATTTTACCGGAAAAACCATTTTTTTTTATGTTGACTATGGAGATTTACGTGAATCAACTTCCGTTCGCCTTGAATTCACCAGTTTACTCCCCAAGTCAAGCGTACATAAAGAAGTTTAACGTAAAAAAAACATTGTTTAGGGTTAAGATAAAAATAATGAGGATGAATATTTAAAACATCCAAAATATAAATCTTTAAGAAAATCTTAAAACCAAAGTAATTATGCAAAAAGTTTACCAAACAATTTAGTCTATTGTTTGTATCTTTATCTAAATTAGAACAGCCTGCTTGTATCAAGTTTCTTACTTAACGACTTAATTAGAGATTCAAGTTTAAGTAATTTGTAGTACTTAACTCGGGTAGGTACGGTTAAATCGCGAAGCTTAGGTACGCAGACCTTGAGAAGCTGTGCTTAAGAAAATGTTTGTTATTAATTTGTGTATAGTGTTCTACAGCCTCTGTATCGTGGTGGTTATGCAGGTCGGCTCTTAACCCAGTGGCGGTGGGTTCGATTTCCGCGGCAGGACAAGTATTTGTGCACAGAAAAAAAGCGCAAATACTTGTTCTGAGTCTGGGTGTTCTGGGACCATGGTCCTCACATTTCCTGGGTCCCAAGACACGGAATCCTAGTTAAGGTCCAGGATTTATGTATGTGATCGGTGGGCGTTGTTATTATTATTATTATAAGCGACGTCGGGATATGGCTCAGGGAATCTAGTATGAGAAATAAACCAAAATATTTAACGCGAGGTGATGTATGTCGTATATTTTTTCAAAGCAAAATCAATGACAATTGATCAGTCACAATTTAAACATAAATTTATAAAAAAGTATAGAATTCCAAGGCGCGTCGTCTACATTTATTATTAATGTTAATTAATCTTCTAAAAGTACCATATTTACATCTGTAATCATGCAGATAACTTCTATCGTTTCTTCTCTTATAATATATAAATTTCTCGTGTCCAGGGTCCAGGTCTCCAGCTCCGAAGGTCAAGGCGACCGATTCTTATGATTTTTTCTGTGTATATTCAGTAGGTCTGAGAATAGGTCGTAGGCTATATTTCATTATCACCATCATCGTTTTTCATCATCTCGCGGGTGAAACCGCAGGGCGCAACTAGTAATGTAAATATATATAACTCAAAGGTGACTGACTAACTGCCTGACATATATAGTGATCTATCAACGCACAGCCCATACCACTGGACGGATCGGGCTAAAATTTGGCATGCAGGTAGATGTTATGACGTAGGCATCCGCTAAGAAAGGAGTTTTCGAAACTCTACCCTTAAGAGGGTGAAATGGGTGGTTGAATTATTTTCCCATAGGCCACGCCGCGGGCGAAGCTGCGGGCAGAAGCTCGTATTATATATTTTTTGTTTCTTTCAATTTGATTGCTGACGATGCAATAACAAAAACATACCAAAACAAAAATGTTTGAAAAACCCAACGACAGTGTATTTTCAAAATGAATGTATACAAAACTCCATGTTTTGAATCCATTAATGAGATAGTAACAGTACAAATTACTTAGCAGTATGGGATCTACAAAAAAGAGTAAAATATTGCAATGGAACTTTTTTTCTAGTCCAGTATCTAGTTTATGATCCTTGGGCGTTTTTATTATTATTATTATTATTAGCTATTCAAGTCGCAAATACTTGTTCTGAGTCTGGGTGTTGTGGGACCATGATCCCCATAGTTCCTGGGTCCCTAGATTCAGGGAATCCCAGTTAGGATCCAGGATCTGTGTATGTTATCGTGAGACGTTTATTTTTTTTGAGATTTCGCAACAGTTTTATTGTTTTTTTTATTTTAACCTTTTCTAATCAGACAGTCGTTTTGATCACAGTTATTTTTTTATCATCTTTATTTCCGTGTATTTTCCGTAAATATTCATTATTCCTAAAAGCATGAATAACATTATAATGCCACAATTATGTTTCCGGTGAATTAACCATTTACTATAACAACCGAGCCATTATTTCCGAAAGAAAACAAAGTGAAATTGCTCGCTTCCCCTATTATTTTCCAATTAAGGGATGGTTAAAATCATAATAACAGTATGGGTGAAAAGATAAATAGAATCCATAAAGAAAGGGAAATTAAAAAAATCCAGTCCAGCTAATTTCTCACTAGCTGCACCTCGCGGTTTCTTTGACCTCTAGCTAAAGCTAACTCTAGAAGCTATACTCGCACTTTTACCAAGTTCCAACATCGTAAATTCAGTAGGCAAAGGGTACAAAGGATACATTTAAGGATACCCCTGGAGTGCTAGCTTCGGCTTGGGCCGTTGCCAGGATAAGAGGATCGAGAAGACTACGCTCACTGAAAGAATGAACCCAATGGAAAGTCGCGACCGTTCTAGCTAACCTGATTCATAACCTGGAGGTGGCGGGCTCGATTTCCGCGTCAAGCCAAGTAACAAAACACAGAAAAAAAGCGCAAATACTTGTTCTGAGTCTGAGTGTTGACCATGGTCCTTGTAGTTCCCTAGACACAGGAAAATCTAGTTAAGGTCAAGGATCTATGTATTTGATCGTTGGACGTTATTATTATTATTAAATAAGTGAACAATTTTTGTTTTAAAATTACTAAACAGTTCTTTCAACAAAGTTGACCAAACAAGAATACGGTGTTATAGCAACTTTCTTGCGCCATCGACTTTGTTAGAGCGTCTTGATCTAACTTCCGAACCTGCAGCACTTGAATACTTCTGAATATTTTAAGCTTCGATAAGTTTGTAATATCGAAAGTTTGAAAGATGCCGTAGTTTTTATTGGGTTAAGTAGCTTCCGAGACTGGCCATTTTGTTGTCTTTTATTCTGCTGCCACAAAGTGTGTACAAAGTTTTAAAATATAAAGCTTAGTAATATTTATTTTATGTAAATGTTACGAACTTGAGGTTCGACTGATGTTAAGCGCCACAGCCGCCCATATCAGTTGCAATGACAGCAACTTAAAAATAACAAGCAACGAACGCAAAGCGTAAAAAAACCGACTTGAGACTTATATCGTTTCGTCATGGATGACGCTGTCAGAACGGGACCAAAATGGGACCACACGGGAAGTACCAGCTTTCAAATAAAAAAAGGATCATCAAAGTTCCTGGTTATTAGAATCAGTCTTTTATTCCAATTATCGACTTTAAATACAACTATTATTATTTTTATTGTTCATTTTTTACTTTCTCTATTGAATCAGTAAATAATAATAATAATAACAACGCCCAATGATTACATATGACGGCGGCAACGTCCAGTTGTAAATGTAAACTCTATGCGCAGCGGGCAGCGATCGAGCACCGTAATTTACCCTGTGGTGGTGTAGTGACACGCCCACGCACCTTATTTTATGTAAATATTTTTATGTTGTATATAGCTATAGTTAAGTATTTTAGGTAGGAATAAATATAATATTTTTGTTGTACATTTATTAATCCCTATATTAGTTAAGATTTAGGTAGATTAGATAATAAGTTAGGCTTAATTGTAAATATTATATTGAGGGGCTCTCCTGACGGTAAGGCTGCGCCGTAGGATAGAAAATGTACATAGTTTTAAGTGTCACGTGACCTCTGACGTCATAGGGGTCTCCAGAAAGTAAAGATCCGAGGTAGCTCAGGCAGACCCAGATTTTTGTATATAAGGCAGGCTGATTTGGAATAAACAGAACCCTTAGAACGATGCCCCCTCTTGATAGGCCAAACCAAGTCCCCGCGTTCGATGATGAGGAAAAAGCCGAGTGTTTGGCTGAGAGCCTCGAGGCCCAGTGCAACCTTTCCCCCGATCACGTTGACCCTGCCCACCTCCATACGGTGGTCAGTGAAGTCGAACGTCGCAGCTCCCTACCACCTTCCGACCCCCCGCTCGAGCTTATTAGGGCCGCCGAAGTTGAGTCTGTCATCAAGGGTCTCGCTATCCGTAAAGCCTCCGGCGCTGATGGTATCAGCAACAAAGTGGTCAAACACTTTTCTGTCCCCTTAATCTATCTCCTAGTCAGCATCTTCAATGCGGCCATGAGCAACTGCTCTTTCCCCGTTGCGTGGAAGTCCGCCGACGTCATCGGCATCCACAAGCCAGGCAAGAAGGCTACCGAGCCCTCTAGCTACCGGCCCATCAGTCTCCTCAGTACTCTGGGGAAGATCTACGAGCGTCTCATTCGGAGGCGTCTCTGGTCCCATATCCACGAACATAAACTCCTTCCCGACGAGCAGTTTGGCTTTAGAGCTAGACACTCTTGCGTTCAACAAGTGCACCGCATCACGGAGCACATTCTAGATGGCTTCAACGCGAATCCAAAACCGAAAGGGACTCTCGCAGTCTTCTTAGACGTGGCGAAAGCCTTCGACAAAGTCTGGCACGACGGCTTGATTTTCAAGCTGTACCACATCGGCGTGCCAGATCGTCTTGTGCACATCATACAAGACTTCCTTAGGGATCGAAGCTTTCGCTACCGCGTCGAGAGCCGGAGTGCCCCAGGGCTCCGCGCTTTCCCCCTTGCTTTTCTCGCTGTACACCAGCGATATCCCGCGGTCATTTCATCCCAGTGTGCAGCTCGCACTCTTTGCGGATGACACCGCTATCTACTGCTCCGGATGGCAGAGAGTTCACATGCGTGGTCGCCTCCAACGAGCCCTCACCGAGATCGGTGCTTGGTTCAGGAAATGGCGGATCACGGTTAACCCAGATAAAAGTGCAGCGATGTACTTTTCTGACTACAAGCGTGGTCCGCCAGCGAAACCACTGTCCTTGTTCGACAAGCCCATTCCCTGGGCTTCGTCTACCAAATACCTGGGGGTTACCCTTGACACCAAACTCAACTTCAAGGACCATATTAAGCGAGTGCGCGATAGGGCTGCCTTTGTCTTAGGCCGCCTCCACCCTCTCATCTGCAAGCGTAGTAAGCTGTCCCTTAGAAATAAGGTGACGCTTTACAAAACTTGCGTTCGCCCCATTATGACCTACGCATCTGTCGCGTTTGCTCATACTCCCTCAGTACATCTGGATCGACTTCAGGTGATCCAGAACCGCTTTGTCCGCAAGGTGGTCGGGGCTCGCTGGTACCAGCGAAACTCCGACCTCCACTGCGATCTCGAACTCCCATCCATCCGTCAATTTATGAAGCATGCATCCCGCCGCTATTTTGATGCGGCACCTCATCACCCCAACCCTCTCGTAGTCAGAGCTTCAAACTACTGTACAGACACGACAGACTCGCCACCCCGTCGTCGCCGCCCGAGACACGTCTTGAGCGACCCGGATGATCCTATAGCAGCCGTAGTATCGGCTGCGCTAGGATCACCGGACCAGTCTAGCCCTTCTGGCTCAGGTACCGCTTTCGGCACCGGTATAGGATACCAGCGTAACACAATCAGACACCGACCCCGCCGGCGAGGTCGACGTACCCCCCGTAGGTTAGCTAGAACGGTCGCGACTTTCAATAGGGTCCACTCTTCCAGTGGACGTAGTCTTCTCGATCCTCTTATCCCGGCAACGGCCCAAGCCGAGGCTCGCACCCCAGGGGTGCCCTTGAGCTAGTTGCCTCCCACTTTTGACGGCTGGGCGCCCTAAGCGCCCGCCCTCCCGCCCGGTGACGCTGTAAAGGTCGATAGAGACCAACAGCATTAGCTCGTTCAAAAAAAAAAAAAAAAAAAAAAAGGAATAAACAGAACATTATATGGAAACCAGTGTCTCAGTCGTCCTCCAACCTCCGACCTACTCGCACCTCCATCGCTCCAGCCAATCGCCACTATATCTCTCGGCACAACGCAACGACAGTGGCATTAAATTTATTACAGTGGCAACACCGGCAACTGCCATGGCACCCCTACCCGTCTGGCTGTAAAAAAGGAGCGCTCGGTGTACTACGGAGCATTCTTGCTCCGGACGCGACGTGGCGTGGACATGCTGAAGGCCTATAGTTATATAGGTTGCAACCTACGCACAACCCGTTCCACGTACACATACATAGATCCTGGACCCTAACCAGGATTCCCTGTGTCTAGGGACCCAGAAACTACGAAGACCATGGTCTCACAACACCCAGACTCAGAACAAGTATTTTCGCTTATTTTTTTCTGTGCACAAATACTTGTCCTGCCGCGGAAATCGAACCCAACGCCTCCAGGTATTAGCGGACATGTTTAACCACCACACCACAGAGGCTTTCCGATGGAAGTGACAATGCCTGTGAATTTGGTATATAAATAAATGTAAAAAAATATTGTGAACATTCCACACATCGCCATCTAGTCCCAAACTAAGGAAAGCTTCCGTAGCCAGATCACTGATAAAATACTTTGATAATTATTGTTTGTAAATACACCCAGAGACAGACATCAATGTTTATCACACAAATGTTCGTCCTGGGAACAAATCCCCAACCTACAGCTTATAAACCAGAGCTATCAGAGAAGTAATAAGCTTCAGAACGTAGCTACTGATACGTACTCTTACCTATTCTGTGAAAACAGCATACTCGGTGCACCGATTCATCAAAATACTTCAGCGAACATATTTCAAATAAACTCTGTGAGGTACGCGCTCAATATTTTGTGATTTTTATATTAAATTCAGGAAATGTACTGACTCGTGATAAAATACGCTGACTAGAGATTCGGCAGCAAATTCTGGGGATAGGGTAACCATTTGCTTCACAGGTCGGTGACCAAATAAATCCAGAGTATGATAGCTGGAGAAAAACAATTTCAAGAGTGAAGCTAGGAGAAGAATACAACTGGGCTGGGCAGCATTTGGGAAACCTCGTCATGTCTTTTCATTGCCCATACCGCAATGTCATAAGACGAAAGTCTTTAACCAGTGCGTCCTACCAGTCATGACCTACGGAGCCGAAACGTGGGCACTCACGGTAGGACTGGTTCACAAATTTAAGTTCGCTCAGCGAGCTATGGAGAGAGCTATGCTTGGTGTATCTCTGCGGGATCGAATCCGAAACGAAGTCATTCGCCTGGGACGAACCAGACACTTTTAAATTTTGACATCATACATTTTTAGTAAGTGAAACGCTTTAAAAAATTTCTGTTATTCTACACTTAGGGGCCATCCAAAAATTACATGAATTTCTTGATTTTGTATATTATATTATATATTATAATAATTGAATTGATTGCATAAGGAATCGGAATATATTCACTAATTCCAAACCAAACCATTCATAAGTTGTTGCGGTGCGTATTTTTTTAGTCTATATTACAAATTAAATACAAATACAAATTTATTTATTGACACATTTGGTTACACAGTTATAATGAACCCAAAGTCTCCCGAACTAGTGGAAACTGTGTTTCAGGAGTCAGTGGTTTCTCCCATTATTAATTTTACCTAAGCTATTGTAATTATTATTTCCTAGTAAACTAGGACACTTTGGTCACACGACCTGTAACGTAAAAATCAGACATCAAGCTTTTGAATTTCGGAACTCAATAACTCGTCGTAACACGTCTGTGCCAAGTTTATGAACTTTTCGGCTTTGATATTTTGAGACTGATAGTTGTAGAACTGAGAAGAACATGCAGAATTTTGAGTACTTGACATTTGCAAAGATGAGATATTCTATTATTCACGTGAGGTTATAAAGGGGGGAGATGGTTCGGAAAGAAACACAAAACATCAACAGGGAAAGGGGGGGGTGGATTATAAATATTGTGTATTTTTTTCTTTATTTAATACGTGATTTCTAATAAGCATTTTATAGAGATTGACTCGCCGCTACCCAGGCTACGATTTCCTTACCTTAATTTTCTGGAAATAAACTATGGTATAAAAAAAGTAAAAAAATATGTATTTAAATACAAGTGTATTTAAATATATATTTTCTTATGTGAAGGAATGACGTGACGAGCTAGCTGTTCGCCTGACGTTAAACGACACGGCTGCCCATATCAGCTGCAGTGTCATTGGGAACTCCAAAGTATAGAGCTTCGCGTGACACTACACTGCTCACGTCATCCAGAGACATCAGCACAATCTAGTAATAAGATTACTAAACTGTGAGATCAGATCATAAAATCTCATTTACCCAGTAATTTCACTAGCTATAGTGCTATATGTAATATATATATAAATAACGTGTCCCGTTTTTGTCCAATATTTTGTTTGGACAAAATACCCCTAAACTACTGAACCGATTTTAGTAAAATTCACACTGTGTGCAGTTTTAGCCAACTTGAAAGATAGGGCAGTTTAGTATATCTCGATTCATAATAGGTATATATAACATACCCGTGCGAAACTGGGGCGGGTCGCTAGTATTATACATAAACTGCGTATATAAATAAATACATACAAATTTGTGTTGCAATCAAATTATGGATCGTCTAGATGATTGCATAGTCTAGAAATCCTATTATGTAGTAATAATTACTAGACTGTGTCAATGTCTCAAGATGACATACGCAGTGCAGTGTCACGCGAAAGTTCACACTTACCTACTTTGGTGGCACTGTAAACTAGATTTTCGAATGGCACTGCAACTGTTATCATTAACTGAAGGGGTGAGAATAAAAAGGGTTTAACTGATTTTTGCACAAAATAACTTATGGGTGTCGTTGGTTGGTTGGATTATCTACAATAATACATTCACAAAATACCGAAATGAGACTTAAATCTCGAGATTTTGAGTATAAAAACGGTTTATTTGTCACAGGAATACAGTTCGCTTAGCATAAAAACATTATTATATTTTATTATATTTTTACAGTAATTGTATGAATTAGTACTATATTTAGTATTTTAAAATAGAATTAAAACATTTTCAAGCAACTGAAACTTACATAAACATTTTCTATTACCTTATAAGAACTCTACATTAAAATGACGACTTTGAAGTTTAAAGTCAATTTTCTCGAAACTGTCAATATGACAGTTAAACCCTTTTTATTCTCAACCATTCGACTGTGACGTCAATCTTTTAGCCACATAAAAATATTTTTTTACACCTGTCCTAACAAGAACGTTACAAAACAAACACACGAATATTTTCCTCATTCAAGCGTCAACATTAATGAAATGCTAATGAAATATGCGCCTTCGTATCAGGACGTGACAAATGGTGATGAATACTTTATTCAAATTAGGCATGTGACCGCCATCTACCTGACGGATATAGATGACGCAGTTGAGGAAAGGTACCGCCTAATTTAAAAGTAAATCATTCGGCTCTTGCCAGATTTGAATGAAAAATCGACGGTCATTCCCTAAATAGTGCGCTAAGAAATGTAACTTAGAACACGTCATTTACATGTTTTCTTCTTGCCGTTCATAGATAGCCATAGATGAAAAAATGCTGTAATCTCTTCATTCATTTGACAGCCTCTGTGGTGTGGTGGTTGAGCAGGTCGGCTCATAACCCGGAGGCGGCGGGTTCAATTACCGCGGCAGGACAAGTGTTTGTGCATTTAAAAAAAGCGCAAATACTTGTTCTGAGTCTGGGTATTGTGATCCTCGTAGCTCCTGGGTCCCTAGACACAGGGAATCCTAGTTAGGATCCAGGATCTATGCATGTGATCGTTGGGCGCTATTATTACTATTAATCATCAACATTTTTGTGCTTACTGTTGAACATATAGGGCCCCTATGCCATGGAATGGGGTCGCTATAATTACCACGCTTAGCAGGCGTCTTGGTTATCAAATTAAATTCAAACAAACAAAAAGTTTCGTAACTAAAACTATATATGCTTTATATTAGGGTAGCTTCTGCCCGCGGCTTGTGCGGTGGTCTATAGGAAACGAAGAAGAAAACATTTCATTGATAATTCAACCACCCATTTCACCCTCTTAGGGGTAGAATTTCGAAAAACCTTCTCTTAGTGGATACCAAAACTTTACAAAGAACACAACTTCCAAATTTCAAGTCTCTAGGACCATCGGTTTAGGCTGTGCGTTGATATATAAGTCAGTCAGTCAGTCAGAACTTTGAATTTTATAACATTATAATGCAGACTGAAAATAACGCCGGATATTTCCTTAGCTAGCTGTTTGGTATCTACGAGAAAAGATAGGGTAGTCTTCTTATTCTTATGCTGAGACCATAAGTAAGCGCATTTAATAAAAAATCTAACAATCTAATAATCTTATTACTAAGGAGTAGATAGGTAATTACTTGTCTGACCAATACTCTCGTCCAAACTCAGCCCAGTGTTACCAACCAAAACTAAAAATTAACCCAATTTATTTCGTAAAATGACAACAAATGTGTAGTATACACACATTTGTATTAGGTACAGTCCTGAAAATACCACAGAATCTCATTTAAATGGCAAGTTATTAACAAAAGTCCCACGCGTCAAATAAACGAGGATGGTTTAGATAAATCGCACACTGCTCCACATATCACCACGTCAAGGTTCCTGCGGATACGGAAACGGAAGTCGGGCTTATCTCCCGTCTTTCTGATGGGACTCGTTGAGTGAGACGTGGTAGCGGGCTAAGGCAAATTCTGACAAGCCATGTATTCAGCCTCTGCATTCAATTCGGTGTTATTTTAATTTATTTCTTTTTTCACATATTTACTGGTTCTTCGATAACATTCATACTGCTTTTCTATATGAGGACTTTATGAGTGCACAATTCAATAAGACAAAAAAAACATTAGTGCGTGTTTGCAACAGCGTCGTCAAGTAAAATAGTAAATTAAATTAATTGACTGGCCCGATAGCTCAGTTGGTAGTAGAACCTTCTGAACTGTGGGTTATTGGTTCTATTCCCACCCAGGAAAAAAAATTGTGTGATGAACATAAGTGTTTGTTCTGTGTCTGGGTGTTATATTGTATATGATGTATTTACAAACAAAAAATATCTAAGTATTGTATCAGTTATTTGGTTCCCATAGTACAAGCTTTGGTTAGTTTGGGACTAGTGGCGTTGTGTGAGATGTCCACACATATTATTATTAATTTTAATACATTGAAAATGAGATAAAGTATAATAACAATGAAAATTTTACACAGCTTAAATACAAAATTAAACAAAAAATATCTGGTGTAATTCCGACAAAAAAGGAAAATTACACTAGATATTCTTTGTTTCATTTTGTATTTAAAATAAAATTCCGCGAAGTCACGCCTGAGTCAATTAATTGTTATTCAGTTGGGTAAATAATCAAAATTAAATTTAGATAGATAGATAGATAAACTCTTTATTGAAACACCACATCTTAAATAATTAAAAAAAGTGAACAAACTTAACTAAAGTGTAACAATGGGCGGTCTTATCGCTCAGAGCGATCTCTTCCAGACAACCTTGCACGGAAAGGAATAACGCAGTAATATACGGACGGTGGTTTTCATATAAAAAAAAAACAAACAAAAACACTGTAGATATACGTACATAATATACCTATAAATATACAGTACAGACATATCATAAAGAAACCTACATAAACATAATACATATCTATAATACATATACTACATACATTTGCTAATAAAAATAAATATAATAAATATACATTATAATTATTGGAATAAAAGTAGTAAGTAGAAAGAAAAATTTAATGTACGATGTACACGTTTGAAATATATTATATTGGTTGGAAATAGCCCCTGTAATATTGTTACTCTTTCTTGTACAACTAATTTTTACATAGCACTTTTATTATTTTGGATTGATGACATAGTCAGGGATTTTCAGATTCTATAGTTTACAATTATTGATAGATTGACTATCGATAGTTGGCGTCGAAAACTAAGATAAAATAATAAATAAATAAATATGCGTGGACATTTCACACAGCGCTATCTAGCCCTAAACTATGCAAAGATAATCTATCGAAATCGGTCTATCTGTAGACAGCACTACTTCAGCATGTAATAAGCAATAAGCAGTAATTCTGTGTCTCTCGTTTCTTCCTAAACGGGTCCAAAAAGTCATGGTAGCAACTAGAGAAATATGTTTTTTAAGTCATTACAAAAATCGCTGACAGCTTCTAACTTTTAACATAGACTTAACAACGTTGTACACGACTTCGTTATAGCGACTTCAGTAGCTATTTTATAACGTAATTATTAAGTCTTCAGGAAGATTGTTCTGTTTATATTAGGTAACATAAAGGCATAATTTATAGCTTATAATTAGGGAGGGAGAGAATGATTTTGCCGGAAAAGAATGCTAGAGAAACACCGGTGTTACCGCGGCACAACTTCCATGCCGGAAGAACGCTTCTACTAGACAATTGTACGGACGGAAATCCTATCCTTTGCTGTGGGAAAATTAAGAAGTAATATGAAATTCCGGTGATTGTTCGTAAAAAGTTGACTCCAGTATTAGCGCGGTTCTGCGTTCTTATAGCTACTCCAACCTTGTACCTAATCCAAAAAAGGTGATCGCTCAGATCTGTCTAAGTGAAATAATAATAACGCCCAATGATCACATACATCCTATTATATCCATTATATCTATTATTTCCTATAGGTGATCACACATTGGTCCTGGCCCTAACTAAGATTCTCTGTATGACCCAGGAACTACAGAGACCATGCTCCCACAACACCCAGACACAGAACAAGTATTTGCAATTTTTTCTGTGCACAAATTACCGCCCAATAGCGATTACCTTTCTACTTAGCAGTCATGGTGTGGTGAAAACCCAACTCCTCCGTTACTTAGGAGATCACTAGCTCATACCACCACGGATGGTCGTCTGGAAATCTTTTTGTTTTTCCTTACACATAAATGTGCTGAAGCAATAAAGAGTACAGAAGCACGATGTATCTCGATATTGCTAAAGCTTTTGACAGGGTTTGGCACCAATCGCTATTATCTAAACTACCATCCTATGGATTGCTTTTAGGGCTTTGCACATGGGGTGCCAGCTTTTTATCTGGGCGGAGCATTAAAGTACTCGTCAATGGATATTACACCGATGCTATGCCTATTAATAGTGGCGTTCCTCAGGGTTCCGTGTTGTCACTCACACCATTCATTCTGTATATCAATGATATGTTGCTTTCACTGCTACTCCAGTCCAATTTAACTCTTCTACGACCCAAGATGCAATCACCACAAAAAACTCCACTTGAGATTTCACCGCAGTTTCGGGGTGTTAGAAATAAGAATTACTCTAACTCTGAAGAAACATGGCTCTATGTTGTGTCCACCACCTGTTTTTTGGAGATTGTTTTGAGGAGCTTTTTGATATCATATCTGCTTCGACGTTCTATCGCCGGTCGATTTATCGCGGTCTAAAAGCTCATCCACATTCATGCAAAGAATGAAAATTACACACAACCTTATGCGTTCATTCTTACCACGCATTTTCAAGATGTGGAATAATATTCCCCTTGAGTATTCCCGCGATGCGTCAATATGCGGCTTTTTTTCTCAAGCGTCTTTGATACAATTTTTTGCGGTAATACTATCTGAAATTGGAGTTACAGCGTTTATAGTCCCTGACTCGCTCCTATAGTGATATTGTCCAGCTTATAATGTAAAGATAAAACGGGTCTATTCGCGCACAAAAATTATCAAAATATAATTTTGACTAACCTCGACGTTTCGACCAAGTTACATTGGCCGTGGTCACGAGGGGACTGGAGTAGCGGGTGTCAGCATCGTGCAGAACGGGCGTCGTCTCCAACTACCCGCATTTGATGTTGTAAATTTTCACTATCAATATCCCGGCATATAATACTGACAGTATCGGCAGTTACACGCGAACACAAATCGCGACGCGAACACCTACTTATCACCGGATTCCACGCTGAGGATAACCTATAGCCATCTTCCCGATTGAAATTGCTATACTTCTTAATTTCAATGGCTTCTCGGACAACTCTTGGGTAAAATTGTTTGTCAGTAGCGAGAACTTTAGGGGCATGAAGTTCGATCCAGTGGTTTGGTCCTGACTCAAGCAAGTGCTCGGCAATCGCAGTTTTATTGGTTTGTCGGTTTTTCACAGCTGCGATATGTTCCTTAACCCTTTCCGCAATGGTACGTTTTGTCTGACCAATGTAGGAACTACCACAGCTGCAGTCAATCTTATAAACGCCGGGTGTTTGAAACGGGATGATGTCTTTCACTGGCCCCACCTGCTGTGCCACCTTGAATAACGGAGTGTATACAGTCTTGATGGAGTACTTTCTTAGTGCTGTTCCAACTTTGTCCGTTACCCCCTTCACGTAAGGTAAAAACACCGGCTGTCTACAAACATCAAAAACCGCCTTATCCGTGTATCTGCGCCTGGGCCGCATATTGTTCACCGTATAACCGTTATGTTTAAGTACCTCCCGAACATAAGATAATTCTGATTGTAGATGTTCAGGGTCACAGAGATCATAAGCCCGGTTTATAAGTGATGTAGCCACGGACTTTAAGTGGCAAGGGTGGTGGTGAGACATTGCGTCCAGGTATCTGTCCGTATGCGTTGGTTTCCTATAAACCGAGTGTGCCAGGGATCCGTCTGGTTTTACCATCAATATGACATCAAGGAACGCCAACGACCTGTCGACTTCAACTTCAACCGAAAACTTAACCCTTGGGTGTATGGACTCCAGATGATGTTTTAATAGCTCCACTTCTTTCTGACCAGCACTTAATATGCAGAAAACGTCGTCAACGTAACGCTTCCATATCTTTACCCCTGACGACTGCAGTTGTAATGCATGCTCGAAGTGCTCCATCCAGATATTTGCTAATACCGGTGCTACCGGACTACCCATAGCTACACCATCTATCTGGAGGTAATACTGCCCATGATACAGAAAGTAATTACCATCTAAGCAATTACGAAGCAAAACCATATAATCTTCCGAAAGGTTATTTTCCCGAAGTTTTTCTCTGACAACTTCTAGGCATTCCTTAACCGGAACGTTGGTGAAAAGTGACTCGACGTCAAAACTCACCATAATATCATTTGGTTCCAGTCTGATACCTTTAATGATTTCAATAAAATGACGCGAATCTTTCACGAAAGAAGCTGTCCTTCCCACCAAAGGCTGCAGTACCGATGCGACGTGCTTCGCGAGGTGATAAGTGGGCGAGTCAATCTGACTGACAATAGGTCGCAACGGTATGCTGGTCTTGTGAATTTTCGGTAAGCCATAAAACTTAGGCGCTTGTACAATTTTGGGCTTATACAGACGTTCGTAAACCTCCTCCGTGAACAGGTCTTGATAATCCCTGACTACGGCTCGTATACGTCGGTTAACTCGGGCAGTAGGGTCGTACGACACTGGTTTATAAATGCTTGTGTCGCATAACAAATCCTGTACCTTATCATTGTAATCAGATGTGTTCATCACTACAGTGGCGTTACCCTTATCAGCCTTAAGCACTAAGATCTCGTCATTCTTCCGGATAGTTGTGAGAGCCGCGCGCTCTTCTTTAGTGATGTTACTTTTAGGCAGCTTTGCCTTTCTCAAAATAACAGCTATATCCTGCCTTAGAGCTTCGGCATCCCCGGGTGGTATTTTGTTGCGCAAAATGGCTGCTTCCACATTACTGATTACGTTTTCGTACGGAATTTGTATTGGTGTCGTCGCAAAATCCAACCCTCTAGCCAAAACATTATGTGCTGCATCATCTAGCGAAATGTTGGACAAGTTAATCACCGTATTTTGATGTGTGTTTTTGTCAGGTAAACTTTTTGCCGACTTACGCTACAACAACTTCTCCAACTCATAATGTAAAGATAAAACGGGTCTATTCGCGCACAAAAATTATCAAAATATAATTTTGACTAACCTCGACGTTTCGACCAAGTTACATTGGCCGTGGTCACGAGGGGGAAGAATGACGAGATCTTAGTGCTTAAGGCTGATAAGGGTAACGCCACTGTAGTGATGAACACATCTGATTACAATGATAAGGTACAGGATTTGTTATGCGACACAAGCATTTATAAACCAGTGTCGTACGACCCTACTGCCCGAGTTAACCGACGTATACGAGCCGTAGTCAGGGATTATCAAGACCTGTTCACGGAGGAGGTTTACGAACGTCTGTATAAGCCCAAAATTGTACAAGCGCCTAAGTTTTATGGCTTACCGAAAATTCACAAGACCAGCATACCGTTGCGACCTATTGTCAGTCAGATTGACTCGCCCACTTATCACCTCGCGAAGCACGTCGCATCGGTACTGCAGCCTTTGGTGGGAAGGACAGCTTCTTTCGTGAAAGATTCGCGTCATTTTATTGAAATCATTAAAGGTATCAGACTGGAACCAAATGATATTATGGTGAGTTTTGACGTCGAGTCACTTTTCACCAACGTTCCGGTTAAGGAATGCCTAGAAGTTGTCAGAGAAAAACTTCGGGAAAATAACCTTTCGGAAGATTATATGGTTTTGCTTCGTAATTGCTTAGATGGTAATTACTTTCTGTATCATGGGCAGTATTACCTCCAGATAGATGGTGTAGCTATGGGTAGTCCGGTAGCACCGGTATTAGCAAATATCTGGATGGAGCACTTCGAGCATGCATTACAACTGCAGTCGTCAGGGGTAAAGATATGGAAGCGTTACGTTGACGACGTTTTCTGCATATTAAGTGCTGGTCAGAAAGAAGTGGAGCTATTAAAACATCATCTGGAGTCCATACACCCAAGGGTTAAGTTTTCGGTTGAAGTTGAAGTCGACAGGTCGTTGGCGTTCCTTGATGTCATATTGATGGTAAAACCAGACGGATCCCTGGCACACTCGGTTTATAGGAAACCAACGCATACGGACAGATACCTGGACGCAATGTCTCACCACCACCCTTGCCACTTAAAGTCCGTGGCTACATCACTTATAAACCGGGCTTATGATCTCTGTGACCCTGAACATCTACAATCAGAATTATCTTATGTTCGGGAGGTACTTAAACATAACGGTTATACGGTGAACAATATGCGGCCCAGGCGCAGATACACGGATAAGGCGGTTTTTGATGTTTGTAGACAGCCGGTGTTTTTACCTTACGTGAAGGGGGTAACGGACAAAGTTGGAACAGCACTAAGAAAGTACTCCATCAAGACTGTATACACTCCGTTATTCAAGGTGGCACAGCAGGTGGGGCCAGTGAAAGACATCATCCCGTTTCAAACACCCGGCGTTTATAAGATTGACTGCAGCTGTGGTAGTTCCTACATTGGTCAGACAAAACGTACCATTGCGGAAAGGGTTAAGGAACATATCGCAGCTGTGAAAAACCGACAAACCAATAAATCTGCGATTGCCGAGCACTTGCTTGAGTCAGGACCAAACCACTGGATCGAACTTCATGCCCCTAAAGTTCTCGCTACTGACAAACAATTTTACCCAAGAGTTGTCCGAGAAGCCATTGAAATTAAGAAGTATAGCAATTTCAATCGGGAAGATGGCTATAGGTTATCCTCAGCGTGGAATCCGGTGATAAGTAGGTGTTCGCGTCGCGATTTGTGTTCGCGTGTAACTGCCGATACTGTTAGTATTATATGCCGGGATATTGATAGTGAAAATTTACAACATCAAATGCGGGTAGTTGGAGACGACGCCCGTTCTGCACGATGCTGACACCCGCTACTCCAGTCCCCTCGTGACCACGGCCAATGTAACTTGGTCGAAACGTCGAGGTTAGTCAAAATTATATTTTGATAATTTTTGTGCGCGAATAGACCCGTTTTATCTTTACATTATGAGTTCAAGTCGCGAAAGTTTAAAAAGTGTTATTGTCCAGCTTCTATAGGTGCCAAGTATACATCACTTATCACCAATTTTCACTATCTCTTCCCAGGCGATCTTTTTACGTCCAGTCAAATTTCGATCTTAAATTAATAAAAAGGATTTCATGTAAAATGGTAAGTGCTCTCAATGGATATCTCCAACCATTATATTTGAGTATATAATTAATATAGTTTAAAAAATGTACCGGATGGTTATCCAAATAGTCGTTATCGAATAGTTGCTAAATTGCCGGATTAAAGTTCTTATCCCTACCTATAATATAATTGGAAGATCACCGAATACAGTTAATTTCGTAGGAGAAAGTGGTACATAATTAAGTTCACAATTTAGCTTTCGGGGCGTATTAAATTATTCATACCGCGTTATATGACTATGTTTTGTCGGCGTAATTGCGACTGTTGTTTGTAAAGGACAATAGATGTTTTTATACACACTGCGTCCTAAAAGTGTAACATTCTTGAACACGTACAAAGAAGTATGAATTTCACAAATATTTTCATAAGTTATGATCTAAGTTTAACGCCTTGGTTATTTTTAATAAACGACCTACAGATCCGAGCAACTTCAAAATCGAACATTTGGATAGATTTGGATTGAAGAGATCGCTTTAAGCGATAAGATACTTAATTTCTAAGTTTGTGCTTGTAAATTGTTCTTGTAATGTGGTGTTTCAATAAAAAAAAAATATCTATCTCACTATATACATTCTTGTTTTACATTTTATTAGCTTCTTAAAAATACATAATTATACAAACAAACGGTACAATAGACTAAGAAAGAAGAATATGACTGTACAGTTCTAACGGGTAATGTTGTTATTATTATTATTATTGTTGTTATTATTATTATTATTATTATTGTTCTTCGTAGCTCTAGAACAGTCATAAAGTTATGCCCGTCTGTATCAAAGTTTGACAGCGTCTAAGTTTGCACTTGACTGGCCCGATAGCTCAGTTGGTAGTAGCCCTGCCTTCTGAACTGTGGTTTGTGGGTCAGGACAAACATTTGTGTGATGAACATAGGTGTTTGTTCTGTGTCTGGGTGTCATATTACGCTGTCAAACTTTGATACAGACGGGCATAACTTTATGACTGTTCTAGAGCTACGAAGAACAATAATAATAATAATAATAATAACAACAACAATAATAATAATAATAACAACATTACCCGTTAGAACTGTACAGTCATATTCTTCTTTCTTAGTCTATTGTACCGTTTGTTTGTATAATTATGTATTTTTAAGAAGCTAATAAAATGTAAAACAAAAATGTAGATAGTGAGATAGATATTTTTTTTTATTTTATGTATGTATTTACAAACAAAAAAGTATCTAAGTATTGTATCAGTTAAAGGTGAACCAAAGACCTGGGACCTTACCGCGTAAGTCTGATGGAGATGGTAATCGTGTTCTCTCTTGCTCGCACTCTTGGACTTGTTAATTGGCGCGTGCGGGATGGCAGGCGAAGCCGATTCCCAGAACAGTTACGCGATAAGAGTGCTGATCAAGACCACGAAGAATCGTTTATGTAAAAGGTAAATGAATGTATAATATACTCTAAAGAGGTAGATGAAGTCATATAGATGTCTCTTCTTTCGACCTTTCAAATAATAATGGTTATCAGATAACTAACTTCTGCCCGCAGCTTCGCCCGCGTAGCCAATTGGCAACGAAGAAGATTTTTTTATAGATAATTCAACCACCCATTTCACCCTCATAGGTGTAGAATTTCAAGACCCTTTCTGAGTGGATACCTACGCATTACAAAAAATACCCTCCAAATGTCAAGTCTCTAGAACCAGCGGTTTATGCTGTGCGTTGATATATAAGTCAGTCAATCAGGACTTTGAATTTTATATGTATAGATGAATATGCGAAATTTAAATCACATAACGCTAGCGTTATCTAGCCTTAAACTAAGCAAAGCTTGTACTATGTCAACCAGATAACATCCAATACTTAGATACGTTTTGTTTGTAAATACATACTTAGAATACAATATCCATGTAACATGTTTAAAATACCTCAAATTCTGTTAGCATCTATATAAAATTGAACCAAAATTTCAAGCAAACACTTAGACCAAACATAACTCAAATGAAGCATAAAGTCTGTCCAAAAGAACATAAGTTTAAAGTCTTAGTAAAAACGCGTTACCTATTTAACAAATTACGCTATAAGTCTTGTCTCATAAGTGCTTTATCTTCTTGGGATATTATCCTTTATTTTTCCCAGCTTAGGGAATTCGAGATAATTTATTTCCGGTACTACACGAAATGGAAGCAATTCGTATGAACAGTAAGGACTTGTCCTCAACGTTGTGAAAGGGACAAGGTTTGATAATATTGAGATGGATCACTCTATATTATGAGTTGCCATTATTAACTGTCACATCTTCTATAGTGGTTCTATATTTAGAGTCTAGTTAGTTCTAATCGTTTTTAAGTGGAAAACTTTGCCAACCTAAATATTCTAATTTGATTTGAAAAGCGCTGTCACATTGACACTAATTTCGATAAGCACTGATAGGTATTTACGACTCTTTTGTTGTTGTTTGTTTGTTTTTGGCTCCACACTTTTGTTTATTTAGCCAGTGTTAGTAATTAATAATATCTCGAGCTAATTAATATCATATAATATGTCAAGTCAAATCAAGTCACAGTGCAAGTCATCAAGTTAAGTCATGCTCCAAGTAAAGTGGTGGCAACTTTACCAGAAGCTTCTATGGAGTTTTGGAAACAACACAAAAAGAAACGTTTCACCATCATTATACCACTTTCCTACACTCATGCCTGTAATTCAGCACTTAACAAATAAAATGCCACCAATTTTATGCACTAACACTGAAAATAACAAGAGTTCTAGAAAATAATACAATGCGGCGACGCGATCTTTTTTTGTTTTCCCCACCATAACTCCTACGACTCTTATATATAACACAGTTTACTTTTGACAAAAAAAGTAAATACTTGCAGCCTTATTAATAAACGGGTATTAGTCTCGGATTAGTTACTTCAGCTTTTGTCCTTTTTTTGCTACTGGAATATTTAGCTGGATCGAAAGAGACAAAAGATGGTGTAACTAGTCTAAAGCTAGTTCGTGTTTATTAATAAAGTTGTATGAGTTAAACAATAAATTATTTTGTGTAAGACTCTTTGCTATTCAGATGTGAACTCTATGCTTCCGCTACGTCTACTGGATTGAAGTAATTTGTAAAAAATGCTGTGTTTCTTTTGTACTGCCAATGTATGTTATATAGTTTTACATCTAACAATAAACGGTTCTTGTGGATGAATAACTTCATCTCAAAGTCAAAGTATGTATTGCTAATACGCTATTTTAGCACTTTGAAAAGTCAAAATTATATTAGGTATTTTACATTAAGCTGACAGCATGAGGAGAATGATACCTATTTTAACCACCCTAATAAAATAATCTTACGATAGGGCTACATCTTCCATACTGCTCTTACGTCGCGTTACAAGTTTTGAAGTATTTCCCTGGAGCTATGTAAAATTTTCCTCGTCGGTTCTTTTTTTTGCAGAGTAATAGTGTTTTGGATTTATTTTAAATTATTTTTACTTAAATTAGTTTAAATGTTATTTTTATAACACTACTAAGTTCAAAGCAACAAGATTTATTTTATTTCAGGCTCATTCATTATGGCAGGGCATTTTGCCTATTGCAATTGAAGTGATGCCGGATAATATTTTTACCATTTCACTAGTAAAGGATATACGAAAATGCAAATACCCGCAGTTTTAATTTGAAAGAGGTAGATTTTTTTTAATGGAACAGGGCGCGTTGAGCATTTCATATTTACCTTCAATATTTTGAAGGTAAATATGAAATGCATGCATGTCTCCAAAGACTTCACAGGCTTTTTATGCGGTTGACAGACCCGAAAGCTCAGTTGCAAAGCCTTGCCTTCTGAGCTGTAGGTTTTGGGTTCGTTTCCCACGCAGTACAAACATTTTTATGATGAATATCGATGTTTGTTCTGTGTCTAGGTGTTATGTTATATTCTATGTATGTATTTACAAATAAATGTATCTAAGTATTCTATCAGTTATCTGGTTCCCATGGTACAAGCTTTGCTTAGTTTGGGGCTAGATGGCGCTGTGTGAAATGTCCACAAATATTTATTTTATTTAATTTTGAAATTAGAATGATGTTTTGTATCTATGCATGAGCAAGAACTGGCGTAAGCATGAATCAAAAAAAATAACGAACGAATAAAAATAACGAAAAAACAAATTATTACAAGCAGTATAATTTTTTACTAGGTGGCAGCCCTTTTCTGTCTAGTTCGTCTAGGTAGGTACCAACGCTTTGCTTTTTATTCTACCGCCAAGCAGCAGCTAATGAATTTACTGGGCAATGAGACTTTATGATCTGATCTCAGAAATAAGATTACTAGACTACGTTTATGTCTCAGAATACGTGCGCAATTCAGTGTCACGTGAAACTCTATAATTTAAAAGTTCCGATTGACATTGCAACGAATATGCCCATATTCGTTGCAATGTCGCGTGCGCGTAACATCAGGTGAACGAACAGCTCGTCAGGACTTTATTAAAATAAAAAATAAATTCACTAAAACTGACCGCTGCCGCTACCCCTATTTCCCAAATCAGTACTGTCAGACTAAGATTTACAGTAGATACCTCTGACCCGGGACAGACCGGGACATTGGAAACGGAACATTCCGTTTAATTGTGCCCCCGGGAAATTTGTCCCGCGTTTTATTTGAATCCGTTTAATCCGCGTTTTGGACGCATCGGGACTTCGGATCGATGTTAAAATTAACTGCACGATTTTTTTATCACTTTTATTATGGTGTGGGTTTTTAATTGTCTTGGAAAAAATATGTGTATGAGTATTGTATAAGTAGTTAGTACTGCTGATTCATTCGCAAATGCAATTAATGTACCTAATAAGAAATTAAAAAAATTGTTAATTTCGTGTTCTTCTTCAAACTTTCTTTTTTTTTGAACGGGCTAATACTTTTGGTCTCTATCGACCTTTACAGCGTCACCAGGTGGGAAGGCAGGCGCTTAAGGCGCACAGACGCCAAAACTGGGAGGCAACTAACTCAGGAGCACCCCTAGGGTGCGATCCTCGGCTTGGGCCGTTGCCGCGATAAGAAGATCCACTGGAAGAGTGGACCCTATGGAAAGTCGCGACCGTTCTAGCTAACCTACGGGGGGTACGTCGACCTCGCCAGCGGGGTCGGTGTCTGATTGTGTTACGCTGGTATCCTATACCGGTGCTGAAAGCGGTACCTGAGCCAGAAAAGTTAGACTGGTCCGGTGATCCTAGCCCAGTCAATACTACGACTGCTATAGGATCGTCCTCAAGGCGTGTATCGGGTGGCGACGAGGGGTGATCATCAAACATTCTAGAGTCGTAGTCCCACTATACGCAAATATTTTAGAGCAGTGGTTTTAGATCATACCTTTATTAACTGTAACGAATGTGACTCAAACCAACGTATTAGCATTCTAAAGTCAAGCCGCCATATTTACACTGCCCCTTTCAAAAACCTCCAACTGCCAGCCATGCCATGCCTTGGATAGGAACTGTGTCATAAGCATTAGCCAGCTATTATTGCAAGTAATTCCTGTAATTTTGTAAGAAGGAATTACATGAAGTTACCGAAACTTTGCCGAGCTTTGGTTGGTTATATTGTACTACTCTACTGTGTATAGCGGCTAACACTACACCTGGCTTAGAGACGGAAATAATACCCCAGCCAAGCGGGGACTTATTTCCGTTACTTGGTTACACGCAAAGCAATATCTTTCTTCTTCTGCTCGTGTAGCCTTAGCCCTGCACGGGTAGCATGAGCTTTATAAATCGACATATCTCTTCTTTCGAGACAGCGTTAGATCAATGAAAACGTAACAAAAAGTTTATGCAGCAATCCGTTGGTAAATTACCAAAGCGATATCTGTCTTCTTCTCGTGTAGCCATGTAACGGAAATAATACCCAAGTTACTAAGCTGGGGTATTATTTTTACCTCTTGATCCGCGTGATTGAACAAATTACGTGACATAAGTTGCATGTAACATTGAACAAGTTACGTGATCCTAATCATCATAATTAGAATCCTTCAATATTTCATCACATTAATATTTATAAATTTTAACGTCTTGAAATATTCACCTGTCAGCCTCTGTGGTCTGGTTGAGGAATTCGGCTCATAACACGAAGGCGACGGGTTCGATGCCCGCGGCAGGACAAGCATATGTGCACAGAAAAAAAGCAGCTGTGTCTGGGTGTTGTGGAACCATGGTCCTTGTAGTTCCCGGGTCCCTAGACACAGGGAATCCTAGTCAGGGTCCAGGATCTATGTATGTGATCGTTGGGCGTTATTATTAATCACCACCAATAATTATACTGTATTTTAAATTTATCCAGTTGGACAGCTCTGAAGCCTATTACCATATGCATAGTACATGAATACTCATTACATAATGACATACCTTTATTCAAATAATCCCGTTTGATACTAATTGATAATTGCTAATTTAATATCCGCCACGTTATCCATTATGTCGTATAATTGATACAGAACTGCAGTAGGATTATAAATATGCAGTGTCGTTTATAATAATAACAGTATCAGAAAATCCAGAGCCAAGTATGGGCTTGCTTTGCAATACCCTAAGGTGTGCATTGGTGACGCCTCCTCCGGTGTTACAGATGTCCATAGACTACGGTGACAACTTCCCATCAGGTGGGCAGTATGCTTGTTTGCTCCCATTAACATTAAAAAAAATCTCTACAATGACATTAAAGCTGGAACACAGTAGTGCTTCCGCACTACTGCTTGACAGCAGAATAACTGGAAAAGTGGTGTTACCTACCTTGCAATAAAGTCCACTTTTATCAACACGTGCTATAACTTTTTTAGGGGTTTGTTTAAGTTTTCCAAGTGGATTAAAAGCTTCGTCACCTTACTATCGCCTTCAATCTTACCAAGTTGCAAACTTCTAAGAAAATTTCCACAAAAGTTGTTCGATTTCGCTGCACCTCCAGTCCACAGATTTAATCTCGCACCGTCCCACTCTAATCATTAAAGTTAGAAAAGGACTTAAAACCTGGACTCCGTTCATTTACATCCAACTTTTTAATACCTTTCCGCAAGTCACAAGATAATGTTAAACTAAAGGCTTAGTGTAGGGCCATGAAATTTGAGGGTTATACTTTTAGATTGAATTCTAAAAACTATTTACGCGTCTACCCCCAAGAAAGTCCTCCGCGTGGTGGTAGATGAAAAATGAAACAGAATATAAAACATCTATTTGACAAAAGGCAAAATTAAGTAATGGTGGAGATTGGCTGGAAACCCATTCTGTGGGAACCAGGACTCTTTCGTTGGAGATGCAGTTTTTATACGCCTATTAGAGAACTTGAATAAATAAGTCTTACATCACATGCAAGGTGTGGAGATGTGAGACGATGGTGTGAAATGATGATGAACATGTATGTGTAACTACTATCCCCATATTAGGTACTTTGAATTCACACAACATACCCTCATTTTCCACGAATTATGTAGTTCATTTATATAAGTACTTAATAATAAACGTAAGTTGTAATACTAAATTAAATCTGTGATTTAGATACGTATCTAGTGATAGTATAAGTGATAATAATTCAGCAGAATTAAGATTATGATGTGAGTAATAATTCAACTCAAAACACTAATTGAAAGATTGCTTGCACAAAATTAATAGCATAATAAATAAATAAATTATGTATGGATAAAAATTGTCAAAGAAATTGTCATAGTATTATACTCGATCATAACTCACATATCTCTCTCAATATTTATAAATTTTGTATCTGTGTATCTATCTCTTTATAATAATGACGATTCCAAGCTAAAGTTGTCAACATGTGTAACCATCCAGTCACATGCATGCATATCGTTCTGGCAATGCTGTACTTAGGGGCTCCCAAGATACAGGCTATGCATAGTTTGGGGCCCATTGGTAGTATAGTTATTATATTATGATAAATGTTATTCCATTTATTAATTATCTTGTTATTATTGTATAATCATTATATCTTTTTGGATAATAAATTATTATTATTATCTACCCTAACATATAAAAACGGGGAAATGGTAATCTACCACCTTCCACCATGCACAGCTTCGGGGTGGCAAACAGTAGCAATTATGAATCAATTCGTATTAAATTTACTGACCGGTTTGCACTGAAACATTTTTCGCAAGTCGCCATTTTAATGGCCACGCTCACAATCTGCGGACTTTTGGTCTTAACTCGGACTTAGGCCGAACTTAAAGGCTCCAGCAGACGATAAGACCGTGAACGGTAAAAACCGGAATTAAAAGTTCCTTTAACATTTTTCCCGGAAAATGGAGATTTTCGGTATTTGGCGTACCTAAATTATCTTGTCGGTTAACCGAATTGAGGTTTTCAAGGGTGGCCACTCAATTAATTTGACTGTGGTGAACGGAAAAGGATTATGAATGTGGTTTATATTGGAAGGAAAGTAAAATTTTACTAGGTCGTAAATTTTTTCTATAAGAGTTCATGTAGTTATCATCGTTTTGCCTTTCTAATTAATGTATTAATTCCACTTATTCTTGCAACACCGACTTATAGCTACATGATTATTATGCTTATACAGATAATAAATAAATAACGCTTAACGATCACATACATAGATCCTGGACCCTAACTGGGATTCCCTGTGTCTAGGAACAGGAACTACGAGGACCATAGTCCTACCACACCCAGACACAGAACAAGTATATGCGCTTTTTTTTCGGTGCACAAATGCTTGTTCTGCCGCGGGAATCGAACCCGTCGCCTTGGGCTATGAGCCGACCTACTCAACTACCACATAGGCTGTCATTCTTTGCTTTCTTCTCTAATTAGTAAGCTATAAAATGTCACAATCTTTAGACTATCTGTAGACTGAATAACTGAAACTGCTTCTATGTATTGTATTGTATTGTGTGTCCCCAAATGTCTCATCTCTATAGTGACTAAAACGTCTAAGATTCTAAGCACCTCGATGTTTTACTGACACCAACCTCAAAACGGATATGCGGCAGCGTGAAGTTAACTAAATAATGTAGGCTGTTATACTTCGCTGTAGTAAACTCATTGACAGCAGATAAAATCACGCAGTTTTCAGAAAAATATGGCCGCCGTGGGTGTGAACGTAACTGTCTCTCAATTGGAGCAATCGATTTTTTAGAAGAACAAGTTGTGAAATATATTCTTTTTCCACCATATACTTAGTCAATTTTTCAATGGCAGCACGACAGGCGAGGTGGTGGTAGTTAGGTAGTTAGTCAAATGCTTTGACTAACAACTTTTTTTTTTAATGGACTTACATATGAGAACTGAGCAAATTCAGTCTTCATAAAAACTTGCTAACTCTTGATTATATTTTATAATTTAAATGGTAAGGATTGCAGTAATTTCTTTAAAAAGTGAGATAAAGTATAGCATGATAATAGGCTATTTGACTACTATATTTTTATTACATACATAAATAATATACCTCAAAAAATAGATAACTGTGAAAACAAAACTTGAATATCTCAAAAAATGACTAAGTTACAGGCATTTTAAAATACAGAAATAGAAAGAGAACTCAAACACGCAGTGACGTCAGTTACCAGTACTCACAGTAACTCATTACTAAGCTGTGGTAGCTCTACATACAAACTTTTTGGCATGTGACGTCACAAGCCATGTCTTCATAGTAGCTGTGAGGAAGCTCAACACGATCTCTGTTTTGCGAGAAAGGGACAGGCGATGAAACTTTAAAAGCGTACTACTCCGTGATTAATTTACCGATTTTACTTATTTTTACAATGATTACATTCATTTTTAACCTACTTTATGAAAATAATATTTACTTGTTCATTTTTGATAGTAGTCAAATAGCCTATTGCGATGTACTAATTATAATAACCCATTATTATCTTACTGTTATAGTGGATAATCTTTATATTTCAATAAAATCCACAGAATAACACGGCATAGCCAACATAGTTATACAACGTATTAACTCATATTAGGGTGAGTATTTTAAATCAGCAATTTCAGTCAACCTGTGATACTGTTTTCTAATGATCTATTATGTCATTCATCTCGCTCTCACAACACTTTCTAATACTGCGTCCCTTTCAAGCGCGACCTTGAGGAAAACTGAGCAGCGTATCGTTAGGTGGTTCAAGTTACAAGAGCTTTGATAAATTAAATTAAAATTATTAAATATATATACCCCTAATGTTTATTAATAATTTTTATTTTTTTTACACCGAATAGACCGAATCGTGTAAAAGAAACTCAGTTGAATTCACTACCGTTATTTGATAACTGAATAAGCCATGTATTAAATTTCCATCTGTTCTACTTCTTTACAGGTGGAAAAGCTAGTTAGTGGAAACGGGAGAGTTTAAATTTACGACATCTCTATGAGAAGTCTGAAATTGCTATTTTCAAATTTTACGACTTGCGGGTTCGATTCCCGCGGCAGGATAAATATTTGTGCACAGAAAAAAACGGCAAATACTTGTTCTGAGTCTGGGTGTTGTGAGACCATGGTCATCGTAGTTCCTGTTAGGGTCCTAGTTATGGTCCAAGATCTATGTATTTGTTGGGCGTTATTATTATTACCATTATTATTTGTGTTTACTCAAGCATAATTTATTGATTTAATTAAAATGATATAATTTTCATAATATTACACTATTGCCTTTGACATGTATGTGATTCCGGCATAAGAATAGATCCCATCTCTTCTCGCAGGTGCCGCAAGAGCCGCCTAAGGGAATATCCAAGGAATGGACAGCAGCATTCTCCTCGGTGTGCATTGCACTCTCGACTCGTGATTGAGCAGGTCGGCTCATAACCCGGAGATGGCGGGTTCGATTCCCGCGGCAGGACAAGTATTTCTGCACAGAACAAAAAAACGCAATTACTTGTTCTGAGTCCGCGTAATATGGGTCCCTAGACACAGGGAATCTAGGCTATTCAGGATCTAAGGGCGTATCCGTTGAAAAAAAAAAGAAAAAAAGGAAGAAACCAAGTCACCTTCCAAGCGTGGTGATTATGGCACCCCAGTTTATGTTCAGCAGTAAACGAACCGATTAACTGATACAGTTAACTTATGTACCTAAATGATTTATGTGTACTTTGTTAATTAACTTAATAGGTACAAACAAAAAATTAAACAAAATACACTTGTATGTTTTTATTGGTAAGGTTTTCTCTAACAAATAAAGTAATTGGGATACAATTTTACATTATAAAGGCAAACGAACTGGATCAATGTATTCTTGATGTACCCATGATTTTTTTATATTTGCAAAACGCTATATATTTTATCGCTTGCACCAAGTCCCTTCACGGTCAGAAACACGACACATATCTCGTGAGCTTACAGATACACTCGGTCAAGTTTAATGCGTTTATGGGCGCTTTGGTTGCGTTTGTTTTTATTGTAGTCCTTTGACGGGATTGTGGGTAGTATCTACAGTCTTAGAAAAACAAGCACATCCTGCTTGTTTTTAGCACACTACCAAATCAAATCAAAGTATCGTCATTTTTCCAAAAAGTTATCAGAGCGCCTGGTCGACGCTACTCGTGACCAAAATGCTGGCACTTATTTGGCACAACGAATAAGCATTTTAATTCAACGGGGCAATGCTGCCAGCATGTTGGGGACGCTACCTACTGGTAGTGGGCTGGAGCATTTGGACTGTCTATAGGTCATCGCGGCCAGTGTAGACCAAATGTTTTTTTTTGTAGTAGTAGTGGCATTTAGAAAATAAAGGCAATTTGCCATGAAAAAAAAACATCAATCACATAATATAGACTATATAGCTGCGTAATCAGTACATAACATTGATAATTAGAGTTACGTGCTGACGCTCGCGAAAACCGCCGCGGCTTGCGTTAGTAACTGACTCCCAGAAGAAGGACATTAAATCTATAATGATATAATAGTTTAGCCCCTATTTATCTTACAATGTTGTAAGATAAATAGAGGCTAATCTATTATACGATAGTTTTCAAACTAAAATTATTAATATGGTAATATAAATTTGATCAGACGACTAAACATTTTTTGAATCTAAGAAGGTTCACGAAAATTTTACCTTTTGAAAAATATAAAAATTTCAAAATCTATTGATCTCAATTTTTATGTTAATTAATGATGTGATGAGCTAATCGTTCACCAGATGTTAAGCGACGCGACCGCCCATAACACAACAGTGTCACTCGGAACTCTAAAATATAAAGTTTCGCGTGATACTGCACTGCGCACATCATCCTGAGATATCAGCACAGCCTAGTAATAGGATTACTCGACTGTGAAATCAGAAGGGTGATCGTGAAACTTTGATTGCAATTGTGTTTCTATGTGTTGCAATCGAGTTTTGTGATCAACCAGCAGATCATATAGTCTCAATTGCCTAGTAATTTCACTAGCTACAATATGTTTAGGAGCTAGTATGCCACAGATAGACCCTGATACACACGTTAAACTTATAACACACCTCTTATTGAGGGGATAAAAACTAAACCCGTACAGCCTTATTAATAAACACGAACTTGCTTTAGACTAGTTACACCATCTTTTGTCCCTTTCGATCCAGCTAAATATTCCGGTAGCAAAAAAAGGACAATAGTTGAAGTAACTAATCCGAGACTAATACCCGTTTATTAAAAAGCCTGGTAGAGCAGAGGTGTACGGCATAAACCTTTCAAATTCCATAAGCAGGTTCATTTTTCTTACAAAATTCTACGCGTACGGACTTGACCTAGAACTTTGTTTGAATTTGTTTATATCGACATTATTCTTGTTAAACATTACAAGTATGCGAGTCATTTTTGCAGAATCACGCTTGAAATGTTTGTTTAAAAAAAGGGGGTCAGCTTGTGCTAATTATATTACTGAATAATAATAATAATAATAACATGTGTGGACATCTCACACAACGCCATCTAGCCCCAAACTAAGCAAAGCTTGTGTTATGGGAACCAGATAACTGATACAATAGTTAGATACTGTAAATACATACATAGAATACAATATAACACCCAGACACAGAACAAACACCTATATTCATCACACAAATGTTTGTCCTGGGTGGGAATCGAACCCACAACCCGCTGTTAGAAGGCAGGGTCACTACCAACTGAGCTATCGGACCAGTCATATAAGTTATATAAATTATAACAACTGTAAAAAATACTTTAATATAGTAATCTCGATAGCGGTTACATATTTGAGCCGTTTGGTGTTGAAACCCTGGGTCCGTGGGGGCTGGGAGCTAATCGTGTTTTCCAAAATTTATCAGAGGTCGATGCTACGCGTGACCAAAATAATAATAATAAAAATAACGCCCAACGATCACATACATAAGATCCTGGACCATAACTAGGATTCCCTGTGTCTAGGGACCTAGGAACTACGAGGACCGTGGTACCACAACACCCAGACTCAGAACAAGTATTTGCGCTTTTTTTCTGTGCACAAATACTTGTCCTGCCGCGGGAATCGAATCCACCGCCTCCGGGTTAACAGCCAACCTGCACAAAAACCCGCCCGCGGATAAAAAGTATTTTAATTATTTGCTCATCCCATGGGAACATTTCATTTTTCCAGGATAAAATGTAGCCTATATGTTAATCTAGTGTATAAGTTATCTTGGTACTGAATTCCATCCAAATCCATTCAGCCGAATGTGCGTGAAGGAGTAACAAACATACACACATACAAACTTTCGCCTTTATAATATAGTGTGATGATTTTTTGTAGTAGGTACTGTAGCTAGTAGTAGTTATTATAATATTGTAGTAGTTAGTTAAAAGAATACATGCACTTTGCCAGTAAAAAAAACCAGCATCTCTATATAATATACCTATTTATACATTTGTTTTTTTTAGATGGTACATAGATTGATAGATAACTCTTCATTGTCTCACCAATGAAATGTACAATATGCAGAAATCAAATAAATCTTACGTACTAGTGCAACTATTGGTGATCTTATCGCTAGCAGTGATCTTTTCCAGACAACCTTTGGATGGAAAGTATCAGCAAATATTTTTTACGGCTATATAAATACACTACGAAAAAAATAAATCACTAAAACATTTACAGAATAAAAATGTTGTACATATTATATATGATTTAAGTTAAAATTGTTGGCTTAAATTTTTTTTTATTTAAGTTCGTTGTCTTTTGATCTAAGACTTGTGGTTTATTAGGACCAAGGTGCACTTTGTTTGCTAAGCCATTCACTGTGGAGGTAAATGCCAGTGGCAAATGACGAAATTGTAAATGCTTTAACAATCACGATGCAATTTTCTCTACGAAACTGTTTTTCATCACCGTGACATGAGTTTTCTTTTTTTACCTAAATTAATTTGATTTAAAAGTAGTATTGAACGTGGCTTTTCTATAATCCGGTAATCTACTATATAAAAATAAGTCGGGTTTTCCTTCCTGACGCTATAACTCCAGAGCACACGAACCGATTTCCACGGTTTTGCATTCGTTGGAAAGGTCTCGGGCTCCGTGAGGTTTATAGCAAAGAAAATTCAGGAAAAATTCAGGACAAACCAACATTTTAAGTAGATAGCGCCGGTGCGTGATACATTGTTTTTCGTATATTATAAAATGTTTAATAAACGTACACCCGAGCGAAGCCGGGACGGGCCGCTAGTCGTTGAATAAAACAAAATGCTATATCTAAAATTTTCTCTTTTAATTATCTTATTATATATTATCCACTAGGTACCGTTTATATTTTATTGTATTAATATTCTTGTAATTATTATTTTATTTTTGTGTTGAATATTTGTTTTTTTCTTTCTTTCAATAAAAAAGGATTGTACTTTTGAAATTTCCTTGAACTAACGGCTATGACCACTTGTCATATAAAGTTCCATAGAGACCAACTAAAATGTCCGTTTTTTTATGTTAGTGAATGATGTGACGAGCTAGTCGTTCGCCTGGTGTTAAGCGCCACGGCCACCCATAACAGAACAGTGTCACTCGGAACAATAACACAGAGTTTCATGCGACACTGCTCTGCGCACATCATTCTGAGACATCAGCACAGTCTAGTAATAAGATTACTCAACTGTAAGATCAGATCATAAAGTCTCAATTGCCCAGTAATTTCACTAGCTACAATGCCCTTCAAACCGGAACACAGTAGTGCTTGCACACTACTGCTTGGCGGCAGAATAACTGGCAAAGCGGTGGTACCTAGTAAAATTTTATTTAGATTTTATCTACTGAAAACTGAATTCAATAATAAAAAAATATTTTCAGAAAATGACTGAAAGGTATTCATTCACATTTAGCCACTACAAAATGCGCTTACCATATTCAATTGCAAATCATTTCATTTAAGCACTGATCATTTCGTTAAGCGTTGTAATTATCATCTTGGCGTTAAAACCAGCTGCTGTAAAGTAAAATTGCAAAAGTAGGGAGCGGCTTGTAAAATATTTTTTTCCCAAGATAACATGGAAATTAATGAATGCTCCTTAAAATGTAGTCCTTCCATTCCTCCATGTCTTTTTTTTTCAGCAGGCTGTAGGTCTGATCAAAAATCAGTTCTAAAACCTTATATAGACCTTAATTTAAGAATATTTTTTAACGGAGATATAAAAATCAGTTCAAAAATAAAGGACCTTATTTTAAGAATAATTTTTATTGAAGTGGTTTTTGGGTTTTATCTAAAATCAATTCTAAAATTATAGACCTAATTTTGAGATTATTTTCAATGAATTTGGTTTTAGGTAAGATATAAAATCAGTAAAAACATTATAGAACTAATATCAAGAATATATTTTAACGAAGGTATAAAAATCAGAGAATTTTAAGAATATGTTTTAATGAAGTTGGTTTTAGGTCTGATCTAAATCAAGATCTTATTTTAAGAACAAAACCGCATCGCACCTTGTTCTTTCAGCTACACTTTACCACCACCGTAGCTCCGATCGTAGAGTTGCGAAAGTGCCAGATAGTTAGTAGAGTGAGCCAGTGCCTCTTTAGTACTGAGGACTAGTGCAGTGCTACAATGTGGTGGTTCTTTTTGTTTTGTGCCACTAACGTGCTGTGCCAAAATGTCTCGGAGATTACAGGTAGGATGTCCTTACGAAAAAAGTTTCAAAATGGCTCAACTGAAAGCGATAAGCCGATCACCTTAATATCATACTGAAAAACGCTTTGATTTAATTATTATTATTTTTTCAAATTATTTGTTTCAAAGTACAAACTATTGTATTGTATTGTTTTTCATTAAGTTTCTATGGGTACATCATTAAAAATTAAAAAAAAAAGAGTTTTCACAAACCAGTTTCAAAAAAACATAAATAACATACCTACACATTAATTGAAAACTACTACTTTTTGAAGTCATTAGAAAATGATAATTTTTTATGTTATTTAATTAATTTTCTCATACAATTAAAAAACCAATAGATAGTCCAAATCCGTGTATTACCAAAAGGTAGCAATAGATATGACTACTGTTATAAAAAAATTGAAAAATATTTTGTTTTTTACAATCATGTCAGTAATATTTGTATATTATTGGAATAATAATATTATTGGAAGTGATCGTTGGGCGTTATTATTATAATTATAATAATAATATAATAATAATAACAATCACATACATAGATCCTGGACTCTAACTAGGATTCCCTGTATCTAGATTATGTAAAATATGTAAAAACATGTAAAATTCAAAGTCTTGACTGACTTATAAAATTTATATATCAACGCACAGCCTAAACCGCTGTTCCTAGAGATTTCAAATTTGGAGGGTGTGTTCTTTGTAAAGTAGGTATCTACTAAAACAGGGTTTTTCAAAATTCCACCTCTAATAGTACGGGTGAAATGGGTGGTTGAATTATCTATAAAAATATCTTCTTCGTTTCCTATAGGCCACGCGGGCGAAGCCGCGGACAAATGCTAGTACGTGAAATAGTATATATATTATGCACAATACATACCTAAAACATACCATAAAACGAGCATACGAGCAAATGTTTGCTTGTTATATAGGTATGCTCGCGGTCTGAAAATATTTACACTTAAGGTCGGTAATTGCATACACAAACCTATGTCACAAGGTCGATGATATTATGTGATTTGATGATGCATAGAGCATAGATTTTTTTTTATTACAAGGAATATAGGTCGGGTTAAAGTTGAAAAGAATCCAAAAATGGCGGTTGTAAATTTTGATATTTTTTTTATAGCCCGTGTATTTTTGAATTTTAACTTGTGATAAAGGTGGATTATTGTCCGGTAAGTGTTCGTAAACGTGCATGAGTGTTGGCAAATGGTTACAAGTTTTAAAACCATGCCTTTTCGTTTTCTCTTTAAGGCTTCCTAGTGCTTTTAGAAAAATATCCACCATTTTACTGTGGCATTTTGACTGACAAAATAAGACTTTGACATGACATAACCGTACAATAATTACTTACTTGATATTAGCAGAAGTATTGCTAAAAAGCTATAGAAAGTCATTAAACATTAACAATTAACAAAAATTAAAATATGATAAAATATTATCCGGCATAAAGACATTTTCTGGCATTTTGGGTTGATGTCATTGTAACAAATGCGTTAATTATTTTTTTTGTTTTATCTCCACACTTTTGTGTGTTTAGCCAGTGTCATAGTCACACTTCACACTAATATCATAAAGGCGAAAGTTTGTATGTGTGTATATTTGTTACTTATTCACGCTCAAACGGCTGAATAGATTTGGATCGAATTCGGTACCAAGATAGCTTATGCACTGGATTAGCATAAAGACTACAGTTTATCCCGGAAAACTGAAACGGTCCCGTGGAATGAGCAAATAATTAAAATGCTTTTTATCCGCGGGTGAAACCGCGGGGCACAACTAGTAATTTATAATTTTTTAAGTTATTATTTCACGCAGATATGTGTGAAGGCACAGTCCAAGTCATCAAGTCAAGTTATAGTCTAGTCTAAGCCATACTCTCTAAGTGGTGGCAACTTTACTAGAAGCTTCTATGGAGTTTTGGAAACAACACGAAAAGAAACGTTTCACCATCATTTTAACACTTTCCCACACTTATGCCTGTAATCCAGCACTCAACAAATAAAATGCCACTAACTTTAAGCACTAACACTAAAAATAACGCAAGTTTTGGAAAATAATACGATGTGGTGACGCGATCTTTTACATTTTCCCGTCAAAACTCTCTTTCTCAAAACTTATTTCATCTTACGTATTCATTTCTAATTTTGTGAGTAAATTATATGATGAAAAATTAAAAGTATTATTGTTACATTAATGAATAAGTATGTATATAAAATACCTATCAATTTTTTTCAGCAAACCTCGGGCCTCCACAAATTTATTAAAATTGTATGTAAACCATACAATTACATGACACTTGAAATAACAAAGCTATCAAAATCTCATTACCATTAAAATGTTACAAATTAATTGAAGGGGTGAGAATAAAAAGGATTTAACTGATTTTTTTGACCAAATGACTTATGGGTATCGTTGGATTCAGCGTGAAATTATCTTCAATAATACATTCTCAAAATACCGAAATGAGGCTTAAATCTCGAGATTTTGAGTCTAAAAATGGTTTATCTGTCACAGGAATACAGTACGCTTAGCATAAAAACATTACTTTATTTCTTTTATTATATTATATTTTTACAGAAATTGTATGAATTAGTACTATATTTAGTAATTTTAAATAGAAATAAAACATTTTCAAGCAACTGAAACTTACATAAACCTTTTCGATTACCTTATAAGCATTCTACATAAAAATGACGCTGTTGACGTTTAAAGTCAATTTTCTCGAAACTGTCAATTTGTCAGTTAAATCCTTTTTATTCTCAACCCTTCAATTATGACACATCTGATACACTACTAAGGATTTTTTTTGGTAAACTGACACCAGACGATATTAAATAAGAATATAAAAAAAATTACAAATTTCCACTTCAAGAGGTCTCGTAGTTCCTAGGTCCCTAGACACAGGGAATCCTAGTTAGGGTCCAGGATCTGTGTATATAATTGTTGGGCGTTATTATTATTATTATCAACCACGTTATTCCGGGTAAACAGGTAAGGGTTGTGATGACGGATGCTTGCAAAAATAAAAGGACTTATTTTGTAATTCTGCCACCAGTTGTCCCCACAAGTTGTAGAAAAAATATGAATATCTCCTTATCTGCGATTGCCACTTTTGAAGTAAAACTTCTTTACGCACGTTTGACTTGGGGAGTAAGCTTGTGAATGCGAGGCGAACGGAAGTTACTTTTAACTTCCGTTCGCCTCGCACGTTGTTGTTCAATCTCCATTGTCAACATAACAAAGTTAAAAATTATTTAATTTTTTTATTATTATTTTGGTATGTCCGGTAAAATTACAATTTAAAATAGTCAAGATGGCGACATTAACATTAAACAAATCGAAAACAAAGTTAGACCACCCGATAGATGGAGCTAAAGAAGTTCACTTCTGTCGTGTGTCTAAAGCACTCGTTTATTTATTATTTGACTGGCCCGATAGCTCAGTTGGTAGTGACCCTGCCTTCTGAACTGCGGGTTGTGGGTTCGATTCCCACCCAGGACAAACATTTGTGTGATGAACATCGATGTTTGTTCTGTGTCTGGGTGTAATATTGTATTCTATGTATGTATTTACAAACAAAAAGTATCTAAGTATTGTATCAGTTATCTGGTTCACATAGTACAACCTTTGCTTAGTTTGGGGCTAGATGGCGTTGTGTGAGATGTCCACACATATTATTATTATTATTATTATTCTCTCACAGAAATCGATGCGAATATTTGAATGTATTTACTAATCCGTACCAACAGGTGTAACTTAGGCCTTTATACTTCTAGACACGTAAGGTAAGTCCAGCAGTAACCTGTTACTCGTTTCTCAATGCAGTCCTTACACAAGACTTGTCAGTAACGACATAATATATCTCAATTCTAGAACGCCTGGACCTAGGTACTAACTTTACGCAACAATACTTTTGCGTAAATATGGTTCAAATTCCTTAGTAATAGTAGTAACTAGGTTTGTCTAACTTTTAGTACCATCTACTAAGTACTTTTCTGCAAAATTCGTCTAGGTAGGGCTTTAGCAGTTATTTCGCCGCAAAGCAGTAGTGCGCAAACACAACTGTGTTCTGATTTTACGGGCACTGTAGCTAGTGAAGTTACTGGGCAATGAGACTTTATGATTTGATCTTAATCTAGTAATCTTATTACTAGACTGTAGTGATGTCTTAAGATGACGTGCGCAGTGCAGTGACACGCGAAACATTATGTTTTGGAGCTCCGAGCGAAACTGTTCTGTTATGGGCGGCCGTGTCGCTTAACATTAGAGTTTCGAGTGACACTGCAATGCTTAAGTTTGCTGTCGCTTAACATCAGGTGAACAACTAGCTCGCCACGTCATTCTTTAACATAAAAACTATGGTCCCACAACACCTAGGCACAGCTTAACAGTTTATTAATGCTCAAACGCGGAAATGAACCCAGATGATCAAACTTTTTCGAGAGTACGAGAAAAAAACATATATTTTCTTCTCTTGGAAACTCCACACCCAATTAGAAGCATACAGAAAAGTGTCCAACGTGTTACCAAGGTTCATAGCAGAGCGACGGCAATAAGGTGTTTGAACCAGGAGGATCATTTTAATTGATAGCTTTATTTTGACTTGATGGTTTCTAGACTTAAACGTGACTTGGGACTGTAAACTTAACTAAAATAGATCAAAATATCTACCCACATATAACTTGTACAGATAAATTTATTAATATTCTTCGATAGCTGTCATTATAATTTTAGACGTCTTATTATTTTAGCTGGCAAAATTTAAGTGAGTGCAGGCCGCCGGCCTAGCCCCGTCCGCCATGATTATCCCTACCACGATTACTGGTGGTAGATACGGTTGGTCGATGGTACTATGCCAGCGCCCCCTACACTTCCTACTATAATTTATCAACTAGTTGCGCCCCGCGGTTGCACCCGCGGATAAAAAGTATTTTAATTATTTGCTCATCCCACGGGAGCATTTCACTTTTCCGGGATAAAATGTGACCTATATGTTAATCCAGTGTATAAGCTTGGTATCGAATTTCATCCAAATCCATTTAGCCGTTTGAGCGTGAAGGACTAACAAACATACACTCATACAAACTTTCGCCTTTATAATATTATAGTGTGATATTTATCGTAATATATGAATCATGTCTATTTAAATAAATCAAAAATACAAACTAACTACATTAATATATCTAAAAACAAATGGCGACAACAGGACCACCTTTGATGACTATAATATCTTTAAAAATATATATATGAACGAGCTTATGCCCGCAGCTTCGCCCGCGGCGTGGCCTATGAAAAAATAATTCAACCACCCATTTCACCTTCTTAAGGCTGGAATTTTAATGCCAGCATTTTATCTACGATCAGATTCTGTTGACCATGGTTATGGTTAGTATTATATCTACAGGTATCATTATGGCTGCGTCATTCATCTAAAAGCATGTCCGTTCGAACACATCATTGCTTAACATCAGGCGAGATTGTGGTCAAATGTTGCAATCAATAAAAAAAGCTAAATTATTTACTTAGGCAAAAGTGAATACTTTGGCTATCTATATATATATATATATATATATATATATATATATATATATATATATAAACTAGCTTATGCCCGCGGCTTCGGCTTCCTATAGAAAATGAAGAAGAAAAATTTACCCCAAACTAAGCAAAGCTCGTATTATGGAAACCAGATAACTGATACAATACTTAAATACTTTGTAAATATATACATATAATAAAATATAACACCCAGACACAGAACAAACACCTGTGTTCATCACACAAATGTTTGTCCTGGGTAGGAATCGAATCCACAACCCACAGTTCAGAAGGCAGGGTTACTACCAACTGAGCTATCGGGCCAGCCTATGTTATCATATTGTTGTTTATAGTACGTAAGTTTTAATAACACCAACCGCAATTTTGCTCCTTTGATTCCTGTCCATCCTAAGGTAGCCTGGAAGAAATCGCTTAATGTGATAAGGCCGCCCTTTGTTCTACCATTTTTTGTAAGTTTTTTTTAAGGTTGTTATGTATTAGTTGGTGTTCAATAAAGTATTATTGTATTGTATTGCATTGTCTCTAGGACCAGCGGTTTAGGCTGTGCATTGATATATGAGTCAGTCAGTCAGTCAGGACTTTGAATTGTATATGTATAGATGGATCTTTATTTCCCTTGGTCATCATATCACGATGAACGGATAGAACACTTTAGTTAATTCTTTTTTTATTGTGTCATTAGTTTATTACTGTCAGGAGAAGGTTCTTTTTTTTTTCTGTTTTGGCTCCACACTTTTGTGTATTTAGCCAGTATCAAGTAATTGATAATTTTTCAAGTTAATGATATTTACGCAGATATGTGTCGTGTCACAGTCGAAGTCATCAAGTCTAGTCAAAGTCATTCTCCTAGTAAAATCGTAGCAATTTAACTTGAAACTTCTATGGAGTTTTGGAAACAACACGAAAAAAAAGTTTCACCATCATTATACCACTTTCCCACACGCATGCCTGTAATCCAGCACTTAACGAATAAAATGCCACCAATTTTATGCACTAACACTGAAAATAACACAAGTTTTGGAAAATAATACAATGCAGCGACGCGATCTTTTTCGTTTTCCCGCCAAAAACCCTCGAGAAGGTTCTTATGAAAGAAAAAAATATCACTATCACCGTTTTTCATCACTACGCAGGTGAAAACGCGGGGTGCAGCTAGTAATCAATAAATAAAGAATTTATAATTATCTATAATAAATATATAATAAAAACGCCCAACGACCGCATACATAGATCCTACACTCTAACTAGGATTCCCTGTGTCTAGGGACCCAGGAGCTACGAGCACTATGTGATGGTCCCTTAACAGCCAGACACAGAACAAATATTTGCGCTTTCCTTTTCTATACACAAGTACTTGTTCTGCCGCGGCAATCGAACCCGCCGCCTCCGGGTTATAAACCAACCTGATCAACCATCGCTTCACAGAGGTTGTCGTTCTGAGTTTACTTACAGACTGGCCCGATAACTCAGTTGGTAGTAGCCCTGCCTTCTGAACTGTGGGTTGTGGGTTCGATTCCCACTCAGGACAAACATTTGTGTGATGAACATAGGTGTTTGTTCTGTGTCTGGGTGTCATACTGTATTCCATGTATGTATTTACAAACAAAAAAGTATCTAAGTATTGTATCAGTTATTTGGTTCCCATTGCACAAGCTTTGCTTAGTTTGGGGCTAGATGGCGTTATGTGAGATGTCCACACATATTAATATATTTAATATATTACTCAGGCTAAAGTGAATGCGAAGTACTTATTGCTAACTTCAATTTCATAATAACTAAGTACTCAATCATCGTGCACTTACGGCACGCGTGATGCATGACCACTCGTTTTAAACAACATCCTGTATATCGCAACTGTGCTGTTGTGTTGTTGGAAATCCGTTTTTATTACCCTTTTTAGTCAATTTTAGTAAGGTCACAAAAATCCCTACGTACCTACGATAAATGTGTAATTTTCGCGCTACGGAACACACATATAAAATTAATCTATAAGTACATATCAAATTCTAAGTCCTGACTGACTGACTGACAACGCAAAGCCTAAACCGCTGGTCCTAAAAACTTGAAATTTAAGTCGAGAATTCCGCACGCTAGTCGTAACGGTCAGGTAATATTATTTTAAAATGAATCTTACTCATGAGTTGTAATACTGAAATCATTTAATTGTCCACAGAAACTCCAGAAGTTCAACTGGACTACCAATCCATGCCACTTCTATCAGAGCTAGATGACTTCGACCTATGCTTGAAGAAGCCTGACTCGGTCTACTGCATAGTGGACATGGAACTGATGGAGGATGATACGCCACTGTATCAATTTATTAAGGTAACCAGGATAGATACATGAACTCTTTATTGTACACACTCAATAATTTTACATTTACAGAACAAATTATAAGTTTTTAAACAATAAAAATAAAATTAAATTAAAAACTATGCATGAGCAAAACTTAATTTAAGAAGCCGCTACCAGTAGGCAACGTGTCCAAAATGCAGGCGGCATTGCCCCGTTGAATGGCAAACATTAAAAGTCTAAATGAGAATAGTATTAAAAATAATATTTAAAAAAATCTTATGGGCAAATCTTATTATAAAATTGATGACTTCCTTGCGGACCGAAAATCATGAAAACTATGTATCTGTAATTTTATTTTCATTTTTAATTGATTGACAATAATTTATACATATTAGAAAATGTATCATAGTTACATAAACAATTATTATAAGAACTGATTGTAAACTCCTGATCATAAGTGTACCTGCGTAATGTGTTGTGTACCTACATTAATAAATAAATAAAATTGAATAAAATTTACAATGTAACAATGGGCAACCTTAGTACTAAAAGCGATCTCTTCTAGGCAACCTTTGGATGAATATGATTTATTTAAAAGCGGTAAAAGACTGAGTGCACATAACCAAATTGTTTATACTAAGGGCATTATGGTAATAAATACTTAGAATAACTTCTTAATTAATTGATAAAACAAAAGTACTCAAATTCACTAGGTGGTAGGACTTTACTGCAAAGTTCGTCTAGGTAGGTACCACCGCTTTGCCAGTTATTCTGCCGCCAAGCAGTTGTGTGCAAGCACTGCTGTGTTCCGGTTTGAAGGGCACTGTAGCTAGTGAAATTACTGGGCAAATGAGACTTTATGATCTGATCTCACAGTTTAGTAATCTTATTACTAGATTGTGCTGATGTCTCAGGATGACGTGCGCAGTGCAGTGTCACGCGAACCTCTATACTTTAGAGTTCCGAGTGACACTGCAGCTGGTGTGGGCAGCCGTGTCGTTTAACATCAGGCGAACGGCTAGCTCGTCACGTCATTCCTTAACATTAAAAAAAAAAAAAAAATATATTAAATATTTATACGTATAAATAAATAAAAAACTTTATAAATATTGACCTTAGTCCACAGTGCTCCATGAAAATAACAAACCCTGATCGCAATTTAACCCAAATTTGCGGTTGATTTATCTAAGTCCGAGGAGATTGATTACAATCTGAAAATTGGCAACGTTGACCGAACGCGGCAAATTATCCGCCGGAAGTCTCTTTGATGGATATCCTCGCTAGAAACATTTTAAATATACGATGGAGGAAAAAACAAGGAATGTCTGTATGCCTCTAGAAATGACACATGGTATAAGGATAATAAAGCACATAACAAATAAAGGTCTTTTTTTTGTTTTGGCTCCACACTTTTGTGTATTTAGCCAGTGTCAAGTAATTAATCATTTTCCAAGTTAATAGGTATTAGATAAATATTTCAAGTCAAGTCACAGTCCAAGTCATAATCTAGTCAAGTCATACTCCTAGTAAAGTGGTGGCAACTTTACCAGAAGCTTCTATGGAGTTTTAGAAACAACACGAAAAGAAATGTTTCACCATCATTATACCACTTTCCCACACTCATGCCTGTAATCCAGCACTTAACGAATAAAATGCCACCAATTGTGCACTAACACTGAAAATAACACAAGTTTTGGAAAATAATACAATGCGGCGACGCGATCTATTTCGTTTTCCCGCCAAAACTCCCAAATAAAGGTTTCTTATTAGGCAAGTGTGCTAAATCTTAGATCGCATTATCACTGAACATCAGACGAAATGTGGTGAAATATACCCACAAAAAATTTAAAAAAAAAATGTGCGGGGTTGTCTTTGGGCACTGCCGATAAAAGTGAAAACTAAGTAACTTGTGACATATAGCTCATGGAGAGCATGCGGTGATGATGACGCGAGTTCCATGATTTTTGTTCACCCAAAAGTACACATATATACACAGTATACATATAGCTCATGGAAAGCGTTCGGTGACGATGACGCGAGTTCCATGAGCTAACTAAGCTCTTAAACTGCATATTCAAACTGTCAAATCCATATAAGTTTGTGTTTCTATTGGTTGCGAGCTACGTGATCACCCAGCTAGGCATACCTTAATTACCTACAAAAAACTATAACTTCCACATGCAATGTTTTACAATATCGCCATTAATATTAATAAGGCACGTCTTAATCTTCTTTACTCAACAGAACTACTCATCAATCTCCTACAAGAATTATATGCACTCAAAACTGCACCGAGGAGTGTGCGCATCCCAGCACTGTGGCCTGAACATTAGTCACGCCAATGCTACCGAATCTACTGCAGAAGCTCTGAAAGAGTGTTTCAATAGGAGCATACACGAAGGATATGGACTGCAGGTAAAAACAATAACTAAGGACCTGTAAGATAAGAAAAATAAATATAACACCCAATTACCACATATAAATATCTTTAAAAAAAACATTCCCTATCCTAAATAGATTCCTAACTAGAATTCTCTTTATCTATAAGATCCCAGGAACTACGAAGACCCAGTTCCTGTAGCACTCAGAGTCAGAAAAAGTGATTGCGCTGTTTTATGCGTGAATTTTTGTCCTGTTGCGGGAATCGAACCCACCTCCTCCAGGATATGCGACGACCGAGTCCCGACGAACAGGTTGGCTCATCAGAGGCTGTCAATCAAAGCTAACCATCACTGTAGTGAGATATGAGGACCATGTTCCCACAGCACCCAGATACAGAACAAGTATTTGCGCTTTTTTCTGAGCCCAAATACTTGTCCTTTTGCGGGAATCGTATTTGCAGCTTCCAGGACGCTGACCTGATTTATAGACTGTTTTCAGTATTATCATTATCTTATAAGTAATATACCTTTGCTAGAACACGGACCTTTGTCCATATTGTTCCAGCAGTTATCTATTGAGAAAAAGTTGGTGGTAGACCATGTCCTCCAATTAATTCTTAGACTTGGTTTCCTCACGATTTTTTTCTGGATGGAGTGAGATTCTAAAACTGATCTCTTTATCTTCTATTTCACTAGGTGGGATCCCTATCAGTTAGGTACTGCAAGACCCAAAATGATAGTGCACCTGTAGATGCCTTGGACTTCACCATTGGAACCTTGCTCTTGATTCTGCTGTTAGTCAATATGGGCTGTTCTGCGTACTACTTCTTTTGGCCAACAGAAGATGGAGAAGGTATGGATTCTATAAAATCTTTCTTATTAATGTCAAGGAATGACGTGACGAACTGACCGCTTGCCTGATTTTAAGCGACACGGCTGCCCATATCAGTTGCAGTATAGAGTTTATCCTGACACTGCACTGCGCACGTCATCCTGAGACATCAGCAAAAATTTGCTCAGGAATTTCATTAGCCACTGTGCCCTTAAATCGGAACACATCGGCTGCTTGGCGGCAGAATAACTGGCAAAGCAACGGTACCTACCTAGACGACCTTTGCAGCCACTGGTCTTGATTGTTAACGTAAAACAACAGTCTAGTCAAACGTTTTTGGATAGCTTAGAAATTCTTTCACCAGGTCTAATTAACTGGTTGTATCACAATGTGTTTATGGCACAATATGGGTCACCTTACGCCAGTGGCAGGGAAGTGTGAGAGCATTTCCTTCCCCCCTCAAAAAAGGTAAAATATTGACCTTCAGTTATATTAGAATCTTGTGCGTTAACAATAACCAACGCCTGCCGATCACGCTGATTACAGCAACCCCAAAATTGATAAGTTTCCAAAGTGGCGTTTTATGGGGAAGATCTGTTTCCGGTTGTAGTTGATTTTATCTCTCACATCCGAAAAGAAAAATCTTCAAATTCCCGAAATCCTAACTGGAAATGATATTTTCCAGGTAACAGGCTCATGCTAGCTTTCTGCGTACAGAAGAATTGGAAAGCTTTGAAACATGGAGGCAGTGCAGACGGCGGACTGTTCAAGTGCTTCCAAGCACTAAGGTAAAGAACTTCACTTGAACTTCAGAAGTTCAAATAAGAAACTCTCTCATCATTGTTTGACTAGCCCGTAATTCAGTTGGCAGTATCTCTGCCTTCTGAACTGCAGGTTGTGGGTTCGATTTCTACCCATGACAAACATTTGTGTGATGAAAATTGATGAATGTTGTGTCTGGGTGTGTTATATTGTAATATTTGTATGTATTAACAAAACAAAAAGTAAGTTTATAAGTATTGTATCAGTTATCTGGTTCCCATAGTACAAGCTTTATCTACTTAGTTTGTTTAAAACGTAAAAAATAAAATCACCCAATTAATTAAAAGTCCAACGATCACATACATACATCCTGGACAGTAACTTGGATTCCTTGTGTCTAGGGACCCAAGAACTACGAGGACGATGGTCCCACAACACCCAGACTCGCTTTTTTTCTTGTGCACAAATGCTTATCCTGTCGCGGGAATCGAACCTGCCGCCTCCGGGATTTTATGTTTTACAAAATCTACAGCCCTTAATTAATAAATTTTATAATTTGCATCTTTTATAAACTTATAGCCGATATAAACCGATTTGCTCAAACACCACACCACAGAGGCTGTCATACAAAAATTACAAGAGAGCTTACACTATAACCTCGGGTAAATTTTAATGGCAACCTATTTTGGCAGATTCTACACGATGGCGATGATCCTTGGTCTCCATTCCATGATATTCATCGGCTATGGATACACTGCAAACCCCGAATTTATTGAACAGGTCAGTTTTATTATTATTTTTTAATTCAAACTTGTCTAGCATTTGACCATGCTCTCACCTGATGGGAAGAGACCATGCGATTGAAGGTGTAGCATGCTAGCCAATTAAATATCTATTCACTCTTCTCTTGAACACGCCCGGGTCAAATTTTGCCGGAAACACAGGCTGTCAGGGCATTCCATTCCTTAGCAATTTTAATTAATAACGTGGAATCAAATCGCTTGGTACGAATGGGTGGTATTTCCACCACGAAAGGATGGCGCTTAGCCGAGCGTCTAGTAGTCCGGTAGTAGAATGGTGATGGGGGAATGAGATCATGTAGTTCATGTGCGCATTTACCGTGGTGTAACCTGTAAAAGACCGACAAACTAACAGTAACTATAAGATTGAGTATGTTTTAGTTTAAAAACTATCGTGAGTTTAACACATTTTGTACGATAAATAACGGCCAAACTCACGTCAGTTAAAAAGTCTAAGTTACTCCGACCAGGTTTCGGACATAATCGATGTCCTTCTTCTGGGAGCCAGTTACTAACGCAACGAGTTACGTGCTGACGCTCGCGAGAGCCACCGTGGCTATATTTATTATAATAGGTATTTTTACTTAATATAACTTTCAACTTTCAAATAAAAAAGAAATAACAAAATCGGTTCACCCAGTCGAAAGTTCTGAGGTCACAAACATTTAAAAAAATACAGTCAAATTGAGAACTTGCTCCTCTTTTGAAGTCGGTTAAAAAGTAGAATTAATGCGATCTAAAAACTCTTTGAATTGATCAGTTGATAGGTTCCTGTTTACTTACAAATGACGTCACAAAATGGCCATCTTGAATTTGACGCATGTGTGACGTTATCAAATCCAAATTGAAAAATGTTAATAATGAAGCTTAACAACTGTAATTCCGGTAAATATGTTTTCCTTGTACATATGTCGATTCGTATCAGTTTAATTATTTTAGAATTGAGTAAACGGCCCTTCGAGTAAGCATGCTCACGAAATATTTCACAAGTGAACATTATGAGGCATGTATTGTTTAATTATGCGCGTGCAATGTGTACTTTATTTGTGTATGTGAGTGCCAAGTGTGTGTGTGTGTGCTCCTGTGTTGGCCAATCATGTTGGTCACTCATCAACAACAATGTCTTTCTCAGAACACAGATGTTGCTGAAGACGATTAGGTGTTGCCAAGGTAAAAAATAATAAATCGCAAGATATCAATGAAGCTACAAACTAGGTGGTAGGACTTTTCTGCAAAGTGCGTCTAGGTAGGCACCACCGCTTTGTTAGTTATTCTGCCGCCAAGCAGTAGTGCGCAAGCACTGCTGTGTTCCGGTTTGAAGAGCACTGTAACTAGTGAAATTACTAAGCAAATTTTATGATCTGATTTTACAGTCTAGTAATCTGATTACTACAAATACTTTTCCCATCACGGGAATCAAACCCGCCACCTCCGGGTTATGCCGACCGGCCGACCTACTCAACCACACACCATAGAGGCTGTCAAAGTATAGAGAAAGTAAATCGCCACAGCGCACTAGTTCTAACCGGCTAGCTACTTAATCAATATATTTTCCCGCAAGTCATTCAATCAACAATCTTTCAAACGTCAATAGTCTAGCAATCATGTCGACAGATCTGGAAGCCTTGAAACTGGCCAATGGACATTCTAGATTTAGGGCTCAAACTTGCTTCACGGAAAAAAAGAAAAAACTCTTCGCGGTTAATGGAACTTGCGGTAACTGTATTGCAATCCATGAACAAATAGTATGATTTACTTATTAGTAGACTAGCTTCTGCCCGCGGCTTCGCCCGCGTGGCATATAGGAAACGAAGAAGACAAAATTTCATAGATAACCACCCATTTCACCGTCTTAGAGATGGAATTTCGAAAAACCCTTTCTTAGTGGATACCTACACTTTACAAAGAACACACCCTTCAAATTTTATGTCACTAGGACCAGCGGTTTAGGCTGTGCGTTGATATATAACTCAGTCAGTCAGGACTTTGAATTTTGTATATACAGATTTAGCACAGCTACCGTCGCAATTACACAGGGATAGCGTCATCTCTGTCACTCACAAAGAGATAGTTGGCTTTGTATAGTGTTGTCTCACATGTTGTCTCTCTACATGTGAATTATTTACCATTCACATTATGTAGTTATTGCTGTAAGAACAACTTGAGGCATCTCAGATATCTTTGGGAAGTATTTAATTATGACCCGTATTACAGATCTATAAGGTAGTTATTACGGTCTCTGACTTTAGGAAGCCATAATAAAGCTTGTATTACAGAATTACGTGTGCTCAGTTATCGATTGATGCTCAAACAGATATTTCATTCATTGTTTAAGTTTAACTTTCGTTATTAATACAAATAATTTGTAACAAAAGAATTTGTAATAGGAAAATGGGTTCCGATTAAAAATCAGCTATTAAGGTCTTACCAACTTGATTGCATGCTGAGTCGGGACCTACATCATGACGTCACGCTACATTATATTTTAATTTCTTATTTGTGTGACATTTATTTCTTAAAAATAAACGTTTACTTGCCGTAACACCTAATTGATGTCTACCCATAAATAACACCTAATTGATGTATTTTAATTTGCGGTTGCATTTTAATACAATAATTTTCTAAAACTTTAATAATTTAATTTGTATACTCTTTTGCCAGAGAAACGTCAACAGCTTCTATATGAGAAAAACCACTCAAAGAAGCTATTTCTACAATTGTAGTTAAAAGCGAAGACGTTTAAGAACTGTCAAATAAAAATAGCAGAAACTTTGTACGGTTAGTAAATAAGTTTTATCATTAAATTAATTTTACCAATATTTATTACTATTAAATAAAAATTAAAGTATATTTGACGTATAATTCCAAGACAAGTAAATGTTTACAATATTTATATCTTTGAATTTATAAATTTCAATAGTGCAAGTTTTTTGAAATGATAACTTCTTTACGCGCACTTTCTTTAAGCACTTTTTGGGCGAACAGAAATTATGAAACTCGCGTCATCGTCACATAACGCTTTCCATGAGCTATATGATATGTCACAAGTCACTTAGTTTTCACTTCTATCATATATATATTTGATAAAAGAACGAATGAATGATTTATTTTTGAAAAACTTCCTAATACACTGAACGTGAATGTATTTATTTATTGCTTAAATATATTTGATGCTTAAGTATACACTTAAAGTAACCTAAAATATATACTCTGACAAGAGTGTTGCAATTTTTCGTTAAGGCAAACAGTAACTTATGAAGTAAGCTAAAAGTATTTAAGTATTTACAATGATAAGTAAAGTAACAAGTAATAGTAATAAGTAAGTAATAGTTATAGTAATAATAGTAGTATAAAAGTAAATGGGTTGACAAGATGGTGGTTTAGTTTTACACAAATATTACAAACTTAAAGAACATCTACTTGATAATGATATATATATTATTTGACAATAAGCACTTTGTAATTTTATATGCTTAGTTGAATTTTGACTTGTAAAAGTGCTAAAATTAGCCTATTTGCAATAAATATTTTGACTTTGACTTTGATATTTACAGCTACTATTATTCATTCTGTGTTAAAGATACATACTGTTTTGTGAAACCGCGGGGCGCAACTAGTTATGAAATAAAAATAGTGCAACAATTGTTCATACATCCAAATCTCAAGTGGTAACGCAATCTTTTATAACAAAACATAACTGATTTAAAAAATTTAATCTTTTTTTGCATACCGTACACCACACTAGGTCATTGACACTTCTAGGTCAAGTATACAATTTTCTCAGTTGAAGTTGTCGTATTTTCTCAGTAGCGATGCGGTTTCGCGGTGATATTTATTCTACATGCACGACCTTTATTAAGACAAGCAGTATATATTGCTGTTAATTAAAACGTGCAATATACTATGTTATTGATAAAATATAGAAAATACAGTTTCTAATATTTTTTTATTTCTTAACTTTCACTTGTCTACTACGGTCTATTCAATTAACTTATGTACTATTTTAATGATTGACATCCGAAAGCATCTTATTACATATGTAAAAATGCAATAATAATAACAATAAGACACAAAAAATAGACAAAATTTTATTTTGTAGCCTAAAATTCAGCAATTTTCAATAAAAAAATTAATAGTCGAATATCTCTAAAAGGGTTTAGGCTAGGGTGTTTCATTGTGAAATAAGTCAGAAATGATGGGTACTCCACTCCCTTAACGGATCTAGCAAAAATTTTCCTGTAACCCTGTATAAACATTTCACACAGCGCCATCTAGTCCCAAACTAAGCAAAGCTTGTACTATGGGAACCAGATAACTGATACAATACTTAGATACTTTTTGTTTGTAAATGCATACAATCATTCCATATCTCCAAACTCAATTTTCCCGACTGTTTTACCTAAATAACGTATAATTGCGTAGCACCTGCATGAATTCATTACTTAACTGCACCAGACCGCAACAGCTTAGCTTAACTACCCATAAGTTAAATCTGTCGCATGCAATACGTGAGGAATGGTCAGTTGCATAATTTGTATGATACCTGCATTACCAGACGTTAGGAACATTTTCACTTCCACTGCGTTGTTTGGCTCAAAAATTACTTCTACAGAACCTGTTAATACATCGAATTGTAATATATATCCTTCCATATATTACTGCGTTATTCCTTTCCGTGCAAGGTTGTCTGGAAGAGATCGCTCTGAGCGATAAGACCGCACATTGTTACACTTTAAGTTTCTTCACTTTTTTTAAATTATTTAAGATGTGGTGTTTCAATAAAGAGTTTATCTATCTATCTATCTATCTAATATACAATACAATAACGCCCAACGATCACATACATAGATCCTGGACCCTAACTAGGATTCCCTGTGTCTCAGGACCTAGGAACTACGAGGAACATGGTCCCATAACACCCAGACTCAGAACAAGTATTTGGTAATATGATGATGAATCTTCTTTTTGAAATTTGGTCAACCGACTTTAAAAAGGTTGAGATTCTTAGTGTGTTTTTTTAAAAGTAAATTTCTTTATGCGCGCTTGACTTTGGAAACAAACTGGTGAATGCGTGACGAGGTGAACGGAAATTGAAATTTGTTGGTTACGTAGATCTCCATTGTCAACATAACCAAGTTGAAAATTACTTTAAATTGGTATAATTACGAGTATGTTGGTTTGTCCAGTAAAATAACAATTTACAATTTTCAAGATGGTTATATTAACATTAAACAAAGCAAAAACAAAGTTGTACCGGCCGATAGATGGACCTAAAGAAGTTTAACTTCAGACGTGTGGTTTAAAGCATATTCTTATTTTTTTGTGTTTGTTCGGTAATATCTCCGTTATTTATGAATGAATTTGGAAAATTATTTTCTTTTAAGTAGTGCATATACAAAAAACAACAAGTCTTAAAAACCAATAGGCTAATGCATTGTCTGTAAACAATAAAAATGAAGCCCTGAGATTTTAGTGTATTATGTATGTATGTAGGTATGTTTGTGTGGGTAAGTGATATGAGGTTGTGTATGTGAGGGTGAGTGTTTTTTTGAAGTTAAAGAAATATGTGACGAGCCAACCGTTCGCCTGATGTTAAGCGACACGGCTGTCCATATCAGTTGCAGTGTCACTCGGAACTCTAAAATATAGTTTCGCGTGACGCACGATGACGTGGTGGTGGCTGAGATATCAGCACAATCTAGTAACATTACTAGACTGTGAGATCAGGTCATAAAGTTTCATTTGCCTAGTAATTTCACTAGCTACAGCCCTTCAAACCGGAACACAGCAGTGTTTGCGCACTACTGTTTGGCGGCAGAATAACTGGCAAAGCGGTGGTACCTCCTAGACGAACTTTGCAGAAAAGTCCTACCACCTAGTAAATATATTTGAGTGAGTGTATGTATATATGTGTGAGAGAGTTAAGTAGAGTTCCTTCAAAAATTTTTTTTTATGTTAAGGAATCATCATCTTCAATCATCTTTTTTCTCCACAGTCATACGATGATTTCTTCAAAAGCCTACTCTTCAACGCACGTATCATCGTCCAGATATTCTTCGTGATGGGAGGGTTCCTCATGGCCTATAAGATGCTCGTGTATGCCGAGAGCCATCCTTTTAGCTTGAAGACTGTGCCGATGGCTCTTGTGAACAGGTGGATAAGGTAAGCTGTCATAAATAAAGATTCCGACTGAAAATCAGTTATTAAGGTCTCGGAACCTATATCATGACGTCATGCAACAATACATTTTTAGTTTCTCTCTTTTTTGTGTGATTTGTTTTGTATGAGTGCCTATTTGTAATAATAATAATATGTGTGGACATCTCACACCACGCAATCTAGCCCCAAACTTAGCAAAGCTTGTACTATGGGAACCAGATAACTGATGCAATACTTAGATACTTTTTGTTTGTAAAAACATACTTATAATACAATACAATATAACTCCCAGATATAAAAAAATATGTATGGTTGATAAAAACAAGCCTTAATAGTGTATTAAAATATGTACACACCCGGAAAATAGCGGACATCAACGATGAGTGGTTTTAGTAAAATGAAACTTCGCGTGTATCTAAGAAGTTCAAATGCAAAAATGTATAATGATTTAACCATATTACCATTTCTGCCATCTATTTGATTAAAAGATAAACGGGAATTTAATTTTGATCAGAATTTCACGACAGTTGTTCTTGAAATTTTTTTTATGTTATTGAATGATGTGACGTGCTAGTCGCTCACCTGATGTTAAGCGCCACGATCGCCCATAACAGAACAGTGTCACTCGGAACTCTAACAGAGTTTTGCGCGACACTGCACTGAGCAAATCATCCTGAGACATCAGCACAGTCTGGTAGTAAAATTAATTGACTGTGAGATCAGATCATAAAGTCTCAATTGCCCAGTAATTTAGTGATATTACTGGGCAATCGAGACTTTATGATCTCACTGTAGCTCACTAGCTACAGTGCCCTTCAAACCGGAACACAGTACTGCTTGCACACTATTGATTGGCGGCAGAATAACTGGCAAAGCGGTGGTACCTACCTACACGAACTTTGCAGAAAAGTCCTACCACTTCAGAGGGTTTAACTAAAAGAACATCTATCTTCTATCCCTTCCGATATTTTTCTTCAAATCTCAATCTTCTTTGCTATTTTCCAGATTGGTCCCAGCAGTGCTAGTCGTGATGGGTCTAGCGATGACCTGGGTCCCACACTTGGGCTCGGGGCCAATGTGGGACGCAGTCGTGGGCCGAGAGCGTGAAATGTGCCGAGCTAACTGGTGGCAACTGGTGATACTGATGCCAAATCTGTTCCCGTTTGAACATCTATGTTTGCCTCAGGCTTGGTGAGTAAGCGTATTTCTCTAAAATGAGTTGTCTCCTAATAAACGAGTGTACTTTAGACCACACAATTGAAGTACTTCTTCAACTCCATCTATCGGCCGGTATAACTTTGTTTAATGTTAATGTCGCCATCTCGACCGTTGTACATTGTCATTTTACCGGACGTAGTAGATTAATAATACAAATTATAAGTACTTCATTTTAACTTTGTTATGTTGACAATGGAGATCTACGTGAACCAACAACTTTCAAATTCCGTTCGCTCGTCACGCATTCATCAGATTTCTCCCCAAGTCAAGCGGGCGTAAAAAAGTTTTACTTCAAAAATGATTGTTTGAATTTCCCAATCCAATCCAACCAACCCATCCATTTACTGCTATTTAGGTATTTGATCTGATTTGATTTATTCTTAGAAGGTTTAGTCGTCAGATCACAACAATATTAAAAATGCTCAAATGTGTGTGTGTTTGTTTTCTCTTCGCGCCGCAACAGCTGTTTCAATGAAATTTGAATGGAGATAGCGTATACGCCGAACAAGGTACTTTTTATGTGCGAGTAAAACTACGAGGCGCAGCTAGTAATAATTAAAAATGAACGTTGTTTGTTTTACGCCCAAACGATTGAACTGATTCGAATAAAGTTTTGTTAATATTCGCGCACAGATTTCTTGCAAAACCTAGATTAATATGAAGCGTTTTTATGGCGGAAAACTGTGAATTTCCACGGCATAAGTGGAAAATTTCTACTGATACCATGAAGCGTTTTTAATAATAATATATGTTTGACATGTCACACAACGCCATCTAGCCCCAAACTAAGCAAAGCTTGTACTATGGGAACCAGATAACTGATACAATGCTTAAATACTTTTTGTATGTAAAGACATACATAGAATACAATATAACACCCAGACACAGAACAACCACCTAAGATCATCACACAAATGTTTGTCCTGGGTGGGAAACGAACCCACAACCCACATTTCAGAAGGCAGGGTTACTACCAACTAAGCTATCGGGTCAGTCAGTTTAAGTACTTCAAATTAAATAAATTCAGATTAAGTTCCCATAACTGGATGTACTATTGTTACTTTACTAGGTGGTAAGACTTTTCTGCTAAGTTCCGGTTCGTTGGGCACTGTTCCTAGTGAAATTACTGGGCAATTGAGACTTTATGATCTGATCTCACAGTTGAATAATCTTATTACCAGACTATGCTGAGGTCTCAGGATGCTGTGCGCAGTGCAGTGTCACGCGAAACTTTATATTTTGGAGTTCCGAGTGACACTGTTCTCAGGTGAACGACTAGCTCGTCACATCATGTTCTAACATAAAAAAACTAATATACATTATAGTGATTAAAAGCGCGTGACCGATTGCTAAAAGAACACTGGATCGGATGTTGCAGCGCATTGCAGTGGCATTGCAGTTGCAGTGATGCGTGAAGTTGCGTGTGTGCTTGTCATTATAATGCCAGATTTTGTAAGCGATTACTTAAAATCTGATTACAGAGAGAATGCCCATTTTTCTATTAACTAGTACAATATTAAATTAACTAAGAAAATAAATTAAATAAACAAAATTATAAAGTTAAGAATTTGAACTAATAGAAAGAAAAGGAAGAAAGAATACAAAGATTTGTTTTTCATGGCAAAAAAAATAGATTTATCCTCCTAGAGCCTTGTTTTGTAAAGATAAAACGGGTCTATTCGTGCACAAAAATTATCAAAACATTATTTTGACTAATCTCGACGTCACCAACCGTCGACTCAACCAAGTTACATTGGCCGTGGTCACAAAAAAACTGGAGTAGCGGATGTCAATGTGATTTCAAGTCGCGAAAGTTTAATAAGTGTTAGAGCCTTGTTTCTATAGGCAAAAATGTGCATAAGATAAAAAATACACGACAGAATTAAAAAAAATTAAATGGCGTATTACTAAAAGAATTGGAAAATAGAGAATGTGGAAAACGCTGAATATGGATCATATCGCCGACGGTTAAAACACAAATAAAACAAAAAATTACACGACACGAAAAAACAAAAATATATGGGCTCTTGTTAATAAATAGTAATAATAAAACGTTATTTACTTACCTATGCTTAAATAGTTACCTACTATTTTTATATTAATATTTTTTCCTTTAAAATAATATGATTTTTGGCAGGAAACTAATATACCTAATATAAGCCACTAGCATAAGATAGTTATTTACTTTTTGGCAAATAAATTACTAAAATTACTATTACTATTAATAATAACGTCCAACGATCACATACATAGATCCTGGATTATAACTAGGATTCCGTGCATCCAGGGATCCAGGAATTACTAGGACCAAGGAGCGCAGACTCAGAAGAAGTACTTGCGGTTTTTTTGCGTGCACGAATACATATTCAACCGCGGGAATCAAACCGGATGCCTCTGGATTATGAGTCAACTTACTCAACCACGATACTACGGAGGCTGTTAAATATAAAAAACAAAAGAAATAAAGACACCATAAAAACAATCATGATGCCCTTACCTTATTACCCAACTCAAGAAAACTGAACCAAGGTTTATTAGAATCACGACAAGTGGTCAGGTTACACAATATAGACACTTACTGTGGAACAGCGGCAAATATTTGCTGGTACAAATATTTGCTTTACAACTGTGAAGGTTAATGTTACAGCAAGATTTGGCTTTTGATGCATAGTTGTGATTACACACTACCACAAAACACTACTATTGAAGAAAAACGTCAAAATGGCGACATTAACATTAAGAAAAGCAAACACAAAGTTATACCGGCTGACAGATGGAGCTAAACTAAAGAAGTTATACTTCAGTCGTGTGGTCTAAAGCACAATCATTTTTTTTTTTTTTTTTTTTTTCAGAATGTCCATTACTCCTCCGAATCAACCTCTTTTAACCGACTTCCAAATAGGAGGAGGTTCTATGTTCGTCTCTATGTTTATTTTTTATGTTTATCGATATTTTCGCCAATTGTAAAAAGATTTTTTTTTTGTGTCTTAACTCTTAACTCTAAAGTATAGACTTTCACGTGACACTGCACTGCGCACGTCATTCTGAGAGATCAGCACAATTTAATAATAAGATTATTAGACTGTGATATCAGGTCATAAAGTCTCATTTGCTCGTTAATTTCACAAGCTACAGTGCCCTTCAAACCGGAACACAGCAGTGCTTGAGCACTACTGCTTGGCGGTAGAATAACTGGCAAAGCGGTGGTACCTACCTAGACGAACTTTGCAAAAAATCCTACCACCTAGTAAAGGTTTTCTAAAGAGGTTCTCAAATAGGCTTTTACTGGCCCGATAGCTCAGGTGGTAGTAAGCCTGCCTTCTGAACTGTGGGTTGTGGGTTCGATTCCCACCCAGGACAAACATTTGTGTGATGAACATAGGTGTTTGTTCTGTGTCTGGGTGTTATATTGTATTCTATGTATGTATTTACAAACAAAAAGTATCTAAGTATTGTATCAGTTATCTGGTTTCCATAATACAAGCTTTGCTTAGTTTGGGGCTAGATGGCGCTGTGTGAAATGTCCACAAATATTTATTTATTTAAATTATTTAAACGTTTGTGTTCCTCAGGTACCTCGGCACAGACACCCAGCTGTTCCTGATGACCCTGGTGATTCTCCTCATCATCTGGCGCTGGCCGAAAAGTGGGATCCCAGTTCTGACTATCGTAATGGTTATCAGCCTTCTGATTCCATTCTTGCAAAGCTACTTCATGAATTTGATGCCCATTAGAGTCAGCTTATTCCCGGAGTGAGTATTTAACCTACTCCCTTTTTTTTAATATTTTGGCTCCACACTTTTGTGTATTTAGCCAGTGTCAATTAATTGATAATTTATCAAGTTATTGATATTTCACGCAGATATGTGTCAAGTCACAGTCCAAGTCATCAAGTCAAGTCATACTCCTAGTGGAGTGGCGGCAATTTTATCAGAAGCTTCTATGGAGTTTTGGAAACAACACGAAAAGAAACGTTTCACCATCATTATACCACTTTCCCACACTCATGCCTGTAATCCAACACTTAACGAATAAAATGCCACCAATTTTATGCACTAACACTGAATATAACACAAGTTTTGGAAAATAATACAATGCGGTGACGCGAACTTTTTCGATTTCCCGCCCAAAAAACCCTACTCTTCTTAAGATGATGGTAATTAACTTCATTAGCTACAATTTTTTTTTGTTTATTTTTAGGATCAATGAACAGTATCACAAACATTATTTATGTTACAATTCTCATCACAACTATACTAGGTGGTAGGACTTTTCTGCAAAGTTCGTCTAGGTAGGTACCACCGCTTTGCTAGTTATTCTGCCGCCAAGCAGTAGTACGCAAGCGCTGTGTTCTGGTTTGTGGAACTGCGTTCACGCGAAACTCGATATTTTATAGTTTCAAAGTGACACTGCAACTGATATGGGTAGCCGTGTCGCTTAACATCAGGCGAACGGTTAGCTCGTCACGTCATTCATTAACATAAAAAAAAATTAAAATTAAATTATATATAACTATTACGGTACAAATTATGGTATATATTTATACAAATTTAATAAAATACAGATATCTATCAATAATACTACAACGGTAATTTGCCTTAATTTTCTTAATACTACAATGATATAATAACTAATACTAAACACTACCTACTACTACACAAAAAATACATTTGGACTATACTGGCCGCGATGACCGAGACAGAAGCAATAAAGATAATATATATATAATTAAATAAAATACAAACATAATAACAAATAATTCTATGTTCTGCTAGTTCAAGTTTTGAGACTTTAGCAAATGTTCCTTTACCTTAATGATAATAGAGAAAAGTCTAGTCTTCATGGGTGATTTCACAGTTTAAGGTCCGTATTACAGAATGATGCTCAGTCATCAATCAGTGCTCAAGCAGAGATTTCATTCACTAATTGATCACTTTATGAATGAAATCTCTCCTTGAGCACCGATCGATGACTGAGCATCGTTCTATAATACGACCTTAGTATTTCTAACTCAGCTCAAATGACGTATGAACCATGGCCTGTAAAAGTGTTAAAGCGTTGGATAAAATATATTGGTCGGTAAAAAGTTTATTGGGTCAGCACATGGCTATTGTTTATGAACACTTTCGCTCCGATTCGTGTATAAAAACAATTCAAGATTTAGATTGTTTTCAAGGAAGGATAGAAGCAGTGGTTATTAAAACCACCCTAATTACTATTCATTAATTGATTGATTTTTTGCATAGCGGTGAGTAGTGCATAGCAGTACTATAATGCCATTGACAGCCTGTGGTGTGGTGGTTGGGTAGGCTCATAACCCTGAGGCGGCGGGTTCGATTCCCGCGGCAGGACAAGTATTTGTGCACAGGAAAAAAGCTCAAATACTTGTTCTGCGTCTAGGTATTGTGAGACCATGGTCCTCGTTGTTCCTGGGTCCCTAGACACAGGGAATCCTAGTTAGGGTCCAGGATCTATGTATGTGATCGTTGGGCGTTGTTATTATATTATTATAATAATGTTTTAAAATAATGTACAATTTTTTTGTAGTGGTGGTGTTTTTTGTATTCTAATTTTAGGCCGAATGACCGCTTAAAAGGTTCTTAGAATGAGTTATTTAAATTTAAACCTTATAAATTAAGGTTTTGCTTGAAAAACACATAAATGTAAAAAAAAAATCGGTGGACAATGACATGAGTTTCACGCTTTTTGTTCACCCAAAAAGTACTATACAGTATATAGCTCATGGAAAGCGTTCGGTGACGATGACGCGAGTTCCATGATTTTTTTCACCCAAAATATGCTCAGCGCGCCTAAAGAAATTTCCACCAAACAAGAAACATCTTGTATTTCGAATGTTGACTTAAAACGTAACAAAATACGTGTTTGTAAAATTGTTTTCATAATTAGAAAACTTACGAAGATAATTAAGTACGCTGGCAAATATCAAATCCTGATTTAATCTAGATTACGACAAAAGAAGTACTAAAACTAATCAAAACTTTACCGACATTTTATTTATTTATCCTCCATAATTCTTGATTCCAATTTTAATAGTAAACATTAAATATTCATTCGTAGTCTCAAAAGTTATGTGATATCTCACACAGTTAAAGCAGAATATTAAATTATATTCGTTTTTATATCTTCCAAAAACTATGGTCCTTTAATTTCATGTCCAATTTTGAGTGCTGTTATACCTAGCATTTTTTGAGTGCTGTTATAGCATTTTTTGCGTGCTGTTATAGCATTTTTTGAGTGCTGTTATAGCATTTTGAGTGCTGCTATAGCATTTTTTGAGTGCTGCCATAGCATTATTTAGAGGTGCAATCACAAAACGGTACAATATTTTATACATCAAAAACGTGCAATCAAAATAAAAACTAAATTAATTTGTGCATTCTTAACTTATTAGTATGATATAGATAAAATTAAGGCAGAATAACTGGCAAAGCGGTGGTACCTACCTAAACGAACTTTGCAAAAAGTCCTACAATTAATTGATAGAATCAGGCGTGAGTTCGCGGAAGTTCATCTTAGATACAAAATGAAATAATAATATCTAGTGTAATTCTGCTGAATTCAACTACTTAGATTATCTATATTGGGGCAGTCGTAAAGGATTATTGTAGGTAAATTGATGAAAAAACCTCAGGTTTTTGCAGGGTTCAAGTCGTAAAGAATTATTGTAGGTAAATTAATGAAAAATACCTGAAAGAACCTGAGGTTTTTTCATCAATTTACCTACAATAATCCTTTACGACTGCCCCAATATAGATAATCTAAGTACTTGAATTTAGCGGAATTACACTAGATATTATTATTTCATGTTGTATCTAAAAATTCCTACCACCTAGTGATTTAGCTTATGCATAAAATTGAGTTTGTTATAATTTAAAGATGTTGGCAGCCACTATGGTGTAGTGGTTGAGCAAGTTGACTCATAACCCGGAGGCGGTGGCTTTGATTCCCGCGGCAGGACAAGTGTTTGTGCACAAAAAAAGCGCATATACTTCTTCTGTGTCTGGGTGTTGTGTGACCATGGTCCTCATAGTTCCTGGGTCCCTAGATACAGGAAATCCTAGTTAGAGTCCAAGATCTATGTATGTGATCATAGGCCTCTCCCAAGGCACGCCACTGAGCCTGGTCTTCAGCTCTACTCTTGTGATCGTTGGGCGTTTATTATTAATATTATTGTCTTACGATACCCATAGCGTTCGATATACGCAAACGTACAATGTGACCGCACCCTTGCCTATCTGTCTTAATGAATATGCAAAATTGCGTTTGAAGTCTATTCATTTTGAAATGTTGAAAACCTATATTGAAAAAGTTTTATTTCAAAACTTTTGGGTTCGCACTTGGCATATAGCTTTGCTCTCAAGTATCATTATTCTATGAATAATGTATGTAAAAATTTATTGATGTCGTCTATTGCTTTGAAAAGGCTGTTTTTCTTTCAAACTCTTCTAGTTTTCATGTTTGAAATCGTTTTTATTTCTTGAAAGTAAAAACCCTTATCGTATTTTTTGTATATTCGTGACATCTGCTTTTAAAGAAACCTATATTAATATTTTATTTCACTTATCAATAACAGTCGTAATATTATATAATGCTAAAATAAAGTACTATTTATTTATTGGGGGCGAATGAGGCTCAGCGGTAACACATGCGTCTTTAAATCCAACGCGCCTCAGTTCAAATCCCACTCGACCCTGCATCAATTTTTTTGACTTTGAAACTATGTGCGTAATTGACACTTGCTCTTATTTTTAAAGAAAAAATTGCGAGCAGATCAGCATGTTCAACGAATTCGAGAACATGTGCAAACAAAACAGAAGAAATCACATTTACGAGTAAAGTACACAGTTACTCAAATCTCAATCTTATTTCCAGATCAATCAGGGACATATTCGGGTACAACGATACTTTCTACCACGCGTACGTCTCAGCTCAAGGCAACTGGGCTGGTTACCATCTTGGAGTGCTGACCGCTTATTTCTACCACAAGGCACAGGCTAAGAAGTGGGACTTGGGAGACTCTATGGTAAGCTTTTGACATTTCTAGATAAACCTTTTAAAACGGGTTTTAAAAGTTCTGAAAAGAATAACACATGTTTTTAGACCAGCATTACACACCTTAGAAATAATGCCTCTTTCATTTTTATATCTGACTGAGCGTTGATCATATTTACCTGAAGCTATCTGGCAATGGAAGAAGGTGGCAGCCTGGTAGCATTACGCTAGGCCTGGATTGAGATCTGACTTTCAAGTGAAGCTGAACATATTATTTACGTTCTTGGAAATGAGCTCCATAATACGTCAAAGCCTCCTTCCACGACTGCACTCTTCCTCTCAGGACATTATTACAAAATCATCTCTATCCGGTAGAACTATCTGCAAATGACAGTTCTTTAACTAGAGGGTAGAACGATAAGAACTTAAAACTGCTCACCATCATCAGCCTAAAGACGACCACTGCTCAACAGGCCTTTTTCTAGCACCACTTTAAGTTACTACTTGTATTTTGCATCTATCGTCTCGCCGCGGTTTTGTCCTAACCGTTGATACACCTAGTGGAACTCCAGCCTACGCTGCGTCCTATCTTTTTCCTCCATTATTTGTAGGTTTTGCGGGCGATTTAAACTGCATATTGCCATTTGTAACTGCCCTTTATAATAAAATTTCAAAATTGTGTTTTCTTGCCGAAAATTCAAGCTCATTTCGTCCACAACCCACGAAACACTAGCATTTTTTTTAACCTTCGGATATCTATTCCTTTTAGTTAATGAAACTTCTCACCGTATCATCAATCCCCATCGCTGCTGGCACAGTTTTGATGGGCTGGGACCTCCATCACAGAGAAGCTTCTGCCTTCGAGTCAGCCGTCTTCAACGCGTTAAACCAGAACTTCTTCGCGTTAGCCATTTGTGTCTTCATTGTTGGATACTTCTATAGGTGTAACAGTAAGTATTACTTATATTCAGTTTTTATCATCATCATCATTTCCATCTTCATCATGAGTCTTGACGTCATCATGATTATGTCATTTATGTTTATCGTAAGCGATAGATGTTAAGTTAAATCAGAAAGTATCAGAAGGAATTATCAGAAAGTAAATAAAAAAATATCTTTCAGGAATCTACGTTGGCTCAGTGGAATGGGGACCGGTCCAGCCTCTAGGTAGACTGTCATATTGTGCTATGTTGTTGCACGCGACTGTACTCAGGACCTATGGAGGTCAGATGAGGAGGAGCTTCTATGCCACTGATTATACTGCAGTAAGTATATCACATAATCATCAATATCAGCCTGAATATGTTCACGTAGTCTACTACCAACTGAGATATCGGACCATATTGAATATACATGGGAAAAGGAAAGCATTGTATTGACTTATAAATGATAGCGGCAGATCATTTGACCGTCTAGTGACTAGCGGTGATCACGGCGAACAAAACTGATCATTACAATTGTGCCTATTTAAGGGTGCTTCATTTTTTAAGACCCTTTTTATAAATTACATCAAAAACGCTTGTTAACTCGTCATTTTCTTCATCAAGATTCATTCATTTGACAGCATAGTGCGGTGGTTGGGCAGGTTCACTCATTCTCCGGGAGGGTTTGATTGCTGCGACAAAACAAGTATTTGTGCACGAAAAAAGCGCAATTAATTGTCCTGAATCTGGATGTTGTAGGACCACGGTCCTCGTAGTTTTTGGGTCCCTATATACAGATAATCGAAGGACCTTCCTGGATCTAAGTATGTGATTATTGGGCGTTATAATAATGGGCTTTATGGGCGTTATCAACATGTTTTGAAAACTTCTTTACGCATGCTTGACTTGGGGATTAAGCTGATGAATGCGAGGCGAACAGAAATTGAAGTTAGTTCACCTAGATCTCTCATCTCCAAAGTAAAAAATTTGATTTATTATGTTGGTATGTCCGATAACAATTTACAATTGAAAGGGTGAGAATAAAAAGGGTTTAACTGATTTTTTTCACAAAATGACTTATGGGTATCGTTGGATTCAGCGTGAAATTATCTACAATAATACATTCTCAAAATACCGAAATGAGGCTTAAATCTCGAGATTTTGAGTCTAAAACCGTTTATCTGTCACAGGAATACAGTTCGCTTAGCATAAAAACATTATCATATTTATTTTATTATATTATATTTTTACAGTAATTGTATGAATTAGTACTATATGTAGTATTTTAAAATAGAATTAAAACATTTTCAAGCAACTGAAACTTACATAAACCTTTTCTATTACCTTATAAGCACTCTACATTAAAATGAAGCCGTTGAAGTTTAAAGTCAATTTTCTTGAAACTATCAATTTGTCAGTTAAACCTTTTTTATTCTCAACCCTTCAATTGTCAAGATGGCGACATTAACATTAAACAAAGCTAAAACAAAGTTACCGTTACCGTTACCGACTGATAGATGGAACTTTACTAAAGAAGTTTTACTTCAGTCATGTGGTCTGAAGCACGCACTTTTTTTAGATTATGCTGTACGCCGGCATAGTCACGACGACATATCTCGTATCCGTACCATTGCATCTCTTCGTTGAAGCACCAGCATGTCAGCTGCAGAAAATCTTTCTTGGCCCAAAAAGAAGGCCGAAAATGGAGACAGAAGATTCCAACGCAAATCACGTGAAGCCTGGAATATCAAGTATTTCTGTGTCCACTGTTTCCACACATATTTAACATATTGTTTTATTAATTTTAACATTAAGTTTTTCTTTGACTGCTTCTTTTTGCTTGTTCTGAATATTAAAATGACTGAGTTTCGCAGACTTGTTGAAAAACATTACCTTTAAGCTATCAATCCTAGTACTGACATAATAAAACGTTTTTATCGAACGTGGTTAATCAATCACTTATTGATTTTAATTATAACTAATTATTCATAATTAATTTTACCATTTTACGACATTTACTTAGGTTCAACTACATGCAGTCAAATTTTTCAATTGCAATTGTGCAGTTCATACTCTATAGCCGTTCCCATCACAATCTCGATCCCAGTTTCTATTACTGGGTTCGCAGATTTTGAATATATTAATTCAAAATCTGTGATTTGTCGCGATTTTGTTTTGTTTGTGATTGGTCTTATCTGCACTAAAGTGTAAAAGCGCTTAAGTGCTCTCTAGGGCGTACTTGAATGTGTTTCAGTAAATATGTCATAAAGGTATAAGTGCGAACTTATAAGCTGTCAAGTTTTAGTGCAGACGGGCACTACATAAATACAATATTCTTGCAATAGATATCTCTAGTTAAATAGTACTCGTTTTTTCAAGCTGTTTGTGATTGAAATTGTGATAAGGATATCTATACAATTGAGAACTGTATATTTGCAATTGTAAAGCTCAAAATACAGTTACCTATAATAACATATAATATGTATACACAATCGTATACTTGTTAAAGTATACTGAGTGTAAAGTATACTCTAAGTAAGTTTTACTGCTGTATCAATACGTAGCGTAATTTTTTTTGAAGTAACATAGTCAAAAACTATATCAACAAGAATATCGTTAAGAGAAATAAACGATTTTGTAAATAAGTAAGTAAGGTGTGGTGTTTATATAATATAACATTAATATTGTATTAAAACGAAATAAATAATTATTATTTTGTATATTGCATTATTTTTTGCAATAATTTATTTGCTATTTAAATTTAAAAGACAGCTGTTAGCGACGCGCTCTTGAAGGATTTATATATTAGTTTCTTTTTTATAGTCATTCATGAGTCATTTCACTAGGTGGTAGGACTTTGTTGCAAAGTCCGTCTAGGTAGGTACCACCGCTTTGCCAGTTATTCTGCTGCCAAGCAGAAGTGTGCAAGCACTACTCTGTGTTCCAGTTTGAAGGGTACTGTAGCTAGTGAAATTACTGGACAATTGAGACTTTATGATCTGATCTCACAGTTGAGTAATCTTATTACTAGACTGTGCTGATGTCTCAGAATGATGTGCGCAGTGCAGTGTCGCGCGAAACTCTGTGTTTTAGTTCCGAGTGACACCGTTCTGTTATGGGCGGCCGTGGCGCTTAACACCAGGCGAACGACCAGCCCGTCACATCATTCACTAACATAAAAAATAAAAAACCACTGTTTTACATTCGGTGTCAAAAAGTCAAAGCGAGAAAGTAATTTATTTGCCGTGCTAATTTCCTCTTTTTGTTCTGTATATATTTTTACCTTTTTTATATTTTTATTCGGTTTAATTAATAATTAATTTAATTCGTATAAGTTATATCTATATATTTTATTTCGTCGCATCCATGATCTTCATCTCCAACAGACAGACATATATTACACAATGATAAGAGAATATCTCATATTGAAGTATTATAATATGTAGATTCGATATTTAGTCAATATATAATAGGAAATAATTCAAAACATTTAATTATACGAATAATTTTGTTACTTTTTGAAAACAAAATGGAATCAAAGCAATATTGTAAATTGCTCTTAATGATAAAAGGTTGCCGTTGTACTTACGTTGGTTTTTTGTTTTTCTCTTTGTATTTCGAATCATAATCTCAAGAAGCACAAAATAATTAGTACCTAAGTCTACACATTCACAACGGTTCAACAACCTGAAATCTTAAACTCCTTAATACCTCTTCAACGAGCGTACGCGAAAACCTATTCTGAAATTCTCTGGAAGCAGGTTCCATTTTACGATCTCACTTTACGTATTCACATCATAAAGCCGGAACATTTCATGACAAGCTCCTTTTTAACAAGCTTTGATGGCTTAAATTTCAGTCCGAACATAATAAGTAAATCTGGTGTTGGATGTAAAGGTGAAAACAGATGGAAAAAGTACGAACTGGGAAGGTATTTTTGTAGAAAACTGAATTCGATTCGACGGTAGAATTTTTTTGCAAAGCTCGTCTAGGTAGTTACCATCGCTTTGCCAAACATTCTGCCGCAAATCAATACTGGGCAATTAAGAGTTTATGATCTGATCTCAATGTCGAGTAATATTATTACCAGACTGCTGATGTGCGCAGTGTCGCGCGAAACTTTATATTTTAGAGTTCCGAGTGACACTTTTCTGTTATGGGTGACTGTAACGCTCAACATAAAGTGACTAGATCGTCACATCATTCATTAACATTTTTAAAAATTAACTGCGCGCAATTAAACTGCCGCCACGACCGCATAGTTAGTTTCAACAACCCTTTTCAACTACAAAATCCGAAATGGCTTGTAGGGACACACGTTTGTTTACGTTGACGTCGCCAGCGCCGGCCTATATAAGGGGCGCGTGATTTAATTATTTAAGTAGAGTTGCATGAGAGTTGCGTAAGAGTAGCATTCGGAGACGCATGTCTCACATACTCCGGGCTTACCATTTTATATTGTTAATTGTGTGTTCGGTTCGCGAGGACAATATATGTGGTGAAAAGTAACATTTTCAACTTTTATTTATCCCATTCCGGTAGTGAGATTATTAGTGAACAATAGGACCTGTAAAGGCTTTTACTGGCAAATTTTTACTGTATAAAAGAATGATTTTGATTTTTGGATTTTGACGTGAGGAGACTTGCGTCACCGCCACTCATAGCTCTTTCAGACAGCCTCTGTGGTGTGGTGGTTGATCAGGTTGGGTTTTCGTATTTGGCTTAATTTTAAATTTTTTTTTTAAATCGACTGGCCCGATGGCTCAGTTGGTAGTAACCCTGCCTTCTGAACTGCAGGTCGTGGGTTCGATTCCCACCCAGGACAAACATTTGTGTGATGAACATCGATGTTTGTTCTGTGTCTGGGTGTTTATATAGTATTCTATGTATGTATTTACAAACAAAAAAAAGTATCTAAGTATTGTATCATTTATCTGGTTCCCATAGTACAAGCTTTGCTTAGTTTGGGGCTAGATGGCGCTGTGTGAAATGTCCACACATATATATTTTAAAAAAAAAAAATCTTTATAAACTACCAAGATATGAGAAAATAGGCACAAAAACAACATACAACCAAATTGACAACATTTTTTTAAGACGATTACAAATGACATGTATGGTGTACAAAAACGGAAAGGTTAAATCACAGATAAGAATAACATTATTTCTGAAGTTCGTTCAACAGCCACTGTTATGAGAAATACTGGATTTATTGCAAATAGGCTATTTATCGCACTTTTCAAACTCAAAATTATATTAGGTACTTAAAATTATGTTATCGTACTCAGCAAGTAAAATTACAAAGTGCTTATTTTATATATATTGTTAATATAACATATCTAGTAACACAGATAACATAAAATCTACCAAATATAACCTACGACATAACAATAAAATCATCTTCACCTTTGAGTTAGGGTCACAAACTCAATTTCGAAAGCGCCTGGTCTATCCTAGGAATTCTAGGTATACAATAAACGCTAACGAGGCGCTAGAGCGTATATTTCGACCCACCCAAGTGTAAATTTGTCAGAATTGGAAATCAAATTTACCTCTAGTTTAGGATTCACATAGATCCGTGTTACGTGGGAAGTTACAACATGTAAAGAAGGTTCTAGTTATTGGACATATTATCTACTACTATAAGCTATTTGACTGTTAAAAATGAACAAGTAAATATACTTAATATACCTAGTAACAGCTAATATAACGGGACTTTTCTACAAAGTTCGTCGTCTAGGTAGGTCCGTTTTGCCCTTTCCTAACCCTTTCTTAGTGGATACTTAAACTTTAGAAAGAACATCGTCCAAATTTCAAGTCTCTAGGACCAGCGGTTAAGGCTGTGCGTTGCTATATAATTCAATCAGTCAATCAGGACTTTGTAAAAGATGGCTGTATATTTGTGATTTTTTGGGATATCTGATTTTTGTTTTTTCGACCGGCTATTTTTGTGGTATTATTTATGTAATTTTTATTAGGTGGTAGGACTTTGTTGCAAAGTTCGTCTAGCTAGGTACACCACCGCTTTGCCAGTTATTCTGCCGCCAAGCAGTAGTGTGCAAGCACTACTGTGTTCCGGTTTGAAGGGCACTGTAGCCAGTGAAATTACTGGGCAATTGAGACTTTATGATCTGATCTCACAGCCGAGTAATCTGATTACCAGACTGTGCTGATGTCTCAGGATGATGTGCGCAGTGCAGTGTGGCTTGAAACTCTATGTTTTAGGGTTCCGAGTGACACTGTTCTGTTATGGGCGGCCGTGGCGCTTAACATCAGGTGAACGACTAGCTCGTCACATCATTCAATAACATAAAAAAAACGCAGTAAATAACCTATTGCCATAAGTTAAATTTTGTCACGTTCATCATCACCCATCTTCCTGAAGACATCCACTGCGGAACATAGTCCTCCCCCAGAGGGCTCCACTTTGAGCGGCTGGTTGACTCCTGCATCCATCGGCTCCCCACACTTTGGATCGGGTCTTCAATTCACTTGTTTCTAAGTTCTAAGTAAAACTCTGTATTGTTTGTACTTTTTAGCCCCCAATGCATGTGTATTTGTGTATCTTTCTATGGCATCGTATATTAAGTGATTCCGTTTTTTTTTTGGGAAAGATTTCATCAATGATCCTCTTGAGTGGGATTTTTAATTTTTTAATCTCTTATGTTGGTTTTGAATGCAATTATATTTGATATTTCGATTAAATAGGTATCAATGCTTATTTAAAATAAAAGCATCGGGGTAAAATAAAACGACCGCAATTTCCGGAAGGTATTTCATGCAAATGGATCAGATATTCGATTCGAACCCGCGTCGTATAGTGCTTTATGAATTCATTTCGTATTCAGCATCAATTAGAGATGGAGAGATTATAGTTTGGCCAGATAACCGGCTAATGGACTACCGGCCAATCTCGGATGGTTTAAGCACTAAGGGTTTATTAAATCACTTGTTTCTGCCTGCGGCTACGCCTGCGAGGTCTATAGAAAAATAATTCAAACACCCATTTTACCATCTTAGGGGTGATATTTTGAAAAACCATTTCTTAGTGGATACCTAAACTTTAGATAGAACACACTCTCCAAATTTCAAGTCTCTAGGACCAGCGGTTAGGCTGTGCATTGATATATAAGTCAGTCAGTCAATCAGGACTTTTAATTTTATATGCATAGATTAATTTATGCTATTATAGCGACACAATAGTGTGTTCGCGATCAACTGGCCCAATGTATTTACAAACAAAAAGTATTTAAGTATACTATCAGTTATCTAGTTTGCTTAGTTTGGGGCTAGATGACGCTGTGTGAAATGTAGACAAATATTTATTTATTTAATAACATGAGTCTTATTAGACATAGGACTATAAATAAATAAGGCCTTGAAAGCTATTTTTAACTAAATATTTTTTTCAGAAACCAATGTAATGATGAAATAGTCTTTCGCCTGATGTTAAGCGTTAGGCAAGTCAAATACACAAATACTCTGCTTGTATTACTTGATGTTACTGCTGCTTGCCTGAATTTTCTTCATAATTATGTCAAAAAACCTAATTATGATGATTTCACATGCAAAAACTCACAAAATTATCATACCATAATTATTATTATTGACAGCCTCTGTGGTATGGGGTAGAGCAGGTCGGCGTATAACCCGGGTTCTATTTCCGCGGCAGAACAAGTACTTTTGCAGAGCAAAAAAGCGCAAATACTTGTTCTGGGTCTGGGTGTTGTGGGACCATGGTCCTCGTAGTTCCTGGGTCCCTAGAGACAGGAACTAGTTAGGGTCCAGGATCTATGTATGTGATCGTTATGCGTTATTATTACATTACAGAAACTGATCAAATAGTGACCGGATAGCTGCACATCCTTAGTATCGATAGCGATAGTTTCGAATTCCGATATAATCATCGCAGAGTATCGAATGACCGCAGAATGTACATGTTCCTCCGTAGAGACCTATAGAAGAGTAATCAGAGCTTTTACACCGTGACCACAACTACTACTATAAACACCAACAACAATACTAGTACTAAGTACTTAGGTGGTACTTGAGGTAAAAGAAGAAGAAGAAAGAAAGAAAGAAATTGACCTTCTTAATTTGGTCGGATTATTGGCTGCCAAGTTCATACCGGTAATTTTAGTTACGTCATCAGGCCAATACGATACGACATGGGCCTTCTCTAAGGTCCGTATTACAGAACGATGCTCAGTCATCGATCGGTGCTCAAGTAGAGATTTCATTCACTAATTGATCACTTTATGAATGAAATCTCTGCTTGAGCACCGATCGATGACTGAGCAACGTTCTGTAATACGGACCTAAGACTTCCTCTACCACGCAGACCAAGTGCGATTTGTTGGATGACAGCAAATCCGAAACCAAATCGTTATTTGCAAATTAAAACACGGTTGTCGAAGATTCATACAGATGATAAGTACTTGCATAATTTATTCCGGATTGCATGTTGGCATGTTCAAGAATCACAAAATTGAAGGACATGTATCATATCCACCAACCTGAAATTGGCGTGGTGGATTATACTCTGCCCTGTGAGTGAAGACGTGTTCTAACAATGGGAGAAAATATCGTGAAAATACTATAGCATTAGTTGTGGGCCATCCGCTAATGCTCTTGCTAAATATTTATTCTAAGTAAGAGAACTTCTTTTTGCAAACTCATGTATTGTAATGGGCTTGCTATATAATATTTGACAATAAGCATTTCATAATTCTATATGCTTAGTACAATAACTTAATTTTAAGTCACTTATATAATTTTGACTTGTTTAAATGCAAAAAATAGCATATGTGCAACAAACATTTTTGACTGTGGCATATTTGATTTTTTTATAAAAACAGCTTATATTTTTATTTTTTTTTATTTAAAAAGTTAAAATCATGATAACTGTTCTTTTTTTTTAGGATTTGGCTCCACACTTTTGTGTATTTAGCCAGTGTCAAGTAATTGATAATTTATCAAGTTATCGATATTTCATGCAAATATGTGTCAAGTCACAGTCGAAGTCATCAAGTCAAGTCACAGTCAAATCAGTCTAGTCAAGTCACAGTCAAGTCAGTCTAGTCAAAATCATACTCCTAGTAAAGTGGTGGCAACTTTACTTGAAGCTTCTATGGAGTTTTGGAAACAACACGAAAAGAAACGTTTCACCATCATTATACCATTTTCCCACACTCATGCCTGTAATCCAGCACTTAAGGAATAAAATGCCACCAATTTTATACACTAACACTGAAAATAACACAAGTTTTGGAAAATAATACGATGCGGCGACGCAATCTTTTTCGCTTTCCCGCCAAAACGATATATCTTTTCTTTTTAGGTTATGAATAAATGTCTTTTCTTTCTTTCTCTCTTCTTTTTGTTTTTGGTATTGTCTGTGTCGGTGTGTTTATGATATGTTTTCTCTTAAGAAGTTGTTATTTTTTTTGCATAATCTCTGCTTCTTGAATATAAAATTATCATTTTACAAGTTTATTTAGGTATTTATTTAAATCAAAACGTTAGTTCTATTCAAATTGATTCTCTGGTTTTAATTTGATTGATCTTGACGAGACTACCGCTGAAGACAGAATCAATATCGCCTCCGATCTTGACGAGAAGAACAGTATAAAGACAAAATCGGTCAAGAAAAACGATGCTAAGAAAAAGCCAAGAACTGCTAATTATGTGATTAGAAACTAGTGCGGCCCTCGACGCAAGGGCAGGCTACCGTTACACAAGACTACCAAAGACAGTACCAGAGCGTTGGCAATAACATGATGAAAAACCTACTGCATGAAACCCCAGACGCAACCCTTAACATGCATTATGTGTATTTTCATACTAATAACACTAGTCGTGAATTCATTCAATTGTTTTTTTTTATGTTACTGAATGATTTGACGAGCTATCCGTTCACCTGATGTTAAGCGCCATGGCTGCCCATAACAGAACAGTGTCAATCGGAACCCCAAAATAGAGTTTCGAGCAACACTGCACTGCGCACATCATCCTGAGACATTAGCGCAGTCTGGTAATAAGATTACTCGACTGTGAGATCAGATTATAGTCTCAATTGCCCAGTAATTTCACTAGCTACAGTGCCTTTCAAACCGGAACACAGTAGTGCTTGCACACTACTGCTTGGCGGCAGAATAACTGGCAAAGTGGTGGTACCTACCTAGACGAACTTTGCAACAAAGTCTTACCACCTAATTGTTCCTATTTCCTTAATTATGGTTGTTACATTGTTTTTTTCTGGTAGGCAACACCCACTGGCGTGTGAGACAAAGGCGTGAGTCAGACATTTGAGCAGGAAAACGATCAGTTTTGTCTTTGGTTTACTAGTGAAAAGCTACGACGTAATATTGTGTAATGAACAATTAACTGAAGTCTAAGACGTGTTTCATCTTTTATTTACAATAATACAACTATCTCTGCTACTTTTTGGCTGAGAGTCAATCAATCATACATTTTGTCGCACATGTATTTTTACATTTGCATAATTGTCAATAAACATTGCGACTTTTTTGATGCTTACACATTCTGACCCATTATATTTGGACATTTTAATTGTAAAACAATTGGAAACTAAATTACGTCTTTATAGGAAGGAACCTGACCATGATATTTGAACATTTTGACATGAAAACCAAATAGAACCTGAATTATCTCTATAGGAAGAAACATAACTTTTTGTGTCATCAAAAATCAAGCATTGCTTTTTCGGTTATTCACAAAAATGCCACGATTTTTACAATTTTGTTACAAACAAACTTAATTTTACATAAGCGCTTGCTAAGATTTGTTTTAATTAAGTTTGAAATCATCATCATCGTTACCATCACCATCATTATTATTCTATTTATCTTATTAAGCATCTCCCCTGACACGTCACTGGGGTCTTCAGCTTCTACTCTTGATGACGTCACGTGACTAAATGAGACAAAACATGTATATTTTAAACTTTCTTGGACTATAATCATATATAGGACTATAAATCACTGTTTTCGCGTATACAGTACACCACTCGTTATGAAAGAAGCTAACAAGACTAGTTATATGAAGCTTTGAGGAAAGAATCATTGTCCAGGAAAATTGTTAATGAAGTACCCAATGTCTGACAAGTTCATCCACGTAATGCTGCGTAATAAATTAGACAAGCTTTTATGAAATACTATATAGAATCCATATACGGTTCTTGGCGGCGATTGGATCACAGGGGTTAGTGGGTTCGAGTCCCACATATGTGAAGTTAGAGGGCATCTTCCCTCCAAAAAAGGAAAGGTAGTATATAGAGTAGGCGTAGGGTCATTCTCAATTTTCCCTCTTACCCCCAGTAACTCTAATTTTCCTATCTAAGGCTAATTTTAGAATTTTTACTGCTTGAATTGATATTAGGTACTTAAAATTAAGTTGTTGTACTAAGCATATAAAATACGAAGTGCTTAATGTCAAATACTGTGTAGCGAATCCATTAGGTAGAATATGTGAGTTTGAAAAAAAAGAAGTTCTCTTTCCCACTACTGGGGCAGCAATGCGGCACAATGCAGAACAGAAAACTCCAATACGAAGCTTCGAATGTATTTATTATTATTACTATGTAGTATCGCTCAGTTGTAAATACCATTATTTGTAGCGGTCACCCACCCAAATAACCAAGTGAACGTTGCTTAACTTTACGGATTAAGAACGGACGGACTGTCAAACTTCGAAGTTGTATGAAAATATTCGAAAGCTTGAGCAAAACCTAAAGTAAGTTTATTTGTAAATATTACGTAAATATACCCCTAAAAGCATTTTACCGTGACAAAGGACGCCAGTTTAGTTCGCTATCCCATGAAACCCGTCGATTGTTGGACAATTGGCGCAAAAATCCAATATAAATGCCTTACTGATCAATACAAACGGAATCAGCACGGGCACGGGTGATTTGAATATCGCACTGGCCTTTAGAAGATTTCTTAGCAGGACAGAGAGTATGGAAAGTCACACTATAGATTTTTTTAAATATCCCCGATCGTGAAGTGCTAAATGTCAAATATGGCAAGCTATCATAATGAGTAAGAAAAAAAGAAGTTCCATTATTCCCTATCCCTAAACTTACCCACGCCCTTTTACATAAACCTTATTGTATTATTAAGATTTTAAGTATTGCAAGAATCTTTGGACATAATATACCTATGGAAATAACAAGTGCGCCTCTAAAAAAAAGTTTATCGAGAAGTTTTTTAGGTGGTAAGACTTTTTTGCAAAGTTCGTTTACGTACGTATCACTGATTTGCCAGTTATTCTGCCGCCAAGCAGTAGTACGCAAGCACATAGTGTTAACTTCAATAGTTCAAATATTGAGAGATTATTTTTCTTTGACAAATTAAACGTAAAGTATTAAGGATTTTTTGGAGGGCTTGGGCGCTGGCTGTATGTAGCAAACTGCTGTGAACAAATGGTAACTGCAACTTCACCCATTACAGATTAAGTTTGAGTTTACCTGTCAACTAATGAAAGTTTTAATAAAAGTTAAGAAGTCCATTTCCACAGTGTTTAGCTTTCCAGTTCTTATAAGAGTCAAAGCTTCGAGATAGGGGCAAGCAGAAGCGATACGGTTGAATAGTCATTTATTTGAAGGCATTTAGGATGTATTTTATGTTTAAACTAGCATTTTCCGGTGCTGTTATTTGTGTAGGTAGAAATACATCTTTAACACTGCAACAAAAGTTTTCAACCAACTTCTTCCAGCTGATGATTATGGTGATAACCTGACATCATCTATTATCGCTGAATATATACTTGGTGCCGTTGTTTATACAACGGGACCACCCCATCTATTGCGGGTGCCGTATGAGCCGATCCATCCATCTCAAGAAATGATCAAAGGAATGGGCAGCAGCATTCTTCTTGATCTGAATTCTGCGATCACCAAAACACCTTTCAGGCGTGGCGATTATGAAATCTAAGAGAAATGCAATGAAGGAGGTCTATGTTCAGCAGTGGATGCAATAAGACTAATGATTTGCACATACTAGGTAAAGATTTTCTTAAAGTAATGTTGTTGATGTCGATTTGCAATTAGTGCTGGGTTGTGGGTTTGAATCCTGCAATGATCTTGGAGTTTTGGTAAACGAATGAAATCACAATAACACCATTACTATGGTATGGTATTTTCTAGTGTTCATCTCGTTTGGCTAGATGAATTTACTGTCAAGCACTTAACAGTGTATTTTGGCCTTTGACTATGCAGTGTTGATTACCAATTCTGAGAGCTTCAGTTAATATTTAATTCCCAATTTAAGCATAAAATCACCAACTTTGGCTATATTTTTATTTAAAATCAAGTGAAATAATTCAAACGCTTTTTTTTAAATCAGAAACGTAATTATGTATCTAGATGATCTTTTTTATTTAATACGTTTCGGGATTAGTAGACGGTAGACGTTCAACGACTGGTTGGATGTACTACTAACGGCCGTTTTCAATAAGCTATCTATCCACGGTTTACCCTAACTAAAGTATAAAAATCTATCCATGGACACATTTTCACGTTTCTATATAGCAACGATAGATAGCAATTCCTATCTTCAGTAGCTATCTATCCTTGGGAGGGGTTACTGATAACCAAAGATAGCTTTTTGTAGGAAATGGCGCTAGAATGCTTTTCAATATAGTTTTGGCAGCTATCTGTCAGTATGTCAAATAACCAAAGATAGAATTTTGGCCTATCTGTCATTTTCTACGGATAACCTTAACCTCCATTACCAGTTTTGTAATGTATGCTTGTTTTCATGTTGTTTTAAGTTTCAAGAAAAATTTCAGGTCAAATCTTCAAAAAATTCAAATCTTAAGTTCCAATTTAAATTTCAAATAAGTTTCTATAAAATATTATAAATGGCTAATTTTAGTAGTAGCAGTGAAAGTGATACAGAATTATTAGAAGTCCTCTCTGACTGGGATGATGAAGATCAACGTATTATTCTACAAAGAAGACGTCGAATATATAAACAGAGAATAAACTATATGGTGGAATTGGACAATTACGATTTTATGTATAGATTTAGATTAAGTAAAACAGTGGTATGTGATTTGTTGGTTGAAATACAGCCCAGACTGAGAGTAACCTCCGCAAGGTAATTTATTATTCTTCGTCTACATCTTACGCATCTTACGCTATGCAATGTGTATATAATATATGCCTAATGTTTGTACCTATACCTTTACCTACTCTTGTTTTAGGAATCATGGAATATCAACACTTCATCAACTCCTTCTTACATTAAGATTTTATGCACTGGGTACAATGCTCGTCTCAGTTGCTGATTTTGTCGGCGTATCGATAGCATCGGCTAGCAGAATAGTGTCATCAGTGTCTGCAGCTATTGCTAGTCTTTACCCAAGATATATAAAACTGAATGAACACACGCAGCTAGAGTTTTATAATATTGCTGGGTTTCCTAGAGTCCATGGTGCAGTTGATGGGACTCATATTTCTATACAATCTCCTAGTGAGTATAATGGTATTGCTCAGTCAAAATTGGGATATTGTTGTAAAATACTCAGAATCTTAATTTTGTTTCAGATACAGAAATTGGGGAAGAATTCAGAAATAGAAAAGGATATTTCTCCCTGAATGTGCAGGGTGTATGCAATGCTAACTTGATGTTTTTAAATGTGGTAGCTCGTTGGCCAGGTTCTGCTCATGATGCAACCGTTTTCAACAACTCTGGGCTGAGAGGTAAAAAATAATGTCATTTTTCACTTGAGTTATGCCTGTAAATGTTTATAGATGACCAGTCCCTTTTCATCAAATAGGTTATCTGTTTTTGTTTTCTTTTAATATGACATGGCCAAATTGTGAAAAGTAGTCATTACAAAAGTGGTCCTTTTTAGCTCAGTGTGAAAATGGATTGCTTGAGAATCGGTGGTTGCTGGGGGACAGTGCTTACCCATGCAAACCTTACCTATTGACACCATTGCTCAATCCTAACTCAGATGCTGCACACCGGTATAATGAAGCCCACATAAAAACCCGGAATGCAATAGAAAGGTAAAATATACAATACAAACTTGGTATTAAGTATTTGAATTTGAAACATTTTTTAACCATAAAATATTATATAATACTGCACAAAAATAGTTAAAATTAAAAAATCTGTAGCTACTTAGATAATGAAGTTTCAGCCCACTGTCACTTGAAATCTAGGTGCTACCAGTCCAGTGGCAATTTAATTTCTTTACAGATGCTTCGGTGTTTGGAAAAGACGATTTCCTGTCCTTTCACTAAAGATGCGACTAGCTCTCCAAAACATTCAGACTGTAATTATAGCTACTGCAGTGCTACACAACATATGTAGACAATGCAATTTGGAGGACATAGAACCAGAGGTAGAGGTGTTGCCTGAAGTAGAAGAGCCATCTTCTCATTCGGTTGCAGTTAGTGGTGAGACAAATGCTGAACGTCAAGGATTGATTGATAATTATTTTAACAGGTGAGTTTACTCTAAACTGTAAATGTAATAACTACTTATAGATACTTATATATATAGATACTTAACTTTGTTACTTACCACTTTACTACTTGTTCTAACCTAAGTAACAAAATTAAGTATCTATATTGCACCTATTTAAAAGAAAATGCGGCCTCTATAGTACCTACTTCCTTCAAATAAGGTTCAGTGACTACTTGGAATCAGAACCAAAAAGTATACAGATATAGGTACCTAGTTAGGAAAATCCTATAATATTTAAGATTTTGGAATCTGTGAGCATCAGTTTTTAATGTTATTTTACACTAATGATTTTTTTTTTCAGGTTATGAAGGGATATCAAAATTATAAGGTGGTATTACTTTTTGAAGGCAATTGAAATAAAACCATATAGCAAAGTTATTTTTCTTTTAATTGTAACCTATTTAAATTAATCACTAAATTAACTAATGAAGCTAATAAGTTTCCTAAAATAACATTTACGTTAGGTAACCTTCGGTGTTAGGTATCACAGTCTAAGATTAATCTCACAAAGCTAATCTCAACATTGTGTATATAACAGTATGGTATCAGTGTGAAGGACTACACACCAAAGCTGCCATTTTATTTTGAACGGATCTCTCCCACACTGCAGTGATAATTCACAAACAAAATATTATTATTCACTTGCTCATTTACATGTAATTTAAAAAGTTTTTTATATACTATAAAATTATATTACAAAAATACAATTAAAAATTAAACCTATAGTGCCACCGGCAGCGTGGTAAGACCCAAGCTACCAGTGTTTAGGGCTACAGAGTGAGAAACCTGACAATACATAGTGTCAAGGGGTACTGCCTTCTGAACCCGACCCTTGATGCAGCTGTCTAGCGAAAGCTCGAGATGTTGGTTGATGCTCTTTGCTATACTACTGTTTCCCAAAACAAAAAATAATTTAAAAAAACTTATATTAACAAACAAATTTGACAACTGTATACAATATGATTATATATCACTTACAAAAAGGAACATTATGCTTAGTGACTTTCAATACTGGATATAGACACATCAGCAGAATGTTGCTTGTCTATCAACAAGTTTTTTGAACAAAAACTTAAATCAAAGAAATTAGAATTAGAAAACGAATAATTGAAAATAGAAATAGAACATTTGAAAAAGTAGCATCTCACTTTTTCAAATTTTCTAAGTCTATTTTCAATTTTTCATTTTCTAATTCCAATTTCTCTAATTTAAGTTTTTGTTCAGAAAAATTTAAATCTAATAGCTTCCTTTTTCTATTATAATATTCAGCAATGGCCGTGTTGCGCAAGATGTTGGATGCTGCTAATTCATCTGACACCTTCCTAGCTTTTGCTGAAAATAATAATGATATCGTTTTAATAAATAATAAATTGTTAATTTGTTATGTTAGTCATTGACAACCTCATGAACTCAAATCAAACTTAGTATTATTATACTATGAATGAATTGGCAATTATTATTACCTGCTCTCTTTGTAGAGGTCCCAAACAGAAGTTTTCTCTTAAAAGTTGGTGTGGTTGGTGGATTTATATCATCAACAGCATCAGTAGCACCAGCATTTGTATGAGAAGAGCAGGCAACTGGCTCAACTACGGCTCTAGTCCCCTCATCTTCAGTTTCAGCATCTCCACCAAATGGAACACTATACCCCTCACAAGTAGCGCCTAAAATGGAGGCCACTTGGTCTAGTGTTTCATCAGGTGGGATGTAATCGGGTTTACCTCCACCAGTCTGAAAATAAGATGTGATTAGATATTGTTGTTGCACACTCAAGAGTGTTTGCTCACCCTAGTAGTGTAGCAATGACAATCCTAATATGTTTTCCATAGAATTGACAGTCATAGGTGGTACCGTGCAAAGTGAAATAACTATAACAAATAAATTAGTAGAAATACTAAGTAATAACAATTATTACCTTGTATTGATTCATCCTTATGTTCGATGAACGTTTGCGTGCTGTTTTTTTTAAGTTTTCCCATTTTAATTTTAATTGTTTTGGTTCTCGGGGGCAACTGGAAATTGCAGCGTTAAATTCCTCAGTGATTTTAATCCAAGCTTTTTCTTTAAGCTGGTTGTTTGTGGCATTAGTCGCCTTACTAATGATTATTTTATTGGCTCCCACAAGCTGCACCAAAAACTGCGCCTCGTCCTTTGTGAGCGGTACACTTTTTGACTGTATAAACAAAACTTTTAGTTCATTTTATCATAATATTACACAATTAATTCCATATAAAATAACATTGAAGAGTAGTACTTACGCTGCTCATTTTATATTATCAGATTTTAACCAGAGAACGAGACAAAACAGTAAAACTCTGTTAGGGCTGGATTTTGCGATACTATGTGTATTTATTTTATATTATTTTAATACTACACGGTTGTCAAAAACGTTTTGTTTCCATTTTATTATTTACAAACAAAATTATTAATAAATTGGATCATGCAAAACATAACGTGAATTTATGGAAATCTGTTATTGTATAGTACTAATTTATTAATATTTGCTATTTTTTATAATATTATATCACTGTAAATACTTCCGTAACCACTTATTTAATTATCAGCGTTCTGAGTGATTTTACAATAACGAAACGCATGGGAGGGCACAGATAGGGCGGCTATCTATCGTTTTCTCCAAAAGGATAGCAGTTACTGGTGCTTGTGAAACGCAATCAAAGGATAGATCGAAAGTTATTGCTTATCAGAGATAGCTATCTATCTGTTATCTTTAGTAGGTTATTGAAAACGGCCGTAAGTCGGCATCGCCCCGTTTCATTATAATAATTCATTCATGCATACATAGTGCAAAGTATAATGTATCCCAGTACTTTAATTCCAACATCTCGTTGTTCACGAAACATAAACTGCATATATTTACTGCGCACATGGAAATGAGACTGCATGACGCGTACAAGTTGATACAGTGACTGATCTATAACGATAACAGTATTGCTTAATTAGAGCAACTTTGACTTCAGCTCGGGTGTAAAAATGTCAAATTGCTTTTCAGTTCATTTTTTAATATCAAGCGAGATTTGAACCCTCGTCTTCTAACTCACCGGATTACCTGCTCTGCCAACTTCAGTTGGCACGTATAATCTGATGAGTCACTAGATGCGAAAACCTTTAAGACTATGTTTTTGTACCATCTGTCATTAGTAGTAATCCCGATGCTACTGAATGACGAGAGACAGTATGCTTGATTTTTACTACCATGGGATGGATTTTTAAGATACATCTACAAAAATTTAATATAATTCCTACAAATTCTTGCAACCAGCGGTATTGGTGCCTTTCAACTCACCGGATCAGACCCTCTGCCAACTGAGTTATGCTTATGTGCTATAATTATCTTTGTAGATTACGATCCTTGCATCGTAATGAACGATAAGCTTCATTATTTATACCCGTCTGTACTACAATCAATTAACTTAGCCAAGCAACATTTTCCCCAGGGTTCTCGTATGTGTTTGTTTAATTCGTGTCAATTTGGCAGACCACGCTACTGAACGCTTAATGGTTGCCTGTTGATCATCGCTTATTTCAACCAATGACCGTGGTATGGTAAGTTAAATTGACACTTTGACAAACGTTTGAAAAACCCGAGGCTAAGGAGATAAATGCGAACTTATTTAGTGCGAAATTGGTGTCGATTCTGTGTCGCATTTTCTAAAACTAAAGTAAACTTAAAGTATGGCGTTACTCTTCTAATAAAGGGGAAATGAAAAAGACGGAAATATGTTAATTTCGTTTAGCTTTAGAAGTATAAAGCAAAAGTATAAAAGTAGTGCTTTATGGGAGAAGCTTATTTTGATAATGATGATGATGATGATGATGATGATAAAAGCAAGCAACATACAGGGAGTAAAGCAGCCGCCAAATGAAAAAAATCAAAAACTAAAGATGCGACAGCGAAAAAGTTAACTATATAATACTTATCAAAGTTTACTTCTTCACTACTAAGTAGGTATTTCTTTAAGTTCATGTACTGCTGACACAATCGTATACGACGGTACTTAGTCAAGTTAAATGTGTCGTGAATAATAGAGAAGTTGTTTACTTAAAGGTCTAAGTAGTACGGGCCGTGTAGGGAAGAATACAACTACGTTGAGCATTTAATAGACAAAGTTTCAGAGTTCATTAGAACGAAACGTTAATAGTGTGGTGTCTATTAGAACTATTTTAGGCTGGAACTTGGGGACTTGTTTATGGCATCATCAACAATAATTGTAAATCCTGGAAATAAATCACTCATTCATTCATTTATTCAATCAGCATTTCAGTACGCGTCCAACTATTCACAGGTCTTATTTATCTGGTATATTTTTATTCACTGGAGTGAATTTTGATATAAAAATTGTATAAGCTGCAATATCGACCACGAGATTCACAAGTTCGACCACAATATCGACATAGTCAATCAAAATCTTAATTGCACATACCTTTTTTTTGAGGGGGGGAAATGATCTCGCACTTCCCTGCCACCACGGGGGTGGTGGCAGGGGGTATGTGGGACTCGAACCCACTAAAACCCCCCCCGTGATCCGACCGCCGCCGGCACATACCTAGCCTATTCTCTCTGTTAGCATTATCTATGTTATTTGTGGGTTTTTTGCCAGCTATCGAATTTGTGATCGAGCTTATGATCGAGACTGTGATCGTAAAAAAGTATCTAACATTTTTACCTACTACCTATTCTTTTACAACTCAACACGAAAAATGTCCTAATAAATCAGGGCGTAATATTTCAGAAATCTTATCCCCACTTAAGGATGTACATCAAAAATTACCCGGCCATGTCTTAATAAAGGGGGGGAGGGGTGCCCGTTATTTTTCTTTTGTACAGTCACGTACACAAGAGCATTATTACAATGAAAATGATTATAAAAATTGTCAATAGAAAAGGAGGAGGGGAACTAAAGAGATCGATATACCTCGAAATTTGAAATAGCAAAGGGCAGGACATATCACTTGCAAAGCCGATAATTAATAGGGAAAAAGGTTTCCAAGTGACGATCACAAACATGGAGACATGGTGGCCCTCCACTATGGTGGGAAACCGACGACTTGTCGACCATTTTTTGGGCTAAGGACTAGTTTCTACCAACCTTTACAGCGTCTGTCACCGAGCAGTTCTTAAAGCGCCCAACCGTCAACGTGACCTGTCGACCATGACATTTCTGGGAGCTGTAGGATGCAACAGGTAAGTTGCTATTTAAAGCGATGTTTTATCCACCCTCCTAAGCATCGCTTTGTTAGCCAGTGAACTTGTTAGTTTGTTAGTTAGTTAACTTTGTTAGTTACTGAACATATGTGACCTATGTAATGTTTGATTTTACACACGAATTCGTCATATAAAACTCGGCATTGTGCACTCGTCTGTACAAAGGAAAAAGGATAAATTGCGCGCGTTGCTCCTGACAGAGCAGTCGTTATGGTAGAGTTTTATGTGGCGCGCTTTATCACGGGATGAACGAAAAGACGGGTGCTACTCTTTGATCTCGATTTACGATGAGAACTCGGTAAATTTCTTACATTTATTTATCTATTTCAACATTTTAAAATAGATTTTAAGTTTACTCACCAAGTTTGTAGTTTAGATACTGGTTTGCACTACAGTTAAAACTCCTATTATTATACTAAGTATTAATATAATAAGTGTTGCAAGATTTATGTAATACTAAGCCTTTTTTGGTTATGTCACTTATAAAAATTAATGATTATAGTGCAGTATAATTCTAGTTAATTAATTTCTGCTGGCCAGCACAAATCGTGAGTGAACCATCTTTTTTAAAAATTGCGGTTCCATGACGGTAGAAAGTTTCAAGCCAGTTTTGACAATAGCAATAACCAAAATTATAGAGCAACAAGACCTATGAAGCGAACGTAAACATACTAACGAAAATAAAAGTATAAACAAAAAAAAAGAATAGACAAAAAAAAAAGATAGACAAAGTATAGACAGGCGTGTGATTTGATAGCTATTGATAGGTCTGTATTCAGTTGGACTCTAAATTATTAGCTATTGTACCTACTTAAAGATTTATCCAAAGTAAGACACGTATAAGAAAAATACCTGAGCGGTAACATTGTAAATATTTTGCAACCTTACATATTTTTGGTGAAAATGCTCAGTTGTCCATCCGTGGACTTGTTTCTCGAAACAAATCCAGAAACCTCCTCGCGTTTGACCACTATCGCACCTGATGGTAAGTGACGATGCTGTCTAGGATGTAACACGCTTGCCTAGAAGATACCTGTTCACTCTCGATTTGAAGACTCCAAGGTTGTAGTTATCGGGACATACGGTTGCCGGTAAAGCGTTCCACTCTTTGGCTGTTCGCATGATAAATGAAGAATAACCTCTACATTATAAGTACATGTTTTTTGGTGGAAAAATACATTTCGAGTTACTATCTCTCGTGTTTATAAATAAGATCGAGAGCAACAAGTACACCCCAAAACGGATTGTTAAGGATTTTTTTACCAGCCTTTTGTGTGATGAGTTAAATAAATAAGGTTTTTACGTTACTTACTTAGTGACCTGTTGGAAAGTCAAAGGAAATGGAAGGAAAAATGCGGTAATGAAGCAATTTTGTATGGGTTCAAGTCGTAATCCTTTGTAAGGAGGTTTTTTTGAGAAATATGCTTTTTTTTACTAAATCACTTCTAACTTTTCTTAAGAAGTTTGCTTTCTTAAGGTCCATGAAAAGTACTGAGCTCGCCTAAGTTGGGAACCCTTGTAGTATACTCGTGTATACAACTGAGGGCTACAGAGGTCTCAGATATTATTAGGTACTTTATTAATTATTATTTAAAAAATGAGATATTTTAGAACGTAGCTTAGCTTGAGCTCCAAATAAAGGCTTTATGCTTAAGTTGAAACTCGCCGAAAACAATAATGCTTTTCATGGAATAGATTTAACGTGTAAACCACACCCAATAACATATACAAATATCGTCTCAAACTGTATTAATACTTATATTCTACAGCCACTGGTGTATGCGACCTTAGCTTAGATTTAGAATACAATTTAGCCACTGTTTTAGCCCGTGTTGTATGACAGATTTTCTAATCTAGTGGGCTGGAAGGCTTCAATTCCAGTAAACAACAGTTTTTATCAACCGACCTTAAAAAAGGAGGAGGTTCTCAATTCTATATCTTTTTTATGTTTGTTACCTCAGAACTTTTGACTGGATGAACCGATTTTGGTGATTTTTTATATACTTGAATGCTGGTGCTTCTCATTTGGTCCATTTATCCATACATATTCATTTAAAAACTAAACCGTAACCAATTCCACAACCAAATCCACTAAAGCTGCGAGCGGTTAACTGGCTATGTAATAATATTAACAAAAACAATAGTTTGAAGTAGTGACGTCGATTATTGGCAGATACATGCACGATGTGGCGAACGGATCCACTTCCCTCAATATCGAGCTTAGGATGCTTATTACACCGTCATGTAACAAGCGCGTTGGTCTGAACAAAAGAAGTCACCACTTTTAGCACAATTTCCTAGGTCATCAAAGCAACCATGGAAGTCAATGGAAGCAATTGGTTAAGTCGGATAAAACCTACGACCATGATCCGCAGTCATAAGGGACGTGCTGGAAAAAGAGAGAGATGGAGAGAGAGAGGGAGAGTAAGAGATATAAGGGAAGAAAGAGAAATAAAGAGAGAGGGGGAGAGATATAGACAGATAGGGAGAGATTTAGAGAGAGAGGAAGAGAGAGAGAGAGAGAGAAAGAGCGAGAGATGGATAGAGGAAGAGCGAGAGAGGGAGAGAGAGGATAACAAGCTAAAACCCTTTCGTCGCTGCTCGAGACACTTCATGGTCCATGACTCAATCGCAGCCGTAGTATCGGCTGCGCTTAGATCGTCAGTCGCCCTTCTGGCTTAGATACCGGCACCAGTATAGGTTACCGGCATACTACAATCATACTCTAGCCTTGTCAACTTGTAACCTTTTCTCGATTTTCTTCTCCCGGCAACGGATCAAACCAAGGCTCGAACCCCAGGGATACCCTTGAGCTAGTTTCCTCCCATTTTCAACGTCTTAGATCTCAAACTTTCTTAGAATATAATATTTCTTAGAATTACAGGCTAGGTATTGTGGTGTGGTGGTTGAGCAGGGCTGCTCATAACCTGGAGGGGGCGGGTTCGATTCCCGTGGCAGGACAAGTATTTATGCACAGAAAAAAAATTGCAAATACTTGTTCTGAGTCTGGTTATTGTGGGACCATGGTCCTCGTAGTTCCTGGGTCCCTAGACACGGGGAATCTTAGGTAGGGTCCGGGGTTATGTGATCGTTGAGCGTTATTATTATTATTAATATGAAGAAAAATACAGAAGGAGAAAGTTTGTCACTATTATATCTTGCTGCTACTGCATTTCGCGCTTCGGTGTAACGGGTAGCCCGATCACACGTCATCCCGACGACAACACTTGCACTCTGAATTAGGGTAATCCCTTGTAAGTGGCGGAGTAGCTATCGATGTCGATACAATCGATACGCATCCGCTACACCACTATCTAGAAAGATAGTGGTGTAGCGGCTATCAAACAACAAAATCGGGACCTTATTCCAAGGTTGACAAGTTTCATTTTAGAAATTGGAGTTTGGGTTGGACGTAAGAGAATTTGACAACTATTTTAATCAATATGTTATTGTCACAGATTATGAAAAAATTTCGATACGTTATAAAAATTTTGTTTGAAACATTGATGTTCCTCAAACATTTGTTTGAGGAACATCAATGTTTGTTCTGTGTCTGGATATTATATTGAATTATATGTGTGTATTTACTAACAAAATGTATCTAGTATTCTATCAGTTATGGTTCTCATAGTACAAGCTTTGCTTAGTTGAGGCTAGATGAAATGTCCACAAATATTTATTTTATTTAATAATTTTATTTTTATATTTTAGTTTCTATGTAGTAAAGTTATTGATTTTCACTATCATAAAAAATGTATTCAATCATTTCTAGACACAGTTTAAAATTATTCTTAGAACCGTTTCTTTTATAAATCAATGGAAGGACATTAATTTAATTTAGTATTTTTGCTTTAGGCTGAAAATTTGATCTTCACGGTTCCTGAACTATGCTTTTGAAGGCTTTTATTCCAGTTTTTTAGTGACTTTATTTTGATAAAGAAAAGTTGCTGAAAAGAGGCCTAAAAAATGTAAAAGTATTTTTGAGGCATTATCTATACTAGCTACTACAACCATTCTACTTCTTAAAACATATAATATCCATTACAAAACATTTGATTTTGTAATGGTAAAAAATTTCCTATTAAGCAAGTGGCTGGTGTGTGTGTGTTTTTTTTTTGTTATGGCTCCATCCTTTTGTGTATGGAGCCAGTGTCAATTAATTAATAATTTCATAAGATAAAGACTTTCAAATTATTTTAATTATTTCAAATTTCCAAATTATCCAAGTCTAGTCTAAGTCATACATCTAGTCAAGTGGTGGCAACATTACTAGAAGCTTCTATGGAGTTTTGCAAACAACACGAAAAGAAAGTTTCACCATCTTTATACCACTTTCCCACACTCATGCCTGTAATCCAGCACTTATCGAATAAAACGCCACCAAGTTTATGCACTAAAACTGAAATAACACAAGTTTTGGAAAATAATACAATGCGTTGTAGCGATATTTCTCGTTTTCCCGCCAAAACTCCGCCTGATGTTAGTCATCACGGTTACCCTATGATAAAGTAAAAGCCTATGATAAAGTTTCACATACAATATTGTTAGAAAAATTAAATAATGCCAGAATAAGAGGGACTGCACACAGCTGGTTCCAGTCTTACCTAAAGAACAGGAAGCAGTTTGTCCAAGTCGAATATTACGATGATAAAACGTACGAATTACTTGATGTACCATCTAATGTCGAAACTATAAATAACTCCATCCCTCAAGGTAGTGTGCTCGGCTGTACCCTATTTTTGTTATACATAAACGATCTACCTAAAGCTATAAATTCTCCCAGCATTCTCTTTGCGGATGATGTATCTCTTTTGTTTAATACTTCTAGTCACGCAGATCATTTAACATTAGAGAAAACTTTCTGTGACACAAAGCACTGGCTCCAAAGTCACAATCTTCAAATTAATAAAACTAAAATAGTACAATTTAAAACATATCAACGAAAACCATTAAATCTTAACCAACTGAGCTATACATTAAATCTAGAAGAAAAATCGGAATTTACACTATTAGGCCTAACCCTCGACACAAACCTAAACTGGAAAAAACATATAGCAAACATAAAGATAAAGTTATCACAATTTATTTACGCGTTAGGAGTACTTAAAAGAAATACATACTATAGTACTGCCCTCTCAGCATATTATGCGTATGCATATGCATGGCTAAACTACGGCATTATAATATGGGGTGAAAGCACCGACTTCATGGACCTATTTATCATGCAGAAAAAGTGTCTGAGAATCTTAGTAAATATTAAACAACGAGATAGTTGTAAACCTCACTTTATAAAAAGGAAAATACTTACCTTACCGAGCTTATATATACTGCAAGTAGGCATATTCGTAAGAAAACACAGACACTTTTTCAAATCAAACTCAGAACTGCACCAAAATTACAACAGACGGAACAAACACAATCTTATCCTTCCAACTGCAAAATTACATATATTTGGAAAAAGTCCTAACTTTAGATTCGTGAACGTCTATAATAGAATCCCCAACGAAATAAAAGAAGTTGAAAAAGACGAAATTTTTGTTAGTAGGTTAAAAAGCTACCTATTAAAAAAATGTTATTACTCGGTCGAAGAGTTTCATAACAATAAATAAACATAAAATTTGTCCAGTTGTAAACCGGCCCACCATGTGTTGTATACCTACCTATCCAGTTATGCTTGTTTGCCTTATCTACGTTGAACCAGTGGGATTTGTTTTTATTTTTGTAAAGAGTGGGTAGTAGCATAAAAAGACTAAAATAAATTGATTGATTAGATTAGTTGCATATTACCTATTGAGTTGCCATATTTAATAGGTAATTAATTGAATAATCAAATAATTAAGTAATGAAATGCTTGAAAATATTATATTATATTATTAAATATTGACGATATATCTATTATGTAATTGAAATCAATAAATTTATTTTTAATCGCACTCAGTTGCAAGCGCCCTTACAGGGTTCATGTACCTACTAAACTAGTTGTTAAGACCTGACACGATATATAAATTGTACATGAATGCAAATAAATGAATATGAATATGAATATGAATACCCAAGAAGGTTACATTCTACATTTTTCACCTATTCACCGGCCGCAAAAAATTATAACTGATTATAGTGTCGAAAAAGTTATACATAATCATAATTTTACAGCCTCTGTAGTGTGGCGGTTGAGCAAATCGGCTCATAACCTGGAGGTAGCGGGTTCAATTCCCGCGACATGACAATGGTTGATATTTTGTGCCAGTACTTGTGTGTCTGGGTGTTGCAGAACCATGTTCCTTTCCTGGGTCTCCAGACACAGGGAATCCTAGTTAGAGTCCAGGATCTATGTATGTGATCGTTGGGCGTTATTATTATTATAAATATATATATGAAATTGAAATGAACATCGATGTTCATCACACAAATGGAACCATACATTTGTGTGATGAACATCGATGTTTGTTCTGTGTTTGAGTGTTATATAATATTCAATGTATGTATTTTGGTAAGCTTTGCTTAGTTTGGAGCTAGATGGCGCTGTAAAATTATCATATATAAGCAGAAGCTCGTATATATACGAGCTTGTATCAGTTATCTGGTTCCCAAAATACGAGCTTTGCTTAGTTTGGGGCTAGATGGCGTTGTGTGATGTAAAAAAAAGCTTCGAAGTTCATCACACAAATGGAACCATTTCAAATCACAGCCAAAGTCAAAGGATTGTATTGTAAATAGGCTATTTATAGCACTCTTACAAGATCTGCTGAATGAAAGTAACTTATATAAATGGGCTCAGATATTTTGTAGTAATCAGCTTTGTTAACAAAAACTATTTTAAAAGTCGGCATAAATATAAATAATTTTTCACTATCTCAAAATCCCAGGTGCACTTTTAAAACTCAATCTAAATTCAAACAATTATAGAGACAAAGAAAACTCAATTTAGAAGAAAATTGTGCAAATTCTTGTAATTAATTATAATAACTCCTCGCTATAGTCTGATACCTAATTATGTTTCTCTCACTGAGTGTAATTAATTACGAAATTGTCTAATCCTGTTTAGTCTAAAGTTACGTAATTTTTTAGAAGTTACGAATATTAAGTTACTATAAATGCGAAAGTTTGTATGGTTACTATACAACGTAGCACTGAAACGGCCAAAATATTTTTGATAAATTTTGGTGTAAAAGTAACTATTGCATGAAATAGCGTATTAATCGCTTGAAACCTCCAAAATAATCCATAATTATTGGTTGGATCTGTTTTCGTATTTGACTTTCGTAACCAGTTACAATAGAGAAATAGAAGCTCATCTTAAATACAAAATGAAATTAGAATATCTAGTCTGATTTCGCTGAAAATAAATAATGAGATCATCTATATTGGGGCGGTTGCAAAGAATTGTTGTAGGTAAATTAACAATATCACCTGAAAAAACCTATAAAACCTGAAATTACAATAACAAAGTATAAAAATTATTAAATTAATCTAATTTAATGATAACATTAATTTTTATAATTTGTTATTGTACTTTCAAGTTTTTTAGGTTTTTTCAGGTGATATTGTTAATTTACCTATATTTTCAACCATATATATATATTATAATATTATTATTTGTTTTTAGCGGAATCACACTAGATATTCTTGTTTCATTTTGTGTTTAGTTGTTTCATACTGACTGACCCGATAGCTGGGTTGGTGACTGGCCCGATAATAGCTCAGTTGGTAGTAACCCTGTCTTCTGAACTGTGGGTTGTGGGTTCGATTCCCACCCAGGACAAACATTTATGTGATGAACATAGGTGTTTGTTCTGTGTCTGGGTGTTATATTGTATTCTATGTATGTATTTACAAACAAAAAGTATTTAAGTATTGTATCAGTTATCTGGTTCCCATAGTACAAGCTTTGCTTAGTTTGGGGCTAGATGGCGCTGTGTGAAATGTCCACAAATATTTATTATTTTATTTAATTATTTATTTATTTAGAGAAATACTAGTTTGATTGTTAAGTAACTTATTAAACTCTACTTCATAATTATCTTGATTTATTAAGATACTCCATTTAATAATAAAGTCAAGAATTTTCAGAGAATAGGAATTATTTTAGTGCTTTTTCTAACAATTGAAAGGATCCCTCCATCAAAACACAGACTTGAAAATAATTCATCACTCAAAATAGAGATTTGTGTTAAAATCTCACAATGAAGAAATAATCAGAAGGAATCGCGGGCCTAACAGAAGCAATCGAAACTGCTCTAAAAGAGAATAGCTTGTGTTTTTGTTTTTTTTTTATGTTAAAGGGAGCAAACGAGCATACGGCCCACCTGATGGGAAGTGATCACCGCAGCCTATGGACGTCTGTAACACCGGAGGAGATGTCACCAATGCATTGCTTACCCTGTGTCTTATTTAGCGTATATCTTTTGGCCTCTTTTATAGTTCAACTAGCTGAGCAAATCACAAGTACAGTTACACTTTTTACTTTTACAATTTATGGGTTATGAAACGTTATCTTTATAACCATGTGGCCCTTTTTCCTTTTTTTCTTGAGGGGGGAAATGCCCTCGCACTTCACGGGGGTGGTGGCAGGGGGTATGTGGGACTCGAACCCACTAAAACCCCCCCGTGATCTCTCGTCCACCGTACTGGGGGCGAGAAGGATTCGCGACTGCAGTCCAGCCAACTCGCCTCCCGACAACTAAGATCTACGTGAACCAACTTCAACTTCCGTTCGCCTCTTATTCCCCAGCTTACTCCCCAAGTTAAGTCGTCCGCCGTACCGGGGCGAGAAAAGATAGCAACTGCAGTCCAGCCAACTCGCCCCCATATACCAATTGGCCCTAAATTAATTACATACAAGATCTTTTGCTTTGCGGACTAAAAAACAGTACATTATTGCGTGCATTAAGCATTTATTTTTAAGACTTATTTTAGCATCAATGCGTGACATGCAAGTGTGCTTGGACTATCAATCCAGTTTTTCTTATATCAATGGTTGAAATTTACGATTGCTAGATATAATAGAAAACAATTCTGTTGGTTGAAAATAATTTCTAGAAAGTCTATAATGAAACAATTCGACTCTTATCTTTGGGTTTTTATTTGGAAAATTGGAAAAGTTTTGTGTTATATTGAAATTTTAGTAAATGGCAAATGAAAATAAGAATATTGAAAACAATAGATTTATAGTGTGTATTTTTTATTTTTAGATTGTGACGTTTGACTGCTTCGCTTTTAGCATCACGGATCTTTATCTACCGGAAAGATATAGTAGATAGTATCTATGTAGTAAGTAGCTTACAATATACAACCTCTGTGGTTTAGTGATTGAGCAAGTCGGCTCACAACCCGAAGGCGACGGGTTCATTTCCTGCAGCAAAAAAGCGCAAATACTTGTCCTGAGTCTGGATGTTATGGGACCATGGTCCTCGTAGTTCCTTGGACACAAGGAATCCTAGTTAAGGTCTAGGATCTATATATATGATCGTTGGGCGTTATTATTACTATTATATTACTAGTTGCGCCCCGCGGTTTCATCCGCGGATAAAAAGTATTTTAATTATTTGCTCATTCCACTGGAAAATTGCATTTTTCCGGAATAAAATGTAGCCTATATGTTAATCCAGTGTATAAGCTATCTTGGTACCGAATTTCATCTAAATCCATTCAGCCGTTTGAGCTTGAAGAAGTAACAAACACATACACACATACAAACTTTCGCCTTTATAATATTAGTGTGATTTGAAGGCGTAATAAACTAACAAAAAATTCGCGAAAATTGCCGTACTCAATAAAAAGTCAAACATACACACAAACTCTTGCATTTTTATTACTATTAGGATAGTTAAAGTTAAAACCAATGAACTATTTCTGCTCCGTGCCCAGTGGTTTGAGAGGGCAACCGTACTACATCTTAGAGCTGATGCCAATGATTCGGAAATCTTATATTTTACACCTCGATTACTTTCCTTCAAGTATTCGGTCGATGCTCTTGATTTTTAAGTGAAAACTTTAGGCGCGTTGAGCACTTTTTACGTGAACAAAAAGTCAAAGTCAAAAAATCAACATTACGTCATCGTCACCGAACGCTTTCCATGAGCTATATGTATACTGTGTATATATGTGTACTTTTTGGGTGAACCAAAATCATGGAACTCGCGTCATCGTCACCGAACGCTTTCGATGAGCTGTATGTATACTGTGTAATAGCCTTGCGCATTTTAGTTCGCGACAGGGAGCGCTCCTTTTAGTTCGCAGGTCGTCGGTGAACTAGGTCGTTCTTCTAGTTCAGTAGTTCGCGGCAGGACAGAGAGCGGTTAAGACGATTGCTCTCAGCGATCTCGATCTCTCAGCCTGGTCCCGCAAGAGCGACCTACTTAGTTCGCAACAGCCAAAGAGCTGTAGTTATATCTACTACTATGCTCTATTTTGTTTATAAATTGTTATAGCTTCTGTTGTAATAACTACTAAATAGGTACATTTGCATATTAATTTATTAATTTAATGCCATTGCATTGATTGCATGGTATTTAAGAAAAAAACATTTTTTTATTAGTACCTATAGGTACTCAGTCTACTTAGGTAATGATATAAAAATACAGTAAATATACTAGGTAAGTACCTACTAAAAATATGATATACCTAGGTACTTAGTTTCGATGAACATATTAAGTAAGTATTTATTAAAACTATGTAGGTATTCTTAATGTTTGTTAAAGAAAAAAAGACTTTAAAATTAACCATCATTTATGTAATCAATATTTAAAATATTCTAAGTAAGAATGATATGTACGATCATCGCTCTCTCCCGCTCCCGCTCCCGCTCGGAGCGCGGCGCGCTGGGGAGCGCGGCTCTCTCGCCGCTCGCCGCAAGTCGGTCGGTCAAAGAACGAACGAACTAAAATCAGACGCAACCGACACCTAGTTTGCGTCGTTCGCTCAAAGGAGCGCTCTTTTGAACTAGGTCGTTCGCGACCTACACAAGGCTACTGTGTAATGTGTACTTTTTGGGTAAAAAAATCATGGAACTCGCGTCATCGTCTTTTTTCTTTTTTTCTGTGCACAAATACTTGTACTGCGGGAGTCGAACCCGCCGCCTTCCGGTTATGAGCTGACCTGCTCAACCTCCACACCACATGACACAGCATGACGTTTTTAGGCTGATAATGGTGAAGTATAATCGCACGTGAAAATGTGACTAGTTTTCACCAAAATACATTTTATAAAAATTATCGCTTAAAACCCCTTTTCCATTCCACACATGTCCCTGATAAAAATTAAAGGTGAGTGTCCACTTGAAATTCAAATCTCGTCAGCTCAATCTGGTCGCCATTATCAGAGGTACTATTAATTCGGACGGACCACGATATGGGAGATATTTGAAGTGAATTACTGGACCGCCCCCACATCGAATGCCCGTTCGGGTCAGAGGTAGTGCTGTATGCACAGGGCATTAAAGATTTTACTTACGTGAATTAAATTAGAAGATAACCATGTTACCATCACTACATAGTATAAAACGAACTCGCTTTCTGTCCCTATGTATGCTTAAATCATTAAAACTACGCAACGAATTTTGATGCGGTGTTTTTTAATAGATAGAGTGATTGAAGAGGAAGGTTTATATGTATAATAACATGTAAAAATGTAAAAAGTAAATAAGTAAAAATGTAGCGTATGAATTTAGATATTCCAAAGATAGCAGGAAATCTTCATGGTTTAGAGAAAAAAGCATTGTTTTACTCTAAATTTAACGCGTGCGGGCCACGGGCAGTAATGAATAAATCAAAACTTAATCGATTTTAATCATTTTTTCAGTGAATGACATAGGCTATATATTTTATACCCGTGCGAAGTCCGAGCGGGCCGCTAGTAAATACATAAACAAGGCTTAGATAGAAGTCAAACGCGTGTTTAACAATACAAAACAGCATAAGGCGTGTCTAAATCTTTTGTGATTGTTACGGTCTTTCTTAAATGAACGTTCATTCAATCGTCATTTCTCTAGGCGTACCTATCTCAATTACGTTCTTGAAATTCAAAGTTAAAGGATTTATTGCAAATATGGTATTTTTAGCACTTTAAAATTATATTAGGTACTTAGTATTAAGTTATTGTAGCATGTAAAATTACAAAGTGCTTATTTTCAAATATTATTTTGATTCAACCCCGTTACAATATGTAAGTTTATAAACAACGAAGTTCTCTTTCTCACTACTGCTGTAAGCAATCCGGCACAATGCAGAACAGAAAACTGTTAAGAAAAAGGTTACATCTCGCCCCCTCAAAATAATGTCATGGGCGAAATGTGCAGTTTTTTATATGGCTCAAAATATACCTACCTTAACTACGACCCAAATATATAAATATATTTTTAACTACGACCCAGTTATTAAGAATCGATTTAATTTTATTGTATTTAAACACGACTTCAAGAATATTCCCCAATTTATATTTTATACAATTTAGATGATTAAATTAACTCTAAAAATATATCTTCAGTGAGGATTTGATGATAGAGCTATAGAGAATTATAGGTTCAATCTGGAAAAGGAGTCACTAACAATGACGTCACACCTATTTTTTTGTATCGTACTTTTTACGTGACCGGTCTATAAAAAAATGGGGCGTTAATATACACACACCTTCCAAGCCAGTTCACTGGGTTCACATTGCCTAAGACAAGGACATGTGAAAAGAAATGGTGGAGACATTTTAACCATTCACTGGCACAGTATAGGTTGACATTTTCAAAAGTGTGTATATGTACCTACCTACCTTGGATACCTTAAAAATGTATTTATGTAAGGTAGATTTTTCATGTTAATGAACGATGTGACGAGCTAGTCGTTCCCCTGATGTTAAGTGACATGGCTGCCCAAAACAGAACAGGGCCACTTGGAACTCTAAAATATAAGGTATCGGGTGGCACTGCGCATGTCATCCTGAGACATCAGCACAGTCTGGTAATAAGATTACTCGACTGTGAGATCAGATCATAAAGTCTCAATTGCCCAGGAACATTACTAGCTATAATGCCCTTCAAACCGGAACACAGTAGTGCTTGCACACTATTGCTTGGCGGCAGAATAACTGGCAAAGCAGTAGTACTTATCTAGACGAACTTTGCAGATAAGTCCTACCGCCTAGTAGGTTTTTTTGGCTCTTTCATTTCTTAACCTCTTTAGACGTTCTAAACTTGCCCTTACAATGTAATGCGCACGTATAGCGTAATGGCATCACGTTTCAGCCGTCCCAGAGACAAACTTGTGAAAGATGATCGCAGCCACATTTCAGGACCTAGGCAGGAGCCCAAGAAATTATGAGGGTTTCGAGAGGATTCTAAGGTGATTTGTGAATTTTAGACGTCATTGTCATTTTTAGGATTCCTTAGCCGAACGGTTAAAACGGGACCCTATTACTAAACTTTCGGCGTCTGTATATCTGTCCGACCTATAAATAAATAATATATTTGTATAGATTTCACACAGCGCCATCTAGCCCCAAACTAAGCAAAGCTTGTACTATGGGAACCAGATAACTATACAATAATATATATAATTTTTGTTTGTAAATATATGCATAGAATACTATTTAAATCCCAGACACAGAACAAACATCGATTTTCATCACACAAATATTTGTCCTAGGTAGAAATCGAACCTACAACTGAGCCTTCATTCTGATGCTCAGAAGGCAGAGTTTTTTTTGTTTTTGGTTTGGCTCCACACTTTTGTGTATTTAGCCAGTGTCAAGTAATTGATAATTTTTCAAGTTAAGAGGTATTAGATATATGTGTCAAGTCAAGTCACAGTCCAAGACATCAAGTCAAGTCATAATCTAGTCTAGTCTAGTCAAGTCATACTCCTAGTAAAGTGGTGGCAACTTTACCAGAAGCTTCTATGGAGTTTCGGAAACAACACGAAAAGAAACGTTTCACCATCATTATACCACTTTCCCACACTCATGCCTGTAATCCAGCACTTAACGAATAAAATGCCACCAATTTTATACACTAACACTGAAAAAAACACAAGTTTTGGAAAATAATACGATGCGGCGACGCGATCTTTTTCGTTTTCCCGCCAAAACTCCGAAGGCAGGGTTACTACCAACTGTTATCGGGCCAGTGAAATGGCAGTAATAGGTCTCTGGCTGAAATGTTCACGTAATATGCTTTCTTTCACTTAACTTTCATCCTCGTAAATATTTAAAAAACACCTCGACAAATAAACATATCTGTTACTAAAGTTACTACCCTAAACCTTTGGTAATCACTTAAACCTGGACCTCTAACGACGCCTTACGTTGTTTTTACACCCCTTTCTGAGGTTTTTACGGCTTTTCTCTGTCATAAATTGTTGACCAGCATAAATTGAGCTACCTCGTTTTTTCTATGAAACAAATAAGTAATTGAGATTATAATGAAAATCATTTCCATGCTTAGATGCTTTAAAAAAATACATAATAATAGAGACCGTTTCAGAGTTCCTTAGTACTATAAGGAACCCTTATAATTTTGTAATGTCCCGTTTGTCTGTCTGTCCATCCATCCGTCTAATCCTTACTAATGAAAACTAAATACCTATGCGTGTACGGGACCTTAAGTAGATCCGACGTGCTCTTGATAATTTGATGTTATTATAAAAATTCCCGCTGATGCACTTGCTGTAGCTTTTGTAATGAAACGTCGAGACTGATGAATAACTTGTAACGTAGGGTGACAGTGACAAGTGATAGAAGGGTGACAGTGGCAAATTAAAAAGAATAATGGTGACGTTTACAGCTAAGTAACAGTCAGAGGAGAAATATAAAAAGGGTAACGTGAAAGAGATAGAAAAAGATAGAAGCTTACAGAAGCTTCATTTCTCTGTCTCTTTCTAACGACGTAGTTGTGTGTGTGCAAAGAAATAGAAATAAATCAGAATTTGAAAATTACAGACTTAATAAAACTACGAACTGTAAGTATACATCGACCAAATTTATTTTTCCCAACAAGTAGAAGTGTTGTCACAGTATAAAATATTAAATTTTACTACATCAATTTTGGTACAAGTTAAATTTGCCCAGCATAACATGCTGCGGGAATGCTGGCACTTGTTTGTTTGCATCGTCGACCAAAAACGCAAAAAAGCTAGTTTTAACTGAAAAATTTAAAAAAACATTGTCTTTTAGCTTCTTTTTTTTTTAAACCTTAAACAATTTATTTATTTAGCACGTTTTATAAAGTTGATGAAAAATTTAAAATATAAAATGGTGTTAAAACAGAGCTCAAGTTACGCTGGTCGTACGTCTTAGGGAAGCAATCTCCTGATAGATCCGATGTCGGTCCGTTTAACGATGTATGTGGACATTCACATGAACAGTAAGGGATGTACAACCAGTCATTATTAGAATGAATAATTATATACGATGGTATTAAGACATGTTCGTTAACAATGATTTTAGAAAGGTGACTCCCGCAAGTTTTGGTGAAGATCTTCGGAGAAATACAACATAACCAAATACTTCTCTATTGAGTGTGGAATTAAAGCGATCAAAATATTAGCAACTTCTTTTAAAAAAACGAGTATTCTTTAGACCATACGACTCAAGTAAAATTACTTTAGTTTGGCTTTTTTTTTGAACGAGCTAATGCTGTTGGTCTCTACCAACCTTTACAACGTCACCTTGCTTAAGGCGCCCAGCCGTCAAAAGTGGAAGGCAACTAGCTCAAGGGCACCCCTGGGGCGTGAGCCTCGGCTTGGGCCGTTGCCGGGACAAGAGGATCGAGAAGACTTACGTCCACTGGAAGAGTGGACCCTATTGAAAGTCGCGACCGTTCTAGCTAACCTATGGGGGGTACGTCGACCTCGCCGGCGGGGTCGGTGTCTGATTATGTTACGCTGGTATCCTATACCGGTACCGAAAGCGGTACCTGAGCCAGAAGGGCTAGACTGGTCCGGTGATCCTAGCGCAGCCGATACTACAGCCTGTATAGGATCATCCGGGTCGCTCAAGATCTCGGGTCTCAATCAAGTGTCAATCATCAGAGAGATCAAGTGTCTCGGGCGGCGACGACGGGGTGACTTTAGTTTAGCCCTATCTATCGCCCGGTATAACTTTGTTATTGATTTGTTTAATGTTAATGTTGCCATCTTACCGTACAGACTAATATAATAATACTTTTTTTTTACTTTTTTATGTTGATAATGGAGATTTACGTTAGCCAACAAGTTTCAACTTCCGTTCGCTTCGCCAGCTTACTACCTAAGTCAAAGAAGTTGAACTTGAAAATATATTTTTGAGTCATTGAGTTGAAGTTGCAGATATTTTAAGTGGATTACTATAAGTGCTGTTTATTGGTACTAATTGTTGCTATTTTGAGAATGTCGCTATTGTCCATACTGCCTATTAAGCATACGATTTCCAGTGCCAATGTTTTGATATCAAATAGATGGGTTTCACACAGCAGCCGTGTTTTTATTAGCTTTGTAAACAATCCTTACAATGTTCTAAAGGATTTTCACACGAACTTTGTGTGTTGGCATATTTTGTTGGTTTATTTATGTACTTCGGTGAAAAATTGCTAGTCGATGTCTTGTTTTTTGCGTGATAGAATAATTTGTAAGCAAAAAGCTTTGTCCTGAATAAATGACTGATAACTTTGAAGACAAAGACTTCAATTTAAAGAGTGTTTTTCATGTGTTTTCATTGTATATCTATTTTTAAATCTCAAAATCAAAATGAAATGCATCTAAGCAGGATCTTTAAGACTATAAATAAACCTATTTTCAGCCATTACATACATATTTCCTGGACCCTAACTAGGATTCCCTGTACCTAGGGACCCAAGAACTACAAAGACCATGGTCCCACAATACCCAGACACAGAACAAGGACTTAAGTACTTGCGCTTTTTTTCTGTACACAATTAATTTTCCTGTCACTGAAATCGAGCCCACTACCTCCAGTTTATGAGACAACCTGCTCAACCACCACACCATAGAGGCTGTCAAATGTGCTAAAGGTTGAAAACATGCTCATCGTAGATTTTCATTCTCCTATCAATTACACAGGCCGCGCGGTATGTCGAATCGGTTTAGTCCAACCTTAAGTCTGGGGTTTTTTCAATTAATGTACTAAACAAGATTTGCTTCCATAAATTTTCTTGACTATTGACCTATACGATTACTAGTTAAAATAATAAAAACAAGTGTGATTTAGACTACACAACTGAAGTAAGACTTCTTTAGTTTAGCTCCATCTATCGGCCGGTATAACTTCGTTTTTGCTTTATTTAATGTTAATGTCGCCATTTGGACAATTGCAATTTTACCGAACATACCAACATGATAATACAAATGTTTAACTTTGTTATGTTGACAGTGGAGATCTACGTGAACCAACTTCAACTTCCGTTCGCCTAGCATTTCAGCTTACTCCCCAAGTCAAGCGTGCGTAAAGAAGTTTTTGAAAATAATAGTTAACATTTTTTACAGTAGGTACCTACATATAACAGAGGTGTTTTATCAGCAGACAGGTCTTACGAGCTTTCATGAGACCTAACGATCAGAGATAAACAAAGTATACTGGAAGCAACAATACACGAGTTTGAAAAATAATTAAATAAAAAAAAATTGTAGAAAGCTTAGGTGTGCTAACTGGTAACCCGAACATTAAGAAGTTTTTTTTTTTTCACTTTGTAAACTTTTTGGATTTAGGATGATCGGATGACTGTCAGATATTAAAAAAAGGAACAAAATTCATCCTGGCATACTTTTTTGTTTGTTTTGGCTCCACACTTTGGTGTATTTAGCCAGTGTCAAATAAATGATTATTTCTCAAGCTAATAATATTTCACTATAGATATGTGTCCATAGTCCAAGTCATCAAGTCATAGTCTAGAAGTCATACTCTTAGTAAAGTGGTAACAACCTTATTAGAAGCTTCTATGGAGTTTTGGAAACAACACGAAAAGAAACGTTTCACCATCATTATACCACTTTCCCACACCCATGCCTCTAATCCAGCGCTTAACGAATAAAACGCCACCAATTTTATGCACTAACACTGAAAATAACACAAGTTTTGAAAAATAATACAATGCGGTGAAGCGCGATCTTTCTCGTTTTCCCGCCAAATCTCCATATCCTGATATTGTATTGATTTTAACAACAGTTGATTATTTGATGAGTAAAAGTCATGAAATTGAAGGATGGAAGAAGGAAGGAAGGAAGGAACTATTTTAGTAAGATACAGTAACAATAGTGTCGATTCTGTGTCGCATACTCTAAAACTAAATGAAATTAATATATTTCCGTCTTTTTCATTTCCCCTTTATCAAAAGAGTACCGCCATACCTTAAGTTTACTTTAGTTTTAGAGAATGCGACACAGAATCGACACCACTATCGTACATTATGTTAAAAATTGTAACTGTAATATTTTCTTATGAGAAATAAAGACATATCCAACCTTAAAAATCTATTTTCTTTTATTACTAATATGCGTTTTTTTTAGTTAAAATAAATGTGCACATAATGGTTTGTCAAAGTTTCAGCTACCTATTACTTTTCCAGAGATACAGCCGTTTATAGGTCGGTTAAATATACATCACTAAACTTATGTTAGGTTTTATTTAGATCTATTTTATTTATTTCTAAATTATATCCTATGAATTTATCCATTTATTATTTTGCCGTTTAACTTATTTAAATAGTTTAGTATTTCATTTCCGTTTGCAAGTATAACTGGCTTGTATAAAATGGCTATATTAGCTATGAAACTGACTACCGGATGCGAACAACACTGACGTTAGCCAAGAATGGCGGGACATCGGGGAAGGTGAGGTAACGACAGGAGAAGGGGGAGTGTCTGTAGTCAGTTGGTCTGAGGCCACAGTCAGTGTCGTTCGGGTATCTGGAGCCAGCGTCTAATATTAGTGATTCGTGGTGTTACATATCAAGTGCCAAGTGTTACACCTAAGGATTCTATGTAATAAACGTTATTGTGAACTGGACACTTTGAGTATTATCACACTTATATAGCTCAGACTGCGTCATTATCGTGATCAGAAAATCGCAAGCATAAAAAATGCCTACGGAATAAGTAATAGTACGCTGTTGTTACCTTGCCCCTGCCAGCGTTAGTGAGTCGTGTTTGTAGGAGAAATTATGTTCACGAGCTATCAACGGGCTTTATTCTTTATCTTTGAGTCGGACAAATCAAATCAAATTGCGCCGGAGTAGAATCGGTTCCGCAACTAAGAATAAACTTGTCTCAGGGTCCGAACTCCACCAGGACAGGCAGTAACAGAGACCATGGATGCTACTAGGCTCCAGTTTTTACCCTTTGGGTACCTTTTTTTGATTTGGGAAATGCCCTCGCTCTTCCCTGCCACCACGGGGGTAATGGCAGGGGGTATGTGGCACTCGAACCCACTAAAACTTCCCGCGATCCGTCCGCCGCCGAGATGGGGCGAGATAGTGTCGCGATTGCATTATCCATCTCGCCTTGGGTACCCTAAAAAGACGCCTGCTAAAACGGATGATAATTAATAATGATAATATGTGTGGACATCTCACACAACGCCATCTAGCCCCAAACTAAGTAAAGCTTGAATTATGAGAACCAGATAACTGATACAGTACTTAGATACTTTTTCTTTGTAAAAACATACATAGAATACAATATAACACCCAGACACAGAACAAACACCTATGTTCATCACACAAATGTTTGTCCTGGGTGGGAATTGAACCCACAGTTCAGAAGGCAGGGTTACTACCAACGGAGCTATCGGACCAGTCAATTAATAAGCACCCAACTTTAATAAGCGTATGAACCGTTGGACTTTCAGCTAATATCGTAGTGTATACTATGAAACCTACAGCGCTCCAAAAGCACTTCCAGTGAGTAAACACAAGGCTATTGATCTTTGTACCTTTAGGTAGTACTAACGGATGGACTACAATAAACCACTTTCGTCGTTCTGTTGCTATGATGGTGGTACATCAGGAGAATCTTTACAAATAGCTGATATAACTTAGGTACTATTTAAAACATTGCGGAATTTTTGTTACATTTTTTTATACGTCGAAAAGTCACATACACAGATCCTGGACCCTAACTAGGATTCCCTGTATCTATGAACCGAGGAACTACGAGGACCATGGTCTCACAGCATCCATGGATGAGGCCTATTATTTAATCTAGACTTACATGGCTGCTAGACGTGCTAAGTAATCTACGAATGGGGCGTATGAATGGAAACCACTGTTTCTCGGTTCTTAAGGCTTACAATTAGCTTATTTAAACTTATTACCTTCTATCATATCAGGTACATTGTAAATACACAATAACTTTACGCAAAACAAATATACTGTAAGTTTATGTACCTCCCTTGCTACCTGTGTGAACAATAAAGTTTTTATTTATTTTTTATTTATTTATTTATTCATCCATAGATAATAATATCCATACTCAGAACAAGTATTTGCGCCTTTTTTTCTGTGCACAAATATTTGTCCTGCCGCAGGAATCGAACCCGGCGCCTCCAGGTTATAAACCGATCTGAGGGACTGTTTGACTGGCTGTTGTGGATTTTGAATTTTTCTCCATAACCCGTGTATATTCGAATTTTAATGTGTGATTACGGTGGATTATTATAACTGTAGAAAGTGTTCGTGAACGTGCACGAGTGTTGGTAAATGGTTCCAAGTTTTTAAACCATGCCTTTTCGTTTTCTCTTCAAGGCTTCCTAGAGCCTTCAGTAAAATATCCACCATTTTACTGTGGCATTTTGACTGACAAAATAAGACTTTGACATGACATAACCTTACAAAAATTCCTTATGACATTGGCAGAATTATCACTAAAAGCAATAGGAAGTCCTTAAACGAAGAGAAAAAGAAAAGCAGGTTCAAACCTCCCAACACAGTGCATGACAGCTTTAATCCTTATTGACTCAAGAATCAATAATACCTACGGGTTTCAGGCCGAGTCTAGAACTGGGTGCCTATTATTTATTCTAGACTTACATGGCTGCTAGACGTACTAAGTAATCTTCTACGAATGGGTCGTTTGAATAGAAACCACTGTTTCTCGGCTCTTAAGGCTTATAGTTAGCTTATTTAAACTTATTACCTTCTATCATCTATAAATTATTATTTTTTTGATTCGCAAGGCTTTTGTATCCGCACTGAGTTGGCCTGCGAGCTCAAATTTAACTTTAAAAAATGAATGTGCTTTAGACCAGACGACTGAAATAAAACTTCTTTAGCTCCATCTATCCTACCATCTATAAATAAATAAATAAATAATAATAAATATTTGTGGACATTTTACACAGCGCCATCTAGCCCCAAACTAAGCAAAGCTTGTATTATGGGAACCAGATAACTGATACAATACTTAGATACTTTTTGTTTGTAAATACATACATAGAATACAATATAACACCCAGACACAGAACAAACACCTATGTTCATCACACAAATGTTTGTCCTGGGTGGGAATCGAACCCACAACCCACAGTTCAGAAGGCAGGCTTACTACCAATTGAGCTATCGGGCCAGTCAATTGAGCTATCGGGCCAGTCAAATCTATGGTAGGACTTTACTGCAAAGTTCGTCTAGGTAGGTACCACCACTTTGCCAGTTATTCTGCCACCAAGTAGTAGTGTGCAAGCACTACTGTGTTCTGGTTTGAAGGACACTAGCTAGTGAAATTACTGGGCAATTGAGACTTTGTTATCTGATCTCACAGTCTAGTTATCTTATTACCAGACCGTGCTGATGTCTCAGAATGATGTGCGCAGTGCAGTGTCGCGCGAAACTTTATATTTTGGAGTTCCGAGTGACACTGTTCTGTTATGGGCAGCCGTGTCGCTTAGCATTAGGTGAAAGACTAGCCCGTCACATCATTATCTAACATAAAAAATATTATAAAATCCTAGAAATAGTGGAATAGGTAATAGCCACACTAAGCTAGACCTAAGACTTGGACCCTTTCCCAAAGTAACTAAATAACGAGACAAATGCTAAGTGAAGAAACTAATTTGTAAAACCAATTTGGTCTCTCATTTATTTATTAGTAGTCTGCGGTTTCATAGAAAAAGTAGAGAAAATTCTTTACACATTTTCGTGGTTCTGTTGCCAACTTGCGTACGTTAGTGCCGACTTCCGGTTAAAGAGTAAATAAGTACTGCGTAATGCGTATAATAGAGATTCTTTTTTGTTCGCAGCAATAACAATAAAAAATAATATTATTACACAAAACAATGGTCTCATTCAAAAAAAATCTCCTTATCGATTGAAGATGTGACCTTCTTTGTCTCATTTCATAGTCTTTCGTCTCGTATTATCATGCATGGTTGATAAGTGACAAACAATTTGATTATTACAAAGAGAAAACAATGGAAGTCTTTGAAAGGAATCCGAAAATGGCGGTTGAGAATTTTGAATTTATTTTCATAACTCATGTATTTTTAAATTTTAGTGTGTGATTAGGGTGGTTTATTATCCAATAAGTGTTCGTGTTGGCAAATGTTACCATGTTTTTAAAGCATGCCCTTTCGTTTTCTCTTGAAGGCATCCTAGAGACTTCAGTAAAATATCCACCATTTTACTGCGGCATTTTGACTGACAAAATAAGACTTTGACATGACATAACCGTAAGAAATCTTAAATCCGCACTTTGATCTTAATAATAACTGAATTATGTTTAGGTATGATATGACGAGCTAGTCGTTCGCCTGGTGTTAAGCGACACAGCTGCCCATTACCGTTGCAGTCTCACTCTAAACTCTAAAGTATAGAGAATAGTTTCGCATGACACTGCACTGCGCACGTTCATTCTAATAATAAGATTACTTACTAGACTGTGAGATCATATCATAAAGTCTCATTTTCACTAGCTACAGTGCCCTGAAAGAAGCTTTCCTTGACCTAATATAATACACGCAATAGCAATTTTCTTCTTTTTATTATTCCATGTCTCTATCTACACATATAAAATTAAAAATCCTGACTGACTGACTTGATTATATATCAATGCACAGCCTAAACCGCTGGTCCTAGAGACTTGAAATTTGGAGGGAGTGTTCTTTGTAAAGTGTAGGTATCCACTAAGAAAGGGTTCATCAAAATTCGATCCCTAAAAGACTAAAATGGGTGGTTGAAATATCATGAAAAAAATTCTTCTTCGTTTTGTAAAGATAAAATGGGTCTATTCGCGCACAAAAATTATCAAAACATTATTGTATGCCGGAATATTGATAGTGAAAATTTACAAGACCAAATGCGGGTAGTTGGAGACGACGTCCGTTCTGCACGATGCTGACACCCGCTACTCCAGTCCCTTCGTAACCACGGCCAATGTAACTTGGTCAAAACTTCGAGGTTAGTCAAAATAATGTTTTGATAATTTTTGTGCGCGAATAGACCCGTTTTATCTTTACAATATGAGTTCTTCTTCGTTTCCTATAGGCCACGCGGGCAGAAGCTAGTTTTATATATAAATAAACAAACGAACCAAACAAAATCTCAGTCAAACCTAGCTCAACTCGATTCCTGCATCTCCTGCATTATAAAAATAGCTAAACATATTTCGAATACGAAATCTCGAGGGAACCGCAAATATGATGTCTCGGGAATACGTAGAGTGCATGGAAATGAGACCGCTTCTAGAATGTTCGGCATCATGTCAATTTCATTCTAAGTTCGTGTTTCTGAATATGTTTGATGTTCATGTACCTACTTACCTTTTACTAGGTAGAAGGACTTTTTTGTAAAGCTCGTGTATGTAGGTACCATTGCTTTGCCAGTTATTCTGCCACCAAGCAGAAGTGTGCAAGCTCTACTGTGTTCCGGTTTGAAAGTCACTGTAGCTTGCGAAATTACTGGCCAATTTAGGCAATACGATTTGATCTCACAGTCGAGTAATCTTATTAACAGACTGTGGACTCAGGACAGTGTCACAAGAAACTTCATATTTTGGAGTTCCGAGTCACTGTTCTGCTATGGGCGGCCGTGTCGATTAACATCAGGTGAACGAAGCTTGTCAAATCATTCACTAGCACAAAAAAAATTCATACCTATAAGTATAGGAACTACTAATAGTCAAAGTGGCGCTCTTTGAGAGATAGATAGATAGATAAACACTTTATGGTACACACCAAATAACAAAAATTACAAAAGGTAAACAATTATAAAAAGTGTAGCAATATGGGACCTTATCGCTATAAGCGATCTCTTCTAGGCAATCTTTGAATTGAGAAAATTCAACGAAGTGGTAAAGGACGGATTTTTTGAACGGTCTAATGATGTTGGTCTCTACCGATCTTTACAGCGTCACCGGGCGGGAGGGCAGGCGCTTAAGGTGCCCAGCCGTCAAAAGTGGGAGGCAACTAGTTCAAGGGCACCCCTGGGGTACGAGCCTCGGCTTGGGCCGTTGCCGGGATAAGGGGATCGAGAAGACTGGAAGAGTTGACCCTATTGAAAGTCATAACCGTTCTAGCTAGTCTACAGGGAAAACGACGACCTCGCCGGCGGGGTCGGTGTCTGATTGTGTTACGCTGGTATTCTATACCGGTGCGGAAACCGGAAACGAGCAAACCTTCTATAACTTTGATGAATTTTTAAGCATTAGGCCGTATTAAATAATACTCTATTATAATTAAATTATATTTATTATATTTAATTTCTAAAGTTAACAATTTTATTTTATGTTTTATTTTATGTTCTTAAAACGAATGTAGAAAATATATTTAATATGTACCTACGAGTACCTACAAATTTGACCTGTATTTCTATATACCAATAAATGAATTATGAATTATTATGAATTATTATGAAAGCGGTACCTGAGCCAGAATTTTAGGTTGGTCCGGTGATTCTAGCGCAGCAGATACTACGGCTGCTATAGGATCATCCGGGTCGCTCAAGACGTGTCTCGGGCGGCTACGACGACGGGTTAGGTAAAGGGTGGATAGATACCTATGTTCAGCAGTAAAAGTTTCCCGCCTGACGATTGTGAGAGTGAAACCCTAGCTAGTTAGCTTTGCTAGTTATTCAAATGAGATCTCCAACCATGCTAGTATGCCAACATAAAAAACGATGTTTGGACCACACGACTGAAACAAAACTTCCTTAGATTAGCTCCATCTATCGGCCGGTATAACTTTGTTTTTACTTTGTTTAATGTCGCCATCTTGACGATTGTAAATTGTCATTTTACCGGAAATACCAACATAATTTTAACGTAGAGGGCCCTTTTCTGCCCCATACACATACACATATATAAACTTGCCCACGCTCACATCGCATGTCCCTACATAATAATACAAATTTTTAATTATATTTATGGTGACAATGGAAATCTACGTTAACCAATAACTTTCAACTTCCGTTCGTCTCGCCAACTTTACTTCGTAAACATAAAACAAACTAAAATATGAATGACCAATTGAATATTAAAATCGGCAACATTAAAAATTATTCAGTTGAAATCCTTGCCAAATGATCACCGTTATTTTAATCTATTTGCCTGTAAAATTTCCAACGAGAATTATTGTTTCAACAAAACTTTGCCCAAGTTTTATTTCGTGAAATCCTTTAAGATAAACGTTGGGTATACTTGAACAGATCTTCTAGTAGGGTGACCATGTTTTTACATTTTTACATATATATCCTAGAACACGTTTTTACATATATCTCCTAGAACACGTTTTTTATAGTTAAGATAAAATTTTAAAGAAACGGAACGCTTTTGTTTTGTTGTCCTTCTATCTATATGTTTATCTTTAATATTTTTATCTATTTATAACTAGCTTCTGCCCGCGAGGGGGAACTTTACCCTCTTAAATTAACAAATGGCTGGAATCTCGTGCGTGGATTGATCTCGCATTATATGATTACTAAATTTTAAGTACCTGATATATCTAATTTTGACTTGTAAAAGTGCTAAAAATAGCCTATTTGCAATAAATCTTGGCTTTGACTTGGATTTTATATATTTTTTTATTTTATTTCAAAGTGAGCAAACAAGCATACGGCCCACCCGATGTGGGAAGTGGGAAGTGGTCACCGTAGCCTATGGACATCTGTAACACCGGAGGAGGCGTCACCAATGCATTGCTTACCCTGTAGGACTTTACCTAATACATAAAAATCATGAAAGAATTTGCTATAATCACCACTTGTGTGAGCGATTTATAAAAAAGTGGGTTTTTGTATTCAACACTCCCGCGTTTTTGAGTAGTCAGAACAAGTGGAGGACGAAAGGCTAGACGCAAAAAACGTCAGAAAAAATGGTGAAAAGACAAAAGGAAAAGCGGTACGAGAAGAAAAGTAAGATAAAACTATAAAAGAAGAGCTACCTGCAGATAAAACTGAACATGACCTAAATCAAAAGAAGAAACTTTCAGCTAAAGTTAGAATGTATACTGGCAGGAGGTATTGGAATAATAATAAAAATAATAACGCTCAACGATCACATACATAGATCCTCCACTCTAACTAGGATTCCCTGTGTCTATGGACCCAAAAACTACGAATACCATGGTCCCACATTATCCGGACTAAGAACAAGTATTTGCGCTTTTTTTCTGTGCACAAATACTTGTCCTGCCGCGGGAATCGAACCCGCCGCCTCTGGGTTATGAGCCGACATGCTCAACCACCACACCACAGAGACTTTCAAGTAGTAGTTACTATTATATCACTGCAGTATTTAGTTAAAAGAATAAAGGCGATTTATACTGAGTGTTATTCATATCACACCGTTTCCGAGGCATAACTCGGAATGGCTCATAAACCACTCAACCACTACACCACAGAGGCTGTCAATGTCTTTTTTTTTATGATAAAGTGGGCATGCGTTTGACAACAACTCACCTGATAGTAAGTGACGAAGTTGTCTAAGGTGGAGCACACTTGCCCATGAGATGCCCATTCACTCTTGACTTAAAAAGACCTAGGTTATACCTTGAAGGAAACACTGATTTTGGGAGAGCATTCCATTCCTTGGCCGTTCGGACTATAAATGAGTCAGCAAAACGCTTAGTGCGGACTTGGGGTACACTAACAACGTAAGGGTGTGACGAATCACCAAGTCTTGTAGTTCTATGATGGAAAGGAGATGAAGGAATGAGTTGATGAAGGGCATGCGCACACTCCAAAATGTAGCCTATGGAAGACTGACAGACCGGCGACCTTGCGTCTGTGTTCAAGGCTTTGAATTTTCCCTTTAATGGAAATGGAATGGAATAGTCCTATTCTTACGCCGAGATAAACATTTAATCATTAAATTTTAACTTAGTAACGAAAGATTGGTATTTTTTTAATACAATTCAGTCTCATCTCAAGCGTGGACACTATGTCGAACAATTTTTCATTGCTTATCAAGCGGGCTTACGTTGGCTAGGTTGTACATTTGAAAAGGTTTCCACGCAAGATTTCGCTGACAGATATCTAGGTCAGGTCTTAGTTCTGACAGCTCAGTGGTTTAAGGGTTTTTGTTCCGGGTGATTTGGTAAAGTATTCCGATAAATTATTGAGTGAGACTTTAGGTATCCGTCAACATTTGAAATTTCATCGGTTTTCGTTTAACCATTTTCAGTTTATTTGTGGAATTTTACGTCAAAAGCGCAAAATATATTTTTCAAGCCCATAATTACATTTTAGTAAGAAAGTAAGAAAATTTAATACTGAATAAATCGAAGTAAATAATGATAGATGATGAGGCATCAATGCTGATCCAAATATTTTTCTAATTACAAAACCCCAATGAAATTTTTTGACTGGCCCGATAGCTCAGGTGGTTGTAACCCTGTCTTCTGAACTGTGGGCTGTGGGTTCAATTCCCACCCAGGACAAAAATGTATTTGATGAACATCGATGCTTGTTTCGTGTCTGGGTGTATATATTGTGTTGTATGTATGTATTTACAAACAAAAAATATCTAAGTATTGTATCAGTTATCTGGTTCCCATAGTACAAGCTTTGCTTAGTTTACAACATTAGGGTTGAAAAGTCCAAAATTACAAAATGTACTTCCTGTTCTTCCACCCTTCCTTTTAAAACACTCTTCTAATTGACCAACTTACTCCGATCTTAAAGTAAAATAAGTTTGCTTTTGCCACTTTTATATATTACAACAACTACTCGAAGTGAGGGCGTGAGTCTGGAACAGGTGAAAAGTAACCAATTTTACGCTTTAAAAACGTTGTGGTTGAAACAACGGCGGGGTTGGTTCCGTAGGTGTTAATTTTTTAACAAAGACCGTAAGAATTATTTTTTTCTGTTGCTTAATTACTCTATGAAATTAAGCATTCTACTTATAATACAATCTAGTCATCTACTCCGGTAAAGAGTAGTTTAAATTTAACCTATGCCTACTTCTATACATATAAAATTCAAAGTCCTGACTGACTGACTGACTTATATATCAACGCAGAGCCTAAACTGCTGATCCTAGAGACCTGAAATTTGGAGAGTGTGTTCTTTGTAAAGTGCAAGTATCCACTAAGAAAGGGTTCTTCAAAATTCCATCCCTAAGAAGCTGAAATGGGTGGTTGAATAATCTGTGAAAAAATTTCTTCTTCGTTTCCTATAGGCCGCGCGGGCGAAGCCGCAGGCCGACGCTAGTATGTAATAATTGTCTAAGAATATGTCAAATATAGGTATTATATCTTATCTCTATTAAGGCGAAGATATTTTGTTCTTCTGATATTCTTTTAGATATGTATGTATGCATGTATGTGGTATTAGTTATGTGGTACAATGTACACACACGATTACGCTGCTACATTATTACGCTGTATACAATTTTCACCTCTATTTATTATTTAATCTATAGCCTATCGTATTCCTTAACGCCAGGTAATGAGAGTATTAGAAAAACTCTTACTATATTTTCTTCTATCACTTTTTTATCTTTCCTTCATTGTAAGTTTAAGGATTATTTTTATCAACTTACAATTTCATCCCCAATTCCGTTTTACGGAACCCTGAAAGCATAAAACCGTATTACCTTTTTAACCATCCCGTCCCGTCCTCTGCTATCGGCTGCGCCCAATTTAAATATTTCACAGCTCAACACCGAACAAACCCGGTTTCCTGTTTAAAAAAAGAAACTCGGTAAGGTTGGAGAAAGCTTTTCCTAACGTTGTGAAAGAGTTAATTATACATTAACTATAATAATAATAATAATATGTGTGGACATTTCACACAGCGCTATCTAGCCCCAAACTAAGCAAAGCTTGTACTATGGGAACCAGATAACTGATACAATACTTAGATACTTTATTATATAGAGTCTTGGCCAAACTTTTGGTGAAAGAATCAGGTGACCAGAAATCTGGCTTTAATTTTAAATATTGTTTATTGATGTTAAATTGTGCGCGTTTAGAGCTAAGCTATTTTCGAAAAGTGAATTGTTCCAAGGGGGAATAATCAAAAATATCGAATTCATTTTTGCGCAAATTTAACCATGCTTTTAAAACGGTTTTAAACAGTTTTTTTTCTTTTGGATAAATTTGCAGCCTCTCCATACTTACCTAACCTAAATGCCTGATTTTCCGGTCAACGGAAGTGGCCGGAACAGTTCGCTTCGTTATCGCGCGATATTAGCTAGATATCTTATCTATAAGTTACCGACATAGCTCAGCGAATTAGCAAGCTGAAGTGGCAATGGGCTGGTCATATCTGCCGAAGACCCGATAACCGTTGGGGCAGACGTGTTCTAGAGCGGAGAGCGCGAATCGGCAGACGTAGTGTAGGACGCCCTGCGGCAAGGTTGAGCGATGACATACGCAAGGTAGCTGGCAGGAACTGGAAGAGTAGAACCGAAGACTGGGCTCAGTGGCGTGCCGTAGTAGTAGTAGTAATAGGGTCCAGAATATATGCATGTGATCGTTGGCGTTATTATTATTATTATACCAAAAAAAGTAATTACGCCTTTTTTCTGTGCACAAAACTTATTCAGCCTCGAGAATCGAACCCGCCGTCTTCGGGTTATGAGGTGACCTGCTCAACCACTACACAAACAATTTTTTAACTATAAAATATTGGCAAGTTGAAACAAATAAATTACATGGCAAATATCCCGTTAAAAAACAATATTTTAGAAATTAATGAATTGTTCCATTTAACCAACCCTTTTATCAGGAAACCTCGCTATCCGGGGTAAGTTTCCATCTAGATCACAATGAGTTACGGGTTACAACGCGCAGTAAAATGAAGATACAACTTTGTTACGGCGGTTTACGTTGTTGGACTAAATTGTAACGTAGATTGGAGATTTTCAAAGTATTGTATATATATATACTTTTTTCAAAATTTTAGTTTGTAAACTATCGTGAGTATGACACATTTTGTAAGATAAATAACGGCTAAACTCACGCCAGTTAAAAAGTCGAAATTACTCGTGATTTTTCAGAATTACTGAGAAAATAAGGTTGATACTGAATTAACTGTTTGTTTTAATTATTGTTTCTATTTCAATTATATTGATTCATTTTAGTTTTTTTTTTTGCGTACACTTCACGCATGACATGGTCTGAATTCGGTTCAATTATTACATATTTTTACCTAACTTATTTCGTTCTTTATTTTGTATTTTCACTTACAAGTGAATATGATTTTTTAAGTGAAAATAAACATCTTAAACCTAAACCTAAAGTACATTATTATATGACATAAAAAGCTGTGTGGTTCTCAGTAACCCTGTGTGACTCCGAGTGATTCTGTGTGGTTGTGTGTGGTACTGACCAGCTAAATATAAGTGACTTTGTTTATATTTTATTAAATCGCAAGCAAATCAAAACGTTACATCATCAAAGTAACATAATAAACATGAATTCTTTTCTCGTTCTTACGCACGAAAAGTTATTTCGTGACAGGCCTGATAGCTCAGTTTTTAGTGACTCTGCCTTCTGAACTGTTGGTTGTGGGTTCGATTCCCGCCCATAACAAACATTTGTCTTTTTTTCTGTGTCAGTGTTATATCGAATTCTATATACCTATGTATTTACAAACAAAAAGTATCTAAGTATTTTATCAGTTACCTGGTTAACAGGCAATAATACAGGTGGTAGATGGCTTTGTGTGAAATGTCCACGAATATTTATTCATTATTATTATCATTGTATTGTATTGGAATCGAATAACTTTTAACCCTTCTTTTACTTACCCATGCAGCATCCAAACGAAACGATGTTCAAATAACTTTTACATAATCAACTCATTTCCTTTTTAACATAAGACATTACGGCTTTTCTTATCCTGCCATTATACTAAACTACGGAATAGACAATTAACCTAGTATCTATTTCATTACGACTACCTATTACACGGAACATAAACCGGACTAAATAATCTAAGCGCGATCTAAAAGTCTAAAGCAAAGTGATTCTACACAGATGGATAAGCTTCTTGTTTGTTTGCACTGATCCAGTAGCTAGGACAAACATTTGTGTGATGAACCTATGTTCATGAAGCTATATCTCAGGATGAAACTTTATATTTTGGATTATCAGCCCGTTGTACCCACCAGAGACACGCATTGAGCGACCCGGTCAATCCTAATAGCAGCCGTAGTATCGGCTGCGCTAGGATCACCGGACCAGTCTAGCCCTTCTGGCTCAGGTACCGCTTTCAACACCGGTATAGGAAGCTGGTTTGCTCAATGGTGTACGCATAATTAGAAATAAGTACTTATGTTTACGTGTTATTGGCTGTATTGTCCTCCCTGTATATATGTTCATGTTAATAATAGGCTTAATTAATAAATATAAAAAATAATCTAACAAAAAACACGGACCCAGGTGTCTGTGGAAATGCAGTATAAAAAAAAACACCGGTATAGGATACCAGCGTAACACAATCAGACACAGATCTCGCTGGCGAGGTTGTCGTACCCCCCGTGTCGTGACTTTCCATAGAGTCCACTCTTTCTGTATACATAGTCTTCTCGATCATCTTATCCTGGCAACGGCCCAGCTGATTTCTTTCCACTTTTTGGTGGTTTGATGGTTGGGCGTCTTAAGCGCCTACCCTCCCGCCCGGTGACACTGTAAAGGTCGGCAGAGAACAACAGCATCAGCACTTCAAAAAAAATTCGGAGTATCATTACAACTGCTATGAACAGGCGTGACGCTATGTCAAACGAACGACTCATAACGTCATTTTACTAATATAAAAAGAGTGACTTGAAAATTCCATTAAATCAAGTAAGAGGAACAGTGTAAACCTACATAAGTGAGGAGTAGTAAAGTTGTAGTTTCATAGCACAATAAAGTCTAAGGTAAGGATTTATCTTCTGCTAAAGTGTACGCTGGTAGTTGTTAATGAATCTTACAATATCTAGAGGAGTTTACAAGAAAAACGTATCATTAGTAGTGCTGGAACCGCGTACTTCCCTAATTGTGTTACTTTTGGGGTCCCAAAGGCACATCATGTCCTAGTATCTGGACCCAGTCTTTGAGTATACATACTCGCTCAATATGGGTTAAAATTTCTGATGTAGGAGTAATATAAGGTGTCTTGACTGTACCACTGAGTCGGGATGCCAATAAACTATTTAAAAATAATGAACAGTTTATTTTTTAGCTGACCTACATTATATTTATTTAATATATTTATTATAATAAATAATGGAACGATACCGCCCGCCAGTCGAGCGCCGGCGCGATGCGTGTGCTTCGCAGCTAAAGGTAATTCCCACCTTTAGCTGCGAAGCACACGCATCTCGGCGCCCCGCCATTGCTCGCGAACTATTTGTTTTTGCTTATTCGTTTTATGTTCATTGTTTTTGCTAGTCCTAGCTTACATCCTGTGCCTGTTAACTATACGTCTGTATAACTATTGTGACTCTTTAATTAATATTGACTCTGTAAAGGTCAGTAGAGACTAAGAGCATTATCTAGTTCAAAAAAAACCTCGCATTCACCAGATTACTCTCCAAGTCAAGCGCTGTATAGAAGTTTTACTTCAAAAAACCTGTACGCTTATCAAGATATTTGGTACCGGATAGATACCCCGACAAAGGACACAAATTTCAGTCCTTATTAATGGTGTGATCAAACGGAAAACAATAAAACCAAATCAATGAACAAATAATTCATCACTCAAACGTAAAATATGACTGACACCGTTTTCAACTCAAGCTGTCCTGGGGTGAAATTCAGTAACCGTTTGTCTTCCGATTAGAAATAGGACACTTACCCGGACACGTTTTATGCCGGATAGCTGGACTAGCTTTTGTGTCAAAGTGTACCTAACCTAAATCATCATCCCCAATCAGAAGACGTTCACTGCTGAATTGTCCTCCTCAGAGGGGGCCACTTTAAGCGGCTGCTTGCCTCCTGCATCCATCGTCTCCCCGCGGTGAGTGCACAATCTCACTCGCGCCCTCTCTCTCACTCTAATTCTCACTCTCACTCGCACCCTCATTCTCCTCTATAGTCATAGTCTCATAGTCTTCCCCCACAGCATCCATCATCCCCTCGCGGTTTTTACCAGGGGGGTGAACATGGAACTTTGATTGCAATGCAACAGAAGTAATTTCATTCCTAATCTGAATTTACTCCACACTCTCACAATTAACTTCACCCTCACTCTCACTCTCAATCTCGCCTTCACTCTCACTCTCCCTCTCACCCTCACTCTCACGCTCGCTCACATTCTCATTTTTAAGAATAAGGTTCATCACTGAGCCCGGCTTGACGCAACTTGTCGCTCCACTTACGGTGTCCACAAGTATCTAACCCTATTATTATATTCTTTTTTAAATCAGTGGTTAAAATTATGTTAACGATTATAAAATAACTAGCTGCGCCCCACGGTTTCACCCGCGTTGTGATGAAAAACAGTAATGATGATGATGAAAAAAGATAATAACCTATTCTCATACTATGTGTGAATATAAAATTTCATCAAAATCAGTTCAGCCGTTTTGGAGGAGTATGGTAACAAACACTGTGACATGGAATTTTTATAATATGTTTGTTTTGGGTCAGCCGGAAAGTGATTAATATTTCTAATCGCATATCCAGTATCCAGAATACCGACCAAACGACTTTCAGCTCTACATCTTTACTGAAGATTTGATTATGAAGTTATCATAAAATTTCGCGCAGATTAAATAAAAACATAGCCAACAGCGAAACCGAATTATGGTTTGGGTTCCGTCGATCTTGAAACTTGAGTTTCTTCCATCATCTTTTTTGGCTCCTATGCATTACACTCGTAAATTGTATTAAAGTACGACAAATCACATTGTAAAAAAAAGGTGTGCTTTAGACCACACGACTGAAGTAAAACTTCTTTATATGAGAGATGAAATTCAGCCATCTCTCTTGCCCCTATAGTAATAAAATGAAATGAAATGAAAATTTATTGGCATAAAAATAGTAGAAACAATCATAAAGGGGTGAATCATCTGTGTCCTAGAATCAAGACCCGTAACACAAGACCAGGACACTTCTTTCGGAGACATAAATACAATACAAAATAATATATAAGTGTAACATTGATTAATAATAAAGATGTTAAATTAACGTTGCCTATTATTTATTCTGTTATAACCGAAAATAATACTTATATGATTAAAAATATATGTGTATGTGAACGGTTGTGTATGGAGTGGTTAGTGTGTTAGGGTTTTATGGTGAAAATATGTAGTGAATGAGGGTATGTGGAGTGTTATGTAATAGTGTGCATGGAGGGTGTGTGTGGAGTGTAAAAATGTGCGCGGAGTGTGAGGTGTGTGTGGAGTGTGAGGATGTGTATGTGGTATGTGAGGGTATATATGAGTGTGTGTGAGTAATACACGAAACGTAACTCTTTCTTTCTATCTTCACTTCGCCTCACCAGCTTACTCCAAAAAAAAAAACTTTGCATTTGTTAAGAAGTTTTCAAAACATTTAAATGTACAGAGGAGGATGTTGCCCATTTCTTGTTATTCTAGCGACTCTTGAGTTTTCACACCAAAATCACACGCCTCAATAAAAAATTACGGAACCCGCAACTCTGTAAATTACTTTACGCGCCAACAACTAATTCCTACGTCAAATATAATTTTTGGCACGAAACGTGTTATTTATTTGTAAAGTTAAAGTTGAACATCTTGCTTAATTTGATTAATTCAATTTGTTATTATTTTCTCAAGGATATTTAAATAATTTATATGTTCCTTTATTTAGTTTTTCTTTTTTAAAGTTTATTCAGACTTAACAGTTCTTGTACAGTTGTTATAACAAGGCCAATAATTGATCTAAATAAGCTAATTTATCACTGTTACGATTCTAAATTCAGACTACAGAGATAAAGATAAATATAAAGATCATTAATTGTAAAACATGGGGAAGTACATTATTTTTCAAATGAAATGGTAAAAATTTATAAAGTTAGCGCATATGTTTGGCCTGGTGAGGCATACAAAAAACATTTATTTTTTACTTCAAACTTGTCTAGCATTTGACCACCTAGAAAGTATTCTGTGTTGACCATGCTCTCACCAAATTGATTATATTTTTTTTAAATATATTTATATTTATTGCTTGATGGGAAGGGACGATGCTATCGCATGCTAGCCAAATAAAGCCCAAAAATATTGGTCAAAACGGCCATACAATAAAATTACAAACATTTTGTTGAAAACAATCAATAAACCAAGCAAATAAAATTAAAAACTATTTAATGCAAAAATACAATAAGCGTGTATTTAATCTACAGTCGATTGTTTTTTCTTCGGTGAGGTATGCTAAAATCTTCAAAGCTCTTTACAGGATAATGTCGGTCGGTTCCAAAGAACTTCCATACCATAGGTACCTACTAGAAGTTTCTTGGTTAGGTCAGATCTTCTTCTCAATCGTGTCACTCTTGACAGAGCGGTCGTGGTCGTCACAAAGAGTGATGGGCCGATGTAGCTCACCTCACGACTTCTCGCCATCTCTTCCTACTGGTGGTCATTTTGGTACACTCATGCAAGGGACCGTAGCGCAGACTTAATCTGGTCAGTTCATCGCAACGGTGACGTCAATGGAGTCATTGTCCCGCCTTGAAACGCGTCCGAAGAACTTGAGGATGCGAGTTTTGACTACTAGACGCTCGGCTAAGCGACATCCTTTGTGGTCCGTGGTCGAAAAACCACCTATTCATACCAAGCGATTTGATTCCACGTTCTTAATTAGAACGGCTAAGGAATGGAATGCCCTGCCAGCGTCTGTGTTTCCGGCGAAATATGACCCGGGCGTGGTCAAGAGAAGAATGAATAGGTATTTACTTGGCTAGCATGCTACACCTTCGATCGCATCGTCACTTCCCATCAGGTGAGAGCGCGGTCAAATTCTAGACAAGTTTGAAGTTAAAAAAAAAAAGATTGCACTAACGCCGATAGATGACGCCAACATTCGTCACCAGCACCACATTAGATCAGTTCAGATAGTATAAGATAAAAAGCATTAAAGAAGAAGCTCAAAGAAACTTCAAATTCAACGGAACTACACTACATTACATATCAGAAACATTATTCCACGTACGTATTTATCTAATTCTGTATTCCAAGTGGTTACAAAAACATCTGAGCTTTACACAAAAAGTAAAGCAATATTTTGAGAGAAAAAGCCAAGTTACGGTTGGAGTAAGGGCTGTTAGCCGCGGATAACTAACAAAAAGAAAGCCACTACAAGTTTTGGTATAAAACCCCTTTTTATTGGTTTGTGTAGACGAAGAGGTCATCCTGTGTCCTTTATATGGTGGAACAAGCTAAAAGTGAATGGATTACTTTAAATAATAATCTTTAATCGAAACTCCAGAGAGTTGCTTTTCTGTGTTGTGCTGGATTGTTTGCATCAGTAATGGAAAAGATAACTTCTTATTTCGACTCGTTAAGCTTGCTATATTTGGACATTAACACTTCGAGAGTGTGCGCATGCCCTTCATCAATTCATTCCTTCATCTCCTTTCCATCATAGAACTACAATACTTGGTGATTCTTCACATACTTACGTCATTAGTGTACCAAGCGTATTGCTGAGTCATTTATAGTCCAAACGGCCAAGGAATGGAATGCTCTTCCTACAACAATGTTTCCACCTGGGTATAACCTGGGTCTTTTTAAGCCAAGTGTGAATGTCTCATGGGTAAGCGTGCTCCGCCTTGGACAACTTCTCCACTTACCTGATGGTGAATTGTTGTCAAACCAATGCCCATTACCCCATAAAAAAATTAAACAATCGTATTTTTTTTAATAATAGGTCTTTACCTATGAAATTGCCGTATTGCAGTACAGACTTTTTCAAACAAAAAAAGTTTTGATTGGCTAAGAATTCTAAATTCAAATTAATTTTGTTTTAAAAATATGACATTTTATTTACAATATAAGTCTTTTGTTTATTGATTAGCGTGGTATTTTCATTACATTTCAACATTTTTCCTCATAATGGATACTTTGAAATTTCGTGTAATTCTGGAATATGAGTTCCGTCGTGGCACCAACGCGGCACAAACGACACGTAACATCAACGACGTTTACGGAGAGAACTGTGCAAACGAACGTACAACCCGTTATTGGTTTGCTCGGTTCCGTTCTGGGAATTTTGACTTGAAAAATGAACGTCGTGGTCGTCCGGAAACTTTGGTCAACAATGATGAATTAAAGGCGATTGTGGAAGCTGATGAATCTCAATCTATAGCTGAGCTGGCAGCAGCTTTTGATGTTAGCATCAAAACAATATTGGTCCATTTGCGACAGATTGGCAAGATAAAAAAGCTTGATAGATGGGTGCCCCACGAACTTAACGACCGCCAGCGCAACGTACGCGTCGAGACTTGCCTTGCGCTGCTTAACAGGCACAGAAATGAAGGAATTTTGAACCGAATTGTTACGTGCGACGAAAAATGGATTCTTTTTGACAATCGAAAGCGCTCAGCAAGTTGGTTAGATCCTGGTTCGGTACCGAAGAAATGTGCAAAACGAAAAATGACCCCTAGAAAGGTGATGGTCACAGTTTGGTGGTCTAGTGCTGGTGTGATTCATCATAGCTTTTTACAAAACGGCGAGAGCATTACTGCAGATGTGTACACTGAAGAACTGACCACAATGATGGCGAAACTCGCACGTCTGCAACCAGCTTTGGTCAATCGGTCGTCTCCACTGCTACTTCACGACAACGCGCGACCCCATACTGCACAACAGACCGTCTCTAAGCTGCATGAGTTGGGTATGGAAGCTCTCCCTCATCCGCCATACTCACCAGATCTTGCGCCTACCGACTATTACTTTTTCCAAAATTTGGATAACTTTTAACGGGAAAAAAATTCAATTCCCGAGAGGCAGTACAAAACGCCTTTGAAGAGTTTGTTGTCTCCCGTCCTGCTGATTTTTTCAAGAAGGGCATCCATAAACTGCCACAGCGTTGGCAAAAATGCATTGATTGCAGGGGTGATTACTTTGAATAAAAGAAATAAATAAGTTCGAAAAAAAATACTTTAACTTTTTTCAAACAAAACGGCAATTTCATAGGTAAAGACCAATATATTAGAATTGTGTTTAATGCTCATCTGTACTAAAGTTGACAACTCCTAAGTTCACACTTATTCCTCTGTGATATACATAAATTCATTGCAGTAGTCATAGAGCAATAAGTACGAATTTAGGAGCTGTCAAATTTTAGTCCAAGCGAGCATAAGTCTTGTGCTACTAGTCTATACTAAATTTAGACAGTTTAGGGCCTTTTTTCCCCAATGATGCCTGCTCTTTGGTATTTTTTATTCAATAGCCATTGGCTTCTCAGTTTCTACCGACTTTTATAGGAAACGCAACCAATGGCATACCTTTTGGATGCGAGCATTTACCTTGGGTTCATTCATATTTATTTATTTACATGTACAATTTATATATTATGTCAGGTCTTAACAACTAGTTTAGTAGGTACATGAACCCTGTCAGGGCATTTGCAACTGAGTGCGTTTACAAATAAATTTATTGATTTTACCGGGAGCAAAGGGAAGACCAGGAACACTGCAGCGTGCAATATGTATTTACTTTAGATTTTTAAGCCAACGTACGTCCATCCTATCACTTCAACTTGCACCAAACTATAAGGGCTGGGACAGACAGAGATCATAAAACACAAGGCGGTGTCGCGGCCGTAAAGCGCAGATTTACCAAAAACTATCAGACTAAAAAAATAGCTAGAGGATCCACATTAACAAGAAAGTTTTTTTTTATTGAAGTACCTTAAATAATACATAATTAAAATTACACTCTAGCCATTACTACGGATAATAAGTAAATTTGGCTTAAACTGCTAAAGTAATAATAAGAATGTGTCCATCAACACTTTTCTTAATGTCGTTATTAAGGGAAGACTTTGCTCATGAGTCTATGAACAAGAAAGTGACGTCACTGAAAGTAATACAAACCAGAACCACAAGCCTTTCAAAGGTTTCCGAAGTAGATTGTCGTGACAACAACCACGAAAACGCCCAATACCAAAACACGGTTAAAGGTTTTAAAAGAATCCCCAATAAGGGTAAGCAATGCACCGGCAATGCCCTCGGTATTGCAGATACCATAGTTGGGAATGATCACTTACCATTCAGATGGGCAACCTACTATATTTCGAACCATTTCTTTCAAATAAAAATACAACCATCAAAATCGATTCACTCAGTCGAAGGTTCTGAGGTGTCGAATTGTGAACCCCGTCCTTTTTTGAAGTCGATTAAAAAAGAGTCCAGAATAGTATTGGTATAATCGCCTTAAGCAATCAATAAAACGAGACAGGGGCTAGCGATGCATAGGAGTCCTCATCTGCCATTTTAAGTACATACATACATCTATGGCTTTTTAGTCCTCTACGCGCCTCTCATCTACCATTTATCTAAGTCTGAGATAGGACAATACCCACCGTTCCTTTTTATTTTGTTACGAGTGACACTTGGGCGGTATCGAGAGGCTTGTATAGGATTTTAGTGTTTTCATAGCGATCGGTTCTTGCAAGCCAGCGGATCGTAGGAAATATACGATAAAGTTAAGGCGCTATTGATGGCGCGCTAAAGATTGGACATACGACTTAAAGTTTTCTTGTGTTATGCCAAATTTCTCGCACTAGTCCGTAGTCTCTATCGCTGCGTATGAAAATAGACCGTCATTGGGTTGCCTTTTAGGTGACGATTTAGCCAATGGCTGGTACATTTACCATAGGATAAGACCTACTTTCCATAAGTCCACTCTTCCAGTGGGCGTAGTCTTCTCGATAACAGCGGCTTCCCGGCAACGGCGCAAGTCGAGGCTCGCATCCCAGGAGTGCCCTTGAGCTTGTTGCCTCCCACTTGTGATGGCTGGGCGCCTTAAGTGCCTGCCCTCTGGCCCAGTGACACTGTAAAGTTTAGTAGAGAACAACAGCTTTAGCCCGTTAAAAATAAGACAGGGGTTACTTGATTGTAATTTTAATTGGGGTTAAATGACGCCGTGATCAAGGCAAATCTACCATGTCAGGTAAAACAGCGGAGTCTCTATCATAACTATACCTAATAAGAATAAATAAATAAATATGTGTGGACATTTCACACAGCGCCATCTAGCCCCAAACTAAGCAAAGCTTGTACTATGGGAACCAGATAACTGATACAATACTTACATACTTTTTTGTTAATAAATACATACATAGAATACAATATAACACATAGAACAAACATCGATGTTCATCACACAAATGTTTGTCCTGAGTGGGAATCGAACATGACCCAGTTCAGAAGGCAGGGATACTAACAACTGAGCTATCGGGCCAGTCCCAAATATTTTTATGAATACTTTTATTACTATTTCATTTAATGAAATAAAAAATAAAACAACTAATTAATAATTATTAAGTATGAAATAAAAAACCGAAAACAATAAAAAGAAAATTTAATCTAACAAACCACTACCAGTAGGCAACGTTCTGGCAGCATTGCCACGTTAAATGGCAATGCTCAATCATTGGCTAAAGTAATTTACATAACAATTTTAATTATTTTATAAATCACAACTGAAAATCAGTTCACTTAAAATCATTTCACTTAAAATTAATCACGCTTCAAAGCTCTAAAAAGTATACAGCACTCAATTAAATGACCCAAATTAATTAACAGCAGTCTCAGCATTTTATAACCGTTAATAACGTTGCAAACAATCCATTACTCGTTATAAAATAACGTTTTATTGCAACGTTTTAGCAAATAACGACTTCACTGTCGTTATAACATTGTGCCCGTAAATTGTACTTTGGCAGGTGTCTACTTTGTTTACTGTAGACGTTAAATTGGACGTATTTAGGGATGAAAAAAGGGGGAGAGGTACTCCAATATATACCAATGTGAAAGGCGAAGAGGCTATAATTCCAACGCTGTAAAGGACAATACAAATCAATAACAATTACCACATCCAAAAACAAAAGAACTACTAGGTGGTATTTTAAGTACTATTTTAAAAACAATTTTAAAAAATAATTGTTAAATAAATCATATTCAGGAATATGATGGGTGCAGGTTTATTAGGTGGTAGGACTTTTCTGCAAAGTTCGTCTAGGTAGGTACCACCGCTTTGCCAGTTATTCTGCCGCCAAACAGTAGTGCAAGTACAACTGTGTTCCGGTTTGAAGGGCACTGTAGTGTAATCACTGGGCGATTGAGACTTTATGATCATCTCACATTTGAGTAATCTTATTACCAGATTGTGCTGATGTCTCAGGATGATGTGCGCAGCGCAGTGTCGCGCGAAACATTATATTTTGAAGTTTCGAGTTCTGTTATGGGCGGCCGTGTCGCTTAACGACAGTCAGGTGAACGACTTGTTCCTCACATCATTCACTAACATACAAAAACTATTAAAAGCTACAAATAAAGTTTTTGCTCAAATAAACTTTATTTTAATAGACTTGACTAAAGATGGGTATTTATCTAGAACTAAGCAAAAGAATTGGTAATCATGGAGTTCATTTAAGATGAATAACAAATATTACTCCTTTATTAAAAATTGCACTAATTCAACCAAAAAAATAAATATATAATGCTTAATGATAAACTTAGTTGAGATTTTTATTGCTAAAAAATTAAATTGGTACAAAATTAAAACTACAAAAAATAAAATAAGGTAGGGTTTTAACCTTGTACGAGTTTTTCTGTGTATAACCCCTGCCCCGATGTGGGGCCTTAGGATATGAAAAATCCCCCCCTAGCGGGCTTTGAGTTCGGGAGCTATCAAAAGGCATCGCCCTATTATCGTCCCTGAGTACGTACACTTGCAAACGAAAAGGCGTGTAAAAGGGAATTTCTCAAATTACATGAAATTTTACTATCAATAAAATAACTTTGCTGACTTTTATGTATTTTTAGACGTTGATAATTATTATTATTACCAATAGAATTCTGGTAATCAAACGAGGTACTGTCGCCAGTGTTTTGAGCACCTTACCCGCAGACAGCGCGTTTTTTTTTACGTACCAGATTTTATTTTAGATTTTATTGGATATTTATAGTTTTTAATTTAGAGCGTTTATTTCGGTTTAGTTTTAATTTTGTTTCAGTCAATGTATTTTTATTTTTAAGCTAACTAAATTAATAAATCTTTTATTAACTATGGCTTCTTATCTTAGATGAGATACCTACTGAAAGTTTCAAAATACCAATTCTTTTATCTTTACCGTTTCACTAAGTTCTTTTATTTTTTTATGTCCATTTATTCCGTTTTTATGTAACTTTTCAGAAGTAAATGGCCATTATTTTATTTCTACGCCATCTGTTGAATGGCCTCGAAACTACATTAAAAGCTTGCACGTAGCGTGAATTCATTGAAAGAATTTTTGTCGAAGAACCTTCGATGTTAAAACAATAATAATGTATACGACGAAAACACAACGAACGCTACATTTTAAGTAGTACTGAGTGAAATTGTCAGATGGCGCTAATACAAATCAGATTTAGAAATCAAATGGCGGGTTGAAGTTTATTTTATCTTTAGTTTTTTTTTGTTTTTGGTTTGGCGCTACACTTTTCATGTAAGTATACTATGGCAGCCTTATTAATAAACGGTAATAAATTAGTCTTGGATTAGTTACTTCAGCTTTTGTCCTTTTTTTGCTACTGGAATATTTAGCTGGATCGAAAGAGACAAAAGATGGTGTAACTAGTCTAAACCTAGTTCGTGTTTATTAATAAGGCTGTGGGAGTTTAGGCGGGAAAACGAAAAAAATCGCGTCACCGTATTGTATTATTTTCCAAAAATTGTGGTTTTCAGTGTTTGGCATTTTATTCGTTAAGTGCTGTATTACAGGCATGAGTGTGGGAAAGTGGCATAATGATGGTGAAACGTTTCTTTTCGTGTTGTTTTCAAAACTCCATAAAAGCTTCTAGTAAAATTGCCACCATTTTACTAGGAGTATGACTTGACTAGACTATGACATAGCTTGATGACTTGGACTGTGACTTTACTTGACAAGTATTTGATAATATCTCAAGTTAAGTCAAAAGACTTAACTTGAGATATTATCAAATACTTGACACTGGCTAAATACACAAAAGTGTGGAACCAAAACAAAAAAAAAGTATACCATGGCATAGATTAAAAATACTATTATAGTACTGCAGTTTACATAGATAAATAATATGATGAGTTTTGGCGGGAAAGCGAAAAAGATTGCGTCACCGCATTGTATTATTTTCCAAAACTTGTGTTATTTTCAGTGTTAGTTCATAAAATTGGTGGCATTCTATTCGTTAAGCGATGGATTACAGACGCGTTTCGCAGAGTGTGGAAAAATGGTATAATGATGGTGAAACGTTTCTTTTCGTGTTGTTTCCAAAACTCCATAGAAGTTTCAAGTAAAGTTGCCACCACTTTACTAGGAGTATGACTTTGACTAGACTATGACTTCGACTGTGACTTGACATATACTTACGTGAAATATCATTAACTTGATAAATTATCAATTACTTGACACTGGCTAAATATACAAGAGCGTGGAGCCAAATCTTAAAAAAAATGGATATATACTTACCTATCACTAGTTTCATTAGAGTATGCTGCGACTCAGTGAAAATTCTTACAGCTAAATTGCAAAAAATAAAAACCTACTGCTGTATTAACACACAGCTGGCAAGTTTTTTTTACTAAAGTGAAGTATATTCTCTGAGTGCGCCATCTGTGAGCATCCTCTGACTACTTACATCTCATAAATTTTTACAGCTCATAAACCGGAGGCAGCGGCTTCGATTCCCACGGCAGGACAAGAACAATTACTTGTTCTGAGTCTGGGTGTTGTGGGACCATGGTCCTCGTAGTACCTGTCCCTAGACACGGAATCCTAGTTACAGTCCAGGATCTATGTATGTCATCTTTGGGCGTAATTATTATTATCATTTATTTTTTTACAATCTTAAATTTAAGTTTTTACAATATTTTTATAAAAATAACATTACAAAAATACAATAAAAAAACCTAAACCTAGTGTGCCGCCAGTAGCGGGGCAAGGCCCAAGCTACCGGTGGTTAGGGCTGCAGAGTGAGGAACCTCCTGACAATACGTGCCGTGTCAAGGAGTACTGCCTTCTTTATTATCTACTATATAAAAATAAGTCGGGTTTTCCTTCCTGACGCTATAACTCCAGAACGCACGAACCGATTTCCACGGTTTTGCATTCGTTGGAAAGGTCTCGGGCTCCGTGAGGTTTATAGCAAAGAAAATTCAGGAAAAATTCAGGACAAACCAACATTTTAAGTAGATGGCGCCGGTGCGTGATACATTGTTTTTCGTATATTATAAAATGTTTAAAAAATAAACGTCCACCCGAGCGAAGCCGGGACGGGCCGCTAGTTATTATTATATCCTAATATTATTGCAGATAGTAAAAGCAGCCACAGTAAACGGTAAACAGAAGGTAAACTGTGGAGTCTGGGGTCCCAGCTCGTGCGTACAGGATAACGACGGGCGGCAGTGCTGCAGTAATGAGCGGTCCAATGCCTTATGTGGAATATATTGGACGGACAGCGGTGCCGTAGAGACGGCGTTGGTATTACAAAAAACGAAAACATACCAACATAGTAATAAAAATTTTAAGTAATTTTTAACTCTGTTATATTGACAATGATTATGGTGGGCTTTACACAATTGAAGGGGTGAGAACAAAAAGGGTTTATCTGATTTTTTTCACAAACTGACTTATGGGTATCGTTGGATTCAGCGTGAAATTATCTTCAATAATACATTCTCAAAATACCGAAATGAGGCTTAAATCTCGAGATTTTGAGTCTAAAAACGGTTTATCTGCACAGGAATACAGTTCGCTTAGCATATAAACATTATTATATTTATTTTATTGTATTATATTTTTACAGTAATTGTATGAATTAGTACTATATTTAGTATTTAAAAATAGAATTAAAACATTTTCAAGCAACTGAAACTTACATAAACCTTTTCTATTACCTTATAAGCACTCTACATTAAAATGACGCCGTTGACGTTTAAAGTCAATTTTCTCGAAACTGTCAATTTGTCAGTTAAATCCTTTTTATTCTCAACCCTTCAACTGAAGAATTGATTGAAGCGACTTAAGGTACCGAATATATATAAGACTAGCGGCTCGTCCCGGCTTCGTACGGGTGAACATTTATTTTTTAAACAGCCGCTGTACAGATAATGTAGCATTCAATTGGTGAAAGAATTCTTAAAATTGGTCCCGTACTTTTTGAGCCAATTCGTCACAAACATACTTACATACAAATCTTTCCTCTTTATAATATTAGTATAGACTAGCTGCGCCCTGCAGTTTCTCCTGCGGTTAAAAAATATCGTGTGTTTTGAGTCAGCGTAAAACTACCATTCCAAATTTCACTTAAATAAGGCGTTTGAGCGCGCAGGACTAACGTTTATTTTAATTAATTGCTCATCCTGCGGGATCAATTCACTTTTCCGGGATAAAATGTAGCCTATATGTTAAGCCAGTGTATAAGCTATCTTGGTACCGAATATCATCCAAATCCATTCAGCCGTTTGAGCGTGAAGGAGTAACACACACAAACACACATACAAACTTTCGTCTTTATTATATTAGTGTGATAGTGTGATGTGATATGATAGTGTGATTGTCTCATTAGAATGCTGTAGTTAAGTGCACACCGTCCATACAACTTTGTATAAATCATCTCCGTCCAAAGGTTGCCTGGAATAGATCACTTTTAGCGATAAGGTCACGCATTATTCCCCACTACTTGTAATTCATTGTATTCTTTGAAATTTTTGTTAGTAATAATAAAATAATAATAATGCCCTACGATCACATTCCTATAACAATAGGAACTACGAGGACCAAGGTCCCACAACACCCAGACTCAGAATATGCGCTAGTATATAGCTAGTATATGCGCTTTTTTTTCTGTGCAAAAAGATTGTACACACGTACAAACTTTCGTCTTTTTAAATTCAGTGTGATTAAAAAAAATTAGAGCTATAAGTACAATGGGAGGTCATTATTATTGTGTTATAAAAATGGGCTTATGCTGAATGATTAAAATGTTTCATTCTGGTAGCTCTATACCTTTCCTTATCCAGTTGACAGAGGGCGAGGTCTTTGACCCCGAATATCGAACCCAGTACTGCCTTAACTGTTAAGCCTTCATCCTTCTATGACTAATCTTTGTATCGGAATATGTACCGTACGAACACATTTATTAAACGGCCCCTAAAGGCATTAATTGCTTGTGTCACTCAATGTTTCATTCAATTTGGAGATAAATATATGACTGAATTAGTTTTATGCATGCTTTAATTTACCGATATGCCGTTGACGGGGAAGAAAGGTTCTCGTGAACAGCAGTGTAAGGAGCAAAAAAAGCATGTACGATCGGGATCATTGATGAGCTCAAAGAAGCCTGTCAATTATCCCGCTCGTGTGAATAAAATAGTAATAAGTGTATGTTACTTAGATTGTAAATTGTGCGTACACCCGGAGCACCCACGCTCACTAAAAAACTTCTTGCGGCGGCGTCGTGTGTCGGGTCGTCTTCTTCCCTCAAATATGGTCGAGGAGGGCGATGGCTGGAACATGCGTCAAGCTCGTGAACGGGTGCTGCTTGCGGGAGCTGGTTTGTTCGTGGTGTATGCATAACTAGAAATAAGTACTTATGTATGTTTTTATTATTGGCTGTATTGTCCTTCCTGTGTTGTATGTGACGGCGGCAACGTCCAGTTATAAACTCTATGCGCAGCGGGCAGTACCGTAATTTACCCTGTGGTAGCATTTCATTTTATTACAGTGGCAACACCGGCAACTGTCATCGCTCCCCCACCCATCTGGCTATATAAAGGGAGCGCTCGGTGTTCTTCGGATCATTCTGGCTCCGGACACGGGCCGGTGCACATGCTGAAGGCCTATAGTTCTATAGGTTGCAACCTACGCACAACTCGTCGCCTATATATATGACGGCGGCAACGTCCAGTTGTAAACTCTTTGCGCAGCGGGCAGTACCGTAATTTACCCTGTCGTAGCATTCAATTTTATTACAGTGGCAACATCGGCAACTATCATTGCTCCCCCAACCATCTGGCTATAAAAAGGAACCGCTCGGTGTACTACGGATCATTCTTGCTCCAGACACGGCCCGATGCACTTGCTGAAAGCCTATAGTTATATAGGTTGCAACCTACGCACAACCCGTTATCTTAATATATATAAATCTCGTGTCACAATGTTTGTCCTCAATGGACTCCTAAACCACTTAAGCGATTATAATAAAATTCGCACACCATGTGCAGTTCGATCCAACTTGAGAGATAGGACAGTTTATATCTCAATCTATAATAGATATATATAATATTAAATACCCGTGCAAAGCCGGGGCGGGCCGCTAGTATATATATATGTTCATGTTAGTAATAAGCGAAATGTATAAATATAAAAATAATTTAACAAAAAGCACGGACCAAGGTGTCTGTGAAAATGCAGATAAAAAAAAAGAAGCGTAGACCCCCCACTAGATGGACCGACGGCCTGGAGTGGGAGATCACGAAACTTTGATCGCAATGCAACAGGAGAAATTTACATACTAACTACGCACATAACCTAGGTATAGAAACTATCAAATCCATACAGATGACCTCCTCCTCCTGACAGCCTCTGTGGTGTGATGGTTGAGCAGGTCGGCTCATAGCCTGGAGGCGCCGGGTTCGATTCCCGCGACAGGACAAATATTTGTGCACAGAAAAAGCGCAAAAACTTGTTCTGAGTCTGGGTGTTGTCGGACCATGGTCCTCGTAGTTCCTGGGTAGTAGTAGATTAGACACAGAGAATCCTAGTTAGGGTCCAGGATCTATGCTAGTGATCGTTGGGCGTTATTTATTCATATTTATTTATTTATTATTCGCACACCGGGACCACGCGATACACCGGATGTCATTTATTGAAATTTTCACCACCATGAACACCAAAATTTGCCGACCCAGGTGTCATAATAAGTACTCTATTTCAGGTTTTATTATTTTATTTTATGGTAAAGTTGGTACTTCTGACAATGAGATTGCATTCCTACATCGCGTGAATTATGGAACATTGTAAGGTTTTGTATTACTTCTCACATCAAAAGAAATATTACCTGAGGTGTTGTTCACCACAAATTGGGTTATTATCGACTTCGACTGTGTTGCCAGTTACAATCGGAACAGTAGTAGGAAAATTAATTTATTTTTCTGAGAAGTTACCGATACAGTAATAAAAAGTCTTAAACTATATCTATAACGAGCTTCGCTTCAGCTTCGCCCGCGGCGTGGGCTATGGGAAAATAATTCAACCACCCATTTCACCCTCTTAAGGGTGGAATTTCAAAAAATCCTTTCTTAGCGGATGCCTCCGTCATAAGATCTACCTGCATGCAAAATTTCAGCCCGATCCGTCCAGTGGTTTGGGCTGTGCGTTGATAGATCACTATGTCAGTCAGTCACCTTTGAGTTATTTATATTTAGAAGATAGATGTACTAGGTAATAGGATTTTTTCTGCAAAATTCGTCTAGGTAGGTATACCACCGCTTTGCCAGTTATTCTGCCGCCAAGCAGTAGTGCGCAAGTACTGCTTAAAGTAGCTAGTGAAATTACTGTGCAAATGAGAATTTGTGACTTGATCTCACAGTCTAGTAATCATACTAGATTGTGCTGATGTCTAAGGATGACGTGCGCAGTGCAGTGTCACACGAGGTTGGCGTTCCGAGTGATACTGCAACTGATATGGGCAGCCGTGTCACTTAACATCAGGCGAACGGTTAGCTCTTAAAGTAATTACTTAACATTTAAAAAATGTAAGCACCTACATATTATTAAATACCGTATTGAAATTTCAGGCATTGATATAGTTATCTGCGCTGAATTCGCAAGCTGCGCTTTTGATTGCTCTAGTGCAGAAAATAAACGAAAGAAAAAAGAAACTAGGTGCTAGTGCGTTTAGTTTTAATCGTAGTTTGGAAAATACTCGTGAACCAAACGGCGCAGGCTAGCCCCCACTAGGTGGACCGAAGATCTGCACTCCTACCGCGTAACTGTTCTGGGAATCGGCTTCGCCTGCCACCCTAAACGCGCCAATTAACAAGTCCACGAGTGCGAGCAAGAGAGAACACGATTACCATCTCCACCAGACTTACGCCGTAAGGCCCGTGTGGGAACTGATGGATGCAGGAGACAAGCAGCCGTTCAAAGTGACGCTCTGTGGGGGAAGCCTAAATGCTTAGCAGACGTCTTTAGGCTGATGATTCTTCAATCTAGTCTTAGGTCCGTATATAGAACAATGCTCAGTCATCGATCGGTGCTCAAGCAGAGATTTCTTCACTAATTGACCACTTTATCAATGAAATCTCTGCTTGAGCACCGATCGATGACTGAGCATCGTTCTGTAATACGGACCTTAGTCTCATGTGTTCATTCACGGAAATACTCAATTTTTGAAATGCTTGGGCTTTTTTTTATCTAATTGCAATTTTTTCTCTCTCTGTAATGTGCCTGTCAGACTTTGTAGAGTGCTGAAATCAACATTTTCAATCCAGTCTGAGGTCCGTATTACAGAACTTTGCTCAGTCATCGATCGGTGCTCGAGCAGAGATTTTATTCACTAATTGATCACTTTATTAATGTTATCTCTGCTTGAGCACCGATTGATGACTAAGCATCGTTCTGTAATACGGACCTGAGTTTTTTCGACAGTGGTGGAAAAGGAAATGCTCAAATCTGGCAATACTGGTTCTCCAAGCAATAAGGAAGAGAGATGTGATCATTATCGGCACCATGAGAACGTTATAGCACAGAAATAACTAAACAAAATGAGAATAAAGATAAGTTTCCGAAAACTGCAACAGCGATGTATTCTTATATTTGGTCTAGAAATTGAAATAATGGTAATAAAAAAATAATAGTAGTGCTCAACGATCACGTACATAGATCCTGGACCCTAACTAAGGCTCCATGTATCTAGAGACCCAGGAACTACGAGGACCATGGTCCCACAACACCCAGACATAAAACAAGTATTTGCGCTTTTTTCTTCGCACAAATACTAGTCCGGTCGCGGGAATCGAACCTATGTTATGAGCCAACCTGCTCAACCACTACACCACAGAGGCATAATTTAGTGTAAGTATTCGAGTATTTGTAGTATTTGTAAGGGTTTGATATGTGCACGAAAAAAAACAATTACTGGTCCTGTGTCTGGGTGTATTTTGTATTGTATTTTATTCATAAACAACATACATTGTGTGTGAATTACATTATATATATAAATTTTATATAAATAACATTTAAAGTAAATAAATTAAATTAAAATATTGGCATGCAAATTAACATAGTTTTACAATAGGTGTTGTTTGTAGAAAATTTGTCACAATGTGACGTTTTACAAACACCTATTGTAAAACTATATTAATTTGCATGCCAATATTTTAATTTAATATATTTACTTTAAATGTTATTTATATAAAATTTATATATTTAATGTTTAACGTCACACATGTCATGTTGTTGTGTGGTATTATGGGTTCTCGTAGTTTCATTGGGCGTTACATATATTTATTTATGTATGCTTAGGTATGCAAATATTGCAAACAAAAGATTTTCCTGTGACTTTTTTATTTTTTTCAGTTCGTGCTTTGTTTATTCTCGAACAAAATACAAAGAGGCTTTTACCTGACCTATTATTTATAGGGTGGTTATAACTTTGCAAACTTTAACCGTGGAAAAGTTGCATTGCAAATTTATTTCAAAGTTTGTGGCAAACATGCACCGACAAGGATTAAACTTGGCGAGGCGTCATTCTACCACTTCCGTTTCCTTGCAAAGTTGCCACTGGAACTAGGTTTTAACTTTTGCTATGCATTTGTGTATCGCATTTATTCTCTAATGCAAAATAATCTGTATTGGCTATAGAGAAGTGTTATCAAGAGAAAGAAAGAAATACCTAAACACAGTTTGAGCACAGCAATATACTATCGCCTGAGCCAATTAGCGTGCAATTTTGCAGATTTATCATTTATTTAGCATGCGAACAGCCAAAAAGTGGAACGCTTTACGTCCGTATTTCCCGAAAACTACAACCTTGGAATCTTCAAATCGAGAGTGAACAGGTATCTTCTAGGCAAGCGTGTTCATCCTAGACCGCATTGTCACTTACCATCAGGTGTGATAGTAGTTAAACGCAAGCCTATCTATTATATATAAAACTCAAAGGTGACTGACTGACATAGTGATCTATCAACGCACACCCCAAACTGGACGGATCGGGCTGAAAATTGGTCTGCAGGTAGATGTTATGACGTAGGCATCCGCTAAGAAACGATTTTTCGAAATTAAGAGTGTGAAATGGGTGAATTATTTTCCCATAGGCCACGCTGCGGGTGAAGCTGCGGGCAGAAGCTCGTCAAACAATAAAAAAAAATGGAGCTCAAGAGAAGCTGAACACATGATTGAAGAAAAAATAAATTGAATAAGTTCATGTATTCGTGGTAGACACCTACCTCGTCACGTAACAAAGCTTTTGTCGCACGTAAGCCAAAATCTGTTATGATATATCAGATAAATATCATCCTAAAGATTGCCTGGAAGAAATCACTTTAAGCGATAAGGTCGCCCATTATTCCCCATTTCTTGTAAAATGTTGTATATTTGTAAAGTTTATTATGTATTTGCACAGACCGCATATTTTCACTAAGTCTATGGTTTGGTGTGTACCTACAATAAAGAGTTTATCTATCTATATCTAATAATAATAATAACGCCCAACGATCACATACATCTAACTAGAGGTCTAGGGACCCAGGAACTACGAGGACCATAGTCCCACAATATCTAGAACAAGTATTTGCATTTTTTTTTTTTTTATGTTAAGGAATGACGTGACGAGCTAGCCGTTCGCCTGATGTTAAACGACACAGCCGCCCATATCAGCTGCAGTGTCACTTGGAACTCTAAAGTATAGAGTTTCGCGTGACACTGCACTGCGCACGTCATCCAGAGACATCAGCACAATCTAGTAATAAGATTATTAAACTGTGAGATCAGTTCATAAAGTCTCATTTGCCCAGTAATCTCACTAGCTGCAGTGCCCTTCAAACCGGAACACAGCAGTGCTTGCGCACTACTGCTTGGCGGCAGAATAACTGGCAAAGCGGTGGTACCTACCTAGACGAACTTTGCGATAAAGTCCTACCACCTAGTGAGTAATAATTGCTTTTTTCTGTGCATAAATACTTGTCCTGTCGCGGGAATCGAACCCACCTCCTGGTTATGAACCAACCTGCTCAGCCACCACACCACAGAGATTGTTTATATAAATGCATACTTTTATTCTAATGAATAAAAAAATAAATATGGCTATGTTTTATACGCATATTTAGCCAGCAAATTTCACACACTAGCAATTTAGCCCTTCACTGAACAAAATTACACTTCACGTCATTTTGTATAAACTCTTTTTATTAACCTGTCCATCTGTCAGGGTTTTAGAATGGCCCAATAATTTTGAAACACGTTCGTTTCAAACTAATAATAGGGCTACCATAAAAATATTGAACAAAATTAGGACAAAGAGCTCAGACATTAACAGCCTTATTAATAAACACGAACTAGCTTTAGACTAGTCTCTTTCGATTCAGCTAAATATTCCAGTAGAAAAAAAGGACTAAAACTGAAGTAACTAATCCGAGACTAATACCTGTTTATTAATAAGGCATTAATGGTGTAACCACAAAAGATTTAAACAAGCTTTAGACAAATGTCAAACTAACACGTTTGATGTCTGTCTAAGCCTTGTTTACGTATTTGTGGTAGCGATTGAAGGGTTGAGAATAAAAAGGGTTTAACTGTCAAATTGATAGATTCGACAAAATTGATTTTATACTTCAACGGCGTCATTTTAATGTAGAGTGCTTATAAGGTAATAAAAAAGGTTTATGTAAGTTTCTGTCGCTCGAAAATGTTTTTATTCTATTTTAAAATGCTAAATATAGTATTAATTCATACAACAGTAATTGTATGAATTAATACTATATTTAGTATTATATATAGTATTTAAAAATATAATATAATATAATAAATATAATAATGTTTTTATGCTAAGCGAACTGTATTCCTGTTAAAGATAAACACAACAGGTTTTTAGACTCAAAATCTCGAGATTTAAGCTTCATTTCGGTATTTTGAGAATGTATTATTGTAGATAATTTCACGCTGAATCCAACGATACTTATGTCATTTTGTGAAAAAAAAAAACAGTTAAACCCTTTTTGTTCTCACCGCTTCGATTGGAATCGAGTTTGCCAATTTTGTAATAGTGTAATACACTATAAATTAGATAAATAGATAAATTCTTTATTGTACACACCACATACTGACAGCTTCTGTGGTGTGGTGGTTAAAAGGTCAGCTCATAGCCCGGAGGAGGTGGGTTCGATTCCCGCGGCAAGTCCAGTAATTGTGCACAGAAAAAAAAGCGCAAATACATGTTCTGAGTCTGGGTGTTGTGGGACCATGGTGCTCGTAGTTCCTGTGGTTGGATCTGTGTATGTGATCGTTGGGCATTATTATTATTTTATTATTATTATTTTATTATTATTACTTTATTATTATTATTATTTTATTATTGTTATTATTTTATTATTATTATTATTTTATTATTATTATTATTCTATTATTATTATTATTAAAATTTAAAGAATACAACTAATTACAAGTAATGGAGAACAATGGGCGACCTTATCGCTAAAAGCGATCTCTTCCAGGCAACCTTTGGACGGAGAGATCTATATAAAGTAGTATGGACGGTGTGCACTTAACTACAGCATTCTAATGAGATCATTTACCATAACATAATAAATAAATTAGCGTCTGGATATAACTTTTTCATCGAATATTACCTGACGTCTCCGTTTAAAAACTAATTTTTAATTAAATTTATTGATTATATTTATCTTGTACTAATTTCTTTTTACAAAAGGTTAATAGGTTTCTGAAGGTTTTTTGTCAAAGACTAAAAACCAAATTGTCTCCGAATAATCACGATACGTTGCCGTATTAGGCATACTTTTCTTATACCTTGCTAATCACAGTTTAACCAACGTCGTGGTTACATAGAAGCAGCGCTGCCGATAGTCTGACATTCATTTAATTAAAAGCGCTGCATTGCGCTTTTAATTAAATGAATGTCAGACTAGACTGTTCGCTTGAAGCGACACTTTTTGACATAAGATTAAACAATTTAAATAAGGAATAGTTACCGTCTACAGCTACGAATGTACCCTAGATAATGGCAGGTGGTAAAACTTTACTACCTACATTTACCCTCTACCTACTTACTTTGCACCAGGGTGGTAGACATTTTGCTACACAATCTAATCCCTGCAGTGCATCGACCAATGAGAGCGCTGCATTTTCTGTTGGCAGACTCGGTTTCTTTCCACCATAGAAATGCGGTTAATGGTTCTCCATTGAATTATCACAACTCTGAATGAGGTTTAACAAAATGGTTTTTGTTGGTTTTGTTATCGCAACCTATTGTTACGGTAACCTTGTTTCAAACAAAGGCGTATCTAGGATTTATTATTTTATTTAGGGTTTAAGGCAGTGCCTTAGTTCAAATTACTTGGAATTTTTCGGCTTAAAGTTATAAGGAATTTGAAACTTTTTTATTTTTGAGGCTTCTCAATGAGTCCTAATAAACCGAGTCACAGTATTATGTATGTGACTTAACACGTCGAGTTTGAAGGGAATGGCCAACAAAACCTTATCCAAATGAATAAATAAAAAGTTAAGGAAATAGGAAAAAAAAGTGTAAATAAGTCCCTCCTGCATTTTGTAAATAAATAATAATAATAACAAAACTAACAATGGTGTCAATTCTGTGTTGCATTATCTAAAACTAAAGTAAACTTAAAGTATGGCGGTACTCTTCTGATAAAGGGGAGATGACAAAGACGGAAATATCTTAATTTCGTTTAGCTTTAGAGTATGCGACAGAATCAACACTAATATGTAAGTATTGTATATTAAAAAAGAGCACGGACCCAGGAGTCTGTGGTAAAGCTGCATAAAAAAATAAACTATTTCTCGATTATTTGGGAAATTAAATACAATGCAGTAGTAAAACTTAGGTCCGTATTACAGAACGATGCTCCGTCATCGATCGGTGCTCAAGCAGAGATTTCATTCATAAAGTGATCAATTAGTGAATCTGTGCTCAAGCCGAGATTTCATTCATAAAGTTATCATTTAGTGAATGAAATCTCTGCTTGAGCACCGATCGATGACTGAGCATCGTTCTGTAATACAAACCTAATCTAAGAAGCCGCTACCAGTAGGCAACGTGCCAAAAATGTAGGCGACATTACCCCGATGAATAAAAAAAAATATTTTAAAATATTTTCAGTATTTTTGAATTATTGTAAAATATTTTTGAAATACTTACTTACCTGTAGGTAACGAAGAATATAATAGAATAGAAATACTATACGAAAATAAAAGTTAATTACTACAGAATATACTATAGTCTAATCGTAATTATTACCTAGATATTAAAACTTAATGATCCCAGCACAAAACATAAAGTAAAACCCATTTCAGGCAAATTTTAAAATGTCATAGTTCAACCGATATAAATGGAAACTCCAGAAAAACAACCACCTTGTAATTGTACGTATAATTACCTAAAATGTGGAGACACAAAAGTTTAGTTATAGGCTAAGAGCTAGTAATAAGAAAGACGGAGCGTGAAATCAAAATAAAGTTTTTTTTATTATTATGCTAATGATGACGTGACGAGCTAGTCGTTCACCGATGTTAAGTGACACGGTTGCCCATATCAGTTGCAGTGCTACTCGGAACTCTAAAAGTATAGTTTTGCGTGACACTGCACTGCTCTGATCTTCCTGAGACATCAGCACATTTTAGTAATAATAAGATTACTAGACTGTGAGATCAACAAATCTGTGAGGTGAAATTATGGGCAACTGAGACCATTTGCCCAGTAATTTCAGGTACAAACCGGAACACAGTAGTACTTGCGCACTGCTGCTTGGCGGAATAACTGACAAAGCAGTGCTAGGAAGTACATATAATTTATCATAGAATTCACACCCCCTCTCAATAACCTTTCCCTAAAAGTCAGAAACCTCTCGAACTATAATTTATAACCGCAAAATTATCGCGTGACTATACAAGGGGTGGCATGGCCAATGTCACGGCAAAAATAATATGCTTGAAATACCGGCGCCTTTTGGAAGGCGCATGGAAAACTTTGGGGTTGTTCTAGCATCATAAATAAAGCATATGTAGATAAGTAATATTCGCATAGTTTTTGGAGACTTCGTATCCTTTCGTTGTCTTTATGAGTAGACCGCGATTTGGAAGTAAAGTATGTATTATATAGGAAGTTCGTAGAACGCGTGCCACGGTCCACGTGTATCATAATTAAAGGGGTGAGAACAAAAAGGGTTTAACTGATTTTTTTCACAAAATGACTGATGGGTATCCTTGGATTCAGCGTGAAATTATCTACAATAATACATTATCGAAATACCGAAATGAAGCTTAAATCTCGAGATTTTGAGTCTAAAAACAGTTTAACTATCACAGGAATGCAGTTCGCTTAAAATATGCATACAACATGATTATAATTATTTTATTATATTATATTTTTACAGTAATTCTATGAATTAATAGTACTACATTTAGTATTTTAAAATAGAATTAAAACATGTTCAAGCAACTGAACTTACATAAACCTTTTCTATTACCATATAAGCACTCTACATCGAAATGAAGCCGTTGAAGTTTAAATTTAATTTTCTCGAAACTATCAATTTGACAGTTAAACCCTTTTTATTCTCAACCCTTCAATTATAGTCTTTATAAACCTAAACAGCGTCACATACATTTAAACACATGACTTCAGCGATAGTTTTTTTAAAGACTTCGAAATTTTATAATAATAATATGTGTGGACATGTCATGGAAGTTGAGAGTTGTTGGTTCACGTAGATCTACATTGTCAACATGACAAAGTTAACAATTTGGATTAATATGTTGGTACGTCCGGTAAAATGTCAATTTACAATTTTCGAGATGGCGATATTAACATTAGACAAAGCAAAAACAAAGTTATATCGCCCGATAGGAGGAGCTAAAGAAGTTTTGTTTCAGTCGTTGTGAAGCACGCGGGAAGCACCAGCTTTTAAATAAAAATTCATCAAACTCGGTTCACTTAGTCGAAAGTTATGAGGAAATAAACATTTAAAAAAAACAGTTAATTGAGAACCTCCTCAGTTTTTGAAGTCTGTTGTTTTTTAGCGCGATTGTATCCTGTATAAACAAATAGCTAAGTGTTTATAATGAACGAGCTTCTGCCCGCAGCTTCGCCCGCGGCGTGGCCTATGGGAAAATAATTCAACCACCCATTTGACCCTCTTAAGGGTAGAATTTCGAAAAATTTTTCTGATCGGATGCCTACGTCATAACATCTACCTGCATCCCAAATTTCAGCCCGATCCGTCTAGTGGTTTGTGCTATGCGTTGATAGATCACTATGTCAGTCAGTCACCTTTGAGTTATATATATTTAGATTAAAATATACAGTTTGAAACTATAAAAGTTTATAAGGTTTAAGTTAGATTTACGATTTTAAATTTGGCCGCGTAATTAGCCGGATTCGTGTTCCGGAGGTATTAGCGAGGCCCTAATGTTTGCTGACGTAGGAAATTGGACTACATTTAGTTTTAATGTCGCTTAACTTTGCTCGGTTGTTATTCAAATATACACAGTGGAATTTAATTTGTTCTTTTCCGTAAATTTATGTGAGAACATACATTATATTTTATAGCATAGTCTGAGTAGACCATGCTATAGAATATACGAAAAAATTGCAATTAAAAAAAATCTAAAGTAACTGGATAAATGTCAGAAATGTATATTTAATTCTACACAAAGCGCGGGCACCGGATGGGTGCTTTGCAGTGTTGGAATAGGATAGATAAAAAAAATGTACGTTTCGTTCAAAAAGATATTTTAAAAATCGTACATCTTGGAAAAACACCAATTTAATACGATAATCTCGCAGTATTACATTATATATTAGCCACACGTGACCAAAATGCTGGCCTCTACTTCGGCCAAAGATTGAGCATTGCCATTCGACGTGGCAATGCTGCCAGCATAATGGGCACGTTGCCTATTGGTAGTGGTTTGTTTGATTAAGTTCCCTTTTTATTGCTTTATGTTTATTAAATAATATTATGTACACTGTAAAGGGAGAATAATTAAAGGAACTAAGAAAATATGGAAGACACAATTTAACCATCAATCATCAACTAAAAAAAACAACTTTAAATTATCAATTAACTTAGGTATATCAATGTTCAATGGTCTACATACCGTCATTATTATTATTATTGGCTCTTCTTAACCTTGGTTCGAAATAGTGCAGATGCCACTTTTGCTAAGTTTAACTTTTTTTTTTTTTTTTTTTGAGGGGGGAAATGCCCTCGCACTTCCCTGCAACCACGGGGGTGGTGGCAGGGGGTATGTGGGACTTGAACCCACTAAAACCCCCCCGTGAGCCCTCGACCGCCGTACCGGGGCGAGAAGGGGTCGCGACTGCAGTCCAGCCAGCTCGTCCCCGGCGGCAGGCCCTTTCGGGCCTCTCCGCGCCAAAGGATGGGTGACCCTGCTCACCAAGGTCACCCACCAGACGTGTGGGGCCGTGCAAGCAGGCGGAGAGTCCCCCGACTCTCCACCAGTGGCCCCACTACGGGGGAGGGAGGAGGTGCGCGTAACGCCTCCTCCTCCCTCCCACTCGTCTGCGCCGGAGCGGGTCAGCTCCAGCGGCCTCCTCTCTGACCCTCTCCGCGGTCTCCTTCTGCGCCATCACGTACTCGCAGAAGGAGACCACCGCCTGCCACGATCTCTCGCTGTCAAGCATGGCTCTCACCACGCTTGGCAGCGAGAGATCGTGGCCTACTGCCAAGGAAAGTGTGTGCCGCTGCGGGTCCTAAGCGGCACACACTTCCAGTGTGTGGGGCGCTGTATCCTCCAGCGCCCCACACTCATGGCAGGCAGGGGTCGCTTCCCGCCTCGCGATTTGGTGCAGGTACTTTCCAAAGCATCCATGCCCGGAAAGCACCTGCACCAACCGGAAGGTCAGCGACCCGTGGGGCCGCCTCACCCACCTCTGGTTTTACTGCATCAACAATAAGATTGCATCTATAGTTCATGTTACAAGTCTGTACCGAATATTTGACTGATTAAGGTCGATTTTACGAAATATTCTTTCACAATCTGCATTTGCATGTGCAACCACTACACGATTCAGTGTTTTTATGGGTATTTATTGAAAATAACTTGTGAACTCAGAAATTATCGTATTTTTGCGTACGATCATCAAAAGTGGATAGTATATCGTACATTATGAAAAATTATTGTACAAATACGATAATTATCGTACAAAATCCAACCCTGGTGCTTTGTAAATGTTTCGTAGGTAATAAAACACCTGCTTTGTTCAATGTCGCAAGGATGTTCTTTATAATTTGACGAGCTTCTGCCCGCAGCTTCGCCCGCGGCGTGGCCTTTGGGAATTTTCCCAAAGGCATTATTTATGTAACCACCCATTTCACCCTCTTGGGTGGAATTTCGAAAAATCTTTTCTTAACGGATGCCTACGTCATAACATCTACCTGCATGCAAAATTTCAGCCCGATCCGTCCAGTGGCTTGGACTTTGCGTTGATAGATCACTATGTCAGTCACCTTTGAGTTATATATATTTAGAAGAAGAAGAAGATAGAAAAAGAAAGATTTCGCAGTAATTTGATAATACCTAGATTTAAATTTTATTTCTTAAGTACGTTTGGTATTTAGTTATATTAAGAGCGTACAAATTTGTTTCTATTGGTTGCAATTGAGTACGTAATCGCCCAGCTGGATAATGGCTGGCTGTAATATGGAAATATTACAAGGTTTGCTTAATTTGGGTCTAAATGGCGGTGTATGAAATATCCCTAAATATTGTTATTATATTATTATTATTATCAGCATGTGCCTGTCCGCACTAAAGTTTGACAGCCCCTAAATTCGTAATTATCTCTATGGTGTACCTACTGCAATGCATTTGAGTATGTCTTAGAAAGATAAAGTTTTCTGGACCATCAACATCTGAATGGCTATACCAAAATAGACAACGATATTGATCAGCCCGGCCCACTGAAACTAAAGCCCATCCATGCACATCACCATAAATTTGGCACTTAATATCTGGAACACCTTATCCATTCATGAAATTTTATATCCTCCAATGAAACTTGAAATTTGAACCTTAAAAACTTCCTTTAGAACCAAAGAATATTTAACTCAAGCTTTGTATCTGCTGTGCGTCTGCTTATAATTTTTTAACGGCTTATCCGATTTGCATGCTGCTCACGCTTATTTATAGCCACATTGTCGAGCCAAATTTTTAAAACATAAGTTATAACGCTGTGATAAATAAAAGCTAAGTAAAAACGATTTTAGAGAAGACATGTAACTGCAGACAGGGCTACGATAAGGTTGATATTTGAGTAGCAAGTTTTGTCCTTGACAGAACCTTGGTTCGAGGAATACGTGTAACTACAATGGAGCACGAATGATGAACACGCGAATTGATTTAGTAACTGAGAATTTGATATCTTGGAGTAAATAATATATAATTATCCGTGTGGTTCCGGTGCACCAATAGGACATACCCAACTCTTCCCACTGGTGCAGTTAGAGCCGGCTATGGAAATACTGGGAATGGGCAGTAGTATTCCGCCATCACTAAAACGCCAACTAAGATTAATGCTCACGAATAACTTTTAAAGATATGCAACTTAAATATTTTGAATGTTATGGTGCGCATGATGTCAACGGAATTTGCATTCACATTTAGTTTTTTTACGTTACGAATGATGTGATGATAGTCGTTCACTTGATGTAAACGACACGGCTGCCCACAACAGAAGCAGTACTCTATAAACTCTATATACTCTATGGAGACGAGGATCGCGATGGCCCAAGCTGCGTCTCGTTTGACGCTGTGTGTCTGCATGACGGTATGAAAATTAGCGTCCATTTGCGTATAACAAATCTTCTACAACGTACAATTGTAACCATTACTGAATAAATAGATTATTGATTGGTTGATTGATAAAGTATACTCACTCGGCATAAGCTCACTCGGAACTCTTAAGTATAGAGTTTCGCGCGAGACTGCACTGCGCACATCATCCTGAGATATCAGCACAGTCTGGTAATAAGATTACTGTGAGATCAGATCAGTTTTTGACGAAAATTTGAATAAATGGTGTTTGTAGTCGACTGCGTCGGTTTGAAAGTCGAACCGTCTACCGCTAAGCCATTATCATAATGGCGCCTACCTACATCCTTTTCAAGTGATTTCCAGAAAACTATTGTATTTAGATAAGCAAAGTAAATATCGATTTGCAGAATTCAAAATAATCTTTAGCCTTGAATTTCACTTATCAACCAAACAAAAGATGACTTATTCACAAACAATTTCTGTTTATTAGTTTTGGCGATAAAAACGTAGAACTTATCTTGCGGGATAAGGAACTGATTTAATCTATACATATAAAATTCAAAGTCCTGACTGACTGACTGACTTACATATCAATGCAGCCTAAACCGCTGATTCTAGAGACTTCAAATTTAGAGGGTGTGTTCTTTGTATGGTGTAGGTACCCACTACGAAAGGGTTTTCCAAAATTCTACCCCTAAGAGGGTGAAATGGGTCGTTGAATTAACTATGAAAATGAGAATTGAACCCGCTGCCTACCGGTAATGAGCCGACCTGCTCAACCACCAAACCACAGAGGTTGTCAAGTAATTTAATAAATCCACGAAGAATTATAAAGCTATGCAGCATCTTGCACCACCTCAAACCCGATGATGGTATGAAAGTCGGTAGAGACTAACAGCAGAAGCCCATTAAAAAAAAACTTCGCCTACACCTCCCAGTGTTGCGAGCATCCAAGAAGCTTATATAAAACACTGGAGAATGCATTGCGAATATATTCGACGTGATATATTTTACTTATCTTTCAGGGTAACGTGGTCACCCTATAGAAAGAGAAAAAAACATATTAAAATTAGCGGAGCACGCCACGTAGTAAAAAATTTACTCAGTAATTTTATCATTGACTACACCCAAATAGCGTGCGAAATTATGCAAAATGACCTAAGCGCCATGTCATTAAGTCACACCCCGTGACGTCAATCACAAAGTGGGGTGGGGTAGGGTGCGGCTTTATTAGCAGGAACCTTAGACTAAAGGAATTTAATAGACTACGTGACTAGAACTAAATATTCTACAGACTCTAACGTATTCATCATATGAGCCTACTGGACAGTATGGCGATTAGGCGATAAAATTGCCACCACGTTGCTAATTATTCTGCCGCCAAATAGTAGTGTGCAAGCACTAGTGTGCTCGGGCTTGAAGGGCACTGTATCTAGTGAAATTACTGGGCAATTGAGATTTTATGATCTGATCGTACAGTCTTATTAACAGACTGTGCTGATGTCTCAGGATGTCTCAGTGCAGTGTTACGTGAAACTTTATATTTTGAAGTTCCTAATGAAACTGTTCTGTAATTGGCGGCCGTGTCGCTTAAGATCAGGTGAACGACTAGCTCGTCACATTATTCAATAACATAAAACAAAAGTTTATCGGTTTTCTATAGACTGCATTTTGGAAAGCGTGCGAAGGAATTACACGATCTTATTCCTCCATCTCCCTTCTTTTTCCGAATATCAAGGTGAAGAAAAACATGGTTTAAATTTATCCACATATGGTTGAAATTCCATCAACCCGGACTAAACGTTTTGCCACGCACTTTATAGTGCGAACAGCCAATGAATGGAACAACTTGCCGGCGTCCTTGTTTCCACCTAACTACAATCTGGGAGTCTTCAAGTCAATAGTGAAAAGGTATCTTCTAGACAAGCATGCATCATTATAGACTGCGTCGGCACCATCAGGTGAAACAGTAGTCAAATACTTTGTTTATAAACCTATTTGACTAGCCTGATAGCTCAGTTGGTAGTAACCCTGCCTTCTGAACTATAGGTTGTGGGTTCGATTCCCACCCAGGACAAATATTTGTGTGATGAACATCGATGTTTGTTCTGTGTCTGGGTATTATATTGTATTCTATGTATGTATATATTCAGGTTCCCATAGTATAAGCTTTGCTTAGTTTGGGGCTAGATGGCGCTGTGTAGAATGTCCACATTTATTTATTATTATTATTGACTGACCCGATAGCTCAGTTGGTAGTGACTCTGCCTTCTGAACTGCGGGTTGTGGGTTCGATTCCCACCCAGGACAAACATTTGTGTGATTAACATCGATGTTTGTTCTGTGTCTGGGTGTTATATTGTATTCTATGTATGTATTTACAAACAAAAAGTATCTAAGTATTGTATCAGTTATCTGGTTCCCATAGTACAAGCTTTGCTTAGTTTGGGGCTAGATGGCGTTGTGTGAGATGTCCACACGTATTATTATTATTATTATTGTTCATTAAAAATCACGTAACTTAAGTAGTTTTATGTCATAGGTATTATTCCTATCTGCGGAATCATTACTAACCTGACTCAGGCACGTTTTCGTAAAGCCAACACATTAGCTGGGTATCAAGTCATAGTGTTGTTATGATTTTTCCCGAGTTAATTGTTCGTTTTTGAAGTAATACTTCACATACGCTTGACTTGGGGAGTAAGCTGGTGAATGGAGGAACGGAAATTGAAGTTGAATCACCTAGATCTTCATTGTTAACATAATAAAGTTGAAATTTAGTATAATTATGTTGAATGTCCGGTAAAATGACATTTTTTTTTTATGTTACGGAATGACGTGACGAGCTAGCCGTTCGCCTGATGTTAAACGACACGGCTGCCCATATCAGCTGCAGTGTCACTCGGAACTCTAAAGTATAGAGGTTCGCGTGACACTGCACTGCGCACGTCATCCAGAGACATCAGCACAATCTAGTAATAAGATTATTAAACTGTGAGATCAGTTTATAAAGTCTCATTTGCCCAGTAATTTCACTAGCTACAGTGCCCTTCAAACCGGAACACAGTAGTGCTTGCACACTACTGCTTGGCGGCAGAATAACTGGCAAAGCGGTGGTACCTACCTAGACGAACTTTGCAGTAAAGTCCTACCACCTAGTAAAATTTACAATTGTCAAGATGGCGACATTAACATTGAACAAAGCAAAAACAAAGTTATACCGGCCGATAGATGGAGCTAAACTAAAGAAGTTTTACTTCAGTCGTGTGGTCTAAAGCACACTCGTTTTTTATGTTAATGAATCACATGACGAACTAATCATTGATAACCTGATGTGAAGCGACACGGCCACCAACAGCAGTTGCAGTGTCATTCGGAACTCTAATGTAAAATTTGCGTGACACTGCACTGCGCACGTCATCCTGACATAGAGATCAAATCATAAAGTCTCATTGCCCAGTTCACTAGCTACATTGGCCATCGAACCGGAACACAGTAGTGTTTGTAAACTACTTAGAATAACTGGCAAAGCAGTGGTGCCTACCTAGACTAATCTTGCCAGACACCTATTAGTAAGTTGACTTGCTTACAATCAATATACGACGCTTCTATAGTATGCACGCGACATATACTTTTATATAAGTAAGTATATTTAATAATGAAATGATTTAATTAGTCTAATCCAATTAAATAAATCCGATTTCTGGAAGTCAATTAAGAGTCTATAAAGAAGAGCGTGCGTGGCTCAGCCGTAGCCCATTCGACTTTCAAACCGACTAACTATATTACAAGTAGATATTTATTTGACAGCTTCTGTGATTTGGTGGTTTACAGGGTGGCTCATAACTTGGAGGTGGTGAGTTCGATTCCGGCAGAAAGGTCAAATATTCGTTCATAGAAAAAAAAGTACTTGTTCTGTATCTGGGTGTTTTGGGACCCTCTTGTACAATACAATACAATACAAAACGCCTTATTGACAACACAAATAAACATGTAGAAAAGATAATTACATAATAAGAAAGGTACAATGGGCAGTCTTACAAAGACATCCTTTGGATGGACAGAGATATGAGACATGTAGTTCCTGGGACCCAAGACACAGATAATCCTAGTTAGGGAGAAAGATCTATTATGTGATCGTTGGGCGTTATTATTATCATCTAAACTAATATTATAACTAGGAAAGATTTAATTGTTTGTTTGCATTGAATAGGCCCTGAAATTTCTGGACTGATTTGAAAAATTATTTCACCATTCGAATCCTACATTATCTCTGATGAACATACTTAAATACTTAAATAAAAAAGTCTTAAAACTAAAGATTTAATAACTCTAAGATTTACAAGTAAAAGCCACAATTAAATAAAAAAAATTAAAAGCCCCCGACATAACATAATTTAAAAAAAAGGTAAAATGCCATTTTGTGGCGGCGGCCATCTTGGACCGATTTTCATAAAACATAGCTCCCTAAGAACACTTCCAACTAATTCACCTTTCAAACAAAAAAAAAAGAAAATCTAAATCGGTTTCTTCGTTCGGGAGTTAAGGTGCCTCAGACACACAGACACGTCAAACTTATATCACCTCGTCGTTTTACGTCGGGGATTCAAAACTAAAATAAAAAAAAAAATAAAAAAATTAGTCATTAAACAATTTCGTCACAGCAAAATGTATTTTATAACACAGCTTAAAGCTCACAGAAAGCGCCTATAATCGATTCAAAGATCTAGGCATTGCCGCGAAAGTTCAAGAACCTGTACGAAACCTTTAAAGTGTACATTTATTTAAATTTAAAGGAAAAAAGAACTATTTTGCGCCTGCATCCTTTCCACGACGAACTGGGGAAATGAGACAGAAGTACGGAAAGCTGTGGGAGTAAAAGAAACAGGCGATGTGTGTCTAGAACGTGTTTAACAATAGCGTGATGTGCCAGTGTATTTATTTTATTAATATGTTTATGAACATTATTAAAAAGCTACTCTGGCCGAGTTTACTATTCGCATGGTATCCAAATACAATAAACAAAGTTATTTTATATTATTTTAAATCATTAAACATACACTACACATGCACTAACAATTGAAGGGGTGAGAATAAAAAGGATTTAACTGATTTTTTTGATAAAATGACTTATGGGTATTGTTGGATTCAGCGTGAAATTATCTTCAATAATACATTCTCAAAATACCGAAATGAGGCTTAAATCTCGAGATTTTGAGTCTAAAAATGGTTTATCTGTCACAGGAATACAGTACGCTTAGCATAAAAACATTACTTTATTTCTTTTATTATATTATATTTTTACAGTAATTGTATGAATTAGTACTATATTTAGTAATTTTAAATAGAAATAAAACATTTTCAAGCAACTGAAACTTACATAAACCTTTTCTATTACCTTATAAGCACTCTACATAAAAATGACGCCGCTGACGTTTAAAGTCAATTTTCTCGAAACTGTCAATTTGTCAGTTAAATCCTTTTTATTCTCAACCCTTCAATTATTACCTGTAATGTGGTGTTCCAATAATGAGTTTTATCTATCTATCTATAACATCAAAACTAACTTACCAAACATGACCACAATAAAGCTAAATGTACAATTAATTACAGGTAAGGACTGCATGCTACAATACTTTAACAGCCTTATTAATAAACAATAAAAGACAGCTGTAAAATTACCTATTTACATTCACGAACATTTTTTTCCCTTTGCAATATTTGTTAGGTAATCAACCGTAATAAATAGCGCATATTCTATGAAAATATACTCAAATCGTTTCTAAATTGATATTTAATTGTCTCGTTTATAAATTGATTTGAATATAATATAAATAAATATTTGTGGACATTTCACACAGCGCCATCTAGCCGCAAACTAAGCAAATCTTGTACTCTGGATAACTGATAAAATACTAAGATTTTTGTTTGTAAATAATAATAATAACAATAACGCCCAACGGTCACATACATAGATGAACCCTAACTAGGATTCCCTGAGTGTAGGGACCTAGGAACTACGTGGATCATGGTCCCACAACACCCAGACACAGAACAAGTAATTGCGTTTTTTTTTTCTTTGCACAAATACTCTGTCCTGGCACGGAAATCGAACTCTCTGCCTCCGGGTTATGAGCCGACCTGCTAGACCACTACACTACAGAGGGTTGTAATAAATACTTAGAATACAATATAACACCCTGACACAGTACAAACAACGATGTTCACACAAATGTTTGTCCTGGGTGGGAATCGAACCCACGGCTAGGTTACTACCATCTGAGCTATCAGGCCAGTCTAAAATCTAAAAATTATAAGAGAAATATTTCGGAAAGATGCTGATCATGTTCTATGGAGCCGACTGTACCTATACAGGAAATACCAAACGCAAACGCTTACGAGTTTTAAAACAGTTTTTTTTTTCATAAAGGTTCATGCATCGGACACGTAATGTACGATTTTCTTTATTTTATTTTGATTTGTTTGGGTGTAATTAATATTTTATTTCTTTATTTTAATGTAATGTTTGCCAACCGTTGATTTACACTCGACGGGAGCAGATACATAATTAGAGGTTATTAATCAGGTTCCTCTTTTGGAGCAAGAGACACGCTTCCTTTTGGTTAAAATTTATTTGTTTCTTTTTAATCCACGTTGCAAACAAAGGGCTGTTATAAGTTTAACGTGTAGAACAGGTTTTGTGTACCAGTTTTTTAACTTTTGTGCCTTTATTATATCAACAATTACTAATTTAACGTATTATTATGACTTTTTTGATAGTCAAAGTGTGAGAGCGGTCATTTCATGATGAGACCGGGTCATTTTATGATAATACTGGGTCATTTTATGATAAGACCGGGAAATTTTATGAAAATACCGGGACATTTTATAAAAAGACCGGGTCATTTTATGATTATACCGGGTCATTTGATGGTGAGACCGGGTCATTTCATGATGAGACCTAGTCGTCTTCATTCATCATTTGATCACTATCTTGCCTGATGCTAAGCTACCGTATTGCCAGTTATTCTGCCGCCTAGCAGTAGTGCACAAGCACTGCTGTATTTCAGTCTGAAGGGCACTGTAGCTAGTGAAATTACTGGCCAAGTGAGACTTTATGATCTGATCTCACAGTCTAGTAATCTTATTACTAGATTGCGCTGATGTCTCAGGATGACGTGCGCAATACGGGGACACGCGAAACTTTATAATTTAGAGTTCTGAGTGAACCTGCCACTGATATGGGCAGCCGTGTCGCTTAACATCAGGCAAACGGTTAGCTCGTCACAGCATTCCTTAACATAAAAAAGCAACGATGTGTTTGCCTAGAAGATATCTGTTCACTCTTAACTTGAAAACTCCCAGGTTATAGTGAACTGGAAACAAGAACGTCAGCAAGCCGTTCCATTTATTAGCTGTCATCATTACCATGACAATCCAATTTTATGACCGGACTTCTACATCATAACTATCGGTCACAAATTCCAATTTCTTTCTGAGAATCGATTGTTTTAAATAATGGGTTTTAATTGGAGTGTATATTAATCAGCCAATACCCAAGTATTGAACATCGTTTGGACAAGTAAAGATTTATGTAACAGCGCTTTTATACTGAATTATTGGGCATCGGATATCTTATTCTCGTTGTTCTTATTGGTGTTCAGTTCATTGCATTTTAGAAAGACAGAAAGAGAAAAAAGAAAAACTGTTTAATATATGAGCAAATATGAAAAAAAGGAAGAGGAACAGAAAGGACAAAAAAAGGAAAAGGAACTAAAAGAAAAAAGACGCAAATCCGTGCCATTGAGCGTTTTTTTATGATATAACTAGGTGGTTGGACTTTTCTGCAAAGTTCATTTAGGTAGGTAGCACCGCTTTGCCAGTTATTCTGCCGCCAAGTGTGCAAGCACTGCTGTGTTCCGGTTTGAAGGGCACTGTAGCTAGTGAAATTACTGGGCAAGTGAGACTTTATGTTCTGATCTCACAGTCGAGTAATCTTATTACCAGACTGTGTTGATGTCTCAGGATGATGTGCGTAGTGCAGCAGTCATGCGAAACTTTACATGTTGGAGTTCCGAGTGACACTGTTCTGTTATGGGCGGCCGTGTCGCTTAACATCAGGTGAACGACTAGATAGTCACATCATTCAATAACATAAAAAAAAAGATATAATTTCTATTTTCCAGTTCATATTTGAGATCACTTTTTAATTACATGAGCGAATGTGGCTTCGCGGTGGCTCATGCGACTTTCAAAACGTCGCGACGACGCGACGAACCATGGTCAGCGCCATCTAGTCCCAAACGAAGCAAAGCTTGTACTATGGGACCAAAAAAACATCCTGTAGTTTGTGGAAAATACAGAGTATCGCTAGAATTTCTATCCCTATATATTATATCCTATATAAAATTGTTTTCATCACAGAACCAACTGAAAGACGGAAATAAAAGAAAAAATCAGTGTCATTCCCAAAATTCGCATTGATCCTCGATGTGCACGGTGCATCCTGTATCCTTGATACGGTTTACTCAGAAATCCAATGAAGGGGTCACTTTTCCAAGAACCGCGGTAAAAGAAACATTGTAACTGGGTCCGAGCGATTCTTGCAATGCCAATAACAATTTTTTAAAGTAAATCTTTATGCATGCTTGAATCGGGGAGTAAGCTGGTGAATGCGAGGCGAACGTAAGTCGAAGTTGGTTCACATATTACGTATCTTCATCGCCAACATAACAAAGTGAAAAATTTGCATTATTATGTTGGTATGTTCTGTAAAATGACAATTTACAATTGTCAAGATGGCGACATTAACATTAAACAACGGACGATAGATGGAGCTGAACTAGAGAAGTTTTACTTCAGCCGTGTGGTCTAAAGCCCACTCGTTTTTTCTGCTTTCACCTTTGATAGGCTTCCATTTGATCACTGCCTCACCTGATGGTGACGATGGTCGACGACGGAACGTGCTTACCTAGAAGATGTCGGTTCACTCTTAACTTGAGAACTCCCAGATTTATTAGGAAACAGGGACGCTGGTTAAGTTGTTCCTTTTTTTGCCGTCCGCGCAGTAAATATTGAAGCGCAACGCTTTGTTCGGATGGGAATGCCCACCATAAAAGATAAATGGTGAAACACACTGCTATTTAATTTAGCTAGTGAGCTAACAAACCGCTTCAAACCGGAACACAGTTGTTCTCTAATAATAAATAAATAAATATGATATAATAATAAAGATAATATTAGTGGATATTTCACACAGCGCCATCCAGCCCTAAACTAAGCAAAGCTTGTACTATGGGTACCAGATAAATGATACAATACTTAGATACGTTTTGTTTGTAAATACATACATAGAATACTATATAACACCCGTCACAGAACAAAAACTTATTTTCATCACACATATGTTTGTCCTGGGTGGGAATCGAACCTACAACCCACAATTCAGAAGGCAGAGGTACCACCAACTGAGCTATCGGGCCAGTCAAACAATGATGTAATGGTATATTACATAACTCGATCCCAAGCAGGAAGTTTTTGTCAAATTCTATGATTGCATCGATTATCATACAATCTGCGGAACATGTTGGTAAAGATAATTTAACAGTATTAAATTCGTGACCACAGATGCTACAATAGTACATGACAGGCTCTGTAGTGTGGTGGTTGAGCAGGTCGGCTCATAACCCGGAGGCGGCAAGTTCGATTCCCGCGGCAGGATTTAAGTATTTGTGCACAGAAAAACAAGCGCAAATACTTGTTCTGAGTCTGGGTGTTGTGGGATCATGGTCCTCGTAGTTCCTGGGTCCCTAGACACAGGGAATCTCAGGGTCCAGGATCTATGTATGTGATCACGTTATTATTATTATTACATAAAAAAATAAATTCAAATTCAAACACAAATTCAAAAACAGAATCTCAGAAATTTAATTTCAAAGTAAAATTAAAATTATATTTATTGTAATATGAACGTATACTAATTATTACATATCACACATTATTTCATTAATTATACAATAAATATATAAATTATACAATAAATATATAAATTAAAATTAAACAACGGCAACAACAACAAATTATAACAATAATAAAATACTAAGTAAGTATATAAACATACAGTAATGGTTTACATGAAGTTTTAGTAGAAATTTTAGTTGAGAAAAAAGATGTGGATGTTTTGGCGGGAACGCGAAAAAGATTGCGTCACCGCATTGTGTTATTTTCCTAAACTTGTGTTATTTTCAGTGTTAGTGCATAAAATTGGTGGCATTCTATTCGTTAAGTGCTGGATTACAGGCGTGAGTGTGGGAAAATGGTATAATGATGGTGAAACGTTTCTTTTCGTGTTGTTTCCAAAACTCCATAGGAGCTTCAAGTAAAGTTGCCACCACTTTACTAGGAGTGTGACTTTGACTAGACTATGACTTGACTGACTTGACTTGATGACTTCGACTGTGACTTGATACAAATTTGCGTGAAATATCATTAACTTGATAAATTATCAATTACTTGACACTGGCTAAATACACAAAAGTGTGGAGCCAAAACATACAAAAAAAAAAAAAAAAGATGTGGATATTTCCCACGGCGCCCTCTAGCATAAAACTAAGCATAACTTGAATTATGGCAACCACCAAACTCATGGAATACATAGGTATCACATATAATAATTTTGTAGGTAAGGTACCTACTTAGACATATATTTAAGTATCTAAGAAGTAAATTATCTAACCTAAGTAAGTAATTGAAGTTACCTACCTAACCTCAGTAAGTAATTGAAGTTACAACACGTTAGTTAAAACACGTTAAATAATCATACAGGTAAGAAAGGCAAAGTACTTACTAGTAACTTATCTAACCTGAGTAAGTAAGTAATTGATAGGCTGGCCACAGCCACAATAAACTTGAATTTAATCATCAAAGCTCGTTAAAAAGAGGTGACAAAGCACCTCATTAGCACCAACTTGCACTTCGAAGCCGAACAAAAGGTATCACATAGCCTAAGAGCATCCAACAAGACCAAATGCAATGAAGTCGAGCCAAGCACAGAATACTAACAAGTTCCACGCAACTTGGAAAAAAAAACAACAACTTTTGCCTAAAGCCACAACCGGTCAGCAACTAACTTCACTCCTTCGCATTTCATTATGAAGGTCAGAATATCGCAGCCAACTCCGTCCGATCAGATGCTTTTTAACCAACGCGCGGAACGCACGTCGCCCGCTGCTCCCGCCCAAAAAACTTTACGTCACTTAAAAACGAGACACAAGTGCTTTTTTACGGGTAGTAATGTAAAGAAATACTTTTTGTGTTGTTTCACGAACACATTATGCAATAGAAGTGTTGTTTTAACAAGTTTTTTTGACGTGCAAGTTCAGATAGAAAGTTGTTGCTTCACGGGACATACTGAGTGTTTCTATGTGTATCAGTGAATATCGTGCTTTTTTGTGAGTTTTTTGAACTTTTCTGCAGCAAGGAACTGTAGTTTTTGCGTTGGGTAAGTCGAGCTTTTAGTTGTTTGTAAATGTCATGCAAGTGGAGTTGAATAATAATTGCAATAGTTGCAACGCTCGTGAGGTAACTTGATCCGTCTATTTTCGCTTGTTCGACAGCCTTGGGCGCAAGTGTGTAAGTCTGGTTAGATGATTTTTGAGATACATTTCACATTTGTTTTTTTGTTGCATTGTAATATTATTGTAATTCAAACTACACGTATAAGAACTTTTTATAATTAATAGGTAATTGTATTTATTATTGTATATTAGTCTGTGCATGATATAATATTTGGAATTTATAGTGAATACTTATAATTAGGTTTTTTTTTTTCATTACATAACTTAAGCTTACTAACTTAAGTTAAAGAAGAACTCCCGTAGCAACAGGTGTATCAAAACTTGTTTCTAGCACCTTTACATGCAGTATTTTACACAAAGTTTTGTATAATACGTGATATCTTATTATTTGAATATCTGTGCGAAAAATGACATTGACAATTAACGCCGCTTTAATTTAATTTAAAATGTCACAACTGTCCATTTCAAAATTTCTCACACAATACCTTATAAAAATACAACAATAAAACTGCCTTGAAAACAATTCATAAATTGCAGCACAACAGTGTATACTGATAAATTTAATTTTTTTTTCGTTTCGTAGTTGATAGAAATATAGCATTTATTTTTAATAGGTTGAACCTTATATTTCTATGCACCAGTGCTAAGACTAATTAGATAAAAAATTGCTTGTAATTTCTAGCATGTACACAAATACGTGTCTAGATGATTACCACCAGAGCAGTTGCATCAATATTTTTTTAAGCATACATTAATGATACAATACAACCAGCATAGCATCTTTTTGGTCACGCATGTTTTTTCTAAACAAATATTAGTTCTCAAATACAATAAATTTAAAATACAGTATTTGTTACATAGATATTTGGTAAATTGAAGTAAACAATGACTGTAAAGTCTTTTAATTTAGATTTAAATATACTTAATTAAGACGGGTTTATAGGGTTTAAAACTGCTGTATCTGTATAACAATGGTTAGGTATTGCATCTTTTTTTTCAGTATATCTAAATGCCCAGTAATTTTTTTTCGCCCAACGATCATTTTCATAGATCCTGGACCTTATTAGGATTCCTTGTCTCTAGGGACGAAGGAGGACCATGGTCTCAAATGGAATTATAATATTCATTTGTGAGACCAACTTATATAATTATGGTAAAAGGTAAAACATATTTATTATTACCTTTGGTAATATAGCAGTTAATTGTGATGAGTTTTTTTATGTTAGTAAATCATGTGAAGAGCTCGTCGTTCACCTGATGTTAAGCGACACGGCTGCTCATAACAGAACAGTGTCACTTGGAACTCCAAAATACAGGGTGTAACAAAAACCCTGTTATATCCGCGAGCTGCGTATCCAGTGTCAACTCAAGGTTGTAGTAATACTAGTTCTATTTAAATACGAGACATACAAAACTTACGTGTGCTTTTTATTAATACCTTTTATGCCGTTACTAAAAATGTTTACGACCTCAGATATTGACAACATAGGTACTTGCACCACCGACGCAGCCTGCTGCCTGTTGCCCGCACCCCGCACCGCCCGCCATGCTACGCTAAGTCACCGCGCATACCTACTGCGACGGAACTAGAGGCCATTCCACAGATTACTTCTTATGCGTTTTCCATACGTTTATGTGCCCTATACCACATACCACAACGTTGTAGGATTGCGAGACCGTAACTTAATGACGTAAAAGGTCTCTTTGACCAATAGTGGTAAGCACACGAGTGCTGCGTGCCGTTCTGCCGCACTGACATATTCTAATCATTTTACGTCAAGCAAAGGCTAAACAATCGAATTCACGTGTGATTTTGTATTGTTAAGAAACAAGATAGGTACATCATTTTTAGCTCTTAAAAGAGCTTTCAAAAACACATCACACAAATGCTTCTACCAAGGCACATTAACATATTGTAGTATTCGTCGTTAGAATACGACATCACACTCGACACTAAATTCGCGACGATCAAACTGGAAACGACTAAATAGCATGAGAGAGCACGTGCGACTGAGTGTAAGCCGCGGGCCGCGCCGCACCTATGCCGAGTGATGCCGCGCCGCCCGCGCACCCCATTTCCCCGTAGGCACACAGGTGCAGGAGCGGCATCCTACAAAAGAGCCGACAAAGGCGGCCCCCGTTTGTCGGTTCCGCGTTTGTTCAAACTCAAATTAAAAATAGGCACGGCTTGTGTCATAAACATTTTTGGGAAATGGTATTATTTTTTTGTGTTTAGATACTGCGTGTAACTTCAGATACGTATAACTTAGGTATTGTTAGACATTTTTATATGACTACTTGTAATGATCTGTACACATACTTCATTTATTTAACAGGGTTTTTGTTACTCCCTGTATAAAGCTTCGCGTGACACTGCACTGCGCACATCATCCTGAGACATCAGCACAGTCTGGTAATAAGATTACTCTACTGTGAGATCAGATCATGAAGTCTCATTTGCCCAGTAATTTCACTAGCTACAGTGCCCTTCAAATCGGAACACAGTAGTGCTTGCACACTACTGCTTGGCGGCAGAATAGCTGGCAAAGCGGTGGTACCTACCTAGACGGACTTTGCAGACAAGTCCTACCACCTAGTAGGAAATTTACTTTAGTGCCTAGTAGAACATTTACTTTTTCAAATGGCTTCAAAAAAGGAGCAGTTTTTCAATTCGATTATATGTTGTTCTTATGGCCGTTTTCACCGACAATCCCTAAATTTTAGGTAGCCCCTAAGACATTTTAAGGAACACCTGTCAGTAGTTTTGTTTTCACCAACATCTAAGGGACACCTAAGGTCCTAAGGGATCCCCTATTATTAGGGGGCCGAATTTCGGCCCCTTAGTGCTAAGTGACAGTTATTGTATATGCATCCATAATATTTGTAATCTCGTGTGAAATGGAAAGTCTTTCAGAGGTATTTGGGAGTTTGGAAGCTACTGAAACAGTGGAATTAATTACGAATCCAAGTTTATTTACACGGTCCCGCATTTACCGTGAAAGACCGGATTTTTGAACTAAATATGATGACCAAGACTCCAAAAGATTTAGGTTATCCAAGGATGGGGTTTTATTTTTGTTAGTGAAAATAGAACATCACTTGGAATATACAGATAACAGATTAATTACTTCTTACTTTCTTTATGTAGTACCTAAAAAATTATAAAAAATAATAAAAAAATTATTAAATAATAAAAAAATATACTTGTATGAATGTATGCTATAAATATAGATAAGTAGGTACGTACCTACCTATACCTATTACTTACTCACCTACAATAATAATAATAATAATAATAATAATAAAATCAATAAATAGAATAATTAATTGAATCAATAATTTGATTTAGTTAGCATCAGTATTATAGGTACCTATAATATGTATATCTATGAGATCGTTGGGCGTTATTATTATTATTGTCAATAATAAATAATATTATTTTTATTGTAATAAAGAATAATAATAATTAGTATTATAAATAATAATAATTAATATTATTTATAATGATAATTAATATTATTGATAATAATAATAAGTATTATTCACAATAATTATTATTATATATGATTAACATTATTAATAATAATTGTTATTATATACAATTAATTGGTAAGTAATTAATTATTATTATTATATTATTAATTAAAAAAAAATATTACTATCAATAATAAATATTAATAATAATTATTACTATTTCTATAAATAATTATAAAAAATATTATTTATGTTAATTATTTTCTATTATTAATAATAATATAAAAATCACACGCAAAATTAACCTAAAAATTTGCTGTCCATTGTCATTATTTCATCACGTCATATTTTTTTAGCAATGGTATTCAGCAGCTATAATTTTATGTATTAGTATTTAGTTTTTACAACGCAATCTTGGTAAAAAAAACTATGTTTTACCTAGAATAAAGCAAATTATTCAATAATCTTCATGTTACCCCAAAATATTAGTAAAATAACTTAATCGGTAAATGGACGTTTATTGAATCCCTACTTTCGGATACTTACGTAAGTGGCCCTTACTTAGGTATCCCTTAGCTTAGTGAAAATGGATTTAGGTAAGTGACTGTTCTAAGAGACCCCTTAGCTTAAGGGAACCTTAGTTACGTAGCAGATAAGGATTCATTGGTGAAAACGGGCATTAGTCTCATAGAAATTACATCAATCGGTTTCGTATCAGTAGTTTGGTTTTAAATCAAAATGTTCCATGTGTGTTCTCAGTGCGAAATTAATCGATTGAATTCGGTTTAACTCCTTTTTTAATGAATATTATTAATATTAGTAATACATATCACTTAAACCCAGTTTAGACACACATTAAACTATCGTCAATCACTATTGACAAGGCTCGATCTAGTTTCGCAACCAAAGTACGGTATTCCGAGCTCGGGTGAAGTACATTGCATCAGAACTACCTCTCGTTTTTATCAACACCTTACAACTTTAATTTTGATAGCCTCTGTGTAGTGGTTGAGCAGGTCGGCGCATAACCCTGAGGCGGCGGGTTCTATTCCCGCGGCAGGACAAGTATTTGACCTGCTCAAACACCACACCACAAAGGCTTTCAAATATCAATACCTCAAAATATGTTGTTGTTAAATACTTAATCTTAAACAGCACACTAACTCAGAACAGAATATGACCATCTCTAAACTTTAGAGCACACAGACCTTATATCTGACAGTTAGGTATGACTTCTCAAGTCAGAGGTCAACCGCATATTCTATTATCATGAGACATGCTAAACTGGTTAAGGATTGTAAAGCGACAATATCAGATATTACGTGCGCAATCTTGACCCTAAATGCAATTCCTGGTGCCATGGGTGGTGTGATCAATTTAGGAGATCCCATTCATTAAGGCTACGTGTGAAATGAGTAGTTCTTGTTCGTCATTCCATTTTTGGCAGACCATATATTAATAAGAAAATGATACAGACATGGCTAATCTTTATAATACATAAAAATAAACCTCTATTTCCCTTGGTCACCGCATCACGCGTGAACGGATGGAATTTTTTCGCTAATTTTTTTTTGTTGTGTTTATTACTTTTTTTTTATGTTAGTGAATGATGTGACGAGCTAGTCGTTCGCCTGGTGTTAAGCGCCACGGCCGCCCATAACAGAACAGTGTCACTTGGAACAAAAACACAGAGTTTCGCGCGACACTGCACTGCGCACATCATTCTGAGACATCAGCACAATCTAGTAATAAGATTACTCAATTGTGAGATCAGATCATAAAGTCTCAATTGCCCAGTAATTTCACTAGCTACAGTGCCCTTCAAACCGGAACACAGTAGTGCTTGCACACTACTGCTTAGCGGCAGAATGACTGGCAAAGCGGTGGTACTTACCTAGACGAACTTTGCAACAAAGTCCTACCACCTAGTAAAACTACTAACTAAAACTGCCAAACTGAACTGCTAAACTGCCAGGAAAAGGTTCTTATGAACGAAAAAATTAGGAAAGGAAAGCTTAGAAAATGTTTACCATGCTGGTAAAGCCGCGGGGCGCAGCTAGTGTTATATATTTTAATATCATTATGTATTTAAGGTGAACTCCCGCGAAGTCACGCTTGAGTTATTTGAATTACGTTTATTATTTTGTTTTCTTTTTAACGCCATTTATACGTCTGTGAGAAAATACATTAAATACAGCAATGCCAGGTTTCTAGATTAACGATAGTACACAGAATCCAAACGCAACATTTTTCTAACACGACTATAACAGTTAATGAACTATCCCAAAACTTTTCCAGTTCACTGACTGAAGCTTAATCTTTAAAAGAGTAATGGTTTTTGTAAGGTTCTTCATGTTTTTATTGCTTTAGAATTTGCTCTCAATAGAATTTACAAAGATAATATTCGATTCTTTGAAGATAATTTTCATTAAGATGTACTATCTAATTGTATTGACGATGAGATAAAAGATGTTTTGGAAATCGTTTTTAATGATCCAATGAGTAAAATTTGTGCAAAGTTCTAACGGAAACCAAACAGAAAGTCTGTTCTCTGCTTCAGTAACTAGTTGAATTGAATTTCTTGGTAATATAGTCAATAGTACTGGAACAGGACCTAAGTGTTGTTAAATGCTTCATGAAGCAATGTTCCATCAAGGAAAATTATATCATGAATGATATAATTTTCCTTGATGGAACATTTTTAAAGATATATCGATATATATCGACATTAAAGATATATCGACAGCTGCAGCAATCCTACGAAAAAATTATTACTAAATATTTTAAGATGATGATGTACCTATCACTACATAATTTTAACATTCTTATTTTATTATTACGTTATTTTTGATGACAAAATCGAATGTGCAACTCAAACTTTGCGCATCTAAATGTAAACTACTTACAAGCAAAGTAAGAAAATTAGAATTTTAAATCAGATAATGTTCAAGTTCCTGGTCGGAACCGTGTGGAGAGTAAAAAGGCAAGTAGCCGGTCAAAGTAGCACTCTATGGGAGAGGCTTATGTTCAGCAGTGGCCGTATTCTGGCTGATGATGATGACGGTGATGATGATGAATGTTCAAGTATTAAAGTAGCATCATTTTTAGTTTGAAAACTATCGTGAGTATGACACATTTTGTAAAATTAAGAACGGTTAAAACTCAGTCGTCAATTCGGTCGGAGTAAATTCGAATTTTTAATCGACGTGACTTTGTGCTGTTAGTAATATTACAAATCTAGTTGCGCCCCGCGGTTTCACCCATGGATAAAATGTATTTTAATTATTTGCCCATCCCACGGGAAAATTTCACTTTTCCGGGATAAAATGTATCCTATATGTTAATCCAGTATATAAGCTATCTTGGTACCGAATTTCATCCAAATTCATTCAAGGAGTAACAAATATACACACATACACACAAACACACATAAAAACTTTCGCCTTTATAATATTAGTGTGATGTAAAGTAGCATCGGATTAATAAAATATGATTTAAATACGGGATACCAATTAAGAGTGTAACATATTTTGTAAGCTTCTAAATAGTTCACGAGTGGGTGTAGTGAGTAACCACTTTCTCTCCATTGTGCTGTCTACGAGCTACCTCCACTAGATGCTAATTAGGCTGATTGATTAGTATATCTTTTGTTATGCTGATATATAGTGAGTGAGAGGGCGCTGCAAGGGCAACAGTAGCTCCGTAAATAAAATTCGTTAAAAATTGTTTATGTGCGCGTACTTAATTAAAACTGGTCTCAACGCGTGTATAGTGCGCCAAATTAATGGCATGATTGTTATTACAGTGAATCAATTCCGAAATAATTACAAAATTAAGATCTTACTATGTGGTCGAGTTATATGTGAAAACCAGAAGAAGTTTTTTATTATATTAGGTCTTTACCTATGAAATTGCCGTTTTGTTTGAAAAAAGTTAAAGTATTTTTTTTTCGAACTTATTTATTTCTTTCATTCAAAGTAATCACCCCTGCAATCAATGCATCTTTGCCAACGCTGTGGCAGTTTATGGATGCCCTTCTTGAAAAAATCAGCAGGACGGGAGACAACAAACTCTTCAAAGGCGTTTTGTACTGCCTCTCGGGAATTGAATTTTTTTCCCGCTAAAAAGTTGTCCAAATTTTGGAAAAAGTAATAGTCGGTAGGTGCAAGATCTGGTGAGTATGGCGGATGAGGGAGAGCTTCCAAACCCAACTCATGCAGCTTAGAGACGGTCTGTTGTGCAGTATGGGGTCGCGCGTTGTCGTGAAGTAGCAGTGGAGACGACCGATTGACCAAAGCTGGTTGCAGACGTGCGAGTTTCGCCATCATTGTGGTCAGTTTTTCAATGTACACATCTGCAGTAATGCTCTCGCCGTTTTGTAAAAAGCTATGATGAATCACATCAGCACTAGACCACTAAACTGTGACCATCACCTTTCTAGGGGTCATTTTTCGTTTTGCACATTGCTTTGGTACCGAACCAGGATCTAACCAACTTGCTGAACGCTTTCGATTGTCAAAAAGAATCCATTTTTCGTCGCACGTAACAATTCGGTACAAAATTCCTTCATTTCTGTGCCTGTTAAGCAGCGCAAGGCAAGTCTCGACGCGTACGTTGCGCAGGCGATCGTTAAGTTCGTGGGGCACCCATCTATCAAGCTTTTTTATCTTGCCAATCTGTCGTAAATGGACCAATATTGTTTTGATGCTAACATCAAAAGCTGCTGCCAGCTCAGCTGTAGATTGAGATTCATCAGCTTCCACAATCGCCTTTAATTCATCATTGTTGACCAAAGTTTCCGGACGACCACGAGGTTCATTTTTCAAGTCAAAATTCCCAGAACGTAACCGAGCAAACCAATAACGGGTTGTACGTTCGTTTGTACTGTTCTCTCCGTAAACGTCGTTGATGTTACGTGTCGTTTGTGCCGCGTTGGTGCCACGACGGAACTCATATTCCAAAATTACACGAAATTTCAAAGTATCCATTATGAGGAAAATTGTTGAAATGTAATGAAAATACAACGCTAATCAATAAACAAAAGACTTATATTGTAAATAGAATGTCATATTTTTAAAACAAAATTAATTTGAATTTAGAATTCATAGCCAATCAAAACTTTTTTTTGTTTGAAAAAGTCTGTACTGCAAAACGGCAATTTCATAGGTAAAGACCTATTATCATATTAATATTATTCTATGGACTCATCGACGCAAAACAGTGAAATTTGATGGCAGAATATTTTTTTTTTTTTTTTTTATTGTTTGATAGGCTTGCGTTTGACCACTATCGCCCCTGATGGTAAGTAATGATGCGGTCTAGGATGTAACACGCTTGCCTAGAAGATACCTATTCACTCTCGATTTGAAGACTCCCAGGTTGTAGTTAGCGGGAAATACGGACGCCGGTAAAGCGTTCCACTCTTTGGCTGTTCGCATGATAAATATCATATATATATATGATATTTATAATATTATTATTATAATATATATTATTATTAATATATTTATTATATTATCACTTAATATTGAATATCATCAATATTAAGTGATACTTACGAAAATACACCAAAAGATATCCGTTATGGTATACCGTCGAATTTAAAATAAGCCAACCTTGCAACGTAATAAGTTATGATTCACTAGAAACTTTGGTCATCTAAAGAGCACTCAATAGACTTCAAATTTAGTCGCCGGTTACAAGCAGCACCGTGGTCCAATTCGTAAGGTGTAACGATATAACTACGCAAGCTGGAGCGAAGGCGGGTTCGAATCTCACCGGCCGTAAAACAAATATATTAGTTTTGCACTTTTTTTTTTTTTCTACGCAAGCCTTTTGAAGTTTTTATACATTTTGTTAATCTAAAATGGAGATTATGGATGTCGATAATGTTACAATTAGATTCCGCCCACGTCAGAGAGCTAACTCTTTAGGAAATCTGACGGATTCTTCCTTGTTTGAGTCGACGAGAATTAGCCTACCAGATACAGCTCTTGATCAAAGTGAGCTAAATCTCACTACAAAACAAAAGATATCTGAACTAGAAGACCGCCTTGCATCCGCTAATAATGAGATTGAAAACTTGATGCTAGAAAATAGCCAGATAAAAAAAAATCTGGAAAAATACATGAAACTCAATGACGTGTATAAGAAAATCGAATATGGTGATGTACAAAACTCACCACTTCTCAGTAGAAAGAGGAAACGGCTACGTATCTCCATGGGGGTTGAAGATACCTCGAGAAAAAATACGGCAACGATAATTGAAGAGCAACATCGATTAGTATATGAAAGTCAACAGGAAGAAATTAAAGAATTAAATAAACAAATAAAACAACTACAGCAGTGGTTTGAAGATAAAAAAATTAAACATAATAATATTGAAAAGCCGAAAAAAATTATAAAAGCATCAAAAACTGCGAAAACCAAAACCATTTATAAAACAAGAAGGTCAATAGTAAAAAAATTCGACAAGTTGTCAAAAAAGATCAAGAAACTCCAAAACAAAATTATAATAGTCAACCAAGAAAATAAACATTTACAATATAAAATTATAGAACTACAAGCGAAACAAAATCTTCACATTGGTGTCAAGTTAAATAACGAATTCGAAGAGAGTGTCAAGCAAAAATACTGTCATAAAATAACAGGTTATAATGAGAGATCGATTGACACTAACGAAAGAATTAGAAAAACAATATTTTTTTCAGATGTTACAGGACGAGGACTAGCATCTGATATACTCAACAACATGGATTATACTAATAAAGTTATTAATTACTGTCAGCCAGGAGCCAGCTGTGATAAAATATTAGAAGATTTTGATGTAAAAACGCAAGACTTAGTACAGAACGACACAGTTGCAATAATTATAAATAAATTTCAAGAATCATTAAATTTTACATCAAGAAAACAAGGATATATAGGATTAATAAGACATATTATAAGTAAACAGGATAGACCCTTCAACATGTTGATATGTGGGATACGCTACGATGATATAAATGACATTAATATTTACAATATCAACAAAGAATTAGCACACTTAGCTACGACGACAGAGAACATTAAATATGTAGATCCTAATGTAAGAGACAAACGTGGCATCCTCTACAGCTACCGTAAAATTAGGGATCTCGTGAAGAATGTTATAATCAAATCAGTTACTTCAAAAAATTTCCAACCATCATCCACCCTTCGTTTTATTAAGTGCACAGTAGAAAGCCACGAGGGCCTATCTGAGAATGCGGAAAATTTTCAAACAGAATCCCGAACAAGCAGGAACAGATAATATTACATGCAAACGTGCAAAGCATAAATAATAAATATCAAGTTATTGAAGACCTACTTAATGATTATAAATGTGATATACTATGTTTATCGGAGACGTGGGGAGAAGATGCTCGGGTGCAAACAATGGTTATTCCTAATTTTGAGCTCGCAACATATTTTAATAGAAAGTTCTTTCTGCATGGTGGAACAGCTATATTTATTAGACATAATTTAGACTTTAAAGTAAGAAATGACATTAATAAAATCGCATTTGAAATGAACTTTGAACTAGCAGCAATAGAGGTTAGAACCTCCAAACTAATTGTCATAGCAGCATATAGACCTGATAAAGATATAAATCTTTTCTTTGAATTGTTTAATAAATTATTACAAAAGCTGTGTCGGGAAGGAAAAAGAGTTGTAATAGCGGGAGATTTCAATTTGAACATTTTAAAGATTGACAAAACCATTAAGCGAGTGTTTAAGATTTCAAATAATTTTAACTTTAAATTTTTATTAAATGAACCGACTCGAGTGCAAGGGATGAGTGCTACATGTATTGATAATTTTATAGTAAATTTTGACAACTGCAAAGGCTATGTATTAGATCGTAAGATATCTGACCATAAAGTTATCAGGTTGACAATTAGTATTAATGCAAATAACAACGACCAGCATGTAAAATCTTCGTGTTTTTCCAGAAATATGTCAATTAATAACTGTAACTACTTTCATTACTTATTTAATAGAGACTATGATATATTAAAGAATCAAATAATAACATGTAAGGACGCTAATGCAAGAATGGATATTTTACAAGACGCGATCAAATATTATTATAACGTAGCATTTCCTAGAAAAAAAATTGTAAAACGACATGCTACTAATAAATGGACATCAAAGGGTACCGAGATATCTAAAAATAAATTGGCAACGATGGAGATGTTACAAGAAATTTATCCGCACGATCAGAGAGTTATCCAAATAAAAAAATATAAAAAGATCTTAAGGAAAGTATTTGCCACAGCTCAAAAAGTTCAATATAGTCATAGAATCAAGGCTTCGAGAAACAAAATAAAAGAAACCTGGAAAATAATAAATGAACAAGTGAGGTTCAATAAGAAACGAATTAATAAAAAAAGAATCCACAAAATCAAATCTATAGATGGTAAAGAATTGACTGATTATAAAGATATCGCAGATACATTCAATGACTTCTTCAAAAATATTGCTAATAAACTGACATTTAATACACAAATCGATGCCAACAAATGTAAGAAATATTTAAATTCAGGAAAGAAAGTGACCAAAACAATAGAATTTTCAACAGTAAACATCAAAGAATTAGTGACGATTTTAAGAAACTTAAAACAAAAAACAACACCAGATATATATGACATGAATTCCAAGACATTGAGAGAATTAATATTGACAAATGATTATCTTATGGAACTATTATACAATACAATTAATTACTGTCTAGAAAGAGGAAGTCTAGAAAGTCTTTCCTGACTGCCTCAAGTCAGGCAGAATAATACCTTTATATTAGGTCTTTACCTATGAAATTGCCGTTTTGTTTGAAAAAAGTTAAAGTATTTTTTTTTCGAACTTATTTATTTCTTTTATTCAAAGTAATCACCCCTGCAATCAATGCATCTTTGCCAACGCTGTGGCAGTTTATGGATGCCCTTCTTGAAAAAATCAGCAGGACGGGAGACAACAAACTCTTCAAAGGCGTTTTGTACTGCCTCTCGGGAATTGAATTTTTTTCCCGCTAAAAAGTTGTCCAAATTTTGGAAAAAGTAATAGTCGGTAGGCGCAAGATCTGGTGAGTATGGCGGATGAGAGAGAGCTTCCAAACCCAACTCATGCAGCTTAGAGACGGTCTGTTGTGCAGTATGGGGTCGCGCGTTGTCGTGAAGTAGCAGTGGAGACGACCGATTGACCAAAGCTGGTTGCAGACGTGCGAGTTTCGCCATCATTGTGGTCAGTTCTTCAATGTACACATCTGCAGTAATGCTCTCGCCGTTTTGTAAAAAGCTATGATGAATCACACCAGCACTAGACCACCAAACTGTGACCATCACCTTTCTAGGGGTCATTTTTCGTTTTGCACATTGCTTTGGTACCGAACCAGGATCTAACCAACTTGCTGAGCGCTTTCGATTGTCAAAAAGAATCCATTTTTCGTCGCACGTAACAATTCGGTTCAAAATTCCTTCATTTCTGTGCCTGTTAAGCAGCGCAAGGCAAGTCTCGACGCGTACGTTGCGCTGGCGATCGTTAAGTTCGTGGGGCACCCATCTATCAAGCTTTTTTATCTTGCCAATCTGTCGCAAATGGACCAATATTGTTTTGATGCTAACATCAAAAGCTGGTGCCAGCTCAGCTGTAGATTGAGATTCATCAGCTTCCACAATCGCCTTTAATTCATCATTGTTGACCAAAGTTTCCGGACGACCACGAGGTTCATTTTTCAAGTCAAAATTCCCAGAACGGAACCGAGCAAACCAATAACGGGTTGTACGTTCGTTTGCACAGTTCTCTCCGTAAACGTCGTTGATGTTACGTGTCGTTTGTGCCGCGTTGGTGCCACGACGGAACTCATATTCCATAATTACACGAAATTTCAAAGTATCCATTATGAGGAAAAATGTTGAAATGTAATGAAAATACAACGCTAATCAATAAACAAAAGACTTATATTGTAAATAGAATGTCATATTTTTAAAACAAAATTAATTTGAATTTAGAATTCATAGCAAATCAAAACTTTTTTTTGTTTGAAAAAGTCTGTACTGCAATACGGCAATTTCATAGGTAAAGACCTATTATAAAAAGGGAGATTGTAAGGAACTTGGTAATTATCGTCCAGTTTGCATACTACCTACAATATCAAAAATACTTGAAACGGTTATTAAAAGAAGAATACTTAAATACTTTGACGAAAACAACCTTTTCACAGCATATCAATTTGGTTTCCGTAAAGGAAGATCGACAGAAATGGCAATAAGGAAAGTAGTCTATTACATCCTTGAATCATTGGACAAATCACAAAAATGTGCAAGCATCTACTGTGATTTGTCTAAAGCATTTGACTGTCTGAGACACGATATTTTATTATTAAAACTGCAACACTACGGATTTATGGGACCTGAGCTTGATATGATGCGCACATATTTGCAGAGTCGAGCTCAAATCGTATCAGTGAATGAGGTAAACTCGTCGATGAACTTGATGGATGTAGGGGTTCCTCAAGGCTCAATATTGGGGCCAGTACTGTTTTTAATATATGTTAATGACCTAGTTAATATTATGCCGGATTGGACTTACATTTGTTTATTCGCAGATGACACTCGTGTGGGAATTAAAGATAATTACAGAGATAGGTTAGAAGTCAAAATTAATGACGCTATGAAGACATTAAAAGAATGGTTCAATGCTAATGGGATTATTCTCAATACCGATAAGAGCGTTATAATGCATTACCAATCTCGAAAAGGCATTAACACTGAAGTTGGAACTAAGGAAAATGTATTCCTCGGCTACACAATGGATAATACAATAAGTCATTCGGCCCATATAAGTAAGCTCTGTAAGCAACTGGCGAGTGCTAACTACGCACTGATTAAACTAAAACCTTTACTAGATAAGAAAGCTATTTTATCGGTATACTTTGCACATATACAATCTAGGATACGGTATGCTATTACCATATGGGGCAATGGAACAGATATTATAAAGGTGTTAAGAGCTCAAACAAGGGCGATAAGAATAATTTTAGGTTTAAAAAAACGCACATCTGTTAGACAACATTTCAAGAATAATAAAATCATGACGGCAATTTCCTTATATATTAGGTCTTTACCTATGAAATTGCCGTTTTGTTTGAAAAAAGTTAAAGTATTTTTTTTTTTCGAACTTATTTATTTCTTTTATTCAAAGTAATCACCCCTGCAATCAATGCATCTTTGCCAACGCTGTCGCAGTTTATGGATGCCCTTCTTGAAAAAATCAGCAGGACGGGAGACAACAAACTCTTCAAAGGCGTTTTGTACTGCCTCTCGGGAATTGAATTTTTTTCCCGCTAAAAAGTTGTCCAAATTTTGGAAAATGTAATAGTCGGTAGGCGCAAGATCTGGTGAGTATGGCGGATGAGGGAGAGCTTCCAAACCCAACTCATGCAGCTTAGAGACGGTCTGTTGTGCAGTATGGGGTCGCGCGTTGTCGCGAAGTAGCAGTGGAGACGACCGATTGACCAAAGCTGGTTGCAGACGTGCGAGTTTCGCCATCATTGTGGTCAGTTCTTCAATGTACACATCTGCAGTAATGCTCTCGCCGTTTTGTAAAAAGCTATGATGAATCACACCAGCACTAGACCACCAAACTGTGATCATCACCTTTCTAGGGGTCATTTTTCGTTTTGCACATTGCTTTGGTACCGAACCAGGATCTAACCAACTTGCTTAGCGCTTTCGATTGTCAAAAAGAATCCATTTTTCGTCGCACGTAACAATTCGGTTCAAAATTCCTTCATTTCTGTGCCTGTTAAGCAGCGCAAGGCAAGTCTCGACGCGTACGTTGCGCTGGCGATCGTTAAGTTCGTGGGGCACCCATCTATCAAGCTTTTTTATCTTGCCAATCTGTCGCAAATGGACCAATATTGTTGTGATGCTAACATCAAAAGCTGCTGCTAGCTCAGCTGTAGATTGAGATTCATCAGCTTCCACAATCGCCTTTAATTCATCATTGTTGACCAAAGTTTCCGGACGACCACGAGGTTCATTTTTCAAGTCATAATTCCCAGAACGGAACCGAGCAAACCAATAACGGGTTGTACGTTCGTTTGTACAGTTCTCTCCGTAAACGTCGTTGATGTTACGTGTCGTTTGTGCCGCGTTGGTGCCACGACGGAACTCATATTCCATAATTACACGAAATTTCAAAGTATCCATTATGAGGAAAAATGTTGAAATGTAATGAAAATACAACGCTAATCAATAAACAAAAGACTTATATTGTAAATAGAATGTCATATTTTTAAAACAAAATTAATTTGAATTTAGAATTCATAGCCAATCAAAACTTTTTTTGATTGAAAAAGTCTGTACTGCAATACGGCAATTTCATAGGTAAAGACCTATTATTTACAACTGTTTATTAGAAATCTATGACGAGAAAGATAATTTGACTAAAAACAAATATAAATGCATGCGTAAATGTCGCGATTATGACGAATTACGCAAACCGACAAATAGATTAACAAAGGTACAAAAGCAAGGAATATACAACAAGATCTGCATGTTTAATAAATTACCGCATAGCTTGATAAACCTACATGCAACTGACTTTAAAAGAAGGATAAAACAGTTCTGCGAAGAAAATCCATTTTATTCATTGAATGAGTTTATGAATCAGCGTCTAACAGAATCTTCATTCTTGCAGGATGCGGAATATTCCTAGTATAATGTTTAATATTATTATATTTCATTTGTTAGATTTTGATTCAATTTTATTCAATTTTAATTTTTATAATTTATCATTATTTCAATTAGTTCATTTTATTTTATTTTATTGCTCTTTTACAGCAGGTTTAATAGTTTGAATGGTATTTCTGTAATATTTTAATTTTCTTTGCCATATGTTTATATTTTCCTGGAACCTAGTCTGCTCGTGGTGTATACGCAAAAAGATATAAAGTAATTGATATTCCCGATATATAGTGCCCAAAAATTTAAGAAAAAATGAATAAGAAGGTACCTCCTGTATTGATTTTGTTAAAAAATAATAATAATAACACAACTAAAAATATGTAAGTATATTAAAAAAGAGCACGGACCCAGGAGTCTGTAGTAAAGCAGCATAAAAAAAAGAAATTTAGCTAAATATATACAAAAGTCACATTGGCTTGAAGAAGGCTAGGGGGATTCCCAAGCCTTCTTCAATCTATTATCTTGTATGTTTGTTACTCCTTCACGCTCAAACGGCTTAATAGATTTAGATGAAATTCGGTACCAAGATAGCTTATACACTGGATTAACATATAGGCTACATTTTATCCCGGAAAAGTGAAATTGTCCCGTAGAATGAGCAAATAATTAAAATACTTTTCATCCGCGGGTGAAACGCGGGGCGCAACTAGTTATAAAATAAAAAAGATTTTTGGGGCCAAATAGTGCGTTAATGTATTAAAACATGTTATCATTATTTTATACGATTTAAGACTCACTATCGAATTTCGATAAGTATGATAATGGTGAAATTGATAACACATAATCTTAGTTATCGCAGATATTATAATTGACCTCTTTTCCTCATTTTTCATTAAATCTATGAAAGTATTAAACAAACTACGTGACTAAAATAAATTAAAGGCAATATTTTAAAAACACCTTTTAAACTTTCGCGACTTGAACTTTGTGAGGTTAGTCAAAATAATGTTTTGATAATTTTTGTGGGCGAATAGACCCGTTATTTAGTACTAACTACTACTAACTACTAGCCACTAATTTTCGTTTTAATAGATTTTGGTCCGTATTACAGAACGATGCTCAGTCATCGATCGTTGCTCAAGTAGACATTTCATTCATAAAGTGATCATCTGAATGAAATCTCTGCTTGAGCAACGATCGATGACTGAGCATCGTTCTGTAATACGAACCTAAGACTTAAAAGCTCACCACTGTAGTGCGGATAACAGTGGTGCGTATACGATAAGAGAAATAAGACTTAATATAGCTGCTAGACGCTTATTTCTTATGACTAAAATCAACTTAAGTTCCTATTTAATTCATTTTATTTAAACTGTATTTCAATTTGAAACACCACTGAACCACCGTTAAAATAAATAATTAAAGTTGGTATGCGAAACCGAGTGTATGCTTTTTGCTGAAAGTAATATCCGGTACCGTATCCGTTTTAATATGCAACAAGAGATAACCAGAATTTTTGAGCCTTAAGCCCGTCTGCATTGAAGTTTAACAACTCTTAAATTTGCAGTGATGTAAGACGTACGAAGTGCAACGCCTAGAGATAAATGCGAACTTAATAAACTTAAACAAACTGTACTGCAGACATGCATTACTGTTATAATATTTTGAGCATTATTGCAGTGTTTTAAAACTGTTATGGTCAGTAACAAAAGGAATATGTTTTGAAACTTTAGATTTATCTCCATTACGTCACATCCAATTTAGTACTTTTAATTAATAGCTTTGTTTAATGTTAATGTCGCCATCTTAACAATAGTAAAATGTCATTTTACCGGACATACTAACATAATAATACAAATTAAAAATATTTTTTAACTCTGTTATGTTGACAATGGAGATCTACGTTAACCAACAACTTTCGACTTCCGTTCGCCTCGCAAGCTTACTCCCTTAAGTCAAGCGAGCGTAAAGAAGTTTTACTTCAAAAACAGCTCATTGCGCAGGTCATTTTAACGAGATCTTACCAATATGTTTATTTTATTCATTCAACACAGCAACTATATAATTTAGGTCACTCGTATCGTATGTTATAAAAGTAAACGACACTGCAAAGATAAAACTGCATATATATTTAATCAAGTGTTCTCACACCGATTGCGGTTGCACAAGTACGCAACCAGACCAATGAACTAATAAAAATAATAATACACTGTTTGTGTAGTGTGTATTAGATTAATAACCTAATAGATTTGCCACAGGAAAGATGATAAAAAAAAGAAAAAAGAAAAATTGCTAAAATAATTATAATGAATTTGGCTTTGAATTTGATAGTTGCCTATTTTATCTAAAAAGGGAATAGTACTCAAAGCACCAAAAACAGGCCTTGCGCTCGTATATTAGATATTTCAGTCACACAGCGCGTGATTGAGATGCGTGGGTCATTTTATTAATATTCAATTTACAACTGGTTGATGAAAGTAGGTCTCAATCAATCTATCACAGTCACGAATTATACGCCTATCAAATCAATATTTAAAAATGGAAAGCATAAAATTATGATTAATAACGTAATCAAATAATGACATTGAACTGTTGATAAATTATATACGCATTTAGTGATTAGTGAATAAGGTCAAGATTTCCTTTAATCTTTTGCGACAGAATTTATTTCTGGTACGTGCAGTTAACCAATAAAATGTTTCATTATCAGCCGGAAGTCCTCCTATAGTGGCCTCTTGCATCCAACGGGTATCTGCAGCTATGACGTTTCCCCTTAAGCCTCTGTGGTGCGGTAGTTGAGCACGTTGGCTCATAACTCGGAGGCGACGGGTTAGTTTTATGTTAAAGGGAACAAACAAGCGTACGGCCCACCTGATGGGAAGTGGTCACCGTAGCCTATGGACTCCGTAGCCGGAGGAGGCGTCACCAATGCATTCAACCCTGAACCGACCTGATGGGAAAAATTCCCGTGACAACACAAGTATTTGTGCTCAGATAAAGGGAAAATTCTTCTTGTAAGACCATAGTCCTCGTGAGTCCCTAGATACAGGGAATCTTAATTAGGGTCCAGGATCTAGTATGTGATCGTTGGGCGTTATTTATTCGAATGTAAGAAATAACGAAATTGATTTTAGGTATCGTAATATTAGGTCTTTACCTATGAAATTGCCGTTTTGTTTGAAAAAAGTTAAAGTATTTTTTTTTTCGAACTTATTTATTTCTTTTATTCAAAGTAGCCACCCCTGCAATCAATGCATCTTTGCCAACGCTGTGGCAGTTTATGGATGCCCTTCTTGAAAAAATTAAGCAGGACGGGAGACAACAAACTCTTCAAAGGCGTTTTGTACTGCCTCTCGGGAATTGAATTTTTTTCCCGCTAAAAAGTTGTCCAAATTTTGGAAAAAGTAGTAGTCGGTAGGCGCAAGATCTGGTGAGTATGGCGAATGAGGGAGAGCTTCCAAACCCAACTCATGCAGCTTAGAGACGGTCTGTTGTGCAGTATGGGGTCGCGCGTTGTCGTGAAGTAGCAGTGGAGACGACCGATTGACCAAAGCTGGTTGCAGACGTGCGAGTTTCGCCATCATTGTGGTCAGTTCTTCAATGTACACATCTGCAGTAATGCTCTCGCCGTTTTGTAAAAAGCTATGATGAATCACACCAGCACTAGACCACCAAACTGTGACCATCACCTTTCTAGGGGTCATTTTTCGTTTTGCACATTGCTTTGGTACCGAACCAGGATCTAACCAACTTGCTGAGCGCTTTCGATTGTCAAAAAGAATCCATTTTTCGTCGCACGTCACAATTCGGTTCAAAATTCCTTCATTCCTGTGCCTGTTAAGCAGCGCAAGGCAAGTCTCGACGCGTACGTTGCGCTGGCGATCGTTAAGTTCGTGGGGCACCCATCTATCAAGCTTTTTTATCTTGCCAATCTGTCGCAAATGGACCAATATTGTTTTGATGCTAACATCAAAAGCTGCTGCCAGCTCAGCTGTAGATTGAGATTCATCAGCTTCCACAATCGCCTTTAATTCATCATTGTTGACCAAAGTTTCCGGACGACCACGAGGTTCATTTTTTAAGTCAAAATTCCCAGAACGGAACCGAGCAAACCAATAACGGGTTGTACGTTCGTTTGTACAGTTCTCTCCGTAAACGTCGTTGATGTTACGTGTCGTTTGTGCCGCGTTGGTGCCACGACGGAACTCATATTCCATAATTACACGAAATTTCAAAGTATCCATTATGAGGAAAAATGTTGAAATGTAATGAAAATACAACGCTAATCAATAAACAAAAGACTTATATTGTAAATAGAATGTCATATTTTTAAAACAAAATTAATTTGAATTTAGAAATCATAGCCAATCAAAACTTTTTTTTGTTTGAAAAAGTCTGTACTGCAATACGGAAATTTCATAGGTAAAGACCTATTATATTTGCCTCAGGGCTCCGTCACGACATTTTAGATTTTAGACTTTATATTGAGGGCGAACTGCCTCCTGTACCACTTTCCAGGAGACAGGGCTACATTAAAACTGTATTATGTATATTAAGGTCAAAGGTATTTTTCATTTTCATTCATAGAAATCGATTTAGAATATAATTTTATAATATCATTTTGAAAAGGCATTAAGATTACAAATAAAAAACATTTGGACTATATACTGGCCGCGATAACCTATAGACAGTCCAAATGCTCCAGCCCACTACCAGTAGGTAGCGTACCCAACATGCTGGCGGCATTGCCCCGTTGAATTGTAATACTTATTCGTTGTGCCAATAAGTGCCAGCATTTTGTCGAGCGTCGACCAGGCGCTCTGATAAACTTTTGAAAACGCGATGAGCTCCTGGCCCCCACGGACCCAGGGTCTCAACACCAAACGGCTCAAATATGTAACCGCTACCGAGATTACTATATTTGCGCCGTTTTAGCTGCTCAGCCGAATTAGCCGCGGCGCCGGCCCTAAAGAAAATCCTTTTTTTGTAGTAGTAAGTAGTGTTTAGTATTAGTTATTATATCATTGTACTATTTAGCTTGAAAATAAAGATTACAACCATATCAGTTGAGTATTTAGGTTTTTTCAGTATGAAAAGGCGATTGAAATTGTTTTAGCCCCCATTTTTAAGGATCGGAATTCTTCGCCGTTGTGTTCCAGTGATAAATGCAAATGGAATTGGTCAATTTTTCTAGCTGTCAATGCTTGGATTATTATAGAAAATGCTATTGTAAAAATTCTGTGTCAAAAGCTAACGCACGCTATCTGAGCTGTGGCGAATCTGCATTTTGGACCGTAACATCTGCACTTTGATTTTTTCATTATTCGCCATTTCTCCGCCTTTCTTTGCGTTATGTAAAATTTATAACAGTACTCGCGTAACAATGACACCCAGAACATTGTAACGGGAAAGAAAAAAAATCTAAAAATTCTTTTACCTTAGCAAAAAATACAGTACGCAATATTTTTTTCAAGGGTGTAAAATAAATGTGACCTGATGTAAATGTCCATGACATGTCCATGACCTGAATGTGACCGTGATGTGTGTGTGTGAAACTGATGTGAATGTGACAGTTAAGTTACTGCTTACAAATAAATCTTTGTGTTTTTGGAGCTCGTTTTAAAAAATATAAACGAATGACGTGACGACCTAGTCGTTCGCCTGGTGCTAAGCGTCACAGCCGAACATTACAGATTGCAGAGTCACTCGAATTGCATCGTCACTTCCCATCAGGTGAGAGCGTGGTCAGCTAGACAAGTTTAAAGTAAAAAAAACTAAATTAAAGTTTCGCATGACACAGCTCTGCGTCCTGAGACATCACAGTCTAGCAAAAAGATTACTAGACTGTGAGATCTGCTAGGCGATGACGTAACTTGATTGCAACCTAAGAAACACTAATTTGTATGGATATGACCGTTTCAATGCGCAGTTTATGTGCATAGTTACAATTAAAATGTTCAAATTAGGAATTAAATTTAATCTGTTGCTTTGCAATCAAAGTTGCCCCGTGATGACCCCGTAGGTCATAAAGTCTCATTTCACTAGCTACAGTGCCTTTCAAACCGAAACAGCGTAGTGCTTACACACCATATTGATAAATCTACGTGAACCAACTTCAATTTCCGTTCGCTTCGCATTCACCAGCTAACTCCTCAAGCCAAGCGTACGTAAACAAGTTTTACATAAATAAAATACAGATTCATCACTCATTCCACACCCTGTATACATAACACAATGGTGTCAAAACATTTCATTGTGACTCGAAATTCTCGAGTACCGCTGCAAAGAACAATGCTCAGCCGAGTTGACAATAATCATTATGTGAATGAAAACGTCATTTTTAATTGTTTAGAAATATTTACATGTAATTATTTGTGTAAGTGATTGAAATTGTCTGTATAATATATATTATATATTTCAGCCGTGTGGTTTCGGCGTAAGAATAGGACCATTTCTTCTCGCGTGTTCCGTGACTTAAGAGCCGGCTAAGGGTATACCAAGGAATGGGCAGTATAATCTACTGTGATCACCAAGACTATTATGTGGCATGTGTGACAGCCTCTGTGGTGTGGTGGTGAGCAGCTCGGCTCACAACCCGAAGGCGGCGGGTTCGACTCCCGCGGCAGGACAAGTATTTGTGCACAGAAAAAGCGCAAACACTTGTCCTGTGCCAGGGTGTTGTGGGACTATGGCCCTTGTAGTTCCTAATTCCCTAGTCCTGTGACCCCGCCGGCGAGGACGACGAGTAGGTTACCCCCCGTAGGTTAGCTAGAACGGTTGTGACTTTCAATAGGGTCCACTCTTCCAGTGGACGTAGTTTTCTCGATCCTCTTATCCCGGCAACGGCCCAAGCCGAGGCTCGCACCCCAGGGGTACTCTTGAGCTAGTTGCCTCCCACTTTTGACGGCTGGGCGCCTTAAGCTCCCGCCCGGTGACGGTGCAAAGGTCGGTAGAGACCAACAGCATTAGCTAGTACAAAAAAAGGTCCCTGGACACATAGAATCCTAGTTAGGGTCCCGGATCTATGTATGTGATTTTTGGGCGTTAATGTAATTTTTACTGTGCCCCATATTCATAAAAGCTCCATTGTATAAAAATTATAATTTTGCTAGTACTTCGTTCTGCAAAAATTAGGCGTTGATAATGGTGTTTATGATGACGTCATTGCTCGTTATGAGTATGGTGAACAGAAATCTCACTAATAAATAGCTGCCCTTTTCTATTGACGGTGTTCGACTAACCAGAAGAAGTCGCAGGCGAATGCCAGCCTCTCTGCACATGAATACAGCCTTGGCCGATTTGTCTCAACTCACTTCCTAACTCGCTTTTAATTGTTAAATTTACAGTTACGCCAAATTATTCTGCGAGATAGCGGTTTTAGCACGACCGAGAGTGTGAAGATTTATAAATACCTAACTACTTGCTTTTACGAATAATTTTCGTGAATTGATTACTTCATTTCTTGATTTCATTAGATTCTAGACTATAGCTGGGATTGTATCAGGAACTAAGCATATATAGCTAGAGCATAGTTTTTTATGTTAGTGAATGATGTGACGAGCTAGTCATTCACCTGATGTTAAGCGACACGGCGGCCCATAAAAGAACAGTGTCACTCAGAACTCCAAAATATAAAGTTTCGCGTAACACTGCACTGCGCACATCATCCTGAGACTAGTAATAAGATTACTCGACTGTGAGATCAGATCATAAAGTCTCAATTGCCCAGTAATTTCACTAGCTGAAATGCCTTTCAAAGCGGAACAGAGTAGTGTTATGCTTGCACTCTTCTGCTTAGCGGCGGAATTACTGGCAAAGCAGGTGGTATCTTCCTAGACGAAATAATCCAGATAGTCCTATACAAACTTCCACATTTTTGAAGTTAAACTTTTTTACGCTCGCTTGACTTGGGGAGTAAGATGGCGAGGCAAACGGAAGTTGAAAGTTGTTAGTTAACATAGATCTCCATTGTCAACATAACAAGGTATAAAATTTTGTGTTATTATGTAGGTATGTCCGGTAAAATGACAATTTAAAATTGTCAAGATGGCGACATTAACATTAAACAAAGCAAAAACAAAGTTATACCGGCCGATAGATGGCGCTAAACTAAAGAAGTTTCACTTCAGTCGTGTGGTCTAAAACACACTCGTTTCTTTTTTCTGTTCACATTTTGGTTCTCTTCGATCATCAAACCACAGAGGCATACTGATGTTAAAACGTTAAAATTAGTAAAACAATGTTGGTTCATTTAAACAAATAAGTACACAATATGCAGTATGCTGTGTGAAAATGTTCACAAATATTTATTTATTTAATATATAAAGGAAAAATTTAGTTTTTAATAACCCTTTACTTTAAGCCTCGACCACTACTAGGGCAAATGACGTAAGTACAATAAAGGAAATATTGAAGCTGGTAATCTTGACCTCAAAATTCTACGTATAACGTGATTGAAAATCATTAGTCACTGAAATAAAACGCTGTGCGCAGATGATTATCTAGAAATACGGATGTACATTGAAAATATCGTGACGGTTAATAATAAATATTTAAATGAACTCACCGGGATGAGTAACCTAATTATTTGATGTATAATTAAACAAATAAATCCTATCGTAAATTATTTTACAGAAATAATATAACCTAAAACGCTTTCAATAAATATCATTGAATACGCTTCTTCTTGTATTAAATCACTTTACCATTACCATTTTTCACCCGACATCAAAAAAGAGAAGGTTCTCAATTTGGCTGTTTTATGTTGTTGCCTCAGAGCTCCGTCACTTATAAACTAATTTGGAAAATTCATATATTGCACTAGCTTCTGCCCGCGGCTTCGCCCGCGTGACCTACAGGAAACGAATGGCATATTTTTCTGCCGAAATAAACTTTATAAACGCTCTCACTCTCTTGATATATTATACAAACTGACAATATCCCAAACAGTGCATGAATATGAAACTCTGGGATGAGAGTATTATGGTTTTTACAGTACGTGTGTGAAAAGATCTAAATGATTTTAAGAAAACTGTGATATACGTATTTCATAGATTCAATAGAAGAACATGTTGTGTATAAGATTTAAGTCAATTGATCCAGAGAGGAAATTTTTTCATAGATCATTCAACCACCCATTTCACCCTCTTAGATGTAGAATTTCAAAAAAACCCTTTCTTTGTGGATACCTACACTTTACAAAGAACACACCCTCCAAATTTCAATTCTCTAGGACCAGCGGTTTAGGCTGTGCGTTGATATATGTCAGTCAGTCAGTCAGGACTTTGAATTTTATATGTATAGAAGGTAGTAATTTCATTGAAGATGGGCCGTTAATTTGGTCTTCAAAACAAAATAACTGAAAAAATATGTTATCCAAAAACTTCTCGGGATAAAATTAGAAGTAGTTTTAACCCCCTAATGAATATTGTACATACAATGAAAGGTATAAAGATATCTGTGTCTGGTTCCTTTAGTACAAACTTTGCTTAATTAAGGGCTAGATGGCGCTGTCTGAAATGTTCACAAATAATAATAATTATTATCAACGAATTTTATGAGTTTTGGTGGGAAAATGAAAAATATCGCGTCGCCGCATTGTATTATTTTTCAAAACTTCTGTTACTTTCAGGGTTAGTACATAACATTGGTGGCATTTTATTCGTTTAGTGCTGGACTACAGGCATGAGTGTGGGAAAGCGTATAATGATGGTGAAACGTTTCTTTTCGTTTTGTTTTCAAAACTCCATAGAAGCTTCTGGTAAAGTTGCCACCACTTTACTAGTAGTATGACTTTACTAGACTAGACTATTACTTAAATTGATGACTTGAATTGACACTATATAATATTAATTAACTTGAGAAATTATCAATTACTTGACACTGGCTAAATGCACAAAAGTGTGGACCCAAAACAAAAAAACGAATTTTATCTGCGACCATACAAAAAATTTAAAAACAACGATTAAAATACAAAGAACTGTGAAGAAAAAATAAAAATTCTAAGCCCCACAAATTGTTAAACAAATAACTTTCACTGTATCTCAATTCTCGCGCCATCGACTATCGGGGCTCGTTATGTGTGCTCACTCTAATGATTTCACTGCTTACGCTGATAATTCCAAATATTGTGGATATTTAAGAAAGCGAAAGTAAGATAAGACGACACTTCATTGTCTGGTGGTCAGCAGCTGTTTTTTTGCTGTGACATTCTTTTTTGATTTATTTGAAACGTCATAATTTAGTATGTGAGGTAACACTATTCAAAGCTAATTTATATTAACTATACAGGCAATGTTATTTTATTCTTACAACAGCTGTGTGAAATGTCAAAAAAAAACTAAATACTATGATAATAATAATATGCCACAACGCCATCTAGCCCCAAACTAAGCAAAGCTTGTACTATGGGAACCAGATAACTGATACAATACTTAGATACTTTTTGTTTGTAAATACATACAATACAATATAACACCCAGACACAGAACAAACACCTATGTTCATCACACAAATGTTTGTCATGGGTGGGAATCGAACCCACAACCCACAGTTCAGAAGGCAGTGTTATTACCAACTGAGCTATCGGGCCAGTCAAATAATATATAATAACTACTACTAAACACTATCTTGCCACTAGGAGTATTAGTAACTAGTTGCGCCCCGCGGCTTCACCCGCGGATAAAAAGTATTTTAATTATTTGCTCATCCCACGGGAACATTTTACTTTTCCGGGATAAAATGTAGCCTATATTATGTTAATCCGGTGTATAATATTTTTTCGTAATTAAGCTAATTTCATCCAAATCTATTCAGCCGTTTGAGCGTGAAGGAGTAACAAACATACACATACAAACTTTCGCCTTTATAATATTAGTGTGATTAGTGTTATTTTTAGGGGTCAATTTAAATATTATATTTTGTCAGAAAAGTCGGTCTATATCCTACTAAAAATGTTCCCTATTTATTAACCAAGTTGTTTAAAAATGGCTCAAACTATTCCTTTACATGAGTCTAATAAAAATGAATTTAATTAACAAAATTAAAAGAATATGTTAAATCTGTGTTAGAATACCTAAGTTAATCGACGCCAGCGCAGCGCTTCGTACACTTAATAATATGTCTATTTTTGTAAATTATGCCTTTTATTTTACAAAATCGACAATTTATGTAAATGGCAACTGCATCTTTAAAGCTATTTGTTTTTACTATCCTAAATGTCACTGAGACCGGAACTACTCTGTCGTGTAGATTCTCCACACAAAAAGGTCAAGCCGCTTGCAACTGAGTCCATCAAATATTTTTTTATAATCATTAGTCATTATTGGTTATCTTACATCTTCCTTTGGTGGCCACAAAAAATGTTAAATAATGTGACGTTTTTTAGTTATTATAGTTATTTGTATAATAAATAATAATATGTGTGGACATCTCACACAGCGCCATCTAGCCCCAAACTAAGCAAAGCTTGTACTATGGAAACCAGATAGCTGATACAATACTTAGATACTTTTTGGTTGTAAATACATACATAGAATACAATATAACACCCAGACACAGAACAAACATGTTCATCACACAAATATTTGTCCTGGGTGGGAATCGAACGCACAGCCCATAGTTCAGAAGGCAGGGTTACTATCAACTGAGCTATCGGGCCAGTCAATATAAGTCAGTATAGAAGGTTAAATTTAAATCAATAAAATGTATTGATATTATTTCACACACACATCACAACTTCACGTACAGATAATAAGTATTATTTAAACTAATTAAGGTACTTATGCCATTGTAATTACCTTAAAAAAAGTACTTTAACCTCATTTTAGGTCATTCGTTTCTCAGAGTCAAGACACTGGCTATCGCCTAGTTTGAGCCTCGCAAATTATGTTTTGACGTTAAGTTCCTTATTGAATATTCTGTGTAAATACATAAACTCTTGTAACTTTTTGGAAATAAACATATTATTATTACTATTTTTTATTAAACATATTATTATTATATTTTCTTTATTTTTGAATTAATCAAAAATACAGATTTAATAATTGCAAATTTTTGATGTTAAAAATATTAAAACTTAAATTTCAAACTTCTTCTTAACATATAAAAGTAATATTTTCTTTCTTTTTAGCCTATTTTAAGCTTATTAAACTAACAAGTTGTTTACATATTATATGAAATCATTTACAAATAATTATAAAGAATTAAACTATACCTAAAATCGGTCTTATATATGACTTAAAACTATTTTTTTGCGCCTTTTGCAGATGACACACTGGATCCTTAGGGACCGAGTGCTCACTACATTTTTAAAGACCTTTCTAAACGTCTGGTCGAAGCAACACGTAACCAAAACGCTGGCCTACTACTTCGGTCCAAGATTGCGCATTGCCATTCAACGTGGCAATGCTGCCAGAATATTGGGCATATTGCCTACTGGTATTGGTTTGTTAGATTAAATTTCCTTTTTATTGTTATATATTGTATTATAATAAAACCTAAAATAAATATTCACTTTTTTGTTTCTATCACACTTATTGTAATTGATAAAATTGCGTAATATTATGAAATAATAATTTCTTATAATATAAATTGCCCGATTAAAATCTTTTACTCATACAAGTACTACTTCTACCGAATAGAGTACTATACAACCGAATAGTATACTACCTAAATAGAGTAATACGCAATCTCAGTCGTTTCAAGATAACATTGCTATTACTCAGAATGTCAATCTTCCAAATTTCGCGAATTTCCGATTTACACCGTTTTACCAAATAACTGTGTTAACTAGGTCAAGATTTACGTGCATAGTCGACCGTCTCAGTGTTAGTGACGTTTTTAGTTAGTCATCATTTTTTGCGTGACTCGATTGAAATCTAGTTTTGGAAAATACAATTTCATATTTTATCTCCATTTTTCCTTGATATCCGTGAACGCACAAACAATCTAGGTACTTTTTTTTTGGTGTTGGCTCCACACTTTTGTGTATTTAGCCAGTGTCAAGTAATCGATAATTTATCAAGTTAATGATATTTTACGCAGATATGTGTCAAGTCAAGTCACAGTCCAAGTTATCAAGTTAAGTCATAGTCTAGTCTAGTCAAGTCATACTCCTAGTAAAGTGGTGGCAACTTTACCAGAAGCTTCTATGGAGTTTTAGAAACAACACGAAAAAAAACGTTTCACCATCATTATACCACTTTCCCACACTCATGCCTGTAATTTTATGCACTAACACTGAAAATAACACAAGTTTAGGAAAATAATACAATGAGGCAACGCGATCTTTTCGTTTTCCCGCCAAAAACCATCTAGGTGCTTGAAAGAAACTCTTTCAGTTTAAACAAATAAGGCTTGGTTTCTCAATAATCAGATTAAAGTTATTCATAAGATAAATTAAATAAAAGAATGTAACAATAAACAGTGAATATTGTAAAACTAATACTGAAAAATATATTTTTATTTGTTTTAATTGGTTCGTAATTTCTTATTCGGATGATGTTTATAGTCATTAAAAAAGATGATAAATAAGATAATAATAAAGAAATATATAGAATATTTCGTTCATTAAGAGATCAATTAGTGAATGAAATCTCTGCTTGAGCAACGACCGATGACTGAGCATCGTTTTGTAATACGGACCTAAATGTCACACAAACTATGCAGTACCTACTATGATTCTACATGATTATTAAAAGACATTTTGCAAATTATTTTGTTAATTTTTGTATTAAAATTTTAGCCAAATCGAATCGAAGACGCCTAACATCTATCCGTTAGTCGTACAATAACTAAAATGAATAATGTCCAACATTTGCCAAATGTCCTATTAGAATTTGCAAATTTTACAATTTGATTTTGCAGAAAGTCTAGTAATGTAGATTACATTTCTACGTTATCAAACATCACTTTTTATTTGCAAAATATATCTACTATCATCAATATTTTATCATAGAAAGCCTATAGATAAACACAAATATTATTAGTAGGAAATGGTGTCAAATGATAACCTGATTTTGATAAAATTTATCAATACGCACTGTTGGCTCTTGACATGGGAAATTTATTGAAGCTCTTGACCGAGATCTATATTTTTAAATAATAATTTTAATTGATGCGAAATATTGTGTAAGACAAGCGAAAAACAGGTGAAACCGCCGGTCGCGTCTAGTCTAGTATTAAAACTTGTATCACACTATCGTACTCCTATTTTTTTTTAAGTAAATCTTTTTTATGCATGCTTGACTTGGGGAGTAAGCTGGCGAGGCGAACGGAAGTTGAACGTTTTTGGTTTACGCAGATCTCCATTGTCAACAGAACAAAATTAAAACTTTGTATAATTATGTTGGTATATTCGGTAAAATGACAATTTACAATTCAAGATGGCGACATTAACATTAAACCAAGCAAAAACATATTATACCGGCCGATAGATGGAGCTAAACTAAAGAAGTTTTACTTTTAACTAGGTTTTGTTTAACTAGGTGGTAGGACTTTTCTGCAAAGTTCGTCTAGGTAGGTACCACCGCTTTGCCAGTTATTCTGCCGCCAAGCAGTAGTGCGCAAGCACTACTGTGTTCCGGTTTGAAGGGCACTCTAGCTAGTGAAATTACTGGGCAAATGAGACTTTATGACCTGATCTCACAGTCTAGTAATCTTGTTACTAGATTGTGTTGATGTCTCAGGATGACGTGCGCAGTGCAGTGTCACGCGAAACTCTATACTTTAGAGTTTCGAGTGACACTGCAACTGATATGGGCAGCCGTGTCGCCTAACATCAGGCGGACGATTAGCTCGTCGCGTCAGCCCTTAACATAAAAAAAAAAAAATAAAAAATAAAAAAAAACTTCAGTCGTGTGGTCTAAGCACGTCGCATTGGGATTTCAAAAATATTGTAGTTATAGTTGATTTTGTGCTTAGCTGACTTATTCAATACATTTCCTAGTTAATCCTATAATAAAATGGGTAAATGATTCTAGACCGAAATATCCTCTATAAATAAAAGCTTAGGTTATTTTAAGCATGTGACGGAAATAGCTTGTTACATTGGCGCTATTCGTTTGCAGAGAAATGCATTCATCCTTTAAACATTGCCATTGCGAGACTATTTCAATAGCGCGGTAGGCGCCAGTTTATGTAAGCTATAAGATTCATTGATGGCGCGGAAGCGCTCAAAGTAAATTATAACTTTAATAAATAGTAATAATAACGCACAAAGATCACATACATAGATCCTGTACCCTAACTAGGATTCGCTGTGTCTAGGGACCCAGGAACTACGAGGGCAATGGTCCCACAACACCCAGACTCAGAACAAGTATTTGCGCGCTTTTTTTTGTACACAAATACTTGTCTTGGCGCGGGAGTCGAACCCGCCGCCTTCGGGTTATGAGCCGACCTGCTCAACCACCACACCACAGAGGCTGTTAATCAATATATAAATGTTATTACACTACACTCGTCGTCCAATTGGTCACCACTATAGGTCGTCCTAGTGTGGAATTCAGGGTTTTTTTGTGTTAATGAATGATGTGACGAGCTAGTTGTTCACCTGATGTTAAGCGACACGGCCGCCCATAACACAACAGTGTCACTCGGAACTATAAAATATAAAGTTTCGCGTGACAATGCACTGCGCACATCATCCTGACACATCAACACAGTCTGGTAATAAGACTGTATGATCAGATCATAAAATCTTAATTGCCCAGTAATTTCACTAGATACAGTGCCCTTCAAACCCGAACACACTAGTGCTTGCACACTACTGTTTGGCGGCAGAATAACTAGCAACGTGGTGGAAACTTTATCGTCTAATCGCTATACTGTTCAATAGGCTGAGACATCAGCACAATCTGGTAATAAGATTACTCAACTGTGAGATCATAGTCTCAATTTCCCAGTAATTTCACAAGCTACAATTTGAAGGGTCAAATCACGTTCAGCATTATTGTTAATAAAGTTTAAAATAGATTTTAAACTCTAACGCTTCGATCCAATTTTGATCCAAGCTGCGATATATATTTACCATAAAAAAATGGGAAAAGTGATAGCAAAAATCCTAGTCAAGTACACACCGAGAGGAAAAGAGGTGGCAAAATAATGTCAAATAGCCCATTAATTTGTAGTAAATTTATTATATAATTTTTTATGGTTGGATTCCTCCACCTATTACCATTGGACGACCATTATTTATGGCGTCCTATTGTAGTATCCTAGAACAATTAGGGTCCAAGATCAATGTATATATGATCGTTGGGTGCCATTTATTTTATTTATTGAGTATTTACTACATAATTATAAATGAATATCAGACCAATCGTGATAGATTGAAACCCTACCATGAATTTTCCTGATTCTCAAGCACTACACTAAAAGTTCTAAGATATTCTTTAAATAGATTTTTAGAGCAGTAGTACAATACCTAGATAGGTACTACTGCTTTGCCGGTTATTCTGCCGCCAAGTAGTAGTGCGCATGCACTACTGTGTTCCGGTTTGAAGGGCTTCAGCTATTAAAATTACTTTATGATCTAATCCTATGACGCTGCAACTGATATGGGCAGCCGTGTCGCTTAACATCAGGTGAACGACTAACTCGTGATTTAGAATAGATTACATCATAATCTTTTCCTTGCGCCATAGAAACACAATCACTACGTGACGCGTACTCTATATTGCTTTAAATAAGGTTTATATTGACAACCTAGTTTCGTAGAAAGCTAGTTTGGGTCGGTTCCCAGTTTACGTATTAGATCTTTAAGCAATAGGTTTTTTTACCGTGAGAGTTAAAATAAATAACTTAAATATCTGACTCTTTAGAAGCCTGATAAGCAATAAATGTAATATTATAGAAACTGACGTGAGTAGTACTCATAACTACAACTAGTACACGGCTAACACTCACGAGACTAGTGGGTACTAGGTGGTAGGACTTTTCTGCAAAGTTCGTCTAGGTAGGTTTTCGCTTTGCCAGTTATTCTGCCGCCAAGCAGTAGTGCGCAAGCACTGCTGTGTTCCGGATTGAAGGGCACTGTAGCTAGTGAAATTACCGGGCAAATGAGACTTTATGATCTGATCTCACAGTTTATTAATCTTATTACTAGATTGTGCTGATGTCTCAGGATGACGTGCGCGGTGCAGTGTCACGCGAAACTCTATACTTTAGAGTTCCGAATGACACTGCAGCTGATATGGGCAGCCGCTTAACATCAGGCGAACGGCTAGCTCGTCACGTCATGCCTAAAAAAAAAAAAACACACTCGAATAACTCAACCGGTGTTATTGGCCATCCTCAAGGAGTACGCGCGGTGGTGGTGGCGGCTCGGCGCTGATTCGACTGTATCTCGTGAGTGTTAGCCGTGTAACAGTTGTAATTATTAGCAATAAATGTGCTGAGGGTTGCATTGTGTCAGTCTTTAGAAGCATTATAAGCAAAATGGTGCTGAGTGTTGCATTATGTCAGACTCTTTAGAAGCCTGATAAGCAAAAAAAGGTGCTTAGGATGTCTATAGTATTTGAAGTACAAAAACGATGATTTTGAAATATTTGTACCTTTAAAATACCTCATTTCTGGCAAAACTAATTAATAAATTCAGACTGATCGTTAATGAATTACAACTACAGCACTTTAACTTTCATCCCCTCTCCTGAGAGAGCTATGTTACGAGATAAAAAGTATCCGGTGTCCTATCTCGAAGCATTAACTATAATCACGCCAAGTTTTATTTGAATTGATTCAGTGATTTTGGCGTGATGGTCAGCCAAGGTACAGACAGACAGCCAAAAAAATATAGTTTTGGCTATATATATGGATATTTTGACTGGCCCGATAGCTCAGTTGGTTGTGACCCTGCTTTCTGAACTGCGGGTTGTGGGTTCGATTCCCACCCAGGACAAACATTTGTGTGATGAATATCGATGTTTGTTCTGTGTCTGGGTGTTATATTGTATTCTATGTATGTATTTACAAACAAAAAGTATCTAAGTATTGTATCAGTTACCTGGTTCCCATAGTACAAGCTTTGCTTAGTTTGGGGCTAGATGGCGTTGTGTGAGATATCCACACATGTTATTGTTATTATTATGTTAGAGCACCCCAAAAAAGTATCTTCAGAGTACAGAATTAATATTCAATGAATTTGTTACAGTATTTAATCTACTGGACCGGTTTTGATAAAAATGAAATCTGTAATAAGTAGTTTCATAAAAAAAAAGAATCCAAATCTGTTAATTAGTGTCGATAGAGAAATGTAAAAAAATTACGACTGTCTTGGGGGCCTCCTCTTTTTATTTTTATTTTATTTTATTTTATTTTGTTCTCAAAGGAAAACTTACAGCTAGTTATACATACACATAAATATCATACTAGAAGGTACGGAAAGCTACTTAAATGTTTTCATAAATATAAATATTAAATAAAAATAAATATAAATATTTTAAGTCGGTTGAAAATGTGTCGTCTAAGCACGACCATGTCGAAGGTCACAGTCTATTTAACAAATTTCGCGACAAGCCCACTTCCCATATCCGGCAGCCGCCCATTTACGCCAAAGGTCATTGCGACAAGCCCGACCATTGTGACCATTGTACCGTGAACTGGGTTGTAGAAAGTGACATCGATCTGACAGATCTGTCGCATGTTTGTTTGGCCCACAGATAATATAACACTCTGTTTGGCTACAAGACTGTGATGCCATTTTACTGATACGGTTTAGAAAATGTTGACCACATTGTCACTTAACATCAAGCGAAATGCGGTCAAACGTAAGCCACCTGTTCTGAATAAAAAAATTGTGCGGGGCTGTCTTTGGGAACTGCCGATAGAAGTGAAAACTAAGTAACTTGTGACATATAGCTCATGAAAAGCGTTCGGTGACGATGACGCGAGTTCCATGATTTTTGTTCACCCAAAAAGTGTTCAACGCGCCTAAATAACTTTTCACTTCAAAAATTTAACCATTTACTCACTTACGAGTATAACGTTTTGTCCAGTGATGGATATTGAATTCTTGCACAGAACTTTCGGTCTTGGACCATACGCTCCACTAAACGTTTTACAAGGAGTACCCTCACTCTACCATAATCCACCACTAATGGATGGATGGATGATAGAAGTGGATGCTGCAGTGGCAGCTGCGCCCATGCATAACTACGCCTTACTACTTCATAACATGTGCTGTACGAATATTTGCTAGCCTCTAAGCTTCACAGGCTGCCGAAATGGATCACGTGGGCGCAAGAAAGTTGACAATGTGAAATGTGAAGTTTCCGTGAGCTTCTTCTCGTCGTCCTCTACCTTAAATATGGTCGAGAAGCGCGATGGCTGGAACATGTGTCAAGCTCGTGAACGGGCGCTGCTTGCGGAAGCTGGTTTGCTCGTGGTGTATACGCAAATATAAATAAAGTAATTGATATTCCCGATATTTACATAGTGTCCAAAAATTCAAGAAAAAAGGAAAAACGTGTATGTTAGTCACCCTGTATTGGTTTGTTAAGAAAATATAATTAACACAACTAACAAATATGTAAGTAGTATATAAAAAAAAAGCACGGACCCAGGAGTCTGTGGTAAAGCAGCAAAAAAAAGTGTATTCCGTGGTGTTATGTGCTAATAAGCTGTTATACATAAGAGTATCACGCTGGCCAAGAGCGGGTTGGTGGATATAAATTGATATTTTAATTTATTATATATATTTTTGTGATACTGGAACATACTGGAAATATGATATTACTAGCAAAGCAGTTAGATAAACTACTAAAAAACGAAGTCATTATTTTCAATCAATAGCAAATTAATATTAATAAAATAAACAATACAATAAAAAAGTGTAGGCGTAACAAAGCATCATTACCAAGGCTATGTACAGACAGATCGACAAATTGATTGATGTATCGAAACGTGTATGATGAATGATCAGTCTGTGATCTCATTTGGCCCCAGTATAATGATAAAATGATTATAAGATGGTATCAATTGGGATTAAGGCTGTGGCATACTGACTCTGTTAATGATTTTGAATTGATTAAGTCTGAGTTAAAATCAGACACTTGGGAACAGACCAAAATATTATTCACAGCACAGTTGAGTTTTTTTTTTATGTTATTGAATGATGTGACTATCTAGTCGTTCACCTGATGTTAAGCGACACAGCCGCTCATAACAGAACAGTGTCACTCGGAACTCCACAACATGTAAAGTTTCGCATGACTGCTGCACTGCGCACATCATCCTGAGACATCAGCACAGTCTGGTAATAAGATTACTCGTCTGTGTATATCATAAAGTCTCATTTGCCCAGTAATTTCACTAGCTACATTGCTCTTTAAACCGGAACACAGTAGTGCTTGCACACTACTGCTTGGCGGCAGAATAACTGGCAAAGCGGTGGTACCTACCTAGACGAACTTTGCAGTAAAGTCCTACCACCTAGTAAAAGCTAGCTATCTTTATTCCAAATTTCAACAAACATACACAAATACAAAATTTCGCCTTTATAATATTTGAGATTTTCTAGACACAATTTATTGATTCACTCAGGGACAGTCATAGAAGTAGTTCCTTTCACGACTGGACCCAATTTATTTAACAACCACGCCAATGACCCTCTCGTCTCCTCTCTCTAGATGCCCTATCCAGCTCTATTTCATCACACTGGGCCTAAAGGCCTTTATGCTCGTTGTGACCTTTGGTACCCATAATAAATCTTAACTAGATAATCTAACAAAAACTACATCCATATCTGATATTGGAATCTTGAATGAATGAGATGTGGATGATACCTTGGCTTTTGGTTGTTGCGAACAAAGTAAGGTTTTTGTGTAGTAACTTTTTGTAAAACTTAGCTATGTATACGTTTTATTAATACTTATAAGTAGATAGAACATTGTTTTTTTTTTGTTAGTGAATAATGTTACGAGCTAGTCGTTCACCTGATGCTAAGTGACACAGCCGCCACTAACAGTGTCACTCGGATCTCCAAAATATATAGTTTCGCGTAACACTGCACTGCGCACATCATCCTGAGACATCAGCAGACTGGTAATAAGATTATTTGACATTGAGATCAGATCATATAGCCTCAAATAACATCCCATAACAGAACAGTGTCACTTGGAACCCCAACATGTAAAGTTTCGCATGACTGCTGCACTGTGCACTTCATCCTCAGACATCAGCACAGTCTGGTAATAAGATTACTCGACTGTGTGTATCATAGAGTCTCATTTGCTCAGTAATTTCACTAGCTACAGTGCCCTTCAAACCGGAACACAGTAGTGCTTGCGCGCTACTTGGCGGCAGAATAACTGGCAAAGCGGTGGTACCTAACTAGACGAACTTTGCAGAAAAGACCTACCACCTAGTAAAGAAAACTAGGTCATCCACTTATATATATGACGGCGGCAACGTCCAGTTGTAAACTCTATGCGCAGCGGGCAGTACCGTAATTTACCCTGTGGTGGCATTTAAATTTATTACAGTGGCAACACCGGCAACTGTCATCGCTTCCCCACCCATCTGGCTATATAAAGGGAACGCTCGGTGTATTACGGATTATTCTTGCTCCGGACACGGCCCGGTGCGCATCATGAAGGCCTATAGTTTTATAGTTTGCCCGCCATGCCTAACCCTCAGCCTATATATATGCCCACACTGCTTTGTAAAACACTAACACTATTGCCAAATCTGTTATTATCTGTCTCAGCAGTACTTTTACAAAGTTGTATCAAAACACACGTATCAATGTTTGAAGGGCACTTGGCTAGTAAAATGCTCATTGCCAAAGCTCACGATACTGGTCTCATATCTACGTGTATGGATTTGATGGGATTTTTATGGCGTATGTCATTCGTATCTTCCTTTCTTTGTCAAAATTTGCTTAAACCTTGATTTCAGTAGTCAAGACTACTGGAATCAACGTCAAGGTTGCGGTATAAAATGTCCACATATATTAATTTACATTTTAATTTTTAACAGGACAAATATTTAGGCACAGAAAAAAAAAGCGCCGAGTCTGGGTGTTGTGGGATCATGGTCCTCGTAGTTACTAAGTCCCTAGACACATGGAATCCTAGTTAGGGTCCAGGATCTATGTATGTGATATTAGGTCGTTATATGTTATTATTTAAAAAAAATCCATATTATCTGTTAATTTCTTTGTAATTATTTTTATTTGAAAGAGTGGATACACGGTACAGATATATAGTTAGAATTCTCTTAAAAACCGTACCAAAAACGATTTAGCTAATGTAAAAAGAAATGTTTCTAAAACGATGTCATTTCCTGCACGTGAACAACTCTTGTTTCCGAGTGAAAGTGCTACATTGTGCTTTTCCGCTTTTTGTTTTCATTTTCTTCACTAATGGGCTATTTGAAAGTGACATTACTTTGACGGCTTTTGACGTCACTGTTTATTATTTGAATTTGACATGAAAGAATTATGGCCACGCCTCTCTATGTATGTCTTGGCCATATTTTGGTCGTATTAACTTTTCTTGATTTGTGAGACCAGGTTCGTATCCTAAGCCTGTGTCTCATTGGCCAGTAATTTCACTAGCTACAGTGACCTTCAAATCAGAACACAGTAGTGTTTGGTGACTACTGTTCAGCGGCAGAATAACTGGTAAAGCGGTGGTACCTGCCTAGACGAACTTTGCAAAAAGTCCTAGACCTATTTGTATATTGGTTTGAAAGCCATACTGGCTCACTGGCCGAACGACACCCTATGTTACTTACATTTTCTCCGTCGCAGCTATGGCAACAAATCTTAATGACTCCATGACTCATAATAATCGTTTATACACCAAAATCAACAAAACATTATGAAAGGAAAGGGCACCGACTGCAAAGAGAGAAGATTAAATAATGACAGCATAATTATCACAACGAAAGTTAGATAGTAACCACAGATTAAAGAAGAAACAAGCGACTTCGAGACAGTGACTAATATTTAATCTGTGAAGATACTAAGAAAAGTTGGGAGTAAACAAGATGAAGTTTTAAGAAAGTGTACGAGAAACGTCTTAATGTAATGGTAATTACTGCAAGTAAACAAGCGTTTCTATTAAAAGTACAAATATTCTTCAATTTGTTAAAAAAATTACATGCACACATACAAACAATAAATGAACTAAAGCAACTATTGCAATAGATAGTTACATAGTATATGCTGTTGATTAAATTGCGATGGTTAAATAATAACAAACGCAAAGCGAAAAAACTGACTTCAGACAGATATGATTTTATTCACCAAAAAGCCTCAAAACTGCTTAGCATTATTAACATATCCATATTTTGCCAGTTATTCTGCCGCCAAGCAGTAGTGTGCAAGCACTGCTGTGTTCCGGTTTGAAGGGCACTGTAGCTAGTAAAATTACTGGGCAAATGAGACTTTATGACCTGATCTCACAATCGAGAAATCTTATTACCAGACTGTGCTGATGTCTCGGGATGATGTGCGCAGTGCAGTGTCACGCGAAACTTTATATTTTGGAGTTCCGAGTGCCACTGTTCTGTTATGGGCGGCCGTTCGCTTAACACCAAGCGAGCGACTTGCTCGTCACATCATTCAATAACGTAAATAAATCCAGACGAAGAACAAAAATGTTTTTAAGGGTTAATGCTGTTGGTCTGTACCAACTTTTACAGCGTCACCGGGCGAGAGCGCAGTCGCTTAAGTCGCCCAGCCGTCAAAAGTGGGAGGCGATTAGCTCAATGGCACCCCTGGGGTGCGAGCCTCGGCTTCCCATCAGGTGAGCCGTACGCTTGTTAGCACCATTTAACATTAGAAAATCTATTCCTCAGTTACTACTTAGTACTTAGTTTTAGTACTGCGTCTTTATCTATTCCTAATAATGCTCATAAAAAGATCATTAGTTCCAAACAAAGAGTAAGGTCAAATGGGAATCCATTTACCTCATCACTACTGTATTTTGTTTATTTTTACGCTAATGCGTTAAAAGATTAAACTTTTGACTTACATTTTCTATAGAATCATGTAACCTTGAACATGAATGCCGCTTTGTTATCGTTTTGGTTTCGCTTTTAGCTTATTAGCGGCGTTTTATTTATCCTCATTGTTTTCTAGGTTACTTTTGGGCTAATCAGCTTTTGCAGTCTGTAATCAGCTTTAATTAGATCTATAAGTAGACCGGCTTGATAGCTCAGTTGGTAGTAGCCCGGCCTGATGAACTGTAGGTTGTGGGTTTGATTCTTACCCAGGACTAACATTTTGTGTGAACATCGATGTTTTTTGAAATGTCCCCAAATATTTCCATTGGAATAAATAAAGGTATTTTTAAGTGCCAAAACTACACAGTATCTTAAGCAGCTTCTTTTTAGTCGGGTTTGATAGTTTTCTTCATTAAATCTTGATTCGAGAACTGGTTATCGACTCTTCGTAAACTTTAAAACGCTGCTGTAAACTCTTCTGCGTCTTTCTGTAAAAGGTCTAAGTCCAGGATTCTCTTTCTTGCTCTATTTTAGCTGCAGCTGAATTCTGTAAACTCAGTCCACACGATGTAATCCTGAATTTACCAGAAAACGTCCGTTTTCGCGTAGGTTTCCTCAAACGTCCTATTCAGCAGGTCGATTCCGTAATGAGAAATCTCTATAAATGAAATATTTTATAATTTTTAATGAGGGGGGAAATGCCGTCGCACTTCCCTGTCACCACGGGGGTGGGGGTGGGGGTGGTGGCAAGGGGTATGTGGGACTCGAACCCACTAAAACCCCCCCGTGAGCCCTCGTCCGCCGTACCGGGGCGAGAAGGGGTCGCGACTGCAGTCCAGCCAACTCGCCCCCATATTTTCACTTCCCATTAGCCGTGTCGACGCCGCCCCCTAGACGATTCACCGCGCATTTGTACGAATTTGACGCTATATAAATTTATAAATATATTTATTGTTTATATATTGTAATGTATATATTTCCTGTGAAGACTCGGCTAGAAGCTAGTGTATGCGTAGGGTTCATCCGCACCGAAGCATAGATTACTAAATGTTTCTAACCTAAGCGTCAAATTCATACAAATCTCAAGTAATATGGCGCGTTACGGAATAACATTAGTGTAAAGTCAATCAATTTCAAGGACAAGGAATTCAAAGAAATGTGTAGATCATAAGTAAAAAAGGGACGTAGATGAGAATACGAAATTTAAATGAACTCTGTATTTCTTAGAATAACAACTTCATGGCATAGATTTTATAGGCGAAACGAATTCGCTCATAAATTACTTGAATTATAAGATAAGGCATATTTTTAAATCATAAACTTGGCATAAAAGGTTGACGGCGTAATAAATGAATAATTTTTTTTACTTATAATTTTTATAATTTGTGGACATTTCACGCAGCGCCATCTAGCTCCAAACTAAGCAAAGCTTGTACTGTGGAAATTACCTGAAATACTTACATACTCTTTGTTTGTAAATACATACATAAAATACAATATATACACAGAACATACTCTTACATTGATTCATCCGCAAATGTTTGTCCTGGGTGGGAATCGAATCCACATTCTATAGCTCAGAAGGCAGGGTTATAAATAACTGAGCTATCGGGCCAGTCGACTTCCGGGTATTTTACTTTAATACATATACAAATGAAGAAAAGAGACAGCATCTAAGTTGCATTAGATTATAGCATAAAGAAGGTAGTTCCAAGAGAACACGAACTTTTAAAAGAGTTTTTCATAACACCTAACAATTTTTGTTTTGCTGATATTTTCGAAATATATGTGCTTTAGCAAAAGATAATCTTGGGTTGGGAATACATTGAGTGAAAATCAGTACGAAATCATAGAATTTGTATGTTATTATAATGTTAGTTTAAAAAAGAAGCAAGCGTTGTAATCATCCAATACATCATCAACATAGACATAGTCATCGACAGCCTCTGTGGTGTGGTGGTTGAACAGGTCGGCTCATAACCTGGAGGCGGCGGGTTCGATTCCCGCGACAGGACAGGTAGCACAAACACAGGAAAAAAAAGCGCAAATACTGGTTCTGAGTCTGGGTGTTGTGGGTTCCTAGAGACGGGGAACCCTAGTTAGGGTCCAGGATCTATGTATGTGACTGTTGGGCGTTATTATTATTATTATTTTAAATCGTTGATATATATAATTCTTAAACAGTAAATCTACCAATCGATGAAATATTAACCTACACTACAAGGGTGTGTTTTTACAAGAATCATCAAGGCGGTAGTGAATTACCAAATTGGTATAATTAATTTAAAAAAATCACGCGTTTTAACTAAAAAAAAAGGATCCACCGGTTCACTACCGTAAATACAACCAAAAAGGTTTTTTATTCAAATAATTATTAAATTTATTTATAAACATTTCCTACCACTCGATTGTGAAATCGTGAGTAACCAAATAAAGGACACGAAGCTTATGCTTGCTTCATCACAAAAAGTTGGGAGTTGATCAATTATTAATCCTAACTTTTTGTATCATTTTTAATTTTTTATCACTATCAATAATTGTTAATAGTCATAAAACTACAATAGTACAAAAACTTACCTATAAAATAATACAATGGTCGGTAAAAACGGTTGAAGTGGGTGCAGGCTTCATGTAACTATTGAACTTTTTTATGTCTAATTGATTTTATTTTCGCATTCAATTGGGGAAATCTCGTTGGAACAGACAAAAAATATTAAAAAAGAGGGCAGGTTATTTGGTTGGAAGATTTTAATGTATCGAAGTGAATGCTGCTGCCTATTCCATGGATATTCCCTTAGCCGGCTCTTGCACCCACGTGAAGAGATGGGGTGGTCCTTTTCTCACAGTGCCGGGATCACACGGCTTTATTTACTTTTACCCATGTAACGTCCTCGCTTCATATCGGGTACATGGCTTGTTCTATCCCGTGGGTATGGGACTATTACTACTGGGATAGACCATTTAAGGACACACCTGGCAAGGCACACAAGGCACAACAAGCTACTAGTGTAGCGCTCATAGCGAAATACAACTATCCATTCTTAACCGATCGGTAAAGTTAAGCAACTTTTGCTGCTGTTACTAATATCGTGCTTCCGTGCTTCGGAGAGCACATTAAGCCGCCAGTTCCGGCTGTTGTAAACGTCAAGAGTCTCTCGGAGTTTTGGAGAGAAAACGAATTAAAGATCGCGTCGCCGCATTATTAATTTCCAAAATTTGTGTTATTTTCAGTGTTAGTGCATAAAATTGGTGGAATTTTATTCGTTAAGTGCTGGATTACAGGCATGAGTGTAGGAAAGTGGTATAATGATGGCAAAACGTTTCTTTTTGTGTTGTGTCCAAAACTTCATAAAAGCTTCTGGTAAAGTTGCCACCACTTTACTAGGAGTATGACTTGACACACAGGAAGGAGTTTAACTTGAGAAATTATCCATTACTTGACACTGGCTAAATACACAAAAGTGTGGAGCCAAAACTAAACAGAGTCTCTCAACCAACTTGGGGTGTCCTAAAACTTTTATACTATTACGATATAAAGACGAAGAAAAAGAAGAACGTGCTAGAAATTATAATTATTAACTTTAATCATTGAAATTTCTTATAACAAAGCTCTCAGTGTTAATAAGTTCTTAATTTTATGATACAACAGAGATAATCGTCAAAAATCTAATCTTCCTCAGTGCCTAAGTTTTGACGTTAAGTAATATTTTTTGTAGCAACGGTAAACTTATGCGGACGTTAACAACTACCATCACGTTGCCAATTTACTTTATAATACTGTAAAATATTACGTTCGCAGTCTATATAAAAAAAAAACCGTGAAGGTCAAGCACCTTATAACCCGAAGTCGTTGAAAAACGCATGACTAATTTTGTGAAGAGTTAGGAAGTGATTATATCGAATCATCTTTATGATGTCATTAATTGTGTGTAGTTTACGCTTTATGTGGTAGTTGGTTAGTGATGTAAATTATGGTATGCACGACTTTTTGAACCGTTTATTATTTTTGTATTCTGCTTATTAAATAAAAAACGAGTGTGCTGTAGACCACACGACTGAAGTAAAACTTCTTTAGTTTCCATCTATCGGCCGATATAACTTTTTTTTTGTTTTGGTTTGGCTCCACACTATTGTGTATTTAGCCAGTGTCAAGTAATTGGTAATTTCTTGAGTTAATTAATGTATATGTCAAGTCAAGTCAAGTCACAGTCCAAGTCAACCAAGTCAAGTCATAGTCTAGTCTAATCAAGTCATACTCCTAGTAAAGTGGTGGCAACTTTACCAGAAGTTTCTATCGAAACGTTTCACCATCATTATACCACTTTCCCACGCTCATGTCATGCCTGTAGTCCAGCACTTAACGAATAAAATGCCACCAATTTTATGCACTAACACTGAAAATAACACAAGTTTTGGAAAATAATACAATGCGGTGACGCGACCATTTTCGTTTTCCCAAAAATGGATAAGTATAACTTTGTTTTTGCTTTGTTTAATTTTAATGTTGCCATCTTAACAGTTATATATTGTCATTTTAACAAAGTTGTAATTAAGACAATTTGCGAGAAACATAGATAAGAAGATAAATTAGCGGCACATTGGTTTTATTCCTTTAAACTTATAAATTAACACAAAATTACAGCCTTTAGTGGCGCGCATGAGAGTTGAAGAGAAAAAGAGGTGTCATATCGTAGGCTATGGATATTATATCGATAACACAGACTAAAATAATTGCTAATATTAAGCGATATTAGGCAATCTGTACAACACATATTAAGTATTATTATTTTATTGTAATATTATTATTTAATAAAACATAGAGTATATAATAATAATAAAACAACTAAAAAGCTTATTACATTAGAGACGTTTTCGCCATTATGAAAATTATTGCTACATTTTTATTAGGAACAGAGATAAACGCGATCTGTAGTTCGCGCGTTTTTAATAAGTTTTTTATTTTTTTTATTTAGCCCGTGGCGCGACTGGGTCGTCGTACCAGCCAGTATTTATTCAAACAATATTTGCGTTTGATTTCTTTGGCGCTGAACACTAAGATGTTCCAAATTCAAAAACTGCGCGGCAAGATAATTGCGGTGCATTCATAAAGAGGATTAAAAACTCTTTACTGCCCGCTAAAAGTTTCTTGAACACCACCGTTGGGTGCACTTAAAGGCAAACCAAGTCGTCCTTTTCGAATAGGTGGGACAAAAAGACCTTATTAGCACTTATGGTGTGAGCCTTGAGAAGTAGCGCTAATTCCTTGATGACAGATTGACAATCTAGTAAAGCCAAAGCAAAAAAAATCTGAATTTAAAGTCCTATTATGCGGTGTTCAGTGCCATCGACTAAAATACTTAATGTATGCTAAACGTTGTATGGTGATCTTGACAGCCAATCCATTAGTACCATCTCCGATACGATCTCGTCACCTTTAACTGCAACACTTCAACGGTCAACAGTAACCACATCACTAACCAGCACTTCAATTACAAGGTCGCCATCATCACGCTTTGTCATTTGAGTGGCGAGAACCTGATCTTCCTACTGGTTTGAAGTAGTGGTGGGAAAGAATATAGTTTGTCGATGGAATAGAATAGAATAGAAAAACATTTATTCAATACTTGTCTAAAATTAAAATACAAAAACAGGTTAAATTTATACACATAATATGTACACAATGAATGGAAAAAAACAAGTATCGAATGGGCGTCGGCTCAGCATATTGCTGGTCATCAGAGACATCCAGCGCTGATTTTCAGCCTAGACCCAGAGGGGGTGGAACCAATGCACAAATTCGAAAAAGATATTTTTATTAATGTTTAAACAAAGGATAAACAAGAATACTTACACATAAAACTACATATTATACATATATACGATAGTTTATCAATACTAACTTTGAAGTGAAATCGATAGTATTTACAAGTGACAGCTATCAAGCGTAGATCTTATGTCAAATTTTATAATAGCTTTCGTAAAACAGAAAACTTTATGAATGATTGTTTCTTTTTTTTATTTTCTAGACTATCTTATGAGGGTTATCAACGTTCATACTGCATATAGGTTACTCGGGATTTCCACTGTAAATTGTTTGTATTAATCGTGATGGTCCCTTTTTCCCGCCAACTGCTTAGTATGGCTTGGGATGCCTTCTTATAACTTTTGACGATCGCTTTATGCTAAAAAGTTGTAAAGGTCTGTTAGGACTAACAACATTGGTATCTTCAATTTAAAAAAACACTATTCTCTTGATAATCTAAACTACCGAGGTTAACTATCGATAATCCAACAGTTTCACAACACTAGTTTTGCAGCCTAAACAATTGTTTCTTAAGATACTTGACAGGTTTTATATGATCAGTTGGCAGTGAATTTGTGTCGATGGATGTCACACAGCTGTCAACCAGACAGTTGCCAATGTCAAACTCGAATTTCTAGTTACGTTTAGAATACACACTAACAGTAGCGTGTTTTTTGCGATGGTGTTATTTATGTGTGATTAGCAGTCACGAAAGTCAATGGTCTTTGTTCAAGACTCAACCACTAAGAAGGTACTATACCAGTCCGCCCACCAAACCTTTATATAAGGAATCATGAACATGTTTAAACTTGATTTCTAGAATTGTACGATTACAATCCGGTAGTAACATGTAATGGTTTAATATGTGCTGAATTGGTATCGTCGAACCTAGTTTTGTTAAGTTGGTACTGACTTTTAATTGGCTTCTTAGTGCATTATCTATATTCTTTTTTGGGGGTGTAGTGTTTCAAAGAGTCTAGGGTCGTTGTCGTCGTCGTCGGGAACAAGAGAAGGTGGAATAAAACTATAAAATATATATAAAAAATGGAGAAAGTCTAATATCGTCTTTCTTTTTTCCCGTCGTCTCTTTGTCAATATCCCAATGTTTCGTCAGTCATTGTCATTGGTCGTTGTGAAAGAGGTCAACGCCGCGACACACAGTGGTCCCATTTTGAAAAAAGGTGGACTTAGGACCGAAAGTCGGAATTTCGGGCTGTTTTTTTTTTATAGAATAGGTCTTAACTATCCTAACAACATCTATTCTATAAAGAAAATCCGTAGGATGCATAGTTTTCGAGAAAAAAAATAATCTTTTTTTTCTTGTATGGAGAAAAACATACTTTATTATTTTTCTCAAGTTGGGTGAAATAGTGACGGCTTTTGTTGATATTTTATAAAAGCCCTAGTGGTATTGTATCCAGAAAAAAATAAAACCAATGCGGTCACCTGCGGCCGCGGGAATAATCAGATGTCAAAAATTGATTAATTTTTTTGCGTATTTTGCAAACATTGTTCATTTCTGGCCAATTATTTATGTATTTTAGGTTAGCGCTCCATACTTTAACTCGAACTATTATATAACATTTCAAAAAAATTAATCAAAATCGAGTTTATTTTTTTATAATTGCTGTTTTATTCATGAAAATGCACGCATACATGGTTAATTCAAAATGCAAATCCTATATTACTCAGTATAATGTACAAAATAAACATGCACGTACCTAAAACGTAAAAAAAAATATTTTATATTTTCGTTTATGCTTACTAAAAGTCACCGGTAATGGTTACCGAGAGGCAGGATATAAACAAACGAGTCACATCTGATACTAGCTGTGACTGGTCGCTTTGTTCCTGACAAATCCTGACAACAGGATAACTCGTATATGCATGCAAGTAACTACCCCCTAAACATAAAAGTGATATAGCTCATCAATAATAATTGGCGTATGTTATACACCAATAATGTTTGTTATTGGTGTGTGTTTTAATCTTATGTAGTTGTGTACGTATGATTTTCTACCAGAAACATAAGATAAATGTATAGCCTTGAAAAGGGCTGTTTTATATGTAGTTTTTTAAAGGATAAAATAAATAAAAAATTATAGCATTGGATCTGGTATATTTTCATTTTCTACTCTTCTTCCACGTATACGCACTCCGAGTCTATTTCGAGCAACTGAATTGCCTCAGGAAGCATCTCTAGATGATTAGGCTTTGAAAATTTTGGTCTAAGCCATGATATGTGGGGGTCTGAACTTATTAAAAGCCCGTGTAGTATGTCCTCGTTTGTTTGGATCCTTCCTGTCTTTCTCGTGTTCTTCTCTCTTACGTTCCGGAAGTCTTTATTACGAGCCTCGGAAGCTTCCTCCGACAAGGACCCTAAAAATAATAAAAAATATGCTATAATTATACGTTGAAGTTGACATTGAAACTATTATTTTAGTGTTTAGAGATTTACAGTTAGTTAACTGCTTTATATTTCATTTGTCTTGATCTATTATTACTTACCAATAGGGAGAACTGAAAAATGACTGCAAATATCTGCTCCGTGCATCAGAAGTTTGTGGACACTAACAGGCATGTAGTACCACGGATAGAGATGCACATACAGTTCTGCTGTTTCTTTGCAATAACGTCTGAAGTTCGCAATATTGACGTTCTTTCCTGAAGATATAACTTGCAGAATGACAGAAAATCGGAGTAACAAATCTTCATCAACTCCAGTGATTCTCGATGATCTTTTATAATCTCGGAAAAAACGTCTTGCAGTGTTTCCATCGTTAGTTGTTCCAAAGCCCTGCAAACAAGAAATTAAGTTAGTAGGTCATACAAAAACAGACGAGTATATAATATAAAGGAAGCAAAGTAAAGGAAAAATTACCTGTTTTACAATATCGATGAGTATTCCAGTCTGTTCCCGAAACTCTTGTTGTGTGGCATTTTTCTTTGCTTGCTTCAATTCCTTGTGATCGCCACGAGCACTCCAGCGCTGGAAGTCCATATTATAAGATATATGAAGTAGACACTCCATACATCTTATCTTCATATGTAACGATGAAATTCCATATTGGTACAAATCCTGTCGAAGCGGTCTCGTGGCCAAAAGCTTCAAGTTATTCATTTCACTTGGTTTCGCCAAGCAAATGGGGCACGTTGCTGATGAAGGTACATCTGCAATAATATTCGCCACTTTCCCATCGATCATAGTCATGTGCAGTTCGTGGGCTATCTCCACATCACCACAATTTGTTGGTACCAATTTTGTAATTTCGCGCTGCATTTCTAAGTGTTCCCTTTTTATGAACTCCGCAGTCTCTGAAGTAAACGTGAATTTCACTGGCCGACAGTAATGTGGTGAGCAAGGATTTGGGTTTTCCCAAATAATCATTTCTCCCCCATCAACTAGTCGGAGTGGGACGATGCTGATCAATACAACAGAGGAATCGTCAAACTCAGGAGCTGAGACTTGTTTGTAATTACTCTGTGACGATGCTCCGTCAAGGCCCCATTTCCATATCAACTTCAGTCCTTCGTTGGTTGAACTTGTGATTGGTCTTAAGTCTAGCAAAATTCTTTCCACTGTGTGGTTAAGAAGTCCTTGCAACCTGAAAAATAAAATAAATTAATAAAAGTAAGCTAATGAAGCTTAAAAATTTTAAAACAACATATTGTATAATTTTATAAATACCTTATGCGAGCTCCCATTTCCGTTACTTCCACGTGTTCTTCAGATGGGTAACATCTCTTTTTAGCGTCAAGTAACTTGTGATAAGACGGAAAGGCAGCTGAACAATTTTCATCCTTCAGAAACATTCTCAAGGATAAGTATTGCCATTTGGATAGGCTAAGGGCTGTGTACAAAGCCAAAGATGTATCCTCTGCTATACTGACTACTTTTTCTTCCTTGAAAAGGAGTTTTGTTACATCTGATACAACTTCGGGAATCTCGCACAGATATTCCACAATCTTCGCTAAAGCATATTTTCCATTTTCTTTTAACTTGGAAATAAAATAATACTGTAGTTCTTCTTCAAAGTTATCGTTAACAAAGACACTGGAACGTCTTTTCTTCTGTTTGTTGCCCAAATCGGCAAAGGGCACTCTAACTTCTTTTACAGTAGAGGTACCTGCTTCCGCAGTGCAGACAGATGGAATAGCAACCGGCAGTAATTCCGGCTCTTCAACTAAGTCATCTGGCATTCTCATTGTAGTAACAAGATCAACAGTATTGCAAGTAGGCCAATTAATATTGGTCTCTAACCACTTGCGGTTGTTTTCCCGATTCATAAATGTCTTCAAGTTTCTGCTTGCATCTTTCCACTTCTTAGTTACAAGATTGGTGAATAGCCGACAAAACTCCTTAATTGTTTGATGGTCATCTTCAGATATTTCACATGGTATTTTGGAAACTATAAATTCACACAATTTATTGTAATCCTTAAGATTTCCACTATCTTTAAGAATCAAGAACATATCAAAATATGTGCCTAAGCCAGCCATTGCAAATTCAAAATAGTAATTTTTAGTACTTCACAGTTAGCGATGAATCAATTTAAATTAACATTGCTCTGTATTTAATACGCCATAACAGATAGGTCATTAGTCACTATGTGCAAGAGCAAGGTAATAGTAAACGACCAATCACAGCCATTTATCAAAAATGACTCATTTGTTTGTATAGATAAAGTCCGCCAATGGGAGCTAAGTAACGTGTAATAAGTAATCAGGAATCTGCACAAACAAATGAGTCATTTTTTCTGGTAGAAAATCATACGTATACAGATGACAGAAAGATTAAAACACACCAATAACAAACATTATTGGTGTATAACATACGCCAATTATTATTGATGTAGCTATATCACTTTTATTTTTACGGGGTAGTTACTTGCATGCATATACGAGTTATCCTGTTGTCAGGATTTGTCAGGAACAAAGCGACCAGCTAGCGACCAGTCACAGCTAGTATCAGATGTGACTCGTTTGTTTATATCCTGCCTCGCATTCAACAACCGCGGTTGTGAAAATGCTGTCGTAAAACCAGTTTTGAAAATACAAAGCAAGAAATCGATTATGCAGATAATGCCCGCCAGTGGTAGCTAAGTAATGTCGGTAACCATTACCGGTGACTTTTAGTAAGCATAAACGAAAATATAAAATATTTTTTTTTACGTTTTAGGTACGTGCATGTTTATTTTGTACATTATACTGAGTAATATAGGATTTGCATTTTGAATTAACCATGTATGCGTGCATTTTCATGAATAAAACAGCAATTATAAAAAAAAAAAACTCGATTTTGATTAATTTTTTTGAAATGTTATATAATAGTTCGAGTTAAAGTATGGAGCGCTAACCTAAAATACATAAATAATTGGCCAGAAATGAACAATGTTTGCAAAATACGCAAAAAAATTAATCAATTTTTGACATCTGATTATTCCCGCGGCCGCAGGTGACCGCATTGGTTTTATTTTTTTCTGGATACAATACCACTAGGGCTTTCATAAAATATCAATAAAAGCCGTCACTATTTCACCCAACTTGAGAAAAATAATAAAGTATGTTTTTCTCCATACAAGAAAAAAAAGATTATTTTTTTTCTCGAAAACTATGCATCCTACGGATTTTCTTTATAGAATAGATGTTGTTAGGATAGTTAAGACCTATTCTATAAAAAAAAAACAGCCCGAAATTCCGACTTTCGGTCCTAAGTCCACCTTTTTTCAAAATGGGACCACTGTGCGACAGGGGGAGTATTTAAAAACACTACAGAATTAACCTTATTTACATAGTCCATGAAAAACACGTTTTAGGTACGTTTATTCCGTAGCTCGAGTTTGGCTCGAGCTACGGTGAATCCTATGAAACAAAAGACAATAAATCGAATAAAGCGCCACAGACTACACAGGTTTGAGATTTCGTTCAAAAACGTCAGCTGTCAACCGCCGTCAAAATGTAACATAGACTACCATTTTTTTGTAGTTGCCAACATTACGATATAAGAAAAGCTGTTGGTCGTCCTATCAATATATAAATAAAAGTTCAAATGCCTTTAGAAATCTAAAGGGGATTTTCATTGTAACCCGTTTTCGCTACATACTGCCCGAATCATTCATAACATACTTTTTACACTCGGAAATAATGCCTACGTCTCTTTGTCTCAGTCCGTAATTTGTCGTATTTAATCTCAAGTCAATGGGTCAGACAGACAGTATGGGCTCCACCTACAAACAATTAATGTAAGGAGGTCAAGATATCGGGAGCGAGGAAAGTAGATTGAGGAGCTTGGTCATTGTGCTACTATTTATTTTGTATTTGTTTGAGTAGTTTTAATGATGGTTGCTTAGAAGAAAGTGTTGAATAGTATTTATCCTCGAAATACATATGTAAATGGACAACCGTTTTACCCCTAGGGGTAAAAAATTAAACAGACAGACACACACACACATACAGTTGTCTTTATTGTTTTTGTTTTCAAGTGGTTGAAAAATATCTAACGTATTTTTGAAGTAAAACTTCTTTAAGACTGCATCGAGTAAAATCCATCAAAACTGTAGTTATGGTTATAACGATACCATCAGTACTATTATAATAGTTGACACAAAAAAAAATGACAAAAAGCACAAAGAAACAGTTAACCTTTTCTATGTAACACAAATAAATAATTATGTATTACTTTATTTTTAAAAAAATCGTTAATTTACACCAAAATGTCTAAAATGGCGTGCTTGCGTTACACCGAATTTGTATTATAAACTGTCGAACTTCTATGCAAACTTGCAATAATATTAATCTCTAATATTGAAAGGTTAGTATGTATTTTTTACATTTCCAAAATAACGTCGGATAATTTAACTATGAATTTTCTAAAATCTCGTCTCAAATTCTCCATACATTTTTTCTATGGACGCGCGATGTTGAATATATACGCGAAGAATGCGCTCGGAAATTCAGTCGACCACCGGAGCTTAGAGCGAGGGTACGTCGATTTGCAGAGCAACGCGCCGAGAACACTCGATCGCGATCTATTGTGTACGAGTATTCAGCTGCAAACGCATAAAGAAGGTAAGTTCAGTTTTGTGATTTTTACTTATTTCGTATAAGTTGTTTATATTTCTTGTGTTAAAATAATACTTATATTTTTGTTTTAGTGATAATGGGAAAGCGTAAGGAAAGTTATTACAAGAAAAAAGATGGCGTTTTTTTTTCGGAATAAAAATCGAAAAAATAAACAAAGCTCGTGAGTATTTGAATTTTGAGTTGTATATTTATTTTACTTATTGTAGTTAAAAATAAGAGGATCGAGTTTTTATTAATTTTACAATCTAAGACTTTGTTTTATTTTTTAGTTGTAAGTCATGCTGTAGTTATGGTTTTCTTAGTTTAATTAGTTAGTTTTAATAATACATTTTTATTTATTTATAGATTGGGTTCTTCAGTTGTTTCGCCAAACAATGAAGATCCTACACCTAAAATTACTGTAGATGACGAACTCGCAATAATTACTGTTATAAAAGAACAAAGTGACATTGAAACAAATCAATGCGTAAGTTAACAACTTATCACTTTCATTACTAATATTGTCTTAAATGAAACTGAAAAATAAAATGATGATGTAGGTAAGCGAGCTATTTATGTTTTCATTGTTGTAGTGTTTGCGTATTCTGTCTTTCAAAACACTAATAAAAATTGTTTTGAGTATGGTATTTTCAAAGTATTCTTTTTTTATAGGTATTGTCAGATACTAATGAACTTCAGAAAAAAGCAGACGATAATGAATATTCAGATTTTATAATAGAGGAAGAATTTCAAGACGAAGAAGAACTTACAGTAGAAGGAAACAGAATTGTAGATTTTGCATATATTTTTGAACAACTCCGTAATATTGCCACAACTAAAGTCACAACTCGCCACTTGGTTGCAAATTGAGTAGTTTAAAAATGACTAAGGAAGTAAAAAAAGGGTTCCTATCAAAATTTTACTTTACTTGCGGAATGTGTAAAATGAAACTTGAATTAAGTAACTGTAAAAAAACAGACAGATATGCAGATCTCAATCTAAATGATTTGGTTGTAAGCAGTTTCATGTCGATAGGGGCAGGATTTTCTGGCTTGGAACAAGTTTCAGCTTCCCTTAATATTCCTAGTATGTCCGATAAATTATATTCAAAGTGTCATACCAAGGTCTGTGAACTATGGGAATTAGCTAAAGAAAAGATCATGGAGGAGGCAGCGAAAGAAGAAAAAGATTTAGCTCTTCTCAATGGTGACGTCGATTCAAATGGAGTACCGATGATAACTGTGGTTGCTGGTCTAAGAGATCGTATAGAAAAAATTATAATGCTTTATCAGGTGCCGCAGTAATAATAGCCTACAGGACAAAGAAAGTTCTATATATGGCGGTTAAAAATAAATATTGCATGGTTTGTGCACGAGCAGAAAATAAGAAAATGCCCAAATGAAATAAAAAATAATAATAATTGTGGAACAAATTTTAATAAATACAGCCGACTTCAATGTATCATTATTGATATTTGATTGAAGAAGGTTAATAAAATACACTTACCTATACACATAAATATTTAGTTTCTTTTTTATTTCTGAGCTATTTGGTAGTAGGAACATTTTAATTTATATAATATTCCTTATTTAAAATATGTATAGATATCGACGTCAGTTTAAGTAGTTCAAATAACAAACAAGCCTTTACATGTCTGTGAGTTAATAAAAAAAACCTTTAATTTTTCAAATTCTAAGTTACGCACTTTTTCCCGCAAGTATCAAGAGAACTTATCGTTGTGTGCGTGTCGACGCACACTAGCGATGGGACCTAGCGAGCCGGGGTAAATACCTACTTGCCGCGCGCCGTGTTTGCTCGATGCAGTCTTAAGCACGCTTGACTTGGGGAGTAAGCTGGTAAATGCGAAGCGAGGCGAACGGAAAGTGATAGTTGTTTGTAGTAAACCTCTATTGTCAACATGTTACTAGGTGGTAGGACTTTACTGCAAAGTTCGTCTAGGTAGGTACCACCGCTTTGCCAGTTATTCTGCCGCCAAGCAGTAGTGCGCAAGCACTGCTGTGTTCCGGTTTGAAGGGCACTGTAGCTAGTGAAATTACTGGGCAAATGAGACTTTATGAACTGATCTCACAGTTTAATAATCTTATTACTAGATTGTGCTAATGTCTCTGGATGACGTGCGCAGTGCAGTGTCATGCGAACCTCTATACTTTAGAGTTCCGAGTGACACTGCAGCTGATATGGGCAGCCGCGTCGTTTAACACCAGGCGAACGGCTAGCTCATCACGTCATTCCTTAACATTAACTAAAAAATTGTAGTATTATGTTGGTATTTCCGTTAAAATGACAATTTACAATTCTCAAGATGGCGACATTAAACAAAGCGAATACAAAGTTTTGTTTTGTTTTGGCTCCACATGTGTATTTAGCCAGTGTCAAGTTCTCAAGTTAATTAATATTATATAATGTTTTAAGTCACAGTCCAAGTCATCACGTTAAGTTATGACTTAGCGTGATGACTTGGACTGTTCATAGTCTAGTCGCGTCATACTCCTATTAAAGTGGTGGCAACTTTACCAGAAGCTTCTATGGAGTTGTGGAATTGGAGAATACACCAAAAAAACCTTCCCAAAAATAAATGTTGTCATTTATTGTAAAAGTGCTATTAATAGCCTATTTGCAATAAATCCTTTGACTTTGATTAGGCACGGCTTTAGAACAATAAGACCTTCTATCATTATCGTTCTACTCGTAGCATTTAGCGATAATATTGTTTTATTTATGACCTATCCTTGCCCAGAGAAGGTATTAGTTATGTTCTATCTAAACTAACGGTTCAATCTGAATTGAAATGGACAGTGTCTATTAAGCTTTCGGACCTTCGACTCTACTCGTGACCCGTGTTAATTAACGGTCGTTTGAATAGCTTATGCAATTTGCTTTTATTGTTCTAAATTTATTACTCTATGGCACATTTGAAACGGCGTAACATAGTAAGCTATCTAGGACAGTATATAATGTCTTTAAATAAAAGGGCTTCGTTAATTTCATAATGAGAGATACTAGGATGATTATAATAATTTTTGTGCAAATATATTGTTGACAGTTATTTTACGGTTAAGTACTGAACTGGTTTTTATTAAACTTCTATGGTACACCAACTTGCAAGTATATCGTTTGAAATAACAAAGAAATCTCAAATCGATTAATATTTGAAGGATTTCTAAGAGAGAAAAACATTAAATAAAATAAATCCATAATAAGAACCTCCTTTTTTGGTCGTCAGTCGTTCGAATTTCGAAAAAGGCGTTTGTAAAGCACATGGTGTCAATTGACCACATGTAGGTCTCATAATACCTATTCCCTAGTGATTCCCAATAATATTCTAGTTCCGTTCTGTGCATTCCCGGATAAAAGAGCTGAAACTGACTTAAAAAAACCAAAACTATTACATTAATTTTAGGTTATAAAAAAAAAAACAAAGCAATTTTTTTCTATACAAAGCACAAATAGTAGTATTTGCCTACACACACAGTTGCAGGGCTAAGAGTATTTTCTCGGTGACTGTTCTGTCAACGTCAAAATCGTGCGTTCAGAAAGCATAGCAAAGAGTTTTGGTGGGAAAACGAAAAAGATCGTGTCACCACAATGTATTATTTTCCAAAACTTGTGTTATTTTCAGTGTTAGTGCATAAAATTGGTGGCATTTTATTCGTTAAGTGTTGGATTACATGCATGAGTGTGAGAAAGTGGTATAATGACGGTGAAACGTTTCTTTTCGTGTTGTTTCCAAAACTCCATAAAAACTTCTAGTAAAGTTGCCATCTGAATTGATAGCAACTTTAAACTAAGGAGTATGACTTAGACTAGACTACTTCTTGACTCGATGACTTGTACTGTGACTTGACACATATCTGCGTGAAATATCAATAACTTGATAAATTATCAATTACTTGACACTGGCTAAATACACGAAAGTGTGGAGCCAAACCAACAACAAAAACAAAAAAAAAAACCAGCAAAGGTGCGTTCGGAGCGGCACATGTGTGATAAAAATAAGCGTATATACCCAGCAGTGAACGAATACAAGTTAATAAGGCTTGTTTTCCATTTTTGATATTTTTGTTTAGCTAAAAAATGGTTAAACTAAAGACGTTACCATTTTTCATTTAAAAAAAAACCACAGAATATATAATAATACGTCGCGTAACCTCCATAGTGCAGTAGCTAATAAAGATTCAACAAATAAATGTGACGCTTAACTAACGCCATCTGTCGTGATTAAGCTGTCATTTTCATCAACTTTTCTCAACGTAATATTAAGCACGTCCCTTCCAAAACCTTTAATATAACGCAACGAATTACATTTAACAACTTAATTTGATTGTAATAAGACGTTATTTTTTATTTCTCAACATCGTTATGTGGTTGAGAAACCTATTTAAATGTATGGTGTTCCTAAATTGAGATATGATTTAATTTTGAATGGGATCATGGTTTTTGTGGCTGGTTATTGCGACCGACTTTATTGGTACTCTAAATCCAAGGCCTATACGACGCCGATGATTATAATTTTCCTTTTTTTAAACCGTCTATCCGTGAGGATTTTAATAAGTTCTGAGATAAAAAACATAAATAATACAACCGGATTAAATACCTCCTCCTGTATTTAAAATCGGCTGAAAACACATCACTTCCTTTTTAATCGGTTAAAATTATTTATACTTCACTGATTCAACTAAAAACAAACAAGGTTTATTGATGTAAAAATAAATTTGATATTTACAAGAGGTTATTTTGAGTGCATCAGGAAAATCTGAACCTGTATCTAGAAAAACCTGAATGATCAGATGCAATAACAAGTCTTATTATAACTGAATATCATGTGTCTCGGCCTCACAGCTCAGTTATAGAGCATTTATGCTTTCTGCTGGTTCTCATCCAAGACCAACATTTGTGTGATGAATATTCAACATTCACGTCTTAACCATAAAAGATTTACACAAGCCTTAAACAAGTGTTAAACTACTGTTTTGTATTGTAGAACACACGTTTGACGTCTGTCTAAGCCTTGTTTATGCATTCATGGGAACACGGGCAATGTTTTTATCAGGTATTTGGTTTACGACTTGATGAATCCTCTCCATCTAAAAGTTGCTTGGAAGAGATCACTTTAAGCGTAAAGTCGCCGTTCTTGTAAATCATTGTATTCTTAATAAACTCATATGTATTTTGTACAATAAAGACGCCATACATAAACATCTATAGCGTCTTTGCTTGGAGTTGGGCTTGATGGAGTAAAATAGTAGAACTCTAACGCCGCCCCAGTTGGAAAGCTGCTCACGGAGTAAGGGGACTTAGCTGGTCCCACACACACTCCCTACGTCACACCCTACCCTTGGGAAGGAAAAGAAGTAAGAGGGCATTAAAAAAAGAACTTAAAGGGATTTTTTCACTGAATATTTTATTATTATTGTTATATGGCACTTGCTATACCGGAGCATCAATCTACGACATTTACGTAATCGTGCCGAGTTGGGTTTTTATTTATTTTATTTACGTACTGAGTTGGGATTTATAGCAATAATAAAAATATTGTAAAAAACTTAGATTTAAGATAATAAATAAATGAATAATAATAGCGCCCAACGATCACATACAAAGACCCTGACTAGGATTCCCTGTATCTAAGGATCCAGGAACTACGAAGAGCATGGTCATTGTGGAAAATATAAATACTTTTTCTGTCACGGGAATCGAATCCGCTGCCTCTAAGATATGAGCTGACCTGCTTAACCACCACACCACAGAAGCTGTCAATAATAACTTATTTAAATAAGACATTCCGTCACTCATCGTACCTACCATGTAGGCTTATTACTACTTGCTTGATTGTTACTATGTGATCAACTAAAATACTTATATGTTGTCCGAAAGTGAATGTGTGCCGAATTTATTATGTAGTTACAATGACCGACATTGAATCGCTATGTAGGCAATTATTCTACACTGCTATAAAGATATGCTGGATGTGACATATTAATTAAAAAAAAGTTTTTATTGTAAATTTTTCTTTAATTCAAAATATATCATCTTTAGTGTGATGATGGAATTTGTTGTTAGAATAATAGAAATAAAAATTACATATTCTTAGCACTAAGGTTTTTAATGAAGTGCCAATCTTTATAGAGATTAGGGAGTAGTTCTACAATTTAAAGATGAGACGAGTATTCTGCAGGAGATAATATTTTGTTTCGGTAAAATAATTTTTAAGTACCAAAATTATTCTTTATTTTGAATAAGTTTGGAACTAGCGCTAGTTTAAGAAGTACTAAATTGCTTAAATGGGAAGTTTTTCCTATATAATTGTAAACTGACATAGGGAAAGTTTAAATGAGGCGCTCAATTAAGAAGTCTCCGTCCAAGTTTGCCTTCAAAGCCATGCACCGACGCAAAGTGCCTATCGATCTTTTACTAGCTACACTTCGGAGAGTGTGCGGTGGAATTGTAAAACTAATTGCTCGACTTAGGGCACTACTGCGTCCCCAGATTTCCCCATGCCCTTTTTACCACCGCACAACACGACGCTTGGAAGCATGTCATCTGTATATGTTGGTACTCCAATCTGCACAACGCGTTTCGTTCCAACATTTATTGCGCGGACCGCGTCGTCACTTACCATCAGGTGAGACAGTCTTCCAATGCAAGCCTAACAAAGGTAAAAAATGTATTAAAAATATTATATTTTTCCATTCACCACATATTCAATTACACTAAATTCTTTAAAGCGCATAAAGCTTAAGCGTTTTTTGCATTTATTATATAGTAAATAAAAAAAAAAGACAAACAAAATGTTCAATAAGTAAGTACTCGAATATTTTGTCCGGCGGAGAGCATTTGGTATGTCAAAACACAGGTTTTCCTAGTTTACGTGCCAAAGTTTTCCAACCAGGAGTAAACTATTTGTATTTTTCGTAGACTGTTTTATGTATAAACCGATGTTTGTAAACATTTAATAAACTATTTCATTTCGTTTAATAAACTATTTCATTTCATTTTATTTCATTTAAATTCCAATCAATTTCGTCTCTCCAAAAATGTAGTCGGCTAAAAAATGCATCTAACAAATAATTTAAAAATCTTTATCTTGACAAATGATGTCGCCTTGAAGATCAGACAGCTGCATCGAATCAGTTTATAATTTAGGACCACACAGAGAGATAACTTTGCATAAATTTTTATATTGATAGTTATTATTGATGATTTAGAAAGCGCTTAATAATCACGTTTAAAAGTGCCGTTGCTATTGTATTTTTATCTATTTATTTATTCATTTTAAATTTGCGGTGTTGAAAATACTTCGTTATGCTACTGACCTTCTAATGCAGACCTTATTACAAGGGTCATTATTGTTTATTTATTTTTTACACGATTTCATTTTACTATAATCATTTTTTTATCTTTTTAAACGATTTTTCATTGCTTCATTATATTTGATAAACCTAAAAAAGACGCAAGTTTTTTTGAGATAAATTTAAGTGCTGTGTACTGAAGACAAAAAATATGCTACGAGTATAAAGATGACTTTTACATTTGGTAAATACTTTAATAACTAACTTATCGATGTAGTCATATATCGTCACGATTTTTTATTGTTTTACCCTAACTTTTTGATCGGCGCTCACGTTAATTTGTTCTCTAGGCCGCACCACATCCAGTAAACTTAACGCGTGATAGTAATCACTCAAATAGTTGAGCGAGCTTTGCAACTAGGGTACACTTGGACACCTGGTTCTATTGTAATTAGCATTGATTACGTAAATATGAGGGCTAGTGTACTGACGATTATGTATTGGTGGTAATTTATGTTGCAATTGCGTAAACAACTATTGCAACTGGATGTGTGTCTATTGCAGTTGTAAATAATTACCTTAATAATTACACAACATCCAGACTCAGTACAAATAATTGCGTTTTTTTTTCTGTGCAAAAATACTTGTCTGCCGCGGGAATCGAACCCGCTGCCTCCAGGCTATGAGCCGACCTGCTCAACCATTACACCACAGAGGCTGTTCCATATTGAAAATTGTTCTGAATGGGGATGTAATTTTGGTGTCCACTATATATATATATATATATATATAGCGTAACCACCCTATAGAAAATTGTACATTTTAGAATTTTTACCAAAATATTGCGGTTGAGCACTAGTTTTAGATTATTACGTCGTTAGAAAAAAAAATGTTTCATTTTCATGTCTACTATTATACATTTAAAAATCATCAATATAATAATACAGTATAAAGCACTGGCCCAATCAAAATTATTTAATTATTTTAATACCTTACTTTTATGATATTTACTTTGTAAAACTGCTTTTACCAGAAGTGGGAAAGAGACCTTTTTTTTTCAAACTCACATTCTATAACACGCTTGCTGTATAATATATGACATTAAGCACTTTATGTTTAAAACCTACATTAAGTCAAATATTTTAAGGAATCTTATTTTTACTTATAAAGTACTAAAAATTGCATATTAGTAATAAAACTCATACATGTAATCCAGCAAGTTTTTAGCAATTTTATGCACTAACACTGAAAATAACACAAATTTGTAAAATCGCAATCTTTTTCGTTTGCACGCTAAAACCTAGTCTATACTAGAAGAATATTCCGTATTTTAAAAGAAAAACAAATGACTTCTGGTTATTTGTCACATTCATACTTCAATTCTCCATCTAACCGCTGCTGAAATGAATCTAGCGAATCCCCAAACTTTTTGTACAATCTAGACCGCTCTTTTGAAATCTAGCGTCTAATCAACTTTTTTTGCTTGCAGGATTCGGACGATCTTCCCTTCAGAGAGGTGAGTTAATAATATACTATTTGGTAACTTTTTTTGCCGTTCTGGGGTTCTGATGATTTGTTTCTTTTGGATAACCTCGAGACTGAATTCTTCAAAACCTTTTATGGCCTATAGAATTTAAGTCTCAAACCTAAACGTCATTCTGAAATCGAGGGGGTATCACGTAACTTTGATTGCAATGAATCAGGAAAATTTCATTAATAATATGAAAATTTACATATTAGTTATTCACATAAACTGCGTATTGAAACTATCAAATTCATACAAATTAGTGTTTCTATCGGTTGGTATGGTATCGGTATTGCCTGGCTGAACTATATTCCCCAATTTTTTTATTTATGTCACACTAGTTGTACTCTGCGGTTTCACCCGCGATAAAGTCTTTTTTATTTTTCCACTCTGAGTTAATTAAAAAGTACCAAAGTTGTAACAAAATGCTTTACAAGTTTACCCGATTTTCCGCGGAAATTTTAAATTATAGGGAAATGGTTTAGTTGCCTCTGTTAGTTGGCTCGGCATACAGTATAAGCTATAAGTGGCTAATTCTCTAATGCCCGTCTATTCTAAAGTTTGACCGCTCCTAAGTTGTTAAGTTATGTTACTTAGTTAAGCACTTATTTCAATGTGTTATTTTTTATTTACTTTTTAATTTTAATTTTAAGCTTGCAATTTCATTGAAATCAGTTGTCGGGAACAGTTTACAGTTACTTTGCTTGGCCAACTGGCCAAGCTGCCCCATACAATTTTTTTTTTTTCATTTCATGAACAATGTTTTTTAAAATTATATTTGCAAATTAAATACGCTATAATTATGTTTTAAATTTATTACTCCATTTTTACTACTTCACACAACCATGTCGAGGCAAACGCCTGATCTTTGAACTGAACATATCACCTTTCTTTCGGACTAAATAAGAAATATTGCATACCTCATAAGTTCAAAGTTCTCCAATAAATCGTTTTTATTGCGGTTCTTTTCGCACAGGTTAATCGTTTTAATTAACACAAAATAATTCTATGAGCTTTAATTCCAAAATTGGTTCGTTATAAATGGTAAACTCTTAAATGGAATCATTTTGATCAAAATCAACGTTTCGGTAAAATGATTGCACTTTTTAACAATTCATATGCAAATTGCAATTACCGCTCAGATAAGGCTATTTTAACCGACTTCCAAATATGAGGAGGTACTATGTTCCCCTGTGTGATTTTTTTAATTATTGATCACTAGGTAGACCGATGACAAGGGAGAACATTACACTTAATAAACATAATATTTTTTCTGCCTATATGGCTCTCTTTCTTCTTAATAAACATAATATTTTTTCTGCCTATATGGCTCTCTTTCTTCTTAATAAACATAATATTTTTTCTGCCTATATGGCTCTCTTTCTTCTTAATAAACATAATATTTTTTCTGCCTATATGGCTCTCTTTCTTCTTAATAAACATAATATTTTTTCTGCCTATATGGCTCTCTTTCTTCTTAATAAACATAATATTTTTCTGCCTATATGGCTCTCTTTCTTCTTAATAAACATAATATTTTTTCTGCCTATATGGCTCTCTTTCTTCTTAATAAACATAATATTTTTTCTGCCTATATGGCTCTCTTTCTTCTTAATAAACATAATATTTTTTCTGCCTATATGGCTCTCTTTCTTCTTAATAAACATAATATTTTTTCTGCCTATATGGCTCTCTTTCTTCCTTTCTTTCTTGCTTAAAGTTATTTTATATAGTGTGACTTATGTCCGCACAAAAACTCATCATACCAATTAAATTTTATACCTAAATTTATTGTATAAATAATGTTATATTAATATATATATAAATTTTAATAACATTATTTATACAATAATTTATTATGTGGTGGTATTTAACTAGGTGGTAGGACTTTCTTCTGCCGCCAAGCAGTAGTGTGCAAGCACTACTGTGTTCCGGTTTGAAGGGCAATGTAGCTAGTGAAATTACTGGGCAATTGAGACTTTATCATCTGATCTCGCAGTCGAGTAATCTTATGACAAGACTGTGTCACGTGAAACTTTATTTTTAGGAGTTCTGAGTGACACTGTTCTGTTATGGGCGGCCGTGTTGCTTAACATCAGGTGAACGACTAGCTCGTCACATCATTCACTAACATAAATGTTATTGCATTTATTATTTTATTTTGTATGCTTATTTTATAATCTCCGACTTGTAATTCTTTATAATTATCAATAGATTTATCATTATCATTATCATCATTATCGCTTCGTGTGATCTCTTTCAGACAACCTCTGCATTGAGAAGGAAATCTGTGTCTTAGAGTTTGGGCTGTGGTAAATTAAAAGCACATAAAACTGCGTAAAAAAGGGTAAGGTTTGTGGTGAAATCTTGCAGTAGGTACTCTGTATAGTTATGTATTAAATGAATTTAGATCTCTACTATCAAATCTATCAACGGCTGCTTTGCGCAATATGCGAATGATGCAAAATCACGTCTAGGGTCTTGTTTTTTGCTCGGCATTGTCAAAAGACGTAGCGATTATGTTACGAAACAATGGGGCTTCATAATGTGTCGAATGGGGGCGTGGACATGCAATGATTTGATGGTACGTGATGTGCTGCGATCCAACAATTATTTAAGGCAAAGTTTGCAACGTCCACATTTTTAAGTTCGAATAATAATAATAATAATAATGTTTATATCTAAAAAAGATACAAAAGTTTATGTATAGGTACACAAAGTATACAAAGAGAAACTTAACCGTCTAAACATAATTTGCTACGAGGCTCAATCTAGGCGATAGCCTGTATCTTGAGACTCTGAGATACGAATTTTCTGAGATGAAGTTAAAGTAATTACAATGTCATGTCACGTTAATTAATTTAATATATTACTTATTATCTATTCGCTAGTTGTGATGTGTATGAGAGATTGAAAAAATGTGAGGTGTGTAAGGTAGTGTTGAGCGTGTGTTTGTGAATTACCTATATGTGACGTTGTGATGTGTATGAAAGATTGAAAAGATGTGAGGTGTGTATGGTAGTGTTGAGCGTGTGTTTGTGAATTACCTGTATGTGAAGTTGTAATATGTTTGAGAAATTGAAAAGATGTGAGGTGTGTAAGGGAGTGATGAGCGTGTGTTTGGATATAAGCCGATATAAATGAAATTAAATGAAATTAACTTTATAAGTTATAGTATTCCTAAGCGTGTCCGAAGCAGCTCCGCGGTAGTTATAATTGTCCAATAAGTCCATAAAGTTTATTTAATAATATAAGTAACTTTAATTAAAATTAAAAAATGTAATAGTATAAAAATGTATTTAATTTGAACTCAGGCATTGTAAGGCAGAGTAAAAAGAAACACGACACAGAACTAGTGTTTGTGCTCTTTTTATTTCATACTCAAATACTTGTCCTGTCACGGAAATTGAACCCGCCGCTTCCAGGTTATGAGCCAACCTGCTTAACCACCGCATCACTAGGTTGTCAATGGCCAGAATATTATATCTCTAAAATTATTAATAATTACAAATATTATATAAGTTTACATATACACTCTTTACAAATAATTACTTCAATTAGGGTCACTTGCCTTCAGAATGGACAGTGTTCAAATGCAGGTCTTATAAGTAAAAAATAAATTACTTTTTATATTAGGATTTTAAAGGCTTATAAAACTGCTGATAGCTTTTCGGGATATTAATTATAATTTTATTTGAATACTTGTTTACTTATAAAAGAACAACAAAGTAGTGTTTTCAAACAAATCCCTAGTTAATATAATAAATTAAAAAGAAAGTAGAAAGCGGCTAATCCCGTGCCTTTGATTGACTAAATCACATTTCACAATGAATATTGAATAAATTATAAATCATAAACACTTCTAAAGCCGTTTGACAACTCTCCAAGAAACCCGTGCTGTCAACAACAATAGCTATTCAGCATTAATCAACATTCCAAATTCGAAATGTTAATTCGAGTCGGCGCGCCCGAATCCCTTTGTGACATTGACAGCTGGACAATATAATGAAAGTGCGATTTCGCACTACGCCACGTAACATTAAGCCTGCATAATTATCTGTGTTACCATTGTCTTTATTCTATAGAAAGGGCGATTGTGAGAAAATTTGTTGGCGAAAGTTTTTCGTTTTGTAACTAACCATTTAAATAGTAAAAGTGGGTTTGTCAAGTGATAGGATGAACGACTTACTAGGTGGTAGGACTTTTCTGCGAAGTTCGTAAGTACCACCGCTTTGCCAGCTATTCTATAAAATTGAGCAATCAAAGAATGATGAGACGAGCTAGTCGTTCACCTTATGTTAAGCGCCACAGCCACCCATAACAGTGTCACTCGGAACTCTAAAATATAAAGTTTAATAATAATAACACCCAACGATCACGTACATAGATCCTGGAAAATAACTAGGATTTCCTGTGTCTAGGGACCCAGGAACTACGAGGAGCATGGTCCCGCAACACCCAGACTCGGAATAAGTATTTGCGTATTTTTCAACCGACTTTCAAATTAGTAGAGGTTCTATGTTCTGTATGATTTTTTTTAAACAAATACTGCTGTCGCAAGAATCGAATTCGCCACCTCCGAGTTATGAGCCAACCTGCTCAACTACCACTCCACAAAGGTTGTCAATATTAAAGAAAATAAACGCGTTGGCGTAACCTTACGCAAGATAGTTCAGCCTAGTACATTCTTATAAAAGGTCTGTACCTACATAATAACGTTTTTGAGACTGCCTTATCGATTCCTGAGCCATTATATCATGACGTATGCGGTATGGTACATTACGCTATTACGCCATAAGAAGGCGTACCAACAAATCACGATAACATTTTTAGTCTCGACGACAAATATAACCTATGATGTACAAAAATAGAATAGAGATGGCGTGCGAACTGGTAATAACTCCTTTTCAAGACGAGGCGAAAGAGTACGAAGTTTCCAACTGTGTCAGGATAACTGCTAAAGTTTCGCCTGTGGGTTTAAATCAATATAGTTTAAATGGGGGAACTTGCAACTAGCACGTTTTGTGGAAGTGAACTGTTTGTTTTGATTATTCAAATAATAATAATAACGCGCAACTATCACATACATAGATCCTGGACCCTAACTAGGATTCCCTGTGTCTAGGGACCTAGGAACTACGAGGACCATGGTCCCACAACACCCAGACGCAGAACAAGTATTTAAGCTTTTTTCTGTGCACAAATACTGCTACGGGAATCAAACCCACTGCCTCCTGGCTATGAGCCGACCTGTTCAACCACTACACTACAGAGGGTGCGTGTCAAAGTTAACACATTTTCATGCACAGGTCCAGTTTGACATTATGATCTGAGATTTTCAACTTTAAACTGGCGCTATAGAAACCCCGTTTAAAAAAAGCGCTATGTAAGCCTTAAGAGTGAGAAAGAGAACTTTTTTTTATCAAACTCATATATTGTAATGGGCTTGCTATATATTATTTGGTAAAAAGCAATTTGTAATTTTATATGCTTAGTAAAATAACTTAATTTAAAGTATCTAATATCATTTTGACTTGTAAACGTGCTAAAAATAGCCTATTTGCAATAAATCTTTTGACTTCAACTTTGACTAAAGCTGTCTTAGCGCTGAGTGGAAACATAACAAAAACATTATTATAACATACAATATTATTATTAAGAGTCAAGTTTTCTATAAATTCAAGTCATCAACCTCGATTTAAAGTCAATGGCATTAGGGCACGTTTTCAGCGTCAACTCTTGTATCGTGGCTTTTGTGGAGGTGCCACCACAATGTGCCAATGTCACGTTTTTCCTGATACACCATCAAAAGAAGGAGGATATCCGGTGCAACACAGATATTTGGCAGTTTAATTAAGAATAAAAAGTAATAGGTATTTAATTTTGATTGATATATGATATAGCTACGTACTTATCTATATCTATAGCATATATACATACAAGAATTTAATTTTTATTGTGAACAAATAATAAGTTTTTAAACAATAAAACATATAAGCATAATCCTAAACTATATTTAATTATTTGAAAAAGAGTAATATTGTAGGTAAAAAGGGTTCATAAATAAAACACAGAATTTAGATCACCTTCTGCAGGAAGCGTGCCCAAAAAGCTGGCAACATTCCCTCGTTGAATAGCTTGGCTGATTCGTTGGCCGAGGTATGTGCCAGCCTTTTGGTCGTGCGTCAGCTCAACCAGGCGTCAGGAAAGCTCCCTGACAAGAAGCCGCGCCTGCGGGCCCCAGGGACCCATTGTTTCAACCATTAGGAATAATCTTCGGTGTTTTTCACTTTTTTCCTATGTCCAAGCCAAAACCAGTCTGTTGTCTTTATTTCTTCTTCTCTTCGTTTAATGGCCTGCTATCGCTTTTAAGCGATAATTCTACCAATGTCAAGTAAGGAATTATTGTACGGTTATGTCATGTCATTGTCTTTATTTGGTCTCACTGAGTCGTCAACCATAACATGCGTCAATTTTGACATCTCAGGTTGTCAACTCTGACATACGTTACTATTGACATCGGGCGGACACAAAATGAGATTCCCAAATACACCGGTGATTAATCTCCATTACACTGGCCAATACATATTCTACACCGAATAACCTCCTTCGTTTGATGGTCTATCAGTAAAAACGTGACATTGGCGAAATTGTGGTGGCACCTCCACAAAAGCCACGAAACAAGAGTTGAAGTTGAAGTTGAGATTCCCAAAAGTAGTATTTTGTCGTTGAAAAGAATCCGATTACGGTTGTGATTTTTTCCGTAAACTCGTGTATTTTTTAATTTCTTTGCGTGATAATGGTGGATTGTTGTCCGTTAAGTGTTCGTGAACGTGCACGAGTGTTGGCAAATGATTCCAAGTTTTAAAACCATGCCTTTTCGTTTCACTTCAAGGCTTCCTCTAGGAAGCTTTGAAGAGAAACGAAAAGGCTCTAGCCTTCAGTAAAATATCCACCAATTTACTGTGGAATTTTGATTTTGAGTAAATAAGACTTTGACATGACATAACCGTACAAAAATTCCTTCTTGACATTGGCAGAATTATCGCTAAAAAGCGATAGAGAGCCATTAAACGAAGAGCAAGAAGAGTAGTAATTAAGTGCATTGAACTTCAAAGACGCGGTCAGACTAACAAATTGTAAATTAATACGTGATCGTACACTTAATTATTTAACCACCATGTTCTGACTACAAGTTGGTCTTCTTGTAACATTTAAATTAGGTATAGGAGATAACTGCGTTTTAAATATATCTGTGCGATAACTAACGTGGTAAAAATTGTATTTTTTTACAATTGATATTGCATAATAACAAAAAAATTATATGTGAACATTTCGTTAAGCACCATGTAGCCCCAAACCAAGCAAAGCTCGTACCAGGTATCTGATACAATCCTTAGATACTTTTTGTTTGTAAATACATACATAGAATACAATACAACACCCAGACACAGAAAAAACATCGATGTTCATCACACAAGTGTTTGTTCTGGGTGGGAATCGAATCTACAGTTCAGAAGGCAAGGCTACTAACAACTGAGCTATCAAGCCAACAATTATTACTTAGTTATAAATATAGCTGCTACAAAATTACTATAACAATAAAGACTCATTACATTATCATTACACTATTATTACATTATCATCATATTATCATTACACTGTCATTTTTAACCCACTATTGCAATCAAAGGGCTAAAATATGTATCTGTGTATCAGCGTAACGTGGTAGATAGGTTCCAAAAGGAAGAATCGAATACAATTTTTTTTAAATGTGTCTTGATCGAGCCTCTATAATATTAGTGTGATTAGTGTGATAGGCTATTTTTAGCAATTATACAAGTTAAAATTATAAAAATATCAAAATTATATAAATTATATTAGGTACCTACTTAAAATTAAGTTATTTCACTAAGAATATAAAATGATTATTAAAAAGTGCTTATTGTCAAATAATATATGGCTTGGTTTTTTTTTTGGTTAGAGATTTCGAGTATACAACCAAAATCTTTTATATCCTTTTCAGGCCACCATGAGTACCATCATCAGTCGAAAATAATTTCCTCAAACAAACTCTGATACGGCACCATAATCGTACCAGTTGAAACATCCACTTTAGATAAGCCATGTAAACGGTGCAACGTACTTCTAAAAGCCAGCAAGCGAACGCAATTTTGAAACCTATTCCATCCGATTATTAACCATTCGACTCGTAATCGTCTAATGAGGGTTCGAATCCCAGCTTCTGCTTAATAGCACTATTTACATAAAACCTCATAACCTGACATTTGCAGCCACCCCTTTCTAACTTCTAGAGTCAGATCGAGACAGAAACAGGTTGGCTAATATGTAAATTTCTCCGTCTCGTTTCAGTTCTAGATGGAAGAGCGAGAGGTGTATACTAGATTGAGCTAATGTATCTTCCGGGAAGTTTTGCTTATTTAGTGTGTAGCATGGATTACGTGATTAAGGAAGATTGAACGGTTTTCTGACGTAATAGCTGATCGAAGTCAGTTGGTTTAGAGCCGTAATGTACGATTAAGCAAAACGGCGCATTATTGAGGTACTGGATTTTCGCTTATGGATATTATTATTATTACTTATTGCACAAAAACAGGATAAACTGGGGAATAAATGCTAAAGCATTTTCTACCAGTCATCCACTTATGGTTTGAGAAAAAGGGATGTAGGCGATAATATTCTATGTTGATGAAATATTAATTAAATAAATAACACCCGATCGACGTGAACGATTACACAGATAAATCCTGGACACTAAACTTAAACTAGGATTCCCTGTATCTAGAGACCCAAGAACCACGAGGACCATGGTCCCACAATACCCAGACACAGAACAAACTAGGTGGTAGGACTTTTATGCAAAGTTCGTCTAAGTAGGTACCACCGCTTTGCCAGTTATTCTGCCGCCAAGCTGTAGTGCGCAAGCACTACTCTGTTCCGGTTTAAACGGCACTGTAGCTAGTGCAATTACTGGGCAATTGAGACTTTATGATCTGATCTCACAGTCGAGTAATGTTATTTACCAGACTGTGTTGATGTGTCAGGATGATGTGCGCAGTGCAGTGTCGCGCGAAACTTTATATTTTAGAGTTCTGAGTGACACTGTTCTGTTATGGACGGCCGCGTCGCTTAACATCAGGTGAACGACTAGCTCGTCACATCATTCATCACACAAAAAATAAAAAAGTTACCGCTATTTTCCTGCTGCGGGAATCGAACCGGCTGCCTCCAGTCTATGAGTCGACCTGCTCAACCATCACACCATACCGCAAGAAATCCTTTTCAATAAGTCTTTTGCATACTAAAACCAAAAATATAGCGTACTTAAAGTCGTTGGTCGCTCATAAAATCAAAGATGATCAAGAAAACCGATTATCCGTGGAGATTATCCCAAAATGACAAGATACTAAAGAGTCTGGCTAATATAAAAAGATGAAACGTTACATCGGATACTGTTACCCTGTTAGGGTGAACGCACATCGTACAGACAACGCCGTCACATAACGGGGCGTAAAGCATTGCGAAATCCTATCAACACTTTTGATGTAAAGTGATTTACATTGCAATCATTCGTCCTTTACAAATAAACCAACTAACTTAACCTACTGGAGTTTCGGCGGGAAAACGAAAAAAATCGCGTCACCGCATTGTATTAATTCCCAAAACTTGTGTTATTTTCAGTGTTAGTGCATAAAATTGGTGCATTTTATTTGTTAAGTGCTGGACTACAGGCATGAGTGTGGGAAAGTGGTATAATGATGGTGAAACGTTTCTTTTCGTGTTGTTTCCAAAACTCCATAGAAGCTTCTGGTAAAGTTGCCACCGCTTTACTAGGAGTATGACTTGACTATGACTTGACTTGATGACTTGGACTGTGACTTGACACATATATATTACTTAACTCGAGAAATTATTAATTACTTGACACTGGCTAAATCCACGAAAGCGTGGAGCCATACCAAAACAAAAAAAAAACTAAACCTACTCAAAGCTGTTGATGAAATATATTTTTTTCTGTATAAAATGAATCACAGAAATGAGTAGTGTTTGTTGTGCAAAATAATAATAACGCCCAACGATCACATACGTAGATCCTGGACCCTAACTAGTATTCCTTGTGTCTAGACACCCAAGAACTACGAGGACCATAGTCCCACAACACTGCCGCGGGAATCGAATCAGCCACCTCCGGGTAATGAGCCGACCTGATCAACCACCACGAATCAACGTGATTAACATTTATTAGCCTCCGTTTCGTCCTCTGTTTGTTTCGTGTTCATTCGATTTAATTACCGAGGCAAAACATTGAAAGTACACAAGTCATGCGTTTTACTGCCAAATGTGCGAATGTTCCGATCCGATAGATCATTTCACTACAGGACTTCACAGCGTGGACATAGCTACCATCCCTACCTTTGGAGGTCCAACTTAGGTGTCTTCAAGTCAAGAGTAAATAGGTTATTTCTGGTTAAGCGTGCTCCACTTTCAACCTCGTCATCACTATCCACCTGGATAGTAACACCGACGACGAGAGTGAGTTACATTCCCTAGCCGTACGCGTAAGAATAGAATCTGCAAATCGTTTCGTACGAACAAAAGGTAAATCAATTGGTGCTCAAGCAGAGATTTCATTCATAAAGTGATCAATTAGTGAATGAAATCTCTGCTTGAGCACCAATCGATGACTGAGCATTGTTCTGTAATACGGACCTTAATGTTATTATGATAATCACTAAAAAACGTAATTTTTAGTTGAAGTCTTTTTCGTGTTACACTTGTTTCGCAAGAACAGCCCCTCTGCAAAATGCGATGCACCTCGCCCCGTGACACAGTGTGCGCTTACCTTAATTGTTAGTTATAGCCTCGGTTCCCGTTACAGTGCGCGCTCCATTCTGTTCGGCCATCAATCAACGTTGTCGTATGAGATAACTAGATGAATTACCGCTCAGCATAGTTTACCTTCTACCAACTCTAAAAATCTAATTTTGTAACGAGCTTGTTTTGATGTTAACTATACAAGTAAATGTAAGTTTCTTAATAAATAAATAAAATTGTGTCGTCACCAGCCTAATACGTTCGCATCTGCTAGGACATTTGCCTTCTTAGACGGAGACGGGGACAGAGACAGAGATAGAGACAGAGATGGAGACGGAGACGGAGACGGAGATAAAAACAGGGGGAGCGACAGAGAGCCGCTTAGCCTTGCACCCGCGCGCGTTAAATAATATAATTTGATTATAATGCAAAGCTCCAAAAAAATATCTTAAAACCTATTTAATTATCTCATGGCTTTGTCTGTACCTGAGTAAAAAAGCACGGGCCTTCTCTCAAAGAGTAAGAGAGAGAGAGAGAGAAGAGAGATAGAGGGAAAGACGGAGATCGAGGGCGAGAGAGATAGAGACAGAGACAGAGAGAGAACCGCTTAGCCACGGTCCCTCTCGTGCTAAACAATATAATTTAATGGAGCCTCAAAAAAATTATCTTACAACCTTTTTCATTATCTTATGTACCTGAATAAAATGCACGTAGTTATTGAAACATAAATATTACAAACACCGAAGGTAAAATAATACATATACTAAAGTACAATACAAACTCTTTATTGCAGGTATGCAATAAAGAGCATGTGGTAACATGCTTATATATTTTACATAACAACTTATAGTGGGTAATACAATGGGCGGCCTTATCGCTAAAAGTGATCTCTTCCAGGCAACCTTTGGAATGGAAGCAGACGGTGGCGTACAATATAATCCTATTTTTATATTATCTTATCACCAATTTACTAGGTGGTAGGACTTTTCTGCAAAGTTAGTCTAGGTAGGTACCACCGCTTTGCCAGTTATACTGCCGCCAAGCAGTAGTGCGCAAGCACTACTGTGTTCCGGTTTGAAGGGCACTGTAGCTAGTTTAATTACTGGGCAAATGAGACTTTATGACCTAGTCTCACAGTATAGTAATCTTATTGCTAGACTGTGCTGATGTCTCAGAATGGCGTGCCAGTGCAGTGTCACGCGAAACTATTCTTTAGAGTTTCTAGTGTCACTGCAACTGATATGGGCAGCCGTGTCGCTTAACATCGGGCACGAGACTGGCTCGTCATGTCTTTTGGTAACATAAAAAAAACACTAATTGCATAATTATATCATAATTAAAGTATTTTTATATAATTTCATTTAATTTCTCACGTGAATTATTTATCATCGGTCAAGTACGCACTGCCAAGGTCCGTGCGTGGTTTAAACTACGCAACGAAAGTGATTTTGACCAAAACTGGAAAATAATTCTCCAAATTGCTTTATTGAACAACTTATCCATTTAATTCTAGCGTAAACCAATCGATATTCAAGTTTCATTCTTTGAGACATTTTTGTAGTAACTGTTTATGCATGTACAATGCCCAAATTTGATTAGATTTTTCGAAGAATAGGTATAATAAATAAATTTAATAATTACGCCCTTATTTCCAGCGTAATGTCTGAGAGTATTGTTAGTTGATAGTTATTGAGTATATTGAAGTATTGATTGATAGTAGTTATTGAGAGTATAGAGTATAAAAAAATAAAAATAAAATCTTCCAAGTTCATCCATTTTATTCCTTGAACGAATATATGAGATTGCCGCTGGCAGAATCTTCATTTATTATTGGTGACCCAGAAATTCAATAGTGTAATTTTACTTTTAAGTCACGTTTCACGACTCATATTTATATTTTTTATTAGTAATTTCATTTTAAATTTTGTTGACTTTATATATTTGTTGTAAATTGACGTACCAGTGTAACGCGATGTTATAAGGGGAATAAATCTATGAATCTATGAGTATTATTGTCAAAAGTCTTAGGTCCGTATTACAGAAATTTGCTCAGTCATTGATCAGTGCTCAAGCAGAGATTTCATTCATAAAGCGATCAGTTAGTGAATGAAATCTCTGCTTGAGCACCGATCGATGACTGAGCATCGTTCTGTAATACGGACCTTAGAGTATGTTGGTACATTACTATACTTCACACAGCCTCTGTGGTGTGGTGGTTGAGCTGGTCGGATCGTAGCTCGGAGGCGGCGGTTTCGATTCTCGCGACAGGACTAATATTTGTGTGACGAGTGTGAAATAGGATGAAATAGGTGGTTGAATTATCTACGAAAAAAATTATTCTTTGTTTCCTATAGACCACGCGGGCGAAGCCGCGGGCAGAGGCTAGTAATATATAATAATAAAAATATTATTTAATATTATTAATTTGCTGTTATTAGGTACTTTTTTAACTACCTATTCGCATCCATTTTCCTTAACTCTATTCCAGCATTCAATTATGCGTTACCAATGTATTTGCCTATTTTTTGTCAAATATTGACTTTTTTATTCAAGTTCGTGGTCTTTGATGATCTACGGGTTACCAAAAAACATATGTAATATAATATTTGTGTATGATGTAACTGCGTATATCGAATCGTATTAGATCATGGACACCAAAAAATGCGATAAAAATTAAAAATACGTTTTATTGGTGTCTTAAATTTCCGTGAATTTTTGCCTGTAACTATCTTTTTTTAATGAGATTTGGATCCGTATTACAGAACGATGCTCAGTCATCAATCGGTGCTCAAGCAGAGATTTCATTCATAAAGAGATCAATTAGTGAATGAAATCTTTGCTTGAGCACCGATCGAAGACTGAGCATCGTTCTGTAATACGGTCTTAAATATTCTCATTAAAAAAAGATTTCAATATCAATATAAGAGTCAAGAGTGAGACCTCAAATACCAAACGAAAAACAAATGTTGATTATATTTACGGATGATCAACAGAAGTTATAAAAGTGCCCTCTTATACAAGGTGATCAAAGTGGAATAGACTATTCCTAATCCTGCACCCATTAACCCAAATTGCGATAGCCTTTGTGGTGTGGTGGTTGAGCAGGTCGGCTCATAATCCAGAGGTGGTGGGTTTTATTCCCGTGACAGGACCATCAGTATTTGTGTACAAAAGTCTAATACTTGCTGTGGGTCTGGCTTCGAGTTGGTAAATTCCCTAAGGTCCTCATAGTTCCTGAGTCCCTACAGATGGAAGGAATTCTAGATAGGATCCGGATCTATGTATGTGATCGTTAGGCGTTTTTTTTTTGTGATGAAATAGTAAGTTTCTATTTAATATCTTTTAAAAGAAAGGTATTAAGTCAACTTCAAATACCTCAATTCCATATTAAGAAGTTCCGTTTTCTTTCCCCGAGGTTCTTCATCAGAACTGAACCAATATATGGGACAAAGTATTTTTACCAAACAAAATATCACGTAAATCCTAAATCCGTAATCCGTAAATCACAAAGCTCCTGGGTCCTTAGGAACAAAGGGAATCCTAGTTAGGGTAGGGTCCAGGATCTATGTATGTGATCGTTGGGCGTTATTATTATTATTATTATATTATTATCTATTCATATAAAAAGTCCTGACTGACTGACTAATATATCAACGCACAGCCTAAACCGCTGGTCCTAGAGACTTGGAATTTGGAGGGTGTGTTCTTTGTAAAGTGTAGGTATCCACTAAGAAAGGGTTTTTCGAAATTCTACCCCTAAGAGGGTAAAATGGGTGGTTGAATTATTTTCTTATAGGCCACGCGGGCGAATCCGCGGGCAGATGCTAGTCTAATAAATCTCTAATACACATAAAAAACAGTTGAACACAGAACCTTCTCCTTATTTTAAGTCAGCTAAATGCATGAATCTAAATTCGAATGAAATTTTTTCATGTATGAGAAACTTTTTTAATGGATTAAAAATAATCACGATTATTACATAATCGATCGAATCCATACGTTATATTGATTGATGCGTGTTAAAGAATCGTGCACTTTTTTTATGAAGGTGATATCATACCATTGTCGGATCTAGTAAACAATTATATTGCATAACGCAATCAAAGAATGGTGCGGTACTACCCCAAACTAACTAACCAGATAATTGATACAATACCTAGATACTTTTTGTTTGTAAGCAAATACATCTTTTACAAACAAAAAGCATCAATATAAAAGTATGACGGCGGCAACGTCCAGTTGTAAACTCTATTCGCAGCGGGCAGTAGCGTAATTTACCCTGTGGTAGCATTTATATTTATTACAGTGGCAACACCGGCAACTATAATAGCTCACCATCCATCCATCACCACTCATCTGGCTATATAAAGGGAGCGCTTGGTGTACTACGGATCATTCTTGCTCCGGACACGGCTCGGTGCGCATGCTGAAGGCCTATAGTTTTATAGGTTGCAACCTACGCACAGCCCGTTACCCTATAAGTACAATATAGCACCCAGACACAGAATAAACATCGGTGTTCATCACACAAATGTTTGTCCTGGATCGATTCCCAATCGATCTCACAACTACCGGACTACTAGACGCTCGGCTAAGCGCCATCCTTTCGTGGTCGAAATACCACCCATTCGTACCAAGCGATTTGACTCAACGTTCTTAATTAGAACGGCTAAGGAATGGAATGCCCTGCCAGCGTCTGTGTTTCCGGCGAAATATGACCCGGGCGTGTTCAAGAGAAGAGTGAATAGGTATTTACTTGGCTAGCATGCTACACCTGCGATCGCATCGTCACTTCCCATCAGGTGAGAGCGTGGTCAAATGCTAGACAAGTTTGAAGTAAAAAAAAAAACTTACAGTTCAGAAGGCAGGGTTACTACCAAGTGAGCTATCAGGCCTGTCAAAATTACATAATAGTTTTCCTAATAAGTTAGTATTCCACATATTCCTTTTAGGTTTTTTAAGTTTTAGGTGTGATCATGTGAACTAGTAAATAAGACCCCTAATACCTCTAATACGCCGTTGTATGGATCTGAGAACATGGAGGTGTCGCGGGTCCGAATACAAGTTACCCTATCTGCTAGGAGCACCACTGGTCCGGAATGATTTTTGAAGTAAAACTTCTTTACGCACGCTTGACTTGGAAAGCTGAAATGGAAGTTAAAAGTTTAGGGTTCACGTAGGTCTTATTGTCAATATAACAAAGCTAAAAATTTCAACTTCCAACTGTGTACATGCAAAGGTCTTAAGCTATAAAAATGGTCACAAACAGTATTATCCATTCCGAAAAAGAATTTGGAAAAAAAAACTTTCAACTTCCGTTCGCCTGGTTAGGCATTCACTAGCGCATGCAAGTCAAGCGTGAAAGATTTACTTAAAAAGCATTTGGTTATGACTCAAATTTTCCAAAAAATTAAGCTATTCTTCTTAGCATCATCCCAGTTCATCTCGTAGAAATTATCAGTCTTTAAAAGCCTACACAATCGTCAGAGTGTGACAGTGCATTGACCGACGAACGTGCCCAGAATTCGATCTCACCCATTAATTTTTATGTTTGTAGATTGATGTAAGCATTTTATGACCCCAGAAGTCATATGCCTACATCCAGCCTACAAATCAGGAATGTTTTTTTTTGGAACGAAGTTCCTTATCGCGCGTCGCGAAAGGGGGCTAGACGGAAAAAATTAAGACCAAAAGTTGTAACGACACTTTTTGCTACATGTAGTTGTAAGCCGTGCGGCGTGGGCGTGTTTCTCTCTCTCTCTCTCTCTCTCTCTCTCTCTCTCTCTCTCTCTCTCTCTCTCTCTCTCTTTTTTTTTTTTAAATTTTAAAGCGAGCAAACAAGCATGATGGGAATGGGACCTGATGGGAAGTGGTCACCGTAGCTTATGGACATCTGTAACACTGGAAGAAGCGTCACCAATGCATTGCTTACCCTAACGATGATACCTGAAGAATGTCGTATGTATGCACTGACACCAACAGAAGACTGGAAAGTTAGACATTAAAAAAGAGAGGTTATTATGAAGCTCAAGGCCGAGTCTGCGTTTATTCCATTAGAATACCTTTCGTAACTGATTCTCTATTGGGAAGATAATGTTTTGTTACATAGGTTATGTGAAGTAGGAATCTATTTTCTCATATCTGCTATACTACGCGATCAAGTTGCAGTGAATAACTATAGTCCGAATTTTAATTCGCTTAAAAGAAGAAATAATAAATGTAGAATATAACACGCCTTCAGTTCCGTTTCCAAAAAATTAACAAAAAATATCTCTTATGATTTTTTTCAAAAAGGGACTGAAACGCTAAATCTTTGTAAAGGATCACATTAATTTTATTATGGGCTTCTGAAAACGATAAAAAATAATACTGCGTAAAAACTAATCAATACACTTCAGTCTGCCAACTATTTTCTAAAATGACACTTAGAGAAAAAAAAAAAATTACTCCCAAGCGAAAATACCCTAAGCCGAGTGCAAACTGCCTATCTACTGTATTGATATTGTGACATAGTGGCGGAAATCCATATACAGTTCATGTATGCCCGACGATGATGCGACGACGACGACGACGACGATGACGATGACGACGACGACGACGACGATGATGATGATGAGATGGTGATGATGATGCTAATGACTTACATCACTTACACAACTGGATACTAAATTATTACCCACATTTGCATCAAAGTTTCAAGTCCTTAAAATCCCAACAGCATTCCCGATAGCAATCTACAATGGTTTACTGTGCGGACATGCAATTGAGCTCGTTTTGCCACATTCTACGTGATTCATTGCTTATCTGATCCGGTGCTGAAATATTTAATTGTTGTACAATATCTTAGGATTTAGGGCTTGTAACCTAAAACTGTTAGAACGACCTTATTTGTCTTGACGAGTTTACTCATACTAGAAATACTTAATTAGTAACCAAATATTACTTCTTAACCTTTATCAAACTTGGCTGGTAAATAACACTGCGGAAAACTTCCCCCTTTTTGGCGGAAATACACCTCCAATTGAAAAGCGCCAAAAAAATCTGTGTAGAAACTGTATACCAAATTCCGCCAAGATTATCTGAAACTACAGCTGTACGCGTGTACCAATACTTCCCGACAGATGAAAGCAAATTTTGCAATTCTCTTCGGACTTTGCTTGCTTTACTCAGTCAACTAACGTCTCTCATGTAATCAATACTTGTTCTGAGTCTGGGTGTTGTAAAACCATGGTCCTCATAGTTTCTAGGTCCCTAGATACGGGAATCCTAGTTATCGTCCATGATATGATCTATGTATGATATATCTATGTTATCGTTAGGCGTTTTTATTTTATCTTTTCAACGCGAATATGCTACAAATATATAGCAAAAATATCAACAAAGTGATGTAAAAACAAACATTTTGAATGCACAACTTTATAATAAAATACCCTCGCATATTAAAAAAATATATTCGTTTAACGAATTCAAGAAACAATTGACTCAATACTTTACGACGGATGAGTTGCCGAAGTAAACATTTTAAATTATGTCGTGTTGAAATGTAATGTTAGTTAAGCACGTATTTATATTTATGTTACTATACCTACAATATTTAAAGTGATGACGAATGTACTTGTATAGAATTCTTTAAGTCTATGTTCTCATGAATAAATTTCTTTAAATCTAAACCTAAAATGTCATCCAAACAGCAAAACAATCTAATACACAGTCAAGATCTTATCCTCAAAGCTAATAACTCGTTCCGATCTAGACTTATCTGACGGACAAAATCACCTAAATTATGCATAACCAGAACAAAACTTTATGTAATAGTTCTGTGTATAACAGATCTATGTATAACGCTGCTTTGTCGAGTGCTGGCCCGTTGCCCAATGTTTCCGACTTAGTTACTTTATTGCTCAGATGGTTGAGGTAGCCAGGAGTTTGCTTAGTCTCGGACAGAAAAAGTGCTAAAAATAGCATATTTTTTATGATCTTGCCTTTGAAGATACGAAGATATATAGATATAGTAGCCCATAGAGTAATAGATGGTAGGACGGTGGTTCTTTTTTTTACGGACATTTCACACCGCGCCATCTAGCCCCAAACTAAGCAAAACTTGCACTATGGGAACCAGATAACTGATACAATACTTAGATACTTTTTTACGCACCACACAAATGTTTGTTCTGGGTGGGGATCGATCCCACAACCTACAGTCCAGAAGGCAGGGTTACTACCAACTGAGCTATCGGGCCAGTCAATTTTATCAATCTTCAGTCAGTTCTATCGCTTTGCTATTTATTCTGCTGCCAAGTAGTAGTGTGCAAGGCATTGTAGCTAGTGAAATTATTGGGCAAAAATGAGGCTTTAGGCTCAACTCAATAATAATAATAAGATTGCTAGTAATGAAATGCCAGACAAGTTTGAAGTAAAAAAAAAAAAATCTGCTGGAAGACTGCTGACGGTAACTAATCTAACACTGAACGAAATCCTAGAATAGATTAATTCGTGGTCACCCCACATAGATATCGTCCTAAGATAAATAAACAGAAGATATCAAGTTATTTGCATTACATAACATTTGCAATGGAAGGCTTTATTGCTTGATGTAATATTGTTTTGTTTTTCTTATCTTCATGTTTACTGTTTACTTGTCTGAGGATTTTATGCTTGCGTTGGCGACAATTCTTTGAATGAAAAATTGATTACAAATAGAGTTTATAAACATGGCTATTCAAAAATCACTAAAATTAACATGGATCCTTTTTTTTTAAAGATTTTGTAAACAGCTAATTTTTAGGTAACAAGTAAAATAATTTTGTGCGTAATTGCGAATTTTCTTAATATTTTTGCGTATATAAGTAAATATTGTAACAGGTAAACAGGAAGTTATCTTAAATAATAATTGGAATATGAAATTTTATTATGATAAATAAATGTAATAATTTTAGAATTAATTTCGGTAATGGTCCAATGAACGAAAATTGTCCGAGACACCTTTTAACCTAAATAAAAATTATGCAAATAGATAAAAATAATATTAGAATGAAATTATGTTTTGTGTGAGATGAGCTGGGCCTTGTTTTAAAGATTTTTTCATTTTGAAAGTTGGTTTGAATACCTAATTTGTTCCTTTTTTCGTGTAGACAACTTTTTTTATGTAGCTTTGTTCAGGATACGCTCAAAATAAATATGCACAAGTTGTTATAGTGGGAAAAGGCCTTTTATTTCGGCTTTTACAGTTTTTAGTTTTAATTCAATGAGGTTATGTTTTCGATGGTCGCTGTCAATGGCTAAGTGCCGTGAAGTTGCTAATAAGCGCGCGGGAACTTCAAACCGCTGTCTGAAGTTAGAAAGTATTTGTTTGCATAAACACCGTAGTTCTTCTTTTCGCGAAGACCAGTGGTTAGAGTAGTATATTATTTACTAGCGGCCCGCTCCGGCTTCGCACGGGCATAAAATATATAGATAAATAATAATATAATATAATAATAATAATAACGCCCAACGATCGACTAACTAGGATTCCCTGTGTCTAGGGACCCAGGAACTACGAGGACCATGGTCCCACAACACCCAGACTCAGGACAAGTATTTGCGCTTTTTTTTTTCTGTGCACAAATACTTGTCCTGCCGCGGGAATCGAACCCGCAGCCTCCGGGTTATGAGCCGACCTGCTCAACCACCACACCACGGAGGCTGTCAAATCTCGTAGGGTTCAGCCTGCGTTTGCAATGTAAGCGGAAAAAAAATAATTATTTACGACATCACATAAGAAACCTCAAAAATACCAGAATTTCTCCACTATTTAATGTATACATGTAAATCTTCCTCTTGAATCACTCTATCTATTAAAAAAAACCGCATCAAAATTTGTTGCGTAGTTTTAAAGATTTAAGCATACATAGGGATATAGGGACAGAGAAAGCGACTTTATTTTATACTATGTAGTGATTAAGTACCTAAAACTTAACACAACCTCTTTTATGTACGTATTGAAAATGTCCTTCGTAGAAGTACCTAGTTTTGGAGTTTTGGCGGGAAAGCGAAAAAGATTGCGTCACCGCGTTGTATTATTTTCCAGAACTTGTGTTATTTTCAGTGTTAGTGTATAAAATTGTTGGCATTTTATTCGTTAAGTGCTGGATTACAGGCGTGAGTGTGGGAAAATGGTATAATGATGGTGAAACGTTTCTTTTCGTGTTGTTTCCAAAACTCCATAGAAGCTTCAAGTAAAGTTGCCACCACTCTACTAGGAGTATGACTTTGACTAGATGACTTGACTATGACTTGACTTGATGACTTCGACTGTGACTTGATACATATTTGCGTGAAATATCATTAACTTGATAAATTATCAATTACTTGAAACTGGCTAAATACACAAAAGTGTGGAGCCAAAACTTAAAAAAAAGTACCTAGTTATTTACTTACTATTAAATGTTTTGTACAATTACAATTTAAATAACTAAAGAGCTTTATTATTCAAAATTATTATGCGATTACATTTTAAGTTGAACATAACTCTTTAGTCCACTTTACCAAAGAGTTTACGCTGAACCTTGACCCAAGGCAAGGCTCCATAATACCGTTGTGTACAAATGTTTTATTGACGCCCATCGTAACCGCGGACGAGACTGCGCATCATAACCGCGAATGTATACAGTAACAAAAAACAAAAAATATTACGTGAGAAATTTGTGGTTATATTGTGAATTTTAGTAAAGTAATGTTAAAATGATCAAGGCGTTTCAGAATCTTTACCTAATTGTAGATTTGTGATTCTTGTTCTATTTTTGTTCAAGAATAACAGAATACTTTTTATGTTTATAAACTATCCGCATGTTTGGTTTTTGGCGGGAAACGATAAAAATCGCGTCACCGCATTGTATTATTTTCCAAAACTTGTGTTATTTTCAGTGTTAGTGCATAAAATTGGTGGCATTTTATTCGTTAAGTGCTGAATTACAGGCATGAGTGTGGGAAAGTGGTATAATGATGGTATGATGATCCACAGAAGCTTCTGGTAAAGTTGCCACCACTTTACTAGGAGTATGACTTGACTAGACTAGACTATGACTTGATGACTTGGACTGTGACTTGACTTACACAACAACATATATGTATAATATAAATTAACTTGAAAAAATAATTACTTGACACTGGCTAAATACACAAAAGTGTGGAGCCAAAACCAAAACAAAAAAAACTATCCGCACGAGCGTGCGAATCCATTGCAACTAGTCGCGAGTAATTAATTTGGTGCGACGCTTAAATAATGCAGGTGCCGTGTTTCTTAAGAAAATGATTGACACCCAATCCGATCCAAATCTTATCGTTGTAATTAAATTTCAATATAGTTTTAATCTGGACCATGACCATTTATAAATGGTCAGATAGTCAAAGGTCACTATTATTAACAGTACAAGATACCAAATGATAATCAAGGAGTTAATTTAGTGCTCATTCAATCGACCTAGCCGTCTGGCATCTGGCTGGTTTGAGATTACGTAAGACTTAGGTATTTATACAACAAGGTGTGTCCTAAAACATATAAACAAAACAGTACAAAGATCCTTGAAGTTGACACTTTTTGAGTAATACTTTGGCGGCACTACTGCCGCCATATTTATTTATTATTATTAATTATTATGTCCGCCGTAGGGCGGTAATGTTACTTTTATGAAAATATTGTAAAAACTTACATTTAACATTGTAAATAAATAAATGAATAATAATAATAATGCCCTATAATCACGTACATAGATCCTAGATCCTAACTAGGATTCCCTGTTTCGGGACCCAGGAACTACGAGGACCATGGTCCCACAACACCCAGACTCAGAACAAGTATTTGCACTTTTTTTCTGTGCACAAATACTTGTCCTGCCGCGGGAATAAAACCCACGAGCATAAGCATAAGCAGTTATGAGCTGACCTGCTCAACCACCACACCACAGAAGCTGGGCTATTTGAGTTACTGATATTTTAATTACACCTGACAACCTGTGTCTCGAGTGGTGATCACGAACCGAAAGACACTAGGTGAACCGACGATCTGGTTAAACCGCGGGAAGCCGATGGATGTAGGAGGTAACCAGCCGGTCAAAATGGAGCCCTCTGGGAGAGGACTATGTTCAGCAGTGGACGTCTTCAGGCTGTTAATTGAAGGGTTGAGAATAAAAAGGGTTAAACTGTCAAATTGATAGTTTCGAGAAAATTGACTTTAAACTACAACGGCGTCATTTTAATGTAGATTGCTTATAAGGTAATAGAAAAGGTTTATGTAAGTTTCAGTTGCTTGAAAATGTTTTAATTCTATTTTAAAATACTAAATATAGTACTAATTCATACAATTACTGTAAAAATATAATATAATACAATAAATATAATAATGTTTTTATGCTAAGCGAACTGTATTCCTGTGACAGATAAACCGTTTATTGACCCAAAATCTCGAGATGTAAGCCACATTTCGGTATTCTGAGAATGTATTATTGTAGATCATTTCACGAATCACGAGTTGAATCCAACGATACCCATAAGTCAATTTGTGAAAAAAAATCAGTTAAACCCTTTTTATTCTCACTCCTTCAATTAAGGATAATTATTATCTATTTTTTAATAATATTATAGAAACTGACGTGAGTAGTACTCATAACTACAACTGAGTCAGCGCCGAGCCGCCCCCGCCGCCGCGCGTACTCCTTGATGATGGGCATATTGCCCGAACACCGGTCGAGTTATTCGACTGTATCTCGTGAGTGTTAGCCGTGTAATAGTTGTAGTTTTCTTTGTTTAAACAAATCACGCCATTTTTTATTGTTTGTTAGGCTCGCGTTTGACCACTATCGCACCTGATGGTAAGTGACGATGAGGTCTAGGATGTAACACGCTTGCCTAGAAGATACCTGTTCACTCTCGATTTGAAGACTCCAAGGTAGTTTTCGGAAAATATGAATGGTAAAGCGTTCCACTTTTTGGCTGTTCTTATGACAAATGTGGAGCCAAATCGCTTTGTTCGCACATGTGGGATATTGACAATGTAACGGTGTGTTTTTTCGTACATCTGGTTGTCCGATGGTGGAACGGTGATGGCGGAATCAGGTTATGCAACTCCAATGCGCACTCTCCAAAATCTTAGTCTTTTACCTGATGCCAATAGTTGCAGTACGTCTCGTAAATTATATAATGTTTAAAAGAGATCGCATCAAGCGATAAGACCGTCCATTGTTCTCACGCCACGCGTGCGAATTCAGCGGCCAGCAGCTATAGTACTATATAAGCTACAGTCTTATATAAATTACAGAGTCAAAGAGATGCATAAGTTTTTTATGACAATTCTTTTTAGAGTAAGCAGATTCTTTTCTTTGTATCAGTAACACAGAGACAAAATCACAGGACATTTAGCTTAGCTCCATCTATCGGCCGATATAACTTTGTTTTTGCTTTGTATAATGTTAATGTCGCCATCTTGACAGTAATTGTAAATTGTCATTTTACCGGACAATGGAGATCTATAACCAATAACTTCCAACTTCCGTTCGCCTTGCCAGCTTACTCCCCCAGTCAAGCGTGCGTAAATAAGTTTTACTTCAAAAACCAAAGAACGCACTGAGAACGTCCAGAAGTTTATCATTATAGTCCCGGGTGGTTCTCCCATCACTAGTAATAAGGTTTAAGTCAGGGTTAAAATGAAATATGTAGTACTCAGAAGGAGTCAGATTAAAATGTAAGTATTATATACGATTGACTGGCCCGATAGCTCAGTTGGTAGTATCCCTGCCTTCTGAACTGCAGGTCGTGGGTTCGATTCCCACCCAGGACAAACATTTGTGTGATAAACATTGATGTTTGTTCTGTGTCTGGGTGTTTATATTGTATTCTATGTATGTATTTACAAACAAAAAGTATCTAAGTATTGTATCAGTTATCTGGTTCCCATAGTACAAGCTTTGCTTAGTTTGGGGCTAGATAGCGCTGTGTGAAATGTCCACACATATTTATTTTATTTATTTATTATTTACGATGATGGCGACATTAACAATAAATAAAGTAATTATTTATTGTTAATGTCGCTATCTTTATAATTGTAAATTATAATTTTACCTGTCATACCAACATAATAATACAAATTTTTTATGTTGGCAATGGAGATCGTAAACCAAATTTTCGTTCGTCTCGCATTCACCAGCTTACTCCAGCTTAGTCAAGTGTGCGTAAAGAAGTTTTACTTCAATAATTGAATGACCCTAAACACGGGGACCACACAGCACTCACTAATCTAAGAATTAACTATTTAATCACTACTTAAATTCACCATAATTACAATATAGTTATTTTAGGCTCACCTTTTGAATGTGTGTCAAAGATCAACTCACAGATAGGTCGCGTGCGACCGACTTTCAAACTAATTTATGCCTACACAATACATCTAAGTGGTAAACTTATTAACGTCTGCAGTTTGTTTGTGTGACTCGAGTTATTATGCTTATGTACGGTAGGTAATTAATTTTAATGATCCTATGAATGGGGTTATAAATTGTAGCTTTGTTTGTTAGGATTTGAGGCACGCTCGCAACTGGTAGCGGATTAGGTAATTAGCTATACAATTTAGTTGAAGATTTAATAATAAAAATAAATATTTGTGGACATTCCATTCAGCGGCATCTAGCTCGAAACTAAGCAAAGTTTGTAATGGGAATCAGATGACAAAATACTTACGATACTTGTTGTTTGTGACCATATACTTATAATACACAGAAACAGAACAAACATCGATATTCATCACACAAATGATTGCTCTGGGTGGGATTTGCGCTTTCTTTTTCTATGCACAAATACTTGTCCTGTCACGGAAATCGAACCCGCCGCCTCCAGGATTTAAGTCGACCTGTTCAACCACACCACAGAAGCTGTCAAATCTATTATCTACAAGGATATTACTAAAGCACTTACAAGATTTATTTCGGACATTTTGACCGTTGGATTCACATTCTTTAATCCGGACACGTAGCGAATGATTGTGCGTAGTGCACGGAATGTCATCGGTATCGGATACCCTGACTCACAGAATTTACATAAAAGTCATAAAAAATCAAAGTATTCACTCAGGAAGTTAAATAAGTTTTTTATTTTTATTTTTTATGTTTTGGCTCCACACCTCCGTGTATTTAGCCAGTGTCAAGTAATTGATAATTATCAAGTTAATGATATTTCACGCAAATATGTGTCAAGTCGAAGTCATCAAGTCAAGTCAGAGTCTAGTCAAAGTTATACTCCTAGTAAAATGGTGGCAACTTTACTTGAAGCTTCTATGGAGTTTTGGAAACAACACGAAAAGAAACGTTTCACCATCATTATACCATTTTCCCACACTCACGCCTGTAATCCAGCACTGAACGAATAGAATGCCACCAATTTTATGCACTAACACTGAAATTAACACAAGTTTTTGAAAATAATACAATGCGGTGACGCAATCTTTTTCGCGTTCCCGCCAAAAAAATTAATAAAAAAAAACCGTTAAATAAGTTACTGATGCAAGAAGAATTGTTTTAGTATGAATAACTTAAACTCGCCATCTTCTTTGATAGACCAGCACCCCTACCGCGTAACCGATCTGGGAATCGGCTTCGCCTGCCATCCTGCACGCGCCAATTAACAAGTCCACGAGTGCGAGCAAGAGAGAGCACGATTACGATCTCCACCAGACTTACGCGGTAAGGCACCCAGTTGTTAGTAGCTCTACTTTCTGAACTGTAAGTCGTGGGTTCGATTCCCACCCAGAACAAACATTTGTGTGATGAACATAGGTAATTGTTCTGTGTCTAGGTGTTATATTGTATTCTATGTATGTATTTACAAACAAAAAGTATCTAAGTATTGTATCAGTTATCTGGTTCCCATAGTACAAGCTTTGGGACTAGATGGTGCTGTGTGAAATGTCCACAACTATTTATGTATTTATCCTCATATTTTTAAATCGACAGTCAGCGCTTTTGGCTATTCTTTAATGTGTGGGTAAAATTTACTATTAAATTCGACCTTATCGACAGCGGGTGTGATGTATGTATTTTTTTTTGGACTGTTTGATCAAACGTTTAGTGGACCAAAAATAAAAAATCTGTTTTATTTGAAAGCGTTATGTTCTAGGCATATATAGGCGTTATATACTACTGGGTCATTCACAGGAACTCCAGAAAAAAATTATATATTCCTCAACATTACTCCGTACAAATTGTCTCCTTACTTACCTTACTTTAAAGTCAAAGTTTCCTTATTTTAAACTGAGGTTTTTCTATAGTAAATGGATAATAAATAGTTCAAAGAACTTTTCACTTTAATCCATTCAAGCTATATTTAAACTTGCTCCCCGTCAAAGAGCCTTAACAAATCGTTTGCTCTTCAATCATCATCAGAAGACCATTACGATGTTAATGAAAGTGAAAAAAGAACATGTAGTAATGTCTCGGGGAAAAAGTCTTTTCGTATTTTATACGTATGAATTTGAAATCGATTTCTTTTGTACTGTTTGTACCTGGATTTAATTAGATGAAGGCAATTTAAAGTGATATCATGAAAAAGTAAAAATATATTTTCCGCCCTATTTCAAGTTTTCCGTTAACAGCAGGGGAATACCCCTATTATTAAGTTTTCCGTTAACCGCAGGGGAATACCTTTGCTGTTCACGGAAAACTTGAAATAGGGCGGAAAATATTTTTTTACTTTCGAACTTTCCACACCCACACCACAGAAACTGTCAAATAATATTTGACAGAAACTGTCAAATATTATTTGACAGTTTCTATGGTGTGGTGGTTGAGCAGGTTGGCTCAAAACCTGAAGGTGGCGGGTTTGACTCCCGCGACAGGACAAAAATTTGTGCATTAAAAAAAAGTGCGAATACTTGTTCTGTGTCTGGGTGTTGTTTAATAATAATAATAATAAATAATAAATAATATGTGGACATCTCACACAACGCCATCTAGCCCCAAACTAAGCAAAGCTTGTGCTATGGGAACCAGAATAACTGATACAATACTTAGATACTTTTTTGTTTGTAAATACATACATAGAATACAATGTTTGACCATGGTCCTCGTAGTTCCTGGGTCCGTAAATACAGGTAATCCTAGATAGGGTCCAGGGTCTTTGTATGTGATCGTCGGGTGATATTTATTTATTATTGTTTTAAGTCTTTTGACTTTGACTTTGACTTTAGTGTAATTGAAAACAGTACAACATTGGTTCAAGCGATCCTAGTCCGAAACTTTAACATCAAAAATGCAGCTAGTTCCGTACATTCTGTAGAGCTCTCGAACAAAATTTTTCCCTGGCCTATGTCCATAAGTGAGGCAAAGGAGTAAAGCTTGTTTGCGAGTCATTTAGGAGAGAATGACGCATCATTTATGTATGCAAAGTATTCTCATCTATCATTTCCTCGTCGTAGAACTTCACGTTCGTACAATGTCATGATCATTTTATTGTCTCATTTTTTTTTTATGTTTTGGCTCCACACTTTTGTGTATTTAGCCAGTGCCAAGTAATTGATAATTCATCAAGTTAATGATATTTCACGCAAATATGTGTCAAGTCACAGTCGAAGTCATCAAGTGAAGTCATAGTCTAGTCAAAGTCATACTCCTAGTAAAGTGGTGGCAACTTTACTTGAAGCTTCTATGGAGTTTTGGAAACAACACGAAAAGAAACGTTTCACCATCATTATACCATTTTTCCACACTCACGCCTGTAATCCAGCACTTAACGAATAGAATGCCACCAATTTTATGCAATAACACTAAAAATAACAAGTTTAGGAAAATAATACAATGCGGTGACGCATTGCTTTTCGCTTTCCCGCCAAAACTCCTTCTGTCTCATTTTCTGTTATAATTTTCTGAAACACAATTATAATTTAAGTAAAAAAACTGGACACCAACCATAAAATTTTAGACATGGTAGGAAAACAAGCAAAACTCAGAAAAAAAGTGGAGTCACAAGAGGAGAGAGATGTTTGATCACTTGGTACGTCATAATTGAAGGGGTGAGAATAAAAAGGGTTTAACTGATTTTTTTCATAAAATGACTTGTTAGTATCGTTAGATTCAGCGTGAAATTATCTACAATAATACATTCTCAAATTACCGAAATAAGGCTTAAATCTCGAGATTGTCAGTCTAAAAACGGTTTATCTGGACACAGGAATAAAGTTCGCTTAGCATAAAAACATTATTATGTTTATTATATTATATTTTTACAGTAATTGTACGAATAAGTACTATTTTTAGTATTTTAAAATAGAATTAAAACATTTTCAAGCAACTGAAACTTACATAAACCTTTTCTATTACCTTATAAGCACTCCATTAAAATGACGCCGTTGACGTTTAAAGTCAATTTTCTCGAAACTATCAATTTGACAGTTAAACCCTTTTTATTCTCAACCCTTCAATTGTAAAAGGTGAAGACATAAGCTTCTCCAAAGGCACTATAATTTCTACTTATTACCATTTAGGTACAGCGTAACATAATTTGACACCGTCCTCGTCGTTGCGGTCATCGTACCCTTAGAACGGTCACGACTTTTCATATGGTCTACTCTTCCAGTAGACAGTCTTTTCGATCCTCTTCTCCCGGCAATGGCCCAAGCCGATGCTTACACCCTAGGGAGTCAAAGTCAAAGTCAAAAGATTTATTGCAAATAGGCTAATTTTAGCACTTTTACAAGTCAAAATTATACTAGGTACTTAAAATTAAGTTATTTCACTAAGCATATAAAATTACAAAGTGCTTATTGTCAAATAATATAGCAAGCCCATTACAATATATGAGTTTGAAAAAAAGCAGTTCTCTTTCTCACTACTGGTGCAAGCAATGCCCTTGAAGCTCAAGGCTCAACCGTCAAAAGTGGGAGGCAACAAGCTACTAGTTGCCACCCACTTTTGACGGTTGGGCCCATTATGCGCGATGACGCAATAAAGTTCAGTAGAGATCAACAGAATTAGCTCCTTAGAAACAATTTTCAGTTCTAGTCCACTGAGTTATAATGAGCTCTATGTGATTCGTTTGTTTGTTTAATCAGTTATTCTGCCGCCAAGCAGTAGTGTGCAAGCACTACTGTGTTCCGGTTTGAAGGGCACTGTAGCTAGTGAAATTACTGGGCAATTGAGACTTTATGATCTGATCTCACAGTCGAGTAATCTTATTACCAGACTGTGCTGATGTCTCAGGATGATGTGCGCAGTGCAGTGTCGCTTGAAACTATGTTTTAGGGTTCCGAGTGACACTGTTCTGTTATGGGCGGCCGTGGCGCTTAACATCAGGTGAACGACTAGCTCGTCACATCATTCAATAACATAAAAAAAAAAAAACTAGTCAGAATCTCTCCTTAATTACAATTCCCCTAACTCCTCCCCGTATTCCATGCATCTGCTTAAAATGCAATGTCCTCAGGCATTCCCATTAAATTGTCATTAGTGTATATAATACTTACATTTTAATCTGACTCCTTCTGAGTACTACATATTTCACTTAAACCCTGACATTACTAGTGGTGGGAAAACCACCCGGGACTATATAAACTTCTAGACTTTCTCAATGCGTTCTTTGGTTTTTGATGTAAAACTTCTTTACGCACGCTTGACTTGGGGAGTAAGCTGGCGAGTCAATCGGAATTTGAAAGTTGTTGGTTAACGTAGATCTCCAATTGCCATTGTCAACATAACAAAGTAAAAAATTTGTACTATTATGTTGGTATGTCTGGTAATGTTCTGCCGATAGATGGAGCTTAACTAAAGAAGTTTTTCTTCAGTCGTGTGGTCAAAAGCACGCTCTTTTTTTAAATTACTCATAATGCTTTTGCATTTGACTATTTCTATCCATAATTATCCCAACCATAATTTTATCAAGTACAGTGAAGTCGACAGTGGAGCATGCTTACTCAGATATAAATTTAATAAATGAAACGAAAATCCAATCTTGAGTAAATACTCTAGATTGGATTTGCGTAGCCAACGCATCATCTGCAGTACTCTTGGTGTTGCAAGTGTCAATAAAGGACGGTAACTGCTTACTATCTCATAATTTTAGTGCTCGAATCAATAAACAAATAATTAAATCAACCTTATCTTTCCGTCTTATATTAACATGGCTAAGAATTTTGACTAGGATAATATCTACGGCTCGCTACATTGAGTAAAACCAAACAACTTTAAGACTGACTTTTACTAGTAGTAACGAGTCTTGCAAGACTGAGCGACGCCCATCCCTAAACATTACCTGACTGCCCGTGACTGAATGCTCTCTCAGACAGTTTCCCGGCAAGCGGTAACTTTGTATAATGCACACAATTTACATGGTGCAAGGATTAACTCGGGAATTATTACACAGGCTGTGTTTTAAATTAAAAAAAAAAACTAAAAAATAAGTAAAAGTAATAGAAAGGAAATAGAACTACATGTGAGAGTTCTAGGGTTCGCTATATCAGCTCTTTTCATTGCGTGTAAACTCATTAAGGTTTAATTTATTTATTTAATATTATTTTAGTAAATACTACTAAATTTTTTGCCATTCAACGTGGTAATTCTGGGAACTTTCCCCTCTACCAACGGGTTATTTTAAATTTTTAGTTTTTATTTATTTTAAGTTCTTAGGTATAGTTTAGTTTTTTAGGTCTAGTTTAGTTTAGTTATTGTTAATTCATTTGCGTACATGTAATTATTTGAAATAAAAGTGTGAATACTAAAAACTACCCACTACTACTAGTACTACAAAAAAAAATATATTTTATTATTATTTTAGTTCATTCCCAAAGGAAAACTTACTTCGACCAGGCTTCGGATATATTCGATGTCCTTCTTCTGGGAGCCAGTTACTTGCTGACGCTCGCGAAAGCCGCCGCGGCTTGCGTTAGTCACTGGTATCAAATATGTCCGAAACCTGGTCGGAGTAATTTCGACTTTTTAACTGACGTGAGTTTAGCCTTTATTCATTTTACAAAAATGTGTCATACGATATTTTTCAAACTAAAACTTCTTTATATATACACGTAAACAACATATAATACTGGTACTCTATACTTTTAATTTTTGACGTTCTCATGGAACTTCAACATTGAGCAATTCGAGATGGAGTAAAGTACACTCAGCACATCTCGACAACAAATTATTCAGAGTTTAAATCGGTGGGAATCGAACTCGCCGCCTTAGGGTTATGAGCCGACATGGTCAACCACCACCCCACAGATGCTGTCCCATGCATATGCCATTCCAACTGAATTCCTGCATATACGCGTAAATGAAATACTGCAAAAGTATATGTAATGAGGATAAGTATATGAAAAGATATATATCTTTTCATATACTTATCCTCATTACATATACTTTTGCAGTATTTCATTTACGCGTATATACTTATCCTCATTACATATACTTTTGATGTAATATGTAATGAGGAAAGTATATGAAAAGATATATATCTTTTCATATACTTATCCTCATTACATATACTTTTGCAGTATTTCATTTACGCGTCTAGTTTTTTTATCACACTTGCATATTATCAGGGAAATTTATAGTTAGTAATGAAAACCCAACCTGTATATCACACAGATAGCCTATCCCTTGAAACTTCCTAATGGCAGATTTTATGCAGTAATGCGTCACGTCCTTAGGTTTGCCATAGAGAGGCAGGGAAATTAATTACGTACATCTGTTACAGGATAAGAGCGGTAATGTGAAATATTTTACTTGAGTAAAAAAATTGTGGTATAAACCGACCACTGCATTAATAATGTATACATATTCAAACAAAGACGTATAGATAAGATATATAAAACAAAGACGTGTTACTTACACTACTTTATAGCTCAAGAACGTGTACAGCAACAGTACTGAATGATTTGACGAGCTAGCCGTTCACCTGACGTTAAGCGCCACGGCTGCCCATAACAGAACAGTGTCAATTGGAACCCCAAAATAGAGTTTCGAGCAACACTGCACTGCGCACATCATCCTGAGACATCAGCACAGTCTGGTAATAAGATTACTCGACTGTGAGATCAGATCATAAAGTCTCAATCGCCCAGTAATTTCACTAGCTACAGTGCCCTTCAAACCGGAACACAGTAGTGCTTGCGCCCTACTGTTTGGCGGCAGGATAACTGGCAAAGCGGTGGTACCTACCTAGACGAACTTTGCAACAAAGTCCTACCACCTAGTAAATATAGTAGTATCTTCGTCCTGAATAGGATAATAAGTACACAATAAATTTGATTTCAAAAAATCCTAAACATGTACATTAATTGACTGTTAGGCGGAACAAAGTTCGCCGGGTCAGTTAGTAATAATAATAAACTTTGACAAAGATATGTATTTACATATCTTATTATACTAATTTATTTAAATTTTGACTGGCCTTATAGCTCAGTTGGTAGTACTCCTGCCTTCTGAACTGTGGGTTGTGGGTTCGATTCCCACCCAGGACAAACATTTGTGTGATTAACATGGGTGTTTGTTCTGTGTCTGGGTGTTATATCGTATTATATGTATATATTTACAAACAAAAAGTATCTAAGTATTGTATCAGTTATCTGGTTCCCATAGTACAAGCTTTGCTTAGTTTGGGGCTAGACGGCGTTGTGTGAAATGTCCACACATATTATTATATTATAATTAGTCGATAATAACAATAACGCCCAACGATCACACACATAGATCTTGAACCTTAACTAGGATTCCCTGTATCTAGGGACACAGGAATTACTTATTTATATGTTAGGCGATACGGCTACCCATATCAGTTGCAGTGTCACTTGGAACTCTTAATAGAGTTTCGGGTGACACTGCACTGCGCACGTCATCCTGAGACATTAATACAGTTTAGTAATAAAATTATACTGTGATTAGGTCATAAAGGTTTACTAGGTGGTAGGACTTTTCTGCAAAGTTCGTCTAGGTAGGTACCACCGCTTTGCCAGTTATTCTGCCGCCAAGCAGTAGTGCGCAAGCACTGCTGCGTTCCGGTTTGAAGGGCACTGTAGCTAGTGAAATTACTGGGCAAATGAGACTTATTACCTGATCTCACAGTCTAGTAATCTTATTACTAGATTGTGCTGATGTCTCAGAATGACGTGCGCAGTGCAGTGTCACGCGAAACTCTGTACTTTAGAGTTCCGAGTGACATTGTAGCTGATATGGGCAGCCGTGTCGTTTAAAATCAGGCGAACGGCTAGCTCGTCACGTCATACCTTAACATAAAAAAAAAGGCTCCTTTGCCCAATAATTTCACTAGCTAGTGCCCTTCAAGCCGGAACACGGCAGAGTAACTGGCGGATAAGCGGTGGTACAAACTAGACGAACTTTCCAGAAAACTCTACCAGCTAAAAATAAAATTAAGGTAATTGCAATCATTACTTAAGTTTACAAATAAATTCTTAAAGTTTATTTGAACGTTACTTTCTTCATAAAATAATGACATCATGTGAACCGCGAGTAGATACGACTTTGGGAAGCGCTATCACCTGATTATTATGCGCGCCTAGTGTCACAGACAATACTGGTTCATTAGTATGCGATGTAGTATAGCGCCATCTAGCGACGTGCACTGTAAAATCATTTGAAAGATAGTCAAAGCTTTTACCAACAATATACAGGATTTAGTCTCAGTTCTGAATGAGTCTTTTACTTTGTTAAACTGAAGTGGTCGTAAAATCATTTCTAGAGTCAGGCAAACCTAACATATAAATCTGAATTATCTTAAATTTTTTACTGGTCAGTATACAATTCAATCTATACATATAAAATTCAAATTCCTGACTGAATGACTTATATATCAACGCACAGCCTAAACCGCTGGTCCTAGAGACTTGAAATTTGGAGGGTGTGTTCTTTGTAAGTAGGTCCACTAACAAAGGGTTTTTCGAAATTCCACCCCTAAGATGGTGAAATGAGTGGTTGAATTATTTTGCTATAGACCATGCGGGTGAAGCCGCTGGCAGAAGCTAGTCGTATAGATAAGGCATACAAGAGGTTTTACATTAACGGCTACCTAGCCATTTTTAGCCATAGTTTTATGAGGAAATCGGTAACCATGTAACCTTACATAGTCACCAATTTCCTCATAAAACTTTATTCGCAGGATATATAGGTCCTGGTAATATAAACATTCGTGTGAAAAATTTTCTCTAAATTCTTTCAAACATTTTTAATCTTGCCAACTCAACCCATCATTTACCTCATTGGTTAAACCCATTGACTATAAATTCACTTGACCAATGATACAACGTTTCATACGAAAAATAGTAGTTGATTTCCACTACTAGCCTTTGCGAGTACGTCAGTTTCCTTTTGGATTTCTGCGGAGAAACAGCTAACGAAAACAATCGTAGAATATTAGAAAAACGAGTTGAGTGCTCAGTGAAATTGTGCAGGGAGAATAGCAAGACGTCTGGCTGTGCAAGGGACGGCATATAATTTCACAAGTAAGCAATTTTCATATAGTAATTAGAGAAAACTTAGTACATCTATATTGAAATTAAAAACGAACATTATGAAGAAGAAGAAGCCGTGGATGTCTTTTGCTCCGTCCTACTCTGTTCTTCGTAATTTCGTATGAGTTTGTCTCGTTTTATCCTTGCTCTTGCGTCATTATCGTGATCAGCCAATCGCAAGCATAGAAAATGCCTACAGAATAAGTAATATGTAGTAATCTGCTGTTACGCCCTCTGCCCCCGCTAGTGACGACTCACTGCGGCAGAGGGCGTTTGTAGGAGAAATTACGTTCACGAGCTATCAAGGGGCTTTATTATCTCTGGTTAAACCAATGAGAGTTCTGTATTTGATGTGTTAAGTTGACACGAGTTTGGCAAACTTACGATAAACTGGGGTCATACTTAACAGAGAAGATATTCCCCACATAACATCTCAATTTAAACAAAACACACCTGCTCCATAATAATAGGAACCTTTCCCTGCACAAAAAAGACACCATAAGTAACACAATACCCCCCTAGATGGCGCTAAACGAAAGCCAACTAAAAGTTGTTCAAACAAAAAGGTGTGGAATTCTTTTAAAAGGTGTTAGCTGTTTGCTTTAGCGCTTTAGGAGTTCAAAGGGTCTGAGAATGGTTTGTTTGCTTTAGAACAAAGATGGCTTGTTGTTACAATGACTGTTTGGAGAGGAAAGTGTTTTAAGCTGTGAAGATGTAACAGTGGTAAAAAGGTTACGAAATCGGTGTCTGCCACAATCGGGAACAATATGATATTTTTGAGTAAAAATAGACTAGATTTTAATTAAAATAAAAATAGCCTTGATTTTTACTAATCGTTCAAAAAATACAAAATCGTTCAATAAAGCTATATTACTGAACAATTTGATAAAAATTGTTCATTATTTTAAAAATTGTTTATTATTTTACTGAACAATTTGATAGTAGCTTCTATTCGCCAAGAGCTCGTCTAATCATCCGTCAGCCCGTACTAGTAACCCAAGTAACATTTTTAATTGTATACTAGAGTATGGAAAAAAGAAAATGAAATTAACACCAACCAATGAATAATCAATCAAGGAAATTCAACCGAATATTCTAGAATAATAATAATAACGCTCAAAGCTCACATACATAGATCCTGAATTATCTATGAAAAATTTTCTTCTTCGTTTCCTATAGGCCATGCGGGCGAAGCCGCGGGCAGAAGCTAGTATAACATAAATTTTCTTCCCTGTCTGTTGACGACTCAAAGCCCCTAAAAAAATTGATTAAAAAAAGACAACGTATAATTTTTATTCTATTTTTTTTATAATTCGAAACAGTATCTCTAGTAAACATTAAAATTCCTCGTCCAGTATAATACTCACGTTTCCTTTAAAGGCGAACGCACACTACGGATGTCCTGCGATGCACTGCGCATATATTAATGGGTGTATCGCAAAAGTAGCAGTATCGCAGTTTGCTACTACTCTACAACGGAAGTCTTAATACCAATATGAAAATAGGAAATAATAGGCATTTATTTGTATAGAGCGAATCTTTTTTTATATGTTACGAGCTTCTGCCCGCAGCTTTGCCCGCGGCGTGGCCTATGGGAAAATAATTCAACCACCCATTTCACTCTCTTAAGGGTGGCATTTCGAAAAATCCTTTCTTAGCGGATGCCTACGTCATAACATCTACCTGCAATCCTGCATGCCAAATTTCAGCCCGATCCGCCCAGTGGTTTGGGCTGTGCGTTGATAGATCACTATGTCAGTCAGTCACCTTTGAGTTATATATATTTAGAAGAAGAAGAAAAAGATTTATAGATGTGACAAGCTAGTCGTTCACCGGATGTTAAGCGAACCGGAATAACAAAACAGTGTCACTCGGAAGTCTAAAATAAAAATTTACGAGACCCTGCACTGCACACGTAATCCTGAGACATCAGCACAGCCTGGTAATAAGATTACTCGACTGCGAGATCAGATCATAAAGTCTCATTTTCCCCGTAATTTTACTATCTACAATGCCCGAAACATAGTAGTGCTTGCGCACTACTGCTTGGCCGCAGAATAACTGGCAAACCGGTGGTACCTACCTAGACGAACTTTTCAGAAAAGTCCTACCACGTAGTAAACAATCTAATCTAAACTTAAGGTACTCTTTTTATAAAAGGAAAATGAAAAAGACAGATATAGTTATTTTAAATTTGTTTTGATATAATAATTGATTGACTAATAAATTAAATTCATAAATAAACGGTGGCGCGTTGATGTCTTTTGTATGAGACATTGGATTTTTGTAACAGTTTCTTAGTTTATGATGAAAATGCTCTATAAATCCTGTAATTTATGTACTGACATATAATTGTATATAAACACGGTTAAAAATAATTAACTTTGACAATTCAATATGACTTTTTATCATTGTTTCACAAAACGTATGATTATAATTATATTTTTTATTTTTAAATGTATTACTTTTAGTGAAAATTAAAACTTGAATATTTCCTTGACATTTATAAAAATAAAATAAATATTGGTGTTCACACAGCGCCATCTAGTCCCAACCTAAGCAAAGCTTGTACAATGAGAACCAGATAACTCATACAATACTTAGATATTTTATTGAAAATACATACATAGAATACAATTTAACACCCAGACACAGAAGAAACATTTATGTTCATACAAATATTTGTCCTGGGTGGGTATCGAACCCACAGCCTGTAGTTCAGAAGTCATGGTTACTACCGACTGAGCTATCAGGCCAGCTTAAAGGAGCAATTCATCAATTTACTGGAAAAATAATTCCACGTCCCTAAGTTATAAACTACTTAGAAATAAGGTTCAAAGTGCTCCAACTTCAAAACCTGACTAATAATTAAAATCACCCATCGTAAAAAGTTGAAGTACCAAAGCAATCACTTTTAAAAAAAATGTACTTGAAGGACCGAAGGTATTTCAACCCTTAATTATCCGAGTTTGCAACAAGTACTACAATATCACAAAAAACCTTTTCGCTTTTTTTTCTTTTATAATAAAATCATCACTCTACCTAACACATAATTTTCTTTGCAAAAATATCTCACTTATATCATTCCGTTCCGGTATACTAAACTTGATTAGGAACACTTTGCAATTCACAACCTTAACTCGAATAAAACAAAGTCGTTATTCTTTTGTGTTTTGAAATAATTGTTTTGACAAGACATTTCAAACGAAATACAATTCTGAAGTAAATGTATAAGGTAGGTTTTTGTTTAGAAAGGGCAATTATTTAGCATAGGGTGTTCATCGAAGCATGTCGTCATTTAATTCGTTTTAAATGAAACATATGATGGGAGTCAGGTGAGGTCAATGAACTGTGGGAAATTGAATTGTATAAGAAAGAGTTTTGTGTTGTTGGCCATGACCTTTGATACCGTTTTTAACGGCTGTACTTCTCTGTTATTGTAAAAGTTTTATTAAATTTTAGAATTTTTTATGTTTTAAAATTAGAATAATAAATAGTATTTATAAAAGATACTAATATAAACAATACAAACAAAATAATATCAATACAAAAAAGTATATACCGTTCTCAGGATATTCTCTTAGCCTCTGTTACTGCACCCATGGGAAGAGCCGCCTGGTGACGCTGTAAAGGTCGGCAGAGACCAACAGCATTAGCCCGTTCAAAAAAAAAGATGGGAAGAGATGGGGTGATCCTATTCTCAATATTTCTCAAACCACACGGCCACAACACATAATGGAAAAATATTCTTAAATGGTATTAATATTTTTAACATTTTTACAATAATGTTTTTCTTATCTTTTCAGATAAACATCTTCGGCCTTCATTCTGCGACCTTTTGAAGGTAATACAAAGTTTAAGTTATATGTTTTTAATTTGTGGGACGGGAAAGGTTGGACTTTTCAGGTGGGTTTCTAATAAAGGCTTTATTACTTACAGTGAAGAAATATTTCATTTACAATAACGGGCGTAGATAGTTCGTGTAACATTTTTTAACATAGGCCAAAAATATCGGCATTTTTCATAAAAGATTCTAAAATGGAAGAAAAATTAGTGAATTTTTAACAAAGTCAAAGTCAGTCAAAGTCAAAAGATTTATTGCAAATAGGCTAATTTTAGCACTTTTACAAGTCAAAATTATACTAGGTACTTAAAATTAAGTTATTTCACTAAGCATATAAAATTACAAAGTGCTTATTGTCAAATAATATACCAAGCCCATTACAATATATGAGTTTGAAAAAAAAAAGCAGTTCTCTTTCTCACTACTGGTGCAAGCAATCCGGCACAATGCAGAATTGAAAACTTTGATCCGAAGCTTCGATTACAACTGTAAAGAAGAAGCTACAAGAAACTTTACAGTGATGTATTTTTTTTTTGTCTTCTTTCTACTGTCTTTTACAAACTTTTTTACCCTTTTTTAACCCCCAAAAAACTTTTTAATTTTATTATAATTGTATTGCTGTCTTGTACTACTTACTTACTTTCTTTCTTTATCCAAACCTGTCAGACATATGTGGGTTCCTAATGAAAAAATAACACAATTATTGTGACACAAAAATATGTTTTCCATTTGCGGAACGTTTGTATGTAGTAGTTGGTTCAAACGTTTTCAGTTAGGATTTTTTTTGGTCAATAATGTAAGTTCTGTAACTTATATACATTATATGAAACTCTTGAACAGTAGGTATACAAAAATTTAAAAAAAAACGAGTATGCTTTAGGCCACACGACTGAAGTAAAAATTATTTAATTTAGCTCCATCTATCGGCGAATGTAACTTTGTTCTTGCTTTGTTTAATGGTTATGTCGCCATTTTGACAATTGTCAATTGTCTTTGTTATTGTTAATTGTCTTCAACTGAACATACCAACATAATAATACAAATTTTAAGTAATTTTAATCATTGTTATGTTGACAATGGAGATCTGCGTAAACAAACTTCAACTTTCGCCTTGCTCCCTAAGTTAAGCATGCGTAAAGAAGTTTTACTTCAAAAACCTTTCCCCGACCGAAACATAGAGAAAACATGACCTTCAATCAACGTCGCATCATAGCCCGCGACACTCGCTAACGACGTGCGCCCACGCAGATTCCTTGCGCTTCGTCATGTGCTTAATAGCCTTGGTGCTTTGACCTGAATACCTAGGTCTAGACCGTGTTAGTGCTGACACGGACGCATCGTGTTGATTACGCTAATTAAGCTTTATAAGTACCACATTAAGGGTTATTCGTATGTAAGTGGTAGTGCAATTGTTTGCGCACTAAACCAAGCATTGCAATAAAGGCAAGTACGAGCGGGATCATTGGTGGACTTAAAAGAGCCCGTCAATTATCCCGCTCGTATGGATAAAATAGTAATAAAGGGAATTAGATTGTAAATTGTGCGTACACTTGGAGCACTCACGCTCACTAAAAAGGCTCTTCTTGCGGCGGCGTCGTGTGTCGGATCGTCCTCTTCCTTCAAACATGGTCGAGGAGGGCGATGGCTGGAACATGCGTCGAGCTTGTGAATGGGTGCTGCTTGCGGGAGCTGGTCTGCTCGAGGTGTGTACACAATTAGAAATAGGTACTTATGTTTAAAAAATTATATACCCTTATCTTTACTGAAGTCTATGGTTATACTATGGTATACTTAACGAAAACTGTGTAAGTGTTGCGAGCGCTAAGTGTTACCTACCTAAGAAAATATTATCTGCATAGATATGCAGATACGGTAGATACAGAGAACACTTCGTGGTACCTACAACTAAGTTTTCTCTAAATTAATGACCCAAATAACCCCGTTTTAATTTCTTAAGTTTAAAAATTTGTGTCGTCACTCCTGTATCGCATTCATTTTCATGATTAATAATAAGCTAAAGTAATTAAATTGAAATAATTTAACAAAAATCACGGAACCAGGTGTCTGTGGTAAAGCAGCTAGGAAAAAAAATTCTGGGGCACAAAAATACGTAGCTACCTTTATAGGGTAGTTTAGTAGTAGTATGAGCTGAATAGTTTAATTTCAAGTTCCTCACATGTTTTTTTTTTATGTTAAGGAATGACGTGACGAGCTAGCCGTTCGCCTGATGGTAAACGACACGGCTGCCCATATCAGTTGCAGTGTCACTCGGAACTCTAAAGTATAGTGGTTCGCGTGACACTGTACTGCGCACGTCATCCAGAGACATCATTACAATCTAGTAATAAGATTACTAAACTGTGAGATCAGATAATACAGTCTCATTTGCCCAGTAATTTCACTAGCTACAGTGCCCTTCAAACCGGAACACAGCAGTGCTTGCACACTGCTGCTTGGCGGCAGAATAACTGGCAAAGCGGTGGTACCTACCTAGACGAACTTTGCAATAAAGTCCTACCACCTAGTAAAATGTTTGTCCGAGTTGTGTCAACTTAACATAATAAATAATGAACCCTCATTGGTTGCCTGTTGATAATCGGCTGTCTTCTACCAATGAGCATACAGCTGAGTTTGAAAAATGTACGTGAATCCGAGGATAAGTCTTTTGAACCTATAAACATCAATAAAACTTGCAAACTACATAGGTTTACTCGTATTATTTATAGAATTAATAATATGGCGAAAGTATGTTGGGTACAGTAATTTGACAGCCTCTGTGTTGTGGTGGTTGAGCAGGTCGGCTCATAACCTCGAGTTGGCGGGTTCTATTCCTGCGGCAGGAGCAGTATTTTAATTACGTACACAGTAAGTCATTTGTGTTGTGAGACCATGGTGCTCATAGTACCTAGGTATATAGAGGGAATCCTAGTTGAAAATGAAAAATGAAAATACCTTTATTTGGCCTTAATATACATTATACAGTTTTAATGTAACCCTGTCTCCTGGAAAAGCGTTAGCTGTGGCCCAAGAGGCAGTTCACCCTCAAAATTAAGTCTAATAAGCATAATAATTCGTTTCACTAAAGTCTACTACGTTATAAAGGTAACATTATGTAATTATTTTAATTTTTTTTTACGTCCAAAATATATACAAAGTATAACTAATACTTATTTTATAATATACTATTATGTTTGTGTATGTGTATAGATAATATTGAAGTTTATTTCTATTGTATATGTGTTTAGAAGGATGTAAGTTTTGGCTATTGCGTATTTTGAATTATGTATTATATACTTATATACATACATATATTTATAAATATTTATGTAGTACTTTTACATTAGTATAATTATGTTAATTCGAGTATAGCTTCTGTATCTTTATAGTCAGTTAGGGTCCAGGATCTATGCATGTGATCATTGGGCGTTATTAATAGGTCTTTACCTATGAAATTGCCGTATTGCAGTACAGACTTTTTCAAACCAAAAAAAGTTTTGATTGGCTATGAATTCTAAATTCAAATTAATTTTGTTTTAAAAATATGACATTCTATTTACAATACAAGTCTTTTGTTTATTGATTAGCGTTGTATTTTCATTACATTTCAACATTTTTCCTCATAATGGATACTTTGAAATTTCGTGTAATTATGGAATATGAGTTCCGTCGTGGCACCAACGCGGCACAAACGACACGTAACATCAACGACGTTTACGGAGAGAACTGTACAAACGAACGTACAACCCGTTATTGGTTTGCTCGGTTCCGTTCTGGGAATTTTGACTTGAAAAATGAACCTCGTGGTCGTCCGGAAACTTTGGTCAACAATGATGAATTAAAGGCGATTGTGGAAGCTGATGAATCTCAATCTACAGCTGAGCTGGCAGCAGCTTTTGATGTTAGCATCAAAACAATATTGGTCCATTTGCGACAGATTGGCAAGATAAAAAAGCTTGATAGATGGGTGCCCCACGAACTTAATGATCGCCAGCGCAACGTACGCGTCGAGACTTGCCTTGCGCTGCTTAACAGGCACAGAAATGAAGGAATTTTGAACCGAATTGTTACGTGCGACGAAAAATGGATTCTTTTAGACAATAAAAAGCGCTCAGGAAGTTGGTTAGATCCTGGTTCGGTACCAAAGCAATGTGCAAAATGAAAAATGACCCCTAGAAAGGTGATGGTCACAGTTTGGTGGTCTAGTGCTGGTGTGATTCATCATAGCTTTTTACAAAACGGCGAGAGCATTACTGCAGATGTGTACATTGAAGAACTGACCACAATGATGGCGAAACTCGCACGTCTGCAACCAGCTTTGGTCAATCGGTCGTCTCCACTGCTACTTCACGACAACGCGCGACCCCATACTGCACAACAGACCGTCTCTAAGCTGCATGAGTTGGGTTTGGAAGCTCTCCCTCATCCGCCATACTCACCAGATCTTGCGCCTACCGACTATTACTTTTTCCAAAATTTGGACAACTTTTTAGCGGGAAAAAAATTCAATTCCCGAGAGGCAGTACAAAACGCCTTTGAAGAGTTTGTTGTCTCCCGTCCTGCTGATTTTTTCAAGAAGGGCATCCATATACTGCCACAGCGTTGGCAAAGATGCATTGATTGCAGGGGTGATTACTTTTAATAAAAGAAATAAATAAGTTCGAAAAAAAAATACTTTAACTTTTTTCAAACAAAACGGCAATTTCATAGGTAAAGACCAATATTATTTTATTACTGCGCCGATAATTCAGTAGGTAGAAGCGCTGTCTTTTGAAATGTGGGCTGTGGGTTCGATTCCCGTGTTCGTGTTCGAGTGGGAGGATATTAGTGTGATGAACATCAATGTTTGTTCTGTGTCTGTAGTATTGAATTCTATGTATGTATTTACAAACAAAAATACATAAGTATTCTATCAGATATCCGGTTCCCATAGTACAAGATTTGCTTAGTTTGAGGCTAGATGGCGCTATGTGAAATGTCCACAAAATTTATTTATTTTATAATTTTATTTATTATTATTAGTATCTTATTAAAGTATCATTACATAGGCTTAAAACATTGTCGCTTTAACGACCAATCATCATAGTAATGGAACATAAATGTCATGGTTCATTTAAGCTGTTTTAAACGACCTCAGCTTATGTTTAGACTTGGGGTTAAGCGACGTGGCCGCCCATAACAGAACAGTGTCACTCGGAACTCCAACATGTAAAGTTTCGCATGACTGCTGCGCACATAATCCTGAGACATCAGCACATTCTGGTAATAAGATTACTCGACTGTGAGATCAGATCATAAAATCTCATTTGCCCAGTAATTTCACTAGCTACATTGCCCTTCAAACCGGAACACAGTAGTGCCCGCACACTACTGCTTGGCGGCAGAATAACTGGCAAAGCGGTGGTACCTACTTAGACGGACTGCAGAAAAGTCCTACCACCTAGTAGTGCGTCCCGCAATTTTACACTTAACGTACTCATTTTACTCTGAATCCTTTAATCATATGTAATTATCCGGTATAAAAATTATCTTAATATGTTCATTCCGATGATACTCAAGCACCCGAGTGTCAAATTATTTTCAAATCAGACAAAACACCCTTCAACGTCAAAATTAAATACACAAAATCTGATACCAAAGTATCATCCTCTCAAATAAAGAAGACAAAGAAGGAAAAGAAAATTGTCTAGAGCAATAAAGAGATTCCTTTACTTTCTTTTTCTTCGAGACATAACACAACACTACATTACGAATTTTCCCCTAAAAATATTCACGGAATATGGTCACAAACTTTACAATGTGCGTGATAAAAAATAAAAATGTTAGTTTCACCTAAGGCTGTCCCACAGGGAACCATATAGCACTCGCTATTCCATTCTGGTCTTCTATGCTGAGGACTCAACTGATCCAACCAACCCACCACCAACCAAACCACCAACCAACCAAATACCAACGAAACAACCATCACGGTCGGTCGGTGTGGTCGTTTAAGGACAAATGAAACCTATTCCACTAAAATCCCATAGCCTCATTATTCTACCCAATACCCGGGGAATAGAAACCCGCTAACTGAAAACCTCCTAGAAAGCAGTTAAAAAAGAGACAAACAAAAAGAGACAAACAACCTTACGTGTTCAATTCTAATCCACCGTAACATCATAAAAACATAACATCATCTTTTCCGCGCCTAGCACTTTCACTAAACGCTTCCTACATGCAAATAGGTGATTAATTTAAATACTAAAACGCGATTTGGCGCAAATATAAACCGACGTCTATTTTATTTAACTAAAATGAAAATCTTACTTAAGAGTCATGTTCTTGTCGGTGAAGTAATCGCCATCGTTTTCGATCTTTGAATGCTTTAACCTTCCCATACGACATAATTTATTTATTTATTTGAGCTAAAGCTAAAAAAAAAGCTAAAGCTCTTTCTCTCTTCCGAAATGGAAATATAAGTAGTAAATTTTTAGAATAATTAAGTTGAGATTGTACATTATCAGCCTGATAACATCTACTGCTAAAATACCCCTCTCCCACTACTACTACCTACTTGCCTCCTGCATCCATCCACTCTCCGCGTTTTTGACGTCCATTATTACTATGTGTGTGTCAAATTTTTGTCCTGTAATAATAATAATAATAATAAATATTTGTAGACACAGCGCCATCTAGCCCCAAACTAAGCAAAGCTTGTACTATGGGAACCAGATAACTGATACAATACTTAGATACTTTTTTGTTTGTAAAAACAATATAGCATCCACACAGAATTAACATTGATGTTGATCACACACAAATGTTTTTCCTGAATGGAGATCGAACCCTCAACCTACAGTTCAGAAGACACGGTTTCTACCAACTGAGCTATCGGGCCAGTCAACAGAGTATAGAGACCGTGTAGCAGAGCTTAGAATAGCATTTTCTTTTTCTTTTTCGTTTTGGTTTGGCTCCGAACTTTAGTGTATTTAGCCAGTGTCAAGTAATTGGTAATTTTTCAAGTTGATTAATAATGTATATATGTCAAATCAAGTCAAAGTACAGTCCAAGTCGTCAAGTCATAGTCTAGTCTAGTCAAGTCATACTCCTAGTAAAGTGGTGGCAACTTTACCAGAAGCTTCTATGGAGTTTTGGAAACAACACGAGAAGAAACGTTTCACCATCATTATACCACTTTCCCACACTCATGCCTGTAGTCCAGCACTTAACGAATAAAATGCCGCCAATTTTAAATACTAACACTGAATATAACACAAGTTTTGGAAAATAATACAATGCGGTGACGCGATCGTTTTCCCGCCAAAACTCCAGAGTAGCATTTGCAAATAAAAATGGCATTGACATTGACTTAATACAACGCGTGGTCGCAAACCAGAGCCAAATATCATTAACGTATTCCTACAATTCTGTCATGATCTTGATATGAATGGCTTCAAATTTTCTGAAATTAAATTTTAATTATCTTGGTTAAACTTGATATGTGTGATACCTATACTTAGGAGTGGACGTCTTCCAGCTTATGTTATGAAACTTAATCTTACGAAAACAAACGGGATCGATGGGTTAATATAGTGCAGCCAAAGAGTGGAACGAATTACCGGCGTCCGTATTTCCCGAAAAATACAACCTAGGAATCTTCAAATCGAGAGTGAACAGGTATCTTGCAAGCGTGTTACATCCTAGATCATATCGTCACTTACCATCAGGTGTGATCATTGACTATAAATCCACTTGACCAATGATACAACTTCCCCTCATACGAATAATAGTAGTTGATTTCCACTACTAGCCTTTGCGAGTACGTCAGTTTCGTTTTGGATATCCGCAGAGAAACAGCTAACGAAAAAAATCACAGAATTTTAGAAAAACGAGTCATTGCTCAGTGAATCATTGTGCGGGAAGAATCGCAAGACGTTTGGCTGTGCAAAGGACGGCATATAATTCCTCAAGTAAGCAATTTTCATATGGTAATTAGAGTAAACTTAGTTTTTTTTTATGGTGAAATGGACATGCGTTTGACAAGAACTCACCTGATGGTAAGTGACGAAGTTGTCTAAGGTCACTTGCCCATGAGATGCCCATTCACTCTTGATTTAAAAAGACCCAGGTTATACTTAAGAGGAAACACTGTTTTGGAAGAGCATTCCATTCCTTGGCCGTTCGAACTATAAATGACTCAGCAAAACGCTTAGTGCGGACTTGGGGTACACTAACGACGTAAGGATGTGACGAATCACCAAGTCTTTTAGTTCTATGATGGAAAAAAGATGAAGAAATGAGTTGATGAAGGGCATGCGCACTCTCTCCAAAATGTAGTAAATCTATTTATAGTCCTGAGAACTAATATAAACGGCTCTAAAATCGGGCATTCTAGTACGGCTACTATTAAGAATATTATTAGGTATGTTTGTTAAAAAAATATTATATATTTAGTGATATTGGTTGATTATGTAATAGGTAACCAACTTAGGTTAAAAAATTTAATGAGCACGTTGCCCGTTCTCTTTTTCATTCTCTCTTAAAGTTTTTAATAACCATGCCGGCTTACAGCTACGACAGACACAAACCTGTATAATCATGCGAAATTATATGTTAATATTCTAGTAAATATTGACTTTGAATGTGATCGAAAATTGCCGGCGGATTTGTCACGAACCGGGTTTTAGATACACTCCTTTTTTTAAACTTCTTTACATTTTTTATACCATATTTGAATGGATTTTTTTCCTCATATGAATGTTTTATAATGCAAAGAAGATAAAACTAAATTTTTTCCCCCTATTTCTAAAATGCATTGTTAAGTGCTGTATTTATATTACAGCTAGTGGCAGGCCCCGGCTTCGCATAGATATTTTATTATATATTCTACAAGTTGCGCCCCGCGGTTTCACCCGCGGATAAAAAGTATTTTAATTATTTGCTCATCCCACAAAAAAATTGCGCTTGTCCGGGATAAAATGTAGCCTATATGTTAATCCAGTGTATAAGCTATCTTGGTACTGAATTTCATCCAAATCTATTCAGCCGTGTGAGCGTGAAGGAGTAACAAACATACACACATACACACAAACACACATACAAACTTTCGCCTTTATAATATTAGTGTGATAGCCTATCAGGGATAATGTAGGATTCTAATGGTGAAAGTTTTCGATTCCCGCGGCAAGTCAAGTATTTGTGCACAGAAAAAAAATACTTTTTAAAAAGCGCAAATACTTGTACTTAGTCTGGTTGTTGTGGGACCATGGTCCTCGTAGTTCCTGGGTCCCTAAACACAGGGAATCCTAGTTAGGGTCCAGGATCTATGTATGTGACTGTTGGGCGTTATTATTATTATTTTTCCACCATATAATACAAAATATTTTAGTACTTAATATACACAAAATTGAAACTTGGTCTATTTGTTTGTAGGAACATATGTTTTTTGTGTGAGTTTTATGCCAAAACATCCGAACCGGTTTGGTTGAAATTTTGAACACTCCTTGCTACCACTACAATAAATGAATTAAAAATATATAATTTCTACGTGAAAACGGATAAATTCTCGGCGAAGACGCAGTACTGTAAATTTTAATACCAGGGTTTTTTGGTATTAAGTTATTTGTAAAAGGTGAAGGATAAATGTTGACTCAGGACCTTTTGTAAGCTTTACTTAAAACATGCCCCGGCGTTAGGGACCCATAGATGCGGGCTCAAATCCCGTTCCATTTTAATACCCGTTCAGTTGCACACATCTCCGCTCTCAGTAAGATAAATACCTATTTCATTTCAACTACTTCCGTTCTTCTTTCTCGTCCAGTCTGGAGAAATCCTGGCGCCGCTTGAAGGCTTAACTGCGCTCTCACGCAAATCGTGTAACATGTTTTACGTGTCTACATAAAATACAATATAACAAAAGCAAAAAACACATAATTTTCATCACACAAATGTTTATCCTGGGGGAGAATCGAACCCACATCTTACAGCTCAGAAGGCTGTACTACCTATTAATTCAATCAATGGTCAATTAGGTTAATTAATCACAATCTTAATACTAAACTAACATATATGCTGTTGCGAATTTATTAATAGTTCGTAAATTCAAACACTCATATCGAATAAACAATAAACATTAATTTATATTATTAAAACAAATCAATTTCAAAAAGTTAATAAAACCTTTAAAGCTAAAATAAATTACAACTTTAAATAAATAATAATTATGTTATATTATTATGTATATAAGTCATTATGCGTTAATTTAGTCGTTTTGCGAATACATCATTATGCGTTTTAGTCACCGTATGACCAAAGATTGTATAATGAAATTTTCCGATTTTGTGTATTGTAGGCCTATTAAAAAATTTGTCATAATGCGTCATATACTGGGATGTGTCCATATATTAAAAAAACGGTACAAAAAGTCAGGTTGCATACATATACTTAGATGTAATTTCAGACATGACATGGAATAGTAAAGTACATATTAGTAATAGCTTAATAGCATATATGTCGAGTCTCACGGAGTAATAGATAGAATTATTTTATACCTAATACTTAGTATTCCTACAACCTGCAATGAACTAGCATTTACTGATGCACGCTCGTTGCCACTAACGAAAAAAAAGGAACATGGGGTTATTCTCGTTAATAGAATAAAAAGTAACAAGGATGCGTGCAGTGCAGGACGGATCGTGTTACTGTCATATGTGGATGGACGGGGAAAATACTTGATGGTATTACCTTTCAAGGCGAGTACTGGCAAGTGAGAAAATAACATTTAAGCTTTTTTTTTTTAAATTCAAATTATAGGCTCCGTTTTTAATTGGTGTTACTTTGAGTTGTGTTGTTCTTTTATCGAAAATTGATTTGTACGTATACTTAAAGTAATAAATAATAGTAATATTTTTACAATTTTACTGTTGGTTATGTTATGTTTTTACAGTATGGGGTTTTGACAAGTTAAACGTTTTTGAACTGAAACGACTAAGAACATATTGAATTAAAGATGCACTTAATACTAGGTGGAAGCCATCTTATTGTAATTAATTTTAATAATAATAACGCCCAACGATCACATACATAAATCCTGGAACCTAACTAGGATTACCTGCATCCAGAGACCCAGGAACTAGGAGGACCATGGTCTCACAACACCCACTCAGAAAAAGTATTTGCGCTTTTTTTTCTGTGCACAAATACTTGTCCTGCTGGGGGAATCCAACCCGCCACCTCCGGGTTATGAGCCGACCTGCTCAACCACCACACCACAGAGGCTGAACTGCAACAGTCATACTTAATAACTGCTAGTTAAAAAATGTTTGAATTATTTGCATATTACATCCATTGATGATTAAAACCTATGGCTTCCGCATGATCATACACTTCACAGTAAAGCGCCAGAATGGCTACACTATTTTTAACATTGCTAAATTCTGTAGTTACCGGTGAAATTTGATTAAAGTTAATTTATATGAATAATAAAAAAACACCACAAAACCAGATAACTGATACAATACAACATCACTTTATGTTTGTTAATACATACAAAAAATACAATATAACATCCAGACACACAACAAACACTATGTTCATCACACAAATGTTTTTCCTGTGGGAATCGAACCCACAACCCATAGTTCAGAAGGCAGAGCTACTACCAACTGAGCGATCAGGACAGTCAAGCCATGAAGTCATTTGTTAAGCAATGAATTGTTTTTAAACTGTGGCACATGATCGCACTTAAATTTCTAGTCGTTGAACATTTGTGTGTCAAGTGATGTGTTATTTTATTTCTTATCTAAATATATATAACTCAAAGGTGACTGACTGACTTGCTAGTGATCTATCAACGCACAGCCCAAACCACTGGACGGATCGGGCTAAAATTTGGCATGCAGGTAGATGTTATGACATAGGCATCCGCAAAGATAGGATTTTTCGAAATTCTACCCTTAAGAGGGTGACATGGGTGGTTGAATTATTTTCCCAAAAGCCACGCCGCGGGCGAAGCTGCGGGCAGAAGCTCGTTTGCAATAAATCTTTTGACTTTGACTAGTTCAGTAATTCATTTCAAAATTAGTATTTATTTTTTATTTTGTTTATAGACAAAGCATTTAACCATTTCCTCACCTGATAGTAACACGTACCACGATGATGCATGCTTGCTTAAAAGATACCTGTTCACTCTTTATTTAAAGACTCCCACATTGTATATAGGTGGATACAAGGACGGTGGCAAGTTGTAACTTTCATTAACTGTTTGCACTATAAAGTGCGTAGCAATCCGCAAATGTAGTTTTTATTTTTATTTTCATTTTTTTATGCTAAAATGGGCATGCGTTTGACAACAACTCACCTGATGGTAAGTGACGAAGTTGTCTAAGGTGGAGCACGCTTGCCCATGAGATGCCCATTCACACTTGACTTAAAAAGACCCAGGTTATACCACTTTTGTTGGAAGAGCATTCCATTCTTTGGCCGTTTGAACTATTTGCTGTATAATTAATCTATCTATTAATTGATTTATATGAACCTGATGAACATAAGTTTCACTCGCAAACTGTCTTCTGTTTTTTTTATTTTTTATTCATACTTTCTGTGCTGTGCTAATTTTAAGTGAGCACTTGAGCCGTCCCATGATGACAGACTAATTTCCTAATCCGTTACCACAGATATACCGTTAATAACATAGTTCGGATCCTGCCAAAAAATTGTAATCGATTATTAATAATCGAACACATAACTTAAAACTTAACGACATCAAATTACGTTCGAGTTTTGGTCCGCCAAAGTAACGGTATTATAATAAGTAGCGAGTGTTGTAACGTCCTCATATCGATTCCGGGAAGCATCGATTCTAATCGAGTACCGAGTATGGAATCGATTCCGACGTGACTGGAAGTATTGAAGGCGTAATTAGTGGATAGCTGTTGTTAGGCCGAATGCGGTAGGCAACTAGACATTATTCTAGTGTGCGGATAATAATCTATTGCATAATAAAACTATATATACAAGGTGGAATTTAATTCGTTCTTTTCCTTTCATTTATGTATGCAGTCCATGCTATAGAATGCTCCCATACAACTAAATTTAAAAAGTACTAATGAAATAAAACTTAAATCTAGGTATTATCAAATTTAAATTCTAAAGAAAAGCCTTGTGACGTTGAACAAAGCAGGTATTTTATTGCCTACGAAACATTTACAAAGCACTCAGCTGGTGCCCGCGCTCTGTGCACCATTAAATAGACATTACGGCTGTCATGCAGTTATTTTAAGAGGCACTAAATACTAAAACAAAATCTTTTTTTTTAAATTGGATCTTGTACTAATATTCTATAGCATGGTCTGAGTACAAACATTTTAGGAAAAGAGTGAATAAAATTCCACCGGGTATATAGAAATGATCCACCTTGGTTTTGCATGAGTTATCAAAGCCATCCCGTGACTCACTCGAAGCCACACAAAAAAAAAGTGTGCTTTAGACCACACGACAGAAGTAAAACTTCTTTTATTTAGCTCCATCTATCGGCCGTTATAACTTTGCATTTGCTTTGTTTAATGTTAATGTCGCCATCTTGACAATTAAAGGGTTGAGAATAAAAAGGGTTTAACTGTCAAATTGACAGTTTCGGGAAAATTGACTTTAAACTTCAACGGCGTCATTTTAATGTAGAGTTCTTAAAGGTAATAGAAAAGGTTTATGTAAGTTTCAGTTGATTGAAAATGTTTAAATTCCATTTTAAAATACTAAATATAGTACTAAATCATACAATTACTGTAAAAATATAACATAATAAAATAAATATTATAATGTTTTTATGCTAAGCGAACTGTATTCCTGTGACAGATAAACGGTTTTTAGACTCACAATCTCGAGATTTCTGCCTCATTTCGGTATTTTGAGAATGTATTATTGTAGATAATTTCACGCTGAATCCAACGATACCCATAAGCTATTTTGTGAAAAAAATCAGTTAAACCCTTTTTATTCTCACCCCTTCAATTGTGAACTGTCATTTTACCGGACGCACCAACATAATAATTGAATTTTTTAACTTTGTTATGTTAAATATGTTTGTGTGTATAATGGAAATCTACGTGAACCAACTTCAACTTCCGTTCGCCCCATATTCACCAGCTTACTCCCCAAGCCAAGCGTGCGTAAAATAGTTTTACTTCAATAATAAATATTTGCGGACATTTTACACAGCGCCATCTAGCTCCAAACTAAGCAAAGCTTGTACTATGGGTGTTATATTGTATTCTACTCGTATATATGTATTTATACACAAAAAGTATCTAAGTATTGTATCAGTTATATGGTTCCCATAGTACAAGCTTTACTTAGTTTGGGACTAGATGGCGTTGTGTGAGATGTCCACACATGTTATTATTATTTATTTATTAATATATAAACATTTTAGAATCCGATGATTTAGGCATTTAGCACAGATACCAAATAGCTTATACAATGATTACAAACATGATATAATAGGTCTTTACCTATGAAATTGCCGTATTGCAGTACAGACTTTTTCAACCAAAAAAAAGTTTTGATTGGCTATGAGTTCTAAATTCAAATTAATTTTGTTTTAAAAATATGACATTCTATTTACAATATAAGTCTTTTGTTTATTGATTAGCGTTGTATTTTCATTACATTTCAACATTTTTCCTCATAATGGATACTTTGAAATTTCGTGTAATTATGGAATATGAGTTCCGTCGTGGCACCAACGCGGCACAAACGACACGTAACATCAACGACGTTTACGGAGAGAACTGTACAAACGAACGTACAACCCGTTATTGGTTTGCTCGGTTCTGTTCTGGGAATTTTGACTTGAAAAATGAACCTCGTGGTCGTCCGGAAACTTTGGTCAACAATGATGAATTAAAGGCGATTGTGGAAGCTGATGAATCTCAATCTACAGCTGAGCTGGCAGCAGCTTTTGATGTTAGCATCAAAACAATATTGGTCCATTTGCGACAGATTGGCAAGATAAAAAAGCTTGATAGATGGGTGCCCCACGAACTTAACGATCGCCAGCGCAACGTACGCGTCGAGACTTGCCTTGCGCTGCTTAACAGTCACAGAAATGAAGGAATTTTGAACCGAATTACGTGCGACGAAAAATGGATTCTTTTTGACAATCGAAAGCGCTCAGCAAGTTGGTTAGATCCTGGTTCGGTACCAAAGCAATGTGCAAAACGAAAAATGACCCCTAGAATGGTGATGGTCACAGTTTGGTGGTCTAGTGCTGGTGTGATTCATCATAGCTTTTTACAAAACGGCGAGAGCATTACTGCAGATGTGTACATTGAAGAACTGACCACAATGATGGCGAAACTCGCACGTCTGCAACCAGCTTTGGTCAATCGGTCGTCTCCACTGCTACTACACGACAACGCGCGACCCCATACTGCACAACAGACCGTCTCTAAGCTGCATGAGTTGGGTTTGGAAGCTTTCCCTCATACGCCATACTCACCAGATCTTGCGCCTACCGACTATTACTTTTTCCAAAATTTGGACAACTTTTTAGCGGGAAAAAAATTCAATTCCCGAGAAGCAGTACAAAACGCCTTTGAAGAGTTTGTTGTCTCCCGTCCTGCTGATTTTTTCAAGAAGGGCATCCATAAACTGCCACAGCGTTGGCAAAGATGCATTGATTGCAGGGGTGATTACTTTGAATAAAAGAAATAAATAAGTTTGAAAAAAAAAAATACTTTAACTTTTTTCAAACAAAACGGCAATTTCATAGGTAAAGACCTAATATTTGGTTGCAATTTTAAAATTAGTAGAGATACATACCCATAAAAAAAGATGAAAAGAGACATTTATACCATATAAATGTACTTAGGAGACTAAAACGCATATTTTATCTAAAAGTATCGATAATTTAAATGATTAAAAGACTAATAAGGAAAGTTCAGTAATTAAAGTTGGTTTATTATTCAAGAATAGTGTTGAGACCTGCCGAAGTTTCGTCTAAATATGTTAATAACTAAAATACTTAACTCTTTCAGAATATAATTAACTTAAATTTTGTAATTTTTTAATTTATGGTACCTAATTTATATTTATCGGTTTGGTATCTATAAGGGTGAAAAAGTAAAAATTTAGATTTAGAAAAAAAACTTTTGGTTTTTAATTGTAATTTCAGTAACATTTGGCTTAACAAGCAACAGTGGCATATCTAACGATAAATCATCACTATCCTTACTGATGTTTATTTTTTTACTATTTTACCCTTATAGGGATTAGTATTAGCAAAAAAACTTGAGAGGTGTCAAGGGACACCCGGATAGAACGAAGTTAAGTTATAATAATATTTTTGCGAAAAAGAAAGACGAAACGAAAATAACTGGCTTGATTTCTATGAGAGAGAGAGAGACAGAGAAACACGCGCACGCCGCACGGGTTCAAAAAGTGTCGTTACAACTTTTGGTCTTAATATTTTCCGTCTAGCCCCTTTTCGCAACGCGCGATAAGGACCTTCGTTCCAAAAATTACATTGCTTTTGGTTGTTTAATATTTGACTCAACAAGCAACAGTGGCATATAAATCGTCATCGTCATCTGTAAAGCTAATACAATACAAGTTAACCAGCAAACGACGACCCTCATGCGTTCTATCACCTTTTTAGGACAGCATTTTTGGCTCAGCAAATACACTTGAAAGTGGAGCTCATTCCATTAGTAATTCTTCTTCTATGAAGCTTTACTAAAAAAAAAATACGCCGGTAAATGAATGACCCTAGGTACCCTAGCCTCATCTCTATTTTAAACGTAAGTCATTACCTAGATCTTGTTTACGGCCTATCATAAAACCTTTTGTCTATACGGCATCGTTATTTTTATTGGTAAAGTCAATTAAGGGTTTTATTCGGTATAATTTATGGTGAGAGGTAGACTTGTGTGGATAATTAACTTTCAGTGTGATGACCCCATTGGAATAGCGTGCGGATCATTGAATAGATTTCCTATTGCTGTCTGTATTTTTGTAACAGACTATAGCTGCTGATCTCTCCTGAACTTTACAGCTACACAGGACGGGAGTACGGAAGCATAAAGCACGCAGCTGTCACATAAAATGAGATGGGTTTAGATGAATTTTTATTTCACCTAAATAGGGTGAAATAAAAATTAAAGATTGGACGGACCTTAGTGTGGGACTCTACTTGCGTCGACACTATGGCGCCGTCGCATCTTCCCGAGACACACGTTTCGGCGTGTGTGTGATTCAGCTAAAACGGCGCAAATATAGTAATCTCGGTAGCGGTTACATATTTGAGCCGTTTGGTGTTGAGACCTTGGATCCGTGGGGGCCGGGAGCTCATCGCGTTTTCCAAAGTTTATCAGAGCGCCTGGTCTGATAAACTTTTGAAATGAGCTGATGCTACGCGTGACCAAAATGCTAGCACTTATTTGGCACAACGAATAAGCATTGCAATTCAACGGGGCAATGCTGCCAGCATGTTGGGTACGCTACCAACTGCTAGTGGGCTGGAGCATTTGGATTGTCTATCTATGATAGTCATAGCGGCCAGTATATAGTCCATTTTTTTTTGTGGTAGTAGTAGTAGGTAGTTTTTAGTATTAGTTATTATATCATTGTAGTATTTAGAAATAAATAGGGTTCATGGATATATTAAATTTTAATAAAAGTTTAGCCTTATGGCGTGTGAACGCTTTACGAAACCGAATATAGCAGATTATCTTCCTCTGAGCGACGAAGCCAACACTAGCTATCTAGGTGTCTACATTTTTTTGCGCATCTTCGCGTTTCGAAGGTGTGCTTTTTGAGGATGGATGCCGAAGGTAATACGACACAAAATTAAACTCAGTGAGAAGTAGGTAAGAATGTAAGCCAACTCACCAGCAGTCCAGCTGGCCGGACGGTAGGACGGTACCATCCTGGCGATGATGGTACCGTTCAAGTGGAGCACAACAAGCACTATTATCACAGTGGCAGATTTAGCAGCCTACACGTCACTTGCAAGCTTGAGAAAGTCTTCATATTGAGAAGAGATGGAGTTGGCCGTTTTCGCAGCGCTCGTATCGCGCACAAGATTGAGACTGACGGGCGGTACCGGCGAGAGGCAATACAAAACGATAACTACTCTCACTTTATAATAAAAACTAAAAATTTAGATGTCTACAACAAAAAAAGAAATAAAAATACATCATCGTAAAGTTTCTTGCAGCTTCGTCTTTATAGTTGTAATCGAAGCTTCGGATCGGAGTTTTCTGTTTTGCATTGTGCCGGATTGCTAGCACCAGTAGTGAGAATGAGAACTTCTTTTTTTTCAATGGGCTTGCTATATAATATTTGACAATAAACACTTTGTAATTCAATATGCTTAGTACAATAACTTTAAGTACCTTATATAATATATTTTTACTTGTAAAAGTGCTAATAATAACCTATTTGCAATAAAATCTTTGGACTTTGACACCATTTTTAACTTAATAGTACATTGTACTATACTTCTTTTCTACCATGATTTATTATATAACTTTTACGTACACCGCCTTCATTTATTTTCTGATAGCACAATAATAAGCAAATCAAACCGTGCTTTTCTCCGACGTGTAGGTACTTAACAGTAAGCTTCGCGGAAGACAGGGCTATCTCCGAGATAAGATGTGCGATTTATAATCGGGCTCGTAGGTAAATCAGGCGCTGTGGGTGCTTGTTTGTCACCCACGTAAGGCGTACTGTTTCCATACAGAAATGGACTGCTTATTTACGTTAAAATAGGTTTCAAGCATAGATTTTCCGTCCCTTTTTGAAGTAAAACTTCTTTACGCACGCTTGAGAAGTAAGCTGGTGAATGCGACGCGAACTAAAGTTGAAGTTGATTCACGATGATCGCCATTGTCAACATAACAAAGTTAAAAATTACTTAAATTTGGTATTATTATTTAAGTTTGAAAACTATCGCGAGTATGACACATTTTGTAAGATAAATGACGGTTAAACTCACGTCAATTAAAAAGTCGAAATTACTCCGACCAGGTGTCGGACATATTCGATGTCCTTCTTCTGGGAGCCAGTTACTAACGAAAGCCGCGGCGGCTTTCGCGAGCGTCAGCACGTAATTTGTGGTATTATTATTATTGTGTTGTTATTTTCGGTAAAATGACAATTTACAATTACAATTGTCATTATCATTAAACAAAGCAAAAATAAAGTTATACCGGCCGATAGATGGAGCTAAAGAAGTTTTACTTTAGTTATGTGGTCTAAAGCACATTTGTTTTTTTTTTAATTTAAATTAAAGAAGAATAGAAGATAAAAGTCCGGTTACTGAGAAAATGCGCTTGACGGCTACAATAACATTGATATGAAATTGCTTATATATTTTGTACTAAAAACCTAAAAAAAACTACGAATTAACAGTTATAAAAGTCGGTCAAGGCATAGATCGAAAAATCAGTTGAATAAAAAAATTTTTTTACGCCTACATAACAAAACTATCAAAATATTAACACGTTAACCAATCAATTCAATCAAATCATTTATCTCATTCAAAAAAATCACATTCAACTATTGACCTTAGCAAAGCAGCTGAAAATTACTACAACAAATAAAGTAAAAATAAAAATAGTCACTATTGCATTACCACTTTAGTTGGATCGCGTTGAGTTGTCAGTGTTGAAGACAGATAAGGTTACAAATATATTTATAAGCACATATCGCAATATGTAATATGTCATGAATAAAGCTTGAGATTTTGGTCAATCAGTTAAATATTTCAAAGTCAAATTTAACAGTTACTGTGGCTTCAAAGTTTACACTATAATAATAATATAAATAATAACGCCCAACGATCACATACATAGATCCTGGACCCAATGCTAGGATTTCCTGTGTCTACGGACCCAGGAACTACGAGGACCATGATCCCACAACACCCAGACTCAAAACAAGTATTCGCACTTTTTTCCTGTGCACAAATACTTGTCCTGTCGTGGGAATCGAACCCGCTGCCTCCGGGTTATGAGCCGACCTGCTCAACCACCACACCACAGAGGCTGTCAATTTTTTATAGTCATTTGTTTTAAATCTAACCTTGATTATGCAACACAATCGATTACAAAAATCCTAAGGTATTTATTGATGGATGATAAATAGTACATTACAAACGCTGAGTGCTTTGACTAAAGTCGTCGACGCATAGTCATATAGAGTTGCGAAACGATCAATTGTCACTTTCGCAACTTCAAAGACTATTGTGATGAATGTCGCAATATCTATGATTCTTTGTGACGTGAACAATGCCGTTGTTCAATGATTTTCACTGCGGTTATAGGATGAGTTTTGTTATAAAATAATCAGAAAATCAAATCTTGGCATATCTTGTAGGCAAACAAGAATCTGGAAAACACTATAAGCTAAGTATAGGACTGCGTCTGTGGTGTGGTGGTTGAGCAGGTCAGTTCAGGATCAGGAGTTCGATTCCCGCGGCAGGACAAGTGCACAGAAAAAAGCGCATTTACTTGTTCTGAGTCTGGGTGTTGTGGGACCATGGTCCTCGTAGTTCTTGGGTCCCTAGATTATAAGCCACAGAAGCTTATTTTAACTAAATTAAAGAAAAATGGGGAAAATCGCTGGTGTTCTGGTGGTAGTTCTATATTGACTGACAAACGTATCAAAAACAAAAAAAAAGAGCAAAAACATTTAAAAATAGTAAAAAAATAAATTTATATAAAAAAGGAAGTGCGTTCAGCACATAGATATACAGAATTCTAGTTAGGTACAACAATATTCCTATGTCAATAAGAGAGGTCGATAGCAAATATTTCAAGCATAAATTATTTAAGTGGCTAGCGGAGAACTGTTTTTATGACATGAAAGAGTTCCTTAATCTTAATTCTTAATGAATTGTAATGATAATGTGGATTATGTAAGTTAATATTTTCTGACGTTATTTATTATTTTCTAATATTAATTATTATTTTCTGACATTAATTATTATTTTCTGACTTTAATTATCATTTTCTGACACCGACTGAATTTTATATATTGTGACGAACGTTATTATTTTGTATTTTAAAAGGTTTTGGTGATTTTTTACGATTTTTACGACAATTTGTAAGTAGATACGTAAATTTTTATAATTATATGTTGTGTTTCACTTAATTTTTGTATGCCAGTTTCTGGTGAAATATGCTGAACTATTTTCATGTATAATTGTCATAATTTTATACCATATTTCGAGTAAATAAATAATATTTCATTTTCATTTTTCCTTTTTTTTTCATATTGGGATCTACGTTGGGCGTTATTATTATTATTATTATCGTCATTGTTACCCGCTCTATACTTTCTCACTGCTAGGACACGGACTTTCTCTCGAGTGGAGGCCTTAATCCACCTCCCTGGCCAAGTGCGGGTTGGTAAATGACATATGTCCTCGAATTTTGTTATCATTGTTCATTATCACATAACTTGAAATATCATTGGTGCAAGGGATTTGAACCTGGGGTGCGTCAGTTTGAAAGTAGCACGGGCAACCGCTAAGCCTCACTCGGTTCACAGCCTTAGCCTTTCAGCTATATCGTACGAAATGCAGCTCTGTCGTAAAAGATCAGAACATACATACTTCAGACTGCTACCATCGCAAACAAGTAAATACATGAAGATTTTTTTTCTACTATTATTCATAGTAAACATAAGAATCCTTGACATTCATTCACACTAAGTATTTAGGTTTCGTAAGTGTCATTCAACAAGCGGATGGTTGGCCAGGGCCTTTGAACTGCGAGCGCTTGGTACAAGTTATAAGGTTCAGCGATTTTTATTTTTGACGTAAAATTTCTTGACGCACGCTTGACTTGGGGAGTAAGATGGCGAATGCGAGGCGAATTGATGTTGGTTCACGTAGATCTCCATTGTCGACATAAAAAAGAAAAAAAAATATTATGTTGCTATGTCAATAAAATGGCAATTTACAATTGTCAAAATGGCGACATTAACATTAAACAAAGACACAACTATAAAAATATAATAATATCTCGTCTTTGTCATTTATACTAAACTAATATAATAAAGAGGAAAGATTTGATTGCATTGAATAGACACTGAAACTACTAGACCGATTTGAAAATTTCTTTCACCTTGTGCTTTTACTTTTTCTTCAAAATATTCAATTATTTTATTGTCTATTGGTGGGGAAATGAGTTGAAATGGCATAGTATATGTATATTTCAAATAATTGGGGCCCACTTTGCCCAGTTGGCCCCAGAAGTGGTGGGAGCTGCGGCCGCCTTGGGGAGGCTGCTGCCCAATGTGGGTGGCCCGAGCGCCGTATGTCGCCGTCTATACTCCGGAGTAATCCGGAGTATGGCGCTGTACGGGGCACCGGTCTGGGTGGACGCCCTCGGTCGCAGTAACAAAACCCTGCTGCGACGTCCGCAGCGGGTTATTGCGACGAGGGCGATACGCGGGTACAGAACGGTGTCCTGGACAGCGGCATGCGTTCTAGCCGGTGACCCACCCTGGGAGCTTCAAGCCGAGATCCTCGCTGAAGTTTACCACTTCGTGGCGGCGAAGCGATCTCGGGGAGAGCCCCCAGGGTGGGACGAGGTTAGGCGCATGCGGCAGCAGGCGCGGGCCACCCTATTGAGGCGGTGGGTGGAGGACCTGGCTCCACCGGTCCCAGGGCAAAGGACGGTGGAGGCCATCCGTCCGGTCCTCCAGAGGTGGGTGAGGTGGCCCCACGGGTCGCTGACCTTCCGGTTGGTGCAGGTGCTTTCCGGGCACGGATGCTTTGGAAAAAAATGTATATTTCAAATAAGCCTTAACTACCGTTTCACGAAAAAAATACATGGATTGTAACTTTATATGAAAGGGCATAGCTTTGTATTTTAAATCTGCCTTGATTACCGTTTCAGGAAAAAAAGATTTTATAAGCTTTACTCATTTTTTACTCCTTAACATTTTTTGTTATGTCAGTCGCGCTTTATTTTCCCGCTATAAGCTTGTAACTTGCATTGACTCGGTATCTGTCCGTCCCGTTAACGAGATACTGACCGATATGTAGGCGAAAGGTCGAGTGTTGCAGTCTCACGTACACGCGGTTTCCAGTTCGTCGGGATTTCCGGGATTCTTCCACTTTTAGGGAGAAAAGTAGGTCCAATTAGGACATTACTGTCGTGAAATTTAATTATCGATTCTTACTTCAGAAAGTGTTTTTGACTTTTTTTTGTTTTGGTTTTGGCTCCACACTTTTGTGTATTTAGCCAGTATTAAGTAATTAATTTTTCAAGTTAATTTATATTATACATAATATGTATGTTGTATGTGTCAAGTCAAGTCACAGTCCAAGTCATCAAGTCAAGTCATAGTCTAGTCTAGTCAAGTCATACTCCTAGTAAAGTGGTGACAACTTTACCAGAAGCTTCTATGGAGTTTTGGAAACAACACGAAAAGAAACGTTTCACCATCATTATACCACTTTCCCACACTCACGCCTGTAATCCAGCACTTATCAAATAAAATGCCACCAATTTTATGCACTAACACTGAAAATAACACAAGTTTTGGAAAATAATACAATGCGGCGACGCGTCTTTTTCGCTTTCCCGCTAAAACTCCCAACAAATCGACTTATTCTACAAAGACATATAAATTACGATCTGGATTGTAACTTAAGACTATGCGTACACAGAAAAATGAAATTTGACAGCCTCTGTGGTGTGATGGTTGAGCAGGTCGGCTCATAACCCGGAGACGGCGGGTTCGATTCCCGCGACAGGACAAGTATTTGTGCACAAAAAAAGCGCAAATACTTGTTCTGAGTCTGGGTGTTGTGGGATCATGTTCTTCGTAGTTCCTGGGTCCCTAGACACAAGGAATCTTAGTTAGGGCCCAGGATCTATGTATGTGATCGTTGGGAGTTATTTTTTTTTAATGTTATTAAATGATGTGACGAGCTTTTCGTTCACCTGATGTTAAGCGCCACGGCCGCCTATAATAGAACAGTGTCACTCGGAGCCCCAAAACATACAGTTTTGAGCGACACTCCACAGTCTGGTAATAAGATTACTCGACTGTGAGATCGGTCATAAAGTCTCTATTGCCCAGTAATTTTACTAGCTATAGTGCTCTTCAAACCGGAACACAGTAGTGCTTGCACACTACTGCTTGGCGGGAGAATAACTGGCAAAGCGGTGGTACCTACCTAGACGAACTTTGCAGAAAAGTCCTGCCACCTACTAAAAGTAGTATTATTTTATTTATTTATTATAATTATATAGTGACCATCGAGACAAATGTGGATGAGAGTACCCATCAACAACCCACAAAGCTTTGCAAACCGGACCCCATAACAACGATATACTACATTTATAATTTTAAGGTCTATGACTATGGGAGGGATGGATTATTCAGACACAAAGCAGCTGTAGCGAATAAATACTCTGGCCTTCATTTGTTGCCTTCTTTTGTTTTGAGTAGTTTAGAGTATCCATGGTAGACGTTACTATTGTGGTGACCCTACAAGACCCGCGTGGTAGAACGTTGTAAGTTGAATTTAAACACGGGCATAATGTACTAGGTCGACCCGGCGAAAGTTCTTGGTGACTGGAGACGGACATAGGATGCTTTTCATCCCGTTCGACCGCGTTTCACTAATTCACCCGTGCGAAGCCGGGGCGGGGCAGCTAGTCTAAAAATAAAAATGATGTGCGCAGAGCAGTGTCACGCGAAACTGTATGTTTTAGATTTCAGAGTGACACAGTTCTGGAATGGGCGGCCGTGTCGCTTAACATCATGTGATAGATTAGCTTGTCACATTTTTCATTATCATAAAAAATCTCCATCATCATCATTATCATCATGTTTACGTTTACTGCTCAACATAGACGTCTCACATAAGAAAGGGGAGGTTACCATATTCACCACGCTTGGCAGAAAAAATATTAATTATCACACTAATCACACTATCACATCACACTTCACACTAATATTATAAAGGCGAAAGTTTGTATGTGTGTATGTTTGTTACTCCTTCACGCTCAAACGGCTGAATGGATTTGGATGAAATTAGGTACCAAGATAGATTATACACCAGATTAACATATAGGCTACATTTTATCCCAGAATAGTGATTTTTTTCCCGTGGGATGAGCAATTAATTAAAATACTTTTTATCCGCGGCTGATACCGCGGGGCGCAACTAGTAAGTACTATAATGAGTAAATAAAACCTGGCAATACGATATATCCTAAGAAAATAGCATTAAAAAGACAAAATTAAGTATAATCATGCTATTTCTCGATAAACGAAACATCATATCTGCCATTTTGCCTCGGAATAAAAGCGAAACTATCGCCCACCGCTCCTTACCAGACGGGTTTACTGCCAAATAAATCGAATGTTTAATATCATCTTAAACTTGGAGATTCTCAAACTTCAGGCATTCAAAGAAAGTGCATTTGGCTACTATGTAATGACGGCTGAAAAGTAGAAGAGAAGAAGAAAATAATAGAGAACATTATCGGTTTAAACACAAAAGATTTAAACAAGCCTTAATCTAGTATTAAACTTTTGTTTTGTATTGTTAACCACACGTTTGACGTCTGCCTAAGCCTTGTTTATGTATTTATAGTAGCATGGTTAATTTTTTGGAAAGTTACAAAATTCGAAAAACATTTCGAGATTATCCCTTGACCAGATCATTATGAAATTTCTTTAAAAATCTTTATTAGTTATTAATAACAAACAAAATAATGAATTGTGATGATTTATTCGATTTAAGGGCCAAATTTTAACCGGATAAATTAGTAAAATAACTTTCATTACATTCAAATTAATGATCTTTCATTGGAAAAGGATTACTCAGCAATTTTTCGTTTTCCTAAATAATAACACATTATAAAGGCTCAGTAGAACATTGTGTAGTAATTTTTGTTGAATGAGTCCTACCAAGTTATATAATTATAAATTATGCATCTTAGGGTGGAGTTTTGTATCTAAAATATATATATATATTGAGAGATATGCATTCACAAATTAAATGAATGACATAAATGCGCAAAATACTACATTTCTCACTCTTTTAAAATGAGAGAGATAATGAAACTTATTATGAGTATTAATTTTGATTGAAATCAGTTTATGAACATAGCATTTTTATAAAATAATGTTTAAGAGAATCGAACAGTACAATGTTCAGCTTAATAAACAATCTTACTAACACTTAAACCAATAAAGTTTATACATATTTATAAACTATGAAATAAAGAAAACACATTTTAAAACACAAAATTTTATTTTTAATCACAAACACAATTCACAGAAGGTAGAAAGTTTGCACAAATTTTATTCAGTAAACATTTCGATTGCGGTGAATCTTTCGTTGATGATAATGACTGAATGTACAGGAATGTTCACGTAAAATAAACTGAATAGTTCGACCGGTACCAATTCGGTTGGCGCCGAACCGAATAATGTTTATTATTCGGTTCGCTTCAAAAATCAATACTCGGCGATAATTAAATATAATAAATAAATTTCCCTAAAGTTTGAGAACGTACGGAATCGTTGTGAAATGACCCTTCTCGCCATAAACCATAAATAAATCCAAGTTTAATGCAGTAAAATAGTATATTGTACGTTTAACTGAGGTTTAAAGTGGGAGGAATAAAAAAGTCTTCACAATAGGTGGGCTAAGAGTTATATCACAATAACAATATGCATAAAAACTCGGATGGGTCAACGCTATGGTAGCCATACGCGAGCCGTTAAAGTAACTTCGCGTGTCATCATCATCATATTCATCATCATCACATTCATCATCATCATCATCAAATCATCATTGATATTGGAAATAATTAAACCATTTCAAATAATAATAATCACACTATCATCACACTAATCACACTTCACAGTAATATTATAAAGGCCAAAGTTTGTATGTGTGTATGTTTGTTACTCCTTCACGCTCAAACGGCTGCATGGATTTGGATGAAATTCGGTACCAAGATAGCTTATACACTGGATTAACATATAGGCTACATTTTATCACGGAAAAGTGAAATTTTCCCGTGGAATGAGCAAATAATTAAAATACTTTTTATCCGCGGGTGAAACCGCGGGGCGCAACTAGTAATAATCTAATACCTAGTCAGGGAAAGTCGGTTTTCCAAAGAGTTGATTCAAGGGATTCATAGTAAAATAATGAAGCAAAATATTCACGCGAGCTAGATCCAGGTCAATGCCTACACATAAGCGTGTGAGCATAAAGGCGTTTAATGATGCCATAACGAGTTAATAATTAAGCTCGCTGATTAACCGTAACCAGCGGAGTTACGGATTGTAAGTACCTACTACGGACCGAATGATTTGTGGGCTATGACATATGGTTATCAATGACGGGGTATTTAGATAACAAGCGCCAAAAAAAAAAATTGAGAACCATCTCTTTTTTGAAGTCGGTTAAGAATACTAGAAAATTTTATGGTGTTAACCATTAAATTTTCGTTCGGGTTCGATTTCCGCTGCAGGAAAAATATAATTGTGCACAGAAAAAAAAACACAAATACTTGTTCTGAGTCTGGATGTTGTGGGACCATGGTCCTTGTAGTCCTCATGGTCCTGGGTCCCTAGATATAGGGAATCCTAGTTAGGGTCCAGGATCTATGTATGTGATCGTTGGGCGTTATTATTATTATTATTCTTTAATTTAGATAACAAAATTCACAGATTTTTTTGTTGCAGATTTGATGATCGGAGACTTCGACTCCCAAAACATCATTGTTTATAAGGTAAAAACCTATTGCAATTTCTTTTTAGAATATTAAGTCAAATGAATACAATTCCGAATCCTTTTTAAGCAATAATTATCAATTAATGATGTGATATTACTAGTCGTTCTTCTGATGTTGCGCGATAAAGCCGTCGGTAACAGTTGCAGTGTCACTTGGAACTCTTAAGTTTCGCGAGACACTGCACTGCGTACGTTAAATAAATAGTTAAATACTGGGCTAGAATCCATGCAGTCGGAGTGTGTGTAGGCTTGTTGGTGGATTTTCAACCGGCATGATATTATTATTACATCTTGTCGGTGTCAGCAGCGGCGGAACGTCTGGTAAGGCTTTAAGATTACTAGACTAGTAGTGTGAGTTATTCTGCCGCCATGCACTGTGAGTGCTTCACGGTGCATGGCGGCAGAATAACTCATCAAGTGGTGGTCCGCTTAACACCAATTTTTTTTTCTATAGCTTAAAAAAATCTCACAATTCGACTAAGTTACATTGTACAAATTTCCGTGTCCTACAAGCTTAAAGCAGCAGCACTCCATCACAGCAACACCGTTAAACGAGTAGAATTAAGCCATGTATTCACTAAGCGACAAAGTCCAGCGACATGTCGCAAGGAGTCGCGGGTCATAAGTGCGATGATCCAGCGACATGTCGAGTGATATTTGTCGTTGTCGCCCGAGGACGTAGAGTTCATTTTCGTTTGTTTTGCGACCGTGCAAGTTCTAAAACACAGAGTGACACGCGTCCACAATATCCAAATCCTGTCACGCAACCAACAACAAACAAAGTGTCTCGCGTTGTTACATCCCGTCGTTGTCGCCCGAGACACGTCTTGAGTGACCCGGACGATCCTATAGCAGCCGTAGTATCGGCTGCGCTAGGATCACTGGACCAGTCTAGCCCTTCTGGCTCAGGTACCGCGCCCGGCACCGGTATAGGATACCAGCGTAACACAATCAGACACCGACCCCGCCGGCGAGGTCGACGTACCCCCCGTAGGTTAGCTAGAACGGTCGCGACTTTCAATAGGGTCCACTTTTCCAGTGGACGTAGTCTTCTCGATCCTCATGTCCCTGAAACGGCCCAAGCCGAGGCTCGCACCCCAGGGGTGCCCTTGAGCTAGTTGCTTCCCACTTTTGACTGCTGGTGCCTGCCATCACGCCCGGTGACGCTGTAAAGGTCAGCAGAGACCAACAGTATTGTACTAACAAAAAAAGACGTATTGATTCATGTATATAGTCGCCTACGATGTCGGGCGCGACCTAACCCGAGACGTAGAATTAATGTCCCGCGACAAAGTAGTGGGACAAAATATGTCGCTTAATGAATACGGGGCTTTAACCCCGCGTTAAGGGGCGGTCTCAATCAATTTGAAACTCTTGGTTGTTTGCCGCGAGTTACAAGCGACAGCGGTTATATATTTTTTGAACTTATTGATTCTACATTTACACACAATTATGTATAATACAACGTACATTGTTGTGGTATGTCCTATACTATAATACATGTATTAGATGGGTCACATAACTGATTGATTGATTTATTTATTTGACAAAAACTAAAATATATAAGTATAAAACATACATTAATTGAAGCATCTCAAACCTTAATAAATATAATATATATCATATTTTCTGAATAAAAATAGTAGTCTCAACAAAGTAAGAAATAAATAATGTGTAGACATTTCATACAGCGCCATCTAGCCCCAAACTAATATTTGTGCAACACACCTATCCAAATTAGTTCAGGATTACAATCTGATTATTCCCGTTGCATTATAAAAAATATTAGACGGCACATATTTATTTTACGTTAATGTTAACCTTAAGTTACTTTCAACTCATTTTATGAACGTCATAATCACAACCAGCTGGCACCAGTTCGGCGTATTAAAATAACTAGAGGCAGCTCCCGGTTTCACCTGCGTTTCTTCATACAATCTTTAACACTCCATTTCACTCTTATAAAATCCACTTTTGTGGTAATCCATCCAAGTAGTAAATCGCAGCGAACCTTGCTTAACTTTACTGATGGGCTACAAATACGCCGTCTGCATTAAGCAATGGGTATTATTATTATTATTAAATCTGACTTATCTTAAATATTGCCGAGTGTTAGTGACTTGTACCACAGTCTAGCCTAGGTTATACAGGAAGGTGTTAGTGCTAACACTGGTCTAGATGCATCAGGCAACCTGTAAACTGTTTGCCACTACTACTATATTTACGCGTTTTCATTTAAATGTTTGGAGAGTGGATTGGAATAGGGCTTGCGCACTACTGCTTGACGGCAGAATAACTGGCAAAGCGTTGGTACCTACCTAGACGAACTTTGCAGAAAAATCCTACCACCTAGTATAACTTCATAGTTATACTAGGTGGTAGGATTTTTCTGTGATGATTGATGATGTCGATGATGATGATGATGATAATGAAATCATCATCATATGTGAGAGGAAATTCACGGAAATTTCCGATCTTGGCATAGCGTGGCACATTCCATAGCATCCCATAAAATCACGAGATGTGATCGAACGCTACAATATTTGATGTAAAAATTATAATATTTATGTGAACAATTTCTTGAGTAACTGTAAAGGAAATTCATCCGTGCAAAATTAAGTACTTTTCGAAGCCCGTAACTTGCATTTTTGTTTCAAATTAGGCCCCCAGACTTTATAGGACATTCACCCTGACACTGGGTGCAAAAAGCCAAACGTACACTGCCGAGCAAATAATATACACGTTAAAAAATACAATTTTAGCAATTGTAGAGTCTTATAATTCAATATGAGTACAGTGCCGCCAGTTTATCTCTTCAGATCGATTATTCGCCATCACTATAAAATAGTGCAGTTGATTTCACTAAAGACGACGTTGACATATTCAACTGAACAGATAGGTAAGTTGGTAATGTATTTATTATATTTACACAGAAACCAGCAGATTTGCATATAAAAACTTAAACTTTTTATGTATTATCAAATCCATTCAGCCGTTTGAGCGTGAAGGAGTAACAAACATACACACAAACACACAAACTTTCGCCTTAATGATATTAGTGTGATGTGATAAATATACATTTTTTTGGCCAGCATTGTATCCAGCTGGTTATAAATCCTTGTACACATCAACGGCACAAGCATAACGGCGAGTGCCAACCCGCACGTGCCGGCGTGAACATACCTTTATAATATTAGCTATACATAATATATTGATACCTTTGATGGATTACAGTGACTAGGCCATGCTACAAAAGGCTCCATATAAATAAAATTACTGTCGAATTCGAAACTCGAGAGATTTTTAAAATGTTACGAATTATCGAGTGTTTGAAATATCAAATGGTTCGAGATTTTTAAGAGAAAACGAATAAACTTCGAATTATTGAGTGTTAATTATCAATTATATATTATTTATTAACTGCTATTCTTTAAGCATGACAAAAGTTAAGAGGTACATTGTATAATGTGAATTAATTAATATTTCGAATGAACTGAACTTGTTCTGCGATATACTTAGATGTCTCCGCGGCGGGATGGATTACTCGGACTTGTTTATAAAAGGATCAAGTGACTTATTCTTTACGAATTGTCGAGTGTTTGACGTCGATAAGTTTGAATTAACGCGTCATTTTGTTGCGTAGCGTTGAATTTTTTCGTTCGAATTACCGAGTGCATAAAAATGTATTGATTTAGTTCGAAATATAAAGAAATTTTCTAGGGAAATCGTGATAGCTTTAAATTACAGAGAGGTTCGAATTATCGACGGTTTGAATTAACGAAAGTCGACTGCATCGAATTTCTCACTTGTTTATACATTGGGCACGGACACAGAACAAAAATAGGGAAAAATGATGCAACGCGAGAAGGGTAATTTTTTCCCACTCTGTGGGCATAATGGGTATGATTTTTACTATTTTCTGTGTTCTGTGAACAGTGAGGTCATTAACTTTTTGCAATAATAACAATAATAACTGTGGTACTACAACACCCAGACTCATAACACGTATTTTTGCCTTTTTTTCTGGGCATAAACACTTGTCCTGCCGTGGGAATCGAACCCTGGGTTATGAGCCGACCTGCTCTACCACCACACCACAGAGGCTGCAATGGTTGTGTTCAGTATTCGAAGCAGTGACTGACTGCTAGGGGATACTGACAGTGAATGTAATATGACCAACGGTTGAAGTGATTTCTTAAACTCTCCCGATTTGAACACAACAAAAAGTCCGGGATAGTCTTTGGGGACTGCTGATAAAAGTGAAAACTAAGGTCCGTATTACAGAACGATGCTCAGTCATCGATCGGTGCTCAAGCAGAGATTTCATTCATAATGTGGCCAATTAGTGAATGAAATCTGTGCTTGAGCACCGATCGATGACTGAGCATCGTTCTGTAATACGAACCTAAGTAACTTGTGACTTATAGCTCATGGGAAGCGTGCGGTGACGATGACGCGCAATTCACGCTTTTTGTTCACCCAAAAAGTACACATAATACACAGTGTACATATAGCTCATGGAAAGTTTTCGATGACGATGACGCGAGTTTCACGCTTTTTGTTCATTCAAAAAGTACTCAACGCGTCTTAAGAAGTTTTCACTTCTATAAAAGTATGGTCATTTGGTATAAAAATCATCATGGATTTCCTTCACTCATTCTTTTGCATTCAATCGCACCATCGCACCATTAACGAAAGCAATATCTACATCATATGTACATCCTCTCACGACCTCTTATCCTGTCTAAATCTAATTATAATTCCGACTGCATCTTTAGATGGAAAAGGGCGTGCAAAAAGAACGAAACGCATGAAAAATTATAAATAAGCACCCACCGTTCCATTTTATGCAGAATAAAGGTTTTGTTTTGAATAATGCATTATAAAGTAATCATAGATTACATGTCAGATCGCCGATATCCGATAAGGCACACTTTCTCAAAGTTTCACCCTTCCCCACTCTTGAAGCTATATGGCTTCTAAAAAATCTTACTATTCTCGAATGAGAATGAATCTTCATATTTTTCTTGCAACTACTTCGATTTTTCATGACGTGTGATAAAATTAAATTACATTTAATCAAGTTATTTTTAACCGATTTCCAAAAAGAAGCATATACTATCTCGTCTGTATGTATTATTTTGTTTGTTCATCGATATTTTCGCCATTTGTGAACTTATTCAAAAAATATTTTTTTGTAAGTATCAGAAAATGGTTTACAATTTTCCTAAAATAAAAAAAATTATGAATGCCAAACGAGTAATTGTCTTTGATCTACCCACTATAGAGTTTGTGGGTTTATTTACGTTACGTACAACGATCGACCTATTATAAGCTTTTGCTGAAGCATCGCGATGAATTTTTTCTTATTCTTAATTTATTTCTTTCAAACACCTCTTAATTATGATCCAATCTGTCTGTCTGCTATGTTGTGTGTACTTATAGACTATACTTATAGAGAATTTGTGTTGTGTCACAAATTTGTGAGTGTCTATAAGTACATAACTATTATATTACCATTAACCAGATACATTAAATAACTGTTTACTCTTAGCTTTTAACGAAGACACAATCATTGAAGAGATATAATGTTAGTGTAGAAAATTTAAAAAAAGGGGGTAGTTTGTCTCCAAACTTTGACAATCACTGTTCGACCGTAATAAAATCGTTAATTCCCGATGTAAGCTGACTCGGTGCATCAAGGTCCGTACTATCGTATACTCTGTGACCAAGCCCTGGGAAGGAAGGCTTGCCATCGACTTTTTGTACTTTTTCCGTTCGGGAACGCTAGTAAGACGGGTTTGGACCGTTACTGCCAGCCGTTCAATGAGCTGGCGGTCGCTTTTGCTAAGGTCTTTTAGCTTAGTAAAAATTTACACATACCTGTGTATATTCAGAGTTGCTGACAGCAAATCTCGTCTGGAACTTAAGCAACGTTCGCTATATGCTGTTATAAAGCCATCATCATCAAACATATCAAGTAATTTAAATATATTAATTATAGTTTAGGATTATGTTTATATGTAAATTGAATCTTTAATTTAGTGTTGATTGTTGGAAATAAATGCCATTGAATCTTCAGTAATATAAATACAGTGATCTTTCATGGATGACAGCTTTACCGTAACATTTTTGCGATTAGTTGGATAGTTATGCAAAGCTGAATAGAGTGTTAATTCTAACAGCTAACCAATTACCGGGAAATGTATTAGTAGTTACACTGAAGTGAATTTTAACTTTCATTAAACTTATTCAGAACTTAAAATCATTAGAAAAGATACCCATTAAAGTAAATGGTTTCTACATAGAAAAGTATAGGATTTGTAAACTTATTTGTATTTTTAACTAGCGGTGCCACGCGGTTTCGCCCGTGGATTAGAAGTATAAGTTAATCCGCTTTATAAGCTGTCTATATTTAAAAAAACGTGATTTAAAGTATCCTATGTCCGTCTTCTGGTTCTAAGCCACCTCATCACCAATTTTCAGTCAAATCGGTTAAGCCGGTCTTGAGCTATAAATAGTGTGTGTGAGCTAGTTGCCTCCCACTTTTGACGGCTTGGCGCTTTAAGCCCTCCCGCCCGGTGACGCTGTAAAGTTCGGTAGAGACCAACAGCATTAGCTCGTTAAAAAAACCCTATAGGACTTTTTCCTTTTAAAGTATTCCATGTTATAACTCTGAGGAATGACCGCTACCTAACCCACCGCCACCTCTCCAACTACAATTGTTCAAGTCCGTGGACATGTTGTTTTTAATTGCAGCCAGGCTGTAATAAAATTGACCAATCAGTATGCTTACTTTGAACTACGTTGTAAATCAATTTGGAGTTTATAAACATGATTGGAAATGTAAACCAAATTATACACTATATATAATTAAGAGACTCGGGCCATGCTCGTCCTACTCACATAGGTATAATTTTTGTTTTTACTAACCCGATAGCTTAGTTGGTATTAATCCTGCCTTCGGGAGTTTTGGCGGAAAAACGAGAAAATTCCGTCGCTGCATTGTATTATTTTCCAAAACTTGTATTAATTTCAGTGTTAGTGCATACAATTGGTGGCATTTTATTCGTTAAGTGCTGGATTACAGGCATGTGTGGGAAAGTGGTATAATAATAGAATAATGATGGTGAAACGTTTCTTTTCGTGTTGTTTCCAAAACTCCATAGAAGCTTCTGGTAAAGTTGACACCACTTTACTAGGAGTACGACTTAGACTAGACTATGACTTGACTTGATGACTTGGACTGTGACTTGACACATATCTGCGTGATATATAATTATCTTCAGAAATAACCAATAACTTGATACTGGCTAAATACACACAAGTGTGGAGCCAAAACAACAACAAAAATCCCTGCCTTCTGGACTTAGGTTTGGTTTTTAAATCAAAATAACTGTTTTTTTTTAATAATATCATCCAATTATGTCTTAATATTAAATTAATTCGATTGTAATCGATTTAACCCCATTTTTGAAAGGATGTTATATTCATTTTGTGCCTCTTATCAGAGGACATAAAGTTTTTGCATCTCAACTTGCCAATTACACTATTAACATCCATTCACTATTATATCAGGTATTCATTGGTCCTAAACATTTTATTATATGACGTTGTAATTGATTTTCTATTATTTTTATTAAACAATTAATTTGTTATTATAAACTCCTTTTTATTGTATGTTGTAAACGCGGATTAGTATAAATGATAGTTATAAACCAAACGAATACATTGGAAATAAAGGCTTTTCATTTTTGGTGCGCATAAATTAAAAATAGAATTTCTTTATTTGCAGTTTGCACTATTTGTACTGACTGGTTTGAATATCATTACCATATCATTAGAAAAAATAAATTTAAATCAATACAACTTAGAAGTAGAAACAAAACTATTTTCTGTTATAATTCCAGATAAAAGATCTGGAATTATCTTGTTTATAATTAACTTGTTTTGTTTTTCCAATAAAAAATGTTAAGTCAGTTTACGGACGATAGTTTTACGTGATAACATCATAAGAAAACACTTAAGCCGATCGTGCCTCTCTATCGCTTGTTCAGAGCTCTCGCTTGCACGCTCGGCTCAGGCGGAGCGTGACAATTTTCCGTGCGTGCAGCCGGCGCTCATCGATATTATAAGACGTTATCACGTCAAAAAATAAATTATGACACAAAAATCATACGTGTGTCAGCGTAAGTCATCAGGAAGAACGTTGAAGTCAAGCATTTCCAGTTCGGTAGTTGACCTCAGAAAAGCAGCTCTTTCCGTATATTCTATAGCTTATCCGTAAATTCTATCTCGAATACAACATAAAGAAACTTTTTCCCGACCTAAGATCGTGGTGCTCTATGGGGGAGACCTATGTTCAGCAGTGGACGTCTTCAGGCTACTGCTGATGATTATGATGGTGGTGATGATGATGGTGGTGGTGATGATGGTGGTGGTGATGATGATGGTGGTGATGATGATGATGATGATGATGGTGGTGGTGGTGGTGATGATGATGATGGTTATGATGATGATGATTATATTCCTACATGAGATCTTTATTTAAGCTATCGTGTAAAATTTCATGCGCCAAGGTTTATGACTTAGGAAGTTATAAATATTCAGTCAAACATGACGGTCGTATTATCTTATACTTATAGCTGTAATACTACGGAACCTTAAAACTGCACCGTTGATTTACCGCTATTGGCTTACACTACAAACTAATTAAAACTAAGTATGTACTAATTAAACTTAAACTGATACAAATCAATACATTTTTATAACCACTCGTAAATATAATCTAGGCCAAAATCTAAATAAACTTTAAAATATATATAATTATACAAATAATTAAGACTAATAATCAATAAAATATGATGTGTAATATAACAATAAATAACTGGACTGAAAAACCAGTTTAATTAAAATATAATGTTTTTAATATTTATGAAAAATAAAACCGACTTATTAACACCGCTTACGATTTCGCATATTTAGACGAAAGAAAAAAAAAAAAAAAAAAAAAAAAAAAAAAAACAAATTTGTTAAATATGTCAATATTTAACAAATTATTATAATAATTTGATATTATTTAAAAAATAAAAATCAAATTTGTTAAATATTGACATATTTAACAAATTTGTTTTTTTTTTTTGATGTAAAACTTCTTTACGCACGCTTGACTTGGGGAGTAAACTAGTGAACATATATATACATACAATATAATTATATATACAACAAAGTTAAAAATTTGTTTTATTATCTTAGAAGGGCCGGTATAATGACAACGTGGCAATGCTGCCAGCATATTGGGCACGTTGCCTACTGGTAGTGGTTTGTTTGATTAAGTTTTGTTTATTGTTTTCTGGATTATTTATCTATTAAAATAATTCTATTAGTCAATTACAATATTACTAATTAAATTACTATATTTTAATGTAATTAAGAATCATTATTCTTAGTGAAGTTTTTATGACGTCCAAATTAGGGTACAGGACAAATTGAGATGCAATAAATCATTTTGTCATGGGAACCAGGGTACCGGACGGCAGTCTGCGAAATTGGGGCCAGAGAAACAGCGAGATATAAACTTATTCGGTGCATGCATATTTTTAATATCTTTATTAATTTATGTCTTGCGTGGAAATGTGAGATTTTTTATGAAAGATAAGATGATATTTTTTTTATAGCATAGATTAGCTAAGTTCATGGTAGCTTTGTGTAGGGACTTCGTTTTTGCATAGCTTAAAATTGAAAAAAAAAATTTTACGTTTCAACACCTTGGTTTTTATGAAAATTTCCAAAAACTGAATCAACAATAAAGTTCCATACAATTACTGAATTTTCTAATAAGATATTACGAGAAATACGACCGATGAGAACAGCATACATACGAAATTATCTTTGCCCGAGCGTTCGGTTAACGAAATCAGTTTTAGTTAAGATTTTTCCATCATAATTACTTTTTCTAACTTATAAATAAATAAGTGTTTGTGGACATTTTACACAGCGTCATCTAGCTCCAAACTAAGCAAAGCTTGTACTGTAGGAACCAGATGATAACTGATACAATACCTAGGTAATTTTTTTTGTAAATATATACATAGAATACAATATAACACCCAGAAACAGAACAAACATCGAAGTTCTTCACACAAATGTTTGTCCCGGGTGGGAAAACCCACAACCTACCAGCACAGCAGTCAAAGCCACTGCCAACTGAGCTATCGCGCCAATCATTATTACTCAAAACAATACCAATACATCAGGCGAAATAAACTTTACGAAAGGAGTTTTGGCGGGAAAACGAAAAAGATCGCGTCGCCGCATTGTATTATTTTCCAACACTTGTGTTATTTTCAGTGTTAGTGCATAAAATTGGTGGCATTTTATTCTTTAAGTGCTGAATTACAGGCATGAGTGTGGGAAAGTGGTATAATGATGGTGAAACGTTTCTTTTCGTGTTGTGTTTAGGAGTATGACTTGACTAGACTAGACATGACACAACTCGATGACTTAGACTGTGACTTGACTTGACACATTATATTATAGTAATTAACTTGAAAAATTATCAATTACTTGACACTGGCTAAATACACAAAACTAAGGAGCCAAAACAAAAAAACCTGAAACGCTCGTTTAATGGCCCCACGCTCCTTTAGAGCGCGAGTAGACAAATAAGGATTTGTCTACTCGCTATCTAATACAGTTACCTTTAATATTATCTCAAACACAAACACAAAAGGTTGACTTTTAACTCTACTCCATTGATATTGGGTTCAATATACATTCTCGAGCAGCACAATACCTGAAATCGTGATATTCCGTCGTGACGTACGTCGCAACACGAAGATGGCTATTGAAAAAGATAAGTATAGAAAAAGCATTTTTGTTGTTCAATGTCGCAAAATAAAACTTGATCGTTTTATTAATCTCTACATTTATCGAGACGTCTCAAGTCTGTCTGTAGTTTATCTTTTGTGGTTCAACAAAGTCATTGATCCTAATTAACCTTGCAAATCCGTCTTTTTTTTTTAAACGTCGAACGATCACATACATAGATCCTGGACTCTAACTAGGATTCCCTGTATGGACCTAAGAACTACGAGGACCATGGTCCCACAACACGTCTTTGTATAGCTTAAAACATAAAAATTAAACCTATTTGATTTTTGGAGCTAGTTGCCTTCCACTTTTGACAGCTGGGCGCCTTAAGCGCCTACCCTCCCGCCCGGTGACGCTGTAAAGGTCGATAGAGACCAACAGCATTAGCTCGTTAAAAAAAAGAAGAAGCTTTGTAGTGACTGAATTCTCCGGTCGTACACACAATAATTCACAATTTGTTACAAATACAATAACGCAACAAAGATCATTTTATTTAGACTAAAACTGTCTAACTGTATGCAAAGTCAGGTCAAATCAGCTAGTTGTAAAATAAAACATTTCGTGATGCCAGATCTTCGTAGCCGCTTTGTTTATTTTCAAGATCTGATAGTAATGAGATCTTTCTGATAATATCGGTTTTTGTAAAGATTATCTGTACCAGGAAGTTGGTAATGAACACTTGAAAATCTATTAAAAATATCATTTAGTTAGCGGCATAATTGCAGTTAGTGCAGTTACTCTGTAATAAATTAACAAATGTATGCTTATTACTTACAGAAAAAATGAACGGATACATCCGTTCATCCGTTCATAAAGCTAAGGAAGACTTCGACATAGGAGTGTAATTTTTTTTTTAAGTTTTGGCTCCCCACTTTTGTGTATTTAGCCAGTGTCAAGTAATAGATAATTTATTGAGTTAATGATATTTCACGCAAACATATGTCAAGTTACAGTCGAAGTCATCAAGTCAAGTCATAGTCAAGTCAAAATCATACTCCTAGTAAAGTGGTGGCAACTTGAAGCTTCTTTGGAGTTTTGGAAACAACACGAAAAGAAACGTTTCACCATCATTATACCATTTTCCCACATTTACGCCTGTAATCCATCAGTTAACGAATAGAATGCCACCAATTTATAATGAAAGCAATTTATATGAGAGCAATGAAATTGTATGATTTCTATTTTAAAATATAAAATATAGACCTAATTCGTAAAATTACTGTAAAAATATAATATAATAAAATTAAAATAATAATGTTTTTATGGTAAGCGAACTATATTCCTGTGACAGAAAAACCGTTTTTAGACTCAAAATCTCGAGATTTAAGCCTCATTTCGGTATTTTGAGAATGTATTACTGTAGATAATTTCACGCTGAATCCAACGATACCCATAAGTCATTTTGTAAAAAAATCAGTTAAATCCTTTTTGTTCTCACCCCTTCAATTGTAAATTGTCATTTTACCGGACATACCTGTTGATATGTCCGGTATAAAAAGTATTAAAATCCATAAAAATATAAAACATTATTAATAATAAAAAAATAACTAGTTTTTACCTTAGTTATATTGACAATGGAGATCTACTTGAACCAACTACTTTCAGCTTCCGTTCGCGTCGTCACGCATTCACTAGCGTACACCCCAAGTCAAGCGTGCGTAAAGAAGACAGTTTTATACAAACAGTAAAAAAAAATCTTTTTTTAAACCGGGCTATTAACATTACATTAAAACGAGCTCTCGGAAATTATCCCGTTACGTACTGAAGATATCTTACAAAATTAATTTAAGTTAATTCCTGTGCTAATGATCACAGCTTACAATTAATAAAACGTTCGAAAACGGAACGCTGAACAAATTTACTTAAATCCGGAATGTAGCCGGAATGTTGGTAGCGTTGGTAACCGCAGGAATCACATTAAGAAAGTCAATGTCACAAACATAATAAAAACAAAATCACATAACGGGTGTCAACCGCGAATTGTTTTGACTAGTGGTTGCCTCAGGGTTTACCATACTTCTTTTAAGGTTATGTTAGCCTAATGGGAGCCAAGTGGTCAAAGACACATCATCTGGCCCAAAGATAATAAGCCCGAAGTGGATTTATAGTCAACTAGCTCTTGCCCGCGGCTTCACCTGCGTGGCCTATAGGAAACGAAGAAGAATTTTTTTCATAGATGATTCAACCACTCATTTCACCCTCTTAGGGATGAATGAAAAACTCATTCTTAGTGGATACTTACATTTTTACAAAGAACACACCCTCTACATTTCAAGTCTCTAGGACCAGCAGCGGTTTAGGCTGTACGTTGATATATAAGTCAGTTCTTCAGTCAGTCAGGACTTTGAATTTTATATGTACTTGTATAGGCTTGGGGTTAGGCATAGTGGGCAAATTATGGAGCTATAGGCCTTCAGCACTAGGCCACGTCCGGAGCTAGAATGATCCGTAGTACACCGAGCGCTCCCTTTTTTTAGCCAGATGGGTGGGGGAGCGATGACAGCTACCGGTGTTGCCACTAATACATTTAAATACCACCACAGGGTAAATTACGGTACTGCCCGCTGCGCATAGAGTTTACAACCGCACGTTGCCGCCGTCATATATGTATATAGATGATCTGGCCATATCTACTTCCGATTGTTGTAGATAATTATTAACTTTAATTTTTAATAATATAATAATAACGCCCAACACTCACATAAATCCTGTATCTATCTGTACTAGGATTCCCTGTATCTAGAGACCCAGGAACTACAGGACCCACAACACCCAGACATAACAAGCATTTTAGCTTTTTTCTTGCACAAATATTTGTTTCTTTACAAGTGTGTGTAAAATCAGCAAACTGGAGCGAAATGATAGTGACTGCGAATGGAAAATACATTTTATTATGGCGATTGAATTTCGCTATTGTGGTGGGAATACCTCAAAAAAAGTGTCGCACTTTTCTCGCACAAACAGCTTGTATTGCACCAAGCTGAGTCGCACAGTAGGGAATCGCACAAGCATTGGATGTAGATCAAACAAACCTTCCTTTCACGTCACGTCACTCAATATGGCTGAACCAATTTGGATGTAATTTTACGCGCATAGCTAGCATTGCCGAGACCAACATAGGATACTTTTAATTTGGAAACTTTATGGTTTCCGTGGAAAAACAGGGATATATAGGATAAACCGCACGGCACCGCTAGTTTCAGATGAATAACCAACATACACACAGACTGAATCATTCAAACAGTAATAGAGATACCGCAAAAGCAACTTTTATTGAGTATCGAAAGAAGTGGAATGATGTAAGAACAGTTATATCATAAACGTGTTGTTATTTCGTGCTAAAAACTAAAGCGCTAGGTGTGTGGCACAATGAGCTTTGCTTAGATTTATGTTAAAAAAAGTCTATTTATTAGTTGGAAACATTCGCTACCTAGCTTAGTATCTAATTACAAAATAAAATCTTATTAAAGAAATCTTTTTGTTAAAATGTATTTTTAGCAGAAATCTTTAGGATTAATTCGCTATCGAAACATCTTTTATTACTTGCGTCGTTGGAAATGCGATTCCAACGAAAACTACGAGATACTTTTTTTTCTCTGCCGCTAATAATATGTTAAGTTTATTACTAACAAAAATTAACAACGTTTGTTTAAAATAAATATATATAGAATTAAATTGACTACCATGTTGAAAGTGTAGAGGAGTGAGAAAGCAATAGAAAATTTTTAAAAACATATCTTTAATGCTCTCATATTATCTATAAATCGGAGATTTGTTCACATTTTCTTTATATATATAAGGAAGCCTCAAATAAATCGCTTTTATTTCTAGATTAGATTTTCAAACGTACATAATGCGATGTCTCATTATCACAAGAAAATGCAAATTTTTGCAGTCAGTCGCATAAAATGGCACTGAGTCACACCGGCACGTCAACGTACATAAAATGCCTAGACCGCTTTTTATATATTTGTACTGTGTATTGGAACCTTCTGCCGTCTCTTTTCAACAAACTCATACCCTTAAATATTGGAAAGAGATGGCGGAAAATCCACATGAACAGGATACTGTAATATGTGATACTGGTTATTGTGGAATTTCAAACTTTCTTATAAGTATTTTTGATATTTCTTATTTTCTATGGAGAATCCTAGTTACATGACTTAAATGGGTAGTTATTAAGGTTATATATTAACGAATGATTATTATTACATATTTTTTTCTTTTCCTTTCGTGTTATTTTTATCTTTTTACATTTATTAAAATAGACAAGTAACAAACGCAAAGCGTAAAAAACTGACTTCAAACTTATATGGTATTGTCATCGATGCCACTGTCAGAACTGGACCAAATTGGGACCATACGGGAAACACCAGCTTTAGAATAAAAAAGAATCATCAAAATCGGTCAAATACAGTCGAATTGAAAACCACCTCCTTTTTAGAAGTCGGTTTAATCGGGCCATCCTAAAAGAAAATCGATTTTTAGAGCACCAATGAAACGGTTACACCTTAAAGTATTTCGCGAATAATATGCCCTTGCACTCAGTGTGCCACAGCCCCGGAACCGACGGCGCGTAACGTGGCGTTACCGCGTTACCGAAGTTACACAAACACACGCGCATTGTTCCTGTACAATGACCTTAAACTTGTGGCGTTGCTTAATTGGGCCAATTGTTTTTTAAACTTCACCTCAATGGCAACCAGTAATACCGTAATGATTAGTTAGTCTCACCAGATCTTTACAGCTTCAGTAATTATGGTGTTTAAGTAAAACAAACGATGATACAAAAGCCCGAATGTTGAGTTAGTTTGGCCGATCGAAATGACGCTATATGGGGGATGCTTATGTTCCGCAGAGTACGTCTGTCTGATGATAATGGTGATGATGATAAAGAGGCACTTTTAACCTACAGTGTAGAATATCCAAAATGAAACCGTCACCAGTTCTATGACCCTGTGTGTTTATTTATTTTTTTAGAAGATGTAAGAAGTGTCAAAACTTAACTTGCCATATGCATCCTTGTTTGTCCTACTGCAGATTCCCAAAATTCTACTGCGTCTGCTAACGTTTTAAAAGAAACTGTATACTGATCTGATCATATTTGCTCTTTTCCAGATGTGACAAACCTCGACGATGGCAGCGACAGACGGTCAAGTCCTAGTTGCCGCATCTCGTTGGTCTGACGAGGGGAACTACCTCCGGGAGTTCGTCGGCAAGAACCGCCTACCCAACGTGGCCAAAATCATCAAAGGCCAATATGGTGGTCTTGGAGTACCCACCCTTCCAAGCCCAGGCTTACAGAGTACAGCACTACTTCTATCAGTGGGAAAAAGAAAGAAAATCATCGCTCAAGCTATCAAATTAAAAGAAGGACGACGTATGGTATCAGTCGGGCCTAGGATTGCAATCCCAGAAACTTATAAAGGCTATTTTGAACTGCTAAGTGAAGAAGGTAGAGCTGTTAGATGTATAGAATCTGTTTTAGAACTTGCTAGAAGAAAATTAGACGATGGATGTTTAGTCAGAGAACCAGTCAGAGTGATTTGTGCAAAAACCGATTTAGATGGTAATGTAACTGCTGATGGGGCCAGAAATTTACCTGCAGGTGAAGTAATAATGCCTAAAGGAGAGACTTTCTTAGGGAAGAATAAGTATCTTAAATGTACTGATACAAAGGGTGATACAGTCCTATTAAGTCTGGACCAGAGAGGGAAGTTTTCAGCTGTTGCTAAAGAGGAAAATATAAGTGGAGTACATACAGCTAAAACTTTACTCACTAAACGGCTTCCTATAACTGTGAGACTGGTGCACGGCACACCTCCTAGAGGATTGAAAAGTGCCAGTCATTTCGTCGCTGAATTAAGGCTGCTTTCGATGTTCGAAGAAGAACACGTCTTTGCTTTACCTCTTCAGAAGGAAGGCAATGCCTTAATAGCATTACCCTTAGCAGCTCCTCTAAAAATGCAAAGATGCAAAAATGAGGAGCAAATAAAAAACTTCATGGAATTTTCAAGACTAGTCGAAAAGTGCAATCGTTTGTTAATAGACGTGGTTGATAGAATACACGTTTTAGATGGAAAATTGGGAGACCCTAAGAGACTTCTAAATGGACCCTTGCACGCCCCTCCTATTATTAAAACGGGTTATTTCTTGCGTAGAAGTGTGTCCTCAGACGCAGCAAACCAGCATAAGCATTTCTCCAGACATCACATATACAGCAGTCACAGAGATGAGAACAGCATCCCTGATGAGTATGATGAGATCGATCAAATATACGATTACGTCAGAGGGTTTGCTCCACTTCCTAAGAACATAAAAGCATCATATTCAAATGAGCCAAATCTGAAACATGAATCGGCTCCAGTTTCTCCCGCTGCTACCCCAATCCACATGCCTCTAATAACCGAAATAAAACCTGAACCTCCTCCAATTGAGACAATACCATCTAAAAAACCTTTGAACATCCAAAAGGCTGAGAAAAGAACTCGAAAAGCGCCCGTCAAAGAAACACCTGTAACGATGTATAAAGAAAAATCCTCCGTACCTCCTTTACCTAACCTACCTAAACATTTCATAAAGAACAGCATCAACAATAATAAAACTCGAATGGTCTTTAGACAAAAGAGCAATTCACCGACAATAGAAACTCCTAGTCCGTTAGGTAGTCCAATAAAAGTGACAAAAGACGACTCTCCCATCTTCAACATAAGGTACAAAAGCCTTAGCAACATCCACCAAGCTATGGAGCTAGACGGCACGTTGGACTCGAGTCATTCTGGAGGAAGAACATCGGGAGATTCTGGGAATGGACCTAAATTACCAGAAAAAAGGTCCAGAAAGTTGAGTAGACCGAAGTCGTTGACCAACTTAGTGTGGGAGCTAAAAGGCTGTCCATTAGAAACTGAGAAACCAAAAGTTAGGGTTAAAAATGAAGGGTACAAGAAGGCGGGGTGCAAGTTGTCTCTGGGAGCGCAGAAAAGGGTACCGACATTGTACCTTTGAGATTTACGGTAAGTTTAAATAAAATTTTATTTGTCATTTTAACGTTAAAAAGAACCAAACCTCATTTTTGCAATTGATAATACTCTAAGCTTCCTAATACTCAAAGCTTCGATCTAGGTATTAATGGTATTCTCTTAAACGACAAACCTTAAGTTTGGAGTGACCCGGACCTACAGGAAAATACTAAAGTAAATGTATCAGGCGACTGACGCGTCGGCCCTATAGAAGATCCACTAGCCCCTCTTGACAAAAATAAACCCAGAAAAATACTGAAGTAGAAACGAGAGTAGAAAGAAAAAAAAACAAAAGACAAAGAGAGAGCGTGTGAGTTAAAATTACAGGATTATAATAATAATAATAAACGCCCAACGATCACATACATAGATCCTGGATCTTAATTATTCCCTGTATCTAGGGACCCACAAACTACGAGAACATCCCACAACACCCAGACTCAGAACAAGTGTTTGCGCTTTTTTTCCTGTGCACAAATACTTGTCCTTCCACGGGAATCGAATCCGACCGCCCCCATGGTATGAGCCAACCTGCTCAACCACTACATCACAGAGGCTTGCCCCTCTAATAATAAAAGTTAGGACATAAGTAAGTTTCACGGATACATCGATGTTGACGACATATTGATACTGTATTACTTAATTGGAGGTCAAAACTTTACTCTGTTTGTTACCTTTGTGATTTGATTGAGACATAGTTCGAACCAAAGATAATAAAGCCATTTGATAGCTCGTAAACAATTTCTCCTACAAACACGACTCACTAGCGGGGGCAGGGGGCGAGGTAACAGCAGAGTACTACATATTACTTATTCTGTAGGCATTTTCTATGCTTGCGATTGGCTGATCACGGTAATGACGCAAGAGCAAGGATAAAACGAGACAAAGTCTTACGAAATTACAAAGAGCAGAGTAGGACGGAGCAAAAGACATCAACGGGTTCCCGCTTCTTCTTCATAATGTTCGTTTTTAATTTCAATATAGATGTACTAAGTTTTCTCTAATTACCATATGAAAATTGCTTACTTGTGAAATTATATGCCGTCCTTTGCACAGCCAAACGTCTTGCTATTCTCCCCGCATAATTTCACTGAGCATTAACTCATTTTTCTAATATTCTGTGATTTTTTCCGTTAGCTGTTTCTCCGCAGAAATCCAAAACGAAACTGACGTACTCGCAAAGGCTAATAGTGGAAATCAACTACTATTTTTCGTATGAGGGTAAGTTGTATCGTTGGTCAAGTAGATTTATAGTCAATGGTTTTAACCTTTACGAAGGTCAACATATCACAATAAACTGTCGAAGCGAACGCGAACAGCAGCTTAAAGTCTCTAAATACTCGTAATATAGCTATAGAAAATGGCAATGGATACCAAATACAATGTAATCTTGCAGTATGTTAAAATGTCCATACGTATATTTATCACCACAACACCTTTATCTTTCGCTATACTCTCAAATTACACTATGCTTGCAACAAAGTTTCATGAAAATAATCGTAAAATAAAGATGCTTTTATAGATTCCAAATAAACTCTATCTAAAAATGGGACGTGTTGTATGTAGTAATAAATTTTATGGCATGGCGATAACAACATTCTGCGCTTTTTTAACTCAAATTATTTTTATTACCAAATGTGCTAAACGAAATCACACATTTCAGTTTTAGAAGTCACTGACCCGTTAGGCGTTGCTGTCTTAATTTCCCATAGAAACAAGGACGGTTAGTTCTTCCCGATTTTTAATATATAGGGAATTATTTCTAATTTTCTTTTCTAAAAAATTTGACTCATCACACAGGGCCATCTAGTCCCACACTAAGCAAAGCTTGTACTATGGGAACCAGATAACTGATACAATACTTAGATACTTTTTGTTTGTAACTACATACATAGCATACAATATAACACCCAGATACAGAACAAACATCGATGTTCATCACACAAATGTTTGTCCTGTGTGGGGATCAAACCCACAACCCACAGTTCGGAAGGCAGGGTTACTACCAACTGAGCTATAGGGCCAGTCAAATTAATTCAACCATATATTGCCATATATTCAACCTGTATTCACAATTCGTTTAAGTAAACATAATTCCTTTGAAAACAGATACCAACCTACTTTAAAATCGGTTTTGTTTATCACAAAAATGAGAATATCATCAATTTAGTTGTAGTCAAAATACACATTATTAAGGATAACTCAAAAACTACACATCTAAACTTGATCAAATTGAAATGGGACCACACTGGAAGCACCAGCTTTCAAATAAAAAAAAGAATCATCAAAATCGGTTTTCGAAAGTTCTGTAACAAACATTTTTTTTAATACAGTCGAATTTAAAACTTCTCCTTTTTAGAAGTCGGTTGAAAATAAAGGTTCGCAACTATCTATTACCAACTATTATATACTTTCAAATCGATGTATTTCAAAGACCTTTACATTTTCACAATTTATAGAAAACTCGGTTTGTTTAGCATATGTCTGGCATATCACGATGCTAGTCCGGGTTGCGGAATCTAGGCAGATTCACTTGTATTACTTGCTAATGCGACTATATTAGAAATGGAAAGGTTTGTGTTTTAGCCGGAGCTTTTTTAGCCGGATAAAATCGCTTTACTAATCAAAGTCCATATTAGTGGCAGCGCGGTCATAGATACTTGTCATGCGAGAAAAGTAGGCTAGAGTGTTTATGATTTTATCTTCATTCATAAAAACTATTTTTTTTTTGTGTTAACGAATGAAGTGACGAGCATTTGCTTGGTAAGCGTCACCACCACCCATAATTAGAAGCCTAGACCCACTCTTGCAGTAAAATAATACCACTTATAGTAAAACATAAAATTATAGTTTTAATTTACAGATGTAGAATAATAATAATAATAATAACGCCTTGACTAGGATTCCCTGTGTCTAGGGACTCAGGAACTACGAGGACCATGGTCCCACAACTCCCAGATTCAGAACAAGTATTTGCGCTTTTTTTCTGTGTATAAATACTTGTCCTGCGGGAATCGGACCCACCGCCTTCGGGCTATGAGCCAACCAGCTCAACCACCACACCACAGAGGCTGTCAAAATACGATGAGACGAGAACGATGAGATGAAAAACGAAATGTAGAAACTTCTAATAAATTTACTAGGTGGTAGGACTTTACTGCAAAGTTCGTCTAGGTAGGTACCACCGCTTTGCCATTTATTCTGCCGCCAAGCAGTAGTGCGCAAGCACTGCTATGTTCCGGTTTGAAGGGCACTGTAGCTAGTGAAATTACTGGGCAAATGAGACTTTATGATCTGATCTCACAGTTTAGTAATCTTATTACTAGATTGTGCTGATGTCTCAGGATGACGTGCGCAGTGCAGTGTCACGCGAAACTCTATACTTTAGAGTTCCGAGTGACACTGCAGCTGATATGGGCAGCCGTGTCGTTTAACATCAGGCGAACGGCTAGCTCGTCACGTCATTCCTTAACATAAAAAAAAGTATTATCTAAAAGAAAAGTCTATAAATTTTCAGTTCTTTTGTCTTACTAGAAATATGCCGTATATTATCCGGATTCACAGTAATGGCCGGATGTTTAGTGTCATCTCTATTGTTGTTTCTGTATTGTAAACGGTAGAGGTATTTTCCTTATAAAGAAACAATACATTGTACAGCTTACTGGAAGCTTACTACAAAATTCTTGAGTAACCAATTAATTCTCTAAGAAGCAACAGACAAAGTTAGCGTACCTATATGCTGGCAACATTGCCCCGTTGAATTGCAACGCTGATTCGTTGTGCCAAATAAGTGCCAGCATTTTGATCATAAGTCGCATCGACCAGGCTTTGATAATCTTAAAAAAAAAACATTCTCCACGGAATTTATTTATTTTAATAAATAAATAAATAAATTCAAGAATATATCATCGCACCATTGGTATAAAATTACGGTTTGGGTCTTGGGACGTCTAGCGTCTCGAACTTTTCGTAATTTTAGATGTCTCAAGTCCCGGGACTTTCATGTCGAGACTCGAGACGAGACAAGATTGTCGAAATTGTCAATTATTTTCAAATAATTGAAGGCGCTATCTGCTAGTTTAATGAATAATTACTTCGTAATTACTGAGCACACAACAGAGGATGGACTTCTATAAGGACAACCACAAAGAGAATGCCTAAGAACGAGGCTGATATCACGAAAATCATCTTGATTTTTACAGTGCCTATTTTAAATACGTTTCACCAGAAATTAAATCAATTAAAATTCTTCAAACTTCTTATGAAGTTCGCGCGGATCAGCTAGTACGTTTGTACAAATGTACTTATCCCATCAAAATATCTAACCGCCGAATAGGAGATAAGAGGTCAATTAATTGAATTCCTTAGAAGATTACTATTTAACAACGGCCTTTGTACATAATAACAGACATCCTGTTGCATCGGTCACTGACACCGGCAAAAAATCGAGATAATATCGATTTATTTGTGCCGGCACGCTATTATCGATTTAAATTGTTCTATCGATTTGGGATAACCACGAGCGAAGAGAATTGTTTGATACTCGGTAATAAAATAGGGAATGCTGGAAAATGCTGAGATTTTTTGCCAGATTATATGTATATTGGATTTCTATGTAAAACGTGTAATTTTTTTATGTTAATGAATGACGTGACGAGCTAACCGTTCGCCTTATGTTAAGCGACACGGCACGTAGTTCATGAGTCCCTAGACACAGGGAATCCTAGTCCAGGCGTTATTATTATTATTATTATTCTACATCTGTAAATTAAAACTACAATTTTATGTTTTACTATAAGTGGTATTATTTTACTGCAAGAGTGGGTCTAGGCTTCTAATTATGGGTGGTGGTGACGCTTACCAAGCAAATGCTCGTCACTTCATTCGTTAACACAAAAAAAATGGTTTTTATGAATGAAGATAAAATCATAAGTGCGCATGTGTCACACTGCACTGCGCACGTCATCCTGAGACATCAGCACAATCTAGTAAGATTTCTAGACTGTGAGATCAGTTCCTAAAGTCTCAATTGCCCAGTAATTTCACTAGCTACAATGCCTTTTTTTTATTGTTTGATAGGCTTGCGTTTGAACACTATCACACCTGATGGTAAGAAACGATGCGGTCTATGATGTAGCACGCTTGCCTAGAAGATACCTGTTCACTCTCGATTTGAAGACAATTAAGCCGCCAAGCAGCAGTGCGCAAGCTAGGCGGCAAAATAACTGGCAAAGCGGTGGTACCTACCTAGACGAACTTACGAACCTAGAGAAAAGTCCTACCACCTAGTAAAAGTTCTTAGTGCTTCCTTAGTGTCAATTATTTAAGCTATTGTTATTCTTAACATGCAAGTTCGAAACCAACTCCACCCAGCAGCAAGCCACGTATCGCCGCAACACTACTGTTTTTTTTTAACTTTCAATAGGGTCCACTCTTCCAGTGGACGTAGTCTTCTTGATCCTTTTATCCCGGCAACGGCCCAAACCGAGGCTCGCACCCCAGGGGTGCGTTTGAGCTAGTTGCCTCCCGCTTTTAACGTCTGGGTGCCTTAAGCACCTGCCCTTCCGCTTGGTGACACTGTAAACATTTTAAAAAAAAGCAAAGGTACGAATCTATTAAAAGATTAACTTTCTCTAACCTTTAAAGCAAGGTCTACATTGCAACGGGCGCGCACGACGCACCTGTCGATGAATAACCCATGCCTAAGGCGCATCCAGACGGAACACGCGCAAAAACTTGCGCAAAATAACTTGCTAATGCTTAAGGCCATATAAGAACGGCTGGGCGATCACGTAACTCGATTGCAACCAATTGAAACACAATATGGATTTGACAGTTTGAATACACATCTAATGTGCATAGTTAGTATGGATATAACTGTTGCATTGCAATCAAAGTTTCTTGATCACCTTTCCATTTTTGACCACCTTTTTCCAGTATTTTATGATTTGATCCGACTTTGATTGCCTTAATTTCATTTTGATTTAAAAATCAAATTTACTGAACCGATCTTGATCAAATTTTCATGGAACTAATCTAAAAGTATATCCATTTAAATAAATAAAAATCCAAATCGATTCATAAATAACGGAGATATGAGGTAACAAACATAAAAAAGAACAATTAACTACCAAATTGAGAAACTGATCTTAGAAGTCGGATGAAAAGTAGTATGTTTAAATTATCATTATTATTCGGTTTGATCTGTCATCATTGTTTCCATTTGACAGCCTTTGTGGTGTGGTGGTTGAGCAGGTTGGCTCAAAACTCAGAGGCAGCGGGTTCGATTCCCGCGACAGAACAAGTATTTGTGCACAGAAAAAAAGCTCAAATACTGGTTCTGTGTCTGGGTGTTGTGTGACCATGGTCCTCGTAGTTCCTAGGTCCCTAGACACGGGGAATCCTAGTTAGGGTCCAGGATCTATATGTGATCGTTGGGCGTTATTATTATTATTATTATCATTTCCACGTACTATAAGGCCACACAATATTGTTTCGTTTTTATGGGTCCATTTTACACCTTTTGCCGGAAGATAGGCCATCGTCCTATTATAAAGTAAACATATATACCCTATACATAATTCAGATCTAGATCCACTTATTTATAGCTCACTTGATGTACTAGCACTCTATAATTGCAGTAAGGGTGCTGACTTAGTTTCTTACGAATCATCTAGAAATTGAACATAATATAAAAATTATTAGTGCATTTTACATAAGCCGAATTAGCAAGCTGAAGTGGCAATGGGCTGGTCATATCTGCCGAAGAACCGATAACCGTTATGGTAGACGTGTTCTGGAGTGGAGACCGCGAATCGACAGACGTAGTGTAGGACGCCCTGCAGCAAGATGGAGCGATGACATACGCAAGGTAGCTGGTAGCAACTGGAAGAGTAGAGCCTAAGACCGGGCTCAGTGGCGTGCTTTGGGAGAGGCCTATGTCCAGCAGTGGACTATTGTAGGCTGATGATGATGATTTTACATAAACCACAGAATAATTAGTACTAGTCTAAGCCAAAACTAATTACTCGATCTTGAGGAAATTCGAATAAGGACTTTATGAAGTACTTGCAACCCTCAGGGCGTGAGATTTACTCGATACTTTCCTGGCTTTGCTTTTTCTGTCAATGTACACGTGTGTGTTCTTACATTGTATTGAAGCTATGTGGATCCTTGAATTTCAATAGATATTTAAGCCATTGTCCCGTCCTTAAGGGGAAAGATCGAGCGGAGAGGTGACCGCAAACGTTTTATAAAACTGTCAAATTAAGTTAAGGATTTAGTACAACAGAAACTACTACCAATAACATCCATTCATAGAATTACATAATACTGGGATTTTCATCTCTCATACTCACGGAATAAGATTGAAAATGATATTGTGGCTTGTTTTTATGTTGTGCTCATACTGTCATTACATTGTAATGTAATACAGGTTTATAGGTTTAATAAAAACTAATAGAAAACTTCTTTTTTTTTTTTTTGTTTAAGTAGGTAATGCAATATGAAAGATGTACCTACATAGCAAGAACTTATAGGTAGCTACTATCTGACGACTGGTTTTCACCCTAGGATCAATGTACTTAACTATACTAATACGTTTTCATTCTCAAAAATCCACATATTAAATTTTTGGTGGTGTTTTATTTTATTTATATATTTTAAAAAATGTTGCTTACAGACTAGGCCACAATGTTAACACTTCACAATTGAAAATACTTAAATTAGATATCTTATAATCGGTATATAACATGTCATGTATAAATAATAAAAAAATCAATAAAAATTCAACACAAAAAACGAGTGACGTTTAGACCACACGACTAAAGTAAAACTTCTTTAGTTTAGCTCCATCTATCGGCTGGTATAACTTTGTTTTTGCTTTGTTTTAATGTAAATGTCGCCATCTTGACAACTGTCAACAAAAAAAATGTCATTTTACCGGACTTACTAACATAATAAATCAAATTTTAAGTAATTTTTAAATTTATTATTTTGACAATGGCTAAGTAAACGACTGCGTACTTCCGTTTGCCTCGTCACGCATTTACCAGCTTACTCCCCAAGACAAGCGCGCGTAAAGAAGTTTTACTTAAAAAATCAAATTCTCATCAGACAAGCTCCATTCTCAGTAATTTTACGACGTATTTTTAGTATATTATGATGTTTTTCCATAGAATTTAATACTAGGGAGTGTCCCCACACCTAGCCATTAGCGTATTGCGTTATAAAAACAATTAGTGTAATGAATTCGCCATTTTAACGGCGAAATGGCGGTGAATGTCCGCCATTTTCTGGAATCATCGGTTTATGACACGAATGTTATGTTGAGTTAATGGAAGAGCCCTAAGTAGTTACTAGTAAGTAGTGATTTGTAACTAATTAAATACAATAATAATATAACTACTACTACTAAACACTACAATAAAAAAACTAGTGTGCTTTAGACCACACGACTGAAGTAAAACTTCTTTAGTTTAGCTCCATCTATCGGCCGGTATAACTTTGTTTTTGCTTTGTTTAATGTTGACTATTGAATCTTGGCGGACATTCGCCGACAATACCAACATAATAATACAATATTTTTACTTTTTTATATTGACAATGCAGATCTACGTTAACCAACAACTTTCAACTTCCGTCCGCCTCGCCATCTTAATCCCCGAGTGAAGCGAGCTTAAAAATTCTTACTTCAAAAACATTGAGCTATATTATAGCTGCGGTGACCTATAGATAGTCCAGGTAGCGTTCAACATGCTGGCAGCATTGCCCCGTTGAATTGCAATGCTGATTCGTTGTGCCAAATAAATGCCAGAAAATGAATTCGAAAAAATTTTTAGAAGAGAGATATATTTGTTAGAGTCGCGTTTAATTTTTGCCATTACAATATCTCTTTTTTTTAATATTTTGGCTCCACACCTCCGTGTATTTAGCTAGTGTCAAGTAATTGATAATTTATCAAGTTAATGATATTTCACGCAAATATGTGTCCAGTCACAGTCGAAGTCATCAAGTCAAGTCATAGTCAAGTCAGTCTAGTCAAAGTCATACTCCTAGTAAAGTGGTGGCAACTTGAAGCTTCTATGGAGTTTTGAAAACAACACGAAAAGAAACGTTTCACCATTATTATACCATTTTCCCACACTTACGCCTGTAATCCAGCACTTAACGAATAGAATGCCACCGATTTTATGCACTAACACTGAAAATAACACAAGTTTTGGAAAATAATACAATGCCTTGACGCAATCTTTTTCGCGTTCCCGCAAAAAAAAAAGTACAATATCTGTTAATAATATTGGAAAATGACAAGGATAAACTAAACTTAATTTGACAGCTATAGGATTGTCAATTTAAGTTTAGAATTTTTTTTTTATTAATATCTGTGGCGGTCTTTGGAAATAATTCAAAAATGGCGGTTGTCAATTTTGAACTTTTTTCCATAACCCGTGTGTTTTTTAATTTTATTGTGTAATAAGGGTGGATTATTTTAAGTGTTCGTGAACGTGCACGAGTGTTGGCAAATGGTTCCAAGTTTTAAAACCATGCCATGCCACCAACCATGCAACCAGGCTTCCTAGAGCCTTCAGTAACATATCCACCATTTTACTGTGGCATTTTGACTGACAAAAATAAGACTTTGACATGACATAACATTGCCAGAATTATCGCTATCGAATATCTGTGGCCCAACATATTTGACTCTGTGCCTATTTTCTTTTGTGTACTAGTTATTAGGGTTAGGTACTTATGATGACTTTCAAAGGAAATTAGTTTTAAATGCAAATAATTTATCGTTTTACACAAATTCAAAAGAAACCCAACTTATTGTCATTTAAGAAATATTTTGCATCAAATTGCTAGTAATTTGGATAATCCGCTGAATATAAATTAGTTGTAATCATCTGCAATTGAAGGCAATTCGATAATGCAGTTCAATTTATGATTTAAATTGACTGCACTGCGAGGGGAAACTGCATTCTTCAAGGATATAATAATCATAATAATAATAATATTATATATAGGATATAATAATCCAAATAATAATAATATTATTAGTATTATGATTATTATATCCTTGAAGAATGCAGTTTCCCCTCGCAGTGCAGTCAATTTCAATCATAAATGGAACTTTTATTATTAACGCCCAACGATCACATACATAGATCCTGGACCCTAACTAAGGATTCCCTGTGTCTAGGGACCCAGAAACTTCGAAGACCATGGTCCCACAACACCCAGACTCAGAACAAATATTTGAGCTCTTTTTCTGTGCACAAATACTGGTCCTGCCGCGGGAATCGAACCCGCTGCCTCCGGGCCGACCTGCTCAGCCACCGCACCACAGAGGCTGCTTGCTTGCCTTCTGCATCCATCGTTTCTCGGCGGTTTCGGTCCGACGACCTGCCACTGCCCCAGAGGCGACGGACAGGACAAGTATTTGTACTTAGAAAAAAACACTTGTTCTGAATCTGGGTGTTGTGTACTAAGTATTAATACCTACTATTATATTATTATTATACTAACAATTTTAATTCAATGTGGCAATGCTACCAACCTGCTCCTATTTTACTAGAGCCGTTTTACACCTATAATTTAAAAACAAAATTAGAGATAATTACACGAAAAAACAAATCTCGTTACAGATTGGCGTGACTCACAAGGATCAATAAATTAATTATGATGTAGTTTTTACTTCGACTTTGCCCACGCGTAGGAAATAAATTGTAGTAGTGAAATCACTTGTAATATATGGCAAAGTGCGAGTCGGTACTCGTGCGCTGAGGATTCCGTATTACTATCCATTCCGAAGAGTAATTCTGGTTATTATATAATAGGTCTTTACCTATGAAATTGCCGTATTGCAGTACAGACTTTTTCAAACAAAAAAAAGTTTTGATTGGCTATGAATTCTATTAATTTCTATAAATTCTATAAATTCAAATTAATTTTGTTTTAAAAATATGACATTCTATTTACAATATAAGTCTTTTGTTTATTGATTAGCGTTGTATTTTCATTACATTTCAACATTTTTCCTCATAATGGAGATGGAATGGAGCTGGCAGCAGCTTTTGATGTTAGCATCAAAACAATATTGGTCCATTTGCGACAGATTGGCAAGATAAAAAAGCTTGATAGATGGGTGCCCCACGAACTTAACGATCGCCAGCGCAACGTACGCGTCGAGACTTGCCTTGCGCTGCTTAACAGGCACAGAAATGAAGGAATTTTGAACCGAATTCATATTCATATTCATATTCGTGTTACGTGCGACGAAAAATGGATTCTTTTTGACAATCGAAAGCGCTCAGCAAGTTAGGTAGATACTGGTTCGGTACCAAAGCAATGTGCAAAACGAAAAATGACCCCTAGAAAGGTGATGGTCACAGTTTGGTGGTCTAGTGCTGGTGTGATTCATCATAGCTTTTTACAAAACGACGGAGCATTACTGCAGATGTGTACATTGAAGAACTGACCACAATGATGGCGAAACTCGCACGTCTGCAACCAGCTTTGGTCAATCGGTCGTCTCCACTGCTACTTCACGACAACGCGCGACCCCATACTGCACAACAGACCGTCTCTAAGCTGCATGAGTTGGGTTTGGAAGCTCTCCCTCATCCGCCATACTCACCAGATCTTGCGCCTACCGACTATTACTTTTTCCAAAATTTGGACAACTTTTTAGCGGGAAAAAAATTCAATTCCCGAGATGCAGTACAAAACGCCTTTGAAGAGTTTGTTGTCTCCCGTCCTGCTGATTTTTTCAAGAAGGGCATCCATAAACTGCCACAGCGTTTGCAAAGATGCATTGATTGCAGGGGTGATTACTTTGAATAAAAGAAATAAATAAGTTCGAAAAAAAAATACTTTAACTTTTTTCAAACAAAACGGCAATTTCATAGGTAAAGACCTAATATATCTCATCTTAATTTATAAGTAACTTTTGTATCAGTAACAAAAATTGTAACTCTAAAAAAAATCTGTAAAAGAAAAAATAATGGTTTATGCCAATAAAATTATTATTATTATTATATGTTAAAAAAATTACGCCCAATGATCACATACATAGATCCTGGTCCCTAACTAGGATTCCCTGTGTCTAGGGACCCACAAACTTCGACCCAAAACTCCCAGACTCAGAACAAGTATTTTTTCTGTGCACAAATACTTGTCCTGTCGCGGGAATTGAACCCGCGACCTCCGGCGTCACTAGGTGGACCGACGACTTGGTTAAAACTGCGGAGAGTCGATGGATGCAGAAGGTAAGCGGCCGCTCAAAGTGGTGTTCTGTGGAGGAGGCCTTATAGTAACATCACATCTGAGTTTTTCGCGGGAAAACGAAAAAGATCGCGTCACCGCATTGTATTATTTTGCAAAACTTGTGTTATTTTCAGTGTTAGTGAATAAATAAAAAATTGGTGGCATTTTATTCGTTAAGTGCTGGATTACAGGCATGAGTGTGGGAAAGTGTTATAATGATGGTGAAACGTTCCTTTTCGTGTTGTTTCCAAAACTCCATAGAAGCTTATGGTAAAGTTGCCGCCACTTTACTAGGAGTATGACTTGACTTGACTAGACTGGACTAGATTATGACTTGACTTAATGACTTGGACTGTGACTTTACACATATATATATTAATTGACTTGAAAATTTTTTTATTACTTGACACTGGCTAAAAACACAAAAATGTGTGGATAGCCGCTAGATGGAGCTAAACTAAAGAAGTTTTACTTCAGTCGTGTGCTCTAAAGCACACTTGTTTTTTTATAAACGTAACCCTAATATATTTTATTTATGCTATTGTGAACGTGCCTTTATTCAAAGATGTATCATCAGTCCTTCAAAAAATAAAATCGGCAAACAATATTTGATGAAGCAAAAAATCAAACAAAATCGCGCTTACGTACCGATCTTCCGATGTGGAGCAAAAACTGTATCAAAACAAAAAACCCATCTGTCCGAGGGCAACGTATCCATATCTGTAAACTAGATCAAAATAGCTAAAGCTTTGCGTAATGCGATGGTCCAGATAAACGAATTTTTGATCGTCGCGGCTTATGCTGGTTTTACACGGGGCAATGCTGCATATCAAAGTTCGATACGCATTTTACCTACAGCTTGAGAGTCGTATCTAAATGTGATATTAAAATCTTAGAATAGTCTAATGTCAATTCCTTATCCTATTTATACAAATAAGTAAAATTATTTGTATATTTTTTTTATATGCGTGGGCTTTTACTAAAAAGAACTGAACAGATTTAAATAAAAATTAGTATACCGATTTTTCAATTATGTTATTTGTATAATTATACAATACCCGACATAAATATTTTTCTTCCGCGCGTATTGTAATGGGGTGGTTGCTCATCCTACGGGAACATTTCACTTTTCCGGGATAAAATGTAGCCTATATGTTAATCCAGTGTATAAGCTATCTTGGTACCGATTTCATCCAAATTCATTCAGCCGTTTGAGGGTGAAGGTGTAACAAACATACCTACATACACACGTACAAACTTTCGCCTTTACAATATTAGTGTGATATTAGTGTGATATTTCAGTATCTTTTACCAGGTGGTAAGACTTATGCAAAAGTTTGTCTAGCTAGGTTTACTTTTTGTCAGATAATTTGTCGCCAAGCCGTAGCGTGCAAACATATATGCCGATTTGAAGGGCATTATAGCCAGGGAAATTACTGGGAAAATTAGACTTTACGATCGAAACGTACATCTTGAATCTTATTACTAGATTATGTAATGTCTCAGGATGACGTGCAGTGCAGCAATGCAGTGTCAAGTGAAATTTTATAAAGTTCAGAGTGACATTGAAATATGTTGCGGGCAGTCGTGATGTTTATCAGAAAAATTATTCTGTCAACTCTCATTCTAAAAAACATCTATATAATCCAAAATTGAACAAGAATATCTAGAATATTATAGAAACTGACGTGAGTAGTATTCAATACTACAACTAGTATTACAATAGGTACTATTTTTTTAAAGGATTTTGTTACACATTCACTGCATTATTTAGTTAAGCGTATCTGCGTATCCGTAACAAATGATACGCACATGAAATGGACTTAATATAAGACTGTAAATTGCTCAGTGTGGTAGCCCCATAATTATACAGTATGGTGCACTATCGGAGCAGTCAAACACATCTTACATTTTTATGGACTCCCAGTGCTTATGGTCAGTGGTTACACGTACTATAACTGTTTTCTTAGCAAAATAAAAGTAGGTTTAAATAAAAGTAGTTCGATATAAATTATGCGGTTGAGACGCAGTCTAGCCTGAATTTTTACTTTAATAGCCATAAATACTAGGTGGTAGGACTTTATTGCAAAGTTCGTCTAGGTAGGTACCACCGCTTTGCCAGTTATTCTGCCGCCAAGCAGTATTGCGCAATCACTGCTGTGTTCCGGTTTGAAGGGCACTGTAGCTAGTGAAATTACTGGGCAAATGAGACTTTATGATCTGATCTCACAGTTTAGTAACCTTATTACTAGATTGTGCTGATGTCTCTGGATGACGTGCGCAGTGCAGTGTCACGCGAACCTCTATACTTTAGAGTTCCGAGTGACACTGCAGCTGATATGGGCAGCCGTGTCGTTTAACATCAGGCGAACGGCTAGCTCGTCACGTCATTCCTTAACATTTTAAATAAATAGATTGGGCCAAAATCTTTGTACATGAGCTTCGATCATAATAAAACCTGTAAGATTTTCTTTTATACTGCATTTCCACAGACACCTGGGTCCGTGCTTTTTGTTAGATTATTTTTTATATTTATGAATTAAGCCTATTATTAACATGAACATATATATAATACAGGGAGGACAATACAGCCAATAACACATAAACATAAGTACTTATTTCTAATTGTGCGTACACCACCGAGCAAACCAGCTTCCGCAAGCAGCACTTAAACCTGAAAGATTCATAGCTTAGAGTGTGGTGTGATGGTTGAGCAGGCTGGCTCATAACCTACTGGTGGCGGGTTAGATTCCCGCAACAGCATAAGTATTTATTCACAGAAAAAAATTACAAATACTTGTTCTGTGTCTGGGTGTTGTGGGACCATGGTCCTCGTATTTCCTAGGTACCTAGATGCTGGGAATCCTATTTAGGGTCCAGGATCTATATATGTGATCGTTGGATTTTATTATTATTATTATTATTATTTTAGAAGTCATTTACGATTCTCTCGTTTCCGAGGCTTAAACTAATTTTCGCGGGCTTTTGGCCAAAATTATTACTAAAATAATATTATATAAACAAGGCGATACGCTCAAAGCAATAAAATACAAACGATAACATCCTTTTAAAAAAGAATTAGAATGAATTCAATCGCTTATTCATACTTAGAAGTACTTTAATGAAATATTTTTCCAGTTATTTTGAAGTTAAACCAAAGTACAGAACAGAATTTGATAAAATTTCTATGGGACCAAACTGAAAGTATATCGTGCGTTTCAAAAATATGAAAAAAATCAAACCTATATATTCAATCGAAAGTCGTGTTAGTTACACTATTTATAATGCAAGAACTGCTGAACTGATTTGGCTGATTTGGTGGGGAGGTAGCTTAGAACCAGGAGACGGACAAAGGATACTTTTTATCCCGTTCGACCGCGTTTTACTAATTCACCCGTGCGAAGCCGGGGCGGGTCAACTAGTTAGTTCATAAAATACTGAATTCAGAGGTAACATAAAAAACCACCGAATTGCGAACCTCCCCTGTATTAGAAATATGTTGAAAACAATCTATAATTAAATCAAAAAAGAAAAAAACCCCAGGACAAAAAAAGTAATTAACTATTTTGTCGTGGTGGTTATCTTGAATTTTAAATGTATCATAGTGTATAATAGTATTCTTCTAGTCAAGCCCTTTCATTTATGATCCACTAGTTGCGCCCCGCGGTTTTACCCGCGGATAAAAGGTATTTTAATTATTTGTTCATCCTACGGGAAAATTTCACTTTGCCGAGATAAAATGTAGCCTATATGTTAATTCAGTGTATAAGCTATCTTAGTACCGAATTTCATCCAAATCCATTCAGCCGTTTGAGCGTGAAGGGGTAACAAACATACACACATACACACAAACACACATACAAACTTTCGCCTTTATAGTATTAGTGTGATGTGATGTGATTGAGGGAGTAGTAAAAAAATATGTAATCCGCCATATTGTGACGGCGGCCATCTTGGACCGATTTTCATAAAACATCTAAGAACATCTCGATTAATTCACCTTGCAAACAAAAAAATCAAAATCGGTTCATCCGTTCGGGAGCGGATGCCACAAACAGACACACATATAGACACGTTAAACTTATAACACCCCGTCGTTTTTACGTCGTATATCATGAAACACAACACAATTTTACTCGTATTATTCCACAGTTTTCAGGAGTGGTGATTGTACGTACGCTGTATATCTAGATATAAACATTTTATTATTCTAACATACCTATTTTATAGCGTTACGAGCTTCTGCCCGCAGCTTCACCCGCGGCGTGGCCTATGGGAAAATAATTTAACCACCCATTTCACCCTCTTAAAGGTGGAATTTCGAAAAATCCTTTCTTAGCGGATGCCCACGTCATTACATCTACCTGCATGCCAAATTTCAGCCCGATCCGTCCAGTGGTTTGGGCTGTGCGTTGATAGACCACTATATATGTCAGTCAGTCACCTTTGAGTTATATATATTTAGATGTAGATTACTGTCTTGGCTTTAATATTTTTTTATTTGGTCGGCTTGCGTTTAACCACTATAGGACGCCGGTAAATCGTTACACTCTTTGGCTGTTCGCATGATAAATATTTCCATGATTCATCCTTATAAATTGCTTGCCTATATTTGATGGTATTATATCATTCGTTAGCGGTTACCTTATTGATGACGAGTCGGCAGCCGAAGTGATAGCTCAAGTTGGTAAAATAAATATACATTGTATGAAATAGGGTTGTGCGTTTGATTGAATATATATCTTTAATCAAAATCAAAGTCAGATTCAAATAATTTATTGTAAATACACCATTTCCCTCTTTGACATATTTGACAGCTTCTTTAGTGTGGTGATTGAGTAGATCGGCTGATAGCCCGGAGGTGGTGGGTTCGATTCCCACGGCAAGACAAGTATTCGTGCACATAAAAAAAGTGAAAATACTTTTTTGAGTCTGGGTGTTGTGGGTTCTCGTAGTTCCTGGGTCCCTAGACAGGGAATCCTTGTTAGGGTCCAAGATCTATGTATGTGATTGTTGAGCGTTATTATTATTATTTAAAATTCTGTATTTAAGTAATTGTTCTAAGCATGTAAAATAACAATATACTTAATGTAAATTGTGCAGAAGAATAAAATATATTTAGAAACCGGCAGTGCGATATAACATTGTTTAATTAAATAAATAAAGAAAAGACATTTTTGGACATCACACCAAAAATCATCGATGTCTCGAAATTTTTGTAAAGTCGTAAAAATAACGTCCTTTAATTCAAAAAATATTAGAACACGCATATCTGACAGCCCTACCACACCACAGAGGTCCAATGTTTACAAATATAACTAGAAAGCGTCTCAACGATGATAAGACCGTTTTGTTGCAACCAAAAAAGGCAGCGGCGAGCGGACCGTTACAGCCAAGCCGTTGTCAAGACAGAATGCAATAACACGGCTTGTACAATCTTTCTCTTCTCGTGTTTGAAACCAAAGAATACTCTCTACCGAGAGAAGAATAACAACTCTATAGTAAAAAAATGCAACCATGGCGATGACCGACACCACACTAGCGCCATTGCGGAATAGCAAGGGAATGTTTGAAACACACAGTAGAATAAAATATGTACTGCAAATAGAGCATGAAGAGGATTTTGTATGAAGTACATAAATACGTTAATAATAATAAAAAAGAGGAAAAACAAAGGAAAGGAAATAACAAAAAGTTCTGTTACAAACGTCATTGATAAGCGTGATTTTGAGTTTCCAGAGAGTTTATGTTGGGGGGTGGCGGGGAGGTTAAAAGTTGCTACCAACATAGACCGTAGGCCGCGCTGATCTGTTGCAACCTTTAGAAAGTATCACTACTATGCTATGAGAGTAGAGTAAATGTTGCCATTATTAAGTATTTTTTATAAAAATTGGTTTCAGGTTACGTTTTTCTTATACAAAATTAGGTAGGTATGTATAGAATTTTTTCGATAATTTCTGACAGGGGTTTTTCTTTTTTTAATTTTTGCGATAATCTCTAAGTATTTTTCAAATTTTTTAAACATGTTTATTTATACTAGAAATTCATTATATTTTTAAATTAGCCTCTTTAAAGAAAATCTGATTGCTACACGGCTCTGGGTCTCATATAGCTATTATAATCTCTGGTAATACAGTCTTGAGTCTTGAGTCTTGACAAAGTTTTGAATCCTTTACTAGGTACGTTACTACTGGGTAAAAGTAGTGTAAAAGTCCCTAGAACACGGACATTTGACTAAATAAATCTAAAATTTAATTTTCTTTTTTCAGATGGCGATGTCACAGAATCAAATTAAATCTACAAGCCACAAGACGGAACTAACCACACTGCAGAATTTACAATATTACAAGTTACGATACTAGGCCATGCGGGCAGATCAAAAGCCGCCGCAAAACAAAGGACACTGACCTCATCATTTTAGGGCTATCACATGCGTATCATCGAGATGTACAACTTTTTCACGCGTATCACTTAACTGGCAATAAATGTACTAAAAAAATTATTGATTGCGCCGTTTCACACACTCTATTTTGATACGCAGCGTTTAAACTGTAATTAAATATTGATACGGTGATACGCATCGTGTTTCCTGTTAGACGATTATTTAAAGTTGCAAGTACTTGGTGATTGTTGGTTTTAAAGAAATAAAAATATTTTCCTATCATTACATTGTAGAAATCACAAAAGTGATAAAGTTAATACCTGAATAATAAAAAGAAAATTAAGAAAAAAATGTCATAAATTTAATTTAATGCTAATAACTTAATAGGATTGTCTAGGAATTATTTAAATATAAAATCACCATTTACTTGTCTAGTTTGTTCAGACTACACAATCACTGAGACAAGACATAAAAGTTTTAAAACTTTTTTAACTAAAAGAACTTAATTTTGATCTCTTATTAAATAATTATAAATGTTATATTTATGATTTGTAATGCCATATTAAGATGTAATTCTCTTTCTTGGTGTTCTTGTAGTTTTAAGTAAAATAGGGTTTCAGGATAACCTAGAAAAGGTTTTTTTTTATTTCCAATGTACTTCTACAGGGAGTAACAAAAACCCTGTTAAATAAATGAAGTATGTGTACAGATCATTACAAGTAGTCATATAAAAATGTCTAACAATACCTAAGTTATACGTATCTGAAGTTACACGCAGTATCTAAACACAAAAAAATAATACCATTTCCCAAAAATGTTTATGACACAAGCCGTGCCTATTTTTAAATAGCTAAGTAACTAAGGGAAGAGCAAACGCGGAACCGACAAACGGGGGCCGCCTTTGTCGGCTCTTTTGTAGGATGCCGCTCCTACACCTGTGTGCCTACGGGGACATGGGGTGCGCGGGCGGCGTGGCATCACTCGGCATAGGTGCGGCGCGGCCCGCGGCTTACATTCAGTCGCACGTGCTCTCTCATGCAATTTAGTCGTTTCCAGTTTGATCGTCGCGAATTTAGTGTCGAGTGTGATGTCGTATTCTAACGACGAATACTACAATATGTTAATGTGCCTTGGTAGAAGCATTTGTGTGATGTGTTTTTGAAAGCTCTTTTAAGAGCTAAAAATGATGTACCTATCTTGTTTCTTAACAATACAAAATCACACGTGAATTCGATTGTTTAGCCTTTGCTTGACGTAAAATGATTAGAATATGTCAGTGCGGCAGAACGGCACGCAGCACTTGTGTGCTTACCACTATTGGTCAAAGAGACCTTTTACGTCATTAAGTTACGGTCTCGCAATCCTACAACGTTGTGGTATGTGGTATAGGGCACATAAACGTATGGAAAACGCATAAGAAGTAATCTGTGGAATGGCCTCTAGTTCCGTCGCAGTAGGTATGCGCGGTGACTTAGCGTAGCATGGCGGGCGGTGCGGGGTGCGGGCAACAGGCAGCAGGCTGCGTCGGTGGTGCAAGTACCTATGTTGTCAATATCTGAGGTCGTCAACATTTTTAGTAACGGCATAAAAGGTTTTAATAAAAAGCACACGTAAGTTTTGTATGTCTCGTATTTAAATAGAACTAGTATTACAACAACCTTGAGTTGACACTGGATACGCAGCTCGCGGATATAACAGGGTTTTTGTTACTCCCTGTATATACGAATGTGTGGTAAATATTGTAATGGATATTTTTGGATATTTCCCATTTAAAATCATGTGAAGTGTAAAAATATTTAAACGGTATTATAAAGGTTTATGCAAATTGCATTTAAAAATAAAATATAAAATGTATTCCAGATCGATCAGTCACAAAATTATTCTTAACTAATTTACTGCCTATTTAAATATAACGTTTAAGTAATTTTTCTTAACTTTCCACTGCCAAACCTGTTATTTTATTTTTTCATTGTGTAATGAAAAAAATTACAAATAACAGATATAAGCTATCGAATAGATATAGTTATGCATTTATCGATTTTGTAATAACAGTCATAATGATTTTAGTCTTTTTGTAATATAATTGGTAACCGTTTTAGATTTGTTATACAGCTTTATATAATTAAAACTTCAATTCTACAATAATGATAAAACTTTTACGCTGATAACTCAAAATTTGGAATTTTTCAGTCTTATTAGATGGTAACTTTTTGAAGTAAAACTTCTTTATGTACCCTTGACTTGGGGAGTAAGCTGGTGAATGCGGGGCGAGGCGAACTGCGGCGCCATTCTTTCCTAGACAGGGGAAGAAGAAAAAAAAAAAAACACGGCGAACTGAAGTTGAAAGTTGTTGGTTTATGTAATCACCATTGTCAGCATAACAAAATTAAAAATTACTTAGAATTTGCATTATTATATTGGTATGAAAAGTAAAATGACAAGATGCCGACATTAACATTAACAAAGCAAAAACAAAGTTATACCGGCCGATAGATGGAGCTAAAGAAGTTATACTTCAGTCGTGTGGCGCTTTTTTTCTAATATACAACTTAAACTTAGCAAATCTAAAACTGTTATCATACTTAGCTAAGTGTTTATACCGTGTACCTACCTATTATAATAAACTGATATGTTACTTGGAGTTTCAAATATCAATTGAATCTTTGACTAACTTATCGGACGCTAGGTTTGTGGTTAGGTATTACATGTACTCATATCATTAGTATCTACATCTTTATGGGTTTCATTGGGTCTTTGTTCAGTAATTCAATAACAGGTGGGTTTTATAGTAATTAATTAAAAATCTGATTTTAAGTGACACAAAAACAAAGTAGCTTTTCATCGTTTTTTTTTATCTATCACTTTCATCGTTTAATTTTTATATTCCAAATAAATATTTCTTGATAGATTTAGCTAGATGTCCCAACATTCATGATTCCTAGGGTATGTTTTATTATAATCGTATTCTGTAGCTGTAAGTTTTCAAGTCTCGATATTGTAATAATTTACGATAAATAAATGAAATGAATAAGAAAAATACGAATTATTTTTTCCTTAAAATTATTGGAAAACTTAATAGACATCACACAAATGTTTGTACTGCATAGTAATTGAACCCACAACCTGTAGTTCAGAAGGCCAACTGAGCTATCTGGCCAAAACAAAACTTCTCTGGGGCAGAATTTGGCCGTATCTTTTGACGTTCAGAAAATATTTTTTGATGTCCAGAAAATATCAAAGATACTGAACAAAAGATAAAACAATCTCTTGATTGAGGAAACCCTGACGAACCTATTAGTGTTCCTAGTAAGCTGAAGTATCGAGTTGTATAGTAAAATATTGTAACAATTAATTCAAGCACAAGTAACGCCCAACAACTTAGTCTGTGAGTAACTTATAGATGTCACTAGCGTAGTGTACAATTTTTACCACCTAAAACAAGGACACATCTATCATAACTGTATGTCCTTGTAAGTTTTACCGCTTCGACGTAATACCGCAAAATATTCCTAGATGGCAGCACATGTTCACAGTCTTCGGTCATCCAAAATCTACCCAATCTTCTGGTTTTACTGATCCTGTTTTTTTTTAGACGGTCCGTTTAGATACTTTCGCTATTACAGCTGTAATTAAAAAAATTATATAAGCAGCATCAACAGCTGTTGATGCTGATTATATAATTTTTTTTTGTAATGAGGTACCTTAAATAGTACATCATTAAAATTACAATGTAGCCATTACTACGGCTAATAAGTACCTAATTTAAATTTGACTTAAACTGCTAAAATAATAATAAGAATGTGTCCATTAACACTTTTCTTAATAACTACAACTATTACACGGCTAACACTCACGAAATACAGTCGAATAACTCGACCGGTGTTCGGGCAATATAGACCCATAGCCGTAGCCGTGTAATAGTTGTAGTTATGAGTACTACTCACGTCAGTTTCTATAATATTATACTTTTCTTAATGTCTTTATTAAGGGGAAGACACTTTGGTCATGAGTCTTTTTGAGTAACACTCACTTATACCATGGTTCAATATCACTATCACTAAACTAACTCAAAAGGTTTTTTCCTTTTTAGTCTTCTCACTATATCCGTATTATCGCGGAGCTAGATCGCCTCGACATTCACATGGTGGTGAAGCCTTCGTTCATGAGCTTCAGCGAATTTCTTTATGACGTTAAAAACAAGGTCTACCTTTAGGTCCCGGTGTAGGTCCTCGTTTCTAATATACCAAGGTGCACAGATTATATAAAAAAAATCGTAATCCGCATGCTTAGAATGATAAAACTCGAAGACATGACTTCGTCATCTACCATCAGCTTTTATTTTTATAACTGAGTAGGCCCGTAATTGACTGCAGTCTCACCTGATGAAAAGTGGCGCCGCGGTCTGCGATGGTACATGCTTGCTTAGAAGATACCTGTATGTACATTACTAGGTGGTAGGCTCTGCCAGTTATTCTGCCGCCAAGCAGTAGTGCGCAAGAACTACTGTGTTCCGGTTTGAAGGGCACTGTAGCTAGTGAAATTACTGGGCAAATTAGACTTTAGGAACTAATCCCACAGTCTAGTATACTTATTGCTAGACTGTGCTGATGTCTCAGAATGACGTTCGCAGTGCAGTGTCACGCGAAACTACACTTGAGTTTCAAGTGTCACTGCAACTGATATGGGCAGCCGTGTCGCTTAACATTAGGCGTGTTATGCTCGTCGCTCAGTTCGTAATGTTATTTCGTAACATAAAAAAAGAAAAGCTCCAGATTGTACTTATTGTACTTATCGGGAAACAAAGACGCTGGTAAAGTGTTCCATTCTTTCGCTGCTCGGATTATAAATGTCGAGTCAAACCGATGTATGAGTCAAAGGAACATCAACCATAAATGGCGTGTAGCTGTATGCCTTGGTCGATGGTGAAACGGAGATGGTGGACCTAGATTGTGTAGCTCCGCAACGCACTCACCAAATTGTAACGTTAAATATCGCAGTAGATCACGCCTATAATAATGAATCAACACTTCCACAACTTGCTAATATTTTCTAGCAGGCGTTCACTTTTTAGTAAAACTACTCACGCTTGACAGTAAGCTGGTGAATGCGAGGCGAACAGAAGTTGAAGTTGGTTAACGTTAGTCAGCTAACTAACGTTAGTTAGTTAAGTTAGTAGTTCATGTCACTTTTTATACACGGTGGAATTTAATTCGTTATTTTCCATAAATATATGTACATACTCGGACTACGCTATATTGTCGTACAGTCGTAAGCAGCAATATTTTGTTTTTTAATCCTCCTAAAATAATTGGATAAAGCCGTGGTGGTTAAATGGCCGAAATGTCTATTTAACGCTACACACATTGCGTGCACCAACTGAGCACTTTTGTAAATGTTTCGTTGTTAGTAAAACACCTGTTTTTTTTTCTATGTCGCACGGCTTTTCTTTAGAATTTGAATTCGGTAAAAGTAATTTTATAGTAAGTACAACACACCTAGACTTAAGTTTTTATTTAATAAGTAGTTTTGGTATTTAGTAATATAGGAGCGTTCTAAAGCATGGAATGAGTACATACATTTAAGGAAAAGAACGAATTAAATTCCACCGTGTATAGGAATATGCTTGATGAAATAGGTACCTATTGAAAATTCAGACGCCTGCAGAAATTCCAAGAGGGTCCATGAAATAAAAAAAAATTATTTCTTACCGAAGGTGCCTAAAATTAATTTCTTAGAAGTAGTACGGGAGAAGTAGCATACAAATCAACTACTATGTCTCGTGGCACAATAATTATGTAGCATAGGAAACGACCAAAACTCTATAAGCAGCGCTGTATCCTGACAATTAATAAAAATATTGTGTTAATTTGAGCAATTTATTAGTCTTTGGCTAGCTTTTTACTCTATGGTAATAAAGCATTAACTCCTCCTAAATGTCCCTCATCTCTTTCCCTCTGCTTAGCCAACCGTTCCTCATCATTTCCATCAATCCCTAATCCCAATCTCTCAATCAGTTTTTCTCCCTTATCCCCGTGGAGCGCTATGAAGGTTCTTCTCCTCTTCTGCGCTACGTCTGGGTCAAAAATCCAGGTCTTCCGGTCGTGGATGACTGGGTGTCCGATTATGTTAGTTCGTACAAACGCCGCTAGTGGTCCCGACTCTGATAGCTGCGCTGTGCTCTGTCGGTAAAGCAGGGCCAGGATGCAAAATGAAAGCTGAAAAAGAAAACATCTGTCAGGATTCAAGACGATTTTTAGCCTAACACACGTTGTCTTATAGAAATTTCCCAAGTAGTAAAACCCATAAAAAAAATCTAGTCACTTTTTCCCGAATTCGAATTAATTTATATGTCTCGCAAAACCTTTGGGCTGTTACGACCATTTTAAAACAAACAATAAAAAACATGATCAAGTATTTTATCATAGTTTTTAAAGGCACCTCGCGGTTTCATTCGTTTTTTCCCACTTTCCTGGGGTCACTCATATTTTTCTACCACTACACATATTTTTATCTCAGTAGTGTCACCATCTGTGTGCATAATATTAGATATTTTGAAAGTAAGCCACACAAAGAATCAAACTGACAACGTTGCACTTTATACTAGGATAGAGATATTATTAGGGACCTTTCTATAGTTACAAAACTAATTTCATTCTATTTTTACACTGTCCGTCTTAACAACCGACATTGCAGAATACGTGAGCACATTTTAGCCATACTTATATAGTAATCTGTGGGCCACTCCATGTTTCTAAGTATATCACTTTAGTTTTATACGTGAAACAAAACTGGTACAACACAATTTAAAAAAGGAATTTATCGATTCACAATTACACAATCCGTCTTTAACTCCTTATTTAGGTAGATAAAGATATGGAAGGTTCCATAATAAAATTAACCCATATTAAAAAGTATCACTCACAATAATTTTACTCATAGTTCCAATTATAGATAACTGTTCAAAGATGTTTAAACGTAATTTAATTTCTTTTTTAAAACACACGTTAACACTGGCTGACCGCCAACTTGTTTATTGCAACTTTTACATTTAAAGCAGTGCAGGTTACTTAATAGACCTGCCATTACCGGTAGGGTTGTTAGTTCACACATTTCTGAGGAATCTTCATCAGCATACTTTGGAACACGGTGCTTCTCTTTCAATAGGGTCCACGCTACCAGTGGACGTAGTCTTCTCGATCTTGTTATCCCGGCAGCGGCCCAAGCCGAGGCTCGCACCCCAAGGGTGCCCTTGAGCTAGTTGCCTCCCACTTTGATGGCTTTAAACGCCTGCTCTCCTGCCCGGTGACGCTGTAAAGGTCGGTAGAGATCAACAGATAAGCACGTTAAAAAAAATAACAAGGTGCTTCTCCCACGGGGAGTGTATGTCAATCATCAGCTTCAAATAAAATCTACTTTCTTTTTTCTATGATAGAAAAATTAAAATATTTAAAACAATACAGTGGTAACCCTAATGGCACCCGTTATACCGCTCGTATCAAGTTACGACATGGGGTCGATGACGAAGACAGTCTAACGTCCTATTCAAAGAATTTAAGCAATAACGTTTGGTTTTTCTATATTTTGACAACATGACCTTGTAAAGTTACGCAATATCTATTATATTTTAATGTAAAGTAATTTGAATTTTAAATAATAAATTACGTGTTATGGCATGTTTAAAAGATTTGCACAAAAGTTATAGACATTAATAACTTATTTATTTCAACATAAATAACCACATGGATATGAAAAATTATAATACAGAAACAACGCAACTTAAGCAATATTTAGAACCGTTAAATTTGACATATATTAGACGTAAATAGGGCAAATTTTGTGAAGCATGCAAAACGAATAATTTAAATGTAGTAATTAGTATATTTGCCTGGAGTGTTACAATAATAAACTTTAAATTAAAAGTCACTTAAGGGAATTATTCATTATTTTCACAGTAATAGTTAACCTATAATAAATTAAGTCATTAGCGAAAATATTCTAGGTATGTGGCCCTGTGACACATTGAATGGATTTGGATTAACCACCATCAGCAGAAAACTAGGAAATTTTATACGTCATCCGTTATACTATTCATATTCCTTGGTAGAAAATAAGAAAAATTCCCGCTACCTAACTTTACTGTTCCCTGATTGGCTAATAGTACGTCTGCTTTACCGACACAGTAAACAGAGCGCGCGCATGAAAAATCAATACTCGTTACATGAAAATTTGACGTTTCCCTAATCCATTTGCGGTACCAACAACAAATAATATTGAAAGCAAAACCACCAAAATGATGCAAGAATATGACGATGATTTCTTTTTTGAAGAGGACAAAATGTGCGTAAAGTTTCACTAGAAACCGTGACAAATGTTATCTATTCGTGTTCAGTTTATCTCTGTTTGACTTCCTATTTGCAGTTTTAGTTGAGCTCGCTAGCTTTTTGTGTTTTGTTTTGTGTTTTGGTGGTTCTGAAGCATGTGGAAGCAAAATGATCAGTTCTTTCTGCTCTCTGACCCGAGGATTTTTCCGCAACTGGGCCCCGTTCCCATCAATATGTTCGAGGACCGCATGTAATGTTATTATTTTTGCACTGTTTCATATTTTCTCACATTATTGTTAACAAATTGTTTTTCATCTACTTCAGTAGTTGTTGTTATTATTGATTTCTTATTTTCTATACATAAGTAAGGTGGTTATTACGTATCTATCTACTTTAAGTCGCTATATGTCTACAAAAGAATATATCTTTAATATCTGCAAAAGAATAATGGCCAGTTGGTCGTGTTTTTTAAAGTGGTAAGGCGGTCTGAATATTTAGGGAATGGACCCTGGCCATTCTTCTCAGTCTGCATTATAATTACTAATCCACTTACAGTGGTAACTACACTACACACACTTACTTTAACTAGGTGGTAGGACTTTACTGCAAAGTTCGTCTAGGTAGGTACCACCACTTTACCAGTTATTCTGCCGCCAAACAGTAGCGCGCAAGCACTACTGTGTTCCGGTTTCAAGGACACTGTAGCTAGTGAAATTACTGGGCAAACGAGATTTTATGACCTAATCTCAGTCTAATAATCTTATTTCTAAACTGTGCTGATGTCTCAGGATGACGTGCGCAGTGCAGTGTCACGCGAAACTATACTTTAGAGTTTCAAGTGTCACTGCAACTGATATGGGCAGTCGTGTCGCTTAACATCAGGTGAGTGACTAACTTGTCAAGTCAAGAAAAACCAAGGGTGGTGATTCCAGTAAACCCTTCCCCTCTCCCTATGATAAGCGCCCAAATTGGCGATTATCGGGAACCCTGCATTTAGCATAAAGGTATACTTAAAAAATGCCAGCTAGTATTTGGTAATCATCATCATCATCAGCCTGTCTTAGTCCACTGCTGGACATAGGCCTCTCCCAAGGTACGCCATTCAGCCCGGTCTTCGGCTCTTCTCATCCAATCTCATCATTTGGTAATACTATCAATAAAAATAATAATAATGATGATAATAACGCCCAACGATCACATACATAGAACCTGGACCCTAACTAGGATTCCCTGTGTCTATCCTGGGACTATGTGTATTATAATCCCAGGAACTAAGAGGAACATGGTCCCACAACACCCAGACTCAGAACAAGTATTTGTGCTTTTTTTTCTGTGCACAAATACTTGACCTTTCGCGGGAATCGAACCCGCCACCACTTGGTTATGAGCCAGCTTGCTCAACCATCACACCACACTCCACAGTCTAAACTATGAATCTTACAGGTTTTATTATGGTCGAAGCTCAAGTACAAATATTTTAGACATGTAGGAACTTAAACGAATGAACGCCGCCTCCGAGCCGACCTGCTTAACCACCACACCACAGAGGCTGTCAATAATTTAATAATGTATAAAAGACATTAAAGTCATTCGGAGTAAAAACCCAGATGCAAAAACATAAAAAACGCACTTTTTTCTTTTCTCTATAAGTACCTACATATCATTAGTTATGATTAGTTTTGTAGCTTTTAAGCATTTATTTACCTACTTATATTACTTTTTTTTATTTAGCAAGCCAATCGAAAATAAACCACCAAGCAGCTTTTTAATGCAAATCGAAGAAAAGTAAGTTGCGTTAATTAACTTTACAAGTACTGGTTAAGTACCTATTTAGATTTCATTTTTTTCAATGAACTTATTTTTCGTCTAGTGCCACAGTGTCCTTTGAAGAATCAACAAAAGATGTCTCAACTACCGCTTCTAATACGCTGGAGGAGTAAGTACAATGAAACAATCATTTTTAGTTTCAATTTTAAGCTGTTGGTGACGTCTGCGCAATTTAAAAATACCAGTTTTAGCAACTACTTTACTTTCCCATATATTGACTTTCGCGCTACTATTTACTTGACATAAAGTAACACGGTATAGATAAAAATGTCAGTAATAGCAAAGAAAACATATCACAATATTCGTATGTTAAAACGCTTTTATGCAATCAACCTCAATATTGCAGCAAAACATGCATGTATCTATAATGATCACAGACTTATGTAATAGATTTATTTAGCTTGTTTAAAATCGTTGCGACGGCTATTATTTATGAACCAGCTTCTCATCATATGGAAACAATAACGTGGGAACAAGAGATGAACCCTGCGGTACACTTATTTATTCCACAAAAACTGCTTGCCCTAACGTAACTAATTTGGTTTGTTTTGTTTACAACCAAATTGTACATTTTATTGTATCTAAATCTAAGTATTAATGGTTGTAATAGTGAGCCTCAACATTTTAATATAACAATATCGAAAGCCTCATGCATTTCTTAGATAGTTAATTTTTATCGTCATAATTATGTGTATGTGTGTTCGAGACGTTTGGTGCAGAATTTTCATTCATAAATCCATTGCTGTGCAGCACCCCAATACTACACTTCGTAATGTCGCTTTAACTTTAATTATCACCAATTTATTCAATTTATTCATATTTATATATGACCCAACCCACCTACACCAATTAGGTAGGAATCTACCTATAATGTCTAATGCTAACTTAAACTATAAAACATTTAATAATTATAGGGAACCAAAGAAAGAACAGAGCGTTGGTGGGATAACAGAGTGCATTGTCAACGATCTCCGACACGAAAGATACATGATATACCATCAGGATTTGATGTAAGTTTCCAAACATTTCACGAATGTTACATAATAAAATCTCAAAAGCACTTTGTAAGCTAGTATAGTAACACATTATAATTATAATGATAGCAATGATGGAGTCATAGCATAGAAAGTTTTCTTGTTCTCAATATCTACGTAGTATAAATTCGTACAAGAAACTAATTTTCTTATAAAATGATTAATGTAGTGGCAGTGGCTCACGAGATCTTCCATGTTGCGAATTCATAACTGTTTAAAAAGAGTATAACCATTCATTATCATGCGTCATGTTATGGGAGAAATAATAATTTAACTATCTGGCACAGCTAGGACATAAGAACAAAAATTATAAAATAAATGTTCAGAGTAACAACAAAACAAGTAAAACATGGGAACCATTTAACTGATAAAATGCTAAAATATTTGTAAATACATACAAAGAATACAATATCACCTAGACACAGAATAAACACCTATGCTCATCACACAAAATAATGTTTTTCCTGGGTGGGAATTGAACCCTAACACACACTACAGTCTGGACTGTGTGTGTGCCTTCTGGAAGGCAGAGCTACTGACAACTAATATCAAGCCATTGACATAACTAAAAAAGTACAGAGACATTAATATTGTACTGATGATGAATTAATCATACATAGTGATGTAACTATCAACAAGCCCACCTGGACTTGTTGATAGTTCCATTCATTGCTAATTAATTTCATTGCCAAATCTCATTAACCTGTGATGTAATCATTGTGTGATTTTGATTTTCAGGTCATGCCAGAGTAGCTGAAGCTAGAAAATATAGAATATTCATTACATGTGTGTTTGCTAGATTTATCGATAGTTTTAAATGAATAAATATTGTTATAATATTTACATCTTTTATTTCGTAGATCTATTATAGTCTTTTATAAACGTTTACTAATCCTATTTTCAAAACGAGATTTGTAGAGTAAATTTACCTGCTGATGTTCAAAATTTAGTGGTTACGTAATAATTATGTTAGCTTATCAAATTAATAATAGTCGTATCATATCGCTTAGCTTGTGTTCATTAGGCACCATTTAGGAATTTCATGTGAGTATGTTGTATTATTTATTTAGCTACAAAGCCTGTATCAAATTTTAGTTAATTATTTGACATTTCAGGGGTATGACAGTAACTTCAGGTAGTGTAATTCTGAGCAAAGATGAGAAAAACCTCATTGGAATTAGCATAGGAGGCGGAGCTCCACTATGTCCATGTTTGTACATTGTACAGGTAAGAAAACTCGCAGTAAAAAATAAAGCTAGAAAAGGACCTAATCGCGATTTTGTCAATAAAATTTTTGCCAAACACAATATGACTACTTCTATAACTAATATTTGTTTATTCTAATAACTGAAATACTTTTCAGATATTTGATAACACCCCTGCCGCAAAAGAAGGGACATTACAAAGCGGTGATGAGTTAGTCGGGGTTAATGGGCAATCTGTAAAAGGGAAGACCAAAGTCGAAGTAGCTAAAATGATACAAGCTGCTAAGGTTAGATTTCTTGATTAAGAGCTTGAAAATTCTAGACTTCTGAATGTAGAATACCTATAACAAGAATGAGGGGACGACGACAACCAACCAGATGACTTTAGCAAAGAAGGAAAAGAAGAATTGTGTGATGATGCTAACATTAAATAAATTCGAATAAAACGAAAAAACTATCATTAACTTCATAATTAAAATTAACAAAAAAAATTAAAAATTTTCAATTCCAGTTTTAAAAATCTCATTTTATTTTATGATATAATCTAAAATAATTTTTAGGATGAAGTCACAATAAATTATAATAAGCTACACGCTGATCCTAGACAAGGAAAATCTTTGGATATTATTATGAAGAAAATGAAACATCGCCTGGTCGAGAACATGTCGTCCGGTGCTGCTGATGCTTTAGGTAAAGGATAAGATAAGCTACAACCAAGAAACAGATTTAGATGAATACGAGTCATAATTAGGCAATTTTACAAATGAATATTTTTACTTTTACAGGACTTTCTAGAGCCATTTTATGCAATGATACTCTAGTGGCAAAGTTGGATGAGCTGAAAGACACAGAGTCAGTTTACAGGAAACTAGTGGAGCATGCTAAAAGGTAACTATTTTTTATTTATTTCTCCGATATTCATACAATTGCAAACACTGCTAATTACTCATAACAAAGTGATGATACAATTTTTGACAAGTGATTTTGTGTAAAATGGTAATCTCAACTTACGTCACAGAAAATAGTACAAAAAGTGTCTAGATCGTGTCTACGTATCACAGAAGATTTAAATACACCGAGAAGAATGGTGTTGCCCATTCCCTGGATATTCCCTGATGGACACTGGTCTACGTTGACGTAACAATCACATTCCAGAATGCTAAAATCCTACTTTGATCTTCTACAAACGTACAAATCTATGGGCGACATATTCGCGAGCATTGGCGTGAGGGAGCCGCAAGCAAGAGCTTCAGAGGCCTTTACGAAATTCGGACAGTACCATCGCATGTTAGAGAAAGACGGGATCACAATGCTGAAAGGTTTGAAGCCGGTAAGGTTCTTATACTTTCATCATTATCATCGTCATCATCATCATCATCCACAATATTTTACATCGCACAGCTGAGTTTACACATCTCTTGTATGCTTTCTCTTCTCTCTATTTTGTCTTTTATTCACCTCTATCTTATCCGGTCCTTGTCCAAATTAATTATAGAATAAACATTAATATTTAATGTAAGTGTAAATAACATTAATACAATTACCAAAAATAATTTGTCTCAACAGATATTAGCCGACTTAGGCACATACCTTAACAAAGCTATACCGGACACAAAGCTAACAATCCGAAAGTATGCAGACACTAAGTTCGAGTACCTCTCCTACTGTCTGAAGGTTAAGGAAATGGATGATGAAGAATATGGATATAACACTCTGCAGGAACCCTTGTATCGCGTGGAGACAGGCAACTATGAGTACAGGTAGGGAATAATAGTGAAACTAATATACTGCCTTGTGGTACACCCAATAGCCGTATATCGTTAGACTACACTACAAAAATGAATAATTTTTGTTTTACAAATCTTTTAGTAGGTACTGCCTACTAGTCAAAAGTGGCAGATAAACATAGCTTCGTAAGAAATATGAACGCAGTAACTCAACTTTTTTTTACTTTTTATCAACTTTCGCTACGAATCATTAAATTTTACAGTATTGTGACTAATCTGCCCGCTTCTATGGTGTGGTGGTTGAGTTAGTCGACTCATAGCCTGGAGGCGGCGGTTTGCGCTTTTCTTGTACTTGTTCTGAGTCTGGATGCTGTGGGACCATGGTCTTTGTAGTTCCTGGGTCCCTAGATACAGAGAATCCTAGTTGGGGTCCAGGATCTATGTATGTAATCCTTGGGCGTTATTTATTTTTGTTTAATGCAGATCACTAATGCACCTATATGCCATCCATTTTGTAGCAGCATTAACAATCCAAGTAGGAATATAGTAGCGACTTACCTATAGGCGTACAGCCTATTTTCATCATAACATGAATACTTCTAGACTGATCCTTCGCTGCCGTCAAGATGCACGTGCCCGCTTCGCTCGTCTTCGCTCCGATGTACTTGTAAAACTGGAACTGCTGGATAATAAGAAAACACAAGATGTTGCCTTTCAGCTGAGGCGATTCATTACTGGATTTACTGCTTATCACAAGTAAGGACAAAGTTACAATATGGCTTTGGAAAAACTGCATGGTCTTTGTAGTTCCAGAATACCATAATTTCATGAGTCTAAGCTTCAACATCTTAATATCAGGAGAATAAATGTAGTTAAAAATGAAGTTAAATAAAGTTAAGCTTGAAGACTTCAAAAAACAATGAATAAATAACAATTTATGAACATTTAAGGACATTGCACTGATGTCCGTTAATCTGACATTCCTGAGATTATTTATTACACCGTCATAAACTTTGATTTACGGTGTGGTACTGGTTTGAGAATAGGACCAACCCATATTTCTGCAAGGGGGTGCCGTAAGAGGCTAGAGGAATATCCAGGGAAGGGCAGCAACGTTATCTTCGGTATTATAAAATCTTCACCAATCACCAAGCGTAGTGATTATGGCAAACCGCTCTCTATGATAAGCGTCAAAACTGGTTTTTATAAGAGAGGTCTTTATTCAACAGACGTCTTCCGATGACTGATGATGCGAAACTTTCATAGCACATTCATTGACAACTAATAGAATAATAGATAGATTCTGCTTCTGCTTTTGTGAATTCTATAATTGAAGCTCATTTCCGAAACTAAAAATCATAACATAAATGTTAATGTTAATGTGAAGATTAATTAGAATTCATCTTTAAATACCATTTGCAGTGTAACCCAAGATCATCTCGTGGAAAACTCAACGCTGTTCCCAATTGAAGTAGACCTGTCTCAAAATGCTTTCCAATACAAATCCACAACGCAAATTATACAGGTAATGAGGCATTAAATATAGTTATAGTTATCATAAAATCATAATCATTTTGAGCTACATTTATTACATACCCACATACACAACATATACACACCCACACTTATTACCACAAATTAGGCCTTCATTTAATACAACAATGTCAACTATGGTTGCTAGACAAATGCACGACGTCTAGACAACCAACGCAAGAGTGCAGCGTTGCGTTAGTTGCTTTGCGAAGATTGAAGAGGGCACTATGAAGTTGTTGTGCAGTGCAGTGTGTCTTACGTTTTATCTTCTAGTCCATAGTCATCAAGAAATAACTTTACTTCTCCACCTTCCTACGATTATTATTATGCTTGACTTATGTTTTTGGTATAATCTATAATTTTTGGGAGTTTTATTCGCATATTGATTATGTCAACTCTATTAAAACTCATTATATTCTAAATAAATACATTTATTATCACAATAGATGACACTTCGCAGCTCAAGACACCTTGTATTTCTCCTACATCCGACAATTGTAACTCGTACTGTACTAGCATATTATATGTTATGTTTTCTCGTAGAATAGGTCCAAAATTTTGACCATATTTCAAAGTAAAGTGAAGTGCAAGATGAAGTCTATCAATAAATACTCAGTAATATTTATGTTGGAAATGGTTTATTTTTATAACCTGACCAAATTGTGAAAATTCAATTTTTCAGGATAATCCCGAAGAAGACGAAGATATTGAATATGCAAAAGAATTGAAAGAATATCACGATATAGTAGACGATGGAGACAACACGAGCAACGGAAATAAACAACACAAAGTAGACAACCGTCGACCCACCAAAGAAATAGACTCCACAGATTCATCCGAACAGCTTCTGCCAGGTTTCGATACAATCGACAATCCAGATAAATCAGGTGACAGCCTTGATAAAACAGATGCTATAGACAATCTTACGCTCCTGACAGAATTAGGGCTAGCAGACACGAATGATTTTGGTGATTTTCAAAATGGAATGATAGACAATTTTAGGCCTACGAATGATGATGCCAAAAATGATGTAGATGATGTTTTTGAAAAGTTATTAAGCGATTTATAAGTTTAACTAAATTTGAGTTTTGACTCACTGACAGTTGTGAAGCTTCAATCAAAGATATAAAAAGTATTAGACAACTACTTTATCTGTTACTATAAAAATGTATTTTAATCATAATTTAACTCTAATCTAACTATATACCTACTTATCCAAATATATAGCTAGAATTTTTATATCTATTAAATAAAAATCATTGTAATTCTCAACAAGTATTTTTATTAACAATTTTTTTACGAAAATGCAGTAATAAATAATTGCATATCGAACTTAGACTCTGGTATAATATTTATATTGTATGAATTGCATTAATAAAGAAAAGTTTTCATAAATGTTCACCAATCTAATTCTCAGCACTACACTTTTGACAGTAATGTTAGTGAGAATAATAAGTATTTAAAAAGTGTTTTCTGCTTTTTATGATATATTTTCTTTATTACTGCAAGTTACACAAAGATTCACTAGATTTTTCACATAAATGATTGTTACTACCATACTTTAACGTAAGTCATATTTTTTGTCTTTGTCCTTAATTCTAAATATCTATTACACTTTGCTCGTGCTGTAAAAGTCGGTAGAAACTAACGTTAACCCGTTCAAAACACCTTTGACCTCTTCCTCCCTCCTCCTTTGATTTATGTACATTTTTGTTATGTACTCTGAAGTTCCTCGCCAGGGCTCAACTTAATATAAGTAGATATCATACCGATCAGCATATACAGTGCAACTGGATTTTGAACGTATATAAAACACAATCATACAATCAAATAAAGAAGTCTCACGAATGGTCTGTCAATATGAAGAATTAAATAATGAAAGGAGATGAAATACATTTCATCTTTATAATTTTGGCAACTATCTGTTTTATGGCTGGTCTAAGACCGAATAGCATAAAACGTTAAACTACTACAGCCTTATTAATAAACACGAACTAGCTTTAGACTAGTTACACCATCTTTTGTCTCTTTCGATCTAGCTAAATATTCCTGTAGCATAAAAAGGACAAAAGCTGAAGTAAGTAATCCAAGACTAATACCCGTTTATTAATAAGGCTGCTTGAGTTTTTTTTAAAGCATAAGGCACGTTTAACTTGCTTTAGGTACCAAAGTATCTATTACTTACCGTGAAAAAGCTGAAAACTGTTTATTCGTAAATGTATTCTATGCGTCTTGTGACCACGGGCCACGGGTATTCCCCATTAACAAGCAACAATTCTTTCCCTTTCAAACCTTTAACGTGTTTTAAATAAAACTTTAATTTATCTGAATGTAAAGGAAAATGCTTATGGGCCAACCTATCATGAACTCTTGGAACTATGTGAAGAAAATCCAGCTTTTTCAACTTATCATAGTCTATGCTTTCAACAAACTCGTTCAAATTCGCTTTAGCGTTCTCTTGTAGCTGTTTCAAAGTGTCCGATGCTTTTTCTTTTAAAGTTTGGAGTTTGACCGACGCTGTATCGGTAAAAGTCTGGAGTTTGGTCGAAGCGGTGTCGGTCAAAGTCTGGAGTTTGGTCGAAGCGGTGTCGGTCAGAGTTTGGAGTAAAGGTGTAGCCGTTTCCTTGAGTTTCTTGACGTCAATTGTAGCCGTTGTAGCGTGAATTGCGATGAGCAATGAGACCTGGGGAATAAATATTTATTACCTTTATTTTTGTGTTTGAATCATAATTTTTTTAATGTTAAAGAATGACGGGACGAGCTAACCATTCGCCTGATGTTAAGCGACACGTTTGCCTATATCAGTTGCAGTGTCACTCAGAACTCTAATAAAGTTTTGCGTGACGCTGCGCACGTCATCCTGACACATCAGCATAGTCTAGTAGTAAGATTACTAAACTGTGAGAGCAGATCGTAGTCACAATTGGCCAGTAATTTCACTATCTACAGTGTCTTTCAAACTGGAAAATAGCAGTGCTTGTGCTCTACTGCGGGGCGGCAGAATAAATGGCACAGCGGTGGTACCTACATATACGGACTTGGCAAGATCCGATAGTCAGTAAATAATTAATTTTTTTGAAAATCTTTGTTTAATGGTAAAATGTCGCCATCTTGACAATAATAGTAAATTGCCATTTTACCGGATATACCAACATAATAATACAAAGTTTTAACTTTGTTGTGTGACAATAAAGATCTACGTGAACCAAGTTCCGTTCGCCTCGCATTCACTAGCTTACTCTCCCTTCAAAAACAACTATATGAGAGTAGTGTAGAGAATTCAATTGTGGTATAGTTTTGATTAGGTTGACAACCGGATAGAAGAAAAAATCCTATGGCAATTAAATGTATTTTATCATCGAAGTAATGTAGTAAAGTTTTTAAAAATTGGACATGGCCAAAACGTCATGTATCCAGGCGATTTAAAAAAAATGTTATCTAAGTCAAACGGAATTTCATCCAAAACTTGTGTTATTTTCAGTGTTAGTGCATAAAATTGGTGGCATTTTATTCGTTAAGTGCTGGATTACAGGCATGAGTGTGGAAAAGTAATATAATCAAGGCGAAACGTTTCTTTTCGTGTAGTTTCCGAAACTAAGCTTCTGGTAAAGTTGCCATCACTTTACTAGGAGTATGACTTGACTTGATGACTTGGACTGTGACTTGAAATAACATAACTTGAGAAATTAATTACTTGGCACTGGCTAAATACACAAAAGTGTGGGTCCAAAACAAAAACAACAATATAAGATTAATAGTTTTTTTTTTTTTTTTTTTTTTATGTTTTGGCTCCACACTATTGTGTATTTAGCCAGTGTCAAGTAATTAATAATTTATCATGTTAATGATATTTCACGCAAATATGTGTCAAGTCACAGTCGAAGTCATCAAGTCAAGTCATAGTCCAGTCATAGTCTAGTCAAAGTTATACTCCTAGTAAAGTGGTGGCAACTTTACCAGAAGCTTCTATGGAGTTTTGGAAACAACACGAAAAGAAACGTTTCACCATCATTATACCATTTTCCCACACTCACGCCTGTAATCCAGCACTTAACGAATAGAATGCCACCAATTTTATGCACTAACACTGAAAATTACACAAGTTTTGGAAAATAATACAATGCGGCGACGCAATCTTTTTCGCATTCCCGCCAAAACTCCAAGATTAATAGTTAGTTACTTACCAAAACAACGAGTCCCTTCATGATTGGTTCACGTGTGACAAGCGGTAGCGACTGGGCCAGCGCCGCGACACCACTGGATATAAACAATCTATTGCTGCAACCTTGATTCGGACGGCGAGTATTCTGGACGGTATCGAATTTAGAAGTCGGTATCGATTTATCACTTACAACACTCTTGTCAGAAGACATATTTTAGGTTATTTTATTTAAAAAAAACAATTAAGTACCAAATCTATGTAAGCCAGCCAAAGTCAAAGAATTTAATTGCAAACAGCCTATTTTAAGCAACAATTAAGTACCAAATCTATGTAAGCCAGCCAAAGTCAAAGAATTTAATTGCAAACAGCCTATTTTTAGCACTTTTACAAGTGAAAATTATATTATGTGGCGTTAAACTTAAAACTATATCAGAAACTGCCACCCAAATTAATATTAGGTACCAAAAATAGGTTATATCGATGTATGAGATTGAACTACTGGACTGTTCGTAGATTTCCCAAAAATCATGACTTATGGTCGATATCGACCTTTCGGCACTCAATCGGTTCATAAGTTCTGCGAGTATAAAAATGTAGGTACCTTAATGTTGGTACATATCACTCAAGTTTAACTTCAGAGATCGAGCTTGAAACGATGCACCAACGGTTTCGAATCAACATCGACTAACAGAATACTTCCCAAAAGAAAGTATTAGTATGTCCATCAGGATTTTATCAAAATTCAATACACAGACAAATGCCATGCCCCCTGAATCGCAAACATTGACACGATGATTTATGTACGCATGTACTATTTATGTAATTACGTAGCTAGTTACGTCACACGACCCCTTTGATGGAGGCAGGATGTTTCCATATTGGGGTGAAGGCAGAGACCTTTTCCGCAAGTGAAACTTAGAAAGTCTGATTGAATGGAAGATAGTCCTAAACGAAATTATAATAAGAATGAAAGTTCCTTGTTTTTAGGATGAAACCGCGTTGTTCCCTACAAATACACTTTTGAGTAATAAATTCTATTAGTTTTTTAAAACTTATATATTTTTTTTAGATTTTTTTTACGAACTATTGACTTTGGGAGTAAGCTGGTGTATGCGTGACGAGGCGAACGGAAGCTGAGAGAGAGATATAAGTGAATATAGAAAGAGAGTTACGTTTTTTAAATTAGTAGAGGCAAGAGAGAGGCGGGTAACAGGTTGAATTGGTTCACGTAGATCTCCATTGAAGAATAGAATAGATATTTATTCAGGACAAAAAGGCAAAAAAAGGCTTAAAAATTAAGTGTGACAAAAAAAAATCATTTGCCCGTTGCCACGAATCGGTCGCAACTCAGCATATTGCTGGACATGCAACCGGCGCTGGTCTTCCGTTGGGACCGTTTCGGTGGCGTCACAATTACTTATACTAATAATAAACGTAACCAGAAAAATGAGAGACGAATACATATACATATATAACGTAGACGAGAAGAATAGCAACTACGAGTGCTTAGATTATATTACACGCGTGTGTGTGAATAAAATAAATGTAGCTAGCGTAGCCAGAAAAATTGTGTACATTACATAGCACTTGTCACCATCACTTTGTTACGTTGACAACACATTGTCAATGTAACAAAAGTTAAAATTTACTTATCTGTATTATAATGTAGGTATATCCGTTGAAATTACAATTTAGAATTGTCAAGATAGCGACATTAACATTAAACAAAGTTATACCGGCCGATGGAGCTAAAGAAGTTTTACCTCAGTCGTGTGGTTTAAAGCTCACTCGTTTTTTTACTGTTTGATTAAATTAAATTAAAATAAAACAACATTATCGTAAAATAAAAATATATTAAAACATATGCACAACTTGATAGCTTATAAACATGTATGTTAGGCACTAATATTACCGCTATTTCTAGATTATATGCATTTTTTTTCTTTTATGTCTGTTAGGGTCACCACTCACTTTGGAAAAACAAAACGATATTTTTTAAGTGGTAGGCGCGTTTGACTGAACCACGCTGTCGTTAATCAATACTTAAGATTTTATTCTAAAGAATAGAATAGAATATATTAATTCAGTATTATCCATTCCAGACGTACTATACGTACTATATAATTGGATAAGCTCTTATAGTTAGGTACTAAATGGGTATAAAACCAAGTATTTATTTAAATCTTTTTAATATAAAGCTATGGTGAGCTATTAAAAAATAACTAGGTATAACATTTACCTACGTTCTTCCAAAAAATAATAATTTAAAGAATGAAATATCGATTTGTAACCGATAATGAACAATATCACATTTATTTCAAGGTATTGAAAACCCAAACGAGATTGTTCGATAATTTAAAAAAATTGTCCGTAAAAAAACAAAACAATGGTTAGAGATTTGACTGATGACTGTCTGTCATGAAATATACTCACAGCCATTTAGTTTCAGGCTTCTAGCAAAAATATTGAGCTTTCATTCTCCATTGTTTCTTGCTCTGCCCAAGTGCGCGGTGACCCTAATAGGCTATTTGACTGCTATATTTTTATTGCATAAATAAATAATATATTTCAAAAAATAGAAATCGTGAAAACAAAAATTAAATATCTCATAAAATTACAATTTACAGGCATTTTAGAGTAGAGAAAGCTCAAACACGCAGTGACGTCAGTTACATAGTACCTCATTACTAAGTTGTGGTAACTCTATGGTAGCTCTATATACATTTCTGGCTTGTGACGTCACAAGCTATGCTTTCACTGTGAAGGCTTTGGCTGTGTGGAAGCTCCACACGACTGTTTTGCGAGAAAGGGAAAGGCGATGCCCTCTCCAAAAACGTCAAAAGCGTACTACTCCGTGTTTTATTTATTGGTTTTACTTACATTTTTAATTATTACATTCATTTTAAGCCATTTTATAAAAAAAAAAATTACTTATTCATTTTTAATAGTAGTCAAATAGCCTATTTAATTGGTGAATGAATTTATAATTGTAATTAATTGGTTATTATTGAAAATTTATGAATTATGTATTTAATTATAAGGCGTTTTAACAAAAAGATTATTCGCTAACTAACATTATTTAACGTGTCATATAAATATAAACTATCAATTGCAGAAATGCATGTGCAAGTTGTGCAACCATGAAATTGTTTTATTTAATAAATTCCTATCATTTGAACAAAACATCGACTTTCAATACATTTTCAAAAACAACCTTCACCGAGACAAATTTTATATGTACACTCTCGACCGAAACGCAAAAGAATCACGTTAATCTGTTAAAGACCATATGTGCTATGCTATAGAGCCCAGTTATCTTTGGGTTTAATCTCAAAATAATAAATATTATTATAATAATAACGCCCAATGATCACATACATAGATCCTGGACCCTAACTAGGATTCCGTGTCTAGGGACCCAGGAACTACGAGGACCATGGTCCCACAACACCTAGACACAGAACTAGTATTTCCGCTTTTTTCGTCTGCCTATATAATTGTCCTACCGCGGGAATCGAACCCACCTATGGTTATAAGCTGACCTGCTTAACCACCACACTACAGAGGTTGTCACGAAAGACACGGAATAAGCTGAAATGTTGTAACCTTTATTTTGGTATTTATATGTTGTGCCAAGTCTGATAAGGTCATGTGAGAGGTCAACGTCCTTAGATATTCAAGGTTAAAGGTCACAAAATCAGTTTTTTTTTTTGGAATATCTCCCTTTCTGTATTTCTAATCAATTTTACATTAACATAAAAATTTACTGGATTGTCAGGCATCGCTAAAAAGCCAGACAGCCTCTGTGGTATGCTGGTTGTGCAGGTTGGCTCATAACCCGGAGATGATTTAGATTCGATTCCCGCGGCAGAACAAGTATTTGTGCACAGAAAAAAGCGCAAATACTTGCTCTGAGTCTGGGTGTTGTTTTGACACAGGGAATCCTAGTCCAGGATCTATGTATGTGATCGTTGGCGGCAAATATTTTTAAGTTGAAGTTAAAATGAAAGTATTTTTTTTATAAGCAACGATTTCTTTTTTCAGCACAGGTCGTGTAGTTTACAGAAAATTGATTGAAACCGATTTTTCGTTTAAAGAATTGCACTTTTACATCCTGAAATGAATAGTTTAAATTATATTAAGCTACGCGGTTACCTAAGAAAAGATATTGAAACAGGCATAATTTAAACCCCTCTGCAAACAAAGAAGTGTTTAAGTTTAAACTCTGTATCTGTACGTTGCATCGTATCTCCCAAATGGATGCAACAATGCAACAATTGACTGGTCCGATAGCTCAGTTGGTAGTATCCCTGCCTTCTGAACTGCAGGTTGTGGGTTCCATTCCCATCCAGGACAAACGTTTGTGATGAGCTGATGTTTGTTCTGTGTCTGGGTGTTGTATTGTATTCTATGTATGTATTTACAAACAAAAAAAAGTTGTGGTACCCGTTATCTGTTTCCCATAGTACAAGCTTTTGCTTAGTTTGATAGATGGCGCTGTGTAAAATGTCCACATTTAATTGTCGCTTGGAAGGTAAAAATCCCCTTTTTAAGGGATAAGGGTTTTTTGCGTTAGAGGTTTTAAGGTTATGGGTTATCGAGTTTTTTTGAGACATATCTCTTCTTAGATCTCCGAATAGCTAACATGATTAATACCTTAATATGTAAGACCTGCTTTATGCATTAAGCCATTACTAGGCTGCCCAGCTGTGAAAAGAACTGAGATGGCTTAAGAGCCATTCGTGATGGGTGATACGAAAAGAACCAAGTTGATTTATTGGCACCAAGACGGCTTAAGAGCTTTGGTGGTAGCACGTAAGTAAATATTTTAACTATATTTACTTCAGTTGCCGTATTCTAAAACCCAGTTGGAAAGGTTGCGTTCCCATTCGAAATCCACTCTCGTCTCTTTCATTCTGAATGTATATGAAAGAGACAGAGTAGATTTCAAATCGAAACCATTTCAGTTCAGTTTAAAATACTGCTGCATGAAGTCCAAACAGAAAATAACGGCCTTATAAATTTTAGTTAAATTTAATTAATGCTTAAAATGTCTGTCCTGAAATATAAAAAACGATAACGAGACGGCAGTTAAAGCATTGATTAAATATAACCAACGTTTATAAATGCCTTATGATACAATTCCGTTGTACAATATCCTAAACTAGCTTCTGACAGTACTCAAACCTATCGCTGTCTTTGTTATTACGCTCTATGAGAAAAAGACGACAACATTATCAAAACTGTCAAATTAGGTTTACGATTTTGTCCACTAGAATCGATACACAAGAATAATTTTATAACGTAGTTCCAAAAATTTTACTAGATGGCGTTATTGTGTTACTGTAATGGCAGTTGGCTTTGAATGCGAAAAGATTAGAAAGTCACCCGACTTTCTAATCTTTTCGCATTCAAAGCCAACCGCCTTCAAAACGTGTTACTTATAGTTCCAAAAATTTTAACTAGATGGCGTTATTGGGTTTTACTATAATGCAAGTTACGTTTGAATCCGGAAAGATTACCCATCCTGTGCCTTCAAAACGTGTTACTTTACTATACAATACAATACATACTGGTTCTCTCGCTTTCCATCAATATTTCGTCTATATATATAAGAAAATGTATTTAAATAAAGCTTCCTAACCGATACATAAGAGAAGCGGTATCTAAGATTATAATAAATATACATATTTATAAAAAAATATGAAAGAGACGTTTAAAGAATATATTTTTATCGATAGTGCAGAGAGATTCAATGTTTAACTGTCTTTTTTTTAGTTTTGGCGGGAAAACGAAAAAGGTCGCGTCCCCGCATTGTAATTATTTTCCAAAACTTGTGTTATTTTCAGTGTTAGTGCATAAAATTGATGTCATTTTATTCGGTAAGTGCTGGATTACAGGCATGAGTGTGGGAGTGTGGTATAATGATGGTGAAACGTTTCTTTTCGTGTTCTAAAACTCCATAGAAGCTTCTGGTAAAGTTGCCACCACTTTACTAGGTTGCTTTAAAAATGTATCAAATATAAATTGTAATCATATCTAGGATTAATTAATGTACACTAGATCACTCACTTGGATAATTTTGATTTTTATTTGCACCATTGTAAATTGAATGAAGATATTATTTTGCTTATAAATCAATATTCCTATAAACGCCTCTTTCATAAAACCACGTATAAATCGCGCTTGTGAAGAAAACGGTTCAATAAGCTTACTGTGTCATTATTTTCTTGCTTTCGAAAGTATCTCGGCAATTATTCAACATTCAACTCTAAGATAAATACACAACCAAGATTTTGTATATAGTTACCAGCGGTAAGGTGGAGTCGAACACTTCCATACATTGGTTAGTGCCAACTCCAATATCGCTATCTCACTTGACTATTCTCATCTCTCTCTCTCCTCTCTATTTCCTCCCTTTATCCAATCTCTATCTCTTTCTTCTCTATCTCCTCCCTTTGTACAATCTCTATCTCTTTCTCCCCCCCCCCCCTCTCTCTTTCCTACGCAATCTACAGTTTTTTTAAAGTTTTGGCCCACACTTTTGTGTATTTAGCCAGTGTTAAGTAATTGATAATTTATCATATTAATAATATTCCACGCAAATATGTGTCAAGTCACAGTCGAAGTCATCAAGTCAAGTCATAGTCTAGTCAAAGTCATACTCCTAGTAAAGTGGCCACCACTTTACTTCAAGCTTCTATGGAGTTTTGGAAACAACACGAATAGAAACGTTTCACCATCATTATACCACTTTCCTACACTCATGCCTGTAATCCAGCACTTAACGAATAAAATGCCCCCAATTTCATGCACTAACACTGAAAATAACACAAGTTTTGGAATCTCAAATAATTTGAAATTTTCACTTTCTATCAATAGATAGAAAGTGAAAATTTCAAATTATTTGATTTTTTCTATCTATTGATAGAAAGTGAAAATTTCAAATTATTTGAGAGAAGGAAAGAGAGGACTTTAGTAAGTGAGACAACGGTAGTGGAGTCTGGATCAAATAGGCGTTTGTAGTACAATTTATACTTTCTGCAAAGTGTTCAATTTATATTTCATATTTTAGGGATCAAATTAACCTTGTCTTAAAAAAGTCTTGATTTGACCCAGAGTTGAATTGACCTAGAGTTGAGTTGACCTGAGATTGCGTTGACCCCGAGTTGAATTAACCCGGGGTCGTGTTGACCCAGGATTGGATTATACCGGGTTTAAGTTGATTTGCGACCGTGTTTACCCTGGATTAAGTGGACCCGGGTTTGAGATGACCCAGGTTTGACTTGACCTTGCCGGGGCGAGATGGTTAATGCAGTGCATCTCCATCTCGCCCCATCTAGGCGGTGGTCAGATCACGGGGGGGCTTTAGTGGGTTCGAGTCCCACATACCCCTGCCACCACAGGGGTGGCGGCAGGGAAGTGCGAGGGCATTTCCCCCCTTAAAAAAAAGTTGACTTGACCCAGGCTTAAATGTCTTAGGGTCGAATAACTCCGAGATGAGTCTTCGTTCTTTTTCAAGAATGGTGAGATAATCTACATTCTTCAGCTTTTTTTACAATCGTTTCTTTGTTAGCGCAAGTTATGGTAGCAATATACACATATATATGTGACTTGTACATGTGTATTGGCGTACTTATGTCGCCCACGACGCGAGTTGGGCCAATTCGTCGTCTTCCTCTGTAAAAAAAAAACAATGTTAAGAAACAACCTAATGTATTTTTGTTCAATTTTCCTAAAAGGGAATACACGAGTATTTAGCGTTAATAGTCTTTGTTTTAAGGTATTCTATTATTTACTATACACGGTGGAATTTAATGCGTTCTTTTCCTTAAATATATGCATATGCATACTAATCATCATCATCATCATCATTAACAGACAACATCATCACATCAACCAATAAAATCATAAAAATCAACTGATGTTGAGAGCGCCTGATCGATGCAATGCGTGGCCTCATAGTTGTACTGACCAGACTTAGACTCACTGTTATACTGACCAGTCCTAGACTCATTGTTATACTGACCAGTCTTAGGTCCGTATTACAGAACGATGCTCAGTCATCGATTGGTACTCAAGCAGAGATTTCATTCACAAAATGATCAGTTAGTGAATGAAATCTCTGCTTGGGCAGCGATCGATGCCTGAGCATCGTTATGTAATATGGACCTTAGACTCATTGTTATACTGACCAGTCTTCGACTTGCTAGGCTTGGGCTTGTCGTGGACCAGATCGGCGACCGGAACATCGGGCAGGTTGTCGGTGGGCACACTAATGCCCAACATTTCTTTATCAAGGTCCTCCTGAAAACAAACAACATTTTTGTTAATAATCGTCATTTCAAAATGATTTTTAGACACTGTAGTCTATCTGACAAGCCACTTAAGTTATCTGACACACTACTGATGCCCATATAGTTACTTAGCACTATAGTTTGACAGCTTATAAGTTATCACATACACAAAGTGCGAACTTAAGAGCTGTCGATCTTTAGTGCAGACGGGAATCAGTGACTAAAAGACCAGTTAGTTTAAGTGTATCTTTAATAAAGTTTTTTAGACTGTAATATCAGGTCATAAAGTCTCATTTGCCCAGTCATTTTTTAATATAAGTTCCAACTCAAAGCATCTGACAGTTCCCTCAAATTGTATGATAGATCACTCAATTTGTCTGATTGTTCAACCTAGTAGTCTGACAGTTCACTCAAAATTTTCTGAAATATCACTCACATTATCAACCTTTTTGCATCCACTTATGAACATAGGCCTCCCTCCCTAAACCCCCCTTGGTTTTTCATAATCAGGCATTTTTTTTTTTTTTAATTTATTTAGGTACATCAAACAGCACACCACAAACATAATCTTAAAATAGTATAAGCCTTAGAATGTAGGTAGTTAGTGTACCAACAACGCTGACCATAAATTAATAAGAAATATAATGAAAACAGAACAGAGACATGTAACTTAAGATATTTAGTAGGTACCTGATTCCTAACTATCGCCTTAAAGTATCTAATTATATACTATTTAAAAAAAAAAGTGTTTCTAACATTCTAAATTACAAACCGAAGGTAAAAAAGAAACATAAGATATCTTGGTCATTTCTAATGCAGACCGAGGAGAATGCTTCCCATTCTCAGGATATCACCTTAACCGGAAAGATCATTGTGTCTGATAAGGAATCTATCTTCCTTACCTGTTCCAGCTCCTCAAGCTCCTTTTCAAGCTCATCCTCATCGATATCGTTGGGGAAAGCGACGTTGTTGCTGATAGCGTCTGTAATCTCGCGAGAAATGTCGTGCTGTTCCGCGATGTCGTCCATAATATCGTGCACTTTGTCCACGTCACTGAAACAGGAGGAAATTTGAGCATCATGGTTAATAACATAGTTTTTAAGTGTTAGTGACGTTTTGAAAATTGAAGACAAATAAATTTCCTGGTCACAAAATTAATGTGTTTTGCTCCTACTTTTTCTATAAAAAAAAACCTTACTTACATGTCTTTATGAGCGAGTTTCATAGCATTGGCAGCATCCCTCATTGTGTTGAGCACTTGAGCGTTAGTGTTGGCTCCTTCTAACGCTTCTCTTTGAGCTTCTATCTGTGTTAGTGTGCCGTCAATCTGGGTCAGCTGCTTTTCGTAGCGCTTCTTGCGCTTCAAAGCTGCGATTGCGGCTGGAATATAGATTTAATTATGGTTTATTATTAAAATATTATTGCACATCACACACACACACACAACAAATCAAACACACAAATAATCAATAGAATTGCTACAGCTTAAAATAGTACATAATAATTTAGTCATACGGCATTAAGGGTAACTTCCACATTTTTTTTCAAATTAATTATATAATAATAATAATAATATGTGTGGACATCTCACACAACACCATCGAGCCCCGAACTAAGCAAAGCTTGTACTATGGGAACCAGATAACTGATACAATACTTAGATACTTTTTTGTTTGTAAATATATACATAGAATACAATATAACACCCAGACACAGAACAAACATCGATGTTCATCACACAAATGTTTGTCCTGGGTGGGGATCGAACCCACAACCCGCAGTTCAGAAGGCAGGGTCACTACAAACTGAGCTATCGGGCCAGTCAAATTCTATGTTTGGCCAGATTTTTGGCAAGTCCATTCCCTAGACATTCCCTTATTTTCTCTTACGGTACCAACAGGAAGAGACGGTGGTACTATTTGAAAAACGGGACAGTGCCAAAATAAAAATAGAAAAACACTGTTTAAATAACAAACCATTCCATCCAGCAGATCACCTGCAAGGAACAGTTGTCAATTCTCCAGACTATAGAGACATTGTGCACAATACCGAGCATACAGATTCGGACAAAATGAAAGATAGCTCAGTGAACACATCTATCTGCATACAACTCAAAAATCAGTTTGCAACTGCCAGCAAATAGGGTTATTTTTCTACAAACAGATTGGCAAGTACCAGAATATAGCAAAGCATTAAAAAAATTTGTCATGTTGAAGGCCACTTTCTGAGTAGATATAATCTGAAGCATGATACATTTTAGACCGCATTGTCGCTTAACATCATGTGGACACATGCAAGACAATCTAAACTAAAAAATCTTGCCTATTGCATCAAATTTTTTTACAATTATAATCCATATAACAATTATTAAAATTTAATAAATGAAGCAACTTTATTACACTGTTATAATGGCAATAAATTAAGTTATCAGTCTCTTACAAACAAGTCAATTAGTCATAAATGTAAGATAAAGAGCATATATAAAGAATATAATTGTAGTTAGATTGCAACCTTCAATCTAGTATAGCATTACAAATCATATAGTAGGTTTCTTATAAGATATACAATATTAGGTATTTACCTATGAAATTGCCATTTTTTTTTTATTTTCTGTATTTTTTCATCCATTTATCAAGCTTTTTTACCTAAAACTCATAAGAAATTATAATTCTTAGCCAAACAAACATTGTTTTGAGTTGAAATGGCCAGTACTACATAACAGCAAGTTAAAGGCCTATTATTATTGTTATTCCTAGTGGGCATTGAGGCCTGCAGCCTTAGGTTGCTTTAAACACTTCTCCCTGCCTGACTTATAACCCTAACCAACTCATTTCCTTAAAATAGCCTTAGGTTACTAACATAGCTGTACCAGTGATGATGATAAAACCGGTGGTATCAATATCAAGGTTGAAAATAATAATGAGCAATTTTTAAGGTTGTCAGGGTGATTAACCATTTTTGTTAGAATTAGATAAGTACATGGCAGGTTATTGTTACCCCTAATATCTTGGATGCAAAAAGACAACAAAGATTTAAACTTTCCTTTGTTACTATTCTGATCTAATACTTAATTTTGAGTTATGAACAATCTATATTGATTTTCTAATCAGAGTAATACAATATATTATTTTGAAACAGATGTGCATTGTACGGCTTTGGGATAGAACTATTTGTATAGGTCTATTCCAGAGCTCCAAATGACTCATTAACTATTCAGTTTAGAACCTGGAATAAAAATCACCAGAGAAGTTAACATAAGGGAATAATGCTGGATTATTTCGCATTCGACGTGTGTGCTAAAATTGCAAGGTCAAAACAACAAAAGACAACATCATGATCACAAATTTTCGTTAGGAAATTAAGTTTTGTCTTTACTAGTTAGTTAGACTAACCTCTCTTATTCTTCGTGCCATGTTTCCTTGCAGTTTGTATTTCTAAATCTACCTTTTTTTCTAGAAATTCCTGCTTTTTGACCAAAAGTTCTTCGGTCTCGCGTAATTTCTGTATTGCTTCGTGGGTTGACGGACCCTTTTCCTCCTTCTTGCCACCAAATATCTTGCCAAGAAAACTCATTTTTATGCACCTTTAAGTGTCTAGCTACTTTACCAAAGCAGATTACAGGAAAGTGTTTGTTATTTACGCATTTATTACGAAAATAATTATTGTTCACTTCCACAATTCCTCTTTACAGCGTATGCGTTACTATATGTAGAAAAGTACTCTGTGGTATGCGTCACCCACCCGATAGCACTTTTTTATGTTTTTGGTTTGGCTCCACACTTTTGTGTATTTAGCCAGTGTCAAGTAATTGATAATTTTTCAAGTAAGTGGTGGTAACTTTACCAGAAGCTTCTAATTTCTATGGTGTTTTGGAAATAGCACGAAAAGAAACGTATCACCCTCATTATACCACTTTCCCACACTCATGCCTGTAATCCAGCACTTAACAAATAAAATGCCACCAATTTTATGCACTAACACTGAAAATAAAACTAGTCTTATAAAATAATAAAATTCGGTGACGCGATCTTTTTCGTTTTCCCGCCAAAACTCCGATAAGCACTTTCGTTTTACGCTGAAAATATCGATAATATTACCATTGTGCTAAAAGTCATTCCAAATTATTATTGCCGTGACATTGATATCACGTATGTCGACAGAATTTCTTTATTACTGCTGCTAATTGAGCTATCAGACCAGTCAGACTTTCTTGATCGTGAAAGACAAAGATAATGTGATACGTGAAAGAAAGGTAGGGAAAGAGATGATAAGGTACATAGTAAAGGTACGTCGTAAATAATACTTGTAAAATCAAAATGGGCCAGCTATTTCATTTCATATTGTATGAACACTTTGTCCCTGAAATGTTTTTTTTTTAAATAAGTCAACTGTGTATTGTATTATACAATATTAATCTCTCTACATCACTAGTTAACAAAATATCATTTTTTTAAGACCAATATGCTTCGAGCATGTTATTGCTCGAAGCCAATATACGTTTTCGTTCAGGGTTTCAAGATACCTAATGAAAAGAGTATAATAACCAACTTCTATACACAATTCTATGATAAGTTGATAACACAATCAACATATCTTTGGAAAAAATGTCTGTTGTGAATGAAAACGGAACGCGTGTTCTATTATTGATTTAAGCAGAAATTGGAATGCAAAGGCGAAAAAGGCGTTTTGTCATACTCCTAGTAAAGTGGTGGCAACTTTACTTGAAGCTTCTATGGAGTTTTGGAAACAACACGAATAGAAACGTTTCACCATCATTGTACCATTTTCCCACACTCACGCCTGTAATCCAGCACTTAACGAATGGAATGCCACCAATTTTATGCACTAACACCGAAAATAACACAATTTTAGATAAATAATACAATGCGGTGACGCAATCTTTTTCGCTTTCCCGCCAAAATTCACTGCAATAATTAGTTTTGGCTTTTTTTTATGTTTTAGCTCCACACTTTTGTGTATTTAGCCAGTGTCAAGTAATTGATAATTTATCAAGTTAATGATATTTCACGCAAATATGTGTCAAGTCATAGTCGAAGTCATCAAGTCAAGTCAAAGTCTATACATAGTATCCTCTACTTGGTCTGTGGTCTAGTCAAAGTCATACTCCTAGTAAAGTGGTGACAACTTTACTTGAAGCTTCTATGGAGTTTTGGAAGCAACACGAAAAGAAACGTTTCTCATCATATCATTCATTTTCACCGGCCAAATTCTTTAAATTACCGAACAATTTCCTGTTTGATGGTCTATTTTAGTACATGACATTGGCGAAATTGTGGCGAAATTGCCGCAGAAGCCACTACCTAAGATTAAATTCAATTCAAGAAACGTTTCACCATAATTATGCCATTTTCCCACACTCACGCCTATAATCCAGCACTTAACGAATAGAATGCCATCAGTTTTATGCACTAACACTGAAAATAACACAAGTTTTGGAAAATAATACAATGCAGTGACACGATCTTTTTCGTTTTCCCGCCAAAACTTAGTTTTGTCTTTTGTTACATCGTTGACAGCTTATCAGTACTGCCAGATAACAATGATTCCCTGCAAAATAGGGGTGCTTTTATAGGCTTTAAGGGAAAAGTTGGGGAATTTACAGCTGGAAAAATAAACTTTTGAGAAATTTAGAGGTTTTTGAATATCTCTATCAATCTTTAAACTGCAAATGTGACTCACATCACTATTTTAGTTAAATAATACAATACAAACCTACAAACACGAGTTTGGATTATTATTGATCACTACATACAGAGTTACAGACCAAGAAGCTTAGATAAGAACATTGGAGAATGAAAGGATAATATTAATAGTAATCTGGCAGCACTAATGTTGGATTGTTTTGTCGCGAGCGCCCCGTACTGTCTGGTGTAGTTTTTTTATTTATTTTCACCTAATTACAAAGTAAACTATTTCAAATTAGGTGAGAATTAAGAGATTAATTAGTAATTATGGTTCGAGTGATAACTCAGGAGACTTACGATGAAGTCGTCAAAGAGAATATCGATGAATTCGATATGACTCCAGAAGAAGCTATTGCAGAAGCCGTAGCTCAATTTCAAGCACAGGTATGTTTACCTATAATTTAAAACTAGTAAAATAATCTGTTTTCGTCATAATATGTATAAAAATATCCAATATATAATTCAGTATTACATTACCACAATTTCGTTATCGTAATATTTGCAACTTTATATTTTAGCTTCAGATCTGATGATCAAATTGCCTTAATACGTGACTCATTTGTTCGACCATAATATAAAATTCATAATGAACATTCTATTAATCATTATCAAATCTAAACTTAAAACTTCTATTGCTGCTTTTGCAGGATTTTCATAATTTTTTCATTGGGTTATGATTAGAGAGGTAGATGAGATTTGTAGTAGTGAATATTGCTTAATCGAGATTTTTTTCTGTGATAGACTTAAATATGTCCACTGTCTCACTTATTTGTAAGTAATGATTGGCGAAATACTTTTGGTTATAACCATCATCAATTTGTTTTATAGTAAAATAAATTCTTTACCAGGGTGTAGATCTATCAAATATCATAAAAGACCTAGCGAAAAGCCCTGGTGATGGCCACATTGTCAGCACAACAATGACAAAGTTGAAGAAGCTGTGTGAGGGTGACAGTTATGATATGCAGAATGTACTGGCAGAATTGGATATCTTAAAGGTATGTAGTTAGCTAAGTTTTTTTTATTGTACTTCTATCAACGAAGTACAACAATACAATCAATGAAAAATGCTTTATTGACACCAAAAATATACATGTAGAAAAGAGAATTACATAATAAGATAGGTACAATGGATGGTCCTATTGCTAAGAGTGATCTCTTCCAGACAACCTTAAAAATTACATAGTTCTAAGTCTGTGGATGATGCAAGTTAGTTTTTTGCCTGATGTTTATATAATTACAATCATATAAGCATAAATTGGGTATAAACATATTATAGTCATGTATATAGAAAAAGGAAGTGGAGGTACTATCTGAAAGTTGTCAGCTTGAAGCCAAATTAATTCAACATTTATTCTAAAGGAGTTTGAACATTTTTAATCTGAAAAATCCACACTCTGTCGTTCTTCACGAATTTTGACACAAATTTTGTCTTAATCCAATTTTTTATTCTTTTTTTCTGCTCTGTGGTTACAGCAATAAATACAAGGCTTTACTAATCAACATCAGTTAAGTTTAATCAATGCTAACATAACAATGTCCTGTCAACTTCTCAATGATTTAAAATTTTACGAGCAGTGATACATAGCAATTTAAATATTGAGTGTTATGTATTTAATTATGAAATGCCGGTACTTAAATGTGGGTATGTTGAATTAAGTTTAGTTTGTTTTCTACAATCAACTATGTTGTATCTTTTATTGACTTTTATAATTACAGTATGTAAGTAAGCCTGAATATATCCATCTTTTTCCAGTCAGAATGCAACAAAGATATTGCGCGTCGAGTAAGAGCCGGTAACGAAGGTGCATATAAGTTATTATTAAACTTGCTAGTGTCTAAAGAGCAAAAGTTTCAGCAAGAACTGAGCCAGAGAGATGCCCAGTTTATTGAGAGTGTGCTGAATACTTTAGTTGCTTTAATGGACATGCAACCAGATTTATTGGATGCCAGGGGTGTTGATATTATAAAATGGTATGTATTCAGCCTGTGTGGTCTCGGCGGTGTGAGAATTGAATACCCCATCTCTGGATGCCATAAGAGCTGGCTTTTATATTACAGTAGATTTTAATGTACCAAGGAGAATATGGCTGCCCATTCCTTGCATATCAGTTCAGCTGGCTCTTACGGGAAGAGATGGGGTGGTCCTATTTTCACACCGTTGGGATAACACGGACCAGTTTTCATCATTAAAAATGTTTTTGTTTTCTTTATTTCTTTCTTTCTTTCATCCAAGTATGTATCAGTATGAAATTAAAGAGATTGAAGTCGTCTTAACTCCTTTTAATTAACTATTTTATTTCCAGTATTCTAGATAACATAGAAAATGAAGATATACTGATAGCCACACTAAAATGGACTGCCAACAGCTGCGTCAAACACGAAATGAACCGTCAAAAGTTATTTGCGAAGAACATTGGCGAAAATTTAAAATTACTACTCAACGTTAATGGCAATGAAAAGGTATACTTACATACATCACTATTTTTTTTGTTTGGTTTTGGCTCCACACTTTTGTGTAGTGGTGTAGTACTAGTACAGTGGTGGCAACTTTACCAGAAGCTTCTATGGAGTTTTGGAAACAACACGAAAAGAAACGTTTCACCATCATTATACCACTTTCCAACACTCATGCCTGTACTTCAGCACTTAACGAATAAAATGCCACCAATTTTATGCACTAACACTGAAAATAACACAAGTTTTGGAAAATAATACAATGTACGTCAAAGACAAGGTGGGTGGCTACCCGGTTATAGCTAGACGAAATCAGAGATACATGTGTGATGAAGTTGAGGCACTTTATGTAGACATTCAATATAGTGTCTACCATTTTCTTGTGGTGGGAGTGTATCGACCGGATGATAGGGATGTTCATGTATGGAGGCCACGTGACACTTTACTTCTGACCAACCTTTTGACAGCTTCTGAAAATAACACTGTGGTCATTGCTGGTGATTTCAATTATCCCGCCTTAACATGGCCTACTCTTACAGGACAACATTGTTCAGATCAGGAAAAGCTATTTATTAATATGTTTCATAGCAGTAATCTTTTTCAATTAGTTAACAGTGCCACAAGATTTCGACAAAACCAATTACCATCGCTTTTGGACCTAATAATGGTTAATGAAAAATCACTCATTAAAGAATTAAACCATAAATCCCCCATAGGTAAGAGTGACCATTGCGTTCTGGAATTCAGTCTTCAGTGTCTTATATCTAAATCAAATAGTTCACCAAGGTTCAGACGAAACTACAACTTGATTAACTTTGACAGCTACAACTCTGATTTATTAAAAAATCTTCAACCTATAGATCTATCATGCAACACTGATGAACTGTGGATGGGTATCTTAACCGCAATTAATACTACCACTGATAAACATGCTCCTATAAGAAAAGTTAAACCTAAGGTGCAGAATAAGCCATGGATTGACGAGAATATTCTGAAACTTACGGCTGACAAAAAAACACTTTGGGATAAATATAAGTTATCTGGTGAAGACGGTGACTATAAAAAATTCCGTGAAGTGAACAATAGATGTGTTGCGCTATCAAGGAAACAAAGAAGTTCCTACGAATGTGATATTCTAGAATATGGGGATAAGGCATTCTACTCGCACATCCGCCGGTGCACAGCATCTAAAGTTGGCATTCCTCCTGCAATCAGAAACGACAATGGAGACTTAGTTACAAAACAGGTTGAAATGGCTGACGTTTTTGCCTAGGAATTTCAAAAAGCCTACTCTCAAGAGCCAGCATTTAGTCAGCACTCTAAAATTACTACGGTAGCCAGAGTAGAGAATAGCTTAAAAGACATAACATTCACGGAAGAAGACATCGAAAAAGTTATTTCTAACTTAAAGACTCAATCTTCTCCAGGACCAGATGAATTGCCAACCTGCATTCTCAAGAACTGTCTCAAGACCTTGGCCCCTGTCTTTTCGGAGCTGATGAACATATCCTTTGAGACTGGATATGTTCCATCAGATTGGAAGCATGCTATTGTAACTCCAATCTACAAGAAAGGGGACAAAACGGAACCTGGTAACTTTCGACCTATTAGCCTTACCAGCATAATGGTCAAGATTATGGAACGTATTATAAGCAATAAGTTGACACTATTTTTGAATGGAGAATGCGTAATATCCTCTAAACAACATGGATTTGTCAAAAAAAGGTCTACTGTTACGAACCTGTTAACATGTACTCATGCGTGGAGCAAGGAGCTGGATGTCAGGAACCCAGTTGACGTTGTGTACCTCGATTTTGAACGTGCATTTGACAAAGTTCCCCACCAACGTCTTCTAATGAAACTGGATCACTTCGGAATACGTGGCGCTCTGCTCAGATGGATTGGTAACTATTTAGATGGTAGAACTTTCCAGGTCCGTGTTGGTGACTTTTTGTCTCAACGAAGGCAGGTGTTGAGCGGTGTACCACAAGGATCAGTGCTCGGCCCTCACCTGTTTGGAATTTTCATAACAGACCTGGTGGAACTTTTGGAATCGCAGGCTGCATTCTTTGCTGATGATGGAAAGTTTTTTGCTAACCCATTAATAAAGTCTGGACAGCTACAGGATGATCTCAATCGAATACAGAGCTGGACCAAGGACTGGATTATTAAATTAAATATATCAAAATGCAGTGTTTTACATCTAGGTAATACCAATCCTCATATCCAATATAGCTTGGATGGCAACGCAATAGCATCTGTTGACGTTCAAAAAGATTTGGGAGTAAAAATTACAGCAAATTTAAAGTGGGAAGAGCACATCATCTCGATAGTTAAGAAGGCTAACTCTTTTATATATGTTATACGGAGATCTTTCCAAATGATGACAGTGCAAGTCTTTCTTAAAATCTATAAAACATACATTAGGCCTCTTTTAGAATATGGGTTTCAAGTTTGGAGCCCATACTTTCAGAAAGACATTGACCTCTTGGAAAGTGTTCAAAGGAAAGCCAGCAAGATACCCCGGGCTCTTCGACGCAAGTCCTATGAAGATAGACTCCAAGTGCTGCGCCTCACTAGCCTCAAGGAAAGACGTCTGCGTGGTGACCTCATTGAGACATTTAAAATTATTACTGGCAGTTACAACCTTCCGGATATCCATGATATTTATTTGATGAGACAAGGCAGACCTACAAGAGGGCATTCACTTTTAATTAATCGCACTACAGCTAGGACCAACACTGCACATCACTTCCTCAGTAATAGAGTGGTTCACAACTGGAACAGGCTACCAGAAGAGGTCATTGCTGCCACCTCTGTGAATAACTTTAAAAACAGACTCGACAACTGGTTACGAACAAATAAACTATCTCTGTTACAAGGATGAACATTGAAAGTGAAACCAACATTGTGGATATAGACACATCAGCAGTCATGCTGCTCGTCTATTAAACTATAATAATAATAATAATACAATGCGCCGACGAGATCTTTTTCGTTTTTCCGCCAAAAAAAAACGATCAGTATTTTATATCTATAATAATAATAATAAATGTTTATTTCCAAAAAAAGTTTACATAAATATATATAAAATATATATATATATATATATAACAAAAAATTTATGTATAGGTACAAAAGAATATACAAAAAGAAACTTTACCGTCTAAACATAACACAAGTGTTGGAAAATAATACAATGCGGTGACGCAATCTTTTTCGTTTTCCCGCCAAAACACCAACTCACACTTTAATTGTCTTCATATTTCAGTTACTCAGCGAAACTTTAAACGTGATACGTAAATTAACGTTGGATGATGACATTAGGCATGAATTTGGGAAAGCGCACGAACATGCGAGAGAATTAGGCGCCATGATGATAGACCCGCTCAAGAATCTCATTAAAGGTAATTTAAATACCCTTTTGAAATTAGGTTACAGGTTAAACCGTCACTAAACTTTCTTCTTGTAATGGCTTTCTATCGCTTTTTAGCGATAATTCTGCCAATGTCAAGTAAGTAATTATTGTACGGTTATGTCATGTCAAAGTCTTATTTTGTCAGTCAAAATGCCACAGTAAAATGGTGGATATTTTACTGAAAGCTTTAAGAAGCCTTGGAGAGAAAATGAAAAGGCATGGTTTTAAATATGGGACTGTTTGCCAATACTCGTGCATGTTCACTATCTCTTAACGGATAATAAATCAATCCATATCACATATTAAATAAAAAAATACGCAGGAAAAAAAAATCGTTTTGTTTCGACCTTATAATCTATTTTTATTTTATTTTTTGAAAAAATGAGGTCTACGGATGTAAAGGTTTGCGATCGAAACTGTTATTACACTAGAAAGGGGGTCTAGTATCATTAGAACAATAATCCCGTCTGCAGTAAACTGTATTCAAATAATAATAATAATAACGCTCAACGATCACATACATAGATACCTGGACCATAATTAGGATTCCCTGTGTAGGGACCTACGAGGACCATGGTCCCACAACGCCCAGACTCGGAACAAGTATTTGCGCTTTTTTTCGGTGCACAAATACTTTTCCTGCCGCGGGAATCGAACCCGCCGCCTCCAAATTATGAGCCGACCTGCTCAACCACCACACCACAGAGGCTGTCTACTAATACTACTTAGCTAAGCAAAACACTCCCACAGGTTCTCGTATGTTAAATTTAAGTACGTTTGTTAAATTCGTGTCAACTTGGCTCACCAAATACTGAACGCTCATTGGTTGCCTGTTGATCATCGGTTGTCTTTAACCAATGAGCGTACAGTATTTAATGCGATGACATAAAACGACTTTGAAAAACGTACAAGAAACTCAGGGAAAGTGTTGCTTAGAACCAGCCAGATCAGGCAAGAGTGATATGCGTACTTGGGAACTGTCCAACTTCAATGCAGACAAGAAATATAGCGTATAATAAATGACTTTGGCTTTTTGTGTTTTTTTTTTTCAGTAAAACTTCTTTACGCACGCTTGACTTGGAAAGTAAGCTGGCGAGGCGAACGGAAGTTGAAAGTTGTTGGTTAACGTATATCTCCATAGTCAACATAAAATTAAAAATTACTTAAATTTTGTATTATTATTTTGGTATGTCCGGTTAAATGACAATTTACAATTGTCAAGATGGCTACATTAACATTGAACAAAGTTATACCGGCCGATAGATGGCGCTAAACTAAAGAAGCTTTAATTCAGTCGTGTGGGCTAAAGCACATTTTTTTTTCCAGAGAACACAGAACCTCCATTAGTATCGGAACTCCTTTTGACCGTGTCATGTTTATTGGTGCGGAACGAGTTGTGTGCGGCGGCTGGAGATTGTTCCTTACTGGATGTATTAGCCAAGAACTATGACCGAGCCTCAGTCGTGCAACAAGCGGCTAAGCTGTAAGCATGTACCTACTAAGAATTTTATTATTCACCAATTTTACTCCAAAATTTTGAAGGATCTCAGTAAATAAAATATTTATTTCATTTTAAAATATATGGGTTCCATAGGTACATTCAATGTTTACTAAAATCTAGGCAGGTACCACCGCTTTGCCAGTTATTCTGCAGCAAAGCAGTAGTGTGCAAGCACTGCTGTTTTTCTGGTTTAAAGGGAACTATAGCTAGTGAAATTACTGGGCAAAAGAAACTTTATGACCTGAGACATCAGCACAGTCTGGTTATTGCCAGATTGTGCTGATGTCTCAGGATGACGTGCGCAGTGCAGTGTCGCGTGAAACTTTATATTTTGAGTTCCGAGTGACACTGTTCTGTTATGGGCGGCCGTGTTGCTTAACATTAGGTGAACGACTAACTCGTTACATCATTCACTAACATAAAAAAATCTTAAGTTGTCGTATATACTGAAAATCAGCTAATGAATGGAACGGCTTGCCAGCGTCCTTGTTTCTAGTTAACTATAGCCTAGTAGTTTTCAAGTCAAGAGTAAACCAGGTATCTTCTAAGCAAGCATGCACTATCTTAGACGACGTCGTTGCTTAACGTCAGGTGCGGCAGTTTTGACATGTGTTAGCTGTCAACTCGTAAATCGAATTAAAAGTTGTACTTACACACATGAATCGCAGCCATAATAGATAAACCACACGCACACTTTCCAACACATAATCGGCAGGAATAGATTGACAAACAAGCACAAGATCTAAGGGACAATTGGACATAAAAACTTACATTATTCCACACTATCGAACGCACTGACTTACACTTACTGGCAGGAATAGCACACATGAAAACTGATAAATGAAACGTATTCCTTATCCACCATACACTGACAGATACATCGGCAGGAAAAGATTGTCAAAAAACACTCGAATCCACATGAGTGTTGATAAAAACTTAAAAATTATACAACTTACATAAAAACAATAACTGGCTAACTTTCTCTCACAGCCTAATACACACATTAACTGACAAATACTCACACAATCTGACAAACACACTTTTTATAGTGTTCATATATCTAGAAAAATAAAATAAATTTGAAAATTGACAACTTCATGCACAGAGTCCGAAAAGCGTTAAAATACAAGCTGTCTTGAATAATTTTGTAAATCAATGACAAATTGTCAGATTAAAAGTCACGATTGTAAGACAGCCTGCTCAAATAAAGAAAAACCAATAATATCGATAATATCTTTATTGGAATATCGATCAACTCTCTAACTAAACATCGATAAACTTTTGGTTGAAATACCTGCAGAATACTAGATGTAATTATGAATTAAGTGCCATAATTACATGATTAATTACATAAAACCGTGACCACACCGCGGACCAACCTTCTTAAATACTCTCCATTGTCACGCGCCATACGTTGGATTAATTTAATATCGGAGGGAGTGGACATTTTCAACTGCAGCCTGTCGAACTTCATAGAAGTAGCTCTAAGATATATAGAAATTAATAGTGTATCTTAACTATAAATACATATCGTAATAATAATATTTATTATAAGTTGTAACATCGCATTGGATATTTGTCTGTAATGATGCTACAATTCTGTTGATGAATAAATAAAATAAATAATTAAATTTCATAATTATACTTGGTACTATGAAGTGTTCAGTGATAATACTAATGCAGGTCTGAATCCAATGAGCATATTTGGTCTGCCAAATTGTCGGGCATAAGACCCGTATAACAAAACGATGCTGGGTTGTGGATCTGTTGATTAAATTCCTAAATTTAATTGGTTCTGTAAATACGGGCCATAATTGCCAATAAGTGTTCATACACTATCTTACTTACATCACATACGTTAGAGTGAAAACAACTACTTATTACAAACTACATGATACATCTTTAATCACCGCAAACGAAAAAGTACCATACAATTATACCGTAAAGAGTACTTGTATTGTTGAATTTGAAGCTTTTCCTATCAAACAAAAACAGCTAAAAGACAACGAATTTGCTTAAAATCCGCACATCTTCTCAGCGGACTGGTAATGCGACCTCAAAAACATACACCTCTCATTATCGATATGCAAAGTTTTATTCTTTACAATGATCTCGTTCTCCAATTGAGACCTTTCGTGTATCAACTCTGCCCTCAACTTTTCTGTCTGCAACGACCTCTGTTGTAGAAGACTCATGCTATCATTCAAATCACGTATTTCCTCTATCAAACCTATCAACGATCCCTCTCGACAATTCTCTACGTTTGGACGACAATTCTTAGTGTTCAACCTCGTCTGAGCCACTTGAATCCTTTGCGATACTTTCAGCATTTCCTCGTGAAGAGTTTCTATAATATTCTCTGTTTCGACAATCTTCTGCAAAGTCAATCGTAGTTGATTTTCCAATTCAGTTTTCACTTGTTCCGTTCTTGCTATTCTTTCTACCAAAGCGTTGTTTACTTTAATGTCTTGAGAGCGTAAATCTCTAGCGGTGTTAATGAGAACAGCATCAACTTTAGCCCTCAGGTGTTTAGAACTGGCCATAGCGTTTTTGAATTGTACCAAAGCATTGACAGTATAGTTTTCCCAAGATTGCACGTTTGATTGTCCTTCAGATAGTTTAGTAGCTCCGGCGGAGTCTTTTACGTTCTCTGATTGCGTTTGCAATTCGTAATTCATCGTCTCATATTTGAATGCCAGATATTTGTCTCCCCAATCGGTTTCTAATGCCGTTTTAGCTGCGACGTTCATTTTCATTTGGTTCTCTATATCTCTTAGCATTTCTCTGTGCAATCTCTTAACGTTTTCCACCAATGCTGATTCCGTAAAAAGCGCCTCCTGTGGCATATCATAAATAAGATCTGATTGCATTCTAAGTCTTCTCAGATCTAAACACTCCTCGGTGATGTACTCTGGTATTTTCAGCGTATCCATTGCGTTTTTCAACTGTTGTCTTTGATTTTCCAGGACAGTAATTTCGGCGTCTATATCTCTTATTGCTCGTTCCAGTTCCGATTTCCAGTAGTTGATATGTCTGGCTCGGTGTTTCAACTGATCGGTGGAGTCGGCGAAGTCGCGGCATGACGTTTGGTTTACTTTGACGATTGCGTTTTTGGTTACCGAGGTGTTGTCATCAGTTATGTGGATGATATCGCCTTTGAGGACTCGTTGGTTATGCTCGTGCCATTTCTGTATGGTTGAAAGACCGTAGTTTCTGTCGCCGAACGATAGGTAGTCGCCGTTTTCAGCTGTCGTCATTATTTTAAGTTTATAACACTTTTTTATTTATATAACCTTTAAAGTGACGTGGTTACTAGTCCGTGGTCGCAAGGAGAATGACTAAGTTTTGCCAAACTCGGAAATCGTGTACACGGAAGTAGTATGTTTATTGATTTAACACTGTTGTCATAGAAATAACATGATCACTTCCGTATTCCTCATTATTGATTCGATTCGTTTGGATTCTTTTAGGTTAGTAGGTTACATTGAATAAATAAGGTTTATTACGCCTTTGAAATGAGGAGATCCGCAGAAGAACTAAAATTACCGATATAGTTCTTAGAATTAGTAAGTTGAAATGGCAATGGACAGGCACATTGCTGACTGACAATCGATGGGGATAAAAGTTCTCGGGTGGTGATCACGAAACGGAAGACGCAGCATAGGCCCTCCACTAGGTGGAACGACGACTAGCTGGGCGATCACGTAACTCGATAGCAACCAATAGAAACACAAATTTGTATGAATTTGACAGTTTGAATACGCAGTTTATGTGCATAGTTAGTATGGAAATTTCTCCTGTTGCATTGTATTCAAAGTTTCGTGACCCCTACCGCGTAACTGTTCTGGGAATCGGCTTCGCCTGCCATCCTGCACGCGCCAATTAACAAGTCCACGAGTGTGAGCAAGAGAGAACACGATTACCATCTCCACCAGACTTACGCGGTAAGGCCCTAGTCTAAACCGTGGTAAGCCGATGGATGCAGAAGACGAGTAGCTGGTCAAAGTGTTGCTCTATATGTTTAACCTACCCTACGTTGGAAATGTTGTTATTTCCATGGATTCAAATGTCATTGGTCCAATTGGGCCGCACATCATCATCATCAGCTTATATTAGTCCACTGCTGGACATAAGCCTCTCCCAATGTACGCCACTGAGCCCGGTTCTCGGCTCCATTTTTCCAGGACCTGCCAGCTACCTTGCGTATATCATCGCTCCATCTTGCCGCAGGGCGTCCTACACTACTGCTTGTATTACAGAACGATGCTCAGTCATCGACCGGTGCTCAAGCAGAGATTTCATTCACTAATTGATCACTTTATGAATGAAATCTCTGCTTGAGCACCGATCGATGACTGAGCATTATTCTGTAATACGGACCTACGTCTGCCGATTCGCGGTCTCCACTCAAGAACACGTCTGCCCCAATGGTTATCGGTTCTTCGGTAGATATGACCAACCCATTGCCACTTCAGCTTGCTAATTCGCTGAGCTATGTCAGCAACTTTAGTTCTCTGGCGAATGACTTCGTTTCGGAATTGGGCCGCACAGTCGGTCCAAATCTTTTCATATCGGCTTAAAATTCCATGTCATATCTCAATACCCATCTCGTTATTGACACAGAAACTAGTTTGTGCTTGTAAATTGTTCCTTAAATGTGGTGTTTCAATAAAGAGTTTGTCTATCTCATCAACTGGCCTGATAGCTCAGTTGGTAGTAACCCTGCCTTCTGAACTGTGGGTTGTGGGTTCGATTCCCACCCAGGACAAACATTTGTGTGATGAACTTAGGTGTTTGTTCTGTGTCTGGGTGTTATATCGTATTATATGTATATATTTACAAACAAAAAGTATTTAAGTATTGTATCAGTTATCTGGTTCCCATAATACGAGCTTTGCTTAGTTGGGGGCTAGATGGCGTTGTGTGAAATGTCCGCACATATTATTATTATCTATCTATTTATCTAAATTACTTTTTTTTTTCAGAATAACGGCACTAGCGGGTAATGATGATGTTAAAAGGGATCTGGTAAAGAAAGGAATTGCACCGATCGCCGTGTCTGTGTTGAATAGACATGCTGTAAGTATCTGTAGTATTTTTTTGAGGGGGAGGAAATGCTTTCCCTGCCATGTCGGGGTATGTGGGACTCGAACCCACTAAAACCCCCCGTGAGCCCTCGTCCGCCGCACCGGGGGAAGGATCTGTAGTAATTTGACTGCATCTAACCATACCTATATCACAGCCTCTGTGGTGTGGTGGTTGAGCTGGTCGGCTCATAACCCGGAAGCGGTGGGTTCGACTTCCGCGGCAGGACAAGTATTTGTGTACAGAAAAAAGAGCGCAAATTCTTGTTCTGTGTCTGGATGTTGTGGTCCTCGTAGTTCCTGGGTCCCTAGACACAGGGAATCCTAGTTAGGGTCCAGGATCTATGTATGTGATCGTTGGCCGTTATTATTATTTAAAACTATACTACTATATTGTTTTATGTATTTTAAAATGTTTTATTTCAATTTTAAAACATTGTAATTCAATAAATTTATATATTTTTTTAATCACTCTTTTAATATTCTTTATAATTATTTTACTATACATAAATTTGTTTTAACTTCTAAGTACTCGCTAAGTTACTTGCATGCAGTCTTTACCTATAATTGTAATGACACTTAGCCTTAATGTAATGTAATGTTTGTTTTGTTATTGTAATAGTGTACATTATGCTGGTGTTCAATAAATAAATAAATAAAAAAAAGAAAACAACAAAATCTTTGAATTAAATACAAAAATCGGTCAAGTGCAAGTTGGAGTCGCGCACCGAGGGTTCCGTACAGAATAATAGGTCTTTACCTATGAAATTGCCGTATTGCAGTACAGACTTTTTCAAACAAAAAAAAGTTTTGATTGGCTATGAATTCTAAATTCAAATTAATTTTGTTTTTAAAATATGACATTCTATTTACAATATAAGTCTTTTGTTTATTGATTAGCGTTGTATTTTCATTACATTTCAACATTTTTCCTCATAATGGATACTTTGAAATTTCGTGTAATTATGGAATATGAGTTCCGTCGTGGCACCAACGCGGCACAAACGACACGTAACATCAACGACGTTTACGGAGAGAACTGTACAAACGAACGTACAACCCGTTATTGGTTTGCTCGGTTCCGTTCTGGGAATTTTGACTTGAAAAATGAACCTCGTGGTCGTCCGGAAACTTTGTTCAACAATGATGAATTAAAGGCGATTGTGGAAGTTGATGAATCTCAATCTACAGCTGAGCTGGCAGCAGCTTTTGATGTTAGCATCAAAACAATATTGGTCCATTTGCGACAGATTGGCAAGATAAAAAAGCTTGATAGATGGGTGCCCCACGAACTTAACGATCGCCAGCGCAACGTACGCGTCGAGACTTGCCTTGCGCTGCTTAACAGGCACAGAAATGAAGGAATTTTGAACCGAATTGTTACGTGCGACGAAAAATGGATTCTTTTTGACAATCGAAAGCGCTCAGCAAGTTGGTTAGATCCTGGTTCGGTACCAAAGCAATGTGCAAAACGAAAAATGACCCCTAGAAAGGTGATGGTCACAGTTTGGTGGTCTAGTGCTGGTGTGATTCATCATAGCTTTTTACAAAACGGCGAGAGCATTACTGCAGATGTGTACATTGAAGAACTGACCACAATGATGGCGAAACTCGCACGTCTGCAACCAGCTTTGGTCAATCGGTCGTCTCCACTGCTACTTCACGACAACGCGCGACCCCATACTGCACAACAGACCGTCTCTAAGCTGCATGAGTTGGGTTTGGAAGCTCTCCCTCATCCGCCATACTCACCAGATCTTGCGCCTACCGACTATTACTTTTTCCAAAATTTGGACAACTTTTTAGCGGGAAAAAAATTCAATTCCCGAGAGGCAGTACAAAACGCCTTTGAAGAGTTTGTTGTCTCCCGTCCTGCTGATTTTTTCAAGAAGGGCATCCATAAACTGCCACAGCGTTGGCAAAGATGCATTGATTGCAGGGGTGATTGCTTTGAATAAAAGAAATAAATAAGTTCGAAAAAAAAATATTTTAACTTTTTTCAAACAAAACGGCAATTTCATAGGTAAAGACCTAATATTAACTAAAAGCATGTCAAGTTTCAGGCTTCTATATTGTTTGAAGCTTGGCTTGTACGTATTACCGTTTTGGAATAAGATAAATCTAAAGATTCATTTTAATTTTTTTTTTTTATCCAGAGCAACGTAGCCGCAGCTTCGTTATTACTCAAATCGATAGCCGCATTAAACCTTCGCGAGCCGTCTCACAGCCGGCAGTTCTTCGATAACGGCGCACCTGAAGCTATCGTCCACGCTATGAAGATACACCCGGACAATGCCAGCTTACAGGTAACATAGATAGATAGATAGAGAACTCTTGTCTGTCTGTATTGTCTCACCAATGAAGTACAAAATCAGGAATAACTATAATATTTACGAACTAGTGTAACAATGGGCGGTCTTATCGCTGACAGCGATCTCTTCCAGACAACCTTTGGATGGACAGTAGCAGTAGATAAGAATAAACGGCGGTGTAAAACAATTTATAGATAAAGTAAATATAGATAAATTATAAACTATTACCTGATGTATTTATATAATATATATACCTATATTCTAATACATATATATTTTATAAAAAATAAACTAATATATACTACTTTAAAATGGAATGGAATACAAAGTAGTAGTAAATAATAAATAGGAGCAATTATAATGACATATAATATTTATGCACCATAGTTTTAAATATGCTTGAGACTTAGCGTGTCTAATATCTACGGGAAGCGCATTCCATAATATATATTCCATATTTCCATATGTAACATATTTATTATTCATTAATATAACCTCTCAATTTTATTATATAACATATATATATATATATATATATATTAATAACCTCTCAATATTAAACAGGCTCAATCACTCACTGCTTTTAAGACTCAAATTAAGCACTTCTATCTCTCTAGTTTGACTTCGAAATAAACCTTCATTGTTTCCTTAGTATTTGTATATTATGTATTATTTGTGTATGTTTATGTATAGTAGTATTGTATTTTAAGTAGTATATAATTTTATATTTGTCTTAGTATGTATGTACACAGTAACTTTTTAGCACCACCATCCTTGCTCGTTGATCTATATTAGTCCAAAGGTTGTCTGGAAGAGATCGCTTTTTAGCGATAAGACCGCCCATTGTTACCTACTCATTAGTTGTTTCCTGTTTTTGTATTTGTTGCCTTGGTGTCAATAAAGAGTTTATCTATCTAATATAATTTATAAATGGGGGTATTCAGGGGAAAATTCATTCCGAATTAGAAAATTTCCATAGCCACTATACACATAAACTACGTATTGAAACTGTCATTTCCATACATTTTTATGTTTCTATAGGTTTCAATCGTTATATGATCGCCTGCAGGGATCACGGAATATTATAATAAGCGATATTTGAATAATTATTTGTAAATTTCCATAAACTATGTATTGAAATTATCAAGTCAATACAAAAGCGATAGATAGCGCATTTTTGTGAAATGTCCACAAAAAACGCGGGTAGGCGTTGAACTATCAACACCTAAAAAATTGAGCTCTCCTAAATTAACTAAATTTTAATTGTTTTACTAAAGTAAATTATAGTTTGGCTAATTAATGCTGTAGTGTACATCTGTGCTTACCTGCTGGCTATTCACCTGTGTTAACTGTGCTGCATAATAAACAACCATGGCCAATGTTCAACAAGTGCTAGACAACCAAAGGCGCATTGAAGAATCCCTGGCCTTAAGGATGAGTGAAATTGAGAAGAGTTTAACATCAACTTCATTGGTCGGTGAGCCTAACATTGATAAATTAAATCAGGAGTACAGGGCCTTCAAGGACATTGTGCTGACCACCCTGCAATTATTGCGGGCTCAAGTCCAATCACTCACTAACCAGGTTGATGCTTTGGACACCTATAATAGGCGTAATGCTCTTCTATTCGGTGGCATTAAGGAGAAAGATGGAGAGGATAGCTGTGCAGTCATCCTTGGCATTATCAATTCCACTATGAACTTTCCTGATGTCAGCTCAACCTCATTTTACCTCTGTCATCGCTTGGGCGTTCGTAATAGTAGTCGAACTCGACCTATTTTAGTACGTTTTGTTGACATTAATATTCGCAACCTCATATGGAAAGAGAAGAAACGGCTAAAGTCCACTCCAGCAGTCCTCAGCGAGTTCTTAACTAAACCTCGTCAAAACATCTTTGCCACAGCGCGAAAGCACTTCGGAATAAACCGTTGTTGGACCCGAGATGGAGTTATTATGATCAAGCTACCGAACAATGACCTTAAACGCGTTGCTACGGAATATGAACTAGATAAGTTGATGGCGAAATTTCCTTCAACAAGTCATATTGCTGTTTCGAATGAGGCGGCCAGCAATCTACAACCTAAGAGTGGATCTTCACCGGCATCAGTAGCCGTAACTGAGCCTTCAGTAATTCGCAAGAAAGAACTTCGCCCTTCGACAAAAAGCAAATCCACCAAGCAGCCGTCACATACATTGTAACGCTCTCGCACGGAAAGCGGATCTTCAACTTTCGTAAACATGATCTTTGGACTTTCGGCTATCGGGCTGTAGCTGTGTCTGTAGCTATACTTAATGTTTTATATCACAAATCATAACGGCACCAGAACAATTTCCAATCCACCCGTTTTCTTGTTGATATTTTGTTTGTTGCAGTTAGTCTACAATCAAAGAGAATATAATGCACAGACTGGTTAGCTCACAGACTATGTGCGATGTTGCGTAATGTACACTGTACAGCCCATAGATCAGTACAAAGAGTATAGTCAGTATCAGTACCAGTATCAGTATATGAGTAGAGATATAATTACTACGTATCAGTGATTTGTAGCTAGCTACAATATTATATTACTCTAAGGGCTTACAGTCATCAGTCACTTTGTTTTGTTTCTTTAAAAAAGTTTTGTTCCTTTGTAAAATGACTAGCTATAGTCAATTGTTTTAATTTCACTGTTCTGTGGTAATGGTACAAGTTCAATATTTCTAGAATTCTTTTGCTTTCTTTTTGTTTTTTTTTTTATCATCTGCATCTTAGCATTGTGCGTATTATGCCACATATTATAAGGTATTATGTACGTTCAGTTTTGTGATACAGCACATTTTTCGTAGAACCTCAATATGCAATGACTGCAAAATTCAGTATATTTGTCAACTGTATTTATCTTATTATTATTGTACTTTTTTGAGTTTTTATACTTTATAATTTTTTTATTTTTATTGTTACTCTTTTTTTTTTTTTTACTAGCCAGCAGGGAGTGCGAGATTTTTTTTTGTTTTATTTAGATTTAAGTGATCTTTTAACTTTATTTAAGTACTTTACTATAATATTTTTTGGTATAGTATTTATATTTATTTATTGTTATTATTATTTATTTATACATTATCTATGTTCTCTAATGATGAAGATTCATTCGTAACAGCAAATTCCGACAGCTCTTTCGTTAGTGCAAGTGACAGTGAATTAACCCTCAACGAACTGCTTGATTCTCAATTTTCAGTGTGCTCAAACCTTTTTAATGCGTGTCACATTAATGCACAAAGCATCCCTGCGCATTTTTCGGACTTGCATGATACTTTTAATTTAAAAAGTAATTCCTTACATGCCATTCTGGTGTCTGAAAGTTGGCTTAAACCTTCCCTTCCCTCCACCTCTTATCCCCTACCTGGGTTTGTGCTGATCAGAAATGATCGCACTGGCAAGGGGGGTGGTGGTGTAGCGATTTACCTGAAGAGCCATCTAACCTACAAAATAGTGTCACAGTCATCTTCGTCTTACTGTGCCTCTCCTGAGTTTATTTTTATTGAAGTAGACGTAGGTTTAAAAGTTATTCTCGGTGTTGTCTATTGCCCACCAAATATAGACTATTTTTTAAAGCTTGAGCATGTTTTGGAAGACATGTCAGAATATACACACATTCTTGCTATGGGTGATTTCAATACATGCTTACTAAGTCCGAACCAGCGATCTCTAAAACTGCGCAGTATCATAGAGTCACTTAACCTGAACTTGCTTGACTTACATCCAACTCACCATACACACACAACTAGCACTCTCCTTGATCTTATTATAACATCAGACGTAAGTTTAGTAAAGAATCACGGTCAGTATTCTGCTCCGGGCTTCTCTCATCACGACCTTATTTTCTCCTCAGTTAAATTCAAGGTACCAAAACCAAAGCCAGTTATTCTAAAGCAGCGACTTTTTTCAACACTTAATGTTCCTGAACTAGTAAATGATGCCTCTAACGTCAACTGGTCGCAGATTGAACTCGTAGCATCAATAGATGATAAAGTAAAGGTTTTCAATTCTAATATCACCAATCTCTTTGATCGACATGCTCCAGTTCGCTCTATTAAAATAAAACGTCCTCCCTCCCCATGGTTCTGTGACACCATTCGTAAAGCCATAGCCAGACGAGACCGTGCGTTCCGTAAGTTTAAAAAAGACCGGTCTGACGAAAATTGGTCTCATTACAAAATTATGAGGAATCGCTGTAATTTGTTGGTCCGAAATGCAAAGAGACGCCACATTGCTGAACAAATAGAGCTTTTAACTCCTGCAGGTATCTGGAAATTTCTACGGTCTTTGGGTCTTGGTAAAGTAAGACATACCGATACCAAAATCACTATGGATCTTAATGCTATGAATTCCCACTTCACTTCATGTTCGAAATTAAGCCCCACAGTTAAACAGGATACTATTCGCAAAATTGATAGTATTCCTTTGCCAGATATTAAGTCCTTTGATTTTGAACCTGTTACTCAGGATTCCATACTAAAAATATTGGGGTCTCTTAAATCTAAAGCTATTGGGAGTGATAATATTGGTCAGATCATGATTAGTCACATAAAAGTTCAAATTATTCCAGCCCTTACACATATTATAAACTGTTCTTTAACATCTGCTCAATACCCAGACGAATGGCGTAAGGCATATGTTCTCCCCCTCCCTAAAGTTCCAAACCCTTCTCTTCCAAATGAATTCCGACCCATCTCTATCCTTCCATTTCTATCCAAAGTTATAGAGTCTGTTGTTCACAAACAGGTTACGGATTTCTTAGCCAACAATAATCTCCTGCACCCTTTCCAATCTGGCTTTAGAGTTGGCCATAGTACCACAACAGCTCTCTTGAAAGTTACTGAGGATATCAGAAGCGGTATGGAAAACTCACAGGTGACCGTTCTGGTTTTGATTGACTTCAGTAACGCATTTAACGCCGTTGACCATGACCTCCTCTTAGCTCTTCTCCCGAAACTCAAATTTTCTCCCACAGCTATAGATTGGTTCTCTTCTTACCTGAAATGTCGTAGGCAAGCCATACGGTCGGGACAGGAACTATCTGGGTGGAATATTTTGGATGCAGGTGTGCCACAAGGTGGAATTTTATCTCCACTACTATTCTCATTATTTATAAACTTGCTCTCCCCACATCTGCAGAATAGGTTCCACATGTACGCGGATGATCTCCAGATATATTGTTCTTCTCCCATTCACAATATTACTCACGCGATTAAAGCCGTTAACGACGACTTGTCACGTTTATCTACCTGGTCGGTAAGCTATGGTATAAAGGTAAACCCTGACAAATGCCAAGCTATCATAGTGGGTAGCTCTCGTCTACTGTGTAAAATCGACCCTTCCAATCTTCTCCCCCTCTCATTCAATTCTATTAATATCCCTTTCTCTTCAACCGTGAAAAATCTAGGTATTTTAATTGACTCGAATCTGAATTGGACTCCTTATGTCAAAGAAATCTCTCGTAAATTTTATGCATCATTCCATTCTATTATTCGTCTCAAAAACTTTCTCCCCACCCAAACAAAAATTTCATTAGTTAACTCCCTCCTTATTCCGATTCTCGATTACGCTGATGTTTGTTCCTTGGATCTAACTGAAGACCAGCTTAACAAACTCGACCGCTTACTTAATAACTGCATTCGTTTCATTTATGGCCTCAGGAAGTATGATCACGTCTCTAAATTCCGAGCTGAGCTCAAATGGCTCCCAATCCGCGAGCGACGTAACCTACGAATTCTCTGTCTCCTTTTTTCTGTTCTAAAAGACCCTAATTCTCCGACTTACCTTAAAAACATGTTTACCTACTTATCTGACACACACCAAAGACAACTCCGCTCTTCAAACACACTTGTGCTTGCAACTCCACGACATACTACATCTTTCTTAGACAACTCTTTCCAAGTCACAGCGGTTCATCTCTGGAACTCGTTACCAGATAAGATCCAGAGGTGCAACGTCAAGGACAATTTTAAACGCCAGGTAAAGGAACATTTGCTCAAAAGTCTCTAAACTTGAACTAGCAGAACATAGAATTATTTATTATTATGTAGTTTGTATTTTATTTAATTATGTATATATTATCTATATTGTAGTATTCATTAATATTTGTATTTTATTAAATTTGTAAAATATGTATTTTTATACCTTAATAGTTGTATCGTTGTTATAGTTTTATTTTAATTTATTTGATGGTCAAAATGAATGTTCAAAATTATGCTCATTTCCTTATATGCACGCCTAATCAAATTGTTTCTCTGCACGCCTTGGTTGACTGGTAGAAAATGCTGTTAGCATTAAGTCCTCCTTTGTACTTTTTATGTGCATAAAGTATTAAATAAATAAATAAATAGGATAAAAAGTATCCCACGTTTCAATCCGGTATATAAGATAGCTCTATTCCAAATATCATCCAAATCCTTCCAGCCGTTGTGTCTTTGACAACACAGGTACACACACAAAACACACAAACTCTCTCTCACTCACACACACCTTTCGTATTACACTAATATTATAAAGGCGAAAGTTTGTATGTGTGTTTGTGTGTATGTTTGTTACTCCTTCACGCTCAAACAGCTGAATGGATTTGAATGAAATTCGGTACCAAAATTGCTTATACACTGGATATAGGTTACATTTTCCCGTGGGATGAGCAAATGATTAAAGTACTTTTTATCCGCGGGCGAAACCGCGGGGCGCAACTAGTTTATAATAATAGCAGGATTACTCCATTGTGCTTGTTTACAGAAAAACGCGTGTTGGGCGGTCCGCAATATGGTGGCGAGATGTCGCGAGCAGAACTCTAAATACCACGAACTGGGGATCGAATCCCTTCTCAACGCGGCCTTCGATAGATATAAAGAAGATTTTGGTTTCGATATCAAATCGGCGCTCAGAGATCTCGAGTGCGACGTCAAGTTGGATGAGCAATGGACCGGGAAAGGGGTGCAAATGGACCAGTAAAAATGGACCAAAAATAAAGGTTGAAGATGTTGCCCGTAATATATTGGCATTGTACGGCAGCTTTGGACTAGAAAATGGAGGTCAATCTGTGGGGAGGCGATGGATGCAGGAGGCAAGCAGCTGGTCCAAGTGGTGCGGTGGGGGAGAGGGGGGGACTACAATACAATATAATACAATAATAACTTATTGAACACGAACTAATACATAACATTTTACTAGGTGGTAGGAATTTTCTGCATAGTTCGTCTAGGTACCACCGCTATGCCAGTTATTCTGCCGCCAAGCAGTAGTGCGCAAGCACTGCTATGTTCCAGTTTGAAGGGCACTGTAGCTAGTGAAATTACTGGTAAAATGAAACTATGACCTGATCTCGCAGTCTAGTAATAGTAATTATTACTAGATTGTGCTGATGTCTCTGGATGACGTGCGCAGTGCAGTGTCACGCGGAAGTCTATACTTTAGAGTTCCGCGTGACACTGCAACTGATATGAGCAGTATCGCTTAACATCAGGCGAACGGTTAGCACGTCACGTCATTCCTTAACATAAAAAAACGAAGAGAATAAAAAAGAGATTAGTTTTTTAAAAGTAAATTATTATCACGAGCGTTTGATTTTAGTTTCCATGACAGCTGCCATTTGTATAAAGCTATATTTTACGCGCGAATCGCCATTTTGTTATATTACAATCGCAATTTGCTTCAGTATTTTTAATATTTTTATAATATAATACTCATGATCATAACCGTGGCGGTAGTATTTTGTGCACAGAAATTATAGCGCAAACACTTGTTCTGTGTCTGGGTGTTGTGGGACCATGGTCCTCGTAGTTCCTGGGTCCCTAGACACAGGGAATCCTAGTTAGGGTCCAGGATCTATGTACGTGATCGTTGGGCGTTATTATTTTTTTTTTTTTGTTATTAATATTTGATGCAATTTAACCCTATAACGTATATTTGCTTCAAATGTGAATACTCTGTAACGTTTGAATAGATTTCTATGAAATTTGGGAGGAACCTACTCAGACATTCGATAAACTAGTCGTGTTTGGAGTTATTGATAGTTATGCTTTAAAAGCAAACCAAAATGTTAAAGCACTTTTGTAATACAACTAACATTGTCTAGCTACGGCATTTGTAAAAACATTTTGATACTTGTATTTGGTGCTTCTATAATAAAACAAATTGAAATATCGCATTCGTTTTATTGCATTGTATTTTATTGTACCTCCTAAATAAAAATACCAAAAGCATGGTATAACTATTGGAAAAGCTTAGTGCGAAGTGTTATATAAATATCTCATAATTCCGCTGAAATCAATAAACAAAATTACTGATGTTGGATTGGTATGTATCACACATATTTTTTTCATTTAGTATTTAAGATGAAATTCCGCTTGTCACACCCTGGTCGATTTTTTTAAAGTAGCGTGAATATGTTGAGATAATTAAGTGTCTATCATTTCATTTAATTCAAATAGTTCATTTGTTTCATTCACATAGCAACGTTCGCGTCTAAAACTGCCGAACGCGTAGTAGTCTTCAATCTCCTGCATATTTTTCCCTTTAGTTTCCGGCACGTACTTCCAAGTCAAAAACATACACACCGATGCATTTATCGCGTAAATCAGAAACGTGCACCACAACCCTAGATAATGAGATATATACGCAGAAAATTTGAGTGAAGACGCAAATAGAGTACAATTGATAACGATATACAACGCTCCACCCAAACTTCTATGTTTTACAGGCATAAGTTCTGAAGCCATGTTAAACACTAAACCGTTTAGACCTAAACTAGCGCATGCTAGATACACTAATAAGATATACATTAACAGCAGGGAGTCTCTCGATAGAACGCCTAAAGTTTGTAAGGCAGAAACTAAACTGGAGATAACCAAGCATATTATAACACTACAAGTGCTGAATGACAGAATAGTTTTGTATTTAAACTTTGTGGTTAAGAACTGCAAACAGATTAAGCCGGATAAAACGATAGTGTACATAACAATGCTGGCATAAAAAACGGCGTTCTCGTTATTGGAAGATTGTGTTACTATATCTATGAAATAAATGTATACGACGTCGCATCCGCTCCAATACATCATCATAAACAAAAGCAACATGTGACAACACGGCATATAAAAATCTCTGGCCGATAGTTTCCGCCCAAAAGTTTTGAGCGACACACCTTCCTGTTCCATATGATTTAAGTTTTCTTTTTGTGCCGTGACCAGGGCTTGCAGTTCCATATTTAAGGAATCGCCAGCACCTCTAAGCTTGAAAAATGCTCGCTCGCATTTGTCGAATTCCCCTTTACATGCGAACCAGGCAGGTGACTCGGGCCACATCAAAGCAATACCTATGGCAGGTGCTATAGCTGCTAACATTATCAAGCTCACAGTTTTATAGTGAAGGTATCTTCCGAGGATCCCGCACGCGGCCATACCCGACCCTTGACCTATCCCGTATGTTGACATCAAAACGTGTCTGTATTTAGGTACGAGCATTTCTGACATCGCCATGTAGCAGACTGGTAACAAACTATTGGTCCCCAATCCGTGAATGGACTCGCTGATGAGTAATCCAGTCACAGTGGTCGCTTTGTACGATAGAATCCATCCTAGCATGACGCAGAGGCAGGCAAGGATGTACCCCCGTTTCCTTCCGATCTTCTGCGTTATTATCGGCATTAGAACAGCTGGGATGCCTGCGAAGCCATATACTGACCCTGGAAATATTAGATTGTGATTAAGTTTGAAAACATACATCGGAGTGTTGGCTACTTGCAGCTAAGATGCGAATTCTAAGATGGATATGTGGTGTAACGAGAGATAGAACAATACAAGAAATAAGTAACTCTGAGGATGTCTGAAAGTCGCACCAGTGATAAGCGTGTTGAGAATTGATTCCGTCATGTCACCCGGACTTGCGGAGCTATAAATGCCATTTTATGACGATAAAAAAAGAAACCAAGGGGAAAAGAAGACTAAAAAAGTTAGAGTATATCCCTAAATTGTGGAAAGTTCGAGCATATAAAGTAAATGTAAGAGAACACCAGATACGTCGACTCCAATATGATCAGATCATCTACTATGTTCTTTAATTTTAGATGGTGTGATTCGGTGCTTTCTGGAATTGTCTTATGGTCTTTTTGGGAAGATTAGACTAATAGAGAACTTACCTATCCAAGATTTGGTGTCAATATCGAGTGGCACATCAGAGCCATTCGATCGAAAATGCTCTATCAGCAATGTGGGGTAAGTAACGGCTCCTCCCACCGAGAACCCTGCTAGTAACGAAGACGTTATTATTATGATCTGAAACAACATTCATTTAAAAGACAAGGGAAGCAAATATATATACACTGCTCAATCGTATTGAAGTTTTTTGTACAAAATAAAACCAACTGGTTATATACAAATTAAAGATATTGGTCTTTACCTATGAAATTGCCGTTTTGTTTGAAAAAAGTTAAAGTATTTTTTTTTGAACTTATTTATTTCTTTTATTCAAAGTAATCACCCCTGCAATCAATGCATCTTTGCCAACGCTGTGGCAGTTTATGGATGCCCTTCTTGAAAAAATCAGCAGGACGGGAGACAACAAACTCTTCGAAGGCGTTTTGTACTGCCTCTCGGGAATTGAATTTTTTTACCGCTAAAAAGTTGTCCAAATTTTGGAAAAAGTAATAGTCGGTAGGCGCAAGATCTGGTGAGTATGGCAGATGAGGGACAGCTTCCAAACCCAACTCATGCAGCTTAGAGACGGTCTGTTGTGCAGTATGGGGTCGCGCGTTGTCGTGAAGTAGCAGTGGAGACGACCGATTGACCAAAGCTGGTTGCAGACGTGCGAGTTTCGCCATCATTGTGGTCAGTTCTTCAATGTACACATCTGCAGTAATGCTCTTGCCGTTTTGTAAAAAGCTATGATGAATCACACCAGCACTAGACCACCAAACTGTGACCATCACCTTTCTAGGGGTCATTTTTCGTTTTGCACATTGCTTTGGTACCGAACCAGGATCTAACCAACTTGCTGAGCGCTTTCGATTGTCAAAAAGAATCCATTTTTCGTCGCACGTAACAATTCGGTTCAAAATTCCTTCATTTCTGTGCCTGTTAAGCAGCGCAAGGCAAGTCTCGACGCGTACGTTGCGCTGGCGATCGTTAAGTTCGTGGGGCACCCATTTATCAAGCTTTTTTATCTTGCCAATCTGTCGCAAATGGACCAATATTGTTTTGATGCTAACATCAAAAGCTGCTGCCAGCTCAGCTGTAGATTGAGATTCATCAGCTTCCACAATCGCCTTTAATTCATCATTGTTGACCAAAGTTTCCGGACGACCAAGAGGTTAATTTTTCAAGTCAAAATTCCCAGAATGGAACCGAGCAAACCAATAACGGGTTGTACGTTCGTTTGTACAGTTCTCTCCGTAAACGTCGTTGATGTTACGTGTCGTTTGTGCCGCGTTGTTGCCACGACGAAACTCATATTCCATAATTACACGAAATTTCAAATTTCATTATGAGGAAAAATGTTGAAATGTAATGAAAATACAACGCTAATCAATAAACAAAAGACTTATATTGTAAATAGAATGTCATATTTTTAAAACAAAATTAATTTGAATTTAGAATTCATAGCCAATCAAAACTTTTTTTTGTTTGAAAAAGTCTGTACTGCAATACGGCAATTTCATAGGTAAAGACCTATTATAATACTCGATTATTCCCAACGGCCCCCCACTTTGGGGTTTTTGAACTCTTTCAGAATCTGCCCGAATAACTAGTCCACGAAGCTACATGCTAAATTTTTTGTGGAAAATACTTACTATACTCTGGTTTCAATTACAACAGTCATCGGAACTTAATTATTTTGCTCTAAAAACAGCAAGTCCTACCAATTTTCTGTTGGCTTAACCGACCTTTGTTTCATCACCACGCAAAAGGCGCCTAGTAAGAACTAGGAAAGACAGAATGTATCCCCTGTGGTACGAGTCTTGGCTTGGACCTTTGCCGGGAGAAGACTACGTACACTGGAAGAGTGGCCGCTAACGCTGATAACCCGTGCCGAAAAGGGTAGGTAAGTGCTGTCAGAAAACCGTGATAGGATTTTAAGGGTCGCCTAAAACCTTGTTTCAAGGAGTGACGAACGAGAAGAATCAAAGCCCTGCATGATATAACAGCTTACTTGATAAATAACTGGTGAAATCGCCATTTTAAAAGGCAGTGTTTGTAGATGCCCGCCGTATCCTATCAAAACTGCCACAGCAATATTGAAGTTTGTAAAGTTTGGTTTTGTAATCCAAAGCTTGATCGCGTCTTATTTCTTCTTTTACTTGTAGAGGCAATGATTTCAGTCCACGAATAAAGACATTAATATTACTTTAATATCTCGTGATAACTAACCGACAGTAAAATATATTCAGAGATTGCATCTACAGCGTGCATGCTTACTAAGAATATACCGCAACGCTGATCAGCAATTTTTATGCCAGTTCCCAATCCAGCGGGTTCTTTAGCCCAATTAGATAAGTTTGTTATCTGTGTCACTCGATCAAATTTATGCAACGTACGTCATTGCATACTTTTTATTGTGTAATGTTACCTTTATACCTTTATCAGTTTTCATGTTATTACCGGCGACGTTTCTGCGTTAGCGCGTCCAAATTACAACTTTACCTTCTTATTTAGTCTGTATACGCAGACGGACAAACACAATTGTAACTATATGTACTTTTGTTGTAGATTTATATTCCTTAAAAGTGTTGAAGAAAAAATAAAGCTAATATGTAGTCATTAAAATAACATATTATCTTTAAATAGGTACTTACTCGCGCCACATCACTGTATATGAATTTGGAAGTATATTTTTTATTTTGTAAGCAAGTGTGCATTTTATTGTTTTAATTACATTTTTTATTGTTTTACCTGTTACTTAGGTATACCTGGAGGTCTACATTGAATGAAAAACGTGACCAATATAATTTTCCGTTCTCAGATAAATTTAATGACCGGTGCATCCAAATCTATTTGCATAATGCAAGACGGAAGGCTGATGTGGATTTATGATGTCTATTTTTATCATCTTTGGGATTTCTCTCATACGGTGATCGCGACCAAACTTATTTAAATTGATTGATGGGTTTGCGTTTGACTACTATCTCACATGATGGTATGGTAACACGCTTGCCTAGAAGATACCTGTTCACTCTCGATTTGAAGACTCCAAGGTTATAGTTTTCGGGAAATACCTACGGACTCCTCTCTGGCTGTTCGCATGATAAACATGGAGCTAAATCGCTTTATTCGCACATGTGGGATATTAACCATGTAACGGTGGGTTTTTTCGTACATCTGATTGTCCGATGATGGAACGGTGATGGCGGAATCAGGTTATGCAACTCCAATGCGCACTCTCCAAAATTTACTTAATAAAGGACCGATAAACTGGCAACTTTGCATCTAAGGTCTGGGCTTTGTAGTAGGGCCTCAAACAAGTCGCTGCCATGAACCTCTTAGCACGTTTTTCAAGAGTCAAAGGTCCGTATTACAGAACGATGCTCAGTCATCGATCGGTGCTCAAGCAGAGATTTCATTCACTAATAGATCACTTTATGAATGAAATCTCTGCTTGAGCACCGATCGATGACTGAGCATCGTTCTATAATACGGACCAAAGACTTCCAGCTGGTATTTAGCAGACCTATCATATAAGTGGCAGCATTCTACTACTACTTTTTTACTAGGTGGTAGGACTTTACTGCAATGTTCGTCTAGGTAGGTACCACCGCTTTGCCAGTTATTCTGCCGCCAAGCAGTAGTGCGCAAGCACTGCTGTGTTCCGGTTTGAAGGGCACTGTAGCTAGTGAAATTACTGGGCAAATGAGACTTTATGATCTGATCTCACAGTTTAGTAATCTTATTACTAGATTGTGCTGATGTCTCTGGATGACGTGCGCAGTGCAGTGTCACGCGAACCTCTATACTTTAGAGTTCCGAGTGACACTGCAGCTGATATGGGTAGCCGTGTCGTTTAACATCAGGCGAACGGCTAGCTCGTCGCGTCATTCCTTAACATAAAAAAAAAAATTCCTCTATACACGATCCAACTTGAGCTTGGTACAAATTAAGAAACTGTTCAGGTGCGAAGTACTGCCTGACGTTAGTGAGAACGCCCAGCTTCTCTTTGGCAGCTAGTTTAACTATAAAGGACCTTTGACTATAAAGGAACTCTACAAATATTTGCAACCACGTGACTGCTGACTTTGGATTAGAAATAAGCATAATTTCACAAACAATAATTAAATATTATACAAATAATAGAGGGCAGTAGGTTTTAAATATCTGGCCTCTGGGTTGTGGGTTCGATTTCCATACAAGGCAAACTATCGAAAAATATTTTTTTAGTTTAAAGTTTAAAACGATTTTGTCTTATTTCTTGGCCTGGGTACTACATAGTATAGTACGATTTCTCTGTAGTGGTAGGGTAGTAGTGGGGCTAGATGGCAGCGCCCGTGCCGTGTCAATTGAAGGGTTGAGAATAAAAAGGGTATAACTGTCAAATAGATCGTTTCGAGAAAATTGTAAAGGTTTAAAGTTCTTTAAAGTTCAACGGCTTCATTTTAATGTAGACTGCTTATAAGGTAATAGAATTTATGTAAGTTTCAGTTGCTTGAAAATGTATTAATTCTAATTTAAAATACTAAATATAGTATTAATTCATACAATTACTGTAAATATATAATATGATAAAATAAATGTAATAATGTTTTTTTGCTAAGCAAACTGTATTCCTGTGACAGATAAACTGTTTTTAGACTCAAAATCTCGAGATTTAAGCCTCATTTTGGTATTTTGAGAATGTATTATTGTAGATAATTTCACGCTGAATCCAACGATACCCATAAGTCATTTTGTGAAAAAAATCAGTTAAACCCTTTTTTTTCTCAACCCTTCAATTATCCAATATTCAATTATCGATTTAAAAATGGTCCTTCCTAAATAACGTTATAGATGTAAACCTTGAAATCTAAAAAAAGATGCATCTATTAAAATGTTATTTAATAATCATATAAATTTTATTACAAAATATAAAACTTTTAAATTAACATCACATATATCGGTATAAAGTTACAATTATTTATGATACAATTTAAAATACAATTCTTAAAAAATTACAGATCATACAAACACAGCGCTGCTTGAAACCACGATTTACTTACATGTTAATTTTATACCTATAAAAAATGGCGGAATTCATTTACAGGCATTGTGATGCATTTGCTGGTGTAAATAACAATAATAACGCCCAACGATCACATACATAGATCCTGGACCTTAACTAGGATTCCCTGTGTCTAGAGACCGAGGGACTACGAGGGATAATGTAGGATTTTAATAGTGAAAGGATTTTTTAAATCGGTCCAGTAGTTAGAGCCTATTCGATTCAAACAAACAATCAAATCTTTCATCTTTATAATATTAGTTTATATTATATCTATAATTGTAGCATGACAATTGACATATAAATAAATGTTCATTCAGTCAGTTGGAGACATACCCAAAAATATAATAAACGATTTCTCAGCCTTACGTTGTAATAAAGACGATAAAAAAATCTAATTGGTATAAAACTAGCACCCATGCTCGTAAACAGCTGTATTTTTTGTCACGCTCTCACACGCGATTCTTCCCTGACATTTTTTGTAATATTAGGGGCCATTCATAAATGACATCACACGTTAAGGGGGGGCGAGGAGTTCGATGAAGTGTGACATTGTGTGACAAGAGGGTTAGAGGTGTCCCAAACTTTATAACATCAATTTTTTTTTAAATAATACATTACTTTTGGCGGGAAAACGAAAAAGATCGCGTCGCCGCATTGTATTATTTTCCAAAACTTATGTTATTTTCAGTGTTAGTGCATAAAATTGGTGGCATTTTATTCGTTAAGTGCTGGATTACAGGCGTGAGTGTGGGAAAATGGTATAATGATGGTGAAACGTTTCTTTTCGTGTTGTTTCCAAAACTCCATAGAAGCTTCAAGTAAAGTTGCCACCACTTTACTAGGAGTATGACTTTGACTAGACTGACTTGACTATGGCTTGACTTGATGACTTCGACTGTGACATGACACATATTTGCGTGAAATATCGATAACTCGATAAATTATCAATAACTTGACACTGGCTAAATACACAAAAGTGTGGAGCCAAATCTTAAAAAAAAAAAAAAAAAAAAAAAAACTTAATTTCATAAATTTCTAGATGTAAAATTGATAAATAAGTACAAATGTGACCAGCTGTGACAAGGACGGGGAAGGGTAAAAAAATTATGAAATTCATTGGTCGTAGTATTAGATGGCCCCTTATAAGTTTATAGTATTTATGAAAAAGCATTAGGTAGCTGTATGAATTCCACCATTGTAAATACCTTAATTAAATATATACACATTGTGCGCATCTATACACATTGAAAACAACAATTTAAAAAAAACATTACGAATTAATTCAAACATAACAATATTTGGTAACAACATAGGTGGGAAAATCTATTGTCTCTAATTGTATCTAATTGTAAAACCGAAACGGGAAGAAATGCAAATAAATGGCTCCAGAAGCCTCACAGATTGTGTTAAGCTCTTCTAGCGGTGTCCAAAATGTTAAGCCGCTGGAAGGCTAATTTACTTGGCTTAACGACTGTTGTTGTACCGACGGCTTAACGTGCCCTCATAGGCATGGTACCGCTCAGTTGTAAATATCACTACATTACCACACTCGCACGTAAACTTGAACGACACGAATTTAACAAACGTATAGGAGTTTTGGCGGGAAAACGGAAAGGATCAGTAACCGCATTTTATTATTTTCTAAAAATTGTTATTTTCAGTATTAGTGCATAAAATTTGTGGCATTTTATTCGTTAAGTGCTGAATTACAGGCATGAGTGTGGGAAAGTGGTATAATGATGGTGAAACGTTTCTTTTCGTGTTGTTTCCAAAACTCCATAGGAGCTTCTGGTAAAGTTGCCACCACTTTACTAGGAGTATGACTTGACTAGACTATGACTTAACTTGATGACTGTGACTGTGATTTGACTTGACTTGACACATTATATGATATTAAATAACTTGAGATACTATCAATTACTTGAATACACAAAAGTGTGGAGCAAAAACCAAAAAAAAAACCGAGGGCTAGGGAGATAACTGCGAACTTAGGTGCTGTCGAAAAGTACAGACGGACGTTAAAGTTTTTAATTTATGAACGACAACGAGTTTTGACAGCCTCTGTGGTGTGGTGGTTGAGCAGGTCGGCTCATAACCCGGAGGCGGCGGCTTCGATTCCCGCAGCAGGACAGGTGTGTGTGGACAGAAAAAAAAGCGCAAATACTTGTTTTGAGTCTGGGTGTTGGGACCGTGGTCCTCGTAATTTCTGGGTTCCTAGATACAGGGAATCCTAGTTAGGGTCCAGGATCTATGTATGTGATCATTGGACGTTATTATTATTATTTATTACGAAGAAACAATTGTGTGTAACATTGGGACGTAAAAAACTTAACATTATAATGGTGATGAAAAAAATTAAATTTAATAGAAAGGTACTTATCATCATAATCATTATAATTATTACTCGTATAAAATATCACTTTGATTGTTTATCGTTATTTAAGTAAATCTATAACGAGGCGAACGGAAGTCGAAAGTTGAAGGTTCACGTAGATCTCCATTGTCAACATTACAAAAAAAAACTTGAAATTTGTATATTTTGGTATGTTTGGTAAAATAACGATTTACAATTCTGTAGTGAGCTAAAACGGTTCTGAGGTATCAAATAACAAATGCAAAGAGTAAAAAACTGACTTCATACTTATATGGTTTTCTCATGGATACCATTTTGGTCCAGTTGACCATTGTCAGAACTGGACCAAAATGGGACCACACGGGAAGCACCAGCTTTCAAATAAAAAAAGAATCCTCTAAATCGATTCACCCAGTCGAAAGTTCTCGAGTTAACAAATATTTTAAAAGATACAGTCGAATTGCGAACTTCCTCGTTTTTTAAAGTCGGTTAAAAAACACTCTTCATTCTTCTTCATTCTTCATAGAATGAAGACTATGAAGCCATGCCGTATTCGCGGGCCTTTTCGACAAACTTTCCGTATTTCCACTTTCTGTAGTTCATGATTTTTTTCCCGTTCATTATCGTGTGGACCATTATCTTTTCGTTGTATTCCAAGCTCGTTAGCAACTGAAAAAATAAACAAACAATAATTAAACATGTAGACATGTTGCCAATGTTGCCAACACTCGTGCACGTTCACGAACACTTAACGGATAATAATCCAACCTTATTACACAATAAAATTAAAAAAATACACTGGTAATGGAAACAGTCCAAATTAATCCATCATAGAACTACAAGACTTGGGATTCGTCACACCCTTACGTCGTTAGTGTACCCCAAGTCCGCACTAAGCGTTTTGCTGAGTCATTTATAGTCCGAACGGCCAAGGAATGGAATGCTCTCCCAAAAACAGTGTTTCCTTCAAGGTATAACCTGGGTCTTTTATAGTCAAAAGTGAATGGGCATCTCATGGGCAAGCGTGCTCCACCTTAGACAACTTCGTCACTTACCATCACGCATGCCCATTTTACCATAAAAAAAAAATTCACAACCGCCATTTTCGGATCCTTTTCAACGACCTGAGCGACGCTCACTTTGTCATTATTTCATTTGGCGTTATCAAATTCTAGTCAGTTGGTAAATAAAACCCACTCACCTTTGGCGTTAACAAGAAATATTGCGCGTTATCACATTCAGTTGTCACCTTCACCAATAGCTGGAACATTTTGCGTTCATTTATCGGATCCATGCCTTGGTTGATTTCGTCTACGCATCTGAAAGCAATACGGATTCGAATACATTTATTATCGAAAATGGGAACATATATTGGTGTCGATTCTGTGTCGCATACTCTAAAGCTAAACGAAATTAACATATTTCCGTCTTTTTCATTTCCCCTTTATCAGAAGAGTACCGCCATACTTTAAGTTTACTTTAGTTTTAGAGAATCGACACCAATGTCTCTATAGCCAACAGTTGAACAGTAATTTACTAGGTGGTAGGACTTATCTGCAAAGTTCGTCTAGGTAGGTACCACCGCTTTGCCAGTTATTCTGCTGCCAAGCAGTAGTGCGCAAGCACTGATGTGTCCCGGTTTGAAGGGCACATTAGCTGGTGAAATTACTAGGCAAATGAGACTTTATGACCTGATTTCACAGTCTAGTAATCTTGTTACTAGATTGTGCTGATGTCTCAGGATGACGCGCGCAGTGCAAGGTTACGCGGAACTCTATACTTTAGAGTTCCGAGTCGCTTAACATCAGGCGAACGGCTAGCTCGTCACGTCATTCCTTAACATTAAAAAAAGTAGCGGCGTAGCGTGGACTAATATAGACGTGGGTAAAGTCGCATCACCGAGGCCCCTTTTCTTTCGTTCCCAAGATCTACCCAATAAATCTATCTTACTAAACATGCTCCGATATACCTACTTATGATAGTAAAAAAATATTAATGCGCGGTGGGAGAGTATTGAAAAGCATATTAGATTTGAAAAAAGGTTTTATTTTGTAACTTAATTCATCAATTTTTTTACAAATGTAATGTTTTTAGGCTTTTTGTTTTACTTCTGTAAGAAAAAAGTTGGTTACTTCTGAAAAGAAACAGTATGAAGCAGGACCGACTGTCTGCTTTAGCAATACTCTCAATCGAAGCTGATTTATCTGCGAAGATCAATTACTAATCCTTACTAGAGGTATGATGAGTATGACTAGAGGACTTCTGTCCTCTAGTAAGGATTAGTAATTGATTTTGGCAGCTAAATCAGCTTCGATTGAGAGTATTGCTAAAGCAGACAGTCGGTCCTGCTTCATACTCCTGATTTCCAGTTGAAATCGATTACAAAATCCCTGCCGATCGGTTACGAGTAGATTCTTAGAAATGGAGTCAATTTTCATTACTTTTCAACCGACTTGAAAGAGAGATTCTCAAGTCAATAGTGTTTTTAAAAGTTTTTTACCTTAGATTTCCCTCATTTTTAACCGACTTCCAAAAGGGGGAGGTTCTATGTTCGTCTGTATGTATTTTTATCGATATATACAATTTATTTTTTAAAAAAATTTTTTTTGTTTCTTTTCTCACCGGAACGGCACAGTAGTTAAAGCCTGTAGCGCCATAAGATATACAGCTGTGGATAGCGCCCGTTCGCCGCCGGACTGAGCGTGCCGCGTTAGCTGTTGCAACTGCTCGCACGTACGGAAACTGACAAGGATGCAGATACCGTACTTATTGTAGTCTTCCTGGAGAAAGGAACATTTTTTTTATCATACTGCTTTATCACAAACTCCTGGGTCCGTGCTCTTTGATAAATGAACATTCATCATCAACCGTAGACGAGTTCTTGAGTGGAGAATGCGAATTGGCAAACGTAGGCAATCACAAAACTTCGAAAAAAATATGTTTATATCATTTGCAATCAGCAAATGATATAAACATAGTAAGTAAAACTTCTTTACGTACGCTTGGCTTGAGGAGTAAGCTGGTAATGTGAAGCAAACGGAAGTTGAAGTTGGTTCACGTAGATCTCCATTGTCAACATAACAAAATTAAAAATTTGTTTTATTATGTTGGTATATCCGGTAAAATGATAATTTACAATTGAAGGGGTGAGAATAAAAAAGGTTTAACTGATTTTTTTTTTCACAAAATGACTTATGTGTATCGTTGGATTCAGCGTGAAATTATCTACAATAATACATTCTCGAAATACCGAAATGTGGCTTAAATATCGAGATTTTAAGTCTGAAAACGGTTTATCTGTCACAGGAATACAGTTCGCTTAGCATAAAAACATGATTATATTTATTTTATGATATTATATTTTTACAGTAATTTTACGAATTAGGTCTATGTTTTATATTTTAAAATAGAAATCATACATTTTCAAGCAACTGAAACTTGCATAAACCTTTTCTATTACCTTATAAGCACTCTACATTAAAATGAAGCCGTTGACGTTTAAAGTCATTTTCTCGAAACTGTCAATTTGACAGTTAAACCCTTTTTATTCTCAACCCTTCAATTGTCAAGATGGCAACATTAACATCAAACAAATCAAAACGAAGTTATACCGGCCGATAGATGGAGCTAAAGAAGTTTTACTTCAGTCGTGTGGTGTGGAAAGCACTATCGTTTTTTTTTTTATTTGACAGTTTTAATACTCAGTTTGCGTGCATAGTTACTATGAAACTTTTCAAATTAGGAATGAAGTTTCTCTTGTTGCATTGCAATAAAAGTTCCATGATCATCCCACGTTACCCGCGCTTTTAATATAGTACTTATTATAATGGATGAATACTTAGATCGCTCCCTGCCTTCTCCAGTTTAGTTACTTATAACAATGTGTGAATAATGACAGCCTCTGTGGTTGGTGGTTGAGCAGGTCGGCTCAACCCGGGGGCGGCGGATTCGATTCCCGCGACAGGACACGTATTTGTGCATAGAAACCGCAAATACTTGTTCTGAGTCTGGGTGTTGTGGGACCATGGTCCTCGTAGTTCCTGGGTCCCTAGACACAGGGAACCCAGATCCAATATCTATGTATGTGATTGTTGGGCGTTATTATTATAATACTTACATCGCTACCCGCCTTCTCCAGTTTAATCTCGCCGGCACACCCGAGCTTAGCGAACATATCGCCGAAACTCTTGTCAATGTTGCGTAGTAGAGATTCTAATGGAGGCAGCCATTGTTGCCTGAAAATAACATTATAAAATACTAGTTGCGCCCTGCGGTTAAAGTGTTTTAATTGCTTGCTCATCCCACGGGAAAATTTCACTTTTCCGTGATAAAATGTAGCATATTATGTTAATCCAGTGTAGAAAGTGAAGTGAACAGGCATCTTCTAGGCAAGCGTGCTACATCCTAGACCGCAACGTTACTTACCATCAGGTGCGATAGTGGTCAAACGCAAGCCTACCTAACAATTTAAAAAAAAAACAGCTATCTTGGTACCGAATTTCATCCGAATCCATTGAGCCGTTTTGGAGCGTGAAGGAGTAACAAACATACACACATACAAACTTTCGCCTTTATAATATTAGTGTGATGCATTATCACAGCTGGATAACTCAGATTTTTGCTGTACCTATGATAGGCCTTAAGCGTAGACGCGGTTAATAATGGAAAATGAACCGGTTCATAATTATATCTTTCAAGAAACAAAGACACCGGTTATATGGACTGATATTTTATAGCCTTCATACCCTAACATATAAAAATTAAATAAATAATATGTAAAAAAATACTTTATAACTAATTTGTATTATTATGTTGGTATGTCCGGGAAAATGACAATTTACACAATTTACAACTATCAAGATGGCGATAACTACATTAAACAAAGCAAAAACAAAGAATATAGAAAGAGAGAGAGTTACGTTTCGTATATTACTAGTATATTACAGTCGTTTTAAAGCAAAAACAAAGAATATAGAAAGAGAAGAAGATAGAAAGAGAGAGAGTTACGTTTCGTATATCACTAGTATATTACAGTCATTTTAAAGCAAAAACAAAGAATATAGAAAGAGAAGAAGATAGAGAGAGGGTTACGTTTCGTATATTACTAGTATATTACAGTCGTTTTAAAGCAAAAACAAAGAATATAGAAAGAGAAGAAGATAGAGAGAGGGTTACGTTTCGTATATTACTAGTATATTACAGTCGTTTTAAAGCACACTCATTCATTTTAATAAAATAATTTCACCATTTCATCATCGGCCGCTCGCAGTGGGAAAGCAATTCTGAGGAAAGCGTGAGAAGAATTGAAGAGAATATTGTTTTGCCGTTCCCACCATTGTCTATAAACTCCCAGTGCAAGTGAGACAACAATAGAAATGACCGCTCCTTTGTGGCGCGTGTACCAAACCCCCGTACCTGAGTGTTACCATCTTGTTTTCCAAAGTTTTGTTCAAATCGCTGGAGTTGTTCACCTCTGTCTTCAGCTGCGCGATCATTTTCTCTCGCTTTTCGTACTCTTTTATCACCTGAAAAATGCATTTTTTTACTACTAAAGAGAATTTAGCCCGTCGTCAACACAGGATAGAAAATTCCGGTCCGAAACTTCGATCACACATGTAAAGAAGGAGCAACAAGAAACCAAAATGATGTCTACAACTATTACAATTACACGGCTAAGGATGGGCATCTATATTGCCCGAACACCGGTCGAGTTATTCGACTGTATCTCGTGAGTGTTAGCCGTGTACTAGTTGTAGTTATGAGTACTACTCACGTCAGTTTCTACAAAATGATGTCATTTGTGTTTTTTGTTTGTTCTAACTTAACGGTGAAATGTAGTCAAACGCCACGCTGTTAGACAAAAAAAAACCTTTACTGATTTTTGGTACCCACTTCATATCATCAAGGATTAAGAAAGGTGTAGTATTGTTATTTATTTATGTATTGTGTAAAAACGACAAAATCAATTACAAAACATATTATAGGGGAGTTTTGGCAGGAAAACGAAATAGATCGAGTCGCCGCATTGTATTATTTTCCAAAACTTGTGTTAAAATTGGTGGCTATTCGTTAAGTGCTGGATTACAGGCATGAGTGTGGGGAAAGTGGTATAATGATGGTGAAACGTTTTTTTCGTGTTGTTTCCAAAACTCCATAGAAGCTTCAAGTAAAGTTGCCACCACTTTACTAGGAGTATGATTTTGACTAGACTATGACTTGACTTGATGACTTCGACTATGACTTGACACATATTTGCATAAATAACATTAACTTGAAAAATTATCAATTAGGTACTTGGCGCTGGCTAAATACACAAAATGGTAGAGCCAAAACATAAAAAAACATATTATATTCTAATAATATATTGTATTATATCCTACCGTCCTTTACCACTTCGTCAAATTCTCTCCTTCCAAAGGTTGCCTTGGAGAGATCGCTTTTAGCGATAAGGTCGCCATTGTTATATTTTATATCAATAAATGTTTTTTTTTTGGAATTTTTATTATTTGGTTTGTACAATAAAGAGTTCATCTATGGATATTTCTATACCTGTTCATCGCCTTGCTCCATACAATCCATCCGAGTCTGCAGTTCGAAGTAATGCTCCTGTAAAGCGGTAGCATTGGTCGGCAGCACGTCGAACTGTTCCTTGTAAGGGAAGTCCGGGTCTTGGGGCAATTTGTTGTTGCAGCAGCGCTTCGCTTCCACCAGCTTCTCCTTCGCGTTGGATTTGGCCCGGGTGAGGAGATTTTCTATGTTTTCTAAGGTTGCCTGTTGGAGAGAACAATCGTTCAGTAGTTGGCCGTGTGATCCCGAAGGTGTGAGAATGGGACCACCAGATCTCTCCCGTGGATTTTTTTAACGGGCTAATGCTGTCAGTCTCTTTCAACCTTTACAGCGTCACCGGGCAGACGCTTAAGGCGCCCAGCCGTCTCAAGTGGGAGGCGATTGAGTTATGCGCTTAACAACACATTTTGCGATTCATTTTTATATTATAGATTAGATATTCCAAATATAGCAGGAAATCTTCATGGTTAAGGGAAAGAAGAATTGTTTTACTCTAAATTTAACGCGTGCGGGTGCGGGCCACGGGCAGTAATGAATAAATCCAAACTACTGGAACGATTTTTATAATTTTTTCAGTGAATGACATACGCTATATATTTTATACCCGTGCGAAACCGGAGCGGGCCGCTAGTAACATAATAAAAAGAATGTTTGTGTGTATGTTACGAATGCTGCTGAATTAATTAAAAAGGATTACCTGAACATTGGTAAGTTCATTTTTCAACTCTCTAAGCTCCGTTTCCTGCTGCACTATCGCGTTTCGGCTGAACTCCAGTTTCACCTGTAATAAACGAACGAGAGCGGTCACACTACGACCAATGTTTATTTTCATGGAAAGGAATGGTGCTACGTATATAGTAAAGTTAAGTTATTATTGTTATTACGTATATATACCATATTATCTTTACTATATCGTATCTATTAATTATCAATTTTTATATATGTATTACACACTACCTCCTACACACACACACACACACAGACCACGTCATTTCTCACATTCGCAAAACTTGGTTAGATTAGTATTCTAGCATGCGAATATTAATGTAAACATTAGTTCGTATTTATTTTTTATCATACAGTTAATTTAATCTTTAATTTAATTCGTCGTAATTTATATAAATTTTTGTAACCTAGCTTAGGCATTTCCCATATAATTTCCGGCTAAAGAGGCCTGGACCGCATAATACGGGCTCTGAGCCTAGTGTAATGAACGAAACGTAATGTAACGTACTTATTTGCCTTTATCCAAATAAATGTATTTTACATTTTTTTTTTCATAGTTATTTGTTGCACTGCCTCTCAAAAGTTGTGAATTGTGAAGTTGATATTGCACTGCGCTCGTCACTGCACTTCGTGACAAAGACTTTTATTATGACCGATAATTTCAAAAGCTGTACTGGGGTGTGCTACAAAAACAAATCTTAAACAACTTCAGATATCGCAAAATAAACTAGTAAAAACCCTTTTCAATTAAGACTACCTGACAAACACACGTTCTCTCTATGAACAAACAAAAATATTTAATTTGAAACAACTCTATACATACTCAACTTGTTTTTATTAAAAAAATATTGACCAACAAAATATACACACAAATATAATTCACAAAAAGATCTTTTAAACATAGCTTACGAAATACATATAAAATTAAATTAAAACCTCCAAGAACTTCATATGGTAAAATAAATATTATGTATGAAGGTGCACAATTATTTAATGACCTGACGATACTAAAGATTGTAAAACTATGCCATGTTCAAAACTAAACTAAAACGTAACGTAACGTTTTTAAACGTATTTACCGACAGACAGATAATATTTAGATTAATTGTAACTAAATTATTTAGTTATAATTTATACATACTTAAGCTCATTATAAGTGAATCATGTTCTTTATGAGTAAATAAATTCGTTAAACCTAAACCTAACGTGTGAAGCTGGTTACTACAATGCCATAAAACGAATTCGAAACAAAGGAGTTTCAACAGCCACTACGATTAAAAATAATGTAATTAAAAAAAATATAAAACTAAGTACGTGTCCGTTATTTTTAATAAATATTTATATATATATATATATATAAACTATAAACATTATATATATATATGTATATATAATCAATATATAATGTGTATAGTTTATATACAGGGAGTAACAAAAACCCTGTTATATCCGCGAGCTGCGTATCCAGTGTCAACTCAAGGTTGTAGTAATACTAGTTCTATTTAAATACGAGACATACAAAACTTACGTGTGCTTTTTATTAATACCTTTTATGCCGTCACTAAAAATGTTTACGACCTCAGATATTGACAACATAGGTACTTGCACCACCGACGCAGCCTGCTGCCTGTTGCCCGCACCCCGCACCGCCCGCCATGCTACGCTAAGTCTATTCACCGCGCATACCTACTGCGACGGAACTAGATGCCATTCCACAGATTACTTCTTATGCGTTTTCCATACGTTTATGTGCCCTATACCACATACCACAACGTTGTAGGATTGCGAGACCGTAACTTAATGACGTAAAAGGTCTCTTTGACCAATAGTGGTAAGCACACAAGTGCTGCGCGCCGTTCTGCCGCACTGACATATTCTAATCATTTTACGTCAAGCAAAGGCTAAACAATCGAATTCACGTGTGATTTTGTATTGTTAAGAAACAAGATAGGTACATCATTTTTAGCTCTTAAAAGAGCTTTCAAAAACACATCACACAAATGCTTCTACCAAGGCACATTAACATATTGTAGTATTCGTCGTTAGAATACGACATCACACTCGACACTAAATTCGCGACGATCAAACTGGAAACGACTAAATTGCATGAGAGAGCACGTGCGACTGAGTGTAAGCCGCGGGCCGCGCCGCGCCTATGCCGAGTGATGCCGCGCCGCCCGCGCACCCCATTTCCCCGTAGGCACAGCTGCAGGAGCGGCATCCTACAAAAGAGCCGACAAAGGCGGCTCCCGTTTGTCGGTTCCGCGTTTGCTCTTCCCTTAGTTACTTAGCTATTTAAAAATAGGCACGGCTTGTGTCATAAACATTTTTGGGAAATTGTATTATTTTTTTGTGTTTAGATACTGCGTGTAACTTCAGATACGTATAACTTAGGTATTGTTAGACATTTTTATATGACTACTTGTAATGATCTGTACACATACTTCATTTATTTAACAGGGTTTTTGTTACTCCCTGTATATGTATATATATATATATACATATATACATAATATAATCAATTGCTGTTCGTTAGACTAAAAAAATATTTTTTGTTTTCTTCATTGTAATATAGGGGTGGTTTAAATGAAAAAATCTTTTTATATTTTTCCCTTAGTCATTACATCACGGGTTAACGGATAGAACATTAAAACAACGGTTATTCTTTTTTTTATTGTGTTTATTATTTTCAGGGGAAGGTTCTTATGAAAGAAAAAGTGAAGAAAGTATGGAAAATTTTCACCACACGGGTAAAACCGCGGGGCACCACTAGTTAGGAATAAAAATGATTGCAGGCTTGGAAGATACGATGGCCATGATGTTGGTAGGTTGAGGTAGGCTGCAGTTGCGACCCCTTCTCGCCCCAGTTACGGCGGACGAGGGCTCACGGGAGGGTTTTAGTGGGTTCGAGTCCCACATACCCCCTGCCACCACAGGGGTTGTTTTTGAGGGGGGGAAATACCCTCGCACTTCCCTGCCACCACCCCTGTGGTGGCAGGGAAGTGCGAGGGTATTTCCCCCCCTCAAAAAAAAAGGTAGGTGGGAATGTGAGAATTGTGACCTGCCATTGCCATATTAATTTGCTGATTTTGAGAATTATACGACTAGTTCTCCCGCGGATCTCCAGTGTGCTTGTTGTTACTCAATTACCAAGAATAGATTTCAAATTTCAGAATTTTAAAACATTCAGCATAACTTGAATGAAGTCGCGGGCAAACATTAGCTGTATCAATTAAAATTTATTGTATGGCGACTTAATTGTTTGCTTTTCAGAGCCAAGTAGGTATATATAGTATGATATTAAAAAGCGTCACTTCTTTGTTCATTGCTACTACAATATAACGTTTGCTATCAATTTTATTTATACAAATAATGAATATTAATGAATTGATAAAAAAGCTGTAAGAAAATGACGGTTTCACCTTTTTTTAGACAAGTAAGTAATTAAAATAATAATTGGACCATTGTTATTGTAACTGGCGTCAGCACAGAATAATTCAGAAAAGAGCGGACGTTTATATTGTACTAGCTGCTGCCTGCGGGTTCGCACGGTAGACTATACAGAACGGGTTTTTTGTGAAAGGATGTCATTCCCACGGTTTAAGATAAGATAAAAATAACCGCATATTTATTGATAATTTTTGACGGAAATCGACTCGAATTGTTCACAAAAAAAGAATCTGTATTATTGAATCAATGGATTCTGTAGCTGATGAGGATCAATATTTACAAAGAAATATATTATTACAAATTAAAGGAAATATGTAAGTAGTAAATTTTCACTATTTAATATTTTTACATGGAAGAAAACTCGTCTCCTATTCAAACTTTTAGTTAATACGGTGGGGATACTTACAAATAATGACATTGAAACTTATAAAGTTCTATATTGTTAATAATACGTTATACAATGCAAAATTATTTATTCGTAATTCCAGTTGGTGGTAGCAGGTTCGCCGCAACTGGCCGCGTTGTCGGTCGGCGGCGCTGTCAGTTACCCCAGCGTGCTGCTCCAGCAGTTCACAGCTAACGACAGCTCGATACACCTCGACTGGGACACTGCTTCTTGGATAGGTAAGATTCCTTTCAATTTCCGTTTCGTTCTTAAGATTGCCAGATGTTTTGGTACATAATAACGTCGATTATTGCTTGGTGCCGGTGGCACCTGTCGATGGTAAAAATAATAAAAATGTGTGGACATTTCACACAGCGCCATCTAGCCCCAAACTAAGCAAAGCTTGTACTATGGGAACCAGATAACTGATACAATACTTAGATTTATTTGTAAATACATACATAGAATAAAATATAACATCCAGACACAGAACAAACATCGATGTTCATGACACAAATGTTTGTCCTGGATGGGAATCGAACCCATAACCCACAGTTCAGAAGGCAGGGTTACTACCAACTGGGTCATCGGGCTTGTCACCTCACCAGTCACGATATACCAAAATAATACACCTGCGGTATTTTAATGAGCTGCATTGATAGTTGCAGTATGCCTACTCATCAGTTTCTCTGCTACGGTCGATATCCAGGCAGCAGCAGCACTGCACACGTGTTAATAGTAAATGACGCTGCGACCGAAATCAAAAGTAGAGTTGAGGTACTTGAGTTGCAGCTACCAGAACAGATCACGGTTAACAAAATATGTTAATCATTATTAAAAATCCTATAGAGAAATCCTCAAAAACTCAATATCTATTTTCTGGTAATGACGCACGGTATAAATTTTTTAAAGAAAGGCGTATGTAGCCGCTGTGAGAATGAGGATCCGTGCAGGTTGCGTCGTTTACAATCATCATTTAGGCCAATTTGTGATCCAATCTTGTATTTATAGAGCCTCTGTGGTGTGGTGGTTGAACAGGTTGGCTCATATACTTCCTACAAAAAAGCGCAAATACTTGTTCTGAGTCTGGGTGTTGTGGGACCACGGTCCTCGTAGTTCCTGGATCTCTAGACACATGGAATCCGAGTTAGGGTCCAGAATCTATGTATGTGATGTGATCATTGGGCGTTATTATTATTATAATTTAGGCCTCTTCCCTCCGTTTCCATTCCCGGTGGTTTTGAGCCCGGAGTAGCCAGTCATGGCCTCCGTGTTGTCTGATATCATCCACCCATCGCTATGGTGGTCCGAGTCTCCTACTAATACTTCAGATAATTCAATATTTGTTTGAAACTTTTAAAATTTTGTTTCCTTTTCAGGGTCAATACATGGTCTGGCCGGAATACCAAGCATCCTTATGCCTGCTTTCATGCAATGGAAAGGCAGAAAAGTCGCTTTCATCGCTGCGTGCTTTATTAGCATTATCGGATGGATCCTAGCTTTCACTGCCACCAGCGCCACCGCTATCCTCATCAGCGAATCTTTCCATGGGTTAGGCACGAACAGTATGCTGGCAGTCAGTTTGCTGAGCATGAGTGAAATGGTCAATCCAAAATTTAGAAATGTGTCCATGGTTTCATTCCATGTAGTGCAATCCTTTGGAATGGCATTGGTGGGAATAATTGGGAAGTATCTACATTGGAAGACCGTTAGTATAGTTATGGGAACTCCTATAACAATTGCCATGGTCATAGGCTTTGCGTGGCCTGAGTCGCCATCTTGGTTAGCTTGTAAAGGAGAGTTTGACAAATGTGAAAAAGCTTTCTTATGGCTAAGAGGTACAGACGATGATTCTAAGAAAGAACTGCAAGAACTTATAAATGCTCAGAGAGAAAACTGGATCTGTGAAAAACGGGATGAAAAGTCCATACTGGAATATTTTTGGCGTACATTGAGAAGTAAAGATTTCTACAAACCCAGCATACATACATTCATTTTACTTAATTTGACGTACTGGAGTGGGAGTTTGGTCATTTTAATATATTCAACACAGATGATCCAACAATCTACGGCCAACGAAACCGCTGCTTTCTTCGGTGGTATCATAATGAATTCTATATTATTCGTCGGCGTGGCTTCAAGTGCCGTTCTTATACGACGTTTTGCTAATAAATCTGTATTGCTATTTAGCATTTGCTGCACAACTGTATGTTTATTGAGCACATCTTTGATCAATTACTTGCAAACAGTAAATGTAATATCAAAAGAGTCATTGGTTTGCTTATATTTTTTAGCTGCATATATGGCAGCTTCGAGTTTGGGCATTTTATCAATAGTGTTTACATTAGCTGCAGAATTGATGCCAGTGAAACATAGAGGAATGGGTGGTGCTTTATATGTTATATTTACTTGTATACTGCATTCGTCTTCATTAAAAGCTGCACCATACTTATTATCACATATAAACTTGTGGGGAACCTTATTATTATATGCATTGAATGCTATTATATTTGGTTCGATGATATGGAAGTTCGTGCCGGAAACTAAAGGAAAGACGCTGCAAGAAATCGAAGATTATTATATGTTTGGAGGTTTCGAAAAGCGAGTCGGTCTAGAGAATGAAGTTTGGTTATTTGAAATGAATAATATGAACTTATGAACACATGAGATGGTATTTTTGTGGTTATCGCTATTCAATCAGGGACTGAACATGAAAATGTTCAAATGTCTGGAGGCGTGGCATAGGTTTTGGCATTGAGCCTGCATTATTTTGTTATTTTATAATAATGTTCTAAATTATAGATTACTTTTAATATTTTTATCCTGAATTCCTGCGGATAAGACTACGATGTTAATTAAAAGGAACTTACAAATATGTAAAATATGAAATATTGTATTAATACTTGTTTAATTTCTAAAAAAATATTAATGTAATTTTAAAAATTAGTTAAAAGGCTTGTGATATATCAGTTTAAAGCTTTTTTTAATTTTTACACTTACGACATATTACGCCCGAGTTTTAACTTCAATATAGATTAGACGCTGGAAACTATAAAATAAAGCTCATTCTTATGTTATATAAACCTAAATTATTTAATGCACGCCTTTGAAAATTTGATTTTGACTAAAGTTTAGATGTGGATTTTTAATTTTTTATGTCGAACCTGTAAATAGTAGAAATATTACGGCATTAGAAATGTTTGCACATAACGGCGGGAGCATTACTGCTTTATAACCCAAAACAAAAAATATGTGGTTATTTCTATTACATACGTTATGTTATAGAAATAACCACGTATATTTAAGGCTTTTTAAAGTCGTCGTACTCTACGTGTCTGAGATAGATAGATCTACACCTATCTATAGTCCTAAGACAAAAATATGTATTCTAGTCTTCAGACAAAAAGAGTGACGACGCACGGCTACTGGATTAAACACCAAATAAAAATAAAATACAATTCCACTCGAAGAATTTTAGAGGAACAATAAAGAGCAAGAAAGTGATTTACATGAATACTGAACTCCTGTAAAACGATCACTGATTATATCAAGGAACAATCTAAAAATATATAACTCAAAGGTGATATAGTGACACTGACATAGTGATCTATCTATCAACGCACAGCCCAAACCACTGGACGGATCGGGCTGAAAGGCATGCAGGTAGATGTTATGACTATGTTATGATTTTTCGAAATTCCATCCTTAAGAGGGTGAAATGGGTGGTTGAATTATTTTCCCACAGGCCGCGCCGCGGGCGAAGCTGCGGGCAGAAGCTCGTCAATTTATATAGGCAATGTCAAAGGATTTATTGCAAATAGGTAATTTTTAGCATTTTTAGGTGGTGGTTCCTGCACTTCGGAATTTGGAAAAAACCGTTTCTTAGTGGACACTAAGAAAGGGTTTTTTCGGAGGGTGAAATGGGTGGTTGAATTATCTGTGAAAATTTTTCTTCTTCGTTTCCTATAGGCCACGCGGGCAAAGCCGTGGGCAGAAGCTAGTTCATTATAAAATGGAAGGCGTTTTTTGTAATTCTACCAAACGTAACCACAAAAGAATATTCTAATTTTTTTGTGGTACATTATAAAAGTTCTCATAATTGTTAATTGTCAGAAAATATTGTGAAACCGTGATATCAGGATCTATGAGGAATTCTTTAAATTTATTTCAGGCAATGATAGTGGTGTCGCCGTTGTTGGCAGCACTGTCAGTGGGCGGAACCGTCACCTATCCAACTTTGCTCATGGAGAGGTTTCGCGTTGACACGAATGATACATCTACACAGCTTGATCTTGCCACGAGATCTTGGATTGGTATGAAACCGGAGTTGATTCTGTTGTACAAAAACAAATTCATCTTGACAGTTCTGAAACGATGCGGTTCTTTTAATTATGGCCTTTATATAAAAGAAAAGGAGAAAGCAAACCCATTTATTCAGGACATAAAAAATCCGACATTTGACGTCGATTCTGTGTCGCATACTCTAAAGCTAAACGAAATTAACATATTTCCGTCTTTTACATTTCCCCTGTATTAGAAGAGTACCGCCATACTTTGAGTTTATTTTAGTTTTAAATAATGCGACACAGAATCGACACCAGTAACATATTTAATTTATTTCAGTCTAAATAGATAGCATAAATTCTCCGATTTCAGGATCCATATACGGTCTAGCCGGCATTCCCTCCATAGTGATGCCAGTCACTCAAAAAATCGGAAGAAAACTGGGATACATCATCACCTGCTTGTGTCTAATGCTAGGCTGGATCTGAGCGTACAGAGCAACTACAGCCACGGAACTACTCATTAGCGAATCATTTCAAGGATTGGGAACGAACAGTTTACTCCCAGTGAGTTTTCTAGCCATGACAGAAATGTTAGCGCCGAAGTACCGAGGACCGTCGATACAGACTTTCGGGATCGCTCAAGGGATAGGCATGGCTGCGTGCGGAATCCTCGGAAGATACCTTCACTATAAAACTGTGAGCTTGATAATGTTAGCAGCTATAGCACCTGCTGTAGGAATTGCTTTGATGTGGCCCGAGTCACCTTCCTGGTTCGCATGTAAAGGGGAATTCGACAAATGCGAACGAGCTTTCGTTAAGCTGAGAGGCGCAGAGGAGGAAAGAATTGCAAGAGCTAATCACAGCTCAGAAAGAAAATTTAAATGTTGCAAAAAGAGAAGGTAAAATTTCGCTTAATGCTTTTTGGAAAAACGTTTCCAGCAGAGATTTTTATATGCCTAGTATTCATACCTTTGTAATCTTTTTAATGATGTATTGGAGCGGATGCGACGTTATTTACGTTTACTTCATAGAAATAGTCTCAAAGTCTTCGCCCGATGGCGATGCTGCTTTCTACGGTAGCATTGTCATGTATTTAATTGTTCTAGGAGGGTTACTGATAACAAATATCTTATTAAGAAAATTTAAAAACAAATCAGTTCTTAAATTCAGCACTTGTTGTGTAATTGTATATTTATTGACTTCATGTTTCATATCCGGCTTGCAGAGTCTGGGGATATCCCCAGAGGATTCTTTATTGCTTATGTATTCTTTAATTGCCTATTTGGCATTTGCTAGTTTAGGCCTCAATGGAATAGTATTCGTAATAGCAGCAGAGTTGATGCCTGTGAAACATAGAAGTTTAGGTGGAGCGTTATATATCATCACCAATTGTATACTTTATGCTTCATCGCTCAAACTGTCCCCCTACATATCTCAGAATGTAGGACAGTGGTGCATATTTCTGATTTACGCGGTAAATGCGTCGCTGTGTATGTGGTTTATTTGGAAGTACGTGCCGGAAACTAAGGGCAGGAGCCTGCAAGAAATTGAAGATTACTACATCTTTGGACGCTTTATCAATAGAAGTGTATACGATACTATAGTCAGTAATGATAACATGGTTATATCCCAAGATACACAAATCAATTGATTTTAAACCTTGATACTTTCTACATAGATTAAAAATCTCAAAGTAAAAATGCCGGTGGAAAATAGAAGAAAAAGCTTCAACGAATAAAACTATTGTTGCAATGTAAGTAGGTACGGATGGCATTTGTTTTTGTTTATATTCTTTAAAATGGATAATGATGGATATCAAATCATAGCCATATTTCAATACTATCCACCTGCAAGAATATCCGATCGTCTATCAGACTATAAATAGCTTGCCAATGTAAAGTAGCAATAGTTTTTAGTTTTAATGTTTTGGCTCCACACTTCTGTGTATTTAGCAAGTCCAAGTAATGGATAATTTATCAAGTTAATGATTTTATGACTTGACTTTGACTGTGACTTGACACATATTTATGTGTCAAGTCACAGTCAAAGTCAAGTCATAGTCTAGTCAAGTCATACTCCTAGTCAAGTGTTGGCAACTTTACCAGAAGTTTCTATGGAGTTTTGGAAACAACACGAAAAGAAACGTTTCACCATCATTAGACCATTTTCACACACTCATGCCTTTAATCCATCACTTAACGAATAAAATGCCACCAGTTTTATGCACTAACACTGAAAATAACACAAGTTAATTCAATGCGATGATGCGATCTTTTTCGTTTCCCCGCCCAAAAAACTAAAAAACTCAAGCAATAGTATACACTTCCAAGCTACTATATGTCTGATAGACGGTCAGACACTTCTTGCAGAAGATTTCGTGCTGCCTAACACAGTTTTTTTTGTTATATATACAATACAATTAATTTATGTGAGAAAAAGAATACATAAAGAGTGATTCACTTTATTTTGGCTTTTCAATTTAAGTCTAGTACCGCACCACTGGCTGTACCAACTACGGAAGATAAACGTTACGTACGTATTAATAAAGTATCAGATATACGCAGTAACCTACCGTACGCCATCTTGTTTTCAATTTAAGTCTAGTACCGCACCACTGGCTGTACCAACTACGGAAGATAAACGTTACGTACGTATTAATAAAGTATCAGATATACGCAGTAACCTACCGTACGCCATCTTGTTTTCAATTTAAGTCTAGTACCGCACCACTGGCTGTACCAACTACGGAAGATAAACGTTACGTACGTATTAATAAAGTATCAGATATACGCAGTAACCTACCGTACGCCATCTTGTTTTCAATTTAAGTCTAGTACCGCACCACTGGCTGTACCAACTACGGAAGATAAACGTTACGTACGTATTAATAAAGTATCAGATATACGCAGTAACCTACCGTACGCCATCTTGTTTTCAATTTAAGTCTAGTACCGCACCACTGGCTGTACCAACTACGGAAGATAAACGTTACGTACGTATTAATAAAGTATCAGATATACGCAGTAACCTACCGTACGCCATCTTGTTTTCAATTTAAGTCTAGTACCGCACCACTGGCTGTACCAACTACGGAAGATAAACGTTACGTACGTATTAATAAAGTATCAGATATACGCAGTAACCTACCGTACGCCATCTTGTTTTCAATTTAAGTCTAGTACCGCACCACTGGCTGTACCAACTACGGAAGATAAACGTTACGTACGTATTAATAAAGTATCAGATATACGCAGTAACCTACCGTACGCCATCTTGTTTTCAATTTAAGTCTAGTACCGCACCACTGGCTGTACCAACTACGGAAGATAAACGTTACGTACGTATTAATAAAGTATCAGATATACGCAGTAACCTACCGTACGCCATCTTGTTTTCAATTTAAGTCTAGTACCGCACCACTGGCTGTACCAACTACGGAAGATAAACGTTACGTACGTATTAATAAAGTATCAGATATACGCAGTAACCTACCGTACGCCATCTTGTTTTCAATTTAAGTCTAGTACCGCACCACTGGCTGTACCAACTACGGAAGATAAACGTTACGTACTTATTAATAAAGTATCAGATATACGCAGTAACCTACCGTACGCCATCTTGTTTTCCTTCAAAACAGCGGCCACTCATAAGGCCTATATCTATCGAATGCTTATCGATACGACACTCATATCGATATCGATCTCTGTCGAAGTCGGACCTAACTAATATTGTTAAATTAAATATTTGTATGACAAATTGCTTTTATTTTCAACTAAAATGATATAATAACTAATACTAAACACTACCTACAACTAAAAAAAATAATTGAGATATATACTGTCCGCGATGACCAAATGCTCCAGCCCACTACCAGTAGAGGCACTACCAGTACCCAACATGCTGGCAGCATTGCCCCGTTGAATTGCAATGCTTATTCGTTGTACCAAATAAGTGCAAGCATTTTGGTCACGAATTTTTATTTGAGTCTTTTGGTGTTGAGACCCTGGGTCCGTGGGGGCCGGGAGCTCGTCGCGTTTTCAAAAGTTTATCAGAGCGCCTGGTCGATGCTACGCGTGACCAAAATGCTGGCACTTATTTGGCCTATTAAATTGGACAGTCTCTCCTAGGTACACAAGTTTGTCGACAACTTCGACAGTATCGTTCCCAACACTTACTGGTATAGCTAGAACATGCGCATTAGACATGCTTGATCCATGTGCATCTTAAGACCAACCCGTTTCACAATTCTACTAAGGTCGTTGAGCACGAAGCCAAAATCATCAAGTGACTCCGCCAGTATAAGAAATAACTATTCAATTGAATGACTGGCCCGATAGCTCAGTTGGTAGTGACCCTGCCTTCTGAACTGCGGGTTGTGGGTTCGATTCCCGCCCAGGACAAACATTTGTGATCAACATAGGTGTTTGTTCTGTGTCTGGGTGTTATATTGTATTCTATGTATGTATTTATAAATAAAAAGTATCTCAATATTGTATCAGTTATCTGGTTCCCATAATACAAGCTTTGCTTAGCTTAGGGCTAGATGGCGCTGTGTGAGATGTCCACACATATTTAGTATTTTATTTATTTATTTTTAATTAATTATTCAAATTATTCAGGCAAAAATATAATTGATTTAATTTTTTTATTTATGACAAAGAAACAAATGGTTTCATTAAAGTGCTTTACTCTCAGCCGTGAGTTACTCAGGCATGTAACTTCATATTCTAAACTCATTTAAATAGAACAAAGTTTAACTTTACCCACACATTACTATTGCTTAAGTTTTATTCTTTATTTTTCAATTAGATAAACTATATTACAACCTGAAATCTGAATAAGTATTAATGATTATTTAAAAAAATACATTTAATTTGTTTAACAAAAAATCATGCATGTTATATAATATAGTTGCCGAGCTAGTCATTACATATATTTACATTTACATTTATTTTGTATTAGTAATTTACATAAGTTTTATAATATCTTAATTTTTTGACACTAAAATATGTAAGTACCTATTTGTGCAATTCATAATAGATAGAAGTGCTCTTTGTAAAAGAATATAGATAGATAGATGAACTCTTTACTGTATACACCAAATAAGAATAATTACAAAGAAAAACAGCGACCTTATCGCTAAAAGCGATCTCTCCCAGGCAACCTTTGGATGGAGAGAATTTGACGAAATTTGAAGTGGTAAAGGTATATTTTGTATAATTTATATGGTAATTGGTATGATATAATTTGGATTTATAAAAACACAACTTGGTAGCTTACACTATTACAGCCTTATTAATAAACACGAACTAGCTTTAGACTAGTTACACCATCTTTTGTCTCTTTCGATCCAGCTAAATATTCCAGTAGCAAAAAAAGGACAAAAGCTGAAGTAACTAATCCAAGACCCGTTTATTAATAAGGCTGTTAGGGTTTATAAATACATCGATGGTGCACATGCAGACATAACCTACTTCCTCCTATAGGTACTCAGCAGTGCAACAAAATGAAAAACAAAAGCAAGATCTTAAATAAAATGAATCCAGCAAATAATTTTCAAAAACTATATTCAATTATAGCGTTTCATAACATAATACTGAAGTAACTCTAAAAAACTACATAATAACTAAACACTTGGTGTAGATAAAATTAAAAAAAATTATAATAACCCGTTGGTGGAGGGGGAAAATGCCCAGAATAACTGTTTCATTATATTAGGTCTTTACCTATGAAATTGCCGTTTTGTTTGAAAAAAGTTAAAGTATTTTTTTTTCGAAGTTATTTATTTCTTTTATTCAAAGTAATCACCCCTGCAATCAATGCATCTTTGCCAACGCTGTGGCAGTTTATGGATGCCCTTCTTGAAAAAATCAGCAGGACGGGAGACAACAAACTCTTCAAAGGCGTTTTGTACTGCCTCTCGGGAATTGAATTTTTTTCCCGCTAAAAAGTGGTCCAAATTTTGGAAAAAGTAATAGTCGGTAGGCGCAAGATCTGGTGAGTATGGCGGGTGAGGGAGAGCTTCCAAACCCAACTCATGCAGCTTAGAGACGGTCTGTTGTGCAGTAAGGGGTCGCGCGTTGTCGTGAAGTAGCAGTGGAGACGACCGATTGACCAAAGCTGGTTGCAGACGTGCAAGTTTCGCCATCATTGTGGTCAGCTCTTCAATGTACACATCTGCAGTAATGCTCTCGCCGTTTTGTAAAAAGCTATGATGAATCACACCAGCACTAGACCACCAAACTGTGACCATCACCTTTCTAGGGGTCATTTTTCGTTTTGCACATTGCTTTGGTACCGAACCAGGATCTAACCAACTTGCTGAGCGCTTTCGATTGTCAAAAAGAATCCATTTTTCGTCGCACGTAACAATTCGGTTCAAAATTCCTTCATTTCTGTGCCTGTTATGCAGCGCAACGCAAGTCTCGACGCGTACGTTGCGCTGGCGATCGTTAAGTTCGTGGGGCACCCATCTATCAAGCTTTTTTATCTTGCCAATCTGTCGTAAATGGACCAATATTGTTTTGATGCTAACATCAAAAGCTGCTGCCAGCTCAGCTGTAGATTGAGATTCATCAGCTTCCACAATCGCCTTTAATTCATCATTGTTGACCAAAGTTTCCGGACGACCACGAGGTTCATTTATCAAGTCAAAATTCCCAGAACGGAACCGAGCAAACCAATAACGGGTTGTACGTTCGTTTGTACAGTTCTCTCCGTAAACGTCGTTGATGTTACGTGTCGTTTGTGCCGCGTTGGCGCCACGACGGAACTCATATTCCATAATTACACGAAATTTCAAAGTATCCATTATGAGGAAAAATGTTGAAATGTAATGAAAATACAACGCTAATCAATAAACAAAAGACTTATATTGTAAATAGAATGTCATATTTTTAAAACAAAATTAATTTGAATTTAGAATTCATAGCCAATCAAAACTTTTTTTTGTTTGAAAAAGTCTGTACTGCAAAACGGCAATTTCATAGGTAAAGACCTATTATTTATATATCAAGCCATTGAATTCCTTGTCACACAAAACAGGAAGCTCAGGTCAGGGGCCTTACCGCGTAAGTCTGGTGGAGATCGTAATCATGTTCTCTCTTGCTCGCACTCGCGGACTAGTTAATTGGCGCGTGCAGGATGGCAGGCGAAGCCGATTCCCTGAATGGTTACGCGGTAGGGGTACAGGTCAGAGTGCTTGAAATATTTTTGGGGAGACAGTTAATAAGACAGTTATACAGTTAGTTCTGTTATAAAACACAGCTACAGGGTCTTTAGTCTATGGCGAGAGCTCTGTTCACTACACTTGCATTATATTTATTAATTTTTAATTATTAATTATTATACCCGCTAGGTAAGTTTAAGAGCTATTAGGTATCTACATACGCTAGCTCTTTGCAGATAAACACCGATCAAAAGGACATTGACTTAAAGCCCAATTCCGTCTGCACTTCATGGCGGCTGCGAACTTAAAAAACCAAACATTATTTAAATAATATCATTTTTGAAATTACTATGCGTGAGTATTTCCCTATCTCATTGTGCAAAAAGTAGTCGTAAAAGCAACGTGTCACAACATAGTTTTTTTATATTTTTGAATAGTTAATATTGTTAAATGTTTTGCTAAGAGTTAAAGATAAAGTTTTTGCTGCGATTGCTAATTTGAAATCCATTGAGCGTAGGGAGTACCTACTTATTGTAAGTTGGTATCCTGAACAAAGCGAGGGATTCAAGGGCGTGAGATGCAAAAAACTTTGGTCTCATGTGGAATTTTTACCTAACAACGAGAATACGAGTATATTGTTTTAATATAACTATTGTTTTTATATATTAAACTGGCCCGATAGCTCAGTTGGTAGTAACCCTGCCTTCTGAACTGTGGGTTGTGGGTTCGATTCCCACCCAGGACAAACATTTGTGTGATGAACATAGGTGTTTGTTCTGTGTCTGGGTGTTATATTGTATTATACGTATATATTTACAAACAAAAAGTATTTAAGTATTGTATCAGTTATCTGGTACCCATAATACAAGCTTTGCTTAGTTTGGGGCTAGATGGCGTTGTGTGAGATGTCCGCACATATTATTATTATTATATAAACAAAGTTATTTCGTTGGGGTTCTTCTTAACATTGCAGTATTCAAATTCGTACTTCAGAGTGACTTCTAACCGTCTTTTTATAGTAGCTAAGAGGAATAGAGAGAAGAGTGAAATATGAAGGCACGGCGGTGCCCCCGCCAAGTTATGTTTACCTAAGCCACATAAACGTATAATTTTTTTAGGTGAATCTCTCAATCAGTTTTTTTAGGTGAATCTCTCAATCAGTTTTTTTAGGTGAATCTCTCAATCAGTTTTTTTAGGTGAATCTCTCAATCAGTTTTTGGCCTTTTCACAACTAACTGAATCTTTGTAGGTATGGCGATCTGGATGATTCCGTAACATAGCTTTTATCGTGATATTAAGAAAATAGTTAATATTTGTCCATCTGTCAGCATCTGGAGTATCAGGAATATCAGGTTTTACGATGGATATTTCACCAGTTTTTCAACAAGTAAGTATTTTTTTCTAACTTTAAAAGGTGTAATAGTCAGTACCTACCCTCGGTACGTATACTATAAGTAGTTTTTTTAGGGTTATTCCCTTTTCCATGGGAAAAATCTTAAATGTATGCCCATCACTCCCCAACGGATAAACTGTGCTATGAAGTAACATTCCTCTGTGGTGTGGTGGTTGAGCAGGTCGGCTCATAACCTGGAGTCAGCGGGTTCCATTCCCGCGACAGGAAAAGTATTTGTGCACAGAAAAAAAGCGCAAATACTTGTTCTGAGTTCCAGTGTTGTTCCATGGTCCTCGTAGTTCCTGGGTCCCTTGATACAGAGAATCCTAGATAGGGTCCAGGATCTATGTATGTGATCGTTGGGCGTTATTATTATTTTCATTTTTTTGTCCTCAAAGGGTGATGATCTTTGATGTTCCTTATGATACGCATTATAATACAAAACGTCAGATAGCAGAGAAGACAGGCGAATGGAGTCAAAAGGACTGCGGTTCCAGTGTGTACTATATAGACAGCGGTCTGGAACGTGAGAGGCGTGCTTTTTTTTAATAGACCAAAACTTTTGGTCTGTCAGTCAATCTGTTTCAGATCATGATATTATCGTCTTCACAACTAGCAGCGCTATCAGTGGGCGGAGCTATCACCTACCCCACAATACTAATGGAACGGTTTCGAACAAATGATTCCTCCATAGAGCTCGACATCGAAACGAAATCGTGGATAGGTATGAAACGCTATGTTTTTAAATTTAATTCTTTTTGGATCCTAATGAAGTTGTAAACTTTGTAACATCGTCTGCCGCAAGACGTCCACTGCTGTACAAGTGTACACAGGTCTCCCATAAAACGCTTTTGACGCTTTTCACAGGAATGTGGCGGGAAATAACTGCCATAATCACCACCGCGATCAATCAGACGCGTCGCAGGCGTCTTGGTGATCGTATAAGATTTTTTGCTTACAATGTTTTCCTTCGTCGTTGTGAAGTGTTTTTTAGTGATAAGAAATAGCAAAAAAAATATAATACTGATCATAGATAGCAACTAATAGCAACATAATAGCAACTTTTAAAAAAAGAAATTTAAAAAAAAGTGTATTATATGGACTACTAGTTGCCCCCCGCGGTTTCACCCGCGGATAAAAGTTATTTTAATTATTTACTCATCCCACGGGAAAATTTCACATTTCCGGGTTAAAATGTAGCCTATATGTTAATTTAGTGTATAAGCTATCTTGGTACCGAATTTCATACAAACTTTCGCCTTTATAATATTAGTGTGAAGGGCAGTGCGGTGCGGGCGGTGCAGTGGACGAGTTGGAAGTTTATTTGAAGGTTGGCTCACACAAGCTTAAGTCTTCAAATAATGATGAGAGGCGAAGGAAGGTTTTACTCAGCAGTGGGACAATATGAGCTGTTAGAACAGAGCTCAACAAGATTATTTGAAACGACTTGCATCTAAAAATAGGAGACAATTAACAGTAATGTTTTTTCAGGGTCAATGCACGGGTTTGCAGGCATACCAGCAATACTAATGCCGATGATAACACAAAAGATCGGAAGGAAATGGGGATACATCATCACGTGTGTCTATGTGATGTTAGGATGGATCTTAGCTTACAAAGCCACAACGGCTACAGAATTACTAATCAGTGAATCTTTCCATGGATTGGGAACAGCTAATTTGCTGCCGGTCTGTTTCATGGCCATGACAGAGATGCTGGCACCACAATATCGGCACCTTTCTATGCAAACGTTTGGCATAGTTCAAGGTATAGGCATGGCTGCGTGCGGGATCCTTGGAAGGTATAATTATATAGATTATAAAACAGTTTGTTTGATAATGTTAGCACCTATATTAGCCGCTATTGCACTAGCTTTGATGTGGACAGAGTCTCCATCCTGGTTCGCATATAAAGGAAAATTCGAAAAATGCGAACAAGCCTTCGTTAAGCTGAGAGGCACGGACGATCTGTCGCGAAAAGAACTAGAAGCTCTGATCACAGCTCAAAGAGAAAATTTAAGTCAAGATATACAAGAAAACACCATGTTTTTGGTAAAATTCTGGAGAGACATAACCAGCAAAGATTTTTACCTACCGAGCATACACATTTTCGTTTTCCTTCTATTGCTTTATTGGTCCGGAATCGATGTTATTTATGTTTATTTCATTGAAATTGTCACTAAATCGTCACTCAACGAGAACGCAGTTTTTTATGCTAGTGTCACCATGTACTCAATAGTTCTAGGAGGATTTTGTGTAACAAGATTTTTAATAAAGACTTTTAAACATAAAACCATTCTTACAACAAGCGGATGCGCTGTCATTATATTTTTATTATGCTCAAGTTTGGTTTCAGGATTACAAACTTTAGGTGTATTGTCAGAAGATTCCTTGTTGCTTATGTATTGTTTATTAGGGTACTCAGCGTGTGCTAGCGTGGGCTTGCACAGTTTAGTGTTCAATGTAACATCAGAGCTGATGCCCGTGAAACATAGAAGTTTGGGCGGGGCGTTGTATATTGTAATAAATTGTATTCTTTCTGCCACCTCATTGAAATTGTCACCATTTATAACAACGTATCTAGGATTATGGTGTACTTTTGTAATTTACGCTATTAACGCATCTCTGTGTCTGTGGTGTATATGGAAATATGTTCCTGAAACTAAGGGAAGGAGTTTGCAAGAGCTCGAAGATTACTACATGTTTGGTAGTTTTACACGGAAGCGTTACAGCTTAGTGCCCACGAATAATGCCTAACGATATGAAGTTTCTACAACTCCTGACTCTATACACAATATTGACTCTGACAATATTGACTACACAAATAGCTGCTGCCCACAACATCGCCCGCGTGGGGTTATAGTTGCAGCGATTATTATTAGCGCTCCTTTTCTTCCCCGCTCTTTGTAATAGGTGTAATTTGATTATATTTCTGTATCGTTGCTCACCCTTGCCTGTGTTGTTACCGCGGCCTTACTTCTTTTTCTTTTTGCTAAGGTAATATTTGAAAGTTTTTACTCAGAAAATACCTAATTGACTATTAACATTCATCTTGCACCAGAAAGATCAGCCCATAGGATAAAATTAAATGTACCTATTCATTTGTGAAAAAAATATTCTACGCCTTATTCTATTGTGATATTTGGACGTTTTCACATTGTTTTTCTGTACCCATTTACCAGTGAATATAGCTTCCCTCTTTGTCGTAGCAGCGAATATCCAAAATTTAATATTGTGCCATCAACATCGCTAACTCCTAATTAAAAATATGAATAAACTCTATGAATAAAATCGAATTGTAAGCATTTGTATTCTTAGACCTATGATACCGGTCTTATCAAGTCTGTGGGCTATCTTAATAATATTTACCTCAAAGACAGTTTTGACCATTTTTTAAATTGAACGTATTTAATAACGATGGTGATGGTAAAATAGTATACACGCGATTTCGTCAACTTTTTTAAAATAAATCGTTTTGATGTTTTACAATTTCTGTTTATTACCTATAAAAGATTGTAGTCCCTTTAATCCTACGTAATATCTATATTAATCACTGCATCATATACAAGTAAATAAATAAAATAAATAAATAAAAACTTCATTGTTCACACAGGTAGCAAGGGAGGTACATGAACTTATACAGCCTTATAAACACGAACAAGCTTTAGACTAGTTACACCATCTTATGTCTCTTTCGATCCAGCTAAATATTCAAAAAAGGACAAAAGCTGAAGTAACTAATCCGAGACTAATACCCGTTTATTAATGAGGCTGATAGTGTATTTGTTTTGCGTAAAGTTATTGTGTATTTACAATGTTCCTCATTTTATGTAATTTTATGTACATATTTATTATTATTTTATAATAAACGTAGATAATAAAAATTATATTATTATTAATACCTTATTGTAATATAATGGTTAATAAACACACAATCAAAGGAATTTTTATTGCCTGCGATTAATAAATCATTGTTTGACAATCGCAAGCGCTCAGTAAATTGGTTGGCTCCAGGTTCTGCAATTAAGCAATGCCTTAAAGAAAACTTTCCTCTAGAAGAGTTTGGATAACTACTTGGTGCAGAAAAAATGTAATATCTGAAAGGCCGTACTAAATACCTTTGAAGTATTTTTTGCCTCCCGTCCAGCTCATTTGTTCAAGATGCATCGATTGCATGTGTGATTATATCACATGCAATCGATGCAATGAATCGAAAATCGATGCGGTGAATGAAATAAAGATTATATTAGGAAAAATAACGTATATGTAGCGTACATATACGTTATTTTTTCTAATATAATCTTTATTTCATTTATATGAAATTGCCGTGTTTTTATACATATAAAAAGGCAATTTTATATAAATGAATTTGCCGTTTTTTTATGAAATAAATAATATTAGATTCATAAAAATGTTATCATGAATCAACACAATACAATCGTATGAAAAATACGCTGTTCCTAGGTTACATATTTATTTCACGGCTATAAAAAACTTCATATTAATGAATCACCTATTGTGTATTTACAGACGTCATAATAGAAAATTCTTTTCCCAGAAGGACATCGAATATGTCCAAAACCTTGTCAGAGTAATTTCGACTTTTTAACCGACGTGAGTTTAGCCGTTATTTGTCTTACGAGAATGCTGCTGCCTATTATAATACAATACAATACAAACTCTTTATTGCATACCACATGCTTAAATTAATTTTACATAATAATTTATAGTTGGTCATATGGTATAGTTGGTCCTTATCACTAAAAGCGATCTCTTCCAGGCAACCTTTGGATGGAATATAATATTCCCTGGTATACTCCTTTAGCCGGTTCCGGCACCTGAGGGAAGAGATGAGGGTGGACAGGACCACATGCATCTCTTAAGAATATATAAGAATATTCTTATATACCACACTGGTAATGTCGTATATTACAACGAGCTTCTGCCCGCAGCTTCGTCCGCAGCGTGGCCTATGGGAAAATAATTCAACCACCCATTTCACCCTCTTAAGGGTGGAATTTCGAAAAATCCTTTCTTATCAGATGCCTACGTCATAACATCTACATACCAAATTTCAACCCGATCCGTCCAGTGGTTTGGCCTGTGTGTTGATAGATCACTATGTCAGGCAGTCAGTCAGTCACCTTGAATTATATATATTTAGATAAAGGAAATACAGCAAACAAAGAATACAGTTCGGTAACATAAATCCTAATATCTCTGGAATTTTAGCATTATTTTGTTAGGAGCATAACTGTGATAAAGAAAAGATAGTTTAACTGTTCGATCTTTGCAAGCTAATGGAGGGTATTACGAATTTAAACTCCATCAATTTTTTACCTACTACCGTCGAACGGTGGTAAATTCAGTGAGTCGATGCGAATCGCGCCGTGTGCACGTTGCACAAATTGCCTGCCGTTTCCTTGGCTATTTTGTCGCGAGAAGCCTGGAGCCTCCCTTTCCTCGAGACCAAAGGGTGCTGCAAGTTCATGAAGAATTGGAATACTGGGATACCGACTGCGCAGTGCGGGCCGTGCCTGGATTGCGACCGATGCTGCTGCCCTAGGCGGGCGTGGATAAAAGGTTGGTGGAGTGCTTCTAATTCCTTCTCGAAGCTTGCAGGGATAGAATAATATCCGTTCCTCACCTAACTCTCTTGACGCACCTCATATATATACAGTCCATATCGAATTACCTACCCATAATTGTGTCAATACCGAACAATTCTTTTTGGCCCAGTCGAGCCGTATGGTTATGTGAACCATATAATTTTTAGACTTAGATATCTAGTGAATTCGTAATTCATAGGTACCTAATTTATAGTGCAGACGTTCTGTAGCTATATTCCTCTGACCGTGTCAGAACACCTCTTACGTAATTATCGCTGCGACGTAATTACATTGTTTAGTTTTTACCCTAATCTGCCCTTGTATTTGAATATTTTTACAAAACACACATATAATCTTGTCGTACAAGCATTTATCTATGTATTGTGTAATTTATTTGCATTTTAACAAACGTAATTTAGTAAAATTATTAACAATTTATTTTGTTAACCGCCGCCCGTGTGTAGTTTCATAAAATGGCGACGGCACCCGTTACTAGAAGTAAAGACGTAGACGATAAAATTGATACACCTAATCATGAATTAACCGTTTTAATTCATCGTAAACAACGTATGTTTCAACAGATGCAAATGGTTTATGATATGTCCCGCGAATTATCTGATTCCGATGTTAAGCAGTTATTTTTAATGCGCGTATCTGAAATTAGTAATTTACGTAGTTCATTTGAAAAAGTAATCTTTCAAATATTTGAGAAAGAGCTTGAAACTAATTCAAAATCAACTCTTAGAAGCCATGAATTAAAAAGTTTCGATGATCTTTATTTCCGAGTGAAGTTGTGTGCATCCAAACATAGCCCGACCGTAGAAACTGTTAAGAGCGATAATCCCTCGCACTCTGTGGAGTCCAGACCTCGGTTACCTAAACTTGAGTTGTTTATGTTCGATTCCAATGTTGAGAATTTCAATACATTTTACGAGACGTTCTGTTCTTTGGTTCATAATCAAAAACATATTTCGAATATCGCCAAATTTCATTACTTGTTGTCATGCACAAAAGGTTCTGCATTGAACATTGTAAAGAGTGTTCCGATTTCCGCCAACAATTATGACTTAGTTTGGCAGAGTTTAATTGATAAATTTCAAGATCATAGGTTGTTGGTAGGTCGGTACCTAGACAAAATGTTGAACTTTTCTCCGCTGCAAAAGGAGTCTTCTAATCACTTGAATATGTTTATTGAGAACTTTGAGCATTCATATAAAGCAATTCAAGCGATTAATGTTCCAGATTTAAATAGTTACGTAATGTGTCATATTGCGTTAAGGGCTTTGGATCCACAAACACGAAAGTGCTTCGAACAAAAATTGGATCAAAAAACTATACCGACGTTCGATGAACTCATGTCATTTGTTCATAATCATATAAAGATTTTAGATCATTCTGCATCGTATTCTACTTCTAACGTGCAACCAAATAAACGTCAACAAAGCGATCAGCGACAAGTTAATTCCAGAAACTACTCGCATTCCTCTACATGTTCAAAGGTTGTATGTGTGCATTGTGGAGAAAATCATATGATTTTCCGTTGTGATCAATTTCGTAAATTGTCAAACGTTCAACGCATTAGCCGTGCTAATGAATTGAAGTTGTGCCACAATTGTCTTAAACAGAATCATATTGTAAAGACGTGTAAAAGTAACTTTAAATGCCTGATCTGTAAATTGCCTCATCATGTATTGTTGCACCGGGAAGTTAGTGTCCGTGATAACAACAGCCAGGCGACAGGTCAGAGTCCAATTCCACCTGTACCCACGCCGCCGCTGCCGCTGGTACAAAGTCCAGGCGCGGTCATGCCGGTGTCTAGTAAGAATAAGGTAGATGCGCCAGCTGTTATGAATACTTGTCATGTGACGTCATCGCATACGAATTATGCCGTTATCTTAGGGACAGTCGTTGTGCATGTTTTAGATTCTTTTAATAACTATCAAGCGTGCCGAGTGCGGATCAACTCGGGCGCACAATCAAGTTTTATTTCGATTGATTGTTTTCAACGTTTGGGACTGACTGCAATTAAATGTCCGTATAATATATTCGGACTCGGTGGCGAATATGTAAAAAATTACGGGATAGTTTCGTGTGCTATTCAACCGCGTCATTGCTCGACGCCGAGTTTTAACATCGATGCCGTAATTTTACCTAAAATTACCTCTGATTTGCCGACCGTACCTATTCCTGACAAGTTGGTTAATGAATATAAACATTTGCAGTTAGCCGACCCGAGCTTTTATAAAAGGTCTCCGATTGATATAATTTTATCTGGTGACATGTTTCCGTACATATATGACGGAAAGAAGTTTATAATAAATAGTGATGTGCCAGTTGCATTAGGAAGTGTTTTTGGGTTTGTTATAACCGGAAGACTAGAGAAATGTTATTCTTCTAGCAACCTCAATGTTGTACCGTGTGCAACATCGCTAGTGTCGTACACTACCGAAATTAACTCATTAAATGATGTTCTCAAACGGTTTTGGGAGACGGAAGCTTTGCCGTGCGAAGTTCCGGTTGATCCGTTAGATGAATTAGCGGAAAAATTATATGTTGAAAAACAATATCGCGATGAAACTGGTCGTTACGTCTCTCCGATTTTATTGAATCCTGACCACGCTCCTATTGGTGATTCTTTTGATGTAGCATTGAAGCGACTCAACCAGGTCGAGCGCCGCCTCGCTCGATCTCCAGACCTTCGTAAGGCCTATGTTGAGTTTATGAGAGAATATGAGTCCCTCGGGCACATGGAGTTGTACCAGGGTTCCGAGCCCTCAGCGTACGTCATACCGCACCACTGTGTTTTGCGTCCTTCTTCAACCAGCACCCCACTTCGTGTCGTGTTTGATGGATCAGCCAAACCAACCCACGGAATCTCCCTAAATGAAGCTCTTCTGACTGGCAGAAAACTACACAAAGACTTATTAAAATTTATCATTAATTTTCGTCTTTATGAAGTGTGTTTTACTGCGGACGTGTCGAAGATGTACAGGGCGGTTCTGATTGATCCAGTTGACAGGAAGTACCAACACATTCTGTGGCGTGAAACCCCGACAGAGCCGGTGCGTGTCTATGAACTTAAAACTAATACTTACGGTCTCCGTAGTGCGCCGTACGTGGCTGTTCGCACATTGCATCAGCTAGCCGAAGACGAGCTGACTCACGTTGAGAAGCCGCGTTCTGAGGCTGCAAGGGTACTCACTCAAGGTTTTTATGTTGATGACGTTTTGTGGTCATGTCAATCAGAAGAAGACGCTTGCACGTTGCAAGCTGATTTGATATCACTACTAAAAAGTGGTGGATTTGATTTAAAAAAGTGGGCGAGTAACTATCCTGGTTTACTGGATCGAATGCAATCGGACCAGGTTTCATCAATTAACTTTCAAGACGATACGTTATCGTCTTCGGTCAAAGTTTTAGGTTTGACATGGTTACCTTCCTGTGATAGTTTCGCTTTTAATTATAACATGACTGACGCCAAACACACCAAACGATCCGTTTTAAAACTGCTCGCTAGCATATTTGATCCGGTTGGTTTCATTTCCCCCTGCGTGTTTGTCGCGAAGTGTATCATGCAAGATCTCTGGAAATTAGGGATAGGATGGGATGATCAGCTGCCGCCAGAGCCGTGCTCTCAGTGGAATCGATTCATTTCTGACTTACCGCTCCTGTCTGAACTGCGCTTCGACCGTCATATTTTAATAGCTAAATTTCGCGAAGTACAGCTAATTGCGTTTTGTGATGCGTCATCGCGAGGATTCGCAAGTTGCCTGTACCTACGTAGCGTAGATCACGCCGAGAATATTAAGGTTAGGTTGTTGACTAGTAAGTCGAAAGTCGCACCGTTAAACCCTCTCCTGTCAATACCTAGACTAGAACTTGAAGCAGCCGTGCTGCTAAGTAAACTTGTAAGTTTGGTCGAACAAAACTTAACCGACTTAAAATATTCAGTAGTCGCCCTCAGCGACTCAAAGAATGTGTTAGCGTGGATACAAACGCAACCATATATGTTAAAAACATTTGTGGCTAACCGTGTTAGTCAGATAACCGCTGTGGTTCCGGCCAGCTGTTGGCATCACGTGAGGAGCGAGAACAATAGTGCTGACATTTGTTCCCGTGGCGCGTTGCCCGCTCGCTTCGTTGAGGAGGCAACAGAGTGGACTCACGGTCCTGCGTGGCTGTATGATGACCGGCAGACTTGGCCTATCGAGGCATTTCAAGTTAAGAAAGAATTTAAGATTTCCGAGCTTAAATCAAATAATGCAACATTTGCATTCAATTCGTGTGAAGACAGAAACGTTTTCTGTAATGACCTCGAAGATACTTTCAATAAGTTTTCTTCATTTAATAGATTACAGCGTGTAATCTCGTGGTGTCATAGGTTTGTAAACAACCTACGATGCAAAAGTTCAGAGCGGTCAGTCGGACCTTTGAAAACATCTGAGCTTAAGCAAGCTCATAACACTGTCGTTTGTGTGTTACAAACGAATCATTTTAATTCAGAGATTTCGTCCTTGAAGAAAGGCAAATATGTTGCCTCTCTACGAAAGTTGTCTCCTTTTGTGGACTCTCATAATTTCCTCAGGGTGGGGGGTCGGCTTTTGCAAAGCGACCTACCCTATAATGTGAAGCACCCGGTGTTGCTTCCGAATTGTCACACAAGCAATATTTTAATCGAATATTTTCATAAGATGTATTTACACGTGGGTCCTCGTACGTTACAAGGAATCCTATGTAAAATTTATTGGCTCGTCGGAGCTCGTAGCATCATTAGATCAGTTTTGTCTAAATGTAAAACCTGTTTTAAATGTCGACCTACCGCGTTACAACCTCAGATGGGTACGTTGCCCGCACCTCGACTTTTGCCTGAAAGGGTCTTCAGTCACGTAGGTTGCGATCTGGGTGGTCCATTTATCGTGAAAGAAAGTACACGGCGTAACGCAAGGTTGTACAAGGCATACTTATGCTTATTTGTATGCTTTTCCACGAAGGCAGTACACTGTGAAGTATTGACTGATCTATCATGTGATTGTTTCTTAGCTGCCTTTGATCGATTTGTAGCACGCCGAGGATTAAGTTCCTGTCTATATTCTGATTGCGGTACAAACTTCATTGCAGCAGCTAAGCACCTTAAAGAAGTTGCAAACTTCTTGTCTAATAAAAGGAATCAGGATGAGATTCTTAGTGGATTGACAATTCGTCAAGTCGAATGGCGAACGAATCCGCCGAATGCAGCGTCCATGGGTGGACTCTGGGAGGCCGGTATTAAATCCGCTAAGCATCTTCTTCTTCGTTCTGTCGGCGACAGAAGTTTGACTTTTGAAGAGTTGACAACCGTGTTCTGCAGAGTCGAAGCGGTTTTAAACTCCCGACCTTTATGTTCTTTATCTGACAACCCTAATGAGTTTGATGTGTTGACTGCTGGTCATTTTTTGATCGGTCAAAATCTATTGTCTGTTCCGGAATATGAGTTTGAAAACGTTCCTCAGAATAGATTGTCACGCTGGCAATCAATTCAGAAGGTTTCGCAGTCATTTTGGAGACGTTGGTCTGATGATTACCTTCACACTCTTCAACAGAGAGCGAAGTGGTTTTCCTCACCTCCCAACTTAAAGGTTGGAGATTTAGTTTTGTTAAAATCTAACTTGACCCAACCATTGCAGTGGCCGCTAGGTAGGATAGAAGCAACACATCAAGGCGTTGACAAAATCGTTCGCGTTGTCACACTCAGAACAAAAAACGGTCTTATTAAGAGACCCGTGAATAAAATTTGCCCTTTACCTTATGCAAATTAATTACCTCAATATGTAAATGCCTTATTATAAAATTATGTCCCTTTATGTTTAAATATAATACACACTAAGTTACATTAAGTTTTTGCTATCATTTTATGTATTGTCTGTACACTGCACATAAAGATATAGTTTCACCTCGTTAATAAGCTTCGTAAGTTTATTTAATATTTATGTTTTATTAATTTCAAATACTTTGTGGATTGTTGTATCCCTCATTCTCTACCTGTATAATTGAGTTGGGGAATTCACTTATTATGAATTCGGTGAGGGGTATGTTCGATCTTTGCAAGCTAATGGAGGGTATTACGAATTTAAACTCCATCAATTTTTTACCTACTACCGTCGAACGGTGGTAAATTCAGTGAGTCGATGCGAATCGCGCCGTGTGCACGTTGCACAAATTGCCTGCCGTTTCCTTGGCTATTTTGTCGCGAGAAGCCTGGAGCCTCCCTTTCCTCGAGACCAAAGGGTGCTGCAAGTTCATGAAGAATTGGAATACTGGGATACCGACTGCGCAGTGCGGGCCGTGCCTGGATTGCGACCGATGCTGCTGCCCTAGGCGGGCGTGGATAAAAGGTTGGTGGAGTGCTTCTAATTCCTTCTCGAAGCTTGCAGGGATAGAATAATATCCGTTCCTCACCTAACTCTCTTGACGCACCTCATATATATACAGTCCATATCGAATTACCTACCCATAATTGTGTCAATACCGAACATTAACAGTAAACAAAATGATTTATTTTATAATATCTGATTACAATTTGCGTAGTAGCCAATAATAGAACTCTAATAACTACATTAAATTAGCACACAGTACTAACCTTAGCTCACTCTAACAGGAACCACACCACTCTCGATTACCGCTTTCAGGAGAATGATCAGTTATTCACTTAATTTCACTTTAAATCTAGCAATCGCACTGACGTTCGCGCATACTCGTATATCAAAATGGCGGGCACTTCGACTGACTAAAGCGATGACAGGCGCTCGTCGTTTTAATACTGGTAAAGAATACACTAGTCAATATTAATCGTTTAAAATACTGTCATACTTTTGATTAAATAAATAATTAATCAATATGGTTAAATCGTTTGTATAAAGTATATAACCTTACAATTTACAGTACGCCGAACCGCATACATTCAGTGCTGATAGCACGCGCACAACTACTAAGTACTCAAATGCTTAAAAATAACTGCACTGCGCACGTCATCCTAAAACATCAGCACAATCTAGTAATAAGATTACTGAACTGTGAGATAAGATCATAAAGTCTCATTTGCCCAGTAATTTCACTAGCTACTATAGGAAATTGAGGTTTGTGGGCAATAAAAGAACGTGGTGTAAGGATTTAATAAGATATGAACGTATATTATCCTTTTCTTTTTATAACTGGGAAGCGATGCGACTGACTCCTACCACACAGAATGACGGAATGAAAATCTAAGATGGCGGGCGGTTTACTTTAATATTAAAATCGATATTCTGTAATCGAGTTTACAGATTAATTTTTGCAAATCAAAATGAAATAAATCAACACGCCCCCTCAAAAATTAATCTCCCATTATATAATACAAAATCAATATAATTGACTAACCAGAACACATACACTTCCTAGTATTTACTGGGGAATACAATAATTATTATGGTCCAACATTTGTTGCATGGATTAGGGAAACCCAGAAAAACCTAATCAGACCATTTCATTTACAAAATCATTTAAATTAAATTGTCTTTAATGAAATTTCATATACATCAATTGATAATCTTTACTTAAATTTACTATCAATTGAATCAATTTTATGTACACAATTGATCTTATTCTAAACCCATTTTACTTCTCATTGCTTGAAAAGTTGTAGCTGGTAACGGCTTCGTCAAAGCATCTGCCAGCTGATCACCTGTAGGAATGTAATTTAACTTTATTACATTTTTCTCAACTTGTTCTCTAGAAAAATGATATTTTATATCAATGTGTTTTGACCGCTTGTGACTTGTTGGATTATTAGCAATGCTGATACAACCATTGTTGTCTTCATAAATGGTTATAGGTTTACAAATGTACATATTTACACTCATTGCTAATGATTTCAACCACAATGCTTCCCTAACAGCTTCGTACAATGCCATATATTCAGCCTCAGTGGAAGAGGCTGCGACTGATAACTGTTTTCTCGTACTCCAGGTAATGGTGCATTGGTCAAACAACTTAAATAAATACCCAGTTGTACTCTTCCTGTCCTGTGTATCATTTCCACTCCAATCTGAGTCTACATACCCACACAAAATATCATTATAGTCACACCTCTTGTAACATAACTTTAAATCAATAGTACCTTTTAGGTACCTCATCACCCTCTTAAGGCATAACCACAGTTCTTTATTATTTTTGTTTGTGTACCTGCTCAGTATATTCACACTTATACTTAAATCAGGACGGGTACACAACATGATATACATCAAGCACCCTATAACGTTTCGGCATGGAGCGTTATATTTCTCCTCAGAGTTTAGTGCATCATAGTTAAGCTTATTTTCTAGCGGGGTATTGACAGGTTTGCAATCATGCATATTAAACTTAGCCAAAACTGTTTTAATGTATGCACTTTGGTCCAAAGTCATTTGATTATTTTCTCTTGTAATTTTTATACCAAGATATAATCTTATGTCACCTAAATCAGTCATCTCGAATTTGCTCATTAAATACCTTTTAAAATTATTCATTGTGTCAATTACAGCACACGCAACTACTAAATCGTCGACATAAAGTACCACGTATATATTTTTACGTATATCTCCATTGTCTAGCAAGTAAATACACCTATCAACAGATGAATTGTGAAACCCTTCCTCTTTCAATGATTTTTCAAACACTTCAAACCAACACCTAGCTGCCTGTTTCAGACCGTATAATGCTTTGTGTAGTCGACAGACATGATTATTTTTACTTAAAACACCTTCAGGAACTTTCATATATATTTCCTCTTTTAATTCACCATTCAGAAAGGCTGTTTTAACGTCCATGTGATGAACCAATAAATTAAACTGATTTGCAAAGCTAATAATAAATCTGAAACTAGTAATTCGTGCAACCGGTGCAAAAGTTTCTTTATAGTCTGTTAAATACTCCTGGCTAAAGCCTCTAGCAACTAAACGTGCCTTAAACCTTAAAGGATTTCCAAATTCATCATTTTTAAGTGTAAAAATCCATTTACAATCAACAATGTTTTTATTCGCTGGTCGTGGTACTAAAGTCCATGTTTTATTCTTTGCTAATGAATGCAATTCATCCCTGATTGCACTTTCCCAATAAGTTCTATCATCTCTAGTTTTAATTTCATCAAACGAATTCGGTACATTGCATGGAACAGATTGAGCACACGTGAAATAATCATCATCATCAATTTCATTATAAGATACAGGGGGACGATCTTTGAGTCTATCACTCCTTCTTAGTTCTAACCCTTTATCTGTGTTTTTATTCTCTGCAGAGGAACTATTATCACCAGAACGCGTATCACCTGCTTGCTCCGATTCGATTATATCATGGTTAGTTTTACGAATTTTACTAGGATACTCATGTCCATCAGATTTAAATATATCTGATTTAGTACCGTCAGAGTTTCGAGACTTTACTGACACTGATTTAGACCTTTCGTCATTATCAGTTTTGTCATGACAATTTCCACTATTGCCTTCAGGCTTTAACATAGGCCTGGATTGAACAAAATTAGTCTCATCCACTATGACATCTCTGACTATCACAAACCTTTCGCATTCAGGGTTCCAAACCTTATAACCGTTTGGTTCATAGCCCACGAGTATACCTTTCCGTGATTTATCATCAAACTTAGATTTACTTGTTTTGTCATGGACATAAACAGTTGAGCCAAAAACCTTTAAATATTTTATTTGAGGTTTTTTATTATGCCACATCTCGAATGGTGTTTGTGAAAGTTTTAGGGCCCGAGTTGGTGTTAAATTTATCAAGTATACAGCAGTCAACACTGCTTGACCCCAGAAAACTTTTTCTAATTTAGCACCGTTTATCATTGAACGAGCTTTTTCAGTAATGGTCCTCACCATTCGTTCAGAAACACCATTCAATTGTGGAGTTCTCGGAACTGTCAAATGATAAGTGATTCCTTTTTCAGTACAGTAGCTTTTCATTTCAGTAGATAAATATTCTCCACCGTTATCACAATATAAATTAGCTAACTTTAAATTAAACTTTGCCTCACTTTTTGCAACAAAATCTTTGAAAGCATTGAATACCTCTGATTTATACGTTAGTAGATACGTAACACAGTAATGAGTATATTGATCAACAAATATTACAAAGTAGTTCTTATTGTCAATAGTGGTCGGAGTGATAGGGCCACAGACGTCTGAACTCACAGCAAATAACGGTCGATTAATATGACTTTTGTCTTTGACTTGGTTAAACGGAAGTCGACTCTGTTTCCCATTTATGCAAGCTTCACATAAATCATCATTTGGCACTACAGCATCAATTTGATTGATATCATCTACCATGTGATTCTGTTTTATTTGTAAGAATTTATTTTTACCTATGTGCCCTAACCGTTGATGCCACAACTTGTAACTATTTTTGTCACTATTGCATGCTTGAGAAACAGGATGACTCACGTTTACCGAAACCACAAAATCTATAGCAATTAAATTGTTTGTTGACCTACCTCGCATGATGGTTTTACCGTCCTTACATATTTGAGCACCATGTTGGTCGAAAATGACTGTATATCCAGCCCGCTGCATCTTCGAAACGGATAGTAGGTTGTAAGGAAGCTCCCGGCAGAATAGTACGTTCTCCAAAGCACCTTGAACGCCCACGTTACTTGTAACCTGTAGTGTTCCCTTTTTAGTAGCTGAAATAAATTGACCATTTTTAGCAACTGAAATTTTTTAAGGTGTCTGTAAATCAGTATAATTAGTGAAAAGGTCTTCTCTGTTTATTATGTGATCCGATGCTCCAGAATCCAATAGAAATGTAATTTTATTTTCATGATTCTCTTGTTGGTACTCTCCGGTCATAAAAGCAAAGCCAGAAAAATCATTTGATGTAGATGGTTGGCTTATCTCAACTGCCTGAACTGTCCGTGTTCTTTCTTTATTTCCATAATTTGATTTTTGCTGATTCATTCTCTTAAAATAGTAGCAATCGTTCTTCTTATGTCCCTTGCGTCCACAATGATGACACTTTATAAATTGTTGATTTTTCTTCGATTGTTTATTGTTCTGGTGATTGTTAGTCTGTTGCGAATTTCCTAACTTCCGTTTCTTAAATGTAATATTTTTACTTTCTACTTGAAGTACTTTAGCGCTAGTATCATTAGATTCATTTTTCAACTTCACTTCATGATCCATCAGTCGCGTTTTTACGAAAGCTAACGTTAAGCTATCTTCAGACAACGTTTCGATCGCGGTTATAACTCCGTCATAAGTTGAGGGTAGGGTAAGTAATAAATGAGCTACCTTATCTGTCTCTTCCAACTTTGCTCCAGCTGCTAATAATTCAGTAATGAGGTCATCGAATATGGAAAAATGTTTTATTAGCGGTACGTCACCCTGCAGCTTTAACGCCAATAACTTTTTACGCAACGCTAACTGTGTTGCAATACTTTTTCGTTCGTATAGCGAATCCAAACTTTGAAAAATATCTTTCGCCGTATTATTTTCTTTTGCAAAGCCGAAATAAGAATCTGAAGGGTACTCGACAAGAATACTTTTTGCGATTCGATTGTTTTTCTCCCACTCTTTGCTGCGTATTATCGGATATTCGTCAATCACGTTTAAAACGTCTAATTCACTTAATAATGCCCGTATTCTAAACTTCCAGACACTATACTTTTCACCATCGAAAGGCTTAATGTTCCGTTTGACTTTTGAATTTTCCATTGTAATACCCACAAGTAACGTTCGATTTTCAAACCACCAAATGTCCGAACACAGTAACTAAATACGTACACTGGGCCCAAAACCTATAGGAAATTGAGGTTTGTGGGCAATAAAAGAACGTGGTGTAAGGATTTAATAAGATATGAACGTATATTATCCTTTTCTTTTTATAACTGGGAAGCGATGCGACTGACTCCTACCACACAGAATGACGGAATGAAAATCTAAGATGGCGGGCGGTTTACTTTAATATTAAAATCGATATTCTGTAATCGAGTTTACAGATTAATTTTTGCAAATCAAAATGAAATAAATCAACAGCTACAGTGCCTTTCAAACCGGAACACAATTAATTGGATAGATGATGTTAAACAGCTTGGGTCTCAATGCGAGAGTTTTTTACACAGGAGCAGAATTAATGCCAGTCAAGCATACAAGTATATGTGGTGCTTTCTATATTATTACAAACTGTGGATTATACACCTTGACGTTAAAGATCTCCCCATATTTAATAGAATATATTGGCATGTGGCAATCGTTTTTGATATTCACAGCAAACGCAATATTATGTACTTTCTATGTGTGGAAGTAACTGCCGGAAACAAAAAGGAGGACACTGCAAGAGTTGGAAAATATATAAATAGACCAGTGAATATGGAGGCATTGGATTCGTCAGGCGAAACCGTATGATACACGATTGAAATTTGTATTTTAAATAGACTAAACAGTCAAAGGCAATGTTATAAATTCCAATTACTAATAAAATTCAATATACAGTGGAGTTATTACAGAAGTATATGTCCATGATTGAGTCGCAATCCTGCAAAGGAAAAGTCAGTCTACAAGTTACAACGGTTGGGTTGGAAGTTCTCTGTCATCTGTACCCACCAGTAGGGTGATCACGGAATTTTGATTAATTTGCAACAGAAGATATTAAATTCCTAATTTGAGAAATTCCATAATACCTTTGCACATAAACTGCGTATTGAAACTGTCAAATCCATACAAATTAGTATCCCTCTCAGTTGCAATCAATTTACGTGATCGCCTAGCTGACCTTTTCAAAAATTTGGATAACTTTTTAGGGGGAAAAAATTCAATACCCGAGTGGCAGTACAAAAAGCCTTTGAAGAATTTGTTGCCTCCCTGTTCAGCTGATTTCATCAAGAAGGGCATCAATAAACTGCCACTGCGTTGGCAAAGATGCATCGATTGCATGTATGATGACTTTAAAAAAAAATAGGGTAACTTAGGGTTATAGGGTTACTCATTAAAAACGGCAATTTCATACAATATTAATAGTAAATTCGTGTTACAGTATAATATGTACGCTCATCAGCGCCTGCATAGTTACGTTCGCAAAGCGGATTGCTGCAGAATAACTTCTTGCTATGTTTATATTAATAATAGTAATAAAATTATTGAAACTGACTTGAGTAGTATTCATAACTACAATTCAATTCCGCCGTCGCGCGTACTCCTTGAGGATGAGCATATATTGCCCGAACACCGGTCGAGTTATTCCACTGTATCTCGTGAGTGTTAGCCGTGTACTAGTTGTAGTTAATAATAATAACGCTCAACGATCACATACATAGAAAAACCAATGACAATGAGAGCCTCTGTGGTGTGGTGGTTGAGCAGGTCGGCTCATAACCCGGAGGCGGCAGGTTCGAATCCCGCGGCAGGACAAGCATTTGTGCACAGAAAGAAAAGCGCAAATACTTGTTCTGAGTCTGGGTGTTGTGGGACCATGGTCCTCATAGTTCCTCACAGGAAAACCTAGTTAGGGTTCAGGTTCTACGTATGTGATCATTGGGCGTTATTAATATTATTTATTAATTATATCTGCAGCTTTATCAGCTTTCTTCAACCTTAACCTGTTGATTATGCTAAGCAGGCGATACTGCTATAAATCATAAATTTTCAAAGACAATTATAAGCATTTATTTATTAAAAGTGGAACAATTGTATAACAGCACTTATCGTGAGAATTTTGCACGAGATGTTTACTTTGAGGAGTGGAACACTAAACAATAAATATAAAGACAATCTTGCTCGAGCCACCATCAGTTGGCAATGCCCATCAGCATATTTGCGGCATTGCCCATCAAAATGTTGGTAACATGGAGTAAAGTTAATTACTTAATTGCGATACTGATTTGTTATGCCAGTTAAATATACTTTGGTTACGCTTCGCATCATACTCGTTTAGTGATCATAAAAGTGCATATTTTAGATGATTCTAATCTAAAAAGATATTAAGACATTGCAGATAAGCAAAGATAATAGACCATAAATCCAAAATTAACTCAAATTCGTATATTTTAAATAGCGAAACAGTCTAGGTCATCCGTTATAAAAACGTAATCAGTTCTGTTGGCAAAGTGATCTTACGGCGTCGATGAAAATACTGCTTCATAGTCTTTGTTGTGATATGAATAACACTCAGTATAAATCGCCTTTATTCTTTTGACTAAATACTGCAGTGATATGGTTAAGCATATCAGCTCATAACGCGGAGGCGGCGGGTTCGATTCCCGCGGCAGGACAAGTATTTGTGCAAGGAAAAAAAGCGCAAATACTTGTTTTGAGTCTGGGTGTTGTGGGACCATGGTTCTCGTAGTTTCTGGGTTCCTAGATACAGAGAATCCTAGTTAGGGTCCAAGATCTATGTATGTGATCCTTGGACGTTATTATTATTATGATTACCAAACACTATGTAGGTACTAAAAAAATAATTGGACTATATACTAGCCACGACGACCTATAGACAGTCCAAATACTCCAGGCTACTAAATATAGTATAAATTGATAAAATACAAAACTTATGTAAAAAACAAAGCTATAAAAAATTAGATGAATGAATACTTAACATAAAGATATGGAAAGTTAATAAAACATTTTTAGGATGTGAATATTAAGAAATATTTTTATTAAACTGCAAATGAGAGCGAAAAAGCTTTTGAATCAGTAAATAGGATAATTTCAGTAGGTAAAAGTAGGTATTTTTTTATATAAAGTCACCGATTTCGAGTCTGTTTGTCAAATTCAGTTCACCCCACAAATAATTCACAGCGTTTCTGTGATAAACTGTTTGCACTCTAGGATAGACACTTCTAGGGAAATGAGAAATGTATTAGGATGGATAAATTGAGACATCGGGTTATGTTAAAAATATTTATAGCTATTGACCGAGCGAACGAAGTGAGCGAAAGTCGGCTTCAACACGCGATATTTGCGTTCATCTGTAGAACAACTGCAGTTCAACTTGTAGAATCCTCTAAAAGTTCATAGAATTGTATTTTAGTCGGCGATTTTCGATTGGAGGTGTTTTCCACACACTTACGCAAGTACGCACGGACACACACACTCATACACTCACTTACACACACACACACTTATACACTCGCACACACACACACACACAAACACACACACACTTACACACACCTTACTTATACACAACTGACCAACTCGTGGACATGTGGGAACTTACAAATGAACCAGTATTTATATATTTTTTTTCATAACTTTAAATTAAAATTAGCACTGACATAATTTTAAAAGTCAAAGGATGGGAGAAGCCTTGGCTCCTGAAATACAGTGTTCTCACTAGTTAGGGAGTCTATGGACTCATTAACATGTATAAAACCCTTTTAATCTCGTTTTGTGTTATTATTTCTATCTATATAATTTTTTTTTTTTAATTTAATTAATATTCGTAAGGCTAATAAACCCGTGCAAGACGGAGCGGGTTAGCTAGTACACAATAAAAAGTGTTTTCAAATTCACAAGAACTACCTGTTACGTATACATTATACATTTAGATTCAATCTCTTTTACTTCATTACTTTATTGTGGCTTTACGTAGAGCAACCTGTATTTAAGCATTTAACAGTTGTTACGAGAAACATTCGCGAATAAGACACAAGTATCAAGATACCTACGGTTTATAACAATACACTTAATAGTCATTATTAAAACATTGCATGGGCAGTATTGCTATGGATATATATAGAACAAACTTTGTGAGACAGGTCTGTGTTTCGATAATATTATTTTTGTTTTCAATCATTTGAACTACGCCACGCGATGTGTAAGTGTAAAACATGAATCATCACTGGTGGATAATATTATAAAATTCGTAAGTGCTGGAGTATCGACAAGAATTTATAATCTAATTTTTTCACAAAACTTTATACCAATTCCAAATATTTAAAAAGCTCTAATTCATATTAAAGTACGCTAGATAACTAAAGTAAAATAAAATAAAGTAAATTGAAATATCTAATTCAGTAATTAAAAACAGCATTACATTAGATGATAATGAAATAACCTATCAAACTAAATACTAATCCAGATCCAGTTCATAATAACACAAACACCAAGGTTACACGTCAAATATCTAGTAAAATAATTGGAAATCATGAAAAACACTCAGTTTTCTACGCACCTGTGTCTACGTCCAGCAATACTCCAACTTAAAATCCAAATGTATGGGGAATTATAGTAATATGAGTATAAATAATAGTAATAATAGTCAGAGGAGTCTTGCGGCCGATTTTGATAAAACCTAAATCTGTATCCATCTGTTTTCGTACCCGAGTATCGAAACAAAAAGGAAACCCAAGCATGTATCGTTACGTTGTCATCATATTCTGATAAACGTAAATAATGTTCATATGGTAAACTAAAGAAAATGTTTTTTTTTTTTTATGAATACACTCCCAGAATCGGTGAATATTCTTTTCAATACATAGCCGGTTTCGTTTGTGTTACTTTCTGCTTCGATTATCGATTCCAATTAGCATATTTTGTAAAGATCGTTTCAAGTCAGCAAGTTTTCACAACGAGTATCATATTATCCGTTTGATACAACGTATTAGTGAATTTCTCAGTAGACATGTGTAAAAGAGTCACAGCATTGTTACTGCTTTCTTAGACAGGCTTTGTTATAAACTTGCAGTTCTAAATTTCCCAAATACATTCTAAATCACAGCAGCACGCGCACACACACACAACACACGTTCCCAAAAATACATTACAAAAACACACCTCAAACCATTGCAATATGCAGTATTTATAATATTAAAATACAAAATTAACATTTTGAATTTAGTAAATATATGCAAAAAAATTTGTTCACACCAAATATCATAGAAACTTTATTACCAATTCAAGAACTAAATGATCTTTTGTTTATTTTTATTTCAATTGTTTTGTGTTTAAATTCGTGTGCAAAAATATTAGGGTTTTATTTTAGTTTATACCTAAATTATATAATGGTCGAAGCCTAGTGCGAAGGTTCGGCAAGTTTCAGTCTCCGGAACAGGCCGGGTTTCATATAGGATATAGCACCATAGACCACATCCACACAGTGCGGCAGATCGTACAGAAGATTGAAGAGTATCTCCTCTGTAATCGACCTCTGTCCTTAGCGTTTGTGGACTATGAGAAGCCCTTTGACTCTATTTATACCTGGTCTGTTACTGCTTACAGTGATGTCAAGTTGATTGGGGATACATCGAAGTGCTGAGATAATAATAATAATAATAATATGTGTGGACATCTCACACAACGCCATCTAGCCCCAAACTAAGCAAAGCTATGTTATGGGAACCAGAGAACTGATACAATACTAAGATACTGTAAATACGTACATAAAATACAATTTAACACCCAAACACAGAACAAACACCTATATTCATCACACAAATGTTTGTCCTGGGTGGGAATCGAACCCACAACCCGCAGTTTAGAAGGCAGGGTCACTACCAACTGAGCTATCGGGCCAGTCAATACCTGAGATACCTGTATAATGTCGCAACGATGACCGTTCAGTTCCAGAACCAGCAGTCTAAACATATCTAACTGCGTCGCGGAGTGAGACAACGGGATGTTATATCCCCTAAATTGTTCACAAATACTTTGGAGGATATGTGTAAGACGTAAGACTGGGAGGGTTGTAGTGTCAACATAAATGGCGAGTACATCTTTCACTTGCCATTCGCAGACGACATCGTCATAATGGCTGAATCGGAGTAGCTGCAACGGATGCTAGCTGATTCTTCTTAGCGCATCAGTCTACGGATGAACTTGGATAAAACCAAGGTTAATTGTCCTTGGTTTTATGACTTTTTTGACGTATTTGTTGAACATTCAACGAGCACGTTGTTACGAGACCAATTGCCATAAATGAAGTAGGTCTCAAAGATGTTAGGAAGTACGTTTACCCGGGGCAAACGATCCAAATAGGGAAAACAATCTCGAGAGTGAAGTCAAAAGAAGAATACAGCTAGGATAGCATTTGGGAAGTTTCAATGGAAAAAATCCAAATTTACAAACGCCATTTTCGGATTATTATCTTAATTAAATAATTAGCTAATCATTCTTTCAGAACCCAGATTATGTATTGACGCTGATCAATTCAATTGTCATGTTAATTAATCGGCGATCATTATAATACTTGAATAACGTTTGTGCAACTCATTTCGCATTTAAGAAGAGATTTGGGGAACGAATAGTAAATGTTTCTGTTAATCTCGCTTTCGAAAATCTCCGGAAAGTTATATCTCTGTTCAAACCGCTGGAAGACGTCCTAAAATCGTTTCCAAACAAATATTCAACGAGAAGTAATACTTATGATATAATAATAATATTAGGTCTTTACCTATGAAATTGCCGTTTTGTTTGAAAAAAGTTAAAGTATTTTTTTTTCGAACTTATTTATTTCTTTTATTCAAAGTAATCACCCCTGCAATCAATGCATCTTTGCCAACGCTGTGGCAGTTTATGGATGCCCTTCTTGAAAAACTCAGCAGGACGGGAGACAACAAACTCTTCAAAGGCGTTTTGTACTGCCTCTCGGGAATTGAATTTTTTTCCCGCTAAAAAGTTGTCCAAATTTTGGAAAAAGTAATAGCCGGTAGGCGCAAGATCTGGTGAGTATGGCGGATGAGGGAGAGCTTCCAAACCCAACTCATGCAGCTTAGAGACGGTCTGTTGTGCAGTATGGGGTCGTGCGTTGTCGTGAAGTAGCAGTGGAGACGACCGATTGACCAAAGCTGGTTGCAGAGGTGCGAGTTTCACCATCATTGTGGTCAGTTCTTCAATGTACACATCTGCGGTAATGCTCTCGCCGTTTTGTAAACAGCTATGATGAATCACACCAGCACTAGACCACCAAACTGTGACCATCACCTTTCTAGGGGTCATTTTTCGTTTTGCACATTGCTTTGGTACCGAACCAGGATCTAACCAACTTGCTGAGCGCTTTCGATTGTCAAAAAGAATCCATTTTTCGTCGCACGTAACAATTCGGTTCAAAATTCCTTAATTTCTGTGCCTGTTAAGCAGCGGAAGGCAAGTCTCGATGCGTACGTTGCGCTGGCGATCGTTAAGTTCGTGGGGCACCCATCTATCAAGCTTTTTTATCTTGCCAATCTGTCGCAAATGGACCAATATTGTTTTGATGCTAACATCAAAAGCTGCTGCCAGCTCAGCTGTAGATTGAGATTCATCAGCTTCCACAATCGCCTTTAATTCATCATTGTTGACCAAAGTTTCCGGACGACCACGAGGTTCATTTTTCAAGTCAAAATTCCCAGAACGGAACCGAGCAAACCAATAACGGGTTGTACGTTCGTTTGTACAGTTCTCTCCGTAAACGTCGTTGATGTTACGTGTCGTTTGTGCCGCGTTGGTGCCACGACGGAACTCATATTCCATAATTACACGAAATTTCAAAGTATCCATTATGAGGAAAAATGTTGAAATGTAATGAAAATACAACGCTAATCAATAAACAAAAGACTTATATTGTAAATAGAATGTCATATTTTTAAAACAAAATTAATGTGAATTTAGAATTCATAGCCAATCAAACCTTTTTTTTGTTTGAAAAAGTCTGTACTGCAATACGGCAATTTCATAGGTAAAGACCTATTATTACACTATTTTTATTCACGTTATTATATTATATTATCTAGTCAAACTGACGTCTCTAGTCAACCATGAAATTACATTCTGTGTATGACTATGGTCTCTATATACAATTATTGTAATATTAGTATAGCACTACAGCATATGTGTATTTGATATGCAGTAAAAAAAATGTCTCCAAAAAATAACACTTTTACATTCGTTATCTCTTTAAATTAGCAATAATCCTTAAACTCAAAGATAATGTGATGGGGCCAAGGTACTGCCATGTGGCACACCTTATGTGAATGGCCTCAATCAAATGTTTCAAACCGAACAGCACGATTGAATTATAATAATAATAATAAGGTGGTTTTTTGATCTTTTTAGGGGGGAATGGGGGAAGGCCATAAACACTATTTCGGCCAAAGTATATTAATAAATAGCGATAAAGCAGCTCAGGTATAACTGAATCGTTTTAAATTTAAATTGTGCTCAATGTTTTTAGATGTAAACACGTAAATTGTTGGTTTCTCGGCGATCGTCAACCCTCGTTTGAGCTAGGTTATATTTTGGTTTATCATGCAATATGCATCAAAAGCATGACCTAGGTCATTCCACCTATAGTAATATAGGCCTAAATCATATGGGGAATATTCCAATTTAAAATATTCCTGAAACAAAATTACATATCTTTTCTAGATATCACGATAAAAACCAAGTAATTCATGTCTGATCCTGACTCGACTAATTATTTAATGTTTTTCTATTCCAGCTGGTTGTGGTTGGATCCCCGCAGTTAGCAGCATTGTCTGCAGGTGATTTTATGAATTTTTATACCAAATACCAGTAAATTTTCATGAATAGTGATATAACACTGCGTTATGTTCATAACATAATGAGTGTTATGACATAATACGGCACGCTTGCTGCGGATCGATTTAATTAATCGCGATTTATTTTTATTTCATCATAAATTATCTATGATTAATTGTGCTTAAAAAATAAGACTAACAAATACGATATGTAGAAGTACGATATTATGTGCAATTAGTGCTGTAAAAAAGATCTTTGGTGAAGGGGCAAGTGCACAGAACGCATTGCCTTGTTGAATGGCAATGCTGATCTACTAATAATATCAGTGCAACATTCATCGTTTGAATAAACTCCATCAGTTCAGCATCATAGTTTGAATATGTCCCTTCTTCCAAAATATGGCGTATATGTATTCAGTAGCTTCAGGACGGCTTCGTTTAGGTAATTATGCCTCACACATGTAATTCATTTAGGTTTAGGAATCATAAAGAACATCGCACTGTTGATTTTAGCAGGCGCACATCTTAAACAAAGAGAATATATAAATATATAAATTATTTTTTATATTGCAGGCGGCGCTGTGACCTTCCCCAGTGTATTGCTGCAGCAACTTAGCGCAAACGACAGTTCAATACAACTTGATTTTGATACTGCATCATGGATTGGTACGTTGGAGTTTACGTTTAAAGATGTCTTGAATTCTTAAAATGCTACAGCAAAGCTGCTAACCTAACTACTTCGTATAATTAACAATAATTATTAAAATTGTATTTGAATGTTATTGATTTTGATTTTGAAAAACAAGCTTTTTACTGTTTCAGGTTCCATTCATGGCTTGGCTGGCATTCCAAGTATCTTCATGCCAGTCATCATGCAGTGGAGAGGCAGGAAGTTCGCTTTCATCTTCGCCTGTCTTCTCATCATCATCGGATGGATGACCGCCTTCACAGCGACGAACACAACGTTCATTTTTATAAGTGAATCAATGCACGGATTGGGAACCAACAGTTTGCTTGCAGTAAGCATGCTAAGTTTGAGCGAGATGGTTGCACCACAGTACAGAAACGTATCGATGCAGATGTTCGGCGTTGTCCAGTCTCTGGGCATGGCTTTAGTAGGGATCATGGTACGATACGTACATTGGCGAACAATCAGCATGATAATGTGCTTCCCAGTTATAGTGGCTGTAGTTATAGCTTGTATGTGGCCTGAATCGCCATCTTGGCTCGCGTGGAAAGGAGAATATGATAAATGTGAAAAAGCTTTTATATGGTTACGAGGAACAGATGATGTTTCTCAAAGAGAATTAAGAGCTCTCATCATGGCACAGAAAGAATATACACAGAGCACGAGGAATTCCAATGAATGGAACTTATGGCATATTTGGACGAAAATTAGGAGAAGAGATTTCTATTTGCCAAGTTTACACATATTTCTTTTATTGAATATGATGTATTGGAGCGGCAGCGCAGTCGTTTTAATATATTGCATTGATCTAATTAAGAAAGCTACCAGCAATGAAGACGCTGCCTTCTTTAGTGGGATAGCAATTAATTCAATTTTATTCGTTGGTGTAACGCTATGTGGTATCTTGATCAAATATTTCAGGAACAAATCAGTGTTGCTTTGCAGTACTTTTGCAGCCGCAATATGTTTGCTTAGTGTTTCACTAGCTTCCTTTTTGCAGAGTGTTGGGGTTTTATCTAAAGACTCTTTGCTCTGTTCATATTTTCTAATAGCATTCATGATACCGAATTGCCTCGGGTTAAACTCTTTGGTATTCATTATTGGGGCAGAGTTGATGCCGGTTAGACATAGGAGTATAGGTGGAGCATTGTATGTTGTTTACAACTGCACACTATTGGCGACTTCCTTAAAGATTTCTCCTTATTTTTTCCATTCAATAGATTTGTGGGGAACGTTCTTGATATATACGTTAAACGCAATTGTGTGCGGGCTGCTCGTTTGGAAGTATGTTCCAGAAACGAAAGGTAAAACTCTTCAAGAAATAGAGGATTACTATATGTATGGAAAATTTGTAAGAAACCGTAATACAGAAGAGCGCGGATCCAGCCCTGAAAAAAGGTTGTGGTCACCCGAAAACCAGCCAAGTGCAAGTCAGACTACGGACTCGCTCACGGTCGATAGTACATTGCATTCCTACAAAGAAGACATTTACAAAATGTACAATGTTCCATAATATACTGTTAGGCCCTTACCCAGTTGCTTTTACAAAACTTTAACAAAAGCCGCAGGTGCGGCGAGTACTACTAAATGATAAACCTGTAAATTTGTACATTACAATATTAATATAGACTAGACTACTAAATCGATTTTGATGAGTGCGGTCTAGGCACAAAATAAACATAAAGCACTTTTTGAATGCCCAGTGCGACGTGACGTATCAAAATAATCATACGACAAAAATAGAGAAAACAAAAAACCGAATAACCGAATAAAACTTCGGATAACCGAATAAAACTTAACTAAGCACTTTGGTTTACCTTTGTTTTAATAACCCTCAAAAAGTATTTCATTAACACATGTTACAAAGTTTCAGCGATTATCACATTTTTTTTTACAAATCAAATAGTCAGCTGGTATTCTAAAGGAATACTAGTTAATATATTCATTTGATACTTCAAATAACCCACAAGAAACCCGCATTTTTTACAATAAACACAGTTCGACATCACAATATGATCTACGATTTTTAACTTTAAACAACGACCTCTATAGATATAAGCTGGCATGACGGTGCCTTAAAATTTTTACAACTTGTGAGCATATAAGATTTTAGATTTATCTAAGTACCTATGTATATACATTATCACTGGAAATATTCGTTAAGAAGCTTACAAACGCGACATTCTAGCTCACCATTAAAGTTTTCAACGTCGACGTTTGTGTGTTTATTATTCAAACACCTAACCAAACGCAGTGTAGGAAGATACTATTTGTTAGTAAATATATATATTGAATACAATATAACACCCAGACAGAACAAACACCTATATTCATCACACGTTAATCCTGGGTGGGAATCGCACCCACGATCCATAGTTTTAGGGTTACCAGGGTTACTACCAACTGAGCTATAGGGCCAGTCCAGGCCAGTATTGTATGAGTTATCTGGTTCCCATAGTACAAGCTTTGATTAGTTTGGGGCTAGATGGCGCTGTGTGAAATGTATACAAATATTTATTTTATTTTAAATTAGCAATACAGTACTATAATAATACTTGCTTTATAATAATTAATAGGCGTTGAAATAAATTTGCAGGCGTTTTAGACTTTTCAATAGTTAATAGGCGAATCAATTCACAACTGTCTCACCAAATGTGAAGTGTAGTCCATAACTTTTCTGTGAGGATAATCCTATCACACTAATATTATAAAGGCGAAAGTTTGTATGTGTGTTTGTATGTGTGTTTGTGTATGTTTGTTACTCCTTCACGCTCAAACGGCTGAATGGATTTAGATGAAATTCAGTACCATGATAGCTTATACACTGGATAAAAATATAGGCTACATTTTATCCCGAAAAAGTGAAATTTTCCCGTGGGATCAGCAATTAAATGAAATACTTTTTATCCGCGGGTAAAACCGCGGGGCGCAACTAGTGAGGCATAAACCTAAAACTTCGCAATAGATGACATGAATGCGTCGACAAATGGTTGTTAATCAATAAGGAAAGCTATTTAGCCTCTGTGGTGTGGTGGTTGAGCAGGTCGGCTCATAACCCGGAGGCGGCAGGTTCGACTCTCGCGGCAGGACAAGTATTTGTGATGCACAGAAAAAAAAAGCACAAATACTTGTTCTGAGTCTGGGTGTTGTGGGACCCATTGTCTTCGTAGTTTCTGGGTCCCTAGACACAAGGAGTCCTAGTTAGGGTCCAGGATCTATGTATGTGATCGTTGGGCGTTATTATTATTATTATTATAGATTTAATATAATAATTCGATAGCCTCTGTGGTGCGGTGGTTGGACTGGTTGACTCGTAGCCCCGGAGGCCGCGAGTTTGATTCCCGCGAGGGGACATGTAGGTATTTATGGTTCAAATACCAAAGATTGCAAAAAAAATTTAGGAAGTATAAAAGCTCAAAATAAGGAAATCAAACAATACAATTCAAATGGGCAAGAAAATCAAAAAACTTTAAATATCTTATTTACTAAGTATATAAACTTACAGAGCGCTTAATGTCAAATATACCAAGCCTATTATAATAAATGAGTTTCTAATTATCCTTCCTACTACTGGTGCAAGCAATCCGGCACAACGCAGAAATGAAAACTGCGATCCAAAGCTTCGATATATAATGTCTTTATAAGTTGTCATTGTTTAATGCTTTGCAAAGTACTTGGTTGTAGGTTAGTATATAGCAGTAGGTTATAAAAAAAAACGATTGTGTTCCCGGCCCAGCTAGGCCTCTCGCCGCCTAAAAAAGATTTAATTTTTAAGGTTCCGTACTTAAAAGGTAAATCGAAACCCAAAAGCGTAATAGCAATACCTATGGTATCAAAACTGTATATGGGCGAAATAAATAACTGCCCGATGTGCTCAAACAGATTGGTTTTATTTTCTTTTATCTTCTAACGATATTGTAACTTATTTATATCTTTCAATTCCTGTCTTGATTTTGCGCACCGCACTCCGTCGTCTCGAAAGCTTTTTCTTTTGTCTTTTTCACACACTCTCGCTTATTTACTCACCTGCCTGTCAGTCAGCTGTCAATGTCACCTTTCATTCTCTTTAATTTGCCGCTGTAATCTATCTATAGTTTGTCACTGTCATTTATCGATCGCTTGTCGCTGTCACACATCACCACCAATTAAGTAGTTTTTTCTACTGTTATAGATTTACATTTAGCTACCAACTCGTGGCCGAAGATGGAGCATGTAAATCGAGATGGTAGTATTGAGGAAGCAGTATAAGCGAAACACTAGTTTTATGTCACAGTCCTAAAGTAGTAGTCCATACTCTATTTACAAAAGTCATATTGTCTGTGGCAGACAAACAAAAATTTCCTGGCTTGATGTGGTTCTGTGAGTGCCAGTCGATGTGTATTTATTTAAAAAATAAACTACTACGTTTTCCAAAACAGCTGCAACGTTTTATTTACTCTGCTGGCCCTAAAATTATCGGTAGCTGTTCACACTGATCTTGAAGACATCCAGGTTATAAGTTTCAGAAAACACATAAAATGGCAACGTTACATGCTATTCTCAATTTCCGTTCCCAGTCTCCGGTGCCTGTGTGTCTTTTCTTATAATAGGTCACACTCACTCACTCACATTCGACCACGGTCTGATCTCTTCGTGAACCATAATAACCTGTCTGAAATTTTCACAGAACATGCGTTACAAAAAAGAAAAATGGGGTCCCTATACAAAAACCCCGTTTTATCGACGGTTCTTTGATTTTGTTATTGTAACAAATACAAGCCTGTAACTTGGTATGATTATAGTGCATATTCTGTAGTAACACAAAAAATAGTACAACTGGCCAAGTGTGTACGGAACCCTCGGTGCACGAGTCTGACTCGAACTTAGCCGATTTTTCTCGTAACCACTAAATCAGAGGAATTTTCCATCACCAACTTAAGCCAAATTAAAGATTCACACACTACTTACGCACATGTTTTTATCTGTCTCAGTCCTATCTTGAGAGATCTAAATTCTATTGTTAGAAACAACAAGCAACATTTTTAAGTGAGTAATTTATAAACCTAAATTAAAAAATGTCGATTATTTTTAAAAGTTAATGCTATCTTATAGAGCACGAGCTTCGTCCGCGGCGTGGCCTATGGGAAAAAAATTGAACCACCCATTTCTTTTTCCTTAAGGGTGGAATTTCGAAAAATCCTTTCTTAGCGGATGCCTACGTCATAACATCTAACTGCATTCCAAATTTCAACCCACTATATTAGCATTTCAGCATCACTATATTAGTCAGTCAATCAGTCAGTCACCTTTGAGTTATATATATTTAGATTATCAGTTATCCCCGGTGTATTGTAGAAGATTTAATGCGGCAGTGCAATATTGATGGATATAAAATTAATGGTAATTACTATTTTGTAAAAAAAAAAACTTACATTGAAAAGTTCGTAAATCCTAAAAATTTGATAATTTTATCATCATCATCATCATCATCGTTAAAGTATAAAAACCTTAGAATAATAGGTCAAAATAGGTCAGCTAATACTAAAACTGCATTGCGCATTGTTTTATAAACAAAAACAAGATACCAATCTCTAACTTCGGTTGCAAGGATCCTTAAAACAAGAACAATCCAAAGTCTCGTTAATTAAAAAACAACGAAATATGTAGCGGTACAAATAACTAAACAAAGGAAATAAATTACTTTAAGTAAAATATAATATGTATATCATTTGGTTCGAGTTGTCCGCAGCGAGACTTGCTGTGCAACACATAAGGTTTAAGCGCGCACATCGTTGCGGGTGAAGTTAGAGCGTAAATGGTTTTAACTCGGTGAACATCTAATTTATTGCCGACATGAATTTCTCACCCTTTGTTAAACAGGTGAGTAAATTATTTATAACAGGGGGGTGATCGTGAAACTTTGATTGCAATGCAACTGGAGAAATTTCCCTAACTATGCACATAAACTGCGTATTCAAACTGTCAAATCCATACAAATTTGTGTTATGTGATCTAGCTGATCAAGTGTCTATGGTCATATATACAAGGATCCTCTATCCAATAAATCAGTTTTCATACATAAAACCAGGATATAAAGAAAAAATAATGGAGTTTGCTTTCATGTATGAAATCTTGTTCGGATTAATGATATTATTTTTGGTTAACGTTAATATGTAATGTGCTTTTATATTGTGAGGACCTTTGTTAGCTAGATTTTTGGTGAGTGTATTCAGTAAATTAATATTTCCAATAATGTAGCAACGCACAAGCGAGATACAGGATCCAGGTAACATAGATCGTTTAGATATTGATTAGACGAAAGTCTTGCTTTTTATGTTTGTTTTTGATTAATTCATATCAGTTAGGATGATATTGTTATCGATGCTATTTATTACTGAAATAAATATTTTTGATTCTTATGTAATATTCATAAAACTTGGTTTCTTTTTGAGGTTATTATTAAAAACCTTTGCTTACGTCTTATATAACCTGGAAGATTTTAAACTACCATTGTTTTTTTTTAAATATTATTTGTGGTAAACAAGGAAACGGCCCATCTAATGGTCACCGTCGCTTACGGACATACGAAACACCGGGGGCGCTGATGATGCGTTGCCTACCCTAACGGGTCACCATTTGTAAGGAATCGTGTCACCCCTTCCCCTGCGCTTGGATACCGGACCAGTCTAGCCCATCTGACTCAGGTACCGCTTTCGGCACCGGTATAGGCTACCAGCGTAACACAATCAGACACTGACCCCGCCGGCGAGGTCGACGTACACCCCGTGGGTTAGCTAGAACGGCCGCGAGTTTCAAGAGGGTCCACTTTTCCAGTGGACGTAGTCTTCTCGATCCTCTTATCCCGACAACGGACCAAGCCGAGGCTCGCACCCCAGGGGTGTCCTTGAGCTAGTTGCCTACCACTTTCTACGGTTGAGCGCCTTAAGCAAGGTGACGCTGTAAAGGTTGGTAGAGACCAACCGCATTAGCCAGTTGGAAGTAAATTTCATGCTGCTGCTGGCAATTTCATGTAGAATAATAAGAGTGGGTATGGGGTAGAGTAATAAGATTAATATGGGGGTTAATCATTCCATTATCGCATTACAGTTATTTGTGGCTGGATCACCTCTCCTAGCCGGATTGTCAGTGGGCGGTGCAGTGTCATATCCAACTGTGCTTCTTCATCAGTTGAAGAGAAACGATACCACTATACCCCTGGACTTTGACACGGCTTCATGGATCGGTGAGAACTTTTTAATTAATTATTACGCTAGAGAGATTACCGTATGGGGGAAAACTTTATATTAATAACAATGATAGTTACACTTGTGTTGAAGTTAATAAAAAACGTGGTGCCTCAGTGGGGAGTCAGTGAGGCTTCCTTTTAGGGGCCTTTCTATTAATTGACTCGATAATTACTAGACGCTGATACAGGGTAAAAGCTTAATTTGAGAATTACTAGTGGCTGTAGAACTCGCGGTGGCATCCTACGTTTCTAACCTCCATGGCTCTATAATTTTGAAAAATTTCCAAATACTGAATCAACAAAAATATTCCAATAATTACCGATCTTACTAAAAACTTCACGGGAATCGAATGAGAAATGCGACCTGTAGAGGAGAACAGCCGGACAGCCGCCGGAGAGACATTCGAAATCGTTTTGTTCGAAGCTGATAAGAAGACGCTTCGCGCTCGTTTCGCTTTTTTAACTTTTGGTCAAGTCACCAAAACAAAGTCAAAGTCAAAGTCAAAAGATTTATTGCAAATAGGCTAATTTTAGCACTTTTACAAGTCAAAATTATACTAGGTACTTAAAATTAAGTTATTTCACTAAGCATATAAAATTACAAAGTGCTTATTGTCAAATAATATAGCAAGCCCATTACAATATATGAGTTTGAAAAAAAAAGCAGTTCTCTTTCTCACTACTGGTGCAAGCAATCCGGCACAATGCAGAATTGAAAACTTTGATCCGAAGCTTCGATTACAACTGTAAAGAAGAAGCTACAAGAAACTTTACAGTGATGTATTTTTTTTGTCTTCTTTCTACTGTCTTTTACAATGTATATAATTCATTACAGTTGAGATAATGAATATGTTACAAAAATAACCACCACGTCACACCGGTGCAAGAAAAATACCGTGATTATCTTATTATAAACATTACAAATAGAAACTGAATTTATAGATAGGAATAGGCAATAGGCAAAGTACCTAAGCTTTCATACCGTTAAGCTTGGGATATTCAGGCCAAGCTTTTTTGTCCGACACATAATCATTTATTGTGTAATAGGCTTTTTTCATTAAGTTTGACTTTATGAATAATTTAAATTTACGCATTGACAATTGTTCGATACCGTCGGGCAACTTGTTATAAAAGCGTATACAGTTTCCCATAAATGAACCATTAACTTTCTGCAGTCTGAATCTTGGAACTTTCAATTTATTTTTGTTCCTAGTATTAAAGTTATGAATGTCGCAATATCTGGGAAAAGAGCTAAAGTTTTTGCGAGTGTACATCAAATTGTCGTAAATGTATTGACAAGCCACTGTAAGAATATTTATCTCCTTAAATCGTTCCCTGAGAGAGTCGCGGGATTTCATGTTATAAATGGAACAAATCAAAATCGGTTCATCCGGTTCGTTGACCACAATGCCACAGACACATAGACACACGTTAAACTCATAACACTCTTTTGACCACCTCTGTGGTGTGGTGGTTGAGCAGGTTGGGTCATAACCCAGAGGTGGTTCGATTCCCGCGACAGGACAACTATTTGTGCGCAGAAAAAAAGCGCAAATACTTGTTTTGTGTCTGGGTATTGTGGGACCATGGTCCTCGTAGTTCCTGGGCCCCTAGATACAGGGAATTCTAGTTAGGGTCCAGGATCTATGTATGTGATCGTTGGACGTTATTATAATTATCTGTTCGAGTTCTAAAAATAGGAGTAAGTTTTAAAAATAACAATCAAGTTATTGTGAGTTGTTGCTAATATTTTTGTTGCTATCGTGAGAACATAAATGTGTGGTTGATTGCAATTGCTGACGTCAAGTTAGCAAACAAAAACACAGAAGGGTTAAGTTTAAAATAAAAGTACTTTCGGTTAGGTAAATGAGAAGTGTTGAGAATTTTTCCTTATTTTTATCCGACTACGTCAAAAAAAGAAAGTTACTAGTTTAATAATAGGTATATAACAGGGCGGCTTGAATTATTCTGACTCCATGGCTGACCACTATACAAGAAGGAATAAAGCAAGCAGATAATATTAAAAGTCTCCGCTTTCATTTTATAAGGCTCAATAAACTTAGCTATTGTTAAAATCTGTACACATAAAATGAAGACTTGAAATTTGGAGGGTGTGTTCTATGTAAAGTGCAGGTATTCACTATGAAAGGGTTTTTTGAAATTCCATCCCTAAGAGGGTGAAATGGGTGGTTGATTGGTGGTTCATAGATAACTATGAAAATTTTTCTTCTTCGTTTCCTATAGGCGAAGCGGGCGAAGTGCGGGCAGAAGCTAGTTTTACATACGTTTCATAATATGTCAAGCAAAATAAATTCAAGATCAAGTGTGTGACGAAGCTTCCGTTGTAACAATAATTTATGTACAACGAACAATGGGAAATCAACTCACATGTGTGTACAAGAAATTATAAACGCAGACACACCTGCGTCAACAATATTTTAATCATTCAAAAGTCAGTTCCGTTCTCACGATTATAATATTAATAATAATAATAATGTGTGGACATCTCATACAACGACATCTAGCCCCAAACTAAGCAAAGCTTGTACTATGGGAACCAGATAACTTATACAATACTTAGATACTTTTTTGTTGGTAAATACATACATAGAATACAATATAACACTCAGATACGGAACAAACACCTATGTTCATCACACAAATGTTTGTCTTGGATAGGAATCGAATCCACAAACCACAGTTCAGAAGGCAGGGTTACTACCAACTGAGCTATCGGGCCAGTCAAATTATCCTCATCGTCAGATTATTCTTGAAATAAATATGTTTACATTTCCCAGGTGCCATACACGGACTGGCCGGCATACCGAGTATCTTGGTGCCAACTTTAATGGAATGGAGAGGCAGGAAGTTCGCCTTCATCCTAGCCTGCCTCGTCTCGATCATCGGATGGATCCTCGCCTATACCGCGACCAGCGCTCCCATTCTACTCGCCAGCGAATCATTCCACGGCCTCGGAAGCAACAGCATTTACGCTGTCACATGTCTCAGCATCAGCGAAATGATGTCACCAGAATACAGAGATTCTTTTATACAGCTGTACTACATATTCGAATCGGTGACCATGGCGTTGAACGGTCTTCTAACTCAGTATCTGCATTGGAAGACGATCAGCATAATCATGTGCGTGCCGATGATACTGGCGTTGATGATCGCATGTATGTGGCCTGAATCCCCATACTGGCTGGCTTGCAAGGGGAAATTCAACAAATGCGAGAAATCTTTCACTTGGCTGAGAGGCAATGACGAGCAATCAAAAAAAGAACTAAAAGCATTAATCAATGCACAGAAAGAGAACATGAACAGTAAGAAGCGGGACAAAAATAACTCCGTTAAAAATATCTGGAAGAAAGTCACTAGGAGAGATTTCTACGTACCCATCGCTCATATATTTGTTCTAGAATATTTAGTGCAAGGTATTGGGTGTATTATTATATTGATATATTCAATAGAGCTTTTCCAAAAGGCGTCCGATAACGAGGGCATCGCTTTTTTCGGTGGTTTCATAGTCAACACTATACAATTGTTAGGAGTCGCAGTCACTATTGTCTTAAACAGATATTTAAATAAGAAAACGGTACTGCTTTTTAGTATATTTGGGGCGACTGTATCTTTAATCTGTGCAAGTATGGTTTCGTATTTCCAAGAGATAGGGTATGTTGCGAAGGATTCAATGCTCTGTTTATATTGTTTGATAGTTTATATGATAGCTATAAGTTTGGGCGTGATACCAGTGGCTTACCCTGTAGCATCAGCTCTGATGCCTGTAAAGCATAGGGGCATAGGGGGAGTCATATATGTCACCAACACATGTTTACTGCACACAATAGCACTGAAATTCGCGCCGTATTCATTTAAACATTTAGGTTTATGGGGAACGTTTCTTGTGTTCGCTGTCAACGGGATATGTTGCGGATTGATTATATGGAAGTACGTGCCGGAAACAAAGGGTAGGAGCTTGCAAGAGATAGAAGATTATTATATATTTGGAAGGTTTGCAGATAATCGTGTAATTGATGATGGTGTGAGAGAGCTTATGGTTAGGAGTAACGCTGGCTGTGAAGAGCATTCTAACTGTGTCATAGATAATCCGGAGTTTGATGATAGGATATATAGAGAACTTTCGGTAAGAAAATCTGAATACGCTCAGTATGAAAATATTGCCCAATGATATTTTTTTAATTCCGCCTTAATATAGTGTTTTTAATATACTATTACTCTCGTTGTTGTTAAAGCAGCTGATATATTTAGATAGATAAACTCTTTATTGACAACAAGATGATGAAATACAAAACAGGAAAGCTTAAAGCGTAGGTTACAATAGGCGGTATAATCGCTAAAAAGCGATCTCTTCCAGACAACCTTTGGATAAGTAGAGATAGATCAATGAGCATGGACGATGGTCTTTTTTTTATGTTAAGGGATGACGTGACGAGCTAGCCGTTCACCTGATGTTAAGAGACACGGCTGCCCATATCACTTGCAGTGTCACTCGGAACTCTGATGTATAGAGTTTCGCGTGACACTGCAGTACGCACGTCATCCTGAGACATCAGCACAATCTAGTAATAAGATTACGAGACTGTGAGATCAGGTCATAAAGTCTCATTTGCCCAGTAATTTCACTGTCCTACCACCTAATAGGACAGGGAGTCAATCAGGGAGTGCCAAGCTTTTTCAGTTCACAGCGCATTAGTTTTAGTGTTTTGTCTCGGTCTAGTTGAAATATGTAGGGTAGATGCAATAATGCTAGATTAATAGTGCATGCTAAAGACAATTTCAGCGCACCCCCTCGATCCTCGCGCCCTATGCTGCGGTCTAATAAGCCTAAGGGTTAATCAGGCCCTGGGTGTGGCTAGTATCATTCAGTAGTAGCTGGCATTAATGTAGTAGTTATTTTCAAATAATAATAGGTCTTTACCTATGAAATTGCCGTATTGCAGTACAGACTTTTTCAAACAAAAAAAAGTTTTGATTGGCTATGAATTCTAAATTCAAATTAATTTTGTTTTAAAAATATGACATTCTATTTACAATATAAGTCTTTTGTTTATTGATTAGCGTTGTATTTTCAATACATTTCAACATTTTTCCTCATAATGGATACTTTGAAATTTCATGTAATTATGGAATATGAGTTCCGTCGTGGCACAAACGCGGCACAAACGACACGTAACATCAACGACGTTTACGGAGAGAACTGTACAAACGAACGTATTGTATTGGTTTGCTCGGTTCCGTTCTGGGAATTTTGACTTGAAAAATGAACCTCGTGGTCGTCCGGAAACTTTGGTCAACAATGATGAATTAAAGGCGATTGTGGAAGCTGATGAATCTCAATCTACAGCTGAGCTGGCAGCAGCTTTTGATGTTAGCATCAAAACAATATTGGTCCATTTGCGACAGATTGGCAAGATAAAAAAGCTTGATAGATGGGTGCCCCACGGACTTAACGATCGCCAGCGCAACGTACGCGTCGAGACTTGCCTTGCGCTGCTTAACAGGCACAGAAATGAAGGAATTTTGAACCGAATTGTTACGTGCGACGAAAAATGGATTCTTCTTGACAATCGAAAGCGCTCAGCAAGTTGGTTAGATCCTGGTTCGGTACCAAAGCAACGTGCAAAACGAAAAATGACCCCTAGAAAGGTGATGGTCACAGTTTGGTGGTCTAGTGCTGGTGTGATTCATCATAGCTTTTTACAAAACGGCGAGAGCATTACTGCAGATGTGTACATTGAAGAACTGACCACAATGATGGCGAAACTCGCACGTCTGCAACCAGCTTTGGTCAATCGGTCGTCTCCACTGATACTTCACGACAACGCGCGACCCCATACTGCACAACAGACCGTCTCTAAGCTGCATGAGTTGGGTTTGGAAGCTCTCCCTCATCCGCCATACTCACCAGATCTTGCGCCTACCGACTATTACTTTTTCCAAAATTTGGACAACTTGTTAGCGGGAAAAAAAATTTAATTTCCGAGAGGCAGTACAAAACGCCTTTGAAGAGTTTGTTGTCTCCCGGCCTGCTGATTTTTTCAAGAAGGGCATCCATAAACTGCCACAGCGTTGGCAAAGATGCATTGATTGCAGGGGTGATTACTTTGAATAAAAGAAATAAATAAGTTCGAAAAAAAAATACTTTAACTTTTTTCAAACAAAACGGCAATTTCATAGGTAAAGACCTAATACCTTTATAATTAAAGGGGTGAGAACAGAAAGGGTTTAACTGATTTTTTTCACAAAACGACTTATGGGTATCGTTGGATTCAGCGTGAAATTATCTACAATAATAAATTCTCAAAATACCGAAATGAGGCTAAAATCTCGAGATTTTTAGTCTAAAAACGGTTTATCTATCACAGGAATACAGTTCGCTTAGCATAGAAACATTATTATAATTATTTTATTATATTGTATTTTTACAGTAATTGTATGAATTAGTACTATAGGTATTTACTATTTTAAAATAGAATTAATACATTTTCAAGCAACTGAAACTTACATAAACCTTTTCTATTACTTAATAAGCACTCTACATTAAAATGAAGCCGTTGACGTTTAAAGTCAATTTTCTCGAAACTACGAATTTGACAGTTAAACCCTTTTTATTTTCAACCCTGCAATTATTTTGAAGTGTACTTATATTTTCTAAAATAGCTACTATTACCAGCTTCAACTTAATGATAATAGCTACACTATCTAGACACTACAAAAAACATTTGGACTTTATACTAACCGCGATGACCTATAGACAATTTGTTTAATTTAACCTTGGTTCAAAAACTTCTGGACAAAACTCTCAGAAGATAAAATAGCAGTTGGCGGTGTGCGATCAGAATTATAATAATTGTAAACATACCTACTTATTAACATTAAAATGTAATTAATTGTGCTCTCTGCCTAAAAACATATTTTTGAGTCTTAGCAACGACGTAAAACCAAAGGTATTTCGTTCAAAATAATTGGTTTGTTAAGATTTTGCCGGCCGAATGGATTTGGATGAAATTCAGTACCAAGATAGCTTAAACACTGGATTAACATATAGGCTACATTTTATGCTGGAAAAATGAAATGTTCCAGTGGGATGAATAAATAATTAAAATAAACATTACTCTCAAACGGCTTATTTGAGTGAAATTTGGAATGAAGTTTTACGCTGCTTTAACACATGATATTTTTTAAGCGCAGGCGAAACCGCAGTGCGCAGCTAGTACCTATATATGTACCACTTACCTTCCATATATCCCCGTTCATCTGCTTCCTCTGCAATAGTTTGAGCGTCTCGCAGAGTGTTTGATGCAAGCTGCATTGTTGCGCGACGCACTGGCTTTGTTTGCGACGCGCCCTGTCTCTCTCTTGTTGCACATCGAATGACGGCTCGTTCTCTATGTCCGTCACTTTCTGGGTCTGCAGGCGGATCTGGGCACTTATTGTGCGCACCTGGAATTTTGGAAAGGAATTCATTTACTTTACAACAATAATCAAAGGAAATTGTTGGTGACGACTAGGCTTAGGCGTTTCCGGAAAATAATGTGCGAAATATAAAGAGCAGGCAACTTGGCGAAATATATATTAAAAATTATAAATTTATATGAAACTAAACCGACATATTCACTTTGTCAGAACAAAAACGTTATTAAAAATGAAATATAAAAATCAACCAAAACCAGGCCTCACGTTACAACCTCCGTGTCGCTTATACTAATTAAATTTTGACTGGCCCGATAGCTCAGTTGGTACTAACCCTGCCTTCTGAACTGTGGGTTGTGGTTTCGACTCCCACCCAGGATAAACATTTGTGTGATGAACATAGGTGTCTGTTCTGTCTGTTATATTGTATTCTATGTATGTATTTACAAACAAAAAGTATCCAAGTATTGTATCAGCTATCTGGTTCCCATAATACAAGCTTTGCTTAGTTTGGGGCTAGATGGCGTTGTGTGAGATGTCCACACATATTATTATTATTTATTAATAATAATGATAAATAAAAACAAGTGTGCTTAAAGCACACTAAAGCGCACACAGTAAAACTGTGGATAGTTTGAGCGGCGAAAGGCTGCAGTCTGAAACGGCGGAAGCCGGACATACAGAGAAATATTTACGCCCGTGAGGTAAAACGATTCAAAGAGGTAACTCTCTGTCTTTCTTTCTTTCTCTCTCTCTCTCTTTCTCTCCCCTTCTCTCTCTCTCTCTCTTTCTATCATTCCGTTCACCTTACCCGATAAATTTCCGTTACGCATTCACCAGCTTAACGTGGGTAAAGAAGTTTTACTTCAATAGATAATAAATATTTGTGGAAATTTCACACAGCGCCATCTAGCCCCAAACTAGGCGAAGCTTGTACTATAGTAACCAGATAAAATGATACAATATAGAACACAATATAACACCCAGACACAGAACAAACATCGATGTTCATCACACAAATTTGTCCTGGGTGGAGATCGAACCCATATAGCTAGATGGCGCTGTGTGTAATATCGACAAATATTTAAATATTATTATTATCATTTCTTGTTACCGGATGGTATGGTATGGATGAAATAAGGTTAGATTTATTATTATAAGCCAGCGTGCTTACAGTCCGCTCATCCATCAACTCCCAGATAGGTGCCTGAACATTTCTGCACTAACTCGATCGCGCATTGCGACGTTTTTGAATCTATTAAATTACTGAATTTAATCAAAGTCCTTTTTTGATCTATCCTGTTTTTATGTTTGAAAACTTGTTTGGATTAATACGACATTTTTGTTAAACTTTTGCAATGTTATTTGTAATATATACCCCACTTAAAAATTTAAAAACAGTGTTTGCTTCATAATAGCTTGGTACTAGTTTTATTATTTACATAAGAATGTCATTTGTGATGTTATTTTTTAAAGTCTTGACGGATTTTTGGTCCCAGCTGGGATCGTATTGGGCTGACGTTTATTTTGTCCAATTTAGGGAAAGTTTACCTTTTCCACCCCATCGTTGATAGCTTTCCGCCTCGTATTGAATTCGTTCAGATTCACTTCAAACCCGGATATTTTTTGGTCCAACTCTTGTATACGGCCCTTGTGAACTTGGGCTTTCTTTTCGAAATTTGATAACCTGGAATTGTAATTTTCAAATGCCAGATGCCAGATGTAATTGAAAATTATTGTTTAATAATAATAACGCCTAACAATAACATGCATATTAGATCGTGGATCTTAGGATTCCCTGTGTCTAGGGACTCAGGAACTACGAGGACCACGGTCCTGTGGGACACCCAGACTCAGAACAGGTATTATCGCTTTCTTTTCTGTGCTCAAATAATAATAATAATAATAAGATATTATATTAATAAATAAAATATATTTTTTTAATGATTTAAGATGTGGTGTTTCAATAAAGTGTTCATCTATCTAGTTCAGGTGATAAAGTCTCATTTGCAAGTCATTTCACTAGCTACAGTGCCCTTCAAATCAGCCCACAGTAGTGCTTGCACACTACTACTTGGCTGCAGAATATCTGGCAAAACGATGGTACCTAATGAACTTCACAGTAAAGTCCTACCATCTAATTGTTTTGGTTGGTGTTGTAATGTGTTGTTTATGTTGTCTAAAGTCGAAAGTCATAAGATTAATTACAATTAGGCTATTTTTAGCACTTTTACATGTCAAAATTATATTAAGTACTTAAAATCAAGTTATTTTACTAAGCATATAGAATTACAAAGTGCTTATTATTAAATATTACATAGCAAGCCCATTACAATATATGAGTTTGAAAAATAAGAAGTTCTCTTTCTCACTACTGGTGCTAGCAATCCGGCACAATGCAGAACAAAAAACTCCTATCCGAAGCTTCGATTACAACAAACAACAAACTTTGTTGTTGAACAACAAACTCACTGTTTAGTGAAGTTGTCCACTTGGTCAACATCAACCGTGTTGGCTAACAACCGAGCGGGACGGATCTCGATCGTTGAAGATGATTTGGCGCCGCTATACGCTGACACACGGACCGAGAATCTGTGGTTTTCTGAAAGGTAATGTTTTCATTTGTTATAATTTAATAATAATAATAACATGTGTGGACATTTCACACAGCGCCATCTAGCCCCAAACTAAGCAAAGCTTGTGCTATGGGAACCAGATAACTGATACAATACTTAGATACTTTTTGTTTGTAAATACAATATAACAACCAGACACAGAATAAACACTTATGTCCATCACACAAACGATTATCCTGGGTGGGAATCGAACCCACAACCCACAGTCCAGAAGGCAAGATTACTTAACTAAGCTATCGGGCCGTCAGTAGCAGTAATCCCTATAGGAAACGAATGGCATATTTTTCTGCCGAAACAAAATCGCTCTCACTCAAAAATTTTTCATTGATAATTTCAACCACCCATTTCACTCTCTTAAGGGTGGAATTTCGAAAAACTCTTTCTTAGTGGATACCTACACTTTACAAAGAACACGCCCTCCAAATTTCTAATCTCTAGGACCAGCGGTTTAGGCTGTGCGTTGATATATAAGTCGGTTAGTCTGTCAGGACTTTGAATATTATATGTACCGATTATAAAGAAATTTAGTGACTATAAAAACGTTATATTACAAGTAAAACAGATATGGTAAAATAAACCTGGCAGCTGGAAAAACAAAGTATGGTAAAATAAATGTGGGTAAAACAAAGCCTGGTTAAACAAATATGAAAAAACAAACACGGTATGACAAGGTTGATAATACAAGTAAAGCAAAACCAGTATGATAAAAACCAGAATGGTGAAACAAGTGAAGTAAAAACAGTATGGTAAAACAAAAGTGGCCAAATAAGTATGGTAAAACAAATGAGGCAACACCAGTATGGTAAAACAAATCTATATATGTATGTGTGAAAACAAATATGATTAAAACCAGTATGATAAAGCAAGTTGATAAGATAAAGACAAAACCAAGGATATATTGGTTTAATACAACAATAAAATTTTACTAATTGTAATGACACAGTACTTCACAGTAGCAATGACATGACATATCACATTTCTGCAGTAGTATATAAAAGGAGTCCAAGAACACTATGGAAAGGAGGCTTGTATATTACTACACAAGTGTTATGAAACATGTACGGTAAAACAAGTATTATAATACTAATTACGGGCAGTATATCTCACCAGTATAAAAGTAGGTAACGTTGGCCGGTACGCGTCCACTGTTATTATACGTGTGTTCATTCCCGATGGGTATCTTGTGTATCGAGTATTGCTTGCACAGGTACCGCACTATCGCGTCCGGGGCTGTTATCGTATCGACCAGGTACGTGTAGAAACCCAGGTAGCTGTGGACAGGTGTATTGTTACTAATTTGTGACGGCAGCTTCGCACGCGAGGAGAACTGTCTTTAAATCAGATATTAACGGTTGTAAATCAGATATTATGACAACTTTAGTAAGGCCGATCTTACTGCGACTGCTGTACATCAGAGTTTACCTTACCTGCTGTAAATAAGAACTAACCCAACTGTTAAACTGTTATAAATCAGAATTTACCTCATCTGTTGTATATCAGAAATAACCCAGCTGTTGTAAATTAGAACATACGTCATCTGTTGTAAATCAAAGCTTGTCTGTTGTCAATCATAACTGACCTCAACTGTTGTAAATCACAACTTACCTCATCTGTTGTATATCAGAAATAACCCAGCTGTTGTAAATTAGAACATACGTCATCTGTTGTAAATCAAAGCTTGTCTGTTGTTAATCATAACTGACCTCAACTGTTGTAAATCACAACTTACCTCATCTGTTGTATATCAGAAATAACCCAGCTGTTGTAAATTAGAACATACGTCATCTGTTGTAAATCAAAGCTTGTCTGTTGTTAATCATAACTGACCTCAACTGTTGTGAATCACAACTTACCTCATCTGTTGTATATCAGAAATAACCCAGCTGTTGTAAATTAGAACATACGTCATCTGTTGTAAATCAAAGCTTGTCTGTTGTTAATCATAACTGACCTCAACTGTTGTAAATCACAACTTACCTCATCTGTTGTATATCAGAAATAATCCAGCTGTTGTAAATTAGAACTTACGTCATCTGTTGTAAATCAAAACTTGTCTCTTGTAAATCATAACTGACCTCAACTGTTGTAAATCAGTAATAAACCAACTGTTGTAAATTAGAACTTACCTTAACTGTTGTAAATCAGAACTGCCCCATTTTACTAGGTGGTAGAACTTTTCTGCAAAGTTCGTCTAGGTAGGTACCACCGCTTTGCCAGTTATTCTGCCGCCAAGCAGTAGTGCGCAAGCACTAATGTGTTCCGGTTTGAAGGGCAATGTGTAGCTAGTGAAATTACTGGGCAAATGAGACTTTATGACCTAACCTCACAGTCTAGTAATCTTACTGCTAGACTGTGCTGATGTCTCAGAATGGCGTGCGCAGTGCAGTGTCACGCGAAACTATAATTTAGAGTTTCAAGTGTTACTGTAACTGATATGGGCAGTTGTGTTGCTTAGCATCAGGCGAGCGACTAGCTCGTTTCGTCATTTCGTAACCTAAAAATAAAAAAAAAATGGCAGAACTTGCCTCAACTAATGTTGTAAACCAGAACTTAACTGTTGTAAATCAAAACTGCTCAACTATTGCAAATCAGAACTAACCTTAACCATTGTAAATTAGAACATACATCATTATAAATAATTAATTACGTTAACATATAAAGCAACATAACACTTCTAAAGCTACAAACACTAACCTTAACTGCTGTATATTATTGGTTTGCACATTAAACTTTCCTCCTTGACTGCAGATAGCGTTAACTCTCCTTAGCCCCCCTTCAGTCCGCACTTTCTGTAGAAACAGATTCATATCTGCGCTGGATTCAAACGTAAACGCTACTAAATCTCGAGCTGCTATTGTAGACTCTAGATACCGGGCGAACTTCGGGTCTGTGAAGTTTATCTGCGGGTAGAAAGTAGTTTCAATTATAAAGGAATTTTAAAGCAGACAGCTCTCTTTAAATATTTGCTCACACAAGACTCGGGCTAAAACATTTTTATTTACCTCGACGACATGTTTGTTACACATTTGTAATTATAATAATGTTATTATAATTTCTGGTATTATTTATAATAACTAATTTAATAATAATAATAATTCATTTGTAATTTAATAATAGCAATTTATATAATTTGTTATTGCATATTCAGTTTTTTTTTAATTAAGTTATATAATGATTACCTTTTTTTGAGGGGGGGAAATGCCCTCGACTCGAACCCACTAAAACCCTTCCGTGAGCCTTCGTCCGCCGTACCGGGGGCGAGAAGGGGTCGCGACTGCAGTCCAGCCAACTCGGCCCCCGATATAATTATTACCTACAATAATCCATTGTAACCGCCCCAATATAGATAAACTTACTATTTGTTTATAACGGAATCACGCTAGATATTGTTATTTCATTTATAGACGAGCGTGCGTGCGACGACGAACATTGCATAATCGATCACATTGTCGCTTAACATCAGAAGTGTAATCAAACGCAAGCCTTCCAGTATTTTTTTAAAAATATGACCATGATTCTCAGCAAGAACTTTCGAGTCTGTTTCAGGTATATTTTTCAGTGAGACAATGAATTCAGTAATTATCATAGAACAGTAAAGATACATGGAAGTTACGTAGGATACTCACTTCCAACATCATGGGCTCGTGTACTGGTTGTTCAAACATGTCTCTATTCTCTCGGAGCCACATTACAGCTTTGTAACAATCCTCGCTGTAATTTCTAAGCACTTCTAAACGCTTTACATCCACATCTTGTAGGTTACGTATCCTGGAAAAAACACACATTACATCACATCATCAGCCGGAAGATGTCCACTGCTGGACACAGGCCTCCTCCATAAAACGCCACTTTGGACGTTATAATAGGAAGCTTGGAGTTTCGGCGGGAAAACGAAAAAGATCACGTCGCCGCATTGTATTATTTTCCAAATCTTGTGTTATTTTCAGTGTTAGTGCATAAAATTGGTGGCATTTTATTCGTTAAGTGCTAGATTATAGGCGTGAGTGTGGGAAAGTGATATAATGATGGTGAAACGTTTCTTTACTTGACACATATTTGCGTGAAATATCATTAACTTGATAAATTATCAATTACATGACACTGGCTATGTACACAAAATTGAGGAGCCAAAACATAAAAAAAAAATAGGAAGCTTTGCCATAGTCATAATCACTTGGCAGGCGGCTTGGTGATCACAGTAATTATACTGCAGACCGAGGAAAATGCTGCTGCCCATTCCCTGGGTATACTCTTAGCCGGCTTTTACGGTACCCGCAATGGGGTGGTCCTATTCGCAAAGCGACACTTTCGATTAAAAGGCTGATTAATAAAAAAAACGCTGAAAATAAATAGCAAAGAATTTGTGCTGGGAACGAAATGGTTAGTTGGGTTTTTGAAACCAGAACCCTCGGTTCTAAATGCCTCACGTTAATTAATTTCTTGGGTAATTTCATTCTACGACGAGTATGGCAATACCAAGCCAGACGGCCAGCCCCAAAACACTCCATAAGCGAAAATAAATCCGATGTTATAGGGGCCAAAACACCCACGTGTTTTTTTAAACAACTATTTATACTTGGGAACGACTTACGAGTATTTGCTTAGGTAATTACTCTTACTTGTGTTTTAGTATAGGCACTTGACGTTGGCTAGTTACGCTAATAGCGTGGAGCCAAACTAAACAAAAAATCTCGGCGAGTGGAAACCACTGAAAAATAGTCATACCTGTTCTGATAAAGCCGTATCTGTGGTATGATATTGTTCTCTAAATCATATTGAATCTCCAATTTTTGCTTTTTGAGAGAGTCCAATCCAGCATTGCATTTTGCTATCGCTCGTACTACATTGTCCAGGTCCATTTTTACACTTGCATCTGAGTAATAAGAATTTTTATTTCCTTCAAAAGTAAAGGCAATTTTTGACTTTTCTTTTTTAACTAAGAAAATTTTTAGTGACCTAGAATAAGGTACTTTTACTGAAAAATATTCTCGAATGATATAAATATAATGTTAGCAACTATGTAAACCTAAAAAAAAGACTCCAAAGAACATTGGAGTATTGAGAGAAAAAAAAATTCCTTAACCTGCTTACCTACCTAGTTAAGTGGGGTAAGTAAGGTAGGTGACATAAGTAAGGTAGGTATGTAAGTTGCTAGGTAAAGGTGCTATAGTTAAGGTTGGTGGGATAGGTAAGTTTTAATATATTAATATAAAAAATGAAGTGTTATGCATTATTTGTTTGTTTGCGTCACTTTCAAGCCAAAATGGCTAACCAGTTTTAATGATATTATTCGCACAGAATACTACTGAGTTAAACATTGGGTACATTTTATCCTGCAAAATAAACATTCCCTTAGGAAAAATACAATAAAAAAAATACTTGGGGAAAAATGACTCCAAATTAAAACCTTCTAGGTAAATTGAGAACCTACTTTTAGGTTCAAAACTGGTTAAGGCGTAGCGTGGCGGTGGCGTTAATATAATGAAACTATACTGCCTCACTCTGATATGAAAAAACTTACTATCCCCAACTTTTTCAACCAATCTTTCCTTATCGGTCACCAGCTTGTCCAACTTAGCTTTGGCTTCAATCAGCTCTTGTTCTCTATTCCTCTGCCGTTCCACCTTCTCTTGGAATGATGCTTCTATATCCTTGAGGGTGTACTCGTGATTACGGACAGAGTTCAATATCTCCTTGGCTTTGTCTTTTAGTGTGTGGATTTCTCGGTTCTGTAATACAATTTTTTTGATATTTCACACAGCACCATCTGGCCATACTTATGTAAATCTTGTACAGAGCAGGCTAACAGAAAGCTACGGAATAGTTTTATCATTACAGTCAAAAGTGTAGATCACAGCATACATATTTAGTTATGACAGCACCTAGATACGGAGAGGTTTATTTTAGGTGGGAATAGGCATGACGAAAGATTTTGAAATCCTCTTCCGTAATGTGGGTATACATTTACTATTTACGAAAAAACCTTTATTTCGGTAATAGACTTAATTTTAACCAAGATTAAAGCCATTTTCATAATATTTTTTAAATGCGGCGCGAAAACAGCTCGATGTGTCATGGCGTTGGCTCTGACGTCACTCCTAGGTATTTACCTACACAATGACATGTTGAAAACATGTCACTGCACTACTACACACGTAGAAAAAGAATACAAAATAACAAAATCAATCCAAATGCGTATATTCACAACAGCAAAAATCTACGTGTGACGTCATGCGCTGTGATTGGCGTTTCAGTCAAAATGGCCGATCGCAGTATTTTAATGTTTTATTTTATTGAAAATCTAAGTAATCCCAATATTTTTAATAAAACTAAACCAGTGTTTCAACGTTATTTAATATAAATTTTACCCTAAAAACATTAAATCAACCATTTTTTGATACTGTCGTCATGCCTATTAAACCTGCCATACAGATGGCAGGGTGCCTAGGTACAAATGAACTATAGGACCAGTAAAAATGAGACAGTGGTCATATAAATTATAAAAAAGCATCATTCATTATTGAAAAGTTTCCAAAAACTGAATAAGTACTCACAGCTGATAATTTTTGCTGTTCCAACTTGCTAATCCCGCTCTTGGCTTTCTCTATAATCTTTTGCAAAGGTTCCATTTTACTCTGATGGGATGTTACTAGTTTGACAGCTTTTTTCTTATCGTTCGTGTATTCTATGACCTTTTCTCTGAGATCTTGGTATTCTAGCCATAGCTTTTTCTTTTCACATATTTCTATTTGCTGTTCAATATCTTTTCTTTGCTGCATCGTGTCTATTACTACTTTTAATCTGGGGACATTTAATGAACTTGTCTTAAAACCTCAGCAGATGGATAATCTATCAATATGATGACACTGAACAATGCAACGGATGTTCAAATTTCAAGTCTTTGTGGGTGACTTTAAAGCAAACTGACAATCAGAGTTAGAATAGTCTCTCATTGGTGATATTCATTGGTAGCCACCCATATTTTGTAACATCAAGCAGAAGGCCACACATTAGTCTGATTTTGATGATTGCCAATGACCAAGCCTTAAAAGAGGCTAATTATTATGGTAATAATAATGATTTAAGAACCATTCAAATGATATCAAAACAATATGGCAAACTAACCGCTCATTCAACTGTGTTTGCTCAATCAAAAGCTGTGAATTATTTGCTAACTTCGTCGTCAGCCCTCTCTGTTGATTCCTTGTATCAATTAACTCGTCCAGCTGTTGGCAACTCTCTGTCCCTCCAACAGCTGAGAGTGTGCTACGGAGAAGCTGTTGAGGATCCATTTTGGAGAAGTCCTGGACTCTATCTTGGGGTAGTAACTGGCAGAGGTTGTCCACCTGGAATGAGGGTATTAAGTGGTCTAATGAATGGTTTGTTTACGTTTTAAGTCTGATACTGTTTGTAGTAATTAAAGATGATAAAATATAGCATATTAAAAATTCTCCATGTTTGATTGCTGAAAAGATTTCACATTTTTATTGCTTGATTATTAATTTTTAGAGTTCCAAAAGATATTCTGAAAACAATTCTTTCAAAATAATTATAAGTTTACATCAACATCTTCGCATATTAAACTTTTATAAAAAAAACCAGTACCTGAATATTGAGTGATGCTATAAGATCTTGCACCTGCTTTTCCCTTGCTGTCTTATTATCGATCATCCAGGTAGATACATCATTCAGATAAAAGTGACGAGTGATGATCACATTGCGTTTCCCAGGTGCTTGGTACAACTCTATTTCTATTGTGGCTTGCTCACAGCCACTTCTGACATATTCTGAAATCTGTACATGAGGAGAGTGAATAGTTGCTACTCAATATATAGCTGGATAAATGCATTAAATTAACTGAACATCTCATTTAAATTATACTATTACATACTCTATATAGACTAGATACATATTAAGAACATGCTGGCATTATTATTGACAAAACAATTTTTTCAGTTCAAGTTCAAGGATTGTTTTGGATCTGGAAATAACGTAAAGTAGGTACCTTTTTAGCTCTTCCAATGACACTGGTCTTGCCACACAGTCCTAATATTATAGCACAAACAAAAGTAGATTTCCCGGTGCCGTTAGGACCAATGATCATGTTTAATGAAGGTCCAGGGTGCAACACAACTTGTTTGTACGTCCTATAAAGAAATGAAAATAAAATATGATTCAAAACAAGCAAGTTTAGAGTATGATACTAGTCCTAAACTGGTATACATACACAAAGTTTTCAAGCGCTATGCGATATATACACCCGGGCCGAATGCCCTCGTTGTTTACTATTTTAGACATGATTGTAAATCAATGTGTAACCAAACTAATATTGGTATGTTTTGTGGAGTTCGAAAAGTTTTGAAAAACACGGCCGAATCGGCAATAATCGCGCAATTCTTGACAAATACAGACAGCAAAATTTCGACTTGACTTTGACATCAGCTTTACGATGATATTGACAGCAAATTTCCAATAGTATTGTGCATAGTTTCGGCGATAGTGTTCGTACAGTACAATGCGATTCCAATAGATTATTTAGCATATCGGTAGTGATGACAAAATGCACAAATTCAACAATTTGTTAATGAAATCTCGACTTGAGCAACGATCGACGACTGGGCATTATTCTGTAATACGTGCCTAAATTGAAGAAACGGAAAATCCACAAGTCTGTGTAAAGGTTGCTTGCAGGAGCAATGCTACTCCTTTGTTTAGAATTTTTTTTTTTTTATCAACTATTAAATAAAAAAATCCGATGTTGAAAGGTTTTTCAACATCGGATTTTTTGATTTAATAGTTTCAAGCAATATTTTGAAGAGCACGGTGAAGAAAATGGAATTTGGAACAGAATAACTCAATGTACCTACTGGTTTACCCTGGTTTATCAGAATTGAGATGATTAGAAACAATAATTTATACAAGCTCACAGTTTAAAGTCTAGACATTATAATATTATGATGAATAATTTCCAACAACTTGTGACTTTAGTGAAACTATTGAGGATGTGCATGATCTATTATTAGAATGTGCCACAATTACTAGACCATGAAATATAATATTAGACACATTAGATATATATTAAATAAATAGACAAATTGTTAAGCCATTCATAAACATTTTGACACCACCTGCGTGTGATGCTGCTAAGTTTTTATACAATATTTTTAAAACAAGTAGTTAATACAAGGATACATGTTGGAAACACTATGTGGGAAAAACCTTTAAACAAATTATGAATTTAATAATAATATACGTAGAGTCATTGCGGTCATTTTTGAATTTTTGTTACTGTAGTTCTGCGCTAGTGGTGCTGGTGCTGCCCAAAACGCAAACTTTTTGAATGGTAGTCCTCAACATTTAGGAATAGTAGAGTAAATTACGGTATCGTTCTATTGTTATGGTAAGTATCTAGTATCTTGATATTAAGTTTAAATCGATAAGTATTTGATCACATTCATCCCTAAGTTTACAGTTTTTTTTTACCTGTGGAGGAGGAAAATCAGTGTTACCCTTATAAAATTTGTAATATCACCATTACATAATACTGTCATTGCTAATTGCCTAATATTTGTGTGAATGCATGATTTACAGAAGCCATCGAAATTTAAGCAGTTTGTATGTATTTAATTGTATATGTATGTATTTAATTGTATATGTATGTATTCTCGTATGTATTTACTTTTAATCATAGCATAATCATTAGCATCCACAATATTCACACCTAATATTTTCAAAATATCTTATGTTTAACTCTGACCTTACTGTAAAATCTACTACATCTATTCAAAATACACCCTGGCAACATTGGAATGCACGCAATAACAAACCGATCTCGGCCGATGTGCTTGTCTGTCGTCGTCAAGCAATGCGTCTATAAAATTAAGTATTTGTGCGTGTGTTTGTGTTATAAAATCTCTTAAAAAGTTGTTTTTCTGAATGAATGTGTGTTCAAAAAGTTCATGATTGCGATAAAATAAAAAGATTTTACTGTTTTATGTGAAACTTTGTGTGTGCAGATTTTCTACAATGTCGCGCTTACATGGAGGGTATTCCTGTTTATAAATATTGATTTGTTGCCTATCGTGATTTTCGTACCTTTCTATTATTTTTTAACATACGGCGAAATGTAGGTAATCTTAAAAATTGGTTATTATATGTAACAATGCAACAGTTGCCGAAGAAATTGTACTGTAATGGCGCGATTCTGTTTATGAATCTCTCGATAGTTTGATTTTATTTTTTGGTGTTTGTGTTGTGATAATTTGACAATGGAGGGAACTACGGAGAAGGATTGTTCACCGCTATGGAATCTGTATCAGCAGATCGTGTCGGACATGAAGGTAGGTCACGCATTTCTTTGTTTGCAATCACAAGTGTTTCGCTTGGACCGGTCTTGTCGGCCCAGATTTTCTATGAAATCGTCCCGGTAAACCGCTGGCGTCGAACGAAACATTGTGAGCAGACGCTTCGGTTACTTTTCGTTCGTTTCGGCATCCAATATTTATAATTAATGGAAATTTAGTACCCCCTTTCCACGCAACACTTTAGTCATCAGTTATTTTTTAATTTAACATTTACACTTTACTGTACTGACACGTAGCATGTTAAATGATTCAATAATATCCACATTTTGACTTGAAAACTCCCAGGTCATTTGTTTTAACTGAAAATAAGGATTGTACATTGTACAATCATATGAGGCTATGAGAGCCAAAGTGGCATAACTGCATTTTTTTCAATTTTCATCTTTTCATTGGAGTCTGCTTTAAATTGTAAATGCTATAGCGCAATAAATAAATCCACGAATAATAGTACTCTAATAAATAGGGATTAAAATAGGATGAAAGAAGTAGTTAGAAAATGGCTCCTCACCTTTATTATATTTTCATTGTATTCTATGTACACTAAAATATGAAGTTAGGCTACTTTGGCTCTCATGGCCTCATATTACAGTTTTGAGTGATAAATCTCCTACCAAAACCCTGTTAAAAAAATAGAAATATGCACATCAAAGTATTTTATGTCAATATGCAGGTATATCATGATTAAATACATTTGTTTTATTACTTATAAAAAAAGTAGATTGGGTAATTTGCTTAAAGATTGAGCAGCAGTTTTACATAAACGTTTCTACATATGCATAATAAATAATAGTAAAATAATACAGATGAAGTGCAAAATCTTGTGTGTTTCTATATGACCTCCTAAGAGACTAATGCATTGACTAAATTTGAAAAGCAAGGTGTTGCTAAATTTTTCCTAAATATAACTCATATAAATGTACAGTTTAGTATGCATAAACATCAAAACGAGTAGACCCTAAAATTATAAGTGTAGTAAATAAAATCTATTTAAAAAAGTTCAGCTTAACTTGGTTTTGGTTCTATTCAGTATTCCTTAACATGTATTGGGTTTTTTGGTTTAATTAACATCTACATTAATTTCTAGCCATGTGCATGATATGTGATATGTTAACAAATTTTAACAATTCAGCCCACCCACTCTAATAATTAATTCATTAGTTACACTGCATAAGCAATTTAATTTGCAAGGTCAATACAAGATATCAAATGTATATTCATGCAAAGATTACAATTCAAAACGGAACACAATGAGATCAGACCTTAAGAGTAGGTAATGCTTATATTTAGATTTCACCAATAAAATTATGTCATTGATGATGGAATATATCTTTAAAGATATAAAGGTCATATTTCTTAGAAGTTAACATCTATTAGTTGCTATTTGTACAAATGTTACTTTCAAGGCTCTTTTATGTTCTCTGATTGATGTATGCAAAAACTGCTATAAAAATAAACAGAAACAGGTTTGTAAAAAATGTTTCATTGCTTTGTGAGTGTGAGTGTTTATCCCAAGCGAACAATATGCTTTTTATCAATAAGAAATATGTTAGAGCTGTGTCAGAAAGAGAGATTACATTGCAACACTCTACATTTTCTGTGTTCCCTTTTTTTTTACGTTTTGGCTCCACACTTTTGTGTATTTAGCTAGTGTCAAGTAATTGATAATATATCAAGTTATCGAAATTTCACGCAAATATGTGTCAAGTCACAGTCGAAGTCATCAAGGCAAGTCATAGTCAAGTCAGTCTAGTCAAAGTCATACTCTTAGTAAAGTGGTGGCAACTTTACCAGAAGCTTCTATGGAGTTTTGGAAACAACACGAAAAGAAACGTTTCACCATCATTATACCATTTTCCCACACTCACGCCTGGGTGATTATCAAACGATGCAATTTAGGAGCGTCCAAGCCTGAGAATCCATAAAAACATTAGATTTCCATATTGGTGTATTTTTTTATCGAAAATGTATCATACATGTGTTTCAATGGATTTGTAATAAGCCGTGTAATGCATAAAAGAAATCGATAATATTTATTTGAAATTGAATATCATAATTTCTTTGGCGCGTCCATTACATACCTGTATTTGCAAATCAGGAAAAACTCTCCTATATAAGTAAAACAAGCATTAATTTTATATGTCATATTGATGACAAATACTTATGGTATTCGTACAATAGTTTTCTCTTCATTATTAGGTTTTGTATTTAAATTATAACACAAACAATTTTGTCCGAAGAAAAAATACTAATAACTTTGGCGCAATGAAAACGTGTAGCCACTCTGCTTAAAACGGCCACGGGGACATATTGCCGACCTTCCCTGCACCCTTCAGTTATGCTCTATTCAATACCAGGAGAAGAGTGCCCATTCGTTACAAAGTGAGAAGATATATTTTTTTTCTCGCCCATAACGGAGTTTCGCCCGATAAGTGCCTAATTTCTTCTATGTTTATTGTCATGCTATTATTTGTTTCTGGTGCATGCATATTTTTGTGCACATTACTTCAGTCAAACAGTGCGCACGTGGCAATAAAAGGTTATAATCGTACATCAGCCATTTGTGAAAATAAATAATCATTGATGATTTCTAATTTCTTTGGCCCTAATTTCTTTGGATTTCTTTGGCAGATTGCGCCAATGAAATTAGTATTAGTACAAAGAAATTATAAAAAATATCAATAAAAGAGTAAATACCATACATTAAAACGTTAAATGCATTCAAATATCTATTATAATAAGCTTATGTTGATATAAGCTGACACTATTATTTAGCTTTAACGGAATAACACAATTTTCTTTCTACCTAAACTAGTGCCGGCTTAGTTTGCTTGCTCGGCTCGTTTGCGGTCAAACAATTACAACTAAACTCACTCATACGAATGTTTTATGTCAATTTTTTTTTCAAAACTGGATTTTTTCTAGCCATTGTGCACAACCAAAATTAATAGATTTGGCATGACAGAATATATATTATCCACATGTATTTGTATGCCTTACTTTACCTATCCTGCTGTAAAAATAATAATCGCTACTGCCAGGCTGACTAAAAAAAATTGGTAGAACTGCTTCACATTAATTCCCTTTGTTTTAGAGCACAACGTAAATATAAATGGCAAAACGCAAAGAGTCTACGTAAGAAGTCTGCTGTTAAATAAAACTTAATAATACACAAAAAAGTGCATAAAGCTGTCTTAAAACGATACAAATACGAGAAAGAAAAAGAAATCGCAGTTCTTTGCCTCAAGTTTGGATCAGCTACAACATGAACCAAAAATAATTTAGAAAACGATTTGAAAGAATGAAAAATAGGAGGTACAGTCTCAAAATAAAACGAAAAATATTGAAGATAATGAAACAACTGGAAATACTTTGAGAACATAAATAATAATGCAAAAAAATCGAAATATTTTACGATGATATTCACTAGGTGGTAGGACTTTACTGCAAAGTTCGTCTAGGTAGGTACCACCGCTTTGCCAGTTATTCTGCCGCCAAGCAGGAGTGCGCAAGTACTGCTGTGTTCCGGTTTGAAGGGCACTGTAGCTAGTGAAATTACTGGGCAAATGAGACTTTATGATCTGATCTCACAGTTTAGTAATCTTATTACTAGATTGTGCTGATGTCTCTGGATGACGTGCGCAGTGCAGTGTCACGCGAACCTCTATACTTTAGAGTTCCGAGTGACACTGCAGCTGATATGGGTAGCCGTGTCGTTTAACATCAGGCGAACGGCTAGCTCGTCACGTCATTCCTTCACATAAAAAAAAAAAAGATGATGATGAGAACAGCAGAGTTTATCCAGGAAAAAAAGAATTTACAAAACTGGGAACCGTGAAAAACAGAAGAGATTGAACGATTCTTTAATTAATCTATATCAAGTGTACAAAAAGACCAATGTATAATCTAAAATAACTTTTTGCAGACTTCATTTTGCAGACATCGCTAGTTTTGGGTTAAAATTCGGGATAGCAAAGCACACATGAATGACACATACTTATGTCAGACCCACGCTAATATTGAAGTTTTATATTTAAGTTATGTATTATACAATCAATAATGTAATTAATATCGAACTTTTGAAGACCGATTGTGTCTAATAACCCATTTTTTAAATGTGCCTTAGTTTTTGTATATGCTATTATTGTTTATTAATACATGTGATAATTAAAATGATGTCACATAAACAAAAGTTATAAGTAATTTTATTTAAAACTATTTATTTTTCCCGTAAAACTAATATCTTTGATATGATTTCTAATTCCTTTGTTAACAAATCTAAGTTCTTCGGCATGTTTCCTAAGGTATTTGGTGCTTTTTCTAATTTCTTCCAAATACAGTTTAAAATCGTTAAAACTTCGAATCGGCTCGATAGATTTTGGGGCGAATAACATATTAATGTAGATCTTAGAAGCCTCTACAAAGTATGTTATTTAATTTTTGGAATTAATGAAAAAAAAATTGCGGCGAAGAAATTATAATTTTTTAGGCACTTTCTGATAATCACCCGCCTGTAATCCAGCAATTAACGAATAAAATGCCACCAATTTTATTTTAACACTGAAAATAACACAAGTTTTGGAGAATAATACAATGCAGTGACGCAATCTTTTTCGCTTTCCCGCCAAAAACCCTGTGTTCCCTTTTACACTGGGCCCAGATCTCGTGAGAGAATAAAGGGATACTCCATCTTGTTTTTGGAGTTTTCAAGAGGACAGTTTTATTTAAGTAAAGAAACAAATATTTGTGGAAATTTCACAACAATGCTATCTAACCCCAAACTAAGCAAAGCTTGTACTATGAGACCTAGATAAGTGAGTGCGTGCTACATTGTCGACCGCATCATCACATAACAACAGTGGGCAAATTTAACGTAAACTGAATATAAAAATATATCGTCTACAGAAACCAATGGGCGTTTTTTTTAATGTTAAAGGGAGCAAACAAGCATACGGCCCACCTGATAGGAAGTGGTCACCGTAGCCTATGGACATAATTTGTAACACCTGAAGAGGTGTCACCAATGCATTGCTTACCCTGTAGGTTATGTTTAACTTCCTTGATAAATGTATAATGTCGACAGCACAGGTATGTCAAATTATGGCACAGAACGCTTGCTGCAGACAGTTATGCCGTAAGATATCTTAATTAAGCAATTAAGGTATCAAACATCAGATTGGATATGGTATTAGTCTTCACAGTCTGGTTGGCTTACGGAACAGAAAGCACCCGTATGTAGCGAGACATGAGTTATTTAGGACTTGGATTCTGGACCATAAAACTTCTAAGCTCGGTTTGTTTCTATTAAGGCGAATAATTTCGTTTCGGAATCGTTTTTGTTTTTGGTCGATCTGATAGACAAATAAATCGTGTATTGAGGCTAGAATTGTTTTTAATTAGGAAACCTCCGCAAATTGGATTACAGTGAATTCGAATTCATGGGATTCGTTGGAAACCACTTCGAATCCCATCAAAAAACTTCCAACACAAAGTTTCCATCGTGCATCAACCGGGAAGAGTCGCAAATCGACACAAGTAGTATGCATTTTTAGGAGATGCTAAGGATTTAGGGATTTAGGGACAGGGATCTGTGTGTGGATCTAAACGCTGACTGACAAACTGATACTGTTTAACTGATACTGATGATAATATCATCGGAGCAGTTGTTCACATAATTACATTTTTAGGGCTATAAAAGTCTTTATCTCCAGAGTTACAGATGTTTATAGGCCACCATTTTCCATCAGGTGGGCCTTAGGATAGTTAATTAAAAATAAAATTAAAAATACAACAGTTGCCTGAGTTTGATATGCGAATTATCACATTTGTATGTGTACATACCGCTGACACTTCTATTACTTTCTTACGCACAACCTTATCTAACTCGATTACGAATTAACCATTCTCTTTCTCCAAGACATTAGCTATAGAAGTTAATTATTGGTCATTGGTACCAAGTAAATTCGAACACTTCGTTATAGCTAGGTAGCTACATGAACGCTCTATTTACCACAAAAAGCAGCGGCAACTCATACGCGACGAATATATGGACGTGCTTAATTGATGAAACTTGATTGGATTCACCGCTGATTATGACTTGACTAGGCATGCTTGTTTTTCGCGAAATATCTGGGTTATGTATGTAATGCTGGGCAACCGTTGCTAGAAAATTGCTTAAAATAATAATAATAACCTGGACCCTAACTAGGATTGCCTGTGTCTAGGGACCCAGGAATTACAAGGACCATGGTCCCAAAACACCCAGACTCAGAACAAGTTTTAGTGCTTTTTTTTTCATGCACAAGTACTTGTCCTGTCGCGGGAATCGAACCCGCCGCCTCCGGGCTATGAGCCGACCTGCTCAACCACCACACCACAGAGGCTGTAAAAAGGAAGACGATGATGGGGTACGTTCTCACATCGCAGTCAAAAACTAACTCTGAACTGCGTCTCGCTCTATTTGTCAATTAAAATACAGAAGACTTAATTAATGGGTAAGTCCCAAAGTATTCCACCAAACCGATGTACAAGTACACAAGACTCGTTTGACTAACTCTGTCTCACTGCATTACGCCTAATACCATTAATTTATCTTTGGTTGCGCCTAATTTTTGCAAACTATTTGAGAAGCCAGTGCCTAATCTTCTTCCTTTATTTAAAAAAAGAATACGCCGTAATGGCACGCACTACCAGCGTCTAGATTTCCTGAAAATATAATATTCAAGGCAAGAGTTAACCGTTGTCTTCTACGCCAGCCTGTTCAGCCACTTATTTTCTGGTGACAGCGGTCAAATGCAAACTTATCATAGGAAAAAAAAAGTTAAATGGGAGTTTCTTTGTAAACTCAGCACCTCGTTCTCTCACACCAATTTTAAATAAAAAGTGTTAATTATTATTAAGTATTTATGCGGTAGGATGATTTATAATTCAAATTTTCGCGAATACCATAGGAATATTGCGAAAACACGGATATTAGATAATTGTGAAAACTTTTCTTAATACTACCTACTGGAAAAAGATATTGAATATCCGTTATCCTGATTGGCTACGTTTTTGCTTACTGACCAACTCTTACTTTGATTGTTTCCTGTCGTAGGTTGATTTGATTTATGGTTAGGTTAGGTCGCATCTTAAAAAAGTATTTCATTACGTAAAGCTCTGATACACAAGTATATCCATCTAAACGCTAAATTAATTCATTGATGATTACGATACCTATCAATATTCATTACGAATAATTGTTTTATATGATCAATAGGAAACTATTATGAAATTATTAACACTAATTATGGATATTTAATACCTATTTCGTTGGTACATGTATAAAATACCACGCAATCGAGACGTAAGATGAAACTGCTTAGTTCACAATAAAGTGAAGCTTGTCTGACATTATGTTGGCCTTTATTATATATAAAATTTTATGATACAATTCGATAAGACCACCTCCGAGCAGAGCTAATATTGACCATGGAACTAATCTATAATAACATAAAGAAAAGATAAACAATAAATTTAATAGGAGTTTTATAATCTCTTATGCTAGTTACTAATGGTATTAGGTCTTTGATCTGTCCCGCCAATCTCCCGATAATCTGGTTTATGATAGAATATATTCTAAATATAGTAGATAATAATATACTTGCCAATAATGAATAGGTCCCATCCGTTTGCCCGAGCTCCAGGCAGATTAGGGCTCAATAGAAATGCCATTTTCTAATATGGGCTCCAATCCGATTCCTAAATTTCTATCATACAATTTGCCACAAGTCTTATTGGAAAACATTAAGAATGAAAAAGGTATTGGCTTATGTTGTACGTAAATTATGATACTTCGGGGAAAGTAGATAGCCTGAAATAAATAAAATAATAGATCGGGACTCTATGATATGCAGATAGGGCCTGTTTAATACTGTTAAAATTAATAAAAGCATTTTAAGCTGTGGTTAGAGTCACTGTTGTTAGCTGAATCGGTAAGTATACTCAAGAGGCGTTGAAAGCAGAGATCAGTTTTAAATTACAGCACCTTTAAGCCAGCACTTGACGCGGTCTTAGCTAATGCAAGATTTCAAATATGCTTACCTAGAAGATCTCACTGTTGACTTAAAGATTCCCAGATTGTATTTATTGGGAAACTATGGCGCTGGTAGTGCCTAGAGGTTCCATTCATTCGCTGCTTGTAATAAATGTCGAGTCGAACCGCGTCCTGCAAACAACGTACTTTGCGCTTTTGAATATATGTATTTTTTATTTAGATAATAGTCACTACGTGACTTGAGTAGCTGCTGTTGGCTCCCGATTTATAACACATTTAGGCACATCGACATCAAAACCTTTGGAAGTCACCTTGACCCGTCGGCAGACGAGTAAAGGTCGCGATTTATTGACTTTTCAAGCAACCCTCGACGCACGTAATCTGTTTTTGCTTGAGTGGTAACAGGTGCTGTTTTTTCTAAATAGATTCTCGAAAGGTGACTGCTTTAGTTACGTGCAACTCGCATAATTTGCCTTGCGTTGCCATACGTATCGAAGACGCAGAGCAAGCTCTTGACTATGAGGTGCATTTTTCAAAATATTAATACTAAGTACTTATATATTCTTATACTAATATTCTATTATATATAGATAATTACTTAGCTTAGAGATAGGGGACTAGACGTACATATTCCAATAAAAATCGGTGATGATGATCAAATTCTTGATAGTCATTTTGCTCACCCATCATCTCCGTACTAATCTAAAATAGAAAAGAAAATGTATTATAAGCGTTCATTTCAAACATACATACGATATCTGTTAGACGTCCGTCCGCTGGAAAGTAAACGGAAACGCCATACGTTTACGTGTTGATACTAATAATATACCGCGGAAGCCCTCTCAGCTTTAACAGTAAGGACTAAAAACTTACCAAATATTTGTGTGTTCTTCTTAACCTTAGATCTAAGAACGAAACAGCTAGGCGATCACAAAACTTGATTGCAACCAACAGGAGCACTTTGTATGGTTTTGACAGACAATACGCAGCTTATGTACATATTTATAGCGCCATACGTTGGATTAATTTAATATCTCAGGGAGTGGACATTTTCAACTGCAGCCTGTCGAACTTCACAGAAGTAGCTCTAAGATATATAGAAATTAATAGTATATCTTAACTACAAATACATATTGTAATAATAATATTTATTATAAGTTGTAACATCGCATTGGATATGTATCTGTAATGATGCTACAATTCTGTTGATGAATTAATAAAATAATAAAAATAAATAAATATTTTCTATGGAATTTTTTGAATTCCGAATGATATTCCTGTTGCATTGCAATCAAAGTTCCATGATCACACTCCGCTGGTCATTACGGACGGTGGAATGATCGGTTAAATACGACATGGACGCCAATTCTAAGAGTCTGACGCACGCACGCCTGGAAGACAATTACCCTGACATACCCTGATACCTTGGCTCTCCATTACTCCGATATGTTACGATGCGGTTGTAGCGACACTCTTGCATATTCGTTGTATTTTGTCGACCATACAAAATGTATCAGCCTTCACCCGCCTGGCACGATGGGCACACGAATGTAACACTACCGGTAGTCAAAGTAGTATATGAATAACTAGAAATAATACCAGTGGACTTAATTATTGGATTTCATTTATCCCATAATAGGAAAAGTAGTCATACGGTAAACGGTAATGCGGTTGGTGCCAATCACAATCTAGCTAAAAGTTATTTTAGAAACTTTCCAATAAGCCAAGGGAGTTTCGCCGACCGCGATGTATCTTGAGCAGCTTTTTGGAGTGGATATCCACCGAAAATGCAACTAATGAAAAGTCGTTAATTATATGTGATACATTGGCTCAAAGTGCTCATACTGCTTACGAAACATTAAGCAAACCCAGCACAGTTGGACTATTATAATAGATGGGATACGCACGTCATACCATGTAGCATGGGTTGTCAAAGGGCGAGATGACTTATTATGATTCTTTCCATGTGATGTCATGTTAAGGAATCCGTTTGAAGATTTATTTTTCAATTGTCGCCTTTTTTATTTCTTTAATAATCACCGTGGGATAAAAAGTGTCTTAAGATTATCTAATCTTGCAATAATGCAAGCGATCTGTGTCAAATTTTTCATGGACAGTTGGACGCATAAGGTGCATTATTCCCATCTGCACTCAAGTTTGACAGTTCCTAATTTCGCGCTTATCCTTCGATAATACGCATACTGTAACGTATTTGGTGCGAACTTAGGTTCGCACTTTACTATATTAACTCTCTAGGAAGTACCTAGCTCTAAACCTTATGTGCAGATTAGGCATTGGAGTCCAACAGCACGGTGTATAAGCCCAAAATCAACAATAAGAACTTTTTTGGCCTCACTAAATGTGACGTGAAGTATCAAAAATAAAAATAATCACATGAAAAAAATCGTGTAAATAGGAAATAAAACGAAAAACAGGAATTACTTAACAAAAATAAGTTATTTATTTTTTCTAATATAAAATCGTTCTAATGACCCCCAAAAAAATACTTTATGAATTTAGCCATATATCACGCACAAAAAACCTACAAAATTAACACATTTTCATGCGCAGACGCGTGATCTGTGATTTTCAACTTTGAAGAGCCTTAAAAAAAGTTGTGGGTTAAAAACTGATTGATGTGGGTAGGATTTTATAAAATCTAAAACATGACCTACCTCTCGTGTACGGTGTTCAACAGTTAAACAGAACATGACGACGCAATCGTGTTGGATACTCTGGTGCCTCCGTTTCGCCACTTCCAGCTAAACCAATTAATAACTCCGGCGGTTTCAGCGCTTGAAACTCCTAAATTATACGATCCGTCTAGCCTAAACTAAAATAACAAAGTTGAGCTGTTATTAAGGATAGCGATCAAGGGATTTGGATTTGACGGGTTTGTAATTTTATGTAACGTTTCCTTCGTCATTGAAAAGTCGTTTTCGTGGATTGCGTATTGAATTCAACCATTTCCATTCGATTCCAACCATTGTATTAGATTTACAACGTCCTTGTTAACGTTTCATTTGAATGGATGTTCTCTGTTACCAACCGTTTATCTCACTCTCGTTTCGTATAAGTTTGCTTCTTCAACATATTGGATTTTTTGCTCTCTCTATTTCGTATTCTGTGTAGGAAATGGCTTTACCGCTCATTACTCTTATTGCTTTTCTGAGTTTTATAAACGGGGATTGCCAGCGCATCACAGAATTCTTAGATATACAGGCAGCAGTAAATTGTATCAACCTTAACAAATATTCAAAAATTTCTTAAAATTTCAAAGGCATCCCTAGTTGAAAGTACCGGTACGGGAGTAATATAACTCGAACTGTTAACAACCCATTTCTATTGTGTCTGCCTGTCTGCGCAGACATTGCGGCGTTCCACTTTGCACCAACTGGGTCTCAGAACAAGTTTCCACTGTATACCTTTATAAGCTTTGCAGTATTGAGGGCTGAATACGTCAATGTGGTTATTATATATTATAACGCGCTCAATATCCGTGAAAGGATGGTGCTGACGACACAGCGGATAAAATAACGTTACGTATCGAAAATACCGAAAGATGCTTCATTCAAACTTCCGAGATAAATGCTATATGTGACAGAAAACACTGGTAGAAATTGATTATCAATCTATAGTTTCACTTTAAAAACATGATTTAACCTTATTAAAGGGGTAAAGAGCCAGTTGCTAAGAGAACCTACAGTATAGCCCCTATTGCTTGGCCATTGTGAAACTAAACCAACCGTAATGGAAGCGGCAACGCATGATAAATGATGCTCAGAACATTTCCAAAGACGTATTTTAGTCTCTGACAGCAGAAAAATGGTTTCGCTATACGTTTAAAGTAACAAAATGCGGAATTACAAAACATACTACCTTTACACTAGCACGTACTATATTTATTCTGCTGCTGGTTCCTATCCTTCCTTTTATAATATAAACTTTGTTAATCTGAATGTCGTGAAGGATTGTTGTGTTTCAAATATCATTTACGTTATCTCATTCCTTTAAAAATAGGTAGTTACCTAAGTTTCGACTTACATTGTTATCTAACAGCTAATGAAGGTCACACGCTCTTTTTGTTGAACTGTGTGTTAGTTCACCATTCGCATCGCTACACGTATTTGATTGCAAAATATCTGTAATACGGTTAATTACTAACAAAACCCGTACTCGATGCGGTGCTAGTTTTTATTATCCGCACCGGATATTTCGCGAAACCGGCTTTGGAAAAGCCAGTTCATAAAAGCAAATTGCGGAAAAATAAACCAGCGAAAATTATAATGGAGACAGTTTTCCAACACCTTTCTTAAGTACCACTAATGACGTGAATGGTGGAAAACATTTGACAGCCTATCTGTGGTGTGGTGGTTGTATATCGGGTCACAACCTGGAGGTGCCGGGTTCGATTACGTAACTTGTTACGTAATTTGTTTTATTCACAGATTGTCCGAATCCGAATCACATAATATTATGAAGTCATCAATATAAACGCAACTTCTAAATCGTATTAATGACCTCAGATTTCTTTTTACTTGCTTTTATATTTGTATTTTATGTAGAATACTATAATTAAAAATACTGAACGGACTTTACATGGAGTATTTACACTAGTTGTTACTAAGAAGCAGTAATTTATATTTGTGTAAATGCTGAGATGATCTCCTTTTAGGTTATTCTCTACATCCCTATGGTAAAAATTTTCATTATTGTTTTATATTTATTAGTACGGAGCTCCGAATTGTCTCACCGTTGGGCAAATGCTTCCACACTTAGAATTTAAGAATCAAAGATTGAATTTCATTGCTTTGACTATCCCAGGAGTTGCTATTTTAGTTTATCCCGACTGTTTGTTACTTTTATATCATAGTTGCATAATAGTGCTGATAGCAACTAGAAACACCCCATTTTAGGGTGAACGCAAGAGGGAGAGTATCGATCTTTATGTTACAAGGTTAGGGTTACGATTTCGTGGATCGTTTTCTTTTATATTTTGTGTGTCAATAATGATTTCTGCTGCAAACAAGTAAAATATGTATTAGTAAATTGACAAGTCTTGCATGCGCTACTACTTCCTGTGCTTTCTAAAGACCATTAGCAAGTGCTTGTGATGTAAAAAAAAAATGACAATAAAAGTAAAAGGACATTATCTTGAAGACGTTATCAAAATCCGTCAAGCTATATTACCGCGGAGCGCAATTTACATCTTCACAATATAAGTTAATGGCCTAGCCAGAAAGCGTGATGACTCTGATTTACTTAATCTTTTTAATCATCGTTTATTTATTTTATAATATGGAGTTATTGAACAATTATATTACTTTTGTGAGTAATTTTAAGTTTGCTTTAGGCTTGTTTTTTAAACTGAAAAGTCGTAGCTTAAAAATATACGACCTCTAAGTCGAACAGATTACAATATAATTAATTAGCATACCAAAGTGGATGTGAAAACTAACATTTTCCGCTTTATGCCACAGAAAATAGTACATTATGGCACCTGAGGACAGTTGCAGAGCCGCTGATTATACTAATTAAAACAAGTTGCTTGCGAAAGTGTAAAAAAGTGTTAAATATTAGGTCTTTACCTATGAAATTGCCGTTTTGTTTGAAAAAAGTTAAAGTATTTTTTTTTCGAACTTATTTATTTCTTTTATTCAAAGTAATCACCCCTGCAATCAATGCATCTTTGCCAACGCTGTGGCAGTTTATGGATGCCCTTCTTGAAAAAATCAGCAGGACGGGAGACAACAAACTCTTCAAAGGCGTTTTGTACTGCCTCTCGGGAATTGAATTTTTTTCCCGCTAAGAAGTTGTCCAAATTTTGGAAAAAGTAATAGTCGGTAGGCGCAAGATCTGGTGAGTATGGCGGATGAGGGAGAGCTTCCAAACCCAACTCATGCAGCTTAGAGACGGTCTGTTGTGCAGTATGGGGTCGCGCGTTGTCGTGAAGTAGCAGTGGAGACGACCGATTGACCAAAGCTGGTTGCAGACGTGCGAGTTTCGCCATCATTGTGGTCAGTTCTTCAATGTACACATCTGCAGTAATGCTCTCGCCGTTTTGTAAAAAGCTATGATGAATCACACCAGCACTAGACCACCAAACTGTGACCATCACCTTTCTAGGGGTCATTTTTCGTTTTGCACATTGCTTTGGTACCGAACCAGGATCTAACCAACTTGCTGAGCGCTTTCGATTGTCAAAAAGAATCCATTTTTCGTCGCACGTAACAATTCGGTTCAAAATTCCTTCATTTCTGTGCCTGTTAAGCAGCGCAAGGCAAGTCTCGACGCGTACGTTGCGCTGGCGATCGTTAAGTTCGTGGGGCACCCATCTATCAAGCTTTTTTATCTTGCCAATCTGTCGCAAATGGACCAATATTGTTTTGATGCTAACACCAAAAGCTGCTGCCAGCTCAGCTGTAGATTGAGATTCATCAGCTTCCACAATCGCCTTTAATTCATCATTGTTGACCAAAGTTTCCGGACGACCACGAGGTTCATTTTTCAAGTCAAAATTCCCAGAACGGAACCGAGCAAACCAATAACGGGTTGTACGTTCGTTTGTACAGTTCTCTCCGTAAACGTCGTTGATGTTACGTGTCGTTTGTGCCGCGTTGGTGCCACGACGGAACTCATATTCCATAATTACACGAAATTTCGAAGTATCCATTATGAGGAAAAATGTTGAAATGTAATGAAAATACAACGCTAATCAATAAACAAAAGACTTATATTGTAAATAGAATGTCATATTTTTAAAACAAAATTAATTTGAATTTAGAATTTATAGCCAATCAAAACTTTTTTTTGTATGAAAAAGTCTGTACTGCAATACGGCAATTTCATAGGTAAAGACCTATTATATTATAATAATTATATAAAATAGAACCAACTATGCACTTTCCTTTCAACCCGGATTCAGATAGCAATGTTTCGTACCAAATTTTTAGTCACTGTATGCTGGCAGAAACTGTTTCGGCTTAGCAAAACGTAATATTTTTGTAGATTTACATTACTTATCGATGTGGTTTTGGATAATTGATCTGCTGCATCGCTGTTTGACATGGGTGCACAGTACCGTTCTGAGGGTTCGTAATTTCGTATCTTACGCTGACATCACTAATATGACGATGACCTCACCGTTTGACTAAATATCATAACGAAAACTAGCACATCTAATGGCAAGTTCGATCATACAAGTAATAATACCTCCTGCTTGTCCGTCAGTATCAAAATAAATTTCGTTTGAAAAATTAATAGCATTATATCGTTTTGGGGTTCATACCGGAAAAGACCTTTGGTGTTGCTATGTTTACTTCCTTTGCTGACGGCTAATCTGTAAGTTTACTGGACTTTTTTGATGTTCAGTTTCATTTAATATTTGTCACTGTACACAAATTGCTGTATTTATTTGTCTTGCTTTATCTTGTGAGAAAAGATAATAAACTATCCAGAATCGAATAGTTAAATTGTGAATTTTAATGGCTCTATCGAAAGATTTATAAATCTGACAGGATTGTTTATGATATGGTTGCATTAAAAAACATTACGGTGTCGTCAATTTTTCGAGTTTATTGAATTTTAAGTAAGATTGGAACAGATCTCAGCTTTTTCAACTATCTTGCTGTAAGAAGAACGGCATCTGATAAGTTAACGTATCCTGATTCGAATATTAAATTAAATTGTTACAAAACAAAAAGACCATTTTAAAGTTCTTCAATCTCAATGTCCGTGAAATCCTTGTTTTGTTTTTGAATTATGCTTGGCACAGACTGAGAACTGACCGTAAAATTAATTTGAATCGTTTTGAAAGTAAAATTTCATCTCAGAACAAAACGATACTTTTTGCTGCGAGACAAGGAACCGCTTGTTCTTGATGCATAGAATATGAAAGTCACCGTAATAATGCCAAGATAATAACATAATAACGTCATTTAGAGAGGTTTAGGTATAAACTTGAGCCATTGAAAAGAATGGCTGTTATTTGGTTTCATAACATTGAGTAGTGACTGAAGTACTTCTTGGTTATTACTGTGATGATTTACATACAAAATGTTACCGGTTATTACAAGCTACTTCACATTTTTTGCGTTTTAAATGAGAAAGACAATCTCCATTCTGAAGTAAAGAACTCATTGTATGTAGTTGGCGATCAATAAACCACAAATAAACATACAGTTTGAAAACTGAAGATAGGCTTACGATATTCTTACCATATACCATTAAAATGAATCGCCGCTTTGCTTGTATATTTAAGTGGTTTTCACGCCAAAATAACCGAACTGCTTGGGGTGAAACCACAGCGTGCCTCTATACAATATAAACATAAATAGTTTTTTGGATTTTTCAGAAACTTTCGAACATTTGCTACAATTCAAAGTTCCAAAGGCCTTACTTAAAGTACTTTAATGTAACCTGAGCTTATTCATGGCACAACATTATCTGTTCCTCCCTAATGAATACACTGAACCTTAATAATTCACAGGTGTCAGCATCCAACGACCAATGAGTCCTTGTTACCACTACGTCTGTCGCAAGAACACTTAGAATCAGTTTACAACCATAGAGTTATATTGCACCACTTCCCCTTCGTGAAGTCTCAAGACCTTTGCCCAGATGGGTTGATAAGATGATTGCCATCGAATTCGTTTCGGAGGTCATAAATCTTTTGTTATTTGCTTTAAAAGGTTTCTTAGTAACATTGTTCATTACAACTCTACCAGTTTTGTATGTAGCCTGTAAATTTGTAAATGTTCCTCATTCAAATTAGGCTTATCGAACATGTACGCTCCTTGTGTACGATAGAGAGCCGGTAACACAATATTAGTGAAACGCTAATTGGATGTTCAACAGTCGTAATTTACTTGGTTAGCAAGTGACTGCGAAATGGCTTGATGTGGATTTATTAAGGTACATTAGAGGTAATGAAATGATTGGAAACATTTAGACATGGTATAGTCATCAGAGATACGCGTCATTTTATACAATATTGTACCTACTACTAGTTCTAATTGTTTCCATGACTTGTCCTTTTTAAAGGTCATTGATCTTTCGACCTAGGTACAGAGAAGGCTTCGATAGTGTATACTTTGAAAATTATGTTGCTCGCAAGTAATAAAAATAATTTTAGGTAACTTATTGGGAATCACGATCACGACAGTTTAAGAAAGCTAATTGGCTTACATGAAAACGATTTCCACTTAAACATCTGTCCAATATCTACGTGATTATTTTGAGTAAAAACTGCATTCAATGATTTCAATTTCTATTTCAAAATTACTCCTGTCCTATGCTCTTTCCTAATCGGTCGGCTGATCAGTCCAGTGCAGTCCGTTAGTCGGGTAGAATTACATAGCGGTAATTAGCAACGGTTGACGGCACGTGTGTTGTGGTGCTATAGAAGAAACAATGGATATACGATATTGTTTGAGTTATGAGCCAAAGCATGGACTATATCTGACCTTGTCAGCTTTTGACTTAAAACTAGGCTTTTTTTATCAATTGTCATAATGATGCTTGCTTTATCAGACTCAAACAAATGATTAGAAGAATTATCTTTGAATAAAATTGTATTGTACATATCATCAGTAATTTAAATCTAGGACTGTTGTTTAACTCATTACTATTTGATTAGACATAGAGTCTTTTTTACGTTGTCTTGTTGTCTTAGTTAGTATTACGTGATCAACTAACTTTAGGTTGCCCGAGAAGACTTGAAACGGATGAGCTACTTCTCTGGTAAATTTGTCTAAGGCTATCGGCAATGGGATCTGGATTGCTTTCTTTGCAGTCGTCAATCTGATAAAGTTTTTCTGGAAGCAGGTTCATGTTTACTGGAATGAGTAAGTTCAGCTGAGTTACCCAGTAAACCTATCAGGAAATAATGTATTAACTAGAAACCACCGGTATATTGTGCCGCGTAAAACGGTGCGTTCGATATCCCACGCGCTGGCTGCTATTCAGAGAAAGAATGACATTTCATTATAAATGGATTGGGTTCAAAAGGTCACGGCATTTTTGGCCATTTAGTGTTAAAACGTGTGGGCTAACCCTGAAGTTGAAGGGATGACTTCGTTATACTGATAGTCGATTTGCGTATGAAGTTCTGCAAAGGTTAATGAAACAAGAGGATTGCTGATGATTATTTAAGACAATCTTACAGTTATTTATAACTATTTAAAATCATAGCATATTTTTTACAAAATCGGATGTATTTTCAAGTAGCCCTTTTACAATAGCTTCAAGTAGTTATCTATATGATATATCATATTCAAATATGTTTATTTATAGCTACAAAGGACTATTTAAGTCTCGACGAAAAATCAATACTCTTAGCCATCTAAAACCAGCTCCGTTTGATTCTTATCTTTATTTTAAACAACTTCCTTTGGTAACTGCTTTATTTTTACACCTACGCCGATGCCAGTGAAAAGACTTGACGAGCCTTGAGATGAAACAGCCTTCTAAAATTAGCTATGTCTCAATTTGGGTATTAGATTGGATGGTATATTTGTTTAGACAGATTCGGCAATTCCACTTTTTTCGATTATCGTTAAATCCAACCTGTTACTCATCGAGAAGGTCAATAGCACTTGAAACTTGGAGGCAAACATTCGTAAGTTTGAAAATGATATTGGAATTCAAGAGCTTTGATTTTGAAATGTATTCAATTGTCTTATCACATAAAATTATGCCCACAAACAATTTCCATTCCATACATTCATTAACATAGCAGAACTTCCAAATTTTACAATTTCGTAGATACCTACGTAGTAATACTTTCACTACTACTACATACTTTCGTAGATAGTACGTACGTACTACCTACGTAGTAAATAAAAAACAAATCTGGATAGTCGGTACAATTTTTCTGGGTTTGCTAATTTTGATAATAATTTGAGTCGCAGATATACAAATACTGTCAATCAAAGAGTCGTTGTCGAATCAAAGAGATGATGAATGATTTTCAGAAGTCAGTCACATTATGTCCAATGTCATCCCGGAACATAACACACACACGTTGCGATAGTACATTAGTACATACAGGTATCTATATACCTCACGTCCTATTATGGCATTGTGAACTTGCAGGTGATCTTTATTTAAATGCTAGGTGCTACCTGATTACATTTGTGTACTAATATTTTTATTATCATCATTGGCTATTGATAAACCGCTTGGTCCAGGAATACTTGATTCGACGTTAAAGCAACACCACTCCATTATATCTGACCTGAATCTTTCATGGAGTAATAAACCCAATCGCATCGAGCAGTATCGACTTGAGCTTAATTGCAGATCGAAACATGCCTGACTCATGTTTCTTTGCGAATGTATTATTATTGGCTGTTGAGGTGGATGTGGTGCTGAATACATTTTTTTAACGATTTTACTGTATCAGTTGCTTGTCTAGCAGTCTAAAAGTTCGACATTTGAATTTTCACAATCTGCATGAAATTTCAATGTCAAATAAACCACGGCCTTGCGTGGAATTGATTTTATTTCCTATGATAAATAAGTTTAAAACATGTGAATTGGCACATTATTTGTTATGCATGCCGCATTGCCATTTCCGATTTAATTTCCCAATATTTTTTGTCGGTAAACTCGTTCCGCCCACTTTGCCTTAACGCGCGGTGGCCCAAAAGCACAGATTATGAAATTAGTCGACGCCTCGGCTATAGCCAAATCTAATGCAACTCCCTGCATTCGATTTGACACAGAGGGCGCTTCTGCTTACTTTAGTAAATATCGGGCTATGAAGATGAACAATTTTGCAGTGCAATATAGCAATCAGTCAGATAATTTTATTATGATGATTATGACATAGTTATCGTTTGACTTGAAAAAAGGGAAACTAAAAATCGTAATAAATGTTAATAAACTGCAGATACAATAAACATATTGCAGGTGTAATTAATTCATAACCTAAGTATTGATCAGAGGCAAGAAAACTTTGCATAAAAAGTGATGAGACCCCGACACAAATAAAATGCACAGTCACCTTTGAAATAAACAAAATTAGTTTATTCCGTTTATTCCGTTAAGATACCTCAGGAAGCGATGCCTACAAATCTGTGAATGACATCTTGATATATTCACTCATTCAAGTAATCATAGATATGTTCACTGCTGATCTATGCATGCATAGCATGATAAATAGAAACGAAACAAGTATGATTTGACAAATTCATATTTTGAATGTAGTAGGTACAAGAAAGTCATCAAAAAAAAAAAAACAAGGAACTTCGAAATGCGTTCGGGCACGTCAGTGCTTTACGTAATGTCACGCCTGTCACGTGAGGTGGCTCAATAAACCTCAGGTCACCGCACTAGATATAGGTCGAGAGGGCACGGGGATGACAGTATGTTGTTCAGTTGAATTAGTGTACTTTTAAGGGAATCGCGGTACTCGAGTCCACCTGAGTGTAGTCAATTTTCATAAATTCTTGACGACCAGTTTAACTCAGTCTACCCGAAAAATTTAAAAAAAAAAATCGGGATAAAGTTTAAAAACCATTAAAAGCATTATTATGCTCGTCCAAAATTACTCAATTTACCAAATGTAGAATTTTTCGGAAAAAGACACATTAAAAACACTATCCTCGTGCAAAAGCATTTCGAAGTTGCTAATGAGTCAAGAATTAATAAAATTTTAAGCACGTTGATGCATTTTTTCATTCGAAATATTAAATTTAATGTAAATTGGTCATCTAAAATCACACACAGGTTGTTTGAACTGGAATTAGATCAGTTCAGAGATTCGCGGAGGGTGAAACAGTGGATACTTGAATCATCTGTATGATAAACATTGACACCACCCTGCTACATCTTCTATTAATCTTGTTATGTTCTGATAGATTCGTACCGCTCATCTTTCTTCGGATGAAGGATTTACAATCAATTAGAACCATCAATTTCTAGTTTTATTAATTTCAGTAAATTTGCGGCTGCTTCCTTTCTGTCATCCTTTTAGCCCCAGTCCGCACATCACGCGAGTCAGTTGAATAAGACCTCTGGGTCATCGGCTTCGAACTAGGTCGAGAAGGTACGAGGCATGGTACTTCGCCTACGGCAGATCGGGGGCGTCTCAAAGCGTTTAAAAGTTAAAAATTCTCTAAAGTTACTATCTTAGATTCATCAGTTTATCTTGATGACTTCTTTGGAATGGTTAGTAAAGTTTTGCTTGTCGCAATACGTGTGTTGTTTTGGGTGGAATAATATCTTTGCAGATAAAAACTGGATTGATTTCATGTACGTGTGTATGTCAGACCTCAGAAACTCGGGACCATAAAAACATACACAACAACAACTGATTTAATCCAACCAGAACTGATGGAACTTCGTTAGCTTATCAAATAAATTCCTTATCTAGAATTTTTGATCTAAATAAGTTTACTTTGTACCTAATGATACCTCAAGCCTGCCACAAACCCCTTACTCACCCAGGAAATAACTTTGATTAAGGATTTTTGGTAGGTATATCGGATATAGAAATAGAAATCGGAAGCTGATATTAATCAGCGGAAATGGCATTCACATGTCGTTATTATAGCCATTTCGCTTATCGATAATCAAATTAATCCATCGGCATCAGGCATTAACGGTCCTTTTGAGGTTCTCCAGACTATAATAAGTCTAAATAGCATTTTGAAGTGAGAAGGTTTTTTAAAAAGTACGAATAAGCCAACGTTTGACTTCAACTCACCTGATGTTTAGCGACGATGCAGTCGAAGCACGTGTAGCACGTTGGTCTATGAGAAGCCTATTCACTCTAGCCTTAAAGTTGAAATAGAATTTGGTAGATTCACTAAATGATCTTGTTTATTTGGTGGTTCTGTTAATTCTACTTTATTTTATTACATTTACCATGTCTTGGGGATTTGACCGTTGTGGCAATTCGAGTGATCGTAATTCGACCACCAATTAAATTATTTTCTCATGTTTCTACTATCCTTAAAAGGCAATTACCCCGAAATCCCTAGTAAATGATATAAACTGTATAATATTTATCTCTTTCAGTGTTTTCTCGCGTAGACTTGATTTAAAGTGAAGAAATCTAAAACGCTTAGCTACATAAAATCTTGATGAAGGGCTCTTTGTCAACTCGGAGACGTTGATTGATATTCTTTCTTTTGTTCAATAAAATGCCTTAATTTTATTGAAGTAATTTTTTTATCAATTATAGATGCTGAATGAATGTCCAAAATTTTTTTTTCTTAGGGAATATTTGGATACTTCATGGGAACGATACAGGTGTGGGATTGTAACTATATTGTTGTTTCTGTTCAGTACAGACTGTAACTATACTGTAGCTGTAATGAAAAAGAGTTGTAAGGAATAACAAAAACACTAATGTAGTGTATTTGCAACATCGACCCAAGAACGCTTCTGGGCCGTTTATCCCATTCTTCATCGCTATGCCTTTAAGTTTCAGGTGTTTCGTTAAATGCCAGATATTAGTCATCATACTAGTAGATCCTTCCTCAAATTCAATTAGGAACAACTTTAGTAAGACGATGAAATGTTCTGTGTGCATTACGGACATGTGCAGTATAACATCAGTAATGTTACAGCTTGTTTGTTTAGGAAGAAACGTTGCAGCGTGCAATTCAGCTATGACTAATTCCACCGTTGTATCTTGGAAGTCTTCTGGGAATACTAGATTTACTAATTGCCAGTCTTTCGTCGATAAAGTGAGAGGATATGAAGAAGTTTAGCAGCGCAGAACGAAGGATTTTACCTTTGTTGCTATTTATTTGTTTAAGCTTTGACTAATGCATTCGTTTTCAAAATGGAAACGAAATGAAATGCTGTTTGAAAATGCATGTTCCCATTTTTTGGATTCATCGAGATCGCCATTAGGGTCCATAATCAATTTATAAAAAGCTTACGTCTTAATACTATTATTAAATAAATGACCTAAGCCTCTAAAAGCTAAAACTTGGTTCTTTAGAACAACTATTAATATTGACATAGCAAATAACCGGTATACCTCCATGTTAACTAACAAGTTTATGACTGTGCGGAGCTGTGGGCCGGGCTAAGTAAATTTAGTTGCGACGCAGAAATTGCTCTATTATTGCATTAGATGTGCTGAGATGGTTCCTGAACGCCATGGGTGCACGAACGCAGTGGGGAATTTCAAATTACAGTTTAGTAAATATGGTTGCTTATGTTGAAATTGTTTAGACTTAGATGAAGTTTCGTAACCGTGTTTAAAATGAACCAATAACCGTAATCAAGATTTAGGTCCGTATTACAGAACAACGCTCAGTCATCGATCGGTGCTCAAGCAGAGATTTCATTCACTAATTGATCACTTTATGAATGAAATCTCTGCTTGAGCACTACGGTAAAACTTTTGTAAATATATCAACAAATCGTTTATTCGTTGTTTTGTTATATTTTTTCTTTCACAATAACCTTGGATTGATGAACTAAACGTGATGTGCCGCTTTACATGATGCCGATCGATACAACTAGGCAACAGAAAACAAATTAACTATTAACGACGTCAGATTTAACCGCTACGTCTAGTAAAATCGGCTTTGCGGGCTTATCGAAAGTTTTCGAAGCTTCGGTGAAAATTACAAAGCAAAAGAGGAATTGTTAACGTTTGTTATACTTAATTTTTCATTAAATTTATAATTACGCTGATTTTTTTTGCCAGATTCTATTCAATTTCAAAAGTCTTTTAGTGCACCAATATCCTGCGATATACAACATTGGTTTATTTCACGTATCCAATATGGCCAGCCACTAGTTAAAACTTTCGCGAGATTCTAGCCTTCAATATTCTTTGAGTGTATCCTGTTAGCTAGCAACAGCTCTGAGTAATATTTTTTTCTACCTTTGTCTCTCGAAGAAACCCGCCACCTGGTTTATATCTGATGCATGCTATAGCTGAAATAAATTCCCATAAAACTTTCATCTTGCTTAAAAAAGCTACTCTTTCGCTAATACGATACGAAACAGAACAGAAGCTTGCCTATTTTAGGAAAGTTCAACTGTAAACACCGGTCGCCTACACTTCCGGTAGAATGTTCATAAATTGCTTAAATAATAATTTGGTGTGGTGCTGACATGTCTGCTTTGTGTTCTGGACTGATGTTACGCCAGCTTAAATCTTGGAGAATTTCAGAGTAGGCTATTTAGAAACAGCAGGCCAGGCCACTTTCTTTTCTCAGAGTGATGATAGTCGATCGATTACTAATGTATATAATCCTAAAGTATAGAGAAGGTGCTAATGCACATTCTCTATACTTTAGGGCTTGAAACTTAAAAAACTTATTGGAAGAAGCTGTATTACCATGTCTAGCTGCTCTATTCCTTAGCTTCCAATATAAGCTATGTGAATAGAGAAACTGGTGATCATGATATTAATCGGAGACTATTAATCCTTCAAGCCATTGGAATGTTTCCTTTATATTTCGCGAGTAGCAACTTTAGTAGCATTCGCTTCTAAATAGACTGTAATATACTCTATTAACTCAAACACCCTGACCTATATTCCGTAATTACCTCACGATTAATTTCGCCCTTCGCATCTTCCCGTCGAAACTTCATCACCTGAAATTTCTCATTTTCCGAGATAGAGTGCCAGTTTCAACATAATTACGGCACAATTTACTGAAACGTTAAAGTGGCATGGGGGTACTTGGAAGACCATATTAATTATTATTATATTTCAACACGATTCTGCAGAAATATTTAAATATTGGTCTTTACCTATGAAATTGCCGTTTTGTTTGAAAAAAGTTAAAGTATTTTTTTTTCGAACTTATTTATTTCTTTTATTCAAAGTAATCACCCCTGCAATCAATGCATCTTTGCCAACGCTGTGGCAGTTTATGGATGCCCTTCTTGAAAAAATCAGCAGGACGGGAGACAACAAACTCTTCAAAGGCGTTTTGTACTGCCTCTCGGGAATTGAATTTTTTTCCCGCTAAAAAGTTGTCCAAATTTTGGAAAAAGTAATAGTCGGTAGGCGCAAGATCTGGTGAGTATGGCGGATGAGGGAGAGTTTCCAAACCCAACTCATGCAGCTTAGAGACGGTCTGTTGTGCAGTATGGGGTCGCGCGTTGTCGTGAAGTAGCAGTGGAGACGACCGATTGACCAAAGCTGGTTGCAGACGTGCGAGTTTCGCCATCATTGTGGTCAGTTCTTCAATGTACACATCTGCAGTAATGCTCTCGCCGTTTTGTAAAAAGCTATGATGAATTACACCAGCACTAGACCACCAAACTGTGACCATCACCTTTCTAGGGGTCATTTTTCGTTTTGCACATTGCTTTGGTACCGAACCAGGATCTAACCAACTTGTTGAGCGCTTTCGATTGTCAAATTGAATCCATTTTTCGTCGCACGTAACAATTCGGTTCAAAATTCTTTCATTTCTGTGCCTGTTAAGCAGCGCAAGGCAAGTCTCGACGCGTACGTTGCGCTGGCGATCGTTAAGTTCGTGGGGCACCCACCTATCAAGCTTTTTTTATCTTGCCAATCTGTCGCAAATGGACCAATATTGTTTTGATGCTAACATCAAAAGCTGCTGCCAGCTCAGCTGTAGATTGAGATTCATCAGCTTCCACAATCGCCTTTAATTCATCATTGTTGACCAAAGTTTCCGGACGACCACGAGGTTCATTTTTCAAGTCAAAATTCCCAGAACGGAACCGAGCAAACCAATAACGGGTTGTACGTTCGTTTGTACAGTTCTCTCCGTAAACGTCGTTGATGTTACGTGTCGTTTGTGCCGCGTTAGTGCCACGACGGAACTCATATTCCATAATTACACGAAATTTCAAAGTATCCATTATGAGGAAAAATGTTGAAATGTAATGAAAATACAACGCTAATCAATAAACAAAAGACTTATATTGTAAATAGAATGTCATATTTATAAAACAAAATTAATTTGAATTTAGAATTCATAGCCAATCAAAACTTTTTTTGTTTGAAAAAGTCTGTACTGCAATACGGCAATTTCATAGGTAAAGACCTATTATATAATGACCTCGTCGTTGATACACATTTTGACGAGAACAGACCAACTTGACCAAAAAAGAATATAGCTGGGCTAGGCAGCGTTTGGCAAGCTTTTCATCGGCCATACAGCAAAATACTAAGACGGAAATATTTAACCACGTCATGACAAAATGTAGACAGTAGAGTAGAACTAGCCCAGCGATTTAAAGTCGCTCAGCGAGGAAATGGCTATGCTCGGTGTGTCCCTGCAGGATTGAATCAGGAACAAAGTTATTCGTCAGAGAACTATAAAGTTACCGACGTAGCTAGAATTAGCAGAGTGTGAGTCGCCCAAAGGCGAAGTGGAGCGGTGGAGCGGTGATATACGCAAGGTAGCTGGTAACAATTAGAAGAGAAGATCCAAAGACGTATTCAATAGCGTCATGGCGTGCCTTGGGAGATGCTTGTTGTTCAGCAGTGGACTAATATGAGTTGATGATAGTTATGAGGCTGAGTTAAGACTACGCACTGGTGTCGATTTATATTGGCACGTGGAACTTGCTCACATCTAATGTTGATGCTTTTCTCACCGCGAAACAATTTGTCCTTCATAACCTATTCTAGAATTGGTTCGTTACTCTCAAGATTCAATTGTATTGTTTGTCTTCAGAGTAAGTAATTAGTAATAATTGGTTTATAAATCATGCCAATTGTAGCTAGAACTGTCTTGTAGTTTCAATCAGTCAGATCTATTAATGTTTATGAATGAATGGACAACAAAATTAGAATTTTGATAATAGTTGTGGTATGTCGTCCTCTAACTACACTGATATGTTTTGTTTTATGGTAGTTGTGGTTGATATGGAATACTTCTGATAAGCCTTGTTTAATAAGTAAACTGAGTCTTTGTAATGATGATTTATTTATATAATTGGTATATGAACTTTGGAAACAGTATAATTATCACACTTCACACTAATATTATAAAGGCGAAAGTTTGTATGTGTGTTTGTGTGTATGTGTGTATGTTTGTTACTACTTTACGCTCAAACGGCTGAATGGATTTGGATGAAATTCGGTACCAAGATAGCTTATACACTGGATTAGCATATAGGCTACATTATATCCCGGAAAGTGAAATTTTCCCGTGGGATGAGCAAATAATTAAAATACTTTTTATCCGCGGGTGAAACCGCGGGGCGCAACTAGTATTTAATAATCGATGGTGATAAGGTAAATGATAATAAATATCAATGAAACTTTGACTTAAACTTTAAATTTTAAGTAAGTAGTAAGTCAACTTATATAAACGATAATTGAATTTGAAACATTAAACTTGAAAGTTGAGAATGAAAGCAATGCACTTCGTAATAAATATCAGTAACAATAAGCCATAAAAAGTTGAAGGCGAAAGTATATCGAGTCAAGACAATAATGGTGCAGATCGTGTTACGATATCAGCTATTGATGATCTTAACGATTTTATTATCAAAGAATCTTTTATAATAATGACATGTCATCGAATTTATGACCCTTTGTGTTGACAAATAATTTTATATTGCCACTCCAATTTAAATCGTTCTAAAGGCCTGATCTAGACATTCGCAGTTACGACATTACTTTGTATAATTTTTTTTTTCCAAATATTACTGCATTTTTAAGTGTTGTTATTTCTTCTGTTACAGGTAATTCACTCGATTATGAATAGCATTTATAGTCCATCCACCTGGCGTTGCTAGTAAGTATGTAGAAGTATATTGTCATAAAATCAGGAATACTAGTATTAAAAGACAAATCAATCAACGTACGGGCTTGCCGGATAAATTTTATACCACCTGATTAATTCCTATGCAAAAATAATATTAAAGAACATTAATGCTATGTTCAACAATAGAAAGCATAGCTTCCTCTAAGGTCCGTATTACAGAACGATGCTCAGTCATCGATCGGTGCTCAAGCAGAGATTTCATTCATAAGTGATTAATTAGTGAATGAAATATTTGCTTGAGCACCGATCGATGACTGAGCATTGTTCTGTAATACGGACCTAAGTGTTTAACTATATACCTCCAACGACACTTGCCTTCACCCACCCCGTTCACGTTCCATTCCAATACTTCTATCAAACTCAACACGGACACAATTATCTCTAAATCACCCATTGGTTGTGGCAGCACTGGCAGTGAATTATTTTATTCCCACGGTCAATCTTTTTCCTTTGCCTCTAATGGCTTCATTTCATTCTCACCTGTTCCTTTTGGAGCTTTAGTAATTTATGTAGTTGGTTAGATAGTCGTGATAGAATGCTGATCGGTTATACAATGCATGTGATATTATTTGAGCGCTATGTATGATCACAGAGCAGCGAATAAAATTATACTCTTCCCCCGATATGGACCTTTCTGAATACTTCATACAATTCAAGGGTGTCACCATCTTCAAATCTTATGGTTTATCAGCACAGATGTCATAATGCATCCAGTCTTGTCATTTGTGCTTGCGCTCGGCGCCTATTGCACGAAAATATCGTTATCACTTGGCCCGATATATTATGCCTCGTATATAGGGCCGCGAGCGTTATTTGTGGTGCTGCTGTGTGTCTTTTGATAATGACGCGTGTGTAGTAAAAATAAATAAAATAACACCAAAATATTTGACATATTGAACACAAGCGGGCCGTCCCGGCTTCGCACGGGTGTATATTTATTTTTTAAATATTGTGCATTAACATTTTTTTCTTGCAATTAAAATAGCCTATATTAATCTGGCCCGATAGCTCAGTTGGTAGTAACCCTGCCTTCTGAACTGTGGGTTGTGGGTTCGATTCCCACCCAAGACAAACTAAAAGACTACAAAAGTATCTAAGTATTGTATCGGTTTTCTGGTTCCCATAGTACAAGCATTGCTTAGTTTGGGGCTAGATGGCGCTGTGTGAAATGTCCACACATATTTATATTAATCAGTGATAATGTAGCATACAATGGTGAAAGAATTTCTAAAATCGGTCCAGTACTTTTTGAGCCAATTCTTTACAAACATACATACATACAAATCGTTCCTCTTTGTAATATTATATAGATATTTTCATTATGTTCAATGTCATACGTTCTGTTTTCCCATTGTGCTACGTATGTAGATTAATTAAATGCTGCTGACGATACATCTGAACCACTAATTATATAGTAAATACGCTGCCAAATTGTATTCACTTTGCAATAATTGCTTTCATTACCATTCTCAATTAATATCATCAGCGTGCATTACGTAAATTTTCATTAAAATTTCGAACTGAAATTAAATTTGTTTTGTTTTATTTTTTTTATAGCAGGTTTTGTTATTCGTAGCTGGCGGTTTTTAATATTATAAACTTTTTTTTAGTTTATCTTGGGCTTGCTTGACATGAATGTTTTGTGCCACTAAGTAATTTTTATAAGTATAAATGTAGATGTAGGTCCCAATCAAGCATATATATGTATATATATATATATATATGCTTGATTGTATATATATGTACTACTTTACTAGGTGGTAGGATTTTTCTGCAAAGTTCATCTAGGTAGGTACCACCGCTTTGCTAGTTATTCTGCCGCCAAGCAGTAGTGCGCAAGCACTGCTGTGTTCCGGTTTGAAGGGCACTAGCTAGTGAAATTACTGGGCAATTGAGACTTTATGACCTGATCTCAAGTAAGATTACTAGATTGTGCTGATAGCTCAGGATGACGTGCGCAGTGCAGTGTCACGCGAAACTCTATACTTTAGTTCCGAGTGACATTGCAACTGATATGGGCAGCCGTGTCGCTTAACATCAGGCGAACGGTTAGCTCCTCACGTCATTCCATAACATAATAAAAAAAAAGTACTCTGTATCTTACCATTGATAAAGAACAGCAGCAAAAAACATCTACCTAATAACCTAGAACATTTTCGCTTCTCTGATAGATCTATTCGCTATAAATAATTACAATTTCTAATATATTTTCAACAATATTTCCGTAACCACAAAACTTTCACGTAATGTGCAACTTTTCATCAACCACATTTCCTACTATTGTCAACAGTATTACTATAAATATTATCCAAGACCACAATTAAGTTCACCAAAGCCGTATTTGACACTTTATATCACAGAAATTTGAAGAAAGTTTTGTTATGTTTAGTATTGTGGTGATTGCAGATAATTTCAAAAAAAGAAAACACAAACTGATATTCGCCAAATGAAACTGCGACCTTTGCTTATATCTTTACCGTATTTTAACAAAAAATAATGCAAACTATTAATATCGGTTTTGTTGATAAGTTACGAGTGTATGTTTTGTTATTGACAGCCTCTGTGGTGTGGTGGTTGAGCAGGTTGGCTCGTAACCCAGAAGTGGCGGGTTCGATTTCCGCGACGGGACAAGTATTTCGACAAGGAAAAAAAGGCGCTAATACTTGTTCTGTGTCTGCGTGTTGTGGGACCATGGTCCTCATAGTTCTTGGGTCCCTAGATACAGGTAATCCTAATTAGGGTCCGGGATCTATGTATGTGATCGTTGGGCGTTTTTATTATTATTATTGTTATTGTTAATATGTTGAAAAGTATTTAAAAATGGCCTTAACATAGCAAGTTCGCAACCCAATTGCATGCAAATCGAATACCAGCCCCCTTTAATGCCGCAAGACAATTTATCACCCCGCGTTAGCATCGCATTCATTTCCTTACGGCCCCGCTTTCCTTTCGCTGATCGAATTACCAATCACGGAAAGTGGGTCCCGAGACTCCTCGTGGTGAATGAAGATTTACAAGTAGCGTGGACTCTATCCCTGTGAGGCAAAGTTCATTTTGGTATTTTAAATTACATGTTAAATTAGAGTGCCACAAGTGAAATGGGAGTGTGCGTGTGTTTTTTTTGTAAATGCTACAGATGTGTACCAATTACAGCCAAAAAACGTTTAAGTAACGTACTAAGATGTACTAATTGGGACAAATCCATTCCAACCCAGTTAATCTAAGCACGTATTGTTCTAGTAATTAATGAAAGCGTTCTTTTCTAAGACTTCCACGGGTCATTTACCATTTCGGACGCTGGATATTCAGTCCGCATGAAACCAAATATCCGTATCTGCGCCTAGGTTACTAACCGCAACAGTATTATTCGTATATCCTTGTTGCATTGTTTCGTCTTGCCATTGGACGAGATATTTCGATAATTTATTTGGGAGATAAATAACGGCTAAAACTCACATCAATCAAAAGTCGAAATTACTCCGACCAGGTTTCGGACATATTCGATGTCCTTCTTCTGGGACCCAGTTACTAACGAAAGCCGCGGCGTATTACAAAATGTGTCATACTCACGATAGTTTTCAATCTAAAATTTATTTGGGTTTATTATAATGAGATTGAAGTTTTTGTTCTCCGTTTGATGCGCCGGATTCTGAAGCAACAGGATGCCGGAAGGTTTAATATTGTTGAAAGGATGTTGGTACATTCCGTGAATATGCTAATCTGTAGCAGTAAATAACTTAAATCACTATTAGAATAAGAATAAGATTTATTTCGGAAAAACAATAACAACGATAACATCCTTACTTATATGAATTAATCAAAAACAAAGTCATAATTTTATTTTAGTCGACAGTAGATATTATTATTCAAGCTCTGGCCTCTACACTAGGATTCCCTGTGTTTTGGAGATTAACAGACTACATTCAAACTTTTTTGGAATGTTCTAATATTTTGTGAAGAATTCCATCGCCTCTCCAAAAACGTACCACCATTCTATTCGCCTATTGTTTACAAGACAGCTATAAAAGTCTTCGAATAAAACACGGATCAGAATGTTTCCAAACTTTACGTCGTGTGAAAGAAAGAAGAAAGAAAGAAACACTTTATTTGTAAGGACTGTACACAACATTCATAATTACACTAAAAAAAAAAAAACAAAACATAATCTTGTGAAATTTAAAACTAACTTATAACTATAACCTATTCCTTACTGTGTGCGAACATCGTTGCTGTGTACAGTGCTGTACAAAACGGCCTGAGCTCAGCATGTGCCGTGGACGAGTCCAGGGCGCTGATTTTCAGCCCAGACCTCGAGTGACGAAAATATTTTTAACCTTAATTATATAGTGATAACATTTAGTGTAAAAAATAAATAATATAAATAATTTAATTTAAAAACAATAATCAGAGATTTCAAAAAGAGTATAAACAGAATGTAAAGGTGGAAAAAAATAAATAAAGAAAAATAAAATAAATAAACAACCAACATAGCAGCCATACAACGAGAGAACGAATTTTCAAATAAAATAAAAAATAAACATAAACAAGCCGTCACGGCACATTTTGGGGGTATATCACTTTTAATATAGCTACAAATATACAAGCACATATACATATATATTTAAAATACCTATAAGTATATAGAAGAATCAATAGTAATCATAATTTTAAAGTAATATAATAATAATAGATCAATAACAATAATAAAATATAAAAATTATATAGACAGTAGCTTTTGGTGTTGTAACAAATAGTGTTTGAATTTTATTCTAAAACTAGATTTTGAATTGATATTTCGTATGGGTGGAGGAAGAGAGTTCCAGCACTTCGTGGCACAAAAACGAAAACTGCCACGAAATGCAGCTGTGCCGTGACGCGGTGTACGTAATTGGTAGGAGCACGTTCTCATAGCATATTTTTTATGGTCACTGGCCCATACAAATTTTGAAAAAAGATATTGAGGCTGTTTAAACTTAACCACTCCGAACATAAGAGTAGCCAAATGCAGGTCCCTTCTGTGCTTCATATTCAAAATGTTATTACGATTTAAGAAGGGAGTTACATGGCTACGCGGCGGTATTCGGAAGCAAAACCGAGCACATGCGTTTTGCACTCTCTGAATGAGACGCGAGGTTTTTGAAAAAAGACAGGGACCATACACACAGTCAACGTAATTAAACTTAGAGAGCACAAGTGAGTCTACAAGAGAAATTCGCATGTCCGTACTTAAATACTTGTGTAATAAAAGTCAGTATTCCCGATCAAATGTATATTAGGAATCACACATCAGATTGTACATAATTCTTGGTACACAAAATGGCACTCTCACTTAGTACAGCTATAAGCGAAGTTACTCGTAGCTTTGCCAGGCAACGACTGCTCGCTGTCGGCCATGCGTCTTTCCAGCAAAACCACGACCATCCCACCACTTCCGGCCGGTCAACTTCCGGCTACGTTATACAATTATTAAGACAAGTATGAATATCGAAACACTACACAACTTCCGTTGACATAATAATAATTAAAACTAGTATTTCCGTTTATATTTAATATTTTACATAGTTAATCTAATAATTAGTGCTAATACTTGCATTTTGAGCGATTTCCGTTGATATAAATACAACTTCCGGTTCAATTCAATCAATAAAAAGTAATATTATTTGTAAAATCATCACGAAATTATTAAGATCACAACATTCGGCCATCCGAAAGCGTGCTATCTCCGGAGCACGCTCAATCACAACATTCGAAATGTATCTATAATATTGTACAATAATCATTATTTATTTACAAATTAATACATCTCTTACAATTATAAATTCTAAATTATTAAATTATATATTAAATCAGTCAATTATTCAGTATTTTCAAGATTTTTTTTATTATTGCAAAAAATTAACGTATATACTTACTATATTAATATCATTATGCACTTAGTAAATATTTTATGTTATTTTTTTTTTTTTTATGTAGTAAAGTGTTTTAGTTATATACATGAGTTGCAAGTCTAATTACAGTTATCTTGATTTTTAGAAATTGTAGAATCACTGTCGGAGTCAGAGGAACTAGATTCGGAACCAGAAGATTTGTATAGATCTATCGCTTGAACATGGATCCAGGGACGCATTCTATCGGCTGATACTACGCTTTCATACCGTTTAGTATTAAACCCCGGCACATTAACAATTTCGTATCTATCGTTACCTAAACATTTTGATACTTTGAATGGACCTACAAATTTAGGCATTAGCTTTTTACTCTTGCCGTCATTATAAAAGTTTGTTTTAGTTACTTTAACCAGGTCACCTAAGGAATAAGACTCTGCGGGTGATCTTTTTGAGTCATGCAACTTCTTTTGAAGAATCTGACTATCGTTGATATTCGAAGCGGCCTCACGTCTAACGTTTTCAATCAGCGTAGAGTCATTATTGGCGACTTTCGACTGAGCCTCTATGGCTAAGGAGTTATGCCCTACAGAGTCAGAGTTAGTGGGAACTGTTGGAGGATTATCGGTATTTTCTTGACAGGATTCCGTATCATTTATAGTTAGCATGTTATCAGTAGGCCCATTTAATTTCAAACCAAATAACAGTTCAGATGCAGATTTCTTGGTAGTGGCATTAACAGTATTGTTTATACCCCATTGTACTTTGCCCAATTTCTGATCCCAAAGGCGTTCATCATGACCAAAGTTCTTGGTTGACAAAGACGTTAATATAGTTTGATTGTAACGCTCTGCCTGACCATTTGCTCTGGGGCAAGCTACTGCGTTAAGCACGTGCTTGATGCCGTAGCTACAACAAAAGTCCTTGAATGAACCAGACGTAAATGCGGTCCCCCTATCGCTAATTACTCTTACGGGAATTCCAAAATCATTAAATATATTTTCTAAAACCTTTATGACATTTTTAGTTTTGGTATCTTTTACTGGTCTTGCGTAAAGATATTTTGTGAACGCGTCGACTACTGTCAAAATGTAACAATTACCAGTTTTACTTCTAACAAATGGGCCTAAGTGGTCCAAATGCAATGTATGGAATGGCTTATCGCCCTTTTCTATTGGATACAAGAATCCTTTACGCGCCCTACTTGCACTATCTTTATTATAAGCGCATTCTATGCAGGCGGTAACGTACTTCTTGACAAATCGTCTTAATTTGGGGAACCAATATCTATGCTGAACACGTTCTAGAGTCTTAGCGTACCCAAAATGACCAATATCATCATGGTTAGCTTTACAAATTTGCCACCTCGCGCCCTTCGGAACATCTAACCGCAGGTCCTGACCAATCTTTTTGTACAGAGTATGATTCTTGATGCTATAATTTTTTCTAACCTCTGAATCTTGTTCATCATTACAAGGCTTGATAATCCTGATAATCCTTTGCAACTCAGGATCAGCCATCTGTAAAGTGACTAACCAATTATCAGAAGTGATACTCATTGTTTTGACAGAGTTAGTCAAGTCGAATATTACTGGTTCTGGTGTTATCGGATTTCTGCTAAGTGCGTCGACATGACTCATGCGACAGCCTGGACGATATTCGATGTTAAAATCGAATTCGTTTATCTGCAGCCACCATCGAGCTATGCGAGGAACTAAATCTCTCTTGGTGAGAGTCGTTCGGAGCGCATTACAGTCCGTATATATTGAAAATTTAAGGCCTAGCAGGTATGGTCGAAACTTTTTCAATGAGCAAACCACAGCCAATGTTTCTAACTCATAGGAATGTAGAAACTTCTCTTCTGGCGTGGTTTGCCGGCTGAAATAGGCGACTGGCTTTAGAACTCTCGGTTGAGATTGCCATTGCATGAGAATGCCACCTAACCCCAATGAGCTGGCGTCAGTGTGCAATTCTGTGTCTAAGTTTGGATCATACAGGGCCAATATTGGTCGGTCAATTAAACGAGATTTGAGTGTGTTAAAAGCAATCTCTTGATCTTTAATCCACTGCCATGGAACATCCTTTTTAAGTAGCTTTGTAAGTGGCCTAGCAATTTCGCCAAAATTTACTTACGAACTTACGAACCGCCTAAAGTAACTAGCTAGTCCCAGAAACTGTCGAAGATCATGTATATTGGATGGGATAGGAAAATCTCTGACAGCCGTAATCTTCCTCTCACTGGGTTTTACACCTTCAGCTGAAACTTCAAACCCGAGATACTCTATTTCGGTATCAAAAAATCTGCACTTCGACAGCTTCAACGTGAGACCAGCACCTTGTATTAATTTCAGGACTTCTTCTAACTTACTAAAACCTTCGTCAATGGTGGTCGATGGGATAAGGAGATCATCCATATAAGCAAGTGCACAATCGAATCTTCTTTGCCCTAATAGTCGGTTGATCATCTTTTGAAATACTGCTGGTGCGTTTGCTAGTCCAAACGGCATACGCTTAAACTCGTAGTGGCCATCTGGAGTAACAAACGCAGTCGCATGACGGCTCTCCTCTCTCATCGGTATTTGATAATAGCCAGAAGCCATATCTAATGTGGTAAAGAATATATTTCCGCTTAAGTTAGAAATTTGGTCGTCTATCAGGGGCAAAGGATATTTATCCTTTACGGTCTTATTATTGAGGGCACGATAATCTACGCACAACCTGGATTCCCCATTCTTCTTTTTTACAATTAATATTGGGCTAGCGTAGTTAGACTCCGACTCCTGAACAATGTCATTCTTTACCAAATCATCTACAATATCCCTTACTTTCTGTCGTTCATAGTGGGAAAGCCGATATGGTCTATACACAACAGGTGTTTTGTCATGAAGATCTATATGCATTTCTACGTTGGTAGCACAACCTAACTCGCTAAGATCTTGTGCAAAACAGGATCGATACCTTGTCAATAATTGATGTAATCTTAAAAGTGTACATGATTCTACAGCCTGTCCGCACTTTATTTCGGAAACATCGAAGGTCGACATTGTTTGAGGAGTTTCGGATCGTATGGATAAGATGTTTGTTTCAACAATTGGATTTACTCGCGCTATTAAAGAACCTTCTTTTAATATCAATGGTGCATTCGTTAAAGATGTTACAAACAAAACTGCCCTTTTGTCGTTTATCTTATAACAACCATGTAAATGATATTCTTGATTTGGATTCGATCTGGTGCTACCATTAAAATAAACATCCCCTGAGAAATTTTCTGTACAATATACTTCCACTAGTCCCCCTTTAGTAATCGTTGTGTTATTTTGAACGAATAGTTTAATGGGATAGTCACTAGTACAATCTTCGTACGGCATATTGTAAAAGAACAATGTATTATTGTCCTTTTTAACCAACACAAATGGCAATTCCGTAAAATTTTGCCCTATCAGTAATGAAGCTGGTAAATAGATATCATCAACAGCCAGAATGCACAAATCAGTTTCTATTTCGTCCAATTTTATTTTAATAATGCTTTGAAACTTAGGCTGAATAGATGAATGCCCGAAACCTCGAACGACCGGCAACTCTTTAGTATTTTCAGTTAAATGAAGAGATTTGGCGGTGGAAAGCTTTATAAGGCTACAATCGCTTCCGAAGTCAATGTAAGCATTATAATTAATGCCATTGACAATTATGTTTTTAAAGTATTTACTGTCAGGCTTGGAGTATGTACTAACCAAGTGAGGTATTTCAACGCTCGATTCATCATTTGACTTGTTATAGGCTTCATCAAAATTTGTAGCCTCAACGACAAATCCACTACTGGGATTCGATGCTATTTTGAGGACCTTTTTATCTGTTGAAGGTCGTTCCCCCTGGCTGGTGCTGACATCATGAGAAAGAAGGGGCCTCTTATAACAATTTTCGAAATTATGCCCTATTCTACCACACTTAACGCACTTGACTATAGTTTTCGAACAATTAGCATAAGAATGACCACGTTCGTGACAATTAAAGCAAGTCAACTCATTTCCCCGGTTCACGAAAGGTCTGCTTTGGTTACTGGATCCATTTCGAAAGTCCCGTTTTCTAAAAGAATTGTTATTGTTGGAAGTAGCAGCACCTCGTATGCCATCTCTAATCTGATTGGTTTGTTGGGAAGCTAGATATTGTAGCAGATCTTCTGGTTCACTACATTTAAGAGCTTGAGCTCCATTACGTACAGATATGTCAGTAATACCGTGGATGATACAATCTACCGCTTTATGACCAGTAATTTCGCATCTACTTAACAGTGTCAGTTTGTCATAAAAATAGTCTCTAAGAGTTTCATCTACACGTGACTTCCTATTTAACATTTCTTCTAACATTTTACCAAAATTTTCTTCACTAGGAAAAGCCCTTTTTATCTTGGACTGCCACTCTTGCCACGAAAAATTGAGCGTCGGCAGAGATTCGTACCATTTTTTTGCCAAACTGCACAATTTTTGTAGTGAATAATGAATGGTTTGTTTTTCATCCCAATTATAGATTACAGCGCATTCATTTACTTTACGTAGCCAACGCTCAACATCCTGTGACCTATTATCCGGGTCGAATTCAGGAACCACGTTTGTAATATTCATGCTCTTACTTGGACCGCTCTGGAGTGCAGTGATGATCTTTATCAAGTCGCTCGCAGTCAGCCCATCAGAAGATCGCCTTACTTTTGCAGCAGGTTCCTCAGCTTCTTCACCGGACGAAGATCTTCTGCGTCTACGTCGGTGCTCAGGAGTGTAACTTTCAACTCGATCATCTGAAATATTTAACGCACTTCATATCCTTCACAACTATCATGTGTAACGAACGGATAGGTATAAAGCTTCACTTTTGGAATTATCTTCAGAAATACTACAGTAAGCAGGTTACTAGTTTTAGTGTTCCAATTCTACTTCGTGTACGAAGTGTTTTAACCTAATATTTATACAAGGAACTGCAACATGGCTCCCGTCGCTCACGGTTTATCACTGACGTAAGGATGTCCATGTTAACACTTCATTCGATTCACCTATCAGTTGTCTTCACCACCAGTTAACCATATCGTACGCTCAGCGTATAAGCGTATCAGTAGTCATTCAGCCTCATAGCAATTATTTCAATCCAAAGTTCACATTGCAGAGCCACCTAGGTTAGACGATCTTCGATCTACGCTCCAATGTTCTACCTATAGAACTCCTCTATATCCTTGCTTCATAATTAAGCATACCTACATAGCTTTACTTCAATTAGCACACCTACATGGCTATACTTCATTCAGCACACCTACATGGCTATACTTCATTCAGCACACATACATGGCTTCACTTCAATTAGCACACCTACATGGCTATACTTAATTCAGCACACCTACATGGCTGTACCTCACTCAGCACACCTACATGGCTGAGATTTTAATATGGCAGTGCACTAACAGGAATGCCCCTTAAATGACGCATCTGCATTACCAAAACTTCAATGTGATTGCACGTAATTTATTCCAGCCTTATTAATAAGCGGGTACTAGTCTCGGATTAATTACTTCAGCTTTTGTCCTTTTTTTGCTACTGGAATATTTAGCTGGATCGAAAGAGACAAAAGATGATGTAACTAGTCTAAAGCTAGTTCGTGTTTATTAATAAGGCTGTTCATATTTACGGAACATTGTCAAGTGGTATATTTCTAGATAGCAATAAAATAAACTTGTACAAAATACACATTTTTGGTTATTTAAGAATTCATTGTGTTCTTCAAATACGAAAGTGTGTACTTACGGTTTTTGTCAGACATGGCTCACGAGTGATCCCACTTCTGACTTGTAATAATAGTCAGTATTCCCGATCAAATGTATATTAGGAATCACACATCAGATTGTACATAATTCTTGGTACACAAAATGGCACTCTCACTTAGTACAGCTATAAGCGAAGTTACTCGTAGCTTTGCCAGGCAACGACTGCTCGCTGTCGGCCATGCGTCTTTCCAGCAAAACCACGACCATCCCACCACTTCCGGCCGGTCAACTTCCGGCTACGTTATACAATTATTAAGACAAGTATGAATATCGAAACACTACACAACTTCCGTTGACATAATAATAATTAAAACTAGTATTTCCGTTTATATTTAATATTTTACATAGTTAATCTAATAATTAGTGCTAATACTTGCATTTTGAGCGATCTCCGTTGATATAAATACAACTTCCGGTTCAATTCAATCAATAAAAAGTAATATTATTTGTAAAATCATCACGAAATTATTAAGATCACAACACTTGCGAATTTTATATAACACTTTTAGGCGATAAAAACAATTCTTAACGGATTCGGATACATGATGCTCAAATCTTAGCTGTTCATCGAATATAAGACCCAAATTACGTGCTTCAGCAACTCGTTCTATTGCTTCTCCACCTATCAGCAACTGAGGATTCAATGTGAGGCTGATTGTAAATCTAAAACTGAAATGGAATTTATTTTAGGAAATTCTCTTCTGATACGATCGTGATGAGGAAACTGGAAGTTCAATTTGGACTAATTGTTGTTCCATAAATTATTTATTTACGCAGAAAACATTTTACAAATAATAACTAGGTGGGTCTGTTAAAGCGAACAAGTCATTGTCATTAACAGCTAAATAAATGCCTTTTAAATCATATTTTAGCATGTTAGTGACCATGGTAGTTTAAAATCTAAATGGTAGTTTAATATATTGGAATATAAGTTGGTACTTACTGATGTACACGCTCTAACGAGGTAATAAATATTCATAATAATGTCGGTAAATCAATTTGACTACATCACTATTGTAAATTACACATCTAAAACGTTCAGCAAAGAGAAGTAAATTGTCCCAAGACAACTGTATTATATTATTATTAGTATTGTCTTCACAGATTCTCCTTAATCTTCAAGACATCGCAATAAAGTTTGTTCTCTCTCTCGTAGCGCATTTCGTTTCCTTACTCACGGTATATTTTTTTCAATGGCTCCTCTAATGCCCGTCTACACTACCCAAATTCTTTGCAGTAGGTATGTCATAGACGGATAATTACGAACTTAGGAACCGTCAAACTTTAGTACAGACAGACATAAGCGTCCTATTGTAAAGACAGACGTTTTGCTTCAGTAGCGGTTTCGGGGGTTTTCATTTTTAGTGGTGTTACACCACAAAATAAAAATGATAACGAAAATAAAAAGGCGCAGAAAAGGGTCACATTGTATTTGTTTATGGCTGAATATTGTTTGACAACCCCCTTTCTATGACATGTTTTTGTGTTAGTCTATGGATGTTTGATGGTAATTTCGGTGTACTCCGTTCCATACCATGTGTGATGGAGAGGTTCCTTGTGGAGTATGGTCTTGACGGTGAGCTGGAACCGACACGTTTGACAAAAATGTAAGGCCTCGTTTTCAGTCACAAGGTTGGGGTTCCGCAACGCTTAGTGAATTTTTCGAATTACCTAAGGTAAGATAATTGTTAATGTAAAAGATTGGAAGCAATGTTGAATGTGCTCAATTGATTTTCGCTGCTAATTGAAGCATTTTATCTTTCTCGCTCCGTGTGAAATCTCTCCATTTCCTTCCAGTCGTATTTTGATGGAAACAAATCACATTTCATTTTTATTTATAACTTACATATATAAATAATTCATCAGTCATTCAATATGTTAATTAACTGTTACCGCTAATCGATAAAGTTTTATTACAGCAGCAGTTAAAACATAAATCTGCGATCGTATACCGTTTATGCAAACAATTTGGACACGAAAAGATCGTTTCAACAAATAAATTAAGCGGTATCTAAATCGACGGTGATTGCCCGAGTTTTGCGATTTTGATATTTTTTGTGTCTGATGGCATTAATTCTGTTAAGCATTTTATTGAAGGTGCATATTTATTGATAAATGAAAAAGGAAAGATTTTATTCAAAGACGTGACTTAATTACCTTTCTGCACATAGATACTGGTAAGACCACGGTTACATGGTCCGTTGGTATAGTTGATATAGTGTGCATTTCTTATAATCATGTTCCTCGTTAAGTCCGTTTCCATCTCGTCTCCGTGATTTATATCAAATCAGTTCTGTGTAATACAATCATATCTATTATCTATCAGTTAGTGACTAGATATCACTACTATTGTCTGAGAAGTGTAAGCATTGCATCAACAATTCTTTGATATGTAAGCATGTATGCTGCTCCGTATGATCAGCCAGTGACCACATAATGTTATACCTACTAGCATCATGAAGTAGTTGCTGCTAGGGCGTTTACTTAAATAACGCTATTATCAAAATAATAACAACGATGATACTACTGACCTATTGATATTAACGTGGTGTATGATAAATTCAAAGGTCGATGTTGTCCGAATGTTGGGTGACATCATTAATGATTTAATCTGCAGAAATTTAAATATGGTTCCTTATTTATCTATGTCAATATTACAGTTGTCTTTCACTGTGTTTTATAAACGATGTAATCATTCAAACAAATTGGTTTCATTGGGGAGGAAGTAATCTCAAGTGGCGAAGAACCTCAGTTATTAGGTTATAGTGAACGCTGCGTCTAGCTGACGACGCGTTCACAGGAATTAAATTAATATATAAAACAGACACGGTCCAGATCTACCTTATTTATAGATGAGTAATGTATCAAAGTTTGGCGCTAGTAATTCATTCGAGAACAATCCGAAAGCTAATGTATCAAAAAAAGGTGAGCACTAAGTACACTGCAATTTTAGACCAAAATGTTGCATTCAGATTTCAATCGCCATTCAGAATTTAGATAGAAAATCACAATCAGCATCAAGCTGCCTCTTCCTTGAAACTAAAACGTTACCTACAATTTTATACTGTCACTTATATTTATAACACGTTCCAACTTTTATTAGTTTCATAACTCATAACTTGCAATGTGACATGAAACTCATTGGCTTCCGTTCATAAATTCTCCACATACAAGCTATCGAACGTGATATGATGACAAGAATGAAGAAGCGACGATATTTGCAGGTTTTTGTGTAAGGAATCGATCTCCGCAATGATAGAGGAAGACGGATGCGTTGCCTTAGAAACGGACGGCTTATCTAACGAAGATGACTGTAACATGGCGACTTAAACAAAACCTTCAGATAGATATACTTTTTATTGTGTAAACCAAATAATACAGTTTTACAAAGAATACAAGCAAGAGCTGAGTTGAGTTTGAACACTGACGACGATGGGCGAATGGGCGTTAGCCGAACGTTCTGCTGGTCTTTTCCGTAAAGTGGCTTCGGGGGCTTCATTGTGGATGAAACCAGTGAAGCTAATTTATTGTACAGAGGGCTTCAGCCATCTCACTAATCAACGTAAATAGGGTTCTATATATGAAAACGTTACAATAACTGGAAGGATGTTGTGCTTTAGCTATAGCGTTGCGGTACTGAGGCACGGTGGCATCTCATTAGATCACAGGAAGTGTCTCGCAGGTCGCGGCAAAAACTAAAGTCCGTGGTGTCAATAACCCTTGCTACATGACGGTTCGGTAGTGTTGTGACGTGCGGTGTTTATGAGATAATATCTGAGAGTGAAAATGATGGCATAGTATAGTAATGCAGCTCTATCTCAAGAGACGAAAATAAGCCACTCACAGGTTGTGGCAAAAGCAAGCATCCGTTATGTCAATAATCTGATAGCTATGTTCCTTGCTCTCCTGTTCCGCTTGCACACGTTTAGTGCTCTCTATTTGGTCGTTTGCGTCATATTGTTAAGCTCATTTAAGCTTTCTGTAAGACTAGCATGCCAATAAACGTTTTGAAAGGTGAAGCTGCGTTAACTGAAGCTTGTTTTAAACATTTAAAAATTATTAATTATTGACTATCGATAAAATTTAGCGAAAATGGCGTGACATCACTAGCAAACCGCGGAGCGTGACGGTGCAACTCGTGATTCGCTGGTCTGTGTCTCTACAGCAAGCTCACTAATCTAGGTCCCGACAGAAGTTACACGCTAGTCTTAACGTAGTGTTTGATGAAACTTGTTTATATAAAGTAATTAAGCTGAATCATGGTTCACTTCATTAACTGCTTGCTTTTGCTGTTTGAAAAGTATTTCAGTTGTAGAAATTAGATAATTACAACCAACAATATTATAAAAAGATTGTGTTGTCATATTTTGGTGTTGTGCTTATGTTCTATGTAACCATCCAGTTAATCATCACTCGCACCTGATTTAGAGTATCGGAGAACTGCGTGACTATGGATTTATGAATAAAAACCGTGTGCCCAACACGGGAGGATTGGATTAGAACCTATTTATTTTATGCTTGCTTACACTAAATTTATCACAAAGTACAGCTTTAAAGGTTATACATCCCATTTGAACTAATCGGTAGTTTCAAGTTCATTGAACTTTACATACCGAAAAATCCATTCACTGATATAAAGGCGTACAGAAATAAAGAGGTACGGGTGTGTCCCTGCACATCCTAAAACATGCGATCCGAAGGGGGATAGGACAAAGGGAACGCACCTTTTGTGCTGATGAATTGGGCTGGACAGACTTTTGTTTTGGAAAGTTGCATGGAATGAACTTCCAGACAGTGGATTTGTTGGAATTTCTCTGGGCTATCACATATACTTTCATCTACAGTGTTAAAAATTCGGCATGCTGACATGCCAAAAATTTGTCTTGGCGAACCGCGCAGCTGATAAATGAAACAAATTTTCATAACAAACATATGCGAATATTCACATCGAGCGAATGCTCATGTTAGTCGCCACCTTTATTAAAATGCGTTAGTAATCACGACGCACCTGATCAAGGCAGTCAATGCTTTATTACGTTAGTTTGTTTACTGATGTCAGATGTATTATCGGACATCTGTTGACCATTCGCAGGATTCACGATAGCTTTTACTTTGACGTGATTTCTAACCAGGAGGTTAGAAATCACGTCAAAGGAGGACCTTTTTGAATGAGAATTTGTGGAGAGACTTCTATTGATTACGGTTTAGCATTATTATCGCCCATTGTACATTTTATGTTTTTAGTATGGGCTCCATTAGTTGAATCGTCTATTCACCTACAATCAAGTGTTCTGTGGCTGTTGGATAATACTCTGCATTATGCCGATGAAAAAGGGCCTTGTTCGTGACATTATTATTAATGTGAACCAGCCGTACTCGCAATAAGCAATAATCGTAACTGCCGCCCCGTCCCGCTTTATTTACTCATTGTGAGATGCCACTTACGTCAGAACATTAAAGATGGTATTGATTGTGTTGTGATCATCCAACATAAGCTTCGTGAAAGGTTCAAAGCATGAAGGCATCAGAATACCAATGTTAGTACCTTAAATCATTTTTGTGTATAATTCAGCCAATCCTAAAGTTACCATGCTCCCTCGATCCTTTATACCGTAGCAGTGCGTTCACCCGCACTTGACATAAGCCAACCGTTTAGACCTCCACTCTGATGTCACCAAAGAACGTAATAGCACTCCGGGGTCTCAGGGACAGGTTCTACCGTGCGACTCACGAGTGTGTTGGATACTTCACCTTTAGGGCTGCCAGCCGTCTAAGTTACCTGGGATTTGAGGGCAACTGGAGTCCGCCTCGGGAGGCTTTTAACGTGGTTTATTTATAAATACCATGGCAGGGTAATACTTGGCAGGGTTTCAAAGTTGAATCAGCTTTTAATATGGTAATAAAGTCAGTATTTTTTATGTTAGTGTCACATGGCTTCGAATTTTATAACCTAACATTTTAGTTTTTGTCGACATCCAGGGTTTAAAACCAAAGTTTATCCGAATTTATAAACCTCATCATCCGTTTCATAATATTACCAATGGCAGCCCTATTCTCATGGAGAACTCCGGGTTCGAGGAGGGAAATGTGTTGTTCTGCGGTACAGCTAATTGGATTCATCACGTTTTGTGGTTATGAGTGGCCAGGGAAGAATTGCGAGTGATGAAAAAAAGGATTTTTCTGCATAGCGTAGAGGACTCTTTACTTATTCCCTTGTACGAGTATGTCTATTCTGTTTGTCTGTTGAGGTAAATGTAGTTGAACTAGATAGAACTGCACTAGATCGGGACTAGCTCAATAACATTCGAGGTTTCTTCCAGGATTTTCACATTAATGAAGCAAGGGGCCGAAACGAAACAAAAAAACAGATTGAAGGAGATCGATCTATAAACAATTTTAGCTGAATTGTAGAATGTCACAAAACATATCAGCCTATATTATAATTCGTGGATTGAAAGAGCCAAATGGCACCGTTTCCAAAATAGGTAGTAGAATATAAATGGAATTTTGGCAACCAGCTGATACCTATCTAACCTATAACATCGATGATGTCAGAGACGAAACTTAAACGACCTGGCAGAGTGTCAAGTGTAGGTGAATGCGCCACAAGTGTGCAAGTTAGTAACAAGGTAGTCACTGGGGTAGGTGTTGTGGTAGTTCCCAAAATGCTGTTCCTTATTTAACCCAAATTTAAGCCATTTAATGCAGCAATGTTGTCAGGTTTTGGCACGTTAACTAAGTACGTTAGGTAGTTAACAGCTTCTTAGATTATGCTTATAAATGTTATATAAAATGATAACGCTGGAAAACTAATTAAAATTGTACTATTGAATTTGCATTTTAATTGAGAAATACTAAATAAACAAAATCAAAGCAAACTTAGATAAAATTCAACCTAATAATAACCATGACTCTTTGGCCTAGAAGTTTTATCAGCACTTAAAATTACGGTCACTTCAAGTACTTGACCATGAATGTACGTTTACTTTCATCAACACACTTAAGCGCCTATTATCGACCTATCAAATGACGTAACTAAAATATCTGGCAATCAAGTAACAACCTTCTCTACTAAATAATAGAGATTTAAAAAGAACGCATGAAATATGTAAACAAAATGTGATTTTAGCGCTACTTTGGTATTCAAGTGACATCGCGCGATGTGTGCGAAACGTATGTTGGGATATCCGATGCGAATGCAAATTGATCGCCGCGAGAACCCTTTGTGCGTCCGTCTTCAGCTCCGTTTCGTTCCAAATTGACCTGTAAATGACGAATGGTTGAACACGTGACGAGATTATATTGGTAGGAATCCTTTAGTTCATTTGTCGCTGTGAAATCAGTATAGGGATATTAAATATTGAATCTGAAATTTCGTTTATCATTGTTAAAGTTTGATAATTTATTTATTTTATTTCCATTGTAAGCCAGAAAATACGTAAAAATATTCAGACTATGATATCACTTCAGAAACGAATATTATTACGGTCTCGCTCGACGCGAATTTGACTAAAGATTTTTTTCTACCTCCTGCCTGACGTTAACCACGGAAATCAACCACCAGTTGGTTATTTATTAGTTAGCATTTGGTTCAGAACCCCTAGTTTTTCCTTTAGTTGGTTCTTGTCTCTTATTACATACTCGGATAAAGTTGAATTTCTATTCTATGAACTGGAATCTGTACGGTAAAAACGTAATTTGCTCTTCACATTAAAAAATGTCATCTCTTCTTTATACGTTGTATTCAAATTAACAGTTATGTCGTCGTTCAACTCATATCCCTAATGAATCCGAGATTAACGTCCAGAAAACTGTCAACCTCCAATGGTCACAAGGTGACCCTGATCACAATAATTGTCTATTGTCTAGACGCTTTTAATTACAATTCGTCTCGAATTTCTGTACCATGTTCACTGACGGCACAATAGGCCATCTATCTTCGACTATGGAGTGGCACTACGGAATTTTTAGTACCTCTTAAAGGCACAGTTGGCGTCATGAGTTAGAACGTGAGGACATTTTAATGGTGACTTTGGTTTAGGAGTCTAGGAAAGTGTAAGTACTAAAACACTTCCTTTGCAAACTGACTCACTTTCTCCTACTCTCTTTTCGATTAGGATTGTCATGACATGACGATCATTCTTAGTAGATCATTATTCAGATATTTGTAAAACATTCCTATTCCTATTCGCGTCTAGTCTAATTGTATTACCGTGGTAAAGATTATTAAAAATCAATGAACGAAGGGTCAATAGCTAATATTTATTGGTGGATAAAACCCTACTTTTGCATGATTTTATTTCACTTATTAATTCACTAGCTTCTGCCCGCGGCTTCGCCCGCGTGGCCTATAGTAAAATAATTCAACCACCCAATTCACCCTCTTAGAGGTGTGAATTTCGAAAAACCCTTTTTTAGTGGATATCCACTTTATAAAGAGCACACCCTCCAAATTTCAAGTATCTAGGACCAGCGGTTTAGGCTGTGCGTTGATATATACGTCAGTTATTCAGTCAGTCAGTCGGGACTTTCAATTTTATATGTATAGGTAGATTTTAAACTGAGACTTTATTAGTGTAACGTCGATCGTGTCGTGCACTGCTTATGAATGACATTTGGAACAAACTCGGTAAGCTTCCATATTTGGAAACTAACTGCGAAAATCAGTCTTCATTGGATTGCTCTCGATTTCTATAGATGGGCAGACTTGTTAATTCTAGTTTGTTTGATCATGTGCGTTTTTATCAACTTTGTTTTGAAACTAATTCCCAGAAGATATCTATTACCATCTGTTACAAAACTTGAATCATAAATCATTGGAGAGGAGAATACAGAACTTTATCAGCGTATACTACGGTCGACCGCTCGGCTAGAATTCAAACAATTGCTCGCGTAAATCTTCATGAAACAGATTTATATATCTATGATTGATCGGAGTCTGGGATATCAGTCACGAAACTTCAATTTGTAGGGTAGCGATGCTTTGTGAAGGCCGACGATAATATACCAGTAGAATAATTTTACTACATTCATTTTCTTCGCGCATACTCTCATCTCAATCTGTGAAAAAATGCCTTTACAGGTTAATTCTGCTCTGTGACCTGTTTTATAGTTAGTCGTGAATTCGTGCTCAAGATGAAATTTCATTCACGAAATTTTTTTTTTTTCAATCTCGGCTTAAATGCCGTTTGATGTCTGAGCTTCATTCTACCTCTACATATACGGGCTCTTGTATAATCGCTGTGGTTAGAATATGCTGTAGTAATCTGAATAGGACTAAAACAAACTTCCATCTTCTTCTCGTTCTCTATACACGATTTTTTCTACATTTCTCCAAAGTTAAGAAAAGACCACCAGTCTATGGTGACTATTGGTGACTCCCTTCCATCAGGTTGGCCTTTGGCTATGGCTAGATTTGGAACAAGCAAACGGTCACAAACTGCAGATAGGGATCAGCACTATTGCGCAACCAGCGAGATTGTATCTCGTTGAAACTAATCGAATTTTCGGATATCAGGTATTGCAGCAAACTGTGGTATTCCCAAAAAATCACCGATGGTAAGATCACTTAAAGTACATTTTTCGAATCTCTTGATAAGTGACAACTCTTTTAAAGTCCACCTAAATAATTTCTAATTTGAAAGTTGACACAGTATCTGTATTAATATTATCTGGTGTTGATCTCACCTTATTGTATCAACTAGGTATGTCTTTACTGTATGCTCTGCGTTTCAGAAAGAGTTTACATCTAACCACCTGAGTCTAAAGGCACACAGGGCGTCTTTTATCATGGTTTTATATTCAACACTGAAAAAAATTATTCGTGATAAGTGCCTATCCAAGTATCCACTTCGAGTTCGAGCTCTCGTGAGAGATTCGTCAGACAATCCCAACAAGGGCCATTCAAGTTTCTTTAGATCTGTAAAGTAGCAGATGGAAAATGTCATTGACTTGACGGATTGCATAACGTCCAAACAGTATAACAGTATCGCAATTCGCGCTCATTATCTTTCGCTGCGGTGGCGCCGACGCGGCTGGCGTAGCGGTACTGTGACCCTTTACGTTTGGTGCAAGCTAAAAGAGAAATAATTCATGTAGTAAATTGCTCCTAGTTCTTGTCAGATTTAGGGAATATCCTACACAACACTGGCAGATAAACATTGACACTCAAGAGAAGTCTGATGACGGAAAAGCCGATAATCCCCAAATTAAAAGAAGAGAAACGTATGAAATAAGTGAAACTACATAGACTACCAATGAAAAAATACGGACCTAGGTATGCACTTCAGTAAGCTATCAAAATAGTCACACCGTTCTTGGAAAAATCCCATTCATCACACAATCCTCGAACTTTTGAATATGTCGCGACGATGCTTTTCTTTCACTGTGGTAAAAGCTAGTGCGAACTTGCTCTTGCTGCGCACTAATGACTACAATGTCGTCAAAATATTACATTTTTCAAAGCAACGTAATATATGGTTTGGTGTCGGCGATAAGATCCATATTTTGGGTTTTCACATAGACCTAGAATATTATCCTATGGTTTTCCACATTCGATGTTTTACAATTTCTGAATTTTTCTTTGTACCCATTTCCCAGCATCAGGCCGATAATACCTATATTTTTGTCTTTAAAATTGAAATCTTTTTGGTTATAATACTTTACTTCACTTAGACCACTCGACATACAATGTAAGTGTGCTTAATTTGCGGTCTCATAACGAGCATCGGTTGTTTTAAGCTGACGTTTTTGGCAAATATACTGTCCGCTGGCGTCCGCGCCCGATTCCGAAAAACAAACAATAAAACTGAATAATTCAAAATTAATGAGTTTATTTTGGGATCAGAACAAAAACTGGCTTTAATAAGCTTTGTGTAGGCGTGTAACTTTGTTTGGTGAGAATTCGTTTTGCATAAAGGTCTGCTAACTTTGGTTCACTTGGTGTACAATATAACTTTCACAATTTATTAAATCTAATAATTTAGAAATTTATTTAAGCCCTCGGAAAATAGAGTTGACTCGACATACTGTCGAGTATTCCAAAATGCACCAATGCAAGAAAAAATAAATTACGGAAAAAACCTTAACACAAAAAAAAATTATAATTCCAGCCTGCATTGATGACGGACATATTATAAGCTATAGCTTTAATCTGAAGCCACCAAAAACCTAAGCACCTTCCAAAGAATTCCACCGAACCGTGTCGAGCCCTGCAGGCCATTGTCCTCGCACAATAGACCAGAAAATGGTGGGACAAGGGAACGCACATGAATATGTAACGACAGGTGCTAGTGGCTACTTATTCAAAAGTAGCGGCTGTGTTTACAGTTTACAAAATAGCTCGATGAGAGGTCCTTTGGGAATATAGAAAAAGTTTCTAATAAGTAGATAAGATACTACATGCATCGTCGGATCGAAAATCTTTCCTTCTTCTGAAAATGTTTTTGAGGAATCCCAGCATCGAATGTTAACCACTTATCAAAATCATTTATGTTAAATGTAATGTTATGTCGTTAATGTTTTACTAGGTGGTAGGACTTTTCTGCAAAGTTTGTCTAGGTATGTACCACCGCTTTGCTAGTTATTCTGCCGCCAAGCAGTAGTGCGCAAGCACTGCTGTGTTCCGGTTTATAGGGCACTGTAGCCAGTGAAATCACTGGGTAAATGAGACTTTATGACCAGATCATCTTTTTACTTGGCTAGCATGCTACACCTTCGACCACATCATCACTTCCCATCAGGTGAGAGCGTGGTCAAATGCTTGACAAGTTTGAAGTTTATTTATTCCTTAAAATAAAATAAAAAATCTCAGTGACTTTAAAATGTATGTACAATATACACGACAGTTAATGATCAATAGTAAACAATAAAACCCATCCAACACCTGCGCAACCGATGTATCGCTTCCTAAAACATTCTCTTACATAACTATTGTATTGATACAGTTGTCCAAATATACAGTGACTTTTGGTAGTAGAACGGTATCGTACTGGTGCAAACGTGTCGTGTGGTATGTTAGCATACTAACGATTTTATTACGAAGTTATCCTGAACTCTGTGTTTGTTGTCTCAGCAGTTGGTTTGGTACATGTTATTTTTAAAAGACAAAGGTTGAATTTTATCGTAAGATATTTATTTCTGTTTACAATTTTTTGAGCATATTGATTAAGATAACGTTCGTATCCACGACACAAATGCTTGACCAGTATTTCGTATATATTTCTTATCTACTACAATGTTCATTATTATTTGCTTCAAAACTGTTCATATCGAGTTCAAGTTAAGTAATTAAGCTATGACAATGATACTAATGATCAAACACGGATAGCTGTTTGTCCATCCACAATCAACATGTGCTGTTTGTAAGAACTATTTGGACAGTTGCTACTTTGTAAAATTTGTGTTCATTACAATCAAGTTCAATTACACTTGTCGCTTGATTAATAACTGTTCTGTATAATACCTGATTATGATTTGGGGCAGTAGGTTGGTCATAATAACCGATGACTCTAGAACCGACAAGCATTGGGTTAGGCGACTTAGACGTGTTCTTGATGAGAGATCACGACTTGAATGTAGCCTAGGACACACACCGACCAAATGGAACCACTATTTGCGCTGACGTTAAGTCGCTGGCTGAAGTTTAATTTATTTTAGTATTAAAATTATCATAACTGTGATTCATTTCATTTATGTTTGTCACTAGGTGGTAGGACTTTTCTGCAAAGTTCGTCTAGGTAGGTACCACCGCTTTGCCAGTTATTATGCCGCCAAGCAGTGGTGCGCAAGCACTACTCTGTTCCGGTTTGAAGGGCCTTGTAGCTAGTGGAATTACTAGGCAATTGAGACTTTATGATCTGATCTCACAGTCGAGTATTATTTTTACCAGACTGTGCTGATGTCTCAGGATGACGTGTGCAGCGCAATGTCGCGCGAAACTGTTCTGTTATGGGCGGCCATGTCGCTTAACATAAAATAAATCAAATAATATTTTATTGACATAAAAGATTTACATTTATTGAAGATTCCATTGACTCCTGAACTAGTTTATCACTGTATTTCAGGAGCCATGGCTTCTCCTCTTAAAATAGGACTCACATCAGGTGAACGACTAGCTCGTCACATCAATAATTAACATATAAAAAAAAGCCTACCACCAAGTTCAGTGTCGCACCTTGAAAGAGGCTGTGTATATCCAACATTCGGTTAATACAGTCTGATGATGATAAATTATACTAAGACCGAGTGAGCGTGAACCGTGAGGGAAACGTGTCCGTTTCAGTTTGGGCAGAAATGATTTCGTACGCCTGTCCGGCTGTCCCTACAGGTTGCATTTCTACACCGATTATCGTGATTTTTTTTGTGAACATGTTCGATAGTTATAACAAATAAACTTTAGATTTTTTTAAATAGCATTATCGAAAAAAATGAATAGATAGATAGATAGAGAACTCTTTATTGTTCCACCAATGAAATATAAAAGTATCAAGAAAAACTTATAAAATAGTGTTACAATGGGCGGTCTTATCCAGACAACCTTTGGATGGGCAGAATCAATTGAATTTCAGTTTTAAGCTATGCAAAGATAGACTCCGCGCGGTCTACACATAGCTACTAGTCTAATCTAACTGTAGTTGTTTACCACAAGCTATACCTACCTAGAGAGTTTCGCAACCCATCAAGCTTCTACCGGAACTGAGTTAACAGGTATATCCACGTTATTAAATTAATTGCCATGTAAAGAATAGAACATCGTCCGTTTTGATGAAATTGTAAACGAAATACGGTCAGAGGAAACAGGAAATTGGAATATAGAAGTAATTGATTATATTAATTGAAAAATGTTGATGTTTGATTGGCAGGCAAGGAATAGATTAGTTAAATCGGATTGCGGAAGACAGTGAAATCTGCGATTTTAGTTCACGGACCTATTGTTTTTAAACATTATGTACAGAATATCTCCAATAATAATAATAACAATACTAACGCCCAACGATCACATACATAGATCCTGGATCCTAACTAGGATTCCCTGTGTCTACGGACCCAGGAACTACGAGGACCACGGCACAAATACTTGAACTGAACAGAGGCTGTCAAAATAAAAATGACAACATTAAACACACACAAATATATGCCTACTATTTTCCCACGCCACACGGTCTCGCAAAGTGCCCTAAAGCACTAGTAAAGAAATGTCTCGTCCTCAAGAGGATCCTTGGGAAACATTACAGGCGTGCTGCCTCAAACTTCAAAAGTTTTGATATTCATGTCAGGCTCCTAGTGTTTGTTAGGTAAAACTGGGTAAAAGAAGGATGAAAGTGCTCTCAAAGAATAAGTTTGCACGTGGCCTAGTGATGATCTCATATTTTGCCTCAAAGATAACAAATGTCTTTGTTGTCAGCTACGGAAAAGATATAAAGTTCAAGGATTGCATATTATTTTTCTGAAGTAGACAAAACCTTATTGAATCAAACCGAAACATATTGGTCTTTACCTATGAAATTGCCGTTTTGTTTGCAAAAAGTTAAAGTATTTTTTTGTTCGAACTTATTTATTTCTTTTATTCAAAGTAATCACCCCTGCAATCAATGCATCTTTGCCAACGCTGTGGCAGTTTATGGATGCCCTTCTTGAAAAAATCAGCAGGACGGGAGACAACAAACTCTTCAAAGGCGTTTTGTACTGCCTCTCGGGAATTGAATTTTTTTCCCGCTAAAAAGTTGTCCAAATTTTGGAAAAAGTAATAGTCGGTAGGCGCAAGATCTGGTGAGTATGGCGGATGAGGGAGAGCTTCCAAACCCAACTCATGCAGCTTAGAGACGGTCTGTTGTGCAGTATGGGGTCGCGCGTTGTCGTGAAGTAGCAGTGGAGACGACCGATTGACCAAAGCTGGTTGCAGACGTGTGAGTTTCGCCATCATTGTGGTCAGTTCTTCAATGTACACATCTGCAGTAATGCTCTCGCCGTTTTGTAAAAAGCTATGATGAATCACACCAGCACTAGACCACCAAACTGTGACCATCACCTTTCTAGGGGTCATTTTTCGTTTTGCACATTGCTTTGGTACCGAACCAGGATCTAACCAACTTGCTGAGCGCTTTCGATTGTCAAAAAGAATCCATTTTTCGTCGCACGTAACAATTCGGTTCAAAATTCCTTCATTTCTGTGCCTGTTAAGCAGCGCAAGGCAAGTCTCGACGCGTACGTTGCGCTGGCGATCGTTAAGTTCGTGGGGCACCCATTTATCAAGCTTTTTTATCTTGCCAATCTGTCGCAAATGGACCAATATTGTTTTGATGCTAACATCAAAAGCTGCTGCCAGCTCAGCTGTAGATTGAGATTCATCAGCTTCCACAATCGCCTTTAATTCATCATTGTTGACCAAAGTTTCCGGACGACCAAGAGGTTAATTTTTCAAGTCAAAATTCCCAGAATGGAACCGAGCAAACCAATAACGGGTTGTACGTTCGTTTGTACAGTTCTCTCCGTAAACGTCGTTGATGTTACGTGTCGTTTGTGCCGCGTTGGTGCCACGACGTAACTCATATTCCATAATTACACGAAATTTCAAAGTATCCCTTATGAGGAAAAATGTTGAAATGTAATGAAAATACAACGCTAATCAATAAACAAAAGACTTATATTGTAAATAGAATGTCATATTTTTAAAACAAAATTAATTTGAATTTAGAATTCACAGCCAATCAAAACTTTTTTTTGTTTGAAAAAGTCTGTACTGCAATACGGCAATTTCATAGGTAAAGACCTATTATAAGATTTTGGGTTACAGTCGTTAAACCATAAAATCCTTTGGGTTATAAAATATTCGGGTTATAAAAACAAGAGTGTTTAATAATTAAAAAATATGGGCTTAAATACATGTTTAATTATTAGGTAAAGCTTGTAAATCATACGAGTATCTTTTCCAGCTAAACATTTACGAAATCTCTATTTTATTAATGCTCCAGCTGCTCATTAGAGCCGGCCTATTTAAATTTGAAAGTATCGAGTCCACGTTTTCGTCTCTACGCTCTTCGTGCTATAAATTTAAATGAAGTCAGTATCGAAAGTCTTTTCAACAAAAATAGTTTTGTTCTTTGGTGTTAGTGAAAATTTTTTTTACAAAGTGCGTAGAAAAACACTTATTGCTAGAGCATCATTGAGCGTTCAAGGTTCAGCTTGAACATTAAATTGAAGTCAAGGATTCCGTGAATTGCTATGTATTAAGCTTAAGAAATCTTTACGTATAGCGTTGTTTTCAATGTTGCTACGAAGTTATTTTGTATCGTCAATCCCTTGGGTGGCGTACTAACAGAAATGTTAGGTAAAAGTTTAGTCGTTCCGTCTTCTTGAATTTCTTTAATACAAATCATGCACTTGCACCATCGTAGACTGCGTCATCACTTTATCAAATGCTTTAAACAATTTGTTTGTTTGTTCTTGTTTATTGTATATTTGTCTACAGCATGTAAGTTTTTTATTTGTTATGTAGTAAAATTGTTATATTAATTTGTTATGTGTTTGGACTGAAAATCAGTTATTAACGCCTTAGGAACTTAATTGTATGCTGAGTCGGAGCCCATTCGTGACACCATGTAGCATTTTTATTTTTATTTTGGTGTTTGTAAATGTTTATTCTTTCTTTCATTCTTCATTTCAATTTGTTTTTAAGTTTTGTGCGTGCATGTTGTGATGTGAGTACCTGAAGTGGTATCAATAAACTTGTCTAAGTGTGCAAGTCGATTCAAAAACATCATCTTTTTCGTATTACAGTATTCTGTGTTTACGCATTTGGCACCTTGCCAAAGTTTACAAGGTCTCGGAGGAAGTCGTGTGTATGTCTGATCCGCGATTGATACACAGCATTTCACGGTTTATTTATTGCTTTGCGACTAGACTAGACGTTGTGTCTCGTAATGGAAGTTATGGAAATGTTTATCTGAAAAGTTATGGTTTAGAACTAAAAGGTATGATTCCATCCTGGTTAAGCATAGTAAGAGACGTATCAAATAGTAATCTGCCACCGGAGTCACATTAAATATACTAATTCAAAACTTAACGAACCGCATCTGAATAATTATATTGTTTTTGTCACAACAATACATTTCCTAAACAAACAATTGCGACAGATACGACGCCTAACACTTCCAGTAGATCGTTAATCAAGCAAACGCTGCAAAAAGCGTAGGTGTTTGCTCCCAAAACGTTCAAGGCCAACTGAAAGAAAGTAGGCCAGACTTAACAGTGTCGTAACATCGTGATTAGTTGATAATGACTTGTGATCTTTAAACACAATGATGCAAGTATTGACCTGAACATATGGTGGGCTGAAGTGGGCTTACTATTAATATTTTTTTATAACTCGAATTTGATCAAACTGTTCCGCTGAAACTGAAGGTTAAGTGAAGCCTAAATACTTGTAAATTTTTATTTAATTAAAAAAAAATACTTCAAACTTGTCTAGCATTTGACCACGCTCTCACCTGATGGGAAGTGACGATGCGATCGAAGGTGTAGCATGTGCTGGCCATGTAATTGAAGGTGTAGCATGCATGTTCTTGTAGAATTTTATTATTGAATTTCAGTGAGCGTTTAACTAAGTGAGAGCTTCCAAACCATGAACTATCACGACAGAACAGAAGGGTCTTGCGTATGACATCTATTGTATCGATCGGCACGGGTGCAGTATGACAATAATAAATGTGATCAACGATAGCCATTGCTGTTTGCCTCATTAGGAAGTGCAACGAGCTATGGAGGGAGTTATGCTCGGGATTTCACTGCGAGGTAAGATCTCAAATGAGGAGATCCGCAGGAGAACTAGTGACTGATATAACGCTTAGAAATAGCAAGTTGAAATGGCAATGGGAATAGCACATCACTCGTTGAACTGACAAACGATGAGGAGGAAAGGTTGTCGAGTGAACCCTCATTAGACGGGCCGACGATCTGGTCAAAGCTGCGAAGAGCCGATGGATGCAGGTAAACAGCCACTTCAACTGGTGCTCTGTGAGGGAGAGCTAGCAGTGGGCGTCTTCAAGCTGTTGATAATGATCCATAGAATATTGTAGTCAATACCTAGTTTTAAATCCACAATGTTCAAATCACAATGTGTGTGTGTATTGTTCCTCAAGATATATATTTCTTGTAATATCTTTGTTCTGCTTATCAAATGTTTTTGTATATACATATTATACGAAAAAACACAAATTCCTGATAAACGAAGCATTACAATCGTACTGTATTTCTTTTGTAACTTTGACCACCTATTTATTTTATTTGATTTTTGAGATTGTTTTTATGTAATGCTTTAAAGGTTTATACATAAAAACACATTTATGTACGTGTTTGATGTCTAAATGGAAAAGAAGCAAAACATTTAGGTAAAAGTAGAAGTAAGGCAAAAGTAATTTAATGACAACTGAGTTATCATTAAATTACTTTTGATCGTGCTTATCTACCAAAAATTTGAATAACTCAACTTTTGCGATCTCGATTTGTCCAAGAAGGAGATACTAAAAAGCTTTAATAGAGAATTTCCAGTCCCCAGTGCTCCATTTTTAAAGCTTCAAGAATTCCAATTGGCTCACAGAAATTTCAAATCTAAATGAAAATTCGATGAAAAATGCAGCTTTCAATAACATCTTTTGGTAGAGCTCAAGCTTTTTAAGCCTTTTCGTTATATCAACCATAATTTTCTGCTGAATCATTTGGTAGCCCCATAGCTAAGCTATTTAATCTGTGGGCAAGATTTTTAGTGGATAAGATGTACGGTAGGATACATTTATCAAATATTTTTAGCTTATTGCTTTCAGTAACTAAACACACCTCTGTCCGCGAATTTATCTGAACCTCACAGTACAAAACACAGCATCTTTGAATTTCAGGTGGCTTTTCGTTATTTGATCCATGTCTACTTCAGTTTTCTGTACGACGATTTTATGAACGTATCAAGGTGTACCATTATGTCATTAGCGAAGTAAAATATTTCCACGTAAGAGAAATCACATAGAGAGAGAGAGAGCAGAGGAAAATTCGACACGTGTATTATTATTTACAACGAAGATTTGTTTCTTATCCCTTTAAACTCGATTCCCAGCACAATGAAAAGGCGGCCATTTAGGGTTTTGCCTTTGATGGCTTCTCAGAAATCGTAGACCGTACCTAATGAAGTTGTTCAAACATCCTTATTTCGTTCAAAGCTTATCTATTATCATACATCTCATTCTGTTGTAAAGGCTGTCGATATGTGTGAAAGAGATGGTATTATCGGATTCGTATGGAGCTTAATGTGTAAATGGCATTTGAATCGTAACGTTTTGAGGTTGCTAACTAAGGGTCTATCACTTCGGAAAAGGTGTACGAATTTCTCAACGCTCGGCCTACGCTTCTATTGTAGGTTGGGCTAGTGAAGGAACTATGAAGAAATTTAAAATTTATCGAAAATCGATAAAAAAAAAATACTTTTATGATCCAACTTAATTGATTCATTCCAAATTTTTGTTGCCAACAATTTTAAGGACAGCATTTTAAAAAAAATGTTATTGAATGATGTGACGAGCTAGTCGTTCGCCTGATGTTAAGCGACACGGCCGCTCATAACAGAACAGTGTCACTCAGAACTCCAAATATAAAGTTTTGCGTGACGCTGCACTGCGCACATCATCCTGAGACATCAGCACAGTCTGTATACAGAAGCACAGTGTAGTGTAGTACAGTAGTACTGCGAATTAAATAGTAGACCTCGGGAGCACTAACTTTTAGCAATGTTTTGATGTAAGGATGTAAATAATTATTAAAATGTCATGTCGATCCATAATCAATACAAAGCAGCTTTTAGATATTTTTACATCATGTTTAGAACTGTTCCTGAATATTCCTGCCTGATTATAATTGGTCATTGAACTCAAAACTTCCGCAGCAGACTTGCCCTCTTTAAGGGGAAATACACCTCAAATCAAAAATCGCATGACCATGAGAGAACCTTCATACTAAGTTTTGTCCAGATTCCTAAAAATACGACCAGCACTCCTACCGCGTAATTGTTCTGGGAATCGGCTTCGCCTGCCATCCTGCACGCGCCAATTAACAAGTCCACGAGTGCGAGCAAGAGAGAACACGATTACCATCTCCACCAGACTTACGCGGTAAGGCCCTTGTACGCGAGTACGTACATCCGAACAGACGACAGCAAAAATCTCGAGTTGAAGCAGAGACCTCGCTCACTTCGTTCTTTCGGTCAATTAAACTACTCTACATACAGTTAACTAAATAAAGTACTTCTTGATTCAGCGCACGGAATACGTGTCAGCTGAGATCCGAATCGAATGCCAAATTGTTATCGATATTGCAGTCACGTTCACATCACTACACGACCCTGCCTACGTTTAAAATCAAGGGAAATCGATTTTCAACTTTATTTAGTTTCAGATAGGAAATAATATAAAGAAGTGTTGGGTTAACGGATATTGCTTTCTATCGCCCACTGTATTTCCCGTATACAAATATGTAAGCAGTAATTCAACTTTAAATTTTTTACGGTAAATGTTGCGGTATAGTAATCGTGCCCAAACAGTTTTATTATTTATACTTTATCATAAAATACTATACAAGGAAGACATAATATGCTATGCTATGAAATATTATCTACCAGTCAACATGGATGTGCAAGAAAAATTCGGTAGTTATGCATTAAAATCGATATAATAACTTAACAATCTAAAGAGTGTGTGTGTGAGAGAGAGAAAGAGATATCTCGTTGTAAATTTAGTGCTTTAAAGTTTTCGCGAAACAATTTACAACTAATTAGATATTAGTGAGAGACTTTGCTTTTAATGCGCGTTGCAGGTTTTCGTAAGTTGCTATAGACCGCCCATTGTAACCTACTTATAAGCTTTCCTGTTTTGTATTTCGTCATCTTGGTGTCAATAAGGAGTTTAGTTATCTAACTATAGATCCCTAACTGAAAAATTATCGTCTTTTTTCAGTTCAAGATCTGTCGATTACGATGAAACATTGCTTTCAATGCTTTCAAAAATGAAAATGAAGTCATTTACTTATTAGAGGGGAAGCAGCCCTCCTCTTCCCTTATCTTTTTCCCTTTTTCATCCGCCCTTCCTTCTCTGCCCTTCTCTTTTTCTTTACCTTCCTATGCCAGGCCTATAATTCGATCACTGCACTGCAGTACTGTGCAAACTTGTGGTACTGTTCGTAAATTATAGGTTGTACTATACATATAATAACGAAATAAACGAAATGGTATTAAGCTTTCCTGTGACTCCTATAATCTCGCGGGTTGGGTTCACAAAAATCTATAAAGATGACCTGTAAGGCTTATTAAATTTTAGTGAAAACCATGATTGTTTTCCCCTGAACTTGTTGACGGACCAGCTCGGTTTAATTATGGCGGCAACTGGATCATGTCAGGGGAGTTCTTAACCACTTCTTACGTGACCCATCTTTATTGTTTCGCCTTATTCAAGTAACTGTTTAAAGTCGATATAATCATTAGTGATGACATGTTTTGTTTTAGGGACACAGTGATTTGGTTTTTTGGAACTAGAAGACGGAGCGTGTGCCGGCCTCCACTGGAAGATTGGGCTTAAATTTTTAGGGGCTCAGTATCATATACGAGTCTACAGTCTCTTTGAGTAAAAAGCAGTGATATATTAAAGATTGAGTCAATTTGGTGATTCCATGCATCTGATAGAGAGTAAGGCCTCTGGTAAGTACTGTAAAGTACTGTATCCTCTGGGAATGCTCTGAAGAGCTTTCTGATCTGAACTCATTCCTATATTTCCATAACACTCGCTATCGTCAAAAGCTAAGTCTCACACCAACCGAGTTCTTTCTTACCTCGGATTTGTTCGGTGACCAGTTTGCCAAAGTCAGTTGGATGCGGCCGGCAAGCAACCGTTCGCTAATAGTTAAATGAGGGCTTATTTTTAGCAACGAACGTCTTCCTCCTGATAACAATGACGATTACTCCGAACATAGTATGTCAATGATTTGCTCTCTCCACTTTTTTTTATCCCACTCTCTCTCTCTCTATCCTTATGTTAGACAACTGTTGTAAGGGAGAGGAGGAGGAGGAGGAGGAGGGAGAGAGAGTACACAAAATGACACAGTAGTCATAAATATATTATTTACTAATATTATTAAACACTTTAGGTTTATTTTTAAACTTGGGGTAATTGTCTTATTGGAATTATAGAGATCAATCAACTTAATAATAAAACACCAATATTACCAAATATTTCTAAAATCATGAACAAAAGCGCAATTTTTTCCGCTCCAAGCGGGTACGGCCTCGTAGCGGGTAAAACGGCTGACATGGTGTGGACACAATGTCAAATGTGTGTCGTCAAAAATATTCACTTTTACGGAGAACCAAATTCCATCCGAGTAAAAGTCATCACTGTGTAAATCAAACAAACAAGTGTCTGCATCCAACGGCCGAGCGGACACGCCTAACATTGCCACAGGTTATAACTGGTTGCTAATGGTCCTCTACTCTACGTGCTATTGGGAGAAATAAACTGTAATTTTTGAGAAAAGGAGGTATATCATTTTTACCCGCCTACGTTATTTTGTATGCTTCTCCTCTACAGCTTACTAGCATTTAGTATTTTGTTATTTAAATTGAAAACTGGGATTACGCGCTCGCCATGAAACCTCTGCTGCCTATTTAAACGAGAGCACTTTACTTTAGCACTTTGTACTGGGTCCACGGTGGATTCAATTAAAATAGTTCGCCATAAAGGTGTATTTAAAGCCAACCCTCAAGACCTCATGTTAGCCTAAATGGAAAGTGGCATATAAACAGATTCTCCCATCTATTTCTACATTGCTATCTGAGACGTTTACCCTCGTCAACTTATCACCAAATACTATACGCTCATTGGTTGAAGACAGCCAAAAATTAACAGGCTACCAATAAGTGTTCAGTATTGTGTTTAAAATATGTGTATTAAATATGAGTTTCTCCACTAATAGCAAGGCCATAATCATTCCCCGTTTCTTCGATATTTGATGTTTTCATTCCCCTTATCCGGGTGTATCCCATCAAAATTCATAACTGTGACAGTCGATTACCTCACATCTGCCGTTAAACTCCGGTAAATATAGACATGCAGCGCGAACAGACATCGATATATGCAAATACGCTAGGGGAAATCCATTCTCTCCAATTTTGATTCGACTGGTTGTCATGCAGTACTTACCTATCAAAAGTCGAGTGAGACATTTAACTAAAAGAAATGCTATGGATTATGTCATTGGGTCTTCTATACTTGAAGGTTTATGTCAATACAGTAATAGTGATTTAGAATATAACATTTTAGATACATACTTCTGATTGGCCCTACAAACTGATATGCGTAGTATGCGGCCGTGACGTAGATCAGGCGAACGACTAGTGTTAAGTTATACTTTAAAAAATGATCTGAATTCCTTAACAATGGTTTTTCTACGAGTGGCTGTACCGCTAATATGGCTTAACCTGCTGTTTCGTATCTCAACGAAACCTTGTTAAAAACTGTTACTCAAATCAAGGATCTTATTCTCTCTCCATCCCCATAACACATTTGTGGTGCAACTACCGATTGTAGTATTACTTATTCTGCGCTACAGGTCTTAAAGGACGATAAGTAAACTCGTTACAGCACCAACTCTGCATAAGTTACCTGTTACCTAGTGCGGAAGTCAGAAGCGGAAATTGAAACGAGAAATTGTTTAAGAAAATGTTGTAGCAAACGGGAATTGTACTGAATTGTTTTTGTAGGGAAAATGTTGTTTATTTATGCTTTGTCTACAAATTTTGCATGAAATGTAATTGTTCGTTTATAGAACAAGTATTTGGTTTGATATCGCAATAGTAAAAATAATATTGATTTTAAAGAGAAGTATGAACGATGAAATTGTAAAAGAATGACAAAACTCGAAAGACTTACGCTTTGATCGAGATAAATAAAAGGAGCTGTGAGAAATTGGAAATAAGAAACTAGCGATATTAAATATGATATTGACGATGCAAGAAAATTACTATTTGCAACTAAGATTCCCTAAATACAAGTCAAGTGTCTAGCCAAATATAAGATGCTCAACAATGCTCTCCTTCTATTGTTTTATTTATATGTGTTCCCCGTTAGTCTCTTATCTCGTTCCATATGTGTTTATAGCTAGGTATGGAACGTTAGCAACCGGCTTACTGTACGTTTTGCAATTTGTTATCGCCCAGATGGTCGAGATTAGAATAATTGATGGGACTACCTTCCCTTTACCATTCTGACCTGATTTAATTTCACAGTTGACAGTTTTCGTTAACCTACTTCTGCAGACGCTAGGGCACGGGTGCACTAGGGAAACAGTTTGCTGTTCAGCAGCATGATAGTAAGTGCTACGTAAGTTTGAAGGCATATTTCTGCTGTTGAGTGGACAGCTGATGGTGGTAATGTAGTAGTATTGACGCCCATCAGCCATTCCCTGAATGAGCTCTAGCTCCTAGTGAAACGTCCGAGATCTCATAACACACAACAGCAACAGTTCCCAGCGTGCAATATCCTGTGAACCAACTAGTTCGCTCTATAAAATAGTTTTCAGCTACATGTACTATTTAATTTTTCAGTGGTTCAGCGCAACGCAAAAATGCAGTAAGAGTCTGCTTGGTGCGACGGCTTCCTCTGACGTGAATAACTCTGAGAATATTTTTTGTTTTCATATGAAAATGCCGTTCTTTCATCTACCAGGTTGTTGGTTTTTCCAGTCTATCGTGAAATCACGACATGTCATTTTGTCGTTATTAGTAAAATCTTGACTAGTTATAAATCAAGTCTGCCTGTTGTTTCTCATCATTGAAATATCACACGATAAACAAACGTCCAAAGAAATACCTCTACTTCAAAGTAATTCCTTAGCAGTAAATTTTTTAGTGTGGGTTAGCTATTGAGAAAAAATTCGGAGATGAGATGAACATCCTCAACTAATTTTAAAACGACCACTCCGTGACTTTGATTGGCGGGGCGTTTCCTAATTATCAGGTTAAAATAGCTCCGTGCCGGTATCTGTTGTGAACTGTGATGTAATGTTGTGATATTTTTTTAAGAAACAGAAATAGATCTTGATGGAATAATCAAAATATATCGTAACATAGATGATTTGATAAGAATATTTTGTGTTTCTGATTTTATGGCTTTAGAGTACGTATTTATAAGTATGAGGCTTACAAGATGTATAAATAAGGTTTTGCCTTAAGTTGGTTTCCGACTTGGAAAAATGTCCCATTAAAATAAATAAATTAAATCAGTATCTCTAATCACTTTTTTTTTTCTTTTTTTTTAAATTTCATTCAATTAATTCAATGAATTAGTACTATATTTAGTATTTTAAAATAGAATTAATACATTTTCAAGTAACTAAAACTTACATAAACCTTTTCTATTACTTAATAAGCACTCTCTACGTTAAAATGAAAATTTTATGGGCTTTGTCGCTGTGTGACCACATCGCCCAGTAAGAAAATGCATACAAAAAAAAATTACAATATCATTTGATTTAGCCCAAATCCGTTAATTTATATAATAAAAGGGCCTGATACGACATAGGACAACTCAGAGAACTGTCACAAAATCCTACTTCTAACATATTATGTCTACTAAGCCAAGCTCTCCTGTGGGTTTCATTCCGCACACACTCCATCAAAATGTGTAGGACATCCTCGAGTACTCCGCACTCGGTGCAATTAGCAGATGGTGATCTCTAATCATAATCGTCAATTTGTTTGCTTAGCAGTAGTTCGGCTATTATTTCCACCTCCTACCGCATTTTCAGTCCTGTGAGTTCTGTGAAGTAGTGAGCGTCTAAAACTCTTACATATTCGATAGCTTTAATGATATCATTGGCCCATCTCACATTTCTAATGATGGTGTCAATTATTCCGGTTGTTCTACATTTTGATTACAATCTTGCTGAACAGGAACCTCCTGAAACTGGGCCTTTTGTTTGCTTTATTAACATTTGTATCTTATTGTTTCAGGTTTGTATCCAGAGAATGAAACAAAGGAACAAAGTTCACTCTACGACTACGATGGAACGGATCGTAACGTAAACAACGTCTAGAAATATATTCAAATTTGTACGGAATCACACTTAAAAAATAACACTTAGAATTTTGAAAGTATACGCCAGATATACTTGATCTTTTACCAATAACCTAATATTTTAGCAAATTGTGCATTGATATTATGGAAAATCTAACCCATGTATAGTGAAGGAAGTCATTTTGTGTTTTATCTCTCTCTATTGAGTTTGAAATTAGCAAAGGTAAAGCAAGACAAAACATTGAGTAGCTATTAGACTGTTATCTAGTGATTGTAGTAAAGCTTAAGTATCTAATTATATTTGTCCATCTTAAACTTTCTGAAGCATAATCTTGGTACCTAAACCTCTGTATATTTTCCCATCTTCAACCTCGTGGAGCGATGTTCCCCCATTAATCCCTCAAGTACCCATCCATCCATCAGTCGACTCACCCTATTCAGTAGATTAGTCGACAATAACGGAGTTGTGCTCGGGTCGGCGAGTCTGATAACCTTGTGGCCTTGGGGCATTTGGGACGAGATCTACAGCTCGCTGCTTTGATTTTAGTTTTAGTTCCATGGTTTTAGTACATTTATTAGTCTGAAATTGAACTAGTAGCATTGGCTAGATGTTCTTAAGATATGGGCTTTGTTTGAATGGGGCAATAAGTACCTTGTCATGTCGGAAATTCGTTCATAGACTGTTGTCTATAAATAATTGGGTGGCGTATAAAAGCATCGCCATCGATGTCAGGGTTTTGCCAATTACTCTAATGAAGTGACAAGCAAAGATTCTAAAAGAAATCAAATGTCGAATGGTATAAAAATATTAATGTTGATGAAAGGAGGCGAAAGAGATGAAAGAAAAATAAAAGATGTAGATGGTGACAGATTGCGTGAGATAATGGATGCAAATTTACCTGTGACATTTCTACTATCCCACTACTTTACTACCTTTTTATCGTTTAGTCGCCTACATCTTTTTTATTTACTCGGATGTTGTTGGTTTATGCTGTAAGGTGCGTAGGCGTACTGCATAAGGTATGCAGAGTCAGCTGTATTTTAATAGATCTTTTAACTTTAGTGCGTTAGAGTTATTCAACCCTTTGTGCTAGTTCCTTAAACTTTGTATTTTTATCTCGCCACTACAGGTTGAATGAACATTGGTTTACATAAACGAGTTTATTCGGGGAGTTTCGAGTTTGCTTTCAGGATGTGTTTGAGAGAAGGTGTTGGGAAATTGATGAGTGAAATATATCATAGAGCGGAGAGCCTAAACAACAGGAACAGGACTAGAGACCATAGACAATTAGAGACGAATTTATAGACAGCTTCGCTAGGTCACGTGTTATCAGTGACGCCATCGCAATTCGCAATTTTTGTTAACCGAGCGAATGAAGTGAAGTCTCTGCCTCAACTAGTTTTTGATTCATCTGTCCGCATGTAAGTACCCCCTAAACTTGGTATGCCAAGTTCTTCAAGATCATGGGATTGTTTTGCAGTCGACGATTTTTGATTACAGATGTATTTCTTTCAAAAAAAGGAGAAGTTTTCTGTGGTGATGGTACCCAATGTTTTTGACAAATATTATCAAAATTGGCTGATTACAATATTTACTAATATTTGTCAAAAACACTGGGTACTCAATTTTAAACCAGTATTACAAATATGAGCAAAATCGGACAAGAGGTTATCAAAATATAAGGTCCTGCCTGAGTTTTGAGATTAAAGGCCAATATTGATCATTTTGGCAGGAGCATTCGGTAGGTAGGTAGGTAGGAACTCAATTCTAAATACGCTGACGAAAACATTTGAAAAGTAGTATAAAGCTGCCTTACATCCAAACATTGCAAAAAAGTTGGTGCTCGCGAGTCTGCTGTTTGCAGAACTACTAGCACTCTGGGAAATGGGGTAAAATAAAATTCCTACGATGAGGTAAACATGAACTCAAACATCCCCTGTATCAGTCTGAGTCTGAGTCAGTCTGTCTCAGTAACTGGCACTCTTGATCGCCATCGCCGCTTATGGTGGAGCGTATAAAAGATACCGGCTCGTCTTTCTACGATAATAATGTAAATAGAGACGTGATAGGTGCATAATTTTCATTGATTTTCATTTTGACAGCCTCTGTGGTGTGGTCGTTGAGCGGATCGGCTCGATTCCCGCGGCAGGACAAGTATTTGTGCACAGAAAAAAAAAAACGCAAATACTTGTTCTGAGTCTGCGTGTTGAGGGATCCTCGCAGTTCCTGGGTCCCTAGACACAAGGAACCCTAGTTAGGGTCTAGGATCTATATGTATGTGGTCGTTGGGTGTTATTATTATTGATAAATCCATTGTTATGCAATGTGCTGATGTTTCACCGGTTTCAAACATGATTGTACATAAAATCTCTATTTTTGTCGTTGACTTATTTAGATTAGAAAAGATATGCCTACCTTTTAAGTACTGAACCGTACCTCAGGTACGATTCGAAATAACACTTAATTTATACGCTAACATATCCATCCAAGTTAGATTATCCAACAAAGCAACAACGACACTACTGTATAGTGTATAGTATTATATAATCTGTGACGATACGATCGGTCCGATAACGCCAATGTTTACAAAAGCGTTTGCAGCGCGTAAACAATACGCGAATACACTTTCGAGTCGGGAACTGCGGCATTGTGTAACCGCCGCGGTTTATTTGTGTAAATACGTTTATGAGCTTGATTAGGTGCTTAAATGCTTTGGATAAAGCTGGGATTATTAGACTTATTAAACAGAGTATCATTGAGTCTTGGAGTAAAACGATCCAAGCGTAGCGTGGCGCCGTGGTGCCTTTGATCTATTGTTACCGTTACATTATTTAGTATCAGGAGAAATTGTAATTTAATTCTATAATAAAGCTATACTACAGTATATAATACTAGTAGTGTCTTTACTATTTCGGCTCATGTTTTTTGAACATGGTCAGACAAACCAGCTGACGGCCCGCCTGGTGGTGATCAGTTACCGTCGCCTAGACACCTGCAACACCGGGGACGCTAACGATACGTTGCCTACCTTTTAAGACTCTATTTACGTTGTCGTTTGAAGTGCCCCATTAATATTTGGAATGTAAAATATTTATATATTTTAATAAAAATAAAAAATATTAAGAATACAGGTACTGAATATGATAAATATAGTAATGATTCAAGAGATCGATGGCATTTTGGGTTCTACTGCCATTTATAAAACCACGACGGGTTCTCAAATGACATGTTTCGATCAACGATTTATGAACGCGAATACAAAACTATTCATATCTCCATTGGAACTTTTGTTTAATTTGTTCGCATGACCAAACTGATTCCACGCATTTTAAAACGCACGGTCAAATCGTATCGAATTGATCTGTTTCTCGCTTTGTTTCTTAAATCAATATGATTGCTTAGCAGCCCTTCTAACAGTCATTAACTCATCAACACAAACATAATGAGTGACATAAATGTACCAAGCTGTAAATGATTCAGGCGGAAATTTATCCTAGAAAGTAAAAGATAGTCTTGGCTCAAGATGTTGGAATTAGAATTTTTTTCCTCTTCCTGTATTAACTCTCAACTCCGCTCATCCTGCGGTATAAGACAATTCCTGAATAAACAAAATTAAACCGAGGAAAAGACCATGGCTTTTCTTAGCAAGACCCTCGCCGTACAATAACTGCTCGATTAGGTATGAAGTTGTCTCCACACAACAGAAATGAGGTCACGTAATGCAAGGCCCAATTCCACCGTAGGAACGTAGCGTGGCCTCTGTTTGCGAAATATAACCGGAAAACTGTTACTGTTACCGCTTTTCCTAACAAGCGGAGCGTCGGGTCGTTGACCCCGCGCGGGATCTCTTTATAGCTGCCGATGCGATACGGAAAATGTTTGTTTTGCGACCCTTTGCTGTACGAGGTTTTTGCTTTTGAGTTGTGGATTGTTGTGATGTTGTCAAAGGCTTTATGAAATTTTTGGTAAGAACCCTTAAACCACAATAATGTGTCATAATTGAAGGGTTAATAATAAAAAGGATTTAACTGTCAAATTGACAGTTTCGAGAAAATTGACGTTAAACTTCAACGGCTTCATTTTAATGTAGAGTGCTTATAAGGTTTATGTAAATTTCAGTTGCTTGACAATGTATTAATTCCATTTTAAAATACAAAATATAGTACTAATTCGTACAATTACTGTAAAAATATAATATAATAAAATAAATATAATAATGTTTTTATGCTAAGCGAACTGTATTCCTGTGTCAGATAAACCGTTTTTAGACTGACAATCTCGACATTTAAGCCTCTAAGTCTTTAATTAAATTTCGGTATTTTGATAATGTATTATTGTAGATAATTTCACGCTGAATCCAACGATACCAACAAGTCATTTTGTAAAAAAAATCAGTTAAACCGTTTTTGTTCTCACCCCTTCAATTCTCACATCGAATTTAGTTGTACTACGGTGTACTATCGTGAAATAAGTGACTGACTTATTCGTCATACAAAACTGTTTTCTTTTCACAAATTTACCATGAACACGATGTTAAAATTTCAATAAAACAATGTCTCTTTTTAATCCGCTATTGAAATTATAGAAATATCATGACATGATTATAAAAAAGAAATCTTCAAATATATCGGGAGCTCTAAAACTGCGTTATACCAGTTACCACGCACGCATCGCGCAGGCACATTACGCTTGAGTTTGCTGGCACAGCCATGACCAAGCCTACTACTCCCAAGTCCCGTCCTGTACACTATTAGTCCTCACTGATCCGAAGGACAGAAACATGAAGTATGATACTAACGGAGTGCTCAAATACCTACAGCTCACTGCGAATTCATCTTCCTCCCCAACTTTGACCTCTAAGAAGCTGCGGCTGAACAAAAGATACAATATTTCGCAAATAATTAAACTGCCACCGATATGGGCAGCCGTGTAGCTTAACATCATGCGAATGGTTAGCTTGTCACGGCATTCCTTAACATAAAAAAGAAAAAAAATTTAAACAGATTTATAGGTGACCGGACTTTTTTTTTGCAAAGTATGTCTAGGTATAGTGGCAGATTAATTGTCAAAGCAGTAGTGCCCAAGTACTACTGTGTTTCGGTTTGAAGGGCATTGTAGCTAGTGAAATTACTGAGCGATTGAGACTTTATGATCTGTATTCGATTAATCCTATTACCATACTGTGCTGATGTCAGGATGATACAGTGCAGTGTCGCGCAAATCTTTATATTTTAGAGTTCCGAGTGACATTGTTCTGTTATGTGTGGCCGTGGCGCTTAACATCAGGTGAACGACTAGTTCGTCAGAAAATATCGATTTGGAAGTTTGCTGCCTTTCTAGTTGACCAAATGAAACAATAAGACAGCCTCAGTGGTGTAGTGTTTGAGCAGGTCGGCTCATAACCCGGAGGCGATGGGTTCGATTCCCGCGACAGGACAAGTATTTGTGCACAGAAAAAAAAGCGCAAATACTTGTTCTGAGTCTGGGTGTTGTGGGACCATGATCCTCGTAGTTCGTAGACACAGGGAATCCTAGTTAGGGTCCAGGATCTATGTATGTGATCGTTGGGCGTTATTATTGTTATTATTAATAAGCATGCCATAAATAGCAATATATTTGTGACCAAAGAAAAGGGTTATTCGAATTCAAGTGGGTTTAGTGTTTGGGTAGAGAGAGCACCCACTCGTGTTGATAGGGTTAATTGCGAGGGTGTAAAAAGTTTCGCGTTTAATTTTTTTACCTTTTTCAAATGTTGGGTCAAATAAGGGTTGCGGTTGCGGTGCGGTGCGGTTTTGACGTTTTGTTTCGTGACGAGCTGGAGTGTTTTTGTTCAGATCATGTTCTGATGAAAATAATTTACGAAATGTATTTTTTGACAGGTGCACGCAGTAACAGCTTTTCTGTTTTTCATAAGCTTTTGACCTTTGAAATAAGGTAATTCTTAACTCCCGTTACGATAAAAAACTCGTAACATGTATAGTATATACAGGGTTTTTCAATAAGTTATAATGTACTAGTAGCGCCCCGCGGTTTCACCCATGGATAAAAGGCATTTTAATTATTTGCTTATCCCACGGGAAAATTTCACTTTTCCGGGATAAAATGTAGCCTATAGGTTAAACCAGTGTATAGGCTGTCTTGGTACCAAATTACATCCAAATCAATTCAGCCGTTTAAGCGTGAAGGAGTAACAAATATACACACAAACATACAAACTTTCGCCTTTATAATATTAGTGTGATTATTCCTTATTGAAAAAACCTTTTTCATGTAGGTTAATATTCTTATTATTATTTCAATTCGGAAGAATAAACTGTCAAGATTGGTCATCCAAGTATTTATATCTCTATCTTTTTTTCTTGCCCTTCCATTTCTGCCATTACCATTATTAGCCACCATTGGTACCATTAGTAGCTATTACTAGGGACATTTAACTTAACTCTGCTCTACTATTATTGTACCGGCGACATTAGGAATCGGTCCATTTGTTTTATCACTAGGTAGAGAATAGAATAAGCTGTACGAAGAAACAGAATAATTTTCAGTGCAGACAGTAAGCGAATATGCATTAGCGCCTGTTTTAATTGTGTAAGCAATGTACTTAGAGATTCTTGCCCGTGAAACGCTTGCAGGAGAAATCACATCTTTATCCTTATTTTTGAACGGGTATAATGCGGTTGGTCTCTATCGACCTTTACAGCGGGATCTTTATCCTTCCTAGTGGGGTATTCAGGTCAGTCGTTTTCAATGACATGCTACTAGTAGTACTGGTAGTAGTACTAGTGTACCAACTGTGTATTGGCTCTTCAGATTTTAGCTGTGGTTTTATATTACCTAAACCTGTTTTATATTGACTTTTGATGTACCTAATAATTTTAATGTAGTATATGCATGGCAACGCATCTTGTAGCTATAATTAGCTGGCCCTATTAATATTGCTCAGTTGGTAGTGACCCTGCCTTCTGAACTGCGGGTTGTGGGTTCGATTCCCACCCAGGACAAACATTTGTGTGATGAACATCGATGTCTGTTCTGTGTCTAAGTGTTATAATGTATTCTATGTATGTATTTACAAACAAAAAGTATCTAACTATTGTATCAGTTATCTGGTTCCCATAGTACAAGCTTTGCTTAGTTTGGGGCTAGATGGCGTTGTGTGAGATGTCCACACATATTATTATTATTTTTAATTAAAATTCCTCCCGCGTAAAAACGTATCGGTGCAATATCGCATGTTTTCACGTAACTTCTAAATTTAACATGAAATCACTGGGCAAATAAGACTATGACCTAATCTCACATTAAGTAATAAGTACTATACTAGACCGCTGATGTCTCAGCATGAAGTGCGCAGTGGAGTGTTACGCGAAAGTCTTTACTCTCTATTTTAGAGTTCCGAGTGACACTGCAAATGATGACAGCCGTGTCGCTACACATCAGGCGAACGACAAAAGATTCACTTTTTTCATTTCGACCAAATCGGTTTACTGGTTTTAGTGTGAAAGGCATATCCAACAACAGACATAGCACTAATATTATAGAAACTGACGTGAGTAGTACTCATAACTACAACTATTACACGGCTAAAATTCACGAGATACAGTCGAATAACTCGACCGGTGTTCGGGCAATAAACCGAGCCGCCACCACCGCCGCCGCGCGTACTCCTTGAGGATGGGCATCTTTATTGCCCGAACACCGGTCGAGTTATTCGACTGTATCTCGTGAGTTTTAGCCGTGTAATAGTTGTAGACATAGCACTGTATAGGAATTCTGTGATACAAACAAAAAACCAATCAACGTTTCACAATAGTAGCAAGGATAAGGATAGATTAGACTGCCAATGTTCAAAATTATGTGCAAAAATGCACTTGTTTAATGTAAACCTACCGGTAGAATGTACGTGTCATGATCTACGTCACACGTTCGTTATTTAAATAAATAAAACATGTCAGTACGTATTATTATAAAAATGTTCAATTCAGTAGACAGGAAATAGTATAGACTGTTTTTTGTTAAAGCTGGTTAATTTTTTTTATTATTAGATAGGCTTGTGTCAGATTTAGTGTCTAGTCTAACCGCTTCGTGCTTGAATATTTATATTGTCATGAATCATGTTGTGATTGACTCCCAACTAATTTTCCATTCACCTATTATTCTCAAACTACGGTTTTTTGTTCATTCTGATATTTACGTTGCTATTGTGGATACAGTTATGACCGTAGTTCAGACTGGAATACTGTTTAATGTTCGTATATTCTCAGTTTATAAATATGTAGTTTTCCACATAGCAAACTACATTTACAGTTTAGACACGTAAATAGTACCTACATACCCAGAAACTACAAAAAACTCACACTCATCTAAAACAAATGTAAAATACGTGCCCAAAAATTATATGCGGCTGTCGGCGAAGTACAAAGATTCTCCCCCCTTTGCGACATACGCCGGCATGACACATTATGACGTTAGGAGGGTCTTTACGACCGTCAGATATTCTTAATGATTTGAAGGGTTCTTCTCAAAATAATGGAAATACTTATCTATTTTAAACTTTAACCTTATGTGGAGTTAGGTTCTATTTTGGTTTTAAAATAGTTGCAACTACAAGTTTAATTTATTAACCGCGTGCTAGGGTCGTAAGATACTGCGTATTATTCTATTTTTGGATATCATCAAATCATTCAAGTGTTCTTTGTGTAATAGAACTGATATTGATATTGATTCATTTATATATACATATATCACATACAAGAACTGAAGAGAAGTCTCCTCTAAAAGAACGAAAGAAAGGAAAACTTTTTTTTTTGTTGACATTTCACACAGCGCCATCTAGCTCCAAACTAAGCAAAGCTTGTACTATGGGAACCAGATAACTGATACAATACTTAGATACTTTTTGTTTGTAAATATATACATAGAATACAATATGACACCCAGACACAGAACAAACACCTATGTTCATCACACAAATGTTTGTCCTGGGTGGGAATCGAACCCACAACCCACAGTTCAGAAGGCAGGGTTACTACCAACTGAGCTATCGGGCCAGTCGTATTTAACATCTACGTATAAAAATTAAAGAAATATTACAAAAATATTAATACAATTATATATAAACAGTACCTAGTTAAGAGTATATAATAACAAAAATAAAAGAGAAATAGAAGAGTAGATATAGCACGGAAGCAGTGGTGTCGAAAAGGGCTATTAATAGGCCCCCTTAACTTTGCCGTTTTAATATTTAGGTCTGTAATTCGCTCCGAATCTTGTCCTGTTTTTTACAATCGCAGATTAAAGAAGCCAGTATTTTCTTGAGACAATGGTTTGGCCCATTATCGGGTCCATTCTTTGTTACGTTTGTATAGAGCCAACAACTTCAGTTAAAAAGAAGCAATTTTTTATCATTACTAGAAGAACTTAGGAGAACAGTTCCTAAAAGCCAGTGGCAATCTAAGGAATTCAGCGGTTTATAGATGAAGAAAATGATAGATAAATGCAGTTCAACGGTGAACTACATTTATCTATCATTTTCTTCATTATAAAATATCCTCATTTTCATTCTTTCATAGACTGGACACAATTATATCCAAACGACAACGTGACTGAAGACAACAAAAGATAAATGGCTGAAATTGCTCTTGTCCGTTGACATCTGTCTCCATCTGGTATGTTTGGTCTCTTGGCTTGATGTCGTGATATATAAAAAAAAAATTTAAATAAATGAAGTTATGTTCGGTGAAAGAAACCGAACCGATTTTGAGTCGACCGGGGAAAGTGGTTCCCACCTACTAAATCACGAACAAGTTATATTAAAAAGGAAAAGTAAGGAGGATGCTCACGGATAGAGCCAACGGCTTCACACCGGACCTTTGGTTTCAAGGACCGTCCTGGTGGTGCACTCACCGTGCCGCCTGCCCTACCTAACTTGGTCAGCTAGTTTGCTTGGGACTGTCAATTGGTGGAGAAAGTGAAACTAAAGTGAATTTAGTACAACTCAATATTTACTCAAAAAAAAACACACAAGTAGAAATATCTTATGCAAAACAAAAGTCTACAAAGTTCACATCGGAAATTAAGAAAATGACACGCTCACTCAATCACGGCGGAGGTGTCGTTTCGCGGGAGCCAGCCGTCGCTGGACTACCACCGCGAAACAAAAAATAAATCTTCAACACGAAGGAAAATATGTGGCCATCTTGGTTAGGCCACCAGTCGACGTCGTCACGGGCGGATATGGGCGATCCGTCCTGTCGCTCCCCACACCCGGGGCTCTTGACGCGACTTCGTAAAAATGAGCCAGCAGCTACTCCTGCGCCATGCCGACCGTAGGAACGGCGGCCTCAAAGAAAACCCTCAGCGCACATCCATGTGGGTGCGGTTTTTTTAAAAGGTGCGCAGGAGCGGCGAACGCGTGCACTCCGTGGGCGCGCGCCTCGCTGACTGTCGTGGCGATTGGTTCGCGGCACGATTCTGCTGGGCGCGGTCCACGCTTATCGCGTCTTCTCGCCTCCACGTAATATGGCTATCTCTCTCATATATACAATCAATAACCTATATTTATTAACTATTTTAATCTTATTTAATTACAAGTACATTACAAAACTAAGAGGATTTTTCTGATCATTTATATACAAATACGTCCAAGAATGGTTCAGTAATTGTTGTGATATTTGGTTGGAAAAAACCGACAAGAAGCTAATGATAAGAAGTATGTACTTTTGGTAAATTACAAGTCCCACAGACTACTACGAGTATGAAATGTGATTACTGAATCGTTATTACGCTGTTTCTGATAAATGTTTGTCAGTAGGACCCGCACTTTAAACAAACGAAAACATGACTGTCAGGTTCCTTGTCCAAAATAGTTGCATCAAAATCTTACAGAAATACTTTAAATCATTTTGTAATTCATCAGCCTTGGGAAACCTTAAGGTACCTAGTAAGTATTTATTCTACTATCCAAATGATAGGGCTAATGGTAAAGCTATAATTAAGAATAATTGTTTTTCATATCACAAAGTGCCTGGCCTTCTTAATGCGGGAGCAGAGTAGTACAAAAACGTTGCTATTGCAAAAGTGTCAGGAGAAACTGACTATAATTAATAGAAAAAGTAGCTACACGCTACATTGAGTAACCTTGAATTTGAATCCACTACACGACGAAACTATTCCGATGAGGAGTGTAATGGATGCTTTTTATGAATATAATAGAAACCTTTAGGAAAGGAATACTTTTAACGGTTATAGTAAATATAATCATTTCAACCTTCTCAAACAGTTTTAGTGTTTCTAGAACTTGACTTCTATGGGAAGTCTGTGAAAAAAGAAAGAAGATAAGCCCTTATCATAGATTAAGTTCCTAAAAATACGTTAAACACATATTTCAGTTCAATAAAAAGGTCAAATGTCAATAAATTGTTTTTTGTTTACAGAACAGTGCGCCAATGTGGGAGGAGTTCATATCGAAGGCGACCAAACTACATTCCGCACTGAAGTAAGTATTACAAATGTAGTTTTATAAATAATAAATATAAATATGTAATATTTTTCGAAATAAAAACTTGATTGATTGATTGATTGATTGATTGAGTATTACAAATGACCTGTACTTCATCTTTTTTTCTTTTCTTTTTACAGTATATGAGTTTGAAATTTTCTTTCCCAGTGCTAGTTCAAGCCATTCGGTACAATTTAGAACAGAAAACACTGATCCGAAGCTTCAATTACCAATACAAAAGAATATACGGACAGCCTATGCGGTGTGGTGGTTGATGTTAGGTGGGTTAGATCCCCGCGGCGGGACAAGTATTTGTGCACGGAAAAAAATCACAAATACTTGTTCTGTGTCTGGGTGTTGTGGGACCATGGTCCTCGTAGTTCCTGGGTTCCTAAACACATTATCATAGTTAGGGTTCAGGATTCGCTGGGCGTTATTATAGTTACTATTATACGGAATTACACTAGATATTCTACCCTCACGGGCCTCGTTGCTCTCTTGATACAAGGAATCTTTGGTGCCACGTTATGATTATCGCTAATCGTTATTAATTTGACCCTTTCTATTAAAATTATCCTGATGTTGGGTTAGATTTAATTTAGGACTACATATCAATGTGATTAGACAGCCAATATGACTAGATCGCTTTAATACTAAATCTCTAATCCTACTAATATTATAAACGCAGAAGTTTGTATGTATTGATGTTTGTTACTCTTTCACGCTCAAACGGCTGGACAGATTTGAATGGATAGACAGAATTATTGGATTAACGCATACGCTACTTTTTATCCGCGGGTGATAATGAGGCAGCGCAATGAGCGCAGTTGGTGTTACATGTATTTGCGATTAAATCAAACTGTTTATGTAACCCGGGTTCAATATCAATGCCATTCAAAGTAATGTAACGTGTCAACGATGTGGCTGTGTCAATTGGTGGTAAACGACGGCTATTTTTGCAATTGCCACCAGTGTCGCCCTCTGGCTTGTTACTCTGAATTTACGGTGCGATCTGTGACCTTTAAATTTTCTTCTGAGTTAGTTGTGAGTTGCACATATTGGTTTATTGAGTAAAACGAATAAAGTAAAAACAAGGGCACAAGTTTTATAGAAGACTCCACGCAGCAGTTGCAGCAGGCAACATGTCGGAGCGACATGGTTTCAATTTATGGTACTATTTTATATTTCTCTATGAAATATCTTCAGGCGAGGCTACGCTAGCTTCACTAGGTGGTAGGACTTTTCTCAAAGTTCGTCTAGGTAGGTACCACCGCTTTGCCAGTTATTCTGCTGCCAAGCAGTGGTGCGCAAGCACTGCTGTGTTCCCGTTTGAAGGGCATTGTAGCTAGTGAAATTACTGGGCAAATGAGACTTTATGACCTGATCTCAAAGTCTAGTAATCTTACTAGATTGTGCTGATGTCTCAGGATGACGTGCGCAGTGCAGTGTCACGCGAAACTCTATACTTTAGAGCTCCGAGTGATACTGCAACTGATATGGGCAGCCGTGTCGCTTAACATCAGGCGAACGGTCAGCTCATCACGTCATTCATTAACATAAAAAAAGCTACGGAAAGTACCTCATAAGAAACATGGAAAGCAGTAGTGTCGCGACGACACGTCCTTTGCTGCTGCTGCGTGGAGTCAGCTACGGACTTGTACCTTTAATGTTGCAATTTTTATAATGTTATTTCGAGACGTGTCGGGTGCACAGTTTTCTTGAGTAAATCCATTGTTGCGCGGCACGGCCGCCCATAACAGAACAGTGTCACTCGGAATTCTAAAATATTAAGTTTCGCGACACTGCACTGCACACATCATTCTGAGACATCAGCACAGTCTGGTAATAAGATTACTCGACTTTGAGATCAGGTCATAAAGTCTCGATTGCCCAGTAATTTCACTAGCTACTTTGCCCTTCTGTGTGTCGGTACTGAATGCTGTGTTGGCGGCAGAATAACTGGCAAAGCGGTGGTACCTACCTAGACGAACTTTGCAGAAAAGTCCTACCACCTAGTAGGAAAGTCCTATCACCTCGTAGAAAAGTCGTACCACCTAGTAGAAGAGTCCTACCACCTAGAACGTTTCTTTAAATTGGTTATTCAAATTTCGTGTTTACCAAAAACTAACTAAATCAATCGTAACCGCTATGCTGTGGTCGAAGATATAACATTTATATCTAATTAGTGTTTTAGATAAGCATGTTATCACCAACCGCAGCATCACGCGCCATCAGATGTGATCGTGTGAAACACTAGCCTAGTTTAGAAATAAATAAAAACGAGTGTGCTTTAGACCACACGACTGAAGTTGAATCTGATTTAGCTCCATCTATCGGCTGGTATAACTTTGTTTAATGTTAATGTCGCCATCTTAACAATTGTAAATTGTAATTTTACCGGACATACCAACATAATAATACAAATTTGAAGTAATTTTTAGCTTTGGTATGTTTACAATGGAGATCTACGTGAACCAACAATATTCAAATTCCGTTCGCTCGTCACGCATACATCAGCTTACTCCCCAAGTCAAGCGTGCGTAAATAACTTCTTTCAAACATTGCCTATAATGAAACTATTACACCAACTATTACCAAAAATCATTGTTTTGTTTAATCTCCAGATCGGCGCTGGTCGCGATAGCAGCATTTCTGGACGCCTTCCAGAAGATTGCAGACGCTGCCACCAATGCCAGAGGTGAGTGTCCTTTATTGATTACTAGTTGCGCCCCGCGGTTTTACCCGCGCATAAAAGTATTTTAATTATTTACTCGTCCCACGGGAAAATTACGTTTTTCCGGGATAAAATGTAGCCTATATGTTAATCTAGTATATAATCTATTTTGGTGCTGAATTTCAACCAAATCCATTCAGCCGTTTGAGCGTGAAGGAGTAACAAACATACACGAATACACTCAAACACACATACACTTATACAAACTTTCACCTTTATAATATTAGTGTGATTGTTTGTAATACTGGCTGAAAATCAGTACCCGAGGTTGTTGTTTGCAGCCTCAGTTGTATGCTGAGCCGGGACCTATTCCTGACATCGCGCAGTATCGCATATTATTGTGTGTGATTGTGTATAAAAGTTTCGATTGGCTTAGTATTCATGTTACCTATGCGACATTGTGCGTTAGGAATAAGGTTCAATTTCAATTTTTTCAATGTATTGGCCTATCGCCATATCTTAAAACCATTGTTGTATCTTCTATGTGTAACTTGGCATATGCCATAGGTACGTAGAATGTACGACATTTTCATGCGTTGTGTGAGTTTATGCACATAAGATCAAGGCTCGGATGGATGACGAAGTGAAATAGTTCCGTTTTAAATACACAAATGGTATTAAAATACTCTAATGGCCAACATAGACCCCGCTGCGGGTGTAACCGTGGGCTGAACTGTTAAGTGCAGTTCACCCCCAAATTTCCCCCCCAAAATTCCCCTAAATTTCGGGAAAAACATTTTTTTGATAAATAGTATCCTTTATTAAGGTCTTAGGACCTTAATTGTATGCTGAGTCGGAGCCCATTCGTGACACCATGTGGCATTATTTTATTGTTTTGGTGTTACGTATTTTTTATCAGTTGTGTGTCACGAATAAATGTTTTTCTTTCTTTATTTATTTATTTATTTATCCCATTAATGTAGGCAATCTGCCTGCAAAGTTTCATCCGAATCCGGTTTTGACGCGAAAGTCACAAACGAACATACAAACGAGTTCAACATAAGCTATCAAAATTGATGTGTTAAGGTGCTTTTTGCAATGAAAATTCAGGGATCCCTCGAGAAAATGTGTAAGCAGCGGGGTGCCTTAGTGAAAGCGAATCACCACTCACTTAAATTTCGAAGACTACACAACCTAGTACTGTTACAAGCTGTTATTTGGCATGCGCATTGCGCCTTCTTAGGTATATAGGATGCTCGCTTTTAGATTTTGCGAAGAGAGCTAATCAAGTTTATATTAAGTGAATTAAAGTTTATATGAAGTAACACAGGTGAAACCGGGCGGAGCTGGTGTATAATATAAGGATAATATCAGTATGTTGACATTATTATTATTTCTACCCGCAGTCTCTGGCGCGATAATTTTTTGCATGTCTTTCCTCTTAGTGCAACGATCATCTTTGCACAAACCTGTTATAACTTATTATAATATATTAATAACCAGTTTATTGTAATGACCTCTGTATTTAGGTAGATACCTATATGTATTATAAGTCATTGTCATCGTAAGGCATGCTGTAACCTATAATTGGTTGTGCATATAGATAATATTTTAAAGCTTTATTATTGTTATAGAAACTGTGTATCAACTGTTGGTGAACCAAATAAATAAATAAGTTCTAGGACGATCGCAAAACTTTACTGGCTTCGTCTCCCACAGGTAATTTTTGACGGTACTACAATCCCGATTAGAAACGTCGTCCAAAACCTTGGTATATGATAGGCAACTATCACAACAGCTTGCTGAAAAGACGCGCGCAATCGTTTCCTCTGACGCCAGTTGAGGAAATCGTAGGAACGTTTGGAAACGGAAAAAGCAAAATTTTTCTCCAGACCCCATTTGGCCGTTTATTTGCTTTAAAGTCGGCCTACTGCTTCCTTATGAACACTAAACACTACTGGTCGTTGTTCTCATATACAGTGACTAAACTAACTGCTATTTCACGTATATAGTTACTTAAATTACTTGACTGTGTATGACGTCACGTAATCGCGAACGGTGTTTCAGTGGGTAATTTCGAAACGTCATAATAATTCATAATTCATAATTCATTTATTGGTATATAGAAATACAGGTCAAATTTGTAGGTACTCGTAGGTACATATTAAATATATTTTCTACATTCGTTTTAAGAACATAAAATAAAACATAAAATAAAATTGTTAACTTTAGAAATTAAATATAATAAATATAATTTAATTATAATAGAGTATTATTTAATACGGCCTAATGCTTAAAAATTCATCAAAGTTATAGAAGGTTTGCTCGATGAGCCAGCGTTTCAGTCGCAGTTTAAAGCAATGAAGGCTTATGTCCGCCTCTGTGACGTTTTCTGGCAGTCGATTGTATACTTCGGGTCCCATGACATGCGTTAACTTCTTAGATTTAGCCAACTTACAGAAGATATATGCTAACTTTCCAGAGCTCCGCGTGTTGTATGGGTGCATATCCCCCCTCCTCTTGTACCGTATCAAGTTTACTCGCACATACACCGCTACTTGGTAAATGACAATCGAGGGCAGCGTTAATATCCGTAGCGACTTGAAGAATGGCCTGGCAGAAGAACCCTTCGGGATGCGTGCTATTGCGCGCACGGCCCGCTTCTGCATACGAAACGCGCGCAGGCAGTCCGCGGACCGACCCCAGAGTTCTGCGCCGTATTGCAGAACAGAGTGGACCGTCGCGAAATAGCACGACCGCACCACGTACTCTGGTAAGAAGCGCGACAGTCGGTGGAGTGCGAAGCATGCGCTACCTAACCTCCCACATATTTTGTTGATATGCGACTCCCAGGTGAGCGCTCTATCTAGCTCAAATCCCAGGAACGTGGTGCTGTTGCATTCCTCTAACCTAGTAGTTCCATTCACGCAAACCTGTAATTTTCGTGGTTTCTGACCTGCGAGACGACAGAAATGCATATAATGGGTTTTTGTTAAATTTAAAACTAATCCATTTTCACAAAACCATGTTGCTAGCTGACAGGCTGCAGCATTCAGTTGCTGCTCAAGTTGGTCTACGGATGGGGCTGTTACCACAGCTGCAACGTCATCGGCGTACATCAGTACTTCGGCGGCAGTAATGGCATTAGGTAAGTCGTTCAAAAGCAAGGAAAACAGGATATTGGACACTGCCGACCCCTGTGCTACTCCCATCGTCAACGGTAGAGGATCCGACCTATCTAGACCTCCGCCTCCCACCACTACCTGGAATCTGCCGCAGATCATGTCTCGTAGTACACGGAGGGCTTTACTCTGGATACCGTAGTACCGCAGTTTTACTGCGAGTATAGCGTGGTCAGCCACGTCGAACGCCTTTGAAAGATCACAGCAAAGCACTGCGACATGCTGCTTTCTCTCGCGGGCGTCCATCACCAGACGCACCACCTCGCGGGTAAGGCAAGTTGTTGAGCGGCCCTCCCGGTACGCATACTGACGGTCAGACAATGCATCGGTCGACGATAGGTAATCTATTAAACGGGAGCTTATACCGTTTTCGAAGACTTTTGCTACCGCAGGTATGATCGAAACTGGCCTGTATCCGTCGAGGTCCTGCCTGTTGCCCTTGCCTTTGAACAGCGGTGAAACTTTGCTCAGCTTAAGAGGACCCGGGAACACCCCATTAGTTATGCATAAGTTGAAAAGTTCCGCTAACACACCGGCCATGGAGGTAGCCGTAGTGCTTAGGAGCTTCATAGATATTCCGTAAGCATCCTTCGATGGTTTTGGTGGAATTCTTTTAGTGATGATGTGGAACACTTCATCTGCCGTAAAAACGCGCAGTCTCAACGAGCGATCCGAAGGCGCGCGAGCTGCACTTAGGGTTCGTTGGACACGAGCCGGGTCCGCCTGGGGTGCCCCGCATGCCGTCGCGGCTCCCACGAATCTAGCATTCATTTTATCCACAAGATCTTTTTTTGTCGGAAATGGTAGCCCATCTAGATTCCTAACAATGTCGGTGAAATCAATGTTGCAGTTATTAGATTTGCCTCTTTGTTCATTGATAATACCCCACATTGACTTAGCGGTATTTTTACTTCCTACTATTATTTTAGAGTAGAATTTAGTTCGCTCTTGCATAATTAAATTGTCATACTTAGTATTTAAGTCAGTTATTAAATCATTAATAAATCAAGAAAATAAATAAAAATGGAGCTATCAAAAAATATGTTTATTTGTAATCTCATAGAAAATATTAAATAGGTACATACCAGCAATCCAAATCTAAAACATCCGACGATCGCATGTTTTAGATTTGATCTTAACTAGCTAGTCAGAGCTCGGACTTCCATTTCCATGAGAACTTTATTGAACTTCATACGTTACAAAATATTTAGTGTTCGATTATGCGTTCTTTATCATACTTCTTACGTCTTCAAACCCCTTAATAATTGAGGACAGAATGACATTTTATTATCAATAGTTAGCATTTCGTAAACTACGTTGAATTATTTACTTATACAAAAACTATACTTATACAAAATTTGGCTAAAATCAAATCACTAAGTAACACAACATGAAATTGATTGAGTAGGAGAAAGAGAGTTAGTTTATTTGTTCAAACTTGTGGCTTGCTCTAATTTGTTATTATTACTTGTTATTATATTTGTTATGTTACTATTTTATATGTAGAAAAATCCTTAACTCGGGTTAAGTATTTTGAGTATTCTGAATTTGACTTGTAAAAGAGCTTGAAATAGCACTTTTGCAATAATTTATTAAACTTTGACTTAGATTAATTTTATAGAGCAAAAATAAATCAATACCGCGAACGGTGGTTTTAAAATGTTTTAGTATGGGCCTGCTTGATCTGTGACCAGGGTGATCATGAAACTTTGATTGCAATGCAACAGGAGAAATTTACAAACGAACTATAGCACATAAACTGCGTATTGAAACTGTCAAATCCATACAAAGTGTTTCTATTGGTTGCAATCGAGTTATGTGATCGCCCAGCAGATCACTTATATTTCGTGTAATGGTTTTTTGTTTATGGTACAATTGTGTTTTTAATCCAAGTGATATACTCAAATACTTTGGTGTACACCCCAGGCACGTTGGGCTGACCACATGGCGTGGGACCAAAACTAACAATTCCAATGATATCGTAGATTCTATTTTGATTTTCGAGCATGAGAGGTCCTCCGGAGTCTCCCCTGCAGGAATCCTTGCCGTTCACGCCCCCAGCGCACACCTGACCACTTGTTAGCACCAGGTTTCTACCACCTGATTTGTAGGCCGGTTCGCATAACTGAAAACCAATAAAATTGAGGATTGTGTTTTATTTTTGTAAATCTTTTTAGGTTAGACATTTTAGGTTTGCATATTTTTTTGGAACTGTACTTATGTCACAGAGCATGGCAATCTAATAGCGTAGCTATACAGAATGTTTGGTAGAGGGTTGGCCAGACGTGGTGGGCGCTTGGGGAGATCTTAAAAGTTCGCGTAAAAGCTGCTTGATGTTAATTTTTTATTTCCTTTTCCTAGCATTAAGAAAATTTTTATTATTTTGTTATTATAATAGTCTAATAACGAAATTGCCTTGACCACACACACATCTAAGACCATAAACAATCAAATATGTTTACCACAAACATGCACGAAAAAACTTTAAAATACAAATTTCTTACAGTATTCCTAATTGCTTTTACTCGAATTTTACTGTCCGAATAGATTCTCTACACGCCCACCACGTTTGACAAACGATCTACCAAACACCTTTTATATGCCGACTTTTATCGACGAGTAGAAAAGCATAATGTTTCTGCCATTGTCATCGCTGCCTCGCTAATTTTATTTTCACCGTTTGATAATTGCGGTACTTACAGATTTGCTCACAAAAGGCAAGTCAACATGAAGCTTCACATTGCTAGATGGCTGAGTGGTTGACACCGCTCCCCAACCGGCGGCGTACATGGTAAAATTATCAGGAGGGGTCAACGTAATATCTGTAGTTGGCAGGCATATTGGACGTATGAAATCTGTAACCGGTAATTGATTGTTTAGAACCGCCTCACCTTTCTTAGATGATATGACACCCAAGTATCTCTCTGTTCTGATTCTGAGTACATTCTCATATAAAGGACTTATTAGTTAGTTGAACTACTTACCAGTAAACGGAGCGTTACTTTCAATTCTAATTAGTGCTATATCATTGGGCGACTGTTTTCTATTAGTGCTGTAGTTAGGGTGCGGAATGGTGCGCTCTATCTTGATTATTACAATGCCTTGCGTGCAGTCTTCACCGCCAGCTTCCACAGGCTGACAGTCTGGTCCATTGTTCTGCGTATCGTATTCGCCTAAGCGTACATTCGTCCTGGAAACCATAAAAAATATCACAAATTGCATTTATTCACCAAAGCCAACGAGGGCTTTGGTCAAGATTAGCATTAAAGTTTTAGTAACACTCACGGTGTACCAAGTTTCAAAACATCACCAACTACGCAGTGGGCAGCTGTGAGCACGTATCGGCCGCTAATGAGGGCACCACCGCATAGCAGCTTGATCCTGTTCTTCTGGTAGTACTCTATGATGGCCAGCCAAGGGTACTGGTCCACTGTTGTTGCAGTACCACCTAAAAGTTATGATCATAATTAACAAAGCGAACAAAGACATGAAATCGTTGAATACGTTACAAATCTTCATGGACAAAAAAAATTAACTTGAAAAAATACTTAAAAATGTAGTCTTTATTTTCATTCGTCGTTGGTGTATAAAAGCTATGGTCTACATATTATGCATCGTTGGCATCATACAAAACTTTGTAGAAGAGAGAAGAAGAGTTCTTAAGTTTTTTTATTGTGAATGGATTCCGACCACGCGTATGATATATTGTGTATGATGCTTGTTCCTCTTGTGGCGATGCCAATGCTGGGAAGGTTGGTCTGACCAGTAAACGAAAACTGTACGAAGTGTTCTAAAATCTCTTAGTTTTGAATGGAATCCGACCATGCGTATAATGTAGATATGATGCAGACCTACGATCTTATTGCCCACTGTAGCATCTCTGCCGCAGCATTCGGTTCTTGGATCGGGCGGGAAGGCCGACACGACGCTGGCGCAGTTGTCTACAGGCACCACCGTCGCAGCCCGTGGTGGCCCACAGCACACGCTGTACTGCTGGGTACCTTGACATCTGTGGAGCATGAGCACAGAGGTCATTAAGAGTTCGTTTCCAAATCACTATTGAATTTCTCTCTGTATGGATATCTACCATCCATTTCCTAGTATGATTATAAGTTAACTGTTGATTGACTAACCATTAATGTTGCATTAGTGATTCGTCTTAGTAAATCCACCAAAAATAAACTTTAGTTTTTGATAATAATTCACAAACCATTCAGCTTGTACCGTTTGCATGCCCTTGGCATTTGCCGTAACAGGTTTAATACAGGCTCTTCGCATAATATGATGCACTCAGCCGAGATATAGATAATTATACTATATTATGTTGCTATGTATGTATTTATAGGTGACATTCCTTCTAGGTATAGCACGAGAAATACCATGCGATAATTAGTGTTTTAATCAATTGATATAATCAGGCGTGACTTCGGGTGTTTTAGTTGTCTACAGGTAAATTATAAGGTTTTTATTTGTTCATCGGATAAACCGAGTAATAATTGAAGGGTTGAGAATAAAAAGGATTTAACTGACAAATTGACAGTTTCGAGAAAATTGACTTTAAACGTCAATGGCGTCATTTTTATGTAGAGTGCTTATAAGGTAATAGAAAAGGTTTATGTAAGTTTCAGTTGCTTGAAAATGTTTTATTTCTATTTAAAATTACCAAATATAGTACTAATTCATACAATTACTGTAAAAATATAATGTAATAAAAGAAAAAAAGTAATGTTTTTTTGCTAAGCGTACTGTATTCCTGTGACAGATAAACCATTTTTAGACTCAAAATCTCAAGATTTAAGCCTCATTTCGGTATTTTGAGGATGTATTATTGAAGATAATTTCACGCTGAATCCAACGATACCCATAAGTCATTTGGTCAAAAAATCAGTTAAATCCTTTTTATTCTCACCCCTTCAATTGTAACCGTGATTGCAGATTGTTCTTTATAGACACAGAATAAATAATAGTGTAGGTTAATACCTATTTGCCGGTGAATTCACCCGAGTCAATCTGTAACACCTCTATTTGATACTAGAAGGGATGAATTTTCAAAAATCCTTTACTAAGCTATCTAGGGGCACAGAATGCTAACGCGACAGAAATTATTGCACGCGGCGACCGCGCCGCTCTGGCCTTCTCAGTCGTCTCTCCACCAGTACCGCGTCATGTTGTAGTTTAACCGATTATGTATACCGACTCAAAATATATATTTCAACACAAATTATATCAATGGAGACCAGAAAGAATACGTCGACACCCACAACTACAAAGTAGTGAATACTTACTTTGAGTTTAGGACGTATAACCTATTTTCATCTGCAACCGGTGGCTGTAGCATTGCAGCAAGGTGTTGGCAAGAGTAGATGCTCACGCACGCCCCTGGCTGACCATCAGGGGTGTAGCACGGGTTTGGGCAACACACCTTAAATATACAAAAAGAAGATGTTACATTGAAACCAAAACATCATATCTCCTTCCACCACTATGAAATTAGAATCTATGTAACCTAACAACATCGAATTGAATTGATCAGTTAAAAGCTTCCAATTTACTATTCAATGACGATAAGGCCATCTTGGATTTCACGTTATTTTGACAATATTTAAATCAAAATAATAATATAAACGATAATAATTAACCTAATTCCGGGAAATAGTATTGTATAATACATTTATGACGCTTTCCATCAATTTAAAACTGTTTTTTAATTTGAACAACGGCATTTTTGCTTGTTCACGTAGAAGTCTAAATTATAAAGCCTTGCATGGCACTGCACTTCGCACGTCATCCTGAGGCAAGCACAGTCTAAAAATCTTATTACATACTAGACGGAGATCATTATTATACTCGTATGTTCCTGCGTTCTTAGATACAGGGAATTACGGAGTCCTAGTTGGGTTCCAGGATCTGTGTATGTGATCGTTGGGCGTTATTATAATAATAATTGACGCATACAATCTAAATGCCGTGGGATCCAGTTTTGCGAAAAGGACCACCCCATGTCTGCCCTTAGGTGCAGCAAGAGCTGGCTCAGTGAATTTCCAGGGAATAGGCACCGATATTTTCTTTCTTCGGTACATTTAAATCTTCTGCGCTCACCAAACCGACCTCCCCCCATGATAATGCTGATGATATGATACAATATAATATACCAGATCTTTGTTACCTTAGGAGTGCTCCCTTCAAAACCACACTGTGACTTTCTCAGTGTGTCCAAATCTGCCTGTGTTTTATCCGGTTTCTTTATTATTTCCAGCAGTTGCGAACACTCGTACAGAGACTTGCAAATGCCACTGCTGCCGCTGGGCGTCGTGCACGTTGATTCTGTAAACGCGTTAAAGGATCCAGGTGTTATTAATAATTTAACTTGTTTGAATTACAATGTGTGGAATTCCACGGGGTTTCATTATGCAGTGACCACAAACTGGAAGATTCAGTGTTGGCCCACTGGGAGAACCGACGATCTGGTAATGACGAAAAGCCGAAAGATGCAGGAGAAAAAAACGAATAGTTTTCAAATCAGTATTTCAAATTATAATTTAAATAAAGCTGTCTGTGTCGTGAAAGACAAAAGTTTTACTAAAAACCTTTTTCGCATTTTAAAGCTACTTAGCTTTGTTAAAAAGTCAATGTCATTATGTTGACCTTTATTGATTAAGTAATTAAGTTTATGAAATTACGATGTTTCTGATATGTGTAATCATTGGAAAACCAGTGTGGCGTGCTGGCCCACGAAAAAGTTTCTATACCAATCTCATAGATAAACTTTCCAGCTAGTTGCTAGGGGCAACGAATGTTGTTGATAGAGACTACATATTAGAGAAAATTTTATTTTCCGTATTTTGGTTTTTGTAAATATCTTTTTAATTAATATATCTTATACAAAGTCAATCGGCATATCATTAATTCAGCAAACCTATGGACCTCCTTCTATTACAACAAAAGTGTATTTAACTAGGCTTTACTGGTGACCTGTTTTGAACCGAAAGTCCACGTTTGCAGTAAATGTGTGTGATTTTGATTTTGTTGCTGATTGCGATAATTCTGATACTGATTCACATAAAAATGTCGCTCTCAACCGATAAGAACGAAGATGTTTGTCGTGTGGGCGTGCGAATTCCGCCGTTTTGGCCTGAAAAGCCGGCCATTTGGTTCGCGCAGATTGAGGGCCAATTCGCGATATCGAACATTACTACGGACAATACGAAGTTTTTCTACGTTATCGGCCAACTAGACCCGCAGTATGCTTCTGAGGTGGAAGATATAATCATCAACCCGCCCGACACCAACAGGTATGAAAAATTGAAGTCGGAACTTATCAAACGACTGTCCGCGTCACGAGAAAAGAAGGTCAAGCAATTACTTATGCACGCAGAACTTGGAGACCGTAAGCCATCTCAGTTTCTAAGACATTTGCAACATTTGGCTGGACCTGGAGTTCCCGAAGATTTTTTACGTACTATCTGGACTAGTAGCTTACCAAGTAGCACGCAAACGATAATCGCTTCGCAGATGACGTCTTCACTGGAAGCGCTCGCAGATCTCGCTGACCGCATACATGACGTTGTTTCGCCTACAGCGCACGTAGCATCAACATCAAGTGCCATACCAGGAAGCTCTTTAGACGCCATGAACCAACAGATTGCTGAACTTACCAAACAAGTGCAAGCTCTAACTGCGCAGGTGAACCGGCATTCACGTGCACCGAATCGTTCAAACAAGAAAACGCGCGGTCGTTCTAGCTCCACACGATCACAGTCGAACTATAGAAAATTTCCTGTGTGCTGGTATCATAGTAAGTTCGGCAATGAAGCAAGTAAGTGCGTAAAACCATGCGACTACCATGCGGGAAACGCGAACAGCAGTCGGTAATGGCGACGACCGATTGCCAAACTTCCGGTCGCCTATTTGTCACGGACGGCGCTACGAAGATGCAGTTTCTCATCGATACTGGCAGTGACGTATGTGTCTTGCCCCGATCAGCACTCAAGGAACGTCGTGAGAAAACAAATTATGAGCTGTGTGCGGCAAACGGTACACCCATTTCTACTTACGGCTACGCTCATTTAGTGCTGAACCTAGGCTTGCGCCGTGACTTTACTTGGCGATTCATCGTAGCGGACGTTACAAAGGCCATAATAGGTGTGGATTTTTTATCATTTTACAACCTCATCGTGGATTGTCGAAATCAACGTTTAATCGACAACACTACAAGCCTTACGTCCCCAGCTTCACCTGCACAGTCAACTGGGAACATTTCATCGGTAAAAGTTATTTCTGGAAATTCCGTATATCATAACATACTAAGCGAATACCCTGAGATTACTCGACCTTCCGGTGTCCACCGTGTTCCGAAGCATAATACCATGCACCATATACAGACTACTGCAGGACCGCCAATAAGCAGCACACCACGAAGACTAGCACCGGATAAATTAAAAATTGCAAAAGACGAGTTTGCAGATATGTTGAGGAACGGAACAGCCAGACCTTCAAAGTCACCATGGTCATCACCACTTCATCTTGCGCCTAAAAAAGATAACGGCTGGCGTCCATGCGGTGACTACAGAATGCTCAACGCTAGAACCGTACCAGACAGCTATCCCATTCGACACATACATGACTTTGCACATTGTCTCTCCGGCTGTCAAGTATACTCGGTTATCGATCTCGTAAAAGCTTATAATCAAATTCCTGTCTGCCCTGAGGATATTCCGAAGACCGCAATCACGACGCCGTTTGGTTTATACGAATTTCCGTTCATGACGTTCGGACTACGTAATGCCAGTCAAACGTTTCAACGATTTGTGGACGAGATGCTTAGGGGCCTTGAGGAGTTCTGCTTCCCGTTTCTGGACGATTTTTTGATCTTCTCACCTGATCAGGAATCACACAAGAAGCACCTTCATCTGCTCTTCAACAGACTCAAGGAATACGGCATGGTAATCAACACGAACAAGTGCATATTCGGTGTATCAGAGGTAACGTTTTTAGGACACAGCATCTCAGCAGCTGGCACTAAGCCGTTACCATCAAAGGTAGAAGCGGTTGCGAATTACCCACCACCAAAAACCGTCAGAGAACTGCGAAGATTCCTAGGAATGGTGAACTTTTACAGAAGGTTTATTCCTGACGCAGCGCGGCATCAAGCGCCTCTGAATGCACTGCTCACAGGATCAGTTAAAGGTTCACATCCCGTGCATTTATCAGAAGAAGCTACTAAAGCATTCATCGCCTGCAAGGAAAGTCTCTGCCAAGCAGCACTACTTGCTCATCCAGACTGCCAAGCGAAGCTCGCTATAGTCACTGATGCTTCAGACACAGCAATGGGCGCAGCTTTACAACAGCATAAAGACGGCCTGTGGGAACCTTTAGCATTTTTCTCTCGAAAACTTTCGCCATGTCAACAGAAATACTCGCCTTATGACAGGGAACTTCTCGCCATCTACGAAGCAATAAAATACTTTCGTCACATGGTGGAGGCGAGAGCCTTTATTATTTACACTGATCATAAGCCCATAACTTTCGCATTTCATTCACGAAAAGAAAAGTGCTCACCAAGACAGTTCAGACATCTGGATTTTATTTCACAGTTTTCCAGAGATATCAGGCATATTTCAGGAAAGGATAACGTTGTGGCTGACAGTTTATCACGCATCGAAGAGATTACTCAGCCCATCGATCTATCCAAGCTTGCTCAAGCACAAAGCACAGATCCTGAACTAGAACAACTTTTGGATAGCGATACTTCTCTACGCTTGACAAAAATCAAACTGCCTGGATCTCACACAGAAATCTATTGTGACAAGAGCAGCAATGTGGCCAGACCTTATGTGACCAAAGACATGCGACGGCAAGTGTTCGAAAACTTGCATTCTTTTAGCCACCCTGGCATAAATGCGACGACGAAACTGATATCGGAACGCTATGTATGGCCTAGTATGCGAAAAGATTGTAGAGAGTGGACTCGTTCCTGCCTAGCATGCCAACGATCAAAAATAACACGTCATGTCTCATCTCCATTAGCATCATTCAACTTACCTCGAGCCAGATTCATGAAAATCCACATAGATTTGATCGGACCTTTACCTCTTTCACAGGGGTATCGTTACTGTCTCACATGTGTAGATCGCTTCACACGATGGCCCGAGGCTATACCATTACAGGAGATAACAGCTGAAACAGTGGCAAAAGCTTTAGTTCACGGATGGATATCCAGATTCGGCTGCCCTGAAGATATCGTCACTGATCGTGGTCGACAGTTTGAATCAGAACTTTTTAAGCATCTGTCCCACATCATCGGATTTCAACGCAGACGAACTACAGCCTACCATCCAGCATGCAATGGACTTGTCGAAAGATTCCACAGACAGCTTAAAGCCGCTATTACATGTCATGCGACCAGCAGCTGGCTTGAAACACTTCCACTTGTACTACTGGGAATCCGGGCGGCATTTAAGGAAGACTTACAAGCGACTCCAGCTGAACTCGTATATGGAGAGACACTACGACTCCCAGGTGACATTTTTTGTCAATCGGCTGATGGTACAGAGGACTTGACAGTATACACTGAAAGACTGCGCACATTCGCCAAAAATTTGTTGCCATTACCAACTTCTCACCATGGGAATAACCGCTCCATATTCATTTTCAAAGATTTAGCAACAGCATCCCACGTCTTTCTAAGAGATGACACCTCGCATCCATCTTTTCAAGCAGCTTACACAGGCCCGCATGAGGTGATAGAACGAGGGGATAAAGTTTTCAAGCTCCGCATAAAAGGCAAAGAAGTCACGGTATCAGTCGACCGCATTAAACCTGCCTACATACTTCGTGAGTTGGACCATTCTCCCGCCGTGGCAGCACCTGAGACCCGAGACGCTCCAGTGACCACCACTCGATCAGGCCGAACAGTGCGTTTTCCAGAATATTATCGCCCGTAGGACGGTCTCTGGAGGGGGGTGATGTGGCGTGCTGGCCCACGAAAAAGTTTCTATACCAATCTCATAGATAAACTTTCCAGCTAGTTGCTAGGGGCAACGAATGTTGTTGATAGAGACTACATATTAGAGAAAATTTTATTTTCCGTATTTTGGTTTTTGTAAATATCTTTTTAATTAATATATCTTATACAAAGTCAATCGGCATATCATTAATTCAGCAAACCTATGGACCTCCTTCTATTACAACAAAAGTGTATCGAACTTCGCTTTACCAGCTTTAAAACTGAAACAGATTGTTACCGTCTGCCCCCACGAACATGAACCACGAGGTGTCAGATGGTAACACTTATTAGCTATCAGCGCCCACATCACACACATCGACAGCCGAAAGATGTCTACAGAGCGCCACTTTGAGCAGCTGCTTACGTCATGCATCCATCGGCGTTGACCAGCTGGGCGATCACAGAACTTGGTGCAAGCGAAAAAACAAGTTTTTTTTTAAATAATTATAATAACGCCCAGCGATCACATACATAGATCCTGGACTCTAACTAGGACCCTAATTGTATGAATTTGATAGTTTTAGGACGTAGTTTATGTGCATAGTTAATATGGAAATTTTCAAATTAGGAGTGAAATTTCTCCTGTTGAATTGCAATCAAAGTTCCGTGATCACCCCCCTGGTCGTCGGTCCACCTAGTCCAATGACACACCGATTGTTAACATCTTTATATTATTATGTTTAACTTGATTAAACTCCCACCAGACAATATCCACAATTTCTTACTTATTAATTAATTATGATATACTTTATCAATATTTTTAATAATAATAATATGTGTGGACATCTCACACAACGCCATCTAGCCCCAAACTAAGCAAAGCTTGTACTATGGGAACCAGATAACCGATACAATACTTAGATACTTTTTTGTTTGTAAATACATACATAGAATACAATATAACACCCAGACACAGAACAAACACCTATGTTCATCACACAAATGTTTGTCCTGGGTGGAAATCGAAACCACAACCCACAGTTCAGAAGGCAGGGTTACTACCAACTGAGCTGTTGGGCCAGTCAACATTACGTTTTATAACAGTGAGTGTTATTCTATATTTATAAACAAATATTAACATAAAACGTAGTGTTATTCACGTAACTTTCAAGTGCAAAGCTATTTATTGTTAGAAAACAACACATGGAAAATGTTATCAAAAGCTGTACGAAGAAAATATATAAAATTTAAATTATAAATAATAATAAGAATAATTAAATAAATAACGTTCAACGATCACACACATAAATCCTGGACTCCCGTATCTATGGACACCAGGAACTACGACATGGCCCCACAATATCTAGACACCGATTTTTTTTTTCTGTTTTATTATACACAAATACTTCTCCTGTCGCGGAAATCCAACTCGTAGCCTATCAGTCGACATGCTAAACCATTCCACCTCTGCATTCGGAAAATCAGTACAATACATATAACCAATACCAATACCACTAAAATACCATTTTTTTTATGAGTAGCATTCGATCCAGTTCGGAGCTGTCTCTAGATCACCTGCAGGGCTGTGCATGAGCTATTATCTCTTCTTACAAGAAAGCATTGGACCAATGAAAACACAACAAAAGATTTTTGACGTGATCCGCGTGATCGTTCATTGGTCAAAAGCTTTCTCCAGAGAAAAGTCGATTTTTGTGACCCATTTTATCCCTCCTGGAAAATTTGTATTGAAATATAGGCAACAACTGAAGGAAACGTGTATTGCATTTTAATTTGACAGCCTCAGTGGTGTGGTGGTTGGTAATGTTGTTGGCAAATACTTGTTCTGAGTCTAGGTGCTCTGGGACCATGGTCCTCGTAGTTCCTGGGTCCCTAGACACAGGGAATTCTGGCTAGTGTCCAGGATGTATATGATCGTTCGTTATTAACCGAGCAAACGGAGTAAGCTAAAGTCTCTGCTTTAACTCTCGAAAACTGCTTTCATATGTTCCGGATGTGGATTCTTGCGTACAGTTCGCATTTTTAAACGAATCTTAACGTAACTTGATACTCAGATTCTACAAGTTAATGGATTTTTTTTGCCGTCGGCGATATATTTTTATTATAGGTGTATATCCCCCAAAAGCCCCCCTTTTGGGGGATATACACCCATGTTACATGTTGGCTGTGGCACCATTTAACGTCCAATTTTGATAATATTTGGCAAAAACATTTGGTGCTCGATTCGAAAAATGTGATTCAAATATGAGCAAAATTGGCAAAATGCTGTCGAGATATAAGACCGTAAGTATGAGTTCGGAACTAATATAAATACACATGCCGTGTAAATATACACTATGCAGTGTGGTCCCGGACTAGACTGAACACAATTGTTGCAAAAACGTTTGTGCTTGCCAGCTCAACGGATCGCAGAACTACTGTTATTTATTTGTCATGCAGTTAAAGACAAACAGAAAGTTAAAAAAGCGAGTTAAAAACATTTTGAAATGGAAAAAATTATTTGTCCTAATGCGCTCAAACAAACAAGTGAACATCGAAACAACGCATAACAACCAATGAACATAAACAAAAGCGTGTGACAAAAATATTCATCTGAACTGGATTACTTTTAAAATGCGTTTTGGAAATCGCTGCGCGCTCATCAACTCATCAACTCATCACTACCGTCAGAATCATCAGCGGGGTGATAAATTATGGAGTCATCATTCAAACCTGCGATCAAATATATTAGTTTAGCTTCAAATTTTGTAGCCCATAGAGAGTGTATAAAACTCTTTACTATTATTTTATTCACCATATTACAGAATCAATCGACAATCACAAACCAAGTGTCACAATGGGCGGTCTTATCGCTTAAAGCGATCTGTTCCAGACAACTCAGAAATATAGGGAAACGAACAACGAAAATAAGGATTAAGGATACAGTACGGAGTACAGGAAAAACTATAGCAATAATAATAATGATGATATTAATATTATCTATGGTATCAGGTGCTTTTGACATATTCATCAGGACACCTTAAAAAATAACTGTGAATTATTTCGCCTGTTTTCTTAATTTAATTTTAAAAAATATATAATAAAAACAATTGAATTTTATGAATTTTTATTTTATTTACGTAGAAATACATTCGCGGTTTTAATTTTATTATTTAATAAACTGTAGGTTCTAATTATCATCACATTAATTAACAACATTGTTTTAAAATAATTTTCCTCATACAATACGGTCTGTAATTTACATTAAAGACGCGTTGTATGCACAAAATAAAAATAAACACTCCATATTTCACGTAATCCATAAAAACGCGTAAAATTAAAATATTTTAATGCGCAGACCCAGTTTGACATCAAATTATGATCTGCGATTTTCAACTTTAAATAGAGCTTATTAGAACTATAAAAACGTACTATGACGCGTATTACAGATAAGACATCTAACATGAATATAATATTATTAATGAGTTAAGTTTTTACATTATGTGTAACTTTAAAATATAAAACTTTATCTAGTTCATTCAGTTTTTTTTGTTAGTTTTTTATATGATTATTTTGGCACCTCACGTCACATCGCATCACAAAAAACAGGTTTTCTAATGCTAAGGCTATAATAACATAGAGGAGGATAATAATCATATTAAAAAATCGTTTAGGTATTAGTAGTTTGTAAATGGTAATTATTTTTTTCATATATTTCAAGTTATTGGTAAGTGGTAGATAGTAGTGGTAGATAAGTTCTGGATCTGGATTACATTTCATAAAGAGAGCTGCTGGGCTACCATGAGATATAAAAATCGATGTCTCTTCTCTCAAGATAGTGTTTGACGAATGAAAACGCAAGCCATGTTTTATGACGTGATCCACGTGATCGTTCATTGGTCAAAAGCTTTCTCGAAAGAGATACGTCGATTTTTATATCTAATGCTAGTCTTGCTAGCATTTGTTAATTTATATTAAATAACTATGTTGGTTTTGATTTACCCTAATCTTGGCACATGCCTAGCAATACCCTTCAGTGCTTTCAAAATAAACTGAACCATGTCATGATTTTGTGTTTTCTCTCTTGTGTGTCGAGCACAAATTTAAAAAAAAAACGAGGGTGCTTTACGATGAATTTTGAATCTGTTCGTTATAAAACCGTGCACTGTAGTGGTGACAAAACAAATATCCTATCATTATTTCAAATTGACTAATATTGTAAACATGCTAGCTGTTATTCCAAAATGAATAAACTTCACAAATTACATAGGTAATAAACATTACGACGGTTGCCAAGCTGGATCATGGTGAATATACTTTTACATTCAGCCGCGGGTATTTCCCATTATCAGGATTGTTCATCATTAAGATACAAGTTTTGTCATGAACGTCATGCATATTTGTTCGTCGTGCATGCCAGAACAGGTTTCCTTAACAGGTTTATGTTATTACGCTGGTCATTTAGATTATAAGACATGTTACTGATAATGTTTGGGTATTATAATTTAAATTAAGTAATAACAATAATAATGCCCAACGATCACATAAATAGATCCTGGACCCTTACTAGGATTCCCGTAGTCTAGGGACCTAGGAACTACGAGGACCATGGTCTCACGACGCCCAGATGTAGAACAAGTATTTGCGCTTTTTTGTTCTGTGTACAAAGGACATTGTTCTGCGTCCATACATTATTTGCCCTGAACCAATAGCTTTGAAAAATTATGTGTTATATTGAAAAACATTACTGATTTCGTATACAATCATCATTTTATAGCGGACTAGCTGGAGAATTGCGCTATTACAAAAAAAGTCTCGGATTTTGAGGTTATAATCGTATCGTGAAAGCCATGATTTTTCATAGCTCCGACATCCGAGTACTTTTAAAGATAGTAGTTATAGTCCAATAAATATCAATATATAAAGAACAAAGAGTATCTAAGTAATCTATCAGTTATCTGGTTCCCATAGTACAAGCTTTGCTAAGTTTGGGGCTAGATGGCGCTGAAGAAGAACTATGTAAGAAAGTAGGTATATATTATGTATAATACTTTCTTACATTGGTTTTGAAACGAGACAAAACCACTTTATTAATGTCCTGCGCCCAACAATGCAATTAGGTACAGCAATATTGCACAATTGTTTGTCTCCTTATTTTTGATCCATTAAATTGAAAACACACTAAACGTCACGATCACGAAGAACGAGCGAGCGCGAGTGAAGTGACGTGAGGTTTTTTTTCTTAGTTTGTCGGCTCCGCGCGAGATTAGTTCATTTAGTCAGTGTCATGTCGAAGTATACAGATAATATTAAACATTAAACATTGTCAGCCTTATTAATAAACACTAACTAGCTTTAGACTAGTTACACCATCTTTTGTCTCTTTCGATCCAGCTAAATATTCCAGTAGCAAAAAAAGGACAAAAGCTGAATTAACTAATCCGAGGCTAATACCCGTTTATTAATAGGGCTGTGTATGTTTTTCAATGAAATAGTCAATATATCGAGTACCAATCAGTCAGGTAGTTAAAAGTCTAGTCAGGGTCACGATTCAGTAAAGTGGTGGACGCTTTACAGGTTTACTGAAACTTCTGAAAGAGTTTTGTAGACAACAAGAAATGGCACGTTTTTTGCGTTTGTATCATTTGCCTACACTTGTGCACCTTAACGAACACCTAATGGTTAATATTCCACATTAACACTCGCAGAAACACAAGTTTTAGGAAATTAATACAAAATCCACAACTTCACATTTTCGCTTTCCCGCCAAAACTCTAACATAACATTTGGTCATTAATATATTGGTGCTCTGCGGTCATTGTAGTCTCTCCAAAGTAGTCTGTGGGTTATTGTCATTTGGCAAAGATGGCGGCGTGTCGGATGTTTAATGTCGCATCAAATACTTTTTTTTTCATTACGATTTGCAGCTAGTCCGTGTTAAACAGATGTATGCAACTTATATTTAAAAAAAAACTAATAATTATCGTGAATGTCCGATGCTGTTATCGTACAGGGCGAAATTTGACATTGTCCTGTACTTGTCCTATCGCGAGAATCGAACTCACCACCTCTGGGCTATGAGCCAACCCCAACCACCACACCACAGAGGAATATTTTTATAATAACTGCTTAAAGGATGAAGACAAAATTGTACTTGTAATAGATGTTGTGTCGTATCTAAATTACTTATTACGAACAAGTAATAAACAAAATTAAAACTAATAACATCCGGTTTTCAACAATCTTAGGTGCGTATTACAGAACGATGCTCAGTCATCGATCGGTGCATTGCATTAGTGAACTCTGCTTGAGTACCGATCGATGACTGAGCATCATTCTATAATACGGACCTTAGAATCTTAGTAAAGTTGCTGTTGAATTGAATCGTCATTGTCGCTAGTCATCATGCATTTTACAAAGATTGTATAACCAATGTTGTTTGTAAAAGTTTTATTTTATTTTTAATTGAAACTAGTTGAACCGCCCCAGCTTCGCACGGGTGAATTAGTAAAACGCGGTCGAACGGGATACAAAGTATCCTATGTCCGTTTCTTGGTTCTAAGCTACCTCCCCATCAATTTTCAGCCGAATCGGTTCAGCCGTTCTTGAGTTATACATAGTGTAACTAACACGACTTTCTTTTATGACTACGATACAAACAAACATAAATAAATGTCAATATAATGCTCATTAGAATAGATGCTTTTAAAAAGAACGAGTATGTTTCATGAATTTCAAAACATCAGCTATGTTAGGAAATGAGGAATGAGGAAAATCTCAGCTATATCAGAAGTCTGGTCGCTAACCGCGGAATTCAATACAAAGGAACTACGACTCTACATTGAAAGACTAAGTCTAGACCAAGTAATATTTTGCATTACAATATAATATAGAAAGAATTCGTGGCTTTATATGAATTATCAATCATCATTATACTGTTATCACAACAGTATTGATCGTTGTTATGACCCAGGAAGAGTTGTTTGTGACTAAGTTACGTTATTTCATACTAGTTGCGCCCCGCAGCTTCACCCGCGGATAAAAAGTATATTAATTATTTGCTCATCCTACGGGAAAATTTCACTTTTTCCCGATAAAATGTAGCCTATATGTTAATCCAGTGTATAAGCTATTTTGGGACCGAATTTCATCCATATCAATGCAGCCGTTTGAGCGTGAAGGGGTAGCAAACATATACACATACACACAAACAAACTTTCGCCTTTATAATATTAGTGTGTATAGTGTGTATCAACCAACTACATATATCTGAGTTGATTATAAAAATCATTATTATATTATTTTTAGTTAATACGAAGTCTTTTTATGTAATAAATGACGTGACGAGCTAGTCGTTCACCTGATGTTAAGCGACACGGCCGCCCATAACAATGGCAGTGTCACTCGGAACTTTAAAATATAAAGCTTCGCCTGGTACTGCACTGCGCACGGCATCCTAATACACTATAGTAATCAGATTACTAGACTGAGATCAGGATTTCATCGGCCCAGTAAGGATATATTGTGAGACTCTATGACTTAATCCCTGATTTCTAATCCTGATCTACTTCTGTAAGAGCAAGGAATCAAAAAACTCTGGTCGCAAACTATATTGTATTCTATGTATGTATTTACAAACAAAAAGTATCTAAGTATTGTATCAGTTATCTGGTTCCCATAGCACAAGCTTTGCTTAGTTTGGGGCTAGGTGGCGCTGTGTGACATGTCCACACATATTTATTTATTATTTATTTATTTAAACTGCATCATGCTGTTAACTTCCAAACCAAGAAAGTAAAGAAACCCTCTTAAAATCAAAAGATTCGCAAAAGTAAACATAACCAGATAGTAGAGGCGATTCTTATTATCACTGGTCAATTAACATGTCACCGCACCATTAGAAACAGACGTATTAGTATTAGTCCCAGTGAATTTATAATCATTCATAATGCAGATGAGTTATTTTTTTCTACGATCGCAATACCATATCGGATCTATATAGTATACTAGTTGCGCCCCGCGGATTCACCCGCGGATAAAAAGTATTTTAATTATTCGCTCGTCCCACGGGAAAATTTCACTTTTCCGGGATAAAATGTAGCCTATATGTTAATACAGTGTATAAGCTATCCTGGTACCGAATTTCATCCAAATCCATTTAGCCGTTTGAGTGTGAAGGAGTAATAAACATACACACATACACACAAACATACATACAAACTTTCGCCTTTATAATATTAGTGTGATTATCGCATCATACGATCCATTAAACAAGAATTAAGAAACAAAAACAAAGCCGGCGATACCAAGGTTCTTGAAACAACCGAGTGTCTTTGGTCCTATACATTTATAGTCTAGTGGTATTATAGTTAAAATTACACTTACGTCCATTGGCGAAGCACAAATAAATGGTCAGGAAAGTGAAAACAATCGAAAAGAAAAAGCGAATCATTTTCGGCCTCTATCACGGAATGTTACACATTACACGACTTTTTTAAACCACGTCTGTCCGTCGCAACCGTCAACTACACTCTGCTTAAGAACAAGCAAACAAGCCTGGTTTTACTGACCACAACTTAAGTCCATCCAACTTGTTTAAAAAACATACTAAAACGATTTTTAACTCCCATAGTTAGAGGCTGATTTTCCTTGACACGTTAATTAATAATATGACCTTTTACATGAACTTGAACTATTGTGTTTGTTGCTTTGATTTGCATTTTCCTCGTCGACGAACTACTCGGCCACAGTTGTCGCGATAACCCGAATATTCGCCAAAGCCCGATAGATTAGCCAAATTAACAATATCTGAATTTCGTTTAGCTGTTAGCTAACGTTTGGGCCAAGATGCTGTTCCAATCCATCGCCATGCCATGCCAGTGCGGTACTGCAGTTCACCAGATCGGTGATTACCGTCTCTCGTGTTCGAAAAGCGCTGGTTGATTTTCGTGGTTCGCCAGCCATAATGATATCATTCGCCGGGCTTTTGCCACCACCAATGCTGTAGCTATTCTCTAACCGAATGGTTTCATGCGACACTATGGCGCTGTCATATCTTCCCGAGTTACACGTTAGGGTCGGCGCCGCGGCTAATTCAGCTGAGCAGCTAAATGTTGCAAATATAGTAAGTAATTGGGCACACTAGATTTTTTGTGAAAATTAGTAGCAATCCGCTACCGTCTGGCGTCACATGAATCCGTGACGTTTCCTGAATATGTGGTCCAAATTTGTGTATTGCGGTCCCATATTGAATGCTTTTGCGGAAATAATCTTTAGCGTTATGGGCGATGAACATACAAAAAAAAAATGGTTTGCCGTAAACACTGTAAAAAGTGAATTGTAGGTTTTTTAATGTATGTACTATTTGCTTTAAGTTTCACGATGTCATCTCTGGTAACAGACCTTTATTGAAGGCAGTGGCTTCGATTGATAAATCTATAAAAGAATAGAACAGTTAATTTAGAATTCAATGCCCTCTTAGAGAGTTAGATAGCTTTACCTAAGTACTTGGCATTTCTCGTATGGTGTGACCTTCAGTAAAATTTAACGGAAATTTCTCGTGTTGCATTGCAATCAAAGTTTCGTGATCCTGTTCTCACTGACTAGAAATCTTATTTCTACACTACACCGGTGATGGCTCAGGTAGGCGTGCGCGGTGCACGGCACTGCAGAGTGATATGTGTAGAGTGCTGAGTCATTTCTGTTCTGAGTGGCACTACAACTGTTTTGGCCTCCTCTATTCATCATCATACACTTGTATAGTCCGCTGCTCTATTATCTTCAGTATTTAGCAGTGAACTAGTATCTTAACCAGGTTTTAGGATGCATCGTAATAATTTGCGACTACAGACACCAATATTATGACTATAATCGTCAGCTTGCACAGGCCTATGCTTGTACCAAAACGTGTCTTCAAACTGCAACCTCGTACAGTCATTTATCCAACGCTGAATTAATGAAATACCCATGTGATAGAATTTTCCCGTGATTCAGGCTCGTTAAGTACAGTTACATGTTTCTTTCATATAAAATTTACGTTTACTTCCCTACAAACTTCCCTAGAGTCGATTCTAGATAACAATGTAACTAATGCATCTCATATATGCTCACTAACCTACATAAGTATGATTTTATTAAATTTCTGGTCACTGACTCAAACATGTTCTCCTTACTCATATTTTTACTTATCAAAATATGATTGGATGGTGGTGGATAGTAGCCAACAGGCCTTCTGATTGTACTATTATTTATCCTGTGCTTCTCCCTCTTCTCTTTTACATTCTTTACTTTATAAATTTGTCGTGGTCTGAGTTTCACGTAGTTTAGCGGCCGTTCTATGATTCGACACATGCCATCATCTGGCTAAACTGGCGGTAGCAGTTTCCTTGTTTATTGCGATCTTGTAAAAAACATTTTTTTTACATATGAATAACAAAACAACGAAATAAAAATTTTAGGTATATTGATACCTAAAATTGAGTAGTGGGTACCCATTTACAAAACTAATATTGACACGACAGGATAATTGGATGCCATTAACTGGTTTTCAATGTTACGATAATATTAATTGACTTTTCCTTCTACCACAACTTGATAAAAAAAAAAAACAAATTGGCTTCTTGGCCGTATAATGAACTGGGTGAGTTTAGCATTTTCCTGTATACATGTTACAATTACAATGGTTATAAGACGTTCATTTGTTCCAGGGGCGACGAAAGAGATCGGCACCGCTCTGACCAGAGTATGCCTGCGCCACCGAGCTATCGAATCGAGGATGAAGACTTTCATCAGGTAACGTTTTAGAGGTATCCTTTATATCCACAGCTCATGCTGAATCTCGAGTAAGTACAGCTATCAACTCTGGAACACTGCAGGCGTCTTACAGATTTTAACGGTACTACTTTTGCCTAATTCGACGCAAAATCTTTGTAATGACGACTGTTCAGACTGTTTGTTCGACAGCCTCTGTGGTGTGGTGGTTGAGCAGGTTGGCTCATAACCCGGAGGCAGCGGGTTTAATTCCCGCGAAAGGACAAGTATTTGTGCACAGAAAAAAAGCTCAAATAGTTGTTCTGAGTTTGAGTGTTGTGGGACCATGGTCCTCGTAATTCCTTGGTCCCTAGGCATAGGAAATCCTAGTTAGGGTCTAAGATCGGAGGAGGAAAAAAAAAAATAAAAAAAATAAACCGGACGTTTATATATCTTGGTTGTTTACAAATATTTTGCCTCTTATTTGAAGTAAGCTTTCAGTTAAACTAGTGTACCCAAGGCATGGATATCTCATCCGTGTATCAAGGGAATGGGCAGCAATACTCTGTTCAGTTTCCATTGTTTATTGCGTGGTAATCCAAGACTACGCTGTCAAGCGTGGGGTTCACCCTGGTGAGCCGTTGGATGCAAGATAGGCAGCCGGTCAAAGTGGCGCTCTATATTTGGGGGCCTTTGGCAGTGGACGTCTTCACGCCGTAGATAATTTTATAAAGAAGTTTTCTGTAAAGAACACTGACCAACGAAATAGCAGCTTTTAGCTTACGGAAAAGCACAGGAATACCCAACACACTAAAGTTTATGATTACTTAATAAACATGTTAACATTTCCTTGAGGAAAATACGAAATTAAAGCAATTGCATCAAATGCAGACTTTATTGTTTATTGGACTGCTCTGGAATGCCTAAATAAAATTGTCTCCCTCCGTGTGACAGAGACGACGCTAACTAACCGAATATCTCCCTTTTTAGGTCGATGATCGTCGACGATATAGGAAAGCGCCTTCTCATGACTAAAAATGCTTGAACGAATCTTGTAAAGGTAGTTTGAACCTTAAGTAAGACCAGGATACATTTTATCGCTATAAACTGTACTCCTGTACTGTATAAGCCGCTGTCTACTAAGTGCTAATCAACTGGTTTGTTTAATTTCCAAGAATTCAATTATGTTTAGCCGAGATTAACCGGGCGCCGCTCAATCGGTAAATAAAACTAAGAATTTCCCTTTTCCATTTCCAGCTCACTAATGGACACCCTGATCAGTCCACTGTCCGAGCGAGCAGAGGACTGGCGCCGCGGCGGTTGCGGTACCGGGGCCCTAAGCCGCGAACACGCCAGGGAGTGCAAGCGGGCGCGGACCGAGCTCAGGAGGCGAGTGACCGACGCTCAGCGGCAGGCCAGGAAGGCGCGGAGACAGCCCACGGACGCCAAGCGGCGGGCTGATGTTAGCATGCAGGTGAGGGAAAGATGTTTGTGGATGTTGAAAATAAAACCAGGGACACCTTTTAAACTACTGTTAAAAAAACAACTTAATTAATTTCGGAAAATAGGAATCAATGATAAATTGACTTCAACATACTGGTTGGAATGATTCTCAAGAATCTCTCAATAGATGTAAAATATAATTGGTTGTAAATAGTGAAGAATCCAAGGTCTGGGTAGCTTAAGCAAAGCATTAGAGACGGATGAACTGATGCAGAACTTATACAAAAAATCCAGTCCCTTCAATTTTGAATTACTATTCCTAAGGTATTGGGAGCCTTTTTTACATAACTTGTATGTAGAAACCGAATGCCGCAATGATAAGTTTGTCGAGGAATTAAGTATCTCTCTACTCCTTTAATATCCTGTGAACCTTATAATAAAAGCATTAAAATAGGTTATTGCGCTTTTACAGATAAATTAGGCAAATTATTAAATTAATTTCATGTTTTTGGACATTTGTAACGTGTTTTAGTAAATTACACGACCAACGTAGAAAATATGGTTCAACCTTTTGGACCAATAGGCTATTTGACTACTATTAAAAATGAACAATTAAATATTATTTTCATAAAGTAGGTTAAAAATGAATGTAATCATTGTAAAAATAAGTAAAATCGGTAAATTAATCACGGAGTAGTTCGCTTTTAAAGTTTCATCGCCTGTCCCTTTCTCGCAAAACAGAGATCGTGTTGAGCTTCCTCACAGCTACTATGAAGGCATGGCTTGTGACGTCACATGCCAAAAAGATTGTATGTAGAGCTACCACAGCTTAGTAATGAGTTACTGTGAGGACTGGTAACTGACGTCACTGCGTATTTTTTGAGGTATATTATTTACGTATGTAATAAAAATATAGTAGTCAAATAGCCTATTATGAACGCGCGTTTGTTCGTCTTCCAGGATGTACAAGAGCGTAAACAGCAACTAGAAGAGATGGAAGAGAAAGCCGTGAAAGCCGCACTCATCGAGGAACGCAGCCGCTTCTGCCACTTTGTATCCCTGCTTAATCCAGTGGTGGTGAGCTTATTGACGCGTCAAAGTCAAAACAAAATAATTTATTGCAAATAAGAATAAGAGTATTTTTATTGCTCAGAAAAGACAAACAGAACCTTAAATATACGATAGGTAGGTACATTAACAAATCAGATTTATTGATATTAACAACAGGTAAGCTATTAGGTTAGGTAAATTCCATTGTTCCAAATATGAGTTATACTAATTATTACAGTGACTGTTGTATCGGTTTCAAATGAATTAAATCAAACAGGTAAAATCAGACAAGTATTATATGTTTCTTATATCTTCTAAATATAGGTTACTTTTAATTTTTGTCAAAAATTATTGACTGTTTTTCTTTGACAGGAGAGTGAAGTGGCAATGTTAGCGGAGGTGGGTCACCTGCAAGAGGGCAGTGAGCAGCTACTGCGACAAACGACCGAGCCGAGGACTCTGCCGGCTGCCAGTTTACAGGTCAGAATATAGCCGGGCTATAAAACGACTTAAAAAAAGGATGTTCAAAGTTAACTCTGTTTTTTTATGTTTGTGACTTTTGGACCTATTTAATATTTTTTATTAGTTTGTAGTACCTTGCGCGGTGGACCCATGTACAGGTGACAATTTTCTGAGGTAGTCTCTCAAACTTCTCGATTCCAAGCACTTCTAAATATGACATGAGCGTTAAATATGGCCGTTTCATTCCCAAGGGAAAAATGGATAAATCGTAGAAGTACATAAAGATAGTTTTTAATGATTTCATGTATATGATTATGCTAAAAACGAAGATAAAGTTTGACATATTTTTCTTTGTAAACACGCATTAAGTACGGCAACGATAAAAAAATCCAATCAGGACAAAACAGACACAGATAAGGAAAAAAAGTTATGAATATTAGTAACAAACTTATCCTTCTATATACATAGGTATTCAAATTGTACCAGAGAACATTTATAATAAAATATTCCGCAAATTAAATTAAACAATGTAATCTAAAACAACTGATTTTTTTCTATCATTACAGCATAATAATTATTTTTTAGCCCAAATTATGTAATCTATTTATTCGTATAGTAGAGTTGTGCGGACATTCGATGGAATGGAGTCAATTTATCCTGCCACGGTATTCCGTAGCAGGATAAATTGCCAAATAGCCTTTAAATATTTGTGTATCATTTCGGAGTCAACATAATGATCAGGGTTTCATATTTTAAATTATTACCATCATCATAGTGTTGTGGTTGAGCAGGTCAACTCATAACTGAGAGGCGGCGGGTTCGATTCCCGCGGCAGGACAAGTATTTGTGCACAGAAAAAAAGCGCAAATACTTGTTCAGTCGGTGTTGTGGGACCATAGTCCTCGTAGTTCCTGGGTCCCTAGACACAGGTAATCCTAGTTAGGGTCCAGGATCTATGTATGTGATCGTTGCGCGTTATTATTATTATTATTGAATTTGAGAACCATTAAAAACAAGTAAATCCCAGCGTCTTGTGCAGGTGATCTGCGACATAAAGTCGTGCTACAGCGGTTGGGCGGAGGCTGGCTCGGCGCCGCACTCTCCGACCGCCTCCCGCCTCGGCAGTCGCAAGTCCAGCCTTACATCCATCTCCAGCCTTAACAGCCACTGCTCGGAACACCAGCTTGGCAAGTACTTTATGAAGTGAAAACACATAGAATGCCTCTTCCGTATTGTATATTTCTTGCTTCTTATACACATTACATTACATTACACATCTTATATACTTCCGATACAGAGTCAACCAAAAAATGTAATATGTCTTGACGCTTCTGCCGATCAACGAGAATTGGCTGCTTTTTCGACCTTTTCGTCGCGCCTTAACTTCCCCCCACCAAACTCAATTTTACTGAGACGGAACAACCCATGATTGGCTGATGGTACCGACCAATCATGGCCCTTCCGGCAGTGCTCCCAACTAAAACAGTACTTTTGACATTTAATCAAAGTCAAAAACACCTTTTAATTTTAATAAGTAAGAATCAATTAATAAATTTCACGACATTTATAACTAATTGAAACACCAGTCTAATTTTGATAATATTTGGCGGGAACAATCGGTTGGTTTAACGCAATCAATTGAATACCCTAATGTGAGTCGCTACGGTACCAATTGTAGCGATTCACTTTAAGTCTTCATTTCAATCGCGCTATGAACTCACGGTAAGGCCCTATTTATGTTCATATCGGTTCAGCCGTCTTGATCTGAAACCCACACAAACAAACAGAACACGGTTTGCTTATAAATATTGGTACGGTTAAGGATAAATCGAACTTCATTATGGAAAATACGCTTGAGACACAAACGAATCTTACAGCTTATTCAACAGACTTTAAAAAAAAAGTATATTTCCCTGAGTCTGTATTTTTGTAAATATTTGTTATCTCTGACAAACTGAGCCTGCAGAACGACTATATATGGTGAAGTCTCTCAGTCAAAAAAGCAAAGCAATAGGTTATCAAGTTAAGAGTGAACAGCTGGGTTATCACGTAACTCGATTGCAAACAATAGAAACTCAAATTTGTATGGATTAAACAGTTTTAATACGCAGATTATGTGCATATTTAGTATGGAAATTTCACCTGTTGCATTGCAATCAATGTTTTGTGATCACCCTCCAGGTATCTTCTAGGCAAGCTTGCGCTATCTTACACCACGTCATTGCTCAACATCAGGCGAGGCAGTGGTCAAACGCTATGCCTATAACCAAAATATGCGTACTAGTAGCAGCATGCTTCACTACTCCTGCCAGGCCTCTAACATCAAAACATCTCATGAAGATTTATTTAATAGGCATAGAAATGTATATTAATAAAGAGCAAACAAATGCATAGGTAAATTTCACAGCTTTCCTGCCTTCATATGCAATGATTGTCACCCCTTTTTTTATTGAGGCGGGAAATGCCGTCTCACTTTCCTGCCACCACGAAGGTGGGACTCGAACCCACTAAAACCTCCCCCGTGAGCCGTCTTCCGCTGTACCGGGGCGAGAAGGGGTCGCGTTAGCAGTCCAGACACCTCGCCCCCGAAGGGCTGGCACCCTAACCCAGCTACTTATAACTTCCAGGGGTGTCGAGTTCGACAGTAAGTTGTTCCACTCCGATATCAAACGCGTCTTCCGCGGGGACTATACCGACGCCAAACAACGAGTCACAGCTCGGCTTGTCGCAGGTACGTATCATACTATATAGAGTGAGTGTACAAAGTAAAATAGTTGACTGTTGCAGCACTGAAATCTTAGGGAAAACTACTTGCATTTACACCTGTTGCACCAAAGTTTAAGATCTCATAAGTTTGCACTTATCCCTCTATGAGTTGACTTACCCAAATTCGCTACAGTAGATACGTTGTAGAAAGATAATTGCAGAATAAGCACAGATTGGTTTTAACGTTTATGTATTTTTTTAATCCTTATTTTATGTTTGTCATGTGCTTGATATGATTTATTATGATTTCGCCGTTCGCTTCGTTTTCATTTGTTTTGTATACGTTTTTTTGCTTACGCTGTGTATAAGCAGTTTTTGATTAATTTATTAAATTTTTTATTATTCATTTTTTTATTTGATTTATTTTTATTTATGTTTTGTATACACAGTCGGCGCGGCTGGCGCGCAGTGTTTGCAGCGCGGACTCCGGCTTCCGTTCGCAGGACGCCTTGCTTCGACGTTCGCTCTACGTTGACAATGTACGACGTCTTTTGCGACACGATTCTAGGCCTAAACACTCTAGTTTATGGCTCAATTTACTTTGCCGTGGAACGGAATGGAAGCATACGGAATAATTGTACAAAGCATATTGAACTTTATGTAAATTGTAAAAACTAACACGAACTAATAAATAGACCGCGCGTCTTCCATGGACTCTCGGGAATTATTTTTCTTTGAGTTTGTACGTTACACAATCGATATAAAGTTCATAATGCTATGTAAAATTCTGTTCGCCTATATTCCATTTTGCGGCGATGAAAATTGATTTTAAATATTCTGTTCTTATGTTTGGAATGTGATTGAGGATGGCCGAGAATCGGGTCCCATATTGGCAAGCGGTCGCGAGTTCGTAATATTCGGTAAACTTGGGCGGTTGAATATACTATAAATATTGATTTTTCATGTTTCAAAAATAGAATAGAAATCATTTATTCCACATCGTTTAAAAAGCAGATAATTGTATGCACGTATTTAAAACTTAATTGTACTTAAATAAAACAGAAAGAATACAGAAAAAAAGAAAACAGAAAAAAGAGACAGCGAAACATTCAAAGAGACTATAGAAACGAGACGCGGGAAGATATAGAAATATCGGAAACGTCTCATTAAAACAGAAACTTAAAAATAAATACAATTTTTTTTAGCATTTACATTTAATGGGATCGCTTACGACTAAATTCTCTAAAGCCCATTTATTTCTATTTGTTTATTTATCTATTAACCCCATCACGCACTCGTATATCGTTTTTACCGCACTATTACCGTCTCGTTCGCGTATCGCGTGGCTTGCTTAGCAGTTAGCATTTGCAGTAGTAAAACTGTTGTGTAATAAACGCTATCCGCGCCGCTTGTAGAATGATGCGCCTGCAGTGTGTCAATACCTCGTGTGAAATACAGATTATACAAAATAAATGTGATTTCTCTGAATATATTACCAAAAAAAAATTGAGTCAATCGCTTTCGGAGGACGAACGTTTGGTGTTAATTTTTTTATTATTTTGTTTTCTTTTTAGTTTATATTTTATTATAAAAGCTGCTTTTTGTGCATTTTGGATAAAATATAAAGTTAGTTTTTTTACCTGATGTTATGTGACAGTTCTATCGAATGAAAGTAAAAAGGTAGTATCACTTATAAAGATTTGTGTAGTACCGTTTTCAAACCGTTACTACTTACTAATAAACATTGTGCAGCGGAAGAATAGTTATTTCTGTGTTTTGTTTCACTCTATTAAATTTAAAATAGCCAAAGATAAAACAAAAGTAGATATTCCACTGTTATGCACTGTTTTTTAGTAAGGAGTTATATGAACAGTGTGTTAAGTGTTGTGTAATACTTGCATACAGCATACTCACTACACAGTATACCTAATTATTTGTTAGGAAATGTTTTATAAATCATATTTTTGTTATTTCCAAAGACATTATTTTTGAACCGAATAAATGATCTGATGACACAATAGGCTATTTGACTACTATATTTTTATTACATACGTAAATATATACCTCAAAAAAATAGATAACTGTGAAAACAAAACTTGAATATCTCAAAAAATGACTAAGTTTCATGCATTTTAAAATACAGAAATAGAAAGAGACAACTCAAACACGCAGTGACGTCAGTTACCAGTCCTCACAGTAACTCATTACTAAGCTGTGGTAGCTCTACATACAATCTTTTTGGCATGTGACGTCACAAGCCATGCCTTCATAGTAGCTGTGAGGAAGCTCAACACGATCTCTGTTTTGCGAGAAAGGGACAGGCGATGAAACTTTAAAAGTGTACTACTCCGTGATTAATTTACCGATTTTACTTATTTTTACAATGATTACATTCATTTTTAACCTACTTTATGAAAATAATATTTACTTTTTCATTTTTAATAGTAGTCAAATAGCCTATTGAAGGGGTGAGAACAAAAAGGGTTTAACTGATTTTTTTCACAAAATGACATGGGTATCGTTAGAATCAGCGTGAAATTATCTACAATAATACATTCACGAAATACCGAAATGACGCTTATATTTTAAGATTTTGAGTCTAAAAACGGTTTATCTGTTACAGAAATATAGCTCGCTTAGCATAAAAGCATTATTATATTTATTTTATTATATTATATTTTTACAGTAATTGTATGAATTAGTACTATATTTAGTAATTTTAAATAGAATTAAAACATTTTCAAGCAACTGAAACTTACATAAACCTTTTCTATTACCTTATAAGCACTCTACATTAAAATTACGCCGTTGAAGTTTAAAGTCATTTTCTCGAAACTGTAAATTTGACAGTTAAACCCATTTTATTCTCAACCCTTCAATTATTGTGGTGATAGAGGTCCTAGCAAGGATTTTATGGATATGATATTTCGAATCTGGATATAGGAATAAAATTATATCGGTTTCGGATACAGTTACGGATATGTAATTATTTCGGATTATCCGTTAGTTTCGGATACGGATATTAGATTGAAGTAAAATATAAACACAAATAGTTTTGATCTATTTATAGGTTTTATTTTATCTAGTCTATCTTATCATTTGGTATTATGATCAGTCATATTATTGGTAAGTGATTATTGTATACCTACTCAATTTCAAGTTTACAATGTACGATTAACTTTCCGAAACTTGTGAAACGGATACGGTTATTATTACGGATATTTTTTTATTTCGGATATCCGATCGTTTCGGTTACGGTTACGGAGCTCCATAACATCCCTGGTTCCTGGCTATAATTTCAATAGAATCCATTTTGTATCCATATATTTTATTTTTTTGTTATTTTACGAAACGACGTGATGAGCTTGTCGCTCGCCTGATGTTAAGCGACACGACTGCCCATATCAGTTGCAGTGACACTTAAATAAAAAAATAAAAAATAAAAATGTACTTTATTGCTTTTTTTTAAACATAAAATAACAACATAAAGATCACAATTATTATTATTGGAAGCAAAAGGGATGACTTCAGCATTGTGCAGCATGCACGTATTCACGTGCACGCTGCGCTGTTTTTCAAGCCACCCCTTGCTCGGACTGATGATCGCCGAGAAGAAAAACCGGTACAAGCGGGTATCATCGCCAACACCTTAGTGAACATTAACCGCAAAACTAAGACACTTGAAACTCTTACAGCCTTATTAATAAACACGAACTAGCTTTAGACTAGTTACACCATCGTTTGTCTCTTTCGATCCAGCTAAATATTCCAGTAGCAAAAAAAGGACAAAAGCTAAAGTAACTAATCCGAGACTAATACCCGTTTATTAATAAGGCTGTTACAGTATAGTTTTGCGTGACACTGCACTGCGCACGTCATTCTGAAACATCAGCACAGTCTAGCAATAAGATTACTAGACTGTGTGATTAGGTCATGAAGTCTCATTTGCCCAGTAATTTCACTAGCTACAGTGCCCTTCAAACCGGAACACAGCAGTGCTTGCGCACTACTGCTTGGCGGCAGAATAACTGGCAAAGCGGTGGTACCTACCTAGACGAACTTTGCAGAAAAGTCCTACCACCTAGTACATATTATATATATTTATGTTTGTGTTCATATGTTGTCATAATGATTGCTCTGCATTGGTCAGGGTTCCGACAACCAGAGCGTGAGCAGCGAGTGCATAACTCCGGCCAAGAGCAACGTCGACGGGGACAATGTCGACGACACCGATAATGACATCATTGCTAATGCAGGTATATTAACTTTAGTTATTTTTTTATGAATCATGTGAGAGTCGTTTACCTAATGTTAAGCGACACGGCCGCCCATAACAGAACAGTGTCACTCGGAACTCTAAAATATAAAGATTTTCGCGACATTGCGCTGCGCACATCATCCTGAGACATCAGCACAGTCTTGTAGTAAGATTACTGGACTGTGAGATCAGATCATAAAGTTACAAAATGAATTAATAATATCTAGTGTAATTCCGCTAATGATCTAAGATGAACTTCCGCGAAGTCACGCCTGATTCTATTAATTAGATCATAAAGTCTCAATTGCCCAGTAATTTCACTCTTTATGTTTCTCCTCAAACTGGAACACAGCGATGTTTGTGCACTACTGCTTGGCGGCAGTATAACTGGCAAAGCGGTGGTATCTATCTAGACGAACTTTGAAAAGTCCTACCACCTAGTAAAAACGTTTGGTTCTACTATTAATTACACCATCGTTCCAAATACATTTCGGGGTAAACAAGAAAGCTTACTCAGTTTTATGTTTTAAGTTTTATTTATATATGTACGTATTTAATATAAGTATTATTATTAAATATATATATAAAATATTACTAGCAGCCCGCCCCGGCTTTGCACGGGTATTTTATATATGTCTATTATAAATTGAGATATATATAAACTTACAACTATCCTATCTCTCAAGTTGGATCGAACTGCACATGGTGTGCGAATTTTATTATAATCGGTTAAGTGGTTTCGGAGTCCATTGAGGACAAACATTGTGACACGAGATTTATATATATTTAGATAATGTATATATAATGTATGTGTATGTAATATAATATTTAATGTAATTAAAACAGTGATCAGTGATTTAGTGGTCCTATATTGAGTCATTGTTCCCAGCGTCGGCGACGTGGCCGGACCTAAAGGACACGGCGCAATTTGAGCGCGCCGCGTCTGCTATAATGGGAGGCCGGCCGCACACCATCTCGGCAGGTCCGTTGGTTATATTACCTTCAGTGATTGATTGATTGATTTTAAAATTCCTTTATTGACATAAAATTACATTTAATTTTGTAAGACTTAGCGTTAGTGTCTAAGTTACAAATTTATTCTGAGAATATAAATTGTTTTGTAGGCTGAAGGCGCCTCTTAAAACTAATAACACTTTACAAAGTTTATAAATATACAGTTCTATTTAAATCATAAATTTTAGGGTAGATGGAAAAAAAAAGGAAATATTAACATTGCGCATTACTTTGCTACTTCGTGCGTTTTTGGCATGATTATAATGATATAATGATGGGAAATGATCTTCATGATTACACCCCGCTCGCTCGCTCCTCAACTATCATTAACTTCAGTGACTTATTACTTATTTGACAGCCTCTGTGGTGCGGTATTCGAGCAGGTCAGCTCATAACCCACAGAAAAAAGTGCAAATACTTGTTCTGTCTGGGTGTTGTGGGACCATGGTCCACGTAGTTCCTGGATCCCTACACACAGGGAATCCTAATTAGTATCCAGGATCTATGTATGTGTGATCGTTATCTACTATATAAAAATAAGTCGGGTTTTCCTTCCTGACGCTATAACTCCAGAACGCACGAACCGATTTCCACGGTTTTGCATTCGTTGGAAAGGTCTCGGGCTCCGTGAGGTTTATAGCAAAGAAAATTCAGGAAAAATTCAGGATAAATCTACATTTTAAGTAGATGGCGCCGGTGCGTGATACATTGTTTTTCGTATATTATAAAATGTTTAATAAATAAACGTCCACCCGAGCGACGCCGGGACGGGCCGCTAGTTATTAAAAAAAAACGTTCCTACCTCCAGCGTACGAGCGCGGCCACCCGCGGCCGGCGCTGGGCGCGCACACGTTCGCGGAGGACGCGCCGCGGGACGGCATCTACGCGCGCCCGCCGCTGCCCACGGTCAGTTGTGCTGTAGGGTACTGTACACTCCTTCAATAGAGTTCATTTTCCAGTGGACTCAGTCTTCTCGGTCTCTTATTCCGGCAACGGCCCAAGCCGAAGCTTGCATCCCAGGGAGGAGGAGCTAGTTGCCTCCCACTTTTGACGTCTGCTCTCCCGCCCGGTAACGCTATTAAGGTCGCTAGCGACGAACGGCATTAGCCCGTTAAAAAAAATTATAGCTCGTGCAAAATTTCATGAGCTCTCGGAAGTTAGGCTCGAGTCCCAAACTGCGCATGGTACAGTTGAGTGCATTGTAAAAGCGGGATTCAGTTACTATAATATGCGTACTGCGCAGCCATCCGCGCTAACTTCCGAGAGCTCATAAAGTTTTGCGCGAGCTATACATATATCAGGGATGTTACGAAGCTTCGGTTCCGATTTCGAAAAGTCGGAACTTCCGATTAATATTACTAAAGTACGTGAAGTAAAGTACTATAAGTACTTTGTGGATAGGTAGGGATCTGTGTTTTTATTACGAACTTACTGTATATAATTTTAGAATTAATAATTATATTGTTTATTTATTTTTAATTTAAATTTATTTGAAATTTTAATCTCATACGACTCGATTCATGCGTTCTTTCTTGCCTTACATCTGCAAAGTGTGGAATGAGCTCCCGCCAGCGGTCTTTCTGAGTTACAACATGGAGTACTTTAAAAGGAGGGTTAAAAGAGTCCTATAGGGTAAACAATGCATTGGTGTCGCCTCCTCCGGTGTTACAGACGTCCATAGGCTGCGGTGACCATCAGGTGGGCCGTATGCTTGTTTGCTCCCTTTAACGTAAATTAAAAAATATATATACCTATATGTGTGTGATGCATTTTAGACACAGTGTAATTTTTATTTATTTATTGAGTGCATTGAATACGTTCACTGTTCATCCGGTAGATGTTAACTTTCCAGCGCTGCTCATCCTTGGAGCGGCCGTCGGTCCCGGCGCGGGCGGCCAACGCCAACACCGGCCAACAGGAGTTCAAGCCAACCAAGCCTTCCTCGCTGCCACCGCATCTCACTAAAGGTAATATTTTACATCGGACCTGGTTCACCCATTGACTATAAATTCACTTGACCAATGATACAGCTTCCCCTCATACGATAAATAGTAGTCGATTTCCACTATTAGCCTTTGCGAGTACGTCAGTTTCGTTTTGGATTGCCACGGAGGAACAGCTGACGAAAAAAAAATCATAGAATATTAGAAAAACGAGTTATTGCTCAGTGAAATTGTGCGGGGAGAATAGCAAGACGTCTGGCTGTACAAAGGTGATACAACTTCCCCTCATAGGATAAATAGTAGTTGATTTCCACTATTAGCCTTTGCGAGTACGTCAGTTTCGTTTTGGATTTCCGCGGAGGAACAGCTAACGAAAAAAAAATCACGGAATATTAGAAAAATGAGTTATTGTTCAGTGAAATTGTGCGGGGAGAATAGCAAGACGTCTGGCTGTACATAGGTGATACAACTTCCCCTCATACGATAAATAGTAGTTGATTTCCACTATTAGCCTTTGCGAGTACGTCAGTTGCGTTTTGGATTGCCGCGGAGAAACAGCTAACGAAAAAAAAATTATAAAAATATTAGAAAAACGAGTTATTGCTCAGTGAAATTGTGCGGGGAGAATAGCAAGACTTCTGGCTGTGCAAAGGACGGCATATCATGCCACAAGTAAACAATTTTACATCTATTTTGCAATGAAAAACGAACATTATGAAGATGAAGAAGCGGGAACCCGTGGATGTCTTTTGCTCCGTACTACTCTGTTCTTTGTAATTTCGTATGACTTTGTCTCGTTTTATCCTTGCTCTTGCGTCATTATCGTTATCAGCCAATCGCAAGCATAAAAAATGCCTACAGAACAAGTAATATGTAGTACTCTGCTGTTACCTCGCCCTCTGCCCCCGCTAGTGGAATCGTGTTTGTTATGTTCACGAGCTATCAACAGGCTTTCTTATCTTTGGTTTTTCACCACATAACACCAATTGTCTCATTACATTAAGCCCCATTTAATTAGCGCCCATTTTTAGGCGCTTAATGCCACGCCTAAGCTAGCGGCTAAGCGAAAATCCAGAGAATGGGTAGCAACATAAATATTCTGCTATCACCAAGCCAGTGGTGATTACAGCAAACCAAAAAAAAGGCGCCTAAAAATAACACAATAAGCTCGATAAGCATTTTGCGATATTTCACTCCACGGAAACTTCAAGCTATTTTTCTTTGTATGATTTTTTTTTAATTTTAAGCGGAGGTGCATTGTTAATTTTGTAATTATTGTTTTTAATTGGTGTTTCCTTTCTAGTTATTTTTAAAATTTCTCTTTGTATTCCGTCTGTACTTTTTCAACGCACTTCACTGTTCAATGACCCATTGTTTTTGAGGATTTGCTCAAATTGTCTCGTTCCACCTCCCACCCCAAAATATTTCGTTTTTTGCTGCCACATACACTGAACCGTTGAATTGTAGGGTTTGAACCAATGACCCATGATTGCAAGGGCTATATCTGCGTGCACGTAATCTAGCACTTAAATAGAAATTAGCAATCCATAGCTGCATGCCTTCCACATGCGTTAAGTTAACATGTAATTGGCTACATTAGCCAACCATAAAATCAAACCTGTCAAAATCAAATAGCCTATAAGTCTCAAAACTATTACAGATTCCATCGGCTTCTTCAAGGACCGATTTAAAAATATTCGACTGAAAGGCGTTTTCTTAGTTAAATTTATTATTTATTAACGCCCAACGATAACATACATACATTCTATACAGACCTTAATATTAGGATTCTCTATATCTAGTAACCCAGGAACTACGAGGACCATGGTCCCAGAACACCTAGACGCAGAACAAGTATTTGCGGTTATTTTTTCTATGCACAATTGCAATTACTTGCCCTGTCATGGGAATCGAACCCGCCGCCTCCAGGTGAATACTGACCTGCTCAAACACCACATCACAGAGGCTGTCCCTTGAAACTAATGTAATAAATTGCTAGGATGTGAACGATGGACAATTAAATATAAATTAAATATAAAATCATTTGTATATGTTTGTTCCAGAAATGCCACAGGCGTTATACGTTAACATGTCGGAATTGGCTACGCTAGCGGCATCAAGGGCCCAACAACAACAGCAACAACAACAACAGCAACTACAACAGAACAACACTGAGCATCCACATCAGGAAAAGGTAAGTCCAATCAATGAAACCATTGTTATACTTCCCTTCTTGTTTTTGGTTAGCAGCAGAATTTATTAAACTAATGCTTCGGATAGATTGAGGGGGTGCTTGCCTTTTTCATCCAGGTTATCGGTCCTATTTTTGAGGAAGTTACGTTGCGTAAAATAATATATAGTCAAATTGAGGAATTCCTCATTTTTTGAAATCGGCTAAAAATACTTGCCAAAGCTAGGTAAATCGTATTTGATGGTATTTTTTTTATCACATTTCGTTTGGCTGCTAGACTATCTGTCTGATCAATGCATATAAAGACCCAAAGGAAACACACACTTGTATGGATTTCAAAGTTTCAATAGGTATGCAGCTTATGTGCATAATTACTAGATATGAAAATTTTCAAATTAAGAATGAATTTTTGCTTGTTGCATTGCAATAAAAGTTTCGTGATCACCCGCCAGAACAAAGTCTCATTTGCCCGGCTTAGCTTACCCTCTGATTACTTAAAAACTTACTCTTCAGAAAAGTAGTAAAATTACAGAAAATATCGATATTTATTAATTTATTCCATCTCTAGAGTCATGGGACTACGGTGAATGGCCGGAATAGAAAGGTTGTATACAAAAGATATTCATAATTAAATAGGTTTTACTATAGTTTTATTTTTATAGTTACTATAAAAAAATCTTAAAACAAATTGACACAGTATTAATTATATTACGGTTACTAAGGTTGGTACTATTGACCGAACTATGTTTTAGTTGGTATCAAACACTCTCATGTTGGCAATTTTGTCCAAAACGAACGATGGCTTCTCTCTCCTGTGGCGATTTGATCTGAAACAAAATTTGATAGTTTTAAAAACTCTTAATTAATTTTGTTTTAGAATTGTTTTGGTAGGTACTTTGTCTGGAAATACAAGATTTTATCAAAATATTTTTGGCCTTTCGGAGTTTTCTATTTTCTAACAATGATGTTGCTCTTTAAACTATATAGGTGTTAATTTAATTTTAAAGGAGTTTTTCAATGTTGAAAAAAAATTACAGGATGTAACAAAAACCTACTCTGCTTACCATAGTATATTTAGGTATAGTATTTATTATGAAATGTTTTATTGCCAATGCATATCTAAAAACACCGATACGTCTAAGGTAGATTTGTCTTTATTAATCTACTGTTATTGTGGCTTATAAAATCGCAGTCCCTTCACTCTCTCTCACCTGAGGTTAAGGGGAGACCCGGTCGACCCTGGAGGACCCTTGTATAGCAGATATCATTTCGTTCGCTTTGGCGGCTTCCACGTTTAATCTATCGGGAAACAGATTCCGTTGACCTCGCGCACTCAGCATTATGCAGAAAATGCTTATGTACTCATTCTTATTATTCTTGTCTTGATAGAACACATATTCGTCAATAAATTATACTTGAGCGCTGACTGATAAGTTCTTAACCATTGCCATGGTGCCATTGGATGGATGGATATATATAAATGCAAAAGCGTACTACTGTCGCACGAATAACAATCTGCACCACTTATCAATAAGTTATATTCGACATTGAGATCGAGACACTCAACAAGTGACAGCAATAAATGAAACTCGATAGGGAATGAAAGTAAAGTTTCTTAAAGTAAACGAAACTTACATTTTCTCCCAATGAAACTTAGCGGCCAGTGTCTCTGATATCTGCCCTTCCTTCATCTGTTTCTTGACCACTCTCTCGACCATTCTAAGCGAGGAGAACATGCTCTGGACGGATTGTGGTTGACGGTTACGCGATGTCATCTAGAGAACATAACAGAAACATACAAAACTTAGATTAAAGTTATTAAAAAAGTACCTACTACTAGCTTCAAAGATAATTATAGTTCCTAAAAACTTTAGCAACTAGAGAATACATTTTTTTAAATATTCCAAGGCTACGTGTTTTTTTTTTTCATTTCGTAATTGTATCTTACTTCTATCTCTCTAGTTTGACTTCGAAATAAACCTTCATTGTTTCCTTAGTATTTGTATATTATGTATTATTTGTGTATGTTTATGTATAGTAGTATTGTATTTTAAGTAGTATATAATTTTATATTAGTCTTAGTATGTATGTACACAGTAACTTTTTAGCACCACCGTCGTTGCTCGTTGATCTATCTCTGTCCATCCAAAGGTTGTCTGGAAGAGATCGCTTTTTAGCGATAAAACCGCCCATTGTTACCTACTCATTAGTTATTTCCTGTTTTTGTATTTGTTGCCTTGGTGTCAATAAAGAGTTTATCTATCTATCTATCTTACGCTGTGGTTCCATGCAAAGTTATTGAAGATCTACACTGGACAACAGTTACAGACAACGGAACTTCTCTATTATTAAATCAAAATAACCGGGAAAATGTCATCTAAGTACTTCTCAATATGAAATTAAGGCGACCGTAGTTGGTTCAACTGTTTTTTAAAAGTATATTATTATCACATATGACAATACAAGTTGTAGCTTGCGGACAATATTAGCCAACACCAATTTCTGGTTCGTAAATCATTATGATACAAAAGCACATCCTGAAATCGTTGCTACATGGAAAAAGTACAAGCCACATATGCCCTTTTACATATGACCACGATCAATATGTTCTACATACCATAATCTCAACAGTGTCGAACAACTTCTTCAACTCTTTTTTCTCTCTGTCATTGAGCTCTACTTTATCCTGGTCGAATATCCCGCTCTCTCTCAGCTTGGTCTTGATTTTGTCCAGCGTTATTGGCGACGTTTTCTCTGTCGCCTCGCCCGATTTGTAAGCAGCTTTTACGTCTTCAAGCTCATCGTTTGGGCTGAAAGTAAAGTGTATAATTAAATCCTTTCTTCAATGTTTTTTTATTAAGTTGTTTTCTTGTCTGTCTGTCTGTTATCATCACCTCATACGTTTCCATTACAGATATCACGTTTCCACTGGTGGATAACACAATATGTCCTCGAATGTGATGATTTTTGAACATATTGGTTGATTCACAACCTTTTTATTCACCGTTGTAAGAGCGGGTATAAATCCCGCACACACAGTAGCAGTAGTAATCCTAAAGACTTGAAATTTGGAGGGAGTGTTCTTTGTAAAGTTTAGGTATGCACTAAGAAAAGGTTTTTCGAAATTCTACCCCTAAGAGTGTGAAATGGGTGGTTGAATTATCTATGAAAAAATTTTTTCGTTTCCTATAGGCCACGCGGACGAAGCCGCGGGCTGAAGCTAGTCTGCGATAATAATGATAATAAAATGCGCGGGACCGAGCGGGATTTGAATCATAGTGCGTCGGTTTGAAGTCCCACGGCTGCCTTTTAGCTACATTAACACCCGGCGAAATATCTGGCATTTTGGAAACGATCTAACATGCTTTCTGTTTCATTTTTTACCGTGTATTATTTCAAGTAACTTGTGACTATCCCAGTCTTACATAAAAAATCTTTAGAATTAGTTTCAAGTTGGTGGACATATCGTGTAAAATACACAAAAAACATGCGGACGAAATGAGAAAGGCTGTTTTTTGTTCAAGTAGGCATTAATAACTCACCATTGCAAACTGTACTGCACATTCAAAACAATTCTGAAACAAGATTACAATTTTGTTATTTTTTAGTGTATTGTGCACGCAAAGACGTTAATCAACATGCCGTACATGTTGAGTGGGTTTTCATTTAATGCCAAGAAAGAAATTCAATATTTGCAGATAAGAAATATACTACTGTTTGTTAATTTTAAGAATTTATTTAGTTGTATATCTATACAAAATCATATACAACTAAATAAATTCTTAGTAACTAAATTAATTCGATTGAGGCTTGAGACTTCGCGGCACTTCCGAAATGGAACAAGAATACGTTACTTCCCTAAAACAATCATTTTGTGATTATTATTAGACATGTAACACCCAGAAAGTTAATTTTAGCGTCATTGTAAACTCTAAGAAAATGAAACTTGTGAATTTTTGTCACTAAAAATAACTTTTCACTTCAACGATTCTTAAGTTAATTCTAATTCTAAACTAATTTTGACTTGTTAAGTGCTAAAATAGCCTATTTGCAATATAATAAGAATATGACTTTCAATTTTGACTGAATAAAGCCAGATCACAATTAAACTATCAGATTTAAGGACAAAAACCCGGGTATACGGGTTTTTGTCGTATCACACAAATATTATAAATGCGAAAGTTCGCATGTTTTTTGTTCCCTCTTGATGCTGCAACTACCGAATGGAATTTGCATTAAATTTTAAATGCAGTCAGTACATATTCTGCATTAACACATAGACTGATCCACGCGTGGAGCCGCGGGCGCAGCTTGTAAAGGCACCACTTACAAAAATTTCAGCAACAATTTCACTTGGTCCATGGACATGTTGTTCCCACGTTACTAGTTACCGAATGGAACGTCCGTTTTGCTGCGCATACGCAATCGGACTGAAACAATCCGTTACGGTTTTATAACTGCATTGCTTTATTGCGTGGTACCTACTGCAGCAGGATTGTGTGAAATTATTGTGTTAGCAATTTTGATACTTGGCATCATATAATGAATTCAGTATTCAGTAAAGGCAACTTTTATTTTAAACTCATACATATGTAAGCAGGAACGGTTTGTGGGTAGGTTGCAACCTATATAACTATAGGCCTTCAGCATGTCCACACCGCGCCGTGTCTGGAACAAGAATGCTCCGTAGTACACCGAGCGGTCCCTTTTTATAGCCAGATGGTTGCGAGAGCAATGATAGTTGCCGATTATGCCACTGTAATAAATTTAAATGCCACCATAGGGTAAATAACGGTACTGCCCGCTGCGCATAGAGTTTATAACTGGACGTAGCCGCCGTTACATATAATAACAATAATAATAATAATAACGACCAACGACCACATACATAGATCCAGGACCCTAATTAGGACCCTGTGTCTAGGAAACCTGAAACCACGAAGACTATGGTCCACAACACCCAGACACTGAACAAGTATTTGCGCTGTTCTTTCTGTGCACGAATAGTAATTGTCCTGCCGCGGGAATCGAACCCGCCGTTCTAGGTTATGAGCCGACCTACTCAACCACCACACCACAGAGGCTGTATAGAGTAGCAATATTTTGATTTCAGCACTTTTGATATTTTTTATTTGCTCCATTTTCCTCGGCACATTAAAATTGGCGACCACCAATAGCCCTACTAAGTGTGGTGATTATGGCACATGCCCCCTATGCCTATGTTTAGCAATGGACGTCTTCCGGCTGATGATGCGATAGTAATACTATTTATTGAATGTATAAGTACCAAAAAGCCAATTAGAAATGTACTTGGATGTTGACTTTGTGTTTTGCACTATTATTTATTCTGTATTTGTGTGAAGATGGCCTCCTGAAACAGTTTCCACTAGTTCGGGAGTCTATAGATTCATAACTTTTTAACCAATTGTGTCAATATTTAAATCAATCAAGTATCAATTTATTCTTAGCTTGTGATATAGTTAACCGTTTCGTTGTTTCAGTTTAGCTAGTTTAATACACTACATTATTTCTTATCTCAGATAGGCTCACTGACACGATTTGTTTTTTATGTTAGTGAATGATGTGACGAGCTAGTCGTTCACCTGATGTTAAGTGACACGGCCGCCGCCGCGCAAGTTTCGCGTGAAATCACACTGCGTACATCATCCTGAGACATCAGCACAGGCTGGTAATAAGTTTACTAGATCAGATCAGATCATAAAGTCTCATTTTCCCAGTAATTTTACTAGCTACAGTGCCTTTCAAACCGGAACACAGTAGTGCTTGCACACTACTGCTTGGCGGCAGAATAACTGGCAAAGCGGTGGTACCTACCTAGACGAACTTTGCAGAAAAGTCCTACCACCTAGTAAAATATATTTTCAAACGGCAAGTATCAAGCCCTTTCATCCACTATGTTGAATTAATTTACATAATCGTAACTGCCACACCGTATGACCCCATTGTTCCGAACATAACGCACATTGTCACAAATGTTTACATTCAGGACCAATACAGTAATTGTGCATACCCACTGATAATTATATCAGGATGCATAATTGTTATGTGTGATGATAATGATAATGTTATGAGAGATAAGTTTAACACGTTGTATTAACTGCATAATGTTTATTTCCCGCCCGCTAGCTTTGACTTTACAGGAATAGATAACACTAGTTAATTTTAATGGATTAAAATTTCGATTGTCGCATTGACATTTTATTTCTGTAGTTGTCTACATTATATTTATAAGTGTAGGATGTAGGATACTTAGGATAGAAATGTCTTCGTCGTATTTTTGAAGTAACATTTATTTACGCACGCTTTACTTGAGGAGTAAGCTGGTGAATGCGAAGCGTACGGAAGTTGAAGTTGGTTCACGTAGATCTCCATTGTCATCATAACAAAATAACAATTTACAATTGTCAAGATGATGTACATTTAACAAGGCAAAAACAAAGTTATACCAGCCGATAGATGGAAAGGAACTAAAGAAGTTTTACTTCAGTTGTGTGGTGTAAAGCGCACTCGTGTTTTGTTCTGGTGTTCCTTCGACATTTATATATAGGACTAGTTGACCCGCCTCGGGCTTCGTACGGGTGGATTAGTAAAACGCAGTCGAACGGGATAAAGAGTCCTATGTCCGTCTCCTGGTTCTAAGCTACTTTCCCACCAATTTTCAGCCAAATCGGTCCAGTCGTTCTTGAGCTATAAATAGTGTAACTAACACGACTTTTTTATATATACATATACAGGATGTATATAGGATGTAGGATGAGATAGAATTTTTTTTAATGCAAGAATGGCCTACAAACAGACGGCCTACTTGATGCTAACTGATCAGTTTGGTCAGTGCCACTTAAGGATATCTGCAACACTAGGAGTCCTGGTGATGCGTTGCCGACCCTTTTAAGACTTTATTGCTAAGTACCAAGACCAAAGCCAAAAAAGAGCGCATAAAGTGGGTTAGTGTGGGACTTTCAATTTTGTATAATGTATGAGTGAGCTAAGCTGATGCTTAAACTAGCCCATTGCGTAATGTCTGCTGATTTGCGGTTTCCACTCCAGAACACGTTTATAATCGGTTCAGGTTCGGCAGATTTTAACAACCGTGCGTGTGTGCGTGCGTGCATGCGTGCGTGCGTGCGTGCGTGCGTGCGTGCGTTCGCGTATGTGTAAGGATTTTCTACTTCATGAATAAATTATAGGATGCTATTAATTTCAGGTATGTTCAGAAAGCAGTGCCAGCGAATCATCGCTCGAATCTTCCAGCGGGTACGGAAGCCAAGGTGCTTTCGCTGCCGAAGATCATGCCCACCAACATCCCGTCCAACACCCTGATGGTATGTTATACCTTAATTGTAACATTTTAGAGTTCGTTATTGTTTGTACGTGACTTGTTTTTGTGTTTTTTGTTTCAATGTACTATATAGTATTTATAGTATTTAAAAGCCATTTTTTTATTTAGTTTGCACCTTTGAATCTTAGTGCAAAAGTATTAGAGTTGATTTTTACCTGCTAGTTTGATGTTTGTTTGGCGTGTATGTGATATTAAAAGCCAGTGAGAAAGAAAGAAATGGTGCATTGCATTCACGGATGATTTTTCGCGCCAATACCAACTGCAAAACGATAAAAAAAATATAGCGTAGAATACAAAAAAATAGAATTCATTTTTGTACTTTTTGTTTGGTTTTGTTGTATATTTTGGATGTGTACGTTTGAATTGTGTTGTAACGTGTGCATTTACAGCCTTATTAATAAACGGGTATTAGTCTCGAATTAGTTACTTCAGCTTATGTCCTTTTTTGCTACTGGAATTTTTAGCTGGATCGAAAGAGACAAAAGATGGTGTAACTAGTCTAAAGCTAGTTCGTGTTTATTAATAAGGCTGTTAGAGTATACTAATAGGGACTATTTGGAATTCGATTTTCGACGAATAGAATTAATTTTTGTATGAGTCGTGATCAAAACTAAACTTCACTTCCCATCTGGTGAAAGCGTGGCCAAATACAAGACAAGTAAAAAAAAATGTTTTTGTGTGTGTGTATGCGAATGTGAGATAATTTTAATGTTACATACATGGTTTGCACAAGTTTTGTTCAATTAATTTTGGTTGTTTTTGTTTTGTGTTTTTTATGTTTCCGTTTTTTTGTTACCGCTTCGCATGCTCTGTAGTCGATTCCGAGATCGTGACTCTGCGACGAGATAGCGACGTATCTATCACGGCGGCGAGAGAGAACTTCTCCATATCACTGGGCAGCTTGGAGGAAGCGGTCAGATCGTTGGATGAAGCTACTGAGACGCCATCTTTCGCCACTATAGGGAAAAAACCGGCCGTGCCTAAAAGGCGGCCCGTTTCTATGAACGGTTAGTACATGTGTTCGTTGATGTTCATTGAATTTAGCGTTAATCTTGATGATTCAACAACGGAAGTACCTACAGGCGATCATAAAAGCAACGAGTTATTTCCGTCAGTATAGGTACGTAGCACATGTAGAATGCTGGTAGCAAACTGCGTCCACATAGTACACTTTTTCCTTCATTACATTTTATTATACACGGGGCTTGTAGGTAGTTAATTAAATAATATTTCAAATAAAAAGATCAAGTAGCAATTCTTAAAATACCAACGGCTCATTATAAACACGATGATGATTATAACGATGAGGATGATGATGATATTAAGCACTTTGTAATTTTATATGCTTAGAACAATGTCTTAAATTAAGTATTATAAGTTTATTGCTTATCTGCAGTAGTGCTGCTTTTTTTCAAACTCGCATATTGTACTTGGGCTTGCTACTTAATTTTTTTTATTTTTGTGAATGTTGTGATATTTTGAATTTTGCTTTATAATATTTGAGAATAAGCACTTAGACACAATTTACATGGTTCGTATTTAATACAATTATTTAATTTTAAGAGGGTACCTAATATAATTTTGACTTGTAAAAGTGCTAAAAGTAGCCTATTTGCAATAAATCCTTTGACTTTGATTTTGACTAATAAAAGTGATAAAATTAGCCAGTTTGCAATGTATTATTTGATTATTTGACTATTTTTGATTGTGTCATTTTGACATGCAAATTGACATTTTATGAATAAATCTATATGTTTAAAAATGAATCCGCATTTCCCTTGGTCATCACATCGCGCATGAACAGATGGAATATTTTCGCTGATTAATTTTTGTTGAGTGTTGAGAAGGTTCTTATGAACAAAAAAAGTTAAATAAAAAAAAGATGAGGGCTAATTAGAAAATGTTCACCACGCGAGTGAAACCTCGGGGTGCAGCTAGTTGATTATGAAAATATGATTTGATTTGTTTTTTTTTTTTACTTCAAACTTGTCTAGCATTAGACCACCCTCTCACCTGATGGGAAGTGACGATGCGATCGAAGGTGTAGCATGCTAGCCAAGTACCTATTGTATATTATTGTTATGTACTAGCCCATTCACTCTTCTCTTGAACACACCCGGGTCATTTTTCGCCGGAAACAGACGCTGGTAAGGCATTCCATTCCTTAGCCGTTCTAATTAAGAACGATATTATACGACATATTTGATGACAAGTTGTGCCCCCCGTTTTCACACCCGCGGATAAATAGTGTTTTAATTATTGGCTCATCCCACGGGAACATTTCACTTTTCCGGGATAAAATGTAGCCTATATGTTAATCCAGTATATAAGCTATCTTGGTACCGAATTTTATCCAAATCCATTCAGCCGTCTGAGCGTAAAGGAATAACAAAATTACACACATACACATATACAAACTTTCGCCTTTATAATATTAGTGTGACTACAATGACTATAACGATGATCATGATGACTCAATTTAAATTTCAAAAATCTTTATTTTTTCATGAATAAATCCTAATTACATAATCTAGTGTACATTAATTAATCCTAGATATGACCACAATTTATATTTGATACATTTTTAAAGCATTCCACTTATGATAAAAATTTATGATACAATATAATGTATTAACTAAGACAATGCATGAAATCCAAAATAAAATCATAGTAAATGTCCTATTATCAATACTTTTGTTTGCTTTAGTAGATAGCATAACAATTGCAAAAGGTAATAAGATCATGATGAGTATAATGATGTCGATAATGCCTTGTCCCAGCGACGGTGTGGTCGCGGCGCGGGTCCTCCAGCTCGGTGGGGAAGCCGCCGCCGCCAGTTCGACGCTCCTCCTCCATATCGAGGCCGCACCGACCGCCTTACTCTCCTGTAAGTACGGTCTATATTCCTTTACATTAAAAGCGATTTATCTTCACTCGCTTTTAATTAGGCGAAAAAATTCATTATGCAGGAACAATCTAGTTTGCTACCTATAGATAGCTTTAGACCACTACGACTAAAGTAAAACTTTAGCTCCATGTATGGGCCGGTATAACTTTGTTTTTGGTTTGTTAATGTCGCCATTTTGATAATTGTAAATTGTCCTTTTACCGGACATACTAATATAATTTTTATTATAAAAGTTTTAAGCTAGTAAATGCGAAGCGTAGATCTCTATTGTCAAAATAACAAAGTAAAAAAATTGTATTGTTATGTTCGAATGTCTGGTAAAATGACAATTTACAATTGTCAAGATGGCGACATTAACATTAAACAAAGAAAACATAAAGTTATATCGGCCGATAGAGGACTTTTCTGCAATGTTCGTCTAGATAGGTACCACCGCTTTGTCAGTTATTTTGCCGCCAAGCAGTAGTGCGCAAGCACTGCTGTGTTCCGGTTCGAAGGACACTGTACCCAGTGAAATTACTGGGCAAATGAGACTTTATGACCTGATTTCACAGTCTAGTAATATTATTACTAGATTGTGCTGACGTCTTACGATGACGTGCGCAGTGCAGTGTCACGCGAAACTATACTTTAGACATTCGATTATCACTGCAACTGATATGGGCAGCCGTGTAGCTCAACATCAGGCGAACGGTTAGCTCGTCACGTCATTCTTTAACATAAAAAAAGATGGAGCTAAACTCAAGAAGTTTAATTCAGTCGTGTTGGTCTAAAGCACATTTTTTTTGTATTCGCAGGCCAATAACCAAAGCCCACAATCGGGCCCCACCGACGCGGACAACCTGCCGCCGCCGCCCGCGTTTCTACTGCAGCCCGATACTGGTGATGCACCAGGTGAGATAAACTGATTGACGTTATGACAAACTTGTTAACCTGTGGTCAGGCCATCACGGAAAATGCGCAGGTGCAATAATATAACTTCACTATTTTTTAAAATTAGACAATTTTTTTTATAATATAACGAATGTCCCGAACTTCTAGTACGGATTTCAAATGAAAACTTTTATCACCTGTTTTACAGCCTTATTAATAAACACGAACTAACTTTAGACTAGTTACACCATCTTTTGTTTCTTTCGACCCAGCTAAATATTTCAGTAGCAAAAAAAGGACAAAAGCTGAATAACTAATCCGAGACTAATACCCGTTTATTAATAAGGCTGTTAGTGTTTAACTCCTAATTTTAAGAATTTTGAGATCATCATTATCGCCGATTAATCCTAGAATCACAATGATGAATCTAGGTTTATCGAGGCACTATAATAAATGTCATCATCATCACCATCATCAGCCGGGAGATAGTCTGAGTAAGATACACGCAACATTATATATTGTGGTATGAGTCTAGGCTGAAAACCATCGCTGGATGGCTTCGACGAACAGCAATATACTGAGCCGACGCCCATTCCGTATTACTTTTTGTTTTGTTATATATAACGAATTCAAAACAAAAAAGTACGGAATGAGCAAGCATATATGTGACACGGAGGTTGTAGCGTTAGCGTAAGGCCTCTTTTTGGTTGGTTTTTAGATACAGTTTTTAACAACGTTTTGTTTTGACAAGAAGAAAATGTCTGTTTGATTATTTATGATTTTTTTTAAATTTTTAAATATATTTTTTACCACGTCTCTCGCTTATTTATATTTCGCACATTATTATTTGCCTTTTTTACGGAAACGCCTAGTTGTCAGCAACAATTTCCTTAAAAGCAGAGTATAATAGTATAACGCCTGCCATTTATGCAATTGCAAATTCAGTTTAGCAACATTACTATATTTCTTCTAAATTGGATTTCTTGGCCTATCTTGGTTCTAAGAAAATAATTTGGTTACTAAAACTCCTTACTGCAGCGGTCTATGGTCAGTGATCTAGGAATTGACAGGCTTTACCCAGAACCAAGTCTCGTAATGCGCTCTTGAGATCAATAAAATATATACAAATATGATTATTAAATGATTTTACATATGATTATTATTCTATCTATCCCAGCTAACAGCACTTGAAAGACGCATTTATTAATTAACCTTTAAACAGACGGAAAATAAAGACTTAGGTCCGTATTACCGAACGATGCTCAGTCATCGATCGTAGCTCAAGCGATTTTATTCCCTAATTGATCACTTTATGAATGAAATCTCTGCTTGAGCACCGATTGACTGAGCATCGTTCTGTAATACGGACCTTAGAATGGTTTCTTGGTAAGTTTGGTATTATTAATTAACCCTTCATCAAATGGAAAATAAAGATTTAGAATGTTAAGTTAGTTGGTAAGTTTGGTTCGTAGATTTTTTTTATATATTACCAATAAACGATCACCAGAATAACGGCATACGCCTTTTGTTGCGTTATCATTGGTTAAACGCTTTGACGAGAGGAGTTATGTCTAGCAGGTAGCTGACGTAGCAATCTACGTTACAATTGATTTATTAATTATCAAATGACAGCATCTGTGGTGTGGTGGTTGAGCAGGTCGGCTCATGGCCCGGAGACGGCGGGTTCGATTCCCGCGGCAAGACAAGTATTTGTGCCACGAATAAAAAGTTCTTAAATATACTTTCGCAAATACTTGTTCTGTGCCTGGGTGTTGTAGGAACATGGTCCTCGTAGTGCTTGGGTCCCTGGATACAGGGAATCCTAGTTAGAGTCCAGGACTATGTATTTGATCGTTTTGGTAGTTATTATTATTATTATGAGCTATGTCGTGTGACGCTGACGCACCAATATACGTTACAAATGCACCGAAGATGCTGACAAGAATGTATCTTTCAGGTATAAACGTAGCTGAGACTGTAAAACAGCTAACCGAACTCAAGCATATGCCCGCATCGCCCGGATTGGTCCGTCGCAGCGTTCAACATTTACAAAACCAGACTAACGCGAACACCAGTCCGACTCAGTTATCAAGCTTCCAACAGTCCAAGACAAACTGGTGCTCTGTGACCAGTATAAATAGCACTGGGAACGTGAACCCGATATACGGACAGACGGGTCAGCGTTTAGTGGCGTTTGAGAATTCCGTTTATGGACGGAAGAGTAGTTTGAACAGTTCTAATTCAGATTTGTACAGAGATGGGATGGGAGGTAAGTCTTTTCATATATTAAGATCCAATGCCTTGTCTACACTAAAGTTTATTAACATACAACTTAGCTAAGCAACAATTGCTACCGGGATATATATTTTTTGTTTTGGTTTTGGCTTCACAGTTTTGTGTATTCAGCCAGTGTCAAGTTGATAATTCCTCAAGTTAATATTTCAGATACATATGTGTCAAGTCAAGTCACAGTCCAAGTCAAGTCATAGTCTAGTCTCGTCAAATCATACTCCTAGTATAGTGGTGGCAACTTTACCAGAAGCTTCTATGTAGTTTTGGAAACAACACTACAAGAAACGTTTCACCATCATTGTACCACTTTCCACACTCATGCATGTAATTTTGGTAAAATTGTAAAATTGGTGGCATTTTATTCGTTAAGTGCTCCAGCAATTTTATGCACTAACACTGAAAATAACACAAGTTTTGGAAAATAATACAATGCGGTGACGCGATCTTTTTCGTTTTCCCGCCATAACTCTTCCACCGGGTTCTCTTGTCGTGTCAACTTGGCACACCAGATACCGAACGCTGATTGATTGCCTGTCGATCATCGGCTGTCTTCAATCAATGAGCTTACTTTGATGTGTTGACTTGGCCCGAATTTGACAAACGTACGAGAAAGCAGGAGTTGTCAAATTTTTTATTTTATTATTATTTATCTCATGTTAGCTACAGAGTCTTATTTTATCTCTCCCACTACGATTTTTTTAGTATTTCATTGAGATGGTAATAAAACGTTAGTTCTTCCTCTTTAAAAAATGGTCTGGGTAATAATATACTAGAGTATAGCGGCGTCACGCGGTTTCATCCGCGTATTTCGTCATAATATTTTTGGCATCTCATTTGTTACAACCCAATTATATTCAATAATAATAGTGAAACTATCTTTTGCTGTGATAGCAAATAGCAATGGCGCAGGGGAAACTCCAAATCTAATTCAAAATTATCAATAGTAACTATGCATAGAAACTGTCAAATCCAGTACAGTTTTAATTCTAAAATGAAAAGTGTGTTCCTCTGCGTGCTGTCATCCTATGTCCCGATTGTTTTCTCCATCCTGTGTACAATTTAAGGTTGTCTGGAAGAGATCTCTCTTAGCGATAAGACCGCCTATTGTACCCATCTAATTATATAATTCTCATTTCTACATGTTAATATTATATTGTTGTAAAAAAGTTTTGTTTTGTATTGTATTGAATATAGACTCCTAATTTTTTTTAGAACGTGTTAATAGTGGTGTCTACCGATCTTTACAGCGTCTCCGGGAAGTAAAATCCCAATGGTAATATTTACAGGAGGTGCATGCGGCGACCCGAAGGGTTCTCCGCTCGGTTCGAGTCCTTCCACTCCTAGTTACGGAGACAACAGTTCTTTCACAAGCTTCGGACCACGGATCTCTAATGATTCGCATTACGGACAAACTGGTAAGATCTTCTTCTTGTGTAGGAACTTGCCGGTGCCCTTGTTTATTTTTTGTTTTGGTTTTGGCTCCACTCTTTTGTGTATTTTGCCAGTGTCGAGTATTTGATAGTTTCTCAAGTGCAGTCAAAAGTCAAGTCAAGTCGCAGTCCAAGACATCAAGCTGAGTCATAGTCTAGTCAAGTCATACTCCTAGTAAAATGGTGGCAATTTTACAAGCTTCCATGGAGTTTTGGAAACAACACGAAAAGAAACGTTTCAACATCATTATACCACTTTCCCACACTCACGCCTGTAATCTAGCACGTAACGAATAAAATGCCACCAATTTTATGCACTAACACTAAAAATAAAACAAGTTTTGAAAAAGAATACAATGCGGTGACGCGGTCCTTTTCGCTTTCCCGTCAAAACGTCCTTGTTTCTACCTCAATAGTGAACAGGGCCCGTACCGTGAGCTCTTAGCGCGAGCCTGAACTGAATCGCATGGAATTTCGTCTTGCTCTCTCAGCTGGAGAAAAAGTGAGACGAAAGTCCAAGAGATTCAGTTCAGACTCGCGCTAAGAGCTCACGGTACGGGCCCTGCTGGGCGAATACGTAACTCGATTGTAACCGATACAAAACACAAATTTGTATGGATTTGACAGTTTTAATACGCAGTTTATGTGCATAGTTAGTTTGGAAATTTCTCCTGTTGCATTGCATTAAAGTTTCGTGATCACCCATCCCCATGGTATGTATCTTACAGCACCATTGCACCATTGTAGACCATGTCATTGCTTAACATTAAGCGAGACAGTGGTCAAACGCATTGCAATAAAAATTTCTTTTTGAAATGCCGTAAGTCGTAAAAAAATAACAAAATTTGAGAATATGGTTGTGAAATCCATCAACGCGCGCTCGGTCAGCGTACTTGGCATAATTAAAAACATAAATGAGTGTGCTTTAGACCACACGACTGAAGTAAAACTTCTTTAGTTTAGCTCCATCTATCGGCCGGTATAGCTTTGTTTAATGTAAATCTCGCCATCTTAACAATAATTGTGAATTTTCATTTTACCGGACATACCAACGTAACAATACACATTTTTAATTGTTATGTCGACAATGGAGTTCTACGTGAACCAACTTCAACTTCCGTTCGCCTCGCATTTACTACCTTACTCCCCAAGTCAAGCGTGCGTAAAGAAGCGTTACTTCAAAAATACGACGACAACATTTCTATTCTAAGTATCCTACATCCTACGCTTATAAATAGAATATAGAAAACACCAGAAATAAAATGTCAACGCGACAATCGAAATTTTAATCCATTAAAATGATTACTCGAACAGGGTTCAAACTCCAACAAGATAAGAAGTATGGTCAGAGTAACACGATATACGCCACGCCGTCGCAGATCATGGGCTACAGCAATATGTCGAGCGCTAACCATCACACGCTAAGCCCGCTCGCGCTTAGGAAAAACATAGCGGCGAGGTCGCATAGTGCAGACAGACATCATATAGAACGTGAGTATCGTTATATTTTTATCCCTTTTCAAAAAAGGAGGAGGTACTCAATTCAAATGCAGAATTTTAGACTGGGTGAAATGATTTTGATAAAATAAAAAAATATTTGTAAGGTGGTCCATCCAGGGTGGTACCTTTTTTTTTTTACTTCAAACTTGTCTAGCATTTGACCACGCTCTCACCTGATGGGAAGTGACGATGCGATCGAAGGTGTAGCATGCTAGCCAAGTAAATTTGATCAAGACCTGACTAGTAGTTTTTGAGTTATCCTTAATAATGCGTGTTTCAATTTCGACCACATTGATGATGTTTTCATTGGGGTTGAAGTCTGTTTAAACCAGCTACAGTGCTCTTCAAACCGGAACAAGGTAGTGTTTGCGCACTACTGCTTGGCGGCAGAATAACTGGCAAAGCGGTGGTACCTACCTAGACGAACTTTGCAGAAAAGTTCTACCACTTTTTAAACACATCTTGAAAATTATTCAATGAAGTTCATACGAGTTACCCGATAAGGCCAAGTGTTATAAAAATACTAAAAATACGTGGAAATCAAATGCAGGTTTTTGACTTTGACTTTGTTTAAATGGCCCGATAGCTCAGTTGGTAGTAACCCTACCTTCTGAACTGTGGGTTATGGGTTCGATTGTGGTGTTTGTTTCGTGTGGGTGTTATATTGTATTCTATGTATTTATTTACAAACAAAAAGTATCTAAGCAATTGTATCAGTTATCTGGTTCCCATAATACATGTTTCGCTTAGTTTGGGGCTAGATGGCGTTGTGTGAGATATCCACACATTATTATATCCATTGACTAGAGATTTTTACTTAGTAAAACCTTGGGTTTGTATTGTTTATAGAGAGTGGTCTCATAGCGAGCCTGAGCGCTAAGCTCGGCCCGCAGCTGTCGCCGCGCGCCAGCCGCCGCGCGATATCTACCGGCGCTGCGGGCGACGCGCACATCAAGGGGAAAGGTAACATATACAGTACAATACAATCACACTAATATTATAAAGGCGAAAGTTTGTATGTGTGTATGTTTGTTACTCCTTCACGCTCAAACGGCTCAATGGATTTGGATGACTTCGGCACCAAGATAGCTTATACACTGGATTAACATGTAGGCTACATTTTATCCCGGAAAAGTGAAATATTTCCGTGGGATGAGCAAACAATTAAAACATTGTATATCCGCGGATGAAACCGCGAGGCTCAACTAGTACTTTAATAATAATAAAAGCCTTTATTAATCAATCTTAAGAATATGTGTGGAGTTTTGGCGGGAACGCGAAAAAGATTGCGTCACCGCATCGTATTATTTTCCAAAACTTGTGTTATTTTCAGTGTTAGTGTATAAAATTGGTGGCATTCTATTCGTTAAGTGCTGGATTACAGGCGTGAGTGTGGGAAAATGGTATAATGATGGTGAAACGTTTCTCTTCGTGTTGTTTCCAAAACTTGTTCAAGTAAAGTTGCCACCACTTTACTAGGAGTATGACTGACTAGACTATGACTTGACTTGATGACTTCAACTGTGACTTGACACACATTTGCGTGAAATATCATTAACTTGATAAATTGTAAATTACTTGACACTGGCACACAAAAGTGTGGAGCCAAAACATAAAAAAAAGAATATGTGTCATTTCATCTTATCTAGCTACTTATTACGAAACACTACTACTATTATGAAACACTAGCTTGTGCCCGCGTGGCCTAAAGAAAACGAATGGCATATTTTTCTTAGATAATTAATCCACCTATTTCACCCTCTCGGAATTTCCAAAAACTCTTTCTTAGTGGCTACTTACACTTTACAAAGAACACACCCTCCGAATTTCAAGTCTCTAGAATCAGCGGTTTAGGCTGTGCGTCGATATATAGTCAGTCAGCCAGTCAGGACTTGCCTTGCCTAGACGAACTTTGCAGAAAAGTCCTACCACCTAGCCCAATAGCTCCGTTGGTAGTAACCCTGCCCTCTGAACTATGGTTTGTGGGTTCGATTCCCACCCAGGATAAACATTTGTGTGATGAACATAGGGGTTTTTTCTGTGCCTAGGTGTTATATTGTATTCTATGTATGTATTTACAAACAAAGAGTATTTAAGTATTATATCAGTTATCTGGTTCCAATACTACAAGCTTTGCTTAGTTTGGGGCTAGATGGCGCTATGTGAAATGTCCTCGCATATTATTATTATTATTACCTAGTAGGACCCTAGTGCAAGGGGGGATGCAAGGGAGTAAATCACCACCTTATTACTCCAAGCCAACCTCACCTGCCCGTGGTCATCCTGCTAGATAACGAACGAGGCTCTGGCGACCGACTGATGGCGGTATAACCATCCCAAACTAGCGTAATTAAATTCCACTGACCGGTGACGGGCAGCAGCGTCACCGGTGCAAAGAGCTACGTTCTGCGATCGCCAACCCGCTTGCCCAGCGTGGCGATTATGGGCATTTACCTCCCAAATGATAAGCCAGAATAGAACATGGCCCCCAGTTCCTGGCAGCCCTGCTATTCCTGACCAAGGTGGCGGACATGGTAACGGCAGGGTGGGGGGTGCTAAGAATCCCCGGGCTACGGAAGGCCGCCCAACCCGATTGACCATAGCTACTTTTAATGGACGAACGCTACGGCATGACGAGCATTTGGCCCAGCTTGAGGAAGAACTGAAATACATAAGGTGGCATATTCTTGGGTTATCCGAAATCCGAAGAGAGGGGAGGATACCATAACACTTGAATCAGGCCATCTTATGTATTTTAGAGAGGGAGATAATCCATCCCAAGGTGGCGTTGGGTTTCTGGTCCATAAGCTCCTCACTGACAACGTTGTAGAAGTCTCCAGTGTGTCGACGAGGGTTGCGTATCTTGTTATCAAGTTAACTGAGAGGTATAATCTCAAAGTTATTCAAGTGTACGCGCCCACGTCGACATACTCGGATGATGAAGTCGAAGATATGTATGACGACATATCGAGGGCCACTTCAACGTCGTCATGGGAGATTTCAACGCCAAAGTGGGAGTACAGACATGCAGTGAATCGGTAATAGGACAACACGGATTTGGCATTAGGAATCATAGGGGTCAAATGCTCGTCAACTTCCTGGAAAAAGAAGGGCTTTTCTTAATGAATTCATTCTTTAAGAAACAGCCCCAACGGAAGTGGACGTGGCAAAGCCCCGACGCTATGACCAAAAATGAGATTGATTTCATCATAGCGGACAAGAAGCGCATATTCAGGGATGTCTCAGTGGTCGCAAGGTTTAAAACCGGAAGTGACCACCGACTTGTACGAGGCACTCTGGATATTGATTACAAGCTTGAACGTGTCCGCTTGATGAAGTCCACGCTCCGATCAAATATGCTCCAATCCGTGGTGGGATCCGAAACGTTCCAGATTAAACTGGAGAACCGATTTTCTGCCTTGGAAAGCACAGTAGACGTTGACGTGGATCAGAAACTCGAACAAGTGGCAAGAATCCTCCGAGAGGAAGGCACGAAATTTTGCGAAATGCGTCCCAAAGGCAAAAAGTCCAAACTTTCACCAGAATCATTAGAGCTTATGCAGAAGCGACGAGAAGACCCAGCAGTCACTTCGTCAGAGCAGCGGTCCTTGAGCAAGTTAATCACGAAGCTAGTTAGACGAGATCTCCGAAGCTCCAATACACGCTCCATAGAGGAAGCGATAGAGCAAAACCGGGGGTCGAAAGTCTTCGTGAAACAGCTCGGCCGAAGCCAACTGACGAAGTTGACCACATCGCGTGGGAAAGTCGTTACTTCTAAGCCTGAGATTCTGGAAGAAGTTAAGGACTTTTACAGCCAGTTGTACGCGTCGCATGCGCCTCAACCCGAACAGTCCACGGAGGATTCGAGAGCCACTTTGACGCGCCATTTCACCGAAGACCTGCCAGAAGTCAGCCTAGACGAAATTGAGTTGGCTCTCAAACAGCTTAAAAATGGAAAAGCCCCAGGAGAGGACGGAATCACAACGGAGCTCCTCAAAGCAGGTGGTATGCCTGTTTTAAGGGAACTCCAGTGCATATTTAATTCTGTCCTCTTCTCTGGGAGAACTCCAAAGATATGGAACAGGAGTATTGTCGTTTCGTTTTTCAAAAAAGGAGACAAGACCCTTCTGAAAAACTACCGACCCATTTCCCTCCTGAGCCATGTCTACAAGTTGTTTTCGAGAGTCATCACAAATCGTCTTGCGCGAAGGCTTGACGAATTCCAACCCCCGGAACAGGCCGGGTTTCGAGGAGGATACAGCACCATAGACCACATTCACACAATGAGGCAGATTATACAGAAGTCCACAGAGTATAATCAGCCCTTGTGCTTAGCGTTTGTGGATTATGAAAAGGCTTTTGACTCCATCGAAACCTGGTCTGTTTTGGAGTCCTTGCAACGGTGCCAGGTTGATTGGCGATATATCCAAGTGTTGAGATGTCTGTATGACGCCGCAACAATGACCGTCCAAGTACAGAACCAGCAGTCTGAACATATCCACCTGCGTCGTGGTGTGAGACAAGGGGACGTAATATCCCCGAAACTGTTCTCAAACGCATTGGAGGATATGTTCAAGACTCTGGACTGGCAAGGACGGGGCATTAATATAAACGGTGCCTACATTTCACACTTGCGATTTGCAGATGACATCGTCGTAATGGCCGAAACGTTGCAGGACTTACAGCAAATGTTGGACGACCTGGCTGATTCTTCTCAACGCATCGGTCTCCGGATGAACTTAGACAAGACCAAAATTATGTTCAATGAACATGTTAATCCGGAACCTGTTGCTATTCACGGGGCTACGCTTGAAGTTGTTCAGGAATATGTATACCTAGGGCAAACACTCCAACTAGGTAAGAACAACTTCGAGAAAGAAGTGAATAGAAGAATTCAGCTGGGCTGGGCAGCATTTGGTAAGCTTCGTCGAGTCTTCTCGTCGCGAATACCTCAATGCCTAAAAACAAAGGTATTCAACCAGTGCGTCCTACCGGTTATGACATACGGAGCCGAGTCATGGACACTCACAGTGCGGCTAGTCCACCGACTTAAAGTCGCTCAAAGAGCTATGGAGAGGGCTATGCTTGGAGTTTCTCTGAAGGATCGAATCAGAAATGAGGTGATCCGTCAGAGAACTAATGTCACCGACATAGCCTATCGAATTAGCAAACTGAAGTGGCAGTGGGCTGGCCATATTTGCCGCAGAACCGACAACCGTTGGGGAAAGCGTGTCCTTGAGTGGAGACCGCGACTTGGCAAACGTAGTGTAGGACGCCCGCCGACTAGGTGGAGCGACGACTTGCGCCGAGTGGCTGGCAGTCATTGGATGAGAAGAGCTGAAGACCGGGCTCAATGGCGTACCTTGGGAGAGGCCTATGTCCAGCAGTGGACTAACACAGGCTGATGATGATGATGAGGACCCTATTAGTGCTACACCAATTCTATTTTATTCTAAATGTGTTGCTATCACCAAATTGGTTGCCCCCCACCGTGCGTGGAGTGTCGCGTGCAGGGGGTGCAGTGAGCCGTGTGTCCGCAGGCGCGGCGGGCGCGGCGGGCGCGGTGCCGCCGGCCTTCCTGGAGAAGCTGTCGGCCACGCTGGCGCGCCGCGCGCCCTCCGCCCGCGCCGGCGCCGTCGCCGACTGCATCAACCGCCGCGCGCAGGTACCCACCCACACCTTCCTGGAGCAGCTGTCGGCCACGCTGGCGCGCCGCGCGCCCTCCGCCCGCGCCGGCGCCGTCGCCGACTGCATCAACCGCCGCGCGCAGGTACCCACCCACACCTTCCTGGAGCAGCTGTCGGCCACGCTGGCGCGCCGCGCGCCCTCCGCCCGCGCCGGCGCCGTCGCCGACTGCATCAACCGCCGCGCGTAGGTACCCCACACTACGGCACGAGGGCGGGCTGTCCGCGACCTGCTCCCGGCAGCGCCCCAAGCCGAGGCTCGCACCCCAGGGGTGTCCTTGAGCTAGTTGCCTCCCACTTTTGACGACTGAGTGCCTTAAGCGACTGCCCTCCCGCCCGGTGACGCTGTAAAGGTCGGCAGAGACACAGCAATAACCCGTTCGAAAAAAGCTGTCCGTGACCGCACTAACCTTGTAAAGGCGGAAGTTTGTGTGAGTGTTTGTGTATGTGTTTGTGAGTTTGTGTGTGTGTATGTGTGTGTAAAATACGAAAATTTAAAATTTGATGATAACCTAAAATTAAAAAAAAGAAGAAAGATTTCATTGTATGTTTGCATTGAATAGGCTCCGAATAGGCTTCCAACCGAAGTTGAGTGAGAGTTTGAGTTAGCAATGATTCTTAAAAAATAAGTTCTCTTTCCCACCACTGGCGCAACAATCCGGCACGACACAGAAAAGAAAACTACGATCCGAAGCTTCTTTTAAATGTTTATTTATATGAATAAAGATAAATGCTGCTCGTTAGTAAGCAAGTCACTTGAGAATGTTTGACGTGGCTATTGTTTTGTTTAAAATGTTCGCCTTAGAAATTAGGTTTTATGGAAAGAAAAATTGGATAAAGATTCCTGAAATATTTTCGAATTCGGGAAATGCTTACTTTATTTCTGTTAATCGTAAATCTTTGGTTTTATTGTATAAATCAATTGAATTCTTAAAATTAATGGCAAACGTATACACAAAAATAGTATTTCTCAAAGAGTGTCAAAGTTATTAATAAGCATTTTAAAGTTTAATTAAAACTCAATTTAATTACATCTACCTACAGAGGCTAAAACAGGAAATTGCGCAATTGTAACGCGATTATATTTTAATTCCCAGAATATAATTATGTTTATAAAAGTTTGTAGGGCACTGTAGCTAGTGAAATTACTGGGTGAATGAGATTTTATGGCTTGACCTCACAGTCTAGTAATCTTACGAGCCAGGCTGTGCTATCGCAGGATCACGTGCGCGTGACTTCATATTTCTAAGCTCCGTTGAAACTGAACATTGAAACTGTTATAAAAAAATAGAATGGATGGATGACTATTATTAAATACACTTATATACCTTATTGCATAAGGCAAATTATATTTGAATAGCACACATTCTTGCTTTTATCTTTGGAAGCGAATGTAATTAAAATTAATTAAAATCTTTTCTTTTTATCACCACAACTATTATTACCCTGCTAAAAGTTAAAACTAACATATATTAAAATTAGTAATTTAATTAGTTAATTATTAGTAATTTAATTAGTTAATTATTAGTAATTTAATTAATGAATTATTAGTATATTAATTAATTAATTATTAGTAATTTATTATTAGGTAAAAGTAGCGAATCAAAAGTAACTTTTATCATACCGTTGCCGGCCTCTGTTGGTAGATGTAATTAAATTGAGTTTTAATTAAACCTTAAAATGCTTATTAATAACTCATTTTAATTACATCTACCTACAGAGGCTAAGACAGGAAATTGCGCAATTGTAACGCGATTATATTTTAATTCCCAGAATTATATTGATGTAATTTCACGGTAATGTACCAATTAATTAAAGCCGTTGAGATAAAATGAAAATAAGAAAAATAAATGAATAGTAATTATTTCTGTCAAACATCACAAAATTGAACAAAACCAAATAGGATAGGATTAGGTTTGTCACAACCCGGCCCTGACTTAGCAAAATGCTATTTGCAGACCCAATGTTTATTTTTTATAAATAAATTTTATCACTCAAAACAGGTAGTCGTGAAAACACAAATTCATAATTTCAAGAATTTACAAAGTTATAAGCATTTTAAAATATAACAATAGAAAGAGTCAGCTCAAACACGTATTGACGTCACATATGAGTACTTCATAGTATTACTACTAACTATAATTACTTCGTACCTCATTACTAAGCTGTCGTATCTCTTTTTTTTGTGTTTTGGCTCCACACTTTTGTGTATTTAGCCAGTGTCAAGTAATTGATAATTTAGCAAGTTAATGATATTTCACGTAAAAAATGTGTCAAAGCACAATCGGAGTCATCAAGTCAGAGTCCAGTCATAGTCTAGTCTAGTCAAGTCATACTCCTAGTAAAGTGGTGGCAACTTTACCAAACAACTTTAAAAAAACGTTTCACCATCATTATACCACTTTCCCACACTCATGCTTGTAATCCAGCAATTAACGAATAAAATGCCACCAATTTTATGCACTAACACTGAAAATAACACAAGTTTTGGAAAATAATATAATGCGGTAACGTGATCTTTTTCGTTTTCCCGCCAAAACTTGTCGTATCTCTTTTGGTAGTTCTACGTACATTTTCCTTGGTATGTGATCTACATACAAGGATAAAGTTCTAAAGACGGCGTCGTAGGCCAAATACGAAACTAGGAAGAATAGCGAAAAATATTTAAAGCCGATTTTAAAGAAAACTAAAACAGCGTTAATTGATATTAAAATAAATTTTAAAGCGTTTACTCTTTTCATCACCTTACTTTATTTTTAAAATTTTGAAGTTGAAGTTTGTTCACGCAGATCTCCATTGTCAACATAACAAAGTTAAAAATTTGTGTTATTATATTGGTACGTCCGGTAAATGACAATTTACAATTGTCAAGATGGCGTCATCAACATTAAACAAATCTAAAACAGAGTTATACCGGCCGATAGATGGAGCTAAACTAAAGAAGTTTTACTTCAGCCATGTGATCTAAAGCACTCTCGTTTTTTAATAGTCGTTAAATAGCAAAGAGTGACCTTATATCCAAATTATGCGTACTTAAGTATCATGACGTACGTCCGCACACGACAACACGTGTCATATTAATTTACCGCGTCATGCGATACAGGAGGAAATCCCACTGTTATACAAAAACTAAAACTTTCAATGCTGCTTAAACGTTTTGCCTGTTCCTTATCTCAGCATCCTCCAAATTGTATTACGAGTGATTAATTTTTTAATGCTTAATTTGGATGTATCGATTCAAATATGGGGCGTTTATTTATGCCGCGGGGAGACTATGGATTCAGGAGAAAAGCAGCTGCTTAAAAGGGCGCTCTGCGGGGGAGGCCTATGTACTGCATTGGACATCATCCGGCTGATGATGATGATGATGATGATGATTGACTTTAAAATATAAAATCTATACATATTACAGGTGGATCAGCAAGTATTCTATTCAATCACTAGGAATCGAATACATTATCTAGGCAACGTATGTAATGGACAAGAATATTGTTATTATATATTTTGACAGCCTCTGTGGCGTGGTGTTTGAGCAGGTCGGCTCATAACCCGGAGGCAGCGGGTTCGATTCCCGAGGCAAGATGAGTATTTGTGCACCGAAATAAGCGAAAATACTTGTTCTGAGTCTGGGTGTTGTACCATTTTCCTCGTAGTTCTCTCTAGTAGGGACTCCTAGACACAGGGAATCTTAGTTAGGGTCCAGGATCTGTGTATGTGATCGTTTTGCGTTATTATTATTATTTCATACATTATATACATGCCTAGATACCTAGATAGATCCAAAAATAAATCTATGGATTGCCGGTATAATTAATGTTACTTTTACTAATAAACATTTAGCAGTGTAATAGTTGTAGTGATAAGAAAAAAGATTTTAATAAATTTTAATTACATCCGCTTGAAAAGATAAAAGCAGGAATGTGTGCTATTCAAATATAATTTGCCTTATAATAGGCATGACGACGGTATCAAAATATGGTCGATTTAATGTTTTTAGGGTAAACTTTATATTAAGTAAATTTAAAATACTGGTTTAGATTTACTAAAAAAATTAAGATTACTTAGATTTTCAATAAAATAAAACATATACAAATACTGCAATCGGCCATTTTGACTGAAACACCAATCAGAGCGCATGACGTCACGCTTAGATTTTGTGTTAGATTGTGTGTTGTGTTGTCTTAGTTCGCTGTTGTGAATATACGCATTTGGATTAATTTAGTAATTTTGTAGTCTTTCACGTGTGATTTATCGACTCCACTCTACTGTATCAAATGGAACCAAGCTTTATTAAGGCAAATAGCTCAAATTTGCCTAGGATTTATGTATTAATCATGGGCGGTTTCCTCGCAACAAATAAGGAATTGTGCTCGTCTGAGTTTAGAAACGTGAAAACTTTCTTGTAAATAAAATTTTGTATTCACCTGTCTTTACCCTATATACAACGAAGTTAGATATAAACAATAATTATCTCATGTGAGTTTATTTTATTTTACTTTCATAGGTTATTTTTAAAATAAACTTGCCTTTGGAGTTTTGGCGGGAAAACAAAAAGGACACGTCACCGCATTGTATTATTTTCCAAAACTTTTGCTATTTTCAGTGTTCGTGCATAAAATTGGTAGCATTCTATTCGTTAAGTGCTGTATTACAAACACGAGTGTGGGAGAGTATTATAATGATGGTGAAACGTTTCTTTTCGTGTTGTTTCCAAAACTCCATCGAAGCTCTTGCAGCGCAATCGAAAATCAAAAAGATCGACTAGAACCGCTGGTAAGAGAGATAAAACTGAGAAGGAAACATTTTGTACAGTAAAGCGCAAGATTTGCCCAGAGCATAAAAAATATAATTACATATATTATATTACTTATATAATATATTAATCTTGTTTGGAACATGTACAACATTTTGTTGGGCATTCCTATTGATGTGGTTTTACACTGCGGTGCTGCCACGCCATGACACCTGCGAGCTGTTTTCGCGCCTTATTTAAAAAATATTATGAAAATGGCTTTAATCTCCGTTAAACTTAAGTTTATTACCGAAATAAAGGTTTTTTCATAAATAGTAAATGTATACCCACATTACGGAAGACGATTTCAAAATCTTTCGTCACGCCTATTAACTGTTTCATTTAAGCAATAGGGTAATATAAGTGTACTTAATAATAGTCATCCATCCATTCTATTTTTTATAACAGTTTCAATGGTTCTCGGAGGTTAAAGCTTCGGCGGGTTCGATTCCCGCGACAGGACAAGTATTTGTGCATAGAAAAAAAAGCGCAAACCCTTGTTCTGAGTCTGGGTGTTGTGGGACCATGGTCCTCGTAGTTCCAGGGTCCCTAGACAGGGAATTCTAGTTTGGGTCCAGGATCTATGTATGTGATCGTTGGGCGTTAGTATTATTATTATTATTATCCGTGATTGTAATTAACCTAATGTTATTCCAGCCCGATCCTCGAGTGTGTCACACGTCGCTAATGGAGCAGATCAAACGTGGCGCAACATTGCGGCGTAACAAACAGTGCAACGATCGATCCGCGCCCAAAATACGCTGAAACGTATGACAAAATTAAGTAATGGTAAGATGGAAAAAAATTAATTTATATTTTATAAGTTGAACGAGCTTCTGCCCGCAGCTTCGCCCGTGGCGTGGCCTATGGAAAAATAATTCAACCACCCATTTCACCCTCTTAAGGGTGGAATTTCGAAAAATACTTTCTTAGCGGATGCCTACGTCATAACATCTACGTGCATGCCAAATTTCAGCCCGATCCGTCCAGTGGTTTGGGCTGTGCGTTGATAGATCACTATGTCGGTCAGTCAATCAGTCAGTCACCTTTGAGTTATATATATTTAGAAGAAGATTTGAAATCGATTTTTATGGTTCGTTTGTTCATAACTGCTATTTTAAAATATAGTTTGATAGTTTTGCGTTTGACCATTATCGCACCTGATAGTAAGTGACGATGTGGTCTAGGATGTAACGCTTACCTAAAAGATACAGTTCGCTCTCGATTTGAAGTGTGCCAAGTATAGGTTTGGATATTGTACATTACAATTCAAAGTCCTAACTGACTGACTGACTTATATTCTCGTATCAACAAACAGCCTAAACCGCTGGTCCTAGAGACTTGAAATTTCGAGGGTGTGTTCTTTGTAAAGTGTAGGTATCCACTAAGAAAGGGTTTATCGAAATTCTACCCCTAAGAGGGTGAAATCATATCAGCTGCCCATATCAGCTGCAGTGTCACTCGGAACTCTAAAGTATAGAGTTTCGCGTGACACTGCACTGCGCACGTCATCTTGAGACATCAGCACAATCTAGTAATAAGATTACTAAACTGTGAGATCAGATCATAAAGTCTCATTTGCCCAGTAATTTCACTAGCTACAGTGCCCTTTAAACCGGAACACAGCAGTGCTTGCGCACTACTGCTTGGCGGCAGAATAACTGGCAAAGCGGTGGTGCCTACCTAGACGAACTTTGCAGTAAAGTCCTACCACCTAGTAAATTTTTAACATAGCGTTCACTGACGAATTTTCTTAACTGTTACTATTATACGCTGTATTAGATCAGCTATTCAATTCCCTAGTTTTAACCGCAATGCTTTAAATATGGTTTTTATAGCGACCGCCGCTTTACGCTTAACCCGACTGTTTCTAGTAATTTTTAATTGAACTACGGATTACTTGAGTCTATTTCCCTGCAAGTCACGTACTCACATATATAAAACTCTAATGTATTGTGACTAACCATTGATTTAGAATAATTATTCATTCTTTTTGAATTTCTATGGAATTTATCAAATGTAATATTAATAAGTAACAAGTACCTTGTGTGAAAACAATATATCCCATTATTTGGAAAACGGCCTAATAAGCATGAAAATAGTATGCAAAAAAATGATCCAATACAATAGACTAAATGAACGAAGCTAGGCTTACTTTAGATAGGGTCTCTTCCAGTGTACGTAGTCTTCGCGATCCTCTTATCCCGGTGGTTTCTACTACGGGAACCAGATAACTGATACATTACGTAGATACTTTATTTATAGATACATACATAGAATCCAATATAATACCCAGACACAAAAAAGTTAGCCTGGGACCTAGGACTAACATTTGTGTTATAATTCTGAACCCACAACATAAAGTCGGACAGCTTACTACCAACTGACCTATCGGGTCAATCATGATATTAATTTTTTAATATGAAACCGAATTAATAATGATTATTGATGAGAATAAAACACTGGTTAGAACAAGACTGGTTTTTATTCTACTACCTCCATCAACAATAACAATCAGCAAATATAATTTATTATTTTACCTACCTACATAAATACTACGACAATTATTATAAACATTTATTTGTTTCATTATCGTAAATTCATTGATTCCCACCGTAACCATGGATGGACGGAAGTTGATAATCTGTTAAATCTCTAAAATTAGTTGTAAGATTGCTTTATGGTTATGGATATAAACCCAAGCTTGCGGTTTTCTTTATGCTCATATATGCTCACAATGCGTTGACGCACCACAAAATATTTCAGTGAACATCAATCATCAGGTGACATAGTGGTCAACCATAAATGGTCTAGGATTCAGACTGACATGAAAAACCATTCATTTATAAACAGTTTATATACCTGCTACTATAACTAATATTCTTCATTGCATTGCAATCAAAGTTTCGTAATCACCCCTGATCTCACAGTCGAGTAATCTTATTACCAGACTGTGCTGATGTCTCAGGATGATGTGCGCAGTGCAGTGTCACGCGAAACATTTTTTTTTGTTTGGTTTTGGCTCCACACTTTTGCGTATTTAGCCAGTGTCAAGTAATTGATAATATCTCAAGTTAATTATTATCATATAATGTGTCAAGTCAAGTCACAGTCCAAGTCCAAGTCATCAAGTTAAGTCATAGTCTAGTCAAGTCTAACTCCTAGTAAAGTGGTGGCAACTTTACCATAAGCTTCTAGGTAGTTTTGGAAACAACACGAAAAGCAACGTTTCTCCATCATTATACCACTTTCCCACACTTATGCCTGTAATCCAGCACTTAACGAATAATGTGCCACCAATTTTATGCTCTAACACTGAAAATAACACAAGTTTTGGAAAATAATACAATGCGGCGACGTGATCTTTTTCGTTTTCCCGCCAAAACTCCCACGCGAAACTTTATATTTTGGAGACCGAGTGACACTGTTCTGTTATGGGTGGCCGTGTCGCTTAACATCAGGTCAACGCCTAGCTCGTCATATCATTCACTAACATAAAAAAAGATGATCATGATAATATAGAAGACAGTTACTGACAACACTAAATCGGATTGCTTTAGTGTGTAGTGTAGTAGTGTGTAGTAAGGAATGGAATGCCCTGCCGGCGTCTGTGTTTCCAAATATGACCCAATGACAAGCCTCTGTGGTGTAGTGGTTGAGCAGGTCGGCTCATAACCCGGAGGAGGCGAGTTCGATTCCCGCGACAGGACAAGTATTTGTGCACAGAAAAAAAAACTGCAAATACTTGTTCTGTGTCTGGGTGTTGTGGGACCATGGTCCTCATAGTTCCTGGGTCCCTAGACACAGGGAATCCTAGTTAGGGTCCAGGATCTATGTATGTGATCGTTGGGCGTTATTATTATTATAATGTGTTCAAGAGAAGAGTGAATAGGTATTTACTTGGCTAGCATGCTACACCTTCGATCGCATCGTCACTTCCCATCGGGTGAGAGCTTGGTCAAATGCTAGACAAGTTTCAAGAAAAAAAAAGTTATATTTGGTTTCGCAGATAAATTTTTAACCAATTTTTCAACAACCTGTAATTTCCTAAATACGTATTGACCCTGTAGTAAAAATGGATAGAACTTTATTCATAGTAAATTTAATGTTGTTCAATTTTGTAGAAGTAACCGTAATCGTAATCTTAAAGGTTTTCGAGATATGAGTAAATATCTGAAAAAAGTGACGTTCAAACCCCTCACCCGCCATCCTCCGAAATTTTTAGTATATTCATCAGGACACTTTAAAGTATAACTAATTATGTTGGCTGATTTTATTAATTTGCTAAAGTAACTATTATTATTATTGTTATTAAGATGGATACATAAAAAATTAGGAATAGTCGTAATAGAAAAAAACAACATATTTGAGGAACTTTGTTTTAAATTAGTATTTTTTATTTACGTAATTAACCGAATTATTGCATGGTCAAGTGTCTAATGGGTGCAATAAAATAGATTTTTATGGTTAGGTACAGAAATTTCCGTAACATTATAAAAGTATAATACCTACGTATATAAAAGTAAAATACCTACATATATGAAAGTAAAATACCTACCTATATAAAAGTAAAATACCTACGTAGAAATTTCCGTAACATTATAAAAGTATAATACCTACGTATATAAAAGTAAAATACCTACATATATGAAAGTAAAATACCTACCTATATAAAAGTAAAATACCTACGTATGATAAATTATCAATTTAAATAAATTTGTACACATAATATTAATTTCCGTATTATTAAGGTAGTAACAAAATGTGATACATTTATAAACGAATTCCTTGAATGACTGTGACGTCAATTATTACGTAGACAGGTTAATTAAATATTTTCGGATAATGATTCGTACAACTATGTGTTTTAGATTTGGTTACTAACCGTATTACGAGCAGTTTTTTTTAAGTTTTATAATAGGTCTTTACCTATGAAATTGCCGTATTGCAGTACAGACTTTTTCAAACAAAAAAAAGTTTTGATTGGCTATGAATTCTAAATTCAAATTAATTTTGTTTTAAAAATATGACATTCTATTTACAATATAAGTCTTTTGTTTATTGATTAGCGTTGTATTTTCATTACATTTCAACATTTTTCCTCATAATGGATACTTTGAAATTTCGTGTAATTATGGAATATGAGTTCCGTCGTAGCACCAACGCGGCACAAACGACACGTAACATCAACGACGTTTACGGAGAGAACTGTACAAACGAACGTACAACCCGTTATTGGTTTGCTTGGTTCCGTTCTGGGAATTTTGACTTGAAAAATGAACCTCGTGGTCGTCCGGAAACTTTGGTCAACAATGATGAATTAAAGGCGATTGTGGAAGCTGATGAATCTCAATCTACAGCTGAGCTGGCAGCAGCTTTTGATGTTAGCATCAAAACAATATTGGTCCATTTGCGACAGATTGGCAAGATAAAAAATCTTGATAGATGGGTGCCCCACGAACTGAACGATCGCCAGCGTAACGTACGCGTCGAGACTTGCCTTGCGCTGCTTAACAGGCACAGAAATGAAGGAATTTTGAACCGAATTGTTACGTGCGACGAAAAATGGATTCTTTTTGACAATCGAAAGCGCTCAGCAAGTTGGTTAGATCCTGGTTCGGTACCAAAGCAATGTGCAAAACGAAAAATGACCCCTAGAAAGGTGATGGTCACAGTTTGGTGGTCTAGTGCTGGTGTGATTCATCATAGCTTTTTACAAAACGGCGAGAGCATTACTGCAGATGTGTACATTGAAGAACTGACCACAATGATGGCGAAACTCGCACGTCTGCAACCAGCTTTGGTCAATCGGTCGTCTCCACTGCTACTTCACGACAACGCGCGACCCCATACTGCACAACAGACCGTCTCTAAGCTGCATGAGTTGGGTTTGGAAGCTCTCCCTCATCCGCCATACTCACCAGATCTTGCGCCTACCGACTATTACTTTTTCCAAAATTTGGACAACTTTTTAGCGGGAAAAAAATTCAATTCCCGAGAGGCAGTACAAAACGCCTTTGAAGAGTTTGTTGTCTCCCGTCCTGCTGATTTTTGCAAGAAGGGCATCCATAAACTGGCACAGCGTTGGCAAAGATGCATTGATTGCAGTGGTGATTACTTTGAATAAAAGAAATAAATAAGTTCGAAAAAAAAAATACTTTAACTTTTTTCAAACAAAACGGCAATTTCATAGGTAAAGACCTATATATAATCGGTGAGCGTGTTACAGAAAAAAAATCGCAAATACTTGTTCTTGTTCTGGGAATGGTCCTACAACACCCAGACTCAGAACAAGTATTTGCGATTTTATTTCTGTGCACGAATACTTGTCCTGCTTCGGAAATCGAACCCGACGCCTCCGGGCTATTACCCGACCTGCTCAACCACGCCACCACAGATTTTAAATACGGTTATTAATAAAAACGATAGTAGGTTCGTAATTACTAACTGGTTACGAAACTCCGATTACTTTGATTAAGCGCCAAAATTTTAGGTGTAATGAATTGACGTCAGCCCACAGCCCTGAAAACCCATATGTTTCATAACCTGTAACTAGCTGCACATATTCGCGTTGTATGTGACGTGACCAATGATGTTTAGTCATTTTTTGTTCATGATCATTTTTACGTAAGTTAACAAGCCTTTACAAATTGTCGGGGAAAAAGTTATTTCGTATTTTGTATACTATAATTTAAATCGAATTTCTTCGGATTTATTAATTTTGTATCTGAATAATACGGATATCGATAGAAGGCAATACAAATATAATATGTATTTTTGACTGGCCCGATAGCTCAGTTGGTAGTAACCCTGCCTTCTGATTGATTCGATTCCCACCCAGGACAAACATTTGTGTGATGAACATATACCCATTTTCCTAATATTTTTTAAATACGGCGCGAAAACAGCTCGCCGATGTCATGAGGTCGGTTCTGACGTCACATTTAGGTAAACGTATCATTGTGTCTATGCGTAGCGAGGAAAAATAGAAGAGGATTAGAAATAGATAAAAAGACAAATTTGTATGGATTAGACATTTACAATACGCACCTTATGTGCATAGTTGGCATAGTGTTTGGAATATTGTGAGGCGAATGCATGATAGTGGAGTTTAAAGGTATTAAATTATTTGTTTTATTCCCGCGACTATGTATAATTAATTTTACTTTTGATTATTATTGACTATGCACATGTATTTTAAAAAACAATATGACAAATTTATTTCCTTTTTTTTTTGTACAATCTAATTTATTTTTGACTGTTTTGAATTGAAATTTTTTTTTCATTATCTATGTTATTTCTTTCATTATTATTTAATTGTAATTTATTCCAATCAAATTGTAATTGTGTTTATGTAATAATTAGTGTAATTGGTGTAACCGTACTAATTAAATAAATAAATAGTTACAATGAGTATTTTCAAATTAGGAAATAAATGTCTTGTGTTGCATGGCAATCAAAGTTCCGTGATGACCCCCCTGACCTTCCGCATAATCTATTTTTTGTTTGCAATAAGAAGGAAAAACGTAGGCTTCTTATCCATACGTCATAAAGTTGAACACAATTATTGCGGTGTTTACAATGAATAACCTAACCCAACATGACCTATTTAAAGTAGGTTCCTCCAACATTATTCACTTACACGTGTCGGGAGATAGAGGAGTGCAATGACATTGCGTCAGACCTCAATACGATCGCAATATGATTCACAATTACTACAAGTTTGTTTGAAAATATGTTTATAAAAACCTGCGGTTGATATCGGTACTTACCTAACATGTGCTCATGTCATATTGTCATCTACGCGTTTTAAAAATGTTCAGGTATATCATGATATGAACAGCATTGATTGCTACTACCGTAATATTAGAATCTTTACACTGTATAGATTCTATTACTGTATACATTACGAGCTTCTGCCCGCAGCTTCGCCCGCGGCGTGGCCTATGGGAAAATAATTCAACCACCCATTTCACCCTCTTAAGAGTGGAATATCGAAAAATCCTTTCTTAGCGGATGCCTACGTCATAACATCTACCTGCATGCCAAATTTCAGCCCGATCCATCCAGTGGTTTGGGCTGTGCGTTGATAGATCACTATGTCAGTCAGTCAATCAGTCAGTCACCTTTGAGTTATATATATTTAGATATCTGTATAAATTCTATTACTATTTATATTATTAGAATGTATACGCTGTATAGATTCTAATATTCGAAGCATAGTTAGCAGCAGTCATAGCATTAAATTCACTATACCAACAAGGATTTACGAAAGGATTTACGGAAAATATTGTCTCCTACGCGTTTAAAAATTTCAGGTATATCATGATATGACCAGAATCGAATGCTGATCTATACAGTGTATACATTCTAAAAGTAATATGAGAGTCTAACATAGCATTAAATTCATTATACAAGGATTTACGGAAGAGCGCACTCTTAATGAATCATACAAAAATAACAATATTTTTATACCTTTGATATGTGTCACCGCGAAAGCTTGACAGTTTTTAGTGCAGAAATTTAGTGTAATGCTGGAAATTTGAATATGCTCATATCACTGGATTTCATTTATTAAAAAAAAAAAAAACTAACTATTGGAAATAGCAAACCACAGTGTTTATTATATTGACTGGCCCGATAGCTCAGTTGGTAGTATCCCTGCCTTCTGAATTGTAGGTTGTGGGTTCGATTCCCACCCAGGACAAACAATTGTGTGATGAACATAGGTGTTTGTTCTGTGTCTGGGTGTTATATTGTATTCTGTATGTATTTACAAAACAAAAAACAAAAAAGTATCTAAGTATTGTATCAGTTATCTGGTTCCCATAGTACAAGATTTGGGACTATATGGCGCCGTGTGAAATGTCCACTCATATTATTATTATTGTACTGTTTTAAAAATTTGTGTCTGTTTTAAAACAATACATATATTGTTATTTATTGTGTAGTTCTATTATGTAAAATTCAGTCTGAAATTCAGCGCAGCGCCTACGGCAAAGTCAATACGCTCGAATACTCATTTTGACGTTTTTCAATGAATGAATAAATAAATAAATAACGCCCAACGATCACATACATAGATCCTGGACCCTAACTAGGAGTCCTTGTATCTAGGGGCCCAGGAACTACGAGGATCATGCACACGTTTTTCTATTGTAAAAATATCTTCGATAGCAATTGACTAGAATTGGTTCGTTCAATTTTTTAAAGATTGTTGTTGATTTTTTGTATCAAGTAAAATTCACTTAATTTGTATCGGTGAACGTTTCCTAAGATTCAAGAGTTGAATCACATGTTAAGTATAGTAAACTCAAAGCTCCAGATACTTAAATTTCGCCAGGAAACGTGCCAGAAACACCTTGTTTGCCCTTCGCCTTAATTGTAAAATGCTGTAGTTATTATTAAACACTAGCGCCCCGCGGTTTCGCCCACAAATAAACAGTATTCTGTGTGTAAATCCAGCGTCTCGATTTCAGAAAAATTAGCTCAGTAGCTACGGAGAATAATAACAACACACACACATACAATCTTGCATTTATAATATTATAGTGGGATTCTCTAATAATAACTTTGTGTCATTGATTAATTACTTATTGAAAAATATATCCGGCGGTATTAATTATTAAGTTCATTCAGGATGTACATATCTTACAGGATATTCACTTCCGAAAAGAAGGAAACACACAACGAACAAACAAAAACTGTGTAAACATCGTAGTTAGATAATACAGTATAATAGAACTTGATCGTGCTCTTATAATCATTATCATCAGCCCGTTGGAACCCATTGCTATGCTCTATAAGCCACTCCTTAGACACGCCACTGAGCACTAGATATATTGCTTAATTGTTTCTTCTCAATCCTCTTATCCCGGCAACGGCCCTAGCCGCGGCTCGCATCCCAGGAATACCCTTGTAAGGTATTCTACATTACTATTTATAAAATATAGACACACACTTACTAGGTGGTAGGACTTTTCTGCAAAGTTCGTCTAGGTAGGTACCACCGCTTTGCCAGTTATTCTGCCGCCGTCATTTCGTATCATAATAATAATAATATGTGTGGACATCTCACACAACGCCATCTAGCCCCAAACTAAGCAAAGCTTGTGCTATGGGAACCATATACAATACTTAGATACTTTTTTGTTTGTAAATACATACATAGAATACAATATGACACCCAGACACAGAACAAACACCTATGTTCATCACACAAATGTTTGTCCTGAGTGGGAATCGGACCCACAACCCACAGTTCAGAAGGCAGGGCTACTACCAACTGAGCTATCGGGCCAGTCGAATCATAAAAAAAATACACACAAATCAATACTTAAGTAAATAATACAATGGTTAAGCCAGTAGTACATACGTAGCAATTTTAGAAGGAGTATGGATCATGCACATAGCTAGGTATATGCGCTAACCATTATGTAGTCTACAGTCTTTAAATTCAGTTGCTATCAAACGCAGTAACAATATCCGATTTGAAGGGCACTGTAGCTAGTGAAATTACTGGGCAATTGAGACTTTATGATCTGATCTCACAGTCGAGTAATCTTATTACCAGACTGTGCTGATGTCTCAGGATGATGTGCGCAGTGCAGTGTTGCTCGAAACTCTATTTTGGGGTTCCGATTGACACTATTCTGTTATGGGCAGCCGTGGCGCTTAACATCAGGTGAACGGCTAGCTCGTCAAATCATTCAGTAATATAAAAAAAATACGCTCACTACCGACAAACGCCCGCCTATAATATCTGCGTCTTTTCATGCGATATTGAACCCTATTCTTAATATCATGCAGTATTATCCGTGAATTGAAATTGGTGTCGATTCTGTGTCGCATTCTCTAAAACTAAAGTAAACTTAAAGTACGGCGGTACTCTTCTGATAAAAGGGAAATGAAAAAGACGGAAATATGTTAATTTCGTTTAGCTTAAGAGTATGCGACACAGAATCGACACCATTATCAATCTAAATATAACTCAAAGGTGACTGACTGATTGACTGACTGACATAGTGATCAATGCACAGCCCAAACCACTGGACGGATCGGGCTGAAATTTGGCATGCGGGTAGATGTTATGACGTAGGCATCCGCTAAGAAAGGATTTTTCGAAATTCCACCCTTAAGAGGTTGAAATGGGTGGTTGAATTATTTTCCCATAGGCCACGACGCGGGCGAAGATGCGAGCAGAAGCTACTTATAAAACTGGCGTTGAACGTTTTAGTTGTTTATGAAATCATTACTTTGTGAATAGCATCAGTGTGACGATTGCATTAAACATCATTATCCTACGTCATTTTATTCATCAATAGAGTCATCAATGCAATCATAAAGCGGCACATTGACCTTTGTAATGCCATATGATAATAATAATAATAATTATGAATAACTAGTTGCGCCCCGCGGTTTCACCCGCGGATATAATTTATTTTAATTATTTGCTTATCCCACGGAAACATTTCACTTTTCCGGGATAAAAGATAGCCTATATGTTAATCCAGTGTATAAGCTATCTGGGTACCGAATTTCATCCAAATCCATGAAGCCGTTTGAGCGTGAAGGAGTAACAAACATACACACATACACACAAACTTTCGCCTTTATAATATTAGTGTGATGATAATAACGCCCAACGACTAGGGACCCAGGAATTACGTGCAAGGTCCAAGAATACCCAGACTCAGAACAAGAGTTTGCGCTTTTTTTTTTCTGTGTACAAATACTTGTCCTACCGCGGGAATCGAACACGCCGCCTCCGGGTTATGAGCCGAACTGCTCAGCCACTACCACAGAGGCTTCCATATATTTCGCTAAAACCGCTCCGGACTCACTATGTCCAGCTGTGGACTAAAATGATCTAATAATGGTGAAGATGATGATGATGACGATAAAAGAACGTAATAAATTCAATCGACACTTTATTTGTTTGTTTAGCTCTCATTCTGGCTGGCCAACTAAAATACCCTTTTACCTCGGATAATTAAAAATTCTCGTGAAAAAAAATGTGGGAGAAACCGCGTGCATCTCTAGTTATTTACTAACATTGAATCCTTGCGATGATTTTCAAATTTCAAGTGATCGTTTTTATTTACAGAACTGTTATCCGGTGGAACGTCGGCGTCAATTTATGAGTGAAAACTGTGCACCTGCCACGTATTGAATTATCCTCAGTTGCGGTGATGCCCTGCGCTCTACACTTTTCGGCTAGATCTGCTTCTTCTCTTATTCTAATCGAAACGAATTTGGACATATAATGGTATGTTATGTAAATCATAATGTATAGTTTACTCGATGTTACTAATGTTCAATTTCGAATGGCGAAACACTATAAGAACCTTGGGTATTCGGTGATCACAGATTTCCAGTTTCGATGATACAGTTGTTGTCAGTGACAAAATTTTCCAAACAATTTGGATCATCTGACAATATGAATATGTATGAACATGCAAAAATAAATAAAAGCTTTTGTTTTGTAAATTTTGTTGCTAACTTTGCCATATTGTACAAACGCGAAATTTTAACCCATTCCAAAGTGAACTGGTTTACAATAAATGATTTGTAAGAATTGTAGATGTAAGAAATGAGAATGTCTAAATTGTCCATAGAAGTTTTAACGTCTAGAACTACAATAGCCATATATAACTATAACATGAAGCACGAATTATTACGTTGATTATGTTTGCAAGCAAAGTTTGTCCTTATTTTGTGTTTTTCCTGACATTCAGTGCAATATGGTTCTTACACGTGCTGTTGTTATCGTCCTATAAGCACATGACTTGAGAACGGCTGCTGCCCGGAAAATTGGAAATGTTTCAAATGCAAGGAAATATTAATGGGATTTTTTCTATGGGATTTTTTGTATGACCAAGGCGTCTATTGATGAATGTAGATAAAAAAGGCGAGTAGCTACGTTTGTATATAAAACATTTACGTATTAGATTTTGTCTCATTTTCCACACGGGCTTTCGACTTCTAGGTGTTTTCCTTTAAAGAATATTAATATAAAGCCGACGCGGTAAGTGCTACGTACGATCCAAGCAATAAATTTAAGACTTGTCACAAAAACAATAATGACAATAGTTAAATTTTTTTCAAATTAGTCTCGTAGTTTATAAGAAAAATATATCCAAAATGTTACAACATATTTAACATACATTTCATAATTGATAATAATTTTTCTCAAGTATATGAAAAGTTGTATATCTGTACTTATATCATAAAAAGTGTATTGAATAGTATTACGATGTTTTTTTAAAATACGGCTGCGTTTAGACAATAATGCAATGTTGCGAATATATATAACCTTATTAATAAATATAGTATAGCGAGGAATATTAATGTTGTGTTTTGTTTCCCTCTATTGACTTTGAAATGAGCAAAGATTAAACAAGAGAAAACATACAGTTCACAACTATTCCAATATGTTCTGCAGTGTTAGTAAGGGGTAAATATGCATTACATATATCACACTGTGTCACGGAATATGACTGGGAATGACATAGCTGTATAAGAAACAAGGTCGTCATGGTACCATTAGATCGTGAAAAAACGACGTTTTTTAAATAATAGTTGGCTATTCGTGCACACAATTTAGCAGCAATGTGTGCTCACAGTATCTTAGACAAGCTTCGAATCAATATCAACTTAATTACTAAATGAGCATATGGTTGATGATCGCGCTATGTAACCAAAGCATCTCTCACCACCTGTACCATTTCTATTTAATCGTATTAATTATTCCACTAATTTTTATTTTTTTAAAGTGAGAGATAAATGTTTCCTATCTTTCTTTCTTCCTTTCTTGCATGCACATGCTCTGTGAATATTATCCCATGTTTTTTTCTATTCAAAACAATAACATAACGAGCTAGTCGTTCGCCCGGTGTTAAGCGTCGATCGCCCCTATTGAGCAAGTTCTAAGTTAATACCTTAAATACAGTTTTTTGCTTAGTAAAGACGAAATTTTCCATTACGAAACAATATGACAAAACGCGTATATCGATTATTTGTTTTGTCATAGCGACAATAATTTCTCGATTTGTCAATTTGTCTTTAAGCGAATGGTCAATATAAGCCCAACATTGTAAAATTGTCTAAACCAGCCCTAAAGATACTTTTGGTGAACTTTTCGATAATACTACATATCTATGGAAGCGATTTCCTAAACGATTTTGTATATAATATTATAGAAACTGACGTGAGTAGTACTCATAACTACAACTATTACACGGTGAGTGTTAGCCGTGTAATAGTTGTAGATTTTGTATATTTAACACTTGCACATAATATATATAAATATGTCGATATATTATACAATGTGCGAGTATTGAAATGAATTCATGTATATCTGAGGGGTGATCACGAAACTTTGATTGCAACAAGTGTAATTTCCATACTAAATTTGCACATAAACTGCGTGCTCAAACTGTCAAATCCATACAGATTTGTGTTTGTATCGGTTGCAATCGAGTTACGTGATCGCTCAAATGCATAGAATAGTATTTGATACTTAAGCTTCGTAACTGAAATATATATTGACTGTCTGTTTATACAATAATAATATATAAATGCTCTTATATACCCGCTCAATGAGCTAATCTGCTACATACAATATTTTGTCCTGTGTAGTTTTGTTTCGCTTACACGAGTGATATTTCTCGATAGCGGGAATGGGACAGATGATTCTGTAGCATCGATTAACTTATAGAGCGATTGCTAAGATGAGAAATTTTTTGTGAGCATAGATTTTCTTAGGTAGACGCGTATTAAAGTTATTATTTTGTTTAAATCTTAGAATAGATTTAGATAAAATATATAGACTCGTTCGTTCCTTTGACATTTAATTGTAACGTATTTTTATTTTTTGTTGTTTATTTAATATATTTTTTTAATGTCGATCTGTACTGATATTTTCTAGTTGGGATGTCATTATTTTAGATATAAGAGTGTTTATAATTACTAGTAATTTAGAATAGATGTTGTCAACATATCTGAAAAAAAAAATAGTTAATAATATAGCATGACGTCCACTATTTCACGTTGTACCGAATTTATATTTAACGTTTGTGAGAATTTTTATATTATAAACCGACTTTTAAAAAATGGAGCAGGTTCTATATTCAACTGCGTGTATATTTTTAAATTTATTTTCACCGATTTCTCTCGAGCTTTCCGTGCCGATTATTTTTCGCTGTAGAACCTTAGCGATGTTCCCACGTGGTTTTAGTGAAGACCTGATGAAGAACTAAGGAGATTGAAGGATTGATTGGAGACAACGGAATTCTTCAATATTTAAATCAAAATAACTAAAAAAATGTATGTCATCCAAGCATTTCTCAATATGAAGTCAACTTAGGTCTGTTTAACCGCTTTAAAAAATGTTTTTAATCGTTTAGTTTCTATACGTACTTTCCAAAGTCTTCTATACCTTAATTTCGGGATAACCCATTTCGTTCTATTTTAATATTTTTATTTGTAAATGTATACATAGAATACAATACTATATAACACCCAGACACGGAACAAACATCGATGTTCATCACACAAATATTTTTCCTGGGTGGGAATCGAACCCACAGCCCACAGTTTAAAAGGCAGAGCTACTACCTACTGAACTATAGTCATAATCGCTTTGTCTAACATAAGAGGATTTACCCGAATACCTCGTAATGATTACAAACTTGTGGTTTTAATGTCACAGCCAGACAAATAAAGAGAAACGAGAATAATGTAATCGTAATATTTTATTTACCTTTAATTACGCGTGAATTTGAAAACGATTGAAAAATTAAATTTATTTATTTACCTACTGACATAGTCGCTAAGCTAGATTTTCCTTATATATGATTATGTCTCGTACAGTCAGCTACATAAGTACATGTGAAACTTCGTCTAAAGTACTTTATCCTTACTAATATTATAAACGCGAAAGTTTGTATGTGTGGATGTTTGTTACTATATCACGCAAAAACTACTAGTGGATTTTGATGAAACTTGGAATGCAGATAGCTTATACGCGGGATTAACTTTTTATTTGTGGGTGAAACCGTGGGGTGCAACTAGTATAGTATTAATATGATATTAAATTGAATTCTCGCGAGCTATAGCTCACAGCTATCACTGTGAGCTATAAGCTCGCGAGTCTGTCTTTGCATAGCTTAAACTGAATAATTATAAATAATTACTTATTATCAAGCCAAAAAAAAATAATCTAAAAATTTCAACATAATTATTGAACCTGCTGAAAAAAATTCACGGGAATCGGTTAAGAAATGCGACCTGTAGAAGAAAACAGCTGAACATCCGCCGGAGAGACATACGAAATCATTTTAGCCCGAGCTAAAACGGACACGCTTCGCCTTCGCTCAGTCAAGATTGTTTTAGATTGTGTTTTATAAATCGTTTGATACTTTCTGTAGATTTTAACTCTTTTGGTATATCAACACCATTAACTTGAAAACTCATAACATACCTAAGTGATTGGTGCCGATTTTACTGTGCATAATTCTAAATTTAATTTGACAGTTCCAAAAATGTTGCTGTCCTTTTCATAAAGGTTGAAATGATAAGGACCGCAATAGTAATAGGGACTGTCGAATTAAGTTTAGGTTTTTGCTTAAGATAATTGTTATGAGGCTGACTGTGCATTTTAGACTGTCGATAATATAACAATTTTCACAAAAATCTCCTTGCTTCCGATCGCGTTACTAAAATTAGCTAAGAAGAGAAATGTGTATTGTAATGATGATTTTGTCAAATAAATCGATATTATGTCCCTTTAGATTACTTGTTTTATTTATATGAAACGTCACGGCATCAGTCCAATTTCTCACCCCTTGGACGCAGGTCTTCTTTCACATGGAGAGGGTAGGTCATAATCCACCACGGTGCCCATGTGCGGGTTGTAATATATACCTAATAACGAATATATATAGGTTATATTGTTCCAATTTTGTAATTCTTGAACATGGTTTCTTTTAGGATGTTTACCTTCGTTGTAAGAGAGTCCAATTCCGCACATAGGTAACTTGAAAAGTCTGGTGCAGGGCTAGGATGGGATTAAACATGGTTGCGTAGATTTGAGACTCACACGGGGGTATGAGGGGTACGTCGAGCTCGCCTTCGGGGTCGGTGTCTGATTATGTTACGCTGGTATTAGCGTAGGTTAGATAGAATGGTCGCGACTTTCAATAGGGCCAGAGGACGTAGTTTTGTTTTTTACTTCAAACTGGTCTTGCATTTGACCACGCTCCTAACTGATGGAAAGTGACGATGCGGTCGAAGGTGTAGCATGCTAGCCAAGTAAATACCTATTCACTCTTCTCTTGAACACGCCCAGGTCAAATTTCGCCGGAAACACAGACGCTGGCAGGGCATTCCATTCCTTGCCGTTCTAATTAAGAACGTAGAATCAAATCACTTGGTACGAATAGGTGGTCTTTCGACCAGAAAAGGATGGCGCTTAGCCGAGCGTCTAGTAGTCCGGTAGTGGAATGGTGATGGGAGAATGAAATCATGCAGTTCTTGTGCGCATTCATGGTATAATCTGTAAAAGACCGACAGGCTTGCCACTTTACATCGATGTGCTAGGCTCTGGAGCCTTTCACCAACTAAAGTGTCATCGTCAATGAGGTTTTTGGCACGCCGTTCAATCGAGTCAAGAGCCTCAAGCTGGTACTAGCTAGTCTTCTCGATCCTCTTTTCCCAGCAACAGCTCAAACCGAGGCTCGCGCCCCAGGGGTGCCCTTGATCGAGTTGCCTCCTACTTTTGCCGGCTGGGCACCTTGAGCGCCTGCCCTCTCGCCCGGTGACGCTGTAAAGGTCGGTAGATACCAAAAGAATGCTTTTGGCACAATGGCTAATGAGCCCGTTGAAAAATAAATAAATAAATAAAGAATCCCTCAGTTCGCACTGGATTCAAAAAAGCGCCCTCGCCGTAAAAATATTATTTTGCTCCGTTAGATACAATCTACTATTGTTGTTCATAAGTCAAATTGTTCATAGAGCTTTACGAGATCAGTCCATATGCACAATTTGCCGCTCGAGACTCGGGCGACGACGATGGGGGGGCTTGATGTCTATGTACATGTATTAGCTGCTTATGTGTGCTGGTTTGTATACATCATAGTTGTTATTGTTTTACTCTGGACTCTTAACACTGGAACCGGAATATTTCGATGGTACTATGACAAAAAAATCTCTGTGATTGGATACCGTAGGTCCAAATTGGTTTGATACAGTTTCTACACTAAAATTTTCTAAACTTTCCAGGTATGGCATCAGCATTCGCGACGTAGTAGGATGGCCGGTTAACATAGGTACATATTAATTTCCTCATGCCTGTAGTGTGTGACGTTTGTGTTTATAACAGCTTCTATCTAGCAAAAATCCAGATGAACACATAATGCAAGTATTTAGACCTATAGGTTTCCTTTAACAGCGATTGTGATGTCATCATATTATTGATGATCATAATAGTTTAATGATGATGATGCAAAAGTCCCACATTTTGTCTTTTTTACCTTTGGTTGGCTTGTATTTCACTACTGTCTAACCGGATGTTAAATAATAATAATAATGCCCAACGATTACATACAAAGATCCTGCACTCCCAGTGTTAGGGACCCAGGAACTACGAGGACTATGGTCCCACAACACCTAGACTCAGAACAAGTATTTGCGCTTTTTTTCTGTGCTCAAATACTTATCCTACTGCGGGGATAGACCCGCTGCCTCCGGGCTATGAGCCAACCTGCTCAACCACAAAGGCTGTCAAATACTGTCAAACGATGAACATGCTGTCAAAGCGATGAAACATGCTTGCCTATAAGATACCGCTTGCCTTGAAAACTCCCAGATTATATTTTTCAGGTAACGCTGGTATGGTGATTCCCTTTGGCTTCCGCGCAATAAATGTCGAAGCGAATCGCTTTGTGCCGATTGAAGCAATGCCCACCATAAAGGTTGCCTTAATCACGACTGGCAGGAAGCGGCTTGGCGATCCCAGTAGATTACCAAGATATGAAGACCAAGGAAAATGATGCTGCCAATTTGCCTGCCAGCACTTCGTTCCCCACAAACATACATTGACTGGCCCGATAGCTCAGTTGGTGCCCTGCCTTCTGAACTGTGGATTGTGGGTTCGATTCCCACCTACGACAAACATTTGTGTGATAACATGGGTGTTTTATCTGCGTTTGGGTGTTATGTTATACGGTGTACTTTATTTTCCACTTTGCTGTTTGGGCACTGCAACTACACAATATGGAAGCTATAAAGGAGTCTGTGACACAGATGAGCCAGATTTTCCACCAAAAACTGGCCGAGTTTGAAAATAGACAACAGAAGATCAGTTCGGCTTCTTCATCAAGTGACACAAACTTGGAGTCTGAATTTGCTACATTCAAGGCATTCACTCTTCACTCATTGCGAACTATACAGGCTCAGGTAGAATTGTTGGCACAAGAAAGCGACAATTTAGCGATGCATTCACGACGGAAAATCTTGCTGCTACACGGAGTTCCTGAAGACAAGAAGGAAGACATTACTGCTGTCTTAACTCAGGTAGTTGTGCAAAAGCTCAAAATGTCCAATTTTAAGGCAGATGATATTAGCCGTTGCCACAGGATGGGCTCATCATCTTCAGGTAGGTCCAGGCCTATTCTTTTCAAGTTGCGTGATGTGTCCCTGCGTAGTAAGATCTGGGCGGCGAAGACAAATCTCAAGGGTTTGGGTATCACTATGTCTGAATTCTTGACGAAAGCACGTCATGACGCGTTTATGGCTGCAAGGCAAAGATACGGCGTGACTAGATGCTGGACTCGCGACGGCTTCGTGTATGTGCTGGGGACTGACCAGGTGCGGCACCGTGTCAGCTCTGTTGCAGAGTTGGATAAGCTCGGTTTACCGACCACGGCCGTGCCCGCTGTTTCCAAGAATGCAGTTGTGGTCGTAGACAAGGTTGTGGAGTTGGACACCCTCGGTTTACCCACTTTGGCCGTGCCCGCCGTTTCCAAGAATGCAGTGGAGGTCGCAGCCAAGGAGGTTAAGGAACCTACGGTATCAGTGAGGCCGAAGCGTGCTGTCAATGCAAGTAAAAAATGATCTTTAAACTATATTAAGTCACTCTATTGTTATAATATCCTTTCGTCAATGTTTGTTGTTGTTTGTTACAAAAATTCACTTTTAATTCCGTTTAATTTTTACTACCAATGGAGGTTATGCACTTCGTTTATTCTTATTTTCTCTTCTTATTTAAATTTTTAGTTAATTTTAAAAACATATTATGTGTACTATTCTCTTTATGTTGTAACGAATATATAGATATAGTGCGTATGTACTATGTAGTGTTAATATTCTATGTACGTATGTAGCCCTGTCTTCTTTTTATTGACAGATTGTTTTTTTTTCCGCTCCATTGGTTAGGCTAAATTCATGAGACTATAACGCCTTCTGACAGGTTGATTGTTGTGAAATATACTTATTACTGTCACTCGTTAAGAAATGTCAAAATCATCCATATGCTATCTATACTAGGCAATAGGTAATTTAACGTTCCATTTGTAGCTTTTTTGTATTTATATATGGATTGATAATATGACTTTGCACACACAGAGAATACAGATTTCTCAATCAACATTTAATTTTTTTTTTTTTTTTACAAACATTTAATTTAATATTGTATTGTTGTTATTATTGTATTTTAGTAATTACTTTTTCGGATAATGACTGCAATATTCAAAAGTATTTAAAAAAATATTTGTACAGTGGAAAATTAATTATGGCTGTTTGTAAGTGTTAGTTGTTTGTTTTGCGTCTATTGTTGCTTTCTCTACAGACCCCGGCAAGGTGAGGCGAATAACTTGGTGAAGAACCTAGTTGAGATATATTATTATTATATAATATTATATATTATTTATACTTTTTAAAATCTATTTATATATATTATATGTATGAACATTAAATGTTGAATTTATGTTATGATAGTGATAATGATGGTAGCGTTGTTGATAATTTTTTATCTGCATCTTCTTTTAGTGACTCTGGTGGTAGCGAAGACAGCTTCTTCAGTATTCCATGTCTTTCTGAAACTTTGGAATCTGAGTTTTGTAGTGTACCTAAAAACTTAAATCTCATTCACATTAATGCGCAGAGTATTCCGGCTCATATTTCCGATATGCAGGCGTCTTTCGGCAACAAAAACATACATGCTATTTTAGTCTCCGAATCCTGGCTTAAACCATCTCTTCCGTCTATTTCCTATAACTTACCCGGATTTAATCTCATTCGCAACGACCGGACAGGTAGTGGTGGTGGGGGTGTAGCTATTTACCTCCGTGCTCACATTCCCTTCTCTGTAGTTAGCACATCCGCGCAACCACCTCCAACAAATGCCGGTGAGCACCTTTTTATTGAAATTCTTCTGTCCCACACTAGGGTACTTCTCGGAGTCTATTATAGCCATTCTTTAAAAAATAGTTTTTTTTCTTCTTTCGAAAAAATTTTAGAGGATCTTACTCCATCGTACAGCCATACCATTATTATGGGTGACTTCAACACTTGCCTGTTGAAAAATGACCATCGCTCCTTTTTATTGGAATCGGTCGTGAAATCAAGCAATATGCATATTCTCCCTCTTAGTGCCACTCATCATTTTCCAAACTCGTCTCCTTCTCTACTTGATATTGCAATGGTGTCTTCAGTAGAACATGTAGCCAAGCATGGTCAGTGTTCAGCTGATGCTTTTTCCTTTCACGATCTAATTTTTTTATCTTACAAGATTCGTCCTCCTAAATCTAAGCCCACAATTATTCTGCAGCGTAATTTTAGTGGTATGGATAAAGACGCATTCATTAACGATGCTAAAAACATAGATTGGTCACCAGTAATGAGTGCTGACTGTATTGATGATCAAGTAGCTGTTTTTAATACGGTTATAACCCAGCTGTATGATGTACATGCTCCACTTAGGGCCATAAAAATCAAGCACGTGCCAGCACCTTGGCTCACGGATGATATAAAGGCCCTGAAGGACAAAAAAGCTGCAGCTAAGACCAAATACAAGATTCGTCCAAATGACGCAAATAAGATGCGGTATACTAGGATTCGTAATCACTGCAACGTGGTGTGTAGGGACGCTCAGCGACGCCATATTCACGAATCTGTCCAAAATGAGGATCAAGCAAAAATCTGGAAATTTCTAAGATCTCTTGGAGTTGGTAAACCTCGTCAAGAAACTATTCCAAATAACTTAGACATTAATTCTTTGAATCAACACTTTTCTCCATCGTCTAATATTGATGGCTATGATAAAATTAGTACCTTAAACTATCTTTCTAACATTGCAACTCCTAACATTCCTCCTTTTATTTTCTGTCAATTTACCGCTTGTGATGTCAAGAAAAGCATGCTATCTATTACTTCTAACGCTGTGGGAATCGACGGTATTAGTCGTAATATGCTTATTCCTCTCATTGATTACATACTCCCCGTCCTTTGTAATATTCTAAATTTTTCTATTTCCCATGCTACCTTTCCTTCTTTATGGAAGGAAGCTCAAATTATTCCCTTGCCTAAAAAATCTAATCCTAAATCTTTTTCTGAATACCGCCCTATATCTATCCTCCCTTTTCTTTCTAAGGTTTTAGAGCGACTGGTTCATAATCAGATTAATTCATTCTTGACCAGGCATGACCTCCTTAATCCCTTTCAATCCGGTTTCCGTCCGGGTCACAGCACGGTTACTGCACTAGTCAAAATTACTGACGACATACGTTTTGCCATGGAGAAGAGTCAGTTAACCGTGCTGACGCTCCTAGATTTCAGTAACGCCTTTAACACGGTTGATTTTGACGTCCTTCTTGCCATTCTTCGCTCTCTTAACATATCTCCAACGGTAATTGACTGGTTTCATAGTTACCTGTATGGACGCCGGCAACGTGTTCGCCTTGAGGAGTCTTTTTCTTCATGGTGCAATACTTCGGCTGGTGTTCCTCAGGGTGGCGTCCTATCTCCTCTACTTTTTGCTGTATTTATAAATTCTATCTCCCACAATCTCACTTCTTCTTACCACCTCTACGCAGATGATCTACAGTTGTATCGCCACACTCCTCTAAATCAGTTAGCTGAAGCAATTGAAGCCACTAATCGTGACCTGTTACAAATTTCAGAGTGGAGCAAAGCGTATGGTCTAATAGTTAATCCTCTCAAAACGCAGGTTATTGTTATAGGTAGTTCCCGAACTATTTGCAAAATTGATTGGGACTTAACTCCAAAAGTAATCTTTGACGGTGTCACCATACCTTTCAGTGATACCGTTAAAAATCTTGGTATTACTATAGACCGGTCATTAACCTGGGACCCTCAGCTTGCATTAACTAGCCGAAAGTTGTTTGCTTCAACTGCTTCGTTGCGTAGACTACGAAATTTTCTACCTACTACCACTAAGATTGCGCTTGCACAATCTCTCTTACTTCCAATTCTTGATTACGCTGACGCCTGCTATCTTGACCTTAGGGAGGACCAGTTAAATAAGCTTGAGCGTCTCCAAAACGTATGCATTAGGTTTATATTTGGGTTGCGCAAATATGACCATGTTTCTGATTTTCGTGCTAAGCTCAAGTGGCTCCCGATTCGCTGTCGCCGGAATGCTCATATACTGTCTCTTCTTTACAGAGTTCTGTTCAATCCTTCTTCCCCGCGCTATCTTCAGGAACGTTTTAATTTCCTTCACGCCTGTCATTCACGTTCTCTTAGATCGTCAGAGAACCTGATGCTAAATATGCCGGCACACACAACAAAATTTTATGACTGTTCATTTACCGTTGAAGCGGTTCGCTTATGGAATGCCTTACCCACTGAAATAAAACAAGCACCTTCGATAGATGTTTTCAAAGATCGTGTAAAACAGTATTATCTTTCGCACTAGCTATCAGATATTATTAACATAACTACTTTTATTCCAATAATTATAATGTATATTTATTATATTTATTTTTATTAGCAAATGTATGTAGTATATGTATTATAGATATGTATTATGTTTATGTAGGTTTCTTTATGATATGTATGTACTGTATATTTATAGGTATATTATGTACGTATATCTACAGTGTTTTTGTTTGTTTTTTTTTCATATGAAAACCACCGTCCATATATTACTGCGTTATTCCTTTCCGTGCAAGGTTGTCTGGAAGAGATCGCTCTGAGCGATAAGACCGCCCATTGTTACACTTTGGTTAAGTTTGTTCACTTTTTTTAATTATTTAAGATGTGGTGTTTCAATAAAGAGTTTATCTATCTATCTATCTATCTATCTATCTATGTTGTATTCTATGTATGTATTTACAAATCAAAAGTATCCAAGTATTGTATCAGTTATCTAGTTCCCATTATACAAGCTTTGGTTAGTTTGGGGCTAGATGGCGTTGTGTGAGATGTCCACACATATTATTGTTATTATTTATACATATACTTATTTACAAGTTATTTTAAAGGTATTTTAAAGGTGAGCCAGGTGAGAACGATAATAGTAGATTAATGATAGATAGATAGATAAACTCTTAATTGTAACACCACATCTAAAGTAATTAAAAAAGTAAACAAACTTTACCAAAGTGTAACAATGCAAGTGCAAGGCGGTCTTATCGCTCAGAGCGATCTCTTCCAGACCTTGCACGAAAAGGAATAACGCAGTAATAAATGGATGGTGGTTTTCATATAAAAAATGCCGTTGATGATATGTAATGATACAAGCAATTGTGATAATTTTGGTTCAGTTTTTTTGGAACGAAGTTCCTTATCGCGCGTTGCGAAAGGGGGCTAGACGGAAAAAATTAAAACCAAAAGTTGTAACGACACTTTTTGCTATGGTTGTAAGCCGTGTGGCGTGCGTGCGTTTCTCTGTCTGTCTCTCTCTCTCTCTCATAGAAAGCAAGCCAGTTATTTTCGCTTCGTCTAATTAAGTCTATAATACATTATGTTTATTAATAATAAAAAATATTATAACTTAAAAAAAATTACAACTCATTTACTAATTAATTGAAAGGAACTTCGTTCCATCCGGGTGTCCCTTGACACCACTCAAGTTTTTTTTAAATATGGAACACAGCCTAGGTCCTTTATATATAGGTATGTATATAGGTACTCGTAGTTCTGCGATCTTAAATCATCTTCATTTTCCCTGTGTTCTCCGAAGTCTGCTTCGTTTCACGTGACGTAGTGACAATTGTTCTGTTGTCAATTCAAAACATTGTTTTCGTGTTTATGTAACTACCTTAACCAACTAAGCGCACATATTTTCTTGATATACCTACATTAAAATAACTTGGTCCACTAACTGTACTAGGTAAATATCTGTCTATCTCTTTCTGTCTGTTTGTTTTCAAAACTAAATTATTGGTTTTTTGGCGGGAAAACGAAAATATTACGTCACCGCATCGTTATATTTTCCAAAACTTGTGTTATTTTCAGTGTTAGTGCATAACATTGGTGGCATTTTATTCGTTAAGTGCTGGATTAAAGGTATGAGTGTGGGAAAGTGGTATAATGATGGTGAAATAATTATTTTCGTGTTGTTTCCAAAACTCCATAGAAGCTTCTAGTCAAATTTCCACCATTTTACTAGGAGTATGACTTGACTAGACTATGACTTAGCTTGATGACTTGGCCTGTTACTTGACTTGACTTTTGACTTAATTTGAGAAATTATCAAATACTTGACACTGGCTAATTACACAAAAGTGTGGAGCCAATACAAAAACGAAAAACTGTGTCAGTTATGAAAAAAGATGAAGCATTTGTCAGGATTTTTCTATTGGGATTTTTTATATTAATGTTAAAGAACAAAAAAATTGTGATTCAAGTGTTATTATTTATTAATTGCTCCATCCCCAACAAAGTCATTCGTAGTTTGCAATACGTAGCACAACGAGTTCAAAGTTCACAAAACATTACACATTGACCAACGCTTGAAAACAATACGAAAAGAATCGTTTCACCATCATTATACACTTTCCTACACTCATGCTTATAATCCAGCCCTTAACGAATAAAACACCACCAATTTTATGCACTAATACTGAAAATAACACAAGTTTTGGAAAATAATACAATGCGGCGACGCGATCTTTTTCGTTTTCCCGCCAAAAACCATCCACAGAGTACTTGAATGTAATCAATATAAGCCGCGTATTTTGCTCCCAGAGACCAAGGAGTTGATACTTCGTGCTTGCGCACAGAGGTGACAATGACAGAGGTAGTAACGAGTTCTGATCGCTCCGATTCCCTCAGCAACTGTACCTTGTCGTCTACAACTTGTAAATGGTATTTACGAACTTTTATTCAGATGAGAATATAACCTTGGCTTTTTTTTTGAAGTTTTGGCTCCACACCTCCGCGTATTTAGCCAGTGTCAAGTAATTGATAATTTATCAAGTTAATGATATTTTACTCAAATATGTGTCAAGTCACAGTCGAAGTCATCAAGTCATAGTCTAGTCAAAGTCTAGTCAAAGTCATACTCCTAGTAAAGTGGTGGCAACTTGAAGCTTCTATGGAGTTTTGGAAACAACACGAAAAGAAACGTTTCACCATCATTATACCATTTTCCCACACTCACGCCTGTAATCCAGCACCTAACGAATAGAATGCCACCAATTTTATGCACTAACACTGAAAATAATACAATGCGGTAACACAATCTTTTTCGCTTTCCCGTCAAAACTCTAACCTTGGTTTAGTCGGGGAAAATTCACAGTTACATAGATTTATTTTTATTTATTTATTTATTTATTTCACAAAATCCACAGATCTTAAGCAAAGATGAACAACTTCGATGAACGACTAATTTTAGTTTGTGGATAAAGAGGTTAGGTACAGATGTTTCATTTAAGTACTAATAGTTTTATCTTCTGTGGTTCTTGTTTCTTGATGTTGAACGCCTCATATACCATATTAGAGGTTGAATTATCAAAAACCGCAACATAAAATAAACAATAATTAAAATTAGAGGTGTCTATGTGTATCCCATGGAGGTTTTATTATTATTTATGATTTTACTTAGATAAGGACGGTTGGAATTATAGTGTATGTAACTTTACTATTTTTTATTTTGACCGTGTGAAAATCAAATTAAGAACGGAATATTTGCTACGTACTATGTCCTGACAACTCTACGTACTCGTAACTACGAAACGTAGATACCGCTACACACGTAGCACACCATTTTAGATCAGTAAATTGAATTTTGGATGTTTGTAACAACATAATCATTAATATTATATATACAGCCCACAGTTTTGGGTGTTTCGTTTCTTCATACAATATTTAATACTGTATGGTCATAGTACTAATACTACTCTTAGGGATTGGAATTCTAAAAATCTTTCCTCTAATAGGCTGGTAAAGGCACCGCAACAAAATTCCCTGTTTAGAAAATACACCAGCAAAAAAACGCTAGTATGTTTTTTTTATGAAATTGTCTAATTCATACTGTAAGTGTCGTTAAAATTAGTTGAAAATCAATCGGTATGTGAGTACGAATAAGCGTTCGGACAGAATATAAGCTTTTGCGCACAAGACGCACACATAAGTATACCTCGCGCAAAACTTTATGAGCTCTCGGAAGTTAGGCCCGAGTACCAAACTGCGCATGATATAGTAGAGTGAATCGTAAAAGCGGCCATGCAATAACTATAATAATCGTGTGCGTACTGCGCAGCCATTCACGCTAACTTCCGAGAGCTCATAAAGTTTTGCGCGAGCTATACTTATGTGTGCGTTTTACACACACGCACACATACACAATACAATGGTCATGATAGTTTTATTTGAACGTTTACCAAACCGCATTCACGAACACCCAGCTACTAATAATTGGAAATATGAAATAAACAATGGTCCTCATACCGACTAAATTCCTTAGAACTGTTTATTTGGTAGTAAAATAAAATATTATTTTTTAAGCAAAACGATATAATAGGTAGTCTAATATTTTTTTATGTTAATGAATTATATCACGGCTGCCCATAACAGAACAGTGTCATTCGGAACTCCAAAATATAAAGTTTCGCGTGACACTGCACTGCGCACGTAATCCTGAGACATCAACACAGTCTGGTAATAAGATTACTCGACTGTGAGATCAGATGATAAAGTCTCAATTGCCCAGTAATTTCGCTAGCTATAGTGCCTTTGAAACGGGAACAAAATAGTGCTTGCGCACTACTGCTTGGCGGCAGAATAACTGGCAAAGCGGTGGTACCTACCTAGACAAACTTTGCAGAAAAGTCCTACCACCTAGTAAAACCTAAATACCTATATTTAATTTCAGGATACCGTCATGTTCAGGAATTAAAAGAGTTCGAGGACAACAAAGGAAAGTACAAAAAACAAAGGAAGTGAACCCGCACTTGGCCAGCATGGTGCATCATGGCCTACACTCTCTCAATCTCAAACCATTAATTCGTCCCCAATGCATCCCCAAAATAATACAAAATTGCTTTTGACTTTGAACCTCCGTTGCTTTTTATATTTGGACCGGATTTGGCGAATACGGTGATCGCTACCAGCTTCCACCGTGCTGATCACAGAGACATCATTTTTTAAATTTTGGAATGACATGACGAGCTTACCGTTTGCCTGATTTTAAGCGACATGGCTGCCCATATCAGTTGCAGTGTCACTTGGAACTCTAAAGTAAAGAGTTTCGCGTGACTGCACTGCGCACGTCATCCTGAGACATCAGCACAATCTAGTAATAAGATTACTAGACTGTGAGATCAGGTCATAAAGTCTCATTTGTCAGTAATTTCACTAGCTACAGTGCCCTTCAAACTGGAACGCAGCAATGCTTGCACTACTGCTTGGTGGCAGAATAACTGGCAAAGTGGTGGTAGACGAACTTTGCAGAAAAGTCCTACCACCATCGAATATTTGTATATATAGCATATGCGCTTTTTAGTCGTTATGATGAATTTAATCTCATTTGTCGTAGAACTATCGGTGCTTATTCACGTCCACTTCCTAAATGGCCGCGTAGGAGTTCATCAAGAGTCCTTCCTTCTCCGTGAAGTCAGCCAGATTTTGTCCTCGAGGGTTCTTCTACAAAGTACACTAGCATAATTACCACGCGATTATGGTGCAATACACTTACACAATTGAAGGGTTAAGAATAAAAAGGATTTAACTGACAAATTGACAGTTTCGAGAAAATTGACTTTAAACGTCAACGGCGTCATTTTAATGTAGAGTGCTTATAAGGTAATAGAAAAGGTTTATGTAAGTTTCAGTTGCTTGAAATTTTTTTAATTCTATTTAAAATTACTAAATATAGTACTAATTCATACAATTACTGTAAAAATATAATATAATAAAATAAATATAGTAATGTTTTTATGCTAAGCAAACTGTATTCCTGTGACAGATAAACCATTTTTAGACTCAAAATCTCGAGATATAAGCCTCATTTCGGTATTTTGAGTATGTATCATGGAAGATTATTTCACGCTGAATCCAACGATACCCATAAGTCATTTTGTCAAAAAAATCAGTTAAATCCTTTTTATTCTCACCCCTTCAATTGGCAAGCGTCTTGCATTCCCTGGATTTTCCTTTTTTCTGCAGCACTCATGGGAAGAGATGAGGTGGTTCTATGCGGAACCGGAACCACGGGATTTTATTTACTTTGCTTTGCTGAATAAATAAAAAAATAATTATTATGATTGGCCATCTAGCCTCAAACTAAACAAAGCTTGTATTATGGGGAACAGATAGCTGATAATATACTTAGATAATTTTTTGTTTGTAAAAAATATACATAGAATACAATATAACACCCAGAAACTCAACAAACATGTTCATCACACAAATATCCTAGGTGAGAATGGAATCCACAACCTACAACTCAGAAGACAGGCAGCGGTCGGGCCAGTCATTATTATTTATTAATTTATATTCGAATTGAAAATCAGAGTGTGTTTCTCGGGTGAAAGGCCTATTTAGGCGCTCCAACTATTGGCGTCATCGTTAAATTCGTGTATGTTTTAAAAAAGAACGTTCGTATAATAATCTACTATTTCGTTTGTTTTATTGACACATAAGCGTAAACTAGAACAGAGATACCGGATACATTTCTGTTCTTTATAAAACCAAGAATTTCCGAAACCTCGCTCGGGAAGAGTTAAGTTTGTAACATTCGTTACAAATGAGTAATGTTTCGCATAGTCTGAAATATAAGAACTAGTTCCTCTGTACCTGTCCCGACAGACTATATTGGCTTGACGAGTTTTAAATTTGCATTAGATAGCCATACTGTCCTAAATATATAATATACTTGTTGGCTTAAGGTAAAATCAGTTGTAATCCAGCAGTGGCCACATTTATTTCCTGTTATTAAAATTTTAATTTAATTTTACGACAGTGCATTGTTTTACAGCTTTACTAATGGCTACGATTCGAAAGTCTGTATAGCTTTCTGAGATCTTCTGCCTAGATAAGTAGACAAGTAACGGTGACAGTTTAAGTGGCACATTGACAGATAGTGACAGTGAAAAGTGGATAGTGCAAGTTTGACTTTTTTGGCAGACACTTATTAACTTCTTAAAAAGACTTGTACTGAGTTAGTTGAGCAGAGTAATATTTGAGATACGTTTATAATTATATGAAATTCATTATTTTTTTTGAAGTTGATATTGCAAATCTGTAAGAAAATTCAGGATATTTGTAGAGTGAACGAGCCGTAACTAGATAGTCTGTAGTTAGATATAGATACCAGTATTTATATCTTTGCTATTAGGGGCTGGGCTTTCAGTGGTTGGTTGTACGAACAAAAAATTATAAATCGAATTAAACAAAAAAAAACTCTTGTGTATGTTAGGTTTACAAAATTTATTTTCTTGATTTGTTTCATTTAATGAATAATATTTTTATCAGGTTTTGAATAAACTAGCCACGATAAAGTCAAAGATTTATTTATTCCATTTATTTCAATTACTACATATACTCCAATATAATAAATTTATTCATTTTATTTATTTCATTTGTTTTGTTTGAGACAAAAATTTAAGATCCTTATAAAACACATCCCACCAAAAATATTACAAATTCATAAGCTATCGTATAATCTATTTATAACTCGCTATTATGTGCGTCCTTCGCAGAGACGGCCTGAGTAGTACATTGAAATGTTACATTTTTTGGGCTTAGCGTACGTTTGTCAGAGATCGCAATTTAATTTACTAGATATGAAGGGTAGTAAGTTTAGTGTAAAGTTAAATCCAAGTTTGTGGTGTTGCAACCCTTGTCCCATGGCCGCCATCTTGGAAAAAGGGGTTCAAGTGGTTTTTACGGTTTATCTGCCAAACTGTAGGTCTCATAAAAAATATTTAACATTTTTTATTGCTAATAAAATTATCAACAAAAGACCAACTGCATTTGAAGTGCCCCATGCTGTAGCTCAGCGAAAACACCTCAGAGGGTAGCTCATTCCACATCTTGCAGGTATGTGGCAGAAATGATCTCGACAAACGAACTGTGCGAGATTTCTAGGGGCCCACGAGCTGTACGGTATGGTAGTATCACCTGCTTAGCGTAATCTACAAATTAATTTGACGGAAGGAATTCGATGGCGCTACCAACTCCGCAAGTTGCTTGTAAAAGGTGCAGAATAATTTAGACACGAAATCACTTGTAGCTGGTAGCTTAAGGATAGCATTTCCCGGCTTTAAAAATGGTTCAAATTCGAGATTCATTTATTTCTGTTATAAATTAATTTATAAAAATAGCACCGCATTGGTCACTTTTATTGACCAACAAGTAGACTTAGAACAATTGATTTAATTGCATAATTTTTCCGTTAAGTAGGTACAGAAAGTAGGTACTTCATAACAAGTAGTGATAAGCAGAGCTTTCATGCTTGCACGTTTGATCACTTAAGTTCATATGCAAACCAGCCTGCGTCGGATCACGACAGCGCCTACCTACTTAACGAGTAACTCCTTCCCAACGCAATAAGGATAAATTACAACAATTAATTAATATTAATCGAATAAAACTGTACGCATTGGTGAATTACATTCAGTCTAGCTTCGACTCGTTCTCTGAACGGTCAACTCATAACAAGGCATATATGCCTTGTAGTTGATCCGTATTTTTAACCAACATTCCTAAAACCTCCTAAGGTCAGGAAATTCAGAGCGCTCCTAGATTTTACAAGTTCAAAAATGTGTACCCTTGTGAAAGTGTTATGGATTGCGATGCTGGCGGTGGCCGGCGTGAACGGCTTGTTTCTTGGAAAGACCGGTAACTATATATTCACTAATAATTGATTTATTAATGTTATTAAAATTGTGTCCAGGATAATACCTAATGCCCATCTACAGAACTTTACTACAGTAAAGTTTGAGAGCTCTTAAGTTCGCTTTCTGTTATTCTTCTGCAACGCAGTAGGTATCTCTTAGAGGGATGGGAAGTGTGAAATTAGAAGCTTTTAAACTTTAGCATGGACAGGTATAAGTGTATTGTGTACTTATTGTAAGCTGTCTCTTAATTTTATGATAGCCAAGGTAGCGTTAGCGTACTTTACGCTTTTTAGAGTTTAGGAACATTTTCTCAAAATTCTATTATATATTTCTAATTTAACTGTAAATCTTGACAATAATTAGTATTGAAGGATCCGGAGCGAAAGGTGCTTGCTAAAAAAGTTTGCGAACCATCTCAGTTTTTTTACTTTTTAAAATTTATGTTGATTAATCATATTATATTTTTGTTAGAGGATAGATTAAAATGTCATCCACAAAAGTATTAGAATTTCTTTTTTATTGTTTCATAGGTTTGCATTTGACCGTTATCTCACCTGATGGTAAGTGACGATGCGGTCTAGGATAACACAGTTGACTACAAGATACCTGTTCACTCTCGATTTGAACACTCCAACCTATAAATATTCATAGGGTTACTTAATAATTACAAATACAATAAACTTACTGTTACTAGCATGTTGGGTATGCTGCCTACTGGAAGTGGACTGGAGTATTTGGACTGTCTATAGGTTATAACGGCTAGTATATAGTAGAAATATTTTTGTTTTGTAGTAGGTAGTGTTTAGTAGTAGTGGTTATATTATTGTACTAGCTAGTTAAAAGGATAATGGCACATTGTCCGTTAAAAAAAAAATTGTTACCTACTACGTACATTGTACTAACTGGATTTTAGTAGGTAATTTTGATTACCTGGTAGACAGTAGGTATAATATAAATGATTGTTATTAATTAGGTATTTTATCGTAATTATTATTCACATCACAATTATTATTATGATATCATTAAAGGTTGATGTGCTTTTGCAAATCAAAATAAATTTATTTAGGGGTTAAAATTTTATAAATGTGGAAGATAATTTAAATCAAATGAAAACTTTTCAACTTTTTTTTATTATTGTTTATAAACAAACTGTCTTACCTGATAGAAAGTGACGACGTAGTCTACGATGGAAGACTTCCAGATTGTAATTAGATGAAAACAAGAACGATGGCAGTCGTTCGCACTATAAAGTGATTAGTGCTGGTTGATGGAATTTCAACCATATATGCAAACCGTGTTTTTGTGCGTTTGATGTCCGGCGAAAGAAAAGAGATGTAAGAATAAAACAGGTTTAAAGAAATTTATTCTCAAATAAGACAAAAAAGTCACTTCCACGAGAACATAGTTTGACTTAAAAATTTCAATTCAAGTACATTCGTCATCACTTTAAATAATGTAGGTATAGTGTAAAATAAATAAATAAATATATTGAATACATTGTGTACATTTCTCATTATTATTATAAACATCATTTTTGGAATTTTAACATTAACTTAAATTGAACTTTAGTTAGATTAAACCACGCACATTTAAATTTCTTTTAGGGCGAATTTAAGCGTAAATTTTTATGTATGCAACCTCACAGCATCCGTACGCAGGATTTTCCGGATTATAAAATACGTACGTAAATTGTCAATGAGTAAACCAACTGTGCTTTAATTATTTAGCCTGTTTATGAATGGAATAACATTGTGTTTGCGTCAAGGCATCGCTTGTTAATCATGTTTCGTACTTCCCATTCGTTTTACCTTAAAGCCATTAATATAATTTTTGCAATCTCGGGCGCACACTTTTCTTTTCTGTGTTGTATCAGATAGCTTTACACCAGTATAGAATGGGGACCTACTTTTTAAGGTACTTTTTCACTCAAAAAATTGCACCTTAAAAGGCCATGTAAAATGTGTAAATGTACAGAGTCTATAGTTTATGTGACACTAAAAAGTTCTACATTTCAAGCAATAAAATTTTTAAAATAAATTATAAAATACTAAAAAATCTATTTTATACATGACTAGCTTCTGCCCGCAGCTTCACACGCGTAGCCTATAGAAAACAAAGAAGAACATTTTTCATAGATAATTCAACCACTCATTTCACCCTCTTAGGGATGGAATTTTGAAAACCCTTTCTTAGTTGATACCTAAACTTTACAAAGAACACACCCTCCAAATTTCAAGTCTCTAGGACCAGCGGTTTAGGCTGTGCTGTTGATATATAAGTCAGTCAGTCAGTCAGAACTTTGAATTTTATATGTATAGATTGAGTGTATTGTATCTATAGATTAGATTAGATTAGGTATGTTTTAGACTAAAATTTAATAAGATAAAACAAGCAATCCTGCAGGGACGTGTCAAATGACGTAGAAATGTAATTGTTGTGATTCCCACAGTGCTTAATTGATCCACCAACATGTCATAATTTGCGGTCATATTGTATGAACTTTAAAATGTGTAGGTAGTTCAAAAGGCGGTTAAATAATTGGTAGATATATAATACATTATGTAATATAAAACTATTTATGTCGTACATTTTTGTTTTGAATTTAAAAAAATGAAATCGTGAAAAATAATTTCGACTTCTTTGCTATTCAAATTCCTAAATACTCCTATGTTACAATACTTCAATTTTACCCCCAAAAAAGAGATTTTTACTTCAAGTCTCGAAGGTTATCGAAATTAAAGTAAGTCACAACAACATTTTAACTGAATTTTACTAATTATTTCTTTTTCGATTGTTCGCAGAGAGCGAGAAGTGTGGTATAGAGGCGAGCTCCAACCTCGTCCACCACAACCCCTGGTTGGTCTTCCTGGAGTACATTCACAAAGGACATCTCACCAGGACCCGGTGTGGTGGAACCCTCATCGACAGCCGGCATGTGATCACCGCTGCTCATTGTGTGAAGAAAACTAAGTTTGATAGGTGAGTTACCATACTTTGTTATTTGAGCTTTTTTAAATGTTTAAAAAGACACAATACAACGATTAAACTTTTATTAAAAAAACACACACGAAACATTAAACAACAAAAAATTTTGCGTAACTGCAAAAAATTGTAACAATGTCTTATCACTCAAAACGATCTCCTCCAGATAACTTGTTTAAAAATCTTACTATGACAATAACAAAGCATTTATCTTGCTCCTGAAAGATCGGACTTGAAGTAAAAGCTTTCAATGAGAAGTTACAGCCTTTAAATTTTTTGACACCATACCTTAGTTGGTTAGTATTTCTCTGTAGTAAGATCTTTTACATGAACTGAATGTTTGATAAATATTACCTTATTATCTCCCCAGCCTGAACGCTCGTCTTGGTGAATACGACTTGGATAAGAACCAGGAATGCGTCCAAGGGGTGTGCACTGACCGATTCATGTCTATAGAAGTTGAGAAAATCTTCGCTCATCCAGACTACGACGGCAAGGAACACGACATCGCTATCCTCAGGCTGAAAAAGGACGCTCCATATACCGGTAAGCTTTAATTTTGACGATTTTTGAAGTAAAAACTCTTTACGCACAGTTGACTGGAGAGTATGTTGGTAAATGAGTGACGAGAGCATTACGGTAATTGATCGGGCGAGGCGAACGGAAGTCGAGACGAAATATAAGTTAGTGAAGATAGAAAAAGACAGAGTTACATTTCGTATAGAAGTTTTACTTCTGTCGTATGGTTTAACACTCGTTTTTTTTCCAACTAAAGTTGGATTTGATTTTTCTAAAATATGTAAGTTTTCTCTCAATTAGTATTAAAGTTTTATGTATAACTTACGGCAAATGGTTTTTATGAATCATCAAAGTTGACTCGCGAGCTGCCTGCTTTTTTGTTCCAAGTATTACGTTGGGGTCATTGGGTTATTCCCCGAACCTTTTAAAAGTTACATAAAATATAATTAGCTATATTAATCAGCTACGTTTTCCGTCCTCTCCGTTACGTCCTCTAACTCTGCAAAGTGCATGTTGAGTTAGTGATCCAACGCTAACGGGTTATTCCCTAAACCTTGTAAAAGACGTGGTTACCTTTACTTAATTAATGCCATAATTAATAATCTAATAAGTATTTTCTTTCAAATGCAAATAAATTATTTTGGGTCGGTTAATAACTAGCACTATCGATACGAAACCCTGACCTTTATTACTTAACAAGTTGCGCCCCGCGGTTTCACCCGCGGATAAAAAGTATTTTAATTATATTTGCTCATCCCACGAGAACATTTCATTTTTCCGGAATAAAATGTAGCCTATATGTTAATCCAATGTATAAGCTATCTTGGTACCGAATTTAATCTAAATCCATTCAGCCGTTTGTGCGTGAAGGAGTTACAAATGACATACACACAAACACACATGAACACATACAAACTTTCGCCTTTATAATATTAGTGTGATAGTGTGATAATATGAGTGTGATAAAAATACGAGTCACGTATATAGTTAGTCTCACGTCAGAAACAGTAAAACCAACCTGTCGATTAAACCAACAAATGCCTAACCACAGCTATCTTTACAGATTTCATCCGTCCCGCCTGCTTACCAACCGGAGATCTGAAAAAAGACACAACTTTCATCGCTGCCGGATGGGGTGTCATCCCTCGCCGCGGAGAATTCAGCCACGTGAAGAAAATCATTCCTTTACCCTATTTCGAAACTGGAAAATGCCAGGAAGCATATGGAAGCAACGACCTGCCGCGTAGCGTGATCTGCGCGGGAGGAGAAGCCGACATAGACACTTGCAGCGGTGACTCCGGCGGTCCTTTAGTCTGGATAAAACAACGAGCGGAGCTCTGGGGGGTCACTAGCTCTGGAAACATCCATTGCGGCACAGAAGGCACTCCTGGTATCTACACGAAAGTAGCAGACTACTTGAATTGGATCAATACCGTCGTTAGCATCAGTAAGGAGTAAACAATTGGTGTCAACTGACTAGCCCGGTCTAGGTAGTAACAATGTGTCGCCAAGCACTTAACAATGTTCTGGCAGCCTCTTTAAGAGCTAGTTTCCAATCCAGGTTCACCTTAGTGACGTCACGTAACATGCGAGTTTATCAATTGTAATTAAATCCAAGATTTAAATTTATTTTAGCCTCGTTGTTGGAAGTTCTTTAATAAGATAACGTTTTGCGTGAAAGAATGCTGTGCTTTATATTTGGAGGAGTAATAGAGGCTTGAAATGTAAATGAATGTGTTAAATGTAATGTTAAATGTAATGTGTCTTAAATGTAAATGACTAGATTTAGGTTCTGCACACACGACACGGTTTCAACACGGTCTACTTTCAATTCGGATTCCAGTCATGAGTTTACCTCTTTGAAGCGTTTTAAATCTTTGGAATTTCGCCATTTCACATGCCGTTTGAAATTGCAGCTTTTTGCCTCCCGAATCATCCACAATTACGTATTTAGCGTCATGGCAATTTTTTTCCTAGTACCGGCACTGGATAGAAACAGGACTGCGTTGAAAGCGTCTCGTGTGTAGGTAAAATACCTATCCCTTAAAATACCAACGTCTACCAAATTTGTTTAGACGTGTAAAAGTGCAGTCAGGTAGTTGGTAGAAAAAGTTGTTCATTCAAAGGAAAATGTTCTATAGGTATAACATGGTTTCTCCCACGGCCAATTCTATAAATTTCACTTCCATTTCCTTGTAAAAATGACTAATACGACAGTAATATTAATGTAATTAGTTTAATTTAAACCTTTATTTGGCTGGATCCAGTAAAGTATTGTATAATTATGAATATGTAATAAAATGATATTGTATTTAGGGTTTAAATAAGTAGATATGCATTTGATGCCTCATCATTTAAGTGATAAAACATATAATTTTCAAAATATCAGTTGCTAATTGCAATTAAATCAAACAATATAAATGATGACGCTAATTGACTAAATTTAAATAAAAATATTTTGATTTATTTGTTAAGAGTTTAATGACTATTCTATTATAGTTTGTACAATTTGCTAGCATGACAAAGGTACTACTACCAAAGACTGCTAAATGAATGTTCCATAAAAGGCTTATTTTTTATAAAAATAAATAAATACCAAAGCTACAAAATAGGGTACATAAAGACTAATCTAGATTTAAAAATATCTCACTGTTTTAAAGTTATTATGCAATTATAGTAATTAAAAAAAGGAATTTTCTGAAATATAACTAAGTGCATATCATCATTATCTTTTCTTTTACCAACCTTATAAATATTCAGGCATTAGAATACTTTTTATCTATACATATAAAATTCAAAGTCTGACTGACTGACTTATATATCATCGCACAGCCTAAACCGCTGATCTTAGAGACTTGAAATTTGGAGGGTGTATTTTTTGCAAAGTGTAGGTATCCACTAAGAAAGGGTTTTTTGAAATTCCACCCCTAAAAGGGTGAAATAGGTGGTTGAATTATCAATAAAAAAATTTCTTCTTCGTTTCCTATAGGCCACGTTAGTTACTTCCATAAAGTCAAAAGATTTATTGCAAATAGGCTATTTATAGCACTATAGACATAAAAGTCAAAATTATATTAGGTACTTAAACTTAAGTTATTTTTACCAAGCATATGGAATTACAAAGTTATTATTGTCAAATAATATATAGCAAGCCCATTACAATATATGAGTTTGAAAAAAAAAACAGTTCTCTTTTTCACTACTGTGAGCAAGCAATCCGGCACAATGCAGAAAAGAAAACTCCAATCCGAAGCTTCGATTACAACTGTAAAGAAGAAGCTACAAGAAACTTTACAGTGATACTTCTAGGTAGATACCACCGCTTTGCCAGTTATTCTGCTGCCAAGCGGAAGCACTACTGTGTTCTGTTTTGAAGGGTACTGTAGCTAGTGAAATGACTGGACAATTGAGATTTTATGACCTTATCTCACAGTCGGGTAATCTTATTACCAGGCTATGCAATTGTCTCAGGATGACGTGCGCAGTGCAGTGTCACGCGAAACTTTATATTTTAGAATTCTGAGTGACACTGTTCTGTTACGGGCGGTCGTGTCACTTAACATCAGGTGAACTACTAGCTCGTCACATCATTCAATAACATAAAAAAAGTCTACCATAAATCAACTTAGCTTGACGAAACGCTTTCCGCCGGGTTGAAACGTATGAAACGTTTGTTTAATTCGTGAATTAAACAAACGTATGAAAACCCGGCGGAAAGTGTTTTTCCAAAAACAATTTCCGCCGGGCTCTTCAATATTTGTGCTAAGTTGACACGTCAACTTAGCTCAAATATTGAACGCTCATTGGTTACCTGTTCATCATCGGCTGTATTCAGCCTATGATCAACAGGCAACCAATTTAATTATTATTATATATAAGGCGATTATAAATATTTGCTGAGTTCTGAGCTCATTTATAGTCCGAATGGCCAAGGAATGGAATGCTCCTCCAGCAATAGTGTTTCCTCCTGGGTATAACATGGGTCTTTTTAAGTCAAGAGTGAATGGGTAAATAAACACTAAATCAACATTCCCATATTACGAAAAAAAAAAAAAAAAAAAAAATAGTATGGGATTTTTATAAAAGAAAACAAGCTTTCTCTAACATTTATTTTATTTGTAATTCTATAAATCAAAATTGTGTAGATGAACAACAATTGTTTAAGATGAATAATACTCAGTCTTTTTTAGATATAATAATAATACGCTAAGAGCTTAATATATAATAATTGTAATATTTACAGAATATTAATTTATTACCGTTTCTACTTAATCATTTTACATTACCATACATTATATTATAGATAATTATTAATTAATTATTTTTTAATGTTTGACATGCCTCTTAATAATAATAATAATAACGCCCAACAATCACATACATAGATCCTGGGGCCTTACTACGATTTTGTATCTAGGGACCCAGGAACTACGAGGACCATGGTCCCACAACACCCAGACTCAGAACAAGTATTTGCGCTTTGTTGTGCACAGATACTTATCCTGCCGCGGGAATCGAACCCGCTGCCTGGGGTTATGAGCCGATCTGATCAACCACCACACCACAGAGGCTGTCTTACTACGTGTTGTAAGCATACAAACTCAATTGAGCTTATAAAGTACGAATTTAATAGTCAAAGTTTATAACTAATAATATTTTATAATAACAAATAATAAATAACGCCCAACGATGACATACACCTATATATCGCGAATAAAAATTATCAATACCATTTTTGTGCGCGAATAGATAAATATCTTTATAATAAGAACTAAAACGTAAGTATACATATATTTGCGGGAAATACATTTGTTTTTTTTTGTAATATGTATTTATAAATGTGAATCAACTAAAGATATGCTTCCTAGGATTGTTATTTTGTAAATGAGGAATCTGCTTTTACGGCTATCAATTTATGGTATGCGACGCAATTATATAGGATTATTAATCTCGACTGTCAGTTGCGTAATATTAACATAATAAAATATTGAATATAAATATAAAAAAGTGCGAACTTATAAACTTTAATGCAGGTGGGCATTACAGTTGTAAATTTTTATGTCATTAGTATTATATACTTTCATGTTATCTATTCATAGTAGGTGACCGCTTACCATCACACAGGTTGTCTGCTTGCGAGGAAGGGAGAGTGTGCGCATGCCCTCCATCAACTCATTCCTTCACCTCCTTTCCATCATAGAACTTCCATCTTTTCGTGGTCGAAATACCTCCCATTCGTACCAAGCGATTTGACTCAACGTTCTTAATTAGAACGGCTAAGGAATGGAATGCCCTGCCAGCGTCTGTGTTTCCGGCGAAATATGACCCGGGTGTGTTCAAGAGAAGAGTGAATAGGTATTTACTTGGCTACACCTTCGATCGCATCGTCACTTCCCATCAGGTGAGAGCGCGGTCAAATGCTAGACAAGTTTGAAGAAAAAAAAAAAGAACTACAAGACTTGGTGATTCGTCACATCTTAACGTCGTTGGTGTACCCCAAGTCCGCACTAAACGTTTTGCTGAGTTCTGAGCTCATTTATAGTCCGAATGGCCAAGGAATTGAATGCTCCTCCAGCAATAGTGTTTCCTCCGGGGTCTTTTTAAGTCAAGAGTGAATGGGCATCTCATGGGCAAGCGTGCTCCACCTTAGACAACTTCGTCAACTATCAGGTGAGTTGTTGTCAAAAGCATTCCCATATTACGAAAAAAAAAAAAAAAAAAACAAATAGTATGGGGTTTTTATAAAAGAAAACAACACAAGCTTTCTCTAACATTTATTTTATTTGTAATTCTATAAATCAAAATTGTGTAGATGAACAACAATTGTTTAAGATGAATAATACTCAGTCTTTTTTAGATATAATAATAATACGCTAAGAGCTTAATATATAATAATTGTAATATTTACAGAATATTAATTTATTACCGTTTCTACTTAATCATTTTACATTACCATACATTATATTATATATAATTATTAATTAATTATTTATTAATGTTTGACATGCCTCTTAATAATAATAATAATAACTCCCAACAATCACATACATAGATCCTGGGGCCTAACTAGGATTTTGTATCTAGGGACCCAGGAACTACGTTATTTATTATTTGTTATTATAATAACAAATAATAAATAACGCCCAATGATCACATACATCTATATATCGCGAATAAAAATTATCAATACCATTTTTGTGCGCGAATAAACCCGTTTTATCTTTATAATAAGAACTAAAACGTAAGTATACATATATTTACGGGAAATACATTTGTTTTTTGTAATATGTATTTATAAATGTGAGTCAACTAAAGATATGCTTCCTAGAATTGTTATTTTGTAAATGTGGAATCTGCTTTTACGGCTATCAATCTATGGTACGCGACGCAATTATATAGGATTATTAATCTCGACTGTCAGTTGCGTAGTATTAACATAATAAAATATTGTATATAGATTACTTATTATTTAGGTACACCACCGAAATACTTAAAGTGTGTAATAAATATAAATATAAATAAATATGTGATTTATTTCGACAATTACTTTCAGGAAATATGAAAGTAAAGATCTGATGAAATTTCTGAATGAACGACAAATAACAATAATAATTGTTATTATATTTCTTTAGATCATTCTCGATATAAGTATAATTACATTGTGTAGTTTTCATACAACACAATGTAATTATACTTATATCGAGTAGATACACAAGTTATAGTAGGGAAACTACACGTTGTAATTATACTGTAATATCTTTAGAGCATTATTTTCAGAGAACCATATAAAAGTGAAGACCTGATGAAATTTGAATGGACGACAAATAATGATTATTATTATTATATTTCTTCATACTATTCTCGATATAAGTATAATTACAACGTGTAGTTTTCCTACTTACTACAAGATAAAACAACACAAGTTGTAGTAGGGAAACTTAGACTTTAGTTAAATTATTATTCTTATATCGAGAATGATGTAAAGAAATATAATAATAGGTCTTTACCTATGAAATTGCCGTATTGCAGTACAGACTTTTTCAAACAAAAAAAAGTTTTGATTGGCTATGAATTCTAAATTCAAATTAATTTTGTTTTAAAAATAGGACATTCTATTTACAATATAAGTCTTTTGTTTATTGATTAGCGTTGTATTTTCATTACATTTCAACATTTTTCCTCATAATGGATACTTTGAAATTTCGTGTAATTATGGAATATGAGTTCCGTCGTGGCACCAACGCGGCACAAACGACACGTAACATCAACGACGTTTACGGAGAGAACTGTACAAACGAACGTACAACCCGTTATTGGTTTGCTCGGTTCCGTTCTGGGAATTTTGACTTGAAAAATGAACCTCGTGGTCGTCCGGAAACTTTGGTCAACAATGATGAATTAAAGGCGATTGTGGAAGCTGATGAATCTCAATCTACAGCTGAGCTGGCAGCAGCTTTTGATGTTAGCATCAAAACAATATTGGTCCATTTGCGACAGATTGGCAAGATAAAAAATCTTGATAGATGGGTGCCCCACGAACTGAACGATCGCCAGCGTAACGTACGCGTCGAGACTTGCCTTGCGCTGCTTAACAGGCACAGAAATGAAGGAATTTTGAACCGAATTGTTACGTGCGACGAAAAATGGATTCTTTTTGACAATCGAAAGCGCTCAGCAAGTTGGTTAGATCCTGGTTCGGTACCAAAGCAATGTGCAAAACGAAAAATGACCCCTAGAAAGGTGATGGTCACAGTTTGGTGGTCTAGTGCTGGTGTGATTCATCATAGCTTTTTAAAAAACGGCGAGAGCATTACTGCAGATGTGTACATTGAAGAACTGACCACAATGATGGCGAATCTCGCACGTCTGCAACCAGCTTTGGTCAATCGGTCGTCTCCACTGCTACTTCACGACAACGCGCGACCCCATACTGCACAACAGACCGTCTCTAAGCTGCATGAGTTGGGTTTGGAAGCTCTCCCTCATCCGCCATACTCACCAGTTCTTGCGCCTACCGACTATTACTTTTTCCAAAATTTGGACAACTTTTTAGCGGGAAAAAAATTCTATTCCCTAGAGGCAGTACAAAACGCCTTTGAAGAGTTTGGTGTCTCCCGTCCTGCTGATTTTTTCAAGAAGGGCATCCATAAACTGCCACAGCGTTGGCAAAGATGCATTGATTGCAGGGGTGATTACTTTGAATAAAAGAAATAAATAAGTTCGAAAAAAAATACTTTAACTTTTTTCAAACAAAACGGCAATTTCATAGGTAAAGACCTATCTATCGAACTTCACTTGTAAGTTCGTTTGATTGTATATAATAACGCCCAACAATCACATACATACAAATACATTGGTAATTGGTTCTTGCATTGGAAATCGCTAGAGAATAATTGAAGGGGTGAGAACAAAAAGGGTTTATCTGATTTTTTTCACAAAATGACTTATGGGTATCGTTGGATTCAGCGTGAAATTATCTTCAATAATACATTCTCAAAATACCGAAATGAAGCTTAAATCTCGAGATTTTGAGTCTAAAAACGGTTTATCTGTCACAGGAATACAGTTTGCTTAGCATATAAACATTATTATATTTATTTTATTATATTACATTTTTACAGTGATTGTATGAATGAGAACTATATTTAGTATTTTAAAATAGAATTAAAACATTTTCAAGCAACTGAAACTTACATAAACCTTTTCTATTACCTTATAAGCACTCTACATTAAAATGACGCCGTTGACATTTAAAGTCAATTTTCTCGCAACTGTCAATTTGTCAGTTAAACCCTTTTTATTCTCAACCCTTCAATTATTTGAAGTGGTTGACTGACCTAACCTTGTGCTTTGAAGATAATAAGTCATTGTATTCATATTCTCGTACTTCCTGGGTCCCTAGACACAGGGAATACTAGTTAGGGTCCAGGATCTATGTATGTGATCGTTAGGAGATATTATTATTATTATTATTATCTGTATGAAATTAAGGAGATTACTTTAAAGGATATTGAGGGTAAGGGATATTGATACCAATATAAATAAAAAAGGAAAAAAAATAGATAGGGTAAGTGATATTTATACCAATATAAATAAAAAAAGATAGGGTAAGGGATATTTAAATTAATTTAAAAAAAAAAAAATTTAAAAAGGGATAATTAAAAATATCACTTACCCTATCTTTTTTTTCCTTTTTTTTTTCCTAAAAAATTTGAGTTACCGCGGAAAAACGGGTAAATTATGGTTAGATAATACAATAACCTAGTCAAATATTTTATTGTTTTAAGACCTATTTTGACATCTTTTAGCTAGACTAAGTTATAGAACACCAAAGTACCTCCGTAAGTATGCCCACTTGAAGTTTCAGCGACCTTATGACCTTATGACGTATTCTGCTATGACGTCACATTATGATGATTGATGATCATGACCATCGGTAAATGACGAACTAACCATGCAATGGCTAAATTCTCTAAATAATTGGCTATCACAACTTTGTTTCACGTGACGTCATCCACGCGCTCTGTGCATGCGCCCGGATGTGTGACGTAAACTTTGTATTAGACAGACTTTCCGACTTCCAAAATTACATGTATGTGTAATATGAAGCTTTAAAAACAACTTTAATACAGCGTAGTAATGAGGTTACCTGTTACATCAGTTTATCGACGCTGAAAATAAAAGAAGTTGTTTTTGCTCGAAAAATTTTTCTCGCAAGTTTTTTTTTTTAATTTATTTTATGGGCTTTGTCGCTGTGTGACCACATCGCCCAGTAAAAGCATACAAAAAAAAAATACAATATCATTTGATTAAGCCCAAATCCGTTAATTTATATAATAAAAGGGCTTGATACGACATAGGACAACTCAGAGAACTGTTACAAAATCCTACTTCTAACATATTACGTCTACTAAGCCAAGCTCTCCTGTGGGTTTCATTCCGCACACACTCCATCAAAATATGTAGGCCATCCTCGAGTACTCCGCACTCGGTGCAATTAGGATATGGTGTATTTTTCATTAAAAATGCAAACTTATTAGTGGGAATGTGTGCAGAGCGAAGCCTTAGTGCAGTCACTAAAAACTGACTGAAATAATTTGATTGATTAGATGAATTGCATAATACCTATTGAGTTGCCTGCTTCAATAGGTAATTAATTAAATAATTAAATGCTTAAAAATACTATATTATTAAATTTTGACGATATATCTATTATGTAAGACTTTTGCTGGAAGGGTGCTTTTACTGCGTACAGGATTTTATGGACAAGAACGGTAATGTTTAATTGATGTTTTCCCTTATAAGTAGGCACATATTGTGTTTGTATTACGGACTTTCTGGCGGAATTTAGGAATAAGAATAATAGTGTTGATTTATATTTAATTATAGGTGACTAGGGTTTTAGGCACTTCAAACACAATGTAAAAATTGTTATTGAACAAATGAATTATGAATCATGTAATTAAAATCAATAAATTTATTTTTAAACGAACTCAGTTGCAAGCGCCCTTACAGGGTTCATGTACCTACTAAACTAGTTGTTAAGACGTGACATAATAAGTAAATTTTACATAAATGCAAATAAATGAATATGAATATGAAAAGGAAAAAACGACATCAATCTGTTATTTTTTCTAGCATCGTTGCCAAATGTTGATGCTCTATTAATAAGGATATACCTAAGTTAAATAATGCTTTTTACATTTTAGACTAGTTCTGCGAAAATTCGTCTAGGAAGGTACCACCGCTTTGCCAGTTTTTCTGCCGCCAAGCAATAGTGTGCAAAGCACTGCTGTGTTCCGGTTTGAAAGGCACTGTAGCTAGTGAAATGACTGGGTAAATGAGACCTTATGATCTGTCACAGTTTATTTATTTTATTGTTAGACTGTGTTGATGTCTCAGGATGACGTGCGTAGTGCAGTGTCACGTGAAACTCTATACTATTTCCGAGTGATATTACAACTGATAAAGGCAGCCGTTTCACTTAACATTAGGCCAACGACTAGCTCGTCATGTCATTACTAAATATAAGAAGAGACGAAACGCTAGATATGGTCTGCCGTTCAGATGGATAGGATCGTAAGCCTTAGTCGTTGACGTTGCATTGCCAGTTCAGAAACGTTACACATTTTTAAACACTACATGAAAAAATGAGCGTACTTTAGACCACACGACTGAAGTAAAACTTCTTTAGTTTAACTCCATCTATCGGCCGGTACCTATAACTTTGTTTTTGCTTTGTTTAAATGTTAATGTCACCATTTTGATAATTGTGAATTGTTATTTTACCGGACATACCAACACAATAACACAAATGTTTAACGTTGTTATGTTGACAATGGAGATCGACCTAAACCAACTTAAACTTCCGTTTGCCTCGCATTGACCAGCTTACTCCCGAAGTCAAACATACGTAAAGAAGTTTTACTTTAAAAAAGGAATCAGGTAAATATTTTTTTTTAATTAATTTAATTTAATTTTTTTTTAATTTACTGAATACCGTTGCGTCTAATTTTGTCATTACAAAAACAATTAATTTAATAAGAGTTATGCAGTAGTCTGGGGTCGTACTGGGAATTCCGGGAAAAACAAAAAGTGACTTGCGTGCGAATGTAATAAATTGGATAGGTATGTTTTCGTGACGCAATAACTAAGCTGCGTATGGGATATTGGACCAATATTATAAAGGTAACTACAATTAAAAACCTACAATGATATAAAAACTAATACTAAACACTACCTACTACAAAACATAAACATTTGGACTATATACTAGCCGCGACTATATACTACTGGACTATATATATTTGTTGAAAGGTAACTACGGATTTTTTAATGTTAATGAATGACGCAACAGGCTAGTTGTTTGCCTGATGTTAAGCGTCACGGCTGCCCATAGCAGCTGCAGTGTAACTCGGAACTCGAAAATATAAAGTTTCGCTTGCACGTCATTCTGAGGCATCAATGAGGTTTTGGGTGTTGTCAAGTCATAAAAGTATCATTTTCCCAATTTCACTAGCTACAGTGCCTTTCAAACCGGAACACAGCAGTGCTTGCACATTAGTACCTGGAGACAGAATACCTAGACTTGGGTTTAAGGAAGTATTATGTACTTGGTAATATGATGATGAAAAATATGTTTACATTGACTGTTCTAAAAACAATTCTGAATGAATGGTACTGACTGAAAATATGAATCATACATAATATTATAATTAATAAAACATAGTTTGTTTGGATTTCAAACCAAAGCGGATGAATTGAATTGATTAAATTTCCGAACCTGTTTATAAAAATACAATACAATAAAAAAATAAGTACTTTATTGGCCAAAAAATGTAACAATTCACAAACAACACAGCTAAGAAGCAGTACTTTTCTTCAAATCGCTTAGCAAGATTTGCAAGATATTCTGCCACCAAGGAGTAGTAATAACAATAATAATAATGTCTCCCAACGATCACATACATAGATCCTGGACCCTAACTAGGATTCCCTGCCCAAGAACTACTAGGACCATGGTCCCACAACACTCAGACTCAGAACAAGTATTAGTGTTCAAGCATATCCCTTAACTTTTGATAGATATTTTTTAATTCCAAACCTACAATTATAAATAATATAAATACTTAAAAAGTGAACTAACATTATAAAAAATCCCTCCAACTTTGCGTTAATTATTGCGCAATTTATCGTCACGGTACAAAACATTACGCAATTCGTTATATACTCAATGCAATATACATTGATTGTTTAAGATCATTGGAAGGTTTTTCCAAAATCACACAAATAAACCAACTGTTAAATAAATAACTTGAGGAATATTGAATACTAGTTGCGCCCCGCGGTTTCACCCGCGGATAAAAAGGATTTTAATTATTTGCTCATCCCACGAGACAATTTCACTTTTCCGGGATTTAATGTAGCCTATGTTATTCCAGTGTATAAGCTATCTTGGTACCGAATTTCATATAAGTCAGTATTAGTTATTATATCATTGTAGTATTTTATTATATTCATGAATAAATGATTAAACAATTGAAGGGGTGAGAGCAAAAAGGGTTTAACTGATTTTTTTCACAAAATGACTTATGGGTATCTTTGGATTCGTCGTGAAATTATCTCCAATAATACATCCTCAAAATACCGAAATGAGGCTTAAATCTCGAGATTTTGAGTCTAAAACGGTTTATCTGACAAAGGAATACAGTCCAGCTTAGCATAAAAACATTATAATATTATATTATATTTTTACAGTAATTGTACGAATTAGTACTATATTTAGTATTTTAAAATAGAATTAATACATTTAAAAGCAAATAAAACTTACATAAACCTTTTCTATTACCTTATAAGCACTCTACATTAAAATGAAGCCGTTAAAGTTTAAAGTCAATTCTCTTGAAACTATCAATTTGACAGTTAAACCCTTTTTATTCTCAACCCTTCAATTGTGAAATGTAAATAATTATTACCTGCTTCACAAATGCAAATATGGTAAAAATATTTTCGTATTTTGTACCCACGAAGTAATCAACTTAATTTCATAGTACCATTTATAACTGACGATTTGTGATACTATTCTTGAAAATATACATAGAAATTAAACAATTATAATTCCTTTTAGAGTTTTGGCGGGGAAATGAAAAAGATCGCATCGCCGCATTGTATTATATTCCAAAACTTGTGTTTTTTTCAGTGTTAGTGCATAAAATTGGTGGCATTTTATTCGTTAAATGCTGGATTACAGGTATGAGTGTGGGAAAGTGGTATAATGATGGTGAAACGTTTTTTTCGTGTTGTGTCCAAAATTCCATAGAAGCTTTTGGTAAAGTTGCCACCACTTTACTAGGAGTATGACTTGACTTGACTAGACTATGACTTAACTTGATAACTTGGACTGTGACTTGACTTGACACATTATATAATATTAATTAACTTGAGAAATTATCAATTACTTGACACTGGCTAAATACACAAAAGTGTGGAGCCATAACAAAACAAAAAAAAAATCCTTTTTAAAAAGGGGCTTTAACCGACTTCAATCCCAATGAGAACTTTATCAATGTACTCGAAGTCGATATACGCATTAGAAAAACTCAAATATTACTAGTCAGATTTTGATCAAATTTATATGGAACCACAGGGGAAGCACTAGCTTTCAAAACATAAAAAAAAATCATCAAAATCAGTTCACCTAGTCAAAAGTTACGAGTATAAATAGAAATACAGTCGAATTGAGAACCTCCGCCTTTATTAAAGTCGGCTAAAAAAACGAACTCGGTGTTTTTTTAACTTTTCCAAGCCAACAAAATGGTTAAAATGTTGTTTAAAAAAACGTAGTTTCCTGGTTTTATGTTAGGCTGATTATTTGGTTTCATGGAGTTGTGAATGGTTTATGTCATTATTTAGTTTATTACGATATTTGTAAGCCCCCCAAATAAAATAATATAAGCATTATGATTATGAACCTTAAAAAATCATATTCTATTTAAACTAAAATTTTGCAAAGTATTAACAAAAGCTTTTGGATAAGTAATATGAGTTAAGAAGTAAAAAGTTTTTGGAAAATTAAAAATAGCTCTGGTTTAGGCATTTCCATATTAGGAAGTTAAATAAATCTATAAAATTTACATAGAATCTTTTTCCCAAATGATGCATAAAACGTCACATTTAAGACTAAAATACGTGTGAATAGTTTTAGCCTGACGCATATAAGCCTTAAAGTACCAACATAATAAAAATCATATCATTGGTGCAGTGACTAACCAAAATCGAAAAATTCAATAGTGTACCGTAATACAACATACATAGATTAAATTATTATACAGCATTCGTAATAATACACAACAACTAAAAATTTTATAAATAAGTAATCATTATCAATAATTTTTATGGGCATAATTAACAATGGCACATATTACGGTGTATGACGTACACACAAAAATCAAACAAGTGCAAATTGAGCTGCAGCCTCAATCACTGCCTTTTAAAAGGATCTTAACGACTGATAACACGTGATACTTAATTAAAAATTAAACATTCGAACCTCACATTACACATCTAAATAAACAGGAAATAGTTTTACGTAGGTACACATGTTTTGTAAGATAAATAAAGGATAAGCTCACGTCAATTAAAAAGTTGAAATTACTCCGACTAAGTTTCGGACATATCGGCTTTCGCGAGCATCAGCACGTAACTCAAAACTCGAAATCTGGTCAGAGTAATTTTGACTTTTTAATTGACGTAAGTTTTAGCCGTTATTTATCTTACAAAATGTGTCATACTCACGACAGTTTTCAAACTAAAAAAGGTATACGTGTTGCAAAATATTTGACATAAACCGTTTTTTTTTATGTTAAGGAATGACGTGACGAGCTAGCCGTTCGCCTGATGTTAAACGACACGGCTGCCCATATCAGCTGCAGTGTCACTCGGAACTCTAAAGTATAGAGGTTCGCGTGACACTGCACTGCGCACGTCATCCAGAGACATCAGCACAATCTAGTAATAAGATTACTAAACTGTGAGATCAGATCATAAAGTCTCATTTGCCCAGTAATTTCACTAGCTACAGTGCCCTTCAAACCGGAACACAGCAGTGCTTGCGCACTACTGCTTGGCGGCAGAATAACTGGCAAAGCGGTGGTACCTACCTAGATGAACTTTGCAACAAAGTCCTACCACCTAGTAATTTCTATAAGGAAGGTGGCTGGACTGGAGGCTTATCATGGTCTTGCAGTGGGCGTCTTCCACATAAGTTAGATGATGATTAGATAATCAAACGAAAAGTATGTACCTATCATATTTTTTACAAGTTGGGTCGATTTTTTGCCTTTGGCAAGCCAGAAAGGACATAATTTTATATAATCAAATTTTTTCACGTTATTATGATTCAAAGAACTGACTGATTCATTATATTAATAGAGTAATAATCCTATGGTCCTCAGAACCGGAACTAATATATTTTGAAAATCTTATTTCATAGTTTTATTCCTTTTTCTTAGTTGGTTACCTATGGTGTGGTGTTCTGCAGACTTCTGAAATAAAAAATAAACATTTAAAGGTTTCATTATTTAAAATTTTTAACCATCAAACTTAAGAAAGCGTTATGTCACGATGTTTTTATTATGTGTTTTTTATATTATGTTAGTTAGTTAGTATTTTTTTATTATTATGATAAATAAAGTGTTGAGTAACGATATATTAAAACGTTAATTTGATAACGTTATCAGCACAAGGCGTGGGTAAGACCGCGAATACCGTCAAAAAGTTTAATGACGTCTTAACGTGATGAGGTCTTGATATAAACGTCACTCATTTACCTCAACCATAAAATAAGGAAAAACGGTTACTACTGCTAATCTTGAAAAGTAATAAGTAGCAAGACATATCTTACACTACTACTTTGAACTACTACTAGACAGTAGTTAAATAACCAGGAAAACGTTATGCGAGATCCATTGCAAGTTTTTTTTTAGATATTTTTTTGTAAATATATATACAGTACTAGCTGCCCGTCTTGGCTTCGCTCGGGTGGACGTTTATTTACTAAACTTTACATAATATACGAAAAACAATGTATCACGCACCGGCGCCATCTACTTAAAATGTTGGTTTATCCTGAATTTTTCCTGAATTTTCTTTACTATAAACCTTACAGAGCCCGAGACCTTTTCAACGAATGCAAAACCGTGGAAATCGGTTCGTGCGTTCTGGAGTTATAGCGTCAGGAAGGAAAACCCGACTTATTTTTATATAGTAGATAACACCCAGATACAGAACGACCATCGATGTTTACCACAAAAAAATGTTTGTCTTGGGTGGAAATCAAACCCATAACCTACAGCCCCGAAGGTTACTACCAACTCAGCTATTGGACGAGTCAATGTTATGTTATATATATTACTGTCCTCACTATTCAGTATATAGATAGATATATAAGTATAAAATGCTTTATTTCATTATCAATAAGTGTAGGTACATAGGCTTATTTAATTCTAGCGTACATTAACTTTCAGTAAAGCTAGGTGAAACGTTGAAAATTTAGGAAAGTATGAGTATCATATTAATAGCAAATCCAGCACAGCGCCACTATCGGCAACTTCTAATTATTAAAATATTTTACGATGCTTGATAACGTTAACTTTATTTTTATTTTAGTAAATGATGTGACGAGCTAGTCGTTCACCTGATGCTAAGCGCCACGACTGCCCATAACAGAACAGTGTTACTCAGAACTCTTAAATATACAGTTTCGCGCGACACTGCACTGCGCACATCATCTTGAAACAGCAGCAAAGTCTGGTAATAAGATTACTCGACTGTGAGATCAGATCATAAAGTCTCAATTGCCCAGTGATTTCATTAGCTACAGTGCCCTTCAAACCGGAATACAATAGTGCTTGCACACTAGAATAACTGGCAAAGCGGTGGTCTATCTAGACGAACTTTGCAACAAAGTCCTACCACCTAGTAAAACGTTTGAATAAACTTGTAAAAATTTGTGTGAAATTTGTAACGTCTTTTTACTGGGCCCGTTGAAAACTGACGTCATAATAAACACGATAAGGTTGGAATTTAAAACGTCATATGATAGTTCCTCAATCATCGGGTCGCGGTCGTTTTAACGGAATCATTACGTCACGCGCACCTTGACTTCGTAGCGGTATCATTTAATCTACATCATAATTACTCACTAAGTTATAATATTGAATAACACAGTTACAAAATGTGTATACGTAAATCGCAACGCATTTAGAGATTTGGTTAAAATAATAGAAAGACCTAAGAAAGACGAAGAAAGTAAACCATTTTATTCCATTGTGTTCCAAGTAAACTATTTTATACTAGGTCTACAAAATGGTTTACTTGGAACAATTATTTATATATAGACACGTATATCAATCAATCAATCAATATATTTATTAAGTAAAGGTTACAATTGTAAGTTGTAGAAGCATTGTAACTATGTGTATAAACAAATGGACGCTAATTTTCATACCGTTATACACACAACGGACCACGAGACACAGCTTAGGCCATCGCAGTATCTTACGGCGATCTTCGTCTCCGAACTAAGCAAAACTTGTATTTCAGAGTACGGTGATCACTTTCAAAACCGGATAACCAAACCCGCATCCCAATTAAATAATTAAATTAAATTAATATGGCAATGGGTAGACATTTTTTTGTGGGAATATTTGTCTCTACCGACCGTTACAGCGTCACTGGGTGAGAGGGCAGGCTCATAAGGGGCCCTCTATCAAAAGTGGGAGGCTATTAGCTCAAGGACATTTAGCTGTTGCTGGGATAAGAGGATCGAGAAGACTACCATAGACAAGTGGACTCTATGGAAAGTTACAATGAGTAAACCATATTCACACAACACAACACAACGCCATCTAGCCCGAAACTAAGCAAAGCTTGTATTATGGGAACCAGATAACTGATGCAATACTTAGATACTTTTTGTTTGTAAATACATACATATAATGCAATATAACACCCAGACACAGAACAAACACCTATGTTCATCATACAAATGTTTGTCCTGGGTGGGAATTGAAGCCACAACCCACAGCTAAGAAGGTAGGGTTACTACCAACTGAGCTATCGGGCCAGTCATATTGTCCATCCAGTGATGCTGTGAAGTAAAGTAGAGACTAACAGCATAAGCTTGTACAAAAAAATAAAAAAGTTTACTATATCGTTCGCAAAACAGATGAGGGAATAATCAGTCGAGGTGTGACCACGGACTGGAAAGCTTCGTAGACCAGCCACCCATTGGTGAAGATTTGCATCCTTCCGTCGATCGTGAGTATGGTTGGTTGGTGGTGGTAAGTTGGGTACGTCCAAGGTAACTTTTGCTGAGTCATTCATCATCCAAAGCCCAAAGAATACCATAGGGCGTGCGACCATAGTTTGATTGAAGGAACGTTTAATTAAATTAATTTCATATTAAAATTATTATTATTATTATTATTATTTAATATTATTATATATACTATTATTATTATTTAACTAAATTAATTATTATTTAATTAGGTACGGGTTCAAATCCTATCTTTGTAGTTACCGGTTACCTAAAAACTTACTTCTTGGCACACTTTTGAGTGTGGACTTTGATATGCTGTCACTATCTTCTGATTCAGAACACACTTGAAAACTTGTTTCTGAAACAATAAAATATTAAATAATTTTTATTATCTGGATAATATTGGACCGGGAAGACATTTTCTCGTATTTTATTCGAAAGTTCTGTAATAATAGATAAATAGATAAAGCTCTTTATTGAAACTTATTTCACAAAATAAAAAAAGTAGGTGTCACAATTGGCGGTCTTATCGCTTAAAGTAGTCTCTTCCAGACAACCCAAAATATAGGGAAACTAACAACAAAAATAAGGACTTTCAGTTACAGGAAAAGCTATATCTAAAGCTATATACACATAAGGTACATTTAATACTAATTATAATTATAACAAAAAAAAGAAATACAGTAAATACATACAATAAATACAATATAAAAAAACGAAGTGTGCTTTAGGCCATACGACTGAAGTAAGTAAAATTTATTTAGTTTAGCTCCATCTATCGGCCGGTATAACTTTGTTTTTACTTCGTTTAATGTTAATGTCGCCATCCTGACAATTGACAATTGTCATGTTAGCGGACATACCAACATCATAATACAAATTTTAGTATTTTTTTAACTTTGTTATGTTGACAATAGCTGGTACGTTGGCGCACTGTTTCAGAGAAAAAAAAAGGATAACAATAAAAAAAAAACTTAATCTATATTAGATTCTTTCGGGGGACAACTTAATCTATGTTAGATTCTTTCGGTGGACAATTTAATCTATGTTAGATTCTTCCGTTATTTTAATTACCCGTGTCATATCTTTGTTTGTGATGCCGCGGAGGCATGTCCTGGTTCTCGACGTGGCCGAACGTTCTGAAGCCGACGGCGAATTGTGCATATGGACTGATCTCGTAAAGCTCTGCGAACAAGTTGACTTATGAACAACAAAGACAATCAAGTTTTCCACGCGAAAGAAAATCTAAAAGAGAGTTTTTGACGGGAATGCGAAAAAGATTGCGTCACCGCATTGTATTATTTTCCAAAACTTGAGTTATTTTCAGTTTTAGTGCATAAAATTGGTGGCATTCTATTCTTTAAGTGCTGGATTACAGGCGTGAGTGTAGGAAAATGGTATAATGATGGTGAAACGTTTCTTTTCGTGTTGTTTCCAAAACTCTATGGAAGCTTCTGGTAAAGTTGCCACCACTTTACTAGGAGTATGACTTTGACTAGACTATGACTTGACTTGATGACTTCGACTGTGACTTGACACATATTTGCGTGAAATATCATTAACTTGATAAATTATTAATTACTTGACACTGAGTAAATACACAATAGTGTGGAGCCAAAACTTAAAAAAAAAACTAAAAGAAGAAAGAAGAAAGAAAAAACTTAAAAAATGTGACATTTACTGAGTACTACCACGCCTTTGAGGGCACGTTAAACCATAGATCTTTTGTTGTAAGGCAATAGTGGTCAAGGCTTTTTGGCGGCCTAAAAATTCTGACACCATTGGTTTGATCACGAAACTTTGATTGCAATGCATGAGTTGAAATATTATTCCTAATTTAATAATTTCCATAGTAACTGATAGCAAGCGGTGGACTGTATATGGAGAAATAAAGACGTATGAGGGTGTCAGGATTAATAAACTCTGTATTTAAATATAATAATAGGTCTTTACCTATGAAATTGTCGTATTGCAGTACAGACTTTTTCAAACAAAAAAAAGTTTTGATTGGCTATGAATTCTAAATTCAAATGAATTTTGTTTTAAAAATATGACATTCTATTTACAATATAAGTCTTTTGTTTATTGATTAGCGTTGTATTTTCATTACATTTCAACATTTTTCCTCATAATGGATACTTTGAAATTTCGTGTAATTATGGAATATGAGTTCCGTCGTGGCACCAACGCGGCACAAACGACACGTAACATCAACGACGTTTACGGAGAAAACTGTACAAACGAACGTACAACCCGTTATTGGTTTGCTAGGTTTCGTTCTGAGAATTTTGACTTGAAAAATGAACCTCGTGGTCGTCCGGAAACTTTGGTCAACAATGATGAATTAAAGGCGATTGTGGAAGCTGATGAATCTCAATCTACAGCTGAGCTGGCAGCAGCTTTTGATGTTAGCATCAAAACAATATTGGTCCATTTGCGACAGATTGGCAAGATAAAAAAGCTTGATAGATGGGTGCCCCACGAACTTAACGATCGCCAGCGCAACGTACGCGTCGAGACTTGCCTTGCGCTGCTTAATAGGCACAGAAATGAAGGAATTTTGAACCGAATTGTTACGTGCGACGAAAAATGGATTCTTTTTGACAATCGAAAGCGCTCAGCAAGTTGGTTAGATCCTGGTTCGGTACCAAAGCAATGTGCAAAACGAAAAATTACCCCTAGAAAGGTGATGGTCACAGTTTGGTGGTCTAGTGCTGGTGTGATTCATCATAGCTTTTTACAAAACGGCGAGAGCATTACTGCAGATGTGTACATTGAAGAACTGACCACAATGATGGCGAAGCTCGCACGTCTGCAACCAGCTGTGGTCAATCGGTCGTCTCCACTGCTACTTCACGACAACGCGCGACCCCATACTGCACAACAGACCGTCTCTAAGCTGCATGAGTTGGGTTTGGAAGCTCTCCCTCATCCGCCATACTCACCAGATCTTGCGCCTACCGACTATTACTTTTTCCAAAATTTGGACAACTTTTAGCGGGAAAAAAATTCAATTCCCGAGAGGCAGTACAAAACGCCTTTGAAGAGTTTGTTGTCTCCCGTCCTGCTGATTTTTTCAAGAAGGGCATCCATAAACTGCCACAGCGTTGGCAAAGATGCATTGATTGCAGGGGTGATTACTTTGAATAAAAGAAATAAATAAGTTCGAAAAAAAAATACTTTAACTTTTTTCAAACAAAACGGCAATTTCATAGGTAAAGACCTAATATTTACAATAAAACTAAACGACTGCGCGTAACCCTATTTGGGTTTTAATTCCAAACTAAATATGACTTTAACGTCAATGGAAAATAAAAACAATAAAGTAAAACATTTAAATTTAAAAAGAAACGCCTATATTCGGCCAGTCGCCAACAGTAACTATATACATAAATTACGTATTGAAACTGTTAAATACATACACATTTGTGTTTCTATTGATTGTAATCATATTCCATAGTCGCATAGCTGCACTTGCTTACAAAATTATAAGCTCAAAAAAATTCTCACCATGTTTACTGTTATTCCTCATATGTATAGGTGCACTGTATATCCGATTTTGTGCGTTCATTGCATTATCCTTCACATTAGCGAGGTTTGTGTGAGAGGTGGTAGCTGTCAGGTTACCACTCTCCGACTTGTTATCTACCGTTATAGAGTCCCTGTATTCCGTGAGGTTGCCACTTCTGAAAAGATAATAAGTTTAAATCGACGATCTCATGTTTGACGTTGGAGCAAAAAAAAAACGAGTGTGCTTTACCACACAGCCACATGACTAATAAAATGAAATGAAGTAAAACTTATAACATAATAACGCCCAACGATCAGATACATAGATCCTGGGCTCTAACTAAGATTCCCTGTGTCTAGGGCCCAAGGAACTACGAGGACTATGGTCCCACAACATCCACAACATCACAACAAGTATTTGCGCTTTCTCTCCAAGTCAAGCGTGCGTAAAGAAATTTACTTTGAAAAAAATGTGTGGGCAGTCTTCGGGCACTGCTGATAGAAGTGAAAACTAAGTAACTTATGACATTAAGCTCATGGGAAGCGTTCGGTGTCGATGACACGAGTTCCATATTTTTGTTCACTCAAAATGTGTTCAATGCACCTATAAAAGGTTTCCTAAAAAAAAAAAAGAATTATAAAAAGTTAATTCAGTATCATTGATTACCTTTGTCGCTTAACTAAAATGTAAATGCAGCTTAACAAGCATATTGTCAGCAGAATAGAGCTGCAAATTATAACCAGCATGTTCAGATCGAAAAGGTCTGAAGGTGGTCCCACTTCACCTGAAATCAAATAAAATTAAACCATTTTAAAAGTGTATAGGTGTCATATACGTGCGGCACGTATGGCCGCGCTTTTGTTCAACAAGTTCTACGTAGTTTTTCTCCGCGCTATTTAAGTTTTAAAGTGACCACAGAGTAAAAACACCTAGATCTCGGAAGACAGCATTAAATTACAAGGAAAGGATTTATTATTGAACTGTCTACAACGATCGCTACGAACTTAGCTACGGACGTAGCTACGAACTTAGCTACGAATTTAGCTACAAACTTAGCTGTTGAACTTAGTACACAGTGCATACATTCGAGTAGAAGATGCCCAAGTACCGACATAAATAAATAAACAAAATAAATAAATTAACATTTTTGGACATTTCACACAGCGCCATCTCGATTCACACTGAGCAAAGCTTTTACTATGGGAACCAGATAACTAATACAATACTTAGATACTTTTGCTTTGTTTGTAAATCCAAAATTTATAACCACTACTTCACTCATCAAAAGCAAATCGCGAACTGAAAGCAATCCAATTATTTATTAGTATATGTATGTATATAATAATATGTATTATATTTGTATTATTGTGTGTATTTAATTTTGTATATTTATTATGGTGTTATTTATATTATTACCAGTTTAGACATATAGTTAAATTGTTGTTTTTCTTGTTTTTATGTCCCCTCAATATTGCACTACCGCATTAAGCCTTCCACACTACACCAGAGTTAACTGGAAGATAATGCTCTATAGCATTAAGTTTGCCTAAGTTTAAGTTTGTTCAATTGTTGTTGTTTGTGCAATAAAGAATTTTATATCTAATAATATATATACAGTATTCTTGTAACACCCAGACATTAAACAAACACCTATGTTCATCACACCAATGTTTATCCTGGGTAGGAATTGAACCCACAACATATAGTTCAGAAGGCAGAGCTACTGCCAACTGAGCTGTCAGGCTAGTCAGAAATGAACTTGTAGCAGTTAATATCTAGTAAATTTTGTCGACAAGCCGCCACTTCCCAGAATTCCGTAGATTTGTAAGAAGTTTAAGGAATAATAATGAATAATAACGCCCAACGATCACATACATAGATCTTGCACCCTAACTAAGGAATGTCAATACATCAAGAACTCAGAATAGATTCCTATAACAAAGATCCAGTAAGTAGTTAGGTACTATTAAAAATGTATCTAAATATATATAACTCAAAGGTGACTGACTGATTCACTGACTAATATAGTGATCAACGCACAGCCTAAACCACTGGACGGATCGAGCTGAAATTTGGCATGCAGGTACATGCTATGACGTAAGCATCTGTTAAGAAAGAATTTTCCGAAATTCCACCCTTAAGGGGGTGAAATGGGTGGGTGAATTATTTTCCCATAAGCCACACCGCGGGCGAAGCTGCAGGCAGAAGCTCGTTTATTATAATCTCTCGCACTTTGGTACAGTGTAAAGTTTATTTTGATTTCTCTGTAGTTTTGTAAGCCACTTGAATATGCACAATACTCTATAGATGAAAACTTCTAAAAAAGTAAAAAACAACTCACTCCCATCCACATTTTTAGTAGCAAAGTTGTAAGCTGTTGTAACAGTGCCCGCTTCATTGGTCGCCATCACTCGGACCTGGTACCATGTGCCAGCCGCCAGATCAGCGATAGAAAACGAACCGGTACGATATGTCTTCGCTTGGTACGGGAGCGGCCATGACGGGTGATCGGTGTAACTTTGCTGGGAAGAAAGTGTGCATTTCTGTTTATATTTTTCTGATAAACAAGATGTAAATAATACTATAATAACCTTAATATATATATTTTGTAAGATAAATAACGGCTAAAACTCACGTCAATTAAAAGTCGAAATTACTCCGACCAGGTTTCGGACATATTCGATGTCCTTCTTCTGGGAGCCAGTTACTAACGCAAGCCGCGGCTTACAAAAATGTGTTATAAAATGTGTCATACTCACGATAGTTTTCAAACTAAATATATATAACTCAAAGGTGATTGACTGATTGACTGACTGGCATAGTGATCTATCAACGCACAGCCCAAACCACTGGACGGATCGGGCTGAAATTTGGCAAGCAGGTAGATGTTATGACGTAGGCATCCGCCAAGAAAGGATTTTTCGAAATTCCACCCTTAACAGGGTGAAATGGGTGGTTGAATTATTTTCCCATAGGCCACGCCACGGTCGAAGCTGCGGGCAGAAGCTCGTAAAATAACCCTTTAATCTGCATATCACGAGGAATAACTTATGTGTTACAACTTCTGGGATTGCGTAATTATCATTTTAGATTTAAAAAACAATATCAGCTGTTTTTTAAGTACGCAGGTCAATAACCTTAAACAGTTTTAAGTTGTTGGTACCTTCAAAATTTAAGAAGAAATTCCGGGAGACATTTTTATACCACTTTAACAACAGCTGGAAGATATCGGATCGTCTATTGTATCCATTCTCATAATGGATGAAGACGGAGAAGAATTGTTCTCGAGCAGCAACCACGAGCTCAAAGAAAGCCAGCCCTCCACTACGTGGCTGATGACCTGGTACTCATAGGGAATTTTTATTTATAACAATTTAATTTTTTTTTAAATGTATACTTACCACAGTATTATGTGCTCTAATCCATCCCCTACTACCAAGCGGGCGGTATTCAACCCCCCACCCGCGCAGCTCGCAACCCCCGTCGTCCCATCCCGCAAGCTGCACCAGAAGATGCGTGCTGTTACTCCAGAACCACTCGTTTGATGATGGAGCTATCGGAACTAAAAGAAAAAGTATTAAAATGTACAGACGACCAGGTACAGAAAATTGAGAAAAAGTTTAGCTCTATATAAGGGAATAAAACTATATAATATCATTATATTCTTTTTATCTGTGTATCTGCTTGTATGTAAAATTTATATCGCAAATACTAGTAGGTGAATATTGATACGGTTTGACGTAATGCTTTCTTTGAAGTCCTGCGCACAGCACAGGTTGAGCTGTAGAAATCGGCATAATATCTCTTCTCTCGAGAAAACATTTGACCAATGAAAAGGTAAAAGTAGTTTTATGACGTGATCCTCGTGATCGTTTATTGGTTAAGCGCTTTCTTCAGAGAAGAGATATGCTGATTTCTACAGCTCATAATTCCCGTGCTGGTGTTCACCAAAATAGTCCGCTGTACCAACGGACGATACCACAGATTGAAAAATAGTAAGTTCACCTACCTTCAATTTAAAACTGGAAGGCTATTTTTCGAATAATACCTATTTGAATAGACCAATTAAAATAGCAAATAAAAAAAACCAAGAATGGTGTTATACGAATAACAACGAAGGGAAGACCAATTCATTACCAAAAAATATTAGCAGCAATTGTTAACTTGATGATTAATTAAAATTAAATAGTAATAAATAAGTTCACTTGATCTCACCTCCACCCAAAGTGCTGACATCCATATAAGCAGGCTGCGACGTCCCCACTCTATTTGTGGCTGTTATCCTGAGCGAGTATTTAGTTCCGCATTTTAGTCCGGTCAACACATGTTTCTGTACGCCGGACAAGTAAGGCAGCTTGTTCGCCGGCCATGCTTCATGCCACGGTCCATTTGCCTCTTTCCAAGTAAGGCTGTAAGCTAGAAAAATATTTTCACAATGCGCATTTTGCTTAAACATCAACATTTTCCTCGGTACATTAGGATCTTTTGCTATCGCCAAGCCACCTGTCAAACGTGATGGCAAATCTCCCCTATGATAAAGCATCCAAAGTGGCGTTTATGGGGGAGACCTATGTTCAGCAGTGGACGTCTTCCAGCTGATGAATTGTGGCTTGTAGAAATTAAGGTTGAAACTTAATAAATGGTTCCGAAAAAAAGATAAACTAAAAGTGGCCCAGTTTTGTAAGGTTCCGAGACCCTTACTTAAAAGCCATACCCTGATGCAGGCTAGGATGACGCCACCTTCAGTCACATTGTCACTTAGCTCAGATAAAATGTGATCAAAAACACAAACTTGACTGGCATGCCAAGAAAATTTATAACCGCACATGCCAAGCAGATTTCAGTAGACTTTGCATGCTGGAAATATTACAAGAATGATGTAAGTAGTTAGTTCAAAACTTACTTATCTTCTGACCAGCACTTCTATTGCTAACAGTATAATAGGGTTGTTCCCACTCCACCAGTATGGAATCCTTGTACGGCGTAGTCCGAAGCACGGGTGCTTCGGGAAGTGGTAATACTATGACGGTGTACTCCACTGAGTCAGAACCGTACAAGTTCTTGGCTAGGCAGGTGTAGTTCCCGCTTAGTGATTGGTCAATATCTGGAATTAATAATACATGCTTGGAATAATTCGTAAAACAAAGATGCCTCGTTTTTGACCGGTTTATTTTTTAGAAAGATCTTCAGATTACCTACGACTTATTCATTCTCAATATTCTCATGAGATTGATGTATTTTATTAATGTTTGTACGCATGTACTACGCTATAAGTGAACCAGCCATGGAGCTAATTTCTGCTGAATCAAATTACCGTGGAGCTTGTCTTCGTTAGATCAAACTGCCACAGTGTTGGCCCTTGCTGTATCAAACTGTCTCAGAGATGGCTTTTGTTAAATTCAAGTTTTATAAAACTTGTCTCTGCTTGATAAAACGGCTATGGAGTTTATCTCGGTAAGATCAGATTGCAGCAACTTTTGTTTAGAATACCTAGAACAGTTTGGTTCAGCTATATGCCTGCTACAATAAATTGCATCTGAGCTTATCTCTGCTATATTCATCTACCATAGGATTTGCTTCTTCTAGATCAAGTTTCTTTTGAGTTTCTCTGAGCTAAATCCAACTACCGTAGAGTTTACCTCAGTATATAGTACTCACTGTTAATAAGCAGACTGTCGTCATGGTTCCTGGTGAACCGCGGATGGTGCGTGATGATGTTATGGTTGTGGTACCACACGGTGCGCGGCGGGGGCGCGCCCACGCACTGGCACACTAGCAGGAGGGAACTTCCCACGCCTACTGACACTGTTCCTCCTAATGATGCTACACCAGCCACGACTGCAAATACATTATGGTTAGTTTGAATCCTATCAAGCGTTCTCTAAAGATGGCTGTGTGAACTTTAAAGGTGGCTGTGATAGAATATGTAGCATTAGCAGCGGTTGACGCAGATTATGTGAATCATGGCACCAGGCTGTACCGGCGAGCTGTAATCTTGAGAGTGAAAAATGAATAGGCCATGCTCATAGAACTAACCACAACTGGAGGTGACGCTGCTGGGTAGTCCCGGCGGAAGAACGGAACACGGGGACGACATGAGTGCTATAAGAGCCAGCTAATGGAATATCCATGGAATAGCGGATTCAAAGATAAACCTCATAATTATAAATCTATCTAACAAAAAATTCAAACGGCTCACGCGTGACGTCGTGGAAGAGTAAGGATGATTTTAAACCTCGTATTTCTACTGAACTTCAAGCTTCGATTTGTTTGTTTGACAGCCTGGTGTGGTGATTGAGCAGGTCGGATGCGGCAATTTCGATTCCTGCAGCAGAACAAGTATTTGTGCGAAAAAAAGCGCAAATACTTGTTCTGTATCTGTTGTTGTGGGACCATGATCCTCGTAGTTCTTGGGTAGTTAGGGTCCAGGATCTATGTATGTGACCATTGGGCGTTATTATTTATTATTAATTATTTAAAGACATACCTCTAGAGCTGGGTGTGTGCGTAGCCCGCCTGCTAGCGGACCCTTCTCCAGCCGCGGTAGTAGCGGTGACCCATACTTCGTACGTCACTCCACTGGTGAGGCCGGTCAGATCGATTGAGGATCTGGTGGAACCAGCACGGTGGGACTGGGCTAGGCCTGCACTGTTGATAGAGAATGATTTACTTATAGTATAGAAGTTCTTGCTTCTGAGATACAACTTTTCTCACTGGGAATGTCCATCACAAAAGCACGTAGGGTCCTTCCACGCTCGTTAAATGCGGGTTCATGTTCTTGTTTTTGGTTTTAGAACATGTCGGTTTCTTCTCGAAGTTTTCTTTCAATGTTGTGAAAAGGAAATCAAATACCGCACACAGCTTAGACATAACTGTGGAGCTGAGAGTATATCTATACATATAAAATTCAAAGTCCTGACTGACATATATTAACGCACAGCCAAAACCGCTGGTCCCAGAGACTTGAAATTTAGAGGGTGTGTTCTTTATAAAGTTTAGATATCCACTAAGAAAGATTTTTTCGAAATTCTACCTCTAAGAGGGTGAAATGGGTAGAGTTAAATTATCCATGAAAAAAATTCTTCCTTCCTTAAATAAATTTCCTATATGCACTCCTATACATATATAAAATGCTCTAAAGTCATGTAGTGCACGAGATACAAAACGATGACGTAGAAAGCATTAATTAGGTTTTTGCCTAGAGATAAAAATTGCTCACACCTCGAAGTTGGTTTCACATAGACGGTGTAATGTAAGATTTCTCCGTTTGGATGTTCAGGCCTCTTCCAGCTAACGAGTAATGATGTCGACGAAAGCACCAATACTTTTATATCAGATGGTGAACCGGGCACTGAAAAGTAACAGTTGAACTTACACACCTACATAGTAACGAAAATAAAATAAAAAAGTAGGAAAAACCAAAAAACCTTACTCAGGATCTTCTGCTGGGCTTGCACGTTACTTATTTCATAGAATGAGTATTCTTCTTTTACTAGGTGGTAGGGACTTTACTGCAAAGTTCGTCTAGGTAGGTACCACCGCTTTGCCAGTTATTCTGCCGCCAAGCAGTAGTGCGCAAGCACTGCTGTGTTCTGGTTTGAAGGGCACTGTAGCTAGTGAAATTACTGGGCAAATGAGACTTTATGATCTGATCTCACAGTTTAGTAATCTTATTACTAGATTGTGCTGATGTCTCAGGATGACGTGCGCGGTGCAGTGTCACGCGAACCTCTATACTTTAGAGTTCCGAGTGACACTGCAGCTGATATGGGCAGCCGTATCGTTTAACATCAGGCGAACGGCTAGCTCGTCACGTCATTCCTTGACATATATATAAAAAAATATATATATATAAATTCTTACCATCTTGTAAAGTAGCACATACGATGGGGTAGGAATAAGGTCCAACACCAAAGTTAGAGAAGCCAGCGACTTTCACAGTATAGTTGGTATACTTTAGCAGCCCTTGGAGATAAAGCTCCGTGTGAAGCGATGTCTGATTCTGCCAAGCACCATCTGGAAATATGAAATTGTAATTGGTCATATTACGCTATTTAGGTAGGCTACGGTTTTGTTTTTAGACGATCAAGGTTTGTTGAGTGCGCCTTAACTATATCAGATGATTTTACATAATTTTGCCTGATGTTTAACTAATAGCGGGATTAAAATAAATTCTATATTAGGTACAAATCCCACCTTCTGTTGCATAAAGAATAGTGTATCCAACTAAAGAACTGCCCTGTCCAGGTAGCACGATAGGCTGCCATCCAACTCTTAAGGACTTTGATGATACTGCAGTACACTCTACTGATGATGGGGCTTGTTCCGGAGCTGGAAGTGGAATTTAAAAATAATCTAAATAAATAAAATACCAGAGAACATGGACGTAAAAGTAATTTTTTTATTTGATACGTGATAGGTTAATAAGACAATAACATTATTTTTGAATTGGAAACTATAAATGTGGAATTTCGATTCTGTCACATGTTTTGTAATTATCCTTTACTTATTATTTTCAGATTTTTTTATTCTAAGCATTAGTAAGGCAAGCAAGGTAAGGTATTCCAGTGGAACATTTCCGCAAATAGATCAGTTGATTACGTACCACCTTCTCTTGTATCTTGAAATACAGGTAACGAGAAAGGTCCCAATCCAGCGTTAGTGTAAGCCGACACTGACACAGCATACCTTTGGAAAAAATTAGATGAAAAGATGAGGAAAATAACTACATTGGTAGACAAATACTCAAAACAAATCTTTTTAAAATTTTTGCAAAAGGATCTTCAGCCCGCTTAGTAACTAGATCATCATAATGAGCATCAGCTAGAAGAAATTTACTGCTAACCATAGCCTCTTGTATCCAATGGTTCCTCGAGGTTTTACCAGGAGGGTGTGATCACGAAACTTTGGATGCAATGCAACAGGAGAAATTTTCATACTAACTATGCACTATCAAATTCATACAAGTTTGTATTTCTATCGGTTGCAATCGAGGTACGAGATCGCCCAGCAGGTCGTCGGTCTATCCATTGGGGGGCTAGTCTATGTTGGATCTTAAAGCTACTAGTCACCAGCACCACTTGAGACTTTTCCATCGCTTGCCTAAGTGATATTTGTGAATAGAGGTCTAGTATCAGAAGAAGTTGTTAAGGCATAGATAATATAAAGCTGTATTTTTATACGAGATGCTGATGATGTCAAAGTCAAAAGATTTATTGCAAATTGGCTATTTTTAGCACATTTACAAGTCAAATTATATTAGGTACTTTAAATTAAGTTATTTTACTAAGCATATAAAATTACAAAGTGCTTATTGTCAAATAATATATAGTAAGCCCATTACAATATATGAGTTTGAAAAAAATCCGTTCCCTTTCTCACTACTGGTGCAAGCTGGATGTTAATATAATGCTGAAGAATGAAGTATAACATTAAAATAAACCTGCATTATTTTGGAGAATTTCCATAGAATAGGAGAGTATTATGAATTTGTTACTAACCTGGTGTTCTTTAAGAGTCCACTCAGCAATGTTTCCTGTTTTCCATTAAGCTGTGAAATTTTGACAGTCCTTGAATCAGCGTCATCTGAAACTTAAAACAAAATTGATGCCTAAATAATCTTTCTTTCATGATTTTGTTGGCAATATCTTCCTGTAGGTATTTAAGTTGTTTCAATATTTTATCGCTATTTTATGAAATTGTAGAGTTAAGTTAATGAGTAGTGTTGATTTTGTTGTCATGTCATGTCAAGTTTGTTCCACGTTTTACCTTTTTCTTTATTGTACTGTCTTCCTTATTTTTAAATTGTTGTTGCCTTTATCCCAGAATAAATAAGTATCTGTGGAAATTTCACACTTTTTTTTTCATTTTCATTTTTATTTGAATCTTAGTACTTTCTTGATATTAAATTGGTAATATTTGAGTTAGTATGCAGATTCTAACTTATACAAAAGGACCGCTACTAATCTACCTATATCATAAGAATATGTCATAAGATTACTATTAATAAGAGTATCGTACGTATCAAGTTGAAATATTTGGATTTATTACATCCACAATTTTTTTCCGAGGATGGTTGATAACAGGTGGCCAGTCATAAAACCAGCGCAAGTATTATAGCAACGTGATTGTAAAGATTCGTTGCACTAACTCCACATAGTATAAGTAGTTGAAACTGTCTCATGTGAATTGTCTATGGGTAGACAAATGATGAATTGTCTATGGGTAGACAAATAATGAATTGTCTATGGGTAAACAAATAATGAATTGTCTATGGGTAGACAAATAATGAATTGTCTATGGGTAGACAAATAATGAATTGTCTATGGGTATTCAAATAATGAATTGTCTATGGGTAAACAAATGATGAATTGTCTATGGGTAAACAAATGATGAATTGTCTATGGGTAGACAAATAATGAATTGTCTATGGGTAGACAAATAATGAATTGTCTATGGGTAAACAAATAATGAATTGTCTATGGGTAGACAAATAATGAATTGTCTATGGGTAAACAAACGATGAATTGTCTATGGGTAGACAAATGATGAATTGTCTATGGGTAGACAAATGATGAATTTGGTTGGTATTTACCTGTCCCTATATTCTGCGGTACAGCCCTCACGTGGTATCCCATAACGACCCCATTGTGACTTTCTTTCAGGGGTGGAAGCCATGACACGTATAATTCTCCAGGGTTCTCCGTTTGCTCAACTTGCACGTTAATCGGGGGAGAAGAGGGTGCTGAAATCAAGTAATTGAGGTTCATTAGACCTTTTCATTTTAAGCTGATACTAAGTTATCAATAGGTTATTCTGATCTCACTTTAGTTCACTGCTCAACGTAGGGCTCTTCTAGCACTGATCACGATCATAAAACACTTCTGCCAAACCGATGGTCAGTTCTGCGGCTGACAATCTCATTACTAATTCAGCCGGTTAATCTTTTGAGCTATTTGAGTAACTTATAAAGTATTGAGTAAACTTTGATTAAGCACTTGGCTTACCTTCCTCGTGAGTAGTAAAATGTACGGCTGGAGTAAAAACGCTGACGCCAACCTGGTTGCCAGTAGCGACACGGACAGCGTACGATGTTGCTGGCCGTAAGCTCTGAAGGTCAATAGACTGTCGTACGTCATTGTCCTTCCTGAAAAAAAAAGGTGTCAGGATTTTTTATAATTATGGCACAATATAGGGTAAACCATCTAATAACTGGCTACTTTAGTACACTGGCCAGTTCGTTTTAGTTCGTGCTAGTTTCCATACGGTAAAAATTGTGAACTAATATGAAAGCTTATAGATACGGTAATGTAAAATCCTGATCACAGATGGCGTTATGTGAATGTAAGTCTTGTTTCATGCAAGTGTATCAAATAGTGGCCAATGACTAATAGCGGCCAGTTACACCAAGTTATACCCTATATATTAATTGCTTCATGGACTGATCTGAACGAAAATTGATGAATATAGAAAAAAAGTGATTTCAATACGTAACACTATAAGGAAAATTTTACTGCATTTTTTTCATTAAGTAGACATAGTACCATTTTATGCGGGTCATTGACACTATGTATGGTTGTATAATGATGCCTATTGGTCACATACATATTACAAATTACAAATTAATTTTGGTATAGGTGGTAGCTAGGTGTCAACATTGATTAGAATTATCAACTTCAGAATATCTCTCTTCTATGCGACTCTTGCTATCGTTATCGATCCTCGTTACACCAATTTATATAAGTTTCGTCAGCCATTGTTTTTTCTACTCGAGAATTTTCGACATCCATATCACATAATTTTACAAGATACACATTATAACCTTTTCTATTGCATCAAGAGTACATGCAAATTTTTATCAACACCCGTTTTTGTAAACCAGGATCAAGAGAAGAGTGTACAGATTTCTTCTGATATAATGAGTTACATCTTCAAAATAGACCGTTATCCAGTGCGCTTCTACTTTTACTTCGTGATCAAGCAAAATATGGTCAAACGTAAACTCTTTAAAACTGAACGAAAGACTTTCAAAATCTATGTTGAAATGTTTGACCGTTTAATTATGTTTGATGGCTGATGTTTAACTAAAGCTTTAATTTCTCTCACCTGGTAACGTTAATGGACGTAGCATGTTCCCAACTGTCAGCGTAATGTGTGTGAGAGTATTGCAGCGTGTAGTGTCTGGCGTGGGCTCGGAGAATGTCTCTCCATGAGACATTAGCCGTTCTAGAGCGGATCGAGTCTATGCGTAGATCCGATGGCGGTGTTGGCGGTTCTGGAATATAATATGTGCGGATCTTAACAAATGAGATGGACAATATAATTATACTAATTGACAAAGGAATATTTTTGACCAAGGACGCAGCATAGGTTAACCTTTGACCTGTTAAAAATCAAAGGAAACCCTTGGATGCAAGAGGCAAGCAACTGTTCAAATCTGCGTTTTATAAGAGAGATATATATGTTCAGCTGAGGACGTCTTCAGATTGATAATGGTTTTGATTATTCTATAGTTTTTAGTTTTGCTTTACTTTAGAGAACCAATTTTGACGCCACGGAAATGAAATTAATAATAATAATCATAACGCCTAACGATCAAGTACATAAATCCTTTATGGATCTAAACACTCAGGAACTATGAGGACCACGGTCCCACAACACACAGGCACAGAACAAGTTTTTGCGCTTTTTTTGTGCACAAATGCTTGTTCAGCCGCGGGAATAATTGAATGCGATAAATTCAAAACTTGTGGTATGTTCACAAGCCGATAGCTCTTTTATTATGGTTTCTGTGAATTTGAAGGTAAATCAGTTCTTTTGTGAGAATACAGCCTCTAAACTATTGTAAGCAAAGTAATTAAAATATTCGACCAATATTTGTCCCTTTCTCTTCAAGTGCTTTTTGTGTATCATCACTTTACCTATCTGTCTGGAAGTACACTATATTTGTCGAGTCATTGATTCTAAGATCACATAAACTTTAATGATTATCTATTGTTCTAGAAAAGCTCACCAACTTAATTCAAATACCATACCCAAAATAGTAAGATGCACACTAAAAGTGGCCGATCCATATGGATTGCCAGCTCTGCATTGGTAGACTCCAGCGTCACTTGTCTCCGAGTACTGATAGCTGATCGTACTCGTCAGGCCTAGGGAGGTCTTGGTCTCGGAGATTTTAAACCTGAAATTTAAAGTGTTTATAACGCTTGAAAACATTGTTTGTAGCATATGGTTATAATTATTCAACTCCTCTTCTTTCCTTGCTAATATTAGCGAAACGTCTGTTTGTAAATTTATTTATGTGGCATTCAAGTCAAAATGGCAGTACCATTTAATATAAAATTTACCAAAATTAATATGTATATCCCGAATAAGTAACGGCTTATAACCACTAAAGGTTTACAAGCCTTAAATTAGTGTTAAACTGCTGATGTATATTGTTAAATACACGTCTGACGTCTGTCTAATAATGAAGGCCTTGTTTTTGTATTTGTGGTAGCAGTGTAGTGTAGTGTAGTGTAGTTTGTGCAGAGAAACCCTTAACTTACCTTGAACCTACCGTTAACCTTAGTTCTTAATAAACTTAGTTTTTTGAGCAATAGTATGTTACCTTTGAGTTTGCACGTCCACTGGCACCCCATCATGAGTCCAAGATACCCTAATCGGTTCGTCACCAAGCGGACGGCACTCAAACGCAATAGGGTGACCGAGTCGTGACGTCACGTTAGTGGAGGATGTCTCAAAGTGTACTGGCTCTGGAAAGAAATAACTTTAACTCGTGCCAATAAAAAAATTGAAAATCGAATAACAAAAACATTTGTGTTCTATCTCTTTTGTTATCAAAGATAGCCAACTTAGAGATTCAATGTTATAGATAAATAAACAACACAATGTTGTATTACGAGTTTTAAACTTGAACTGAATTTGATCAGTGATATATAATACATAAAGAATCATTCTCTCAGTCTTACAGACAAAGTAGTTGGGCTACCTTCAAAGGATAAACCTAGAGTAATAGAAAGTACTAAGTCTTACTTAGTTTAAGTCGGTAGCTAGCTATAAGCCGATTCGAGTAACTTTTTGTGAACCGCAATTTAGATTTAGGTTGTGAAGTGTTTCGAATACATAATTAAGTTGTTTACTAAATAGAAGTTTCAGACCAATTCTTAATCCTGACGCTTAGAATGAAAAGAAAATACAGTTTAATGTCATTTTATTTTGTTTTGTTTTGACAGCCGTGTGGTGTGGTGTGGTGGTTGAGCAGGCCGGCCCATAATCCGGAGGCGGTGGGTTCGATTCCCGCGGCAGGACAAGTATTTGTGCACAAAAAAAAGCGTAATACTTGAGAGTCTGGGTGTTGTAGGACCACGGTCTTAGTAGTTTCTGGGTGGGAAACACAGGGAATCCTAGTTGGGGTCCAGAATCTATGTATGTGATCGTTGGGCGTTATTATTATTATTATTAAGTTCATAATCATCATCATAAGCCGGAAGACGTTACTACTGAATATAGGCCTCCTCCACAGAACGCCACTTTGAGTGGCTGCTTGTTTCCTGCATATCTTGGCTCCCCATGATTTTGACCCGATAGTTGGTACACCTAGTGGGGAGCCAACCTACGCAGCATCTTCCAGTTCATGGTCGCCGCTCGAAAACCTTTCTTCTCCATCGGTCGTTAATTATATGAGCGATGCGACTTGCCCTGGAGTCAAAAGGTTGCGTGTTCGATTTCTATTATAACCAGAAATGTTAGGAGATCTATCCTCACGAGATTTAATTTCCATCACGGAAGCAACCATATAGCAATGTTATTTTATTGGCTACTGTAAATTCAATAATGGCTATTTGAACAGTCTATTTTTAGACCTAGTTATTGTTAAATAGCCACCAAAGCCAACAGTATTCTGCCACAATATGGCATTTTATTTTATCTCATTGTTACTTTAAACCAATGTTATATAATTCAGTCATAAAAATCATCATATATTTTTGATTACTGACACTGAACCATAATTATCATTTTTCATGCAATTCTTCAAACACTCACTATTCACACTCATCCAAACAGTCTTGCTCAGTGGCTGTCCAACTCCATTCTCCACATTACAGGAGTATAGACCCTCGTCTGTCAGAGACACCTCCTCAATTATCAGCGTCCCGTTAGGAAGACTCAAGATGCCGCCACCTGCCAGTTCTAAAACTGGTTGCCAAGTTCCTAGAAGTGCTGGAAAAATAGGTCAACTTCTTATCAATATCTACTTACGCGCCTTTTATAAGTAAAATCAGTAAGATTTGCATGTTGTAGCCATGATTAAATACTAAATACTAAACTAAAGGGATTGCAATAGGAATGCGATTTAGCGATTAGTGGGTCATGACCCAGTACAAACAACACGGGGTAATAGCTTATAAGAAAAAAAATTGCAGATATCATGAAGGAAATTAAATGAAAGAAAAAATTAGAATATACAGAACGATCTAAAAAATACTTAGCAAAAATATCTTGCAACGATATAAATTTTAGCGTAGAACATACCATCCTTCTTCATCCAATGCACTTGCGGCTGTGGATAGCCACTCGCACTGCAAGAGACTGTTCCTTTCCTTCCCAGCAGCAAAGAGGAGTTGGATGGCTCATCTAACCATTTGGGAGCAACTGAAAAAGACCACAATGGCGGTTATATGGAAATATATGCTTACCGTGGTCCTGGCAGTGTGAACAAAGGCTTTACTATTTCTTCCCGTGGGTGCCAAAAGAGCTGCCTATGAGAATATCCAGCAATGGATGGGAATGGGAAGCAGCATTCTTATTGGTACTTAAAAATCTTCTGCGATTACCAAGCCGTCTACCAAGCATGGTGATTTTGGCAAACACATGATAAGCACTCAAAGTGGCGTTTTGTGGAGAGGTCTATGTTCAACAGTGGACGTGTTACAGCTATTGAAATGATATGCTTCCTAAAAAAGAACTAGTTATGTTTTTCCAAATATTACACTGGCTGGTCAGTTAGCTATACGAAAAGAAAAAAGTTCATCCTAATCAGACCAGACAAAATATACAATACCAATTGGATCGACGACATGAAATGATTAGCAAAAATGCTTGAATGTATTAGGTTTTACTTCTAATAAGCATAATGAGTGGAATAATACCATAATACCTACCTAGATCATTCAAATTGCACCTTTATAAAATGACTCATAATTATCCTCAATTATACAATTTTGACCTCTATAGCGTTAGATTTTATTCAACATTAAACATATTACCTTCACTTAAAACGTCTTTGATCTTCATAGTTTCAGCATTAATGAAATGAATAGGCTTCAAGTAATTGTTGCCTTACCTTTGATGTAAAGTTCTGTGGATCGATTAACCTTTGCCACGTGGTTGGAAGCTACACAAGTGTATGTACCGCAGTGTTCCAGAGAAACTTTCTTGATGACTAGCGCGCTGAATAGCTCCGAATTCCTCTCGACTACCTGCAAAGGGGTTTGTTTGACTTTATTATATTAATTTACTTAAAATTACAAATTCTGATATAAGTAAACAAAACACAAACCTTAATTAGTATCCTTAAAAATCAATTAAGTTAGAGACAAAAACGGAACTTATAAAGCAGCTCTAAGCAAATCTGAAACTGTAGGTAACGCTGGAATGAAGTTGGAGTTTGTGAAGTTTAGACTACTTACTTTCAGGTTACCAGGAATCCTTTTTCCATCTTTCAGCCATTCAAAATGTATCGGCAAGTCACCACTTCTCACATTGCAATAAATATTAGCTACTTGTCCTTCTTGCAGATTGTTACCTAATAGAAGGTCATCCAAAACTGGTGCCTCTATCACTTGTATCTCAAAAGCTCTTCTAGCCATTTCGCCACTAGGACTAGTGACGATACATGTGTATATAGCCCCATTTAGCTCTTTATTCACTTCAGTGATGGATAAAATACCGTCTATGTTGACGCTTGGTGCATTTCTTCTGATTTTTCGATTTGAATGTACGCTTCTTTTGTATCGAGTGGAGAAAAGTGTGTTAGTGCTTAGAGTTTTCCCTTGATATTCCCAGTCTATTTTGCTGCAAGTAATTAGTGATATAAAATAATTAATTTCCAATAGGCTTATCAAACTTGTTACAAGTCAATTAAATAAATATGCTTACCTTATAGGATAGCCGTAGAAAGGGCATCTTAAGTTGACAGTATCACCACTTTGCACTTTTATAGGTGGCAAAGATCTGATGTATGGTGGACCTGTAATAATAACCACCTGTTACTTAAGTGATTCTTTAAAATAATACAAGTCTAAAATTTCTCCAACTGGCAGATCAAATAGAATGGTTTCGATAATGCTAATGATAGGTTTGTTTGAATTATGGATTTATTGATTTTTTTATATGTATTTAAACACAAAGAAAACGCAAAATATATCGCAAGTAATTACGCTAGTATTGATTGTTAACTTATCAACTTGTACTGACCGTGACTAAGTTTAGACTAAGGAAAAAAATAGATATTATTACTTCATTATATTATTCCCATTTTCCTGTTTACATTTTGTGAGCATAATAAATTATACTATGAGTTATAATTTGTATGGTCTTTAATACCACTATTAGATATAACTTCACTTGTATGTGCAAATTAAATTTTTACTTGAATGACATAATACGTAACTGGCGACGATTAATATGTATATTTGTTTAAGTGTAAGTCACGTAGTACCTTAATAAGGTTCAATTTGTATGCTACTTGCTGTAATAAGGTTGTTATAAGGTACTTTACTTTGGTGGTTTGATTTATTAGTCTTGCAGTTACCAAAGTTACTGCAAAAACTTTCCTAACTTCATTATCAACTTTACTGTTCCAATATCTGTTAATGTTTAGTAACTGAACAATACCATAAACATCAAGTCTGTTCTCGTGGCTGGCTGAGTGTTCTCCTTCCTTTGCAGTGCAGGAGTAAAGTCCTCCGTCTTCGACTCTTACTCTTGAGATGTTGAGTTGGGCCACCACTGAGTTATCTGAAGTCATCACTTGACCCAACGCATATCTGTGACATATCATAACGATTACGAGAAGAGAATATAAAAATTAGAGGATATTTTGACCTATGATTTATACAGGATCATCATCATTATGATCAGCAGAAAGAGTCCACTGCTGAACGTAATATGAATCTACTATTAAAAGTCACATTGGATGGTTGTCTTTTGTTTACATCCTTATGCACCTCTAACCAGGTCATTGGAATAGAAAAAAAAAACGAGTGTGCTTTAGACCACACGGCTGAAGTAAAACTTCTTTAGCTCCATCTATCTGCTTTGTTTTAATGTTAATGTCGCCATCTTGACAACTGTTAATGTCATTTTACCGGACATACCAACATAGTAATACAAATTTTTAACTTTGTTATGTAGGAACATGCATCTAAAAATTGTTAGTATATATTTAAACCATACATTATAATTTTATTAGTTAAATGAAAATTAAAAACATTAGCAAAATTTATCAAAAGTTATTTATTATTAGTTTTTTTCACTTTGTTACGTTGATAATGTAGATCTACGTTAACAATCCACTTTTAACTTCCGTTCGCCTCTACACGCATTCACCAGCTTATTCTCCATGTCAAGCGTGCGTAATGAAGTTTTACTTCAAAAACTTTTTAGTCTTTAAACCTTTTAGTCTTTGGTGCGAGATAGAAGACCAAGAGAAGATCAAAGGTTAAAAAATATACTCTATTCACACATGACACAAAGTCTTAAAATAAATATTTACCGAGCGTCAGTGTTGCTGGTGACAATAATTCCATCTCTTTCCCACATGAACTGTGGTGGCCTATCACCGGTAGCGGAACATTGCATGCTGATCTGTAAAATTATTATTTTTTGGTAGGTATACACTTACGCATATTGATTGGTATATATTTATATTATACGAGCTTCTGCCCGCAGCTTTGCCCGCGGTGTGGTCTATGGGAAAATAATTCAACCACCCATTTCACCCTCTTAAATTCCAATCTTAATTTCACCCGAATTTCGAAAAATCCTTTCTTAGTGGATGCCTACGTCATAACATCTAACTGCATTCCAAATTTCAGCCCGATCCGTCCAATGGTTTGCGCTGTGCGTTGATAGATCACTATGTCAGTCAGTCAGTCAGTCACCTTTGAGTTATATATATTTAGATTAAAACATAAGCTACTTTTTATCTGTGGGTGAAACCGTGGGGAGCAGCTAGTAAAGTATAACGTTACTCACTTCACCACCGGGCGTCACAGTTCTTTCAGTGAAATGCTGCGTGATGACCACGTGACCGTCCGCCATTCTTTTTCTCCTGTCCAAACCTGTAAATAAAAACAAACAGGAGTTTTGGCGGGAAAGCAAAAAAGATCGCGTCAACGCATTGTATTATTTTCCAAAACTTGTGTTATTTTCAGTGTTAATGCATAAAATTGGTGGCATTTTATTCGTTAAGTGCTGGATTACAGGCATAAGTGTGGAAAAGTGGTATAATGATGATGAAACGTTTTTTTTCCTGTTGTTTCCAAAACTCTATATAAGCTTCTAGTTCCACCACTTTACTAAGCGTATGACTAGATTATGACTTGACTTCATGACTTGGACTGTGACTTGACACATATCTGCGTGAAATATCATTAACTTATCAATTAATTGACACTGGCTAAATACACAAAAGTGTGGAACCAATACACAAAAAATAAAAAATATGAATAAGTTCAACACATCTCAGTGTCATTCAGCAATCATCTCTGATTAAAAAGGATACTTTTTGTTTTACTTTTATTGCTCATCAAGACATTAGAAAAAAAAAGCTGGCGGTCAGAAGAATTTTAATTAGTTTTCCTCAGTTATTACAAGATCTTAAACTACTTAATTTTTGAAGTAAAACTTCTTTACGCACGCTTGACTTGGGGAGTGCTTACTTCCGTTCACCTCGACAGCTTTGTCGAGGTGAACGGAAGTTGAAAGTTGTTGGTTAACTTAGATCTCCATTGTCAACATAGCAAAGTTAAAAAAAATATTATGTTGGTATGTCCGGAAAAATGACAATTTACAATAATTGTCAAGATGGCGACATTAACATTAAGCAAAGCAAAAACAAAGTTATACCGGCCGATAGATGGAGCTAAACTAAAAAAGTTTTAATTCAGATGTGTGGTCTAAAGCACTTTTGTTTTATTTGGTTGTGTATTTATCGTTTTTATGGTTTTATATAAATAAATTGTTGGGCCCTAAAGGTATGACGCTCATGGTTTTGCCATGGTTTGGTCATTTTAGTATTATAAGTCTGTACCTAACCAATTAATTGAAAAATAAACCAATTAATGCACTTTACTGCACTGTACCTGCACTGTTCTTAGGTATTAATACACAGGTAAAGGCGAAAGTTTGTATGTGTGTTTGTGTGTATGTTTGTTACTACTTCACGCTCAAATGACTGAATGGATTTAGATGAAATTCGGTACCAAGATAGCTTATACATTGGATTAACATATAAGCTACAGTTTATCCCGGAAAAGTGAAATTTTTTCTTGGGATGAGCAAATCCTTAAAATACTTTTTAACCGCGGGTGAAACCGCGGGGCGCAATGAGTTAATAATAATAATTATAATGATAATAACGCCCAATTCACACCATAGTTCTGGACCCTAACTAGGATTCCCTGTGTCTAGAGACCCAGGAACTACGAGGACCATGTCCCACAACACTCAAACACAGAACAAGTATTTGCGCATTTTTTCCTGTGCCCAAATACTTGTTCTATCGCGGGAATCAAACCCGCCACCTTCAGGTTATGAGCCAACCTGCTCAACCACCACTCCACAGAGTAAATTTGTAAATATATGCATGTGTATTAATTGGTTTTGGTTTATAATAGAGCTGTGATTCCTCCCGAGCCACTGGGTGGTTTCAATGTTGGCCAAGCGCATAAATGCGTCGCCAAGCAACCAATCACAGCATCAATATGGCGGCGGTATAACCAGCAAGGTATTAGACCGTAAAAGCGTTGATTGGAGCACTTACTGTACCTAACTAAGTCTTTAGTGTACTCGTTTTACACTTAGAGGCAAGTTACATGATCTCCTCTATATCTACTACTTAATAAATAAATATTAAGTTGGCTGTTTAATTTTTTGTGACTTTAACTTTTAAGCACTTTGTGATTTTATTTGAATTAATTGTTAACTAGTTGCGCCCTACGGTTTCACCCGCAGATAAAAGTATTTTAATTATTTGCTCATCCTACGGGAAAAATTTACTTTACCGGGATACAATGTAGCCTATATGTTAATCCAGAGTATACGCTATCTTGGTACCAAATTTCATCCAAATACATTCAGCCGTTTGAGCGTGAAGGAGTAACAAACATACACACATACAAACTTTCGCTTTTATAATATTAGTGTGAAGTGTGATAGTGTAATATGATGTGATTTAAACGAATTTTAGTAAGTATTTTGATTTTGACTAGTTAACTATAATCGAGGTGTTTATGAGTATGTTAGTAATTATTCATGTTGTCTAGTTAATTACACTTTAAGTTTTCTTTTTTTTTTTCTTTTCTATAATTGTAATCTAGATTAAAAAATGTGTTGTGAGACCATGGTCCTCGTAGTTCCCGGGTCCCTAGACACAGGGAATCCTAGTTAGGGTCCAGGATCTATGTATGTGATCGCTGGGCGTTATTATTATTATTATATTTATAATACACCTACCACTACCTAATATATCTACGGATTTAGTTTTGGCTAACTTTTTTTGGGTTGGGATCGTAAACAACTTTGGATGTGGTCGTTTCGTACATTTGGTCGAATGAAATACGGGCGAAGTTACCCAGTGGTAAGTTCGCCGGTAGTTCATTGGGTACTGACCCAAATTACTTCACTACTGACCCATGGCCACAGGCGTTGAGTGTCTATTTGAAATACATATTTTCGATCACAAAAATTAAATGTTTATACGCATAACAATACTTGTAAACCTAAAAACCACTAATGTAAAGTTGAAGTATATATTTTTCTATTTTTTAATATGTCATTTCGAAATCTATGTCAATAATTAAGAATATAATAATGGGGCTTGCGTGCCGTGTGGGAAAGCCTAAACAAATTTTGACGAAATAATAGATTCAAATTCTTCCTAAAATTAAAATATTAACAATTTTTAATTAAAAGGAAAAATTTGATTCAATATCGCATTGAACATTATTTTCCATTGCACAAAAATGTATTATGCTTCTTTTTTTTTTTTTTCTTTCTTTTTTTCTTCTCTCGTGGCCAGGGCTGACCCTGGGGTCAAAATTGTCAGGCTTCCCAAAGACTTCTGGCTTGGCAACTTATATAATTATGTATGTAACCGTAATTTGACCGGATAATATAGTGTGAGAATTTTTAATCAACCAATTATTACTGGTAGTGGGCTGGAGCATTTGGACTGTCTATAGGTTATCGCGCCCAGTATATATATATATATATAACATTTGGACTATATATATATATATATAACAGTTTTTATTTAGTAGTAGGTAGTGTTTTGTATTAGTTATGATATCATTGTAGTATTCAGTTGAAAATAATGGCAATTTGCCGAGTTAAAAAAATATAAATCGTAGAATGAATAATTTTGAAAAATTTTATCAAATTTAAAAATATAATTATATCCTTATATGTTTCTATAAAAAAGAAAACTTAGTCTAACAAACCTCTACCAGCAGGCAACGTGCCCAATATGCTGGCAGCATTGCCACGTTCCATGGCAATGCTAAACCTTTAGTCGAAGTAGAGGCCAGCATTTTGGTCTCGTGTTGTTTCGATCAGATGTTTGGAAAGATCATTTGTTTCTCTGATATACAGATTTGTACGGTGATGGAAATTTATTCTTCAATCAAAGAGTCAATTACCTAACCCACTTTTTGTAAGATAAATAGCGGCTAAAACTCACGTCAATTAAAAGTGAAATTACTCCGACCAGCACCCCTACCGCGTAACCATTCAGGGAATCGGCTTCGCCTGCCATCCCGCACGCGCCAATTAACAAGTGCACGAGTGCGAGCAAGAGAGAACACGATTACGATCTCCACCACACTTACGCGGTAATGCCCCTGGTTTCGGACATATTCGATGTCCGATTCGGGAGCCAGTACTAACGCAATCCGCGGCGGCTTTCGCGAGCGTCAGCACGAAACTCAGCACGTAAAATGTATCATACTCACGATAGTTTTCAAACTAAAACCTAACGAATGTTTGGTAACTTCGTATGAATCGCGCAATAGGTGATTACCGAGAGTTCAGTGGGCAGCAAAATTGAGTTGTTAGTTCCATTTGCATATAGGCGTATCTCTAATGACCTTTCTAGATAGTAAGGTGTTTATAGAAGTATACGCAGCGTATGTGACATTTATAAATGTAGCGACCACGTTAAGAATAGAGTATATTTTTAACTATTGAAATAGGAATATAACAACTAATACAAAATACTAATAGCTAAACTACCTTATTATTATTATATTGTAACTATATCCTAGCTATCATGACCTTTAGGCAGTCCAAATGCTCCAGCCCACTACCAGTAGGTTACGTACTCAAAAGCTAATAAATATTATTAATTTATGTTAATATCTTATCCTAAATTTTTTTTTATATTAAGGAATGACGTGACGAGCTTGCCGTTCGCCTGATGTTAAACGACACGGCTGCCCATATCAGTTGCAGTGTCACTCGGAACTCTAAAGTATAGAGTTTCGCGTGACACTGCACTGCGCACGTCATCCAGAGACATCAGCACAATCTAGTAATAAGATTACTAAACTGTGAGATCAGATCATAAAGTCTCATTTGCCCAGTCATTTCACTAGCTACAGTGCCCTTCAAACCGGAACACAGCAGTGCTTGCGCACTACTGCTTGGCGGTAGAATAACTGGCAATTATCTTATTAATATATATAATAATAAAAAAATAACGCCCAACGATCACTAACATAGACTGGACCCTAACTAGTATTCCCTGTAACTAGGGACCCAGAAACTACGAGGTGGTCCCACAACACCCAGACTCAGAACAAATATTTGCATTTTTTTTTCTGTGCACAAATACTTGTCCTGCCACGAGAACCAAACCCGCCGCCTCCGGGTTATGAGCAGACCTGTCAACCACCACTCCACAGAAGCTGTCACGTAATACTAGTCGCCATGACACCTATTGACAGTCCAAATGCTCTAGTCCACTACCAGTAGGTAGCGTACCCAAAAAGCTAATAAATATCAATATCTATCTTAATATCTAATCTTAAAAATTATCTTATCCTATTTAAATTTACATAATATATACTCAGTGAATGAAGCGCTGCTTAAATCAAGACTTAATTTAAGAAGAATTTAATTTTCCTACCTCCAGAAACAATGACAGTCTACAAATATAACGAATTTTTGTATTTACCTACATAATATGTATGGACATGTAGGCAGAAAGGGTTGTGCGTAGGTTGCAACCTATATAACTATAGGCCTTCAGCAAGTGCACCGGGCTGTGTCTGGAACAAGAATGCTCCGTAGTACACCGAGCGCTCCTTTTTTATAGCCAGACGGGTAGGGGCGCCATGACAGTTGCCTGTGTTGCCACTGTAATAAATTTAATGCCACCACAGGGTAAATTACGGTGCTCGATCGCTGCCCACTGCGCATAGAGTTTACATTTACAACAGGACGTTGCCGCCGTCAGACACATAATATGTTTGTGTTGTTCGATAATTGACCCACGGGAACATACTTTTGGGATAAAAGGTGTCCTATGTGCTAATCCAGGTTATAAACTATATGTGTTCCAAATGTTATCCAAATCCGTTCAGTAGTTTTTGCGTGAAAGAGTAACTAACATTAGATAGATAGATGAACTCTTTATTGTACACACCAAATAATAAAAAATACAAAGAAAAGAAAACAATCAATTATATAAAGTGTAACAATGGGCGACCTTATCGCTAAAAGCGATCTCTTCCAGGCAACCTTTGGATGGAGAGAATTTGACGAAGTGGTAAAGGACGGGGTGCACATAACTATTTCGTTCATATAAAGGACATAATTGTAATTATAATACTTAACTTCTTAAAATATAGAAGAGATATAGATACATATATGTATATATGTAACATATATATACATACACACATTCTAAACAATACAATAAATAAATAAATACAAACGTACATAAAATATATATAACGCAATAAGTATAAATATATATACATACACAATGTACCTAAATACAAATAATTATATGGTCTTTACCTATGAAATTGCCGTTTTGTTTGAAAAAAGTAAAAGTATTTTTTTTTCGAACTTATTTATTTCTTTTATTCAAAGTAATCACCCCTGCAATCAATGCATCTTTGCCAACCCTGTGGCAGTTTTTTGATGCCCTTCTCGAAAAAATCAGCAGGACAGGAGACAACAAACTCTTCAAAGGCGTTATGTACTGCCTCTCGGGAATTGAATTTTTTTCCCGCTAAAAAGTTGTCCAAATTTGGGAAAAGTAATAGTCGGTAGGCGCAAGATCTGGTGAGTATGGCGGATGAGGGAGAGCTTCCAAACCCAACTCATGCAGCTTAGAGACGGTCTGTTGTGCAGTATGGGGTCGCGCGTTGTCGTGAAGTAGCAGTGGAGACGACCGATTGACCAAAGCTGGTTGCAGACGTGCGAGTTTCGCCATCATTGTGGTCAGTTCTTCAATGTACACATCTGCAGTAATGCTCTCGCCGTTTTGTAAAAAGCTATGATGAATCACACCAGCACTAGACCACCAAACTGTGACCATTACCTTTCTAGGGGTCAATTTTCGTTTTGCACATTGCTTTGGTACCGAACCAGGATCTAACCAACTTGCTGAGCGCTTTCGATTGTCAAAAAGAATCCATTTTTCGTCGCACGTAACAATTTGGTTCAAAATTCCTTCATTTCTGTGCCTGTTAAGCAGCGCAAGGCAAGTCTCGACGCGTACGTTGCGCTGGCGATCGTTAAGTTCGTGGGGCACCCATCTATCAAGCTTTTTTATCTTGCCAATCTGTCGCAAATGGACCAATATTGTTTTGATGCTAACATCAAAAGCTGCTGCCAGCTCAGCTGTAGATTGAGATTCATCAGCTTCCACAATCGCCTTTAATTCATCATTGTTGACCAAAGTTTCCGGACGACCACGAGGTTCATTTTTCAAGTCAAAATTCCCAGAACGGAACCGAGCAAACCAATAACGGGTTGTACGTTCGTTTGTACAGTTCTCTCCGTAAACGTCGTTGATGTTACGTGTCGTTTGTGCCGCGTTGGTGCCACGACGGAACTCATATTCCATAATTACACGAAATTTCAAAGTATCCATTATGAGGAAAAATGTTGAAATGTAATGAAAATACAACGCTAATCAATAAACAAAAGACTTATATTGTAAATAGAATGTCATATTTTTAAAACAAAATTAATTTGAATTTAGAATTCATAGCCAATCAAAACTTTTTTTTTGTTTGAAAAAGTCTGTACTGCAATACGGCAATTTCATAGGTAAAGACCTATTATATATATATATATATATATATATATATAATAGGTCGCATAGCCAATCAAAACTTTTTTTTTGTTTGAAAAAGTCTGTACTGCAATACGGCAATTTCATAGGTCTTTACCTATGAAATTGCCGTATTGCAGTACAGACTTTTTCAAACAAAAAAAAGTTTTGATTGGCTATGAATTCTAAATTCAAATTAATTTTGTTTTAAAAATATGACATTCTATTTACAATATAAGTCTTTTGTTTATTGATTAGCGTTGTATTTTCATTACATTTCAACATTTTTCCTCATAATGGATACTTTGAAATTTCGTGTAATTATGGAATATGAGTTCCGTCGTGGCACCAACGCGGCACAAACGACACGTAACATCAACGACGTTTACGGAGAGAACTGTACAAACGAACGTACAACCCGTTATTGGTTTGCTCGGTTCCGTTCTGGGAATTTTGACTTGAAAAATGAACCTCGTGGTCGTCCGGAAACTTTGGTCAACAATGATGAATTAAAGGCGATTGTGGAAGCTGATGAATCTTAATCTACAACTGAGCTGGCAGCAGCTTTTGATGTTAGCATCAAAACAATATTGGTCCATTTGCGACAGATTGGAAAGATAAAAAAGCTTGATAGATGGGTGCCCCACGAACTTAACGATCGCCAGCGCAACGTACGCGTCGAAATTTGCCTTGCGCTGCTTAACAGGCACAGAAATGAAGGAATTTTGAACCGAATTGTTACGTGCGACGAAAAATGGATTCTTTTTGACAATCGAAAGCGCTCAGCAAGTTGGTTAGATCCTGGTTCGGTACCAAAGCAATGTGCAAAACGAAAAATGACCCCTAGAAAGGTGATGGTCACAGTTTGGTGGTCTAGTGCTGGTGTGATTCATCATAGCTTTTTACAAAACGGTGAGAGCATTAATGCAGATGTGTACATTGAAGAACTGACCACAATGATGGCGAAACTCGCACGTCTGCAACCAGCTTTGGTCAATCGGTCGTCTCCACTGCTACTTCACGACAACGCGCGACCCCATACTGCACAACAGACCGTCTCTAAGCTGCATGAGTTGGGTTTGGAAGCTCTCCCTCATCCGCCATACTCACCAGATCTTGCGCCTACCGACTATTACTTTTTCCAAAATTTGGACAACTTTTTAGCGGGAAAAAAATTCAATTCCCGAGAGGCAGTACAAAACGCCTTTGAAGAGTTTGTTGTCTTCCGTCCTGCTGATTTTTTCAAGAAGGGCATCCATAAACTGCCACAGCGTTGGCAAAGATGCATTGATTGCAGGGGTGATTACTTTGAATAAAAGAAATAAATAAGTTCGAAAAAAAAAAACTTTAACTTTTTTCAAACAAAACGGCAATTTCATAGGTAAAGACCTAATATAACGCAGCAATAATAAACAGAGTTATTAAAATGTATTAGCAGTAAGCAATAACAATAAAAAAAAAAAACAGTGCAGTTATCCAGACAAGTAAAACTCCTTCACTTGATCCTTAAAGATGTACAATGAAGGGGCCTTCCGTATAGTCACAGGTAGTGCATTCCAGAGGCGGACAGCCTGAATGCTAAAAGACCGATCATAGAAACTGCTACGATGTAAAGGCATCTTGAGAGTCTGATTTTCCGACGACCTGAGAGACAAGGTGTGCGAACTGTGCATGAAGTTAAAACGTTCCTTAAGATAGCGCGGAGTGGATGGAGTAAACAAAACATTGTATAAAAGAGAAAGGATATGGGCATTCCGGCGCAGACGTATGGGCAGCCACTTGAGCTTTGCACGAAAATGAGAAACGTGGTCATATTTGCGCAAGCCAAATATGAACCTAATTGAGAAATTTTGTAAACGCTCAAGCTTACTCAGCTGGTCTTCTGTAAGGTCGAGGTAGCATACGTCAGCATAATCTAAAATGGGGAGCAAGAGAGATTGTGCAAGCGCAACCTTGGTGGCAGTGGGTAAAAAATTACGGAGCCTCCTCAGAGACGCTGCGGAAGCAAACATTTTGCAGCTTATGGATTCCAACTGAGGTCCCCAGCTCATACAACGGTCCATAATAACTCCAAGATTCTTAACAGTGACGCTATATGGTATGATCACTCCATCAAAAACAATCCGTGGAAGTGTCAGCCAATCCACTTTATTGATCATTCTTGAGCTACCTAGGATAATGACCTGTGTTTTGACTGGATTCACTTTTAGTCCGAAAGATTGACTCCACTCGACTATTCTACACAGGTCACGATTAGTTATTTCAATAGCTTTGTCAATTTCATTTAGAGGGAATTGATGATAAATTTGAAGATCGTCTGCATATAGGTGGTAGGATGAAGTGAGATTACAAGATATCGAATTAATGAACATGGCAAAGAGAAGAGGTGAGAGGACGCCGCCCTGCGGTACGCCGGCTGTCGTGTTGCACCAGGTAGAAAAAGAGTCTTCCAGGCGAATCCGCTGCCGACGACCGTATAGATAACTATGAAACCAATCGATTACTGATGGAGATATGTTAATAGATCTAAGTAATGCAAGGAGAATATCAAAGTTAACAGTATTAAAAGCATTACTAAAATCCAACAATGTTAGCACGGTTAACTGGCCGTTCTCCATACCAAGACGTATATCATCAGTAATCTTAACAAGCGCAGTAACCGTGCTATGCCCAGGCTGGAAACCGGATTGAAGTGGATTGTGGAGATTATGATTGGAGAGATAAAAGCTGAGTTGTCTGTGGACAAGACGTTCAAGGACTTTGGATAGAAAGGGAAGGATTGATATAGGACGATACTCGGAAAAGGATTTGGGGTTGGATTTTTTGGGCAAAGGTAATATTTGCGCATCTTTCCAGATAGAGGGAAAAACACAGGTAAATATAGAGTTATTTAAAATGAAACATAGAACAGGAAGTATAATATCTAGGATGGGCACCAACATGTTGCGACTAATACTATCACCGCCAACAGCATTGGAAGTGATTGATAGTACAGCCTTCTTAACATCACATTCAGTTAAACGATTAAAGACGAAAGGAGGATGGTCGGGAGTTGTTATGGCAGAAAGTTGATTTATTGTATCATTTTTAACTGAATCGTGTATATCAGATGAAGTAGAAAAATGTAAATTAAGAGAATCAATATTGACACTTTTGTGAATGGAATCACGCTGCTGTTTGCCGATTCCCAGAGACCTGAGGAACTTCCACACTTTAGCTGGATCCTCGTCCTCAACTGAATTATGGATATGGCGACGTAATGCATCCCTACACACCATATTGCAGCGATTGCGGGCGTGGACATACTTCGATTTATTGATATCATTTGGTCGCAGTTTATATCTAGTTTTAGCTACAGCTTTCTTGTGCATCAAAGATTTAATGTGCTCAGTGAGCCAGGGTGCTGGAAGATGTTTCAATTTGATAGCACGAAGAGGAGCATGAACATTGTACAAATCAGTTACAATTGAATTAAAGGTAGCAATCTGATCATCCACCGAGTGCGCGTTTGTAACTGGCGACCAATCAACCTTCCTAGCATCATCAATAAATGCCTCATGATCCATACCACCAAAATTGCGCTGCAGAATGATTTGAGGTTTGGGTTTAGGAGGACGAATTTTATATGAGAGAAAAATTAGGTCATGGTATGAGAAAGAGTCTGCCGTGTATTGACCATGCTTAGCAACGTGCTGTCGAGACGAGACAATGATTAAGTCAAGAAGTGAGGGTGTGGAGTTAGGAAAGTGGTGAGTGGCACTAAGAGGTAATATATGCATGTTGTTCGATTTTATGACAGATTCTAAGGAATACGAACGATGGTCTTTTTTTAAGAGACACGTATTGAAATCGCCCATGATGATAGAGTGAGTAAAAGACGGAATAAGTTTTTCTAGGATATTCTCAAAAGAAGAGAAATAATTTATGCGTAGGGATGGACAGTAAAAAACACCAAGAAGAATTTTGGTATGTGAAAGAAGGACTTCAATGAAAAGATGCTCACCGGCGTTGGCAGATGGAGGTTGCGGCGATTTGCTAATTACGGTGAATGGAATATTAGCTCGGAGATAAATGGCCACTCCACCTCCGCCGCCACCGGTCCTATCGTTACGTATTAAAAGAAAGCCAGGAAGAGAATAGGAAGTAGTTAGGAGACTTGGCTTAAGCCAAGATTCAGAGACTAGTATAGCCTGAACGTTCTTTTGATCGAGATACGCCAACATATCAGAATAATGAGCCGGAATGCTTTGCGCATTAATATGAATGACATTGAAATTTTTAGGTACGTCGGAAAAGTTCGATTCTAAAACTTCAGATAGCGATGGGATGCTAGAGAAGCTATCCTCTTCACTGCTACAGCTATCAGAAGAAGATGCTGATAAATACTCCCCGTCACTGCTGCTACTGTCGTTATTAAATATATTTAACATATTAAGTAATATTATAAACTATAAATAAAATAAATAAGTAAAATAAATAGATAATAACTATATTAAATATAAATAAATTTAGTTAAAAGTTAAAACAAGGTAACTCCACCTGCCGGTTGTGTTTTTAAACATAAAAAAACACAGAAGGAAGAAAAAAAAAATTAAAATCTAAATATACAAATGAAAATACACATCGTATAAAAATGAAAATAAAATAACCTGACAAACACGGTCTGCAGCCGATTATAAATAAAAAATTTTCCGACAGTGATATGAACAACTATTAGTGATGGTTATTGACAGAATAAGCTATGATGACTATGTTGTGCTAAAGCCAGGTAGATCATCAAAGGCCAAAGTCAACTGTAAAGATAATACCTCCACAAAACACAAAACAAAACTTCTTCACTTTTTGCTGGCGACAGCGGCTGCACGTCTCGTTCTCGGTGGTCCTACAGTTTCCTTAGCTACAGCAGGTTTCGGGCTTTGCACGGTAGCTGCGGCCAGCGGCGGAGTCGCGGTCGCAATCTTGTTCAGCTCGGCGACGCTGCTGATGCGGTGTCGCGATCCATCGGTGCCAAGTACCATCACAAAGCCATCCCGCGTCCAACACTTCGTAACGCCGAACCGCTGTCGAGCTGCCATAAAGGCGTCGTGCCTGGGTTTTGTCAGAAACTCCGACAAAGTCACACCGGAACCCTTGAGAGCTGTTTTTTCATACCATAGCTTGTTGCGAATGGTCATATCACGGACTTTCAGTAACACTGGCCTAGGTCTATCTGGGTTGGATGAACGACCCATTCGATGACAACGACTAATGTCACTGGCAGTAAAGTCGGACACTTTGAACTGTGCAACTATGGTCTTGACTATGAGAGCTGCAGTGTCTTCCTTGGACTCTTCGGGTATGCCATGGATGAGCAATATCTTCCGACGGGCCCGCATCTCCTGGTTGTCTGACTCACGTGCTAAAAGACTGATTTGGTCCTGAAGGCCCTTAAGGGCTGCAAGTATGTAAATCCGGAATGATGCAAAGTCCATAGCTACAGTAGAAGTATCGACTGGAGTTGGGGTTTCTTCAATTCCTCCTGGAATGCATCCATCCTTTGCAAGAAGAGTGCTTGCAGCTGCTCCTGGGACTCCAAAACAGCATCCATCTTGTGCAGTGTGCAATGTCAAGTGATAACACAAATGTGTACAAACAATAGTGAAATATTGGTGATATTGAAAGGAAAACACTTCCCGGCAGGTACTGACTACTGTAATTTAATTATGCATGTAAATTGTACTGTTAAAACTTGATTTAGCCTATTTAAATCAAATTAAACTAATAGCTTAACAAAAACGTTGTTTCATTGGCAACTACCCGCCCAGAAAAAAAGTAACATTCATCCATACATACCCATAAACTTTCACATTTATAATATTAGGAGGATTATTATATTTCAACATAGCCCTGAATATAGTAGTGCCTGACGTGGAACAGGTAGCGTCACATATACGTACAATGTACGAAGTTTTCGGACACAGGTTGGGTAATCAAACCGTATAATTGAAGTTTGCGGTGGCTTGCGGCGCGTTGCAAACATGCACAGTTACTCGTACTGTCAAATTGGTTAGCCATGGAGGACAGATCATAGACAACGTTGACTATAAATCCACATACGACGAAACAACATTTGATCGTTCTACTTATTACAGAAATTTAGCGAATACTTACGTCATTAAATGAAATCAAAATGAAAAAAAAATGACACAAAAAAAAAACATAACTTCATATAAGAGATCAGAATTGATCGGAAAGATGTTCCATCTTTCTAAGCTAAGATGGCTAAGATGGAATGGAACGGAATGCCAACTCTGACCCGCTCCGGCGCAGATGGATGGGGAGTCGGAGGAGGCGCTTCGCGCGCTTTCTCCATCCCCCGTAGTGGGGCCACTGGCGGAAAGTCGGGGGACTCTCCGCCGCACTTACATAGCCCCACACTTCTGGTGGGTAACTGAGGTGGAAGGTTACCCACCCACTGGCGCAGAGGCCCGGAAAGGCCTGCCACCGGAGCGAAATGGTTAATGCAATCGCGACACCATCTCCCCCATCCCGGTGGCGGACGGATCATGGGGGTTTTAGTGGAATGGAACGGAATGGAATAGAACAGAGTGGAACAGATATAGATATAGAAGAAGATATAGATAGAATAGAATAGAATAGAATAGAATAGAATAGAATAGAATAGAATAGAATAGAATAGAATAGAATAGAATAGAATAGAATAGAATAGAATAGAATAGAATAGAATAGAATAGAATAGAATAGAATAGAATAGAATAGAATAGAATAGAATAGAATAGAATAGAATAGAATAGAATAGAATAGAATAGAATAGAATAGAATAGAATAGAATAGAATAGAATAGAATAGAATAGAATAGAATAGAATAGAATAGAATAGAATAGAATAGAATAGAATAGAATAGAATAGAATAGAATAGAATAGAATAGAATAGAATAGAATAGAATAGAATAGAATAGAATAGAATAGAATAGAATAGAATAGAATAGAATAGAATAGAATAGAATAGAATAGAATAGAATAGAATAGAATAGAATAGAATAGAATAGAATAGAATAGAATAGAATAGAATAGAATAGAATAGAATAGAATAGAATAGAATATAATATAATATAATAGAATAGAATAGAATAGAATAGAATAGAATAGAATAGAATAGAATAGAATAGAATAGAATAGAATAGAATAGAATAGAATAGAATAGAATAGAATAGAATAGAATAGAATAGAATAGAATAGAATAGAATAGAATAGAATAGAATAGAATAGAATAGAATAGAATAGAATAAAATAGAATAGAATAGAATAGAATAGAATAGAATAGAATAGAATAGAATAGAATAGAAAATAAAACATTTATCATTACCATTCAGATTAGTTAATAAAATTTTGATCCATTACGCGTCAGATCCATCTAAGCCTTTGGAATTGAAGCAATTTTTTTTTATAATGGCTGTTGTTAAAAGTGAGTGATGAATTTGGACATGAGATAACGTGTCATGGTAGCTTAAAAAAGTAAGTTTTAGCTAAAGGGGTGGATGGAAGCGGATTCAAATCCCAACCTTGATTCAAATATTTCCTTTACATTAAAAATTAATCTGCAAAGAAGGCGTTCCTCCTACAGAAATATATCATGAATCTTTAACAAATACTATGTATAATTTCTACGCCTCTATGTTCTGTGTATAAAATTACGTTGTCCATAAGTTCTATGCTCTCTTGAAACAGGGTAATTGTATCAGTCCATGACTGGCGAATTGGTATCGAGTCTGCGACTATGAATACCGGGAAATAGCTACAGTTGTCGACAAAATTGCGTTTGACTGTATAATGCTACTGACTGACTTTTTATACAGCATTGAGCGTGGTGTGCACAAAACGACGGCTCTTTGATAAAATTACTGTTTGTTTATAACTTTATATGCCACGTCATGTAGTGCCAATATTTTAGATATATTTTCAAAATAAATAATTGTAATTATATATAGATATAAATATTTACATAACTGAAAAGTTGTAAGACTTTACTAGGTGGTAGGACTTTTCTGCAAATTTCATCTAGGTAGGTACCTACCACCGTTTTGCCAGTTACTCTGTCGCCAAGCAGTAGTGCGCAAGCATTACTGTGTGCTAGTTTGAAGGGCACTGTAGCTACTAAAATTACTGGGCAAATGAGACTTTACGACCTAACCTTACAATCTAGTAATATTACTAGACTGTGCTGATGTCTCAGGATGACGTGCGCAGTGCAGTGTAAACTTTTTATTTTACAGTTCCAAGTGACACTGCAGCTGTCTGATGTTAAGCGATACGGCTGCCCATATGTGAATGACTTACTCGTCACGCCATTGCGTAACATAAAAAATCTAAATATGACCTCTATTCGAGCAAATAAAGATTTAATTTATTCATTCATTCGTTCGTTCGTTCGTTTGTTTGTTCGTTCGTTCGTTCGTTTATTACTTCAAACGTATATTTATTCATTATTTCATTCATTCATTCATTCATGCATGCGTTCATTCATTAATTAACGAATGAAATAATTAATTAATTAATTCATTCATTCATTCATTCATCCATTCATTCATTTATTTATTCATCCATAGTAACGAGTAGCATTTCATGGTAATTAGTATTATTGTAGTAGTATAAAGAATAAAAGCACTTTGGTTGTTAAAACCTTAAAACAAGCCATTCACAAACTACCCGCTAAGGTCTCCGCAGGCGAGCCCGCAGACAGCGAATAAATAAGAGCGATAAATAATCTGCGTGTGACACGGGCCGTGTGGAGTGCCTCTTATGTAGGCTGTGGCCTGCTATTACACCGAACACACTGGAAAAGGCCGTGACAAGGAGGCAAGAAGTCCGTGTGGTGCGGATAGGACCACTCCATTTCTTTCAGTGGATGCTGTAATAGTCGGCTAAGGGAACATCAAGCAAATGAGTAGCAGAATTCTCCATGGCCTTCGTCAACCCGTCGTCGCCGTACGAAACACGTCTTGAGTGACCTGGACGATCCTATAGCAGTCGTAGTATTGGCTGCGCCAGGATCACCGGACCAGTCTAAACCTTCTGGCAGTGGAAAGGTTGCTAAAGACCAACAGCAACAGGCCGTTCAAAAAACTCCATGGTCTTCATTATAATAATGCGATCAATAAGACACCTGTTAAGCGTGGTGATAAAGGCAATATAAGCGTTCAAAGTGTTGTTTTATTACAGACCTATAGATAGAGAGATAGAACTCTTTTTTGAAACTCCACATTACAGGAACAACTGACAAGCACACATCTATGTTCAGCATGACATCTTTCACGTTACACGAGAGTTTTGTACACAAATTACGTACATTACTAAAGCCAAGATACTTGTTATTCTAGAAAACTAGGTGTTCTTACCAGTGACGTAGCTAGGTAACCAAAGGCCGTGGGGCAAAAAATAAACTAGCCCCGACTAAACAATTTTGTTCAGTATTACGTCGACGTACGTCGTCGATTATCGACGTACTCAAGATTTTTCGTAATCAAGATTCGTCGTACTCCCGATTCGTAAATTTTATCGAATTCGTTATAAATTCATTCGTTCATTCGTTAAAATTAAACGATTGAATGATTTTGTTTACCGACCAACTAAGTTGGTAACGTACTTGCAACGGTCGAAAAAAACATTTTTGTCGAATTGCCACGATTCTAAATGACATATTGTGCGATCGACAAGAACGCTACTTGCAGTTTATTTATATTCTGAATGTGGGAGAAGTTTTCACCACTTCAATTTATAGTTTGTAAGTCAGAGTCCCAAGGGCCCCTTGAGCTTAGGGCCCTGGGGCACTGCCCCGTCTAGCTCTCCGGTAGCTATGCCACTGGTTCTCGCAGGAAAAAATTATTCAATTGCGAATGACCACGAGCGGCCTCTCATTACGCGTCAGTGTGATAGAGAGTCATATTTTATTGGAACGCCCTTTGTTGTGTTGAAAGCGGATTACGGTTGTTTTGTTTTCGTTGCACGACGCCGCTGATGATTCATGGCACATGGAGGTACCGGATATACGGGACAGATGGGTAGAAAGACCAGCTATAATATGTAAACAAAAAACTTTGGGATTTCAGTTAGAGTTAGTTAGGTAAAAAACAACTTATTAAATCTTTGGGAAAATGACGTTTTAGTTAGTCACATGTCTTGAGTAACAAAATAAAAATAGTTTCAATACATACTGGTGATGATATTTTTTCTTATTTTTTTTTTATGGTAAACTGGGCGTGCGTTTGACAACTCACCTGATGGTAAGTGATGAAGTTGTTTAAGGTGGAGCAGGCTTGCCCATGAGATGCCCATTCACTCTTGACCCAGGTTATACCAAGGAGAAAATAATGTTGCGGGAATAGCATTCCATTCTTTTGCTGTTTCGACTATAAAATTAAATGACCAAGAAAACGCTTAGTGTGTGGACTTGGGGTACACTAACAACGTAAGAATCACCAAGCCTTGTATTTTACCTTTAATCTGCTTCAATATAGCGAGTTCAGTTCTATAACTGTACCTGGAACAAACACAAACAAATGTTGCATTAAAATGAACAAAACTCCATCCAGATGTAATCAAAACCACGGGGAGAAGTTGAATGTGACAGGCCAAAGGAAAAGGAAAGGAAAGGTAGTGAAAGTCTTCAGCTGATAATAAAGCTGACTTCACTTAAAGATAATAAATAAATAAATATTAGTGGACATTTCACAGCGCCATCTATCCCCGAATTAAGCAAAGCTTGTACTATGAGGAACAGATAACTGATACAATACTTATATACTTTTTGTTTGTGAATACATAAATCATCATCATCATCAGCCTATATTAGTCCACTGCTGGACATAGGCCTCTCCCAAGGCACGCCAAAATATATAAATACATGGTATATAATAATATTACACCCAGACACTGAACATAATGCTCATCACACAAACATTTGCCTTGGGTTGGAATCGAATCCATGACCTGCAGTTCAGAAAGCAGAGTTACTACCAACTGAGCTATCAGGCCACCCACACGTGAACGCTTAAGAAACCCACGCTTTATTTATTTTAGACTCATTGGGCGATCCAATTCGACAACAATTTCAAAAATATATATTTGGAGTGAGTGTAAAGATATAAAAGCTTGTATGATATCGAAATAATATATTTTCGATCAATCGGAAAATCCTTAGACCGAAAATCAACCTTCGTTTTGTCATCTGTTTTGTCATCTCGTATTATTGCGTAGAAATCCCTTCGCCTCTTCGAATCAATGTCCCAGGATACGGGATCTTTCGCTTCCGTTTTTAACGTTTACATTATAACAGTACGTAATCTTGAGACATGAGATGGAAGTACATAGATTATACTTATAGTTTTGCTTTGGTAACATATTTCTGTGGAAAGTTTGCTAACGGACAAACGGACTCATCTATTCTCCATAGATCTCACCGTTCGAACATTTGTACCTGGGTGCTTTGTAAACATAAAGTGTTAGCAGCAAAATGAATCTTGAATTCTTCGAATGATAAGATTAATGTGTGCTAGATGTTTTAGGTTGTTACTTACTTAGATGAAATAGCTGTAAGTTAATTCCGATTTTTATAATATAAGAATCTTTCAATGGATTTGTAAAGGTTATCAGTGAAATATACTTATTAAATTATTATTTTTTTATGTTAAGGAATGACGTGATGTGCTGGCCGTTCGCCTGATGTTAAACGACACGGCTGCCCATATTAGCTGCAGTGTCACTCGGAACTCTAAAGTATAGAGTTTCGCGTGACACTGCACTGCGCACCTCAACCTGAGACATCAGCACAATCTAGTAATAAGATTACTAAACTGTGAGATCAGATCATAAAGTCTCATTTGCCCAGTAATTTCACTAGCTACAGTGCCCTTCAAACCGGAACACAACAGTGCTTGCGCACTACTGCTTGGCGGCAGAATAACTGGCAAAGCGGTGGTACCTACCTAGATGAACTTTGCGGTAAAGTCCTACCACCTAGTTAGTCTTTTATACATTTAATTTGACTGTTTGTTTTTTTTTCAATGTATGACTTTTATCGGAATATTTAAAAACTTTGCCTTAGCCTAAATAGTAAATTATTTATATGTATGTTATTCCTATTATTCCTTAGACAGTGGTTACACTTTTGCGCCTTTCGGTGTCGAAACGTTGAGGCCGTGGGGACCGAGTGCCCACAAAATTTACGAAAATCTTACGGAACGACTGATTGTGGCAACACGTGACCAAAATGTTGGTTCTTTCAGCCCAAAGACTAAGCATTGCCATTCAACGGGGCAATGCCACCAGGATTTTGGGCACGTTGCTTACTGATAGCGGCTTCTTAGATTAAGTTTTGCTAATGCATAGGTTTTAATTTTATTTTAGTTTTATTATTTAAAAACTTATTATACTGTTAAAACTGGTAAACAAGAAAATGTGATAAAGAATATACCAAAAATAATTATAAAAAAGACACTACTTACTGAAGCAAACATCCATCTGATATATTTCATTTCTATTTCATTATTTCAGTATAATTTATATGAATATCGATAACTGTCAACATCAATACTGCGTTATTATTTCTGGTCCAATGTGCAAAGAAACATGACGTCACAAGTCATAACTTCACGCCCGATTGCACCCGAAGCCTGCTTCGTTTCGTAAATATTTCTTTTAGCAATATTACGGTATTCGCAAGGATTGTATAACCTTTATATATCGGTATGTTAGAATTGCGGTACTACGTTGTAACATACCATCAAACATTTGTGTGAACATACGTGTTTGTTCTGTGTCTGGGTGTGTATTGTATTCTATGTATGTATTTACAAACAAATCTAAGTATTGTATCAGTTATCTGGTTCCCATAGCACAAGCTTTGCTTAGTTTGGGGCTAGATGGCGTTGTGTGAGATGTCCACACATATTATTATTATTATATATCGGTATGTTAGAATTGCGGTACTACGTTGTACCATACCATCAAACATTTGTGTGAACATACGTGTTTGTTCTGTGTCTGGGTGTTATATTGTATTCTATGTATGTATTTACAAACAAAAAGTATCCAAGTATTGTATCAGTTATCTGATTCCCATAGTACAAGCTTTGCTGCTAGATGGCGCTGTGTGAGATGACCACACATATTATAAATATCATAAAATATTATTATTAGAAAACAGATAAATTAAAATATAAATGCAAATTTTTGTACAATCTTGAACACACTTTGCCATGTGACGCTGTAAATTAGTTAATTAATTAAATAATTAATTATCACGGTCGGTAGTGAACAACAACATTAGCAGACTAGCATACAGTAAGCTTTACGCTAGTCTGCTGAAAGCAAAGGCTGAAATAATCACCTTATGGTAAGCCATAATGTAATTATTTCAGCCTTTGGTTGATCGCTGAATTGTTTCCATTCCTCACCCCTTCTTCTTCTTGCTCTTGGTTGCATGGGGCATGCATTCAAAACTGTTTTGTTAATCATTGATTTTGAATATATATGGTAAACAAAGCAAACTTTATATTATTTTTCCTTATTTTTGGTTTATAATTTACTAAAAAAACTACAGAATTTAAAGTACCTTTAGCATTCATACGTTTACTACAAAAATGTTTATGCACTGGTGATAAAAAAGTGACTAATAATTATTAAAATTGTTTTCTCATTGTTGTTTTTAGTACGTGAGCTGTAAACAACACTTTCTCTATTTTCTATAATTAAAATTATTTTCATTCTTTAGTTTCCGTCCATCCTAAGGTAGTATGGAAGAAATCGCTTAATGCGATAAGGTCACCCTTTGTTCTACCATTATTTTGTAAGTTTTTTAAAAGTACATTGTTATATATTGCATATGTTGGTGTTTTCATATAGAAACGTAGAAGGTGGCCTCGATATTGTTGGTGTTCAATAAAGTATTATTGTATTGTCTTGTATTTTCTAACATTTGCAAGAATTAGAATATAATATATATATTCTAGAGCCACCATATTCTATGATTATTGAATAAAATATCACAACCATTCGACGCTTCGACATTTCCAAGAAAAAATTGTCACGAAAAAAATATTACAACGACAAATGTAACGTGACCTTTCGATACTGAACTTAGATTGAAATTGCTTGGATTCTTCCTGATATGGATTCCGTTTGGGGTTCTTATGACACTGGTTGATACGTCCTTGTTCTGTCTGTCAAGTGACCTGAAACCTAATCTAATAATAAATATATAGAGGTCTACGGACAGATGTAGGTCTCGAGTATTTATTTCTGTTTATCCTTCTATTAATTTGCACCCCGCAATTTTTCGCTATTTAGACTTTTCCTCATGGAAATAATTAAGTTTCCGGAATCAAAAGTATCCTATGTTAATCTCAGATAAATACCCATACAAACATTTTTGTTTTAAATACGAGATTTTTTAAAAATACTGTACCGTAAAAAGTGACATTAGCCCCGGTACCCAGTACCTCAGTTGGTAGTTTACACTGCCTTCTAAACTGTAGGTTGTGGGTTCCATTCCCACCCAGGACAAACATTTGTGTGATGAACATTAATATTTGTTCTGTGTCTGGGTGTTATATTGGATTCTAAGTATGCATTTACAAACAAAAGTATCTATATATTGTCTATCAGTTATCTGGTTGCCATAGTTTGCTTAAGCATATTGCATATGCATTATGCATCAAGCTTTGCTTAATTTGAGACTAGATGGCACTGTGTGAAATTTCCTCCAATATTTATTTATTACTAGTTGCGCCCCGCGGTTTCACCCGCGAATAAAAAGTATTTTAATTATTTGCTCATCCCACAGGAAGAATTCACTTTTACGAGATAAAATGTAGCTTATATGTTAATCCAGTATATAAGCTATCTTGGTACCGAATAAATGGTAAATCCATTCAGCCGTTTGACCGTGAAAGAGTAACAAACATACACACATACACATAAACACACATACAAACTTTCGCCTTAATAATTTTAGTGTGATTATTAATCCAAGTATGCAATTACAAACAAAAAGTATCTAAGTATTGTATCAGTTTACCTGGTTCCCATAGCACAAGCATTGCTTAGTTTGGGACAAGATGGCGCTGTGTGAAATGTCAACAAATATTTATTTATTATTTAACCCGTTATAGCCAGATCGACCTATTTTAACTATGTCATAAAATTAAACTATCAGATAGGTGACCGCTACCAAAAATTGGTATTTACGAGTACAAAGCGCTATTGGGCTTCGGAAAGCATGTTAAGCGATCGGTCGCGTTTGTTGTCGTAAGACAGTCTTTAAGCCAAATGATCTTAGGGCGATCCACTTGCTTTAATGAGAAGGAAGAAAAGTCTGTACAGTTTCGTTCCTGGTTATATTTTTAAAATGGAAAGCAAAAAAGCAAAAAAGCCATGGAAACATATAGGGACATCAGGTGACCAGAACGCTGGCTTTTATTTTGCACAAAAAATAAGCATTGCCATTCAACGTGGTAATGCTGCCAGCATTCTGGGCACATTCCCCTCCACCAACGGGCTATTTTAAATGTTTAGTTTTATTTTTTTATATTTTAAGTTCTTAGGTATAATTTAGTTTTTTAGGTCTAGTTTAGTTTTGTATTAACGATTATAAAATATTTATGTTTAATGTAATAAATCAATGCCAGTTTCATAAAGAGTATGTAACGCTAATAGTTGTGATTGTAATTTTAACTATGTAAATGTATGTATAGCGTGACACGTCTAAAAGCAACTGGGCATTATACCGTAGTTTCACCACTCACTAGAATCTATTACTGTATGTAAATTCAGTATACCCTTCTCAAATCTTGACTTTTGTCCCTAAAAGGCCCCCAGTTGTTTTTTCTAAGAAAACTTTATCCTTTGGCAAATATTTTCACAAGCGTAACATCATGACGTATGTATATATATAAATATACACATGTAACGTCGTGACGTACATAATAATAATAATAATACGTGAGGACATCTCACACAACGCCATCTAGCCCCAAACTAAGCAAAGCTTGTACTATGGGAACCAGATACCTGATACAATACTTACATACTTTTTGTTTGTAAATACATACATAGAATACAATATAACACCCAGACACAGAACAAACATCGATGTTCATCCCACAAATGTTTGTCCTGGGTGGGAATCGAACCCACAACCCGCAGTTCAGAAGGCAGGGTCACTACCAACTGAGCTATCGGGTCAGGGTACATAGGAGTGAACTACTTGAAACGGGTACTCAAGTTATCTGCTCTTCCCATATTATATGATTTTAAGACTGGCAACACAAAAAGAGATACTTGGTAGGTGTGGGTTTCTGTCGCTGATATCTCATGATCATCCTCATGAGCCTGTCCACATCTAGATGTGGGGGCGCAGAATGCAAGCAAAGCGAATACCGCGTACTTTAGTCGCGCCGCTCCTGCACTCCTCAGTCGTCTCTCTACCACCAACCGCGTCTATCCTCTTAACATAAATATGTTGCGGAGAATAAAAGGACGTACCTACGAGCTTCTGCCCGCAGCTTCGCCTACGTCGTGGCCTATGGGAAAATAATTCAACCACCCATTTCATTTTGAGGATGGAATTTCGAAAAATCCTTTCTTAGCGGATCCATTCTGTTGGCTAATTTGCCTTGATACCACATAAAAATATAACAAAGCCTTAGTCAAAAATCACAAGCTAACAAAAATACCATAGATCGAAAAACAAATTATAAGGTCGAGATACTCGGAAGTATACGGAAACCAGTGAGATCCGGTAAACTGAATAATTCATAATTCAGTTCGTCTTTACCTTCGTTGGGTGAGTCGTATTGGATACCGGAAAGCAATGGGATATAAGTCAGGAAATAATATTTTTGTAGAATATTGAATGGGGTGGAAAATGTATGTCGCCTGGTCGAAATTCTCGGTTTTCGCTTAAGAGTTGGTTATTCGATTTTGGCTTGATGCATTAAATGAATTATTTATTTTTTTGTTGGATGTTATTTGCAGGAATGAGAGGTTCTGATCTCGATTCTTTTTCGACAAGAATTTTTTATTATTAAATGAGATATTTTAATGTTATTAAAACTAATGTAAAACCTCGTATTACAACACCACATGCATATGGCATCATCAGCAGCCAAAAATGCTCAACGCTGAACCAGTTCAGTCTTGACTTGAAGACTCCCCGATTTTCTGCTATAATTTGTTGATGGTATCTAACAACAAGTGTAATCTTTATCTAAATGTATATTTAACTAAAACAAATTTATAAACAGCTTTTCCGAATAAATAAATAAATTCAAGGTACCCGTTTCGGATCATTTGGTGACGACGCTTCGCTGCTAATGCGATGTGAAGCTCCGACCATCAGACCATGTCGGCTCGGACAAGCCTGTGTTCATTTTTGGAACGAAGTTCCTTATCGCGCCTTGCGAAAGGGGGATAGACGAAAAAAATTAAGACCAAAAGTTGTAACGACACTTTTTGCAATAGTTGAAAGCCGTGCGGCGTGCGCGTGTATCTGTTTGTCTTTCTCTCCCTCTCATAGAAAGCAAACCAGTTGTTTTCGTTTCGTATTTCTATTCCGCATTGAACAGTGTGGTGTCGCGACTTTTTTTTCTTAGATAATTCAACCACCCATTTCACCCTCTTAGGGGTGGAATTTCAAAAAACTCTTTTTTAGTGGATAGTGTGCTTACCATCAGGCGGGCCGTCTACTTGTTTGTCTGTCATTGTTATAAAAACAAAAAGACTCACAGGACTTTGAATTTTATATGTGTATATTTTATAGTGTCCGGGCAAACTTTTAGAATAAAAAAAATACTCATATAACTCGGGCAAAATGTAGGAATGATCGATTGTTTGCCGAACAAAACAGACAAATGTAAATAGCAATAGTAAGCGGTTCGATTCTACAAGAAAATTATGATCCTGTAGTTTATGTAGTAACTTTCTTATTTTTGAACAATTTTTTTTTTTCATATTGAACGTGATTATTAAGACATTACATTACATTTATTATAACGAAACCATAGACTCCCGAATAAGTTATTAAACTGTATTTTAGAAATCAGTCGCTTCTGCCAATATTTTAAATTTTATTATTATTATGATTGTCCTACGCATATTTATAATTATTCTTAATTTCATACGACATACATAAAAAATACATACAGACAAAAATAGCACCATCTCCTTTTTGGAAATCGGTTAAAAGTTAAGGCTTCGGCTTCGGTTCGACTCCAACTTAGCTATAATTCTTAAATTGTTGCTATTTTAGAATTTTAAAAGTCCTAACCTTAAACCGTTACTTACAAAGGAACAAATTGACTTTTTATTCCCATCTATCCCCTTTTGATGTATAGTAAAACAGATATATATTCCAATATTTCATTCAAGCGTCATTTTCTGCTGATTTCCGCATCGATGGAGCTAGTGCATACCCTAGTGGATACGATGCACTTCCCTGTGCTTGTCACATATCACTTGAATATCCACTAGACCGTGGAGAGATCGCCTGCTGAGCTAAATACATGTGGGGTTTTTTTATGTTTTGTCTCTACACGTCCGTGTATTTAGCCAGTGTCAAGTAATTGATAATTGCTCAAGTTAATGATATTTCACGCAAATATGTGTCAAGTCACAGTCGAAGTCATCAAGTCAAGTCATAGTCTAGTCAAAGTCATACTTTTAGTAAAGTGGTGGCAACTTTACTTGAAGCTTCTATGGAGTTTTGGAAACAAGACGAAAAGAAAGTTTCACCATCATTATACCATTTTCTACACTCACGCCTGTAATCCAGCACTTAACGAATAGAATGCCACCAATTTTATGCACTAACACTGAAAATAACACAAGTTTTGGAAAACAATACAATGCGGTGACGCAATCTTTTTCGCGTTCCCGCCAAAACTCCACATGTAGGGTTTTTATGCCACCAGGCTTACGTAGTTTTTACACAGCCTTCAAAAAGTTCCAATGGTTCATGCGTGATTTCGTGGAGGTGATTTCAAACCTATTTCTACTGAATTTAAAGCTTGGATTTGTTCGTTTGATAGCCTCTGTGGTGTTGTAGTTGAGCAGCATTTTGATATATCTTGATACGATAGCTTAAAACAAGCATGTCCTGGATACAGGAATGGATGGATAGCGTCTCAAACCCACTAATGATATAAATATTTCATTACTGAAATTTTAATTAATAACTTATCCAAAAAAGTTTTAAAGCTACCTAAGGCACTACTTTTCTTTTTTATAGTGTCTTTCTTCAAGCTTTTAGTGTCTCTCCCAAAAACAGTGTTTCCTTCAGGATATAACCTAGGTCTTTTTAAGTCAAGAGTGAATAGGCATCTCATGGGCAAGCGTGCTCCACCTTAGACAACTTCGTCGCTTACCATCAGGTGAGTTGTTGTCAAACGCATGCCCATTTTATCATAAAAAAAGGCACTCTTTGAAATGTTTTCACAATAACGTGATGGCGGTACGTATTCCAAAACACAAAAAAAAGAAATATACGAAGACGAACATAGTGCCTATTTCTTTTTGGAAGTCGGTTAAAAACAGCATAATTTAAAATAATAAATAAATAAATAATATGTGTGGACATCTCACACAACGCCATCTAGCCCCAAACTAAGCAAATCTTGTACTATGGGAACCAGATAACTGATACAATACTTAGATACTTTTTGTTTGTAAATACATACATAGAATACAATATAACACCCAAACACAGAACAAACATCGATGTTCATCACACAAATGTTTGTCCTGGGTGGGAATCGAACCCACGACCCGCAGTTCAGAAGGCAGGGTCACTACCAACTGAGCTATCGGGCCAGTCAAAATGTTAATAACGAAACTCAAATTCCCAAAAAATCCATTGACCCCGGGCTGTATTCAATAAATCATACCCAAAAATTCTTAATTTGAAAACTTTTTACATTATTAAAAGTCTATTCATCCCAAAATCCCCGAAAACTCGGCAAAAGGTGTTCAATGACATAATGAGTGGACGAGAAGGGTCGTACAGGGTTGTCACATATTGGGAAAAGTTTGGGATCAGGTGGGAAATAAATGAATTTTGGAATGGGACTTGACGTTTAAGATGCGGCAATAACCTATTATGTAAATCTTTTGTATATTTTAAACTCGTTTTATTATCCCCAGCTCTATGGCTGGTACCTTAGCCGATTTAAAAAAAGTGATTTTCATTTAGAACTAATTCACCCGCCCCGGCTTCGCACTGGTGAATTTGTAAAACGCGGCTGAAAGGGAAAAAGCATCTTATGTGCCCCTCCTGGTTTTAAGCTACCTCCCCACCAATCTTCAGCCAAATCGGCTGAAGATTGGTGGGGAGGTAGCCATTCTTGAGTTATAAAGGTTTAAAAGGAGTTTAATTCATAGGTAGGTTCAGCCATTCTTGAGTTATAAATAGTGTAATTGGGCGGGAAAGCGAAAAAAAATTGCGTCACCGCATCGTATTATTTTCGAAATCTTGTGTTATTTTCAGTGTTAGTGCATAAAATTGGTGGCATTCTATTCGTTAAGTGCTGAATTACAGGCATGAGTGTGGGAAAATGGTATAATGATGGTGAAACGTTTCTTTTCGTGTTGTTTCCAAAACTCCATAGAAGCTTCAAGTAATGTTGCCACCACTTTACTAGGAGTATGACTTTGACTAGACTATGACTTCACTTGATGACTTCGACTATGACTTGACACATATTTGCGTGAAATATCATTAACTTGATAAATTATGAATTACTTGACACTGGGTAAATACACTAAAGTGTGGAGCCAAAACATAAAAATAATAGTAATAATAAATAGTGTAAATAACACGACTTTCTTTTATATATGACGGCGGCTACGTCCAGTTATAAACTCTATGCACAGCGATCGAGCACCGTAATTTACCCTGTGGTGGCATTAAATGTATTACAGTGGCAGCACCGGCAACTGTCATGGCGCCCCTACCTGTCTGGCTATATAAAGGGATCGATTGGTGTGCTACGGATCATTCTTGTTCCAGACACGGCACGGCGTGGACGTGCTGAAGGCCTATAGTTTTATAGGTTGCAACCTACCCACAAATCATTCCCGCCGATATCAGAAGTGGGATTGCCCATTTACACATCACTCTTCAAGTAACGCCGAAAATATGGTAACGTGACGGCGGGTGACACTAATATCAAATTTGATTGCAGGGTTAACCCGGACCAGTGAAAAAAAAAATGGAAAAAAGTAATGATTCGTTTTTTTCGAGAAAAAAAAAAGAGAATGTAAAAATGATGACAAGAAAAATGTGTCCGAATGCTAAAGGGATAATATATCCGGACTAGCACTAATGGTCCATAAAAAAAATGCTAATTGCTAAAGGGATATCTATCCGGTCTAGCACTAATAGGTCCATTAAAAAAAATGTAGGAATGATGATTTTTGGTTGCTAAAGGGATATCTATCCGGTTAGCATTATTCGGTCCATTTTTTTATAAATGAAGGTATATTGATGGTCCTGAACTGGGTTGTCGATGGGTTAACCCTGACGATGACTGGCAGGTTAAAATGCTTTTGACTAATCAAATTGAAACCTGATCTTTTGACTTTGACTCCAAGGTTAACTCAATTTAATTGTCAGGATGAACGAGTAATAACACTGATACTTATGTCCCTCACCAGGTACAAAGTGACGCTAAGCGTACGAGGACGTACGCACGTCAGTGTGGCCGTGACGGCGGCTACGTCCAGTTATAAACTCTATGCACAGCGGGCTGTACCGTAATTTACTCTGTGGCAGCATTTAAATTTATTACAGTGGCAACACCGGCATTTATCATCGCTTCCCTACTCATCTGGCTATAAAAAGGGACCGCTCGGTGTACTACGGATCATTCTTGTTCCAGACACGGCGCGGTGTGGACATGCTGAGGGCCTGTAGTTATATAGGTTGCAACCTACGCAGAACCCGTTTCTGCTTACATATATACCCTCTGTACACTTGTATGACTCGCCCTTGAACGGTTTTTTAGAAAACCGCATTAACCTATTCCTTAGTTCTACAAACTCTCAAGGTATGAACACCCAGTTTAAGCTAAACCTTGTGCACCAAAGGTCTGGTGTATATTCCAGAGCTCAACTTATAGTGATCCTATATTTTTTCTTGAAATGCGTCATAGTTTCAATGTCTAGACCATTTTTGATAAATCAATGGACAAGTCAATTCAGTCAGTCAACAATGAAGTTAGACTGAAAAAAAAGTTTCATAGCCATTTGTTTAACATGATAACAAAATTGAATAAAATGTTTCTTCACACAAATTTTAACACCACATTTCACCCCTTTAAGGATGATTATTCAAAAACTGTGTTTATTAACTAATTAAATCAGTACAAATAAATTTCACAAAGAATAATACAAAAACACCAGCAAACTATCCATTATATTAGGTCTTTACCTATGAAATTGCCGTTTTGTTTGAAAAAAGTTGAAGTATTTTTTTTTCGAACTTATTTATTTCTTTTATTCAAAGTAATCACCCCTGCAATCAATGCATCTTTGCCAACGCTGTGGCAGTTTATGGATGCCCTTTTTGAAAAAATCAGCAGGACGGGAGACAACAAACTCTTCAAAGGTGTTTTGTACTGCCTCTCGGGAATTGAATTTTTTTCCCGCTAAAAAGTTGTCCAAATTTTGGAAAAAGTAATAGTCGGTAGGCGCAAGACCTGGTGAGTATGGCGGATGAGGGAGAGCTTCCAAACCCAACTCATGCAGCTTAGAGACGGTCTGTTGTGCAGTATGGGGTCGCGCGTTGTCGTGAAGTAGCAGTGGAGACGACCGATTGACCAAAGCTGGTTGCAGACGTGCGAGTTTCGCCATCATTGTGGTCAGTTCTTCAATGTACACATCTGCAGTAATGCTCTCGCCGTTTTGTAAAAAGCTATGATGAATCACACCAGCACTAGACCACCAAACTGTGACCATCACCTTTCTAGGGGTCATTTTTCGTTTTGCACATTGCTTTGGTACCGAACCAGGATCTAACCAACTTGCTGAGCGCTTTCGATTGTCAAAAAGAATCCATTTTTCGTCGCACGTAACAATTCGGTTCAAAATTCCTTCATTTCTGTGCCTGTTAAGCAGCGCAAGGCAAGTCTCGACGCGTACGTTGCGCTGGCGATCGTTAAGTTCGTAGGGCACCCATCTATCAAGCTTTTTTATCTTGCCAATCTGTCGCAAATGGACCAATATTGTTTTGATGCTAACATCAAAAGCTGCTGCCAGCTCAGCTGTAGATTGAGATTCATCAGCTTCCACAATCGCCTTTAATTCATCATTGTTGACCAAAGTTTCCGGACGACCACGAGGTTCATTTTTCAAGTCAAAATTCCCAGAACGGAACCGAGCAAACCAATAACGGGTCGTACGTTCGTTTGTACAGTTCTCTCCGTAAACGTCGTTGATGTTACGTGTCGTTTGTGCCGCGTTGGTGCCACGACGGAACTCATATTCCATAATTACACGAAATTTCAAAGTATCCATTATGAGGAAAAATGTTGAAATGTAATGAAAATACAACGCTAATCAATAAACAAAAGACTTATATTGTAAATAGAATGTCATATTTTTAAAACAAAATTAATTTGAATTTAGAATTCATAGCCAATCAAAACTTTTTTTTTTTGAAAAAGTCTGTACTGCATTACGGCAATTTCATAGGTAAAGACCTATTATTATCATTCATTATTTCCAACTCTAACTTCTCTCAAAAAGCTTAACAACAAACTTTATCAAGCATGCCAGTAAGTATTTTACCTCGCTCCAGTTGACACTCTTAAATTAGGACCGCGAGGTCAGCTGGCAACCCTACGTCGGATAAACTTTGCCGTATTAAACTTTTCTTGTTATAGTGCATTGTCGTCACAAAACAAACTCGGAACTGGGTGAATCACCGCTGTCGGCGACTGTACCTTTAATGGTTGAAAATATTTAGATTTCGAAGAGATTGAAAGGTTATTTTACTAAGTTGGCACAGATTAAATTAGCTATATTAAAATGTTTTTACTTTAATATATGCTTTTATTTAACTTGCAATGTTGGTGTGATGTATGGGTCAAAACTTGCAAGTGAATTCTAAGGAAGAAAAACATTAATTTAACACTCACTTCAATAAAATGTACAAAAATTTTAATACAATTACATAAAACAGTACCTAGTTTAGGATATATAAAGAGAAATAGAAGAGTAGATAGTACGGAAGCAGTGGTGTCGAAAAGGGCTTAACTCAGAATTCATGCCGGTATACGCAACACCTGGCGCTTTTCAGTTAAGCCCTTTGGTTGACGGGAAAGTTGTCAGGCGACCATAATAAAATAAATATTTAAATATACGCAATGCACATACAAATGAAAAATAATCAATACATATAAAATTCAAAGTCCTGACTGACTGACTGACTTATATATCAACGCACAGCCTAAACTGCTAGTCCTAGAGACTTGAAATTTGAAGTGTGTGTTCTTTGTAAAGTATAGGTATCCACTAAGAAAGGGTTTTTTGAAATTCCACCCCTAAGAAGGTGAAATGGGTGGTTGAATTATCTATGAAAAAATCTTCTTCGTTTCCTATAGGCCACGCGTGCGAAGCCTCCTTCACTGATTCAGATGTTTTGTGTAAATATTTAGTTTGGATGACAATGCACGGTTATAGTTGGCTTAATTCTATATTCATCGGATAATTATTTAGGAAGAAGAAAAAGAGATCATTTCTGCCATATGCCTGCAAGTTGTAGAATGAGCTACCATTTGAGGTATTTCCGCTCAGTTACAACATGGGCACTTCAAACGTCGAGTAAATAGTCTTAAAAGGTAGGCAACGCACTGGCAGCGCCCCCGGTGTTGCAGGTGCCTATAGGCGACGGTAACTGATCACCATCAGGCGGGCTGTCAGCTTGTTTGTCTATGTTATAAAAAAAAACTTCATTCATACTATTAATTAACTTAATTTTATCAATTAGTGTCTTATTAATGAGATTGGTTGATGTGTAATGTAAAATACTAACAAGAACTCTTTAGAAAACTTCTGTCCAAGTCTTAAAACAAATATATAATGAAAAAAAAAAAAAACATTTTTTTTTAAATTCCTTGAGTACCTTCAGTAGGCACTCCAATTGTAATGTTAATCCAGTGTATAAGCTATCGTGATACCGAATTTCATCCCAATCCATTCAGCTGTTTGAGCGAGAAGGAGCAAACATACACACACACATACAAACTTTCGCCTTTATAATATTCGTGTGATCTAATTGTGATTCATTGTATTATTTGAAATTTTTGCTATAATGTGGTGTGTACAATAAAAAGTTTATCTATCTATCTAATTAAATTAAAATCGAGCCATAGATATTTGGCTAATAAGCAATTTTAATTTAACTTAAACTAATAAACCTGATTTCTAAAATTGTTTCCTATTAATAATAATAATAATAATTTATTTATTCAAACATTAAAAAAGAAACATAGTCTAGGGTTGATCCCTGGATCCCACACTAGGATGACCTGTGTCGTGGGATTCAGTCTCTTCCAATTTATATAAAAAAAATAAAAAAAACTTAAGAATAGGGGTAGACTAATTTATACGTATTTAATGTAGGTACACTTAAAAAGAGGAAAAAAATAATAATCTATCTTAATATAAATATTAACATATCTATTATTATCACTAATCTTACTGTCTCTATTAAGACTAAGACACTTTATAGCTTCGCCTTAAACTACTAAACTGTGAATAAATATTAGATTAGTCATGATTTGGAAATGTACATGCAATTTCAATTGGACAAATGAACGCGTTGAAAGCTCACTCCCGTATTCCGTTTACACTGATGGTAGCCATAAAATATGTAACGAGCACTCGGACAGCCCGCGCAGACTGAGCACTTGGAAATATGCATGGGTTTTAGATAGTCAAGGGAAAATAGTGTTTATGTGTGTAAAGCCCAAGTGTTAAAATAGGGCCAACATGATTTTATGGATCAGTTGTTAACATTTGTCATTTCGTCTAGTGGTCAAAACGTTAAGTTACCAAAACACCCAATTGCCAAGACAGCTACTTACCCAAACGTGTGGTGAAAAGCAAACGTCAGGTCAAAACCCAATTATCACTCAGAATCTGTCACGGGAAAATTTCGTCTTATAAATTTTATTCACGATGATTTTAATTTTTTGAAGAGCATTAATGTTTGGTTACGCTCCAGAGATACAAAGAAAGCCTAATTATTACTTAATTACATTACACATTTTATAATGTAATAATATTAAATTGCAAGTACTACTGTGTTCCGATTTGAAGGGCATAGCTAGTGAAATTTCTGGGCAAATTTACTTTTGTTAAGGGCGGCCGTGTCGTTTAACATCAGGTGAACGACTAGCTCGTCACATTATGCACTAACATTAAAACAAAAAAATAAAACGTGAACTGTTGTCTCATACTTTAAATAAAGATTTTCGCCTCTACACGTAAAGATGTGATCCCAATACATCAATGCGCCGACAGTAATATATCACGATCACACAACGATCCTAAATCATGCGATCACGATACAATATACGTGATCGTTATTAGGAAACAAGAGATATGAGTGATGGTAAAAGTGGGCCCTATGAAATGAAATATCATTGAGGTAAACGATCTATTTGCGCTGAATTAACGATGTATCCCCGAAATAGCGATAATTTTCATAGAACTGAAGAGCTAAATATAAAACACAGATCAGTGATTATTTGGGAACAAAGAAAATTCTAAATTATTCACAAAACAGCAATATTCGCTTCGGATTACTGACAAAACGTGGTATATACACTAAGTTAGGCATATACCATGTTTTCCGTAACATGGTACCACTAAGTTGTATAAACAGAAGAGATGCTAAGCCAGACTTTACACTGACAGTCATGAAGCCAACAGTATTTAAGCCAACAGTCGTTAAGCCAACAGTCGTAAAGCCAACAGTCGTTAAGCCAACGGTCAACACAGTTGACACAGGCGGCTTGTGAAAATTTTTAATGGGTGTTCACAAAAATAATTTGTCATGCTCACCATTAATGATTTAATTTGTACAAAAAATCCATTCGCCTGTCTTTTTGGCGGGCAAAAACATCTATCACTTGTTTGAGAAAGTCAGTGATCGAATGAATTAAGGGTTTTTCTATGCTCATCATACACAATGCATTCAGACGATCTTGCGCCATGGTGTTAAGCGTAAACGTTTCCTAAGTTCAGTTTAGTCTTTTCACAGTTATTTATATAAGATACGTTTTATTGTTCCATTTTTAACTAAACACACAACAAGTATTCACTTAATTATTATAATTATCTAGATGCAAAATTGCAGAACCGAAGCATTCCCACGCAAAGCGACTAACCAAACTGTCGTTTTGGAGTTTTGGCGGGAAACGAAAAAGATCGCGTCGCCGCATTGTATTATTTTCCAAAACTTGTGTTATTTTCAGTGTTGGTGCATAAAATTGGTGGCATTTTATTCGTTAAGTGCTGGACTACATACATGAGTGTGGGAACGTGGTATAATGATGGTAAAACGTTTCTTTTCGTGTTGTTTCCAAAACTCCATAGAAGCTTGTGGTAAAGTTGCCACCACTTTACTAGGAGTATGACTTGATTAGACTAGACTAGATTATGACTTGACTTGATGACTTGGACTGTGACTTGACTTGACACAATATCTAATACCTTTTAACTTGAAAAATTATCAATTACTTGACACTGGCTAAATACACAAAAGTGTGGAGCCAAAACAAAAAAAAAACTGTCGTTTGTTTGTTTACATAAAACTGGTAACCGCGCATCAATCCCCACGTGCACGCAGATTGTAGAGAGCCACACGAGATCTAGTATGAGAGGTACGAGCTCAAGCAAACAGGCAAGCTGACGAAGCGCAGGAGCGTCGCTCCACATCTATTTTTTCCGGCTAATTTTTATATTAATTTTAATTTTTCATACAAATCTTTTGTTTCACGTGCCGGACTGTGCAGACCTTTCTCTTTTACACTCGCTTAAATGCCGTCTGGGCGTTGTATAGAACTTTGTTTCATAGGAGCGGAATCGCAGTCTCCACTCAATACAACTTGTCACCATCTGTGGTACGATTGTACGTAGATAAGTGAGATGCTGAACAGAGTTTAGAGAGTTAATCAATGCATGGACTTAAAGATGCAGAGAATATAAATAAATATATATAGTAAGTATACTCATTTAAAAAAAAAAAACAGATTGTGTAAACAAAATTGTTCTGGGAGTTCACTGCACCAGCGCTCCTTACGACGTGCCGACTCGTCGTTAAGCCAACAGTCGTTAAGCCAACAGTCACAGCGCGCGGATCGAATTTTTAGTATACCAAAGTCCACGAGTATAGCAAAGAAATAATACATTTATGGAAATTTCATACAGTGCCATCTAGCCCCAAACTAAGCGAAGCTTGTACTATGGAAACCAGATAACTGATACAATACTTACATACTTTTTGTGTGTAAACACACATGTAGAATAAAATATAACACCCAGACACGGAACAAACATCGATGTTCATCATAAATGTTGGTTCTGGTGAAAAGTGTAATGGTGATAAAAATGATGCTGATAAAAATATAATAATAATAACGCCCAACGACCACATACATAGATTCTGGACCCTAATTGAAGGGGTGAGAATAAAAAGGATTTAACTGATTTTTTTGACGAAATGGCATATGGGTATCGTTGGATTCAGCGTGAAATTATCTTCAATAATACATTCTCAAAATACCGAAATAAGGCTTAAATCTCGAGATTTTGAGTCTAAAAATGGTTTATCTGTCACAGGAATACAGTTTGCTTAGCATAAAAACATTACTATATTTATTTTATTATATTATATTTTTACAGTAATTGTATGAATTAGTACTATATTTAGTAATTTTAAATAGAATTAAAACATTTCCAAGCAACTGAAACTTACATAAACCTTTTCTATTACCTTATAAGCATTCTACATTAAAATGACGCCGTTGACGTTTAAAGTCAATTTTCTCGAAACTGTCAATTTGTCAGTTAAATCCTTTTTATTCTCAACCCTTCAATTAGTATTTCCTGTGTTTAGGAACACAGGAACTACGAGGACCAGAACATCCAGACTCAGAATAAGTATTTGCGCTTTTTTTTCAGTGCACAAATACTTGTCCTGCCGTGAGAATCGAACCCGCTGCCTCCGGGTTATGAGCCGACCTGCTCAACCACCACACCACAGAGGCTGTCTAGAGGGCGGCTGATGATAAAAATGATGATGGAAACGATGATGACAATAATGATCTTTCTAACCGCAACAAACTCAAAATTCTATTCACTTTAATATGAGACGAAATGATTTACTTATTTATATCGGATCCTGTCATTTGAGTAGATAAATAACATTACGCGGCTCAGCGGAGCTGAAAATTGTTCGTGGTAAGGGTGGGGCGTAGGGATGGCGGGGAGCGATAATGTTGGTGAAAGCAATTAATATTAAAATCTGAAATGGTAATTGGCGAGAAAGTATTATATAGACAGGATACTATAATTAAGGCAATGATGAAAGTTAATTTAAAAGTTTCAGTAATATAAGTTAAGAATTGTACATAAAGTCGAAATTGGTCTAATATCAATCACAAAAAATTGATAACAATGATGTATTTTTTTAAAATTATAAAACATCTTGTTTGTTAGTTGTTTGTTAGTTTATTAAACATTATACAAAGAGCGCCATTTTGAGCGCCATTGCTTGCCCCTTATATCCACTACTTCTCATGGGTTTGACTAGACCTAGTGGAAAGCTGGCCTCTCTAATCGTGATGCTTAGTATAGGAGGGAACCCTCCCGCCGGGGGGTGCAAACTAAGCATATGACGGCGGCAACATCCAGTTATAAACTCTATGCTCAGCGGGCAGTACCGTAATTTACCCTGTGGCAGCATTTCAATTTATTACAGTGGCAACACCGGCAACTGTCATCGCTCCCCTACCCATCTGGCTATATAAAGGGAGCGCTTGGTGTACTACGAATCATTCTTGCTCCGGACACGGTGCGGTGTGGACATGCTGAAGGCCTATAGTTATATAGGTTACAACCTACGCACAACCCGTTCCTCCTACACATATATTATGCTCGCTATTAATAGTCACAGTGCTGCAAAATGTGTGTAGTTTTTCGTTGACTTTGCATACTAGGGTTTTAAAATCTATCTAAATTAATCTAAAAATTGATCTAAAGCGTCGGGTGAAAATTTAAGCCTGCTGACAGTAGGCAAGCTATTAAATCGCTCTCATAGTGACCACGCCCTGTGTTGTTGGGAGCTTTCTGAGTTTCGTTTGCAAATAATCTTTTCGGTTTTATTATGGCCTCTGGGATGAATGAAATTGTGTTGTTTCGCCTACTTGATGTTTTTTGATGAGACACAATTTGTAATATAAGTTTTTTAATGTCAGAGTTAATTTCGTGGTACAGTAATTTTATTGTAATGGTATAATGTTATTTATTGTGCATTTACGGAGAAAATTATAATAGAAATTTGTCATAAAAATATGGTTGGCGGAAGTATGGTTGTGTGGTGGCCGATGAAAAGTAAACAATCGCGTGATGTTGTAGGCGTCGGATGCGCGGCAAACGAGTACGTGTGTGCTCGGCGCGGGCGCTCGCTCTGTGTGTGGTGCGGCGGCGGCCGGCGGTGGCAACGACCTCGTTCCTCGCCTCCGCTCCCTCGCGTCGCTCCGCTCCCCGCGGTCGCCTGTGGCTTGGGCCGGTTGCATCGACGCGCGTTTGTCCATTATCATCGGCCTTTCATTCTATCTATCTTTATTCGGATTCTTGGGCACGGGCAAGAGATTGGTAATCTAAGGGCGTCGATACTTCCTCTATGCGGGACAGCAGGTCAGCCACCACGTTGTCTTTCCCTGGGACAAAACGGATCTCTGTTGTGAAATGGGGATATGTAATCAAGATACCTGAATTGGCGTGGCGAGCATTTGTCCCTGCGAGTAGAGAAGGCAAAGGTGAGTGGCTTGTGATCAGTAAGTACGTAGAATGGTCTCGCCTCAACCATGTACCGGAAGTACTTAATAGCTTCGTGTATCGCCAGCAGCTCTCGATCGTACGGGCTGTACTTCTTCTGCGCCGGGTTGAGCTTTCTCGAAAAAAATGCTAGTGGTTGCCATTGGTTACCTTTTCGTTGCTGTAGGACTGCTCCAATAGCCACGTCGGAGGCATCGGTTTGTATCGACAGTTCAGCTTTCGGGTCTGGATGTGCTAACAGGGCTGCTTGGGAAATACTTTTCTTACAGTCGTTGAAAGCTTCCAGCTGTTCGGGTGTGAAGCTGACTGGTTTCGCCTTTCTGTCGCTGCCTGCCAACATGTCGTTGAGTGGCGCCTGCTTCGTGGCGGCCTCTGGAATAAATCGACGGTAAAAGTTAAGGGTACCTAGAAATCTTCGTAATTCTTTCGTCGTTTTAGGTACCGGAAAATCCAGAATTGCCTGAGCTTTCGATTCCAGAGGGCTAATTCCCTCAGCAGATACGCTGTATCCCAGAAAAGTGACTTTTGGTTGGCCAAAAACACATTTTGCTGTGTTAATCAGTATCCCATACTTCTGCAGACGTTCGAACAGCATTTTTAGGTCTTCCAGGTGTTGACGCTCCGAGGACGAGAATATCAAAATATCATCTAAGTACCCATAAGCGAAATCTAGCCCCCGCAGGACCTCGTCCATAAACCTTTGGAATGTTTGAGCCGCATTGCGTAGACCAAAAGTCATATAGAGGAACTCAAACATTCCAAACGGTGTAGTTATGGCGGTTTTCGGAATATCGTCCTCGAAAACGGGCAGTTGATTATAGGCTCGTACTAAATCAACCGTTGAGTATATGGTTTTACCTGTCAGCTGGTGAGTGAAGTCCTGGATGTGGCGCACAGGATATCTATCGGGAATGGTTCGTGCGTTCAAAGCTCTATAATCCCCGCATGGTCGCCAGCCGTCGTTTTTCTTTCGTGCCAGGTGAAGTGCTGAGGACCAAGCGCTTTCGGATTGCCGGGCTGTACCGTTTTGCAGCATTTCGTCAAATTCCTGCTTTGCGATTCGCAGTCTTTCAGGATCTAAGCGGCGAGGGCGACTGGTGACTGGCGGGCCTGGCGTTGTTCGGATGTGGTGCACGGTACTATGGATAGGCATAACTGACTTACCAGCAGGTCGGGTGATGTCAGGAAATTCACGGAGTAATTTGTGATAGACGGTATCATCAGAAGCTGTGGTACGAATAGAAGAGATGTTGGGTACCATGTCCTTTGGCTGCGGCGTGTGAATACCAAGCATTGTCACTCCGTCGATGAGGCGTTGCTGTCTACAGTCTACCAATAGGTGATAGAAGCTGAGGAAGTCCACGCCGATGATGGGCTTGTTGACGTCAGCAACCGTAAAACGCCAGCTAAACGCGCGGCGCAACCCGAAGTCTAAGGTAAGCTGTATGTGCCCGTATGTTGATATGAGCGTACCGTTTGCAGCGTAAAGTAGGTATTTTGTCCTCGCTCGAGGCTCCCGTACGGCTGACCTTGGAAATACATTGACTGGCCCGATAGCTCAGTTGGTAGTAGCCCTGCCTTCTAAACTGTGGGTTGTGGGTTCGATTCCCACTCAGGACAAACATTTGTGTGATGAACATAGGTGTTTTTTCTGTGTCTGGGTGTCATATTGTATTCTATGTATGTATTTACAAACAAAAAAAATATCTAAGTATTGTATCAGTTATCTGGTTCCCATAGCACAAGCTTTGCTTAGTTTGGGGCTAGATGGCGTTGTGTGAGATGTCCACACATATTATATTATTATATTATACACACAGGTCCGAACCCGTGTCGACTAAGAACTGAGCCTTAGATTTGCGGTCAGAGATGAACAGGCGGCCTGAAGAAACTGGACAGTCAGCTACCGCCATTAGTGACTGCCGGTGGAGTTTCCCGACTTAAATGTACAAGGTTCCCTACATTTCTGTGCTTGAGCGCCGTATTGAAAATGATACCAGCAGTGAGGGTGGTTATCCGGCCGCTGACGAGATTTTGATCGACTTCTCGAACGACAGTGGAAACGCGCATTTTTGTTGTTATTATTGTTGCCTCTATTGCGTGGCCTAGTATTAGTACGTAAGTTCTGTACCTGTTTTGATAGCTCATCGACCTTTCTAGCTATAATTTCCAGTGCCGACACAGTTCCTGGTTGTGAAGATGTACTGGCTACCTGCAGCGTCGGTGAAGCAATATCGTTGATCTTGTCGGCCAACTCAGCTACGGCCTCGAGTGAGCTGCTTGTCTGTGATGCGATAATTGTTTGAATATTAGTGGGGAGTCGATTCGACCATATTTGACGTAAGTGTTCGGGTACAGAAGGGCCAGCTAAATTTTGTAAATGGCGCATAAATTGCGAAGGTTTACGATCGCCTAGCTCTTCGTGCGTTAATAGTTGCTGCAGTTTTCGTTCCTGCGACGCCGATAGACGTTTAATTAGCTCTGACTTTAATTTTTCGTACTTGCCGGTTTCCGGCGGATTTAAAATAACGTCTTTTATTTCGGCCGCGTATTGTGGTTCTAACTGTCCAACAACGTAAAAAAATTTAGTCTGATCGGTTGTAATATTTGATATGGCGAACTGACCTTCAATCTGGGCAAACCACACCGCTGGTTCCTCCGGCCAAAATGGTGGCATCCTTACTCCTACTCGACATAATCCGGGTACATCTTCAGAAGTCTTCATGTTCGAAGTCATCGGGTCACCAATGTAGTCGTGTTGATGCCTACGGTATCTCAGCTGATGGCAGGTAGGTAGCGGCGGTGGTATGAAACAGTGAAGATGATAGAAATAAAGTTTAATTACGTTGACAGGCGATACAAATAGGTGCAAATAGGAAACGATACAGAAAATACAATAAAGAAGATGAAAAGTAAACAATCGCGTGATGTTGTAGGCGTCGGATGCGCGGCAAACGAGTACGTGTGTGCTCGGCGCGGGCGCTCGCTCTGTGTGTGGTGCGGCGGCGGCCGGCGGTGGCAACGACCTCGTTCCTCGCCTCCGCTCCCTCGCGTCGCTCCGCTCCCCGCGGTCGCCTGTGGCTTGGGCCGGTTGCATCGACGCGCGTTTGTCCATTATCATCGGCCACCACAGTTGGCAGAAGTATGGTTGGCGAAAGTCGTTTTCAAGATAAGTTGCATGTAGATTATTTCCCATGCTTTGTTATATATTTTTAATGATGGAATAATCTATATATAACAATCTCTTTATCCCTACTAATATATAAAAGTAAAACGTATATTCGTTTGTCTGTCTTTCATGCTAAAAGGGCTTAACCGACTTTGAACTTTAACAAGTCAAAGGTTACTTAATCTACTTATATTAAGTTATTGTTCTAAGAATAAAAAATTACAAAGTTCTTAATGTCAAATATTATAAATCAAACCTGTGTGTGTTTGAAAAAAAAAGAAGTTTTCTTTCCCTCTACCGTTGTAAACAATCCGGCACAATGCAAAACAGAAAACCACGATCCGAAGCTTCGATTACGCCTGTAAAGAAAAACTTACAAGAAACTTTACAGTGATGCGTTTTTTGTTTAAATTCTTTTTCTTCTATGTTTTATTATACTTATAATTTATTAAAGTTGAGACATCATAATAATATAAAAGAGTAACCACCCGTTTTCACACTAGTGCAAGAAGAATATTGAGATAATCTTAATAAAAAAATATATATATAAAAATTAATCTCTATTTCCTAGGTCATCGCATCACGCGATGTTGTTTTGTTGTCTTTATTACTGTCACAAGAAAGTTCTTACGAAATAAAAAGTTAAGAAAGTTGAGCGGAAAATTGGAAAACTCTCACCACGTGGGTGAAGCCACGGGACGCAGCTAGTTACATATAGAAACTGAAAACTGGGACGTACCTATGATGTTATAACATTGGGCTTGGGATATTCAGGCCAAGCTTTTTAGTCTAACAATCTTCTCTCTTTTATAATGAAGTAAATTTGTCTATGTACTGGTTTCTAATAGGATATCGCGGGTACTTTGGGTTTGGCTTAACTTATCCATTGGGATAGCAAAACTTGAACACATTTCAAGTGCGTGAACAATCATCTCGTGTTGTTAGGTACTAGAATTCGAGTATTTATACAGTATCTAAGCCATTATCCTGATCAAACACGTAAATGTTTAAACCCCTTGTATAATCCTGTGAAGTAGACATATGGTTGATATGAGTACTCTCCTCTGAATCCCTATTTTCTTGGAATATTCAAAAACATGGACGTAGTACGTTCATGCTTTTGTATATTATTGTATAACGAGTGATCCAAATTGCGTTTTTCCTATATTGGCAGAGTTTCCTATATTGGCAACACTGTAAAAAAAGTTGTAGATAATGGCGCGTATTTGAAATATCGAGTTTTGGCGGGAAAGCGAAATAGATTGCGTCACCGCATTGTATTATTTTCCAAAACTTGTGTTATTTTCAGTGTTGGTGCATAAAATTGGTGGCATTTTATTCGTTAAGTGCTGGATTACAGGGGTGAGTGTGGGAAAATGGTATAATTTGGTGAAACGTTTGTTTTCAGGTTGTTTCCAAAACTCCATAGAAGCTTTAAGTAAAGTTGCCACCACTTTACTAGGAGTATGACTTTGACTAGACTGACTTGACTATGACTTGACTTGATGACTTCGACTGTGACTTGACACATATTTGCGTGAAATATCGATAACTTCATGAATTATCAATTACTTGACACTGTCTAAATACAAAAAAGTGTGGAGCCAAAACTTAAAAAAAAAAATGCTAGTTTAAGATTACATTTACATTTACAATATGAGCTATGGCTCAACGTGTTAAAACTGTTCAGCTATTCTTCAGTATAGACTTTTACGGGAAGATTATGGACAAAACAATCGTCCTACTGAGTGAACAATTCGCAACAGGGAAATCATCAAACACCGCAATTTGCCTTTTGCTTTTGCCTTCTAATGAAAATTACAAAATTCATATTGGATCATCCTTTATTTTTATTATTATTGATTGGCCTGATAGCTCAGTTGGTAGTAGCTCTGCCTTCTGAACTGCAGGTTGTTGGTTCAATTCCCACCCAGGAGGAATATTTGTGTGATATTTGATATTTGTTCTGTGTCTGGGTGTTCTAATGTATGTACTTAGAAACAAAAAGTATCTAAGTATTGTATCAGTTATCTGGTTCCCATAGTACAAGCTTTGCTTGATTTGGGGCTAGATGGCGCATTGTGATATGTCTACAAATATTTATTTATTTTCTAAATACTACAACGATTTAATAACTAATACTAAAAACTACCTACTATTACTACTACTATAAAAAAAAAACATTTGGACTGGCCGCGATGACCTATAGACAGTCCAAATGCTCCAGCCGACTACCAGAAGGTAGCGTACCCAACATGCTGGCAGCATTGCTCCGTTGAATTGCAATGCTTAAATAATATTGATAATGCTTTATTTATTTAAATATTTATTTATTTAGGTCTTTACCTATGAAATTGCCGTTTTGTTTGAAAAAAGTTAAAGTATTTTTTTTTCGAACTTATTTATTTCTTTTATTCAAAGTAATCACCCCTGCAATCAATGCATCTTTGCCAACGCTGCGGCAGTTTATGGATGCCCTTCTTGAAAAAATCAGCAGGACGGGTGACAACAAACTCTTCAAAGGCGTTTTGTACTGCCTCTCGGGAATTGAATTTTTTTCCCGCTAAAAAGTTGTCCAAATTTTGCAAAAAGTAATAGTCGGTAGGCGCAAGATCTGGTGAGTAAGGCGGATGAGGGAGAGCTTCCAAACCCAACACATGCAGCTTAGAGATGGTCTGTTGTGCAGTATAGGGTCGCGCGTTGTCGTGAAGTAGCAGTGGAGACGACCGATTGACCAAAGCTGGTTGCAGACGTGCGAGTTTCGCCATCATTGTGGTCAGTTCTTCAATGTACACATCTGCAGTAATGCTCTCGCCGTTTTGTAAAAAGCTATGATGAATCACACCAGCACTAGACCACCAAACTGTGACCATTACCTTTCTAGGGGTCATTTTTCGTTTTGCACATTGTTTTGGTACCGAACCAGGATCTAACCAACTTGCTGAGCGCTTTCGATTGTCAAAAAGAATCCATTTTTCGTCGCACGTAACAATTCGGTTCAAAATTCCTTCATTTCTGTGCCTGTTAAGCAGCGCAAGGCAAGTCTCGACGCGTACGTTGCGCTGGCGATCGTTAAGTTCGTGGGGCACCCATCTATCAAGCTTTTTTAACTTGCCAATCTGTCGCAAATGGACCAATATTGTTTTGATGCTAACATCAAAAGCTGCTGCCAGCTCAGCTGTAGATTGAGATTCATCAGCTTCCACAATCGCCTTTAATTCATCATTGTTGACCAAAGTTTTCGGACGACCACGAGGTTCATTTTTCAAGTCGAAATTCCCAGAACGGAACCGAGCAAACCAATAACGGGTTGTACGTTCGTTTGTACAGTTCTCTCCGTAAACGTCATTGATGTTACGTGTCGTTTGTGCCGCGTTGGTGCCACGACGGAACTCATATTCCATAATTACACGAAATTTCAAAGTATCCATTATGAGGAAAAATGTTGAAATGTAATGAAAATACAACGCTAATCAATAAACAAAAGACTTATATTGTAAATAGAATGTCATATTTTTAAAACAATATTAATTTGAATTTAGAACTCATAGCCAATCAAAACTTTTTTTAAAGACCTATTATATATTCTATGTATATAGGAGATGGTAGCTTAATTTTTGTGTAGCCTTCACGCCAATATATCTTAACCGATTGGGATGAAATTGTACAAGCGGAAAAGAAATATTACTGTCTATAAAAACGAGTATTTTTAAATTATAATGTATGTGTGTGGGGTTAGTAAGGGTGTGTGTATTTTATACGTATTTTTTGTTCGGCTTTAAGGGCTCATGCAGCTTTAAATCCCGTCCATGATTCAATTTTGTATCGCATCGAACCCATGTTAATAGGTAATAAATACTATATGTTGTGTGTAGTTTGCATAAGTACCAATTTCCTTTCATCTTTATTTAAATAAATTGTTCAAAAGCTTAGTGTTTAGTATTTAAAGAGCTCACACGTCTTCATCACCAAGCTACGCAAAAACTAGCACATTATACGAGAGCATAAATACGACTTCACACTGGTTAGGCTTAACAGCCATTTCATGTTTAGTCAATATCACTTTTAGTAATGCTATAAATAAGATTGCGATTTCCTTGATGGCTTCAGTAAGACATTTGCCTATACTAAGCAGATGTTTTGTTCGCTATCAGTATTTACACAGTACCTCGTATCCTATATTATTTAGATACAATAATAAATCTAATTTAATAGGCACTAATTTATGTGAATTAGGGACACTAAATTAGACAGCCTCTGTGGTGTGGTGGTTGAGCAGGTTGACTCATAGCCAGGAGGTGGTGGGTTCGATTCTCGTGACGCGACAAATATTTGTGCAGAAAAAAAGCGCAAATATTTGATCTGTGTCTGGGTGTTATGGGACCAGAGTCTTCGTAGTTCCCGGGTCCCTAGACACAGGGAATCTTAGGTAGGGTCCTGGATCTATATATGTGATCGTTGGACTTTATTATTATTATTGCTAAACCGGTCTCTCAAGCAAAACATCCAACAGCCTTCCACACCATTTGAAAACTTTTCATACTGATCAGTTGTTAATTTTGCAAGCGCGTTTATCAATCTATTGTGTCCACTGACCTAAGTTCGTGACCTCCTATTCCGATCTCATTCCGCCTTTTATCACGCAAGGAACTCCCAAGCATAGCCCTCTCCATACATCGTTGTGTAACTTTGAGACATGGTGGTCAATACGCCACCACTCCATCTCTTCCCATGAGTGCCGTGAGAGCTGGGCTAAGGGAATATTTAAGGAATAAACAGCAGTATTCTCCTCAGTCTGCATTATAATCTACTGGCCCGATAGCTCAGTTGGTAGTACCCCTGCCTTCTGAATTGTAGGTTGTGGGTTCAATTCCCAGGACAAACATTTGTGTTATGAACATAGGTGTTTGTTCTATGTCTGGGTGTTATATGTATTTATAAACAAAAAGTATCTAACTATGGTATCAGTTATCTGGTTCCCATAGTACAAGCTTTGCTTAGTTTGGGGCTAAATGGCGCTGTGTGAAATGTCCACACATATTATTATAATATTATTATTATTATTACTACGATCACCAGGACGCTACGCGTGGTGATTATGATAAACCACACTCAGAAGTTACACGCCAAAAGGCTTAAGATATCAAAGCTAGGTCACTGACTTATACGGTCCTTGTTATTTCGTTGGGGTAAAGGGTGTGGAAATATTGCGGGGCGAATGAGAAGAGACAGCTTCGTTGTTACTTGCCAAATGTAAGGTGTAATGATTGGATTTCTTCAAATGGAACTAGACTTTGAAAATCGTAAAAAAATCATACCAAGCTTGTTTAGTAGGAAAAATACTTTAGGACTTTTTGTTTTTTTCTTTTTTTAAATTGTTTGTTGAGCTTGTTTGAGTTATTTGAAACAAATAGATTTTTCGTAAAAGTATTATCAGCTAACTTCATCATTTTCTTTGTTGATAGAACTTAGTAAATAATTTTACTGTTTTGAATAAAACCTGATAATACCTGTGGTAAACGGAAAAAAAATCAATACTTAAAACTTTAAAGGTTATCGAACTTTTCTTCACAATAAATTTTGATAAGAAATCTTATTTACTAATGAACGAGCTTCTGCCCGCAGCTTTGTCTGCGGCGTCGCCTATGGGAAAATAATTCAACCACCTATTTCACCCTCTTAAGGATGGAATTTCGAAAAATCCTTTGTTAACGGATGCCTACGTCATAACATCAACCTGCATGCCAAATTTCAGCCCGATCCGTCCGGTGGTTTGGGCTGTGCGTTGATAGATCACTATGTCAGTCAGTCAGTCACCTTTGAGTTATATATATTTATATAGATATAGATAAAAGATAATATACCTTATGATTTTTATTTTACTATTTTTTAGTCCATACGTGTTTAAAGCTTATTATACCTGTACGTCTACCCTGATTCCTAAGCATGGCACAATAAACTATTGTCAAGTTATTAAAATTCTCAAGGGGTAAAGATTGTATGAAGCAAAGCAGATGAAACCGAGGGGCTCTCTTTGTTACCCTGTGTAATACACAGGCATATTAATTAGTAATAAGAACGTAATAATCTCATCCCACGTACAGATAACCAAACACATTATTATTGCATGTTTGCGTCTAACACCGGATATTGGCCGATATACAAACACGAAACACAATGCTTCTGGGAAATTAAGATAATTCCAAGTGGGAATATGGTATATAATATGTAAGGATTCGATATCGACTTTGTGGTGTAGGCAGTTGCCAGGTAAGCGATTATGTTACTTTATTATAACCGTTTAAAACTTATATTTGTGTAAATTTAAAAGTTTTTGTACATAATGGTATCGATTCTGTGTCGCATTCTCTAAAACTAAAGTAAACTCAAAGTGTGGCGGTACTCTTCTGATAAAAGGGAAATGAAAAAGACGGAAATATGTTAATTTCGTTTAGCTTTAGAGTATGCGACACAGAATCGACACCAATTACTATCTAATATCACACAAATATATAAAAATCTCCTACGACTGTTTTTACGCGCACTTTTCTGACTGACATCTGTAAAATATTAGCTTTCTTTCAGATAATAATAATAATAATAATATGTGAGGACATTTCACACAGCGCCATTTAGCCCCAAACTAAACAAAGCTTGTGCTATGGGAACCCGATAAGTGATACAATACTTAGATACTTTTTGTTTGTAAATACATACATAGAATACAATATAACACCCAGACACAGAACAAACACCTATGTTCATCACACATATGTTTGTCCTGGGTGGGAATCGAACCCACAACCCACAGTTCAGAAGGCAGAGTTACTACCAACTGAGCTGTCGGGCCAGTCAAAGTCGGGCCAGCTGTCTTGTTCTGCATCTTGGTGTTGTGGGACAAAGGTCCTTGCAGTTCCTGGGTCTGTATATACAGAGAGTCTTAGTTAGGGTCTAGAATCTTTGTATGTGATCGTCGTACGCTATTATTACTATCTAACAACCATGAAGTACCTTTTCTAAATAAGAAAAGTAAGGAAACCAAAACGACTACTATAAATTTTAATCGCCAAGAAAAAACAACACAGCACTCCACCATTGTGTCTTAAATTCTTGTTTGAAAATTTCAGTAGCCACTTACGGCTGTGAATTTTTCATCACCTACTTAGAGATGTGCCGAAGAACACCTGTCGTAGATGGGGATAATATTACACTAGATGGGGTATATTTTTAAAATTAGAACGTTTCATTTATTGTACAGCCTCTGTGTGGTGGTTGAGCAGGTCGGCTCATAGCCTGGAGGCGGCGGGTTCGATTCCCGCGACAGGACAAGTGTTTGTGTACAGAAAAAAAAAAGCGCAAATACTTGTTCTGAGTCTGTGTGTTGTGGGACCATGGCCCTCGTAGTTCCTGGGTCCCTAGACACAGGGAATCCTTTTTTTTTTGGAGGGTGGAAATGCCTTCGTACTTCACCATCACCTACACCATCCCGGTGGTGGCAGGGGGTATGTGAGACTCGAACCCACTAAAACCTCCCCGTGAGCCCTCGTCCGCCGTACCGGGGGCGAGAAGGGGTCGTTACTGCCGTCCAGCCAACTCGCCCCCGGGCAGACACAGGGAATCCTAGTTAGGGACCCGGATCTATGTATGTCGAGAGCCACTTTGACGCGCCATTTCACCGAGGACCTGCCAGAAGTCAGCCTAGACGAAATTGAGTTGGCTCTCAAACAGCTTAAAAATGGAAAAGCCCCAGGAGAGGACGGAATCACAACGGAGCTCCTCAAAGCAGGTGGTATGCCTGTTTTAAGGGAACTCCAGTGCATATTTAATTCTGTCCTCTTCTCTGGGAGAACTCCAAAGATATGGAACAGGAGTAGAGTCGTTTTATTTTTCAAAAAAGGAGACAAGACCCTTTTGAAAAACTACCGACCCATTTCCCTCCTGAGCCATGTCTACAAGCTGTTTTCGAGAGTCATCACAAATCGTCTTGCGCGAAGGCTTGACGAATTCCAACCCCCGGAACAGGCCGGGTTTCGAGGAGGATACAGCACCATAGATCACATTCACACAAAGAGGCAGATTATACAGAAGTCCACAGAGTATAATCAGCCCTTGTGCTTAGCGTTTGTGGATTATGAAAAGGCTTTTGACTCCATCAAAACCTGGTCTGTTTTGGAGTCCTTGCAACGGTGCCAGGTTGATTGGCGATATATCCAAGTGTTGAGATGTCTGTATGACGCCGCAACAATGACCGTCCAAGTACAGAACCAGCAGTCTGAACATATCCACCTGCGTCGTGGTGTGAGACAAGGGGACGTAATATCCCCGAAACTGTTCTCAAACGCATTGGAGGATATGTTTAAGACTCTGGACTGGCAAGGACGGGGCATTAATATAAACGGTGCCTACATCTCACACTTGCGATTTGCAGATGACATCGTCGTAATGGCCGAAACGTTGCAGGACTTACAGCAAATGTTGGACGGCCTGGCTGATTCTTCTCAACGCATCGGTCTCCGGATGAACTTAGATAAGACCAAGATTATGTTCAATGAACATGTTAATCCGGAACCTGTTGCTATTCACGGGGCTACGCTTGAAGTTGTTCAAGAATATGTATACCTAGGGCAAACGCTCCAACTAGGTAAGAACAACTTCGAGAAAGAAGTGAATAGAAGAATTCAGCTGGGCTGGGCAGCATTTGGTAAGCTTCGTCGAGTCTTCTCGTCGCGAATACCTCAATGCCTAAAAACAAAGGTATTCAACCAGTGCGTTCTACCGGTTATGACATACGGAGCCGAGTCATGGACACTCACAGTGCGGCTAGTCCACCGACTTAAAGTCGCTCAGAGAGCTATGGAGAGGGCTATGCTTGGAGTTTCTCTGAAGGATCGAATCAGAAATGAGGTGGTCAGAGAACTAATGTCACCGACATAGCCTATCGAATTAGCAAACTGAAGTGGCAGTGGGCTGGCCATATTTGCCGCAGAACCGACAACCGTTGGGGAAAGCGTGTCCTTGAGTGGAGACCGCGACTTGGCAAACGTAGTGTAGGACGCCCGCCGACTAGATGGAGCGACGACTTGCGCCGAGTGGCTGGCAGTCATTGGATGAGAAGAGCCGAAGACCGGGCTGAATGGCGTACCTTGGGAGAGGCCTATGTCCAGCAGTGGACTAACACAGGCTGATGATGATGATGATGATGATGATGATGATGATGATGATGATCTATGTATGTAATCGTTGGGCGTTATTATTATTATTATTTTTATGACGTTAGCATCTGCTTAGAAAGGATTTTTCAAAATTCTACCCTTAAGAGGGTGAAATAGGTGGTTGAATTATTTTCCCATAGGCCACACCGCGGGCGAAGCTGTAGGCAGAAGCTCGTATATAATATACCTAAAGCGGAGCCAAGAATGTTGTTACTAAGATATTTATATGATTTCTGCTGCCAACTTCAGTAATAATAGAACCATCTAAGATTAGCCTCATCTCTTCTCTTTTTTGTCAAAGGCTTTAAAAAATACCACCCATTTTGTGATACTACGCTTTTAAAACTACACACTTGTCGCGCTAACAAAACGTAAGCCCCATCTAGCTTAGATATATCCTTAGAGACAGTGAGGTCGGGCCTGCAATCACCTAAAGTGCCTTACCGCAGAGACGGCGTGGTAGGATGTCCATGATTTGAAGTGAAATATTCTCTGCTTTGCCAAGAATCTGCAGACGTAGTGTAGGATATCCTGTGGAGAGATGGAGCGATGACGTATGCGTGGTAGCAACTGGAAGAACAGAGTGGAGCACGGGCTCACTGGTGTGCCTAAGAAAACAGTTATGACCAGCAGTGGACTAGTATAAGCTGATGATGAAGATATTTCACTGCTTTGGTTTTGATTTCATAGTAAAATGTTTATTGTACTCATTAAGAAATTAGGCTTGGAAATTGAAAGTCTGACATTTATTAATATAATTACTCAATATAGTTAATTGTTTCAAGCGACTTTATAAAAGAGGCTGTATAAATATATAATTAATTGAGTATTGAGTATGTTTTCATGTTAACATTTCGTACAGTTTGATAAATGGAAAGGTTACCAAATAGCAAATTTTACGTCAAATTAACGGTGTGTCATCGATCAAATTTTTTAATAGTTTTTATGGTTACCTACCCGTTTTAAGGAAACGAAACCCATTTATAGTCACCCTGTTGTGCTTGTGAACGAATATTAGCCCACTCTTTATTTGGAAACACTTGATTGTAAGAAATTGATATGAAAATTGCAATAGAAATCCTGGTCGCCCTACAATTTCCACAAACACGCTCTTGAGTGATAAATGTGTGACATTTCGCGAAACATTCGTTACCATTACGTCCGTTACCTGCTACGCGTGATGTTATTAATTGATTTATGCATCGTAGCAGCCTACAGCGTAGCAATGTAAACCTTAGGTATCACCACTGTAGCTGTCTACGTCATAGTACTGTAGCTCCATAGAGCCGGAGTATAGGTTGGAGTAGTTATTAAGAACTTTTTTTTTAAGTCACACATACAAAAGTTATCATCAGACCATACAGTCCCATTGTTGGGACACAGGCCTTCTCTTACAGGGAAAATATAGGTCATAATTCAGTCATAAATCTCTATTTTGCTTGGTCATCGCATCGATCTTGAATGGATTGAACGATTTTTTAATTCTTTTTTTTTGTGTTTATTATTATCACAAAAAGGTTCTTATGAAAGAAAAAATTAAGAAAGTTCATAAATTTTCACCACATGCGTGACACCGTGGGGCGCAGCTAGTAACATATAAATAAATACGTGTGATCATTTCTAACAGCGCCATCTAGCTCCAAAGTAAGCGAAGATTGTACTATGAGAAACTTAAATATTTTTTTGTTTGTAAATACATACATAGAATACAATATAACACTCAAGCACAGAACAAACACCTATGCTCATCACACAAATGTTTGTCCTGGATGAGAATTGAACCCACAACCTATAAGTTCAAAAAGTAAAGCTACTACCAAAAAAGCCCTACAAATTTCAGCAAATTGAATTAATTATTGCTTCCAAAGAAGATGTTTTAATTAATCTGACAATAATCATATTTTCATGAAAATTTGTAATATCACTATAATATAAATTGATAAAAATTGTAATGTGACAAAACTTACATTTATGAAATTTTAATCGATGCGTAATTTGTAAATTTAAATGAGGATTTGTGAATACAATACTTTGAATTAGGAAATGTGAGCTATACCATAAAGTTCAACGCCCTCACAGGGCTCATACAACGGATTATTTAGGAATAAGCACCATTTATATTAGTAAGACTAAGTAATGTATCCTGGCCCGTGACTCTGTAAAGATTCTAACAACATTAGACCGTTCAATAAGAAAAAACTAAGTAATTTATGGAACATGTAACAAAAAAATTTACATAAATGAATCTATATCCAATACGAATCCTCTACACTACATAGGAGACACCTTTAAACTTACACATTTTGTTTTAGTAGCGAAATTGCAGCGATTATTAATCTCATTTCAAAATGTACTACTCAGAGACCGTAGCAATGTGGCTACGGTCCGTAGCCCCGTAGCCTCGTAGGCCCAAGTGCTACGGAAGCATTAAATTGAATTGCTCAACGCCATGTTATAAATGTACGGGTCTTATAATATAATAATACTAAATATTAAGGTACATTATTAATATTCAAAATTGCTATTTATAATGATTATATAATTATCACAAAAGATTGTAAAAATGCTAAAATAGCCTATTCAAAATATATAGTAATCTTGTTGATATTTTAAATATCAAAGCCCTAGTCTTAAAGACGTTAATAATCTTGTACATGTCTTGACAAAACAAGAATGTATCAACCATATGGAAGTCATTTCTTAATTGAGATGAAATATGGCATTAGATCATAATCATAATGTAACAAATTTTTACAAATATTATTTTTGTTAATTCATTTATTCGTATAATCTACTTATCAAAATTTTACAATTTTTTAAAACACCCACCTGCGACAATTTGTGGTCTAACAAAATACAAAAATAATCACATATTGTGTAAGGTAAATTCAAAGCATTTAGCATGTAAATTACGATGGACCAGATGCAAAATGAAACATTTCGCTTGTAATTAGGTCAAAGGGGATGATATTCGTAGAACAAGCTACGAAGCTCCAGCGTAGCTGCTACGGATCGTAGCATCTACTTTGGTTTATTTGATTGAAATTGGATACTGACATAGGTAAATGAAAAAAGTTCATGTATTTTTTTAACATGAAAAATTTGAAATATTTTTATATCAGTCAAAGAGATGAATTATATTTTTTTACCATCCATGAGTTTTAATATTTTCCGATAAAGCGTTAACATAATAAATTTTAATGGTAATGAAAAATCAGAAATTGTCAATATTACATTTTGCGGTCCAATCCATACAAACACTGTTAAAAGTAATAATATCGTTTTAAAAGGAGTTAACGTGACTTCATTTTAATTTTATACTGAGAAGTTCCGTCAAAAGAACAAGGTCAACCAGTTAACCACTGTTTCTTATTCCCAATAAATTTCGTTACAAGTTTCAATTCCATCTTCATGCAACGGTAATTAATGGATTGAATAAATTTGACATGATAAAAAAATATCATAATTTAGTCATAAATTGCGGATATATCGTACAACATACACAAAAATATTGTCGATTTGAGAATTGCGTCTTTGGTTGAAAACACGTTAAAATGGTGTTTAAGAAGTTAACTTTTCAGTTCTTTTTGATTTTAAGTTTCACTTACAGCGTTGGCTACGGTGACAGCTTTCCATGAGGCAGGCCGTTTGTTTGTTTGCACCCATTAAAATATTTCTAATATTTATTCATCAGCCCAATACGTCCTCACTGCTGGAAGATGGGTTTTCTCTCACAGTGATGGAGAAATTGTGGTCCATAATCTATCATACTGGGAAATATCGTGTCGGTGGATGGCACATGTTTTATAAATTTTTTGATTCTTCATCATTTCGTACGATATTTTACTTCACTGTTGTAAGGGTGACTTCAAATTCTGCATAAAGCTTAAAATTTGCGCAGGGCCGAGTGTGATTCTAATCTGGGTCTATTGGTTTGAAAGTCACACGGGCTATCGCTGAGCTACACTCGTTATAAATTTCACAGCAACACATAAATAATGTCTATCCGTGTACACCCGGAGCATTCACGTTAGCTTCTTTCTTGCGGTGGCGTCGTGTGTCGTGTTGTCCTCTTCCCTCAAATATGGTCGAGGAGGGCGATGGCTGGAACATGTGTCAAGCCCGTAACCGCGTGCTGCTTGCGGTAGCTGTCTTGCTCGTGGTGTATGCACAATTAGTAATAAGTACTTATGTTTTTGTTATTGGTGGTATTGTCCTTCCTGTACTGTATTTATGTTCATGTTAATAATAAGCAAATTTTATAAATATAAAATAATTTTACAAAAAGCATAGATAGACATACATCCAGGTGTCTGTGGAAATGTAGATAGAAAAAAATAAAAGTAATAACAGTCTACCACTGTCACTGACTGGAGCCAGCTAAGGAGGAATGGGCAGCAGCATTCACCCCGGCTTGGATTATAATCTACTCCAATCACCAAGAAGTACCAAGAGTGGTGATTACACCATAATATACTATAATACTGTAGACCTACAGTAGACACAATAAGACTCAAGATGTGACTCTTGCTGACTGTACTGGATATGGTTTTTATGTAGCATTCCCAATGTTGTAACTTTTACAACATCCCGCCACAGATTGGAAACATGCGGCGCGTGTGGCACCTGTCGTGGTTTAAATTTATCACCCTCCAGAGACGGAGCATACCTAACTTTATAGGTGAAACAGGACTATGTAAACCAAACCTAAACCTTGACTTTGTCGTAAATAAAAAGGTTGCTAGAATTCATACGAGTATTGTGAATTTCTGAATATTTTACTTCACTGTTGTAAGGGTGACTTCAAATTCTGCATAAAGCTTAAAATTTGCGCAGGGCCGAGTGTGATTCTAATCTGGGTCTATTGGTTTGAAAGTCACACGGGCTATCGCTGAGCTACACTCGTTATAAATTTCACAGCAACACATAAATAATGTCTATCCGTGTACACCCGGAGCATTCACGTTAGCTTCTTTCTTGCGGTGGCGTCGTGTGTCGTGTTGTCCTCTTCCCTCAAATATGGTCGAGGAGGGCGATGGCTGGAACATGTGTCAAGCCCGTAACCGCGTGCTGCTTGCGGTAGCTGGCTTGCTCGTGGTGTATGCACAATTAGTAATAAGTACTTATGTTTTTGTTATTGGTTGTATTGTCCTTCCTGTACTGTATTTATGTTCATGTTAATAATAAGCAAATTTAATAAATATAAAATAACTTTACAAAAAGCATAGATAGACATACATCCAGGTGTCTGTGGAAATGTAGATAGAAAAAAATAAAAGTAATAACAGTCTACCACTGTCACTGACTGGAGCCAGCTAAGGAGGAATGGGCAGCAGCATTCACCCCGGCTTGGATTATAATCTACTCCAATCACCAAGAAGTACCAAGAGTGGTGATTACACCATAATATACTATAATACTGTAGACCTACAGTAGACACAATAAGACTCAAGATGTGACTCTTGCTGACTGTACTGGATATGGTTTTTATGTAGCATTCCCAATGTTGTAACTTTTACAACATCCTGCCACAGATTGGAAACATGCGGCGCGTGTGGCACCTGTCGTGGTTTAAATTTATCACCCTCCAGAGACGGAGCATACCTAACTTTATAGGTGAAACAGGACTATGTAAACCAAACCTAAACCTTAACTTTGTCGTAAATAAAAAGGTTGCTAGAATTCATACGAGTATTGTGAATTTCTGAACGCTTATATTTTTTGAAATTTAGTTGTTTGAATTGTTTTTTCTAAATGGCAACTCTGACTAGTGAGCAGACGGTAAGGCTGAAAAGCGATCAGTTTCTTGGTCTTCGGGTTGCTAGAGAAAAGATAATGTATATTAAAAAATTAAGAGTAAATTGAAGTTTCGGAGGTGCTCTTCATTTCTCACAACGCAAGTAAATAGAACTTAGCAGTAGTACTTTATAAGGTTCATGGTACACAGCCTTTGGGGTGAGATGGTTGTGTATAGTATAATAATAATAAGAATATGGAGACAGCCTCTGTGGTGTGGTGGTTGAGCAGGTCAGCTCAAAAACCGGAGGCGGCGGGTTCGATTCCCGCGGCAGAACAAGTATTTGTGCACCGAAAAAAAAAGCACAAATACTTGTTCTGAGTCAGGGTGTTGTGGGACCATGGTCCTCGTAGTTCCTGGGTCCCTAGACACAGAGAATCTAAATTAGGATCCAGGATCTATGTATGTGATCGTTGGGCGTTATTATTATATATAAAAAAAAATGTGTGGACATCTCACACAACGCCATCTAGCCCCAAACTAAGCAAAGATTGTCCTATGGGAACCAGATAACTGATACAATACTTAGATACTTTTTGTTTATAAATACATATAACACCCAGACACAGAACAAACACCTATGTTCATCACACAAATGTTTCTTCGGGATGGTGATCGAACCCACAACCTACAGTTCAAAAGGCAGGGTTACTACCAAGTGAGCTAGCGGGCCAGTCAAGTATATTATCTTCATCTTACAAAAAAAATTGTAGCTCCCATTAAATTCCACCAAAGATGTCCTATCTAAAATTTTTCTCAACTGATCCCACACAGTATTATTTTGAATGTTCATCGAATTTCTGTTCAACAAACAGAAGCAAAGTTATTCCAACGTAAATTATGTTTTTTTCGTTACGAAATAAAAGTATACCCACGCAAAACTTGAGCCTTTGTATTCTATCACAAACAAAAAGTATATAAGAATTCTATCAGTTATCTGGTTCCCATAGTAAATAAAATGGTAAGTTTTGAGTTTAGGGTTAAATGGCACTGTGTGAAAATCACATATTTATTTATTTTAAAAGTGTAAGTAAGTGGCATCATAATTAAAGTTTGATTTGATGATAGTAAACATTTGAAATTAAATGTAAATAAGCTTTTCTATGGGCTTAGTTAATTTCACGTCTCAGATATTAATAATTCTATCATTATAAATTGAATTTTATTATATTTTAAAACAAATATATCTCTTCATTTTACATTACGCTATAATAATGAAATCATTTAAGCTTTGATAGGTCAAAGTATATTCTTATATTTTATGAAAAAAAAAAAAAACGACTTTTTGTATAAAATGTTATATTCATTAAGTGAAATTTACGGGACCTAAAAGCCTTTTTCACTTGGAGTTACTTTTGAGTTCCGGTATAGGAGTAAAATTACTGGAAATGCCAGACTTTGTGTAACTAATTCGGAACCACTGCAACATTAATGCCCGGCTATACTAAAGTTTGACAGCTACTCTACCAGCCTCTCTCTTTTCTGCAAAGTTCGTCTAGGTAGGTACCACATCTTTGCCAGTTATTCTACCGCCAAGAAGTAGCAAATTCACTGCACTAAGCACAGTAGTGCTTGCAAAATTGCAAGCATTACTGTGTTCCGGTTCGAAAGGCACTGTAGCTAGTGAACTACTACTACTCTTGTTACTAGATTGTGTTGATGTCTCAGGATGACGTGCACGGTGGAATGTCACGCGAAACTCTATACTCATAGGTAAAAAAAAACTCCTATGTTTGCACTTATGCCCCGGTGATATACCCAAATGCATTACAGGTATGCCATAGAGGCGTGCCTACAAATTCTTTTTTTCACTACCGAACTACTAGACGCTTGGCTAAGCACCATCCTTTCGTGGTCGAAAGGCCACCCATTTGTGCCAAACGATTTGACTCAACGTTCTTAATTAGAACGGCTAAGGAATGGAATGCCCTGCCAGCGTCTGTGTTTCCGGCGAAATATGACCCGGGCTTGTTCAAGAGAAGAGTGAATAGGTATTTACTTGGCTAGCATGCTACACCTTCGATCGCATCATCACTTCCCATCAGGTGAAAGCGTAGTCAAAGGCTAGACAAGCTTGAAGTAAAAAAAAAAAAAACAAAAAAATTCTTCAGTCGTCAGCTTGCATTTGTTATAGACAAGGGTTCAAGCCTTTGAAAATTAAAAAGAGAAAAAAAAAAACTTATAGTAGAATGAAACCCATTGGAAAAGGAAGAGAATGTAACAAAAATGAAAAGGAAAATTATTTACGAGCGATTTGAAGGCAGTGGAGGTGTGAAGTTTTAAGGGTATAAAATGGTTTATCTCAATTACAGGCAAAAGTACAAGTCCTATGCAAAAACAATAATAATGGCAAACTTGTAAGTAATAAAAAGGTAACTTTTGTATATTGTTTAAAAAATATATTTTTATCTATAGGCTAAGAGAGATAAGTACGAATTAAGCATGTAATGTCGTTTTAGTTAAATTTGACAACAATACGATAGAGAAATCTAATAACGCTACTCCCGCCATTTATCCCCCGGATAAAGCTTTCCACTGCCACGGCCGTGCTCGCAGAGTGGAATAAAGTGACAATGAGGATAAGTTTGATATCCACTCCCTGGGTACAAGTTGTCCACTGGCCGTGCTAGGCCTGCAGGAGCTGTCCAATTTTAATAAAGATGGGCGTCTGTTATGGGTATTGTTATGGGCTACTATTTTTATTACTTAAAACACTACTACTACTAGTAGCGCCATCTAGTTGTGAAAAACAGTATCCCCTTAAAATTATGACTATTTTATTTGGAAAGGACATCCAGTAAAACTTTACATCTGTAACATTTCAAGTCGAGTATTGAAATTTCCGGGAAGTTTCGCGTCGTGCTCCATGTTTGACAGTCAAGTGGCGGTTGATAATTAAAAATGATTCTGAAAATGGCGTTCATTGGAATTGAAAATATTTGAGAATCTCTGAAGGACAATAGAGTGACAGTGACAGGTGACATTACGTAAGTGAATATGAATTGGATGTTTGGGAAATTGTGTATTAATTTCTAGTAGAATCGTCAGTGGCTCGGCCTTCAAACTCATACTCGGCCTGCAATTGCCTATTTCACTGCCTTTGCAATAATGTACTGTAAGAGAGGGCGCACAGGGAAACAAATGAGAGAGCGAGAAGTTTTGAGAGCTTGTTTTATTCGAACGTATTCGATCGGCCGTCCCAACTAGGTGGAAGCGGTCGATTGGGTGACGCGTAGAAGTAGTTATTATGGCGCTCAGATGGTGTCCCAAAGAGGTGGAAGCACCTTCACGCAGCTGCACTGGATGTCGAGTACAACACAAAAAGTTCTGTGAGGTTGGCCTTGACACTTCGTGAATGAAACGCTTGCGTGTTTTAAGGGTTGAGAACGCCATCTAGTTTCATTTTGTGGTAGCTCTTGGTTGGGGTGTTACAGTACTATTATTGGCGTCAATATAAAATAATGAGTATACGATATACACAACCACAACAGCCTTGGTATAAAAACATAAATCCGCAGAAAAAAATATCGTCAAAACTATATTTTAACATATAAAACTACTGTGTGTGTTTGTAATAAAACTCCTCTAAAATGGCTTGATCGATTCTTATTAAAATTTTATGTGTACATTTAGTAGATCTAAGAATAGAACGTAGGCTATATTTCAACAACACCATTACCGTTTCTCATCACTACGCGGGTAAAACCGCAAGACGCAGCTAGTAATATATATATCGATTCTCAAGAGGGAAATACAATCGCGAATGTTACCAAAAAGGTGTATAAAAGTCAATAAAATAACAGAGTACCCTCATCAAATACGGTGAAACATTTTGACAGGTTAAAATTTTACAATTTCGGTTTTGCCTTTGGGTTGATTCTAATCACTATAGACGGGCGGTATTGAGTTCTTTTCGATACTAAGGATTTTCCAATGTTCCGATATCAGATTATAAATTATGTATGTTTGAGTGGGAATAAATTGGTATTGACATTTTTAGGTAGATAATTCTGCCGAGGACTACCTGCTCTTGAAATTATTCGTACATTTCAAAGAATATTTTTCTTACAATTTGTTTTGTTGTCAGACGTCTTGTATATCTTGGTTAGTGTTTTCACTGAAATTACATTAAAACTTGCTTTTTTATTAGAAGGCTAATTTGCGTAACTTAAAACGTTAAAATACATGTTTTAATCATACAACATAATATTATTTAATAAACATAAAACAATAAAAAGGGAACTTAATCAAACAAACCACTACCAGTAGGCAACGTGCCCATTATGCTGGCAGCATTGCCACGTTGAATGGCAATGCTCAATCTTTGGCCGAAGTAGAGGCTTTATGTTTTAATCTAGTCTTACGTCCGTTTACACCAATATGTGACAGCTTCATAGTCCACACTTATTTCTCTAGCCCACGTTTCTTCGTAAGTTGATCAAACTCTTGTCCAATTAACGCACCAAATACAATACGCGTGAACATAAATGTTGATCAACAGGCTACCAATGTGCTATTTCGTGTGCCAAAATGACAGAAAAACGTACGAGAACTCGGAGGAAAGTGTTGCTATGTGTAATGTATTTTGTTAAAAGGTGAGTTTGAAATTATAGGATGTAATAAGTTATAATTTTTTACCGAAATAAATAAAATAATAAATAAATATGATTTCACTGGGCATTGTAGTAGACTGTGTAACAGTTAGTTCATTGTCAATGTTAAAATGAAGGATTTTATTGCAAATGTCAAAATGAAATTAGGTAGCTTAACTCAAGATTAAGTTATTGTATATCAAATATTGTATACCAAGCAAAGAAAAGGTAATCTAATTATTACTCTTATTAAAAAATGTATATTTTCAAAAGCCACTGTTACTCGATTAAATTAAAGAAAAAGCAAGTAAGTAGATGTAAAATAACAAAACAATAAGCATTCAACCGAGGAGTTACTGTTTTAAATATTATACATGGCTTATATATGATTATATCGTTGATCCGGATTTGATTATGGATTTATTAGGGTCTGGAAGAGATCGCTTTAAGCGATAAGACCACCCATTGTGACACTTAATTTTTAAGTTTATACTTGTAACTTGTTCTTGTAATGAAATAATAATAATAACGTCCAACGATCACATACATAGATCCTAGATCCTAACAAGGATTCCGTGTGTCTAGGGACCCTGGAACTACGAGGACTATGGTCCCACAACACCCAGACACAGAACAAGTATTTGCTCTTTTTTCTGTGCACAGTTATTTGTCCTGTCGCGGGAAACGAACCCGCCGCCTCCGGGCTATGAGCCGACCTGCTTAACCACCACACCACAGAAGCTGTCAATGGGGTGACTTTTTTATGTTTTGGCTCCACACTTTTGTGTATTTAGCCAGTATCAAGTAATTGATAATTTATCAAGTTAATGATAATTCACGCAAATATGTATCAAGTCATAGTCGAAGTCATAAAGTCAAGTCATAGTCAAGTCATAGTCTAGTCAAAGTCATACTTCTAGTAAAGTGGTGGCAACTTTACTTGAAGCTTCTATGGAGTTTTGGACACAACACGAAAAGAAACGTTTCACCATCATTATACCATTTTCCCACACTCATGCCTGTAATTTAGCACTTAACGAATAGAATGCCACCAGTTTTATGCACTAACCAGTGTTATTTTCAGTAAAATAACACAAGTTTTGGAAAATAATATAATGCGGTGACACAATCTGTTTCGCTTTCCCGCCAAAAAACCGGGGTGACTTTTTAATAAAGAGTTTTATCTATATATCTATCAGTCAACATATAAGTCTACGTGTAAGTCATTAGTTTGCGTTTACGCCCTTGCATCGGCAATTTATCGAACAAATACGTAACGAAGGGCAAAGAAAAAATATAATAAAATAGCGTAAAACATTACGGTTATACAGCTTTATACGAGATATAATTTTTTGTAAAAGATATTGCAACTTTTCGCTTTTGTTTTAGGCTCATATTTTTTCAGGATACTGTGTAATAATAATCCTACACCGAAAAAAATGAAACCTATGCCAAAAGAAAGGAAAAGGAGTGGGTAGGTGAAAAAATGTGAGGGGATAGTGGGAGCGAGTGGTAAAAGATAGGGGGAGACATTGAAAAAGGCGGTAAGCAAAACAAAGTAAGCGGCGGCAGCAAGTTAAAGTTTGGGGGATGGTGAAAAAAGGTAAACCACAGATGAAATTTATGTTAAACCAGCGTATAAACTACTTATATTCTAAATTTTATCCAAATTAGGCCTGTTGTGTCAAACACACATACACACTCTCACACACACACACACACACACACATTTAATATGTCGCATTTATAATAATAGCATAAAGTGCGATTTTTCTTGAAAAACGTTAGATTATGTACTGCAATAAGGCAACATAGTTCTCGTGTACCCTTATTCTAGCCATCATCCCAAGTGGCCATTCGGTAAGGCGAAACAAAAGGGACTTAAATTGAGACTCAATGAAGAAAAACACGGCCCCTGTTTGCCAGACCCTTGGCTTGTAACGAGACCGGTACACTTAAGGACATGATATAGTATAAATTAAGTAGGTAGGTTATAGTGGGACGTACAGAAAATGGGACACATTTTGTTAACACAACTTGAGATATTTCTTATCTTTTATGACATCTATGGAACTATTTTCTTAAAAGTGATACGCTTAAATTTGGTGCAATGGAGAAGGGGGTGGGGTGGGGGGTACAATGAACAATGAACAATTAATGAACAATCTAATCAATAATATGCTTTTTCTTCCTTTTTATTCTAATAAAAGGAGTTCTTTGATCTAAAACTTCTTTCGGCACGCTTTCCTGGGAGAGTAAGCTGGTGAATTTGAAGCGAACGGAAGTTGAAGTTGTTTCACGTAGATCTTCATTGTCAATATAACAAAGTTAAAAACTTGTTTTATTATGTTGGTGTGTTCGGGAAAATGATAATTTACAATTGCCAAGACGGCGACATTAACATTACACAAACCAAAAACAAAGTCATATCGGCCGATAGATGGCGCTAAACTAAAGAAATTTTACTTCAGTCGTGTGGTTCAAAGCACGCTCTTTTTTTATTACTTTTGTGGCGAATCACTTTCCTAACAGATGAAAGACATCAAACACGCCCGTTCCAAATTCAAACATGGTCCTAACACAATCAAAACAAACTCGGCAAGTCATTACAAAACCAATTCTGAAAACTCAGTCATTCGAAAAGTAATACAAAACTTCCAAGAGTTTCGTAAAAATAATACCGTACGAAAGAAAAATATAGCGATCTCTTTCTTTGGAACCTGTCTGAGTTTTGCTGTCAACATTTTTGTATTCTTTGATTCCAGGAAACGAGATAGCCTTTGTCTTGCACATTATGACGCATTTCTGTGGATTGTGACGATAAATTGGTAGAAAATAATTAAATAAAATATAGGTGGACATTTCACGCAGCGCCATCTAGTCGCAAACTAAGCGATGCTTGTACTATGGCAACCAGATAACTGATAAAATACTTATATAATTTTTGTATTGAAGCCACGTTGAGCATGGTTGAAGCCACGCGTGACCAAAATGCTGGCCTCTACTTCGGCCAAAGATTGAGCATTGCCATTCAACGTGGCATGCTGCCAGCATAATGGGCACTTTGCCTACTGGTAGTGGTTTGTTTGATTTAGTTCCCTTTTTATTGTTTTATGTTTATTAAATAATATTATGTTGTATTTTTGTATGTAAGTACATACATGGAATACATAATAAAACACAGACACAGAACAAACATCGATGTTTATCATACAAATGTTTACTCTGGGAATCGAACCCACAAACTACAGTTCAGAAGGCAGAGCTACTACCAACTGAGCTATCAGGTCAGTCAGTAAAACTTAAATTATAAAAATCAGAAAATTCAGTCGCTAAAAAAATAGACTTGCTTCACGTCGTTGTACAGCAACTTGTTAAAACACAAGGACAGTTTGAGACAAGTGGCAATTTTTGTAGCTGTTACACTAGCAGTTAAGAAAAATGGCTAAGCTTAGGGTGTGAAAATATTGCTTTCATGGAGCGAGGTCAAAGTTTTTTTTTTGTTTTGGGTTGGCTCCACACTTTTTTGTATTTAGCTAGTGTCAAGTAATTGGTAATTTCTCGAGTTAATTAATATGTATTAATATAAGGCAAGTCAAGTCAAGTCAAGTCACAGTCCAAGTCATCAAGTTAAGTCATAGTCTAGTCTAGTTTAGTCAAGTCATACTCCTAGTGAAGTGGTGGCAACTTTACCAGAAGCTTCTATGGAGTTTTGGAAACAACACGAAAAGAAACTTTTTAGCGTCATTATACCACTTTCTCACACTCACGCCTGTAATTCAGCACTTAACGAATAAAATACCACCAATTTTATGCACTAACACTGAAAATGACACAAGTTTTGGAAAATAATACAATACGGTGACGCGATCTTTTTCGTTTTCCCGCCAAAACTCGACAATTTACTTAAAAATGTCAATAAAGCTGAAAATATTCATGATTTCCTTTGACTTAAACTGTAATGTGACGAGAGTTAGGAAATGTATGCTCCACGCAACGCCTTCACAGAGCTCATGCAATGGAATAATTGGTCCTGAATTTACCATATGTGTATATTAGTTAGACTAAGTAATGAAATTCTATAATAATAAATACTAACCTATTTAATTAATATTTGTTTATGCAAGTAATCCTGCAAAATTTGATGTTTGTCTTTTTAACACAACACTCAAACGTGTGACTGTCATGATACCGATGCCCTCCTGCACTGACGTTTGAGAGCTTCTAAGTTTGCTCTTATGCCTATATTTAGACGCATTTGGGCACAGAGAGAACACAGTGACACGGTAGTAGTACACAGAGAAGTGTAAAATTAAGAACTGTTAAAGATACAGCTTGAATTAGCCTCATTTATTGTAAGCTTAAAAAAATGATAATAAATATAAATTGTACTAAACAAGAAAAATATTGATATGGTACATTACTGGTCGTTTTATATCTGACAGCGTTCGATTTCGTTCTCATTTCCGGTATTCCTATGCTCTGTATCGTTAGGACAATGGAATAGTAATGTCATGGATGAATGCATTTTTCCATCGGAAGTGAATAGTATAGAAAATACAATCCCAATGTATACGTACTCGTACATATCCAAATGTACTACTTACTACTATGTATGAAATTTCTCCTGTTGCATTGCAATCAGTTCCATGATCATGTTATTATTATGTTAGTACATCATCACTCCCCTTGGACTCTCAGGTCACGAGTAATCAGAATCACATATTATGTTGACTTCATAGACGTTTGCTGCACAATTGAAGGGTTGAAAATAAAAAGGGTTTAACTGTCAAATTGATAGTTTCGAGAAAATTTACTTTAAACTTCAATGGCGTCATTTTAATGTAGAGTGCTTATAAGGTGTTAGAAAAGGTTTATTTAAGTTTAAGTTGCTTGAAAATGTATTAAGTATATTTTAAAATACTAAATATAGTACTAATTCATACAATTACTGTAAAAATATAATATAATAAAATATATATAATAATGTTTTTATGATAAGTGAACTGTATTCCTGTGACAGATAAACCGTTTTTAGACTCAAAATCTAAAGATTTAAGCCTTATTTCGGTATTTTGAGAATGTATTATTGTAGATAATTTCACGCTGAATCCAGCGATACTCATAAGTCATTTTGTGAAAAAAATCAGTTAAACCCTTTTTATTCTCACCCTTTCAATTAATAAACAACCTCCAGATATGTTTCCTGTTTCACAGTATATCGGCAATAGTTTCGTGTTATTTACTCCGCTGCCGAGGACCAACTGAACTCCACTGAACAGCGTTCTGCCCTTTTTAAAGAGGCGACGGAACAAGTTTCGGCCATGACAGTCGTCAACGACGCCACCTAGTGGCAAGTCAACAAACCGTCCACAAGTTTCTTACACTATTCAATACTACTTTTGACGATAAATATTGTAAATATTTATAGCAACTCTTTAACATTTAATGTGTATGACGGCGGCTACATCCAGTTATAAACTCTATGCACAGCGATCGAGCACCGTAATTTACCCTGTGGTGGCATTAAATGTATTACAGGGGCAGCACCGGCAACTGTCATGGCGGCCCTACCTGTCTGGCTATATAAAGGGATCGATTGGTGTGCTACGGATCATTCTTGTTCCAGATACGGCGCGGTGTGGACATGCTGAAGGCCTATAGTTATATAGGTTGCAACCTATCTACCCACAACACGTTCCTGCCGACATCAGAAGTGGGATTGCCCATTTCTACATCACTCTTCAAGCAACGCGAAACGTGACGAGACGTGATGTGAATGATGACGTGACGGCGGGTGACACTAATATCAAATTTAGTTGCAGGGTTAACCCAAACCAGTGAAAAAAAAAAATGGAAAAAAAGTAACGATTCGTTTTTTTCGAGAAAAAAAAGAATGTAAAAATGATGACAAGAAAAATGTGTCTGAATGCTAAAGGGATAATCTATCCGGACTAGCACTAATGGTCCATAAAAAAAAATGTTGGTTGCTAAAGGGATATGTATCCGGTCTAGCACTAATTGGTCCATTAAAAAAATGTAGGAATGATGATTTTTGGTTGCTATAGGGATATCTATCCGGTTAGCATTATTCGGTCCATTTTTTATAAATGAAGGTATACTAATGGTCCTGAAGGGTTAACCCTGACGATGACTGGAAGGTTAAAATACTTTTGACTAATCAAATTGAAAACTAATGTTTTGACTTTGACTTAGACTCCAAGTTTAAACTCAATTTAATTGTCAGGATAAACGAGCAATAACACTGATGTCCCTCACCAGGTACATAGTGAAGCTAAGCGTACGAGGACGAACGCACGTCAGTATGGCCGTGACGGCGGCTACATCCAGTTATAAACTCTATGCACAGCGATCGAGCACCGTAATTTACCCTGTGGTGGCATTAAATGTATTACAGGGGCAGCACCGGCAACTGTCATGGCGGCCCTACCTGTCTGGCTATATAAAGGGATCGATTGGTGTGCTACGGATCATTCTTGTTCCAGACACGGCGCGGTGCGGACATGCTGAAGGCCTATAGTTATATAGGTTGCAACCTACCTACGCAGAAACCCGTTCCTGCCCACATGTATATAATCCTATATTGTTAACACACAGAACTTCGGTTGCATTGCAACAATAAATATTCGATCCTAATTTGAAAATTTTCATAGTAAATATGCACATAAACTGCGTATTGAAACTGTCAAATCCGTATTAATTTGTGTTTCTACTGGTTGCAATCAAGTTACGTGATCGCTTAGCAGGCTAGAAACCATTATCCCCTTTTGTTTCTGTATTAAAATGGTAAATAAAAATAAAATTAAGTATAATATATGTAGTCAGAAACGAGTTGTGGGTAGGTTGCAACCTATATATTAGGTCTTTACCTATGAAATTGCCGTTTTGTTTGAAAAGAGTTAAAGTATTTTTTTTTCGAATTTATTTATTTCTTTTATTCAAAGTAATCACCCCTGCAATCAATGCATCTTTGCCAACGCTGTGGCAGTTTATGGATGCCCTTCTTGAAAAAATCAGCAGGACGGGAGACAACAAACTCTTCAAAGGCGTTTTGTACTGCCTCTCGGGAATTGAATTTTTTTCCCGCTAAAAAGTTGTCCAAATTTTGGAAAAAGTAATAGTCGGTAGGCGCAAAATCTGGTGAGTATGGCGGATGAGGGAGAGCTTCCAAACCCAACTCATGCAGCTTAGAGACGGTCTGTTGTGCAGTATGGGGTCGCGCGTTGTCGTGAGTAGCAGTGGAGACGACCGATTGACCAAAGCTGGTTGCAGACGTGCGAGTTTCGCCATCATTGTTGTCAGTTCTTCAATGTACACATCTGCAGTAATGTTCTCGCCGTTTTGTAAAAAGCTATGATGAATCACACCAGCACTAGACCACCAAACTGTGACCATCAACTTTCTAGGGGTCATTTTTCGTTTTGCACGTTACTTTGGTACCGAACCAGGATCTAACCAACTTGCTGAGCGCTTCGATTGTCAAAAAGAATCCATTTTTCGTCGCACGTAACAATTCGGTTCAAAATTCCTTCATTTCTGTGCCTGTTAAGCAGCGCAAGGCAAGTCTCGACGCGTACGTTGCGCTGGCGATCGTTAAGTTCGTGGGGCACCCATCTATCAAGCTTTTTTATCTTGCCAATCTGTCGCAAATGGACCAATATTGATTATATTTATATTGATTTAATGCTAACATCAAAAGCTGCTGCCAGCTCAGCTGTAGATTGAGATTCATCAGCTTCCACAATCGCCTTTAATTCATCATTGTTGACCAAAGTTTCCGGACGACCACGAGGTTCATTTTTCAAGTCAAAATTCCTAGACCGGAACCGAGCAAACCAATAACGGGTTGTACGTTCGTTTGTACAGTTCTCTCCGTGAACGTCGTTGATGTTACGTGTCGTTTGTGCCGCGTTGGTGCCACGACGGAACTCATATTCCATAATTACACGATATTTCAAAGTATCCATTATGAGGAAAAATGTTGAAATGTAATCAATAAACAAAAGACTTATATTGTAAATAGAATGTTATATTTTTAAAACAAAATTAATTTGAATTTAGAATTCATAGCCAATCAAAACTTTTTTTCGTTTGAAAAAGTCTGTACTGGAATACGGCAATTTCATAGGTAAAGACCTATTAACTACAGGCCTTCATGTCCACACCGTGCCGCGTCCGGAGCAATAATGATTCGTAGTACACCGAGCGGTCCCTTTTTATAGCCAGATGGTTGGGGGAGCAATGATAGTTGCCGGTATTGCCACTGTAATAAATTTAAATGCCACCATAGGGTAAATTACGGTACTGCCCGCTGCGCATAGAGTTTATAACTGGACGTAGCCGCCGTCATATATATTATTGTGTGGACATAAAATCAGCATCGATGCACCACGAAGAAATGTTATGAGATTCGATCACATATTCACAAACCTTTAATCGAAAGTCCTTCAAATATCTTTTGGTCCGTACGTCATTATGACTTACAATACGGTACGCCCACTAATGATGCAGGATACGGATTGTTCTAGCTCCTTAATGAGGCAGTGTGTGCCATCCCTTTGGATTTAGCCTTTAGCCTTTTCAGCTTTTATTCGAGCTTACGTCAAAGGCGTTGAAAATTTAGGGTTTTTGTACGTGATTTATGCGAATTTTCGAATATGCTTTTTTTGTTTGCTTTTTTTCCAATGTTACGAAATGACATGATGAGCTGGTTGCTCGCCTGATGTTAAGCAATACGACTGCCCATATCAGTTACAGTGACACTTGAAACTCTAAAGTATAGTTTCGCGTGCCACTGCACTGCGCACGCCATTCTGAGTCACGTAAAATTTTATATTTTGGAGTTTTGAGTGACACTGTTCTGTTATGAGCGGCCGTGTCGCTTAACATCAGGTGACGACATCACGACATTGTTTTTGCCAAGAATCAAATACATAGATCCTGGACCCTAACTAGGATTCCGTGTCTAGGGACCCAGAAACTACGAGGACCATGGTCCCACAACACCCAGACTCAGAACAAGTATTTACGCTTTTTTTGTGCACAAATACTTGTCCTGCCGCGGGAAACGAACCCGTCGCCTCCGGGTTGTGAGCCGACCTGCACAACCACCACACCACAGAGGCTGTCATGTAAGAATGGAAACCTGAACACACTTTCAGTACTCAAATATGTTAGACATTTCAAAATATGTTAGAATGGAAAGCTTAAAACACTTTCAGAAACCCGAGTCCCTAAACTTGATCACTTAGCACAGGCTATATAATCCTGATAAGTACTACACAACTGTTTGACCCGCTCGGGATTTCGCGACCGCAGCCTCGAAACTTTACTAATTAACGGGCTCTACCCTGTCTTGTATATTACGTGACTACATATAGTATACATATATACAAGGTGGAATTTAATTCACCCTTTTCCTTAAATGTATGTACTCAGACCATACTATAGAATGTTCGTACAAGGGCCAATTTAAAAAAAATAGGTTTTGTTTTAGTATGTAGTACCTCCTAAAACAACTGCATGAAAGCCAAATTGTCTATTTAACGGTGCACACAGCGCGGGCACCGGCTGAGTGCTTTGTAAATGTTTCGTAGGCAATAAAACATATGCTTTGTTCAATGTCGCAAGGCTTTTCTTTAGAATTATAAATTTGATAATACCTAGATTTAAGTTTTATTTCATAAGTACTTTTTTTATTTAGTTATATGGGAGCGTTCTATAGCATGGACTTAATACATACATTAAAGGAAAAGAACGAATTCCACCTTGTATATACATACATAAGCGCGGAGTAGATATTTGAGTACATAGTTAGGTTAATAAATACTTTAAGATTGTTTTTGGCTGACTGATTTCAAAGAAAAGGTTCCAAATTGGAATGGGAATTTCTTTTTTATGTTTTCTCGTATCTCCGAAATTTATAAACCGATTTTGATCTTTATTTTCAAAGTATATATTTTCAGATTTGTCCGATAGTTCTATCAAAATCTTTTCGTTGTTGGATTTTTAAATCATCAACTGCAATAATACAAACATGATAAGGTCACCCAAGTATTTCATAGTATTAAGTTGCGATTGTAGTCGGTTTAAACCCCTATTTTTAAAGGATATTATTGTGTTATGTAAGGCTTTTTATCAAATATATTTCCTGTACTGACAATCTCTCATCAATCTTCTCTCTCACGCTTCCTATGCTTTCGTCGTATTCCTTAAGTCTGGCCTTTCATGGCTATGTTTATAATGTTACGCCATCTTTGACACGGCCAACCATAACAGAACAGTGTCACTAGGAACACCAAAATATAAAGTTTCGCATGACACTGCACTGCGCACATTATGGCAATAAGGTAACTCAACTGTGAGATCAGATCATAAAGTCTCATTTGCCCAGTAATTTTACTAGATACAGTGCCCTTTAAACCGGAACACAATAGTGCATGCACACTACTGCTTGGCGGCAGTAACTGGCAAAGCGGTGGTACTTGCCAAGACGAACTTTGCAGAAAAGTCCTATCAGCTAGTAAGTACTTAGTCAGTGCCGTGTAGCAGGGCTTTACACAGGCCCTAACCGGCAAATTCCGGCCTAATCCTCCGTTAGTACGAACAACTAATATTAGCACAGGCTGGTTAGTGTTGAGGCTGTTTAGTCTAAACAAACGGGAGCCTTGTTTTCCTTCCGTAGCTTAGGCCTCGTGTGTGGGTGAAAGCTTATCTGAAATTCTGTTTAATGTAGATTTAAGTTATTGAGTAAATAGCTGTATTATGTATGTCCGTATCACCTTTACATCACCACTATTGAATTTACTAGCTTTCTCTTACAAGAAGAGAGTGTACGCTGTAATCCATCACGATGGCCAAGGGCGGATTGTTTTTTTTTTTTTTTTTTTTTTTTGGTTTTTTTTTTATGTTACGAAATGACATGACGAACAAGCCGCTCGCCTGATGTTAAGCGACACGACTGCCCATATCAGTTGCAGTGACACTTGAAACAATAAAATATAGTTTCGCGTGACACTGCACTGCGCACGTCATTCTGAGACATCAGCACAGTCTGGTAATAAGATTACAAAACTGTGAGGTTAGGTCATAAAGTCTCATTTGCCCAGTAATTTCACTAGCTACAGTGCCCTTCAAACCAGAACACAGTAGTGCTTGCGCACTACTGCTTGGCGGCAGAATAACTGGCAAAGCGGTGGTACCTACCTAGACGAACTTTGCAGAAAAGTCCTACCACCTAGTAAACTTGGATGACACTACGTCCTCGAAATTTTTATGTCTTGAAAATACCGGATACAATGTTTTCCTTTATCGTTTTGTAACCGTTGCTTTTTCTTCTTATCGTTTTTATATGTAAGAGAATGACTTGACGAGCAAGTCGTTCATCTGATGTTAAGCGACACAAAATTTTATTTTAAAAAGCGAGTTTGTGGTGTCATTAGTTATAATTATTTTATTGACAGATATGAGTAGAAGGATTATCATTTCGATAATACCACAAAAAAGCACCTCACGATTTAAAAAAAATATACACAATTTTTAATATTTACATTATACTGTGTGACACAATTCTTAAATCAAATTTATTAAAATTTAATTTCAATTTTTTAGCTTGGTTTTCATAGCGGGTTTATTAGTTTTTTTAAACTATTATTTATTTAGTATACGTTTTTATTTAGGATACGTTGTAGGGATATGTTACGTATTAGCACATCAAACAGAATAAACACTTCGTACGTTTAAATTGCTTACACAGTGATGATACTATTTTAACCATTCTTTGTGACCGATCAACGAAAACAAGTATCTGACGGCGGCAACGTCCAGTTGTAAATGTAAACTCTATGCGCAGCGGGCAGCGATCGAGCACCGTAATTTACCCTGTGATGTAAATTTATTACAGTGGCAACACCGGCAACTGTCATGGCGCCCCTACCCGTCTGGCTATAAAAAAGGAGCGCTCGATGTACTACGGGACATTCTTGCACAGAATACTATTACTCCTAGCATTCTTGCGCCGGACACGGCCCGGTGCACATGCTGAAGGCCTATAGTTATATAGGTTGCAACCTACGCATAACTCGTTCTGCCTATATATCTATATTGTCATACCGAAAACAATAAAGAAGCTGCGCTGCTGAATAAACCATAAAAGTTGAAAAATAAAGTCGAAAGTCAAACAAGATTTTTTCATCCAAAATAAACAAACATTCCCTCCATAATGAAGTGATACAAGACGCAAGATAACTAAATACTACATCGAAACTTTGATCACTTACAAACTGTCCAGCAAACTGAAACTTCAACTATAATCTAACAAAACTGAAGTGGTACTTAGCGGCGTCACAGTTCATTGAATACAGTAGCGATACTATCAACGAACGTTGCTTTTAATGTTACTTGACCATGAATCCAACGACTCCTCAAATATTATCAAATAAAAATAAAAATTATAAATAAGAATTGTTTTGAGTCTGGGTGTAGTGAGACCATAGTCCTCGTAGTTCCTCGGTCCCTAGACACGGGGAATCCTAGTTAGGGTCCACGATCTATGTATGTGATCGTTGGACGTTGTTGAATTATTATTATTATATTATTATAATCAATCAATTCATAATTAACCGTAACGTTGAGGCCACATCCATTCATCACTATTATATTTTTACCTACAGTAAACTTATACAGTTAAATTTATTTAATTTGATTTAATCTTTTAATTAAATTTTGTAATATGCACCCAAGAGCTTCACAGTCTTATCCCACCGTCTCCATTCCACTACAGGACCTCACGGCGAGGACAGAGTTACCATCCCTATGTTGTCGGTTTACCTTTTGTTCGCACGAAATGCTTTGCAGATTCTTTTATTGTGCGTACGGCTAGGGAATGGAACTCACTCCCGTCGTCGGTGTTTCCATCAACTTGCAACTTAGGTGTCTTTAAGTCAAAGTCAAAGTCAAAGCCAAAAGATTTATTGCAAATAGGCTAATTTTAGCACTTTTACAAGTCAAAATTATATTAGGTACTTAAAATTAAGTTATTTCAAGCATATAACATTACAAAGTACTTATTGTCAAATAATATATAGCAAGCCCATTACAATATATGAGTTTGAAAAAAAAAGCAGTTCTCTTTCTCACTACTGGTGCAAGCAATCCGGCACAATGCAGAATTGAAAACTTTGATCCGAAGCTTCGGTTACAACTGTAAAGAAGAAGCTACAAGAAACTTTACAGTGATGTATTTTTTTTCTTCTTTCTACTGTCTTTTACAATGTATATAATTTATTACAGTTGAGATAATGAATATGTTACAAAAGTTAAGAGTTAAGTTAAGGTTATTTCTGAATAAGCGTGCTTCACTTTCGACCTCATCTTCACTTACCATCAGGTGAGATGTAGTCAAACGCAAACCCATCGAAAGTAAAAAAAAATTAAAGCAATAGGTAATAAAGCAACTATTATAATCTCTGACTAATAATCATTTACCGTGTATAGGCTTTGTTTCATCAAGTTTCAGTTAAAGTGAAAAGTTACATTTAATCTAACCAAAAACTGATTAGTGTATAAATTTTGTTACATATTTTTATCAAGTTTGTCCAAAGTATATCTACTGTTACAACTTACACTGTCTCCGTGTCAGCGTTAAACAAACTTTTTGAGACAAAACAGGTATATTAGAGAAACTTGTTACATTTCAGACGTAACAACTGTATCTTATCTCGGAATGGGAGAAGAGCAAAGTTTTAAATAGGCCGTAGGTATTTGTTTAGCTTAGCAGTTTTATCTTAGGCTTAAAGGACGATGTAGACGGCGCCGATGAGAGATAATGTTTGGCGTGAAGACAAACCGGAAAATGCATCATATTATGTCTCCGATATGCGGACGAGCTAGTCAAACCACGGGCAGCAATAAGAGGAAAGTGGGCAGTTAAAACGGCGTTCTGTTGGATAGGTCTATGGTATATGGTGCTCGCTCAATCCTTGTCCATAATGCAATATTTCGGTACTACTCACAAAATATCTTATTATTCTGGTTCCTATGTCACAAGCTTTAGGGCTAGACGGGGTTGTGTGAAATTTCAACGAAAATTCGTGAATGGTTGTAATTTAATTGTAAGTTCACTTTTTCATATGTCCATCTATAAGTATTATTTTATAATCTGTGGTAGACAAGTATTTATTTTACTAGTTGCTTACTAAAAAAACTGAATTGCCATCATATTTTACTAGGTGGTAGGACTTTACTGCAAAGTTCGTCTTGGTAGGTACCACCGCTTCGCCAGTTATTCTGCCGCCAAGCAGTAGTGCGCAAGCACTGCTGTGTTCCGGTTTGAAGGGCATTGTAGCTAGTGAAATTACTGGGCAAATGAGACTTTATGATCTGATCTCACAGTTTAGTAATCTTATTACTAGATTGTGCTGATGTCTCTGGATGACGTGCGCAGTGCAGTGTCATATCTTATACTTTAGTCGTCGTATACTTTAGTATTCCGAGTGACACTGCAGCTGATATGGGCAGCCGTGTCGTTTAACATCAGGCGAACGGCTACCTCGTCACGTCATTCCTTACTATAAAAAAAAAATATATTTTGGGTTGGTTTTTATTATGTGTATAATTATAATAACAATAAATATTTGTGGAAATTTCATACAGTGTCATATTACCCCAAATTAAGCAACGCTTGTACTGTGGCAACGATCTAGTTGTCTAACTGATAGAATATTAAGATTTATTTTTGTTTGTAAATATATACTTATAATACAATATAACGCCCAGACACAGAACAAACGTCGATGTTTATCACATCGACACCACCATTGACAAACGTTTGTCAATGGTGGTAGTGAAACCCACAACCCACAGTTCCGAAGGCAGGGTCACTACCTATTGAGCCATCGGGCCATTTTTTTTTTTTTTTTTTTTTTTGAGGGGGGGAAATGCCCTCGCACTTCCCTGCCACCACGGGGGTGGTGGCAGGGGGTATGTGGGACTCGAACCCACTAAAACCCCCCCGTGAGCCCTCGTCCGCCGTACCGGGGCGAGAAGGGGTCGCGACTGCAGTCCAGCCAGCTCGCCCCCGGCGGCAGGCCCTTTCGGGCCTCTCCGCGCCAAAGGATGGGTGACCTTGCTCACCAAGGTCACCCACCAGACGTGTGGGGCCGTGCAAGCCGGCGGAGAGTCCCCCGACTCTCCACCAGTGGCCCCACTACGGGGGAGGGAGGAGGTGCGCGTAACGCCTCCTCCTCCCTCCCACTCGTCTGCGCCGGAGCGGGTCAGCTCCAGCGGCCTCCTCTCTGACCCGCTCCGCGGTTTCCTTCTGCGCCATCACGTACTCGCAGAAGGAGACCACCGCCTGCCACGATCTCTCGCTGTCAAGCATGGCTCTCACCACGCTTGGCAGCGAGAGATCGTGGCCTACTGCCAAGGAAAGTGTGTGCCGCTGCGGGTCCCAAGCGGTACACACTTCCAGTGTGTGGGGCGCTGTATCCTCCAGCGCCCCACACTCATGGCAGGCAGGGGTCGCTTCACGCCTCGCGATTTGGTGCAGGTACTTTCCAAAGCATCCGTGCCCGGAAAGCACCTGCACCAACCGGAAGGTCAACGACCCGTGGGGCCGCCTCACCCACCTCTGGAGGACCGGACGGATGGCCTCCACCGTCCTTTGCCCTGGAACCGGTGGAGCCAGGTCCTCCACCCACCGCCTCAATAGGGTGGCCCGCGCCTGCTGCCGCATGCGCCTAACCTCGTCCCACCCTGGGGAAGCCATCGGGCCAAGGTCAAGCCATTCTATGTTAAGCTGTCAAAGAGAGCTGTCAGAGGCTGTTAAAGACATAATTTATGTGTCGCATACTCTAAAGCTAAACGAAATTAACATATTTCCGTCTTTTTCATTTCCCCTTTATCAGAAGAGTACCGCCATATCTTAACTTTACTTTAGTTTTAGAGAATGCGACACAGAATCGATACCACTATCTTTTTACCACATCAGTTATTTCAAACCCGCTTATTATTTACATAATTAACTGATATAATAAAAACATTACAAATAATCTAAAATCTCCACCGAAAGGAAACGTTATCAACACCCCAAATAATTTATCACAAAATCTTTGAACAATTTGTACAGCCAAGGGAATGCTTAGGTAAGTATTTAGGGAATCCACCCCGTTTGTCCTTTGATCTCGGGGTGGATTTTACCCCCATTATCGAGATAGGGGTCGAATTTCGTGATAGGCTGTGAAACCTTAAAGTTTAAGGGTAGGCCTAGGAATAGATTGTTTCAATTGATCGGATGAAGTTTATATTACAAAGCTGTGAGGAATTTAATTTGTACTCTGTGGCTTGTATTTCAGAACTATCATTTTAAACATTTGTATTATATAGTAAATACTTACTTTTTTTTTACCAAGGTCTCTGTACTATGGTGGTTGAGCAGGTTGGCTCATAACTCTGAGACGGCGGGTTTGACTCCCGCGACAGTGAATATTGTGTGCACACAAAAAGCGCAAATAATTGTCCTATATCTGGGTGTTGTGGGACCATGGTCCTCGTAGTTTCTGGGTCTCTAGACACATAGAGGTCTAGATATAGTCCAGGTACACATAAATATGTGTGTCATCGTAGGGATCTGGCCAGATGTTAAGCAAAGCTGAAAGATAATTTTAGATTAAAGCCTGCAGCTTAACCACTACAAAACTGCTGTAGCTCTTAAAAATGGGATGTCGAAACCCGCAATCTTCCGACTTCTAAACCGCTGTAAAAAATGAGATCTATTAAAACTTTCAAAACACAGCATTAAAATGTACCATCCATTAGCTTTCTACTAACAAGATCCACCGACTTTACGAGAATCAATGGTACCAGTAGCTAGTCCTGGGGGAAATAAGCAAAGTTTGAACTACTGTATTGACTCTCGAGTGGAAACAAATAACGTCGGGATTGGACGAGACAGCGTTCCGGAGCGAGAACGCGATTCGAGGTCTCGGGGATAATTCTCGGAGTAGCCCAGTGCTCGTGTCGAGACTTAAGGACTCATTTCTCACCAATTCACCATTTTTTTTTTGTGGCATATATACATGAAAACCACCGTCCGTATAATTACTGCGTTATTTTTTTCCGTGCAAGGTTGTCTAGAAGAGATCGCTCTGAGCGATAAGACCGTCCATTGTTACACTTTGGTTAAGTTTGTTCACTTTCATTATTTAATATGAGGTGTTTCAATAAAGATTTTATCTATATATCTATCTATATATATACCAACATATTAATACAATTTTTTTACTTTGTTATATTGACAATAAAGATCTATGTGAACTAACTTCAACTTCCGTTCACCTTCTATTCACCAGCTTACTCTCCAAGGCCAGTGTGCCTAGAGATCGGTTTCAGCGTTAAGACCGCCCATTGTGACACTTAATTTTTTAGTTTATGCTTGTAAATTGTTCCTGTAATGTGATAATAATAATAATAACGCTCACATACATAGATTCTGGACTCTAACTAGGGTTCCCTGTGTCTAGGGACCCAGGAACTACCATGGTCGCACAACACCCAGACTCAGAACAAGTATTTGCTCTTTTTTCTTCTGTGAAAAATAACTTGTCCGCTTGACTTGGGGAGTCAAGCGTGTGTAAAGTTTCAAAAAGCTGCGGTTTTCAGTCAGTCCACCTATTGAGACCTCATTTTAGATGAAAATCTTGAAATAAAACCTCAAATGAAAACCTCATGAAGAAATCTTGAGCATGTGGCGGCATGCAACGGACGTGTGCATCGGCTGGCGGCGCGCTGCATTCTGAGGGCACTTTTTTTTTTTTTTTTTTTTTTGGACGAGTTAATGCTGTTGGTCTCTATCGACCTTTACAGCGTCACCGGGCGGGAGGGCGGGCGCTTAGGGCGCCCAGCCGTCAAAAGTGGGAGGCAACTAGCTCAAGGGCACCCCTGGGGTGCGAGCCTCGGCTTGGGCCGTTGCCGGGATAAGAGGATGAGGCCGGGATAGGAGAAGACTACGTCCACTGGAAGAGTGGACCCTATTGAAAGTCGCGACCGTTCTAGCTAACCTACGGGGGGTACGTCGACCTCGCCGGCGGGGTCGGTGTCTGATTGTGTTACGCTGGTATCCTATACCGGTGCCGAAAGCGGTACCTGAGCCAGAAGGGCTAGACTGGTCCGGTGATCCTAGCGCAGCCGATACTACGGCTGCTATAGGATCATCCGGGTCGCTCAAGACGTGTCTCGGGCGGCGACGACGGGGTGGAAACATTCTGAGGGCACGCAGCTCCACCGTATATTTATATGGACGCCGACTGCGGCATTCGATGTAAATATTTGTTAATATTATAGACTTAGCTTTAAGACAGTATTTAATAAAGATCTAGATATGTGCGTAGTATTATTTCCCTTAGGATAGTTAGAAATAAGATGATAAATAGATTAGTAATTCATTATTTTGTACATAGGTGCACTCTAGAAGGTAAGGTTTAGACATAGGATAGTAGGTTAATTATTATTATTACTTTTAGCTTAGATTACTATATAAGGCCGATACTTTGTAAATAAAACACGAATTATTGAACCTCAAGTTTTATTTTATCGCCAGCAGTCGAACAGTAGCCAACGGCACCACAACAATTTGGTGACCTGCCGACCGCTAAAAGAAATCATCTTAACATGTCACAAGAAGAATTATCGGACGTGAATAGTGAATTGGCATCCGTCTCACTTCAAGCACGAATTCCACCCTTTTGGAGAGAAAATCCACGATTATGGTTTGCTCAATTCGAGGCAGTCATCGCCCCGCAAAAAATCAGCGATGACCACAAGTATAATCTTGTGATTCCCGTACTTCAGCGCTCAGATATTGAACAAGTGAGCGACATAATATTGAAACCACCTACGACGGGACGATACGAGATACTGAAAGATCGGTTAATATCCGTGTACCAAGAATCGGAACACCACCAACTCCAAAAGCTTCTCAGCGGTTTAGAACTGGGTGACCAGAAACCCACACAGCTGCTCCGGCGGATGCATGACCTCGGTAACCACACGTTCCCGGACGATGCATTAAAGGTCATGTGGATGAACCAGATGCCCACACAAGTACGCGCTGTATTATCTGTAAACGCCGAGTAAATAGAAAAGCTCTCGCTTGAGATAGCAGAACTGCGGATGAATCAACGATCAGGCGCACGCACACGCTATCGCTCACGTTCCCGTACGCCATCTAGTAATAGAAGAAAGCCAGGGGATCCAGATTGGCAATGCCGCTACCATTTCCGGTACGGCAACAATGCCCGGCGCTGCGAGTCACCGTGCGCGAAATCAAAAAAGTCGGGAAACTAACGCCGACATCGACCGTGGCGGCCGTCGATGTGCCTCCTGTAAGCCACCGCCTATGCGTCGTCGACATCAACACGCGGGAACGTTTCCTGGTAGACACTGGCGCCGACATATCCGTCCTGGCGGCGCGAAATAAAAGCCAAGGACCCTCGTCTACAGCAGAATACAAGCTTTATGCAGCGAACAACACGCCCATACGCACCTATGGAGAGCGCACATTAGAGCTCAACCTAGGGCTGCGGCGTCGCTTCCGGTGGACTTTCATTGTTGCTGATGTGAAGACTTCAATCCTGGGTGCCGATTTCTTGAGATACCATAAGCTCATAGTGGACCTGCACCGCCGCAAGTTACTGGATCAAGTAACCGATATCGACATAGACGCAATCAAAATAAACAATTACGATTCCGCCGTATACATGGTTAATCGTGATCATACCTACCATGACATTTTGATGAAGTATCCAGATGTGCTGCGACCCATGTCACTGAAGACTCCGCCGAAACACAGCGTGACTCATCATATTGAAACAACGGGACCGCCATTGTACGCTAGGCCACGGCCACTACCGCCGGACAAGTACAAAGCGGCAAAACTCGAATTTGACAAGATGATTGACATGGGCATATGCCGGCCATCGAAGAGTTCTTAGGCTAGTCCATTACATGTAGTCAACAAAAAGGACGGCTACGAGTGTGCGGAGACTATCGACGACTGAATGCCGTGACCGTCCCAGACCGCTACCCGATCCCACGTATTCAAGATTTCACGTACCAGCTACATGGAAAAACAATATTTTCAAAACTTGATATTAAATCGGCATACTTCTGGATACCAAACAGAAAAGAAGATGCGGAGAAGACAGCCATCATCACACCATTTGGTTTATTCGAATTCAACTGCATGACGTTTGGCCTCCGCAATTCTGGGCAAACTTTTCAACGTTTTATGCACGAAGTGCTGAGAGGGCTCGATGACCACTCCTTCTGCTTCGTTGACGACATCTTGATTCACTCGAAAAATCCAGAACTCCACAGAAGACATGTAGAAGAAGTACTCCAGCGTCTGAACCAATTCGGCATTTCACTTAACATAGACAAGTGTGAATTCGGCAAACAGAAGATCCAGTTTCTCGGGTATGAAGTCACGTCCGAAGGAATCAAGCCTACAGCAGATCGCATTGAAGCTATCACAAATTACCCCAAGCCGAAAACAATTCAGGAACTAAGAAGATTTCTGGGCATGGTCAACTTTTACCGTGACTGTCTACCACATCAAGCTGAGCATCAACATGAGCTGAACAAATACCTGCACAACAGCAAAAAGAACGACAAGACACTAATACAATGGACGCCAGAAGCAGAGAAAGCATTTGATAAGTGCCGCCAAAGCATTATTGACGCTACGACGCTGACACATCCAGTGCCGAACGCTCCTCTGTGCCTCCTGACAGACGCATCAGACATAAGTCTTGGAGGTGTTCTGCAGCAGAAAGTTCACAACATACGGAAGCCACTTGCATTCTTCTCAAAATCAATGAGTGAAACACAGCGAAGATACAGCGTGTACGATCGCGAACTTCTAGCTATGTACACAGCTGTGAAACACTTGCGACGACTCGTAGAAGGCAACGATGTAACTATCTATACAGATCATAAGCCACTGTCCTACGCGCTGTCGAAGCCATCCACTAGTTGCGACACACCACGGCGAGAACGTCAGCTGCACTTTATCAGTCAGTTTTGTAGCCATATCAAGTACATAGACGGTACTCGAAACAAAGCAGCAGATGCTATGAGCCGACTGAGCAAGATAGATAAAGTCATACTATCATCAAGCATCGATTTTAAAAAACTTGCCGAAGATCAAAACGCAGATGAAGAATTGAAATTATTGAAAGAAAATCGCAACTTGACTTTTGCCAACGTGAACCTGCCAGGCGTTACGCAAGCGATCACCTGCGAGTCGTCCACTGGCAACCTGCGACCGTACTTACCTACGGCTTATCGTTATGCAGCTTTCCAAGCACAACACGATATGAGTCACCCGGGAATTCGGACAACGCGCAAGTTGATGACGTCAAAATATTTTTGGCCCGCAATGAACAGAGACGTTGGTATTTGGACAAGCTCATGCATTGGATGCCAACGCGCAAAAGTACACCGTCACGTGATCAGTCCCGTGGGCGAGTTTCCAGAATCAGCGCGGTTTTCTCAGATCCACATAGATATAGTCGGACCTCTAGCTGTATCTAACGAGTTCCGCTACCTTGTCACGATCATCGATCGCTTCACACGATGGCCCGAGGCGATTCCAATCCGAGACATAACCGCAGAAACTGTCGCTAAGGCTGTCTACGAGGGATGGATATCAAGGTTCGGATGCCCACTCCGTGCGACTACAGATCGCGGACTTCAGTTCCAGTCATCACTATACGACGCCCTGATGAAGAAATTCGGCATCGCGCACATCAAAACTACTGCCTATCATCCCTCGTCGAACGGAAAAATAGAAAGATGGCACCGCACGCTCAAGGCCGCACTCATGGCTAGGGGTGCCTGCACGCGGTGGAGCGAAGAACTACCCACCGTACTACTTGGTCTACGGAGAGCCCTATGTGCGGACACGAATCTGAGTCCCGCTCTGATGACATACGGATCAACGCTACGAATGCCGTCGGATTTCTTCGTAACTATCAAGTCGAACATCGAAGACGCAGAGTTCGTACGCCGCCTTACAGAAACGATGTCATCACTGGCACCTGCCCAGAGACGCGCCACATGTAAACAGCCCTTTGTTTACAAAGACCTGGCGACCTGCAGTCACGTGTTCATACGTAACGATAGCGTGAGAGGCGCACTGAAGCCGCCTTACGACGGGCCATACCAGGTGCTCGAGCGACGCAGCAAGTACTTCAAACTGCAACTACCACTGCGTACGTCGAACGTATCGATCGATCGACTGAAGCCTGCCTACATACTCGGCGAAGACAACGAGCGAGTCGAGTCTAAACATACGGCGATCGCAACCGCACCTGAGTCGGCGATGCCTCCACTGCAGACTGCATCAAGCTCCATGCCACCAGCACACGAATCCGAGTCGGCGAAGCCCTACACTACAAGATCAGGGCGCTTCGTAAAGCAGAGAGTACGCTTCGCTTGAAGGGGGGTCATGTGGCGGCATGCAACGGACGTGTGCATCGGCTGGCGGCGCGCTGCATTCTGAGGGCACGTTTTTTTTTTTTTTTTTTTGAACGAGCTAATGCTGTTGGTCTCTATCGACCTTTACAGCGTCACCGGGCGGGAGGGCGGGCGCTTAGGGCGCCCAGCCGTCAAAAGTGGGAGGCAACTAGCTCAAGGGCACCCCTGGGGTGCGAGCCTCGGCTTGGGCCGTTGCCGGGATAAGAGGATCGAGAAGACTACGTCCACTGGAAGAGTGGACCCTATTGAAAGTCGCGACCGTTCTAGCTAACCTACGGGGGGTACGTCGACCTCGCCGGCGGGGTCGGTGTCTGATTGTGTTACGCTGGTATCCTATACCGGTGCCGAAAGCGGTACCTGAGCCAGAAGGGCTAGACTGGTCCGGTGATCCTAGCGCAGCCGATACTACGGCTGCTATAGGATCATCCGGGTCGCTCAAGACGTGTCTCGGGCGGCGACGACGGGGTGACTCGGGCGGCGACGACGGGGTGATAGGCGACGACGGGGTGGGCACACATTCTGAGGGCACGCAGCTCCACCGTATATTTATATGGACGCCGACTGCGGCATTCGATGTAAATATTTGTTAATATTATAGACTTAGCTTTAAGACAGTATTTAATAAAGATCTAGATATGTGCGTAGTATTATTTCCCTTAGGATAGTTAGAAATAAGATGATAAATAGATTAGTAATTCATTATTTTGTACATAGGTGCTCTCTAGAAGGTAAGGTTTAGACATAGGATAGTAGGTTAATTATTATTATTACTTTTAGCTTAGATTACTATATAAGGCCGATACTTTGTAAATAAAACACGAATTATTGAACCTCAAGTTTTATTTTATCGCCAGCAGTCGAACAGTAGCCAACGGCACCACAACAAGCATAGCTGTATAATAATAGGTCTTTACCTATGAAATTGCCGTATTGCAGTACAGACTTTTTCAAACAAAAAAAGTTTTGATTGGCTATGAATTCTAAATTCAAATTAATTTTGTTTTAAAAATATGACATTCTATTTACAATATAAGTCTTTTGTTTATTGATTAGCGTTGTATTTTCATTACATTTCAACATTTTTCCTCATAATGGATACTTTGAAATTTCGTGTAATTATGGAATATGAGTTCCGTCGTGGCACCAACGCGGCACAAACGACACGTAACATCAACTACGTTTACGGAGAGAACTGTACAAACGAACGTACAACCCGTTATTGGTTTGCTCGGTTCCGTTCTGGGAATTTTGACTTGAAAAATGAACCTCATGGTCGTCCGGAAACTTTGGTCAACAATGATGAATTAAAGGCGATTGTGGAAGCTGATGAATCTCAATCTACAGCTGAGCTGGCATATTGGTCCATTTGCGAAGGTTGGCAAGATAAAAAAGCTTGATAGATGGGTGCCCCACGAACTTAGCGATCGCCAGCGCAACGTACGCGTCGAGACTTGCCTTGCGCTGCTTAACAGGCACAGAAATGAAGGAATTTTGAACCGAATTGTTACGTGCGACGAAAAATGGATTCTTTTTGAAAATCGAAAGCGCTCAGCAAGTTGGTTAGATCCTGGTTCGGTACCAAAGCAATGTGCAAAACGAAAAATGACTCCTAGAAAGGTGATGGTCACAGTTTGGTGGTCTAGTGCTGGTGTGATTCATCATAGCTTTTTACAAAACGGCGAGAGCATTACTGCAGATGTGTACATTGAAGAACTGACCACAATGATGGCGAAACTCGCACGTCTGCAACCAGCTTTGGTCAATCGGTCGTCTCCACTGCTACTTCACGACAACGCGCGACCCCATACTGCACAACAGACCGTCTCTAAGCTGCATGAGTTGGGTTTGGAAGCTCTCCCTCATCCGTCATACTCACCAGATCTTGCGCCTACCGACTATTACTTTTTCCAAAATTTGGCCAACTTTTTAGCGGGAAAAAAATTCAATTCCCGAGAGGCAGTACAAAACGCCTTTGAAGAGTTTGTTGTCTCCCGTCCTGCTGATTTTTTCAAGAAGGGCATCCATAAACTGCCACAGCGTTGGCAAAGATGCATTGATTGCAGGGGTGATTACTTTGAATAAAAGAAATAAATAAGTTCGAAAAAAAAAAATACTTTAACTTTTTTCAAACAAAACGGCAATTTCATAGGTAATGATCTAATATTAGTAATAAAGGCTTAGAAAGTTCAAAACTTTTTAAAGCAAAATTTGTGTCACAAACAGCAATAAGTCGCTTATTTAAAAAGCAACGGTACTTAAGCATACCGAATTCAGTACAAAGACACGTCCGTGTAACAAGTTGCAAATAATAAAACAAAGTTTGTAACGAAGTTCCTGAGAACAAGAGTTTTGATAACCAGAGATTGTCTTTTGTAACAAAACCCGAGTTTGGGAGACTTGGTTGACAGTTGGGTGTCTGGTAATGACGGAGATTTTTAATGGAAAATATAACGATTACTCCTGTTTGACGATTAATAAATTGTAGATTGGGACATTGTATATATTGCAAAACCTCTGTCATTCAAAGAGTCCTTATAAACAAATAAATAAATATCTATGGACATTTCACACAGCGCCACCTAGCCCCAAACCAAGCAAAGCTTGTACTATGGAAACCAGATAACTGATACAATACTTATATACATTTTTGCTTGTAAATACATACATAGAATCTCTAAATATATATAACTCAAAGGTGACTGACTAATTGACTGACTGACATAGTGATCTATCAACGCACAGCCCAAACCACTGGATCGGGCTAAAATTTGGCATGCAGGTAGATGTTATGACGTAGGCATCCGCTAAGAAAGATTTTTCGAAAAGAGGGTGAAATGGGTGGTTTTTTTTTTTTTTTTTTTTTTTATGTTAAAGGGAGCAAATAAGCATACGGCCCACCTGATGGGAAGTGGTCACCGTGGCCTATGGACATCTGTAACACCGGAGGCGTCACCAATGCATTGCTTACCCTGTAAGACTCTTTTAACCCTCCTTTTGAAGTACTCCATGTGGTTGAGTTATTTTCCCATAGGCCACGCTGCGGGCGAAGCTGTGGGCAGAAGCTCGTACAATATAACACCCAGACACAGAACAAACACCTATGTTTATCACCCAATTGTTTGTCCTGAGTGGGCAGCGAACCCATAACCCACAGAAGGCAGGATTACCAACTGAGCTATTGGGCCAGTCAGTTATTTCCCATTAAAACTAGGTAGGTACCAAAAAGTTTGTGGGTACCTCTAATAAATTTTCCACGGAGTCGCTGTCACATAAAATATAAGAGCCATAAACTTACCTTTTTGCAATGATGCAAAAATGAAGAACCCAAAGCTAAATTGAAGATCGATTACGTTCTTTCGACAAGAGCCATAAAGGTCATCGAGGGTTTCGATTACGATAAAATTGTCGTTGGTTTCCAACCTCATTTTAATTAATTTAAAACTTCTTTACGCACGCTTGACTTGGGAAGTAAGCTGGTAGCTGCGTAACAAGGCGAACGTAAGTTGAAAGGTGTTAGTTCACGTAAATCTGCACGAGCTGCAGTTGTAAAAGTGCTTAAAATAGCCTATTTGCAATAAATCTTTTGACTTTGATTTTGTTAAATGTTGGTTTAATTTAATCGATTCCCACCCACGGCAAATATTTGTGTGATGAACATCGATGTTTGTCCTGTGTCTGTGTTATTATATTGTTTTCTATGTATGTATTTATGAACAAACATTTGTGTGATAAACATCGATGTTTGTTCTGTCTTAATGTTATTTTTTATTCTATGTATCTATCTAAAAACATGAAGTATCTAAGTATTGTCTCAGTTATCTGGTTCCCATAGTACAAAGTAAGCTTTGCTTAGTTTGGGGCTAGGCGGCACTGTGTGAAATGTCCACAAATATTTATTTATTAATATTAGGTCTTTACCTATGAAATTGCCGTTTTGTTTGAAAAAAGTTAAAGTATTTTTTTTTCGAACTTATTTATTTCTTTTATTCAAAGTAATCACCCCTGCAATCAATGCATCTTTGCCAACGCTGTGGCAGTTTATAGATGCCCTTCTTGAAAAAATCAGCAGGACGGGAGACAACAAACTCTTCAAAGGCGTTTTGTACTGCCTCACGGGAATTGAATTTTTTTCCCGCTAAAAAGTTGTCCAAATTTTGGAAAAAGTAATAGTCGGTAGGCGCAAGATCTGGTGAGTATGGCGGATGAGGGAGAGCTTCCAAACCCAACTCATGCAGCTTAGAGACGGTCTGTTGTGCAGTATGGGGTCGCGCGTTGTCGTGAAGTAGCAGTGGAGACGACCGATTGACCAAAGCTGGTTGCAGACGTGCGAGTTTCGCCATCATTGTGGTCAGTTCTTCAATGTACACATCTGCAGTAATGCTCTCGCCGTTTTGTAAAAAGCTATGATGAATCACACCAGCACTAGACCACCTAACTGTGACCATCACCTTTCTAGGGGTCATTTTTCGTTTTGCACATTGCTTTGGTACCGAACCAGGATCTAACCAACTTGCTGAGCGCTTTCGATTGTCAAAAAGAATCCATTTTTCGTCGCACGTAACAATTCGGTTAAAAATTCCTTCATTTCTGTGCCTGTTAAGCAGTGCAAGGCAAGTCTCGACGCGTACGTTGCGCTGGCGATCGTTAAGTTCGTGGGGCACCCATCTATCGAGCTTTTTTATCTTGCCAATCTGTCGCAAATGGACCAATATAGTTTTGATGCTAACATCAAAAGCTGCTGCCAGCTCAGCTGTAGATTGAGATTCATCAGCTTCCACAATCGCCTTTAATTCATCATTGTTGACCAAAGTTTCCGGACGACCACGAGGTTCATTTTTCAAGTCAAAATTCCCAGAAAGGAACCGAGCAAACCAATAACGGGTTGTACTTTCGTTTGTACAGTTCTCTCCGTTAACGTCGTTGATGTTACGTGTCGTTTGTGCCGCGTTGGTGCCACGACGGAACTCATATTCCATAATTACACGAAATTTCAAAGTATCCATTATGAGAAAAAATGTTGAAATGTAATGAAAATACAACGCTAATCAATAAACAAAAGACTTATATTGTAAATAGAATGTCATATTTTTAAAACAAAATTAATTTGAATTTAGAATTCATAGCAAATCAAAACTTTTTTTTGTTTGAAAAAGTCTGTTCTACAATACGGCAATTTCATAGGTAAAGACCTATTATTTATTTAATTAAAAAATTTCGACTTATAGATAGATACATAGAAAATTCTTTATTGCACAAACAACAAAAATAGAAGATACATAGGCAAACTTAATGCTATAGAGCATTTATCTTCCAGATAACCCTGGTGTATTGTGGTAGGCTTAATGCGGTAGCGCAATATTGACTTATCTTATTAAGAATGTTATTTTTCCATTGCTTGTTGTTAAAGTAATATAATAAATAACTTGTACCTACGAACAGCAACCGCTCAATCACAATTACCTCGGCTTGTTTTATTTACCGACAAGTAACGCCATATATTATTCATCGTATGTAAAAGTCACTCGCAGGAAGGTGTATGGTACAAACCACAAACTTTCTTAGGGTATACACGTTAATATAAATAATAATCTTGACTTTTCTTTAAATTAATTACCTCGATTGTGTAACAAGAAAAACTTAAAGCCAGCTTTATAACTTTATTTTGTTCAAAAGCGCTTATAGAGCGCTTATAGAGCTTTTAAAGCTTAATTTAAATTGTGAAACTAGTTTCGTGAATGATGAAGTTGTTAAAAAAATATTGTTCATTTTGTATTAGTCGCGAAATACATAGTACCGCTGAGGTTATAGATTATTATGAAACAGCGAAACCACGTAAAAAAATCTTAAAAGACTGAATTTAAATTGTGAAACTAGTTTCGCGAATAATGAAGTTAATTAAAAAATAGTATTCATTTTGTTTAAGTCGCGAAATACACCGCTCAGGTTATAGATTATTATGAAACAGCGAAACCACCTTAAAAATCTGTTACAGGTTTCTTAGTTTAATATCTGCTTAAAAAATTTAGAACTTATACCTTAATATGAGTACTAAACTTGGCCTGTTAAATTATTACCTCGTTTGTCCTTCTTATTTAATAATAATCTTCCTACCTTGATTTTTTTTGTTTTCACATTGATAAAAACAGAGTATAGAGCTATTACATCACATTTTAAATTGTGAAAATAGTTTCGTGCAAGTCCGTATAAGTCGTGATATAAACATTACCGCTGAGGTTGCATCTCCTTGAACGTTTAGGCTTTATTACGAAACTAATATCGCGTTAAAGAAATTTATATCAAATAATAATAATAATAATAATGATATGTGTGGACATCTCACACAACGCCATCTAGCCCCAAACTAAGCAAAGCTTGTGCTATGGGAACCGGATAACTGATACAATACTTAGATACTTTTTTGTTTGTAAATACATACATAGAATACAATATGACACCCAGACACAGAACAAACACCTATGTTCATAACACAAATGTTTGTCCTGAGCGGGAATCGAACCCACAACCCACAGTTCAGAAGGCAGGGCTACTACCAACTGAGCTATCGGGCCAGTATAATAAATCTAGCAAATACGAAGCTTTTGGGCTTAACATTTCAAATATAAGCTCTCCATTGAAAAGTAGCATCCGTTTGACTAAATCAAACCCTAATATCGTGAGAAGAGACAGAGTTACGCGATAAAAAGCGAGGCAAGTTCTAAGTGAATACAACTGCAACTGTGTGTGCTAGCTCTGTGCAAACTGAATTACACTTTATTGTGTCTCAGCAAGAGTTGCTATTCATTTAAATGGTTAAATGATGTTCTGTACCTTTTGCTATTGTGTTTTCTGTGCCTTTCGAAAGCGTTTACTATTGAAATTATTTGTTGCCATTGGTATGCCAAAACGCAGGTTTTCCTAGTTTGGGGACCAATGTTTTCCAACCAAGAGTAAACTAATATTTTTTTTATAGACTGTTTTTATGTTTAAAACGTTGTTTTTAAACATTAATTAATAAACTATTTCATTTCCTTTAATTTCATTTTTATATTATTTATTTAAATCGTCTTTCTCTCTTAGTTTACTCCAAACACATACATAATTCACGTTCCGTCTGCTGCCTAATGTATTAGGAGCTGTACCTAAATATTTATGTGTGATCTCCAATCTACTAATGAATTTTAGTGCCCGGTAATTGTTGGGAAACGAATGGGAACGAGCGTGTATGAATGGAATGATTCATTTATAATCCGGGAAATTTAGGTGTTTGCGCGAGTTTAAATTAATCTCGTTTAGTTTTTGATCGTAAATTAGTAATTTGGAAGCGCTTTTTGCGCAGTTTTTTAACTGGTTAATAAAGTTACAACTGTAACAAACTGTAATCTAGAAAGATGACAATTTTGTAATTGAATGGCGTAATGAGCTAGTCGTTCTCCTGACGTTAAGCATCGCGGCCGCCTATAACAGTGCCATTTTGAATTCTATATTATAAAGTTTTGCGTGACACTGCACTATGCACGTCATCGAGGCATTAGCACAGTTAATACAATTTCAAGACTATGAAACCAGCTGAGTGATCACGTGACTCAATTGCAACCAATAGAAACACAAAGTATGGATTTGACAGTTTGAATACGCAGTTTATGTGCATAGTTAGTAATTGAATTTCTCCTGTTGCATTGCAATCCAAGTTTCATGATCACCCCCCAGGTTATCTCATTAGCCCAGTGATTTCACTACCTGCAGTGCCTTTTAAACTGGAACACAGTAGTGCTTGCACACTAATTGTTTGGTCCATTTTGTTATATGAACTTTTGTAATTAAAACATTAATGAGTTTTCTTTCATACAAACTATATCATAAAACAAACACGAGTATTCAACGAATATTATTTATCATTTATTTATTTACTCTACTAAAACTTTTTTCAATATGTTTTATTTTTATTGACAATAATCCTCGAATTTTGGTTGGAGACTACCAAAGCCCTGACGTCATATCACTCTGACATATTGAGTCTTGTTCAGTGACACGTAAATGGGAATAAAAGCCGAATGTGCTTGATAAAAAATATTTTGCTTTTGTTTTCTTAGTTTGGGGATAGATGGTGCTGTAGGAAATGTCCACAAATATTTATTAATTTTACCATCATACATTTTAGAAGTGAAACTTCTTTTCAATTGAATCTTACTTATTAAAACTTTACGTACATTTGACTTGTGCAGTAAGCTGGAGAATGCGAGGCGAAGGCATCTCCAAAATTGGTATTAATATATTAGTATATGACAATTTACAATTGCCAAGATGACATTAACATTAAACAAAGCAAAAAAAAGTTATACCAGCCGATAGATGGAGCTAAACTAAAGAAGTTTTACTTCAGTCGTGTGTCAATAATAACTGACATAATAATTAACAATGCATAACAACTAACATAATAATCATGCCATTGGAACAGGGCCGAGTGAGATTTGAACCAGACTGCATCGGTTTGAATGACACAAGCTACCACTGCGCCAAAGGTTATAAGGTTTTGATGAGGTACTTATAAATAGTTTTTATTTATTTATTTGTAGGGCTACTTCTATTGGTCTTTCCCAAAAATATATACCTACGTAAAACATTATTCCACTATACACCATCTATTAGTCTGCAATACATCTCAGACTGACAATGTAAGCCTCAATGAGGGTCGAACGCGGGTAAGATCCCAAGTCTTGACAGTTAGGCTCTAATCACGTGAATTATAGACCTATTGCCTGTAATGTGTAATGTTTTACTAGGTGATAGGACTTTTCTGCAAAGTTCATCGAGGTAGGTACCACCGCTTTGCCAGTTATTCTGCCGCCAAGCAGTAGTGCGCAAGCACTACTGTGTTCCGGTTTGAAGGGCACTGTAGCTAGTGAAATTACTGGGCAAATGAGACTTTATGATCTGATCTCACAGTTTAGTAATCTTATTACTAGATTGTGCTGATGTCTCTGGATGACGTGCGCAGTGCAGTGTCATATCTTATACTTTAGTCGTCGTATACTTTAGTATTCCGAGTGACACTGCAGCTGATATGGGCAGCCGTGTCGTTTAACATCAGGCGAACGGCTACCTCGTCACGTCATTCCTTACCAAGCAGTACCGCCAAGCAGTAGTGCGCAAGCACTACTGTGTTCCGGTTTGAAGGGCACTGTAGCTAGTGAAATTACTGGGCAAATGAGCCTTTATGACCTAATCTCACAGTTTTGTAATCTTATTACCAGACTGTGCTGTCTCAGAATGACGTGCGCAGTGAAGTGTCACGCGAAACTATAATTTAGTGTTTCAAGTATCACTGCAACTGATATGGACAGTCGTGTCGCTTAACATCACGCGAGCGGCTTGCTCGTCATGTCATTACGTAACATTAAAGTAAAAAAAATTATTCCCTTACTGGAAATTGGTACGTAATCAGATGTCTAGTGCTTCGTTGCTTTTTTATGTTAAGGAATGACGTCTGCCCATGTCTGCCTGTCTGTCATGCCCAAGTCTGCCTAAAAAGAAAACGACGTGAACGAAGGAACGTGATGAGCTAATCGTTCATCTGATGCTAAGTGACACGGCTGCCCATATGAGTTGCAGTGTCACTCGGAACTCTAAAGTATATAAAGTTACGCGTGACAATGTACTTTGCACGTCATCCTGAGACATCGGCACAGTAATTAGATTTACCAGACTGTGAGATCTGGTCATAAAGTCTGACTCGTGCAGTAATTTCACTAGCTACAGTGATTTTTAAACTGTGCTTGCACACTACTGCTTGACGGCAGAATAGCTGGCAAAGCAGTGGTACCTACCTAGACGAACTTTGCAGAAAAATCTTACCACCTAGTAAAGGTGGAGTCTGAAATGAGGAGGTCTGCAGTATTGTCGCATTTTGATGATTTGCATTTATGTGTTGCACCAGCGAGAAATGTAGACAGCTCTTTCAAAATACCAAATTTTACAGACCTTCGTATTTTCAATGATTTTGTTCCCATATACATTACTCTTACGATACAATTAGTTTTACTCCTACACAATAAGTTTCTTATATCTTCAGGAATCTTGTATGGCGCAGGGCACTGCAGGTATCTTTTGGAAAAATTGTTTAAGCAAATTTCAATCGCCTTCATTTTATACTCAAACGAGCTTCTGCCCGCAGCTTTGACCGCGGCGTGGCCTATAAGAAGATAAATCAACCACCCATTTCACCCTCTTAAGGGTGGAATTTCGAAAAATCCTTTCTTAGCGGATGCCTACATCGACATAACACCTACTTGCATGCAAAATTTCAGCTCGATCCGTCCAGTGGTTTGGGTTGTGCGTTGATAGATCACTATGTGAGTCAATCAGTCACCTTTAAGTTATATATGTTTAGAAGTAATTGGATGATATATTTTTTCCACTTACAGTGATTTAAAATCAAAACTATTGCAACGATTTCGATCAATATGTAGATTCGATATGTAGGTTTATTTTTTTTCTCAAATAATTTATTTTACCATATATAGTTATTGTTACTTAGATAAGTATGCAAAATGTTAGCTCAACCGGGAACCGGGAAGTTAGTCAAAAGTGACTTATAAGATTTTATTACATTCTTAGTTAGTTAGTTTTTCCTCGATTTCCTTGAGATTGATATGATAATGGGAACATTTTGAACTAAAAAAGATTGTTTTTAATCGGTTCACAATTGACGAAAATATCGACGTATACACAAAAAAAAAACACACAGATTAACATAGTACCTCTTCTTTTTTGGAAGTCGGTTAAAAAGGGCCAATATTAGCACAATGTTTATCGTACAAACTCTAAATTACAAAATACCCTGTCAAAATAGCATACCCACATCACACGCTACGCCGTCCCGAGCTTACATCTGTCAGTCGTTACGACCTGACTTACGGCTGTCAGTCTAAACGATTTGACTTTGACTTGACTCACGGACGCTCGGCGACCTGGCGTTATGTTATGCCATTTGGAAAGATTACGAGATTATTACGTGATGTCTGAGGAGCAATTTCGGAATGAGGAAAAATTATGTACATTTGTGAAATGTGTAATAATTTCGTAAAAAAAGGAAAATTGAATTATTTTAGTTGCAAAATGTGTTAATAGAATTCGGAGTTATTTTGATTATGATATTACAGGATTTCACAGAGAATATGAACCTTCAGAAAACGATTTGCATTCTTTTCTTGCCAATCACAAGCCTGAAGATGTCCACTAGTGGCCATAGGTGGAGACCTATGGCTCTGTCCTTTAGACCTATGACGCTCAAAGTCGTCCTCTATAGGGGAGCCTTCAGAAGACCACTTTGAGCGACTTGAATCGATGGCGATTTATGAACTAAAACTTTTTATTTTTTTATGTTTAGGGATGATAATGTTGGTGGATGATGATGGTGGTGGATGATAGATGATAATGGTGAAACGCTAGTCGTTCACCCGATGTAAAGAGACGCGGCCGCCCATAACAGAACAGTGTCACTCGGAACTCTATAAAATTCAGTGTCATTCGGAACTTTAAAATATAAAATTTCGCGACACCCGACACTGCTAAGCTTTCCATTCTAACATATTTCTAGATGTAATATTGTGTAGAACATTTTTTTCAAATATTTTAGTCAATGATGTGATGAGCTGGGCGACACGGATGCCTATAACAGAACAGTGTCACTCGGAACTCCGAAATATAGTTTCGCGTGACACTGCACTGCGCACATCATCCTGAGACATCAGCATAGTCCGGTAATAAGATTACTCGACGGAGATCAGATCATAAAGTCTCAATTGCCCAGTAATTTCACTAGCTACAATACCCTTCAAACCGGAACTTGCGCACTACTGCTTGACGGCAGAATAACTGGCAAAGCGGTGGTACCTACCTATATGAACTTTGCTGAAAAGTCCTACCACTAGTTAATGAAACTCCAAAAAATCCCTAGTGATAGATAAAAGACTAACATATTATTTGCACTTCAAAAACTTGACATTCACCAGACCTTTTTTATTCATGACACCAAAGTGTATTTTGAAAAGATAGAGCATCCCAAATATTCATGAAATATAAATACGGTATAAACTTATGGCACAACTGAGACCCCAAAGGACCTCTCTCAAAAGATAAATACCACCAAAAAATCCAAGAAATTGCTCTCTATTCACAGCACAAAATTCTTTCAAAATCTCGGGTGCCACAATACTGGATGAATACACGATGAATATACGCATAGTCGGTATGTATGTATGGTATATCTGCATACCGCTAGCGCTACGCAATAATGTTGAGTGCTCCTTGGTATAAAGGTGCTGGTACATTTGCTATTTGGTCGCGCGAGTTTGTTATATACCTTTATATAATTTTTTGGTTCCTTACAAAAACTATCTTACAACCACTACGCTATCCGATCATCCATCAAATCCCTTAAAGCTAAGCTACGAGTTACGCGTGGAGTACTTCATTTAATTTCTAAGTAATACTTTATTATTAATAATAATAAATATAAATCTCGCTAATACGAGAAGAAATAATTTTATTTCCTTCGGTATTTTTTGACCGGTCAGGGCTTTGGGCATTTCACCCATTACCCGGGTGGTTACTCCAGGGGTACTGGCCAGTGCTTGGGAGCAGACCGACCTTGGTCGAAGCCACTTTCGCTCCACTTGGTGGCTGGTTTCATATAGGGTGTCATTTTGTCATGTGGAAACCAGGAGAGACAAGAAGGAAGGATTTACCATGCTAAGGTTTCTATACCATTACCTAGACTCTAAACTTTACTGTTCAGTCGGACGATTTGTCACCCCAGTATAAACGCTCCCTAATCTTGAGAGATATCTCGCGAACCCAAGTTTATAGTTGAAGTGTAGGATTACGTATAAAATGAAGTATAGTGTCAGGAGTACCCGTGTGAGAATAAGTGATGTCGCAAAGTTATTCCAGTTATATATCTGTGCAATGGAGTTTATCTTCACTTTCAGAGGGAAAATGGGATTCAAGAAAATACAATATTTCGGTTATTTTCTCGAAGTCACAGATAAGCTTGAAGATCCATATTGCTATAGACAACGGGAGTAGTCATAGTATATTAGTGAAGGTCATCGTTCTGTCATAGAGAAGTAGCTCTTTCAGGCCTTTTCTTCACTCAATTAGTCACCTTATATTAATAGTAATAATAATAGCGCCCAACGCTCAGATATCTTGGACCTTAACTAAGATTCCCTGTGTCTAGGGACCTAGGAACTATGATGACCATGGTCCCACAACACCCAGACTCAGAACAAGTATTTGCGATTTTTTTCTGTGCTCGAATATTTTTCCTGCCGCAGGAATCGAACCCGCCGCCTCCAGGCTATGAGCCGACCTGCTCAACCACCGCACCACAGAGGCTGTCATTAATTATAACTCTCCTCTAGATATTTATTTTCAAATAACTTTTCTGTTCAATAATATAATGGCGAAATACATTAAAATGTGAAACAAACACGCTGTCTCTTGCGTTACATTTGGAATGGAATTTATGGTCGTACTTTAAAGTATGAAAAGTACGAACGCTGCTTATACCGAATTGTAATACTGATAATGCTGATTCCAGGGGCTATAAATAATAATACATCTTATTATAATAAAATCCTTAATATAATATTATAAACGCGAAAAAAGTTCGCGTAATTTTGTACGGAGTAGTGGCGTCATTTTTTTTTATGCGATCAACTATGGATGTAGGGATATTTGTTACGCTTACACGCAATAACTACTGAATGGATTTTAATGTAACTTGGAATGCAGATACGATGAATTTACACATGGGATATTTGTATTCGTGAAATCAAAAATCATAGGGCGCCACTATTGAAAAATATTTCTAAACGTAAAACGATCTAATTACGTTTCTAATTAATCTTTAATTTTTAAATTGGGTTGTTCATGGTACCATAAATGTAAACTTGAACTTATTTTCAAGCAAAACGGTCTAAAAGTGTGCTAAAATTGAGTCCAAAATTCGTAATTTCGATCAAAACGATACAATTCCAATAGTCTTTTGGAAGCGAGCACGTTTTCGTTCAAAATTGGATAATTTTCATACAAAGGAGTTTGAATATTTTAGTATGAAGCCGGGTAAACCTACTCACCGTAATATTGTTTTTATTCAATGTAGCGGCAACTTATAGCGCCTATAGGGTCCATAAGAATTGCGCCATCTAGCCCCAAACTAAGCAAAGCCAACTAGATAACTGATACAATACCTATATACTCTTTTGTTTTTTAGTACATACAGACATAGAACACAATATAGCACCCAGAAACAGAACAAACATTGAGGTTCTTCACACAAATGTTTGTCCTGGGTGGGAATCGAACCCACAACCTATAGTTCAGATGGCGGGAAGTCTTGTGATTCAGCGAGATAAAATGCTGCCAGTATTCTGGGAACCTTTCCACGCGGTGGTGAGTTGGATAGCATATTTGTTTTGTAAATAATATTTTATTAATTGTAATTTTTATTTATAGAGTGCCTGTACACATTAATGTTTTTGTTAAACATATCGAATATGAAAATGACGACGAATATGATATTGTAAATAGTACATAGTTCGCTAGTTTGATTTTACCACTTCTGTTCGTGTAAGAAACTCATCATTACAGTACGGTGTAATGACAGCCTCCCTATATAAGTCGCACATAAAACGCATAAACACATCCTGTGGTCTCGTAAACATATCGAATAGGATTCTATCCGGAAAACTATTGGAATTTGTACGAATGTAATGTTGTTATTATTATTCTTATTAAAGAAAATCTACGGACTTATTATGAGTAGAAAATAGACAAAAGAAGACAAAACTGCTATTTTCTACTACAGTTATCTTTAATTGAAGGGTTGAGAATAAAAAGGGTTTAACTGTCAAATACATAATTTCGAGAAAATTGACTTTAAACTTCAACGGTGTCATTTTAATGTAGAGTGCTTATAAGGTAATAGAAAAGGTTTATGTAATTTTCAGTAGCTTGAAAATGTTTTAATTCTATTTTAAATACTAAATATAGTACTAATTCATACAATTACTGTAAAAATATAATATAATAAAATAAATAAAATAATGTTTTTATACTAAGCGAACTATACAGTTCGCTTCTGTCACAGGAATACTCCTGTGACAGATAAACCGTTTTTAGACTCAAAATCTCGAGATTTAAGCTTAATTTCGGTATTTTCAGTATGTATTATTGTAGATTATTTCACGCTGAATCCAAAGATACTCATAAGTCATTTAAAAAAAAAATCAGTTAAACCCTTTTTGTTCTCACCGCTTCAATTTTGATTGACTTGATTTTTATCTGGAAATAAACTCATTTCATTTTACTATCTGGCGAGTTAGTGATCAAACATAAATCTATAACGACAGAAAAACAAAAAAGGTAACAAAAAAAATCTGTTGAATTATTGCAAATGAATGTAACCTTAACCTAGCTTAACTGAATCGTTGTTTGAAACAAAGTTGCCGCAAATTTAGGTCGTCTTTCGTAACTTTGCAGGTTCTGTGTTAAACGAGGCCTATTTGGTAACCGCCTGGTTTAGATGGCTGTATTTAAATCAACTTTTAGAATCACTGTTTTCATATTCTCCGTTTTGAAGTGAATTACGTCATTAGTGACGTCATCATAAGTCGGAAGACTCTCATAGTTGACCATACGCCTACCCCACAGAGTGGTACTTTGAGCGGTTTTGACCACGGCGCTGGTTACCCTACCCCATGTCTTCCATTTCTTGGTCACCACTCAATAACCATTCTTTCCAATTCTTTAGTTTTGCAAGTGATGTGCCCTGCCCATTGTAATTTTCGCTTGCTTATTTTGATAACTATGTCTCTATCCATCTAGCCCTCTTAAGAAACAGTTCCAATCACAGTGCTAGAATATGTTCGCTTTTATACGCAAGTATAAATGTCTTATTGTTCGCAGTCAAATGTCATAGTTCGACTGCATTTTATTCAACCAGTCTTCATAACAACCAGTTTTTTTTTATCAAGAACTGTTTTTTTTTACAAAATGACTTATTGGTATCGTTGGATTCAGCGTGAAATTATCTACAATAATACATTCTCAAAATACCGAAATGAGGCTTAAATATCGAGATTTTGAGTCTAAAAACGGTTTGCCTGTCACAGGAATACAGTTCGTTTAGCATAAAAACATTACTATATTTATTTAATTATATTGTATTTTTACAGTAATTGTATGAATTAGTACTATATTCAGTATTTTAAAATAGAATTAAAACATTACAACATATTATATTGTATTTTTACAGTAATTGTATGAATTAGTACTATATTCAGTATTTTAAAATAGAATTAAAACATTTTCAAGCAACGGAAACTTACGTAAACCTTTTCTATTACCTTATAAGCACCCTACATTAAAATGACACCGTTGAAGTTTAAAGTCAATTTTCTCGAAACTATCAATTTGACAGTTAAACCCTTTTTATTCTCAACCCTTCAATTGTCACCCAAATTGTTCCTTATCCAAAAGATGTTGTTTCTTACCATCAATAAACAGATACTCTCGTATTCAAACTAATTAAGGTACCTATGGAGTCGTAGTTACTTTAATCTAATTTTAGGTAATTCCTATCTCAGTTTTAAGAAACAGGTTGCCGCCTGATTTGAGCATCACAGCAAATCATATTTAATTACGTTAAGTTTCATGAGTGAATAAGTGTCACTATGAACTCTAAAATGTAAAATTTCGTGTGACACTGCACTGCCCACATTATCCTGAGACATCAGCACAGTCTGGTAATAAGGATAATAGACTGTGAGATCAGATCGTAAAGTCTCATTTGCTTAGTAAATTCACTAGCTACAATGCCTTTCAAACCAGAACACAGTAGTGCTTGGGCACTACCATTTGGCGGTAGAATAACTGGCAAAGCGGTGGTACCTACCTAGACGAACTTTGCAGAAAAGTTCTACCACCTAGGAAATAAATCACAATTCTTGTAAACAGACATCTTTGCCGTATTTTAACATTACACTACATTCTCACTACATGAAAGTTTACTCTGCGCAATGCATTAAACTACTTAATACGAAATTCTTGTATATGCAAACGCAGCCATATTAATGTTTGTTTGCGAAGAAAAATTTTAATATAAAAGGTTGAATGTATCATGAAAGCGTTTTAAGTCAAAGTATTTTTTGACAGCTGCTAAGGGAGAAGGAACAGCTAAGTTTTTTAAATAACAATGAAATTTTTTATCTTAGTAATTGTTAGTTCGTAACAAAGGTCGTTTTGATAACAATTTTTCCATGGTTATATGTAACGTAATTTATTATTTTTCCTTTGTTATTTAGCAGTTTTATAGTTATTAATCTTTATTTTTAAAATATACTCTAAAAGGTTTTTTAGGTAAATGCATGTATTGCACTATAAGTATCCTTGAATAGATACAATCTTCTTCTTTTAAATATATATAACTCAAAGGTGACTGACTGATTGACTGACTGACATAGTGATCTATCCGTTGATAGATCACTATGTGTATACTGTGCGTTCACAGCTCAAACCACTGGACGGATCGGGCTGAAATTTTGCATGCAGGTAGATTTTATGACGTAGGCATCCGCTAAGAAAGGATTTTTCGAAATTCCAATCTTAAGAGGGTGAAATGGGTGGTTGAATTATTTTCCTATAGGCCACGCCGCGGGCGAAGCTGCGGGCAGAAGCTCGTGTAATATATTGTCTAAACGCATTGTAGAGCAATTGGACTTGCAAAATGTTGATAAAAAACTTGTGTACTTATAAAACAGTGCTGTGGGCTGATTGCCTTAAAATCAAGCGCTGAATCCGGTGGATCAATCGGTTATTGTTAAATAAAAATTATAATTATAAATTGCAAAACTGTAACCTTCATTTAGTCACCTACGATAGACAACACTCCCAGTACATACCTTCTCTAATACAAACATCCGCTCAAATATATTACTTTAATCCGCCGCCGCATAGCGCCACGGGAATTAGGCAAATGCAATCGGATCCAACGGATAGGGGGCGCAGCTGTGCAGGTACAGGATTAGCCTAGAATGTAGGATTGGTAGTTACGTAACTGTTCTATATGTACCTATTTGAGGATAGGTATACAGAAGACTAGAACAAAATGTAGATTACACACTCAGAACTGGAAAATAAAACCAAAAAGGAATACCAAGTCGGAAGTCATTTCATTTCAAATTTAGTCTGTAAGGTGACTCCAATAGGTGGTTCACTGTTCAGCGTTGGTTCAAAAGAATTAACATAAGAATGAATTGAAGGGATGAGATCAAAAAGGGTTTAACTGCTTTTTTTAACAAAATGACTTATGGGTATCGTTGAATTCAGCGTGAATTATCTACAATAATACATTCTCTAAAATCCGAAATGAGGCTTAAATCTCGAGATCGTCAGTCTAAAAACGGTTTATCTGACACAGGAATACAGTTCGCTTAGCATAAAAACATTATTATATTTATTATAATTATATTATATTTTTACAATAAATATACGAATTAGTACTATAATATGTGTTTTAAAATAGAATTAATAGATTTTTAAGCAACTGAAACTTACATAAACCTTTTTTACTACCTTATAAGCACTCTACATTAAAATGAAGTCGTTGAAGTTTAAAGTCAATTTTCTCGAAACTATCAATTTGACAGTTAAACCCATTTTATTCTCAACACTTCAATCGAGAGTTTCTATCAACTGTCACATATCGGATCAGAGATAAGTTTCTGCTCATTGTTCAAAAACTTCTGCTGAAATGACTTGACTTCTCTATTTGTTATTCATTTGATTGCTTCATATTTTCGTTTCGAACGTGTCGTCTATATTGTTAAGTCTGTGGTACAACGACGCCAAGTTGCAATTTCAAACAAATAAATGCATTTATTCGTAGCTAACTTTAATCAGAGCTTTTGAACTCCAAGCACATAAAAGTATAAACAAACGAGGTCGGCATAAAAAGACACACAAGAAAATTTTAATCTACATTCTTTGTTGCTTTTAATTTCACATACTTCCATTCTAATATAATATATTTAAATAACGTCCAACGATCACATATGTAGTTTCTGAACCTAAACTAAGATTCCCTCTATACCATGGACCCAGGAAGTATAAAGATATGGTTCCACAATAAAATTGTTTGCGAGTATAATATAAATGAAATGTATTTGTTGGTTTGGTGTTGTTGCTTTCATGCTAAGATGGCTGAATGATATGATATGATGGTTGAATTAAATGTTTACACACATCATTACAATTTTATCTCGCATTTAATTCCGTCTCATAAAAGTAGCTACCCCTGCACAAGTAGCACGAGCTGTAGAACAAGAATAGACATATTTCTTCTCGAGAAAAGAAATATGTCAAATTCTACAAGAATAGTAATATGTCAAATTCTGCAAGAATAGAAATATGTCAAATTCTACTTAAATAGAAATATGTCAAATTCTACATGAATATAAATATGTCAAATTCTACAAGAATAGAAATATGTCCAATTCTACTCTCTCCACTTATTCTCTCGTTTGACCAATGAAAACCCAAAACGTTGACGACAAAATCGTTTATTCTTCAAATACTTTCTCAAGAGAAGAGATAATTATGTCGATTTATACAGCTCATATTACTCGTGACGGTTAAGATAGTGGGGCCGTGCCAAAATTTTTAATCCACTACTGCTTCTTAATTTATATAATAATATACATTTGTACACATTTCACACAGCGCCATCTAAGCCCAAACCAAGCAAAGCTTGTATCCAGATAATTGATAGAATACTTAGATACCTTAAAAAAATACACACATTGAATTAATAAACCCAGACACAGAACAAGCACCTATGTTCATCACACAAATGTTTATGCTGAGTGGAAATCAAACCCACAGCTAGTACGGTCACTACCTATAAATGATTAATTATGATTATGATATGACTAGGTGGTAGGACTTTTCTGCAAAGTTCGTCTAGGTAGGTACCACCGCTTTGCCAGTTATTCTGCCGCCAAGCAGTAGTGTGCAAGCAGTACTGTGTTCCGGTTTGAAGGGCAATGTAGCTAGTGAAATTACTGGGCAAATGAGACTTTATGATCTCACAGTCGTGTAATGTTATTACCAGACTGTGTTGATGTCTCAGGATGATGTGCGCATTGCAGCAGTCATGCGAAACTTTACATGTTGGAGTTCCGAGTGACACTGTTCTGTTATGGGCGGCCGTGTCACTTAACATCAGGTGAACGACTAGCTCGTCACATCATTCAATAACATAAAAAAAAAATATTATGATTACCAACTAACCTATTGGGACAGTCGTTTATTATGTAGTTTGGTGACTGTTGTCTTAAAACAGTTTATTAAGTCACAATACTCTCCTGCATTACATTGCTGGCCAACATAAATACCCACAAATCTCTCTGTGCAGGAAGCCAGTAATCCCTCTGTTTCGGATAACGGCCCGCAGTGTAAGCGCTTCTCTCCCCTAATTGCATTTAGGGCTTTGAATAATTGTCCTTGTAATTGCAGTGTAAGAAAAGCGGGATCTGATAGCTGCGTCTTTTCCACTAAGGTTGTTTTTAGCATATACTTATTTTAAATTCAGACAAGAATTTCGTGATTGATCTCTTTAGTGATCGGAATTTTATGTATTATCAATATCGACAAACCAACAAAAACCACCTCTTTCATTTCCTAGATATTAAGAGCTATTTCAATCTCTGATTAAGAAGAATAAGCTAGTGATTTTTCAATAGACGTGACCAACATTTTACGTGTTTAGTTAAAGTGAAGTGTGTTTCTTTTTCCTTACTTTCTCATTTCCAACATAATTCGCTTCTTCTTCTTCTTCTTCTTTCTTATTAGTATGATAAGTTTTGAAACTGCATTGTTTTTATTTTTTAATTGTAACTGCTATCATAATAAATATATTTATTAGATAGATAGATAGATAGAAAAAACTCTTTATTGAAACACCACATTACAAGAACAATTTACAAGCACAAACTTAAAAATTAAGTGTCACAATGGGTCTTATCGCTTAAAGCAATTTCTTCCAGACAACCCAATTACATTCGCGTATAGAATTAGTCTTTTTCATAGTACCGTAAGACCACACAACGCCTTGAGAAATGCGAGAAGGTTACATCATTACGATATTAAAAAATCTGTCCCAAATGGCCCTTCAGAGGGCCCGGCCCCAGGCATCGTATGGGAATAAATTATAAAGTTTAACATAGGCTGTTACAAAATGCAGCCCAAAACAGTTGGCGAGTGATAGCGTCAGTGTTGTCACATGGAGTTATTGCCGTGGAATTACTGACAGAACCAAAATTAGAGTTTCATGTAACGCGTGAACTGCGACTTTAATATGTCACCCGCAGTGCGTAATGTATGGTGCAAAATGTTTTATTTCAGTGCTCGTTGACTCGTTACTAATGACTAATTACCACCAAATGAAGCAAGAGTTAGTTATTACTTTATTTACATGTTTAATGCAATAGTACATTATTGCAAAGACAGCGAAATAGGCAATTGCAGGTAAAGTATGAGTTTGATACGAGACAGGCAATTGCCATTTCGGCCAAGGCATATATGGTGCTTTTCTTTAAAAAAAATGCAAGGAACAAAAAGGGCCTTCTACATAATAAATTTAATTTTCTTTTGATTTCGCTGGAAGCAGGTTTTCCATCGCTAATTTAGCTTCCGATTTTAATTTGGTGGAGTGCAGTCAATGTCCATTTCATTTTCACTTTCAGAATCATCGGAACTCATTGTAATTTACTTTTATCAACCAAATAACAACGAACTCCGCTTTGCCGCCAATTTTTATTTTATTTTACAGTTTGTGCCGAAAGGTAAACGCATCTTTGGCTATACAGCCACGAGAACGCAATGTGTACAATCGATGAAAGAGTTCTAAATTCAAACAGCACACCGTTTCATACAACATTGCCGATGCGTTCTTCGTTCCAAATTCAAAGTATGCGCCGGGAAGTGATTTTGGATTTCAGTCTACGTAAATATGATAAATAAACCCAAAAATTCAAGTCTTTTTTATTATAATACCAAATTATTTCGGAAATGAATTAAATGCTATTTTTTAATTCCTACGTATTTATGCTAGCAATAAACTTTCCAAAAGAGTCAAGATTTTTTTGTTATGGTGCTTTTTTCGAATAGGTATCTCCATAGATTATGTCGCACTACCTTGTGAAGAAAGAAATAACAGAGCCGTTTAAAAAGGATCTCCTTTACTCTGATCTGTGGGCATAATATCTCAACCACTAATCTGACTTTGGAATAAAATGGTCATTAACAATGATTAAGAGTTTCCTCAATGAGATCGGTAAAAAGATTTGATGAATATATTTCGGAACGAAGATTATTAAGATATTTTGGTTTCTGATAACACCGGAAGATGTATTTAAGGTTATTTTAAAAGGGATTATATAAGCTTGACTTGAAAATGTTCTATTACAATGCTAATGCAGCATAGATGATCAAGTGATTCCATTAAAGCTTTTAGACTATTATTTTGAAAATTTATGGAACATTAAAAACATTTAGAGTGGTGATGACAATGAAAAGATGTCAATATTTTTTTCAATGTTTTTATACAATAAAAGTTTCATTTTCATGGACAGAAAAGTATTTACATTCAACCGTGACATAAAACCTTCAACTCTGTTGAAGTTATAAATTTGAAAAAAAAGATACAATTAACAAGATAATCCTAACTTACTATACTTGCCGCGCTCTCATTGGTCGACGCTTCACCGCTTCAAACCAGTTAGCGCTGGATATAACCGGATTAGTGCAGTTTTACATAAATCTGGCGCTTTGATAAAATGTTATGTAAACAAAGGAAGCGTTAACGAAATTTATTAAAAACAGTCATTTTTTACATTTTTTTTAGGCCGACATTTAATCCTTTTTAATATTCCATGTAACTTTCCGTTCACATTTAAAGCTTGTACTGTGGAAATAATACAACTAATACAATACTCATATACTTACTTTTTGTTTGTAAATACATACATAGAATGCAATTTGACACCCAGACAGAGAACAAACATCGATGTTCATCACATAATGATTGTCCTGAGTGGGAATCGAACCCAAAACCAACTGAGCTATCCAGCTAGTATGGATAATTACTTGTTTTCAGCCATTAACTTCTGCGGAATAGTTACGTCCGCATCGCAGTCGCAAGATTGCTTATGTATATCCTAAGTCTTACCACCAGTTTTGAGCGCCAAAATCCGGACCGTGCCGGTTAAATCCAGATAGAACCGAATTTATGCAGTTCCCACCGGTTTCTGATCCCGAGACGGGGAAAATGCAAATGCGCCTTCGGAACGAGATCAGACGTAAAATTGTTCCAACTTTTTGCAGTTTAATTAAGATTTATTCTGGTTCTTTATGAATATTGATGAGGCATTTTTCGTAGTGGATGAGAATACGCCAGTTGTTGAGGGTTTGTTCAAGATTCTTTGGGTGTTTTGAACAATTGAGATTTTTGGTGGAGATTAACTTAAATTATTCGTACCTTTGAATGGGTTTCGATGGTTTTCGCTCCTGAAACAAAAACAAATTAAATAAATAAAAGTAACAATTAATCTGGATTACGATACTGACAAATCCCCAGTACAGTATGGAGATTTAGTTAATTCAACTCATCATTAGCGTAAAGAAAAAGAAAAAAGAAAAAAATACATCCAGTGTGAGGATGAAGTCGCATAATGGTAAAGTGATTCCGCTTGTTGCTGGAGCTTCCTGAACGTAAGTTATACCAATATTCATAACAGGTTCAGAAAACTCTATGAGAATTTCGTCATCGCGATTCAGAAATAACATCTCCAATAGTGGGCGCCATCTAGTTCAACTTAAAGAAACTAAGACAAACATAAACCTTAATAGTACCTGCTGTAGTAGGTACCTATTGTAGTAGATTTGGACACATGCATATTTGGCTCAACTCGCCCCGTCTTCGCACGGGTAAATTGGTAAAACGCGGTTGAACGGGATAAAAAAAACTTTGTCCGTCTCCTTAAGCTAAGCTAAGCTCTCTTCTCACCAATTTTCAGCCAAATCAGTTCAGCCGTTCTCGAGTTATATAGATTTTAGAAAACCCACCCGTTTTTTATCATTCCATTATATTTTCGAGCAGATGAGGGTTTTCTATCCATTCTAACGAGGACAGCAGCTTATCAAAGAATACTTGTCTAAACAAATACAGTGGCAGGAATCAACCTTTGTGCCAACTAAATCCTATTATGGAACAGTGGAGTTTGCAACTTTTTCGAATCGGCTTATTGGACAGTGGCGTAGAGAAGTGCTCAAAACAATAAATTTATTTAAACAAAAATGTTCTCTTAATTTTTATAATATTTCACCCGTTCACGCGTGATGCGTCGATCAAGGGAAATAGAGATTCATTTATACAAATACATTTTTCAACGAAAAGTTCCTTATTATATCTGACAAAATTTCAGTTTATGTTAAGGACCAATAAGTGGTGCTAATGCATAGCTATGGTTTTGGTGCTATAATTGGCCGGGCCTTATGTGACACATCGCTTACTGTGGGTGGGCAGAGAATGGGCAGCAACATTTTACTCGGTAAATTAAAATCTTTTGCAATCACCAAGACGCCTACCAAGCGTTGTGACTACGGCTAACCCCTCCTGATAAGCATCAAAGTGGCATTGTTTGGCTCCCCACTCCCCAAATCCTCCGCAAATGTTATGGTATGTATTTTTGCCCAGTAGTAGACGTCTTCTGATTATTAATGTGATGAGGAAGATAAAGCATTAGCCGAAAGTAGAAAACGATGGGGATTTCTGACAAGAGCTGGGCTTTTAAATAGCAAACGCAAAGCGTAAAAAACCGACTTTAGACTTTTATGGTATCCTCATGAATGCTATTGTCAGAGCTGAACCTGAAGCTGAAATTGAAATGGGACCACACGGAAAGCACCAGCTTTCAAATAAAAAGAGAAAACAAAATCGGTTCACCCAGTCAAAAGTTCTGAGGTAACAAACAAAAATAGCAATCGGGTTATAATAATAATTAAAATAATAACTCCCAACGATTCATATGCATAGATCCTGGACCCTTACTAGTATTTCTTGTATCTAGGGACCCAGGAACTACTAGAACCATAGTCCACAACTCCCAGATACAGAACCAGTACTTGAGATTTGTTTTTCTCAATTTGATTTTGTTTTCAAATACTTGTCCGGTCGCGGGAATCAAACATGCCACCTCCAGGATGAATGTGAGGTTAAAATTTTATTGGCCAAGTCGAGCCAACCTGCTCAAACACCACATCACAGAGGATTTCATTGAGAACCTCCTCTTTTTTGAAAATTGATTGATAAAAAGAACAATGAAAATACAATGTCACTTAATTTGCGCTAATATCACGCTCAAAATATAGCACCTGGTGTTTCCAATTAAAAATCTATTTAGCATTTTTTTTCTCGATGATACCGTCAGAATCAGACGTACAGCCAGTAGATACCTAAGTTGGAAAGTCCAGCTTATAGCTTAAAGCTGTTACAGCTTGTTATGGAAGGCAGCTTTGGAGAAAATTTTATTTACTAACATTCACCAAGAAATTGCACATCCCGCAAAATTATCTTTACGCTTTACGCAAAATTATCTTTACGTAAGCTTTCCAGGACATAATTAGAGCGATCTGAATTTTAATTTATTTGTATATTTTTTATGTAAATGAATGTACGATCTTGTCGTAGTGGGCCAAAATAAGTCATCCGATGTTGTTTGGCTTTCATTTTTTTTTCTAAATGATAAACTTCGATTCGGTTTTTTGATTGTATTTATATAAACCTTTAGAATTTTATTGGTCAAGCTGAGCTGATGATATCAGCCAAATGGGCACCGCCACAATTGATTGCTATACGGGTTCGTTTTATGGCATTTTTCATCACTTTGGCGAGAACTTCGGGTGACAGATTCTCGCACTCGTCTCAAATGTTGTCCTTGAAGGCTTCCAGGGTCTCGGGCTTGTTCCCGTAAATACAGGACTTCAAAAAACCCCACAAAAAAATCTGGAACGGCTAAGTCGAGAGTGCAATCGTTTTGGCGATTTGCACTGGCCCGCAAGATCTCCCGATGCGAGAATCTGTCCGAAGTGTTAACTATGTATTGATAATGTCAAATCCATACAAATTGTTCATGTTCCATGATCGCCTAGCTGTTCAGCCTGAATTTGAAGACTCCAAGGTTATAGATCTCGGGAAATATGGATTTTTATACAGTTCTGCTGCTCATTCCTTTGATGTTCTCTATGTCATAGAGAGTGGTTATTGGAAGCAAGTTACACGTAAACCTGCAGCGTCAGCGCATTGTTCAGTTGATGTCTGCACTGCAATGCGGCGGGTGACGTCACGCGGCAATGTAACTTACAGAAGGATCGAAAAAAACTAGAAATAAAAGGTTAGTACGATTCATCATTTTGTACATAATTTGAATAAACCACAATCACTTCACCTTTTTTACCTCTTTTATTTCTTTGTCTCGAAAACCTTTGAAGACGCTACAAAGACATTTTTATCGTGAATTAAAAACAAAAGCATTCTTCTGTAGTATTTCCAGAAATTATTCGCTCAAACGGTTTCAAGATCTTAAAAATATTACGCGTTCTTTAAAGTCTATTCGACAGCGTCAATATATATTATTTATAGCGTCAATTATTCTTTTTTTGGGAGTGTTTCTATTCTGACAGCCACGCACTAATGTCGCCAATGTGAAAAGATCTTTCTCATATTATATTTTGCTGAACTACCCTATGGAAACGTAATAAGTTTTCGACGTGGCCGTTTCGTACATTTTATCAAAACCACCCCTGAACTGAATTTTAATCTAATACCGAAAATTTTCTATTTCCTGTAACAGAGCAATTACTCTCCTATACCACTTTAAATTGAAGGGGTCAGAACATAAAGGGTTTAAATGATTTTTTTCACAAAATGACTTATCGGTATCGGATTCAGCGTGAAATTATCTACAATAATACATTCTCAAAATACCAAAACGTGGCATAAAAATCAAGATTTTGAGTCTAAAAAAGGTTTATCTGTCACAGGAATACAGTTCGCTTAGCATAAAAACATTATTGTAATTATTTTATTCTATTATATTTTTACAGTAATTGTATGAATCAGTACTATATTTAGTATTTTAAAATAGAAATAATACTGACAAAAAAATCAAGCTACTGAAACTTACATAAACCTTTTCTATTGCCTTATAAGCACTCTACATTAAAATGAAGCCGTTGGAGTTTAATGTCAATTTTCTCGAAACTATCAATTTGACAGTTAAACCCTTTTTATTCTCAACCCTTCAATTATGACGTTACAATATTATAGTGAACCTTATTACATCATAAAATAAGCGCATTTTCATAAGAAGCAATGTATTTGTTGTATCTATAACGAAACTACAAAATATACTCTATTGTCCATTATACAACAAAAAAATAACTATTTTGAATTTCAAACAGACCCTTCACATGCACGGCATCATGGGTATCCCTTACTCCACTTCACATCCTCATTATAATATTAAAACTACCTTGCCACAACTTTCCAAGCTAAAATGCATCCTAAATTCTAAATAAATCAGGTTCAAAATTCTCTAGCACGTTACGTACAAAAGATAGAGTGAGTTATGTCTGCGTCGTATCATTCCAAATTCGATCTTACAACTTTGATTTAGAGCATATACTAAAAAACTGTCATTCGTGAAAATAAGATAGGAATTAACCGGCTACTCCTGCAAAAGTAAACCTTAATAGTGAAGGAATAAAGGTAAACTTACGTGGCGATGATCCCAGGGTATGTGTCAGCATCAGTTGAAAGCCGCGTGCCATAGACAACCAGGGTATCTGTCAACAAATAGAATGTTATTATTTCTTAGTGGATAAAGTTTAGGAGGGAGTTTTGGCGGGAAAGCGAAAAAGATTGCGTCACCGCATTGTATATTTTCCAAAACTTGTGTTATTTTCAGTGTTAGTGCATAAAATTGGTGGCATTCTATTTGTTAAGTGCTGGATTACAGGCGTGAGTGTGGGAAAATGGTATAATGATGGTGAAACGTTTATTTTCGTGTTGTTTCCAAAACTCCATAGAAGCTTCAAGTAAAGTTGCCACCACTTTACTAGGAGTATGACATTGACTAGACTATGACTTCGACTATGACTTGACACATATTTGCGTGAAATATCATTAACTTGATAAATTATCAATTACTTGACACTGGCTAAATACACAAAAGTGTGGAGCCAAAACATAAAAGGAAAAGTTTAGGAGTAGGAAGAAGATAGTTTTTGTTTTTTTGGCGGGAAAACGAAAAAGATCGCGTCACCGTATTGTATTATTTTCCAAAACTAGTGTTATTTTTATGAGTGTGGAAAAGTGGTGTAATAATGGTGAAACGTTTCTTTTTGTGTTGCTTCCAAAGCTATATATAAGCTTCTGGTAAAGTTGCCACCACTTTACTGGGAGTATGACTTGACTAGACTATGGCTTCACTTGACACACACACACATATATATATATATATATATATATATATATATGCACAGCCCAAACCACTGGACGGATCGGGCTGAAATTTGGCATGCAGGTGATGTTATGACGTAGGCATCCGCTAAGAAAGGATTTTATTATTTACAAAATCAAGAAATTCATGCCGTTTCTATGAAATAGACGCATACAATACTAGTCCAATAATTACAATCAACATCCATACATTTAAAACGCAGGACTGAAAGACTAAAAATCCTTTTCATTTGCCTTTTCCCCGCTTCTTTCAACGTCGATACACAAATAGTTTTTCCGGGACAAAAACAAAATAGAAAAACAAATGAAAAATGTCGACCAGGGCAACGCATTCACCCCGATGTTTGCATACGGACGATGCTCTGTGTTCATTAAAATGCATGAAGTTACGTAACAGGGGCAAAGAGTAGGGGTACAGATGGCATGTAGAATGACATTATTTTTTACCTAAATTTTATATGCTTCGGTGCGGTATTCTGAAATAGATGATTTTATTTAGTGTGGAAATGTTATATAGCTACAATATTTTCATAACCCCTCAAATTATCAGAAAAAAAACGGTCAAATATATTAGGCCATTTCTCATTTGCTCTTACATAGACATAATTATATTCTGGACTCTAACTAGGATTCCCTGTGTCTGAAGACCCAGGGACTACAAAGATCATGGTCCCACAATACTCGAACTCAGAACAAGTATATGGGCTTTTTTCTGTGAACAAATACTTGTTCTGCAACGGTAATCGAACCCGCCGCCCCCGAATTATGAGCCAACCTGCTCAACCACCAAACCACAGAGGCTGTTTCTGTAAATCGATATACTCAGACTATGCTAAAAAATAAACCTACCAGGTGCAATAAAAAAATAATTGAAAAATGCCTTTTAAAATAACTGGATCACATCCGAAATGTCTATTTAACGCTACACACAACGCGAGCGCTGGCTGAGCGCTTTGTAAATGTTTTGTAGGTCATATAAAATACCTTCAAAGACGCAAGGCCTTTCCTATTAAAAAAAAAAATGACGTGGTGAAGTTAGTCGTTCACCTGATGCTAAGCGACAGTATCACTCGGAATCCTAAAATATAAAGTTTTGCATGACACTGCACTACGCAGGTAATCCTGAGACATCAGCACATTCTGGTTATCAGATCACTAAACTGTGAAATCAGGTCATAAAGTCTCATTTGCCCATTAATTTCACTAGCTACAGTGCCCAGTACAGTTTGATAACTCACTAACCTGTCTCACTCAAATTGAAATTGCCTATAAAAATTTTGCACCTTCTCGCAGTAACTTATCTTTGCACCTATTATGCTTTTATATGAGCTCTGTCACTGTCCTTTACAAGTTGGGAGTAAAAAATAATGTTCTTTCGTGGAAAATCTTGCTAGAGATGAGGCCGAGTGTGTTTTTTACTTTCTACAGACTTAATGAGTTTCTCTTTTGAACATTACTACATACATAATAAGGGTGAATGTTGAGATGATGTCTGACAGAAATGAAGAGGAAAACATGTTGCACTGAACCCAGTTAAATGGGATAAGAGTAGGCTGATGCTTATACATATATGCTTATATCATTTAAAAAGCAAAATTTTAGAATAATCATAATAATAATAACGCCCTACAATCACATACATCGATCCTGGATCCTAACTAGGTTTCCCTGTGTCTAGAGACCCAGTAACTTACTAGCTATTTGTACAATATCTACATTTTATGAGAAACAAAAAACCTCGTTTCAAGTTTTCATTAGATGTAAAAATACAAATGTCACTCACTCTTCATAGTCCATTAGGGTTGGATTCAGAACCTCAAAAAAATATTGTATGTTGAAAATAAAATTATACAATTTGTCCAAAATTAATACCACGTTTGAGGTTTCCTGTTTTTTTATATCGTATATGTTTCGATTATCGATATAAACGGCGTTTTTTTTTAGTGATTGCGTGTATCCTTAGTGATATTTCGTTTTAATCACAAACATTCACGAAATCTTAAGGAAAATCAAGAAATAAATTCCCGATATTGTAAGGTAAATATTAAAAAGATAATGGGTTCACTTTTAATACAAGTCGGTCAACCTGAAGATAAAATTATGGTATTTTTGCGTAGTATAGTGGCATTACGACACTACATGGCTACTATGGCTGACTACTACTTGGCTGGCCCGATAGCTCAGTTGGTAGTAGCCCTGCCTTCTGAACTGTGGGTTGTGGGTTCGATTCGCACTCAGGACAAACATTTGTGTGATGAACATAGGTGTTTGTTCTGTGTCTGGGTGTCATATTGTATTCTATGTATGTATTTACAAACAAAAAAGTATCTAAGTATTGTATCAGTTATCTGGTTCCCATAGCACAAGCTTTGCTTAGTTTGGGGCTAGATGGCGTTGTGTGAGATGTCCACACATATTATTACTATTACATACCACACACTATGAAATAATGGTACATATAGTATAATCATACTACGAAATCCAAGCCTGTAGTCCATTTTACGTCCTGATCACTCCCCAATTTCAGTTTTAAGCAAAGTATCGTACATCAATAACCCAGCTTTATACTCGATTAGCGTGATGTACAGGGTGTTACCGAAATATATATGTTCTCATATGTCACTGTCAGGGCAAAGTCTCAAGAAATACGTCGTGGCATTGATATGAAAAATGCCGGGCATTTATCACGAGGATGTATTGTATTTTTAGGATCATATTGTATCATATTTTAAAGGATGGAAATAGCAGAAATTAAATGTTGGCTATCTCTGTTTAGCTGACTACGACGGAGCAAATAATAATGATAATAACGTTTTAATACTAACATTTAATAATAACATTCACATTTTCATTTTCATTTTTTTACTAGGTGGTAGGACTTTTCTGCAAAGTTCGTCTAGGTAGATACCACCGCTTTGCCAGTTATTCTGCCGCCAAGCAGTAGTGTGCAAGCGCTACTGTGTTCCAGTTTGAAGGGCACTGTAGCTAGAGAAATTACTGGGCAATTGAGACTTTATGATCCGATCTCACAGTCGAGTAATCTTATTACCAGACTGTGCTGATGTGCGCAGTGCAGTGTCGCTCGAAACTATGTTTTGGGGTTCCGAGTGACACTGTTCTGTTATGGACGGCCGTGTCGCTTAACATCAGGTAAACGACTAGTTCGTCACATCATTCACTAACATAAAAAAAAACACCCATCGATCACATACATAGATCCTGGACTCTAACTAGAAATCTAGTTAGAGTCCAGGGACACTAAATAAAATCTAGGGACACAGGAACTACGAGAACCATAGTCCCACAACAAACCGAAGGGCGGGCTTAGCGGCACGCTTTCAGAGAGGCTTATGTCCAGCAGTGGGCTAAGTATAAGTCCATGATAATATAGAAATACAATATAATACAAATAATTTATTGCAAAACATTAATTAGGTTGCTTCATAAAAATTAACTCTGCTTTTTGCTTTAGTTATACAATTGTGGCCGTTAATTTAAAGAATAAAGGCAAAAATAATCGTAACTAGAAGCTTGCCCCGTTATTTGCCCCTATATTTGTTTAAAATATAGTCCATATAGCAAAAATTTGTCTAAATTTTTCCTTTACTCTATTAGTATAGATTTCTAAAAAACTATTCCAACAACAGATAATTGGGATTAATTTGAGCGAGAAGGGATAAGACGGATAACAACAGCACAACAACAGGACAACACCCAGACACAGAAGAAGAAGAAATAAGAGGATTATGATTTTGACCACTATGGATTCTTGTATTTATTCTTCATCTTTTTCCTAATTGTTCTTCTTTCTTCTTCATATATTTTTTTATGTGATATTATTTCTATCTTATATTTTCATGATATAATATTAAGTGATAATGTTGTCGACTGTGTAGTACGTATTTGTTTTAATTTAACTTTGTTAGGGCACTGTAGCTAGTGAAATTACTGGGCAAATGAGACTTTATGACCTAATCTCACAGTTTTGTAATCTTATTACCAGACTGTGCTGTCTCAGAATGACGTGCGCAGTGCAGTGTTACGCGAAACTATAATTTAGTGTTTCAAGTGTCACTGCAACTGATATGGGCAGTCGTGTCGCTTAACATCAGGTGAACGGCTTGCTCGTCAAGTCATTTCGTAAAAAAAAAAAATGTCGTAATTTTTCCGGACATACCAATATAATAATACATTTTTTACTTTGTTATGTTGACAATGGGAAAAATCTACGTGAACCACCAACTTTCAACTTCCGTTTGCCTCGTTGCACTTTCACCAGCTTCCTCCTCAAGTCAAACGTGCGTAAAGAAGTTCAACTTCAAAATTAACATCAAAATCTCTACATAATACAAAGGACGTTAAAAGAGTATGTGAATATGGAAATATATTTACTAGCGTAATACTAAGTAACGTATGTAATTTGTAATATCTGTGAGATTCCGATGAAACAGCCTTTGCGGTATACATGAAACGATCTCGGTAAAGATGAAACAATCTTTGCCGCAAATCCCTTTGATAGTTAATTGGAGAAGTGAGACATTTCAGTTTGCTTTGAATATTCAGGGGTGATGTATCTTGAAATAGTATTTTGCAATTATAAATCTTTCAAAGGCATGCTCTAAGTGTCTGTCAATCTTTTTTTTAAGTCATCACATCAAATATTGATAGGACTTTAGAAAGCGATCTTTGACAACGTTGGACCTCTTTAAAATAATAATAATTATTAACAATAATAATAATTGTACCCAACGATAACATACATAGATTCTGAACTCTATATCTAGGAACCCAACAACCACGAGACACCCAGACACAGAACAAGCTTTTTCTGTGCACAAATACTTGACCTGCCGCGGGAATCGAACCCGCCACCTCCAGGTTATGAGCTACTCAGCCACCACTGTAAAAACTAAAAAAAAAAAGAAAAAACTAACACTATCTCAATACTAAATTACCAATAAATGAAACAATGGCCAAACGCGAATATATTCCAAAAATGTGTGTGAAAAAACAAACCAAAAATAAGTATGTTTGGATATTTCACACACATAAAAAACCCGACGCCAAGACAGCCCCATGGTATCGGCTTTAAAATTTCGCCTCTCACCAAAGACAATATCAACGCATTGCCGATTGATTTATATAAATACATAAATATAAGTATCGATAATATGTAGCCCATCTTTAAAACTATCTTTATTCATTTTTTTTTCTGGTGTCTGAATTTTGGACAGTCCTGGTGAATGAATTTTGGGCAGTGATAGTGTCTGAATTTGGGCAACCATTGTGTTTGAATTTTGGGCAGTCATGGTGTCAGAATTTTGGGCAGTGACGGTGTTGGAATTTTGGGCAGCCATTGTGTCTGAATTTTTAAACCACTCGAAGGCATCTTACCATTATTTTACGACAACAGCTGGGACCAACGACTTAAAGTGTCTACCCAAACATGGTAGCGCTCAGTTGTAAATACCGTTTTTTGGCGATCACCCATCCAAGTAGTTACCGCAGCGAACTTTGCTTAACTAATATCGATCAGTTATCTTTGTGTATATGCTTGGTTTATATATTGTATACGACAATTAATACAAGGCACTAACATAATAACTCACATTACATTGTCTATTGACACTTCTCTAGAATTTCATGTTGAACCTACATTTTGGCGTAATAGTCCAGAACAGAGCTGAATCTAGGACCAACAGTAAAATGAGCGAGATAAAGGTCAAATTTTTGGCCAAATTAAAGCAAAGTCAATGCTTCTGGTGATTGTTTGACGCGTGACTATAGGTTCGGACTAAAAATCGGTTACTAAGAGCGCACGTTGACCACTGCATGCTGAGTCAGGACCTATATAAGACATGGCACAAAGTAAAATTGTATTACAGTACTAGCTTCTGCCAGCGGCTTCACCCGCGTGGCCTATAGGAAAATAATTCAACCACCCATTTCACCCACTCAAGGGTGGAATTTCAAAAAACCTTTTCTTGGTGGATACCTATACTTTACAAAGAACACACCTTCGAAGTTTTAAGTCTCTAGGACCAGCGGTTTAGGCTGTGTGTTAATAAGTCATTTTTGAATTTTATATGTGTAGATATTTTTCATGTATTTATTGTAATGTAATGGTGAATTGTGTGGTGTCCCGAATAAGTGTATTTTTAAACATTAAATAAATAGAATTCGGTGATCCAGTGACATTACACAACCATGCGACACCACATTCCATTATTATAAAAAGGATCAAAAAGTTTATGAAGATAAAAAATAGGTACATATTTAAAGGAATTCAGGTATTTTCATTACAATACGTGTGCTGTTTTTCAAATTTATTTTCTTACTAGTTGCGCCCCGTGGTTTCACCCTCGGATAAGAAATATTTTAATTATTTGCTCATCCCACGAGAATATTTCACTTTTCCGGAATAAAATGTAGCCTATATGTTAATCCAGAGTATAAGCTATCCTGGTAGCGAATTTCATCCAAATCCATTCAGCCATTTGAGCGTGGAGGAGTAACAAAAATACACACATACACACAAACACACACTTTCGCTTTTATAATATTAGTGTGATAGTGTGATGTGATGTGATAGTGTGATTGATTGACATGATCATAAACTAAGACTATAAAAAGTGATTAAATTTCTTGATCTGTAATTCAAACAGCTAAAAATACTTACAAATCGAAAAAGCTCATTATTTTGCTTTCTTGTAATAATTAAAACTACCAACCCAACCTTCAGTTATAAAGTTGCAAAGTTGCAACTATAAAGGTTTCCCCTGCGGATATCAAGTATACTACGTGTTCATCCAGCATATAAACTATCTGCATTCCAAGTTTCATCAAAACCCATTCAGTAGTTTTTGTGTGAAAAAGTAATAAACATAATAAACACCCATACCTACAAATATTCGCGTTTATAATATTAGTAAGGAAGTAAGGGTTAGTAGTCAAAGTGGATAAATCTTGATAGCTTTTGACCTTACCCCTTACCTGACTACATCCCTGACCCGGATAGTTATTAAATTACTATTTGATAACATAATGGTGCACACATGGGTTCCTCATCGTCAAAGGGTCGCTTTCAGACTACTGAACCCTTTAGATCGTAACCTATTAATTATTTTAGTAATTAATATCGTAATATCAGGCCTTTGAGTTAATTGAGCCTTAGCACGTATGATGTTTATGTAGGAAGACATTACATGCCCTTAGATGTACAAAAATTTAATTGGTGTAAGATTTATTTACGCATACTTGACTTAGAGAGTAAGCTGGTGAAGCGAAAGTTGTTGGTTAACGTAGATCTCCATTATCAACATAACAAAGTAAAAAAAGTATTATTATGTTGGTATGTCCGAAAAAATTACAATTTACAATTGCCGAGATGGCGACTTTTTTTTTATGTTACGTAATGACTTGACGAGCAAGCCGTTCACCTGATGTTAAGCGACACGACTGCCCATATCAGTTGCAGTGACACTTGAAACACTAAATTATAGTTTCGCGTAACACTGCACTGCGCACGTCATTCTGAGACAGCACAGTCTGGTAATAAGATTACAAAACTGTGAGATTAGGTCATAAAGTCTCATTTGCCCAGTAATTTCACTAGCTACAGTGCCCTTCAAACCGGAACACAGTAGTGCGCAAGCTTGGCGGCAGAATAACTGGCAAAGCGGTGGTACCCACCTAGACGAACTTTGCAGAAAAGTCCTACCACCTAACAAAAACAAAGTTATACCCGCCGATAGATGCCGATAGGGCCAAACTAAAGAAATTTTACTTCAGTCGTGTGGTCTAAAGGCACACTACCGACTCTATGGTGTGGTAGTTGAGAAGTTCAGCTCATAACTCGGAGGCGGCGGGTTCGATACTTGTTCTGTGTCTGGGTGTTATGGGATCATGGTCCTTATAGTTCCTCGGTCCCTAAACACAATGAATCATAGTTAAGGTCCAGGATCTATGTATGTGATCGTTGGGCGTTTATTTAAAATAAATAAATAAATAAAAATGTACTTTATTGCTTTTTTTAAACATAAAATAAAGATCACAATTATTATTATTGGAAGCAAAAGGGATGACTTCAGCGTTGTGCAGCATATACGTATTCACGTGCACGCTGCGCTGTTTTTCAAGCCACCCCTTGCTCGGACTGATGATCGCCGAGAAGAAAAATCGGTACAAGCGGGTATCATCGCCAACACCTTAGTGAACATTAACCGCAATATCCAAAACAGCTTTTTATGAAATAATATAAAATATAAAAATATGCATGAAAAATTCTTATGATGAAAAGAAAAATAAAAACAATGTGCGCATGTGCGTGTGTGTTTGTGTGTGCGTGTGAGTGTGTGTGTGGGTGGGTCGGTGTGTGGGTGTGTGTGTATGCTTGCGACCGACAGTGTGAATGTGACGGTGTGTTATTGTGCACATGTATAGATTGTGTATGAGTGAAGTAGAGTGTGCGTGTTAGTATGTACGAAAGTTGTGTTACTTCTGCGGCTTAAAAATTGCCTCATAATTTTTTCGTTGTTGAAGAAACAAATTCCCTTTTAGTTTAGTTTTAAACGAGTGACTACAGATTTTTTTTCGTAAAGGCAGTGGTAGGTTGTTCCATATCTTCGACGTACGATACTTGAAGCAACCTTGAAACCCGGCAGCACTGTGTTTTGGGATTGCTAGCATGTTTTGTGATTTTGAGCGTGTGTTTAAATGGTGATGAGCGTCCTTACTAAATACGAGCTTCTCAAATAGGTATTCAGGCTTTTTACTCCAAATAACCTTTTGTACGAGACATGCTAGGTGAAGTTCTCTTCTAATCTTCATATTTAGAATACCTTTATTTACAAGATAAGGCGTGACATGCGCTCTCCTTGGTATGGTGAAACAAAACCGAGCACATGCATTTTGCACTCGTTGGATAGCACATTCTGTCTTAGCCCATAGCCTAGGCCCGTACACCGCACTGCAATAGTTAAAGGGAGAGAGCACCAGAAGGTCACAAAAAAGGGGGTTATCCTTTTATTAACAAGGAAATATTAATTGAAGTAACTACTAATATACTATTATATCAACTACTACTAACTAGACTACTTACTACATAAACATTTGAAATGTTGTACTACATAAACTTGAGGTTGCAGAGATTACGTATCAGATAAAATTTACATCAAATCTTCAAATGAAAATAAAGCGTTTTTAGGAATTATTATTTTAAACTTACCCTTTCATATAAAACCATTCTCATTTATTTCAAGATGTATTCAACAGGGAAAACAACGGCCAAAATGTAAAATAACGCGAATGTCAAACCGAAAATGAAACTCATTTGTCTCCCACTAATGATACAAAAATAAAAAAATAAAACTTTGTTTTACCAGTCGTACTCTACAACGCATCGGTCCGTGCAAATTTTAATGAGCCGACCGCAATGTTTTTTTTTTTACTATCTACCGGAAATGGTAACGCAATTTGTTCTATATTTATCTTACTATTTATGAGCTATAGAAATCGACAGATTGGCTTTTTTCTCGAAAAAGCGTTTCACCAATGAACGCTCACCCTGATCACGTCATAATCCTTTTGTTGCGATTTCATTGGACGCTTCCTCATGCTACCCGTGTTGATGACGGTTGTATTTATATAAAATAAACTAACTGTGCCTCAAGGTTTCACCCGCGGATGTAAGTAGATTTTTTTTACAAGGAAAAAATTAAGATCAAAAGTTGTAACGACACTTTTTAAAGCCGTGCGGCGTGCGTGTGTTTCTGTGTTTCTCTCTCTCTATCTATCTCTATCTCTCTCTCTCTCTCTCTCTCTAAAATGTTTGTCCACACAAACTGTAACACCACACTTCACCCTTTAAGGACTGATTTTTCACAAACTGCGTAACACGTTTTTTTTTTCTTTTACTTGGTAAATTTGCAACAGAAAAAATCTCTCCATACAAACTTTAAGCAAAGCTATAGAAACCAGATAACTGATACAATACTTAGATATCTTTCATTTTGTAAATACACACATCGAATATAATATAACACCCCGACATAAAACAAACATCGATGTTCATCACACAAATGGTTGTGCTGTGCGGGAATCGAACCCGTAACCTACAGCTCAGAAGGCAGGGCTAAAACCGACTGAGCTATCGGGCCAGTAATATGATACTTTGATAACGATGTACCAGGGAAGCATCAACAATGAAGAGGAGTCATTGACTAACGTTACTTTTAAATACATTATACGCAATCCTCTGTAGAAACAAAACTCCAATCGCTACCGCAAACTCCAAGTTTCAATTATATCACAAATTAATGCAGGATTAAGTTTGCTACTCGCTCCGGCGTGTTGATTCGTGGAGTGTGACGTAACTGTTGATAATTTGTGCATTTAAATTGAGTTTTTATAAAAGGAAATTGTGTTTGGTTTGGTTCAGTTTGGTTCGATTGGTAGCGTAATGAAGTTATGATGAGCTGATAAAGCTGGTATCATAAAGGTGTTTTAAGACCATGAATATTAAATCTGTTAACACCCACGTGAACTTGTTTAAAATTTAATTAAGTGTGTGTGGACAACTGGTTTTCCGTGCGATTTCGAAATGTATGTTATCTATCTTCTACAATCGCCTTTAGTTATATTTTATTGTATTTTATGTATGTAAATTTGCCAGTGCCAGTTATCTGGTTCCCATAGTAAAATTTTTGCTTAGTTTGGGGCTAGATGGCGCTGTGTGAAATGTGTACAAATATTTATCCACAATTTATTTATTTAATTCATTAATAAATAATATTAATAGGGATACATTCTTACCTATATTTAACGCCGATATGGAGGCAAATAAAATCAACGCCCGCCCAACCATATTGAAAGTTCCTGAAACAAAAGGTTTTATAAATTAAATTCAAATTAATCAGGTACCTTCATAAACGAATAATTAAAACGGCGAAATTTCAAGTTAAAAGCAGAGTTATCCGATATATTTCTAAGAAATAAACTGCCAAATGTTAATATAAGTAATTAAAAAAATTCAATTATTATTTATTTTAAGTTCTTATGTATAGTTTAGTTTTTTCTTTTTCCTAAGTTCAATTATATAAGTAACCTTTGTTGTGTATTGTTGTGTAAATTAAATTAATTTAATCTAAAAAAATACACAAATATCTAATTATATTTATTAGAGACATCTTGTGGGTTCACATGCAATTTTGTTTTCCTAATTAGTCAACGTTTTATCTTTTTCCGCGACGGACAAAATGTTCGTTAACGCAATTCGAGCAGAATGCTTTAGGTAACTTTTTACTTTTTTTGTTCATATGAATGGTTTCAAACCGTTCAAGTGGCTCTTACCACTACTATCACTTTGACACACCGACTGCAATAAAGTTTGACAGTTTCTAGCACCGCACTTTTTTTTTTGTTTGGTTTTGGCTCCACACTTTTGTGTATTAAGCCAGTGTCAAGTAATTGATAATATCTCAAGTTAATTAATATCATATAGTATGTCAAGTCAAGTCAAGTCACAGTCCAAGTCATCAAGTTAAGTCATAGTCTATTCTAGTCAAGTCATACTCCTAGTAAAGTGGTGGCAACTTTACCAGAAGTTTCTATGGAGTTTTGGAAACAACACGAAAAGAAACGTTTCACCATCATTATACCACTTTCCCACACTCACGTCTGTAATTCAGCACTTAACGAATATAATGCCACCAATTCTATGCACTAACACTGAAAATAACAGAAGTTTTGGACAATAATACAATGCGGCGACGCGATCTTTATTAAGAAAACGAAACTTTATTAAGTTTGACAGTTTCTAGCACCGCATTTATCCCTCCACGACGTACCTATTGCAATGCATTTGGGCACGAACTTAAGAGCTATCACACTCTGGTGCAGATGTGCCTTAGCCCTCTTTGACACCCTATACATATACTCTATAGTCTCTAATCCTACTCTCGGAATATTAAAAACCTTCTTCTCCCTCAAAGTATCAAAGTAAACAAACATCTTCAGAAATCGTAGAGTTAAAAAAGTTTAAGTGTGGATCTCGCCGCCTTAAGTTGAACTTAACATGCACTTAAGGGCCCGCTTTGCTGGGCGATACTTTAAAGATGGATGGCAGGGTTGCCACTTGTGAGGTTTTTATAGTTAAATACTTATTTTTGCGTCATAATGTTTTAATTAAGTGTACTAAGAATTTGAAATTGAATAGCAAATAAGAAAAGAAATGGAGTAAACATTTTTTATTTTAGGCTCGTTGGCCGCGTGGGTTCGCCCGCGGATTTAAAGTATTCTATGTGTTAAGCCAGCGTATAAGCTATTTGTGTTCAAAGTTTCATTGAAATCCAATCAGTAGTTTTTGCATGAAAGAGTTAAATTAAACATTCACACACACATACGAACTTTCGCCTTTATAATATTAGTGTAATTAAGGAGGATATTTAATATTTGAATTCTAATAATGTAGAATCCGGATATTATTAAATTGCATAGCCATTTTAAAAAACCGAACACACATTTTTTATAATATTTTTTGTTGTTTTTTAGAATATCTAATCCAAGACCAAGACCAAGACCAAGACAAAATGACAAGATTGCAATATGCTGGCATTTATTTGGCACAACCAATCAGTATTTCAATTCAACGGGGCAATGCGGCCAGCATGTTGGGTACGCTACCTACTGGTAGTGGGCTGGAGCATTTGGGCTTTCTATAGCTCATCGCGGCCAGTATATAATAGTCCAAATGTTTTTTTTTTTGTAGTAGGTTGTGTTTAGTGTTGTTATATTATTGTAGTATTTAAATGGTTGATAAAATGAAGGTACTTTGCCTCAACAAAAATTAAATTGAAAATAATCCAATATTCAAATACTGTGTCTGGGTGTTATATTGTATTCTATGTATGTATTTACAAACAAAAAAAAAGTATTTAAGTATTGTATCAGTTATCTGGTTCCCATAGCACAAGCTTTGCTTAGTTTGGGGCTAGATGGCGTTGTGTGAGATGTCCACACATATTATTATTATTATTATATTATTATTATATTATATTATTGTCAAATGATGTTTCATTAAATTGAAAAAAAAAAAATAAGTCTCACACATCTGCAGTAATAGAAATAGTACTACAAACGTAGACCAAGCAGCAAATACTTAATTATAATTACGTATTTTTATAAGTATTTGTAGACACACATAGTGCTATCTTGCCCCAAACTAAGCAAAGCTTGTTTTATGGGAACCAAATAAATGATAGAATACTTAGATACTATATACTATACTATACTTTTTTGTTTGTAAATGTATACATAGAATACAATATAATTCCCAGGCACAAAATAAACATCGTGAATAAACATGTTCATTGCCCAAATGTTTGTCCTGTGTGAGAATCAAACCCACAACCTATAGCTCAGAAGGTAGGATTACCACCAACTGAGCTATCGAGCCTATTATTATAATATTACGTTCACTTAAATTAAAAAATATTATTTAATATTGCCTGTTCGTTATAATAGTGGCAAGTGGTAACCTTATTCAAAAAGGATTCTCAGAATAAACTTGACTTAATGTCGGACAAGATTTTTTCCACCTTTTTTACTTTAGGGAAAAAATCTGCTGAGATATTTAAAATTTAATAAGGAAATAGGCAAAAGTCTGGCGAATTACCACCCCGCCTTGGTTTTTAATTATTTTTCGTAATAAGGAAACGAAATAGACGAGCCGTGAGGAACAAGAAAAATCTCTGTGCATACCTTGGCGGACGACGTGACTGCAAAACGAGTGAATTATATTAATTATTTATTAATATTGAATTGAGCTTTATGCGACACTAGTTGCGCCCCGCGGTTTCACCCGCGGATAAAAATTATTTTAATTATTTACTCATCCCACGGGAAAATTTCACATTTCCGGGATAAAATGTTGCCTATGTGCTAATCTAGTGTATAAGATATCTTAGTATCAAATTTCATACAAATTCATTCAGCCGTTTGAGCGTGAAGGTATAACAAACATACACACATACACCCAAACACACATACACAGATACAAAATTTCACCTTTATAGTATTAGTGTGATTATGTGCGGAATTAGCAACCTTACAACGGTGAAGTAAACGTCATGAATGGATCCAGATCCAGGACAAGTATTTGGGTTTTTTCTGTGCACAAATAAATGTCCTGTCATGGGAATCGAACCCACCGCCTCCGGGTTATGAGCCGACCTGCTCAACCATCATACCACAGAGGCTGTCATTTTATTATGTAAAGTAAATTATATAATCTACGATCAAGACACAGTAGTCACAACTATATGCAGTCGTGTAAGTTGCTAAGGTATATAAAATCAAAAAACAAGGTAGTACGCAAAAATATGAGTCGAACGTTTTGTAATTTCATTTCCGCGCCCAAGAATTAATGTCATTTATTTTATGACGAGCTTCTGCCCGCAGCTTTGCCCGCGGCGTGGCCTATGGGAAAATAATTCAACCACCCATTTCAAGGGTGTAATGGGTAGTTAAGACGGCTTAAGGGTAGAATTTCGAAAAATCCTTTCTTAGCGGACGTACGTCAAGACATCTACCTGCATGCAAAATTTCAGCCCGATCCGTCCATTGATTTGGGCTGTGACTATGTGAGTCAGTTAATCAGCCAGTCACCTTTGAGTTATATATATTTAGATTTAGAAACTTTTGCTGAGGGAATTATTTAAGATGGGATTGATAATCACTAAAGATTGTAGGTAGATGTAAACAAGACTAGATTTTTATAAATAATATTAGCGCTTTTATCAAAGCATTAAAGCATGACAGCTGAATGATATGGTGCGGTTTCACCCACGCGGTGAAAGTTTTCTATCTTTTCATCAACGTAACACTGTTGGATATTGACCACATTTACATGGTCAATATCCCCCATGTGCGAACAAAGAGATTTGGCTCCACATTTATCATGCGAACAGCCAAAGAGTGGAACGCTTTACCGGCGTCCGTATTTACCGATAACTACAACCTTGGAGTCTTCAAATCGAGTGTGAACAGGTATTTTCTAGGCAAGCGTGTTACATCCTAGACCGCATTGTCACTTACCATCAGATGCGATAGTGGTTAAACGCAAGCCTATATATAAATAAATAATAAAAAAAAAATTTAATAATTTTTTCTTTTATAAGATTCTTCTCCTGATAATAATAAACATAAAAAAGCCGAAAATGTACAGTCCGTTTACGCGTGATGCGACGACCAAGGGAATTAGAGCTTAATTTATATGTATATATAGATTTGACTATGATTTTATCACAAATTAACGATTGCCGAGCGATGCAAAAGCGAACTATGATAGAATAGAGGGCCTGGGTGGTATGAAATCATCGATTTGATTGTTTATCTACTTACCACACAAACTAGAGATTTATACAATTCATTAATTTTACAGAGTTTTATAAAACAAAAAAACAAACGTTTCGTATTCGATTTTATCGTTCGAAACAGAAACTTCACAACATTTTATATTTTAGATCAAATTTGACCAAAACGAACCAAATTTTACAACCCCACCCGCTGTTTCATCCCTTCATTTAATGCCACATCAAGATATATAAGTTTTCAAGAGACCATCCACAGTTTTTGGCCTCGAAGTTTCAAGCTTCATAAAGTAGAGATAGGTCAAGCTGTATTGGACATGATGTGTCAGTATTTCGCGAAAGTTTTGATAGTTTCAGAGTGCTAAGTTTGTTTAATGCCCGGTTCATATTTTCCATTGTATTATATTATTATTACGCCATTAAATTTGCATGAGTTATGTAAATCCTACTAAAATTATAAATGCGAAAGATTTTGCGTATGTATGTTTGTTACTCATTCACGCTCAAATACGCGCATTATATAGTATTTTATGTATAATTATGTTTACAAACAAAAAGTAACTTTGTATCAGTTATCTAGTTTTTTAAAATCTTAGTGAATGATGTGACGAGCTAGCATTTCACCTGATGTTAAGCGACACGGCCGCCCATAACAGAACAGTGTCACTCGGAACTCCAAAATATAGTTTCGCGCGACACTGCACTGCACAGACCATCCTGAGACATCAGCACAGTCTGTTAAAAAGATTACACGACTCTGTGACCAGGGGGTGATCACGTAACTCGATTGCAACCGATAGAAACACAAATTTGTATGGATTTGACAGTTTAAATACGCAGTTTATGAGCATTGTTAGTATGGAAATTTCTCCTGTTGCATTCAAACTTTGTCCTTCAGACTGTGTCCATTAACACTAATTTTAGTGTCTCTATTAAGGCGAAGACATTTTGTTAATGTGTTATTACCATGTGGCACAAGTTGCACTACACTAATATCTATTTGGTTAGCAAGCAAGTAAGACAACTGAGATCAAAACCAAACAAAATAATAACACCATAACACGATATGAGGAAGGATCCCGCGCAAGACTATAAGAGCGTACTCATAAAATCACCCACCCCAGGTCATATAACCCGTTTTATGTATTATGAGATGGCATAGTTTTATGTTCCGGCCAGCGGGTGACGGGGAATATGAACTCAATCTTATTTTTGAGTTTTTGGAATAACATAAAGAATAACAAATATTCTCTTCAACGGAGTTCAAAAAATTAGGTTCTCAATTCGAGTGCTTTTTTATATTTGTTACCTCAGAACTATCAACTGGGTGAACCGATTTTGCAAACTAAGCAAAGCTTGGAGTATGAGAACCAGATAACTGATACAATACTTAGATACTTTTTGTTTGTAAATACATATATAGAAACGGGTTGTGCGTAGGTTGCAACCTATATAACTATAGGCCTTCAGCATGCGCACCGGGCCGCGTCCGGAGCAAGAATGATCCGTAGTACACCGAGCGGTCCTTTTTTATAGCCATATGGTTGGGGGAGCAATTATTATAATTATAATAATTACAAATGATGCCACTGTAATAAATTTAAATGCCATCATAGGGTAAATTACGGTACTGCCCGCTGCGCATAGAGTTTATAACTGGACGTAGCCGCCGTCACACACATAGAATACAATAACACCCAGACACAGAACAAACACCCATGTTCATCACACAAATGTTTGTCCTGGGTGGGAATCGAACCCACAACCCACAGTTCAGAAGGCAGGGTTACTACCAACTAAGCTATCGGGCCAGTCAATATGACTGATTATAGCATCTTTCTTCATCGCAACAGCAAAATCCTCCCACACCAAACCTCTACGTCCATATTCCACCACATTTTCCGAACAGCCGGCCCGACGGTTGCGCTAATCGCCTGAACGCCAAGAGTTATTGATGACGGCAATTAATCTTAATCACTCCTATCACTTAGCGACCGTTTGTTTTTCTATGAGAGGTGATTGGTTCTAAAGCTTTTTTGGGTTTTTGTCACACTATCACATCACACTAATATTATAAAGGCGAAAGTTTGTATGTGTGTATGTTTGTTACTACTTCACGCTCAAACGGCTGAATGGATTTGGATGAAATTCGGCATCAAGATAGCCCACACACCTGATTAACATATAGATTACATTTTATCCCGGAAAAGTGAAATGTTCCCGTGGGATGAGCGAATAATTAAAATACTTTTATCCGCGGGTGAAACTGCAATCATAAATAGTAATCTATATTAGGAGGTGATAGCTCAGTAGTGAGATTGGCTTGTGACCTGTGAGTCGCAGATTCGATTTCTGCAATGAACTTTACATTAAAGTATAATGAAAACATCGTTATGGTATTTTCTACCGACTTCAGAAGAAAAGATTCTAAAGGAAATTATTTTGTTTTTTTTTTTTTACCTTCTTAAATTTTATCACCTCAGAAATCATGTATTTGTAAGATGATAAGTAGATAAGATATAAATAAGTTTTTTTATAGTTTTATCTATTTATAGTTTTTAAGTATAGTTTAGTTTTTTTGGTGTTATTTAGTTTAGTATTATATTTATATGTAAATTATATCTTCAACTAGTTGCGCCAATTGAGAGACTTGCTGCACTGCGCACACCATCCTCAGACATCAGCACAGTCTGATAATAAGATTACTCGACTGTGAGATCAGATCATAAAGTCTCAATTGCCCAGTAATTTCACTAGCTACATTGTGATTGCACTAGCCTCCTCCTTTTTTGAAGTCAGTTGAGAAATATACATCAAAACGAAAAAAATAAGGATAAAACAGCGATCTCAAAACAACGACATATTTCTGCTGCTTATCCTTAACTCACTCGGGCGAAAGAAGCTTTCAAACAAATGACATCGCGTCCTAAGCTTTACACTAGGGACGTGACATGTTGATATTCGTTATCAAGTATATCGATACCAAGATACAGAGATGTGACCACTAATGTGGTACAGACATAAGTCTGTACCACATTAGTATAGTACAGACATAAGTCTGTACCACATTAGTATGGTACAGACATAAATCTGTACCACATTAGTGTCATAGACTTATTTGTCAAATTTGCACAAATACAATCATTTAAACCCGTATAATCAAATGTTTTGCTACCGTTGTGAAACTTTTCGTAAACTTTGTTTTTCAGCAGAGAAAGAGAAATGAACTATTTACGGCCTCTGTGGTGTAGTGGTTGAGTAGGTCAGCTCATAACCTTGACGCGGTGGCACAAGTATTTGTGCACAGAAAAAAGCGCAAATACTTGTTCCCAGTCTAGGTGTTGTGGGACCATGGTCCTCGCAGTTCCTGGGTCCCTACACGGAATCCTAGTTAGGGTCCAGGCCCTTTGTATGTGATCGTTGGGTGTTATTATTATTATTATTGTTATTATTTTCCACCAGATAATATAAAAACCCATATCATTAAAACTGATTATGTTATAGGTATAAAATACTCTTTATAAAATCTTAATTACGTTTTAATATAAACTTTGAAATTACTCTTATCGGGGTGAGTCAAAAAAAGTAGCTATATGATCTTTTATAACAAGTCAATCTAAAGTAGACGTGAATACACGTAGCTCGCGTAAAATGATTTTGCGAGGACTGGTGCTATAACATAATTGACGCTTGGTCGCCCGCGCAGTCACCAGAGACTAACAGAAGTCTGTTCAAAAAACTTTTAGACAGCTAAAATTTTAGTTCCAACGGCGAATGCACAACTGTTTATTGCTGCTCTTTGGCCACCAAAATACTCTTTTCTATTTATTCCTAAAGAAATGAATTTGATCTAAATTATACTTTCGAGAACGTTAATCAATTTTTATTTAGTATATATATATATACTAAATAAAAATTATAATATATATCGATAATGTTATTCATCATCATTTCCCATCCCTAGTTCTCGTATCACTCGAAAATATTAATAAAAAGCCATCGATGCACGCCCCGGCATCCGTTGAGGACATATGTTAAAAAGAGAACGCATGCTGATATTAATGTGTTAGGATGGAACTGACAGGGCTTGTTTTTGCGATGTGCTTCTAACGTATCTTTTGCGATGTGCTTCTAACGTATCTTTTGCGATGTGCTTCTAACGTATCTTTTTCATTAATAAACACTTTGTACATTTTTGCTAGGTAGTAGGACTTTTCTGCAAAGTTCGTCTATTAGGTACAACCGCTTTGCCAGTTATTCTGCCGCCAAGCAAATAACACTTTAATAGAATAAAAAAGGATAATCAAAATAGGTTAACAATAATTGTCTACTGATTCTGACGTCAGAAGTCAAAGATAAACTAAATTGGTTTGACGTCGGTAAGTCAGGGCTATTAGTTAAACAGAGTTTTCTTTGATATTATATGTATGGTATAATGGTTTTTGAAACGGGCAAATCATACTAACTACTACTAAACTGCCTACTGCAAAATATCTGGACTTTTATAGGCCGTGCTGAGTTGCTCCATCCAAACGCTCCAGCCTATTACTAGTAGGTAGCATTTCCAATAAAATTTTAAAAGATCTGATAAAAATCATCGCGTAAAAAATTAATAAACAAATCCAGCCAATATTTTTAGTGTATTTATCGATGCATTAACATGTCATGGTTGTATTAAACGCTTGAAACGGAAGCCAACACATAACACATGTCTATATGTATAAGTGAACTGAATCGGTCGGCATTTTTATTATATTTATTATGTTTATATATATATATATATATTACATTTTTATTATTAGTACAGAATTTGTCGTGAACCTATAAGTAATAGTACTTCTGCCTCGCATTTGCTATGCAATTGTAGTGGTTAGGAAAAAAGTATTTTTATTAATGATTTTATTTTTATTGCAACTCAACGAAAGCAATTTCTCAATGTAGTATGCAATTTCCGAAAATTGATAAGTGATTTTAAGGACTTTGTTGTTCTGTCAAGGTTATGTTGCAAGCACCCTTACAGGGTTTTATTTACCTATCTAAGCTAGTTATTGAGACCTGACATAATATATATATATATATATTCATATCTTTTTCATATATATATATATATATATAAATTGTATATGAATTCAAATAAATTAATATGAATATATACTTCCAGCGTTGGACGAGTTGGATGACAGAAAATGTATTGGGAACATGTTTTACACAACAGTTTTAATACCTTCTATAATGAGGTGGTTGAGAAGATCGACATGGAGGCGGTGGGTTCAGTTTCCGCAGCAGGACAAGTATTTGTGCACGGAAAAAAAGCGCAAATACTTGTTCTGAACCAGGGTGTTGTGGGACCATAGTCCTCGTTGTTCCTGGGTCCCTAGACACAGAGAATCCTAGTTAGGACAGGTGCAGGTGGTAGGACTTTATTGCAAAGTTCGTCTAGGTAGGTACCACCGCTTTGCCAGTTATTCTGCCGCCAAGCAGTAGTGCGCAATCACTGCTGTGTTCCGGTTTGAAGGGCACTGTAGCTAGTGAAAAGTAATTTCATTTGCCCAGTTGGGCAAATGAGACTTTATGATCTGATCTCACAGTTTAGTAATCTTATTACTAGATTGTGCTGATGTCTCTGGATGACGTGCGCAGTGCAGTGTCACGCGAACCTCTATACTTTAAAGTTCTGAGTGACACTGCAGCTGATATGGGCAGCCGTGTCGTTTAACATCAGGCGAACGGCTAGCTCGTCACGTCATTCCTTAACATAAAAAAAAAAAAAAAAAATAGGGTCCCAGGATCTATGTATGTGTTAGGCGTTACTATTATTATTGTTTTATATTATTATTTATTTAATAATGACATAGGATAATTTTATATATATACGTAGCAGCTAGTATTAATAGAAGCAATGAGGATTATTGGCCATTTCTCTGTCTCTCTATTGCGTAAATTTTTTTACAATGTTTTCCCAGAAAACTCGTTAAAGCTTATCTCTTGTAAATAAGGTCAGGATTCGTGTTTTCATCAGGAATTCCCTGAAACCCTCCCCTCAACTCCCACAATATTTAGCCGAAACTTTGCTAATTGCTAAAGTTCGTGATACACCCTACACATCTGGGACTAATAGTTTCAGGTAGTGATGGGGTAAAATTCGTCTCCGAAAAAGTTTGAGTAATATTTCAGTTTAGTAAATATCTAAATATATATGTCGGCAGAACGGGTTGTGCGTAGGTTGCAACCTATATAACTATAGGCTTTCAGCATGTCCACACCGCGCCGTGTCTGGAACAAGAATGATCCGTAGCACTTTTTTTTTTTTTTTTTTTTTTTTTTTGAACGAGCTAATGCTGTTGGTCTCTATCGACCTTTACAGCGTCACCGGGCGGGAGGGCGGGCGCTTAGGGCGCCCAGCCGTCAAAAGTGGGAGGCAACTAGCTCAAGGGCACCCCTGGGGTGCGAGCCTCGGCTTGGGCCGTTGCCGGGATAAGAGGATCGAGAAGGCTACGTCCACTGGAAGAGTGGACCCTATTGAAAGTCGCGACCGTTCTAGCTAACCTACGGGGGGTACGTCGACCTCGCCGGCGGGGTCGGTGTCTGATTGTGTTACGCTGGTATCCTATACCGGTGCCGAAAGCGGTACCTGAGCCAGAAGGGCTAGACTGGTCCGGTGATCCTAGCGCAGCCGATACTACGGCTGCTATAGGATCATCCGGGTCGCTCAAGACGTGTCTCGGGCGGCGACGACGGGGTGGCGAGTCTGTCGTGTCTGTACAGTAGTTTGAAGCTCTGACTACGAGAGGGTTGGGGTGATGAGGTGCCGCATCAAAATAGCGGCGGGATGCATCCTTCATAAATTGACGGATGGATGGGAGTTCGAGATCGCAGTGGAGGTCGGAGTTTCGCTGGTACCAGCGAGCCCCAACCACCTTGCGGACAAAGCGGTTCTGGATCACCTGAAGTCGATCCAGATGTACTGAGGGAGTATGAGCAAACGCGACAGATGCGTAGGTCATAATGGGGCGAACGCAAGTTTTGTAAAGCGTCACCTTATTTCTAAGGGACAGCTTACTACGCTTGCAGATGAGAGGGTGGAGGCGGCCTAAGACAAAGGCAGCCCTATCGCGCACTCGCTTAATATGGTCCTTGAAGTTGAGTTTGGTGTCAAGGGTAACCCCCAGGTATTTGGTAGACGAAGCCCAGGGAATGGGCTTGTCGAACAAGGACAGTGGTTTCGCTGGCGGACCACGCTTGTAGTCAGAAAAGTACATCGCTGCACTTTTATCTGGGTTAACCGTGATCCGCCATTTCCTGAACCAAGCACCGATCTCGGTGAGGGCTCGTTGGAGGCGACCACGCATGTGAACTCTCTGCCATCCGGAGCAGTAGATAGCGGTGTCATCCGCAAAGAGTGCGAGCTGCACACTGGGATGAAATGACCGCGGGATATCGCTGGTGTACAGCGAGAAAAGCAAGGGGGAAAGCGCGGAGCCCTGGGGCACTCCGGCTCTGATAGGATGGGGAGACGATCGCTCCCCCTCGACGCGGTAGCGAAAGCTTCGATCCCTAAGGAAGTCTTGTATGATGTGCACAAGACGATCTGGCACGCCGATGTGGTACAGCTTGAAAATCAAGCCGTCGTGCCAGACTTTGTCGAAGGCTTTCGCCACGTCCAAGAAGACTGCGAGAGTCCCTTTCGGTTTTGGATTCGCGTTGAAGCCATCTAGAATGTGCTCCGTGATGCGGTGCACTTGTTGAACGCAAGAGTGTCTAGCTCTAAAGCCAAACTGCTCGTCGGGAAGGAGTTTATGTTCGTGGATATGGGACCAGAGACGCCTCCGAATGAGACGCTCGTAGATCTTCCCCAGAGTACTGAGGAGACTGATGGGCCGGTAGCTAGAGGGCTCGGTAGCCTTCTTGCCTGGCTTGTGGATGCCGATGACGTCGGCGGACTTCCACGCAACGGGGAAAGAGCAGTTGCTCATGGCCGCATTGAAGATGCTGACTAGGAGATAGATTAAGGGGACAGAAAAGTGTTTGACCACTTTGTTGCTGATACCATCAGCGCCGGAGGCTTTACGGATAGCGAGACCCTTGATGACAGACTCAACTTCGGCGGCCCTAATAAGCTCGAGCGGGGGGTCGGAAGGTGGTAGGATCCGTAGCACACCAAGCGATCCCTTTATATAGCCAGATGTGTGGGGCAGCGACGACAGTTGCCGGTGTTGCCACTGTAATAAATTTAAATGCTACCTAGGCTAAATTACGGTACTGCCCGCTGCGCATAGTGTTTATAACTGGACGTAGCCGCCGTCATATTATATAACTCAAAGGTGACTGACTGAATGACTGACTCATATAGTGATCTATCAACTCACAGCCCAAATCACTGGACGGATCGGGCTGAAATTTGGCATGCTGGTAGATGTTATGACGTAGGCATCCACTAAGAAAGGATTTTTCGAAATTCCACCCTTAAGAGGGTGAAATGGGTGGTTGAATTATTTTCCCATAGGCCACGCCGCGGGCGAAGCTGTGGACAGAAGCTCGTTGCGGCATATTTTGGCATCGGGTGTATTAATTAAGAGCACAAGTAGTTTTGCATAAAAGCGCATTTACCTGCTCTGAGTCTGGGTATCGTGGTCTCTAGATACAAGGAATCTTGGTTAAGGTTCAGGATCTATATATGTGATCGTTGGCTGTTATTATTATTTATTATTATTAATGATAAACAGCAGCAAAATTGAAGGGGTGAGAATAAAAAGGGTTTAACTGATTTTTTTGATAAAATGACTTATGGGTATCGTTGGATTCAGCGTGAAATTATCTTCAATAATACATTCTCAAAATACCGAAATGAGGCGTAAATCTCGAGATTTTGAGTCTAAAAACGGTTTATCTGTCATAGGAACACAGTTTGCTTAGCATAAAAACATTACTATATTTATTTTCTTATATTATATTTTTACAGTAATTGTATGATTTAGTACTATATTTAGTAATTTTAAATAGAATTAAAACATTTTCAAGCAACTGAAACTTACATAAACCTTTTCTATTACCTTATAAGCACTCTACATTAAAATGACGCCGTTGACGTTTAAAGTCAATTTTCTCGAAACTGTCAATTTGACAGTTAAATCCTTTTTATTCTCAACCCTTTAATTGTGAATTGAATCTAAACAACCAGTCGTAAACAAGCCAGTGCAAATGCAAACTCGTAAACATTAGAATTTTTTTGTTCGAACCCATATAAAGAGTCCTGGTTCCCACAGCACGGGTTTCGAGCCTATTGTGGGAGCCAGATGTTTCAATCTCCACCATTACGTAATTTTGCCTTTAAATAAATATTTTTTTCATTTTTCATTTTCATTTTTCATTTATAAAAAGTTCGAAACCGTTGTTCAAATTATTTGAAGATGAAGAACGAAAATCTGAAGACTTGAAGCTGCCAAATGCATAGAACGTGCAAAGCCAAAATTCCCTACGAGATGACTAAAAAAACTCTCCTGGAAAGTTTTAAACTGACACAATGAGCGTCTGTTTCCTGGAATTCTGTAGATTTTCAAGAATTCAATTGTGATAATTTGCATAATTGGGCCGCGCACCGCCCCACCGGTTTAACTTCACTAGCTGTATTATAAAGACTGTCGTGTCACACATACGTGATTTACTTTGACTTATGGAATACAATCTTGTTTATGGTACATCGTAAACTCTCTTGATTCATTACCACAGTTGACTCATATTAGAAATAAACTGGGACAACTGGGGTTGTAAGAATATTCAATTTCATCCCACTTATAAGATTTCTACTTTAATTGCCAAAATACATTAAAAACTAAAAAATCTTTTATGATGGTGATCGACTGCATTAAAGACTTAATAAATGCTTTCTCATTTGGTTTATAAAGACTATAAAGAAAATAAGAATATATAAGAATAAATTATTATTAAAAATAATAATTAAAAGATCTGGCCTTAGTATAATATTGAAATAGCGTAAGTTAATAAAAAAAAATTACGGCTAATTTTATACTCGTCTGCATTAAAGTTTGGCAGCAGCTAAGTTGTTTTTTTTTTGTTTTTTTTTTTTATACTGCGTTTTCACAGTCACCTGGGTCCGTGCTTTTTGTTAGATTATTTTTTATATTTATTAATTAAGCCTATTATTAACATGAACATATATATAATACAGGGCGGACAATACAGCACATAAACATAAGTACTTATTTTTAATTGTGCGTACACCACCGAGCAAACCAGCTTCCGCAGCTAAGTTTGCACTTATCTCTCTGACATACAATGAATTTGTGAACATCCTAAAGAGATAAGTGTAACATTAAGAGCTGGTCAAACTTCTGTGCAGTGGGTATTTTTAAGCAACAAATGTAGAATTATATTATCGTTTGAGAGAGCGCAATTGTATATGTTTGCGAAATTGGTGTCCCAGCGTTATAGTCATACTATTCCCAGTTATAGGAATTGTCCCAGAAATTAACAGATGCTAAAATGAAAGTGCAGAACAATCCCAGTAAAACAGTTTTCACAGTTGTCCTACTTAACTGGGTTTGACTGTGAATCTGCAATAAAGTGAGTAATGAATGATTCATTTCACTTAGTTATCAACAACTTGGTAATAAAATGTAAAAGCTTTGTATAAAAGTCAGCAGTATAGTGAATGTATTATTTTATTAATGTGATAAATAAGAATATATTAGTGCTTATAGCCGTTCGTAAATCAAAAGTTAAGCAAAGTTATCATTTGATTTGAAGATATCATTGTTAAGTTGCAATGTCGGGAGCTATGTCAGCTAACAATACTACATGAAGGGCTATGATGCTACTATGCTGAACCCTACGACACAAGATAACTCTTAGTGTAGGTGAAGCACGACAAAATAGAGATAATACAAGCCATAGCTTTGTCACAGATTGTACATAGATCTAAGTAAGTGACGGCGGCTACGTCCAGTTATAAACTCTATGCGCAGCGGGCAGTACCGTAATTTACCCTGTGGCAGCATTTAAATTTATTACAGTGACAACACCGGCAACTGTCGTCGCTGCCTCACCCATCTGGCCTATATAAAGGGATCGATTGGTGTGCTACGGATAATTCTTGTTCCAGACGCGGCCCGGTGTGGACATGCTGAAGGCCTATAGTTATATAGGTTGCAACCCATGCACAACCCGTTCCTGCTTACATAAGTATTAAAATGATTGTATATGTTTTGATGAAATAATATTATGTTTATGTTTATCTGTGATGACTACTTTGACCATGATCTTCGTAGTTCCTGGGTCCGTAGACACAGGGAATCCTAGTTAGGGTCCAGGATCTATGTATGTGATCGTTGGGCGCTATTATTATTTAATTGATAAGTGACCGATGGAAAAAGTTATACGTTTTTACAAATGAGCGCCGCTGTGCCACCTTCGGCGGGCACGTTAAGCCGTCGGTCCTGGTTTTTGTCGTAAGCCAAGTCAGCATGATAGCTCAGTTGGTAGTATTCCTGCCTTCTGAACTGCAGGTTGTGGGTTCGATTTCCACCCAGGAACAACTACTGTGTGATTAGCATCATCGTTAGATCTGTGTTTGGGTGGTATATTATATGCTTATATTCTATATTTGTATTTACAAACAAAAAGTATATAAGTATTGTATCAGTTATCTGGTTCCCATAGTACAAGCTTTGCTAAGTTTGGGGCTAGATGGCTCTGTTTGAAATGTCCACACAAAAATATATTATTAATACAGACAGAAACGGGTTGTGCGTAGGTTGCAACCTATATAACTATAGGCCTTCAGCATGTCCACACCGCGCCGTGTCTGGAACAAGAATGATCCGTAGTGCACCGAGCGGTCCTTTTTTATAACCAGACGGGTGCCATGGCAGTTGCCGGTGTTGCCACTGTAATAAATTAAATGCCACCACCGGGTAAATTACGGTGCTCGATCGCTGCCCGCTGCGCATAGAGTTTACATTTACAACTGGACGTTGCCGCCGTCATATAATATATTTTTATTATTTCTGAAATATTTCTAACACAAAAAGGTGACAAAGATTAGAATATAATGTTAATTATAATGTTAAAAATTAAATGGTATTACAAATAGCAGACGAAGAAAGGTTTTCGAGTACCGACCACAAACCTGAAGACGCTACGTAGGCCCGCCACTAAGGTGGACCGATGACCTGTCAAACGATAAAATCTTGACAGCCTCTGTAGTGTGGTGGTTGAGCGGATCAGCTCATAACCTGGAGGCGGTGGATCCGATTCCTGCGGCAGGATAAGTATTTGTGCAAATCGTAAATACTTTTTCTGAGTTTCGGTATTGTGGGATCATGATCCTTGTAGTTTCACGTACGTAGTTCAATGATCGTTGAGCGTTATTATTATTATTATTATTATTATTAATCTCAAGCTCACAGTTGGTATAGTTTTAAACAACAAACGTGAAGTTTTGAGTGTCCTGGGTCTGCTCAAAATAATGAAATAAATGTTTCAGGTAACTGACATTTTCGTCCCAGTTTCAGAATCATCCCTTTCACCTGAATAAAAACGGGACAATAATATCGATATGGTGATTGAAACGACATCAGATTATTTTGTGTTAATTAATTTTTCTTGACAATCTAGTCGTTCACCTGATGTTAAGTGACACGGCCGCCCATAACAGTTGCAGTGTCACTAGGAACTTTAAAATATAAAGTTTCGCGTGACACTGCACTGCGTCATCCTGAGACATCAGCACAGTCTAGAAGTAAAATTGCAAGACTGATTAGATCAGCTACGCGAACATGTTACTTGATTGTAACAGGTAAAAACATAAAATTGTATGAATTTTACGCAGTATATGTATAATTAGCATGAACATTCCTAGTAAAGCAAATCCTATTGTATTGCAATCAAAATTCCGTGATCACTCCACAGATCATAGTCCCTTTTGCCCAGTAATTTCACTGAATGTGATAATATCGAGAAAAATGACTCAACATATCTCTCAGCTAAAAGCCAAGATATTTTATGGACCATTTTGGAAGCCATTACCAGAAAGAAATATTTAATACCATCCATTTATACACTTTTAACTTTAAAAAAGAATTCGGAGTCAATAGGGGAAACTTTCTTTTTCATTTGGTTTCTTTTTTGTTTGAAACTTCTAAGTGATGTTTTTGTTATAAGTACTTATTTCTTTTGTAGAATTTGTTTATTATATTTGCACAAAGATTTCTTTAGGCTCCTGCTGTTTACCCGACTGTTAAAAAAGAAGTGAATATAGTATGTGTGTTGTATATATGACGAAACGGGCTTGAATAATTATGTATTTATTCAACACCAGCATGCTATACACTATTATAATATGAATAAATACATTAAATTTTATAAAGGCTAAAAGTTATTTCAATTATTGGCAAAGACTGCATTCAAAGTAAATTAGCGTGTATAATTTTTTTATATTGCAAATAAAATATTAATCTAATGAATTATATAAAAAATAATTAAAAGTGTAGTAATGAAAATGGATATAAATTTATTGAATTAATAATATAGTAAAGTGTACATAAACAATTAAAGATTAACAAAAATAAGATAGAGAGCTTCTCTGGCTGATGAACGGAACTTGAAGTTGGTTCACGTAGATCTCCATTGTCATCATAAAGTTTAAATAAAATTATTATGTTGGTATGTCCGGTAAAATGACAATTTAAAATTGTTAAAATACGTCAGGCGACATTAAAATTAAACAAAGTAAAAACAAAGCTATGCCCGCCGATAGATGGAGGTAAACTAAATAAGTTTTACTTAAGTCGTGTGGTATAAAGCACACTAGTTTATTAGAATTTTGAATCTATCATGATTAATGTAAAAATTTGTTTTAATTCTTGCTTACATTAAATTTTCGATGTAAGCAAGCAAAACAACTTTACTCATAAATCAAAAACAAGATGACCAGCAGTATTTCGCGATATGGCAACAATTTTTTCATCCCAGATTTAAAGAACTTTGTTGAAACATCTTATTTGAAACGGCTCAGAAGTTAGACCCGTCTAAAATTCTCGACAGTAAACATCGTGGCGTACTTGGACCACAGATAAAACAGTAAACAGTAAACCTACAATATTAACATTAAAAAAGTGTATAAAATATATCAAATTTTTGTAGGGCTGGCGCGGTGGCTTCTGCTGAACAGCTAAAAAAGCCAAATATATTAATCTTGATAGCGGTTTTATATTTGCGCCTTATGCAGTCGAGACGGTTGTTTAAAGACCCTTTCTAAACGTCTGGTCGAAACAACGCGTGACCAAAATGCTGGTCTCTATTTCAACCAAAGATTGAGCATTGCCATTCAACGTGGCAATGCTGCCAGCATATTGGGCACATTGCCTACTGACAATGGTTTTTTAGATTAAGTTTTCTTTTTATTCTTTTCTGTTTTATATAACTCAAACTAAGTAAGTTTATTTTCGGGGGCGAGTTGGCTGGACTGCAGTCGCGACCCCTTCTCGCCCCGGTACGGCGGACGAAGGCTCACGGGGGGGTTTTAGTGGGTTCGAGTCCCACATACCCCCTGCCACCACCCCCGTGGTGGCAGGGAAGTGCGAGGGCATTTCCCCGCCTCAAAAAAAAAGTAAGTTTATTTTATTGATGAAATTAACGTTTTTTATAAAGTATTGTGGATGTAGATTATATAAAAAAATATTGTACGAGCTTAATTAATACCTATCTATTTACCTTCTTTAGTACAAACACATGTAAAAGTTTATTTGTTAAATATAATAAGTATCTTACTATAAATTTTCTCTTTATTTTTAATAAAACATTATTGCTTTATTAATAATTTAAAGACACTATTAAAACGTTATTACGCACGCATTACTTTTACATCAAATCATCTTTTTTTTGAGTCCACTGCTGAATATAAGCCTCTTTCTACCTCCTTAATTTTTTTTGATTAGAAAGGGAGGAAGTCTGCCAAAATCACCTTCCTTGGCAGACTTTTTGGTGATTGCATCTGCTCATTCACTGAATATTCCCTAAGCCGGTGTTTATGGCATCCACGGGAAGAGATGGAGGAATATATAGTACTTGATTTTTTTATGTGAGGGTGGGGGGGCATATCGCAACTGCTTAGTTTACTCTATGGTAGTTGTGGTTTGTTCACACAGTGCTTTTCCCTGTGCATAATTACTAGACTTTTCGGAAATCAAACCGGCATAATACGAGGTATACGAAGAAATACTAGATGGTGTCAAGCTTTTTTTTGTTTTTATGCTGCTTTACCACAGACTCTTGGGTCCGTTCTCTTTTTTAATGTACTACTCACATATTGTTATTTGTGTTATTATTATCATTTATTAACAAAATCAATATAGGAGGGACTAATTTACACTTTTTTTTCCTTTTCTCTTAAATTTATGGACACTATATAAATATAAGGAGCATCAATTTATCATTATATATAGATAGTAGATAGTAGTAGATCATGCTGCCATGCTTAACCACCACGCCACAGCCACCGTGTTGTGTAAGCGTAACTTTGCCAAATTCCCTCACCCAACTGTGTCTCAACTTTTGCGGTCCCAACTCGCAGACTGAGTCGTCTCGCAAGTATTAATTGCGCAAGTTGCTGTTTATTGCTCAAGAGTTTTTAAATTGATGTTGATCTTGTAACAGATTGCGTTGAAGAACGGTGGAGTGACGAGATTTTAATAATAGAACTTAAGTAGAGTTCATTGTGGTGAATTTGTCGCTTTACTAGATTTCATTAATTAAAAAAAAGCCCAATGATCACTCACATTTGACAGTCTCTGTGGTGTAGTGGTTGAGCAGGTCGGCTCATAACCCAGAGGCGGCAGGTTAATTCCCGTGACAGAACAAGTATTTGTGTACAACAAAAAAGCGCAAATACTTACTTGTTCTGAGTCTGGATGTTTTGGGACCATGGTCCTCGTAGTTCCTGGGTCCCTAGACACAGGAAATCCTAGTTAGGGTCCAGGATCTATGTATGTGATCGTTATTTATTATTATAGATCTTGGACCCTAACTAGGCTTCCCTGTATCTAAGAACCCAGGAACTACGAGAACTATGGTCAAAAATAAAATCTTTAAAATGTTCATGAAAATTAAATTTAAGGGCTTAATTTTACAACATCATCAACACCGTTCCACTAAACAACTTCAATAACAAGTTAACGGACTCCATAAAAGCTAGTTGATGCATCCTATATGAAGTTTCAAACTCATTACTCCACTTTATGGTCGGCGGGGGCACAGCGTATGTAATAGTATGTTTGTAATTGACACAGATTGCGGCATAGTGTTGGGGTTGACATAGGTTGTAGAATAATGAGCTAGTTAAAGTCGTGGCGTAGCATAAAGTAGGCATTATAATGTATGCGCAATTATAAATGCGGTGAAGAGAAAGATTCTCCTCATTCTCTTGAACTGATATTTTTAATATGAAGTTGTTTTTACAGCCTCTGTGATGTAGTGATTGGGCAGCACCCCTATCGCGTAACTGTTCTGGGAGTCGGCTTCACCTGCCATCCTGCACGCGCCAATTAACAAGTGCACGAGTGCGAGCAAGAGAGAACACGACACGACGTTGAGCGGGCGACTCATAGCCCGGAAGCGGCGGGTTCAATTCCTGAGGCAGGACAAGTATTTTTGCACAGAAAAAAAAATGCAAATACTTGTTCTGAGTCTGGCTGTTGTGGGATGTTCCTCGTAGTTCCTGGGTTCCTAGACACAGAGAATCCTAATAAGGGTCCAGGATTTATGTATGTGACCGTTGGGCGTTATTATAATTATTATTTCTAAGATACACGCTTTTAAAGTTACGTTCCCCACGATACAAGCTGAGCCTAGTGTAGGGGCCTTAGTTAGTTTTGGGTATCTGATAACAAATCCTTCTGCATAAACCTAGGAAATAGTGAAATAAAGTGTGTAAAAATGTTCAATTATTAAATTTTTATGCAGCAAATAAATTGTTTTCATTTTTCATTAATGGCAAATTGGAGAATATACTGTAGTAGTAGTTAGTACATGTAACACTGCAATTGATATTGGGAGCCGTGATGCTTAACATCAAGTGAACAGTTAGCTCGTCATGTTATTCCTTAACATAAAAAAGATGAATTGGTTCTAAGCTATTGTTTGAGAATCGCACCTACAACGCCGAGGGCACAACGAACTGAGCTGCTAGATGACAAATGGAAACAACTTTAAAAAATCAGGCTCCATTTGAATAAATAAAGGTTCAGACCAAAGTTTAATGCCACGAACATGTAACCAAAAGTCAGATGTTAGATTACCCCCAAAAATATGCTAATTTCGGGACGTTTGTATTACAAATTCAAGCCACGGTACTAAGCAAATTTTCGTGAAACTTTTCATCTGTTTGTATTTACTGCTCCGAATATGCGTGACTGATTTAAATAACATTAAACTTATATGCTAAAGTCATTATGTATTTATTTAAGTAACTTTACATAATTTTGTACACCTTTAACAATATTATATGTCATGAAAACCTGTGCATGCATCAATTGAAGGGGTGAGAACAAAAAGGGTTTAACTGATTATTTTGACAAAATGACAAATAAACAATATGATAATATGACAATACAAATTTTATGGGTATCGTTGGATTCAGCGTGAAATTATCTTCAATAATACATTATCAAAATACCGAAATGAGGCTTAAATCTCGAGATTTTGAGTCTAAAAACGGTTTATCTGTCAAAGGAATACAGTTCGCTTAGCATAAAAACATTTCTATATTTATTTTATTATATTATATTTTTACAGTAATTGTATGAATTGGTACTATATTTAGTACTTTTAAATAGAATTAAAACATTTTCAAGCAATTGCAAGCAAACTTACATAAACCTTTTCTATTACCTTATAAGCACTCTACTTTGAAATGACGCCGTTGACGTTTAAAGTCAATTTTCTCGAAACTGTCAATTTGTCAGTTAAACCCTTTTTATTCTCAACCCTTAAATTTTAATACATTGTTTTTATAATAGTAGATTATTTACCAAAAGAGCCAAAAACTGTTTTTTTAAAGCACATCACTTGAGCTTGAAATAATGTTGCTCCTGAGCTAGATACTCTACATTTCGTCATCTTCTTTGACAAAATGAGTAGTGAAACTTATCTATATCACTTTTTCGCTGTTTTCACTTTTGACATCCTCTGTGGTATGATGATTAAGCAGGTTGGCTCATCACCCGGAGGTTGCGGGTTCATTCCCGCGGCAGAACACGTATTTGTGCACAAAAGAAAAGTGAAAATACTTGTTCTGAGTTTGAGTGTCGTGGGACCACTGTCCTAATTAGGGTCTAGGATCTATGCATGTGATCGTTGAGCGTTATTATTATTATTATTATATTCTTTGACCAATTTTTACGGCGCCTAGAGGAACAGATGAGGTGGTCAAATTCCCACACTAATGGGTGGTCCCATTGGTGTGGGAATAACTTCCCAACAAAAGCATATCTAAATACTTTTCATATAAAAACTACATTATTTACTCATACGTGAAATTATTACGTTACTTTTTTACGCAGCTTCAAGTTAGTAACAATACATGTTTTTCAAAGCGAAACTTTTGCACGCACATTCAATAGAATACCTACAAAAAAGTCTATAAAGGAAGTGTACGGCAGACGTAAAATAACAATGTGTCTCGAACGTGAAACAACACGGGTAAATTTGAAAAAATACTTTAAAAAAAAATGTGAATGAATAATGTGACGTACTAGTTGTTTGCCTGATGTTAAGCAACACGGCTGCCCAGAGCAGTGTCACTCAAACTCGAAAATATTAAATTTTCGCGCGAATCTACACTGCGCACATCATCCTGAGACATCAGCACAGTCTGTTAATAAGATTACTCGACTGTGAGATCAGATCATGATGTCTCCCAGAATTTCACTATCTACGACGTCCTTGAAACCGGAACACAGTAGTTCTTCGCGCACTACTTTTTGGTGGCAGAATAATTGGCAAAGCGGTGGTACCTACTTAGACGAACTTTGCAGAAAAGTCCTACCACCTAGTAAAATAGTATAGCAAAGTTGTGGGAATGGCTCTTCCACATCTTACACCTTGAAGATTCTCACGATATATATCACAAGATAAATCACATAGTAGCGTTTCACTACGTAAAAATAAAAAGACGTAACGTAGGATGGCCCACTAAGTGGACCGATGACCTAGTCAAAACCGCGAGGAGCCGATGGATGCAGAATGTAAGCAGCCATTCAAAATTGCGTTCTATGAGCCCAGCAATGGACGTTTTCAGGCTGTTGGTGACGTGCCAATACAGATGACGTCACGATTTTTTGTCATATTATATAAAAATAATGACAAATCCTTCGTAGTGCCTCAGCATTGTAGTTTAAGTAACAAAGTTTTTAGTTGTATCCTATCCTAAGCATGTCTGTTTAGCAGTGATATGATAAGTGAAGGAGAGTAATATAACTATTTAAATAACTAAATTTTTAGCCGGGTATAAAATGGATTGATTGCTTTTTTACTTGGAAATCATAGAAATCAAATTATCACTCCAGTTGAACCACAATCATGTTGTAAACTACTGATGTGAATCAAATAGTTAAACGTTTAAACCTCACATTATGATGATGATTTGATGCTGATTAAGCCAGTTTTCAAATAAAAAACTCACTGAAATAGGCCCATTAGTACATTGCCACAGACAATAAAATTAATAATTCTTTAAGTTTTTTTTCCTATTCTCATTGTTTAAAAATCAAGGAAAACCTTTGGTAAAATATAGTTAATCGACTTTTTCTTTAATCTAGGGGTAAAAGTATTCGAAACTAGTAACGCGTTTCACCACGTTTGTCTTCCCAAACAATCCGTACGAAGCACAAAAGTTGTTTTTCTCGACTCGACTCGCATTTAAATCGGGTTTTTATTGAGATAATCGCCCTCAGAAGAATTGCTCCCGAACAAACAGACGTACAAACGAGTGGTTGGAAATGCAAAAACCGAAATAAATCTTGGACGGAGACGTCAGACCGATTCTGAGCGTTTCTCATTTAAAATTCTAGTCCGCTACGTAATTCGGAGTAAATCTGCGGTGCTACCACTGGGTTTCTTTTAGTTAGTGAAAATCGAGAGACTTTAATATTACAGAAACTGACGTGAGTAGTATTCATAACTACAACTAGTACACGGCTAACACTCACGAGATACAGTTTAGCTTTTGGGAATTCTATTGTTTTATTTAGCCAGTTATATAGAGTGTAAACTTACCTCAGTACCCATGAAAATTTCAAACGAAAATTTTTGTTCGGAATGAACACTTACTTTTACACAAGAAAAAAAATTACGCAAAAATCGGAGAACGTATTTCATTTACCAACCCGCATTTGGCCAGCAGTGTAATGTATTACGGCATGCACTCGCTCTCTGTGAGAGAAGGCCTGTTTTCCAGTGGAAATGTATTAGATGGATGGCAAAGTTTTTTTTATGTTAAGGAATGACGTGGTGAGCTAACCGTTCACCTGATGTTAAGCAACACGGCTGCCCACATCAAATTAATTATATCATATCATATCATATCAATTGCAGTGTCACTCGGAACTCTAAAGTATACAGTTTTGTGTGACACTGCACTGCACGTCATCTTGAGACAGCACAATCTAATAATAAGATTACTATATTGTGAGATTAGGCCGTAAGTCTCATTTGCCCAGTAATTTAACTAGCTACAGTGCTTTTCAAACCGGTTTCAAACAGCACAGTGTTTGCGCACTACTGCTTGGCGGCAGAATAACTGGCTAAGCGGTGGCTAGATGAACTTTGCAGAAAAGTCCTACCACCTAGTAAATTTATCTACCTATACCTGCCACCCTGTTACAGAAAATTTGAAATCTTCTGCAATCACCAAGCCACCTGGTATGCGTGATGATTATGCCATTTTTTCTTTTTTAGGTGCAAGAGTTCCTCAGTAGCCCCTCAGGTTCATTTAAATTCCGTCGCGCTATTTGAATTGGAGATTTTACAGCCTTTAATCTAAAACCAACGTCGGATGATGCCGCGTGTGCCTTCATCCTGCTAATTACGAGGCTGATGGGACCAGATGTTGGGTAAGAATAGGAGGTTGGGGTGTAAAATGAACTTCTCAAGGTCGTAGATAACTAGGACCTCTCCTTTTTAGCAGCGAGTTTTTTGATACAGTCTAATGACGGCCTCATTACGTCATCATCATCATTCACCCTCTTACGGATTTTTAATAGTATATTTGACTACTATAAAAAATGGATAAGTAAATAAAAAAAAATCATAAACTGGCTAAAAAATGCATATAATCATAATTTAAAAAAAAAATTTTTTCACGGCAAATTGCCTTTATTTTCAACTAAATACTACAATGATATAATAAGTAATAGTAAACACAACCTACTACTAAAAAAAAAAAATTTGTACTCTATACTGGCCGCGATGACCTATAAACAGTCCGAATGCTCCAGCCCACTAAGTGCCAGCATTTTGGTCACGCGTAGCATCGAACAGGCGCTCTGATAAACTTTTTAAAACGTGATGAGCGAAAATAAGTAATTAAATCGCGGAGTAGTTTCTCGAGGGGGCATCGCCTGTTACTTTCTCGCATGAAGGCATTGTTTGTGACGTCACATGCCGAAAAGATTTTAAATAGAGTTACCATAGAGGTACCACAATCTCTGTCTCTTTGTTTTCTTGTATTTTAAAATGCCTTTCATTTTTAGATTTATTTATTTTTTGTTATCAAGATTGTATATTTTTTGAGGTATTTTATTTATTTATGCAATAAAATAGCAGTCAAATAGCCTATTTTAAGAAATGATTTTTTGTACACCCTTTTGTAAAACAAATAGAGTGTAATGTAATTGTAAAAATAATACTAGGCTATAATCTTTTGTGGAGTCGATTACAAAAATGAATTAGAAGACTCTTAATTTTAGAAACCTAACAATTTTTTAACGGTACCGTTTTATTTCCCAACCAATAACTTTGTATTAAGAAATTCGATATCGAAAACGATGCAAATACTGATCCATGGCAGCCTCTGTAGTGTGGTGGTTGAGTGATTCGGCTCATAATCCGGAGGCGACGGGTTCGATTCCCGCGGCAGGACAAGTATTTGTGCACAGAATACTTGTTCTAAGGCTGGGTGTTGCGGGACCATGATCCTCGTAGTTCCTGGGTCCCTAGGCACAGGGAATTTTAGTCAGGGTCCAGGTTCTATGTATGTGGTCGTTGGACGTTATAATATTATCATTATATTATTTTGTGATTACGTTTTTATTTTAAAAAGTGCATAATCCATTTTAAGTTCTATTGCTTTCATTTCAAAATATGTTTAACTTTCATACCAAAAACAAAACTATCATTATCAGCCTTCCAATTCAGACAAATTAATCCTCAAAATTTGCTACGAGTTCAGTGCGGTTATGTCTACGCTACAAACTACCATTAACTAAGATGCTTGCTACGCCAGCTCTACAGCTACGGCGTAGCGCAACCACTACGGCGTAGCAAAACCGCTACACAAATTCCGAGTTCCGTCGAATTTACTATTTCGCTACGCTTTGCTCCATCACGTAATACGTACTCGAGTGTTGTGACTTAGAACCTCGGACTACCACGGTAGTAACTATAAAATTAAACTAAAAAGAAGTACGAATTCACCTAAATGTATTTTTGAGCAGTGATTAAGATATGATGTCTCTGCCAGACGACACGCATTTTTATAGCATTCAGGTTTTTTAAACAAAGATTTTTGTGCACTTCAGTTATATCAAAAGAAAGAAATATTTCACTAAGTGGTAGCTGGTGGTTTCTGAAAAGTTCGTCTAGGTAAGCACTACTGTGTTCCGATTTAAAGGGCACTGTAGCTAGTGAAATTACTGAAAAAATGAGACTTTATGACCTATTCTTACACTTTATATAAATAGTTTTTTCTTTGCAATTTTTATTATTTGGTGTGTACAATAAAAAGTTCATCTATCTATCTATCTTATAGTTTAATTATCTTATTACTATACTGTGCTGATATCGCAGCGCATTGTCACGTGAAACTCTCTATTTTAGAGTTCTGAGTGACACTGCAACTGATATGGACAGCCGTGCCGCTTACCATCAGACGAACGACTAACTTGTTATATCATGCTTTAACATATAACAAATATCAAAAAAGGAATTAATACGAAAAAAATGATAAGTGTATCAAACAATATATTATAGTGTTGTCTTATCGTCTGTAAATATTCAGTGTCCTCTAAGGTCAATATTATCAGTACCAATAAGTCTATAGTTCCACGAGAAAACAGGAAAATAAACATAGATAAGAGTACAGAATCACAGATGTCCGAATCAATATTTTCTATCAAAGTAAAGCAATGCACTAGACGATGTATTTTCGTGATTTCAGAGAATCAATCATACTCTAAGTAGTGTCTCACACTAAAGCAATACACATAGATGGATTACTCGAAACTAGACAGAGAAGTATATTAAACGTTTTGCTACTAAATGTATAGTATTATTATTACTATTGGCGTTCTTGTTCCCAGTCAACCATAACTTGGGAGTTTTCAAGTCAAGAGTGAACAAGCATCTTCTAGACAAGTTTCGTCAAGCAAGTTGCTTAAAATCAGACAAAACAGTAGTCAATTGTATTGCCGATTATTTTAAAGTAAAATATATATATATATATATATATAAGCTGGGAAATTATGCATGGGTTGCAAACTATATAGCTATAGGCCTTCAGCATGCGCACCGGGTCGTGTCAGGAGCAAAAACGATCCGTAGTACATCGAGTGGTTCCTTTTTATAGCCAGATTGGTGGGGGAGCGATGACAGCTACCGGTATTGCCACTGCAATAAGTTTAAATGCTACTACAGGGTAAATTACGGTACATAGAGTTTATAACCGGACGTTGCCGCCGTCATATATATGTCAATTATAATTTACTCCCATAGTTTCTGCACATCCTAATGTAGAAGAAAAGAGAAAGTTTTGTGTTGAAATATCCAATCGCTCCATTTATTCGAAGATATCTTGGTGGAAGCTGCCAACTAATGGAATATATAAAACTTTAAAAAAAAATTACAATAAATAAAAGCAATGATTGAAATTGAATATTTAATCCTTAGAATATATAAATGCAGCGTATAAAAAAAATCTCCAAAAAAGTTGTGCGACTCAAAGGGTATCATAAATATTTAATAATTTTTGGGTTACTTTCCAGGGCTGTAGGCTAATTAGCGTGAATTAATGTTTTTTTAAATATTGAAATAACTAGCATAAGCCTTTTCTTATTGTAATTTTGATTAATATATTTTTATGAAACATATTTTAACGGTAGTTGTAGTACCTTGTAGTCTTCATGACATCTTCTCGTAATAATTACGCCCTATAATTGAAACTGTCAAATTTATACCACAGATTAGATTGGCTTAAATCAAGTAATGAAATCACTTATCTAAATTCCGTCTACGTTACTCTAGTCTAGTAGAAGTATGAATTTGACCCAATAGATAAGCTAGAGAGCTATGAGCTTTTGGATTGAAATGGAACAAAGATATCTATTCTATTCACTAGTCAATTTAGAATGTATTTATATAACTAATTTAGAAGCTGATAACTGATGTTCACTTACAAAGATGAGCCAAAGTGAGCTAGTTTTATAGTAGTTGGAGCATTTGTATTGTGTATGATAGATAGGTCATCGCAGTTTTTTAAATATTTTATAAATATTTTTGTAATTTGTGTAGCTAGTAACATTTATCGGTAGTTGTTATTAATGTAACATTTGTTGTTAATTTATAACAATAAAATGAATAAATTTGTCGCGTTGGCCGCGTACAAAACCGAAGTTTCGAGACTAGTTGCAATTAAAGACTCTGTCCTTTTACGAAACCAGTAGAACCAATAGAAGATTTTTTGTTTTTGTATGAAACCAATTAACAATTTAAAATCATTTTGAGTTTTGTAATTGATTCATAATAAAATAATACTCTTGTAATAAGAGGAAATACGTGACATTTAATTTTTATTCAAAACCCTTGTATTTTTAATCGTAATTTGATGCGCATAAATTATTATCATCAATAAATTAAAAAACCTAAAGTTAACACAGAAGTAAAAATAATTTGATTGTTTGCCTAACCCTTCAGAGTTTTCGTGGAGGGTGGTCCAATAACCAGCCCAAGGGTGCTGTCAGCACGCAAAAGTAGATGACCAAATAAATTACCTAAATAAATAATATCGTTTCCAAATTTGTTTCCGGAAAAAGAGAATTAAATGTGTTCTTTATTCCGTAAGGGATGATTTTGCGTAATTTATATTCATGATTTCAAATTCAGTTATATGTTCACCTAGCTTCTGATTTAAAATTATGGAGATGATTGCAAACGTGAACAGCCCTCATCCAGAACTTTCAGCTGGGTAAACCGATTTCTATGATTCTTTTTTTATTTGAAAGCTAGTGCTTCCCGTGGTTTCGTTCCTAATCCCATTAAGTTGTCCTTAAAAATGTGTATTTTGACATAATAAAACTTAACTTCCCCTTCAACTACATAGGTCATCGCAGCCAGTATATAGACCAAATGTTTTTTTTTGTAGTAGTAGTAGGTAGTTTTTAGTATTAGTTATTAAATCATTGTAATATTTAGAAAATAAAGGCAATTTGCCATATAAAAAAAAACTGCATTGATGATTTTCTCATTTTTGTGATAAACAAAGCGGTGGGATTGAAGCTGGCTGGACTCTTTTTTGAAAGGAATTATATGGTTCTATTTATTTATGGATCCGGAGTCTGGGATAGTAATATAATTATTATTATTATTTAACATAGGCTTTCCCATTACAAAAGCAAGGCGAGATGGCCATAATTACCACGCTTCGTTGTAGATTGTAATGCAAGAGAATACTGCGGCTCATTACATTACCCCGTATAAATATTTATAAATATACTTTATTTGGCTCTTACAGCCTCCACCGAAAGAGCAAAACATATTATAATATAACAATCACAATGCGTATAAAGCCGACTTTAGACTTATAAATATTTCTCATGAATAATAATAATAATAATATGTGTGGACATCTCACACAACGCCATCTAGCCCCAAACTAAGCAATGCTTGTGCTATGGGAACCAGATAACTGATACAATACTTAGATACTTTTTTGTTTGTAAATACATACATAGAATACAATATGATACCCAGACACAGAACAAACACCTATGTTCATCACACAAATGTTTGTCCTGAGAGGGAATCGAACCCACAACCCACAGTTCAGAAGGCAGGGTCACTACCAACTGAGCTATCGGGCCAGTCAAATTACCACGCTTCATAGTAGATTGTAATGCAAGCCTAGGAGAATATTGCTGGTTATTACATTACTCCGTATATTTACTCATAAATATACTTTATTTGGCTCTTACAGCCTCCACCGAAAGAGCAAAACATATTATAATATAACAAACACAAAGCGTATAAAACCGACTTTAGACTAATGAAGATTTCTTATGAATGCCATTGTCAGATGTAAACCAAATTGAAATGGAACCATACGGAAAGCACCTGCTTTCAAATAAAAAAATGGATCATTAAAATCAGTTCTCCCAGTCAAAAGTTATGAGGTAACGAACATAACAAAAATAAAATAAAAATACAGTCAAATTGAGAAACTCCTGCTATTTTGAAGTCGGTTAAAAATTACGTGGGGCCAAAAAATATAGCGATCGTCATTAACGTATCAGCATTATTTCAACAAACCCAATATTCCGCATTACTTTAGCGATCTATACCTGCTATATCGAAATGGGACGAAACTCAGCATAACATTCTACAAAAGCCAAACTTCAGGTAGGAAAGGGTATAGCGCCACTTATTTCCGGTAATAGTAGTGCCGATACCAGTATAAGGGTGTAATTTAATGCTTACGCTGCCATGTTTATACAGGAAATGGAAATGTATAGAGCATACGAATTAATAATATAAATAAACTGAAGTTAAAAGCAAAACGGGTTTTTCTAACAAACGCAAAGCGTAAAAAACTGATTTCAGACTTATGTAGTTTTCTCATAGATGCCACTGTCAAAAGTATGCCAAATTGAAATGAAACTACACAAAAAATGCCAGGTTTCAAATAAAAAAAGAGTCATCAAAATCGGTTTACCCAGTCAAAAGTTCTGAGATAACAAATAAATAAAAACAACAGTTAAATTGAGAACCTCAAAAACTAAATTTTTCCATAAAAAATTGTTACATTATTAGGATGAATTTTAATTTTAATAGAATTTTAGTATTTTATTTTAGCATTTTATTTTGTATTTTTATATTTTTAGCACAATATGGGTTTTCTCACCTGAAATAACGACATTTTATTTTATTTTATTTTTTATAAAATACTAGCTGTGCCCCGCCGTTTCACCCGCGGATGAAAGGTATTTTAATTATTTGCTCATCCCACGAGAAAATACTACTTTTCCGGGATAAAATGTAGCCTATATGTTAATCCAGTACATAAGCTATCTTGGTACCGAATTTCAACCAAATCTATTCAGCCGTTTTAGCGTAAAAGAGTAACAAACATACACACACACACATATAAACTTTCGCCTTTATGATATTAGTGTGATGTTGCTTACGTTGCGTCTTCTGATTTGTGGTCGCCACTCGAGAATCTCTATTCTAAAACATTTTTCAGTTCTGTAGGCAATGTAGCTTACCTGTTTATTATCATTTCAGTTAGACATTCGGTGACTGTATGTAAACGTACATAGTTATTTATCTAAACTAATATTATAAAGAGGAAAGGTTTGATTGCTTGGTTGCATTGACTATGCTCAGAAACTTTCATAGGCAAGCGTGCTCCACCTTAGACAACTTCGTCACTTACCATCAGGTGAGTTGTTGTCAAACGCATGCCCATTTTCCTACTAAAAAAAAACGATTGGAGCGATTTGAGAAATTCTTTCACCTATATAATTCTATTTAATATATGTTCATGAGGGGTTAGAATTATAATATAAATTATAATTATATATGAACATAAGCGATTGAATATATATATATATATATATATATAAAGTACGCATGCGAAGCCGGGCCGGGCCGCTAGTTATTTTATAAAAACCCAATCATAACATCATCATGAAAATTCAAATTTTTCAATGCGATGTTATAATTAATTAATAAATCACACTTCACACTAATATTATAAAGGCGAAAGTTTGTATGTGTGTTTGTGTGTATGTTTGTTACGCCTTCACGCTCAAACGGCTGAATGGGTTTGGATGAAATTCGGTACCAAGATAGCTTATACACTGGATTAACATATAGGCTACATTTTATCCCGGAAAAGTGAAATTTTCCCGTGGGATGAGCAAATAATTAAAATACTTTTTATCCACGGGTGAAACCGCGGGGCGAACTAGTAAATAATAAATACGTGTGGACATATCACACAGCGCCATCTAGCCCCAAACTAAGCAGAGCTTGTACTATGGGAACCGAATAACTAATAAAATACCTTTAATCTTTTTTGTTCATAAATATATGTATAGAATAGAAACGATTAATGAATATCTTTTATGACGTTCTCTAAGTAAAACCTATGCTGACACTGAGGTCTATCAATCAATTTTTTTATTTAAATTTAAGCAAATAATACAGATTTTAGAAATATAATTGCGTAGTCATGAATTCTTTTTAATATCAACCCTAAGCAAGGTATGTGTGTGTAATAAGAAGCAACCTAATAGAATTTTATCCGAGATAAAGCAAAGTAAATTGAAATTATAACAGGCAAATTTAATAATGCCTCTCACAGGAAAATTAATTTAGAATGCCGAACTTATTTTACGGCTTTGTCATTTTGCGAAAATAGTTTATTAACATAATCGTTAAATTTACGGGATGGTTTTATCTTCCATTATTTTTTTATTAATAAATACATTTGTAATAAGAAAGACGATATACGGTTTTTTATAAGTTTAGATATAGTTTTATAGTATATTTTTTATATACATATAGTTTTTTTACATTAATATACCTAGTTTATTTTAGTTTACATTTGATTTACTGAAGTGTAAACTTTTTTAGGCACGTTGAGCACTTTTTGGGTGATCAAAAATCATGGAACTTGCGTCATCGTCACCGAATGCTTCCCATGAGCTATATGTATACTGTGTATAAATGTGTACTTTTTGGGTGATCAAAAATCATGGAACTTGCGTCATCGTCACAGAATGCTTCCCATGAGCTATATGTATATTGTGTATATATGTGTACTTTTTGGGTGAACAAAAATCATGGAACTTGCGTCGTCGTCACCGCACGCTTCCCATGAGCTATATGTATACTGTGTATATATGTGTACTTTTTGGGTGAACAAAAAGCGTGAAACTTGCGTCATCGTCACCGAATGCTTCCCATGAGCTATATGTATACTGTGTATATATGTGTACTTTTTGGGTGAACAAAAAGCGTGAAACTTGCGTCATCGTCACCGAATGCTTCCCATGAGCTATATGTATACTGTGTATATATGTGTACTTTTTGGGTGAACAAAAAGCGTGAAACTTGCGTCGTCGTCACCGAATGCTTCCCATGAGCTATTATATTTCACAAGTTACTTAGTTTTCACTTCTATCGGCAATCCCTAGAGTCTGCCCCGCACATTTTTTTAGTCATTATATTTTATTTTATTAGTATCCATTGAAATTAATGTGTTTAGAATAATAAATTTAATACAATAAAAATTATATTCACATAATTAAAATCTATTCAAAGATAATTTATATAATCATCATCAGCTTGAAGAAGTAAATTGCTGAATATAGGCTTCCCCATAAAGAGCCACATTAAGCGGCTGCTTACTTCTTGTACCTAACGGCTCTCCGCATTTATCATGATTGTAGTCAGAGCCTAAAAAAATAAAATATAAAATTAAGGGTTCCCCAAACAATCATTGTAATTAGGTATATAAAAGACCCCAATTCATTAAAATTAACACAATGATCGCAAAACAAAGACCTGTTGATTCTTCTAAATCATAATGTTTAATTGTTTTATTTTCTTTTATTTATATTTATATTTAGGCTATGTTTATAAAACCAAATAAGTGCTTTAAAAAGATAAAACTAAAAACTTATAATAGCCCGTTGGTGGTGGAAAAAGTTCTTAGAACTCAGATACTGACAGCGTTTCCACGTTGAATGGCAATGCTTATTTTTTGTGCAAAGTAAAAGCTAGCATTCTGGTAACCTACACCAAAAGTGAGAAATTTAATTTAATATATATTATAATTTATTTAAAGATGAGAACATACTGTTAAAATAAAGAAAGCCCTTACCTTTGCAAACCGATCACACAGTAGAGCCGTTACACATGACACAAATCCGTTCACATCAAAAGTATCGTTTTCACAACAATCGTTCACAAAAAATCCAATAGCAATCACATAATAGAAACTTTTCAAATTACGAACTTCACGCTTTGAAGCTGCCGCCCGAGCGAACAAGTCCACTCAGCTCAACGGCTCCGAGCGAACTGAATGGGATGGGACATATCTGTGAAGCCTATGAGATACAACCTTCCACTTTTCTGCATTTTCCTGCTGAAAATATTGAAGCGTATTATACGTATTCTTATTTTCAAGGGGTTAAGGTTTAGATTAGTTTTATGTGAGTATTATATGTGTCGTATTCATTTGTTTCACAGTACGTTGGACATACAGTAATTTGTATATGTGACGGTTGAGGTAAGCGGGGAAGAAAACCTTTGGAATTTTAATGTTGGTACTCTGCTAATGTAGTGGAGTTTAAGCGTAGTGCATATACGCTTACTAGGTTACTGTACCGTAGATAACGTACGTTTTACGGCATGTTTACATGTTTTACGTGATGTAGTGTCACTCTATAAAAGTTTAACGGTGCTGAGGTGGTATTGGCTTTAAAGTTTACTATTCTACCTACATGTATAGGATATAAAAAGGGGTGATTTTAACCCTGAGAGGAAAGTGTTTACTTACTATACTAGGACTTTTTTGTTTGTTTTGTTTTGGCTCCACACTTTTGTGTAAATACACAAAAGTGAATATTCAGTTTAAATTCTCAAGCTAATTAATATTATATATATATATATATATGTGTGTTAAGTCAAGTCACAGTCCAAGTCATCAAGTTAATTCAAGCCACAGTCAAGTGGTGGCAGCTTTACCAGTAGCTTCTATGGAGTTTTGGAAACAACACGAAAAGAACGTTTCACCATTATTACACCACTTTCCTATACTCATGCCTGTAATCCAGCACTTGACGAATAAAATACCACCAATTTATGCACTAACACTGAAAATAAGACAAGTTTTAGAAAATAGTACAATGCGGCGGTGCGATCTTTTTCGTTTTCCCGCCAAAACTCTCATACTAGGACTTTTAATTCGATTTACACCCAATAAAATTGTCAAAACCCGAAATAGTGCTGCCACCCGTTGACCGATGAAAGTGGCTTCAGTTCAGATTAACATATTTTTGTTACCTTTGTTACAAGTTGTACCAAACTTTAAGGGATATTGTAGATGATATAACAAGAATGCGGTTACGAAGAGGCGGAAAGTAAATGGCAATGAAATAATAAGTAATAAATGAAAACTTAATAATAATTTAGTGGAAAAGTCGAAATCATTTCATCCAGATTTCGGACAGATTCGACGTCTTTCTTCTGGGAGCAAGTTACTGTCGCAAGCCGTGGCGGTTTTTGCGAGTACGTTCAGTTACGTGAGAGAGTTATGGTAATTTTGATTTTTTAATTTACGCAAGTTTAGCCGTTATTAATTTTACAAAATGTGTCACTATACTCTCCATAGTTTCCAAACTAAAATAATTTACTACGTGCCAGGACTTTTCTGCAAAGTTCGTCTAGGTAGGTACCACCGCTTTGCCAGTTATTCTGCCGCATATTAGTAGAGATGCGCATTCAATATCTCTTTTTTGAAAATAGGTTAAAAACGTGAAAAGCTTCTCAATTTCCTCCAAACAAAATGGCATCCCCCGAGCATACCCCAAACTTACCCTGCCCACTATACCCTTCCGGTTCGTTTCCGCTACCCTTACAATTACGCCACCACAATATGTCCCCACCCTAATGATTTCGCAAATAAATGGCGCGTTCTGAGATGTCTTGCATATGGGAATTGCTTACAGGAACCGTACAGTAGATAATCAGTATGGGCTTTTGATATAGCCGTTTGTATAGTCTAGTTAATTTCTAGTTATTGGTTACGTAATTTGAATTATTTTAATCATGAAAATGCTTTTCAAAAATACTATACAAATTTACAATATTTTTTTAGTAATTGATTTCCATGCCATTTTTGACATGAAAAATCAATACCATCATAGATAATTATTAAAACTACTAATGTTATTAAAATTTCTAAAATATTATTTATTGATTATAAAATGGATACATTTGTTTATATAATAGCAACAAACAAAATATCGGAAATAATTGAGGGAAAATTATAAATTAAAATTCCCACATTTCTACCAGAAACAAGGTAGTAGAGATTTGGAATTAAAGTTTCTAACGTTTCCATTAATAACGTAGGAAAAACACCTATACAAGGTGGCATTTAATTTCACTCTTTTTCTTAAGTGTGTGTACTTACACCGTGCTATAGAATATTAGTACAAGGTCCAATAAAATAAAATGATATTGTTTTAGTATTTAGTGCCTCTTAAAATAACTGCATGACAGCCGTAATGTCTATTTAATGGTGCACAGAACGCGGGCACCAGCTGAGTGCTTTGTAAATGTTTCGTAGGCAATAAAACAGCTGCTTTGTTCAATGTCACAAGCTTTTTTTTTGGAATTAAAATTTGATAATACCTATTGTAGATTTAAGTTTTATTTCATAAGTACTTTTTTATTTAGTTATATGGGAGCATTCTATAGCATGGACTGAATACATATATTAAAGGAAAAGAACTAAATTAAATTCCACTTTGTATAGGTAAATAAATAGATAGATCAACAACTTATTGTACACCATAGAAAAAAATGTAAAACTTACTTAATTAACTAATAATAATAACGCCCAATTATTACATAATATAGATCCTGGACTCTAACTAGGATTCCCTAAATTTAGGGACCTAGGAATTACAAAGACCATGATCCCACAACACCCAGACTCAGAATAAGAATTTGCGCTTTAATTTTTGTGCACTAATAGTTGTCCTGCCGCGGGAATTGAGCCCGCTGCCTTCGGTTTATGAACCGACCACCACGCCACAGAGGATCAATAGTAGTACAATAGTGGTTTTATTGCTTAGGGCGATTTCTTCCAGACAACCTTTGCATTGGAGGAAATTTGTAGCTCAGAATGACACATGTAAGGACTACGATTTAAAGCCCTGATGTTTCAAATAATGTTTAAAATAAGTTTTTTAGTCTATTACGTATAGACTATATAATAATAGACTACTTTAATATAAAATAAAATAAAATAAAATAAAAAGCTTTTATTGGTTCCTTATACAATCTAAACAAACAAAACAATTTTTTTTTTTTTTTTTTTTTTTTTTTTTTTTTTATGCCTAAACTATTAGTTTTTTAACTTATTCGTATGTTTATTTATATGTTTACTTTCGTTTCTAATTATATTAATTTACTTATATCTATTCAAAATAGCATGACGTGTTAATAGTTTTTATAGTTTTAAACTTTTGTATAAGGACCGCCTGTGGCGGTAAAAGCCTCCTCCAGCTGTTTCCATTTTTGCCTGTTTTTTGCCGTACGGGTCCACAGTTTTCCTGCGATTTGTACTATATCTCTGTTCCATCTTTGGATTGGTCTACCTCGCTTGCGCTTTGTGTCCCTGGGAATCCAGTTCGTCGCAATCTGAGCCCATCTATCTCCCTCTAGTCTCTGAATGTGACCCGCCCACTTCCACTTTAGTTTTAAAATTTCTTTTATAACATCTTTAGCCTTCGTTAACTTTCTGATGTGTGAGTTTTTTACTCTGTCTTTTAGTTTCAAATTTATATAGCTCCTTTCTATTCCTCTCTGGCAGACTCTAAGCTTTTCCAATTGCTTTCTTGTTAAAGGCCAAGTCTGGCAAGCATAGGTAAGGCACAGTGTTAGGCAGATATTCATCGCTTTTGTTTTTAATGTTATTGGTAGAGACCCTTTAAAAATTTCTTTCATAGCCCAGTACTTGTTCCACGTATTTTTAATCCTTCTGTTTACTTCCTTTTCTGTACATGCCTCAAATGAAATTAAGTGACCAAGATATATGTAATCTTTTACATATTCTAGCGGTATAGAGTTTACTTTGATAGGCACTTCTGTACTATTTGTCATTATTTTTGTTTTGTCTATGTTTATTTCTAGGCCTATAATTTCACTCTGCTGATTTAGGGACTTTATCATTGTCTGTAGTTCTTCTGGTTTCTCTGACAGTAACACTATGTCGTCTGCGAATCTCAAATGGCTCAGATACTTTACTATGCGTAATACTAATGATCTCAAAGTCAGACATTTTTTTTTTTTTTTACTTTAAACTTGTCTAGCATTTGACCGCGCTCTCACCTGATGGGAAGTGACGATGTGGTCGAAGGTGTAGCATGCTAGCCAAGTAAATATAATCTTTATACCAGACTGTGCTGATGTCTCATTAAGTCCTCTTTTATACATGTTATGTGTATAAGGTATTAAAATAAATAAATAAACGTTTGACAAAGTTCCCTTCTTATAGAAACCAAGATACCCTTACTGCCTATAAGGTTTTCCCAAAATGAGTTCTTATTTTGAGGCCTTTTACGCGAATATTACGAGAAGTTAGTGAGATGATGGCGTTACTTTATATCTTTTTGATGTGTTCGAAGTTGTATTACGTTGGTGGAAAAGAAAATTGATTTTATATAGCAAGTGGCGTTATGATCAGGTTATTTCCTAATGGTAAGCGAAATACCGTAACAGCTATCATTCCATTTTTTTCATGTAGGGAAGTGGTTGACTCTTTACTGGTTCTTTTTACTTGGTTTGCCGATTATTATCTTAAGACAACCCTACAAAAATGAGAAATAAATTGTGGATCACACATCGCCATCTAGCCACAAACTAAGCAAAGTTTGTATTACGGAAACCAGATAACTGATAGAATCACACTAATATTATAAAGGCGAAAGTTTGTATGTGTCTTTGTGTGTATGTTTGTTACTCCTTCACGCTCAAACAGCTGAATAGATTTGGATGAAATTCGGTACCAAGATAGCTTATGCCCTGGCTTAACATATAGACTATATTTTATCCCGTTGAGTGAAATTTTCCCATGGGATGAGCAAATAATAAAAATACTTTTTATCCGCGGGTAAAACCGCGGGGCGCAACAAGTACTTGATACTTTTTGTTTGTAAATATATACATATAATACAACATCCAGAGACAGAATAAACATCGATGTTCATCACACAAATGTTTGTTCTGGGTGGGAATTGAATCCACAACCTATACAGCTCAGAAGGCTTGCTTCTAACATCAACTGAGCTATTTAACAAGTAACAAAATTTAACTGAAATTTACCGAGGATTGACGCTTAGGCGTGACTTCTAAAACGCTCCCGTAGTGTATGAATAGCTACGGCTGTAAAACCAGTCTCAGTTTTAATTTAAAGAATGCAATTTGCTGGTGATTGGTAACGAAGAAATTTGACAATCATTATAAATTGAAAGTTTTTAATGCTAATATAGATAGAAAGACAATTTTGTATTGGATTTAAGTGATTTAATAGTTTATGTGCCTAGTTACTGGAAATATTCAAACTAGGAATGAAATGATTCCTGTTGTATTGTAATCAAAGTTCCATGATCACCCCACTGGTTAAATGAGCTGACCGTGCAAAGCCAAAACAAAAAAAGACTGCCTAGTAAATTTAATCCGAAGATCATTGTCGAAAAATATATTTCAGCCGTTCAATAGAAGCTTAAACTTATTTTCGATACAGTATCGGCGTATTAAATCCCTTCGGGGATTCAGAAGGACCCATTTACAGGAATCCAATTGAAACTTTTGAATTCGGGGCTAAAATAGGAATGGAATTTAAATCTCTGCAAAGTTTATGCAAAAAATACGTTTAAAGGTGATAAATAAGACGATGTATGAGTTGCTATTAAGCGTGAGTATAATGAAATGATGCGTCTATAGGAGTGGCATGATGTCTGATCACAACCTCAAGAATAATATTAATTAACTTAATTACTAGGTGGTAGGACTTTTCTGCAAAGTCCGTCTAGGTAGTTACCACCACTTGGCCAGTTATTCTGCTGCCAAGCAGTAGTGTGCAAGCACTACTATGTTCCAGTTTAAAAGTCACTATAACTAGTGATATTACAGGGAATTAAATGGAAAAAAAAAGTTTTTTTTTATCTTTTTAATATAGTATTAAATTACTTCTTCTAATGATATGTAAACCAGTTAGGTACAAATGTACCAATAAATTCGATTTAAAATGTGTAAGAAAAAATACGAAAAGTCCGACCCCCATTGTTAGTTATAAAACCTTTATTTTAGTCGACGTAAAGGTGATAGTCTTATTTTCCTAAGAACGTAAAGGTTCTTGGTCGATCGAACCAAAAATCTTCCCATTAAAAGCCGCTGCTTTCGGCGGTGTAATAGTATCACGTTTGAGTGGGGTAGGGGGTAACTGTCGCCACTGATATGCATTATAAAAATAGGTATATATCGTAGAATCAAATAAGTTAGATAGAGCATAAAATAAGAAATTCTTGACCAGTGATCCGCTAGTTAAACAGAACGTGAGAGCGCGGAAAATGCTAGACAAATTTGAAGTAAAAAAAATGTAACAATTTACGTAACTAACTTAAAACCAAACGTCGGTGAAAAAAAAAAATTAAAAACAAAATATTTCTAAATGATCCAAATCACACCCTGTAAACATATCACAGACCCACACCCTCTCTCACAACATCTTCATACCCTAACACAAAGTCTGTCACACCATCCTCACACCCAAACACAAACTCTTTCACACTATCTTCACATCCTAACACAAACTCTCTCACACTATCCTAACACCCTAACACAAACTCTCTCTCACCATCCTCACACCCTAACACAAACTCTCTCTCACCATCCTCACACCCTAACACAAACTCTCTCTCACCATCCTCACACCCTAACACAAACTCTCTCTCACCATCCTCACACCCTAACACAAACTCTTTCACACTATCTTCACATCCTAACACAAACTTTCTCACACCATCCTCACACCCTAACACAAACTCTCTTACACTACCCTCACACCCTAACACAAACTCTCTCACACCATCCTCACACCCTAACACAAACTCTCTTACACTACCCTCATACTCTAACACAAACTCTCTCACACCGTCCTCACACTCTAACATAAACTCACTCACATCATCCTCACACTCTAACATAACCTCTCTAACATCCTTTCTCACACATCTAGATTGTGTATAGTCGCGTGCCCTCTTGCATTTCTAGTCTGAGGAATGTGCTAGTATACAGATAGCGTTGTCTTCCTGGTCGACATTGTTCCTCGTCCGTGCCGAGATTGCCTTGAATTACGCAGACTTCGTCAGCCGGTGCCTCATCCCCATTTTTTCGAAGCCAGATTTACTCGTTATTGCATCAAACTATTCAATTTATGAATTTCAATGCGGTTTTAACCTATTACGTAACCTTTCTCTACATGGCACTTTGAATTTTACCTTTTTTAGGTTAAATTTCCAAAAACCTCCTATTAGTAGAAGAAAAAATAGAGATAAATGTATCTAGTAGTACATACGTACACAAATGTCTTGTTTCTACTAGAGTCTAATTGTATTTTTGTTAAATTCTCTTGTAAATATTTTAATAAATTTTCCTGATTTGACAAATCGATCCCGGATAGCTATTCCGAGCAAATACATTTTGTTTGGTCCACTTTGTACAAATATTTGAATCTAACTGTTGATTTCCCTGTCTACACTGTTAAATAAGTAGGTCAAAGTTTTATTCACAGATGATTTAGTTGGAATATTGAGATTAGTGGTAATGGTTGGGAACTTAAGCTATAGAAAAAGGAGCGGTAATCCAATTTTAATAGATAACGATATGTGAACTTCACTGACTGACCACTTCATGCTAATCATTTAAGCTATCTTGGTGACTTTAATCAGATCACCCCGTTTTGGATCTTATCTCTCTCTTCCTTGCTTGCACTAATATTTGACAGCTTCTAAGTTTGTACTTATAGGTCTAGCCCCCGGTTTTTCGTACGTTTCTTAAACTCATGTCAAGTCAGTACACCTAATACTGTACGCTCGTCGGTTGAAGACAGCTGATGATTACTAAGCAACCAAAGAGCATTCAGTTTTCGGTGTGTCAAGTTGACCTAAATTTAAGACGCCGTAAATCCAGCAAGACGTTTTGCATTATTCTTATGCCAATACTTAAATTTTTATGCTAAAATATGTGGACCAATCAAATCGCATCTTACCTAACTAGCTCAATTATTTCATCTCGACAAAACAAATGAACACTATATTCACAAATCTTGGCACATATAAGCAAAGATACTAATCTAAAATATATCAGACCAAGCGGGACAAAATAGTTCCGAACACTTGGAAATCTCGCCTCCGAACTTCCTGCATAGTTTATAAACTTCATCTTCGAGGAATGCGTTCGGATTTTTGATCGCTCTAAAATTAGCTTTAAGTTGAATAGCCCGATGATTTTTCGCAACTTTTGCTCTAAAATTAAGTTTAGAAAACTTTTAGTTTCGTAGCGATTTTGTTGGTAAGCGTGCTTAAATTTGACACTGAATGTACTCGGGCAAAAACAACATCAGCCTTCTTATTGACATGCTCCTACAAATCCTACAATAAGATCTAGATTTACAGTAACAGTGTAGTGGTTGAGCAGGTCGGCTCATAGTCCGGAGGCGGTGAGTTCAATTCTCATGGCAGGGTAAGGATTTGTGCACAAAAAAAAGTGCATTTACTTGTTCTGAGTCTGAATGTTGTGGGACCATGGTCCTCGTAGTTTCTGTGTCTCTAGATACAGGGAATTCTAGTCAGGGTCCAGGATCTATGTATGTGATCGTGGGGCGTTATTTTTATTATTATTATCATTAAGTTTCTTTAGGTAAATTTTTGAGCCTCTTCCATTTCTTGCTATCCTTTTTGGTCTTGTGCCTTGCCCATATTAGGTAATCCCTGCCCAGTAAAATGAAGTAAATGATTTTGGACATCACGTGAAACTAAAGTAAGACATTAAGGATGAATGGATGCGGGTTCAAATACCGTTATTTATTCATTTTTTTCCATTCGTTTTAGTCGTAGTTTTCAATACGTTAAATAAATGAAATCAAGTCACCTATTTCAAACAATCACTTGAATATTTTCACATGGACCCTTGAGACTGATCAAATTACTGTTTTCCAAGATATTTGAATGAGTTCTCAACAATGCTTGTCTATCCAAACTTATTCGATTTGCACTCGAGTCTCATATTGTCGTAATCGAATCTCGATTAATTCGGCTGAAATCGAGAGCTCTCTAACCGTTGTTAGGGGAACGTTGCCTACATTTATTCGGGTTTAATGATTTGCGAGTAAATCCGGCCTGATTTATTTGGTACAGAGTGGTACAGATGTGTGAGAGTAATTAGGGATTTGTAAGGTTTTTTGCGATTCGTTTTAGGTCAGCTTGCAATTCGTTTACGTAGGCAGTTCCTCTATTCAAAGTCACAGGACTTAAAACGCACAACAGAAAACTCCGATCCGAATCTTCAATTACACCTGTAAAGAAGAAGCTACAAGAAATTTACAGTAATGTCTTAAATCTTAGTTTGTTTTCTACTAATAATAAAAAAATACTCTCTCCTTATTTACTTGAGGCTGAAAAACAGAAGGGCGTTGTAAATTTGATATATTTTATATTCTGTTTGTGAAACCCACTGATTTGTTATTTCTCTTCATTCCTGCAATATTACTATTTTGATACTTGAAGATATAATAGCGATTTCGTTATATAAATTGCATTATTTCCTATTCTCCACCTTGGTGGACTATAAAAAACATTTTTACCCCTTTGTACAAGTGCTAATATTGTTTTGATCAATTTAATATTTTTATTTATTTAAATAATTAATAATTTTAGTTAAATATTTTGTTTATTTTTAATAAATTTATATGCTTTTAGCAGTTCGCTCCGCTTAGCGTAATCGCGAAAGTTTGTAGATATTTGTTACACTTTCGCGCTTAAATGACTGAATCGACTTGAATGAAATTTGGAATATACATAACTTATATACTGTATTATTACACAGGCTACTTTATATCCGCGGGTGAAACCGTGGGGTGCAGCTAGTCCACAAATAAATAAAAGAAAGGATTGCTTTGATCGGTTTTGATGAGAGAGATTATGAGGCAAGAGTTCAACCAATTTCATCTACGCTGTCAAATAAAAGCTTTTAGAAGGTTGTTATCTAATTCCTTTTCTTTTCGCCTGTTTCACAGCGTGTCAAGGAAATAACGGCCTATCAAATTCTCCATCAAAACAATACGCTCCCGAAATTCCGTTCTTGCCAATTTCCTGGAATATCTGCACGCGGTCGTGCGAGAAAGAGCATCGTTCACAAGTGGTCGTGGGTAGACTAGAGATCCGGTCATTTTACTAGTTTCCGGGATCTTTTTATTTAATATGGCCACATTATATAGAAATATATAGAATTGTATAATAATTAACATGTGTAAACATTTCACACAGCGCCTTCTAGCCAAAAACTAAGCAAAGTTTGTATTATAAGAACCAGATAACTGATGCAATACTTAGATACTTTTTGTTTGTAAATACATACATAGAATTCAATATAACAAACACTCAGATACAGAACAAACATCTATATTCATCACACAAATGCTTATCCTGGATGGGAATCAAATTAACAACCTGCAGTTCAGAAGATAGGGTCTCTACGAACTGTGCTAATGGGCCAGGGGTATAGATGCTTACTTGCTCATCTATCTATATATAAATATATATAACTCAAAGGTGACTGACTGACTGACTGACATAGTGATCTATCAACTTACAGCCCAAACCAATGGACGGATCGGGCTGAAATTTGGCATGCAGCTACCTGCATGCTAAGTTTCATGTAGGTGTACGTATGTGGTGGTGGACGTACGACGTCATACCTTAGCAAAAAAAAATCTTACACCACCGATAATCTGTACTTCTGTATTCTGTATGCTTCTGTATGCACTATTATGTTTTTTTATAAATTCGGCTATTATATATTTACTCCTGATATTTATCATTATATATATATATGTTATGCGTGGTGTATTTTATCCGGCAAATTCACTAACAATTCACCTCTATACAAAACTTCCGCGCAAAAATCGGCTTTTTTCTATATAACACAGAATTATTTTTCCTTTCATTGGTTGGACAATACGGGTCATAAAGTTTTATAGTGTCAGGGCCGGTGCCTCGAATACAGGTCGGTTAGGGTACGGAAGCTCGGAGGCTTAACGGTTGATTAAGTAAGAAACGTTTTGTTTTTAACGTTAAGATGGCTTTGATAACAGGATGTAAATGTTTTTTGAAAACTTTTTTGCGGTGTAATTATTTTCTTCTACCTTTCAAATCTGTCTCATTACTTTAATTAAGTGCATAATAACCTAAAAATATAAATCTAAACACTACAAAGGTATTTTTCAGGTTATATTGACAGTTATAGGTCAGCCTCTGTGGTGTGGTGGTTGAAAAGGTCAGCTCATAACCTGGAGGCGGCGGGTTCGATTTCCGCGGCAGGACAAGTATCTATGCACAGAAAAAAAAGCGCTAATACTTTTTCTGAGTCTGGGTGTTGTAGGACCATGGTCCTCGTAGTTTTTGGGTCCCTAGTCCTTAGGGAATCCTAGTTAGGATCTAAGATCTATGTATGTGATCGTCGAGCGTTATTATTATAAACAAAAAACAGTAATCAAACTCTAACCACCATATTTATAAACGCTCCATGAACTAATAACTAATTTGCTGTAGTAATCTGTAACCTACACTCCAATGAAAAGTGTTACGCTCAAAAGAGAGACAAAAACTTTGTACACAAAATATTATTGTATTGAGCGTTTGCGAATCCCGTTTTTTGGTAAGAACTATTGAATTTATAGTCAGTAATATTATCAAATAATCGTAGTCAAAATACATTAAAAAATGAGTGTGCTTTAGACCACACGACTGAAGTAAATCTTCTTTAGTTTAGCTCCATCTATTGGCAGTTGTTTAATGTTAATGTCGCCATCTTTTTCTCATTTCACCGGACATACTAACATAATAATAATAAACTATGAGTCGATGACTGGTTAAAAATGCTTTAGCATTAGATCATCCCTTTGTACTGTTTTTAGTGCAACAACGAATAATAATAAAAAAAAAAAAAAAATTAACTTTGTTATGTTGACGATGGAGATTTACATGAACAAACTTCAACTTCCGTTCGCCTCGCATCACCAGTTTACTCCCCAAGCCAATGCTATTTAGCAGTGTGTTAACACTATTCTAACCAATGATTTAGTTTTAGTGCAGTGACACTGGCCCCTAAATGCAGGGGCTTATTACTGATCGTCCCCTATTCCGGATTAGTGTGGAAAGCACTTAAGATTTTATTTTTCGTCGTTTCTATCGTACATCGTAAAGACGGTACGTGGTATAGACGGATTTGTGGGTGAATTATGTTTTGTTATTATCTATAACTATTGTTTTTATATCAACTGTCTCTGTGGCGTGGTGCTTGAGTCGGTCGGCTCATAACCCGGAGGAGGAGGGTTCAATTTCCGCGGTAGGACAAGTATTTGTGCACAGAAGAAAAAAAAAGCTCAAATACCGGTTCTGAGTTTGGGTGTTGTGGGACCATGGTCATCATAGTTCTTGGGTCCCTAGACACAGGGAATTCTTGTTAAAATCCAGGATCTATGTATGTGATCATTGGGCGTTATTATTATTATATTTCTTTATATCTCTCACATCTCTTTAAACCAAAATGAAACAAGAATACCTAGTGTGATATTTTTTTTTTTTTTTTTTTTTTTTTTTTTTTTTTTTTTTTTTTTTTTTTTATTTTTTTTTTTTTTTTTTTTTTTTTTTTTTTTTTTTTTTTTTTTTTTTTTTTTTTTTTTTTTTTTTTTTTTTTTTTTTTTTTTTTTTTTTTTTTTTAAGCGAAAATGTTCCATCCATTCACGCATGATGTTGATGACCAAGGACTGATTTTTATACTATAAATAAAGACGAACTTCACGCTACGCCTGAGTCAATCAATCAAATTAAAGCCTGCTTGTGTGCCATTCTTAGACAAAATGAAAACAAATTTAAGTCAATTTTATATTAAAAAAACGTGTGTGCTTTAGATGACACGACTCGGGTGGTCTAAGCACATAGAAGTCTTACTGCAGTCATGTCACACGATACGAAACGTAAATCTCTCTCTTTCTCTATCTCCCTCTCAACTTCCGTTCGCCTCGTCCGATCAATTTCCGTCACGCATTCACCAGCTTATTTTCCAAGTCAAGCTTGCGTAAAGAAGTTGTACTTCAAAAAATATCTTATAAGATAATAAGGATGTTACACATTATTAAAAATACACTAATGCTAATGTATTGTTTATGCAAACAAACACCGTATAACTTCAGACAGCCGTTTGAAGTTCCCGCGCTCTAATCTACGTCTGCAACTTCACGTCACTTAGCCATCGACAGCGACCGGCAAAAACGTAACCTCAAATATTAATTTAAAAATTTATTGTAAAAGCCGAAATAAAAGGCATTTCCTACTTTAAAAACTTGTACATATTTATTTTGACCGTATCCTAAACAGTATGTTTTGAAAATATAAGTGTGTGTTGTCGATCACTGGCGGGGTCGGTGTCTGATTGAGTTACGCTGGTATCCTATACCGGTGCCGGGCACGGTACCTGAGCCAGAAGGGCTAGACTGGTCTAGTGATTCTAGCACAGCCGATACTACGGCTGCTATAGAATCGTCTGGCTCGCTCAAGACGTGTCTCGGGTGGCGACTACAAGATGTGTCATTACTAAGCGCCAACTGGCGGCGAAACATAAGCACCACGCCACGCCAATTTAACCAGCTGCTTACCACTTGCATCCACAATTTCCCAGTGGTCTTTTTTATTCGGTACACCTAGTATTTTTGGATGTACTTCCAATTAAACTCAAATTCAAACGTCCCAGCTGATTAATATAGCCAAACAATTACGGGCATTGTTAAGTGCACCGCGACATGTCTTGGCGGCATTCCAGACTGGAGTGTGGCCACAGACGTTGTTTTGTTCTCTAGCGTAAGGTTCAATTCGACTGAGCATTTTTTATAAAAGATAAAACAAGTGCTTTCTATATTCGTAAATTGACGTGACGAGCTGTTCTTTCACTTGTGGAGTAATCGCAGAACTTTGATTGTAATGCAATAGGAGAAATTTCATTTCGAATTTGAGAATTTCCATTGTAACTATGTACATTAAAGTAGTAGCAGTGGGTATGTAAAAGATCAAACAGATTAACTTGGAAAATGAGTTGCATATTTTCTCTTCAGAAACAATCTACTGACAAGTGACACTAGGTGGTAGGACTTTGTTGCAAAGTTCGTCTAGGTAGGTACCACTGCTCTGCCAATTATTCTGCCGCCAAGCAGTAGTATGCAAGTACTACTGTGTTCCGGTTTGAAGGGCACTGTAGCTAGTGAAATTACTGGGCAATTGAGACTTTATCATCTGATCTCACAGTTGAGTAATCTTATTACCAGACTGTGCTGATGTCTCAGGATGATGTGCGCAGTGCAGTGTCACTTGCAACTCTATGTATAAGGGTTCCGAGTGACACTATTCTGTTATCGGCGACCGTGGCGCTTAACATCAGGTGAACGACTAGCTCATTACATCATTCAATAACATATCCACCTGTCTCAATTCCACATTTAAATGTACTAAACCTGACTATAGATTATACAAATTAGTTTGGTTTACCTACATAAATAGTTCTTACATACATAAGCTGCGAACTGAAACTCTAATCTATACACATTTTTGGTTCTTTCGATTGCAATAAATTTCTATGATCGCTCAGCTGATGTAAAGCGACGCGGCCGCCTTTATATTGTCACATGGTACTCTAATATGTAAAGCTAACTTTACTAGGTATAGTGCCCTTTAAAACGGATCACAGTAGTCCTTGCACACTACTATTTTTATAAATATTTAGTTTACTTTGTGTATAACGTTGTGAGAGTATATTGTGTATATACACAAAGAAACTACCAATAAAGTCCTAGAAGACCACAGGAGAAATAAGCAGTAAGCAAAATTACAGATACGTCTTAAATTTTTATTTACTCTTCAATATTTAATATACATCGTAACTTTTCACTTACAAATTAAAGACAACAATAATGCCCAACGATCACATACATAGATCTTGGACCCTAACTAGGATTCTAGTCTAGGAACCCAGGAACATCCATGCAGTTCTGACAGCTTAAAAAAATCTAAAACTCATCTTCATTTTCTTACAAAACCATATAAAAAGGTTCATAATGAATAAGTCTAAATTCAAAAGGCTTTTGAAAAACTTATTTTAAATCTAGACATTTAAGGGGCAGCTGCAATCCTTGAATCTGACAATGAATGGGACATCATTAGGACGCTAAGCCAGGCGTAAGTTAAAGTTGCGTTTAAGTCAACCTCTTTATGTATTTGCTTGATATTAGTGAATGAGTAACAATCGTTAGGTTATTTTTAGAAATCCGTATGCAAATGTAAATAACGGGGAGCTATTACTAATCGTCAGGTGTCTATCCGTACGATAACGGTTTTTTTTTATTTTATTTTTTTTTACTGCATTTCTACAGACACCTGGGTTCGTGCTTTTTGTTAGATTATTTTTTATATTTATTTATTAAGCCTATTATTAACATGATCATATATATAATACAGGGCGGACAATACAGCCAATTACACATAAACATAAGTACTTATTTCTAATTGTGCGTACACCACCGAACAAACCAGCTTCCGCAAGCAGCACCCGTTCACGAGCTTGACGCATGACGATAAACGGTTAATGATATAAGCGTTAGTAGCTGGGAAATTTTGAAATGCAAAAAAGGGGGATTAATATAAAAATTACAGAAAAATAAAAATTTTGGTGTCATCAAACAAAAACTTTAACACAGACGCCTCATACTTGGTAAATTACTATAGTATATTGCATAATTCTGTAGTACAAATAGTTCCGATTTGAAAGGCACTAGCTACAGTGCCCTTCAATTGGGAACATAGTAGTGCTCACGCACTACTGCTTGGCGGCAGAATAGCTGGCAAAGCATTGGTATATACCTAGACGAACTTTGCAGAAAATTCTTACTTTGTAGAATTCTACAAACTTCTAACTGCTAGTATTTATAAGTGTGTAGAATTATTCTCAATCGTTTTTTTACAATTGTACATATTTTGCAGTTGCAAAATAATTGGTACGGGCTGAGTATACGATTCAAACCATGTGGCGTGATTAAATATCATATAAGCTAATAAGAAAATACCTAATATATTTTAGATATTCTCAGAATACCTAAAATATTTTAAAACAAAAGCCATTTAAAACCTTTATCTTTCGTTTACTAACTTACCGTGACTATGTTATGTACAGTAATTACACTTTATTCAGTTCAAAGCCGTCAATTTAAATGCTAAACTGAATATGATGAGACAATCAGTCTGCTATCTGAACGGGCAGCTGCGTGCCACTAATTCGCAGCGACTGATGTCGGTCGAGCCTCGTTTACTTAGCACTGGAGCTGAAACAGTACTGGAACTAGTCAATATTTTTACCATATCTATACTTAATATTGTGTATTGACCCGCCGTGCGTAAGGTTCAAATTTGTAACACCAAGCGTATACGGCTGGGTTTTTAAGCCCGCATTGGTTACTGAAGCTAATATTTTAGCTTATCATTTATAACTAACTTTTTTTTGTAAGTACAGTGCGTATGTATGAAATTGTAGTCCGAAATTATAATCTAAAAACTGAAATATAAATCTAAGTAAAAAGCTGGCTAAGTGGTGTCACTCAGCACTTCTTTATTTTTTTTAACGCACAGTGGCATTCAGCCAGTTATTTACAGTACAGTTATTTTAGCAGAAACAAAACAATTATTGGTCTTTGTAACTTTACATATTACGCATCAGATTTAGAGAATTTTTTACGACATAACAAAAAATAATAAATGCATTTTTAACGTAAAGCATGATAAGACAATTTTATTTTGATAATAAACCGTGATCGTACATTTATTAAATGAAATTTTAATGATTCAACAGGTAAAAAAAGCAGATATCAAATCAATGTCATTCAAATACCAAAATCAGTTGATCAGATTAGTCTACTAGCAATATGACCAATGTGGAAAACTTAAGAACTCCAGACTATAGACCCTCAGACTCTGTTATATTCTATATTTAACAAAAACTTTTTTCTTTTTTTTTTAATTTGTTAAAAATTATCTAAGTTTTGTATCAGGTTCCTATAGTACAAGTTTTGCTTAGTTTGGGGCTAGATGGCGCTGTTTGAAATGTCTACAAATATTTATTTATATTTATTTTATTTAGTCTTTCTACAACGAAACTAATTTTTACTTATAAAACGATTGACGGCACATTAACTGGAACATTCAATAGAAGCTGTTACTGTCTTAATACAAACACTCCACGGCTCCTAAGCCGAAATTCATACGTAGCTCGGCCCTCATATTGCTCACCGCTGTCACGAGCCAGCGATTGCAGTGGAATTAATGCGTTATGCTTTTTTCAACGTTTGTAGAATTCCGTATCTTAATAAATGAAACGCCGTTCAATAATTTTGTCCCCACTGTCATTTTGTCGAAGAGAATAAAGAAAGAAAGACGCTATCATTTTTTGAACAGTTACAATTATATAGTAAGTTTGGTATATACCCTGAAGTTTGATATATCATTCTTTGAAAAAGCATAATTATATGATAAGTCTGCGATATATCTTGAATTTCGATATTTCATTCTTTGAAAAGCACAATTTTATATTAAGTTTGGTATGTACCCTGAAGTTTGATATATCATTATTTGAAGAGCATAATTTTATGTTAAGTTTGGTATGTATCTGAAGTTTGATATATCATTCTGAAAAAAGGATAATTGTATAGCTTGCTATGTACCGTGCAGGTTGATGTATCATTGATAGAATCAGGTGTAACTTCGCGGAAATTCATCTTAAATAAGAATATTTAGTGTGATTCCGCTAAATCCAGATAACAAGATCACCGGTCGCAAAGCAAAACGTATCATTCTTTAACGAACATAATTAATAAAAATTATAACTATATTTCTATAGGTATATACCAAACTTTAGGCGGCTTAAAATATCTGACACTATCCAGCTTCATACCTATAAGAGGAGAGTCAAAAACTATGTATAAAGGAAGGGAACCCTCAAGGTGCAATTGGCACCGCACTTGTCCACCTTTGTTTCAACATTTACCAACATTTCTTCAACATTTTTATCCCGTTTTTTGGACAGTTGGTGTAGTTTTTTCAACGTCATCCCACTGTTTGTGGCTTCAACGGTTTTGGGACAAATTGGGTGACAGAGAATTTTGAAGTAAATGCGAAAATAATGAGCAGAGGCTTGCAAAAGGATCTAATAAGAAGGAAATGAGGGTGGAGCTAATTCCAAGTCAAGAGCTTAATTTTAGTCTCTTTCAGACATTTTAAAATTGGTGTTTTCTGTTTACTGACTTTGCTTAAGCGTGCGAGTCTTGCTCCTTTATTAAAATTTTACAGTGTCTAAAATTTTTGTCTTAAAAATAATTACATAGGTAGGTATAGTTCAATGTACATTCAAATATCGTCTACAGACGGCGGTTCACGCAGCTGGTACACAATTTGCATCTATATAGGGTGATTCAGAAATGGTAATAGGAATCGAAATAGAGCATTGAACCGTTAGACCCGTGTACTTGACGTGATTTCATTATTGATGCGTGTACCACGATAATTGTATTAAGTTTAATGCTATTTAAAAAATAAATTAATGAAAATAATCATCATCATCACTACAGCCCAGGGTGGGCCTTGACCTGGTCAAGAATATCTCTCCAGACTGGTCGGTTTCTTGCTTTAAGTTTCCATCTTCTAACACCAATTGTTTTCAGGTCCTGTTGGAGGTCATCTATCCAGCGGAGCTTTGGTCTACCATGATTTTTGCGGCAAGGTTTGCCTTCTAGGAGACGTTTAGGTGTTCGCGTCTCTTCCATGCGTTCCACATGGCCTAGCCAGCGAAAGCGACCGAGCTTTATAGACTTGACTACATTCAGTTCGTCAAACAAGTAGAGGCGGATGAGATACAACATGGTTGTATCTCGTCCGCCAGTAATCACAGATTTGGTGCAAGATCTTTCGCTCCGTTTTCGTCCATTTTTCTGATTCGGAAGCATAGTTCAGTACTGGTCGGAGCAGAGTCTTATATAGAAGAAGTTTGGTTTTCCTGGACAGAAAATAATGAATGTACTTAAATATGAATTGAGCGATTTAAGTGTACAATGTCAAATTAAATAAAAAAAAAATGTGATATAAAAAATTGAATAGTTAAATAAAAACTGTGAGATTTTTTATTTATTTTATTACCGTTGTAATACTATGTGATGAAAATAAAAATGGTGTATTTAAAACTATTCTGTTCGGGAATAGATTTCAATGATTTAACCCACACAGAAGAGTTCACCGAGTACAACACACAATACGAAATTCTTCATTGTATTCCACTCATGAAAACATATGCAATTAGAAAATCAGAGATATAGCTATGAATTTCTACCTGTATCTACTACTATACAACAATAGGTGGATTTAAAAAATCTGTCTTTTCCAGGCATCCTTTGGATAATTGAAGATAGATATTGGTGGTTTAAACAAGAGGTGAATTAAGTTAAATAAAAATCAATAAAAATAAAATATTAACTGAAGGGGTGAGAACAAAAAGGGTTTATTGGTATCTAACGGGATTCAGCGTGAAATTATCTACAGTAATACATTCTCAAAATACCGAAATGAGGCTTAAATCTCGAGATTTTGAGTCTGAAAATGGTTTATCTGTCACAGGAATACAGTTCGCTTAGCATAAAAACATAATTTTATTACATTATATTTTTATAGTAGTTGTATGAATTAGTACTATATTTAGTATTTAAAATAGAATGATTACATTTTCAAGTAACTGACATAAACCTTTTTTATTTATTTATAAGCACTGTACATTAAAATGAAGCCGTTGAAGTTTAAAGTCAATTTTCTCGAAACTATCAATTTGACAGTTATACCCTTTTTATTCTCAACCCTTCAATTATGATAGATACATAATAGATAAATAATAAATTACATATACCTCATATCCTATCGAATATATACACAATAATGTACAACGTTTAAGCTATTAAATTAAAAAATAGTAGTGGAAAAATTAAACCTTTCCAAAAGATAAAACAGAATGAAAAAAAAAAAAAAAAAAAAAAAAACTATATACATAAATGATAATTAATAATAAATAAAAAAAAACTTTAAACACATTTAGGATGTAACAAAAAGTATTTGCGTCAAGCTAGGAACCTACTTGCAAAATCGGTTAAAGAGATGCGGTCCAACGCAGCTGTTCGCAATTTGCATCCATACAGCTTCGTATAACGCAATACAAGGCATATTCTAACTGTACAATTTGCATCCATACAGCTTCGTATAACGCAATACAAGGCATATTCTAACTGTACAATTTGCATCCATACAGCTTCGTATAACGCAATACAAGGCATATTCTAACTGTACAATTTGCATCCATACAGCTTCGTATAACGCAATACAAGGCATATTCTAACTGTACAATTTGCATCCATACAGCTTCGTATAACGCAATACAAGGCATATTCTAACTGTACAATCTTATTGGTTGGTATCGTACAGTATTGGAGACCAAAACTTGGTGAAGTTGTGACCTACTTTGTTTGTGCTTTTATATTTGTTTTGAAATAGAAACCTTATGTTTTTATATCACCACCCCTTGCGGTGCGGTTTCCGAAAATTCTGCCTTGACGCCATAAAATAATATATCTAAATATATATAACACAAAGGTGACTAACTGATTGACTGACTGACATAGTGTTCTATCAACGCACAGCCCAAACCACTGGACGGATCGGGCTGAAATTTGGCATGCAGGTAGATGTTTTGACGTAGGCATCCGCTAAGAAAGAAGTTTTTGAAATTTTACCCTGAAAAGGGTGAAATGGGTGGTTGAATTATTTTCCCATAGGCCACGCCGCGGGCGAAGCTGCGGGCAGAAGCTCGTGAGTTATAAGAATAATAATAGATAAATAATAACGCCCAACGATCACATTCATAGATCCTGGACTGTAACTAGGATTCCATGTGTCTAGGGACCCAGGAACTACAAAGACCATGGGTCCCACAACACCCAGACTTAGAACAAGTAATTGCGCTTTTTTTTCTGTGCACACATACTTGTCTACTTGTCCTGCTGCAGGAATGGAACCCACTGCTTCCGGGTTATGAGCCGACCTGCTCAACCACCACACCACAGGGACTGTCGAAGAGAATGAAGAATAATTTTAGTCTGCAAAACTACAATGCTTAAATAGCTACTTTTATCCGACTTCAAATAAATGAGAAGGTTCTAAAGCCTAAATGTCCTGTATAATAAACTATCTTCTGCCCACGGCTTCGTTCGTGTGGGCCATAGGAAACGAAGAATTTTTTTTTATAGATAACTTAACTACCTTCACCGTCTTACGGATGGAATTTTGAAAAATCCTTTCTTAGTGGTTACCTACATTTTACAAAGAACACATCTTCCAAATTTCAAGTCTCTAAGACTAGCGGTTTAGGCTGTGCGTTGATATATAAGCCAGTCAGTCAGGACTTTGAATTTTATAAGTAAAGATAGATAGATATATATATAAATTCTTAATAAACTTCTAAAAATTAATCCTCGTAAATCCTTTTTGGAAACAACAGCGCAGCAATAAAGCGCACGTAGCGCCGTTCTGTGTAATCCACTAACCGAATCGGCGGCCGGCATCGCGCGATGTGGCCAGCCGATATTCCCAATGATATGGCTACAAACGGCTGGTGCTCTCTTTGAACGGGCCTACTTGCTTGTTTACCTGCTAGGAGATCACGTAACTTGATTGCAAGTAATAAAAACACTAATTTGTATGAATTTGTTTCGCATATGCAGTTTATGTGCATAGTTATGAATACGCAGTTTATGTGCATAGTTACTTCGAAAATTTTCAAATTTGGAATGAAAAATTGCCTGCATTTAAAGTCAAAGTCAAATTTAAAAAATATATTGCATAGAATATTTTTAGCACTTTTATAAGTCAAACTTATATTAGATACTTAAAATTAAGTTATTTTACTAAGCATATAAAATTACAAAGTGATTATTGTCAAATATTATATACTAATTGATTTATAAGGCGATCACGTAATTTATTGCAAAAAACAATTTAATTTATATGAAAATGGTGGTGGTCAAATGCTAGACAAGTTTGAAGTTAAAAAAAAAATGAATTTGATTTGTTTCAATACGCAGTTTATGTGCATAGTTACTATGGACATTTTCAAACTGGGAAAGATCATATCATTGCCTGTTGCATTGCAATCAAAGTTGATTGCAATGCAACAGGCAATGATAACTCCCTAGTAGTTTAATTGCAAAAGTGACATATACAGATATATTATTCAAAAGTAATCCACAACATATGACCACTGTAATTCAAACCATTTTCCAGTAACTGGATTTAGTAACTATCCTCTAGTAAACGAACTACGGGCTGTAACAACATGTTATCTGAGTGCGCGGTCAGGCGTCCGCATCAGAATGAATTTCCAGCAGAAGCAAGCTCAGCCCGCACCAGTGGAAATTGGGAACTATTGGATGAATTTAGGTCTTTATCTTATAGGAATTAAGTTTAGACTTTTATTTTTTAAATCGTCCGTGGAAAAAACAATCGCAGATTTATGATTCTTACTTATAAAGAACATTGAGGAACGAGGAATTTAGACGAACATTTTAAGTTTAGAGCATCTGTCGAATAAACAATCGCAGATTTATCATTCTTATGTATAAATAACGTTTAAAAACGAGGAATTTAGTCAAAAATTTTAAGTTTAGAGCATCTGTCGAAAAAACAATCGCAGTTTTATGATTTTTAATTATAAAGAACATTCAATAACGAGGAATTTAATCGACACTTTTAAGTTTAGAGCATTTGTCGAATAAACAATCGCAGATTTATCATTCTTATTTATAAAGAACGTTCAAAAACGAGGAATCTAGTCGAAAATTTTAAGTTTAGAGCATCTATCGAATAAATTATCGCATATTTATGATTCTTACTTATTATGAAATGACTTAGTTTGACCCTTAAATATTTCAACACAGAGAAAGAAAATATTGAGGTGAGGGAGAAATATATGACATGGCAAGCTAGTCGCTCACTTGATGTTAAGCGACACGGCTGCCCATATCCGTTGCAGTGTTACTCTGTCTAAATTATAGAGTTTCACGTGATACTGCACTGTGCACGTCATCCTGAGACATCAACACAATCACAAGAAAGAATCTCCTAACAAGGTTATATTAAAAGCTATAAAAAAAGTTATAATGTTACATTAAAAAGTGGTCAGTGAAAACCAGCACAGTCAGTGATAATTAAGCTGTCTGCAGCTAAAAACGATAAAGGCAACGGAAACCTCGAAAATATGACCTGAACGCCGGAGAGTTGGCCATCGTTATCAGATTTCCAGTGCTCCGTAAAACCTAGCTCAAAACGGGAAACCTAAAAACAGCAAAAAGTTCGTGAAATCTAGTATTCAGTAGCGGATAAAGAGGCTTTTGTGCCGAAAAAGTAGGTCGTCCCAGTGTCAGTGGTACAAAGCAATGCATAATAAAGTATGCGCCAGTGATACGTTTAATTTGCAATTTGGATTTAAGCTGGTGTTTCGTAAGGCATTTTCGTACCCACGTTGAGTTGAAAGGTAGTTGCTTCACACACAGCTTAGAAGATTTTTGAAGTAAAACTTCTTTGCGCACGTTTGAATTGTAAAAAGTAAGGTGGTGAACAGAAAAGTTGAAGTTGGTTCACCTAGATCTCCATTGTCAAAATAACAAAGTTAAATATTTGTATCATTATGTTGGTATGTCCGGTAAAATGACAATTTACAATTATTGTCAAAATTAACGTTAAACAAAGCAAAAATAAAATTATACCGGCCGATAGATGGAGCTAAATTAAAGAAGTTTTATTTCGGTCATGTGGCTTTAAGCACTCTAGTTTTTTTAGACAGCCTCTGTGGTGTGGTGGTTGAGCAGGTCAGTTCATAGCCCGGTGGCGGCGGGTTCGCGTGGCAGGACAAATATTGATGCATAAAAAAAAGCGCAAATACTTGTTTTGAGTCTGGGTGTTGTGGGACCATGGTCTTCGTAGTTCCTGGGTCCCTAGACACAGAGAATCCTAGTTAGGGGCCAGGATCTATGTATGTGATCGTTGAGCGTTATTATTGTAATTATTATATTATTATTGTTTTGTTATCACTAAAACAAGTGCTTGAGCAGCGCAAGGCTGATATCGGAGGAATCGCACAACTGAATCTAAGAAATCTAGGAAAGAGGGGAGTGAATAAGTTTCATCTGTAAGTGTGTTACATCATTGACCGCATTTCATTTATCATAAGACAATATAATAATAATAGCGCCCAACGATCACATATATAGATCCTGGACCACAACTAAGATTCCTTGCATCTAAAGACCCAGGAACACACCACAACACCCAGACATAGACAGGTATTTGCGCTTTTTTCTGTGCGCAAACTTGTCTTGCTGCGGGAATCGAACCTACCATCTCGGGTTATGAGCCAACCTGCTCAACTACCACACCACAGAGGCTGTCAAAACAAATGTGAACAAACGCAAACATAAACAATGATAAGCTATCCTACATTACACTACGTTGCCAAGTCGCGGTCTAACAAGAATGTTATGGTACGGTTACATTTTTCTAGTTTTTGTGTTTCTTTGCCTATATAATTAAGAGCAAGTTCAAATTTCGAAAAAAATTATTATCTTTTGAGTGGTTTTCAATCTAGCGTATTATAGCACATGCTACCTCCGAGAATAACTCCTTCTCTGAACCACACTCTTTCTCTGAGCTACACCCACTCCCAGAGACACACTCACTTTTTGAGCCATACTATTTTGAGTCACACTCAATATTTGAACTGCACTCGCGGTCTAAGCCTCTCTCATTCTCTAAGCCGCACTCACTGTTTGAGCCACACATACTCTCAAAGCCACAGTTGATTTCAGAGCCACATTCGCTCTCTGGGTCCCACTTTCCTTTGCACCACACACGCTTTTTAAGCCACACTCTCTTATGAGACTCATTCAATCTCTGAGCTACACTCGCTGTCAAAGCCACTCTCATTCTCTCAGCCACAGTCGCTCTCTGAGTGACACTCTTTTTTGAGCCACCCTCACTCTCAATGCCATACTCGCTCTCATAGTAGAAACTCTTATTGAGCCACACTCGCTCTCTGAGCCACACTCCTTATGAGCCATACTCACTCTCAGAGCCGCTCACAATCTTTAAACCACACTCACTCTAACTATCCTATGCCAACGTAATTGTCTTCAACTGCCTATCACAAGCATTGTCCTGAAGTGCATGTGTCACGCGCGTTGTCCATCCGTTGGACGCAGAGCAGTTTCCAATTATCGCTCCTCTTTGTGTCCGACATGATTGTCGCCCCGCGGGAGATGAGTCAGCACCGCCAGTTTCCAGCTATGCAACTGTGTTACAGAAATAATAGGTCTTTACCTATGAAATTGCCGTATTGCAGTACAGACTTTTTAATACAAAAAAAAGTTTTGATTGGCTATGAATTCTAAATTCAAATTAATTTTGTTTTAAAAATATGACATTCTATTTACAATATAAGTCTTTTGTTTATTGATTAGCGTTGTATTTTCATTACATTTCAACATTTTTCCTCATAATGGATACTTTGAAATTTCGTGTAATTATGGAATATGAGTTCCGTCGTGGCACCAACGCGGCACAAACGACACGTAACATCTACGATGTTTACGGAGAGAACTGTACAAACGAACGTACAATCCGTTATTGGTTTGCTCGGTTCCGTTCTGGGAATTTTGACTTGAAAAATGAACCTCGTGGTCGTCCGGAAACTTTGGTCAACAATGATGAATTAAAGGCGATTGTGGAAGCTGATGAATCTCAATCTACAGCTGAGCTGGCAGCAGCTTTTGATGTTAGCATCAAAACAATATTGGTCCATTTGCGACAGATTGGCAAGATAAAAAAGCTTGATAGATGGGTGCCCCACGAACTTAACGATCGCCAGCGCAACGTACGCGTCGAGACTTGCCTTGCGCTGCTTAACAGGCACAGAAATGAAGGAATTTTGAACCGAATTGTTACGTGCGATGAAAAATGGATTCTTTTTGACAATCGAAAGCACTCAGCAAGTTGGTTAGATCCTGGTTCGGTACCAAAGCAATGTGCAAAACGAAAAATGACCCTTAGAAAGGTGATGGTCACAGTTTGGTGGTCTAGTGCTGGTGTGATTCATCATAGCTTTTTACAAAACGGCGTGAGCATTACTGCAGATGTGTACATTAAAGAACTGACCACAATGATGGCGAAACTCGCACGTCTGCAACCAGCTTTGGTCAATCGGTCGTCTCCACTGCTACTTCACGACAACGCGCGACCCCATACTGCACAACAGACCGTCTCTAAGCTGCATGAGTTGGGTTGGAAGCTCTCCCTCATCTGCCATACTCACCAGATCTTGCGCCTACCGACTATTACTTTTTCCAAAATTTGGACAAATTTTAGCGGGAAAAAAATTCAATTCCCGAGAGGCAGTACAAAACGCCTTTGAAGAGTTTGTTGTCTCCCGTCCTGCTGATTTTTTCAAGAAGGGCATCCATAAACTGCCACAGCGTTGGCAAAGATGCATTGATTGCAGGGGTGATTACTTTGAATAAAAGAAATAAATAAGTTCGAAAAAAAAATACTTTAACTTTTTTCAAACAAAACGGCAATTTCATAGGTAAAGACCTAATATAACCTAGTTTCAAATAAAGAAACGAGATAAACGCTTTACGGTTTTTGAAGTGAAAACTTCAATGGGCACGTGCAGTTTTTGGATGAACAAAAATCATGAAACTCGCGTCATCGTCACTGAACGCTTTCCTGTATGTATACTGTGTATATACGTGTACTTTTTTGGTGAACAGAAAACGTGAAACTCACGTCATAGACACCGCACATTTCTCATAAGCTATGACACAAGTTACTTAGTTCTCACTTCTATCGGCAGCCCCCAAAGACTGGCCCGCCTTTTTATCTGTTAAAATATGGTGTCAAAAAGATAGCCTAGGTGGTGTTATGGATCCGTTGCTAACCCTGAGGGACTTTTAATCTTTTTGAAGGATTCCATTTTCCATTTTCGTAAATTCTTGGACTATAAACGTAAAAAACAAGGTCACCACAATTAATTAAGTCAACTATGACGATGGATGACTAAAAAGGATCTAAAAATGCCTGTCACGCCACTTTCTCATTATCGCGGCACGAGTCTTCTCTCAGATGAGAAGAGTTCAGGAAATTATCCACCACTTGTCACACTAATATTATAAAGGCGAAAGTTTGTATGTATGTATGTTTGTATGTTTATTACTCTTTCACGCTCAAGCGGCTAAATGGATTTGGAGGAAATTTGGTACCGAGATAGCTTATATACTGGATTAACATATAGGCTAAATTTTATCCCGGAAAAGTGAAATGCTCCCGTGGGATGAGCAAATACTTAAAATACTAAATATCCGCAGGTGAAACCACGGGGCGCAACTAGTATGCTATATGCTATATTCCAAAGGAAGGAATTAATTCATGATAATTGTTTTCGTCGACATATAATTAGTTAACTAAAAACTGATTCAGCAAACTAAGCCAACATCCACTTGGGTTAAAATTGCTCAACCCGGTATCACAAACCGAGCAATGTTTCTGCTCTAATTCCAGAGATGTACGGAGATAAAATTATATTTCTACCAGTCTGTTTTTTTTTTTTTTTTTTTTTTTTTTATATTAAGGAATGACGTGCCGAGCTAGCCGTTCGCCTGATGTTAAACGACACGGCTGCCCATATCAGCTGCAATGTTACTCGGAACTCTAAAGTATAGAGTTTCGCGTGACACTGCACTGCGCACGTCATCCTGAGACATCAGACAATCTAGTAATAAGATTACTAAACTGTGAGATCAGATCATAAAGTCGCATTTGCCCAGTAATTTCACTAGCTACAGTGCCCTTCAAACCGGAACACAGCAGTGCTTGCGCACTACTGCTTGGCGGCAGAATGACTGGCAAAGCGGTGGTACCTACCTAGACGAACTTCGCAGTAAAGTCCTACCACCTAGTAAAAGTAATTATTTGAATAATTTTTAACTATAGTATAGACCTTTTTAATGCATCCGCTAATCAGCTGAAAAAGCTGATGGGCAACGCATTTTTTAATAATTAAGGAACAAAATGGTAACTGTGTGTAAAAGTTTTTTTTTTGTGCTTCCGTCTTTCAATGTGTAATCATTTATTTTTACGTATCTATGGAAGCTGGTGATTGGCCTTCTTTTATGTTCACTTTTCTATACGCTGTAACTTTTCTTAAAATCTTTTTCATGAGAATTTTTATGAGTAATAAATAAAATAAAATAAACAAACCCCACAAGGTATGCTGTATCTTTACCTTAAGTTTACAAAACCTTTTGTTTCTGAATTAGTAAATTTATAGTAAGACTAGCTGCGCCCCACGGTTTCACTTGCGGATAAAAAGTAGCATATATATTTGCCACTATTATAAGCAATCGATATTCCAAATTTCTTAATATTATTATTTAATTGTATATATCATTATAATATTAGTACGATAGGATACATTTATTTTAAGTACCTTCGAAGCTTCGAGAAAATACAAAGATTTCATTCCAAATTCAAATCACTTGAATCACAAGCATGTTGCATTCTAGACCGTATTGTCACTTACCATCGCTTGAGATAGAGGTCAAAAGTAATCAAAAGATGAAAAGATCAAGCCGTTCACCTGATGTTAAGCGTCATGGCCGCTTATTATAAATCGCTTACATAGCAGTTGGAATACCCATACATAGATTGACAAAATTGTAACCCTCCTTTTTCCGTAGACTGTTAAAAATGTGAATAATTACACTAACTACTACATAAGGTGGTGGATTTTTTTTTGTAAGATGTTCGACAGTCAAATAGCATTTTTGCCCGACTGCAACGTTTTATTTAGATTTCTTGAACTTACCCTCATTTTTGTGAAACTAGGCAAAGAGCTGTAAGCTTAGTTGAATAAAGTAAAGAATTAATTAAACTTTATTATACTTTTTTTAATGAAAACCTTTAAATATTATTTTAATATGATATAAAATCAAACGAACTTATAAGTGAAATTCGATAGATACATTAGTCACATCATTCGATGATATAAGTATACTAGTTGCGCCCCGCGGTTTCACCCACGGATAAAAAGTATTATATTGGCTCATCCCACGGGAAAAAATCAATTTTCCGAGATAAAATGGAGGCTATGTGCTAATCCAGTGTATAAGTTATCTTGGTACCGAATTTCATCCAAATCCATTCAGCCGTTTGAGCGTGAAGGAGTAACAAACATACACACATACACAAATACAAACTTTCGCCTTTATAATATTAGTGTGATGTGATGTGATAGTGTGAATGTGAAGTGTGGTTAACAACATAGTTTTGTATCACCGTCTTTCAGTGTAGAATGATGTGAAGAAATATAATATTAATAAACATATAATAATAGGTATGTGTGAATAACATACGGCACTGATTTTCAGCTAAGCACATGTATTGTTCCTGCAGAGAAAAAAGTTGAAGAAAGTATCAAATAGGCTATTTGACTACTATATTTTTATTACATACATAAATAATATACCTCAAAAAATAGATAACTGTGAAAACTAAACTAGAATATCTCAAAAAATGACTAAGTTACAGGCATTTTAAAATACAGAAATAGAAAGAGACAACTCAAACACGCCGTGACGTCAGTTACCAGTCCTCATAGTAACTCATCACTAAGCTGTGGTAGCTCTACATACAATCTTTTTGGCATGTGACGTCACAAGCCATGCCTTCATAGTAGCTGTGAGGAAGCTCAACACGATCTCTGTTTTGCGAGAAAGGGACAGGCGATGAAACTTTAAAAGCGTACTACTCCGTGATTAATTTACCGATTTTACTTATTTTTACAATGATTACATTCATTTTTAACCTACTTTATGAAAATAATATTTACTTGTTCATTTTTAATAGTAGTCAAATAGCGTATTAACAAACACAAAAATTTGTAAAATAGAAATGTACTGTCAAGTTTGATTGATAGGTAGCTTTGTTGGATTTGATTGGTAGCTTGCCTACCGTTAAAAAGCTCACTAAGTGGTAGGACTTTGCTGCTAAGTTCCTTTAGGTAGGTACCACCATTTCGCTGACTGCTAACGCGACCCTTTCTCGCCCCGGCACGACAGAAGATGGCTCACGGAGGGGTTTTAGTGTGTTCGAGTCCCACATACCCCCTGCCACCACGGGGGTGGTGTGGAAGTGCGAGGGCATTTTTCACCCTCATAAAAAAGGTAGCTAATATTAGCTACCACTGCCCTGCCATTGTATAGGTTATCTGGTTCCCAAAGTAAATTTTTTAAGCTTTGCTTAGTTTAGGACTAGATAGCGCTGTGTGTAATGTCCACACATATTTATTTATTTTTGTCCATACTATATAGTACCTTACTAAAAGCTATTGGTAGCTCTTGGTCTATTACCCACATTTTCATAGCAATGTTTGGCCATGAGCCAAATGGCATTGGTTTTAAATTTTTAACTCGCTCGTGAGGTAAAGCGGACAGAATTGATGGCAACATTAATATTTCATTCCATGTCCGTGTCCGTTGAAAACTACACTGTTTTTTCAGTGTTGCCGTTTTCCGGGCAAACGTTTGGTCTGTAATTGATTTACAGTTAGCTTCGTACGTATTTTTTTATTGTGTAATATATTGTATCTGTAATGGAATATAAATGTGACGTGTTTGATATATTGAACTCAAATATTAACTATAACTATACTTTTTAATTTTTGGCAGAAAAAAAAAAACAAAAATACGAAACTTCCCTATCCCATGAACATAATTATAATGATGTAATATATAAATATTTCAAACAGTGCTATCTAGCCGTGAACTAAGCAAAGCTTGTACTATGGGATATACTTTTTTGTTTGTAAATACAATACATAGAATACAATATAGATGAAAATGCATACAAATTGCATACAATACCAAGATTAACATAAGATTTTTTTACCTCGGAAAATAATAAGTTTCTGTGGGAAAAGTATTTTACACAAATAAATGGGATTAGGATACTTTTTTCCTGGAAAATAAAGATTTCGTGGAGAAAATTGCGTCCCCTCCACGGGCAAACTTGCAAATCTGCATCTTTTGCGAAAATGAGTTTTTTTTTGGACAAACAGCTTAGAAGGCAGCATTTCCACAGATACCTGGGTCCGTACTTTTTGTAACATTATATTTTTTTATATATATGTATTAAGCCTATTATTAACATGAACATATATATAATACAGGAAGGACAATACAGCCAATAACAAAAACATACATAAACATAAGTAATTATTTCTAACTGTGCGTACACCACCGAGCAAACCAGCTTCCGCAAGCAGCACCCGTTCACGAGCTTGACGCATGTTCCAGCCATCGCCCTCCTCCTGCCTTCCTTCCTTCCTTGTATTTCTAGCTCTTACAGTTTGGGAGATACGATATCAGGAAATAAGCAAATTTGAACTATTTTCAAAATTATACAATAGTAAATATAATAAAATAATAACACAGCGCCATCTGGCCCCAAACTAAGCAAATCTTGTAGGTACTGTGGGAACCAGATCGCTGATACAATACTTATATGCTTTTTGTTTGTAAATACATACATAGAATACAATATAAAACCCAGACACAAAACAAAAATCGATGTTTGTCACACAAGTGTTTGTCCTGGGTGGGAATCGAACCCACAACCTGCAGAGCAGAATGTAGAGATACTACCTACTGAGCTAACGGGCCAGTCAAATAGTAAAGTAGTAGTTTTTTGCTCTCCTGAAAAATGTGTAAAATGCAGAAATGCAGATTCAAGATGCAAGTTTGCCGTGGGTGGGATGATTGTATCTACATTGCAGGTAATAGTACTAAGAGATGCTTTAGTATACAAAAAACATAGCTTATAACAAACAGAACCCTTATATACTAGCTTCTGCCCGCGGCTTCGCCCGCGTGGCCTATAGGAAACGAAGATTTTTTGAAATAGATAATTCTACCACCCATTTCACCCTTTCAGGGGTAGAATTTTGAAAAGCCCTTTCTTATTGGTTACCTACACTTTACAAAAAATACACCCTCCGAATTTCAAGTCTCTAGGACCAGCAGTTTAAGCTGTGCGTTTATATATAAGTCAGTCAATCAGGCTTTGAATTTTATATTTATAGATTTATGTAAATATAAAAAAGGATTTTAAAGAAGTATGCGGAAAACTTTGCCTTCCTTGTTGAAAGTCAGTTAAAATACGGCTTTGTCCTCGCCTCCAAGTCTAGATAAATTAGGTTAACAAAACGTACCACAGAATAAAGAAAAGCACATAAAGTTAATTAGATGTTTTCCATTTGGAATTCATTGAAGTCAGCCATCTTGCCGCAAGGGGCCAACATAATCTAAGCAAATGTTTGTTAATCGTGTAACGATACTAACTAAACTCTGTAACTCAGTTACAATATTCTCGTGGTTTGTGAAGAGAAATAAATAAGCTTTATTACAGGCCTTAGCTATATAAAAAAAGAATATTTTGACTGCTTGCGTGATTTGGCAGGTGTTCACACTATAAGCTATAATTAAATTAAAAATCTCTGGCACAAAATAATAATAAAAAAACACTGTTGACACATGATTCACAAAATACGTGAAAAAAGTGTGCTTTAGACCACGCGAGTGAAGTAAAACTTTTTTTAGCGCCGCTTATCGGCCGATATAACTTTATTTTTGCTTTGTTTAATGTTAATGTCGCCATCTTGACAATTGAAGGGGTGAGAACAAAAAGGGTTAAACTGATTTTTTTCACAAAATAACTTATGGGTATCGTTGGATTCAGCGTGAAATTATCTACAATAATACATTCTCAAAATACCGAACTGAGGCTTGAATCTCTAGATTTTGAGTCTAAAAACGATTTACCTGTCACAGGAATACAGTTCGCTTAGCATAAAAACATTATTATATTTATTTTATTATATTATATTTTTATAGTAATTTTACGAATTAGGTCTATGTTTTATATATTAAAATAGAAATCATACATTTTCAAGCAATTGAAACTTACATAAACCTTTTCTATTACCTTATAAGCACTCTACATTAAAATGAAGCCGTTGACGTTTAAAGTTAATTTTCTCGAAACTGTCAATTTGACAGTTAAACCCTTTTTATTCTCAACCCTTCAATTGTTGATTGTCATTTTACCGGACATACCAACATTATAATACATTTATAAAATAATTATTAACTTTGTTATGTTGACTATGGAGATCTAGGTTAACCAACAACTTTAAACTTCTGTTTGCCTCGTCACGCATTCACCAGCTTACTCCCTAAGTCAAGCGTGCGTAAAGATCAAAAAATTTGGTGCTGGCGGCCATCTTGGATTTGAAATTTTAACAAAGAGTATCCTACTAGTCAAGCCCTTTCTTCTGATACCCATATTGTTTTCATCAGTTGGGAAGCTACGATGCCACAGACACACACGCACACAGATACGTCAAGCATATAACAACCCATCGTTTTTAAATCGGGGGTTAAATATTCCTAACTGATTTTAATGAAATATTGCACACGGATTGTTTTGTTTATGCCTTTTACAGGATACATTTTATTTCAGAAATATGAGAATTAAAAGAAATTAATCGGGATAAAATTAGAAATTTGGATAGAGGAGAAAATAATAAGGGAATCGAGCAATGATTTATAATGAATTGAGGATTTACTAAGGAGTTTCATTTGGGTTTCCAGCCCACACCACTGTTTTATTAGCTATATCTTCTCCTCTATTTCTTTTTTCTTTTTCTTTTCATGTATACTTTACTAGGTACTGTTTCTATTAAATTGTGTTTATGTTCTTATAATTTACTTTTGTAAGTGAGTGTTGAATAAATAAATGTATTCTTTCTCTCTTTTATTTAGGTTCAAATCCCACTCGGCCCTATACCGATAATATTTTAAGTTATGTGCGGAAATAGCACACACTTTTTTTCACGGGAAATCGCCTTTAACTTCAACTTAATACTACAATTATATAATAATTAATACTAAACACTACCTACTACTACTAAAAAAAAATGGATTATATATACTGGCCGAGATGACTTATAGACAGTTCAAATGTTATAGCCTGGTCTCTGGTAGTGACCAGTAGGTAGCGTACCCAACATGCTGGCAGCATTGTCCCGTTGAATTGCAATGCTTATTCGTTGTGCCCAACAAGTGAACAAAATACACTTTGACAACGGTAAAAGGTAAAATCATGAAAAAACTGTTATGTTCAAGAACCATACAATTAGAGGACATTTGGCTGATGAACAAATCGGGTCATCAGCCAAACGCGCTGACTATGGACTGGTGACGACAACGTCGATATGCTTAGCAAGACCGGTAAACAGGACTACAAATTCACGACGGTTGTATTTTGCGACAGACTAAAAACCAGTGCAGTAGGTTTAATTGGTTGTTTCACATTTAGAATTCATTGAAGTCAGCCATGTTGGCTCTTGGGATCGACGTAATCTAGCGTACTGGGTAACAGCGGTGTTATAAATTCTCTACTGTATAGTGCTTGTTAGGTTTTGTTTCCAACTAATTTTGTGGTTCGGACTACAGAGCATACCTTTTTTATGTTAGTGAATGATGTAACGAGCTAATCGTTCACCTGATGTTACGAAACGGCTGCCCATAACAGAACAGTGTCACCCAGAACTCCAAAATATAAAGTTTCGCGTAACACTGTACTGCGCACATCAAAATCAAATTAAAATTCAAATGATTTATTCATTATACCTTTGGGTTACATGATTCTTAAGTAGGATAACTTATAATTAAACATATTTTTCATTATTAATTAATACAACTAGTCTTATTCAACTTAAGTATTAAGTCCGTGTACCCTGTACTAGTATAAAACTGTGTTACAGGGTACAGGCACTTCCAGGTAATGACACTGTGTATTATACATATAAATTATAACAAAATATAAATATGTATTTAAAGTTTTATTTTTTAAGAGACTAAAGATTATAATATGAGAATATATTTTAACAAAACTATGCTTAGATGAGGGGAGGGGAAAAGGGGGGGGGAACCTGTATAAAATATATAGTTTAAATATAATATATAATTATTATCAAAATTATCTGTGAATAAGTGTAAGAATAGTATGTCAGTCATAAGTCTGCCAGTATTTTAAAAGATTATAAAAAATTAAGGTAGTGGAATTATTTAGAAACAACAAGTAGGTTTTCGGTTTCTTGATAAGTTAGTTTAGATAACCAGATTTGAACCACTCTTTTGCACTCGTTTCTTGGAAGTGAGTATATTTTCAAGGCTTTAGAAATGAGATTATATAAACGAGGTCCTAATATCAAAAAGTGTCTACTAGCCAGGTGAGTTCTGTGTGAAATAGTCTTGCAGATGATATCCTTCCGACGTTTATTTTGGCGATCCATCGGAGCATAAGGCGTAGACGTATGTTGCCTTAATATGGTGAATAAGACAAAGAGCGTTCACTTGATGTTACGAAATGGCTGCCCATAACAGAACAGTGTCACCCAGAACTCCAAAATATAAAGTTTCGCGTAACACTGTACTGCGCACATCATCCTGAGAGATTGAGACAGTCTGGTAATAAGATTACTCGATTGTGAGATCAGATCAGAAAGTCTTAATTGCCCAGTAATTTCACTAGAAACAGTTCCTTTCAAACCGGAACACACTACTGCTTGGCAGCAGTACCTACGAGTAAAATATAGGTTCCACAGTTTGACCAAACTTATGAGCCTTTCACCCGCAAGTTCTTCAGCTTAAGCGTGGTTATGTTTCTTGCGGCAGCGCTGAAATATCGCCAACCTAAAACAAATAAATTACATGGTAAATATTCCGTTAGTTTATGTAGTTCTTATGACTGGCCGCTAATTTGAAGGAAATTCTCAAAATCAGATAAAAATTTAAAATTATTACATTTAATACCATTTCAAATAACTCCAACTTAGGTTGTAGTACCAGCTGGGCGACACGCAATAACAATTTATTTCTATAAAATCTATACAGTTTCAGAAATTGGTGACTCAATGCGTTAAATAGAAAATATGAAACGTAATTTTTTTTAAACATATTTTACAAAATAATATATCCATTCCAAGAAAGAGTTTATATTAAGACGTTTATGACTGTTGGAGTTGTATCACGTGTTACAACGATGCCCTAGGTGCCTTTTAGTTTTATATTTTAGTACTACCATATGGTTGCTTACCAGATTTTATTTTCTATGTATATTTTTTTTGTATTTTATTTTTTTATTTATTTCTTAAATACTATGGGCTATTTGACAATTTATTAAAAATGAATGTAATAATTAAAAAAATAACTAAAACTGGTAAAGGCTGGAGCAGGGCGTTTAAAAGAAAAGTGGTTTTCCTTTTGGCTTAATGGCTAACTTAATACTAGCAAATAATAAGAAATATTGTACACAGGAAAAAGACAAAAACTGTTAGGCGAGAGACGCAAAAAACTATGAGATCTAAATGTGTCGCACGCTGATTAGTGTGCGAGGAATTTGGACAAGTGGTTAAAACATTACAAGTGGAAAGCCGTAAAGTATGAAATGTATGAAGGATATTTTAATGAGGTATGTGAAATATTTAACGGTGATTATAAAGATTAAGTAAATTTATGCACATATAGTAAGTACGGCTCTCAACATAACGAGGTATACCTTGTGACTTCACTTGCCAAAGAGATTGTGTGTAGTGAGTGTGTTTTACCATAGAGGTACCACAGCTTAATAATGAGTGGCTATGAGGACTGATAGCTGACGTCACTGCGTGTTTGAGCTGTCTCTTACTAATCCTGTATTTTAAAATTTGTTTTGGGTTTTTTTTTGAACGACTTATCTATACAAATAAAATTCTAAGTCCTGACTGACTGACTTATATATCAACGCACAGCATACACCGCTGGTTCTAGAGACTTGAAATTTGGAGAATGTGTTCTTTATAAAGTGTAAGTATCCACTAAGAAAGTGTTTTTTTGAAATTCTATACCAAAGAGGGTGAAATGGGTGGTTAACTATAGGTGACGCGGGCGAAGCCGCGGGCAGCAGTTAGTTATAACATATTATAAAATACTCATCAGTAATAAACATCGTCAATCAAATATATGGAATTTGGGAATAGTGGTAATAATAATATAAATAATAGTTTTTTTAACTCCTGAAACAGCCTTGTTTAAAAAATGATTGGAGATAATAATAATAATAATAATATGTGATGGGGCAGTCTTGTTCTTTTTCCGGGGCCAAGCAGCTGAGCTACCTCTATGACACGGTGGTGGCATTTTCTAGTGCACGTCTAGCTCAGTAGCACCGTCGCTAACCTCAGTTAGCCTCACTTAAGAAACAGTTTCCAATCCAGTCGTACCACATTTTTAGCTAGCTGATATAAAAAATATAGTTATTTTTATATCAACTAGCTAAAAATGTGCTAAAAATTGTTTAGGAATATAGAAAGAGAATCGAACGGTTTCGATTATTTAAGACAATCAGTAAGCAGGCTCATTCGAACTAAAAGTGGCTAAATGTTAATCTTATTTCTATCTTCTGTCGATCTTTTATCTGCCCACCTTCTGTCTATCTTCTATGTTTTTTTATGTTTAGTCTATCTTCTGTCAATCTTCTTTCTATATTCTGTCTATCTTCTGTTTATCTTCTGTCTATCTTCTGTCTATCTTCTGTCTATCTACTGTCTATCTACTGTCTATTTACTGTCTATCTACTGTCTATCTACTGTCTATCTACTGTCTATCTACTGTCTATCTACTGTCTATCTACTGTCTATTTACTGTCTATCTTCTGTTTATCTCCTTTCTATCTTATCAGGGTTTTGGAAAATTCAACCTATTATGAGTTCAAATAAGGTGTTAAAATCCAAGAAATCAGGGTGTTTTTAATACGTAGAATAAGATTCACGTTTTTATTACATTCAAATTGTATCGGCCAACAATTCAGGATCAAGGATCTCAAACGAATTCCATTTAGAAATTTCCCATTTCATCTCCGTATTATCAAATCATATTTTCAATAAAATCTACATTTCAATGGCAATTCGTATGAGGTTAAAACCAAATTTCCTTCTCTACACAACTCTTCCTGCCTTATCATAAGGCATATTTTTGTTTGACAAATGCAGGTTTTAAATCAGCAAGATAGGTGCAAGTGTACCGCAATCTCGGCTTTATTTGGATAAAGTTAAGGTAGAGATTAGCGTGTAGTTGGTTTAGGCTAGAGGCAGCGAGGCGTAGTATAACCCGGAACGTTTGGTGTAAGTGTAAGCCACAATCTGCCGACACTCAGGTGGTATGAAAGCTAAAGCAATATGGAAGAGGGTTTTCTTAAGAAGTAAAGCGAAATTAGATACACTTTTGTTGTAATAGAAGGAGGTCCATAGGTTTGCTGAATTAATGATATGCCGATTGACTTTGTATAAGATATATTAATTAAAAAGATATTTACAAAAACCAAAATGCGGAAAATAAAATTTTCTCTAATATGTCGTCTCTATCAACAACATTCGTTGCCCCTAGCAACTAGCTGGAAAAGTTCTCTATTAAACTGATATGTAAACTTTTTCGTGGGCTAGCACGCCACATCACCCCCCTCCAGAGACCGTCCTACGGGCGATAATATTCTGGAAAACGCACTGTTCGTCCTGATCGAGTGGTGGTCACTGGAGCGTCTCGGGTCTCAGGTGCTGCCACGACGGGAGAATGGTCCAACTCACGAAGTATGTAGGCAGGTTTAATGCGGTCGACTGATACAGTGACTTCTTTGCCTTTTATGCGGAGCTTGAAAACTTTATCCCCTCGTTCTATCACCTCATGCGGCCCTGTGTAAGCTGCTTGAAAAGATGGGTGCGAGGTGTCATCTCTTAGAAAGACGTGGGATGCTGTTGCTAAATCTTTGAAAATGAATATGGAGCGGTTATTCCCATGGTGAGAAGTTGGTAATGGCAACAAATTTTTGGCGAATGTGCGCAGTCTTTCAGTGTATACTGTCAAGTCCTCTGTGCCATCAGCCGATTGACAAAAAATGTCCCCTGGGAGTCGTAGTGTCTCTCCATATACGAGCTCAGCTGGAGTCGCTTGTAAGTCTTCCTTAAATGCCGCCCGGATTCCCAGTAGAACAAGTGGAAGTGTTTCAAGCCAGCTGCTGGTCGCGTGACATGTAATAGCGGCTTTAAGCTGTCTGTGGAATCTTTCGACGAGTCCATTGCATGCTGGATGGTAGGCTGTAGTTCGTCTGCGTTGAAATCCGATGATGTGGGACAGATGCTTAAAAAGTTCTGATTCAAACTGTCGACCACGATCAGTGACGATATCTTCAGGGCAGCCGAATCTGGATATCCATCCGTGAACTAAAGCTTTTGCCACTGTTTCAGCTGTTATCTCCTGTAATGGTATAGCCTCGGGCCATCGTGTGAAGCGATCTACACATGTGAGACAGTAACGATACCCTTGTGAGAGAGGTAAAGGTCCGATCAAATCTATGTGGATTTTCATGAATCTGGCTCGAGGTAAGCTGAATGATGCTAACGGAGATGAGACATGACGTGTTATTTTTGATCGTTGGCATGCTAGGCAGGAACGAGTCCACTCTCTACAATCTTTTCGCATACTAGGCCATACATAGCGTTCCGATATCAGTTTCGTCGTCGCATTTATGCCAGGGTGGCTAAAAGAATGCAAGTTTTCGAACACTTGCCGTCGCATGTCTTTGGTCACATAAGGTCTGGCCACATTGCTGCTCTTGTCACAATAGATTTCTGTGTGAGATCCAGGCAGTTTGATTTTTGTCAAGCGCAGAGAAGTATCGCTATCCAAAAGTTGTTCTAGTTCAGGATCTGTGCTTTGTGCTTGAGCAAGCTTGGATAGATCGATGGGCTGAGTAATCTCTTCGATGCGTGATAAACTGTCAGCCACAACGTTATCCTTTCCTGAAATATGCCTGATATCTGTGGAAAACTGTGAAATAAAATCCAGATGTCTGAACTGTCTTGGTGAGCACTTTTCTTTTCGTGAATGAAATGCGAAAGTTATGGGCTTATGGTCAGTGTAAATAATGAAATCTCTCGCCTCCACCATGTGACGAAAGTATTTTATTGCTTCGTAGATGGCGAGAAGTTCCCTGTCGTAAGGCGAGTATTTCTGTTGACATGGCGAAAGTTTTCGAGAGAAAAATGCTAAAGGTTCCCACAGGCCGTCTCTATGCTGTTGTAAAGCTGCGCCCATTGCTGTGTCTGAAGCATCGGTGACTATAGCGAGCTTCGCTTGGCAGTCTGGATGAGCGAGTAGTGCTGCTTGGCAGAGACTTTCCTTGCAGGCGATGAATGCTTTAGTAGCTTCTTCTGATAAATGCACGGGATGTGAACCTTTAACTGATCCTGTGAGCAGTGCATTCAGAGGCGCTTGATGCCGCGCTGCGTCAGGAATAAACCTTCTGTAAAAGTTCACCATTCCTAGGAATCTTCGCAGTTCTCTGACGGTTTTCGGTGGTGGGTAATTCGCAACCGCTTCTACCTTCGATGGTAATGGTTTAGTCCCAGCTGCTGAGATGCTGTGTCCTAAAAACGTTACCTCTGATACACCGAATATGCACTTGTTCGTGTTGATTACCATGCCGTATTCCTTGAGTCTGTTGAAGAGCAGATGAAGGTGCTTCTTGTGTGATTCCTGATCAGGTGAGAAGATCAAAAAATCGTCCAGAAACGGGAAGCAGAACTCCTCAAGGCCCCTAAGCATCTCGTCCACAAATCGTTGAAACGTTTGACTGGCATTACGTAGTCCGAACGTCATGAACGGAAATTCGTATAAACCAAACGGCGTCGTGATTGCGGTCTTCGGAATATCCTCAGGGCAGACAGGAATTTGATTATAAGCTTTTACGAGATCGATAACCGAGTATACTTGACAGCCGGAGAGACAATGTGCAAAGTCATGTATGTGTCGAATGGGATAGCTGTCTGGTACGGTTCTAGCGTTGAGCATTCTGTAGTCACCGCATGGACGCCAGCCGTTATCTTTTTTAGGCGCAAGATGAAGTGGTGATGACCATGGTGACTTTGAAGGTCTGGCTGTTCCGTTCCTCAACATATCTGCAAACTCGTCTTTTGCAATTTTTAATTTATCCGGTGCTAGTCTTCGTGGTGTGCTGCTTATTGGCGGTCCTGCAGTAGTCTGTATATGATGCATGGTATTATGCTTCGGAACACGGTGGACACCGGAAGGTCTAGTAATCTCAGGGTATTCGCTTAGTATGTTATGATATACGGAATTTCCAGAAATAACTTTTACCGATGAAATGTTCCCAGTTGACTGTGCAGGTGAAGCTGGGGACGTAAGGCTTGTAGTGTTGTCGATTAAACGTTGATTTCGACAATCCACGATGAGGTTGTAAAATGATAAAAAATCTACACCTATTATGGCCTTTGTAACGTCCGCTACGATGAATCGCCAAGTGAAGTCACGGCGCAAGCCTAGGTTCAGCACTAAATGAGCGTAGCCGTAAGTAGAAATGGGTGTACCGTTTGCCGCACACAGCTCATAATTTGTTTTCTCACGACGTTCCTTGAGTGCCGATCGGGGGAAGACACATACGTCACTGCCAGTATCGATGAGAAACTGCATCTTCGTAGCGCCGTCCGTGACAAATAGGCGACCGGAAGTTTGGCAATCGGTCGTCGCCATTACCGACTGCTGTTCGCGTTTCCCGCATGGTAGTCGCATGGTTTTACGCACTTACTTGCTTCATTGCCGAACTTACTATGATACCAGCACACAGGAAATTTTCTATAGTTCGACTGTGATCGTGTGGAGCTAGAACGACCGCGCGTTTTCTTGTTTGAACGATTCGGTGCACGTGAATGCCGGTTCACCTGCGCAATTAGAGCTTGCACTTGTTTGGTAAGTTCAGCAATCTGTTGGTTCATGGCGTCTAAAGAGCTTCCTGGTATGGCACTTGATGTTGATGCTACGTGCGCTGTAGGCGAAACAACGTCATGGATGCGGTCAGCGAGATCTGCGAGCGCTTCCAGTGAAGACGTCATCTGCGAAGCGATTATCGTTTGCGTGCTACTTGGTAAGCGACTGGTCCAGATAGTACGTAGAAAATCTTCGGGAACTCCAGGTCCAGCCAAATGTTGCAAATGTCTTAGAAACTGAGATGGCTTACGGTCTCCAAGTTCTGCGTGCATAAGTAATTGCTTGACCTTCTTTTCTCGTGACGCGGACAGTCGTTTGATAAGTTCCGACTTCAATTTTTCATACCTGTTGGTGTCGGGCGGGTTGATGATTATATCTTCCACCTCAGAAGCATACTGCGGGTCTAGTTGGCCGATAACGTAGAAAAACTTCGTATTGTCCGTAGTAATGTTCGATATCGCGAATTGGCCCTCGATCTGCGCGAACCAAATGGCCGGCTTTTCAGGCCAAAACGGCGGAATGCGCACGCCCACACGACAAATATCTTCGTTCTTATCGGTTGAGAGCGACATCTTTATGTGAATCAGTATCAGAATTATCGCAATCAGCAACAAAATCAAAATCACACACATTTACTGCAAACGTGGACTTTCGGTTCAAAACAGGTCACCAGTAAAGCCTAGTTAATCACGTCGGGGTCACCAGTAAAGCGAAATTAGATACACTTTTGTTGTAATAGAAGGAGGTCCATAGGTTTGCTGAATTAATGATATGCCGATTGACTTTGTATAAGATATATTAATTAAAAAGATATTTACAAAAACCAAAATGCGGAAAATAAAATTTTCTCTAATATGTCGTCTCTATCAACAACATTCGTTGCCCCTAGCAACTAGCTGGAAAAGTTCTCTATTAAACTGATATGTAAACTTTTTCGTGGGCTAGCACGCCACAGAAGTACAATTTAAGATCGTTAAACTAAACTGCAGATAAAGTTAACCCAAATTTAGCTATTAGACACAAATTTGGAATAAAGAGTTTCGCAAAAGTAAATTCATTGACATAGCATTAATTGTTTTTTTTTAACAGGCTAATACTGTTGGTCTCTATCGACCTTTACAGCGTCACCTGGCGGTATAGCTAAAACGCATAGTAAAGAAATGTTCTTGATTGAAGATATGGCATGGGTGATGATATGATAAAGCAAGGACTAGAGCAACCCCATCTCGCCCCATCCCGGTGGCAGACTGATCACGAGGGGTTAGATTGGGTTCGAGTCCCACATACTCCCACATTGCCTGCTATCACCCTCGAGGTGGCAGGGAAGTATAAGGGCATTTCTCCCCCCCAAAAAATTGTGTTGTTTTCCCATAAAGTGAAAGTGGAATATTGTAAACTATGCGAGTAATTAAAGAAAAACGAGTGTGCTTTAGACCACTGACAGAACCACTGACAGACCACTAGACTGAAATAAAACTTCTTTAGTTTAGCTCCATCTATCGGCCGGTATAACTTTGTTTAATGTTAATGTCGCCATCTTGACAATTGTAATTTGTCATTTTACCGGACATATCAACATAATAATAGAAATTTTAACTTTGTTATGTTTATAATGGAGATCTACGTGAACCAAATTCTACTTTCATTTGCCTCTCATTTACCAGCTTACTCCCCAAGTCAAGCATGCGTAAAGAAGGTTTACTTCAAAAATAATCTAAGTATTGTATCAGTTATCTGGTTCCCATAATACAAACTTTGCTTAGTTTGGAGCTGTGTGAAATGTACACATATATTTATTAAATTATTTCTTAAAAAATAATTATACATATATACTAAAGTGTTTTACTTTAATTTTTCATTTGAGTCGTGCTAGATGATGGTAAGGCCTAAGTCCATATAAGTTTGTTGTATAACTCAGATTAAATTAATAAAAATAAATAAATATTTGTGAACATCTGACACAGCGCAATCTAGCCCCAAACTAAGCAAACCTTGTACTATGGGAACCAGATAACTGACACAACACTTAGATACTTTTTGTTTATATACATAGAAAACAATATAACACCCAGACACGGAACAAACATCGATTTTCATCACAAATATTTGTCTTAGGTGGGAATCGAACCCACAACCTACAGCTCAGAAGGTAGGGTTACTACGAACTGAGCTATAAGGCGGAAAAGGACTTTTCCTAACCTTCTCGGTTAGAAAAAGTCCTTTTCCGCACATCCGATCCACTTTATCTGAATCCAAGCAGATCTACCCGTGAAATATCGGTAGCGCGCGCCGAATGCAAAGAGACTCGCATTAGCATATCGCTTGACGTTTCAGTGCCAATTTTATTGCTGCCGTTATCGACGAGACGATGGAATTTAAACCGCGCATTAAGAGCTTTGTTATGTACTGTAAGATGTTATGGAGCCCTTTTGCATATTGAATCTGGATGTTGTATCATTATATTTCTCGTTATAGGTCGCTTTTTGTGTGCGTGACAGCTAAATTTGGTTGTTTTTCCGATAAGCAGGAATATTAAGGCAATAGGATTGTCTTGCGGATAAATAATGCTTTATGACGTTGGAACAGATGTTAAAGCAGCCTCAAGAGCTGGTAAAGTATTATTATGTACGTGATATATGAGAGAAACGCGTTTTGAAAATAAAGAATTATTTTTTTAGGGATTAGACATATCGCCTCCGTGGCGCAATCGGTTAGCGCGTTCGGCTGTTAACCGAAAGGTTGGTGGTTCGAATCCACCCGGGGGCGTTTTTTGACTTCCCATTTTGGGATTTTTTTGAACGACCTATCTATATAAAACTCTGTATGTTTTTTGTAAAGTGTAGGTATGTACTAAGAAAGGGGTTTTCGAAATTTCATCCTCAAGAGGGTGATATAGGTGGTTGAATTACCTATGAAACATTTTCTTCTTCGTTTCCTATAGGCCACGCGGGCGAAGCCGCAGGCAGAAGCTAGTATGGCAATAAAAGTTGCAGTACCATTCAGAAAATTAATTTATAAAGTTTTGTTTACACTGCACTGCGCACGTCATCCTGAAACATCAGCACAGCCGAATAAAGAGATTATGATATCAGGCCATAAAGTCTCGTTTGCTCAGTGATTTCACTAGCTACAGGGCCTTTCGAACTGGAACACAGTAGTGTATGCATATTTTTGCCTGGTGACAGAATATTGGCAATAGGTAACTCTTGAAGAAAAGTCCTAGAACTTATAGTGTGGACTGTATAATTTTCTAGAATATTAAATAAAAATCTGCGATGGAATTGATTATATAGGTTACTATATAGTAGACACCATTCCATTAAAACCATAAATTCAAGAGTATGAACTCATCACCTCTGTGGTTCAATGGGTAAGCAATTTTTTCTGATTACCGAAAAGTTAGGGGTTCGAATCTAATAGGGAATAAAGGGCTTTTACTCTTAAATATTTATTAGTTGAAAAATACTTGGCTCGTATATTATCTGTGAGGTTGCCAAAGGCACTTTCACCTAATTACTTCGAAACTTTCTGTGGCAAAAATTTAATTAAAAGTACATTATAATGGCGTCATTATTCTAAGATACAGTGATTACATTATTATCAGTGATTTATAAAAAAAATAACATGGGAAGACATTGAAAGCAATCTCTACAAAGCAAACATTCGATGTAGAAGATTATCAAAATTTTAAAGCAAATAGAAAAAAGTGTAGAGTAGTGTAGAATACAAACTAGGTTCATAAAATAGTTCAATGTATTTTAATAGTATTGTTATTTTTCATTTCTAAAGTGCTAATTTATTCCGAAACTTTATTCTAACTTTCTGCGCTTCCAACTTAATTCTACTTTAAAGTATCTCTTAAGCCAGGTTAAACATTACTCTGGAGTTTCAGCAAATAAAGCTGAGAATAAACACTAAAGCCTGTTGGTATCCAATCTTAGTGGGTGAGATCAGGAGATGATGGTTTGATTAATAATACATAGAAAAAAAAAAGAGAAATGTGAACATTTTTAAGCGCTTCATTTCGTTTTAGCTAATTTAAATTAATAAAAAAAAAACAACGCCCAACGATCACATGCATAGATCCTGGGCCCTTACTAGGATTCACTGTGTCTAGGGACCCAGGAACTACGACGACCATGGTCCCACAACACCCAGACACAGAAAAAGTATTTGCGCTTTTTTTCTGTGCACAAATACTTGTCCTAATGCGGGAATCAAACCCGCCGCCTCCGGGTTATTAGCCGACCTGATCAACGACTACACCACAGAGGCTGTCCAAATTGAATATATATATAACCCTACACAATATTGGAAACAGAAAGTTCAAACCGACGTGGAAAGGAAAACGGCCAGCAAGTCATCAATCGACCTAGACGGAAAGCATCCCTTACTGCGTTGGTCAAGAAGCCGTCTCCACTATAGAATACGTCAATCTCATCAGGTGTAATAAGTATTTCTTTTTAGTTTGGAAACTATCGAGTAACTATTGTATTATAGAAACTGACGTGAGTAGTGTTCATAACTACGACTAGTACACGGCTAACACTCACGAGATATAGTCGAATGACTCGACCGGTGTTTGGGCAATATTTATGCCCATCCTTAAGGAGTGCGTGCGGCGGCGGTGGCGGCTCGGCGTTGACTGCATCTTGTGAGTGTTAGACGTGTACTAGTTGTAGTTATCGAGTACCTGGCTCTCAGAAGGCATTGAATATGTCAGAAACCTGGTTGGAATAATTTTGACTTTAAATTGACGTAAGTATTTCTTTAGTTAATATCATCATACAACAGCTCTCTAACTAAAAACATTAAATGCTGCAGCTACCCAATCCAGCTGAATGTAAATAGGAATGTACAGGATAAAACAGAAATTCGTTTGAGTCCGCCTTGAAAAAACGCTGAGCTAAGCATGGAGTTGGGCTCAGACAAAAACTGTACCGCGCCGCTGAATTGCTTTCTGACACACAGATCAAGAAAGTTGCAAGCGTATTTTAGTATTGAATATCATTATGCATTCAGTAAAAACTAGATCTAGATACTTGTATATAGTACTTGCACACTACTGTGTTCGTATTACATCTCTAAATATATATAACTCAAAGGTGACTGACATAGTGATCTATCAACGCACAGCCCAAACCACTGATCGGGCTGAAATTTGGCATGCAGGTAGATGTTATGATGTAGGCATCCGCTAAGAAAGGATTTTTCGAAATTCCATCCTTAAGGGGGTGAAATGGGTGGTTGAATTATTTTCCCAAAAGCCACGCCGCGGGCGAAGCTGCGGGCAGAAGCTCGTATTCATATATAACAAAAGAACTATTTTACAAGAATCAAACTGTGGTATAGACCGCGCGCCGCTCAGCAAGTAAGACAACAAATTTTACTAGGTGGTGGGACTTTTCTGCAAAGTTCGACTAGGTAGGTACCACAGCTTTACCAGTTATTCTACCGCCAATTAGTAATGCGCAAGCACTGCTGTGTTCCGGGTTGAAGGGCACTAGCTGGTAGTGAAATTATTGGGCAAATGAGAGTTAATGACCTGATCTCACAGTCATCACGCGAAACTCTATACTTTAGAGTTCCGAGTGACAGTGCAACTGATATGGGCAGCCGTGTCACTTAACATCAGGTGAACGGTAAGCTCGTCACGCCAGCTTGACTAAAACGTGTAAACTTATTGTCTTAATCCATATTATTAATTAACTCACCTAAAATTCAAAGTGTATCTAAAGATGGGTACATCCCAGTAGTTCCTCTTTAATTTTTTTACATAACTATTGGGATACTCCCCATAGATAGCGTTAAACAAGTTCTTCGGGTATTTTTTGGGCATTGGGCAACATGTTCTCGGCTTGAGAACATGTTGCCCGATTTACATAGCAGCAGTCCGTCTGAACAAAGTCCTCAGTTAAAATAAGTCCATCTCAATATTCCCTCTGCAATCATTACTTTATACAGCTCCAATTTGGAGTCCTTAACTGGAATATAATTGTTTAAACCTACAAGGCCGTCTTTAATGAATTATCAGTGCTTAGCGAACGGCGATTACGGGCAAATGGATTTTCCTATGAAATCACTAAGGGTCGGTGTTATTGATCATTTTAATGGGCTAATTTGTGGACAATACTAAAAGTTGAGGAATTTGTAATAAATTTTTACTCTTGCCTTTAATGATATTTGATTGCTTTGAAGATTAATTATTTGTTATATTTACATTGAATTTGTAAAATGTGCGGTCTCAATTTGTGAACAGTTTTTGGTAAATAATATTATTTAATAAACATAAAACAGTAAAAAGGGAACTAAATCAAACAAACCACTACCAGTAGGCAACGTGCCCATTATGCTGGCAGCATTGCCACGTTAAATGGCAATGCTCAATTTTTGGCCGAAGTAGAGGCTAGCATTTTGGTCACGTGTGGCTTCAACCAGACGTTTCGAAAGGTCTTAAAAAAATTTATTTTGGTTAAATCTATGCTTTTACTTGATAGTATTAAAATGCTTTCTTTATCTATTCTATGGCAGTGTATATATGATAGGTATATAAATGATATGGAGCATTAAAACTGACTGATTATTATATAGTATATAAAGAAAATATAATCGTGTTTCTACTACATATCTAATAAATATAATATTAATGATATTTTTGACAAAAATACCACTAATTTGAAAGAAGACCTAGCTATCCAAACGTTATTTTCTTTTTAATTTCTCGTGGCTTTAAAAACGGAAAGCGTCAGATTAGCTCAAAAGGTGCACCTGCTTGCGGAAAAAGATAAAAGCGGTAAAAGATAATGAGCGCGTGCCTAGCTTTAGGTAGCTTTCCTCTACGACTATTAATCTTACACTGACCTTTAAAAAGATGAATTTATATAATATGTGTTATATAGATTAATATTGGGCTGGAGCATTTGCACTGTCTATAGGTCACTGCGGTCAGTATGTTGTCCAAATGTTTTTTTTTTGTAGTAGTAGTAGTAGTAGGCAGTTTTTAGTATTAGTTATTAAATCATTGTTGTATTTAGAAAATAAAGGCAACGTAATATGTTATATAAGATAATGACCAACTTGTATCCCCTATCAAACAAAAGAACTGAGTTTACTTTTTTTCTCTGCTTGCACACTTTCTCAAGAAATAAGATCCAAATAGGAGTTTTGGCGGGAAAGCGAAAAGATTGCGTCACCGCATTGTATCATTTTCCAAAACTTGTGTTATTTTCAGTGTTAGTGCATAAAATTGGTGGCATTCTATTCGTTAAGTGCTGGATTACAGGCGTGAGTGTGGGAAAATGGTATAATGATGGTGAAATGTTTCTTTTCGTGTTGTTTCCAAAACTCCATAGAAGCTTCAAGTTGCCACCAATTTATTAGAAGTATGACTTTGACAAGACTATGACTTTACTGCCTTGACTTGATGACTTCGACTGTGACTTGACACATTTTGCGTGAAATATCATTAAATTGATAAATTATCAATTACTTGACACTAAATACGCTAAATAAAATACACAAAAGTGTGGAGCCAAAACATACAAAAAAAAAGGCATGTCTCAAAAAATAACGTACAAAACAATACCTCATTGTCAATAATTTCAGGAAAACTCTCAAAGGTACAAAAATTCTTGTCACGCTCTAAAATATCTGTGTACATATACTAAGTATGTCACGTGTAATTATATAGAATCAGTACGAAGTCGAAACACAAACCGTGCTTGGTTCGCAGGTAGAATAAATTAATGTAGAGACACTGTGGAAACACGAGGGAGTTAGAGATTTAGATTGGACGTGGCATATTCAAAATAAGCACAGCAAAGTCGATGCTAGAAAATACCAATCTGTGTTTGTGAAAGGGCACTCTGAAGGGCGTTTACTCTAATTTCACATTGAGCAAACTTTACCCTTCTTAGACCACGTCTTCTTCTTCTTTTAATGGCTTGCTTTTTAGTGATAAATCTACCAATGTCAAGTAAGGAGTTTTTGTACGGTTATGTCTTGTCAACGTCTAATTTTATCAGTGAAATGCCAGAGTAAAATGGTGCATGACACGTCATTGCTTAACATCGGGCGAAGCAGTGGTCAAATGTTTTGCCTATAAACAATAACAAAAGATTGATTCTTCTGCCTAAATGTCCATGAATGATGGATTATTGAATGATGTACCCTTTTATTTACTAACTAGTTGCACCCCGCGGTTTTACCCGCAGATAAAAGTATCCTATGCGTTAATCCCACGTATAAGCTATCTGCATTCCAAGTTGTATTAAAATCCATTCAGTAGTTTTTGCGTGAAAGAGTAACAAACACCCATACATACAAACTTTCGGGTTTATAATATTAGTAAGGATAAGGAAAGGAAGAATGGTGAGCCTAGCCTAGACACATGTGACTAAGGTCACGAACTAAGGCTCGTCTAGATACTGAGGTTTTAGTCTGTTTCTTATACTTTTCTTATTATTATTATTTTTATTTCATCAATTAGACGGTCAAAGCCAATAACCATAATTAATATAAGTTTATCTAGTCATATTTCATATAATAATACTATTAACTTAAAATACAAATCAAAATCAATTACATCAAAAAAATCACTTTTTATTTAATTTTTCAATAATCTAAAGGCCACCAATATTACTTACACATAAAAATAAATGAAATAATCAATACTATAATATTACTACAGACCTTTTATACAATTCTTCTCGCAGAACTGCAAGCACTCTAACAAAATCACCTTCCATTCATCCGCAAATATATCACAATCAGGTCTTGCGCTGAGGAGAGCATTGAGCGCAGCAAGGTTGTTGTATGGTTTTGAATCTAAAAAGGTGACTTATTTGATGGATCAAGGATCTGTCTTGATCCATCTAAAAAGTCAGTTTTTCAGATACAGATGGGAAAATGGACAATCAAGCGTTTTTTAAAATGAGAACTCTCAACAATTACAGAAATAAGCTGCGCTGCCATCCTTTTATCATCATCATCTGGACGACGCCGCTTTGATTGGCTGCTGACTTCTTTCATCAAGCGTTACAGCCCTCCCATGCTTTCGGCGTTTACTAAAAAAAACCTAATTACGTAAGCTAAGAATCTAAATTAGCCTTTCCACGCGTTCCAACATCCATGGTCCTTCCTCTCGCCTGGCGTACTGTGAGTCTAATCTGCATGTCGTTACTATCCTTCGTCCACAGAAGATAAAACAAAATGGAAGTGTCGTTGGTTAATTTGTATTTAGAATGTGGTGCTCGTAGCGTATTGAAGCTTACTTTAGTAGGTTCCGTTAGCTAGCTATAAACGGTGGAATTTTAGCAAATCTTTTCCTTAAATATATGTACTTACACCATGGTATAGAATATTTGTACAAGGTCCAATTAAAAAAAAAAAAAAACGTTATGTTTTAGTATTTAGTGCCTCCTAAAATAACTGCATGACAGTCGAAATGTTTATTAAACGGTACACACAGTGCGGGCACCAGCTGAATGCTTTGTAAATGTTTTGGCAATAAAACACCAGCTTTGTTCAATGTCACAAGGTTTTTCTTTAGGATATAAATTTGCAGTAATTTGATAATACCTAGATTTAAGTTTTATTTACATAAGTACTTTTTTATTTAGTTATCTGGGAGCGTTTTATACCATGGACTGAATACATAAATACAAGGAGTTAATGGGAAAAAGGACGCGTTACCTCATTGTATTATTTTCCAAAACTGTGTTACTTTCAGTGTTATTGCATAAAATTAGTTGCATTTTATTTGTTAAGTTCTGGATAAATAATGGATAATGGATTAAAGGCATGAGTGTAGGAAAGTGGTAAAATGATGGTGAAACGTTTCTTTTCATGTTGTTTCCATAGAAGTTTCTGGTAAATTTTCCACCACTTTACTAGGAGTATGACTTGACTAGACTAGACTAGACTATGACTTGACTTGATGACTTGGACTGTGACTTGACATGACACATATGTATATGAAATATCATTAACATGAAAATTATCAATTATTTGACACTGGCTTAATACACAAAGTGTGGAGCCAAAACTAAAAAAAATACGCATTGTCACTTCAATATTTTTCTCTTCTTTGGCTTCATCCATAATGTACGTAATGAAGCTAGGAGACGAAGATGAGTAATAAAGAACGAAGCTTGACGAAACTAAACAATGGAGGTTTTATCTTACTAGATAGAAAAGGCTATAAGTAGTAAGGAAAATTTGGTATGTAAAAATGAACTAGAATACAAAACATAATGTCGAAAACAGAAAAAAAAACCTTAAATAGAGAAAAAATTTGATTGTAGGTAAAAAGTGGTTATAAATAAAACACAAAATTAAGATCACGTATTGGATTGACGAAGTACGGCTTTCTTTCCTAGTTCCATGTATATCGACTGATTTGTTGGCCCGATAGCTCTGCAGAAACTCTCTGAACTGCAGGCTGTGGGTTCTATTCCCACCCAGTACACGCATTAGTGTTATTATTTTTCGGTTTTCTATTGACAATTACACTATTTTTAATTATATTCTTACTAAACATACATTTTTGTAAATTTATTGTATTTAAAAGAAATACGGCATGCTAAAAATACCACAAAACATGTTTGGTCTGTGTCTGGGTGTTATATTGTATTCTATGTATGTATTTACAAACGAAAATCAGTTATCTGGCTCTCATAGTATAATCTTTGCTCGCTAGATGGCGTTGTGTGATGTCTATTAATATTTTTATTTATTTATTTCTACAGCCATTTGATTGCTTTACAGTCAAACACATAGTTACTTAGCTCTTTTTTCCTATTCATGACTTTTTAGATCCTGTTTCCTGACACGCACAAAAAACAAATCAAACGTATTTGCGGTGCGATGTGTCTGCATACATTATTGAAGAGAACCCGTGAAATACCAACTTAAAATATTTACCACCGTACAAAAAATCCAATTTATATCCTTACTCGAACGAAATAAAGTTTAAGTTTGCGGAATTATATTTTCAAGACCGCATGATACAACTTGGATCTGAATTTCAGGAGTTACATTTGTTTCTTTCCTTAAAGCTCTTATTTAGTGGAAATAAAGATTATTATTGTGTGGTGAGGTGGTGTTTGTAATTTTGGTAAGAACCCAAGTTCGTCAAGTTTGCCTTTAATGTTGATATTTCATATTCTAAGCTTTTAATGGACCGTGTGTTTGTATTCCCAGGTTTGTTTGACTTGATGTAATCTTGTTAACAAATTACAAATGTTTGAGTTATTGTCCGAATTCATTTATGTTAATAACAAAACAAAAGCAAGTTGTTAGGTAAGTCGATATTTGAATTGTGGATCGTGAGTTCGGATCCTGTCATGAGTTTGAAAAATTTGGACGTAAAAGATTTATGATACATGTATCTCGTATACCTATTTCACCCTCTTAGAATTGGAAGTTCGAAAAATCCTTTAATAGTGACATTAATAGTACTTAGACTATACAAAAAACACACCCTCCAAATTTCAAGTCTCTAAGACCAACGGTTTAGGCTGCGTGATGATATATAAGTCAGTCAGTCAGTCAGGACTTTGAATTTGATATGTATAGATTTACCCCCTCTGTGGCATCGTAACTCCCAAACGTATGACGTGATTTCAATTTTGATTTTTATTTTAAAGGTGATTTAATTGTGTTCAAACAATATTTGTTCACCCAAATTTGTTGAAGATCGTCAACTCTTTTAGCAAAGAAAGAAGAAAGAAAATACATTTATTCAAGACATCACACAACATTCCATTTTTACAAATAGGCACAAATCACACAAAAAACTAAAGAGAGAGAGGAGAAACGAAAGAGAAAGAGAAAAGAGAAACTAAAAATATGATGGACATCCTGATTCGGCACGCAATTAAGATTCTAAGACCTTTTCCAGTTGATGAAGGAGATTTCACAAGTAGTAGAAGAAAATTACTTGTTTTACGATATAGATCTACTTTTGTAGCTCTACGATACATCGCCTCCGTGGCGCAATGGGTTAGCGCGTTCGGCTGTTAACCGAAAGGTTGGTGGTTCGAATCCACCCGGGGGCGATCTTTTTTACTGATAGTGGTTTCTAATTACATAAAAGATAATCCAATCCATATTAGTGACTTACATATGTTTTTCTTTTACTTTAAGATTTTAAGACATTTTTTTATTTACCTAGGTAGGTACCACCGCTTTGCCAGTTATTCTGCCGCCAAGCAGTAGTGCGCAAGCACTGCTGTGTTCCGGTTTGAAGGGCACTGTAGCTAGTGAAATTACTGGGCAAATGAGACTTTATGATCTGATCTCACAGTTTAGTAATCTTATTACTAGATTGTGCTGATGTCTCTGAATGACGTGCGCAGTGCAGTGTCACGCGGTACCTCTATACTTTAGAGTTCCGAGTGACACTGCAGCTGGTATGGGCAGCCGTGTCGTTTAACATCAGGCAAACGGCTAGCTCGTCACGTCATACCTTAACATAAAAAAAAACAAACAAACAAAAAAAAAAAATTTTTTACCTACTACGTGTTGTTCACATTTTTTACATTATGTGCAACTTTTTATTTGATAAGCATTTATTTATTCATTTCCTAAAAACATTGTCAACATACCAAAGTAGACCAAAAAAACTAAACGATACTTTTTTGAAGATAAAGTAATATTGTAGGTAAAAAGGGGGTCATAAATAAAACACAAAATTTAGATCACTTTCTGCGGGAAGTATAGCTATAAAAATTAATTTAAAAAAAAAAACATTTTTGTCAAAATACAAAGTGTAGGTTTTAATTACGTACTTACCGCTAATTTTCATCTTTTTTAAATGTTTTATTTATAGGTTTTAGTCGCTGTACAATACACATATTATTTAACTTTCTTTCTAGTCCTTAACTAAGCCTAAACTTAACAACTTATACAAAAAATTGTATGGACTGAAGTAGGCTTTACATGTACTATTGCATATGCCGACGTCCATATCTCTTGCAGCACCAAACTGCCTAAAAGGTATGTGTCACATCACACTATCACACTACTAATATTATAAAGGCGAAAGTTTGTATGTGTGTATGTATGTTTGTGTATATGTGTGTATGTTTGTTATTCCTTCACACTTAAACGGCTGAATGGATTTGGGTAAAATTCGGTACCAAGATAGCTTATACACTGGATTAACATAATGAGGCCATGAGAGCCAAAGTGGCCTAACTGCATTTATTTCAATTTTCATATTTTTATTGGAGTCTGCTCTAAATGGTAAAAGCTATAGCGCAATAAATAAATCCACCAATAAAAGGCTTCCAATAAATAGGGATTAAAATAGGATGAAAGAAGAAGTGAGAAAATGGTTCCTCCCTTTTATTATAATGTATATAGAGTACAATATAATAAAGGTATTTAAAAAGCAGTTAGGCCACTTTGGCTCTCATGGTCATATAGCCTACATTATAGGCTACATTTTATACCGGAAAAGTTAAATTTTCCCGTGGGATGAGCAAATAATTAAAATACCTTTTATCCGCGGGTGAAACCGCGGAGCGCAACTAGTTAAATATATAAGATACCTCTTCGTTTGCCGTAACACATCCAGAACGGTCTAAAGGGAATGCTCAATGAAACATGACGTACATAGCTTGCTAGCGCCTACATTACGTATTCTGATTGTAATAACAGGCAAATAATTTTACCTATCTCTGAATGATAATATATAATAATTTATTTTATTCATCAACGAGCACTTGAAACTCTAAAGTATAGAGTCGAGTCGATCAGGTCATTAACTCTCATTTGCCCAGTAATTTCACTAGCTGCTAGTGCCCTTCAAACCGGAACACAGCATATATTTGGTGAAATCTTTCGTTTTTATACAAACAAAATCAAAATTGAAGAGAAATAATAGATTAAGATAAGATGAAAGAACAGCTATAAGATTACTACTTCCTTTCGTTAAAGTAAGAATATAGGGTTAAAAAATAGATGAGTTGGGCATGCTTCTAGCAAAACACTATCAAAGTGATCGTGTGAGCTATCAGATGAAATGAAGACGCTGTGAAATAATCCAACTTGAAACAGACAGTAAACAAAGATGTCAAATATCTAGGAAGTTAGACAGGAAACAACATAGTCCAATTTTTTTGTAGTTTGGTCGTATTTGTTGGAGATCCAGTAATAAGAAAAGAAAGAAAAGAAAGAAAAGAAAGAAAAGAAAGAAAAGAAAGAAAAGAAAGAAAAGAAAGAGAAGAAAGAAAAGAAAGAGAAGAAAGAGAAGAAAGAGAAGAAAGAAAAGAAAGAAAGAGAAGAAAGAAAGAAAAGAAAGAAACGAAAGAAAGAAAAGAAAGAAAAGAAAGAAAAGAAAGAAAAGAAAGAAAAGAAAGAAAAGAAAGAACAGAAAGAAAAGAAAGAAAAGAAAGAAAAGAAAGAAAAGAAAGAAAAGAAAGAAAAGAAAGAAAAGAAAGAAAATAAAGAAAAGAAAGAAAAGAAAGAAAAGAAAGAAAAGAAAGAAAAGAAAGAAAAGAAAGAAAAGAAAGAAAAGAAAAGAAAAGAAAAGAAAAAAAGAAAAGAAAAGAAAAGAAAAGAAAAGAAAAGAAAAGAAAAGAAAAGAAAAGAAAAGAAAAGAAAAGAAAAGAAAAGAAAGAAAAGAAAAGAAAATAAAGAAAATAAAGAAAATAAAAAGAAAGAAAATAAAGTAAAGAAAGAAAAGAAAAGAAAAGAAAAAAGAAAAGAAAAGAAAAGAAAAGAAAAGAAAAGAAAAGACGACAATACAGAAAAGAAAAGAAAGAAAAGAAGATACATTTATTCGGGACCTTCACATTACATTACATTTTTATTACAACACGAAATACATGGACAATTAAAAATGGCATATACAACGAGTAGGTAACTTTATGCAGTAACTGTCCACCAAGCAGTATGCGCCGTTTCCATTCGATCTGTATCTTCAGCCCACATCGAGACGAGCGTTTAGCAGGTGTACGTAATAGCATCTCTAATAGCTCTGTCTACGTTATTGTTCCGTCATATTGTTTTCGTTACGGCTTAGTATTAAGACTATCCAGGATTTTTATGGCGAGACGAAATGAGGATTCGATGTCAGGTGTGTACGAAATTTTACCGTGTAATAGGGGAGAGTGGGGAAGTAGCGAATAGCTAAGTTGTAGGGATGAACAGAACAAAAATAAATAAATTATTTAAACAGAATTTTCCCCAAAGTATATTTTGAAGTATTTTTACAAGCAATATATTCTTACTGAAGTTTGACACAATTTAAAGAATAATTTTCATTATTTTGATTACACACCTAGCTATAAGAATCTTTATATGTAATTAATATAATAATAATAATAATAATATATGTGGACATCTCACACAGCGCCATCTAGCCTCAAACTAAACAAAGATAATAACTGATTGATTAATTATTATTTAATTGACATAAAAGTTTCTACTACATAAGTTCTAAAACTGAAATAAAAATATTTTGAGACAGAGAAGTACAATATAGTGTCTGTATATAATATGCCTGTGCGGTCTAAAGGTGACTTCAAACTTTCCATAGGGTCCACTCATACAGTGGACGTAGTCTTCTTGATCTTCCTTCGGCGATGGCCCAAGCCAAGGCTCATACCCCACGGATGCTCTTGAGCTATTTTCCTTCTACTTTTGATGCCTTAAAGTCAAAGTCATAACATTTATTGCAAATAGGCTATTTTTAGCACTTTTACAAGTCAAAATTATATTAGGTACTTAAAATTAAGTTATTTCACTAAGCATATAAAATTACAAAGGGCTTATTATATTAATAGGCCTATAGGGAAACTTCACTGATGATCATCACTGACCGCGTTAGCAGAGAACGTATTAAGAACCTGTCTTTCTGCCCGGTGAATGCTAGTGGAGAACAACAGCAATTAGGCCATTCAAAAAAAGTCCACGTTCAACTGAACTTTCGATGTTGGCTCAGTTTTACCGTTGATGGGCATTGCCGTGCCAGCAACGTCAAAATCAATATTTTAAGGTTGATAGAAAGATAAATAAACCATAAAATATCTGATCTTCCGCTACACAATGCTATGCTGCTAATGTTGAAAAGAAAATTAAAACTAATTATCCTAATAATAAATACTTTCAGTCCGTAAGTGTTTATTTTATACATCACACATCTTTACCGTTTTTAGTTGAAACCAGGCTTTTGTTCCAATATTATCTTTGATAACTCTCCACCACAATTATTTATAGTATGTGGTATAACCAAAAAACTCTATAAGCTAGCCAAAAATGTAAACGACATTAAAATGGAAAACTTCCCAGTTAATTAAACTTCTTTGTTGAAAACAAAATTCTCTCCAACACATTTGAAATCAAGGACCAAATCTTCAGCTGTTCGAAGAGAAAATGCAAAACTACACAAATCAACAGAGATAACTTCTACACTTATTACAGCTCAAAACAGGTCTTATTCTTTCTGTATTAAGAGGCAAAAGGTTGTATTTAAAATTGGTTATAAGTTAACAGCAGAGATGCAAACAAGGTGCAATTTGAAAAGCGCTCAAGAAGTAAACTCCACTGAAAGCTTGTTATAAGCGCTGAAATCTGACTTGGATATTTAGTTATTGTCTATCTTCTAGACGTTGTTGCGTTCATTTTGTTTTTAATTGATGTTTTAAGCTGAATTCATTTCATTAGAGATGTTCACATAGTAACTATTTATCTACTCTGTGCTAATAACGGAATCACATTGGAGAATAATTATAGTAATAATAAGAATAATAATAACGTCCAACGATCACATAGGTAGATAGATCCTGGACACGAACTAGGATTTCCTGTACCTAGGGACATATAAACTAGGAGAACCATGGTCCCACAACACCCAGACACAGAACATGTATATACGCTTCATTTTTTTCTGTGCACAAATACTTGTGTTGCCGCGGGAAACGAAACAAGCCGCCTTCGGGTTATGAACCCACTTGCTCAAGCAGCCTACCACAGAAGCTGCAATAAAAAAAAATTGGATAAATTACCTAAAAAGCATCTACAATTTGATGAAATATTAGAGATGAGTTATAACTTCTCTAGCTTAGTGCTAGGACATCAACAAAATGGGTTAATTAGGTACCCTCTAGTGCTCAGTGGAAGTGGCAATTTTTCTTGTTTAAGTTGCTATAGACACAAATTATATTTCAAGTAAAACTTTTTCCTTGAACAGATTTAGTGATTGTTTGCCTTCATGAAAGTACCAGGCTAACATCAATTACTAAGAGGTCTTTATTAAGCGCCAAGCGGTTCGAGCTGTCATGCAAAGGAGTTGTTGAAAAAAAATTTTGTTTTGAGTTTGAGTACTATCGTGAGTATGAAATATTTGGTAAAACTAATAACGGGTAAACTTACGTCAAATAAAAAGTCGAAATAACTCTGACTAGGTCTCGGACATGTTCGATGTCTTTCTTCTGGGAGGCAGATACTAACGCAAGCTGCGGCGGCTTTCGCGAGCGTCAGCACGTACCTACTGAAAAATTATTGTCGGAGGGATATGTGGAAAAATATTCCCAAATGCTCACCAGTATGGAATATACTGAGAGTAAAAATGAATATTGCATTTTAACCGTAAGCACTTTAAGTTTCATTAAACCAAATATAATGCTAATAAAACCTTGTTACGTACTCAACGAACCGTGCGATGGTATAATTAAATTTAATAACGGTAACGGTACGGAAGGGTGATTTCAGCCCATGACGTCATTATATAGGTAGTGTATGGCGCCATGTTCCCAATGAGTTTTGAATGGGAAGACTCTTTGAAGTGATTTGGTTAAGATCCCTACTTATATTCAGAGCGCTTGGTTGCTGCGACGCATGACCAAAATGCTGATAATTTGGCAGTTTGGAAATGCTGCCAACATTTTGGGCACGCTACTGGTATAGGCTGGAGCATATAGACTGTCTATACTTTAGTGCGGCCAGTATACAGTCCAAATATTTCTCCAATTCTATTTTTTGTCATTTAATTGGTATGATTATTATAATAGTTAGTTAATAGAAATATGAATGTGATGTAAAAAAGAAATATGGTCGGTTTCGTTCGTTCGTTCGTTCATTCGTTCATTTCGTCGTTCGTTTGTTCATTCGTTCATTTGTTCGTTTGTTATTTTGTTTGTATATTTGTTCAATTATTTATTTATGCTGGTAGGCCCGCTCCAAATGATGACGATGACGCAGTTTACGATGACACAAAGTTATCTAATAGGAGATACTGATTCGCTTTTGATCTTCGCTTTATAATGGCTCCACATTTTACTTAGATTTATTTAAAGCGACAGACAAAACAACAATTGTTTTAAAAACAATTACGTGTAGTGAGAACACTGTATTCCAGCAGCAGGCTTAGCACGGCATGTGGAGAAATTGTCTTTCCCCCGGTTTTTCCACCTGTCAGTTAAAATAAATCCCCCTCTCCACCTTAAGTAGCACGGCAACGAGGAGAGGAAAGAAATATTTCCCTTTCACATTATCGTAGACATTACATCCCGCTACTCCCAGTTTCAGAGCACGGACTGGGAAAAAAGTGGATAATATTCTCTTGAATTGACACAAAGCAGAGAGTATTTATCTTCGACTCTTGTAGGTGGGTTTAATCGCGGGAACTCGAGTTTTGGAGCGAAAGTTACACCGGGAGGAGCATTCGGAATGCAAGTAATCCCTTCTAAATCCCGGGAAATTAGTTTCAATACAAAAAAAATTACATAGCGAAATATTCGTGAAAATACAATTATTAGTTTAGTTTTAATAAAGAAATTATTTAATTTACGTAATTAACTTAAATGATGCATATATTTTTTGAGTATATTTTATTATAAAATACATACATATAAAAATTTAAAATATAACTACTACACAATAATTAATCACGTTTTTCCGCTCATATTACAAACAATTTGATTGCAACTTATAGAAACAGATATTTGTATGGATTTGACTGTTTCAATACGTAGTTTATGTGCATAGTCTAATTTCAAACTAGAAATGAAATTACTCTTGTTGCATTGCAAGGCGGAAGCCGTAGTCATGGCATCACGAATACCGAAGGATTTGAAACTATATTTTAAATAGATATCGATATATTAGTAAAGTGGTTCAATATATAGCTCATTTTTATATCTGACTAGTATTAAAATCACTAATGAACTAACAAAACGTGCGAGAGAACGGAACACACTATTATTAATTCAAAAGCAAAAAAACAAACTTTAAAATAAAGCTGAAAAAACGTCTACATCCTCGGCACGATCCGATGAAGCCCAAATACAATGGGTTTTGTTTTCGTTATAAAAATACTAAAACTAAAAAGTTCGCATCTGATGGCCATTGTGTGCGATACAAAAGGGGCTGCATATGATGTGCTCATGGGTTCTGGAAAAAACTGGCTGGTTAATGCGTTTGCTATCTCATTTTTACTGTGAAAACTTTTAGACTCTCTTTTTATATAAATAAAAAAAAACTATATCCAAGCCACAAATATAAAATTCAAAGTCCTGACTGAGTTATATATCAACACAGCTTAAACCGCTGGTTCTAGAGACTTAAAATTTGAAGGGTGTGTTCTTTGTAAAGTATAGGTATCCAAATGGATACCCACACTTTCTAAATAGAAACGGCTTTTTGAAGTTCTACCCCTAAGAGGGTGAAATGGGTAGTTGAATTATCTATGAAAAAATTTCTTCTTCGTTTCCTATAGGCCATGTGGGCGAAGCCGCGGGCATAAGCTAGTGTAATATACAACCGTTTACTAGGTGGTAGGACTTTTCTGTAAAGGTCATATAGGTACTGCTATGGTACCATTGCTTTGCCAGCTGTTCTGCCGCTAAGCAGTAGTGCGCAAGCATTACTATGTTTCGGTTTTTAGAGCACTGTAGCTAGTAAAATCACTAAGAAAATATTTTTTTTAATGCTGCTTTACCACAGTCTGGGTCCGTGCTCTTTTTTAATATACTACTTACATATTTGTTAGTTGTGTTATTATTTTTATTTTTTAACAAAAGCAATACTTTTTCCCTTTTTGTTAAATTTTTGGACACTAAGCAAATTAGACTTTATTGCCTACCTTACACTATGCTGATGTCACTGTTATAACAATACGATAAAACCTTATTCTAACAATCAGCGCTAATTACACTTGCCATCAGCGATCGCTACAGTGCCACAAAAGATTTTTTTTATAAAAAAAATTCTTTTCACACAGCGCCTTCTAGCCCCAAACTACGCAAAGCTTGTACTTTGGGAACCCGTACAAGCTTTGTGAAATGTCCACATATAATTATTATTAATATTCTTTAAAATTAGTATAGCTGATTACGATTTTGCAACTTACTTACAGCTAACTTGATTTTGCAACTTACTTATAGCTAACTTGATTTAAGAAATGATTAGAAGAAAAGAAGTATTTTAAGAAAAGTAGAGAATACATCACACCATACCTTGATATGATAAACCTTCCAAAACTGAAACTTCTAAAAGAGAACTGCTTTTTTTTTCAAACTCATATATCGTAATGGGCTTGCTATATATTATTTGACAATAAGCACTTTGTAATTTTATATGCTTAGTGAAATAACTTAATTTTAAGTACCTAATATAATTTTGACTTGTAAAAGTGCTAAAATTAGCCTATTTGAAATAAATCTTTTGACTTTGACTTTGACTTCCATCTTGTTTAAAAATTGGTTTACCAATTGATTGATAAATAAACCATCATCCGTCATTTATAAAAAAAAATTGGTTCATCAACAAATTTATTGTATTTATATAAGTATTTTACTTTAATAATTATTAAAAGAGAGTCGTATTACAGCGACATTGAAACCCTAGAGAGAACAAGGCTATTTCACACACCATTTTCATTCTATTTCTTTACGCTAGGGAATCGTTGGATGAGGGGGTAATCTAAAATGAATTATGGACGTGATCCTACTTTGTTGAAATTCATTTGGGATTGCCTTAGTGTTTCTATTTCAAAATCCTAGCTTTTCGCCTTACACCTTTAAAAACCTGAAACCTTTAATGGGCTATGAATACGTATGAAATTCACGCGTCGTCAAATACTATAGGGTAATTTTTATTTTATTATTTTATGGATGATATAACGAGCTAGCCGTTTGCCTATAAGTGACACGACTGCCCATATTAGTTGCAGATGTTGCAGTGTCACTTGGAACTTTAAAATATACAGTTTCGTCACAGTCTAGTAATATTTAACATATTATTTGGTTTTTGGCGGGAAAGCGAAAAAGATTGCGTCACCGCATTGTATTATTTTCCAAATCTTGTGTTATTTTCAGTGTTAGTGCATAAAATTGGTGGCATTCTATTCGTTATTGCTGGATTACAGGCGTGAGTGTGGGAAAATGGTATAATGATAGTGAAACGTTTCTTTTCGTGTTGTTTCCAAAACTCCATAGAAGCTTCAAGTAAAGTGGCCACCACTTTACTAGGAGTATGACTTTGACTAGACTATAACTTGACTTGATTACTTTGACTATGACTTGACACATATTTGCGTGAAATATCATTAACTTGATAGATTATCAATTACTTGACACTGGCTAAATACACAAAAGTGTGGAGCGAAAACATTTAAAAAAAAAAACAGATTATTTATTAGACTGTGAGATTAGGTTATTAAATCTCATTTGCCCAGTAATTTAACTAGCTACCCTTCAAACCGGGACACAGAATAATTAGCAAAGCAGTGGCACCAACCAAGACAAACTTTGCAAAAAAGTCCTTCCACCTAAATTAAGGACCTTAATGAGGAATTAGAATTTTAAATGTTTAGATGCAACCTACAACTATGGCATAGTTTAGGTAAAATTAATAATGGGAGCCATTGACTCCTGAAATACATTATCCGCTAGTTCAGAAGTCTATGGGTTCATTATAACTTTGTAACCAATTATATCAATAAATAAATTTGTATTTGTTACGTCAGAGCTAAAACTGTCGAAGTGAGAGGCATAACTTTCACCACCGTCAAAAAAGTTTGAATGAACTCTCCGATGTTTGTATGAGATAGTACCAGAGCATGGATAAAGTTGTCCAATATAATATTAACTGGTGGGTGAGAGATGGCGTAATTGCGGGCGAAGCAAACAGACGAACTAAGTAATCTAAGTTGGATTGCTTCGATGCTACGGTCGTGGTAAATCTGCGTTCACAATGGAGGCAAATAAAAATGTTGATTCACTACTGAGTCTGTTGCAAAGAAGCTTGTTTTCATAATTTTGTTATGAGTTCTTGTCGTGACAAACTTTCGATTGTAATAAATATGTTAATAAATATATAGTGGATATTTCACACAACGCCATCTAAACCCCAAACTAAGTAAAGCTTGCACTATGGGAACCAGATAACTGATACAATACTTACTTTTTGTTGGTATACACATATAGAACACCGAGACACAGAAAAAATACCTATGTACATCACACAAATGTTTATCCTGGGTGGGAATCGAACCCATAACCTATAGTTCGGAAGGCAGAACTACCAACTGAGCTATCAGGCCAGTCCTAATCTCTATATCTGTCCTTCATCCATCAAATCATCATCATCATCATTGGCCATACTGGCCAAATGCAAGTTATACAATATTGACTTGACTGGCCCGATAGCTCAGTTGGTAGTAGCCCTGCCTTCTGAACTGTGGGTTGTGGGTTCGATTCCAACTCAGGACAAACATTTGTGTGATGAACATAGGTGTTTGTTCTGTGTCTGGGTGTTATATTGTATTCTATGTATGTATTTACAAACAAAAAAGTATCAGTTATCTGGTTCCCAGAGCACAAGCTTTGCTTAGTTTGGGGTTAGATGGCGTTGTGTGAGATGTCCACACATATTATTATTATTATTTATTATTATTATGCAAATGACAAAAAAATATTTGTTACAAAATATTTACCTACAGAATATATCCTATCTATACATTAACCAGTATGTAGCTGCCCTTACGTTCCTTCCCTTCGAACTGTACGTGAGTTTTGATAACTCTTCGGTAGGATAATCATCGGCATCGTTGCAAACGAGAAAACTATCGTAGCGGAAACAAATGTAAACTTACTTCATCAGGAATATAGGGATTGCAGCTGTGACGTAATCGGGAAACTACCTTTCGAGAACCTTTCTTACCTATTATTTGTCAGTTTTCCAAGCGTTGTGGCTTTCCCAGTGCCACTTCAATTTAAATTTATTGTAAGTAAAACTTCAATTTTCAAAATAAAAATATAAATATGATTATTTTTTTTACGATGATTTTTTTGAGAAATCGCTCGTATATCATGATGACGGAAATAGAGATACCACTATGTTATTTTGGTCTTAGATTATTGTTTCACATATTATTCACAAGCAAATAAATTTATTTGATAAATAATTTGTTAAGATTTTTATTTTTTTTTATCCTTAAAAGTGCACACGTTTGATTACGTCTCACCTGATGGGAAGTGATGGTGTTATCTAAGGTGGAACACGTTTGATCAAGATATGCCCATTCATTCTTGACTTGAAGAGTCCCAGGTTAATAAATCCAATGTAATATTAAAATATTTATGTACATAGCTAACGCCTTTTTCATCTCCTCTAGCTTAAAAATCTATCTTAGAAGTTGACGTGTAACTAAATATCTCCCTACGAAACCCATGTTGGGTACGCTTGTGTTGTTTATTGTATTGTGTTATAATAATAATAATAATAATTCTTTATTTCGGACACGAGATCCATATTGCCGCTTGAAAAAAATGACATCAAAATATGTAATGTAAATAATACATAAAAATAAAAACAACTAAATTAAAAATAGTTAGGTGGAAATAGCCACCCAACGTCGATATGTTGCAGTCAGGTGAAGTCTATCTGCCAGACTTTTTATAACAGTATTTTATGTCGTGCCGTGTTGTGTACCGTGCTGTGATATATTGTATTGTATTACATTGTATTATCTCTCTATTTAGCAATGGGTTGAAGCATTTGGACTATCCATAAGTCAGCGCGTTACAGTCCAAATATATTTTTGGAGACAATGGAAAGTTAACTTTATTCTCAAGTAAAATATGCAACAATATCTCTCTATCTGACAATGGGCCGTCTATAAGTCAGCGCGATACAGTCCAAATGTTTTTAGAGACACTTAAAATTAAACTTTATTCTCAAGTGAAATATGCAACGTTATCCCCCTATCTGGTGATGGGCTGAAGCATTTCTACTGTTCATAAGTCGCGATAGTCCAAATATTTTTGAAAATACAGGAAAGTAAACCTTATTCTCAAGTAAAATATGCAACGTTATCTCTCTATGTCGCAGTGGGCTGAAGCATTTGTACTGTCCATTACTCAGGGCGATATATACAGTCCAAATATTTTTGGAGATACTGGAAAGTAAACTTTATTCTCAAATAAAATATGCATCAACGGTGAATCGGCATACGCTTTTCGGCACCGGTGAACCTTCATATTCATCTTTTTGAACTGCATCGCAGCAGATGTGTGGTGTACAGGTGCATGTCTGAAACTGAAGAATCCATAAATAAATTATATTAAATCCATAAATTAAATTTATAAGCTTCTCCCAGCATCTTTTACAAATCAAGAATCGTAATTTGGAAGTCATTGGTGCGGGATCTGGTTTAAGAATAGTTAAGGACTGAATTGACCTCTTTGAAGGAATCCATGTACCCTAAGGAAAGATCGAAGATGGTAGGTCAGACATTTTACAAGTCTGACGTAAGACCGCAAAGGTGAAACGGGTGGTGGTTGGGACTTTCAATTTTATATGTGTGTATGTATGTGTGTGGGTGTTTTAGTGTGTGTGTGAGTGTGTGTTCGCGTTTGCGTGCGTGCGTTCGTGCGTGTGTGTGTGTGTGTGTGTGTGTGTGTGTGTGTGTGTGTGTATGTGTGTGCGTGTGTGAGCTCTTTGACAATGGTAGACTCGACAATAGCCATTGGAAAGCAGAGATCAGATTGAAAAGGTCTTCAGAGCACTCCCCATTGTGCTGTCGGTAAAACTCACAGAGCAAACCGAAATCTTAAAAAAAATCTTTGAAAAGGCTACGTCGCTCTAGTTATTGGAAAGACTGGGGTCAACCATTCTGGTTCTATCTAGTCTTTAACCTACTTGGACTTTTTTCTCCTTGCATGCTGTCCTCCTCCTAATCTTCAAGCACCTTGGCCGTCTATTCACGCTACGATACCGCTTACTCTGTCTCTCTCTAGCTGATGCTTGCAAACGGTTCTTGAGGTCAGTCCAGGAAGAAAGGTAGCTGATGTCTTCACAGGAGCAAGAAGAACCTTGTTTTGTGGAGATGTAAATAAGTCAAAATTAATAAAGTAAAGGTGGTTCTTTTGTGCTACCATGTAGTCCCGTGTGTCAGAAAAGGACCACTCCGTCTTTTATTGTGGGTAGAAAGATCAAGTTAAAAGAATATCCACACATATATTGGTGTGGTGGTTTAGCATGTCAGCTACTGGTTCGATTTCTGATGCAGGACAAGTATTTGAGCACAGCAAAAAATAAGTGCAAATACTTGTTCTGAATCTGGGTATTTTGGGACCATGGTCCTCGTATTTAATGGGTCCCTAGATACAGGAAACCCTAGTTAGGAACCAGGGTCTATGTGTGTGATCGTTGGGCGTTATTATTGTCATTAATTAAACAACAATTTAACAATTTATTATCTTGACAAATATAATAATGTGGGCTTATTCTAATGTATATAGTCTCTCTATTTCCATCGTTAAGACATGCAAGCATTTAGATTTAGGCTAAATACATCATAGCGCATTTAGCCGCTTAAGTTCTGAGTCAGCCACAGAGTTTTAATTAACAAACATACATACAAACCAACATTAGTATTTCATTAATAAGTGGAATATTATTATGTGTGTGTAATTTTTTATTTTTGTCGTTTACTTACGATATCTACAATTTCCTACAAGCCAGTATAGAATGCAATTACTATTGTTACACTAATTCATTAAATAACGATTTGAAAATATAAAACTATATCAACTCACCCATTGCTCTTTAAAAATTATGATAAAAATATTTCACATTTTTTTTCTGCCGTGACCATCTTGATTTAATAACTTTCAATAGGAAAATATCTATATAGATACGTACTTGAATCTTTGGTTCAAACCTATTGTTGTATGTAAATATGGCGAAAAATTAATCCTCCGTCAAAACAAGTCAATAAACATTGGTTAAACTTCTTTAGTTTAGCTCCATCTATCTTTTTTTTAACATTAAATGATGCCATCTTGACCGTTATAAATTGACATTTTACCGGACATACTAACATAATAATACAAATGTGGAAATCTACGTGAACCAATTTCAACTTCCGTTCGCCTCGCATTCACCAGCTTACTCCCCAAGTCAAGCGGGCGCAAAGAAGTTTTAATTTAAAAAACCTGACGTAACACAAAATTACCACTTACATAAGTGTCACTTCACACATCACAGCTAAACGAAATTAACATATTTCCGTCTTTGTCATTTCTCCTTTATCAGAAGAGTACCGCCATACTTTAAGGTTACTTTAGTTTTAGAGAATGCGACACAAAATCAACACCATAATTATATTAAAAAGTGAACGGGTATCTTCTGGGCAAGCCTGTACAATCAGTCGTTACTTTACATCAGGTGATACAGTTGTCAAATTCTTTGTAACAATAATAAATAATAATAAAAATTGAGTTGTTTTTATCGTGCCAAAACCCCAGCAGTCTAACTTAAGCGCAATAATTATACATCAGTTTAATCACAACAAACACAACAAATCCGAGCTCCAAATCTCTCGCAAACACCTAAAGCTGGAAACCTACATCAAAGTCTGGTTCCACCGAGAACTACTAACCCACCTGACTACTAACTCAGGTTTTCTTTAGTCGCCAAAAACGCGCTAATAGTAGCGCAAGACCCGCCACTTGCAAAGATGAAGAACAGAACAATTCAATGGAAAGGTCAAGTTTGACTGGCCCGATAGCTCAGTTGGTATTGACCCTGCCTTCTGAACTGCGGGTTGTGGGTTCGATCCTCACCCAAGACAAACATTTGTGTGATGAACATCGATGTTTGTTCTGTGTCTGGGTGTTATATTGTATTCTATGTATATATTTACAAATAAAAAAGTATCTAAGTATTGTATCAGTTATCTGGTTCCCATAGTACAAGCTTTGCTTAGTTTGGGGCTAGATGGCGTTGTGTGAGATGTCCACACATTATTATTATATTATTATTATTAGACGCTATGTGAAAATGAAAACAATGAAAATATGTAAAAAATCATTCGCTAAAACACAAGAAATATAAAAAAGTCAAAATTTATACATTCACGAATTTCAGTGCTAGTTACTATACCAGACTAGTATAGGCTAGTTACTATATCATTTCAGAGTGTATTTTATGCTGTCTAGTAATACAAGTCCTCAATGCATCAATTTTGTGTGCCAATGATGTATATAGGTACATGCTGTATTTTAGTTTGGAGCCCATTCTTTTCAGAAATTTGGCTTTGACATTTCCAACTGTCAATTTGACACATCAGGGTAGCGTATTTTTGTGTGCCCCAATTTGAAAAAAAAAAAAAAATAGAAAAGATTTATTTATATATTTCCTTTTTTATTATTATTTATTTATTCGTGTACTGGTGCTTGTAAATTGTTCCTATAATGTGGTGTTTCAATAAAGAGTTTTTTCTATCTATCTAGTTTTTGCCCTTCTAAACTGTAGAGAGGGGGCATACTCAGCAGATGCTAAGTGCGATAATGCTGACTTAGGTTAAGATAGAGCAGTAAAATCCGAGGCGAGATGGTTAATGCAGTGCGTCTCCATCTCGCCCCATCCCGGCGGCGGTTGGATCACGGGGGGGTTTTAGTGGGTTCGAGTCCCACATACCCCCTGCTACCATCCCCGTGGTGGCAGGAAAGTACGAAGGCATTTTCCCCCTCCCCAAAAAAAAAAGAGCAGTAAGATAATTAAATAAGTTTTTTTTTAATCAGAACAAATTTGGCCTTCGCATCAGCTGGACGTTCTCAATTAATTTGTACTTGAATTTTAGTTGTTTATTCGTTTATAGTCATTTGGTACTCTATTAGATTGTTACTAGACGGGTTCCACAGAAATACATGCCTAACTACAAGACAAACTTAAATAAGCAATTAAACTATAGCCTCCGCAGATTAATTATTTGTTTGTCTAACAAACTGAACGCGTTTATTTACACTTCTGGAACTCGATGGAAACTCGATAATTGCAATTATTTTCGGATTTCAACTTATTTCTGTGTTAATAGACAATTAAAAGGAAACAAGATTAAAGTAATATTTTTTGATATACTAACTTATCCAGAAAAAAATAGAGTTTCTTATTCAGATTATCATCTTTTTATGATAAATTTATGACAGGAGCACGGGGCAGCTTAATATTGAAAAAGCATACGAAATTCTTCCTTTTTAAGTCGTTTAAATATATTTCTGTGATTCTTTTTAATATGTGGGGTGTACAATAAAGAGTTTATCTATCATGCTAATATTGACCTTTCAGATATTTTTTGCATCCTTAATATAAAGGAAGAAGTTTGGCACAAGTTATAACGGGAAAACGTAAAAGATAGCGTCACCACATTGTATTATTTTCCATAACTTGTGTTATTTTCAGTGTTAGTGCATAAAGTGCTGGGTTACGGGTATGAGTGTGGGAAAATGGTATAATGGTGAAACGTTTATTTTCGTGTTGTTTCTAAAACTACATAGAAGCTTCTGGTAAAGTTGCCTTTACTAGGAGTATGACTTGACTTGACACATATACATGTGATATTAATTAACTTGAGAAATTATCAATTACTTGACACTGGCTAAATACACAAAAGTGTGGAGCCAAAACAAAAAAAGTTTGGCACGTTTTTCATTAATAAATTGCCATCGAAAACGGTGATTAGAACCTTTCACACCACGGACAATTCCAGTGCCCAACTTTATATTATTGCAGTTCGCAAACGCCAGCGGTCCCGTCTGAAAGTGTTTCTGCAATCGGCAGAGAACTATGCCCAACTTTAGACTGGGCTATGATTTTAATGTGAGAAGGTTGCTCGTCTTTTGTCTCGCTGTGAACAATGATTGTCTTTTGTTTTAGATTACACATAATGGTGTGATACTTACACTTCCTAAAGCTACATTTGAGATTAGATTTAAGTATTCAGTTACGTAACAAGAACATCCAAATGGGTACAAATAATCTGAGATTAGGGGTCCGGTTCGTTAGAATATGGTCTCAGATTACCTGATATGTATTTGATATTTATAATAATAATAATAATAACGTCCAATGATCACATACATAGATCCTGGACTCTAATTAGGATTCTATGTGTCTAGGGTGTATCATTTTATGTATTGTCTTTGTTAAATATTCTTACCTTCTAAAATTATCAATGCGAAAATTTGTGTGAATGTTTGTTACCATTAATCTCTCAAATTTGGAATGTAAATAGCTTATACGCTAGATTAGCACATTTTTTTAAAACTATATTAGGACCTTTTTTATTGTTTGATAGGCTCGCGCTTGATTAATATTAATTTTATTCACGGGTTCAAGTAGTATATATCACAAACTTGTATTATAAGTGAAACGCTTATATGTTTCAATCCTAAATTGCAATCATAACGTCTAGGATTAATGAACACTAGATTAAATAGTTAGGATTTCTTTAGAATTGAAATTTTTTAATTATAATTGATTATGCAATGAAATTATCTTCTATTATTTTCAATTCCATCATATTCTATTCAAGTTTTGCGATTTAAAAAGTAAACAGATTGAGCAAAAGCAAAAAACAAGTCTTTTACCTTTTGCCCGTTGAAAGAATTTTAACTTTCCAATGACCTATTTTCAACATGACCATTGCAAAAGATTGAACCCAAGTATGTTATTCAAATGAAACAATTTTTCAGTCACGCGAGAGCATGATCGCCGGACATCGCTGGACCGTGAAATAGGTTCCAGAATCGATGACCTAATTTGAGAAGGTTCCGAGATTTATTGTTCTGGAAGCTTTCCTTTCTCATGTGTCAATGTGGGAGAGAATTTATTAGAAGTTAGTAGTTTGAGTGTATCAATTCTATAGTGTTAGTGTTGCGCTCTGTTGTTTCACCCGCGGATAAAAAGTATTTTAATTATTTACTCATCTCACGGGAAGATTCATTTTTCCGGGATAAAATGTAGCTTATGTGTTAATCCGGTGTATAAGCTATCCTGGCACCATATTTACCAGTGGTACCACTTGCCAGTTTACCAGTGGTATCACTTTTCTGCAAAGGTCTTCTAGGCAGGTACCACCGCTTTGCCAGTTATTCTGCCGTCTTAGTTGCGCACTACTGTATTCCGGTGAAGGGTACTATAGCAAGTGAAATTACTGGGCAAATAAAACTTTATAACCTGGTCTCACATTCAAAGTAGATTACTATACTGTGAGATCAGCTCATAATGGTGAAATCTTATAACTAGACTGTGCTGATGTCTCAGGATGACGTGCGCAGTGCAGTGTCAGTGTCACGTGGAACTTTATACTTTAGATAGATAGATAGATCAACACTATTAAACACCGTAAAAAAGAAAACAATTTAGAAAAAGAAAAACTTACATAATAAACTAGTACAAGTACAATAGGCAGTCTTATCGCTTAGAGCGATCTCTTCCAGACAATCTTAGAATCGGAGGGATCTGTAGCTTAGAATTTTGGGCTTTGGTCTACAGGTAAAACAAAATGAACTAAACACTATTACAATACTTTACGTAATACTTTAGTTCTGAGTGACACTGCAACTGATATAGGCAGCCATGTCGCTTTCCATCAGGCGAACGACTAGGTCGTCATGTCATTCCTTAACGTAAAAAAACGTTTTCCTTGTTCTCTTTTCCATTATGGACAAGAACATAGGTTTAATGTCTCTCCCATGCATGTCTCTTGTTCCCAACGGCTCCACATGGTATTGAATATATCGTTGGTTCATCTAGTGGTTACTAGCTTACACTGCTTTTTCAAATACTTTTTTCCCCATCTTCGACTTCAGACGGGACAAAAAGAAAAAGATGACTATATAGATGATAATAATAATAACGCCTAACGATCACATACAAAGATCCTGGACCCTAACTACGATTATCTGTATCTAGGGATCCAGGAACTACGAGGACCATGGTCCCACAATACCCAGACTCAGAACTACTATTTCCGCTTTTTTCCGCGGGAATCGAACCCATCGCCTCCGGGTTATGAGCTGACCTGCTCAACCATCACACCACAGAGGCTGTCAAATAACTTGGGGGTATGAACTACTTGGTTAAAAATAAATAAAATATGATAATTCTATTCTAACATTAATTTTATTCAATATTGTTGAAATTTTCATACATTCATATAATATTTCTAAGTAAATCGAGGATTTACATTTATTAAAAATTTAAAATAAACTTTAAATAATCAGTCTTTTAGAAGATAATTTTAATTTTAGCTACTTGATTATTTACAGTAATTTTCTGACTTAACGATAAAATTACACATTGACTGTGAATATTAAAACAGATATTTTGTTACCACAATATATCCAATGTATAATCCCATATAGGAGTTTCTTCTATTCTTAAACACTAGCAGAGGATTTATTCGTCCAGGATATTTGACTAAACAAGTAATAACTATACATAGTGCGTTAAACTCATCCGTCACCAATTGGCCATGTATGGATTTTTCCCATTCGTCACAAAACCATTTATAAAAATTGGATAATAATTGAAGGGTAGAGAATAAAACGGGTTTAACGGTCAAATTGATGGTTTCGAGAAAATTGACTTTAAACTTCAACGGCGTCATTTTAATGCAGTGTGCTTATAAGGTAATAGAAAAGGTTATGTAATTTCAGTTGCATGAAAATGTATTAATCTTATTTTAAAATACTAAATATAGGACTAATTCATATAATTACTGTAAAAATATAATAAAATAAATATAATAATGTTTTTATGCTAAGAGAACTGTATTCCTGTGAGAGATAAACCGTTTTTAGACTCAAAATCTCTAGATTTAAGCCTCATTTCGGTATTTTGAGATAATTATTGTAGATAATTTCACGCTGAATCCAACGATACCCATAAGTCGATTTGTGACAAAAATCAGTTGAACCCTTTTTGTTCTCACCCCTTCTATTATCTTTTCGGGTCATAACGGTGATTACGGAACTTGGATTGCAATGCAGCAAGAATAATTCATTTCCTTATTTGAAAAATTACATAGTAACTATGCACATTGACTGCGTATTGAAATGTCAAAACCATACATATTTGTGTTCTATTGGTTGCAATCGAGTTACGTGATCGCCCAGCTGATCTCCGACTTTTCTGGCAACACCATAAAGGTTAGTGTATACCAGAAAAACATTACAAAAGCTAATTTCCTCTAAATTTATTGTTAAGAGAAGCCTCTTCTCTTGAAGTATGAAGTTAATTATGTACCTACATGGTGCTTGGAATTGTGATTTAAATTTTTGCTTTTACAGTCACTGTAAGTGACTTCAAACTTTAGTTATGGTAAAATCATCTAAGGTTAATATAACTGTACAATGTTACCATTATGATATGAAATTAATAACTAAGTCATTATACAAATACAATTAATATTCTATGTATCATATTAATTGTATTTGTAATTAATTATAATTACAATACAATAATACAATATAATACTTATGGTACATATTTGCTTTCAAATGTTAAATGTTGGCAATTATTTGGCACAATGAATCAGCATTGCCTTTCAACGAGGCAATGCTGCCAGCAAGTTGTGTACGCTGCTTACCGGTAGTGGGCTAGAGCATTGGGACTGTTTATAGATCAACATGGCTAATAACTATATTACTTAAAGGAATAAAGGCAATGCCTTTTAAAAAATAACATTTTTGCATAATATTGTATTAAGTTTCCCAAGAACTCTATTTTTTATAAATTGATGAGTCCTAGGCCATAGGCAATTTAGAAAGTGCCTCGAATTCTACTTTTCAAAAGAATCAGAATTGCTTATAAAACGGAAATCCGATGTCAATTCAATATATGAACGCTAAGGGCACTTACAACCTTATGCTTTTGCGCTTCTCAATTATAACCAAAATATTATAGTATTATATTTAACAAAAAATACTTTAAAGTTAAATAATAGGGTCTATATTACATAAAAGAGTAATAACCGTTCTGTAAAATTGAGCTCAAACTTGGAAGTAAATTTACTCTGTATTTAAATTACAAAAGTAGTAATAATGCTTCTCATTAATTACATTACATTATAAAATGATATGAACACAACCTTTGAAAATATTTTTGACTAGATTTTCTCATATTTACTAAAATAAAAAAATATTTTTTTATTATTTTATAGCTACCTATGATGTGGCACTCTGCAGGCTTCTGAAACGAAATATGAATTATTAATTTTATTACATTGCTAATTGACAGCCTCTGTGGTGTAGCGGTTGAGCAGATCGGCTCATAGCCCGGAGGTTACGGATTCGTTTCCCGCAACAGGAAAGCTAATTGAAGGGTTGAGAATAAAAAGGGTTTAACTGGCAAATTGATAGTTTCGAGAAAATTGACTTTAAACTTCAACGGCTTCATTTTGCTGTAGAGTGCTTATAAGGTAATAGAAAAGGTTTATGTAAGTTTCAGTTGCTTGAAAATGTTTTAATTCTATTTTAAAATACTAAATATAGTGCTAATTCATACAATTACTGTAAAAATATAATATAATAAAATAAATATAATAATTTTTTTATGCTAAGCGAACTGTATTCCTGTGACAGATAAATCGTTTTTTGGCTAAAAATCTCGAGATTTAAGCCACATTTCGATATTTTAAGAATGTATTATTGTAGATAATTTCACGCTAAATCCAACGATACCCGTAAGTCATTTCTCGAAAAAAATCAGATAAACCCTTTTTATTCCCAACCTTTCAATTGTGCTACCTACTGGTGGTGGTAGTGGGCTGGGGCATTTGGACTGTCTATAGGTCATCGCAGCTAGTAGAGTCTAAAAGCTTTTTTGTAGTAGGTAGTGTTTAGTAGTAGTTTAGTATTTGTAGTATATAGTTTTTTACAAAGTGATGATGTTTTACAAATAGATGATGAATAAACAAAATGGCACTAGTTATTTTCGTCGGTTCTTTTCCGTATCGTTTCTGATGTACTCGTAAATAATAAAATGGAAACTTACTTCTTGGCGCACTTTTTAGGGTGGTCGTTCTTGAAACGCAGTCACTTTCTTCTGATTCTGATCTCGCTTGAAAACTTGTTTCTGAAACAAAAATAGAAAAATATGTAAAATTATGTAATTTCTATATTAATAAAATAAAAATGCCACAATTTTAGTCTCATTTTTGATCGCGGTTCAATTAAAATAAGTATGTAAAATGATCATTGTTTTATCTTTTACTTTAATTTAGTTTAGTTAATTTAGTTTAGTCACACAAATTTTATTTTAGTTGGGAAATTAGGAATTCAGTAACTTAATATCAGTCACCAATTTAAAAAAAATTAAGATTGGGGAATTTCTTTTTATGGTTGGCACCACTGACTGGTGCGTAATTAGACAAGAGCGTGAGTTAAGCGGTTGAACAAGAAAAACTCAATAGAAACGAACAGTCCGTTCGTCCGTTCGTTTCTATTTACGATATTTATTTGCTTAAATTAACTACTATTTAAAAATGTACGATTTAATTCTGCTTTTTTTCGGTATCGACTCAAACACTTACATGTATTTGTCGTGACTTATAAATCATGTATATACTATAAATATTTAAAACGAATAATGATCAAAGTTTGACAATTAACCTAAAAATTTAAGTGACAGTAATCATAATTTCCTTCGACCTGAATATTATTGTAATGTGACGAGAGTTAGACAATGTATGCTCTAAAGTGCAATGCCCTCACAGGGCTCATACAATGTAATATTGGAAACTAAGTACTGTATAGATTAGTTAGACTAAGTAATGACATTGTATGAAGGCATGTAATAATAAATAAATAAATATATATATTTTTAAATCAGCATGTATAAAAAAAGTTATTTTTCTTGAGCACTTTCGTAATCTATCTTACGAAGATGGCCAAGAACAAATGGTTAAGATAGGCTATACAATATTTATGGACATTCAATTTAAGGGGTGAGATCAAAAAGGGTTTAACTCTCAAATTGATAGTTTCGAGAAAATTGACTTTAAACTTCAACGGCTTCATTTTAATGTAGAGTATTAAGTAATAGAAAAGGTTTATGTAAGTTTCAGTTGCTTTAAAAAGTATTTATTCTATTTTAAAATACAAAACATAGTACTAATTCGTATAATTACTGTAAAATATAATATAATATAGCAAATATAATAATATTTTTATGCTAACTGTATTCCTGTGTCAGATAAACCGTTTTTACACTGACAATCTTGACATTAAAGCCTCATTTCGGTATTTTGAGAATGTATTATTGTAGATAATTTCACACTAAATCCAACGATACCCATAAGTCATTTTGTGAAAAAAATCAGTTAAACCCTTCTTGATCTAATCCCTTCAATTATTATATGGAACTCTTTTTCTTATAAACATAGATAGCTAAGAAATTACATGACCATGTTACCACAAATGCATAAACAAGACTTAGACGTCAAACACGTGTTTAACAACAAAAAAGCAGTTAAGCACTAGTTTAAAACTCGTTCAAATCTTTTGTAGTTAAAGCGTAAATTGCACACACCGCCATCTAGTTTCAAACTAAGTAACTAACCGCTATCGTATCTAGCTTTGCTATTTCCCGGCAGATGGAGTCTTGTAGGCACTTCCTGGTTGTCCACGTGACCAAACGTACGGAATCCTATCGCGAACTGCGCGTACGGGCTTATCTCGTACAGTTCTGCAAGTTAAAAAAAATAATAATTTTATCTTAAGTTATGTAAATAAATAAATATATATGAGGGCGGCAACGTCCGGTTGTAAACTCTGTGTGCAACGGGCAGTCCGTAATTTACCCTGTGGTAGCATTTAAATTTATTACAGTGGCAACATCGGCAACTGCGTTCGCTCTCCCACCCATCTGGCTATAAAAAGGGAGCGCCCGGTGTACTACGGATGATTCTTGCTCCGGACACGGCCCGGTGCGCATGCTTAAGACTTATAGTTTTATAGTTTGCCCGCCATGCCTAACCCGTATCATATATATATTTGTGGAAATTTCACCAAACGCCACCTTGCCTCAATCTAAGCAAAGCTTGTACTATGAGGAATAGCTGGGCGATCACGTATCTCGATTGCAACATATAGAAACACAAATTTGTATGGATCTGACAGTTTAAATACGCAGCTTATATAATAGGTCTTTACCTATGAAATTGCCGTATTGCAGTACAGACTTTTACAAACAAAAAAAAATTTTGATTGGCTATGAATTCTAAATTCAAATTAATTTTGTTTTAAAAATATGACATTCTATTTACAATATAAGTCTTTTGTTTATTGATTAGCGTTGTATTTTCATTACATTTCAACATTTTTCCTCATAATGGATACTTTGAAATTTCGTGTAATTATGGAATATGAGTTCCGTCGTGGCACCAACGCGGCACAAACGACACGTAACATCAACGACGTTTACGGAGAGAACTGTACAAACGAACGTACAACCCGTTATTGGTTTGCTCGGTTCCGTTCTGGGAATTTTGACTTGAAAAATGAACCTCGTGGTCGTCCGGAAACTTTGGTCAACAATGATGAATTAAAGGCGATTGTGGAAGCTGATGAATCTCAATCTACAGCTGAGCTGGCAGCAGCTTTTGATGTTAGCATCAAAACAATATTGGTCCATTTGTGACAGATTGGCAAGATAAAAAAGCTTGATAGATGGGTGCCCCACGAACTTAACGATCGCCAGCGCAACGTACGCGTCGAGACTTGCCTTGCGCTGCTTAACAGGCACAGAAATGAAGGAATTTTGAACCGAATTGTTACGTGCGACGAAAAATGGATTCATTTTGACAATCGAAAGCGCTCAGCAAGTTGGTTAGATCCTGGTTCGGTACCAAAGCAATGTGCAAAACGAAAAATGACCCCTAGAAAGGTGATGGTCACAGTTTGGTGGTCTAGTGCTGATGTGATTCATCATAGCATTTTACAAAACGGCGAGAGCATTACTGCAGATGTGTACATTGAAGAACTGACCACAATGATGGCGAAACTCGCACGTCTGCAACCAGCTTTGGTCAATCGGTCGTCTCCACTGCTACTTCACGACAACGCGCGACCCCATACTGCACAACAGACCGTCTCTAAGCTGCATGAGTTGGGTTTGGAAGCTCTCCCTCATCCGCCATACTCACCAGATCTTGCGCCTACCGACTATTACTTTTTCCAAAATTTGGACAACTTTTTAGCGGGAAAAAAATTCAATTCCCGAGAGGCAGTACAAAACGCCTTTGAAGAGTTTGTTGTCTCCCGGCCTGCTGATTTTTTCAAGAAAGGCATCCATAAACTGCCACAGCGTTGGCAAAGATGCATTGATTGCAGGGGTGATTACTTTGAATAAAAGAAATAAATAAGTTCGAAAAAAAAAATACTTTAACTTTTTTCAAACAAAACGGCAATTTCATAGGTAAAGACCTAATATAATACGCAGCTTATAGTTACTACTTCGAGTGTGAACAGGTATCTTCTAGGCAAGCGTGTTACATCCTAGACCACATCGTCACTTACCATCAGGTGCAATAGTGGTCAAACGCGAGCCTATCAAACAATAAAAAAATGGAAATTTCTTCTGTTGTATTGCAATCAAAGTTTCGTGATCAACTCCCAGATAGCAGATCCTTTTTTGCTTGAAAATACTAATAATAATGATAACGCCCAACGATCACATACATAGACCCTGGACCCTAACTAAGATTCTCTGTGTCTAGGGACCCAGGAACTACGACCACGACCATGGTCCCACAACACCCAGACACTGAACAAATTTTTGCGCTTTTTTTCTGTGCACAAATACTTGTCCTGCCGCGGGAATTGAACCCGCCGCCTCCGAGTTATGAGCCAACCTGCTCAACCACCACACCACAGAGGCTATCAAATAATATTGTAAGATACATACCGTGTTTAGCGTCAGCAGTTAAATGCACTGGTGTACTGTAAACTCTAGTGTTGTCAGGTGGAACGGGAGGCGCGGCACTTCGGTCCGATTTACAATCCGCCGTAAGCGAGTTACGGTACTCTGTGAGGTGGTTGTGACTGAAAGAATGAGTGATTTAATGTTGTTGTTGTTGTTGATTATGATGATGATGATGAAAGAAGAAAGAAAGAAAGAAAGAAAGAAAATTTATTTTTTAATTGATTTTTAATTGATGATGGAAGTAATGTTGATGATGGTATTGTTAATAAACTAACAAACATCATTCATCATTAATTAAGACTTTCGTTAATGAATAATCAATATTATAAACCAAATTTTATTGTATAAAGACTTATTTTTTAATTGACTTAACTTTACTCATGTAAGATATTTAAAGTTATATTATTTTTAAAACTCTTTTTAAATTTATATTATATTTAACTTTTATCATTTTATATTCCACGCCATCTAACCCCAAACAAAGCTTGTATTATGGGAACCAGATAACTGATACCATACTTAAATAATTTTTGTTTGTTAATACATACATAGAATACAATATAAACCCAGACACAGTTCAAACATCGATGTTCATAACACAAATGACTGTCCAGGGTGCGAATCGAACCCACAAGCTACAGTTCAGACTACAGGCAGGCAGGCAGGGTGAGCAAACTGAGCTATTAGGCTAGTCAAAATTATTATTTTAACAGCATAATTTATTACATTAACAGCATAAAAAAATCCCTGAAGAAATTCAGGGAAGTATTATTAGGAAAAGAAGCTTAGTTTTTAGGTCACCATGGTGGAACTGGTTGTGTCGGATTTCCTCGTGAATCCCGCAGGGTCCTTTTGGGTATGATGACGATTGATGATGATGATGGTGAACAGCATATAAATTGATTTATTCTCTTGGTGCTACTAGAGACTTACAAAGGCAAATTGATACCACCGATTTATATATACAAGGTGGAATTTAATTCGTTCTTTTCTTTTAATGTATGTATTCAGTCCATGCTATAGAATGCTCCCATATAAATAAATAAAAAAGAACTTATTAAATAAAACTTAAATATAGGTATTATCAAATTACTGCAAATTTAAATTCGAAAGAAAAGCCTTGCGACATTGAATAATGCAGGTGTTTTATTGCCTACGAAACATTTACAAAGCACTTAGCTGGTGCCCCCGCTGTGTTACACCGTTAAATAGACATTTCGACTATCATGCAGTTATTTTAGGAGGCACTAAGTACTAAAACAAAACTTTTTTTTTTATTTGGACCTTGTACGAATATTCTATAGCATGATCTGAGCACATACATTTAAGAAAAAAATTTAATTAAATTCCACCGTGTATATATTATTTTAATTATATATTTTTAATTTTTATATATTTGTGGTCTGGATCCACATTTCGAACGTAGGCAACTTTAAGTCCCGATGAAAAAATAATTAAGAGTAAAATGTGAAATCCAAAGCAATAATGGTTCTTTGAAAGCATAATAATAGGTCTTTACCTATGAAATTGCCGTATTACAGTACAGACTTTTTCAAACAAAAAAAAGTTCTGATTGGCTATGAATTCTAAATTCAAATTAATTTTGTTTTAAAAATATGACATTCTATTTACAATATAAGTCTTTTGTTTATTGATTAGCGTTGTATTTTCATTACATTTCAACATTTTTCCTCATAATGGATACTTTGAAATTTCGTGTAATTATGGAATATGAGTTCCGTCGTGGCACCAACGCGGCACAAACGACACGTAACATCAACGACGTTTACGGAGAGAACTGTACAAACGAACGTACAACCCGTTATTGGTTTGCTCGGTTCCGTTCTGGGAATTTTGACTTGAAAAATGAACCTCGTGGTCGTCCGGAAACTTGGTCAACAATGATGAATTAAAGGCGATTGTGGAAGCTGATGAATCTCAATCTACAGCTGAGCTGGCAGCAGCTTTTGATGTTAGCATCAAAACAATATTGGTCCATTTGCGACAGATTGGCAAGATAAAAAAGCTTGATAGATGGGTGCCCCACGAACTTAACGATCGCCAGTGCAACGTACGCGTCGAGACTTGCCTTGCGCTGCTTAACAGGCACAGAAATGAAGGAATTTTGAACCGAATTGTTACGTGCGACGAAAAATGGATTCTTTTTGACAATCGAAAGCGCTCAGCAAGTTGGTTAGATCCTGGTTCGGTACCAAAGCAATGTGCAAAACGAAAAATGAACCCTAGAAAGGTGATGGTCACAGTTTGGTGGTCTAGTGCATATGTGATTCATCATAGCTTTTTACAAAACGGCGAGAGCATTACTGCAGATGTGTACATTGAAGAACTGACCACAATGATGGCGAAACTCGCACGTCTGCAACCAGCTTTGGTCAATCGGTCGTCTCCACTGCTACTTCACGACAACGCGCGACCCCATACTGCACAACAGACCGTCTCTAAGCTGCATGAGTTGGGTTTGGAAGCTTTCCCTCATCCGCCATACTCACCAGATCTTGCGCCTACCGACTATTATTTTTTCCAAAATTTGGACAACTTTTTAGCAGGAAAAAAATTCAATTCCCGAGAGGCAGTACAAAACGCCTTTGAAGAGTTTGTTGTCTCCCGTCCTGCTGATTTTTTCAAGAAGGGCATCCATAAACTGCCACAGCGTTGGCAAATATGCATTCATGTAGGGGTGATTACTTTGAATAAAAGAAATAAATAAGTTCGAAAAAAAAAATACTTTAACTTTTTTCAAACAAAACGGCAATTTCATAGGTAAAGACCAATATTTTAAAATGGCATATAACACAATCGGAACACATTTTGGAAATCTACTTTCCTGGAGAAAGTAATCCAGGAAAGTAGATTTTTCAAAGAATAAACCAATTTGGATGCTGTTTGCCTTCATCATCATTATTAACATCTTTAATCGCAGCTTACCAAATACCTACTTACAGTTTTTCTACCTATGGTGAAAAATTGTGAGTAGGTATTAAGTAAGTATGATGAATGAGTAACAAGACAAGATACATTCAAAATATAAACAGTTTGCCGGCCACTATTAAAATATAGAGATTCATTCAAAAATATTATTTATTAATTTAAACTTACTTGTGCCTCTTAACCAGGATATATACACAGGTTAGGGAGCAGATCATAAGCAGGATAGAGCTGCAAATTATAACCAGCATATTGATGTCGAAGAACTCCGTTGGTGGTCCTATGGATTCTGAAAATAATTAGTGATGTGTAAATTTTTATAAAAGCCTTATACATTTCAAAGGAACTGTAGCGGCACAGAATGCTAACGCGGCAGAAATTATTGCGCGCGGTGACCGCTTCCTCATTTGTCTCTACACCAGTACCGCGTCATGTTGTAGTTTAACCAATTGAAGGGATGAGATCAAAAATGGTTTAACTGAATTGACTTATGGTATCGTTGGATTCAGCGTGAAATTATCTACAATAATACATTCTCAAAATACTGAAATGAGGCTTAAATCTCGAGATTTTGAGTCTAAAAACGGTTTATCTGTCACAGGAATACAGTTCGCTTAGCATAAAACATTATTATATTTATTTTATTATATATTATATTTTTACAGTAATTGTATGAATTAGTACTATATTTAATATTTAAATATAGAATAAAAACATTTTCAAGCAACTGAAACTTACATAAACCTTTTCTATTACTTAATAAGCACTCTACATTAAAATGACGCCGTTGAAGTTTTAAGTCAATTTTCTCGAAACTATCAATTTGACAGTTAAATCCTTATTATTCTCAACCCTTCAATTATGTATACCGACCCGAAATATATATGTATTAGTTACCCTAGAGCCATAGTTTCCTTGGAGTCCCCCGCACCATTAAGAACACGCTTGATAATTGGGATACGTTACCTCTACAGAACCTACAAATTCTACTACAAAAATGATGATAATATTTTCGGTACCTAATATAATTTTGACTTGTAAAAGTGCTAAGAATAGCCTATTTGCAATAAATCTTTTGACTTTGACTTTGGATGGAGATCTATTTTAACCAAAAACGAAAAAGATCACGTCGCTGCATTGTATTATTTTCCAAAACTTGTGTTATTTTCAGTTTTTAAAATTGGTGGCATTTTATTCGTTAAGTACTGAATTACAGGCATGAGTGTGGGAAAGTGGTATAATGGTGGTGAAACGTTTCTTTTCGTGTTGTTTCCAAAACTTCATAGAAGCTTCTGGTAAAGTTGCCACCACTTTACTAGGAGTTTGACTTGACTAGACTATGACTTAACTTGATGACTTGGACTTGGACTGTGACTTGACTTATTATCAATTACTTGACACTGGCTAAATACACAAAAAGTGTGAGCCAAAACAAAAAAAAAAACTTACCCCCTTGTATAGTGGTAGTAGCGTAACTGTAAGTGGTAGCGGTGACTCCAGCAGAGTTCTCCACGGTCACCCTGATCTGGTACCATTGCGCTGGTACCAAGTTTGATATCACGAATGAGTTGGGCTGGTTACGAACGGGAGATATGTAGCGGTTCCATGGCTGGTCGATTTGTGGCTGGAAGAGCGAAATTGTCATATATTACGAAAATAATAACACATACGTAGATCCTGGATCCTAGCTAGGATTCCCTGTGTTTAGAGACCCAAGAACTATGAGAACAATGATCCCACAGCACCCAGACTCAGCACAAGTATTTGCGTTTTTTTTTTCTGTGCATAAATACTTGTCCTGCTGCAGGAATTAAACCCGTCGCCTCCGGGTTATGAGTCAACCTATTCAACCACCACACCACAGAGGCTTTTACAATAAAGTAAAGCTTTCCTGATGTCCAACCAGTAGGACGTGTAAATAATTAGCCGAAACTAAAAATAAAAAAATAAACGAGTGCGCTTAAACCACACAACTGAAGTAAAACTTCTTTAGTATAGCTCCATCTTTCAGCCGGTATAGCTTTGTTTTTGCTGTTTCTAATGTTAATGTCGCTATCTTAACAATTGTAAGTTGTCATTTTACCGGACATACCAACATAATAATACAAATTAATTTCTACAAATTAATTCTTGGCTAGCATGCTACACCTTCGATCGCATCGTCACTTCCCATCAGGTGAGAGCGCGGTCAAATGTAAGACAAGTTTGAATTAAAAAAAAAAAAAACTAACTTTGTTATGTTGACAATGGAGATCTATATGAACCAACTTCAACTTCAGTTCGCCTCACATTCGCCAGCTTACTCCAAGCATGCATAAAAAAGTTTTACATAAAAAATTTACCAATCTATTTTCAGCTCGTGTCCACATCTTGCCCCCGTATTCCTTATAATCGACCTCAACCCTTGTAATTTCACAACCGTTATCGTCCCAGCCAGTTAATTGGATGTAGATATGCGAAGCGTTACTCCAAAACCATTCTGTTGTTGTAGGCGCTATGGGCACTGAAATACGAATTGAAATGTCAATAAATTATTGTATAGTTATATATAATTAATATGTAAAAAAAAAATTTGGGCTAATGCTGTTGGTTTCCACCAAACTTTATAGCGTCACCGGGTGGGAGGGAAGGCGTTTAAGGCGCTCAGCCATCAAAAGGGGGAGGCAACTAGCTCAAGCGCATAATAAATAAAATAAAAGGCATAAGTATGTATAACTAGGTAATTAATGTAAAATCGGAATAATTTTTTTTGAGTAATAAAAGTATGCAATTTTATAGCTTAAATAAATAAAGAATTAAAACTTAACCTTGTAAGCTTTTTATGCGTCCTAACTGCAAACTGTATATTTATAAAAGCGCCATCTAACGCAGAGACAAGCAATAAAATTAATATAATGTTCTACAAACAATAAATAGTTAAACTTTTGTTGTAAAGTGTAGAAAAACTCACCTCCTCCTAAAGTACTAACATCTACGTAAGCGGGTGGGGAAGCCCCCACCGCATTCGCGGCGGCCAATCTCACAGAGTATTTTGTGCCGCACTTCAATCCCTGTAGGGTGTATTCTTGCACCCCTTGGAGCGTTGTACCCTTGTTACTCCACGAGTCTTGCCAAGAACCAGTCGCTTCTTTCCATGTTAAATTGTAGCCTGCAAGGAAAAACAAACTTTATATGAATAACGTTTGATGTAAATTTCTGTAAATATTCATAACTTGACTGTACGGGCCAACCCACAACATTACATACATTCAACATTCATTCATTTCGGATCCATAGATCGCTGGTTCATATACGGCTCGAAGGACCACTATATAGGGTCTAGTCTAGTGCTCTAGTGCAACCGGGAACTGTAGCACAAATGAGACAATGTTCCAGTTGAATCCTTTATTGCTACTTATTTGATTTATTACGTAATACAATGTTACGGGCTGGCCTTTACTGGGCTTTTTACAGAAAATATTAGGTTTCAGCCCAAAAATCTACAGAAAATAAAATAAAACTGCATTTCCGCCATCAATTTCTCAAATATTTATATCTAAAGGATACTATATGCCATTGAAAACGGTTTGCTATTATCAAAACAAATAAAAAAACGTAAGCTTACTGATTTTACTAGTGTGTTTCCCATGTGGCATGTCCCATTGTAAGTGTATCTCATGCTTCTGCGGCACTGCAGACAAGGCAGGCGGAGGAGGGGTTGCAAGTACCGACACTAAGTAGGAAACCGAGTCTGACCCGTACAGATTCTTGGCTAGGCAGGTGTAGTTACCGCTTAGAGATTGATCTATGTCTGGAAAAGAAGAGTTAGGTCATCGTCATTCAATGATATTAAATATAATTTGACTGGCCAATAGCATGGTTGGTAGTACCCTTTTTGAACTGTGGCTTCGTTGCCCGTTATTATGCCAAGCAGTAGTGCGCAAGCACTGCTGTGTTCCGGCTTGAAAGGCACTGTAGCTAGTGAAATTACTGGGCAAATGACACTTAACGACCTGGGGGGTGATCACGAAACTTTGATTGCAATGCAACAGGAGAAATTTTTATACTAACGATGCACATAAACTGCGTATTAAAACTGTCAAATCCATACAAATTTGTGTTACTATCGGTTACAACCGAGTTACGTGATCGCTCAGCAGATAACTGATACAATACTTAGATACTTTTTGTATGTAAATACATGCATAGAAAATAATGTAACGTCCAGACACAGAACAAACACTGATGTTCATCACACAAATGTTTGTCCTGGGTGGGAATCGAACCCACATGTTCGAACAAAACGATTTGGCTCCACATTTATCATGCGAACAGCCAAAGAGTGGAACGCTTTACCGGCGTCCGTATTTCCCGAAAACTACAAAGTTGGATTCTTCAAATCACTTACCATTAGGTTCGATTGTGGTCAAACGCGAAACTATCAACAATATAAAAAAAAAACACAACCCACAGTTCAGAAGGTATGACTACTACCAACTGAGCTATCGGGTGAATAGAAAATTTAAAAAAAAAATATATTTATGAAACAGAATCTCTTAAAATTAAACATAAATATATCTTAACTAGCTTCTGCCTGCGGCTTCGCCCACGTGGCCTATAGGGAACGAAGAAGAAATATTTTTTCATAGATAATTCAACCACCCATTTCTCCCTTTTAGGGGTGGAATATCTTAAAACCCTTTCTTAGTGGGTATCTACACTTCACAATTAACACACTTTCAAAATGTCAAGTCTCTAGGACCAGCGGTTTAAGCTGTGCGTTGATATATAAGTCAGTCAGGACTTTGAATTTTATATAGATTAACAAAGCTTACAGCCAAATACGACAAAACTTACAGCCGAATACGACAAAACTTACAGCCGAATACGACAAAACTTACAGACAAATACGACCAAACTTACAGCCAGATACCAAATATACTATACTTAAGTTGTACAATGTACCTAATACATCATTCATAAATATGTATCTTGTATGTGTGCTTGTAAATAAATAAAATAATTTAAAAAAAATACTCACTGTTAATAAGCAGACTGTCGTCATGGTTCCTGGTGAACCGCGGATGGTGCGTGATGATGTTATGGTTGTGGTACCACACGGTGCGCGGCGGAGGCGCGCCCACGCACTGGCACACTAGCAGGAGGGAGCTTCCTACGCCTACTGATATATCACCGCCTAGCGACGCCACACCGGCTACCACTAGCAAAAAAAACACAAAATGATACAAAGATAGAAACTAAAACTTTGTTGACAGCCTCTGTGGTGTGGTGGTTGAGCAGGTCGGCTCATAACCTAGAGGTGGTTCGATTACCGCTACAGGACGGGTATTTATGCACAGAAAAAAAAGCGCAAATACTTGTTCTGGGTATTGTTGGAGCATGGTCCTCATAGGTTCTGGGTCATGACACGTCATAAAAAACATTTAGGCCGATCGTGCCTCTTTATCGCTTATTCAGCGCTCTCACTTGCACGCTCGGCTCAGGCAGAACGTAAATGAGTCATGCTTTTCGGTGCAGCCGGCGTTCTTCGATTTATAAGAAGTTATCACGTCAAAAATAAACATCTAAATAAAGGCGTTGCGTATAAAGTAAAATTACTTCCGTCTGGATTCTGCCAAAATCAACATTTTTTATTTTTTCAAAACCAAAAATACACTTTTATATAATAAAACCGATAAAGTTGGGGGGTAATAATCTGTTTACCTCTGTCAGTGAGTTGCACGGTGGCGACACTAGATGGCGCTCCCTCCCCTGCCATTGTATGCGCCCTCACCGACACTTCGTACTGTCTACCAGTCAGTGACGACAGGGGGAATGTCAACTGACGACTGTCGTGAGCCTCCACTCGGTAGCTTTGCGGCGAATTTGAGCTGGAAGAGAAGAAAAACGAGTGTGCTTTATACTACACGACTGAAGTAAAACTTGCTCCATCTCTTTTGCTCCTACGGTTATTACCGTAGGAGCAAAAAAGATGGAGCAAGTTTACGAAACGTAACTCTTTCTTTATATCTTCACGTAGATATAAGTATCTTCTTCTCAATCGTATCACTCTTGACAGAGCGGTCGTGGTCGTCACAAAGAGTGGTGGGCCGCTGTAGCTCGCCTCACGACTTCTCGCCATCTCTCCCTACTGGTGGACAATCTGGTACACTCATGCAAGGGACCGCCCACCGCAAACTTTATTTGGTCAGTCCATCATAACGGTGACCTTCTAAGCAGTCTGGTGTCCTCAATTTTACCCTGTACCACACCTGTATGTGTGTGATATAAGTAATCTCCTTCTAATTTCCGTTCGCCTTACCAGCTTAACCCTAGGTCAAGCGTGCCTTTTTTATGTTAAGGAATGACGTGACGAGCTAGCCTTTCGCCTGATGTTAAACGACATGGCTGCCCATATCAGCTGCAGTGTCACTCGGAACTCTAAAGTATAGAGATTCGCGTGACTGCACTGCACACGTCATTCAGAGACATCAGCACAATCTAGTAATAAGATTACTACACTGTGAGATCAAATCATAAAGTCTCATTTGCCCAGTAATTTCACTAGCTACAGTGCCCTTCATACCGCACACAGCAGTGCTTGCGCATTACTGTTTGGCGGCAGAATAACTGGCAAAGCGGATGTGCCTAAAGAAGTTTTACTTCAAAACGTTGGTTTTGTAAAGGAATTGATTCAATTTCGCTTTGTAAAAAAATTTGTTGCTTTTAATAATTGTGTATCATACAAACGACTAGATCGTCAGGTCATTCATTAACAAAAATAGTTACTTAATGTGTACATAAGCGGTCTTCAGCGATCGGTCATCTTCGGCTTCATCTACACTTAACATCAGGGGGATGATCACAAAACTTTGATTTCAATGCAAAAGGAGAAATTTCCATACTAATTATGCACATAAACTGCGTACTGAAACTGTCAAATCCATACAAATTTGTGTTTCTATTGGTTGCAACTGAGTTGCGTGATCGCCCAGCAGCCAAACGCTAACTCTAGATAAGTTAGCGTTCATACAGCTATAACAATAAGATAAAAAACAAGGGATTCATATCTCGTTACATTGAATTGTTTGGAATAATAATAAAAATAATAACGCTCTACGATCACATACGTTGATCCTGGACCTTAACTGTACGCCAATAGACCCGTTATATCTTTAAAATGAACTTATTTATGTGTCTTTATATTATATAATACAAAAATTGATAATAACTGATATTGTATAATAAACGAGCTTCTGCCTGCAGCTTCGCCCGCGGCGTAGCCTATGGAAAAATAATTCAACCACCCATTTCACCCTCTTGAGGGTGGAATTTCGATGGTGGGCTGTGCGTTGATAGATCACTATGTCAGTCAGTCAGTCAGTCAGTCACCTTTGAGTTATATATATTTAGATGTACACGATATTGATGATTGAAGAAATAAAAATAAATATGCAAAAAACAGCTTACCTAGAAGCAGGCTTCACATAAATCGTGTAATGCGTAATCTCTCCATTAGTTTGCTCGGGCTTCTTCCAGCTGATGAGAATCGATGTTGATGACGACACGAGAACTTTAATAGCGGCCGGGGCACCGGGAACTGGAAATGTTTCACAAATTTCTATTTATAAGTGTGAGAGTGTGAATGAGTGTGTGTGCGTGTTTTCTCTTCACGCCTTTACAGCTGAACGGATTACAATGAAACTTGAAATTAACATAGGTGGTAGGACTTTTCTGCAAAGTTCATCTAGGTAGGTACCCACCCCTTTGCCAGTTATTCTGCAGTCAAGCAGTAGCGCGCAAGCACTACTGTGTTCCAGTTTGCAGGGCACTGTAGCTAGTGTACTGGGCAAATTACACTTTATGACCTAATCTCACAGTCTAGTAATCTTATAGCTAGACTGTGCTGATGTCTCAGAATGACGTGCGCAGCGCAGTGTCACGCGAAACTATACGTATATTATATGGGCAGTTGTGTCGCTTAAAGTCAGGCGATTGACTAGCTCAACATGTCATTTCGCAACATGAAAAAAGAACAGTTTTTTCGACCTTGTTTTCATTTGTTGTAGAAATTAATTGGAGTTAAAATAACTTACCATCTTGCAAAGTGGTGCATACAATTGGGTAAGAGAACGGTCCCACGCCGTAGTTAGAGAAGCCCGCAACTTTGATCGTGTAGTTAGTATATTTAAGCAGAGCTTGTAGGTAGATCTCGGTATGAGGCGAGCTTATGTTTTGAAATGGACCATCTGGAAGATTTTAAAGAATGATTATGGCATTTTTCAAATTAAAACTGCTTTAAGCACGCTTAACTTGGGGAGTAGGCTGGCGAATGCGAAGCGAACGGAAGTTAATGTTGGTTCACGTAGATCTGAATGATGGTGAAACTTTTCTTTTCGTCTTGTTTCCAAAACTACATAGAAGCTTCTGGTAAACTTGCCACTTTACTAGGAGTATGAGTATGACTAGACTAGACTACTTGGTCTATGATTTGACACAAATATATATAATATCAATCATTAATTAACTTGAAAAATTATCAATTACTTGACACTGGCTAAATACAAAAAAGTGTGGAGCCAAAACAAAAATAACTATGCTGCGAGCAAGCGCAGGTGGATTCTAATCAGCGTCGAAATCGGGGTATCGGGCATAGACAAGCAACACCGTGTGAATGGCTCTCTAAACTAGAAAGAGATAAATATATGAGGAAGTCGAAAGATATACAGAAGGAAAAGAGAAGCAGAGATATAGAGAAAAAAAAACGAAAGTAAAATTGTATTCTGGTTTGTAAAACTTACACTATTGTACTCAAACACAAAAGTGTACAATCTAAAAGTTTGTTTAACCTCTAGTAACCATAAACTAAAAAGTAAATTTTTCAAAAACAAGTACCTTCTGTGCCAAAATACACAGAGTATCCGAGAAGAGAAGTTCCTTGCGCGTTGATCGGCTGCCATGACACTCTTAACGAGGTTGATGACACTCCTCTACACTCTACTGCTAATGGGGGTTGTTCTGGTGCTGCAAACAGAGAAAAACTATTTTTTGTTTATGGAAAAGGTTTTCTTATTCTCCAGTAGAACTCTGACATTAGAGTTTTGGCGGGAAAACGAAAAAGATCGCGTCACTGCATTGTATTATTTTCCAAAACTTGTGTTATTTTCAGTGTTAGTGCATAAAATTGGTGGCATTATGTTAGGATAATTTACACCAGAGTCCCAAGATACAGGCTTCGTGCTTAGTTTGGGGCTCATAGTTAAGTAAAGTTTGAAGGAAATGTTTATTCTTGCACTGTAATTAACAAATTGTAATATATAATTTTTTGGCAATAAAATTATCTTATCTTATTTTATTCGTTAAGTGGGAAAGTGGTATAATGATGGTGAAACGTTTCTTTTCGTGGTGTTTCTAAAACTCCATAGGAGCTTCTGGTAAAGTTGCCACCACTTTACTAGGAGTACGACTTGATGACTTGGACTGTGACTTGACTTGACACATATATACATTAATTAACTTGAAAAATTATCAATTACTTGACACTGGCTAAATACACTAAGGTGTGGAGCCAAACTAAAAACAAAAAAAACTGACATTTTTTTTGCATAACAATTTAAACTCCAGCTTCTATTTGTCTGAAAGTTCTTGGATTAAGTGTTTTGATGACGCATGAAATTTCTGTGTTTGATAATGCGTGAATTTATATTATGTGCTTGATGAAACGAGAAATTCTGTGGATTGCACCTTTTTATTGAATTGAATGAGAAACTTATCATTATACAGAAATAAATTCTTATTACTTTCATCATCTGCGCCTGGCCCGATAGCTCAGTTGCTAGTAACCCTGCTTTTCTGAACTGTAGCTTGTGGGTTCGATTCCCACCCAGGACAAACACATGTGTGATGAACATAGGTGTTTATTCTGTGTCTGTGTGTTACCTCTATTGTATTATATGTATGTATTTACAAACAAAAAGTATCTAAGTATTGTTTCAATTATCTGGTTCCCATAGTACAAGTTTTGTAGTTTGGGGCTAGATGGCGTTGTGTGAGATGTTCACACATATTATTATTATTATCATCATCATCAGCCTGTAGACGTCCACTGCTGAACATAGACCTCCCCAACAGAGTGCCATTTTGAGCGGCTGCTTGCCTCCTGCATCCATAGGCTCCCCGCAATTCTAACTAGATCGTCGGTCCACCTAGTGCAGGGCCGGCCTACGATGCGTCTTCAAGCTTTTAGTGGTTTTTGCCACTCAAGAACTTTTCTTCTTTTCTTTATGACTTTATTTTTCCTCTGTTTTTGTTTTTTTTTTTATATGAAATTATAAAGAAAGAGATTATTCTTATTCTTACTACTTATCATTTGTCTTAAGTTAAGACTCTTAACGCAGACACAGACAGTCAGGTGGACAAAAAAGTAATACAGCCAAATTTTTAAGTGATGGAATGGATTTCAACGTCAAAATCAAAATTGGCGATTTTTAATACTTTTAGTTCTTCTTAACACTTTTCAAAGCTTACATCACACCTAAAAGACAGTACTACAAATCCTTAAAGCATATTCTCTTCAATAATATTGTTTCTAAAAATTTAGTATCCGCACTTCCAACTTAACTGGATTAGACACTCTCTGAACTGAGCTATGGTAGCATTTAGCAGTGGCTGAGAAAATATTTTTTTACTTACTAAGCAGCCATTATAGCAATTGGCAGAGCATCTCATTCGAGTTGGAAAGCGTGCAGAAGGTAGCTAGGGTTCAAAACCCACTGGTTGGTTATATTTTAAGGAAAACTTATTGGTTTAATTCGACATACCTCCTTCCCTAGTGGTCTGGTAAACAGGCAAAGAAAAAGGTCCATTTCCAGCCGCATTGAAAGCACTCACTGATACTGCATACCTGAAAAAAGTTTATCTGAATGAAACAAAATAGAACTGTATTTTTGATTATGTAATCAAAAATTTGTCTGTAATTGGCAGTCCCGAACAAGGCCTTAAAAGGTGTAAAGTTGATTTGAATAAAACCTATGCTGAATAACTGAACCTGTCCTAATTAAGGAACAGATGCGCGAGTTTCGAAATTACCTATATGTTCGAAAACAATTGCGAAGTAAAGTAAATTTACTTCATTGTTTTCGCAAATTTCGAAACTGTTTTCGTAACCAGTCGTAACTGATGAATAAAAATTATAATTATATTTTTAATTCGATAAATGAAATATATTTGATCTATTTTTGTCTCTGATCTGGATATGAGTGGTAGTGAGATATCGTTTATGTAGGTGTTAATGTTTGTTACTTTTGGTGACTCAATAGCTTACCTCATATTTTTCAAAAGTCCGGTAAGAAGTGTCTCTTGCTTGCCTGTTCTTGATGTTACTTTCACGGTTTTAGTAAGTGTATCATTGTGACCTGAAAAAAAAAACATTGAAGAAGATATACATAGGTACTGTATACCCACACGATAGCAGTATGCTTTATTACAGTATACTCCTGCAAAGTTCTTCTTTGTGAAGCAACCAATTGGAAAGCGAAGCAACCAATTAGGGAGTGAAGCAATCAATTGGGGAGTGAAGCAATCAATTGGGGAGCGAAGCAATTAATTGGGGAGTAAAGCAATCAATTGTGAAGCGAAGCAACCAATTGAGAAGTAAAGCAACCAATCGGGAAGCGAAATAACCAATCTGGAAGGGTGTGTGTGTATGAATAAAATTTAAAACGTACAATATATCAGATAATTACCATGTTGTGCCCCTCCCGCCGGCTGCGCTTTGAGCCGGTAACCCTGCAAGACTCCATGTCTCACGCCCCCTGGGGGCTGCCACCACACTTGCAACTCGCCCGCTCGTGGTGTCTGCTGGGCTTGCACGCCCAGCGGTGGGGATGATGGAGCTGGAGACAGAACGATGCAATAAGTTACTACTTATGAACAAACGTACTTCATACCCGTACACACTATGAGTACACAATTGAAGGGTTCAGAATAAAAAGGGTTTAACTGTCAAATTGACAGTTACGAAAAAATTGACTTTAAGCGTCAACGGCGTCATTTTAATGTAGAGTGCTTATAAGGTAATAGAAAAGGTTTATGTAAGTTTCAGTTTCTTAAAAATGTTTTAACTCCATTTTAAATTACGGTATTTTAAGTATTAGGTCTTTACCTATGAAATTGCCGTTTTGTTTGAAAAAAGTTAAAGTATTTTTTTTTCGAACTTATTTATTTCTTTTATTCAAAGTAATCACCCCTGCAATCAATGCATCTTTGCCAACGCTGTGGCAGTTTATGGATGCCCTTCTTGAAAAAATCAGCAGGACGGGAGACAACAAACTCTTCAAAGGCGTTTTGTACTGCCTCTCGGGAATTGAATTTTTTTCCCGCTAAAAAGTGGTCCAAATTTTGGAAAAAGTAATAGTCGGTAGGCGCAAGATCTGGTGAGTATGGCGGATGAGGGAGAGCTTCCAAACCCAACTCATGCAGCTTAGAGACGGTCTGTTGTGCAGTATGGGGTCGCGCGTTGTCGTGAAGTAGCAGTGGAGACGACCGATTGACCAAAGCTGGTTGCAGACGTGCGAGTTTCGCCATCATTGTGGTCAGTTCTTCAATGTACACATCTGCAGAAATGCTCTCGCCGTTTTGTAAAAAGCTATGATGAATCACACCAGCACTAGACCACCAAACTGTGACCATCACCTTTCTAGGGGTCATTTTTCGTTTTGCACATTGCTTTGGTACCGAACCAGGATCTAACCAACTTGCTGAGCGCTTTCGATTGTCAAAAAGAATCAATTTTACGTCGCACGTAACAATTCGGTTCATAATTCCTTCATTTCTGTGCCTGTTAAGCAGCGCAAGGCAAGTCTCGACGCGTACGTTGCGCTGGCGATCGTTAAGTTCGTGGGGCACCCATCTATCAAGCTTTTTTATCTTGCCAATCTGTCGCAAATGGACCAATATTGTTTTGATGCTAACATCAAAAGCTGCTGCCAGCTCAGCTGTAGATTGAGATTCATCAGCTTCCACAATCGCCTTTAATTCATCATTGTTGACCAAAGTTTCCGGACGACCACGAGGTTCATTTTTCAAGTCAAAATTCCCAGAACGGAACCGAGCAAACCAATAACGGGTTGTACGTTCGTTTGTACAGTTCTCTCCGTAAACGTCGTTGATGTTACGTGTCGTTTGTGCCGCGTTGGTGCCACGACGGAACTCATATTCCATAATTACACGAAATTTCAAAGTATCCATTATGAGGAAAAATGTTGAAATGTAATGAAAATACAACGCTAATCAATAAACAAAAGACTTATATTGTAAATAGAACGTCATATTTTTAAAACAAAATTAATTTGAATTTAGAATTCATAGCCAATCAAAACTTTTTTTTGTTTGAAAAAGTCTGTACTGCAATACGGCAATTTCATAGGTAAAGACCTATTATTTTAAGATTTCGGTATTTTAAGAATACATAATTGAATATAATTTCACGCTGAATCCAACGATACCCATAAGTCAAAAAATCAGTTACACCCTTTTTATTCTCACCCCTTCAATTTTGAGTTTGAAACCCACAATCATTGAGTTTCCAATCGTTGGGTCATCATATAATCATTTTATAAGAATTCAGCATTTTATCATCATTATTATTATTATTGTTTGATAGACGAGCAGCATGACTGCTGATGTATCTATATCCGTGACGGATTCACTTCTAATGTTCATCCTTGTAACATTTTGGGCTGATGAATCATATATTGTGACCTATGTTATTGTAATACATACTATTATGTTAACTTCATAGACATTTGCAGCATAATTAATAAACAACCTCCCGATATGTTTCCTGTTTCACAGTATATCGGCAATAGTTTCGTGATATTCACTCCGCTGCCGAAGATCAAATGAACTGTATTGATTTTTTTTTTTGAATGAGCTAATGCTGTTGGTCTCTACCGACCTTTACAGCGTCACCGGGAGGGAGGGCGGGCGCTTAAGGCGCCCAGACGTCAAAAAGTGGGAGGCAACTAGCTCAAGGGCACCCCTGGGGTGCGAGCCTCGGCTTGGGCCGTTGTCAGGATAAGAGGATCGAGAAGACTACGTTCACTGGAAGAGTGGACCCTATTGAAAGTCGCGACCGTTCTAGCTAACCTACGGGGGGTACGTCGACCTCGCCGGCGGGGTCGGTGTCTGATTGTGTTACGATGGTATCCTATACTGGTGCCGAAAGCGGTACCTGAGCCAGAAGGGCTAGACTGGTCCGGTGATCCTAGCGCAGCCGATACTACGGCTGCTATAGGATCATCCGGGTCGCTCAAGACGTGTCTCGGGCGGCGACGACGGGGTGATTGAACTGTACTGAACAACGTTCTGCCCTTTTTAAAGAGGCGACGTAACAAGTTTCGGCCATGACAGTCGACAACAACGCCACCTAGTGGCAAGTCAATAAACCATCCACAAGTAAATTACACTATTCAATACTACTTTTTGACGATAAATATTGTAAATAGCTTGACTAACTATAGCAACTCTTACATTTAATGTGTCTCATATTGTTAACGATACCTTCCTGCTGCGTAGTAAAATGCACTGGCTGGGTGTACGCGCTGACATCGACTTGGTTCCCTGAAGCGATGCGGGCTCGATAATCCATCGCAGGTTGTAAATCTCGGATTTCGATACTTTGGCGGATGTCGTTGGTTCTTCTGTAAGTTGATAACAATTCAAAGCCTTGACCGAAGTTCATGATGATGTTATAATATAAGAGACATTCTGGTTAAGGTAGTTTAATTAATAGTAAAATGTGTTTTATTAGTTGTAACTTTTTATTTATAGAGTGCCTGTACATAGTAAAATTAAATAATCTTAATAGTAAAGAAAAACAAATACTGCGAATGACTGCGTATGTCATCTATATCGTATCCTATTGAATTATACGTGCATGATTGTTTCTCATTCCAGGTAACATACATATCAGGTAACATAGTCTTACCAGGTAACATAGCCTGACCAGGAAACATAGTCTTACCAAGTAACAGTCTGACCAGGTAACATAGTCTTACCTGGTTACATACTCTTACCAGGTAACATAGTCCTACCAGGTAACATAGTCTTACCAGGTAACATAATCTTACCAGGTAACATTGTCTTACCAGGTAACATAGTCTTACCAGGTAACATAATCTTACCAGGTAACATAATCTTACCAGGTAACATTGTCTTACCAGGTAACATAGTCTAACCAGGTAACATTATCTTACCAAGTAACATAGTCTTAACAGGCAATATAGTCTTACCAGGTAACATAGTCTTACCAAGTAACATAATCTTATCAGGTAACATAGTCTTACCAGGTTACATAATGTTAACAAGTAACATAGTCTTACCAGGTAACATAAACTTAACAAGTAACATAGTCTTACCAAAGATATTTTAACCTCGTAACATAGTTTTAGTTAGTAAGATAGATCTGGTAAAACAGTCTTACCTGGTAACATCATAAATAGTTTTGTTGGTAACATAGAGTTTTACCTGGTAACATTAACAGTTTTAGCAGCATCCCACATCAACAGTTCGTTAGCAGTATACTGTATTGTATAATACTGTACGTGGAGGCTTGTATCTCGCCAAGATAACTGGGCTGTTGTACTGGACACAGTATCTAGTTGTAAATCGTGAGGTGGAGTAGGAGGTTCTGTAAACACATTATTATTATTATTTTATTGTTTGATAGGCTCGCGTTTGACCACTATCGCACCTGATGGTAAGTAACGATGCGGTCTAGGATGTAACACGCTTGCCTAGAAGATACCTGTTCACACTATATTTGAAGACTACAAGGTTGTAGTTATCGGGAAATACGGACACCGGTAAAGCGTTCCGCTCTTTGGCTGTTCGCATGATAAATGTGGAACTAAATATCTAATAATAATATGTAATAATAATAATAATAATGTGTGGACATCTCACACAACGCCATCTAGCCCCAAACTAAGCAAAGCCTGTATTATGGGAACCAGATAACTGATACAATACTTAGATAATTTTTATTTGTAAATACATACATATAATACCATATAACACCCAGACACAGAACAAACACCTATGTTCATCACACAAATGTTTGTCCTGGGTGGGAATCGAACCCACAACCCACAGTTCAGAAGGCAGGGTTACTACCAACTGAGCTATCGGGCCAGTCGCCCTATATATATATAAGATATTAACAATGTAATGGCGTTTTTTCGTACATCGGGTTCTCATTATGCGATGAGAAGACTCGGAAAAGCTTTCCAAATGCTGCTCAAGCCAAAATTGTTTTTGTTTTTAACGTTAACTTAAAACTTACCAAGTATAATTAAGTGTATATTGAACACTGCCACTCCATAAGGATTGCTAGCTCGACACTCGTATGTGCCACCGTCTCGAGTCTCGACGTAATTTATATTTATAACGCTATTGACGCCGTTGTGGGTTAACGTTTCCGATATAGATATTCTGAAAACGTTAAGCGTTTTTTGAGTTATCTCAGTAATATTGGAAAGACATACTTTGAAATTATAGAAGAAAAGATGTATTCTTATCACATTTCTCTCCTTATTTGCTTCAGACTAAATTTTGACCAACATTCAAGAAAATGCATTATGCTACTTTTTTGAAGATTCTAACATAAATTGAAGGAGGACAAGTTATTTGCGTTGTGTCAAAATAAACAATTTAAAAAAAGGAGTAATAAAGTAGTAAGAAAATAAATAAAAAAGCTCGAAAAAATGAAACAAAAAATTAAAAGAGCAGAAAGATATAATGAAATAAAAATAATAATAAAGAATATTATGTTCTTTCATTTAAAAGTGTTTTCTAATGGACAGTTATAATTATTGATATTTATTGCACAAAATGTGAATCTGTATGTTAGATCACTGTTAGGCATTTCCTAAGCCTTCAGAAATACAAACCATTTACTTGTATTGATTTAGGTGCGCAGTGCAGTGTCACGAAAAAAAAGGTAGTTTAAATTTATTATCAGGTTGGTGTGTGTAGCAGCAAGAACACACACATTACACATGTTCATTACCACCCATCACTCTTTTTAAAACATACTTCAAGCATTTCGTTTGTATTCTCTTTGAACATACCTTGCAGAAGCAAAATCGATAAGATTCCCATCTTGCGTCCATTTTACTCTGATAGGGTTGTCACCTAGTGGTCGGCAGGTGAGAGATATTGGCAAACCTGCCTTGGTGGTCAGATTTGAGCTCACAGACTCAAAATGCACTGGCTCTAGAAATTATAGAGAGGATTAAGCTTTAGATGCTTAATTTTAGTAAAAATTAACTATTATATTTATTTTTATCTCAAATCACGCGATCTGAGGTAACTAGGTACTTAGAATTCAAGCTCCTTTTGAAACGAAGCAAATAGCACTCTATTTTATATAGTTAGAGAAACAAATTCTCGTTAGTTATCCTTCTTATCAGTAGATGGCGTTATTTTAAACTGAGTACATAGCATATTTTATTGCGTAATAAAAGCTTTTGCCGTGCGTTTCTTTCACAGCACGCATTTTCATAATACATTAAATTTCTCTACATATTTAATTTTAAACTTGCCACATTTAAGTAATTAAAATAAAAAGTGATTTAGCTTCAAAACAGAGCCATCTTTTGACAAGAATAAAAACGATCTAGATCCCTAACTTACCAATAGATGGCATTACGCATCATTTGAAGCAAGCTTTCTGAACTTTGTAACCACGACCAACCCGTTTTGATACTTACTATTAACACTGATCCACACATTATGGTTCAAAGGGTCGCCTACTCCATTTTCAACATTGCACGCGTACATTCCTTCATCCGATAATGATACCACTTCAATGATAAGAGTACCGTTTGGGAGACTCATAATGCCACCTCCTGCTAAGTCCAATACTGGTCTCCATATTCCTAGAGATGCTGTAATAGAGACAATGATCTACAGTGGTTTGGTTTGCCTGATGGTAAGTCATAACCTATGAAAATCTTGCTAATCAAAGACTTACCATCTCTTTTCATCCAATGTATTTGTGGCGTGGGATATCCATTGGCATTGCAAAATACAACGCCCCTGTGACCTAGGAGCAGTGATGTATTTGTTGGTTCGTCTGTCCATTTTGGAGCCACTGTAAAAATATTAAACGCTTGCTAGAATGCGCTTGCTCGTTTTCATCTGTTATGCAAATCTAATTAAGATAATCCCTATAAATTATTTTATTCATTTAATTATATATTTGTCACAACGACAGTAGCTTTTAAAGGTTTCAGATGAATTAGCAAGGACTTGAAAATTAGTGTGAGTAACTTTTTTTTTGTTTGAAAAGTAGAACTGATAGGGAAATACATCAGTATCATTTCTCATCGTTATTTTTATCACGTCATATTTACGGCTTATGAAAATGAATCTTACATAGGTTTTTGATACACTCTCACCGTTAATATATAGGTCAGCAGTCTGGTTAACTTTTCCCACATGGTTAGTTGCTATACACGTGTACTTTCCACAGTGTTCTAGAGACACTCTTTTTATGATCAGAACACTAAACAGTTCAGAACTACGCTCCGTTATCTGAAAGAAGATAGGTTACCTCAGGGGTCAGTTATAGGACTGGTTTTATTTTTTAGGACAAATTATATGTAATCAAAAAGTATATATTTTGAAATCTATCAATAAAGGATTTTGTAATCATAAAGCTTACTTTCAAGCTGGCTGGCATTTTCTTTCCGTCTTTCAACCAGGAAAAGTATATAGGTGGGTCGCCACTTATAATGTTGCATGTAATCTGTACAATTTGCCCTTCTTTTAATCCTGTACCCATTCTTAGCTCGTCAAGTTCCGGTGCTTCTACTACTTGGATTTCGAAAGATCTGAAAAAATGATATTGGCTGGTATATTTCTACACTTCTAATCTAATATAATTTGATACGTATCTAATTTTGTCTTTCTCTCTACCTTGCTCTCCCTCTGTATTGTTAGTTATATTTTCACAAGAATAATGAATTAGAAAATTTAAGTCGTTAGAGACATACCTAATGTCACCTGATCCAACTTTAACATACCTTATAAAAAATACAACAACAATACACATAGTACTTTATGTTTTCAATCAAATAATAATCAAAAAATGTCAGATACGCAGCATGTCATCTTTTATTGTACTTAAATTCATTGTTATGCTGCCCGTTGGCTTTCAAACAATTTATTTGACCAACATACTTACCGTCTAGCCATCTCCCCATTGGCACTGTAAACAACACAAGTGTACGTTTCCCCACTGTCCTTGTCCATTCTAGCAATATTAAGCACCCCATCTTCGCCCGGCTCGAATATCTGTCTCCGTCGTCTTTTGTATGCTCTCTTGTAACGGACATGTTGGAATGTTGAGCTTAGGATTTTCTTGCCTTTGTGTTCCCATTCTAGTTTGCTGAAAATTTTAAAAGCTCAGTCCAGAATTTCTTAATATCAAATTTCAATTGGCACACAAATGAAATAAAATAAATTATTCATATAATAACGTATCAAAAGTGGTATTTTTAGTCCCGTGATACATAACCATGGAAGAATTTTCACAGGAGTTCTGTGCGTAACGTTTGAAGGAGGAGGCACTTGCCATCAAGAGAACGTGTAGTTCATTTCATTTTAATATTACCTGATTGGATAGCCATAGTATGGGCATCTCAACTTCAAAGGCTCTCCACTTTGCACTTTTATCGGTGGTAAAGATCTGATGTATGGTGCACCTAAAATCAAACATCATAAAGACCATTATTAATGATAGAATTCGTACAAATATGATAACAAGGAAAATTATTTATTCTTGTGTCTGATTGTAGCGTTTTCATCACTAAATAGCAGAACTGATCTCAATAAAAGGTACGGAGAAGGTACTATAGTGCCAGCAAAATAAAAATGTCCCAGCTCAGATTAACTTGTTAGCCACAGCAACCTGCTATACTTACCAAAAACATCAACCCGGGCCATATGCCCGACATTTGTATCTCCCTCAAAAGCAAGGCAAGAATACAACCCTCCGTCTTCTACCCTCGACCGTGATATGTTCAGCTGTGCCACCACCCCTAGTCCTGAAGATGTCATCATCTGCCCTAAAGTATATCTGGAAAATTGAGGAAAAAAGTTTTTAAAGAAGTCACTGCATTCAGTGACTTCTGTAATGCTTTCTCCATGATGCTTTGGAATGCCATGGGGACTTTTTAGACTTTTCCAAAGCAACCAAATACGTATGTCATAAAACTAAATTAGTAATTAAAGCATTATGGAGTTCACAGGAAAGCTTTAGATGTAGTATCTACATATCTTCTTATCTTAGTAATAGAATTCAGACAGTTGAAGTTGATGGAACAAGATCATCGAGTTCTATCATTAAATTGGGGGTTCCGCAAGTTTTAGCCTATATTGATGATCTTTCATTTTGTCTATAGAACCTATGTGATATTGTTTTGTTGGCAGATCATAAGTCTCTTATTTTTAATGTTAAGCAACCTATTAAAGATTTGATGACCAAGTAAATTTCACTGGTTCTGAACTGGTTAACTTAAAATAACCTTGGATAAACATTGGATTTCTGGCAGCTGGTGGTGATGATGATGATGAATATTATTGATATGACTTTGTTTTCTTTTTGTTATTTAAGTAGAGCCAAATACCTAGGATCAGTGTTTGATGATATGACTACTCCATCCCTCTCCCATATGAATCTTGGAGGTCTATCGGCAGATGCTGTGCATTGCAAACTTATCTGAAAACATACAACAAAATATTACGAAAAAATGTACTATATATTTTGTTTTGTGTGAATATTTTTTAAAAGTAGTTTTTTAATATTTCATAATAGAAACTGACGGGATTCAGTCGAAAAATTTGGCCAGTCACATACTCGTATATTGCCCGATGAGCACGCGCCCATTAGAAATTCGCGGTGGCAAATACTGAAAGCTGTTCTATTTGCAATAAGTTTTTTAATGCTTTTAGCATTTGGAATCATTTTCATGTACAGCCAAACTACTTACTATTACAAATTTATTTAACATTACAAAACCATCATTGCAATTACATGGGACAGCATCAGCAGCCAAGTATATTCCGTGATCATTTGGTATACCCATAATAGTAAACATTTCGACTGTCATATTCCAGCTTCTATGGTCATAGTCTTAGAATTGTTTTCTGAATTCGTATAGTTGATTAAGCAGTAAGTTAAGAAGTAGCAGGTCGGCCATATTATTTACTTTGACACCAATACTTACATCTTCACCAGGTGTGACAATTTTATCATTAAAATGTTGTGTGATGATTATGTTACCGGAACCCAGGTCTCTTTTATTTCTAATGAAGTGGACACCTGGAAAATATATTAAATCTATCATTATCATCATCCTATCCATCCATCGTCCATTTAATATTGGGCATAGACCAGCTGTATTAAGTGCTACTAGGCTTGGTCTTTGACTCTTCTCATGCAACTTTTGTTTGCAAGACACATTTTTTTAGACGCACTCAAATCTAGTACTCGAGGTCACAGTGCAGATTGTGTAAAGAATTTAATTTTTGAATTGATAGTTTGTTTAATGGAAAATATCAAATCTCAATACAACAATCGCCAATTATACTATTAGAAGTTGCGGTAGATATGTCGTGTGACGTAAGAACACTAGCCGTCACGTACGCAATGAGTTTTTTAATTCCTTCTTATTCTAAAGTACTAAACTGTATAATATTATAGAAACTGACGTGAGTAGTACTCATAACTACAACTATTACACGGCTAAAACTCACGAGATACGGTCGTGGCGCCACCACCGCTGCCGCGCGTACTCCTTGAGGATGGGCATCTTTATTGCCCGAACACCGGTCGAGTTATTCGACTGTATCTCGTGAGTTTTAGCCGTGTAATAGTTGTAGTTACTAAACTGTAGCTAGAAAAGTACCTAATTATGTATAACAATTACTGTAACATTATATTAAGTGCTTAACTAGCTCCTTAATACTTTAAAACAACTGGAATTAAACAACACAAAACGAATGGTTTGAACCAGCATTCTTTTTACGTGATGGGTCTTATAGCTTATTTTTAATGTTCTAGGTACCTTCAATTAGGTACTTCATGCCTTTGTAATGGATATAACCGCTAACATTGAGAGAAAACTATAACCAAGTCGGTAGGAATCCAAAGGTTCTTAATATTTCTTACCTGTTCCGTCTGTTTTGTACACAAAGTTCTGCCTTCTTTTAGTCTTTCTATGAGACGCTGACCTGAAATTGATAAATACAATTTTGATTAATTTTACTTGTGTATGGCAATTCAAAGGAACGATACTCTCAAAGCTGTAGATGAAGACCTAAAATAGGCTGTTCTATTAGGTAGGTTTAACTTCAAAAAAGAATTCGCACGGAGAAACCAACTAACTAGGCAGCGTTTTAAATACCGCGGAGTCTGAAATCAAAGGTTTTCAATCAGTGTTTATGTTGCCAGTGATTTATGGCACTGAGACGTGGTCTCTTACTGTTGGTCTCACTAGAAACCTCAAAGTTGCGTAGCGAGCTATGGAGAGAGAGCTATGTTTGGTTTTCCCCTGCAAGATAAGACGCGAAATGAAAAGCTTTGCAGGAAAAATAAAGTCACCGAAAAACTCTTACAATTAGCAAGAACTTTGCGCTTAGAATGCAGCTTTATTAAAAATGTCATTACAAATATTCTGATAAATTCAACTTAATACAAAACTGAAAATATCGAATTTTTTTTCTCACCGTCTCTCCTAAGTGTTCTGATAGTATCCCTCGGGAGAATTAATAGTATTCTGTGGATAGTAAGTATTCTGTGGTCTGTGCTCACCACGCTGCGTCGATAAAGTAACATAGAAAACATGTTTCGAATAGTGACATCTATTCTAACTCATTTGAACTAATGACTCAGTTTTGTTGTGAAAATGTTTACTCGCAACATTGCTAGATGGCAGTAAATTAAATTTAAAATTTCAATTCGATTCAGGGAAGTGCTCGCACGTTCCATTCATGGCTTGCACTTCTTGTGCGAGTTCCATCATCCCATGCCCACACAACATAACTTAGTGCTCGAGAGTCATAAATTCAAATTGAGCATTATGCACAGTCATGGCTCGGTCGCTGTAATTTCATTAATCTTTCTAATTTATGCAGCTAACTGACGGTTAGCTGAGATTGCTTGTGTTGTGGACTGGCTTGTCGCAGAACAGAAGCGGCATGGTAAACTTTTTTAGAGAATGGCTAAAGGCGAAGTTTGTGTTTGCGTTTGACCACTGTTTAAGATAAACACTTTTTTTTATTGAATGATGTGACGAGCTAGTCGTTCACCTGATGTTAAGCGCCACGGCCACCCATAACAGAACAGTGTCACTCAGAACCCTAAAACATAGAGTTTCAAGCAACACTGCACTGCGCACATCATCCTGAGACATCGGCACAGTCTGGTAATAAGATTACTCGACTGTGAGATCAGATCATAAAGTCTCCATTGCCCAGTAATTTCACTAGCTACAGTGCCCTTCAAACCGGAACACAGTAGTGCTTGCACACTACTGCTTGGCGGCAGAATAACTGGCAAAGCGGTGGTACCTACCTAGACGAACTTTGCAACAAAGTCCTACCACCTAGTAAACTTGTTAACCTTTATCGAAAATAGGCCGGTGGTTTGTAATAGAGACCGCATTTCTTCAATAATGAATCATAATTTTACTCGTAAATAAGGGTCAGTAAACTTTTGCTTTTATATATACCGTGACACATATTAGGTGCTGTCACGGAAATCGAGCCCACCACCTCCAGGATGTGACCCAATCTGCTCAACCACCACATATTAGAGGCTATCAAAGTGTAGACTATAATGATGGAGAGACTCTCTCTGTGTGAGAGTAGGCTCGTCTTCCAACAGTAGAAACGTACTACGTATTAAGAACATATCATGACGATGTGCCTAAAAAAACGATTGTGCTTTAGACCACACGACAGAAGTGAATTTATTTTTTTTGTTTTATTTTTAAGGATCTATGGACAGTATCACATACATTATTTAAGTTGACGGTATACGTAAAAAGTTTAGCAGATGTGCTACCAGCATTATTGACCACAAATTACTAAATAAAAACATTAGGTACCTACTTATATCGAGACAAGATACTATACTTACAATTATACAATTAAGAGAAAGAGGCTTCTAAACTTCTTTAGTCTTCATCTATCGGCCGTTATACCTTTATTTTTGCTTTGTTTAATGTTCATATCGCCATTTTGACAATTGTGAATTGTCATTTTACTGGACATACCTACATAATAATACAAACTTCAACTTTGTTATGTTGACTATGAAGATCTACGTGAACTAACTTAGCTTTGCGTTCGCCTTGCAATCACCAGCTTATTCCCCAAGTTAATTAAAGTAGTTTTACTTCGATAAACTTCAAACTAGAAAACCTAAAAACTACATCAAATTTCAGCTTTCCTGCAAATCTATACCATTTTTCATAGCCGCTTTTATAGCAAAAATGTTGCATTGAAACCACAACGTTCAGTTTTTATAGCAATATTTCAGTAAGATAACGATGAAAACTGACCGTGAGGGGTTCTCAACTCCCCGCTTTGTTTTGCTTTAGAAACAACGACTTTATAGAAAAATGTTTTATGAAATGGAATTGTTTGAGCAGTTTTATCAAACTGTATAGATTAAATTATGAATTAAAAAACGCTTCAATCTTTAAAACCTGTTTTTATTAAGGTTTACTAGTTGGTAGGAATTTTCTGCAATATTCGTGAAGGTAGGTACTACATTCTGCCATCCAGCAGTAGTGCGCAAGCACTGCTGTGTTCTGGCTAAAGAACATTGTAGCTAGTGAAGTTACTGGGCACACGAGACTTTATGAAGATCTCACAGTCGAGTGATTTTATTACTCGATTATGTGATGTTTAAGGATGACGCGCAGCGCAGTGTCACACGAAACTTTGAACTTTAGAGTTCCGAGTGACACTGACACTGTTATAGGTATAACAATATATGTATAACTATTACATTAGGGGCAGCCGTGTCGCTTAATATCACACAAACAACTAGTTCGTCTATCATTCTTTACATATAAAAAAGGTTAGTCGTATTCGTAAAGCATGGTACTCTTCTACCACTTGTTTTCACTCTCTTTCTAAACTCCTAAAAATATAAAATGATTTCCTAGTTTCCTTGTAAAAAAGAAGATAAACTGACTTTAACCGCCTTAACTTCATACTGAGAAATGCCGAGATAATTTATTTTTTCCAGTTATTTAGATTTACAACTCAAATTACCTTTGAAATGGTTTCGATTAACTTTATATGAACTTAATCTGAAAATGAAAATGAATACTGCTTTCAACCAAAAAGTAATTTTCCAAACCAGCTTATACGTAAAATATTCCAGTTATTTTGATTTAGAAAACTGCCCTTGAAGTGGTTTCGATTAAATTTAATCATTATCATCATCAGCCTGTGTTAGTCCACTGCTGGACATAGGCCTCTCCCAAGGTACGCCATTTAGCCCGGTCTTTGGCTTTTCTCATCCAATGACTTGATTAAATTTATATGAAACTAATCCAAAAATGAAAATGGATACTTCTTTCAACCAAAAAGTAATTTTTCAAGTCAGTTTATAAATGACAGAGATATGAGGTTACAAACATAAACATTTCTAGTTACTTTTATTTATGAAACTAACTACTTTTGAAGTGGCTTTGATTAAATTTATATCAATCTAAACTAAAAATAAAAATCAATTATGCTTTCAAACAAACAACAATTTACTAAATTAGTTTATAAATTACAAAAACAACGGATATATAAAGAACCTCCTCTTTGAAGTCGGTCAAAAAGTAACACGTTGTTTCTTTATTTGTTTCAATTGAAGGGTTGATAATAAAAAGGGTTTAACTTTGAAATTGATGATTTCGAGAAAATTGACTTTAAACTTCAACTACGTCATTTTAATGTAGAGTGCTTATAAGGTAATAGAAAAGGTTTATGTAAGTTTCAGTTGCTTGAAAATTTTTAAATTCTATTTTAAAATACTAAATATAGTACTATTTCCTACAATTACTGTAAAAATATAATATAATAATATACATATAATAATGTTTTAATGCAAAACGAACTGTATTCCTGTGTCAGATAAACCGTTTTTAAACTCAAAATCTCGAGATTTAAGCCTCATTTCGTTATTTTGAAAATTTGTTATTGTAGATAATTTCACACTGAATCCAACGATATCCATAAGTCATTTTGTGAAAAAAAATCAGTTGAACCCTTTTTGTTCTCACTCCTTCAATTATTACCTTAAATATGATTTAGTAGAGTTGTTAATGAATGATGTGACGAGTTCGTTCACCTGATGTTAAGCGACACGGCCACCCATAACAAAACAGTAATTAAGTAAAACCTACTTAATTAATTACCAAGCAAGATGAAAAGCACTATTCCTTTTTAGCAGAACATCTTTGTACTAGGTTTCTCGCAGAGTATCCTCATTTTGCCCCATTTCATCAAAACTTGGTCTTTGCTTTAAAATATTGGTGCAAAGTTTTGCTATGAAGTATAGAACTTTGCTTTAGAAGAGAAGATAGTGCCAACTTACATAGTTTGGTGCTTCATTCTCTCAGCGTGATGTAGACCTGTAAGTAATTGTATGTGTTTAGTTTAGATATAAGGAATTAATAATAATAATATGTTTTTTTTTAATGTTAAGGAATGACGTGACGAGCTAGCCGTTCGCCTGATGTTAAACGACACGGCTGCCCATATCGGCTGCAGTGTCACTCGGAACTCTAAAGTATAGAGGTTCGCGTGACACTGCACTGCGCACGTCATCCAGAGACATCAGCACAATCTATCAACAAGATTACTAAACTGTGAGATCAGATCATAAAGTCTCATTTGCCCAGTAATTTCACTAGCTACAGTGCCCTTCAAACCGGAACACAGCATTGCTTGCGCACTACTGCTTGGCAGCAGAATAACTGGCAAAGCGTTGGTACCTACCTAGACGAACTTTGCAGTAAAGTCCTACCACCTAGTAATAATGATAATTAAAAAATAATGCCTAACGATCACATCCATAGATCCTGTACCCTAACTAGAATTCCCTGAGTCTAGGACCCGGGAACTACAAAGATCATGGCCTCACAACAGTATTTCAGTAGTCTCAGAACAAGTATTTGCGCTATTTTTCTGTGCACAAATTTCTGTGCATTTGTCCTACTTCGGGAAATGAACCCGCCGCCTCCGGGTTATAAGCCGACCTGCTCATGCACCACACCACAGAAGCTGTCAATAATAATAATAATTAATAGTACTGGTGGCGTTCTAGGTTAAGGGGTTTTTAAAAGTATTAATGTAATTAATTTCTATAAAGTTCAAAGAAAATATAATAAATTAGTTGATAATAATAAAAAGATCGAACGATGACATATATATAGATCCTGATAACTTAGAATCTGACTGGCCCGTTAGCTCAGTAGGTAGTATCCCTGCCTTCTGAACTGTGGGTTGTGGGTTCGATTCCCACCCAGGACAAACATTTGTGTGATGAACATCGATGTTTGTTCTGTGTCTGGGTGTTATTTTGTATTCTATGTATGTATTTAAAAAAAAAAACAAAATGTATCTAAGTATTGTATCAGTTATCTGGTTCCCATAGTACAAGCTTTGCTTAGCTTCATCTAGATGGCGCTGTGTGAAATGTCCACCAACCCCTGTATCTAGGAAGTCAGAAACTATGAGAATTATTATGGTTCCACAAGACAGACATCAATCTGAAGAATTCTCGAATTCGAATTCTGTAGAATTGCGTTTTTTGGCACCACCCTTATATTTTTAAACATCCGCTACAAAGTCACATACTTAAGCCACATAATCCCATGCCAAACATTAAAAAAAAAAATTATACGGATTCCACGAGTTACTTTCCGACCTCAACCGATCTCTATTTCTCCAATAATTCTTCTCATCCAAAGGTTAACTGAAAGACATCGCTTTTAGCAATAAGTCCGCCTATTGTACAACTTTAAGTTTCATCATCTGTCTTTGTTTTTTTTTTGACTGGTATACAATAAAGATTTTTTTTATTATATCGTATTGTACTTTCAACTCAATAATTATTACCCCAAATCAATTAAAACAAAAACTGCCCCGAAAACTAAATAAAACTTCAGCTTTAGTATTATTTAAAGAGCCAATCGTGCAGTTCCGAGTTCATAGAATAGTTCCTACAGAAGAGTGTACCGGGAAAAGCGTTGCACTTCAAAGTTTTCTTCCCTGCGGTTACAGTAGTTTATCTCGACAGAAGCGAACCTTCGTGATTATGTTTTTTTTAAATACTAAATAGGCTTCCATTTTACCTCTTTTTTCTTGATGTTAAGTGACAATAGAGTCAAAGTTGTAGCGCGCTCAACATTAAGAAACCCGTTCACTATTCTCTTGAAAACGTTACGGAACAACAACGGAATAACTATACGGAAACAAATACGATGGTAAAAAGTTCCAAGGAGTGGAATTTTTTGCCGTTTTTCATTATTGTGAAGGTTGAATCAAAATGTAAAGTGAGTGAGTGAGTGAGTGAGTTTGCGATTCTGCGAATCTGCTTTAAGTTTTTAAGTTACGAGTATAGTTTTAATAGAAATTAAAACTGAAAAATTGGAAGATTATTCTAATCAATTTACTACTTAATTTAACAGTAACTAATAAGTAACATGTTCCTTTCTTGGACAGCTAAAAAGACTAATGCGTAAACTTAAAAAGCTCCGAGTGTTCATATATTTTTGACTAAAGTGAGTCATTGAATAATGAGGATGCATTCTTTTGCACTGGTCTCACCTCGCGGCATTCGTTATGTCATACATGACACCAAGGACCATAGACTAGATCCAAGGACAGGCTGTTTTGGTGTAAATAATGATAATAATAATATGTGTGGACATCTCACACATCGCCATCTAGCCCCAAACTAAGCAAAGCTTGTACTATGGGAACCAGACAATGGATACAATACTTATATACTTTTTGTTTCTAAATACATACTAGAATACAATATAAACACCCAGACACAGAACAAACATTGCTCATCACACAAATGTTTGTCCTGGGTGGGAATTGAACCCACAACCTGCAGTTCAGAAGGCAGGAACACTACCAACTGAGCTATCGGGCCAGTCAAAACTATCAAATAGTTACAAACTTGTGTTTCTATTGGTTGCAATCAAACTACATGATCACCTAGCTGGTTTAACCAAACATGACATTTTTTATCCAAATCGCAATAAAATACGAAATATTACACAAATAAAGATAAATAGAATTTTTTTTATTCTACAAACAACAACAATAGAGAGTACATAAGAGAACTTAATGCTATAGAGCATTATCTTCCAGTTAGCCTTGGTGTATTGTCGAAGGCTTAATGCGGTAGTGCAATATTTATGGGACATAAAAGAAAATAAAAACAATAACTCAACTATGTCTAAACTGGTGATAGTATAAATAACACCATAATAAATATATGAAATTGAATACACAGAATAATACAAATATAATATTTACATAATATATATACATACATTTAGACTAATGATTGAAGAATTGCTTTCAGTTGGTTGAATTTTGAATTAATTTTTAATTTAGTAAATATCTAGTGTGATTCCACTCGTTTTGTATTTAGGATCAACTTACGACTAAGTCATGCCTAAGTCAATTGAATTTCAAATTGCACTAATTACTATTTACTTACGTATCAACATTAGCAACTGTCTTACACGGGACTGGTACAAAGTTCACCGCTTCCAGACCACTAATCTATATCGAACTTTGCTAATAAACTAAGCCAATTTCAACTTTAAAATAAAGACTTTAAGCTGCAATTTCAAATGCAAAACAAAGTTGGGGAATCGGTTAAAGTTTGTTAGAGAGAACGAATACCGTTGGTCCTTAAATAAGTATGGAAAATATAAACTTTTTCGTTTAGCATCGTTTATCCCTCTGGTACGTGTATTTGTTGGCTTAAATTTCAATTTAAAATTATGAATTTGAAATGGGAGAGTGTGAATTAAATTATGATCATATACCACAAATAGGGATACTTTAGGGATACCTTAGAAATACCTTAGGGATACCTTAGGGATACCATAGTGATACCTTAGAGATACCTTAAGAATACATTAAGGATTAACACAAGAGACCGGGGGAATAATACAATCAATTAAATGAGCCATTTTACTTGTAGTGCCTAAGAATCGGTCTTTTTCAGATGGTGTTTTTTTAGTAATCAAAAGAGTAAATTAAAAAAAACATGAACTAATAGCAATTGTAGTAAAGTTTATCACCAATTAGCAAAATATTTAAGTGGTATTTATCTTGAATTACTGTAACATTAAGTAACACAGTTGTTTTTCGTATGAAATTTCGCTGTCCCGCAGTCTATGTCTCGGAGCATACACCAAAACTCCTTAAAATCTTCCCTTACCATGGTGTTATTTTAATTTTATTAAAGAAAGAAAGAAAGAAAAGGCAATAAAAATCAGAAAAAAATATTTGTTGTATTATCAAGTAATACACTATCTATTTATTTATTTGTTAAATACACTGTAAACTTACAGCTACGCCAAAACATTCATATTGTTATACTAAGTTCTCATATGGACTAAGCAATATATATTTATAAAGCCGACTAATGGGGTCAGTATAGATAGATAGATAGATAGATAACTCTTTATTGTCTCACCAACGAAATTCATACAATACAGGAATTATTAAATCTTACGTACTAGTGCAACAATGGGCGGTCTTATCGCTAATAGCGATCTCTATATGTATGATCTCAGTATGTATGTCAGCATCTTGGACTTCGCATAGGAAGCGGTTGATAACAGCTACAGCCCTTGCCGTTGGAGCATTATGAGCGTGTCACATGCGTAAGGCAGGAGGCGCAGCAAACAGCTGGTGGCGACGTCTTTGACCCGCGCGGATGTAGTTTTGCGGTACAAAGTAATGTAATCTGCTTAGCACTGAAGGATTGTCAATAAACATGTCTCAGGATGATGTGCGCAGTGCAATGTCGCGCGAAACTCTGTTTTAGAGTTCCAAGTGACACTGTTCTATTATGGGCCGGCCGTGGCGCTTAACACCAGGTGAACGACTACCTCGTCACATCTTTCAGTACCATAAAAAAATAAAACTTTTAATTTTTTTTTTTCTGCAAACACCGTTTATCTCTTTAAAACAAGAACGACCCAAATATTATACGCTATTATGCTGAATTCCTTTCAACCAAATCCCAAATCTATTGAGTCTTTTCAAAGCCATATTATTATTATCTCATAGATTCTGAACTCTTAGAAAAATTCTGCGAACTCACCGAATGCGTATGACAACTCAATAAGCTCAAGTTATGTCCATTTATAAAGTTATTTATCGGATTTTTTCTGAGAAAAGTGGATTTTCTGCTGTCGGATTTTCGGAAACTTGGTATACTAGTTAGGGGCCTATGATGAAAGAAATTGGCTTAATTTTTGTTCAGAATTTCTTTGAATCATGAAAGGCTGGTGAATGTGTGCCAAAGTTACTCTTGTAAGTCTTTTATAAGCCTGGTTTACTTGTGGATTTATTGAGCGAGGTAAAGTTGCCAGTATTCTGGAAACTTACCCACGCGGTGGTGAGTTTGATGAAGTTTTTATATCGTAATTTTTTTTTTAAATTTATTACCTGGATAAAAGAACAGGGCCTTGGCGCTATGCGAATACATGGCTGAATAGATTTACAACATAATTAAATTCTGTGTTCTACGGTAATTTTAAGCCATGTATATAGACTATATGCTTCTTCTGACAAGGGATTACAATAATGGTTTTAGTTGTGATTTTATTTTTATGTGTTTTTGTTGCTGGGTCTAGGCCGAGAATGTGGAACTAGGCTGAAAATTTGCGCTGGATGTCTTCGACGACCAGCAATATGCTGAGCCGACACCCATTCGATACTTCTTTCTTATTTGTTTTATTTTTTGTACCTTAATTTTAGGCAGGTATTGAATAAATGTTTTTCTATTCTATTCTATTCTATTATGTTTTTTTGGTATACCTAGTTTTACAATTGCAAATATTTTTTTGATTACTTATATTTTAATTTTAAAACTATCGTGAGTATGACACATTTTGTAAGATAAATAACGGCTAAAACTCACGTCAATTAACTCCGACCAGGTTTCGGACACATTCGATGTCCTTCTTTTGGGAGCCAGTTACTAACGCAAGCCGCGGCGGCTTTCACGAGCGTCAGCACGTAACTGGTCGGAGTAATTTCGACTTTTAATTGACGTGAGTTTTAGCCGTTATTTATATTACTTATATTATTTAATAAAGTGTTCTGTAATATTGCTTCTGTAAACTTCTGTTAACTTGTGGCTCTTATTTATTGGTATTTATCTATGAACTTCGTTCTTTGGTTCTGATGGTACATGTGCCATAATAATAAAAAAAAAAACGAATTAATCAAATGTACGCTCAGAGAATAAAAACATTCATCACCATAGAATCTACTTTTGCTTGTACAAGTGTTAACAGTCAGTTTTATCCATTTGCCGCCTCCATCATATCAATGTTCAAACAACATCGTGACAATGTGTCAATATTATAAAACTGACATATGTACTCAATTATTACATACTAAATAAATAAATAAGGAAAAGACATATATTTATACTGAAATACTAAGATCGGTAAAAAAAAAGAAGGTTGGTCAAAATTCCTAGTTGCACAATATCTTTATCAAATCAAGAGCTTGTAAATTCAAATTTTTCGTTTAAATATTAAAAACTGTAAAAGTATTTTCCTAAGCACTAAAAGCAAAAATAGACTTGTAAAACCACAGAGAAAAAACCTTTTTCCAATATAGATAATAAAAGTAAAAAAAAATGCTTGATACTGGGGATGTGGACTCCTGAAACGAATTTCCGCACAATCTACTCCACAACTCTACATGAACAATTTTAGTGCAGTATACTTATAAACAATACCTTATATCTAAATGGCTGAATGAAATATTAAATAAATAGATATAAATATTTGTGAACATTTCATAACAAATATATAAGATAAAACCATTTAATCTACTTTATAAAACTATAGAAACTAAAAACTTACTATATTACCACACTAAATAAAATATAAATAAATAAATATAAATATTTGTGAACATTTCACAGCACATTTTCAGCGCCATCTATCCTAAGTTTTGCTTAGTTTGGGGAGTAATATAAGAACCAGATGACTGATACAATACTCATACTTTACTTTTTGTTTGTAAATAGAATACATATAATACAATATAACACCCAGACACAGAACATCTATGAGTATGTTCATACAAATATTTATCCTCGGTGGGTATCAAACCCACAACCTACCGTTCAAAAAGCAGGGCTACTACCAACTGAACTATCAGGCCAGTCAAATGAAAGATTTTGACCAGCTGTACTAGTCTTAATTTAATGGACCCCTGCGGTTTTATCTGGCCATTGGCCTTAAGGGCCACCCTACTTCGTTTTGTTTGGTTTCTGTTATTATTTTATGCTTATTACTTAATAGCCATGGTATAAAGCAAGTACCGAAGAAAACTAAGTGATTTGACTGACAAACGGACAACAACAAAATGATCATACACACACTCAAAACGGAACCCTTAGACACTTATACTTATTCAGTGCCATTCAGAAGGGAGTATAGAGATCAGCATAAATTTTTGAGAGGAATCAAAATTTAATCAACAGTAGTAACAAAAGTATCATTGACGTAAAAATGAAAGCTTACATACTGTATCTCAATTGTCCACTGTCCACAGATAACAACTTCTGTACAATAGTGAACAAAATATAAAATGTTTTTTTCAGTGATAGTGATTGAAAATTAATCATCAATGGAAGTAAAAGTATCGTTGGCGTAAAGATAAAACCTTACATACTCTACCTCAATTGTCCACTGTACACAAAAAACAACTTCTGTACAATAGCGGACAAACTACTAAATGCTTTTTTTTCAGTAAGAGTGATCGAAGTTTTATCAATAATGAAAATAAAAGTATCATTGACGTAAAAATGAAAGTTTACATACTGTACATCAATGGTCCACTGTCTACAGAGAACAAATTCTGTACAATAGTGGACAAACTAAAAATTTTTTTTTAGTGATCGAAAATTAATCAACAATGAAAATAGAAATATCATTGACGTAAAGACAAAAGCTTACATACTGTCCTCACTTTTCCACTGTCCACATAAACTTCCATACAATAGCGGACAATCTAAGTTACAAACAATAATTTATTATGCTATAAAGTGTTTATTAGCTTTGTACAACTCAGTTAATTTGTTTAATGGCCCACATTTACTTATTTATAGGTATTTGTGTTGCTTAAGTTAGATGGACTGATATAATTTTGGCGTCTTGGTGTTAGGTGGTAGGACTTTTCTGTAAAGTTCGTCTAGGTAAGTACCACCGTTTTGCCAGTTATTCTGCCGCCAAGCAGTAGTGTGCAAGTACTACTGTGTTCCGGTTTGTAGGGCACTGTAGCTAGTGAAATTACTGGGCAATTGAGACTTTATCATCTGATCTCACAGTCGAGTAATCTTATTACCAGACTGTGCTGATGTCTCAGAATGATGTGCTAGTATGTGACCGTTGGGCGCTATTATTATTGTATTATTATTATTAAAACCCTCTGGTAGCTATTGATTGGTCAAAAATCTCGTCCAATTACTCTTCCGCTGGTTCTGATAACTAAAAGAAAGAAAGAAATTAAAAGTGAAAATCTGGCTCTATAAATAATATAAATAAATAATATGTGCGGACATCTCACACAACGCCATCTAGCCCCAAACTAAGCAAAGCTTGTACTATGGGAACCAGAGAACTGATACAATACTTAGATACTTTTTTTTTGTTTGTAAATACATACATAGAATACAATATAACACCCAGACACAGAACAAACATCGATGTTCATCACACAAATGTTTGTCCTGGGTGGGAATCGAACCCACAACCCGCAGTTCAGAAGGCAGGGTCACTACCAACTGAGCTATCGGGCCAGTCTAATAGCAGTAATAGCAGCCTAATAGCAGTAATATTCTATGCATAAAACACTAATGAAACGTTGCTACAAAACCAAAAACAGATTACGCTCATAGCATTTATGTTTTAAATAGGACCTAAAAACTTTATTTCCATCAACAGTGACATTTTTTGTGGTCCTCTCAAATTATTCACGACATGGACTCATCTCGTTTACTTATCGACTTACTATATTTATAGACCTGACTGACGTGTATAAAGAAGATTAAATTGTGGTAGAAGTGTCATCTGAGAAAAAGACTATTCGAAGAAGAATTTTCCCATTTGCCCCAGTTTTACCTGTTCCTTTTTATATAACGGTGGGATAAATAAAACTATTTCGTGCTATAAAAATCCCGTCTGTCCTCTGACAGACGGGATTTTTATAAAACTATTTCGTGCTATAAAAATCCCGTCTGTCCTCTGACAGACGGGATTTTTATAGCACGAAATAGTTTTATTTATCCCACCGTTATATAAAAAGGAACAGGACAAACTCACTGATTATCGATATCGAAAAAAGTTAAGTATAATAATTAATAATTCTAATTATTTAGAATTATTATTTATTTATTTATTAATAATCAATAAAACATATTGAAAAACTGTCCTACGACTCTTCGTAGGACAGTTTTTCAAAATGTTAGAATTATTAATTATTATACTTAACTTTTTTCGATATCGATAATCAGTGAGTTTGTCTGAATCCCATTGTCTGAAAGAGACAGAAATACTATTCGTCTGCTATTTTACTGTCACATTAAATATTATTAACACATTAATTTCACACACTACCTAGGCTCCAATTCTTGTCAGTTTGACTTTTCTGAAGTCCTAATCATTCAATTCGATTACAGAATATAAATAAAAAGTGGAAGATAAAACAAATATGGACGAGTATCCAGGCTTAGCATCAACCATTTAAAACAGCTTCTAGAACTGCTTTTTTAGTGTAATTTTTCCACTAGTGAAGCTAACAAGACAGCATAATGTCTTTGTCTACTACATCTAACTTCAATGCTCAGCTATAATTCTCTAAGGATACTCACCATGATATTCAGTGTTGATCCCTTGGGCCGTAGCGAGAGACCTGTCATCCCTGAAACAAAGGTGTCAGTTAATTATGTGCCGGCTAATCAAGAGGGATCATGTTAGGGTGTATTGTAGTAAAGGATGTCAGGTGCGACCCTATAATGTTTTGTATGAAATTTACCTATGTGAAACATACGTTTTCGGTTACACAATGGAATTTTCCGCTTAGACCTCGTACATTACCAGTGATGTATAACTACGCAAGGTGTTAAAAATTATAATTGGATTGCAAAAATCCTATCGCACAAAATATGGTAGCTAGTACTGTGCAAATCTCGTACTAGGTGGTAGGGCTTTAGCTAGTACTGTGGAAATCTCGTACTAGGTGGTAGGGCTTTTCTGCAAAGTTCGTTTAGGAAGGTACCACCGCTTTGCCAGTTGTTCTGCCGCCAAGCAGTAGTGCGTCATGTGTTCCAGTTTAAAGAGTCTGCCCGCGGTTTCACCCACGTGGCCTATAGGAAACGCAGAATAAAAAATTTCATAGATAATTCAACCACCCATTTCACCCTCTTAGGTATGGAATTTCGAAAAATCCTTTCTTAGTGGATATCTACACTTTACAAAGGACACAAATTGATGTTATCTATACATATAAAACTCCTTTATAATCAATTATAAAAGGCCTAACTGAATGACTTATATATATCAACGCATTGCCTAAACCGCTGGTCCTAGAGACTTGAAATTTGGAGGGTGTGTCCACTAAGAAAGGGTTTTTCGAAATTCCACCCCTACGAGGGTAAAATGGGTGGTTGAATTATCTATAAAAAAAATTCGTTTCCTATAGGCCATGTGGGCGAAGCCGCGGGTACGACCTAGTTAGTTAATAAGATATTGTATGTATTGCATGATTTGTATAGGTGGATATGTCATACGTATAGGCATTTTAACGTCACTATAAAAACGTTCTCTCAATTTAACATTTCAACGGTTTACTGGGCTGTTACTTTGTCAGTCTCGCTCGTAAATGATAAAGAGGTATGTGCACTGAGAGAGAAGGCAATTTTTGAAGTGAACATTTCTTTAGTTTCGTTGGGTATTTGGGGTGAACAAAAAGCTCGAAACTCGCGTCATTGTCACCAAACGCTTTGCATGAGCTATACGTATACTGTGTATAATTTTTGGCTGAGTAAAAAGCGCAAAATTAGCTTCATTTTCATTGCATACTTCCAATGAGCTATATGTCACAAGTAAATTAGTTTTCAACTCTATCGGCAGATTGAGACTGCCCCGACATTTTTATATACCATAAATGTACGGTGGCAAATGTTTGTGAAGTTTTTTACCCAAGTATTAAAAATTAATCCAAAAATAGCAATATCATTTATTTAAAAGGGCTTAAACCAGTTGATTTGTTAGTTTAATCTAACAAATCATCCAGTTAGTTGTTAGTTTAATCTAACAAATCATCCAGTTAGTTGTTAGTTTAATCTAACAAATCAACCGGTTTAAGCTCCACCTGGATGCGTCTGATTGAAAATCACATGGACTACTACTGAACCACGTTCTTTAACTAAACACACTTGTACCAATGAAAAATATTATCAGTGTGAAAATCTTGCAATGATTACACTATACGGTTTCCAAAGTCAAATTAATTGCAAATAAGCTATTTTTAGCACTTTTACAAGTCGAAATCACGATATTTAAAGCGTGCTTCACTTTTTTTATAGTAATGATTTACTAGGTGGTAGGACTTTATTGCAAAGTTCGTCTAGGTAGGTACCACCGCTTTGCCAGTTATTCTGCCGCCAAGCAGTAGTGCGCAATCACTGGTGTGTTCCGGTTTGAAGGGCACTGTAGCTAGTGAAATTACTGGGCAAATGAGACTTTATGATCTGATCTCACAGTTTAGTAATCTTATTGCTAGATTGTGCTGATGTCTCTGGATGACGTGCGCAGTGCAGTGTCACGCGAACCTTTATACTTTAGAGTTCCGAGTGATACTGCAGCTGATATGGGCAGCCGTGTCGTTTAACATCAGGCCAACGGCTAGCTCGTCACGTCATTCCTTAACAAAAAAAAAATGAATGATGTGACGAACTAGTCGTTCACCTGATGAACGGCTGCTCATAAAAGTTGCAGTTTTACTCAGAACTCGATAGTTTTGCATGTCTCTGTACTGCGCTGATAGACATCAGTAGTCTGGTAATCTTAATATACATAATATTAAAAAAACTAGCAATAACGAATTTAAAAAAACTATTGATAAATGGCTAAAAAATTATGATTATGATGGAATAGAAAACATGCTGGCAAATTTATATATTCAATAACTAATTAATTTATATATTAAATAAATAATTATTTTGTATAAATGTACATGCACATACACATACACATATACATACACAAACACATATACATACACATACACACATACATACACATACACACACATACACATACACTCACATACACCAACACATCATACACATACATACACATTCATACGATCTGACATAAATCAAATGTAACTAGATATTAAATAGGAGAAGCCACTGACTCCTGAAACACAGTGAACACTAGTTCAGGAGTCTATGGATTCACTACATAAACTGTTGTAAAATATTTATGTCAATAAATGATTTGTATTTGATTTGTATTTGAATCAGATTACTAAACTGTGATATTTGGTCATAAACTCTCATTTGTCCAGTAATTTCACTAGCTTCAGTGCACTTCAAAACCGGATCACAGTAGTGTTTGCGCACTACTGTGATTGGCGGCAAAATAACAGGCAAAACCTACCTAGACGAACTTTGCAGAAAATTCCTACTACCTAGTCCTTCTACCGTCGCTCCCGTTGTACCTCCACCTCAACGAGTAGGTATATTCAGTGTCATAAAACTTTAAAGCCAATAAAACCGGGCCATCTCCGAAACAGCTGATAAGCGCTTTTTATTTAACCGTACTTCAGGCACGGTCGCAGAGTTTCATTTTTCAGATAAGTGAATTCCAGGATTTCAGACCATTTCTAAGTTTAATGCATATAATTACGCATTGAGAGCATTCCATCTAAGGAAGAGTAGTAATGAAATCATATATTTACATATTTGACACAGCGCCATCTAGCCCCAAATTAAGCAAAGTTTGTACTATGGGAACCAGATAACTGATAGAATAGTTACATACTTTTGATTGTTAATAAATACATAGACACACCCAGATACATAAGAAAACATCGATGTTCATACCACAAATGTTTGTTCAGGGTGGGAATCATTGAAAGTAAAACAAAGTGTGAATGTCCCAAAAGTAGTATTAATATCTCTAGGGTAGAAACAGCTGACTTTCTTACCTGTGATATTGTTTAAAAATGTGTTCCTTGTCCTTCTTCACGTATACCAAAGTGATGGCAGCGCCTGAAACAAAAAAAAAAGAATTGCTTATAAAATAAATATGATAATTAAGTCATTTAGGGATTTAAACTCGTGACCCACATACTTAAGTCAGTTGAAGTTTAAATTAAACTTGTCACTTTAAACTTCCAAAAAAATGCATATTAAATCACGCACGTGCCGGGTCTAAAGTTTTCTTTAAATAATCCATTTTTTTGTAGCCAACGGACATGCTTCCGTTGTGGGTTGGCTAGCATGCTACACCTTCGATCGCATCGTCACTTACCATCAGGTGAGAGCGTCGTCAAATGGTAGACAAGCTGCAAGTAAAAAAAGCTACAAGTACTCCGTGTTTTTGAAGTAAATTATAATAATAATATGTGTGGACATCTCACACAATGCCATCTAGCCCCAAACTAAGCAAAGCTTGTACTATGGGAACCAGATAACTGATACAATACATAGATACTTTTTGTTTGTAAATACATATATAGAATACAATATAACACCCAGACACAGAACAAACACCTATGTTCATCACACAAATGTTTGTCCTGGGTGGGAATCGAACCCACAACCCACAGTTTAGAAGTCAGGGTTACTACTAACTGAGCTATCGGGCAAGTCAAAAATAAAAAGAAGCTACAAGTCCGTTACGCCTAACGCACCAGAAGAGCAACGCTAAAACAATAAAAAGAGAGGCTTATGATTATAGCGCTGTGCTAGCTGAAGTAGACTTTATGGCGTTGTAGCAAAAGTTGCAATTTACTTAAGTGACTTCAAAGAGTGCATCTTCTGTACTTTTACTATTAGGTGTTACAAGCGTTGGTTTGTTTCAACCATCAGGGCTTTCTCTGATATATAAGTAAGTATAGGTGGTCTTAAAGTTTGACCTCAAATTTACTGCCGAATACCGTTATTTTTCATTCCGTTGCTTAATGACTCGTCTTACATCTCAACAATTAAAAACGTCAAATTGTTGAGCCGAAACAATTTGAATTTTAGGGGTAGCGTTTGTTTTACGGCCGCGGGTGAAGGTCTAATTTTGTTTTATGCGTAACCAACTTTAATTACTTTTCACTTGAGCCTTGGTGGGGTTTATTTCCACTGTGTTACGGAAAACATACAAAAATATATCTAAGAGCGACAACTACTAAAAAAACGGAAAACAAAACTCCAGGTCGCATGACTTACGGACAGATCTATGAACAAAATATAGTGTAATAGCACTTTTTAAACTCATTCTTATTAACCTTGAAACTTTTAATATTATAACTGATTTAAAAATACTCTAAAAATATTTGTTTTAATAATTTAAAAATTCTTTTTATAAAAATGATCATCATCATCTTCATGATCATTTTAAAATTATTTTCATAAAAATAATCATCATGAAAATGTGAACGGACTCTACGCCGTATCTGCTACGGCGTAGCTACTACGCTTTAGCAACAATAACGTAGCACTCCTACGATAATCTTCCATGTCATACGATACAAAATTGTCTCCAGTTTGTCTCTTACAAAGATGGATGACAGTTTTAAGTGATGATTAATGAGGACAGCTGTCTTATTCTGTTAGGTAAACATTATTTTTGAATAATACAGCTTATCTTTAAGAACATTAAATTGAATTTCGTCTAACATATTTATCTGTGTTGTTGTTAGTATAATAAGTGGTCGACCAAATTAAATGATAGGATAATAGTTTTATAGCATTGTGAGACTCTCACTGTAAATACAAAAATTGATAGGTTGATACTCAATTCAAAATCATACAAAATAAGATTAAAACACACGAAAGCAAGAGAGTAACGAAAGCAAAAGCGAGAAGAAAACATGCGCTTACTTATTTCCCCGCAAACCATATTTTCTTCGCATTCAAACTATTCTGTGTTTATCTCGATACCATTATCAATCTTTGCACAAAATATCATCCAAATTGACTAAGCCGTTTAGAGAGAGTCACCCAGACAAACAAGTAGCCCAAATTTAATTAGTTTTATTTATTTTCTTTTAATATTAGATTGATATTTAATTGTTTATTCGTCAGTACCTCAAAATTATAAATAGCACAATATTTTTATCAATTTAATAACAAAATTATAACATCAAAAAGTGGAATGAATCAATTTTATTTTTTAATCTGAATAAAAAAAATCGCGATTATAAAGCAGTTTGATCAAAGGACGTTTTCCAAATAAGATTTGATAATTTCAATAAATTATTAATATAAATTATATTCAATAAATTCTAATTTACGAATGTTCGCGCACTGTTTAATGAGACACCATTCATAGAAACGCCCGAAAATTCACTGAAAATTACAATTTTCGTTGAATGAGGTAACAAGTTGTATAGAAAGTCCGGATGAGTCCTTTTCGCCTGAATTTGGCCTCTATTGTCATGATAATGAAGCTCAATTTACAGTTATACGATTTGTGCGGAAACTTTATTTAAGCTACCTAACATCAAACGTGTTTAAAGTCAAATCGCGCAGGTCAAAATTCTCCTAACGATTTCCTTAATATAAAATTATTAAGGGGCGTCCCGCGGTTTTGTATTTAAGTTTTTCTTTGACGAAATCTCAATTACATTTTATTGGTTGAGTAACATTTCATAATGCATTTGATGTGATTTCAACTTCGTAAGCTTACTTGATCTTCTTAATGATTATTATTATTTTATTTGAAGTCTCTTATAAAACAGTTGTAACCAGTTAACGAAATATTTTACTTTACATTACAATAAAAATTATTTTAAATGCAATACTAATATTGATTAAACATAAGTTAAAGAGTTTCATATGTGAGTATAAACTTGTATATATATGCACAAAAAAAACAAGTGTGCTTTAGACCACACGACTGAAGTAAATTTAGTTTAGCTCCATTTATCGGCCGGCATAACTTTGTTTTAGTTTTGTATAATGTTAATGTCGCCATCTTGAAAATTGTAAATTGTCATTTTACTTGACATACCAACCGAGTAATATAAATTTTTAACTTTGTTATGTTGACAGTGGAGATCTACGTGAGCCGATTTCAATTTCCGTTCGCCTCGCATTCACCAGCTTACTCCACAATTCAAGCATGCGTAAAAACGTTCAACTTCAATAAAATTAACTTAAAATAAAAGGGTAGTTCTACACTAACATCAGTGCGTGTAATTAGCCCGTAGCTCACTGGCGGCTATAAGATACAGCGGCCGTGGCTAATGGACCGAACGCACATTAGGACAGTGCGCTGTTAGGTTGGAGGCACACTGGCACTATTTAATATCGATTAAATAACTTATATTAATGCTGGCACTTATTTGGAACCACGAATCAGTATTGCAATTCAACGGGATAGTTCTGCCAGCATGTTGGGTACGCTACCAGTAGTGGGCTGGAGCATTTGGACTGTCCATAAGCTATCACGGCCAGTTTAGAGTCCAAAGTTATTTTTTTATAGTAGATTGTATTTAGTATTAGTCATTATATCATTGTAGTATTTAATTGAAAATAAAAGCATTTTGCCGGTAAAAAAAAGAAAGAAAAACCTAATATTTAACTGTATGTAAATAAAACAGAAAACAATAAAAATAAAACTTGATCTAACAAACCACTACCAACTTACGTAGGCAACGTGCCCAATATGCTGGCAGCCTTGCCACGTTGAATGGCAAATTTTGGACAAAGGCCAGCATTTTGGTGTAGGCATGAGTTGCTTCGACCAGACTTGCTATTTAAATAACTTGTATTCTTAAATCGATAACATTTATTTTTTACAATATATTACTGCAGTTCTCTATCATTTTCGAAGTCATCTTCTAAAGAACTCATATATAAAATATGACATTTGGAATTCGAAACATCGGGCAAGACGTCATGCGTCTTATATTTTTTAAAAGTTCCGTCCGCACGATAACGTCTTCGGCCGCGTACGATACTGGAACTTCATAACTAGTTCCGATCGAAGACTTTTTGTCCCCCCTTTACGAAATCAGTTACACATTTCTTTGGAGTTACTGTATTTAGAGTAAGAGCTTTGATTATTTTTATGGTATACATTTGCACATGCGTATAAATAAGAAAAATTTAACATTCTATGTATTAATGCAGTAGTTATCTACAAGAAAATGTATTATTTCATTGAAACTAGTTACGTAATAAAAAGTCAGTATCGTGTAAAGATAAAACGTATTCTATAGTTATTAGTAATCCGAAACTTTGGTTACGTAAGCCGAATGTAGACTTATCACTGAAATATAAACATTTCACTATTTATTGGGTTTATTATTTCAATTATTTTCGGATTTATAAATTTTGTTTTGTTATGTGAAATAATAATAATAAAAAAAAAAAAAAAAAAAAAAAAAAAAAAAACCGCTGACAACTTCAAACGTCTTGTTGTTTTATCAAATTTTATATATTTATTTTAAATACTTTACAACATTTTATTGCACATGAATGAAACGCAAATATACTTTCTACAGTTTTATTAACGATTTTATCGACCAAAAAGATTTTTACATTTATTGTTTCGTGAAATGGCAAATTTTCTCGTAGTGACATTGTCAACAAGAAGTGTCAACAACATTAAATTCCACCACAACAGTGATGATATTACGATCGAAGACGAAAACAGCGGATAACAAATGCGCACGACTTCCACCTCTGCCTGTCTCGTCATCTCCGAGTTCTTCGTCGGGCGATGAGTACGCTACTCCGCCCGACACCACTGCGTCGAGTGACGATGATGGGCTACCGTCTCCTCCGCCGCCGCCACCACCTGCGCGACGTGGGCGACCACCGCTGCCGGCACGCTTGGGGCCTGCGGGGCAACCTGCTCCGCGCCCGGCCCCCGCTACCGGTGGTGTAGTGCGCCGCATGCGATGGACTCAAACAATGAACGAGAACTGCATGCGGGCATATTATGGGGCTACAGAGGGAGGAAGCAGCCTGACTGCGTACCGAGATAGGATGTTGTCTCTGTTTCAGGAGCTTGAGCCATCCATCTCCGTATCCGCCCAACGACTGTCGGATCAAGTGCGGGCTATTCATCGGTGTAAGCTGTTGGACCAGTCTGCGCTTGATCGGTTGCGCCTGGAGACGCTGCCTATTCCCGCTACTTCTCCGTCGCCGTGGGTCCTGTCTGCTGCGTTGTCGGATCCGGGACCAATTGTGGGCCCGCCACTGGTGACGCCGCTGGGAGGTCCCGTGATTGATGGGGAGGAAAGTGTGAGTGACAGCGTAAGTACCCAGGTGAATGAGCTATTGAGGAGCACTTTGGAGGACGCGATTTTGCGGTATCGGTCCACGCCTACCTCTAGGCCGCGGCTACCACGTTTGCCGAGAAATAGACGAAACCTAGTGCTAATGGGAGCCCTGAACACTTTGCTAGGTCCGTACTTACGGACTAGCGAAGACTTAGTTGATACGCACTCGATATTGTACTGCGGGGCCATCGCGGTATGTCACGTGGCTCGTGTCAAGTTTCCGGACACTGACCGAGCACCGCGACCCGCTGACGGTGCTCCTGCATGGCAGGTGCGGATCGAGAAGCGTATCACTACATTCAGGACTCTCATAGCGAAGCTGGTCTGCTTCAGTCGGGGCAATCATCGTCCCCGCGTCATGCGTTTTGTGACCCAAGCCTTCGCTGGGACCGGTATCAGGCCCCAGGATTATATGGCATGCGTCACGGAGCGCATCGACTTCCTGAAGCAGAAAGTCTATGCGTGGGCAAGTCGTATTCGCCACTACAGAGAACGCGTGGATAGGTACCAGATGAATCGCCTTTTCCAAAGTGACCAAAGGAAGGTGTACCGGGACTGGGAGGGAACCGGCCAACGTGTGGTCGACGGCCAGCTACCAGATGCAAACGTCATGAACGAATTTTGGCGAAACATCTGGTCGGTGCCCGTCGACCACTCGGAGGGTGATTGGATACGTGTTGTCAAACATGTGTGTGAGCCGATCGAGTCCATGGGGTCTATTACTATAGACCCTGAAGACATAAGTTGTGCGATCCGTACAGCCCAGAACTGGAAAAGTCCTGGACCTGATGGATTGCACAACTTCTGGATAAAATGGATTCGGTGCTCATACCCGTGTTTGGCAACACAATTCCAAGAAGCCCTCGAAGCTGGTTCGCTCCCAAAATTCATGACAACCGGTATCACCTTCTTGCTCCATAAGTCCGGTAGTACCACGGAAGCGAAAAATTACAGACCCATTACGTGCTTGCCTACGCTGTACAAGCTCCTTACATCCATTCTGAGAACAAAAATTAACTCGCATATTACAGTGAACAATATTTTGGCCCCTGCTCAGAATGGATGTAGGGTTGGGTCCCGTGGTACTAAGGAGCTCCTCCTCATCGACACGGCCATCTGCCAGCAAGTCCGGCGGAATAGAGGGGCTCTCTCTACTGCCTGGATTGACTATAAAAAGGCCTATGATTCGGTGCCTCATTCGTGGCTGAAGAGGGTATTAGAGTTGTATAAAATAAATGCAACTCTAAGATCCTTTTTAAGTGCATGCATGGGGCAGTGGACCACAGTCCTTCGTCAACCAGGTGGGGGAGACAGCGTTTCTGACCCGCAGAACTTCATAAGGATAGAGCGAGGCATATTCCAGGGTGACAGTCTGAGCCCATTGTGGTTTTGTCTAGCGTTGAATCCTCTCAGCACTTTGCTGGGGGATTCAGGGCTAGGCTATCGGCTTCGGAGAGGAGGTGAGATCATATCTCATCTACTGTACATGGATGACCTCAAGCTGTTCGCACCGCAACGCCCACAATTGATGAAGTTGTTAAAAATCACTGAGAATTTTAGCAACTCTATCAAGATGGAGTTCGGTGTTGATAAGTGTGCGGTTATGCATGTACATGGAGGTATGTCAGAGTCGTTAGGTATTTCGGTAGGGGACGTTAAGCAATCGGTGAAGGAGCGCTTTTTGCCGCCTGACAAAAGTACTCAACAGTCTTTTGTCGGGTGGCAACAAGGCGCGCGCCTTCAACGCCTGGGTGATGCCCTTACTGATGTACTCCTTTGGCATACTAGGGTGGACTCAGACCGAGCTGGACGCCCTGGATAGGAAGGTCCGTCAAGTACTTACATCACATCGCATGCTTCACCCACGCTCGTCTGTTATGAGACTATACATTCCGCGGAAATGGGGGGGTCGAGGCTTTTTAAACGCTAAAAACCTCCATAACCGGGAAATGTATAGTCTCCGGGAGTATTTCCTTAGCAACGAGTGTGGGATGCATCGCGATGTGGTGGCAGTTGACAAGGGCCTTACGCCGCTCTCCTTGGCGAATGGGAACTGGCGTAAACCGGTGGTACTTAGCACCGATGACCGTAGGGACGTATGGAAGGGCAAGGAGCTGCATGGGCGGTTCTATCGGGCCTTGACAGGGCCCGATGTGGACCTTCATGCATCGGTGAACTGGCTGCGTTTCGGCGACCTATTCGGGGAAACCGAGGGTTTTGTATGTGCAATTGCAGACGTAGTTATCAAGACGAACAACTACCGGAAATATATCATGAAGGACGGTACGGTCGACATATGTCGGGCATGCCGCCGTCCCGGAGAATCTCTCCGACATATCATTTCCGGTTGTTCTCATCTTGCTAACGGAGAGTACTTACACAGACATAACCTAGTGGCCAGGATCATCCATCAGCAGCTTGCCCTTCAGTACGGCCTTGTCGAGTCCGAGGTGCCGTACTACAAGTACACACCGGGGCCGGTTCTCGAAAATGGCCGTGCATTGCTCTATTGGGATCGCTCTATCATCACAGACAGGACTATTGTAGCTAATAAGCCTGATATCGTGCTGATAGACCGGTCCCAACGCCGTGCAGTGCTCGTTGATATCGCTATTCCACATGACGAGAACCTCGTGAAAGCTGAGAAGGACAAACTCAGCAAGTACCTTGACTTAGCTCACGAGGTAACCGCCATGTGGAGTGTTGACTCAACGAGCATTGTTCCGATAGTTGTTTTGGCGAACGGCCTTATAGCGAAGAGCCTCGACCAACACCTCGAGAGGCTCTCGTTAGACGGTTGGATCAAGGGTCAGATTCAGAAGGCAGTACTTCTTGACACGGCACGTATTGTCAGGAGGTTCCTCACTCTGCAGCCCTAACCACCGGTAGCTTGGGCCTTGCCCCGCTGCTGACGGCACACTAGGTTTAGGTTTTTTATTGTATTTTTGTAATGTTACTTTTATAGAAATATTGTAAAAAACTTAAATTTAAGATTGTAAATAAATAAATGAATAATAATAATAACGCTCAATGATCACATGATCCTGGACCCTAACTAGGATTTCCTATGTCTAGGGACCAGGAACTACGAGGACCATAGTCCCACAACACCCAAAGTCAAAATATTTATTGCAAATAGGCTAATTTTAGCACTTTTACAAGTCAAAATTATATTAGGTACTTAAAATTAAGTTATTTCACTAAGCATCTAAAATTACAAAGTGCTTATTGTCAAATAATATATATATAGCAAGCCCATTACAATATATGAGTTTGAAAAAAAAAAAGCAGTAGCTCTTTCTCACTACTGGTGCAGGCAATCCGGCACAATGCAGAATAGAAAACTTTGATCCGAAGCTTCGATTACAACTGTAAAGAAGAAGCTACAAGAAACTTTACATCCAGACTCAGAACATTGATTCGCGCTTTTTTTCTGTGCATAAATACTTGTTCTGCCGCGGGAATCGAAACCAAACAACCAAACCACAGAGTCTGTCTGTTTTAAAAATAATATTTTCCGTTACGAATGTGATATCGTTGTGCCCGCGCCCTAACGAAACATTTGCCACTAACGACGCTCCTTCCGTACATTAGTACGTAACATTATCTACACAGTTGCGATGTAATGTACATTGTGTGCTAACGGTCACGTTTAACGATTCCACTCGTCGTTATAATGTTTAATCTATTAATAATTGCAACTATATTTTTTTACGGCCTAACCACAAAAGATTTAAACAAGCCGGAAACAAGTGTTAAACTGCTGCTTTGTATTGTTAAACACACTTTTGACGTCTGTCTAAGCCTTGTTTGTGTATTTGTGGTAACACGGTTAAAATTTATTTACTAGACTGGCTCGATAGCTCAGTTGGTAGTTACCCTGCCTTCTGAACTGTGGGTTGTGGGTTCGATTCTCATTCAGAACAAACACTCTGCTGTATCGGTCTGTGTACAACTGATACACAAAGTAAAATAAATTTCCTTCCTTTTTTGTGTGTTATACCATTTTTGTGCTCTAGTAAAGAGTGAGCACTATACTGTTTACATAGCCGTTGAACGAATCAAAGTGTCTTAAAAATCTATATATATAAAAGAAAGTCATGTTAGTTACACTATTTATAACTCAAAAATGACTAAACCGATTTGGCTTAAAATTAGTGGGGAGGTAGCTTAGAACTAGGAGACAGACATAGGGTACTTTTTATCCCAATATATCGCGTTTTACTTATTCACCCGTGTGAAGCCGGGACGGGTCAACTAGTTTAGATTAAAAAATACAATTAGGTTGTGCACGCGGGGGCAGGTATTAAATTCTTATTTTTATGTAGGCGCTACCCTTATGTCTCACGATGGCAGCGGATAATAATATATTTCATATGCGGTGAATGGTGGGTTTACTGTCTATCACCTAGCGTGTGGGCAACGCTCGTAGGAGTAGACAGTAATAATTTACTGTCAACAACACAACATAACTAATTATAGTTATGTTGCTGTTTACTTAATTAATTACAGGCACTGATGAATTGGTATTTGGGTAACTTTATAAAATTGACTTGGTGCCCCACAGAACAGTATCCTTTTATACCTTCTCTTTCAGTGCATAAGAGCAGGCAAAGGGAAACAAACAGCACCGTTCTTCTAGGTCTGCATTATGATCTACCGCGATTACCAAGACGGTCTGCCAATCGTGGTAATTATGGAAAACCACTCCAAAAACGGGGGGAGGTCTATGATTAGCAGTGAACTCAAAAGACTGATTATCTAAATCTAAATTTAAGTCTGTTAGATATTGTATTGTATCGTGTGCTATTATGTATTAGTATGTTTATTGAGTTATTACCTTCCTCTTCCATTTCCTTCTTGTCAATGTAACCTACTTAAGTTTGTACTTTCTGCTTTCTATTTTCAATATGGAATTTTATAAAATAAAGTAAATCCGTAATTGGATGTAAGTTCTAATATTAAGTGAAACTATTTCTTAGCTTAAGATCTGTGGATTTTGTGAAATAAATAAATAAAAAATAAAATAAATAAATTATGTCAAACTAATTAACAAATCACAAGTCATCGATAATTTTTATTTATTTATTTAATACCTTATGCACATAAAAAGTACAAAGGTGTACTTAATGCTTACAGAATTTTCTACCAGTCAAGCAAGGTGTGCAGAGAAACAATTTGATTAGGCGTGTCTATAAGGAAATGAGCATCATTCTGAAACATTTTTGATTATCATATAAATTAAAATAAAACTATAGCAACAATACAATAAGGGTACATATATATGACGGCGGCTACGTCCAGTTATAAACTCCATGCACAGCGGGCAGTACCGTAATTTACCCTGTGACAGCATTTAAATTTATTACAGTGGCAACACCGGCAACTGTCATCGCTGCCCCACCCGTCTGGCTATATAAAGGGATCGATTGGTGTGCTACGGATCATTCTTGTTCCAGACACGGCGCGGTGCGGACATGCTGAAGGCCTATACTTATATAGGTTGCAACCTACCTACGCGCACAACCCGTTCCTGCCCACATATACATATTTTACAAATTTAATAAATTACTAATATAAATGAATACTGGTTTTGGTTGATTGGATAGTATTAGATTATATATATATATAGATTCTGAGCAAAGTATGTGCCAGAGCTGGCACATACTTTGCACAGAAGTTAAGTCTTCTAATTCAGAGAGGTAATGCTGCCAGTATTCTGGGAACCTTTCCACGCGGTGGTGAGTTGGATAGCATATTTGTTTTGTAAAAAATGTTGTATTAATACAATACAATACAAAAATTCTTTATTGTACACCAGAAGAAAAAACAGTTACAGATGAAGAAACTTAAAGCTATAGTACAATGGGTGGACTTATCGCTGAAAGCGATCTCTTCTAGTCAACCTTTGGATGGAAATAATTGTTAGAGAGATAGAGGTCGGTAGTGTAAACGAATGGAATAAAATTGAAAATAATAAAATTTATAAAAAATAAAAATAAATAAAGATAATAAAATATTGATTGTATTGTATTGTTATATTAACTGTAATTTTTATTTATAGAGTGCCTGTACATATTAATGTTTTTGTGGAATAAAAGCATTAATTGGTATTACTTAGAAAAAATGAATACTACAATATAGATAATTTATACATAATTAAATAAAATACAAATATCGTTGTTTTCAAAATAAAACCATTATTAAGACATCACGATAATTACCTCTATACCATTTCAAAAAAGGCACGCTATTTACACAATACATTACAATGTCAGTATGATAACTCTCGAATTTTTATTCACTGTGTCACGAGAGATTTGTCTGTTACTGTCGAGTTGTCAACGTCATTTGCTTTAAATAGTTTGTACTAAGTTATTGAAGGGTTGAGAATAAAAAGGGTTCAACTGTCAAATTGATAGTTTCGAGAAAATTGACTTTAAACTTCAACGGCGTTATTTTAATGTAGAGTGCTTATAAGGTAATAGAAAAGGTTTATGTAAGTTTCAGTTCCTTGAAATTGTTTTAATTCTATTTTAAAATACTAAATATAGTACAATTACTGTAAAAATATAATATAATTAAATATATTTTATATAATAAATTAATATAATGTTTTTATGCTAAGCGAACTGTATTCCTATGAGAGACAAACCATTTTCAAACTCAAAATCTCGAGATTTAAGGCTCATTTTGGTATTTTGAGAATGTATTATTGTAGATAATTTCACGCTGAATCCAATGATATCCATAAGTCATATAGTGAAAAAAATCAGTTAATCCCTTATTGTTTTCACCTCTTCAATTGTGTTTCGAGAGACAAAACAGTACTACAATACTTTACCACCACCTATCGAATAGTTCAGAACTAATTGATTTAAATGCGTTTGAAATATTTCTCATCAATTTGCATAAATAAATATTACTTCAAAAAATAAACAATAATGAAAATAAAAATTAAGTATCTCAAGAAATTACTAAATTGTGGGCATTTTAAAATACAGGAATAGAAAAAGACAGCTCAAACACGAAGTGACGTCAGTTACCAGTCGTCACAGTAACTCATTACTAAGTTGTGGTACCTCTATGGTAGCTTTACATACAATTTCTTTGGCATGTGACGTCACTAGCAAAACTTCTAGCTATGAGGAAGCTTCAAACGATCTCTTTTGTAAGAAAAGGACAGGCGATGCCCACTCCAGAAACATCCCATACTGTTACAAAGCTCTACAGTAACTAGCTTCAGCGAAAGCAGGAAAACCATTATCCAACGGCGATGTTAGATCGAGCGAAACACCCGCGTCATTAGCTTAATTACGAAGATGGTAGGCTGCTTTTGAAACGTTTTTTGCTGTGTATAGGGTTCTCTTGATGTATTGGATCGAAAAAGTCGGTGTTTTGTATATGTGCGTATGTAATTTGAGTAAGTAGCGTATTATGGAAGTAAGCTTTTACAAATAGCATATATGGCAAATTCTGATTGATTTTAGATATAAGTGTTTATGTGATTGCTAAGTATTTTCAAACGTTAGATACAGAATTTTAAGAAGCAATCACTTGCTTAGTATTTCAAATATAACATCATCAGTGAGAAGACGTCCGGTGATGAATATATAGAACACGAGCTTCTGCCCGCAGCTTCACCCGCGGCGTGGCCTATGGGAAAATAATTCAACCACCCATTTCACCCTTTTAAAGGTGGAATTTCGAAAAATCCTTTCTTAATAGATGCCTACGTCATAACATCTACCTGCATGCCAAATTTCAGCCCGATCCATCCAGTAGTTTGGGCTGTGCGTTGATAGATCACTATGTCAGTCAGTCAGTCACTTTTGAGTTACTCGTATATATACTCGTACTTAGATTCACATAGGAAGCTTTGTTAATGACTGCTTGGTTTTACAATCAACGGCTCCCGATGATTTTGATCTGATAAAATGCTAAATGAAGTGAGAATAGGACCACTTTATCTCTTTGCGTGGATGCCATTAGAGAGCTGGCTAAGGGAATATCTAGGGAATGGGCAGCAGGATTTTCCTCAGCCTGCATTATAATTTACAATTTATTTGGCACGTGATGTAACTAGAAAAACATCATAGTGGCTATGAGGAAGTTTCACACGATCTCTATTTTGCAAGAAAGGGATAGGCGATGCCCACTGTATCATCACCACTGCAATCATCAAGCTGTCTTCCAATCGTAGTGAATAAGTCAAACCCATGCCAGCCCCTTAAAAAAGCATCTAAAGTGGCTCTATCTCTCTTGCCCCTACAGTAACATACAAAAGGTGACTATTTCTTTCTGTCTTCACGTTTGAAATAATATGTAATAATAATAATAATAATATGTGTGGACATCTCACACAACGCCATCTAGCCCCAAACTAAGCAAAACCTGTATTATGGGAACCAGATAACTGATGCAATACTTAGATGCTTTTTGTTTGTAAATACATACATAAAATACAATATAACACCCAGACACAGAACAAACACCTATGCTCATCACACAAATATTTGTCCTGGGTAGGAATCGAACCCACAATCCACAGTTCAGAAGGCAGGGTTACTACCATCTGAGCTATCGGATCAGTCAGTTTGTTGTCTCAACTTCCGTTCACCTCACCAGTTTACCCCCAAGTCGAGCGTGCGTAAAGAAGTTTTACTTTAAATATTAAAACCAATTATGTTACAACATAGATATGTATGTAATATGTATTCTATCAACTGACGAAATACTAAAATTTAACAAGAACCACTAAATACTACCTACTAAAAAAAATTTGAATATATACTAGCCGCGATGATCTAAATGCATGTACTCGTGTGTATGTTGAAATAACTTAATAATTTTAATCAGATTTAAAAAAATATTGTGTGCTAGTACTTATAGTAGGTACCTAAATAGTTCTGAATCTATTTTCAAATTCAAAATGTCCTCTCCCACAGGTAAAGTATCATGTTAAGTAGAATTTACTCCCCTACGTATTGGATGGTTTCAATTCCGATATGACGGCACTTCAGTTCAACGTCATATTAGCATCCACTCGCGATATTGCAGCAATTTGATAGCACTTCTACTATTTTTACAGAAAGGTTAAACATCTAGTTAATCATCTAAAAAAATTTTATAGAAATAAGTAACTTAAAGAGTAGAAATGAAAAAGTTTTATTTAGGGGCAACTGCTGACATACGCAAAGTAAGTAACTAAAAGAGCAGAGATGTTGACATACGCAAGGTAAATAACTTAAAGATCAGAGATGAAGAAGTTTTATTTAGGGGCCGCTGCTGACATACGCAAAGTAGGTAATTTAAGGAGCACAGATGAAGAGGTTTTATTTAGGGGCCCCTGCTGACATACGCAAGGTATGGTAACTAGAGCAGAAATGAAGAGGTTTTATTTACGGGCCGCTGCTGTGATACGCAAGGTAGGTAACTAGAGCAGAGATGAAAAGGTTTTATTTAGGAGCCCCTGCTGACATATTACGCAAGGTGGGTAATTTAAAGAGCAGAGATGAAGAAGTTTTATATAGGGGCCCCTGTTTAAATACGCAAGGTAGGTAGCTTAAAGAGCAGAGACGAAGATGAGGAACAAGATGATGACATTATTGAGATGAGGGACTCATCATCAAGTTTATGTCTTGTCGGTGCTGGTCATTTTCTTGTCGCGGTTATTCTGGTGTCAGAATTTAAAGGCTGTCCAATAGCTTCTGATTTATCTTAACGACTAGAATTTTACGACAACAACTGAGAATGACAGCTTAACGTACCCTCCAATACATGGATCCGTTGTAAATGCCACTATTTAATTTTAGTCACCTATCTAAGCTAATGATAACAACGAACGGTTGCTAGCCATATCAAATTCAAATTATTGATTCTCTATAGATACGGGTTACATAATTTGTTAAGTAGAATTTTACACTCTACGGCTTCCCACAGTTCTGATTTCCTATCACCGACCTACTTAGGAGGACTTACAAGGAGAACCTTTCCCCCTTTATTTAATATCAATACGATACAAATAAATTTATCCCTTTGTTATTTAATTCTGTCATTAATTTATTTACATTTGTACCGCTCAAATCTCGCTAAGACGTTAATTTGTGTTTGTTAGTCAAGAATAAGACGCTTTCTCCAGACCTCGTGCCGGAACGAGAATGAACCAGTATAAACTGGAATTAACTGGAATTAACCAGATTGAACAAGATTGTGAGCGAAATTGCTGGCAAGGATTCGGCCGCAATCTGAGATTTTGTTACGTGCGGAAGATATATAAAAATTATGGATATGGTAATACATGATATATTTTTTTATAAAGCGGGTTTTATTTTTTCATGGTTGTGTTTTAATACTATAAGCAAAGCTAGTTTACGTTACGCGTTTTTATTACAAAACAGAAGCTCAGTTCTTGAATTGTAATTAACAAGGTTAAAATTCAAGTAACAATCTATTTTCAATCTCACAAATAGTATTTGCCTAAAAGTTGAAACATACAGATGTGATCGCTCTGTAGGCCTGTTACATTTTCTTTGGGGCCGCTGCTCGCGGTGAACTGTCATTTAAATAGGCCACGCGGTCTACCGCACAGGTTGGTTGTAACTTTAAATGATAAACTTGAAGTTTGGGTGACAGAAACTGGCTTAAAAATATATTCACATTTAGGGCCAGACCCATTGTATATGTAAAAAAATAGAGTTAATACTGGTATCGCTATTAAAACAAGGTGAGATTTTTTAAATACTTTTAGATTTTAATATACTAGGTCAAGGTTTTTGTAATTTTCATGTGGTTTCTTTACAACGTGTAAGTCCGTTACTGGCGTATAAAAATTTGCGACTTGGAGCACACCTCGGACTCTTCAATTTTCTTATTCGTGACGCGTTAGAAGAGGTAATATGAGATATGAGATAGATAGAGGGGCGACCAACATTTTTGTGCTTGTGCTCTGCGTTATAAATTTTACTTTATTGCGTGGAGTGAAATTTGGTTTTCGTTTAAATGTTCCTAGAGTGTTACCTTCTGTACTAAGTACTATTATTTATTTTGTCCCATTCATATGTTAATCTTTAAGCTCAGAGAATATGCCACATCCATGTAGCTAACATCAAAAGTCGTAACATTGCTGGTGTGAGCCGAGTTTGCTATCTTCTTACATTTCAATTATCTCAAACAGTCTTTATTTCTTCGAACCAAATTTAATAATATCATAGAAAATAATGAGAGATCTCTTCAAATTACAGTTTGAAATCGAGCCAGGTTTAGGCAAATAGAATTAACGGTTGAAACTTAACGCTATACTAACAATTTTGAAGGTTTCTTTTTGCCTGTCTTTATTATAGGTAAGTCAAAATAGCTGCACCAAATTGGAAACAATTTTGCATTTATACTTCTTATTTTCCAAAAATAAAGAAAAACATTGTTTTATATCAGAATATTTGGATTTCCCGCGGGATAACGGATAAATTTCGAGATAAGCCGCAGGGCTCATCTAGTTTATAATGTTAGTGTGGATTTGTGTGAGACTCCATGGAAATGGCAGATATACCGCATAATACCATTGTTCATATTTTAGAGAAACATTTTATTTTGAGTTCTCCACCCCATCACATTAAGGGCAATTTTTTCCGCTTCTTTTTTCATTACATCATCACGAAAGAAAGATGGTGCCTGTACAAAATAACTGTGATCCTTAGAGTTTTATGAACGAATTTTCAGAGGGTTAAAAAATTCGGAGAAAATTTTTTGGTAGGTAATATGGAGAGAAATATTTTAGTAAAATACAAGGGCTAAATATATCGCTCTGTGGGTGGAAGTTAATATTTTAGACCATTTTTTTTTGTATTCCGTTACTGGCCCGATAGCTCAGTTGGTAGTATCCCTGCCTTCTGAACTGTGGGTTGTGGGTTCGATTCCCACCCAGGACAAACGTTTCTGTGATGAACATCGATGTTTGTTCTGTGTCTGGGTGTTATATTGTATTCTATGTATATATTTACAAACAAAAAGTATCTAAGTATTATATCAGTTATCTGGTTCCCATAGTACAAGCTTTGCTTAGTTTGGGGCTAGATGGCGCTGTGTGAAATGTCCACAGATATTTATTTATTTATGTTATTTATTGACTATGTACTGCTTCTATTTAATTGTTTTAAAATGTTAATTTCTCAGTCTCGCTATTCGAATTTAAAGTTAATTTTTTAAACTTCGCATATTTAATAGTTTAGTCATGAAAAGGGTCCTTAATAGATTAATATTTAAGTTATTATTAAAAACAATGCAGTAGCAAAACATAATCTAAAAAGTTATTTACTTACAGAAGACTTAATCATGCTAAATACATATGATAACATATTCAGTGATGACGTTGTTGTGGCCGTGGTCATCAGTAGACTGAAGATGCGGGTATCAGCGCCAGAAAGAACAAGTTGTTGGAAAAACAACTACCTTTAATCATTATCGTCATCGATCGGAAGACAGGCAATGGCAATGCTACTAACATTATTATAGACACTGCTTTCTGGTAGCAAGCTGGAGCATTGAGTATTGAAGCACTCTAATATTGTCTTGTTAGAACTAAATAGCCTATTTGCACATATTTGGCTTTGACTTTGAACACTAAATTAAAATAGCTTGATTTAATAAAAGACAACTGAAAGATAAGTTTCGATTTCAATATAAAATCGAATCCCATATAAATTCAGTCTTTAATACTAGAGCAAAGCGGTTACAGCGAGTCCAAATGGCGTCTGTAGATAGCGCCAGGAAATAATAGCTTTTTTTATTGTTCAAAGCACTTCGCCGAGCATTTGGAGCACTTAAGAACATCTCTTTTAGAGCACTGTGGGTAATGAATAAAGATGGGATTTAAAGCAGTTGGTACATTTATGGGAGGTATTGGTATAACGCTTATTGACAGAATTAAAAAAAAAACGAGTGTGTTTTAGACCACACGACTGAAGTAAATCTTTTATACGAAACGTAACTCTCTATCTTTCTATCTTCATTAACTTAAATCTCGCTCGCAACTTCTGTTCGTCTCGCCCGATCATCTTTTGTTACGCTCTCGTCACAAATTCACCAGCCTACTCCCTAAGTCAAGCGTGCGTAAAGAAGTTTTACTTCAAAATTTGTCGGGCGTTTTTCAGATAATTAAAGAGTGTCGGAATTTTTTAAATTTCGAACATAACTGGTGATAATTTGTTGTTTTAAAATTATTTCCGTTATTTCATCATGAGTGGGCGGAAACGAAACGTTTTATCATGAATCTCTTAACTTTTTGGCCTAAAAAATTTCTCACTACCAATTCTCGGTAAAAGTGTATGAATACTGAATCTGTTGAAATGTAATTGGACTGTTAAATAGTTTTAAACTTAAGATTACAACCAGACAGAGATTCAAAGTTTTGAACAACTTATCATTGTGGAATCGTAAAGTTTTAAAGTGACACCCAGCGAGCATAAATTTCAAAATATGTGAATTAAACATTTTTACTTATATAATATATATATATATATATATATATATATATATATATTTATACCTACTTCCTATCCTACAAATATTATAAACACGAAAGTTTATATGTATGGGTGTTTGTTACTCTTTCACGCTCAAACGGTTGATCGGATTTGGATTAAATTTAGAATACAGATAGCTTATATACTAGATTAATATATAGGCAACTTTTTTATCAGCAAAACCACGAGCGTAGCTAGTAATAATAATAATAATAGCACGTGCATGCGCCTTTTATTCGTTTTCGATTTTCTGGAACCAATGACGTGAAGTCCCTGATTTTTTTATTAAACATCTTCAGCGAACAGAGATTATTTCAAATCTCAGTATAGTTGTGGAAATCTCGAGCTTGCTCCAATAATATTGCAGACAAAGTTCTAATACGCTTACCAAGATTGGTTCGATATGGGAATTGAAATGCGATTGGTATTGTCTCTTAGGAAATATTTGGGACAATTGGCTATACTTTTACGTTTTGCTTTGCTTATTCTTAGTTGAAGCCAGTTAGAGTATATCTTTTGTTTTTTTTTTTATGTTTTGGCTCCACACTTTTGTGTATTTAGCCAGTGTCAAGTAATTGATACTTTATCAAATTAATGATATTTCACGCAAATATGTGTCAAGTCATAGTCGAAGTCATCAAGTGAAGTCATAGTCAAGTCATAGTCTAGTCAAAGTCATACTCCTAGTAAAGTGGTGGCAACTTTACTTGAAGCTTCTATGGAGTTTTGGAAACAACACGAAAAGAAACGTTTCACCATCATTTACCACTTTCCCACAATCATGCCTGTAATTCAGCACTTAATTAATAAAATGCCACCAATTTTATGCACTAACACTGAAAATAACACAAGTTTTGGAAAATAATACAATGCGGCGACGTGATATTTTTCGTTTTCCCGCCAAAACTGTTAGAGTATATTACTTTTTAGTATTACTTCACTGATGACAAATTTAAAAAAAAACGTTGTCTTTTGTTTGTTTTGTCAATTGTTTTTCCTTTAATCTTTGGTGTAGTTTATTTGGGACCATTAGCTATCTTTATGATCATGTGTCTGAGTTTAGATTTGAACTCAAATGGCTAAACATCCGCTATAGACGTAATGCCCATACAGTATGTCTTCTATATAATATTCTTTTTCATCCGCTAGCCCCAAATTATCTTAAAGAACGTTTTACTTTCTCTTCTTCACGTGGTCGGCCGCAGAGTTCCTTTCATCATCTTGAACTCATAATTCCACAACACAAATCTGCATGTTACTCAGATTCATTCACTGTTACAGCTATACGTCTATGGAATAGCCTTCCTGCTGAAATTCGTCAGGCATCGTCATTGAGTGTATTTAAAAATAAGGTATATAACCATTATCTTGCACTCCAGAATAATAACAGTAAATGAGCAATTATATTGGTTCGATTAAAATATAAGTATGCATATTGTAGATATTAATTATATACATTATTAATATTTATGTTATATATAATGTGTAGTGTGTACATATATATATATATACACATAATATATAAAACTCCTAGTTTATACGTGTTAAATTAGTAGTTATTAAGTAGCTATGTATGTGAATAGGGATACAGGAAAATTAAATTTATGTTAGTTTTTTTTATATGTTATTTAGGCAATCTATATTTAAGTTGCGTTGCACTGCCCTGCAAAAATTTCCATGTTACACCCAGGTTAACTGGAAGATAATGCTCTCTAGCATTAAGTTCGCCTTTGTACCTACATTTGTTATTTGTGCAATAAAGCATTTTCTATCTATCTATCCATCTATCTTTATACGTTTTGCTTTGCTTATTCTTAGTTGAAACCAGTGCAGTGTATTGGCTTTTGTCTTACTTCACTGCTTAAAAATATAAAATTAACGTTGTATTTTATTTGTGTTGTCAATTATTTTTCTTCAATATAATTCTTCAAATTATTTTTCTTCAAATTCAATTGGTGTAGTTTTACGTTAAATTGGTAGGACCATTAAGTTTGGATCACAGATTTGAAAAATTATTAATGTTTAAATATAAAGAAGTAATTTCGATCAAAATTTAATACTCCCAATATTCTCTTCTTAAGTGGAAAAAGAGCTGTTGACCTTGAAAGTGTTTTTATCTATTCAAGATTTTTTTCGTGTATAGTTTTACGTGACACTGCATTGCGCACGTCAACCTGAGACATTAGCACAGTAATCCATTTAAGTCATAAAGTCTCATTTGCCCATTAATTTCACTAGCCACAGTGCCCTTCAAACTGAAACACTATAGTGCTTGCGCGGTACTGCTTGGCAGCAGAACTGGCAAAGCGTTGATACCTATCTAGATAGATTTATTTGATACTCTTATATTATTAATATAATCATTTATATGATACAAGCAACTTTGTACCTTAATGTTAACACGTATAGATGGGTATGTGCCTTATCGCAATAACCGTATAACTAAAGCGTATGGCAGCCCGTATAAATCATCGACCGCAGCCGTCTTTCCGTTTGACTGCGCCTTGACAATGCCGCTGTAATGCCGCTAACATTTAGTTTCAAGCCATTTGCTGCTTTTGTACGTTACAATGTACACTTTGAGAATTTTGAATAACGTTTGTCGTAAATTTAAAATTCAACCGACTTAAAAGATTGAAGTGGTTTCAATTTGGTGTTTTTTTATGTTTGTTACTTCGTTTACATCTCTCTCATTTAAACCAGTTATGAAAAAATACTTGAAAGGATGTAAATTCAGATTGACCCTATAAATATTTCAGAATAAAATTAACTACGACTTTAGTGTTTCAGCAGCTTCACTTAATATTTCATTGGTTTTTTTTTCAGTATCTTTTTTTTTTACTTCAAACTTGTCTAGCATTTGACCACGCTCTCACCTGATGGGAAGTGACGATGTGATCGAAGGTGTAGCATGCTAGCCAAGTAAATACCTATTCACTCTGCTCTTGAACACGCTCGGGTTATATTTCACTCTTTATATTGTTTAAGCTTAACAATAATATTTATTCTATTCCATAAAAAAAATACACACGTTCATACAACACTTAGCAACATTGCGTAGCTCACTCTCAAAGCAATATCGTAGCCGGAACACATCGTAGCCGAACCTTTGTTACACAAGATCATATGTACACAGTTTAACAATAAAAATCATTTTATTCTATTCTATAAAATAATACACACGTTCGTAGCAAACTCGTAGCAACATTGCGTAGCACGACGTGGCAGTATTGTAGCCGTAGCGCTTCGTAACCGCGGCTTTGTTAGCTAACTCCACATGCACCGAGTAGAAAAAGTTGATAATAGAAAAAGTTTCACGTGCAAAGTTGTATGCAGTTTGCCTTCAATAGACTTAAACTGTGGCTGAAAGTTTTATTTGTGTTAAACTGTATACGAGTGACTCGTATTGGCGCTTGTATTTTTTATCGTAGGATGTTTTTCTGGGATTCTATTTTCAATGTTATTTTATTGCTTTGTTTTTATTTTAATTATCACGCCATCTTTACTATCCTTACTATTCTTACTAATATTATAAACGCGAAAGTTTGAATGTATGGATGTTAGCTATTTTTTGCACGCAAAAAAAAGGTACAGAATAGATTCTAGGATAGGTGTGCAATAATGGCCACAGACAACGTTGCTTTCTTTTACCGTAGTGGAAATCAATGATTAATTAGCTCTACCTGGCATCTGCTAGACGATAACCAATTTTATTGAAATCGATTAAAATTCATAATTTTAAGAACTTAACCGTAATGTTAGTTATACAACTGAAATCTGTGTAGTCGGGAACTTAAAAGAACAACTTCATAACCGGTGTATCCTAGTTTCAACATACATTGTTTCTTCGATAGTGTAAATAGAGTCTATAATTCCGCAGCATTTATGCCCATCAATTTATTAGTCTTTGTACGTCAAATACATAACACGTCGCTAATTGGATAGTATAACCAGTGTCTATCTCAGGAACTTACAGCGAGGAAATCGTATTATTGAATTATATTATTATTATTACTATTGAACGGCATGCCAAAAGGCTTATTGATGATGACACTTTGATTGGTGAAGTAGCACACCGACGTAAGGTGGCAAGTCTGTCGGTCTTTTACAGATTACACCATGAATGCGCACAAGAACTGCATGATCTCATTCTCCCATCACCATTCCACTACAGGACTACTAGACGCTCGGCTAAGTGCCATCCTTTCGTGGTCGAAATACCACCTATTCGTACCAAGCGATTTGATTCCACGTAGTTAAACTTAGAACGGCTAAAGAATGGAATGCCCTTCCAGCGTCTGTGTTTCCGGCGAAATATGACCCAGGTGTGTTCAAGAGAAGAGTGAATAGGTATTTACTTGGCTAGCATGCTACACCTTCGATCGCATCGTCACTTCCCATCAGGTGAGAGCGTGGTCAAATGCTAGACAAGTTTGAAGTATCAAAAAAATCGTAGTGAAAGTAAAATAAGTCGTTACAAATTGGCTGTATTAAGTACATTACATTACAGTACATTTATAAGTCAAAACTAAAATATTTAAAATATTTAGGCCGAACACAGCTATTTTTTTCTGCTAAGGTCTATTGCTGATGACAACTGGATGTTTCCAAAAATAGAAAAATTCGAAATATTAAAGCAACGGATAACGTGGCAAAAATTCTAAATAAAAATTAAAAATGTAAATAAAAATAACCTACATTTTCTTCTTATCAATCAAATGTTCTTAAGACAAATTTTTAAAAGTAAAAAAGGGTCATAAACTCCAACTTCGTGTTGCTTACAGAGTCTCTATATCGCTCAGTTTAAAGTTGAAAGTCGCAGAGGACAGTTTTATGTTAAACTGGGTCTGCGCATGAAAATGTATTAATTTTGCGGGTTTTCTGTTGATTACGTAAAATATGGATATCAAATAAGTACTTTATTCTATCCTTCTTTTAGAACACCAACCTGGCTATTTCAATGGTAACAAAAATGTATTGTTACGGCTGTTTTGGAGAACTGCGGTCTTAAAGTATTTTTGTGGGTTAACAAGAACGGTTTTATCATAGAAAAACTAAAGTATTTAGTTAAGCTTTTTTCGGTTATTCCTATTATTTGTTTTATTATTTACAGAAATGTTTATGATAATTTGACACATTACGCCACATTATTAACGTCAAAAAAGTGCAACAATACGCTTTATGTTTACAAAGCGCCTAATATAAAATTATATTGCTTCACAACCACGTATTATATAAATACTTATTAAATACTTACTTAATATGCTAATATAAAACAATATATTTATGTTAAGAAAACCAACTTTAATATTCAAAACTCAAAGGCCAAAATCTTTTCAACCAGTGAAAATGTACTTACTTAATAAAAGTTGTGAAACAGTTTCAATTATTCAATTTTCCATTTACTCTTAAAGTACAAAAGTTAAATTTTAATGCAAACTTCTGATCATCAAATATGCACGAAAGTTAAAAATGGTAGAAGCAGGAAAAGAAACAGTATAATACTGTGTTCAAAAATTAGGGTGTAATTTTCATTTTTTTATTTACTTCAAACTTGTCTAGCATTTGACCACGCTGTCACCTGATGGGAAGTGACGATGTGATCGAAGGTGTAGCATGCTAGCCAAGTAAATACCTATTCACTCTTCTCTTGAAACACAGACGCTGGCAGGGCATTCCATTCCTTAGCCGTTTCAATTAAGAACGTTGAGTCAAATCGCTTGGTACGAATGGGTGGTATTTCGACCACGAAAGGATGGCGCTAGCCGAGCGTCTAGTAGTCCGGTAGTGGAATGGTGATGGGAGAATGAGATCATGCAGTTCATGAGCGCATTCACCGTGGTGTATTCTGTAAAAGACCGACAGACTTGCCACCTTACGTCGATGTGCAAGGCTCAGGAGCCTTTTACCAACCAAAGTGTCGTCGTCAATGAGCCTATTGATTGATATTTAATGAATGGTGTAGAAAAATCCTAATTGAATGTTGGTTTACTTTAGTCGTTGTTCAATTGCATCATTTAAAATTATATCGCCTTTACCATTTATGTATCAGTAATACCATGATATCCTTTATAAGTGCAGAGCCTTATTTTGTTGATTATTCAATTTTCAACCAATTATAGAATAGAATAGAATAGAATATCATTTATTGCAGAATGTAGTACATAAATAGTTGGTATTACAATTAAAACGCTCGTACATTCTACCAATACAGTGGTGTGCAATGTTACAAGTTCCTTACATTTCGAAAGAGGCCTGGACCGCATAATACGGGCTCTGAGCCTAGTGTGGGGACCCAGGTTTTTCTAACCTAATGTGATGTACTTATTTGCCTTTATCCAAATAAATGTATTTTTTTTCATTTTTTCATTTATTAATTACTAGCCATACAATTGTTGGTATATTATCATTCTTTATAAGTCATATATTCATTTAAATCGTAAAAACATTTATCTAAGAGCCATTGAGTCAATTTTGTCTTAAAAGTAATTAGAGGCAAATTCTTGTATATACTAAAAATTGTATATACAAACCAAATATCTTATATATCTGAACATCGTCTGAAGCGATCGGGATGAAATTTCGCACACAGCTCAATACTAGCTACATAGGAAAATTTATACTAATGTTTTAGTGAATCGCACGCGCCAACAATGCGTACTTTTAGAGATGAATTAAGAACACTGACACATGCACAACTTTTTTTTCCCAACAAAAACTACGAAAACCCATGAACACCTTCAGGCAGCCTTGCAATTGGTAGTCATCATCACTAACGGCTAGGAAATTACGTAATTCAATTGAAATTATTACTCAAATTTGTATAATAAGGGTGTTTCAATGCGCAATTTATATGCAAACTACTATGGGAAAAGTTTTTATCAATTTGGGTCATCATCGCTTTATTTTATAACATGTACCACACACTTTATCTATTGTAGACATAACCGCGAAACACAGAGGCGTATAAAACGTTAATTACTATTCGATAATTGAATTTCACCTACACATGTTCGTACATAATTAACAATCCAAAATGGTGGCCGGAACTTGACGTTACCTAAAAATTCACTAGATGTATCTATAAGGCGTGTAAATTAAATTAAAAAAAGTTTGAATATTTTAGTAAAAAAGCTTAATATATATATCCGTAATATTTTTGTCACCATAAGACCATAAGCCACCCATAAGAGCTATATCAATCAATCCAATTCATACATTCAATTTGAATGGCTTTATAGCCTAGTTGATAGTAACTTTGTCTTCGGTGCTCTAGGTTGTGGGTTCGATTTCCACTCAGGACATACATTTGTGTGATAACATCGATTTTTGTTCTGTGTCTGGGTGTTATATTGTATTCTATGTATATATTTACAAACAAAAAGTATCAGTTATCTTATACCCATAGTACAAGCTTTGCTTAGTTTGGGGCTAGATGACGCTGTGTGAAATGTCAGTGCCTGCACACCACTGCTTGGCGGCAGAATGACTGGCAAAGCGGTGGTATCTAGACGAGCTTTGCAGAAAAGTCCTACTATCTAGTAAAAACCTAACCTAGTAACATTTAAATAAGAAATAAACTACAAAACTAATTAGCTTTATAATTATTATACCGTACACTGGATTATGCAAATCACAATCTCGTGTACATAATTTCGACGATGAATTATTAAGCACCGTGTACAAGCAATATTTCATCGTTGGCATTGTAATCATTAAATTTTACGAACCAATATCCATTTATGTAACGATTAATGCAATATATCAGCGCGTTGACGAGGTCATTCGGAAATGACCTTTTTACGACGCCGTTTCGAAGCATGTGTCTAAATAAATGACACGTTTTATATGACGCGTTGTAATGATTACGCAATCAGAATAATTCAATTGAGTTTTGATTAAAAATCGTTGTTGTTGAAAAAAAGTCGTTGACTTCGTTCCTCAAAAGGTAAACTAAAGATTGAAAAATGATAATGAAATATTTATTTGCATGAAATATGGTACAATATGGTGACAATAGAAGAAAATAGTTCAGCATATTTTATCAAAATCTGGCAAATAAATAAATATAGAAGTACATTTTTTAATGTATCACCCGCATCGTCTCAAGCACCAATGTATATTTCGCAATACTGAGGTTAGAGATATCTTTATTTCTCATGAGAAAATATTACAATTACATGAAAACTATTAAAATCACGTACACAACAATATCCTCAGTTTAAGGCAGTAGAGATTTCGGAAAAATAAATAAATAATAATAATACCCAACGATCACATATACTGGACCCTAACTAGGATTCTGTATGTCTAGGGACCCAGAAACTACGAGGACCATGTTCCCACAACACCCAGACTCAGAACAAGTATTTGCTCTTTTTTTCTGTGGACAAATACTTGTCCTGCCGCAGGAATTAAACCTTCCGCCTCCGGGTTATGAGCTGACCTGCTCAACCACCATACCATATAAGCTGTCAGATAAATAACTAAATAGCCATCAAATATATACTTAGTATTCAATATTTTATCAAACGTTATCTGTCACTAGTTTAAGGATATAAGAGGTAAAAATTAAAAATATTATTCAAACAAAAAACAACCTAAGAAGCTTTCGTGTTTCACGAATTTCCATCGAAAACCATAACAACATTGAAACAAGAGGTCTTTCATCTCGTTATAATTCTGCAGAAATGCCTCATTTACGAAATAATACTTCTCGTAGATACACCGACCAAACTATCTCATAAACACCATTCATTAGTGGCGCCTTTAGTTGTATACCCTCGAAAATTATGACTTTCGCTAACGAATACCACCTCAGTCAATTATACATCATAATGGCTTGTAATAAAGGTCAATTTGTATTGCACCTTGAATTGTACGGGTGACCCAAATGTTGTGCAAAATGAAAAGCTTTGATTTAGGGATAAGGTGTTTATTTGATTGTAAGTTTGAAGAAGGCTGTGCCATTCAACTGTAGTTCGTAAACTCTTGTAATGTAGATGAATTTTGTTTGCAAACTTTGAGTTTTAGGGTTACTTTAAAAACAAAGTTGCTAAGCAAAATCAGGTCGTATATTATCACGATAAAGTTGTAACCGTATAATTGTTTGTATAAGCAGAGGTTGTGCCATAATTATAGCCTCATTTCGCCATTAAATTCGTGATTCATTTGTCTGTCTGATGCAGTCGGTTTGTTTCGAAAAGTTGGGCGAATGTTGTGTTTAAATTTAGTGTTCAGCTTTATAATTGAGTTAAATAGGCGTAAATTAAGGGTTGCCAAAGCCGCAATTGTGCTTTGATGTTCATATTATTAAATGAAAACAACTTTATCAAGCAGAAATTTTGAGATGTTTGACGAAAATTTATTTGAGATATTCAGTTTTTCTCACATGTTGGTCACAAACCTCGGCTAATATTAATGTCAAACTTGTAGAAGCCAACACAAGCTACGATATGTTATATTGATTAGTTAGTTAGTTGAGCAGGTTGACTCATAACCTGGAGGCGGCGGGTTCAAATCCCGCGACAGAACAAGTATTTGTGCCACGAAAAAAAAAGCACAAATACTTGTTCTGAGTCTGGGTACTGTGGGACCATGGTCCTCGTAGTTTTTAGGTCCCTGGACACAAGGAATTATAGTTAAGGTACAGGATCTATGTATGAGATCGTTGGGCGTTATTATTATTATTTATTATAATATTGAATCTGCTATTTTAACTGTGGTAAGAGTTTGACTAAACTGTGATTTTTTGACAAGATTTATTTAGACTTTATTGTTAAATACAATCAAACACCACATGGCACTAAATAAAAATACCGATTAAAGTTTATTATAACTCGCAGAGGTTGTGCTAATATACACTATAAGTGGAAAAATATTTAAATACCAAATCTACGATTGAACGTAAATTGTTTGTCGATATGTTTTCTATTTTATTTGGTTCACTTACATTTTGGTTAAACTTTTGTGGTTTTGTGATGATGTTCTCCTCATAGATTAGAGACAATTGAATATACTGTAGTCTTCTCTGATGCGTTGTTGGCTTTTTTTGACGTGTAACGTCTTATAAATCTATCCACGCCGGCCGCACGCACAAAAATTGTCACGTTCCGCCTGAGCCGAGCGTGCAAGCGAGAGCGCGGAACAAGCGATAGAGAGGCACGATCAACCTAAGTGTTTTCTTGCGACGTTATGACGTAAAATTATCGTCCGTGTACCGATTCTACATACAACAATTTTTTTTTTAATGTTGTTCGAATCAAACCTAATATTGATATAATTTTAAACCGATACGAAAATAAAAATGTATTCAGCTTGGCACAGTACGCAGATTAAACTATAGTATGTTTAAGTTTCTTTCCAATAGTAATTATTGTTTACCTGTTTTCGTGAAGCGAGTTTTTCGAGATAACTTGGTTAAACAGTTTTTTTTTCTGGTTAGTAACACTAACTGGCACGTAATTACTCTTTTAGGCATAAATATCGACACGCACCTAAATTGGAAGGGCCACGTAGAAAAAATCAAAGTAAAATTATCACAGTTCGTCTATGCATTATCCGTATTAAAAGCAAATACCAACTTAAAAACGGCAATGACTGCCTATTATGCGTATGCCTATGCCTGGTTAAAATACGGGGTTGTAATATGGGGTAACGGCACTGACATAAACGACTTGTTTATTAAGCAAAAGAAATGCCTACGCATCGTGGCAAACATCCGACAACGCGACAGTTGTAAACCCTACTTCATACAATACAAAATGCTAACACTACCTTGCATATATATTATTGAAGCGGCAATGTTCATAAAAAAGCACCCGAATTTATTTACATTCGATACAAATCCACGACGACAAAACCAAATCATAGCACCGCAACCTAAACTAGAAATATTCAAAAGAGGCCCCCATTATATGCTCATAAAAATTTACAATAAATTACCGGTTCACATAAGAAGCGAAAACAAAGTAACGTCAGTTAAAAATAAACTCAAACTTTTTTTATCTCAAAAATGCTACTATACTGTACAAGAATACTTAGTAGACAAATACGTATCAAGCTCACGATGATGACACATACTGAGTTACTATATATGAGTATGATATATTTCTACTTTTTTTTTCGCTACTAGCATAAGAGAAATTTATTTATAAAGTACAATTATATTATTTCTACTTACATTTATTCTTCGGGATTTCCATAGTCAACATTTTATTATTGTGTAAACTTAGTACTTTCTTTTCTTTATTTGCTATGCCCTAGCAGGGTTGTGTAACTAGTGTGTTAAATGTATCTCCTTGTTACATAATGCAATAAATAAATAAATAAATAAATTTTATGAAATTACACGGTAAAGCCATGAAATATTTTTTTTACTTGTTGTTTTCCTAGTTAAAAGTTACGATATGTATTAAAGAATAAAGAACAAACAGACGTTTCGAAAGCTCCTGGTTTTATTCACAATAATATTCATTGTAATTTCCAACAGTACATAACACAGACAACAAATTTAAACACCACATGCCTAAACATTACGTTCGAATATATCAAGGAAAAGCGGCATTTCCCTCGCCCATTAGGCTATCTCAAAGTGGGGGAAGCGGGCCCGTAGCTTCCTGTCGTTACCCATCAAACGTACTGCGTATCTGTCAGTGGTTACACGACTACAAAGATAAGGGATGATTGAAGGGTAGATGATGATACTAATGATACTCCTGATGATACTAAGTTTTTTACACCTTGCTATATAAACGGATAATGGCGGCCGCTTGAGGGATTCTAAATTGAGCCCTCGCCAAATAAGCAACTAGGTATTTACATACATGACAGCGTCTGTGGTGTGTTGGATGAGCAGGTTGGCTCATAACCCGGAGCTGGCGGGTTCGATTCCTGCGGCAGAACAAGTATTTGTGCACAGGAAAAAAAGCACTCATACTTGTACTTAGTAACTCGAGTGTTGTGGCAGTAAATACACAAAAACGAGAACATCTTCAATGTAGTTGATCGAAAAACGCATTATTAAGAATAACACAAAAATTACCCATCTTGATCAAATTGAAATGGGACTACACTGAAAACACTAGCTCTCAAATAAAAAAGAATCGTCAAAATTGGGTCACCAAGTTGAAAGTTTCGAGGCAACAAACATAAAAAAATATAGTCGAATTAAGAACCTTCTCCTTTTTAATCGATTGAAAATAAACATTATGCCACACCATGCACTTTAAAAACCTGTGAGCTTTTTCCACTAAGCTTTTGAATAATTTGAGATGCAAGTCTCATTGCATAAATATTTACGAAGCAGTCTCGAGTGCATTGTAAACCGTATATATTATCTGTAGTGCTGTGAATAACAACGTCAGCTCAGACTTAATAGCACGTGTATCTAGAAAGTTGGATCACTTTTTTGGGTCCTGGGCTTTTTTGGTTTGGAAAATATATTATTTAATAAAATTTTACTTAAACTTACATCTAAAATAAAGGAATAACAGCACATACAAAAGTTAAAAGAATACAAATAAAACAATAACAATACAAAAAAACCCCTATTCGAATAACCCACCCCTGACTATACCCAGTGTAATGGTGCACTGGTTACACTGGCTGCATTTCCACGCTGAATGGCACCAGATACGAGCCGGAGTCAGTCAGAGCCACATGTTTTTTTTCTAAATTATTTGCCCTATCTAGTGAGATAGGGTGCACCAAAATCTTGACTAAGAGCCCAAAAAACCCATGGACAACATTTACATTTCGATTTAATTTTTTTTGTCGTTGCCACATATTTTTTATGGTGAAATGGGCATGCTTTTGACTACAACTCACCTGATGGTAAGTGACAAAGCTGTCTAAGGTGGAGCACGCTTACCCATGAGATGCCCATTCACTCTTGACTTAAAAAGACCCAGGTTATACCCAAGAGGAAACACTTGCTGGAAGAGCATTCCATTCCATGGCCATCCGGACTATAAATGACCCAGAAAAACGCTTAGTGTGGAATTGGGGAGCTAATTTGGCTGAGCAACTGAAACGGTGCAACTGTAGTAAACTCGATAGCGGTTACATATTTGAGCCGTTACGTATTAAGACCCTGCGTCCATGGAAACCGAACTCAACGTATTTTCCAAATAAAAATAATAACGCTCAATGATAGCTTGAGTACATGGCGGGCACAATATACTCCATGCGGGATGTCAGTGCAGGCTTTACCGCCCCCAAATAGAATTAGGATTAGAACGCCCAATGATCACATACAAGGATTCCGGACCCTAACTAGAATTCCCTGTATTTAGAGACCATGGAACTACGAGAACCATGATCTTATAATCCAGACTCAGAATAAGTATTTGCACTGTTTTCTATGCACAAATACTTGTCCTGTCATGGGAATATATGCCACCACCTCAGGCTCATAAGCGGACCTGCTCAACTACCATAGAGGTTGTCAAATATAAATAAATAAATAAAATTAGGGTCATCACTTGTCATCTGCGACTGTGCTACGGTTGTTTACATTCACTTTAAGACCTTTACCCACTCTCTAAACGTAATTACTTGCTTTTACAACAGCAACAACCGGAAAGGAATACTTGCAGTGCCCTTCAAAGCTCGACAATTCGTGATTTGCCACTATTTGAAGGTGTAGCTTTTGTTGTCCAACATATCTATGTGTAGTTTACTGGATCATTGACTAAGCTTCACTTTACAAATGAGAGATTATGACCTTATCTTATTCCTCTCCTAAAGAACGCCACTGGTCCTGGTCTTCTTAACTTCTCATCTAATTTGTGCTTGCAGCTTTTCGTAGGTCATTGCTCTACCTGGCCGGCAGGCGTGCCACACTACGCTTGCCGAGTCATGGTCTCCACTCAAGGATGCGCTTACCATAAAGGTTATCGTCGTTCATCGTTCTAGATTTGACCAGCTCACTGCCTAATTTCACGGACTAGTAATTATATTATTAGACTGTGCTAATGTCTCAGGATGGCGTGCGCAGTGCAGTGTCACGCAGAACTTTAAACATTAGAGTTCTGAGTTACACTGCAACTGATATCGTGTCGTTTAACATCTGGCGAACGAAACGCTTATAATATCATTCCTTAACATAAAAAACGAAACAAGTATTGTATTGTATACGAAATTGCTATAAGTCTGCTAAAAATATAAATAAATCTGGTTTCAGAATTACGCCACGAGAACAGAATTTGTGATTGTAATTTTCAACAAACTAATGTAAGCTCCATTTGCAGGTATTTTTTTCTCTAAAAAGGTTTTTAGAAGAAAGAAAACAGTTTCGGGCTCGCTCCTGATAAGGATGAATGACGTAAGATACGTCTAGTCAGTGAACCATGCTTTTAGGGAAACATTCCAAGTTGGAGATAAGAAGGGTAGTTTACTGGATCATTTACTAAATACCTTCAGAATTTAGGCTTAAAAGTTGGAAGAACACTTGAACAGAAGTTAAAAGAGTCGAATAATTTTAATCCCTGACAAAAACAACGGGATGTTATTAGTTTGACGGCTGTGTGTGTATCTGTCTGTGGCATCGTAACTCCCGAACGAGAATGAACCAGTTTTGATTTTGGTATTTTGTTTGAAATCTGAAGTAGTCGAAAGCCTTATTAGTTATGTTTTATGAAAATTGGTTCAAGATAGCCGCCGCCACAAAATGGCGGATAACTTATTTTTTCACGATTCTCTCAATATGGGTTTTAAATGAAAAGTCTTGACTATAAGAATACTATACATAACGATAAATTTCTAATTCAAGATGGCTGTCACCACAAAATGGCGAATCAACACACTTTTACAACGACTTTCCGTTAGACACACGAGCATGTTCAAATATTATTTGATTCGAGGTAATATTATGTTATCCACACCTGCAATCCACCCACACCCTAACAAAATAAACTTTAGATAAAACCATTTATTAATATCATAGTAGATATTTGTTATTTTTTATATTTATTTTCAAACCTATGGCCACCCTATTCGGTCTTGCCCGTATACAAAATGTATGAGCGTGTCCCGCCCCCTATCGGGTAATGGGGTAAATAGCTTCCGGCAAATCTCTTTGTCCGCAAAACCATGGTCACTATAAAATGTATCAGCTATGTGGTTTTGATCACCCTTTATACCATACAAAGAATGTTTAATGTTGGAAATTTGAAGGATTGGATTTCACATTAATACATTTTAGATTCGTCAGTTGATAATCATCTTTTTCTGAACAATGTGTGAGATTAAGATTTTTTTTATGTTAGTGAATGATGTGACGAGCTGGACGTTCACCCGATGTTAAGCGACACGGCTGCCCCCAACAGAACAGTGAAACTCGCAACTCCAAAATATTAAGTTTTGCGCGACACTGCACTGCGCACATCATCCTGAGACATCAGTACAGTCTGGTGATAAGATTACTCGACTGTGAGATCAGATCATAAAGTCTCATTTGCCCAATGATTTCACTAGCTACAGTGCCCTTCAAACCGGAACACAGTAGTGCTTGCACACTACTGCTTGGCGGCAGAATAACTGGCAAAGCGGTGGTACCTACCTAGACGAACTTTGCAGAAAAGTCCTACCACCTAAAAAAATAGAAAAGCATATTATCACAGATCAGTGCCTAAATGAGTGACTGAAGAAGAAACTCGAGAAGTCCACTGGAAGAGTGAACTTTATGTCATTTACAGCTCTCCAAATGGGCTTTATTTTTCTGTAAACCACGTTAGAAGTTTTAGTTATAAAGTTATGATAAACATCAGCACCCTCTTAATTCTTACCTTAGTTTATTAGCTGGTATAAAGGTTATTATTAATAATTTGAAATGAACTTGTTAAAAAGAGCGCTAGAAGCGCTGTAACTTGATACGGCCCTACTTTAGAAACGCCTTGAAAGCGGATAGGATACTCGCTCCTGTACTATTGAATATTCAAAACTTAGGGTTGGGCTACACCAACTGAATACGGCGAATAAATGTAAAACAAATATAAATATAAGAAATATAAGGTTTGTTTTTAAGTAGGTATTAACAATTGACTACTAATTGATGTTATTTAGTTATGCCTAATAGTAATTACCAACACCTAGAATTAGGTAAAACTTAAATGAATAGATTGGCATTCGATTTCATGTTTATAATGATAATGATAAATTTATTGATAATTATAAAGAACGAGCTTCTGCCCGCAGCTTCACCCGTGGCGTGGCCTCTGGGAAAATAATTCAACCACACATTTCACTCTCTTAAGAGTGGAATTTCGAAAAATCTTTGCTTAGCGGATGCCTACGTCATAACATCTACCTGCATGCAAATTTTCAGCCCGATCTGTCTAGTGGTTTGGGCTGTGCGTTGATAGATCACTATGTCAGTCAGTCAGTCAGTCAATCAAACCTTTGAGTTATATTATAAAGAAGAAGAAGAAGAAAAATTACAAGTCTGACATTATTAAATAAACATAGAAAAAACTAATAATAAATTCAATACCATAATTATTGTTGAAATATTGTTATTAAAATAGACAAGTATATAAAATTAAATTGATCACACCAGCACCTCCATTTTTATGATTAATAGTAATATAATATGTGATATACAATCAAATGAATGAACGAGTCTAAAAAATTACATACAGTTTGCATTTCGTTTTTTTTTTGAATATAGTTAAAGTTAAACGATATAGTTAAAAGATATATATATATATATATATATATATGTGTGTATAGATCCTGGACCCCAACTACGATTCCCTGTATCTAGGGACCCAGGAACTACGGGAACTATGGTCCTACAATACCTAGACTTAAAATAAGTATTTGCGAAATTTTTTTTCTGTGTGTCAAATATTTGACCTGGCGCGGGAACCCGCCGCCTCCGGGTTATGAGCCGACCTTCTCAACTATAGTGGCTATATATTTCTTAAACTAGAATCGACTCATTATATTTAAGAAGCAGTGGAAATAAGAGTGAAGAAACCTATATGAATAAGCACAAGCCAACCAATTTATAATAAATAAATAAATAAAGATAAATAAATATTTGTGGACATCGCACACGACGCCATCTCGTTCTAAACTAAGCAGAGCTTATCATATGGAAACCAGATAACTGATACAATATTAATTACTTTTTATTTGTAAATACATATATAGAATACTGAATAACATTCAACTCACAAAGTTTGTCCTGAGTGTGAATCGAACCCACAACCTACAGTTTAAAAGGCAGAGCTACTACCAACTGAGCTATCAAGCCAGTCAATAGAAACAAAAACGTGAATTGCACATTGAATTCTTTGCCATTTAGCTGCAGTGTGCTCTAGACCTAAACGTGCAGATCAGTTACTTGTAAAATATGCACGGGCAATAATCGAGCTCTCCAGTATGAATGGAATGACTCTCAGAGCTGAGCGTGCGTCCAGGTGCAAGCGACATGGCCAGCGGAGCGATAAGCGAGTGTTGAAAAAATGAGTGTTTTTTTTGAACGAGCTAATGCTGTTGGTCCTTTGCAGGGTCACCGGGGAGGGCAGGCGCTTAAGGCACCCAGCCGGCAAAAGTGGGAGGCAACTAGCTCAAGGGCACCCCAAGCCTTGGCTTGGGCCGTTGCCGGTATAAGAGGATCGAGAAGACTACGTCCACTGGAAGAGTGGACCTTATTGCAAGTCGCGACCGTTCTAGCTAACCTACGGGGGGTACGTCGACCTCGCCGGCGGGGTCGGTGTCTGATTGTATTATTTGTTCGGCAGTTTAGTCATAAAAATTAACAAACAGTCAGACAGACAATTACACCATGTTTTCGAGTTTGAGTTTTTATTGTTATTAGTTAAAATTTCCAAGCGTATATGAGGTTAAAAGAGGTTTACAATTTGTTAGTATTTTAGTGAAAAAAACGCTAAAATATTTTTATTTCTTCTTCCTCGTGTACGATACTTAATGTTGTTTTATATTATAGATGAAGGACTACTAGTGAACGAGCGCAGCGCGAATTTTCCAACAAGCTAAAATCCCCGAGAAATAAAAGCCTTATTTCGGGTCACATAAGGTTTCTTTTTCTCCAAGGAAAATCTCTAAAAATATATATGCATTTGACAAATCCACTTAATTGCTACGAACAAAACACCACTGCGAGCTAACTTTTCTACTATTGCCATCTAGTTAAATAGGCTCAAATAAAAATCAATCATAACTTAGTACATGGGCTCAACAACAAGGTAATTTTTTTTTGTTTTGGTTTTGGCAACTTTTGTGCATTTAATCAAGTCATAGCCTAGTCTAGTGAAGTCGTACTCTTAGTAAAGTGGTGGCAACTTTACCAAAAGCCTCAATGTAGTTTTAGAAACAACACAAAAATAAACTTTTCACCATCATTATACCACTTTCCCACACTCATGCCTGTAATCCAGCAAATAAAATGCCACCAATTTTATGCACTAATACTGAAAATAACACAGGTTTTGGAAAATAATACAATGAAGGACGCCATCTTTTTCGTTTTCCCGCCAAAACTCCCAAAATTAGGTCATTATTCTCGTGCTTATAGTTTTTTTTTTGTTTTACACAAAAATAGTACCTCAAATTTATAAAAAAAGCCTACATTGTATTTGCACGTTGTTCCGCTGATCATTCCGCTCTTACCTAAGACGAGCCTTTACTGCAATACTAGAAGTCGTTGAATTAATAATGTATTGCTGAATATTAAATTGCCCATGTGACATTTATAAACACTGGAATTGGTAAATTATATACCTATTAAAATATATTAATCATGAATCTTTTTTGTATTTTCGTTCTTATAGATTTGACACTTATACATTTTTATGGCACAGTTCATCAAAAACACATATGACTTCTAGATCGGTCCCTAATTACAGTCAATTGTTTTTTTTACTAATCTGTGGACTACAGAAGTTAAAAAAATCTAAGGTTTCTTATAAATAAATAAACGCATAGTGTTAATAATTTGTTTTTATCTCAATCGTAAGATTTTAAAATATAACTAATTGTAATTTTGGGTGAACGTAATAATTATTTCATATAAGTCAAAATCAAAAGATTTTGTTGCCAATAGGCTATTTTTATCACTCTTACAAACAATAAGTTCCTACTTAAGTGCTTATTAAACTCACCTATGATTTTTAATTTTAGTTAGACAAAATTGTCTTCAATTTACTGTGTTTATCCATATTTATTTTACACTTACTTACAATAGAGTATACAGGCTTCGTGCTTAGTTTGGGACCCACACTCGTTGTTAACTGTAGTTTAAAGAAAATGTTTATTCTTGCACTGTAAATAACAAATTGTAGCATTTCATTTTAGGCAATAAAATTACTTCATCTTTGTTTAATAAAAATTTGAATTACCCTAATTTTTATGGCCGATTTATATCCGTATACGGTAAGAACAATAAATTCGAAGATAGGTGAATAAAAACAATAAATTCGAAGATAGGTGAATAAAAACAATAAATTCGAAAATAGGTGAATAAAAACAATAAATTCGAAGATAGGTGAATAAAAACAATAAATTCGAAGATAGGTGAATAAAAACACTAAATTCGAAGATAGGTGAATAAAAACAATAAATTCGAAGATAGGTGAATAAAAACAATAAATTCGAAAATAGGTGAATAAAAACAATAAATTCGAAGATAGGTGAATAAAAACAATAGATTCGAAGATAGGTGAATAAAAACAATAAATTCGAAACTCTATAACTGATTGAAAGTTATTCAGTTATTAAGGTCGGCTGAGAATTCAAAACTCATTGATTCCGTAAGAAAACCCGCAAATTCAATTTAAATATTTTTCCCCCGGCTCCATCAAAATGGACGGCGTTATCCGGCAGTGAATCACGAAACAATTGCCGCTTGACGCACCGTTGCATAATTAATTTATTATTCTGGCGGTTGGAAGTAATTAAAATTTTGGAAGCGCACACTGGAGGCTGTATAATGCATAATTGAGTTTTGAGGAAGTAACGGGAAAAATTTGAAGCATTGTTCCGTTAAGAATGAAGACGCTTGGTAGATTAATAACTAGGAAAATGTACAGTAAATTCTGGAAAATTCGTTTTTGAGAACTTCTTAAGATTTTTATTGACATGTTATTGTCATGTTACGAGCTAGTCATTCGTCTGATCTTAAATCACAGGGTTAGAATTCAAAAGTAGGTATACTGGTTTAACAACAGACCTAGAATATTTTAGCTATGTACTTCTTAGTTCTATGGATTAAACTAATAAACATCTGCAATTGGCAAAAATGGAGTGCTAGCTCTGGAACCAACTATCCATTTGTCGGGAAATAAACACCATAGCTGACTAGCCCATGAGATCAAACTAAATAAAAAACCATATAATTTTGAACGTATAATGAGATATATACTTCAGACGCAGCTGCGTTGCATAAATAAAGGTTGGAAGAGATAATTTATTTATTTATTTATTATTCTAAAAGTAATCAACAGCATTACATAAAAAATATAAAACTAACCGGTACAGGTAACAAAAAAGCAATCAACATATTGCTTTGTGTGTAATATAAGAAAATGTAAGTAATATAAGAAAGTAATTTGATTGTAACAAATAGATATAGAAATTTGTATGGATTTTACAATTTCGATACGCAGTTTATGTTTATAGTTACTATGGAAATTTCAAATTAGGAATGAAATTACTCCTATTGTAATCAAAGTTCCGTGATCACTCCACTGGAATCAATTTATTGATTTTTGGTAGAAATCGGAACTATATAATTATGAGTAGCTACAGAACTGACCGGCATAAGCTAACATGCGGTTTAAGACAATGTTGGGGAAATTTATATTTTAAGCCGAGAACGTCTTCAGATTGTTTTTTTTATGTTAAAAGGAGCAATCTAGCATACGTCCCACCTGATGGGAAATGGCCACCGTAGCCATTTTCACCTGGCAATAAAGATAATAAATATAATAAATGTACATATATATATATATAAATATATATGACCGTGGCAACGTCCAGTTATAAACTCTATGCGCAGCGGGCAGTACTGTAATTTAACCTATGGTGGCATTTAAATTTATTACAGTGGCAACACCGACAACTGTCATTGCTCCCCCAACCATCTGGCTATAAAAAGGGACCGCTCGGTGTACTACGGATCTCACCCCGTAGTCGCCGCCCGAGACACTTCTTGAGCGATCCGGATGATCCTATAGCAGCCGTAGTATCGGCTGCGCTAGGATCACCGGACCCCTTCTGGCTCAGGTACTGCTTTCGGCACCGGTATAGGATACCAGCGTAACACAATCAGACACCGACCCCGCCGGCGAGGTCGACGTACCCCCCGTAGGTTAGCTAGAACGGTCGCGACGCAGTCTTCTCGATCCTCTTATCCCGGCAACGGCCCAAGCCGAGGCTCGCACCCCTGGGGTGCCCTTGAGCTTGTTGCCTCCCACTTTTGACAGCTGGGCGCCTTAAGTAAGGTGACGCTGTAAAGGTCGATAGAGACCAACAGCATTAGCTCGTTCAAAAAAAAGTGTACTACGGATCATTCTTGCTGCGGACGTGGCCCGGCGCGCACGCTGAAGGCCTATAGTTTTATAGTTTGCCAGCCATACATAACCGCTGAAGCCTACATATACAATAAATATCACTTAAGTCGTTAAACATTTAAAATATATTTCACTTTTAACCATAATATGTTCTTGACATTTTTAATATTTTAAAATGGTTCAAAGTATTTTTAATCTTCTGTCTCTACTACACCATATTCTGAGTAATAATTCAGCCCATGGTTCCTGGAAACTCAGGCCTGTAACATTGTTTCCTGCCACAATGCATAGGAAATCAGCACAGTGTGCTGCTGTGTACGCAACTATATGTTCATAATGCACCATGTGTGTTGCCTATTTCAGAACTTTATTTGTAAATAAAATTACGTTACACAATCTAGCATTTCATATTCTATATCATATACTCGCAATTTTTACGTTTTCTTGCGATATGATAAAAACCTTTCTTCTCTGATACCGGAATCACTAGTAGACCAGCTTTTGGATACTAACAAAAATTTCATATATGTACTTAGAAATCTAGAAACCAAGGTGGAGACAGAGAAATAAAAAACGAGTGTGCTTTAGACCACACGACTGAAGTATAACTTTTTTGGCTCCATCTATCGGCTGGTATAACTTTGTGTTTGCTTTGTTTAATATTAATGTCGCCGTCTTGATTGCCAAATGTAAATTGTCATTATTCCGGACATACCAACATAATAATAAAATTTTTACTATGTTACTACTACTACTACTACTATGTAGTTAGTTTAAATAAAAAGGCGTTTGGTCTATTAAAAAAAAACAATTTGTTTTTTTTTTTTTCTCAAACACTCAAGATTATTATTTATAGAACAAACATTTGCATTTGTAAATCAACGATTTTTATGCTGTAATATTTGTTCTGTTTCAGATATTGGTGGTTCAATTATCTGATTTTTGACCTTTCAGATTATCTGATTGATTAGGCAGTCGGTACAAAAAGATACACAAAGCAAAAAAAGGAACTCAGATGCGTTCTAATTATGTGGAGGCAAATGGCCCGTATGATTAGGGCTTAGTTAGTGGCCAACTGAGCGTCATGGAAACCTTCTGATCTTTATTTATAGAGGGCCTTGGGTTGGAAGTCAAGTAAGTAATTAACCGGACCTTGTTGACTACGTTTCGTGTGTTAATAATAATAACGCCCAACGATCACAAACATAGATCCTGAACCCTAACTAGGATTTTCTGTATCTAGGACCTAGGAACTACGAAGACCATGGTCTCAAAACACCTAGACGCAGTATTTACGCTTTTTTCTGTACAAATATTTGTCCTTCCACGGAGATTGAACCCACCACCTTCAGATTATGAGCCGACCTGTTCAACCACCACACCACTGCCGTCAACAATATAATACAAATGTCTTTTGTCGTTTCGTATATGTGTAATTCCTTCTTCGGAAGTGATTTAAATGAAGTCTTTTCGTTTTTCATCTGCGGTTTTGTAGCTTTTTAAATTTAACTTTAACTTCAGTGAAGTGATAAAACTATAGCGCATTACATGTGTCATTCAGTGTGTTACGAGTCACAGTAAAATGGTTATTATTACTGAAAGTATAAAGACGCCTTGAAGAGTAAACAAAAGGCACTCGTGAACGTTTGTCACGGTATTCACACACTTATTTGTGATCGCGACACGAGAACCTTTATCATTATAACATTATAAACGATTAATACAAGTAGCAAAAACAAAGCGTAAAAATCCGATTTCAGACTTACAAGTATATGGTTTTTTCATGGATGTCATTGTCAAAACTGAACCAAATTAAAATGAGACCACACGGGAAGCACCAGCTTTCAAGTCGTTCACCCAGTCGAAAGTTCTGATGTAACAAACATTTTTTACAGTCTAATCGAGAACCTCCTCCTTTTTTGAAGTCGGTTAAAAAGTACACCATAATTACTAATGCAATTTACTGGAAACCCTACAAGAGCCGTTAACTAGTGATAATATAGTATCCTATGATGGTATGAGTAGCGAATTTCATTGGACTGGCTGCTGACGCCAACGAGTCCTTCGGGTAGATAATTCAGGCCACGCTTCCTACTGCGGTTTAACTTTACACTTACTAATTAAATATCGAGGTTCTAGAGAGGAAGGATTGATTTAGAGAAAATGGAAGTGACTGTAGCACCAAGCCTTGGAGAGCACTATACTTGAGTTTTTTTTTTGTTTTAAAATATGTTTTGATTTAATTTAATTTAAATTAACAAAAAAAATCTTTTGAATAAATAGCTTAAGTCGGATTTAATCGCTTTTATTGTATACTTGGATGATATTAATGATAATATCATCCAAGTATATATAAAAATAAATATATAAAAAATAAAATAATATAATATGCATGATGCATATTATATTATTTTCAGTCATTCTTATTTTAAATTCAATCTACTGAGCTGAGACAAGCAACTGATTTTAATGAAATATCTATGGGTCTAGCCTGAAAGTATATTAAAGTAAGTATTTTCCAAATCCGTAGACAAATTACAAACTTCTGAGGTAACAAACATTAAAGAATAGGAAACTTCTTCTTTTTTGAAGTCATTTAAAAATGACACTTGTCTTTAGAAAATACATTTAAAATTTCCGTTTTTTAATCTGACCTTTTTTTTTAAATATACCAACTAAATAGTATTAAGTTTACCCAGTAATATTAAGTTTAATTAAACTTAAATATTACTGGGTTCCATAATTCACATCTAGTAGAACTCTACACCCCTGTGCAAAGTTTCGATTGGTTCAGTAGAGTTCACCAGAGCCACGTACGAGGGTACTCCCGGAGAGCAACTCTACGTTAACATGAGAACTAATTGCTTATTGATTTTTAGGATTGGAGCTCAATACTCAATCATTTATTGCAGAACATTATAGGTTTACATGCAAGATAGTTTGCATATATAAATAACATTTAATTTACAATTCAAGGGGTGGTAGGGTTTAACTGTCAAATTGATAGTTTCGAGAAAATTGACTTAAAACTTCACGGCTTAATTTTAATGTAGAGTACGTATTAAGTAATAGACAAGGTTAATGTAAGTTTCAGTTTTTTTTTATGTTAAGGTATGACGTGACGAGCTAGCCGTTCGCCTGATGTTAAACGACACGGCTGCCCATATCAGCTGCAGTGTTACTCGGAACTCTAAAGTATAGTTTCGCGTGACACTGCACTGCGCACGTCATCCTGAGACATCAGCACAATCTAATAGATATATAAAGATAAGATTACTAAACTGTGAGATCAGATCATAAAGTCTCATTTGCCCAGTAATTTCACTAGCTACAGTGCCCTTCAAACCGGAACACAGCAGTGCTTGCGCACTACTGCTTGGCGGCAGAATAACTGGCAAAGCGATGGTACCTACCTAGACGAACTTTGCAGTAAAGTCCTACCACCTAGTAGTAAAGTTGCTACCAGTTGCTTGAAAAAGTATTAATTCTATTTTAAAATACTAAATATAGTACTAATTCGTATAGTTACTGTAAAATATAATATAATATAGTAAATATAATAATATATTTATGCTAAGCAAACTGTATTCGTGTGTCAGATAAACCGTTTTTAGACTCAAAATCTCGAGATTTAAGCCTCATTTCGGTATTTTGAGAATGTATTATTGTAGATAATTTCACGCTGAATCCAACGATACCAATAAGTCATTTTGTAAAAAAAAAAGTTAAACCCCTTTTGATCTCATCCCTTCAATTATGTATGTTATCGTAATAAAAAATAAATAAATAATAATTCACATAATGACCTGGCTTGGGTATAGCAATATTGTGCGCAGCGGATTGATTTATTATTATTTATATAATATTGTCTGAACGGAATTCGTTTAAGGTATTGTAACTGTCCATTGTACATTTAGGAGCTACAGTAATAAACATGGTGGTGGACATTTCACACAGCGCCATCTAGTCCCAAACTAAGCAAAGCTTGTACTATGATAACTGATACAATACATAGATACTTTTTTTTGTAAATAGTACTCACGGTAATTTTCATTTGCAATATACCGTGTTTATACGATGCCTGCTTGGTTAGCAGTTAGTTAGTTAGTTAGTTTAGTTCAGCGGTCGTTGGCCGGGACCTCTCGCTGCCGAGCGTAGTGAAAGCCATGCTCGGCAGCGAGAGTGCGTGGCAGGCCACGGTCTCCTTCTGCGAGAGGGTGATGACGCAGAAGGAGGCCGCGGAGCGGGTCAGGGAGGATAATGCCAACTCTGACCCCCTCCGGCGCAGACGGGTGGGGAGACGGAGAAGGCGCTTCATTGAGCGCTTTCTCCATCCCCCGTAGTGGGGCCAGTGGCGGAGAGTCGGGGGACTCTCCGCTGCACTTACATGGCCCCACACGTCTGGTGGGCAACTGAGGTGAAAGGTTGCCCACCCACTGGCGCAGAGGCCCGGAAGGGCCTACCGCCGGGGCGAGATGGTTAATGCAGTGCGTCTCCATCTCGCCCCATCCCGGCGGCGGTCGGATCACGGGGGGGTTTTAGTGGGTTCGAGTCCCACATACCCCCTGCCACCACCCCCGTGGTGGCAGGGAAGTGCGAGGGCATTTCCCCCCCTCAAAAAAAAAAAAAACAGGCTTCTAGTTTTATCCCCAACGAAGTTATGGGGAGTCAAATATGGTACGGCTGCGCCCCCAGATATAGAATTCAATGTAACAGTCAAACATAGAACAAACATCGATGTTTATCATACAAATATTTATCCTGGGTGGAAACCTAACCCACAATCTTCAGTTAACAAATCAGGGTTAAATTTAAATGTAAGTTTTTTCTCGTTGTTCTATTTCTTTTAGATGCAGTGGTAGAAGTTATATATAAAATAATCTTACAGCCCTGTAAATGTGATAATTATCACTCGCTTACGTCACGTCTTAGTACACACACATAGACCTTCATATACATACACATAGACATACACACAATTATATGTGTAAGTATAAGTGATATGTTTATTGTAATGGTTGACGGCAAGACAAACACACATATATTTAATTCTTCTTTATTCCAATAGTATCGTACATAATTTATAACCGATGCACTTATAAAATATTCATGACAGACATAATCTAATTCCCGACACCAGAGAGTAGAGCAAGCACCATCCTTCCATAGACAGCACACTCCCTCTATCATGGTATCCTATACATGACACTCTTATATGATAATACCCGCAAGGTGTCACATTTTGTATGCTACTGTACAAACATATCGACTTCTCCATCTAACGAAAAATAACAAACACTTTGGAAATACGTTCGCAAATATTTTTCGTGATACAACAACTTTCAAAGTTAGAGAGAAATATCTTCCAAGTTATGTAAATAGATGCTCAACGTCGCTAAGATATATCGAATGTGGAAGATGTTGCAATGTTCCTTATTTAATTGAGCCAAAAAGCTAAGCCATTGTCCATAGAAGTATCTACGCCGTAGAAGTATCTACGCCATGGAAATAACAACGCCGTAGAAGTGTCTACGCCGTGAAAGTGACTACGCCGTAGAAGTATCTACGTTACAGAAGCATCTACGACGTAGAAATATCTACGCCCTGGAAGTAATTACGCCGTAGATGTCTCTACGTACAATGGGTTTGCCTTACGGGTTTCATATTCATATTCATATTCATTTATTCTGTTACCATATGTGCATATTGATCTTACATTTCAAATATTATATATATATCATAATATTAATAGTAACAATATGGACCCTGTAGGGCACTACAGATTAATATGATGAGGGTAGGGTTAGTAGATAAAATTTAACATATTTCATGCGATACGCTTAATAAATTTCAATAAAATTTAACATTCACAACATTATTAACAGATTTATATTTTATGATTATCTTCGAAAAATTCTTTCAAAGAATAGTAGCACTTTTTAACGAGATGTGACTTCAACCGACCAATAAAGGCATATTCGTTTTGTATCTCTTTTAGACGAAGGGGTATATGGTTATATATTTTTATACACATTACGTAAGTACTCGTGCTGTGCATTTTGAGTTTTGAATTTGGGAGGGCTAACCTGTCCCTGTATCTAAGATTAAACGTACCGAAATAGTTGTCTTTCAAAGTTTTAAAAAATTGGGGGTATTTTTTAACAAATTTGCAAATTTCTAGTATATAAATAGAGGTTAAAGTTAGGATTTGATGCTGGATAAAATATGGTTTACAACTTGTTGTACTGTCTACGTGTGCTATGATGCGGATACACTTTTTTTGTAATATAAACAGATCATCGGCTCCAGTGCTATTTCCCCACAGTATGACACCATACTGTAACCAGGCGTGAGCGTAGGCATAGTATGCCGAAAGTGCTGTCGCGACATTTGTTGTTTTTTTTAGCTCCGATAAGGCGTAAGTAAAACTACTAAGCTTAGATTTTATTTTTTGTACGTGTGTCTTCCAATTAACATTTGTATCGATGTTCAGTCCAAGAAGTGTAAAGGAGTCTACGCACTCTAATTTTGTGTTATTGTAAGTGAAGTTAATTTCTAATTGTGATTTTTGACGTGGTTTAAATTGCATTATTTTGGTTTTTGAGTAGTTTATTTGTAAATTGTGGTCTTCAAGCCAGTCAACGACTTTGGATAAAATGGAGTTTAATTCAGTGTTTACATTACTACCTTTAGTTGGGTATGGAAATAAAATGGAGATATCATCGGCAAATAACACGCACATCTCTTTGAATATTTTTTATTGACTAGTCAGTTACAAAAGCCGAGATTCATGCATAATGTATTATTATAAATTACCCCTTCCTTTTTCAAATCTTTTAAAAATATAGTATATCAATTAGACATTTTATTTGTACTTAGATAAGTACATATTTCATTCATGCTTGCGGGTTTCTTCTTCAAGGTTGAAAATTTATAGGATCTGCCATCCTTCTTTATGAGTGTATATATGAAAAAAACATTTGTTGATATATTTTTATAGCAATAATTTAAAAAAGACTGTTACCAATAAAATATCTGTACATAGAAATGATTTAAGAATAAAACTTTTGATCCCAAAAATATAATTTTTAAATTTTTTTAGTATCTGTCTTTGTCAGAGCCTATAAAAAATTAACAACCGAATGGATTTTAATGTTATTTGGTGTATTAAAATGTTTGTTTTATCAAAATCCGTTCATCCAAACAGAAGCAATAGATATTTTGTAAAACATTTGTGTAATGAACATAGGTGTTTGTTCTGTGTCAGGAGGTTATATTGTATTCAATGAATTTATTTACAAACAAAAAGTATTTAAGTAATGAATCAGGTATCTGGTACCTATAATACAAGAGTTGCTTAGTTTGGAGCTAGATGGCGTTGTGTGAGATGTCCACACATATTATTATTATTTTTAGCAAGGATGTTCTCACCGTACTACGAGAAATGACAATTCCAATTCAATTTTTTAAATTTAATAATCTATGGACCTAAAATTTGGCATCCATAGAGAATCTTCGTGAGTACTTGCTAAGAATGAATTTTAAATGTAACGAAAATTAAACTCTACTCATCTTGTTGCAGGAAAGAGAGAAAAGACAGGGAAAAATCACTTTCATTGCTATCTCATCCATGAATATTTCTCTATCTTTTCACTCTTGCTCTTGCTGTCCTTATCCTTTGGACAGAAACTTAGGGCGTAAAAATAATAAAGCCGTACGAAACAGGGGCAGGTCAGTTAGAACACAAATATGATTTGCTATCTGAAAAGGACAAGGCGACTTATTTTGACATTTATCAATAGTGATTGAACTCAATTACAATACCAAATAGAATACCTCAGTAACGTATCTCCCTGCTTCTGTTCATCATAGCAACAAAGTCAAAGTCAAAGTCAAAGTCAAAAGATTTATTGCAAATAGGCTAATTTTAGCACTTTTACAAGTCAAAATTATACTAGGTACTTAAAATTAAGTTATTTCACTAAGCATATAAAATTACAAAGTGCTTATTGTCAAATAATATAGCAAGCCCATTACAATATATGAGTTTGAAAAAAAAGCAGTTCTCTTTCTCACTACTGGTGCAAGCAATCCGGCACAATGCAGAATTGAAAACTTTGATCCGAAGCTTCGATTACAACTGTAAAGAAGAAGCTACAAGAAACTTTACAGTGATGTATTTTTTTTTTGTCTTCTTTCTACTGTCTTTTACAATGTATATAATTCATTACAATTGAGATAATGAATATGTTACAAAAATAACCACCACGTCACACCGGTGCAAGAAAAATACCGTGATTATCTTATTATAAACATTACAAATAGAAACTGAATTTATAGATAGGAATAGGCAATAGGCAAAGTACCTAAGCTTTCATACCGTTAAGCTTGGGATATTCAGGCCAAGCTTTTTTGTCCGACACATAATCATTTATTGTGTAATAGGCTTTTTTCATTAAGTTTGACTTTATGAATAATTTAAATTTACGCATTGACAATTGTTCGATACCGTCGGGCAACTTGTTATAAAAGCGTAACATTTCGTGTTTGCAAAGTTTCTTGACAAAACATGTGGATAGTCAAAGAAGGTGCGGGTTCGGAGTTTAACCAACTGATTATCATAACATCGCTTGGGGAGATTCCATGGAATAAGGGTTTGTGATTCTGAAGTTTTCGGCAGGCCTTGTGTATTTATGATGAAAGTCATTTGAGTAAGTAGGCAATCTCTCAATATTGTAGGCGTATAATTCTCTCCTGCCTTCTTGTATCGGGCGGCTCCCCATGTTTTTGACCAGTGGAGTGATTACGGAACTTTGATCGTAACAGGAGAAATTACATTCTCAATTTGAAAATTTCCATAGTAACTATACACATAAACTATGTATGGAAACTGTCAAATCCATACAAATATGTGTTGTTATTGGTTGCAATCAAGTTATATGATCGCCTAGCTAATTTTTGGTGCATCTATTGAAGCGCTGGCGTATGTTATGTCTTCCAGTTCACAGTCCTCGAGAATTTTACATCCCCATTGGTTATTGGTTTTGCGAGCAATATAACCTGTTCATTGCTATTTTTAATGGCTTTGAAAGCTTGTAAGTAATTATAATTCACCTGCGAATCTCTTCATTCCGAATTTTACCATTTTTTTGCTCATTGTACGAATTTTCATTTGATCATTTGGATCTAAAAATGTCTACTGAATAATGTGGATTAGATACTAATTAATATAAAACAATCTCTTTGTAATAAGTCGGCTAAAATTTCAGTTATCTCAGCACAATTGTTAATGATATCAAATAACTTCATAAAGCTCCCATTTGAATTCAATGCTCAGCTTCACATTTGGATCTACGCACATCTTTATCTCCACTTTAATATCAGGTAAACTACTGGGCAAATGTAATAATAATAATAATATGTGTGGACATCTCACACAACGCCATCTAGCCCCAAACTAAGCGAAGCTTGTATTATGGGAACCAGATAACTGATGCAATACTTAAATACTTTTTGTTTTACATACATATAATACAATATAACACCCAGACACAGAACAAACACCTATATTCATCACACAAATGTTTACCCTGGGTCGTATCGAACCCACAACCCACAGTTTAGAAGGCAGGGTTACTACCAACTGAGCTATCGGACCAGTCAAAATATGACTTTATGATCTGATCACAATCTAGAAATATAGCCAATATACTGTGACGTGTCAGTTTGACGTGCAGTGCACAGTGCAGTGTTACGCGAAACTTGATAAGCTTGCACTGCTAGCGTTATTGGCAGTCGTGACATACAACAGAAGGTGGACGATTCGCTCATCAGAAAACAGAAATAAATTACGTAGCGTTGTAGTGTAAACAAGAAAAACTTGACCTCGTTGTACCTATACATCTTATATTCCCAGCGGAGCACAGAGAAGGGTTATCTGCAGTAAAGTAGGTTTACTTTTTTATGAGATTTCGGAAGATAAACTTTCTAATTCCGATATTGATTTGCTTTTTATGGACTTTGAAGTTCCAAACTTCCCTCAAGTGTTTTGCAACCACATTTCAATGTTATTTAAGCTGCGTCCCGTAGTCCAGGGATGTTTTGAGTGCAAAAATTTTTATCACGTCGGGGTACCACTGTGGGGGTAACGTATTCTTTCTCGTCTTCCATTATCAGGCGTGTTCTTATGTATGGTGTGGGGGACCCTCCAAGGAAAACTACGGCTTACGGTAACTAATAAATATATATTTCGGTTTGGTATACATTATCGGTTAAACTAAAACATGACGCGGTACTGATGGAGAGATGACTGAGGAGACCAGAGTGATACGGTCGCCGCGTGCAATAATTTCTGACGCGTTCGCATTCTGAACCTTAAAATGTTGTGTACATAGTCTTTTTACGAACATATTTTATTTAAACTTTTAATTTTTTCCAATCAAAATTTCATATAATCACCCTTCACACAAATATAATAAAGGCGTTAGTTTGTATATGTGTATGTGTGTTTGTGTGTATGTGTGTATGTTTGTTACTCCTTCACGCTCAAACGGCTAAAGGGATTTGGATGAAATTCGGTACCAAGATAGCTTACACACTGGATTAACATATAGGCTACATTTTATCCCGGAAAAGTGAAATGTTCCCGTGGGATGAGCAAATAATTAAAATACTTTTTATCCACGGGTGAAACCGCGGGGCGCAACTAGTTTTCTATATCTTATTCAAAGTACCTTCAGGCTCGTAGACGGCAAATACTTAAAATGCCCGAAAAGATCTTTGCACGGGAACTGCGACTCGTACAAAGGGGGACTAACGAACGAACTTGTCTCAGTATCTGGATGAAACACCAAACTTTTGGACAGTTTCAAATGATTGAATGTTCTTCAATTTTGGCAAAATCCAGAGAAGATGTTAGACGCAAACGACATATTATTACAACTAAAAAAACTTATTATAACTAGTCTACATTTAAAATAAAAATGTCTCTTATATAAAACTTATTTCAGAAATTCGCCCAACGCTCGGTGAATTCACAAAATCTCCGCCCGGATCCGCGTGGCAGCCGCAACCACAAAAGCGTGCTAACGAACTCGCTTCAGCTGAATCAGTGAGGAATACTGGCTATGAGCTGTTTAAATCGATGAACCATTCAGCATCTATCAAAATAGCTTTCAAAAGTAGGGTTTCCACTAGCCAATTATATATACCCCGCTGCGCCTTTGCTCCTGAGATTACCTAACATTATTTATTTATTTAATACTTAATGCACATAAAAAGTACAAAGGAGAACTTAATGCTAACAGCATTTTCGACCAGTCAACCAAGGCGTGTAGAGAAACAATTTTACTAGGCGTGCATATAAGGAAATGAGCATAATTTTGAACATTAATTTTGATCATCATATAAATTAAAATAAAACTATAACAACGAACATTGTATTTTTTTGTTGTTTACCTAGAAAAATAGAGCCAAAGACCGGGCTCAGTGGCGTGCTTATGTCCAGCAATGGACTAATATAAGCTGATGATGATGATGATGATGGTGATTGTTGAATAGGTTTGCCTTTGACCAGTATCCCGCCTGATGATAAGTGACAATGCGGTCTACCATAACACGCTTACCTAGACGATACCTTTCACTCTCGATTTGAAAACTCCAAGGGTTATAGTTTTCGGAAATACGGACGCTGGTAAAGCGTTTCACTCTGGCTCGCATGATAAACGTGGAGGCAAATAGCTGTATAGCTAAACGCATGATAAACGTGGAGGCAAATAGCTGTATAGCTATTTGCCTCCACGTTTATCATGCGAGCCAGAGTGAAACGCTTTACCAGCGTCCGTATTTCCGATATATAGATAGATAGATAGATTCCGGTATAGATAGATAGAGAGATAGAGAAATCTTTATTGTCTCACCAATTGTTAACTACAGACCTTCAGGATAAGTGCAACCTACCTTTTCATATATTCTTTTAAATAAAGCTTGGCGTCCGTACGTCACCTTTAACACAACAACAGTTCTCGATAGCTTCGACTGACGTACGGGCGCCTCGGAATATTAATTTATTATATTTTCTTTCATTGCACCTACTTTCCGCCTCTTCATGACCGCATCCTCATCGCATCGTCTACGCCAATGAAGTACAAAATCAGGAATAACTATAATATTTACGAACAAGTGTAACAATGGGCAGTCTTATCGCTGACAGCGATCTCTTTCAGACAACCTTTGGGATATTAACCATGTTACGGTTCCGTTATTTATTTTTCTTAATTTAAGTATAATGAACCGTTTTAACGTCACCGTATAGTACCAAGTAAAGAGAACCACTATATGTCCTCACGTGGGCACCGTAATACCTAGCTAAGGGGTCATCCAGGAAATGAACAGGACAGGACTGCATAATAATAATAATAAAATTAATAGCGCCCAACGATCACATATATAGATCCTGGACTCTAACTAGGCTTCTTCAAGAACTATAAGTACCATGGTCCCACAACGTCCAGACACAAAACGAGTGTTTGCACATTAATTCTGTGCACAAATACTTGTTCTGTCACGGAAACCGAACCCGCCACCTTTTGGTTGTTCGCCAACCTGCTCAACCACCACACCCCAGAGGTTTAAAGAATTATTATTTAATTAAAATTAAATAATATATTAATTAAAATTATATAATTTGCTGGAACATGCGTCAAGCTCGTGAACGGGTGCTGCTTGCGGAAGCTGCTTTGCTCGGTGGTGTACGCACAATTAGAAATAAGTACTTATGTTTATGTTTACGTGTTATTGGCTGTATTGTCCTCCCTATATTATATATAATTATGTTCATGTTAATAATAGGCTTAATTAATAAATATAAAAAATAATCTCACAAAAAGCACGGACTCAGGTGTCTGTAGAAATGCAGCATAAAAAAAAAGAATTATTATTATTGTTATTTTTATAATTATTAAATTATCTGTACTCCCTTAATTTAGGTCAACTTTAGAGCTTTCATGTACAGATTACGGGAGGAGGTACACTACTGCTGCGTAAGTTAAGTTAATTTCCCACTTCCTTCCACTGAATGTGGTTAAGTTGCAGTTTAAATGCAGTTAAAACTTTCCCTGAGCGTGTTCCAAAATTGAGAACTGGGACAATGTCTGTCCGAAACATCCACCGACGTAGAAAACGGTGGCTTTATGCTGTAAATTTAACAAAATACTGCAAAATTATTTATATATTTTGATTGTCGTACAACGGTTTCTATTTCGGACAGTCACATAATTTTTTTTACTTACATGTTGATTTCGGGAAAGAAAAATTAGAAAACAACTCAAATGCAAGACAAGTTAAATGAAAAAAAAATATATCTGTTAAGTAGCAAAAGTATTTTTTTTTTAGATTTTAAGAAAACTTACAGCTTGGTACACGTATAGAAAAGTAAACATATAAAGAAGGCCAATTAAAAGTTTCCATAGAAACGTAAAAAAAAAAAAACAAATAAATGCACATAGAAAGACGGATGCACACAAAGAAAAAATATGACTTCTACACAACAACCACTTTGCTCCCTAATTATTTAAAAATACATTAGCCATCAGCTTGTTCAGCTGATTAGCGGAAGTATTTAAAAAGTATAGGATACAATTTAAGTGCATTATTTGGATTTTTTTGTAATTAAACGCTATATAATAAATATTTATAAAAATAATACTTAATAACAACTTATTTTCATCCCAATATTTTAAATTTCATTTTCATTTAATACAATATATAACCCGCGTGGATGCAACCGGAACAGAAAATGATTAAGCAATCAATTGATAATTTTATTTAAAAAAAAAGTAATAACAGTGCATCGTTTAAGATCAAACCAGAACCTTTCAATACCTAGCATTTTTTTTTAAATCTTAGGCTATCGTTTCACCACCGATTCACTTAGTGTTGACTAACAACGCAGTCGAAGATATATCATGCTTGCCTAGAAAATATCGGTTGACTCTAGTTTTAAAAAGGCATAACAAAAACAAGTTTTGTTATTCGAGTAGAGTAGTAAAGACAGAGACAGAGAGTAGTCTATTAATAAGAATATACCAATGAGTTTTGGCGGGAAAACGAAAAAGATCACGTTACCGCATTATATAATTTTCCAAAACTTGTGTTATTTTCAGTGTTAGTGCACAAAATTGGTGGCGTTTTATTCGTTAAGTGCTTGCACGCATGAGTGTGGGAAAGTGGTATAATGATGGTGAAACGTTTCTTTTCGTGTTGTTTCCAAAACTCCATAGAAGCTTCTGGTAAAGTTGCCACCACTTTACTAGGAGTATGACTTGACTAGACTAGACCAGATTATGAATTGACTTGATGACTTCGACTGTGACTTGACTTGACACACATAATTACATATTAGTTAACTGGAAAAATTATCAATTTCTTGACACTGACTAAATACACAAAAGTGTGGAGCCGAACCAAAAAAGAAAAAAAATATATATCCATTTATAGTCTGGTTATGAACATGAATACAGCTAACTAGTTCGTTAACTAGCCAGATATGACCGTTCGTTAAAGCTATTGTGCGGTAGAGAGTGCTGGGTGCCGAGAGCTCGTTCAATACCAATGTAATTTGATCGTATTTTAATAGGAACGCTAGCTGAATATCGAAAAAGGCTCGCTTTGACCATATTGGCTGAATCGGATCAAAACTTGCTTCGTATCTTTCGGGGAGCAAAGCATTTTGGTCCTTAGCCAAGTCAGTTGAAGTGAACGCCTGCCGCCCTTCACTGCCCCAGCTGCTTAGCACAGACGAGTCACTTGCGCACACCACTGAAGAAAAACTTGGTGTGCCTTAGACCACATGACTGAAGTGAAACTTCTCTAGTTTAGCTCCATCCATCTGCCTGTATAACTTTGTTTTTGGTTTGATAATGTTAATATCGCCATCTTGACAATTTTAAATTGTCATTTTACCGGACATACCAACATAATAATACAATTTTTAACTTTGTTATGTTGACAATGGAGATCTATGTGAACCAACTTCAACTTTTGTTCGCCTCGCATTCATCAGCTTACTCCCCAAGTCGAGCGTGGGTAAAGAAGTTTTACTTCAAGAATCGATTTGTGCTGATTTCTTCTATTACAGTACTATCTCAGTCACACTCATATTCTGTAAGGCTATGGAGCATGTGCTGGTATATCTGGAAGCGAATGATCTCCTTTGCGACCGGCAACACGGATTTCGCAGAAACCGGACTGCTGAGAATCTTGTATGTACGCGTATGCCACATATATCTGGACGGGTACAATGAAGCATTTTTTTTTTATTATTAAATAGGCTTGCGTTTGACCACTATCGCACCTGATGGTAAGTAACGATGCGGTCTAGGATGTAGCACGCTTGTCTAGAAGTTACCTGTTCACTCTCGATTTGAAAACTCCAAGGTTGTAGTTATCGGGAAATACGGACGCCGGTAAAGCGTTCCACTCTTTGGCTGTTCGCATGATAAATGTGGAGCCAAATAGCTTTGTTCGCACATGAGGAATATTGACCATGTAACGGTGGCGTTTTTTCGTACATCTGGTTGTTCGATGGTGGAAAGGTGATGGTGGAATCAGGTTATGCAACTCCAATGCGCGCTCTCCAAAATGCACTCGATAGAAAACCGATAAACTGGTAACTTTGCGTCTATGGTCAAGGCTTTGTAGTCGGGCCTCAAACAAGTCGCTACCTATGAGCCTCTTGGCACGCCTTTCGATAGAGTCTAAGGCTTCCAGCTGGTATTTAGCACTCGCTGTTTCTATAGTAATTACTATTTCATTTATTTATTTTTAGATTTAATCACTAAAACTTCAATGTTTAATTTACCTTAATATTAGGTCTTTACCTATGAAATTGCCGTTTTGTTTGAAAAAAGTTAAAGTATTTTTTTTCGAACTTATTTATTTCTTTTATTCAAACTAATCACCCCTGCAATCAATGCATCTTTGCCAACGCTGTGGCAGTTTATGGATGCCCTTCTTGCAAAAATCAGCAGGACGGGAGACAACAAACTCTTCAAAGGCGTTTTGTACTGCCTCTCGGGAATTGAATTTTTTTCCCGCTAAAAAGTTGTCCTAATTTTGGAAAAAGTAATAGTCGGTAGGCGCAAGATCTGGTGAGCATGGCGGATGAGGGAGAGCTTCCAAACCCAACTCATGCAGCTTAGAGACGGTCTGTTGTGCAGTATGGGGTTGCGCGTTGTCGTGAAGTAGCAGTGGAGACGACCGATTGACCAAAGCTGGTTGCAGACGTGCGAGTTTCGCCATCATTGTGGTCAGTTCTTCAATGTACACATCTGCAGTAATGCTCTCGCCGTTTTGTAAAAAGCTATGATGAATCACACCAGCACTAGACCACCTAACTGTGACCATCACCTTTCTAGGGGTCATTTTTCGTTTTGCACATTGCTTTGGTACCGAACCAGGATCTAACCAACTTGCTGAGCGCTTTCGATTGTCAAAAAGAATCCATTTTTCGTCGCACGTAACAATTCGGTTAAAAATTCCTTCATTTCTGTGCCTGTTAAGCAGTGCAAGGCAAGTCTCGACGCGTACGTTGCGCTGGCGATCGTTAAGTTCGTGGGGCACCCATCTATCGAGCTTTTTTATCTTGCCAATCTGTCGCAAATGGACCAATATAGTTTTGATGCTAACATCAAAAGCTGCTGCCAGCTCAGCTGTAGATTGAGATTCATCAGCTTCCACAATCGCCTTTAATTCATCATTGTTGACCAAAGTTTCCGGACGACCACGAGGTTCATTTTTCAAGTCAAAATTCCCAGAACGGAACCGAGCAAACCAATAACGGGTTGTACGTTCGTTTGTACAGTTCTCTCCGTAAACGTCGTTGATGTTACGTGTCGTTTGTGCCGCGTTGGTGCCACGACGGAACTCATATTCCATAATTACACGAAATTTCAAAGTTTCCATTATGAGGAAAAATGTTGAAATGTAATGAAAATACAACGCTAATCAATAAACAAAAGACTTATATTGTAAATAGAATGTCATATTTTTAAAACAAAATTAATTTGAATTTAGAATTCATAGCCAATCAAAACTTTTTTTTGTTTGAAAAAGTCTGTACTGCAATACGGCAATTTCATAGGTAAAGACCTATTATATTCTAAAGTTTCTATATAGGATGAAAAATCTCGGAACAATAAGTTACTTCAGAGGAAAATGAAATCATTTTTCACAAACAAATGAGCTAAATTAGCAGCAGACCCAGCCGTTTTCTTTTTAATAAAGTACTTAAACATCCTACCCCAAAAGTTTTGTGAGCCCTCGTCAAGTCGAATTCAAGTCGATTTTGTAGGGTCCGATAAAAAGCGCGCGGTTATCTTACTCTGGGCACAGAGTGAAATAGGCAGTAAAAGTATTTGTGCGCAGAAAAAAAAGCGCAAATACTTGTTCCGAGTTTGGGTGTTGTGGGACCATTGTCCTCGTAGTTCCTGGGTCCCTAGACACATGGAATCCTAGTTAGGGTCCAGGATCTATTTATGTGATCGTTGAGCGTTATTATTATAATTTATTCTAGTTTTTTGTTTTGTGCCCATACGCGTAAAGTCAAAGTTAAAAGATTTACAGCAAGCAGGCTATTTTTAGCACTTTTACAATATATGAGAGAGACTTGGAAGACATCCACTGGTAAACACAGGGTAACCCGTGCCCCCGTACCCCTATAAAACTCCACTTTGGACGCATATCATGGGCTTGCCATAACCGGTGGGTAATTTTTTTTCGTAAAATATCCCATTTGGTTCTTAAATAAGTTGCTGTTGCTGAAATAATGGCAAAACAGCAATGATTTATTTTTGATAATTACCAGCTTCGATAAAACTACATATTTTGTATCAAATTTTTACAATGGAAATAATTACAGAAATAATGATTCGTTAAAACTTAGGAGTTCGTTTCTTTACCTCTACCTCCTTCGTTTTGAACCAACCATTTACATCATTTACATTTATATAACGCAGTGAAAATAAATATGTGAAGCAGTAGAACACTTACCTACTAAAAAAGACGGACAAGTAAAAAGCAAATTGCCTCTTATGTTTGTTACCACAAAAGTCTTTATCAAATACAGCAAAGTTTCCCGTCTGGATTCACTGTGACGCAGTTCTACCGTTCAAGCGTAAAGTTGCCACGCTCGAGTGCAAAGTTACCGCTAGAGGTGTGAAGTTACCCACACGGGTGCAGAGTTACCCCGTAGATAATGAAGTGCGGGATAAGTTGGCAATTACCGTGGTGTACTCGGATATCTGATATGTACCAGCATAATAACATAATATAACAAACGCAAAGAGTAAAAAACTGACTTCAGACTTATATGTTTTTCTCATAGATGCCTTTATCAGAATTGGACCAAATTGTAACAGGACCACGCGAATAGAACGAGCTTTCAAACAAATAATAATCATTAAACCAGTTGTCATATAAAAATCATAAAAAATCGGTTCACCTAGTCGAAAATTCTGAGGTAGCAATCATTAAAAAAAAAGTTAAAATTACAGTCGAATTGAGAGCATCCTCCTTTTTTCAAGTCAGTTAAAAATGGATTCATAATTTGACAACCTCTCTGATGTGGTATTTTAGTGGTTGAGCTGGTCGGTCCATAACTGAGAGGCGGCGGTGTTCAATTCCCGCGACAGGACAAGAATTTGTGCATAGAAAAACAAGACAAATACTTGTCCTGTGTATGGGTGTTGTGGGAGCATGGTCCTTATAGTATAGTCCTGGGGCCCTAGACACAGGGAGTCCTAGTTAGGGTCCAGGATCTGTGTATGCAATCGATGGGTGTTATTTATTCTATTGATTTATGTATGTTTTTTTTTAGTTAAATTCACTTCTGGTCCATAACAGTATAATATTTATATATTACTTTTGATTTAAATATTTTCAGCAATAAAAGTAAAACTCTGAATAACCGTAATCAGTAGCCGCATGTATTTCTTTTATGTGCGTGTCTATATAAAATTTCAAACGTGAAAAATAAATAATTTGAAACGAGCAAAAGAACCAAGTAAAATCCAAATCCGGAACAAATTGCTTTCTGAACGGATTCCAAAGAAAACGTACAGAGTTGCACTGATTGCAAGTCACTCATTAATTCATTCACTCGTTCTTCCGTTCATTTGTTCGTTCAATCGAAGTTAATTTTCAACGAGACGCGCCAATAATTGTCATCGGAGTTCTTTCTTTGTTATTAATTAATTCGTAACTTCATTTATTATGTCTTTGTTTGATTTTAATTCTAAATTCGAAATCTATTTCTCCGAATCGGAGAAAAAAAACCGAAAACTTACGCTGACCACATCAAAGTGTCATAACACCTTGATGTGGTCAGCGTAAGTTATCCATCCATCTCTATATCTGTTTTTTTTTTCGTCTCATGGCTGATTGGATCTAAATTATAAATTATAAGCATAGATATTTTGAGCTATGGGCTACCGTATGGGATAACGTAGGATGGTTTATTAACGCGATAAACTGTACCTAGGCGTCTTGAAATAAGTAAAATAAATAAATATTTGGGGACTTTTCACACACTGCTATCATTCAGGAGGCAAAGCTGAATAATTGAGCTAGTCAAAGTACGTAAGTAAGAGTACCAACATAACAGATTTTTGAGAGCACAAATTAATTGGACGTCCATGTTCATTATATTCTAGCTCTACGAAACAATATTACTACGAAAACTACATGAAATAATGATTCTCTCATATGACAAGGTTATATTTTTATAATATTCCTTTTTCGTTGTAATTAACACTGAAACTAAAATATATTATTAGCCTAAAACATCCATTGGCTCAAACAAAACTTTAAAACTTTAATTTATTTCTGTTTTTTTTTTGTTTGTGCCATCAAGTGCCCAAGCACTACTGTGTTCTGATTTGAAGGCAACTGTAGCAAGTGAAATTATTGGGCAATTGAAATTTTGAGGCCTAATGTTACAGTCTAGTAATTTTATTATTAGACTGTGCTGATGTCTCAGGATGACGAGCGCAGTGCAGTCACGCGAAACTTTATATTTTAGAGTTCTGAGTGACACTGTTCTGTTATGGATAGCCTTGTCGTTCGTCATGTCATTCCCCAACCATGTTAACATCTTTATTAATAAAATTGCACGAAGATTCAGAATACGGCCAAAATTAATATAGATTACTAATATGTAATGACAGGGCAAATGAAACTTGTGAAGGTGATTCAATAGGTGAAGGCGGTTCCTATATAGTTAGGGTCCAGGATCTATGTTTGTGATCGTTGAGGGTTATAATTATTTTTAATGATTTATGTCCTTATTTCACAGTATAGAAAACTTATTCCTAGACTTTGCTGATATCTTAGGGTAATTTGCGCAGTGCATCTTTATAATTTAGACTTACCTAGGATACTGCTAGTGTTATTGGTACTGTGTCGCTTATTACCAAGCGAACGTCTAGCTCGTCACGTCATACATTAACATACAAAACGGGTAATACGGGTCAATTCCCATGATAGAAAGCCTCTGTGGTGTAGTGGTTGAGCAGGTCGGCCCCTAACCCGGAGACGGCGGGTTCAATTCCTACAGCAGGACAAGTATTTGTGTAACAAAAAAAGCACAACTACTTGTTCTGGGTTTGGGTGTTGTGGGACCATGGTGCTCGTAGGTCATAGTTCCTGGGTCCTTAGATAAAGGGAATACTAGTTAGGGTTCAAGATCTATGTATGTGATCGTTGGGCGTTATTATTATTATAATATTTAAAATATGGGTAATTAGCAACGTCACTTCTAAAATAGCTGATATAAAAGCAGCCTTCTAAATAAACATGTGTACTGTCAAAACAACAAAACTTTCACATAATTCTACTCAAGTTTCATTAAATCGTTGTTATAAATTTTTGGCGAAGTTACACAAAGTTCTTGGGATGCCGAACTTGTAAGCCCGAATTTTGGTTATGTATCGCTTGAGGCTAATAACTTCTACTTGAATACGGATAATAATAACGTGTTCATTTTAAATAGAGCTCTATTCTACTAATTAGTAATGTCCAAATTCAAGCATTGATCTTAAATTCCGAAAAAATTAAAATCTTAACTAATAAACGTCAAGTTCTTTGAGTGTCCTGGGCCGGTAGTAAAATCACATCATATCTCTAAATATATATAACTCAAAGGTGATTGACTGACTGACATAGTGATCTATCAACGCACAGCACAAACCACTGGACGGATCGGGCTGAAATTTGGCATGCAGGTAGATGTTATGACGTAGGCATCCGGTAAGAAAGGATTTTTCGTAATTCCACTATAAAGAGGGTGAAATGGGTGGTTGAATTATTTTCTCATAGGCCACGCCACGGGCGAAGCTGCGGGCAGAAGCTCGTTAATATTATAAATGCAAGTTTGTGTGTGAAGATGTGTTGTTCACGCTGCAATGGCTGAACGGATTTGGATGAAATTCAGGATAAAGATAGCTTATATATATATCAGGATAAATATAACTGATAACTTATTGGCCAATAGAAATTTTGAAGCGTAGCTAGTAACAAAACAACTCCTCAAAAATTACTCCCCAAGTCAAGTGTGCGTAAAGAAGTTTTACTTTAATAATTCAATTAGAAATAGTATTTTTGACATTTTTTTTACCACTTCCACAGATTCAGAAGGTCCATTCAGCAACTGAGATAAAGTACCTTTCAGACAATACAAGGGCGAAACAAAAAGAACAGTCCTCTCATTAACCCAGAACACGAAAGGGGTCACGGCAATCCGAAATTCTTTTCAAACTCCAGATTTCATTGTGACTAAAACTCTCTGCTCATTACAAACATAATGTATGCAGGAATACCATGAATGTGAACTAGTGCTTCAACGTGAATGAGTGAACGAGTCCAATGTGAACGAAAGAATGAATGAACTTTGAAATGAATGGTTGTGACGGTGCGTGTTTGCGATTACTTCCGCCATTGTTTGCAGCTTGAAAAATTCAAACTAAAACAAACCTTTATTGTTTTGGTTTTGGTCGTTAAATATGATGAACACAGTGACATGTGTAAATGGAGTTTTTGAAGTAAAACTTTTTTACACACGCTTGACTTGCGGAGTAAGCTAGTGAATGCGAGGCGAATGGAATTTTGAAGTTGATTCATGTAGATCTCCATTGTCAACATAAAAAAAAGTTATACTGGGTGGTGGGACTATTCTGCAGAGTTCGTCTAGGTAAGTATCACCGCTTAGGCAGCTATTCTAACGCCAAGCAGTAGTGTGCAAGCACTACTGTGTTCCGATTTGAAAGGCACTGTAGCTAGTGAAATAACTGGGCAAATGAGACTTCATGCCTGATATCACAGTCTAGTAATCTTATTACTAGATTATGCTGATGTCTCAGGATAACGTGCGCAGTGCAGTGTCACGCGAAACTCAATACTTTAGAGTTTCAAGTGACACTACAACTAATATAAGCAGCCGTGTCACTTAACATCAGGCGAACGGTTGGCTTGTCACGTCATTGTTTACCATAAAATTAAAATATAAAAATTACCCAAATCTTAGGTAGGTGATGCTCAATCTTTGGCCGAAGTAGAGGCCAGCATTTTGGTCACGCGTGGCTTCAACCAGACGTTTCGAAAGGTCTTTAAAAATTTGGTGAGCACTCGGTTCCCAAGGCCCCAGTGTCTCAACTGCAAAAGGCGCAAATATAAAACCGCTATCAAGATTCAACTTCAATTTGCCATTCAACGTGGCAATGCTGCCAGCATATTGGGCACGTTGCCGTAGTGGTTTGTTTGATTAAGTTCCCTTTTTATTGTTTTATGTTTATTAAATAATATTAGGTAGGTGTAATTTGACAGACCTACCTTATATGGAACTTAAGATAAGCATAGCTCAACAGACCATGCCAGGCTCCGTCATGTTGGTATCAGACAATATGACGTCACGTATTTCATCTCAGATATTAGGAAGGCTGCCGTCTAAAATCACGTTAATATCGTCGTAGTCGAGCCGAACTCAAATTAGTAGCCTGCGGTGGAACATGCACGAAATCCGGCCCGTATTACATTGATGACGTATTTATCAGTGATGGGTATGAGGGAGGGTGTACATATCCATGTGTATAAGTGTAAAGAGCTGAACACACGGAAGGCGGTAGGACTTTTCTGCAAAGTTCGTCTAGGTAGGTACCACCGCTTTGCCAGTTATTATGCCGTCAAAATAGTGCGCAAGCACTGTTATGTTCCGGTTTTAAGGGCACTGTAGCTAGTGAAATTACTGTGTAAATGAGACTTTATGACCTGATCTCATAGTCTAGTAATCTTATTAATAGATTGTGCTGATGTCTCAGGATGGCGTGCGCAGTGCAGTCAAAAACTCTAACTTAACTCTAAACTTAACTCAAACTCTATACTTTAGAGATCCGAGTGACACTGCAACTGATATGGGCAGCCGTGTCGTTAAACATCAGGCAAACGGTTGGCTTGTCAAGTCATTCTTTACCGTAAAAAAAAGCTGCCGACATATGCCAGCGAGTTAGTTCTTGATCAGCTAGTTCAAATCGTTGTAAGTCGAAAAAAAAAATCTACGGCGTTTCGATGACTTAGATATGTGTAATATTTTTGACAGTTAATAGCACTACAGCTTGAGTGTCGCCGGGCAACTGAGTGCAAGAGAGCGCATAGTCACCTATAAATAAACCATAGAAGAAATAACATCAAACTCTTAAATTATACAATTTTTAACCTTCACATTAATTAGCTATAAAAATCAGCTGTATGAAAATTTCAGTTTAATTTATATAAAAACTATGTTTATCTATTTCCCAAAATAAACGATACTAATGTATAATACTTACATGCGTTTATAAATACAGCGGCAACAATGAGCTTCCGAATATTATTCATGTTTGTTTTCTGAAACAAAAAATATTGGACTTTATTATGAAACTAAAGACACCTGGCGGTTTCACTCGCAATCTACTCTGTTCTTGTAAAATTTTATCCAAATAGATTTTGGCCATTTTGTACTTAAAATTGTATAAACAAACTAACATTTTTTCAGTTCGCTTTTATAATTACCGCGTGAGCGAAGCGAGAAAAACTGATCTAACAATATTAGATTCAAATCAAGCGTGCATGAATAAGTATTACATAAAATGTTTGTCTGCTTATGATATGTCTACTTGCTGAAAGAGTAGAAACAGAAAAGTAGAGATTTAGGTCATTCTACGGTTTAACTTACAAAAAATTCTACCAGGCAACCTTATGAAAACAAACGCATTTTATCCGAAAACACAATCAATTACGCGCAAAACTGCAGCTGCATAAATTAGAACTGACATATTCAGGCCAACGTAGTATTCAATCTAGAAAGTTTCGGAGAGCGAGAAAGATGGCGTCACTGCATTATATTATTTTCCAAAACTTGTGTTATTTTCAGTGTTAGTGCATAAAATTGGTAGCGCTTTATTCGTTAAGTGCTGGATTACAGGTATGAGTGTGGGAAATTGGTATAAATATGACGACACATTTCTTTTCGTGTCGTTTCTAAAACTCCATAGAATCTTCTGATAACCTTGCCACCACTTTACTAGGAGTATGACTTAGACTAGACTATGATTTGACTTAATGGCTTGGACCGTGACTTGACTTAACTTGGCACATAAAATATAATTAACTTGAGAAAATCAACTACTTGAGACTGGCTAAATACAAATAAGTGTAGAGCCAAACAAAAAAAAAGTTTCGGAAAATGACTGTAACTCTTAAATAAAATTTACTAGATATTATGTAAATCAGTAAATCAAACCTTAAAAGTGTCCACGAGGCAATGCTTACTTTTACAGATACCTCTCCAGTTCATTTAAAAATAGGCCACAAGTGAATATTGTTCCGTTCTAATAATAAACCTTAACACCCTGTGATAGCGTTGTAAAACGATATGTGAGTTACGGCATTTTCATTAGGCGCGGTTACACGCGACTGAGAGCAAAACAAGGTCTTGTTTTGACGGTGCCGCTTTTTAACGGGGATCGGGGATCTACCCTATATTTCATCGCAGCTATAACCACTATAAAGGCTTTTTGGTAAATGAAGTACAGGCATAGGATAGATAATTTTGTACAGACACCGTTCGATGCGGGGTATATAATGAACATCGAGTAAAAGAGTGAGATAACCAGCTATTTTCGGTGTTGGTCTCCAGAGGGAGATAATCGTCTTCGTAGAACGCTATCTCTGTCACTCGGTACATTGTGTGTCGTATTCACTATATTACTCCATCTATACATATAAAATTCAAAGTCCTGACTGACTTATGACGCACAGCCTAAGCCGCTGGTCCTAGACACTTGAAATTTGGAGGGTGTGTTTTTTGTAAAGTGTGGGTATCGACTAAGAAAGGTATTTCAAAATTCTACCCCTAAGAGGGTGAAATGGGTGGTTGAATTATTTTCCTATAGGCCACGCGGGCGAAGCCGCGGTCGGTCGTCACTCTATATGATAATGCTACATTTAATATCCGCAGACATTTTTTTAGATTATCATAATGTCATGTATGGTGCAAAGTTCGCTTTTGTCAGAGCGTCAATAATATCCATAAATTTAACTATTTTCTCATTTTCTCGGTATGTTTTTTTTTTACCTACTATCCTTTTTACGTTAATAAATGACGTGACGAGCTAGTCCTTCAACTAATGTTATTTTTATTATTATAATTCATTATTGCACTAAAAAAAACAGTGCAAACGAAAGACTTAATGCAAAAGCATTTTCCACCAGTCATACACAATTTTAAGCGTCACGGCCGCCAATAACCGTTGCAGTATCTCTCGGTACTAAAATATAAAGTTTCACGTGACACTGCAATGCGCAAGTCATCCTAAGATATCAGCAGGATAAGATCACGTTTTAAAGTTTCATTTGCCCAGCAATTTTTCTAGCTACAGTGACCTTCAGACCGGAACACAGTAGTGCTGCTTGGCGGTAGAATTACTGGCAAAGTAGATGGCCTATCTAGACGAAATTTGCAAAAAAGTTTTACCACCTAGTAAAGTTAAGATTATACTTTTCTATCAAAAAAGTAATTTTGGAACATTGCAAAACTACCCTCTTTACGAGAAGAACTTGTAAATTTATTCATAGACCGGTCGTAAGCGGAAATAGGCAGTTTTCGTTATTATTATGTTTACTGGCACTTATGTTAGAGCTAAAAATATTATAGATACCATAAAATGTCGGTAAAAATGTCTGTTCATAAACTTGACTAGTCTATTTTATAAAGGTTTGGCGTTCAAGTAGGCTTGCTCGTTCTTTTTGATTGTACTTTATTGGGTTTTGATATATAGTATTAGCGTAGAAACATTGTCGAGACGCCACAAAATTTTAATGTTTTTTTTTTTATTATGAATATAATAAACGCCTGAATTTAAATGTTAATTATCACAGTGAAGGCAAAAACTGTATACTCTCGTCCTAGTACTTCTCAATAATTAGTGCCAGAGAATTTCGACTATAATTAAGTAGAAATTGCTTTCTTCCAAATTATATCGTAATTTAATCTTCCAACTTTAGATGAATGTTATATAATTACGTTCAGAAATAACTGAATTATTCGGGTAAGAGCGTAGGTTTAATCAAACAGAAAGATCGCTAAGTCAAAAACTGGCTCTGCGCTCATTTTATATGTCGCTTAAGATGCGTAATTGTATCCTTTTCTTTCACCAAATAATTGTGTGCGTTGCATTAAATTGGAGCGAGTTATTTTCGATATGATAGTATTTTATCTTGATCTATGGGTGAAACATAGTACAAAAAAAAAACTAAACAAAAAATAATCACTGTAAAGCTACTTGAAGCTTCTTCCTTACAGGTATGAGCGAAGCTGCGGATCAGAGTTTTCTGTTCTGCATTGTGCCGGATTGCTTGCACCAGTATGGAGAAAGAGAACTTATTTTCAAACTCACATATTCTATTAATCTTGCGAAATTTAATAATAATTGCTTGCTTCATTTGATATTAAGCACTTCATAATTTAATATGCTTAGTAAAATAATTTAATTTTAAGTACCTAATAATAGGTCTTTACCTATGAAATTGCCGTATTGCAGTACAGACTTTTTCAAACAAAAAAAAGTTTTGATTGGCTATGAATTCTAAATTCAAATTAATTTTGTTTTAAAAATATGACATTCTATTTACAATATAAGTCTTTTGTTTATTGATTAGCGTTGTATTTTCATTACATTTCAAAATTTTTCCTCATAATGGATACTTTGAAATTTCGTGTAATTATGGAATATGAGTTCCGTCGTGGCACCAACGCGGCACAAACGACACGTAACATCAACGACGTTTACGGAGAGAACTGTACAAACGAACGTACAACCCGTTATTGGTTTGCTCGGTTCCGTTCTGGGAATTTTGACTTGAAAAATGAACCTCGTGGTCGTCCGGAAACTTTGGTCAACAATGATGAACTAAAGGCGATTGTGGAAGCTGATGAATCTCAATCTACAGCTGAGCTGGCAGCAGCTTTTGATGTTAGCATCAAAACAATATTGGTCCATTTGCGACAGATTGGCAAGATAAAAAAGCTTGATAGATGGGTGCCCCACGAACTTAACGATCGCCAGCGCAACGTACGCGTCGAGACTTGCCTTGCGCTGCTTAACAGGCACAGAAATGAAGGAATTTTGAACCGAATTGTTACGTGCGACGAAAAATGGATTCTTTTTGACAATCGAAAGCGCTCAGCAAGTTGGTTAGATCCTGGTTCGGTACCAAAGCAATGTGCAAAACGAAAAATGACCCCTAGAAAGGTGATGGTCACAGTTTGGTGGTCTAGTGCTGGTGTGATTCATCATAGCTTTTTACAAAACGGCGAGAGCATTACTGCAGATGTGTACATTGAAGAACTGACCACAATGATGGCGAAACTCGCACGTCTGCAACCAGCTTTGGTCAATCGGTCGTCTCCACTGCTACTTCACGACAACGCGCGACCCCATACTGCACAACAGACCGTCTCTAAGCTGCATGAGTTGGGTTTGGAAGCTCTCCCTCATCCGCCATACTCACCAGATCTTGCGCCTACCGACTATTACTTTTTCCAAAATTTGGACTACTTTTTAGCAGGAAAAAAATTCAATTCCCGAGAGGCAGTACAAAACGCCTTTGAAGAGTTTGTTGTCTCCCGTCCTGCTGATTTTTTCAAGAATGGCATCCATAAACTGCCACAGCGTTGGCAAAGATGCATTGATTGCAGGGGTGATTAATTTGAATAAAAGAAATAAATAAGTTCGAAAAAAAAAATACTTTAACTTTTTTCAAACAAAACGGCAATTTCATAGGTAAAGACCTAAATCTTCTTCTTTTTCTTTTTATTTAGTGGCTTTCTATCGCTTTCCAGCAATAATTTTGCCAATGTCAAGTAATGGATTTTAGTACAGCTATGTCCTGTCAAATTCTAATGTTTTCAAAGTCAAAATACCACAGTAAAATGGTGGATATTTTATTGAAGGCTCTACGAATGCTTGAGAGGAAAATGAAAAAGCACGGTTTTAAAATTTGAATGCATTTTCCAACCATCGTGCACGTTCACGAACATTTAAGGGATAATAACCAACCCTTCACACTAAACACACATTAAAATTAAAAAATATACCGGTTTATGGAAAAATTCTAATTACACAATTGCGATTTTTAAATTATTTTTACTTATCATAACGGAATATCATTTTGACTTGTAAAAGTGTTAAAATAGACTATTTGCAATAAATCCTATCTACTTAAACTTTGACTTTGAAGACGTATTACATACAAGCTTCTGCCCGCAGCTTCGCCCGCGGCGTGGCCTATGGGAAAATAATTCAACCACCCATTTCACCCCCTTAAGGGTAGAATTTCGAAAAACCCTTTCTGAGTGGATGCTTGCGTCATAACATCTACCTGCATGCCAAATTTCAGCCCGACCCGTCCAGTGGTTTGGGCTATGCGTTGATAGATCACTATGTCAGTCAGTCACCTTTGAGTTATATATATTTAGATATGCGTTAATATAATAATTATAACATTATTGCACGACATTTTTTTCAATGAATTTCACAATGCAAATGACAAGTATTTACCCGTCCATCCTATATCTCGGCGAAATCTCATCCCAGTCTTGACAAAATCATAATTGGTCGATGGAAACTTTAGAAGGCTGAGAGTTTTGGATAGGGTTACTCATTTTTAAGGAAAGTCACTTCCGAGTTTAATCTCGTCAAGAGACTAGACTTGACGTGACGTGAACTGAACTAACAAAAAAGTATCAAACTTAGTCCGTGAGTCTTGTATTCAAATTTTGACAAAAATATTTCCATATATACTTTATCTTACCATATTAAATTTTATTTCCTCTACTGTAAGCTTTTAAATATTAATTTTAACCTTTTTTCATTCATTGATGGTACAGTAATGTTACCATAGTCATTATTTATTAATAACACCGCAAAAATATATGAAAAAATCGATTCTTAAGATATCTCGTCCTTCAAATGACTTTTTTCGATTCGTGTTCAAACTTCCAGATACATTTTCTGAGTAAACAGATGTAAGGATCAAACACCACTAAACAAGGCATTTCTACTAAGGTAGGTTTAGTCAAACATTTTATATTTTTCGTCAATAGATTACAGGATTGAGTGTAGATTTTCTTTTACCGACTTCCAAAAAAGAGTAGGTACTGTGTTCGTCTGTGTGTTTTTTTGTGTATGTTCATTGATATTTTTGCCAATTATACATCGATTTAAAAATTTGTGGTTTAGTTAGAAAGGGTTATTTTTCGTTATATTTAAGTAATTTATTTATGTTAAATTTTAATTTCAATTATTTATTATTGGGCGTTTTTAGAAGAAGTATACAGTACTTATTACTCTGGCTTATATTAGGTCTTTACCTATGAAATTGCCGTTTTGTTTGAAAAAAGTTAAAGTATTTTTTTTTCGAACTTATTTATTTCTTTTATTCAAAGTAATCACCCCTGCAATCAATGCATCTTTGCCAACGCTGTGGCAGTTTATGGATGCCCTTCTTCAAAAAATCAGCAGGACGGGAGACAACAAACTCTTCAAAGGCGTTTTGTACTGCCTCTCGGGAATTGAATTTTTTTCCCGCTAAAAAGTTGTCCGAATTTTGGAAAAAGTAATAGTCGGTAGGCGCAAGATCTGGTGAGTATGGCGGATGAGGGAGAGCTTCCAAACCCAACTCATGCAGCTTAGAGACGGTCTGTTGTGCAGTATGGGGTCGCGCGTTGTCGTGAAGTAGCAGTGGAGACGACCGATTGACCAAAGCTGGTTGCAGACGTGCGAGTTTCGCCATCATTGTGGTCAGTTCTTCAATGTACACATCTGCAGTAATGCTCTCGCCGTTTTGTAAAAAGCTATGATGAATCACACCAGCACTAGACCACCAAACTGTGACCATCACCTTTCTAGGGGTCATTTTTCGTTTTGCACATTGCTTTGGTACCGAACCAGGATCTAACCAACTTGCTGAGCGCTTTCGATTGTCAAAAAGAATCCATTTTTCGTGGCACGTAACAATTCGGTTCAAAATTCCTTCATTTCTGTGCCTGTTAAGCAGCGCAAGGCAAGTCTCGACGCGTACGTTGCGCTGGCGATCGTTAAGTTCGTGGGGCACCCATCTATCAAGCTTTTTTATCTTGCTAATCTGTCGCAAATGGACCAATATTGTTTTGATGCTAACATCAAAAGCTGCTGCCAGCTCAGCTGTAGATTGAGATTCATCAGCTTCCACACTCGCCTTTAATTCATCATTGTTGACCAAAGTTTCCGGACGACCACGAGGTTCATTTTTCAAGTCAAAATTCCCAGAACGGAACCGAGCAAACCAATAACGGGTTGTACGTTCGTTTGTACAGTTCTCTCCGTAAACGTTGTTGATGTTACGTGTCGTTTGTGCCGCGTTGGTGCCACGACGGAACTCATATTCCATAATTACACGAAATTTCAAAGTATCCATTATGAGGAAAAATGTTGAAATGTAATGAAAATACAACGCTAATCAATAAACAAAAGACTTATATTGTAAATAGAATGTCATATTTTTAAAACAAAATTAATTTGAATTTAGAATTCATAGCCAATCAAAACTTTTTTTTGTTTGAAAATGTCTGTACTGCAATACGGCAATTTCATAGGTAAAGACCTATTATAAGCAGAATTTGTTCGACTTCGATTTTAATATAAGTTTATATGAGCTTGGCAACACTTTTGATAGAAAATAGAAATGTCAAGAATTAATTGACAGATTCTGTGGTGTGGTGGTTGAGCAGGTCGGCTCATAACTCGGAGGCGGCGGGTTTGATTCCCGCGGCAGGACAAGTACTAGTGCATAGAAAAAAAGCGCAAATACTTTTTCTGAGTCTGGACGTTGTGGGATCATGGTCCACGTAGTTCCTGAGTCCCTAGATACAGGGAATCCTAGTTAGGGTCCCAGGATCTACGTATGTGATCGTTGGGCGTTATGATTACTATTATTATTTATTATTAATTTTGTTTTGAATAGCGTGTGACGGCGGCTACGTCCAGTTATAAACTCTATGCGCAGCGGGCAGTACCGTAATTTACCCTATGGTGACATTTAAATTTATTACAGTGGCAACATCGGCAACTATCATTGCTCCCCCAACCATCTGGCTGTAAAAAGGGACCGCTCGGTGTACTACGGATCATTCTTGTTCCAGACACAGCCCGGTGCACTTGCTGAAGGCCTATAGTTATATAGGTTGCAACCTACGCACAACCCGTCCTGCCTTCTCGTGTAAGTCTTTGTTTGGCCACAAACTCGCCTGTTGGTAAGCGACGGTGTGGCTGAAAATGTAGCCTGCAAACCTAGAAAACGAAAAAATAAAAGATTATCTAACAAAAAGCACGGACCCAGGTGTGTGTGTGTGGAAATACAAAATAATAAAAATAAAACCTAGAAAACGTACGTAGTCGGTAGGTAACGTATTTATCAACTGGGTAAAATTGTCGCTGTGGGTATTGAACTGGGAGCCGTCTTCACCCACATCAAAAAAGTGACAACTGACAAACCAACAAATTGGGACGAAAATAATAAACCGACAGTTTTTTTTATTATTCGCGAGCTTAACGAGCCTCCCGCGCGTTTTGTACCATTTTTTCTGGGATAATAAAGGAAATTCCGGATAAAATGTGACGGAATATTTACAAATGAAGGCGCGTTTATATCACCATATCTTTTTACTAAGCATTTTGTTTTGTGCAGAGTCTTGTCGTTCAAGACATTTACAGCCTTATTAATAAACACATACTAGCTTTAGACTAGTTACACCATCTTTTGTCTCTTTTGACCCAGCTAAATATTCCAGCTAATTAAGAAAAGGACAGAAGCTGAAGTAACTAATCCGAGACTAATACCCGTTTATTAATAAGGCTGTTAGGGTGTTACAGAGAAAGTTTCACTAGATGTTAAACTTACAGGTCTTGACAAAAAACTTCTGCACTCAATACAAAATACCTAATTACGTTCAAAAGACGTCTTAAAAATTGCGTTCAGAAACCGTTATTATTTATGGTAAAAAGGAAAGTTTATTAGCGGTGTTTTAAATGTTTTATAAAAGCTTGTTATATTTTTTTTGTAACCAAATTATAATATATGGTGGAATTTAATTCGTTCTTAATAATCGTTAATACAAAACTAAACTATCCCTAAGAAATTAAAATAAATAAAAACTAAAAAATTAAAATAACCCGTTGGTGGAGGGGTAAGTTCTCAGAATGCTGACAGCATTTTTTTTTTAATTTATTTCATAGCAGAAACGAAAATAAACAATATATAACTTAAATTTACAGCGAACAAAAATCTAAAATTATGTAATTTTATATTTAGAAATGCATCATTATAGATTGTCCCTAAGAGGTCGTCCATGAAAGTATTTACTAAAATAAAAATCCAATTGAAACTTTCAGGACTGAAGCTTCAGGGAATGAAAAAATAATCACGCCAGTTTACTTGGAAAAAATAAAAATAATCACGTCAGTTTATTAAGTTTATTTATTTGTTTAGTTATAAAGGCAGCCTCTGTAGTTGAGCAGATCGGCTCATAACCTGAAGGCAGCGGGTTCGATTTCCGCGGCAGGACATGTTTCTGTGCATAGAAAAAAGCCGTGAATACTTGTTCTATGTCTGGGTATTATGGGATCATGTTAGTAGTTCCTGGGTCCTCAGGGGATCCTAGTTAGGGTCCAGGGTCTCAATATGTGATCGGTGTGCGTTATTATTATTATAATAATAGATAGATACCTAAAGCACTACTCCTTTTTCTCTTTGTTTAATGGCCTTGTATCGCTCTTTAGGAATTTTTACATATTCATCAAAGTTTTATTTTGTCAGTCAAAATGCCACAGTAAAATGGTGGATATTTTACTTAAGGCTCTAGGAAGCCTTGAAGAGAAAACGAAAAGGCATGCTTTTAAAGCTTGAAACCATTTGTCAACACTCGTGCACTTTCACGAACACTTAACGGATACTAATCCACCCTTACCACACGTTAAAACTTAAAAATACACGGGTTATGGAAAACAAATCGAAAATTCACAACTGCCACTTTCGGATTTTTTCAATGACCTTTCTAAAACACTACAACTATTGTAGGTAACTTGGAAATGTTGAAATTCCTAAGTCGTCTGTCAAACTGTCAAGGCACTAAAACTGTTTAACGTCTTCCGCAGCAAGACTCTAGGGAAATTACAGGTTACACCGCCGGTGGGTGCCGCCGATGATTTATTACGTTCAAACTGGTTTATAAACACCAAAATAATGATAATAATAACTCCCAACGATCACATACAGACGCTTACTAGGGTTCTCTGTATACACCCAGAATTAGGTCCGTATTACAGACCGACGCTCAGTCATCGATCGATGCTTAAGCAGAGATTTCATTCATAAAGTAATCATTTAGTGAATTTAATCTCTGATTAAGCACCGATCGATGACAGCATATATTTTTGTAATTTCAGAACAAGCAGTATTTGCGTTTTTTTTAATGTTTAAGGGAGCAAACAAACATACGGCCCACCTGATGGGAATTGGTCACCGTAGCCTATGGACATCTGTAACACAGGAAGAGGCGTCATCAATGCATTGGTTACCCTGTAGGACTTTTTTGTGCACAAATACTTGTAATTATCGGGAATCAACCCGCTGCCTCCAGGCTATGAGCTGACTTACTCAACTACCACACCACAGAGGCTGTCAATTATATCTACTGAAATGATATAATTTATGTGATGTGAAAAGCTTCAACGAAAAGTGCCAATAATACCAAAAATATCGCTATGGTATTTAAAACTGACCCACATGAGGCAGCCGAAATACCAGTCCAATGTTTGGTGATAGATGTTCAATTAGCAGTAGTAACTAGTCAATATCCTTGTAAAAAAATACTTCAATCGGCTTAATTTCATACTGAGAAATACTTGGAAAATAATAAAAAGAAATATGTTGGTCTTAGGCAAAACATTTGATCTTTGGGCTTCGGTCAAATGTGGCCTGATGTTAAGCAAAGATGTGGTCTAAAATGGGGCATGCATGCCTAGAAGATATCTGTTCACTCTTGCTTTATAAGTTCCCATGTTATAGTAACTGGAAACAAGGACACCGGCAAGCTGTTCCATTCATGAGCTGTTTGCACTATAAAGTTAGTAGCGAAACGCCGTGTCGCTACTAACTTTATAGGATGTCGTGTTTCTGTACGTCATCAACATATCTTTTCCAGTTATTTTGATTTAAAAACTAAACTACTTAACCAATTTTGATAAAACTCCTATGGGACTATTCTGAAAGTATTTTCAAGCAAATAAAAAATATTTTTCGAAATTGGTTTATAAATGACAGAGTTGTAACATGTACATTTTTAAAATGTTTATGACAGGTGTAATAAACATTTTAAAAATGTACAATCTTATTTTGTACATTATTCGATCGAAGTCGATTTATTAGAATTCAGTTTAAAATACCAAACTGTTACCAACTTCACTTTTAAAGAAAAATTTTCCAAAGTTCATGTCACAGTTTAAATCTGCTAAATAATTTCTTATTACAAAACGGAAGAGGAATCTCATGAATAACAACCATCGGTGATGTAATAGATACCTTCAAACCTTATCTACAATACAAACAGTAAGGGCACGTTTTTCAAGCGGTAGCACATTTTAATTTATCCAATAGTAGAATAATTTTGATTTATTTCCTACCGATGTCCTGAAACCTCGCATTTACCTGAATCATTTTCTGTATCAAAAGGTGTAAACAAAATTTGGTCGTACATATTTTTATACACCCCAAAGGTTTTTTAATGAATGGTACCTAATTGGAAAGCCGTTCAAATGTAGATAATTTAGTTATAATTTTAAAAAAAAGAGGGTTTTTCAACATTTTGACATAATATAACGTTTGGATTGTTGGTTGGATAAGGACAGCGTTTAAGAAATATTCACGTTTAAAATACTGTATAATATTTTTATTACCTACTCCAGTGATGAGAGCATCATTTATCATTCATATTTTACTGGGTACCTAGATAGACTTTTTGCAAAGTCCATCTAGGTAGGTACCACCGCTATGCCAGCTATTCTGCCGCTAAGCAGTATTGCGCAAGCATTACTGTGTTCCGGTTTTAAGGGTACTCTAGCTAGTGAAATTGCTGGGCAAATGAGACTTTATAACCTAATCCCACAATCTAGTAATCTTATTACTAGACTGTGGGTGACGTGCGCAGTGCCATGTCACGCAAAACTCTATACTTTAGAATTTAGAGTGACACTGCAACTGATATGGGCAGCCGTGTCGCTTAACATCACGTGAACGACTGGCTCGTCATGCTTTTTCATAACATTAAATAAATTATCGATTTTTTTTATTTATTTGCATAAAATGTGTCAGTTATTAATTAACAATTTTTTATATAAGTGTCTTCTTCTTTTGTTTTATATATCTTTCTTAAATCTGTAATTTACACTTCAACGCAATTTTTATATAATTATCATACATAAATAGTTTTAGTAAAATGAAATACATAGCTTAAAATATAGTCAAAAATCTTTTAAAATATATCCTTTAAGAATACAGTTATCAAAAGAACTGATTTGATTTACTGACTACATAGTGAGTACCTTTATTATGCAACCGGCATCAGACCCTTCCGGTTCAGACCCAGAGTCCAGACAGAATGAATTTTGTAAATTGTTGCCATATTTTTAAGCATTTTTCAGTTTTCATTCCTTTCCTTTCTGTGCAATATAATATCGGCATTTCTAAAAACGTTTACATTAATAAAAATAAATAAATAAGTTTGTTTGAACATTTTTTTTGTTTAATACCTAAAACCTAGTTCAGTGGCATAATCACTGAAAGTTATCCCAACAATATGCTTATATTAAGAACTAGCTTCTGCCCGCGGCTTCACCCGAGTGGCCTCTAAGAAACGAAGATTTGTTTTAAATAAATAGTTCAACCCGTTTTACCCTCTTAGGTGTGGAATTTCAAAAAACCTTTTCTTAGTGGATACCTACACTTTACAAAGAACACACCCCCCAAATTTAAAGTTTCTAGGACCAGTTGCTTATGCTGATCGTTGATATATAAGTCAGTCAGTCAGTCAGGACTTTGAATTTTATAAATATAGATTGGTAGTAACTACCATTCTAAAAATTCATAAAAGTTTGTTTGGTTAAAATACTACAATTGAGGTATATAGGCTTAGAGTAATTTTTTTTTTAAATTACGTTTTGGAGCGGTTAAGAAAGTCTGAAAACTTTTAGGGTTCCAAAGTTCGGCAACCAAATTATTAACCCATTTACTTACTGTCGCTAGTGATCTAATTTTTAATTAATCTCCCAACCCACTCCCTTCAACCTAATCTTTAATAATAAAAGGCTTTGTTCTGAGTGACTAACTGACTGATGAATAACGTATAGTCCAAACCGCTAGACGAAAGAACTCGATGTTAAGTAAGGATTTAAAAAAAATGGGCTTATTTAATTTCATTGACCTCTGGTGGTCATGTGGTTAAGTAGATCGGCTTATAACCTGGAGGTGGCGGGTCCGATTCAAGTATTTGTGCACAAAAAAAGGACAAATACTTATACTGAGCCTGGGTGTTGGACTATGGTCTTCGTAGTAGAATCTTAGTTAGGGTCCAAGATCTTTGTATGTGATCGTTGGGCGTTATTATTTTTATTTCAAAGAATGCATACATTAACGGGCTGACGACCGAGCCAAGTGGCGTTTTTTAGGAGAGGACTATATCCAGCAGTGGACTGATACAGGCTGATGATGATGATGATGATGATGATACATTAACGGCATGAGATAATTCAATTATCTCCATTTGTACATAGGGCGAAAAAGGCGTGGAGAGTCGTTTCACCTCAATGAAGTAGATTTGCCAATAAACCGCATCAAACATTCCGCTGACTCTTTTATCATGTGAACTACTAGAGAATGGAACTCTCTGCCAACTTTCTTGTTTCAAAATATAATTTAGATCTCTTTAACAAATTAACTGCCGGGCGACTCCCAAACAATAGATCTATTGTTATGGTGACGGCACTGAAAGACTATAGTGAATAGGCTCCTTGTAGACCAAAGTGCTATACTTTCGACTGCATCGTCGCTAAACATCAGGAGAGTTGAAAACGTTGGCCTATTCATACATTTATAAAAAATGAGTGTGATTTAGACCACATATCTGAAGTAAAACTTCTTTAGCTCCACCTATCGGCCGGTATAACTTGATTTTTGTTTTGTTTAATGATAACGTCGCTATCTTGACAATTGTAAGTTATCATTTTACTGGACACAACATAATAATACAAATTTTAAAATCTACATGAACCAATTTCAACTTCCGTATCGCCTCGTTACGCATTCACTAGCTTACTCCCCAAGTCAAGCGTGCGTAAAGAAGTTTTACCTCAAAAACATAAAACAAGAATTTTGATTTACTGTTTACAAGCTATGCCTTTATTATGCAACCGGTAGGTAACTTAGACCCTTCCGGCTTAGGCCCGGAGTCCAGACAGAATTAATTTTGTAAATTGTTGCCATATTTTTAAAGAATTTTGCCCGTTTTCGTTTCTTCCCTTTATGTCCATTATTTATACAGCTTTTCTAAAAAAAAGTGAAAGCTTTTTGACAGTAACTAAATAAAAACTATGCTAAAATCACTACAAAAATAAACGTTTCAATTTTTTTTGTAATCCTTTACGGGATGTAATGTTTTTGCTTTATTAGGGTTCCACATAGCAGTCGAAAAAACCTTTTTGTCTAAGAAATTAATTCTAAGGTGAGTTTAATGATCAAACGAAGGAGGAAACTTTATTACTTAAATAATATACGAGACCTTCTATAGTGTCAATTTTATCAATTTTATTTATTAGATTATATTTATATACAATATAATATATTAGATTCATCTTTGGAAAAAATTCATTACGCACGCTAATTTGACATTCCAGATGTTTTGCTAGCAGGAACTTGTAACTTTTATAATGCCAGCCCTATTGTATACTAACTATATACTATACACTATATTTATAAAGGAAACAAACAACAAAGAACAAAACAAATTACTTAACATTATTATATGTTATTATATTTTACGAATTAGTAAAATATTTTGTACTTATATTCATCATTATTTATATAATATAATTATATGTATTTATATATAAATAGAATCAATACATTTTCAAAACAAATTAAATATAAAATATTACTTAAGCATGACTTATGAAATGGAGACAGGGTGTCGCCAGCTTATAAATAAAATGCCTAATAACGAAGATAATAATAATACGGAACCCTAGAACATTCATGACACGCACTTGTCAAGTCCAAATAAATACATTATGTTATATTTCAAAGCTAGAGGACGATTTTCGCAACAATATTGATAAAATGTCTCCTAGATGGCACCCTCGTCAAATTTGACAGACGTAAATAATATAACTCAGAGAGCTCCTGATTCAGATACTGCTCCTGGGAGTATATTGATTCTTACATTTCTTTACATGATTTGAGTACCTATTTAAGTACTAGAGACATACCACCGTATGTCTTTTGCTTTTTTATCAGCTACTAGTAGCGCGGTTTCACCGGCGGATAAAATGTATTTTAATTATTTGCTCATCCCACGGGAACATTTCACTTTTCCGGGATAAATTGTAGCCTGTATGTTAATCCAGTGTATAAGCTTTCGTGGTACCGAATTTCATCCAAATCCCTTCAGCCGTTTAAGCGTGAAGGAGTAACAAACATACACACATACGCATATACACACATACACATACACACATACGCATATACGCATATACGCACATACACACAAACATACATGCACACGCACAAACTTTCGCCTTTATAATATTAGTATGTAGTGTGATTATGTGTGTGTTTTTAGTAGTATTATCCAATAGTACAAGCGTTTAGTTCGGGGCTAGATGCGCTGTGTGTAAAATGACTAATATTTTTATTTAATCTTCCATATGGATTCGGTTAAATCCTATTATCACAGAATAGGTAATACTGCGTACTCTTCTCATCAGTAAAAAGTAGTGTAAAAACTATTTATCCTGTATAAATAGTCTTTTTTTCTATAATGACATGCGTGCAAAGCCGCGCGTAGGTACTAGTTAAAAAAATAATTATACTGACATTAAAACATATAGTTAGCCTACTCACCTAATGTTAATACAAATTTACTAAATTATTTTGGGTTTAATATTTTACGTTATTTATTGTTAGAATCGTCATCCTGATGATGATGATGATGATGAATTAACCCTGAACCCAATATCATAAAATTAGCGCTCATTGATATTTCCGTCTAACAAAAAGTAAATATGTAAAATGTATACATCAAAATTATTTTTAATAAAAAATATTTAACTCACCGCCTACATTCCTGATTTTCACACTTAATTTATTAAAAATATTTTAGTCATTGTATGGAAATATCCATTTATTTGATCCGAATTATTAAGCATTTCCTTTATAAAGGCAATAGACGGTGGCTAATAAATAAAAAATATCTATAATTGAAAAGCGTTTGCTTGAATAAACTGCCCACGATAAAAATTGTATCATGGTAATTAATTAGCACGCCCTAATAATCATTTCACCAATTAGGTGAATGATAATGGCTGAAATTATGTTATTCTAATATAAGCCTATATTTAAACAAAATTAGCTACACTTACTCGAATAAAAATCCAAGAATCTCGAACACCGAAATGTTCACACAATAAACTAGTACGCCAACAAAAAGTTACAACATAAAAACAAAACGCTCGAAAAAAGAACTGTCCGTTTTCCCGCCCAGAGAAGGCTTTGCGACGCGACCGCCCTCTACCCGAGCTAGAACGGTACTGACACAGGGCTGAGTTTCGTAGAGATGGAAGCTGCAAATGATAGCGTTGTTCCAAGTTTGAAAGTTGGGTGGTTGGTTAGTTTATGAGGGAAGCGATTGGGAAATTGTTGGGAACTTTTCGTAGTTTGGTCGTAGGTGGTTTCGGAACGGGAATAGTTATTTCGCAGAGTTGGAAAATGTACTTGAACATGTAGTATTTATAGCATGTTTTTGTTTCTCGTTGATTTAACCAAGGCAGGGTTAAACTTTGACTTTTGTAAATTACACTTTAACTGGCTATATTTTGATACAATTTAAATTAATTAATTCCAAATAGTGGGAAATTTCCTTACGCGTATCTCTTTAAGTAACTTTTATTTGAAGCTTAGAATATTTTGTTCTTAGGAATCTTACGGTGTTTGATCTGCTATTTAGTAATTTTTAAAATTTTACATTTGGCTTAAAAATCTAACTAGTCAAACGTGTGACGTGTATCATTTTTATTTGATGTGAATAAATTATTTAAAATAGATACACTGTCGTGTTTTTTCGCAAAATCGTGTACGTTATACCTAATTTTAGCAGACCACTTTCCATAAGGTATTATTTCCATATCTTCTCTCTTCTATTTACATCTATGATTATTTTTATATCCATAAAATATTTCTGTAGTCTTTCTAAATTCGCTCCGCTCACCATTAAGCCCGTGCCCTGCAGCCACATGACCGGCAACATTTCGCGGCACGAACGGTTATTGAGTTATGAATTTTGGAGACAATTTATTTCCAATTTAGTCGATTTATAGGATTTACAATATTCGTTAATATAATAGCGCGTGCTTCTGGAAATTTATTGTTTTTTAACAAAGGCGAAAATGTATTCGATCGTAACTGGTTTCATACATACATAAGTCTTCGATCGTTACTGGTTTACAGGGACAGAAGTTTTCAATCGCTACTGGTTTCATACAGAGACAGAAGTCTTCGATCGCAACTGGTTTCATATAAAGACACAAGTCTTCGATCGCTACTGGTTTCATACAAAGACACAAGTCTTCGATCGCTACTGGTTTCATACAGAGACACAAGTCTTCGATCGCAACTGTTTACGAAGCTCTGCTGGGCGATCACGTAACTCGATTGCAACTAAGAGAAACACAAATTTGTATGGATTTGACAGTTTGAATACGCAGTTTTTTTACATAGTATGGAAATTTCTCCTGTTGCATTGCAATCAAAATTTCGTCCACCATCACCCCCCTGGTTTCGTAAGCGGCCGAAGCGATAATTTTGTTGATTGTTTTCTACAAATTAAAGTAAGTTTAAGCAACAGAGATTGTGAGTCTTTGTCTGTCTTTGTATATATTTTTAGGAACCATAATAATTAATGATCAAACGTACTTATCAAGTGAGGTTCGAACGCAATTACATAATTGCGTTCGAACCTCACTTAATAGTTTCACATTCTCACTATTTACAATATCTTTGTAGACTGGCCCGTTAGCTCAGTTGGTAGTATCCCTGCCTTCTCAACTGCAGGTTGTGGGTTCGATTCCCACCCAGGACAAACATTTGTGTGATGAACATAGATGTTTGTTCTGTGTCTGGGTGTTATATTGTATTGTATTATATGTATGTATTTACAAACAAAAAGTATCTAAGTATTGTATCAGTTATCTAGTTTCCATAGTACAAGCTTTGCTTAGTTTGGGGCTAGAAGGCACTGTGTGAAATGTCTAAAAAAAAAAAAAATTATATCTAAAGTGTGGTTATAGGATAACATTTCAAAAACACACACACACACACACACACACACACACATACACACACATGTTACTCATGTTCTTTAAACTTAGCTAGACATAGCTTAAGTTAAACGAATAATGGGAGAAGCGTTATAACTGTCAATAAATAAATAAATATTAATATTTGTATCACAATAATATTATAAAGGCGAAAGTTTGTGGGTGTATGTGTGTATGTTTGTGACTCAAATGGCTGAATGGATTTGGATGAAATTCGGTATCAGGTTAGCTTATACACTGGATTAACATATAGGCAAAATTTTATCCCGGAAAAGTGAAATAATCCCGTGGGATGAACAAATGATTATAATACTTTTTATCCGCGGGTGAGACCACGGGGCGCAACTTGTTTAAAATGAATGAAAACCTGCATATAACAAAATATGAATAACTTTAACATTTCATTCAACATTAATGTATGAATATAATTACATAACGAGGATGAATATGTAAGTGAATTTTCTTTCTTTCTTCTTTCTTTCTGATTCGGAAAGTGCGATTGTGCTATTATTATTAAGTAGTAGGGTGTCATTAAAAACTACTCTAACTAAAAAAAGAAAAGTTGTTACCCCGTTTCTATCCTTAAGTTTCAGTACAGCGGGAGTGAGAAAGCAATAGAAATGTCTGCATCTTTTCAAAAGGTTTCTTTAATGAAACGCATCGTAAATAGTGTAAATCATAGCAAAAATTGTATCAAAATGGCGCGAAGGCCACGGAGCATCAAAATAAAAGACAAGTTAGATTTCTGATTCATGAACTCATTATGAAGTTTCCACTAAACTTAAATTGGCTTCCCTTGTCGCGAGCACCAACTTAAATTTTCGACCAACGAGATTAAATGCTATGGCATTATGGAATTTATTACATTGGCATAAGAATTAAACTTGTGCTAGTTTTGTTATTTGGGGTGGTTTTTTAGGTTTGCGTTTTGAGGTATTGAGATGATTGATCAATAGCTTTAATAATGTTCGATGAAAGATGATGAGATGATGGATTCTGAGATCGAAGATAATTCAATGAAAACTTTGTTGTAGATGTTACATGATATAAAATACTAGCTTCTGCCGGCAGCTTCGCCCGCGTGGCCTATAGGAAAAAAAGAAGAATTTTTCTTAAAAATAATTCAATGACCCATTTCACCCTCTTAGGGATGGAATATCGAAAAATCCTTTCTTAGTGGATACTTACACTTTACAAAGAACATATCTCTACATTTCAAGTCACTGGGATCAGTGGTTTAGGCTGTGTGTTGATATATAAGTCAGTCAGTCAATCAGGACTTTGAATTTTATATGTATAGATAGGTAAATATTACTTTTTTATTTATTATTATTAAAGATTTGTTGGAAAAAAATTAAAAACTATGCAAAAGCAAAACTTAATCTAAAAAGCCATAGGTGGCATTGCCCCGTTGAATGGCAATGCTTAGTCTTTGGGCTAAATAGAGACCAACATTTTGGTCACGTGTTGCCTCGATCAGTCGTTCCGAAAGATCTTTGTAAATTTTGATATGCACTCGGCCCTATGGCCCTAACGTCTTGACACCAAAAGGCGCACAGTTCAGAAGGCATGGCTACAATCAACTGAGCTATCGGGCCAGTCAATAATTATATAAGAAATACGTAAATTCTTAAAATTTAGAAATAAAAAAAACACTCACACACACAACAATAATAGTAAGGGATAAAATGTAAGTACAAGTTTTTCTTCTTCTTATTTCTAGAGTACCTTCAAGGCAGGCACTCTAATTGAAATACAATCTAGCCATAGATATTTGGCTAATAAGCAATTTTAATTTAACTTAAACTTCTGAAAACATAAATTCTAAGATTGTGTCCATTAACACTAGTCTTATTGTCTCTTTTAAGGCGAAGACACTTTGTTCATGTGTTCTTTCCATGTAGCACAAGTTACAAAAATATCTATTCCGTTACACTATACACTATACACTAACTCAAATGGTTTTGTTCTTTTAAGTCTTTTAACTATATTCGTGTTATCGAGGAGCTGGATTGCCTCGTAGGTATAAGTAATAAATCATATTAATAATAATAATAACGCCCAACGATCACATACATAGATCCTGGACCCTAACTAAGATTCCCTGTGTCTAGGGACCCAGGAACTACGAGGACCATTGTACACACACATGGATAAGTAACACGGTACGTAATATTAAAACCACAAGAGCAAGAAACCACGCCATATGAATATTTGCGCGTGCACCCACCACAATAAAGGGTCATACACACGTTCCGTGCGGTACCGCTAGATAAATATTTGATTTGCACTGAGATGAGATTTAACTGCGGCTCTCGAATTATGAACGTCTGGATGAGATGGGTGAAGGGTGGGGATATACTGTAATATTTTTTCTGGGTATTGATTGATTTTGTGTATTCTTCTTACACCGGTGTGACGTGGTGGTTACTTTTGTAATATATTCATTCTCTCAACTGTAAATATAACAATTATCACTAAGTTTTAAACAATAAAACTAAAATAAAATTAAAAACTATGCATTAGCAAAACTTAATTAAAAACTAAAACTAAGTAGCCGCTACCAGTAGGCAACGTGCCCAAAATGCTAGCGGCATTGCCTCGTTGAATGGCAATTCTTAGTCTGTGATGAATAAATATATGTGTTGCTAGTCTGCTGATGAATATCTGGGGGCACGGGAGTGCCCCCGCTAAGTCAAGCAAATAAGCGGCACGGCCGTGCCATCCTTTTCTTGAAGCACTTCAAGCCATTTTCGACCCCTTCTATAGTCTACCTAGTAATCTATTTTATACAAAACTTAAAAATTTACGTTGATATGGTCACTGTATGTTATTAGATTAGCTAATTACATAATAACTCAAGACAGAAGATCCCTTAAGTAAGAACTTAATAACATAACCGACTTGGTATTACATGAATCTCACAACTTTTTACGGTAGAAGAACTGAGTTTCGAGACTTGGTTTTTTTTTACAAGTTTCGTTTTTGATGGCATAATAATTATATCTACCTCTCTCAAATCACACTCTGACAGCCTTATTAATAAACACGAACTAGCTTTAGACTAGTTACACCATCTTTTGTCTCTTTCGATCCACCTAAATATTCCAGTAGCTAAAAAAGGACAAAATCTGAAGTAACTAATCCGAGACTAATACCCGTTTATTAATAAGGCTGTGAGTGTTTAGGTCCGTATTACAGAACGGTGCTCAGTCTTCCATCGGTGTTCAAGCAGAGATTTTATTCATAAAGTGATCAATTCATGAAATCTCTGCTTGAGCACCGATCGATAACTAAGCATCGTTCTGTAATACGGACCTTAGTACGAAGGTATTCTCCAAATAGGTAGTATCAACTTAGATAGCACCAATTTGAATAGCACAAATTTTGAATAGCTCCAATTTTAGTAGCACCAATTTCACCATTTTGAATAGAACCAATTTGAATAGCAAACACCAATTTGAAAGCAATAATTTGCTGCTAGCTATATGGCATGAGTGGTCGCTCATCCGAAAGTTGAGTGTTCGAATTCCTGATTCAATATCCTTCAGAGAAACTTTAAGCGTAGGCCATTTCATGGTTCAATTCAAATTAGTGGACTAGCCATACATCAGGAACTTTACTGCTTTAAACATCGACTTATAAAAGGAAGTAAGCAACTTCCTTCTAGGCGAGTTATACTATCACACTTAACAATAAGCGAAATGTGAGCAAATGCAAGTTAGATATTTACAAAAAAAAGTGCTTTAGACCACATGACTGAAGTAAAACTTTTTTAGCTCCATCTATTCAGTGCAACTTTGTATTTGCTTAGTTTAATGTTAACATAATCGTACAAATATTTGTAATTTTTAACTTTTTTATGTTGACAATGGAGATTTACGTGAACCGATAAAATCAGGCTCTTTCTTTTCCCTGCAGTAATATACGAAACGCAACTCTATCTTCACTAACTTATGTTTCCCTCTCAACTTCCGTTCGCCCCGTCACGCATACACCAGCTTACTCCCAAGTTAAGAGTGTGTAAAGTAAATAAGTTTTATTTCAAAAATATGCTCTACATGTACACACAGCCTTACAATCTCAGGCAGCCGTAACATATTACATTTCTAATCTGAGATCGAGACGTGGTATATTTAGTTTGATTTGGGAATCTCCATATAATTCGAGCATGTCTATTTCTGATCATATCAACTGGAATATTAATGGCTTAGGGTATAAATGTTAGTTGGGACCGTGATATATCAGTTTTTTATTCAATATGGCTAGATTATGATTTATAAGATTCATTTTAATCAAATGGACATTTTAGTTCATTGATTAGTTTTTATCCCTCTAACATAATTTTGAATAAATTCTTTTTGCAAACGATTTCTCTTTTTCTTCTCTTCGTTTAATGGTCTGCTATCGCTTTTTAGCGATAATTCTGCCAATGTCAAGTGAGGAATTTTGTACGGTTATGTCAAAGTCTTATTTTGTCAAGTCAAACTGCCACAGTAAAATGGTAGATATTTTACTGAAAGCTCTAGGAAGCCTTGAAGAGAAAACGAAAAGGCATAGCTTTAAAACTTGGAACCATTTGCCAACACTAGTGTATGTTTACGAACACTCAACGGATAATAACCCACCCTTATTACACATTAAAATTCAAAAATACACGGGTAATGGAAAAAAGTTCAAAATTCAAAACCGCCATTTTCGGATTCTTTTCTACGACCATCCGAATATCTTCTTTGTTTAATTTAATGGCCTTCTCAAAAAGATTTATCATCGAGTTAAATAGATTATTATCATCAATAATTCCTTTTTAAAAAAGCGTCCAACCGACCTCAATCCCACCGCATTTGTTTATCACAAAAATTATAACATTATCAAAGTCGAAATACATTAATAAGGATAACTCAAAAACTACCTATCAGATATTGATCAAGTTGAAATGGGACTACACGGAAAGCACCAGCTTTCAAACAAAAAGAATCATCAAAATCGGTTCACGCAGTCGAAAGTTTTGAGGTAACAAAACTTAAAAAAAAATGAATTGAGAACCTTTTTTGAAGTCAGTTAAAACATGCAGCGTATACAGAGAGCTGTTGGGTGCAAGAGGCCAGTAGTTGTTCAAAGTGGCATTATATGAGGGAACCCTATGATTCAGCAGTGCAGTAGACGTCTTCTGGCTCCTGCCCAGTGACGCTGTAAAGGTCGGTAAGAACAACAGCATTTGCCCTTAAAAAAAGAGATCTTTCAGCTAACGATGATGATCACGAAGCATAACAAAGTATTCAATAAATCGGAGAAGGAAAAATTATTAAATAGGTAGAAAATGTTTTAAACAATACATTTTCCGTACGACCACAAATACATAAACAAGGCTTAGACAGACGTGAAACGTGTGTTTAATAATACAAAACAGCAGTTTGATTAGTGTAAGGCTTGATTAAATCTTTTTTGGTTAAACCGTTTGTTGTTTGTGAAATAAAATGCCTATATAGGCGAACTTAATACTGATTATCTTTCAGTTAACTTGAGTGTATACATTTTCGGTATTTCCCAATTGGTGGTTGATTAATATGACAAATGGGATTTTTTGCTCTCGTTACTATCTTACTGCTGAGACTCGAGCACGACGAGAGAGTTTACATATTCAGATGACTAGTCCATGACCCACTGCTGGACGACTAGGCCAGTGGTGGGTCATGGCTTAGTCCACTGCTGGACGACTAGGCCAGTGGTGGGTCATGGCTTAGTCCACTGCTGGACGACGAGGCCAGTGGTGGGTCATGGCTTAGTCCACTGCTGGACGACTAGGCCAGTAGTGGGTCATGGCTTAGTCCACTGCTGGATGACTAGGCCAGTGGTGGGTCATGGCTTAGTCCACTGCTGGACGACTAGGCCACTGGTGGGTCATGGCTTAGTCCACTGCTGGACGAATAGGCCACTGGTGGGTCATGGCTTAGTCCACTGCTGGACGACTAGGCCACTGGTGGGTCATGGCTTAGTCCACTGAATAAGTGCGGGTTGGTAAATGATTAAACCTAGAAACCAAACAAAAACTTAATCACACTATCACACTAATGTTATAAAGGCGAAAGTTTATAGGTGTGTATCTGTACATGTTTGTTACTCCTTCACGCTTAAACAGCTCAATGGATTTGGATGAAATTTGGTAGCAAGATAACTTATACACTGGATTAATATATAGGCTAAATTTTTCCCCGAAAAAATGAAATGCTCCCGCGGGATGAGCAAATAATTCAAATACTTTTTAACCGCGGGTTAAACCGCGGGGCGCAACTAGTAGTGACATGAAATCATACTACAAATTTAAGCTTGGACATTACTGCCGCCCATTGCTATCGACATATATATTTACTAGTTGCGCCCCGCGGTTTCACCCGCGGATAAAAAGTATTTGAATTATTTGCTCATCCCACAGGAAAATTTCAATTTTCCGGGATAAAGTGTAGCCTATATGTTAATCCAGTGTATAAACCATCTTGGTACCAAATTTCATCCAAATCCATTCAGCCGTTTGAGCGTGAAGGATTAACAAACATAACACACATTCACACAAACACACATACACACATACATACTTTCACCTTTATATTATTAGTGTGATGTGAAGAATAGTATAGAAAGTAAAGGAAATACTTCCAAGTACCTTCCCTCATCTCGAAACCAGTAATTTTAATAACCAATCACAATTGGGGTTTTGTTTATGAAATACGACAATCCATTAGTCAGGGTACAATGAATTTATTTTCGAATCATTTGTTATGAATGTCTAGGGGAACAATTGAATTGGGACTACAAATCTCGCATAATAGGGTTCCATTAATTATCAGTTTGCGCCCAAATAAGTAGGCGAGTACATTGACATAGAAGGATTGAAACTGGAAATGTAATTTTGGACTGGCATGACAGCTCAGTTGGTAGTAGCCCTGCCTTCTGAACTGCAGGTTGTGGGTTCGATTCCCACTCAGGACAAACATTTGTGTGATGGACATCGACGTTAGTTCTGTGTCTGGAAAAATTTCAAGCACGCTATAGCGTATGAAACTCTACCATGCAAATGCAATAAACGCCACCATGCTAATACTAAAAAATGCCGATACGCTACTGCTACAAACTCCACCACGCTAATTCAACGAACTGCACCACGCTAATTCAACAAACTCCACCAAACTAATTCAGCAAACTCCACCACGCTAATTCAACAAATGCCACCACGCTGATGTAATAAACGCCACCACGCTAATAAATAAAATTGCCACTACGGTAATGCATTAAACGCCACCACGCGAATAAAACGAATGCCACTACAGTACTGCAATAAACCCCACCACGCCAATGCAATAAATGCCACCACGCTAATACGAGAAATTGCTCTACGCCAATGCAACAAATAATTATTATTGAAGTAAATTTTTTTTACGCACGTTTGTCTTGGGGTAAGCTAGTGAGCCGTACGGAAGATAGAGAAGATAGAAGAACGTGAAGATAGAGAGAGAGAATTACGTTTCGTATATTACTTTAGGGGAGAGATTTCTAGAGAGATGGAGATAAAGAAGTTTTACTTCAGTTGTGTAGTCTGAAGCACACTTTTTTTTTTATTTATCATCACTTCTAGAAAATTCCGTTTCTATGTTACACGAAAACAACTATAATCGTCACAATTTTCCTGGCAAATTGAACGCAGTTTTGATTATTTCCGTTTTATACATATCTGGGAATTTATCACGTGTTTTGAATTATCTTTTATCGTTATATATTTTGCACAATATTACGGACCGGTAAATTCAAATTAGAAAATAAATAAGTAGTTGGCTCAAAAATTTCATTAATTTATTCATGTGGTTATTTTTATGTCTACAGCCCTAGCCTCACGTATAAATATAACTTAAATTAATCTAATGCTTAAAATGACAACTTTTTGCCTACGTGCCATGAGTTAAAACGGGAAGTATTTGACCTTCATTAGTTATTAAATTATTTGTAGCTATCCGTAGTTATAGTAGCACTGGTTTGAGTACAAATCACTTGATAAAAAACTCTGATTTTAATGAAGTAATGTGGCCAGATGACGCAAAATAGACCAACGCCTTCACAAGGTGGATCAATGTAGACTACAGTCTAAGCCGAGGGAAGCCGACAGTTGCAAGAGACAAGCAGTCAAAGTAGCGCTCTATGAGGCCTATGGGGGAGGCCCATGCTCAGCAGTGGACGGCTTCAGGCTGATGAGGTTGATGATGAAGTTATCTAACTTTATTGGTAGCGAAGTAGAGGTTGTTACCTCTTCTTCGCTATTACCTCTACTTTGCTACCAACAAAGTCAGCGAGCAGAGCAAAAATACTCAAATTATTATTTTCTCCATTTATAAATACTGAGACCCTAAGCGAAGTCATACAATTATCACTAATTATATCGTTCGCCTATACGTTCCTACTGCTGAGACCAAGACATTCTCTCGAGGAGATCATAACCACCACGTCATTAAAGTATACATGTTGATGAAGGTTTAATACCTTCCCAACAAACCCTACTCTTGCCAGTAGGCAATAATCATACCGTACCGTAGTGGCATTAATTTTATTCGCGTGGTGGCGTTCATTAGATCAGCGTGGTGGCATTTGTTGAATTAGCGTGGTGGAGTTTCTTGAATTAGCGTAGTGAAGTTTGTTTGCTGTAGCGTATTGGCATTGTTTGCATTAGCGTGGTGGCATTTGCTTTAGAATGGTGAAGCTTGTAGCAGTAGCGCATCGACATTTTTCGTATTAGCATACCATTTTAGATGGCGTTTATTGCGTTTGCATGGTGGAGTTTTATACGCTATAGCATGCTTGAATTTTTTCCAGACACAGAAAAAACATCGATGTCCATCACACAAATGTTTGTCCTGGGTGGGAATCGAACCCACAACCTGCAATTCAGAAGGCAGGTACGATTCCCGCGACAAGTATTTGTGCACAAAAAAGCACTAACACTTGTTCTGTGTTTGGGTGTTGTGGGACCATGGCCCTCGTAGTTCCTGGGTTCATAGATACAGGGAATACTAGTTAGGGTCCAGGATCTATGTATGTGATCGTTGGTCGTTTTTATTATTACTATATTATAGCTCTTCAGGTCTTATGGATTTGTGGGGAAGGTACATAGATTGGAAGGCATTGGGTTGAGTGGGAATCAAATTATGATGCTTTGCGTAGGCGAAAGTGAAGGTCTCAAAAGCTAGGCAAGCTAGTCGAGAAACATAATCAGTGTAAGAGCTAATCTTGATTAGTATCTCTTTGATTAAATGTCAAGCAAATGGAAGGACTACTGGAACTAAACTAATCCCTGTAGAACTCAATATCAATACAAAATGTCAATACGTACCCCACTTAGCCAGACTTCCTTGCCGATATAAAATAATTGCAGTATGGAGGTTTGGTCGACACGGGAAATTCATAAAAAATGGTTCCAAATTAGGGATGTACTGGATATGATATTTCGAATCTAGATACGGATATGGATAAGGGAAATAAATTGTATCGGTTTCGGATACGGTTACGTATATGTAATTATTTTTATCCGTTAGTTTCGGATAATTTCGTTGCTGAAATTAGATTGAAGTTTTTTTTATATTAGTGAATAATGTGACGAGCTAGTCGTTCACCTGATGTTAAGCGCCACGGCCTCCCATAACAGAACAGTGTCACTCGGAACTCTAAAAGATAGTTTCGCGTAACACTGCACTGCGCACATCATCCTGAGACATCACCACAGTCTGGTAATAAGGTTACTCGACTGTGAGATCAAATCATAATGTCTCAATTGCCCAGTAATTTCATTAGCTACAGTGTCCTTCAAACCGGAACACAGCAGTGCTTTAACACTACTGCTTGGCGGCAGAATAACTGGCAAAGCGGTGGTACCTACCTAGACGAACTTTGCAACAAAGTCCTACCACCTAGTGAAGTAAAATATAAACACACATAATGGAATAATTTGGTTTTATTATATTATATGTTTATTTATTATTATTATTTTTATATTTATTTATTTATTTATTATTTTATTTATATGTTTTATCTAGTCTAGGTTATCATTTGGTATTATAATCAGTAATATAGGTAAGTAATTATTATATACCTACTCAATTTTAAGTTTTATGTATTAAAATAAAAATGCAATAAATTTAAGAGTTGGAAAAAATTTTACACATTATCTATCGAAACATGTCGTTTTATTTAGAGTCCGCCCTTATACGAAACTGTCCGAAACTTGTGAAACGGATACGATAAAGGATTTATTTTTATTTCGGATATCCGATAGTTTCCGATAGTGTTACGGTTACGGAGTTCCATTAAATCACTGTTCCAAGTCATTTTCTTCACATTTTCTTATTACAAAGAGTTAGGTAAATTGAATTGTTGAGATTATGAAAGCTAGGACCATAGTTCTCAAACACGACTCTTCAATAGTGTTTGCTGTTAATTTCAGCATTGTGCGAAAGTCGTGCTTGAGAATTAAATCATTTATATATAGACAGACAGATATCACAGTGATCCTATATGGGTTGCGTTGTTTTTTGGAATCCTCAAAATATGGAATTGCCCAGTGAAGTCTTTCGCGTGTATTACACTAAGAAATATTCTTTTGAAAAGTTCGTTAGATCACCAGTGTATTTATTGTATATAGGAGTTTTCTGTTCTGCATTGTGCCGGATTGCTTGCACTAGTAATGAGAAAGAGAACCTTTTTTTTCAAACCCATATAGTCTAATGGACTTGCTATATATTATTTGACAATAAGCACTTTGTAATTTTATAGCTTAGTAAAATAACTTAGTTATAATAAATTATATTAGGTATTTAAATACCTAATATAATTTTGACTTGTAAAAGTACTAAAACTAGCCTATCTGCTTATGTAACCTGTGTAGTTGAAGATTCCTTACTGCTCTGTATTGTACCGTAATAAGTTGTAGACTAAATAGGACGACAGATTCAGAACGCCCCTCCAGGGGCTGGAAATGTAGTCATTTTATTCAGTTAGTCTCTGGGGTTTATCTAGAGACGGGTTTGGATTACTTACCTAAAGTAGGTAACTTTTATAGTAAAGACAGTGATAGAAAAAAAAAAACATGGTATTCTAAACATAATTTTAATAAGTACTTTCCTCCACCGCTGGTTATTTGTAGATTTCGAGGGGGTTTTCCGAATTATACACTGTTTTGATATCTTCAGTCCTCATATCGTCTTATTACTTTCATCAAAAAATTAGAAAGAAAATTATATAGAACTCGAATGAAACTTTAATGTAATGTTACCTACATTTTAACCATCTTCCAAAAACGAGGATCATGTTCGAATTTGTATACTCCCAAGGTAGTCCCATTATTATCAAGTCAGGATGTGGTGATGGAACCTTAAGAAAATCGAGGAAAAACTAATTAACTAACAGTGTAATAAAATCTTGAAAGTCAATTTTGAACACTTCCCGGTTTTGGATTGAGCTGAATTTTTGCAGGCAGCAGTTTCTTTCTAGCTATGATTCCCTGTATCTAGGGACCCAGGAACTACGTGCACCATGTTCCCACAACACCCCGACTCAGAACAAATAATTGCGCTTTTTTTTCAGTGCACAAATACTTGGCCTGCTATGGGAGTCGAAACCGCCGCCTCCGAGTTATGTACCGACCTGCTCAGTAACCACACCTCAGATGATATCTAATTAAAATTATTAGCCAAATATACGGCTAAATATATACATATAAAATTCAAAGTTCTGACTGACTGACTGACTTATATATCAACGCACAGCCTAAACCGCTGGTCCTAGAGACTTGAAAATTTGGTGGGTGTGTTCTTTGTAATCATCAAGTTCTTCGGACACGTCTCAAGGCGGAACAACGACTCCATTGAACGTCTCGTAGTACAGGGTAAAGTCGAGGGCACCAGACCGCGTGGAAGGTCACCGATGCGATGGACCGACCTGATCAAATCTGCGGTGGGCGGTCCCTTGCATGAGTGTACCAAAATGACCACCAGTAGGAAGAGATGGCGAGAGGTCGTAAGGCAAGCTACAGCGGCCCACCACTCTTCGTGACGACCACGACCGCTCTGTCAAGAGTGACACGACGGAGAAGAAGAAGTTCTTTGTAAAGTGTAGATATCCACTTAGAAAGGATTTTACGCAATTCCACCTCTAAAAGGGTGCAATGAATGGTTGAATTATCTATGAAAAATTTTCTTTTTTGTTTCCTTTAGGCCGCGCGGGTGAAGCCGCAGGCAGAAGCTAGTTGCAATATAAATAGAATGTTTAATTTCAGTTGAGTACTGTAACAGTACAAAAAGTTAATTTTATATTCTTGTGCCTACAAAATGCCAATTCTGGTGGCGGTAATGGAAGCCCTGGGCCGGGAGGAAAAAGTGGACTAAGGGAAAAAAAGAAAAAAAAAGCAAGTATGAGCGGGATCATTGATGAGCTCAAAGGAGCCTGTCAGTTATCCCGCTCCTATGAATAAAATAGTAATAAGGATATTTTAAAATTGTGCGTACACCCGGAGCACTCATGCTCACTAAAAAGCTTCTTCTTGCGGCTGCGTCGTGTGTCGGGTCGTCCTCTTCCCTCAAATATGGTCGAGGAGGGCGATGGCTGGAACATGCGTCAATCTCGTGAACGGGTGCTGCTTGCGGAAGCTGGATTGCTCGGTGGTGTACGCACAATTTAAAAATTTGAAATAAGAACTTAAGTACTTATGTTTATGTATCTTTTTGTTATTGGCTGTATTATCCTTCCTGTATTCAATATAAGTTCATGTTAATAATAGGCTTAATTCATAAATATAAAAAATTATCTAACAAAAAGCACGGACCCAGGTGTCTGTGGAAATGCAGATTAATAAAAAAAAATAAAACAAAATGCCTATTCTAACTAACACTAAGAAACCACCAACAAAATAAAAATTGTTTTAACTCATAAGTTCACTATTGTTATAATTTAAGAGTAAATTCAAACAGCATCGATACTGAAACGTATTTTCTCCGATACCAACACGACAATACTATCGAGATTTGCATCCTTATCCGAAGCATTAGAACAAACATTCAGTAAGTCCCATCTGAAAACTGGGCTTAGCGTTTCGATATAACTTGAATTAATGTTGAAAGGGTTTTGGAAAATTTGAAACGCAATTGAAAGATAAGCGTCATTTAACACAAACATTATTGGAGTTTGAGTTTGTTTTGTTTCCTTATGACGGCGTAATAAGGTCACTAATCGTGTATAAATGTAACACAAAATATAAATGTCAAGTTTCCGAGACGTCACACGTCACGTTCATTTATTGGCACTTTGGATAGAAGACCAACGGAAGACCAGCAATATTGTATGGACATGCGATCACGTCGTATATAGTTTTAATCTTATTCGCACAGAGGTAAAAATCGTCATCAATAAACAATTTCTTTCTTTCTTTATCTTTCATTTTATTTTGTTTTTCTCTCTTTATTTTTTTTTGTGTTTTGGCTCCTTACTTTTGTGTATTTAGCCAGTGTCAAGTAATTGATAATTTAGCAAGTTAATATGATATTTCACGTAAATAATGTGTCAGGTTACAGTCGAAGTCATCAAGTCAAGTCAGATTCAAGTCATAGTCTAGTCTAGTCAAGTCATACTCCTAGTAAAGTGTTGGCAACTTTACCAGAAGCTTCTATGGAGTTTTGGAAACAACATGAAAAGAAACGTTTCACCATCATTATACCACTTTCCCACACTCATGCTTGTAATCCAGCACTTAACGAATAAAATGCCACCAATTTTATGCACTAACACTGAAAATAACACAAGTTTTGGAAAACAATATAATGCGGTAACGTGATATTTTTCGTTTTCCCGCCAAAACTCCTATTTTCTCTCTTTATTTCATTTGCTTTTGATTTCTTATATATTTCTTTATTTTCCTTTTTTTTTTTATTTCTTTTGTTTTTCTCTTTTTTTTAAATATTAGCAAAATGTTTCATGAGAGATCCAATAATGATTATAAAGGTTGGAAGTTACATCACAACGAAATATTTATTAATTAGTGATTAAACGAACTTACCCTAAGTGAAGTTCTATCATAATTATACGAAGGCTTCGTCCGAAGAGATTAGCATAAAGATGTAATAGGTAAAAACTTGTAGTACCGCCCAATGATCGCCATTCTTGCACTGTACTTGAGATTTCTTGTTTCTTTTTTTTTTTTTGTTGGGTATTCCCCACTTCGTCGCTCTTTGCCATAGACTCGTCATTTAGTTCAGAGCTTTTGTTAATATTTCACGATTAGGGGCAGGGATATTAAAATGATACTGTTATAACATAAAGATGGGTGGGTTGCTAATCTCTTCGGACGAAGCCTTCGTATAATTATGATAGAACTTCACTTAGGGTAAGTTCGTTTAATCACTAATTAAACTTTGGCTTCGTCCTTCGAGATTAGCATAAAGATGTAATAGGTAAAAACTTGTAGACTTTTAGAGTTTATCGTGAAATATTGATGCACATAAGTAGTGCAAGTAATAAAGATATAAAGTATGTGCCCTGTTTAATTCAGTCTAAGCAATACTAAGACTAAACAACAGAGAATACAAGAGAGCAAAAAATGAATTAATGTTGTTAGAAAATATAAAGTTTATTAAATCAATAGGTAATTAATAGACAATAGTATGATTAACTACGTCTACGTTTTGATACTATTATTAATAATTGCGCGAGCAAATGATTCATCATCACAAGTATTGAGAGGTCTATTATAAAATTTGAAAAAAGTATTTGATGTAGGACTCCAGCCAGCCGTCTTTCTTATAACATCTAGGCTTACGCCGAGACGATGCGCACATGAAGTAGCGGCATGCCGAGTACTGTGTGAACCGAATGCTGCCACCGGCACACCGGCGTCGCTCAGTGTGCCGCGAATCCAACGACTTATCGTCTGGCTGGAGACACTACGATGTGGTTTTTTCAGACCTACGAACAGATGTTTAACGTTCCCGCGCAAAGGCTTAGTTTTTATTAAATAATCGCGTAACGCTTTTCCGGGGCATATTTCTGGCTTTAGATCAAAAAAAGGCAATGTTAAAATTGGTTGTGGGCAACCAACCCTAGAAGTTTTTATTAGTTCCGTAATTTTTATGGAAGCTCGTGATGCAGTAAACGATATATTATCAATTTTTATTATTGACAATGTCTGCACCCTGTATGCAGTAACTAAAATTATCAAAGTAACCAGTTTTTTTTGTAATTTTTTCGAGTGATAAGCTGTGATGTGGATAAAAAGATTCCAAATAGTTTAAAACTACAGAAGAATCCCACGTAATATCATATTTAGGCACAGGGGGCCGCGAGCGGAATATGCCCTTGAAAAGGCGTTTTACATTTTGATCTAAGCCAACATGGTCTCCTATAATTAACGATAAGGCGGAACGACAAGTGTTCAGACAACCATACTGGGCGCCTTCATTGTACATTATATTGAGAAAGTTGATAATCTGAGAAATTAGAGCTTTATACATATCTACTTTGTACCGTATACAATAATCGAACCATTTTTTCACATAAACATCGTACTGTTTAAATGAATTTGTTGATAAAGAAGCCATCATGGTTTCTGTTGCTGATAAGAGAACATTTCTTTTTATAAACGCTGTCTGGAAAGTACGGCGGCCACCAGGATAATGCGCTTGCGTATTTTCCAAGTGCTAGAACGAAATAAATAATATCACATTTAACTAGTCATTATATAAATTTTAATTATAATTTTTGGCTCTTAGAATAGTGTGCAATGCATTAAAATGAGAATGCAAATAGATTAAACGAAGGAAACGTACTTTAAAGTACTTATTATAGATTTATCTATTTAATGTGGTTAAGGTTAATCAATCTTAGGAATACCACAATAGCACAGTATTATTATCAGATGAATTATATAAAAATGTTAATTTAGTATCTGAGTAAATCATTGAATTAATTCAATATAACTTGACTATAGTTTTATAGCAAGTAAATGTAAGATTGATTGAAAATATTACAGATTTTTCATGTATTCTTGTATTTATAATTATATATATATTATTATACATTATTTAATGTTAGGCAAAGCGAAGTAAAAATAAGTATGTTCCTATACGTTTCGTTTACTATTCCTGGCCTTGGGAACTATGCAGCCCACACTCAGCACCCCTTAGTTGAGATCTAGGAAAGTCTAGGTGTCAACGCCATTAAATACGTTAATTTTAAAAATGAACGAGTGTATAGGTGTGACAAGGTGCAATCGTCCATCCCTTTCACTCCCATACAAATATCCGCTCCCCGTCCTTGTCATACCAACCGTTCGGCGCGTGCCATATTGAATGCGCATACGAATAATCTCATAAAAATCAAGTGTTCAGGCTATTGTGTTACGAAATAGACTATTGGCTATATTAGCATCTTCTTGATAGTGCTGTGTATAGTGGAATTTCTAAGAAGTTTGTGCGGGGCGCCCCCAAATTCAGCTGATCTCGGACCACGCGTGAGTAACCTATTTTTTCCCTCCTTGCCTTGCATTTTTGTCACATCTGGGTTTCTTAGCATTTTCTAAAATTACTAATTTTATTATTTGAACCAGCGCAAACACTAGGGACATTTATTTTATTATTATTATTATTATTTTTTTACTTTTTAACGAAACATCTCGTATCTCATAATATGGCTTAGCAAAATAGAGGCAGAAAATAGAAGGCCACTCTGGGACTTTGTTATATTGACACAATAATATTATTATGTCAAATAATAGGTCCAAGAACATTGATGTATATAAGGTAGTGTAATTTTGGAGTACCAAGTACGTACGAACTATAAATATAACCCTGAATGTACGACGTACATGATTAGGCGAATTCATAGTTCATTTAATTATGATATTATGATATTTAAAGTAGTTTACCGGTGTCGTAGCCGTTGATGCGGGCGTTAGCGCCGGTAGTGTGGCGCGGTTGTCGAGCGTGCTGGACGTTGATTCTGCGTTTGCTTGGAAAAGTTCGCACGTGTAGTCCGCGTTTTCGTCGGAGATGTCGAGATTGTCGGCCTCGTGGCCGGTTGCTTGCGATTCGGATAGGAACCTTTCCAGTTTTTTGAAGAGCTGGCAAAATTTTCTTTACTCGCATTTGGTTTTTGTGCTGGTGCAGGTTTTAGTTCTGCACCAGACTTGTTAATGGCTTTAGCTGCTTTCAGGGTTTCGGTTAAATTTTGCCCAAACAATAAATTATCAATCTGTGCATCTTGGAGTGACTCCTTCATGTTCTTTTTTACTGAAAAAACTATGAAGTTTCTTCTAGTGATCGTGTCGCTGTGCTGGCAATCACATAGCGCACGCCCGGTATCCATGAGAATACGAAGCAAATCTGGTTGTTTTTCCTTGGATGAGAGGACATGCGTAATGGCTTCCCCAAGGCTAGAGATTGCGGATGACATCAGCATTTGCTTGGACGCAATAACTTTGTCACGCTTAATGATATTTTCTGATAATGCGGCTTTTATTTCTGGGTTTAATTCGGGCGCACCAATAAGTTTGCAATTGCCAGGTATGAGGTGCTTGTCTGTAAGTTCTTTACGGTCCTCTTTTGACAAGCCTTTGGTAGCCACGTGCTCGAACCGTAGAGCAACGTCTTTTTGGATATCTTTACCATATTTGATAATCCTTGTGGGATCGACACCGAGAATTTCTAATAATTCAGAATCTAGTTCTGGTGTAGTATCCTCCAACGTCGGGATCGCATTCTCAACAGTTTCTGTGGCAATGGCTTCCCGTGACTCAGTCGCGGACGTCATAGGAACCGGTGAATGTTGGCTAGCAGCGGTTTTAATGTTCGACGAATGTCTGTCTGCGTTTGAATTATCAGACAAACGGCGACGTGAAGTGTTTTAATAATATGTCAATCTGCATACTAAATAGTGACATCATTTGATAGTAAAGAGGTAGCCTCTAAAACTACCCGCAACACTGTATAATAATTCGGTCACAAAGTGAATTTGCACGATTACTTATAAAGTAAGCGTTGATAGCGAAGAGGTAGCCTCTAAAGCTACCCACAACACTATATGAGTGGCACGAGACAGCCCCAGAAGCTGCCCACAATACCAAGTGCAAAATCACAATTTGAAGAATCTGATTGTAAGATTAATTACTTATAAAGTAAGCATCGATAGCGAAGAGGTAGCCTCTAAAGCTACCCACAACACCATATGAGTGGCACGAGACAGCCCCAGAAGCTGCCCACAATACCAATTGCAAAATCACAATTTGCAGAATCTGGTTGTAAGATTACTAACCGTTAGATCTGGACCGTTGCGTAAGCGAGCCATCAGAAGAAGACGAAGTGCTAGATAGCACTCTTACACGACGTCCACGTGTTCTTTTGCGTCCACGTTGCAGTTCCATTTCGATTTTCTTCAGCTTTTTACGAAGTATTTCGTAGTTTTCTTCACTATTCTTCCTTTTCGGCATTGTTCTTGAAGATTTCACAATATAACAGGGCCACTTACTATAAGTAATATTCGATCGGGTATAAACGTGTGCGGAATGGCCGAGCACTGAAAAGCGAATGACGAGTCTATGGCAAAGAGCGACGAAGTGGGGAATACCCAACAAAAAAAAAAAAAAACAAGAAATCTCAAGTACAGTGCAAGAATGGCGATCATTGGGCGGTACTACAAGTTTTTACCTATTACGTCTTTATGCTAATCTCGAAGGACGAAGCCAAAGTATAATTAGTATTAAGCATGTAATTATTACGGATATATCGAAGAAGCTAGCGGTAGTGTCCCATTTTCCGTTTCTACTCACCAAAGCCAAGTAAATGTTTATTCATATTTTCCGAAGCTTACAGGATTATTTTAATACTTTTGTATGATAATAAGGAGCAAAAAGTTTGACTAGTATTCAGCAGCTGGTTTAAAGCACTGAAAAGAAGTAGTAAATAAGTAGCAGTAGTAAGTAACTAGGATCATAACAAATTTGTAATGATTTACTAAGAAGTTTAGAAGTCGTACAGCTTTCGTTCTTAGCTCAGTGTGGAATTTTTTAGAACTTAATTGTGGTTTTGGCTACGCGTTACCCATAAACCAAATTTTTTAAGACATGTCTTTGTATGACAGTCCGGTTCAAATATTGACGTTGATTACGTTTTCGAAATGAAAACTCCTTTAGGCACTTTTTGGGTGAACAAAAATCATGGAACTCGCGTCATCGTCACCGAACGCTTTCCATGAGCTATATGTATATTGTGTATATACGTGTAATTTTTGGGTGGACAAAAAGTGAAACTCGCGTCATCGTCGCCGCACGCTTCCCATGTGTTAATTCATTATTTTTATTTTTTTTTTAAATAAAAATAAATAAATATGTGTGAGCATTTTACACAACGCCATCGACACCTAAACTAAGCAAAGCTTGTACTATGGAGACCAGATAACTGATACAATACTTATATACTTTTTGTTCGTAAATACATACATAGAATACAATAAAGCACCCAGACACGGAACAAACATCGATGTTCATCACTCATCACTAATGTTTGTCCTGGGTAGGAATCGAACCCAGAACCTACAGTTCAGAAGGCAGAGCTACTACCAACTGAGCTATCAGGCCAGTCGATTTGTTTAATGAGTTACTTAGATTTTTATCGGCAGTTCCCAAAGACTGCCGCATTTTTTTCACTATAATGTAATAAACATTTAAAGCCTTATCAATAAACGGGTATTTGTCTCAGGTTAGTTACTTCAGCTTTTGTCTTTTTTTTGCTACTGGAATATTTAGCTGGATCGAAAGAGACAACAGATGGTGTAACTTATCTAAAGTTAGTTCGTGTTTATTAATAACGCTGTATAATAACAAGCATCAATGACTGTTCGAAGGCTTAGTGGAACATAATTGAAGGGGTGAGAACAAAAAGGGTTTAACTGATTTTTTTCATAAAATGACTTATGGGTATCGTTGGATTCAGCGTGAAATTATCTGCAATAATACATTTGCAAAATACCGAAATGAGGCTTAAATCTCGAGATTTTGAGTCTAAAAACGGTTTATCTGTCACAGGAATACAGTTTGCTTAGCATAAAAACATTATTATATTTATTTTATTATTTTATATTTTTACAGGAACTGTATGAATTAGTACTATATTTAGTATTTTAAAATAGAATTAAAACATTTTCAAGCCACTGAAACTTACATAAACCTTTTCTATTACCTTATAAGCACCCTACATTAAAATGACGCCGTTGAAGTTTAAAGTCAATTTTCTCGAAACTATCAATTTGACAGTTAAACCCTTTTTATTCTCAACCCTTCAATTAGGACGAGCAAGATCTTTGAAGTTGGGCAAAGTTTCAAGGTTTCGTAATTAGGTAAACCTATTCATAATTTAGTGGGCGGCAGGCGGCAAAGTTATGTTGGATAACTTTGACGGTTAGGTAAGTTTCAAGTTTAATTCCACAGAACGAAACTAGATGGCAATGTTCGCTAGTGCTACCTTATCAATATATTACCTACATTATTTAAAGTGACGACGAATGTACTTGTATAGAATTCTTTAAGTCTAACTATGTTCTCATGGAAGTGACTTTTTTGTCTTATTTGAGAATTTTTTTTTTTAAACCTATATATAATAGAAAGTCGTGTTAGTTACATTATTTATAGCTCCAGAACTGATTTGGCTGAAAATTGGTGGGGAGGTAGCTTAACCAGGAGAACCAGGAGACGGGCATAAGCTTTTCATTCCGTTCGACAACGTTTTACTAATTCACCCGTGCGAAACCGGGACAGGTCAACTAGTAAATAATAATAACGCCCAACGATCACATACGCAGATCCTGGACTCTAACTAGGATTCCCTGTGTCTAGGGACCCAGAAACTACGAGGACCCACATTCCCACAATACCCAGACTCAGAACCAGTATTTGCGCCTTTTTTTCTATGCACAAATACTTGTCCTGCCGCAGGAATCGAACCCACGGCCTCCGAGTTATGAGCCGACCTGCTCAACCACCACACCATAGCCTCTGTGGTCAGAATTTGGAAATCTGATACTGGATAGCTTTTGGCTGTAAATTGTTGATCGTTTCTTCCTTTGTATGAGTGGGAATTGAACCCACAATCTACAGTTCAGAATGCAGGGTTATGACCAACTGAATCGGGTTTGTGAAAAGTGATTCCATAGTATAAAGACATCGCTGTTAAACTAAAGCTGAAGAACTCTTTTTGAAGGCTAATACTAACCACTAATTAAAAGAAACTGTGAACAGAAAAAAGAGAAAGACATGGAAATAAAATAAACACTTAAATAGATTTGAAAACTTAATCCTACGACTGATTACAGTATAAAATTGCAATTCCTTAGAGAGACATTAAAAAACATTTTTCCAATTTCACACTGCTGTGGCTAGATTCCTTCGTAGAAGAGTAGCTGTCGCATAGCTTAATTACGAGTAGGAATACATTAAACTTATACTCTAATTTTAGTAAGAGACGAGCTTCTGCCCGTAGCTTCGCACGCGGCTTGGCCTATGAGAAAATAATTCAACCACCCATTTCAGCCTCTTAAGGGTGGAATTTCGAAAAATACTCTCTTAGCGGATGCCTACGTCATAACATCTACATTCATGCCAAATTTCAGCCCGATCCGTCCAGTGGTTTGGGCTGTGCGTTGATAGATCACTATGTCAGTCAGTCAGTCACCTTTGAGTTATATATATTTAGATGATTTAGTAAGAGATTGAGAGAGTAACGCTTGTTGAATAAGTAATATAAAGTAAATTTTGACAGGCCCGATAGCTCAGTTGATAGTATCCCTGCCTTCTGAACTGCAGGTTGTGGGTTCGATTCCCATCCAGGACAAACATTTGTGTGATGAGCATCGATGTTTGGTCTGTGTATGGGTGTTATATTGTATTCTATGTATGTATTTATAAACAAAAAGAAACTAAGTATTGTATCAGTTATCTGGTTCCCATAGTACAAGCTTTGCTTAGTTTGGGGCTAGATGGCGCTGTGTGAAATGTCCACACATATTTATGATTTATTTAATATGTATATTTTCATAAATTAAAACCAAAATATGACATGCAGTAGTTTTTTGTAGTATTTACAAAGATTTTTTTATAGTTCGAAATTACTATGATAAAACGTTACCATAACAAATTCATAACTATAACATAACATAAAATCTATTTTTTTTAGACTGATTGTTTCTAAGTAATTCGCTATGTAATCACCCGGTGCCCACTCGCCCATTAGATTTGTAATTCATGAATTTTATTAGCAGGTTCTGCAAAAGTTAAATTGGGTTCCCGTGTCGCCTTATTACTGCAAACCTAAGGACTTCGAATTAGTGGTGACGGCGTTTTGATGGGATAACTTCCTTATTTTTTTGGGAAGTTGGGAGACTTTGTTTAGGGGTTCTTACTTTGGGAGGTAATTTTGTAAATAACTAAAGTTTGGTTTCACTAACATGTGTTTATTATAATAGAAATAATAGCTGCTTTCCTTTCCCTTTTATTTCGCTCCATTCGTATACCATAATAGATTCGTGCGATACAAAAATACATTTTTTTTTTTTTTTTTTTTTTTTTTTTAATTGTTTGATAGGCTTGCGTTTGACCACTATCGCCCCTGATGGTAAGTAACGATGCGGTCTAGGATGTAACACGCTTGCCTAGAAGATACCTGTTCACTCTCGATTTGAAGACTCCCAGGTTGTAGTTATCGGGAAATATGGACGCCGGTAAAGCGTTCCATTCTTTGGCTGTTCGCATGATAAATGTCGAACCAAATCGCTTTGTCCGCACATGTGGGGTATTAACCATGTAACGGTGGCGTTTTTTCGTACATCTGGTTGTCCGGTGGTGGAAAGGTGAAGACGGAATCAGGTTATGCAACTCCAATGCGCACTCTCCAAAATGCACTCGATAGAAAACCGATAAACTGGCAACTTTGCGTCTATGGTCGAGGCTTTGCAGTCGGGCCTCAAACAAGTCGCTACCTATGAGCCTCTTAGCACGCTTTTCGATAGAGTCTAAGGCTTCCAGTTGGTATTTAGCAGACCCATCCCACAGGTGGCAGCAGTACTCCATGCACGATCGAACTTGAGCTTGGTACAAATTTAGAAGCTGTTCAGGTGCGAAGTACTGCCTAACCTTAGTGAGAACGCCCAGCTTTTTAGCAGCTAGTTTAGCCTTTGACTCTATGAAGGACCCGAAGTTGAGGTTAGAAGACAGGGTCATGCCAAGAAGCTCTAGGTGATCCGAAATCGGTATCGGTACACCATGGAGCATCGGAGTTAACATAAACGGACTCTTTTTTGCAGAGAAAAGACACGCCTGGGTTTTATTTGCATTGAACTTGACCAGGTTTGCCGCGCCCCATGAAGAAACAGCATTCAAGGCTAAGTTCATGCGCTCAACCATGGTCTCTCTTAGAGTCTGAATTTCGGCACCACTGGCCCTAGCACTGGACTTGTAGCTTTCTACAACCGTGCTGTCATCCGCATACCCAAAAATACCGGGTTTCAGGAGGTCATTTATATGCAGCAGGAAAAGGGTTGCAGAAAGTACCGATCCTTGAGGTACCCCAGCATTAATTGCTAATCGATCAGACGAGCAGCCGTCAACAACTACTCGTATGGATCTTTTCCTCAAAAAATCGGAAATCCACTTGCATAGGCCAGTGGGCAAGCCAAATGATGGAAGTTTGCTTATGAGGCTATCATGCCAGACCCTGTCAAAGGCCTTCGAGATATCGAGAGACACGGCAAGCGTTTCTCCGTACTTCTCGATGGTCTCACTCCATGTGTGTGTGGCATACGCTAGAAGGTCCCCAGTGGACCGATTTCGGCGAAAACCGTACTGTCGGTCACTTAAGAGATCATTTGCTTCTAGGTATGCCAGGAGCCGGTTATTCAGGACACGTTCCATAGTCTTACAGAGTATGGCCTATAGTTAGCAGGGTCGGCACGACTTCCTTTTTTGGGCACGGGCTGCACGTTGGCAATCTTCCAAGACTTTGGCACCTGTTCAGAGTCTAAAGAAAGACGAAAAAGGCGTGTCAAGATCGGAGTCAACTCAGGCGCGCATGTTTTCAGCACTATGGCTGGGATACCATCAGGGCCACTAGCTTTGTTCACGTCTAGATTGCGTAGCGCTCTACGTACCTCATTCTGGCGGATACGAATCTCCGGCATTGTCGCCTCGCATCTTGGTAGACATGGAGGTACTTCGCCAGCGGTGTCTAGACGTGAGGATTCAGAGAAAAGAGTCGCGAACAAGTTCGCCTTTTCCTCTGCTGTATGAGCTAGTGTCCCATCAGGCTTTAGTAGCGGGGGCAGTGAAGGGCGGCAAAAGTTCGCCTCCACCGATTTAGCCAAGCACCAAAACGCTTTACTTCCCGCAGGATATGAAGCAAGTTTGGTCCCAATGTGGCTAATATGGTTGAAGCGAGCCTTTTTTAGGGCTTTTTTGCAGGCCTTGGCAGCTTTATTTTTCTTCTTCGTGCTCAAATTCTTCGATTTGCGGGTTCTTGCATCTACCCAGGCTAGATATGCCTCCTGCTTTAACGCATGGGCGTTTCTGCATTCGGTTCCAAACCATGGGGCAGCTTTTCCGGATTGCTGGGTGTTGGAAAAGGGAATGTAGTATTCCATGGCTTGCCGCAACACGTCTGTCACGGCGTCCGCGCAAATCGAAGGGTCGCTCGAAGAGAAGCAAACTTGCCGCCAAGGATAGACAAAAAAGATCGCATCTCGTCCCAATCTGCTGACCTGTATCGCCATACTCGCCGGGTGCCTTTTGGGCTACGATCAAGCGGTGAGTATACCGACACAGATTTCACCAAACAGTGGTCGGAACTACCCAAAGGGGATGACACCGACACAGAGTAGCTGTCTGGATCTGTTGTCAGCAGAAGGTCCAAGCAATTAGCCGTGTGCCCATCAACATCCGGTACCCTCGTAGCTTCATGAACCAGCTGGGTGAGGTTTAGTGACAGCGCTAACTTACGCACCTCTCTTTCCGCGTGGTCAGTGTTCTGGTATAGGAATAACCATTGCTGATGATGTGCGTTGAAATCGCCCAGAAGCACTAATTGAGCCGAAGGGTACCGCTGCTGAGCCGCGTCAACTGCCTCACTGAGATAATCAGTCAGCCTGGTTATAGTTATAGATAATCTGTCTCCTGGTCTCCACTGTGAGATTGGTAGACACCAGCATAAAGAATCTTCTCAATGCCAGTGTCCACAAGCAACCAAATGACAGAGAAACGGGAGTCTTCTAAGTTTCGGAGACGCCGACAGCAAATGTCGTCACGCGTGTAAACGCAGATACCAGCACGCTGCTTAAAGTTGTGCTCTAAAACGTACCCAGGGTAGGATAAGTAGGCTGTATCTGACGGACACCGTATCTGCGTCTCCGAAAGTAACAAGAGGTGAGGTTTCGCAGTTTCCAGGTGGTGGTGGACTGCTATGAGATTAGAGTGTACACCTCTGATGTTTGTGAGGTGCACCTTAAGTGAAAGGACGTGCTGCCGCTGTTTAACGTTCCTTTTTATTGTTCCTTTTTTCATATTGAGAGTGAGGGAAGGTGGGAAAAATTGGCAGTGAGATAAGGCGCAACTGCATGCACCAAAAGACTCGCAGCGAAGAACTACACCATTGAATGGCTAGCATGGAGACTGCGGGGACGCCCGAACCCCCCCAAGAATGGCTATCGGGTCCTTTCATCCGGTCGCCAACCGGCACGATAGAGCATTCCGGGATTTTTCGCGAGTTGGCGGGGCAGCCTTTCGTGAGTGGCTAGCACACTACTTGGGCCCCCTACTAACTGCGGTCGGCCAGCGGTGCACCGTGCTTCGGATCCCGCTACCCTCCAAACTAGCCAGCCGATGCAGACACAAACCACGATGTCTAAACCGGTGCAATACATATGCGCAACTATCCCGACCCAATTTCCCCGATCGGCTACACCGAGCATCGTGCCGGAACACGTCAAAGACGCTTGGCGGCCCGTCTTTGCCCGGTGGGTGGTCGCAAGCCGTCGGCTGAAGCCTACCACCAGTATGTCACCTGTTTAGCACCACCCGGGGACCACGTGTAGGGATTCAGGGTCAGGGGTATACTCCTACGGACGCGGGTGACTCAGCCCCCAAGATTATTGTTAGATAGGCTCGCGTTTGACCACTATCGCACCTGATGGTAAGTCACGATGCGGTCTAGGATATTACACGCTTGCCTATAAAATACCTGTTTACTCTCGATTTGAAGACTCCAAGGTTGTAGTTATCGGGAAATACAGATGCCAGTAAAGCGTTCCACTCTTTGGCTGTTCGCATGATAAATGTGGAGTCAAATCTCTTTGTTCGCACATGTGGGATATTGACCATGTAACGGTGGCGCTTTTTCGTACATCTGGTTGTCTGATGGTGGAACGGTGATGGCAGAATCAGGTTATGCAACTCCAATGCACACTTTCTAAAATGCACTCGAAAGAAGACCGATACCACGACATATCACTCTAAGCTACAGAGTTCCTCCAATTCCAAGGATGTCTGGAAACGGTAGCTCTAACTGATAAACTCCGCCTTCCGAACTATATAACTATAGGTTTTGGGTTCGATTCCCACCCAGGACAAACATCTGTGTAATAAACGTCGATGTTTGTTCTGTGTTTGGATGTTATATTGTATTCTATGTATGTATTTATAAACAAACAGAAACTAAGTATTTTATCAGTTATCTGGTTTCCATAGTACAATCTCTGCTTAGTTTGGGGCTAGATGGCGTTGAGTAAAATATCCACAATATATTTATTTATTACTGGCGGTATTATGGGTATAGGTAATGTAGGATTCTAATGGTGAAACATTTTTTCAAACTAGTCCAGTAGTTTTAGAACTATTCAATGCAGACAAACAATCAAAACCTTTCTCTTTATAATATTAGTTTAGATTTAATTATTATTATTTTCATTTCTTTCACTAGCCATTTGCTCACCACTTATATTATGTGACTTTAAATTCCTTTCTGTATTCATCAGAAGTCCCAGTCCTGGTGGACGAGTTGCAAAGCTTCCGGTACTGGGGTCGGAAACCGTTTGACAGTGGCTTATCACCAACTGTCCAACTTTGAGAGGTGTCTCTAAAGTCTGGCGAGAAATGCATTTACAGAGTCGACGACAACTTGACTTACGATATCTACCTACAAAGTAGAGAAATGTGACGTCAAAATAAAGTAAACATAATGCGCAGTATCATCTGCTAATATCTACCTACAGTAAGTGGAGAAATGTGACGTCAAAACAAAGTAAACAAAATGCGCGGTATCATCTGCTAATTATCTACTTACAGTAAGTGGAGAAATGTGACGTCATAACAAAGTAAACAAAGTGCGCGGTATCATCTGCTATTATCTAACTACAGTAAGTGGAGAAATGTGACGTCAAAACAAAGTAAACAAAATGCGCGGTATCATCTGCTAATTATCTACTTACAGTAAGTGGAGAAATGTGACGTCATAACAAAGTAAACAATGTGCGCGGTATCATCTGCTATTATCTAACTACAGTAAGTGGAGAAATGTGACGTCGAAACAAAGTAAACAAAATGCGCGGTATCATCTGCTAATTATCTACATACAGTAAGTGGAGAAATGTGACATCAAAATAAAGTAAACAAAGTGCGCGGTATCATCTGCTAATTATCCACTTACAGTAAGTGGAAAAATGTGACGTCAAAATAAAGTAAGCAAAGTGCGCGGTGTCATCTGCTAATTATCTACTTACAGCAAGTGGAGAAATGTAACGTCAAAATAAAGTAAACAAAGTGCGCGGTGTCATCTGCTAATTATCTACCTACAGTAAGTGGAGAAATGTGATGTCAAAATAAAGTAAACAAATTGATCTAGTATAAACTTCCTGTGGGAACTCTTAATATCAAAGTCCCTAAAAAAAATAGATTAAAAAAAAAAAAAAAAAAAACTCTTACTACTGATAAAAATAGTAATAATATTATATGTGGATCTATTGGCAATGTGTATTTAAAAAATCATCTGAATTGGCTCAGCCGTTTTGGCATAAATACTACATATACTTAACTACTACTACTATTATTAAATGGGTAAATTGTATATGCAGTACACATAAAGTCTTTATTTATTTCATATCAAAATTTAAAATATTTTTAATAAATTCACGATACTTTTTAAAACTTAAACTATCCTCACAATCGTACATGCGGCAAAACACCTTCAATAAAAAGTAATGTAACATTTGAAACTAACTTAAAACACACATTCCAAAGCTTTTATCCAAATTGTTGCCAGTTTGCAGAAGAACGACTTTAACTACCGTCCCAACCACTTGTTTTTAAAAGAACTAAAACGACATTTCTTCCATACTTTTATTAAGAAACTTACGTCTTTTTGGACTGGTACTGAAACGATAGTTATACAGTAAACCTAGGAGATTTTCAACTTTATTGGTAAGAAGTAAAGGGTTATTGACCAAGTTTTAAAGTCGTTCAGAACTGCTTAAGCGTTTGGTTACTTGGATTTAATATTTTTAAGGATTATAGTAAACGAGCACTTTTCTTAAGTAGGAAAACTCAAATTAAATTGATTTTTTGCGCTTGCCAACGTTTTTCAATGAATTTTTTTTTCAGAGCCTTTTTCTTAAAGGTCTTGTAGATGGAAAAATGAAAGAAAACGACGACAAAACGTCAATTTTTGAGAGAAATTAACGCATGTAATTTTAGGACATGTATCTGATGAGGATAACATGACAAGTCTTTTTTTCCATTGTCCACATCACCATGTATTCATCATATTGATGAAGGCCACGAAACAATAGTCTTTATTTTCTTTGCTATCTTAAAATATCATAAAAAGAAAGAAACGCTTTATTGAGACAAATGTACACAGTAACAAATCACACTAATATTATAAAGGCGAAAGTTTGTATGTGTGTATGTTTGTTACTCTTTCATGCTCAAACGGCTGAATGGATTTGGATGAAATTCGGTACCAAGATAGCTTATACGCTGGATTAACATATAGGCTGCATTTTATCCCGGAAAAGTGAAACGTTCCTGTGGGATAAGCAAATAATTGAAATACTTTTTATCCGCGGGGCGCAGCTAGTAATGTCAATAAATACAACTAAAAGAACAAACAAAATAAACGAGTGTGCTTTCGACCACACGATGAGTGAATAATACACTACATTACAATTTTTGTAGCAATTCACTTTAAGATTTCATATGATACAATATTTGAGGTGAAGGCCTTAGCAGTTGTATGGGTGACCGCTAAGTTCATCAAAATTAAATTCCACTATGAATACGTACATCCTGCACAATACTGAAGTCATCCCTTTTACTTCCAAAATAATAATTGAAGGGTTGAGAATAAAAAGGATTTAACTGTCAAATTGATTGTTTCGAGAAATTTGACTTTAAACTTCAACGGCGTCATTTTAATGTAGAGTGCTTATAAGGTGATAGAATAGGTTTATGTAGGTTTCAGTTGCTTGAAAATGTTTTAATTCTATTTTAAAATATTAAAATAGTACTAATTCATACAATTACTGTAAAAATATAATATAATACAATAAATATTATAATGTTTTTATGCTAAGCGAACTGTATTCCTGTGTCAGATAAACTGTTTTTAAACTCAAAGTCTCGAGATTTAAGCCTCGTTTCGGTATTTTGAGAATTTATTATTGTAGATAATTTCACGCTGAATCCAACGACACCCATAAGTCATTTTGTGAAAAAAATCAGTTAAACCCTTTTTGTTCTCACCCCTTCAATTGTGATCTTTGTGATGTTATTTTATGTTAAAAAAGGTAATAAAGTACAGTTTTATCTATTTATTTATTTATGAGAGGTCGGTACAACCAGTACCGACAACCTCTCTTTCTTTTAACCACGAATTTACCGGTAAATTTTTATCCCTCAGCCATTCATTTTAACCGACTTCAAAAAACAAGAGGTTCTCATTTCAACTGTATTTTTTAATGTTTGTTACCTCAGAATGTTTGACTGGGTGAACCGATTTTGATTATTCTTGTTTTATTTGAAAGCTAAAGCTTTCCGTGTGGTCCCATTTAGCAATTGCATCCATGAGAAAACCATAAAAGTCTGAAGTCGGTGTTTTAACCGTTGCTTTTGTTATACCTTGTCACGCTTTTAAAACAAAAACTAGCTACAATCAAAGTTTCGTGATCACCCAATCACGAAACTTTGATTACAATACAACAGGAGAAATTTACATACTAACTATGCACATAAACTGCATTCAAACTGTCAAATCGATACAAATTTGTGTTTCTAGCTGTTGCAATCGAGTTAAGTGATCGCCCAGCTGATCAATGCACTAACCACGAAGTCTAGGATGAAAAGCATCATAAACGATTGCAAACAGCCCGTTGTAGTGCAGACAATGAACTATTGTCCCATCTTTGATATCTGTTAATGCATTCCTGGGATAGTGCATTCGGTTGGCAAGTATGCGATGGAATATATTACGTCCTTTTAGGTGTAGGCAAGTTTATCAATATCATTATTCCAGCCTCTGTGGTATGGTAGTTGGGCAGGTCGGCTCATAACTCGGAGGCAGCGGGTTCGATTCCCGTAACATAACAAGTATTTGTGCACAGAATAAAGCGCAAATACTTGTTCTGTGTCTGGGTGTTGCGAGACCATGGTTCTCGTAGTTCCTGGGTCCCTAGTTACAGGGAATCTTAGTTATTCTATGTATGTGATCGTTGGGCGTTATTATTATTATCTGCATTTGCGTCCAATACTGAACATAGGTCTTTTAGGGGTTTTCATAATCCCAACGCCTAGCAGTCGTTTTGCTAGTTGCAGAAGATCACACTAATATTATAAAGGCGAAAGTTTGTATATGTGTATGTGTGTATTTTTGTTACTCCTTCACGTTCAATCAGCTGATTGGATTTGGATGAAATTCGATACCAAGATAGCTTATACACTGGATTAACATATAGAGTACATTTTATCCCGGAAAAGTTAAAATTTTCCCGTGGGATGAGCAAATAATTAAATAACTTTTTATCCGCGGGTGAAACTGCAGGGCGCAACTAGTTATAAATTAAAAAATAATGACCAATGATCACATACATAGATCCTGAACTTTAACTAGGATTCCCTGTGTAGGCACACAAGAACTACGAAGACCATGGTCCTACAAGACTAAGAATATTTGTGATTGTGATTTGTATTATTGAAATTTGAAAGTGTATCTGTCTCTTTCTTGGTCTATTTGTCACTATTTTATGACCAAATAGTTTAAATCCGAGTAATTTACATAAGATAATTTACATCGAGATAAACCCGAACACACACACTGTTTCCATACTTCTGAAGTCACAAGTAGTATAATAAAAAGTTAAATAGTAAAGTAAAAGTTAAAATAATTGCAATTTCATTGCACTATAATAATCTGAATGATGTATAATGTTCGGTCGCTAAAGGGGTTGGTTGAATGAATGAACGAACGAACGAGGTAAGAGCTATATTGTGTAAGGGATGAAAACTTGGGCAAAGGGAACAAATAGCTATTGTTTTACATCCCTCTTGGTACAGTATAATAAATGACAGTAACAAAGATTGCATGATGTTGAAATTGACAATGATGATGGTTCAACTTGATTCATTGAGAAGCATAAAATGACGTTTACAAAACAAGTGACAGTGTGTCTAAATCACCTAAGTGGAAAAGAGATGTAGTACAAACTTTTTCATGAAATGAAAATTCTGCGATTTACTCATACTCACGATATGTGAGTATCAATTAGTTGTCGACACGACAACTAATTTAAGACAAAATTAGACCCGAAACATAACCGATTACTATTGCTTATACCCTTATTGTTCCGATTAAATTAGCCTATTAGCTAGCTTAATCGTTTTGTGTAAGTTAGCCTTATAGGCTAATCGTCAGTTTTTCTGTTATACAACAAAGTCGCTTGATATGTAGGTATACATATCAAGCGACTATGTTTCTCAAAAATAGCTATAGATATAAAGCAGACATTTAAAAGGAATACTAAGGCCCGTAGTTTCTTATCTTCATTTTCCGATGGTGATTAAAAAATATGACAAAAATCAAACGCTTTTTGGACAGGCATAGGGTATGCTTTCAAGCAACTTGTATAAAAAAAGAGTGAGTTTGTAGAGTCCCCTCTATGGACAGGTATCAGATATGGCCAACACACAGAAGGTGCTTATAAGGTGTCGGAATCCTCAGGCAGTCAGTTTCACGTGCTTTTTGTCCTCTTATTTTCTTCATTCTTATTACAAACAATTTGTTGTGAGTTTATATACTGTTTTTGTGATTGTATTGTATCCGTTCTAAGTCTGTATGGATGCTTTATGCATAAACAAAAACTAAGGAAATAAAAGAAACGAATAGTTTTTATGCTAATTAGTGTAGGCGAAAAAAGGAATGAAGGGAATGCAGAAATGAGAAAAAATAAAGAAAAGCTACGTTAAGGCAGTTTTCTGTAACCAGATTAATTGATGGGAACATTTTTGAAATGATTTTTTTTGTTATTGAATTACGTAACGAGCTAACCGTTCACCTGATGTTAAGCGACACGGCTGCCCATATCAGTTGCAGTGTCACTAGGAACTCTAAAAAATAGTTTCGCGTGACGCACGACATCCTGAGACATCAGCACAATCTGGTAATGAGATTACTAGACTGATAGATCAGGGAATAAAGTCTCATTTGCCCAGAAATTTTACTAGCTACAGTGCCCTTCAATCTGAAACCCAGCAGTGCTTGCGTACTACTGCTTGGCGGCAGAATAACTGGCAGGGCAGTGGTACTAGACGAAATTTGCAAAAATGTCCTACCACCTAGTAAAATTTTACTTACCAGTACAGAAAATTAAAGCCTCTCTTAGTTTGACCCGATATTATTCAGTCTTTCATCTAGAAATGTTAAATTTTCCCGCATGAAAGTACCTTGTCTTGATTTCGATGGTTTGAACAATCTCTGCAGAGTACGTTTTTCAACAGGTCTTGAATGGCCAATTCTGAATGTATGAGAAACAGGATTATAGCGAAATGCTCAAAGAAGTCCCAGAGCATTTAAATAAACACAAAAACATGCCAAAAGAAAAAAAAATACATAGATCCTGGACTTGGATTTCCTGTGTGTAAGGAGCCAGGAACTACGATGACCATGATCCAACAACACCCAGACTCAGAACAAGTATTTGCGCTTTTTTTTTCTGTGCACAAATACTTGTCCTGCCGCGGGAATCGAACCTGCCACCTCCAGGCTATGAGCCGACCCGCCCAACCACCACACCACAGAGGCTGTCAAAAAATGGGCAGTTTGGTATTAAACACAGGGCGAGCGTGCAGACGCGCGCTCTTACCGCCTTGTATATTAAGACCCTAAGAATTCTCAAAGCAAGAAAACGAGAAAACAGGGTAAAACATTTTTTTTGCACCTACACCAAATCTCCGCAGCCTCTATTCAGCCAATCTTAGATATCACCACCCATTCACGTTTTATTAGACAAACGTTTCACGCGATCACGAGCGTGATCTACAAAAAAGTTTCCATGGCACCTACTTTACCCTACACTGACAATTTATACTAGATTTTATTTCTGGCTGGGCTTGCTTGCTCTGCTGTCTTTACTTGAATAACTTTAGTTTATCTCACAGATTATTAAGATAAGTTTGCTTATCTAGTAGAAAGAAAATCTCCTGTTACATTACTGGTTCTCAAGTAGGTATCTATATCTGTTTTTTTCTATAGAATAAAAAAGAACTACGAAAGACTAAGGACCCAGGAACTACGAGGACCATGGCCCCTTAACACCCAGACACAGAACAAGTATTTAAGCTTTTTTTCTATGCATAAATACTTGTCGAACCCACCACTTCCAAGTTATGATCCGATCTGCTCAATCACTACACAACAGAGGCTTTTTGCCAAGTTCAAACATACAAACATCCATTCTATACAATAAGGAGTGAACAATGTCGAATATGAACTCAACAAAACACAATTCCAAGCGATTCGTAGTCGATCATCAAATCAAGTGGCAAGACTCCCATACATTACCAACGCATGCCTTCGTGAGCTTCATGTCACAGTACAATGAACGTCACAGACTAAAAAAACGAATGTGCTTTTATAGACCACACGACTGAAGTAAAGCTTCTTTGGTGTAACCACAAAAGATTTAAACAAGCCTTAGACAAATGTTAAACTACCTTTTCGTATTGTTAAGCACACGTTTTACGTCTGTCTAAGCCTCTTCTGTGCTCTGTGCCTATCAAATCGCATAGATTTATCAACCTTGTGACATAGATTTTTTTGCTTTTGTTTTGGCTTTACACTTTTGTATATTTAGCCAGTGTCAAGTAATTGAAAATTTCTCAAGTTAATTCATATAATATGTGTCAAGTCAAGTGACAGTCACAGCAAAGTGGTGCAAACTTTACCAGAAGGTTCTATATTGTTCTACGAACGTTTCACCATCATTATACCACTTTCCCACACTCGTTCCTGTAATTCAGCACTTAAAGAATAAAATGACACCAATTTTATGCACTAACACTGAAAATAACACAAGTTTTGGAAAATAATACAATGCGGGGTCGAGATCTTTTTCGTTTTCCCGCCAAAAAACTGACATAGAGTTGTATGCAATAATTACCTACCTTGGTGGTAAACATTTTCAGATCGCGAGCATACAACATGGGGGCTATATACTAATAGGTGACTGACTGACATAGTGATCTATCAACGCACAGCCCAAGCCACTGGACGGCTCGAGCTGAAATTTGGCATGCAGGTAGATGTTATGACGTAGGCATCCGCTAAGAAAGGATTTTTCGAAATTTTCACCTTTAAGACGGTGAAATGGGTGGTTGAATTATTTTCCCATAGAAAGAGCTAAGAAAGGATTTTTCGAAATTTTCACCTTTAAGAGGGTGAAATGGGTGGTTGAATTATTTTCCCATAGGCCACGCCGCGGGTGAAGCTGCGGGCAGAAGCTCGTATAATATATGAAGCATACTGATTTCGCGCAGAACTAAGTACACTCGATCAACTGGTTTTCTAGTCTGTGGTGTACGTAAAGGAGGTGTAAACCTACAGATTTACAGCCGGCACACGTACCCCGATAGACTTTAGCTGGGCACGTGACCGGGAGGTAAAGTTTAGTTCGAGAAAAATAGACGCTGGAAAGAGTTTAGGAGATTTAAGTCAACTATGTGACGGTGCTGTTTTGTTGCAAATAAGCTATAACCTTTGCTTTGTCAAAAGAGAGCAAACACACAAACTTTTAAATTTATAATGTTAGCGTGATTTTCTCCAAACTTTCACTATAATATATCATACAGCGTAACTCCCATGTTCTAAAGCTCTTATTTTTACGGAAAAAAAATTCTGAGAATTCATCCCAATCTAGTAACATCTCAGCGAGAGTTACGCAAACAAATTTGTCTTCACCAAAAGTTACGCAACTTATTTCGTATAGGCCTTGTCGTTGGTTTATGTGGCTTTTATTTCAAACCGACTGAAACGATTTGCACACCGATTAGACTAGGTTTGTCAAAACCGGGGGCGATTTGGCTGGACTGCAGTCGCGACCCCTTCTCGCCTGGGTACGGCGAACGAGGGCTCACGGGGAGGTTTTAGGGGGTTCGAGTCCTACATACCCCCTGCCACCACCCCTGGGCAGGTAAGTGTGAGGGCATTATTCCCCCCCTCAATTTTTTTTTTGTCAAAACAAAAGTTTATTAAGAAAGCGGAGCGTTGATAAATCCCTCTCTTTAAAAAAAAGATAGGTTGTGAAGAAGTGTCGTGAAGACGCCACCTATTATGGATAAACAAACACTTCACCGCGTACATATTCTAGAACAGCGTCTGCGCGTATTAAATTGAATTGAATTCGTATTGAGTCCGCCTCTGTATTCGAATGAGGCGCGCCCGCTTATTCGATTTGTTGCCGGCACGAGATTTGAGTTTGTAAAGCCCGTACGGAGCATAACCCTTGGAAAATAAATCTATAGAGAGGACATTGAGACTATTTTTTTTATGTTTTAGCTCTACACCTTTGTGTATTTAGCCTGTGTCAAGTAATTGATAATTTATGAAGTTAATTGTATTTAATAATAATATATCACGTGTTCACGCAGATATGTGTCAAATCACAGTCCAAGTCATAGTCTAGTCAAATTATACTCCTAGTAAAGTAGTGGCAACATTACCAGAAGCTTCTATGGAGTTTTGGAAACAACACAAAAAGATACGTTTCACCACCATTATACCACTTTCTCACACTCATGCCTGTAATCCAGCAGTTAACGAATAAAACACCACCAATTTTATACACTAACACTGAAAATAACACAAGTTTTGGAAAATAATACAATGCGGTGAAGGATTTCGTTTCTCGTTTTCCCGCCAAAAACTCCAAGACTATTTTGTTTCACACCATTTTGTAGCTTACAAGTTTTCAACAATCAATTAGAAATCAGTTTAGATATCAGACTATACAGAAACAAAATTGCAAAAATATAATGTTCTGTGACGACATCATATAGGTTCCAACTCAGCACGCAATTAAAATTATACGCCGTCATTGTCATGACGTAATGTAATGTAAAAATCTTAAAAATCGATTCTAACTCTGTGAACAAAAAAATCTGTCAAAAATATAATTTCTGTCAATGTCATGATTTCCTGATAAAAAAAAATATGTTGATTACAATCAACATTCTTAGTGCGCGAACTTTATATTGAAAAAGATTTCTACTCCATAGCTTTTTTGTTCTGTGGAAGCAGGATACGAACACTTTTCAATGGAGTCTTTACAACTAGGAATCGAGTGAACAAACGTAAAAGTGGTTGAAATTGAAAAGTTTACAATTTCAATTTTAACGAATAAAAAATGTATCTTGGAGCGGCACCCCACGTGTAGTCTATTGCTTATCATCATCAGCCTTTATGCGTTCAATGCTGAACATAGGCCTCCACTATTAGAGGGAGAAAGGAGGATGGGATTTCGATGCAGACAGATCAAGGAGGATGCTGCTGCCATTCTCTTAATAACCCCGAAGCTCTTACAAAAAGCCACAAAAACCTTAGAAACTTTTTTAAACCTTCATTTCTATTTTATTGGCTTAATAGCTCAGTTGACAGTAGCTCTGCCCTCCGAACTATAGGTTGTGGATTCAATTCCCACCCAAGATCAATATTTGTTTAATGAACATCGATTTTTGTTCTGCGTTTGGGTGTTATATTGTATATATTTACAAAAAAAATGTACCTAAGTATTGTATCAGTTATCTAAGTCTCATAATACAAGCTTTGCTTAGTTTGTAATTAGAAGGCGCTGTGTGAAATGTGCAAAAAAATCTAGATATATTTTCATTTTAACGTACACTAAACTACTGGAAAAATGAGACTTTATGACCAGCTAGGTAGGTCATCATGTAACTTGATTGCAACCAATAGAAAACACAATCGTATGGATTTGATAGTTTCAATACGCAGTTTATATGGATCGTTACTGGAAATTTTCATATGAGGATTGAAATTACTCGTGTTGCGTTGCAATCAAAGTTTCGTGATTACCATCTAGAAATCTTGTTTCTAGACTTTGCTGATGACTCAGGATGACGCGCGCAGTGCAGTGTCACGGGAAACTTTATAATTTAGAGCCCCGACCCTGCAATTTATATTCATCTGGCGAAAGATTAGCTCATCTCGACATTCATTAAATAAACAATTGCATACCATTTATAAATTTAATTTATTCTTGGATATAATTTAAATTTTTATGAGGTGAAATATTTTGAAATCCCATCCAGTATTCCCTAAATAATTATATATATTGGTTGTAACAATCACGAAAGATAGCGTCTGTGGTGTGCTAGGTGAGCAGGTCGGCTACATAACCCGTAGGTGGCAGGTTCGATTCCTGCGACAGGACAATAATTAGTGCATCAAAAAAATCGCAAATACTTATTATGTTACTGGGTGTTGTGGGCCCTCATAGTTCCTGGGTTCCTAGATACGGGAAGTCGTAGTTAGGGTATAGGATCTGGGTAAGTGATCGTTGGGCGTTATTATGTTTATAAACAAATAAATAATTATGCTGGTTATTTCTAGCCATCCTAAAACCCACGTCCCTGTTTATTCCACTCATATTCATAGCAGTAAAACTAAAATTTTATTCCCGCACACAAACTGACTTGCAAAAGCAGATCCGGGGCTCAATGATGCATCTTTTACAATCGCTCCGTCCTTTTCTAACTCGTGCAACCAGCGCGAGGGAGAGAGACGGAGTGCGGTTATAATCTGTCAACAAGTATACACTAATTGCACACTCGGGGTTGTGTATTGAGATATCCATATTTTGGGAGGTTTTGGGATAAAAAATAAAGAAGAATAAAACTAATAGGAAAATCATAGGAGAATATAAAGATAATTAATGGAGCGAAATGGAGAGAAATTGACCAATGTCATCAACAAATGTTAGAATAATCAAATCTTCTGATAAATCAAAATATTAGGTCTTTACCTATGAAATTGCCGTTTTGTTTGAAAAAAGTTAAAGTATTTTTTTTTCGAACTTATTTATTTCTTTTATTCAAAGTAATCACCCCTGCAATCAATGCATCTTTGCCAACGCTGTGGCAGTTTATGGATGCCCTTCTTGCAAAAATCAGCAGGACGGGAGACAACAAACTCTTCAAAGGCGTTTTGTACTGCCTCTCGGGAATTGAATTTTTTTCCCGCTAAAAAGTTGTCCAAATTTTGGAAAAAGTAATAGTCGGTAGGCGCAAGATCTGGTGAGTATGGCGGATGAGGGAGAGCTTCCAAACCCAACTCATGCAGCTTAGAGACGGTCTGTTGTGCAGTATGGGGTCGCGCGTTGTCGTGAAGTAGCAGTGGAGACGACCGATTGACCAAAGCTGGTTGCAGACGTGCGAGTTTCGCCATCATTGTGGTCAGTTCTTCAATGTACACATCTGCAGTAATGCTCTCGCCGTTTTGTAAAAAGCTATGATGAAACACACCAGCACTAGACCACCAAACTGTGACCATCACCTTTCTAGGGGTCATTTTTCGTTTTGCACATTGCTTTGGTACCGAACCAGGATCTAACCAACTTGCTGAGCACTTTCGATTGTCAAAAAGAATCCATTTTTCGTCGCACGTAACAATTCGGTTCAAAATTCCTTCATTTCTGTGCCTGTTAAGCAGCACAAGGCAAGTCTCGACGCGTACGTTGCGCTGGCGATCGTTAAGTTCGTGGGGCACCCATCTATCAAGCTTATTTATCTTGCCAATCTGTCGCAAATGGACCAATATTGTTTTGATGCTAACATCAAAAGCTGCTGCCAGCTCAGCTGTAGATTGAGATTCATCAGCTTCCACAATCGCCTTTAATTCATCATTGTTGACCAATGTTTCCGGACGACCACGAGGTTCATTTTTCAAGTCAAAATTCCCAGAACGGAACCGAGCAAACCAATAACGGGTTGTACGTTCGTTTGTACAGTTCTCTCCGTAAACGTCGTTGATGTTACGTGTCGTTTGTGCCGCGTTGGTGCCACGACGGAACTCATATTCCATAATTACACGAAATTTCAAAGTATCCATTATCAGGAAAAATGTTGAAATGTAATGAAAATACAACGCTAATCAATAAACAAAAGACTTATATTGTAAATAGAATGTCATATTTTTAAAACAAAATTAATTTGAATTTAGAATTCATAGCCAATCAAAACTTTTTTTTGTTTGAAAAAGTCTGTACTGCAATACGGCAATTTCATAGGTAAAGACCTATTATAACACCCAATGATTACATAATATCAAGATACCATTCGTTCTATTCAAAAATAATGAAACCCGTTGATAGCTCGTGAACATAATTTACTACAAACACGACTCACTAGCGGGGGCAGAGGGCGAGGTAACAGCAGAGTACTACATATTACTTGTTCTGTGGCATTGTCTATGCTTGCGATTGGCTGATCACGGTAATGACGCAAGAGCAAGGATAAAACGAGACAGTCATACGAAATTAAAAAGAACAGAGTAGGACGGAGCAAAAGACATCAATGGGTTCCCGCTTCTTTTTCTTCACAATGTTCGTTTTTAATTTCAAAATAGATGTACTAAGTTTTCTCTAATTACCATATGAAAATTGTTTACTTGTGGAATGATATGCCGTCCTTTGCGCAGCCAGACGTCTTGCTATTCTCCCCGCACAATTTCACTGAGCAATAACTAGTTTTTCTAATATTCTGTGATTTTTTCGTTAGCTGTTTCTCCGCGGCAATTCAAAACGAAACTGACGTACTCGCAAAGGCTAGTAGTGGAAATCAACTACTATTTTTCGTATGAGGGGAAGTTGTAACATTGGTCAAGTGGATTTATAGTCAATAGTTCCATTACACCCAAACACAGGATAAGTCTTTACGCTTTTTTTCTTGCATTACTTTTCTCTTTGCGGGAATCGAACCCCCACTTTTTATTTAATAATCCGTCTTACTTAACCAGTGTACCACTAGCATCGATTACAGAGAAGGCGTCTATAAGTATGTCTATCAAGAGCTGACAAGCATCAAGATCATAAAAAAAATGATAAGTATGTTATTTTTTTTATTGTTATCCTCAATCGAATTTCACCGGAATCGGTGACAGAAATACAAACAGACAGATTTAGGTCTGTATTACAGAAGGATGCTCAGTCATTGATCAGTGCTCAAGCAGAGATTTCATTCATAAAGTGATCAATTAGTGAATGAAATCTCTGCTTGAGCACAGATCGATGACTGAGCATCGTTCTGTAATACGGACCTTAGTCTCGTATTCCTGTAATTTATAAAAGTGAAATCTGCTCTGTTGATTATGTTCCCAACCCGTCAAAACTCTATCAAAACCAAAATAACAATGATTGTTCAAGTGAAACTTACCCAATTATTCCTATTCCTCCGAATTTAATGCAAACATTCACGAAGTAAGTTTAGAAAAAAGTTTGTCCGAATTTTCTCCCTAAAGCACAGTGCCCCTAGCTATCCTCGTGAATGCGCGTCGTTAATTAGTCGGTTTATTAGAGATTCAAGTGTTGTTTACGGAGGTCGCTACAGATACAAAGACTGGTTTTTTTTTGTGTGTAAATTCTTTTTAAACGTGTATTTTCATGAGTGCGCGAGTTTTATTGTGTAGGAGGATGCATGTTTTACGAGTTTTTAATGACTGTTTTAGTCTTTACATAGCTCTCCCACCCATTTGACCCATTTCACTGACATGAAAGCTCAGTTTGTAGTAGCCCTGCCTTCTGAACTGTAGGTTGTGGGTTTGATTCCCTCCCAGGACAAATATTGTGATGAACATGTTTATTCTGTGTTTGGGTGTTATATTGTATTCTATGTATATTGGATTGAGGGCCTCTGTGGTGTGGTGGTTGACCAGGTCGGCTCATAACCCGGGGGTGACAGGTTTGATTCCTGCGACAGGATAAGTATTTAAGATTAGAAAAAGAATTTTATTTTATTTAGAATAGATTAAAAATAAAAGCGCAAATACTTGTTTTGTGTCAGGTTGTTGTGGGCCATGGTCCTCGTAGTTCCTGGGTCCCTAGACACAGAGAATCTTAGTTAGGGTCCAGTATGTATATGATCGTTGGGCGTTATTGTTATTATTATTATTATGTATTTACAAACAAAAAGTATCTAGGTATTGTATCAGTTATCTGGTTCGCATAGTACAAACTTTGCTTAGTTTGGGGCGCTGTGTGAAATGTCCACAAATATTTATTTTATATATTTATAAAGTCCCGCGGGCTGACCCACACTCGCAGGTTCAAATCCCGTTCGAAGCCATTTATTTTCTTTTAAGTACCTACATTTAAAAAAGTTTGTCTGGAAGATATCACTCTAAGCGATATGACCGCCTATTTTACCAGCATTAGTTAATTCAGTAAGTTTTTTTTTAGTATTTTTTTTACGGACAATAAAGTGTTGTTCTATCTATCTATCTAAAAATCAATTCAAATTTTTCGAAATTTAGAAATGATTTTTCGAAATTCCGAGGAATTCCGAAATTAAGGGGGTGGAATGGGTGATGAATTATTTTCCTATAGGCCACGCGGGCGAAGCTGTGGGCAGAAGCTCGTTTGGTTATAAAACTGGCACGGTGATACGTAAAGGTTCACCATCCCTGCTCTAGTAGGTACTTACATCCAATTTGTCGCTCTTAGGTCCGTATTACAGAACGATGCTCAGTCATCGATTGGTGCTCAAGCAGAGATTTCATTCATAAAGTGATCAATTAGTTAATGAAATTTGCTTGAGTACCGATCGATGACTGAGCATCGTTCTGTAATACGGACCTTATATAGCCGAATTCATATTCAATATCTTCATTAAGTGCGAACCATTACAAAGTTGGCTAAAGTTTTAATAATATCTGCAACTAAACTGAGAGTTCGGATCGCCTAGCTTGTATCAATTAATGTAGCATGGCTGCCACGAATCGAATTCAATGTTATGGTTAATGGTTGGTTAAAGAATTAAAATTGATTATTTTGCATGGAAAAGGAAATTCTTTTGCAGATTAAAGTTTTAGAAAAATCAGTATGAATCTTTTTACTAAGTACCTACATAAATAAAATAAATAACGGCCAAAGATACATAGAACCTAAACTACTAGAATTTCTTGTATCTAGGGGCCTAGGAACTACGAAGACTATGCTCTCACAACACCCCAAGACAAGATTTATATTTGTGGATTTTTGAAGTAAAACTACTTTACGCAAGCTTTACTTGGGGAGTAAGCTGGTGAATGTGTATCGAGGCGAAGGAAAGTTGAAGTTGTTGGTCCGAGTAGATTTCGATTGTCAACATAACAAAGTCAAAAATTACATAAAATTTGTATTATTACATTGGTATGTCCGGTAAAATTACAATTTACAATTATCAAGATGGCGACTTTAACATCAAACAAAGCAAAAATAAAATTATACCGGCCGATAGATAGAGCTAAAGAAGTTCTACTTCAGTCATGTGGTCTAAAGCACACTCGTTTTTTTATAACATAATAAGTACGTAGATTATCAATCGTTATTATTATTATTTAATACTTTATGCACAGAAAAAGTACAAAGGAGGACTTAATGCTCACATTATTTTTTACCAGTCAACAGAAGCGTGCAGAGAAACAATTAGAAAATTAATCTTAATAAGAAATAATTTAAAGAAAAATTTATGTAGTACGGAACAGCCCTAATTACTAGTAAAGCCAATTTGATATAATTCGTGAAGCGCGGCTCTTAAACTAAGTGCAGTTGTACTAGAAACTTAGCTCTCGGTGTTGTCAAGTTTTAAGGGTTCTGGCTGGGGACTAGCCGAGTGCTTTAACACTGGATATTAAATCTGGAAGAAGCCATCGTCTTTTAAATCATTCGTGAAGTCACACCTATTGAAAAAAGCACATAAAATTATTGTGTCAGTGTTAGATACTTATCATCTTTAATTTTGGATGCTCTTGACAATTTGTTTAAATAATAATGAATACATTATGTATCTCGCTATTTATTAAGCACAATAAAAATTAACAACTTGTCATCGCCGATCGGGGAGTGAGGCGCGGGCGGTGGGGCAAAAAGTGTTGCCACGCTTTTATAATCTGCATTAACAGGCTCCCCCGGGTGGAACATTCTGTTCCACGGAATCGTTGACGGGTAATGGGCAAATCCGATTGTATGCCCTCTTCAAGATTCCTCCAGCAGTGTTGACATCGACGACGCGTATGCAGTTGTCTGCACCAGGATACAGGCGGACGACTCGTCCGAGCAGCCATCTGTTAGGGGGGAGGCGATCATCTTTGACCACCACCAGGTCTCCAAGGCGCAGCTGTCTTTCGTCCTTTCGTTGCCACTTAACGCGTTTCTGAAGCTCTGAGACGTATTCTTGGTAGTAACGGTTCCAAAAGTGGTTAGCTAGTAACCTTACTCTCTTGTAGCGTGGCAGTGTGCATATCTGTGCACCTTTATCGACGTTACCCGGCGAGGTTGGCAACATTGTGAGAGTTCGTCCCAGAAGAAAGTGAGATGGAGTAAGAGGAACGAGATCGTTAGGATCCGACGAAAGCGGAGTTAAAGGCCGTGAATTGAGAATACCTTCTATTTGAATAAGAACGGAATTCATTTCTTCGTATGTTAAATGAGTTAGAGATAAAACTCTCTTCAGATGATATTTGACAGATTTGACTGAGCCTTCAGCTAAGCCATTAAAGTGCGGACTATAGGCAGGTGAAAATTTAAAATCGATGGATTGTTCAGACGCGTATACACTTATATCATTGCATTTTGACTTAAGAAATTTTGAAAATTCGTTATAAGCTCCTACAAAATTTGTGCCGTTGTCAGAAAAAATGGTAAGTGGCTTTCCTCTGCGAGCCACAAATCGATTTAAAGCAGCAATGAATGCCTCGGTACTCAGCTCAGTAACAAGTTCTATATGCACCGCCTTTATAGCCAGACATATGAATATGCACATGTATGCCTTTAGAAGTTTGCAACCTCTACCTTTTCTGTCAGCCAGCATTATTGGACCAGCGTAATCTACGGCCGTGTTACTGAATGGAAAATCAGCATGAAGTCGTTCTTTTGGTAAACTGCTCATTATTGGCTGAATAGACTTCCCAGAGAACCTACAGCATGTCACACATTCGTGTGTAACCTTTCTAACTAGATTTCTACCTCCTATTGTCCAATACCTATGTCGCATAATGGATAGAAGCAGCTGGGGTCCAGCGTGCATAAGAATTTTATGATAATACCTAAATAGCAGCAACGTAACGTGATGTGACGAGTGCAGTATTATAGGGTGTTTAGTATCATAGTCGTAATTTGAGTTGCATAACCTGCCACCTACACGTATGAGCATTTCCTTTGACAGAAATGGGTTCAGGTTTAGTAATTGTGACTTATTCGGTAATTGACCTTTACTTTGTAGACTACTATAATCTTTTGAAAACATATTAATTTGAACAATTTTACATAATGTTTTAGTAGCGTCATTTAGTTCTGACACCTTAAGATGTCCAGTAAACCTGTCACTTGAGCAACGACAGTTGTGAATGAAGCGCAGCATAAATGCTGTGATGCGTTGCAATTTACTGAAATCAGAAAATTTAGTGACAAAATCATTATCTAAACTAGCTAGGGTAGCCAAACCACACTGAAATTTAATTTCAGGTAAATCAGTGGTGATTTTGTTGGGTTGTTGAGGCCACTGAGATTCAGGAAATTGTAAATATTGTGGACCCGTCCACCATAGCTTTGAATTTTTCAATTGTTTTGCATTACATGTTTTAGAGCCAATATCAGCTGGGTTGATATTGGTAGGTACATAGCCCCACATGGTTGAATCTGTATATTCTGTTATTTCATTAATTCTATTCAGTACAAATGACTTTAAGCTTGATTTTGGTGTTCTTATCCAACCTAAAACTACTGTAGAATCACACCAAAATCGCCATCCATCTATGTTGAGCCTTAAAGCTTGTTTTACCCTTTTTGCTAATCTAACTGCTAATAAGGCTCCACAAAGCTCTAGGCGTGGTACTGTCATACCTTTTAGTGGCGCCACCTTGCTTTTAGCTGTAATCAAATGTACTTCAATGTGACCATCGGCGGACACTGACCTTGCATAAACACATGCACTGAAAGCTAACAATGATGCATCACTAAATGAATGAAGTTCAATGCTGACACATGCGTCACACAGTACACGTCGCGGTATAGCTATCTCATTTAATGATGGAATGGATTTTAAGAAAGCTAGCCATTCGTTTTCAGCCTCAGCGGGTAGCCTATCATCCCATGATACATTAGAAGCCCAAAGCTTTTGCAAAATAAGCTTAGCTTGGAGTAGGCAGGGATTGACAAGGCCCAAAGGATCGAAAAGCTGACCTATGCCAGAGAGAACTGACCTTTTGTTTACATTTTTAGGGTCAGCATGTATATTTACTGAGAAAAACAACATGTCTGAGCTGCACGACCATCTCAGTCCTAGTGTTTTAGCATTATCCTCGTTTACTAATTTTAAAAAGTTATCTTTACCATCATCTTGTATTTGTGCCAATATGTTTGAATTATTAGAACGCCATTTTCTTAAATGAAATTGACCTTTTTTAAGCTGATTAATCACACCTTGACAGATACGCAATAGCTCGGTTTCACTTTCATTCCCACTTATATAGTCATCTACATAAAAATCGTGTAAAATGGTTTCACGTACATCTGCATCCTGACACTCATGCCCCAGCTGTGCTAAGCAACGGGTAGCTAAATATGGAGCTGAAGCAGTGCCGTATGTTACAGTGTTCAACTTATATAACTGAATAGCATGAGAAGAGTCAAATCGCCATAGTATTTGTTGTAAGCATCGTTGCTCCTCTGCTACTAATATACACCGGTACATTTTTTCACAATCAGATGTGACTACATATTTGTGTTGTCTAAACCGTATCAAAATACTGATCAAATCTTCCTGAATGGTTGGTCCCACATGTTGAATAGAGTTGAGAGAATGCCCTGAGGAAGTAACTGCAGAACCATCAAATACTGTTCGAATTTTTGAAGTTAAATTAGTTTCTTTCAGGATACCGTGATGAGGGAGTATGTATGAATGTATGTCATTATTGTTCTCATTTAAAGACATATGACCTAAGTCTAGATACTCTTTCATGAATTCACCATATTTTTCTTTAAAGGGTGGGTCACGTTTAAATCTTTTCTCTAGTGAATAAAACCTAGTCAATGCCTGTTGATGAGAATCACCTAGGACATCTGGGGGTTGTTTCAATGGAATCTTGACAACAAACCGGCCATATTCTTGTCTAGTTGTAGTTTGTAAAAAATGTTGTTCACACTCATCCTCTTCCTTTGTAGTTTTGCGAGGTAATGAGAAAGACTCTAATTCAAAGAACCTATCAAGCTGGTGCTGAACTTGAATATCATTTGAAAAGTGACAGTGGACTGTATTATTGTGTGTTAAATTCTTATTTTTATTTTGTGTTGGTACACTACCAGACACCAACCAGCCCAGCTTGGTTTCAGTAAGAGTAGGATTGTTTTTTCCTAAGGAAATACGATTACTACCTAGCACACCCCAGAATATTTCTGCACTCAACAACAGGTCAATTTCAGATGGTGTATGAAAACCTGGATCTGCTAACTGAATGTTGGATGGAATTCTGAAGTGTGACGTATCAATTTGCACCGTAGGTAGCTGCTGTGTTATCTGTGGTACAATAAAACAATCTATTTTATTGACATATGTTTGATCAGTTCGAGAGAATAATTGAACTACTGTTCTCTTGTTTATGTATACTGAGTTACGACTCAGTCCTTCTACCTTAGTTGAAGTTGAATGAACCGGCAACTTCAACTTGTTACTCAATGTTTCAGTCATGAAATTTGTGGTACTACCATTGTCAAGTAAGGCGCGCACTGTATAAGTAGCACCATGTCGGTCGACTACGTCGATAAGTGCCGTTGACAAAAGAACACAATTATTGTAGTGAATGGTTGATGACAAAACGATGTCACTCTCGAGGTTGTCCTCAGAGTGAGTTGACTCAGATGACTCATTTGTGGCTAAAACCACACGCTCACTATCCTTACTAGTTGATGGAGTAGATGTGCTAACTGGAGACTCATCAATATGCAAGATGGTATTATGCCATTTTGCACAAATCTTACATGGACCCAGCTTACATTGCTTTAAGTGATGTCCTTGCCGCAAACAATTTATACAAAGATTCAATTGTTTTGTTTTTTGCAACCTTGCCTGTTGTGACAATGATTTAAATTGTAAGCATTGATAGATGGGATGATCTTGTTTACAGTAAGGACAATTCATTGATTTGTTTTGTATATTTGCATTTGTCACAAATGATTTTGGACGGTTATGTGTCTGATCACTGTATCTACGTTTCACATTAGTGTGTTCAACTGTTTCCAAGAGCTCTGCACGGCCCTTCAAGAAAGTAATGAACATGTTTAAAGTAGGTAACTCTTTATGAAGATTTATGTGTTCCTTCCAAACCCTACTAGTAGTTGAATCTAACTTACTGGATATCATATGTATGATCATAATATCCCAATTTTCTGTGTTTATGTTCAAAGAATTTAGGGCTCTAAGGTTCTTGTTTACTGTATCAATTAATGTTCGCAATGCAACAGATGATTCCTTTGAAATCATCTCTATTTCAAATAATGCTTGTATATGATTACTAATTAAAAGTTTATCATTGTGATATCTTTCACATAAAAGCTGCCATGCCACCTCATAATTGCTAGCTGAGAAGTCTAATGAGCCAATGACTTGTTTTGCACTGTCTTTCAAAGCAGACCGTAGGTAATGAAACTTATTTATTTTAGGTATACTTGGATTCAAATGAATCAATGAAACATATGTGTCATGGAATTCTAACCAATCTTGTAGCTGCCCAGAAAAGGTTGAGAGTTGGATAATAGGTAATTTCAAGCTTGGCCCACCTGCCGCATGCATCATAGAACCTGTCACTGAGAGGTTGTCCTCCGCTGGCTCCGCAGAGTTGTAGCTGCTCAGCAAGTTTCTGGCACAGGCAATGGTTGAGAAGTACTGGCTCTCAAACTCCTCCCGTTCTAGGTACTCTGTTGTATCATCTCCGTCTGAAAAATCCGATTGACCTTCTATACTAAGTTGTACACAATCATATTCATTGTACATTTCATCAATTTTTGACAATCTAAGATTTAGCTCAGCAACTTGAGTGCTGGTTAGCTTTGGGCATGATGTGATTTTTTCCAAGAATTTTTTAAATTGTGTTAATTTAGCCTTGTATGAAGAACGCTTTTTCTTCAAATCTTTGTAGCTGGTAGACATTTTGTATTGTTATACTGAATAGTAACTGCCAACAATGAATATCAGAAGTATTGTATGTTGCTGATGCAAATTAAAGTTAATATTCAAAGTGCAATGATTATTGTATGTATATAGTTGAATACTTGTCATGCATATGCGTGCAGAACAAAGCAGAATTGCTTGTGTTTCCCTCAGATTGCAGCACACAATCAATTGTAATACTGAAGTTGAGGTGCCTATAATAGCTTAACCGAACTTGCAGTTTAATGGAATGTTGAACAATAGAATGTTCAACACTTCTTGTAATTTTACTGGGAAATATATATATATTTACGGCCAATTTGTAAAGGAATAGGTATGGAATACCTACTGCGTATTTTTGCAAGATAGAACTAAGTTTGACTGAAGTTATCTGTTCATAAAAATATGGAAATAATGATTGAATACGTTAGGTTAGGTATTGTTTGAACGGATAAAAGTGACTTGACTTTACGAATTGTGCGAATTAACAAGAGATATGGAACGAACTCACGTTTGTTTCGATTGTTGTTCTGGTTCCAGGTGTGGTATCTCCATCAAAGTGTATTCAGAGCTGATTTTCGTATTGCTTGTATGACGAACACTACGTAGTTGTGACAATTCCACTAAAGACCACGTAGATTCTTTGTAATAAACGACACTTCTTGCCGTGTATTTTCGTAAAATTATGTTGCTTGTATTGTTATGTATAAAGATGACTCGCTGCCGACGGCTATCTGGATCCTCGGTGCTTGGCGATGATCAATTTTCCAAATCGATTACGCTGTTCGCGGCCATTGCGAACGCCGCGTGGCGAACTTGCTTGTTTGCTGGTTCTTGCTAAGAATAATCCGGTCGTATGGATCAGGAACTGTTAGATACTTATCATCTTTAATTTTGGATGCTCTTGACAATTTGTTTAAATAATAATGAATACATTATGTATCTCGCTATTTATTAAGCACAATAAAAATTAACAACTTGTCATCGCCGATCGGGGAGTGAGGCGCGGGCGGTGGGGCAAAAAGTGTTGCCACGCTTTTATAATCTGCATTAACAGTCAGACCAAAGCTTAGCCTGAATGCTGTAAAACATAGTAGTAAATGAATTAAACAAATAAAGACATAGCAGTAATGTTTCTTGTACCTCCTTTTTTACAATCGAAGCTTCAAATTGGAGTTTTCTGTTCTGCATTGTGCCGGATTGCCTGTACCATACTAGGGGTTTATTTGGTGATAGGACTTTTGTGCAAAGTTCGTCGAGGTAGGTTCCACCGCTTTGCCAGTAATTTTGTCGCCAAGCAGTAGTTCGGAAACACTGCTGTGTTCCGGTTTGAAGGGACTGTAGCTAGTAAAATCACTGGGCAAATGAGACTTTATGACCTGATCTCACAGTCTAGTAATCTTATTACTAGATTGTGCTGATGTCTCAGGATAACGTGCGCAGTGCAGTGTCACGCGAAACTCTGAGAGTTCCGAGTGACACTGCAACTGATATGGGCAGCCGTTTCACTTAACGACAGGCGAACGGTTAACTCGTCAGGTCATTACTTAAAAAATAACTAGAAAAATTAAAAAAAAAACAGTAGTAGGAAAGAGAACTTTTTTTTCAAACACTATTTGTAACCTAGCTTAGGCATTTCCCATATTATTTCCGGCGAAAGAGGCCTGGACCGTATAATACGGGCTCTGAGCCTAGTGTGGAGACCCAGGTTTTACTAACCTAATGTAATGTACTTATTTGCCTTTATCCAAACAAATGTATTTTTTATTTAAAAAAAAAAACCAATCACACTTTGCAATCAAGTTTCTCTCCAGAGTCATTAGGTTGAAACTCGCGTAGCGTGGTTCCCGACATGTGGTTTCCTTAAGACTTTGTAATTTTCTAGAGTTACTAGTCACCACCCACTCGCACCAAACACTTTTTTATAAATGTAGTTGATGATGTGACGAGCTAGTCGTTCACCTGATGCTAAGCGACACGGCCGCCCATAACAGAACAGTATCACTCGGAACTCCAAAATAGAAAGTTTCGCGTGACACTGAATTGCGCACATCATCCTGAGACATCAGCACAGTGTGGTAATAACATCACTCGACTGTGAGCACCGATAATAAAGTCTCAATTGCCCAGTCATTTCACTAGCAACAGTGCCCTTCAAACTGGAACACAGCAGTGCTTACACACTACTGGCGGCAGAATAGCTGCCAAAGCGGTGGTACCTACCTATACGAACTTTTCAGAAAAGTCCTAGGACCTAGTAAATATTTGATTCAATAATCATTATTAATATTGTTAGTAAGGCATTAAGAAATTGTACTCGAATTAAAAATCCAATTTCATCACGCCTCAAGGTACTAACTAATGCAGGCAAACTTCTTGGAATGTAAATTGACATTGGCTATACAAAGCTTCTAAACTATCGCAATTGATATGCATGAGACCACCGACAACGGGTAATGAATTACAAACAACACCTACAGTCGTAATTAACAAAGTTAATAAACATTTTCATTGGTACAGGACGGCGCCTGGTTTGGAAGTACGAAACTATATGTGATTATGTCACAATTAATTTTTAATTCGGTTATAGAGTTGTTTCAGGTGAAATAAATCTATTTTTGAGGAAAAATTTTAATCGCGTAAGGATATTAGAAGCTGTCTCTGGCCGTTCGTAAAGTCAGGTTATTATGCTTAGGGATGATTTTTCAATAACTGTACAAAGATTATCTGACTGATAAATTATATACCGCTTAAAACCAATTTTATTTTCACTGTGTTTAGTTTTATCCATCATTATCATATCATTATAAACAACTTTTATCCGCTTATTGAAAAACCCGCACTTAAAGGTACAAATAGTTGGTAGTAACCCTGCTTTTTGAACAGTGGGTTGTGGGTTCGATTCCCACCCATGACAAACATTTGTGTGATGAACATAGGTGTTTTTTTTAGTCTGGGTGTTATGTTGTATTCTATGTATGTATTTTCAAACAAAAAGTATCTAAGTATTGTATCAGCTACCTGGTTCCCATAGTTTGGAGCTAGATGGCGTTGTGTGAGATGTCCACATATATTATTTATTTAATTTAAATGTAACACTAAGGTGACAAGGACCTCGTATCAATACAACACAATGCAATAAAATGTAATACAATATAATAAATTGCAATGTAATACAATGCAAAGAAATACATTACAATACAAATATTTAATATTTTATGTGGTATGTAAATATAGGCTGACGGGCTGTGCGTAGGTTGCAACCTATATAACTATGGGCCTTCAGCATGTGCACCGGGTCGTGTCCGGAGCAAGAATGATCGTAGAACACCGAGCGCTCCCTTTATATAGCCAGATGGGTGGGGTAGCGATGACAGTTGCCGGTGTTGCCTCTGTAAAAAATGTAAATGCTACCATTGGGCAAATTACGGCACTGCCCGCTGCGGATAGCGTTCACAACCTGACGTTGCATATTATACAATAACGTTTTATTTTGAATACACACGTACATACGTGCACAAGTACATATACACATACCGGTATAAAACATAACTATTTTTTTCAATAACCTATCTTATTGTTATAGAACGAGTTGTACGGATGAAACAGCACAACTCTCCGTCTTCTATTCTGCTCGTCATGTAATGGCGGCATAATATAATCGGTTATTCTTACTTTTACTCCCCACAGCGTAAATATGTAAATCACATTCTAAAGCGCTTCAGCACGACATATCGACCATTTATCAATCAATTTACATATTGTATCGCGCATTAATATTGAACGCGCTGGAATACGTAATGAGGATGTGGAACGGAAATATTGACACTCATTGCTGTCAGAGTATAAAACCCAAAAATATTAAATCAATGATAAAACCCGACCATACTAGATGGTAGAACTCTGCAAATTTCGTCTAGGTAGGTACCACCGCTTTGCCAGCTATTCTGCCGCCAAGCAGTAGTGCGCAAACAGTACTGTGTTCCGGTTTGAAGGGCACTGCTAGCTAGTGAAATTACTGGGCAAATGGGACTTTATGACTTAATCTCACAGTCTAGTAATCTTATTGCTGGACTGTGCTGATGTCTCAGAATGGCGTGCGCAGTGCAGTGTCACGCGATACTATAATGTAGTATGAGTTTCAAGTGTTACTGTAACTGATTTGGTGTTGCTTAACATCAGGCGAGCAACTAGCTCGCCATGTCGTTTCGTAAAAAAAAAACTTTAACTGCTCGATTACAGACATGAGTGTGAGAATGTGGTATAATGGTGGTGAAAAGTTTATTTTCTTGTTGTTTCCAAAACTCCATAGAAGCCTCTAGTAATGTTGCCACCACTTTACTAGGAGTATGACTTAGACTATGACTTACTTGATGACTTGAACGATCTTTTTCGTTTTCCCGCCAAAAACTCCCACCCGTTTTTATAAATGTATTTATTTGTTAATAACATTTTTTGACATAATTATCGGGTATTTTGTTTATTAGATAGAGTTGATTATTGAAATATCTCCAGAATGCTAAAATGTTCAGAAAATTTGCAAATTTAGCAGTTCATTAGAAAAATTCCACAATAGGTACACCTATTTATTAAATAAATAAGTAAATATGTGTGGACATTTCACACAGCGCCATCTAGCCCCAAACTAAGCAAAGCTTGTACTATGGGAACCAGATAACTGATGCAATACTTAGATACTTTTTGTTTGTAAATACATACATAGAGTAATAAATACATAAATACATAAACAATATAACACCCAGACACGGAACAAACATCGATGTTCATTACACAAATGTTTGTCCTGTGTGGGAATCGAACCCACAACCCATAGTTCAGAAGGCAGGGTTACTACCAACTGAGCTATTGGGCCAGTCAAAATTATTTTATTTGATAGCGTAGAAAGCGCAATCCTTAACGCGAAGTCGTTGCTGTATCTCGATTGCCTTGGTTGTCATTGAGCAAGGGCTTCACAGATTAGACTGCGATATATGACATACTAGCTTCTGCCCGCGGCTTCGCCCGCGGGACCTATAAGAAACGAAGAAGAATTTTTTTCGTAGATAACTCACATCAATTGAAAATCGAAATTACTCCGACCAGGTTTCAGACATATTCGATGTCCTTCTTCTGGGAGCCAGTTAGTAACGCAAGCCGCGGCGGCTTTCGCGAGCGTCAGCACGTAACTGTAGCCGTTATTTATCTTACAAAATGTGTCATACTCACGACAGTTTTCAAACTAAAATAGATAATTCAACTACTCATTTCACCCTCTTAGAGATGAAATGTCAAAAACCCCTTTCTTAGTCGATACCTACACTTTACAAAGAACACACCCTCTAAATTTTAAGTCTATAGGATCAGCGGTTTAGGTTCTGCGTTGATATATAAGTCACAACAAGTAAGAGTCAGTTAGGACTTTGAATTTTATATGTATAGATATTATTTGCCTATATATGTACCTCTACTTACATTAAGTATATACAATATTGAACGGAATATTAACAATGCGGTAAATCAAGCAAAAAATGTCAGTTCACTTGCCGTTTTGGAACGAAACATTGACTATTATCAAAACTCAAAATCCAATCAACATTTTCAATCAACTTCTTAGTAGGGGAAGATTCTCAATTCGAATGTTGTCTAATGTGTAAACTTTGGACTGGTTGATGATACTTTTTTTTATTTGAATGTTAGCGAAAATAGCCTGGCCTGATAGCTCAGTTGGTAGTAGCTCTGCCTTCAGAACTGTAGTTTGTAGGTTCGATTCCCATCCAGGACAAACATTTCTGTGATGAGCATATATGTTTGTTCAGTGTCTGGGTGTTATATTGTATTCTATGTATGTATTTACAGAGAAAAATTATATAAGTATTGTATCAGTTATCTGGTTTATAGTACAAGCTTTGCTTAGTTTGAGACTAGATGGCGCTGTTTAAAATGTCCATAAAAAAACATTTTTTTTTTTACTTCAAACTTGTTTAGCATTTGACCGCGCTCTCACCTGATGGGAAGTGACGATGCGATCGAAGGTGTAGCATGCTAGCCAAGTAAATACCTATTCACTCTTCTCTTGAACACGCCCGGGTCACCGCTGGAAACACAGACGATGGCAGGGCATTCCATTCCTTAGCCGTTCTAATTAAGAACTATTTCATAGATTTGTGTCAGTATTTGCTTAGCATTTCCTATTCAAATCATACACATATCATTTTTGAAGTGAAAATTCTTTACCCCCGCTTGACTTGGGGTAAGGTGTTGAGGAGAACGGAAGTTAGTCAAAGTCAAAGTCAAAACATTTATTGCAAATACTTAAGGCCATTTTAGGATTGTACAAGTCAAAATTATATTAGGTACTTAATTAATTAATTAAGTTATTTCACTAAGCATATAATTGAAGGGTTGAGAATAAAAAGGGTTTAACTGTCAAATTGATAGTTTCGAGAAAATTGACTTTAAACTTCAACGGCCTCATTTTAATGTAGAGTGCATACAGGGAGTAACAAAAACCCTGTTAAATAAATGAAGTATGTGTACAGATCATTACAAGTAGTCATATAAAAATGTCTAACAATACCTAAGTTATACGTATCTGAAGTTACACGCAGTATCTAAATACAAAAAAATAATACCATTTCCCAAAAATGTTTGTGCCACAAGCCGTGCCTATTTTTAAATAGCTAAGTAACTAAGGTAAAAGTAAACGCGGAACCGACAAACGGGGGCCGCCTTTGTCGGCTCTTTTGTAGGATGCCGCTCCTGCACCTGTGTGCCTACGGGGAAATGGGGTGCGCGGGCGGCGCGGTATCACTCGGCATAGGCGCGGCGCGGCCCGCGGCTTACACTCAGTCGCACGTGCTCTCTCATGCAATTTAGTCGTTTCCAGTTTGACCGTCGCGAATTTAGTGTCGAGTGTGATGTCGTATTCTAACGACGAATACTACAATATGTTAATGTGCCTTGGTAGAAGTCACAATAATTATGCGGCAGCACGTAGAGAATACGAGCATAATTTTTCTATTCCGCGTGGAATTGAGTTACCGTCATTAATGGCATTCCAGCGATTGCACTTACGTGTTTACAACACCGGTAGTGTAACGGGCCGTGATCAGCAAAGATTTGATGCTGGAAGACCACGAGTATTACATGACGCTGAAGAACAGGTGCTCGATATGTTTGTGCAAGACCCAACACGTAGCACACGCAGCATGGCAAGAGAAATTGGAATTAATCACATGCGTGTATGGAGGACATTGAAGGAAGACGGTCAGCATCCGTTTCATTATCAACGAGTGCAATCATTGTTGCCCAGTGATTATGAGCCCAGAGTGGCATTTTGTCAGTGGCTTCTCGACCGAGTGACAGATGACGCAGAGTTTTTGAGTCGTATTTTATTTACCGACGAATGCTCGTTCGTCAGAACTGGCGTTTTTAACTGCCATAATGAGCACGTATGGGCTGTGGAAAATCCCCTGGCAATAAGAGAGAGCCATTTTCAGCATCGTTGGCGAATAAACGTTTGGGCTGGCATACTCGGTGATAGGATTATTGGGCCTCATTTCTTGAACAATACCATGAATGGAGCTAATTATCTGCAGTTTTTACGCAACGAACTTAGTGACGAACTCGACGACCTAAACTTGTCTCTTATGAGAACGATGTGGTTCCAGCACGACGGCGCTCCACCGCATTTCGCTCGCAATGTTAGGGATTACCTCACTCAAGAATACGGAGAAAGATGGATCGGACGAGGCTCCACTACACCGTGGCCAGCGCGTTCGCCAGATCTCACGCCTCTTGATTTTTATCTCTGGGGTCACGTGAAAGAGTCGGTCTTTAAAAAGACCTGCGACAACGAAGGCGAAATGCGCTCACGCATAGTTGCTGCATTTGAAAGCATAAAATCGGACGCGTTGATACTGCAACGTGTACGCGGAAGTATTGTGACACGTTGTCAAAAATGTATCGAAGTCCAAGGTCGGCACATTGAACAACATCTTCGGGGCCGCCAAATCAGCATTTTGATTGATTGACTGAACATGAAAATCGCCTACCGGCAGATGTGTTTTTGAAAGCTCTTTTAAGAGCTAAAAATTACGTACCTATCTTGTTTCTTGACAATACAAAATCACACGTGAATTCGATTGTTTAGAGTGTGGCAGAAAGGCGCGCAGCACTTGTGTGCCTACCACTATTGGTCAAAGAGATCTTTTACGTCATTAAGTTACGGTCTCGCAATCCTACAACGTTGTGGTATGTGGTATAGGGCACATAATCGTATGAAAAACGCATAAAAAGTAATCTGTGGAATAGCTTCTAGTTCCGTCGCAGTAGGTATGCGGTTGAATAGACTTAGCGTACCATGGCGGGCGGTGCGGGGTGCGGGCAACAGGCAGCAGGCTGCGTCGGTGGTGCAAGTACCTATGTTGTCAATATCTGAGGTCGTAAACATTTTTAGTAACGGCTTAAAAGGTTTTAATAAAAAGCACACGTAAGTTTTGTATGTCTCGTATTGAAATAGAACTAGTATTACTACAACCTTGAGTTGACACTGGATACGCAGCTCGCGGATATAACAGGGTTTTTGTTACTCCCTGTATAAAGCAATAGAAAATGTTTATTTAAGTTTCAGTTGCTTGAAAATGTATTAATTCTATTTTAAAATACTAAATATAGTACAAATTCATACAATTACTGTAAAAATATAATATAATAAAATAAATATAATAATGTTTTTATGCTAAGCGAACTGTATTCCTGTGACAGATAAACCGTTTTTAGTCTCAAAATCTCGAGATTTGAGCCTCATTTCGGTATTTTGAGAATGTATTATTGTAGATAATTTCACGCTGAATCCAACGACACCCATGAGTCATTTTGAGAAAAAAATCAGTTAAACCCTTTTTGTTCTCACCCCTTCAATTACAAAATGCTTATTGTCAAATATTAATTGTTAAAGTATAAGTTGAGAGGGAGATATAAAATAGAATGAAATAGTTACGTTTCATATATTACTGTAGGGACAAGAGGAGCTAAAAAAGTTTTACTTCAGTCGTGTGGAAGCGCATTCGTTTTTTTATTTCAGTTCGCTGTAAAACGAAATATAAATGTCTCAACCAAAACCACAAGAACTTGGTAAAATTATGACAGCGACGAAACTCGCAAGCAAGACGGATTACCGCGTCGTTCCAGTACCAGCACAGGGTTTATTTAAATTTATACTTCTGTACATCGTCTTATCGCAGTACGGTGCAGAAGCAGTAAGAGCACTTTCGAGATAAAATTATTACTATTGACTAAAATTATGACCTTGTTTTTGATTAATTCATACACACAAGTAAAGATGATATTGTAACCGTTGCTATTGTTTGCTGAAATAAATCTAATTCAACCTTAAAATTTTCATTTCAAAATTTGGTAGTAACAGTCTTGTAGCTCAGCTATACGTTGGGAGTTCGATTCCCAGCCAGGACAAATGTGTTGAATGTCCATATTTGTTGTGTGTGTGTGTGTTATTTCTGTTTGTTGTTTATTTTGTATTTGTACCACTTATCTGCAACCGATTTTTTTTAAATACTTTTTTTAACGTGGTTTAATTATCGGTGCTAGTTTTATAAAAAAGTCTACTACAGTTCAGTTTTATTAAAATCATCTATCTGTACCATGAAGCGCAAAAGGTTTCCATAGCTTTGCTTGGTTTGAGACTAGATTGCGTTCTGTAAAATGTCCACAATTTTTTTATTTTTTTTATTTAACCTAGTCAACCTACATAATTTACAGAAACAACAAGTATTTTAGGTAGGTTGACTGGGTTAAACACAATTCGACTAAATTATAAAATCTAAAGTATCACATGAAATCTAATCAAAGTCCACAACAAACAAACACACATATGGCACATTCACATACGTTTCGCAATTCGCATTCCCTTTGTGTCTCTTCCAGTGTTCCAGATGTCTGTAGGTTATGGTGACCAAGTCCGGTGACCATACGCTTTTGTACATACTTCGAAATAAAAAATTGTGGAGTAATGGTTAAGTCTTTTTAAATGTTATGGAGTAACAGGACAAACTAGTCATTCATCTGGTGTTAAGCAATACGGCTGCCCATATCAGATGCAGATACTATATATATATATACTCGATACTCTAAAGTATACAATTTCGTGTGACACTTCACTATCTAGTAATAATTGCGAGATCAGGGGGGTGATCACGAAACTTTGATTGTAATGCAACAGGAGAAATTTCCACACTAACTATGCACATAAACTGCGTATTCAAACTGTCAAATCCATACAAATTTGTGTTTCTTTTTGTTGCAATCGAGTTACGTGATCGCCCAGCTGGTCATAAAGTCATTTGTGTACAGTGCCTTTCGAACCGGAACAATGTAGTGCTTGCGTACTACTGCATGATGGTAGAATAACTGATAAAACGGTGGTAAACCTAGACGAACTTTTGTAGTTTGGTATGAAAGTCCTACCACCTAGTAAGTAGTAGTTAATTTATTTATTTATTTTATTTGTTTATAATAATAATATGAACGCATTTGCAATTATAACATATTATCAAATATTCATCAGTAATAAACATCGTCAATTAAATAAATGAAATAAAGGATACGGTAATCACAGAAACGTCAAATAGTTAAGTATTTGATCGTTCGATTGTACACTGGTTTGATTGATCAAATCAAACTATACTAGAAAATAATAGAGTGCCCTTACTACCACGTAGTTTATAGGCTTGCTTCAAGTTGTTGATGGACTTTGAAACTGGATCCGAGTCTTTTTATCCACTTTTTTATTTACGTCGTTGAATTTTATCGAGTTGCCGAAATGTGGGCAATATTATTTAGATAAGAATGGCTGAAGTTTATTTATTAAGCTCGTAAAATGCGCTCATTGTGAAGTACTAAACGGTTGTTACGTCATCGTGTAACGTCCGTCCACAGTTCGAATGGTGCCGTCCAGGTGTGCGCCGACGCAGCAGACAGCTTTTTAAATAATTTCACGTGTATTTGAATGGCATAAGGTACTTCGGTCTTGGCCTTGGGACCAAAAGCACCACCTAGATTGAAGGACTAACAGCTGGAACCGACGGCTTAACGTGCCCTCCAAAGCAAGGTGGCATTCAGTTGTAAATACCACTTTTTGGCAGCGGTCACCATTCAAGTTGCTAAAACAATTCCTTCTTCTTCTCTTCGTTTTTATCGCCTTTTAGTGATAATTCTGCCAATGTCAAGTAAGGCATTTTTGTACGACTATGTCATGTCAAAGTCTTATTTTGTCAGTCAAAATGCCACAGTAAAATGGTGGATGTTTTAAAGCCTTGAAGAGAAAACGAAAAGGCATGGTTTAAAAACTTGGAACCATTTGCCAACACTCGTGCACGTTCACGAGCACTTAACGGATTTAGCCACCTTTAGCCACCATATTACACATTAAAATTTAAAAATACACGGGTTATGGAAAAAAATCAAAATTCCATACCGCCATTTTCGGATTCTTTTCAACGACCTATTTTGTTCTTCCCGTTCGAGGAATTAAGACGATTTCTATCAGTTTAAAATTATTTTTCGAACGAAGAAAATCGAGAAGACAGCTCTATTTTGACGTTACGCTATTTGTCAAATCAATAACCGACCACAGCATTCTAAATTCCCTCCAAGGAAGTAAACTCAATCATTCTCATTAGGCAAGACTCCATGTAGTGGTGGCGGCGACAAAACATCTGCTTTGCAATTCAAACTGTCAAGCGCTTCATTTGACTCGCAAATACTTTTGAATCTGTGGGCTTACGGACGAGCTGTTGTTAGCGTTGTGTTGTAGGTGTTTCAAGATGACTGTTGTAACTTACAGAAAACTAGTTAAAAGTAAAATTAGCTAGTTTTATATATTATACCTTAACTAAACATAATTATGATTTTTAAGACACCATCTTCGGCATCGTCATCATTAAGAGATTATCCAAAGCAATGATGGTCAACCATAGACTTATGGGAAGTCCATGACAACAACCTTGAAATAGGCTACTCTGATTTTTAAGCGATTTCAAAAAAGGAGAAAGTTTAAATTAAGCTGTATTTTTTATATATGTTAGTTTTTGTTTTTTTTTTTATAATACGAAAAGACATGATGAACTAGTCGCTCGCCTGATGTTAAGCGACACGACTGCCCATATCAGTTGCAGTGACACTTGAAACTCTAAAGTATAGTTTCACGAGACACTGCACTGCGCACGTCATTCTGACACATAAGCACAGTCTAGCAATAAGATTACTAGACTGTGAGATTAGGTGATAAAGTCTCATTTGCCCAGTAATTTCAATAGATTCACTATTTCGTGGCGGCAGAATAACTGGAATAGCGGTGGTACCTAGACGAATTTTGCAGAAAAGTCCTACCACCTAGTAAAACTATTACCCCAGAACTTTCCACTGGGTGAACCGATTTTGATAATTTTTATTATATTTAAACGCTGGGGCTTTGTTGTCGTTTGGTTCCATTTCAATTTAATACTAAATAAAAAATACTAAACAATGCCCGCGTTAAAACTCATACCATCAAACGCGACAACACTGGATCAATTGTTGAATTGTTGATCAAGATGTTATGACGCAGGCATCCGCTAAGAAAAGATTTTTCGAAATTCCACCCCTGAGACCCCTGAGAGAGACTGAGGGTGAAATGTGTGGTTGAATTATTTTCCCATAGGCCACGCCGCGGGCGAAACTGCGGGCAGAAGCTCGTTTTTTATATAGTTTCAAATTCCGAACCCAAATACGAGATCAATCTTTTATATAGTTTCAAATTCCGCACCCAAAGGCGAGATCAGTGTTTTATATAGTTTCGAATTCCGAACCCAAAACCAGCTAAAAATTATTAAAAGCCAGTTCCAAATACGAAAAGGGTAAATAAAAATACTGGCAGCAAAGATCGAGTCAGCGCAGTAGTGAAATCGAGTTAAAACTGAGAACGCTATGCGGTTAGCGCGTGAATTTACTTTTTTATTTAACTTTTTAAATTCTGTAAGTGGCCATTGAGTTTGTTAATGCCTGCTCTGCGTTAAGTTTGAATGCAGTTTCTTTAAATTAAACGTCATATGTCACCGATCTGTGATCCAATTATTGTAATTTTACTGTATTGGGTTTTTAGTTAACAAATTTGAATAATTTGCTGTCCATATTGATTCGTCCAATTAAACGTTATGAAATTAATCCCAATTGATTGGTGGCACCCATTTAATTTAATTCAATTAATTTAATATACCTAATTTAACATTTTCTTCATAAATTAAGGTAATAATGGAAATAATTATTAGTAAAGTACAGTGACAATAGATTTTATAAACGATCCCAACCAAGAAAAATAAAATAAATATGCATCAGCGATATTATTTTCAACCGACTTTAAAAAATTAGGAGGTTCTCAATTCAAATGTATTTTTAAAGTAAAAAATCTTTACGCACGCTTGACTTAAGGAGTAAACTAGTGAATACTTAACGAGACGAACGGAAGTTAAAAGTGATTTGTTCACGAAGATCTCCATTTTCAATATAACAAAGTTAAAAATTAATTATAATTTGTATTATCATGTTGGTATGTCCACTAAAAGATGGCGACATTCCTATTAAACAAAAGAAAACAAAAAAGACTGAAGTAAAACTTCTTTAGTTTAGCTCCGTCTATCGGCCGGTGTATCTTTGTTTAATGTTGCCATCTTAACAATCGTAAATTGTCATTTTACCGTACATACCAACATTTTAAACTTTGTTATGTTGAAGATCTACGTGAACCAACTTCAACTTTCGTTCGTCTCGCATTCACCAGCTTACTCCCCAAGTCAAACATGCGTAAAAAAGTATTACTTCAAAAACTCTTCATAGTTCCAAACCTCCAAAACTCAACATCCGCACTAAGGATCAAAGCGCAAAACTCGGCAACCTAATTGCTTTTCAATCATCGGATTCGAAAAACAAATCATAAACAACTTCGAGTCGAGTAATCGGCTGCAATCGAGTCAGCTTCGGTAAATCGAATTATACGAGCACCGTCGTCGGTCGCTGTCCCGTAACTCCATTAACACTAGCAATTCCAAATCCCTTTAAAAGTCAACTTTGCAATAATTTTTCGGATCACAACTGATCACAGATATTAAGAACGGTACAATAATATCGATTTCACGAATATTTTTCACCAATTTCCTAGAATTAATTGCGTTTTCCATTGAAATGAAATTATCTTGTAAAGTGAGTTATGGAACGAGTATACGTCCGCAACTTCGCATGCCTAGTTTTTTGCTTTTTGTTTCGCAATTTTTCACTCCGTTCCTTTTTTGAAAACATCCCGCTTGTGAGCTCAGGATTTGAAATGTCAGGTTATCTGTGGCCTTTTGCTTTGCCGAAAATTTCTGCACTTATTATTTTGTATGAGGTATGTACACCAACTCTGCGTGCATATTTTGCTAGGTTGTAGTTTCATGGAACCTATATTTTTGAAAAGCATTGTTTTTTTCAATTAACTCACCCGTGATTTCGCCGATGTTAATCTTTGATGGATTTAGCGAAATTACGCTAATAATTTTTATAGCATTATGTACTTAGTTTTTGTTTGAATTCCTTTTATATATATCTTCTATTTTAATGTTTATTTTGTAAGTAGTTATTGTATATCTATCTACCACATTTGACTTTGAATACCAACCCTCGTTTTCTTGTCCATTTGTTTATCGTTCCAAACACTGGACCCAAAACTTTAAAATATATTATAGAAATGTACGAAATAACAATACATATCAACTCTTTATTCTTGTCTATCTTTCTGATAGTTTGGTCCATATGCATCTACATATATATATATATATATGTATTTTACAATTTTTAAAACTAAGTAATATCCAGATACTTTAGACCATATATGTGCGTATATCTCAACACACACATAAAACATTAAACATAAGTTAGAAGAGATAGACAACAAAACAATGATTAGATTTTAATCATTCGCACTACATTTTAAGAAACCTGGTGAATTTTACTTCTAAAGTTATTCAAAGATTTCTAAAAATATAATTTTTTATTCATTCACATAACATTCATAATCATTTCCTAATCTGTATAAAACTGGCCACAGCTTTAAACACGTCATCGGCGAAGGTCTTCGGTCTCTCGAAGGCTGCGAAATGACCACCGGTGTCCACATTGGTAGAACCGACCAAGTTGGGGTACTTCCACCGTAGAAGAAAGTCGGGGTGCTGGATTACCTCGTGCTTTAGACGGAGGGCCCAGGTCGGGACTGATGTAGGGATTCTAGAAAATAAATTTAAAATGTCAGCATCTGATAAATTCTGGAGCAAGATAGGGTCTATCTTGCACCAGAATTCATCACTTCATGTAACAACCATATAGTGACATGAAAGCTGCGGCAAAGTACCTACCTACCGTTTGTTCTTAAGTTGTTGTTATCAAAGAAATAATGTTGAATTGACTAGCCCGATAGCTCAGTTGGCAGTAGCCCTGCTTTCTGAACTGTGGGTTGTGGATTCCATTCCCACCTTCGACAAACATTTGTGTGACGAACATAGTTTGTTCTGTTTCTGGGTGTCATTGTATTCTATGTATTTATTCAAACAAAAAGTATCTTAGTATTGTATCAGTTATCTGGTTTCCATAATACAAGCTTTGCTTAGTTTAGGCCTAGATGTCGTCGTGTGAAATGTCCACACAAATTATTATTATTATTTCTATATATATTTAATAGCCAGCTAAGAGAATAACTAGGGAATGGGCAGCAGCATTGTTCTTGAAACCAAACGTAATGATTATAGCAAACCCCACTCTTTCAATGGGGGAGGCCTATGTTCAGCAGAGGACGTAAGAAAGCTGATGATGTGTGTTTTCTGTAATAAAAATAAATTTCAAATGATTCACTTACTGAGCCAAAGTCTGCTGCACATCTTCATTCTTAAAAGACTCCTTATACAGTCTCATAGATGTGGTAATACTGCTCGTGACCCAGTACAGCATGATATTGTCCAGCAGCTTCTCCATACTGTAATGTCTCTTTAGACCTCCCATAGATTTCCTCTTGTTTCTAGGATCCGTTAATATCATGAACCGGTCCAGAATATAGGCAGCGAGACCTACTGGCGAGTCTTGGAGGGCTATACCTAGAAGAAGAAATTATTCTTGAATAAAATTCTTTTTAAAAGTAAAGCTTTTGGAAAACAAGTAGACGGTCCACCTGGTGTTGTACGATAGACATTTACATCTGGTGATACACGCTGACCAAAACAACCAGTTGCTTTACCGATTAGTTCTCGGGCTAACTTCTGTCTGTTTGGATTAAGTTCCTAAGTATTTAGTTGGTTAGAAGTTGATGCTGATTACTGACCTACATACAGTTTGTAATTATTAGTAACGTAACGCAGGTCATATGCATTTATGTAATCTCTATAAATATCAATAGTATTTTATTACAAAATTCAACAGAGAAAGTCATGTTGATACTTATTTTGTTGAGTAGAGTAGCTGAGCTTACTAATCCCCAGGTGGATTTAGTAGAACTAGACTCATATGAACTTGAGCGAAGCTTTCGGTCAAAGGGAAAACATAGTGGGAAAATTAATAGTGGTAACGCATTTTCTAGTGCTCAACTGGGTAGTTACATGAACTTAGCGTTTTGTCCCGGAAACCTCACTTGAGAGCCAGTTTTCAGCCATACACGTGGTGCCATCATCCATGCCTGTCTGTTGCAAAACAATCGCAAGTTTAAGTGACGGTTAAATGTACCTATGCCTATGTGAGATGAGGATCACATCACCTCTTCTTTCTTTTGGCGTGGGTGCCATAAAATCCACCTAAGGGGATAACCAGAGAATCAGCAGCAGTATTCTCGATACTTTAAAATCTTCTGTGATCACCGAGCCGCCTTACCATGTGTGGTGATTATGGCAACCTCCCATCCCTATAATAAGCGTATAAAGTGGCGTTTTATGAAGGCGGCCTATGTTCAGCAGTAGAGGTCTTCCGGCCAATGATGTGATGTGTTTGGTCATGGTTAAAAATAACTATTTAAATAACTTACCGATAGTATCAGGCTTGGTAGTCTGGAGATGCAAATACCCAGATTCCTCCATATAGAATTTGGCCTTATCCTGAAGCGGGTACATTCTGTCTTCAAGGTTCCCAAACACCTTACTTGGGTAGATGCTGCTCAACAGCCATACCCAGTGTGCGTATTTTGACAGGTTTGCTAAAAATGAATATGATTATTAAAAAATTACTATCAGATGAGAAGAATGGTTAAAAATTCATTTGAATTTAAAAACATTGGGACTGCAGCATTAATGGGATGAGGGCAGTCAATACAGCCCCCATCCGGAACCGGAATACAGGAATGCAGAGCCAGAATAGCAACATGAAAAAGTTTCTAATAGAAGAAGATGAAGGTCATAAAGAAAAAAGTGTAGGATCGGGAAAGGATGAGCAAAAGCAGAACAAGCTGTAGAATTGAGTTGAACGCTGGAAGAAGACAGGGAGTAAATTGAATTGACACATGCGAAGCAGGGGTGGGTTAGCTACTGAATTTACAAATATAAACCTAATGCACTGTGTATGCGACACATCTAAAATTAAAAGCGTTTCAATTTTACTATCCATTTTGACTGGACCTAGTTTGTTCGTATCGCCTGCTTAGCTATCATTCGAACAAATTAAATAAACAAATATTACACACAAAACATACCTGGGAAGTTAGTATGGAAGCCCAAGACTTCATCGGGGAAGAGCGTAGCCATATGTGACCCTACTACATGGCCGAAGTCACCGCCTTGAACGTAGTATTTGGTGTGACCTATTCTATGCATCAGGTTCCTTATGATGACTGCCATTTCAACAGGAGACATGCCTGGTCTAGTGGCACCCTGAAAACATACATTTTGTTGCATGATAGTAATAGCCATTCTTCATTGGTTTTTTCCAGATGAAGATGATGTGATTCAATGATAGTAATTCCTTGTGTTTACTAAAACGTTTTGGTTAGTGAAAGGGATTCTCTTCCTGTGGACTATTTCATTAATGTAGGTAATAGTTTGTGATGGTGGCGCTCTATAGGCCAGATTATGTTCAGAACTGTGATGACTTAATAGTTTTTTACTTATAGTAAGACACTCGAAATCAATAAGTTTCAGTATGAGTAAACCAATTTTTATAATACTAACCAGAAATAGCAAACAATCAGATGGTACTGTGTTAGTAATAGTAAATGGTCACCATGGAAAGTCTCATAAAACTAAATTTACATGAAGGAATAAATACATTTTTGGGGCTTAATGAAAACACTATTATAATACATTAGCATACATATAAAACATTTTCAAATGTTTTTCTATGTACCAAAAGAAGCCCGTCAGCACTGCGCCTTTATGCTGAGCCAGGCATTTATATTTGACCAGGTCATCGGCCCACCTAATGTAAAGGATTACCAGCACTGGTCTCTTATGGGGAGGCCTGTGTTCAGCAGTGGATGTCTTTAAGATGAAGATGATAATGGTGATGAGAAATGCACATTTTAAGACAAGGTACTTTAAAAACTATCGATACAATCCTTACCTCAGAGTAAAGGAACCCAGGTAAACTGGGCGCGATGACCTCGAAGGCAAAATCATAACCCTTTCGGTTGTTAGTCAATCTCGGGATCGTCTCGTAGAACTCTCGGATAGAGCCTGGCCATCCATGTAGCAACACCAAGGGGTATATCTGTAACACAGAAAAATGCAACTTATTCAATTTAAAAGTGAATAAGCATATACACAATTGTGCTACACCTTCGACCACAATGTCGCTTCCCATCATCATCATAAACGCTAGCCTGGTCATTGACCTCTCAATGTCAATAAAAATGATCTTCTCGATAATACGTGTGATTCTTGACTGACACACAAATCTTCAAAACATCACTTTTCATGGGTCTTCTATTGTCTAATTGCTTCTTGTGATGCTGATGTCGAAGTTTAGCAACTGTCTTCCAAATTATTATGACGTAGCTGATGTAGTACTTTCCGGTTTATTTACACGACTAAAAGACATATTTCGAAACGTGGTCATACTACTCTGGTTCTTCAAATTTGACGGTTAGCACGGGACCAATAGCAGTTATGGAATTGAATCACCTTTGTACAATTGTAACGAAGTAATTCACTGATTAAAAGAGTAGAACCCACACTAGGCGGTAGACTTTTCTGCAAAGTTCGTCTAGGTAGGTACCACAACTTTGCCAGTTACTGCCGCCAAGCAGTAGTGCGCAATCACTACTGTGTTCTAGTTTGAAGGGCACTGTAGCTAGTGAAAAAAAAAGTATTGGGCAAATGAGACTTTATGACCTAATCTTACTACTAGTGTTGATGTCTCAGAATGGCATGTGCAGTGTCACGCGAAACTCTTTATTTTAGAGTTCCGAGTGACTGCAATTGATATGAGCAGCCGTGTCACTTAGCGTCAGGCGAACGACTTGCTCATCACGTCACTCTTTAACACTACTTACCTTGGTATTCTTATTCTGCAACTTCGGCTTCACGTGAATAAAATGCATATCCAGACCTTGGATCTTGGTCCTGAAGTGATTATATTTATTCAGAAACTTGGCCTGTTCCCTGAAGCTGTACTTAAAGATCCAGTCGGTCATGAACTCTGCGAAGTCAGTGGAATTGACTCCGTAAGTCCAGGCGGACTTTTCGAGGCTGTTGACTTGGGTATTACGGCGGTACAGCTCGAAGAGTGTACGCATTTCTTCTTGCAACTAGAAGAGACATTCTATTAGTCTTATTCTAACGACGGGCCCGACAGCTCAGTTGATAATGACCCTGCCTTCTGAACTGTGGGTTGTGGGTTCGATTCCCACCCAGGACAAACATTTGTGTGATGAACATAGGTGTTTGTTCTATGTCTGGGTGTTATATTGTATTATATGTATGTATTTACAGACAAAAAGTATCTAAGTATTGTATCAGTTATCTGGTGCCTATAATCAAGCTTTGCTTAGTTTGGGGCTAGGTGGCGTTGTGTGAGATGTCCACAGATATTATTATTATTATTATCATCTAAAACCATACTTCTATTTACAATCCATTGGCGATCACGCCTCAGGAGATATATGGTTCAATTATATGATCTATACGAGGATGGCTTAACCCAGCTTTTCAAGAGGAAATTAAGCAGGTTTCCTCTAAGCAAGTACATCAACGACTGCGGTACGACTTAGCGTCAGCCAAATTGTGGTTTGACGTGAGCTTACTTGATATAAAAATAACGCAAAGTTCGAACTCCGAATACTGTCATAAAACCATCCACAGGTTTTATGACAGTATTCGGAGTGTGCTGTATGTGTGTGCGTGTGTGCGTGTGTGTGTGTGTGTGTGTGTGTGTGTGTGTGTGTGTGTGTGTGTGTGTGTGTGTGTGTGTGTGTGTGTGTGTGTGTGTGTGTGTGTGTGTGTGTGTGTGTATGTGTATTTTGTAACACATGACTGAAGTAAAACTTCTTTAGTTTAGCTCCATCTATTGGCTGGTATGACTTTGTTATTACTTTGTTCAATGTTAATGTCGCCATCGAGTATATTATAGGAGTTTTGGCGGGAACACGAAAAAGATCGCGTCACCGCATTGTATTATTTTCCAAAACTTGTGTTATTTTTAGTGTTAGTGCATAAAATTGGTAGCATTCTATTCGTTAAGTGCTGGATTACAGGCGTGAGTGTGGGAAAAGGGTATAATGATGGTGAAACGTTTCTTTTCGTGTTGTTTCCAAAACTCCATAGAAGCTTCAAGTAAAGTTTCCACCACTTTACTAGGAGTGTGACGTTGACTAGACTATGACTTGACTTGATGACTTCGACTGTGACTTGACACATATTTGCGTGAAATATCATTAACTTGATAAATTATCAATTACTTGACACTGGCTAAATACACGGAGGTGTGGAGCCAAAACATAATAAAAAAAATGTCGCCATCTTGATAATTGTAAATTGTCATTTTACCTGATATACCAACATAATAATACAAACTTTTTGTTAATAATGGAGATCTTCGTAAACCAAGTTAAATTTTCGTTCGCCTCGCATTCCCTGTTTACTTTCTAAGACAAGCGTGCGTAAAGAACTTTATACTTCATTATCACTCAGTCAATTTTCTAAATTTGCTCGTTTACTTTAGTTCTATATTATAACCATATCGTGCCATATCTCATCGCTAAAAATCTAGTTAAACTTCTGATTGGCATCATACAAGTTCAATACGGAAATGAAACCTCAGGAAATCAATTCGTACCGGAATCGGAGTCGAACTATCAAATTTTAACTTCTCCTTCAGTGGAAACGAAACACACTAAAATAGGAACGATGCAACCTTGTACGGTGCTGCGGAGTTCAAATCAAAAATTTTATGTGTTTGTTTTTTAATATGTGTGGACATCTCTCACAACGCCATCTAGCCCCAAACTAAGCAAAGCTTGTACTATGGGAACCAGATAACTGATACAATACTTAGATACTTTTTTGTTTCTAAATACATACATAGAATACAATATGACACCCAGACATATATAGAACAAACACCCATGTTCATCACACAAATGTTTGTCCTGAGTGGGAATGGAACCCACAACCCACAGTTCAGAAGGCAGGGCTACTACCAACTAAGCTATCGGGCCAGTCAATAATAATACTAATCCATACAAATTTGCGTTTCTATCGGCAACAAAGTTACGTGATCACTTAACTGTTCTTATGATGATGATATAGACGAGATTAATGGTTGATCTTAATCTTCAGAGTCGAGCAGAACGGCAAATAAAACAAACTTCGCCAGTTCGTTCGTTCGTTCGTTCGTTTCGGGAGTAGATTTGCCTTCGGGATAACATAATAATTCAAACTCAAACTGTACTTACAGAATCTGTGAACATGATCCTATATGGTCTGATTGAAGTGTCCTGGATCCCTTTACTCTCTGGACCCCAATACTCGTTCAGGTTTATTTTTGGCATCGGTGGAACATAGCTCACGACTGAATACACTTGGAATGCTATGATTGAAATTAGGATGCTTGTGAATGCAGATGATAATAAAAGCTGAAATAAGGAAAAAAACGAGTGTTAGACCACATGACTGAAGTAAATCTTCTTTAGCTCCATCTCTCTTGCCTCTTAATTAATATACGAAACATAACTATTTCTTTCCATATTCACGTAGAGATGAAGACTTCCATTTGCCTCACCGTGGAGGCACCTCTCACCTCATCATCATCATCATCATCATCATCATCATCAGCCTGTATCAGTCCACTGCTGGACATAGGCCTCTCCTAAAGAACGCCACTGGGCTCGGTCTTCAGCCCTTCCCATCCAATTACTGCCTGCAGCTTTTCACAGGTCATCACTCCATCTGGCCGGCGGGCGTCCCACACTACGCTTACCACCTCTCACCTCACTGGAGGTAAACTCCAAACCAAGCGTGCGTAAAGAAGTTTTACTTCAAAAAACTTCTTTATTCGTTTTTAAAAGTTTTACATCAACGTTTTGTAAATTATCTTTGTAAATATTGAATTCTGTTTTTCATTAGTTAATACAAAGTATTTTCAGGAATGTAATATAGAAATTAATCGAGAACAAATTATAAGTTTTTAAACAATAAAACTATAATTAAATTTAAATTAAAAACTATGCATAAGCAAAATCTAAGAAGCCGCTACTGCTATTAGTTAATTAGATAAAACTTATTCATTGGATAAAACAAAATACAATAAAAATTACATTGTTTTTGTTAGCCGGTCTATAATTTATTAGTATGAAAATAATTTATATAGCTATTGAAAATTCACTCCTAAGGCAATAGTGTACGGTCGCAATCATGAAGTCCAATAGATTTATATAAATCACCATTGGAAACGTGTTGTCGCCCTACGAAATTCTATAAGCGCTTTTAGACCGACTTCACAAAAGTTCTCAATTTGACTGTTTAGTAACTCAAAACTTTCGATTCTGACTTTGACTAGACTGACTTGACTTGATGACTTTGACTGTGACTTGAAACATATAATTGCGTGAAATATCGATAACTCAATAACTTGACACTGGCTAAATACACAAAAGTGTGGATCAAAATCTTAAAAAAAAAAAAACTTTCGACTGGGCAAAGCAATTTTGATGATTCTTTTTTTATTTGAAAGCTGGTACTTCCTTGCGATCCCATATCAATTAAGTTTAGTTCTGATAATGGCATCCATGATAAAACAATATAAGTCTGAATTCGGTTTTTACGCTTTACGTTTGTTACTTGTTGTGTAGATAAGAACTCATATTTTCCGACATTTCTAGCATAATTTTACGTGATCACATACTACTACTGCTGTGTGATCTAAGTGTGATAGGACCACCCCATCTCTTCCCGTGGGTTTTTTTTTGAACGAGCTAATGCTGTTGATCTCTACCGACCTTTACAGCATCACCGGGCGGGAGGGCAGGTGCTTAAGGCGCCCAGCCGTCAAAAGTGGGAGGCAACTAGCTTAAGGGCACCCTTGGGGTGCAAACCTTAGCTTGGGCCGTTGCCGGGATAAGAGAATCGAGAAAACTACGTCCACTGGAAGAGTGGACCCTATTAAAAATCGCGACCGTTCTAGCTAACCTACGGGGGGTACGTCGACCTCGCCGGCGGGGTCGGGGTCTGATTGTGTTACGCTGGTATCCTATACCGGTGCCGGGCGCGGTACCTGAGCCAGAAGGGCTAGACTGGTCCGGTGATCCTAGCGCAGCCGATACTACGGCTGCTATATGATCATACGGGTCGCTCAAGACGTGTCTCGTGTCGACGGGGTAAAAGCCCCCTTCTCGTGGATGGCGTAAGAGCTGGCTAAGGGCATGTCTAAAGAAAAGACGGCGGCATTCCCCTCGGTCATAAAGACACTGATAGTGGCACCACAGGACAATTGAAGGGTTGAGAATAAAAAGGGTTTAACTGACAAATTGATAGTTTCGAGAAAATTGACTTTAAACTTCAACGGCTTCATTTTAATGTAGAGTGTAATAGTATAGAAAATAATAGAAAAGGTTTATGTAAGTTTCAGTTGCTTGAAAATGTATTAATTCTATTTTAAAATACTAAATATAGTACTAATTCATACAATTACTGTAAAAATAGGATATAATAAAATAAATATAATGATGTGTTAAAATGATGTGCTAAGCGAACTGTATACCTGTGACAGATAAACCGTTTTTAGACTCAAAATCTCCAGATTTAAGCCACATTTCGGTATTTTGAGAATGTATTATTGTAGATAATTTCACGCTGAATCTAACGATACCCATAAGTCATTTTGTAAAAAAAAACAGTTATACCCTTTTTATTCTCACCCCTTCAATTACGGGGCAACAGAAATACATCACTAATGTATTGGTAGGTGGAGAGCCTGACATGTAAATTTTTTTACCAATAAAATTTTATGATTTATGATTTAAATTTGTAGGTACAACCTGGAACGTATAATCAAAGTGCATTTATCATACAACTATTGGTAATATTACTCTATTTATCTTACAACTATTGGTCTTATCACATTAATTACTCATCAATTAACTTATTTTGTACGTAAATGGCCACCAAATTAAGTTAGTTTTTATCATGCTCAAGTGATTATTGAATAGGTACACGTCAGTCAATGGAAGAAGCGTTAACCGCCTTTTTTACGTCCTTCAAAGTATAAGTCAGGGAAAACAAATTACGCTCACGCCCGAAGCGAAAGCATGGAAAATAATCACACGTCTATTGGTAAAAGTAATAATATCGTGCCAAGCAATAGACGCCGAGCTCAAACACTAATTAGATAATAATAACACCCAACGATACATTACTCCTAACTGGGACTCTCTGTATACCTAGGAACTACGAGGACCATCAACGCCAAGACACAAAACAAGTATTTACGCTTTTTTCTGTGCACAGATATGTTCACTAGGTGGTAGGACTTTACTGCAAAGTTCATCTTGGTAGGTACCACCGCTTTGCCAGTTATTCTGCCGCCAGGCAGTAGTGCGCAAGCACTGTTGTGTTCCGGTTTGAAGGGCACTGTAGCTAGTGAAATTACTGGGCAAATGAGACTTTATGATCTGATCTCACAGTTTAGTAATCTTATTACTAGATTGTGCTGATGTCTCAGGTTAACGTGCGCAGTGCAGTGTCACGCGAAACTCTGTACTTTAGAGTTCCGAGTGACACTGCAGCTGATATGGGCAGCCGTATCGTTTAACATCAGGCGAACGGCTAGCTCGTCACGTCATTCCTTAACATAAAAAAAGATACTTATCCTGTCACGGCAATCGAATCCGTCATCTCTGGGTTATGAACCAACCTGCTCAACTACCACACCACAGAGGCTGGTCAAACAATAATATTTGGTTTGATGGCGGTGATGACTGCACATTAATTAAATCTGATTTAACTGAGAAAAATGCAATACAATAGCAGTCAATGAATAAAAAATATATAAACACTAATAAAAAATGCATAACTGTTTTTACATTAAAAAAATATATCTAATATATTGTCTACTTACAAAATTTAAAATTCCGCTAGATTTCTTTATTGCAGTCACATTTTTTTCGGTACTTTCTTTTGTTTTTTCTTTTTCAACTTTCGCATCCTTGTCCGATTTCTTCTTTGCCATATTTCACTCAATCCAATACTTCTTTTACTAAATGCAATAGCTACACTCAATACTTCGGCTAACGTATTTATCTTATCATTTAGTCAGTGCGTTACTGATTATTTACTGTATTAGTGTATAAGTAAAATAAGTAGAATATCTGAATTTATGTAATTTTTAATCCGTTGATAACACAAAAAAATTATGGGAGAGATTGTTTATCAATTGAATTTTTTTTATAAACACTATTGTAGCAGCAATTTTAATCACTTTAATTATGATATTTTTTGTTCATAACATAAAGATATTACTTGTTTAATTGTAATTGGCTATTTTGGTTTTTTTACATTATCTTCGATGACTGATTACACCTATAAAATGTTGCATTTAAGACGTTATAATTATTTGGGTTACCTATTTATATAAATGAATGACCTAACGAGCTAGTCACCCGCCTGATGTTAAGCGTTACAACCACCCGTAGTAGTCAGTGGCGTAGCTAGGTAACCAAAGGCCCCGGGATAAAAAATAAACTAGGGCTCCAACTAAACTATTCAATTTCGTTTGTTCTGTTTTTTTTTTTCGTCATATTCCGAATTTGTGTTACTCCAGTTTTTTTTTTGTTATTGGTTGATAGGCTCGCGTTTGATCACTATCACACCTGATGGTAAGTGACGATGCGGTCTAGGATGTAACACGCTTGCCTAGAAGATACTTGTTTACTCTCGATTTGAATACTCCAAGGTTGGAGGTTTCGGGAAATACGGATGCCGGTAAAGCGTTCGAGTGGAACGCTTTACCGGCATCCGTATTTCCCGAGCCAAATCTCTTTGTTCGCACATGTGGGATATTAACCATGTAACGGTGGCGCGTTTACGTACATCTGGTTGTCCGATGGTGGAAAAAAAAATTTTTTTTTGCTGCAAACTTGTCTAGCATTTGACCACGCTCTACTCTATTAATAAAATTTCTAGACAATGAGAATAGATCATAGTCTCATTTTTCCAGTAAATTTACTAACTTATAGTATACTTTAAGCCGGAACACAGTAGTAGTGCTTGCACACTGCTATACTTGGTGTCAGAATATCAGTGTGCATGCAGTACTGTGTTCCGGTTTGAAAGGCACTGCAGCTAGTGAAATTACTGGGCAAATGAGACTTTATGACCTAATCTCACAGTGTAGTCATCTTATAAGTAGACTGTGCTGATGTCTTAGCTTGACTTGCGCAGTGCAGTGTCACGTGAAACTGAATACTTTAGAGTTCCGAGTAACACTGCATCTGATATGGGCAACTGTGTCGCTTAACATTAGGTGAACGAATAGCTCGTGATGTCATTCTTTAACATAAAAAAACCCTTCACTCAAATCGCATTTTTATTCGGGTACTAGGTACTCATGAAGATATATTAGATATTATTATTTATTATCGCAAGACATACATACATATTCATGACACTAATATTATAAAAGCGAAAGTTTGTATGTGTGTATGTTTGTTACTCCTTCATGCTCAAACGGCTGAATGAATTTGGATGAATTTCGGTACCAAGATAGCTTATACGCTGGATTAACATATAGGCTACATTTTATCCCGGAAAAGTGAAATGTTCCCGTGGGATGAGCAAATAATTAAAATACTTTCTATCCGCGGGGCGTAACTGGGTAGGTACATAATTGGTATCATTGCTCGTAAACGTAAAGTATAGGTATATTTATTCGGACTTTTCCAAATGAAGCAAAGATTAAATAAAAATATACTCGTAAGGTACTAGTGATACTGCAAGATATTGCATAATAATTGAAGGGTTGACAATAAAAAGGGTTTAACTGTCAAATTGATAGTTTCAAGAAAATTGACTTTAAACTTCAACGGTTTTATTTTAATTTAGAGGGCTTATAAGGTAATAGAAAAGGTTTATGTAAGTTTCAGTAGCTTGAAAATATATTAATTCTATTTTAAAATGCTAAATATAATACTAATTCATACAATTACTGTAAAAATACAATGTAATAAAATAAATATAATAATGTTTTTATGCTAAGCGAACTGTATTCCTGTGAAAGACAAACCGTTTTTACACTCAAATCTCGAGATTTAAGCCTCGTTTCGGTATTTTGAAAATGTATTATTGGAGATAATTTTACGTTGAATCCATAAGTCATCGTGAAAAAAATCAGTTCAATCCTTTTTGTTCTCACACCTTCAATTATACATGTGTTTCACACCAAGTACACATGCCACAGATACGTTTCTGGGTCATCTGTTTCATGCGGCTTAGTGCAATGACTTCAAAGGCGGGAGAGTAACCATGAGTTAGAAAATAAAGGTTAGATTTATTGAAAGCACAGACCTAAAATACTACTACTAGGTGGTAGGACTTTACTGCAAAGTTCATCTTGGTAGGTACCACCGCTTTGCCAGTTATTCTGCCGCCAAGCAGTAGTGCGCAAGCACTGCTGTGTTCCAGTTTGAAGGGCACTGTAGCTAGTGAAATTACTGGGCAAATGAGACATTATGATCTGATCTCACAGTTTAGTAATCTTATTACTAGATTGTGCTGATGACTCAGGATGACGTGCGCAGTGCAGTGTCACGCGAAACTCTATACTTTAGAGTTCCTAGTGACACTGCAGCTGATATGGGCAGCCGTGTCGTTTAACATCAGGCGAACGGCTAGCACGTAACGTCATACCTTAACGTAAAAAAAAAAAATTTGCTACTCTCAAGTACTCGCACATCTTTAGTCTTTTGTGGTGTGGTGGTTGAGCATGTCGATCATAACCCAGAGGTGGCGGGTTCGATTCCCACCCAGGACAATCATTTGTGTGATGAACATCAATGTTTGTCTAGGTGTTATATTGTATTCTATGTATGTATTTACAAACTAAAAGTATCTAAGTATTGTTTTAGCTATCTGGTTCCCATAGTACAAGATTTGCTTAGTTTGGGGCTAGATGGCGCTGTGTGAAATGTCTACACTTATGTAATTATCTTTTTTTTTGTTTTGGTATGGCTCCACACTTTTGTGTATTTAGCCAGTATCAAGTAAATGATAATTTTTCGAGTTAAGTAATATATATGTATGTCAAGTCAAGTCAAGAAACAGTCCAAGTCAAGTCATAGTCTAGTCTAGTCGATTCATACTCCTAGTAAAGTGGTGGCCACTTTACCAGAAGCTTCTATGGAGTTTTGGAAACAACACGAAAAGACACGTTTCAGCATCACTTTACCACTTTATGAATGTGGACTCATCCCTGTAATCCAGCACTTAACGAATAAAATGCCACCAATTTTATGCACTAACACTGAAAATAACACAAGTTTTGGAAAATAATAATATGCGGTGACGCGATCTTTTTCGTTTTCCTACCAAAACTCCTGTTGTATGTGATCTTGAGGGTAGTTTAAGCATATTATTCATAATGTGGGTGGGCCAATAAAAAGTCAGTTGTTTCTTACATCACAAGCTCGGTGTTTCATTTATACCATTAGTAAATACTACAACTCCTATTCATCATTTACTTATTACAGGTAATTTCACTAAGAGAAGTCAACAAAGACGTAAATCCAGGCAGAATGCTGGTCACTCTAGCCATCTCCCCACGTCTCCACTTACATGTAATAACAGTAAGCTTTCACTGCTCCAAAGCTTTCACTGCAAAGAAACAACAGTATTGTTCTATGCATGAAACTTGACCTTATTGTCACACCTTAAAAAATGCTACTATTCTTTGCGACAATATTTAGTAGATAAGAATCCGAAACGTGAAAAAATGAGTGTCTGTGAAAATGTGAAAGCTTGCGAGTATGGATGTATGTTTGTTACTCTTTCACGCAAAAACTGCAGAACGGATTTGAATGAAATTTGGAACACATATAGGTTATAATCTAGATTAACACATAGAATACTTTTTTTGTATATTTACAGTCTGGCGAGAGATTTTTGATCAGGCCAAGGCCCACCCCGGGCTGTAACGCCGTTGATGATGATGATGATACTTTTTATCGCAGGTGAAGCCGCGGGGCGCAACTGGTACATTAATAAATATAATAATAATATGTGTGTCCCAAACTAAGCTAAGCTTGTACTATGGAAACCAGATAACTGATACAATACTTATATACTTTTTGTTTGTAAATACATACAAAGAAACAATATAACACCCAGAAACAGAACAAAAATCGATGTTCATCACACAAATGTTTTGTCCTGGGTGGGAATCGAACCCACAACTCACAGTTCAGAAGGCAGGGTTACTACCAACTGAGCCATCGGGCCAGTCAATAGGTATATGCATAGATTGAGAATTTCCTTTAGAAAACCAAAAATATATTCAAATATAAACCAAGAGACATTCAGAGAAACAGCCCGAAGGCGTGGAATAACAAGAAAACTTTTACCACGTCCAACCATCTCCGATATCGGAAATTTTGCGATTTCCAAATAATTATGGTTTAGCAGAACTCTGCAATACGGTTTTTCATAATGGGCTCAGCCGGACTGAAACTTGAGAGTTTTAACAAGTTCCGAGATCTTTTGCGCTCCAAAGTTTTGGTAGACCGATTAAAATTGGATTTGGTTAGGAATTTTCATAACTTGAGTTACAAATATAGACAACACCCGTGAAAATATGAAAAAAGGATTTATTAGAATCGACAGATGGCATCACGTATTCAAAACAAAAACAAGAAGAAAAGTGTTATTCGCAGGTAATACCGATAAAAAGAAAAATATTTATTCGTCAAATAAAAAGAGTACCTATCACGGCATTTTAGGAAATGAAAAACAAAGCTTAAGCACAGCATGCTTACCTAAATCACAGTTACATTTTTTTAAGTTATTTAATGATGTGACGATCTAGTCGTTTACCTTATGATATTACACGGCTGCCCATAACAGAACAGTGTCACTCGGAACTCCAAAATATAAAGTTTCGCGTGACACTGCACTGCGCACATCATCCTGAGACTTCAACACAGTCTGATTTTAGATTTTTTTTGAGATTACTTGACTGTGAGATCAGATCATAAAGTCTCGATTGCCCCGTAATTTTACTAGCTACAGTGCCCTTCAAACCAGAACAATAGTTCTTGCGAACTACTGCTTAGCGGCAGAATAACTGGCAAAGCGGTGGTACCTACCTAGACAAACTTTGAAGAAAATTCCTACCCCTAGTAAAATTCAGTTTAGTAATAATTAGTATTAGGTAGTAATCACTATAATTATTAAACTACATTTACGTTTTAACGTACATAATTGTACATCATTAGTTGATTACAAATAGTTATTAAAATAAATATATAGTTATCAGTATCACCGTTTTTAATTAACGTTTCACAACAAACCTTGTGATTTACGCGTGCAGTCAGCAAAGCGCAACCAAGGATCAAATCATAGTCTCTATTGATCAGTAATTTCCTACTACCTTCAAACCGGAACACAGTAGTGCTTGCACAGTACTGCTTGGCGGCAGAATAACTGGCAAAGTGGTGTTACCTACCTAGACGAACTTTGCAGAAAAGTCCTACCACCTAATAGTTCATACGTAGCACTAGTTCATACGATTGATTCAATGAAATACCTACAAACCCGTAGTATTAAACTGCTAGTAAACAAATGTAACTTTTGATGTTTTAAAAGTGAAATGTGTGTATTGGCTTAAAACTAGATCAGAAAATTGATCAGCACACAGGTCCTCACCGAAGGGAATTAATCGACTTCTGTAAGTTCTACAATTACCCATCGTGTCAACCTATTTAATGAAGTAATAATTATGGGCTATAAGCAATGTGCATGATGCTGCAAATTATTTAAACTGTTAAATTAGCTGTTGCACTTTTGTAAAGTTTTTTTAAATCTTAGTTTTTTGTGTTTCGTTATTTATGTGGTGTTTCAATAAATAGTTTATCAATATATCTACTTATTTATCTTAAAGCTATGATAATGACATTTTCTCGTGTTTTTTTTATTATTTCTATAAAAATCCTCTTATAGTTAGGGTACCTCTGGGCCCCGATTCACGCCAATTCTTACTTTTTGTAGACTATTCACAATGTTCCAAAATTGGCTCTCCGTCTCCTTCATTCAGCTCAATGATGAAAGAGACGAAAATTTCAAATGGCTTTCATTTTAGCAATAGTAGGATTTAAACCCGCGCCTTCCAACTCACCAGATAAGATCATTGCCTTAATTTTTAGGATATTTAAATCTTTGTATATTCCTCCAAGTAAAACTTATTTTCTACTTCATTAAAGTGTGCGGTTTTTACAAAATATCTCAAATTATACTTTGTGGCAATATTTTTAAAAATACGTTTTTCTAAAAATGTCGGATGATTTTCATTAAAAAAAATGTTTAATTTAAAATGGTATTAGTGTCGTACGCTTAAGATTCCTCAAGTAAGTAAGAACCTCCTTTTTCGTAGGCTCAAAGCGACAATGAATCCCAATCTTCAAACCAATGCCTTCAGAAATCCAACTCTCAAAGATTAACGAGATAAATCGCTCCAGACAGATCGTCTTTCCAATAGGCATAAAAACCTCATTGATATTCACGAACACAGCGCTTGCTTATGTAGCCACGAAGATCCAGAATATATAATTATATATTTATGCGATAAGGTAGGGTTCATTTTATGTAATGCAATTAAAGAAGGCATGAAGGAAATTAAGATAGGCATTGAAAATTAATCATTAAAGCTTTTCTCAGCATAAACTAAAAACCGCAAACATCGGTTCATTCATAGAAGAGATTAGCCCGGTGATTAGTGTTACAAAATTTTTCTAGTTGGCGTTGATTGAAGTTTCTATGCTAATGCATAGTTTCCATAGAATTTGTCAACAGATAATCTAGAGTTTCTATCTTTGAATCATGAACTTATGAAATCGGTTTTACTTCTTCCATACGCTGAGCCTTATATGCTAAATATGTACATGGGTTCCATAACGATTCCGTAGCGTATTCCATAGAATAGTTCTCCTACAATCTTAAATTTTATTTACTATAAATATAAATATGTACAGATAAAGAAATGTAGGTATTATTATATTCGTTTTTATTACAAACGAAAACGATGCCAAGCAATGCAGCTTAGTTTTCAAAAGTGTAAAACAGTCTAGTTCATTCAACTTTATTTCTCAATACATTACAATATAACAAGTCTATTTATTACCCTTGAAATCCAATAAAAAAGGCGATGGTAAAATATATTGCAAAACTTAGTATATACAGTAATCTCTTCCACAAAACCTTGTGCAAGATGTGGCGCATGACCACTTGACGACTACGACCACCTTTATTGGGTAATAACTGAAGGGATGAGAATAAAATGGGTTAAACTGATATTTTTCACAAAATGACTTATGGGTATCGTTGGATTTAGCGTGAAATTATCTACAATAATACATTTTCAAAATACCGAAATGAGGCTTAAATCTCGAGATTTTTAGTCTAAAAACGGTATAACTGTCACAGGAATACAGTTCGCTTAGCATAAAAACATTATTATATTTATTTTATTTTATTATATTTTTACAGTAATTGTACAAATTAGTACTATATTTAGTATTTTAAAATATAATTACAACATTTTCAAGGAACTGAAACTTACATAAACCTTTTCTATTACCTTATAAGCACTCTACATTAAAATGACGCCGTTGAAGTTTAAAGTAAATTTTCTAGAAACTGTTTATTTCACAGTTAAACCCTTTTTATTCTCAACCCTTCAATTATGATTATACTCGCGCAGCTCTTAAGATACAATTCCTTCATTCAAAATATTTTGCCAATGCTCTCTTGAAGATTTGTTAAATAATATGACCAACGTACAAGGAATTAGTCTTAAAGAGAAAAGTATGTTTAAGAAATTACTCATGCTAGGACTTTCAATAGCCAAAAAAACAATAAAATAGAAAAACGCTATGATAGTGTCGAAAAGATTTGTCACTAGGATGAGCGCCGTGACATCACTAAAACGTCTCCTTGACATTCTTGTCTTGCAAGATGACATCATTGACGTCACCATCTTGACTAACAATACTATTATAACGGTCAAAATAAACAATACACATAGAAAATAATTAATCTGGAACAGAGAGTAGTAAACAATGCTACTGCTAACTTCAATAGAAATAGTCACTGCTGCTGCCATTCCAAATGCAAAAAAGGTCACTTTCCTTTTCTCATAGTTTATCTTTTGGTTGTACACGAAGACCAGTCTCAGATACGCAAGTATGGCTGCGTTTAAAGACCAACATAATGTTATTATGAATAAGTGGTTTATAATTGAATAAATATATTTAAGCGATACGGAGTGCTTATCAGATGCATAGGTTATTGCCATCAGACAGAAAATGTGTAGTGTCCCGAATATTATTTGGTTCACACTGATGTAATTGTGCAAAGTTCTCCACTGTGGCACCAGACACATGTGGTCACCAAACATATAGAACACAATGTTGCTAAGATAGACACCACAGTAAATATTACTTCTTTTGATAGCGCCATAATTTTTTCGTCGACTCCACCGTTTGATTACTATTTGCCAACTGCACGCGTAAAAAAATACGCGTATAATGTTTCTGTGTTATTCAGCGTTCGTTTAAAACTTTGATACTGATAATTAGATTTATTTCAGTTCTATGAATGTAATCAACTAATTATGTACAGTCATCTGCAGTAATGAATATACATATCATAATTCCTTTTTTTAATAGAATTTCTCAAACATTTTAACACGGTTTTAGTTGAAAAATTATGAAAAACAATAATAATAACGCCCAACGATTACATAGGTACATAGATCTTCAACCCTTACTAGGATTCCGTGTCTAGGTACCCAGGAACTACGAAGACCATGATCGCACAACACCCAGACTCGGAGCAAGTATTTGCGCTTTTTTTCTGTGCACAAATACTTATCATGCCGCGGGAATCGAACCAGCTACCTCAGGTTCATGAGCCGACCTGCTCAACCACCACACCACAGAGGCTGTCTGGTGGGCTGGAACCTTCTTCAGGAGTTTCGAAATAATGTCATGGTATTAAATTTCATAAAAATATTTTATTGCTTATTTAACTCATACATAACCATGTAGTCACAATCTACATTTCAGCTGCACTGCAATGGCACGCAAAAGGTTTCTTGTAGAAATTTTCGAGCTGGATGTACTAGCTTAACTGTAAGATAATGTTCTCTAGCCGCCCATCGTAAATCGAGTCTAAGGCCAAAGTAGCTTCAAAAAAACTCGCCATTTTGTCCAAGGTAAGACGGTACTTCACATCTGGACAGCTTCTAAATCTCTATCAAGCACAGGTCCGATCATGTATGGAGTACTGCTGCCACCTGTGGGAAGGGTCTGCCAAGTACCAGCTTGAGGGTCTGGACTCGATTGAGCGGCGTGCCAAAAAGCTCATTGACGATGACACTTTGGTTTGTGAAAGGCTCCGGAGCGAAGCACATCGACGTAAGGTAAGTTTGTTGGTCTTTTATAGATTACACCATGGTGAATGCGCACAAGAATTGCATGATCTCATTCCCCCCCCATCACCACTCCACTACCGCACTTCTAGACGCTTAGCTAAGTACCATCCTATCGTGGTCGAAATACCACCCATTCCTACCAAGCGATTTGATTCCACGTTTTTAATTAGAACGGCTAAGAAATGGAATGCTCTGCCAGCGTCTGTGTTTCCGGCGAAATATGACCTGGGCTTGTACAAGAGTGAATAGGTATTTACTTGGCTAGCATGCTACACCTTCGATCGCATCGTCACTTCCCATCAGGTGAGAGCGTGGTCAAATGCTAGACAAGTTTGATGACAAAAAAATAAAAAGTACATTTAACAATTATTTATTATTATTATAAAAAAAAATCACTCGGTTCTTAAATTTAAATTATGTTACGCTTAAAATATAATTTTATTTGATGTCGCATACAGTAATATATCTCTATGGTCCTTTGTTTTATTGACTATATACTTACCTAATAATTTTTATATAATAATATTTGAAAAAATACACTAATAATCATTATATTATAAATATTCATAGACACAATTTAATACTGCTTAATTATAAATATATACACTACACACGTCAACAAAGTCTAGGGATATTAAACATTTCATTGATTATCTCAAAACCTATAACAAATATGTTATGAGTGTAAATGGAACAATTATAGGTAATTTTATGGCTTATACCTAAACATTACCAACATGATATGATTATGACTTCTCATTAGTAAAAGTGTTAAATCATTAGTCATAGAAAATTACTAAGCAAAAAAAAACTTTTTATTCTATTAAAATAATTAAATCCAGTTGAATTACTAAGAATTCCGATTAATTTTTATTCATTCATTCATTCGAATTCAGATTAGTTTTTATTCTATTAAAATAATTAAATCCAATTGAATTACTAAGAATCTTATCTTAATCTGATAGTTAGTAATCGGTATTGCTTCCTCTGGTATTAATTATACAGCGACAACGATTTTCCATACTTAAAATTAGTGTGTCAATGTCGAAAAGTTGTTGTTCTGTTGTCAAGTTGGGCGGAAAATCCCTCCATGCTCTTCGCTGTAACATGTCCTGTAAACTTTTTAAAGAAACTAAATAGGTTTTAAACAATAAAGCTATGTTTGATTTCAAAATAACGTATCCCTAGACTTTGTTGATATATGTACAGGAATATCGTAAGTTTGTAACTACTAAGGCTGCATCAGTATTTCTTTTCAATTCAGAGTTTTATTTCTCTTTTTAACACACGATTTCTCTTCTTAAAGTATTTACGCCAATGCTCCCTTGAAGATTTATTCAGCAATATGACTATTGTGTGGGGAATCAAGCGAAACGCAAACAAAGTATCCAATAAAAGAGCCCAATGCTGTTCTATATTATTACTTAAAATTGCACTAAAATAATATAGAACTGTAAGAGTATCACAAATTATAGCTAGTCCAATTATTGCTATGACATGACTAAAGCGTATTTTCGACATTCTTCTCTTACAAGACATCACGGATGTCGCAATTTTTAACACCATTATTATTGAAATAGTCATTATAATAAATATACACAAGTTGAAACTACGACTAATGTTCTCGCTATTGGGGTAAAGAGTACAACTGATTTCACACGTAGCACTAACTGCCAATGTCATTCCAAATGTAGAAATGGTAACTATTCTCTTTTCGTAGCTTATTTTTCTATTGAAAACGAACACCAGTCTTATATACGCAAGCACAGTAGCGTTAAAAGACCAGCATATCGTTATTAAAAGTAAAATAATGTTTATTTTTTGATAATAGATAGTCACGTTAAAAGAGAACACGAATCCTGAGGCACACCAGCACAAATGAAAGGTTCCGAAGATGATTTGGTTTACACTTATGTAGTTGTGCAACGTTCTCCAATCTGACATCAAATACCATGCTGTCAACAGTGAAATGGTACACAGCCCCGAAACAAAAGATGATATAATTAGCACGAAATTAATTATAAAACTATAGAAATACATTTTGTATATTCACTTTGCTTTCATTTATTTAACTGTTAGAATGTTTTTGATATTGCGTAATTAACATGAGTTAATTGGATGCGTTCATTACAATAATATAAGATAAGGTCAATTTTAATTATAATGAACATGGTCAGTTAAATATTTGTTTTAAGTTTTTTGTTTTATATTTGTTGCTCATTTCGATCAGCAAAAAAGCAAATTGCAAATCGTTGCATCATATATTGTATATTACTATATTTTTGTAACATTACCTACTTTTAAGGTGCATCAAAGATTTATTCAATAAATCATTGTATTAAGATATAATGAAAATAATTAGAAAAAAAAATAATGATTACGCATGTGCTGCTCTTATGAGACGATTTCTTCTCCTCAAATATTCCTCCCAATGCTCTCTTGAGGATTTGTTAAATAATATCACAATTGCATGGGGAATTAGTCTCAAATCAAAGATCATGTTCAAGAACGGTAACATAGGGTAGGTAACCTTCACTAGGTGGTAGGACTTTTCTGCAAAGTTCGTCTAGGTAGGTACCACCGCTTTGCCAGTTATTCTGCCGCCAAGCAGTAGTGCGCAAGCACTACTGTGTTCCGGTTTGAAGGGCACTGTAGCTAGTGAAATTACTGGGCAAATGAGACTTTATGACCTAATCTCACAGTTATGTAATCTTATTACCAGACTGTGATGTCTCAGAATGACATGCGCAGTGCAGTGTCACGCGAAACTATAATTTAGTGTTTCAAGTGTCACTGCAACTGATATGGGCAGTCGTGTCGCTTAACATCAGGCGAGCGGCTTGCTCGTCAACTCATTTCGTAACATAAAAAAAAAAAAAAAAAAAAAAATAGGGACGGTAAAAACCAAAAAATGGAATGAAATAGTAACACTGTGAGAGTGTCACAGAGCACGGTTACTCCGATGAGCGCCGTGTCATCACTAAAACGTCTCCTTGACATTCTTCTCTTGCAACATGACATCACTGACGTCACTATCTTGACTAACAACAATACTTTTATCGTCATCATTAGAAATACAAGTTGACTTATATACAAATCATAAGAGACAATACTATTAATAATTTCACGAGAAATAATAATCATTGCTATCATTCCAAATGCTAAAATTGTCACGTTTTTATTCTCGTAGCTCATCTTCTTATTATACACAAGCACTAGCCTCAGATACGCGAGTAGTGTTGCGTTTAAAGACCAACATAATGTTTATATAAATAAACACTGACGTATGCTTTCTAGAAACGGTGTGTACAATATACCAGAAATCGTGCAATGGTGCGAATATTATTTGGTTCACACTGATGTAATTATGCAAAGTTCTCCATTATGGCATCAGACACCATGCAGTCACCAAACATATAGAACAAAATATTTACAAAGAAGATGCGGTATTAATACATGACGGCGGCAACGTCCAGTTATAAACTCTATGCGGAGCGGGTAGTACCGTAATTTACCCTGTGGTGGCATTTAAATTTATTACAGTGGCAACACCGGCAACTGTCATCGCTTCCCCACCCATCTGGCTATATAAAAGGAGCGCTCGGTGTACTACGGATCATTCTAGCTCCGGACACGGCCCGGTGCAAAGAGCATATAACCACTACGTTGCCCGGTGCGCATGCTGAAGGCCTATAGTTATATAGGTTGAAACCTACGTACAACCCGCGATCCTATATACGTTTAATTCAACCATTATTATATTATTATTGACTGAAAAGTAATGTGGTTAGACTTTGCCGACTGTTAAATGTGTAATTAATAAAGTTTGTTACTAAATACATTGAAATTATCACTTTCTTACTGATAATTAAGAAAATGTTCATTATGCTGATTATGTACTAATGATTTTGGTTAAAAATAGTCTTCCACAGATAAAAATTAACTCAAACAGTGATACAATCCGCGATAATTTACCCAAACAGTGATGTTATGAAACTGAGACCTGGTCTTTTCCTGTTGGCCTCATTATTAAGCTTAAACTCACGCATCTTTTTTAAGTAAAACTTCTTTATGCACGCATGACTTGGAGAGTAAGCTGGTGAATGCGTGACAAAGCGAACGGAATTTGAAATTTTTTCACGTAGATCTCCATTGTCAATACTATAAAAAAGTTAAAAATTACTTACAATTTATATTATTTTGCTGTTATATCTTGTAAAATGACAATTTACAATTGTCAAGATGGCGAAATTAACATTAAACAAAGCAAAAATAAAATTATACCGGCCTATAAAGAAATTTAGCTTCAGTCGTGTGGGTCTAAAGCACACTCGTTTTTTTTTTTCAAGGATAATAGCAAAACTTGTTTTGAAGATAAGTTACGAAGATAGATATACACTGTAGAAGTCGAAGAGACACCTTATTCAATAAAAAAAAAGAATTTCTCTACTTGGTTGTATTTTTATTCAGATTCTCCCTAAATGTGAGTAAGTATACCCCAAAACCAAATAACTTTTCCCGCCACAATGTCAGTTTGCGAAATGGCATTCACGCTTATCTGTGCGACGCGAAACATGACATATCGTCCGCAAATATGCGCCGCAAAAATGGTCCACAATACGTAACTTTAATAACATTTCTCTGATGAAAATTGCAAAACTAACCTCACTAATGTAACGGACGAGCACCAAAACTCAATCACAACTTCTATCTCCAAGCTTTAAAACCTATGTAAGTAGGTTTATATAATTTATCATTTTTAGCAGCAGTCTTTTCTTTGGTCTGCTTTATGATCCATTGCAATCATCAGGCGGCTTCCAAGCGTGGTAATTTTTTTTACTTCAAACTTGTCTAGCATTTGACCATGCTCTCACCTGATGGGAAGTGACGATGCGATCGAAGGTGTAGCATGCTAGCCAACTAAATACCTATTCACTCTTCTCTTGTACACGCCCGATTCATATTTCGCCGGATACACAAACGCTGGCAGGGCATTCCATTCCTTAGCCATCCTAATTAAGAACGTTGAATCAAAACGCTTGGTACGAATGGGTGGTATTTCGACCACTTAGCCAAGCGTGTAGTAGTCCGGTATTGGAATGGTTTTTTTTTATGTTAAGGAATGACGTGACGAGTTAGCCGTTCGCCTGGTGTTAAACGACACGGCTGCCCATATCAGCTGCAGTGTCACTCGGAACTTTAAAGTATAGAGGTTCGCGTGACACTGCACTGCGCACGTCATCCAGAGACATCAGCCCAATCTAGTAATAAGATTACTAGATTGGGATGGGAGAATGGTGATGGGAGAATGAGATCATGTAGTTTTTGCGCGCATTCACCGTGGTGTAATCTGTAAAAGACCGACAGACTTGCCGCCTTACGTCGATGTGCTAGACTTTGGAGCCTTTCACCAATCAAAGTGTCATCGTCAATGAGCTTTTTGGCACCCCGTTCAATCGAGTCCAGAGCCCCAAGCTGGTACTTGGCAGACCCGTCCCACAGGTGGCAGCAGTACTCCATGCACGATCGGACCTGTGCTTGATAGAGGTTTAGAAACTGTCCAGGTGTGAAGTACCGCCTTACCTTAGACAAAATGCCGAGATTTTTTGAAGCTACTTTGGCTTTGGACTCGAGGTATGATCCAAAAATTATGGCAACACCCCAAAAAAAAGCACAATAAAATTTCAAGAAACCAAGAGCTTCTCAAGTATTGGTCTATAGATGAGACCTATTTATTCAGAGGACGTTTTTAGTATGATTTTAAAAATGATGAAAGATTTCCGGTTAACTTCCAAATAATTAGTTTGGCGGTTATTATTTTTATAGGTACTTTTCTGCAAAGTTTCACCGCTTTGCCGGTTATTCTGTCGCCAAGAAGTAGTGCACAAGCTACTGTCTTCCGGTTTGAAGGGCGCTGTAGCTAGTGAAATTACTAGGCAGATGAGACTTTATGGCCTAAACTCATAGTCTAGTAGTTTTATTGCTAGACTGCGCTGATGTCTCAGGATGACGTACGCAGTGCAGTGTCACGCATAACTCTATACCTTAGAGTTTCGAGTAACAGTGCAACTGATATATGCAGCCATATCACTTAACATCAGGCGAATGACTAGCTCGTTATATCATTTCTTAACACAGAAAGACTGATCCCACAAAATTAATTATTTTGATATTTAGGAAATTGGTTTTAAACTACCAAAAAGTATTAATTATTCTAATATTGTGCCAAATTCAAGTATTATTAACTTCCTATTTCCTGGCCATATAGGGCGCTTTGACCTATTTTGTGCGTTAATTGTCACCCACAGTTCGGGAACATATTGCGTTGTGGCCAGAAATAATTATGTGTGGAATTCAACCAAACACAATATGGGTGACGATGTACAATCTGTAGAGGTGGTACTTAATTTATGTAGGATTCAGGCCTATTCTATATCTACACTTTTTATTTACGTTTCTAAATAAAAGGTGCGCAATACTCACTTTAAATCATTCATATATTTCACTTTTATGATAACTCGCATGTTACACTATTTAGGTACGTAGTTGGCAAAGTATGATGGACACTTCTCATTTAAGTTGATTGCGTAGTTGACTAATATATATATAAAGACTGCAGGGTTATGCATGGCGGGCAAACTATAAAACTACAGGCCTTCAGCATGCGCACCGGGCCGTATCCGGTGCAAGAATGATCCGTGGTACACCGAGCGCTCCTTTATATAGCCAGATGGGCGGGGGAGCGATGACAGTTGCCGGTGTTGCCACTGTAATAGATTTAAATGCTACCACAGAGTAAATTATGGTACTGCCTGCTGCACATAGAGTTTATAACTGAACGTTGCCGCCGTCATATATATATCGAAAAATAATAATTAAAATAATAAATGTTGATGATATGTATATGGTCATATGACCATGTATCAGACGTCTTTACAAATCAATTGAGTGTGAACGGATAGTGTACCTTAGACTGTCTTGACAGTTCTCTAAACAAGTGAGATCTCCAGTGCTCACGACGCTTGAAGCAACTGATACAGTCGAGACACGTATATCAAATTTCCCGTGAGATAGCTTGCGACTTTGAGATATTCTGTTCCGTCACTCAACGTAGTGGAATGTCACTTGTATTTCTGCTGTAAATTATAGTAAGACACTCTTCCCGTGGCAGACAGGATACATTCTCATGGAGAATCATCCATGATTTCGTACATTACATATGTTATCAATGCAAGCATATGATTTTAAAAAGATTTAGAATTGACCAGCAGCGAAAATCGCACTTTATTTTGACACTTTTGACAGCTTCTGTGGTGTGGTGGTTGAGCAGGTCAGCTCATAACCCGGAGGCGGCGGGTTCGATTCCCGCGGCAGGATTTGAGCACAGAAAATATCGCAAATATTTGTTGAGTCTGGGTGTTGTGGGATGCCATGGTTCTCGTAGTTCCTGGGTCCCTAGACACAGGGAATCCTAGTTAGGGTCCAGGATCTATGTATGTGACCATTGGGCGTTATTACTATTATTATTTCAAGAACCTATAACAAAAACATCCTTATACTTTCTGCAACCTAAAATGTCTGACATGTCACATCCTCCACGCTCCATGGTATGAAAATGTCTGCGTGTGACGTCACAAATTGTCCCTCTATTCAGTGGCGAAATTACGGACGTCGACGCGCGCCGAACTAATTTTGCACCAATTTTCCGAACGGAATTACGTTCACGATTATTTTGAATTTCAGAATATTTATTTATGCTTGAGAAATTATATATTTTAAACTTTACTCCGCGGTTTTACGGTGCATAATAAAGTAATGATATATTAATATGCCACTCGAATCACATCCAATGAAAAATGTGTATTCCTTTGTGGACATTTCAAACGGCACCGCTTTACTGAGAAAAGTTTGAAGTATAAAAACCAGATAACTGATATATTACTTATATACTTTTTGTTTGTAATGAAAATGTAAGTGTAACATGAATGTAATAATGTAAAAAATATAAATAAAAATACATGCGGGAGCGAGAGTTGGTCTGCTCGTGGTATACACGCAAATATAAATAAAGTCATTCATTCATATTATAATTATAGATATTTAAATTTTACATAGCGTCCAAAATTGTAAGAAAAAAGAAAAATGTATTAATTTTTTTAAACAAAAATACTACAAACAAATATGTAAGTAGTACTTATATTTAAAAAAATGCACGGATCGAGAAGTCTGTGGTAAAGCAGAATTTAAAAAAACACGTACAGGGACCGCTAACCCTCAGACACAGAACAAACGCCTATGTTCATCACACAATGTTTGTCTATCGAACCCACAACTTCCAGTTTAGAAGGCAGAGCTACTACCAACTAATCTATCAGGTCAGTCAAACTACTAATTACAACCACCTCTTCAAAAATCCAGACCAAACCAAATAGAAACATCGCGATCGTTTCTGAAAAGAAAAACCTTTGAGCGATCGATGACGTCATTACCGGTCCCAATGCGCACTCCAATTAACCTGACGTCGATGTACCCTCAAAAGTGGAAACGCTTTCAGACCCTATTTCAAAGTAGTAAGATCAGTTTTCAAAGAGCATTTTGAGTGCCTTTGTGTGATTTTAATTATAATTTCGCAGCGTGTTTTGAATAAAGGTGTGTCAGTGTTTGACAACTGGAAATACAGAAGCGTGGTCGTCAATTTCATACGCGATAACATGTTTTTTTTTATTTTAATTAATGGCGTGATGAGTTAACCTTTTTTTTAGTTTTGGCTCCACACTTTTGTATATTTAGCCAGTGTCAAGTAATTGATAATATCTCAAGTTAATTTTTATCATATAATGTGTCAAATCAAGTTAATATATATAGTCATAGTCTAGTCTAGTCAAGACATACTTCTAGTAAAGTGGTGGCAACTTTACCAGAAGCTTCTATGGAGTTTAGGAAACAACACAAAAAGAAACGTTTCACCATCATTATACCACTTTCCCACACTCATGCCTGTAATTCAGCACTTGAAAATTCGAATAAAATGCCACCAATTTTATGCAATTTTACGCCCTTGAGGTAAAAAGATTCAAGGAGGTTAAACCATCTCCACCAGACTTACGCGGTAAGGCCCCAGCTCCCGCAAGCAGCGCCCGTTCACGAGCTTGACGCATGTGCCAGCCTCCAATGCTCCAGTGCTCCTCGGGGTATAGATCAGTAAGGTTTTTTATATTTTTGTGGTATAATAGGTAGAACCGTCTACATCTAGTTATCAATATAAAAGGCGCTCCAAACGAGCATTGAACGATTGTAACTTGGCACGTTAGTCACAAAGTTGGATCGTTTGTACGTCGCAGTAAATCAGCAACAAATGCTGTTTATATCGGTAATTACATTATCATGATGCATTGATGTTCACGGTGTTTAGGGTTCCGTACCCAAAGAGTAAATATTGGGAGTGTAGACGATGCGATGAGGATGGTCACGAAGAGGTGGAAAGGGAAAAATGAAAGAAAATAATAAATTAATATTCCGAGGCACTTGTACGTCAGTTGAAGCTATCTAGACTCGGGAGAAGTAATAGTATTCTGTGTATCTAGAACTGTTGTTGTGTTAAAGGTGACGTACGGACGCCAAGCTTTATTTAAAAGAATATATAAATAAGGTAGGTCGTAGTTGCTGCGAAGGTCTGTAGTCAACAATAATAAATTAATATTTCGAGGTGCCCGTACGTCAGTCGAAGCTATCGAGAACTGTTGTTGTTTTAAAGGTGACGTACGGACGCCAAGCTTTATTTAAAAGTATATATAAAAAGGTAGGTTGCACTTGTCCTGAAGGTCTGTAGTTAACAGGGACTCTTTTCTAAGTCTCCGGTGTCTATCTGTGGCTGTATCTCTTGAACCGTAATAGATAGCCAGCAATATGTTTTACAAATTATGTTGAACTAGCTTTTGCCCGCGGCTTCGCCCGCGTGGCCTATAGAAAACGAAGAAGATTTTTTAATTCAACCACCCATTGCACCCTCTTAAGGGAAGAATTTCGAAAAGCCCTTTCTAATTGGATACATAAATTTTATGAAGTTTATTATTTATAAAATTTAAGTATACCCTCAAAATTTCAAGTCTCTAGGACCAGCGGTTTAGACTGTGGGTTGATATATAAGTCAGTCAGTTAATTAGTCAGGACCTTGAATTTTATATGTATTACCAAAATAATAAAAATCACAAAAGACAAGATTAAGGAGGAACACAATATACATATTTTTTTAAGGCTTCTCTTTTGCGTAATGCATATAAGCCTTAAACTTGGTACAATTTAAGATCACACTTTGTACTATATGAACCAACACAAGTATTTATTTATTTATTTAAACACAAAAAATAGGTCAAGTGCATGGACTTGCGATCAGAAAAAAACACTACTGATTCAATTTAGGTATTATTGGTTAATTTTATTTGATCCAATCACAAATGTAGGTACATACATACGGAACCCTCGATGTGCAAGTCCGACTCACACTTATCCAGTTTTATTTTACTTGGCTGAAAGCGAGAATTTTATTTTGGCTACAGTATAAATGAGAGAATCAGCGTACAGAATAATCACTTCGCAAAGACATTTTTATAATTTGCGACTCTTTCTCCAAGACGTCAAGCGAGTGTGAGTAGCGGCCGGCAATAATAACAAAAAAAAAACTACAAAATTTCCAAAAATTCCAAATTAACAATATAATACAAATTAAATTTAATTCTACTTTTTGTACTACTGTTTTGCAATGGAATGTAAATGTACATTCCATTGCAAAACAGTCGAATTGAGGAGCTCCTCTTTTTTTAAAGACGGTTAAAAATAATCAATTTAAAATTCCGTCACTCACAAACACAACCCGCATAAGAGTAGCGCGTCAAAGACTGACAACACCACAAAGATACCACCACACTTTAGAAATTAATAGCAACGCAAATTACCTACGTATGTAGGTCACGAGCTAATGGAGGTGAATATTGGCTATACCATTGAGTATTGTGATATTGTGTTTGATTATATACAACGTGTGTACAAACAAATTGGTTATTAGACGTTGATTGAACTGTCAAATTTTGCATTAATTTTAGATTAGCAATAAAATTGAAAAACAAGTTTTTAATCAAATCAGCCTACACTAGTCCACTGCTGGACAGGCCTTTTTTTTTTTTTTTTTTTTTTTTTTTTGAGGGGGGGAAATGCCCTCGCACTTCCCTGCCACCACGGGGGTGGTGGCAGGGGGTATGTGGGACTCGAACCCACTAAAACCCCCCCGTGATCCGACCGCCGCCGGGATGGGGCGAGATGGAGACACACTGCATTAACCATCTCGCCCCGGCGGTAGGCCCTTCCGGGCCTCTGCGCCAGTGGGTGGGCAACCTTCCACCTCAGTTGCCCACCAGACGTGTGGGGCCATGTAAGTGCGGCGGAGAGTCCCCCGACTCTCCGCCACTGGCCCCACTACGGGGGATGGAGAAAGCGCTCAATGAAGCGCCTCCTCCGTCTCCCCACCCGTCTGCGCCGGAGGGGGTCAGAGTTGGTATTATCCTCCCTGACCCGCTCCGCGGCCTCCTTCTGCATCATCACCCTCTCGCAGAAGGAGACCGTGGCCTGCCACGCACTCTCGCTGCCGAGCATGGCTTTCACCACGCTCGGCAGCGAGAGGTCCCGGCCAACAACCGCTGAAAGTGTGCGCCGCTCGGAGTCCCAAGCAGCGCACACCTCCAGCGTGTGGGGCGCCGTGTCCTCTGGCGCCCCACATTCATGGCAGGCCGGGGTCGCCTCCCGTCTCGCGATTTGATGCAGGTACTTTCCGAAACATCCATGTCCGGAAAGCACCTGCACCAAACGGAACGTCAGCGACCCAAAGGGCCGCCGCACCCACTCCCGGAGGACCGGGCGGATGGCCTCCACCGTCCTCTGTCCAGGGACCGGTGGAGCCAGGTCCTCCGTCCACCGCCGCAACAGGGCGGCCCGCGCCTGCTTTCGCAGGCGCTTGACCTCCCCCCACGCTGGGGGCTCTCCACGGGACCTTCTCGCCGCCACGAAGTGGTAAACTTCGGCGAGGGTCTCCGCTTCAAGCTCCCAGGGGGGATCACTGGCCAGCACACAAGCCGCCGTCCAGGACACCGTCCGGTATCCGCGGATTGCCCTCGTCGCAATGACCCGCTGCGGACGTCGCAGCAGGGCCTTGTTATTGCGACCGAGGGCGTCCACCCAGACCGGTGCCCCGTACATGGCCATACTCCGGATCACTCCGGAGTACAGCCGGCGGCACGTGGCGTTCGGGCCACCCACGTTGGGCAGCAGCCTCCCCAGAGCGGCGGCCGCTCCTATGACTTTTGGGGCCAGTTGAGTAAAGTGGGCCCCAAAAGTCCACCTCCCGTCCAGGATGAGACCCAGATATTTCATCTGGGTCCCAACCGGGACCGGGACCCCATCCAGAAGCACCCGCGTTCCTGGAGGGGGTCCCCCCCGAGGCCCGTGGAACAACAGGGCCTCGGTCTTGGAGAGGGCAACCTCCAGTCCCAGAGAGCGGATGCGGTCGACCACGAGGGTTGTTCCCACCGTGGCCAGCCGCACCGTCTCCCTGAGGTCCCTCCCCTTGACTACGACCAGGGTGTCGTCTGCGTAGCACACAACCCGCATGTTTGCAGGCAGCGTGCCACGCAGCACCCAGTCGTAGCCAATGTTCCACAGGATCGGTCCCAGTACCGACCCCTGTGGAACCCCGCAGGAGACGCGACGGTGCCTCAAACCGTCGCGCCCTTCCACCAGGACCTCGCGGTCCTGGAGGTAGTCGGCCAACAGCCTCCGCAGATACAGGGGCACACCGTGGTAACGGAGCGCCTCCTGTATCGTTCCATGCGGGAGGCTGTTGAAGGCGTTGGCTATGTCGAGCGAGACAGCCAACGCCTTTTCCCCCCCGCCGACCGCATCCTGCGTCCACCCCTTGAGCCAGAGCAGGGCGTCTATAGTAGACCGCCCCGCTCTGAACCCATACTGGGCCTCCGACAACCCAGGCCCAGTACCCTCCAAGTGCTGGATGACACGGGCGGCTACCACACGTTCTAGCAGCTTACCCGTGTCATCCAGCAAGACGATGGGCCTGTATGCGGAAGGGGAGTCAGCAGGACGACCCTCCTTCCGCAACAGGCACAATGCTGGACAGGCCTCTCCCAAGGCATGCTACTAAGCCCGATCTTCGCCTCGACTCTTCCAGTTGCTATCAGCAATCTTGCGTATATCATTGCTCCATCTTGCCTCAGGGCGTCCTACACTACGTCTGCCGATTCGCAGTCTCCACTATAGAACACGTCTTCTCCAACGGTTATCAGTTCTTCGGTAGATATGACCAGCCCACTGTCACTTCAGCTTGCTAATTTGTTGAGCTATATCGGTAACTTTAGTTCTCTGGCGAATGAACTCGTTTCGGATTCGATCTCGCAGAGATACACCGAGCACAGCTCTCTCCATAGCTCGCAGAGTGACCTTAAATTTGTGAACCAGTCCTACCGTGAGTGTCCACGTTTCGGCTCCGTAGGTCATGACTGGTACGACGCACTAGTTAAAGACTTTCGTCTTAAGATATTGCGGTATGGGCGATGAAAGGACATGACGAATTTTCCCAAATGCTGCCCAGCCCAGCTATATTCTTCCTCTGGCTTCACTCTCAAAATTGATTTTCCCTAGTTGGAATCTCTGCTCAAGGTAAACGTACTTTTTAAAAATCTATATGCTACTCCATTTATAGCAATAGCAAAGTTTTTAATAAATATCCCTATTGTGCAGGAAACGGTTTTACGCGAACACAATTATTTGTGAAGAAGCAAATAAATTAATAAATATTTGTATACATTTCACACAGCGCCATCTAGCCTCAAACTAAGCAAAGCTTGTGCTATAGGATGCAGATAACTGATACATACAATCTAACAGCCACACAAAAAACTAACATCGATGTTCATCACACAAGTGTGTGAATCGAACACACAACCCACAGTTCAGAAGGCCAGTCAATTCAGTTCTGCTCCTGCTCTAAAATGTATTTCTTTCTTTAAATTATAAATTTAGCTATTGTTTTATCTTTCAGTGAATAGTTATTCTCGGTCTGAGGTATAGGTACCTATTCCCGGGAGAAATCACACGGAAAGCAGTCCACCACAGCTCCGGCATAAACACAGCGCTTCTTCACTACATTGTGCCTTAACGGAATGAATAAGAGCCAGGTTGTGAATATATGGATCGAAACGCAACAACAACTCGCATAGTAAATTTGATAATTGTGTTACAATCTTAGCTTAAATCATAATTCAAACGAAAAATCTATTTCTGTATTACTGATGCGGTCTAGTGCCACAACATTTTTGTGTGATAAAATTAAAAATATCACTGACTGGTCCGATAGCTCAGTTGGTAGTAACCCTGCCTTCTGACCTGTAGGTTGTGGGTTCGATTCCTACCCAGAATAAACGTAAATGAACATCAATGTTTGTTCAGTGTCCATCACACAGATGCTATAAAAAAAAAACTTTTTTATAGGATCTGTGGTCTGCGGTATTCTATGTATGTAAATTGCCGTTTTGCAGTACAGACTTTTTCAAACAAAAAAAAGTTTTGATTGGCTATGAATTCTGAATTCAAATTAATTTTGTTTTAAAAATATGACATTCTATTTACAATATAAGTCTTTTGTTTATTGATTAGCGTTGTATTTTCATTACATTTCAACATTTTTCCTCATAATGGATACTTTGAAATTTCGTGTAATTATGGAATATGAGTTCCGTCGTGGCACCAACGCGGCACAAACGACACGTAACATCAACGACGTTTACGGAGAGAACTGTACAAACGAACGTACAACCCGTTATTGGTTTGCTCGGTTCCGTTCTGGGAATTTAGACTTGAAAAATGAACCTCGTGGTCGTCCGGAAACTTTGGTCAACAATGGTGAATTAAAGGCGATTGTGGAAGCTGATGAATCTCAGTCTACAGCTGAGCTGGCAGCAGCTTCTGATGTTAGCATCAAAACAATATTGGTCCATTTGCGACAGATTGGCAAGATAAAAAAGCTTGATAGATGGGTGCCCCACGAACTTAACGATCGCCAGCGCAACGTACGCGTCGAGACTTGCCTTGCGCTGCTTAACAGGCACAGAAATGAAGGAATTTTGAACCGAATTGTTACGTGCGACGAAAAATGGATTCTTTTTGACAATCGAAAGCGCTCAGCAAGTTGTTTAGATCCTGGTTCGGTACCAAAGCAATGTGCAAAACGAAAAATGACCCCTAGAAAGGTGATGGTCACAGTTTGGTGGTCTAGTGCTGGTGTGATTCATCATAGCTTTTTACAAAACGGCGAGAGCATTACTGCAGATGTGTACATTGAAGAACTGACCACAAAGATGGCGAAACTCGCACGTCTGCAACCAGCTTTGGTCAATCGGTCGTATCCACTGCTACTTCACGACAACGCGCGACCCCATACTGCACAACAGACCATCTCTAAGCTGCATGAGTTGGGTTTGGAAGCTCTCCCTCATCCGCCATACTCACCAGATCTTGCGCCTACCGACTATTACTTTTTCCAAAATTTGGACAACTTTTTAGCGGGAAAAAAATTCAATTCCCGAGTGGCAGTACCAAACGCCTTTGAAAAGTTTGTTGTCTCCCGTCCTGCTGATTTTTTCAAGAAGGGCATCCATAAACTGCCACAACGTTGGCAAAGATGCATTGATTGCAGGGGTGATTACTTTGAATAAAAGAAATAAATAAGTTCGAAAAAAAAATACTTTAACTTTTTTCAAACAAAACGGCAATTTCATAGGTAAAGACCTAATATTTACAAACAAAAAGTAACTAAGTATTGTATCAGTTATTTGGTTCCCATAGTACGAGCTTTGCTTGGTTTGAGGCTAGATGGCGCTGTAGTAATATTCACAAATATTTATATTTTTTTATTTATTTATTAATGAATGAATAGATTATATTTATAATATATCTATCAGTTTGTATAGGTAATGTTGTGTCACTCAGGATTTGTCGTTCTCATTTAGAACAGTCTTGTCACGCCGTCACGTCATTCTGTCACAGCAATCGCGTCACGTACATAGAGACAGTGGTTTTCAATCTGCAGTGCAAAACATTAATATAGCATATTTATTTAAAAGTAGATACAAGCTTCTATAGTAGCATTACCTCTTGATCTTGAGATTGAATCCACACATTTTACTAGGTGGTAGGACTTTGTTGCAAAGTTCGTCTAGGTAGGTACCACCGCTTTGCCAGTTATTCTGCCGCCAAGCAGTAGTGTGCAAGCACTACTGTGTTCCGGTTTGAAGGGCACTGTAGCTAGCGAAATTACTGGGCAAATGAGACTTTATGATCTGATCTCACAGTCGAGTAATTTTATTACCAGTCTGTGCTGATGTCTCAGGATGATGTGCGCAGTGCAGTGTCACGCCAAACTTTATATTTTGGAGTTCCGAGTGACACTGTTCTGTTATGGGCGGCCGTGTTGCTTAACATCAGGTAAACGACTAGCTCGTAACATAAAACACTCATATAAAAAAAAAACAGTCAATATCGTTAGTTTGCGAATTATTTTTGTAGTAAACCTTTTTTACGCACGCTTGACTTGTGGAGTATGCTGGTGAATGCGTCACGAGGCGAATACAGTGCTGTAGCTGGAGTCAAAATTGAGGTAGGGCAGCATTGGTTACAGGTAGGGTGGAAGTAAAAACAATACCATATGTACGAGCCAATACAGCACGTACAGCAATTTTGTATACGCTTAGGTAAACAATAAATGTCCGTACATTCTTTACTAAAGCGAGTCGTTACTTAACCACCGTCGCGCGCTAATGTGTCCATTCTAACTAGTGCGGCTCAGACACCGAATTGCGCGTAGACTTTCTTTTAACAAATACAACAACTATTAGAACAGTGCAGTGGTTTGGATTTACAACTACCACCGGGCCGCAGTCTACGACGAAAGGCCCGAACACCATAATTGATCTCCCCTCGAAGCACGGTCTCCTAAATCAATCAGATGCAAATTTAATAGCTATTCGTAGACAAATAATTTCAGTGAGAGCATGGATCTAAGATTTTTTTTACTTTAAACTATGAAAAAATTAATTATAATTTATTCTAGATTTTGGTATTTTTAAAGTAGGGCATTGTGATTTCAAGATGGTGGGGCGAATGGAAGTTGAAAGCTGTTGGTTCACGTAGATCTTCACTGTCAACATAAAGAAGTTAAAAATTACTTAAATTTTGCTTTATTATATTGGTATGTCCGGTAAAATGACAGTTTACAATCGTCAAGATGGCGACATTAACATTAAGCAAAGCAAAAACCGCAAAAAATTATACTGGCCGATAGATGAATCTAAAGAAGTTTAACTTCAGTCGTATGGTCTAAAACAGCACACTCGTTTTTTTTTATATGACTGGGGTCGAATCCCTGGTCTAGTATAATCTTTCTAGTCCATGAATGTATTAGCTGTTCGACTGGCCCGATAGCTCAGTTGGTAGTATCCCTGCCTTCTGAACTGCAGGTCGTGGGTTCGATTCCCACCCAGGACAAACATTTGTGTGATGAACATCGATGTTTGTTCTGTGTCTGGGTGTTTATATTGTATTCTATGTATGTATTTACAAACAAAAAAGTATCTAAGCATCAGTTATCTGGTTCCCATAGTACAAGCTTTGCTTAGTTTGGGGCTAGATGGCGCTGTGTGAAATGTCCACACATATTTATTATTTATTCATTTATTTCTTAACTTTTTTAGCTTAATAGTTTATACCTAAGTACTTATGATCTTTACGGCAGTGTTATTTATACTTACAATAATTTTTAACACTACATTTTTCATTTTTTATTACTACCGCGAGTGAAACCGTGAAGTGCATCCCCACGGTTTTACCGCACGGTTTTAACGGTTTTTTAAGAAGTAGCCTATGTGTTAATCCATTATATAAGCTATCTATATTTAATAGTTGTTATTATATCATTGTAGTATTTAGTTGAAAAAATAAAGGCACTTATCCGTTAAAAAAAAGCTAAGATTATTACAAACTTCATCCAAATCTTTCTAGCCGTTTGAGCGTGAAAAAGTAACAAACATCCATACACACAAACTTTGGCGTTTATAAAATTTGTAGGAGTAGGATATAATGTCTTTAAAAAATACCAAATATATACCAAAAAAAACTTTTATTTACTTAATATTTAACTAATTCTGTTTTCTATGAGACTAAATGGGAAAAATATACTGACAGGTGTAAAAATAATTTTCTAAATCGGTTCATAAACGACGAAGATCTAAGATAGCAAAAAAAGTATACACCGGGCTTGAGAGCCCGTTTTCAAAGGCTGGTGAAAAACACCAACTCATACAGAATCTTTCATATTTTCAATGAACCCCTTCAAGTTCCAAGTTTTATTTCTCTACTGTCCACCTAGGGCGCCAGGCGACCCCAAATTTTGAGCACGTCTGTCCGGTATTCGGCTCACGATCTTACCACGGGAATCGAATCAGCGACCCACACGGTATATTCACCATTCCCGCCGGTGCGTGTGAAATCCAATTTGAACTGAAATCTGGTTGCTTAGTATGGCACACACGGGTGGGACGCACTGAGTTAGTTTCTAAATATAAATATACGATAGTATTAGAACTAGGTAGGTGCAAAATTCGTCTAGGTAACTATCACCGCTTTGCCAGCTATTCTACCGCCAATTGTACAAGCCAGCATTATTCAGCCTTATTACTAAACACGAACTAGCTTTAAACTAGTTACTCTATCTTTTGTCTCTCTCGATCCAGCTAAATATTCCAGTAGCAAAAAAAAGACAAAAGCTGAAGTAACTAATCCGAGACTAATACCCGTTTATTAATAAGGCTGAAGGTGTTTTGAAGGGCATTGTAGCTAGTGAAATTACTAGACAATTGAGAGTTTACGGCCTCATCTCAGTTATTATAGACTGTGTTGATTTCTTAGGCTGACGTACGCAGTGCATAGCATTGTTTCACAAAATAACTTATGGGTATCGTTGGATTTATTGATCTTCAATAATTCATTCTCAAAATACCGAAATGAGGCTTAAATCTCGAGACAGTCTAAAAACGGTTTATCTGACACAGGAACAAAGTTCGCTAAGCATAATAACATTATTATATTATATTATACGAGCCCTTCTGCCCGCAGCTTTACCCGCGGCGTGGCCTATGTGAAAATAATTCAACTGTCTGGTGGACTTTCGAAAAATTCTTTCCTGCGGATGCCTACGTCATAGCATCTACCTGCATGCCAAATTTCAGCCCGATACGTCGGCGATAAGGCAATTTTTTTTGTATTAGGTAGTGTTTATTATTTATCCATCCCTCCGGGCTACCGACCAAATCGTGTATGGAAACAATTCCCAACAAAGTTTATATTTACCCAGAACGATTGGTGGAAACCAGAACAAACGGTTTCCATAGTTTGCATTTTCTAGGCTTCTCTGTTTGTGAATTTCTCAACAACAACGTTTACTAAAGCATTAATATTTGCGTAATTTATACAAGGGTGCACTAAAAGTTTCTGGAACGAATATAAAAACAACCAAACCTGTAGTTAACTGATTTGCAAAAAGGAGGAGCTACTATGTTCGTTTGCTTTTTTTGTGTATTATGTTTATTGATATTTTCACCAACTGTGAACCGATTTTAAAAATTATTTTTTAGTTCGAAAGCGTATACTCCCGAAGTGTTCGGTCCGAAGCGTTATTATATATAAAAGGAAGTCGGTTAAAACTTTTTTATATAATAACGCTTCGTTATCCTTAATGATACCTATCATTACGGATAACTCAAAAACTACTCGTCAGATCTTGATCAAATTTAAATGAGACTTTATATTTTGGAGTTCCGAGTGACGCTATTCTGTATTGGGCAGCCGTGTCGCTTAACATCAGGTAAACGATTGTTGAGTCCATGTTGTTAAAAGATTATTGATATTTATTTAAGCCTGTTGCAACTAGATGGCGTCACTAGAAAAGTTAGCTCGCGGTGGTGTTTGGTTCTTAGCAATTAAGTATATTTGTCAAATGCATTTTAACAAAAACAGGAGTTTTTCTTGGAGTAAATGATCCTTATGGTATCTCGAAATAAGGCTATCATTTCCCTGGGATTTTTGGATTGTTGGACCTTTCGCGCCGCGCTCTAACTTCACATCATTCACTAATATTTAAAAAAAAGAACTACACGGAAAGCATCAGTTTTAAAATAAAAAATAATTATTAAAATGAGTTCACCCAGTCGTAAGTTCTGAGTATTTTATCTTCTCCCGGGACACCCGACAATTCATTTTTAGCAGCTGGATGTAAACAAACTTAATATCTATCTAATATTTCCGTAACGTAAAACCTATGTTACCACAAATACATAAACAAGGCTTAGATAGATGTCAAAGGCGTGTTTAACAATACAAAACAGTAGTTAAACACTTGTTTAAATATTTTGTGGTTAAGCCGATATTCTCCAAGCCACGAAAAACAAACATTTTAAAAATACGATCCGATTACGGCAACAAACTCGGTATAAATTGAATGCAGAGGCGAAGGAGTCACGTAGTAGATATTGAAAATTGGTTCGTGACTTCGACCTTGCGAGAACCCCATTTTTAAGGATAAACTAGGTATCTATTGAAATTGAGTCGCGATAATCTGAAATGGCTTGGCTTAAAGATGTTTTAGTAAGAAAGTGTGGGATGACTTTTATCTTCCAGTTTTAAGTGTTTTTCAGGTCACAACGTCTGTTTTTCTCAATGAAAGTTACACAAAAGTTTTGCAAAAAACGAGTGTGCTTTAGACCACACGACTGCAGACATGAGTGTGGGAAAGTGGTATAATGATGGTGAAACGTTTCTTTTCGTGTTGTTTCCAAAACTCATATCATATATTCAAATCTGCGTAAAATATCACTAACTTGAGAAATCATCAATTATTTGACACATAAGTGTGCAAACAAGAGCTGTGATGTGAACTGCTGTTACTCGTTTTTAACGTTTTTCTTAAATGAAGTCGATATCTATTCCATAAATTTTACTCACTGCCGCTTGTAGATAAAAATAAAAACCCGTTTTTTTTATCAAATAACTAGTAACTAAACTAGTTACTTCCTAATTATTATGTATATTATAGCTATAAAAATGGATACGTTATAACTCTAAATGGGATAAACGCTTTTTTATTTTTATCTAATAGAAAAAAAAAGTCAGTATCGCTCTCAGTTTACCTTAGTCTTTTGCTAGGCATAAGCCTCTCCTAAGATTCCTTGAGGTCAGTATTTGGCTTTACTTTTCCCAGATTCGGTCAGCTATTTTGCGCTGGTCAGCTCAGCGATCTCTTTTTCTTCTTCTTCGATTGATGGCTTTCTATCGCTTCTTAGCAATAATTCTGCCAATGTAAGGAATCTTTGCACGGTTATTTCATGTCAGTCTTATTTTATCAGTCAAAATGCCACAGTAAAATAGTGGATAAAAGAGAAAACGAAAAGGCATGGTTTTAAGACTTGGAACCATTTTTCAACACTCAAGCACGTTCACGAACACTTCACAGATTATAATCCACCCTTATCACATTAAAATTTGAAAATACACGGGCTATGAAAAATATTCAAAATTCACAACCGCCATTTTCGGATTATTTTTAACGACTCCAGCGATGTTTAAGCCAGGCGTCCTATACTTCATCTGTTATCTTCTATACTCCTTCATTGCACAGAATTAATTGAAAAAATTAATGCAAAATAGGTTTCAACATAATTATTCTTCTACGGAAACTGGCATCTCCAACCGCCATTTTGTTTTGTATTTTTTTACAAAATTTTCTTATCCATTAAATGGTACCAAAAGTGTCAAGTTTCCTATATATACGTATTTAGAGGTAAAGATCGCAGTCTATTATTGCGAACAATAAAAATCATTAGAAATGTATATAATAAAAAAATCTATTATAGTAATAACTCCCAAGTTGATTTAACGATGCAATTGGGTTACTTGGTTAAAGTAGTTTTTTGCGAATAATATTTATTTTTGCGTGCTAAAAATTGTTAAATCAACCTGGCAATTATTTTTGAATACAATGGAATGCATTACTACTGCAATTAATGATTTACACAGTTCTTTCATGACGATAATTTTCATCTCCATATAAATCAGGTATATGATTTTTCTCGTTTGTATAATAAGTCCTCTACCCATATTCATAACATGGGTATCGGTAATAAGCTCCACATTCAGGGTTTTCCACATTCTATATTTCCCAAATTTTACTATTATCAAAGAGCGCTGGGCCGGCCTTTGAAAAAAATAATCAAAATGGCGATGGGTGGATATGATGCAAAGGTTCTATTGAGGATAATTCACGCCACACCATGTAGTCTAATATTATACTAGAAGGACATCTAGTATAATTTTCGAGCATGTAGAGAGGAGTTGGGCAGGCAAGCTATACCCCTCTGTTGGCCATTTGGCGCTACTTGGCCATTCACGTTATATAAAATTGTTTCACTCGCAACCGTCGCTATTAAGTGTCTTTTCGTTTTGCGAGTTAGTGCTCCGTGAAAATGGTGAATTGTGCGGTATTTTTTTTGTAAAAGGCGATCAGCTATATCAAACTTACAGGATCACGGTATTTCCTATCACAAGTAAGTGTTATTTTACTCAACTGTGTTTTTAATTTTGTGTAATCTTGATCCGAAAGAATTAGCAGTCACGACAGATTGACGGCAGTTTTAAAACGCTAATTCTCTAAGATTATGGTATTATATATCACACGATCTAATGATTAATATTATAGAAACTATAATATTCATGAAAACAAGTAAACGGCTAGCATTCACGATGATAAGTCGAAAACCAGTCGAGTTTTGCTACTGCTTATATAGGCGCGCAGAATTTTAATGTAAAATAAAAAATTCAAGGATAATTTTGCAATAGATATAAAAGAAGACCCGTTCAACTAAATACATTTACTTTAACACTGTCGTATATCGCAGTGAGTTTAGTTATGACCTCGTATTTCATTTTGCTCATAGCACTACCTGCAAGTATTCTAGCTTGTACTTTAGAGACGGGAGGGTGTAAGAAAAATGAAATCCCTAAATTTGAGAATACGTATTGGGGTCCAGATGAAAGCAAATGTATAAATGATACTAGCGTAAGACCGTTTAAAGTGCTGTTTAGTCAGGAGGTGAGTTTTTTTAAATATCTTTATTAAGTGATAGATTCTCATTTGTTTAATAAACTTCTTGAGAACATGCGAGAATTATCATAAAGCTAAGGTGACGAGAAGCGAGGTGGTAAAGAAGCCACCTGTGGCTAGGGCTGTAGAGGCAAAATTTTGAAGAACGAGAGCCTAAACTATATCATAGCCATTATGTGCTCTAACCTACGGTGGAAGTGAGACCACTAAAAATATTTTAGTCAGAGTCGCTTTGGTGGCTCCTTTAGACAACCTCGTTTGTTTGGACTTTTACGTGGTCAGCTAGAGACATTCATGGCTCTGGCTGTAGAGGACAAGATGAGGAAATACAATCTGCTATCAGTTCATACTGTCCTGGGATAAGGTAGTATATGTTTCTAGTGGACTATATGGTCCAGCGTGACGATGAGTTCCCAGTTCATACAATCTGCACTACAAGCAAGTTAAATTTATTGATGATGATAGTAAAAAAATATTGTTCTGGCGTATCCATAATAATAAATAAATATTGATGTTCATTTCACACAGCGCCATCTAGCAAAACTTGTACTATGTGAATTAAATAACTGATACAATACATAGATACTTTTTGTTTGTAAATATTTCGTATTTGAAGTCTTTGGGTGGCCTAAAAGGAAGACTTCTGACACCAGAGCTGATCACTTGTCTTTACGACAAAAAGAGAAGATTGTTGAGTTGGCTGTAAGTTGACTTACAACTTCGTGCAAAAAAAAAGTATTTTGCTTAATTTCACAATTAATATTGGCTAGTAAGAAGGTTTTTAAAACGAAATCACACAAAAAAATATCACCAAATACATATTAACAATTCTAGATGATAATGGACTTGAAATGCCGACTAAGGATGTATCGACCACCAAAGCCAACGTATCCTGACGTAGGCTTCGATTATGGCTTTAACACTAGAGAAATGCCTAGTTGGATCCAGTACTGGCTGAATGAGTATCCTTTGAAAAAACGTGAGGCATTCCTGAACCAGTTTCCACAGTTCAAGACTAATATCCAAGGTCTGGAAATACACTTCATTAGGGTGATTCCAAAGGTAATAAAATATCGTAATTATCAAATTGTTAATCAACTCAAGTGCAAAAAAAGGAAATGTGATGGTCCATTAGATGTATTCTTTTTTTTTCCGTTAGGTTTCCGTTGAACCACTATCTCACCTGGTTAGTGAAGATGCAGTCTAGGATGTAACTCGCTTGCCTAGATGATATCAGTTCACTCTCGATTTGAAGACTCCAGATAATTGAAAAGGAATATTTAGAAAAATCAAGTCTTTTTTTATAACATTGACAAACAAGCTTACGGCCCGCCTGATGGTAAGCAGTTACCGTCGCCTATAGACACCTGCAACACCGGAGGCGCTGCCAATTCATTGCCTACCTTTCTTCCTAGAGCTCTACGAGCAACGTAGTTTACCCATTGAAAATATAATTGCTGTAGCATATCACATATTACATCATTAGCCGAAAGACGTATGGGCCATTATTGTGGGAGTTTATCAGAGAGTTTTGAGATAATCATCAGGGGGTTTTGGTAACCGCGAACTGAGTGAGATATTGCAGTCCATTTCCTTGATATTTCTTTAGCTTTTACGGCGGCAGGAAGAAATTGGGTAGTCCAGATGTATGAACAACATAATATGAATCATCCAGACACAGATATCATAGAGACCTTTACCTTTTTAGAGAGAGGTTTTGTTTTCACCGATCACCAGGTCCAACATGGAGTGGAAGTGGTGCCGTTGTTGTTGCTACATGGATGGCCAGGGTCTGTCAGGGAGTTCTATGAAAGTATACCATTTCTCACTGCTGTTAGCAAAGACAGAAACTTCGCGATCGAAGTGGTGGCACCGAGTTTACCAGGATTTGGTTTTTCTGATGTAAGTTACTAGAATGTTAGATTTTTCTGAATAAATACTTCTTCATTGCTTCTTTCTATTTTTGACAGGTTAATTGCGAATTTGCCTGTGGCTTGTGATTTATTTGTTTAGTCAATCTATTCATAACCAACAGCCAGTATATTGAGCCTTAGGACGCACTAGTTTGATGCAACGTTTTGTAATCTATGATTTATAATTGGAGGGGTGAGAACAAAAAGCGTTTAACAAATTGATAGTTTCGAGAAAATTGACTTTAAACTTCAACGGCTTCGTTTTAATGTAAATATAGACCTAATTCGTACAATTACTGTAAAAATATAATATTATATAATAAATATAATAATGTTTTTATGCTATGCGAACTGTATTCCTGTGTCAGATAAATCGTTTTTAGACTGAAAATCTCGAGATTTAAGCTTCATTTCGGTATTTTGAGAATGAATTATTATAGATAATTTCAGACTGAATCCAACGATAGCCATAACTCATTTTGTGAAAAAAATCAGTTAAACCCTTTTGGATCTCATCCCTTCAATTATGAAACTATTACAGGGGGCAGCTCATCCTGGACTTAACGCTGATACCATGGCAGTACTCCTAAGAAACCTGATGCACAGACTCGGCCATAAGGAGTTTTACGTTCAAGGAGGAGATTGGGGGTCCTTCGTCGCTGCTAATATGGCGACTTTGTTCCAGAATGTAATGTACCTAACAAAATTAAAGCACACCTTAGACAAACCAGTTTTCACTGAATTTAAAACAGCCCTGTATATTCAAATACAAAGGTACTTCTTTTTTTTGCTACAATTTTTATTTCAATATAATATTAGCTTATTATATATAGTAGAAAATTAAAGTAAAATTAAAAACAATGCATCAGCAAAACTTTATCTAAGAAGCCGCTACTAGTAGGCAACGTGCCCAAAATACTGGCGGCATTGCTGCGTTGAATAGCCAAGCTTTACTGCTTAATCACTTCTTATTAAGTAGTTAAGCAGAAAACATTATAACTCAAGTTTTTTGGCACGTAACATTTTGAGATTATAATTATTAGGTCCCTACTTTTCTAATTACCTACTCAAAATAGTGTTTTGTCATTATCTTGGGATTAGCAGATCTCTCGTCGTATGTCAAAATTGTCATAAACAAGCGCATATTTAAGTAGTAGGATGACGCGTCAGGTCAAACAAACTACATAAAATATGTGACTAAAAAGTAACAATGCTAACCGTTTTTGAAGTGAAAACTTCTTTAGGCGCATTGATAACTTTTTGGGTAAACAAAAATCATGGAACTCGCGTCATCGTCACCGAATGCTTCCCATGAGTTATATGTCACAAGTTACTATTTTATCGGCAGTTCTCAAAGACTGCCCCACGTATTTTGTAGAGTTCAGTAATTATCAGTTTTTAAAAATTGAACCCTTTGTTGTACGTCTATCGTATATCGTGTCTATATAGACAGAGATATAGATAGACGGACAGCTGATAGACGGACTTATGTACCGAGACATATGTCTGTCTGTATATGATAGAGTGAGACTCTATCTCAGAATCGATTACTCATGAAATTACAGGTTGCAGTTAAAACAGCGGTCCCCAAAGATTTCCCCGCACATTTTACTTTGTTTCAGGAAGTACTTGGTTACCACACTAATCTAGCCACATCTTCTACGACTAGAAATTCCATACTCAAAGAGTTGAGTGGCTTGTATCCTCGAGTTGTAGCAGTAAATGATACTGGTGCTGTCCAGGAAGCAGAGGATAAAGTAAAGCAAATGCAGGAACAGTATGGGTACTTGCATATCCAAGCCACAAAGCCTGACCACATTGGTAAGAGTCTAAGGCCCTTATTGAAAGAAAAAAAGAAAAAATATAAAATAAATAAATAAATATTTGTGGGCATTTCACACAGCGCTATTTAGCCCCAAACTAAGCAAAGCTTGTACTATGGAAACCAGATAACTGATATAATACTTAAATACTTTTTGTTTGTAAATACATACATAGAATACAATATAACACCCAGACACAGGACAAACATCGATGTTCGTCACACAAATGTTTGTCCTGGGTGGGAATCGAACCCACAACCCACAGTTCAGAAGGCAGGGTTGCTACCAACTGAGCCATCGGGCTAGTCTTAAGTAAAACTTCTTTACGCACGCTTGACTTGGGGAGTAATCTGGTGAATACGGGCAAACAGAAGTTGAAAATGGTTCACGTAGATCTCCATTGTCAACATAACTAAGTTATTTTTTTAAATTATAATGTTGGTATATCCGTAAAATGACTATTTACATTTATCGAGATGGCAACATTAACAGTAAACAAAGCAAATACAAAGCTATACTGACCGATAAATGGAGCTAAACCAAACAAGTTTTACTTCAGTCGTGTAATCTAAAGCACACTCGTTTTTCATCTACCATGTTACTAATTCACAGGTACAAGTTTATCAAACTCGCCAGCTGGCCTACTCGCCTACATTTTCCAAATATTTTCCTCTGGCACACGCCCTTACTACGTCAAAAGAGAGGACGGAGGACTGGATCATTTTCCAAGGGATACCCTTATTGACAACCTAATGCTGTACTGGATAAGCAATTGCATTTCTTCGTCTTTTAAAATTTACTCTGAGACGCTGTTTAAGGGGTTCTACAGTGGTGTGAATGAGTAAGACAGTTTTTATTATGACTATTTGGTATGAGAAGTACTCTGTAATTTCATTTGCAACTTGCCCATTTCTTGGTACCAAGCGATCACAGAACTTGATTGCAACCAAAAAAAACTCATAAATATTTGTATGGATTAAATAGTTTCAATACGTAGTTTATGTACATATTCACTATGGAAATTTTCGAGTTAGGAATAAAATTTCTTCTGTTTCATTGGAAGCCATCACAGAACTTGATTGTAACCAAATACTTATTTCTATGGATATGACAGTTTCAATACGTAGTGTATGTACATAGTCACTACGGAAATTTTCCAGTTAGGAATGAAATTTCTCCTATTTCATTGGAAGCAATCACAGAACTTGATTGTAACCAATAAAATACAAATTTCTATGGATATGACAGTTTCAATACGTAGTTTATGTGCATACTCAATAATGGAATTTTCAAGTTAGGAATGAAATTACTCCGGTCGTATTGCAATCATAGTTCTGTGACCAGCCCGCTGGATACAAAACCCAATTATTTTCTAGAATAACAATAAACTTTCAATAAAGGAGGTTAATTTGACAGCAATTGCCTTAATATCATTCTGAGAATATACTATTTGGATGAAGCCGACTCGACAGCTGAGTTGGTAGTAGCGCTGCCTTCTGAGCTGTTTGTGGGTTGGATTCCCACCCAGTACAAACATTTTTATGATAAACATCGAAGTTTGTTCTATGGTCTGAGTTTTATATTGTACAAGCTTCTGCCCGCAGTTTCGCCCGTGGCGTGACCTATGGGAAAATAATTCAACCACCCATTTCACCCTCTTAAGGGTGGAATTTTGAAACATCCTTTCTTAGCGAATGCCTACGTCATAACATCTACCTGCATGCCAAATTTCAGCCCGTTCCGTCCAGTGGTTTGGGCTGTGCGTTGATAGATCACTATGTCAGTCAGTCAGTCAGTCACCTTTGAGTTATATTTATTTAGATTTTATTTATATATTTGTTAACAAAAAATTATTATTATATGTTATCTGGTTCCCATAGTACAAACTTTGCTTAGTTTGGGGCTAGATGGCGCTGTGTTAAATCTCTATACACATTTATTATCATTTATTTATTTATATATTATACTAAATACGGTTTTCAGCTATTTGGATTGAAAAACTAAACTACTAAATAGATTTTGACAAAAAGAATCATAGTGCACCAATCAGATAGTATCCATTTGCATAACTATTCTACTAGCCGCCTTTTCTTTGATCAGGCTAATGCTGTTGAGAGATCAACCGACCTTTACAGCGTCACCAGGCGGGTAGCCGCCTCTTACGGTGCACGGTATTCACGGGAAGAGCTGGTATGGTCCCACGGCGAACATGAAATAAAAAAAGAAAATATTTTTATGTACGATTATAAACTATTATATTTCCTTACAGCGCCCAAACAACTGTCCCGACATGGGTTCTTCAAGCTAAATATGAAATTGTGTCTGAACCTCCAAGTGTCTTAAAGGCGAAATACCCAAACCTACTACATGTAACCCAGGTGGAAAATGCAGGACATTTTTTCGCGCTGGAGCGGCCGAAACGCTTCTCTGAAGATGTACTGGCTGCTGTGGAAGCATTTAGAAATTTTAGACAAAATCAATATGATTGAACCAAAAATGATAATGAATCATTTATTTCACGCAGCGGTTTATTTAAAAGGTCCACTTTGAAAGTAACAAACAATATAATTATTATGCATAAATAAAAGAAAAAGTGCACAGTTCACTTTTTTACCAGCTTTTATTATAATTCACGAAGACTTTATTTATTTATTTATATATTGAAGTAAAACTTCTTTACGCACGCTTAACTTGGGGAGTAAGCTGGTGAATGCGAGGCGAAGAGAAGTTAAAGATGGTTCAGGTAGATCTCCATTGTTAACATAACAACGTTAAAAATTGGTATTATTATGTTGGTATGTTTGGTGAAATGACAATTTACAATTCAAGGGGTGAGAATAAAAAGGGTTTAACTGTCAAATTGATAGTTTCGAGAAAATTAACTTTAAACTTCAACGGCCTCATTTTAATGTAGAGTGCGTATTAAGTAATACAAAAGGTTTATGTAAGTTTCAGTTGCTTGAAATGTATTAATTCTATTTTAAAATATAAAATATAGTACTAATTGGTAAAATTACTGTAAAAATAATATATAATATAATAAATATAATAATGCTTTAATGCTAGGCGAAGTGTATTCCTGTGACAGATAAACTGTTTTTAGACTGAAAATCTCGAGATTTAAGCCTCATTTCGGTATTTTGAGAATGTATTATTGTAGATAATTTCACGCTGAATCCAAAGATACCCATAAGTCATTTAAATCAGTTAAACCCTTTTTGATCTCATCCCTTCATTGTCAAGATGGTGTCTCAGGATGATGTGGTGTTCCGAGTCACACTGCTCCGTTATGGGCCGCGTTGTTTAACATCAGGTGAAGGACTAGCTCGTCAGATCATTCATTAACATTAAGTAGGCACATTACCCTGGACTTGTAAATTCAACCCAACGCAACGATGTCTAAAAATAATATTAAAAATTTATTTAAAATGCTTAAAAAAAAATGCTTACATATTTCTCATTAATGTCAGACTTTAAATCCAGCAGTAAAAGTTGAACTAATTCAAAACTTTTTAATACTCTTCAAACAAATTTAACCTGAATTTCAGATTCATTTTCAGTTTTAAACGGAATTGAAGTACATTTTGTAAGTTTTTCATATTTCGTCACGCGAGCATCACCAGTTTGCAGACAAGCACCGCACAGCCTGGCGGATGCTGCACGTAATGGTAGAGTAGAGGACGGACAGAGACCTGCTCCCTATAAAAAAAATACAAGATGTAAGTCGACTAAATTTGGTACCTATATTCTTAGGTATAATGGGATTGTTTCTAGTACTCTTCGTGTTACAAATGTGATGTAAGCAAAACAATACACAATTATTTGCTATTAGCCCTATATGGACCCACTACTGGAACAACAACCTTTTCTCACACATACACGAGAGAGAGAGAGAGAGAGAGAGATTTTGTTATCTTCAACGAGCCGGTTTACTCAGGATATTTTCCTTCACCTTTATAAGAGCGAATGCTAGCTCTACATATTACTTGAAAAGTCAAACGCAGGGCGAACGGGATTCGAACCAAGGTGCCTCACTTTTAAAGTCACATGGGCTCGTTTCTGTAACCTAAACATTAACCAAACTTAATTTCCATCAAGCCATGTAAACTTAGACATGAACTTGTTCATACAACTTACTGAAGTCTCTGCTTTCAAACTACTCTGCAACCACTGCACCTTGTATCTAGCGTGATATAACGTACGGTTGGCTTGTCAATGCAGACGGTCAGCAAAAAATGTGATTATAATTAACAAACGATCAAATAAAAAATAGCCTTGGAATATTAATGCCTCAGTTGCCACAGAATCAGCCTCTGTGGTGTATTGGTTGAGCCGGTTGGCTCCAGAATCCAGAGGTGGCGGCTTCAATTCCCGTGACAGCACAGGTATTTTAGCACAGAAAAAACGCAATTACTTATTCTGAGTCTGAATGCTGTGGTAGTCCTCGTAGATACTAGAAATCCTAATTTGGCTCAAAGCTATTATTATTGTTATTAATGCTCACTTTTAGTGACTTTTTATGTTACGAAATGACATGACGAGCTAGTTGCTCGCCTGATGTTAAGCAACATGACTACCCATTTCAGTTGCAGTGACACTTGAAACTAAAATATAGTTTCGCGTGACACTGCACTGCGCACGCCATTCTGAGACATCAGCACAGTCTAGCAATAAGATTACTAGACTGTGAGATTAGGTCATAAAGTCTCATTTGCCCAGTAATTTCACTAGCTACATTGCCTTTTAAACCGGAATACACTAGTGTTTGCGCACTACTGCTTGGCGGCAGAATAACTGGCAAAGCGGTGGTACCTACCTAGACGAACTTTACAACAAAGTCCTACCACCTAGTAAAAAGATTCCATATGTCTAGGGACCTAGGAACTACGAGGGCCATGGTTCCACAACACCTTTTTTTTCTGTGCACATATACTCGTCCTGCTGCGGAAATCGAACCCGCCGCCGCCGGGTTATGAGCCGACCTGCTCAACCACCACACCACGGTGGCCTACCCAGATTAACTTTGCAGAAAAGTCCTACCTCCTTTTAAAAGTAAGTTAGTAAGTAAGTGACTACTTCAGTCTAATAAAATTATAAAATAGTAATGAAAAATATCTTTTTTTTTTGCGCGCTGTACGTCTTTTTACGCACGCAAGTCTATGAGTGTACGTATAAATAGAAGAAGAGTTAACCGTGTGAGAAACCCCTTTTATGATACACTGAGTGGAGACTAAACGGGGAGTTTCACCCAAATTGCCGTTTTGTAACATTTTTTTTTTTGTCGATGCAGAGCAACTGCAATAACATTTTCAAAATAGAGTTTGCCTTATTTACATAGGATTTTCAAATACCAGCTAGGAATACGTAACTTGAATGCAACAAATAGAAATACAAATTTGTATGCATTTACAGTTTCAATACGCAATTTATATGCAGAGTTACTATGGAAATTTTCAAATTATGAATCAAATTTTTCCTGTTGCATTACAAAGTTCCATGACCACCCACCAGGACGGTCCTCTTAATATCATGGGAACGAGTAGCCAACCACGACATTCGTTTCAGTCTATCATATATTTAACTAGTTGCCCCCGCGGTTTCACCTGCCGATAAAAAGTATATTATTTTAATTATTTGCTCAACACTTCACTTTTCCAGGATAAAATATAGCCTATATGTTAATCCAGTGTATAAGCTATCTTGGTGCCAAATTTCAGCCTCCTCAAATCCATTCAGCCGTTTGAGCGTGAACAAGTAACAAACATACACACATACACACCAAAACACATACACACATACAAACTTTCGCCTTTATAATATTAGTGTGATGTGTGATAAGTCAGAAATTTTGGATGTCATGTAAAAAGGAAAATTATACTTTACTAGCTTCTGCCGGCGGCTTCGCCCGCGTGGTCTATAGGAAACGAAGAAGAAAAATTTTCATAGATAAGTCAACCACCCATTTCACCCTCTTAGGAATAGAATTTCGAAAAACCCATTCATAGTGGATAGCTGCATTTTACAAACCCTCCAAATTTCAAGTCTCTACGGTTTAGACTGTGCGTTGATAAATAAGTCAGTCAGTCAGGACTTTGAATTTTACAATTATAGCCTTATTTATTACATTTTATTTATTAAACAAAAACCACAGCTCTTAAAATTAAACATCAATATATCTTGATTAACAAAATTTACAACCAAATATGGTTTTACGTTTTTTTAAATTAGGTACAATAATTGTGTTATTCAACTGTCATTGAATGAATGCAGCAACAAGTCATGATATGGTGTGAGAAAGAGGGTGCATATGTGATAATGATAATATATATTTATGATAATATATAGATATATCTTACTAGGTGGTAAGACTTTACTGCAAAGTTCGTCTTGGTAGGTACCACCGCTTTGCCAGTTATTCTGCCGCCAAGCAGTGGTGCGCAAGCACTGCTGTATTCCGGTTTGAAGGGCACTGTAGCTAGTGAAATTACTGGGCAAATGAGACTTTATGATCTGATCTCACAGTTTAGTAACTTATTACTAGATTGTGGTGATGTCTCTGGATGACGTGCGCAGTGCAGTGTCACGCGAAGCTCTATACTTAGAGTTCCGAGTGACACTGCAGCTGATATGGGCAGCCGTGTCGTTTAACATCAGGTGAACGGCTAGCTCGTCATGTCATTCCTTAACATAAAATATATATATATATATATAATATAATATTATGTTAGTAAAACTTATACCAATAAATATTCTCGCAACATACATACTGTGACAGGGTAGTTTGTGCCAATATGTTATACACGGTTAATATTGTTGAAAAAAATCTAAGTATCACAGTTACCTAAAGGCTTATTTCTTATTACAAATAGGTATGAAAAACTTAAAAATATCCCACCGCTCTTAAATAAAAGCCACACATATGCCCGTTTGATCTACTGGACCAAGCGAAAGCTGTCAAAATCAAAACAAACCTCGACTCAAAATGTTGCCAAAATATGCCAAGCTCCCGTCAGTTTTGCAGAAATTATACACTCAAGGCTCAGGTTGAATTTCTGACTGTGTAACAGGAAGCCCGGAGGGGCGGTGGTAGTAAGCTGTGTTATGACCAGTCTACAACTTTATTCCTATTTTGATGAGGCAGGGCTGTAGCCAGAGTCAATTTGAGGCAGCATTGATTACAGTTAAGGCGGAAGTAATTTTTCTATCATAATTGAAGGGGTGTGATCAAAAAGGGTGTAACTGATTTTTTTCACAAAATGACTTATGGGTATCTTTGGATTCAGCGTGAAATTATCTACAATAATACATTCTCAAAATGCCGAAATGAGGTTCAAATCTCGAGATTTTCAGTCTAAAAACGGTTTATCTGATAAGGAATACAGTTCGCTTAGCATAAAAACATTATTGTATTTATTATATTATATATTATATTTTTACAGTAATTGTACGAATTAGTACTATATTTTGTATTTAAAAAAGAATTAATACATTTTCAAGTAACTGAAACTTACATAAACCTTTTCTATTACTTAATATGCACTCTACATTAAAATTAGGCTGTTGATGTTTAAAAGTCTATTTTCTCAAAACTATCAATTTGACAGTTAAACTCTTTTTATTCTCACCCCTTGAATTGATCTGCCTTCGAAGCACGGGCTCCTAAATTAATCCCCATGTATAATCACATGGTACATTCAATAGCTATTTGTAGACAAATAATTTCTGTGACAAATATGAGCATGGATCTAAGGTTTTTTTTATCTCATACTATAAACAAACATTTTCATTATAATAATTTACTTTATTTTTTGGTATTTTTAAGATCATTGTCCCCCCTTTCTCCCTCTAGCTGATGAGGCCTCTAGGGACGTTTGAAATGCACTTTAAATATCTCCATCAAAGCAAACGATGTATTAAAGGAATGGAATACCTTATACCAGTGCCATTGTTTCCTGACAAATATAATTTGGGTTACATTACATCTTCAATCATCTTGGTCAACTCATCACATTTTTTTTTTATATTAAGGAATGACATGATTAGCTATCCGTTCGCCTGATGTTTGTTTTTTTATGCTAAGGAATGACGTGACGAGCTAGCCGTTCGCCTGATGTTAAACGACACAGCTGCCCATATCAGCTGCAGTGTCACTCGGAACTCTAAAGTATAGAGGTTTTTTTTTTTTTTTAGATTACTAAACTGTGAGATCAGATCATACAGTCTCATTTGCCCAGTGCCCTTCAAACCAGAACACAGCAGTGCTTGCGCACTACTGCTTGGCGGTAGAATAACTGGCAAAGCGGTGATACTTACCCAGATGAACTTTGCAGTAAAGTCCTACCACCTAGTAAATTCACTTATGGCGTTAGTGGTCAAACGGTAGCCAATCTATGATATATAAAAAATTAAGCAATTTCAACAAGAAAGTTTTTATCTTTATTTTCATACAAAGGTAAAAAACTAAAAAGAACTACTTATATGAAGAGATCCTTTTATGATACTTATTTTTGTACTTTAATTTTAGGCAAGTATTTAATAAATTTTTTCTATTCTGTGGTGGTTGAGCAGGTCGGCTCATAACCTGGAGGTGGCGGGTTCGATTCCCGCGGCAGGACAAGTATTTGTGCATAGAAAAAAAGCGCAAATACTTGTTCTGAGTCTGGGTGTTGTTGGACCATGGTCCTCGTAGTTCCTGGGTCCCTAGATACAGGGAATCCTAGTTAGGGTCCAGGATCTCTGTATGTGCTCGTCGGGTGTTAATATTATTATTGGAGATATCGATAGAATAAGGATTATTCAATTGCATTATAAATCATAATTACGGTTAAAAATTTATCTTTTCTGTAGATGACGTCAAACAAAAACAGCATTACCACTGGCTAGAAGTAAAAATGGAATATTCAAACCACTGCACAAATCGTTTGCGTCCATGCTTCTGAATTCATAGAGCAAAAATTTAACGTGCTTATTTATTTTTTATATGAATAACTGAGGAACCTAGTCTTTCAACTGCTTCGCGATCACATAACTTGATTGCAACCAATATAAACCCAAATTAGTAAGATTTGATAGTTTCAATATGCAGATTATGCACATAGTTACTATGGAAATTTTCAACATAGGAATGAAATTTCTCCCGCTGCATTACAATCAAAGTTTCGTAATCACCCCCCTGATGGCTGCTCATAACAATTGGAGCGCCGGATGGAACTATAATATCATTTAAGGAATAGGGGGTTAGGTTTTCGAAAATTCTATACCTGAAGGGGTTTAACAACAGATGTTAAAGATCGTATGAAGAAATGCTGCTGCTGCTGCCGCGGGAGCTGACCCGCTCCAGTGCAGACGTGTGGGAAGGAAGAGGAAGCGCTACGCGCACCTCCTCCCTCCTCCGTAGTGGGGCCCCTGGTGGAGAGTCGGGGGACTCTCCACCGGATTGCATGGCCCTACAAGTCTGGTGGGTGGCCATAGGCGCGTAGAGGCCCGAATGGGCTGCCGCCGGCGGCGAGTTGGCTGGACTGCCAACGTGACCCTTTTTCACCCTGGTAAGGCAGACGAGGGCTCGCTGGGGGATTTTAGTGGGTTAGAGTCCCACAGACCCCCTACCACCCCTGTGGTAGCAGGAAAATGCGAGGGCATTTCCCCCCTCAAAAAAAGACCGTTGTAATATAATTAAGTGGTACAGCCACAATTACCAGTTTGAACTGACCACAACCAGCTTAAGCTTGTTATAAGCGGCTGTAACTAGTTTTATCCGGATATTCCGCTATAAAACAGATTGCCAGTCATAAGCTCCGCTCGCGTGAAAACGGATAAAAGACGAAACTTGAAACAGGGTTGCCTCGCAAAACGTTGTAGAGTAACACAAAACCTCTTTTGTTAAGTGAGTAATAAAGCTACTTATTCATATGATAGCAAAAATATAAAGATGCTTTCTATTTCCCAAAAATAGATTTATCGAGTACTTTATTTCTTCTAGAAATTTACAAAAATAATTTGTTGGTTGACGCAAATTTAGAAAATAACATCTAAAGTGCTATCATTATAAGTATAATAATAAAAATAACGCCCAACGATCACACACATAGATCCTGGACCCTTACTAGGATTCCTACTACGAACTACGAAAACCATGGTCCCAGAACACCCAGACTCAGAACAAGTATTTGCCCCATTTTTTTTCTGGGCACAAATACTTGTCCTTGCGCGGGAATCGTACACGCTGCCCCGGGTTATGAGCGAACCTGCTCAACTACTACACCACAGAGGCTATCTATGTTATAGTTAGAGCTATATTAAGTTCTAATTGTCCATTGCCTGGATCTGGATAACAAAGGTCCAGATAACAAAGGAGTGATTAAGGTCGAATTTTTCCTATTGTTAATTAATCCTTAAAAAAAAATTATTTCAAACCAACTATTTAGTATCTACAACTAATACACGGCTAACACTCATGAGACATTATGCACGTCAGTTTCTATAATATAACAACCATTTAATCTATACATATAAAATTCAAAGTCCTGACGGACTGAACGACTGACTTATACATCAACGGAGATCAATTTAATTATTTTACCATTCTTATCAAAATTTTTATCTATGTTTTGATTGTTAATGGATTTGTTTAGGCATTCCTAATCTGCATGCACATTTTAGACTTTTTATATTAATATTGCCTATAATGTTCACCTATGTCTATTGTAAATATGTAATGGAATTGATTTTATGTTATCTTCCTATAATTTTGTACTCGCTCACATCAAAATATTCTTTCTAATAGAGAGTTCGCAAGCTGTTTTCACCTATAATTATATCGACACTTAGCGATATATTATTATTAATTTAATTACTGAAGCATGAATTGGTGTTTGTTATGTTGGTGTTCAAATAAATAAATAAATAAACGCACAGCCTGAATCGTTGACCCTAGAGACTTGAAATTTAGAGGGTGTGTTCTTTGTAAAGTGTAGGCATCCACTAAGAAAGGGTTTTTAGAAATTTCATCCCTAAGATGGTGAAATGGATGATTGAATTATCTATGATAAATGTTCTTCTACGTTTCTTATAGGCCACGTGGGTGAAGCCGCGGGCAAAAGCTAGTATTAATATATAAATACAATTAAATTGAAGCCTTAAATTTTTAAATTTTTTCAAGCGAGATAAATTTTACGTAAAGACATAACCCTAATCGCTGGTTTTTATGAGCCTGATATATCGCTTTGGAAACTAATGCATCGAGCGAGATTCAGTACTATCTGCCAGCTTCTGTTCCAGTTACTATCTCAAAAAACCGTATAACTATTACTATATTTTGGACGTGTTTTAATGAGAAAAATGTTCAATGAGAATTATATAATAATGATTAGTTGCGCCCCGCGGTTTCACCCGTGGATAAAAAGTATTTTAATTATTTGATCATCCCACGGGAAAATTTCTTTTTTCCGGGATAAAATGTAGCCTATATGTTAATCTAGTGTATAAGCTATCTTGGTACCGAATTTCATCCAAATCCATTCAGCCGTTTGAGCGTGAAGGAGTAACAAACATACACACATACACTCAAACATACATACAAACTTTCGCCTTTATAATATTAGTGTGATTATTGAGAATAATATAATAATGTTCAATGAGAATAATATAATAATGTTCAATGAGAATAATATAATAATGTTTAATGAGTATAATCACCAGTCTGTTCCACGAACTTTTGAATTTTGTGAACATGTACCATATTCCCTTTACAAAGTTTAATTTATGCTATTATGTCTGTGTGTTAATCCACTATATATAAGCTCTCAGCCTCTGTGGTGTGGTGGTTGAGCAGGTCGGCTCATAACCCGGAGGCGGTGGGTTTGATTCCCGCGACAGGACAAGTAGGTATTTGTGCACAGAAAAAAAAGCGCAAACACTTCTTCTGACTTGTGGGATCATGGTCCTCGTAGTTCGTGGGTCCCTAGACACAGGGAATCCTAGTTAGGGTCCAGGATCTATGTATGTGATCGTTGGGCGTTATTATTATTATTATATTCCAAATTTTATCCAAATCCATCCAGCCGATAGAGCGTGAGAGTAACAAACATCAATACAAACAAACTTACGCGTTTATAATATTAGTAGGAATAGGAGTGCTCAGAATCAGCTTAAATTCGTAAGAGCAATTGGCGTTTATTGTGACAAGCGAGCCTATTAAAACTCTTTCAGCCTTATTAATAAACACGAAATAGCTTTAGATTAGTTACACCATCTTTTGTCTCTTTCGATCCAGCTAAATATTCTAGTAGCAAAAATGAACAAAAGCTGAAGTAACTAGTCCGAGACTAATACCCGTTTATTAATAAGGCTGTTTTTGTTTAAACACCCATATCTACTTACTGTATTACGTAGCTAGCTTAACTAGTCTAGAAGTACATTAGGCCTCAACGTACTTTTGACTAACGCTTATAAAATGCGCCTTCAGACCGGAACTCATTTGGTGCAGTACATATTATTTTCACAGATAACATAGCCATTCGTTATTGCTCAGAGTAACACTCTGTAAAATGGAAATAACTTCTGGAGATAGCTGAATTAGTCGTGAGCGCGCTTAACGCTGTTGGAAATGAGATGTAGATGGCTACTGTGTGATTTGTTTAGAGAGTGACAAAATTATATGAGTAAGTGAGAACGTAGACTGAACAAATTAATATTATGTATATAGGAATTTACTGCAAGAGCTCTGAGTACGAAAAAAAATCAGTCATTACGATCGGCTTATATATCGTCGCATCCGCGGAAAACTATCCTAATTGCAAAACACCTACTTTACAGGAGGAGGTTTTTTCTGATTATCTCCGAAAGTTGTTAGAGAACGTATGTATTTTTAAATACAAATCAATAGCAAAATGCATTACACATCGTTTGGTATTTTTTTTATATTAATAATGTAAATAAATATAGCTATTTTGTCCTATAAGATAGTCTTCCACGGACTTTTGGCGCGATTGCGTCAATTTAAGCGCCATAAGGATAGTTTTCGCCGGAGCAGACACCTTTAGGATGTTATTCGCCGCTTATCGTACGATGATGATGTTGTTGGCGCGTAATTATTACAACGGGAATCTAATTTTTAAGTTTTAATTACATGAAAAATGTTTAAAAGTTCTTTTACAAATGTAGTACTACCTACCTAAAATTAAACAGATTGACCGAAAAAAATAGTACCTAGTACGTATTACAAATAAGATATTTATTTACTCATGCTAAAATAAGACGTGATTATCAGGTTAAATATTTACCAGGTAAGGTATTTACAGGTTTATGTGAAAAAGTTTATAGATACCGTGACATTTAATACGAAAACGTTTTCATAAAATGATAAGGTACAATAAAAAAGGGACCGTATTATTTGTCCATAAAACAAATCAACATCTACAGCAATGATAAACAATAACTATTATTCATCGAATAAATGAAGCTATTAAAAATAATCAAATGAATGTTTAAACTATACGCAACGTTTAAACTTTTATAATTTTAAGAGGAACAGGTTTATTTCATTATAGACCAAAGTAAAAAGTTTTATACTATCATGCAAAAACTTTTCATAATTGGGTATTGGTATTGCATCTCAAAAATGAAAACTGTGGTTTGTAAGAATATTCCAAGTGATCTCAGATCGACATGCATAAAATATAATTTAAAAAAAAAACTTGTGTTTAACATGGCACAGCCTTTCAGAACAAAATATGCTTAGGTGTATTATTAAATTCATTTGAATAATTCCAAAAACTTGGATTTCAAAGTGTCAAATAATTTAAAAAAATATTGTTAGAATAACCCACAAGGATTATAATTAATAACTAGCTAAGAAATATAAGAGAGATCGTATTATCTCGTCACATAAATGAACAACATCAAATTCAAATGGTTTACCAGTTATTAATTATATTATTAAAACAATATGTACAAAAACTTTTCATAATATGTGTTTTTTTTAAATTTCATTGTTAACAAAAACAATATTGTGTGTCATTTAGTTAAAATAATTAAACTATGATTATAATAACCTCAGATCGATTTTCATAATCCGCCTACCCTTACTCCAGTTAAGTGTAATCGGTACAGCACGTTTTTCTTCCCCACTCCCTTAGCACGCATGTTATTCTTCACACAGTCCAACCACACTTTTTTTCGATCTTTCTTTACCTTTTTTGCTATCAACATTCATATTAAATACTCTCTTGGTAACATGGCTTTCATCCCTCCGCATGACATGGCCATACCACGCAAGCCATTCTTCAACTTTTCCGTTACCGGTGCCACTTTCAGGCTACTCCTTATGTACTTATTTCTGATTCTGTTCATTCTCGTTACACCACACATCCACCTCAACATACGAATTTCGGCCGCATGTAGTCTGCTTTCATCCAAATCTTTTGTTGCCCAACACCTCGACCCATACAATAGGACAGGTCTAATGATGGTTTTGTAGATTTGCTCTTTAAATTTAAGTGGCAATCGGAGATTACAACTTGTTCCTATGACCTGTCTCCATTGCATCCATCCCGAATTTATCTATTTCTTACGTCCCGATCTATCGCACCATCATCTAGCGCAAGTGAACCGAGGTAACGGAAGTCATGGCAGACTGGAAGGGGTACGCTAAGGTACGGGGTCGTTACCCCGTAAAGAGTATGTACTTCAGTGTCTCCCAGCCTGCTCTGCCTCAAGCTTATCTTCGCCGACAAGTACAATATCGTCTGCAAACACCAAGGTGCTTTCTCCTGTATGTTTGATGTTAGCGCAGAAAGAACAAATAAAATCTCAATGCCGATCCCTGATGCAAGCCCACAGCCACATCAAACTTGTCGGTCTCACTAGCTGTTGACCGGACTCACACACTTGCCTTGTCATGTATCGCGTGAATCAATGTTACGTACTCCTCAGCAACTCTTTTCTTCTTTAAGGCCCATCCCAGAACTTCACAAAAAATCTTGTCATAGGTTTTCTCGAGATCAACGAACACCATGTGCAAGTTTTAGTGTGCATGTCTCTATATTTTTCACACAGTTGGCGAAGTACAAATATAGCTTCTGACGTCCCACGCCCAGGTATGAAACCAAACTGAGTCTGGGCTATTTCAATCTCTTCTCTCATTCTTTTCGTTTCTCTCATATCTTCCATGTGACATAAGCTTAATTCCCGGATAATTGTTGCAGCTTTGTACATCAAAGTCAAAGTCAAAGATTTATTGCAAATAGGCTAACTTCAGCACATTTACAACTCAAAATTATATAAAGTACTTACAATTAAGTTATTTCACTAAGCATATAAAATTACAAAGTCCTTATTGTCAAATAATATATAGCAAGCCCATTACAATATATGAATTTGAAAAATAAAAGCAGTTCTCTTTCTCACTACTGGTGCAAGCAATCCGGCACAATGCAGAATAGAAAACTTTGATCCGAAGCTTCGATTACAACTGTAAAGAAGAAGCTACAAGAAACTTTACAGTGATGTATTTTTTTTCTTCTCTCTACTGTCTTTTACAATGTATATAATTTATTACAGTTAAGATAATGAATATGTTACAAAAGTAACCACCACGTCACACCGGTGCAAGAAAAATACCGTGATTATCTTAATAAACATTACAAATAGAAACTGAAATTATAGATAGGAATAGGCAATATGCAAAGTACTTAAGATTTCATACCGTTAAGCTTGGGATATTCAGGCCAAGCTTTTTTGTCCGACACATAGTCATTTATTGTGTAATAAGCTTTTTTTTATTAAGTTTGACTTTATGAATCATTTATTTTTACGCATTGACGATTGTTCGATACCGTCAGGAAACTTGTTATAAAAGCGTATACAGTTCCCCATGAATGAACCATTAACTTTCTGCAGTCTGAATCTTGGAACTTTCAATTTATTTTTGTTCCTAGTATTAAAGTTATGAATGTCGCCATATCTGGGAAAAGAGCTAATGTTTTTGCGAGTGTACATCAAATTTTTGTAAATGTATTGACAAGCCACTGTACGAATATTTATCTCCTTAAATCGTTCCCTGAGAAAGTCGCGGTATTTCATGTTATAAATGGAACGAATAGCTCTTTTCTGTAAGACAAAAATTGATTGTATGTCCGCGGCTTTACCCCACAGTACACGTGACAGTACAGTGACACAATACTGTGGAAGTAACTAAAGTATACTAATCTTGCAGTGGCTTCATCAGTAAACTGTCTGATTTTACGCACAGCATATGCTGCAGAGCTCAATCTACCAGCAATGTTTGATATGTGAGGACCCCACTGTAATTTAGAGTCTATAGTATGCCAAGGAACGTGACAGATTGTAACAAATCTAACGGCTCAACATTCAGTAATAAATTTGTAGGAGACCCCCTAACATTAGGTAACGAAAACTTAATACATTTAGTTTACTTACTATTTAACAGTAGATTGTTTTTAGTAAACCAGTTCAAAACCAGTGAAATTGCGTTGTTAACGTCGTCAAAATCATTAATAGATCGGTCAACCTTAAAAATAAGAGACGTATCATTTGCGAACAAAACAATATCACATAGGTTCTTTACAAAAAATGGAAGATCGTTAATATAGGCCAAAAATAAGAATGGTCCTAGTATTGAACCCTGCGGGACCTCCATTTTAGCGATAGAACCAGATGATCTTGCTCCATTAACTTCAACTGTCTGAATTCTATTACCAAGATAAGAAGAGACAAGATCAAGAGTTTTCCCACAAACCCCGTAATGCTTTAATTTAAAAATTAGGGTTTCATGATACGCAATCAAATACTTTGAACAAGTCACAAAAAATTCCTATGGCATCTTGTGACTTCTCCCAAGAACCAAGTATATGTTTAAAGAGTTCTACACCTGCATCTGTAGTTGATCGTCCTTTTATAAATGCAAACTGTTGACTGTGAAACAGTCCGTTAAGGTTAAAAAATGTTAACAAATGATTAAGAATATTTTTTTTTTTTAATTTTACTTATTGCAGGTAACACAGAAATTGGCCTATAGTTCGATGGATCATTCTTATTTCCGGACTTAAATAAAGGAATCAATTTACTATTTTTCATTACGTTGGGAAAAACTTCTTCGTCTACACATTTATTAAATACTTCTGCTAAATATGGTGCGATTAATGTGACAATGCCACTTAAAACCCTGGTAGACATTCCCCAAAGATCCTCAGTATTCTTTATTTTAAGTGACCTAAAGGTCTTAACAATTATAGCCGAATTCATCATCATCATCATCCTTATTGTAAAATATGGGCACCAGTGAACTGTTGCATAATTCATCTGGGTTGCCTCATCGTACAATAAAATTGTTGTAGGATGAGGCGATCCCGGATGAATGAAATGAAAGAGCTAAAGAATTGAGTCAGCCACATCCATCCATCTAGCTTTAAAATCTTCACATCTCTGCTGGTACTCCATCCGGTAGCTTTTCTACTTTACTTTACACAGCTTTTCTTACTTCATCTATATTCACTTCTTTCACTTTACCTATATTTACTGATAGACTTTGTAATAATCTATTCCACGTATTCTCTTCATTCATTCGTTTTTAAAATACTCCTTCTATCTCTCTGTTATTTCCTCATTATTTTGCAATACTTTTTCTCCATAATCTTTTAAACATTTCACACGCTTGATATCTCGTCCATTATTTTGACTTTGTTCCGCTATTGTATAAAACTGCTTTTGTCTTTGCTAGTTTCCTAGTAACTATACAGTTAATCTTGAGTTTTTACTCTTGCAATAGCGATTATCATTCTCACTTCTTTTTTCACGCTTTATATATTCTGCTTTTATACTGTTCTTCCGTATTTCATCTTGTACGCTTGTATTCTTGTAACACTCCAATCTTTGAAAACATTTTTACTTCTTTCACAATTTTCTGGATATTTTCATCCCACCACCATGTTTCCCTATCGATTTTTTCCTTGCCTTTTAACTCTTCAAAAACATCATACGCTGCGCTATTTATGCAACTTGCCATTTCATTCCATCATTCATTCACTGATTTGCTTTCCAAATTCTCAATTTTTATTATTCCGTTAACCACCTAAGGAAGAAGTTATCAATTTGGGTGGTGTGATTATCGCTTTTTTTACACATTTTTATATAAACAATACCACATCATCATACCAATGGTTGTACCTTTTTTTGATTCGCAGGCTAAAAATAATATCCCCCTTGTGTTTCGTATTTCAGTTTCGGAAACCTAAAATTGAAAAAAAAACTTTTACACGTTTTTTTTTCTTTTCGTGCTCGGGCCGTTTTGATTTTGTAGATTTATAGATAAATAAATTGATAGATAAATTTTTTGATCGCCTTTTTCATTTTTATAATAATATTAACCTCCACCAGCATACCACACGATTACGATTCCTTCAATAAATGGCAGCGTTACGCCTACGATAGTATGCCCCGCGCCTGCTGCCTAAAATTTTACGTGAAATACTATCGCACTGGCGAGCGAGATAGTATTCCGCGGAACAAATCAGACGTAGTGGCGCTTAGGATAGTTTTCAACGGAGCTTATAGCAAGAGGATGTTTTGCGCGAATTTTAAAATTGATTTTTTAATAATAAAAATTGTGATTTTCTACTTTCTGTTGATGTAGATAGGTGCAAATACATTAAAGGATTCTAAAAATGCAATAAAAATAAAACATCCTAACCGCCATGAGGATAGTATTCCGCGGATGCGACGATATACGGATGGCTACTACGAAAACCATGGTCCTACCCAGACACAGAACTAGTATCAGTGCTTTTTTTTCTGCACTAATACTTGTTTTGGCGTGGGAATCGAACCAGTCACCTCGAAATTATAAGCTGACCTGTTCAACCACCACACCACAGAGGCGTATAAGGATTGGGAGGATCTCCAGGATAGAAAATCATTTCTCTTTCGCTTAACGGTCCATCGAACGTTAATCTGCGACTGAATCTCGTTTGAAGCGCGTTTAAAATACGCCGCGTGCATAGGCCCTAAGGACTCACATACTCAAGACGGTTTCCACACGTACCAGCTGCTGGCGTATTAGATACAGCGCACCGCTTTCGTGTGAGCTACTCCAAAGATGCACGACTAGAAATCGTGTGCACACCCAGATTGAGGTCCAACTCTAGAGCCACTGAATAAACCTAAGTGCTTAGGTTATCTGTAACTGAATAGTACTCTAGAGCCACTGAATTAACCGAGGTGCTTAGGTTGTCTGTAACCTAAGCACCTAGGTTTATTCAGTGGCTCTAGAGCTGAACCTCAAACCCACGATTCTAATCATGCATCTTTGAAATAGCTCACACGAAGCCGGTGCGCTGTATCTAATACGCCAGCAGCTCGTACGTGTGGAAACCGTCTTGACTATATGTGAGTACTTAGGGCACGCGGCGTATTTTAAACGCGCTTCAAACGAGATTCAGTCGCAGCCACGCACCCTTTGCACATGTTCACGAACGCGCCGTAAGCGCGTATTAAATACGCCGTGTGAATAGGCACTTATGCGTAGCTTTTCAACCTTGAAATGCATTAGATATAATTATTCTACCGTTCGACACAGAATTCACTCATGGTGCAATCTATAGATATAAAATTCAAAGTCCTGACTGACTGACTGACTTATATATCAACGCACGGCCTAAACCGCTGGTCCTAGAGACTTGAAATTTGGAGGGTGTGTTCTTTGTAAAGTGTAGGTATCTACTAAGAAAGGGTTTTTCAAAATTGCATCCTAAAGAGGGTGAAATGGGTGGTTGAATTATCTATGAAAAAAATTCTTCTTCGTTTCCTATAGGCCACGCGGGCGAAGCTGCGGGCAGAAGCTAGTGGTTAGCTAAAGCGTATGTAGGGACACACGTTTGTTTACGTTGACGTCGCCAGCGCCGACCTATATAAGGGGCGCGTGATTTAATTTAGCAGAGTTGCATAAGAGTTGCATTCGGAGACGCATGTCCTCACATACTCCGGGCTTACTCATTTTATATTGTTAATTATGTGTTCGGTTCGGGAGGACAATATATGTGGTGAAAAGTAATAATATCACTTTTATTTATCCCATTCCGGTAGTGAGATTATTAGTGAATAATAGGACCTTTAAACGTAATACCCTCAAAGTCTTATTCCTTGTCAAATTTATTTCATTTTCAACTCGAAACAACGAAAATGCGATCGTCCTGTTTCTCGTAGTAACACCCCAAACTTCGCCGCCCGTGTGAATCAGCCAGGTGGTACAGAAATTAGACGGCGAACGTCAGAGATCTTAGAAGAATTATTATCTTATGGTAAGGACAATTTTCTTAGGGCCCTCGGTAAACACGACTTAGTTTTTCTTTCTCTGGATTAGGTTTGTAAATACTGTCGCTCGATTTTGCTCCGCGAAAATGGAGTGAGCTAAGTGCTTTCTGTAGCAATTTCGTATGGTTGAGACTGAAAGTAAGAGACGTATTTCCAAATAAAACATTTGGCTCATACCCAGACGCGGGTTCGATTCCCGCGGCAGGACAAGCTATCGTGCACAGAAAAGTGCTAATACTTGTTCTGAGTCTGGGTGTTGTGGGACCATGGTCCTCGTAGTTCCTGGGTCCCTAGACACAGGGAATCCGTGTTAGGGTCCAGGATCTATGTGTGATCGTTGGGCGTAATTATTATTATAAGCCAGAAGACGTCCACTGCTGTAAATAGGCTTCCCCCATAGAATGCCACTATTGTTCTTCGTTGCGAGCTATTTTTTCCCCTGATGCTAAGCGTCACGATCCCCTACAACAGATGCAGTGCCATGTCTTGTCTCTTGCATCCTACATACTTACCCTTCTGTAAGGTATAGTACAAACACTCCAAATTAACTTAGACCCGAATCTGAAAATAGCTAAATTAAATTAAAATATATGTAAATTGTTCTACTTTACTAAAAAAACCGATATGGTGTTAAAACAATCAGCCCAGCTCATCGCTCGCTCAAAAATAATTGCGGCGCCATAATAACTCATTGCCCATTAAACTGAAACGAGAGACTTGCTATGATACAGTGCGTTCATTAATAAAAACTAGATAAATTGATGGAAGAAAAACAAGACTAATTGTATTTTGACAAACATTAAATTAACCGGCTGAAAAGAAAGGATTCGTGAAATGGTTGAAAAAATATATTTTGGTTTTGGCTGGAAATCCTATTTTGGTCAGACATTATTTCTATCACATATTGGTTTCTATAATAAATATCCCACCAGGCGCAAAACTTCACAGGAATAAAATTATGATTTATTTTTCGGTAAAATGTTTGTCTAATCTGATGAAAGGTGAAGAAAGAAAGAATGAAAACGTTTATTCAACACTTACAAAATAAATATTACAAGAATATTAGTACAATTAAATAAAAACAGTATACCTAGTAGAGTGTGTGTGCGTGCTTCAGATTATTTGTGTGAGTGTGTGAGTGTGTGTTTTGAACGACCCAACTGCTGGTGACGGATTCGGAATGAATTTGGAATAAAGATAGCCTTCATACTGGGTTGATACATATGATACTTTATAACAGCGAGTAAAAAGTTGTGGTTAATAAAATATGGCGCCTGCTGGATTCTTCTTAGCATAAACTCTGTAATACCACATTGCACTTAATTTCCAACCTTCTCCTGCAATATAGGTACTAGATGTACTAATATTAACAAGAGTACAAGAAAGCCCTCTAATTTGCTGATCCCAGAGGTTATTGCACGATACAAATCGATGCGTTAGGACCGCGATAACGGTGTTATGCTTTAATCAATGTACGCCTGTATTAACCGATATCCTACAGAATACACGACGCTGGAATATACGGACTCGTATCACGAGGGAGAAAAAAAAACAGACGAACGAACATTGAACCTCCTCCTTTTTGAAGTAAATCTTCTTTACGCACGCTTGACTTGGGAAGTAAGCTTGTGAATGCGTGGCGAGAGCGTTACGGAAATTGATCGGGAGAGGCGAACGGAAGTTGAGAGGGAACAAGATGCCCACTTGCTGATTATGGCCACCAGCCCAGCAGTGGAGGTCTTTCGACGGATGATGTGAATGCTACTACAATTTGTGAAGTTTTTTTTAGCGCCATCTAGCCTAACTATGCCAAGCTTGTACTATGGGAACCCTTAGAGAATTTACCAGATTGGAACCAGATAACTGATACAATACTTACATACTTTTTTTGTAAACACATACACAGAATAATACAATATAACACCAAGACACAGAACAAACATCGATGTTCATCACAGAAATGTTTGTCCTAGGTGGAAATCGAACCCACAACCTACAGCTCAGAAGGTTTATTACCACCTGAGCTATCGGACCAGGCAAGTTTACGAGTGACCTTCGTAAACTTAGTTATTCATGTAATCTCTTAGTTCTTCATGTAACCTCTTTATTCTTAATTCTGTCTCGCAAAGAAACTAAGCTTAAGTAAATTATGTGTCTTTGGCTTAAACCTCAAACTGTTCAAGCCTTTTTTTTTGAGGGGGGAAAATGCCCTTGCACTTCCCTGCCACCACGGGGGTGGTGGCAGGGGGTATGTGGGACTCGAGCCCACTAAAACCCCCCCGTGATCCGACCGCCGCCGGGATGGGGCGAGATGGAGACGCACTGCATTAACCATCTCGCCCCTCATGTCAACTGTTCAAGCCTAGATTATCCCGTACGTTATCCCGTTGTTGTGTTGCTTGTCCAACCATGTTTCATAATTAGCTGATACATTGTGCGACACGCGATTGCATATGCCCTGAATATTACTTTACATTTCGCTGTCATGGTTTCGATATTAAGTTTATTTGCTAGTTTTTTTTTTTTCTGTTTGACTGGTAGATAATGTTTCATAGCATTAAGTCCTCCTTGTACATTATTTTGTGCTAAAGTATAAATAAATATATCTATAAATAAGTATGTAGATATGTATTTACAAACAAAAAGAATATAAGTTATCTGGTTATATAGTACAAGCTTTGCTTAGTTTGAGGCTAGAATAAAGAGAAGGCAAGAGTGAAATGTCCAAAAATATTATTATTATTAATTTTTGGACATCAATATCTAAAGCAACCTTTTAGTCATTATATAAAGTCAATCGAAAAATAACGTCAGTAAAACCGATTCTCGCTAGGTAACTAGTAGATAACGTTATTAAAATTCCATAGACGTAACCCGTTATCTACGGAATTATATAAGTGACAGACAAACGCCCGCATAAAAATAAATATTTATGCTAAATACTTCGATATAATTTTAACTCTATTGCAACGGGTATTTTGTTTACTGCTCGTCGTTCGTTATATAATTGATCCATAGAGGTTGTACGCCCTTGAACTGTTGGAAACTCATTTGTAGGTTTTTGGCGGGTAAGTCAAAAAGATTGCGTCACCGCATTGTATTATTTTCCAAAACTTGTGTTATTTTCAGTGTTAGTGCATACAATTGGTGGCATTCTATTCGTTAAGTGCTGGATTACAGGCGTGAGTGTGGGAAAATGGTATAATGATGGTGAAACGTTTCTTTTCGTGTTGTTTCCAAAACTTCATAGAAGCTTCAAGTAATGTTGCCACCACTTTACTAGGAGTATGAATTTGACTAGACTGACTTGACTTGATGACTTCCACTGTGACTTGACATATATTTGCGTGAAATATCGATAACTTGATAAATTATCAACAACTTGACACTGGCTAAATACACAAAAGTGTGGAGCCAAAACTTAAAAAAACAATCATTTGTAGGTAGATGCACAGACCAAGTAGAGGAGTAGATGTCATGATTACTATAGTATTTTATAATCTATGATGTAGGCATAGGATTCGTTGAAAAGAATCCAAAAATGGCGGTTGTAAATGTTTTTTTTCCGTGTATTTTTGAATTTTAATGTGTGTGTAATTTTAACATGGGTGGATCCGTTAAGTGTTCGTGAACGTACACGAGCGTTGGCAAATGATTCCAAGTCTTAAAACTATGCCTTTTAATTTTTTCTCCAAGCCTTCAGTAAAGTATTCATGATTGCGCTTGCCTAGAAGATACCTGATGATCACTCTCGATAAAATGATAATGTTATTTGAGATGTTCACATATAACATTATCATTATTATTATAATTCCGGTCGGAAGCCATTGAATTATATATTTCGTTTAAAAACCTTCTTGTAAAATGATATTGAAATATTATAACAAATTGTAATACAAAACCAAACAAACAAGATATTAAATTGGTAGTCAATAAAAAATTGCAATAATAATCCTCAAATACACAATACACATTACCTTGTAAAAAACAATTACTGATAACGAAAACGGGGAAATCTGATAACGCACCGACGCAATTACCATCTCCAAATACGATTCGCTACAATCTCTTTTCTTATAAAACACAATTTACGACTTTCTTAAAATGACAAAGTACTGCATAATTCATCTAATGACACACAATATTTTTTTTCCTTGTAGGAAAACTCTGAGGAAAAGGAAGTTAGTAAAGGACGAGCACGTGTTAAGATTTATAAGATAGAGCGTTGATGACTTGACGTCGTGATTCGAGGCTTGAATGACCTTACTCTTAGATGACTGGTAGAAAATGCTTTGGCATTAAGTCCTCTGTTTGTACTGTTTTTAGTGCAATAAAGAATAATAATAATACTCTTCGAATTAAGTGTTCTTTTGCATACATAACACCAGTAGGTGATATACACAATATACACATATCACCTACTGGACTGCTATATATATATGGATAAGTCTGTCTGTTTACAACAATCTCATACGCTAGGTTTTCGAGGTTTATAATCTGAAGCTGAACCAAGGATTTCTGTTTTTGATCTCCTCCATTTCAGCTCAAGATATGCATTGAAAATCACCTTAATGTAAACTACAAATAGATTGGGTGATAATACTGAACCCTGGAAGGCACCAATGTTACAACTTTGACGCAAAACTATGACGGAGAATGAAATACATAGAGCATTATATATCAGAAGCTACAAATGTAACTTATAGCAAATCTTTATAGATAAATCGTTAGATTCATTAGGTAGCGGTAGTGCTGATAGAGCTAGATCCTCTAGTCAACCTGGTCAAATGCCTTAGCAATATTTAATATTCAACCAAACAAGCAATGAATGAAGTCTTTCAGGTTCTTAGTTATGGCACGGAATATATAATATGTTTCCACTAATGACACCGTTCATTACGAGTATCATCAGCGTATGTTCTCAGCAGTATTAAAAAATCCCGAGTAAAAACTTGTTGTCAAGTACTCGTGGAAGCAAATATTTACTATTTATATGTATTTATATAAATTTAATGTTCCTTCATAGTTTATTACCTTAGTTTTACGGTCGATTAGTGATTTTCCAGCATATCAATTTACAATTATGAACCGAGGTTTTATTATTTCATGCCAAAATATATAAAATTATTTTGTATTGTAAAGTTGATTTTCTATTTAATCTTTTAATGCAAATGTTGATGTTCTAAGGTAGGTAATAACACTGACAACTGCTAATTTTAAAATCTAGATTAAAATCTAAAACAACCTTGACATATAAAATCAAGTCATGTGTTTTCTCGATCAATGAACCGGAATTAACAACTAGTAGAAATAGTATCTTAGTAAAGTTTATTGGTCGGTCCCATCAGGATGTTGCCCTTCACTGCACACATCCTTCACATCAACAACATCCAAAGAACTTGATTCTGAGGTGAAGGATCATGTGGTCTTTCTGCCTTTAACTGAGAGATCAAACTTATTGAAAAATGCTATTGCTAAGTTACGTTTATTGGTTTGTTTTGGAATGTTGTCACTGCGGAGTCAAAGCTCACTGTAAGTAAGTAAAGTTTATTGTTATTGGATGGTTCCCGGATGTTGCCCTTCACTACGGGATCAAGCTTAATGCAAGACACTTTTACTTGAGCAAGGTGAAGTTCATTGGTCGATTTCAGGATGCTGCCCTTCACAGTGAGATCAAGAATTATTGCAAAATGCTTTTGCTTAAGCTAGTGAAGTTTATTGGTTATATCTAGGATGTTGATCTTCTTTTTTATGTTACTGAATGATTTGACGAGCTAGCCGTTCACCTGATGTTAAACGCCACGGCTGCCCATAACAGAACAGTGTCAATCGGAACCCCAAAATAGAGTTTCGAGCAACACTGCGCTGCGCACATCATCCTGAGACATCAGCACAGTCTGGTAATAAGATTACTCGACTGTGAGATCAGATCATAAAGTCTCAATTGCCCAGTAATTTCACTAGCTACAGTACCCTTCAAACCGCAACACAGTAGTGCTTGCGCACTACTGTGTTTGTGTGTGTGCTTGGCGGCAGAATAACTGGCAAAGCGGTGGTACCTACCTAGACGAACTTTGCAACAAAGTCCTACCACCTAGTAAAACACTGTAAGATTAAACTCATTGCAACATGTTTTTGCTTGATTAAAGTGAACTTCATTGCTCAGTTCCTTGATTTTGTCCATCACTATAAAATCAAGCTTACTGCAATGTGCTTTTACTTAAATAGGTGCATATATAAATTTATTGGTTAGTTCTAAAATAATATCCTTCACTGAGATATCGAACTCACTGCAAGACGCTTTTGCTTGATGATAAATTTTATTGGTTGGTTTCATTAGGGTGTAGTCCTTCACTGTGGGATCAAAGCTTATTGCAAAACTTTAACGAACTTCGTTCTATTTTAGTTTGAAAATTATCGTGAGTATGACACATTAGTAACTTCGTACTAGATCATAGTTCGACTTACATAACTTCAATCACTACTACCACAGATAATATAATACTAGCCAATTACTAACCATTTTAGCTTCATTAATAAAAAGTAGAATATTAATGAAACTGCGCCTAGTAAACTTTAAGACAAGAAATCCTTGTCGTAGATATTAACACTGACATTTTTATGAATTCAAGGCTAGCCTTAAAAAACTTTAGTAAAACGTTCAACCCATATATTCCTATCAACTGTCAAATTACATTAGTCAATATTGTGCCGTGTGGTCCCAGTCCACCCCAACTCTTCGCGTGGGTGTCGTAAGAGGTCAAATTACATTAGTCAATATTGTGCCGTGTGGTCTCGGTCCACCCCAACTCTTTCCGTGGGTGTCGTAAGAGCTCTAATTACATTAGTCACTATTGTGCCGTGTGGTCTTGGTCCACCTCATCTCTTCCCGTGAGTTTTGTTAGAGCTCAAATAACATTAGTCATTATTGTGCCGTGTGGTTTCGATCCACCACATCTCTTCCCGTGAGTGTCGTAAGAGCCAGCTAATCGAATATCCAGGTAATGGGTTTCTCAGCATTCTCCTTGGTTCATTAAATTCTGCAGCATCCACTAAGATGGCTTCCCAAGCGGCAAGCGCGGTGATTATGCAAAACCTCTGCCCTTCCTTACGATAAGCATCCAAAAGTAGCGTTTTATAGGGGTATCCTATGTCCAGGAGTGCACGTCTTCCAGCTGATTATGATGTTATACCACAGCATGATTGGCTGCTTATAATTCTTATTCTGACGAATTGGCTAATCACTATTCGGTATTTTGTTCTTTTTATTCCAGATTTAGTTTCATATTTCTAAAAGTATTGCTATCATTTCAACTTATTTGTAAGGGAACAACATAATATGTTAAAAGTTTTAATAAACTAAGTACTTAAGAAATAGTCAAGACCGACTGTCTTCAGCAATACTCCCAATCGAAGCAGATTTAGCTGCCAAAATCAATTACAAATTCTTACTAAAGGAATTCTGTAAAGGAAAAAATTGAAACAACATTATTAGAATAACATTTTTATATGGTTTAGACGCAAATGCATTAACCAAAATGACGCAGAATGACCAAAATGAAAAATTACCAATAATGGCTAATGACTAATTTGAATTTCAGTAATAGACTAATTTCAATTTCGCCATATCCGGGAAAATTGCACCTACACCCACTCGCTCTGATATTGTAACAAATTGTGTGTAAAAGTGTTATATTTGGTTTTTACTCGAACAAGCTCAGATAATTTTATTCGAAGTTTGTTATCGAGGTAATGACTAACAAGAAACATCAAATAAAATGTACGTACTCATTATGTGGACAATGTAAATCTAACGAGAACACGAAAAACGTTAAATCTACCCGAAATATATACTTTATATCATAATAAGCACCCGATAAAATTTATGACAGAAATATCCTCTTTAGTTATGTGCACCCCGTCCTTTACCACTTCGTCAAATTCTCTCCATCCAAAGGTTGCCTGGAAGAGATCGCTTTTAGCGATAAGGTCACCCATTGTTACACTTTATGGAGTTGTTTTTTTTTTTTCTTTGTATTTTTATTATTGGTGTATACAATAAAGAGTTCATCTATCTATCTATCTAATTTCTTATTTGATGTGAGGAGTGAAAGTTGTATTGATTCGGGTCTCTGCTTTGATTTCTATTATTAGATAATAATTAAAGCAAACATGGGTCAATTAATTGTAAGTTACGCATGGCATGATACAAGGTCTGTCAGTAAAAAATATTATAACAGGTTTGCTTGAATTTTTACCTTGCACTTTACATATATATGCAGTTCTGACACATTCCTTCGGACACTCTAATTAAAATAGACAAAGTGCGAATGGTGACTTGAAAAATTTAAATGGCTCAATATTTCGCTTTTACAAAAATGTGGTCTTATTATGTAGGTACCTATATAGTCTCTCTATTTCCGTCATTAAAACATGCAAGTGTTTAGATTTGTCAATAGTACAATTCATTTTATTAATTCACGAGCTTCTGCCCGCAGCTTAGCCCGTGGCATGGCCTATGGGAAAATAATTCAACCAGCCATTTCACCCTCTTAAGGGTGGAATTTCAAAAAATCCTTTTTTAGCGCATGCCTACGTCATAACATCTACCTGCATGCCAAATTACAGCCCGATCCGTCCAGTGGTTTGGGTTGTGCGTTGATAGATCACTATGTCAGTCAGTCAGTCACCTTTGAGTTATATATATTTAGATTAAGTACCTTTTAATATAATAATGTTCAAATCATTCATTAAAAATCAATCATAAATGGTATCAATTAAACATATTGGTTGTGGATTCTACATTAAATTAAATTTCATGGTATCATAATATGCTTTGTCCACCAAGAACTCGTTAAGTTTATTTTTGAAAATGAAGTCATTCTCAATACGTAACCTTAGGGATCAATAGGGAATCTTATTAAAAATTACATTCTGTATGGCTCGAAATTAATTTTAATAACAATTAATATAAAGATAATAATAACGGCCAACGATCGCATACGTGGGTTCTAGACCCTAAAAAGGAGTCCCTGTATCTAAGGACCCAGGAACTACTAGGACCATGATTCCACAACACACATACTCAAAACCAGTATTTGCGCTTTTTTCTGTGCACTCGTGTTGTCGCCGGAATCGAACCCGCCACCTCAAATAAGCATATCTGTAACCGCAATGATTAATTAAATAAAAAATAGGGTATGTAAACCTTACTTACCAAAAAAGGTATACATAAGATAAAACTATTTTTAAATTATATTTGTTATTTCAAATTTCCGTGATTTATGAATAGCATCGAAAAATTCTTTTTTTATTATAAAAGAATAACTTTAAGATTAGTCTCACAGAAACTTCATTGAAATCGGTGTAGTATTTTGGTTTTCAAATAAAAATAACTGGAATATTCTAGATATTAAAAACAAATAACCTTGAAACATAATACCAGTTCATTGCGTTACGAAAATCATAAGGGCTGACAAACTATTAATAGCTGTTAAATAAACAATTCTTAATTAGTCAGTAATTTTTCCAGCTCAATAGAAACAATATGCAGACGGCACGACGTTCGCAGCAATAGGTTTATCACAACATAATAACACACTTAAATAAAACCGCGGTAAACGTTTCTCAAACAGTTAAAACAGAAACATTGTGAGTCGCGCACGTGAGAGAAACCAGTTCTATAAACGCGGTATCTTCGCGCAAAATGTATAAAATTCTTACGTTTGTTTATTTCTTGAGTTACGCTCTAGCGGCGCCGGGTACCCTTGACTTTACTCCGCTCAACGAGTTCTCTCTAAAGTTACTTGATCACACGTACGCGTTCCAAGAAAATTTCGGGAGAAGCAACGTAGCCATATCGCCGATATCAGTATGGAGTCTCTTCTCTCTGCTAGCTGAAGGATCATCGGGTCAAACTTTCAAAGAGCTGGTCACAGAGTTAAGATTGCCAGCGGACCTACGAGGGACACAGGCACTGCATTTAGCAACGAGCCAGCTATTAAGAAACGACTACAAAGATGTGACCTTGAAAGGACAATCAGCTATGTTTTCTGACTGCACGCTACAAATCCATCCTGAATTCTGCCAAGCTGCTACGTCATACAACACTGATATTTACTCTGTCGATACTTCAAATACAGCCAAACTGGCTGCAGATATAAATAAATACATCTGCTTAGCCACTGAGGGAAGAATTTTAAATGCAGTTAAACAAGAGAAACTAGAAAATCTACGCTTGATTCTCGTTGATGCTCTATACTTCAAAGCCAACTGGACTCTTCCGTTCGACCCAACGGAGACTAAAGAAGAAGATTTCTATAATTACCAAGGCAAACCAATAGGAAGGATCAACATGATGTACCATAAAGGTCCTTATCATACAGCAGATGTGACCCGGCTCCAAGCGCAAGTTCTTGAAATGACTTATGGGAAGAACGAAGAGTTCTCCATGCTGATTCTTTTGCCATTCGATGGGACGCCAATCAAACAAGTGCTGGAAAATCTGGCGTCTCAGCCTTTTAATTGGATAGATGATGTGAGAAGCGATGAGGAATTGTCTAACATAGACGTATATGTGCCCCGTTTTAAAATTTCATCGCAAGTCGATTTGATTCCACCATTGCAGTATACTGGAATCCAGTCGATCTTTGACGTGCAAAAAGCGGAACTACCAGGTGTTTCTGATAGTCCTCTGTACATTACTTCCGTAACTCAAAATATAGATTTAGAGGTCACTGAAGAAGGTACTGAGGCTGCAGTTGCCACAGTCATTGGCTTAGAAGACAGATTCTTAGGGAACAGGTTCGAAGCAAACAGAGACTTTGTGTTTATGATTATGGAAAGAAAATCCAACCAAATATTATTTGCTGGTGTTTACCAAGAACCTTCTGTGGTGTAACTGTGGACTTATTATGTGATCGGAGAATAAACGATAGATAAATGACCGTAATTTGTGTCAATTAGATGTATCGTTGAATGAGATAGGAGTGTTTCTTATCATGTAGTTGCGTGTGGTTAAATTATTATAACTTTTGGTTTATTCATTTGAGATATCATTTTGTACACGACAGGTAAGGAAGTATTCAAATACTGTGTAATCGGGATTATAATACGGTCGTGTAAGGTTATTCAATACAATAGCATACAAATGATTCCATGTTTATATTAAACAGCTGTCGTTTTGTTATTGCGTTCATAATTTTGATAGCATTTTTTCTTTTCGTAAAATTCAGATTTCATTACTATTATAATTTTGTTTACGTCGATAATTTCATGTTTATTGCGATTTGCGTCTTTGTGCTGGTGCTGAGAAACGGGATTTTTCTCACAGAAAGAGTAAATGAGCCATAGTCCTCCATACACATGGCCAAGTGAGGTTTGGCATATTAGGTACACATAAATGTGTTCGAATTCTTTCAACGTTATAAAAGTGAATGAGAATTCCTCGTATAATTTGGAAAATTACTGGCGTAACCTATTGTTATTTTGTTTTGTAGCGTGTGGCCGGCCGAGGTTTAATCCATGGTCATTTTATTTATTTTGTAGCTATGATGCATAAGATTGAGGCTCGTGTTACATAACGATGCTAAGACATCAATCGTTGTTCAAATCGAGACATTTTCATGAAACCCTTTTGAATCGCCACTTAAATCAAGGAGTGTTTGAGGCTATTGTAATCCGATATTTTCTAGGCAGGTTTTATCCAATTAATTTAGCGAATTATCGAAAAACCACGGTATATATTTTCATTTCATCCACACCCTCTGTGGTGTGGTGGTTGAGCAGGTCATAGCCCGGAGGCGGTGGGTTCGATTCCCACGGCACGACAAGTAATTTGTAAACAGAAAAAAAGCTCAAATACTTGTTCTGTGTCTGGATGTTGTGGGACCATGGTCCTCGTAGTTCCTGGGTCCCTAGCCCCAAGGGAATCCTAGTTAGGGTTCAGGATCTATGTATGTGATCGTTGAGCGTTATAATTATTTATTTTTATTATTTATTTTTTGTTAACCGGATAACCTTTAACTAACTATTAAAACATTACCTCCTGGTATTAAAAATCGACAAAGATAATTTTGAACAGGTTTAATTTAAAAAAGCTAGCGACAAAAACTTGATAACATCGATACCTAACAAAAAAGAAAAATTCCTGTGGTTCGTAAATATAGTGTTTAAATTCGAGCTTGATCATTATTTTCCACATTTAATGAGTTACAACAACCATTTGTATAATGTATGGCCATTACACTATCAAGTTAAGCCGATGGACACATCGTTTACAATAGTGACCGGTTTAAAAAAATAAAAAACGAAAAATATAACATGGTATATTTAATTAACCTGGATGCACGATGCATCCTATTACGTTTTATTTACCTCTTTGCTGGTCGAACTGGCCATGCCTGTTTTTAACTGATACATATAATTATGTTATTTGTTACTTCCATTTCTAAAAAAAGACTACAATAAAAATCCTCTTATAGTATTTTTTATTCTTATTAGTTATTTTTATACATTGATTTTGATGTTAAGCACCACAGCCACCTATAACAGAACAGTGTCACTCGGAACTCCAAAATATAAGGTTTTGCGTGACACTGCACTGCGCACGTCATCCTAAGACAGCACAGTCTGGTAATAAGATAACTTGACTGTGAGATCAAATCATAAAATCTCAATTGCCCAGTAATTTGACTGCTACAGGGCCTTTCAAACCGAAACTCAATAGTGCTTGCAGACTACTGCTTGATGACAGAATAACTGGCAAAGCGGTGGTGCCTACCTAGACGAACTTTGCAGAAAAGTCCTACCACCAAATAGCCTAGCTTACCTTTACATCTATTGGTAAACTCGAACTATGAATACAAGTTATCGAGTTTATTCGAATGTACTCGCTAATTAGTATAGTAAAGAATTTATATGAAATCCTTATTTAGTGCTATCGCTATAGTATAGTATTTGATATAGAGTACAGTAATATAGATACCTAATACACATAAACTCAAACTACTATATATATTGACTGGCCCGATAGCTCAGTAAGCCGGTAGTAAGCTAGTAACCCTGCCTTCTGAACGGTTGTGGGTTCGTACCCAGGACAAACATTTGTGTGATGAACACATAGTTGTTTGTTCTGTGTCTGGGTATTACATTGTATTATATGTATGAATTTACAAACAAAAAGTATTTAAGTATTGTATCGGTTATCTGGTTCCCATAATACGAGCTTTGCTTAGTTTGGGGCTAGATGGCGTTGTGTGAGGTGTCCACACATATTATTATTATTATAACGAGTATTGGTTAAAAATCACATCAGTTATTCCTTTTTCAAAATTAACATTTATTACAATACACAATACAATGCAAAACGCTTTGTTGACACCAAAAATAAACATGTAGAAAAGAGAATTACATAATAAGATAGTTACAATGGGCGGTCTTATCGCTAAGAGCGATCTCTTCCAAACAATTACCTTTAATTAGTGTCATGAGTTTATTAATTTGTTTTATTTTCTGATAATGAGTGAACTGTTTTTCTGGGTATTACAGATCTATACTCAATCGTCGATTGATGCTCAAGTGAAATTTCATTCGTTATTTAATGATTTTTTTAATAAAATCTCGTCTTGCTCATAGATTCACACTGAGCGTAGTTCTGTAATACGGGCCTGTTTGTACTAAGCTTTGACAGCTTCTTTATATATTAAAAAGGTATAAGTAGAATCTTTCCCGCCGCCATTTTGTACTTTTGTCAAGTTTCCGACCATCACACTAATATTATAAAGGCGAAAGTTTGTATGAGTGTTTGTGTGCATGTTTGTTACCTGAAATATCATTAACTTGATAAATTATCAATTATTTGACACTGGCTAAATACACAAAGCCAAAACATAAAAAAGGGGTGAAACCATCATCTGTCTCTATTTTATTTACAAAGTTTACTCAAGTGCACTGTGTTTTAAAAACACACTCTTAAATAATTTATTCCATTTGACTCTAGACTTTAAGCTTCCTTCTGGACACCAAGGCTTCCGGTATTCATTGAACTCTTTTGACCCCGAATTCAGGAATTATAAATGCATATTTTTTGACAAAATTACATCTATCAAGGTTATGCAAATTTTATTATATCCAACGAAAATTCTTTAATTCACTCCTATATCATTCTCACGGTAATTGAGTTGTGTGACGTCATAGCGCAACAAAAAGTTGGGTTGTCGTATCCAGTTTTTAGCTTAATTTCAAACATTGGCTATCCGGTTTCAAATTTAGTTATTTACATTTGGAACTATTGTAATTACTGAGGTATTTTTTAATTCTTGTAATTATCGTGATTAGGCACGTTTATGATGGATGATAAAAAACACCAAGCTATTTACTTGCTATAAAATAATTAAAATCTGACATAACGTTTATTATTGCGTTATTTTAGGAACACTATTCTTAACTCTAATCTAATTTGAACAAGCAACTGTTATGGGCAGCCATGTCACTTAACATTAGGTGAACGACTAGCTCCTCAAGTCATTATAAAAAAAAACTTTAAATTGTAATTATTTAAATTAATTGTCGATATGTATTTGTCGAAAAATTGACATTTATATAATTTATATAATTAATTTAAATAGGAATTGTGTAATACAATACAACACAAACTCTTTATTATATACCACTCAATTATTATGTTCTTCTCTTCGTTTAATGTCTTGCTATCACTTTTTAGCGATAATTTTGCCAATGTCAAATAAGGAATTAATGTGCGGTTATGTCAAAAAAGTCTTGGTTTGCCAGTCAAAATGCCACAGTAAAATTTTGCATATTTCACTAGGAAAATTAAAATTCAATAATACACGGGTTATGGAAAAAAAAATCAAAATTCACAAATGCCATTTTCGGATTCTTTTCAATGACCCGACCTCAATTATGTTACATAATAACTTGTAGAAGATATTACAACTATTAAATGTCAAATAGAAAATATTCTATGATGATGCTACAATTCTGTAAATTTATAAAACATCGTATTTAATTTAAATGACATCATTTATTGGATTTCCAGGCAAAATACTTCTACTCGTAGTTAATTAAGTATCTAGATACTTTATTAATTACGAGTAGGAGTATTTTGCCTGACCAATTGCGGCTGTTAATATAAAATGATGCTTATATTATACTAGATAATATAAGTATCGTTTTATATTAACAGTTGCGTCGTAGCGTGTGTACGGTGGTTGGTGCTATATATCTACATAATTAATAACAATAATAATAATAATAACGCCCAACGATCAAACACATAGATCCTGGACCCTCACTAGGATTCCGTGTGTCTAGGAAACTAGGAACTGGTGCTCAGAACAAGTATTTGCACTTTTTTGTTCTGTGCACAAATACTTGTCCTGTTGCGGGAATCGAACCCGCCGCCTCCAGGTTATGAGCCGACCTGCTCACTTACCACACCAGGGAGGCTGTCAAATCAAAAAAATATTATTAAATATTAGTCAGGCGGGCTAAGAATCCATGTGGTTGGAGCGTGTGAGCTTGTTGAAGGATTTTTATCCGGCATGAGGTATTATTATTACATAGTAAACACAAACTATAGACAAAACTCGTATTTATGGAGGGCCAGCAATGGGTTTAATGTACTTGATAAGCGTCTTAACTTTGACCTATTCTGTACAAGCGTAGCGTCGGCCAGGCAGCGGTTGAGCAGCGAATTCTTTGACTAATTAATTACCAATAATTAACTGTAATATTTTTAGTTACTTGGCTAGCTGCTACCTTAATTATTAATCTACTTATAATTTATTATTGTGCATAGCTATTCTATAACTTAGTAAGTAATACCATGCAGTGCGTATGTAGGTAGTGCTCTTAGGTGTTTACTTCATTTAAATTGTACTCTTTGTTGTCTATCCGTGAGGACCTTTAATTGGCTTCTTTTTTTGTAAACGTATGTCTATTGTAATTATAACAGCTGTTGGTCTTCGAAGAATAAAATAAATAAATAAATTTTGTCGGTGTCAGCAGCGGCGGAACATGTGTGACGGCTTTAAATATAAACATACCTAATATTATTTTATACACTTAACTATTTGTTGGTAATAATAATAGCTATTCACTGTTATTTTCCGAAGCATTTACATTACAATTAGTACCTATAAGTTGTATAATAAAGACAATACTTAATTTAATGCATTGGAACGTCGTTGATACATATTATAATGACATAATTTTAATAAATGATTTTCCTGTTTGTATGTGCATTACTATTATTAATATATTTTATTTATTTACGAGCTTCTGCCCGCAGCTTCGCCCGCGGCGTGGCCTACGGGAAAATAATTCAAACACTAATTTCACCCTCGTTCGGGTGGAATTTCGAAAAATCCTTACTTAGTGAACGCCTGCGTCATAACATCTACCTACATGCCAAATTTCAGCCCGATCCTTCCAGTGGTTTGGACTGTGCGTTGATAGATCACTGTCAGTCAGTAAGTCACCTTTGAGTTTTTTATATTTAGATACATATTTAACCGATTTCAATAAAAGAGGTGCTGCGTCTGCTGCTGAAGACGTCCCCTGCTAAATATATGACTCTCCCAAAGAGTCCCTGTTTTCTTATTTATTAACGGGAGTAATTATTTTTACTTTAAAATTTAGTGCAATAGCAAAGTAAACCGTAAAACGTGTAGGTACTTCCGGTTGAATTTCAAACACAGAACTGCACAATTAATTGTATTTATGAATTTTATATTACATTTTTTTTGAGTTATTGAACAATATTGCCGCTCCCGCCAAGCAGTAGTGTGCTGTGTTCCGGTTTGAAGGGCACTGTAGCTAGTGAAATTACTAGGCAATTGAGACTAAGTTCACTAGCTAAAATTCCCTTCAAACTAGAACACAGTATATATATAATATGCATATATCTCTTATGGATCGTGAAAAGCCGGGGCAGGACGCTAGTAACTTATAAACTTATATATTGTAGCTCAACTTTGATCACAATTTTAATTGGGAAAGTCATTAATCATATTTTAATTATGATAAAGATAATTTGGTACCGGTTTCTAGCTCGGTATTTATTTGTAAGTCAAAGATGCACCGCGGTTTCACCTGTTATTATCTTGTTTTCCCTCAATAACTCAGTAAAAAGTAAGCTACGTTGTTCTTGGTAGTACCACACTAATATTATAAAGCCGAGTTTGTATGTGTGTATATTTGTTACTCCTTCACACTCAAACAGCTGAATGGATGAAATTCGGTAACAAGATAGCTTATACACTCGATTAAAATATAGGCTACATTTTATTCCGGAAAAGTGAAATTTTCCCGTGGGATGAGCAAATAATTAAAATACTTTTTATCCGCGGGTGAAACTGCGGGTCGCAACTAGTAAATATAAATTCGATTTTATCGATCAGTTGAAATACACAACAAGGAGGTCAATCAGACCCATGTTCATGGTGCGAAGGCTTAAGGTCAAGAAGGGAAAGGCATGTACCCTAATTTGCCTTTTGTACTCAATACAATAAACAATAGGTTTCTTAAGTACCGTGGAGGATGGGTATGGGTTTGTGCCAATTGTGTACAATGTAGATCGGATGCGTGGAACCAATGATGCAACTCTCGTGAGAGATTCTCAGTTCAAGGGGTGAGAACAAAAAGGGTTTAACTGTCAATTTTTTTTTTTATCTTCTAGGCAAGCGTGTTACATCCTAGACCACATCATCACTTACCATCAGGTGTGATAGTGGTCAAAGGCGAGCCTATCAACCAATAAAAAAAAAATTGATAGTTTCAAGAAAATTGACTTTAAACTTCGACGGCTTCATTTTAATGTAGAGTGCTTATAAGGTAATAAAAAAATTTTATGATAAAGAGTCCTACAGTGTAAACAATGCATTGGTGACGCGTCCTCCGGTGTTACAGATGTCCATAGACTACGGTACACTTCCCATCAGGTGGGCAGTATGCTTGTTGGCTCCCTTTAACATAAAAAAAAAATGTAAGTTTCAGTTGCTTGAAAATGTATTAATTCTATTTCACTTTACATTTACACTTACTTTAGCTAAAAGATTCTTCGTATAACTTAAATATAAAATATCCTCAGTAGATCTGCAGGTGCAATGCATTGGTGATGCCTCCTCCTGTGTTACAGATGTCCATAGGCTACGGCACACGTCCCATCAGGTAAGCCGTATGTTTGTTGCTCCCTGTAACACAAAAAAATCTGGTAAAATTTGGCTTCTTTCATAGTTTTATCAAATTTTTCTTCTTGTACCGCTTTTCCCTTGTCTTTTTTCAATTTTTTATTTAATTTTATCATCTGTCGTTTTTTGCGTGTTGCCCCTCCTCCTTCACTTGTTCTGACAGCTGAAAACCGCGGGAGCGTTGGATTCGAAAGCCGTCTCTTTTCGAAATCGCTAACAATCGTGTCGATTCTGTGTCGCATACTCTAAAGCTAAACGAAATTAACATATTTCCGTCTTTTTCATTTCCCCTTTATCAGAAGAGTACCGCCATACTTTAAGTTTACTCTAGTTTTAGAGAATGCGACACAGAATCAACACCAATATTTATTTTATTTATGGTAATTATTATGTCATAAATGAAATAAGTATTTGTTCAGCTGCATTTCATCCCCTCTCCTATCACATAGGTACACACTCAATCACCCACGACACACACTCTCATACACTCACACACACCCTTACACCCAGTTACACCTCACTCAGGCATGCATTTATCCTCTTGGAATACTTAATTTCTCTTATTTTACTATATTATCAATCTATTTTATTTTTAATATACTTACCTGCTACGTGTTACTTACAATTTTACGTATGTATAAACGTTTATATAGTAAATAAAATAAAATAAAAACGAAATGTTCAATAAGTAAGCATTGGTATGCCAGAACACAGGTTTTCCTAGTTTGGGTACCAAAGTTTTCCAACCAGGAGTAAACTATTTGATTTTTCGTATAGACGGTTTTATGTTTAAACCATATGTGTAAACATTTAATAAATAATATAAACAAATGCAAATACAAATGAACATGAAACATGATTTCAACCAATAGGAACTTAAATTTGTATGAATATCATGGTTTCAATACATCCAATATACACAATCAATCACTGGATACACTGGTTGAAATCCTTTGTTTTCAGGCTCTGGACTATTTTGGAGGAAAATATAGTTCGAAGCTTCCCCAATGCTGCCCAGCCGAGTTAGATTCTTCGTGTCACTTCTTTGTCGAATACGTTACCTTCTAGTCTACAATGCAGTGTCAATGACATTTCATTTCACAAGTAGGTATATCACTGGAATAGACACCTTTAGTGCATGCGCCATCTATTCATTTCTAGTATAATTATTTTCCCAGTCCTTTCTTTACCATACGGTATACTATCCTACAAAAAAAAACTAAAGTTTTTACCTAGATTTTACCTTGATTCTTCCTTGATTAGAGGTAACAATATGATGAACGTAGTATCTTACAAAGCCAAGAGATGGCGCTGCGTTAAAGTCTTCCAAACTGATTTTGTATAAATTGACGAAAATTTTGTCTTACTTTTCTTTAGTTTGAAGTTATACATTATCTACATACATTTTACTGGAGATTTTTCGGTACCTACTTAACCACTTTATATTATTATGTGTCATGGGATGGAATTTCATCAAGAACAAAAAATCGTTCCAATAAATTTCAATAGATGACGCTACATGTAGCATTTTTTAAATTAACAGTAAAATTCAGAATACAATATAACAGGCGAGTTTTGGCGGGAAAGCGAAAGAGATTGCGTTACTGCATTGTATTATTTTCCTAAAATTGTGCTATTTTCAGTGTTAGTGCATAAACTTGGTGGCATTCTATTCGTTAAGTGCTGGATTACAGGTGAGAGTGTGGGAAAATGGTATAGGTAATGATGGTGAAACATTTCTTTTCTTGTTGTTTCCAAAACTCCATAGAAGCTTCAAGTAAAGTTGCCATCACTTTACTAGGATTATGACTTTGACTAGACTATGACTTGACTTCGACTGTGACTTGACATATATTTGCGTGAAATATCATTAACTTGATAAATTATCAATTACTTGACACTGGCTAAATACACAAAAGTGTGGAGCCAAAACATAAAAAAATTAGGATTTAAAAAATCATTATCTGATTGGGCTTATAGAATATTATTATATTCTATAAGCACAACAAGACAATTTTGTCTACCGTCTGTGCTGGGGATGATCCCATTTTATTTAGGGTTGGTTCAGCATGTTTATTGAAGTAAAACTTTACTCACGCTTAACTTGGGGAGTAAGCTGGTGAATGCGAAGCGAACGGAAGTTGAAGTTGGTTTACGTAGCCATCGCCAACATAACAAAGTAAAAAAATATTATTATGCTGGTATGTCCGGTAAAATGACAATTTAGAACTCTCAAGATGGCGACATTAACATTAAACAAAGCAAAAACAAAGTTATACCGGCCGATAGATGGAACAATAGAAAAGGATTCATAAAAAATGTTTTTTCTATCAGCCTACTTACCGCAATCCTCCTTATAGACGGGATCACAAATATTAGATGAGCACCAGCTTTAAAAAAAGAATCGTCAAATCGATTCGCCCAGTCGAAAGTTCTGAGGTGACAAACAATTGAGAACCTCCTTCTTTTTTGGAGTCGGTTGAAAAACAACGCAAATCATAGATGGCTTGACGCCTATCGTCGCGCTCCAAGAAACAAGCACAAAATTACAGCCTCTGTGGTGTGGTAGTTGAGCAGGTTGGCTCATAACCCAGAGGCGGCGGGTTCGATTTCCGAATATTCCGAATTCCGAAATACAGAACAGCAGAAAAGCGGACAAATACTGATTTGTGCACAGAAAAAAAAGCGCAAATACTTGTTCTGAGTCTGGGTGTTGTGGGTCCTCGTAGTTCCTATGTCCCTTGACACGGAATCCTATTTAGGGTCTGGGATCTATGTATGTGATCGTTGGGCGTTATTATTATTATTGTTATTTTTAATTTGCTTACCCAATGCGATGACTCAAAAGCATATCACAAAAAGCCCAAGTGCGTCGCCGACAGACATTTCCTTCTAAAGATCGTGAGGAGACGTCACGACGACGGCGTGACATTCCCATCACATACCTAGGCACTTATTAATTATATTCAATAAGCTTATAATGGGTTTTCCCAAAGAGTTAAAGGCGTTCAAATTTCTGCTGATTTGTATGGAAGCACGCAAGACAAAATAGGTGTATTTAAGTACCCATACCTAAATATCAGCATCTATCTATACATATAAAATTCAAAGTCCTGACTGACTGACTTATATATCAAGGCACAGCCTAAACCGCTGGACCTAGAGAATTGAAATTTGGAGGGTGTGTTCTTTGTAAAGTGTAGTTATCCACTAAGAAAGGGTTTTTCGAAATTCCACCTCTAAGAGGGTGAAATGGGTGGTTGAATTATCTATTAAAAAATTTCATTGACTCAAAAATGTATACACAACAAGAAAAATATGCCATTCGTTTCCTATAGGCCACTCGGGCGAAGCCGCGGGCAGAAGCTAGTAGATCATATGATGATAATTACGCAATTATTCATACAACTTATTAAACTAAAAACTTCTTTAACCACGTTTAGCACTTTTTGGATGAACAAAAATCATGGATGCGTCACATGCGTCATCGTCAAGGGCGGATCCAGGACTTTTTTCTGGGAGGGGCACAAGAGGCGTGCCCCTATGCCCCCCCCCCCCCTTAAATCCGCCCTTGAGTCATCGTCAACGAACGCTTTGTTATGTCACCAATTACTTAGTTTCAATTCGGCAGTCCCCAAAGACTGCCCCGCACATCATTTTTTTTGCAGCATTAAGAATAATATATGTCTTGATATGAAGATCATTTACTGACTCATTGATGTGGTATAAACTGATACACGCATGCTTGCGGTACTTTTTTGTATTGTTCATAGACAAAGCATTTCACGTCTCCTCAAGAATTGAAGATGCCTTCGTAATTGTCTCCAAAAAGTCTAAAATTTAAAAAGTATCTTTCTTGATGGTCTCTCTCTTTCTCTCTCTCTCTCTTTCTCTCATCAAAAAATGATGATGCAGTTTGCGATGGTGCATACTTACTAGAAGATTCCATATAGAACAGATATTATCTATTTATTTCAAAATTTTACGCATATAATCCATTCTTTCTTTTTTTTAATATAGGCTTATGGTAATAGGTTAGACTATAAAGTCTGTGGAAGACTCACGTCCCTATATGGCTCATGTGGATGACTCATTGATCCTTTTTTAGTATATAGGTGTATTAATCGACATCCAAACTTTGGCCCACTAGATTCCCTTTTCTAGACAGATTTCTATTAGTCGGCTTTATATTGAAGCCAGAAGTAATCACTGACGTGTTTTCAACACAGGCCAGAAAGTGTCGAAGCTATCAACCATATATTTAGATCAATGAATAGAGCCCACGCGTTTATGAACATCCTCAAATAATGGGTATTTTCAAACAAATACAATTCAAAATGGTCCATTCAAAATGACCAATTCTACATTTATTTTTGCTGACGTGACCACTGTCATGTTGCTATAATACCTTTAAAATTTCGAAAGTTCAAAATGACCAGTTTTCGATTTATTTTAGTTGACATGTTAGTGATCACGTCAACTAAATTAAATGTACATTTTGCTAATAAAGCCTTCCAAAAGCTTATAGTGTTTGGCTTTTTCAAAAAGACGGACTTAAGATGAAGTAGGTACGGTCTAACACGTCAAAGAAAACAGCATTTAGAATGAGTTCAAGTTGTTGACTTTTGTCTATAGGTTTGTTGTACTAGACAATAAATTATTCAAGCTTTGTAACAGAATTTGGGTACACTGTAATTTGGATGTTTACAGTTACATGGTTACAAAAGTAAAGTATTCAAAGCTGTTTGAATGTAGATGGAGAATGTCACAAATAATGTTTACACTAAAAGATTTAGGCATGTGTATAGAAAATGTCTACTTATTTACCCATTAAATAAATTCAAACTTCGTGATCTCCAGTGTACCTGCCTACAATTTATTTGATCCTAAAACGGTTCTACTCCATTGTTTTCTGTATGGAAACAAGCAAATAAATCACTGCACATGTTATTTTAGCCTGATGACTAAAGTGGCGTCAGCCTGCGGTGCGAAAATAAATGCTTCTAGTTCAATGCTTCTGATTGATACTTTTCATCATAAAATTGTCCTCCTTTTGAAAGGCATGCTTGTTTATTTATCAAAAAAAAAACTGAAAATTAAATTAAATATTTCAGATATATTAATTATCTATATATAGATACTAGGTGGTAGGACTTTTCTGCAAAGTTCGTCTAGGTCGACCACCGCTTTGCCGGTTACCCTGCAACCAAGCAGTAGTGTGCAAGCACTACTGTGTTCCGATTTGAAGCTGTACTACACTAAAAAAATATTTAACCAAACTGTTTCGGTAATTTCATTTATACCAAGGCCAGATCTAACAGTTAAGTTGATTTGACAAAACTGGTTTAATTTGTATGCCAACGATTTTACAAGAGATACTTTGTTTTTGCTTAGGTATTACTCAAGTTATGTAGTCACTTTTTTAAGTTACAGGTAGACGAAAGCTTAGTTACATATAACGAAGTTTTTTTTCAGTGTAACTGCACTGTAGCTAATGAAATTACTGGACAAATGAGACTATGATTTGATCTCACAGCCGAGTAATCTTATTACCAGACTGTGCTGTCTCAGGACGACACGTGTAGTGTAGTGTCACGCGAAATATTTTGGAGTTCCGAGTGACCCATGTTCTGTTATGGGTGGCCGTGTCGCTTAACATCAGGTGAACGACTAGGGCGTCATATCATTCTTAACAAAAAAAAGCGTCAGTTTGAAAGTCACACGGCCTACCACTGAGCCTATCCTTCTAAACTATGGTGTCACTCACTGCAATCGGGACCTTAATATAGAGGTCGTCGTCAAAGTTATTAAGAAGTATGCAGAAAGTCACCAATACAGACTTCACCATCACGTTTACTAGGTGGTAGGACTTTACTGCAAAGTTCGTCTAGGTAGGTACCACCGCTTTTGCAGTTATTCTGCCGCCAAGCAGTAGTGCGCAAGCACTGCTGTGTTCTGGTTTGAAGGGCACTGTAGCTAGTGAAATTACTGGGCAAATGAGACTTTATGATCTGAACTCACTGTTTAGTAATCTTATTACTAGATTGTGCTGATATCTCAGGATGACGTGCGCAGTGCAGTGTCACGCGAACCTCTATACTTTAGAGTTCCGAGTGACACTGCAGCTGATATGGGCAGCCGTGTCGTTTAACATCTGGCGAACGGCTAGCTCGTCACGTCATTCCTTAATATATAAAAAAAACGTGAACGTCGAGGCTATCCAGCTGCTCGATCACACGGATTCAGTTAGGAGATTGAAAAGAACAAAACCATTTGAGTTAGTGTAGTGGCATAGTTTATTAAGTGTTAGTATAATGTAGTGCAGTGAAAACAAGTGCTACCTAAAAAGAACACAAGAACAATGTGTCTTCGCCTTAATAGAGACAATAAGAAACGTGTTATTGGACACATTCTTAGATAATTCGATTGTAAAAGTTTAAGTTCAATTCAAATTACTCATTAGTCAAATATGGCTAGATTGTAATATTAGCAGAGTGTCATTATGCATTCTGGGAATAAGAAAAAAAAATCACTGCAAAATTTGTGGTTTACAAGTAAAATACTAGCTCCTAATAAGTAGAAGCGTGAGAGAGTTGAGTTCGGCCACTGGTACATTATTCTATATGAATAACATAAGAACTCAATCCAGGATTATAATAACTGCAAATAAGATTGTAACCTACTTTCTTTTGCAGCTTTCTCTCGTATCATATCACGAAGGTAGGCAATACCCAAATGGTAAATCCAAAGACGCAATCAGCTCAACCGCGCCACGCGTGGGTTTTCCTGCTACAAGATAGGGGCGTCGAATTAATTACTGTCAAATTGTTTAGATTTAAGTTGCACTTGCCGTGCGACACATAGGACAGTAAAAATAGAATTTAACCTTGTACTAAATTTCCGATCCATTTATTTTCATAAGGTTTAGAGGGTCTTGGTTAGTTCTGAGCTGTAGGTTGTGGGTTCGATTCCCACCTAGGACAAACATTTGTATGATGAACATAAAAGTTTGTCCTGAAACACCAAGTTTTGTCCACAAACAAAAAGTATCTAAGTAGGTATTCTATCGGTTATCTGGTTCCCATAGTTCAAGCCTTGCTTATTTTGAGACTAGATGGCACGGTGTGAAATGTCCACAAATGTTTATTTTATAAATGTTTATTTTACAAATGGTATTATATTATTATTTTACTAGGTGGTAGGACTTTATTGCAAAGTTCGTCTAGGTAGGTACCACCGCTTTGCCAGTTATTCTGCCGCCAAGCAGTAGTGCGCAAGCACTGCTGTGTTCCGGTTTGAAGGGCACTGTAGCTAGTGAAATTACTGGGCAATTGAGACTTTTTGGAGTTCCGAGTGACACTGTTCTGTTATTGACGGTCGTGTCGCTTAACATCAGATGAACGACTAGCTCGTCACAGATTTTTAGAGTTCCGAGTGACTGCATCTGATATGCATATATCAGCCGTGATAGCAGCAGATAGCAGCCGTGTCGTTTAACATCAGGCGAACGGCTAGCACGTCACGTCATTCCTTAACATAAAAAAAAACTAATTTATTTATTTAAGATACCCTATGGAACTGCTCGATTGAGTTCAGCATCACAATAAAACCTCTTTTTTTAATGTAATGCCTTAGTACCTGTGTCTTCCATATGGCTTACAATTTAAATTTGTTTGATGCTTTTAACTCCAGCAGAACCATAAATATACCTAATGAAAAACATTAAATAAGTGCCTATTGCGATTATTTCAAATATCAGACGACCGTAATTAGCCAGCGCAAAACCTGTTTGAGAAAACCTTCAAAACTGCGAGGTTCTTCACGTGACTTATAAATGACCAGCGGTATATAAAAACTGAATAAATGAAAATGATGATAAGTAGTAATTAAGATTTTTTTTAAAGATTTTCCCGCCATAACTCCAAATAAATATTTTGGATAATATTACCAGATAATGATAATAATAATAATCCTAATCACACTAATATTATAAAGGCGAAAGTTTGTATGTGTGTATGTTTGTTCCTCCTTCACGCTCAAACGGCTGAATGAATTTAGATGAAATTCGGTACCAAGATAGCTTATACACTGGATTAACATATAGACTACATGTTATCCTGATAAAGTGAAATTTTCCCGTGAGATGAGAGCAAATAATAAAAATACTTTTTTTCCATGGGTGAAACCGCTGGGTGCAACTAGTAATTAAATAAATAATAACTTGTGTGAAAGACATCTCACACAGCGCCATCAAGCCCCAAACTAAGCAAATCTTGTATTATGGGAACCAAATAACTGTTTTTTCTTTTTTAAATAATAACGCCCACTGATCACATACATAGATCCTGGACCCTAACTAGGATTACCTGTGTCTAGGGACCCAGGAACTACAAGGACCATGGTCCCACAACACCCAGACACAGAACAAGTATTTGCGCTATTTTTTTCTGTGCACAAATACTTGTTCTGCCGCGGGAATCGAACCCAATGCCTCTGGGTTATGAGCCGACCTGCTCAACTACCACACCACAGAGGCTAATAACTGTTGCAATACTTAGATACTTTTTGTTTGTAAATCACACTAATATTATAAAGGCGAAAATTTGTAAGTGTGTATGTGTGTTTGTGTGTATGTGTGTATGTTTGTTACTTCTTCACGCTCAAATGGCTGAATAGATTTGGATAGAATTCGGTACCAAGGTAGCTTATACACTGGTTTAACATATAGGCTACAATTTATCCCGGAAATGAGCAAATAATTAAAATACTTTTTATCCGTGGGTGAAACCGCGGGGCGCAACTAGTAAAATATAACACCCAGACACTGAACAAACACCGATTCATCACATAAATGTTTGTCCTGGGCGGAAATTGACCCCACAACCTATAGCTCAGACTTATCTGCAGTTTGTCTAGGTAGGTACCATCGCTTTGCCAGTTATTCTGCCGCCAAGCAGTAGTGCGCAAACACTGCTGTGTTCCGGTTTGAAGGGCACTGTAGCTAGAAATTACTGGACAAATGAGACTTTTGACCTGATCTCACATCTAGCCTATTCTTCTTCTCAGTGTCACGCAGAACTCTATACTTTAGAGTTCCGAGTGACACTGCAACTGATATGGGCAGCCGTGTCACTTAACATCAGGCGAACAGTTAGCTCGTCATCCTCATGTCATTCCATAACGTAATTATAAAAAAAAGTCCTATCTGTATACATAATAATGACGCCTTTAGATGCCTTACAATAATTCACAATCCTCACATCTACTTTCCAAAGCTTTCTCATCAGAGGGAAAGTATAAGAAGCGGCAAATTAAAATAAGCGGAGACAAACGTTTTAAAAGTTTGGCAATTTTTTTAAGGTACCTAAGTTCTCCTTGATCTCGCGCTCTTGTGTAGCACAGCAATAAATAAATACTCTGTTTTTTTTTTTTGTTTAAGTTTTGGTTCCACACTTTTGTGTATTTAGCCAGTGTCAAGTAATTGATAATTTATCAAGTTATCGATATTTCACGCAAATATGAATCAAGTCACAGTCGAAGTCATCAAGTCAAATCATAGTCAAGTTAGTCTAGTCAAAGTCATACTCCTAGTAAAGTGGTGGCAACTTTACTTGAAGCTTCTATGGAGTTTGGGAAACAACACGAAAAGAAACGTTTCACCATCATTATACCATTTTCCCACACTCACGCCTGTAATCCAGCACTTAACGAATAAAATGCCACCAATTTTATGCACTAACACTAAAAACAGCACAAGTTTTGGAAAATAATAGAATGCGGTGAAGCGATCTTTCTCGTTTTCCCGCCAAAACTCCAAATAAATACTTCTTATTACCAGATAATGATAAATTCTAGGTAAGTGACGTAATAGTAATATTGAAATGACCGGGCGTGAGCGTGACGCCTTCACGGTCTCTGTTGATGCTATTAAATAGGTAGGTAGAGTTTTGGCGGGAAAACGAAAAAGATCACGTTACCGCATTATATTTTTTTCCAAAACTTGTGTTATTTTCAGTGTTAGTGCATAAAATTGGTGGCATTTTATTCGTTAAGTGCTGGATTACAAGCATGAGTGTGGGAAAGTTGTATAATGATGGTGAATCGTTTTATTTCGTGTTGTTTCCAAAACTCCATAGAAGCTTCTGGTAAAGTTGCCACCACTTTACTAGGAGTATGACTTGACTAGACTAGACTATGACTTGACTCTGACTTGACTTGATTACTTCGACTGTGACCTGACACATTATTTACGTGAAATATCATTAACTTGCTAAATTATCAATTACTTGACACTGGCTAAATACACAATAGTGTGGAGCCAAAACACAAAAAAAATAGGTAGGTACTTTGTCGTAGTTAAAATCTTACAACTTGGAAATACCACTTGCAGATTATATTGACTGGCGTTATAGCTCAGTTGGTAATAACCCTGCCTTCTGAACTGTAGGTATGGGTATGATTCCCACCCAAAACAAACATGAACATCGATGTTTGTTCTGTGTCGGTGCTGTGTAGGCGTTATATTATATTCTATGTATGTATTTACAAACAAAAAGTATTAAAAGTATCTCATCAGTTATCTGGTTCCCATAGTACAAGCTTTTCTTAGTTTGGAGCTAGATGGCGCTGTGTTTAATGTCCACAAATATTTTTTTATTTATTTATTTACGATACTAAAATCTATATACAAAACAGTTGAATATTTACGTTTAGGTATGTACCAAAAATGCAATTATAAAACAAGTTGAAAATTAAAATACCACACAGATACAATGCAATGCCCTTCTGGCTCAGGGGCCTTACCGCGTAAGTCTGGTGGAGATCGTAATCGTGTTCTCTCTTGCTCGCACTCGTGGACTTGTTAATTGGCGCGTGCAGGATGGCAGGCGAAGCCGATTCCTAGAACGGTTACGCGGTAGGGGTGCACGTACCGCTTTCGGCACCGGTATAGGATACCAGCGTAACACAATCAGACACCGACCCCGCCGGCGAGGTCGACGTACCCCCCGTAGGTTAGCTAGAACGGTCGTGACTTTCAAAAGGGTCCACTCTTCCAGTGGACGTAGTCTTCTCGTACCTCTTATCCCGGCAACAGCCCAAGTTGAGGCTCGCTTCTCAGGGGTGCCCTTGAACTAGTTGCCTCCCACTTTTGACGGTTGGGCGCCTTTAGCGCCTGCCCTCCCGCCCGGTGACGCTGTAAAGGTCGGTAGAGACAAACAGCAGTAGCCCGTACAAAAACCTATATTGTACGTATTATCTAAATTCTGTGATTACAGCATAGTATCCGCGTTCTGTGATTACAGCAGAGTTGAGATTTGGCGTAGAAAACCAGCTGACCCTGAGCCCTCGCTTTGTTTTATCACTCTGTCTTTATTACTAAGACAATTAAGTTTATTATATGCTATTATTGTTTATTCTTATCTTCGTGTGAGAGACGTTCATTAAGTTTTCGATTTATCCATGGCTCTCGCCTTGCTTCTTTAAGGGTTTTTCTGTTTACTTACAAATACTTAGGAATTTATGCATAATTATATTTGATTCACGTTCTGAATACTTTTTTTTGATGGGGGGAAATGCCCTCACAATTTCCTGCTACTACAGGGGTGGTGGCAGGGGGTATGTGGCACTCGAACCCACTAAAACACCCCCGTGAGCCCTCGTCCGCCGTACCGGGGTGAGAAGGGGTCGCGTTTGCAGTCCAGCGAACTCGCCCCCCACCTCAATTCCGGTACATCTAATGGTGACAAATATTATTGTGTACCGAAACGTATAGATTTTATTAAACTCATGCTTCAAAATATGACAAATACCGGTTCCCAACTTAACCATTCATACCTGATCCATCTCCATCACGTCCCCGACCGTGACAATGTATTTTAATCACACATAATAAGAATCATATTCGATTGTATACTCAATAACTGTAAGCTTGTATAAATTAGTCACATTCTCGTTTTGCATCGTTATTGTTCAGTACATTAAGAGACACGGTCGAGGACACAATGTTATCCATCGTTTTAGTTTTATTTTTGGCCAGTACGTGTTTGTGTGCGGTGGATTTTAATGAGCGACCGCGGAATTTTAGTATTGAACTGCTGTATCATACGCAGTCGGAGACCAATGGACATGTAGTGATATCACCTTTCGGAATATGGACTCTTATGACGGGAGTGGCCTTAGGAGCATCCGGCCAGAGCTACAATCAACTTGCGCATGCGTTTATACTTCCCAAAAACTCCAAATCTTTGATTAAGGGCTACAAAGACTTAACCAGTGCAGTTTTATCACCGCCATCATCAAGTGGAGTTAGTTTGTCAAGTAAAAATTTTGTGTTTTTGGACCGCAGTTTTATGGTTTATGAGAAGTTCAAGTTCACTCTTCAAAATGATTTTGCTGCTTCAATTAAAGTTTTGGATTTCAAAGATCCAAATTCGGCGCGAATTGCAAATACCTACATTGAAAAAGCTGGAGGTAGAGTCTCCAATGTACTTCGCTCGGACGACTTCCAAGAATCTAAGATGATATTGACCAACGTGATCTCCTTCAAAGGATTATGGGCTTCGCAGTTCAATGTAACTGACACAGTTCCAGAGCCATTTTACAATGAGCAGAAGGAGGTTATAGGAACCGTCAACATGATGTACCAGAAAGGGCAATTTCCTTTCTCAAACATAAAAAATCTTAAATCTTTCGTCCTGGAGCTACCTTATGGAACCAATAATAAGTATTCTATGCTTATTATCCTACCATATGCGAATCAGAAAATTTCTGACATGTACAGGAACTTTGCTTCATACTCCTTGAAAAACGTGTTTGATAAACTGAATTCTGACGTGGATGAATACGGACTGGATGACATTGACGTGAAGATTCCAAGGTTTCAGATCAGTACCAATATAGTCTTAAACAAGCCCTTGAACAAGATGGGTGTATTCGACATCTTCCAACCAGATTTAGCCAGTTTTCAGCAAGTATCCCGGGACAATATTTTCGTGTCGGCCATAGTTCACAAAGCTGATATAGAGGTCACGGAATCTGGAACTGTTGCATCAGCTGTGACTGAGGCTACGTTCCAAGACAGGATCTCATCGCCTGCCTTCTACTGCAATCGTCCCTTTGTGTACTTTATCATGGAGAAAACGACAACGACTGTGCTCTTTAGCGGGATTTACTCTACCCCTACAGTGTATTAGAATCTATTTTCTTAGTGAGATAAAAATATTATTAAATTTAAAGAAGCGTGTGAGTCAACTTTTGTAACCTATGGGATTGTTTATCATAGACTATGTAACAATTCACATCGCCTTATGTTACCATTTTATGTGCTGGTGCAAAGATATTAAAATCTATATTTAAGTGCAGGTGCAGGTACATATTAAATCCGGAGTTCCTCAAAGGCGTAAGCTAAGTCCTTTTCCTTAAACATTATGACATGACGACACGATGTCGTGAGTGATTTTTGTTCCAAGTAATTTCCTGTTTAGCAATTGTAAGTTAGAAATGATGATTCTTATGTATTGCATATTGTAATGTGTTTTATTATAAAATAAATTCTTTATTTGTTAGTTGTATTCACCTAGTTATTTTTAAGACTGATTCACAAACTTAGCCACTTATTATCTAAGTGATTAACGAATTCAAACATGTTTTTGTTGATTTTTTCCTTGGTAGGTATCTTCGTAACCCCTTTAGGTCAGTTATTAATACTCTTTAACGTAACCTACAACATTAAGTAAGTACGAAGGAGATAATGAGTTTTGGCGGGAAAACGAAAAAGATTGCGTCACCGCATTGTATTATTTTCCAAAACTTGTGTTATTTTCAGTGTTAGTGCATAAAATTGGTGGCATTTTATTCGTTAAGTGCTGGATCACAGGCATGAGTGTGGGAAAGTGGTATAATGATGGTGAAACGTATCTTTTCGTGTTGTTTCCAAAACTCCATAAAAGCTTCTGGTAAAGTCGCCACCACTTTACTAGGAGTATGACTTGACTAGACTAGACTATGACTTGAATTGATGACTTGGACTGTGACTTGACTTGACTTGACATACATATATATTACTTAACTCGAAAAATTGTCAATTACTTGACACTGGCTAAATAAACAAAAGTGTGGAGCCATACCAAAACAAAAAAATAAAAATAAAGTACGAAGGATACCTACACGAAAACCTAACTGTCTATCCTGCTGTTTCTTTGTGTTGAATCCACGATAAGTGGGTTTGTATATATAACTTTGTAAGTTAGTAGTTAAGTAAATATTTACTGCAGAAATGGACTGGAAAGAACTTGTGAAGGAGAATTGACTGGATTCAGACACGGGTTGCGTGGCAACTGGGTTATTTGGAAGAGATCGACTTTGAGCAATAAGATATTTTTGAAGTTCTTAGAAGAAACTTCTTTACGCACGCTTGACTCTGGGAGTAAGCTGGTGAATGTGAAGCGAACGGAAGTTGAAATTGGTTGAATTTTTTGGTTGGTTTAATTGAATTGGTTCAAGTATTGATCAACATAACTAATTTACTGAGTATTATTATGTTGGTATGTCCGGTAAAATGACAATTACCTATCATTAAACAAGGCAAAAGTTACACCGGCCGATAGATGGAGCTAAACTAAAGACGTTTTATTTCATGTGGTCTAAACATTACACTTTAAAAAATCGAGTGTGCTTCGACAGCACTCTTTTTTTTTAAATAGTTTGATAGGTTTGCGTTTTACCACTATCTCACCTGATGGTAAAGTGATGATGCGGTCTAGGATGTAACACGCTTGCCTAGATAAGATACCCCATAGGAATATATTCCTCTAAGAGATACTTGTTCATTCTTGATTTGGTAGTATGGGACATAATTATATGGGTACTGTTTAATAATAAGTACCTACTTAATAACAATAATATCCGAAGAGTATCTCAACAAACTTGATCGCTTACTTAACACTTGTATACGTTTTATTTTTGGGCTACCGTAAGTACGATCACGTTTCTGAATATCGTTCCAAGTTGAAATGGCTTAAAATCCGGGAAAGAAGGAATGCTAGAATCCTTAGCTTACTTTATTATATTCTAAATGATCCTAAATCTCCCGTACATTTAAAAAGCCTCTTTAAGTTACAAGAGGATACCCACAATCTCAATCTAAGGTCTACTGACTCTCGACTTCTTGCTATGCCTAAGCACACCACTTCTTTTCGCGACAACTCATTTGGGGTTGCGGCAGTACGTCTTTGGAATCAACTACCACCTAAAATAAGAAAAGTCACTTCTAAAGATGTGTTTAAAAAGTTAGTTCGGGAGCATTATTATAATAACCCTTCCTAACCTGGTTTAACGATTTGTCACTATTTATTTATTTATTTATTTATTATATGTGTATGATATTTTATGTATTTATTCTTTTTATGTATATAATCACTTTGTTTAATATTTATTTTTTTTATATTTTATTTATTTTTTCTTTTACAAATACTACTCATACAAATTTCGATGCACGCCTACATTCTTCTTTCTCAAACTACGAGTGGATGACTGGTAGAAAATGCTTTAGCATTAAGTCCTCCGTTTGTACTGTTTTTTAGTGCAATAAAGAATTATAATAATAATAATAACACCCAACGATCACATACATATATCCTGGACTATAACTTGGATCTCTGTATCTGGGAATCCAGGAACTACGAGCAGGTACCATGGTCCCAAGACACCCGGACCCGAATTAGTACCTATTTGCGCTTTTTTCTGTGCACAAATACTTGGCCTATTGCCGGAATCAAACCCACTGCCTCCGGGCTATGAGCCCACCTGCTCAAACACTACACCACAGAGGCTGAGGTTATTCGTTTTTTTTTTTTGTTTGTTTTTTCTCTACACTTTTGTGTATTTAGCCAAAGTCAAGTAATTGATAATTTCTCAAGTTAATTAATATTAGATATATATTATGCGTCAAGTCACAGTCCAAGTCATGAAATTAAGTCATAGTCTAGTCTAGTTAAGTCATACTCCTAGTAAAGTGGTGGCTATTTTACCGGAAGCTTCTATCTAGTCCAGTCCAGCACTTAACGAATAAAATGCCTCCATTTTTATGCACTAGCACTGAAAATAATATTGTACAAGTTTTGGAAAATAATACAATATGCGGCGACGCGATCTTTTTCGTTTTCCCGCCAAAACTCCCAATAAATTATTCTTAAGTTAATTAGAGAAAAAAAAATCTTTTTTTCTTCTCCTTTCCTTCGTTTCATGGCTTGCTATCGCCTTTTAAAGATAATTCTGCCAATGTCAAGTGAGGAATTTAGTACGGTTGTTAAAGTCTTTTTTTTATGTTTTGGCTTCACACCCCTGTGTATTTAGCCAGTGTCAAGTAATTTGTCAAAGTCTTATTTTATCAGTCAAAATGCCACAGTAAAATGGTGGATATTTTACTGCAGGCTCTAGGAGCAAATAAGGAGAAGGGAGTTTTAACGGGAAAACGAAAAAGATCGCGTCGCCGCATCATACTATTTTCCAAAACTTTTATTATTTTCAGTGTTAGTGCATAAAATTGGTGGCATTTTATTCGTTAAGTGCTGAATTACAGGCATGAGTGTGGGAAAGTGGTATAATGATGGTGAAACGTTTCTTTTCGTGTTGTTTCCAAAACTCTTAACTCTATAGAAGCTTCTGGTAAAGTTGCCACCACTTTACTAGGAGTTTGACTAGACTAGACTATGACTTAACTTGATGACTTGTACTTTTTTTTGGCTCCACACCTCCGTGTATTTAGCCAGTGTCAAGTAATTGATAATTTATCAAGTTAATGATATTTCACGCAAATATGTGTCAAGTAACAGTCGAAGTCATCAAGTCAAGTCATAGTCTAGTCAAAGTCATACTCCTAGTAAAGTGGTGACAACTTTACTAAGTTTTGGAAAATAATACAATGCAATGACACAATCTTTTTCGCGTTCCCGCCAAAATTCCCGACTTGTACTTGGACTGTGACTTGACTTGACTTGACACATTATATGATAATAATTAACTTGAGATATTATCAATTACTTGACACTGGCTAAATACATAAAAGAGTGGAGCCAAAAATAAACAAAAAAAATAAGGAGAAATAATGCAATGCGGTGACGCGATCTTTTTCGTTTTCCTGCCAAAAAAAAAGAGTCTTATACAAGCTTGTAGCTTGTACTTTTTTTATGTTTTGGCTCCACACCACCGTGTATTTAGCCAGTGTCAAGTAATTGATAATTTATCAAGTTAATGATATTTCACGCAAATATGTGTCAAGTCACAGTCGAAGTCACCAAGTCAAGTCATAGTCAAGTCATAGTCTAGTCAAAATCATACTCCTAGTAAAGTGGTGGCAACTTTACTTGAAGCTTCGCTTCGAAGCAGCGTAAAATAGCATGCTTTTTAAATAAAGCAAATAGCATTTAGCAAGTTATTGCCATAAAGCAACATTGAACACTACTATATGATAACTATTAGTGCATTGACGGATAAAAAGCTGTTGAAAAAAAACAGTTCGTTAAATTAACGTTCACCTCACCTCTAAATTTATTATCTATGGTTGAGTAGGTACACACCATAGAGTAACACACAGTGTTCCTTTGGACGGCGCGCGGTGTTTAATTTTCATAAAAAGGGGCATAACCAATAACAATAACAAGAATTAAATAAACCGAATCTAACAGAAAACTCTCAAAGCTAAATTACAAGGTAATTCCCAGAAAATGTTTGAGTCAATACGTCGATAGATCACTTGAGGAGAAGAGGTTATATACAGAAAAATTGAAAATCATTAGAAAACAATGATATTACAAAGATGTTCGAGTTTGCGATCGTGGATATTAAAAAAGTATTTACTAAAAAACATTGGTACCTGCAGTGTAGCATTCAGAATCCAGGAATACAGTGGTAAGTGAGACCAATATTTTTGCCCCAACCTCATATGCTATTCTTTGACGAACAACCGTTTTACAAGAGCCTATTACAAAATTACGAGAGGCATCTGCTAGACAGTTCAGTGAAGATTAGGTTCAGATCAGAGGGAACTGAATCTGTTATGAAGAAGGCATGTAATTATTGTGGTGAAATTTCCATACATACCTCTAGAAATAAAAGTTGAAGGTTCAGTCTATACTCTCCAGCCTCTAACACGGGTACCTTCATCACTGCTAGCCACTATAAGCTGTTTAGGCCCTAGTGTGCAGGTTCAAAAAGCATACTGTGTAAAACCTTTTCATAATATATGTATAGGTTACCTACATAGCTTTCATATTAATATGGCTGAACGCATTTGCATCAAATTTTGTCCACAGATTTCTTATACAACTAAGATCAACATAGAAATGAAATGCAGCAAAATAAACTATCCTCACACACAATATCACATAGGTAAAAGGACAATAAAAACCTACAAACGAACAGTCATATGCAACACTTCATGATGTGAGGGCTATGGCCAACCTCAGCATAAAACAGGCTGAAAAAACAATAGGATTATTTTGATTTTTGCATAATGTAGAGTTTTACAGGAAAACTGGTACAAGCACCCTACTGATTCTATTAATTAATAACTTTTATTTGTGAAGGGGAGAAATGCCCTTGCACTTATCTGCCACCATGATTGTGGTGGCAGGGGGTATGTGGGACCCAAACCCACTAAAACCCCCCGTGAGCCCTTGTCCTCCGTACCGGGGGCGAGAAAGGGTCACAACTGCAGTCCAGCCAACTCAACCCCCAAATTAATAATAACCTAACATTTCCCTGTTTTAGGTTTTCCAAGAGTGATCCACCATTCAGATGTGATTCAATCTAGGTACAACACATTGACACATGAAAATCTCAGCTCATCATTATTGTTGCCTGCAAAATGGTATTCCAATGGAATTTTAGATGGAGATGTCACTGAATTACAGAAAGAAAATGGTGAGTTGTTATTACCTAATATCTACTTATACCAAGTATGTATCATTCCCCATGCAGACACATTTATTTGGAAATAAAATGTACTTATTACTTATTGAGTTTTTCCCACATTAGAAAGTAAAATCATAGCTTATTTGCTGTATTGTATTAACCCAATTAAATGGTTCAATCTCCATTAGTTTTTTTTAATAAAAATTAGCAATATTGTTATATTAAATCTTTAGTGTGATTTTATAACTGGGACAGTATGAAGAAATCTAAGTGCATACGGTAAAATTGTCTAAAGAACCATTTCCTCCTTTTTGTAATCAACGATTTTGTTGTTGTTATTTTTTTGGACAAGTGTGAGTTCTCCGTGAAAATTAGTTGTTTTGATGGTTTTTAACGCAGTTTGTTGCGGTTATAAGGACTTGACAGCTTCTGTGGTGTGATGGTTGTGCAGGTCGACTCATAACACAGAGGCGGCGGGTTCGATTCTAGCAGCAGGACAAGTATTAATGCACAGATTAAAAAAGCGCAAATACTTGTTCTGAGTCTGGGTGTTGGGGGACCATGGTCCTCGTAGTTCTTGTGTCCCGAGACATGGAGTCCTAGTTAGGGTCGAGGATCTATGTATGTGATCGGGCGTTATTGTTATTATTATTATTTTAGTTTGATTTATTATTATGTTGTTATCTAAGAAAAGGAAACAATGTGAAGAAATACAAATTCCAAGTTTCAGGTTCAGATCATGACAGTATTTAAAATTCAATTTATTTTAATACCTAAATAAGAATTATTTCTAACAATTTCAGAATTAAAGAAAATCACAGAGCTATTCCCCGAAGCCCGGGTTACTCTCCACATCATCTCGCAACGGAGTCCAGACAAGATCTATGATGTTCACTTCAAACAATATATGCCAGGGAAGAAAGCAATTCGAAACCATGAGTGGACATGCATTTATAAGTTTGTGTGGCCGGAGAAGATAAAATTTGATGGGTAATCTTTATTTCTATAGATAGATAAACTCTTTATTGAAACACTACATAACACTACTACTTTTACTAGGTGTTAGGACTTTTCTGCAAAGTTCGTCTAAGTAGGTACCAACGCTTGTCCATTATTCTGTCGGCAAGCAGTAGTGCGGCAAGCACTGCTGTGTTCCAGTTTGTCACGTTTGTCAAATGTCACGCGAAACTCTATACTTAAGAGTTCCAAGTGACACTGCAACTGATATGGGCAGCCATGTCTCTTAACATCATTAATTAACATAAAAAAAGAACATTAAAATCTAATGCCTGTCTTCATTAAAGTCTATTGAAATACAATTTAGCTACGAAATATCTATACAAAATCTGATTTACGCACTATCTTCCTCTGCACCTACCAGTTAACGTTAAGTCACTCCTAAAAGTTATCTGTGCATCTGCACTAAAGTCTATTAAAATACAACTTATTTATATCACTTGGAAGACCAACAGCTGTTATAATAATATAGACATACATTTACAAAAAACAAACACCCTTGCATACTTAGTTAAACAAAACTTTCCCCCAGGTTTTTGTAGATGTTTGTTGAATTCGTGTCAACTTGGCAGACTAAAGTCCATATTACAGAATGATGCTCAGTCATCGATCGGTGCTCAAGCAGAGATTTCATTGACTAATCGATCACTTTATGAATGGATATTCTGCTTGAGCTCCGATCGATGACTAAGCATTGTTCTGTAATACGGACCTAAATACTGAACGCTTCCCATTTTCAGTACGGCAATATCAAAAAGGGTGGCAGCTGAAAAGGCAGCAATACAAGCCCTGCACTGGCTCTATACAAACGGACGGATAGACAGGAAAGGCAATCTGATATATGATAAGAAAGTTCTGGAGGAAATTAAGACTAATTTAAATGAACCATTACTTGCAAATATTAGTGAGAAATCGGTGGAGCAAATTCAGAAGATATGGAGCAATTATGAGAATGGGATAAGTAGGTTGGTTTTAATTTTTAGTAAGCGTTTTCCCGCGGAAGTTTAATTTTTTAATAAAAAAAGATCACCTGTTGTTGATGGGTCGCAGTGGTTTTTTTTCATGGGGTATTGCTGGTTGGTATCTACTAACCTTTACAGCGCCACCAGGCGGGAAGGTAGGCGCTTAAGGCGCCCATCAAAAGTGAGAGGCAACTAGCTCAAGGGCACTCCTGGGGTGTGAGCCTCGGCTTGAGCCATTGCCGGGATAAGAGGATCGAGAAGACTACGTCCAATGGAAGGGTGGTCCCTATTGAAAGTCGCGACCGTTCTAGCTTACCTATGGAGGGTACGTCGACCTCGCCGGCGGGGTCGGTGTCTGATTGTGGGTTTGGTCGTAGCATGTATTTCTTTATGTACCTAAAGGCTTCCCATAATGAAAAGTTCCAATTACCCATGTTTTAAATTGTCCATATCTACCATTTTTTAAATAAAAGAAAGTACTTACATGGTTGGAATCATTTCTGAGTGTATGAATCCATTTATACGTGTGGACATCTCACACAACGCCATCTAGCCCCAAACTAAGCAAAGCTTGTGCTATGGGAACCAGATAACTGATACAATACTTAGATACTTTTTGTTTGTAAATACATACATAGAATACAATATGACACCCAGACACAGAACAAACACCTATGTTCATCACACAAATGTTTGTCCTGAGTGGGAATCGAACCCACAACCCACAGTTCAGAAGGCAGGGCTACTACCAACTGAGCTATCGGGCCAGCCAATACCAATAATATATACTATTAAAAATTTAGCGATCAACCATAAAAGTTTAAAACAGTGGTACCCAAATCCTATTTAAAGTCAGTTTGCTGTTATGTTCATTTTCCATTAATGTCCATTTTCCGTCATTTTCTTTTTTTAATCCTATATAGATTTACGTTTGACCACCAACTCGCTTGATGGTAAGCGACGTTATGGCCGAAGATGGGGCATAAAATTCCCATGTAAAGGGTTATTTATTCACTCTAACCTTGAAGACCTAGGTTACAATTGAAGGGGTGAGAACAAAAAGGGTTTAACTGATATTTGTCATAAATTGACTTATGGGTATCATTGGATTCAGCGTGAAATTATCTACAATAATACATTCTCAACATACCGAAATGAGGCTTAAATCTCGAGATTTTGAGTCTAACGGTTTATCTGTCACAGGAATACAGTTCTCTTAGCATTAAAACATTATTAATTTTTTAATATATTATATTTTTTCAGTAATTATATGAATTAGTACTATATTTAGTATTTTAAAATAGAATTAAAACATTTTCAAGCAACTGAAACTTAGATAAACCTTTTCTATTACCTTATAAGCACTCTACATTAAAATGACGCCATTGACGTTTAAAGTTAATTTTCTCAAAACTGTCAATTTGACGGTTAAACCCTTTTTATTCTCAACCCTTCAATTATCAGGAAACACAGAAGACAACAAGTTTCCCTTTATGTCAAAGTCACATAATGACCGCCACACATGATGTTTGTTTTATGAGACTTCTGACTTGGCATCGTAAACCGAATTATCAATGAAACATTAATTTTTTCAGGTGAAATTTATGAGAAAGCTGCTGCAAAGGCGAGACTAAAAGCGATAGAGGCACCGACGCTACTATTCAAAGACTCCACTATTGATGAACAAGGTTAATAGACTACTATGTACACTATTATTATTATTATTTTACTAGGTGGTAGAACCTTTTTTGCAAAGTTCGTCTAGGTAGGTACCACCGCCTTGCCAGTTATTCTGCCGCCAAGCAATATTGTGCAAGCACCATTGTGTTCCGGCTTAAAGGGCAAGTAGCTAGTGAAATCACTGGGCAATTGAGACTTTATGATCTGATATCACAGTCGAGTAATTTTATTACCAGACTGTGCTGATGTCTCAAGATGATGTGCGCAGTGTTACGCGAAACTTATTTTGGAGTTCCGTGTGACACTGTTCTGTTATGGACGGTCGTGTCGCTTAACATCAGATGAACGACTAGCTCGTGACAACATTAATTTAAAAAAAAATGTGTCCCTTTTCATTCTGACCCGTAAGTCTCAATTTACATTACCGCGTAACGGAATGAAACCTAATAAAATTGTAGGTACATAGTATATTGAACTTTATTGTGAATTGTGTAACGTTAAAATTAAAAGAAGGAAAATAATTCCCGAGAATTTGCGAGATTTCCCTGGAAAACTGCACTTTATTGCATTGATACTAGAGTCGCTATTTATTTAAGTGACTTCATGAAGTGAAGCAACTGTAATTAGTCTTCTTTAATAATATCAGTATTGAATTATAATTTAACAATATAGTAAAAATATTTATTAAGAATTAATATAATATTTGTAATAGATAAAAATTAAAATAAAAAAACAATGCAGTAGCAAAACTTAATCTTAGAATTGTGGTACTTGTGGGGTCCTAGAGGACGTACATCATGTCCTAGTGGAGTGTGTCAGGGGCCAGTCTGTCAGAGCATATATGCTAGCACAGTTCGGTCTAAATTTTTCGGATGTAGGAGTGTTTCAAGGTGTCTTGGCTTTTCCACTGAGTGGAGCTGCCAAGACACTTTTTAGCATGATAAAAGATATATTTTGTTAGAATTTTATGAATGTATATAATGGAGCTGACATAATCGCTATGCGACTAAAGCTCCCAAAAATTAGATTAAAAAAAAAACTACCAGTAGGCGACGTAAAAATATGTTTACTATATTATATAAAAAACCTTGAGAGGTGTCAAGGGACACCCGGATAGAACGAAGTTCCTTTCGATTAATTAGTGAAGGAATTGTAATAATTTATTTTAGTTATTATAATATTTTTTTTATTAAGAACAAATATAATGTAAATAGAAATTATATTAATATAATATGAATGCGAAATAGAAAGACGAAACGAAAATAACTGGCTTGCTTTCTATGAGAGAGAGAGAGAGAGAGAGAGAGAGACAGACAGAGAAACACGCGCACGGCTTCAAAAAGTGTTGTTACAACTTTAGGTCTTAATTTTTTTCCATCTAGCCCCTTTTCGCAACGCGCGGTAAGGAATTTTATTCCAATAATATAACTAATGCAATGCATATATACTGACTAATTTATAGATATATATGTATATATATAATATTTATGACCCCCTTTTTACCTATAATATTACTTTTTCTTCAATTATTATTTATTTTAAGTTCTTATGTATAGCTTAGTTTATTTCTTTCTCCTAAGTTCAATTATATAAGTAACCATTTTTGTGTATTGTTGTGTACATTAAATAAATAACTAATTATTTATAGATATGAATGATTGTTTCAGAGGAATATCCAGAGGAAATTAATGTGGATGAACAATTAGCCGTTACACCTGGTAATTTGTTTTTCTTTTCTTACTACCTGTCGGTGCCTAAGCCGGCTAAGGGAATATCAAGGGTATAGGCACCAGTAAGGACAAGACGAAAATCATGTCTAATGCCGACGTACCACCGTACCGGCAATATCGAAACGAACGATATTATAACTACTTCTAACGATATATTGGGAACGATACGAGATTGTTGACAAATATATCCTAGGGCAGATTATCCGAATATATAGTATACTAGCGGCCCATCCCGGCTTCGCACGGGTGGAAATTTATTGTGGCATAAACATTTTTTTTCTTGCAATTAAAATAGTCTATATTAATCAGTGATAATTTAGCATTCAAATGGTGAAAGATTTTTAAAATCCGTCTAGGAATCATTTGGAGTTAACAGATAATTGCGACTGTCAAATAATAACAGACAAATAATTAGCAATAAATTAACATTGCGACTACAATTTGAGATTTAAACTATCCTATCTCTCAAGTTGGATCGAACTGCACATGTTGTGCGAATTTTATTATAATCGGTTAAGTGGTTTAGGAGTCCATTGAGGACAAACATTGTGACACGAGATTTATATATATTAAGAAGATATATACATATATATATATATTACATATATAGTAGGGTTCGGGAAAGTCCCGAGACACGAGACAGCCTACAATCAAAGTCCCGAGAATTTCCGGGACTTCGAGACTTAAGAATTTTGACTTTTTATTATTATTATTTTTTAAATAATAACTTTAATTATAACTAGGATTCCTTATGTCTAGGGACCCAGGAACTACGAGGACCATGGTCCCACAACACCCAGACTCAGGTCCGTATTACAGAACAATGCTCAGTCATCGATCAGTGCTCAAGCAGAGATTTTATTCATAAAATGATTAATTAGTGAATGAATTCTGCTTGAGCACCGATCGATGACTGAGCATCGTTCTATAATACGGACCTCAGATCAAGAATTTGAGCTTTTTTTTCTGTGCACAAATACTTGTCCTGTCGCGGGAATCGAACCCGCCGCCTCCGGGCTATGAGCCGACCTGCTCAACCACCATACCACAGAGGCTGTCAACTTGATCTTAGTTTAATCCTAGTTCTGAAATCTTAGAACCCCACAGTAAAGAATTAAATTGGTACAGATCTCAAAATCCCCGTCCATCCGGTATACGGTAGAGTGATAACACCACCCACACAACAAACGCTGAAGAGACGAGCGGAAGCTTTGGAAAGGGTGTTTGAAGAGTACGATGGAAATATCACTCCGCTGCCCATCGACCAATATTCGTGAGTATATTTTTTTTTGTTTTGGTTTGCCTCCACACTATTATTGTGTGTTTAGCCAGTGTCAAGTAATTGGTAATTTCTTGAGTTAATTAATTTATATGTCAAGTCATACTCCTAGTTAAGTGGTGGCAACTTTACCAGAAGTTTCTATGGAGTTTTGGAAACAAAATGTAAAGAAACGTTTTACCATCATTATACCACTTTCCCACACTCATGCCTGTAGTCCAGCACTTAACAAATAAAATGCCACCAATTTTATGCACTAAAACTGAAAATAACGCAAGTTTTGGAAAATAATACAATGTGGTGACACGATCGTTTTTCGTTTTCCTCTCTAAAACACCTGGACCACATTTTGCCTTCATTGAAAATCCTTGACACTTACTGTCCTATAAAAAAAAAATAACCTAAATTTCAATAAAACGATCTAGTAACCCAGTTTTCCTGTCCCCGTTGCTGTTATCGTGACCTTCAGTCCCACAAATGGTAACGCGACCTATAAAACGGGACGAATCTGACCTTGTGTAGCATCCAGTGACCTTGAGTAGAAATGTTCTGACCTTAAAAGCTTGGTATCGACATTGACATTGCTTCTGCTCTAGTTTATAAGGCCATCACACTAATATTATAAAGGCGAAAGTTTGTATGTGTGTATTTTTGTTACTCGATGAAATTCGGTACCAAGATAACTTATGCACTGAATTAACATATAGGCTACATTTTATCCCGGAAATGTGAAAATTTCCCGTGGGGTGAGCAAATAATTAAAATACTTCCTATCTGCGGATGAAACCGCGGGGCGCAACTAGTGTATTAGGTTTCGTGATACATATGTTTTACGCAGATGGTTTTTAAAAACAAATTTGCAGTTTTTGAGTTTTTGTGGCTAGTAAAAATATGATAACGATAATAAATCACGTGACGAGCTGGTTGTTCATCTGATGTTAAGTGACACAGCACTGCCACTCGGAAGTCGAAACTACGCTCGTCATTCTGAGACATTAACACAGTCAATAAGATAGACTGAGATAAGTGGGGTGATCACAAAACTTTGATTGCAATTCAACAGGAGAAATTTGCATAGTAGCACATAAACTCCGAAAACCATGCAAATTTGTGTTTCTATTGATTGCAATCGAGTTACGTGATCGCCCAGCAGATCATAAAGTCATTTCGTCAGGTCATTTGCCCAGTGTACACTAGCTACAGTGCCCTTGAAAATGGAGTGCTTGTACACTACAGAATAACGGGCAAAGCGGTGTTACCTACCTGAACGAAGTTTTGCAATAATGCTCCTGGTTACTATTTGTATTGGTTTATAAACTAGTCGACCCGTCCCGGCTTCGCGCGGGTGTTTTAGTAAAACGCGGTCGAACGGGATAAAAAGTATCCTATGTCCGTCTCCTGGTTCTAAGCTACCTCCACACCAATTTTCTGCCAAATCGGTACAGCCGTTCTTGAGTTATAAATAGTGTACCTAACACGACTTTCTTTTATTATATAGATAGACGAGCTTCTGCCCGCAGCTTTGCCCGAGGCATGGCCTATGGGAAAATAATTCAACCACCCATTTCACCCTCTTAAAGGGGAATTTCGAAAAATCCTTTCTTAGCGGATGCCTTTGTCATAACATCTACCTGCATGCCAAATTTCAGCCCGATCCGTCCAGTGGTTTGTGCTGTGCGTTGATAGATCACTATGTCAGTCTTAGTCACCTTTGAGTTATATATATTTAGAAGTAGTGGTACACTATAGCGTGCCGCTAGTGTCTTGTGCATCTTGTCCTTTTTTCCTTTCTAATGAGTAGTAAATAAGTAAACATACATTAAACAAACACTATGGCATAATCGGGGTCATTAAATACGGAAATTTTCCCTTCAATACGGGTTTAATGGTTTTAATAGTGAATCACAAAAATGTACTCCATTTTATTGCTCATTATACATTGATTTCATATACCTAATGACTAATTGTATTATGATCAAATATCATTTTTCCCACAATAAAGCTCGATCATTACGGAAATTGGCTGTGGTCGGAGTTTCCTTGAGGTCTTTTGGGGAGGTCTTTCCGCATACGTTTTTTTAGCCTGTTAAATTGAAATTAAATGAAAAATTGGTAAGATGTAGATCAGTACATACCGCGAATATTTATCGCTTTTTTCTGCGATTTAGTTAAATATTTCCACTATTATGTATTCTGCGTCATCACTGAAATTTTTAACGCTATTATTTTTTGAGTTTGGTACCTTATGTACCGCCATTAAGCTTTAACTCAACTAGTAGTAGTACAAGCCCAGCGGTCCAAATTCGAATTTTCACTAAGAAAATGGGGTCACAAAATATCGCGGAATCGAGGTCACTTCTCCGCTCACCATTAACACTTGAAGCAACTTGTAGCAATTTTTTTTATTTGTTTTTTATTGTTAGATAGGCTTGCGTTTGACCACTATCGCACCTGATGGCAAGTGACGATGCGGTCTAGGATGTAGCACGCTTGCCTAGAAGATACCTGTTCACTCACGATTTGAAGACTCCAAGGTTTTAGGTGTCGGGAAATATAGACGCCGGTAAAGCGTTCCACTCTTTGGCTGTTCGCATGATAAATGTAGAGCCTTAACTTTGTAACGCGGTGAAATCGGAAAGCTAAGATGCAAGTAGAAAGTGCAGATTGGTGTTCTAAGGGCTGGTGTTTTTAAAAGGTTGTTTCCTTTTTCATAAAAAATTTGTAAAAAATTCATTATATCACATATCATGGTTCTAGACAAGAATTTGAGTAATTGTAACATTTGTATCTATAAATTGGTCTGAGTGCCACTGAATATTCATATTATTCTAGCAATCAATAAATTTGTTCTAAAAAATATCTGTCTCGCTTTTTCTACCCTACCACAAACATCTCACTGCGCTCACTACGTAAAAGACGTCACTATTACGCGAATTCGAGTCACGAATGAAATGACGAGTAGTTTCAAACGAAAGCAAAAGTGAGCTCTCACTTTCTAAAAACTTAGATTTGCCGTTTCACGTCACTCCCATAACTTGAGCTGTGCAATGCCGCCGTCGTGTTGACGTCGTAATGACGTATGTAGACGATATGAATAAAGCTTATTACACAATAAATGATTATGTGTCGGACAAAAAAGCTTGGCCTGAATATCCCAAGCTTAACGGTATGAAATCTTAGGTACTTTGCCTATTGCCTATTCCTATCTATAATTTCAGTTTCTATTTGTAATGTTTTAAGATAATCACGGTATTTTTCTTGCACCGGTGTGACGTGGTGGTTATTTTTGTAATATATTCATTATCTCAACTGTAATGAATTATATACATAGTAAAAGACAGTAGAAGAAGAAAAAAAAATACATCACTGTAAAGTTTCTTGTATCTTCTTCTTTACAATTGTAATCGAAGCTTCGTATCGGAGTTTTCTGTTCTGCATTGTGCCGGATTGCTTGCACCAGTAGTGAGAAAGAGAACTGCTTTTTTTTTTTCAAACTCATATATTGTAATGGGCTTGCTATATAATATTTGACAATAAGCACTTTCTAATTTTATATGCTTAGTGAAATAACTTCGTTTTAAGTACCTAATATAAATTTGACTTGTAAAAGTGCTAAAATTAGCCTATTTGCAATAAATCTTTTGACTTTGACTTTATGAATAAGCCGACTGTTTATGACATAGACTTTACTGAAGTAGGTTTTTGTCATTGTTTGATCTGCCTTCGTTTTGGACCACTATTTCACCTGATGGTAAGTGATGAAAAGGCTTAGTCTGTAACACTCTTGCCAGAAGATATCTGTTCGCTCTCGATTTGACCACAAGAGAGACTAGTTTCGTTAAATTGATAATTCGAATCCTAGTAAGGGTCCAGGATCTATGTATGTCATCGTTAGGTGCAATTTTTTTGTTTAAATTAAATAAGGACTACAAATGTTTATCTTATACCTGACAATTGAGGCTTATAATATTTACGTCGGATTGTACAGCGATAAACTTAGGTTCAATCGAATATACCGCCGGGGCGAGATGGTTAATGCAGTGCGTCTCCATCTCGCCCCATCCCGGCGGCGGTCGGATCACGGGGGGGTTTTAGTGGGTTCAAGTCCCACATACCCCCTGCTACCACCCCCGTGGTGGCAGGGAAGTGCGAGGGCATTTCCCGCCCTCAAAAAAAAAAAAAAAAGGTTCAATCGAATATAAAATTAACTCTCGCTTTCAAACAGCTGTGTCTGCGTGACGTCATTATGACGTAGCCTACACAATCGGCGCTGCAGTTTTCACTCGTCCATGCTAGAACAAACCAGATAGAGTGGATCCGATCATATTTGCATGACGCACTATGAACTACAAAAATTCTTTATTTTACTTCATAGAATCATAATGAAAATGGATATAGGTACCTAATATGATTAAATCAAAAAGGAAGTAAAGTCTGGGTATTTAAATTAAACAGTAAACCCCAGAAATGTATTTTAATTTAAAAGTCGTACATTCACTGTTATGCTAGGCTTCTTTTTATTATTATGTTGTCACCTAACTGCGTACCTGAATAAATGTCTATTCTTTCTTTCTTACCTAAATTCTGAAACGAACACTGCGCAAGTGAACAAAAAACTACTCTCGTGAGTAGTTTTTCTTGCCTCGGTTTAGGCCGCGTTCGATATTTCCGATTAGTTCTATTCAATGTTTTTACTTTCGGTTTCTCATGCTGACGTAGACATACGTCAATAGCGTCGCGGGCATCACTTGTGTACTTGTAAAATCGAACTGCGTCAAATGACGTTGTGTGTTTCACTTTTTTAGTGACGTCGCGGGCATCACTTGTGTACTTGTAAAATCGAACTGCGTCAAATGACGTTGTGTGTTTCACTTTTTTAGTGACGTCGCGGGCATCACTTGTGTACTTGTAAAATCGAACGGCGTCAAATGACGTAGTGTGTTTCACTTTTTTAGTGACGTCGCGGGCATCACTTGTGTACTTGTAAAATCGAACGGCGTCAAATGACGTAGTGTGTTTCACTTTTTTAGTGACGTCGCGGGCATCACTTGTGTACTTGTAAAATCGAACGGCGTCAAACGACGTAGTGTGTTTCACTTTTTTAGTGACGTCGCGGGCATCACTTGTGTACTTGTAAAATCGAACGGCGTCAAATGACGTAGTGTGTTTCACTTTTTAGTGACAGTCGATTTCGTGTCCAGCCAAACTTTCACGGCGAAAACATCTTTTAAAAGTAGGTTGATGGGTCGCATAGGTTTTCGTAGCAGTAATGGGGGCCAAATATTTTATTACTTGTGGACGTTCTTTCCGTTGAAAGCGAATTAAGCATAAAGCGGGGAACAGCACGAATGCTATGGGCAAAAGTATCGCTTCTATCGGGGTGTGAGAGTACCTAATTTGTTTTTGAAATAAATATTGACGCACGCTTGACTTGGCGAGTAGAATGCGAGGCGAACGTAAGTTTAAGTTAGTTCACGTAAGTAGATCTCTATTGTCAACATCACATAGTAAAAAAATTTATTACTGTGTTGGTATGTCCGGTAAAATGATAATTTACAAAATTGTCAAAATGGCGACATTCAAGTTATACCGGCCGATAGATAGAGCTAAACTAAAGAAGTTTTACTTCAGTTGTGTGGTATAACGCACACCCGTTTTTTATAGATATTCTATATCTAAAGATATTCGATTTTACTAGGTGGTAGGATTTCTCTGCAAAGTTCGTCTAGGTAGGTACCACCGCTTTGCCAGTTATTCTGCCGCCAAGCAGTAGTGTGTAAGCATTACTGTGTTCCGGTTTGAAGGGCACTGTAGCTAGTGAAATTACTGGGCAATTGAGACTGTGACCTGATCTCACAGTCGAGTAATCTTAGTACCAGACTGTGCTGATGGATGATGTGCGCAATGCAATGCTGTGATTTTAGAGTTCCGAATGACACTGCTATGTTATCGGCGGCCGTATCGCTTAACAGGCGAACGAATTGCTCGTCACAACACTTACATAAAACAATCGTTTCCTTTTCACCAAAACAGTGAGGAGATAATATCGTCTCTGCAAGAAAGCCGGGTATCTGTGATAGTAGGAGCGGCTGGGTGCGGGAAGTCGACGAGGGTGCCGGCGGCGATCGTCCGGCATTGCCGCACTGGAGCTACGGTTGTAGTGGCCGAGCCTAGGAGGGTGGCCGCCTTAGGGCTCGCCGAGAGGGTGGCCGAGGAATTTGGTGAACAGGTACATATTGTAAAGCACCTCAGAAGCAGCACGAAATTAAACAATACATGAACTATTTAACTGATACAATATATTAAACGGTAGTAGAACTTTGTTGCAAAGTTCGTCTAGGTAGGTACCACCGCTTTGCCAGTTATTCTGCCGCCAAGCAGTAGTGTGCAAGCACTACTGTGTTCCGGTTTGAAGGGCACTGTAGCTAGTGAAATTACTGGGCAATTGAGACTTTATGATCTGATCTCACAGTCGAGTAATCTTATTACCAGACTGTGCTGATGTCTCGGGATGATGTGCGCAGTGCAGTGTCGCTTGAAACTCTATGTTTTAGGGTTCCGAGTGACACTGTTCTGTTATGGGTGGCCGTGGCGCTTAACATCAGGTGAACGACTACCTCGTCACATCATTCAATAATATAGAAAAAAAAAAAAATCACATTCACTACATAATATCACATTGATAAAACATATTCACATTCATTACATAACATCACAGGTTGCAAAATACAATTATAAATCATAATACGAACCTTAGTCTACCGCCGCCCGCTACAAAATGAATCCCCATCCCGAGTGTCGCCGCCAAAGCGAGTGAAGTTAGTCTCGAATCACAGGCCAGTGTCAATATCAATGCCGAGACGTCAGTGACATTGGCACATGCAAGTCGTGGTGTCACATTGAGATATAAACACCTCCAAACCGTATTATATTGATATTAATAATAGACTATAAAGAAGTGGGTGTAACAATATATACATCTATATATTGACAGCCTCTGTGGTGAGTGGTTGAGCAGGTCGGCTCATAGCCCGGAGGCGGTGGGTTCGATTCCCGCGGCAGGATAAGTATTTGTGCACAGAAAAAAGCGCAAATACTTGTTCTTAGTCTGGGTGTTGTGGGTCCTCGTAGTTCCTGGGTTCCTAGACACAGGGAATCCTAGTTAGGGTTCAGTCTATGTATGTGATCGTTGGGCGTTATTATTATGTAATAACTAGCTTCTGCCCGCGGCTTCGCCCGCGTGACCTATAGGAAAATAATTCAACCACCCATTTCACCCTTTTAGGGGTGGAATTTCGAAAAATCGTTTCAAAATCATTTGTTTATTTGCAAGAATACACGATTAATTTGTACAGGTAGGTTGTGTAGTGGGTACGTGCATTCAGCCAGCAAGCAAGCGTGCAAATATAAAAAAAAAATATTTTTGTTACTACATTGACTGACCCGATAGCTCAGTTGGTAGTAACCCTGCCTTCTGAACTGTGGGTTGTGGGTTCGATTCCCACCCAGGACAAACATTTGTGTGATGAACATAGGTGTTTGTTCTGTGTCTGGGTGTTATATTGTATTCTATGTATGTATTCACAAACAAAAAGTATCTAAGTATTGTATCAGTTATCTGGTTCCCATAGTACAAGCTTTGCTTAGTTTGGGGCTAGATGGCGTTGTGTGAGATGTCCACACATATTATTATTATTATTATACATTAACATTTGTTATTACGTGTTACATATTCCTTGACACTATAAAAACATTTGCCTAAAAGTCAGTCACTCAAATGTTTTTAAATATATTTCCTTCTAAAGATTAAATTTCATTAGGCAAATTGTTAAAAATTATTATACACATGTTATATACGTTTTTACTTATAAATGTCATCTGTTGTCTAATAATAATAATAATAATAACGCCCAACGATCACATGCATAGATCCTGGACCCTAACTAGGATTCCCTGTGTCTAGGGACCCAGGAACTACGAGGACCATGGTCACACAACACCCAGACTCAGAACAAATATTTAGGCTTATTTTTTTTTTCGATTGACAAATACTTGTCCTGCCGCGGGAATCGAACCCGCCACCTCCGGGTCATGAGCGAACCTGCTCAACCACCACACCACAGAGGCTGTCTGTCTGTCTGTAATGTTCTTAGTGGATTCCTACACTTTTCAAAGAACACACCCTCCAATTTTCAAGTCTCTAGGACCAGCGGTTTAGGATGTGCGTTGATATATAAGTCAGTCAGTCAGTCAGGACTATGAATTTTATATGTATAGAAAATAGGTAGGGGGTAGTTTTATTCGTATTTTGTAATATATTACTAGCTGCGCCCCGCGGGTTCACCCGTGGATAAAAAGTGTATAAATTCCACTTTATAAGATATTTATATTCCAAAGATTACCATTTTGGTATGGAATGCTAAAAATTTCTAAAAATCAATTTTAATTTAGGTAAATAATGTTGTCGATTTTGCGTCGCATTCTCTAAAACTAAAGTAAACTTAAAGTATGGCGGTACTCTTCTGATAAAGGAGAAATGAAAAAGACAGAAATATGTTAATTTATTTTAGCTTTAGAGTATGCGACATTAGCACTGACAAAAACGACGCGGCCCTGACATTGACTAAACAAGTCGCTAATTCAATGGTAATGTTTGATACTGACAAATTAGAAATTATCTCTATAATGGGCTCATTAAAATCAGACTCCTCAATAGGATGGGATAATATACCGTCTAATGTATTAATACAAAACAAAGAAATTCTCGCTCCAGTCATATCTCACTTAATAAATATCTCTCTGCGCACGGGTTGTTTTCCTAAGGCCCTTAAACATGCCATTATTATACCTATTCATAAATCTGGTGATAAAAAACTCATTGGGAACTACCGGCCCATATCCATACTTACATCACTATCAAAAATCTTTGAGAAAGTTATTAATAAGAGACTCGTTAAATATCTTGAAATGCACAATTTACTATCTCCCAATCAACATGGTTTTCGTAGAGGCAAATCTACCTCTGAAGCAGTTCTTAAACTGACAGACTTCATTACCAAAAATCTTGATGTAAAAAAGAAAACCCTAGCTATCTTTCTTGATTTAGCCAAAGCTTTTGATAGCGTATCTATTACACTCCTGCTTAAGAAGTTAGAAAGGCTAGGAATCAGAGGCACTCAGCACAAACTGATCGCAGACTACATGAGTGACAGGTCACAAAGTGTTAAAGTCGGTGACCATATTAGTAGCCCTTTGCCCATGACCTACGGCGTCCCACAAGGAAGCATATTAGGCCCAACACTGTTTCTCGTGTATATTAACGACCTCTGTGAACTGTCAATGAGACAATGTAGTATATTAACGTACGCTGATGACACGGCCGTCATGGTCCAAGGAGATAGCTGGGAAGAAACCTATGAACTAGCACAGTCTGCTTTTAATGAGATTTCATCATGGCTTAGAAATAACCTACTCAGCCTTAACGTTGATAAAACTAAATACATAACCTTTGGTATTCGTGAACCACCGTGCAACGATAGACTCTCACTAGTTAGTCATAATACAGGAACATGTTCAAATACAACATCTTCATGTGACTGTTCTGTCTTGGAAAAAGTAAACACGATTAAATATCTGGGTATCATTATTGATGACAGACTTTCCTTTGTACCCCACATAACTCAACTTACGAACCGAATACGAAAGCTCACAGCGGTTTTCAAAAGTATCCGAGACAGTGCTGACTGGGAAGTAATACGACTACTGTACTATGCAATCTGTCAGTCTATCACCACATACTGCATAACATCCTGGGGAGGTGCGTATAAAACACACATGTTGCCACTCGAAAGAGCGCAACGAAGTTTACTCAAATGTAGTACAAAGCACCCCTACATATACCCTACGATTAACCTGTACCGTGACTGTCAAGTTCTCTCAGTCAGGCAGCTTTTTATCCAACATGTTGTCCTTCATCAACACACCCTGGTTAAATTTACTCAACCAACTAAGAAAAAACGTACGTCACATAATGTATGTACTGTTCCTCACGTTAGAACAGCATTTGCTGGAAAATTTATGAAATTCCTTGGGCCTTTTCTCTATAACAAACTAAATACAGATAATAACATTAAATCCCTCAGTGTGTTTGAATTAAAAAAAACTCTGTTCACTAAGCTAAATGGCATGAGCTATGTAGAAACTGAAAATTTACTTGTAGCATTAAAATAACCAAAAAATAAAAATATATTGTTATTACGTATACATACCATATTATCTTTACTATATCGTATCTATTAATTATTAATTTTTATATATGTATTACACACACCACACACACACACACACACACACACCCACACACCCACACACACACACACACACACACACACACACACACACACACACACACACACACACCACGTCATTTCTCACATTCGCAAATCTTGGTTAGATTAGTATTCTAGCATGCGAATATTAATCTAAAAATTAGTGCGTATTTATTTTTTATCTTAATTTAATCTTTAATTTAAAAAATATTTGTAATTTATATAAATATTTGTAACCTAGCTTAGGCATTTCCCATATTAATTCCGGCGAAAGAGGCCTGGACCGCATAATACGGGCTCTGAGCCTAGTGTGGGGACCCAGGTTTTTCTAACCTAATGTAATGTACTTATTTGCCTTTATCCAAAATAAATGTGTTTTCAATTTAGATTTTAATTTAAACCATCTGTGTTCCAAATTTCATCCTAATTTGTTCTGTAGTTTTTAGCGTCCCACGAGAATATACTATCGGGATAAAAGTATCCTATGTGTTAATCCAGGTCATAAACTATCCGTGTTCCAAATTTCATCCAAATCCGTGCAGTAGATTTTGCGTGAAAGAGTAACAAACATTCATCCATACATCCATACTCACAAACTTTCGCATTTATAATATTAGTAAAAAAAAAAAAAAACAATTCTTTCGTTGTCGTATCAAAACCTCTTCAGTTACCTAAAGTGCAATTATTTTGTGTGTTCCTACATTGATGCTTATGAAACACTAGTTGCGCCCCGCGGTTCCACCCGCGGATAAAAAGTATTTTAATTATTTGCTCATCCCACGGAAAAAGATCACTTTTCTGGGATAAAATGCGCCTATACGTTAATCTAGTGTATAAGCTATCTTGGTATCGAATTCCATCCAAATCCATTCAGCCGTTTGAGCGTGAAGGAGTAACAAACATACACACAAACACACATACAAACATACAAACTTTCGCCTTTATAACATTAGTGTGATAATTATATGCTTCATCTTTTTTTTTGTACATTTTGTAGGCATCGTTCTCATTAGCACCTACCTACCGATAAATCGATTTATCACTTGTTTGGACTCAATTAAAATAATTTATCGTTGCACATTTTGTTTTGCTCTGAATGTTATTTAAGTAAGTAAACCGCAACTTTTATTTTTCTTAAATAAAGATGATATCACTATATATTGGTTTTTTTGATGTTACTTAATTTATATTCGCCAATTTTTGTTTGCCGATTTTGTATTATATTTTTGTTATTTTAAAGACAGAATATTATCTAGCGTAGGTAAGTCCATTAAAATAAATAAATAAAATCACCTATATTGGAAAATCTAATTCAACTGACTCCTGTTATTTTACTTTTTTTTTTAATATAAAATATAGTCGTGCGATTTTGAATGTTTCTGTGTAGTACTGTGCGGATCTGAGTGTTTCTATGTAGTTCTGTGTGGTAATCACCAACCAAAAATAGGTAATTATTTATAAGTTTTAACGGAATGACCCCATATTTATGTATCATTTTGTACCTAAACTTCGCCGATTGTTGGGATTGTTTTTGAATGATAAACAAACGTTGCAATATTTTTATTACAGTTTTTTTTATTTCATTTAAACTAGTGCGAACAACAACAGCTAATACATGAAACTGGCTGGCATCCTTGTTTCCAGTTAACTTTAACCTGCGAGTTTTCAAGTCAAGAGTGAACAGGTATCTTCTAGGCAAGCGTGCCCCATCGTAGATCACGTCATTGCTTAACATCAAGCGAGACCCGCGAGACGATGAAATGAAATGAAAAGAAAGTTATTTATTTCGGAAATAAAATGAAATGGTATTTATTTCGGAAATAAAATAGGTATAATCCACTAATAGGTAAATACTCAAATATCGTAGGAATTTTAAGAATTGATGATGGTCAAATTGTTTTCCCATAACCAATTTAATAAAACTAAATTGGTCCCCCCACGCTTGTACTTCACAATATTTCTACCTCGGTAAATAACCAATTTAATAAAACTAAATTGGTCCCCCCACGCTTGTACTTCACAATATTTCTACCTCGGTAAATAACCAATTTAATAAAACTAAATTGGTCCCCCCACGCTTTTACTTCACAATATTTCTACCTCGGTAAATAACCAATTTAATAAAACTAAATTGGTCCCCCCACGCTTGTACTTCACAATATTTCTACCTCGGTAAATAACCAATTTAATAAAACTAAATTGGTCCCCCCACGCTTGTACTTCACAATATTTCTACCTCGGTAAATAACCAATTTAATAAAACTAAATTGGTCCCCCCACGCTTGTACTTCACAATATTTCTACCTCGGTAAAGTTACGGCCACACTATGCTTTCTATCCAAGGAACGTATGCACTGACACGTGTATAGATTCCAGCGGATCCAGGGATTCCACAACCGTGGCCATATGATGTCACGCCAATCACGGTCTTCTGACAGGCTGAAGCTTGTCCGGGAATATGAAGCGGCCCTCCGCTGTCGCCCTCGCACGTATCGCCTACAACTTTTTCATACTCGGTGCCGTAATAACACATCTGAATTGAGTGGTCATACCCTCTATTCAAATTTGCCTGTGCTTGGTACAACATGGAGCATTTTGTTTCGTTATATTTCTTAAGAGACACCACTTGTAAAGTGTCTGCATTAGTTCTCCTGTTATCTAAAGCTCCCCAACCGGTAGCCTCGGCTTCACTGTCCGAAGCGGCGATCCCCAAATGAGGAAGACACGCCGGCAAAACGTACTCATTAAAACTTATAACTCGTTCCGTCTTTAACAACGCAATGTCGTGGTACTTTGAAGCTGAGGAATACTCTGGGTGAGGTATGATTCTTTTAATACCGTAAATTTGCCACAACTCCATGGGGTCTGATCGCTTTAGAACACCCAAGGCGGCTAATTTAACTGCACCCTGACGGGATACTGCAATGCAATGTGCAGCTGTCAATATGAACCAGTCGCTGATGACGGTTCCACCGCAGAGCCAATCTCCTGGTTCCGCTATGGAGCCGTACCCGAGTAACGCCATGTGAGGATATTCTTTCCTCATGGCGTCTACACCAGCCATTACGTAAGTCTCAGGGCTCTGAAAATCTGTATTGACATGCCTTTCAAAATGTACCCCAAAACATTTAGCAGTGTCGTTCCATTCCTTATACATACGACTGGTATCATTTTTGCAAGCATACGGAGCACTTGTGAAGTAGTCTATGCATTTGTTCCAAGATTTCTGGTTGTTCTTCCAAAGAACTTTACCGGTCGGATCCACCTCCGCTTTTGATACGTCTTCTACGGTATCGCAGCTTGTGCAGCAGAGTATCGGTTCATTTTGGTCGAAGGAGCACAATGGAGGATACTTATTCTCTTGATGGTTCACGAGTAAAGTGTAACACTTTTTCCAAAGCTTACAGATTCCCGGATAGCCATCAGCCGTGCACGCCGCACCCTCTGGCAAAGCCTCGTAAGCCATATTAACATTGAATATTGTCGCAAACATAATCCCTACTGCTATTATAATCACCATTTTGTTTTTATTGTTTATTCCGTGACAAACTATTCCGTGGTGACTCTTTGGTTTGTATGCACTGCTTCGACTAGCAGTTTTGAGTTTTATTTAAAACTTATTAGGTAAGGAAAAGTTTTTTTTATATAAATGATAAAGAGATAGAGCCTACATAAAGAAGAAAACCCACTGATAGTATACGATTTATTATTATTTATTGGTTTTGTACAGTAATTACCTTTTTTTTTCATGTCTTCTGTTATCTAAGTAAACCTACTATGTAGATTTATTATAAAACGAGCTTCTACCCGCAGCTTCGCCCGCGGCGTGGCCTATGGGAAAACAATTCAACCACCCATTTCACCCTCTTAAGGGTGGAATTTCGAAAAATCCTTAGCGGATGCCAACGTGATAACATCTGCCTGCATGCCAAATTTCAGCCCGATCCGTCCAGTGGTGTCGGCTACTGTGCGTTGATAGATCACTATGTCAGTCAGTCAGTCACCTTTGAGTTATATATATTTAGATGAGAGTTGCTAGCGGTTATTGACCTATATTTATATCAGTATACTGGATAAGCTGTGTCATTTAAAATTGCAGTTGTATTAGTGCCGATTGAATTCGAATCTCTGAAATAACTGATTACTGTTGAAATTAGCTAGGGCAAATAATAGGTTGGTGAAAGGTCTATTCCCGTTTTTACGTATGATTTTTAAATTGAATTTGGTTATAGTGTTTTGTTTGTACCTGACTGATTTGGATATCATTAGAAGGAAATTTAAAGCTATTTAGGGTGTAATTGGTTCACATTTCAAAAGTCCAAATGATAATACTTCTTAAACATCATAGTCGCAATGTTTTAGTATCAATTGTTGTTAGGTTGAGAATAAAAAGGGTTTAACTGTCAAATTGATGGTATCGAGAAAATTGACTTTAAACTTCAACGGCGTCATTTTAATGTAGAGTGCTTATAAGGTAATAGAAAAGGTTTATGTAAGTTTCAGTTGCTTGAAAATGTTTTAATTCTATTTTAAAATACTAAATATAGTACTAATTCATACAATTACTGTAAAAATATAATATAATAAATATAATAATGTTTTTATGCTAAGCGAACTGTATTCCTGTGACATATAAACCGTTTCTAGACTCAAAATCTGGAGATTTAAGCCTCATTTCGATATTTTGAGAATATATTATTGTAGATAATTTCACGCTGAATCCAACGATATCCATAAGTAAGTAGTCATATTTTTTTGTGAAAAAAATCAGTTAAACCCTTTTTGTTCTCACCCCTTCAATTGTAACTAGTGAAATTACTGCGCAAATGAGACTATGATCTGCTGGGCGATCACGTAACTCGATTGCAATTGATAGAATCACAAATTTGTATGGATTTGATAGTTTGAATACGCAGTCATAATTGGTATGGAAATATCTCCCGTTGCATTGCAATCAAAGTTTCGTGATCACCACCCTGATCTCACAGTCGAGTAATCTTATTAACATACTGTGCTGATGTCTCGAGATGATATGCCCAGTGCAGTGTCATGCGAAACTTTATATTTTGGAGTTCCGAGTGACACTGTTCTGATGTAAGCGGCCTTGTCGCGTAACATCAGGTGAACGACTAGCTCGTCACATCATTCACTATCATAAAAATAAATAAGTAAATGTGTAAATTTCAAAACGTATATGAGACAAAATGCATGATTGATTAAATTACTAAAATATAAGTAAAAATACAATATTTACGTAGGACTGCAAATTAAAAAAAATACTGTGGTTATGTTGGTTGGACCACGAGCCAACAACCAGGGGCCTTACCGCGTAAGTCTGGTGGAGATGGTAATCGTGTTCTCTCTTGCTCGCACTCGTGGACTTGTTAATTGGCGCGTGCAGGATGGCAGGCGTAGCCGATTCCCAGAACAGTTACACGGTAGGGGTGCAGTTCCTAGTGTTTTATGACACTCAAAAATTGTAACGATTATTTTCGATATTTTCACGTTATTAATATTTCACATATTATAACATAAACGTACGTTATATGGTGAAATGGATACAATTTTAACATAATACTGGTTGACCCGCCACGGCTTCGCGCGGGTGTTTTTTTTTATGTTAGTGCATGATGTGACGAGCTTGTCGTTCACCTGATGTTAAGCGACACGGCTGCCCATAACAGGACACTGTCACTCGGAACTCCAAAATATAAAGTTTCGCGTGACACTGCACTGCGCACATCATCCTGAGACATCAGCACAGTCGTAATAAGATTACTCAACTGTGAGATCAGATCATAAAGTCTCATTTGCCCAGTAATTTCACTAGCTACAATGCCCTTCAAACCGGAACACAGTAGTGCTTGCACACTACTGCTTGGCGGCAGAATAACTGGCAAAGCGGTGGAAACCTAGACGAACTTTGCAGAAAAGTCCTACCACCTAGTAAGTGTATTAGTAAAACGCGATCGAACGGGATAAAAAGTATCCTATGTCCGTCTCCTGGTTCTAAGCTACCTCCCCATTTTCAGCCAAATCGGTTCAGCCGTTTTTGAGTTATAAATAGTGTATATATGTAATATATACACTACTTATATATAATATTATACTGTATAGGTATTATATTAGTATTATAGTGTATAGGTATATGCGTATACTTTTTACTATGATACAATCTACCATTTTTGTCCATTCCCATAAATAATCATCCAATTTAATTAAATACTTAATAAAAAATATTTTACGTCCACTATTCTCGTCTTCGGGATTATTGTTGTTTTTTTTAAAACTGTTGTGACTCAAGAAGAAAGATGAAGAGAAAGAAAAGTTCCGTTGAACGGTTCATCTAGTAGCGAGGATAAACGTTGGTTCAAGCGTTTCCAGTTTGGAAAAAATACAGCTAGTTTTGTACATTATAAGAAGCGCACGAACAAAATACCATAAAAAAAAATGTTTTTTTTTATGTTACTGATTGATTGATGTGACGAGCTAGTCGTTCACCTAATGTTAAGCGCCACGGCCGTCCATAACAGAACAGTGTCATTCGGAACCCCAAAACAGAGTTACGAGCGACACTGCACTGCGCACATCATCTTGAGACATCAGCACAGCCTGGTAATAAGATTACTAGACTGTGAGATCAGGTCATAAAGTCTCAATTACCCAGTAATTTGACTAGCTACAGTGCCCTTCAAACCGGAACACAGTAGTGCTTGCAAACTACTGCTTGGCGGCAGAATAACTGGCAAAGCGGTGGTACCTACCTAGACGAACTTTGTAGAAAAGTCCTACCACATAGATTTATACCACCTAGATAGATTTTAATTATTTAGATATACTGCACGTCTCAACAGGTGGGTGATTCAATAGGCTACCAAGTTCGTCTGAACTCGAAGCCACCACGGCCGCCGGCCGGCTCGATCCTGTACTGCACTTCTGGAGTTTTACTGAACCGATTACATGGTAACCCTGGTAAGTAGAGGCTAATTTTGTGCAAAAACTTTGTCGCTTGGTGGAAAGTGGTAACTACACCCTATAATAGAATAGAAGAAAACTATCGCACACCCAAATACACACAAAAACGTTTTTAAGGTCCTAACAATACAAAAACACTGAGGATATCGTCAGTGGTATTGTAGTATACAATGGGCGGGCTTATCGCCTAGAGCAAAATTTTCCCGACAACCTTTGAATGAACCGTAATAGATCGATAAGTTAGAGGAGTCGGTGGTGTACAATAAATATCTTTAACTAGGTAATATGGTGCTATATACTATAGGGTTCATATGGCAATTTTTATCTCCAAATATAATGATATAATTAATATGTGTGGACATCTCACACAACGCCATCTTGTCCCAAACTAAGCAAAGCTTGTATTATGGGAACCAGATAACTGATACAATTACTTAGATAATTTTTGTTAGAATACAATATGACACCCAGACACAGAACAAACACCAAATTCATCACACAAATGTCTGTCCTGGGTGGGAATCGAACCCAGAACCCACAGTTCAGAAGGCAGGGTTACTACCAACTGAGCTATCGGGCCAGTCTATATCGATAATATATCGAGAAAGTTATATATTAAGGTACCATATTACTTGATATTTTGTGTTGTATGAGTGTCTTCTACCCATATAAATGCTACTTTAACAATGTGCAGAAACAAAAATTGCGGCAGCTGGGTATGCAATTAAAGGCTTTGTCCCGTTTTAATTACGAACGTCATTCAAAAAAAGTCGGAACACTACGGTTTCATATACATACACACTCGCGCGGGTACCGGTTAAGGAAAACGGCTTTTAAGCCAGCTATGGGAATATCCAGGGCAGCAGCATTCTGCTCGGCATATTTAAATCTGCCATCACCAAGTCAATACTCTTTTTTTATGTTTTGGCTCCACACTTTTGTGTATTTAGCCAGTGTCAAGTAATTTTTAATTTATAAAGTTAATGATATTTCACGCAAATATGTGTCAAGTCATAGTCGAAGTCATCAAATCTAGTCAAAGTCATACTCCTAGTAAAGTGGTAACTTGAAGCTTCTATAGAGTTTTTGAAACAACACCAAAAGAAACATTTCACCATCATTATACCATTTTCCCACACTCACCACCTAACGAATAGAATGCCACCAATTTTATGCACTAACACCGAAAATTACACAGGTTTTAAAAAATAATACAAGTTTTAGAAAATAATACAATGCGGTGACGCAATCTTTTTCGCTTTCCCGCCAAAACTGTCAATACTCTTCTTCAATACTCGAAACTCAATTATTTATTGCTATATATATGTATACATTTTTGTACTATATACGTACATATTTTTACTATATATGTACATATTTTGTAATAAAGGTTTTATTGACGTGTGTGCAAAACCCCATTAGTGTCAATACACTAATGGGGTTTTGCACACACGTCAATAAAACCTTTATTATATTATATTTTTAGAGTAATTGTACGAATTAGTACTATATTTTGTATTTTAAAATATAATTAATACATTTTCAAGCAACTGAAACTTACATAAACCTTTTCTATTGCTTAATCAATTTTCTCAAAATTAATTAAGATTTGACAATGAGACAAGATGAGACAATTTGACATTTAAACCCTGTTTGTTCTCACCCCTTCAATTATTTTGCAATCAACAGGTTAGGTGAAGACCAGGCCGATCCATTAAATAAAACAATTATCTACAAATATCTTTGGGCGAAGTTAAATACTAAGGTTAAATTCATCAAAAATATCTGTCAAATTATTGTAAAATATCTTTATCAGAAAATTCTTTAAAATCTTATTAAAAAGGAGTATTTTTCATCACATCATCGATTCGAAAAATAATTGAAGGGGTGAGAACAAACAGGGTTTAAATGTCAAATTGTCTCATCTTGTCTCATTGTCAAATCTTAATTAATTTTGAGAAAATTGATTAAGCAATAGAAAAGGTTTATGTAAGTTTCAGTTGCTTGAAAATGTATTAATTATATTTTAAAATACAAAATATAGTACTAATTCGTACAATTACTCTAAAAATATAATATAATAAAATAAATATAATAATGTTTTAATGCTAAGCGAACAGTATTCCTGTGTCAGATAAACCGTTTATAGACTGAAAATCTCGAGATTTAAGCCTCATATCGGTATTTTGAGAATGTATTATTGTAGATAATTTCACGCTGAATCCAACGATACCCATAAGTCAATTCAGTTAAACCATTTTTGATCTCATCCCTTCAATCATTTTTGTCTACAGGTCTGGTGGGATGTTCCCACGTAATAATCGACGAGGCACACGAGCGCGACGTGAACACTGACGTCATTATGTTGCTATTGAAGCGAGCCATGAAGCTGAACGGCGACCTCAAGCTACTCATTATGAGCGCCACACTCGACACCAAAATTTTTACCGAGTATGTACTTTGTATATTTTTTTGGCTCCACACCTTTGTGTATTTAGTCAGTGTCAAGTAATTGATAATTTCTCAAGTTAATTATTGTTATATTTTATATGTGTCAAGTCAAATCACAGTACAATTCATCAAGTGAAGTCATGGTCTAGTCTAGTCCAGTCATAACCCTAGTAAATTGGTGGCAACTTTACTAGAAGCTTCTATGGAGTTTTGGAAACAACACGAAAAATAACGTTTCACCATCATTATACCACTTGCCCACACTCATGCCTGTAATTCAGCACTTAACGAATAAAATGCCATCAATTTTATGCACTAATACTGAAAATAACAAATTATGGAAAATAATACAATGCGGTGACGCAATCTTTTTCGTTTTGCCGCCAAAACTCCGAGTAAATACTTATCTATGTATCTTCTATTCATATTCATATATGTGGCGTGGTGATTGAACAGGTCGGGTCATAACCCGGAGGTGGCGTGTTCGATTCCCGCGGCAGGAATAATATTTGTGCACGAAAAAAAAAGCCGACAACTTGTTCTTGTTCACCCGTACTTGTTTTGAGTCTAGGTGTTGTGGGACCATGGTCCTCGTAGTTCCTGGGTCTCTATATACAGGGAACCCTATGATAATAATAATTATAATAATAACGCCTAACGATCACATTCATAGGTCCTGGATTCTAATTAGGTTTTTTTTTATTTTACTGAATTATTTGACGAGCTGGCCGTTCACCTGATGTTAAGCGCCACGGCTGCCCATAACAGAACAGTGTCAATCGGAACCCCAAAATAGAGTTTCGAGCGACAGTGCACTGCGCACATCATCCTGAGACATCAGCACAGTCTGGTAATAAGATTACTCAACTGTGAGATCAGACCATAAAGTCTCAATTGTCCAGTAATTTCACTATCTACAGTGCCCTTCAAACCGGAACACAGTAGTTCTTGCGCACTACTGCTTGGCGGCAGAATAACTGGCAAAGCGGTGGTACCTACCTAGACGAACTTTACAACAAAGTCCTACCACCTAGTAAAAAGATTCCCTATGTCTAGGGACCTAGGAACTACGAGGGCCATGGTTCCACAACACCTTTTTTTTCTGTGCACATATACTCGTCCTGCTGCGGAAATCGAACCCGCCGCCGCCGGGTTATGAGCCGACCTGCTCAACCACCACACCACGGTGGCTGTCAGTTATGTTTCGTTTTGCTAAATTGTTCTTTAAATACAGACCCTTGTGATCTTTTTAGATGGGAATTATGAAGACTTAGTAGTTTGATCCGTCAAAACTAAGTCATGCTCTAAAAATGCGATACACTGGTGTCGATTACGACTAAACGAAATTAACATATATCCGTCTTTTTCATTTTCCCTTTATCAGAAAAGTACCGCCATACTTTAAGTTTAGTTTTAGAGAATGCGACACAATCGACACCACTTGATTCCTATATGCAGTACGATATAATTTTTACTTTTGAGGAAAAAAAATGTATTAATTGATAATTGGCGGTATTTTATACCACAAATAATCATATAACTACCTAATACTTTTAGGTACAAGCTTTGACTTAAGTGCATAGGTATAGGTAAAACATTTTTTTTTGGTAAATGCCAGATTACTGTATAAACAAAAATTAATAATCATAAAATAAAATTCCAGATACTTTGACCCATGTCCTGTCATAGAAGTTCCAGGCCGTACGTATCCTGTAGATATCGCCTATTTGGAAGATATACAGAAGAAATTCTGCCTACAGTTGCCTAACACTCTGGCTAGCTCTATGAAGGAAGATGGAAGACCACGCTTGAATATTAGTGAGGTACTTTGAATAATCATAACTAGTCGCTCTGTGAGCTGGAGACCTCGTGACAGACCTCTATCTTTGCATAGCTTAAACTGAATATCTACCGCACGCTTGACTTGGGGAGTAACCTGGTGAATGCGTAACGAGGCGAACGGACGTTAAAAGTTGTTAGTTCACTTAGAACTCTATTGTCAATATGACAAACTTAAAAAAAATATTATTATGTTGGTATGTCCGCCATCTTGACAATTGTAAATTGTCAAACGACAATTTACAATTGTCAAGATGGCGGCATCAACGTTACACAAAGGAAAATCAAAGTTATACCAGCCGATAGATGGATGGTCGATAGCTGGTTTTTTTTTTACAATTTTTCTTTTAAAAAATTGATATAATAATAATAATAATACGTGTGGACATCTCACACAACGCCATCTAGCCCCAAACTAAGCAAAGCTTGTACTATGGGAACCAGATAACTGATACAATACTTAAATACTTTTTTTTTGTAAATACATACATAGAATACAATATAACACCCAGACACAGAACAAACATCGATGTTCATCACACAAATGTTTGTCCTGGGTGGGAATCGAACCCACAACCCGCAGTTCAGAAGGCAGGGTCACTACCAACTGAGCTATCGGGTTAGTAAAAAAAGTTTAGATCTAGGCTATGTCTGTGCCACGCAAGTCACGCAAAAGTGGCCTCTGTTACGTTCAAACTAAGATTTTAAAGTTTTAGTTTTAGGTTTTAGTTTTAGTTTCTTATTTCTAGCCAACGGGGCTAAAACCTATTACGTGATGTGTCTGTACTGTGTGTACGACGCTAAGCCTATTTTGACGGTATAAAAAAAGCAAAAAAATATCGTTTCATATACATTACGAATGGTATTTCCCGTTAGGCAGGCGGTATATAAAATACCCTTGTTATTGTTTGTTTGTAATATTGTTGAATTAATACCCTTCCAATTTTATTGGCCTTGTTGTCATTTTCTGTTGGGTGTTGAACCATTGGCCTTGTAGTTTCTGGGTCCGTAGATACAGCGTGACATAGGTCACTAACTAGGATTTCCCAGGATTAGGATTATAGATAAATAGATAGATAGATAACTCTTTATTGTCTCACCAACGAAATTCATACAATACAGGAATTATTAAATCTTACATACTAGTGCAACAATGGGCGGTCTTATCGCTAATAGCGATCTCTTCCAGACAACCTAGATTAGTGAGTTATGTCTGTGATTGTTGGTCGTTATTGTTATTATAACAGAAAAGTACTATTTTTTTAGTAGTAGCGGCCGTGACGCTTAACGTCAAGCAAACGACTAGTTCGTCATTAACATAAAAATAAAAGTCCCACCCGGAGCTTCGATTATGTTAGAGAATTTTTATGTTCTTTCCAAAGCTATGTCTTTGCTAATATACCGGTCTTTGTAGTCTGTGTCTTGCTGGCTTATTCAGACTGCAGAAAGTTAATGGTTCATTCATGGGGAACTGTATACGCTTTTATAACAAGTTGCCCGACGGTATCGAACAATTGTCAATGCGTAAATTTAAATGATTCATAAAGTCAAACTTAATGAAAAAAGTCTATTACACAATAAATGAATATGTCGGACAAAAAAGCTTGGCCTGAATATCCCAAGCTTAACGGTATGAAATCTTAGGTACTTTGCCTATTGCCTATTCCTATCTATATATTCAGTTTCTATTTGTAATGTTTATTAAGATAATCACGGTATTTTTCTTGCACCGGTGTGACGTGGTGGTTATTTTTGTAACATATTCATTATCTCAACTGTAATGAATTATATACATTGTAAAAGACAGTAGAAAGAAGAAAAAAATACATCACTTTAAAGTTTCTTGTAGCTTCTTCTTTACAGTTGTAATCGAAGCTTCGGATCAAAGTTTTCTATTCTGCATTGTGCCGGATTGCTTGCACCAGTAGTGAGAAAAAGAACTGTTTTTTTTCAAACTCATGTATTGTAATGGGCTTGCTATATATTATTTGACAATAAGCACTTTGTAATTTTATATGCTTAGTGAAATAACTTAATTTTAAGTACCTAATATAATTTTGACTTGTAAAAGTGCTAAAATTAGCATATTTGAAATAAATCTTTTGACTTTGACTTTGATTGTTATATATAGTCTATGCACACAATTTTATTCTTCCTTCTCTTTTCTGTGCAAATGTAAAGCGCAACACCATACTTAATGCATCTTTTGTAATCGTCTTATAAAATAGTGCATATCCGTTTTGTTATTGTGTTTATAATTAGTTATTTATAGAGTATAATTATTTGCCCCATATTTCCAACAAGTTTTTCTGTTAATAATAATTTTTTTTTATGCTACTGATTGATGTGACGAGCTAGTCGTTCACCTGATGTTAAGCGCCACGGCCGCCCATAACAGAACAGTGTCATTCGGAAACCCAAAACAGAGTTACGAGTGACACTGCACTGCGCACATCATCCTGAGACATCAGCACAGCCTGGTAATAAGATTACTAGACTGTGAGATCAGGTCATAAAGTCTCAATTGCCCAGTAATTTTACTAGCTACAGTGCCCTCCAAACCGGAACACAGTAGTGCTTGCACACTACTGCTTGGTGGCAGAATAACTGGTAAAGTGGTGGTACCTACCTAGACGAACTTTGTAACAAAGTACTACCCACCAAATAATGATAATAATGCCCAACGATCACATACATAGATCCTGTACCCTAACTAAGAATCCCTGTATATAGGGATTTAGGAACTAAGAGGACCATGGTCCAAAAAATCCCAGACTCAGAACAAGTGCTTGCTCTTTATATATGTGCATAAATACTTATCCTGCCGCGGGAATCGATACCTCCGCTTCCGGGCTATGAGCCGACCTGCTCCACCACCACACCACAGAGGCTGGCAAAACTGACCAATCAGTCGAACAGATTACAACTACAAAGAGGAAACAGCATGAAATCTACTCTTTCAATAAATCTTAGATTATGCTGACGTCTGCTATCCTGACCTTACAAAGGACCAGCTAAATAAGCTTGAGCGCCTTCTAAACTTCTGCATCCGGTTCATATTTGGTCTGCGCAAATATGACCATGTTTCCAAATTTCGTCACAAGCTCAAGTGGCTTCCTATACGCCTTCGCCGGAATACTCATATTCTCTCACTGCTGTACAATATACTTTTCAACTTTATGCCCCCGCGCTATCTTAAAGAAAGATTTGGGTTTGCTCACTCTCAGCACTCCCGCACTTTGTGATCGACCAAAACCCTTCTCCTACATATGCCTTTGCATACATCTTCTTTTTATGATGCCTCTTTCACCATAGAATCTGTTCGCCTTTGGAATAATTTGCCGGTGTCGATTCGGCACTCTGAGTAGTTATAGTTCTGAATTTTTATTTTATTTAATTTTTGTTAAAGAAGGTATATATAAATATGTTAATCAATCGGTATATATATATATATTTAATTATATATATATTTATATTATATAGTATGTATATTTATTTGTATGTTTAGATATTATGTGTATATATATTTTAGTTAATATCAACCTATTGAAATAGTTTTTAGTTCATTTTGTTTTTACCTGTACACCAAAGCCCAAAATTCTAAGCTACAGATTCCTCCGATTCAAAGGTTGTCTGGAAGAGATCGCTCTAAGCGATAAGACCGCCTGTTGTACTAGTACTAGTTTATTATGTAAGTTTTTCTTTTTGTAAATTGTTTTCTTTTTTACAGTGTACAATAAAGTGTCGATCTATCTATCTATCTAAATCTACGTTTCTTTCAGGTAACTGAAGTGATAAAAGCGGTGGACAAACGTGAAAAGGAAGGCGCCATTCTTGTGTTCCTCCCGGGTTGGGCCGAGATTAAGTACGCCAAACAGTTGCTAGACGCACATTATGCTGGATCTACCTTACATCTTATACTGCCCGTACATTCTAGGTAAGTGTAATGCAATGCCAGCCTGTGTGGTGTGGTGGTTGAGAAAATTGGCTCATAACCTGGCGGCGGGTTCGATTCCCGCGACAGGATAAGTATTTTTACACAGAAAAAAAGCACAAATACTTGTTCTGTGTCTGGGTGTTGTGGACCATGTTCCTCGTAGTTCCTGGATCCCTAGATACAGGGAAGCCTAGTTAGGGTCCAGGATCTATGTATGTGATCGTTGGGCGTTAATATTATTCAAATTTTTTTATTTAAGCGATTGCCCCAAAATAAAACGTTTTGTTAATATTTAGAGGGGGAAAACTTGTCTTTGCATTTGACCGCGCTCTCACCTGATGGGAAGTGACGATGCGACCGAAGGTGTAGCATGCTAGCCAAGTAAATACCTATTCACTCTTCTCTTGAACACGCCCGGGTCATATTTCGCCGGAAACACAGACGCTGGCATTCCATTCCTTAGCCGTTCTAATTAAGAACGTCGAGTCAAATCGCTTGGTACGAATGGGTCGTATTTCGACCACGAAAGAATGGCGCTTAGCCGAGCGTCTAGTAGTCCGGTAGCGGAATTGTGATGTGGGAATGAGATCATGCAATTATTGTGCGCATTCACCATGGTGTAATCTGTAAAATAAAAAGGTAAATTCATACACGGGCTCTTTATTGACTCAAGGTCAAGGTTAAAATAAAAAGTCAAAACTTTTTTTAAAATTATAATTCAAAATTATTTGCTGCGTTTGATAATTTTTTTTATGTTAATGAATGACGTGACGAGCTAGTCGTTCACCTGATGCTAAGCACACGGCCGCCCATAACAGTTGCATAATACGATAAGTATTCTAATGTAAAGTTTCGCGTGACACTGCACTGCGCACGTCATTCTGAGACATCAGCAGTCTGGTAATAAGATTACAAGATTGAATTTACATCATAGTCTCATTTTCCCAGTAATTGCACTAGCTACAATGATCTTCAAACCGAAACATAGCTGTGCTTGCGCACTACTACTTGGCAGCAGTATAAAAGTCGGTGGAATCTGGTGAAATCTAGGTAGACAAGCTTTGCAGAAAAGTCCTACCACCTAGTAAAACTTTTAAAGTTTTAAAGGTAGTTTTTTTATGATTGGATGGAGTTTCTAGTACGTTGCCGTCTACTATGATTTTCCATCCAAAACATGGTCAAAACAATGTTCGTTACAGGTTATCAACATCAGACCAGAGTAAAATGTTCAACCCTCCAACCCCGGGGGTGCGTAAAATAGTTCTGGCAACAAACATAGCCGAAACTTCCGTTACAATACCGGATGTAGTACATGTTATAGATTCAGGCGTTCATAAGGAGAACAGAGTTAGAGATTACACAGGTAAGAAAAGTTTTATCTTATTATAATTATTATGGAACGAGCTATCATTACTTACATGTGGCTTAGCAGTTACCCGTGTGACTTTCAACCGACGCACCCAGGTTCAAATCCCACTCGGCCCAGCACCTATGTATTTTCAAGTTGCGGAATTAGTTTATAATAGGAAAACGTGATGACACGGCATGTTCAAGAATTATATAATTCGAAAACTATGGTCATCCACCAACACGCACTTGGCCGGCTTGGTGGGCTGCAATCTCAACGTGCAAGAAGGCCTGCGTCCCAGCAGTGGGAATGTATTGTGCTGATGACGATTACTATTCTTGACAGGCCCTGCCTTCAGAAGGCAGGGCTACTACCAGCTCAGTTGGTAGTAGCCCTGCCTTCTGAACTGTAGGTTGTGGGTTCGATTCCCATCCAGGACAAACACCTTTGTGTTTGTTCCATGTCTGGGTGTTATATTGTATTCTATGTATGTATTCACAAACAAAAAGTATCTAAGTATTGTATCAGTTATCTGGTTCCCATAATACAAGCCTTGCTTAGTTTGGGGCTGGATGGCGCTATGTGAAATGTCCACACATGTTATTATTATTTTATTGTACCGAGAAGAATACTCTTGCCCATTACGTGGATTTTCCATTAGGCTCTTATGGCACAGGGAAGAGATGGGATGGTCCTATTCAGGACCACACGGCCTTAATATTGCCGGCCTTATTGTAGTGTGCTAATATACACTATACATAGATAGATGGATACTCTTTATTGCACACACCACATAATAACGAAAATTTCAAATAATAGATAGTTAGATAGAGAACTCTTTATTGTTCCACCAATGAAAAATAAAAGTATCAAGAGAAACTTATAAATTAGTGTTACAATGGGCGGTCTTATTGCTGAAAGCGGTCCCTTCCAGACAACCTTTGGATGGACAGTATCAAATGCAAAAAAGTAATGCAATGAATCACAGTGTGGGCGACCTTATCGTAAAAACCGATTTCTTCCGGGCAACTTTTGGACGGAGAGATTTATACAAAGTGGTATGGACTATAATAAGGCCGGCGGCAATATTAAGGCCGAATAACCAAGAGGTTAGATAGAATTTCATTATTTCAGGTACAGCAAGCTTAGAAACTGTGTGGGTGTCATTGGCCGGCGCTAAGCAAAGGTGCGGAAGAGCGGGCAGAGTTCAACCAGGTACTAAAACACAATTTAAAAAAAGATAATTTTGACAGTACAGCTGAGTAGGTCGTCTCATATCTTAGAGGGTGCTGGTTCAGTTCCCGCGACTTTTTTTTTTTTATGTTACTGAATGATTTGACGAGCTAGCCGTTCACCTGATGTTAAGCGCCACGGCTGCCCATAACAGAACAGTGTCAATCGGAACCCCAAAATAGAGTTTCAAGCAACACTGCACTGCGCACATCATCCTGAGACATCAGCACAGTCTGGTAATAAGATTACTCGACTGTGAGATCAGATCATAAAGTCTCAATTGCCCAGTAATTTCACTAGCTACAGTGCCTTTCAAAACGGAACACAGTAGTGCTTGCGCACTACTGCTTGGCGGCAGAATAACTGGCAAAGCGGTGGTACCTACCTAGACGAACTTTGCAACAGAGTCCTACCACCTAGTAAACTGACTGGACAAGATTCAATCGTCCGCAGAAAATAATCGCAAATACTTGTCCTGTGTGATAATATTATGGTCAGCATAGTTCCCGTAGTTTTTTTTTTCTATTTTTGGTTTGAGACCACACTTTTGTGTGTATGCCAGTGTCAAGTAATTGATAATTTTCACATTAATTTTCAAGTTAATTGATATATATATATGTGCGTCAAGTCAAGTCAAGTCACAGTCCAAGTCATCAAGTCAAATCATAATCTAGTCTAGTCTAGTCGAGTCATACTCCTGGTAAAGTGATGGCAACTTTACCATAAGCTTTTATGGAGTTTTGGAAACAACACGAAAAGAAACGTTTCACCATCATTATACCACTTGCCCACACTCATGCCTATAGTCCAGCACTTAACGAATAAAACACCACCAATTTTATGCACTAACACTGAAAATAACACAAGTTCTGGAAAATATACAATGCGGTGACGCGATCTTTTTGTTTTCCCGCCAAAACTCGTTCCCGTAGTTTCCTCAAATAGATAAAAGGAATTGTAGTGTTTTGTCTTTTACTATTTATTCATTTATATCTTTTTCAGGGCATTGCTACAAGCTTTACACGAAAGAGAAAGAATCCGAATTCGTCCCTCACACAACTCCTGAAATACTGAGGTAAGCTATTTAGATTATTAGCTTTAGCTTATTATATTTATAAACAAGTATCTATCCACAGCCAGTTCTCAATTTGACTGTATATTTTTTTATGCCTGTTACCTCAGAACACCCGACTGGGGGAACCGATTTTGATGATTCTTTTTTTCGATTCCCACCCAGGACCAATATTTGCGTGATGAACATAGGTGTTTGTTCTGTGTCTAGGTGTTATATGGTATTATATGTGTGTATTTACAAACAAAAAGTATCTAAGTATTGTATCAGTTATCTGGTTCCCTTAATACAAGCTTTGCTTAGTTTGGGGCTAGATGGCGTAGTGTGAGATGTCCACACATATTATATTATTACGAGCTTCTGCCCGCAGCATCGCCCGCGGCGTGGCCTATGGGGAAATAACTCAACCACTCATTTCACCCTCTTAAGGGTGGAATTTCGAAAAATCCTTTCTTAGCGGGTGCTTACGTCATAACATCTACCTGCATGCCAAATTTCATCCTGATTCGTCGTGTGGTTTGGGCTGTTCGTTGATAGATCACTATGTCAGTCAGTCACCTTTGAGTTATATATATTTAGATTTATTATTATTTCAATTTGGTCCAGTTTTGATTATGGCATCCATGAGAAAACCATGTAAGTCTGAAGTTGGTTTTTGTACGCGTTGCGTTTGTTACTTGTTTCAGAGTACCGTTAGAACAAACAGTATTAGACTGTAAGACGTACGCGCCAGAGTTGAAAGCGAAGGATTTCCTCTCACAACTACCGGAGCCGCCGAATTCGAAGGCGATACAATATGCCGTCAACGAACTTATCGATATCGGTAAGCTTTATCAATGCACAGACAATAAAACTATTACTACTTTATATTATTATTATGCAATTAAAATCAATAAATTTATTTTTAAACGCACTCGGTTGCAAGCGCCGTTACAGGGTTCATGTACCTACTAAATTAGTTGTTAAGACCTGACATAATATATAATTTTTTTTATTTTTTATTGTTGGATAGGCTTGCGTTTGACCACTATCGCACCTGATGGTAAGTGACGATGCGATCTAGGATGTAACACGCTTGCCTAGAAGATACCTGTTCACTCTCGATTTGAAGACTCCAAGGTTGTAGTTATCGGGATATACGGACGCCGGTAAAGCGTTCCACTCCTTGGCTGATCGTATGATAACATATGGGTACAAGAAATCCTAGTTAGGGTCCAGGATCTATGTATGTGATCGTTGGGCATTATTTCCTTGCTTCAAAGTATTATCTGATGCTTATTTTGACTGGCCCGATAGCTCAGTTGGTTGTGACTCTGCCTTCTGAATTGTGGGTTGTGGGGTCGGTTCCCATCCAGGACAAAAGTCCGTGTCTGGGTGTTATATTGTATTCTATGTGTGTATTTACAAACGTATTACTAACGTATTACTACTTAACGTATTTTAAGTATCTTAAGTATTGAATCAGTTATCTGGTTCCCATAATACAAGCCTTGCTTAGTTTGGGGCTAGATGGCGTTGTGTGAGATGTCCACACATGTTATTAACATCGGTAACTATCATTGCTCCCCCAACCATCTGGCTATAAAAAGGAACCGCTCGGTGTACTACGGATCATTCAGTCCGACTCTCGACACCGCCCCGAGCGGTCGTCTTTGAGCGCTTCCGTTACGCGCTCCCCGCCTCCGCGCTGTGCTCAGCACACCGCAACCGCAGTCCGCCCGGCGCCGCCGCGCCGAGCGGCCGCCCCCGCGCGCCCCGCGCGTCTCCGACGGCCCCTCCCGGGCCCCACCCGTCTCGCGAGTGCCGTGAGTGAAGAGACTGTTTGCTGGACATTATAGACAATTAGCGCCGTCGCTACCAGTGCCGCGAGTGAAGTGTTGTGCGCGTTTCGCCGTCGCCACGTCCGAGCGTGTGCCGCGGCCCGAGTGCGTTGTCGTCGTCGCCGCGTAGCCTCCGCGCTCGTGCGCGTGACTGGCTGCCGCCGCGTCCGGGTACACTCGTCGGCGCAGCAGGAGCTGCAGAAGACGTAGGGATCCGCGTTCAGGTATTCACCCGTGCTGCATTGCAGACGGTACGCTAATTAGGGCTACACTTTAGGTACACACCGCTCCGCCTTCACAGGCGGGGCGTTACTGCTTACTCCCCACTCCATCCCGGAGCACGCCGGGATGGAGTCTATCCCGTCGGACGTTGCCGCAAGGCAACTGTTCGAATTTTTCGACTGGGCCATCCGGTTCAACCCCGATCTTAAAAACCTTTGGTCCAAGTTCGTTGCTAGGACTCCTACTCCATCCGCACTGGCTACCAGTGAGCCCGCATCACCGGTGATGCCTCCGCCACCCGCTGACTCAGTTAGCGTTGCCCGCGCACGCAAAACGGAGAAGGTTGCTTCCCGCAACACTTCCCGTTCCCCCGCCATCCGCGGACCCCCCCCGACCCCGTCACCGCGAAGCTGTGACAGCGAAACCCGCGAGCGACCGCGCTCCCGCTCGCCTATTTTTACCACTCCGTCGGTAGAGGTAATTTCCTCACTGATGGAGTGCGAAAGTCCCGCCTCTCCTGACCCTGTTGATGATGATGGCTTCATCACAGTCACTAAAGGAAGGAAGCGCCCCGCGACAGCTTCCTCTCCTCCCCCGTCCAAGGCAGCCTGCCCCAGTCCTGGGGCAGTAAGCGGCCCTTCCGACCGCAGAGGATCACCCGCCATTGAGGTAGATGTGCCCTCCTCGGGATCATCAGCCTCGAGACCGGAGCGACCTCCACCTCTGTACGTCCAGGAAAAGGAGAAATGGAGCAATGTTTCATCTCTCCTTACCACCAGGAAGGTGAACTACACGTCCGCCAGACCGACCAACTCGGGCATTAAAGTCCAAGTGGCAACCTCGGACGACCATCGTCTCCTCACCCGTATTCTCCGCCAAGAGAAAATAGGTTTTCATACCTATGCTCTCGAGGAAGAGAAAGTTCTTCGTGTAGTCCTACGCGGAATACCGAAGGAGGTGAAGGAAGAGGTTGTCCTCAAGGACCTCAAAGCCCAGGAGTTCCCGGTTCGGGAAGTTCACCGCCTATACAGTGGTCGTACCAAAACTGCCTTCGACCTTGTCTTGGTTGTGCTCGACCGCACCGCAAAGGGGAAGTCTATCTTCAATCTGAAGGAGGTAGACAAACTTTCAGCGGTCACGGTCGAGGCCCCACACCGAAACGGTACTCCGTCCCAGTGCCATCGCTGCCAGCTCTATGGGCATGCGGCACGTTTTTGTTACGCCAGGCCCCGCTGTGTTAAGTGCCTTGGGGATCATGGCACCGCCGACTGTTCCCGCACTCGGGACAGTCCAGACCCGCCAAGCTGCGTTCTGTGCGGAAACTCAGGGCATACCGCGAACTATCGTGGTTGCCCGAAGGCACCGCGCAGCACACGCAGGACTAGCGGGCGCGCGCCATCACGCCCCAATCCACCTACCACTGGCGCTCAAGGAATAAGCTCTAAGCTATCCCTTGTCTCGGCAAGCAGCACACAGCCCTCTCAGGCACCGCCTCCCGTAGTCAACGCCTGGTCCAAGCCCCCGAGCATGGTCCGGGCGCAGGCCGCGCCAGCGACACCTAGCAGCGCTCCAGCTATTGTTGAAGCGCTGCCTGTAGCCCACACTAGCCCTCCCGCCTCTAAGTCTGGTCCCTCTGGCCAGGCTACAACTTCCCTGATGGAAGATCTGGCTCTGATTAAGCAGAGCCTATCAGCCATCGATCTGAAGGAAGTACGTGTGCTAGCACACAAACTTCGTTCAGCCGCCACTCCCGAGGACCGTTTCTGTGCCCTGGTCCAGCACGATGGCATTCTCGACGCTATCATGCGCTGCCCCTTACCTTCTTTTAGTACTATCTAATATGGATAGTACACCAAAAAAGGTTAAACCTCGCTCCGTAGCGTTAGCGTTTTTCAACGCAAACGGCCTCACTCGTCAACGCGACTTGGTTCATAACTTTTGTAAGACCCATCAGGTCGATGTGATGCTTGTACAGGAGACCCTCCTGAAACCTAGTAAGCGGGATCCTAAGATCGCCAATTACGTAGTGGTTCGTAATGATAGGCTTACCAATGCCGGAGGCGGTACGCTTATCTATTACCGAAGGTCTCTTCACTGCATCCCAATTGATACTCCCTCATCTTTAATCAACTTAGAAGCGTCTTGCTGTCGCCTAGCTATGAACGGCCACGAACCGATCATACTAGCGTCTTGCTACCTTCCCCCTGATAAACGTTTGCTCAGTAGTGATATCAACGCGCTACTTTCTCTGGGAAGCTCCGTCATACTGGCGGGAGACTTCAACAGCAAACACGTCATGTGGAACTGTCACACCTCCAACACCAACGGTAGGATACTTGAACAGCTAACTGACCCACGACCAGACACAGACCACCACACCTTTGACATTATCGCACCCATGACTCCGACCAGGTTCCCCGGGAACCTCGACCAACGACCAGACATACTCGACATAGCACTTTTAAAAGGCGTAGCCCTCAGGTTAAGCTCGATAGAAGTGCTCCACGAACTTGACTCTGACCACCGCCCCGTTCTCATGAGACTAGGCTCGGATCCAACTGAACTGATACCCCAGACTAAGACAGTGGTGGACTGGAAGCGATTGGGGGAATCCCTGAAAGCTATCAGTTCACCAGACTTAGACAAGGTACCTGACGACATACAGACACTAGATGACGTCTCCACCGCGATCGATGCTCTCACTAGTCACCTCCGCACTGTGATCGGTGAGTCTTCTAAGCAGGTACCGGTGGTGGACCACCGCTGGGACTTGCCCGAGGACGTGAGGAGACTGCTGACAGCAAAGAACGCCGCCACTAGGGCATATGACGCGGCTCCCTCCCGTGATAACAAATCCACTTTGAATTTCTTACAGCGTGCTGTTAAGAAACGCATAAGTGATCTTCGCGCCCAGAACTGGACAGACCTACTTTCAGGGCTCGAGCCAACCCACCAGGCTTACTGGCGGCTGGCTCGAACTCTGAAAAGTGACACACTTAGAACGATGCCCCCTCTTGATAGGCCAAACCAAGTCCCCGCGTTCGATGATGAGGAAAAAGCCGAGTGTTTGGCTGAGAGCCTCGAGGCCCAGTGCAACCTTTCCCCCGATCACGTTGACCCTGCCCACCTCCATACGGTGGTCAGTGAAGTCGAACGTCGCAGCTCCCTACCACCTTCCGACCCCCCGCTCGAGCTTATTAGGGCCGCCGAAGTTGAGTCTGTCATCAAGGGTCTCGCTATCCGTAAAGCCTCCGGCGCTGATGGTATCAGCAACAAAGTGGTCAAACACTTTTCTGTCCCCTTAATCTATCTCCTAGTCAGCATCTTCAATGCGGCCATGAGCAACTGCTCTTTCCCCGTTGCGTGGAAGTCCGCCGACGTCATCGGCATCCACAAGCCAGGCAAGAAGGCTACCGAGCCCTCTAGCTACCGGCCCATCAGTCTCCTCAGTACTCTGGGGAAGATCTACGAGCGTCTCATTCGGAGGCGTCTCTGGTCCCATATCCACAAACATAAACTCCTTCCCGACGAGCAGTTTGGCTTTAGAGCTAGACACTCTTGCGTTCAACAAGTGCACCGCATCACGGAGCACATTCTAGATGGCTTCAACGCGAATCCAAAACCGAAAGGGACTCTCGCAGTCTTCTTAGACGTGGCGAAAGCCTTCGACAAAGTCTGGCACGACGGCTTGATTTTCAAGCTGTACCACATCGGCGTGCCAGATCGTCTTGTGCACATCATACAAGACTTCCTTAGGGATCGAAGCTTTCGCTACCGCGTCGAGGGGGAGCGATCGTCTCCCCATCCTATCAGAGCCGGAGTGCCCCAGGGCTCCGCGCTTTCCCCCTTGCTTTTCTCGCTGTACACCAGCGATATCCCGCGGTCATTTCATCCCAGTGTGCAGCTCGCACTCTTTGCGGATGACACCGCTATCTACTGCTCCGGATGGCAGAGAGTTCACATGCGTGGTCGCCTCCAACGAGCCCTCACCGAGATCGGTGCTTGGTTCAGGAAATGGCGGATCACGGTTAACCCAGATAAAAGTGCAGCGATGTACTTTTCTGACTACAAGCGTGGTCCGCCAGCGAAACCACTGTCCTTGTTCGACAAGCCCATTCCCTGGGCTTCGTCTACCAAATACCTGGGGGTTACCCTTGACACCAAACTCAACTTCAAGGACCATATTAAGCGAGTGCGCGATAGGGCTGCCTTTGTCTTAGGCCGCCTCCACCCTCTCATCTGCAAGCGTAGTAAGCTGTCCCTTAGAAATAAGGTGACGCTTTACAAAACTTGCGTTCGCCCCATTATGACCTACGCATCTGTCGCGTTTGCTCATACTCCCTCAGTACATCTGGATCGACTTCAGGTGATCCAGAACCGCTTTGTCCGCAAGGTGGTCGGGGCTCGCTGGTACCAGCGAAACTCCGACCTCCACTGCGATCTCGAACTCCCATCCATCCGTCAATTTATGAAGGATGCATCCCGCCGCTATTTTGATGCGGCACCTCATCACCCCAACCCTCTCGTAGTCAGAGCTTCAAACTACTGTACAGACACGACAGACTCGCCACCCCGTCGTCGCCGCCCGAGACACGTCTTGAGCGACCCGGATGATCCTATAGCAGCCGTAGTATCGGCTGCGCTAGGATCACCGGACCAGTCTAGCCCTTCTGGCTCAGGTACCGCTTTCGGCACCGGTATAGGATACCAGCGTAACACAATCAGACACCGACCCCGCCGGCGAGGTCGACGTACCCCCCGTAGGTTAGCTAGAACGGTCGCGACTTTCAATAGGGTCCACTCTTCCAGTGGACGTAGCCTTCTCGATCCTCTTATCCCGGCAACGGCCCAAGCCGAGGCTCGCACCCCAGGGGTGCCCTTGAGCTAGTTGCCTCCCACTTTTGACGGCTGGGCGCCCTAAGCGCCCGCCCTCCCGCCCGGTGACGCTGTAAAGGTCGATAGAGACCAACAGCATTAGCTCGTTCAAAAAAAAAAAAAAAAAAATACTACGGATCATTCTTGTTCCAGACACAGCCTGGTGCACTTCCTGAAGGCCCATAGTTATATAGGTTGCAACCTACGCATAACCCGTTCCTGCCCACAAATACAATATAACACCCAGACACAGAACAAACATCGATGTTCATCACACAAATGTTAGTCCTGGGTGGGAATCGAACCCACAACCCGCAGTTCAGAAGGCAGGGTCACTACCAACTGAGCTATCGGGCCAGTCAAGATACTTAGACTGGCCCGATAGCTCAGTTGGTAGTAGCCCTGCCTTCTGAACTGTGGGTTGTGGGTTCGATTCCCACCCAGGACTAACATTTGTGTGATGAACATAGGTGTTTGTTCTGTGTCTGGGTGTCATATTGTATTCTATGTATGTATTTACAAACAAAAAAGTATCTACGTATTGTATCAGTTATCTGGTTCCCATAGCACAAGCTTTGCTTAGTTTGGGGCTAGATGGCGTTGTGTGAGATGTCCACACATATTATTATTTTTATTATTATTACTTAATACTTAGATACTTTTCAGTACAACTGAAAAGTATCTAAGTATTGTGTCAGATTTTACTTATTTTTACAATGATTACATTCATTTTCAACCTACTTTATGAAAATAGTATTTACTTGTTTATTTTTAATAGTAGTCAAATAGCCTATTGTTTTGTAAAGATTACATTACTATTGAAGTTTCTCGGCCCTATATGGTTGTAGGAGCCCTAACGGGCCGGGAGTGCCTGTCCCGCCTGGGCGGCCTGCTGGCGCGGCTGCCGGCGGGCCCGCGCGCGGCGCTGGCGCTGCTGCGCGGGGCGGCGGCCGGCGCGGCGCTGCCCGCGGCGGACGTTGCCGCGGGGCTCGACGCTGCCGCCATAGTATTCCTCGACGCGCACGATAGGAGAGAGGGTGAGTTATTTTTTGTTTTGACTCCACACTTTTGTGTATTTAGCCAGTGTCTAGTAATTAATATTTTATCAAGTGAAGAGTTTTAGCGGGAAAGAGAAAAAGATTGCATCATTGCGGCGTTGTATTATTTTCCAAAACTTGTGTTATTTTCAGTGTTGTTGCATAAAATTGGTGGTGTTTTATTCGTTAAGTGCTGGATTACTGAAGTGTGGGAAAATGGTATAATGATGGTGTAACGTTTCTTTTCGTGTTGTTTTCAAATCTCCATAGAAGCTTCAAGTAAAGTTGTCACCACTTTACTAGGAGTATGACTTTGACTAGACTATGACTTGACACATATTTGCGTGAAATATCATTAACTTGATAAATTATCAATTACTTGACACTGGCTAAATACACAAATGTGTGGAGCCAAATCACAAAAAAACCACAAGTTTTGGAAAATAATACAATGCGGCGACGCGATCTTTTTCGTTTTCCCGCCAAAACTCTTGCTTTGTTTAATATTGATGTCGCCATCTTGACAATTATAAATTGTCATTTTACCGGACATACCAACATAATAATAAAAAAAAGCTAATTACTGCGAACCCTCCTTGTATTAATAAGTTAAGTATGTCCTGACGTATATGGTGCCACAAATGTGTTCCGACTGAAAATCAGTTATTAAGGTCCTAGAACTTTAATTGTATGCTGTGTCGGAGCCCATTCGTGACACCACTTAAAACTGGTGTCGATTCTGTGTCGCATTATCGAAAGCTAAACGAAATTAACATATTTCCGTCTTTTTCATTTCCCCTTTATAAAAAGAGTACCGCCATACTTTAAATTTACTTTAGTTTTAGACAATGCAACACAGAATCGACACCACTGTTTTATTATTTTTGTGTTATGTATTTGTTATCAGTTGTGTGTCACGAATAAATGTTTTTTCTTTCTTTTCTTCTAATATAACAAAGTGTGTTTAACACTCTTTATATACTTTCACAGAAATACGAGAAATGAAACGCAAATACAATCCGACTTCGGACCACTTGGCGTTGCACCGGATCCAACACGAGTTCGAGAATGAACTGCGCAAAACTGGCTGGCAAACTGTAGACAACTGGTGTGAGAAGCGCTCTCTAAAGAAGGAACGCCTTGCCTATATCAAGTGTGAGTACTTTGACAGGGCCAAATTCAAATTTCGTCGTTCGTCAAAAATGATTCGTCACACCCTTACGTTGTTAGTGTACCCCAAGTCCGCACTAAGCGTTTTGCTGACTCATTTATAGTCCGAACGGCCAAGGAATGGAATGCTCTCCCAAAAACAGTATTTCCTTCAAGGTATAACCTGGGTCTTTTTAAGTCAAGAGTGAATAAGCATCTCATGGGCAAGCGTGCTCCACCTTAGACAACTTCGTCACTTACCATCAGGTGAGTTGTTGTCAAACGCATGCCCATTTTATCATTAAAAAAAAAATAAAAAAATGAAATCCACCATTAATCAAATATGAAGTCCATATTGCGTTATTCCAGGGTTGTCTGTAAGATATCGTTCTGAGCACAGGTTGCCAAAAAAAAAACAACAAAAAGGTTTTTTTTTTTGTTGTTGTTGTTGTTGTTGTTGAAGACGCTAAATCCCACGACACAGGTTGCCCTATTGTGGGATTCAGAGTTTCATAGTTATCATACCCTCTTTTACTGTACCAACTTTCGATGTACCAATTTTATCTGTTGTATTGTTTTTTGTCAAATAAATTATTATTACTATAAATAAGACCGCCCATTGTTACATTTTAGTTAAGTTTGTTCACTTTTTAATTATTTATGACTAATTGCGCCCCGCGGTTTCACCCGCGAATAATATTTTAATTATTTGCTCATCCCTCATAAATATTTCACTTTTCCGGGATAATATGTAGCCTATATGTTAATCCAGTGTATAAGCTGTCTTGGTACCGAATTTCATCCAAATCCATTAATCCGTTTCAGCGTTTCAGCGTGAAGGAGTGACAAACAAACAAACACACATTTGCCTTTATAATATTATTGTGATATGTATGTTTAATAAATTGCCATTCAGTATAAGTGACTTGCCATACAATGGTTTTATGAATAAAATTAAAAATTTCTTCAAAATTTACCATTTTTATTCCTTGAACGAATATATGAGATTGCCTCTGGCAGAGTCTTCATTTATTTTATTTATTTTTCTTTTTAGTGACCAAGAACTCTATCAGTGTAATTTACTTTAAGGTCACGTCTCATGATATTATTTGATTTTGAATTATTTGACAGTCTCTGTGGTGTGGTGGTTGAGCAGGTCGGCTCATAACCCGGAGGCGGCGGGTTCGATTCCCACGGCAGGACAAGTATTTGTGCACAGAAAAAAAAGCGCAAATACTTGTTCTGTGTCTGGGTGTTGTGGGACCATGGTCCTCGTAGCTCCTGGGTCCCTAGACACAGGGAATACTAGTTAGGGTCCAGGATCTATGTATGTGATCGTTGGGCGTTATTATTATTATTATTCATATTTATATTTGTTCATATGTTAAGTTGATTTTGAATTGTTGCTGATTTAATATATTTTATTGTAAATTGACGTGCCAGTGTAATGCAATTGAAGGGTTGAGAATAAAAAGGGTTTAACTGATTTTTTTCACAAAATGACTTATGGATATCGTTGGATTCAGCGTGAAATTATCTTCAATAATACATTCTCAAAATATCGAAATGAAGCTTAAATCTCCAGATTTTGAGTCTAAAAACGGTTTATCTGTCACAGGAATACAGTTCGCTTAGCATAAAAACATTATAATATTTATTTTATTATATTATATTTTTACAGTAATTGTATGAATTAGTACTATATTTAGTATTGTAAAATAAAACTAAAACATTTTCAAGCAACTGAAACTTACATAAACCTTTTCTTTTACCTTATAAGCACTCTATATTAAAATGACGCCGTTGACGTTAAAGTCAATTTTCTCGTTCAATTTGACAGTTAAACCCTTTCTATTCTCAACCCTTCAATTGTTATAAGGTGTTTACGAGGTGGTAGGACTTTTCTGCAAAGTTCGTCTAGGTAGGTACCACCGCTTTGCCAGTTATTCTGCCGCCAAGCAGTAGTGCGCAAGCACTGCTGTGTTCCGGTTTGAAGGGCACTGTAGCTTGTGAAATTACGGCAAATGAGACTTTATGATCTGATCTCACAGTTTAGTATTACTAGATGTGCTGATGTCTCAGGATGACGTGCGCAGTGCAGTGTCACGCGAAGCTCTATACTTTAGAGTTCCGAGTGACACTGCAGCTGTGTCGTTTAACATAAGGGAACGGCTAGCTCGTCACGTCATCCCTTAACATAAAAAAAAGGTGAACAAATCTGTGAATCTATGAATCTCTTTAACAGCCGGAAGGCATTCACTGGTGAACACACGCCTCCCCCATGAAACAACTCTTTGGACGTTTATCTTTTTTTTAAATATTAGTGAATGATGTGACGAGCTAGTCGTTCACTTGATGTTAAGCGACACGGCCGCCCATAACAGAACAGTGTCACTCGGAACTCCAAAATATAAAGTTTTGCGTGACGCGGCACTGCGCACATCATCACAGTTTTGTTATAAACCCCTTGCTTTTGTACTTTCGAGATGCGATATTAAAAACGGTTTTTGAGTTTTGGCGGGAACACGAAAAAGATCGCGTCAGCGCATTGTATTATTTTCCAAAACTTGTGTTATTTTCAGTGTTAGTGCATAAAATTGATGGAATTCTATTCGTTAAGTGCTGAATTACAGGCATGAGTGTGGGAAAGTGGTATAATGATGGTGAAGCGTTTCTTTTCGTGTTGTTTCCAAAACTCCATGGAAGCTTCTAGTAAAGTTGCCACCGCTTTACTAGGAGCATCACTTCACTAGTCTACCACTTGACTTGATGACTTAGACTGTGACTTGACTTGACTTGACATATATTAATATACATGTCAAGTCAAGTCAAGTCACAGTAAACACAGTAACACAGTCACAGTAAGTTTTGTGTATTTAGCCAGTGTCAAGTAATTGATAATTTCTCGAGTTAAGATTACTTAACTCGAGAAATTATCAATTTCTTAACTCGAGAAATTATCAATTACTTGACACTGGCTAAACACACAAACGTGTGGAGCCATACAAAAAAAAAAAAACAGTTTTTCTTCCATTCCAGCTATCTCCAGTCTCTATTTACGTGAGTTGTTCAAAACGGGTTTCATAGATCTCAACCTGGAGGTCGATGACGTCAATAGGTTCTCACACATCGACGAGTTGAGTGTCGCGACATTATTCTCCGGTGTCGGATCTTTGCTTATCACGAAGAAACACGTGAAGACTAAAGGAAAACTGAAGACTGTCAATGAAGTGTTTACCACGTAAGTAATAATAATATTAAGTACCTACGAGATTCTGCCCGCAGCTTCGCCCGCGGCGTGGCCTATGGGAACATAATTGAACCACCCATTTCGCCGTCTTAAGGGTGGAATTTCGAAAAATTCTTTCTAAGCGGATGCCTACATCTACCTGCATGCCAAATTTTAGCCCGATCCGTCCAGTGGTTTGGGTTGTGCGTTGATAGATCACTATATTAGTCAGTCAATCAGTCAGTCACCTTTGAGTTATATATATTTAGATAGATTGTAGTGACAGCCTCTGTGGTGTGGTGGTTGAGCAGGTCGGCACACAACCCGGAGGTGGCGGGTTCGATTCCCGCAACAGGACATGTATTGCGCAAATATTGTTCTGGGTCTAGGTGTTGTGGGACCTAGTTAGCACCTGTATTCTAAAATAAATAACGTCCAATGATCACATACATGAATCCAGGACCCTAACTAAGATTCCCTGTGTCCCACGAACTACGCGGACCATGGTCCCATAAAACCCAAACACAGAACAAGTATTTGCGCTTTTTGAAGTAAAAACTTCACGCTTGACTTGGGGTTCTTAGCTATGGACTTATAATGTGCGGAAACTCAGTTGATATTGAAAGAGTTTTTAAAATTCAAAAATGATGTATTCGTGTCATAAACAAGGCCTGGTTTTTGGATAGCTGTAAGCCATTATTCAAAAAATGTAACATTCTTCTTTTGCCATGCATCTACATCAGAGAGATTTGTTCCTTTGTTAAAGCCAATCCAACTTTATTTCATAAGGGCAGTGAAATTATTACTCGACAAAAAAGATTTAAATTTACGAACCTACTGCATCAACCTCCTTGTCGCAAAGATATATATAAGAGAAACGTTTATAATATGTGCATATCAGTATATAATTGTATTCCTAATGACATTAAAATTTTAAAGGACAAACTATTTAATAAAACGTTGTATGACTGGTTGTTACAACACGCATTTTATAGTGTTAAGGAATTCCAAATGTACTGTAACAAAAATATTATTTAATATTTGTACACTTGCATGCAGGTTGAACACAAAATGTCTAATTATTTTAAGTACGTATGATTGATTGATTGATTGATTGGGAGTAAGCGAACGAAAGTTGATTTACGTAGATCTCCGTTGCCAACAAAACAATTTTAAAAATTTCTACTTTTATGTTGGTATATCCGGTATGGTATATATCGTTGGGCGTTAATTATTTTTAATCGACTTCAAAAAAGGAGAAGGTTCTCAGTTCCACTGTTTATTTTAAATGTTTGTTACGTCAGAACTTTCGACCGTTTTTTTAAGCTGGTGCTTCCCGTTTGTTTCCATTTCAATTTGGTCCAGTTCTGACAATGGCATCCTTGAGAAAACCGTATAAATCTGAAGTCGTTTTTTTACGCTTGTTATTTGAAGGGGTGAGAACAAAAAGCGTTTATCTGATTTTTTTCACAAAATGACTTATGGGTATCGTTGGATTCGGCGTGAAATTATCTTCAATAATACATTCTCAAAATACCGAAATGAGGCTTAAATCTCGAGATTTTGAGTCTAAAAACGGTTTATCTGTCACAGGAATACAGTTCGCTTAGCATATAAACATTATTATATTTATTTTATTATATTATATTTTTACAGTAATTGTATGAATTAGTACTATATTTAGTATTAAAAAATAGAATTAAAACATTTTAAAGCAACTGAAACTTACATAAGCCTTTTCTATTACCTTATAAGCACTCTACATTAAAATGACGCCGTTGACGTATAAAGTCAATTTTCTCGAAACTGTCAATTTGTCAGTTAAACCTTTTTTATTCTCAACCCTTCATTTATGTATGTAATATTTCACCAGGACTGGTGAACGGGCTCACATAGCGTCGGAAAGCGTCAACTACTCCCTAACGAAGCGGACAAACAAACCGACACTAGTGACATACTACGGTGGTCATCACTCCATGGAGCGTCGCGCCCTCACGGTGTACAAGAGTTCCGTCATATCGCCGCAGGCTGTCATACTGTTCAGTACTGGGCCTGTCGATGAGGTAAGTTATACTACCGGACTAGTCGACAAGATTGGTCCCGGAATAGTCGACAAGATTGGTACCGGAATACTCGACAAGATTAGTCCAGGAGTAGTCGACAATATTGGTCCCGCAATAGTCGAAAATATTAGTATCTGAATGGTCGATCACATTTTTTTTTAAGTTAAGGAATGACGTGACGAGCTAGCCGTTCGCCTGATGTGAAACGACACGGCTGCCCATATCAGCTGCAGTGTCAATCGGAACTCTAAAGTATAGAGTTTCGCCTGACACTGCACTGCGCACGTCATCCAGAGACATCAGCACAATCTAGTAATAAGATTACTAAACTGTGAGATCAGATCATAAAGTCTCATTTGCCCAGTAATTTCACTAGCTACAATGCCCTTCAAACTGGAACACAGCAGTGCTTGCGCTCTACTGCTTGGCGGCAGAATAACTGGCAAAGCGGTGGTACCTACCTAGACGAACTTTGCAGTAATGTCCTACCACCTAGTAAAACATTAGTACTGGACAAGTTGATAAGATTAGTACCAGAATTGTCGAAAACGTTAGTACTGGACTGTACTAGTCAATAATATTAGTATCAGAACAGTCGATAGTATTGGAATAGTCAATAGTATTAATACCGGAATAGTCGATAAGATTAGTACCGTTTTATTGTGAAAGTCAAACGTTTGACTTACAAAATAAAAAGGAAAACACAGGCAACCAGTATTTCTAATAAGAGGTATTTAAATGTACGTCGTACTAAGCGTTTTGATTCGACCTTTTATAACGCGAACGGCTAATGAGTGTCGAGGAACATGTAACATGTAATAACAAATGTTAATGTAGTAACAAAAATATTTTGTTCTTAAACATGCGCGGAAATATTACCATTACTTTTGAATAACGAAATCGCGAAGTATCATATTTACGTAGACTGAAAAACCAAAATCACTTCCCGGCGCATACTTTGAATTTGGAACGAAGAGCGCACCGGCAATGTTGTATGAAACGGTGTGCTGTTTGAATTTAGAACTCTTTCATCTATCGTACACATTGCGTTCTCGTGGCTGTATAGCCACAGATGCGTTTACCTTTCGGCACAAACTGAGAAATAAAAATAAAAATTGGCGGTAAAGCGGAGTTCGTTATTATTTGGTTGATAAAAATAAATTAAAATGAGTTTTGATGATTCTGAAAGTGAAAATGAAATGGACATTGACTGCACTCCACCAGATTTAAGATCGGAAGCTAAATTAGCGATGGACAACCGCTTCCAGCGAAATCAAAAGAAAATTAAATTTATTATGTAAAAGGCCCTTTTTTATTTCCTTGCATTTTTTTAAAGAAAAGCACTATATATTCCTCGGGCGAAATGGCAATTGCCTGTCTCGTATCATTGAAGTCCTCGCCTGTGGCTCGGCCTTCATACTCAGCCTCATACTCGACCTGCAATTGCATTCATTTGCCCAGTAATTTCACTAGCTACTGTGCCCTTCAAACCGGAACACAGTAGTGATTGCGCACTACTGCTTGGCGGCAGAATAACTGGCAAAGCGGTGGTACCTATCTAGACGAACTTTGCAGAAAAGTCCTACCACCTAGTCCACAAATGATTTGATTTGATTTGTGGAACTCTTTGCTATAGCTGTTTCCGAATAGCTATAATCTGGACGCTTTTAATAGGAATATAATAGGTTTATTACAGAGCGTGCCACATCGTCGGCCAAATTGTCGCTTAACATCAAGAGAAATATGGTCAAACGCAAACTTATCTAGTATTAAATAACAGTACTGTACTAATCGAATAAGTATAGTAGAATGTTTATTTGAAATCCATCACCGGTGCTCTTAACGGTGACTGTACTTAATAGACGACGGTAATAATAACACCCAACGATCATATGCATGGATCCAGGACCCTAACTAGGATTCCCTGTGTCCCAGGAACTACGAGGATCATGGTCCCATAATACCCAGACACAGAACAAGTATTTGCGCTTTTTGAAGTAAAAACTTCTTTACGCACGCTTGACTTGGGGAGTAAGCGAACAGAAATTGATTTACGTAGATCTCCGTTGCCAACATAACAAAGTTAAAAATGTCTACTATTATGTTGGTATATCCGGTAAAATGACAGCAATTTACAATTGTCAAGATGGCGACATTAACATTAAACAAAGCAAATACAAAGTTTTACCGGTCGATAAATGGAGCTAAAATAAAGAAGTTTTACTTCAGTCGTGTCGTCTAAAGCACACTGGTTTTTCTCTGTACGCAAATACCTTCCCTGCCACGCGAATCGAACCCGCCACCTCCGAAATATAAGCCGACCTGCTCAACCATCACGCCACAGAGCCTGCCATTGCGATTTGATACAAATATTTTACAACACTCGATTGCGTAAACATTTCAATATTCACGTAGTAGAAGCATTATCAGTCCGGAAATTAAAATGGCGGTTGTTTATAGTAATTAATACGCCAGTTGAGGCCATGAGAGCCAAAGGGGCCTAACTGCATTTTTTTCAATTTTCATCTTTTTATTAGAGTCTGCTCTAAATAGTAAAATCTATAGCGCAATAAATAAATCCACCAATAAAGAGCCTCCAATAAATAGGAATTAAAATAGGATGAAAGAAGAAATGAGAAAAGGGCTCCTCCCCTTTATCATATTGTATTCTGTGTACATTATAATAAAGATGAGTAGCGATTTTCTCGTTTCTTCTTTCATCCTATTTTAATCACTATTTATTAAATAGCAGACACCAATAAAAATATAAAAATTGAAAAAATGCAGTTATGCCACTTTGGCTCTCATGATCTCAATTGAAGGATTGAGAATAAAAAGGATTTAACTCTCAAATTGATAGTTTCGATAAAATTGACTTCAAACTTCAACGGCGTCATTTTAATGTAGAGTGCTTATAAGGTAATAGAAAAGATTTATGTAAGTTTCAGTTGCTTGAAAATGTTTTAATTCTATTTTATAACACTAAATATTAGTACTAGTTCATACAATTACTGTAAAACTATAATATAATAAAATAAATATAATAATGTTATTATACTAAGCGAACTGTATTCCTGTGACAGATAAGCCGTTTTTAGACTCAATATCTCGAGATTTAAGCCTCATTTCGGTATTTTGAGAATGTATTATTGTACATAATTTCACACTGAATCCCACAATACACATAAGTCATTTTGTGAAAAAAATCAGTTAAACCCTTTTTGTTCTCACCCCTTCAATTATAGTGCGACGTGTGCAATAAATACGTTAACAATAATATGTTTTATTTCCTTAACTTGCGGTTTTGATAAAATATAATTAATTAATACTTATAAATAAATATGTGTGGACATTTCACACAGAACCATCTAGCCCCAAGCTAAGCAAAGCTTGTATGGGAATCAGATCACTTATATACCTTTTTGTGTGTAAATACATACATATAACACAGAACAAACATCGATGTTCATCACGCAAATGTTTGTCCTGGGTGGGAATCGAACACACAACCTACAGTTGAGAAGTCACGGTTACTACCAACTGAGCTGTCGGCTCAGTCAATAAAGAAAGAAGTTAAGCTGAATTAAAACGGAACGCGCCAGTAGGCCCAATTAATTAATGTAATTGAGGCCATGAGAGCCAAAGGGGCCTAACTGAATTTATTTCAATTTTCATCTTTTTATTGGAGTCTGCTCTAAATGGTAAAAGCTATAGCGCAATAAATAAATCCACCAATAAAAGGCTTCCAATAAATAGGTATTAAAATAGGATGAAAGAAGTGAGAAAATGGCTCCTCCCCTTTATTATAATGTACATAGAGTACAATATAAAGGTATTTAAAAATGCAGTTAGGCCACTTTGGCTCTCATGGCCTCGTATGTAATTATATTCAGGGATTTAGTAATACAAACATCATGAAAGTAGCCAATCGTCGATAAAAACGATCTAAATATTCAGAAATGAAATATCCCTCCATTTACGTAGCTAAATGACTGTGCGGATTTTGATGGGGTTTTTCATTGTTTATTGACTTATTAGTTTTTAGATATGAATCATGGTATTAAACCAATGGAAACGCCATGATGCAAAAGCAAAAGTGTAGTAAATATTTTTTAGAGTTTGTAAAGTACCTACCTATACGTTAATAGTATCAGTAAGTTATAAAAGAACTTCTTGTATCAACTTGATACACAAAGTTATTTTTTAGCCGACTTCAAAAAAGGAGGAGGTTCTCTATTCGGTTGCACCTATATAGGTACTTTGAAATCGAAATCATCATAACCCAGAAGTGGAGGGTTCGATTCCCGCGACAGGACAAGGGTGGGAACCCAGAACAAACATTTGTGTGATGAGCATCGATGTTTTTTCTGTGTCTAGGTGTTTATATTGTATTCTATGTATGTATTTACTAACTAAAAGTATTGTATCAGTTATCTGGTTCCCATAGTACAAGCTATGTCCAGACAAAAAAAAAACTACAACCTAACCCAGGGTTGGTTCTCTATATTATCTTGCACGTTAATAAATTAGCCAATTTACAAATTAGCAAAAAAAAATTCTTATTATTTACTTATTTTTACTTTTACTTATGTATATACATATAAAATTCAAAGTCCTGACTGACTAACTGACTGACTTATATATCAACGCACAGTCTAAACCGCTGGTCCTAGAGACTTAAAATCTGGAGGGTGTGTTCTTTGTAAAGTGTAGGTATCCACTAAGAAAAAGTTTTTCGAAATTCCATCCCTAAGAGGGTGAAATGGGTGGTTGAAATATCTATGAAAAAATTACTTTTTCGTTTTTATAGTCCACGCGGGCCAAGCCGTGGGCAGAAGCTAGTGAAGTATATAGTGTCTCTCTTATCGTCATTGAGACATGCCTATTTCCGTCATTAAGGTCCGTATTACAGAATGATGCTGTCATCGATCGGTGCTCAAGCAGAGATTTCAGTCTCTAATTGATCATTTTATGAATGAAATCTCAGCTTGAGCATCGATCGATGACTGAGCATCGTTCTGTAATATGGACCTTAGTCATGAAAGCATTTAGATTGGACAATATTATATGCTTTATCCACCGAGAGCTCATTCTCAATACGTAACCTTGAATCTTATAAAAATGATAGATGCCATACAAAAGATATTGGTACGCAAAAGATGAGTTTTACATGACTTGTAACGTAGATTTTCACGTCGACTATCCACTGCATATTGTTTATTAAATTAAATGCATACTGTCATCGGTGTTATATTGTATTTTATGTATGTATTTACAAACAAAAAATATTTAAGTATTAAAATTACTGGGCAATTGAGACTTTATGATCTGATCTCACAGTCGAGTAATCTTATTACCAGACTGTGCTGATGTCTCAGGATGATGTGCGCGGTGCAGTGTCGCTTGTAACTCTATGTTTTAGGGCTCCGAGTGACACTGTTCTGTTATGGGCGACCGTGGCGCTTAACATCAGGTGAACGACTAGCTCGTCACATCATTCAATAACATAAAAAAAAATTGTGTCAGTTATCTGGTTCCCATAATACAAGCTTTGCTTAGTTTGGGGGCTAGATGGCGTTGTGTGAGATGTCCAATCATATTATTATTATTATCTATATGTGAGCCAAGTTACACCTACATCTATAAACTGTTAAAAATTCAAAAGTATACACAGTTTTAATATCGTAAGATTTATATTCAAGTGTATATAAGTACGAGCTTCTGCCCGCAGCTTCGCCCGCGGCGTGGCCTATGGGAAAATAATTCAACCCCCATTCCACCCTCTCAAGGGCGGAATTTCGAAAATTTAAGAATTTAGAAAAATCCTTTCTTAGTGGATGCCTACGTACTAACATCTACCTGCATGCCAAATTTCAGCCCGATCCGTCCAGTGGTTTGGGCTGTGCGTTTATAGATCACTATATTAGTCAATCAGTCAGTCACCTTTGAGTTATATATATTTAGATAAGTATGTATATTTATTGCATCCCTATTGTAAGTATCTCCTAAATTCTTAAAATTTCTACGATGTTTCAGTAGGCTTTTACCTACTTTATTTTCGAAATAAATTTCATTTCATTCTTTAAATAAAAAGAGTTTTGTTTTTTGTTGTCGTTGATGTTTTTTAACCAATGCTGCTACCAGCAGCAGCAGCAGCTAGCAGCCGAGGTATAAAGACGGGATTGTTGTGTGTGTCTATTTAAACCTAACAGTACAAAAATACACGACTACTACTCTTTACTAGGTGGCAAGACTTTTCTGCAAAGTTCGTCTAGATAGATACCACCGCTTTGCCAGTTATTCTGCCGCCAAGCAGTAGTGCGCAAGCACTACTGTGTTCCGGTTGAAGGGCACTATAGCTAGTGAAATTACTGGGCGAATGTGGCTTTATGATCTGATCTCACAGTCGAGTAATCTTATTACCAGACTGTGCTGATGTCTCAGGATGATGTGCGCGCAGTGTCGCGCGGAACTTTATTATTTAGAATTCTTAACATCAGGTGAACGACTAGCTCGTCACATCATTATTTTCATTCAAATATTTTTACAACAGTTTATTTGATGAATCCATAGACTCCTGAACTACTGTTCACTGTATTTCAGGAATCAGTGGCTTCTCCTACTTAATATCTACATGTGATTTATGTCAGGGCATACGTAATGAGTATGTAAGGGTAGGCAAATATATTATTAGGTCTACCTATGAAATTGCCGTTTTGTTTGAAAAAAGTTAAAGTATTTTTTTTTTCGAACTTATTTATTTCTTTTATTCAAAGTAATCACCCCTGCAATCAATGCATCTTTGCCAACGCTGTGGCAGTTTATGGAAGAAGGGCTTCTTGAAAAAATCAGCAGGACGGGAGACAACAAACTCTTCAAAGGCGTTTTGTACTGCCTCTCGGGAATTGAATTTTTTTCCCGCTAAAAAGTTGTCCAAATTTTGGAAAAAGTAATAGTCGATAGGCGCACGATCTGGTGAGTATGGCGGATGAGGGAGAGCTTCCAAACCCAACTCATGCAGCTTAGAGACGGTCTGTTGTGCAGTATGGGGTCGCGCGTTGTCGTGAAGTAGCAGTGGAGACGACCGATTGACCAAAGCTGGTTGCAGACGTGCGAGTTTCGCCATCATTGTGGTCAGTTCTTCAATGTATACATCTGCAGTAATGCTCTCGCCGTTTTGTAAAAAGCTATGATGAATCACACCAGCACTAGACCACCAAACTGTGACCATCACCTTTCTAGGGGTCATTTTTCGTTTTGCACATTGCTTTGGTACCGAACCAGGATCTAACCAACATGCTGAGCGTATTCGATTGTCAAAAAGAATCCATTTTTCGTTGCACATAACAATTCGGTTCAAAATTCCTTCATTTCTGTGCCTGTTAAGCAGCGCAAGGCAAGTCTCGACGCGTACGTTGCGCTGGCGATCGTTCTGTTCGTGGGGCACCTATCTATCAAGCTTTTTTATCTTGCCAATCTGTCGCAAATGGACCAATATTGTTTTCATGCTAACATCAAAAGCTGCTTCCAGCTCAGCTGTAGATTGAGATTCATCAGCTTACACTATTGCCTTTAATTCATCATTGTTGACCAAAGTTTCCCGACGACCACGAGGTTCATTTTTCAAGTCAAAATTCCCAGAACGGAACCGAGCAAACCAATAACGGGTTGTAGGTTCGTTTGTACAGTTCTCTCCGTAAACGTCGTTGATGTTACGTGTCGTTTGTGCCGCGATGGTGCCACGACGGAACTCATATTCCATAATTACACGAAATTTCAAAGTATCCATTATGAGGAAAAATGTTGAAAAGTAATGAAAATACAACGCTAATCAATAAACAAAAGACTTGTATTGTAAATAGAATGTCATATTTTTAAAACAAAATTTATTAGAATTTAGAATTCATAGCCAATCAAAACTTTTTTTTGTTTGAAAAAGTCTGTACTGCAATACGGCAATTTCATAGGTAAAGACCTATTATTACCAATTAAACTTTTCTAAACTTAATCGCTCCATTCGTTTTTGGAATATGAACAAAAAACGAAAGATAAGAATGTGCGAAAACACGTGACGTTAAGTATGGTACGTTACGTATCACTGAAAAATGTGAGTTCATCGACGCAAATAATTTGAATTGTGTCATAACAAGTAATTATATTATTTTAACGATGGTGAAGGAAATAACATAATAATTCCAGTAATAATGATAAAATTCATTATTATTTTAAGAAATTCTATGCTTGCGGTAATTATATTCGATCTCTTGCGCGTTGTCAGGATTGAAATTATAAATGAGCAGCTAACCCACAGTTAGTTAACTCGGATTAAGTTGATAAACAGATAACCATCTGACTAAACGACAGCGGTGAGAGTGTAAACAAATCAAATGTCGAATGCCACCAATTCATTTGAATACAGCCCGAGTGTATATACCGAATTGGAACGTTTCCGAAGCATTGTAAATCGGGGCCGTGGTCAGTTTCTAAGTTCTGTAGAACTACGCTCAATCGTCGATTGATGCTTGTCACGTAACTACTCCGTCCAGGGACCTAGGATGCCTGTCTAGGTCCTGATCCTACCTAATCAGACCCTGAAAGGAGACGGCGACGTGAAGAGAAAGGTGAATGGAGCTGGAAAGAAAGACACTTCAATTGAAGGGGTGAGAACAAAAAGAGTTTAACTGATTTTTTTTCAAAAAATACCAAATGATAGTGATAGGTATATCAACTTCCAGGGAATATAAGGGTACCGTTGGATTCAGCGTGAAATTATCTACAATAATACATTCTAAAAATACCGAAATAAGGCTTAAATCTCGAGATTTTGAGTCTAAAAACGGTTTATCTGAACAGGAAAACAGTTCGCTTAGCATAAAAACTATATTATATTTACAGTAATTGTACTAATTAGTACTATATTTTGTAATTTTAAAATAGAATTAATACATTTTCAAGCAACTGAAACTTACATAAACCTTTTCTATTACCTTATAAGCACTCTACATTAAAATGAAGCTGTTGAAGTTTAAAGTCAATTTTCTCGAAACTATTTGACAGTTAAACCCTTTTTATTCTCAACCCTTCAATTATTTACAATATAATAAAAATAAACAGCCAACAGATGATACAAACCCGGATGCACAGTTCAGGATGAAAAAAAAACTACATTATAAGATACGTATCTCAAAATCTGATACGAAGCTTGTTGTCGTGGCTCTTCAGCCACCAGGCTAGATTTGGACTCGGCCACTCTAAAGGGCCCGAGTCCTTTACCAGGCAGATAAGCTTTTTAGTGATAGGTATATCAACTTCCAGGGAATATAAGCTTTTTAGTGATAGGTATATCAACTTCCAGGGAATATAAGCTTTTTAGTGATAGGTATATCAACTTGCAAACAGCCCAGTTCTCGTGCCAGACTTTTTCTTCTATTTTTTGTCGACGTCTGACGTCCGTCCGTCCCAATCTTGTTCCTTTTTTTTATATATGTACAAAGACACATAGGAAAAAGGTTACTGTTAAATTCATAAAATAAGGATGGCTCATGAAGATGCACGCTACATGCTCAATTAAAAATTTCATCAATAAAGAAATACTGAATGAAATCTCTACTAGAGGGTCAATCGACGATCGAAGAGCAATTCGACTTATAAAAGTAAGTTCAATGAATGCTTAAAATGTCCTATCTCGTACTCCCTGACATGAAATGTCACGAACGTAAACAAGGCAGCATTTTGTAAATTAACTATCGTTCGTTACGAATAAATTACCGGACGGTTAAAAGTTGTTGGTTTAAGTAGATCTCCATCGACAACATAACAAAGTTAAAAATCACTCAAAATTTGTATTGTCTGGTAAAATGACCATTTACAATTATTGTTAAGATGGCGTCATTAACGTTAAACAAAGAAACAACAAAGTTTACCGGTCGATAGGATGGAGCTAAAGAAGTTTTACTTCAGTCGTGTGGTCTAAAGCACACTCGTTTTTTTGTGTAAGGTGGTATTCTCATGCCTTAATCGTGACGTGAATGGGTGCTCAAAGTCAGAACTACACTCGTCACGTCAAGTCACGACTGATCGAAGTTCTAGAATACAAATCTAAACTGTTATCTATGATGACGTATCACACACGAAACGTCACTGCTAGCGCGTCATTACTTCAGGCATTGTTAGGATGATGTGTTTGGTTGTAAAACAATTGCGACTCAATATACCGTACGAGTGATTTGTTATGGTAAACAAATTAGTCACACGTCGTAGATTGTGAGTTATGCCCGATATCGTCAGGGCCGATCGTGTATGGAGTACTGCTGCCACCTGTGGGACGGGTCTGCCAAGTACCAGCTTGAGGTTCTTGACTCGATTGAACGGCGTGCCAAAAAGATAGATAGATAAAACTCTTTATTGAAACACCACATTGTAGGAACAATTTACAGTCACAAACTTAAGAATTAAGTTTCACAAAAAGCTTAAAAAAAAGCTTATTGACGACGACACTTTGGTTGGTGAAAGTCTCCAGAGCCTAGCACATCGACGTAAAGTGGCAAGTCTGTCGGCCTTTTACAGATTACACCATGGTGAATGTGCGCAAGAACTGCATGATCTCATTCCCACATCACCATGCCACTACCGGACTACTAGACGCTCGGCTAAACGCCATCCCTTCGTGGTCGAAATATATATTCAGGGGCCTTACCGCGTAAACCCGGTGGAGGTCGTAATCGTGTTCTCTCTTGCTCGCACTCGTGGACTTGTTAATTGGCGCGTGCAGGATGGCAGGCGAAGCCGATTCCCAGGATGGTTACGCGGTAGGGGTGCTGGTCAGCTAGTATTATAATAAAAATCCTGCAATCTAAATAGCTGGCAGAGACAAAACTATGACAAAATACTAAATGCAACGTCAGCTCATTGTTCAGCTGATGCCTGCACTGCAGTGCGGTGGGTGACGTCGCGCGGCAATATAACGCACGAGGCTAGTTTTGCAAGCCAGGGGCCTTACCGCGTAAGTCTGGTGGAGGTCGTAATCGTGTTCTCTCTTGCTCGCACTCGTGGACTTGTTAATTGGCGCGTGCAGGATGGCAGGCGAAACCCATTCCCAGAACAGTTACGCGGTAGGGGTGCAGGTTAGCAAGATAATGTAATTGATAGTCTTCTATTGAGCACCGATTTGAAACAGCGTAGCTCTGTAATACGGGCCTAACAATGCACTGTCTTTTGTTGCAGATCGAGAAAGATGGTGAAATGTCGGTACTTTCAATACCGAGGCATAAGTTGAAGATTTACATGCCGGCTAGGTCAGTATAATATAATAATAATAATAACACGCCTAACGATCACATTTAGATCCTGGACCCTTACTAGGATACCCTGTGTAGGGACTCAGAAACTACGAGGACCATTTTCCTACAACACCCAGACACAGAACGAGTATTTGCACTTTTTTTGATGTCTAAATACTTATTCTGTCGTGGGAATCGAACCCGCCGCCTCCGGGCAGCCGACCTGCTCAACCACCAGACCATAGAGGCTGTCGATATGTATAAACACAAAGTTTATTTTCAATGATGTGATTTTGTTTATTGTGTTTCGTGAATTTTACCCTAAAATAGTTGCGCAACAGTCAAACTGGAACACAGTAGTGCTTGCATACTACTGCTTGGCGGCAGAATAACTGTCTGGGTGGTACCATCCTAGACGAACTTTGAAAAGTCTAACCGCCTAGTGAAGTTACGGAGTCTGGGTTTTATATTGTATAATAATGTGTGTACTTACAAACAACAATTATACCTATATGGGGCCATACATAAATAACGTGACTTGCTTACTCCTCCCCACCCCTAGTCACACAATGTCACACTTTGTCGACCCCATCCCTCCCCCTTAAAGTGTGACGAAATTTATGGATGGCCCCATATAGGTATACTTGTTGTTTGTAAATACACAACACTCACACACAATATCGTTTTTTCTATGTCTTTGTGTTGTTTTGTGTGATCCACCATGGAACTACTTGGATCATGGTCCTCATAATTCCTAGACACAGGGAATCCTAATTGGGGTCCACGCTCTATGTATGTGATTGTTGAGCGTTATTGCAGTAAAACTTCATTACTTGACGAGTAAGCTGACGATGCGAACGAAAGTCGAAAGTTGTTGGTTAACGTAGATGTTCATTGTCTACATAACAAAGTTAAACATTTCTATTATCGTGTTGGTATGTCCGGTAAAATTAGAATTCACAATTGTCAAAATGGCTACATTAACAATAAATAAGAAAGAAAGAAAGAAAGAAAGAAAATGCATTTATTCAAGACATCACACAACATTACATTACAAATAAATACATACAAATAAAGCAAAAACAAAGTTATACCGGCCGATAGATGGAGCTAAACTAAAGGAGTTTTACTTCAGTCGTGTGGTCTAAAGCACACTCGTTTTTTATTATAACTGAATTGATAACTTTCTCTTGAAGAAAAATCCCATACGTAATCAGGTATGCCCTGAAGGGCAAATGCCATTCCAATGACAAATCTTGTTATAACTAGTCAAACTAGGTTCACAATTTCCCCCAGATTTTACCTACATAAACCAGTCGATTTGTGACGTCGTTTGGGACGCGCTATTAAAATAAAAACATACTCTGGTAAACTTTACCCTACGTACCTATCACTTATATACAATCATACCGTGACGTCAAGAAGAAAAATATAAATTCCAATTTATATCTACGGGTATTTTATGACAAAACTAAGGTGGGGTTTGCATGTTTTTTCTTTAATATTTTCGAGCTTATGAATATTTTAAATCGTTAAGAACAAAAATGTAAGATTTTTGTAAAAAAAAAACTAAAACGGTTATGCCAACGTTTGACTACATCTCACCTTTTTTGAGGGGGGGAAATGCCCTCGCACTTCGCTCGCATACCCCCTGCCACCACCCCCGTGGTATGTGGGACTCGAACCCACTAAAACCCCCTCGTAAGCCCTCGTCCGCCGTACCGAGGGCGAGAAGTGGTCGCAACTGTAGTCCAGCCAACTAGCCCCCGGACTAGATCTTACCTAAACTAACCGCATTTAAACTGTTATTTATTTACTCGTAATCTCAAATAACTTACAAATAAAAAGATGCGAACATTTTCGAATTGCTTTATCATGCATAATTAAAACGACATCATAAGTTCATAATTTGGGATTAATTAAAATTTATTTTACTAATATTTTATTCACACAAAACTTAGTATAGACAAGTTATAATAATATAATAATAATAATATGTGTGGACATCTCACACAACGCCATCTAGCCCCAAACTAAGCAAAGCTTGTACTATGGGAACCAGATAACTGATACAATACTTAGATACTTTTTGTTTGTAAATACATACATAGAATACAATATAACACCCAGACACAGAACAAACATCGATGTTCATCACACAAATGTTTGTCCTGGGTGGGAATCGAACCCACAACCCGCAGTTTAGAAGGCAGGGTCACTACCACCTGAGCTATCGGGCCAGTCCAATACTAAGTTATATACTTTTGTGTGAAGATCGGATAAAATCGAAAAATGAAGTATAGACAAGTTATATATATTGATTAGTTATAAATTGATTGATTAGATTAATTGCATATTACCTATTGAGTTGCCATCTTCAATAGGTAATTAATTGAATAATTGGATAATCAAATAATTCAATAATGAAATGCTTGAAAATATTATACTATTAAATTTTTGACGATATATCTATTATGTAATTGAAATCAATAAATTTAATTTTTTAAACGCACTCAGTTGCAAGCGCCCTTACAGGGTTCATGTACCTACTAAACTAGTTGTTAAGACCTGACATAATATATCAATTGTACATGAATGCAAATAAATTAATATAATATGAATAATATATACTTTTGTGTGAAGATCGGATAAAATCGAATAAAATAAGATATCAACGGTGAAAACTTCTTGAAAATCTTAAGGGCTAAATTGTTTTGTATTCGATGTGGGTTGACATCGTTGGGCTTTTTGCAAATTTGTTTGATGTTTTCCCCTTATTTTCTACTCGAGAATCAAGATAGTGTGGGGATTTCGCGACCCGAGAGTTCCCCACACTATCTCAGCTAAAATAATAATAAATGTTGATACGATGTTTTGTTGTTATAAAAATAAAATAATTCCACAGCGTCATAATTTAGGTATACCGGGTGTTACAAAACTACTCGTAAATCCGAAAGGAGGTTAAATGGGGCCATATAACGAGTCCATTCCCAATATTTAAGAACCGTAGTAAAGTGTATAACATACCCAAAGGAAAAAATTTTCACTGATGTGCAAACTGGCCCGATAGCTCAGTTGGTAGTAGCCCTGCCTTCTGAACTGTGGGTTGTGGGTTCGATTCCCACCCAGGACAAACATTTGTGTGATGAACATAGGTGTTTGTTCGGTGTCTGGGTGTCATATTGTATTCTATGTATGTATTTACAAACAAAAAAGTATCTAAGTATTGTATCAGTTATCTGGTTCCCATAGCACAAGCTTTGCTTAGTTTGGGGCTAGATGGCGTTGTGTGAGATGTCCACACATATTATTATTTATTATATATATATATTATTATTATATATTATAAACCCTATTTCAGTAAAAATTAAAGAGTAAATTACGCAAAATGTACCTACATTTCTACCTGATTCGCGGAATGAAAAAAATTTAAAAGACCTAACCTAACGAAACAACCTAAACAAACAATTACTTTAGTTTTTTTTTAATTAGAAAGCATCGATTGTTTGCAAAAAATGTTGGCAAAAAACTCGAAACAGTTGAAGGATATCGATTAGAAGATTTGAAATTGACAACTTATTTGTTTTTTCCAACTTGACATTTTTTGAAGCCAGTACTTGAATATAATAACATGCTTGTATTGAGGTAGCAAACATTTATGAATGAAAAATAGAAAAACTATTAAAGTAGACAATGATTTGGTAAAATACGTATCATATATCACTCACATATTGAGCGAAGCCTTAGAGATGCATGGAGAGGCACTTGCTGTATCTCTAGACGTCTCTAAGGCATTTGATCGGGTCTGGCACGACGGTCTTCTGAATAAGCTTCCATCTTACGGACTACCTGCTGGTTTGTGCACTTGGATATCAGACTTTTTGAGGGAACGATCGCTTAGAGTAGTTCTTGATGGCTGCTCCTCCGATCAATTAGCTATTAATGCTGGTGTACCTCAGGGGTCAGTTCTTTCAGCAACACTATTCTTACTACACATCAATGATTTGCTAAAGCCCGGTACCTTTGGGTATGCAGATGATAGTACTGTTGTTGAAAGATACACATCCAGTGCCCGAGCCAGTGGTGACGACGTCCGGATTGAGAGAGAGGCTATGGTTGAGCGCATGAACCTGGCTTTGAAAGCCCTGTCCGATTGGGGCGATGCTAACTTGGTTAGGTTCAATGCTGCAAAAACACAGGCGTGTTTATTCACTGCTAAAAAGAGCCCACTCCATCTGGCTCCTTCATTCCGTGGTGTATCTGTAAGTTTAGGAAACCATCTTGAGCTTTTGGGTGTTGATCTCACGTCAAACCTAAACTTTGGATCCTACATTGAGTCCAAAGCCAAAGTAGCTTCAAAAAAACTCGGCATATTGTCCAAGGTAAGGCGGTACTTCACACCTGGACAGCTTCTAAATCTGTATCAAGCACAGGTCCGATCGTGTATGGAGTACTGCTGCCACCTGTGGGACGGGTCTGCCAAGTACCAGCTTGAGGCCCTGGACTCGATTGAACGGCGTGCCAAAAGGCTCATTGACGACGACACTTTGGTTGGTGAAAGGCTCCAGAGCCTTGCACATCGACGTAAGGTGGCAAGTCTGTCGGTCTTCTACAGATTACACCACGGTGAATGCGCTCAAGAACTGCATGATCTCATTCTCCCATCACCATTCCACTACCGGACTACTAGACGCTCGGCTAAGCGCCATCCTTTCGTGGTCGAAATACCACCCATTCGTACCAAGCGATTTGACTCAACGTTTTTAATTAGAACGGCTAAGGAATGGAATGCCCTGCCAGCGTCTGTTTCCGGCGAAATATGACCCGGGCGTGTTCAAGAGAAGAGTGAATAGGTATTTACTTGGCTAGCATGCTACATCTTCGATCGCATCGTCACTTCCCATCAGGTGAGAGCGCGGTCAAATGCTAGACAAGTTTGAAGTAAAAAAAAAAAAAAAAAATTACGTGGGCCTTTTTGTTAAATATTCTGGTTCCCTGACATGACCAGCCTAGGATTGACAAAATTTTTGGCTTTGATAATAATTAATTATATTCTTACGGGGTATTTTGTAACACGTTTAATTATATATCAATTGACAGCCTATATGGTGTGGTAGTTGAGCAGATCGGCTCATAACCCGGAGGCGGCGGGTTCGATTCCCGCGACAGGACAAGTATTTGTGCACAGAAAAAAGCCTGCTTGTTCTGTGTCTGGGTGTTGTGGGGCCATGGTCCTCGTAGTTCCTGGGTCCCTAGACACGGAATCCTAGTTAGGGTCCAGGATCTAGTGATCGTTGGGATTTATTATTATTATTATCTACCTAAAGGGTCTTTACCGTAATGAACAACCGTGGATCTCTTTATGTATTATTTTTCTTTTGTATGTGTATTGTGTATATTTTAATATTTGTTTTATTATGGTCATCTAACAACTTACCCATCAATAACTGAAAATCAGCCCCAGTTGTTAAGTACACCGGCATGAATGCTGAGTTAAGCCCTTTTCGACACCACTGCTTCCGTGCTATATCTACACTTTTATTTCCCTTATTAAATACTTTTAACTAGGTACTGTTTATATTTAATTGTATTCTCTTGTTGTATGTATATTCTTGTAAATTTTATTTCATTTTTGTGAGTGTTGAATAAATGTTTTTCTTTCTTTCTTTTTTCTATCGAAAAAATCGCGAAAACGAGATAGAGCAAACTATTAAATAAATTTAACCTGACATAATCTTTGTTCTACAGCCAGTCAGAAGTACTACTAAAGGCGCGACAAATGCTGTGGGCTATGTTCAACTATCATATAAACAGAGATACCAAAGACTTGGAGTACGATGACGTCACATCAGCCAACAGATTCAAAATCAGACTCCTAAACGCCGTCTGCAGGATATTGGTCGACGCCAACGATGAAACGGCGGAAGGAAAAAACGCCGATGTATTTAGTTAATTAAATAAATGATTAGCAAATATTTTTTTATATTGTTTCATATTCCCAGAACTTGTTGAATAATTTTGTGGCTGGAATATCAACATTACAATTTTAGATTAACTAGAAGTGTAAAAACTTTATATAAACAGGTAAATCGCTGTTTAACTTTTTAGGCGGTTTTCATTTAAATTTGGAACGTTTCCTTTTGTTGTGCGTTGTGGCTTTATTGAGATTTCGTCTTAGTGGATTTTTTATGTTAATGAGTAACCTAACGAGCTAGTCTTTCGCCAGGTATTACGCGCCGCTGTAGGGTTACCCCTACGCCATAGTACTTAGTAGCACACTTTTCTTATGAATAGTTTCAGTTTTTTATGATATTTTTACGACTTTTGGTTTTTCTTTTATTTCTTCTGTAAAGCATAATCTGAACGTTCCTTGCAGGCTCCTGAAATGTTCCAAAACACTTTAATAATACCTTTTTGTTTACTTCGTTATTGTGAATAAAATGTTGTGCTCTAAAATTGTACTTAAAGCCTTTGGTATGGGTTATTTTGGCAGTGGATCGGTAGATATAGATCACAGGAACATCTTACGTGTCGTTTCCCTAAGTTTTTCTCTAAATTACGGGTGTTTCAGGAAGAAATAACTTTTTCATATTACCTCACAGATCTTCACCAAATTTCACTGGTGCTGAAGCGGATTTTATGGCTTTTCATTGCATTTTTGTAGTGATTCTTCCAGTAGGAGCACTAAAATAACGATTTTAATGTTTGTTTACTTTTTGGACAGATGTCATCTTTTGACTTTTGTAATTCCCTGAAAGAGATTCTCACCATAAGTTTTCATGAAGTTACGATATTTTAAGGTTAGGTTGTTTAGGATTGTGTATTATTCTTTGCTCATCGACCTATTTTAATGCTAGCTGATATTAAATTGTGACAGGATTTCAAATATTTCGTTCTCTCGATTTTCAAGGATTTTGTCTGTTGTTTTGGTGACTGCGTGAGGCGATATAAAACTGAAAATAGCCACGCGAGGGCAGTCTTCCTCTAGACTTAACCACTAAATTATATTCTGAACAGAACTGTATTCTTGAATCTGAACAGTGTAACTGAAGTGTACTTGGTACTGCCGTGCAAGTGGCACTCTGTGTGGCCACGGATAGGCAGTTTTCCGTCCTAAGTTCCTCTCCGCTTCGCCTATCTATTCGTGACGGTTGCGGACCACCCCTGTTTAAACCAGGCCTTAAGCGGTGGCAATCTCCGCCGGTGACGGCGACCTGCAGTGGATTTGGCGTGAACAGTTGATAAGACCTTTTCATTAGCAGGTGGCTTTCTGTGACGGCTGCCCGCCGTGTTGCTAAGCTCGGCACAAGCAGCGGTCATTCGCTGCGCCTCTGGACGTCTCCCTGCGGCTACATCGACTCCAGGGTGTGCTTCGGGGCCATACTTTGCTTCATCATCTTCAACTTCAAGTCAAGTCAACTTCCAGTCTTCGCTTCTTCATCTCCAACTCGGTTACGTTACATTATATATAATAGGTCTTTACCTATGAAATTGCCGTATTGCAGTACAGACTTTTTCAAACAAAAAAAAGTTTTGATTGGCTATGAATTCTAAATTCAAATTAATTTTGTTTTAAAAATATGACATTCTATTTACAATATAAGTCTTTTGTTTATTGATTAGCGTTGTATTTTCATTACATTTCAACATTTTTCCTCATAATGGATACTTTGAAATTTCGTGTAATTATGGAATATGAGTTCCGTCGTGGCACCAACGCGGCACAAACGACACGTAACATCAACGACGTTTACGGAGAGAACTGTATAAACGAACGTACAACCCGTTATTGGTTTGCTCGGTTTCGTTCTGGGAATTTTGACTTGAAAAATGAACCTCGTGGTCGTCCGGAAACTTTGGTCAACAATGATGAATTAAAGGCGATTGTGGAAGCTGATGAATCTCAATCTACAGCTGAGCTGGCAGCAGCTTTTGATGTTAGCATCAAAACAATATTGGTCCATTTGCGACAGATTGGCAAGATAAAAAAGCTTGATAGATGGGTGCCCCACGAACTTAACGATCGCCAGCGCAACGTACGCGTCGAGACTTGCCTTGCGCTGCTTAACAGGTACAGAAATGAAGGAATTTTTAACCGAATTGTTACGTGCGACGAAAAATGGATTCTTTTTGACAATCGAAAGCGCTCAGCAAGTTGGTTAGATCCTGGTTCGGTACCAAAGCAATGTGCAAAACGAAAAATGACCCCTAGAAAGGTGATGGTCACAGTTTGGTGGTCTAGTGCTGGTGTGATTCATCATAGCTTTTTACAAAACGGCGAGAGCATTACTGCAGATGTGTACATTGAAGAACTGACCACAATGATGGCGAAACTCGCACGTCTGCAACCAGCTTTGGTCAATCGGTCGTCTCCACTGCTACTTCACGACAACGCGCGACCCCATACTTCACAACAGACCGTCTCTAAGCTGCATGAATTGGGTTTGGAAGCTCTCCCTCATCCACCATACTCACCAGATCTTGCGCCTACCGACTATTACTTTTTCCAAAATTTGGACAACTTTTTAGCGGGAAAAAAATTCAATTCCCGAGAGGCAGTACAAAACGCCTTTGAAGAGTTTGTTGTCTCCCGTCCTGCTGATTTTTTCAAGAAGGGCATCCATATACTGCCACAGCGTTGGCAAAGATGCATTGATTGCAGGGGTGATTACTTTGAATAAAAGAAATAAATAAGTTCGAAAAAAAAAATACTTTAACTTTTTTCAAACAAAACGGCAATTTCATAGGTAAAGACCTAATATATTTTAGGAATTTAATTTAAAATTCAGGGCATAATATAACTAGGGGCCTATGTAAATAAATGTATATAATCTATGTAAATAATAATGTTTTCTTTTAACTGTAGGCTTCACTACAGTTTGGCGCCCAACGTGGGGCCTATGTAAATAAATGTATATAATCTATGTAAATAATAATGTTTTCTTTTAACTGTAGGCTTCACTACACCGCGGCCGCCCATAACAGTTGCAGTGTCACTCGGAACTATAATATATAATTCCGCGTAACACTGCACTGCGTAGTCTAACAATAAGGTTCCTAGATTAAGATCAGCTGGGAGATCACGTAACTCGAATGCAACATATAGAAACACATTTGTATGGATTTGACAGTTTGAATACGCAGTTTATGTGCATAGTTCGTTTGGAATGAAGGGTGAATGGGGAACGAAGTTAAATTTGAAATCTACTAGCAAATATTCAAAAAAGAAAAAGTAGGTACAAGCAAATAGTTTTCACTTTGCAGTGTAGACAACATGTAAATCATCGAAGTCGGATAAAATTTAAACGTAGATTTATTATATATTGATGTGACGAGCTAGTTGTTCACCTGATGTTGAGCGACACGGCCGGAGACAGCACTGCGCACATCAACACAGTCTGGTAATAGGATTACTAGACTGACATCAGGTAATAAAGTCTCATTTTCTGAGTAATTTTACTAGGTACAGTGCCATTCAAACCGGAACACAGTTATTGGTTGCACACTACTGCTTGTGCAGAATAACTGGCAAAGCGGTGGTACATACCTAGACAAATTTTCAGAAAAGTCCTACTGCCTAGTAGTTGGGAAAAAAATATACATTTAGATTTTTCTCTTCACTGGTGGGACAAAGCTGGTGGGGAGAAAGGGAACCATCCAAAAGGAATGGTAGATACACGCTTCACTTTCTCGAAAAAGAGATTCAATTCAGCAGCTTCATTCACTCCGAAATCTGCACTCTCAAGTAAATAAAGATGTATTTTCAAGTGAGTAAATAAAGTATTATAAATGTATATTCGAGGAATTTAAGACGCCGATAAGATTTTCCTTATGTAGAGTAGATAAGTACTTCGGGCATCCCCTTCTTTTACTCAGTAATAAGCGAGTAAATAAAATATTTTAAATTAGAGGGTTCCCGCGGTTTCACCCGCAAGTGCCCGTTTTCAGGAATAAGGACCTTTAGAGGGAAACAGCCTATTCCGTTGATCCAGGGAATATCAATTTTAATTTATTTAATTAGGTAGGTACATGCATGTATTGTAACTAGTATGTCCTAGGGACAGTCTAGGTAGGTACCTTCCTGGCCTTAGTAACTCTGCCTTCTGAACTGTAGGTTGTGGGTTCGATCCCCACCCATGACAAACATCTGTGACGTGAATATAAATGTTTGTTCTGTGCCTGGGTGTTATATTGTATTCGATGTATGTATTTCCAAAAAAAAAGCTAGACTTAAACGTAAAACTTATTTAGTTTAGCTCCATCCATCGGCCGGTATAACTTTGTTTAAATTCCGTTCGCCTCGCTAGCTTACTCCTCAAGTTTGCGTCAAGAATATTTATCTACTTAAAAAAAGTATCTCTATTGTACAGGTCCCCTAGTACAAGCTTTGCTTAGTTTGGGACTAGATGGCGCTGTGTGAAATTTCTACCAATATTTATTTATATTTATAATTTGTAATCGCAGTCGTACTATTGCGTTTTCATGTTAGTTACATAGTTTATTCATACAGTTTCCAATACCTACTTTATAAAATAAGGTGCTTAGGTATCTATGTACCTGACATGAGGATATTTTACGGTTTAGGAAACATGTGTTTTACCACGTACAAACTAATTCAAATATTGTTATCCAAAAGATGAAACCGGAATTACCGGACGAGCCTGAAATCGACCTGACTAATGATTTTAATTTACCTAGATTTTTTTTTTATTGGCTCCACACTTTTGTATATTTAGCCAGTGTCTAGTAATTGATGATTTTTAATTATAGGTATGTTAATTGTACCGTCCTAGGTACATTGTCTATATCCCATACTCAACATACAACCCAACCCAAACCCCCATAGAAATTCCTCGTAAGGCCACTCCATTAAAGTCAAAATTACTTCTAAGGATCTTTTCAACGACATGACATCAGATGGATATGTATTGATTTCAGCGAAAAAAAAAATCTGAATTCCCCTCTTTGAATGTACTTGGGTGTGGAAGCTAACCCATGACGAGTCTTAGTAGGGAGGTATCTATACTACGGAACCTATAAAAAACATGAAAGTAACCTAATATTGTGCGTGAATGCCTAAAGTGGCATTCTATTCGTTAAGTGCTGGATTACTGGCACGAGTGTGGGAAAGTGGTATAATGATGGTGAAACGTTTTTTTTCGTGTTGTTTCCAAAACTCCATAGAAGCTTCTGGTAAAGTTGCTACCACTTTACTAGGAGTATGACTTGATTCTGACCTGACGGTCACAGTCGAAGTCATCAAGTCTGTGACCTGACACATTATTTACGTAAATATCATTAACTTGATAAATTATCAATTACTTGACACTGGCTAAATATACAAAAGTGTGGAGCCAAAACAAAAAAAAAACTACAAAATGTATTATAATTTATAACCAATATTGCTTTGTTTACGAAATTATCAAAATACCGCGTGAAAATGATGGAAAAGTGTCTCGCACGGAATTCGTAATAACGTAACAGGAAAATAAATACTACATAAGTAAGACCAATATAAATTGTAGAAACGCAAGTTGTTGGTAACAGTCCAGTCTTAAAGGGCGCTGCGTCACGTCGAGCTTTAACCGCAGCTTGCGCAAACAAATGTATAAAATTAAAAACCGGTTTATTTCTTCCATCAAGATCGAGATAAAAATGTGGCGTTGTGATTGTGAGGTGTGACAATATAATTACCTAACTAGAAACTCAATAAGTACATGACTAAGTTTACAGCAAGATGTTTGGATACATTTTCGTGATTTGTGTTGTGATTTGCCAGTGCCAAGGACAAACTGAAGTTCCGGTAGTACAAATACAAAATATAACTACGACAAGCCTGCACAATGGGCTTACGGAGAAGATTGGTAATTTTTCCATCGAATTACTGTACCATACAGCTAAAACCATACCCGATAGACAAAACTTGATCATGTCGCCTTTCACCGTGTGGACGGCATTAGCTGTGCTGTCTGAAGGCGCTTCCGGTAGGACAAAGTTTGAAATAAACAATGCATTAAGACTTCCACCCAATGGTAATAGAAATGTTACCAGATTGAGTTTTAGCCAGATAAGTCGATGGTTACAAGTCAATACTGGTACAGTTGAACTTGCAAAATTCAATGGAATCTTTGTGGATCCCATTAACCTTCCACTTGATGAGTTCAGAGTAAACACAAAGAAGTGGTATGAGACTGAAATGGTCTCTATCAGTTTCAACGACACTGAGCATACTGCCAATTTGTTGAACACTGTGATTTCCAACTTTACACATGGAAAGATACCAAAGATTGTTGAAAGCAGTTACTTTAAAGAAGCAAAAATGGTTTTGACAAGTGCTGTGTACTTCAAAGGTCAATGGACTGTCCCATTCAATACATCATCAACAATGAAACAGCCATTCTACGACAGTAATGGTAAAAAGATTGGTGAAGTAAACATGATGTACAACCGTTTCACTTATCCTTTCTCCAACATGAAAGTGTTACAAGCAAGAGTAATTGAGTTGCCGTATGGTAAAGAAAACCGCCTGTCAATGGTTATTATGTTACCCAACCCTGGAGTTTCTTTAGAAGACATGTTCTTAAACTTCCAGAAAATTAATTTAGACACATTCTTTGAAGAATTGAGGTTATCCAAGGAAGAGTACTCAGATGATGAAGTGGATTGCTTTATTCCACGTTTCAAAATTGAGTCTGACATAGACTTGACTGAAGTTTTAAGAGGAAGGATGGGTATCAATAACTTATTTGATGTCAGTAAAGCCAGATTACCTAACTTAGCAAGAACACCAATGTATGTGTCTAAGGCTATACATAAAGCTGAAATAGAAGTGACAGAAGAAGGAACTACAGCAGCAGCAGTGACCGTTGCTGAATTTAGCAATCGTATTGGAGTGGTTCGATTTGAAGCTAACAGGCCTTTTACATTCATGATAGTAGAAAAAGTAACAAATTCCATTGTTTTCGGAGGTTCTTATAGAGAACCTTTGCTATATTAGATTAACAAATTAATGTGATATAAAAGTGATATCAAATAGATTTCGATCTAAAAATTACAGTACTTAATCAAACATTTTATAGCTAACTAATTAAATTGTTTTCATGTTACTCGATATAATGCCAAGCTTTCCTTATGCATTCGCAGAGCTGGTTAGAATGCTTTGTGGCCGCTGCGCGGAGAATCCCATTGTTTTCCTTTACTGTTCATACAACATTTACATAATTTGTTTCAAATAAGAGTTGGGCTGCCACGAGGTTTTTCCTTTGATATTCCCACAATGTAAAACAAACTTTGAGGAATATGTTCTGACTAATTTCATTGAAAATTACAAAAACAAAGACAGCTGTATTCCATGAGTGCATACATCTGGTTAATTAGGGGAATTATGTTTGTACAATCATTTAACAGATGTTTATACTGTACAGTCAGCATACAAATATTTGTCATGAAATGTTTACTTAGATAAATTAAAGATTATAATTATTCTCTGTTATATACATTGATACCACACACAATGATGTGTACAATTAAGGTTTGTTATTTACATGTTTGTGATATTTATGATGTAGCTGCAATGTTACTAAAATAACTGATTATACTGTAAGGAAACAAATTCATACAGTAACATTATATCTCGAGGAATCATATTATGTTAAGCCATGATAGATTAGAAATACCTAATTTTTTTCTCTAAATTATAATGACTAGCTAGTGTTTTTTTTAATAACAATATCAGGTTTGAGTATTTGTTACATTAGTAGCATTGCTTATGAATTACCTATTTATTTTCTTTTAAGAAATCAAACCATGTTTCTTCTTTTTAAGATATCTATTGAAAACTTGAATTTATTATAGTATATTTATTACATTTAAGTATGTTTGTGAATGTTGAAAATAATATGTCTATAATTATGTAATATACAAAGTTGCACATCTTATATTTTATATGATATGTACATAGGCCTGACACACCTATAAATTTTGATATTTATCTACTTTCATAATGTTGGCTGATAATCTTGTTTCTAGCTTTAATGTGTCTTTTTTTTAGTTAAAGTAACTCATTCCTCAATAGGATCAAAATCATTGTCACAAATTTTGTATAATTATAAATACATAGAAATATATGTATTTTTTTTTCTATAGAGTAGTGTAGTCGCAAAACATAAGACATTACAATAAATAATAGTTTAAATGAGTGTATATTAAATAGTTTATGATCTGTTTAAAAATTGTACAACAAATTGCTGTGAGCTGTTGATATTTTGATGGGTGTTCAATATAAGGGCAACATTATGTGCAAAATTATTGCTAAAAATTGACTCTGCTTTTCTGAATGCATATACTGGTATCATCTATCAATGTTTTATAGACAACAACATAGTTAATAGAAAAATGTTAAATAATAGATAATAACTTGTGAATTTATAAACTAGTCGGAATATTTTTTAGGAAAATATTAATACAATGTACAGTCAGCATTATTGTTCTTCTATAAACTTCTATCTTTCTATCTATAAACCGGAAAAGTTAATAAGAGGATGTAATAAATAAATTGTGGTAAGGATAGTAATAATTTTTTGCAAAAAAAAATATCCTTATTATAAAATAATGAATTGTCGACATCAAAACAAATTACTCATCATGTCATGTTCAAACCGCAAGTTTATTACAATAATAATTTATTACAAAATTAATAAAACACCTACTGATGAGGATTTTGCTGACTGTACAAAAATTATGGCAGCCCAATAGTACTTTAAGTATGTAATAGCAGATATTGAAAGAAAATGATGTGATCTTATTTCAGAATATGATAAATAATATTAGTTTTTATTACTAAAATAGTTAACCTAGGTGACATGCTAGGTAGATTTTTTAATTATTTTGTATCGATTGTGAGACATGAAGTGGTCTATATTCTGTATTCCTAGTGTATCTAGGGGGAATATTCTCGAATATTTTTCAGGTCTGAAAAATTAAATCATGTTTTCGAAATGTTTGCCTTTTCATTTTTTATCAAACCGTAGTCTCTATAGTCGCATGAGAAAAGTGCTCGGATCACATTAAAGTTTAAAAAAGTTTAGGTGACTTTGTTATTGTCAAATGGGATGACTGAAGTCACATATGACATTATATACCAAAGTTATTCGTCCATCTTGTGAAGAAAGTTGAAAGTTTTTGCATAGATTATAAAATACTATTGACCTAATTGGTTACATTTCTTAGATGGTGTCAAACGAATTTCCTTATTACTTGAAATACGGTAACTCTAAAACCACGTTTATTAAAAGTAGGTTCATTTTACAAGGCAAATACACTGGAAAAACCCTTATTTATAGGTCGCCGCTCGTTCACGAGTACCGGACTCATCATACTTGGAAAAACCAGTAATATAACCTGTTTCTAAGGTGACTCTTAACACGTTGTCAATGAGTTGATTTTCGAATGTGTTTGTGGACCCGTAATGAACACGTTATACGATAACGTGAGTCAGCCGAGATATCTGCGCATTATTGACCGCAAATAGTTGTTTGTTCAATAATTGCATTTGAACCATAATTATAATACCTACGTAGTGTCGCCATGCCGTTAATTAATTATCGTTTATCGTGCCTACAGAGAAACATGTATTCACTTTTTTTTTACTTCAACCTTGTCTAGCATTTGACCGCGCTCTCACCTGATGGGAAGTGACGATGTGATCGAAGGTGTAGCATGCTAGCCAAGTAAATACCTATTCACTCTTCTCTTGAACATGCCCGGGTCATATTTCGCCGGAAATAGACGCTGGCAGGGCATTCCATTCCTTAGCCGTTCTAATTAAGAACGTTGAGTCAAATCGATTGGTACGAATAGGTGGTATTTCGACCACGAAAGGATGGCACTTAGCCGAGCGTCTAGTAGTCCGGTAGTGGAATGGTGTACAATGGACAATGGTGTCGATTCTGTGTCGCATTCTCTAAAGCTAAACGAAATTAACATATTTCCGTCTTTTTCATTTCCCCTTTATCAGAAGAGTACCGCCATACTTTAAGTTTACTTTAGTTTTAGAGAATGCGACACAGAATCAACACCAATAAGCCTCTCTCAGTCTCCCACAGCTAACGAAGTATTTAGCGGCTGCTTGCCTCCTGCATCCATCGGCTCCCGCGTTTTCACAAAACTTTGATTGCAATGCAACAGGAGAAATTTCCATACTAACTATGCACATAAACTGTGTATTCAAACTGTCAAATCCATACAAATTTGTGTTTCTATCGGATGCAATCGAGTTACGTGATCGCCCAGCAAATCGCCAGTCCACCTAGTGGGGGCCTACGCTACATCTTTCGGTCGACATTCGAGAACATTTGAGGCCATGAGAGCCAAAGTGGCCTAACTGCATTTTTAAATACCTTTATTATATTGTATTCTATGTACATTATAATAAAGGGGAGGAGCCATTTTCTCACTTCTTCTCTCATCCTATTTTAATCCCTATTTATTGGAAGCCTTTTATTGGTGGATTTATTTATTGCGCTATAGCTTTTACTATTTAGAGCAAACTCCAATAAAAATATGAAAATTGAAAAAAATGCAGTTAGGCCACTTTGGCTCTCATGGCCTCATTTCATCCCATCGGTTGTCAGTTCTATGGTCAATGTGGCCTGCGGCCTGTCCATTGCTATTTTGACAGCCTCTGTGGTCTTGTGGTTGAGCAGGTCGGCTCATAACCAGGAAGCGGCGGGTTTGATTCCCGCGGTAAGAAAAGTATTTCTGTGCAGAAAAAAAAGCGCAAATACTTGTTCTGAGTCTGGGTGTTGTGGGACCATGGTCCATGTAGCTCCTGGGTCCCTAGATACAGAGAATCGTAGTTAGGGTCCAGGATCTATGTATGTGATCGTTGAGCGTTTTTATAATTATATTTTATTTTACTTTCTTTACTTTCCTATTATTGTCTTAATAAATGTAGGCTTCCATAAAGTTAACGGTTGCGGGTGCTTGTGCACTACTGCGTTCCGCTTTAAAGTGTTCGTAGCTCGTAAGTGAAATTACTGGGCAAATGAGACTTCACGATCTCACAGTCTAGTATATCACATTATTAGATTATGATGATGTCTCAGGATGACGTGTGAAGTACAGTGTCACGCGAAACTATACTTTAGAGTTCCGAGTGGCAAATGATATGGGCAGCCGTGTTGTTTAACATCAAGCGAACGACTAGCTAATCATCTCATTCCTTAACATAAAATAATATTACTGCTTTATATTTTTCGTGTAAGGTTGTCTGGAAGAGGTCGCTCTGAGATCATTCAGAGCGACTCAATGTTTAACACTACTGAGCGACACGTGAGTGTGATATCATATCATAACTACGTTAAAACGGAATCTATTCGCGCAAAGAATATTAGCAAATACAATTTTTGTGTCGCAAAATTGTAAAGTGTTAAGTTTGCGTTATTAACCATTGAATAAATATAATGGAAGTATATTTACATTTCTCGGCATTAGCATGTAAAATCGAGGTTTCACGGCTATATTACCTTTTTACAACGCGTAGTGTATACATGTTGTAAAAAGGTAATATTCGTTTTTTTCCTTTAATATATTTTATATCCATGCTATAGAATGCTCCCATATAACTAAATAAAAAAAGTACTTATGAAATAAAACTTAAATCTAGGTATTATGAAAATTAAATTCTAAAGAAAAGCCTTGTGACATTGAACAAAGCAGTTTTATTGCCTACGAAACATTTACAAAGCACTCAGCCGGTGCCCGCGCTGTGTGCGCCGTTAAATAGACATTTCGGCTGTCATGCAGTTATTTTAAGAGGGACTAAATACTAAAACAAAGTCGTTTTTTTTATATTTGCGTATATTCTATAGCATGGTCTGATACATTTATGGAAAAGAGTGAGTTAAAAGTCACCATGTATATAATCATCTATCTTCACAGTTAAAATCTCTCAATGGTAACCAATTTAAACATGATCCGAGGTTAATAGTTAGGTTTAATATTATTTTAATGAATTTTTTGATAGTGAGTATAGATAGAACAATATAAGACAATTTTATACTTAGGATTTTTTAAGCTCCGTATTCCATTTTAATATATTAGTAATTTAAATAAATACTTTTATACCCATTTATACTTAAGTGCTGTTTGCCCATTTTTATTTTACGCATGGAACGGATGATACCGTTTGTGACTAGTTTCATAATTTAAGACTCTTACATGTAGGTACCCTACCTTAGAATTAAGTAGAAGTAGGATTTACTTTATAGTATAAAAACTGTGTACTCACACAATTTTTATACCATAAAGTAAATTATATTCTAAATTTTAATTATATTCTATGAATGCCCTTTTATTTGATTTCTAAAATAGATCTTGGTTTTTAAGAAGATATTGTTACTTATTTTGTTATTGTATTAATGATAGACTATGTCTCGCGGTTTCAACCGCAACTTACCCGTTAATACACGTCCAAATCGTCTCAGCAATTTAGTTGTGAGCCACAAATAAATAAGCTAAAATTAGGTGTTGGATTAATCATAGGGAAGTAGGTAAAAGCGTGGGAGATGCATTCGGAGTATAGGCCTCCCCCATTTAGCATCCCTTGAGCAGCCGCATATTATTTGTATCGCACACCCTACCATGTCGCGCGCAAACGCGCAACTATGCACGCTGCGCGTTCTCCTCTATATATACTTTTACCTTGTATGTGATAGACAAATCAGGTTTGTGGTCGGCGTTTCCACAATAGGTACCTAATAAATAGAATAACAAAAGCTTTTCCTGTTTCATTGTAATAGTAAAGACCCGTTTGTTGCCTGCCTCTGTTGAGGATAAAATACATTTACGGACGTCCTTCCAGCTAACAATGAAATAATTTAACGTATGCTGTATTGTCCCGGTGTGAGAATTAGTTCCACCTCGTATCTGCCCGCGTGTGCCGTAAGAGCTGGTTAAGGGAAAATCCAGGGAATGGGCAGCAGAATTTTACCGAGGGGACCTTTAAAATTGATTTTATTTAATTTATCAAGTATTTTCAAATGACTCGAAACACATTTCAAATTATCGAATTTCGACTGTATATATAATATATACATAGATCCTGGAACCAAACTAGGATTCCTTGTGTCTAGGGAACCAGGAACTACGAGGACCATGGTCTCACAACATGCAGACACAGAATTGTTTTCATGCATGGGAATCGAACCTGCCGCTTTCGGTCTATGAATCGACCTACTCAACCATGCACCACGTCACAGTGACTATTATTTATGATGTGGTGACGTCACACTCTAATTAAACTCGATGGACTGATGGATTCTAGTTCCGATCGAAAGTTGCATTGACTTATACCCTTTTCATAGACATAGCACTTTATACTGACCTAAGTAAATAGAGTAAATTCTGAGGAAAACTTCTTATCTGATGGAATTAAATCTCCAGATTTAATTGTGGACATCCATGTCTATTAGGTAGTCAGTAACTCAGAGGACAAAGAGATCGTAAAGTAACGAACACTTTGACACTTTATTTGACAGCCTCTGTGGTGTGGTTGAGCAGGTCGGATAATCCGGAGGCGGCGGGTTCGATTCCCGCGGCAGGACAAGTATTTGTGCACAGAAAAAGAAGAGCATATACTTATATAGAAACATATAATACAATAAGAACATATACTATGTCTGGATGTTGTAGGACCATGGTGCTCGTAGTTACTAGGTCCCCAAGACACAAGGAATCCTACTTAGGGTCTAGGATCTATGTACTTTTTTTTGTTTTGTTATGGCTCCACACTTTTGTGTATTTAGCCAGTGTCAAGTAATTGATAATTTATCGAGTTAAGTAATATATATGTATGTCAAGTCAAGTCAAGTCAGAAGCATCTATGGAGTTTTGGAAACAACACGAAAAGATACGTTTCACCATCACTATACCACTTTCCCACACTCATGCCTGTAATCCAGCACTTAACAAATGAAATGCCACCAATTTTATGCACTAACACTGAAAATAACACAAGTTTTGGAAAATAATACAAAGCAGTGACACGATCTTTTTCGTTTTCCCGCCAAAACTTTATCTATGTACTTATGTGATCTTTGGGCGTTATTATTATTATTACTGCACTTAGACACAAAACCAAGCATGAGCGAACGTGACTGTTGGGAAGCACATCGGTTATGGAAACGTTTTAAAATAAAAACAACTGTGGTCTGTGATCAATTATTTATTTATATAGATATACTTTAGCACTAAATAATGTACAACGAGGACTTAATGCTATGAAGCACTATCTATCAGTCAAACTGGATGTGCAATTATAATTGCTTTAATTCAAAATTAACCGTGACAACATATTTTTGATATTTTCCTCCTACGTTTTGGGAATCGGTTAAAAAGATTTGCCTGCTATTTACTTCCTTTAAATTGTTTTTGTTTTTTTTAAATTGACAGTTATTGATGACGTGCATGATATATCGTGGTGTTGACAGTTGTCCCCGATCTTTTTTTTGTTTTGGCTCCACACTTTTGTGTATTTAGCCAGTGTCAAGTAATTGATAATTTCTCAAGTTAATTAATGTTATATAATGTGTCAAGTCAAGTCAAGTCACAGTCCAAGTTATCAAGTTAAGTCATAGTCTAGTCAAGTCAAGTCATACTCCTAGTAAAGTGGTGGCAACTTTACCAAAAGCTTCTATGGAGTTTTGGAAACAACACGAAAAGAAACGTTTCACCATCATTATACCACTTTCCCACACTCTACAGGCATGAGTGTGGGAAAATTCAGCACTTAACGAACAAAATTCTACCAATTTTATGCACTAACACTGAAAATAACACAAGTTTTGGAAAATAATACAATGCGGCGACACGATCGTTTTCGTTTTCCCGCCAAAAACCCTGTACCCGATCATCCGGTTTCTCGTACGTTTGTCAAACTTGTGTCAACTTAACACATCAAATACTGAACGCTCATTGATTCGCTGTTGACCATCGGCTGCGTTCAACCTTTGAGCATACAGTATTTAGTGTGTTATAACTTTGACATATGTTTGAGGATCCGAAGGTCAGACACTCAAAGGTTGAATACAAAACTTTTCTTAGTGTATGTACCTAATCTGAGGTTCAACAAGAATCCCAAATCTGTTACGTTCTTCGCCCGTACCCATTTCCAACCTGATGGAGTAATGTTCCTTTTCTTTGACCTCTAACTCGGTCTGAAATATAAGACAATTTATAATTACTAAGTGGCATAGACGAAAGTATAATTTATCTATACATATAAAATTCAAAGTCCTGACTGACTTGTGTATCAACGCAGAGCCGAAACCGCGGGTTCTAGAGACTTGAAATTTGGAGAGTGTGTTCTTTGTAAAGTGTAGGTATCCACTAAAAAAGAGTTTTTCAAAATTCCACCCCGCGCCATGTAGTCTAGCTATATATGTAAAGCTTGTACTATGGAAACCAGATAACTGATACAATAGTTATATACTTTTTTGTTTGCAAATAGAACACAATATAACACCCAGACTCGGAACAAACATGGATTTCATCACACAAATGTTTGTCCTGGATGGGAATCGAACCTACATACAGTTCAGAAGGCAGGGCCACCAAATGAGCTGTAGGATAAATCAATAAAATAAATCATGATAATTTGTTACACTATATCACTAACACTAAAATAATAATAATCATGCGTCATGGCAGTGTGGCAGTAGCTCAGAGCCTTATTCTGTAAATATTTATAAAAGTAAATTATATATATCTGCGGTTTTTAATAATTTATAAGAATTTCATCAGGCAAATAATAGTGTGTAATTTGTAATGGTTAGTGCAAAAAAACGCAATTGTCTATTATTATGAAAGTCAGAACGGCTAATCCTGCTACTGAGCATGGCTGAGCGTTTCAACGAAAGCCCGAGTAGACCCTTTGTATCTATTAATTTAATGGTTTACTTACTTCAACAGTGGAGAAAAGCTTAGAAACCGTGATATTGCGTTTCATAAAGTAATCTCCTGCGTTGAACACTAGCTTGTAATTCCCTGTTGACATCGATTTTTCAGTGAGAGGAAAAATATATTTTCCATCGCTATTCGTTTTCGCGTTATGAAATAAAACCCACATCATCATGTACATTTTGTAAAGTTGCACAGATACATCCGCGGCTGGCAATCCATTAGTTTTATCCACGACTTGAATTTGTAATAGTGGAGAGTTCCAATCGGCGGACACCGTGGAAAATACAGATGTTAATAATAAAGAACAAATTAGTGGAAAGTACATGATTAAGTAATATTCTCGTCTACAGTTGGTCAAATTGTGATTCGAAATATTAAGTAGCAGCTATGAGCACTTTTGTTGGTTTAGATAACAACCCAATATTTTGGACATTCCATTAAAGGTTAAATGGGTTTTACCAAGATCAAGTGTAATCAAACCTAAATTATTAACTTTGACATCATATTTTTATCTGTCATGTTTAGCAAAGCCGTGTTTTCTTTACGGAATGAGATTTCTGTACCTACCCATAATATTAGGTGCCGAGTTTATTCAAATGTGTCTACATAGTTTGGGGCTAGATGACGCTATGTGAAATGTCCACACATTTATTTATTTATTACTGTACTCATCATTGAGTTTATTTATTTATTATATTTATATAACAACTAGCCAGGAAAACGTTGTTTTACCATATAAATTAAAAAATAGGGGATGATGGAAGAAGGCAGAACATTTATGGTTGTATGTATTTTAATGCCACATCTTAAAAAAAAAAAAAAACAATATTAAGGTTGGGCCACCCTTATCACTTGGGGGGATGAAAAATTGATAACAGCCTATTTTCAGACCTACCAAGTGTGAATATAAAATTTAATCACACTCGATTCAGCCGTTTCGTAGGAGTATGGTCACAAACACTGTGACACGTAATTTTTATAGGTATATATAGATATAAGGGCTCTTCGCCTATTTCATTAAAACTCAAGTAAAGATTTTTTAGTCTGCTTTTAATTTATTTTTATAAGTCAAAAAATAATGACAGTGTTACAATGTTATCCACATAAAAAAAATTAAAGGTACCAAAATTCGAAAACCATTTCGAGATTATTCTAGAACGAATATAGAAAAATAGCTGATTTTTATTGACGTTTGAAACCTATTTTGTGCTAAATACTGCGGAAAAAAAAATTACGAAACAAAGGTTTTCAACATTTTCCTTCTGGCTTCTAGCTATAACCTAGATTTGGCTTGTCTTTATCCAAAACTTAAAAAATAATAATCTATAGCATTAACAACAAAATAAATAAATACGCGAGTGTTATCTTTAAACAACTTTTAATAAAACTAATTAAAAGTGGTTGTCAAAAATTTTTATAATGTCGTCCATTAATAAGTAGATATTAATAGTAATAAAATAATTACAATAGCGCGCTTTTTGGTGAAAGCCGAACTTATATAAATCCAGGACATTATAATTAAACCTATTTTTGAAATAAATAATAATTAATATACATTACTACTAATAGGTACCTAAATAATCTATTCGTTTCAGTGAGTAGCTAATCTATAACAATTTAAATATAAACTTAATAATAAATAAGATTTTTATTTATTATTATTTTCATCATAAGCCTGGATTTTGAATAGGTGCGTGCAAATTGAATCCGTCCAATCCAAGAATCTGGCCAATCTACGAATCTGTCGAAGAGACAGAATCTGCTATCCGGAATCTGTCCAACGCCGAACAACCAACCGCAAAGACCTATTTATTTTAGTTACCTGCATTTTTATTCGAAACATTTTCAGTTTATCTACATAGTTACAATAATTTAATTTTAAACAATTATTTACCAATCCCTATTAACAAGTAAAATAAAACAGCAAGTTACATACCTATTCTATTTAATTTTTTTACAACACAATCTATAAAAATCAATAATAAATGGCAATATTGAGTGCTTAGCATATTCAAATGGTTAATTGATTAATTTAAAGGAAAACTTTGAATCTTGAACGGAATTTGAACCCGCATACATTCTTCCTTAAAGCACATGCTTTTCCGAGTCCAGATCAATGAAACCTGGTTAAGTGAGACATCAAATGACCTGTAAATTAGTTTCACTTATAGAGGTATTCCCCTTACCCAGTGTCTCAGATATCTGTCTCATTTACGGAGGGTCCATTAATAGAGGTCAGAATACGGGTTTTTTTTTATATTTTATAACGATTACATACATAGATTCTGGACCCTAACTAGGATTCCCTGTGTCTAGGGACCCAGGAACTACGAGGACCATGGTCCCACAACACCCAGACTCAGAACAAGTATTTGCGCTTTTTTTTCTGTGCACAAATACTTGTCCTGCCGCGGGTATCGAACCCGCCACCACCGGGTTATGAGCCAACCTGCTCAACCACCACACCACAGAGGCTGTCTTTCTGTCAGAGGTTATTTCAATAAGCAAGTAAATAAGTAAATAAACAAACAAAACGATGTTATCTCAGTTACAGATACGTTTATGCATATAAAATTCACTCGCTGTCTCAGTTATAGAGGTAATTAAGGCGATAAATCGAAACAACGAATCTCAGATATATAGGTTTGCTTCGGCCCACTAACAGAGGTAATTTAGTGCCAAAGTGTTGGGATCTCAGCATGAGATACAGTTATGGTTTCACACTTATCCAAGTTTCACTGTTATAAATAAGGGCCAAAAAAGAAAGGTCAAATGGAGCTCGCAAACTGCAGGTTAGCAAAATGCATAAACTTGATTTACCCTTACTGTTATAGTTATACATAGACCTAATAATTATGGTACAAAGTACATATTATATATCTCAATAGATACATAAAATATAATTATCTACAGACACAGAATACATTATAGATTAATTAATAAATTAGTAAGCAGTATGCAATGTGCATCCCAACTTTGATGAATCATCTCCATCCAAAGGTTGCCTGGAATAGATGGGGAGCGATAAGGTCACCCATTGTTCCCCACTTCTTGTAAATCGCTGTATTTTTGTAATTTTATTAATTAATATTTGGTACCATAAAGAGCAATGTATCTATCATCTAACAAAAAATGTGTCTATCTAATTATTAGATACATACATTTTTTCTTTCTTTTTCTCTCCCTGAATTTATTTCTAATAAATAATTTATGACGAGGGAGTGACGTAAACTTAATGACACATATAGGTTAGTAATAATAAGCCAAAATAAAAAATCAAACCAGAAATATATATTGAACACCATTACAACGAATAATAAGTCAAAATCACTTGGCAGATATAAACTAACTTTCGGGGTAATATCAAAGAATACTATAAAATAATGTTTTGAAATGAATATCAAAGTGTAGACATACATATCCACAAATATATTAATAAGTAGTATTAATAAGTAATTTCTAAAATGTTCTGCCCTACCCCGCTGGTTACTTACAGTTTTAGGATTTGCTTTTAAATACTTAAATATACACCTACTTAAAATTAAATAATAGTCTACTCTAATGGAGGCCGTATTTCATATACATATATTAATAAATTAAATTCTTATATTTAAGTACCTAATGTTTGCTTTGGAATGCCAAATTCTGGAAGCAGTAATGACTTAATTATTGTGACTAGCTTTTAGTTACGCCTTAACTATATATACACAAGCTACATAAAAACGTAATTAGTTATCAAAAAATCGTCAACATTTTTGGAAAGTTGTCACTGTAACCTAAGTAATTATGGATACATTAAACAGTCAATAATTTATTATTTACATATAATATAAGTATATAGTAATTTATGCAATGCAGGGATCCACTTTTTGTACATCCGGCTTTATTTTCTTTTAGGTAAAATTAATACACTATTATGTAAGCGGCATACATGGTACAGCCTGCAGCAATAGTAACCGGTTAAATATATATCTAACATCAATTCTATCTAAATATTTACACAGTTTTTTTCGGAACAAATTCTCATACTTACACAAATTTTCCAAATATTTACGTACTTACACAAATTTTCCAAACTCATTCTCGGCTTCACATAATTCCTCATATAATATTTCAAACATATTCTCACGCTAACACAATGTTATGCCCAAGCACTGTTTACTATACATTTCACCAAACATTTTTTCTTACTTTCACAATTTTTCCAAACACATTCCTTTATTTCTGTAAGACACAATGTCTTCAAAAAAATAGAGTAACATATGACATTTGGAAGGAAAGTTGTAGTACGTATGATACGTACTGCAACTTTCCTAAACACATTTTTGTGTTCACAGTGGAATTAACTTAACTACTTACAGTGCTTCTGGTGAAATATGACTCGGACGTGTTCAAGAAAAAAGTGAATGGATATCTAGCATGCTAACGTTTGATCACATCATCACTTCCTTTCCGGTAAGAATGTGGCTAAAACGTAGATACGTCTGATGTAAGAAAAAAATCCATACATAATTATGTATGTCTCCGTGTTGCATGTATGTTCTTTAAAGTACTCCACCGCTAGTTAATGACGCGGGGTCACCCGTCAGTCAGCAGCAGTAGAAGTGGCAAAATAATGCCAAAACATTACAGGTTCATCAATAGCACTTTCGTGCTTACACAAATTTGCCAACACTTTCAAATTTATACAATTTTCCTAAACGTATTCTCATATTCACACTCCAAACACAACTCCCCAGAACTCATTCTCGTACTTACACAACTTCTCCAAAAACATTCTCGCAGTTACACAACTTCCCGAAAAATATTCTCGTACCCGTAAAACTCAATTTTTGTACATATCAGCGAGCACTTTCTCCATGGGCGTGTGTCCGATGGTCTTACTGAAGTACTCGGCCTCCAGCTGGTGCGGCGCCACCAGCCGCAGCAGCGGCAGCAGCAGCAGCAGGCGACCGAAGCGGGCCGGCGCCGCGCCGTGCGCCGCGCGCGAGTGGGACATCAACATCACTTGCGCTTGGTCTTGCAGGTTCTCTATCTGGAGCGGGTCTTTGAGCCCGCGCGTCTCTGTGGAGAGACGGGAAAGGTATGATTGACAAATATCCAAAAATACAAGTTACTTACGTGGGACTGCAGAATAAAAAAAAACTAGTGTGCTTTAGACCACACGACTGAAATAAAACTTCTTTAGTTTAGCTCTATCTATCGGACACTATAACTTTGTTTTTGCTTTGTTTAATGTTAATGTCGCTATTTTAACGTCGCCATTACGACAATAATTGTTAATTGTCATTTTACCGGACATACCAACACAATAACACAAATTTAAATTAATTTTTGACTTTGTTATGTTGACGATGGAGATCGACGTGAATCAACTTCCGTTCACTGTTCACCAGCTTACTCCCCAAGTCAAGCGTGAGTAAAGAAGTTTTACTTCAAAAAATATATTCTGGTATGATATATTTTGTTTGAACCATAAATAGTAGTTCGCCTGATGTTAATGGACACGGCCGCCCATATCAGTTGTAGTGTCACTCGGAACTCCAAAGTATAAAGTTTCGCGTGACACTGCATTGTCCACGTCATTCTGAGACATCAGCACAGTCTTTTTAGACTGTGAATTCGTGATTTGTTTCTGCTTGGGCAAAAATGATTTCGTATATCTGTCCGGTGGATGTCCAGGTGTTCATCATCTCGCAAACGATTCCCGTGAAATTTTGTGAGCTGGTTCAGTAATTGCATGGATTTTATTTGTTGGTTCTTTTTTGGAAATCTGTCAACATTTCTTGGCCATGGGGATTTTGAACATACAAAATAGTTTTGGAACATAGTTCCTTATCGCGCGTTGCGAATAGGGGCTAGACGGAAAAAATTAAGACCAAAAGTTATAACGACACTTAAGACCAAAAGTTGTAACGACACTTTTTGAAGCTGTGCGGCGTGCGCGTGTTCTCTCTCTCTATCTCTCTTTCTCTCTCATAGAAAGCAAGCCAGTTTTCCTTACGTCTTTCTATTTCGCATTCATATTATATTAATATTCTTTCTATTTACATTATATTTGTTAATAATATAAAAAAAAAATTAAAAAAAAATATATTACAATTCCTTTACTAATTAATCGAAAGGAACTTCGTTCTATCCGGGTGTCTCTTGACACCTCTTAAGTTTTTTCAGTTCTAAACTATGCCAAGACCAACTTGCGAGGTGTACAGCTCGCAGAGCCACTAGTTGTCTTGTGTTGTGTTGTGTAGTGTTGTACCGTACCAGATTTGAAGAGAACGATGGCCTTCATGCAGGCGAACTCCGCGGGGTCGACCAGCACCACCCGGTAGCGCGCCAGCACCTCCCGCAACCGGCGCAGGGTGCCTGACGTACTGCCGCTCTCTGGAAATAACAACGGGAATGCCGTGGGGTATACAAAGCCGAAAGATTTATTGCAAATGGGCTATTTTTAGCAGTTTTACAATTTAATGATTTATTGCAAATGGGCTATTTTTAGCACCTTTACAATTTAATGATTTATTGCAAATGGGCTATTTTTAACACTTTTACAATTTAATGATTTATTGCAAATGGGCTATTTTTAGCACTTACAATTTGATGATTTATTGCAGATAGGCTATTTTTGATATTATTAAAATCTTGTGCGATCACCAAGCCTGCCAAGCGTGATGATTATGGCAAACCGATCCCTATGATAAACGTCAAAATTGGCGTTTTATGGGGAAGCATATGTTCAGCAGTGGACGTTTTCCGGATTATGATGTGAAGAAGCAGAACAAATAAAAAGAATGATTACTAACCAGCCACACCCAAACTAATGCCACTATAATTAAGAATTAGTACCAATCGTCACAAATGGGGCCCGACGCGCCTACATGTGACAATTGTGGTGACCACCACTTGCCGGCCATGATGAAATACCAGGAGGCCAGAAATACTGCGGAGGTTTGAACTATTCAAAACAATACAGGAAAGAATCCCATAACGCGTATCAAATAAAAAAAGTTAAACGGTTTGTTAAATGTTTTGTTTTAATGTTAAAAAATTGTAGTCGTAGAGGAGGTGAACGGAAGTTGAAAGTTCATGTAGTTTTCCATTATCAACATAACAAAGTTAAAAATTTGTATTGTCATGTTGGTATGTCCGGTAACATGACAATTTTACAATAAATTGTCAAGATGGCGACATTAACATTAATCAAAGAAAAACCAAAGTTATACTGGCTGATAGATGGAGCTAACGAAGCTTTACTTCAGTCGTGTGGTTAAAGCACACTCGTTTTTTTTGGAACCTATACCGAAAAGTTTATGTCAGTTTTTTGGAAGGTATATACACCAAGAATTTTACATCTTTCCTGAAATGTACCCTATTGTCTATACATGGATAGGTAGGTATATGTTATCGTACCTTGATCAGTTTGTTCGGTGCCAAACAGCGTGGCGCACGCGGCATCTAGCGGCAAACACCACTGTATAGCGTTCAAGAGGAACAGCTCCGACCATGCCTCTTCTAGTAAAATCACCTGGAATGAACCACGGTGAGTTGGTCATTGTAAATAATAATATAATAATAATATGTGTGGACATCTCACACAACGCAATCTAGCCCGAAACTAAGCAAAGCTTGTGCTATGGGAACCAGATAACTGATACAATACTTAGATACTTTTTTGTTTGTAAATACATACATAGAATACACCCAGACACAGAACAAACACCGGACACACATTTGTGTGATGTTCATCACACAAATGTTTGTCCTGGATGGGAATCGAACCCACAACCCACAGCTCAGAAGGCAGGGCTATCTATCCAACTGAGCTATCGGGCCAGTCAAATCAAATCCGAATCAAACTATTGAAAGATAAATAACGGCTAACTCACGCCAATTAAAAAGTTCAGTTACGTTTTGGCGCTCGCGAAAGCCGCCGCGGCTTGCGTTAGTAACTGGCTCCCAGAAGAAGGACATCGAATATGTCCGAAACCAGCACCTCTACCGCGTACCTGTTCTGGGATTCGTCTGCCATCCTGCACGCGCCTATTAACAAGTCCACGAGTGCGAGCAAAAGAGAACACGATTACCATCTCCACCAGACTTACGCAGTAAGGCCCCCTGGTCGGAGTAATTTCGACTTTTTAACTGACGTGAGTTTAGTCGTTATTTATCTTACAAAATGTGTCATACGATAGTTTTCAAACTAAAACTATTGAAAATTCTGTATTTATTTATTTTAATTAGGATGTGCGTCATGGTTTTACCCGTCTCCCGCAGGAAGTTTTAACATTTTGGGATACAAATCTACCTCATGTTGGTTTTGGTAGTGTCAGCAACAGTGTATGCAAAATTTCAGACGAATCACTCAAGCAGTTTTGACGTGAAAGCACAAATAAACAAGCAGACGTTATGGGTACATACATTTTAGGAGGGAAAGTATTAAGGATGGTAGATAAAGGGGAAATGATAGAGTTTCCTAAAAATACTGCGCTATTGATGATTGAAAGATAAATTTCCGCTCTAAGACCTTTGGGAGATCGCTGTTATCATGACTAAATGAATACTGAATAAAATTAGATAGATACAAAAACAGATAGATAGAAAATGCTTTATTGCACAAACAACAAACGTAGGTACCTAATTAAGCGAACTTAATGCTATAGAGAGTTTTATCTTCCAGTTAACCTGGGTGTAACGTGGAAATTTTGGTGTGGCAGTGCGACGCAGCTTAAATATATATCGTCTAAATATCTATATTCGTCTATATTTATAAAACATTAATACAAATCTAACTAACTCGTATCACCATTCACATACACAACAACAACTACTTACTAATTTTACGTACGAATTTACCTGATCTCTAAAAGGTGTAGGTACAAGCGCGTATTTACCCGATCTCTAAAAGGTGTAGGTACAAGCGCGTATTTACCTGATCTCTAAAAGGTGTAGGTACAAGCGCGTATTTACCCGATCTCTAAAAGGTGTAGGTACAAGCGCGTATTTACCCGATCTCTAAAAGGTGTAGGTACAAGCGCGTATTTACCTGATCTCTAAAAGGTGTAGGTACAAGCGCGTATTTACCCGATCTCTAAAAGGTGTAGGTACAAGCACGTATTTACCTGATCTCTAAAACGTGTAGGTACAAGCGCGTATTTACCTGATCTCTAAAAGGTGTAGGTACAAGCGCGTATTTACCCGATCTCTAAAAGGTGTAGGTACAAGCACGTATTTACCTGATCTCTAAAACGTGTAGGTACAAGCGCGTATTTACCTGATCTCTAAAAGGTGTAGGTACAAGCGCGTATTTACCTGATCTCTAAAAGCGAGACTGGCGAAGGACGGTAGATTCTTGGCCCACTTCACAGCCATGAATAGCAACCGCGCCGCTGTTTCTGCAGCGCTCTCTACTCCAAGAGGCCTGGAAGAGAAACCAATCAACTCATATCAACTCTTATCAATTAACTCTTTGCCATATTTCATATGATATTACTCAAAGCACCAAATAAAAGCAATTTTCCGACTAAATAAAAAACAAATTCTAGATAACAGGTATATTTTAGGCAAGCGTGTTACATCCTAGACCGCATCGTCACTTACCATCAGGTGCGATAGTGGTTAAATGCGAGCCTATAAATCAATATTTAAAAAAAAAGAACGACAATGAAGATTCTCAATATATTTATATTTCATTTTTAAATCTAACTAGGCATGACCAATTGACGTTCAATCTTTGGAAGAGATATAAAGAACTTCGCAGCATGTTTAGTTCTTTTAAATGAGTAAAATGGTCAAAATGTGTAGTGCGGTCATACACAGTACGGTTAGGTCAGGCCCAAAGTCATTGTGCATTATAACGGTCAATTATTAATAACTTTACTGATGTGCACGGTGGCGTGACATTCATTATTAACGCTTTTATGGCATTTAAACTTTAGATACCTATTTATTTATTTATTTATTTATTGGGTTTTAGAAGATTATCGACTATTATAAGCTAAAATAAACAATAAAATTAAGTAACAATAAAGCTATCAAAAAGTCTTCACACGTAGAAATAAAATGAAAACTACAAAAATACTACATTTTCTACGTTGTATACTAGATTAAGAAAAACAATAATTACACATTAGATAACTCAAACGTGAGTAGGAACATTTAACACACATTACTATGTCTTACATACATACATACATAGTACGATTATTAATAAATTTGCCTCCTCGCCACCAAACGCACACGACCGCACCTGCCCGTGGGTCTATTCGACTAATATTTATAAACCAACTACAACTAAGGTTTTTTTTTGGCGGGAAAGCGAAGAAGATTGCGTCGCCGCATTGTATTACTTTTACAAAACTTGTGTTATTTTCAGTGTTAGTGCATAAAATTGGTGGCATTCTATTCGTTAAGTGCTGGATTACAGGCGTGAGTGTGGGAAAATGGTATAATGATAGTGAAACGTTTCTTTTCGTGTTGTTTCCAAAACTCCATGGATGCTTCAAGTAAAGTTTCCACAACTTTACTAGGAGTGTGACTTTGACTAGGCTATGACCTTGGACCTTGGAGAATGCTGCTACCCATTCCCCAGATATTCTCTTAGCCGGATTTTAGGGAACCTGTGGGAGAGATTAGATAATAATAATAATAAGTGAAGGTAAGTGTTTTACCTGTACGAAGCACAGTTTTGAGGGTAGGTGTTGATTGTGGTTGGCGGGGAGTAAGACGTGGAGTCCTCTTCGTTGGTAACGTCGATGCTGTCATCTGCAAAAAGCAGAACGAAGTCTTTTAAAGTTAAACTCTTTGGAGCACTGCTCCACGAATAGCTCATTGCTTTAGCTCTCATAGCGATGCTCGACTTCTGCCCGCAGCTTCGCCCGCGGCGTGGCCTATGGGAAAATAATTCAACCTCCCATTTCACCCTCTTAAGGGTGGAATTTCGAAAAATTCTTTCTTAGCGGATGCCTACGTCATAACATCTACTTGCATGCCAAATATCAGCCTGATCCGTCCAGTGGTTTGGGCTGTGTGTTGATAGATCACTATGTCAGTCAGTCAATCAGTTATATATATTTAGAAGATGAACAAAATTAACTTCTTAAATGGGCGAATGCTACGAAAAATGACAACTGAGATACTGTGCTTCGAAACGCACGTTAAGCCTTGAGCTTAGATGCTGTTGTAAGATAATAATCGTTAAGACGTCTCAGACGCCTTTAAGCGGCCTAAAAATTTGAAACCAGGGCTAACCATGACCAGGCATTACCATGAGGCCATGGCTCTAGTAGTTCCTGGATCCCTAGACACAGGGAATCCTAGTAGGGTCCAGGATCTATGTATGAGATCGTTGAGCGTTATTATTATTATTAATCACTTGCTTAAACGAAACAAAGAAAGAAGAAACCCTATACCGGTATAGAATATAACAGGAATAGAATCGACTGAATAATTATCTTAAGTAATCTTAAGTAAACTTCCTTAATCTTTCACATCGTCTTGGCCCAGCAACGGCCCAAACCGAAGCTCGCACTCTTGGTACACTGGAGACTTCGTCACCAGCCCAATTATAAGTTCCTGCTGGGAATTGAGCCTTCTCTCACAGGGCGAAAATGTATCACTATTTCCAAGTGAGAGTTGGTGAATGACGCATGTTATTGAATTTTGTGATTCTTCGCCGCTGGTTTCTTGATCTTTTCCTTTACGAACTGTGCACAAATACTTGTAATATCGCGGAAATCGAACCCGCTGTTCCTGGGATATAAGCCGACCTGCTGAACCACCACATCACAGAGGCTGACAATGCTCAATGCATGAAATGCCAGTTAGTTTTACAAAATTGATGAAGTCATAAAGGGAAGATGTCTAAAATTGGAAGAGACTGAATCCCACGACCCAGGTCATCCTAGTGTGGGATCCAGGGATCAACCCTATGTTATGTTTCTGTGGCGTGCTGGCCCACGAAAAAGTTTCTATACCAATCTCATAGATAAACTTTCCAGCTAGTTGCTAGGGGCAACGAATGTTGTTGATATAGACTTCACATTAGAGAAAATTTTATTTTCCGCATTTGGTTTTTGTAAATATCTTTTTAATTAATATATCGTATACAAAGTCAATCGGCATATCATTAATTCAGCAAACCCATGGACCTCCTTCTATTACAACAAAAGTGTATCTAACTTCGCTTTACTGGTGACCCCGACGTGATTTGTTTTGTCACGGACGGCGCTACGAAGATGCAGTTTCTCATCGATACTGGCAGTGACGTATGTGTCTTCCCCCGATCGGCACTCAAGGAACGTCGTGAGAAAACAAATTATGAGCTGTGTGCGGCAAACGGTACACCCATTTCTACTTACGGCTACGCTCATTTAGTGCTGAACCTAGGCTTGCGCCGTGACTTCACTTGGCGATTCATCGTAGCGGACGTTACAAAGGCCATAATAGGTGTAGATTTTTTATCATTTTACAACCTCATCGTGGATTGTCGAAATCAACGTTTAATCGACAACACCACAAGCCTTACGTCCCCAGCTTCACCTGCACAGTCAACTGGGAACATTTCATCGGTAAAAGTTATTTCTGGAAATTCCGTATATCATAACATACTAAGCGAATACCCTGAGATTACTAGACCTTCCGGTGTCCACCGTGTTCCGAAGCATAATACCATGCATCATATACAAACTACTGCAGGGCCGCCAATAAGCAGCACACCACGAAGACTAGCACCGGATAAATTAAAAATCGCAAAAGACGAATTTGCAGATATGTTGAGGAACGGAACAGCCAGACCTTCAAAGTCACCATGGTCATCACCACTTCATCTTGCGCCTAAAAAAGATAACGGCTGGCGTCCATGCGGTGACTACAGAATGCTCAACGCTAGAACCGTACCAGACAGCTATCCCATTCGGCACATACATGACTTTGCACATTGTCTCTCCGGCTGTCATGTATACTCGGTTATCGATCTCGTAAAAGCTTATAATCAAATTCCTGTCTGCCCTGAGGATATTCCGAAGACCGCAATCACGACGCCGTTTGGTTTATACGAATTTCCGTTCATGACGTTCGGACTACGTAATGCCAGCCAAACGTTTCAACGATTTGTGGACGAGATGCTTAGGGGCCTTGAAGAGTTCTGCTTCCCGTTTCTGGACGATTTTTTGATCTTCTCACCTGATCAGGAATCACACAAGAAGCACCTTCATCTGCTCTTCAACAGACTCAAGGAATACGGCATGGTAATCAACACGAACAAGTGCATATTCGGTGTATCAGAGGTAACGTTTTTAGGACACAGCATCTCAGCAGCTGGGACTAAACCATTACCATCGAAGGTAGAAGCGGTTGCGAATTACCCACCACCGAAAACCGTCAGAGAACTGCGAAGATTCCTAGGAATGGTGAACTTTTACAGAAGGTTTATTCCTGATGCAGCGCGGCATCAAGCGCCTCTGAATGCACTGCTCACAGGATCAGTTAAAGGTTCACATCCCGTGCATTTATCAGAAGAAGCTACTAAAGCATTCATCACCTGCAAGGAAAGTCTCTGCCAAGCAGCACTACTCGCTCATCCAGACTGCCAAGCGAAGCTCGCTATAGTCACCGATGCTTCAGACACAGCAATGGGCGCAGCTTTACAACAGCATAAAGACGGCATGTGGGAACCTTTAGCATTTTTCTCTCGAAAGTTTTCACCATGTCAACAGAAATACTCGCCTTACGATAGGGAACTTCTCGCCATCTACGAAGCAATAAAATACTTTCGTCACATGGTGGAGGCGAGAGACTTTATTATTTACACTGACCATAAGCCCATAACTTTCACATTTCATTCACGAAAAGAAAAGTGCTCACCAAGACAGTTCAGACATCTGGATTTTATTTCACAGTTTTCTACAGATATCAGGCATATTTCAGGAAAGGATAACGTTGTGGCTGACAGTTTATCACGCATCGAAGATATTACTCAGCCCATCGATCTATCCAAGCTTGCTCAAGCACAAAGCACAGATCCTGAACTAGAACAACTTTTGGATAGCGATACTTCTCTGCGCTTGACAAAAATCAAACTGCCTGGATCTCACACAGAAATCTATTGTGACAAGAGCAGCAATGTGGCCAGACCTTATGTGACCAAAGACATGCGACGGCAAGTATTCAAAAACCTGCATTCTTTTAGCCACCCTGGCATAAATGCGACGACGAAACTGATATCGGAACGCTATGTATGGCCTAGTATGCGAAAAGATTGTAGAGAGTGGACTCGTTCCTGCCTAGCATGCCAACGATCAAAAATAACACGTCATGTCTCATCTCAATTAGCATCATTCAGCTTACCTCGAGCCAGATTCATGAAAATCCACATAGATTTGATCGGACCTTTACCTCTCTCACAAGGGTATCGTTACTGTCTCACATGTGTAGATCGCTTCACACGATGGCCCGAAGCTATACCATTACAGGAGATAACAGCTGAAGCAGTGGCAAAAGCTTTAATCCACGGATGGATATCCAGATTCGGCTGCCCTGAAGATATCGTCACTGATCGTGGTCGACAGTTTGAATCAGAACTTTTTAAGCATCTGTCCCACATCATCGGATTTCAACGCAGACGAACTACAGCCTACCATCCAGCATGCAATGGACTCGTCGAAAGATTCCACAGACAGCTTAAAGCCGCCATTACATGTCATGCGACGAGCAGCTGGCTTGAAACACTTCCACTTGTACTACTGGGAATCCGGGCGGCATTTAAGGAAGACTTACAAGCGACTCCAGCTGAGCTCGTATATGGAGAGACACTACGACTCCCAGGGGACATTTTTTGTCAATCGGCTGATGGCACAGAGGACTTGACAGTATACACTGAAAGACTGCGCACATTCGCCAAAAATTTGTTGCCATTACCAACTTCTCACCATGGGAATAACCGCTCCATATTCATTTTCAAAGATTTAGCAACAGCATCCCACGTCTTTCTAAGAGATGACACCTCGCATCCATCTTTTCAAGCAGCTTACACAGGCCCGCATGAGGTGATAGAACGAGGGGATAAAGTTTTCAAGCTCCGCATAAAAGGCAAAGAAGTCACGGTATCAGTCGACCGCATTAAACCTGCCTACATACTTCGTGAGTTGGACCATTCTCCCGCCGTGGCAGCACCTGAGACCCGAGACGCTCCAGTGACCACCACTCGATCAGGCCGAACAGTGCGTTTTCCAGAATATTATCGCCCGTAGGACGGTCTCTGGAGGGGGGTGATGTGGCGTGCTGGCCCACGAAAAAGTTTCTATACCAATCTCATAGATAAACTTTCCAGCTAGTTGCTAGGGGCAACGAATGTTGTTGATATAGACTTCACATTAGAGAAAATTTTATTTTCCGCATTTGGTTTTTGTAAATATCTTTTTAATTAATATATCGTATACAAAGTCAATCGGCATATCATTAATTCAGCAAACCCATGGACCTCCTTCTATTACAACAAAAGTGTATCTAACTTCGCTTTACTTCTTTTTTGCTGTTTGATTAAAAAAAATATTATTATTATTATAACCTTACCATCGCTGTCAGTATGAGTAGTAGCTTCCTCGTGGTCGTGTGAGGAGTCTGGCTGCGGCGGTGGCTGCGGCGGGGGCAGCGCTGGGTAGTGCGGGGAGAGCAGTGGGTACCGCGCCGGGGAGAGGGCCATGGCGAGAGAGACTGGCGGCCTGGAAACATCAAAGCCTATTCTTAGAGGCCCGATAGCTCAGTTGGTAGTAGCCCTGCCTTCTGAGCTGTGGGTTGTGGGTTCGATTCCCACTCAGGACAAACATTTGTGTGATGAACATAGGTGTTTGTTCTGTGTCTGGGTGTCATATTGTATTCTATGTATGTATTTATAAACAAAAAAGTATCTAAGTATTGTATCAGTTATCTGGTTCCCATAGCACAAGCTTTGCTTAGTTTGGGGCTAGATGGCGTTGTGTGAGATGTCCACACATATTATTATTACCTTTTTGAAGTAAAACTTCTTTAGGCACGCTTGATGGCTTTAACAGAAGTTGAAAGTTGTTGGTTCACGTAGGCCTCCATTGTCAACATAAGAAAATTAAACTTTTGTATTATTTCTTCTTGTCTTCGTTTAATGGCTTTTATCGCTTTTTAGCGATAAATCTGCCAATGACAAGTAAGGAATTTTTGTTCGGTTATGTCATGTCAAAGTCTTATTTTGTCAGTCAAAATGCCACAGAAAAATGATGGATATTTTAATGAAGGATCTAGGAAGCCTTGAAGATATAACTAAAAGGCGTGGTTTTAAAACTTGGAACCATTTGCCAACACTCGTGCACATTCACGAACACCTAACGGATAGTAATCCACCCTTATCACACGTTATATTTCATAAATACACGGGTTATGAAAAAAAAATCAAAATTCATAACCGCCATTTTCGGATTTTTTCAAAGAACATCTTTGTATTATCATGCTGGTATGTCCGGTAAAATGACAATTTACAATTGTCAAAATGGCGACATTAACATTAAGCAAAGAAAAAGCAAAGTTACACCGCCCGATAGATGGAGCTAAACTAAAGCAGCCTTATTAATAAACGGGTATTAGTCTCGGAGTAGTTACTTCAGCTTTTGTCCTTTTTTTACTACTGGAATATTTAGCTGGATCGAAAGAAACAAAAGATGGTGTAACTAGTCTAAAGCTAGTTCGTGTTTATTAATAAGGTTGAAGAAGTTTTACTTTAGTCGTGTGGTCTAAAGCACGCTTTTTTTTACACCAGTAGAGGTCATCATGTAGTTTGATTGCAATTTAACAAGATAAGTTACCGTGATTTGCAAAATTACATAAGTGTGCAATGCACATAAGCTGATTAAGTATTGACAGCTTCTGTGGTGTGGTGGTTGAGCAGATAGGCTCATAACCCGTTGGCGGCGGGTTCGATTCCCGCGGCAGGACAAGAATTTGTGAACAGAAAAAAGCGCAAATACTTGTTCTGAGTCAGGGTTTTATGGGACCATGTTCCTCGTAGTTCCTGAGTCCCTAGACATAGGGAATCCTAGTTAGGGCCCAAGATGTATGTGATCGTTGGGCGTCCTTATTATTATTATTAATGGCCGGACTGGCCCGATAGCTCAGTTGGTAGTAAGCCTGCCTTCTGAACTGTGGGTTGTGGGTTCGACTCCCACCCAGGACAAACGTTTGTGTGATGAACATCGATGTTTGTTCTGTGTCTGGGTGTTATATTGTATTCTATGTATGTATTTACAAAAAAAAAGTATTTAAGTATTGTATCAGTTATCTGGTTCCCATAGTACAAGCTTTGCTTAGTTTGGGGCTAGATGGCGCTGTGTGAAATGTCCACACATATTTATTTATATTTATTTATTATAAGTATTACCTACAAATTAAACCGACAAATGGCCATAGAACTTTTGGTATTCTATGTTACACTTTTATTTAGTAGGTACATAATAGCATATAGCCTGCCACAAAATAGGAACGTGTCGTATCAGAGTAGGTCATATGTCAGAATGTATGATAGATAGTCGAATGTGGCGTCATGAGGTTTTCCCCAAAATGTTCAATAGAGTTTTTTATGTAGTTAAGTGGAAGACGTAGCGAGCTCGTCGTTGACATGGTGTTAAGCGGCACGGCCGCCTATAACAGCTATATATAAACTAACTATCTATCTCTAGAGAGATAGATAGTTTATATTTTGGAGTTCCGAGTGGTACTGTAAACTGTTGTCTGGAAGAGATCGCTCTAAGCGATAAGACTGCCTATTGTACCAGTACTAGTTAATTATGTAAGTTTTTCTTTTTGTAAAATTGTTTTTACGGTGTACAATAAAGTGTTAATAGATAGATAGATAGATCAACACTTTATTGTACACCGTAAAAAAACAATTTTACAAAAAGAAAAACTTACATAATTAACTAGTACTAGTTCAATAGGCGGTCTTATAGCTTAGAGCGATCTCTTCCAGACAACCTTTGAATTGGAGGAATCTGTAGCTTTGCGTTTTGGCTTAGATTTTTATCTATGTACGAGCTTCTGCCCGCAGCTTCGCCCGCGGCGTGGCCTATGGGAAAATAATTCATCCACCCATTTCACCCTCTTAAGGGTAGAATTTCGAAAAATCCTTTCTTAGCGGATGCCTACGTCATAACATCTACCTGCATGCTAAATTTCAGCCAGATCCGTCCAGTGGTTTGGGCTGTGCGTTGATACATCGTTATATGAGTCAGTCAATCAGTCAGTCACCTTTGAGTTATATATATTTATCTATGTATATATAATAATAGTTATAATAATAGTAAAGTTTTTAAGTTTTTTTTTTTAAATTAATAATCACATATATAGATCCTGGACCCTAACTAGGATCCCTGTCACGGACCCGGGCATGCATAAATACATAACAGTTATATATATAACAAAACTAAACTAGACCTGAAAATTAAACTATACGTAAGAACTTAAAATAAATAAAAATTAAAAATTTACCCGTTGGTGGAGGGGAAAGTGCTTAGGAAACTTTTAACGATCAAAATCTCTGTAGGTAGCTAATATTCAAAAGAAAAATGATACTGTTTTGGTCACACCCTTGCATCCATATTTATGCGTGCTAAACTCCAAGGGGTACGTTTTAGTATTGAAATTGACTCAATCAAGATAGTGGTATGCTGTGTTCGGTATAACATTGCTATGAATACGTTACAACTGACGCAGAACACAACCAACGTGGTCAATTTAACCAAATAAAATATGATTCCACAACTCAACAAACCACATCGAAAAAATATGAAGGAACTAAATTCGCAAACTCAACAAACCACATCGAAAAAATATGAAGGAACCAAATTCGCCAACTCAACAAACCACATCGAAAAAATATGAAGGAACCAAATTCGACAACTCAACAAACCACATCGAAAAAATATGACTATACTTAGATTATACTTAGATACTTTTAGATTATGGATTATACTTAGGTACTTTTTGTTCGTAAATGTATACTTACAATAAAATGACACCCAGATACAGAACAAACATTGACGATTATCACACAAATGTTTGTCCTGGGTGGAAATCGAACCCACAACCTACAGTTCAGAAGGCAGAGCTACTACCAACTGAGCAATCGAGTCTCTGGTTATACTTTGCGACACTATTATTATAATCCACTTATAGGAATTCATTACTAAATGTTATGAATTGAATGAGACATGTTATGGCATTTTTATGGTACTTGTGGCGAAGGTGTGGGAGTTGGGGTGAATTCGGTAAACAAAGTTTACAAAGCTGAATGATATTTGAAAAGGCAGTAAAAAGCTCTCTAGTATTACTTACTTTGCAAATTAAAGTTTCTTATGCATAAACTCAATCATTTAAATAAACAGGTACGTATCAGTTTGCTGATACACAATATTATTAGACTCTTTGAAAATAAAATTTTATGTCTCTTTCTACTTTAATATAATGACTGCACTCTCAGTATAATTCTTCTATAATAAGCTATATATTGAACATTCACTACACTTCATAAACTGTAGTTAAGTTTTTTTATGTATATAAATCAAAGGTGACTGACTGATTGACTGACATAGTGATCTATCAACGCACAGCCCAAACCACTGGACGGATCGGGCTGAAATGCATGCAGGTAGATGTTATGACGTAAGCATCCACTAAGAAAGGATTTTTCGAAATTTCATCCTTAAAAGGGTGAAATGGGTGGTTGAATTATTTTCCCATAGGCCACGCCGCGGGCGAAGCTGCAGGCAGAAGCTCGTTAAGTTATGATGTTATAATTTCAACAACAGTCTATAGGTAAATTAGATTCGGCCATGTAGATGCATATAGATGTATCTAATGGCAAACTGGTTGCTGTAAGAAGTACAGGTGCATATGAATCAATATAATTGAATGATTTAATACTTAGTTAATTTTATTACCTTTTTAGCCATTAACACTAAGGTAGGTATTAATATTATGGACTAGTTGCACTCCACAGCTTTACCCGCGGAAAGTATTTTAATTATTTGCTCATCCCACGGGAAAATTTCACTTTTCCGGGATAAAATGTAGCCTATATTTTAATCCAGTGTATAAGCTATCTTGGTACCGAATTTCATCCATATCCATGCAGCCGTTTGAGCGTTAAGGAGTAACAAACATACACACATACAGACGTACAGACTTTCGCTTTAATAATATTAAGTGTGATTTAACTCAGACCCTCTTTCGTTGATGTAAAATCATGTACCTTTACAATAACTTCTTCAGCATAATACACCTATTTAATAACAAAGCCAGTCACGTGGTCCAATCGATTGTCCACCTCACCAGGCTTTTACAGTTCATCGGCTGTGGTCGCGGTAAACCATCAACGTTTGATCAGCCCTCTCGCGTGGCTAGCTTGACGTCATATGACCCTAACCGGCACATAAATAGCGTGATATTAGACGGCCGGGTTATCTTTAGACGGCAATGACGTCAGAGTTTTTTTAAAATGTTTATTATGTGTCGTTCACCTGATGGTAAGCGGCATATGACCGTAACACAACAGTGTCGCTCAGAACTCCGAAATATAAAGTTTCGCGTGACACTGCATTGCGCACATTATCCTGAGACATCAGCACAGTCTGGTAATAAGATTTATAGATAAGAATTGAGACTTTATTATCTGATAAGACTGCCCGGACAGACATCCGCCAGACATCCGAAATAATTATTGCCCAAGCTGAAACGGAGACGCGTAGCTCGGTCAAAAATGAAGGTACAACCATGCCAAGCCCATTTCATAACTAGTTACACAGCAAAACAGTTTAAAAATATCCACTTATCACATATCAGATAGTTGTGAAATGGGTATTGAAGCCAGTTTCAGATGCCACCACTTCTTCTTCTCTTCGTTTAATGGCCTGCTATCGCTTTGTAGCGATAATTCTGCCAATGTCAAGTGACGAATTTTGTACGGTTATGTCATGTCAAAGTCTTATTTTGTCAGTCAAAATGCCACATTAAAATGGTGGATATTTTACTGAAGGCTCTAGGGAGCCTTGAAGAGAAAACGAAAAGGCATGGTTTTAAAACTTGGAACCATTTGACAACACTAGTGCATGTTCACGAACACTTAACGAATAATAATCCACCCTTATTACACATTAAAATTCAAAAATACACTGGTTATTTGAAAAAGTTCAAAATTCACAACCGCCATTTTCGGATTCTTTTTAACGAATCCCAGATGCCACCACAAACATTTGACAAAGGAACCACTCACAGATACTGTGGCATCGAGTTTCCGAAAGAGAAGTCAAAGTCAGATTATTTCTTCTGTGGCGGAGCAACGGTGTGGTAAATACGGCGTTTTTATGACACTTTGACGATTATGAGCGAGGTGGGCGTTTTGTGAAGCCATGCGTGAGCTTTAGAAGCTCCGAGCATGTAGGTAGGTGAGATACTATGTCTATCTATGTTTCAATCCAAATCGTAACCAAGAGATAGTGTAATCCTATACACTTGGCCATTGAACACAATGTTCAGCTCTCATCATCTAGCTGCTACCAGCGTATATTGTCGTTCCACCTAGTCAGAAGATCCAGAGTTGCAGTGTCCACTCAAAAACATACCTGCCTCGACAATTATTGCCAGCATAGCGTTTTTCCATTGCAATAAATGTTATTATCACACTAATATTATAAAGGCGAAAGTTTGTATGTGTGTATGTTTTTTTTTATGTTACTCCTTGGCGCTCAAACGGCTGAATGGATTTGGATGAAATTCGGTACCAAGATCTTATACACTAGATTATTTTACTTTATTTTATTTTACTAGGTGGTAGGACTTTACTGCAAAGTTCGTCTAGGTAGGTACCACCGCTTTGCCAGTTATTCTGCCGCCAAGCAGTAGTGTGCAAGCACTGCTGTGTTCCGGTTTGAAGGGCACTGTAGCTAGTGAAATTACTGGGCAAATGAGACTTTATGATCTGATCTCACAGTTTAGTAATCTTATTACTAGATTGTGCTGATGTCTCAGGATGTCGTGCGCAATGCAGTGTCACGCGAACCTCTATACTTTAGAGTTCCGAGTGACACTGCAGCTGGTATGGGCAGCCGTGTCGTTTAACATCAGGCGAACGGCTAGCTCGTCACGTCATTCCTTAACATAAAAAAAAAAATTAACATATAGGCTACATTTATGAAAAGGAAAGGAAGTAGGAAAAGTGAAATTTTCCCGTGGGATGAGTAAATAATTAAAATACTTTCTAACCGCGGGTGAAACCGCGGGGCACAACTAGTACTATATAATTTATGCTAGTAGCTAATAAATAAACCCCTACTATAATGATTATTGGACGCACTTACCCAAAAACGCCAACAGCTACAGCTGCCTCCCGCAGGGCACGTTCTTGGTCCATATCTCTTAATGTCTCAGGTCGGATGGTTGCAGTGTTCCGTGGCTGCCTCTCGTTCTGCACAGCTGCAACGGACCAGGCTGATTAGTCATATCTCTATCTATTCTATGGTTAAAGTGTTTGAGCTTGATAATCACTTTTATTTTGTTTTTATTTTGGCTCCAAACTTTTGTGAATTCAGCCAGTGTCACGTATTTGATAATTTCTCAAGTTAATTGTGTCAAGCCAAGTCACAATCCAAGCCATCAAGTCAAGTCATAGTCTAGTCTTGACTAGTAAAGTGGTGGCAACTTTACCAGAAGCTTCTATGTTGTTCAGGTGTTGAATAAACAGGCATGAATGCTGAGTTAAGCCCTTTTCAACACCACCGTGCTATTATCTACTCTTTTATTTCTCCTATTAAATATTCTTATCGAGGTACGTTTATATTTAATTGTATTTTCCTGTTGTATGTATATTCTTGTAAATCTTTTTTTTTTGTAAGTGAGTGTTGAATAAATGTTTTTCTTTAGTTTTGGAAACAACACAAAAAGAAACGTTAACTGTAAAAATACCTATCAAACTAACAAACCACCCATCAAATTAACACTAAAACGAAACATTACGCGTATTTATTTATGATATTATAGAAACTGACGGGAGTAGTACTCATAACTACAACTATTACACGGCTAACACTTATTTACTTGTTCTGTGTCTTAGTGTTGTGGGACTACGGTCGTCGTAACTCCTGGGTGCCTAGATTCAGGGAATCCTAGTAAGAGTCTATCTATGTGATCGTTAGGCGTTATTTATTTAGTATTTACTCAATTGTAAGATTGTGAGTGTATTGTAATAACTAAAATACTCAGGTTATTTTAGTTAATTTATGTATATAGAAATAGATACTAGCTTATGCCTGCAGCTTCGCCCGCGTGGCCTATAGGAAAATAATTCAACCACCCATTTCACCCTTTTAGGGGTGGAATTTCGAAAAACCCTTTCTTAGTGGATACCTACATTTTACAAAGAACACACCCTCAAATTTTCCAGTCTCTAAGACGGTTTAGGCTGTGCGTTGATATATAAATCAGTCAGTCAGTCAGGACCTTGAATTTTATATGTATAGATAATAATGACTCTCCATTTCCCCGCGAATGGATTGAACATTTTCATTTATTATTTTTTTGTCGTGTTTATTATTGTCAAGAGAAGGTTCTTATGAATAAAAAAATTAAGGAAATTTAGCGGAAAATTTAACCACCACGTGGGTGAAATCGGGCGCTAGTACTCACACTAATATTATAAAGACGAAAGTTTGTATGTCTGTATGTGTGTATATTTGTTACTTCTTCACGCTCAAACGGCTGAATGAATTTGGATGAAATTCGGTAACAAGATAGCGTATACACTAGATTAACATATAGGCTACATTTTATCCCAGAAAATTGAAATTATCTCGTGGGATGAGCAAATAATTAAAATACCTTTTATCCCCGGGTGAAACCGCGGGGTGCAAGTAGTATATCATACAATAGATAGACATCGATCTAGCCCGCTGCCCAGCTCTACACAGAGATACATTATGATTGATGTTGACACAACACGCTGGTTATATTTTTTTAATAATAAAAAGTATATTTTTATCTCCAACTCTATTTTATTTCCAACTAAACATACAATATTATTAACTTACTCATACCTTTTTATACATTTTGATAAGTATGCTTAGGAGTAACGTGTCGTTAGTGGCCGTACTAGGATTCACTGCGTGTTATATATGGAGCATTTAGGTAAAAAATATGTCATAATTGAAGGGGTGAGAACAAAAAGGGTTTAACTGATTTTTTTCACAAAATGATTTATATATATATTTCACAATATGGTATCTTTGGATTCAGCGTGAAATTATCTACAATAATACATTCTCAAAATACCAAAATACCATGTTTCCACACTCATGCCTATAATCTAGCCCTTAACGAATAGAAAGCCACCAATTTATGCACTAACACTGAAAATAACACAAGTTTTGGAAAATAATACAATGCGGTGACGCAATCTTTTTCGCGTTCCCGCCAAAACTCGAAAACACAGTTTCAGGATAGAAAACTGCGATATAAACTCGATGCTTGACAGGTAGATAGGGTCTGCAAAATAAAGGAGAGCAACCCCTGACATCGCGGCGGGGGTATAAAGTTGTCTGCTACAGACAGGGTTGTGGTTGGTGGGGATGGGGTAGCTGCATTACTACCTTTTGTTAGGATTCAGTATGTGACTCAAGATTTATCCGTGATACATTTATGTCATTTTGGCGGATAATAAATAATTAAGTATGCATAAAAAACCTTGGATTAGAAAAATTCAGTAGTAACTTTCAAGCATAGAGAAAAATAATATAATATTATGTTTATTCAATTCCCGCCTTAAATTGGTATTTTAAAATAACTGCTGGGCGATCACGTAACTCAATTGCAAACACAATGTATGGATTTGACGGTTTGAGTACGCAGTTTATGTACATAGTATGGAAATTTCTCCTGTTTCATTGCAATCAAAGTTTCGTGATCACCTCCCTTGTATATTTTTTATTTTTTTGGCTTAATTACGTTTGACCACATTTTGACTGAAAATATCGAAATGTAATACTGTAAATGTGTAAATAAATACACAATTACTGTCTAAGGCCATGCTAGTTCTCTATTTATTCTGCGTTAAATCCCATAATTCTCTGCCATTTGACTTCATTCCTGTGACTGTTCCACACCTTTTTTCATACAGATACAGTCCAACATCAGCGCAAACGATAGAAAAAGGAAAAAAGGATGAACAATAATGTGTATTATCTTTTGATACTTTCCATCCAACGGTTGTCTAGAAGAGATCGCTATTAGCGATAAGACCGCCCATTGTTGCACTAGTATGTAAGATTTAATAATTCCTGTATTGTATGAATTTCGTTGGTGAGACAATAAAGAGTTATCTATCTATCTATCTAATAAAGAGAGGAAAGGTTTCCAGAATCAGAACCCACGGTTAACTAAATCGCCGATACGAAAATCTCTTAAAAACAAAAACGTTTGATATCTGTCCCAAAACAAAACAAAAATAATCTCAACAAAAACGGCATTAGCAATAAAAATAAAATAAAAACATCCCCTCAAACGTTCACATAAAATTGACATAAAAATGTCACATACCGCCTTCCGACCGGGTGGCGGGGTGGGGTGGCAGAGGGTAAAAGGCTTCTATTTGATTTTATTGCTCCCCCTCCCTAACATCTTTTACAGCTGAACTTGGCGGGGCAGATCTGGGAATTCGATTTAGTTTGATTTAGTGCAAGACTTTATTGTCTGTACACTTGTGTGATATTGGAAATGATTTTTATTTAAAAAGCAGGTTTTTTTTATGTTAGTGAATGATGTGAAGCTAGTCGTTCACCTGATGTTAAACGACACTCGGAGCTCCAAAATATAAAGTTTCGCGTGAATCAGCACAGATTGGTAATAAGATTACTCGACTGTGAGAACAGATCATTAAGTCTAATTTTCCCAGTAATTTAGTGAAATTTAATAAGCTAGTGAGCTACATTGCTCTTCAAACTGGAACACAGTAGTGCTTGCGCACTACTGCTTGGCGGCAGAATAACTGGCAATATGTAATAGGTGTAGTATTTCGTCGTTATCTTTTTATACTTTGATTTGATATTGAAATAAAGTTATTATCAGGCTTTAGGCTTATCATGGAATATAATACTCACAAAATATGTAGAAAGAATACTAACATGAAATTTAATTTAATTTATTACCTTCGAAAAACCTATCCACTAGAATCGGTGAAGCAAGTTCGTACTATGAAGATTTTTTTGAAACTTTCCATGCGTTTGCGTTTTGACTACATCTCACCTGATGGTAAGTGACGATGAGGTCGAAGGCGGATCCCGCTTACCGAGAAAAAATGGACAAAAATAACACAGTGACATTTCTACTTGATAAAATTTGACAACTTCTGTGGCGTGGTGGTTGAGCAGATCGGCTTATAACCCGGAGGCGGTGGGTTTGATCCCCAGGGCAGGACAAGTATTTGTGCATAGAAAAAATTGCAAATACTTGTTCTGAGTGTGGGTGTTGTGGGACCAAGGTCCACGTAGTTCCTGGATCCCTGGACACAGGGAATCCTAGTTAGGGTCGAGGATCTATTTATGTAATCGTTGGGCGTTATTATTATTATTATAAAAGGCAGGAATTTGTGCATTAAGTTCGCATTGTAAACAATGGACAAAAATACAATACAATACAAAAATTCTTTATTGCACACCAGAAAAAATAAACATTTACAGAAGATGAAACTTAAAGCTTTAGTACAATGGGCGGACTTATCTTACTATTAAGCGATCTCTTTCAGTCAACCTTTGGATGGAAAAAATATTGGAGAGATAGAGGTCGGTGGTGTAAAAAAATTAAGTAAAATTGAAGAATGAAACTAATCAAAATAAGAATAAATAAAGATTATAGATTAATAGATACGTATAATAAATAAACAATAAGTTAAATATACCCGATTCATCTAAATACTGGATAATATATGTGTATATATACATAATAATAATAATTTTTTTTTTTATTTACAAGTACACATACAAGATACATATTTATAAATGATGTATTAAGTACATTGTATAACTTAAGTATAATATTACATTTTACGGCTAGATCCCACACTAGGCGTACCTGTGTCGCAGGATCTAGCCTCTTACGTTCCTTTCATAAATCTGTGGAAGGTTAAAGGTTAATAAATAATACATATTTACATAATAACGAAATCAATTCAAAATACAATAAGGACATAATATTTTGTCACTTAATAAAAATCAGGCATCTAAGTACCAAACTTTTAAACTTACTTTTACTTTGTTACCTACTTAATCAGCTAACTAGTACCATGGTAGTACCGACCCGACCTACTTTTGTCTTAAGGTCGTATAAAAATCCTAAACGTAAATTATTCCCCAAATTCTGCACATTCTCACCTTTTCCATGGTAACATTTTCACATTGAAAACTAAAATTGACCCACCAAAGGACTCCTAACTAAATCCTGAAACGTTAACTGAAAATCCATACACAACTATTCCCTCCCCCACCCCACTATAAATCAAATAGCCCCTCCCACTAACCGCAGCCATCTTTGAGGTCTCATTTCCGGCGTGAGAGCGAGACAGATACAATAGTTTTGGGGGTGGGTGAAGAAGAGAGATAGAGGTCTGTGACTTTTGCTTTAGAAGACGTGAAATGAGCTTGAAAAGATTTTTTTTTACTGCTTTACTTAGGAAATAGGTTACCTAAGTTAAATATAATTAATTAATATTTCTGATTTGCATAATAATAATAATAATAATAATAATAATAATAATAATAATAACTCTCAACGATCACATACATAGATCCTGGACCCTAACTAGGATACCCTGTCCCTATAGGGAACCAGGAACTACGAGGACCACGGTCCACAACACCCAGACTCAGAACAAGTATTTGCGCTTTTTTTCTGTGTCCTGCAGCGGAAATCGAACCCGCCGCCTCTGGGTCAAGAGCCGATTTTTTTTTTTTTTTTTTTTTTTTTACTTCAAACTTGTCTAGCATTTGACCACGCTCTCACCTGATGGGAAGTGACGATGCGATCGAAGGTGTAGCATGCTAGCCAAGTAAATACCTATTCACTCTTCTCTTGAACACGCCCGGGTCATATTTCGCCGGAAACACAGACGCTGGCAGGGCATTCCATTCCTTAGCCGTTCTAATTAAGAACGTTGAGTCAAATCGCTTGGTACGAATGGGTGGTATTTCGACCACAAAAGGATGGCGCTTAGCCGAGCGTCTAGTAGTCTGGTAGTGGAGGTGATGGGAGAATTAGATCATGCAGTTCTTGAGCGCATTCACCGTGGTGTAATCTGTAAAAAACCGACAGACTTGCCACCTTACGTCGATGTGCAAGGCTCTGGAGCCTTTCACCAACCAAAGTGTCGTCGTCAATGAGCCTTTTGGCACGCCGTTCGATCGAGTCCAGAGCCTCAAGCTGGTACTTGGCAGACCCGTCCCACAGGTGGCAGCAGTACTCCATACACGATCGGACTTGTGCTTGATACAGATTTAGAAGCTGTCCAGGTGTGAAGTACCGCCTTACCTTGGACAATATGCCGAGTTTTTTTGAAGCTACTTTGGCTTTGGACTCGATGTAGGATCCAAAGTTTAGGTTTGACGTGAGATCAACACCCAAAAGCTCAAGATGGTTTCCTAAACTTACAGATACACCACGGAATGAAGGAGCCAGATGGAGTGGGCTCTTTTTAGCAGTGAATAAACACGCCTGTGTTTTTGCAGCATTGAACCTAACCAAGTTAGCATCGCCCCAATCGGACACGGCTTTCAAAGCCAGGTTCATGCGCTCAACCATAGCCTCTCTCTCAATCCGGACGTCGTCACCACTGGCTCGGGCACTGGATGTGTATCTTTCAACAACAGTACTATCATCTGCATACCCAAAGGTACCGGGCTTTAGCAGATCATTGATGTGGAGTAAGAATAGTGTTGCTGAAAGAACTGACCCCTGAGGTACACCAGCATTTATAGCTAATTGATCGGAAGAGCAGCCATCAAGAACTACTCTAAGCGATCGTTCCCTCAAAAAGTCTGATATCCAAGTGCACAAACCAGCAGGTAGTCCGTAAGATGGAAGCTTATTCAGAAGACCGTCGTGCCAGACCCGATCAAATGCCTTAGAGACGTTTAGAGATACAGCAAGTGTCTCTCCATGCATCTCTAAGGCTTCGCTCAATATGTGAGTGGCATACGCGAGAAGATCCCCAGTGGACCGGTTTCGGCGAAATCCGTATTGCCGGTCACTGAGGAGATCATTGTCTTCAAGGTATGCCAAGAGCTTGTTGTTAATTATACGCTCCATACTCTTACAGAGAATGGAGGTAATTGAGATGGGTCGATAGTTGGCAGGATCAGCACGACTGCCCTTCTTAGGTACAGGTTGTACGTTGGCTAGCTTCCAACTCATAGGGACTATTCCGGTGTCTAGAGAGAGGCGAAATAGGCGTGTTAGAATGGGAGACAACTCGGGTGCACAGCTCTTAAGTACAATTGCAGGTATACCATCGGGACCACTGGCTTTGTTCACGTCTAGACTGCGTAATGTTTTTAGTACTTCCTTCTGACGTATGCGTATTTCCGGCATGAAAACACCGCATTGTGGAAGGCAGGGAGGTACCTCATTAGCAGTATCTAAACGCGAAGCTTCTGCAAAGAGAGTGGCAAACAAGTTTGCTTTTTCTTTTGCAGTGTGAGCCAGCGATCCATCTGGTTTCAATAATGGAGGCAGTGAGGATCGACAGAAGTTCGCTTCAACCGATTTGGCTAGGGACCAAAAAACCTTACTACCCGCTGGGTAGGAAGCAAGTTTAGTCCCTATTCGACCAATATGATTGAAACGAGCCTTCCTTAATTCCTTCTTACAGGCCTTGGCGGCAACGTTAAAGGCTTTCTTCTTAGCTCGAGTGTCCGAGGCCTTGCGTTTTCGAGCGTCAGCCCATGCCAGATATGCCGCATGCTTCTGCGCTTCAGCACGTGCACATTCGGCTCCAAACCATGGGCTGGCTTTGCTGGTCACGGGCTTATCGGAAAATGGAATAAAATATTCCATAGCCCGACATACTACCTCAGTAACCGCATTCGCGCAGACCGTCGGATCTCCAGAAGAAAAACACGTTTGCCGCCAAGGATATGAAGCGAAGAAATGTCGCATCTCGTCCCAGTCTGCTAAGTTGTATCTCCAGACACGCCGATTGCTCTTAGGGCTTGGGTCAGGCGGGGAGTATACTGAAACGGACTTGACCAGACAGTGATCGGAACTACCAATGGGTGAGGATACCGCCACAGAGTATCGGTCTGGTTCAGTCGTGAGCAGAAGGTCGAGGCAGTTAGCAGTGTGGCTATCAATATCAGGCACTCGCGTTGGCTCTTTAACAATCTGCGTTAAATTGAGCGCCAAAGCGAGCTTACGCGTCTCTCTCCCAGCGTGGTCCGTGATCCGGTGTGGGACTAACCACTCCTGGTGGTAAACATTAAAGTCCCCCAGAACAACAAGCTGAGCCGAAGGATAGCGTTGCTGAGCCACATCTGCCGTTTCACTGAGATACTCCATTAGAAGAGTTGTCTCCCGGTCACCGCTATGTGATCTGTACACACCGGCATAGAGAATTTTCTCAATGCCGGTGTCCACAAGCACCCAAATCACCGAAAAGTGGGGATGTTCAAGGTTTCGGAGACGCAAACAGCAAATGTCATCACGGACGTAAACGCAGATACCAGCGCGTGGAAGGAAGCGGTTTTCCAAGATGAATCCTGGATAGTCCAGATATGCCGTGTCTGATGGACATCCTATTTGCGTCTCAGTCAAGAAGAGCAAGTGCGGTTTGTTGGTCTCCAGATGATGATGGACCGCTTGCAGATTTGAGTGCAGCCCACGAATATTTGTGAGGTGCACTTTAAGAGTGAGGACGTGCATCTGCCGTTTAAACTTGCTCAATTTATTTGACTTTTTCATAGTTGGGTGAGTTAGGTAGACAAGTAGGAAGTGGACGAGATATTGGGATGCTAACCCTCAGTAATAGAGAAGCTCCTACGCCAATGGAGAACTTGCGCGGAGACTGCGGGGACGCCCGAACCCCCCTGAAATTGCCCACAAGTTCCTCACTTCCAGTCGCCAACTGGCCCTGTGGACAACCTCAGGATTTTACACAAGCGGTGGGGCAGCCTTTTGTAGTTGGCTAGACTACTACTTGGGCCCCCTACAACTTGCGGTCGGCCAGCAGAGAGCACCATGCTTCGGATCCCGCTACCCTCCGAAGCAAGGTCTCCGACGCGAAAGCATCTCCATCACCAATACCGGTCTGCATACCCAACACAACTGTCCACATCTACTCGTCAGAACGGCTTCATTAGACATCACGATGGAACACGACGAGTCGCTTGGCATCGTGGTTTTGTCTAATGGGTGGTAACTAAGCCGGCGGCTAAGGCCTTCCACCAGTTATTTGGTTGCTCTTTTGGCACCACCCAGGGGTCACGTGTAGGGAAACTAGGGCTAAAGCCTACGGACGCGAGCAAACATAAACCCCCAAAACCACCTCAACCACTACACCACAGATGCTGTCATTAATAATAAATAATGTTAACACAAAAAGTGACAGTGCGTTTGTGTGTGTGTGAGTGTGTTTTATTATTATCGTGACACGCCATCGTCGCAACGTATTTGAACTATGGAACGGAGTTATAATTTACCTAAACGCCGGGCGAAACCGCAGGGCGCAGCTAGCAACAATAATAAGTTTATCACGAACTTTTTGTAAGATAAAAAACGGCTACACTCACGTCAAATAACTTAACATTACGTGCTGACGCTCGCGAAAGCCGCCGCGGCTTGCGTTAGTAACTGGGTCCCAGAAGAAGGACATCGAATATGTCGTAAGTAATTTCGCCTTAAAAATGACGTGAGTTTAGCCGTTATTTGACTTACAAAATGTCATACTCACGATAGTTTTCAAACTTTATAATGACTAGTTCAGTGCGACTGCCGCAAAGAACTACAGCTTAAATTTTAAAAAAAAATTATTATATTCAACATGAAACTTCTTGAATTCAGAAACGAAGAAAATTTATCCCTGAAATACAGTCGGAAATAACCTTACTAATCCTATAGAAATTTTAATCTATTAAAAAAATGAATTTAAAAAACCCACTGAATCCAAATAAAATTACGCTGGACCCAAAACACGGATCATAATTGGAAAATAAAATCAAGCAGATCAGGTGCCGGTCCCATCTGCCTGACAACCCTAAACCCATTAATTTATGGCGAACATCACAGATATACATCTATCTCCTTCACTCCCATGTAGGAGCAAATATTCTCATCTCTTTCACACGCGACTTCTGTCGAAATGATCCGGGTTTAATGGTTATTGATCCCAAACGCAGACGTAATAAATTTTCTATTTTAGCTTTGTTGAAATAGGGTTCAATTTTGACTAAAATTTTCAATTTCAACGATCGAAAACACGACCTAAAGCCTTTTGAATTTGAGTTCACAGACTTAAAAGTTAGACACGTTGCAAATCCAAACTTGTATGAATTTATTGGTAAGAGGATTTTAACTTTAACGAGGTAGAATTAAAGTTTAAATTTGGCTGATAGATTAAACGGACGTGTACCATTGTCGGTTAGGATAGCGATTAATATAGGGTTGGTATTAAGGGTTTTATACGTGGATTAAAATCGCATTAGTCAATGCCAGTTACCGTAGCTTTAACTTCAGTATAAACAGTTAAGTGTTAGGGTACGCGATGTTGGATTTACGTACAATCACAAACGTAGGTAGCATCTATTACCTAATTGACGAAATTTTTGAAATTCTATCTAATATCTATTCTATCTTCTATCTAATCATGACAATAACCTACCTGATTTTTTATTTCATTTTTAACATTTTCAATATCGATTCGATAACTTTCATTCATAAAGAGCTCCATAGAGAGCATTGTTTTCGTTACGACGCATAGCTTTGCCTACCATATCGATAGAAGGATTATCCCAAAATCGTGAAATTTAAGTTAATTTTTTTTATGATGTAGGAACAACATTTGTGTATTATCATCTAAGAAATAGAAAATGAGCGTACCACTTTTTGCCATAACATTACCACTTAAGTCCGGGCTTACAAATTGTTCGAGAAAGTACGGGCGAGTATTAAGTTGGAGAATCACTGCCATTAGCATTTAATTTTACAAACGAATCTTTAATTCTCTGCTTTCTACTCTCTTTTAAATTGTAAATTATTTTCTCTGGGATTTAAGAACATTTCAGAGTGATTTTAGTCCTCGTTCAATAACATATTTTCTAATAATTAAGAGTTACCAATAACTTGATGAAGAGGTTTTCAATGTTCAATTACCCACATTTATTAGCTATCCATTGCAAAGAAGTCCAAAAATGTGGAATTAAATTGATTAAATTGTCAACTGGTACCTATTTATATGCACAGTTGAACATCGCTAACTTGTCTTCAGCTTTTCCATAATTATGACTTAACTCTGTCACTTTAAAATGTTCTTTAAAACAACTTATTCTTGTAACTGTCACCAAAAATTAAGAAACTACTACTATATTCTTATTGTGGTTATTTTTTTAATAATTACTATTCATCATTTAATATAATTAATTAATATATAATTATTATTCAATCCTCATCAATTTAGTTTATTAACAAAACTCACGTTGCAACGCAACAAAGCTCGAGACTTCCTTAATTAATTCATTCACACTCACAGAGGCTTTTGACAAGGTGAACCTCACCCCGCAGCCGAGAATAATTAAATTGTCACAGCGACATCTCAAAGTGTAACAAAATTATACTTTTCCTTTAACAAAAGGGCACCCGGCAGCAGAATATAGCGGAATAATACAAAGCTTAAAGGCGTTACCGTCTGGCGTGCCGCAGGGCGCGGGCCTGGGCCCTCATTACTTCCTCCGTTACAATCTTTTTGACACTTTCCTTTCGTGCCAAATTGGATCAACGTTTCATTGTTCGTGGAGTACGTAATGGTAATTTTCGGAATGGATGTTGTTGAGTTTGGTTGTGTGTCTTTTGATTGAGTTTTGTTTGAGTTACTTTTATTGTGATGTAATTTGTTTACATTGGTTTCAAAATTAGTTTTATTGATGTGTGAGAACTTGTTATACCTGTAAATATAACGTAATAATTAATTGTAAGATTTGTTTTTCTCAGTTTGCTTGTAGAAAAAAAAATTAGGTTTGTGATATCATTTCTGATTAAGAATGTAATAAAGATATTTGTATCATGCGCATATTGCGCATTGCATAACTGACCAGCCAGCATCCAACCCAGCGCTAACAAAAAAACCTACGCATGCGGTTAAACATTTTAATCACTCAGGGGTGCTCATTTAAATGTAAAGTGTGATTGCCGTAGGGTTGTCGCTTTGTAGTTTTTGCTTAATTATGTGTTCGTGGTATCTCGACGTTCATTATGAGAGGGGTGTGGCCTTATTAGATTCAGCTTAAGGGCATTTGGAGACAACATTTTTAACTGTGGTTGTTCTGTGGGAATATTTAAATGTTTTAGAGACGCAAATTTTGGCGTTATAAGTCCAACACCACACCAGAGATGTATCTAACGTTTTTGTCCCATCTTAACGTAGTCACCTATTTCAATACGTGATTGATAAGGATGCCAATTTCACGAATCTAATAGGTAAGAGAAAAAGGATTCAGAAAAATGTGCAGATTGAAAATAGTATTTTAAACTTATTGCAGAATTTAAACAGAAGACAGTAATGATTAGCATTGCTCATAAAATACAATTTACAGAAACTGAAACCTTTTCCAACAAAAGACTCCTTTCATTTTGTATCAAAAAGCGTTTCATCACGCAATTCAGTTTTCACACTACGTTTACGGAACCCATCATAACAATAACCACACTAAACTAACAAACTTATGCGCGACTTAACCCAAAAAATTAAAGTGTAAACTCTTTAGGGGCTCCGTAAGCCATCATTTGTATACGGCACCATTGGTGGCACGTGTCGGCACGTGTGTGTAAAATACTGTAAAACTTGTTTTTAACCCGAGCTTTTTGAATATTTTTTGCATTGTTAGGTGGTATAATCGTATGGAATGATGGGCGTTTTTCTGTCACTGTTTGTTCAGTATTTTATTGAAATTTTTATTGTTTTTCACTTTACATCTACTGGCGTATAGATTCGTTGAGTTACTATTTTTATTTATACACATTAATAATGATTATTATAATTTAATTTAATTTTTTAATTGATAAAGGTCCTATAATTTTTTAACGTATTAAAATTTTCATTATTGTTTTACAAGTAAAAAAACTAAACCCTATATTGTAACAACGAGGTTCTGCCCGCAGCTTTGCCCGCGGCGTGGCCTATGAGAAAATAATTCAACCACCCATTTCACCCTCTTAAGGGTGGAGTTTCGAAAAATCCTTTCTTAGCGGATGCTTACGTCATAACATCTACCTGCATGCCAAATTTCAGCCCGATCCGTTCAGTGGTTTGGGCTGTGTACTGACATGGTGATCTATCAACGATAGATCACTATGTCAGTCAGTCAATCACCTTTTAGTTATATATATTTAGAAGAAAGATGAAATGATCCATTTATTTCTTATTGAAAATAAAAACTTATCAATTAAATAAAGTTAAGCTTTGCTACCTTCGCTATATTTTTCCCTCAATTCATTTGAATAGCAAAATTCATTCATAATTTTTCAAATCCAGTATCTTTTCGCTTTTTATTTTTCAAAAATTTAAGCATTACCAATGAAGTAAGGTAACTTACCCGACTAAAGTAGCATCTCTGCTTTTTTTTTCATTAATGGTCTCTATTTTGTAAGCAATAAATTTGATACTCCACCAGCAAGTAGTCACAAAGAGGGTTGGTCCACTGTCTGTTAGATTAGATTATGCCTAATTGACTCATAGTTCGTGAGACCGACCCAATATTGTAGATTTGTTAGCTCGCATGGGATATGACGTGTTTTGATATGTTTATTATTAGATTTTATTGTGGGAGCGAATTGTTGATTGGTCGTGGGAATGATGGAATATAAGGAAGTTTTCTATCCATATTTAAGCTTTAGAAATTGGGCCTAAACAAAAAAAAACTGACATCAAGTTACTTTAAAGTTTATCTAATTCATTGTTTGCTTGTAAACTTTCTTTGTGATGTGAGTTTAGGTAATCATCTCTTAACTTTTTAGATGAACTACGTTTGCTATAGGTAGGTAAACCTTCCTAAAGAAACTGTTTTAGTTTCTTGAAATTGAGTCCTTATATAGATAGACCTCCAAGCACAGGTGTATCTACGTTTTTTACAATATATAGGTATCTATATATTATTTTAAATAAAGCTTGGCAAGCGTACGTCACCAAAAATAACAGTTCCTAATACCATCGAGTAGCGTACGTGCGTACCATAATAGTAATTTATTGAATTCTTGTATTGACATTTATTTTCCGCCTCTTCGTGGCAGTATTCTCATCGTATCATCTACAACTATAGTAGCTTAAGTTGTTATTTTATTTACACTCTCAAAATACTGTTATTTTCTGTCTGATAAACCACAGTTGTCATTATTACCCACTTACCTTACATACACATTTGCAATTCTCCACTTACCATCTTTGTTCATCCCCATGGCGAGACATTTTTTCAACCTGCAAGCCTGGCACTGATTCCTGTGAGCTTTGTCGACCACACATCTTCCTGTACCAGCTTGACATCTGGGAACAAAGAAACGACGAGACGATAGTGTAAATATACTTTTAGTTTAGTTATCCATACTTCCATACAAAAATTAGTGTCATTTTGAAAGTTACTCTTTTTCTGTGTCTGTTTTTATGAATGGTAGTTAATTTTTCACGACTTTATAGCTGAACTAATTGTGATTAAAAATACGTGCAGATATGTAATATGAATATTGAGGAAAGACATTGGAAGTATTCTATATCAGAAAAAGTATTTTACTAAGATATTTGTATCTCTTAGACGATAAGAATTTGTTTTCTGGATCGCCAAAATGTGTTTTATAGGTATAATTATTAAAATTGCATTTGATCTTTTCTGACTCCGTTTTAATGTCTCTAATTACTTGTATAACGTTATCATAACATCATTATTAGCTCCTGCATGACAGCAGATTATTGAGCCCGAATACGAAATAGTTTTCTATTTGGCTAAGGATTTGCCAAGCGAAGCGACTTGATTGGATCTTTTAATAATGTGGAATGATTTCGGTATAAATAGCTTGCTAGGAAGAATGCTTTTATACCTTGATTTTGATGAATAGCAGTAGACCGAATACATGACCATAGAGTCGCGAAAACGTTATTCGATGCAAACGCTTAATGAGATAAGCCTATGTTCATTGGGATTTCTTCTGGGTGATAATAATAATAACGCCCAACGATCACATACATTACACCCAGAAACTACAAGGACCATGGTCCCACAACACCCAGACACAGAACAAGTATTTGCACTTTTTCTCTGTCCACAAATACTTGTCTTCTCGCCGGAATCGAACCTGCTGCCTCCCGGCTATGCGCCAACCAGTTCAACCACCACACCACAGAAGCCGCCAAATGATGGTAATTATGACAATCTCCTACCGTTGGCTTCATTATCGAGCTCAAAACGAGCTATGGAAAGAGCTATGCTTGGTGTTTTTCTGCGAAATAAGATCCGAAATGAGTAGATACGCAGGAGAGCTAAATTGACCGATATAGCGCTTAGAATTAGCAAGTTGAAAGGGAAATAATCAGGCTGCATCGCTCGTAGAACTGATAACCAATGGGGAAGAAAGATTCTCGAATGGCGACCATGAACTGGAAAATGCAGCGTAGGCAGATCCCTTACTAGATGGATACAAGGGCAGGCAGCTACTTAAAGTGGCGCTCTCTGGGAGAGGCCTATGTTGAGCAGTGGACGTCTTCAGGCAGTTGATGATGATGATGATGGTGATGATGGTGACGTTATTTTCAATAACTTATTTTTAATTACAACTTAACTTAGAATAAATACAAAACGTAAAAGGAAGAACTGCGGTTATCCACTAGTTCATAATACAAGTTTTGCACGAGTTATTCCTTACATCCCTAATACAGATTAAAGATATTTCATTACCCGTAATCTGTGTAATAGGCTTATGGCGAAACGTTGACATTTGTGACGTTGCAAGGGAGTAGTGATGAACTGTGTCATGCGAAGGGGTGTAATCACGTAATGTAATACACGACTTGGTTGGATTCTTTCATTGATGGTATTGTTTGAGAATTATAAATCTTTATGGATTTTACTAAGTGGTAGGACTTTTCTGCAAAGTTCGTCTAGTAAGGTACCACCGCTTTGCCAGTTAAACTGCCACCATGCAGTAGTGCGCAAGCACTTCTGTGCTTCGGTTTGATGGGCACTGTAGCTAGTGAAATTACTGGGCAAATGAGAGTTTATGACTTGATCTCACAGTCAAGTAATCTTATTACTAGATTGTGCTGACGTCTCAGGATGACATGCGCAGAGCAGTGTCACGCGAAACTCTATACTTTAGAGAAAGAAAAAGAAAAAAATTGTATTACCTATCTTTCTTACATCAGGGTAGAGTTTTGACATGCTATTGAAGATTATTATGAGCGATAATATATACCTAATTTTTATTTTTTTTTATTCTTTGAACTAAATACTACAATGATATAATAACTAATTCTAGACACTACTAAAATAATATTTGGACTATATACTGGGCGCGATTACCTATAGACAGTCCAAATGATCCACTACCAGTAGGTAGCGTACCCAACATGCTGGCAGCATTGCCCCATTGAATTGCAATGCTGATTAATTGTGCCAAATAAGTGCCAGCATTTCGGTCACGTGTAGCATGGACCAGGAGATCTGATAAACATTGGAAAACGCGATGAGCTCCTGGCCCCCAAGGACCCAGGGTCTTAACACCAAACGGCTCAAATATGTAACCGCTGCCGACATTACTATATTTGCGCCGTTTTACGCACAGATAGCTTATATGCTGGATTAACATATAGGATACTTTTATCTGCGGGGGAAACCGCGTGGTGCAGCTATTTTTTTTTTATTTCTTGATTTGGCTCCACACTTTTGTGTATTTAGCCAGTGTCAAGTACCTAATTGATAATTTCTTGAGTTAATTTATATATATGTCACGTCAAGTCAAGTCACAGTCCAAGTCATCAAGTCAAGTCATAGTCTAGTCTAGTCAAGTCATACTCCTAGTAGTGATGGCAACTTTACCAGAAGCTTCTAAGGAGTTTTGGAAATAACAAAATAAACGTTTCACCATCATTATACCACTTTCCCACACTCATGCCTATATTCCAACACTTGACGAATAAAATGCCACCAATTTTATGCACTGACACTGAAAATAACACAAGTTTTTGGAAAATAATACAATGCGGTGACGCGATCTTTTTCGTATTTCCGTGAAAACGCGGCGCAGCTATTAGACAATTATATAACACCAGGGGGATGATTACGAAACTTTGATTGTAATGCAACAAGAGAAATTTCCATACTAACTATGCACATAAACTTGCGTATTCAAACTGTCTAATCCATACAAATTTGTGTTTCTGTTGGTTGCAATCGAGTTACATGATCGCCTACCTAGAGCGATGTAGGCGCTGCCGATGCGTTTCCTACCCTCTAAGATTCTATTTACATATTACATCGTCATTTGATTTTGATAAAATTATTATTATTAAAAGTTTTGTTTTAATTTTTCACTTTATTTTTTCGTAATAATTATCAATCAGTGTAAAGGTCGTCTTCAAAAGATACCATAAAATCAATTTGCCAAACATAAAGAACCGTACACATGTCACACTTGACCATCCATCATAAGGGTGCGTACACAATATTAATAACATTAGGGCGAGTGCACAATTAATCGAAACGGTGGCGCAACAAGAGGGATTTGGGCCAAATGTTAAATAGTTTCTAATACTATCGGCAGTCTGCATCTACCCTTACTTATAATTTTATAGTCGTGTGTAAAGTGCACTTTTTTAGGTATTTAACACATGTCAACAATTAATGTTTCTTTGCATTTTTAAAACTATTTTTTTATGGAATAAATATTAATAAATAAATAATAAATATGTATCGACATACACTTTGAGAACCAGATAACTGATACAATACTTAGATGCTTTTTGTTTGTAAATACATACATAGAATACAATATAACACCCAGGCACAGAACAAACACCTATGTTCATCACACAAATGTTTTCTCTGGGTGGGAATCGAACCCACAACCACAACAAGTTTTATAGTTCAAAAGGTAGAGCTACTACCAAATCATCAGGTCAGAAAGAAAAATTTAAAATATAAAGTTAATCCAGTTATTTTTATAAGATATTATTTTCGTTTAAAAATTCATTGTTTTGTAATCTTGACAAAAAGTTTCATTTACATTATAAAGAGCCGAAATCACTTGTAACAAAAAAGAGCAAATTAAATTCGCATCGTATTTAAATGCCCCGCAATCGTGATAGAAAAGGGCAGTACTGTGATCATAAGCGTAGCGATTAGCGGGTAAAAAAAACTATGAAATGGCAATGCACTCCGTGACGCCAACGCTGATTTTGATTTTTCTTTTGCCAAGTGGTATAACATTGTAGCTGCAGTATTGTCATATTGTGAAAGCATGAGTGATCAATGGCTTTGATATTATATTATTTTATTTGACATTATTGAAATAGCCCATTGGATTCTTTTATTATTTAATAACCCTAATTTGTTCGTTGTTAATGTATAAAATATTTTGTGTGATAATTGTAATTGATTTTGTCGTTTTTATAACAATAAAAAAATAAGTAAATGGCTGCGTAAAGTTATACCAAAATAACAGAGACGATACAATTCAATAAATTTATTAGTCATTTAAAGTTTGTAAGCGTTCGAAATTATTATGTACTACCTATTCATCGCAAAATTTTATAATCGCTCGCTCGCTCTCTTTACAACTCTGTGCCCACCCTTACCCCGGCCACAGATGCGAGCAAAAATTAGAAATATGCTCCACTCGGCCAGGATTAAGTGGGTTCAAGAGGCACCCCATGCCATTGTCATTTCTGGTGGAATATTCTTCGAACAGATGAGACTGCTGTGGTGGATTAGAGTGATCCAGTCTGGCGGGACTCTTTGATTGTAATGCTGGTTTGATTTTTGTTTGTTTTTTTTTTTCATATTATATGACAGCGGAAATTTCGAGTTGTAAACTCTATGCTCAGCGGGCAGTACCGTAATTTACCCTGTGGCAGCATTTAATTTTATTACAGTGGCAACACCGGCTACTGTCATCGCTACCCTTCTGGCTATATAAAGGGAGCGCTCGGTGTACTACGGATCATTCATGCGCTGGACACGGCCCGGTGCAAAGAGCATATAACTACTACGTTATAGCCCAGTGCGCATGCTGAAGGCCTATAGTTATATCGGTTGCAACCTACGCACGACCCGTTCTGCCTATAAATATATTAGTTACGTTTAATTTTAGCTATCTACTAGCAGCACCCCGCAGTTTCACCGCGGAAAAAAAGTATTTAACTATTTGCTTATCCTACGGGAACGTTTCACTTTTCTGAGATAATTGTAGCCTATGTGCCAGTGTATAAGTCTATGTTGGTACCGAATTTCATCTAAATCCATTCAGCCGTTTGAGCGTGAAGGAGTAACAAACATACACATACACATATACAAACTGTCGCCTTTATAATATTAATGTGATACACGCATGCACATATACAAACTTTCGCCTTTATAATATTAATAATAATAATAATAATATGTGTGGACATCTCACACAACGCCATCTAGCCCCAAACTAAGCAAAGCTTGTGCTATGGGAACCAGATAACTGATACAATACTTAGATACTTTTTTGTTTGTAAATACATACATAGAATACAATATGACACCTAGACACACAACAAACACCTATGTTCATCACACAAATGTTTGTCCTGAGTGGGAATCGAACCCACAACCCACGGTTCAGAAGGCAGGGCTACTACCAACTGAGCTATCGGGTCAGTCAGTCAATATTAGTGTGATAGTGTGACCTCGTTAGGCCTGGCTCACTCTTCGCTTTAGGTAGCTCGCTACATGAGATCGGCGCGTCTAAACGTAGACTCAGTTACGCGTTTTTGAACCGGCTAATGCTGTTGGTCTCTACCGACCTTTACAGCATCACCAGGCGGGAGGGCATGCGATTAAGGCACAAATTGGGAGGCAACTTGCTTCAAGGGGTGCCCCTGGGGTGCGAGCCTCGGCTTGGGCCGTTGCCGGGATAAGAGGATCGATAAGACTACGTCCACTGGAAGAGTGGACCCTATTGAAAGTTGGGGTAGGCAGCGCTGTGCGAGCTGGACTACACTCTATTGCAATGTAGCAAGAGTCACTATTTATTTAAGTGGCTTCGCGGAGTGAACCTTCTGTACCTGTACTATTAAAAATATTCTGTGGTCATAGAGCCACTAGATATTATTTTTGATCCTTTCCATCGCTCAAAAAATTATAGATTTTTTATGATAATATAATATGTATTTTAAAAATTATTTGTGTTAAAAAGTATCCTATCTGTTAATCCAGCGTATAAGCTATCTGCATTCCAAGTTTCATTAAAATCCATTCAGTTTTTGCGTGAAAGAGTAACAAACATCCACACATACAAACTTTCGCGTTTATGAATATTAAAAATATTCATGAATATGAGTTCTGACTGAAAATCAGTTATTAAGGTCTTACGACCTTAATTGCACGCGGAGTCGGGACCTACATCATGACGTCACGCAACATTATATTTTTAGTTTCTCTCTTTTTTGTATATAGTAATGTAATGTTGTGTGATGTCTTGAATAAAAGTATTTTCTTTCTTTCTTTCTTTCCCCACCACCATACAAAATTGTATGCATGTATGGTAGCCACCATACAAAAGCTTTTTTTTATATCTGGCCTCAATTTTGTTTCTAGAAGTTTTTTATTTTGGAACAATGTAAAACAAACTTAGAACAATCTGGAACAACATTAAAATTTTGGAAATTCCAAATGTGTGGGGCTACCACGAAAAAGTTTTTTTTATTTTCCGACTTCAGTTTTCATTTCAGGATCGTTATATTTTGGAACAATTGAGAACAAACCTGTAGTGTGGGTCGGTGGGCACAAAGAAAAGTTATTTAATTATCATTTGAAAGTGTTTATTTCACACGCCATGTCGGAACTCTCACGAGTCGTACCATAGACTGTATAACTATAGTTCTTAATCTTATGTGTCTATGAGCTAGGGATGGACACTATACTTTACACCCTCCTACTTTAGTTTCTAAAACGGGCTGGCAACTTTATAGAAGCACGGTCCCTCAAACTTATTGTTACAGGTTGATTTACAATGGCTGAACTTTCTCCAGTTACAGCAGGACTATGATTAGAGTTATTATTTGGTACAAAATCAAAATCACAAGACAAATTTAAATTGGTACAACACAATGAACAATTGCAGCTATTGCTGACAATTTTCTGGTGATTATTTGCAGTAGATGTTTGACCTGTTTTACACAATTTTATAAACTTTCTATGCCTTCTTACTATCTGTCCATCATCTCTCCTTACAATAAAGCTTCTAGGCTCCTTGCACTGAGACACAATGGTTCCAGGTTTCCAGATCTCAACATCAGGATCATACAACATTACTTTATCATTTACTGTTAATTTTGGCAACAATTTTGCATGTTTATCATAATAAAATTTTTGAACAGAACGTCTTTTCTTATGGTTTATAATCACATCTTTATTAATCTTAGGTTGCAACTGTTTAACTGAACAAGGAATTTTAGTCTTAATGCTTTTATTTAACAACAACTGAGCAGGTGAATAACCTATGTCTTGCAACACAGTATTCCTATAATTTAGAAGTGATAAGCTTATGTCAGTATTGCTGTCTAAGCATTTCTTGAGCAAATTTTTACAAATGTTCACTCCTTTTTCAGCTAGACCATTTGATTGTGCATATCTGGGACTGGAAAACACACATGTAAAATCCCAATCTTTGGCAAAATTTAAAAATGTTTCACTATTGAATGGTACATTATCAGCTTGAAGCTTTTCGGGTATGCCAAACCTACTAAACACAGATTTTAATACACTAATGACTGTATTTGCATTTTTACTTGGTATAGCGGCCATTTCAATCCAATTACTGTAAGAGTCAATGATTACTAAGTAATCTTTGTTATTGAAGGTAAAGATATCGCAAGCAATTCTTTGCCAAGCTCGCTCAGGTAAGTTATGTTGAAGTAGCGGTTCCTTCGCATTGGCATTACTAAATTTAGAACATGTAGGGCAACTCTGCACTACAGACTCAATCTCACTTGCCATACCTCTCCAATATAAACATTGACGAGCTCTACGTTTACATTTGTTAATTCCAAGATGACCTTCATGAATTAAGTGCAACATGCTCTTTTTTAAACAATCTGGCACAATTATTTTGTTGTTTAAATATAATAAATCAGATTGTAACTTAATCTGGTCTTTTAACTTATAATAATGCTTTAAATCTGGATTTGTCAGCTGATTATAATCTGGCCAATAATTTAATGTGTAATTTTTAATCATAGATAAAACTTTGTCATTATCAATTCCCTTTCTAAATTCATCTTTTTTAGCTTCAGTTATGTGAGCTTTTTGAGTAACACTATGCACTACTTTTACATCAGTGTTTCCTAACAATGAGCTATCTATCAGAGCGGCCCTTGACAGAAAATCAGCAATGTATAACTGACTTCCAGGCATATAAGAAACATTTAGATCATAACCTGATACTTTAAGCAATAGCCTTTGTAACCTAGGTGGAACTGAATTTAAATCTTTTTTGAATATAGACTCTAGTGGCCTGTGATCACTTTGGATTTTTACATTTCTTCCATAGATAAAATAATGAAACTTTTCAACACCAAATGTAATGGCTAAAAGTTCCTTTTCAATTTGTGAGTACATCTGTTCTGCTTTGGTTAGACTTCTGGACACAAAACCTACAGGGTGATTATCTTGAAGCAAACATGCTCCTAAGCCATCTTTACTAGCATCACACTGAATGACAGATTCTAATTTTGGATCAAAATATTTCAAAACTGGTGCACTAGTTATTAAATTTTTTAAATTATTTAATGACTCTGTATGCTTTGCTGTCCAGGACCAAGGTACATCTTTACAAGTTAAATTTCTAAGAGGTGCTGTGACCTTTGACATGTTTGGTACAAATTTAGCTAAAAACTTAGCCATACCTAGTACTCTTAGCAATTCTGTTTTATTTTCAGGAATTTTAAAGTCAGTTATTGCCTGAACATATGATACATCTGGGCTAATTCCATTACCAGAGAATGTTTGGCCCATGTATTTGACAGAAGTTTGCCTAAATTGTAATTTCTTACTATTAAACTTAACATTAAATTTTTTTGCAATATTCAATATGTTTATTAAATTCTGGTCATGGTCTTCGATGGTGGCGCCCCCTATGATCAGATCATCAGAGTAAATGCCAACTCCGGGTAGGTCTCCGAACAATTCATAGTTCATTTTTTGATAAACCTCGGGTGCTGATGATAATCCGAATGCTAGGCGTCGAAATTTATACCTCCCGAACGGGGTATTGAACGTTGTGAGGTCAGATGAGGATTCCTCGAGCTCAACTTGCAGGTATCCGTCTTTCATATCTAAAACCGTAAAGAACTTCATGCCAGTTAGCTTGGTAGCGATAGTCTCAATAGTTGGAATTGGAAAATGCTCCCTCTTAATTGCTTGATTTAATTTTGTAGGATCCACACAAATTCTTAGATCTCCATTCTTTTTAGTAGCAATAACCAATGAGCTTACCCAATCCGTAGGACCTTCAACTTTTTCTATAATTTCTTGACTTTCCATTTCGTCTAATTTTTTCTTCAGTTTGTCCTGTATTGCCAATGGTACATTCCTTGCACGTTGTACACACGGGGTAACATCTTCATTTAATTTAATTTTGTATTTCTTTGGGTACTTTCCCAATCCTTCAAACAAAGTAGCATATCTGTTCAGTAAATCTTCTTTGGTGGTAATCACATCTACACACTGAAACCTAGTATTGGTGTTGAATTGCAATCCACCACAAAAAATGACACATTGTAATCTTTATTTTTGTACTTGCATGTGAGTGTCACCGTTCCTACAGGATTAATTTTGTGACCTCCAAAGGCAACTAGCACTGTTTCCGTTTGATCTAAGCTGACATTTCTAAGTTTCTCATAGATTTTCAATGGCAGGATGTTAGACTCAGCACCTGTGTCAATCTTAAATGATACTTCGCAGTCTTGAATTATAATTTTTTTATACAATGCTTTGTTCTCACAGTCTGAATTAATTGTAAATATCTCTAAGTTGTCTGGATCATCATTAGAGCTTGAGTTACTTGTGGTTATTTCCTGTATTTTTTTAGTCTCCTTCCTGGTATCCTTCTTGCTTTTGCATAGTTTTTTAAAGTGTCCTTTCTTTTTACATTTGTCACAGACTTTGTCATATGCTGGACAGGCATTAATTGGATGATTATATCCACAGCGAGTGCAGTTTTCTATCAGTTTTAATTGTTTGCGCTGGTTATTGTACTTTATAGCGTCAATTTGAGTATTATTTGTGGTACACTGCATCTCTTTAATTTGGGCTGAAGTCGATTCTATTGTTTTGCATATCTCTATTGCGGACTGCAATGTCAAATCTGATTGCCTTAGTAATTTTTCTTGCATATTTTTGCATGCTATCCCGAACACAAGTCTATCCCTTAGCATTTCTTCATGTTGGGAATATTCACAAGACTTAACTGCATTTCTTAGTTCGATAACAAAACTGTCGAAAGTTTGACCTTCTTTTTGTTTTATTTTGTTAAACGTATATCGTTCAAATATTATGTTTTTGTTACCTGAGAAATGTTTGTCAAACGCTTGCAGCACTTTGTCGAGAGAATCTTTCTCGTTTTCCGAGAATGCGTTGTAAATTTGGTAACACGCCGACCCAATGAAATTAAGTACTGTATAACTATAGTTCTTAATCTTATGTGTCTATGAGCTAGGGATGGACACTATACTTTACAAAACCTAGAACAATCCAGCACAACAAAGAAAAATAGGATTTATCAAACTTAGGGGCTACGGTGAAAATTTGGTTTTTGCGGTTTTCACCCATAATTTTCACGATAGACTTTTTTATTTTGGAACAATATAGAACAAACCTAGAACAATTCAGTACAACAACAAAAAATCTAGATTTCGAAAAGTGCGGGGCTAACATCACACACACGTTCAACGATCATAATTCAATATCTCGAATATTGTAGTGCCGTAATTCTATTTTGTTCTCGCGCCAGTTTATTGAAGAGAAAGTTAGATAAATACAGATGTGACACAGTAATACTTTTTACCTAAAACTGATCTAAGTGTGCATTATATTAAAATATCAGAAGTAATTAATCAAAAACTCAAATATGAATTTTGATCCAGTTTAAATCGCAAAAATGTTTTAATCTGCCGTCCGATTTCTATAAAGCCGCTAAGTGATTACACCAAATTTTGAGATATGAGCAAAAAGGTGGGAAATGATATATCTAGAAATTCACAAGACATATAGTGTTTTTTTCTGGAATATTTTTTTTCTTTTGTAATAGGCCTTTATTGTATGGGTACAGGAACTTTCTAAATATTAAATTCGCTTAGAATTTGGCTTTTTTGTGTTTTAATCAGGTTTACTTATTCGATACTATGTACATTTGCTCTACTAAAAAACGTCTGGCTGAAATGCAGCCGTTTTATAGAGTGGTAACGTATTGTAACTTTGTTGATTATTTTAATAGATGCTACAGTTTCCAACCATCACTAATCTAAATAGCAATTATGTCACTTAGTTGCCTTTTTATGTTTTAAATTAAATGTTATTTAGAATGCACTACTTTTTCAATAAATGTTAAATGATTTTAACGGTTTTTATACGTAAATATTAAATTAGTATTTATTTGTATGTCTGAACTTAAACACAGTTCCGGAGAAAAGATTTTCGACAGCTGTTTTTTAGTGTAGTAAGTATTAGTCACAGCCATATTATTATAATTTCACTTTAGCGGCAAAGTGCATTTTTTCTTAAAATTTACAAGGTAATAAATAATTCTTTTTTATATAATTGCGATTTTTTATTAAGTACTTACTATGAAAAATAAAAGACTCATAAAATAACATGTTACAAAAAAAAACTTAAACTAAACAAAAGCGAACCTGTGGCTACTAAAAATTGTAGGAGATCAATATTGGTAACAAATTAAGTCTTTTGTGTATAGGTTTTTCTTAATTATAATGCACTTATAATATAATACGAACTGGAATAATCTTTATATAACTTTAAAAAATCTTACATCAACAAAAAAAATCCACATAACTTTAAATATAAACTAAAAGAAATCACCTCATCGACATAAAATCAAACCATAAATAGCTAGGTACAGAAGGCACCACTTTTATATAACAAAGCTTGTGTAAATATAGATTAAGTATTTAACCAAGTACTTTGTTATCTCGAGGATTAAATCAGATATTATGATTGTATAAACACACACCAAAGCCGTATAACAGCTCGGCGACTTTATTTATGTCGGTTGCTTTATTTCAATTCAATTTTTTTAAATAAAGCCTTCAAGTCGTCTGGTGGTTGGTGGGTTGGCGAATTTGGTGTATAGAGTTGTTTACAAATTATCAGTTTCTCTGTAATAACTGACGTACAAACCCATAAACTTATCTAATCGCCAGTGGGGAATAACAAATTATAATTTTTAAGAAAACTACATTATTTGTGCCATGACATGTATTTTTGGTGTGTAATTCAGATTCTTCGCAAATCTCACATTCCTCGTTACCAAGCTTAGCGAATGATATATTCATGCTCTTTACGTGTTTTCTGTAGAGTTTATAAGACACCTTCTGTAATGGATATTTTTCGCAAAAGTCTTTGTGCATCATAGTGACTGTAATATCACATGCTATATATGCCTGAGTGGAGCATGCTCTCGCCGATAGTGGGGTTCTAGAGGTTGGAATGACTCGACGTGTTCTGTAAGTAATTTACGATCGAAAGCAACTGTCTTGGTATGCAATCCTCGTCTGTCTATGGGGTTGTTGTTCAAAGAATTATATAGGACCGTGTCATTATTTTTTTGAAAACCCAATGTTGTTAAGAAAAAGGTCTTGCATACTTCGACATTTGCCCCATTTTCATCTATTAAGATGAATGTGCGCCTCGCAGCTCTTTTAGGTTCTGTTGTGACTTTACGTTTAGGTATTGCTACAGCGGTGCTCTTTTTCACAAATAGTCTCCTTTCCTTCCAGTTCAAACCCCAATACTCTTTATTAATACTAGACCGTACATCCATACTAAATTTTGTAGAGCATTGTTTCAAACACTTTTCATTGCACCCATTTTTCACATTGTAAGTTAATATTTTTTTATTTCTTTTTTATATCTTTCTTTCTCGTAAAGTTTTATGTTCTTTATCTGCTGCTGTTCTTACCGGCACTAGAATTGTATATTATAGAATTTCGCAATATTATGTCAACGCTTATTCATTTAAATAGAGTTAACTGTTTTATAGAATTGTAGATGTAACAAAACCGTTATCTAAGTGTTGCAGGTACTACACAGGCTCGAAAAATCATAAAAATTGGTCCTACCGTCTTTGAGTTATAAGCGGTTTAACTAACGCAACTTTGTTTTATTATTGTTTAGATTAGGATGTTATGCCTACTCAACTTGGTAAACCCCACATTTTTATCAGCTGGAATGTCCAAAGTTTTTATCAGAGTCGAAGGAGAGCTCAAAGATGTTCTTTAATTTATTGTATCACTAGTTGGCCAACTGTCGAAGCGAATATACGTAACCATGAATTTTCAACTAATTTGTTTATTATTGGTTATTCCAATGTGCTATACATTACCTGCCGTTACGAAAGACAAAGTTTTTTGGGAATACGTCAAAGATAACACTGTTACATTGCGAGCTTCAGATGTTCCCGTAGCACTTTACAAAAAGAATGAAACTACGCGGATCTTATTAAACAATGCGAGAACGGATAATGACGGCAGTTTTTACGTTCTTTTCACTGAAGAATCTTTGCCAACAGGGACTTACCAGCTGGTGTTCGATATGAGAGATTATTATAAAAAACATAACATCACGGAGAAACATGAACTTATCGAGGTAAGCTTTTTAGAAGTTATCATTTTTCACAAGTGACACTTTGGAGAGTTTGTGATGGGATGGGAGTGCTTTACTTAATTCTAGAAGCACAGTATATGTGCCGGTCAGTCTTTGGGGACTGCTGATAGAATAGAAAACTAAGTAACTTGTTCTCGCCTCGGGGGATCCCAGAGCTGGCACATACTTCGCTCAGAAGCTACGTCTTCTAATTCAGTTTGAAGACTTTATCATCTGATCTCACAGTCGAGTGATGTTATTATCTGACTGTGCTGATGTCTCAGGATGATGTGCGCAGTGCAGTGTCACGCTTAACTTTATATTTTGGAGTTCCGAGTGACACTGTTCTGTTATGGGCGGTCGTGTTGCTTAAACGACTAGCTCGTCACATCATTAACTAACATAAAAATAAAAAATCTTTGACTGGCCGGATAGCTAAGTTGGTAGTATTCCAGCCTACTGAACTGTTAGGGTGTGAATTTGATTCCCACCCAGGACCAACATTTCATTTAATTACTACCATACTATTATATACATTTTATCAGTAGGTACAAGCTTTGCTTAGTTCGAGGATAGATGGAGCTGTGTGAAATGTGTACAGGTATTTATTTATTTATTATTTTTTACATTTCAGTATGTACTCCAAGTCGAAGAAAACAAACGTTACCTTGTCAGCTTGAAAATAAGCATGCTCAACGAGGAGCTTAGAGGATATGAGATTCGGGTTGTGAATCTATACTGTTTCAACCTAGAAGTCCCATTTTCCTTTTGCATATGAAGTACCGTAATGAATCATTGATTGGCCAAATAGCTCAGTTGGTAGTATCCCTGCCTTCTGAACTGTAGGTTGTGGGTTCGATATACCCAGAATAAACATTTGTGTAATGAACATCGATATTTGTTCTGTGTCTAAGTGTTATATTTAATTTCAAAAAGTATGTAAGTTTTGTATCAGTTATCTGGTTCCCATAGTACTTTGCTTAGTTTGGGGCTAGATGGCGCTGTGTGAGATGTCTACACATATTTGTTTATTATTATTATTATTTTTAAATTAGCACGTCTCCTGTTTTATTAAATTTATGATTTTGATATGTTTTTGTAAGTTTTTGTTCAGATTGCTAACCACTGATGCACCTTACTGTTAGCAATGTAATACGTAGGTAATATAATTATAAATATAATAATTCATATAAAAATTGATTATGTTATTATTGAGCGTTTTGTATTTTCCAATTAACATCCCACCAAGAGATCATAGATCACAGAATACTCGAAACTAAGTCTGACGCTTCAACTTCTGTTATGGGAGTAGCTCAGGGATCTTCTGTGTCGAACATCTTGTTCTCACTACTTCTAAATGATCTTCCGGAAGCTGTCACCGCAGCTGAAATATTTATGTATGCTGATGACGTGGCTGCGGTGGTTACAGCACCGTCGGTAGATCAACTTGAGCAGAAGTTGAATACGACGTCTTCGCAACTAGCTGAATGGTTTGACGCAAATGGTCTTGCATTAAATCTAACAAAGACGCACTTCATTCATTTTTATTTATCAGGGTGGGCACCCAGATTGCTAACGGTACTAATGAATGGAGTAAAAATAACCCAAGCTGCATCTACCACATTCCTAGGCTTCGAAATAGATAGGGGGTTGCAGTGGGAAAGTCACATAAATAAATTATGTGGCAAACTAGGTAGCGCGTGTTTCGCGCTGGTTCGTGTCGCCAGAGTAGTGTGTAACGGAACAGAAGTCCCGTAACGTCACAAATATAGTAAAGATTAAATATTGAATAAGCACACTAAGAAAATCAAGTAAAATAGTTCTATAATAAGCTCAAGGTCACGGGACGCTAGAAAACTATACATTAAATATATGCAGAAACAATTCACTCAGATTTATGAACATCTACAAATACTAGAATAGTTAAATCAATAAGAAATTTATCAAAATAAATTAGATTAGTTTTACACTTTCATTTCACATTCCATTCAAACAGTTGATTAATGCATTTAAGTAATTAAATGAACAATAAACAAAACATAATAAATAAGTTCCATTCACATAATATTACCGGAGCATTAAAGTATCTATGTATTGAAACGGAAATTGCGACAGCATACTCATTACGACGGAAAACGACAGCTAAAATACCTACTTTCTTGTAGTTATAAAATAATAGTTATTAATATTCGATGTATCATACTACACGCCTAAAATATTACACATACAATCACTATCTTATAATGTAACTAACTAAAACTATACATTTAAACGAAATATAGCGAAACCATTAATAAAACTACATCGTAATAAAGAAAAGTACTTAAAACCGCCAAATACCTAAAGAAATGTACGTCGCGGAATTTGAATTAGACCTTTGTCATAATAATATCCTATTCGTCTGCAAAATAATATAATCTGTGACAAAAATGTATCGGTTAGAAGTGCAAGAAACACCGGAGATAGCAATAAAGCCGCGAAATGTCGGGTGGAGCGTGAGAGTGAGAAGAGAAGAGCGAGAATTGTACACGTTAGAAGGAGATGATGAGATTAGTTGGAAAGGAATTTGGATAGTTAGCGGGAAGCGATGGCGGGGGTCAAGGGCGTAGGTCGCGTTAAAAGAAAACAAATATTGTTTTAGGTTTTGCTTGTACTCGGTGCATGGAGATATTTGCATAATCTTCGTAATTACGAATATTTAATCATTAACTTGTGAAATTTGTGAGTTCGTTCGAATAATACAGTGATTGTGCGTTCGTCGTAGGAGTAGATCGAATCGGAGCATATTTTTAGGTTAAGTACTCGGAGCGCGGGTTAATTTGCATAATTTCAACAATTCACTGATTTGGTTATTAACTCCAGAAATTGTGACCCCTTAATGTTTTAGGTGCGTTAAAAAGCTAGATGTCCTCTCTCGTTTCTTAAGAGTGGTGTGTAAGTGAAATTTGTGTTTTGTGATAATACAAGTGGGGTCAGTCATCGGTAAGTCGAGGTACACGCCACGGTAAATCATTATAAATAATATACTAAAATATAAACATTCCAAATGATCCAAGTAATTTACATAGTGAAAACGTAATTACAATAAACAATTTCCAGTAAAATAATATAATGTTGTAACAAATAATATCTGAATGAATACTATTCAAAACAAATAATATTAAATTAAATCATAATCTTTATGAAATGTCATGCTTACTCAGAGTAACTATTTACACTTACATACACAGCTTATTATTATTATAATTCTGGTAACAAAAGATTATTATTAATTAGATGGGTTTGTATCTGTGTTATCAAATCTGAAGGCTGGAACTTGGTTAAAGATCTGGATTCACTAAACCTAATATGCTCCATAAAGTGGGCTATATCTACTGACTACTTTGATAAAGTCTGTTTGCACATTGGGTCTTGCGGAGCCGTACCCTGAGGTTTCTCTATGCTGTACAGATTAGAGAGCTTCTTCTTCATATGTTTACACATATGAAGAAGAAGCTCTCTAATCTGCATGATGATTGATGGATTTTATCATGGATTTTATATAATATAAATCTACCTGCGATAGTATTCTGGATCTGAACTCGGGGACAACCTAAGATGGTTTAACCTGATCAAATCAATCTAATTAAAGATTGTTTTAAATTCAACAAACATCTAATAAATGACTGGTAATGTCATGAATTATCATATGGATATAAATAAATATCCTGATAATCTTGTAATCTAGCTGGGTATGGCATGATTACTTATGTAAAAATAACTAATGGCTGGTAATGTCATGAATTATCATGTGGATATAAGTAAATATCCTGATAATTTTGTAATCTAGCTGGGTATGGCTTGATTGCTTGTATAAAAATAACTAATGGCTGGTAATGTCATGAATTATCATATGGATATAAGTAAATATCCTGATAATCTTGTAATCTAGCTGGGTATGGCATGATTACTTATGTAAAAATAACTAATGGCTGGTAATGTCATGAATTATCATGTGGATATAAGTAAATATCCTGATAATTTTGTAATCTAGCTGGGTATGGCTTGATTGCTTGTATAAAAATAACTAATGGCTGGTAATGTCATGAATTATCATATGGATATAAGTAAATATCCTGATAATCTTGTAATCTAGCTGGGTATGGCTTGATTACCTATATAAAATAACTGATGGCTAGTAATGTCATGATATTTCATAAGGATATAAATAAATGTCCTAAAAATCTTGTAATCTAGCTAGGTATGGCTTGATTACCTATATAAAATCTATACTTAAATAATCTAATCACGAATCGTTTATTATACAAATAAACCTTAAATATTATTAACTTGAATAAACACCAACGGGTAATTATTCCATGTCTAATTCTAATATAAAGGTTATGTCGTTTCGCGTCTAGGCGTAGGTGTCGTGATAGGAATAGGTAGGACGGGGAGGGGGGATTAGGGCCTCTCTGGTAACGAATTTAGTAATTACCTAAGAGTCCCACAAAGAAATTTGTTTTGATAAAAGAATATGTCCTCTTTCTTACTATAGTGCACTGCCATCTGCAGTTTTAAAGCACTTATCAGTGGGGAGTATCCAGTCAGGTGACGAATCTCACATTCTTGGGGCGGGGAGGAGCTCCTAGAACAGAATTATAGCAGAAAATGACATGCTGTAGTTTGCTGATAAGTGCAACCCAACTATATTTAATGTAAACTCAGAAAGCATGAGATGAGTGTTATAAGAAATAACTTAGGTCTTACTTAGGTCTTATATATAACTCAAATCACTTACGAAAACAATACGTTGGTTCCTACTCAAGTTCTATTATCGTTATGCCACTATTTAGTATCTATGGTGAGTCGCTTATAGTTACGATTATATAATACTAAAATACCTACTTACTATTTATAGCAATACTATAATACTTGTATACTAGATCAATAAATAGATACCTATATTCTTAATATACTTGCATATTTACGTAAATATAATTTAATTAATAACGTTAATACATACTTGCTACAAATACTAATAAATCATCTTAAAAACCTAGTCATTAATAATAAATAAACGGATAAACACTAGATCGGTTAGGTAGGTCGCCTTAGGAATTGTCTCACTACCTTTAAAGAACTAGGGTTACTACAAATTCACAACGTACGGTCCTACCACATTATTAGACGATCACTTGGCCATGTTTACATCAAATCATCTACAACACCTCTAACGTTAATATACCAATAATATACCATAATATACCTTATTAGATTTATAGATCAAATAGGGTTAGGTCGGTTAGGCCAGTACACGGGTAGAGGCTCTTTCAGGGGGGGCGTTACAAGTGCCTGTGGAAGTAGTAAGATCGTGTTACTTCGCAACAGTGCACTCTCTGCTGCAGTACGGCGCGCGGAGCTATGGGGAAGAGCGGCGGACTGGTAGCGTGCATTTGTAATGCAGAAACGAGCCATCCGCATTATCGCGAGAATCCCGCAGGACAGCTCCGCTCGACCACATTTTAAGAGGTTGGGAATACTTACATTACCTGCGCTTGTAATCCTTCAAGTAGCAGTGTATGTTAGGTTGAACCAAACCCTATACAGAAAATACGGTGATGTGCACTCGTACTGTACACGCAACAAGGATAAGCTTCGAACTATCCCCAGAAAATTAACTAAATTGGACATAATTTCTCATGTTATCGGCCCAACAGTATACAACAAGCTGCCTCAACATGTGATAGCGTCACCCAACCTCAGTTGTGTTAAGAAACGACTGAAGGACTGGCTTATCGAACAAACATTCTACAGCTTTGATGAATTTTTAAAATTGTAGTAATATACATTATATAAATTGTAATATATGATTATTTTTTTCCTATTGACATGTAAATTTTCCATATTGACGTTTTTATTTTTTCATATTGACATTGTTAATTCTTATATTGTGAATACTGAATGTGTACTATTATACCTAGCTATATCTAATACTAGTATAATAACCTATTTTTTTTTTTATAAATACATCAGATTGACATGTAATTTAAAATATTATGAATAAATGATTATGATTATGATTACGCAATAAAAAGTTAACAGAAAATCATTAGGGTTGGGTCACTGGGAACGGTGATGCACAAGAGTGTGTGTTCTTTGTAAAGTGTGGGTATCCACTAAGATAGTTAAAAGTGGGATGCAACTAGCTCAAGAACACTCCTGGGGTGCGAGCCTCGGCTTGGGCCGTTGCCGGGATGAGAGGATCGAGAAGACTACGTCGACTGGAAAAGTGGACTCTATTGAAAGTCGTGACCGTTCTAGCTTACCCACGAGGGGTACAGCGACCTCGCCGGCGGAGCCATTGTCTGATTGTGTTGCGCTGGTATCCTATACCGGTGCCGAAAGCGGTACCTGAGCCAGAAAGGCTAGACTGGTCCGGTGATCCTAACGCAGCCGATACTACGGCTGCTATAGGATCGTCCGGGTCGCTCAAGATGTGTCTCGGGCGGCAACGACGGGGTGGCTCCGTTACGCATAACGCGTCAGTAGAGCAGCACTATAGACATAGAACGAGAGAGAACTGTTTGTGGTAGCCAGCGCTGTACGAGCTGAACTACACTCTATTGCGTTTTAGCATGAGTCACTATTTATTTAAGTTACTTCGCGGAGTTAACCTTCTGTATCCAAAAATACTTTTAAGTATTCTGTGATCATAGAGCCACTAGATATTATGTTTGATCCTTTCCATCGCTCAAACAATGATAAAATTCTTATTATCCTAATTACTATGTATTTTAAAGATTATTTTATACTAGTTGCGCCCCGTAGTTTTACCCGCGGACAAAAAGTATCCTATTTGTTAATCCAGCGTATAAGCTATCTGCATTCCAAGTTTCATCAAAATCAATTCAGTAGTTTTAGTAGTTAGTAGCATGAAAGAGTAACAAACATCCACACATACAAACTTTCGCGTTTATAAATATGAAATATACATAAATATGGCTTCCAACTGAATTATTAAGATCTTACGTTCTTAATTGCTTACTAAGTCGGGTATATAATACCTAAAAAAAAATAATATGACGTCACGCAACATAATATTTTTAGTTTCTCTATTTTTTTCGTGTGATTTGTCTTGTATAAGTGCAAAATTAATAATTGTTATATTTGTAAAAATGTAATGTTTAGTGATGTCTTGAATAAAAGTATTTTCTTTATTTCTCTTTTTCGTTATAATAGTAATAAGGATATGACACATAAAACATACGAATTGAGAACAGACTGCTTTTGTTACAGTCGCGTTAAAAAGGTGTAGGTCATATAAACCCGTTCAGCGATCATAACTCATTATCTCGAATATTGTAGTGTCGTAATTCAATTTTGTTCTCGCACCAGTTTATTAAAGAGAAAGTTAGATAAACACAGATGTGACACAGTAATACTTTTTACCTAAAATTATCTAGGAATGCATTTACACTATTGAAAGTAACGCGGCGATTTTAACTTACTAATGTTTACTATACTAACTGATTAAAAAATTATATAGTATATAAATTTTCAATCAGTTATTCAAATATAAATTTTGATCCAGTTTCAGTTGCATAAATGGTACTATTTTCTTAAATGTAAAATCATTACAAGTATTGTTAACGTGGAAGTTTGTGTTTATGGATGTTTGTTGCTCTTTCACGCAAAAACAACTGAATCGATTTTCATGAAACTTGAAATGCAGATAGCTTATAAGCTATAATTTTATAATGCGCGGGTGACACCACGGGGCACAACTAGGTAATCATCAGGTAACTTGGAATTGGGCCCTAGTGTGTTCCGGCTTGAAGAGCAATGTAGCTAGTGAAATGACTGGGCAAATGAGAATTTATGACCTAATCTCACAGTTTAATAATATTATCCTGAGACATCGTAATTTTATTACTAGACTGTGCTGTTGTCTCAGGATTACGTGCGCAGTGCAGTGTCCCGCAAAACTCTATACTTTAGAGTTCCAAGTGACACTGCAACTGAACTGGGCAGTCATGTCGCTTTCAGGTGAGTGACTACCTCATCATGTCATTCCGTAATATAAAATGAACGATTGTCATAAAAACTACAAAACGCGAGAAAGAAAATCTTTGCTCTGTAAAAAAAACAGGCGCGTTCAAAGCACTCGTTGAAGAAGCACCGTGGCTGGTGATGTTCACCAGCTAAACAAATAGCGGGTAAAGCGGTAAAATTCGTAATTCTTTTCGTTGAATCCTGAGTCAAAAAATCCACTTAAATCATGTGTCATCCTCGGGACATGAAATGTTCGAAATGATGTGCGAAATCAAGATCTTACTTTTGCGGGGTGAAGGGGAAGTGATTTATTGCTGACCTGCTTCCACCTATACATCTGTCACTGTTTAACAAATTACACCAGTGATTGAAGCACTCGATAAATTAGTATCTATAAATAAAACGTTGTGTATTTTTGGACAATCCTATATTGCAAGTGTTAAGCCTACAATAACATACTGAGTCGGAACCTATACCATGACGTCATGCAACATTACATTTTGTACTAATAATTTATTCTATGTCCATTCTTCTTAGTATTTTGTGTTGTAGGTAAAAATGTAAAGCTGAGATTTAAAGTATTTTCTTTCTTTCTATTCGTTTATTTATTTTCAATCAAATGTTCCGATATACTTCTGCAGATTACACCAAAACTTAGTACCAAGAAGATGGACTTGAGCAAAGTATTCCAAAAACATTAACGAGATTCCATTTGAAGCTATTTGCAGCACATGGCAGAGTAAAGTTATGAAAATAAAATAAATTTAGTGGGGACAGTTTTATTATTTATTAGCTGACCCGGCGAACTCTGTTTCGCCTAACAGTCAATGAATGTACATGTTTAGGATTTGTATTTTTTATGAACATCAATTTCAATACTCACTATCCTTTTCTGGACGAAGATAAATCCAAAAACACAAAAATCATAAAAATTGGTCCAACCGTCTTTGAGTTATAAGCGGTTTAACTAACGCAACTTTGTTTTATTATTGTTTAGATTAGGATGTTATACCTACTCAACTTGGTAAACCCCACATTTTTATCAACTGGAATGGCCAAAGTTTTTATCAGAGTCGAAGGAGAGCTCAAAGATGTTCTTTAATTTATTGTATCACTAGTTGGCCAACTATAGAAGCGAATATACGTAACCATGAATTTTCAACTAATTTGTTTATTATTGGTTATTCCAATGTGCTATACATTACCTGCCGTTGCGAAAGCCAAAGATTTATCGAAATACGTCAAAGATAACACTGTTACATTGCCAGCTTCAGATGTTCCCGTAGCACTTTACAAAAAGAATGAAACTACGCGGACCTTAGTAAACAATGCGAGAACGGATAATGACGGCAGTTTTTACGTTCCTTTCACTGAAGAATCTTTGCCAACAGGGACTTACCAGCTGGTGTTCGATATGAGAGATTATTATAAAAAACACAACATCACGGAGAAACATGAACATATTGAGGTAAGCTTTTTAGTGGTTATCATTTTTTCACAAGCGACACTTTGGAGAGTTTGTGATGGGATGGGAGTACTTTACTTAATTCTAGAAGCACAGTATATGTGCCGGTCAGTCTTTGGGGACTGCTGATAGAATAGAAAACTAAGTAACTTGTTCTCGCCTCGGGGGATCCCAGAGCTGGCACATACTTCGCTCAGAAGCTACGTCTTCTAATTCAGCGAGGTAATGCTGCCAGTATTCTGGGAACCTTACCACGCGGTGGTGAGTTGGATAGCATATTTATTTTGTAAATAATGTTTGTTTTTTAGCTGTAACTTTTTATTTATAGAGTGCCTGTAGATATTAATGTTTCTGTTGAATAAAATATAGTAACTTATGACGTACGCTCATGGGAAGCGTGCGGTGATTACGATGCGATTTCCAAGACTTGTTCACCCAAATGTGGTCAACGCGTCTAAAAAAGGTTTCACTTTAAAAATTCTATAATAAATCTAAATATATATAACTCAAAGGTGACTGACTGATTGACTGACTAATATAGTGATTTATCAACGCACAGCCCAAACCACTGGACGGATCGGGCTGAAATTTGGCATGAATTGCCAAATTGCATGGCAATTTCGTGGCCCTTGAATCCATAACAAAACGTTTTGATCTACATTAATAATTTGGACAGCAAAATAATGAAACATCTCAAGAATCATATTTTTCGTTTGTAGTTAAAGCCAAATGCCCGTGCGGCTACCAGACCCTAAGGCTCGTCATTCTCTTGACAATTCATTGTAAGACGATATTATTCATTTCCCCGTCATCAAGAGTACAGACACACTTTAAATTTAGCTTAGTTTTTTAGAATTCGACAAATAATCTACGATACAAAGAAGTTAACTCATATCCGCTATTCCACTCATTTTATTCAGTGCATGACCATATGATCATGTGCCTGGCAACTAACTGGCAACACACGCAACATACTATAGTTATATTAATAATATTGCGAGAAATAATATTAGTAGTAATAGTACTAGTACCTAGTAGCCACCTGCTAATACTAGGTGGGAGGACTTTTCTTTTCAAAGTTTGTCTAGATAGATACCACCGCTTTGCCAGCTATTCTGCCGCCAAGCAATAGTGTGCAAGCACTACTGTGTTCCGGTTTAAAAGGCACTGTAGCTAGTGAAATTACTGGGCAATTGAGACTTTATCATCTAATCTCACAGTCGAGTGATGTTATTATCTGACTGTGCTGATGTCTCAGGATGATGTGCGCAGTGCAGTGTCACGCTTATTTTATATTTTGAAGTTCCGAGTGACATTGTTCTATTATGGGCGGCCGTGTCGCTTAAACGACTAGCTCGTCACATCATTAACTAACATTTAAAAAAAAAATCTTTGACTGGCCCGATAGCTAAGTTGGGAGTAATCCAGCCTTCTGAACTGTTAGGGTGTGAATTCGATTCCCACCCAGGACCAACATTTCGTTTATCTATTATATACTACTATACTATATATATATATATATATATACATTTTATCAGTAGGTACAATATTTGCTTAATTTGGGGATAGATGGCACTGTGTGAAATGTGTACAGGTATTTCTTTATTTATTATTTTTTACATTTCAGTATGTACTCCAAGTCGAAGAAAACAAACGTTACCTTGTCAGCTTGAAAATAAGCATGCTCAACGAGGAGCTTAAAGGATATGCGTTTCGGATTGTGAATCTATGGATGCAGTACTAAGAAAAAAATCTATCCCACTGGTCCCATCGTGTTGTGAATTCGAGCCAGTAGTCCCATGGAACCAGCGACATTAATATTTCGGACCCACAGTCTCTTCGTGTTGTTAATAAACAACACGACGAGTGAAACGTTGAAATAGTGTAATGGGTAATACCCATTACGTGAAAGAGTTGAAACAGTGTAATGGGTATTTTTTTTATTCCATTACACTGTTTCAACCTAGAAGTCCCATTTACCTTTTGCATATGAAGTACCGTAATGAAGCATTGATTGGCTCGATAGCTCAGTTGGTAATAACTCTGCCGTCAGAACTCTGGGTTCTGGGTTCGATTGCCACTCAGGACAAACATTTCTGTGATGAACATAGGTGTTTGTAGTGTGTCTGGATGTTATATTGTATTCTATGTATGTATTTACAAACAAAAAGTATGTAAGTATTGTATCAGTTATCTGGTTCCCATAGTACTTTGCTTAGTATGGGGCTAGATGGCGCTGTGTGAGATGTCCACACATGTTTATTTATTTATTATTATTTATATGACGGCAGCTACGTCCAGTTATAAACTCTATGCACAGCGATTGAGCACCGTAATTTACCCTGTGGTGGCATTAAATTTATTACAGTGGCAGCACCGGCAACTGTCATGGCGCCCCTACCTGTCTGACTATATAAAGGGATCGATTGGTGTGCTACGAATCATTCTTGTTCCAGACACAGCGCGGTGTGGACATGCTGAAGGCCTATAGTTGTATAGGTTGCAACCTACCCACAACACGTTCCTGCTTACATCAGAAGTGGGATTGCCCATTTACACATCACTCTTCAAGTAACGCCGAAAATATGGTAACGTGACGGCGGGTAACACTAATATCAAATTTAGTTGCAGGGTTAACCCGGACCAGTGAAAAAAAAAGAGAATGAAAGTTATGGTAAAAAAAAGTAATGATTCGTTAGAAAAAAAATGAGAAAAAAAGGGTAAGCTAAAGAAAAAAAAAGTAAAAAAAAAAAAGTGAAAAAAAGAGAGAAAAAAGTAAGAAAAGAGAATGTTAAAATGATGAAAAAAAAATGTGTCTGAATGCTAAAGGGATAATCTATCCGGTCTAGCACTAATTGGTATGAGTTGAAATGATGATTATTGATTGCTAAAGGGATATCTATCCGGTCTAGCACTATCCGGTCCATTTTTCATAAATGAAGGGATAAGGTATTAGTTGGAATGATGATTTTTGGTTGCTAAAGGGATATCTATCCGGTCTAGCACTATCCGGTCCATTTTTTATAAATGAAGGGATAAGGTATCAGTTTGATGATTTTTGGTTGCTAAAGGGATATCTATCCGGCCTAGCACCATCCGGTCCATTTTGTATAAATGAAGGGATACTGATGGTCCTGAAGGGTTAACCCTGACAATGACTGACAGGTTAAAATGCTTTTGACTAATCAAATTGAAACCTGATCTTTTGACATTGACTCCTCAAGTTTAACTCAATTTAATTGTCAGGATGAACGAGCAATAACACTGATACTCATGTCCCTCACCAGGTACAAAGTGAAGCTAAGCGTACGAGGACGTACGCACGTCAGTATGGCCGTGACGGCAGCTACGTCCAGTTATAAACTCTATGCACAGCGATTGAGCACCGTAATTTACCCTGTGGTGGCATTAAATTTATTACAGTGGCAGCACCGGCAACTGTCATGGCGCCCCTACCTGTCTGACTATATAAAGGGATCGATTGGTGTGCTACGAATCATTCTTGTTCCAGACACAGCGCGGTGTGGACATGCTGAAGGCCTATAGTTATATAGGTTGCAACCTACCCACAACACGTTCCTGCTTACATATATATTAGCACGACTCCTGTTTTTTAAAATTTTTGTTTTTGATATGTTTTTGTAAGTGTTATGTTCAGACTGCTAACCACTGATGCACCTTACTGTTAGCAATGTAATACGTAGGTAATATAATTATAAATATAATAATTCAAATAAAAATTGATTATGTTATTATTGAGCGTTTTTCATTTTCCAATTATTATACCAACAAGAGATCGTGGATCACAGAATACTCAATAAAAAGTTACTGGGTCACTGGGAACGGTGATGCACCATATACACACTTGGTATTCTCGTGGGGAAGGAATGCATATGCCCTAATGTCTTACTGTAGATACATAAATCTATACATCTAAAATTCAAAGTCCTGACTGGCTTATATGTCAACGCAAAGCCTAAACCGCTAATCCTAAAAACTTAAAATTTCGAGGGTGTGTTTTTTGTAAAGTGTGGGTACTAAGAAAAGGTTTTTTGAAATTCCACCCCTAAGAGGGTGAAATAGGTGGTTGAATTATCTATTTTAATAAAAATCTTCGTTTCCTATAGGCCACGCGGGCGAAGCCGTGGGCAGAAGCTAGTATCACACTAATTATTATAAAGGCGAAAGTTTGTATGTGTGTATGTTTGTTACTCCTTCACGCTCAAACGGCTGAATGGATTTTGATGAAATTCGGTACCAAGATAGCTTATACACTGGATTAACATATAGGTTATATTTTGTCCCGGAAAAGTGAAATGCTCCCGTGGCATGAGGAAATAATTAAAATACTTTTTATCCGCGGGTGAAACCGAGGGCGCAACTAGTTATATATAATACTGAATTAATAAAGGCTACTTTATGACAGATGCTTTAATAAGGTGTAGGTATATAGGTCCGATCGGATCATAATTAAATAAACATTGTTTTTTTTAATCTGCATTTCCACAGACACTTGGGTCCGTGCTTTTTGTGAAATTATATTAATATTTATGAATTAAGCCTATTATTAACATGAACATATATAATACAGGAAGGATTAAATACATATTCAATGTATTGTGGTGTCGTAATCATTTTTGAAAGAGAGGGAAAAAGAGAGTCAGGCCAGTCACAGATATGACACAGTAATACTTTTCACTTAAAAGCCTATCTAAGGATGCAGTTTGACGATTGGAGATTACACGGTGATTTTTTTCTCTCTAAATGTACAATTCTTTAAGGTAGAATTATCATAAAAGTACCAAGAAGACTGAGTTGAGCAATATATTCCAAATACGTTGACATGATTCCATTTAAAACTATTTGTAACACATGACGAAATGAAGTTTTCACTTATTACAGACAGCGATTCATTGGAGCTAATACAAACCTCATACAATTGTGTCAATAATTGTACACTCATGTTTATATGATCTAATTTTAAACAAACTTTAACTTGCAGCTGATAAGAGGATGTTCCAATACTGAATTAGGTTTACCAGCTGCATTTTAACTTGGTTTCTAATTTTTGACCAGTTTTATTTTGCTGGTGAAAACACGATATTCTGATACAAAGATAAGGTATTCAGCTGCTACTCTAATTTTGTATGATGGGTAGAGTTAAAAGTGTCGTTTCGTCAATTCTCAACGGTCGTTGTCCCCTTGGGTAAGCATTTTTCAAATTTCGTACACGATAACCTAATTTTGAGGCTGTGATAGTTATTTTTTTCATTTTTATTGAGCAATGCCAGATGGTGTTTCGGATTTTTGTCAATGGAAGAATAATTGGAGCTCTTTTGTTTACAATGTAGTATCTAGAGAAACTAGTGGAAAACGTTGGTCACTAAATAAGTTTCTGTGGAGCCGTGTCCGTAAAGTAAGGTAGGTATCAAAATGTTGACAATACATGCAACGAAGAGTTCTCATTAAGATTTATTGATTCGTTGTGGCATGAGTTGTAACAGTTAGCCTTCGAAGTCAGGTACTCCAGTTGTTAGTGTGATTGATACCTAATTATATAAATAAAAGAGTCTGTTTTAAACTATAATGCCAAAACAAGTTTTGGCCGGGTCTTCGGTCTACCTAGTGGGAGGCATATGCTGCGTTTTCCGGTTCCGATCTATCTCAAGTTGTAAGCCCTGGTAACAGAATTTATAGGCCACCCAACCGTTTTTTCTTTTCTTACCTGTAAATAAGCTTTCTTCGCACAGATCGCTTGAAGAAGCCACTGCATCCGTTGCAGGCGAGTATGCCGTAATGCTTGCCGGAGCTGGTGTCTCCGCACACCACGCAGACCAGCCCTGAGGAGGAAGTATAAAGAATCAGTAGGTCTATACCTACCGAGCAAAACTTTATGAGCTTTCGGAAGTTAGCGCGGATGGTTGCGCAGTACGCATATTATTAGTTATTGTATGGCCGCTTTTACAATATTCATAATGCACTCAACTGTAGCATGTGTGGTGGTGGCCTAACTTCCCAGAGCTCATAATGTTTTGCACGAGCTATACCTAATTTAGAAGAAGCATAATATGACTAATTACGTCGATTTTATTTAATTTTTAAGATGAAGCTCGAATTGGCCCGCTGTAATATACTATATTATACATCCTGTATTATTCGTATATAGAACTACACGCAGTCGTGAATCTCTGACCAAGGCAAGATTTAATGCACAAAATGAAATAGTGAATAAAATTTTTACTTGATCATCAATCGAAGACAGATCATAGTTCTGTAACACGGGTCTAAATCTGGGGCCGTTTCAGCAGCGTTTTCAGGCAATCAGTCCAGAAGGAAATAATAATAATGCCCAACTATTACATCCATAGGTTCTGGATCCTAACTGAGTTTCCTTGTGTCTAAGGACCCAGGAACTATGAGGACCATGGTCACACAACACCCAGACTCAGTACAAGAATTTGCGCTTATTTTTCCTGTGCATAAACACTGAATCAACTGCCCACTGCCTCCGGGATATAAGCCGACTTGCTCAGTCACCACATTAAAGAAGCTGTACCACTGTTTTAGAAATAACTAACAGGGGTGGATTTAATATTATAAATAATAAATTATAATAATAAATAATAACACCCAACGATCACATACATAGATCATGGACCTTAACTAGGATTCCTTGTGTCTAGGGACCCAGGAACTACGAGGACCATAGTCCCAGAACACCCAGACTCAGAACGAGCGATTTGTTTTTCTGTGCACAAATACTTGTTCTGCTGCAGGAATCGAACCCGTCGTCTACGGGTTATGAGTCTACCTACTGAACCATCACACCGCAGAGGCTGTCATTATAGAAACTAACGTGAGTAGTATTCTGAGCCATAGCCTGCAGTCAGTTCAGAGCCTTAGTAGCCACACATACTCTATAAAAATTGGCTTATACCCGTTCACCGATCAGGTTTTTCGACTAAAGTAAGTGAGTGCTAGCCATTTGCTAGTTGTAATTATGAATGGATTTATCACTAAAACAATCTTATTCTGGACTCTATAAGTATTTTAAAATGATACAGAGGTCGAATGCCAACCTGTCTTACCCAAGTGCTGCGGCTTCTTGGTGGGTGGATCAGGCAGCCAAGGCCGAAGCGCTGGTGGGGCTAATGCAGCTGCTACCAGCGCGGCCGATGTGGGAGGTGACCAACGGAGTGGGGATGTACTGTCATCCGCTGTAAATAAATAAACCTTTAGGGCTTGAAGTGGAAATATACTTAACAAAGGATGTCCCCTAAATTTACCCACGTCTTTCTTTTTGGCGTCAATCAATCTCAATGTTTAGCTCAATAGAAGAATATGAGACTAAAAACTCAAAATCCCTTGTAAAGGAGAAATTTGAGACTCCATTTGACCTCATTAAACATTGAATTTCATAAATCTCTTATAGAATTACACTTATAGTTCTGATTTAAATTTTTAAATTGAGATCGACTAATGATTTGATCTATTAAGTTGAGTATGTTTACTAGGTGGTAGGACTTTTCTACAAAGTTCGTCTAGGTAGGTACCACCGCTTCGTCAGTTATCCTACCGCCAAGCAGAAATGGACAAGCACTAGTGTTCCGGTTCGAAAGGCACTGAGCTAGTGAAATTACAGGGCAAATGAGACTTTATGACCTAATCTCACAGTTTAGTAATTAATAGACTGTGCTGATGGCTCAGGATGACGTACGCAGTGCAATATCACGCGAAACTCTATACTTTAGAGTTCCGAGTGACACTGCAATTGATATGGGCAGCCGTGTCGCTTAACATTAGGCGAACGGCTAGCTCGTCATGAAAGATAATTTTAAAAACTGTTTATCAGTTTCACTATAATTAATTAATTATTATCTGTGTTAAAACGTGTGTTCAAAAAGTTAACTCAATAAAATACCGCCCCATATAAAAGACTTCAACGCGCGGTAGTTTTTCCTAAGATCTTCCTAAGTAACATCGTTCTTGCTACTCACTTAAGCGGTGATACCTAGACGAACTCTTGCAGAATTTCCTACCACCACCTAGTAAAGTGTAAGACAATAAATGTTTATTAAGTGCCTTTATCCTTTTAATCGACTACTACAATAATAAAAATTACTACTAAAAACATTTGGACTATATACTAGCCGAGATGACCTATAGACAGTCTACATGCTTTTTCGGTTGCAATTAAGTTCACAATCGCCTAGCTGTCCCTATAGGTAAGTATTTTAAATTCCCATACTGAAATCAAATAAACACTTAACACGTACTCAATTTGAAGATCCAGCAATAACATAATTGATTCGAATGATTACGAACTCCTCGTCAACAACAATCAAAAATACAATCTATCAACTTTGGCATAAAGTTAAAAGCTGCTTGTTGGTTTTATAAGTGGGGTTCCCTAACACCCCAGCTATATATAAGTTCAGTAGGAAATCTATTAGAGTAAAAGGGTGAGATTCGCAATGGTTATTTTATTAGCTTTGCCGATATTTGGATTAAATTATTGAGGGTTAAGTGCAACACTTTTGTGCGAGTGGGATAAGTTACAGTTTTAATGTCAATATAATTCTTGGACATGTGAGATGGAAACTAGTATTTCACATTTCATGTCGCTTTTCTCATTCTTATCAGAAAGCGCAAAGTCCCGTAACGAGCTATGGAAATAACGAGAGAAATGCTCTGGGATTCCTTGTGAGATAAAATCCGCAGGATCACTAATAGTAGCTCTTAGAATCAGCAAGTTGAAATGGCAATGGGCAGGCGACATCACTCGTAAACCGACAACCGATGGGGAAAAAAGGTTCTCAGGAAAAATGGATTGACGACCTGCGCCCCTACCGCGTAACTGTTCTGGGAATCGGCTTCGCCTGCCATCCTGCACGCGCCTATTAACAAGTCCACGAGTGCGAGCAAGAGAGAACACGATTACCATCTTCACTAGACTTACGCGATAAGGCCCCTGGTCAAAACCGTGCGGAGTCGATGGATCAAAAGAAAAACTCATTGATAAGGTTAGAAAAATTCGTTTACAAACGTGACATAGTATCTTTCGTCCCTCCAAAATCACATCCTCGCGTGGGCAATACAAACTCAATAAGCTGATTGCCCTCGGGGATTGGGGCGTGCACATGAGACCCAGATTAAACGTTTATTGAGACCATTCCGTCGGTTTTATGGTGGTTGCGCCGAAAGAAATGATTTTGGTGCGATTAGAACAATATGTTTTGTTGATGGTTATAAAATCTACTCTTATTGAAACTATTTCAAACACAACATAAAGCCTCTGATAGCCAAGATTAATCGCGATTATCAGATTAAGCGTTTATTGAAACCACTCCAGGTTTTATGGTGGTTGCACAGAAATAAATTATATTGGTTGCTTCGAAATAACAGGTTTTATGTTATAAGTAGCTCGTAAACTGAAACCAGAAATTTAAATTGAGAATAAAAAAGTGTTTAACACAAAATAAAATCTAATAACACAATAATAAAAATAACAATGATTACATCTACTAATGCTTTAATCAACGCAATAAAGAGGCGGGTAGCGAGATAACGAGTATAACTCGATTTTCAACTCGATTCATTTGTACAATTGAGTAACAATCGGATGCCACTTGTAGTGGACTCGTGGCTCATAGGGCTGCGTTTGACATGTTGCCCCCGAAGAAGAATAATCCTGAAGCGTAGAGATAGAACTTTGTAGACATGACGCGGGGACAACGAAGATAATCTAAAATGTGCGAAACGCTCAATCAATATATGCGAGAATTGATTTAAGTTTCATAAATAATATTTTATTTATTGCAATACAGTATTTTGTGAAGTAAAACTTATTTACGCACGCTTGACTTGGGGAGTAAGCTGGTAAATGCGAGGCGAACTGAAGTTGACGTTGGTTTACGTAGATCTCCATTGCCAACATAACAACGTTAGAAATTTGTATTATTACGTTGGTAAATCCGCAAAATGACAAATTACAATTGTCAAGATGGTGACATTGACACTAAACAAAGCAAAAACAAAGTTATACTAGCCGATAGATGGAGCTAAACTAAAGGAGTTTTACTTCAGTCGTGCAGTTGTCTAAAGCTCCCCCGTTTTTTTTAATTATTAAATTTTACGTTTCCTTTTTTTTCTTATTAAGTCATTTAAAATAATAATTTTCAGAACACAGTTTTACGACTGACTGAGCTTTATATTCCAAATCTGTGGATTGTGTTTCGTTCTGTAAAGAATACCCGTTCTAAATAAAACAACTTTGACAAACCAAAATTATGGTTAATATCACCAAGAACATTTTTTTTCTGCTCTGAGAGAAAATTATTTCTGTCCCCTCTAACTTTACCTATCTCTATCACTCCCCGCTGTGAACACAGACTGGCACCGACATTCAATGTAGATAAATAAATAAACACATCGCTCTTGCCATTGTTCAACTAAAATTTACCGTAATTTTATGTGACGAATTAATTTCGGGACTTTTTGTGTAAAAAACAAAAACCTCTTTTTCACGGTGATTTTTAGAGAAGTTTCGGGTATGTTTTGGAGTTTAAATTTCAAACAAGTACAACCTAAAAAGAACACAAGAACAACGTGTCATCCAAGCAGTAAGTGTGCAAGCATCAAGCACTGCTGTGTTCTAGTTCGAAGAGCGCTTTAGCTAGGGAAATTACTAGGCAATTGAGACTTTATGATTTGATCTCATATTCGAGTAATCTTATTACCAGACTGTGCTGATGTCTTAGGATGATGTGCGCAGTGCAGTGTCACGCGAAACTATATTTTGGAGTTTCGAGTGACTCTATTCTGCTATAGGCGGCCGTGTTACTTAACATCAGGTGAACGATTAGCTCGTCACATCATTGATTAACATTTAAAAAAAATCTACAATTACATAGGAATGGAATTTTGAGTCTTAACGAAACATTTATAAGGTTCCATTCTTTATAATATAGTTCTCATTATGATGTATACCTGCGCTTTTTTTCATATTACAGACAAAGAAAAATCATATATTTATCATATACATCTGGCACATACCTCGGCGAACGAATCAGCCTTGATATTCAACGAGAGAATGACGCCAGCCTTTTGGGACTCAGCAAAAAGTCTAAATTCAGTGTTTTATTTATAACCCCGTTTTGCCTACAATTTGGCTTTATCTCAAATAATTCAATATAGTTTAGTCAAATTAAAGAAAGAAATAATATAAGAAAATCTATACAAAAACTTCAGCCTCACTTTTATATCTTTTAGTTCTTTTTCATAAAGAAATCGTTACCCCAAATATACGTCACACGCCCCGAGCCTCCAGACGAATAAAAGCAAAGAGAGGACATAAAAGGAAATTTTATAAGACACATAAAAACTTCGCCTGGGAAATTGGAAGTCAGTGGGGGTAGGTGGGGGGCGGGTAAATCCGGGTATCAAGATAAATCAATGTTTGTTTGCGTTGGAGTACGGCACTTACTGAGGACAGGGGAAGGTATGGAGAGGTGAAACTAATGTATGTAAAGCTTATTGTTTGTTATGTATTTAATTTATGTAACTGGGTGGGATGTAAATGTTTTTATGAATAAATAAATTACTATTGATTGAGATTAGATAGTTTTAGGCCTGGAATAGCTTTATTCTTTTTTAAGCGATTGGAAGTTCTTGTGTTTAATTATTTTTGTATTCAAAGGTTTCCCGGCTTAATGTTAGGACATGGTCTAGTACAGTTTGGTAATAGGGATAATTAATCATCATCATCATCATCATCATCATCAGCTTGTGTTAGTCTACTGCTGGACATAGGCTTCTTCCAAGGTACGCCATTGACCTCGGTGGTTGGCTCTTTTTTTCGGTTTATTATGTAGTATATATATATATATTTAATATGTAGTATATAGTGCAAATTTCTCCCTCGCCCTGGTTTCAACCCCGTTTTTCCCATTTATCTGCAAGAATCAGCTGAGCTGTTTTGGCGTGAAAGTCTCTCAAATAAAGTTGGTTTTAGTTTTCTTTATTGTTGTGGATTTTATTATTGTATTTGAATTAAATTACCCCTAATTGTACTTTGTTAAAAAATAATTAAAACAATCATGTTTAGCTAATAAGTACAACATAGAACCATAATATTATAGAAACTGTCGTGTCGTAGTACTCATAACTACAACTAGTAATCGGCTATTACTCACGAGATACAGTCGAATAACCCGACCGGTGTTCGGGCAATATATAGATGCCCATGATCATGGAGTTATGCACTGTGGCAGTGGAGGCTCGGTGATAGCCGTTAACTAGTTGTAACTATAACATAGAACCATACAGAATCAGTCAAGACGAACTTTCGCAAATTCCTGCCTGAGTCAATTGAATTCTACATATGACTACAATTAATAAATGATACATTTTAAAGCATTTTACTTATAATTTTCTTAGATTACCACTCCACCGCATCTCTGTCTAGGGTCGCAACAGGGAAACTTTGTCGCTTGCCGTTTTATTTGCTTTTCTTTTGACGCGGCAAGCCCTTGAGCCCGTCTGATTAATTTCACCCTCCCAAGGTCCAAATCCGCGCTTAAACGCTTTAGATCGGGAACGGCTTTTTGTTGCTAGAAAATGGTATACTCAAGCTGTCTTGGTGGGTCGGAAAACTATTGAAAAATGCAAACAAAATAGATTTTTTGTATAAATGTAGATAATCACATAAAAAGGGATAGAACTGCAACCTAATTTATGACTTATTTACGAAAAAATTAAAAAATTTCAACCGACTTTAATATATGAGGAAGTTCTTAACTCGTTAGTGTGTTTTTAAATGTTTGTTACTTCAGAACTACGTCATTAATAACCCAAATTGGATTTTATTTTTATATTATGCGATAAACTTTCAGATTGGTCTCATAGAAATTTTATCAAAATCCGTTCAAGTGTTTGGTTTTTAAAACAAAATATTAAGAAAGAAAATACATACTATGATAATATCATCCAAGTATTTCTGTCTGAGTTTAAGACGATTAAAATCAATTTAACCCCCTTTCTAAATAGCATATACTAACCTTTCTAAATACCTAATCATAAAAATGATATGCTTAATTTATAGGACCAACTTCGAGAAGCAAAAAGTGATTTTTTCCTTTTTTATGATCATTTTTTAGGATCGGGTTGTTTCATATACAGATAACAAATTGATCAAACAAACTCCAAACATGTCACAAGCAGACGGATGGTGGTAAGTACTTTCTGTATTTCTTAGCTTAGAACCTTGAAATTAGTGATAATTAACAATAACAACACCCAACGATTACATACATAGATCTTAGACCTTGTGGATTTCCAGGATTCCCTGTGTCTAGGGATCCAGGAACTACAAAGATGGTCCCACAACACCCAGACTCAGAACAAGTATTCGCGCTTTTTTTTCTGTGCACAAATACTTGTCCTGCCGCGGGAATCGAACCTGCCGCCTCCGGCTGACCTGCTCAACCACCACACCATAAAGGCTGTCCACTACACCGCAGAATTGTAATTGGAAGGTATAAAAATAAAAAGAAGTAAAAATAAGTTTCGAACCAAAAAAATCATTATTTTAATGAGTCCATCCAAAATGACCTCAATTTATAAATTTGCGTCGCCAAGCCAACCCCTTTTGCTACAGAACATTTTTATTACATTTCATATTCGATCAAATAAACGAAATAACGAACACAGAGGTAATAAAAACCCGATATTCAAATAACGAACGCATTATGCCGGTACGAGAATGAAATTTCAAAGAGCCAACTCGACTCACGATTGGCTATTTTATATTCAGAACATACAGTGACCGGGTAAAGTGGCAAATCATGGAGCGGCTGAAAATCAGTCAAATAGACCCCCCGAGTTACTGGCTGTATGGAGCTGAATACTGATGTGCGTTTGCCTATAAAAGTAAAATTTAGCTGACTGGCACGCGAAAGAAAATCTCAAGTTATTTGATATTTTATCTGTGATGATTTTTTATTGTTAGTATATTGACATATAATTGTTTGGAGTAATGTGCCTTTATTCTTTTAACTAAATACTACAATGATATAATAACTAATACTAAACACTACCTACTACTACAAAAAAAACATTTGGACTCTATACTGGCCGCGATGATCTATATTGGCCTTGGAAAGCTTATTGTTTGCATATTTTTTAATGAATAAATAATCAGATTCATAAAAGTCAGCTCTGCTACAATGATTTTCAACCAATAAAACTATCAAGTTTTAATAGTTACCAACGAGGCTTGCGAGAATCAGAACGTAAATATGGCATTGCTTAACGCGCGAAAATTGATATTTCTGTTTATTGTTGTTATAACTAACTGTAACTATAATAAATATCGTAAAAATGGAGCAACAAAATATAAAAACTGAACCGAGTAGATAAATTTTATCTAAGACCAAGACAACCTCAAAATTGTGTAACAAAGAAGGTTGATAACCCAACATTGCCGTTAGGCGCGTAAATAGTTTTTAATCTTAAAAATTTCATTTTTCCACCACCGTGGCGCTAGTTTCTTTCGTTTGGCGAGCTAGTACCATAGTTAAACTAGGGTCATCGGAGGACTAACTTTAGACCATGGACGATTCCCAAATCAGCGATAAACTTGTTTTTGTAATAAGGTTTTGAAATAGTCTAGGTTTAAATCTAGTACTAACTTTGGTCCACGCTTAATCTACGTTTTGTAATAAGAGGGTTACAGTCCAAATGCTCCAGCCCACTACCAGTAGGTAGCGTACCCAACATGCTGGCAGCATTGCCCCGTTGAATTGCAATGCTTATTCGTTGTGCCAAATAAGTGCCAGCATTTTGGGTCACGCGTAGCGTCGACCAGGAGTGATGATTAGCTGTAGCGTGGCAATGGCGGGCATAAAATTGGGTTCTTTTTGATGTCCCATTCCTGTTTAAAATAAAAATCTTTATTGATTTTTTTTTTCAATTAATTAATCGTGATTACGCAATAAATCACTTAATTAGGGTAGATATCCTACCGTAGCAGCCAGTGACTATTAATATTATGTTACAAATGTTTGAGAAAATAAATACTTTTTCTTTCCTTCGAATATCAAACAATAAAAAACGTAATCTAACAATATATTTTTTTGTATTACTATTTATTAAATCGTTATTAATGAATTGTTGCATTGATTACTAATTAATTAGTCAAGATGTCTGCTATTCCTTTAACAATAAATCTGCAATTCTGCTCGTTAAAAAGACAGTTATTTTGATTATTTTATTATATCTGACCTATTTTTTTGTGCCACGGCTGGGCATAGGTCCCGATTTCCTTCCAGACATCTCGGTCCCCTCCTGAAAGGATGGACACACATTAATAAAAAAAACCAAGTGTGCTTTAGACCACACGACTAAAGTAAAACTTTTTTTATTTAGCTCCATCTATCGGCGTGTATAACTTTGTTTTTGCTTTAATATTAATGTCGCCATCTTGACAATTATGAATTGTCATTTCACCGGTCATACCAACATAATATTACATTTTTAACTTTGTTATGTTGACAATGGAGATCTACGTGAACCAACTTCGTTCCATTCGCCTCGCATTCACTAGCTTACTCCCCAAGTCATGTCAAGTCCCGTGCGTAAAGAAATTTTACTTCAAAAATAAGTAAAATTAAATTTGCGTCAGTGTGGAAGTCGCCCGCGCTACCACTAAGCCACACTCGCTCGCTTTTGGTTTTAAGCATGTTGTCTATCCCAATAATATTATATGATCCTTCAAAAATACTATTGAGTTTTTTTCTCGGAGATACTTTTTTACTTTTCAGTTTTTCCGGTAGCCGTCGGTCGATCCGTCCGACGCTCAGCCGTTATCCGCCCAATCCTATTTCAGCGTTTAAAATATATACAATACAGACTGCTGGGGTACACAATTTAAATAAAGAATAATATGTAATTTCTAATTAAACCAAGCAGCACCCTCTTAGATCAATATATATACAAAAGAAAGTCGTGTTAGTTACACTATTTATAACTCAAGAACGGCTGAACCAGAACAAGTACTTGTGCCATTTTTTTCTGTGCATGCTTATCCTGCTACGGGAATCGAACCCGCCACCTCCGGTTATGAGCCGACATGCTCAACCACCACACCACATAGGCTGTTATATATTTAACAAGCTTCTGCCCGCAGCTTTGCCCGCGGCGTGGCCTATGGGAAAATAATTCAACCACCCATTTCACCCTCTTAAGGGTGGAATTTCGAAAAATCCTTTCTTAGCGGATGCCTACGTCATAACATCTACCTGCATGCCAAATTTCAGCCCGGTCCGTCCAGTGGTTTGGGCTGTGCGCTGATAGATCACTATGTCAGTCAGTCAGTCAGTCACCTCTGAATTATATATATTTAATTAATAAGCTTACACTTTTACTAGGATTTAAACAATATACTCAAAGATATTATTCTCTAAAACTGTAAAAGTTATGATTACTAATGTAAGACCAAGTTTAAGGCATTGTGCCCAAAATGCTGGAGGCATTGCCTCATTAAAAGTGGAAAAAAATGCATATATTTGGTATCTTTTATCTATATATATAAAATTCAAAGTCCTGACTGATTGACTGACTTATGTATCAACGCACAACTAAATTTGGAGGGTATGTTCTTTGTAAAGTGTAGGTATCCACTATGAAAGAGTTTTTCGAAATTTCACTTCTAAGAGTGTGAAATGGGTGGTTGAATTATTTTCCTATAGGCCACACGCGGGTGAAACGGCGGGCAGTATTTAATACAATTTGCTTACCTGTAACAAACCTTTACTATTTTTATTGTATTCCTTGTCGAATATAACACCTTTTTTATTACTAGACTTTTTTATTGTACTGTTGAGTTGTTGTTGTAATAAGAAGTAACTATCTATGTTGGAGTTTTGGCGGACCAACGAAGAAAATCGCGTCACCGCATTGTATTACTTTCCAAAACTTGTGCTATTTTCAGTGTAAGGTTCGTATTACAGAACGATGTTCAGTCATCGATCGGTGCTCAAGCAGAGATTTCATTCATAAAGTGATTAGTGAATGAAATCTCTGCTTGAGCACCGATCGATGACTGAGCGTCGTTCTGTAATACGAGCCTTAGTGCATAAAATCGGTGGCATTTTATTCGTTAAGAGCTGGATTACAGGCATGAGTGTGGGAAAGTAGTAGATGGTGAAACGTTTCTTTTTGTGTTGTTTCCAAAACTACATAGTAGCTTCTGGTAAAGTTGCCACCACTTTACTAGGAGTATGACTTGACTACATATATATTGTATTAATTTGAGCAATAATTAATTAATTGACACTGGCTGAATACACAAAAGCGTGGAGCCCAAAAAAAAATCAATGTTGTCAAACAACCATTTGAGCGTACATAAAAATACCCACGATAAAATGTAATTGCGTAATACAATATATTAATACTTAATAAACTATTTTATGCAAACAAACCTGCAATTCTTCCATCTTGGTGATCTTGCGTCAGTTGCAGTGGTGTCTGCGCAACTTCCATGTCGTTCTTGTTTATTTAATTGTCCAAATTGAATCACATTCAATAATAATTAATTATAACTGGATTCAATATTAAAAATCAATCATTCTATTACTGAAGAACAAAACAATAATAAAATAATAAAAGTAAAACTGCAAATTAAAAAATCATTCAAATGGTCTTAGATCGAGTTTTGTCGTGAGAGGAATTTCGGATGAGAGGGAGATTATATACGAGTATATTACAAACAAAATTACATTCATATAATAAATTGATTATACACAACACATGTACCTTTTCAACTTATTTATTCACCTGTGAATATATCTACAAATTATTAACATGTTTAAATAAATACAGAAGTTAAAATGTCATTATTGTTTATTTATAAAGTATGTTCGTTAAATTTTTTATTGTATAAATAAATAGGTTATCAAAACCTTTTTTCTAAATATTTATATGTGATAAAAAGATGTAGATAAATAGTGTCTATATGAATTATTAATTTGATCAATTTTGATCTGTGATAACCAAATACGTAATATTTTGTACTTGTAGCAATATAATGGAACCCATATTTGTAAAAATTACAAAGGTATTTTATCCATATTTAATAATTTTATTTGAGTAGGTAGGTACATATTTTATAAACTTAAGTTATATGCGGGACGCAACAAGAAAAAATCTCCTAATTCAGATGATTAGCATACCAAAAATAACTACAAAAAAAAACAATGAAGTCAACTAATAAAATAACTACACACTTAAAAAACCTAAAATAATTTCCCACCAAATTTTCACTTTGACGTTTGTTTTTTTTTTACGCAACGGGCGGGCATAGATTCGCGCGCGTTCTGCCACGGCCGAGGAACTTTTGACGCGGCCGCGGCGCTTGCTGTGAGCTTGGGCGAAGGCGTGGCGAAGCTCCGCCCCGTTGCTTTTCGCATCTGACGCGTGGAAAGGGGGTGAGTTCGATTTTGGGTCAGCTGTTAAGCGTCCGCTTTAAGCTTTAATTTGTGGCATTACGGCGCTGGTACGTCGGCCCGCAATTTAGAATAATGACGCCGTAGATTTTAAGCTCGAAATTGAATGGCTATTTCGCTTTTCCAATTACTGTTCGGGACGGTTGTTCGGTGCTGTGAATCTGTAGAAGACTGTATTACTATTATAGTCAATACATAGACATCCCGCATATAGTAGATTCATATGGGATTACTTGTAAAAGCCTGAAGCTTATACTATTGTTTGCACTACAGTTTGATATCTCCTAAGTTCGCACGTAACCGATATCCCTCTATGACGTAATTGGTGCATTTGTTTTTTTTTTTTATTTGGGTCCACACTTTTTTGTATTTAGCAAGTGTCAAGTAATTGATAATTTATCAAGTTTATAATATTTCACGCAGATATGTGTCAAGTCACAGTCCAAGTCATGAAGTCAAGTCATAGTCTAGTCTAAGTCATACTCTTAGTAAATAGTGTTTGTAAGTTTACCAGAAGCTTCTATGGAGTTTTAGAAACAACACGAAAATAAATGTTTCGTGATCATTATACCACTTTCCCACACTCAAACCAGTAAAAAATGCCACCAATTTTATGCACTAACACTGAAAATAACACAAGTCTTGGAAAATAATACAATGCGATGCCGCGATCTTTTTCGTTTTCCCGCCAAAAAAGCGTGCATTTTTTTTTTTTTTTTTTTTTTTTTTTTTAATTTGGCTCCACACTTTTGTGTATTTAGCCAGTGTCAAGTTATTGATAATTTATCAAGTTATCGATATTTCACGCAAATATGTGTCAAGTCACAGTCGAAGTCATCAAGTCAAGTAATAGTCAAGTCAGTCTAGTCAAAGTCATACTCCTAGTAAAGTGGTGGCAACTTTACTTGAAGCTTCTATGGAGTTTTGGAAACAACACGAAAAGAAACGTTTCACCATCATTATACCATTTTCCCACACTCACGCCTGTAATCCAGCACTTAACGAATAGAATGCCACCAATTTTATACACTAACACTGAAAATAACACAAGTTTTGGAAAATAATACAATGAGGGACGCGATCTTTTTCGTTTTCCCGCCAAAAAAAAAAAAAACCAAGCGTGCATTTGGTTACGTCCTGGAGAGATGTGTTTAAGGCGTGTCTAAATCTTTTGTGGTAAGACGGTGAAGATATAAATAGGTGATCACTACTTTTTAACACCATAATTATATATTAAGTAATACTTTTACACATAGCAGCTATTTTTGTTTCGCGTCATTTCAATTTTCTCTGTCCATCAAGCCATACCATACGTAGGCATGTAGGTATCTATTAGGTACCTATTATTATATTCTCTGGTCAAACGTTATCAAATCAATTTGACTCTTTTCAGTATTTGGCGGTAGTGGGCAGCCATACGGCAGCATAACTATGCGGAAAAGAGGTGGTATACCTTCGCAGACCAACTCTTTCATAAAAGTTCTAGCTCGACCATAACGTAGTGTTTATATACTCTTTGACAAAACCCTTTTTACAAGTAAATGACGTTTTTATCACAAAAAATAATCATCATGGAAATTTATAATTTAGTTTTTGGCGGGAATGCGAAAAAGATTGCGTCACCGCATTGTATTATTTTCCAAAACTTGTGTTATTTTCATTGTTAGTGCATAAAATTGGTGGCATTCTATTCGTTAAGTGCTGGATTACAGGCATGAGTGTGGGAAAATGGTATAATGATGGCGAAACGTTTCTTTTCGCGTTGTTTCCATAACTCCATAGAAGGTTCAAGTAAAGTTGCCACTACTTTACTAGAAGTATGACTTTGACTGGACTATGACTTGACTATGACTTGACTATGACTTGACTATGACTTGACTATGACTTGACTATGACTTGACTTGATGACTTCGACTGTGACTTGACACATATTTGCGTGAAATATCATTAACTTGATAAATTATTAATCACTTGACACTGGCTAAATACACAAAAGTGTGGAGCCAAAAAATTTAAAAAAAATCATCATGTCAATTTATCGTTCATTCACTTCGTACTAAACGTCAGTCTTAGAAGTGATTTAACGTTAACTGGTTAGTACAGAGGAAGTTAGTGCGTAAGTCAGACTTTGCTTACGTATTAATTAGCTAAGTTTTATTTTAATAGACTTTAGTATGTACGTTACTGGTACAAGTTACTTAGGTAGGTACCGGCCTACCGTTTTAGTTTAAGTGTTTGGGTTTTAAGTATACCTATGTAGGTAATTATATACCTATACAATGTCCAAACTCGTTCCAAACCTGTATATCTGAATAAAGGATTTTTTTTTAAATTGAATCCAACGCCCCCGCACTGTAAGATTGTTTCATATGTACCTAAGTTGGCGTCATATTCCTGTATTATTATTGGTAAGCTAGTAAGTAGGCATTAAAATTGTAGGTGGGACACCGAATCATAAGGCAACGATCAAATGACATTTGATATCTCACCCAATAAGAATAACGTATTTTGGTAAGGGCGGGCCCCGCGTTCCTGCGAAAAGTCCTGTCAGAGAGGAAAAGTCAACAGTTTCCCGCGTTTTCGTTAGCCAATGAGAGCTTTTTACTACATTGATGTAGTTTTTTTTTTATATATGTCTATTTTGAGGTTTTAAATATTTTATCTGCGCCTGCTTTGTATTGTGAAGTATAAGTGATTGTCTATGACATTACCTATCTGCTCTATGCATCACAAGATATTCAATTTTTTATGTACGTATAGGCCTACGTTTGATTGCACCTCACCTGATGTTAAGTGACGATGCAGTCGAAGGTGTAGTTTTTTGGCCTACAAGCTATAATTAAATTAGAATTTAAATAACTCCTGACACAAAAAATGTGATTCGCTATTTTGCGGTAGCGGCCATCTTGGATTTGAAATTTGCCAGAATAGTATTCTACTAGTCCAGCAAGGCCTTTCATTTGATACCCATATTGAGTGGGCTGTGGAAAAACATGCAATCCGCCATTTCGTGGCGGCGACCAGTTGGTGCCGATGTTCATAAAATATAGCTAAGAACATTCTCGCCTAATTCACCTTTCAAACAAAAAAATCAAAATCGAAACCGATTCGATCTTAAACAGAATTGTTAAAGATTTTTAATAAAGCTTTAAGAAAGAACAACCGGATAGCTTACATACCCACAAAATCAAATTCGAAATTTAAATTCCTTTCACGCAAAAGCTAAAGGAACCCCAAAAACTACCCACAAGTCAATCACCAAACTCCGCTTTGTGAAACGACTTTCCACCCGCAGCCCACCACCCTCCCCCCCTTTTCCACCCCACGTTTACCCCCGAATAAAGCTTACCCCCTAAACCGCGGTCCACAGTGACAGTTCAATAAAGCACGACGACCAATCCAGGCAAACGTCGCGTAGTATAAGCCAATAGGATTAACGCTGCCTCTGTCTCTTTTACGCTTCAACGATAATGCGAGAGCCCGTCTCGCTCCAACTTACGGCCGATAGATTCTTGATTCGATTGCGATTGAAATCTTTATTTGAATTTTCTTTGTTTTTCAATTCGTTGAGTTCGTGTCGGTTACAGTTAGTGGATTAGGTTTCTTTTGTTACTAAAGTTATTCAAAATTAGTTTTAATAAAAATACTATTTTAATTTATTTTTATAAAAGAAATCTATATAACGCATCTTTTACACACACATTCTATCATAATATAAGTACCTAATATGCAATCAACATGTGGTTTATTCATAATAAAAAAAAAAAAATAATTACGCCCAATAAACCAATTACACACATATATTTTTAAATTAATGAATGATATGACGAGCTAACCTTTCGCCTGATGTCAAACGACACGGCTGCCCATATCAGTTGCAGTGTCACTCGAAACTAAAGTATAGAGTTTCGCGTAATACTGCACTGCGCACGTCATCCTGAGACATCAGCACAATCTAGTAAGATTATTAGACTGTGAGATCAGGTCATAAAGTCTCATTTGCACACTTTTGCCCACTAGCTACAGTGCCGGAACACAGCAGTGCTTGCGCAGTACTGCTTGGCGGCAGAATAACTGGCAAAGCGGAGGTAGAACTTTAGAACTAGACGAACTTTGTTTTTTTTTTTATTGTTTGATAGGCTTGCGTTTGACCACTATCGCACCTGATGGTAAGTAACGATGCGGTCTAGGATGTAACACGCTTGCCTAGAAGATACCTGTTAGCTAACTACCTAAAACTTTATATTAAGAATTTTTCAAGCGTTGATTACCTAAAACCTAATGTGCATTCTAAATTCCTGAATATCAGGTTCTAGGTAATATTTTAGTTTGAAAACTATCGTGTTTCGTGCTGACACTCGCGAAAGCCGCCGCGGCTTGCGTTAGTAACTGGCTTCCAGAAGGACATCGAATATGTCCGAAGTAAATGACTTTTTAACTGACGTGAGTGTAGCCGCTATTTATCTTACAAAATCTAGGTAATATTACTAATGATTAGTTTCTGGGTAATCGATGCTCATATTCAAAAAAGACGTGTGGCACTCGGAGACTGCCGCGGTAATGTATTGCATAACTGTTGTACATAGATGATAAATACCTATACACCTATATACTTTCTCACAAACAGCTGATTACGGTAGTTTTCCAATACAACCAATGCCACCTAAAGGCGGGTTGTATACTCCTTGGGTTGTTGTACTCCGACCGGCGCAGCGGTCCGGAGTGGGGGGTGTTAGGTTTTTTTCGTTACGGAATTTCTGGATTCGGTCCCCACGCTCAAGGCCCGCGATAAAAGCTATGCAATAGCTTAAAAACTACGCTCAATCGTCGATCGATCGATATCAAGATATGAATGGGGTCTCTGCTTGAGTTATCGATTCACGAATGAGCAGAAACAGTAATACATTCATTCATAAGATCAATTAGTGACAATTAGTCCACATTTATCATGCGAACAGCCAAAGAGTGGAACGCTTTACGGGCATCCGTATTTCCCGAAAACTACAACCTTGGAGTCTTCAAATCGAGAGTGAACAGGTATCTTCTAGGCAAACGTGTTACATCCTAGACCGCATCGTCACTTACCATCAGGTGGGATAGTGGTCAAGCGCGAGCCTATCAAACCATAAAAAAAAAGTTAAAGTGATTTTGACCCATGCCTTATTAATACAAATCAATTCAATTAAAATTAGCATTACGACCACCCTATATGGACAACCCCACGGCCACCCAATGCCATCCCTCACCCCCTAAAGTTTATCGTGTCACTACCACAGTAGGTACCTAACAGACAGACAGTACAAATTGGTTAATGAGCGCTGCAGGTGGCGCCCTCACGGAAAATGTCAGAACCAGGTTAAAGTGACGAGAGTTAATTTGGAAATTATTTTGATGTGAAACTGGCAACATTGTTTTGGTTTCATTGACACAGATTATAAGAAAGTAGGTACCGTGCGCTTGCAATTATGTTTTCTTAAAACCGAGGGGAGAATTTATTGGTATTAGTTATACATATCTATGTATATTAATATAATATTTATTAATATCATCAGCCATACGTTTCTATAGCTGGGACATGGGTCTTTTCTCACAGGGAAAGATTATTAGATCTGTGGAGTATATATTGTGGACTTGATACGTATAAAATACGGGTTTACACGTTAAAAAAAATACGAAAGCGCCCACCACACAAGGTCTGGGGCAGTATATTATCGACCCTGTCCACGGGGCTGGAGTTTCAGGCGTAAGCCTCCGTCCTGTCCATCCCAAGGTAGCATGGAAGAAATCGCTTGATGTGAAAAAGCCGCCCTTTGTTTTACCATTTTTTGTAAGTTTTTTGAAGATGCTTTTTTATGTATTAGTTGGTGTTCAATAAAGTATTATTGTATTGTATTGTAAGCCCATGTTAATAATAATCAAGGGTTAAAACAAACATTGCATCCCAACCACGCCAGTTGAAATGCATGGACAATTCCTTTGTGATCCAATCACAAAGTGATGTGCTTTGAAATCCAATAGGTACGTAGCTTTGTGCAAATCCAATTGCTTCTCTGTAACTAGACACTCGACTCACTGGGTAGTTGATTACGATTTGTAGGTTTAATATACACCCTACTGGACCCATAAACAAGTGAATATATAATAAGTATCTATAACCGTTCAATGATGAACCCACTCATGTTTTTTTGGCTCCACACTTTTGTGTATTTAGCCAGTGTCAAGTAATTGATTCTCTCAAGTGAATTAAATAATAAATATATATGTATGTGTCAAGTTAAATCAAGTCACAGTCCAAGTTATCAAGTCAAGTCATAGTCTAGTCAAGTCATACTCTTAGTAAAGTGGTGGCAACTTTACCAGAAGCTTCTATGGAGTTTTGGAAATAACACGAAAAGTAACATTTTAACTTTATCATTTCATCATTACACCACTTTCCCAGACTCATACCTGTAATCCAAAACGAATAAAACGCCACCAATTGTATGCACTAACACTGAAAATAACACAAGCTTTAGAAAATAGAAAAGCTATCTTTGTCGTTTTCCCGCCAAAACTCCGAAATTACCTACTTGCACACTTACTTAGGTACCTAATCACAAAGTTTAAAAAATAAGTGGTTGGTATTGTGTATCAAAATAGGTTTTATATTAGTTCACACTAGTCAACCTCTTTTTGTTTTGTTTTATTATTCCTTGTTTTCTATGGTATTTGATTGTCTTTTGTTTTCGTTTGCTCCCTAGCTCAATAAAGATGTACCTACTTACTATAAAGTTATCGCAGTCGTTTTATGAAACATAATAGTTGGTGAAACAATGTTTAATAGGTTAGTGTTTTATAGGTTATAGATTTAGATGATTTACTACGAATCTCTTTGGTATGGACATTCTTTAGTTGGTCGGTAATCACCTACCCACTAGACGCCTACTAAAAAATAATATTACAAAAGGCTGGGGGAAAAGGGATGAAAGGTTATATTCGTTTGCTTAACCATAGCAGTTTTCAGCTTTACCCCCCTGCACTGTTCTGATAAACAGGAAAATTAACATTTAAAAAGTAACAATTTGTTTAGGTTCTACAAAAGAACTAAGGATACTTACATAATGCTTACTCAAATACTGTAATTCAGAACTTTCTAATAAAATTATAGAAGGAGTTTTGGCGGGAACGCGAAAAATATTGCGTCACCGCATTGTATTGTTTTCCAAAACTTGTGTTATTATCAGTGTTAGTGCATAAAATTGGTGGCATTCTAGTCGTTAAGCGCTGGATTACAGGCGTGAGTGTGGGAAAATGGTATAATGATGGTGAAACGTTTCTTTTCGTGTTGTTTCCAAAACTTCATAGAAGCTTCAAGGAAAGTTGCCACCACTTTACTAAGAGTATGACTTTGACTAGACTACTTGACTTGATGACTTCGACTGTGACTTGACATATGCGTGAAATATCATTAACTTGATAAATTATCAATTACTTGACACTGGCTAAATACACGGAGGTGTGGAGCCAAAACATAATAATAAAATTATAGAAAAGTTAGGTATATATTATAAACGCGCTCGATCACCGCAGGTAGGTACCTAAATATACGTACCTATGCCCTTTCTGTGCCCGTATGTACTAAAGTTTGACAGCTAAGCCTTATTCCTCGTGATATAAGTACCCAAATGCATTGCCGTAGGTGTGTCATATAAGGCGAACTTATAAGTGCGAACTTGGGAGCTTCGTCGTGACTATGGGATTCATTTTTTAATGTTTTATGTAGATCAGTAGTTATCTAGTTTTATTTTAGGTTTGGTTATTTTATTTATTTAGCTGCGGTAAGTCATCTTCGTCTAGTGTCTTGTCATAAAATAAAGTCATTGTAAAGCGTAGAAGTTCTCAGAAATGCCACGATACCGAGGTGCCGTGGCTCTACGAGGGCGCGCTAGAGCCACGGTTTTACAATATTTACACGTTTCATCAATTATTATTTGCAGCATCACGACATCTACTGAAAATATATGTCACTACTTAGATTGCGCTTTTTGCCATCTTGCAGCAATTTATAAAAGTTCGTGAGTTGAATAAAAATATAGGCAGTTAATTGTTTTGTCGCTAGATGGCGCAGTTTTAAAGTTCCTTTGTGAATTGCCATTGTAAATAACAATTGGGTTTTACAGAAATTTCTACCATAACAAATGAGAGCAGTTTTCGTATTTTTAATTTCTGCATGGGTATTGTATACCTTGTATTTCCAAAATGCCTAAAATTATTTAGGGTTTGAAGTTTTTGTAGAAATAATGTGTTTAATATTACCAATAAAATAATAATACTGGTTACATCTAGGACGATGAATCAGAAGATTCAGTAGGGTTACATAGTGTTTTTGGTAGAATTTTTGATGTTTGAATAGGAAAAAAAAACTTCGCGCCAAAGGCGGGAATATGAAAATGGAAATATTTTTTTGTACAGCACAATAATATTTTAACCAAAGTTTACAATTAATTGCGTAAGTTTCATTTTTATTTATTCATATCTTTTACTATCTTGCCGCTCGTAAAGTTGTTTTTGGTTGTAATTTGATCAAACAGCAGCAACACCGCTACGAGCAAGCACGTATAATTTTATACACATGTAGGTCAATGAAAAAATGGCTTAACACCGAAGTTAGCTCGTATGTATCGTGGCAAGAAATATATTTTAATTTAAATGGCCTTCAGTGATCTATGTCACATAGGTAATGCGTATAAAACCGTCGAAAATGAAACGGATCAGGTGAGTCTAAGTGGAAAGTGCAAAACTGGTGTTTTGTTGTGTGCCGTAATTCCAATGGGTGTTGTAAAAATGTAAATGTCTCGATCTGTCAACCCGCACAAATCCGGGTGTAAAAACAAGAACAGTTTAAGAAAAGTGCCTATTTAGTTATCTTATGTATCACGTTTGCAATGAACACAAAATAATACAAGTGACCTGTGCGAGTTGTAAATCTAGATATCTCCAAATTTTCCTCTCGATTCTGTGCTGTGATGACATCGAAGAATGCACCTAATATTTTTAGAATTATGTAGTTTGTACGTTAGAGGACACAATAACAAGGTAACATTCATAATAAGCCAACTATTTTCAATGTTTATAGCTGTCTTATTTGATTCATATTGGACAGAGAAGGTAACACTTGGACAATATGCTAACATGTATGTTACCTACTTTGTACATGTTTACCATTTGGATTGGGTGTCCTTCATTTTGAACGATTGGTTAAATAACAAGTGGAAACTGAATGAATGTTGATCACAGTCATCATAATATATCTACAATCAAGTAAACAAATTGTTGTAATATCAAATTGATTTAATTCTGATACCACACCCTTGTTATTGTGTAGATAACATTTTAGGTATGTTTTTATCATTACATTCCAATAAGCTTTTCTTGCCTAACATTTATAATCAGTTATTTAGTACAATACTTTCGTTGTGTCCTCTTTTTATTCAATTGTGACTTAAGTTTTTGTAGGTCAGGGAAAAATAAAAGATGAATAATAATAAAAACAATAATACATTGCACGGGTGGATGAATGATGAGAGATACTATCTATAAAACATATAAGAACTTTTGTGCATAAATATTTACCTGAATAATATCTAGTGAGCAGTTTGATACTACACACAAAAAATACAAAAAAGTAGCTTTTTCGTAACAAAGGAGTCTTGACTTTAATTAACAATTTAGAATAAGTAATAGTAATAAGCAACACCAGGAAGAGTAAAATGTAGAAGTTTGTTATTGTTGGTAGTTAAGTTTGAACCATATGGAGCATTAACCTTGAGTAATTAAGCAATTAAATTTATTTGATAGTTTTACCTACCTACCTCTTTGTTCACTTTACGGTACCAGTTCACTAATCTGTTTTCTTATATGATTTTATAGTTCATAATTCATTTTACAAAATTAATTTATTTTATTACAAAATTAGGTGATATTGTTGTTACAAAATTATTGGTTCTCTACATCTGGCTATTGAGGTGTGTAAGTTTATAATAAGTTATATAAAACAGTCAATTCAATATCTAAAAAAATAATTTGTCAAGAAAATGTCAGGTCCCGTAAACACACTGCTTTAATCACAAATGGAAAAACCCTGTAATTGCTTATATTATTGAAACATCTTGAAAAATTATACAAGAGAAAAGGGCAATAACCTATGATAAGGAAACCTCAAGCATTTCAGTTTTTTCTGCATATATTTTATAACATCAACAAAATAAAGACAATAAGTGCTGTCATACTGATGATACAATAACTCAATATTTTTGGTAATAGGGGTAGCAAAATGTGGACATTTCTGCCAACCACTGAGCAGGGCTAACTTGATCTATATAAATCAACATATTTCTTCTCTAGAGCAAGCGTTTGAGCAATAAAAATGCATGAAAGATATCATTTGATTGTACATTGTTAAACATTTTCTTAAAGAAGTGATAATATGTCGATTTTATAGCTCATGGTAGCCTAACAGGTAAGGTATGTGGCCTGTGAAGTACACAGGCTTGGTTATCGCAAAAGATAATGTACTGAAGAGAATGCAGCTTTCCACATCTTGATATACCCTTACACAGTATAACGGCACCCTTGGGAAGAGATGTAGTGGTCCTATTCTCACAATGCTGAGTCCACACAGCCACATGGCATTTCACTCGATGTTAAATGACAATTTGAGTGCACATTGCCTTGATTGGGAATTGGGATTTCATTCTCTAGTAGAGAATGTGGAAAATTACTATTAAGTGTTTCATGACCGGTTCTTGGCTTGAGGGTGTGTAGGTAGCCAATTGAGTACTCGAAAATGCCTAACTACCATAGTATGTTTGCCTTTCTTTACAAATTTTACTTTCATATCATAAAGCACATTCTTTGTTTCTAAAACTCCATAGAAGCTTCAAGTAAAGTTGTCACCACTTTACTAGGAGTATGACTTTGACTAGACTATGACTTGACTGACTTGACTTGATGACTTCGACTGTGACTTGACACATATTTGCGTGAAATATCATTAACTAAGAAAAGAAAAAAGTATTATTTAAGTTGCATAAATTGTAGTGTTTTTATAATATTTCATAGTACACCTACAGAAGATTCATTTAAAGAAATACTGAGGCTTGCTACAATGCAATAAAGTGTCGTTCAGCTTGCACAGCGGCACAAGTCAACCCTAAACAACAGCCTCTTTTTCTACTTTTAAAGTGCTACACTTCTTACATGTTATTCTCAGCCTATACTGTAACTTCAAACTGAAATTAAAACCAGTGAAATTTTTCTGGCACAGAATTTTAGATAAAAGTTATTTATGTACAGAATATAAACTTAGATGATTTTGTCAAACAAATATTTCTTTGTAACCATACGACACTTACAGGGAAATACCCAGTTTATTTCATCAAACTAGAATTGCCTTTTGAATGATTTGATTCAATCCTTCATTTTGATAGCTTGTTGCATCCAAGGTAGTTTGATCCAACAACACATTACACAAAAGATTTAATACTTGTTTTTTATTTATTGTACAGTCGGAACGCATTATGGAAGAGAACTCTATTGTACGAGACCTCATCACCAATATTCTTGATGATGGGGGCCCCACAGATACCAGCAGGTCAGTAAATGCTCATCTATCTTCATGTAGATATAAATAAAAATGAAATGATTTTCGTTGGTAAGTGTATCACTTGAGAAAAGATCGTTGAGGTAGTCCAATTTGTGGTAGTCCAAAAAAATTTCAGTTTCTGATAGAACTCAATTTATCAGTACTTTTCTCACAGGCATTTTCTACATTCGCTTGAAGTAAATACCATAACAAGTGTCTACTATCATTGCAGCTCTATGCCACCACCGGAAAAAACACTAAACGGAATACAGACCAATGGTCTCTACCCCAAAAATGACATTGGGAATTCATATCTTCCACCATCCTACAACTCCTACCCTCTATCCAATTTCAACTACGGCCAAAATGAACAGAATGGCTACAACTACAATATGCAAAATGGATATGGTAACACCAACGGCTATGTCAACTACCCTGAAAATGATGTGAATGCACTGTTAGGGATGGATTTGCCCGATACAACAGACACTGTCACTCCTGAACAGCTAAATTTGCTCAGATTAGCTGCTCAGCAAATTGGTGGTGCTCAGTTCCAGAATCCCAACAAATATGACTACAATTTCTTCGAGCCAAACCAAAGAAATTCACTGCCGGAAACAAACATGTTTCCATCCAATAACTTCAACAGACCTAACAGTCTAAACTTAGATATGAACTACAACAACTTTGACAATTTCAATAATCAGAGATACTCAAACAATTTCAAAGACAGCCAAGACCCGGCTGAAATACTTGCTTACCTGACCCAGTTGAATATGTCTCTGGACAGAAATCAAGAAAATGGTGTTAACAACATGGATTTCAAAATGCCGATCGATCTCAACGGCCATTACCAAAACGATGCCAAGATACTGGAAGAAAGAAACAAGTACTACAATCGCAATTATCAAAATCAGCAGAATAAGAATTTCGATAATAATCACTTTTTTGATGCGATGCAAATGGACAGAAGTCCGCTGAATCAGAACTTTGATTATGCAAATCAATCGAAACCAAATAACTTCAAAACGAATGGATATAACCAGAACGAGTTTATGCAGCAACGTCGTGATATGAATGATGTAATGATGCATCAACAATTGATGCAACGCGATGGGTTCGCGAACGAGCAAAGACAGAATTTCGACAATAATGTTGGCAGAGACAATATGCAACAGATCGCTTTGATGAGGCAGAATCAGGAGTTGGCGCGCCAAATGAGCTTGTTAATGAGGAATCGTCCGCCGCCTAACCAGTTGAACGTTGACGTCTCGTTTCTACACGAAAATAACCCTTACAATCTTGGTGAGTAAATTTCATAGTTTTCATCAATAATAATAAATAGAGCCTCGACCTCGAGAGGCTCTCGTTAGACGGTTGGATCAAGGGTCAGATTCAGAAGGCAGTACTCCTTGACACGGCACGTATTGTCAGGAGGTTCCTCAGTCTGCAGCCCTAACCACCGGTAGCTTGGGCCTTGCCCCGCTGCTGGCGGCACACTAGGTTTAGGTTTTTTATTGTATTTTTGTAATACTAATTTTATAAAAATATTGTAAAAAACTTAGATTTAAGATTGAAAATAAATAAATGAATAATAATAATAATAACGACCAACAATCACATACATAGACCCAAGCACTACGAGGACCGTGGTCCCACAACACCCAGACCCAGAACATGTATTTGCGCTTTTTTTTTTCCTGTGTACAATTTTATTACTTGTCCTACCGCGGGAATCGAAGCCGCCGCCTCCGGGCTATGAGCCGACCTGCTCAACGACTACACCACAGAGGCTGGCATTAGTACTTCATTATTATATTGTTTTGCTCTTTGCTTCAAATTACTTTCTCACTGAATGGAAAGCAACAAGACTGTCAAACTATTACAAATAAAATTTTAATATAATTTAAAATCGGCCGTAATTTACGAGCCACAAATTTTAAACGTAAATGTTGCCAGCTAATAATTTTTTGTTACAATTTCAGGTCTCGGTGCGCTCCTGGGCCCAAGTCCGCCAGTTCCACCGCCAGTGCTGCCATCGCCTATGTTAGATCTCCCTCTTTTAGCGCCTTTTTATGCCATGAGGAATATGAGGTAATTTTTATCAATGTATACTAATATTATAAAGAGGAAAGATTTATATGTAAGTATGTTTGTAACGAATTGGCTCAATAAGTACTGAACCGATTTTAAAAATTCTTTCACCATTTGAATGCTACATTATCACTGATTAATATAGGCTATTTTAAGCAAGAAAAAAATGTTTATTCCAAAATGTTTAAAACATAAATTTCCACGCGTGCGAAGCTGGAACGAGCCGCTAGTTTCTTTAACAAATTTAGTTATGCAGATGACATGGTACTTCTGAGCGCAAAGGTCAAAAGCTTAACTGATATGAAGAGTTTTGGCGGGAAAACGAAAAAGATCACGTTACGCATTATATTATTTTCCAAAACTTGTGTTATTTTCAGTGTTAGTGCATAAAATTGGTGGCATTTTATTAGTTAAGCGCTGGATTACAGGCATGAGTGTGTGAAAGTGGTATAATGATGGTGAAACGTTTTTTTTCGTATTGTTTCCAAAAGTCCATAGAAGCTTCTGGTAAAGTTGCCACCACTTTACTAGGAGTATGACTTGACTTAACTCTGAGATGACTTCGACTGTGACCTGACACATTTACGTGAAATATCATTAACTTGACAAATTATCAATTACTTGACACTGGCTAAATACACAAAAGTGTGGAGCCAAGACACAATAAAAAAATGATATGAAAATACTTGTCAGAAACGCGGTAACATCATCCGGCATCCTCCACGCTCGACTGGACGCGTGCTACGAGCAATGGCGGCAGTTGGAGCGAGAGAGGAAACGTACCGAGGCGCGGCTGGCGCTTGCCTTCCCCGGTCGGGCTGTGTCTTCTTCCAACTCCATCCCGGTGCCGCGCCTGCCGCCCTGTCCCTCCAGGGTGGACCGGCTCACTGTTGACATGTTGCGGGAACATACTAAGGTAAATGCTCACAAAGCCACTCATGACTTTATCACCATTATAAATATAGCCAGGTTCGACTCACAAAGCCTTTGAGTCACTTATGTATCAATCATCATCAGTCATTTGAGCAAGTTATGACTTATTAGAAACAAATATCTAAGTCATCAGAGTCAGTTGTAATTTAATTATTAGAAATTGTCATCTGAAACAGGTGTGACTTCATCATCAGAAATAGTCAACTGAGTCAGGTATGACTTATCAGAACCAGATATCGTAGCCAGTTACTGCTTTATCATTATTCGAAACAGTCACCTGAGCCAGATTTCACTTCATTATTATCATCATCATCAACAGTCATCCGAGTCAGATATGATTTCAACATCATCATAAATAATCACTCATCTTAACAAGATATGAGTTCATCATCAGGTTTGTGTTGACCCTCTCCCAAAGCTATTAGTAGAGCTAGTCGTTCACCTGATGTTAAGCGACACGTCCGCCCATAACAGAACAGTGTCACTCGGAACTCCAAAATATAAAGTTTCGCGTGACACTGCACTGCGCACATCATCCTGAGACATCAACACATTCCGTTAATAAAAGTACTTGACTGTGAGATCAGATAATAAAGTCTCAATTGCCCAGTAATTTCACTAGCTCCAGTGCCCTTCAAACCGGAACACAGTAGTGCTTGCGCACTACTGCTTGGCGGCAGAATAACTGGCAAAGCGGTGGTACCTACCTAGACGAACTTTGCAGAAAAGTCCTATCACCTAGTACCACAACTATTTTGAAAACCAATTTCTTTCCAAATCCAGGTCTTAACTCTAATGGGCAAGATGGAGACTCTCCGGGCAAGCGTATGCGTTGCCCAGAACAAGAAACCCAATAAACCTGAAGAGAACAAGATCACAGTTCTCAAACGAGGCCAGGAGAATGTTGCCAGTGATAATAAAGATGGAGTGGACCCAACCTCCTTCGATCCTAGCTCTTGGAGGGATGATGTCAAACATCTGGCTGAAATGTAAGTTGTTTTTATTTATTACTAGTTGCACCCCGTGGGTTTACTCATCCCACGCGAAAATTTCACTTTCCGGGATAAAATGTAGCCTATATGTTAATCTAGTGTATAAGCTATCTTGGTACTGAATTTCATCCAAATCCATTCAGCCGTTTGAGCGTGAAAGAGTTTCAAACACACAAACTCACATACAAACTTTCGCCTTTATAATATTAGTGTTATTAGTGTGAAAGTGGAATGATATCATAAGATTAACTACCAGCTTTACTAGTCATTCTTTAGTAGCTAAAATAAAACTTTACTTAAAATGTAAGTAATATTTTACTTACACTTTAAGTAAAGATTTATTTTGATTTGGAACACACTAGTTGCGCCCCGCGGTTTCACCCGCGGATAAAAAGTATTTTAATTGTTTGCTCATCCCACGGGAAAATTTCACTTTTCTGAGATAGATTGTAGCCTATATGTTAATCCAGTGTATACGCTATCTTGGTGCCAAATTTCATCCAAATCCATTCAGCCGTTTGAGCGTGAAGGAGTAATAAACATACAGACATACACACATACAAACTTTCGCCTTTATAATATTAGTGTGATGACTGAAGTAAAACTTCTTTAGCTCCATCTATCGGCCGGTATAACTTACTTTTTACCTTGTTTGATGTTAACGTCGCCATCTTGACCGTCTTAAATTATCATTTTAACGGACATACCAATATAATAATAAAAAAAATTTACTTTGTTATGTTGACAATGGAGATCTACGTGAAGCAACTTCAACTTCCGTTCGCCTCGCATTTACCAGCTTACTTCCCAAGTCGAGCGTGCGTAAAGAAGTTTTACTTTAAAAAAATCATCGAAATTGGCACTATTTTTTAATTTTTTTTTTAAAATATGTGTGGGCATTTCACACAGCGCCATCTAGCCCCAAACTAAGCAAAGCTCGTACTATGGGAACCAGATAACTGATACAATACTTAGATACTTTTTTTTTGTAAATACATACATAGAATACAATATAAACACCCAGACACAGGACAAACATCAATGTTCGTCACACAAAATGTTTGTCCTGGGTGGGAATCGAACCCACGACCTGCAATTCAGAAGGCAGGGATACTACCAACTGAGCTATCGGGCCAGTCAAGTCAACTATATTTGTTTAATTTCAGTGCACCACACAAGGAGGTAGAAACAGCAATGTTGAACTGGCGTAATGCAGTTAGTGGGGTGCAGTCAGCGCGGAAACGGGAGATGCATCCTCCGCAGCATCCACGGACGCAGGCGAACGACCGTAAGCTATTTACCCTACGGTCGATTTGGACCACTTTTTATCTATCCATTTCCAAATTTGTCCACATTCCAATTCGTCCACTCCTAATCGATCCTACTTTCTTTTTTCACGAATTAAAAAAAAAAGGAGGATCTCAACTAAATCGTGTTTTTTGCTTATTTTAGACCAGTTGCGCCCCGCAAATAATAAGTTTTTAATTATTTGCTCATCCCACGGGAAAATTTCACTTTTCCGGGATAAAATGTAGCCTATATTAATCTAATCTAATCTTGTATAAGCAGTAACGAATTTCATCCAAATCCAAAGCCGTTTGATCGTGAAGGAGTAACAAACATACACACATACAAACATTCGCCTTTATAATACTAGTGTGATTACTTCAGAACTCTCTACTCAAAATAAAAATATAGAGTAAATAAATCCACCTTTAATCCAGTGTTATTATTCCTCAGCGATCCTGCAATTGGCTGAGGCGGTGAAACAACTCTGTGTGTGTGCGAGAAGAGCGCGCGCCGCCATGTGGTGCGATCTCACTCTAACCGCTGCGCTGGCGCCCCCTGCACTCCTGGTAACTATACATAACTGTTGCGAAAGACAAGAAAGAAAGAAAGAGTTTTGGCGGGAAAGCGAAAAAGATTGCGTCACAGCATTGTATTATTTTCCAAAACTTGTGTTATTTTCAGTGTTAGTGCATAAAATTGGTGGCATTTTATCCGTTAAGTGCTGGATTACAGGCGTGAGTGTGGGAAAATGGCATAGTGATGGTGAAACGTTTGTTTTCGTGTTGTTTCCAAAACTACATAGAAACTTCAAGTAAAGTTGCCACCACTTTACTAGGAGTATGACTTTGACTAGACTATGACTTGACTAGGTGACTTCGAATGTGGCTTGACACATAATTGCGTGAAATATCATTTACTTGATGATTATCAATTACTTAACACTGGCTAAATACACAAAAGTGTTGAGCCAAAACATAAAAAAAAAGAAATAAAGAAAGAAGACATTTGACTGGCCAGATAGTTCAGTTGGTAGTAGCCCTGCTTTCTGAATTATGGGTTGTGGGTTCGATTCCCACCCAGGACAAACATATGTGTGATGAACATAGGTGTTTGTTCTGTGTCTGGGTGTTATATTGTATTCTATGTATGTATTTACAAACAAAAAGTATCTAAGTATTGTATCAGTTATCCGGTTCCCATAGTACAAGCTTTGCTTAGTTTGGGGCTAGATGGCGTTGTGTGAGATGTTCACCCATCATCATCATTATGTTATAGGACATTCTACTAATATTATAAATGCGAAAGTTTGTGAGTACGGATGTATGTTTGTTATTCTTTCACGCATAAACTACTAAACGGATTTGGATGAAATTTGGAACACAAATAGTTTATAGCCTGGATTAACGCCTGGATGCTTTTATCCACGGGTAAAACAGCGGGGCGCAGCTAGTACAGTATAATTTAGAGAATAGACAAAATAACAGTGTAACGTTATGTAATGTCACGCAACTTTGATTTTTTTTATGTTAGTGAATGATGTGACGAGCTAGTCGTTCACCTGATGTTAAACGACACGGCCGCCCATAACAGAACAGTGTCACTCGGAACTCTGAAATATAAAGTTTCGCGTGACACTGCACTGCGCACATCATCCTGAGACATCAGCACAGTCTAGTAATAAGATTACTCGACTGTGAGATCAGATCGTAAAGTCTCATTTGCCCAGTAATTTCACTAGCTACATTGCTCTTCAAACCGGAACACAGTAGTGCTTGCACACTACTGCTTGGCGGTAGAATAACTGGCTAAGCGGTGGTACCTACCTAGACGAACTTCGCAGAACGGTCCTGCCACCTATGCTATTTCTCCTGTTGCAATGCAACATGAGAAATTTCCATACTAACTATGCACATAAACTGCGTATTGCAACTGTCAAATCCGTACAAATTTGTTTTCCTTACGGTTGCAATTTTACAAATTTGTAGCCGGATTCAAACCAGTCGACGTCACATTCGACGCCGACCAAACAGCCCACTCAAGAGAACGCCAACGCCTCAAACAACGCCAAGCCAGCCGTTGACGAAGCCAAAGAGGTAAGATAGCGATGCAAATAACTAATTGACAGCCAGTAGGTTGGCTCATATCCTGGAGGCGGCGGGTTCGATTCCCGCGGCAGGACAAGTATTTGTGCACAGAAAAAAAAGCGTATACATAAAAGCAAATACATGTTCTTAGTCTGGGTATTGTAGAACTGTAGTCCTCGTAGTTCCTGGGTCCCTAGGCAGAGAATCTTAGGGTCCAGAATCTATGTATGTGATCGTTGGGGGTTATTATTATTATTCTTGATGTGATTACTTTGTTATTAATCCAAACCGGAGAATAATATTGTTACCTACTCATTTCAAAAAGTCTACTCTGCATTTTTATCTAATGGACATAGTACCTTTGTTCTTTTAACTAACTAATACAACAATATAACTACTACTAATAAATATGTAGGAAGAACGGGTTTTGCATGGATTGCAAACTGTAGAACTATAGGCCTTCAGCATGTCCACACCGCGCCGTGTCCGGAGCAAGAATGGCATGTAGTACACCGAGCGCTCCGTTTTTATAGCCAGATGGGTGGGGGAGCGATGACAGCTACCGGTGTTGCCACTGTAGTCAATTTAAATGCTACCACAGGGTAAATTACAGTACCACCCGCTGCGCATAGAGTTTACAACGCGGCGTTGCCGCCGTCAAATACTATTAGGGTGTTATTATTATTATTGTTTCACAGGAGAAACCGACCACCGAAATGCAAGCAACAAAAGCAGAAGTATCGACGACGACCACACCGACCACTTCGAACGGCGCAAACATCACCAAAAACGCTACAGCAAACAAGCAGACGGACAAAGACAAGAACCATCAGCAGCGTCGGACGCAGAATTACAAGAAATTGAACCAGCGGAACGATTTCTACAGGAACCAGAGGTACGACAGCAGGTTTATGCAAAATCGTCACCCATATCATTATCTGGCTACAGGGCCTATTAATTAAATTAAAAAAATATGCTTTAAACGCATCAAATGCTTTAACTATATGGATTTGACGTGAATAAGTTCTATCAGGCACTGCTATTTGCGTGAATTATGCAGTGCGACACTGTATTATTTAAAAAAAACCGTTTGGCTTGCCAAGCCGTGCCCTAAATATGCAGGCATATTAAAAACTTAATACTTTTCATAGTTCTAAAAAGTTCACTCAACTCAGCTGTCTATTAAATGCCAAAAATGTTATTGAGAAAATGTTGCCAGTGTGTTAAATTTAGAACTTATTCATTAGATACGGAAATCAACCATGTATTTATTTACTAAGTTATACGGTATTGCCTTCCAAAAGACAACTATTGTCCTAATGTTAGGGGGTTGCCAGTAATCGAGAGAAATGAGGCTCAGTCTGAGCATTAAATGTAGCCTTTTTTCACTCGATTGTTGTTGCCATATATCGGAACTTATGATTTGAGATTCTAAAGGCAGCTGATAAGCAAAAAGTATTTATATCTCGTATTCGATAGAGTTCAAATTCCAAAGCTTTTTAACAAGGCTATTTTGAAAATCTAGATGTTTTAGTGCAATAATTATAAACGTCCTCTCGCTGTGAAGTGTCGCGTTCAATAGGGAGTAAGTAGTCCCTTGTAGTAAATCAATTTATGCTCATTTCCGAACGAAATAACGTGACTGAGCCTTCCACGATTTTAGATGTGCTCACAAAATTACTCTGTTAGACTTGTTTTAAGAGTAATTCGCGTCTTCTCAATAAACAGACGCTAAGATCTTTTTAAATGTTGAAATGGGATCGATGCAATCTTTATTATCATATCAACATAAAATGTAGTTAAAAAATAACGACATCCACTTTTTCTATTGAATAATATATGCATTTAAGTGTAACATGACAACGCTGCGTCGCTAGCCAGTGTTGCCATAGTTCCGCAAAATATAAAAAGTGAATGTGCGTAATAGCAAGGACTAAACAGGTGTAATAGAGACCACGTTTATATGAAGAAAAGAAATATAATATAAAATATATTACTCAAAATATGTGTGTAGGTTAGTTTGTAAATGTCAAAGGTGACATTTAAGCTGCGTTATTTATTAATCGTGCTTAGCTGACGTTAACGTTATGGTAATAGGTGTCGACGTACCTTCTCGTTGTGGCTAGACGTTCACTTGCCAAACTCAATTTTTGAAATCCGTGTGAGCGAATTAAGAAAATATTACGTCAAAAAATTAAAAACGTGTGTGTTTGGTAGAAATATGTAATAAAATTGATAATTTCTACCATCGCATTTGGATATTTCTACCATCTTCTAAATGACTGGTAGGAAGATGTGACAATAATAGTGCGTCACAACGCATTGAAAACCGTAGCAGTATCGATCGAACTTAAAGGAAATGGATGTGAAATTCTCAATATTGTACTAAATTGACTTGCTAAGACATTTTGAAGTAAACAGAAACTAGTTGCCTCAGTTTGCCTCGTCTATTTCCTTTAATAATATATGTGTTTCATATAAGTTGTTTAATTCCGAAAACTACATATCTACCTCCAATTAATGTACACAATATGGAAATTGACTCAAATTCAACTTCTAGTCATAAATACATGAATAATCTCTTAAAATATAACCCTGACTGATTATAATTTCGCTCACACGGACATAGAGAAACTCTCAAAATGTGATGTTCTTTAATAACTAGTTGACACTATTTTAATATATCAACGTGCAAAAATAACAAAGTATAATGAAATTAAGTTAAAAACTATTAGGTGTTAAGTGTAATTTTTTGTTTATTTAACAAATGACGAAGTTCTGACTTCGCTTTAGTGTGTAAGTGCTTTAACAGAAAGGTAATGGTTATATTAAATAGAGTGGAATTGATCGTTGCTAAGGGAATGGTGTTTATGAATCGTTTATGTATATGGCATACATAACATATAAAACATTTAAATCGTATATGGGCAGGTTGTGGGGACTTTTAAAAACAAGCAAAATTTACTCGTTATGAAAACTGCTGCTAAAACCCGTCACTATTTATATTTGACTTAGTTTTGTTACAGTTCTTTAACTCTCAAAATGGACGAAAAAAACTGGATATTTATATACTTAACCCGAATTTTTATACAAAAACTCTTTCTATAATCGTCCTGTAATATATTTGGAAGTGAAAATGAAGAGTATTCGAAATATTAGCCCTGATAGCGATATTCTCACGCCTGCCTTCTATAAGTTTATTGTTTAAGATCGTGAAGGTTTTCGTCAATTCATAATTTTAATTTGTACCGTAGCATATATCTAAACCTATTTATTCGCGATGCTACGGTAAGTTAACGAAGTTAGATAAAACAAATATATTTGCACTCGTGTTGTTTAGTAAAATTGCCAAATGAATTGACTTCAAAAATGGATAGATAGTCAGTTGCTCACATAGATAGTTATTTTTAATAGTCGTATTTTGCATGATATCTGCCAAAAGGGTATTCCAGTATGTAAAATATGCTTCATATATATTGTCGCTTTAATTTATATTCGGGTGATGCACAAAGTTTTTTTTCTGTCTAACAGAAATGACAGTTGAAATAACCAAAATGTTGTAGTGTTAGTGAAATTCTTCCATTTACGTTCATATTAGTTTTAAGTTTAGTTTCTTTTAATAAAAAAAACATTGAAAGTTTTTGGGGTACCGGTTTATACATTTCTCTTTTTCCGTAACAACGTAAATAACAATACCTAGGTTAGTATTTTTCTTGGCACTGTAATAAAATAAAAGGCATTTTAAGTGATCTTTTAATAACGTTTAAAAATTAATCCAAACATTTTTTTCAACAAATTCACGTTGTTTCTTTAAAGTAATAACACATTGAAACCTTTTAAGAATTTTGAAATTTTTATCATTTGGTGCCCTTTCATATGCTGAATGATTAAGAAAATGCAACTTATATTAGAGACATAATAACTATATTAGTACGTGTCCAATATTGTAGTGCCTTTCAATTAAAATGTGCATGCATTTTATCACCCTATGCGATTTGTACAAAAATGTAACGCTAACCTAATAGTTTATTTTTCTTTACGCTATTTCACGTAATGCATTTTGCTTTGGCAGCTATACCCTATCTTAGTGTGACGATAAGGTTGCTAAATGCTAAAATATTGGGGTTGGTACGTTCAAAAAGATATTGGGAAAGAAGAGCTAATTAATATCCTGAAGTGATTTATTCGTTTATTGAGATTTTTCGAGCCAACTCCATACAAAATGCTTCCATTTATTTAAACGTGTTTAAATACATTAGTACAATCGATTCGCCCCGCGTTTATCGAATAGCATGTAGTGAAAAGTATATTTATACCTAATACTTTTTAAAACAATTTTTTTAGCACAATGAGTTAAGTTTTATAACGTATTTAGTAGTTAAATAAAATTATTTCACTGTTAAATATTACTGATATCTACAACTTGATGTTTTAACTTCACTGTTTTTTCTGATGTTGCCATATTATAGTAACTATTTACCTCAAAATCGCTGTCTTGCAAATCATTAGAGAACAATCAATTTTTATTTTCGATCTTGCAACACTTGGTACATTTATCAAGGTACTTTTATGAATTAATTTGTCACGAGTTGGTGGCACTCAATCAATTTTTATATTGAAAAGGAATTGGTTTTGACTGCACTGTTACACAGGTGTTAGGATGTTTTTAACCACCGTTTATAATATTACAATGCATAGTAAAATGAGTATTTTACAGAATAAATGTATGACTAAAATTGACGCTTTTAATAAGAAATGCGGAAAATCAATTTTCAGCAGTGTAGTCAAAATTATAGATATATTTTATTTATTTAGTTTCATTCGACACATATAGATTTATTTACTTTTATTTATTAAAATTAACTGTTTTTTTTAAATGAATTGAATTGGCTATGACTTTCCAATACTTGCATGGAATATAAATTTGTTGTTAGGATAAATTGTAAATTATAATACATTCTTGAAAGTGTCACAGCTAGCTTCTTCTAAAATGATGTCGCGTTTGATTGGGGCATTGTCTTGGAAATTAATTACAGTAGAATATAATGTTCTACATATTGATTATATTAATTATATAAATGACTATATATTTTGAGTGGATGTTACTTATAAACATTTTTGAAAACAGAAATAATTAATGGTTTATTTAAGTTTGAATGAATGATGACTCAAACTCGCTGAAGCTCTCAGAGCGATTTAAGCCTTTTTTAAGGGATTTGTTATCCACAGCAGTTCTATACTATAGGTCAGGGATGACGAACCAACGGCACGCGTCACAATATTTTGGGTACATCACTGATCACAATTTTTTTATTTTTTTATTTTTATTTTAAGGAATGACGTGACGAGCTAGCCGTTCGCCTGATGTTAAACGACACGGCTGCCCATACCAGCTGCAGTGTCACTCGGAACTTTAAAGTATAGAGGTTCGCGTGACACTGCACTGCGCACGTCATCCAGAGACATCAGCACAATCTAGTAATAAGATTACTAAACTGTGAGATCAGATCATAAAGTCTCATTTGCCCAGTAATTTCACTAGCTACAGTGCCCTTCAAACCGGAACACAGCAGTGCTTGCGCACTACTGCTTGGCGGTAGAATAACTGGCAATAATAATGCACTACGACAAAAAAGGGTGAAGTAGGTATTGTATGACGAGCGGACGCGAGTGATACCTAAGCTCAGGGTGCATTCTGCTAAAAGTGACTTCTCACAACCCTAACATATGTTATTTGTCACCTAATTTGCAACAACAGAAATCACACTAATTTAACTTTAATTTTTTTTTGTTTGAAACATTGCTAGATGCTTCTAATTTTCTGTAGTAAATAAAGAGTTTTAAATTGAAGGGTTGAGAATAAAAAGGGTTTAACTGTCAAATTGATAGTTTCGAGAAAATTGACTTTAAACTTCAACGACGTCATTTTAATGTAGAGTGCTTATGAGGTAATAGAAAAGGTTTATGTAAGTTTCAGTTGCTTGAAAATGTTTTAATTCTATTATAAAATACTAAATATAGTACTAATTCAAACAATTACTGTAAAAATATAATATAATAAAATAAATATAATAATGTTTTTATGCTAAACGAACTGTATTCCTGTAACAGATAACCGGTTTTTAGACTCAAAATCCTTTTAAGCCTCATATCGGTATTTTGAGAATGTATTATTGTAGATAATTTCACGCTGAATCTAACAATACCCATAAGTCATTTTGTGAAAAAAAGTCAGTTAAACCCTTTTTGTTCTTACCCCTTCAATTGATAGCATTTATTATTATTATTTTCGCAATAGCCACACTCAAAATTATTTGATGGCACGTCTATGACCTCATAAAAGATTTGTTTAGAAAAATGGCGCGTTGATACGTAAAGGTTCAGCATCCCTGCTTAGGCCTATGATAAACGAAGGTATACGGAAAGTGTATCTGCTTTAAAGTTGGATGGCTGTGAACTAAAAGAAAGTGGAGTGAAAAAAAATATAGTATTAAAAATAAGGCAATGCTCTAATCAGTTTCATTTCTGGCTCAGCAAAAGCTTGTTTACACCTTCCGAACTTATTAATCGAGGTAAATTGTTGTTAATTCTCGACCGAATTATTCGTGCAACTTAAACACGGACGACATTTGATTTCGGCCATTTAGTAATTTGACCTTTTTCGGCCATATGTCCGGTTTGTAAAACGGTTGAGATAAATTGTAACTGGTGATTCGGACCACTTTAATTAATTTTAATTTACGCATTTTTGTATTTGGTTGTTATTTTGTCTTATCTAAAATGCGGTTGATGTAAGCAAGCTACATTTATAGCCCAAATTTGGTTTAGCTCAATTATTGTTCCTTCCGTCCATACAATATTGGAATTATTCACATAGTATAAGCTCACCCTTCAGTGCATTTCTACCCCCAAAAAACGTCGTTATCGCAATGCTACTTTTTACTAATTCTATAAACGTGTTATATCGTAATTATTAAGTTTATTAGTACTCCTCTAAGGTAAAACGCTATTTAACATATAAAATATGATTTCTGAACTTTCATCGTGACCAACGCTTATAACAGCATATCTCTGTAAGAATATTGTGTGATATTACCTAATTATATTTAATGAAAAATGTCCTTTACTTAGTCCTAATACGTGAAATAATTTCTAAAAAATACCAAATCTATTCAGTACTTAATTTAAAGCCAATATTGTGAACGCTTATTATGGTATGATAAGTGTAAGTAAATGATTCTAAATCCTAAATGTTATCAATGATTCGTCCTTTCGCTTCCTAAAGGACCTTTACGGCCAGTTGTGGACCTAAAGAATAACTACGGCATCAGTTAAGGAGATTATTGGCATTATATCAAAGGTAGACTATTTAAGACGTAGAATACTTGGGATCTATAGCGGGTAATACAATCCCATTTTCTAGTAGGTACAATTTCGCCAAATGTTAAAGTCCCTTATTAATTTGCTGCGAGTGTTCTAAATTTAAATATCTCACTCTAATGGCGTAGTTATTCAAGGTCCGGAACGGTGTAATAATTCGCTATCTGTATCTCGAATTTACGCGATGTATACATAATTAAGGTGCTAGGCAAAATGGTTTCGGGAACGCTGGTTTTTAGATGTGGATATGGGTAGCGGATTGCAGCATAAGTACTGTGCTTCAAAAACTTGAGAGTCGTTTCCATATAATATAGCTTTTACCTTTTCTAACGTACGAGACGAACTCGAAAGTTTATTGAGTGCAGTTACAGGTCCAATAGTAAATTATTTACCTAAGGGAACTTACGAACGCTAGATTTTTGTAGTTAGTGAAATGCATGAGAAATTTTTTATCACTATAGCGACTGTTGAATTATTTTTGTTGTTTTGTTTATCGATTAGTCAATGTTTAGAGATTTCTAGTGAATTAGACCGTGTGTAACATATATTTTCGTACATTTTCGGCCCTGTTTCGCCGAGCAATGGTGGCCTAAGATACGTGTATCCATAAAGAAACAGTTATGTATTTTTGCTCCTAAAATCCTGAATGTACAAAATGCACCACCTCTAAAGAAACCAGCTAGATATTTTATTATTTAGAACGTAGTGAAGGTTTATACCATTTTAGACCGAACGAAGCACTGAACGAAAGACTATTTTACTTTGTGTCGTGGGTCTTGCAAGTTTAAAGTACATACAAATAAAATAGTGTTTCATGTTCACTGTCGGTCTAATGAGCAAGACTGGGAATGGTTCTCTTTATTATTTAAATATTTAACGTAAACCTTGAAACATAATAGTTATCGTGTTTTAAAATAGTTTATCTACATTAATAATATAAGACATACGAAGTTGGTGTGATCTTTGATAGGTCTGCAGAACTATGTGGCTGATTTAAAACTGTTTTAAGGTGTAATAGGCTGTAACAAGGTTGCTTATTGCCTTCCCTAATTGAAGTTTTCAGTCCAGGTTTAAACTGAAAAATGTAGTTTCCCCGAGTCATTTCGAGACTGGATAGAGCCGCAAAGCGAACGGCTAGTTTTGTATAACACAATGTTCCTTAACACATTTTGCTTCGGTGTTAAATACACTCCTACAAATTCATTTATTAATGTGGATCAATCTTAGAGCTTTATCGAATTTGATAATAATTTACGGACTATTTATATAAAAAACGGTGTAAACTGAATTAAAAAAAAAAACGATGTGGTAGATTCATAACTCACTGTTTAGATAGTTTATTCCTGCAAAAGATGTATTGTAGTTGATTTTTTATCTATTTTAAATGATGCTAGATGTGTAGGTACGGTATCGATGAGCCATTGCTACGTGGCGTTGTTAGGTATAGATGAGATAGGCCCTAAAGCTTTTAGAAAAAGTCTAATAGTTACATGTGTTTAACAAAAAAAAAGTGTTATAAAAGAATCCTCGTTTAGAACAAATCGTAACTATTTAGCATATTAATTGGTGTGTACTTTGATATAAGGGTAAACGCGGTGATGGTTTAGTAATAGACGACCTAATTGTGTCCGTCGGCTCAGAAAATTCCTTATTTACATAGTGCGAGTATTCGGTTGAGTCGGTATAGAATTGCGGCCGAATCGGCATAAACTTGGCCGAAAATTTACAGTGTGAAACACAAGTGACAATGAACTTGGGTAAATTTGAACTGGAATAAATTAACCAGTTGACATACGCAAGTCATTTCGGCTGAATTAGTATTAGTTGTGAGCCGTTTGTAACTCGTGTATGCACAAAATACTCTTTGAATTTAATCACTTTTTGATACCAATGTCGTTCAATGGTTACTAAAGGCTATGTTTTAAATATTAGTTGCAAGTGAATAGTATTTTTAATAGCGGAATGAGCGTGGACAATAACTGTGGTCGTCCTTTTGAGTCTATTGTGATATGTAATGAGCCAGTTGCCTGAGCGGGCCTTGAGGGTTGCCACCATTCGTTTTAATTTTACTCTATTAGATTCTTAAGTTTTAACGTCGCTTCTAGCCTACTAGGTTTTACCGTAACACTAGATAGGGTCACCACTAGGCAGGCTTGTTTTTCTACATCGGGTATTTAGCGGAGTCGATATATTTTGAACCGTTGTTTAGTGTGCATAGTCTACTAATATTTTTGCTACTCGCCAGTTAAGTACGCGCAGTGAATATTTTTATCTGTCCAGTTTATAGGAATGGCATAATGAATTTTATACGCGAGGACCAAAAATCTGGTTATTTTGTACGTGTCGATAAATGAAAATAATACAAGATTTATTTTGCCAGTTCCTCTTAAATGTAAGTGAGAATTTCTGAGAATATTTTTATAGTTGTAAGTGTTGGTAAATTAATTTTTACATTATGTACTTGTGAGTGGACACAAGTATTAAAACTCGGGTGTTCTGACTCCGGAATCAACTTTTTCCCCATCCTCAGTTTCTGTCACTTGAAAAACCCTGGTATCTTAGGTTTTTATAATCGAATAAAATAGTTTTTAATTGTGGTGCTACACATAATGTTGTCGACACCGATGTGTATCGTGTTTAAGTTGTGACAGTTATATAACTTTTAATATATTGTGTTAAAACATAACAAGGCAAATGTATTGGGGCGTTCTGGATCGTTTGTTTTTATGTACGTGTTTTTATTACAGTTGAAATCTCACTACATTTAGTCCGGTTATGATTGCAGTTGTTTTTATAAATGTAAACTATGGGTATTGAAATTTGTATTTAATCAATGTATCAAGCATTTTGTTATAAACTTTTCTCCATAGCTTCTTTGTCATCTTGTTTTAAGTAGATTTTGTGTTAACGGAACCGTGACAATTTCTGACACACCCTCAATGTTGAATTCAGCTTTACATGTTTGAATTTAAAGCTCGTTGTTGTATATCTTTTTAAATAGATTTCGATGTTTATATAGCAAATTTTTTATTGTATTTTTTTATCAGGTTCGTAAAAATATCCGGCGTAGCGTTCCAATAATTTTGAGAGGAACTGCAATTGAAAAAGGAAATATGATATACTTGTCGCGGTTGCGTTTCCACTAATTTTAACAATCGTACGTTACATATAGCTTGTTCCCAATTTTAATATTTATTGGTAGCAAAGCTGTTGGCTTAAACTTAACTAGAAACAAAATTACACCAAATTTTCGCTAATATGCGTTTATAGAATTCCTCAAAAGTTCCTATTTCCTTCCTTCTCTATTCCTAATTTCTAAAAGACAAAATGATTCGATATTTTTTTTAACAAAATGCGTGAAAATTTTATTTCAAATAATATGTTTACCTCTGAAGATAATTATCATGACCAAATGCGATAATTTAGTGAAATACAAATTCTGAAACAATTTTATTTCACCAGTGAATGGAATTTAAATAAGTTTACGATGGCGTAAACTCAATTCAATTGAATTCTAATATTTTATTTCAATAAACCAAACAAAGAGTGAAACCGTTATTTCAACTGCCCTTATAAATCCTAAACTTTGTGTTACTAAATTTTTATAAACTAGTTAAGTTTAAAGCAACGGAATTGCACTGTTACTGTCAACTCCAAATGTTACATAGCATTTCTCACACTGCCAGCCAAATACCCATAACGTATTAACTGCATTAAGTTTTTATTATCATTGTTTCTTTGTTATAATTTTTTTTTGTTGATTTTTTCGCAACGCTTTGTAGGCGTAATGTATGTACATGAAATAGATGTTTGATAACCACTAGTCTTTATCTCAATGTATAACTTTGGATCTGTCCGTGTTTTGAAATACTTAGAAGTGTTAATATACTTAATCTATTTTGGAGGTCTGTTTCACCATACGCTGTTAAAATAAATTTACTTACCAGTTAAAGGCAAAGTACGCGGTCAGTTCTACCAAGAGAATTTTACTTGGCATTGAAAGATCTTGACTGGCTTCATAGCTCAGTTGTCTCTCTGCCTTTTAAACTGTAGGTTGTGGGTCGATTCCCACCAAGGGCAAACATTTGAACATCGATGTTTGTTCTATGGCAGGTTTTTTTATTCTGTATATGTATTTACAATTAAAAATTATATAAGGATTCTATCCAGCTATTTGGGTCCCATAGTACAAGTTTTGTTTAGTTTGAGGATAGATGGCGCTGTGTGAAAAGGCCACACATATTTTATGTATTTATAAAGATCTTATAATTTTTGAAAGATTTCCCTCGTTATTGATTGATTTTTCATCTAGAATCTAGAAGTAGGCTATAAAAAGCATCTAAATATCTATTCCTTCATAAAAGGAAGTTATTGTGCTTGAATTTTATTCCGCTAGGTACCTTTATAGTGCTATCGACTTATGTTCAATTAACTTATGTCATCTCTTTGGTTTCATTGAATTAGAAAGAGTTGACGATTTAACACCAAAAATAATTTGATGTCGAATTACAGTGCAATTTTAAAATCTACCACCAAATACCTCATATCGGAACGATTCTAGATTATTCTATTTTATTACTTGCAGTAAAACTTCCTACCTCCTATTAAAGTTTTTTTATTACTAAAGGAATGCTATTGAGCCTTCTATGATTATGGCGGCTATATGTGAAACAGGCTCCAAGATTTTACAAAATACTGTCTGTGGTGATTATCGAATTTTATGAGCTTAAATTGTATAGTAAAAATTTCCGGTGTACACTATCGGTATTGCTATGTATTGATGTTTGTGCGCATAATGTGGTATGTTAATGCACGCCTTTTTATTTACATTAGTCTAATCTATGTTTTAATGCATACATATAAGTATCATGTTGGCTTGTATCAAATATAATAGAGTAGTAGTAATTCCGTCAATTCTTGATACTATTCATATAAATTGTGACCTAAACCACGAGATGGCATTAAGTTACAAAAATATTAGTTTATCATTTTCGTCCGCAAGATCATTGTTATAGGTGAGGGCGCTAGTATCGCCAATCCAACTGGAAAAGGTTTTGAAAAATGTTTTACTACGATTCTATTGTATTGTAATATAGAATACCCATTTTTTTTTTGTAAAAATATAAAAACTCAATGAGTACAAAAAAAACCGTTCACAACACTTATAATTCTAATCACAAAACGAAACATCGAATTTTTTCATATACGTAACGTGATCTAGCTTCACGCTGAATATTTTTGTATTTTTATAATACCTAACAGGCGTGCATTAACAAACCGCGAGTTACTACACTGAATGAGTATGAAACAAGTTAAAGATGCTAAATATGTTATGACATAAGATGCCAAGTTAGCAGTCTCATTGGACCAAGGAATATTAATGTATAAGTGTAGCACACTTCACATATTATGCTGGTAACATTAGCATTTTTAAATAGATTAAGTTGGAAGCAAAATGCTACGTAACGCTAGTTTTTTCACTTTTTGATAGATATTTTGGAGCTATGCTTAAATTTGCTTTATATAGCTCTTTTAGGCGCTGCACAGACGGAGCATCTTCGATTGAAGCAACTGTCAACATTTGACAAGTTTCCCCAACAGTTGGTATACCACGACCTTTAACTCGATTCACGCCTTGACATCTAACAAATTTCAAAACACGAAATAATGTAGCCTAGCTAGACTAATAGGTTACAGTTCAGATATTAGATATTACAGTTCAGATATTATGTTGGCAATAAATAATTGAGTTTTGAGATTAACATGTGTTCACTCAAAATGTATCAATATATCATATTAGTATGAGGCGTAATTTACGATTTCCGGATTATATAACAATGAATCTTTGATAATTCTAAAGGATGATAATTTAAATGAACTGTATCATTTTGACTGTGTATTCCCGGAAGGTTCTCCTATATAACAATGATTCTTTGATGACTCGTAAAGGATAATGATTTAAATCGTACTGTATCAGTGTCAAATTTTTTCCTTCAAAAGTTGGTATCCTTTCTGTCTAGTCGTGAATCGAATTAAAAGTAGATATATAGTTATAACAACCAAGTAAAGTTGCGGATCAAAATTTCTACGTCTGCACAGCGCCTAATGTAAGCCAAAAATAAATTGCTTCAGAACATTTCGTACAAACGTGATTTCGATAAACTTCAGTATTTTATGATACTAATGTTGATAACGTTTACAAAAAGGTACATTTTCTATTAGCATTTTCAAAGATTATTTTTGCAATTATGATAATTGGCTGTGTACGCGTTGCCAGCATTGGTAGCTTCCACCTTAAAGTAAAAAAAGTACTTCAACGATGTCTGTCTTCGTTCGATCGGTGTATACAAATATCTTTGTGATTATTAAATGTGTTAGCAATCGCGGCATGGTGACAATTAAACAGACTGATTTAGGGCAGGAATAAATATTATGAATAAAAAAAATGGATGGTAAAAGCGTGTCACCAGATTGCACCTTCTGCTCTTGTGCAGTATTAACGTTTGGGGTTCGTTGTGTGTAGAAGTTTAGACCAAAACGAGCGTAAAGAGAAACTACATATTTTGTCGGTTTGTCTAAACTTTCTAACGCTTTGAGGATTTCGTCATTTCATTGGAACCTCATTTTAAAAATATCAACGAACTGCTTCTTCAGGGGTTTTTTATCGTACCATCATCAGCTGATAATAGTCCACTGCTGGACTTATACCCCTCTTTTAATACACGCCACTGAGCTCAATGGGCCAAAAAATAGCCCCTTTGGTGAGGCACCACGTGACCTGAGCAAAGACGCGTTTTAAGTTTTTTCCATCTTTAATATCTTCAAGCTGTCTGTCGCAAACACCTCTGGCTCTTGCAGCCAGAGGTGTTTGCGACTATGCCTAACCATTAGTAATTCAATGATATGGCAATCAAAACTATCAGTACTAATTACTACTAATTTTTCTTTTCACTAAAATTTTCCCTTTCTTTATCTAACAATGCCCAAGTGAAAGAGATGGATTGTGGTCCGTATTTACAGAACTACGCTTAGTATTGAATCACTGCTCAGGTCGAGATTTCGTTCTCATAATGATGTAATATTGAATGAAATCTTTACTTGAGCATAGTTGTTTAATACGGGCCGCTTTGTGTAATACACAATTTAAATTCACAATTGCATGGATTAGTGATTTTTGCGATTTATAAATTCATTTCTATACAATCTGATTATAATTAACAGTTACTCTTGACCATGAAATTAATTATTATACAATAATTCAACTTTTAATATAGAAATGGGTGCATCGTATTTTTAAGTTTAAAATTTTGCACACAACTACCCTCAAATATAAACGTAGAGAATAAAAATAAATATCCATTAGGCGTATCGGTGTTATGATTCTAGTTCACAATTTTATTAAAAAATATATTAATAGTGTATGTAACGCCAACTGTCTTGTTCATATGTTGTGAAATAAGTGTTAATAAGTGTTGTCTACTATCATAGACTTGTTTACCTACAACTGTAGAATGAGCTAGATGCAGACTTTATTTTTTTCTTACTAATATTTTGTTACTGTTTTGGCACTGTATTAATTACCTTCTGACAAAAAATATATAATGAAATAAATTTTTGATGTTTTATTTTGAAACCTTTTAGTGGTAGTGATGTGACGAAGCTTTTTCGTTCAGTGACACAGTAACGAGTTTATTTAAAAGTACTCAAACAGCTTTATTAATAAACGTGTAGTTTTGGGTTAGTTACTTCAGCTTTTGTCCTTTTTTTGCTACTGGAACATTTAGCTGGATCGAAAAAGACAAAAGATGGTGTAACTAATCTAAAGCTAGTTCGTGTTTATTAATAAGGCTGGAAGGGTATAGTAAAATATTTATAAGCTAGCTACTCTATATATACTCTAGCGGTAAGTATACGTACTATAAAGTCATTATAAGTCATAGTCAGTGAAGATTTTTATGTATGAAATTTTCCATAGGGTCCACACTTCCAGTGGACGTAGTCTTCTCGATCCTCTTATTCCGGCAACGGCCCAAACCGAGGCTAGCACCCCAGGGATGCCCTTAAGCTAGTTGCCTCCCACTTTTGACGGCTGAGCGCCTTAAGCGAAGGTGACGATGTAAAGGTCGGTAGAGGCAAACAGAATAGCCCGTTAAAAAAACAGCTGTTTAAAAATGCAACTGTGCAAGCATTTCATTCCTCAAATCCTCATTGAGATATGGAAAATCTAAGTACTTATGCCAAATTTAAAAGCATACATTTTCCATCTAATTTTCATTTAAATTTTTTGCAGTCTATAGCGTTTCATTCGATACTCCCAAAAAAAATTTTTTTTCAATGTTTGACAACATGTTAGGTGCCTGATGGAAAGTGATTGTGCGGTCTGCGATTGGCAGTACGTGCACCCATACTATGTGTCTATTCAATTTTGATTTCAAGAGTGAAAGAAAAAAACATTCATAAACATTTTCATTTAGTGCTTTAGACCACACGACTACAGTAAAACTTCTTTAGTTTAGCTCCATCTATCGGCTGGTATAACTTTGTGTTTGCTTTGCTCAATGTCAATGTCACCATCTTGACAATTGTAAATTGTCATTTTACCGGAAATACCAGCATAATAATACAAATTTTTAACTTAGTTATGTTCAAATTCCATTCTCGTCGCATTCACCAGCTTACTCCCCAACTCAAGAGTGTGTTACGAAGTTTTACATAAAAAATACAACAGTAACAATCCAATAATTTAATACCTACATATTTACATGTATAACTACCGCTTCACTCGTCATATTTAATCACAGCTTTCCCAAGCTTTCCTTTAGGCACGTCGATTGATTCCAAAGTATCTGTTATAACACCAGTTGCTACAGTTACATTGTTTTCTCTGATTGTGAAAGGCTGACCTTGCGTCAACACCATGTTCTCTAGGAGTGTTAGATACACTTCGCCGTGATCGCCCGGCATCATCATATGCGTTGATGGATCTGGAATAATATAATAATAATAAGATCACGCTAAGAAAATTGCTAGAAGCTAACAGCCTTATTAATAAACACGAACTAGCTTTAGACTAGTTACACCAACTTTTGTCTCTTTCGATCCTGCTAAATATTCCAGTAGCAAAAAAAGGACAAAAGCTGAACTAATCCGAGACTAATACCCGTTTATTAATAAGGCTGTAAGTATTTAAAGCACACTCAAACACGTTTGACTTGCAGTGAATCCTGAAAATAGCTCATTAAAGTATATATACGTGTCTTATTTGTGAAATAATTAGCCTTAATAATAATAATAATATTTGTATATATATAATATACATATGTCGGGCATGCCGCCGTCCCGGAGAATCTCTCCGACATATCATTTCCGGTTGTTCTCATCTTGCTAACGGAGAATACTTACACAGACATAACCTAGTGGCCAGGATCATCCATCAGCAGCTTGCCCTTCAGTACGGCCTTGTCGAGTCCGAGGTGCCGTACTACAAGTACACACCGGGGCCGGTTCTCGAAAATGGCCGTGCATTGCTCTATTGGGATCGCTCTATCATCACGGACAGGACTATTGTAGCTAATAAGCCTGATATCGTGCTGATAGACCGGTCCCAACGCCGTGCAGTGCTCGTTGACATCGCTATTCCACATGACGAGAACCTCGTGAAAGCTGAGAAGGACAAACTCAGCAAGTACCTTGACTTAGCTCACGAGGTAACCGCCATGTGGAGAGTTGACTCAACGAGCATTGTTCCGATAGTTGTTTCGGCGAACGGCCTTATAGCGAAGAGCCTCGACCAACACCTCGAGAGGATCTCGTTAGACGGTTGGATCAAGGGTCAGATTCAGAAGGCAGTACTCCTTGACACGGCACGTATTGTCAGGAGGTTCCTCACTCTGCAGCCCTAACCACTTGGGCCTTGCCCCGCTGCTGGCGGCACACTAGGTTTAGGTTTTTTATTGTATTTTTGTAATGTTACTTTTATAGAAATATTGTAAAAAACTTAAATTTAAGATTGTAAATAAATAAATGAATAATAATAATATTAATTCACTGAAACAACTTTTATTTCTCTTAGCTGCAGTTATCGTTATAGGTATCGGTATGCAGTTATAATTTTAAGTTAATTAGTAAAACGCAGTCGAACGGGATAAACTGATGGGAGGTAGCTTAGAACCAGGAAACGGGCATATAATACTTTTATCCCGTATATATTATAATGACTGACCCAATAGCTTAGTTGGTAATATCCCTGCCTTCTAAACTGTGGGTTGTGGGTTCGATCCCCGCCCAGGACAAACATTTGTGTGATGAGCATAGGTGTTTGTTCTGTGTCTGGGTGTTATATTCTATGTATGTATTTACAAACAAAAAAGTATCTAAGTATTGTATCAGTTTTCTGGTTCCCATAATACAAGCTTTGCTTAGTTTGGGGCTAGATGGCGTTTTGTGAGGTGTCCACACATATTATATTAGGTCTATACCTATGAAATTGCTGTTTTGTTTGAAAAAAGTTAAAGTATTTTTTTTTCGAACTTATTTATTTCTTTTATTCAAAGTAATCACCCCTGCAATCAATGCATCTTTGCCAACGCTGTGGCAGTTTATGGATGCCCTTCTTGAAAAAATCAGCAGGACGGGAGACAACAAACTCTTCAAAGGCGTTTTGTACTGCCTCTCGGGAATTGAATTTTTTTCCCGCTAAAAAGTTGTCCAAATTTTGGAAAAAGTAATAGTCGGTAGGCGCAAGATCTGGTGAGTATGGCGGATGAGGGAGAGCTTCCAAACCCAACTCATGCAGCTTAGAGACGGTCTGTTGTGCAGTATGGGGTCGCGCGTTGTCGTGAAGTAGCAGTGGAGACGACCGATTGACCAAAGCTGGTTGCAGACGTGCGAGTTTCGCCATCATTGTGGTCAGTTCTTCAATGTACACATCTGCAGTAATGCTCTCGCCGTTTTGTAAAAAGCTTTGATGAATCACACCAGCACTAGACCACCAAACTGTGACCATCACCTTTCTAGGGGTCATTTTTCGTTTTGCACATTGCTTTGGTACCGAACCAGGATCTAACCAACTTGCTGAGCGCTTTCGATTGTCAAAAAGAATCCATTTTTCGTCGCACGTAACAAGTCGGTTCAAAATTCCTTCATTTCTGTGCCTGTTAAGCAGCGCAAGGCAAGTCTCGACGCGTACGTTGCGCTGGCGATCGTTAAGTTCGTGGGGCACCCATCTATCAAGCTTTTTTATCTTGCCAATCTGTCGCAAATGGACCAATATTGTTTTGATGCTAACATCAAAAGCTGCTGCCAGCTCAGCTGTAGATTGAGATTCATCAGCTTCCACAATCACCTTTAATTCATCATTGTTGACCAAAGTTTCCGGACGACCACGAGGTTCATTTTTCAAGTCAAAATTCCCAGAACGGAACCGAGCAAACCAATAACGGGTTGTACGTTCGTTTGTACAGTTCTCTCCGTAAACGTCGTTGATGTTACGTGTCGTTTGTGCCGCGTTGGTGCCACGACGGAACTCATATTCCATAATTACACGAAATTTCAAAGTATCCATTATGAGGAAAAATGTTGAAATGTAATGAAAATACAACGCTAATCAATAAACAAAAGAATTATATTGTAAATAGAATGTCATATTTTTAAAACAAAATTAATTTGAATTTAGAGTTCATAGCCAATCAAAACTTTTTTTTGTTTGAAAAAGTCTGTACTGCAATACGGCAATTTCATAGGTAAAGACCTATTATTATAGTGTTGGAGGATAAATTTTACCCAAATCAATCCTGCAAGCGATATTCCAAGTGCCACTGAACATTTGCTGGGCATATTTAGAAAATACTGGTTTCTTCCGGCCGCCTTCGTTTCTCGTTAAGAAATATATCTTGGCCTTGTAATGGTTGGACATTTGCAGGCTTTTCGAAGCGCACAGTAGCATGCCCGTTTCGACTGCCTTCATCTTCATACCACGAAGTAAAACGCCAACGTTGTCGCCTGCCAATGCCTGTGAAAAAAAACGATTAAAAAAAGTTTAGTACCATCGAGTAGTACCATTGATGGTACAAGTAGTGGACTAGGTGATAGGACTTTTTTGCAAAATAAATAAATAATCACACTAATATTATAAAGGCGAAAGTTTGTATGTGTTTGTGTGTATGTGTGTAAGTTTGTTACTCCTTCACGCTCAAACGGCTGTATGGATTTGGATGAAATTCGGTACCAAGATAGCTTATACGCTGGATTAACATATATTTTATCCCGGAAAAAGGAAATGTTCCCGTGGCATGAGCAAATAATTAAAATACTTTTATCCGCGGGTGAAACCGCGGGGCGCAACTAGTAATAAATAAATATGTGTGGACATTTCACACAGCGCCATCTAGCCCCAAACTAAGCAAAGCTTGTACTACGGGAACCAGATAACTGATACCATACTTAGATACTTTTTGTTTGTAAACACATACATAGAATACAATATAACACCCATATACAGGACAAACATCGATGGTCATCACACAAATGTTTGTCCTGGGTAGGAATCGAACCCTTGTGGGTCCCTGCAGTTCAGAAGGTAGGGATGCTACCAAATGAGCTAACGGGTCAGTCAAAGTGTGTCTAGGTAGGTACCACCGTTTTGCCAGTTATTCTGACCGTTTGCTCAGCGACCCTCGCTTGGCGCTGAGCTAATCTCAAAAACCCTCTCTTCTCACTGCTCTCGAACTCATTTCTAATTTCTATCTCTGCTTTACTACAGTGGGACGAACTAGTCGAACGTAAGCCAATAAAAAAAAACTTGAGAGGTGTCAAGGGACACCCGGATAGAACGAAGTTCCTTTCGACTTTTTTATTATTAACAAATATAATGTAAATAGAAAGAATATTCATATAATATGAATGCGAAATATAAAGACGAAACGAAACTAACCGGCTTACTTTCTATGAGAGAGAAAGAGAGAGAGAGAGAGAGAGAGAGAGAGAGAGAGAGAGACAGTGAAACACGCGCACGCCGCACGGCTTCAAAAAGCGTCGTTACAACTTTTGGTCTTAATTTTTTCCGTCTAGCCCCCTTTCGCAACGCGCGATAAGGAACTTCGTTCCAAAAAGCTCACCTCAGAAACACTCTTCTTAAAAATCTGTATATCAGATAATGTAGTCTTTATATTATATCCAAACCCCATCAAGTCTGCTTCAGCATTTTTCTTCATGACTCCTCGTTTTATGGTACCAACCACTACTGTGCCCCTTCCAGGTACCGTGAACGCATTGTCTATTGGCATTAGGAACGGTGATTTGAGATCTCTTACTATTGGTGGTACATAGTCATCTATTGAATCTAAGAGTTTGCGAATTGATGGAGCTCCTGAAAATATGAACAAGCACTAATATTATAAAGGCGAAAATTTGTATGTGTGTGTGTATGTTTGTGATTCCTTTACGCTCAAACAGCTGGATGGATTTGGATGAAATTTGGAATATACATAAAATAAATAAATAATACATATTTGTGGACTTTTGTTAGCAAAGCACTACTACTACTATGGGAACCAGATAGCTGATAGAATATGACGGCGGCAACGTCTAGTTGCTCTATGCGCAGCGGGCAGTACCGTAATTTGCCCTGTGGTAGCATTTAAATTTATTACTGTGGCAACACCGGTATCTGTCATCGCTCCCCCACCCATTTGGCTATAAAAATGGAGCACTCGGTGTACTACGATCATTCTTGCTCCGGACACGGCCCGGTGCGCACGTTGAAGGCCTATAGTTATATAGGTTGCAACCGACGTACAACCCGTTAATAAATAGATAGATACTTTTGTTTGTAAATACATACATAGAATAAAATATAACGCCCAGACACAGAACACACATCGATATTCATCACACAAATGCTTGACCTGGGTGGGAATCAAACCCACAACCTGCAGTTCAGAAGGTAAAGCTAAGTAGTAATGAAGCGAAGTAGATTTAAATCTGCTGTGGTGCTAGTAAGGTTCATATTGGATGGATAAAAAGTAGATTCTTTATTAATCCAGTATAGGCATATCATACCATATGCTATCACTCACTGAAATAATTCTCATGTAAAAATTTATATTATTAACAAATTTGCCATTAGGTGTACTTATATAGGTGTTTGGGAGTTGTGGGACCATGGTCCTCGTAGTTTCTGGGACTCTAGACATAGGGCATCCTAGTTAGGGTCTATGTATGTGATAGTTTATTCATTATTATTTATAATTACCAAATTCAGTTTCATCGCCATTCAAAGCCTTGAGTGCCGACCCATATATAACAGGAATGGTGTTGCCATCATAGCCGAAATCAGAAATCAGTTCTCGCATTTCTATTTCCACTAACTCTAGTAGCTGTAAAACAAAAAACATATGTAAACTTTCACATTGCGTGTAGTTTGATTTAAAGGAATGTAAGAAACTGTTTACTCCATGTTTTTTAAGACCTATTTCTGCATAGTTTCTGCAATAAATAATTCATTCAATTTACCGTGAATCAAGATCACCCGATCTCTTTCCGCGAGTGCCGTGAGTGACAGCTAAAGTAACGTCCAAGGAATGGGCAGCAGAAATATCCTCAGTAAATTAAAATCTGCGATTACCAAGCTGCCAGCCAAGCGTGGCAGGGTTCGAAAGGATAATTATCGATTGATAATAACAAAAAATTGCGTTGTGAAAGTGAACTGTATTCGAACGTGTATTTCCGCACTTGCGTATATCCGAACGTACGAAGTGTCAACCTCACAGAATACTATTACTCCTACCTGCTAGTGGTGGGTCGTTGACGCCTTTACAGTCGACGCAACGAGACCGTTTATCGTCAACCATAGACTAGTTGATAAACCAGTTCAATATTCGACTAGTTTATGTCGTAGACGCTTAGACGTCCCGTCTTACCGACGGTTTATGCGACGGACGAGCGAACCAATAGATATGCCGTTCATGCGTAAACATGTTTATCAGTGAACTATAAACTATCTATTCGTTCACGGCAGAGAAACAGTCGAAATAAACTGTTCGTTTATTCAACGACCACTACTACAACCTGCCGCACCCGCGCCGCCGTAGGGATTCCCCTTACCATAAAAATTCAGTTCGTATTTATGCAAAGTTAAGTAAATACGATTTCATTGGTTTGTTAAGTATATTGTTTATTGCGTTGAATTTTAAAAATGCCTCAGAAGAATTGATGAATGTGATGTGATAGAAGTCTGCAACTACTTCTGCTGTCAACTTAAAATTCTTATCACTGTTGATCTTTTAATATGAAAAGGCAGTAAAGGCAGTATAACACACTCTATTGGGTAAAGCCATTCTAACAAAAGCTTGAGAGTATTGCGTTCCTACTTCCACCATATGGTCAAAACTGCAGTGGGAGTAAGACAGCTATAAAAAAGTCTGTCCAGTATGGAACATTTCTTTAACAATGTATTACCTCAGCATCAACCAAATCTGCCTTGTTAATGTAGACTAGTATGTGTTGTATGCCAACTTGCTTTGCAAGCAGTAAGTGTTCCCTAGTCTGTGGCATTGGACCATCGTTTGCTGCTACCACTGAAAATGGAAAATTTACATCATATATATATATTTATCTTTTTTCAAATTTTGGAAATCCTCTAGTGACCTTGTCCTAGAGCATGCAGCAATTTAATAGGAGGGTCAAAAGAATTATCACAGGGTAAGCAACGGATTAGTGGAACATCCAGTGTTACAGGTATCCATAGGCTATGGTGACTTGACAAAGCCACCCATAATAGAGTCGGTGTGATTCAGAACCCTAATATATGAAGTTTTACATGACAATGCACATATCTCAGAGACATCAGCAGTCTAATACTAAAACTGTAAGTCATAGTCTTATTTGCCTAGAAATTGCCGCTTTGCCAGTTATTCTGCCGCCAAGCAGTAGTGCGCAAGCACTGCTGTGTTCCGGTTTGAAGGGCATTGTAGCTAGTGAAATTACTGGGCAAATGAGACTTTATGATCTGATCTCACAGTTTAGTAATGTTATTACTAGATTGTGCTGATGTCTCTGGATGACGTGCACAGTGCAGTGTCACGCGAACCTCTATACTTTAGAGTTCCGAGTGACACTGCAGCTGGTATGGGCAGCCATGTCGTTTAACATCAGGCGAACGGCTAGCTCGTAACGTCATTACTTAACATAAAAAAAAAAAAAATTACTAGCTACAGTGCAGTGTTGTGCTTCAACCTGGAACACAGCAGTGCATGCACCCTATTGCTAGGCAGCAGAATAACTTGCAAATCGGTAGGTACCAACCTACCTAGACAAACTTTGCATAAAAGTCCTGCTACCTAATGTTTTTATAGGCTCTAAGCTTAATCTTAACCTTTCAGTTTGGTGATAAAGTTTTTAAAGTTTAGAAACAGAGTTTTAGTGAGGGTTATCTCCATGTTTGAGAAAAGAAACATTTTAGTGCAATAGTATTTCAGTTTTAGTATGAAAACCATAGAAAGCAATACAAGCCTTAGGTATACAAATACATCATTATTTTTTACAATTTATAGTTTAGATTCCAGAGACATTTCAAAGTGCCATACATTTTAGTAGGTACCTAATATAGCAGCATCCATTTGTGATGCTCCTGATATCATGTTTCTCACATAATCAGCGTGACCCGGGCAGTCTGTGTGTGCATAGTGCCTTAACTTTGTACTGTAGCCGATGTGTGCAGCGTTTATTGTTATACCTGGAATTTATAACATCTTATTACGAGTAGCAAAGAAACCGACAGTTCACCTAAAACACCGAAAAAGTTAACCATCTTTACAAAACGAAAGTCTAGCGGTGTATCTTTCAAGAGTTTTAAGATTTTCAAGCAACCAGTGAGTTAGCAATATGTATTTATATAATTGTACCTCACATACCTCGAGCCTTTTCTTCCGGTGCTCTGTCGATCTCGTCATAGGACACAAAGTTGGCCAGTCCATCTTTAGCCAAAACCTTTGTGATAGCAGCAGTCAGCGTAGTTTTACCGTGGTCTACGTGCCCAATAGTACCGATATTACAGTGCTTCTTTTCCACAAAACCCTCCTGAGGCTTACTACTAAAAGTTTTGCACTCCACTTGGAATAATCCTAAAAGTAACCTGTTATTCGATATGTTATGTCGTTTCATAGATAGGTTTACGCTAATTTTACAAAATAATGACCGTATTATTAATCTCCCGGTCATGTTTGTGTGATTATTTTAGATTTTACATGAAAATATTTTGATTTTCAGGTTAGAGAAGTTATTTGAAAGTTGACACATGACACCTTATAAGTAGTGCTGATGTAATCAAAGTCAATTTTGACGTTACTGTTGGTTTAATTTTATTTGTATTAATGCGATTTTGTTGAAAAAATTAAGATTTTAGCTAGTTGCCAAATGGAAATAAAATTAAACGCTATTTTGTTTCAGTCATTGGCATAAATTAGGTTTTGTCGAATAATCACTTACCTAGCCTTCACTTAGGCTAGGTTGCACCGTAATCCCAGTTAAAGTTACGGTTACAGTTTAAATCAACTATGACTTTAACCTTAACCATGAAGTTTAGCCAGCATGTGTTGCACCATCATTATTGTTGTTATAGTTACGGTTAACTAAGTTGCTAGTCTGAAGATGTACCATTTTCCCTATAGTATTTGAAAATAATATTTTTGTTCATGGCAATACTGCAAAAGTCCCGTTAATCAGTCTCAAAGAATATACTTACTCTCATCAAATAGTGTCATGCATGTCAGTCAGTATCACTAACTTCCCAAAGAGCATATAACCACAATGTAACTTCCTTTGTCGTGGTAATTGTTTTGAAAATAGGTATCGTTTGTTGTAATTTAATATTCTATATTGTATTGGGGTACTAAATACTACTAGGTAATTTATAATTGTAATACACTGGATGTTGATTTGCATTGTCTTCACATTTATAGATTTATAGATGTAGGTATGCTACACTTATGGAACACGAATCAATGAAAATATAAAAACATAAAAATTATTCTTTGTAAAAAAATAATTGACTTTTAAATAAAACTGGATTTGTGTGTGATCTGATTTAACAAACAACATAGTTCTTGTGAAATTCTATTTAGAATTTAAATTTTATTATAACATTATTAGATGTAACCGTTGGGGTCGACGTGTTCTGGAGTGGAGACTGCGAATCGGTAGACGTAGTGTAGGACGACCTGTGACAAGGTGGAGCGATGACATACGCAAGGTAGCTGGCAGTACCTGGAAAAATAGAGCCGAAGACCGGGCTCAGTGGCGTGCCTTGGGAGAGGCTTATGTCCAGCAGTGGACTGGTATAGGCTGATGATGATGAAAAAAAGATGTATAAACGTTACAATGGATTCTACAAATTCTCCATCTGTGATTGGGTTACTCCAGGTGCAGAGCTAGCGCTCTAGCTATTGTTTTGGATACTCGGAATCTCGCTAAAATGAGTCATCGTCCCCTCTTGGCGAAGCGATAAATTCTAGGAAGATGCAATTTTTTCTTATTAATCTCCACATACTGTTCATCATTTCAACTGTCGGAGGAACTTTCCCACTAAATTTCTCGCAATAGAGACATGATTGATTACAAGTTTTACACGGAAAAGGTAAGTTGGTAAAGTTGAGGTTGGAGGTGAAAGAGGTTGGAGGCTCTGTTTGACAGCTTTTGACTATAACGTTTACTTTAACCAGCCAATCTTGCGTAGTTATAGTTACCGTTAAGTTATGACGTCATTTTGACCATAGTTAAATGGTGCAACGCATTTCTGCTTCACGGGTGTTTTAACTGCAGTTATGACGGTAGTTTAACCTTAACTATAGATGGTGCAACGCAGCCTTAGACTTTGTTTGTTAACAATCAACTTCACTAGGTGCTAGGATATTCTGCAAAGTTCGTCTAGGTAGGTAGGTAACACTGCTTTGCAAGTGATTCTGCCGCCAAACAGTAGGTATGCAAGCACTACTGTTGTATGTAGAATGTATACATAATATATATGTTGTGTGAATGTGGCTAGTGAAATTACTGGGTAAATGAAATTTCATGATCTATTACCAGACCGTGCTGATGTCTCAGTTTGATGTGCGCCGTGCAGTGTCACGCGTATATTTTGGAGTTCCGAGTGACATTGTTCTGTTATGGGCGGTATATATAATGTGTTCTGTGATGGGCGGCCGTGTCGCTTAACATCAGGTGAACGATGTGCTCGTCACATCATTCACTAACTTAAAAATAAATTTGAGAAATATTGAATATAAACATTTGAAATGTAGGTACATATTTTTTCTTTACAACATAATCTCGAGATGGTTTACGAATTTCGGTATTTCATGAAATGAAATATTGTCCATAAAATCTGTATGAGGTCGGTATAAGGTCGCAAAACCTAGTCACTGGTATAATGGTGTCGATTTTGTGTCGCATACTCTAAAGCTAAACGCGACACAGAATCGGCACCAATATGTATATAGGGATTCTCTCCATTGTCTTATTGAGTCAATCCTCATTGTGTCAATTCTTAAGCTTCAAAGACATGGTCGGAGCCTTGAAAATGATCTAGGTCGAAGCTAAGCTTAATTAACATAATGTTTCTGTCCTTTTCATTTTCATTCTAACAGAAGAGAACCGCCATACTTTAGTTAAGCATAGACAATGCGGCGAATTGGCGCCATTATATCCTACCTAAATCGAGAGAATAGCAATAAAAAGTAAATTATCCAAATATTATAACAATAATTTAATCACAATTATGATATTATTTTGAATTACAACGTCTGTCAATAACATTAAATTAACATTAACACTACAAACTAGAATACAATGTAAAATAATTTGGAACTATACAAAACTTTTATATACTTAAGGCAAAGGCCACACCTGCGAAAAAGATATACCTAACAAAAGCTATACTAATTAATATAATTCGAATTGGGGTAATCGATCATTTTTTAGGATTCCGTCACTGTTATAGTACATTCAAAAATAAAAACTAAATCGCAGACAGTAAAAATAGACAATGTTGCCATTATGTTAAATAAAATCCGTAATGTTATTTGACATATCTAAAACTACCAGTCCTTGTTATTTCCACCGATATGAATGAGACAGCAACATTTTTAGATCTGTCAAATTTGTTTTAGGAAGGAACTTTGCACAACAAATAAACTCTTTTCTGGATATATCCAGATACAAATGTTACTAGACATTTTTTTTTTGTTTTGGTATGGCTCCACACTTTTGTGTATTTAGCCAGTGTCAAGTAATTGATATTTTTCGAGTTAAGTAATATATATGTATGTCAAGTCAAGTCACAGTCCAAGTCATCGAGTCAAGTCATAGTCTAGTCTAGTCAAGTCATACTCCTAGTAAAGTGGTGGCCACTTTACTTGAAGCTTCTATGGAGTTTTGGAAACAACACGAAAAGATACGTTTCACCATCATTATACCACTTTCCCACACTCATGCCTGTAATCCAGCACTTAACGAATAAAATGCCACCAGTTTTATGCACTAACACTGAAATTAACACAAGTTTTGGAAAATAATACAATGCGGTGACACGATCTTTTTCATTTTCCCGCCAAAACTATTTTCTTCTAGACATTTAATACAATAATACAGACGTGACAGAGACAAACCTGATAATGAACGAGACATATTGGTACACATGTATTTTCGGTTTTCATTCATAATTAACACTATCTCTTACGGTTCTAAATTAAAATGTAAACTAAGTTCTAAGAATAAGTTACGATTTTACTGAGTGTGTTTAGATGAACACAATTATATCTATTAAGTTTTCTAGGCAAGATATATTGTTATCTATCGATATTCTATAGTAGGTATACACATCATCGGAACATTTATGTACGTAAAATGCATTAAAATTATTTGCGAACTTTATAAAGCTAGTGATACATGCAAATTATATTATAAGTATTTTCTGTATCCAGGGACGCAGGAACTATGAGGACTATGCTCTCACAACACCCAAAAAATTTTTTTATTTTATATTGATATGACGAGCTAGTCGTTCACCTGATGTTAAGCGAACCTTAAAGAACAGTGTCACTCGGAACTCTAAGATATTAAGTTTAGTGCGACACTGCACTGCGCACATCATCCTGGGACATCAGTACAATCTGCACTGCACTTTTATGTGTGTACATAAAATGCATTAGCGTTTTATTTATCTGTAGATAAATAAAATGGTTGTTTTCTCGTGGGAATGGAATCCAAGCCCCCGGGTGATGGGCCGAACTGCTTAACCACTACACCACAGGGTGCCCGTTTAAACATTTCAAACTAAATACAAAATTGTTGTATGCACGTGTAACGAACTTAAATCTAGCTTCGGTTGCTTACGTAGTATCTAAAAGCAGACATAAAATCGGAGACAATTTCTCTTGCGAAATATCCTAAATCTGACAGTTCTGAACTGTTTCTGTCTCTTTCATATATTTCAAAATGACAAGGACCACAACTTTTCCGAACTGTTAGATTAAGGCTTCATAGCATGGTTTTTTGAACGAGTCTCGAGGCTTTGAATTAAGTTGAATATCGCAGATCAAAATTTGGGGGTTTGCGTTTGAAAATGTATTAATTTTGCGGGGTTTTTGTGGGTTACGTGAAATATGGACATCAAATAAATATTATAACTGGTTATACCTTTTAAAAACATTTTGACTATTTCGTTAGTAAAAAAATATGTCACTGAAAATTTTTGAGCTTAGCTTGAGCTAGCTGAAAGATTTTATTTTAGAAAAACAAAAGTAACTTTCGTTTATCCCTTTTTGTTTTAATTTCTATCTACACAATTCTTTGATACGATTATTTTGACATTTCAAGTCACACTGGGATTTCAGAAGTGTTTTTTTTGTTGTTTTTTGCGTCTTTCGTTTAGGATTTCGTAAATCAGAATTGGTGCCAATAGCCGGGTTCTAAGCAAAATTATATCAATTTACGGTTTAACTACAAAAGATTTGAACAAGATTGAAGCTGCTGTTTTGTATTGTTAAACATGTTTGACGTCTCTGTTGAAGCCTTGTTTATGTATTTATGGTAACATGGTTAAAATTTTAACATATTAGCTATTTCATTATATTGTCAATGTCATAATAAAATCATTATTTATTTAGCAGAGATGATAAATCCCGCCAAAAGTAGGTTGTCCCTTTCATTCTCAAAGTATTTCCCCACGTGGCCACATTTATCTAACGTCAACTATTTGAGAAATACCAATCAAAATAGTTTATTATCGTAGCACAATCTTAACGTAGCATTCGTAACAATGATTTGGGGTTGATCACGAAACTTTGATTGCATTGCAACAGGGGAAATTTCCATACTAACTATGCACATAAGCTGCGTATTCAAACTGTCAAATCCAAGTGTTTCTACCAGTTGCAATCGAGTTACGTGATCGCCCAGCAGGAATGTCCAGCGCGAGTGAATTCTCCATTTCTCTATCTGGTATTATCAACCATCTCTTTCTAAAGCCACCGTCTTTATTTCTCCGCATGCAGTCTTCTTTTATCCACAACTTTTGTTGCCCAACACTCCGATCCGCACCATAGTCTGATGATGGTTTAGTAGATTTGTCCTTCTTTACGCACGCTTGACTTGGGGGTAAGCTGGTGAGGCAAACGCAGGTAGGGGAGGGAGATATAAATATATCTCCCTCTCAACTTCTGTTCGCCTCACGTGAAGATAGAAAGAAAAAGTACGTTTCTTATATTACTGTAGGGGAAAGAGAGATGGAGCTAACGAATTTTTATTTCAGTCGTGTGATCTAAAGCACACTCGTTTTTGTCTGACCTATCTCCATTTCATTCATCCAACAGTTATCCTATTTCTTACGTCTCGATCTATTACACCATCACCTTGATAACGGAAGTCGGAGCAGACTGGGAGGGGTACGTTATCTGGGGTTATGATTGTAGTGTCCCTACAATCATATAACCTCAGATACCTTGTTTACGTTATTAACGACACGGCGCGGACCTACATAAAGGTCGAGAGATTTAATAATTGAACAGTTGCAAAAGCAGTTCTAATGCGGTCGCATAGAGTTGTAGAGTAGTCGTAGTTAAACTTGCAAGGAGTTGAATTCGATAGTTCCTCCATAGTCTTTGCGACGCATGTCCGCACATACCCCGGGTTTGTTAATTTTTAACATCAAAAAGAGGTTTTCAATTCGACTGTAATTTTTTTGTTTGTTACCTCAGAATTTTCGACTGGGTGGGCCGATTTAGATGATTCTTTTGTTATTTGAAAGCTGGTGATACCGGTGCGGTCCCGTTTCAATTCTGACAATGGCATCCATGAGAAAACCATATAAGTCTGAAGTCGGTCTGAAGAGTTTTGCGTTTGTTATATTTATGACTTTTTTGTGAACCGCGTGTTTAGGTCAGTTCAGTTATTTGGTGAATAACGTTTTTTTATAAATTTATCCCATTTCGGTAGTAAAGTTATTAATAAAAATTATACGTTATATGCTTAGAATATGCTGGAGAGACCGCCAGTCACCGAACCAATGCTCTGTTTTGGTACTGCTGATGTTTAAACCTACATTCTCTAGTTTCTCCTGCCATTTCCCCTGCCTGCTCTATACCTGAAGCTCGTCTTCACTGGCAAGTCGTCTGCAAACAACATGCACCAGGGTTTTGTTTTGAACGTGCTAATGCAGTTTCTCTACCGATCTTTATAGCGTCACCGGGCGGAAGGGCAGGCGCTTAGCTCAAGAGCACTCCTTGGGTGCGAGCCTCGGCTTGGGCCGTTGCCGGGATATGAGGATCGAAATGACTACGTCCACTAGAAGAGTGGACCCTATTGAAAGTTGCACCAGGGTGCTTCCTCCTGCATGTCTGATATTAGCGCATCCGTTACCATAAGGAACAAACCCTTATTTGCTCAGTCACACCGAACTTGTCGGTCTTACCAGCAACAAAACTATCATATCGTGACATATAAAATCTTATGCCCTAGACGGGAACTAGTTTGATATCTCCCAAGTTCCCACTTATCCCTCTATGACGTAACATTTGGATACATCCTAGAGGTTTAAAGCGAACTAAGGATCTGTCAAAGTTTAGAGACAGTATTTAATCTATGTTTCGGGAGAGTTCCTCAGTCATGCCATATCGAAACACTAAATGACGTTTTTTTAAGAATTTGACATTTGCATGTCTGTCAAAGTTGCGTATTCACCCTGCAGGCCTGGCTACTTACAAGAGAATGTACACAATGTAACTCGATACAATATTTCTTCCATATGTCCAGGAAATGTGGACATTTATAAATATGTCCGGTTTCATTGTTTTAGTATCCTGTAGTGGAGAGTGAATTCCACGTTGGATTTCCAGATGAAATGGCGCACGGTGCGGAGATCCATGTTTGGATCTAAAACCTGAAAATAAAATAAAACAAAATTATTTAACCATTTGTGTGATGAACATTAATATTTGTTCTGTGTCTGGGAGTTTTATGTACTTACAAAAGTATTTACAAGCAAAAACGTACGATCTTAGTATTGTATCAGTTATCTGGTTCCCATAGTACCATTATATATATACATATACCATTTTCAACATAAAACTATTTTTCAAAAATGTAATTTCAAGTTTTATTAGGTAATAACTGTGAATTATTTACTGCTAAATTTTCGAAAGTATTAAAGTGTGACATTTTATATTAAAGAATAAAATCGAGTCCTTTGTGTTCTCCTCACAATGAGCAGTTTCGTAAATATTTCCAAAAATACATAACTATCACAAAGATAATCATTATTTTTATTATATAATTACACAGATTTTTTTTTTCTTATTTACGTTGGCTGAACGAAGTTCTCCGCTGCCATGATAAAGTACAATAAGTAAAAAACAAAAAACTAAATTGACAATGCTAATAGAAAACTACTCATTCCATTGAATCATTTGTAAAGCATGTACTGCATTACTAGAACTTAGTTTTGTCTTAACCATGACTTCACATAACGTGACATTGACGCTGGCTAAATAGAAAAATCGCGTGAAGGCACTAAGAACAAGATTATATTACCTGGTCTTGACATAACAGCTCCACTTTTTCCTCCGGGGGATCATTCCCGCTGTCTTCATTAGCGCTCCCCTTCTGACTCCCTGCACTGGTACCATTGCCGTCTCCGCTGCCCACTATCTTCTCTACCACATGTTCTGCCACTTTACGGCACTGGATGAAGTCGTTCGCCACTAGACGATCCTAGAATCATAAAATGTAAGATTTTTTTTAGAGTATTAGGATGTATTTTATATTTATATTTACCAAGTTATGGGTAATAGTTTAATTTTATCTGTATTTCTTTTTATTCTAAATTGTTTTAGACCGCCTTATATTATCTTTTGATACTTTCCATCCAAAGGTTGTCTGAAAGAGATCGCTATTAGCGATAAGACCACCCATTTTTGCACTAGTACGTAAGATTTAATCATTCCTGTATTGTATGAATTTAATTGGTGAGACAATAAAGAGTTATCTATCTATCTATCTATTTTTTATTTGACGTGATGCTTGTGTTTCCGTTTGAATTTGAGCCTTAAATCCACCCATAACAAAGGCAATAAAAAAAGAGTTTCAAGTTAATTATTTGTTAGGTACTAAAGTCCGTATTACAGAACGATGCTCAGTTATTAAACGGTGCTCAAGCAGAGATTTAATTCATAAGTGATCAATTACTGAATGAAATCTCTGCTTGAGCAGCGATCGATGACTGAGCATCGTTCTGTAATACGGACCAAAATATATACTTAAAAACTACTAAGTATATCATAAAAATATTTGTATGATACACTTAGTAACAAATAATTGCCGCTTTGGGCGCTGCACTGGATTTCATATAAATCCATTCGTCTATTTTTCTACCGTTTTTCATGACTAGCAAATTTTTTAAGAAGATTTTTTCTTCACTGATTATTAACTAGCAATTAAAAAGGGATATTTATATTTGATCCATGTACTGTATTTCATCAATTACAAAAATTGATGTTTTTTTAACTTATTTTAGTAACCAGGAACGAAAGACGCTTGTTTTTATTTACTTTTTGGTAACTAGCTACGTAAATGGATGGTTTTTCTACTCTTTCGTAACCGTTAACTAGATCGACCGCAAGTAGTAGAGTACGTTACTGAATGTCCATTCAAATAAAATCGTACTTGGGGCAGGTCATAAAGTCTCATTTGCCAGTAATTTCATTAGCTAAAAATTCGTAAACATGATGCAAAAATATAACTATGAAGTTACTAAGCGCGCACCACGGTTACCACTTTATTTTTTACAGGAATATTTTATTTTTCTTTAGAATAGGTCTCAATTGTATAAAAAACAATAAAAAGGAGTCGATATTTAAAAACAAACTCGCCGTACCAAGTTCTAAACCAAAAATGCATAGTTCAGGTCCCAACTCAATGGCAGTAAAAATATATAATAAAATCCCCGAATTCTCGCTCAAGGAAAATACTCCATTTTTAATAAGGTTTTAAAAGATTTTTGATCAAGAAAAGTTAATAATAATAATAATAATATGTGTGGAAATCTCACACAACGCCATCTAGCCCCAAACTAAGCAAAGCTTGTGCTATGGGAACCAGATAACTGATACAATACTTAGATACTTTTTTGTTTGTAAATAATACATAGAATATGACAGCCAGACACAGAACAAACCCCTATGTTCATCACACAAATGTTTGTCCTGAGGGGGAATCGAGCCCACAACCCACAGTTCAGAAGGCAGGGCTACTACCAACTGAGCTATCGGGCCAGTCAAATATAAAATGACAAAATTTTTTATTGACAAAAGTAAGCTACTTTAGAATTAACTTTGCTCAATAGTATTCCTATAGGTATTTGTTTATTTAATGGATTGGCCTGACTAACTTATATATCAACTGATATTAGACTTGAAATTTGGAGGGTGTGTTCTTTCTAAAGTGTAAAGGTATCCACTAAGAAAGGGTTTTTCGAAATTCCACCCTTAAGAGTGTGAAATGGGTGGGTGAATTATCTATAAAAAATCTTCTTCGTTTCCTATAGGCCACGCGGGCGAAGCGGCGGGCAGAAGCTAGTTATGTATAATAACGTACGTAATTTGCTAGCTACTCGTACTTAGTACTTTAAAATAAGCAGGAATTAAACAAAACCATCTGTAGAACTGCGTCTACAACCAGAATTGAAAAATTTATATACATCAATATCATTGTAGTTTTTAGTGTGAAATTCAAACAAACAAATAAACACAGGAAAATGTTTTTCTCTGTTAAACCAAATCCTTGACTTTTAAAACTACATATTGTGTTCCTTGTCATTTGTCATTTTACATGAATACATGAAAAGGACAACATCATATATGAAAGTGAAATAAAACTTAATTTTTTCACTTTTATCATTAGTTAGTTACTAATGAAAGTATCAAAACACAAGCAAATAATAAAATACTGGAATGTCAACCACAAAAAATACAAGTGCACACTTGAAGAATTTTGGTTTAAATGCAACACACCTTTTTCTGACGATCCTGCTTGCTCTGACAGCTGGCATGTGACAGCAGGTAAAACGGCAACTTGTTCAATTTTGGAGCAACCATTTCTATAGCCACATCAACCACCCATGATGGTACCGTCTCCACCAAGAGGTTACCTTCTGTTTCACCGCCTGCATCTCCAACCTGAAGTATGTTATGCTACAATTTAGTTAAAGCCATACTCAAGTAAAATAATGGTTGGCAAAGAGTTATGTTTAGTATAGAGTCTTGTAGAAAACATGTTTGTTATGTCCCATCACCGTAAATTATCTTTGAGGATAAAAATGCAATGCAATGAACAAGTGTCATTCATATACCTTTTCTATATTTTGTGTCCTAAAATTGTAATGAATTTATCATAGAAGCTGTGACAATAAAACTAAAATTACCTGCAATCTATATAGTGTTCTGCCACCAATCTCGCTGAATATCAATGGAGTATGCAACGGAACACTAAAGAAGTTGTTTCCAATCACCCTTTGCCCCGCTTCGTTAACTCTATTTGCATGATTCCAATGTTCTAACAATGCTTGTAACAAAAGAGCTCCAAAGTTAACCTTCTGGTCATTTTCCGTTGTCAATCCTGCTTCCTTAGCACTAACCCATGCTGAAAGACAATCTGTTTCGTCTTGTCCTAAATGGATCGTCAACATTCCAGTTTTTAAGTCAACATTGAACCAGTTGGGTACATAAATCATCTTAAATCGCTTTTTGACTTCTTCTTCAAAGTCAACTTCACCTAAATCTTCAATTTTACATGCTTTTAAGACATCATAAAGAGCTACATGATTGACTGTGTCTTTTGTGAGAATGTGTCGCTTATCATTTAATACTTTGTAGTGCTTTATGGCAGGCCCACCAGGAATGTGATGAATTGGTTGAGTTTGATACACATTATTGGTGTTGTAATTGTTTTGATTGTACATGTCAGAGTTTTGTGAGGTTAGTGGTGGGAGCTTCCAGCATCGGATGTCTGATTCTGATGTGGAAACCCAAATTCCTTGTTGGTCAGCCGTGAAGCATAATTTTAGTATTGGGGCAGTCTCTTCACAAATGATCATGAAATTATCAGGGTAACGGAGCTCCGTAATAATGACTAGTCGGTCTCGTCCACCTGATATAATATGAGTAAAGTTTTCTGTTGCTAATAAAGCCCACACAGCTTCAGAGTGTACTCGAATAGTTGACACACATCTTTGTTGGGAGAGTGACCACAGTTTAATGGTTCCATCAGAGCTACCCGAGACACATTGAGTCCCATCTCGACTTACCACAAGAGCTTTTACATTGTCACAATGTCCTTTTAATTTCATAAGTCGAGAACAGTTTCTTGGATCCCAAACTCTTAATACTTTTTCAGTTGATCCACTTACAAGAATTGTGCCAGGTGGGTTCATAGCAAGACTGTAAATGGATTCTTTATTGCCGACAAGACTTGATGTGGTTACAGTGTTGTTGCTGGCAGTCAATGCCGTGAGAGTATTGACATCCCAGAGGAATATGGCTTTGTCTAGGCCGGCGCTCGCAACCTGCTCTTTATCTTTAGCGTAGGCCAATGTTCGGACATAGTCTTTGTGGGTTCGGAGAGTTGACATACAAAAACCTTTGGGCGCATTCCATACCTTGACAGTTGTATCGGACGATGCACTGATGAGGTTTTTCCCACCGCAACAAAGCACTATATCGTTAACCCAGTCGGTGTGGTGTTCCATACTCTGTATATATCTATCTTGGACGCCGGTAGCGGTGTTCCAAACACGTATAATTCCATCTCTCCCGGCGGAATACAGCCTCCCCTGAATCGGGTCCAATTGTAGCGAACTGACACCATTTTTGTGCCGCCGCTCCTCCTCATCACGTATCACGAAAGACACTTGAGTTTTCTTCCGCATATTGGTGCTCATTTTAAGACATTTTAGTCAGAAAATTTATTATTTTTTCACTATTTTACGATGGCACCAAAAATCCAAGAATGCATCGATCGATCGCGATTGCGATTGTGCTAGAATAACGTTAGTGATATTGATTGTCACTGTCACTTTGACAGTTGACTTATATGACAACAGCAAGGAACATAGAATAAAGAAAAACTAAAAAAATAGAGGGTTTTAGCGGGTAAACGAAAAAGATCGCGTCGCCCGCATTGTGTTATTTTCCAAAACTTGTGTTATTTGCAGTGTTAGTGCATAAAATTGGTGGCATTTAATTCGTTAAGTGCTGGACTACAGGCATGAGTGTGGGAAAGTGGTATAATGATGGTGAAACGTTGTTTTCGTGTTGTTTCCAAAACTCCATAGAAGCTTCAAGTGAAGTTGCCACCACTTTACTAGGAGTATGACTTTGACTAGACTATGACTTGACACATGTTTGCGTGAAATATCATTAACTTGATATATTATCAATTACTTGACATTGGCTAAATACACAAAAGTTAGGAGCCAAAACATTAAAAAAAAGTACTTTCCACAAATTGGGCTAAAAACAATTAATTCTGTGTATGTGTTGATTGTGTGTATGTACCTACTTTTCCAAGAAGGTTATATCCTCAATCATTGAAACTTATACTACCTATTGTCCACTGCGATGCAGAGCACAACCACAAATTAACACAAGACGCCCTCTGTTTACTTTGTAATCAACCTCCGTAAAAGAACGGGAAGATATACCTACCTATCTACCTATAAAAAGAAAACATCTTTTATTACATTAATGAATTGTGTTTACCATGCGTGAAGGGATGTAACAATAGCTAATGTTCGACTAACAAGATCGCAGAAACAATTTTCTGATATGCGACTTGGGTCCAATCAGGATTGAATTGGGGGGGTTAGGATTGGCGAAGGGGTGTCACAAGTTTAACGTGTACGTATACCTATAGTAATATTATGTACTTATCTACTTATCTGTCTGTGGCATTGAATAGCTCCTAAAGTTGCCGACGGACTGAGCAATCGATCGATGTGAATATTTACACATGTTAGTTGTGAGCATTTGTTGAAGTAAAACTTTTTTACGCACGCTTGACTTAGGGAGTAAACTGGTAAATGCGTAACGAGGCAAACGGAGGTTGAATGTTGTTGCTTCACGTAAGCTTCAGCACTTATCTACTGTCAACATGTAACAAAGTCAAAATTTGTATTATTATGTTGGTATGTCCGGCAAAATGACAATTTAGAACATTCTACCTACAATTATCAATATGGTGACATTGACATTAAACAAAGCAAAAACAAAGTAATAGTGTTACTTTTCGTAATAAGTTTTACTTCAATCGTGTGGTTTAAAGCACATTAGTTTTTTGTTATGTCGATTATTCGACTTGTTACGTGTAACGTCGATCGAATGCTCCTGCAATCGACCGATGTACCAACTTCGTTATTTCATACTGTAGCACATGGTCCTAGTATTATGATCCTAGTACCATGCTGTAGCGTCTGTGTGTGGAGAAAGCTTACGGTACCATTACGCACTCTCACGGCTTCCATGTTCTAATTATATCTTTCCATGTTGAAAATATTGAATGGTGATTATAGCTTGGCAGGCATTTTGGAGATCGCAGTTTTTAAATCGAAGAGGATGCTATATTCTCTGGATATTCCCTTAGCCAGTTCTTACGGCATCCACGGTCACTGGTCATATTCTTACACCGGAACCAAACGATTACTAGGTGGTAGGACTTTTCTGCAAAGTTCGTCAAGGTAGGACTTTTCTGCAAAGTTCGTCAAGGTAGGTACCACTGCTTTGCCAGTTATTCTGCCGCCAAACAGTGCAAGCACTACTGTGTTCCGGTTTGAAGGGCACTGTAGCTAGTGAAATTACTGGGCTAATGAGACTTTATGATCTGATCTCGTCGAGTAATCGTATTACCGGACTGTGCTGATGTCTCAGGATGCTGTGCGCAGTGCAGTGTCACGCGAAACTTTATATTTTGGAGTTCCAAACGCTGTTCTGTTATGGGTAGCCGTGTCGCTTAAAATCAGCTGAACGACTAGCTCATTCACAAAAAAAAACGATAATCGTAGACATTAAAATCTTGAAATCGCCTCCATAATTCCGTCTGTCCCCTACTTAAGCGATGATTGGACAAAATAGATTTTATTTCCGAACAAACGGGAATAGTCCCTAGTTACGTGCCTGTCCACATGGTTTTCCTCATGAAAGTATTACGTTAGAGTGAATGTGTTTTGTTCTTATATGTACCAGACCTCTTTATCATTGGTCTATTTTTATATCTCGGTCTCGTGAGCAAGCTATCCTTTATCTTTTATTGGTGTGCCTTGGAGAAAACCTTTATGTACGATCTCTTTGTACATAATAAAGAAGACTTTTTTCATCTATAGTTTTTGAGAACTTTAATCGGATAGCGATTATATCAGCTCCATTATTTAAAATCATTAAATTCTAACCAAATATGTCTTTTTGAGAGTTTTGGCGGGAAAACGAAATAGATCGCGTCGCCGCATTGTATTATTTTCCAAAACTTGTGTTATTTGCAGTGTTAGTGCATAAAATTGGTGGCATTTTATTCGTTTAGTGCTGGATGGCAGGCATGAGTGTGGGAAAGTGGTATAATGATGGTGAAACGTTTCTTTTCGTGTTGTTTCCAAAACTACATAGAAGCTTCTGGTAAAGCTGCCATCACTTTACTAGGAGTATGACTTGATCATGACTTGATGACTTGGACTGTGACTTGACTTGACTTGACACATAATATATATAATATTATTTAACTTGAGAAATTATCAATTACTTGACACTGGCTAAATTCAAAAAAGTGTTGAGCCAAAATAAAACAAAAAAAATTGTCTTTTATCATGATGAAAAGTGTCTTGGCAGCCCCACTCAGTGGAAAAGCCAAGACACCTTGAATCACTCCTACATCCAAAAAATTAACCCAAACTGTGCTAGCATATATGCTCTGACAGACTGGCTCCTGACACACTCCACTAGGACATGATGTACGTCCTCTAGGACCCCACAAGCACCAATTAGGGGAGTATGTTCTTCTCATCATGTGTTTGAACTTATTAAGTGACACATGTCCAGACCTAAGTCTGTGAGCATTTACTATTAAACACCTCTTCAACTTACTATTTACAATCAATGGAATTTTTAAAGGTAATTTTTGCAAGTACAAGTATTAGATTGTACTAAATATGGGAGTAGTAGATAGATTGGTGGACGACACTCTCCAATTTATGTAATTATATTTGAAGTGATTGTACCTATGTTATCACATTGTTGTTTTTAGTATGTAAGTTGTAACAACACCAACCGCAATTTTGGTTCTTTAATTCCTGTCCATACTAAGGTAGCCTGGAAGAAATCGCTTAATGTGATAAGGCCGCTTTTTGTTCTAACATTCATATGTAAGTTTTTTTAAGGTGCATTGTTATGTATTAGTTGGCGTTCAATAAAGTTTTGTTGTATTGCATTATAGGACATGCCGTTTTCCTGCGTTATTTTCGTTTACCATTGTTAGAGTGAGTACAAATTCCACGCATAAAAAGTCATTGGTCTGCATCAATGACTATTTATGTGCGGAAGCCGAGTAGGATTTGAACCTGGCAGCGTGTTAAAGTCACAAGAGGTACCGCTGAGTTACGCTGGCTTAATTTTTTTTTTATGTTTTGGCTCCACACTTTTGGGTATTTAGCCAGTGTCATGTACTTAATTGATAATTAATCAAGTTAATGATTTTTCACGCAAATATGTGTCAAGTCACAGTCGAAGTCATCAAGTCAAGTCATAGTCTAGTCAAAGTCATACTCCTAGTAAAGTGGTGGCAACTTTACTTGAAGCTTCTGTGGGGCTTTGGAAACAACACGAAAAGAAACTTTTCACCATCATTATACCATTTTTCCACACTCACGCCTGTAATCCAGCACTTAACGAATAGAATGCCACCAATTTTATGCACTAACACTGAAAATAACACAAGTTTAGGAAAATAATACAATGCGGTGACGAAATCTTTTCCGCCAAAACTCCGCTGCTTAATTATTTAGTACCTACAGAGACAATAAATTACAAAACTATTTCAACAGAAACTATGATAATTTACAAGCTCGTCAGAGTGGTCACAAATCTTGAGTGAATAGGGAAGGCCCGTTTAGACAAGTAGACCTCGTCCGACCGCAACGCCGCTTTCCATCAGGTGTGCAATCTAGAGAGGGTCAAATCCGACCTACGTCTTATGAGCGGAGCGGAAGAGAAACTACTTAGACATGTCCAAGTAGTTTGTCCAAGTAGTTTCTCTTTCGCTCCGAATGGTTAAATAAAAAAGTTTTTTTTTTCGGTTTTGGCGGGAATGCGAAAAAGATTACGTCACCGCATTGTATTATTTTCCAAAACTTGTGTTATTTTCAGTGTTAGTGCATAAAATTGGTGGCATTTTATTCGTTAAGTGCTGGATTACAGGTATAAGTATGGGAAAGTGGTATAATGATGGTGAAACGTTTTTTTCGTGTTGTTTCCAAAACTACATAGAAGCTTCTGGTAAAGTTGCCACCACTTTACTAGGAGTATGACTTTGACAAGACTATGACTTGACTTGATGACTTCGACTATGCAACTGTGTCAAGTCACAGTTCAAGTCATCAAGTCAAGTCATAGTCTAGTCTAAGTCAAACTCGTAGTAAAGTGGTGGTAACATTACCAGAAGCTTCAATGAAGTTTTGGAAACAACACATATAAGAAACGTTTCACCGTCACTATACCACTGAAATTATGACAAACATTATACAAGAAACATTGTAACACTGATAATAACACAAGTTTTGGAAAATTATACAGTGTGGTGAAGCGATTTTTTTTGTTTTCCCGCCAAAGACTTATATTATTTTTTGTGAACTTTAATAAAAATATCCAAGTTTGTATCATTAATTGTAGATATGCGACGAAAAACTGGACGTTTTACGGATTTTTTACGTATAGCAGGCATTAGTCTTAATAAACTAATTTTAGTATTAGAGCATAAAAAGGTCTTCGGAATGTATGAGAAAAGTTTTTATCGATAACGACATTTTTAGTAGTATGTATTTTTGGCCCGTTATAGCCTTTTGGTCCATATAAGAAACAGGAGCGTTTGCCATCAAAAAGTTTTAGTGCTACCTTACGTACCTACTTAACCGACGTAGTATACCAGAGAATTGGCCCTATTACATAGATTGTATATATACTCGTATTTTTTCCGATTCCGATCCGATTTTATTACATTTTTGAACTAAGTATAACATATCTTTCAGTTTTCAGGTTTGCAACGCGCTCGCATCTATTGGTCCTGTGCGACCCTTATAAAGCACACTGAACCTGTTTCCAATTGCGACAGACTCCACTTAGGTCGGGATTTGAATAATTCCCCGACCCTACTATTTGTTTCTGTTAAAACAGAATTTCGCTTTAGCAGGCGGGTGTATCCAAGATTCACCACTAGTTTATTCCCTTTTTTGCATGTAAATTTTATAAAGGAAAAACGCCGGGAAAAAAGGTGACGCACAAAACATACCTTTTTCGGCTGAACAAATCTTAAGGTTGGTAGTATTGTGCTGGCAAATAGGGTAAAACCTTCTTGTGTAGCTGGCGGAGTGAGCTCACGCACTGAGTTGGAAATTGCGAATTTGTGTATGTACTTAGGTAGGTAGTACCTACTTAATACATTATCACCTCGTCGTCGCCGCCCGAGACACGTCTTGAGCGACCCGGATGATCCTATAGCAGCCTTAGTATGGGCAGCGCTAGGATCACCGGACCAGCCTAGCCCTTCTGGCTCAAACCTTTGTCGGCATTGGTATAGGATACCAGCGTAACATAATCAGACACCGAACCCGCCGGCGAGGACGACGTCCTCCCCCGCAGGTTAGGTAATTACAACGGCTTTGGCTGATGGTTAAGCAATCCTAACTTAAGATATAGGTTAGATATTAGATTTTTACCTAGTTAGGACCTAGAAATGACAATTTACAATTATCAAGATGGTGACATTAACATTAAACAAAGAAAAAACAAAGTTATACCGGCCGATAGATGGAGCTAAACTAAAGAAGTTTTACTTCAGTTGTGTGGTCTAAAGCACTTTTTTTAGTGTCTTGAGTAACTTGAGCCAAAGTCTCATGTACGTATTTACCTAATGACTTTCGCCTGTTAACAGTAAATTATCAGAACCCATAGATAGCTCCACAATTATCCCTATTTCACTAGATATTTAATTAAGATAGATCTTTGTCCCAACGGAATATTCCGGGTAAGAAATTAAGAATATTTCTCGGAAGGAATTCTGCAAGTTTCCGACATGAATATTGGTGGGTTCAGATATTTTGGGCATGAAATTATGGTTTCGTAAACAAGATTGGTATTTAAAATTTGCAACAAGCGTATAATAGGTTATTAGTAAACAATTAAAGAGATACAGCCTCTGTGGTGTGGTGGTTGAGCAGGTTGGCTCATAACCCGGAGGCGGCGGGTTTGATTCCCACGGCAGGACAAGTGTTTGTGCACAGAAAAAAGTGCAAATACTTGTTCTTAGTCTGGGTGTTGTGGGACCATGGTCCTCGTAGTTCCTGGATCCCTAGACACAGGGAATCTTAGTTAGGGTCCAGGATCTATGTGTGATCGTTGGGCGTTAATTCACCATATATACAGCTTATTATATGGCTTGAATAAAAAAAAATTTAATGAATTTTTATTTTGTCAATAGGATGAAAAAAAACGCAATAGCGTTTTTTTTGTGGCAACCGTCTTTTTGACATTTCTGCCAGTTTCGCGTCAATAGGCGGGAGAAAACAACGAAATTTTGAAAAATTATATGATCAGAAAAGTAAAAGAATAAAATACATATAAATATAAATGTAAAAAACAACAAGTGCACAGATGAATTGAAAAAAAAAAAATTAGAATAATAAATGAACGACGTAACATATTATAAGAGAGTTTTTGGCGGGACTAGACTATGACTTGACTTGATGATTTCGACTGTGACTTGACACATATTTGCATGAAATATCATTAACTTGATAAATTATCAATTACTTGAGACTGGCTAAATACACGGAGGTGTGGAGCCAAAACATAATTTAAAAAAAACATACTATAATACTGTATATATAGGTACTAAAGTTTAAAATTATTTAAAATGAGAAAATCGATGAGAACTAAGTTTAAGCGAATCAAAGTAGAAGAAAAGCGTTTAGGAAAGTGCCACCGTGAGAACCAAGGCTTAGAAGGAATGTCAGGTTGAACTTTGGCAAATGTAGAACCTTTAAGTCTACTGGAAGATCTCCTTGACTTCTTATGATATACGAGTACATTGAGTTGGAAACACGTTGCCAAGGTGACGCAGCCACATGACGTCCTGTCATTGTTAATTTTTATTTAGAAAATATATTATTTTGTTACAAAACAAAGCACAATATTCAAAACATTGACTTATACATGGTAAAAAATGCGGCCTTTCTTTTTATTACACTTTTGGGAGTAGTTCGTAAAACCTTTCATAGCAAAACTGCCCACGTTTTCTTTCACTCGACCGATCTCGTCTGTCTTACATCACAGACTAAGCGTAAATGTAGGTTAATTTGTAAAAACTCGCATTTTGTTTTCTTCTTTTCTTCGTTTAATGGCCTGCTATCGATTTTTAGCGATAATTCTGCCAATGTCAAGTGAGGACATTTGTACGGTTATGTCATGTCAAAGTCTTATTTTGTCAGTCAAAATGCCACAGTAAAATGGTGGATATTTTACTGAAGGCTCTAGGAAGATACATAGTATCCTCTACTTGGTCTGTGCTAGGAAGCCTTGAAGAGAAAACGAAAAGGCATGGTTTTAAAACTTGGAACCATTTGCCAACACTAGTGCACGTTCACGATCACTTAACGAATAATAATCCACCCTTATTATAAATTAAAATTCAAAAATACACGGGTAATGGAAAAAAATTCAAAATTCACAACCGCCATTTTCGAATTCTTTTCAACGAATCCCTGTCTCACATTTTAAAACGACGTTGTACCCTGTCAACACGCCTGTCCTTACGAAGTAATATCAATGAGAAACGTGGCCGTTAGAGGAAGTCATATTCAGCCTTCCAACGGACAGAAATCTATGAGGACTAAGGTATATAGTACATACATATAGTACATACGTCTTATAGTATATAAATCAAAATCGATTTTATAGAAAACGAGGCAACTAGAGAGATCGTTATGGTAGACCTATATTTCATTGCAAAGGTGCATAGGTCAAGGGGCTTCCAATCGTACAAAGCCTCTACTCGCTGACCTCCAGCTATTGAAGTGAGCCAACTGCATATGTAGATAGCATCGGTATACTTATTATGAATAACTCTAGGCTTAAACTGGGCTTTAAGATTTTTATTATTGAAGGGTAAGTCACCTCGTTAATGATGAGGTAAAAACTGTTTTAAAAGCCCGTATTACAGTATCTATATCCCTAATTCATTTTACTTATTGGGGAGTATTTTTAAAAAATAAGCTTCAGATACGTTCATCATCCGTAGCTCGAGAAAAAATTAATCATTCATTCTTCTTCTTCTTCATTTAATGGCTTTTTATCGCTTTTTAGATATAACTCTGCCAATGTCAAGTAAGGTACAAAAATAAACCCCAATGCCGTACAAAAATACGGTAATGTCATGTCAAAGTCTTATTTTGTCAGGCGAAATGCCGCAGTAAAATAGCATATATTTTACTGAAGGCTCTAGGAAGCCTTGAAGAGAAAATGAAAAGGCATGGTTTTAAAACTTGAAACCATTTCCCAACACTCAAGCACGTTCTCGAACACTTAACGGATAATAATCCACCGTATCATACGTTAAAATTTAAAAATACACGATTTATGGAAAAAAAATCAAAATTCACAACTGCCATTTTCGGATTCATTTCAACAATGAATCACTCATAAAACAAAGATAATAAATTGACTAAAATGCCAAACGTCCGCTGAATCACCTGAAGACTGCCTTTTTTCTTAATAAAATTACGTAAAACCGTGAATATCAAATGACTTTCAACCATTTTAACACAGTTTTACGTAGATAAGTTGGCGTAATTTATAATAACCACTATCAAATTAATTACATAATTTATCATGGAATCTAATTAAGTATCTGCCATAAAGTCCAAAACTATCCACTTAAAACAATTAAATATAAACTGTCTGCAGTTATAGAACTTGTAAATTTTGAAAGCTTGAAGTAAAGCGGTACCTAAAGAAGTAGGTACTGCTATAAAACTTGAAAATTTGTTATGATCTTATTCTTTTTACTTTTAAAACTATTCTTTTCAAATTGACTACAAATTACAACTTGGTATTTTTCTCATTTCTCAAGTTAATGATGCTTCACGCAAATATGTGTCAAGTCATAGTTTTTTTTTTTTGTGATATTTTCAGTGTTAGTGCATAAAATTAGTGGCGTTTTATTCGTTAAGTGCTGGAGAGTACAGGCATGAGTGTGGGGATATGGTAAAATGATGGTGAAACGTTTCTTTTCGTGTTATTTCGAAAACTCCATAGAAGCTTCAAGTAAAGTTGTCACCACTTTACTAGGAGTATGACTTTGACTAGACTATGACTTGACTTGATGACTTCGACAATGACTTGACACATATTTGCGTAAAATATCATTAACTGGCTAAATACACAAAAGTGTGGAACCAAAATATTTAAAAAAAAACTGTATATAGACATCATTTGAATCAGTTCAGTCGTTAAGATGATGATCTTCTTAGGACATTTTTAGAGCCTCTGCCTTTCTTCGTACATTTCATAACTTAAACAGGTTATCCAAAAACACAAAAGTTCACACAGTAGACTTTGCGCTCGAGAAGGATGGCGGTATAGTGTTGTCTCACCTCACTATTATTAACTATTCAGACCAAGATCTAGACGTTCGTAGTTGATAGGGTTGTCAGAATGAATGAGGTTTGTCTTGCAGCTTTTTGTTATTTTGTCATACCATCTTGTTCGAGTTGGCTTTGTCTACGTTAAATGTTAATATTCTATGGTTATTTTTATATTAACGCAAAACATAAGTGGTAGGACTTTTCTGCAAAGTTCATCTAGGTAGGTACCATCGCTTTGCCAGTTATTCTGCCGCCAAGTAGTTGTGTGCAAGCACTACTGTGATCCGTCTAAGAAGGACACTGTAGCTAGTGAAATTACTGGGCAAATGAGACTTTATGATCAGATCTCATAGTCGAGGAATCTTATTACGAGACTGTGCTGATGTCTCCGGATGATGTGCGCAGTGCAGTGTCACGCGAAACTTTATATGTTCCGAGTGACACAGTTTTGTTACGGGCGGCCGTGTTGCTTAACATCAGGTGAAAGACTAGGCCGTCACATCATTCATTAACATTTACAAAAACATTGTAATGTCACACTATTTCAGCAACATTACAAGGCCTACCTAGTAGTACTCTAACGCTGTAAAAGTACCTGGAAAAAGAAGAGAAAAGAACTAACAATATCACAAGCATCGCAAGAGGAATAAGACAAATATAAATATATATAATGTTATATCTAACATAATAATAAAACATAAATATATATAATGTTATATCTAACATTATATATATTTATATTTGTCTTATTCCTCTTGCGATGCTTGTGATATTGTTAGTTCTTTTCTCTTCTTATTCCAGGTACTTTTACAGCGTTAGAGTACTACTAGGTAGGCCTTAATTGTAAGTAACTCAGTACTACCGTATTGAAACGGTTTGTATAATTAATGTGGTATGCACACTTTTACTTTGTAACAGACAGACAGAAAATGCATACTTAAAATTAATAATAACACCCAACGATCACATACATAGATTCTGGACCCTAACTAGGATTCCCTGTGTCTACCGACCCAGGAACCATGAGGACCATGGTCCCACAACACCCGGACGCAGAATAAGTATTTGCTCTTTTTTTCTGTGCACAAATACTTGTCCTGCCGCGGGAATCAAACCCACCGCCACCCGGCTATGAGCCGCCCTGCTCAACCACCACACCACAGAGGCTGACAAAATTAATTAATTAGGTAAGATACTTAAGAATAGAGTATATACCATTCCTTTATGTCCACGTTCGTTTGCGTGTATTTTTTTATTCATTATAGACATTTTTATCAAATTTGAACTAAATAAAAATGTTATACTCGAGAGGTCATCCCATTTTCAATAAATACCAGATGGTCTATGTAATTTTTTTTTAAATTTTAGGTATCTTTATCGACTGAAGCGAACTATAAAATAATAACTTAAACTTTATAGTTTATTCGAACTATATGTAGTTATTATCATATAGTTCGCGTATCTATAAACTAAAGCATAACTCCCTCATACTTATTTCCTTATATGTTATTCTCATCTATTTTCAGGTGACGATAAAATTGCGATTGACTGAACTGAAGTAACTAGTAATATTCGATTGTTAAGTCCCGCTGGCAGGCAGCTGTCAAATGAAGCACCGAGGAACTTTTGACAGCCACTGCAGCTGTCATAAGTTGCTCGGATTGCGTCGCGTCGTCATCTAGCTTATGCAACGTTAAGGCCTCACTTGACTAAAGTAAAATAATTTTGATGATCATGGTTTATAATGATTCTACGTAAAAAATAGGTTTTTCACTAATTTTTTTATTAGGTCTTTACCTATGAAATTGCCGTTTTGTTTGAAAACAGTTAAAGTATTTTTTTTTCGAACTTATTTATTTCTTTTATTCAAAGTAATCACCCCTGCAATCAATGCATCTTTGCCAACACTGTGGCAGTTTATGGATGCCCTTCTTGAAAAAATCAGCAGGACGGGAGACAACTAATTCTTCAAAGGCGTTTTGTACTGCCTCTCGGGAATTGAATTTTTTTCCCGCTAAAAAGTTGTCCAAATTTTGGAAAAGTAATAGTCGGTAGGCGCAAGATCTGGTGAGTATGGCGGATGAGGGAGAGCTTCCAAACCCAACTCATGCAGCTTAGAGACGGTCTGTTGTGCAGTATGGGGTCGCGCGTTGTCGTGAAGTAGCAGTGGAGACGACCGATTGACCAAAGCTGGTTGCAGACGTGCGAGTTTCGCCATCGTTGTGGTCAGTTCTTCAATGTACACATCTGCAGTAATGCTCTCACCGTTTTGTAAAAAGCTATGATGAATCACACCAGCACTAGACCACCAAACTGTGACCATCACCTTTCTAGGGGTCATTTTTCATTTTGCACATTGCTTTGGTACCGAACCAGGATCTAACCAACTTGCTGAGCGCTTTTGATTGTCAAAAAGAATCCATTTTTCGTCGCACGTAACAATTCGGTTCAAAATTCCTTCATTTCTGTGCCTGTTAAGCAGCGCAAGGCAAGTCTCGACGCGTACGATGCGCTGGCGATCGTTAAGTTCGTGGGGCACCCATCTATCAAGCTTTTTTAACTTGCCAATCTGTCGCAAATGGACCAATATTGTTTTGATGCTTACATCAAAAGCTGCTGCCAGCTCAGCTGTAGATTGAGATTCATCAGCTTCCACAATCGCCTTTAATTCATCATTGTTGACCAAAGTTTCCGGACGACCACGAGGTTCATTTTTCAAGTCAAAATTCCCAGAACGGAACCGAGCAAACCAATAACGGGTTGTACGTTCGTTTGTACAGTTCTCTCTGTAAACGTCGTTGATGTTACGTGTCATTTGTGCCGCGTTGGTGCCACGACGGAACTCATATTCCATAATTACACGAAATTTTAAAGTATCCATTATGAGGAAAAATGTTGAAATGTAATGAAAATACAACGCTAATCAATGAACAAAAGACTTATATTGTAAATAGAATGTCATATTTTTAAAACAAAATAATTTGAATTTAGAATTCATAGCCAATCAAAACTTTTTTTTGTTTGAAAAAGTCTGTACTTCAATACGGCAATTTCATAGGTAAAGACCTATTATATCATAAATATAAAACAATTGCATTTTAGTATCTATATCTGCGTTAAATTATTTGATTCACATTAGTTGCGTCGACTGAATTGTGCAACTGTGACCGCGGGAACTGTGAAACCTTCAAACATTCAGTTGGACACAATATTCAGGAATTCAGATGCATATCCAAAAATAATGGCCTGAGTAGACCGAGAGCTAACATCAGAAAATTGTTAGTATTAAAACTAAAATTATTAATATTAAAAATCACTTCGCAAAACATGTTTACGCGTAATTAAACATATATATAATCATATGGTACAAGTAAAGAAACTATGCATTAACTAGAGTAATATTCATTAGTCTTTACATGCCACGAATTAAAAAATGTAGTCAAGAAGAATCTAGGTATGATTTTTAGATTATGACAGGTAAAGACAAAGTTGTGATAATCATGTCTGAGGTTCGTATTACAGAACGATGCTCAGTCATCGATCGGTGCTCAAGCAGAGATTTCATTGACCAATTGATCACTTTATGAATGAAATCTCTGCCTGAGCACCAACCGATTACTAAGCATCGTTCTGTAATACGGACCTGTCAACCAAACAGAATTCACAGACCGCAAGTCATGTACGTACATAGAAATAATTATTGTAATATATATAATATATTAAATATACAGTTATATATAATAATATTAATATATTAAATATACAGGTGTGGCTGTCTCTGTACCAAGAAGCTTTTATAAAACACTGGAGAACGCATGTAACCTTTTGAAGTAAGGAGATTTGGCTTTGACTGACGTTTCCTCACACACCGAATTAATCCAGCCCTCAAAATGTCAACCATCCATCAACGCCACCTACAACTTTGACAGCTCGCAACTATTTTAGAATTCTCTAAATTTAACGATCTTGACTTGAGATCCGTATTTCAAAGTCAAAACTTTGCCTAAAGTTTCAGTTATTAAAATAGTTACTAATTCGACCGATTGCTCTCATCCTTCTGATATACTTGGCTGGAGTGCCAGCGCCAACGCGCGACTATATTTCGGTTCATTAATTGAATTAACCGTTGGGTATGTGGGCTTTATGGTCCGAAATAATTTACGGCTCGACACGATCAACAGTTCCCGCAAAATTGCTACCAACCTGAGATAGTGTGTTATGTTGGCTATAATGTTTTAGGGATAAGTTGCATTGTTGCGATGATAATCGATTCTTAATCGATTAATTGTCAAACGTATAAAAAACACTCTGAAATCAAACTGATTTCAGTGTGTTTTTTTGTCTTACCTAATTTTATTGTGATTCAAGTAAATTTAGAAACTACTTATAATAAATTTTTATTCTTAAATTCGAGGATAATTATGTCTTTTTTGCAAAATAAATTGAAACTATAACTTTGTAACAACTAGCATCTATAGAATATAACTAACATCTATAGAATGAATATTTCAGATTATAAAAAATATTTAACCGTATTTGATAGTAATAATAATAGTAAACTTAAAAATTAGTATTTGTATAATAGACGTTGTCATTAATAAATATTTCACACCTATATTTTGACTGGCCCGATAGCTCAGTTGGTAGTATCTCTGCCTTCTGAACTGGGCTGTGGGTTCGATTCCCACCCAGGACAGACATTTGTGTAATGAATTAAATAGGTGTTTGTTCTGTGTCTGGGTGTTATATTGTATTATATGTGTGTATTTACAAACAAAAAGTATTTAAGTATTGTATCAGTTATCTGGTTCCCATAATACAAGCTTTGCTTAGTTTGGAGCTAGATGGCGTTGTGTGAGATGTCCACACATATTATTATTATTATACCCACATAAGCATGCAACGTAGCCAAATTTTTGGTTACGAAATAAAGCGTCATAACAAATTTACAACTGGCGCAAGCAATAAATTATTATGAAAATGCTCATCAATCATTTCCTTTAATTTTCTGTCATCAATCATCTAAGATTTTGATTTCGTTACGAATTAATTCTAGAATTGTGTCACAAAATGTCGTCAATATACAAAAATATCTTAAATCTTAATTATAAAATGTTTAATTTGTGTTTAACTTAACATCACCAAATTATATTTTTTAAATGTAACATGGTTTTAATAATCTTTTGAGGTAAGTATTTAATTCAAAAGTTTATACATGTTATGTTCGATTCTGATTAGAATGATTAGATACTGATAAGATTTCTTTGATTTATTGTTAAAGTAAGATTATATGAACATAACATTAAAAGCACGCCTAATTAATTTCAAATATACCCACCATCGACAAATTGGCTGTCGGACCACAGACCACCGCCCTATCGCTTACGCGGCATATCTCTCGACTCAGTAATTTTGCACGAATCGAAATGATGTAAGCGCATGGCTTCATTTCAAATAAGGTAATAATTCACAAGGATAACTATGGATACGTAATATATATCTTTTTTGTCTTCTTTTAGCCATTCCTGCAATAAATATCTTGGAAAATATTATTCTAGTACTATATTTTATACAATCGATATTTTTGAAATTTGAATAATAATAATAAATAAATAATAACGCCCACCGATCACACACATAGATCCTAGACCCTAACTAGGGACCCAGGCACTACGAGGACCATGGTCCCACAACACCCAGACACAGTTTTCAGTATCGATTTTCATTATTTACTAGCTGCGCCCGGTTTCACTCACGTGGTGTAAATTTCCTATTTTTTCGCCCAATTTTCTCAATTTTTTCGTTCATTAAAAACCTTCTGACAATAATAAATACAACAAAAAAGAATTGCCGGAAATGTTCCATCCATTTGCGTGTGATGCGATGACCAAGGGAAATAGAGATTCATTTTTATATTATACTAGCTACGCCCCGCGGTTTCACCCGCATGGTGAACACTTAAAATTTCCGCTTAACTTTCTTAATTTGTTCTTTCATAAGAACGTTCTCTTGACAATAATAAACACAACAAAAAAGAATTAGCAAAACTGTTCCATTCGTTCACGCGTGATGTTATGACCAAGGGAAATAGAGGTTCATCTATACTAATAAGAGGAAAGATTTGTCTGTAAGTATGTTTGTAACGAATTGGATCGAAAAGTACTGGACTGCTTTAAAAAAATATTTCACCATTTGCTACATTAATTAATTAATTTAATTTTAATTTTTAAAGGTACTCTCTATTATACTCTACTATTCTACTTTCAAATATACATCTTATACGCACTAGTGTACATTTTATCCTAGTGATATAAAATAATGCGATAACAAATTATTACGCAAGCACACAGGCTTATTGCAACTAATGACAGGAAACTATCATTATAAGGAAATGTACACACCAATAAGTTTTGTATTTTAAATGGTATGTAAGCTTTAGGATAGCATTACATTTTTATAAATAAACTAGCGGCCCGCCCCGGCTTCGCACGGGTATTTAATATATATCTATTATAGATTGAGATATAAACTATCCTATCTCTCAAGTTGGATCGAACTGCACATGGTGTGCGAATTTTATTATAATCGGTTAAGTGGTTTAGGAGTCCATTGAGGACAAACATTGTGACACGAGATTTATATATTATAAATAAATTTGCTACATTATCACTGATTAATCTATGCTATTTTGATTGCAAGTAAAAATATAAAGATCCGTACTAAAACTACAATAATGATACCAATATGTTTAAAAAATTAATCTGCGAAGCCGGGACGGGCCGCTAGTTTTTATATATGAAGAAAATTAGGTTTAATAATGAAAATATTGTATTTCGGCAAAAAACATAACAAATAATTTCCTTTAACTGCGTTTGTTCCGGCACAATACATACACATATATATAGATACATATAGGTATCAGATCTCTCAATCGTTTATGTACCTTTGAGAGTTCGCAAACAGCGATTATTTGCCGCCGATACGAAGTACTGAAATCGATTCTGTACACAATAGACCAAGTCGATAAATGAATAGTCTCACCATTTTAGGGCGTAACTCTACCAAGACTTGTTACTTTTTTGGTATGGCTCTACACTTTTGTTTATTTAGCCAGTGTCAAGTAATTTTAATTTCTCAAGTTGATTAATAGATAATTATTATTGTCAAGTCACAGTCCAAGTCGTCAAGTCATACTCCTAGTAAAGTGGTGGCAACTTTACCAGAAGCTTCTATTGAGTTTTGGATACAACACGAAAATAAACGTTTCACCATCATTATACCACTTTCCCATACTCATGCCTGTAATCCAGCACTTAGAGAATTAAATGCCACCTATTTTATGCACTAACACTGAAAATAACACAAGTTTTGGAAAATAATACAATGCGGCGACGCGATCTTTTTCGTTTTCCCGCCAAAACTTCGACGTGTAATTTAGAATCAAAAAATTCTGAGAATAATAACAAATATACTTAGTCTGCGCTCTTAAACCAAAAATAGAAGCCAATTTTCCTTACAGGCACATAATTGCAAAAAAATTGATTGAATCACTAAAGATTTACTACTATTTCTTTATTGGCGTCACTTTCGTTAGCGTTTATCGTACTGTCTAGCTCTCTTTTTATGTTAATGAATGATGTGGAGAGCTAGTCGTTCACCTGATGTTAAGCGATAAGGCTGCAAGGGTGCGCAAGCACTATTTTGTTCCGGATTGAAGAGTATTGTGGCTAGTGTAATTACTGGGCAATTGAGACTTTACGATCTGATCTCACAGTCGAGTAATCTTATTACCAGCCTGTGCTGATATCTCAGTATGATGTACGCAGTGCAGTGGCGCGCGAAACTTTATATTTTAGAGTTCCAAGTGACACTGCAAATATTATGGGCAGCCGTACTACTCACCATTAGGCGTAAAACTAACTTATCACGTTAACATTTAAAAAATCTATTGGGCTAAATAATAGGTCTTTACCTATGAAATTGCCGTATTGCAGTACAAACTTTTTCAAACAAAAAAAATTTTTGATTGGCTATGAATTCTAAATTCAAATTTATTTTGTTTTAAAAATATGACATTCTATTTACAATATAAGTGTTTTGTTTATTGATTAGCGTTGTATTTTCATTACATTTCAACATTTTTCCTCATAATGGATACTTTGAAATTTCGTGTAATTATGGAATATGAGTTCCGTCGTGGCACCAACGCGGCACAAACGACACGTAACATCAACGACGTTTACGGAGAGAACTGTACAAACGAACGTACAACCCGTTATTGGTTTGCTCGGTTCCGTTCTGGGAATTTTGACTTGAAAAATGAACCTCGTGGTCGTCCGGAAACTTTGGTCAACAATGATGAATTAAAGGCGATTGTGGAAGCTGATGAATCTCAATCTACAGCTGAGCTGGCAGCAGTTTTTGATGTTAGCATCAAAACAATATTGGTCCATTTGCGACAGATTGGCAAGATAAAAAAGCTTGATAGATGGGTGCCCCACGAACTTAACGATCGCCAGCGCAACGTACGCGTCGAGACTTGCCTTGCGCTGCTTAACAGGCACAGAAATGAAGGAATTTTGAACCGAATTGTTACGTGCGACGATAAATGGATTCTTTTTGACAATCGAAAGCGCTCAGCAAGTTGGTTAGATCCTGGTTCGGTACCAAAGCAATGTGCAAAACGAAAAATGACCCCTAGAAAGGTGATGGTCACAGTTTGGTTGTCTAGTGCTGGTGTGATTCATCATAGCTTTTTACAAAACGGCGAGAGCATTACTGCAGATGTGTACATTGAAGAACTGACCACAATGATGGCGAAACTCGCACGTCTGCAACCAGCTTTGGTCAATCGGTCGTCTCCACTGCTACTTCACGACAACGCGCGACCCCATACTGCACAACAGACCGTCTCTAAGCTGCATTAGTTGGGTTTGGAAGCTCTCCCTCATCCGCCATACTCACCAGATCTTGCGCCTACCGACTATTACTTTTTCCAAAATTTGGACAACTTTTTAGCGGGAAAAAAATTCAATTCCCGAGAGGCAGTACAAAACGCCTTTGAAGAGTTTGTTGTCTCCCGTCCTGCTGATTTTTTCAAGAAGGGCATCCATAAACTTCCACAGCGTTGGCAAAGATGCATTGATTGCAGGGGTGATTACTTTGAATAAAAGAAATAAATAAGTTCGAAAAAAAAATACTTTAACTTTTTTCAAACAAAACGGAAATTTCATAGGTAAAGACCTAATAATATATGACTAATGTAATGACATTTTGCAATAAACAAACAAACATTTGACAATGACAAGCTGCCTCACGTTTTTCTTTTGCCTGCGTTTTCTACTTTATAATTTAGTCTCACGTTAATCAAAGCGTCACAATGACAGATGACCCGCAAGGACAAATCTCTGTCGGGGATTTGGCTTTAATAGGTTGAACGGTTGAAGTCAACCGTAAAAGGTCGAGCTGTAAAATTCTTACATTATTAGATAACCTTTCTGAGGGTGATGACTAATTAGTAATCTAAATATATATAACTCAAAGGTGACTGATTGATTGACTGACTGAGATAGTGATCTATCAACGCACAGCCCTGGACTGGATCGGGCTGAAATTTGGCATGCAGGTAGATGTCCAGGTGCAGGTGACGTAGATGTACGTCATACGTAGGCATCCGCTAAGAAAGGATTTTCCGAAATTCCACCTTTAAGACGGTGAAATGGGTGGTAGAATTATTTTCCCATAGGCCACGCCGCGGGCGAAGCTGCGGGCAGAATCTCGTTACTCGTAAGTTTTGGTTGTGTGGTAGAAAAAGACTGCGTCGAGGATGTGCAGGGTCATATTAACCCGGTATTTCATATTTATTTTACGCTAGTTAAGCCGTCCCGGCTTCGCATGGAGAATTCGTTAAAATGCAGTCGAACGGAATAACAAGTATCCTATGTCCGTCTCCTGGTTCTAAGCTACCTCCCCACCAATTTCAGCCAAATAGGTTCAGCCGTTCTTGAGTTATAAATAGTATAACCAACATGGCTTTATTTTATATATATAGATATTTGGTATATTTTAACAACATAGGAAGTTAACTTAAGAGTTAACTTCCTATGTTGTTACTTCCTAGTTTGTGTTCGTTACCTCAGAAGTTTCGACTGGGTGAACCGATTTTGATGATTTTTTTTTTTTTTTTACTTCAAACTTGTCTAGCAATTGACCACGCTCTCACCTGATGGGAAGTGACGATGCGATCGAAGGTGTAGCATGCTAGCCAAGTAAATACCTATTCACTCTTCTCTTGAACACGCCCGGGTCATATTTCGCCGGAAACACAGACGCTGGCAGGGCATTCCATTCCTTAGCCGTTCTAATTAAGAACGTTGAGTCAAATCGCTTGGTACGAATGGGTGGTATTTCGACCACAAAAGGATGGCGCTTAGCCGAGCGTCTAGTAGTCCGGTAGTGGAATGGTGATGGGAGAATTAGATCATGCAGTTCTTGAGCGCATTCACCGTGGTGTAATCTGTAAAAAACCGACAGACTTGCCACCTTACGTCGATGTGCAAGGCTCTGGAGCCTTTCACCAACCAAAGTGTCGTCGTCAATGAGCCTTTTGGCACGCCGTTCAATCGAGTCCAGAGCCTCAAGCTGGTACTTGGCAGACCCGTCCCACAGGCAGGCAGGTGTATGGAGTACTGCTGCCACAGGTGGCAGCAGTACTCCATACACGATCGGACTTGTGCTTGATACATATTTAGAAGCTGTCCAGGTGTGAAGTACCGCCTTACCTTGGACAATATGCCGAGTTTTTTTGAAGCTACTTTGGCTTTGGACTCGATGTAGGATCCAAAGTTTAGGTTTGACGTGAGATCAACACCCAAAAGCTCAAGATGATTTCCTAAACTTACAGATACACCACGGAATGAAGGAGCCAGATGGAGTGGGCTCTTTTTAGCAGTGAATAAACACGCCTGTGTTTTTGCAGCATTGAACCTAACCAAGTTAGCATCGCCCCAATCAAAATGATTCTTTTTTATTTGAAAGCTGATGCTTCCTTGTGGAAGTTGTTCCTTCCAAATGGTATCTTCGGTCAACCCACCTGAAGACCAACTCTCGACTGAATCAAACCACGCTACTTATCTATAACTAGTTATGCCCCGCGGTTTCACCCGTGGATATAAGTATTTTAATTATTTACTCATCCCACTTGAAAATTTCACTTTTCCGGGGTAAAATTTAGCCTACATGTTAATCTAGTGTATAAGCTGTCTTGGTACTGAATTTCATCTAAATTCATTCAGCCGTTTGAAGCCGTGAAGGAGTAACAAACATAGACACATACACACAAACACACATACAAACTTTCGCCTTTATAATATTAGTTCCGGGATAAAATGTAGCCTATATGTTAATCCAGTGTATAAGCTATCTTGGTACCGATTTTCATCCAAACTCATTCAGCTGTTTGGACGTGAAGGAGTAACAAACATACACACATACACACTAACACACACAAACTTTCGACTTTATAATATTAGTGTGAAGTGTGATTTATACCCTTTGGGCCACGCGGTTTCAAAGATTATTCGTTAATCAGCGAAAATATGGAACAAATTTATTTATAGCAGTGCGTTTATAAAAAAAATATGCGTTTGCTGAAAAATCTTAGCGTGTTTCAGTCCTACATCTTAATCTGTGAGTGTAGTTACCTACCAAGGGAGTTTTACATGAGATAATATTAATGGAATGTAGCTTTCAAAAGGTTATGTCGACCTAAGGATCGCCCATTAACAGGTGTCTGGGTAAAAGTATTAAGAGGTGTTGTTGAGGAAAATTCTATACTATTCGACCTAGAACATTGACGTGTGAGGTCTTAATGCTTTGTTTTGTCTCATACAAAGATTTTGATGTTTCATACTAAAATATCATGTGTCAAAGATTAAGAGTAAAAATAAATAAATATGTGTGGACATATCACACAACGCCATCTAGTCCCAAACTAAGCAAAGCTTGTACTATGGAAACCAGATAACTAATACAATACTTATATACTTGTTTGTGAATACATACATAGAATACAATATAACACCCAGGCACAGAACAAACATCGATGTTCATCACACAAATGTTTGTCCTGGGTAGGAATCGAAACCACAACCTACAGTTCAGAAGGCAAAGCTACCACCAACTGAGCTATCAGTAAGCTTGTAGATCTTATAAATAACGCCTAACAATAGCATACATAGATCCAGGACCCTTACTAGGATTTTAAAACCTTTGTCTATGGATTTAGAAGCTACCAGAACTATCCAAATCACTCAGACATTTAGTGTTGGCAATTTGTTTATTGCCCTTTCGAGAGAATCGAATCCGCCGCCCGCGGTATACGAAGCGATCTGCTCAACGACCTCGTGAATCCGTGAATATTTATCATCAGCTGGAAAATCGCATTTAACATAGATTACAAATTTTCTGTGAAATTTTGACTCAAATGAGAGGAAAATTTATAAAATAAAGTAAAAATATATACACACAGAATTAAGAATGAAGAAAAATAAATATCCTATTCAAGTTGACGTGAAATATTTCCTGTCCTTCAACACTCACTCTAAATCCTTCTATGATAATAAAGCACTCAACTTTTATGTATAAAAAAACATAGCAGCAACATTTTTTTATGAAGTTCCTTACTTAGTAATGTAGCTCAGAATAAATAAGGTACAGAATGCACGGTTGTAACTATTAGTGAAGTCTCTTTCAAGGGTTACTAAAATAAACAGACCCCTGGCAAGTAGAAGCAATAATAGATGAAGCTCAGCTTAAATTTGTCTTTTTTTTGTTCTAATAAATACATTGCTAAAACGTATACGATCCTAGTATATTTTTGAGAGCGCTGTAGACCAAAAGCGAGATACAATCACGAGCCTAATAATATTATAGACTTTGCAAAGGGCTAACTTTGACAAATGTATGAACCAGTTTATAATATCGATATATTGATAATCTTTTTGCACTCTACGTTTTTCCCTCAGAGTCTATTGTTTTTTCTCTAGCCTGTAGTTTTTCCAAGGATTTGCCCTTGGACATTTGGTGGCTTCACTTAAAGATTTACGTGCGCCATCTACCTCATTCTTAAAGTCGGAATATTAAACTAAGCTGCTTGTCTAGGAAAGTGGCTATCTAGGCAGACTACAATAAATCTAGTCTAGTTTATGTGCCTAGGACGAAGCCACGGGCCTTATTAATGTTGGTCGCGGGTAGGTGCGCAATGAAATATTTGGTTTGGTTTATAAAGGCTTAGAGTACCTTTGTAAATGTATTATTTGTGCTTTTACTAAAAATAATTATTAAGCGTAATCGTGGAAATCTTGTCATTTTAGTGCTTCGCTTTGACGAGCGATTTTCTGACCTAGTAATATATATAGTATCTAGTTGTAATTTTACCAAATTGTCATTTAACCAAATTGCAATTTTACCAAATTGTAATTTTAACAAATTGTAATTACTTATCTTAAATTGAAATTTACCAAATTGTAATTTTACCAAATTGTAATTGTAACTAATTTGTTATTAATTTAATGTATATTCTTGTAAACGATTGAACGAAAGGGATAATTTACTTTTATTAGATATTTATTTAACTTTCGAATTTTAAAGCACGTGATCACATTTCTCGTTAAGACCACGCCCACTGGCTATGGGTGGGGGAACTGAAGATAGGCCACCTCGTTCGAACGAACGCTCACTCGGTTGTTAACACTCAAAAGGTGATCAAATGGAAAGAGTAGCTTATGCAAAATGTGTCACGTAAATATATTTTGATTAGTGCTTAAATAAATTGCTGTGCAAAGTTGCTGATTCGTGCTGTGTAATACTGAAGTGTTATTTTTCACTATTATGAGATGGGGTCATCGAATTTTCAAAATATTCTTTGATAAGCACAGATGAAAAGAGCCTTAAGCGCACCGAGTAACTTTTTTAGCTAATTACATGTTTATTACTTCGTGTTAAAATCTCTCAGCTACAAAATCTTCGAATATCATCTACTACTGAACCCAGGCCTCTCCCATAGAACGCCACTTTGACCTCTTGCATCGATCGGCTCCCCATGGTTTTGACCAGGAGCCTTGCCGCGTAAGTCTGGTGGAGATCGTAATCGTGTTCTCTCTTGCTCGCACTCGTGGACTTGTTAATTGGCGCGTGCAGGATGGCAGGTGAAGCCGATTCCCAGAACGGTTACGTGGTAGAGGTGCAGATCGTCGTTAACTAGGGAAGGTGACCGGCGTACGCTGCGGTTCATGGTCTCCACTCGAATATGGCCCACTGCCATTCCAACAAAAGCCAACTTAAAATATGTTTTTTTTTGGATTTCGTTTGGCTCCAAACTTTCGTGTAGTCGTTCACTAGGGAGGGTGACCGGCGTACGCTGCGGTTCATGGTCTTCACTCGAATATGGCCAAAAAATTGCAACAAAAGCCAACTTAAAATATGTTTTTTTTGTATTTCGTTAGGCTTCAAACTTTTGTGTATTTAGCCAGTGTCAAGTTTTCTAAAGCTATATTATATACGTGTCAAGTCCAAGTCATCAAGTCAAGTCATAGTCAAGTCATACTCCTAGTAAAGAGGTGGCAACTTTACCAAAAGCTTCTATGGAGTTTTGGAAACAACACGAAAAGAAAGATTTCACCATCATTATACCACTGTCCCACGCTCTTTCATGTAATGCAGCACTTAATGAATAAAATGCCATTGAAACACTGAAAATAACACAAGTTTCGGAAAATAATACAATGCGGTGACGCAATCATTTTCGTTTTTCTGCCAAAACTCCTTTAAATATGTTACGTATTATTTTATTTGCCAATCCTTTTTGAATTTATCTCGGCTATAAAGAGAGCCTAAATCTCTTAAGCCCACGGTGTCAGTAAACATTCATACTGTCGCAATAAGGTCTGTAACGCGACATCCATGCGTATAAACACCTTCCGGAGAATACAAATATTTGTTGGAAGCACACATTCGCCTTAGCCACTTGCTGATAGGGTTACCACATTTTTTTATATAATGAATGACGTGACGAGCTAGGCTAGCTTTTACTTAATGTTACAGTGTCACTCGGAACTCTAATTTAAAAAATGACATTATTTCAGGCAAAGCATCAGCCATATTGTGCTAAAATACATAATATAAATAATAATAATAATAATATGTGTGGACATCTCACACAACGCCATCTAGCCCCAAACTAAGCAAAGCTTGTATTATGGGAACCAGATAACTGATACAATACTTAGATGCTTTTTTGTTTGTAAACACATATATACAATATAACACCCAGACACAGAACAAACACCTATGTTCTTCACACAAATGTTTGTCCTGGGTGGGAATCGAACCCACAACCCACAGATCAGAAGGCAGGCTTACTACCAATTGAGCTATCAGGCCAGTCAAAATAAAAGGCTCTTATAAAATTCACAATATATAAGACACTTAAAAATTAAAATTAATCAAAAGACATATCCGATTCATTGATCTAAAGTTATTTTTGGTAGTACAACGGTACTGTATTTTAAGTAGAAAGATTAATGTTTCGCGTGACACAAGTAATGCATAGTTGATGTCTCCTATATAAAAGAAAATGTAGCCATTGGGTAGTTGGTTCAAAAATGAATAGTTATGTCAAGAAATAAGTACCGTTATAAACTAAAATGTAGGGGCTAAGATCTCATTCGCATTAGTTTTACTGCGTTATTATCCCATAGAATGGAAGTAGTGAATCGTCTCCTTAAACTTCGAGTAAGCACAACGTAGAAACATTATGTGCTGATACAATAAACAAACAAGAAACTTTGGAATGAATAAACCAGAGTGATTGAATCTTTTACATTCGCCTTTCTTAACATAATTATTTGATTTCATTTTTTTGATATAATAACTAATACTAAACACTACCTACTACTACAAAAAAAAAAACATTAGGCCTATATACTGGCCGCGATGACTAGACAGTCCAAATGCTCCAGCCCACTACCAGTAGATAGCGTACCCAACATGCTGGCAGCATTGCCCCGTTGAATTGCAATGCTTATTCGTTGTGCCAAAAAGTGCTAGCATTTTAGTCACGCGTAGCATCGACCAAGCGCTCTGATAAACTTTGATTTCTTTGGAGCCCGGAGGACATATCTGTCAAAAATGTCAAAAGGCAAATCTTTGTAAAACGAATAGGTTCTTAGTATCATTAAAGTAGTATTTTTTTAATATTCTGTGGCATCGTTTCTGAATCATTCAAGCTTCATTTTTATAAATCAGTCTGTACTTAAACCATCAAAGATAAATTAGAATATATTTCAGTAGTACATAAAAAAATGCAAGAAAACAATATGTGTGACAACCCTGCTTACATATACGGGAAACAGAATACGAATCGCCGAATCGTGCTGGAAAGCTCGTCTAAAAACTAAGTCAAGCGATGAATTATTTATTTTATTATGCAACCGCACACTTACCCCCTTACTAAAACATTGTGTAGCTGAAGAATAGTAATTTTATGTTTTGTTTCTCTCCATCGAGCTCAAAGTAAATAATGGTTAATATCCCACATGTGCGAGCAAAACGATTTGCTTCCATGTTTATCATGCGAACAGCCAAAAACGCTATACTAGCGTCCGTATTTCTCGAAAAACCTTGGAGTCTTCAAATCGAGAGTGAACACGTATCTTCTAGGCAAGCGTGTTATATTCTAGACTGCATCGAAAAAAAAAAAACGAGTGTGCTTTAGACCACACGAAAACTTCTTTAGCTCCTATCTTTCTTGCCTCTACAGTAATATACTAAACGTAATTATTTCTTTCTATCTTTACGTACATATCCCTCTCAATTTCCGTTCGGCTCACTAGCTTACCTCAAAGTCAAACGTGTGTAAAGAAATACAATATAAAAAAAAATATTAATAAAATTACTGGTCAATTGAGACTTTATAATCTGATCTCACAGTCTAGTAATATTATTACCAGACTGTGCCGATGTCTCAGGATGATGTGCGCAATACAGTGCAACTATTATAGCCACCATTTTATCTAAAATTGAATATATATATATATATATATATATATATATATATATATATATATGTATATATTTAATATTTTTATGGACATTTTACACAACGCCATCTAGTCCAGAACTAAGCAAAGCTTGTACTATGGGAACCAGCTGGGCGATCTCGTAATTCAATTGCAACTGATAGAAACAAAATAATTGCATGGATTTGACAGTTCCAATACGCAGTTAGTGCAAAATTAGTACGGACATTTCTCTTATTTCAAAGTTTCGTGATTACCCCCCTGATAACTGATACAATTTTTATGCTTTTTGTTTGTAAGTACATACATAGAACGAATATCGATGTTCATCACACAAATGTTAGAAATAAAAAAGAATATAAAATTAGTATTATAATTATTTATTTTTATTTATATAAGTATATTAGGTAAATTATAGTCATAGTCATTTATTCATATAAAAAAATACACGTCACATATAAATTAAGGAACACAGGTACATAGCAATTTGTTTTAAAATGTATGACTTTACATATAAAATATATTACCCAAATTAAAATTGTATAATAATAACAAAATATACATTACCTAAGTTATAATTAATTTGATTTAATTATTCATTTTCATCACTATCATATCATTTTTACATTTACCAATAAGAATTATTTGCAGTTGCTACAATGTAGATGATCTTGCTGTTTGTTTTTAGCGGAATCACTTTAGATATTCATATTTCATTTTGTATTTAAGATGAAATTCCACAAAATCACGCTTGAGTCTATCAATTACGATTTTATGCAACTAATTATTTGTGCCAACACAAAACGTCCCACACCGTTTTGTATTAAACAAACCAATTTTCAATTTATTTTATTCCGAGTAATGAAAATAGATGGCAGAGCAAGCTCAATACTACGTTAAGCTGATTTGATTATAGGTTAAATAGAATTTATTGCTGTGAATTAATATTTATGAATAAAAGAAGCCTCTAAGCATAAAATATATTTTCCGTTCGCAGTTTACGTAGATTGTTTCCACGGTGGTTGTAATTTTACATCCCTTTTCATCGTCTATATATATAGAAACAAAAACAATTTATGTAACGGGTTGCCAAATTCAAAATAATTCTTGACGCCTTGGTCATACAAAGCGTTAAAAGCAAGTTAAGCTACATAAATAATTTTCCATGTGAAAGAAAGAGGTTGAAATACGAGTCTTGAGTCACCAGAAGAGCGCGGCGCAGGGAAAATGCTTGAGCGAAATGGTGATGTACCTTTTCCCTTTTTATATAAATCAATACTGTATAAAAACTAAAAAAGCTCAAATCAAATGGAAATAAAATGGTTCGTCACCTTAGAGTCAACTTTTGTTTGCAAAGTCTGTTTTACCGACCCCAACCTGTCAACAGTGTCAACACTGTCAAATAACTTCAAAATACGTCAATGTTGCAATACTGTCAATTATACACAATAAGCCTGTTTAAAAGTCGTAGCTGCGCATGTGCAATGTTTTTGTTAAATCAACGATTAATAATCCTCTTTCACAAGAGTAAAGAGGTCGTTAAAAATAATCCAAAAACAGCAGATGTGAATTTTTTTTCTATAACCCGTCTATTTTTGAATCTTAATATGTGATAAGAGTGGATAATTAAATTATCCACCCATTTTACTGTGGCCTTTTGACTTTGACAAAATAGGACTTTGGCATAACATAACCGGAGAAAAACTCCTTACTTGACACTGGCCGAATTACCGCTAAAAAGCGATGGAGAGCCATTGAACGAATAAGAAAAAAAAGGAGACAAATTGAAAAATCAAAATATTATCGCATTAAGAATCTTTGTCGTCTAATAATTAGTCATCATCATAGTATCACATGGTTTGAAAAAGCTACATGTTCTCGCCACACGTTAAATAAAAATCAATTTCAAAATTGACGAACCTTTCCATTCCCCGGGTTTACCAAGATGACCTTTTGATATGAATACCAGATCACGCCCTAGAGATATTCTGTACCAATCTGTTCGGATCAGTTCCGATCTATTTTGATACGAAAGTTTCACTTGTGAGGCCGCAGCGTTCGTCAATCATATCGCTATACCGACCATCTGCTACAGATAGGGATTTTGATGAATTCTATTGGAACTTTTTATTGGAACGGAGATTCTATTTACGGCGATGAAATATAAAAACAGCTTAAATAAAATTTTTCTTAATTATAGATAGACACCATTAATAATATAGATTTAATTCTCTTACCTTAAGTACCGATCACCTTCTGTGGTCTTCTTTTGTAATATTTTAGTTTCATCCTTTGGTTGTACGTAATAATTATTAATTCAATTAGTTTCTACATAAGTACTTATTCAGCGTACCTATGATTTTTTTAAATTTTAGTCCTAAATTTTGTATTTATTGTAGGATAATTTACACCAGAGTCCCAAGACACAGGCTTCGTGCTTAGTTTTGGGCTCAAAGTTAAGTATAGTTTGAAGGAAATGTTTATTCTTGCACTGTAATTAACAAATTGCAACATTTAATTTTTTGGCAATAAAATTATCTTATCTATCTTATCTTATCTAGATAGATGGAAAAACTCTTTATTGACACCAAGGTAACAAATACAAAAACAGGAAATAACTAATGAGAAGGTTACAATGGGCGATGCTATTGATAAAAGCAATCTCTTCTAATCAGCCTTTATAATTTACTAGTTGAAATGAAATGAAATGAAATTAAATGAAATGAATTAAAATTAAATGAAATGAATTTAAATTAAATGAAATTAAATGAAACGAATTTAAATTAAATGAAATTAAATAAAATGAAATGAAATTAAATGACTCACGTGTAAGCGTATAAGATATCTGCATTCCAAGTTTCATTGGAATCCATTTTTTTATTCTGCTTCACCATCAACTCCTGGGTCTGTGCTATTTTTTAATATATTATTCCTTTATTTATTAATACTATTATTTTTTTTAACAAAATCACTACAGGATTAAAATCCATTCAGTAGTTTTTGTGTGAAAGATTAACAAACATGCGCGTTTATAATATTAGTAAGGATTGGGTGTGGCTCAGCGGTATCCCGGTGACTTTCGACCAGACGCATCCGTGCTCATATCTTGCTTGGCCCTGCACTAATTACGTTCAGTTATGTGCGTAATTTGCATTCGCTCTTGCAACGATAAAAGGAACGTAACATCGTGAGGAAACCGGCATTCAAAAAATTAACATAAATTACATTACAATTACATAATATTTTCAAAAATTACTGGCATATTAATAAGATAGTTATATTTAGATTAAAAGTAGTCAATAAAAATGAAAGGCTAAAGCGCAGGCATCTCTAATACGTGTTGAGCGGTGTGAGATCGATTTAAAATCTACAGAGTTACGACCAGAAACTGGCTGCTCACCGAATTAATGAAGTACGGAAAAATAAGTGTAAAAACATCTGAAGTCAAATGTTTGATAAAAAAATCTCACTTATTTATACTTTTATGAGTATTGATTTCATGATATATCAAACGAACGATATTAAAATTCAACTGAAGTATTTCTAAAAGCCGAAACAAAACGGTGCTCTGACGGGAATAAAAAATAAATGTTCATTGGTTTATAGCTCGACAAAATCTGAAACTCTGCACGTAGATCAAAAATATAATACCTTTCTTCATTGTAAATAAAACCTACTTAATATTTCTCATACAGCGCAACAAAATTTAAGACAGCTGCTGAAAAAGTTAGAGCTGAAAAAAATACAGATATATTTCTTAGTACAAAACTTGTACAATTAATCTTGGAGCCAACGGTTCTTGTGATAAGTTCCAAAAATACACGCAAGAGGGCGCTACCAAGGCTCTACGCACAGTCGTAGACCCTCACCCGTAGCCGCTCCACGTAGCTCCCGTAGCGCTTGCTACGCCTCGCGCATTCGCAACCAGTGATAGTGTTTAACAGTATAGATTACGGATTAAATTAACCGCCAATTTACATAAAGTTATTAATAACAAACGCTATTTTTAATAGAGAACAAACAACAGCAGTTGCTTTTTTTGTGTAACAAAAAAGGTTCGAATATTAAATCCAGTGAAAAGTTTGACGAAACTTGATCGTGATTTCAAGTGATTTTCAGAGTGATACAAAGTTGTGCTAATTTGAATTTAACAAGTGTTTTGTGTTTTGTAAATATCTAAGTAGGTAAGTGGACAAGTTGCTTAATTGAGAGAAGTTTATATTAGTATTGAATAAGGAAAGGGATTCAGCTCTTTGAAGCTGAATTTTGAAGCGATTCTGACGAAGTTTTAACTACAAAATTAATTTGATTCAGTTCTACTTCTTGAGAGCTTACACTCGTTTTTAAATGAACAGCAATAACTCAATGGAATTTAATAAAACGATTCTTATCAATATAAATAAATATTAAATTCTGTTTGTTGGTGTCACATGAGAAAGGCTGGAATAAATTGGTTATTTCGGTATATTCGGAAAAAAATTAAAAAAGTGGAAAAACTGAAAGTTTTTTCAGTGGAATTTTTATATGAACTCAATAACATAATATTTCTTAAAAAGAACAATTCGGTTGGATACATTATTTTTTCTTAACACTAACTAAATTTATCTATAACAATATTAAACAAAGAAAGAAATATCATAATTTGGTAATTACTTGCGTAATATATTGTCCATATTCTATTCTTATTTTTACTGTGCTTTTTATTAGGCTTTTGCAAAAAAAAAAATGCTTTTAATACAAACTAGGCGTGGTACGCGGTTTCACGCATATCCAATATCTACTAGGTGGTAGGACTTTTCTGCAGAGTTCGTCTACGTATGTACCACCGCTTTGCCAGTTATTCTGCCGCCAAGCAGTATAGGGAACAAGCACTACTGATTTCTGATTTGAAAGACGTTGTAGCTAGTAAAATCACTAAGCAAATGAGACTTTATGATCTTATTTCACAGTCTAATAATCTTATTACTACTGAATCGCTGAAGTCTCAAGATAACGGGCGCATTGCAGTGTCACACGAAACTTTAGTATATTTTAAATTTTCTGTTTTTGTGTTACTGCTGTTCTGTATTTCTTATGGGCGGCCGTATTCCTTAACACCAGGTGCAAAAACAGCTTAGTCAAGCTATTCATCAACATAAAAAAGTCATAGGTCCGCATTACAGAACAATGCTCAGCTGTACATTATGTTCAAGTAGAGATTTAATTCACTAATCATTTTACAAATTAAATCTTGTCTTGAGCAGAGATTCATGCTAAGTGTAGTTCTGTAACACGAGCATAAGTATATTAAAAGCTAAGGTAAAATTTACATAAATCATATTTATACGCTTAAAATTTTAACTAAAACGTTATTTATGACCACTTTAATATTATTTATTGTGTCTATTCTTTGCCTTGGATACGGGAGCATTGTATAAACAATATGACGTGTCAACAAACAGACATAACACGTGTCCGATGAATACCCAGACTTTACCAACTGGTCATGGACTAGACTAGAAAAATAATATAGATTCGACAGTCAGGATTTTAATATGAAAAATGGAATACTAGATCGCAAAATTGTTACATTCTGTCTAGCTTTTGAGCAGTGATTGGAAGCGACGTATTCGTTTGATAGCTACGTCTAATCTAACGATAAGACGTATAAACGCTATAAGGCTCAGTCCTTTCAGCCCGTAATGACCACTTCCAATAATACTCATCTAAACAATGCTAAAGTGGGTATACGTTTAAATGCGTCTCACGTCAGTAACGATGCTGTCTAAGGTTGGAGCTCGTTTGCCCGTGAGATGCTTACTCACCCATATTTCATACTAGTTAGGTTTTACCCGCAGATAAAAAGTAGCCTATATGTTAATCCACTATATAAGCTACCAAATTTCATCCAAACCCGTCCAGCCGTTTGATACATACAAATTTCTCTCTTCTCGCCCACTTCTCACAAGGTCTGTTTCTGACTTGTACCATACATATCTCTGTCACAAAAGTAAAGTTTCGTTGAAGTTTTTACACCCCCATTGGTATTTTTCACCTCAGTTGACTATCCTGCTATAATAAAAATAATCGAATATCCATAAATTATAGTGTCCCATAAATCAATAAGTCATAAATCCTGCCATGTAATTTACTACTGCGCGGAGACAAAGCGTTTGCTTAGATATAATATATTATGTAATATAAAGTAATTTATTTTGTGCTCTTAACATTCATATTCACAATATAACATTGATAAAATTAAATAATAATAATAATAACGCCCAAAGTTCACGTACATAGATCCTGGACTACTATATATGGACCTACTACCTGGTTAACTAGCCTAACTCGATAACTAGGATTCCCTGTGTCTAGGGACCCAGGAACTAAACTAGGAGCACCATGATCCCACAACACCCAGACATAGATTTTTGCGATTATTTTCCTGGGCATAAATTCTTGTCATGCCGCGGGAATTGAACCCGCTGCCGGGATATGAGCCCACTTGCTCAACCACCACACCACAGAGGCTGTCAAAAAAAAACTATGAAAATGAAACTCCATTTTTGAAGTAAAAATTCTTTACGCTCTATTGACTTGAGGAGTAAGCTGGTGAATTTGAGGCAAATAGAAATTGAAGTTGGTTTACATAGATCTCCATATAGTCAACAAAATAAATTAAAAAATTTGTATTATTATGTTGGCATGTCCGGTAAAATGAATAAAAACTTACAATTGTCAAAATGGTGACATTAACATTAAACAAAGCAATAACAAATTTATACCGGCCGATAGATGGAGCTAAATTAAAGAAGTTTTACTTTAGTCGTATGGTCTAAACTAGAACATACTTGATTTTTTTCCAAGTAAAACACAGAGGGAGCTACTAGATTTCAATAAAATTTAATAGGGATCGAAATGATCGTACCGTAGATATTATAGACTGCCCGGTAGCATTATCAGGAAACTATAAAACGAAGCCTACCTACAGTGCCTATTACGAATATGGACGATATTTCCATAAGTGTTATTGGAAAAAAAACTTTGTACGTTGTATATTGAGAAACGTCTATCTGCATAAGTACTAGGTATTAGGCTGTGTAAATACATAGGCAAATAGTAAAGTTTCGTACGACAACAGTTATTATTTTATACGTTACGAGCTTCTGCCCGCAGCTTCGCCCGTGGCGTGGCCTATGGGAAAATAATTCAACCACCCATTTCACCCTCTTAAGGGTGGAATTTCGAAAAATCTTTTCTTAGCGGATGTCTACGTCATAACATCTACCTGCATGCCGAATTTCAGCCTGATTCGTCCAGTCGCTTAAGCTGTGCGTTGATAGATCACTATGTCAGTCAGTCAGTCACCTTTGAGTTATATATATTTAGATAGATGTTAAACAAGAAAGTATGCCATGTGTTAATTCAGCGTATAAGCTATCTGCATTCCAAGTTTCATCGAAATCCATTCAATAGTTTTTGTGTGAAAGAGTAACAAACATCTATACATGCAAACTTTCGCGTTTATAATTATTTGGTATGCCATTTTTACATTACATTTTAGTTTTGAAGTGTGCCATCTATGTTGTTTTAGTTTGAGTTGGTTAGTTACATGGAGTAAGCATAATTAGAGACAAACAAACTTTATAAAGTACTTGGAATCCTTGCTTCTCTAACTAACAATGATGTTATCTCAGGCTTTATGAAAATAGCTTCGCGGAAACTTTTGCTAGCGTCTAAGTTTCCGTCATCTCGGGAAATCAAGGGTTGTCAGCGATAGCCACGACTTGTGACATTTTGGTGTCGATTTGTTTTGCCTTTCAGTTCCTTGCGCTTCTCTGTAAGGAACAGCAATTTAGGCAGTCACCGCCGCGATCTCGCTGCGTGAACTCACCTCCTGAGGAAGAGCATCGGATATGCTCGAAACCTAGTCGAGAAATCGACATACTATTCGTGAGTAACAGTCGGGGATATATTAATTTAAAACAGCAATTAATTCAGTCAAAATATTCTCAACTTCAACTTCAACTCTTGGTTAATGGCCTTTGTGGAGAGGCTACCACAATTTTGCCAATGTCACGTAGAATAATAACACATCATTTTCAATTTTACTAGAGCACTTTTGACTTTGACAAAACCGCGACTTTGACATGATTATAGTATTGACTATTCTTTTTATCTTTACGTAAATTATTTTTTTTAATTTTATGTAGCATTTGACCCCGCTCTCACCTGATGGGAAGTGACGATGCGATCGAAGGTGCAGCATGCTAGCCAAGTAAATACCTATTCACTCTTCTCTTGAATACACCCAGGTCATATTTAGCCGGAAACAGACAGGCAGGGCATTCCATTCCTTAGCCGTTCTAATTATGAACGTGGAATCAAATTGCTTGGTACGAATGGGGGGTATTTTGACCACGAAGGACTAATCGACATAATAAAAGATATTAATTAAACAATTGTGTCATTATGACTATTTTTAATTGTTGTAAATATAGTATAATTTTGTTTTGTTTCACTTCACATTAATTACCCACATGTACCAAAATTTCTCTTTGAAAAATCTTCCTTTTATATGCTATCATTCTAACATATCAAATAAAGGTTATTCCAACTTCACATGACATTGGCAAAATTGTAGTAAATTCTCAACAAAAGCCAAGTAAATACTCACTCAAATATTCACTGTTCTCTTGAACACGCCTGGGTCATATTTGGCCGGAAACACAGACGCTGGCAGGGCATTCCAGTTAAAATTGAAAAAAAAGAGAACTGGACGACACCTGGACATAGTTTGAGTTTGAAAAGTGTTTTTATTGCCAAATTCAACATGAGGTGGCAAAATGTTAATAAGCATGTGCGAAGCCGGAGCATACTCACTAGTTATTAATAGTTTAAGACTCGTTTAATTAAGATCCTTTACAAATTTAATCTTGCATATAATTACTAGTTCCGTATTACAAAGTTCAATGTAAGCAAGTAATAATATTAGCATTGATTTACATAAATGGAATTACGGGGCGATGTAAAATGAGTTGGTTTGAATATTCCGCACGCGGATTCTGACGCGAACCTCAATTGTTGAAAAGGTTAAAATGCACTACGACTGCAAACAGTAAACAATAAATACAGCGACTAGTCTGATAGCCCAGTTGGTAGTAGCTCTGCCTTCAGAACTGTAGGTTGTGGGTTCGATTCTCAACCAGCACAAACGTTTGTGTGATGAACATTTGTGTTTGTTCTGTGTCTGGGTGTTATATTGTATTCTATGTATGTTTTTTTCTTTTTTATGTTACGAAATGACACGACAACCTAGTCACTCACCTGATGTTAAGCGACACGACTGCCCATATCAGTTGCAGTGACACTTGAAACTCTAAAGTATAGTTTCGTGACACTGCATTGCGCACGTCATTCTGAGACATCAGCACAGTCTAACAATAAGTTTACTAGACTAGACTGTGAGATTAAGTCATAAAGTCTCATTTGGCCAGTAACTTTACTAGTTAAAGTGCTCTTCAAACTGGAACACAGTAGTGCGCAGAATAACTGGCAAAGTGGTGGTACCTACCTTGACGAACTTTGCTGAAACTACCTAGTATGCCTAGTAGTATGTATTTACAAACAAAAAGTATCTAAGTATTGTATTAGTTATTTAGTTCCCATAGTACAAGCTTTGCTTTGTTTGAGGCTAGATGGCGCTGTGTAAAATTTCCACACACATTTATTTATTATTTAATAAAAACCAATACTAGGTATATAACTCACCATAGTTAATTTCAAACATTAAACAGTTTAAAAGTCAAACCTAAGAAAATAGTTTTTGCAAGTTATTTGTACAATTATCTAGCAGTATTTGGTATTGTTATTATTAAATAAATAAAAAGATTTGACATAACGTTCAATTTTCAGAAAAAAACTTGTCTCTATATAATAATGTATTTTGAGCACTATCCAAAATTATCTCGTACTTCATATTTTCCGAGAATCACGAGACTGGCTGGCACTGCATCGTACTGCTGATAAATGCGTTCCAAGTTTTACCAATTCAGGAGCTGGCTCATAAACCTGGTGCAATTGGACCATAACGGTGATTACGCTACTGGAGTATTCATAACTAGGTACATCCAGTTTCAACGTCAGTGGTTTTCAATTGACTGATTTTGAAGAATGTTTTATTATTTTCGTATTCTTCCTTTTATGGCGCGAGCTTTTCAACTGATCTTGTGTTAAGAGCCATAGGCTTTAAACCAGTTATCAAATTGGTTTTCCGTAAAGAAAAATAAATTTTAATGGGTCTGGTAATGTAAAAGTAAATGTTTTTTCTTATTCGATATCCAGTCATCAAAGTGGTTTTCTAGAAGAAAAGGTAAGAGGTAGATGACCTGGTAAATGTAACAGAATACTGTTACATTACCCTATAATAATACTACAATAAATACTACAATATTATAACAACTACTGCTAGCTAGACTACCTACTAAAAAAAACATATATACTAGCTGCGATGACCTTAAGACAGTCCAAATGCTCCAACCCGCTACCGGTAGGTAGTGTACCCAATCTGCTGGCAGCATTGCCCCGTTTAATTGCAATGCTGATTCGTCACCGTGAAGTGTCAGTTTTTCTTTCTACTCATCATGACAGTGACATAACTGTAGAAATAGATAGAATAAAGAGCACCTCGGAGTTTTGGCGGGAAAGCGAATAAGATTCCGTCACCGCAATGTATTATTTTCCAAAACTTGTGTTATTTTCAGTATAAGTGCATAAAATTGGTGGCATTCTATTTGTTAAGTGCTGCATTACAGGCGTGAGTGTGGGAAAATGGTATTATGATGGTGAAACGTTTCTTTTCGTGTTGTTTCCAAAACTCCATAGAAGCTTCAAGTAAAGTTGTCACCACTTTACTGGGAGTATGACTTTGACTAGACTATGTCTTGACTTCATGACTTCGACTATGACTAGAGACATATTTGCGTAAAATATCATTAACTTGATAAATTATCAATTACTTGACACTGGCTAAATACACAAAAGTGTGGAGCCAAAACATAAAAAAGAGCACCTCACTAAGATAATTTTTTAAGGGGTTGTTGAAAAGAATCCGAAAATGGTGGTTGTTATTTTGAATTCTTTTTCCATAACCCGTGTATTTTATATTTGTAATGAGTGGTAAGGATGGATTATTATCTGTTAAGTGTTCGTGAATAGTGTGTTGGCAAATGGTTCTAAGTCTTAAAACAATGCCTTTTAGTTTTTTATTTAAGCCTTCAGTAAAATATCCACCATTTTACTGTGGCATTTTGACTGACAAAATAAGACTTTGACATGACATAACCTTACAAAAATTCCTCACTTTGGCAAAAGAAATCCATTAAACGAATAAAAAGAAGAAGATTATATTTCAAGGATATATATGTGTGAAACACGGATAAAACGTTAAGTAAATTACCTATTAACAGTTCTGAATCATCAGTTAGAAACGCAAACATCTACAGCTTTCAGCTTCCAATCTTATTTTCCCTACCAATATTTGTCCCGGTTCATGTTGCACGTTGACCTAGTATCCTTGCGTTGAGCTAGAATTTGCTTATGGAGATAGCTCGTATATCGATAAAGCGTTGAATCATATTTCGTAATCGTATTTTTTTCCCTATAAACCTGCGTAGGCGTATAAATAAATAAATCTATACACATAAAATTCAAAGTCCTGACTGACTGAATGACTGACTTATATATCAACGCACAGCCTAAACCGCTAGTCTTGGAGACTTAAAATTTGGAGGGTGTGTTCTTTGTAAAGTGTAGGTATCCACTAAGAAAGGGTTTTTCGAAATTACATCCATAAAAGGGTGAAATGAGTAGAAGTAGAAGTAGTAGAATCATCTATGAAAAAAATTCTTCTTCGTTTCCTATAGGCCGCGCGGGCGAAGCCGCGGGCAGAAGCTAGTAATAAATAATATGCGTGGACGCCACACAACGCCATTTAGCCCCAAACTACACAAAGCTTGTATTATGAGAATCAGATAACTGATACAATACCTAGATACTTTTTGTTTGTAAATACACACATAGAATACAATCTAACACCCAGACACAGAATAAACAAATATGTTCATCTCACAAATGTTTGTGTATTGGTTGGTTTGTGTGATAGTTTGGGTGGGAATCTAAGTCACAACCCAGTTCAGAAGGCAGGGTTTCTACCAATTGAGCTATCGGGCCAGTCAATGTTTTTTTAAGTTCGTAATTTTAAGGAGTAGAAAACAATACACGCCAAACCTGCGCAAGGACATTTATTAGGCGCTGCTAGGGACTAGGGACTGAAACTAAGAGCTTTGTTATGGACTTTTTTTTTTTTTTTTTTTTTTGAGGGGGGGAAATGCCCTCGCACTTCCCTGCCACCACGGGGGTGGTGGCAGGGGGTATGTGGGACTCGAACCCACTAAAACCCCCCCGTGAGCCCTCGTCCGCCGTACCGGGGCGAGAAGGGGTCGCGACTGCAGTCCAGCCAGCTCGCCCCCGGCGGCAGGCCCTTTCGGGCCTCTCCGCGCCAAAGGATAGGTGACCTTGCTCACCAAGGTCACCCACCAGACGTGTGGGGCCGTGCAAGCCGGCGGAGAGTCCCCCGACTCTCCACCAGTGGCCCCACTACGGGGGAGGGAGGAGGTGCGCGTAACGCCTCCTCCTCCCTCCCACTCGACTGCGCCGGAGCGGGTCAGCTCCAGCGGCCTCCTCTCTGACCCGCTCCGCGGTCTCCTTCTGCGCCATCACGTACTCGCAGAAGGAGACCACCGCCTGCCACGATCTCTCGCTGTCAAGCATGGCTCTCACCACGCTTGGCAGCGAGAGATCGTGGCCTACTGCCAAGGAAAGTGTGTGCCGCTGCGGGTCCCAAGCGGTACACACTTCCAGTGTGTGGGGCGCTGTATCCTCCAGCGCCCCACACTCATGGCAGGCAGGGGTCGCTTCACGCCTTGCGATTTGGTGCAGGTACTTTCCAAAGCATCCGTGCCCGGAAAGCACCTGCACCAACCGGAAGGTCAGCGACCCATGGGGCCGCCTCACCCACCTCTGGAGGACCGGACGGATGGCCTCCACCGTCCTTTGCCCTGGGACCGGTGGAGCCAGGTCCTCCACCCACCGCCTCAATAGGGTGGCCCGCGCCTGCTGCCGCATGCGCCTAACCTCGTCCCACCCTGGGGGCTCTCCCCAAGATCTCCTCGCCGCCACGAAGTGCTAAACTTCAGCGAGGATCTCGGCTTGAAGCTCCCAGGGTGGGTCACCGGCTAGAACGCTTTGTTATGGCCTGATTTAAGTCGAAATATTACATAGATAAAACAGTGCTTGGATGAAATGTTTTTGGTAGTAATCATTTTTAGATAAAACGTAGCACTGTTCAAATTAGCATAGTCTTTGTACAAAATGAATATTATATCTACTGAATCATTGCTCAGTCGTTACAGGTGAAATACGTCAAGTTTAAACGTAATTCGGAAATATGTAGTAAACCTGTCTTTACACCTTACAAAACTTGAACATAAAGATCTGAAAATTCTAAATCGAAATTAGGTAAGTCTTCGAATCCAGCGAGGTAATGCTGCCAGTATTCTGGGAACCTTACGCGGTGGTGAGTTGGATAGCATATTTATTTTGTAAATAATGTTTTATTAGTTGCAACTTTTTATTTATAGAGTGCCTGTACATATTATTTATTTCTTTTTATTGTAATAAATTATGATCTAATCAAAATCGGTCTAGGTCCTATTTCAAAACCTAACACAACTGAAAGATAGTTCATGTCCAATAAACAGTTATCTAATAGCATGTTCAGAACGAACGGTTTCTATTGACAGAAAACTCGAATACAGTTAGCTCTCGTCCTCTCCTCACTTTATTTGTTGTCGTCGGCAACTCTTTGAAATAGTTTTGTTATTACGAAGGCGGAGGATGAGTAAAAGATTCGCTGTCAGCCACGAACCTAGACGAGATTTATTGGATAAGTGGAGTTAACAAGATAGCTTGATGACAAGTCTGTAACTACATGCTAATTAATTGCAATGCAATTAAAAAATCTATACTATCTTTCTTATTGATAGGACTTTTCTGCAACGTTTGTCTAGGTAGGTATCACCGCTTTGCCGTTATTTTGCTGCCAGCAGTAGTGCGCAAGCACTGCAGTGTTCCGGTTTGAAGGGCACTGTAGCTAGTCAAATTACTGGGCAAATGAGACTTTATCACCTGATTTCACAGTCTAGTAATCTTATTACTAGATTGTGCTGATGTCTCAGGATGACGTGCGCAGTGCAGCACGCGAAACTTTATGCTTTAGAGTTCCGAGTGACACTGCAACTGATGGGCAGCCGTGTTGCTTAACATCAGGTGAACGTAACCGTTCACGAGCTAACGCTCGTTACGTCATTCCTGATCATAAAAAAGCTTCTGTAGAGAGGTAGTGGTCGACTCAGACCCCGGAGGCAGCTTGTTCGATTCTCGTGACAGGAAAAATACTTCTCCACATGAAAAAAAGCGCAAACACTTGTTCTGTGCTTGGGTGGTGTGGGACCATAGTTCCCTTAGTTCCTGGAAGTCCTAGATAGAGTTCTGGCTGATAAATATTTCTTCAGATGAAAAAAAGCGCAAATACTTGTTCTGTGTTTGGGTCGTGTGGGTCTATAGTCCTCGTAGTTCCTGGGAGTTCTAACGTAGGGTTCAGGATGTATGTGATTGTTGGACGTTATTTATTTATTCATCACTAACTAGCACATAAGCTGCATGTAAAATTTATCAAACTTTCAAATACGGTATCACACTAATATTATAAAGGCGAAAGTTTGTATGTGTGTTTGTGATACACACATACTGTGTATGTGTGTATGTTTGTTACTCCTTCACGCACAAACAGCTGAATTGATTTGGATGAAATTCGGTACCAAGATAGCTTATACACTGAATTAACATATAGGCTACATGTTATCCCGATAAAGTGAAATTTTGCCGTGGGATGAGCAAATAATTAAAATACTTTTTTCCGCGGATGAAACCGCGGGGCGCAACTAGTATTTTATAAAGTGTAAAATTTATTTATTCCTCTGATCTGTGAAATATTATTTATAGATTGTTTCAGTTTATAAAGAAAACAAAATAACGCTTAACTGAACACCATCTCAATAGCCGTCTTGTAAAACTATCCCTTATGCTTGTTTGTTCAAGGAACAGGTTGTCGTGCACTATATGGGCACTATCCCGACCAGTTCCAAAATTACGTCTTAATGATTACAGCTGATTGAAACAAAATTTGTATGAATTTGACAGCTTCATTACAGAATAACAGAATGGTACGCAGTTTCAAAACTTTTTGAAAAAAAAAAACAGAGTATCTTTAATGTATATTTATATAAATTTCGTGTCACAGTGTTTGTTACCATACGCCTTCGAAACGGCTGAACCAATTTAGATGAAATTTGATATTAACACTTGGTAAGTCTGAGAATAGGTTGTTATCTACTTTTCATCATCATCATCACCACGCAGGTAATCTGCGGGGAGCGGCTAGTGTAATTATAAAAAACTGGTTGCGCTCCGCGGTTTCACCTGCGAATAAAAAGTATTTTAATTATCTGCTCATCCCACAGGAAAATTTCACTATTGCGGGATAAAATGTAGCCTATATGTTAATCCAGTGTATAAGCTAATTTGGTGCCAAATTTCATCCAAATCCATTCAGCCGTTTGGTCGTGAAGGAGTAACAAACATACACACATACACACAAACACACAAACTTTCGCCTTTATAATATTAGTGTGAGGTGTGATGAACTATACTCATACCAAGCTTTATTGAATTCCATCCAGTATTTATAGCGTGACTTTTTACTTTTATATCGGTAAAAAAAGAAGTAAAGCGATCAAAAAAAAATTACTGTACAAATTTAGGTCACTGTTTTATTATAATTATGTAAAGATGAATCATGATTCTCTTCTAGTCCTTTGCCGTTGCTTCGAAATCGAGGACTGTTTTAGTGCGCGACTACCCTAAAAGTCCAGTTTACTTCAGCGGAATATCATTGTCAACAAGCTATCTTGCTTAGTAATTTCGATTTACATCAGAAAGAGTTTCTAGTGCAAACATTTCACGGACGTAATATTTTTCTGCTTTATATATTCACATACTTTTGTAAGTATTTGATTTTAGATGTATTTGATAAAATGAAACTATTGGAAAAGCTGTAACATAGACAAAGGAGATCGCTCTGTAAAAAAATTTATGCATACTTTTTGTATTTTTTTTTGGCTCCAATTTTATGTGTGTTTAGCCAGTGTCAAGTAATTAGTCATTTCTTAATGGATTGTTTTAATACCTACTACGAAAAAACGGAACTATGATTATGAACAAAAAACGTCTACGTTATCATGGCTTGCTGGACAACAATCCTTCGATCCTTACAAACTTTTTTCCTACACAAATCCTCTGACCAAGGTTAATTTTTATGTTAGCGAATGACTTAAATAAGCTATTCAAAAATCCTTTGACCACGGTTAATTTTTATGGTAGAGAATGACCTGACGAGATATTCGTTTGTCTGATGTTACGCAACACGGAACTCTTAATTATAAAGTTTTTCGTGACACTGCACTGAAGACGCGAAACTTTATACATCACTACTTTTTTATCGCGAGAGCACAAGTCTGTGTTACTAGTTAGTAAGATGACTAGTGGATCACGGAACTTTAATTGAAACGTAACAGGAGAAATTTCAGTCTGCATTTGATAACATCCATAGCAACTATATATATGACGGCGGCTACGTCCGGTTATAAACTCTATGCGCAGCGGGCAGTACCGTAATTTACCCTATGGTGGCATTTAAATTTATTACAGTGGCAACACCGGCAACTGTCGTCGCTTCCCCACCCATCTGGCTATATAAAGGGAGCGCTCGGTGTACTACGATCATTCTTGTTTCAGACACGGCCCGGTGCACTTGCTGAAGGCCTATAGCTATATAGGTTGCAACCTACGCACAACCCGTCCTGCCGATATATATAAACTGTATATTAAAACTGTCAGATCCATACATTTTTGTTGGTGATAATGGAACGTTGATTGCAATGCAACAGGAGTAATTTCATTTCTAATTTAAAAAAATTCTTAGTGACTATGCACATAAACTGCGTATTGAACTGTCAAATCCACACATGTGTTTCTATTGGTTAAAATCAAGTTATGATCGCCTATCAGGGGTGTGATCACGAAACTTTAATTGCACTGCAATAGGAGAAATTCCGATTCGAACTATGCACATAAGCTGCGTATTCAAACTGTCAAATCCATACAAATTTGTGTTTCTATTAGTGGCATTCGAGTTACGTGATCACCCAGCGGGTCGTAAAGTCTCATTTGCCTAGACAAGGTAAAGCTATCTGGGCATCTAGGTAATTTCAAAGCTAGAACAAATAAGTATATCTTTTTGATCTATATTACAAGGATATCATCATAGCCAGCGTAGTACCTACAAAGAAGTAACGCTATTAATGTTTTTACGCCCAATTAACAGCAGTCCTTTGTTTTAGGCCAGGGTTTTGTGTACCTAGATCTAGAGCAACGCGCAGGGTAATGTCCCATGAAATTCGCATTAGGGTTCCGTTGGATTTGGCGTAAAACCAGATAGGGTACTTTATTACTGATATCAGGCGAAAATATATGCTGTTACAAGGTTTTTTTTGGATTTTTTTTCGTTAAGTAGTTTAGGGCCACAGTTGGTAGAGCGTGAACGTGAATTTATTCGAGTAGTAGTCTTTTTATGCTAATGAATGACGTGAGCTAGTCATTCACCTGATGTTAAGCGACACGGCCGCTCATAACATTGCATTGTCACTCGAAACTAAAAGATAAAGTTTCGCGTGACACTGCACTGTGCACGTTATCTTGAGACATTGACACAGTTTGGTAATCAGATCACAAGGCTGTGAGATCTGGCAGGTGATCACGAAACTTTAATTGCAATGCAACAGGAAAAATATCCACTTTAACTATGGACATAAACTGCGTATTGAAACTATCAAATCCATACAAATTTGTGTTTGTTGCAATCGAGTTACATGATAGCCCAGCTGATATATAAACGAGATATAGAAACACAAATTTGTATGGATTTGCCAGTTTCAATACCCAGCTTTTGTGCATAAATAGTACGGAAAATTTCCTGTTGCATTGCAATCAAAGTTTTACACAGTTTCGTTTTTAGTGATCATGCCCCAGGTCATAAAGTCTCATTTGCCCAGTAATTTCACTAACTACAGTGCTGCCCGCACCTGCTTTAGTAGATTCAGAGAAATACCTATCCTTATCTTTACTACCTTAATAATATTATAAACGCAAAAGTTTGTATGTATGGATGTTTGTTACACTTTCATGCAAAAACTACTGAATGGATTTTGATGAAACTTGGAATGCAGATAGCTTTTGCGCTGGATTAATACACAGGATACCTTAATCCGCGAAACGAAAAGGCATGGTTTTAAAACTTGGAACCATTTGCCAACACTCGTGCACGTTCACGAACACTTAACGGATAATAATCCACCCTTATCACACGTTAAAAATAAAAAAATACACGGGTAATGAAAAATAGTTCAAAATTCACAACTGCCATTTTCGGATTCTTTTCAACGACCCAAAATAGTTTTCTTTTCTACCCTTGCCTTTGATAGAATGATTGAAACGCTGAACGACATCTCAAACGTCAAAGCTTTATCATCGCTTCCCATCGATGTTGCCAGACCGATAAAGTCTACAAGAACTGTACGATTTATTTAATCCTGTATAAGAGCCAAAATGCTTCCAATTTTATTATGTCTCAATGCAAATATGAGAAACTAGTCCGCCACACGAGTATTATACAAAATGTACCTATTTATAAGCGGGAGGCGAAATTGTGGCGTTTACTTATTGAGTCGTAAAATCCGCTTGCCCGATCGTAAACCACGGCCGTCCCTTCTGCGGCCAACTCGCTCCGTATGGAGTGTCCATTCTGTTTTATTTTTAAACTCTTTGACTATTTTTATAGAGATGTCTTTTTATTAGTTTATTTTTTTGCTATCTTCCAGTGTTTGGAGATTTGTGGGTATATTGGGAATTTAGTGTTTTAGATTGAGCTTGGAGCTGGTGGAATTGGATTGGATTAGGTTTATGTCTTTTATGTGCCAATATTCGATTTTTTCTTCATGCTCTAGTGTTTTTGTGGGTCTCCAGAATTAATTGTTGTCGTGTATAGAGAAAAATAAAATCTGACATCACAACATACGATTTTAAGATTCTAAAAAGGACCGTCTTAGGAAATGTTTAGATTATAAAACAATGGAATATCTTTTTTCTAAGCATTGTATTATTTTCCAAAACTTGCGTTATTTTCAGTGTTAGTGCATAAAATTGGTGGCATTTTATTTGTTAAGTGCTGGATTACAGGCATGAGTGTGAGAAAGTGGTATAATGATGACGAAACGTTTCTTTTTGTGTTGTTTCCAAAATTCTATAGAAGCTTCTGGTAAAGTGGTCACCAATTTACTAGAAGTATGACTGGACTAGACTAGACTATGACTTGACTTGATGACTTGGAATGTGACTTGACTTGACACATACAACATACATAAATTAACTTGAAAAATTAATTACTTGACACTGGCTAAATATATGAAAGTGTGGAGCCAAAACCTAACCAAAAAATGAGGTTTAGTCAGGGATTTTAGAAATTCTATTACTAGACAGCGCTGAGGTCTCAGGATGACGTGAACAGTGCACTGTCACACGAAAATTCTTTATTTTTTAATTAATGTTTGACTTCACATTCATTACCTACATGTACCAAAATTTCTCATTGATAAATCTTGTTTGATATGCTGTCATTCTACGTGACATTGACAAAACTGTGGTAACCTCCCCACAAAGGGCATTAACAAAGAGTTGCAGTTGAAACTGAACGTTCCGAATGGTACAACTGTTTTGGCAGCCGTGATGCTTAACATCAGGTGAATGACTGGCTCTTTATAGTTCATAAATAACAAATGCAAAGCTAAAAAACAAATTCAGTAAAAAATTAGATAAAAAATCATCAAAATCGATTCACTTAGTCTAAAATTATCAGGTACCAAACATTTAAAAATATACAGTCGAATTGAAAACCTCGCTTCTTTTTTGAAGTTGGTAAACAAGTTATCACTTGTTAACGGACTTCAAAAGGTGAGTGGAATTCTGACGAATAGAATATGAAACATAATTTGTGAGATTGAAAGTCATACCCTGAGCTATACTCGCTTTAAACATAATCTGTAATTAAACATAATTTGTTTTTAAACATAATTTGTAAGATTGAAAGTCATACCCTGAGCTATACTCGCTTTAAATCCTCTAACGAGAATATTAAAGCGAGGTTTTGAAATGAAATCCCTAGTTTACATATCAATGTAATCTCAATTTACCAGAAGTCTCAGTAAATCTGTATGAAGGGTGTGTTAGAAAGCTCTATGAAAATAAAGAGAAGAAGAGGTTTATAAAACTTTCATGGACTATGCGTTTTGAATTTTAATACGTACTCGTAAAACTGGAATCACACAGCTGCACATTCGTAAAATATTGCTACGTAAGTAACTTTTGTTAACAATATAGGATTATTTACACATTAAATGTAAAAGAGTTGCTATAGTTAGTCAAGTTATTTACAATATTTATCGTCAAAAGTAGTATTGAATAGTGTAATTGACTTGTGGACGGTTTGTTGACTTGCCACTAGGTGGCGTCGTTGTCGACTGTCATGGCCGAAACTTGTTCCGTCGTCTCTTTAAAAAGGGCAGAACGTTGTTCAGGGGAGTTCAGTTGGTCCTCGGCAGCGGAGTGAATAACACGAAAACTATTGCCAATATACTGTGAAACAGGAAACATATCTGGAGGTTGTTTATTAATTGTGCTGCAAATGTCTATGAAGTTTAGATAATACTTTTTACACACATATGCAGCCTCTGTGGTGTAGTGTTTGAGCAGGTCAGCTCATAACCCGGAGGCGGCGGGTTCAATTCCCGTGGCAGTACAAGTATTTGTGCACAGAAAAGAAATGTTTTTGATTAGTAGATTTAGTTTGTTTATTTTTACCTCTTGCAAGAGGCAGCACTCATCTTAATTAATGTTTACAGTAACAGGTGCAAACATGAATCAAACTAAATGGCTTTGTGCAAGTTGTACAGTCAACACCATAAGTTACTGCACAAAATGTAACTTACGTGCATTAGCCCATAGTGATAGGTTTACGGCTGCCTTGTGCGTAATTGTGACTTACGACTGACCTATTCTACTTACTTTCATATTGTATTTTTCGAAGAAAAATACTTCTTTCATCATTTTAAATTATTTTTGATGTCATTGTTCTATCCGTCTTTCTCTCTCTCTCTCTCTCTCTCTCTCTCTCTCTCTCTCTCTCTCTTTTGCCTCAAAATTCAATGGTGAATGAAGTGAATGGTATACGGAACCCTTTTTCATATTTCTCTCTATATCTTATTTTTCTACAAAATTCGATCCAGGTGATGATGTTGTGTACCCATACATTGCACTATGATACACATATACAATACAGAAATCTCACTGTTCATTCATCTCACTCACTCTTTGGTGAATTGTCACTGAATAACTTTACAAAAGAGTTTAGGCGGGAAAACGAAAAAGATCGCGTCACCGCATTCTATTATTTTCCAAAACTTGTGTTATTTTCAGTGTTAGTGCATAAAATTGGTGGCATTCTATTCGTTAAGTGCTGGATTACAGGCGTGAGTGTGGGAAAATGGTATAGTGATGGTGAAACGTTTCTTTTCGTGTTGTTTCCAAAACTCCATAGAAGCTTCAAGTAAAGTTGCCACCACTTTACTAGGAGTATGACTTTGACTTGACTTGATGACTTCGACTGTGACTTGACACATATTTGCGTGAAATATCATTAACTTGATAAATTATTAATTACTTGACACTGGCTAAATACACAATAGTGTGGAGCCAAAAATTAAAAAAAAAATTTACAAAAATTAATTTAAAACTAAACTGTCACTCCTCGACATCCAAGTAGAACTGGTAGTTGATAGTGGTGCCATCTGAGATTAGCTTTGCTTACGACTATTTATAGTTCAGAAATTTTCAACGCTGAGGTTAGTTGCTCTAAATTTAAACGTATTTGTGGAGTACGTGCATTGCAGGACGGATGGTTCACTTTGAACCGCAAATTGCATTGTGCGAAACGGTTTACTTTGAACTGCAGTTCCCAGAGTGGATCATTAGTTTCTGTACCGTCTGTCTTCTTGGATACATGGTTTTAGAGCTACTATCTTTTAAGGTTCGGGGAAACACAAATGTTTATGGTAGCAGATAAAGTGAACGTGAAATTTACCACGTACTTAAGCAAGTTTCAAGTGACGTGGTCCTCTGATTTCGGCGCGATTTTTCAATAATCAGATTAAAGCTATTCATTGGATAAAACAAAACATAGTGGAAATAAAAGAACAATTTTGTATAATGAACAATGCAGTAATAATGTTACTTTTATTCTAGTCAGATTATAATTTGTTAGTTGAATAACATTTATCTAGCCATTGAAAAATCACACCTAAGATGACTGGGTGCCAATATATTTAGTGAAAAAGTTTTCTTTTTTAATCGGATAAAATTCCGGTATCCTAAAATCTGAGAGTTTGTAAAAGTGTACAAATAAATTAGCAATTATACTAAAACTAAATGCAAGTAGTGCTTTATACTACAAATAAACGTAGACGTACTGATTGTGCGTAACTATATATTTTTTTTCAATTTGCAATTTTTTTTTAAATGTAAAATTTCCTTTTTTTGCTAAATATGCTCTTGATTTTTTACTATACAAAATAGACCATACTAAAAATTGCTCGAAAATACAAAATTTCACTCTAATAAACCCGCATGCTATTGAAAATTTCTCGTAGTATTCCAATTTAAACTATACAATAGTGGAGACAAGCTGTAACAGTTGCAGAATTGTTCTAGTTGATGCATTTTGTTTTCAAGTCGTTTATCTCTGTTGCAGCCGCGTGCTGAATGGGCGCTAAAATGTATCCAACGGTACATCTTTATAGGACTTACGACTTTGATAAACTGAGTCCCTAGTCGCAGTTGACAAAATCTATTGTTCTGTTGACAATGCAGTTAATTTGATGATATACAGCGCCATCTAGTCCCAAACTAAGCAAAACTTGTGCTATGGGAACGATTACCCTAATCGTCAAATTGAAACTTCGATTGCATTTGTACGGATTTGACAGTTTCAATACGCAGTTAATGTGCATAGTTAGTATGGAAATTTCTCCTGTTGCATTGCAATCTAAGTTTTATGATCGCCCCCTGTTCAATAAGATCACCATCGATCGCGTAGTACCAGTGTAAGAATAGTAGGTACCACTGAACTGTCGCTAACTAGGATAGCACAAATGATACAACCGCTTGGTTTCTGGTTTATTAAAAATTATTAAAATTCAACTGGTTTATTACTGACGCCTCTACACGGTCACGTGACACGCAAAGCCGACGCAACGGCATATATCTATTTCAAACACTCAATCTCTTCTCATTGGCGTCATAAGAGCCTATGTAACATTTTAATGTGGATACTGAAATTGTGTGAAATACGGAACATGCCCTGGAAATTCAAAATTAAGCAGAGGTTACGAGTACAAAGATTTACAGCCCTGAATCAAGTGGGTGGGAAGTTTGTCGCATACTAGTGAGGCGCGTTTGCTATCGATAAGCAAAGATATTGTGAAAATCAGCCAGAGTTAAAAAAAACGAGCGTTGTCCATGAATGGCAGAAGAGGGTAATTTAAACACGATCAGATATAACTTGACAGCTTAAGGACTTCTCCCATGGTGAAGCTCGATAGCCGTTCTTAATCGATCGCTAAGGCAAGCCAACATTCGTTACGGTCACTTGAGTGACTAAAAAAAAAGGTATTTACAACTGAGCGCTACTTTGCTTCGCAGGGCACGTTAAACCAATAGTCATTAAACCGATTCAAAAGCCCCATGACCCCATTACTAGACCTTTTTATGTTAGGTGACATAAAAAGGTCTAGTAATGGGGTCATACTGATCTCCTACACGAGAAGAAGAAGAAAAGATTAGAAAGAGAAGATACAATTTTTGAGATATGTTTTTTAAATTCTGAAACTCTACATGGCTTTACGCTGCTTTGCTTTCCTCTCCCCCTCTGACAGTTCAGTAAAATAAGTCCTAAAAAAGTTACTAAAAAAAAAATCAAATATAAAATCAAATATCGATATCGATACCCAACCTTGGTTAATTACATCTCTAGCCCCTACAGGCCGGTACGAACCGATCCGACCGCATTTTATTGAAATTTTATAGACTAAAGGAATGTAAGAACCGGGTTAACTTCGGGTTATTTGGAATACTTGCCATGCTTTTAGAAATACCTCGTTATAATTCGAGTACGAGTACTTGTACTTTGGTCGTATTACTTGCGCTAATAAAGGAACATTGACGAAGAAAGCTGCTTCACTTGAAAGCTTATATAAGTGTGAACTTGTACTACTACAAAATAGGTAAAATTCAGTTGATAAAAAAAATGTTTAAAAACGGGGCCAACCTTAATTTCGTACTGAGAGGTACCTGATAATATATTTTCCTTTTTTTAACGGGAAAACGAAAAAGATCGCATCGCATTGTATTATTTTCCAAAACTTGTGTTATTTTCAGTGCTAGTGCATAAAATTGGTGTCATTTTATTTGATAAGTGCTGAACTATAGGCATAAGTGTGGCAAAGTGGTAAAATGATGGTGAAACGTTTCTTTTCGTGTTGTTTCCAAAACTACATACAAGCTTCTGGTAAAATGGCCACCACTTTGCTAGGAGTATGACTTGACTAGACTAGACTATGACTTCACTTAGACTTGATGACTTGACTTGAGACATATCTATAAAATTTATTAACTTGAGAAATTATCAATTACTTAATACTGATTACACAAAAGTGTGGATCCGAAACAAACATGTAAGATGATGATTGTGTGAGATGTCCACACATATTATTATTATTATTAAACAAAAACCGGTAAATTTTATTTAAAAACCAAACTAATAAGCAACACCAACCGTATTGTTTTATTATTGAAATTTACACAATAAATATTACTATGCCTTATAGTGAGACAATAAAATATAAAAATAACGTGTAATATATTAAAAAAGAAAATTAAATCTAGGTCTCTACTTCTAACCTTTAATTAATTATGTCCATTAATTATTATTTTGACCTTAATAATTTGTAAAGGACGAAGGAGACATTAAAAAAGTGTACGAAAATTATAACATTGTAATTTTAGGCACAATGGGTTATCAAAATTATATTTAATTTAATTTTCACTAACAAAGTGGTTGCTGTATATTAAACATTAAACACTTCAAAGGCTATATTATAAAAATTATAAAAAATATACTGAAGGTATAAATTTTATTTATTAGTATTTCGAATAAACATTTTTAGTGGATGACTATAATTTAAAAGAAAATATGATATTAAATTACCGCCAACTTAATTCTATTTGAAAATAGAAAATAAAAACTAAAATTTACCGTGACCGCATATTGTACTAGTATTGAGTTAATTATTTTTTTTTGCGATGTTCAATAAAGTGTTGATCTATCTATCTATCTATCTATGTACAAAGGGATCGTACAATAAAAATATGCCATCCATTTAATTATCATCATGGTGCATAGAGCAAATATTAAGGGAATAAAATATTTTGACTAGACTGGGGTCGAAATTTAACGAGATGTTAAGCTTAAGTTTAAGCTGCATTGACGCGACTTTTCTGATTTAAGCGGACTTTTTAATAATCAGCTAAGATGATAATATGAATGTAAAAGTAAACAAACGTAGTTAATTAATCCAAAAATATAAATTGCAACTTTTAATTATACACAAAGAGTAAATTGATTCACAAGAAGTGTGACAAAGGGTGATTTTATCGTTGAAAGCGATCTCTTCTAGGCAACCTTTGGATGCGGAGAAATAGCTCGCGCAGAACTTTATGAGCTCTCGGAAGTTAGGCTCGAGTACCAAACAGCGCATGGTACAGTTGAGTGCATTGTAAAAGCGGCCATACAATAACTATAATATGCGTACTGCACTGCCATCTGCGCTAACTTCCGAGAGCTCATAAAGCTTTGCGCGAGCTATACCTACCACCTATTTTAATATAGTTTATCTATTTTCCTCCAAGATGAAATGTGAAAAGCCGCATTATTTCATTACAGAGCATAGATCTCATATTCGAAATTCCGTGCATACTCCGAGGGTGGGAACCGCGCCTCACATTTCAAGGTTCACTGATTTTCTGGCGTTGCTTGTTAGAATACCTGTGAGCACGATTTATGCTCGTTTATAACCTGTATTTTATTATCAAAAAACTAAACAACGATGCTATTAAAATTAAATGGTATTTTCTGATATGGAAAGAAACGGAACAAAACACTACCTCACAGCTGCAAGCCAGGCTCATGATAATAATAATAACGCCCAATGAACAAAGTCAAAGTCAAAAGATCTATTGCAAATAGGCCATGTTTAGCACTTTTACAAGTCAAAATTATATTAGGTTGGTACTTAAAATTAAGTTATTTTACTAAGCATACAAAATTACAAAGTATTTATCATCAAATAAATATAGCAAGCCCATTACAATACATAAGTTTGAAAAATAAAAGAAGTTCTCGTTCTTATTATTGGATCACATACATAGATTCTAGACCTTGATTCCTTGTATCTAGGGACCTAGAAACTATGAGGATCATAGTCTCACAACACCCAGACACAGAACAATCCACTCATAATAATCCATCTAGGTCAATCTAGGAACAAGGCTCTAATGACCATTAATTGGCAGCATTAAATTAGCCGGAAGACTACCACTGCTAAAACATAGGCCCCCCATAAGCCTTTGGACGTTTATCACAGAGTGGATTCGCCGTAATCACCGCCTTGGCAGGCGTTTTGGTGATCACAGAAAAAAATTTGTTACAATGATAATGTTCATACCCATTATTTTTTTTTTTATTGATCTGCATTTCCACAGACACCTGGGTCCGTGCTTTTTGTTAGATAATTTTTTATATTTATGAATTAAGCCTATTATTAACATGAACTTATATATAATACAGGAAGGATAATACAGCCAATAACAAAAAGATACATAAACATAAGCATTTAAGTTCTTATTTCTAATTTTTTAATTGTGCGTACACCACCGAGTTGTTCATACCCATTCCTTATTTATTCCCTTAACCGACTCTTTCAGCACATACGGGAAGAGATGGGGTGGTATTTTTGAAACAGTTCACGGTTGCTCTACTATCCTTGACCGTGGCATCGGTTGGTATGTATGCCACTCGAAGTACCACTTGTAGATATTCAAATCTTCAGCTAAGCCTGTTTATTCATTCAGTTTAGTTCTATGTCAATTCAGTGGCGGCGCCACCAGTGTGCGCGTATATTTTAGAAACGCGACGCTGGAGTTTTTCTTTAACGAAAAAACCATGTTTTTATTACCTAGTGTCAGCTATCTAAATATATATAACTCAAAGGTGACTGACTGCTTGACTGACTGACGTAGTGATTTATCAACGCACAGCCCAAACCACTGGACGGATCGGGCTGAAATTTGGCATGCAGGTAGATGTTATGACGTAGGCATCCGCTAAGAAAGGATTTTTCGAAATTCCACCCTTGAGGGTGAAATGGGTGGTTGAATTATTTTCTCAAAGGCCACGCCGCGGGCGAAGCTACAGGCAGAAGGTCGTTTTTAATAAAATTTTATATGTTACTGCCACCAATACACACACACACACACACACACTTTCACATTAATAATATTAGCGGGACGGCAGACAAAAGTACACTAGTACTAGTAAACATTGTCCTTTCAGAGCTTCGTACATAATTAGGGAGAGACTTGGTTTTGTAAGATTCTACAAACTTCGCAATTTGCTAGAGATCCTTTAATACAGCATAAATTATGAGTAGATTTAGAATCCGTGATCATTTGCGGTTTGGAATGGTAGAGAGGAAGTTTTTAAATAATTTTGTTGAATTTCGACGAATGGAAAGACTGACGTCTAGTGGGTACTTAAAGCCATGAATTGACTGGGAGGAAAAGTCTATTACTAGGTGGTAGGAATTTGTTACAAAGTTCGTCTAGGTAGGTACCACCGCCTTGATAGTTATTCTGCCGCTAAGCATTTGTGTGCAAGCACTACTCTGTTCCGGTTCGAAGGGCACTGTAGCTAGTGAAATTAGGAAATTGAGGCTTTAAATTTTTTTTTTTATGTTACTGAATGATTTGACGAGCTAGCCGTTCACCTGATGTTAAGCGACACGGCTGCCCATAACAGAACAGTGTCAATCGGAACCCCAAAATAGAGTATCGAGCAACACTGCACTGCGCACATCATCCTGAGACATCAGCACAGTCTGGTTATAAGATTACTCGACTGTGAGATCAGATCATAAAGTCTCAATTGCCCAGTAATTTCACTAGCTACAGTGCCCTTCAAACCGAAACATAGTAGTGCTTGCGCACTACTGCTTGGCGGCAAAATAACTGGCAAAGCGGTGGTACCTACCTAGACGAACTTTGCAACAAAGTCCTACCACCTAGTAAAATATTAATATCTAATATAACCTTTAATATCTGATCTCACAGTGGAGTAATCTTATTATCAGACTGTGCTGATGTCTCAGGATGATGTGCGCAGTGCAGTGTCGCTCGGGTCTATGTTTTGGGGTTCCGAGTGACACTGTTGTGGGTGGCCGTGGCGCTTAGCATCAGTGCATGACTAGCTCGTCGCATCAAAATCACATCACTAACATTTAAAAAATCAAGCGACAGGTCGCAATGAGTTGTGACTTTTCGTGCGTGTGTGCAGAAACAACGTCGAGCTAGATTCCGCTCATCTTCATACCTGAGTTGTGGTCACGATTTCACCCGATGACGTGGTGTGAACGCCGCAAGAGGTCCGCAGACTACGGAGCGCGGGGGAGAGACATGGTGAACCTGCTTTCAATAGGCACTCGCACACGCACTACACCAGCTGCGCCTACATCTATTTTTTTTTTTTTTTTTTTTTTGTTTATTTTTAAGGATCAATGAACAGTATCACATACATTATTTAAGTTATCGGTATAAGTAAAAAGTTTAACAGATGTGCTACCAGCATTATTGTCCACAAATTACTAAATAAAAACATTAGATACCTACTTATATTGAGACAAGATACTATACTTACAATTATACAGTAAAGAGAAAGAGAAAGAGAACGGCCAATGCAAACAAATTATTACTCTTAGTGTAACCTAACGTAAGCATTTAAACATGTATTATAGGATTTTACAGCTAGGCAATCACGTACCCCGATTGCAAAAGCTAGAAACACAAATTTGTATAATTTGTCATTTTAAATACACAGCTTATATGCATAGTTACTATAGAAATTTTTAAATTCACAAATGAAAATTCTTCTGATGCATTGCAACTAAAGTTCCGTGATTACACCACAGATCAGTGGGATGCAGTAAGGTACAGTGCAACCCCCTACTATGATTGACCGCTGCCAAACCCACAACGCTCACCAAGCAGGTCTATCACTGATCGCTTAAAACATCCCACCCGATCGTTAAATATATCTAAACAATTGAAATTATCATTATACGTTTTAGTCATGCGGTAAAGAGGTGATCGGTGACCGGAGTTGGTACGACAGGTAGCCGTGGAAAAGGTTTTATGACTAATTGTATCACGCGGATGAGATCTAAATGGTACTTTTAGGCGAATCCTGTTGACCAGGTCCGGGCAGTCGTATCGATTGTGACATATGTCAAACAATAGCATAACATCAAGTTGTTGTCTCCTAGATTTCAAATCTAAAAGTTTATATTTTACTAATAAGTCTTCATAAGGTATAGTATAACGGCAACACCTGAAATGTACACAGCGCAAAAATTTCTTTTGTACTCTTTCAATATCCTTATTATAACAATTATAAAGTGGACTCCACACTGACACGGCATATTCTAATTGTGAACGAATTAATGACTTGTATAATAGTTGATACGTTTGCTCATTCTTGAAATTACAGGACGACCTAATAACAAAATTGTACATTTTAAAACCACGAGATATTATATTTTGGACGTGAATATCTAGGGTTAGCTTGTTATCTAAAGTAATGCCGAGATCCTTTATCACTTTAACTTTATCAAGATTAGTATCGCAAAGAGAATAGGTAAAGTTACTTATGTTTCTCTTGCGTGTAAAAATTATAGATTTACATTTATTTAGACTCAATGCTAGTTTATTTTTTATACAGTAAGCAGATAATCGATCCAAATCAGACTGAAAGTTTGCATGATCTTGATATGTGTTAATAACTTGATAAATTTTTAAATCGTCTGTGTATAACAGGAACTTGCTAAATTTAAAGCAGTGGTTAATATCATTAATATATAAAATAAAAAGCAAAGGGCCCAAAATCGATCCTTGTGGGACGCCAGAACTAATGGGAAGTACATCCGATTCATAACCATTGATAGCTACCTTTTGGCTACGGTTCGTAATGTAGGATTTAAACCAGCGCCACAAGTTACCGCGAATGCCGTTAAATGCAATTTTGTCAAGAAGGATTTTGTGGTCCACTCTGTCAAAAGCTTTTTGGAAGTCAGTGTATACACTATCAGTTTGTTTGTTCTTATCAAGATTTTCAAATAGTTCAGTGGTATACACTAGTAAATTTGTGACTGTAGAGCGACGTTGCACAAAACCATGTTGATTCGGAATAATATAACTATGTAAGCTAGGATACACCGCATTACGTATAAGTCTTTCGAAAAGCTTCGACAGAGTGGGTAAAATTGATATTGGACGATAATTCTCTACATCTTTCTTCGAACCTCCCCTATGGACTGGTACTATGCGTGCCATCTTCCAAATACGGGGGCAGATACCCTCCTTTAGACACAAATTAAGAATATAATGTATAGGTAAACAGACTGCGTCAGCTGTTCGGTTTAAAAAATATGGAGGTATATTATCAACACCCGCACCTTTTGTTGGATCCAACCTGCGTAATTCAGATTTAACGTCATTCATATTAAGGTAAATATCGCTTATAATGACATCTGAATCTGGATTATCCAATACTTCTACATTTTCTAAGTCATAATCGTCTGTAACAGAAGAGGTTTCGAAAACTGACTGAAAATATCTAGAATCAAGATTACAGACCCCGAGCGGATCTATCGCCACCTGTTCCTGATAGCGCATGCAGCCAGGTATGTCACTATTTTTTTCCTATTAGAAATATAGGTCCAGAAATATTTAACATTCGTTTTGATACTATTTTCAACTTTACTAATATAATTCTTATAACACGTGTCTGAACCTATTTTAAGTCAATTTCTAAAAATAGAAAATTGTTCATAATCATATAAGTTTTTATATTTTTTCCATTTTATCCAAGCCTTCTTTTTATCTTTGAAAATGTGCCTTAAAGAGGTGTTTAACCAGACAGGAAAACCAGCCGTAGTTACTAATTTTGTTGGTATATTTTTAGATATTATACCATAAATAGTATCATAAAAAACATAGACTGCACACTCAGATGATTTACCTTTTAAGAGTGTGTCCCAGTCCACATTAATTATATCATCATTAATTATTTGATAATCCGCTTTGGCAAAACAGTGTCTGATGTGAGATTTACGTTGCATACACTTATATCCACGCTCAATAGGTACCGTTACATAAAATACAGGATGATAATTATCTATAGGTACTAACGGCACCGGCGTGTGAGATAGCTCGCAGTTTCTTTTATTGGAAATAAATAAGTCTAATATTTTATTATTCTTATTCCTAATGTGATTAAATTGCATACTGTTTGACATTATTAAAAAATCATTTATTAAATTAACTGAGCGAGAGATAGACGAGGCCGGGATGGGCTGCATATAGGTTTCCTTTGCGTACCAGTCCAGTGAAGGCATGTTAAAATCTCCGACGATAAAATTAAAGGTATTAGTTGTGCATTCAAGTATGTTTTGCATGTAATTAAAGTACGAAAAATAGGTATCATCTTTTTGATTAGGTGGGATATACACCGCACTAAAAATATAGGTATTTAAGCCAAACTCAAGTTGAATCGTAATATAATCTATTATCACGGCAGGGCAAGGTGTGGATACAGGCGGGGGCGGGGGTGGGGGAGTGACGAGGCGCGCGCGCGCACATGACGCAATCGAGCGCAGTACGGCAATCAAAACCCCCCCGCCATCCCTACGCCCTGTCACCAAGCGATCCCTGTCGCACCGAAACAAAACATAACGCGAGTCTATTAATTCATTGTCATATATATCACTATTTAACCATGTCTCTGTCAAAATAATTATATCATAAGAATGCAATAGAATATTCATATAAAGAGTATGAAGCTTGGACCTTAACCCTCGACAGTTCTGATAATACACAGTAATAGCTTCATTATCCATTTTTAACATTAACTATAAATAATATTAATGAATAGATGTAATGGTAAAAACTGCCGCGGTTACGGATCACCAATGTTAACAATAACAAAATAAAGAGGGTATCTGCCGCCACAAGCTGCAACTGATGCGTAGAAAGCATACACAATAACCAGAGCCGGTGCAGTATGAGTCCACAACAATATATAAATGAAGTTATACATTTAGGTTCTACATAAATAAGATGACATAAACAGCAACAGTATCGATGATACTTAATATCTTAAAATATTATTATTCTTATATAACATCGGAGGAGCCATTTATACGCTATAATTATGATGAAATTGTGCCGAGCGCAAGTAAAATCAAGTGATACCACAATAACTATACCTATTATAAAACAAAAATAAAAATAGACGTTTATTAAAGTGTGAGATATTATCACACAACGAGAAATAAAATTGATTTGAATATATATTACAAATAGATTATACATATTTATGGAGTAAATAAAGTATGCATTGGTATTGAGTTTTAAAGTTATGCAACATGAATTAAATACACATCAATTTATCTTCAAAACATCTTGCGAGTTACGTACCGCCAATACCGGGGAGCTGTCCGACTTACGCATAAGAACAATACCGTGTTTAACCCATACATATTTATACGAGTGAGTTTTAGCTTTATCCCGGCACTCGCGAAACAATATTTTATTTCTTACATATAAAATTCAAAGTCCCGACTGACTGGCTGACTTATATATTAATGCACCTAAACCGCTGGTCTTCGAGACTTGATATTTGGAGGGTGTGTTCTTTGTAAAGTGTAGATATCCACTAAGACAGGGTTTTTCGAAATTCCATCCCTAAGAGGGTGAAATGGGTGGTTGAAATATCTTAAAAAAATATTCTTCGTTTCCTATAGCCTACTGGCCCGATAGCTCAGTTGGCAGTAGCCCTGCCTTCTGAACTGTGGGTTGCGGGTTCGATTCCCACCCAGGTCAAATATTTGTGTAATGAACATCAATGTTTGTTCTGTGTCTGGGTGTTATATTGTATTCTATGTATGTATTTACAAACAAAAAGTATCTATGTATTGTATCAGTTATCTGGTTCCCATAGTATAAGCTTTGCTTAGTTTGAGGCTAGATTGCGCTGTGTGAAATGTCCACACATATATTTATTTATTTATTTATAAGCAACGCGGGCGAAGCTCATGCTCATGCACATGCTCGTTCTACAATATATCATACCCAACTAAAGTCTAAATAAACTTAAATAAATACATACACATCGTTTAATTTAACTAAATCAAGAAAAATATTAGTATCTCGCGAAGGCGGGATCAGTGTGCATTTTCGTTTGTTCTGCGACCTTGAAAGTTGCAGAACACGGAGTGACACGCGCCGAATCCTGTCACGCGACTGTCCCGGGACACGAAGTCATGCACATGTCCCGTGGTACATAAATGTCACGTGATGTCACGCGCGACCTCGCCCGTGTCCCGTGCCTTTACATACTTTTCCAGTAATATTGATTTTTTTTATTGTTAGATAGGCTTGCGTTTGAACACTATCGCACCTGACGGTAAGTAACGATGCGGTCTAGGATGTAGCACGCTTGCTTAGAAGATACCTGTTCACTCTCGATTTGAAGACTCGAAGGTTGTAGTTATCGGGAAATACGGACGCCGATAAAGCGTTTTTGAAACCCTAATTACTGAACTGAATTTTCTTGAAAAAATGTATTTTCTTTCTTTTTTCAATTTGACACCAAATTTTATGATAAACCGAAAATAATAGGTCTTTACCTATGAAATTGCCGTATTGCAGTACAGACTTTTTCAAACAAAAAAAAGTTTTGATTGGCTATGAATTCTAAATTCAAATTAATTTTGTTTTAAAAATATGACATTCTATTTACAATATAAGTCTTTTGTTTATTGATTAGCGTTGTATTTTCATTACATTTCAACATTTTTCCTCATAATGGATACTTTGAAATTTCGTGTAATTATGGAATATGAGTTCCGTCGTGACACCAACGCGGCACAAACGACACGTAACATCAATGACGTTTACGGAGAGAACCGTACAAACGAACGTACAACTCGTTATTGGTTTGCTCGGTTCCGTTCTGGGAATTTTGACTTGAAAAATGAGCCTCGTGGTCGTCCGGAAACTTTGGTCAACAATGATGAATTAAAGGCGAATGTGGAAGCTGATGAATCTCAATCTACAGCTGAGCTGGCAGCAGCTTTTGATGTTAGCATCAAAACAATATTGGTCCATTTGCGACAGATTGGCAAGATAAAAAAGCTTGATAGATGGGTGCCCCACGAACTTAACGATCGCCAGCGCAACGTACGCGTCGAGACTTGCCTTGCGCTGCTTAACAGGCACAGAAATTAAGGAATTTTGAACCGAATTGTTACGTGCGACGAAAAATGGATTCTTTTTGACAATCGAAAGCGCTCAGCAAGTTGGTTAGATCCTGGTTCGGTACCAAAGCAATGTGCAAAACGAAAAATGACCCCTAGAAAGGTGATGGTCACAGTTTGGTGGTCTAGTGCTGGTGTGATTCATCATAGCTTTTTACAAAACGGCGAGAGCATTACTGCAGATGTGTACATTGAAGAACTGACCACAATGATGGCGAAACTCGCACGTCTGCAACCAGCTTTGGTCAATCGGTCGTCTCCACTGCTACTTCACGACAACGCGCGACCCCATACTGCACAACAGACCGTCTCTAAGCTGCATGAGTTGGGTTTGGAAGCTCTCCCTCATCCGCCATACTCACCAGATCTTGCGCCTACCGACTATTACTTTTTCCAAAATTTGGACAACTTTTTAGCGGGAAAAAAATTCAATTCCCGTAAGGTGTAACCTTTGAGAATGTGGTGGCTTAAAATGATGGATGGCCTCGGCTAGCTGTGGGTTCTGGGGCCAGCAGACAAGTAGAAAACAGAAGATAATGTAAAGGGCGCCACGTGCCAGTATTTTACAACCCTGGCACGGAGAGTTGTTAAAAAAAAAGGTATATTTGTAAACTAAGCAGGTATATTTCAAGAAAAAAAAAATAGAATTAGTATTAAGTACCACAAAAGGAGGCAGAAAATAATTTACTCTTAGGATATAGCTAGGTTCCGAACTTAAATTCTAGGACTTAGCCTATGTACATTATAAATCCATGTGTACGCATAATTTTGTATCACAATAAATGTCTGAGGCAGCCGTTGTACATCACAGTGTACTACAAAGGTGCAAGCTCAATTAGCTTCATGTGAGCCAATACCGTAGGGAAGAATGATGGCACACTTGAGTTTAAATTTTAAGAAAAATGGAAGGATTTCACCTGGGTTATGCTTTGAAGGATGTAGGTGGTGCAAAATGAATGCCAAGGGGACTCGAATGGGCCTCAGCGGTCAGGGAGTGCGATGCAAAGTGCAAGCAAGCAGCGTGCGTGGCATCGATCCCCAAATTTGCACCAGGTAGGCAGCGTGCGAATCGCCCAGGCGAGCGACCGAACAGAAGTCTGAAATTGCGCAAAAGAAGCCACTGTCATACTGAGCTCGAAGACATTCTAGCACATGCCAAAGGTCGACACGTCAAAACTTTTATAACCTAATTTTCAAGTACCAAAAAAATGATGAAAAACTTACTCGGTCTTTCCGATTTTATATCCCACACGTAAAGCTTCTTGTTGGAAAGACTGCAAAGGCATCAAAATGATGCTACAGCTCCACAAAAAATCACGTTGGGCTTGTCGAACCACCTGTCGACATCAGCCTCGCCAGCCCAAAGTCCTGGAAAGCGAGTGCACAAACTTCAAGACACTTATTGAACCTTCCCGATCGATATTCCCAATTCACAAAATACTCACAGTCTCCGGAGAACCAGAACACTTCCAAAAGTTTGTACACGACGACAAATGCGTGCCAAAAGAACAAGTAAAAAATGGCTTGCCCCTGCAGGCCTCACCAAAAATAGTGATGTAAAAAATCACTGTTTGACAATCATCGACAAGACTGATCGATAAAATCCTTTCAGTCGATAAACTACCGAAACTATAGTGACGAATGGCGCCACAGATAGACTTCCCGAATACATTGCTGACCAAACGAAGTATAATTATTAAATAAAAACAGAGTAAAGTAGTCGTTCCTCCTTTTCTATTGATTTAAATAACACGAAACTACAATTCTCTAAGATGAAAGCAAAGATTCGTCGATAGAACTACAACCTCAGGGCCCACAGACACCTCACTAGTCTGACTATGTGCTGTATGGGGCATCCTAATTTCTTTTAAATGTTTGAGGCTGCAATGCCGATATTAAATTTTAATTCACGGAATTTATTTACACATATTAATGTTTTTGATTAGTTAATTATTTAGGATTGTGAAAATATAAAAGATTTCCTATTGACTCTTAGAAGTACATGACGCAAATTCCACTCGTAAGGCGAAGTTGCCAACGGTGAAAACCAATTGCTATCTCTCTATTTATTTTTTAAAAGTCTATTACAAAACTATTATAAAAACGTTAATTCTATTATTACTGTTTTATTTATTACGAAAGTAAATTATAATCCACATAGTAGATTTATGTCAAAATCTAGTTGAATTGATGACAGCGCCATCTGTGTTGATTTTTCTATCCATAGACCAGGTAACGATCCAGGAAAGTATGACGGTCGCTAGGTGTCGCTTTTACAAATTACTCAGCGTTCACCTATTATATCTGTTCAATGAAATTCGACCCTAGCTAGAAAAAAGCTTATTTTTTCGAAATTGTTTAGTAAAATTGACTGTAAAAAGAATGAAACGTGATATAAAAAAATGACACGTTACAAAGGCAGTACAAAACGCCTTTGAAGAGTTTGTTGTCTCCCGTCCTGCTGATTTTTTCAAGAAGGGCATCCATAAACTGCCACAGCGTTGGCAAAGATGCATTGATTGCAGGGGTGATTACTTTGAATAAAAGAAATAAATAAGTTTGAAAAAAAAATACTTTAACTTTTTTCAAACAAAACGGCAATTTCATAGGTAAAGACCTAATATGACGCTTCAAATAAAAAAAAAAGCAATCATTTTCTTTAAATTAAAAAAAAAGTGCTTAGACCACACGACTGAAGTAAAACTTCTTTAGTTTAGTTGTTGTTCAGGTCGTCATCTTGACAATTATTGTAAAGTGCCATTTTACCAGACATAACATAATGATACGGATTCTTAACTTGGTTATGCTAACAATGGAGATCTACGTGAACCAACATCAACTACCGTTCGCCTCGCATTCACCAGCTTACTCCCCAAGTCGAGCGTGCGTAAATGAGTTTATTTCAAAAAACATAAAAAATTAAAAAAGAACACAACCGAACTTGAGAAACTCGTCTTAATACTCTAATTTTTATAATTAATGCTATATAATATATATATTTTTTTTTATTATAATTTTTTGTGTACCTTCTATGATATTTAAAACCCGCGTCACAAAGCATTTACAGACAGAAATTACAATCAAAAGCTGTAGAGATTACTATCTCTGGTAGCAAATGAGCGAGATTTTCCACAAAAGATTTTAAATTACACAGTGGGTGCCATATATTTTTTTCCGCGACCAAATTATGAACTCCTCCGTTCTTGTTAGTTTTTTTTGGTTAAAATAGGGCTGCCATTACGTAGAATTTGTGGGTCAGGGAAAAATGCTGAGACAGTTTAAATTTTTTAAATAAAATTCTTATATGTTTTTATTGTAATGGGCGAGAACGAGTACTCTCGGAGGCTAGGTGGAAATGTGCGCTGTAAACGCGTATTCTTGAGTAAAGTAGATTTTATACATCACTTTCCTAGTTGGTTAAGCGATGACTTAAGCCACGGCACTAGTAGACAAAAATAGCCAATAGCCAAGAATCTTTAACAAATACCTATTGTTATCTTAAACAAATTCTTCAGGCATGCTACAGTTAGAAAATATATGGATTTAATCTCGAAAAGTTAAATCCATCCGCGCGGATAGGTGCGTAGACCGTTTCAATGCGCGGCGCTCCGCTAAAAGAACCGCATTTTTTGAACGAGCTAATGCTGTTGGTCTCTACCGATCTTTACAGCGTCACCGGGGGGGGGGGGGGGGGCGTTTAAGGCGCCCAGCAGTCAAAAGTGGGAGGCAACTAGCTCAAGGGCACCCCTGGGGTGCGAGCCTCGGCCTGGGCCGTTGCCGGAACAGTACAGTAATAAGAGGATCGAGAAGACTACGTCCACTGGAAGAGTGGACCCTATTGAAAGTGAACCCTATTGAAAGTGAACCCTATTGAAAGTGGACCCTATTGAAAGTGGACCCTATTGAAAGTAAAAGACCTTATTGAAAGTGGTACCCTATTGAAAGTTAATGGACCCTATTGAAAGTAAAGGACCCTATAGAAAGAGCGCGCAGTGCCGTGTGATAACCGCCTTACATCAGGTAAACAAGTAGCACCCAACATTATTTATTATCTTAAAAAATTAGAAAAAAGTTATTAGTAAATTCCAATTAATTTTAAATACTGAAACATTACCCTTTATACGCGGCAGCCCTAAATATTATGGCCTCTTTATACGCAGGTCATTGCTTTTTTTATCCCTCTGTGCAATCGTGAATTCATACTTTTTAGTACACATAAAGAGATCTCGTGAAAATACAAAGAGTTCTTTATAATGTTTTTACAAGTATCATAGTGCGCGTAGACTTTTGTTTATTTCATCCTTATGCTATTGTACTGGAAATTCCCGTCCAGTAAGACCAGAATCGAATAAACAAAAAAATATTTGTGCTTATGTGACACAGTGCTATGTAGTCCTAAACTAAGCCAAGCTTGTACTATGGGGACCAGACTTATAGAACACAGTTTTTGTTTGATACATACATAGATTATAATATAACACCCAGACACAGAACACATCAATATTCATCACAGTAAATATTTGGCCTGGGTGGGAATCGAACCCTTCCTATCCCTAATACCAGTCATTGTTATTTTATATTAATTACTAATATCCAAAGCGGACTAAAAAGATGTCTGATGTACCTGTCCAGTACTCAGTTTGCCAATCGTTATTTTGTATTTAAGCCAAGGTGAAAAATGGTAAGTTAAATGAAATAATTAATTTTCAGATATACATCCGATACAAGAAACAATAAATAAACTAAAATAAATAAAAATGACGTAAAATGTGCCTAAAATAGATTATAATATAATTTATAATGTAATTAATTAAAATCTTAATATATTTAAACGTGCTAATAGGCTGTGGAAGTTTCAGTCCCGCGTTGCAGCCACAAGGCTGTTGTCGGAGACTCCAGTAGGAGTCAGGGCAGGGTGAGAATCGAACCCACAATCTACAGATCAAAAGGCAGGATTATTACCAATTCAGATACCGGGCCAGCAAATCCGCTGGTTTTGGAGTTTAGCATTTTTATCGCCATGATGCCGACATATCTCGTAATAATAAATTAAATAAATAAATTAAATTTAATGTACAATTCTTTTGAAATTATTTCCCCTAATGTGTAATTATTGTTTCTTAATCTAGTATACAACGTAGATAGTGTAGTATTTTTGTAGTTTTCATTTTATTTGTGTGAAGACTTTTAAATGGAATTATTGTTACATAAATATTATTGTATATTTTAGGTTATAATACTCAAAAGTTTTCTAAAACCTAATCTAAATATATATAACTCAAAGGTGACTGACTGACTGACTGACATAGTGATCTATCAACGCGCAGCCCAAACCACTGGACGGATCGGGCTGAAATTTGGCATGCAGGTAGATGTTATGACGTAGGCATTCGCTAAGAAAGGATTTTTCGAAATTCCACCCTTAAGAGGGTGAAATGGGTGTTTGAAGTATTTTCCCATAGGCCACGCCGCGGGAAAAGCTGCGGGCAGAAGCTCGTAAATAAATAAATACACACAACCTAACAGGTAAAGTTTCATTTATGTTAAAAAGAATATCTGTGATATTGGAGGAGTTTTTCCCCTTTATCAAAAAGTTTTCCAAGTCGTTAAAGCCATGGAGAAAAGAGTAATTTCAGGCGCAGATGGGCTTAACTGTAGTTTTGTACCATGTTTAAGGTACGGTTTAACGTATAGCTATTGAAAATATATCATATATTAAAAAGGGGTTAAACTGACTTCAATCGGCTTACTTTAATATAGAATAGTACTTAGAATTGAAATTCCTTTGTTTATCTTCGAAGATCTTCATTACCCTTACACTGGACTACGGGGCAAGGTTCTTTACTAAACAAAAAAATATATATATCACGTAAATCGGTCAAAAATCGAGAAATCTGTGATCATGCATAAAAACACATACCTACAGTCTAACATAAAACCCCCCGCTTTTTTAAAGTTCGTTAAATATACTTCTCATGTCGAATGGGGTCCTAAAATTATACCCAATTGAACCCGCCACCTCCGAGCTATGAGCCGACCTGCTCAACCACCACACCACAGTGGCTGTCCAAATTGTTTAATGTGGTTAAGTTTTTATGTAGCAAATGAATTATTTTCATATATTTTATGTCTAATATTTATTTAGCCTTATTTACATGAAATGTCACGAGCGAAAATGAGTAAGAATATATTCAGATTTAATAAATTTAAAGTGAATAAAGAAAGCAAACTTAGGTATACGTACCGCTCATATGTAATTCCAATACAATTTTAATCACCAATTTAAAATTAGGATAACGCTCCCGATTCGCTCGAAAATCACGTCCGGAGCAAACTGCGTCACTCCGGACGCTCAATTATCTCAAACACATTAATTACTGCCAGAGGGCACTTCGAATGGTGCAACTGTTTGCTATATCGACCCACGAGTTGCACTATGGTTTTCGAAACAATGACCCAGTGTAATAGTGATACAGTTTTATGTACAACGAGCTTCTGCCCGCAGCTTCGCCCGCGGCGTGGCCTATGGGAAAATAATTCTATCCATTTCACCCTCTTAAGGGTGGAATTTCGAAAAATCTTAACATCGTCCACGTCTTAACATCTATCTGCATGCCAAATTTCAGCCCGATCCGTCCAGTGGTTTGGGCTGTGCGTTGATAGATCACTATGTCAGTCAGTCACCTTTGAGTTATATATATTTAGACTAGCTGTTGCCCCGTCTTTTGTTTAATTTTATGCCTTAAGTCCCTTTCTTCTACTCCAATCCCATTATCTATGCCTATTCTCTATCCTTTCCTTCTTTCTCCACCTCATCCTTATTCTTTTTCTTATCCTCCTGTATTTGTCTTAGCGCCCCCTTGTCAGTATCCTTAGAGAACGACTATATCTTATTTAATAATATTCTTGGTCTACCTTTTTAAAGTTGTATAGGACTCTATTGTCTAAAAATATCTCCCTGCTCAAAACTCTAAAAACATTTCAATAAACGGTATCAAAATTCATCTAGTGGTGTATTTTTGATGAATACATCAAAATAGGTGGTAGGACTTTTCTGCAAAGTTCGTCTAGGTAGGTACTACTTGGTGTCGGCTTTGCCAGCCGACACCAAGCAGTAGTGTGCAAGCACTACTGTGTTCCGGTTTGAAGGGCACTGTAGCTAGTGAAATTACTGAGCAATGAGACTTTATGGTCTGATCTCAGCCTAGTAATCTTATTGATGTCTCAGGATGACGTGCGCAGTGCAGTGTCACGCGAAATTTTACAAATGAGAGTTCCGAGTGACACTGCAACTGTTATTGGCAGCCGTATCACTTGCATCAATGGTGAATGATAAGCTCATGTCGTCATTCATTAACATAAAAAAAACCTCCCATTTAAACACGTTTCAATCTAAAAACGATATATTTGGATTTTGCTCGTCAGAATACTGTCGCAGTTGGCAAACCCGAAAACCACAGTACAAATTCTACAGAGTCCAATTAGTGCAGCCTTCGACACAATGACGGTTCATTTCATACTCCTTTTGAATAGATTTAATTAAGATTAAGCCGTGAAGCAGAAAACGGTATCTGGTTGAACCAATAATCTTTGTATTGTTTAAGGTTAAACGATTTGGTGATATATAGTTTGAACGCAAAGATTTGAATGGGTTGCGAGATTTACAATTTAAATTCTCTACTACAAAACTAGCGAACAGAAAATATGCGCAAATACTTGTTCTGAGTCTGGGTGTTGTGGGACCATGGTCCTTATAGCACCTGGGTCTCTAGATACAGGGAATCTTAGTTAGGATTCAGGGCGTTAAAAAAACTTAATGAATATTTATTCCAGTGAAATGAATTAACTGCTTGAGATTCAGGCCTTCGTAAATCTTAGTTCTATTCACTACATAATAATATATAGTGAACCTTTCAGTGTAAGCTCATCAAGAGTTCATTGACCGCATAATGAGCCCGGAAACGCGCCGGCCAGTGGTGTAGATCACTACGTCGGCGGAAGTCATACATTAATGGGACAGAGCTTGGAACCACAAGAGACAAAGTAATGTCCCCACTTAGAGCTATTTCATGCTCTGTTCATATTCCTCTGTGGTTTACAATACAAAACAATACAAAACTCTTTATTGCATACCACATGCTTAAATTAATTTTACATAATAACTTATAGTTGGTAATACAATGGGCGGCCTTATCACTAAAAGCGATCTCTTGCAGGCAACCTTTGGATGGACAGTATTTGATTATAATGTAAGCAGCCGGTGGTGGACAATCAAATATTAAAATAAAAAAAAATAGAAATAAAAAAGACATGAAAAAGTTAAACAAACAAAAAAAAAACAGTTCCTAAAAATACCATTTAAATATCTACTTATACTAATATCTAATAATAGGTCTTTACCTATGAAATTGCCGTATTGAAGTACAGACTTTTTCAAACAAAAAAAAGTTTTGATTGGCTATGAATTCTAAATTCAAATTAATTTTGTTTTAAAAATATGACCTTCTATTTACAATATAAGTCTTTTGTTTATTGATAAGCGTTGTATTTTCATTACATTTCAACATTTTTCCTCATAATGGATACTTTGAAATTTCGTGTAATTATGGAATATGAGTTCCGTCGTGGCACCAACGCGGCACAAACGACACGTAACATCAACGACGTTTACGGAGAGAACTGTACAAACGAACGTACAACCCGTTATTGGTTTTCTCGGTTCCGTTCTGGGAATTTTGACTTGAAAAATGAACCTCGTGGTCGTCCGGAAACTTTGGTCAACAATGATGAATTAAAGGCGATTGTGGAAGCTGATGAATCTCAATCTACAGCTGAGCTGGCAGCAGCTTTTGATGTTAGCATCAAAACAATATTGGTCCATTTGCGACAGATTGGCAAGATAAAAAAGCTTGATAGATGGGTGCCCCACGAACTTAACGATCGCCAGCGCAACGTGCGCGTCGAGACTTGCCTTGCGCTGCTTAACAGGCACAGAAATTAAGGAATTTTGAACCGAATTGTTACGTGCGACGAAAAATGGATTCTTTTTGACAATCGAAAGCGCTCAGCAAGTTGGTTAGATCCTGGTTCGGTACCAAAGCAATATGCAAAACGAAAAATGACCCCTAGAAAGGTGATGGTCACAGTTTGGTGGTCTAGTGCTGGTGTGATTCATCATAGCTTTTTACAAAACGGTGAGAGCATTACTACAGATGTGTACATTGAAGAACTGACCACAATGATGGCGAAACTCGCACGTCTGCAACCAGCTTTGGTCAATCGGTCGTCTCCACTGCTACTTCACGACAATGCGCGACCCCATACTGCACAACAGACCGTCTCTAAGCTGCATGAGTTGGGTTTGGAAGCTCTCCCTCATCCGCCATACTCACCAGATCTTGCGCCTACCGACTATTACTTTTTCCAAAATTTGGACAACTTTTTAGCGGGAAAAAAATTCAATTCCCGAGAGGCAGTACAAAACGCCTTTGAAGAGTTTGTTGTCTCCCGTCCTGCTGATTTTTTCAAGAAGGGCATCCATAAACTGCCACAGCGTTGGCAAAGATGCATTGATTGCAGGGGTGATTACTTTGAATAAAAGAAATAAATAAGTTCGAAAAAAAAAAACTCTAACTTTTTTCAAACAAAACGGCAATTTCATAGGTAAAGACCTAATATAATATGCAAACTCTAAATACCACTAAATTTTAAAAAATAAATATATAAAATAAATATACAATATATATAGTGTGTATATACATACATACATACATATAGCAGCGTTAAATATTAGTCATATAATGATTCTTTACCATGTTTTTGAATATCTGTAAAGATTTAGCACATCTTATGTCTAAAGGCAGAGCATTCCACAATCGCACTGCTTGCACAGTAAATGATTTGTCATAGAATGTAGTGGTGTGCATCGGCATTGCAAGTTGTAAAGTTTCAGTAGAGCGTAGGTGTCGAGAGTGAGTGAGGTGCTGGAATTGAAATCGTTCCTTTAGATAATTAGGGGTGGATGGATTAAAAAGGATATTGTACAACAGAGTCAAGATGTGAGCATTCCGGCGAAAACGAATAGGTAACCATTTCAGCTTTTGTCGGAATTCAGAAATGTGGTCATATTTGCGTAGGCCATATATGAACCTAATACAGTAATTTTGTAAGCGTTCAAGCTTATTAAGCTGTTCTTCGGTTAAATCTAGATATGCGGTGTCATCATAATCCAATATGGGGAGCAAAAGCGATTGTGCAAGAGCAATTTTGGTGGTAGTAGGCAAAAAGTTACGTAATCTCCTAAGAGAAGAAGCAGATGCAAAAAGTTTTCTACTTGTTTCGGCTAATTGAGGTACCCAGGATAACTTTTTACCACAGATTATTGTTCAGGTTTACAAATAAAGTACAAAGATTATATAAAAGGAATTATGTTCAAACTTCCATGTTCAAGTGGGCCTAGCTATCGGTGATGCAGATGGAGATGGTGACTAATTACCACCAGGTCATCGGCTTAGGCTTAGCTAAAGAAAAAATGAGTAAATACTAAATACTATACGGAAGTATAAACAAAGCTACAACTCGAAAAAACAAATAGAGATTGGATGGCCCCTTTCCCGCCTATATTGTTTTTTTTTCTATGGCCGGCCAGCTATTTAGACATTAACTTTCAATTTTATCATTTAAAAAATTCTAAATAGTACTTTTTCCTAAATCTGCTAAGACTCTATATTTAAAAAAATATTAATTAATTAACTATGTTGATTAACTAACTTAATTAAAATTTTATTTAGGATAATAACGTCATTTAAAAAATATATTCTTTAATGAATATGTCGGCGGCAACGTCTAGTTATGAACTCTATGCGCAGTGGGCTGTACCGTAATTTACTCTGTGGCAGCATTTAAATTTATTACAGTGGCAACACTGGCGTTTGTCATCGCTTCCCTACCCATCTGGCTATAAAAATTGACCGCTCGGTGTACTACGGATCATTGTTGTTCCGGACACGGCGCTGTGTGGACATGCTGAAGGCCTATAGTTATATAGGTTGCAACCTACGCATAACCCGTTCCGCTTACAAATATTTAAGTTTATGTTATTTCAATTTTACATCGCGCTGTAATTGAGTGGTTGTTGATAGAAAGTAAGAACATGGTTCAATAAACGTGAGACGCGCTCATGAAGGCTTTATATTAGGGCATGCATTTCGAAATTCCGAAATTTCATAGTTTCGAAATTTCGGACCATTTTTTCATGTTCTGTAATTTCGAAATTCATACCTTAAGTTTCGAAATTTCGAAATTTACTTATATTTCGATAACGGTCTAGTTAAAGTAGCATTGCTGTTGCTTATAGCCACCGCGTACCGTAGGTTGTTGCTAGGTCAAAGAAAGTGGACGTGGCAGAGCCTTTATTGCATTTAAAAAATGAGTCTACATAACGTAGTCGATCTCGGCGGAAAACGGCGTAGATTTAGAAATGTCTCAGTGATCTCAAGGTTAACACCCGAAGTGATCCCAGGCAGGAGGCACTCTGAATATCTACTTTAAGCTGGAACGAGCTCGTTAAATGAAGTCCAAGCTTCGACCGAGCATGGTCCAAATCATGAAACATGGATCATCAAGAGTCTGAAACATTCCAGCTAAAACTGGAAAATCAATTCGTGGCCTTGGAAACCACAGATGATGTGGACAAGAAGCTCGGCTAAGTGGTGGATGTCCTCAGTGAAGAAAGCGCGAAGTGCAAAGCAGCGTACTGACAGAAAGTCTAAGCTTTCAATAGTTACTATGAAGCTTATAGAAAAACGACGTGTAAACCCCAGTCTACTTCATCAGAATACTAGCAGGCACTCAACAAGTCAATTAAAAAAGCTGGTACGACGTGACCTCCGATTCTCCAATACGCTCGAAATTGAAAGACCTATAGAGCAGAATCGGGGGTCAAAAGTGTTCGTCCGTCAGCAACTTCAAAGAAGCCACCTGACGAAAATGACCACGTCAACAGGGAAATTTGTCTCTTCAACGCTCGAGATCCTTTCGGAAGTTGAAAATTTTCATGGCCAACTTTTCACATCACGTGCTTCTTAATTTGACCCAAATTCAGAGGACTGAAGAGCCACTTTAACATGCCACTACACAGAAGAGCTGCCTGAATTCAGCCAGGATGAGATCGTGATGGCCCTTAAACAGCCCAAAAATGGAAAAGCCTCAGGTGAGGACGGAGTAACGACTGAGCTCTTGAAAGCTGGAGGGGCTCCAGTACTCAGTGAGCTACAGGCATTTTTTTACTCTGTCTTCTTTACTGGCCGAACTCCAAAGTAATAGAAGCATGGTCGTTTTGTTCTTAAAAAAGGATGATAAAAACCTTTTGAAGAATTATCGCCCATATCGCTTCTGAGCCATGTCGACATGCTGTTTTCCAGGGTCATCACGAATTGTCTAGCGCGAAGGCTTGACGAGAACAGGCCGAGTTTTTAGCGGATCTAGCACCATAGACCAGTGCGGCAGATTGTACAGAAGACCGAAGAGTACAATCGACCCCTGTGCTTAGCGTTTGTAGACTATAAGAAGGCTTTTGACTCAATTGAAACCTGGCTTGTTCTTGACTCCTTATAGGGAGGGACACCAAGTTGATTTGCGATACAACGAGGTGCTGAAATACCTGTATGATGCCGCAACGGTGACAGTCCAGTTACAAAACCAGCCATCTGAACATATCCAACTGCGTCGCGGAGTGAGACAAGGGACATGTTATATTCCCGAAATTATTCATAATTGCTTTGGAGGAAATGTTTAAGACGCTGGACTGGAAGAGTTGTGGCATCAACGTAAATGACTAGTACATTTCTCACTTGTGATTCGCAGATGACATCTTCGTAATGGCTGAATCGCTGAAGGACCTACAACGAATGCTGAACGACCTAGCTGATTCTTCTCTACGGTGATCGGTGTACGGATGCACTTGGATAAAATCAAGGTCATGTTCAATGAGCACGTTCATGCCGCAAAGTCTTAAGATGAAAGTCTTTGAGCAGTGCGTCTTACCGGTCATGACCTGCGGAGCCGAAACGTGGACACTCACAGTAGAACTAGTCCCTCAATTCAAGGTCGCTCAGCGAGCTATGGAAAAGCTATGTTACTGGTATTTTCACGGGATTGAATCCGAAACAAAATTATTCGACAGAACTAAGGTTACCGACATAGCTCGAATCAGCGAATCAGCAAACTGAAGTGGCAGTGGGCTGGTCATGTCTGACGAAGAACCGATAACCGTTGGGGTAGATATGACTAGAGTGGAGACCGCAATCGGCAGACGTAGCGGCAGTACCTGGAAGAGTAAAGCCGAAGACCAGGCTGAGTGCCTTGGGAGAAGTTTATGTCTAGCATTGGACTAATATAGGCTGATGATGACGATGATGACGACGATGAGTTTGATCATTGATCATCAGTGAATAAAAATGTATTTCATTTTTCCTAGGCACACCCATATATACATTTCTACACTTTAATTCAAGACTAAAGCATAAAGCCCTCTGGTCGGTTTGGTCCACTTCTTGAATGGCCCATTTCCAAAACTATCCTCAGAGCAAAACGATATAGCAAGAAGTGCAATTTGTACTACAGAATTGCTTTAGTGTAATGAGTTTCGAAATTTCGAAATTTCGAAACTAATTACACTAATTTCATAGGCCAATTTCGAAACTGAAAATCTATGAAACTGCACGCCCTACTTTATATATTAGGTTATTCATAAATTCCCTTTTAAGTAGTTGTCAGAAAAACATCAATGTCAAAAAGTGAAATCGAGCAGGTAGTTTTATATGCCGTAACAATTTTCTATTTGAATCGTTGAAAAGAATCCGAAAATGGCTGTTGTGAATTTTGAACTTTTTTCCATTACCCGTGTATTTTTTAATTTTAATGTGTAATTTATTACACATTAAACACGTTCACGAACACTTAACGGAAAATAATCCACATTATTTTCCGCTAAGTAATCATGAACATGCACTAGTTTTGGCAAATGGTTCTAGGTTTTATAACCATGCTTAAGGCTTCCTCGAGCCTTAAGTAAAATATCCGCCATTTTACTGTAGCATTTTGACTGACAAAATAAGACTTTGACATGACATAACCGTACAATATTCCTCACTTGACATTGGCAGAATTATCGCTTAAAAGCGACAGCAAGCCATTAAACGAAGAGAAGAAGAATTTTCTCTTATTACTTCCATACATATTTTTACCTTTAAATTTGGTTTATACACGTTTTATAAGTTCAATCATTTCATCATCAGTTTCATCTTCAACGAAGCTTTGCCATAATCATTTGATGTGCCGCAGATAATGTTTTTAAACGGGTAATGCTGATGATGATCTCTACCTACTTTTATAGCGTCACCAGGCGGGAGGGCAGGTGCTTAAGGAGCCCAACCGTCAAAAATGGGCAGCAGCAAGTTCAAAGGCACCCCTGGGGTACGAGCCTCGGCTTGGGCCGTTGCCGGGATGAGAGGATCTAGAAGGCCACTGGAACAGTAGACCCTATTGAAAGTCGCGACAGTTCTAGCTAACGTACGGGGGGTACGTCGACCTCGCCGGCGGGGTCGGTGTCTGATTGTGTTACGCTGGTATCTTATACCGGTACCGAAAGCGGTATTTGAGCCAAAAGGGCTAGACTGGTCCGATGATCCTAGCGCAGCCGATACTACGGCTGCTATAGGATCATCCGAGTCGCTCATGACGTGTCTCGGGCGGCGATGACTCAGTGAAATTATCTTAGCTATCTCATACGGCACCCACGGATAGAGATGGGGGAAGGATTTATTATAGCGTAATCAACTAAATTTAACCATTCACTATATCTCCTTAATAGTTTGTTCTACCATAAAAACATCACAACGTGTTCGGTAACCGTGTTTACCAGCTCGAATTTTATTGCCATCCAACACACGCGATTTCAACCCATTTCTCTTCACATATAGGAGCTAAAATATCATGTCCATCTGCGTATAATGGATATTTACTGAACAAATATCGGCAAAACCACAAAAACAGAGTCTGATTCTAATAACACTTTTTGAGTAAATAGAGACAGATATTGGCGGATAAAGCTGGCCAAAGCGGTTTGAACCGATACATGCCAATACAGGATTGAACTAAACTTTGCAGGATTTTATTATCGGCCAGTGTAGTAATCCAGTACTGGACTGGAACACAGACACAAAATAAAAAGTAAAGAAAACTATTTTTATTTGCAAGAATATAGGTTTACATATTAATTATGGCATGGTCAAAGTATTATTAAGAGAGCCGTGTACATTCTACCATTTCAAATGGTGTACAAATATCCATGCAATCAATGAGCATTGTTCAAGCCTAATTAGTTAAATAATTTTTTAAAGTCAGTTATTTTTAATATAAATATTTTTTTTTGTTTTTTTTTGACTCCACACTTTTGTGTATTTAACCAGTGTCAAGTAATTGATAATTTTTCGAAGATTAATAGTATATAATGTGTCAAGTCAAGTCAAGTCACAGTCCAAATTATCAAGTCATAGTCTAGTCTAGTCAAGTCATACTCCTAGTAACGTGGTGGCAACTTTACCAGAAGCTTCTATGGAGTTTTGGAAACAACACGAAAAGAAACATTTTATCATCATTATACTACTTTCCCTCACTCATGCCTATAATTCAGCACTTAACGAATGAAATGCCACTAATTTTATGCACTAATACTGAAAATAACACAAGTTATGGAAAATAATACAACGCGGCGACGCGATCTTTTTCGTTTTCCCGCCAAAACTCTATAATCGTTATTGTCAATAATTACCATTACTTAATTACGATATATCATACATTCCTTAATATCATGATTTTTTCGGTCAACCATAGTGTTAGTTCCGTTTGCATTATGCCTATTGTGAATCTTTGAAGATAATTGGTAATTTATTTAATACATTAATGGCATTTTTTTAAATTTATAGGTGCATGATATCGAAAGAATGCAGATGGATGGATGCAAATGAATGGCTAATACTATCCTAGGTAGTACAAAGAGGCAAGGTAAAATGATAAGAGAGGTTTATTTCAGAAGCATGTTGAGATGAAAAAGAAATAGTTTTGGAAAATTCCAAAACAGCGATGTAAGAAGCAGAAATAATGTAATACAATACAAAACGCTTTAGTGATACCAAAAATAAACATGTAGAAATGAGATTTACATGATAAGATAGGTACGATCGGCAGTCTTATAGCTAAGAGCGATCTCTTCCAGACAACCTTTGAATGGACAGAGATATTATGAGCATGGACAGTGGTATATCTAATAATCAGATGAGAAAAATTTATATAACTTATATATTCATAATAATAATATATATAACTTTGACTGGCCCGATAGCTCAGTTGGTAGTAACTCTGCCTTCTGAACTGTGGGTTGTGGGTTCGATTCCCACCCAGGGCAAACATTTGTGTGATGAACATAGGTGTTTGTTTTGTGTCTGGGTGTAATATTGTATTCTATGTATGTATTTACAAACAAAAAGTATTTAAGTATTGTATCAGTTATCTGGTTCCCATGATACAAGCTTTGCTTAGTTTGGGGCTAGGTGGTATTGTGTGAGATGTCCACACGTATTATTATTACTTTGATGTTACGACCAAGTTACATTTAACATTTAGTTAAAGTCAAGAAGTAAAAAAAAATTTAGGATAAATAGAATCAATACTAAATAACTCTCTAGGCTAAAATAATGGTGGATTAATTAAAAAGTCACTTAAACTTTGAAAAGTACAGCGGCAAAGTATATAGGCGTGTCGAAGCGTAAGACAAACAGGAAAATTCAACTTTGAGAAGTTTTGGAATCTTTTGACTTTAATTTGTTGTGGGGTATTTTTTAGATTGTGTTAATAAATTAGGTAGAAGTTTTGTGTACAATTTAAAAAACATTAAGTTCTTTAAAATCATTCGTAAAAATAATAATGCGTAAATGATTCCTTTTCTATTTGCAAAGATTATACATTGTACATAATTTTTTTGTCTAATTGCAATTCCACCAAAATCATATAGTTTGTTTTTTTAAACAAATTAACTCGGCAAAGTAATTTAATAGATAACAATATAATATTGCCAATATAAGATAGACGATAATAAATTACTAATTACTAGGGCGGTAGGACTTGCTGCAAAGGTCTCTATGTAGCTACCGCTGTTTTGCCAGTTATTCTGCCGCCGAGCAGTGGTAAGCAAGCACTACTGTGTCCACTTCAAACGGTACTGTGACTAGTAAAATTACTGGGCACCTAATCTCACAATCTATAGTAATCTTATTACTAGACTATAGTAATCTAGTCTCAGTCACAGTCTATAATAGAATAGAATATAGAATAGAATATTATTTATTGGCCATATAACTTTGCACGTTACACAAGGCAGGTCAGATTACATTTCAACTTATAATAATAATAATGATTATTCATACATTTCATGAAATTGAATATAAATTTAATATATAATAAATAGTCATCCAGCAACAACAATAGGTAACTTCACTATAAGGAATAGAAAATAAGGAAAGGAAAAGAATAAATAGTAATAGTATTACATAAGTCAATTTCACAAATACCAATTACCATACTATTTTTAAATTCTGTTAATCATATAACTGAAACGATGATTCCGTTAGATGCATAGTCATAAATTCATTAAGTGACTAATTTTAAACTTTATTTTATATTCAGAAAATTGCAGTTTGGTAATGTTAATCGGCATTTTGTTGTATATTACTATTTTATTAAATATAGTAATCTTATTACTAGACTGTGCTGATGTTTCAGGATGGCGTGCGCAGTGCAGTGTCTCGCGGTACTTTAGAGTTCCAAATGAAATGAAATGAGTTCCAAATATACGAGTAATGTAGCCGTATACGCCGTTCAACAGCGAAAGGATAAATTGTCACGTCATTCCTTAACATAAACAAAATATTTCTCAGTATGAAATTATGGCCATGAAAGTCAGTTTATATATAAGGGGTAACCCTATTTTAGAAGGGTATTTATATTGTTCTACAGTTGTTAAAGTCCTGAATCAGTAAAAAAATATTTTTCAATTTGAATAAAGTTTAGTTATAGTTCAAGTATGTGATTTAGCACTGGATTCAAGTGAACGCAACTGAAATAGTAAATAGTTTACGAGTAAACAGAAATTTTTCATGAATGAAAAAGTGTTTTTCTATTTAAACTGAAAGCGGGCTTTTACGTACATTTTCTGTTATGAACTGCGAATGTGGAGTTGATATTAATGGATATTTATATTATTTCTCTCTATGAATGAAATGTTGTTTATAATAGAGCTGATGAAAAGTAAACAGCTAAACGTGTGTTTGTAACTAAACAATAAAAAAATGATTTACTGATTCATTTTTTTGTTCTTCCCTCTCATTGCATTGAGTTCATCTCACGAGTCACACGTGTGCAAAAAGTTCGCTTGCTTTGCTCGTTCAATCTGGTGGATGAAAGGAAAGAGGAAGACCGAAGAAAAGTTGGATAGATTCCGTAAGGACAGATATGAATGAAAAGATAGGGAAATAAATGAAAAGGAAGTGAATCAAACGATGACGGCTGTCATACAGGAGACTGGAAAAATACATAAGTAGGCACTTTAAAGACCCCAGATTATAAAGTACCGGAAAAGTTTTTTGTACGTCCACTGAACAAATAAAAAAAACATTTTTATTTCCAGCGAAACCCCAAAGTTTGTAAAACCTAAACATTTTTGCAAATTCCCAGCATATTTCTTTTTTATTAGCAAAACAGATATACCGTTGTCAAATTCCTAAATGGGATATATCCTCTCCTTGCGGCAATATATCGTTTTTATTACATACCACGACGCGATTTTTGGTAAGCTTCCAAGCTTTTATATGGGGTTCGGGTGAAACTTATACCTTACAATGTTTGTGTATGGGAAGTCAGTATTGAATATCTTTACATAGACATGAAAAATTATATTAATTTTTAAGCTACCTTACAAAAATATTTATTTGATATTTTTAATTATAATAATAATAATAACGCCCAACGATCACATACATAGATCCTAGTCCTAACTAGGATTCCCAATGTCTAGGGACCCAGGAACTACACCATTACAGGAAGACCACGGTCCTACACCCAGACTCAGAACAAGTATGGACGCTTTTTTTTCTGCGCACAAATGCTTGTCCTGCAGCGGGAATCGAACCCACCGCCTCTAGGCTATGAGCCGACCTGCTCAACCACCACACCACAAACTAGAAGCTGTTCATTTTTAATGGTAATCAAATAGCCTATTGTAACTTTACGACGCCATAGAATCAAGGTGGCAAAGTTGCTGTTATTCTATTAAAGTTGTACTGTTCATACATAAGAAGGTGAAGAAGTAGGTAAATAATAATCAAGTACTGTTTCTGAAATTGAATATGCTTAACAGCAGTTGCCGACGCGTGATTTACTGTACTGTCTTAATAGCAGTTGAAGACGCGTGATATTATGTACTGTCAAAATTTACACCGCGTCGACGTTATATTTTAAAATAATCGTGTAGCAGGATGCGGGAATGGAACAACAATTTGGACTGCTAAGGGTGGTTGTGGACGTATTTTATAAACGGTTTATGAGGGTAGATAGCAGTTATTCTATGAGGCTGGTAATAAATTATGCCAGCTACCAACGATAATAGAAAAAAGTTTTTTTTGTTTTGGCTCCGCACCTTTGTGTATTTAGCCAGTGTCAAGGAATTTATATTTTTTCTAGTTAATTAATATTATATATATGTGTCAAGTCAAATCACAGTCCAAGTTATCAAGTCAAGTCATAGTCTAATGTAGCGTTATACTCCTAGCAATATATATATATATATATATATATATATATCTGTGAATTCAGTGACTCAATTGTTTTTCAGTAGTTTTTTTTTGTTTTTGGTTTGGCTTCACACTTTTGTGTATTTAGCCAGTGTATAAATAGATATATATATATATATATATTATATATTATATATATATATATATATATATATAGATAGATATATATATATATATATATTAATTAACATGAAAAATTATCAATTAAGTGACACTGGCTAAATACACAAAAGTGTGAAGCCAAACCAAAAACAAAAAAAACTACTGAAAAACAATTGAGTCACTGAATTCACAGATTAGAGAAAATACAATTGAGGTACTCTATAGTTGAAACATCGATATTTGATTTATAAATTAAAGTACTGAACTGATTTTAATTAAATTTCTAAGGGACCAATTTGAAAGTGCATACTTTCAAAACATAAAAAAGAAGCTTTTTCAAATTGGCTCACTTGATCTTGGTTGAAAAGACTTACACACATGACGAAGCACAACTAAGCAAGTTGAAACGCTTTCAAGACCATTAATAAGGTTTCTAAGTAAAAGAAATGGACTTTGAAAAGGACCCGTCCAGAACCACACAGGAAATGCTGTGTCAGATTCCTTTGAGCGGGAACTGTAAGTGAAACTTTGTTGGCTAAAGGCGGAAAATAAAAAATAACATCGAAGTAAGTACTAGGTAAAAACATATTAGCTGAGTACTTTTTATATAAAAAAACTTAACTGTCAGAAAAAGGTGTACAAATCCACAAATGGATTTTGAGGTTAAAATTTTTTTGGATCTCTACCTCAAATTTCTGAAACTAATTAAATTAACTGCACCTTAAATTGACTTCACTAAACTTTAAAAAGTAAAGTATTCTACAACTAGAGTAGAATCCTTAAAGCAACCTCCTCTCCCTTTGAGGAACTTTATCACACACGTTCGTATACCCAAGTGGGTAGATAGAAATTTGCATCGTGGCAAGCTTCCGTCCTTAGACTACAAGGACAATAAAAGCTAGACACGAAACTAAAGTCAAAACTATGAGGCTCTAAAGGGTACATATATATCTATCAGATAGACAGAAGGATGTGGAAGGATTGTTTATAAAAATTACACAATACGAAATCGCTATGTCAAAATGTATTTTAATTACAACGTTAATAAAAAATAAAAAAATGATTTTTGCAATCGGATTAATAAATGGCTGCGATGATGCATAGTTGTAATTTGAATAAATAAATTAATCGATTCGATATGGAACATTTACGAGCACCAATCAGGTAACCTTTATTAAGGCGAGTATTATATAACGCATAATTGTATTACTATTTTGGTATGTCCGGTAAAATGACAATTTACAATTGTCAAGATGGCGACATTAACATTAAACAAAGCAAATACAAAGTTATACCGGCCGATAGATGGAGCTAAACTAAAGAAGTCTTACTTAAGTCGTGTGGTCTAAAGCACACTAGTTTATTTTGTATTGACAGAGCTCCGTCATTTTTAACATCGATATAGAATTATTTTAATTTAAATCGCATTACTTTCAAATTTGTTTCAAAGAAATTTAAAAAAAATTGGTTTATTAGTTTTTGTTTTTTCTGTATGTATTATTTATGTATTTTTATTTATAAAAATACATAAAAAAGGATAATACATGTTTAATTAAAATAAGTATTTGGATTTACTTATTTTTCAAAATGAAATTACGGCGAATGAAGTCGGTTTAACCCTCTTTTTCAAAACATATTCGATATCGTATTCCTTATTTGGTTTCAATTTCTAGTGCCAAGTCTATTATTATATTAGTCTTTTAGTCTGAGCTCCCGGTACTTTCCTGGCAGCATGTTGTAACAAAGTTAGAGTTGCAAACTCGAACGTAAGTTTGTCCAAAATATTCTTTTGAGGTATTTTTGACAGTCTCTGTAGTGTGGTGGTTGAGCGGGCCGGCTCATAGCCCGAAGGCGGCGGGTTCAATTCCCGCGGCAAGACAAGTATTACTGCATATAAAAATAGGACAAATACTTGTTCTGTGTCTGGGCGTTGTAGAAAATACTAGTTAGGGTTCAAGAACTATTGTATGTGATCGTAGGGCGTTATTATTATTATTATTGTAACAGCAAAACAAATACGGCCTTCCTGATTGGGAGAAGTCATGGCCTATTATAATTCTGTAATATTCTTATTGTCTTTGCGCAAACAAAACACAGTAACGAACAAGGTAGGTACGTATAAGTACCTAATTTGAGTGCTTTTTCCAACTTAGTGAGGTAACGAACTCTGTCAGAACCTCTCCAGTTTTCTGTTACCGAGACAGCGGACAGCCTAAGTGAGTTTATTCCCTGGACTAGCCTGTGTAGTGGCGTCTAGACAAAAAGTGCCAAATTGCTTTTAGCACTGAAAGTTGGGTAGACATAAGCGATGGAAAAGGTATTTAACTTAGCTCTCTCAAGAAAACGATGAATTAAAGTGAAAGGATTTATTGCAAATAGGCTATTTTTATCAGTTCAACAAGACAATTTTTTTTTTTTTTTACTTCAAACTTAACTAGCATTTGACCACGCTCTCACCTGATGGGAAGTGACGATGCGACCGAAGGTGTAGCATGCTAGCCAAGTAAATACCTATTCACTCTTCTCTTGAACACGCCCGGGTCACATTTCGCCGGAAACACAGACGCTGGCAGGGCATTCCATTCCTGAGCCGTCCTAATTAAGAACGTTGAGTCAAATCGCTTGGTGGTATAGGTATATATAGTATAGTATATATATACGAATAGGTGGTATAATTATATAAGGTTCTTGAAATTAATAATGTAATAAGCTTATACAATTACAGGGTGCGTATTGTCAAATATTATATAGTAAGCCCATTAGGAAAAATAGGTAAGTTTAAAAAAAAATACATTATATTCTGTGCATGTATTTACAAACAAAAAGTATCTAGATATTATAATTATAATGTTTTTTTTGTTGTTTTATTTTGGCTCCATATTTTTGTGTATTTAGCCAGTGCCTACTTGGCATTTGATAATTTCTCAAGTTAAATAATATTAGATACTAGTTGCGCCTCGCGGTTTCACCCGCGGATAGAAAGTATTTTAATTATTTGCTTATCCCACGGGAACATTTCACTTTTCCGGGATAAAATGCAGCCTATATGTGTATAAGCCATCTTGGTACCAAATTTCATTCAAATCCATTCAGCCGTTCGAGCGTGAATGAGTAACAAACATACACACATACAAACTTTCGCCTTTATAATATTAGTGTGATAAAGTGTGATATATTATGTGTCAAGTCAAGTCACAGTCCAAGTCATCAAGTTAAGTTAAGTCTAGTCTAGTAAAGTCATACTCCTAGTAAGGTGGCGGCAACTTTACCAGAAACTTCTATGGAGTTTTGGAAACAACACGAAAAGAAACGTTTCACTATCATTATACCACTTTCCCACACTCATGCGTGTAATTCAGCACTTAACGAATAAAATTCCACCAAATGTATGCACTAACACTGAAAATAGCATAAGTTATGGAAAGTAATACAATGCGGTGACGCAATCTTTTTCGTTTTGCCACCAAAATTCGACGGTAATATTAACATTGAACAAAGTTAAAACAAAGTTATACCGGCCGATAGATGGAGCTAAACTAAATATTTACTTCAGTCATGTGGTCTAAAAGCACACTTATTTTTTTAGCTCTATAAAATCAAGAAATATGCACCGTCAGCATTAAAATAAAAACGCTTACATTTATGTGACCTGTGCAAAAATATGGAGCGTGACCAGCCGGAAATAAATAAAAATAATGAGGTGCTATTGGGCATTTCCGGGTAAAATCAGATTTATGTTCCTTTACGACGAACTAGAGCGTGAATTTTTCGGTTAATTCATTGTGACCGAATAGTCCAAGTAAAACTAACTTCTTAGAAGCATAATAATTATAATTCCTTAAATTGCCTTTTGTGTTTGCTTATTTACTTTTATTTTTTTGATAGCCACTGTGCTGTGCTTAATGTGTTTTCTAGGGTTGCCAAATTTTTTTCAGCTAAATACAGTATTTTTCAAAATAAGCTATTCAAAATATAGTTACAGTAGTATAATAGTATACAATTTATAGTTTTATTTTAATATACTTCTAAAAAATATAGTACAGAACAAAATAGACCAATAAATTCTTTAGATATCGTCAATTTGATATTGACAACTTTGACGTACTGCCAGCGCCTCCAGTTAGTATAGAGATCAATATGAGCCTAAGACAAAAGATTGTAGATACGTTCGGAGTTCAGAATTCGGTTACACAAACTCGCCTCACTCAAAATTTAATATGTATAGGCGCATTATCTATTTTTAATAATAAATATTTGTTCATTAGATTTCGTTCGGTGTTGAAAATATAGTATTTTTGCGTACTATATATTTCATCAACAGTATATAGTACGCCAACCCAAAATTTAGTATACTACTGTATTTTTTATTTATTATTACTATATTTATTATTTATTTCTTATTGTAATAAGAACGGTTTCAGACCAATTACACTTACTACTAAATTATTAATTATAATATACAATATTTAAAATTAAATGTCATAAATCAAATTAAAATAAGCACCAATCAATAATACATTGACAGTACAGATCAAACATTTTCGCAATAATATATATTATAGTACGGTTGGCAACCCTAGTCTTTTCATAACCTGGGTTCAATTCCTGCGACAGGTAAATTATTTGTGTAGAGAAAGAGCAAATATTTGGGTGTGATGGGACCGTGGCCCTTGTAGTTATTTTTGTTCTTTAATACACAATTTTGGTGGGTGACCGCTACAAAAAGTGGAATTTACATCTGAGCGCTACCGTACTTAAGAAGGCTTAAAGCTGGCTGGCTGTTCTTGTAAGACAAGCTATAGTCATAAAGAAAAAAGCTATTGGGTGGCCTGTAATTCTAACGACTAAGATGACCACTTCATTTCGATAAAAAAACTAATTTAATTTTAATTCTAATTGAAGGGTTGAGAATAAAAAGGATTTAACTGACAAATTGACAGTTTCGAGAAAATTGACTTTAAAAGTCAACGGCGTCATTTTAATGTAGAGTGCTTATAAGGTAATAGAAAAGGTTTATGTAAGTTTCAGTTGCTTGAAAATGTTTTAATTCTATTGAAAATTACAAAATACAGTACTAATTCATACAATTACTGTAAAAATATAATATAATAAAATAAATATAGTAATGTTTTTAGGCTACGCAAACTGTATTCCTGTGACAGATAAACCATTTTTAGACTCAAAATCTCGAGATTTAAGCCTCATTTCGGTATTTTGAGAATGTATTATTGTAGATAATTTCACGCTGAATCCAAAGATACTATAAGTCATTTTGTAAAAAAACTCAGTTAAACCCTTTTTGTTCTCACCCCTTCAGTTATATTCCGGGATCTATGTTAAAACAAGACACAGAAATGAGAAAGCTACAAAACTTGTACTTTAGCGAATTTTAGATTCTTAGATGAACTTAGAATATAAAAATATTCTCAAATTCAGTTGATGTCTGATCCATGGAAAGGCCTATTACGAGTATATCTGTCAGAAATAAGTAAAAGGTCCACTCGGCAACCACGCCCGGCGTGCCTTTAAGGGCGTCAGCCTCGATTTCGTGCAAATCTTCTTATATTTTACTGGACCACTAAGCTTCTTATCGCTGCAATGCTCACAGTAGCCAATGTTCACACTTTTGAAGCTTAACGGACGAACGTATGCTATGGTACAACTCATAAACTATATTAATAACTAACTGCTTACTAAACCGATATACAAATATTCCGAGATACAAATTATTCTATTTGTTACTCTATGACTTAAAACACACACGCCCACGCTCACGCACACGCACACGCCCACGCACACGCACACGCACATGCACACGTACACGCACACGCAGACGCACACGCACACGCACATGCACACGCACACACACACACTGATTGCCTTCCACATCCATGAGCTCCCCGCTGTTTCGACCAGATCGTCGGTCCACCTAATTCTGATTAGAACTGACCTATACCCTGGTATACGCTGCGTCTTTAGGTTCCTGGTTGCCTTTCGAAAACCTATTTTCCCCATCGGTTGTCTGTTTTACGAGCAATGTGGCCTACCCATTGCCATTTCAACTTGCTGATTCTAAGAGTTACATCAGTCACCTTATTTCTCCTGCGGTTCTTCTCATTTCAGATCTTATCGCAAACACTAAGCATAGCTCTCTCCATAGCACATTGCGTATTTTCGAGGTTACTAATCAGCCCAGCAGTAAAAGACCACATCTGAGTTCCATAAGTCATCACCAGCAGCACACACCAATTGAAAACATTTGCTTTCAGACTCTGTAGTGTTTTGAACGAAAAGCTACGTCGAAACTTGCCAAACGCTGCCCAGGGGGATTCGATTCTTAGTGCGAGCTCTTTGTCGAAGTTTGACTTACCTAATTGGACAGTCCGTCCTAGTTAGACATATTCATCGAAAACTACTAACTAAAACTACTAACGAGAATATCGTTCTAAATAATTACCAGTATACGTGGAACATGAGCATTAAGCAAGATTTTCGTCTTGTGCATGTTCATCTTAAGAATAACGTATTCGGAGGCTCTACTGAGGCTTTTACACCTAAAAAGCAGGCAATATGAAATACTAGTTGCGCCCCGCGGTTTCGCCCGCGGATAAAAAGTATTTTAATTATTTGTTCATCCCACAGGAAAATTTCACTTTTCCGGAATAAAATGTAGCCTATATGTTAATCCAGTGTATAAACTATCTTGGTACCAAATTTCAACCAAATCCATACAGCCGTTTGAGCGTGAAGGAGTAACAAACATACACACATACCCACAAACACACATAAAAACTTTCGCCTTTATAACATTAGTGTGATGTGATAGTGTGATTTTTAAGCCACGATGCTGATTGGCCGATGATACAAGGCGCTTTGTCCTTACATTGAAGTTCCCATACTGACTATACTGTTGTACGCTGTCCCTCTTATGTATACAAGGTTCACTCCTCGTCGTTCATGTTTCAAGTATTATTTACTGTTCATTTTGTATACTTCCGACTCTTGAGGCATGTTTGTGGAATGAACAAACAGGAAAAACGATTTAAATAGCTACTTGATCTTTTGATTTTGCGAAGAATTCAACTGTTTTACATTTGGATGAATGAATTATCTTATATACGAATCTTGACTCTTAATAATTTACTCAGAAACGAAATATTTACTACACGTCTTAAACCGGAATTCATTTTATTCATCACAATAACAATATTTAAATTTATAATTGACTTTTTCGAATTACGCGAAATTGTGTCGGTTTTTTATATTGTTTATTATTTTTATAAAATGTGTAACTATTACCTTAGATTTGTTCTCATAGGTTATGTTATATTCGCTTAAATGCAAAGTCGCAATTGGACTTATACAAACTTAAAAGAATGCTCAACAGGGTTACACAAATTAACTGCTATTATAAAATAAAAAGTGTTTGCTTATAATTATATTTTTTTTACTTGAAACTTGTCTAGCGTTTGACCATGCTGTCACCTGATGGGAAATGACGATGCGATCGAAGGTGTAGCATGCTAGCCAAGTAAATACCTATTCACTCTTCTCTTGAACATGCCCGGGTCATATTTTGCTAGAAACAGACGCTGGCAGGGCATTCCATTCCTTAGCCGTTCTAAATTATCTTATAGTATACAAAAAATCGTATAAAAGGTGTGTTGGTGAATATGTGTAGGTGTGTATGTGATGTCACGTGTGTATAAGACATGTCCAAGGTGTGTGAAGTGTGAAATAAAAAATAAATCCTATCATAGAACTTAAATTCTAGATCTATCTATATAATATTTATAATTTTAGCACTAAGCCAACATCATTGAAATATATACGACATCACCAATACGCGAAATTAAAATGCAATTTCACAAGTCAATACAATTTTAACGACAAAAGCACAAAGCTCAAGTTAATAAGTTTTATTTACAAATCAATAACCTACTAATAATTGTACATTGCTAATAGTAAAAGGTTAATGTTTGTAAAGGTAATGTTTTTGCGAACGAAACCTTCAGTATTGATAGCACAAATCCAAACAAAAATCTCATATTAATGAAACTCAGATAATAAAATATTTATTACTCAGATAACATTGTCTGAGATACTTTGTAACTAAATAGTGGCAAAATGTTAAGTATTACACGTCTATATTATGACAATTCTATAGGACAAGACAATTTTAAAAAGTCATATCATTGTATATTACTATTGTGCTTTACTATCCATCTAGAACCGATATAATATTTAAAAAAACGAGTATGCTTTAGACCAAACGACTGAAGTAAAACTTCCTTAGTTCCATCTATCGGCCGATGTATCTTTGTTTTTGGTTTGTTTAATGTTAATGTCACCATTTTGACAATTGTAAATTGTCATTTCACCGGACATACCAACACAATAATACAAATTTTAAGTAATTTTTATCTTTATTATGTTTACAATGGAGATCTACGTGAATCAATGACTGTCAATTTGTCGTCGCCTCGTTACGCATTCACCAGCTTACTCCCCAAGTCAAGCGTACGTAAAGAAGTTTTACTTCAAAATATGCTCAATACGATTAAATTATTAGACAAACAAAAATGGCCTAAAAATGTCCTATTTCTAATTAATCATCGATAAAACGACACCTGACTCATTCACAGGAGAAGCGTTTAATATCACAACATCTAGAGGGGAGTCAAACCACAAAATGGCTGCTTCGGTTTCATGTAACTTTACTTGAAGTAATAAGCCTACCTGAGAAGGGAGGAATCTGCTCCAAAATTAATTGTTCCGATTCCCTGTGTTGTGGGTGCCGGATGCTGGGCGTGTTTTAATACAAGCGATCTTTGCCGCAGAACTCAATATTGCCTTTACTTGTAACCGTAATTTAATGAGCTCAAGATGGGAGCGTGTTTCAAGGAAATTCATTAACAGTTCTGTTTGTTAATTTATTTTTGTTGACTTAAAGACTATGCCAAGGGAGTCTTTTGCACTATTTTCATAGTATGGATCAAATACAGTAAGACTTAAAACGCTGCCTTGTGGTACTCTTATAGCTCTAATATTGTAAACTCAGTTTATTTGTAATTAATTACTTTAATTTATAAATAACTATATCAAGGGAGTCTGTTACACTATTCATAAGTATAGTATAGACCATATATAGGGGGGCCTAAAACACTGCCTTGTGGTACCCTAATAACTATAATGTGATGTCTATTTATTTGTTTCATTATATTTATATTCTGTTCCCGAATTAGCAAAACAAGTAAGGATAAGCAAGCAAGAATTGATCGAGGATTGAAGCGGACTAATTAATGCCAATCAGATTACATTTATGAAAGCTACAATGGCGTTCATTTTGAAATGTACTTAATAACCTTTAACATTTTATATTTACTGGTTTAACGATTTTGTTTCAGGTAAGACATTCTCGAGACTATACTGGGTAGTTGAAATGTAAGTTGTAATTTTAATTGCTTCAAAATATCAAGTAAAAATACTAAAATAATTTACTAGAACTAGCTCTTCCAACCGATTGGGCAGCAATCATCCCAATCACAATTGAATTCTTGAACATCTAAAGAATTCATGGAAATGGCTGCTTACTGAGTTAATACTATCTATTCAGCAATGACCTTGAAAGGAAATGAGCTCTCATTCACAGGCACGTATCCTATCGACCCGTGCAAATCCCTAATCTTCAGAAAACAGACTTTCTCCAGTAATCAGTTCTCACACACTTGATGAAATACGTTAGTGAAGTTCCTCGGAATCAAAAGAAACTTTTGGGTCTCAGCTATTTATACGGGTATAACATATTTCCATGACTTTGCGCGTTTGAACATATCAGAAAGCTTTATTACTTTCACAGAGTTTATCGTAACTTACATATTTTGTTTTTGCCAGCCTATTCAATGATATTTTTGAGTAATTTGACTTAAGTATTTCAATTAAATAAAGTAATGCTTCAGTCTTATTTTTCATTGATAGACTTATATTTGACCACTGTTTCACCTTTCACTTTATGGTACTATGACGATACATGGAACGATGGAACATGGTCAGCCATGTAGCATGCAATAAGCAATCAAGTACTCCAAAAACTTAATTTCCATTTAAAACTCCGCTATATCACAATCAGTTGTCAAGATTCCCCGGCCTTCGTCGAACAAGCTCGCCTGATTGCACTCGAACTACGTAACAAGGTTGATTATAAACTTTCCAGTCCTCGGGCGAGTCCGACAGATGTAATAAACCTGTCTCAGGTTAGATACAAGGCGCGTTTTGAGACTGGAATGAAGTTGGAACAACTTCATTTGAGTTTGATGGGTTCTCAGCTGTTAGAGGTTACAATGAAATCGTGATTATATTTCACAATACCCGCCTGTCATTTGTTTGTTATATTCAAGATTGGGCCAGTGTTAGAATGTTTAATTTAAGGACTCTCACACAACTGCAACGGTCAGTTAAGAAAGGAAATCAAAAAATGTTCATGCTAGGAACTACGAATCACAAATAGTTACAGGGTAAGCAATGCATTAGTGACGCCTCCTCCAGTGATACAGATGGCCATAGGCTACGGTGACCACTTCCCATCAGGTGGGCCGTATGCTTGCGGATTGCTTGCACCACTAGTGAGAATGAGAACTGCTTATTTTCAAACTCATATATTGTAATGGGGTTGCTATATATTATTTGACTATAAGCACTTTGTAATTTTATATGCTTAGTGAAATAACTTAATTTTAAGTACCTAATATAATTTTGACTTGTAAAAGTGCTAAAATTAGCCTATTTGCAATAAATCTTTTGACTTTGACTTGTTTGCTCCCTTTAACATAAAAAAAAGTTATTTGTCTTAGATGTATTTACTGCTCAATTCTCAATTTAAAAACGTATCACCGTTTTGGATAAATGCCAAATCTCTTTACGCTATTTATAAGTCGGCATAGTCATGTTTGAAATAGAGGATAGTTTTCGCGGTGGGAAATGGTATAAAAGAGTGTATTAAGTGCGTTGTCTTACTACATGTGTGAATAAACTGCGGCAGAAACCACTTCGAATGGAACCGCTAACATAATTATGATCGAATTTCAGTAGGTAAGTCGTTTGATCACCAACTTTATCGTTGTAATTTAAATCACTGTTGTAGCTGGGAACCGTTACCAGGATTTGCTTTCATCTTTACGTAAATTAATTGATCGAGCGAACAAAGTGAGGAAGTAGCTGCTTCAGCCTGCGAAATTTTCTTTCATCTGTCCGGCTGTATATATAATATTTGCGTATAGGTAATATTGTCCATAATAATAATAATAATAACGCCCAACGATCACGTTCATAGATCTTGGACCCTAACTAGGATTCCCTGTGTCTAGGGATCCAGGAACTACCAGTACCATGGTCCCACAGCACCCAAACTCTGAACAAGTATTTGTGCTTTTTTTTGTACACAAATACTTGTGCTGCTGCGGGAATCGAACCTTCCACCTCGGGATTATGAGCCAACCTGCTTAACCACTACACCACAGAGGCTGAATTAAGTTGTTCATTTTTAATAGAAGTCAAATAGCATATCCATTGCATTAAGTAATCTTTGACGCCTTCAAAGTTCTGTCGCTCTACTGACTAAAGTGTTACAGCCACGGCGTCAACTAATATGTCCTGCTACGAGAATCGTACCCACCGCCTGCGGGTTGGGAGCCTACCGACTCAACCGCCTCACCACAGAGGCTGAATTTACTGAGTCTGTTTGACTGGCCCGATAGCTCAGTTGGTAGTAACTCTGCCTTCTGAACTGTGGGTTGTGGGTTCGATTCCCACCCAGGGCAAACATTTGTGTGATGAACATAGGTGTTTGTTCTGTGTCTGGGTGTGATATTGTATTCTATGTATGTATTTACAAACAAAAAGTATCTAAGTATTGTATCAGTTATCTGGTTTCCATAGCACAAGCTTTGCTTAGTTTGGGGCTAGGTGGTGTTGTGTGAGATGTCCACACGTATTATTATTATTATTATGTATTTATTATAGTCATTTTTTAACAGTAGTCAAATAGCTTTTCCAGTGTATTAAGTGATATTTGACGCCTTCAAAGTTCTGCCGCTTTACTGACTGAAGTGTTACAGCCACGGCGTCAAATTGAAGTAGATACAATAGTTGGCCGTCATCCAAAGTTGAGGGTACATGTAAAGTTCTCGGTTGGATGCTCCGTCGACTAGCGGTACATTTAGGCTGTGAAATCAAGCGGAAGTTTGATAGGTGAGTGTTATAATTGATGATAGAAGAGACAATAGACAACGTTTAGGGCGTTTCTGTTAAATAACCCGACTGACTGAGTGGCTCTATAGCTCAGTTGGTAGTAACCCTGCCTTCTGAACTGTGGGCTGTGGGTTCGATTCCCACCCAGGACAAACATTTGTGTAATGAACATAGGTGTTTGCTCTGTGTATGGGTGTTATATTTTATTCTATGTATGTATTTACAAACAAAAAGTATCTAAGTATTGTATCAGTTATCTGGTTCCCATAGCACAAGCTTTGCTTAGTTTGGGGCTAGATGGCGTTGTGTGAGATGTCCACACATATTATTATTATTATTATAATTATTATAGAATATATCGGATGCTAAAATCGGATGATAAAAATTGTAGTTGATTACGTAGTTTATCTACGAACATAGATTTAAAGAAAAGAACAAGAAGAGAAGGGGTAAGATATGATCTCACTAATTTCTCTCTAATTTTTATTTTTTTTGTTTGGTTTTGGCTCCACAATTTTGTGTGTTTAGCCAGTGTCAAGTAATTAATAATTAGATAATTAATATCATATATTGTGTCAAGTCAAGTCACAGTCCAAGACATCAAGTTAAGTCATAGTCTAGTCTAGTCAAGTCATACTCCTAGTAAAGTGGTGGCAACTTTACCAGAAGCTTCCATGGAGTTTTGGAATCAACACGAAAAGAAACGATTCACAATCATTATACCACTTTCCCATACTCATGCCTGTAATTCAGCACTTAACGAATAAAATGCCACCAATTTTATGCACTAACACTGAAAGTAACACAAGTTTTGGAAAATAATGCAATGCGGCGACGCGATCTTTTTCGTTTTCCCGCCAAAACTCTTAATAAAACTTATTACCAGACTGTGCGGATGACGTACCTATGTATGTTTGTATGTACCTACAGTGTCATATAAACTTTATCGGAGTTCTGAGTAGCATTGCGTCGGATATACGTGACTTTTTTTTAAACCGGCTAATTAATAAAAATAACAATGATTAATTTAATATCATAATATAAATTATTATAGTTTTTATAATTTGCTATAAAAATTATTGTTTGCTATTGTAATTTCAGATTTTTTAGGTTTTTTTCAGGTTTTTTCATCAATTTACCTACAACAATCCTTTGCGACTGCCCCAATAATATAATCTTATTACCTGGATTTAGCGGAATTACACTAAATATTCTTATTTCATTTTGTACCGGCTACTTGCCCTTGTTCTTTCAACTAAATACACAATGATATAATAACTAATACTAAACACTACCTACTACAACAAAAATTGGACTATATACGGGCCACGATGACCTATAGCCAGTCCATGCTCTAGTCCACTACTAGGTGGCTTACTTAACATTAGTTTTATGTCTAGCTCCTTACGTCATTCATTGACGTAATCACTGTCCAGCTCGTTACGTCATCCATTGACGTAATCACAAATTTTTAAAGAGTCGACAATTCTGAATTATTCCGATACATTTTTACACATTTTTAAAGACTTTCCATTTCTTAGATTCCCAAATAAGAGCCAACATCAAAATGCTCTTTTAGGAATATTCCTATTAAAGAGGTGATGCTTTTTGATGCTCAAACCATGTTCCTTTTTTATGTTAATGAACGATGTGACTAGTCGTTCTCCTGTTATTAGGCGACACGGGCGCCTATAACAGAACAATGTCACTCGGAACTCTAAAATATAAAGTTTCACGCGACACTGCACTGCGCATATTATCCTTAGACATCAGCACAGTCTGTTAATGACATTACTCAACTGTGAGATCAGATCATAAAGTCTCAATTGCCCGGTCATTTCACTAGCTACAATGCCCTTCAAACTGGAACACACATACACACACACACAGTTGCGCAATTCTGCTTGACGGTACCTATCTAGACGAACTTCGCAGAAAAATCCTATCACCTAGTAAACTCTCCTATTTGGCAAGCAAAGAATGACCTCAGTCTCTCGATGTTTTGATCCACTTTCAATGTCCGTTATATTGCAGTTTGGTTTGCAGTTTCAAGAAAGCGGAATAGTTGCAGAGTTGGCATAGTCTTGGTTGTAGTTTCAAAAGTGATTTTCTACCTCTACAGCTAATAATTGCTAGGATATATTTGGCATGAAAACTATCGTCAGTATGACACATTTCGTAAGATAGATAACGGCTAAACTCTCGTCACTTATAAAGTAGAAATTACTCCGACCAGGTTTTGGACATATTCACGTTACGTGCTGACGCTCGCGAAAGCCGGGCTAGCGTTAGTGACTGGCTTCCAGAAGAAGAACATCGTATATATATGTCCGAACCCTGGTCGTAGTAATTTCGACCAGGGTTCGGACATATACGTTTCGATATGGGTTAAGCCGTTATTTATCTTACAAAATATATTTGGAATTTCAATTATTATTATAAATTGGTTGTTACTGAGACGTGGTCGCGGATAATTATGATTGATTAGTTTGGTTAGTACTAATATTACTTCCTTTTAAAACTGACTTTAATAACTTTAAATAAAATAAATAATAAATATTTGTGGACATTACACACAGCACCTTCTAGCCCCAAACTAAGCAAAGCTAGTACTATGGGAACCAGATAACTGATACAATACTTGGATACTTTTCGTTTGTAAATACATACATATAATTCAATATAAAATACCCAGAGACAGAACGAACAACGATGTTCATCACACCAATGTTTGACCTGGGTGGGAAATGAAACAACCTGTAGTTAAGAAGACAGGGTTACTACCAACTGAGCTATCGAGCCAGTCAGACTTACTACTATTAGTTAGTTAGTATTAGTACTTTAATGTTGAAAGCTATGTTACCAATAGTTTTGAATAAGAAAGTTGATAGCAAAAAAGGTAGAGGAAGACCAAACAAGTGTAGTTAGACTGTGAGAAGAATAACACGTGTACTAAGGGAGTGAATGTCGAGACGACGTCTGACAGAAATGAGTGAAAGAGAAAACATGCTGCACCAACCCCTTCTAAATGGAATAAAGTTAGATAGATAGATAGCCTTGAGAACAGATGCAAGGTCGCCGGTCTGTCGGTCTTCTATCGGCTACTTTTTGGAGAGTGTTCGCATGCCCTTCATCCCCTTTCCATCTTAGAACTACAAGACTTGGTGATTCTTCACATTTTTACGTCGTTAGTGTACCCCAAGTCCACACTAAGCGTTTTGCTGGGTCATTTATAGTCCGAACGGCCAAAGAATGGAATGCTCTTCCAACAACGGTGATTCCTCCTGGGTATAACCTGGGCCTTTTAAGTCTAGAGTGAATGGGCATCTCATGGGCAAGCGTGCTCCACCTTAGACAACTTCGTCACTTACCATCAGGTGAGTTGTTGTCAAACGCATTTTATTATAAAAAAAAAGGTTGGGTGGGTGATGTTAAATGTAACCAAAATAGCGCATTAATAACTAATTCCACAAATAAACCTAAAAAGTAATATGGACCAAATTGAAACTTTGAAACTTAAGTAAGACTATAATAAAACATTTTACGGGACAATTCCCATGCGCTGTAAGTAACAATAAAATATGAGAGATACAATAACATTGACGCTTGGGACCTATTATGGAAAAACACTTCCAGCACTATAAAATGCTTTTTATTCGTCGTAAACAATGGTTGAGGCGACATCGTCACGGTCATGGTACCGAAGTGTTTATTCCAATTGTATCTACTGTTTAATCTTTATTCACACAACTCTCTAACCTACTTTAAAGTAGGAAAGTCTCGATTCGGTGTTTTTTATGTATACTACTTGGTAGGGTTGCGTTTGACCACATTTCTCCTGAATTTGAGTGACAATGCGTTAGACGATATACAACAGATCTCCTTCATTTATTGACCGATGAAAGTGTAATTTATTAATTTTAATGGATATACTTTTGGATCGGTCTCATAGAAATTTCATCAAAATCAGTAGAGTGGTTTATTTTTGAGCCTCTCGGAACTATCATCAAAGAAATGGAAAAATTACGTATGTGCTTGTACGCTCTTTGCAACGCAACGGCTGAACGGATTTGAATAAAATTTAAACTGAAAATACTTTATACGTAGGATTTACATAATTATAAGATACATTTTAATTGCGAGCAAAATCGCGGGTAGAAAAAACATTAATGAAAATTCTGTCTACAACCTTTACCTTTTTCCTTTTTTTATAATGCAAACGGCTGAGGAATGGAACTTTTTAGCAGCGATTGTTTCCAAATAACTATAATCTGGACGTTTACAAAAGGAGGTTACAAGTTTCTTGTACGCGAACATGCTACATCATTGACCGTATTGTCGCTTAACTTCAGAAGAAATGTGGTCAAACGCAAACCTATCTAGTAGGTATTAAAAAACTATTCTATTATACAGTAAATAAGTAAAAAGAGAAGTAAAAATATTGGACATTTTGAAAATAAATAAATAAATATGTGCGGACATTTCACACAGCGCCATCTAGCCCCAAACTAAGTAAAGCTTGTACTATGGGAACCAGATAACTGATACAATACTTTGATACTTTTTGTTTGTAAATACATACATAGAATACAATATAACACCCAGACACAGAACAAACACCTATGTTAATCACACAAATGTTTGTCCTGGGTGGGAATCAAACCCACAACCTGCAGTTCAGAAGGCAGGGATACTACCAACTGAGCTAACGGGCCAGTCAAAAAATAAAACATAAACAAACATAAATAACATCTTTAATTCATCTTATCAAGGGTGGATCCATTCATTTCCGTTCTTTCAACGATCTTATCTCAACGTTGACTTCTCCAGGGCAAAAAAAAACATAAAAAGTATGTTTTTCAGGGTTCTGTAAATAGATAATAATAATAGCGCCCAACGATCACATACATAGATCCTGGACCCTAACCAAGATGCCTTATGTCTAGGGACTCAGGAACTACTAGGTACCACATACCCAGACTCATAACAAATATTTGCGCTTTTTCTTCTGTCACAAATACTTGTCCTGCCTATCTATCTCTATCTTTATCTATGACTAGTTGCGCCCCGTGGTTTTTTTTTTATGTTTTGGCTCCACACTTTTGTGTATATAGCCAGCGTCAAGTACTTGATAATTTATCAAGTTAATGATATTTCACGCAAATATGTGTCAAGTCACAGTCGAAGTCATCAAGTCAAGTCATAGTCAAGTCAAAGTCATACTCCTAGTAAAGTGGTGGCAACTTTACTTGAAGCTTCTATGGAGTTTTGGAAACAACACGAAAAGAAACGTTTCACCATCATTATACCACTTTCCTACACTCACGCCTGTAATCCAGCACTTAACGAATAAAATGCCACCAATTTTATGCACTAACACTGAAAATAACACAAGTTTAAAAGTTTAAAATAATACACGGATAATAAGTATTTTTATTATTCGCTCATCTCACGGGAACATTTCACTTTTCCGGGATAAAATGTAGCTTATATGTTAATCTAGTGCATAAGCTATCTTGGTACCGGATTTCATCCAAATCCATTCAGCCGTATGAGCGTGAAAGAGTAACAAACATACACACATACAAACTTTCGCCTTTATAATATTAGTGTGAAGTGTAAGTGTGATTAAAAACTATTACCTGACTTTGTAGTATATATACCTACATTCTAATACTTATATATTTTATAAGATAATAAACAAATATATTATATAATTCTTAAAAATGGAATAAAATCAAAGTCAAAGTCAAAAGATTTATTGCAAATAGACTAATTTTAGCACTTTCACAAGTCAAAATTATATTAGGTACTTAAAATTAATTTATTTCACTTTCACACACAAGCATATAAAATTACAAAGTGCTTATTGTCAAATAATAATAGGTCTTTACCTATGAAATTGCCGTTTTGCAGTACAGACTTTTTCAAACAAAAAAAAGTTTTGATTGGCTATGAATTCTAAATTCAAATTAATTTTGTTTTAAAAATATGACATTCTATTTACAATATAAGTCTTTTGTTTATTGATTAGCGTTGTATTTTCATTACATTTCAACATTTTTCCTCATAATGGATACTCTGAAATTTCGTGTAATTATGGAATATGAGTTCCGTCGTGGCACCAACGCGGCACAAACGACACGTAACATGAACGACGTTTACGGAGAGAACTGTACAAACGAACGTACAACCCGTTATTGGTTTGCTCGGTTCCGTTCTGGGAATTTTGACTTGAAAAATGAACCTCGTGGTCATCCGGAAACTTTGGTCAACAATGATGAATTAAAGGCGATTGTGGAAGCTGATGAATCTCAATCTACAGCTGAGCTGGCAGCAGCTTTTTATGTTAGCATCAAAACAATATTGGTCCATTTGCGACAGATTGGCAAGATAAAAAAGCTTGATAGATGGGTGCCCCACGAACTTAACGATCGCCAGCGCAAAGTACGCGTCGAGACTTGCCTTGCGCTGCTTAACAGGCACAAAAATGAAGGAATTTTGAACCGAATTGTTACGTGCGACGAAAAATGGATTCTTTTTGACAATCGAAAGCGCTCAGCAAGTTGGTTAGATCCTGGTTCGGTACCAAAGCAATGTGCAAAACGAAAAATGACCCCTAGAAAGGTGATGGTCACAGTTTGGTGGTCTAGTGCTGGTGTGATTCATCATAGCTTTTTACAAAACGGCGAGAGCATTACTGCAGATGTGTACATTGAAGAACTGACCACAATGATGGCGAAACTCGCACGTCTGCAACCAGCTTTGGTCAATCGGTCGTCTCCACTGCTACTTCACGACAACGCGCGACCCCATACTGCACAACAGACCGTCTCTAAGCTGCATGAGTTGGGTTTGGAAGATCTCCCTCATCCGCCATACTCACCAGATCTTGCGCCTACTGACTATTACTTTTTCCAAAATTTGGACAACTTTTTAGCGGGAAAAAAATTCAATTCCCGAGAGGCAGTACAAAACGCCTTTGAAGAGTTTGTTGTCTCCCGTCCTGCTGATTTTTTCAAGAAGGGCATCCATAAACTGCCACAGCGTTGGCAAAGATGCATTGATTGCAGGGGTGATTACTTAGAATAAAAGAAATAAATAAGTTCGAAAAAAAAATACTTTAACTTTTTTCAAACAAAACGGCAATTTCATAGGTAAAGACCTAATATATAGCAAGCCCGTTACAATACATCAGTTTGAAAAAAAAGCAGTTCTCTTTCTCACTGGTGCCAGCAATCCGGAACAATGCAGAATAGAAAACTTTGATCTGAAGCTTCAATTACAACTGTAAAGAAGAAGCTACAAGAAATATATATACACACTACATTCGAAAAAATAATACGTTCGGTAGGTTGAGGACGGATGAACTATTTCTGGAAAACGGAAACTTCTCCTTCATTTGGATTATATCTGACAACCCTGCGTGAAACCCGGACGTTTAATATCCCGAAGCCACTTTTATACGGGACCCTCTGAAAAGTCTATCCCTAACTTTTTCACACAATATTCGCTTTTTGTCGGCCGTCACAGGTCATTATTCAGCGAGGACAGGCGCGAAGACTTTGATAAATATATTTTTGCCGGGCCGTTATCTATGTCGTGTGGGAATTACGTGTTAATAACAAAATAGGGTCGTTCTTGTTTACTCGCTGATAAAGTCTTGATGAGTTTGCATATTTTTTTTGTCTTTTGTGGGCTTATTATCTTGTGATGACAATAATATTATGATTTTTGGTGACGACCAGGCTTATGCGTTTCCAGAAAATAATACAATTGTGCGATATATAAAGAAGCGGCAGATTTGGCAAAAATATATTAAAAAATTATAAATTTTACATTGAACTAAACCGACATATTTTCTCACTGTCAAAAGATAACGTTCTTAAAAAACTAAAATAGAAAAGGCAACCAAAAGAGGCCTTAACCTTTTTTCTCCGTGTCGCTTACAATGATGTTGTCTATTTTGATTGACTATATATGTTTATTTTTCTTTTAAGATACAGATTGATGCCATACATTTAATAATAATAACAATATATTATATATGACGGCAGCTACGTCCAGTTGTGAACTCTATGCGCAGCGGGCAGTACCGTGATTTACCCTGTGGTGGCATTTAAATTTATTACAGTGGCAACATCGGCAGCTATCATTGCTCCCCCAACCATCTGGCTATAAAGAGGGACCGCTCGGTGTACTACGGGTCATTCTTGTTCCAGACACGGCGCGGTGTGGACATGCTGAAGGCCTATAGTTATATAGGTTGCAACCTACGCACAACCCGTTCCGCTTACATATATTATATATATATTTATATCTATAGTCGAACAAACTTTGTAGTAGGTACAACCTGCAAGTTGGTAATTGGTTGTAAGTAATTAATACCTTAGTTGAATATTCATAAAGTCTGTTCTCGAGAGAATCCCTATGGAGAGTTAGTGTAGTTAAACAAATTTAGAAGGTTCTGTATTGTTTCATTTATATGCAAAGCAACGTATAACTGTCAAGGCTTTAACTCTGACATAAGCCATAGCTTTATTCCTATAAGGAAAAAATATGTAAAGGAAAAAATTACATCAAAAAATGTATAGATACTACCTACAAGTATTTAGCTACTTACTACATAAATAGTATCTATCTACTACCTACTTAACTTTGCTTGCACAGTCTTAAATCAGATGAGTGGTTAGCGCTTATAATGATTACTAGCTTCTGCCCGCGGCTTCACTCACGTGGCCTATAGGAAAATAATTCAACCACCCATTTTACCCCCCTTGGGGGCCGAATTTCAAAAAACCCTTTGTTGTTGGATACCTACACTTTACAAAGAACACACCCTTTAAGTCTCTAGGACCAGCGGTTTAGGCTGTGCGTTGATATATATATAAGTCAGTTAGTCAGGACTTTGAATTTTATATGTATAGATATATATTCATTTATTTTTCGCTTTTGATCATGAAATCATTCCAAATTTAATTTAAAAAAATAAATATAAATTTTCAATTTTTTCCAATTAAATTTTTCAAATTTATTTTCCGCTTTTGATCATCAAAAAGGAGGCCTTTTTTATGTAATAGAGCAGCAAACAAAAAAAAAAGAGCAAAACAAATTTAGCTAATATAAGTATATTTTTACAGACACCAACTGTAATAGGTACCTAACTCTAAACTGTTCTTTTATTTTGAAGTGATATTTGAAACAACACCAGTTTCTATATGTCTACAATTTTGTCTCCAAAGGAGATTCCTGTGACCTCACTATACAGGTTCTACCTAGTGTGAGGGACAGCGCTTTCGACTGAGGTACATTGTAAATACACAATAACTTTACGCAAAAAAAATATACCATAAGTTTATGTACCTCCCTTGCTACCTGTGTGAACAATAAAGTTTTTATTTATTTATTTATTTTAAACAACCAGAAAGTCCGACTAATGGCAAGAGATGGAAGGTGATTTGTATGCTATCATGTATTCCCAGATTAGGTAATAGTAGTTTTACTAGGTAAATATAGTTTGTTTTTTTAAACAAATTAACTCGACAAAATATTTTAATAGATAACAATATAATATTGCCAATATAAGATAGATGATAATAAATTACTAATTACTAGGGCGGTAGGACTTTTCTGCAAAGTTCGTCTAGGTTTTACCACCACTTTGCCAGTTATTCTGCCGCCAAGCAGTTCCAGTTTGAAGGGCACTGTAGCTAGTGAACTTACTGGGCAAATGAGACTTGATGACCTAATCTCACAGTCTAGTAATTTTACTACTTGACTATGTTGATGTCTCAGGATGACTCAGTTTACTACTTGACTGTGTTTGATGTCTCAGGATGACTCAGTTTACTACTTGACTGTGTTGATGTCTCAGGATGACTCACTTTACTACTTGACTGTGTTGATGTCTCAGGATGACTCAGTTTACTACTTGACTGTGTTGATGTCTCAGGATGACTCAGTTTACTACTTGACTGTGTTGATGTCTCAGGATGACTCAGTTTACTACTTGACTGTGTTGATGTCTCAGGATGACTCAGTTTACTACTTGACTGTGTTGATGTCTCAGGATGACTCAGTTTACTACTTGACTGTGTTGATGTCTCAAGATGACGTGCACAGTGCAGTGTCACGCGAAACTCTATATTTTAGAGGTCCGAGTGACATAAATCTAATAGTGCGTGCGTGCGTCCTCTCTTCTAATTTTGCGTGCCCGACAGGGTCCACGATGAACTGTTATTTAAAAAAAACTACCTACACTTGTACAACATTGTGGAATGCAAATAAAAATTGAAATTGAAAAGTGTTTTCATGTTAGATTATTCGTGGCTGCGTTATGTAGGCACAAGGCGATTTTCGGTATGGCGTGTACTCGTGGTTTAATGATTTAATTGTTAATTATATCTTAATTTATAATTAACTTTTGTACCAGTAACAAAAAATTGTAACCCTGCGTAAAAATGTTTTATGTCAATAAATTATTATTATTATTATTTTTAATCAAAAATTCGCTGTACAAGTAATTAATTATTCGTGGTTTTGATATTATTAATATATGATATTTAATATTATTACATTTATCGTTGATTTAAAGTTTCAGCGATATTTTTATTGACCATTTTAAATATCATGAGGCTAGATTTTATTACGACAAAGTTATAAGAAGTGTCTTATTTCTCAAAGGCACTCTTATAATATCTGAACTGCCACAACCCTGGGGGATCAGCCGTATTCCAATAGCGTTAACGTCGCTCTAAATTAGGGACGTGATGCTAGTCTTTATGCCGGGGTTTTAGCCGGATCGTTTTTGCCGAATACGCTGCCACATATCCGCAGGATTCCAAAACCCGTACTTATCCTTCATTCTGTCTACCGATCTACCACCCGTAATTGGCTAGTGTGGTATATGAATATAGTCTACACTCTATCTTACTCTCTCTTTCTCTCTCTGTAAGATAAAGATCGTGTCCCAGCAGTGGCAATGTATTGGGCTAATCATAAAATATACCGTAGTTACTTAACTACAACACAAACGAAGCTAAACTATTCAAAGTTTCCAAAATATTAATGATGTTATTAGCTTTATGTTTAACTAAAAAAAATATTTACGTATTATTACTTATCAGACACCCTAAACGATTTTTCAACCGACTTCAAATAAGGAAGAGGTTCTCAATTCGACTGCTTTTATTTTATTTTATAATCTTTGTTACTTCAGAACTTTCAACTGGGTAAACTGATTTCGATGAATCTTTTTTTATTTGAAAGCTTGATATTAACTATGTATGATTTGAAATAACTGAGAAAAGAGGATTAAAGGGCGTTTATTTATAATTTTACAAGATATTTTAATACAAGCAGTTATCCATTTTTTGTCACAGAGTAAAAAGCATTCTACCAACCAAAAGTACGATAAAAGAAAGGAACGTCACAAATTAACTCTTTTTCGTAACACTTGTGCTTCTCATGTGATATCACTTAATCAAAATCTGAAAAGTAGTTTATGAGTTATTCTAAATAATGTATATTCCAATTTCAACTACATTGATGATGTTTTCTCATTTTTGTGATAAACAAATGCAGTAGGACTGAAGTCAGTTGGACTCTTCTTAAAAAGACTTATTTGCGAGACGTTTGTGCATCTCTAAACGGATGCCTATATCGTATACGATATTAAATTCTACCCTCAATGGAAGAATTTTTTAAAAGCGCACCGTGTCACAATGGGCCCGCACGATTGCATTCACGAGGGTCGCTGCAAAGATGTCTTTTATTCGATTTCCCGCTCTTTTCGCGTTGAAAGCCGAGAATCGATACCGGGATCGCTTCAGTCAGCTATCTTATTCCAATTGAGGATTTTGTTCCAGTACCTTCACTTAATTTCAAGTCACTGGATGAATTTTGAGGCTTAAAAGTAATATGGTTGCTACTTTTGCCGGTAAGAGTTTTTGAACGAAAATACACTTTTCAGTTTCTCTTGATTGTAATGTGTGTCATTTTCGCAAAACCACGATAAACGCGTATTATTATTTAGTTATTATTATTATTAAGTTATTATTATTATTAAGTTATTATTATTAACTATCTAGTATTTTTTATTTTAGTTATCACTCTTCATTAAAATTCGACTATTCCTTGTCCATATTTGAAATAATGTCTAATGAAATTAAAACCATTATTATTTATTTCAATAATTTTTTTATTTGACGACCATAAATAATCACTAAATTAAAGATTCATTTTACATATAAATATAATACTAAACTATATTTATTTATTTGAAAAAGAGTAATGTAAAAAATACTTATTTTTAAGCAACTTATTTTTCTTATTCAATTTTAATTGTCTATATTTCACTCTTTAATAAGGCAAACTTTATCCTACTTTTTCTCCAAATACAAAAGTAATGTTTATATAATAGGTTCTAAAACCCTTTTGTACTTGCCGACATATTACTCAGTGCTTCCTGGTTACTAATGGTAATATTCACTAGTTGGTAGGACTTTACTGCAAAGTTCGTCTAGGTAGGTACCACCGCTTTGCCAGTTAGCGCAAGCACTGCTGTGTTCCGGTTTGAAGGGCACTGTAACTAGTGAAATTACTGGGCAAATGAGACTTTATGATCTGATCTTACAATTTAGTAATCTCATTACTGGATTATGCTGATGTCTCTGGATGACGTGCGCAGTGCAGTGTTACGCGAAGTTCTATACTTTAGAGTTCCGAGTGACACTGTCAGCAGCCGTGTCGTTTAACATCAGGTGAACGGCTAACTCGTCACGTCATTCCTTAACATTAAAAAAAAAATCTTTTTGGCGAGAAATATGAATGAAGCTAGAGAATCTAGAGATACCACGCAGGACATACAAGGATATCGACGTCAATCTTCTCCAATTTGACGTAATGTAGAATCCGTGCTCTGCCAAATGTACCAAATATACTCACTTTACGGCCAAATAGTATGTCAATATTTATGGCAAAGCAAGTCTTGTGTAGGTATTACGTCAAACAAATTTCTCTTACTAGCTACGCCCCGTGGTTTCACCCGCAGATAAAACAAGTAGCCTATATATTATGTTAATCCAGTATATAGGCTATCTATGTTCCAAATTTCATCCAAACCCGCCCAGCATGAGCATGAAATAGGAACAAACATCCACACAAACTATCGCGTTTATAATATTAGTAGGGTAGAATTTTTACATAGGACAAAGTTAGCCATTGAACTATCAATTTTAAAAATTCAAAATAATTCGATAGGTACAAAAATACTGGTAATTCATTACCTACCTATTATGTTGATATATAATTGACCTTACGTTGTCGAACATTTCGAAAATTATTACACAAATCTAGATAGCTGACAGGGATAAAAATGCGAACTTGTAAAATTTGATTGAATTAGGTTTTAGCCTTAAATAATAAATTCTAGATGATTATTTGATACAAAAAATTCAGATTCAATTCGAAGTGAATTTCAAGAAAAATTTCAGTAGAGGGATGTGTAAAAGGTTGTAGATGACGATATTTTAACATAACGTAGTTTTTAATTTTATATGCTATCATTATTTTTAGTATTGTGATTTAAATTTAAAAAAATATTTAATTAGCCTAATATTCTAATCTAAACTTAATATTACGAAAATGTAAGATTTGATTGTTTGTTTGAAATGTACGGGCTCTGAAACTACTAGACTGATTCTTTCAACCATTATATTCTACATTATCCCTAATGAACAGAAAATAGTATATATTTAAAATACCCGTGCGAAGCCGGGGCGGGCCGCTAGTTTGTAATAAACTGTCACTTTACTTTCGTGCTTCTTTTTCGGTTACACCGTTGCGTACCATCAAGCGAGTTGATGATGATACGTAAATACATCTTGAATAAATTTATTCTCTTGCTTTCTTTCTTTCCTTTCTAAAAAGCCTTCTTTTTGCAAGACCAGTTGAAACTCAATCAATCAATCAATATATATGTTTATTCAGTAATGGTTACAATTGAAGGGGTGAGAACAAAAAGGGTTTATCTGATTTTTTTCACAATATGACTTATGGGTATCGTTGGATTCAGCGTAAACTTATCTACAATAATACATCCTGAAAATACCGAAATGAGGCTTAAATCTCGAGATTTTGAGTCTAAAAACAGTTTATCTGTCACAGGAATACAGTTCGCTTAGCATAAAAACATTATTATATTTATTTAATTATATTATATGTTTACAGTAATTGTATGAATTAGTACTATTTTTAGTATTTTAAAATAGAATTAATACATTTTCAAGCAACTGAAACTTACATAAACCTTTTATATTACCTTATAAGTACTCTACATTAAAATAAAGCCGTTGAAGTTTAAAGTCAATTTTCTCGAAACTATTAATTTGACAGTTAAACCCTTTTTATACTCAACCCTTCAATTGTAAGTTGTAGAAGCATTGTAACTATGTGTATACACAAATGGACGCTAATTTTCATACCGTCATACAGACACACAACGGACCACGAGACACAGCTTAGGCCATCGCAGTATCATACGGCGTCTCCGAACTAAGCAAAACTTGTATTTCAGAGTATGGTGATCACTTTCAAAACCCGATAACCAAACCCGCATCCCAATTGTAGGGGTGAGAACAAAAAGGGTTTAACTGATTTTTTCACAAAATGACTTATGGGTATCGCGGATTCAGCGTGAAATTATCTACAATAATACATTCTCAAAATACCGAAATAAGGCTTAAATCTCGAGATTTTGAGTCTAAAAACGGTTTATCTGTCACAGGAATACAGTTCGCTTAGCATAAAAACATTATTTTAATTATTTTATTATATTATATTTTTACAGTAATTGTATGAATTAATATTTAGTATTTTAAAATAGAATTAATACATTCTCAAGCAACTGAAAATTACATAAACCTTTTATATTACCTTATAAGTACTCTACATTAAAATAAAGCCGTTGAAGTTTAAAGTCAATTTTCTCGAAACTATTAATTTGACAGTTAAACCCTTTTTATTCTCAACCCTTCAATTGTAAGTTGTAGAAGCATTGTAACTATGTGTATACACAAACGGACGCTAATTTTCATACCGTCATACAGACAACGGACCACGAGACACAGCTTAGGCCATCGCAGTATCTTACGGCGATCTTCGTCTCCGAACTAAGCAAAACTTGTATTTCAGAGTTAGGTGATCACTTTCAAAACCCGATAACCAAACCCGCATCTCAATTGTTCTGCATCCATGTGTGTCTGCATGTGATGTAGTCAGTTCAGCGTACAGGTTATATTAAGCTAATAATACATTAAAAGATATTATAATATTGTACAGCTCCTACTAACAATGCCCTTGTAAGGTTATTAGTACCTGTATCTAGGGCATCCCTGGCAACTCAATGCTTTTGCAACTACGTGGGGTACACAAAATTCGGGGAAAATTCACATTTTTCACCGAGGGAGTTGCTTTCAGGTAAAAACGCTCCCCGGTGACACCTGAATTAGAATTTTGCAAAAAGTTTGTAGAGTTATCAACGTCCAATTAAAATTGTTATCAGTCCGTCCCAATCAATGAAAGTATGAATCAGTGAGTTTATTTAACGAGAAGGCTTTGACCTTTTATTGGGTTAGCTATTTCTAATATTACTTTGGCTTTAGGTAATCCGTTTAGTTCTACCTTATTTCAAAAGGGTTTGTTCTCTCTATAAAACTTTGCAAGCGCTTTTTTCATACGTTTCTCGTACATACATACAAAAGCTGATCAGCCGTTTCTTAATAAAAAGTACTACTTGTATGTTTGAAATTTTGAGGTTAGAGTTTTATTTAAACACAATTTTTTTAGAACTAAATAAGAAAATTATTACCTAAAAATTTAAAACAATAAAAAAAAACCTGTTACATAATTTATAAAAAAGTATTATTTTGTATATTTATTTAAATTTTTGAATTATAACTAATTTCTACCAAGATTTTTTTATACTGATTTTCCACAGACACCTGGCTCCGTGCTAAATCAGTCACTTTTGCATTCAATACCTATACCTTTTAATTTGGCGAGAAAACGAAAAAAATCGCGTCGCCGCATTGTATATTTTACTAAAACTTACGATATTTTCAGTGTTAGTGAAATTGGTGGCGTTTTATTTGTTAAGTGCTGGATTACAGGCATGAGTGTGGGAAAGTGGTATAATGATGGTGAAACGTTTCTTTTCGTGTTTCCAAAACTCCATAGAAGATTCTGGTAAAGTTGCCACCACTTTACTAGGAGTATGACTTAGACTAGGCTATGACTTGACTTGATGACTTGGACTGTGACTTGACTTAACTTGACACATATATACATATACAATATATAATTATCTTGAAAAAATCAATTACTTGACACTGGCTAAATACACAAAAGTGTCGAACCAAAAAAAACTAACTACCCATTCCTTAAAAAACAGATATCGGTAACAAAACAGACAAGTTTAACTACGTGTGTAATTTAAAAACATTATTACCAAAAATAATAAAAAAGTAGGTACGGCAGAAATTCCATTCCAATAATTAAAATTCCTGTCCCCACCTTTCTTTACAAACGTTTCCTAGTGCTCCGAATGAAGACTAGGCACTAGGCGCTCAATAGCCTATTCTAGGTCACTTTATAGCGCTATCTGGAGTAGGTTACCGTAAATACCTAGAACAATGTAGGCAGTATGGGTAATATCGCTTTTGAGGGCACAATAGGTAGACAACGCTATTCATAATTTATAGAGCAGTGATGTTTTCAATAGCTCGTAACAATAATATTTATAGGTATGGTGAATAAGTAGTATATTGTGATAGTACTAAGGGCCATTTTTCAATGACTTCAAAAAAGGAACAGGAGCCTTACCGTGTAAGTCTGGTGGAGATCGTAATCGTGTTCTCTCTTGCTCACACTCGTGGACTTGATAATTGGCGCGTGAAGGATGGCAGGCGAAGCCGATTCCCAGAACAGTTATGCGGTAGTGGTGCAGGTTCTCAATTCGACTGTTTTCTGACAGAAATTTTGACTGAGTAAACCGGTTTTACCTAATTATTATTTTTTATTTGATTTTTTTTTCTTCAAATCGAGAGTGAACAGGTATCTTCTAGGCAAGCATGCTACCTCCTAGACCGTATCGTTATTTACCATCAGGTGCGATAGTGGTCAAACGCAAGCCTATCTAACAATAAAAAAGCTGGTGCTGCGTGTGTGGTTCCATTTCAATTTGGTCCAGTTCTGAAAATGGCATCCATGAGAAAACCATATAAGTCTGAAGTCAGTTTTTCCGCTTTGCGTTGGTTACTAGTGGCTGGGCGAGTGAATAATGTTTTGTATCAACTCAAGTTTGCTTTTATTTGTACGGATGTATGGTATTCGAATGTATTGTTTAGTATTCATAACTCCCTACTAAATTACCTGTCTCACTCTAGCGACATATCGCTAGCTCTCTTCCGTCCAAGTCTCCCAGCAGACAAGTTGTGCTCATTCAAATGTAATTAAATAAATTATAAAACGTGTGTAAATTGTGCAAAATAGTGATGCAATATATAGCAGTGAAGTTATAAACTATTTTACTTTAGATAAGGATACCTAAATAAGGAAAATCCTTAACATGTATCTATACATATAAAATTCACAGTCCTCACTGACTGACTTATATATCAACGCACAGCCTAAACCGCTGGTCCTAGACTTGAAATTTCGAGGGTGTGTTCTTTGTTAAATGTAGGTATACACTAAGAAAGTTTTTTTTGAAATTCCACCCCTAAGAGGATGAAATGGGTGGTTGAACTATTTTTCTATAGGCCATGGGGGCGAAGCCGCGGGCACAAGCTAGTGTAGATCATATTTCTTAACAAATTTAAACAAAACTTTTATCATAATTGACTGAGTCGGGCGTGAGTTTTTGGAAGTTCATATTAAATACAAAATGAAACAACTTTGTTTAATTTTGTATTTAATATGAACTTCCGATGCTAGATACTTATCTAGCATGATTCCACTAAAAATAAACAAACTTTTATTACAATTTCTTAAATTTATTTTTACGTCGGTGATTTTTGAAGTGTATTTCTGAATTTCCTCTTTTAAGGAGAAATACACTTTCAAATCGATACACCTTACGAAAAAAGAAGTGTAATTTATCTTTAAAATAGGAAATTCAGAAATACACTTTAATGTTAAAAATTAATTTTGAAGAAATAGGAAATATCATCATACCATCATCATCAGCCTATACCAGTCCACTGCTGGACATAGGCCTCTCCCAAGGCACGCCACTGAGCCCGGTCTTCGGCTCTACTCTTCCAGTTGCTACCAGCTACCTTGCCTTACTACACACAGCTACTTACAGCTACTTTTCCTTTTTATAGGAAATATACTTCTCCTTAAAAAGGGAAGTCATGCTACTGGCACTACAGCCAGTTACAGATTTTGGTAATATTTAGCAGAAACTTCTGGTGCTATATTTCAAACAAGTATTTCGCACAGGAGGATAATCGATCAAGAGCTTGTCGATATATTTGATAGCCTCTGTGGTTACCCATCACAGGGTTGACTCATGACCCGGAAGCAGTGGGTTCGATTCCCGCGGAAGGACTAGTTATGCACAGAAAAAAAGCGCAAATACTTGTTCTGAGTCTGAGTGTTGTGGGAGCATGGTCCGAGGACCATGCTCCCACAACACTCAGACTCAGACTGTGTCTAGGGATACAGGAACTACGAGTAGTTCCTGTATCCCTAGACACAGGGAATCCTAGTTAGGGTCCAGGATCTATGTATGTGGGCGTTATTATATTATTATTATTATTATATAACAAGGTCATGAGGTCTGAGGTCAGAAACACAACTGTGATTAAAAAGATTGTACTCGTGTTGCAGAACTAATTTAGTTTTAAAAATGGTACAATGAGCAAGCTTAATGAGTTTATAAGAAAACCTAAAATACGTACAAATGATCATGTAAAGGCCACGTGGTACCACTAGGGTTAGCAGGAGTTATAAAAATCGACATATCACCCCAAGAAAGCGTTTAACCAATGAAAATGCAACAAAAGGATGACGTGATCCGCATGATCGTTCATTGGTTAAACACTTTCTTGAGAGAAAAGATATGTTGATTTTTATAACTTATGCTAGCACGCAAGTCTAGCTTGAGCCAAATTGATCGTCACAAAAAGTAACATAAAAAAATAATCGAATACATAATTAATTTATCACATAAAATTTCATCCATTCAATACCGCAGGTACGCGATCTACGCCAACTATCAAATGAATGACAATAGCAAAAAAAAGCAATTGTCCATACTGTTGTATTACCTTCACCTGTTATAAAACGGGTTAGCTTTCATTATAGGTCTTTATTAAGGTTTAGATCGTTACTATTTTATAGATATTATTTAATATTACCATTATTATCTTCAGTTAATGAAAGCGCACTGGAATATTATGAAAATTATTATAATTCTAGCGTTTATATTCAGTAAGGCAATTAATTTATCTCTAAAGAGTATTTTATAAGTAATACATCCCAGGGGATTCCTTTTGTCTACAATGAAGGAGTTTAATATAGTCTAAACCCGTATATCATTGTTTCACTCTACGTACTCATTGTTTGAATTAAAATAAATAGCGCAATGCAATAATTAAGGTTTGTATATATAATAGATCTGTTTTTCTCCCATTTTCATCTGCTATCAGCTATTTTTCAGTAAGTGGACCGACGATCTACTAGGCGATCAAGTAATCTGATTGCAACCTATTTTACCATTATTATTGGTGCCGCGGGGGCCCAGTGCACACAAAATTTACAAAGATCTTTCGGGACGTCTGATAGAGTCAACACGTGACCAAAATGCTGATCCCTATTTAGCCCAAAAGCCATTGCCATTCAACGGGGCAATGCCGATACAATTTTGGGCACGTTGCCTACTGGTAGCAGCTTCTTAGATAAGGTTTGCTTTAATTTTAATATTAAACAATAAAAAGATGTAATTACACATAACTAACCTAACCTAACTTTAACAAATATTGAACTTGCGTGCCAGATTGTAATTATGATTTCACAGACTAATCATACTAGACTAAAAAATCTAGGCTATAAAGTTCCAAGCCTCTTATTAAAAAAGTTCATTAGTTCTTATCGATAAAACTGTTAATAACTTTTTTGTACCATGGTAATTGTGCCGAATAATGAGACGGCCTTTTAGGGATATTAAATTTACACAAAATGTATACCTACATTTTGAATAATAGTTTTAGTTAAAGCGCATTTTTGAAGTGAAGTTTTATTTAGGCGCGTTGAACACTTTGTGTGAACAAAAATCACGGAACTCGCGTCATCGTCACCGAACACTTTCTATAAGCTATATGTAAACTGTGTATATATGTGTACTTTTGAGTAAACAAATAGCGTGAACTCGCGTGATCTTCACCGCTCGCTTCCCATGAGCAATATAGCTATATATATGTTAAAAGTTGCTTAGTTTTTCACTTCTAACGGCAGTACACAAAGACTGTCCCGCATATATATTTTCTTGCTTTATGAGTTATATACGTTTTTTAAGAACCGAATAAGGGCTCATTGGAGTTTTGGCGGGAAAACGAAAAAAATTTCGTCACGCATTGTGTCATTTTCCTAACTTGTGTTATTTTCAATGTTGGTGCATAGCACTAGTTCGTCACATTTACTAACATAAAAAAGTGTGTTTTAGACCACACGATCAAAGTAATACTTCTTTAGTTCAGCAGTATCTATCGGCCGGTATAACTTTGTTTTTGCTTTGTTTAATGTTAATGTCGTCATTTTGACAACTGTAAATTGTCATTTTACCGGACATACTAACATAATATAGCAAATTTAAATAATTCTTAACTTTGTTATTTTGACAATGGAGATCTACGTGAACCACCTTTCAACTTTCGTTCGTCTCGCTACGCATTCACTAGCTTACTTTTTTTTTTTTTTTTATGATAAAATGGGCATGCTTTTGACAACAACTCACCTGATGGTAAGTGACGAAGTTGTCTAAGGTGGAGCACGCTTGCCCATGAATTGCCCATTACTCCCCAAACTTACTAAAATCAGCTTACTCAAGGATGCGTAAAGAAGTTTTAACTAAAAAAAAATACCTGGGTTAAATCAATTAACAATAGTCTCACGTAGTTACACAAAATTTGGATAAAACAGTATATCATAGAGTTGATCAGGGGTGAGATCACGAAACATTGATTACAATGCAACAGGAGAATTTTTTAGACTAACTAAATAATAAATAAATATGTGTGGACATTTCACACAGCGCCATCTAGCCCCAAACTAAGCAAAGCTTGTACTATGGGAGCCAGATAACTGATACAATACTTAGATACTTTTTGTTTGTAAATACATACATAGAATATAATATAACACCCAGACACAGAACAAACATCGATGTTCATCACACAGATGTTTGTCCTGGGCGGGAATCGAACCCACGACCTGCAGTTCAGGAGGCAGGGATACTACCAACTGAGCTATCGGGTCAGTCAAAAGTCAAACTATTAACATTAACTGCGTATTAAAACTGTCAAATCCATACAAATTAGTGATACTATTGGTTGCAATTGAGTTACGTGATCGCCCAGCAGTTAATCATTGTTGTAGGCTGTCAAACGCTTACAGACTGCGAGGTACTATTTATTTTGTTTACTTGTGTAACTGCTCTATGATTAATGACCGAGTATTGAATTTATTTATTCCACTTTCCAGTTAATCATTTTCATGTTACGTTTGACAAGTCTTTGACAATGAACAAAATTATTGAATGTGCCTTTTATTGGAAATACTTTTCCACTCAATTTGATTTTATTTGTACGATGGCTTAGATATGATAATAAAATTCAAAATTACACTTGTGATATTGGCCTGAGCTTGGTACTTTTAGAATAACTACTTTTTATTGAAATTATTTGTACCATAAGGGACAACCCAGTGTATACTAAAGTTGAGAGCAGGGTTATATGTAATAATTGTAAAGCGCTTATACTTGTTTTGAGTCTGGGTGTTGTGGGACCATGGTCCTCGTAGTTGCTGGGTTCCTGGATACAGGGAATCCTAGTTAGGGTCCAGAATCTATGTTATGATCGTTGGGCGTTTTGTTATAAATCAGTAAATTCACCTAAATATCCGCCAAAACGATAAATATTTCATTCCAAAACGTCATTGTAAGCTATATGAATTAAAACGTGAAATGAACCACAGCTAATGAATAAAGCTGTGTATTAAAGTGAAAATTTATGTGCGTTTAATAAACAAAAATAATAAATATTTATAATTGCAGTTACACAACTCAACGCAAATATATTTTGAAGAGATCCTCGTATATTGGACACTGTAATGTACATTGTAATTGTAATTAAACTTCACTGCTTTGTTATTTATTAGAGGTCCATGGTTTTGCAAGGACTCGCAATTTCCAATTTTTCCGGTAAAACGCACTATTTTCCGAAAAAATAAGCAAGATCTGTGAGTTTTTATGTGAAATTAATTCAAACAAACAAACAGACAACGTTTTATTTTGGAAATTATTTTTATTGTTATCGTCATTTATTAAATACTAGTTGCATCCCGCGGTTTCACCCGCGAATAAAAAGTATTTTAACTATTTGCTCATCCCATGGGAACATTTCACTTTGAAAATGTAGCCTATATGTTAATCTAGTGTATAAGCTATCTTGGTACTGAATTTCATCCAAAACCATTCAGTCGTTTGAGCGTGAAGGAGTAACAAACATACACACAAACACACATCCACACAAACTTTCGCCTTAGGCATTTACGCTGCTTCCCGTTACTTTGGAAGCAAGGTCTAGAGCTTCTCGCGATTAAAATTTGATACATAATTAGAGAAAGAGGGGGGGGGGGGAGATATTGTTTATTAAGCCAAGAGACACTGGTTTAACAATGTCAAAAAGGGTACTAACGCCATCTACTAGGAAGAAATTATGGTAGTTACAAATTATATCTCTGAGTTAATGAAAATGTGTGGCAATTTTGATTTGTCCGCCTTTTGCTAACAAAATCGCGTAACTCTTACACACCCAAATAGCGACCAACAAGTGAGCGTTTATTTAAAATTGATTTACTGGTTTTCATTATTACATCGCATTGAATTTCATATACAATATTCATTAATGTCAATTTTTGCATATAATATTCGGTTGGCGTGTGACAGTAATGTCAGGCTACGAACCTCTTTTGTTTTGTATTATTGAAACACGCATAAAAGGTTAAAATATTTAATTATTACATAAAATCGTCGTTGAAAAAGATACGTGGTTGGTTTTTGTCGGGAAAACGAAAAAGACGCGTCACCGCATTGTATTATTTTCCAAAACTTGTGTTATTTTCAGTGTTAGTGCATAAAGTTGGTGGCATTTTATTCGTTAAGTGCTGGATTACAGGCGTGAGTGTGGGAAAATGGTATAATGATAGTGAAACGTTTCTTTTCGTGTTGTTTCCAAAACTCCATAGAAGCTTCAAGTAAAGATGCCACCACTTTACTAGAAGTATGACTTTGACTAGACTGACTTGACCATGACTTGACTTGATGACTTCGACTGTGACTTGACACATATTTGCGTGAAATATCGATAACTTGATAGGTTATCAATTACTTGACACTGGCTAAATACACAAAAGTGTGGAGCCAAAACTTAAAAAAAAAGATACGTGGATTTTTTTAAACAAACAAAATAAACAATGTAAGTTTTAGTTCGTCACTATTTTCATTGTAAACTTGTCTAGCATTTGACCACGCTCTCACCTGATGGTGAAGTTTGGTTGCTTAATCGATCGATAAAGTTGAGAAACATTCACAGAAACAGTCACAACAAGGATGGGTGACCGCTTCAAAAAGGTGTTAATAACTGAGTGTTATACCATTGCTTCGTAAGGCATGATAAGTCATCGGTCTCAGCCGTTATTTGACACCAGCAGTAAAATAGCGGCTTAAATATAATGCGGGGCTCATGGGAAGCGTGTGATAATGACGCGAGTTTCACGCTTTTTGGTCATCTAAAAAGTGCTCATCGCGCCTAAAGAAGTTTTTTCTTTGAAAATCTGATACCAAGGCTGACCTGCTAATATGGCCTTGCTTATATATGAGAATTAGGAAGTAAAAATTGGCATTTACTTACGGAGGACGGTTTAAGTCGCGGGATATAATAATAATAATAATAAATTTATTTGTTCACATAAGATAAAGCACACATAAAGTATTATATGTTGATGTCAGTAGTATATTAGTAGCAATCTGTGTGCAAAAATTTCATCTAAGTCGTATCAGCTCTTTTTGTTTGAAAGACACACCAACAAATAAAGAAACACTAAATAATAAACTACAATTTTATAATGTACGAATAGGAACTAAGTGTGCTATTTTTATTAATACTATTGCTATCTTAAAACACATGTTATGGAGAGTTTAACGTTTGTTTATGATTGGGATCGGATGGGAATTCAAATCACCCAAAGATTTGGTTGATGAAAAATAACTGTATATATAAGTTGATACGTTTACCAACTTAAAAAAAAACGAGTGTGCTTTAGACCACACGACTGAAGTAAAACTTTTTTAGCTCCATCTATCGGCCGGTATTACTTTGTTTTTGCTTTGTTTAATGTTAAATTCAAATTGACAATTGTAAATTTTAATTTCATCGGTCAACATAATAATACAAATTTTAAGTAATTTTTAATTTTATTATGTTGAAAATGGAGATTTGAACCAACAACTTTCAACTTCCGTTCGCCTCGTCACGTATTCATTATCTTAATCCCCAAATCAAGCTTGCGTAAAGAAGGTTTACTTCAAAAAGTAAGCTTAAAAGTGAACTGAGGAAAGCTCACATGTTACCATATAATTCTCCAAAGGATTTTCTTTGTTCCCGTTACTCCCAATTGTCATGTTATAGCAAAGTTTCCCAACAGCTACGAGCAGTTATACTCCTTCCCTAACATTTGCATTATGTAGCTTATGAAATTCTAATTAGAAATTTCACGTAATTTTGTTTCCACCCTTGCTTGAAAGGGAAAGTTTTCGCGGTTGCTTTAACAGTATGGACTATCTAATCTATGACAGCTGTAACTTTTTATCAGACTTCGGATAAGGGGCCGTTGAAAATAATCTGAAAATGGCGGTCGTGAATTTTTATATTTTTTTTCCACTCACCGAGTTTTTTTAAATTTTAATGTGTAGTAAGGGTGGGTTATTATCCGCTAAATGTTCGTGAAAGTGCACGAGTGTTGGCAAATGTTTCCAAGTTTATAAAACTATGCGTTTTCGTTTTCTCTTCAAGGCTTTCTAGAGCCTTCAGTAAAATATCCACCATTTTCCTGTAGCGTTTTGATTTTTAAGAACAAGGACTTTTTTGTTTGGTTTGGCTACACACTTTTGTGTATTTAGCCAGTGTCAAATAATTGATGATCTCTCAAGTTAATTAATATATTATAATATCATGTGTCAAGTCAAGTCGGAGTCCAAGTCATCAAGTCATAGTCTAGTCTAGTCAAGTCATACTCCTAGTAAAGTGGTGGCAACTTTACCAGAAGCTTCTAAGTAGTTTTGGAAACAACATGAAAAGAAACGTTTCACCATAATTATACCACTTTCCCACACATGAGTGTGCATGAAATCCAGCACTTAACAAATAAAATGCCACCAATTTCATGCACTAACACTGAAAGTAACACAAGGTTTTGAAAATAATACAATGTGCTGACGCGATCTTTTTCGTTTTCCCGCCAAAACTCCCGAAATAGGAGTTTTACATGACATAATCTTTAGAGTTACGTGCTGACGCTCTCGAAAGCCGCCGCGGCTTGCGTTAGTAACTGGCTCCCAGAAGAAGGACATCGAATATGTCCGAAACCTGGTCGGAGTAATTTCGACTATTAACTGACGTGAGTTTTAGCCGTTATTTATCTTACAAAATGACACAATCTTACAAATTTTTCCCAATTTAACTTTAACAGAATTATCACTGTAAAGCCATAGAAAACCATTCAACGAAGGAGTTTTTGAAAAACAACGGAGGTTTTATATTTGACTGTATGTTTTTATTTTGCTAGCTCTCCCAATGGAGGCCACAAAACGGGTACCATTTTTCAAAATCTTCCATTCCGGTCCCAAAAACCAATTAATTACTCTTCTATCTGATCCTCCATCCATACTGGTATTATACTGTAAGTAACTACCTAAGTAGACCTTAAGACTTAATGTTTACTCCAAAGGGCTTTAATCCTTTCTTGTAAGAAAAATAATATTCAGATACTCGATTTTAACTCGTCTGATGTTCTTAAGAAGTCGTTTCGGGTTTTTTTGAGGTAATTTCGAAGTGGCTCTCGAAAATTATGTTTATTTTTCCATCGAGGTCTGCTGTTTGATGTTTCAGTAAGCTTTTTTCTTCTAAATTGGGTATTATTGTGGCTTTCTTAGTAAATTAAGTTTTGGATTAAGTAACTCTTATATTCTGTAAGCAGATATAAATTTAGGTTTAATTTTAACCCTCTTTCATAATGGTAGGGAAAATAATCTTTTATAATAACTAATGATATACTTAAAAATATATATATGTATTTATTGCCTTAATTTCATGTTGAGAATAACTTGGAATTGAGTTGTTCCTATGTCTGTCTACGAAGATTTTCATCAGATTTTCACCATATTTAAGATATGGGACCACCGAGCAACGTTTTTCTATCAAAAAAGAGATGGTTGTCTGTAAAGTCGGTTTACGGACGATAATTTTACGTGATAACATCATCATCAATTATTTGAAAACAAGGCCGATCGTGCCTCTCTGTCTTTTGTTCCGCGCTCTCGCTTGCACGCTCGGCGCAGGCGAAACGTGACAATTTTAAGTGCGTGCAAACGGCGTTCATCGATTTATAAGACGTTATCACGTCAAAAAAATTACGCGGATCGGTCTAGGAACCTTGGAGAAATCAGATAATATAATTACATAAATAAAAACAGAAAAATATACTTACCTAGAAGAACAGACCTAGAACTTACTCTATAAGAGACTGTCTATATCAGTTGCAGTGTCACTCGGAACTCTAAAGTATAGAGTTTCACGTGACACTGCACTGCACACGTCATCCTGAAACAACAACACGTGAGATTAGGTCAAACACCACTGCTTCCGTGCTATTATCTACCCTTTTATTTCCCTTATTAAATACTTCTAACTAGGTACTGTTTACATTTAATTGTAATCTCTTGTATGTATATTCTTGTAGATTTTATTTTATTTTTGTAAGTGAGTGTTGAATAATGTTTTTCTTTCTTTCTTTTACTAAACAGTCTCATTTGCCCAGTAATTTCACTAGATACAGTGCCCTTCAAACCGGAACACAGTAGTGATTGCACACTACTGCTTGGCGGCAGAATAACTGGCAAAGCGGTGGTACCTACCTAGACGAACTTTGCAGAAAAGTCCTACCACCTAGTATTTTATTATATATTAGTAAATCAATAATCAATTCGCAATTATCATTTATCAACTTTTCAAATGCTATTTAACTGTGTCGTGCCTTGCATGTGTAAAGGGTTCTATTTCAATAAAAATTAAAAGGTTTTTATAAATATATTTCTAAATATTTTTTATCCCCATGTTCGTTCTTATATTTCTTTAGGACACACAGATCGTAACAAAGAGTTCCGCATTTTGGTTGTGTATACGTACTTTCGAAACATTTACCAGTATCACCTATTGTTACCGCTCATTTCACCTACATTGTCTATTCTTCCGCCAAGAACTCTCGTGCCACAGTATAGGTAACGCAGTGCTGCAACTGCGAAAAGATTTGATTGAAAGAATCCAAATTTCGAATACCAACCGACCGAAAGACCCTAAAAGATGATGCTGACATTTTTATTTGTGGGTAGATGAATTTTACAATTACTATCAAGTACCTAAACATGTATAGATTTTGTGATTAAATTAATGTGCCAAACGCTCAACTGAAGCGGTAGGACATAGTTTGACAGACAAATAACGGGTAAAATAAACAAACGTTCCAGTCAATATTTCTACCAACCGCGAGCATCTTGGCAAGTTCAAACGTCGACCGCATCGTCACTTACCTTCAGGTGAGATAGTGGTCATATAAAAAGCCTATGCAAGGTATAAATAAAATCACATTCCAGTCTTTCTATGAAATGTGGGTATGATGTTTGTTTTATAATTTTGCTTCACCACATCTTCACATTCATGATCTTTTTTAACACATTTCTTTACTTATTAATTTTACACACGTCACACATCATTGCATTACTTTATTTGATAGTAGTTGTGCCCCGCGGTTTCATCCACGGATGAAAAGTATTTTAATTATTTGCTCATCCCACGGAAAATTTTCACTTTTACGGGATAAAATGTAGCCTATATGTTAATCCAGTGTATAAGCTATCTTGGTACCGAATTTCATCCAAGCCAATTCAGCCGTTTGAGTGTGAAGGAGCAACAAACATACACACATACATACATACAAACTTTCGCCTTTATAATATTAGTGTGTGTGTGATTTGTATTATCATCAACATTATCATCCCGTCATAGTTTTCCACTGCTCTCTTTGGTTTTGCCATTCTCTTCAGTCTCTAGCCACTTTTATCGAGCTATTTCCAGCTATTATTTTATGTCGTCGATAGAACACGTCATGCGATGACCTACGCTTCCAGTATAAGCCACAACTTGATTTCTCGTCTCACCACCTACCATTACCACGTCTAGCTATGTGTCCGGTCTAACTCCACGAGTTCTATGATCACCCAAGGATCTTACTATATTTTCAAAGCGTCTTGCATAAATTGATATATTGATATAATAGGTCTTTACCTATGAAATTGCCGTATTGCAGTACAGACTTTTTCAACCAAAAAAAAGTTTTGATTGGCTATGAATTCTAAATTCAAATTAATTTTGTTTTAAAAATATGACATTCTATTTACAATATAAGTCTTTTGTTTATTGATTAGCGTTGTATTTTCATTACATTTTAAAATTTTTCCTCATAATGGATACTTTGAAATTTCGTGTAATTATGGAAAATGAGTTCCGTCGTGGCACCAACGCGGCACAAACGACACGTAACATCAACGACGTTTACGGAGAGAACTGTACAAACGAACGTACAACTCTTTATTGGTTTGCTCGGTTCCGTTCTGGGAATTTTGACTTGAAAAATGAACCTCGTGGTCGTCCGGAAACTTTGGTCAACAATGATGAATTAAAGGCGAATGTGGAAGCTGATGAATCTCAATCTACAGCTGAGCTGGCAGCAGCTTTTGATGTTAGCATCAAAACAATATTGGTCCATTTGCGACAGATTGGCAAGATAAAAAAGCTTGATAGATGGGTGCCCCACGAACTTAACGATCGCCAGCGCAACGTACGCGTCGAGACTTGCCTTGCGCTGCTTAACAGGCACAGAAATTAAGGAATTTTGAATCGAATTGTTACGTGCGACGAAAAATGGATTCTTTTTGACAATCGAAAGCGCTCAGCAAGTTGGTTAGATCCTGGTTCGGTACCAAAGCAATGTGCAAAACGAAAAATGACCCCTAGAAAAGTGATGGTCACAGTTTGGTGGTCTAGTGCTGGTGTGATTCATCATAGCTTTTTACAAAACGGCGAGAGCATTACTGCAGATGTGTACATTGAAGAACTGACCACAATGATGGCGAAACTCGCACGTCTGCAACCAGCTTTGGTCAATCGGTCGTCTCCACTGCTACTTCACGACAACGCGCGACCCCATACTGCACAACAGACCGTCTCTAAGCTGCATGAGTTGGGTTTGGAAGCTCTCCCTCATCCGCCATACTCACCAGATCTTGCGCCTACCGACTATTACTTTTTCCAAAATTTGGACAACTTTTTAGCGGGAAAAAAATTCAATTCCCGAGAGGCAGTACAAAACGCCTTTGAAGAGTTTGTTGTCTCCCGTCCTGCTGATTTTTTCAAGAAGGGCATCCATAAACTGCCACAACGTTGGCAAAGATGCATTGATTGCAGGGGTGATTACTTTGAATAAAAGAAATAAATAAGTTCGAAAAAAAAATACTTTAACTTTTTTCAAACAAAACGGCAATTTCATAGGTAAAGACCTAATATATTTATTCTTGTTTTTTTTTTGTTTATGAATGACGTGAGTCTCTTACCTGTTAAGCGTCACAGCCGTCCATGACAGCTGCAATATAAATATTTTCCATTCCTCCTGTTGTAACGTGCTACAGTTTTCAAATTGTCAAATGCAAATAAGTTCAAAACTTTTTAATATAAAACTATCGTTCACACCTGCCAATTTTAAATCAAACCACTAAATGTTTTATTTATTTATTTAATTAGTACTGTTACATCAATTGCAATAAATTATTTAAATACAATCAAGATTCGATTTAAAACAATTACAATTAAATGAAAACAAAAGAAATAATATAACATAGTTTTAAAATAATTAACTCAAAAGAAAAAATTAGAATGATAAAAAAATGCATTTGTCAAATTGATTTTATATTACTTTGGTTTAAGATGTATATATCGCAGAATGGGTTTTGGGTAGGTTGCAACCTATATAACTATAGGCCTTCAGCATGTCCACACCGCGCCGTGTCTGAAACAAGAATGATTCGCAGCGCACCAATCGATCCCTTTATATAGCCAGACAGGTAGGGGCGCCATGACAGTTGCCGGTGCTGCCACTGTAATAAATTTAATGCCACCACAGGGTAAATTACGGTGCTCGATCGCTGTGCATAGAGTTTATAACTGGACGTTGCCGCCGTCATATATATGTATAAAAAATAATCATCAAAATTGGAATTAATGATAGTCATGGGAATAAAACAAATATGAAAAACGATAAATGGCTTCTGTGTGGTGACATCATTCTACTGTGGCACACTCTTTGTGTAGAGCTCGTCTAGTTGAGTACCTCCATGCCATTCCTTGTGCATTCGGAACACTTTCATTATTTTGAGCTCGAAAAATTGATACTAGAGTAGAGTGGGCTGTATTTTGTGTCTCCGAGTTTGAAAACACTTGAGTAAATTACCAATACGTGGGCAGGTGTTGAGGTAAATTGTAACTTTTTGTAAAGAGTGCGTGTGAGTATAAATGAGTGTCCAGTCGACAAATTATTTACACAACACCATCTAGCCCCAAACTAACCAAAGCAATGGGAACCATATAGAATACCTAAATACTTTTTGTTTTGTAAATACAAACGTTAAATACACACAATATAACACCCGAATACAGAATAAACATCGATGTTCACCACATAAATGGTTGCCCTGAATGGGAATCAAAGCCACGACTTAGATTTTTTTAAAATTAATTTCAGCTTGGTTGGATAGAAAAACTTGTTTTTTTTTTAACCACGAGATTTTAGACAGATCTGTTATTTTTGACAGATGTGTTTTACAAGTGTCTCGTTTAAACAGATGATTTTATTGACAGATGTTTAGATTTTTGGGAGACGTCTCACCTGAGAAAGCAATTACGATGATTTTTATGGGGATAGATTATTATGCCTACCCCTAAATGCATGGGGACTACAGTGTAGTAATGATATATTCACGCATGGGCAGTATTATTTCTAAAAAATAATCATGAAATAGATGCCTATTTATCGGCAAAGATAAATTTCAATAAAAGATCGCAAAGTTGTGTTCAAATTACAGAAATGTGTTTATCTGTGCCAAGCCAAGCTGTTTATCACATTGTCAGCTACAGTCTGGCAAAATTCTAATTATTCCCTGTGAAGATAAATCAGATATAAAACACAAAGCGTGGGGTAAATCGTATACTGTGACAATCATATTATCTTTGTTTTACTTTGTATGACGATAATAATTTCGCAATTGTTAATGGCTTAAGGCCTACACAGTGGTGGTTGAATTTTGAGTTTTATTTGTGTTTCATAAGGCTTAATATTTGTTTTTGCTTAAGCTGTTAATAATGATGATAACTATGGCTCTGATACGAACTGTATACTATAACTAGCTGTCTTTGCATAGTTTAAGAAAAAAACAATTTTTAACGTTTAGAAAACGCGCCGTTTTGAAAAGTTTCCAAGAACCGAATCAACAAAAAAATGTCACATAATTGAAGGGTTGAAATAAAAAGGGTTTAACTGTCAAATTGACAGCTACGAGAAAATTGACTTTAAACTGCAACGGAGTCATTTTAATGTAAAGTGCTTATAAGGTAATAGAAAAGGTTTATGTAAGTTTCAGTTGCTTGAAAATGTTTTTTAAAATTAATTAATAAAAATAAATTTTAAAATACTAAATATAGTATAATTCATACAATTACTGTAAAAATATAATATAATAAAATAAATATAATAATATTTTTATGCTAAGCGAACTGTATTCCTGTGACAGATAAACCGTTTTTAGACTCAAAATCTCGAGATTTAAGCCTCATTTCGGTATTTTGAGAATGTATTATTGTAGATAATTTCACGCTGAATCCAACGATACCCATAAGTCATTTTTTGAAAAAATCAGTTAAATCCTTTTTATTCTCACCCCTTCAATTATTTATACTGTTCACAAAATTTAACGGGAACGGGTTGAAAATCAATCTGTAGACCCGTGGAGAGCAGCCGGACATCCGACGGACATACGAAATATTTTTTATAATATCAATTTCAATTCTCACTATTATATAGATATTGATTGATTGATATTATATTTTATTTCAAAGTGACTTGACTTGACACGCTATATTATATTAATTAACTTGAGATATTATCAATTACTTGACACTGGCTAAATACACAAAAGTGTGGAGCCAAAACCAAACAAAAAAAAACATGTTATCCGAAAAACAATCTGATACATCATTTTTATCTCTAACAACAACTCGGTAACTTAATTTATTTTTAATAACCAATTTCTTACGTATTTCATGTATAAACCCACCATATGCCCATATCTTGACAGCTTAATCTTCTTATGACTCCTTGTTTTTATTGAAGACTCTCCCTTAGAACATCATTATAAATAAATATTAAACGTCTTGTCCTGAAGCCTTCAGCTAACAAGCTTTCTCGTGAACATGTTTATTTTATATTAAAATTGTTGTAAATTCATTTTATATTCTTTAGGAGTACAAACAAGAGAAAGACTGGATGTCTGTGTATAATAAGGATTCTTGTAATGAGTTTAAAATCCTTTAATATTGAAAATAAAGTAGGCAGATGAGGGATGAGTCCGAATTAAAGTTACGAAAAATTAAAGAAAAAAAAACAGAAATCTTAGTTTTTTTGTTTCTATAGCATTATGATAATAGCAATAATATCGTCCAATGATCACATATATAGATCCTGGACTATAATTAGGATCCCAACGTACAGTTCAGAAGTCAAAGCAACGACCATCTGAGCTATCAGGCTAGTTACTCTAATAAACTCGTACCTACTAATCATTGTACTGTTCATCCCTTCGTCCAAAATTCTTGAAATTAAGCGCATAAAAAATAAATAGCTTTTTTTTTGAGTGACAGATTGACTGATTGATAATTTAGGTACCACCAAAACCGGTCTTAAGGACTTGAAGGTGTGCCTTCTCATGGCCTTTTTGGGACTTTTCAAACAATACTTTTAAGCATGAACACAAAGTTCAACATTATTTGACATTGATAGTGGTGTCGATTCTGTGTCGCATTCTCTAAAACTAAAGTAAACTAAAAGTATGGCGGTACTCTTCTGATACAGGGGAAATGAAAAAGACAGAAGTATGTTAATTTCGTTTAGCTTTAGAGTATGCGACACGGAATCGACACCATTGTTCGTCGCACCGCTGCTGGTTGCTATCTCGGTGTGAATCAGCCCTAAGTATAATATAAATTCTACGTCGCTATGACGACTATGCGATGTCCCAAAAGCAAAATATGTCCTTAAATTCCCTCCCTAACCGAGTTAGCCATAAAGCAAAAGTCTGGAAATTTACAATTCAAATTAAATTGAGAGGACAGCCGCCTTTTACACAAAATGGACTTACACGAACACACGGAAGTCCACACAAAGGTGGCATCACATAAGCGGTGGCGTCACACAAAAGGTGGCGTACAAAAGAAAGATAGCATTAAAATTATGAGGATGCTTACGTTATTTACACCACGATTGTTATTTCCACTTTACGTAATGTAGAGGTTTCTTTTAACCTTTTGTAATGGGAGATACAAAACGTGGAGGAAAAATAAAATATCAGAGGAATTGAGATCAGTGGTTCCGTGTTTGGTGAAATTTAATTCTGATTTGTGAGTTGATAATGTAGTGATTAATTAACTATTAAGCATGTAATCGCGGTCAGTATATAGTCTAAATGGTTTTTTTTTGTAGTAGTAGTCGGTAGTTTTTAGTATTAGTCATCAAATCATTGTAGTATTTAGAAAATAAAGGCAATTTGCCGTGTCAAAAAAAAATGTAATCTAAATCAATAAAATTATGCCAACGTATAACCATGATGTTTTGAAGTCGGTCAAAAAGAGGGGTGAAATCGGACGTACTTTGATGACATATTTTTTCAGGTGTATTTTTATATAAAATTCTAAGTTACTGAACAAAATGTGAAATTTTTATGGTATCAATCTGAAAGTATAATATACATATAATAGAAAAAGATTTTTTCTAGTATTGTTATAAATGACGGAATTCTAAGGTAACAAACATAAGATACGAGTGCTTTAGACCACATGACTGAAATAATACTTCTTTAGTTTAGCGTCATCTATCGGCTGGGATAGCTTTGTTTTTGCTTTGTTTAGCGTTAATGTCGCCATCTTGACAGTTGTAAGTTGTCATTTTACCGGACCAACATAATAATACACATTTTTAGAATATTGGATATATATAATATATATTTTATTCTATTCTATTAAAATTTTTAGCCTTGTTATGTCTGTTAATTCATTGTCATTTTATCTAGCAACACACACACAACACACAATTTTTTTACTTTGTAATGTTGGCAGTGGAGATTTACGTGAACCAACAACTTTGAACTTCATTTACCTCGCTAGCGTACTCCCCAAATCAAGCATGTGTAGAGAAGCTTCATTAAAAAAAAACGCAAGGAAAACTTTGGAGTCAGTTGTAAAAAAACCTAAAGAATTTTTGCTAACCATTATTTTGTTTTTTCTCCAAACACCAGCAATCGTATATTTCAAGAGTAAACTGTCGTTGTGACAAGTGCGAAACGAGGGTCTGCAGTCGGTACCGTTTTCCTCTTACAGTAATGGAACCCTAAACAGAGGGGTCGAGGCAAAAATGCAAACGATTTGCGTTAAGCAAATACTCACGTAATCCCGCGGCTTTTTCGGAATGGCGACAAGATTCAACCTTTTTTAGTGACGTGACTACGATATTGTGTGTGAATTTACGTACTTGATGCGTAAAAGTAGCAGCTTAGGCCAGCCCAATAGGTCAACCAACGACCCGCTAGGTCTAGGCGATCACATATCTAACTTGAATGCAACAAATAGAAACAAATTAAATTATGGATTTGACAGTTTCAATATACAGCTAATGTTTATAGATACTAAGGAAATTTTCAAATTAGCAATTAATCCTAGATAATGAAATGAGAATACACTAGAAGCACCATCTTTTAATTAAAAAAAGAATTATTAAAATCGGTTCACCCAGTCGCAAGTTCTGAGGAAGCAAACATTTTTTTAAACTGTGGAATTGAGAACCTTCTTCTTTTTTTGATGTCGGTTAAAAATTACAATGAATGACTTATTCAACAATATACTGATAAATTATGACCTGGATTAGTTTGACAAGTTATTCAGAAAAGGTGCCTTTTACACCCCTTTCACTGTTATCTCATTTAGCTGTCATGTTAGTGTCCCATCCCTATTACAGCACTTATTTTTTTCTTAGCAAGAGCAAACTTTCACTGGTCTGTGTAGAAAAACTCTTACAAATAACGGTATAAAGTATAAACAACGTTAAATTTTAATGAAAAACAAAACCGACTGCAGGGGAAAAATACTCTGGCTTCACCTTACCTATCATTGTCCTTGAATTGCATGTTAAAAATTCGAAACTACTCCAAACAGGTTTCGGACATAACTTATGTCGTAGCTTACGACGTTACGTGCTGACGCTCGCGAAAGTCGCTGCGGCGTGTGTTAGTAACTGACTCCCAGAAGGGCATCGAATATGCACGAAACCTGGTCGGAGTAATTTTGGCTTTATAATTGACGTGAGTTAAGCCGTTATTAATTTTGCAAAATTTGTCATACTCATGATAGTTTTCAAACTAAAATTATTGTAACAATATAATTATTGTATTACATCAAAACAAGTTCATGAACAATGACCGGATTAAGCCCGAGGCCTAATTGAAGGGGTGAGAACAAAAAGGGTTTAACTGATTTTTTCCACATAATAACTTATGGGTATCATTGGATTCAGCGTGAAATTATTTACAATTATACATTCTCAAAATACCGAAATGAGGCTTAAATTTCGAGATTTCAGTCTAAAAACGGTTTATCTGTCACAGGAATACAGTTCGCTTAGCATAAAAACATTACTATATTTATTTTATTAAATTATATTTTTACAGAAATTTTACGAATTAGGTCTATATTTTATATTTTAAAATAGAATTAATACATTTTCAAGCAACTGAAACTTACATAAACCTTTTTTATTACCTTTTAAGCACTCTACATTAAAATGAAGCCGTTGACGTTTAAAGTAAATTTTCTCGACACTGTCAATTTGACAGTTAAACCTTTTTTGTTCTCACCCCTTCAATTTTCATTGATATTGTTTAACAATTTATTTATGAGTCGAGCTGTTAAACCGCAATACTCAGGGTTAGAAGTCAGTAATTTGTTCAATAGCATTTATTCTCTCTTTTTATTGTTACTCAGAATGACTTCATTAGAAAAAGACATTAGAGAATACAAATTGCACAGACAGAGAGAGATAGAATAAACAGCGATATTCAAGGATAATATTCTAATAATACTCCGAAGCGAAGAGGGATTTAGTTGGGTCATCGAGATAAGCCGCCTTTATTCTGTGGGAATAATATGTCTCAAAAAGTATTTTTTTTTACTAAATAGTCATTTGATGCCAACGACGCTATTTGCAAATAATTGTTAGGGACGTATACATTTATAGAAACTAGTATTAGAAATCCTAAGTGGTTTTAGTTTAAAAAAAAAGTAAACTTACAATCATCCTAAAAATATTTGTTATTCAGTTATTCAGTTACGTGCTGACGCTCGCGAAAGCCGCCGCGGCTTGCGTTAGTAACTGGCTCCCAGAAGAAGGACATCGAATATGTCCAAAACCTGGTCGGAGTAATTTCGACTTTTAATTGACGTGAGTTTTAGCCGTTATTTATCGTCCGTCGCCTCTGAGCGCTGCCTGAAAAGTGAGCCCGAGCCTTTTTTTTTTTTTTTTTTTTTTTTTTTTTTTTGAACGAGCTAATGCTGTTGGTCTCTATCGACCTTTACAGCGTCACCGGGCGGGAGGGCGGGCGCTTAGGGCGCCCAGCCGTCAAAAGTGGGAGGCAACTAGCTCAAGGGCACCCCTGGGGTGCGAGCCTCGGCTTGGGCCGTTGCCGGGATAAGAGGATCGAGAAGGCTACGTCCACTGGAAGAGTGGACCCTATTGAAAGTCGCGACCGTTCTAGCTAACCTACGGGGGGTACGTCGACCTCGCCGGCGGGGTCGGTGTCTGATTGTGTTACGCTGGTATCCTATACCGGTGCCGAAAGCGGTACCTGAGCCAGAAGGGCTAGACTGGTCCGGTGATCCTAGCGCAGCCGATACTACGGCTGCTATAGGATCATCCGGGTCGCTCAAGACGTGTCTCGGGCGGCGACGACGGGGTGGCGAGTCTGTCGTGTCTGTACAGTAGTTTGAAGCTCTGACTACGAGAGGGTTGGGGTGATGAGGTGCCGCATCAAAATAGCGGCGGGATGCATCCTTCATAAATTGACGGATGGATGGGAGTTCGAGATCGCAGTGGAGGTCGGAGTTTCGCTGGTACCAGCGAGCCCCGACCACCTTGCGGACAAAGCGGTTCTGGATCACCTGAAGTCGATCCAGATGTACTGAGGGAGTATGAGCAAACGCGACAGATGCGTAGGTCATAATGGGGCGAACGCAAGTTTTGTAAAGCGTCACCTTATTTCTAAGGGACAGCTTACTACGCTTGCAGATGAGAGGGTGGAGGCGGCCTAAGACAAAGGCAGCCCTATCGCGCACTCGCTTAATATGGTCCTTGAAGTTGAGTTTGGTGTCAAGGGTAACCCCCAGGTATTTGGTAGACGAAGCCCAGGGAATGGGCTTGTCGAACAAGGACAGTGGTTTCGCTGGCGGACCACGCTTGTAGTCAGAAAAGTACATCGCTGCACTTTTATCTGGGTTAACCGTGATCCGCCATTTCCTGAACCAAGCACCGATCTCGGTGAGGGCTCGTTGGAGGCGACCACGCATGTGAACTCTCTGCCATCCGGAGCAGTAGATAGCGGTGTCATCCGCAAAGAGTGCGAGCTGCACACTGGGATGAAATGACCGCGGGATATCGCTGGTGTACAGCGAGAAAAGCAAGGGGGAAAGCGCGGAGCCCTGGGGCACTCCGGCTCTGATAGGATGGGGAGACGATCGCTCCCCCTCGACGCGGTAGCGAAAGCTTCGATCCCTAAGGAAGTCTTGTATGATGTGCACAAGACGATCTGGCACGCCGATGTGGTACAGCTTGAAAATCAAGCCGTCGTGCCAGACTTTGTCGAAGGCTTTCGCCACGTCTAAGAAGACTGCGAGAGTCCCTTTCGGTTTTGGATTCGCGTTGAAGCCATCTAGAATGTGCTCCGTGATGCGGTGCACTTGTTGAACGCAAGAGTGTCTAGCTCTAAAGCCAAACTGCTCGTCGGGAAGGAGTTTATGTTCGTGGATATGGGACCAGAGACGCCTCCGAATGAGACGCTCGTAGATCTTCCCCAGAGTACTGAGGAGACTGATGGGCCGGTAGCTAGAGGGCTCGGTAGCCTTCTTGCCTGGCTTGTGGATGCCGATGACGTCGGCGGACTTCCACGCAACGGGGAAAGAGCAGTTGCTCATGGCCGCATTGAAGATGCTGACTAGGAGATAGATTAAGGGGACAGAAAAGTGTTTGACCACTTTGTTGCTGATACCATCAGCGCCGGAGGCTTTACGGATAGCGAGACCCTTGATGACAGACTCAACTTCGGCGGCCCTAATAAGCTCGAGCGGGGGGTCGGAAGGTGGTAGGGAGCTGCGACGTTCGACTTCACTGACCACCGTATGGAGGTGGGCAGGGTCAACGTGATCGGGGGAAAGGTTGCACTGGGCCTCGAGGCTCTCAGCCAAACACTCGGCTTTTTCCTCATCATCGAACGCGGGGACTTGGTTTGGCCTATCAAGAGGGGGCATCGTTCTAAGTGTGTCACTTTTCAGAGTTCGAGCCAGCCGCCAGTAAGCCTGGTGGGTTGGCTCGAGCCCTGAAAGTAGGTCTGTCCAGTTCTGGGCGCGAAGATCACTTATGCGTTTCTTAACAGCACGCTGTAAGAAATTCAAAGTGGATTTGTTATCACGGGAGGGAGCCGCGTCATATGCCCTAGTGGCGGCGTTCTTTGCTGTCAGCAGTCTCCTCACGTCCTCGGGCAAGTCCCAGCGGTGGTCCACCACCGGTACCTGCTTAGAAGACTCACCGATCACAGTGCGGAGGTGACTAGTGAGAGCATCGATCGCGGTGGAGACGTCATCTAGTGTCTGTATGTCGTCAGGTACCTTGTCTAAGTCTGGTGAACTGATAGCTTTCAGGGATTCCCCCAATCGCTTCCAGTCCACCACTGTCTTAGTCTGGGGTATCAGTTCAGTTGGATCCGAGCCTAGTCTCATGAGAACGGGGCGGTGGTCAGAGTCAAGTTCGTGGAGCACTTCTATCGAGCTTAACCTGAGGGCTACGCCTTTTAAAAGTGCTATGTCGAGTATGTCTGGTCGTTGGTCGAGGTTCCCGGGGAACCTGGTCGGAGTCATGGGTGCGATAATGTCAAAGGTGTGGTGGTCTGTGTCTGGTCGTGGGTCAGTTAGCTGTTCAAGTATCCTACCGTTGGTGTTGGAGGTGTGACAGTTCCACATGACGTGTTTGCTGTTGAAGTCTCCCGCCAGTATGACGGAGCTTCCCAGAGAAAGTAGCGCGTTGATATCACTACTGAGCAAACGTTTATCAGGGGGAAGGTAGCAAGACGCTAGTATGATCGGTTCGTGGCCGTTCATAGCTAGGCGACAGCAAGACGCTTCTAAGTTGATTAAAGATGAGGGAGTATCAATTGGGATGCAGTGAAGAGACCTTCGGTAATAGATAAGCGTACCGCCTCCGGCATTGGTAAGCCTATCATTACGAACCACTACGTAATTGGCGATCTTAGGATCCCGCTTACTAGGTTTCAGGAGGGTCTCCTGTACAAGCATCACATCGACCTGATGGGTCTTACAAAAGTTATGAACCAAGTCGCGTTGACGAGTGAGGCCGTTTGCGTTGAAAAACGCTAACGCTACGGAGCGAGGTTTAACCTTTTTTGGTGTACTATCCATATTAGATAGTACTAAAAGAAGGTAAGGGGCAGCGCATGATAGCGTCGAGAATGCCATCGTGCTGGACCAGGGCACAGAAACGGTCCTCGGGAGTGGCGGCTGAACGAAGTTTGTGTGCTAGCACACGTACTTCCTTCAGATCGATGGCTGATAGGCTCTGCTTAATCAGAGCCAGATCTTCCATCAGGGAAGTTGTAGCCTGGCCAGAGGGACCAGACTTAGAGGCGGGAGGGCTAGTGTGGGCTACAGGCAGCGCTTCAACAATAGCTGGAGCGCTGCTAGGTGTCGCTGGCGCGGCCTGCGCCCGGACCATGCTCGGGGGCTTGGACCAGGCGTTGACTACGGGAGGCGGTGCCTGAGAGGGCTGTGTGCTGCTTGCCGAGACAAGGGATAGCTTAGAGCTTATTCCTTGAGCGCCAGTGGTAGGTGGATTGGGGCGTGATGGCGCGCGCCCGCTAGTCCTGCGTGTGCTGCGCGGTGCCTTCGGGCAACCACGATAGTTCGCGGTATGCCCTGAGTTTCCGCACAGAACGCAGCTTGGCGGGTCTGGACTGTCCCGAGTGCGGGAACAGTCGGCGGTGCCATGATCCCCAAGGCACTTAACACAGCGGGGCCTGGCGTAACAAAAACGTGCCGCATGCCCATAGAGCTGGCAGCGATGGCACTGGGACGGAGTACCGTTTCGGTGTGGGGCCTCGACCGTGACCGCTGAAAGTTTGTCTACCTCCTTCAGATTGAAGATAGACTTCCCCTTTGCGGTGCGGTCGAGCACAACCAAGACAAGGTCGAAGGCAGTTTTGGTACGACCACTGTATAGGCGGTGAACTTCCCGAACCGGGAACTCCTGGGCTTTGAGGTCCTTGAGGACAACCTCTTCCTTCACCTCCTTCGGTATTCCGCGTAGGACTACACGAAGAACTTTCTCTTCCTCGAGAGCATAGGTATGAAAACCTATTTTCTCTTGGCGGAGAATACGGGTGAGGAGACGATGGTCGTCCGAGGTTGCCACTTGGACTTTAATGCCCGAGTTGGTCGGTCTGGCGGACGTGTAGTTCACCTTCCTGGTGGTAAGGAGAGATGAAACATTGCTCCATTTCTCCTTTTCCTGGACGTACAGAGGTGGAGGTCGCTCCGGTCTCGAGGCTGATGATCCCGAGGAGGGCACATCTACCTCAATGGCGGGTGATCCTCTGCGGTCGGAAGGGCCGCTTACTGCCCCAGGACTGGGGCAGGCTGCCTTGGACGGGGGAGGAGAGGAAGCTGTCGCGGGGCGCTTCCTTCCTTTAGTGACTGTGATGAAGCCATCATCATCAACAGGGTCAGGAGAGGCGGGACTTTCGCACTCCATCAGTGAGGAAATTACCTCTACCGACGGAGTGGTAAAAATAGGCGAGCGGGAGCGCGGTCGCTCGCGGGTTTCGCTGTCACAGCTTCGCGGTGACGGGGTCGGGGGGGGTCCGCGGATGGCGGGGGAACGGGAAGTGTTGCGGGAAGCAACCTTCTCCGTTTTGCGTGCGCGGGCAACGCTAACTGAGTCAGCGGGTGGCGGAGGCATCACCGGTGATGCGGGCTCACTGGTAGCCAGTGCGGATGGAGTAGGAGTCCTAGCAACGAACTTGGACCAAAGGTTTTTAAGATCGGGGTTGAACCGGATGGCCCAGTCGAAAAATTCGAACAGTTGCCTTGCGGCAACGTCCGACGGGATAGACTCCATCCCGGCGTGCTCCGGGATGGAGTGGGGAGTAAGCAGTAACGCCCCGCCTGTGAAGGCGGAGCGGTGTGTACCTAAAGTGTAGCCCTAATTAGCGTACCGTCTGCAATGCAGCACGGGTGAATACCTGAACGCGGATCCCTACGTCTTCTGCAGCTCCTGCTGCGCCGACGAGTGTACCCGGACGCGGCGGCAGCCAGTCACGCGCACGAGCGCGGAGGCTACGCGGCGACGACGACAACGCACTCGGGCCGCGGCACACGCTCGGACGTGGCGACGGCGAAACGCGCACAACACTTCACTCGCGGCACTGGTAGCGACGGCGCTAATTGTCTATAATGTCCAGCAAACAGTCTCTTCACTCACGGCACTCGCGAGACGGGTGGGGCCCGGGAGGGGCCGTCGGAGACGCGCGGGGCGCGCGGGGGCGGCCGCTCGGCGCGGCGGCGCCGGGCGGACTGCGGTTGCGGTGTGCTGAGCACAGCGCGGAGGCGGGGAGCGCGTAACGGAAGCGCTCAAAGACGACCGCTCGGGGCGGTGTCGAGAGTCGGACTGAGTGTTGTGAGCCCGAGCCTTCTTCGTCGCTCGCATTTATACTACGCCGCTTGTATCAGCTCCCGAAGTGAAAGTATTTGGTAACACTAGTATATCCGAATTATTAGTTGTACAGTATCGAGCAATAGTGGATCCATAGAAGTAGTTTACGTCTATTTGACAGCCTCTGTGGTGTGGTGGTTGGGTAGGTCGGCTCATAAGCCCGGGGCGTTGGGTTCCATTCCGCGGCAGGACAAGTATTTACGCACAGATTTTTTTTTATTGTTTGATAGGCTCGCGTTTGACCACTATCGCACCTGATGGTAAGTGACGATGCGGTCTAGGATGTAACACGCTTGCCTAGAAGATACCTGTTCACTCTCGATTTGAATACTCCCAGGTTGTAGTTTTCGGGAAATACGGACGCCGGTAAAGCGTTCCACTCTTTGGCTGTTCGCATGATGAAAAATAAAATATATAAAAACTAAAAATATGTAAATATGCAAATACTTGTTCTGAGTTTGGGAGTTGGGTGTTGTAGGACCATGGTCCTCGTAATTCCTGGATCATTAGCCACGGGAAATCCTAGTTAAGGTCCAAGATCTATAAATGTGATCGTTGAGCGTTATTTCATAATTATTATTATTTATTATGAGTACAGTAGAAATAAAAATGTTAAACTATAGTATTTTCCGAAATAGCTGGCTTTAGATTCTACAGATTACATCTATGGCAATTAGGTAAACAATTTATTTTTATATAACCTGGATGGATGCCCAAAATAAATGGTTCAACCGTCCATCATACTTAAATTTTCATTTTGGGAAATCCGAACGCGGATGAAACGGACACAGACGTGGCCTTAAATTTATTTCATAACGGTTTATTTGTGGGCCAAGAGACTGTGGTACCAAAAAATAAGCTGTTTTTTATAACACTAAAGTAGGCTAAAGTAAGATTCAAAGATTCAGCCTCTGTGGTGTGGTGGTTGAGCAGGTCGGCTCATAACTCGGAGGTGGCGGGTTCGATTCTCGCGGCAGGACAAGTATTTGAGCACAGAAAAAAAAGTGCAAATACTTGTTCTGAGTCTGGGTGTTGTGGGACCATGGTCCTCGTAGTTCCTGGGAGGGACCCAGAAGATGACTGCTATCTTACAATTTCTTTGCCGACAAGCCTTTGATAATTTCCGTTCTTACTTAGAATAATGCCAAACTTACTGAATAAATGATGTAATTTTTTAAAATAAATTTCCTAGCACTGCCTTTTATACAAAGAGATAATAATAGTTTTATTGTACGCATTTCAAAGATATTTACGAATTCATAGCCTACCCTGAAGTCATCTTCTAATATAGTTTTCTATTTTTTATTAATAAAATACAATAATATTTTTAGCATATAACACGGAACAAATAGTGGTAGAACAATGGACAGCTTTATCGCATCAAGCGATTTCCACCTTTGGGTGGACAGGAATAAAAAATATAGTTTTATCCCCGCTCTAAAGTTTTATATCCCCGATATCGTTATTCAACTCACATATAACTTATCGTCAAACAAACAAAAGTACACAAAACTCTTATAATCCCAAGTTGCCACTTTAATGGCTTGGTGGTCTGGTCTTAACCTCGTTTTACTTTGACAAGCAAATTTTATCTCTATAAACACCTTACATAGCAAAACAGCTCTTGGCCTAGAACAGTATAATGGTTCATATATATCATATTCTCTACAATTTTCCATTAGAGCCATTTTTCCATAAGAGCTATTTTTAAATGCGCTTGTAATTTTTTTAAGTTGGAACACATCTTTATTGACACGGTAGTGTTTAGTTGTAAATACTTCTTTTGTAACCAGCTCCCATCCAAATAGTGACCGCGACGAACGTTGCTTGACCTTACCGATTGGCCAATGCTTTTTTGAGAGCAGTCAACTAATTTCAATAAAGTTATAAGGTACAGGAGCCAATGAAGGCCCACTTAATTTCAAAACCTCGTGAAATCTTGCAGATAAATAAAGTATAGAAAAAACATAATGGAAGTTGTAATAATAATAATTAAAACACACTTGCATTATTGTCTATGGTACTAGTAGCATAAACCCGCGAAATTTAAAATGTTTCGTTTAATCATAACTGTATTTTTTTTAAAGTGGGCTATCTTAGGAGCCGGGCCATCTTCGGCGACACTACCTTAGGTCATTTTATTTCTACTACTCAATCACTATACATTAATAGTGGAATTTGTACATTATTTTCATGATAATCAAAACATAAAATACTTTTTTTTTACTTCAAACTTGTCTAGCATTTGACCACGCTCTCACCTGATGGGAAGTGACGATGCGATCGAAGGTGTAACGTGCTAGCCAAGTAAATACCTATTCACTCTTGTCTTGAATCGCCCGGGTCATATTTCGCCGGAAACGTAGATGCTGGCAGGGCATTCCATTCCTTAGCCGTTCTAATTATGAACGTTGAGTCAAATCGCTTGGTACTACTTGGTAATACTACGGTAATTCTCATTTATTAAGACATGGCAATAAAACCAAGCCATAGCTTTATTCAGGCCAAGAGAGCGATTAAATGCTTAGCTTAATTACAAATAGTCGCTTCTCTTAAGTAGAATGGAGAAAAAACAAGACTTGACGACAGTGGAATACAGTGGTGAAACTCTAGCGTTTCATATACAAATTATGAATGGTCACTATTATATATATATATACAAAACTCAAAAGTGATTGACTGACAAAATCCTTTCTTAGCGGATGCCTACGTCATAACATCTACCTGCATGCCAAATTTCAGCCCGATCCGTCCAGTGGTTTGGGCTGTGCGTTGATAGATCACTAGATCACTAGATCTATCAACGCAGAGCCCAATCTATCTTGGTACCGAATTTCATCCATATCCATTCAGCCATTTGCGTGTGAAGGAGTAACAAACATACACACATACAAACTTTCGCCTTTATAATATTAGTGTGATATAGCGCTCATAGCATGAACGACTAGCCGTTCCTAGCAGATTGGTAAAGTTAGCAACGTTGACTAAGGTACTACTAGTAACTACTTTGATGACTACAAAATGAGAATTTACTGTTGGGTGCTACCGTGCCTCAAACAGCACGCCAAGAGTTGCAATCATGGTGAAACTTGCACCATTTATTCCTGCGGTTGTTGTAAGACAATAGTCGCTAAGACAAGTCAGAAGCCTTTGAGCAGCATATTTGACACTAACTGAACACTTTAAAAAAGAAAAAAAAAATGATTTAATTCAGGCAATAGACCCATAAAAAATAAAATAAAATATCAATGGATTGAGACATAATATTTAAACACAAAAAAAAGAATTCAGAAAAAGGACGTACGACGACGGCTACACACTGTCGTGCTGCGTCATTTTTTGTTGTCGTTCGTGTGCACAGATATCTAATATGTAAATATCGGACTCTGGACATTGTCAGAGACTTTGTTACCAGAGCGGCGCAGTCGGCTCCAGAATGACGCCACACGCGATCTAATTACCGCGAAAAAGTCGGGAACCCTCGCTTCAGCAAACATGTTCGACGCACTACAGCATCTTGGCAGCTTCATAAGTCTTTTGTCTACACGAGAAGAAAATCATAATAATTGTCATGAGAATAACATGATAATAATGATAATAATTGTCATGAGAATAACATGATAATAATTGTCATAGGAAGAATTATAGATCCCATGATAATTGTCATGAGAATAGCTATAAAGGCCATGATAATTATCATGGGAATAATCTATAGACTCCATGATCATTTTCATGGGAATAACTATAGAGCGCCCATGATAATTGTCATAGGAATAACTATAATTCTCATGATAATAATTGTAATAGGGATAATTATAGAGACATTGATATTTTTAATGGAAACAACTATAGAGCCCATAATAACTGTCATGTAAAAATATATAGAGACCATGATAATTTTCAAGGGAATAATTTTAGTTGTTATATCAATATTAAGTACTGTGAAGGTTAATGTAGGCATTCCTCGGATAAGATAAGGATTAGTATCTTGTATCTATTACAAACGGAGGAAGTAGAATGCTTATCGCGTAAGTTCGGAATGGTTAATGTCGCTGTGTTGGAAGTGGCGCTTTCTTTTATGGGGACTGAAATCTTTTGCTTAAGAATCCTTTAATACCTACATTATCAGCATCAGTAGAACATAGGGCTCCTATCTTCGATTACATTTAAGTAACGTTTCTAAATAAATTGCTAATTGTTATCAAATTTATTTGTTAAAACGCACCGAATTATTATTTAAAGCTTCAACATGATTTAAAATCTTTAGCTATTAAATCCAACGGAATAAATCAAAGTCTGTATTCACTCGTGGCTCGTTATCACAGCATATTTTATTTAGCGCCAATTTAAGTCCCAAATTTTACGATTGTTAGTGTACGACCGCAGAATTTGAATGTCGAACTCTTTTACGACCGTCGTCCGTCCGTGAGTGTTCGTTCCCTTTTAAATAATCAAACCTAACCCAACCCATAAGAGGAGGCTTCACTGCTTTAAAAGCCAAACACGATTTTCCCTTGCCCTGGATTCCCAAATGAGAAATCAGAAGAAGGACATGAATAACACTTATTAAGCTTTTGCGACTTGAACTCATATTGTAAAGATAAAACGGGTCTATTCGCGGACAAAAATGATCAAAACATTACTTTGACTAACCTCGACGTTTCGACCAAGTTATATTGGCTGTGGTCACGAGGGGACTAATAAGGGATAAAGGCGAATAATTTTTGTACCTGTTTTATCTTTACAATTTAGGTCACGAGTAATTTCAGCAGTACGAAAGCACTTCTTCAAGTGTTGTATTGCTGGAAGCTTTCATGGTTAAAGAGTAATTTTTGGCCATTTCTTGCTGAAATTTGTAAAGAAAAAGCGTTTTGTGTGAAGCGTCGGGAATAACTTTAAGCTTGATGATACAATGGTGAAATTGAAACGTGTGTCTAACATTTTCTAGTAAGTTGTGTGATGTTTGCTTAGATAGATTGGTTTTGTATTGATCTGTTTGAGGAATTTTATCTTCACAAAAACTTTTTTCTATTATTTTTTTTTAGTCTTTTTCTTCTACTTATTCTTTTTCTTTTGAGGTAAAAGTTCTTTGCGCACCGCACGCTTGACTTGGGGAATAAACTGGTGAATGCGTGACGAGGCGAACGGAAGTTGAAAGTTGTTGGTTCATTCAAACTCAGATCTCTATTGTCAACATAACAAGGTGAAAAATTACTTAATTTTTTCTTCATTATGTTGGTATGTCCGGTAAAATGACAATTAACAATTGAAAGGGTGATAATTAAAAAGGTTTAACTGTCAAATTGATAGTTTCGAGAAAATTGACTTTAAACTTCAACGGCCTCATTTTAATGAAGAGTGCGTTTAAGTAATAGAAAAGGTTTGTGTAAGTTTCAGATGCTTGAAAATGTATGAATTCTATTTTAAAATACAAAATATGGTACTAATTCGTGCAGTTACTGTAAAAATATAATATAATAAATATAATAATGTTTTTATGCTAAGGGAACTATATTCCTGTGTTTAAACCGTTTTAGACTCAAAATCTCAAGATTTAAGCCTCAAGTTATTGTAAAAAAAAATCAGTTAAACCCTTTTTAATCTCACCCCTTCAATGATCAAGATGGCGCCATTATCATTAAACAAAACAAAAACATATTTCTTTCATGCTTTTTAGCGATAAAACTGCCCATTGAAACCTACTTAAAAGTGAACTGTAACACTAAACCTTTACTAGGTGGTAGGACTTTTCTGCAAAGTTCATCTAGGTAGGTACCACCGCCTTGCCAGTAATTCTGCCGCCAAGGCAGATTATTAGGTTGTTCCGGTTTGGGGGGCATTGTAGCTAGTGAAACTACTGGGCAATTGAGACTTTACGACCTGATCTTACAGTCTAGTAATCTTATTACTAGATTGTGCTAATGTCTCAGGATGACGTGCGCAGTGCAGTGTCACGCGAAACTCTATATTTTAGAGTTCAGAGCGACACTGCAACTGATGGTACGCTATGTCGCTTAACATCAGACGAACGGATAGCCCGTCACGTCATCTTTAACATAAAAAACAAATCGTTGATATCGATTATTCCACCAATAAGAGCAGGGCTCTTAAATAAGAAAAAAACTGCGTTCCGTTACACATGTTTTGAGATAGTGACATATATTGCGAATGGGGGGTAAGGAGGGCGCAAAATTGTGGATCGGAATGGAATAACGTGATGAAATGGAATTGGGTTCATTCCTATTATGTGTTATGTATTAGATTAGACGTGCGTCTCGAATTTTTGCGCTCGGAAATGTGTATCTTTGCCTCTTGTGTGGAGAGATATGGCTCTTATATTTTACGGAAGATGACAAGTATTTTTAAACTCTTTTTTATATGCATTTTTAACCTTTTTTTACATAATGTTCTGGGAACAACACCCTACAAGTTATGTAGGCACAGAACCTGTATACTCATATTGCTCTTTCTCACTCACACGTATCACTTTCTATTTCTTCGCGGCCATCACATTCGATTCCCAGGACAAACATTTGTGTGATGATGGGTGTTATATTGTATTCTATGTATGTATTTACAAACAAAAAGTATCTAAGTATTGTATCAGTTATCTGGTTCCCATAGTACAAGCTTTGCGTAGTTTGGGGCTCGATGGCGTTGTGTGAAATGTCCACACATATTATTATTATTATCATCACATTCACACTTACTTACTCAATCTTGCATTAAATAAATACTTGAGGATATTTGGCACATTATTTGGCAATAAATTTACATGGAAAACACTTGGAAATTATTCGTAAAGAGCTTAATTTTTAGTCCAGACCAATTGTTAAGAGTATTTTAAAACTGAAAGAAACGAAATCTGAGTCTACAGAGAAATAAAATAAACCAATGTTATTAGTGAAATTGAATTACTTAGAAAAATCTATTTTAGTTTATTTTTAGTCATGAAAATGAAAACTAAAACAAGAGATGGTAAGTCTTGTTGTTAAAAGATGATATAAAAATAGATTTATTTTTGTTTACTAACTACCGTTTTTTTAAATTTGGAATTCTGCGTTTGACATATTATTTATTCTACAAATTGAGTCCTACAGCGTAAGCAACTTAGTAATACTTTTAATAATAATTCTAATAATAACGCCCAAAGATCACATACATAGATCCTGAACCCTAAATAATATTTCCTGTGACTAGTGGGACCCAAGAACTACGTGGACCATGGTCCTACAACACTCAGACTCAGAACAAGTATTTACGCTTTTTTAATGTGCGCAAATACTTATCCTGCCGCGAAAATTGAACCCGCCACCTGCGGGTGATGAGCCGACCAGCTCAACTACCACAGAGGCTGTCAAACATTAATAGTAACTTTAGTGCAAGGTTTTCGAATGTATTATTATTTAAGTTAAGTTTAGTTTAATTTAAATTTTTTTTTTTTACTTCAATCTTGTCTAGCATTTGACCACGCTCTCACCTGATGGGAACTGACGATGCGATCGAAGGTGTAGCATGCTAGGCAAGTAAATACCTATTCACTCTTCTCTTGAACACGCCCGGGTCATATTTTGCCGGAAACACAGACGCTAGCAAGGCATTCCATTCCTTAGCCGTTCTAATTAAGAACGTTGAGTCAAATCAATTAAGTTTTTATTTGTACTTATAGCGTCAGGAATAAATATTTATACTGTTCACACTGTTCACTGAAGGATCATCATTTCTAGAATAGAATGTTATTCTAGAAATGTTGAATGATCCCTCAGAAACTATGAAATTTAATTAAACTAGTAATCTAATTAATTAAGAGCAATTTTTTAATTAATATGCATACACCGCCTTTCCACGTTCATCATAGAATATTTAATTATTAGAAGCGAGAAAACTCGTAGATCCTTTAATCTATTGTAGCTCGGAAGTTAGGGTTGTCAAACTCGGACCGGATGTGTTAGCCTGGATAACCGGATCTGTTTCTAAATAATATATGACGAATTTAATTTGATCAAATTTTTAACCAACCATGCCTGGATTCCATCTCTGGATCCAAAATAGTAGACTTGTATTTGATTTGCACCAAAAACTTATTATTTTAAATTGAGGCAAAGGTTGTGGCAAAACAGGAGTTTAGGCACGTTTCTTTGTAAAAATAAAGCATGTATATGTGCGATAGTGGTCACACGCAAGCCTATTTAACAATAAAAAAAAATTAGAGCTTTGAAGTTGATATAGCTATGAATTTGAAGTTGATGTATTTTGAAGTTATCTGTGAAGTTCACCGATACAAGATTTAAAAAATTTGGCTCGATAGTAAAAAAATAACCGTAAAATTTTTCAATATTAAAAAAAACTAACCAATTTTATTCAGTTTCTATAAGAAATATTATTACAAAAACAAATTATGTGTTATTCTAACAAACATTCAGATACTGTAAAGATCTCAATATTTTCATAATTAAAACGCAAATATTAACTAAAAACCGTTAAAACTAATCTGTTGCTTTGTCTTTCCAAAAGCACTGCGCTGAAGTTAAAACTGAATTAATATTTAAATCTACAGCGTTAAGATCGATGTTTCTTTGATCAGATTCACCAGCTTATTTTTCCATACTCTTCGCTACTAGATACTTAATAAATTTAAACGAGCTCACTAAGTCTAGACTTTCCTCTGATAATTAAAAAAAGCTTTGAGCAAAGCGGTTCACTCACCTTATAGTCAATGTAATCACATAAAAATATACTGACTTAACTGAAGAATTTTTTGTTTGGTAAAAATTGATTAACAATGATCGCATTTTGAACTTTTAAAAGAAGTTTAAACTTATTTCTTTCCGCCAAGTTTAATAACTTCACCGCTTTATGATCACGCCGTGTTCTATAGTCTATGAAATAAGAATATGATATTGAAAATTTCGAAATCGCCAAGAGGAAAGTATAGAAGATTTTGAAACTTACATTGTGTTCAGGGTTTCTAACTCCGACATATTTACGCTCAAACAAAATTGCCTTTAAGTATGTATATGGACTTTTCTCTTTATGTGACAACCCTACAACATGCTACAAAATGTATGCGCTGCCTTGTAACCCAATATGGTTTAAATCCGAGGGAGCTTGACTAGTACTTATATACGTTAGAGCGCAGGATTGTTCTGTAGGCATTACTAGGTGGTAGGACTTTTCTGCAAAGTTCGTCTAAGTATGTACCACCGCTTTGCCAGTTATTCTGCCGCCAAGTAGTAGTGTAGAAGCGTGGTTTGAAAGGCTCTGTAACTAGTGAAATAACTGGGAAAATTAGATTTTATGACCTAATGTTACAGTCTAGTAATCTTATTATTAGCACTAGGAATAGTAGTATAGTAGTACTAGTGATAGTAGTATAGTAAGTACTAGTATAGTAGTACTAGGAATAGTAGTATAGTAGTACTAGGAATAGTATTATAGTAGTACTAGGAATAGTAGTATAGTAGTACTAGGAATAGTAGTATAGTAGTACTAGTAATAGTAGTACTAGGAATAGTAGTATAGTAGTACTAGTATAGTAGTACTAGGTATAGTAGTATAGTAGTACTAGTATAGTAGTACTAGGAATAGTAGTATAGTAGTACTAGTATAGTAGTACTAGGAATAGTAGTATAGTAGTACTAGTAATAGTAGTACTAGTAATCCTATTAGTAGACTGTGCTGATGTCTCTGAATGACGTGCGCAGTGCAGTATCACGTGAGTCACCGGCACTCTTAAGTATAAACTTTAGAGTTACAGGTGACACTGCAACTGATATGGGCAGCCATGTCATTTAACATCAGGCAAACGAATCGCTCGTCATCTCATTCCTTAACATAAAAAATGAACATGACAGAGTCAGGTCTGGGCACTCCGCACTATAGATACAAACACTTTACATTCGCTTTACATTACACACGTAAGCACATTTTTATTAGGCAACTTGAGAAAAAATGAAAGAAAATTAATTTATTCAGCACATCACACAATATTATATTTACATACAAATCACAAGTATAGAACAACTAGTTGCGCCCAGCAGTTTCACCTGCGGATAAAAGGTATTTTAATTATTTGCTTATCCCACGGGAACGTTTCTTTTTTCTGGGATAATATGTAACCTATCTGTTAATCCAGCGTATAAGCTATCTCGGTACCAAATTTAATCCAAATCCATTTAGCCGTTTGAGCGTGAAGGAGTAATAAACATACACACATACATACAAACTTTCACCTTTATAATATTAGTGTGATCAGTGTGATAATAGACATTATCATACAAAATGTAATTTAAATTAAGCTTTTTTTATTAGTTTGTGTTCTTTTGTTTTTTGTTTAATTATTTAGTTTTTCTGCCTTCTGAACTGTGGGTTGTGGGTTCGATTCCCACCCAGGACAAACACTTGTGTGACCATTGGTGTTTTTTTCTGTATCTTGGTGTTATATAGTATTCTATGTATGTATTCACAAACAGAAAGTATCTAAGTATTGTATCAGTTATCTGGTTCCCATAGTACAAGCTTTGCTTAGTTTGTGGCTAGATGGCGTTGTGTGAGATATCCACTCATATTATTATTAATTTGTTGCATGACGTCATGATATAAGCCCCGACTTACATAGATCTGCGCAGCGAATATTGTCGTACCATTACGATTACACAAGATTGCAGTTTTAAATGCTATAATAAATTCAATTATTGGTTAAGGATTTGGTTGGTGGATAAAACAATAATTCCTTGCGTTGTGCAAAACCAAGAAAAACCTTACAAATGTTCGAAGCACTCAAAAAGTCTGACGCTAGAACCACTAATCAATACTTTTAAATGAAATTACCCTGTCCGCATTGAGTCTCGGTTGGCAGAAAAAAGCCATCTTCAATATTAATGAGTTTCATTGAAGAAAGTTTGGTTTATGGACTTGAAGAAAAGCTCGGAGCAGATGCATTTTAGAATTGCATTTTAGTTTTAGATATTCTTAAAATGTTGAGCACACCTTGTCTTAAGTTCTTTATTTGTTTTAGATTTCTTTATTTTATTTGTTATAGATTTTAAAGGTTACATAAATAAGCTCTTTTTATTTGACTTCAAAGAGGAGGTTCTCTATTTTGTTGTGTTATTATTTTAATGTTTGATACCTGAGAATTTTTGATAACATTTCCCCGAAATAAATGAAACCCGGAAAAAATTTCAAGTGTTTACTTTTATGTAAAAATAAACACTTGAATTTTTTAACAGTTATATAGTACAACAAATTGCGCCCCGCGGTTTTACCCGCGGATAAAAAGTATTTTAATTATTTATTCCTCCCACGGGAAAATTTCACTTTTCTGGGATAAAATGTAGCCTATATGTTAATCCAGTGTATAAGCTATCTTGGTACCGAATTTCATCCAAATCCATTGAACCGTTTGAGCGTGAAGGAGTAAAAAACATACACACACAATACACAAACACACATACAAACTTTCGCCTTTTAATATTAGTGTGATAAAATAACAACTAAGCACTAGCTACACAAAAAAATCATTTATCATCATTCGGACACTAGCCTCGGTGACCTACCGACAGTCCAAATGCTCCCGCCCACTACCAGTAGGTAGCGTACCCAATATAGCAGCTTATAGCCGTTGAATTGCAATGCTGATTCATTATGCCAAATAAGTACCAGCATTTTGTTCACGCATAGCATCCACCAGGCGCTCTGATAAACTTTGGAAAACGCGATGAGCTCCTGGCCCCCACGGACACAGGGTCAACACCAAACGGCTCAAATATGTAACCGCTACCGAGATTACTACTACACCGAGAGTACTAATATATTTGGGTCGTTTGAGAAAAAAAAAAACGTATTTCACACAGCCCAAACCACTGAACGGATCGGGCTGAAATTTGGCATGCAGGTAGATGTTATGACGTTGCATCCGCTAAAAAAGAATTTTTTGAAATTCCACCCTTAAGAGGGTGAAATGCGTGGTTGAATTATTTTCCCATAGGCCTAGCCGCGGGCGAAGCTGCGGGCAGAAGCTTGTTGGTTTATAAATGATGGATGTATTATGAGAGCCAACATAAATAAATAAAAATCACACAACCAGCTCCAGCCAGTTGTTGTGAACCTCATCCTTTTTGAAAACTTTTGTTTATCTACAGACAGCAAAAAGTATCTAGAAGTAAAGAGGATACATATGCGAATGATAATAAAATACAAATAGCAGGACATAAGTACGCTCCAAACAAAAGCAACCTTTTTGGCAGAGTCAGAAATGATTACGAGCCACCCATAATTAAGTTATATAAAGTTTTAATTAAATTGTTGGCCCCGAGGCACTGTTAGGAATGTGTCGCGGTACTGTTGCGAAACAAGGCAGAAAATGAATAAATTGACTAGGCTTTTTTGATACAAATTATGAAGTACAGAAATATCGTGTAATTCTGCTCAAATTAATAAACAGATGCAATTCAATTTAGCAATGCATTGGTGACGCCTCCTCCGGTGTTACAGATGTCCATAGGCTACGGTGACCACTTCCCATCAGGCCGTATGCTTGTTGCTCCCTTTAACATAAAAAAAAAATACAAAATCACTTAATTTTTTCTTGCTACACAGAATTACTCAGAATCCGCACGTAACCAATCAAAACCACTCAGTATTTTAAATAGTTCTTATTTTTCAGTCGATCTTTTACGAAGTCATGCCCGAGTCAATTGAATTTGATACCATGTTACTTTAGTAGTTGTACTACTTAGACTACTTAGTTATGCTACTTAGACTACTTAGTTATGCTACTTAGACTACTTAGTTATGCTACTTATACTACTTAGTTATGCTACTTAGACTACTTAGTTATGCTACTTAGACTACTTAGTTATGCTACTTAGACCACTTAGTTATGCTACTTAGACTACTTAGTTATGCTACTTAGACTACTTAGTTATGCTACTTAGACTACTTAGTTATGCTACTTAGACTACTTAGTTATGCTACTTAGACTACTTAGTTATGCTACTTAGACTACTTAGTTATGCTACTTATACTACTTAGTTATGCTACTTAGACTACTTAGTTATGCTACTTAGACTACTTAGTTATGCTACTTAGACTACTTAGTTATGCTACTTAGACTACTTAGTTATGCTACTTAGACTACTTAGTTATGCTACTTAGACTACTTAGTTATGCTACTTAGACTACTTAGTTATGCTACTTAGACTACTTAGTTATGCTACTTAGACTACTTAGTTATGCTACTTATACTACTTAGTTATGCTACTTAGACTACTTAGTTATGCTACTTAGACTACTTAGTTATGCTACTTAGACTACTTAGTTATGCTACTTAGACTACTTAGTTATGCTACTTAGACTACTTAGTTATGCTACTTATACTACTTAGTTATGCTACTTAGACTACTTAGTTATGCTACTTAGACTACTTAGTTATGCTACTTAGACTACTTAGTTATGCTACTTAGACTACTTAGTTATGCTACTTAGACTACTTAGTTATGCTACTTAGACTACTTAGTTATGCTACTTAGACTACTTAGTTATGCTACTTAGACTACTTAGTTATGCTACTTAGACTACTTAGTTATGCTACTTAGACTACTTAGTTATGCTACTTAGACTACTTAGTTATGCTACTTAGACTACTTAGTTATGCTACTTAGACTACTTAGTTATGCTACTTAGACTACTTAGTTATGCTACTTAGACTACTTAGTTATGCTACTTAGACTACTTAGTTATGCTACTTATACTACTTAGTTATGCTACTTAGACTACTTAGTTATGCTACTTAGACTACTTAGTTATGCTACTTAGACTACTTAGTTATGCTACTTAGACTACTTAATTTTACTACTTATACTACTATAAGTACTACTTTATATTTTCTACAACTCTAATATATAGATAAAAGTGAAAGTTGTTTGTTTTTTGTGTGACAAAACGTCTGAATCAATTTAGATGAAATTGATTGTTTTTATTACCGGGTTCATCATTAGTATTGGGTACTTTACATAGAGGTTCGAGGTTTGACATTATTGTACAATCGACTGTTCCATTGTAAAATACTACTTAGAATACCTAGCTTTTTTTGTAGTTAATTAAGCCTTGGACTCGATGAATAAGTAAAAGTTGAGATTTGTCTACGTTTTTGAAAATGGTTACGAAATATCATGTTGGAACCATAATGGCTACAAGCAAATTTACAGAGAATGATCCCATACGAACTTCTGCCCGCAGCTTCGCCCGCGGCGTGGCCTATAGGTTTTTTTTTTTTTTTTAAATAATAATAAAAAAATAATTAATTTAATAATTCAACCCCATTCACCCTCTTAAGGATGGAATTTCGAAAAATCCTTTCTTGTCGGATGCCTACGTCATAACATCTACCTGCATGCAAAATTTCAGCCCGATCCGTCCAGTGGTTTGGGCTGTACGTTGATAGATCACTATGTGAGTCAGTCAATCAGTCAGTCACATTTGAGTTATATATATTTAGATTTTATATCCAAAGGTGGCTGGATGCTACGCTTGGATTGGGAACTGGATTTCAAGTGAGTATACCAGAACATACTGATAAATGCTCAGCAAAAAATTTTAAGTAGCTAGCTAGATGAGCACTAGAAAATTGTCTACCATAATGTAATGAGAAAATAGATTGAACTTTGAACCCCAGGAAAGAAGACATAAAATACGCTAGTCCACGCAACTGCAACAAAGGAAATAAAATGTAGACGAAATTCATTATAACGGTACGGTTTTGACGGTATAATGAAGTATTTGCTCATCTCGCGAAATGCGGCCCGAGTTTTTAGTAGTTTTAAAATATAAATTTCCATATTCATACAAGTTGAATTTTAAATGAAATTTATTTCCTAGTTTGAATCATTGTTATGTTTGTTTATAGCTCATGGGAAGCGTTCGGTGACGATGACGCGAGTTCCATGATTTTTGTTCACCCAAAAAGTGCTTAAAGAAGTTTCCAGTTCAAAAACATTACAAAGAGATACATGAGGTGGCACTTTCACTCGAACGATAGAATAAATAGTTATACTACTGAACTCTTTTGCTATAAAATGTGGAATATGGAAGGAATAAAGAATATGAGTCCATATATTAAGGGGTTGTGGTAACTTTCCTCATGCTATCATTATTTCACCATTCCTTGCGTAGGGTGCATTAGTTTATTACACATAACGATAATACGGGTGCTAATGGTGACGCCATATAATACGATATGGGTTGGTCGTGATCTATCGGAGTTTTTTTTATGTTTTGGCTCCACACTTTTGTGTATTTAACCAGTGTCAAGTAATTGATAATTTATCAAGTTAATGATATTTCACGCAAATATGTGTTAATTCACAGTCGAAGTCATCAAGTCAAGTTATAGTCTAGTCAAAGTCATACTTCTAGTAAAGTGGTGGCACCTTTACTTGAAGCTTCTATGGAGTTTTGGAAATAACACGAAAAGAAACGTTTCACCATCATTATAACATTTTCCCACACTCACGCCTGTAATCCAGCACTTAACGAATATAATGCCACCAATTTTATGCACTAACACTGAAACTAATACAAGTTTTGGAAAATAATACAATGCGGTGACGCCATATTTGTCGCGTTCCCGCCAAAATTCTATCTATCGGAGTTATAGAAAGGTTTTTGCTTGGGAAGGTGGAATATGAACTACGCCAGCCTGTGGTGTATAGGTTGAACAGGTGGCGGCGAACCTGGAGGTGGCGGGTTCGATTCCTGCGATATGACAAGTATTTGTGCACAGAAAAAAGCGCAAACTCTTGTTCTCTGTCTGGGTGTTGTGGGACCATGGTCCTCGTAGTTTCTGGGTCCTTAGACACAGGGAATCCTAGTTATCCAGGATCTATGTGTGTGATTGTTGGTTGTTATTATTATTATTAATGAGTGAAACCTCTTGGGGTCTTACGGTAACCTCTTGGTGCTACTCAAATTAACACTAAAATGAATTTACGGTCCAAATTATATTGTAGAGATTAATTTTAGGGCTCTATTTGAATAATACAATTTGGACTGTACTGTATTTACGTTAGGTCTCCAATTGAACTGAAATTAGAAGTAATGTAAAGCTTCTGACTCTAGTTCTCGATTAGGTGATCAGCTTTAGTTGACCACTCCAGAGCCTAGCACATCGACGTAAGGTGGCAAGTTTGTCGGTCTTTTACAGACTCCACCATGTTGAATGCGATCAAGAACTGCATTTTTTTTTTATTGGTTGGTAGGCTCACTTTTGACCACTATCACACCTGATGGTAAGTGACGATGCGATCTAGGATGTAACACGCTTGCCTAGAAGATACCTGTTCACTCTCGATTTGAAGACTCCAAGGTTGTAGGTAGGAGGCATGATCTCATTCTCCCATCACCATTCCACTACCGGACTACTAGACGCTCGGCTAAGCGCCATTCTTTCGTGGTCGAAATACCACCCATTCGTACCAAGCGATTTGATTCCACGTTCTTAATTAGAATGGCTAAGGAATGGAATGCCCTGCCAGCGTCTGTGTTTCCAGCGAAATATGACCCGGGCGTGTTCAAGAGAAGAGTGAATAAGTATTTACTTGGGTAGCTAAACTTTCGATCGCATCATCACTTCCCATCAGGTGAGAGCGTGGTCAAATGCTAGACAAGTTCGAGTAAAAAAAAAAACCTGCAAAAAAGGGATTCTACTGCTTTGTCCATACAAAAAGCGCAAACGTTTTTGTACCCCTATATGTTATCAGTTTTCTATGATATTTTTATACGTAGATGAAAACTATGCTAGTAAGTTTTTCTTTTTTGAGTTTTCGTAATATCTTTGTAGTTATAGCCACCTATGATTGTTTTTGCGTTAAAATTATAACGCCGTGGAAGTATCCAGTTGTAATTAGAATGCAAAACACATTTTCAAAATAATCAAAAGCTATAGGCATAGAATATACTCTATCCAAACGATCGATTCTAAAAACAAAAGGTTTTTTTAAGATTGGACTGTAGAGGGTGAAAACCATTTTCCCTCGAAACGCTTAAATGTAGGTAAATTCGCTCACGGGCTCTTTTGTCTCTACCACACGTGTGGATAGCAGAGCGATGGCAATAACATTTTCAAATACCAGGATGGTTAATTAGATACATAGTTTTGGCAGTGCATTTTATTTTATTAACGTGTTGAAAAATATTCTAATCTCTTTGTGCACTAACTTTCTTCAAAATTCTAAATAATATTTTTATCAAAAAATATAGTTTTGATATAATGCCATATCCAAACGTTTCTTTCAGAAAAAAAAATATTATATAACTTGATTTTATTTGTTAAGGAATGAAAGATTGTTTAAAAAAAAGCGTAGTGTTAAGTCTAACGTTACAAGACCCACCATTTCCGATACAAATAATGAAGGAAAAAGGAAGGGATAGTATCCATACGCTCTTTTATAGAGATACCTTGAGAACTTTTGCTGCACTCTTTCGATCATGACGGTATATTTTTTAGTCCTCGGATCCCAAACAATAGCTCCAAATTCGAGTGCGCTATGGACATATACGTTTTAAATTAATATATTCCCGACTGTTACTCACGAGTAGTATGTCGATTTCTCGACCAGGTTTCGAACATATCCGATGCTCTTCCTCAGGAGGCGAGTTCACGCTGCGAGATCGCGATCTCGCACTCATGAGAATTTTAATACTAAGTCATATGCGTTGTACAGCATAATGGGAATGTTGATATATGTTATAGGCAGCCGTGATGCTTAACATCAGGCAAATTACTAGCTTATAACATCATTTATTGACATAAAAAATCGATAGAAGATTACACTTAGTATCAGTGTTTCTTGGCTAGTTACGGAGGCTACAGCCGGAGGATGTAGAATAAAACTGAAGTTGGATTTTATGGTAAAATAATCTATAATATGTAATTAAAATATTACATGAAGTAATAAATCTGCCTAAAATCTAGGTGGCTTCCGGTACCAAGGTCGGGACCGGAGTGCTCTATATATTTCTAATAATAAAGTAAAAATGATACAAGACACATATGCAACGTCGGCGCATTGCTCAGCCGACGCCGGCCGCGGCATGCGATGGTGACGTCACACGGCAGCGCGCGTAACATCTCCCTCCCAAAGATCGGCAACTATTGGCGGGTCTTGGCTGCCAGAGTTGTCGGGATGACGTTGGTATCAGCTCTCACGAGGCTGGGATCAGTTATTCGGTCCGCGATCTCTGCATAAGTATCTCTTGTCGTTTCTATATCTGAAGATTCCGATTATTCAAACGGTTTATTCGCAGGTGTCGGTACAAAAGTACAATTGCGAGTACACTTGCACCGATTAAAATCGTATAGACAGGGATTGTAGTATGGTATAGGGCGTAACCGCTGACGGCTTGATTCAATTCCATAGGGGCCTGGAGATATATTTTCGTGTTGAGGCCGTGAAGATTTTCTAGTTTTATTGAATTAAGTTTGATAGTCGGTGCCTTTTTAAGCTGGATTTTAATGGTTGCATTGGTGATGGTTCAAGAAACTTCCTCAGAGGGTTCGATATTGGTCTTGTCCACAGGATATCTTGACTTTCATTGGTATTGGAAAGCTGATGGTGTAGTCTTTATCGTCAAGCTGCTCTAGGGATCCTATAATCAGGGTGATGAGAGTCAATGTGCAGGATGGATCGAGTTTCTACTTCATTATTAGCTGGTCATGGCTGGAACTTTTTTGCATAGATACCAGAAACTGGTCTTCGGACATTCAGTCTCTATGTACATAGAACCCCTACTAGCGGTTGCACATGCTATGTATGGACGGATAGGTAACAAGGCTAGGTTATTCTTATTAGGGAATACTGACAATCAATAGAAATCGTATGTTAATGGTATGGCAATCGGGATCTCCAAAAACTAATACTAAATCATCGTCCACATAGAAATACCCTAATTTTATTCTATCATAATACTCTCTAAATTCTAAGTCTATATATATATATTTTTTTTTTTTTAGGATATAAGACCCTAAGCTTATCTAACATAGACCTAAGAATATATCTTAATAAGCGAATAAGGGGTGCTCGATGCACGAATAAGCTCTAATAAGGCAATCTCAATTCGTATCTAAGTATTCAGTTTATAAGATTCTCAACTATACCATCTATGTGAGAATTATGAGTCATCCATTCTTTAGTTAAACTTGTGTGTTGATTAAATTCAGTGTCTAAGTGGTTTTGGTTTTCATAGAGAACTTTGATAGCATTGTTATATTTAATTGCATCAGATTACTAGATATACTATTTATAACTGAACTGTCGATGAAGCCTCGTCTTTTGGGATTTTTCTCAATAGTTTTTAACTTTTGGATAAAGTTTCTATTTTATTATGTAATGGGAGTATACAAAGTCCATGTTCCAGGAGCTCACATATTATGTCTTGTCTGAGAGTCGTGTGAGTCAGTTGGATTAAGGGTTATCACAAATAGTAGTGTCGTGAAACATAATGGAATTTTCAGGGACACGCTTGAGTCGTGATTTAGCTACCGGACCTCGTTTCCTTTTAGTATAGATATGTATAGGAAGGTCTGCTAAAACAGTATCTTGGGTAAAACGGGGTGCTAGTTTTTGGCGATCTGCTGCAGGATTTCTTATAAAAACCTGTTGGTCAGGCTCATAATGTTGTTCTGGTTCGCGATTCTTATTTCTGTTTTCTGTAATGCTTGTGCGATTCTGAAGGGAAGAGTCATTAATAATGTCGTAAACTTTTAACATTCGGTTTTTGTGGTTCTGCAGATAATGTTGTAATAAATGTTCAGTTAAATTAACGTCTATGGGGTCTCGTGGGTCAAAATGTCCTGTTATCAGTTCTAATGGTCGACATTTAGTAAAGCTATGGATTGAGCTGTTATAGGCCAAAACTGCATAGGGCATAAGGTTAACGACAGGTTCATTTCGTTGTTCCAGCTTTAAAATTCTCAAGTGTTCAAGAATAGTGGAATGAAAACGTTCTACCATTCCGTTTTCATTGGGAGAATGGGCGAGAATTTTGTGATGTTGAATTTTATGAAGCTTTGTGAACTCTGAAAATACTTGATTTGTGAATTCTGGTCCTTGGTCAGTTACTATAGTCAAAGGTACGCCATGGTGAGTAAAAAATAGAAGTAGAGCTTGAACTACGCTTAGTGCTGTTCCATCTCTTAATAAATATGCCTGTGCATATTTGGAGAAAGCATCAATTATAGTCAGATATTTTTCAGTTTGAGCTGTGAAAAGATCTATATGAACAATTTCAAAAGGCTTTGTGGGAGGTGGCACGACATTGAATCTTTGTCTAATTGGGTTACGGTCGTATTTGGCTTGGCCACAAATACTACATGCATGAATATATTTTGCAATTTGATCTTTCATCTTGGGCCAATAGAATTTCCGAGAAAGAGCTAAATAAGTTTCATTGATACCACGGTGGTTGGTTTTACCCTCATGATACTTTTTGATAGTTTCCTGTTGATGTAAAAACTCTTTGACATTTTCTACTTCAGTTTTTGTTAATACTAGATTCATGGCAGTATTTTTGAAGTGTTCCTGAATTATTGGAATAATTTTGTACATAGCCAACGGTGGATTTATAATTAAACCTGTCTTCACCCTTGGGTTAACATGATCTTTTATGGCATTTACTACGTCGGTTTCCAGGGATGTTTGAGACACTTGAATGATAGTTTTAGTGTGAGTTTGAAATGGTTTTGTCACAACTGGCCCTTTTTTAATGTCATTAACTACAACAAAACAAATTTGTCTATTAAATATATTGAGAGGATGGTCGGATATTGAAATTTCTAGTATGGGATTTTCCTCACTTGTATGCACTGTTTCAGTTGCACTAGAATGAACTTCTTCGCTAGTGTTAGCTGTAATAGTTGAACTAGAGTCTGCTGTGAGCGTTGAGTTAGAATGAGCTGAAAGCGTAGAAGAACCTGAAGGGTATTCTCCTGAAACGTTAACTGCAAGAGAATTCACGTCTTCGGCATTGATTTGGATTCTTGAAAGAGCATCAGCATTTGTGTTACTAGTCCCTCGCTTATAAACCACGGTGAAATTATATTCGCTGAGCTTTAGTCTCCATCTTGTTAACCTCGAACTTGGATCTTTTAAGTTCATTACCCATTGAAGAGGTTTGTGGTCAGTTATTATCTGAAATTTTCGGCCAAAGAGGTATGGACGGAAGTACTTAGTTGCCCATACTATAGCCAAAAGTTCTTTCTCAATAGTACTGTAGTTAATTTCGCTACTATTTAGAGTTCTAGACGCATATGCAATAGGCTTATCTGATCCTGAAATTCCTTGGGATAGAACAGCACCAATTGCCAAGTTGGAGGCATCTGTAGTCAGAATGAAATCTTTGGAAAAGTCAGGGTATTGCAAAATAGGGTCATTTGTCAGTAAAGTTTTACATTGCTCGAAGCAAACTATGTAGTTTTTATCATTATGATTAATTTTTGATCCCTTTTTTAAGCATTGGGTCATGGGTTTCGCGATACGGGCAAAATCAGGTATGAACTTTCTGTAGTAGCCTAATAAACCGAGAAAACGCTTTATTTCTGTTGCAGTTTTTGGAATAGGAAATTGCTGGATTGCTGATATTTTGTCAGGATTAGGCTTGATACCATCCTTGCTTATTATATGGCCTAAATACGCTGTTTCTAATTTTAAGAATTCCGACTTGTCCATTTGAATTTTAAAGTTGGAATCTCTAAGTCTTTTGAAAACTTTTTCAAGGTTAACCATATGTTCTTGTAACGAGACACTGAAAACAATGATATCATCAAGATATACTAGACACACCTGATTTTGAAGGTCCTTAAGCACATTGTCCATCACACGTTGAAAAGTTGATGGAGAATTCTTCAGTCCCATTGGCATTCGCAAAAACTCAAAGTGCCCGTGCTCTACGTTGAATGCTGTCTTCGGAATATCCTCGGAGGACATTTCCACCTGATGGAAGCCACTGGCAAGGTCTAAAGTTGTAAAATAATGGCAGTTCCCTAACTTGTCTAGTACGTCGGTAATGTTGGGAATAGGGTACTTATCGTCAATGGTCTTTTGGTTGAGTTTCCTAAAATCAACAACTAGACGCCACTTTTGTCGTCCTGATGCATCTAGCTTTTTCGGAACTACCCAGATTGGAGAGCTCCATGCAGATTCCGAAGGGCGAATAATACCCTGTTCCAGCATTTTTGAAATCTGATCCTGAACTTCTTGCCGGTGAACGTATGGATATCTATAGCTCTTTGTATAAATTGGACCTTCATCTGTTGTACGTATTTTGTGCTTTATTTTATTTGTAAAAGTCAATGGTTCACCTTCCATATAAAAAACATCCGAATATTTTGCACAAAGTGATTTTAAGTTAGCCCGTTCTTCAGCATTCAAATGATCAGTGCGCAATCGCGATAATACTTCGTTAATACGCTCCCGGTCGCGTAATGTATTTTGTTGTTCAGTACCCGTGCACTCAAGGCTAAACACTTCGGCATTAACAGGTCGGTCCATTGAAAAAACTACATCATTTTCAGTTAAATTGCTTATTTCTACAATACCGCGGCTGTTTTCAACATCAGTAATGCATTCGTGGATAATGCAATTTGATATTATCTGTTCCGGAATATAGACATTTCCGCGTTGGAAGTTGATAGGTGCATGAATCAATTTTGATGAATTTGCCAGAATGATCTCTTCATAAAGATTGCAATTACGTGAGTTGTACAAATGAATGGCATTAGTTGAGTTTCTAGTTACTAATGTTTTATCTTTCAAGTTGATATTTGATTCCCATTGTTTCAACAAGTCATATCCGATTAAACCATCGAAGAAGTCATGAAACTTATACACAAAGAATGTCGAGTTACCGTGTTCGCTGAATTCCGAGAAAGTTGGTAGGTCAATTGAATAGTTATGACGGCTCGTACCATGGTAATTTGATATTTCAAAAGGCTGATAATTGCATGGAATGTGATAGAAAAATTGTTTCACTGCATCAGGGCTTATCAAACTTTGATTTGAGCCGGTGTCGATTAATAATTTTAGTGGAGGGTCTGAAATAACTATATAAGGTAACTGTCTCTGTGTCTGAAGGTTCACTTCTATTTTAATTTTTTTGATTGGACTTTTTTCCGAAAATCCTCTGAAGTGGATTGCGGAGCATCATCACGGTTGTCTTCGATCACTTCTGGGGTGTGTACCTCGTAACACGGATAAATGGTTTGGTCATAATACTCATGAGAAAAGTCGGGGTATTCGTCACAGTCAAAGTCATATGGGTTATAGTCATAGGTGCAACCTTCAAAGTACGGATCATAAAACTCATTCGTATTTATTTCTCTTGTCTTAAAATAATTTGAAGGTGGTGGATTTCCTTGACGCGACCAGTCATGACCTCTCATCGTCATAGGCAACGGCTTTGTTACGTAATGGCTGACGCCGCTCATCGGCTGTGGCTTGTAAGGAGACCCATTCTGCAAGGTGTTTTGGGATGACATTCTAAATGCATTACTATCAGGTCTGTAATTTGGAGGGGGTGCCCTAAACATTTGTTGGGTGCGAGTGGGTCCTCTGAATTGAAGTGCTGGTTGATTTGGTCTCCATAGAGGACGTACCATGCCCTGCGAAAAATACTGGGAAGGCAATAATGGACGTGATGGAAATCTATATCCACCAAATCCTGAACTTCGTGGTGAATCTGTGGTGACATTAGGTCCTAATGAAAATCTGGGCGTTTGAGTCTGCGAATGAGGAACAAAATGTTTCTTTTCTAAATTTTCATTTCTATGTTGAAGGTATAAAGTATTCGTCTCCTCATGTACAAACTCCAACGCTCTCTCTATAGTATCCGGCCGCATACAGCGGATGCGAGAACCTATGGGGTCTTTTAAGCCTCGTACATAAGCCTGAAGTGTAAGTTTTTGATACAGGGACCTCTTCGACTCAATTGTACTTTGTGTTGTTTCGTGAAGGCTGATGTATGTCATAATTGTGCTAAATAAGTTCTGGCACCTTTCATAAAACTCCTGTGGAGACCCTGAACCTTGAGTTAAAAGAGCTAAATCATTATAAAGCGAGGTTTCATCGCGCTGATCGGCAAAATTGTTGATTAGTGATTTTTTTATGCCATCCCAGTTCTCAGGAATTCCATTTGAATTTATGAAACGCGCGGCATGTCCTGTGATCTTATTCAGGATCCCATTCAAAAGAGCTAAATTTGATAGCTCATGACCCGGTAGGTCCTTTATAAATTGAGCCACAAGTTGATCGCATAGTTTTATAAATCGTGTAAGAACGTTTGCGTTCCCATCAAATTCGGGTAAAAGACGTAGTGCCTTGTAAATATCATCTAGGTTTGCCATACTACTATCTAAATCTAAATGTATACTATCACTATCACTTAAATCGCTTTCATTTAATTCTAAGTTTCGATTTAAATCAGCAAAAATGTGCCTATTATTGCTATCTAACCTAGGGGACCGTGATTCCTGTGGATGGAAAATCTTGGAAAGTTAACGATAACTTGTTAAAATAATTATACTTAAAAGGGAGAGCAACCGTTAGTAAGAATCTAAAGTACTCACTTGTTCATTTCCAGTTCCTTCGCCGTGCCGTATCGATTTCTGGATACTCCTCCTATCCTGTAGCACTCGTAGGTTCTTTTCTTGATATTATGTGACGCCTAGTCACTTTTAAATATCGTACCGTCGTCTGCGCCAGTTACGGAGGCTACAGCCGGAGGATGTAGAATAAAACTGAAGTTGGATTTTATGGTAAAATAATCTATAATATGTAATTAAAATATTACATGAAGTAATAAATCTGCCTAAAATCTAGGTGGCTTCCGGTACCAAGGTCGGGACCGGAGTGCTCTATATATTTCTAATAATAAAGTAAAAATGATACAAGACACATATGCAACGTCGGCGCATTGCTCAGCCGACGCCGGCCGCGGCATGCGATGGTGACGTCACACGGCAGCGCGCGTAACAGGCTCCGAAAATTATATCGAAAATCTCTTACTTAAATAATATCAATTTCGTACGAACTATATTCGTACAAAAATAACAAAATAAATCTTCCTAATTATCTGCTACACAAAATGATATTACAATAACACATTTTTAGATCACATTAATGTGGTAAATAAATTACAATAACTGCTAGTATTTATCCAGACATAATAAACCTATGTACCACAGTATAATTATAAGTCAGTAGCGTATAATAGACCTTATGATAATAGTATATAAAGGTTTTTAAACTATTTTCCTTATTTTGCTTTAGCGTGATATAAATATACAGTAAAAAAACAGTTCACGCTTTTTTTTTTCGGGTTCTTCTCAGCATACCCTTTTATTTTACTCATATTGTGGACGTGCAAAAAAAATTACGATCCCGCCATCTTGTGCCGTCCGCCATATTAGATTTATAATGACGTCACCTAACCATGTATTGTCATCCAAACTAAACGTGTATGCAACATTTGATTTCAATCGGATGAGGATAAATGCTTTAAAAATTCAATTTCAATATTTAACATGCATTTATTGAAATTTAAATAAAATCTTGTAAAAAACCGCTAAAACCATCTTAAAAGCATAAGCCGTGTTTACACCAAAAACAAAAGAGCATCACGGGAAATGTATAGAAATCATGTTTCTTCGCGCGATCCCATGAGAGTTACGCTTAACTGCCACTTACAGATTTTGAAGAGCCCAAAATATAAGCATTATCTGCTGTCATAACTCCGCTACTATCTATCGCTCTCGGCTAAGCTTCCATTGGCAGCCCTCCAAGACCTGTTCAATGACAAAACGTGGTGATTTATCAAGCAAACTGCTGATACGGTTTCAGGGCCTGTCCCTTGTGTTGTAAGAAATACGTACCCTAAAAATATAAACATATAACATGCATTTTGTTTATTATAGACAGCCTGTGGTGTGGTGGTTGAGCAGATCGGTTTATAGCCCGGAGGCGGCAGTTCGATTCCCGCGAGAAAACAAGTATTTGTGCACAAAAAAATAGCGGTAATACTTGATCAGCCTTATTAATAAACGGGTATTAGTCTCGGAGTAGTTACTTCAGCTTTTGTCCTTTTTTTGCTACTGGAATATTTAGCTGGATCGAAAGAGACAAAAGATGGTGTAACTAGTCTAAAGCTAGTTCGTGTTTATTAATAAGGCTGCTTGTGTCTTGAGTGTTGTGGGACCATGGTCCTCGTAGTACCTGCGTCCATAAATACACATAATCCTAGTCCAGGGTCCAGGATCTATGTATCACTGATAGAATGCTTAGGTATTTTTTTCTTTGTAAATACATACATAGAATACAATTAGAATAGAATAGAATAGAATACAAACACTCAGGCACAAAACAAACCAATGTTTATCACACAAATTTTTGTCCTGTGTAGGAATCAAACCCACAACCCACAGTTTAGAAGGCAGGGTTATCAACTGAGCTATCGGGTCAGTCAAAATTTGCATGCAAAACATTGATCAAATGATTTGCTTATACCAATAAAAAAAGAAATTGTTAACACTTCCCATATTCGGTTTCATGCGTGATATATAAAATCCATTTAAACTTATGTTATAAATATTCGTGACCGTAAATTTAGAAGACGAGTTTTGGCGGGAAAACGAAAAAGATCGCGTCGCCGCATTGTATTATTTTCCAAAACTTATGTTATTTTCAGTGTTAGTGCATACAATTGGTGGCATTTTATTCGTTAAGTGCTGGATTACAGGCGTGAGTGTGGGAAAATGGTATAATGATGGTGAAACGTTTCTTTTCGTGTTGTTTCCAAAACTCCATAGAAGCTTCAAGTAAAGTTGCCACCACTTTACTAGGAGTATGACTTTGACTAGACTGACTTGACTATGGATTGACTTGGTGACTTCGACTGTGACTTGACACATATTTGCGTGAAATATCGATAACTTGATAAAATATCAATAACTTGACACTGGCTAAATACACAAAAGTGTGGAGCCAAATCTTAAAAAAAAAAAAATTAGAAGACCGATTCCTAGACTCTTGTTGGTTGCGTTATAATTCTATGACCTAAACCAAAATATACAATAAAAGTAAAATCTTGTTTTATTTTCGTATATTTATTGATTTGATCAAGTTTTATGAAGGTTTTACGCGAAAACATTCGAACTTCGACATTTTGGACTTGGGTCGCTGTTACCTAGATCAATACAGTATACATATATAGGCCCTGGGGTTATGCATGGCGGGCAAACTATAGAACTATAGGCCTTTAGCATGCGCACCGGGCAGTGTCTGGAGCAAGAATGATCGTAGTACACCGAGCGCTCCCTTTATATAGCCAGATGAGTGGGGCAGCGATGACAGTTGCCGGTGTTGCCACTGTAATAAATTTAAATGCTACCACAGGGTAAATTACGGTACTGCCCGCTGCGCATAGAGTTTAACTGGACGTTGCCGCCGTCACATTCATGTTTTGGTAGTGGAATATCATTTTTTCCTTGAAAAAACTTTTCCTTTGAAAACTTGAAAATTGTGGGTCAAAACACAACTAATCAATAATAAAACTAATCCTAGAAAATGGGAAAAGAAAATCAGGGGTCACGTGCGCCTAACACTCGCCTATATCAATGCCTCCGCATGAATTTTTCACGCAATTTCCGCCCAACAGTTTAGGCACTTCACCTTCCCGCAATCAGGGTTTCGTCCCCACCATTGTCCCTCGCTATTCGGTACAGCCACTTAATCAAAAACAATGCTCGGCAAAGTTAATTGTCCCGAAATTTACTGCCGTCTTGTTTGTCTGTTTGCAGGAATCCGAGGCGTATAAACGGTACACAGTAAGGACTTAAAAACGGCACATTTTATGTACTCTATATTTTATTTATGATATTTTAGTTTAGTTTGGTAACGAATTGAAAATAAATATGGCCCTTATTCCTAAGCAAATAAAACTTTCTTCTTCTTGGTAAGCAAAAAGCGATAGAAAGCCATCAAAGGCTTTCTATCGCTTTTTGCTATAATTCTGCCAATGTCTAGTAAGAATTTTTATTGGTTACTAGTTGCGCCCCGTGGTTTCACCCGCGGATAAAAAGTATTTTAATTATTTGCTCTTCCTACGGGAAAAAATCACTTTTCCGGGATTAAATGTAACCCATATGTTAATCCAGTGTATAAGCCACCTTGGCACCGAATTTCATCCAAATCCATTCAGCCCTTTGAGCGTGAAGGAGTAACAACATACACACATACACACATACAAACTTTCGCCTTTATAATATTAGTGTGATGTCATGTCAAAGTCTTTTTGTGTCAGTAAAATGGTGGATATTTTACTAAAGGCTCTAGGAAGTCCTCAAGAGAAAACAAAAAGGCATGGTTTTAAAACTTGGAACCATTTGCCAACACTAGTGCACTTTCACGAACACTTAACGGATAATAATCCCATATCAAACGCTATAAAATTAAAAAATACAGGAGTTTTTTTTTTATGTTTTAGCTCCACACTTTTGTGTATTTAGCCAGTGTCAAGTAATTGATATTTATAATTCATCAAGTTAATAATATTTCACGCACATATGTGGTCAAGTCACAGTCGAAGTCATCAAGTCAAGTCATAGTCTAGTCAAAGTCATACTCCTAGTAAAGTGGTGGCAACTTTACTTGAAGCTTCTATGGAGTTTTGGAAATAACACGAAAAGAAACGTTTCACCATCATTATACCATTTTCCCACACTCACGCCTGTAATCCAGCATTTAACGAATAGAATGCCACCAATTTTATGCACTAACACTGAAAATATCACAAGTTTAGGAAAATAATACAATGTGGTGACGCAATTTTTTTCGCTTTCCCGCCAAAAACTCCAATACAGGAGTTATGGAAATAAAAACAAAATTCACAACCGCCATTTTCGGATTCTATTCAACGATCAAATGAAACATTGAGATCTTCATTAAATAAAGTATATATTTGACAGCGACAGTTACGTCAGTGCGACTACTTTAGCACTTTTTATTTTAAACCACGGATTAGAGAAATACAATTAACTACTTTTAAGCCTACTTTATGAGATGAAACACGTACTTACAAAATAATATAGTTACTCTCTACCGAAGTGCTTACATTGCTACGTCAAAAGCAGGTCCTATTTCGCGCTTTATAGCGATAAAATTAAGACCTAGACGCGGCGGGTTTGATTTGCGCGACAGGACAAGTGTTTCAAAAAAAAAAGCACAAACACTTGTACGCCCAGGCCCAGAACAAGTGTTTGGCTATGTTCATATAAAATTGTAAATGTGAATAAATAAAGAAAGGACAAAAAAAATACTATTATAGACAGCCTCTGTGGTGTGGTGGTTGAGCAGGTCGGCTCATAGCCTGGAGGTGGCGGGTGCGATTCCCGCGACAGGACAAGTATTTGTGCACAGAAATAAAAAAGAGCTACTACTTGTTCTGAGTCTGGGTGTTGTGGGACTATGGCCCTCGTAGTTTCTGGGTTCCTAGATACAGGGAATCCCAGTTAGGGTCTAGAATCTATGTATACGATTTTTGGGCGTTATTATTATCTATTATCTATGTATCTATATATATAGATAGATAGATAATAGATAATAATAATATATATATATATATAAATCAATTGCTGTTCTTTAGTTTCGCTAAAACTCGAAAACGTCTGGGCCAATTTAGCTGATTTTGATTTTAAAATGTTTGTCGTAGTCTAGGGAAGGTTTAAAAGGTGAGATGAGACAAGAAGAAGAAGTATTCTCTTGGACAGGGTTAGGGTGTAAAATTATTAACTCGTGCGTAGCCGGGGCGAGTCAGCTAGCAATGTATAATTTCTTAGTAAATCGTTTCCATCGAACCTCCGATATAACCTCTGGTTCGAAAGTATTGGAACCAAAATCGAAGTCGGAGTAATATCAATCAGAAGTTCCGACTTTTTGGAACCAGAAACGAAGGTCCGTAACATCCCTGATCTGAGCTGACAAGCAACAAACGTACAAGCCCTTACTGCTACTAAGTACTAAGATATCGCACCATTCGAAGGAAACGCTTGTAATGAAGGACTCTCGCCTGAGATATGTCAGCGCGACGTGAACGGCTCTTGAACAGATTTACGAAACGGCTTTTATAGGTCTGCTGAAGGTCAGTTTGTTGGTGGAATGTGCTTTATTTTGTTGACCTTAAAAGCTAAAATATTAAAAGATCTGAAAATGAGATTTATTGGTTGGGTTGCTTACTCCTACTCACACCTATTTACTTCACACCACCTATTTACTCAGCACTATCTATTTACTCCAAACTACCTTTTTACTCCACTCCACCTCCACACCATCTATTTACTCCGTAGCACCTATTTACTCCACACCACTTATTTACTCCACACCAACTATTTACCACACACCACCTATTTACTTCACACCATCTTATAGCGATAGCTTTAGGCCTTGCCGAGATAGGGTTGCAGAGTAAGAAACCACCGGACAATATTAAAATATACTGAAAATAATGAACTTGATGAATGTTTATTCTGTGTCTGGATGTTACACTCACGCACACATTTACACACACACACACACACACACATACAAACACACACTCCCACCGATATCACACACACACACACACACACACACACACAAACTCCCACCCATATCACACAACACTCACACTTTCACACATACACTCACGCACGCACGCACGCGCACATAGTTTCGCATTTTTATATTAGTATGATACGTTACAGTGCCCATGGTATTATCTTATTTCTGGAGTATTTTTACTATTTCACTAGTCACCCATGTCTTTACTAATAAACATTATGTAGCGGCTACAAAAAATTGTAGTTAGGGTCCCGGATCTATGTATATGATCGTTGGATCTTATTATTATAACTATTATTAATAAATTATTATCACATCACACTAATCACACTATTATAAAGGCGAAAGTTTGTATGTGTGTATATGTGTATGTTTGTTACTCCTTCACGCTCAAACGGCTGAATATATTTGGATGAAATTCGGTACCAAGATAGCTTATACAATGGATTAACATATAACCTACATTTTATCCCAGAAAAGTAAAATTTTCCGTGGGATGAGCAAATAATTAAAATACTTTTTACCCTCGGGTGAAACCGCGGGGCGCAACTAGTTATTAATAATTATAATTAGTACAGACATGTACTAACTTGTACCTGTATGTACTAAAGTTGGACAGCTCCAAAGTTCGCACTTAACCCTATGGCGTACCAACTGCAAAGTATTTCGATACGCCCTGGATAGGTAAGTGCGAACTTAAAAGCTGTCCAACGTAAGTGCAGACGGGCATACAGGCTAAGCCCTCTGGCGTATATGAATATTATCATTAATTCCACCAGAATATTATCATAATGTTTGTAGACGCAGTTTGTCTTTCTACCCAACCGCACCCATCTACATATTAAGCCGTAGAGTTTAATTAAAGCTAAACCTAGTAGGTTTTTGTGTGTACTTGTAATTTTCAAAGGGAACGGTCCCAAATTAATAAGATCAAATATAGTATATAGATAGAAATGAATAAGAATAAGATAATATCATATAACAATATCTTTATGTATTTGACTGGCCCGATAGCTCAGTTGGTAGTAACCCTGCCTTCTGAACTGTGGGTTGTGGGTTCGATTCCCACCCAGGACAAACATTTGTGTGATGAACATAGGTGTTTGTTCCTGTGTCTGGGTGTCATATTGTATTCTATGTATGTATACAAACAAAAATTATCTAAGCAATTGTATCAGTTATCTGGTTCCCATAATACAAGCTTTGCTTAGTTTGGGACTAGATGGCGTTGTGTGAGATGTCCACATATATTATGTACAAAAATTAATTTCTATTTCCCTTGGTCATCGCATCACGTGAATGGAACATTTTCACTAATTCTTTTATTGTGTTTATTATTGTCAGGAGAAGGTTCATATGAAAGAAAAAAAATTGAATTTTAAGAGAGGAGAGCTTAGATTTTTTTTTACCAAAAAAGCCGTGAGCCGGGTGTAAAGCTGTGAGGCACAGCTAGTAATATAATAATAATAATATATGTGGATATTTTACACAGTGTCATCTAGCCCCTAAATATATACAGAGAATACTGCATAACATCCAGACACAGAAAAGCATCGATGTTCATAACTACAACTAGTACACGGCTAACACTCACGAGATACAGTCGAATAACTCGACCGGTGTTCGGGCAATATAGATGCCCATCCTCAAGGAACACGCGCGGCGGCAGTGGTGACTCGGCGCTGACTGAGGAACAAAATTTACAGTTTTACCTTTCATCATCGTACGCGTTTATTTCTCCATCCTTTTAGTAATACAGTCCATCAGTTCAGTTCAATTTGCTATCAGAGGTCATGAATATCATTTGCTCCAATGTACTCAATTCAAACATTTCCAGAACCTTACTTAGGTAAGTAAGGTTCACGCAATGACATCGAAGAGGTGGGACGATGGTAATTTAGTCCGGAATATAACTAACCACTTAATATCTGGTAATAACTCCCAACCAGACGTGTTTCTACGGAATACTTATGTAACTCTGGCAAAACTAACATATTCGTTGATTAATATTTATGGGTTAATCACGAAAGTTATAATTAAATCGTTTGACAGTGTTGTTAGGTTGTTAAATAGTATGCTATTTTTATTTTGGTTTTTGTATACACATAATTATGTACGCAAGGTACAATATTCTACCGACAACGTAATAATTTGTCAATGGTACCGACCTCCTTCATTTATCCTATTTCATTGTGGAAAGACGACCACTCAATCACCAATTTAAGGGTGTAACTGATATAGTTGATCGCAAGCTGATAAGCAGTCGTAGTCGTCTTTGGCTGGCCCGGTAGCTTGCCTTCTGAACTGTGAGTTGTGGGTTCGATTCCCACCCAGCAAAAAACATTTGTGTGATGAACATCGATGTTTTTTCCGTTATAATGTATTTTATGTGTGTATTTACAAACAAAAAGTATCTAAGTACTGTATCAGTTATCTGGTTCCCATAGTACAAGTTTTGCTTAGGTTGGGGCTAGATGACGCTGTGTGAAATGTCCACTCATATTTATTTATTTATTTTAGTCCTTTAAATTCTTTCAAAAAACAAGAAAAGTAACTAGGCGATATTTCTCAAAGATAAACAGTTTTTACCGAGTTGATACCAATACCGAGTTGGTACCAAAGCCTGAAGCGTTCACAACAGAGTAACAAAACAAAATTTTAAGATGCCGTACTAAAAATAAACAAAAAACATCAAAAGCAAAAGAAGAAAATATACTTGATAATAATAAGTACCTAACAATTATATGGCCCCCCTATCTCCTTATAGGAGAGGCTGTTCAGCATTGCACCTGTAAAGGCTAGTAATGATGATGAAATATAGCTGTAGCAAATAGTGACGACTTACCAAAAACGGCTGGTACAGGCAGAATGCAGAAAGCTGAAGCTCAGTGACGTGCTCATTCAAGAGGCCTACATTCAGCAGTGGACAAGAATTATGACTATGTTTTATCCATCTCTTACGCGTAGAGATCTTACGACATCTATCGACAGCCTCTGTGGTGTGGTGGTAAGCATGTCGGCTCATAGCCCCGGAGGTGGCGGGTTCGATTCCCGCGGTAGGTCAACACACAAAAAAAGCGCAAATAGTTGATCTGAGTCTGGGTGTTGGTCCTCGTAGTTTTTTTTAGGTCCCTAGACACAAGGAATCCTAGTCAGGGTCCAGGATCTATGTATGTGATCGTTGGGCGTTATTATCAATATCATTATTATTGTTATCAAACTGAAGTTTATTACGTATCACATAGTCTATAAGCCAAAAGGAATACTAGAAAACTAGATTTATATGATATACCCAACATAGCCAAATAACGACCTAACTCAATAATCGAGGGTATATAACCAATTTCAACTCGACAACTATAATCTTACAGCTACTGAAAAATTTCTGTCGTACGATACTAAGCAAAAAGGGACTTCGACCGTTGCAATATTAAGTTTGCAAAATCTGTAACTGTAGCAGAGACCACGTGTTAAAGATAATAATTTAAAAGCCAATGGCTTCACACGTTCGCAGCAACAAAATGTACCGCACTCGGGGGAAAGATAACGAATAATATATTTTGTCGGGTTTTAGCGATGGCACGATGTACGCAATGCGGCATTATGCAGGAAGATCGCGTGTTCTTTTTGAATTTTAATTTTCTTCTTTTTTACTGGCAGTGTCGTGATCTGGTGGCCAGTTTTATATTCGATTTTATTTGAATAAAGATGTCTTGAATTTGGAATGAATTTTGTTTTATTTATTTTAAGTCAATTTCAGTGGCCAACACTATCGAAAAATTATTCATTTTAGCAGCCACAAAAGCGGTCCCAATCGGTCACTCAATATACTCTTCCATTGCGCGTTTTATTTGAAGGCATGCATTTATTGCAAAGCCACTAAACGTATAGGTCAACATTTTACATTTACAGTAGAATTTTGCTAAATGTACGCAGTTGAATGAAATTTGAAACTACAATGTTTGCGCTTTCTGTAGAACTGAACCACATAATATATTTTGCCGTAGTTTGCGGTAAGATTAATGTAATGATAAATTTAAATGGCCTTACTATATTTTCAGAATATGTATTGCAAAATGCCTTTAAGTAATTAGTAAGCTTTTTTAATCAATATATTTGGTTGCGCTGATTCAATGTTAAGTTTCTTAGTTAAACGTAACGTCTTAGTTGCTGCAATTATTTCCCTATACCTCTATCCCACTCCTGCACATACCTATCTGCATATGTGCAACGGAGACCGCTACATGCGCCCTCGTGATAGTAGCGTACTCTAAGGCGAGTGGGCAAAACTAAATAGCGCGCTCGAAAATTTCGGATGGCCAACCGACCTCCGCATTTATCGTTGAATTCAGAACTTTGTGTCTGAAATAGTGGTGTATTTGGATTAGGAAGGACTCCTAAAGGACCAGTATTATCGGACTATTAAAGTATTGTGCTCCTTTCCTATTTTGAACTGTGTTTTTTTCTCTCCGAACTCCTACGCAGTTCTATCGCATCATCCTTCCTCTGCAGCAGCTTACTTTTCATTTCGTTTTCGCAAATATTTGCATACAATATTCCCGACTGTTACTCACGAATAGTGATACTAAAATAATTAGTTAGCATTGAAAATATATATCATATCATATTCATAATATCTCAACGTGGGGATGAATTAACTATTCTGAACTCTGGTGTGTAACCTGTGAGTGGTTCAACAGCATGATTGTGATGCAAAATGATTGCTTAGCAACTGTCTGGAAAGTTTATATTTTTTTATTCGAAACACCTCTAAAGTTATGATAACTTATATGAGATATGAGTATATTTGAATGTAAATTACTGTACTTGCTATATATCAAGTTATGTAAAATATTTTTACAAAATCTTTAGTTACCTCATTCACCAGCTTACTCCCCAAGTCCAGCTTGCGTAAAAATCATTTCGTTGAGAGCGTTATACTTCAAAAATCTATTCAAACGATTAACTCTAAAAATAAAAGGGTTTGTCAAGATTTAGAAGGTGAAAACGATTTTCCCCTGAAACGATAAAATGTAGGTAAATTTACTCACGGGCTGTATTGTTTTTATCACACTTGCAGCTAAGTGATCGCGTAATTTGATTGCAACAAATAGAAACACAAATTCGTATGGATTTGACAGTTTCATTACGCAGTGTATGTATATGGTTAGGAATTTTTTAAATTAGGAATAAAATTTCTACTGTTGCATTGCAATGATAGTTCCACAATCACCCCTAGGACGGTCCTCTTATTAAAGCTTTACAAAATACAGATTATATCGACGTTATTCGGGTAAAGACTGCTGAATATTTTCTTTTCAAGTTTCGTTACACGTAAGTTATTAAATATCAACTGATAAAATTTTCTGTTTTCCTCTTCGTGATAACTGAAACTGAACTGTCAAACACAGGCTAAAGTCCTTCTTTGTTACACAAAAGCTTCTTTGTATTTTGTTTCTATATTTTGAGTTATCAAACAGTTGAAATGCTAGCTATTTTATGTAAGGGTATATACACTTTTGAAATAAAACTTCTTTATACACGCTTTACTTGGGGAATAAGCTGGCGTGACGAATGGAAGTTGAAGTTGTTGGTTAACGTAGATCTCCATTATAGACAAAAATTAAAAAAATTGTAATATTATGTTGTTATGTCCAGTAAAATGAAAATTTACAATTGTCAAGATGGCGACATCAGACAAAGCAAAAACAAAGTTATACCGGCCGATAGTAAAATTTCTTTAGTTTAGCTTCATAAACTAAAAAAGTTTTACTTCAGTCGTGTGGTCTAAAGCACACTCGATTTTTTTATGTTAACGAATGAGCTGACGATCTAGCAGTTCGCTAGATGTAAAGAGACAGCCGTCCAGAGCAATCGTAATGCTACTCGAAACGCTAGATTCTAATATTTTGCATGACACTGCACTGTCCACATCATCCTGAGACATCAATACAAGTCTAGTAATATATCCATACATATAAAATTCAAAGTCCTGACTGACTGATTAACTGACTTATATATCAACGCACAGCCTAAACCGTTAGTCCTAGAGACTTGGAGGGTGTGTTCTTTGTAAAGTGTAGGTATCCACTAAGAAAGGGTTTTTCGAAATTCCACTCCTAAGAGGGTGAAATGGGTGGTTTTTTGTTTCCTATAAGCGACGAAGTGAAGCCGTGGGCAGAAGCTAGTTATAATATATAGTATTTTTAGACTGTGAGATAAGGTCATAAAATAGCTCATGTGCTTACACACTACTGCTTGGTGGCTAAATATCTGGCAAAATACTTAACTAGATAAAACTCGTACTTAAGAAAATTTCAACACAATACATTAAGCAAGTGCTATTGTCGAACGCGTCGTCGCTTACCATCAGGGGAGACAATAGTCAAATGTAAGCCTATTCAAGGTAAAAAAAAAACATGTTTGACGGTTGAGTTAAAGCGAGGATAGCTGATAGATAGATGGTAGTGATGTCGACTTGTGAATCGATGGTCACAAGTTCTAATCCTGCAACGGTGAAGAATTTTTACGATGATAGCCGACGTAACCTACAACCGTGATAAAAGTATGCCGCTAACTTACTCAAAGAAAGGTAGTATACAATTTGGTCAGAGAGCAAGTGAGATTTGATTGGGTTTGAGTCGTCATACTATTACGAATGTATGTCAAAAGCCCCCTAATACGCCTGGTGAGCATTTTTGTCGTCTAGAAATCTCCAATACCATATGGGTAAACGTGCGCTAGTCAAAACTACCTAGCTAGTAAAAACTGTGACGTAGACGTCTACGGCGTAGACCTCTACGGTTGTTTATTGCTGGTGGATTTGGGCCAGGCGTCGCGATCCAGAACTGCACCTCTACCGCGTAACTGTTCTGGAAATCGGCTTCGCTTGACATCATGCACGTGCCAATTAACAAGTCCACGAGTGCGAGCAAGAAAGAACACGATTACTATCTACACTAGACTTACGCGGTAAGGCCCCAGCTAGGGCAACGAAATTTTCATCACTACAAAACCAAGCCAAGCAGAAAAAAATTACATGTTTTTACGTCCTAATTCTAACAAAATAACAAAATCCACAAAGTTTTTACCACTCCATTTATAATCTGATGTTTTCTATTTTTAGCCCACCTAAAATATGGCTATGTGGCGTGCTAGCCCACGAAAAAGTTTCAATACCAGTCTAATAGAGAACTTTTCCAGCTAGTTGCTAGGGGCAACGAATGTTGTTGATATAGACTTCACATGAGAGAAAATTTTATTTTCCGCATTTTGGTTTTTGTAAATATCTTTTTAATTAATATATCTTATACAAAGTCAATCGGCATATCATTAATTCAGCAAACCTATGGACCTCCTTCTATTACAACAAAAGTGTATCTAATTTCGCTTAACTGGTGACCTGTTTTGAACCGAAAGTCCGCGTTTGCAGTAAATGTGTGTGATTTTGATTTTGTTGCTGATTGCGATAATTCTGATACTGATTCACATAAAGATGTCGCTCTCAACCGATAAGAACGAAGATATTTGTCGTGTGGGCGTGCGCATTCCGCCGTTTTGGCCTGAAAAGCCGGCCATTTGGTTCGCGCAGATCGAGGGCCAATTCGCGATATCGAACATTACTACGGACAATACGAAGTTTTTCTACGTTATCGGCCAACTAGACCCGCAGTATGCTTCTGAGGTGGAAGATATAATCATCAACCCGCCCGACACCAACAGGTATGAAAAATTGAAGTCGGAACTTATCAAACGACTGTCCGCGTCACGAGAAAAGAAGGTCAAGCAATTACTTATGCACGCAGAACTTGGAGACCGTAAGCCATCTCAGTTTCTAAGACATTTGCAACATTTGGCTGGACCTGGAGTTCCCGAAGATTTTCTACGTACTATCTGGACCAGTCGCTTACCAAGTAGCACGCAAACGATAATCGCTTCGCAGATGACGTCTTCACTGGAAGCGCTCGCAGATCTCGCTGACCGCATCCATGACGTTGTTTCGCCTACAGCGCACGTAGCATCAACATCAAGTGCCATACCAGGAAGCTCTTTAGACGCCATGAACCAACAGATTGCTGAACTTACCAAACAAGTGCAAGCTCTAGTCACAACAAGTCTAAGCTCTTTGCGCAGGTGAACCGGCATTCACGTGCACCGAATCGTTCAAACAAGAAAACGCGCGGTCGTTCTAGCTCCACACGATCACAGTCGAACTATAGAAAATTTCCTGTGTGCTGGTATCATAGTAAGTTCGGCAATGAAGCAAGTAAGTGCGTAAAACCATGCGACTACCATGCGGGAAACGCGAACAGCAGTCGGTAATGGCGACGACCGATTGCCAAACTTCCGGTCGCCTATTTGTCACGGACGGCGCTACGAAGATGCAGTTTCTCATCGATACTGGCAGTGACGTATGTGTCTTCCCCCGATCGGCACTCAAGGAACGTCGTGAGAAAACAAATTATGAGCTGTGTGCGGCAAACGGTACACCCATTTCTACTTACGGCTACGCTCATTTAGTGCTGAACCTAGGCTTGCGCCGCGACTTTACTTGGCGATTCATCGTAGCGGACGTTACAAAGGCCATAATAGGTGTAGATTTTTTATCATTTTACAACCTCATCGTGGATTGTCGAAATCAACGTTTAATCGACAACACCACAAGCCTTACGTCCCCAGCTTCACCTGCACAGTCAACTGGGAACATTTCATCGGTAAAAGTTATTTCTGGAAATTCCGTATATCATAACATACTAAGCGAATACCCTGAGATTACTCGACCTTCCGGTGTCCACCGTGTTCCGAAGCATAATACCATGCATCATATACAGACTACTGCAGGACCGCCAATAAGCAGCACACCACGAAGACTAGCACCGGATAAATTAAAAATTGCAAAAGACGAGTTTGCAGATATGTTGAGGAACGGAACAGCCAGACCTTCAAAGTCACCATGGTCATCACCACTTCATCTTGCGCCTAAAAAAGATAACGGCTGGCGTCCATGCGGTGACTACAGAATGCTCAACGCTAGAACCGTACCAGACAGCTATCCCATTCGGCACATACATGACTTTGCACATTGTCTCTCCGGCTGTCAAGTATACTCGGTTATCGATCTCGTAAAAGCTTATAATCAAATTCCTGTCTGCCCTGAGGATATTCCGAAGACCGCAATCACGACGCCGTTTGGTTTATACGAATTTCCGTTCATGACGTTCGGACTACGTAATGCCAGCCAAACGTTTCAACGATTTGTGGACGAGATGCTTAGGGGCCTTGAAGAGTTCTGCTTCCCGTTTCTGGACGATTTTTTGATCTTCTCACCTGATCAGGAATCACACAAGAAGCACCTTCATCTGCTCTTCAACAGACTCAAGGAATACGGCATGGTAATCAACACGAACAAGTGCATATTCGGTGTATCAGAGGTAACGTTTTTAGGACACAGCATCTCAGCAGCTGGGACTAAACCATTACCATCGAAGGTAGAAGCGGTTGCGAATTACCCACCACCGAAAACCGTCAGAGAACTGCGAAGATTCCTAGGAATGGTGAACTTTTACAGAAGGTTTATTCCTGATGCAGCGCGGCATCAAGCGCCTCTGAATGCACTGCTCACAGGATCAGTTAAAGGTTCACATCCCGTGCATTTATCAGAAGAAGCTACTAAAGCATTCATCACCTGCAAGGAAAGTCTCTGCCAAGCAGCACTACTCGCTCATCCAGACTGCCAAGCGAAGCTCGCTATAGTCACCGATGCTTCAGACACAGCAATGGGCGCAGCTTTACAACAGCATAAAGACGGCATGTGGGAACCTTTAGCATTTTTCTCTCGAAAGTTTTCACCATGTCAACAGAAATACTCGCCTTACGATAGGGAACTTCTCGCCATCTACGAAGCAATAAAATACTTTCGTCACATGGTGGAGGCGAGAGACTTTATTATTTACACTGACCATAAGCCCATAACTTTCGCATTTCATTCACGAAAAGAAAAGTGCTCACCAAGACAGTTCAGACATCTGGATTTTATTTCACAGTTTTCTACAGATATCAGGCATATTTCAGGAAAGGATAACGTTGTGGCTGACAGTTTATCACGCATCGAAGAGATTACTCAGCCCATCGATCTATCCAAGCTTGCTCAAGCACAAAGCACAGATCCTGAACTAGAACAACTTTTGGATAGCGATACTTCTCTGCGCTTGACAAAAATCAAACTGCCTGGATCTCACACAGAAATCTATTGTGACAAGAGCAGCAATGTGGCCAGACCTTATGTGACCAAAGACATGCGACGGCAAGTGTTCGAAAACTTGCATTCTTTTAGCCACCCTGGCATAAATGCGACGACGAAACTGATATCGGAACGCTATGTATGGCCTAGTATGCGAAAAGATTGTAGAGAGTGGACTCGTTCCTGCCTAGCATGCCAACGATCAAAAATAACACGTCATGTCTCATCTCCATTAGCATCATTCAGCTTACCTCGAGCCAGATTCATGAAAATCCACATAGATTTGATCGGACCTTTACCTCTTTCACAAGGGTATCGTTACTGTCTCACATGTGTAGATCGCTTCACACGATGGCCCGAAGCTATACCATTACAGGAGATAACAGCTGAAACAGTGGCAAAAGCTTTAGTTCACGGATGGATATCCAGATTCGGCTGCCCTGAAGATATCGTCACTGATCGTGGTCGACAGTTTGAATCAGAACTTTTTAAGCATTTGTCCCACATCATCGGATTTCAACGCAGACGAACTACAGCCTACCATCCAGCATGCAATGGACTCGTCGAAAGATTCCACAGACAGCTTAAAGCCGCCATTACATGTCATGCGACCAGCAGCTGGCTTGAAACACTTCCACTTGTACTACTGGGAATCCGGGCGGCATTTAAGGAAGACTTACAAGCGACTCCAGCTGAACTCGTATATGGAGAGACACTACGACTCCCAGGTGACATTTTTTGTCAATCGGCTGATGGCACAGAGGACTTGACAGTATACACTGAAAGACTGCGCACATTCGCCAAAAATTTGTTGCCATTACCAACTTCTCACCATGGGAATAACCGCTCCATATTCATTTTCAAAGATTTAGCAACAGCATCCCACGTCTTTCTAAGAGATGACACCTCGCACCCATCTTTTCAAGCAGCTTACACAGGCCCGCATGAGGTGATAGAACGAGGGGATAAAGTTTTCAAGCTCCGCATAAAAGGCAAAGAAGTCACTGTATCAGTCGACCGCATTAAACCTGCCTACATACTTCGTGAGTTGGACCATTCTCCCGCCGTGGCAGCACCCGAGACCCGAGACGCTCCAGTGACCACCACTCGATCAGGACGAACAGTGCGTTTTCCAGAATATTATCGCCCGTAGGACGGTCTCTGGAGGGGAGTGATGTGGCGTGCTAGCCCACGAAAAAGTTTCAATACCAGTCTAATAGAGAACTTTTCCAGCTAGTTGCTAGGGGCAACGAATGTTGTTGATATAGACTTCACATGAGAGAAAATTTTATTTTCCGCATTTTGGTTTTTGTAAATATCTTTTTAATTAATATATCTTATACAAAGTCAATCGGCATATCATTAATTCAGCAAACCTATGGACCTCCTTCTATTACAACAAAAGTGTATCTAATTTCGCTTAAGCTACAAAAAACAGCACAAACGAAACAAAGCAAAATCCACGTTACTATTGTACATTGTGCTCATTAGTTGGCGCCCACTCTTTAGTTCGTTTTAAAATACCGCAACGTTCATAATGCTCATGAGCGAGAACGACTCATGCCTATGCGAATTTTAAACTGACGCAACCTGGTTTGAGTCCCGCTTGACTCATTGGCAATAATATATAGTAGGGTTTGTTCGAACACATATAACTCGAGAACGGCTGGCCCAATTTTCAAGATTTTTAATTTATTGTATTTTTTTCCGTCCCGAATAGCAGAATAGCTATTGAAAACATTGTTAGATTTACTAAAAAGAAAATAAAAATCATTTTTCCATGACAAAAAATACATTACAATATATTATTGAGTTTCATAAATGTCAAACATACGATATTCATCTCATAGATACGGTAAGCTATTATTAAGCTGTTATTATCTTAATAATGTACTGAACTTAATATTTATTTTGTATTCATTGTATTACTTTCATAAAATTATAAATTATGTTCAAATCTGTAACGTGACGTTCAATGAATGTTAGGCGTTACGGAGTTCACCGGGTCATCCAGTTTTTCTACTAAAGAACATAGTGATGAAACCAGCTGCAAAACAAAGAAGGAAAGAAGGAAAGAAGGAAAGAAGGAAAGAAGGAAAGAAGGAAAGAAGGAAAGAAGGAAAGAAGGAAAGAAGGAAAGAAGGAAAGAAGGAAAGAAGGAAAGAAGGAAAGAAGGAAAGAGGGAAAGAAGGAAAGAAGGAAAGAGGGAAAGAGGGAAAGAGGGAAAGAAGGAAAGAAGGAAAGAAGGAAAGAAGGAAAGAAGGAAAGAAGGAAAGAAGGAAAGAAGGAAAGAAGGAAAAAAGGAAAGAAAGAAAAAAGGAAAAAAGGAAAAAAAGGAAAGAAGGAAAGAAACAAAGAATGAAAGAAAGAAAATACATTTATTCAAGACATCACATCACATTTCATTTTTACAAATAGGCACTATGAATAAGAATAAAGAAATATATGCGCGTCCTTGACCAGCGTGGAGTCGCGCTTTTGTCGCATTAGCGTGTGTCGCACTTTCGTATGGCGCACTACCATATATTTTTTGTTCTTACATCACACTTGTCTAGCATTTAACCACGCTCTCACCTTATGGGAAGTGACAATGCAGTCGAAGGCCTACTCACTCTTCTTTTGAACACGCCCGGGTCATATTTCACCGGAAACACAGACGCTGGCATTCCATTCTTTAGCCGTTCTAATTATGAACGTGGAATCAAATCGTTTGGTACGAATGGGTGGAATTTTGACCGTGCAGGGATGGCGCTTAGCCGAGCGTCTGGTACCTATTCCGATAGTGTAATGGTGATGGGAATGACATAACCTTTAAAGTTTTGTGATTCTTGAATATGATAGCTATCTGCAAATTACACACATAAGTTGGAAAGACATTTGTGGGGATGAGGCGACTCAAATCATAGATCTATACACATAAAATTCAAGGTCCTAACTTACTGACTGACTTACGAGTATAATATCAACGCACAGCCTAAGCCGCTAATTTTAGAGACTTGAAATTTGGAGGGTGTGTTTTTTGTAAAATGTAGGTATCTACTAAGAAAGGGTTTTTCGAAAATCCACCCTAACAGAGTGAGATGGGTGGTTGAATTATCTATGAAAAAATTTCTTCTAATTTGAAGGTGTGTGTGATTTCATTGTAAATTGTACGTATCTACCAAGAAAAGATTTTTTGAAATTCTACCCATAAGAGGGTGAAATGGGTGGTTGAATTATCTATGGAAAAATTTCTTCTTCGTTTTTTATAGGCCACGCGGGCGAAGCCACGAGCAGAAGCTAGTAATGTATAAATTTGAAAGTCGCACGAGCCACCGCTGAGCTGTACTCGATCTCTATTCTGAGCTCTTTATGACAATCGCTTGGATCTAAGACTACTATACTGTCCTCATACACATTGATATTTGGAAAATTTCCAAAGAGGATACGTCGGGTAATACAAAGGGTGTGGCTACTTTGCGGGAGATAAACGAATACGGACGCTTCTGGACTTACTTGACATTTTTCTACTAAAGTCATCCTGACTCTTGTTGTTTAATTTATTAACATTAACTTTGGATTTATAACATAAGTAGTATTAAATCTAAAAGTTCGTATGTGTCTTTTTCAATTCAGTTGTGTCTTTGTTACCCTTCAACGCTGAAATAGATGAATAGAATTTGTGTGTGTATGCAGATACAAAGGCCTGGAATTACCCAAATAATTGTATGATTTTGCGTCCATGTCCGAACCGGGGCCAAACCAGGAATACCAAACTCCTTTCTTCGTGGTTAATTTTAATAGTGAAACTAATCATAAAATGCATAACTAAGTTTTATAAGAAAAATAACGTTTAATGAGGTCTGAAAGTCACGTTCACTTATTATTATTGACAGCCTCTGTAGGATGGTGGTTGAGCAGGTCAGCATAACGGGAGGTAGCGGGTTCGATTCCTTCGGCAGGACAAGTATTTGTGAACAGAAAAAAAGCACAAATTGTTCCTAGCCTGGGTGTTGTGGGAACATGGTCCTCGTAGTTCAGGATATCTAGACATGGGAAATTCTAGATTGGGTATGTGATCGTTGGGCGTTATTATTATTATTTAAAACTTACTTAATATTTTAATGTTTCCCCAAACGAATTTCTAGCAATATCAAACATAAAAGTCAAAACAAACAAATTAAATTTTATATTTTATTATTCTTTGGTAATCGCTTACAATTGAACCGTAGCTTACCATTTTCGCTCCCGGCACAAATATTATTTTGTTACGTTATATTATGCTCGGAACATTGTTTCGGGGTATTGGTATTAAATGAATGTATTAGAAAAAGTATGTGTTTATACTGTCCGCCTCCCTTGTTGTAGCCTAAATTGGCCAAATAATTTTGCTTTGATTGCGATGTAAGGGATGATAAAACGGACAATGTTTTATAATAAAATCTTTTGATGTTTGCGCTTCAAATGGAAACTTGAGCTTGGGGAAATGAGACGGGGTTGTGGGTCGACAGGGAGGTTAGGGTCATATCGTTTGGGTTGTAAAGTCTGTTCAAACAAATTGTCTTAGCTATAGCATGACTGTAGACAAAACGTAGCTGCACAAAGTCTGGATTTTTGATAGGGCTCTTTTACATACTAGGATCATTTATTTATTCACTTTTTAGATAATTAAACTTTCGGAGCAATTTTGGTCCACGCATGGCGCAAATACTGCATTAAATATTGATAATAGCCATTTTCACTACTTAAAAATATAAAGAAAAAGAATTTAGACTGGCCCGATAGCTTAGTTGGTACCTTCTGGACTGTGGGTTGTAGGTTCGATTCCCAACCCAGGACAAGATCATTTGTGACAAACACTGATGTTTGTTCTGTTTCTGGGTTTTATATTGTATTTTATGTTTGTGTTTACAAACAAAAAGTATATAAGTCAGTCAGTTATCTGGTTCTCATAGCACAAGCTTTACTTAGTTTAGAGCTATATGGCGCTGTGTGAAATTTCCACAAATATTTATTTATTATTTAGAAAGTAACCTAAGTATTTAATACTTCCAATTTAAATTAAAAAGCTAATTAACGCTAAGTAAAAAGAAAGGATATTCATTTAGATTAAAATATAAAGTTTAATTTTTCAGTCTAGTTTTAGAGTTAACACAACTTTCGCCAACGCAAAAGGATGTTAAATGATGGATGGATGTTAAATGATGTTATTACACAAGAACGTGGTCAATTGAAATAACAGTAAGGATATTTATTTATTACTAGTTGCGCCCCACGGTTTCACCCGCATTTTAATTATTTGCTCATCCCACGGTAAAATTTCACTTTTCCGGGATAATACGCAGCCTATATGTTAAACCAGTGTATAAGCTATCTTGGTACCGAATTCCATCTAAGCCCAATCAGCCGTTTGAGCGTGAAGGAGTAACAAACATATACACATACAAACTTTCGCCTATATAATATTAGTGTGAAGTATGATGCGAATGTGATTCTTAAGAATTATAAGAGTGCCCGATGATGCATCAAAGACTCGAGTAACTAAATGACGGTTGCTTTTTTGCGTTAATATTCTAACTTTAATTTTCCTTTAATTAACTGAGTGAGAGAAGGCCTGCTTCAATTTACCAAATTTGCTTTCTGCGTCCCTACCTACTGGCCAAGGTACAAGGTCGTATTGTGCAACGAATTTTGAAGAACCTCAGTACATCATAATTAAGTTGTATAATTTCATGGAACTTTTTGTCGTCGGTGATTTTTGATTGGAAGAGTTTTCCCTAAAAGAAGGAAATCTACTACGTTCTATTTACCGACTAATTTTGATAATGGTGTCGATTCTTTGTCGCATTCTCTAATATAAAGTAAACTTAAAGTATGGCGGTACTCTTCTGATAAAGGGTAAACGAAAGAGACGGAAATATGTTAATTTCGTTTAGCTTTAGAGTATGCGACACAGAATCGACACCAAATATTTACCGAAAATATTTTACAAGTTTTAGTTAAAAAGACTTGTTTAGAATTTTGTTAAAAGTCTTTTAAAAATAAAGAAAATTTGTCAAAAGATTGTCAAGATAAGGTCGTGTGTATAGTTAGTAAGTAGTAATAATTTTTAATGACCAATTATCATATTTTTGCCAGCAGGCAGTTACAATTTAAACAAGATAGTGTAAAAATAATATTCTTAGTAGTATTCTTAGATATCTTACTCTATGGTTTGATATGTAAAATACTTGTCAATTAGTCTATGAATTAAATAATAAGAAAAAGTCTGTCGTATCCGGTGCCTGTATGCGAGTTGTCGCATTGTCTGTATCAATTATAAATAAATTAAGAAAGTCAGAAATACAGTTGTTTTTAATCGATCTGAATCGTGCTCAACCCAAGCCCAAGAATTATATATGGTGTCAGAAGTCGAGCGGCAATGGCAGATTCACAGGTACAAACATTTATTTTTCATGCCAACATCAAGCCACTAAAATTGCAAAATGGCAAAGATGCTATGAAGCCATGTGAAACATGGAGGATTTGGAAACAAAAATTTATGTTATTCCACGAAGCAAATGATTTGGAAAAGTTTCCACATTCGAAACAAATTGCAATATTTTTAAATACCATAGGCGATGAAGGCATAGAAATCTATAATTCATTCAATGTCGTAAAACAAAACGAGACGCTCAACTCCATTATTTTGAAATTCGATCAAAAATTTGACCCCTGCAAGAACATAACTGTAGAACGTTATAACTTTTTTACAAGATTTCAATCCACAGATGAATCTTTAGATGATTATGTCACAATTTTATACAACTTATCAGCTACATGTAACTTCGGAGAACTCAAAGAATCACTTGTAAAAGACATGTTTGTCATTGGCATAAAAAAACTCAAACATAAAACAATCACTCCTGCAACAAGAGAAGCTTACCACAGTACAGAATGCAGTACAGTTTGCCAAAAATGTTGAATTATCTCAGGAAAGAATGTCAAAATTACAAAAACACCAAACAGAAACAACTCAAGTTCAAGCAATCAAAAATAACAAGGGAAATAAATTTCAACAGTATAATAAAAATGATACAAATCGCTCTCGAAGCTTTACTCCAAACAGAAATAATAATTACGGAAGACAGAGAAGCCAGTCAAATCAATCAAGAAAATTTCAAGACAGGAAGAATTCATTTTCAGGCAGAAATAATAACAATTCATTTTCAGGAAATTTCAGGTCAAATTTTACAACCAATAATACATGCAAAAGATGTGGACAAGTTCATCGCTACAAGTGCCCAGCAGAAGGAAAAACATGCAATTACTGCAACAAGAAGAATCATTTTGCAAATTTTTGTTTTGAGAACCAGTATAAAAGAAAGGTTAGTTATGTAGATACAAAACAAATCTCTGAAATGTCAATAAATTCTCATAGAAATAATAATACTCAAAATTCACAAACTGAAATGATAGTTGGTAATATAAATTCATGCTCATCAGAAAAATGGCAAATAAATTTAATTATTAATAATTACCTAATTAATTGCCAAATTGATACAGGTGCTGATATAAATGTAATTTCAGAAAAAACATTACAACATTTACAAAACAAGACTCAGACAACTTTTATGATTCATAAGGCAGACAATAAAATATTTTCATTTTCAGGACAATTAATTGAAAACTTAGGTAGTGTAACTCTTAACTGCATATTAGAAAATGGACATTGTGCAAATATTGAATTTAATGTGGTGAAATGTAATTGTAAAACTATACTAGGATGGAAAACTTCAGAAGAATGCAATATTGTAAAAAGAATATTTCAACTAAATAATGAACAAAATTTTTATCATGAAAACAGGTCAGTACACTCTATTCTTAGTGAATATTCAGAATGTTTTGAAGGATTAGGTTGTCTCCCAAATGAAATTCACTTAGACGTTGATAAAACTGTCACACCAAAAGTTTGTCCAGTGCGTAGAATACCTTATGCATTACAGAGTAAGTTAAAGAAAGAGTTAGATAGAATGGAACAGTTACAGGTAATAGAAAGGGTAACCAAACCTACTGATTGGGTAAATTCAATTGTATTAGTCGAAAAACCAAATGGTATGTTAAGAATATGCTTAGATCCTAGAAACCTAAACAAAGCAATAAAGAGACCGCATTTTCCCTATCCAACATTTGATGATTTACGTTCTAAGGTGGCAGGTGCTTCAGTTTTTTCCAAATTAGATGCCAATTCAGGCTATTGGATGCTGAAATTAGACTCAGAGAGCAGTGACCTTTGTACTTTCAACACACAGTATGGTAGGTACAAATTTTTAAGACTTCCTTATGGTATAAACTCAAGTGGAGAAATATTTCATAGGATAATGTCAGATTTGTTCGGTGATCTACCTGGTGTTAATGTTTTTGTTGATGATTTATTAGTATATGGGCAATCACAAGAAGAACACGACCAAAACTTAAAAAATGTGTTTGAACGAGCTAAAGAAATTAACTTAAAGTTTAATAAGTCAAAATGTAAATTCAGTTTGCCAGAAGTTTCATATGTTGGTCATATTTTTAATAAAGATGGTGTATCCCCTGATAAATCCAAAATTGAAGCTATAATGAAGATGCCAAATCCGCAGAATATCAAAGAATTACAAAGATTTCTCGGAATGGTAAATTACTTAGGTTCATACATTCAAAACCTTGCTGAAGAGACTAGTATCCTTAGAGATTTGCTTAGAAAACAAAATGAATGGCAATGGACTAGTCAACATGATAAACAAATACAAAAATTAAAATCATTACTTTGTCAATCTCCTACATTAGTTCATTATGATGTAAATAAGTCAGTAAGATTATCAGTTGATGCTTCAAAAAATGCAGTAGGTGCTGTATTATTTCACGAAAAAAGTCCCATAGCATATGCTTCAAAATCTTTGAATAAGTCACAAGAACATTATGCACAAATAGAGAAAGAACTTTATGCTATTGTTTTTGGCTGTAAAAAATTTCATCAGTATATATATGGTAAAACCACTTATGTAGAAACCGACCACCAACCCTTAGTCACATTGTTCAAGAAACCTTTGTCAGAAGTTCCTAATAGATTACAAAGAATGATGATAGCTATACAAGCATATGATTTAATTGTTTCATACACTAAAGGTACTGAGATGTATGTGTCAGACACTTTGTCTAGAGCTCCTATTGATGACCAATACATAGAAAAGTTTGATTTAGATGAATTAGTAACAAATGTTGAAAGCCAAGTTAATTTACTCACTTCTAATTTAGCAATAACAAAAGAAAAGTTGGAAAAAATTTTGAGTGCCACTGAAAGTGATGAATCATTACAGTTACTAAAGGAATACCATAAAAATGGATGGCCTAACTGTAAACAACATTGTAACCCATTGACTTTACCTTATTGGCATATTAGAGATGAAATTCATGTAGTAAACAACATATTATTTAAAAATCAAAGTATTATAATTCCAAAGTCAATGCGCTCAGAAATTCTTTCTATATTACATGAAGGTCATATGGGTATAGAAAAAACAAAAAATTTAGCCCGTAGTACTGTTTATTGGCCTAACATTAATCATGATATTCAGATAAAAGTAGAACAATGCGAATCTTGTATGATTCATGGTTCAAACAAACCTAAAGAAACTTTATTGTCACATGAACAACCTATTTTGCCATGGCAGAAAGTAGCCATAGATTTATTTGATTATAAAAACAAAAAATACTTATTGGTAGTAGATTTTTATTCAAATTACATAGAAATTGAGTATTTAAACACAGATTCTAGAAGTAACTCAGTCATTAGAAAATTAAAATCAATTTTTGCTCGTCATGGAAACCCAATGCAAATTTTATCAGATGGAGGACCTCCATTCAATTCATCAGATTTCAAAGAATTTTTGAAAGACTGGGATATAGATCATATCATGTCAAGTCCTCATTTTCCTCGATCAAATGGTCTTGCAGAAGTATCTGTAAAAATAGTAAAAAATATATTTAAAAAATGTGAACAGTCAGGTACAGATTATTACACAGGTTTATTACAATACAGAACAACCCCTAGAGGGAATAACTTAAAATCACCTTCTGAATTACTAATGTCAAGAAAATTAAGAACTAAATTACCTATAAAATTGTCAAATTTAAAGCCTAAAGTAGTACATTTTTCAGAACATTCAAAAAACAAAACAAATGTTCTAGAAAAAAGAAAATTAAATTATGATAAAACTGCAATAAGTCCTCAACAATTTAAAGTCAATGATGAAATATTTTTCAAAAGAAATCCAAGATTTTCTACATGGACTAAAGGGATAATATTCTCAGAAACTAGATTCCCTAGGTCATACTTAGTAAAAGATGTAAATGATACAATTTACAGAAGAAATTCTCATCATATAAAGTTATTTAAATCATGTCTATCACAGCCTAATGATAACTTATATTATAGTCACAGGACTAGTAATAATTATAGTCAAAGTCAAGTAAAAGATAATTTGTCGAACAGTCAGTCACATTACAGTCATAAGTCAGTACAAGAATCAGATTCAGAAAGTCATGATGAGGGGGAAGATAATGTAGTATTTTATTTAAATATTTCTGAAAAAGAAAATATGATAAATATGGCTAGTATGAGCCAACCAAGTCGTATGTCAGTCAATGAATCATTCAAGTCTTTAGAGTCAGAAGAATCAAGTCAGTCCGATTCCGATGAATCAATAATCAGTGTAAATCAGATACTAGATGATATTTATTCAACAGAATCTATAGAGATAGAAGAAGATGTACAGAGTGATAGCGAATTCATACCAGAAAATATTGAGTCAATGTCTAGCTTAGCAAGTCAGTTAAGTTCTAGTAATATAGTTGAAAACTTACCAGATATGTTAGATATATCCTGTAGTAGTAATACTCCTGAAATAAAATATAGTTCTAGAGGTAGGAAGTTAAAGAAAACTAAAAGATTTAATTTGTAAAATACTTATTTTAATTAGAAACTTAAAACTTATTTATAAAACATTAAAAGTAGGTAACAGCAGGCACAATCACTATAAACGTAAAATGTTTAATATCTTATTTGTTTAAGTATTATTGTAATACTATGTTCTTATTTATCACTTATCACATATTTTTAATTGTTATTGGAAAAGTAAAATAAATTCATTTCAGGTTAGGAAATAGGAAGTAAATTGAAATGTCAAACGTCAAATTCAAATTGTAATATATTTAAAGATGTCAATGTCGTAGTCTTAAGTTGGAAATGTCAAAGTCAAAATTGTAACAGTTTAAAAATCAAGCCTTTGTAAAAAAGGGGCATGTAGTATTCTTAGATATCTTACTCTATGGTTTGATATGTAAAATACTTGTCAATTAGTCTATGAATTAAATAATAAGAAAAAGTCTGTCGTATCCGGTGCCTGTATGCGAGTTGTCGCATTGTCTGTATCAATTATAAATAAATTAAGAAAGTCAGAAATACAGTTGTTTTTAATCGATCTGAATCGTGCTCAACCCAAGCCCAAGAATTATATAGAAAGCCTGGTAAAAAATACTTTATATTGTCTATGGAAGGACTAGATATATTGAATTATTGCAAAAATTTTGTTTAGTTATTCTGCCGCCAGGCAGTAGTGTGCAAGCAGTACTGTGTTCCGGTTTGATGGGCAATGTAGGTGGCCGTGGCGCTTAACATCAGGTGAACGACTAGCTCGTCACATGTTTCAACAACATAAAAAAGAAGAAAAAAAAGCTGACACTCGCGAGGTCTTCTGCCGTTCTTAGAACCAACTAGTTTAATTATGTCGTAAGCAAGCCTAGCGCTTTAGGTACCAAGCTATAGGTAGCGGCATGAAAGTTTAGCGCTGAGTGAAATGTGGAGGGGATAGCTGCGAATGGGTACTGTCGCGTGCACAAATATTAATAAATTGTAATTGTTAAAGTTTGCAAAGCTTGTAACAGGTTGTTTTACTATTTAAGATTAACCTCTTTCAATGCCAGTTGAACAACACAATCACATGTACCTAATTAAAAAAAATGTAAAACCGTATTTGGCTGTAAGTTTTGCTAATTAAGATAATTATGTTAATGTTAAATTTTAAGAGCTGTGGTTTTTGTTTAATAAATAAAATAAAATAAAATAAAATAAACCTCTTTATATATAAATCTTACTTTAAAGAATCGATTAATTCATTGATTTCTCTTTTAACAAAACAATGCACGCCATACACAATTTTTCATGGCTGTCTTTTCAAAACAGTATTTCTTCTATTAAAATACACTAATAAACAAACCAACAATAACGAACGAACTCAAACTTAACAAAAAACAATAACAATGAATGGCAATAACAATACACCTTAAAACGCGACTGTACAGCCAGAAGTCCGCGGAGCGTCGTATGGGGCGGGGGACGAAATACGACTAGCCAACTGACGCCACGCACGCGCTCCTTTCGTCCTTCTAGCCCCTAGTGATGCCATATATATGACTTCTGCGCAGTGAAGATCATCGCTAGTCTCGTGCCGCTACTTATACCAGTACGTGCGACCGGCCTAACTTACCGGGCCTTACCGCTACACAGAACATAAGAAAGTTTCAAGTAATGATGCTAAGCAATCTAACCCAATGTGAAATGTTTAACCTTTATAGATTTTCGACTAAAATAAAACAAAAGAGTGAAATCACCATTATAATGAAGAGCAAAAAAGTATTGGAGAAAATAAGGTTATCTGAAATAGATACCACCCACTCGTTTATAAGAGATCTTTTATACTTTATATTTCGTTGGTAACACTACAGAGTTCTCTATCTTTACCTATCCATCTATTGGTAACATAAAACGAGTGTGCTTTAGACCATACGACTGAAGTAAAACTTCTTTAGTTTAGCTCCATCTATCGGCCGGTATAACTTTGTTTTTGCTTTGTTTAATGTTAATGTCGTCATCTCGACAATTGCAAATTGTCATTTTGCCAGACATACCAACATAATGATACAAATTTTTAACTTTGTTATGTTGACAATAAAGATCTATGTCAACCAACCAGTTTCATCTTCCGTTCGTCTCGCCACCTTCGAAAAAATAAATAAAGAAATTTTACTTCAAAAAGCAAATGTATCATCATGTCACGTCAACAGTCCTGCTGAATTGGCCTCCCCCATACAACGCCACTTTGAGCACTTATCATATTGCTAATGATGATGTTGGTTGTAACGACAGGCAGAATTTATCCAAATTTTTTTTATCGGTATATTATTTGTTAGAAAACTATTTATTGAAAAATAATTTATCGGAAAAATAATATATTGAAAAAATAATATATTGAAAAAATAATTTATTGAAAAAATAATTTATTGGTAAAATAATTTATTTGAAAAAATATCACTGGGCGAGAATACTGCGGCTAGTATGTTTGTTTGGTACTTCTTAAATTGGTTTCATAAGCTTTAATCTGAAGTTCTAGAAGACTCAAAACAAAACTATAGGAAAATTATAGGAAACTTACTTTGCCATGTTTTGATTTTCCGTGAAACTTAATTAGCCTTTTGATTAGATAGGAACTTGAAAAACTTCAAGTGAAATCACGTATTATTAAGCATTTTGCCTTTGCCGACTTTTTTATTCGAAAATTCTCCGTCTATAGAGCTTATAATTATGATGCGGGATTTGAAAAATCTGTACAAAAATACTGACAAATTCTGCTTATGCGATGGGGAACTATTTGTTCAAAAACTCTCGTTACTGGTACACTCTCTTCTCATTCTGGCATTTGTTCTCAGATTCTTTGACGATTTGCTTAAAAATCCAGTTACCATCATTGAAAGAAAAGAAAGAAAGAAAAACATTTATTCAACACTCACTTACAAAAATAAAATAAAATTTACAAGAATATACATACAACAAGAGAATACAATTAAATATAAACAGTACCTAGTTAGAAGTATTTAATAAGGGAAATAAAAGAGTAGATAATAGCGCGGAAGCAGTGGTGTCGAAAAGGGCTTAACTCAGCATTCATGCCGGTGTACTCAACAACTGCCGCTGATTTTCATTGAGCTTAACTATGAAGATATTTAGTGTACTGTTTATCCAAAAATCCCCATTACTGATTCACTGAGCTCAAATAAAGGGGACTTTGGACTAACAGCCTTATTAATAAATTAGTATTAGTCTCGGATTAGTTACTTCAGCTTTTGTCCTTTTTATGATACCGGAATATTTAGCTGGATCGAAAGAGACAAAAGATGGTGTAACTAGTCTAAAGCTAGTTAGTGTTTATTAATATGGCTGTATATGTCTAAAAATTCTGTTAGCGGCAAATTGAGCTTTTAATATTGTTTTTCGAGATTTGTGTACTATTTACTACATATTTTATAAAATTATAGATAACTGCGGCCCGCCGTTTCACCTGCGAATAAAAAGTAACCTATGTGTTAATATACTATATGAGCTATTTATATTCCAAATTTCATCCAAATCCGTCCAACCATTTCAGCGTGAAAGAGTAACAAACATCCATACATACAAAGTTTCGCGTTTATAATATTCGTAGGAAGTATAGGATAAAATATTTTGTATGATATTTTTTTTTAATGTTTTGGCTCCACACTTTTGTGTATTTAGCCAGTGTCAAGTAATTGATAATTTATCAAGTTAATGATATTTCACGCAAATATGTGTCAAGTCATAGTCGAAGTCATCAAGTCAAGTCATTGTCAAGTCATAGTCTAGTCAAAGTCATACTCCTAGTAAAGTGGTGGCAACTTTACTTGAAGCTTCTATGAAGTTTTGGAAACAACACGAAAAGACACGTTTCACCATCATTATACCATTTTCCCACACTCACGCCTGAAATCCAGCACTTAACGAATAGAATGCCACCAATTTTATGCACTAACACTGAAAATAACACAAGTTTTGGAAAATAATATAGTACGGCGACGCAATCTTTTTCGCTTTCCCGCCAAAACTCCCAAATATTTCTTTCTATATTGTTGTAAGGGATTTCAGGACACCAAGTTTAGCAGCTGTTTATTTTATACTGTGGAGTGGCATTACGTAACGTTCGAGATCGCGATCAGCTGTCACGCGGCTGACGCAGATGCTTGCTTATTGCCTACTCGGCAACTGTTAAATTGGAAACTTTGTATGTTCCCAAGAAGAAAGCTTAGCGTTTCACTTTATTATTGCAATGTTAAAGTTATCTTCCATAGAGACAATGTTTTTTGTCTCATTTTCGCACGGTAACGTTATGTAACCGAGTATGTTTACAGCATTTTATATCTCCATTTGTTGGCATGTGCCTGAAATTTTGCAAGGACTTTTTTATTTTATTCAATGTTAGTGAATGTTGTGAACGAGCTAGTTGTTCAACAAATGTTAAGCGATATTAGAACAGTGTCACTCGGAACTCCAAAATATAAAGTTTTGAGTGACACTGCACTGCGTACATCTTAAGACATCAGCACAATTAGGTAATAAGATTACTCGACTGCGAGATCAGAGGGGTGATCACAAAACATTGACTGCAATGCAACAGGAGAAATTTCCATACTAACTATACACATAAACTGCGTATTTAAACTGTCAAATCCCCACAAATTCATTTTTCTATCGGTTGAGTTACGTGATCACCCAGCAGATCATAAAGCCTCAATTGTTTGGGAAGATAGGCCCGTGGATCGTAGACTTGAAATGAAATAACACAATGGCAAGTTCGGATTAAGTGAACGGTATATTGCACAAAATATACAATACTGAATACTCGTCAATATTGGTATTAAAACAATGATTAAATTAGATTTATTCACACAACAGTAAATAGCCGGCATCGGCACAGGGCGGAAACAGAAGAGACATAGACAAGAGTTGACACATTTGACATTACATACACTGACATTAGTCTATCATTCACACAGAGAATAAATATTAATGAGCATAGTGTTGCATACATAAAAATACTAACATTATTAATATCCATTACCCAGTAATTTCACTAGCTACAGTACCCTTTAAACCGGAACACAGTAGTGTTGCGCACTACTGCTGAGCGGCAGAATAACTGGCAAAGCGGTGGTACCTACCTAGACGAACTTTGCAGAAAAGTCCTACCACCTAGTAAACATACTGTAGTTACCGAGAAGGGTTGAAGAACATTTGAACTGACTTCAAAAAGGACAGCTTTACACTCAGCAGCACAGAATACTATACTCAACAGTCACTGCTAATTTTAGTTTTATTTTCTATTTACGTTTTTTTTTTCATACCATTATTTTGACAATCAATCACATTAGTTGAGTCCAAAACGTGCTTTTCGTATAGATTAAAAAGTGCTTTTCGTTGAATGTGGTTGATTTAACACCTTTTTTAAAGGAATATTTTTATAATATTACAGAAACTGAAGTGAGTAGTACTCATAACTACTACTATTACACGGCTAAAACTCACGAGATACAGTCGAATAACTCGACCGGTGTTCGGGCAATAAAGATGCCCATCCTCAAGGAGTACGTGCGGCGAGTTTATTGCCCGAACACCGGTCGAGTTATTCGACTGTATCTCGTGAGTTTTAGCCGTGTTAGTTGTAGTTATGAATATTTTTATCCTGGAAAATTACGCGTTCCTGCAGTAAACAGGTAAGTTGCGGGAAAACCGGAGGGTGTCTTTCATAATATTACTAAATACATGAGCGAGCCAGTCAAGCGTGTGAACCCTTCCTAAATGAACGAAGGTTCCGGAAATGATGTTGATAAATCTCAGGGGAGAGCGTTTTTTCCTAATCATACATTATTTATGTTGTTCATTAAGACTTATGGGGTGGCCATGGGTAAAGGTATAGTTGGGTGAAATTGCTTTATTAATGTAATTCATTATACATTGAAATATATTGTATAATGGTACAGCATAGAAATAATTAATAATACAATATAATAATAATTATATATTTAGCTGTCGACCGCAAATCAATCACAATCAACAAACTTCACCCGATAAATCATAATTTTAATCATAAAAATTATATGAGACTTTCAAATTATCGATAAAAAGTTCATATTAGTGTGAAGAATAATGCACCACTGAAGGTTATAGAAAATTTACAAAATGTGTGTGTTAATGTGTTTGTGTGTTTATGCGCGTGTGTGCGTGTATGTGTGTATGTGTATTGTAAAGTAAAAACATACCTGAAAGCGTAAAAGATAAAACGGCGAGGGCCTAATTCAATGCATTTTTTCTTCAATTCAGCCACTTGGTCTGGAAACTGTAACAATTCAGTTTGTCTGTCTGTTTATAACTGTTTATTAACAGACATATTTTGCAATTTATCGTGAATAATATAATAAGAATAAAAATAAAAAATAAAAGTAAAGCAAGTATTCAAGGAAAAGCCAGTATTTCCAAAATCCCCACCAGATGATGGCATGGTGGGGTTTCGGGAATAAGTAAATATGGTCACCCCACGTCCAGTCCCACAGATGTTTCCGGTTGGCTAGTACTAATAATGTCCGCAATGGCATGATGGAAGTGACAGGTGCTATATATCTGGCCTAGTGTTCACAGACTACAAGAATTGGAGGATTAGTGCGCGGAGAACTAAACAGTGGCGACTTCGAAGTAATACCAAATAGCAAAACCATACAATTCCAAATGCAGCGTCTAAATAAAGCAGTGGTCAAAAAAGATGCATTAGGCTTAGGGACCCGAAAATGATCGTGATGAAAATTATATTGAACATCATACGCAGCTATTTGAGCATACTTCAAATTCAAATCAAGTCAAAAATAGTTAGTTAGTTTTAGTTATCGTATCATTGTGGTATTTAGTTAAAAGAATAAAGGCAAACTGGCAAAATTAAAAAAAAAACAAAGTTCTTCTCTGTTGTATGACAGGCATAAAAATAACCACAGAGAAAAATAATGTACAATTAAATTAGTGTACCTATTATAATATAAATATGACTATATTATATATATAGATGCATTATTAAGCACTAGATTTTGTGGTCCGAATACTCACTTCACTGAATTATACTGCAATCCGTACACCTCACTTTAGTGTGGCTTCGACATTGATGCAGTGTGGACGTGCGTACGGAGCGACGAATTTTAAAGAATTTGAGCTAAAATATATTAAACATTTGACAATTTATTTGATTACACTTTTTTCATTAAATTTATTTAGCTATTAATACATTTTAAAACGCGAGGTTTAATAAATTTTGATAAATAAAACGCGTACGTACAGTGCTTGCGTTTTGAACGCAACATAAAAAAAAATATACTCTATACGCGGTCTAACGCTGCATATAACTTTTAGTTTAGACGACGTAACTTACCGGTAATAGAACATAGAGTGTTCATGAACGTTCTTATCCATCGGTAAAATATATAATATCTTAATGACTAAATACGATTCAGTTTTTTTTATAAAAATATCTTAATAGGCAAAATTCGTTTAATCCATAAATTTACTCCTAGTACAATCATACTAACTATTACTAAATGTAACTAGCTATTCGCCCAATATATTTAATTTAGTACGACTTATCTACACTGAACTAACTCTGAAAGCAAGTTGACTTGACTTGCTATTTGGTTTTTCTTTCTGTAGCGTTATTTGCTAGCGTTATCAACCATCTATCTACTTTATTCTTTAAATCTGAGCATGCACCGTACCCCAATTATTCAGGACCTAATATGAGGTGACGTGAGGTGCTTCTATGAAATTCATGGTGAATTAAGGGGGAAGTTTATACTTATGGTTGCTATGATGAAATAGTTTTTACTATAATGAACACGACTGGCAGACGGCTTGGTAATTGTACGAGTAGAATATTTAATGTCCACACGGACTGACTTATACTTAACGTTAGATTATATTACAGAACTAGATGCAATTTTATATGCCTTATTTCATTTCCTGTTTTATGTATTATATTAATAATATACACATGTATGGTTTATTTGTATTATGTATGTTTATGTAGTAAGTATATATGTGTATATATTAGTGTATGATTAAATATGTATAATATGTAATTTTATGTGTAAGTATTCTTGTTTATCCGTTCTTTAAACATTAATAAAATATATTTTTCGAATTGTGCATTGGTTCCACCCCCTCAGGGTCTAGGCTGAAAATTAGCGCTGGATGTCTCTGATGACCAGCAATATGCTGAGCCGACGCCCATTCGATACTTGTTTATTTCTATTCATTATGTAAATATTATATGTATGAATTTAACCTGTTTTTGTACTTTAATTTTAGACAAGTATTGAATAAATGTTTTTCTATTCTATTCACGGTTACATCCATTATGCATTTTTCTAATATTTTTTTTTAAATCTTTATTTTTTATTAAGAAAAAGTACATTAATACTAGTGTACATTAATAAACCTAGTTATGACTACTACTTGCATGCATGAAATCTAAGATAGAACATAGTAAATGTAACATAATCAAAATTTTTGTTTGCTTTAGTAAATATAGAATAATTCAACATTTAATAAAAGAGTAACTTGGGACATCCAATTTTCTAATACGATCTTTAACACCACCTGAATCTGTTTGGGGGTTACATTTTCAAAAACTTATAATGTGCTCCTACTTTCTGTGTTCTTGTTTGGATCAGCATTTGGCCACATCTCACCTTATGGTAAGTGCAGATGAAGCTAAACATGGGTACGCTTAACGAAAATGTACCTATTCACTCCACTATTGAAAACGTTTAGGTTAGAGGGAAAAAGAGGTGAAATTGTTTGCTATAATCACCACGATTGGCAAACATCTTGATGAAGGCAGTAGATTATTATGGAGACTGAGGAGAATACTGTTGCCTATTCCCTGAATATTCCCTTAGCTTACGGCACCCGTGGAAAGAGAAGGGGAAAGAGAAAGACTTAATATATGGACGGGACCTTTTCAAAGAACTTGAAAAGTTTCAGCCCATAAAAGCCATAATATATTTACTTATATTATTTATTTTTGACTGGCTCGATAGCTCAGTTGGTAGTAACCGTGCCTTTTGGACTGTGGACTGTGGGTTCAATTCCCACCCAAGACAAACATTTGTGAGATGAACATAGGTGTTTGTTTTGTGTCTGGGTGTTATATTGTATTCTATGTATGTATTTACACACAAAAAGTATGTAAGTATTGTATCAGTTACCGGTTCACATAGTACAAGCTTTGCTTAGTTTGGGGCTAGATGGCGTTGTGTGAGATGTCCACATATATGATTTATGATTTAAGATTGACGCATCGGGCCATCTCTAGTAAGAAATGAAAGCTTTTTTAGCATTAGGCATATAATAAACACATTGACTAAAAAAGGCAACAAATGAAGCTGTAAAACTATTTACAAAACCAATGTATTACAATAACAAACAACTATAAAACAAACTTCAAAACCCAACTAAATAAACATTCAAATAATTAATTTCATTTACCGTACGCAATTATTTCACAATAGTAAACCATAGAAATGTTTAGTTGAGTATAAAACGAAAACATTTCTGTGTAGATTTAAGGTTCTTGCCTAATTTCGGGAGATTCCATTATAGTAAAAACAAAATATTAGCAATGCTATTACGTTCTAGGAAGCCTTTATTGGAATACGTGTTTACGTCTAGGCTTTGAAATTACGACGTCTGCTCACCTACTTGTAATAAACTGATTGTTTTTGTCTGTCTGTAGATACAATGCTTCTATTCTCTCGCGATTAGAATACATACTCGTAGTTGTTATTTAGGTAAACAAAATTATTTTTCTATACGTTTTTAGTGTTATTACATTCTCTGTAAACATATTACTAAAAAACGGTTTGCTTTAGACCACACGACTGCATTATAACTGCTTAGGTTTAGCTCCATCTATCGGTCGGTGTAATTTTGGGTTTACTTTTGTATTGTAAATTGTCATTTTACCGGACATACTAGCGACGATAGAAGCGAGAAGAGGAAAAAATGTTTGGCCACCTAATGAAACATAACCTAATGAAAAACATCATAGAAGGAAAGATAGAAGGGATAAAAGAAGAGGCAGACCTAGAAGGGCTTATACAGGTCAAATAAAAGAAAAAAATAGATGTCATGTCAGTTAAACAGGGAGGTTAAAACATTGGCCGAAGACCGAGAACGATGAGATGACTGACAAGAGCTGAACTCTTAAATAAGAAGAAGAAGAAGAAGACCAACATAATAATACTCGGGTTGTCTGGAAGAGATCGTTTTAAGCGTTAAGACCATCCATTGTAACACTTACTTCTTAAGTTTGTGCTTGGAAATTGTTTCTGTAATGTGGTGTTTCAATAAAGAGTTTTATCTATCTATCTAATACAAATTTTAAGTAATTTTTAACTTTGTTATGTTTGCCTCGCTAGCTTACTCCCCAAGTCAAGCGTACGTAAATAAGTTTTACTTCAAAAAGGAGGTTATATTTAAATCTAATGTAATTGTATATTGTTTCAGATGCAAATAAATCTGTCCAGATGATGTCCTCGGCTCCTCTCAGGGGCTGATAACATGTCGCCGGCCGCGCTGCTGATATTCTGTTCGCTGCTCACGAGAACGCTATGCGTCATAGCGCCGCAGATCCCAGGTATAACAACGTTATGCCTAGCACTTAGCAAACTTCGACTATATTAAAAAAAAAATGAATTAAGAACCTGCTTTTTAAAGTCAGTTGAAAATATATCCTCCAATAAATACTGTAAGTACTTACAAACTGTTAAAAATCCTCGACACAAAAAAGAAATACAATTCGCCATTTTGTGGTGGCGGCCATCTTGGATTCACATCCTTGTTGGATCACAATTGTTTGTTCTGGGTGGAGATCGAACCCACAACCCACAGTCCAGAAAGCAGGGTTACTACCAACTGAGCTATCGGGCCAGTCAACCAACCTTTTTTTTGAGGGGGGGGGAATGCTACCATGCGAGTGGTGGCAGGGGGTATGTGGGCCTCGAACCCACTAAAACCCCCCGTGAGCCCTCGTCCTCGGGGTTGCGGCTGCAGTCCAGCCAACTCACCCCCAATCAAACCCATTCAAGCCTTACAGCTTTGAAGTCAATATAATAGGTCTTTACCTATGAAATTGCCGTATTGCAGTACAGACTTTTTCAAACAAAAAAAGTTTTGATTGGCTATGAATTCTAAATTCAAATTAATTTTGTTTTAAAAATATGACATTCTATTTACAATATAAGTCTTTTGTTTATTGATTAGCGTTGTATTTTCATTACATTTCAACATTTTTCCTCATAATGGATACTTTGAAATTTCGTGTAATTATGGAATATGAGTTCCGTCGTGGCACCAACGCGGCACAAACGACACGTAACATCAACGACGTTTACGGAGAGAACTGTACAAACGAACGTACAACCCGTTATTGGTTTGCTCGGTTCCGTTCTGGGAATTTTGACTTGAAAAATGAGCCTCGTGGTCGTCCGGAAACTTTGGTCAACAATGATGAATTAAAGGCGGTTGTGGAAGCTGATGAATCTCAATCTACAGCTGAGCTGGCAGCAGCTTTTGATGTTAGCATCAAAACAATATTGGTCCATTTGCGACAGATTGGCAAGATAAAAAAGCTTGATAGATGGGTGCCCCACGAACTTAACGATCGCCAGCGCAACGTACGCGTCGAGACTTGCCTTGCGCTGCTTAACAGGCACAGAAATGAAGGAATTTTGGACCGAATTGTTACGTGCGACGAAAAATGGATTCTTTTTGACAATCGAAAGCGCTCAGCAAGTTGGTTAGATCCTGGTTCGATATCAAAGCAATGTGCAAAACGAAAAATGACCCCTAGAAAGGTGATGGTCACAGTTTGGTGGTCTAGTGCTGGTGTGATTCATCATAGCTTTTTACAAAACGGCGAGAGCATTACTGCAGATATGTACGTTGAAGAACTGACCACAATGATGGCGAAACTCGCACGTCTGCAACCAGCTTTGGTCAATCGATCGTCTCCACTGCTACTTCACGACAACGCGCGACCCTATACCGCACAACAGACCGTCTCTAAGCTGCATGAGTTGGGTTTGGAAGCTCTCCCTCATCCGCCATACTCACCAGATCTTGCGCCTACCGACTATTACTTTTTCCAAAATTTGGACAACTGTTTAGCGGGAAAAAAATTCAATTCCCGAGAGGCAGTACAAAACGCCTTTGAAGAGTTTGTTGTCCCCGTCCTGCTGATTTTTTCAAGAAGGGCATCCATAAACTGCCACAGCGTTGGCAAAGATGCATTGATTGCAGGGGTGATTACTTTGAATAAAAGAAATAAATAAGTTCGAAAAAAAATACTTTAACTTTTTTCAAACAAAACGGCAATTTCATAGGTAAAGACCTAATATATTACAATTTAAAATCGATTCTGCTAAGCTACTCGATAATCCGTGAATCCAATAAACATAGAACTTGGCACAGGGAAGCGATTATCCAGATAATTAACTTAATTATCAATTAGAGAGATTTGTTCCATTGAAATACTTCGACGCTTGGGGACGTCGTTAGTTACTGCCAAATTGGGCTCTACTCCTGATTCTTAGCACGTACGAGTCTTTAGAGAATTGACCTTATTTCTTTTAGGAGATTTATGTTGTTAATCTTTTGTGATACACTTACTTGCGCTGTTTCTTTTGTATCGAAGAGTTTTCCATGCGTTCGTGACACAATGCTCCGAGTAGATTTGAGAGGCGTGGCGCTTGAGGGGAATGGTTTATAGCTGTGAAAGACATAAATGATGGTAAACGAAACATGTTGCTGGAGATCTTCACATTCTTTATCATTATAACGTAATGTTGTGGTGTGTCAGTGTTTGTCAGTGGCGTGCCTTGGGCAGTGGCATGCCTTGGGCAGTGGCATGCCTTGGGAGAGGCTTATGTCCAGCAGTGGACTAATAAGCTGATGATGATGATGATAACGAAATGTTGGATTTATCATAATTGTGACTTTTTGGTCATAACAATCCCATGTCATGAAGAGTATGGCTCAGCGGTAGCTTGTGCCACTTCCAAGCCAACGCACTCTTTTTCGAATCTCATTCGGCCTAGCACCAATAACTGTTTATGTACTGAATTATAATTTTTTTTTATTTTTATATTACATATTATTATTATTATTTTCTTTTTTTTTATAATTTGCACTGCAGAAAACATCGTGAAGAAAAGAAATATAGGTACTTAACAAAAGGATACTTGGACATGCCAATTTCTATTTTTCGAGATCTTTGAGTCATCTACCATCCCACACTTGGTTTGACGATATATTCAACAAATAAAAAAGTTACAAAAACGATTACACTTTGGTTAAACTTATCGAATCAAAGGCCCTTTTGCGCGTTGTAAGTAATGAAATGAAAAGAGCTAACCCAGAGTTAACTAACTTGGATTAAGTTGGTAAACAGATAACTAAATTTGTATCTTGCACGTTTGGAAAATTGATAGAGGTTAATTATACTTTAGCTTGGCCGGTAGCCCATTCTATAAGACTTTATGGTACATACACAGAGTAACCAGTTAATTTTTCTCTCATCTGTAATCTGTGATTCTATAGATTTTTTTTAACAGACATAAAATAAGAATATAGATTCGAAGAATACGATAGTAATGCGGAGAAGTGTAAGAGATTAAATGGCCACTTGATTATATTTTGCAATATTATCTCGGGCACCATTATTATTTAAATTATGTTTAGACGTCTAACATTTTCTGGTTTATACATTTTAATTTGCGAATATTAAGATGAATTGTATAATTTAAAGATGAAAAGTATCAATACAAAATTTTCTGCTAATGTCAAATATAACAATAAAACGAAATTTCAAATGACACATGTTATACTAGTTTAATATATGTCTTTTATTTTAACAAATTAAGTTTTGGTTAAATATGTAACTGAAATAGTAAACTAACACTGACAAGACCTTTAAAGCCTTATTAATAAACGGGTATTAGTCTCGGATTAGTTACTTCAGCTTTTGTCCTTTTTTTGCTACTGAAATATATAGCTGGATCAAAAGAGACAAAACATGGTGTAACTAGTCTATAGCTAGTTCGTGTTTATCAATAAGTCTGTTAGAGATTACCTTTTACCATGAATTTGAACTTATATCTAACTAATAATTCTTCCACAGATTTCAAAACCGGTGACAAAAAAGTAATAAACGGCCCTTTCTGGCACGAAGTATTCACGGAAACGTACGAAGAGGATCACGACGATGACGTCAGCACCACTACTTCCGAACCCTTGCCTTTCTTCGAAGACGATGCGTCAACAAACAATGTGACTGCGCAGTTGGGAAGCACCGTCCATCTGCACTGTCGAGTCCACGACTTGGGTGAAAAAACGGTAATTTCATTAAGCACATAAAGCAAAACAGAGAATAAACTTTTTAGCATTTTCAAACATTTAGAAAGAAGAGTGCCTTTTGCGAAAAATGTAATTTAAATTATGATTGTTTTAACCTGTCATGTCCTACTGTTGGGTAAAGGTTTCCATTTCTCATTGACATGACAGACTGTGGTGTGGTGGTTGAGCAGGTCGGCTCATAGCCCGGAGGCGGCAGGTTAGATTTTCGCAGCAGGATAAGTATTTGTGCACAGAAAAAAAAAAGTGCAAATACCTGTTCTGAGTCTGAGTGTCGTAGGACCATGGTCCTCGTAGTTTCTGGGTCCCTAGACATAGGGAATCTTAGTAAGGGTCCAGGTTCTATGTATGTGGTCTTATTATCATTATTATTATTATTATTATTTATTTTTAATTATCTCCATCCTTGGCGATATCTATCTACACAGGTTAGAAAGCACTTACTAAGTCGCGATCTCTCTCTCTCTCTCTCTCATCTCATCTCATCTCTCATCATGTCTCTTACCTTTGACCTTTTCTAAAAATCTATGTTTTTCTGTATTGTGTATTAAGGATTCTTGACTTCTAACTACAACTTATTACGGCGGTGGCGGCTCGGCGCCGACAGTCAGCGCCGAGCCGCCACCGCCGCCGCGCGTACTCCTTGAGGATGGGCATCTATATTGCCCGAACACCGGTCGAGTTATTCGACTGTATCTCGTGAGTGTTAGCCGTGTAATAGTTGTAGTTATGAGTACTACTCACGTCAGTTTCTATAATATTATTCCTGACTTCTAACTGAATTTTCAATTAGTGCGCTTAGTATTATTGAACGTGACATTAAACTTACAGAATCTACAGGATCGTCAGTAACCTCTAGATATAAAGATACCACCTATTTAAAATGCAACGTCTTATCTCAGCATCTGACGAGCATGAATGTGGATGTTACTTACTACATCAAAATTACTCGAAATATTCTAGACCTTTGATCACGTTTGTACGTGCAAACCTTGTACTGACAGACAGTGTTCATATTTTAATGCCATTTATACTTCATCTAGCTTTCGAGCATTTGGTTTTGAGATGGTAAAATTAATTTGAGATTAGTTAAATAGTTCACGTTCTTGAATAGGTGAGCAATGAAAATTAGTTTTAGATTAGCGCTGAGTTTGTTCAAGAATGTCTAGATAATGTTAAATTAACTACGTAATATATTTTAACCCCCATCATACGTTTTAATGGTCTATTTTATTTGTGTGTGGCGAAGAGGCAAGCAATTTAGTTTCAAGTGTTAGCACTCTTCTTTAGCATTTCACGTTCAAGTATTTAAGCCCCGTGCTTTCTTCAACCCAATTTCAAAGTTTATACTAAACTAATTGAGCCCCGCAGTTTCACCCGTGGATAGTGGATAAAAAGTATTTTAATTATTTGCTCATCCCACGAGAAAATTTCGCTTTTCCAAGATAAAATGTAGCCTATATGTTACTCCAGTGTATATACCAATTTGGAACATAGAAAGGCTTCTTTTTATCCACGGGTGAAACTGCGGGGCCCAGCTTGTATCACATATTATTTATATCAGACGAGCAAGTGTAAGTTAACATTTTTCCATAGACATCCTGGGTTCGTCGACGAGGGGAAGAGCTGCATTTGCTCTCGTTCGGACGGCACACGTACTCGGCTGACTCGCGGTACTCACTCGCGTTTGAACATCCGAACGACTGGCGACTTCTCATCCAATATGTTGCTGAGCGGGATGAAGGTTACTACGAGTGTCAGATATCAACGCATCCACCTCTCGTGAGGCGCGTTCATCTCACTGTAGTTGGTAAGTTATTTTACTCTCATTCGTATATATAATATTCTCAAAAATCAATCATCAAATTCTGTGTAGTTAAGTGTGATCCTGTGTGGTTTTGTGTGGTATATACTAGCCAAATATAAATAATTTTGTTAATTAGTTTGAGCGAAATTACACTACGTATTTCTGTATCATTTTGGACTTAAGATGAAATTTCGCGAGTCTACGCCTAAGTCAATTTTGTTTTTATATATGCTATTTTTTAAGTTGAACTTACTCTCGTTCAAAAGGCTCAACCACTCACTTTTATCCCATGTATATATTTTTGTTCGGACGATAGATGTCCTGACTCACATTACTCCTTCGAATTCAAACGTCCGAATGACTGGCGCTTTCTCTTTCATCCAACGCGGTTAAATATTTAAATGTTTAAATAAAGCAATCTATAATGTACCTAATCACTGATTGCATATTTAGCAAATAAATAATTTTTGATAATTTGATTGATATGATTTGATTTGCATCGCTGTGCAGATGGAAAGATATTACGATTGTCTGATATCAACACATCCACCGCAAACTGAGTTATACTTCTTTAAAACTGTTATTTATCATATAATATTGTGGCAAAAGACCCTACCAATGACACCTTGTATAATTAGATGAAGTTAAAATGCCGAATATATGTAGCATGTCGATTAATCATTTTTTTTAACACGGCAAATTGCCTTTATTTTCTAAATACTACAATGATTTAATAACTAATACTAAAAACTACTTACTACAAAAAAAAAGAAACATTTGGACTATATACTGGCTGCGATGACCTATAGACAGTCCAAGTACTCAAGCCCACTACCAGAAGATAGCGTACCCAACAGGCTGGCAGCATTGCCCTGTCGATTAATCATGAATATTTTTTGTTATATTTTCAAAACATTTACATAAAATCACAGGACACGAGAACTGTCACAGGTGGTAAAAGAGAAGCCCGGAGGGAGTTCCACCAGTGATGTTTTGTTCACCGCAAATTGTCAATTTATTTCATTGACATTCAGAAAATAACCTGTATATTTTTGTAGCTCGAACAAAATGTTTTGTTACAATTTAAGTTTTTTGTCTCCTAATTTTAAATGTATCATTAAATAAAGACATAATATAGATATATGGATAGAAAATTCTTTATTGCAAAAACAATAACAATAGAAGGTACATAGGCGAACTTACTACTCACGTCAGTTACTATAATATTATAATTAAAAATATTACAACATTTTAGAGCAAAGTTTTTTCAATTAAATCATCCAAACATTTAGCCATAAATAGTAAAAATAGGTAACACTTAAACAAACGTCTGCCTGTCAATAAAAAGAAGTTCCAAAAAATCTAGACGTTACGTCTTGAACTCAAAATAAAACACTTTCAAATGGCTTTCATGACAATTCCAATGCTATCATAGTTCTTAGAAATACTGAAATAAAAGCGCTTTAAGAAATAAAAATAGGCATATCTTTTGCCAACGCAAAATAAGCCTTTTAACTTGTAGCCAAATGTCTAAGGCTGAGTAATCTTTCTTGGGTCCAATTTAAGGTTTGCGTCATCTTATCACTGTAGATTTGAGAGCGTAGTAGGGATGGAACAAACAACTAAATTTGGTATTAGCTTAAACTTGTTTACGTTAGAGACTTACTCTTTTGATTTGGAAATTTAATTATTTCTTAAAATTATGAAATTCGGAGCAAAATATTATTTCGCTCTAATAAAATATCAATTTTAAACGGATATTAACCTAAGTGTTCGCAAGATCATAAAGGCATTTTATTTTATTTTCTTTGGAAAACTAACAGCTAAATAAAAAAATAGATATATATGTAAGTAACATAGCTATTTAAAAGTTTTCATAACTACAGTTTACATATATATTATTATATTTTTAAAAATGAGTATAAGAATACAACTACGCTATAATTAAGGACAGTGAATGTTGTTTTAATATCACACATTTATCACCGATATAGTACGTCTTATTTAGTCATTTATGATCCTAGTTTTTGTTATTATTATTCTCAAAACATATGCTGATTTCAATGAGTCATTGAACTTGTACAGGGTTATGCGCGATAGGTGTAATGCAAAGTTTAGCCCCACTGCAAAAGTCGGATCCAAAGGCCGTAGTCACGAGGGGACTGAGTCTAAATACCAAAATTACCCAAAATGAATTCTTATATTAAAACATATGAAGCAGACAGCTCATAAATAAATGTCGAACAATCATTATTGTTAGAATCAAAGTAAGCCAATGCAAGACATACCATTTCTTTCCAAGTACGAGTCTCATCCCTAATAGAATTAAGGTTGTTTACGCAAGACCTTGGCAGTTTATGCGTAGCCTATGAGATCTAGCCTACTTAGGCACTCTAAATGTAAAGAGGCTACCGAGTGTACCGAGTAACCGAGATGAATTCTTAGAGCCTCAACTCGCACAAGCGGGATTCATTCATTAAGGATTATATTCACTTGTAAGATGAAAGAGGGTAAGAACTATGCATAAAAGATTTATTATGAAAAGACTGACGGTGTAAGATTGGCAGCAGAGAAAAGACGCAAAGAAGTTTGTTATGCTAAATTATTAAATATGTGATATCCTTTAACGTAATTAAAGTATTGTATATAAAAAAACTTAATGGAACTTTCTAGAATATAATACTTCGATAAAATTGCAACTAAACGCTCTAAAGTAAGCATCTGATTCTGTGCCTAAGATCAACGTAGAATCACTTTTATCAAAGCTTTGCCATAATGACAGGACGTTGATATAGTAGCTAGAAAAACAGCGAGAATGGCAAAAACTGCAAGAGCGTCACCTCACGGTTTTTTGGGTTCAGACGTTATAGTTTCAGCCATTACGAGACAAACGGTTAGAAATTTGGTAATTTGAGATTAGTTTCTAACAATACGGATGCTACAATCTGATTCCTAGTCATGCTGATATCTCAGGATGATGTAAACTGTACCATGCAAAATGTATAATTTAGAGTTCAAAGTGGTACTGCAACTATTATGGGCAACTGAGACGCTTAACATCAGATAAAGGCTATCTCGTCACATTTTTCCTTAAACTAATAAAAAAACAGTATAAATGGAGCAATACTTCTGCAAATAGATTTAAAAAAAATCTTATCTTAGTACATTGAATTATCATATACCAAAGGTGAGGCTTCTCACCTATACAGTTATTTTTGCGATATTGTACATACAACACAAGTTCACGAAGAAAAAACCCACGCTGTCTTTTTAGTAGTCATAAGATAAGCCGTGTTACAAACTTTTTATGATAATTCGTAAAAATGTGTACTAAAAAAAGAAGTCGAGAATATTGGCGTTAAGATTTTATACTTACAACTGAGAAAAAGGTCAGTCACCTCTGTAGATTAGATTTGTGTTTAAACTAACTGCGCTTCGTGGGTTCAGCCACGTGTTTGATATAAAATTTCACCACCTTATTCCCCTTTTACTTTTCTCCTGTCGTAAAATCCTTTCTGAGAACGGATTATTCATAAAAAAAAATAACAAGAAAAATGTGTATTGCAAAGTTTCTTAAACGTGGATTTGCAAAATTTGAAACTTTGTGTTTATGCAAAGTTTCAGATTTGTTGGATTTAAATTTTGTAATTGATCTAGGAGTGATATATTGCTTTGATATCTCAGATAGATAGAGATATTAGATATTGTATAATATAACCAGAATCACACAGATCAGACTTGTTGTATTGAAATTTTCGGGAACTAAGTATACAATTTTAACAACATAGATGTATATGATGCATACACGACAATTCTATTGACTATAATAATTATACAAATATATGGAAGAAATAGACAAAATACACTAAATAACTATTACGTATGATACTTGGATTTTTATTGCATGAATTTAATTCCAGTATTTCAAATCTATAAATAAGCAATACTCAGATATAACCCCATAATAATATTTAGATGATCTCATTATAGCTTCCAAAAAATAATTAGGTTTATATTTATGTTCTTTCCTCAGTGGGTTATTTAACGTCCTTCTCAGTTTTACTTCAGTGAACGTTGCCTTTATAATAATGTTTTACATGAAAATTTACTTTAAAGATGTTCTTTTTTTTTTATTTTGTAGGACTACTAGCTTTTTTTGTGATTATAATTACCGCCCCTCTTTTTTACGATACTTACGTGTAATGCCATAGTGGTTAACTTTCTTATATTTTTTATCAGACTTTTATCTCCAATTCAAAATGGATTATCATTGACTTCACAGATCCTGATCAGTTCCGCAAAAGCTTTTCTGTATCGATCCAAGCCTTTATATTCAGAAATCTAGGAATATCAGTATTCCACACATTACGTAAAGGTCTTATTTTCGTAATATTGGAAAGTACGATACGACAACATACCCGATTACGATTCATGAGAGTTATCCGATTTTGTTATTTTTGTATCTACAGCGAAGGCAAAAACTTTAGCGCTATGGAAATGATCGCAGTTGCTCAACTTTTTCTTTGTACATACTTTGAGATTTAGTTTTCGTTAGAAAGCACGAAAGATTATCCTTGATGGACCGATCAGATCATTCAGATTAAACCTTAGATAATAGCCATGCTAACATACGCAGCAAGTATATATTTAGGTTTGAAAAAACGGTGATGATGATGAAAAGTAAATAACAACCTATTCACAGACTAACCAAGTGTGAATATGAAATTTCATCAAAATCGGTTCGGCCGTTTCGGAGGAGTATAGTAACAAAAACTGTGACACGAAATTATATATATATATTATATACAGTTAAAATTAAATAAATATTTCATTTTGAGGTGTCTACCGGTAGTTCATGAGTTAATTTTATTTATTCAATCTTTAATATTTATTTGTAACCCGATATCACATGTTGATATCCTATCCATGATGTAATGTATGTAGATAAACTTTATAGGGATTTCGTTGAAAGCTAGTAAGTTTCGTTTCGTATTAATGTACTTATTTCCATTTGTCAATGTATACGAGGGTATAATCTTAAACATAATGTGACTGGGGGGCATAAAGTAGGTTTCAGATGGTGTCTTGTTATCTCTTCAGTACTAAATCGAGTCGTTACAGAAATAAATGTGTAATGTTAGAAGCTTTGGAGTGTCTGACGTTGTTATGGGCGTCGCTACATTCCTAAAGAGAAATGAACTAAATTTTAAAAAGTGATTTGAGTAAAATTTCGTACGTCAATAACTTAAACATTAATTAGTAGATACTTAAGAACAGGTGATTATAGACCTCAGATATTGTTTTTAGTTCATACAAGGATAGGTGTTAGCTTATGAAACGAGAGAAGCACTGATCTAATTCTTAATTCTTAATATTTATATCTTAACTATCATATTACAACGAGAGAAAATTTGATTGTTTGTTTGCATTGAATAGGCTTTGAAACTTATGAACCGATTTGAAAAAATCTTTCACCATTATAATCTTACATTATTATTGATGAACATCGGCATATATAAATTTATAAAATATCCATGCGAAGCTGGGGCGGGCCGCTAGTATATATTCATACTAGTTTTGATCTAACCCAATATAATGCCGTTCTGAAGGACAAACGTCAAGTGATGTGAAGTGACGATTAATGATTGGTTTCGGCCTAATAAAAATATTATGTAAAGGCAACTGACATTTCTAGCCCTGTTTCAGAGTCATCCTAAATAACTATATTTTCTATTTGAAACAAGATTACCGTCATAGCTTTTATACAATTCAATTGTGCTTAGTACCACGAAACATTGAACTTAATACATTATGCTTTAATAATAGGTACCTACCCATTATCAACTATAGGACATTGAATAGATCTCACCACGCCAACTTGGTCAATTGTCACTTACAAAAGCAGCATCAAAAGACCAAGGTTTATTGTTAATTTATCGGAAAATTAACCAACAATTACTTCAAAAGGGCTGTTGGTGACATCAATTTATAATTTGGTAGGATCAAGAAACTACGTAAATTTGTGTTTATTATTCTTCGTTTTGTCCTTTGTCCCACCATGAGTTAATGTTAATATTAATTTAATGTTATTACTTAATATTGGTTTAAAATGGTTTTTAATCAGCCGCAAAGCTTGCCCTAATTCATAAACAACTTTGAGGTCTAGTCTATAGATGCCAATGGAAGGATTAATTATATCATTGAATTTAGGTATATGGGCTTTATTTATGATTTTTATAATAGTATCGCTTGCTTAGTCAACAGATTCGTAATTCAAATTTTTCTTTTACAAATTATAAAGGAAACATTTGAATTACAAACTAAATTTTAACCTTCAGCTATTCGTCCAGTGATGTCATATCCAACTTAAGAGGTTAGTAGCTTCATCAATGCGTTAAGAAGCAAACCGTAAATGTGAGATTGAAAAAAACAAAAGAAAGCTATGTAATTTTTGATACGGCGATTTTGCAATCTAACATCTTAACCATAATATCTTCCAGGGAATTATTATCCCGATAATGTAGTTATCTCTCTCCCTTCGATTTCATCATCTTGGTCATCTTGGCAGTACTGTGGGGACTGAATAAAAGAACAGTCCAGGTTGTAAAACAATCAAAAACTTTTTATCATAATGTTATAGTTCACGAAATCAAAATACAGACAATGATCAGGCCATCGTTTTATCGTCACGAATATGTCATTACTTTTGTCTTTCCTACTGTTAAATGATCTGGAATAATGTGAATGTAAATAGTTCTGTTATTTGTCTTTATAGGCCGTTAGCTTTCACTAAATTTCTTACTCAATATTATGGACCTTTTCATGATCTATTTCAATAAATATTATATCTTTCCTAGAAAAAGATGTTTGTTTGAAGACAAAGCTAAGTAGATAGATTGAACTAACATGGCTTAGTTTTTTGTAGAGGAAATTGATCAGAGTAAATAATTATAGAATAAGTAATATAAATGGTATCCGATATAGCCAGAGTTATCAAGATTAAATGGCAGTCGCATGAACGATTACCTACGGACAGATCACATCGCTTGCAGAACAGTACCCCTACCGCGTAACCGTTCTGGGAATCGGCTTCGCCTGCCATCCTGCACGCGCCAATTAACAAGTCCACGAGTGCGAGCAAGAGAGAACACGATTACGATCTCCACCAGACTTACGCGGTAAGGCCCCAGGAAAGAAAGGTTATCGAGTCAACCAGAAGATGTAATGTAGGACAGAAGATGTAACAGAGTTCGCAGTAAAATCCGGCTGGTCTAAACTGTGGGAAGCTATGGGTAAAAGAGGCAAACAGTCACTCAAAGTGGCACTCTAAAGGTGAGGCCTATGTTCACTAGTGGAAATCTTCAGGCTGATGAAAGTGAAAGGCGTAGTAATATGTGTATATTTAATCTGTTCACTCATAATCATTGTAGTTATTACAAGCTTCTGCCCGCGGCTTCGCCCGCGTGTCCTTTACGAAACAAAGAAGAAATTTTTTCATAGATAATTCAACCACCAATTTCACCCTCTCAGGAGTGGAATTCCAAAAAACCTTTCTTAGTGGATTACACTTACAAAGGACCTACATTTTACAAAAAACAGACCCTCCAAATTTCGAGTCTCTAGGACCAGCGGTTTAGGCTGTGCGTTGATATATAAGTCAGTCAGTTAGTCAGTCAGGACTTTGAATTGTATATGTATAGATTGAAGAGGCCTCGAAGTAAATCTATTAGAATTAACTTAGACTTGAAAATAAATTAATTTTTTGGACAAGAAAGAGCAATGAAATAATAAAATAGAACAGCTAAAATATGATATGACATAAACACTGGTTTATTATGCAAATTCAAAAATATGTATAAACCACTTTGTGCTGCTTTAAAACTCTTTGATAATCACTGCAGATTACTTTCTCTCGTCACAATGCGAACTGAAGACTTGTGTTACGTGTGATTCGTCCTTTCGTCCAATTCACGGTTAGTTTCAATGGCGACACGCTTATTATATACATCGCGGCAAAACACATTCAATGTCAAGGACCTATTTACTGCCCCTGGGTCGTTCACGATAGATCAAAATCAAAAACTAATCCAATTAGTTTCCAGCCTACTAACTTTGAAGATTTGATGACCAGCAGAGTGACCTGATAAACAAAACTGTCCACCTTTCCGAAAATTGGTCAGAAATTTCTAAGCTGAAATGTATTCAGCCCGCCCTTTTATTGAGTAAGAAAAGGGGTTTTGACGAATTTGGGTCACTAGTTCCTCCCAAGGGTCTTTGATCAAATTCTCAAACGATACTATGCTGAAAATATTTTCGTTTTCGAATACTTGTGTTAATACTTTCGTCTCGTAATATTTGGGAAAGTTAAAGTGTGCTCGAAGGATCTGAATAAATTACGTTTCCTGTTACATATACGAAAATCAAACTTGGCTATGGGCTATAGAAGTAGTATGGGCTGTCAAGTCATATATTGAAGTCAAGTCAAAAGTTGACCATAATAACTATCAAAGTCAAAGTTAAAATCAAAGTCAAAGTCAAAGCTTACTAGGTGGTAGGACTTTGTTGCAAAGTTCGTCTAGGTAAGTACCACCGCTTTGCCAGTTATTCTGCCGCCAAGCAGTAGTGTGCAAGCACTACTGTGTTCCTGTTTGAAGGGCACTGTAGCTAGTGAAATTACTGGGCAATTGAGACTTTATGATCTGATCTCACAGTTGAGTAATCTTATTACTAGACTGTGCTGATGTCTCAGAATGATGTGCGCAGTGCAGTGTCGCGCGAAACTCTGCGTTTTAGTTCCGAGAAACACTGTTCTGTTATGAGCGGCCGTGGCGCTTAACACCAGGCGAACGACTAGCTCGTCACATCATTCACTAACATAAAAAATCTTATTGCAAATAGGCAATATTTAGCACTTTTATAAGTCAACATTTATATAAGGTACATAAAATTAAGTTATTGTATCACTTTTTGTGAACTGCGATATCCAATATGCTTTATGAACTTTACGTGTTTTCAGCACACAAAAAGTTCTATCCGCCTTACTATTAAGCATTGTGTAGCAGAAGAACAGTTACGTTGTGTTTTGGTTTTCCCTATCAAATTAGGTATAGGGTGTAGGGTATAAATAAATAAGAGAACACTGATTACATTTCCATTGTTGAGTAGTATTTAATTTTTTTTTAATGATTTTCATTTTTTTTGGCACTGAATCAGGGCCTATCGACTCCATGCAAGATATGCTGAGCAGATTAGCTCTCAATTTTTTTTTTGTAGTTGGTAGTGTTAAGTATTAGTTGTTATATCATTGTAGTATTTAGTTAAAAATAAAGGGAATTTTCCGGTTAATAATAGGTCTTTACCTATGAAATTGCCGTATTGCAGTACAGACTTTTTCTGTATAAGTATAATCGGTTCGCGTCGTGCAGAGTAGCGTTTTAGTTATTGGAAATGAGACTAGATGGCGCTACTCCGCGACAACTAATTCCTGCATCGCGCAAGCGTTTGTCTCCGCTAGTTTTATAAGGCGATCGAATGTTTTCGTTTAATTTGAAAATTGGCACAGGGCCTAGCGTTGACCCGCCATTGCAATAAATCGGCTTTGTATGGACCTCATCTTTATTTGTACCCTGGTTGTACATGTTCTGGTCCATCGTCGCCGGATGTTTTGAGCCAATCTTAGCTCAGTAGTCGAAGTCCACGTGACGCGATTACACTTCGCACCTTTGGGCAGTGGATCGCTGTTCGGGGCGAACAATTTGAGTGGATCAACACTGATTAACAGTGATCAAGCCTGATCATCTGTGATCAATACTGATCAACTCGAAGGTTTGGCATCGGGGTTAAACCCCGGTTGCCTGAGGAAGCCCTGGGTAAGAAGAGGACAGCAATACTTAAGAAGAGGCGAGAGGAAAGTATTGCAGACGGAGCTGGGAGCTAGCACGGAGTCAAAAGGAGTTAACAAGACTCAAGAGGAGACAACAAGAGTGAGGAGTTCCTAGTGACGTCAGGATAAAAACGGTCAAGTGTGAGTCGGTTTATAATCGTGAGTACATTGAAATTATTATTTGTGTGAATATTGAATTTAATATCTTGAAGAAATTAACGTAAGTGAATGCAGTAAAATCAAGCTAATATGGACTTTAAGTATTAGAGTAAAATAACTTTGCAATTTGTAACATTAATTTAGGACTTAGAATAATTTCGCGATTTTGGTTGAGACGGGGAACCTATGCCCAAATTTCAAGTTTGCTAAGTGTCAGTTTTCCAAACACTTGTAAAATTTTTCGGATTATTTTGGACTTGTAAAATATTTTGATAATTCTTCAACTTGTAATATTTTGGTGACTTCATATTATATAATAGTAGAGTTGAACATTGTAATAAAACGCAAATTTCTAATATGGCAGCTAAGTTAAATGCACAGAAAGATGCTCTAGATAAAATTATTAGAGCTCATAGTACGTTTAAAAAATCACCTAGAGATCAGATAACAGGGCCTTATGTAGAGACAAGGCTTACTATATTGGAAAATTTGTGGAGTAGATTTCTTAAAATACATCAAGATATCATCGATGGCTCAGATGATTGGGAGAAGCTCCAAGAGACTCCATATGTTAAAGAAAATCTTTATGAACTAGCAGAAGAGGCTTATATAAATTATAAATGTGAATTAATGAAGTCTCAGTCGATGTTTTCTGCAGTTTCAAAAAATGTTACTCAAACTGGTTGTAATCCTAGTTCTAGTACATCGTTAAAGTTACCAAAAATTACTATACCCCCATTCTCTGAGAAGTATTCAGAGTGGATTTCTTTTAGAGACTTGTTTGTTTCTCTTATCCACTCTAACCCCTCGTTGGATGACGTGCAACGTCTCCACTATTTAAAGAGTCTGCTGACTGGTGAGGCGGAACAGCTCATACGACAATTGCCTATTACCGCCGCAAATTATATTGTATGTTGGAATCAATTAGAGGCAAGATACAACAATAAAAATTATTTGGCCAACTGTATTCTAAAACGGCTTCTAGGTCAAAAGAGCGCTAATTCCGAATCAGCTTTAGCACTTAAAGAGTTGGCTGATACTACAGCAGACTGCTTACATGGTTTAAAGAATATAGGGGTTGATGTCAAAACATGGGATGTTATTGTAATCCACATAGTAGCGAACAAATTGGATATGGAAACGCGCAAGCAGTGGGAATTGAGGGTCTCTGCGGGAAACTTAGATGAACTGCCTAAATTTACTCAATTTCAAGAATTTTTAGAATCAAGATTTAGAGCTCTCGAGTCAATCGAACCTACTTTGAAACCCAGAGCCTCAAATTCTACTCAAAGCCATCCACATCCAATTAGGCATAAGGTGTTACATGTCTCTAATGTACTATGTGAATACTGTAGTGAAGATCACAAGCTCTTTACTTGTAAAAAATTTAGTAAAGATGATGTAAACACACGACGAGAGTTTGTTTTTAACAAAAGGTTATGTTTCAACTGCTTGGGTAGCAACCACGCGGCTAGGTTCTGTCCGAGTAAGTCAACTTGTCGGGTGTGTAAGGCGAAGCACCATTCGTTGCTTCATCCAAATGGTTCAGGTGGAGTTGGTAATCCACAAAGTTCAAATACTGGCGTTTCAACGTCTGGAGTAGGTATGGGTGGCTCATCTGCTGGTAAATCAGTGGCAAACTCCAGTGCGGTAGAAGCGGCGGCAGTGGTCTCGTGTTTCGGTCAACTGCCGATAAAGCGTCAGGTATTGTTGGCGACAGCTATTGTGCTGGCAGAGTCGTCAAAGGGTAAGAACCAATATGTCAGGGCATTGCTGGACCAAGGTTCACAAGCATCCTTCGTCTCAGAAGCAACTGTCCAATACTTAGGTATTAAGAAACATCCAGTAAGAGGAGTAGTATCAGGCCTGGAAGGAAATAAAACGACCCTTGCCAAGTCTATGGTGGAACTTAGACTACACTCTAGGATTGATTACAACGTAGTTATTACGGTTCAAGCGTATGTTCTCAAATCAATTACGACGTTCCTTCCAAACACGAAGTTGGAAGAAGTTACTTGGCTAGACAACATTTGTTTAGCTGACCCACAATACCACACACCGAGTAGAATTGATGTGCTGTTAGGTGCGGAGGTTTACGAACAAATACTCCAAGAAGGCATTAGAAAAGGTCCTCAAGGATATCCTTTGGCACAAGCCACATCATTGGGATGGGTTTTGTCAGGAACGTGCCAACGGTTACAGTCTTTATCACCAAATATTGTTGCGATGCATGTGTGCGTCGAGGATAATGAGCTACTAAAAAGATTTTGGGAAATGGAAGCTGATCCTAAGCCACACAAAAAGATGATGAATGAAGAGGAAGTTTCTTGTGAACGGATTTACGCTGAAACTACACGACGAGATGCCGATGGAAGGTATGTCGTGAAGCTTCCCTTTAAAGTGGATAGACCGGAATGTGTGGCTGGTGACTCCAGATCTGTAGCTGAAAAAAGACTAAATGGGCTATACACGAGATTCAAGAAGGATGAAAATCTGAAAGAGAAATATCAGAATGTTATTAAAGAATACTTACATTTGGGATTCATGGAGAAGATTCCTGAAACAGAAAGGATTAATTCTGAAGCGGTATACACACCTCACCATCCAGTTGTGAGAAATGACAAGGAGACGACGCAGGTCCGGGTAGTGTATGATGCGTCCTGTAAATACATAAATGGGGTGTCATTAAATGATACACTTATGACAGGTCCTACACTACAGCCTGAGTTAAGGCATTTGCTGATGCGTTGGAGAAGACATTTCATATGTTTAGCAGCTGATGTCATTAAAATGTATTGTCAAGTGAAGGTGTCGGAAGAAGATGTCAATTATCAGCGATTGTTATGGAAGGAAAGCGCAGAAGCAAAAGCAGGAGATTACAGACTACTTAGAGTTACCTTCGGTACGGCTGCGGCTCCGTATCTCGCGGTGAAGAGTCTGCAACAAGTAGCACACGATGAAGGAGAAGGGTATCCAGTGGCTGCTGAAAAGGTTCTTAACGAATTTTATATGGATGATCTGCTTACGGGATGCGACTCTGTAAAGGAAGGAATTATTATTTATGAACAAGTGAATAGTTTGCTGAAAAAAGGAGGGTTTCAATTACAAAAATGGATGAGTAACAGCGATGAACTTTTGGAAGCAATTAAAGCAAAGGATAGCGTGCAAGAAAAGCTCAGGCTGAGAGAGGATGAAATAGTCAAGTTACTAGGACTTACCTGGAATAGAAGAAGCGATGAATTCCGGTACTCGGTGACTCTGGCTCCGGCATCTGGACCTGAAACAAAAAGAAAAATTATTTCTGAAATAGCGCGCTTGTACGATCCACTAGGGTGGGCGGCACCCTGTGTGATACAAGCAAAAATAATAATTCAGAAGCTCTGGATAACTGGGCTGCAATGGGATGAGGAAGTGACAGGAAAATTACTAGATGAATGGATTACTTACCGCGAAGAATTATCGATGTTAACGCAGATACGCATACCAAGATGGCTTGGAACAAATGTGCAGGATTCTCTCGTGGAACTACACGGGTTCTCTGATGCATCGAAGATGGCGTATTCGGCTGCGGTGTACCTGCGAAGGATTGATAACCAGGGAAGTGTACATGTAACTTTGGTCACAGCTAAGACCAAAGTCGCGCCAATTAAACAAGTTTCCATTCCTAGATTGGAATTGTGTGGAGCAGTCTTGGTCACCAGATTGCTAGTAGAAGTGGCAGAGATTCTAGGAATATCTAAGTCAAATATTCGGGCATGGACGGATTCAACTGTGGTCCTGGCTTGGATCAACAGTCACCCGAATCGCTGGCAAACGTTTGTCGCTAACCGGGTGTCCGAAATATTGACTACTTTAGATACGAGTCAGTGGGCGCACGTATCTTCGGGACAAAATTCTGCGGATTGCGCATCGAGAGGCATAACACCTGCAGAGCTGCTCAATAATACGATGTGGTTTAATGGTCCGGAGTTCTTACGGCGTGAGGTTGTTCCGTACAGCAAACCGATCGTTGAAACCCAGCTTGAGGAAATCAAGGTTCATGTTGCAGTACCAGAGGTACCCATCTGGAACCGATACTCGTCACTCACGAAGTTGGTCAGAGTAGTAGCGTATTGCAGACGGTTTCTGAAACCAGTTGGTAAAAAGACTTTTCCAAATTACCTTTCCTCAATGGAAATGATGGAGTCATTGGAATGTTGTGTCAAACAATGTCAAGAGGAACAGTTCAAGGAAGAGTTAGTTGTCATTAGAAGAGATGGCAATCTTGCACGAATTAAAGGTCCTCTGAAGTCCTTGAATCCCTTTCTTGATGTGAAGGGTGTGTTGCGTGTTGGGGGACGCTTGGATAGGTCACCACTGAGTGAAGGCGTTAAACACCCAATATTGCTGCCAAAGAAGTCAACATTCACGGATTTGGTTATAGCTGATGCTCATTCAAAAACACTTCATGGGGGCATCCAGCTCATGTTGACTTATTTGAGTTATAAATACTACATCCTGGGTTCAAAATCGCTAGTGAAGGGACACATACGCAAATGTATCAAGTGCATTAGACAAAGCGCAGTGTCATCTAGTCAACTGATGGGACAGCTACCAGCTGCTCGTGTTACACCTACTAGAGCATTCAAATGTAGCGGTGTTGACTATGCCGGCCCAATAAACATACGGACAACAAGAGGCCGGGGTCACCACGCGTACAAGGGCTACATTTGTCTGTTCGTGTGCATGGTTACGAGAGCTATGCACATTGAAGTGGTCAGTGACTTAACAACTCCTGGTTTTCTGGCTGCCTTTAAAAGGTTTGTTGCTCGTGGCGGCCATTGCACTGATATCTGGAGTGACAATGGCACCAATTTCGTCAGGGCATCCCGTGAGTTACGAAATTTGATCGCTTCGGAGAACTCGGGTCTGCCAGAAGAAATAGTTAAATCGTTAGCTTCTAATGGAACGACGTGGCATTTTATTCCTCCCCACTCGCCTAATTTTGGGGGGCTGTGGGAGGCAGGAATAAAGTCCACAAAGTTCCACTTGAAAAAAGTGATAGGGGAATCCACGTTGACATACGAGGAATTGTCAACCGTTTTAGTGCAGATTGAGGCTTGCCTAAATTCAAGACCACTGTCGCGGCTCGACTCCGAGTCTGATGCAGTCGATGTGTTAACGCCAGGGCATTTCCTAGTTGGTGAGCCGCATGTCACTGCTGCTGACCATAACTTTGAGACTTCAAACGTTACCAGTTTACGTAGGTGGCAGTTAACTCAAAAAATGTTGCAAGAATTTTGGAGACGTTGGTCTCAGGAATATTTGTCAAGGTTTCTGCATCGCTATAGATGGTCTTACCAAACCCCTGAACCTAAAATTGGAGACGTAGTTTTAATAAAGGAAAATGACTTACCTCCTTGTAGATGGCTTCTTGGTCGGGTGGTTGCTAAACATCCAGGAACGGATAATGTAACACGCGTAGTCACATTGCGTACAAAAAATTCGGTTTTTAAACGGCCAACTTCAAAATTGTGTGTACTTCCGGTAGCCGTTTAAATTTCTTTACTAAATGTTACTTAAGTTTTATTTGTTATAGGTTATGTTAATACAGTCCACTTGTTTTTGTTTGAATTATTGTCAATGTTTTTAGGTTAAAAAAATTTCAACTGACTAAGGACAAAGTTCGTTTTGATTCTATGGTTAATACACGTGTGTTCACGGTGGGCGGAGCGTGTAAAAGGACAAGATGAATTTGTCCTTGGTGGGCGGAATGTATAAGTATAATCGGTTCGCGTCGTGCAGAGTAGCGTTTTAGTTATTGGAAATGAGACTAGATGGCGCTACTCCGCGACAACTAATTCCTGCATCGCGCAAGCGTTTGTCTCCGCTAGTTTTATAAGGCGATCGAATGTTTTCGTTTAATTTGAAAATTGGCACAGGGCCTAGCGTTGACCCGCCATTGCAATAAATCGGCTTTGTATGGACCTCATCTTTTATTTGTACCCTGGTTGTACATTTTCAAACAAAAAAAAGTTTTGATTGGCTATGAATTCTAAATTCAAATTAATTTTGTTTTAAAAATATGACATTCTATTTACAATATAAGTCTTTTGTTTATTGATTAGCGTTGTATTTTCATTACATTTCAACATTTTTCCTCATGATGGATACTTTGAAATTTCGTGTTATTATGGAATATGAGTTCCGTCGTGGCACCAACGCGGCACAAACGACACGTAACATCAACGACGTTTACGGAGAGAACTGTACAAACGAACGTACAACCCGTTATTGGTTTGCTCGGTTCCGTTCTGGGAATTTTGACTTGAAAAATGAACCTCGTGGTCGTCCGGAAACTTTGGTCAACAATGATGAATTAAAGGCGATTGTGGAAGCTGATGAATCTCAATCTACAGCTGAGCTGGCAGCAGCTTTTGATGTTAGCATCAAAACAATATTGGTCCATATGCGACAGATTGGCAAGATAAAAAAGCTTGATAGATGGGTGCCCCACGAACTTAACGATCGCCAGCGCAACGTACGCGTCGAGACTTGCCTTGCGCTGCTTAACAGGCACAGAAATGAAGGAATTTTGAACCGAATAGTTACGTGCGACGAAAAATGGATTCTTTTTGACAATCGAAAGCGCTCAGCAAGTTGGTTAGATCCTGGTTCGGTACCAAAGCAATGTGCAAAACGAAAAATGACCCCTAGAAAGGTGATGGTCACAGTTTGGTGGTCTAGTGCTGGTGTGATTCATCATAGCTTTTTACAAAACGGCGAGAGCATTACTGCAGATGTGTACATTGAAGAACTGACCACAATGATGGCGAAACTCGCACGTCTGCAACCAGCTTTGGTCAATCGGTCGTCTCCACTGCTACTTCACGACAACGCGCGACCCCATACTGCACAACAGACCGTCTCTAAGCTGCATGAGTTGGGTTTGGAAGCTCTCCCTCATCCGCCATACTCACCAGATCTTGCGCCTACCGACTATTACTTTTTCCAAAATTTGGACAACTTTTTAGCGGGAAAAAAATTCAATTCCCGAGAGGCAGTACAAAACGCCTTTGAAGAGTTTGTTGTCTCCCGTCCTGCTGATTTTTTCAAGAAGGGCATCCATAAACTGCCACACAGCGTTGGCAAAGATGCATTGATTGCAGGGGTGATTACTTTGAATAAAAGAAATAAATAAGTTCGAAAAAAAAATTTTTAAGTTATTTTAAGTTATTTTTAATTTTAGGTACAGACCATATTAATATTGATATTAAATTATTGATATGTTTTACATCCAAATTTTGATTGAAATCCAAATTGAAAATTTTGATGAAGACATTCTTCTTCTTCTCTTTGTTTAATGGCCTGCTATCGCTTGTTAGCGATAATTCTGCCAATGTCAAGTGAGGAAGTTTGTACGGTTATGTCATGTCAAAGTCTTATTTTGTCAGTCAAAATGCCACAGTAAAATGGTGGATATTTTACTGAAGGCTCTAGGAAGCCTTGAAGAGAAAACGAAAAGACATGGTTTTAAAACTTGGAACCATTTGCCAACACTAGTGCACGTTCACAAACACTTAATGAATTCTTCCTTATTACACATTAAAATTCAAAAATACACGGGTAATGGAAAAAAGTCCAAAATTCACAACCGCCATTTTCGAATTCGTTTCAACCTTTGATAATGTCATAACCAGTTTCCAAGAAAACGTCTCTTCTGTCAGGTTTTTCGGAATGTCATTGCTTGACAGTTATTGACAGTTGACCTTATTTTTGCAAGAAAGATTTAGTTTTGTTTCGTTTTCCTTTTGAAGAAATTTCGGTAGTTGTTTTGTTGCAATAATATTTAATTGATGAAGTATATGTTTTGATTACGATAACCATAAGAGTTCCTACTGTAACAACAATACAATACAATAGTACAATAACAATAGTATCCATCAGTCTGTTCAAGTTAAAAGTCGGCAAATCTTTTCTCCCAGCAAAACTTTTAATATTTCTCTCAGACACAATAAAAATCCTTACAAGACTGAAAGTAGTAGGATTGCGTCTATTTTATGATTGTGACCTCAATGGCGAACTGGAGTCACATTTTATAAGCCACAAGAGAAGCTTTAGGGCCTCTACACACGAGACTTTTTCAACACGGTTCGGTTTGTCTTGTATAAATACATTACTGTGGATGAAGGATGCAAAAAAGTTTTGTTAAAAAAACTAGTGTGCTTTAGACTACACGACTGAAGTAAAACTTCTTTAGTTTACCTCCATCTATCGAGCGGTGTAATAATGTGTGTAATGTAATACAGTTCGCTTAGTATAAAAACATTAAATTTATTTAATTATATTATATTTTTACAGTAATTGTATGAATTAGTACTACATTTAGTATTTCAAAATAGAATTAATACATTTTCAAGCAACTGAAACTTACATAAACCTTTTCTATTACCTTATAAGCACTCTACATTAAAATGAAGCCGTTGAAGTTTAAAATCAATTTTCTCGAAACTATCAATTTGACAGTTAAACCATTTTTATTCTTAACCCTTCAATTGAAAAATCGAAATTAACAGAAATTCAGAAAACGACCATTTATTAAGAAAAATTATTGCTTTTATCTCAAAACTACAGAGAAATAATTATTTATTAATGATAGCTTCTATAATTAAAATTTGAAGTACCTAAAATAATATGCAAATTACATTTCCAAACACGGGAGTTGAGCTCTTCGGAAGCTGAGAAGCGCAGCGCTGGCAGTTAATTCAGCGCTGACAAAGTTCGCTTTAGAGCTGGCAAAGTTTTTAGTAAATTAATGTGTACATTTGGCAGGCTCGTGACTGGAGTGTTTACTTCAAGCTGGTTCACTGTGATCCGGGGAATTCAGATGTTTGCTTTCAATCAAATTGAACCGAGCGATTTTAATAATTATATTGTTCAAGTCCCTTTATTCGTTTTCCGAGATTTGTGTGAGTATAAATAAATAGAAGTATTTTGATTAAATCCCATATGAATTTTTCTACTATATATTAATCAAGCTTTAGAATTTCGGTACCAAGAACGGTATGTTTCGGTTCCGGTACTCATGGTTCCTTCGTAGACACATACAATACCAATTTTTTTTTTACTTAGAAACTTGTCTCATTTGACCACGCTCTCACCTGATGGGAAGTGACGATGCGATCGAAGGTAGCATGCTAGCCAAGTAAATACCTATTCACTCTTTTCTTGAACACGCCCGGGTTCATATTTCGCCGGAATTTCCATCCATTCCATTCCATTCCTTAGGCGTTCTAATTAAGAACGTTGAGTCAAATCGCTTTGTACGAATGGGTGGTATTTATTTTATTTTTATTTTATTTATTTATTTATTTCACAAAATCCACAGATCTTAAGCTAAGAAATAGTTTCACTTAATATTAGAACTTACATCCAATTACGGATTTACTTTATTTTATAAAATTCCATATTGAAAATAGAGAGCAGAAAGTACAAACTTAAGTAGGTTACATTGACAAGAAGGAAATGGAAGAGGAAGGTAATAACTTAATAAACATACTAATACATAATAGCACACGATACAATACAATAACTAACAGACTTAAATTTTATTTAAAATTAAATTAATTACAGAGCTCTTAAACTTTTGCTTTTATAATAATTACAATAACTAATTAACACTCAACGATCACATACATAGATCTTAGACCCTAACTAGAATATCCTGTGTCTCTAGGAACTACGAGGACCATGATCCCACAACATCCATACATAGAACCAGTATTTGAGTTTTTTTCCCTTCTGCATAAATAATTTTCCTTGATAATAAAAGTTTTAAGAGAAAATCAGAATATACTTACCACAACTAGACCCATAATAATTACTCATCTCCGTAAAGAGCATTTTCAAAATGTTTTAAGAAAAAATGTTATTTAATTATTCACACTCATTAAAACGGTTCTCAAGAAAAACGTTGAAATCACAAACTAAATTTGACGCTGTTTTGATTGCAGCGTCGTTCTTTGTTCATTGGAAACAAGCCCCTCGTTTCAAGTTAATTGTTTTTAGAATTGCAGTAGTTTTCAGCCATGAGCTGAAGTATTTATAAATTATTAAAGTGGCGTCTTATTTTTAGACGTAATAATGATGCGGTGTTATAACACTGTTTAAAAAGTGTTATAACACCGCATCGACGCTGAAATCACAAACTAAATTTGACGCCGTTTTGATTGCAGCGTCGTATTTTGTTTATTGAGAACAAGCAACAAGTTTCAAATTAATTGTTTTTAGAATTGCAGTAGCTTTCAGTAATGAGCTGAAGTATCTATAAATTATTATAGTGGAGTCTTATTTTTAGCCGTAAATACGATGCGGTGTTAACTTTTTAAACTTTCGCGATTTGAACTCATATTGTAGAGATAAAAAGGGACTATTCGGGCACAAAAATTAGGAAACATAATTTTAACTAACCTCGACGTTTTGACCAAGTTTCCACTCTAGTCCCCTTTTGACCACGGCCAATGTAACTTAGTCGAAACGTCGAGGTTAGTCAAAATCACGTTTAGATAAATAATTTTTGTGCGCCGTGTTGTAAGTTTAACGTGTTTGTGTGTCTGTCTGTGGCATCGTAGGTCCCGAACGGATAAATTGATTTTGATTTTATTTTTTGTTTGAAAGCCAAATTAGTCGGGAGTCTTCTTATCTATGTTTTATGAAAAACAAAGTTCAATTTTATTACGTAGGAAAAGGAAAGGAGTACTATTTTTGTATTTTTTTTTTTCGATCTCGAAAACACGTGTTCTAGCAGTGCTTAACGTTTACAATTGGGATCTGAAGGGAATTCACAACAATATATTGTGGGATTTGTTTCAAAAAATATTAGATAGGATTGGTTTGGTGGGACCAGTTAGGACCCACTCAAAGATTTGGATGATAAAAACAACTGAAGACAAAAGCTGATACGTGCTTTAGACCACACGATTAAAGTAAAACTTTTTTAGTTCCATCTGTTTAGCCGGTATAACTTTGTTTTTGCTTTGTTCGATGTTAATGTCGCCACCACGACAATAATTGTAAATAGTCATTTTACCACACATACTAATATAATAAAACAAATTTTTACCTTTGCTATGATGACAATGGAGATCTATTTTAACCAACAACTTTCAAACTTCGTTCGCTTTACCAGCTTACTCATCAAGTCAAGCATGCGTAAAGAAGTTTTTCTTCAAATATTTTTTATGTTTATGAATGACGTAACGAGCTAACCGTTTGCCTGATGTTAACACGGCTGCCCATATCAATTGTAGTGTCGCTCGGACCTCTAAAGTATAGAGCTTCGCGTGACACTGCACTGCGCACGTCATCCTGAGACATCAGCACAATCTAGTAAGATTACTAGACTGTGGGATCAGGTCATAGTCTCATTTGCCCAGTAATTTCACTAGCTACAGTGCCCTTCAAACCGGAACACAGCAGTGCTTGCGCACTACTGCTTGGCGACAGAACAACTGGCAAAGCGGTAGTAGATGAACTTTGCAGAAAAGTCCCACCACTTAGTAAACTCAAACTTTAACAGCTGTACTTATCCCACAGTGCCAAAAGTGGAGATCATTGACGAGAGAGGCCGTCCACTCCAGGACAAGTTTTACAAAGAAGGCTCCATCATCGAGCTGCGGTGCGTCGTCAGCGAGGTTCCTCAGCCAGCTCGCCAGGTCAACTGGAAGCATGGAGACAGACTGCTCAACTACGACACCAAGAGAGGGGGAGTCAGGTAAGATAGTTAAACAGATTACAAAATACTATAGTGCAGTAACATTCACTGGCCTGGTAACTCAGTTGGTAGTATTCCTGCCTTCTGAACTGTGGGTTGTCGTCGGTTTCATTCTCACTTAGGACAAGCATTTGTGTGATGAATATTGATATTTTTTCTGTGTCAGGGGGTTATATTGTATTCTATGTATATATTTACAAACAAAAAATATATAACTATTGTATTAGTTATCTGGTTCCCATAGTACGAGCTTTGTTTAGTTCGGGACTAGATGGCGCTGTGTGAAATGTCCGCACATATTAATAAAATATTATATATAAAATATGAATATATCCCTTAAAGCCAAATTCAATCGCCTTAATTTAGCAATGAAAAATAAAAAAAATCATCAAAATCGGTTGGCGTGATGTCGAGTTATTCGTCCGTTTGTCGCGCATTTGCACTTAATGCAAATTTACGACTTTTATGGTTTTCTTATGGATGCCATTGTCAGAACTGGACCAAATGGGACCCAAAAATGGGACCACACGGGAAGTACCAGCTTACGAATAAAAAAAAAAGAATCATCAAAAACGATTCTCCCCGTCGAAAGTTCTAAGGTAACAAACATTAAAAAAAAGAATACAGTCGAATTAAGAATCTCCTCTTTTTATGACGCACGTCTATGACAGTACTAGCTACTCAGAACAGTAAATTATAAAGTTTCGCGTGACACTGCACTGTGCACGTCATCCTGAAACATCAACAGTCTAGTCTAGTAACAAGGTTTCTGAATGTGAGATCAGGTGACTAGGTGGTAGGACTTTACTGCAAAGTTCGTCTAGGTAGGTACCACCGCTTTGCCAGTTATTCTGCCGCCAAGCAGTAGTGCGCAAGCACTGCTGTGTTCCGGTTTGAAGGGCACTGTAGCTAGTGAAATTACTGGGCAAATTAAACTTTATGATCTGATCTCACAGTTTAGTAATCTTATTACTAGATTGTGCTGATGTCTCTGGATGACGTGCGCAGTGCAGTGTCACGCGAACCTCTATACTTTAGAGTTCCGAGTGACACTGCAGCTGATATGGGCAGCCGTGTCGTTTAACATCAGGCGAAAGGCTAGCTCGTCGCGTCGTTCCTTAAAAAAAAAAAAAGTCATATCATATCATTATGTTCAGAAACATTTCTTTTTTTTCAAGCTTTTTCCATGTTTTTCACTCTCGATTTCCGTTCGAATTTATACCGACATTCATCTAATTTCAAATGAATAAACCTAATCTTTGAATCTGACAATTTCTTATTAGAGATAATTTCACGAAATATATTTTATTACAGTTTCTCAAATGAAACACTCCCTGATTTATTAATATAACACTTTATTATATAAAATTAGGAGTCCTTCATTAATTAACTAGGCTTAAATAGTTATACTTTATTACAGTTACTAAGGTGCAACCGTGGAGAATAAATCATTGATGTAATTTTTACTAGGTGGTAGGACTTTGTTGCAAAGTTCGTCTAGGTAGGTACCACCGCTTTGCCAGTTATTCTGCCGCCAAGCAGTAGTGTGCAAGCACAACTGTGTTCCGGTTTGAAGGGCATTGTAGCTAGTGAAATTACAGGGCAATTGAGACTTTATGATCTGATCTCACAGTTGAGTAATCTTATTACTAGACTGTGCTGATGTCTCAGAATGATGTGCGCAGTGCAGTGAGGCGCGAAATTCTGTGTTATTGTTCCGAGTGACACTGTTGTTATGGGCGGCCGTGGCGCTTAACACCAGACGAACGACTAGCTCGTCACATTCACTAACATAAAAAAAAATTAAATAAACCATGAATTAGAATAGAATATAGAATATTTATTTATATGTGCAAAAATAATAAATTAAGTTTACAATCAGTGAACTAAGTAAATGATTTAAGCTCATTCTCATAACTTCACTGTTCAGCAAAGTAGGATTCCCTGTGTTGTGCTGAACAGTACTCCTCCAATGAAACATAACAATAAAATTTAAAAAAGGGTACATGTGTGGTTAAAATATACGTCTTTTTTAATCAGCTGGTGACAAATAAGCACAGAAACGGTTTCCACAAAAAGTTGCAAAGAAGAAGATGAAAAACATAAACTGTTAAAATCATAACTCTCTCTTTCTGTAGTCAGGTACCTAGGCGGTCAACATTTCTATTACCATATTATTGACTGAGAGGACGCGCAGTGTGACCGGAGCGTCCACGTTTCAACTACGGAAAAATGATTTCGTATGTCCAGTGGATGTCTGACTGTACGGCTGTCTGGCTGCTCTCCTCTACTTTGAAATGATCACGGAACTTTGATTGCCATGCAACAGAAGAAATTTCATTCTTAATTTAAATATTTCTATAGTGGCTATGTACATAAACTACATACGTATTGAAACTGTCAAATCCATTCACATTTCTGTTTCTATATGTTGAAATCAGGGGGGTGATCACGAAACTTTGATTGCAATGCAACAGGAGTAATTTCCATACTAACTATGCACATAAACTGCGTATTCAAACTGTCAAATCCATACAAATTTTAATTTCTATTGGTTGCAATCGAATTACGTGATCGCCCAGCTCGCGTTTCTCTACCTTAGTTTAGCAGGTTTGATAATTATATGAATTTACTTCGTCGGTTCAGTTATTGAAAATAGTGGAGCCGTGTATTTTAAGACGTAAATATAGATTTTCGATTTTGTGCTATGCAAAGCGCAGACTCGTGAGTTGAGTGACCCTATTTTTTTGCCAGAATGTTGGGTATGCTACTTATTGGTAGTGGACTGGGGCATTTGGACTGTCTGTAGGTAATCGTGGCTAGTATATAGTCCAAATGTTTTTTTTTGAAGTAAAACTTCTTTACGCACGCTTGGGAGCAAGCTGGCGAAGCTAACGGAAGTTGAAAATTGTTGGTTAACGTAGATCTTTCCATTGTCAACATAACAAAGTTAAAAATTACTTAAAACTTACATTATTATGTTGGTATGTCCGGTAAAATGATGATAAAAGATAAAAGATTTAATATTAAACATAGCAAAAACAAAGCTATACCAGCCGACAGATGGAGCTAACTAAAGAAGTTTTACTTCAGTCGTGTGGTCTAAAGCACACTCTTTTTTTATGTAGAAGGTGTTTGGTACTAGTTATGTTTTTGTAGTATTGAGTTAGTTGAAAAGTTAAAGACACTTGCCTTATAAGAAAAATATATTTACTACCCAACATTATGTACTCTTACGTTTCAAATAGCACAAAATGAAAGCACCCAGGTAGTTAATAATTTCACGGGATATTTAACTTTCGTACCTAAAATTTATCCGTTATCATTTTCGAGTTAATTAAATACAAGACCCTTGTAAATCTTGAGGGGTGTTTGCAACAAAACAAATAAGGGTACTTTAGCACCCCATTAATTTGATCTGAATCATTGGAGCTGAAAAGGGTGATTTGGTGTGTAATTTTAGGCACCTACCTGCGGAGTTATATAGGAATACGTTGACGCCTATATTGGTATAGCAGTGGAATCAAAGCTCCAGATCGGAGTTTTCTTTTCCGTGTTGTGCCGGAATGCTTGCACTATAATATAAAAGAGGATTTCTCTTTTCAAACTCGTTATTATTTTTACATTAAGGACTTTTTAATTTTATTTGTGGAAGTGTAAAAATCAACGCGTTTATCTGCGTCTTTTTAATTTTAATCACTGTATTAATTTGACTTCACGCATCTATCGATTTATTATTTACTATAATAATACATAATTATTTTGTTTTTAATTATAACTTTGGAATTACTGAATAAGTATAAAAATCTGACACGTATATGAGTGATAAAAATGGACATGACGAAAATCATGTCTAATATCCATCTTCCATTTAATTTTATACCGGGTTATTGTTAGAAACGATAGGTACGCTCAAAGTTGTCGACGAATATCCCTGCCTAGGACAGACTGTCGAATTAGATAGATCCAACTTCGAGAAAGAGGTCGCACGAAGAATCTAACTCTGTTGGCCAGCGTTAGATAAACTTCGATCTATCCTTTCATCCAAAATACCGCAGAGCCTGAAAACAAAGGTTTTCAACCAGTGTGTTGTCAGTGATGACTTATGACACTGAGACATGGTGTCTTACTGCCTCTTTAGTAAGCTCAAAGTCGCGCAACAAGCTATAAAGAGAGCTATTCTCAGTGTTTCCCTGCAAGATAAGATCTTAATTGATGAGATCTTTTGTTATATTAATGAAGGATGTAATGAGCTAGTCGTTGTTAAATAACACGACCACTCATAACAGAACAGTGTCACTTGGAACTCAAAAATATAAAGTTTCGTGTGACACTGCACTGCGCACATCATCTTGAGACATCAGTACAGTCTGGTAATAAGATAACTCGACTGTGAGACCAGATCATAGTTTCAATTTCCCAGTAATTTCACTAGCTACAATGCCCTTCAAAACGGAACACAGTAGTGCTTGTGCTCTACTGCTTGGCTGCAGAATAACTGGCAAAGCCGCGGTGGTACCTACCTAGGCGAACTTTGAAGAAAACTCTTACCACCTAGTATAAAAAGTGATCGATAGCGCTTAGAATTGGCAAGTTAGATGGCAATGGGCAGGCCACATTATTAGAACTAGCACTCGATGAGGAAGGAAGGTTGTGGAGTGATCTATGAGTGAGTATCTAGGTAGACCGACGATCTGGTCAAAACGGTGAAAGGCCGATGGATGCAGAAGGCAAGTAGTGGCTCAAAGTGGCGCTCTGTGCGGGAGGCCTATGTTCAGCAGTGGAGGTCTTCAGGCTTGTTGATGATGATAGAAATCTCATATATTTATATAAGCTCTTTATTGCATTGATTGAATGTTGTAAATTTAACCAACTTGATTTCGATATATAGAAACAAATAATAACTTCACGACACGATTTTGCACTAAAACTTTGTAATTAAATTTAAACCGAAGCCGATAAATTTACATGTGAGGACAGTGCAAGGACACAGTTTGAAAGTTATTAGGGACAAGGACACGAGACTTAGATAATTTTAGTCCGTCGAGCTCTTGCGTAAGAGCTGTTACCCAAACATATTTGGTTATCTGAGGTTTGTGGTATAAGTTACTGCTAACAGTATTTACCTAGACTGGCCTGATAGCTCGCTTTGTAGTAGCTCTGCCTTCTGAACTGTAGATTGTAGCTTCAATTCCCACCCAGGACAAGACATGTGTGTGATTAACATAGGTGTTTATTCTGTGTCTGGGTGTTAAATTGTATTTTATGTATGTATTTACAAACAAAGGAATCTAAGTATGTTTAGTTTGGGGTAAGATGGGGCTTTGTGAATTGTCCACATTTTTTTTCTTATTTCTTGGCTGTGTACAACCTAAATTTCTGTGTTTGGGTGACATAATATATTCTATGTATTTTTTTCCTTTGTAGGTTTTGGCTCCACACTTTTGTGTATTTAGCCAGTGTCAAGTAATTGATAATTCATCAAGTTAACGATATTTCACGCAAATATGTGTCAAGTCACAGTCGAAGTCATCAAGTCAAGTCAGTCAAGTCATAGTAAAGTGGTGGCAACTTTACTTGAAGCTTCTATGAAGTTTTGGAAACAACACGAAAAGAAACGTTTCACCATCATTATACGATTTTCCTACACTCACGCCTGTAATCCAGCACTTAACGAATATAATGCCACCAATTTTATGCACTAACACTGAAAATAACACAATTTTAGGAAAATAATACAATGCGGTAAAGGAATCTTTTTCGCTTTCCCGCCAAAAAAAAATTCTTCTATGTATTTATTTACAAACAAAGGAGCTAAGGATTCTATCAGTTATCTGGTTACCATATTTCAAATTGCTTAGATTGGGTCTCGATGGCATTGTGTGAAATGCCCAAAAACATTTATTTATTATTTATTGTCTTTACTTTTACTATAATTTTATCCCATGTTGACATTTTGCATTAATTATATTATTTGTTTATAAAGGATTGTAAATATGAAACGACGAATTCTGAGAAAGCTTGTATGTCACGACGACGGAAATAGAGATACCACTGTGTTACTTTTAAGACCACAAATTATTGTTTGACCTATTTCACAAGCAAATAAATTGATTGATTGATTGATTAAATAATCAACCACACACAACCACATAATTTGAAAACAGCTTTTATGTATTTGACGGCGGCTACGTCCAGTTATAAACTCTATGCACAGCGATCGAGCACCGTAATTTACCCTGTGGTGGCATTAAATTTATTACAGTGGCAGCACCGGCAACTGTCATGGCGCCCCTACCTGTCTGGCTATATAAAGGGATCGATTGGTGTGCTACGGATCATTCTTGTTCCAGACACGGCGCGGTGTGGACATGCTGAAGGCCTATAGTTATATAGGTTGCAACATACCCACAACCCGTTTTCTGCCGACATATTTTATTCCAGGGTTTCACTATTTTTGTGCGTTTGACCGATTATTGTCAGTTAAAATTTTTTGACTGACCCGATAGCTCAGTGGGTAGTGACCCTGCCTTCTGAACTGCGGGTTGTGGGTTCGATTCCCACCCAGGACAAACATTTGTGTGATGAACATCGATGTTTGTTCTGTGTCTGGGTGTTATATTGTATTCTATGTATGTATTTACAAAAAAAAAAAAGTATCTAAGTATTGTATCAGTTATCTGGTTCCCATAGTACAAGCTTTGCTTAGTTTGGGGCTAGATGGCGCTGTGTGAGATGTCCACACGTATTATTATTATTATTATTAAAATTAATTTAGCTGTCTTGCGCGTTTTTGTAAGCCGTTATATTTTAATTAAGATTAATGTTTCAAAATGGAAGTCATATATCAAACTTTTTTATTGAGTGAACTGTAATTTGAAAGTTTTGGCGGGAAAACGAAAAAGATCGTGTCACAGCATTGTATTATTTTCCAAAACTTGTGTTATTTTCAGTGTTAGTGCATAATATTGGTGGCATTTTATTCGTTAAGTGCTGGATTACAGGCATGAGTGTGGGAAAGTGGTATAATGATGGTGAAACGTTTTTTTCGTGTTGTTTCCAAAACTCCATAGAAGCTTCAAGTAAAGTTGCCACGACTTTACTAGGAGTATGACTTTGACTAGACTATGACTTGACTTGATGACTTGACACATATTTGCGTGAAATATCATTAACTTGATAAATTATCAATTACTTGGCTAAATACACAAAAGTGTGGAGCCAAAACATAAATAAAAAAAAATAAAAAATCTTTAATACTCCTTTTTGTTTTGGTATGGCTCTACACTTTCGTGTATTTAGCCCTTTAATACTTATGTATAGATTACTATTGAGTGAACTGTAATTTCTTTTTGTTTCTGTCAAATTTCGCTATGTGCCCACAGATAAGAGAAAAAATAATTGGTTACTCTGTGTATGTTACATGTCTTATAGAATGGGCTAACGTCTGGAGGTTTATCGAACGTGCAAGATACGAACTTGGTTATTTGTTTATCAATTTAATCCAAGTTAGCTAACTCTGGGTTGGTTCTTCATTTATGATTTTAATGCGCAAGAGGGCCTTAGTTATTGACTTTTAAGGCAATGTCACCACAATTTTGCCAATGTCATTTACGAATTTCACAATATCAGAGATTGATTCAGTCTTGTCACAAGCGGCGTGGTATTTTGACAAGCAATGGAATGAATCTTCGGTATTTTGAAACAGATTTCAGGTTAGTTTGACAGAAAATTTATAGATTGACATTTTGTATGGCTTTTTTTTATCAGTATTTGTCTTATTTACAACTAGTTGCGCCACGCGGTTTCACCCACGGATAAAAAATATTTTAATTATTTGCTCATCCCACGGGAACATTTCACTTTTCCGGGATAAAATGTAGCCTATATGTTAATCTAGTGTATACGCTATCTTGGTACCGAATTTCATCCAAATCTATTCAGCCGTTTGAGCGTGAAGGAGTAACAAGCATACACACAAACGCACATACAAACTTTCGCCTTTATAATATTAGTGTGATTGGTTGTTGTTTTATGGGAATGTTGGCTAAAGCCTTAAGTACGGTAGATAGTAATACCATATTGTAAATATAGGTACTACTCAGCGATAATGATTTGGCAATCTCTCATAGTCACTGATCACATCGAGCGTTAATATTTTTACCAATTGTTAGTCGTACCACAAAATAAAATAATAATAATAATATGAGTGGACATCTCACACAGCGCCATCTAGCCCCAAACTAAGCAAAGATTGTGCTATGGAAACCAGATAACTGATACAATACTTAGATACTTTTTGTTTGTAAATACATACATAGAATACAATATAACACCCAGACACAGAACAAACACTTATGTTCATCGCACAATTGTTTGTCCTGGGTGGGAATCGAACCCACAACCCACAGTTCAGAAGGCAGGGTTACTACCAACTGAGCTATCGGGCCAGTCAAATAGCACTACGTTGTCGTACGACACCGTGAGTGCTACGTCTTTGCGATAATTATCTTCTAGTCTAAGACATTAACGTACCGAATGCCGCAATAAATACCTCTATAAAACTCAACATGACTTTGTTTACATCTCACCTCGTAAACATTTTCATAAAAATATTACTATCGCAGTAAAACATTTATAGCTAGGCTTGGACCTTCTCAATAGAAATAATATCGAATAAAAATTTGAATTATTGGGTTAACTATGATTTATTAGACAGCCCCTGTGATGTAGTGGTTGAGCAGGACGGTTCATAACCCAGTGGGTTCGATTTCCGCGATAGGACAAGTATTTTTGCACAAAAAAAGGAACAAAAAAAAGGGACACAGGGAATCCTAGTAAGGGTCCAGGATGTATGTGATCGTTGGACGTTATTATTATTATTATCAATGTGTTATAATTTTTTAATAAAGACGTGAGCTAGACATTCATTTGTTTTAGGTAGATAAGTACAATAATTTAATTTTTAGTTCATAATCTTAATATATATAAATCTCGTGTCACAATGTTTGTCCTCAATGGACTCCTAAACCACTTAACCGATTATAATAAAATTCGCACACCATGTGCAGTTCGATCCAACTTGAGAGATAGGATAGTTTATATCTCAATCTATAATGGATATATATTAAATACCCGTGCGAAGCCGGGGCGGGCCGCTAGTATTTAATAAAACATGACCGTAAAAGTGTAAAAATACAATCATGTTTTATAGTTACAGTTTTTAACAATAAAACTAAAACAAAATTAAAAACTAACTAAAATCTATTAACAAACAGATTTTATATAGATTAATTATATAATATAAAAGCCAGCATTCCGGTCACCTGATGCTTCCACCAAACGTTTGGCCAAATCTCTATATGTTGCCATGGCAGCCGGCCCCTTTGTCTCATATTTTGCACAAAAAATAAGCATTGTCATTCAACGTGGTAATGCTGCCAGCATTCTGGAAACTTTCCGCTGGACCAAAATATATTTTAAATTTTTATTTTTCATTTATTTTAAGTTCTTAGGTATAGTATAGTTTTTTAGGTCTAGTTTAGTTTTGTATCAACGATAATTTTAATATAGGTACCTATAGCCCGCCATAGCTAAAGCGTATAAATATTAAATAAAATGATTAAAAAAATAAATTTAAAAAAAACAAATATGTGTAGTAGTAGTAGTATAAGTGAAACATTGTTTGGTTTTTTCCAGTCATTGATTTTCAAGTGTAAATTTTTAATTATAATTACGGGACTCTTATGGTAATTGGAAAATTTCTGAGTTTCCAATATTTTGGCATACATGCACCACTGAAGAATGCGGGTGGATGATAGAAAAGTTCTTTTTTCATCGTTCAATGACGGCTCCGCACCAACCTCCAACTGTCCAACACTCCAACATGACTCTAACGTGTCCCACTAAGTATACATAAGACTTACAGTAAGGCAAACATTTTACTTTGGTTTAATGTGAAGGGTCTGATCGCGTGAGTTGTCCAACTCCTTTGATCTGGGTACAATTTACCGCCATCAGAGCGTCACGTCAACACGAGCCAACATCGACAAATATACGACAACATAGGCGAACTTTCTGTTAACACGTGGAAGGTTAGACAAATAGTTAGATTGGTGGACGGTAGCGTGGAGTTTTTTTTATGTTTTGGCTCCACATTTTTGTGTATTTAGCTAGTGTCAAGTAATGGATAATTCACGAAAATATGTGTCAAGTCACAGTCCAAGTCATCATGTCACAAGTCGTCATAGTCTAGTCAAAGTCATACTCCTAGTAAAGTGGTGGCCACTGTAATAGAAGCTTCTATGGTGTTTTGGATACAACACGAAAGAAACGTTTCACCATCATTATACCACTTTCCCACACTCATGCCTGTAATCCAGCACTTAACGAATAAAATGCCACCAATATTATGCACTAACACTGAAAATAACACAAGTTTTGGAAAATAATACAATGCGGTGATGAGATATTTTTCGTTTATCCGCCAAAAACCTAGTGTGGAGTTGGCATCAGAATAAATTAATCCAACTAATTTTTGTTCCCAGTGTGAAGACAGAGGCGACATCTAACGGAGCCTTATCGAGGCTCTATATTGCGAATGCGAACAGAAACGATTCTGGGAACTACACATGTTCGCTAGCAGATGTCGCCACTTCGGCTGTTTCTGTACATGTCTTAAGAGGTAAGTGATTCTGTCCAAATTGTTGTTAGTTTGAGTAAACATCATGTTAATGCGCGGTCATCTCGCTAGATGGCTAATACTTTGGTAGACTAAATCCTGCATCGCGCAAGCGTTTCATTTGTGGTGCACTACTTAGGGTAAGTGTGTTAGCAGTAATAATAACGTAAGATAATCTCTGCGATCCGCTGTGTGACTCCATTATAAGTCATAATATGACGTGGTAATATCACTAGTATATATTATTAGGTTGGACCGGAGGCCATACATTTTGACAGATTCGAAGACATCCTTTATCCATACAAATTTATCGAACCAAAAAACTTTTTCAAATTTACTTTTTTTGTTCTAACATTTAACCAAAATCTCACCTGATGGTAAGTGATGACGCGGTCAGATCATGCTTGCTTAAAAGATACCGGTTTACACTTGCCTTATAAAATGTCAAATTATATTTGTCAGGAAACAATGAACTGATAATCCTTCATTAAAAAGTAACCAAAAATTTTTTTTTTTTTTTTATGTTAAGGAATAACGTGACGAGCTAGCCGTTCGCCTGATGTTAAACGACACGGCTGCCCATATCAGCTGCAGTGTCACTCGGAACTCTTAAAGTATAGAGGTTCGCGTGACACTGCACTGCGCACGTCATCCAGAGACATCAGCACAATCTAGTAATAAGATTACTAAACTGTGAGATCAGATCATAAAGTCTCATTTGCCCAGTAATTTCACTAGCTACAGTGCCCTTCAAACCGGAACACAGCAGTAATTGCGCACTACTGCTTGGTCCTACCACCTAGTAATTACCATTTGACTTAAAACCACGCTTTTAGATGATTATCATAATCACCACCCTGGGTCAGTCCATTGCTGGACATAGGCCTCCGGTACGCGTTTACTCCAACCAGTGATTCTGCCGCCATGCAGTAGGCTTGGCGGCAGAATCACTGGCAAAGTGGTGGTACTTAGACGAACTTTGCAGAAAAGTCCTACCTTGCTATTTTACAAATCTCAAAGAATTTTCGAGTGAGCTGATGTGACATTTAATACTTTTGTAAAGATGACAGATAGATTAATCATACGTTGAGTCGTTCATTTCGTCTGTCGTAGTATCTCAGACGTGAATTTCGATCAAAATTAGTACTGAACTCACTCAAGCGGCGATAATTTCTCAAGTTTATTCCATATTTCGCATCACTAGAGTGACTTGAAATTTCTATAAAACATGTAATATAATTTAAATGTATCTGCTTTTTTCATTCATGATCGGTCATAATTCATCAACCAACCAGATTTTTTTTATAAAACTTTTTTTTTATCAAACCTTCAAAAATTTTGGCCAAGTACGAGAAACGCGAACTCGAAATTGAAAGGAAAATGGATAAACAAGACAAAAAAAATGGGAAGAAAGGAGAATGATATACAAGACTCGGAGAGAGAGAGAGAAGCATTGTGGTCCAGAAAAAGCTAATGAAGGTTTGATAAAAAAAAAACAGAATTTTATAAAAAACAGCTTGGTTGATGAATTATGAAAGATCATAAAATGGAAAATGCAGATAAATTTACATTGTATTACAAAATATACTCAAAGCTCGTTATGTATATTAAGAAATAATATTTATGAAAAACTTATTAAGATAGAATGTCCAACGATCACAAATCTATCTATTTGATTTCGGAATGACTGAATAACTTGCTGTAATTTAGTTTGCGCGAGCAGATCGATGTCTTATTCTATGTGGGGGGTAAGTCCTGCAATGACGTCGTACTTGGGGTGTATTTTGTGCATTTTTCTTGCCAGTATCTACCTAGCATTCCCAGTTCTTTGAAGTAACGGATTGCTAGAACAGCTGCTTCAGTAGAACCGATGTTGTGTTGGAATGACGATGATGATATATTCCAAATTTCTAAAATTAGTCAGTTTTAATATATCTTTAATCAAATCTTTGACTGGCCCGATAGCTCAGTTGGTAGTGACCCTGTCTCCTGAACTGTGGGTTGTGGGTTCGATTCCCACCCAGGACAAACATTTGTGTGATGAACATCGATGTTCTGTGTCTGGGTGTTATATTGTATTCTATTTATGTATTTACAAACAAAAAGTATCTAAGTATTGTATCAGTTATCTGGTTCCCATAGTACAAGCTTTGCTTAGTTTGGGGCTAGATGGCGTTGTGTGAGATGTCCACATTAAACTACATAACATAACATAAACATTTATTATTATTATTATTATTATTATTATTATAATCTGTTCGAAAAGAGCTAGTTTGTTTTTCATAAATAGGAACTAAAACAACTCTGTGATTCCTAGGAATCACAGAGTTGTTTTAGTTTTTCGAATTCAATTCAAATCATTTTAGTCCCTAGGGACTAAAAATGATTTGAATTTGGATTGTGCATCGATAAAAGTTCCAATCACTAAATAAATCAATCACGAAAATTGTATGAACAAGTATCAGACTGTCTCATAAATCATAGAGTATTGTAATCACAGATAATATTAGGTCTTTACCTATGAAATTGCCGTTTTGTTTGAAAAAAGTTAAAGTATTTTTTTTTCGAACTTATTTATTTCTTTTATTCAAAGTAATCACCCCTGCAATCAATGCATCTTGGCCAACGCTGTGGCAGTTTATGGATGCCCTTCTTGAAAAAATCAGCAGGACGGGAGACAACAAACTCTTCAAAGGCGTTTTGTACTGCCTCTCGGGAATTGAATTTTTTTCCCGCTAAAAAGTTGTCCAAATTTTGGAAAAAGTAATAGTCAGTAGGCGCAAGATCTGGTGAGTATGGCGGATGAGGGAGAGCTTCCAAACCCAACTCATGCAGCTTAGAGACGGTCTGTTGTGTAGTATGGGGTCACGCGTTGTCGTGAAGTAGCAGTGGAGACGACCGATTGACCAAAGCTAGTTGCAGACGTGCGAGTTTCGCCATCATTGTGGTCAGTTCTTCAATGTACACATCTGCAGTAATACTCTCGCCGTTTTGTAAAAAGCTATGATGAATCACACCAGCACTAGACGACCAAACTGTGACCATCACCTTTCTAGGGGTCATTTTTCGTTTTGCACATTGCTTTGGTACCGAACCAGGATCTAACCAACTTGCTGAGCGCTTTCAATTGTCAAAAAGAATCCATTTTTCGTCGCACGTAACAATTCGGTTCAAAATTCCTTCATTTCTGTGCCTGTTAAGCAGCGCAAGGCAAGTCTCGACGCGTACGTTGCGCTGGCGATCGTTAAGTTCGTGGGGCACCCATCTATCAAGCTTTTTTATCTTGCCAATCTGTCGCAAATGGACCAATATTGTTTTGATGCTAACATCAAAAGCTGCTGCCAGCTCAGCTGTAGATTGAGATTCATCAGCTTCCACAATCGCCTTTAATTCATCATTGTTGACCAAAGTTTCCGGACGACCACGAGGTTCATTTTTCAAGTCAAAATTCCCAGAACGGAACCGAGCAAACCAATAACGGGTTGTACGTTCGTTTGTACAGTTCTTTCCGTAAACGTCGTTGATGTTACGTGTCGTTTGTGTCGCGTTGGTGCCACGACGGAACTCATATTCCATAATTACACGAAATTTCAAAGTATCCATTATGAGGAAAAATGTTGAAATATAATGAAAATACAACGCTAATCAATAAACAAAAGACTTATATTGTAAATAGAATGTCATATTTTTAAAACAAAATTAATTTGAATTTAGAATTCATAGCCAATCAAAACTTTTTTTTGTTTGAAAAAGTCTGTACTGCAATACGGCAATTTCATAGGTAAAGACCTATTATAATACTATACGACGCGCGAAATAAGTAATAAAAGATTGTGAAAAAAAGGGCGACATACGCCCTCGTTTACTCAAATTCGGGTTTTAGTTTTACTTAGTTATATGAAAAATGAAAAGTGACAGAGGACAAAAATATGCTTAGATGTGATTGGACGCTAAAAATGTGATACAAATAAATTGTTACCTACTTATTTTCTCATAAAAGATGATAAAAAGAAGAGGTTTACTTCGGGAGCAACACAATTGTAAGGTCAAGTGATGTACTTTGAATCCGTCGCTACGTCCAGGATTCTACTCTAGAATCCTTCGCTCCGCTCTGAACTTAAAATAGTTGTTTGTTACACAATTTATTATGAAGCTCTTAGTGTGTTAGTAAGAAATTGTTACTTTTGTATAAAATGTTATGAATATTTTAACAATTATAATGGCGTTCCAAGTAAGATATTTTAAGGCATTCCTGTGTCTATGCTTGTGTACGTCTAGCGTTTAAGTAAAAATGTGAATCGTCTTCCAATTATTCATAAAAATCAAATCACGCGTTACAGAAATCAATTCCAACCCGCAAATCCAGATCCGAGTCAACGTGAAATAAAAGTCGGGTCAACACGAAATGAAAGCCGAGTCAACACGAAATTAAAATTGAGTCATTGCGAAATCAAAACGAGTCAACGTAAGCAATTGATTCTCACGAAATTTATTTAACGCCTGATACATGAATAATTCATAGAAGCTGCCTAAGCAAAGGTATTTTATGGGGTAATAAATATTGTAGCGTTTTGAGAACGTGCCCCAAACGCGATAGGGTACCGGCACTTACTTTTCGTACAAGCAGTTTTTCCACCATTTGCCTATAGGTTATAGGCATAATGGTTTAAGGCACGGTACGAGTTGAAATTAATATATTAATATGTGACTATTTTAAAACTTTGGTGATTTATAGACAACGTGAAATCAAATGCTATTTTAAAAAGACTTCATACGAGGTGGTGGTTCTTGATTAAGGTGTATAAAGTATAGAGAGACAGAGAAAGAGAAAGCAATAACGTTTCACGGAACATTCCTTTAGTTAGGATGTGCCGAACATATGATGAATTAAGTGATTACTTCCTTCCCCCCTTCCCTTCCCAGTGACATGTTTTCATGTAGTTTTGCATCCTTCAAACTTGTTATCAATAATTTAATTAAGTACTTCAGTTTACTAGGTGGTAGGACTTTGTAGCAAAGTTCGTCTAGGTAGGTACCACCGCTTTGCCAGTTATTCTGCCGCCAAGCAGTAGAGCACAAGCACTACTGTGTTCCGGTTTGAAGGGCACTGTAGCTAGTGAAATTATTGGGCAATTGAGACTTTATGATCTGATCCCACAGTCAAGTAATCTTATTACCAGACTGTGCTGATGTCTCAGGATGATGTGCGCAGTGCAGTGTCGCTTGCAACTCTATGTTTTAGGGTTCCGAGTGACACTCTTCTGTTATGGGCGGCCGTGGCGCTTATCATCAGGTGAACGACTAGCTCGTCACATCATTCAATAACATAAAAAAAGTAACTAATATTGTACAAATTTACTTGTATTTAGAATAATTGTTTATTTATATAGTGTCAAAGATTTCTTAGTTTAAGTTGTGTACGGTTATAATTGGACTTAAGGTTTATAAAGGGCATTATTAATAATAACACAAGCGTTGTAAAACTATCAAAATGAAATAAAATAATAAAGCCTTGGATAACTCTGGGACTACTTCGCTGTATTCGGCATCGTGACAGACTGCACCTGAAAGTAAAGAAACGGCCTAATAACCTTACCTCCAAATTAACTTACCTTCGATATCGTAATTTCCTGACAACTCTCCTCAAGAGACTTAAAAAGGAATATGAACAAAAAGAATTTTTAAAAGCTAAAAATAATTGTAAACTCACGTGGAGAGTTGTCAAAAGTATTACCTATACTCGACAATCATCCCTAAAGAACCACCTAAAGAACTCTTGGCATTAAAAGCAGATCCGGTAACATCTGCAAACGAAGTAAATCATTATTTTGCAAACATAGGACGCATTTTGGCAAGTAAAATAACTCGTAGAAATCAGAACTTGCCCACATCCTCGGATAATCTCTCTCCACTTAACTCCTTTGTGATATTTCCAACCGATGAACCTGAAGTAGAAAATATTCTTCTAGGTCTCCGAAATGACTGTGCTGTAGGATGGGACGGAATTTCTTCTAAACTCCTCAAGCAATTCCACCACATATTCACCCCTCTTCTAGTGCACATTTTTAATGTTGCTATCTCTACAGGCGATTTTCCTGAAGTGTTTAAAAAAGCATTAGTGCTCCCTGTGTATAAATCTGGAAAAAGAGACAATGTTAACAATTACCGACCCATTTCAATTTTACCTGCCTTGTCTAAGATTTTGGAAAGAATTCTTAACAACCGACTTATTAAATATCTTCACACAAACAAGATCATTGCTGACAACCAATTTGGCTTTAGAAAGGGCAAGTCAACAGAAGATGCCATTGGTAGCCTCATTGACGCTACAGCCAAGAATATGGACTCTAAACTTAACTGTCTTGCTATATTTTTGGACCTGTCGAAGGCATTTGACACTATCTCTGTACCCATCCTGCTTACTAAACTGGAAAAAATTGGCGTTAGAGGCATAGCACTAAACCTTTTTCAAAGTTATCTATCAAATCGTAGACAGATTGTCAAGATAGGACCTATTTTGAGTGGCGAAGAGTTGTTGGATTACGGTGTCCCCCAAGGTAGCATTTTGGGACCAACATTATTTCAGATCTATATAAATGATTTGTGCCGGTTATCTTTACAAAACTGCCAAATTTTCTGCTATGCTGATGATACAGCGATACTCGTAAAAGGGAGTACTAGGCATTTAATTAGACTCTATGCTGAGAGAGCCATGCAAGTAATAATGGTATGGTTGGCAGATAATCTACTAACTCTTAACGTAGACAAAACAAAGTACCTGACCTTCTCGATGAAATCGTCAATGCAGCCTTCTCGTGATTTATATCAAATCAAGGCTCACACTTGTTCCGACCTTGGTGCGAAAGATTGTCTCTGCAATACCATATCGCAAACAGATAAAATAAAATATCTTGGAGTATATGTTGATGAACTCCTAAACTGGCACTCTCAGATAGATGCTTTAACCTCTCGGACCAGGAAGCTGATTTACATTTTCAAAAAACTGAGAAGCTCAGCCGACGAGAAGACACTAAAATTAGTATATTTTTCGCTATGTGAGTCAATAATCCGATACTGTATTTCAGTTTGGGGAGGTACGCCCAAAACTAAAATGTTGCAACTCGAAAGAGCCCAAAGAGCTTTATTAAAAGTTATGTTTAAAAAACCATTTCGATTCCCAACTACTGCCCTATACTTAGATACCAAAGTTCTTTCAGTCAGACGGCTCTTTATTCTTCAAACAATACTCCGTAAACATCCATTGATACCTTACAACGCAAATGAGCCTGCAAAAAAGCGTAGGAATGATATAGTTTGTGTTGTGGATAGGCATCGCACCAGCTTCTATGGCCGCCTCTTCCCGATCATAGGCAATCAATTATACAACAGAGTCAATAAATATCTTTGCATATTCCCGCTGTCTAAATATGAGACTAAAACTAAAGTTACAAGCTGGCTCCTAGGCCTAAACTATGTAGAAACTGAAGCTTTAATTCAGTTTGATTTTTAAAAATAAGTGACATAATAGTCGTTGTATATTGTAATAAGTCATTGATACATACAACCGTAACATACTTTTTCTTGTTCGTATAAATTAATTATCTTCATCCTCTCACTCCATTCGACAATCATTCTCAGCACCACTACACAACAATACATGCATATTCTTTCATTGGCATTCACATACACACCATACATACATAGTAAACTTCACACACGATCAGAAACATACAACCCAGCACGCACACTAAATACACATAAATAATGTAAAGTGATAATAGCAATATTAAGGTATTATTAGTTCTACTACTTATGATAAGAAAAAAAAAATAAAGAACCGCGATAGTGATCTTTTCATTTCCTTAATTATAAAAAAAAAAGAAATTGTAGATGCTCTATATACAGGTATATAATCACCTTAACAGGGCATCTTTTAGTAGGAGACACACTTTTGTCGTTAGTTGTATGTCAACTTACACATAAGTCTCTAACGTAACTTCTAGCCGTATTAATCTTTATTCACTCATCAAAACATTGTAATGGGCACAACAATAATGCTTGGTCTAGTTGCCCCCTGCCTTAAGAGTTCTCTGTACTCTGAGATACAAGTTTTCACTTAGTTCGGAGTTGGAGATCTCTCAGAAAGGCAGTATGGGTACTGGAATTATAAACTACCATATTGCTACGGCAAAAATTGTTTGTGCCGCCACTTTTACATATTTCTTTGCGTTGTGTAAAATTGTAGAGTAATATTGTAATATTTGTGTAAAATTTACTACTTTCACAATGTATTAGGCTAAGTTTTTGGCAAATAAATAAATCAATCAATCAATCAATCAATATAGCTGTGTCAACATTGATTTTGTACTAATGTATTTAATGGCGTATTGTCTGTTACCGAACCTATTACAATAAAATAAAATAAGCGAGAGAAAGAGAGAGAGAGAAAGAGCAAGAAAGAGAGATAATGAGGGATCTTGATGACATAAGTGGCATTCTAAGTTATGTGCGAAATTTGCTCTCGCTTTTACAATGGTAACGGAAAACATCGTGAGGAATGTTCAAAAATCATAAAATTCCACGGCATGTATGATCCACCAACCTGCACTTGGCCAGCATAGTCGATTATAGCCATTACACGTGAGGGAAAGCTTGTATATCAGGTAAGATTTATCACAATAGTGATTATACTAGGTGGTAGGACTTTATTGCAAAGTTCGTCTAGGTAGGTACCACCGCTTTGCCAGTTATTCTGCCGCCAAGCAGTAGTGCGCAAGCACTACTGTGTTCCGGTTTGAAGGGTACTGTAGCTAGTGAAATTACTGGGCAAATGAGACTTTATGATCTGATTTCACAGTTCAGTAATCTTATTACTAGATTGTGCTGATGTCTCTGGATGACGTGCGCAGTACAGTGTCACGCAAACCTCTATACTTTAGAGTTTCGAGTGACACTGCAGCTGATATGGGCAGCCGTGTCGTTTAACATCAGGCGAACGGCTAGCTCGTCACGTCATTCCTTAACATAAAAAAAATAATAATAATAATACTCTAACCATACAGCCTGTTACTTCTTCTTACGTGCTCGTGATTAATTCGTTTGATGGCGTTCACGACGCATAGAAGGAAAACAGGATTTTAATTTGAATTTATTAACAATAAATCTGTTCTCTCAAACAACCATTATTAATGTAGGAGGTAATCTGGTTAACCCGTGTCGTAATTCAACCTCACACATCCCTTTGATGTTTGACATACTGCCTACAAGCCTACAACATTAACAAATCAACGTGTGTACGCTACAAACTCTGGTGCTACGAAACCCATTAAAGTTTCGTAGCACTTCCATCGTTACGTCGTAGCTACTCGTAGCTGCGTAATGATGAAGCAAGTAAGACATGAATTTTGATACGTTTTGAAATGGTTAACAATTTTAAACTGACGCAAATTGTTTTTTATATGCTAAAGTCAATTACTGAAATTGTAATCAACAAGCTATTATTTTAATTTTCTATTGTAATATTTTGGATTCGTTTTTGTAAGCCGTTGTCATAGTTGTTAAGTTATCAGTCTGGGTTAACCCTTAAATAGACAATGTTGTTTTTAAACAACATACTAAACATCACAGATAAAATTGACCTTCTTTTATTTTTTTGTTAATTTTGACTAGTTCTTATTTCTGAACGAATTTTGTACTTTTAATATATGTTTACTATGATTGTTTACATTGTAACACTAGTTGGTAAATATTATAGTTATTCCTGATTTTGTACTTCATTGGTGAGACAATAAACCGTTCTCTATCTATCTATCTATGATTGACTGAATTAGTGAAGTGAGTGAAGTGAAGTTTTAACACATGAGATTCGCTTTCATCTATCCGGATACACTTGTTAGTACGGACTCGCGTTAAGGTAATATTTTTCAACGAATCTTGACAAAACTTCATATACGGGTTTATCAATTTCATACATTTGTCAATCTCTTGTTTTGGGAGTTAATACCAAAAATATTTTTTTGCTGCGGTTGACTTTTTGGTCGATTTATTTGGAAGAAATATTTGGTACCTAATTTAAGCAAGTATTCCAAATATGAGCAAAATTGGTCAAGATACGGTCACGCAGTCTGAGTTTAGTGATAAACATCATTTAGCAGGAACATTCAAAGGTTTACACTGATTGGTTTAGTATTGGGTACTAAATGAATTGGTATGAAAAAAAAATCAAAATGTGTAACAAGTGCTTAATTTGACATACACTATGATGTATTGATAATTACTAACATTACATCCAAATATTTGTGAGATGAAAATGAATGTTTGTTCTGTGCTTGAGTGTTATATTGTACTCTTTTTATTTTATTTTATACTTCAAACTTGTCTAGCATTTGACCGCGCTCTCACCTGATTGGGAAGTGACGATGCAATTGAAGGTGTAGCATGCTATCCAAGAAAATACCTATTCACTTTTCTACTATTGTTATTTTATTTATTCTAAGTATGCATATACAAAAAAGGATACTTAACCGAAATGGATCACGTAAAGTTAGCAATGTCAAGTATATTTTCGTAGCGTTATGGGTAATAAACTGTTGTGGGAACTGTGGGAACCAGGTAACTCATACAATAGTTTATATCCATAAACTATTGTATGAGTTACCTGGTATTATATGGGTTATGTGAACATTTCACACGGCGTCATCTAGCCCCAAACTAAGCAAATCTTGTATTATGGGAACCAGATAACTGATACAATACTTATATACTTTTTTGTTTGTAAATACATACATAGAAATACAGTATAACACCCAGACACAGAACAAACATCGATGATCATCACACAAATGTTTGTCTTGGGTGGGAATCGAACCCACAACCTGCAGTTCAGAAGGCGGGGATACTACCAACTGAACTAACGGGCCAGGCTTAGTTTGAAGAGTGTCTAGTGAGTTTGAAGGTTGATGTAAAATTTGGAATCTTTGAACTATGATATCTTTATCTTGTTATGAACACATCAAATCACACTAATATTATAAAAGCGAAAGTTTGTATGTGTGTATGTTTGTTACTTCTTCACGCTCAAACGGCTGAATGGATTTGGATGAAATTCGGCACCAAGATAGCTCATACACTGGATTAAAAAAGTGGGATGAGCCAATATAATACTTTTTATCCACGAGTGACACCGCGGGGCGCAAATAGTTATTCCTAAAACTAATAAAAATTTCACTTTATCCTAATGCCTACGTAATGTAGTAATCAATTATTTTACCTTATCGTATCGTGAGAGCGAAAAGTGTCAATGATCTCCAGTTTTTATAATCCAATAATTTCCTAAAAGGTTCACGAGATAACGAAATAAGGGTCTAAGCTGTGGGTAACTAGAAAATTAAGCCGACACAATGATAATTTAATTCAGAGCTTAATAAAAAATAGTGACGTGGTCTGTACTATTTTGGCCGGAAACCATGCCAGTTTGACTTTGGGTTTTAGTTAAATATACGCGAATACTCTCAAACAAACGTGTCTGTGATTGTGCTGATTTTTGTACTCATTATTCATTACTAGTTACGCCCCGCGGTTTCACCCGCGGATAAAAGTATTTTAATTATTTGCTCATCCCATGAGAAAATTTCACTTTTCCGGGATAAAATGTAGCCTATATGTTAATCCAGTGTATAAGCTATCTTGGTACCGAATTTCATTCAAATCCATTCAGCCGTTTGAGCGTGAAGGAGTAACATATATACACACATACACACAAACACACATACACACAAATACACATACACATAAACACATACAAACTTTCGCCTTTATAATATTAGTGTGATTCATATTATTTCTATGCATTATTTTTCACTTTTTACGCTTGTATAGTTTGTATATCGCTCCTGATTTATATACTAAGAAATATATATACTAAGAAATATATATACTAAGAAAAATAATATTATTAGTAGTAATATTTATTTTTATGTTTATATGGTAGCTCATTATTAGTCTTAAATTTCTAATAGATTTGAATTTTAAGAGAAGATAAATTTGATTTAAGTTTCAAGCTGAGAAAAACATTCAGAGCAGTAATTACCGTCAGTCAAATCAACATTATTGCGTTGTTTCCGAACAGTAATGTTTTTTTTTTTATGTTAAGGAATGACGTGACGAGCTAACCGTTCACCTGATGATAAACGACACGGCTGCCCATATCAACTGCAGTGTCACGCGAAGCTCTATACTTAAGAGTTCCGAGTGACACTGCAGTTGATATGGGCAGCCGTGTCGTTTATCATCAGGTGAACGGTTAGCTCGTCACGTACGCTCGTCACTGTGAACGTCATCCAGAATCAGCACAATCTAGTAATAAGATTACTAAACTGTGAGATCAGATCATAAAGGCTCATTTGCCCAGTAATTTCACTAACTACAGTGCCCTTCAAACCGGAACACAGCAGTGCTGCGCACTACTGCTTGGCGGCAGAATAACTGGCAAAGCGGTGGTACCTGCCTAGACGAACTTTGCAGAAAAGTCCTACCACCTGGCATATTAATTACAAAGAAAATTCATTAAAAAATTATCTAACCAGTTAGTGCCTAAACTTTGTAATTTCATATCTAAATATTATGATTATATTATGACCGGATTTATAATTTAATTCCCCATCTCTAAAAGCCCCTCAAACATTTATGCAAAATTAAAGCACCTTTAGATATTTAGTAGGTTAAGTAATTAACATAAATTATTTTTTTTATATCTGGCTGTTTTTACACTGAATTGTAAAAAGAGTTCATTACACCACATTTCTTGTTATTAAACAGTAAAAACTCCCGGTATTTATAATTCCAGGAAAAATACCCAAGTTCTGAGATTATCTACGGAACCCTTTGAAGATTTAATTCTTTAATGTTTTTGACAGTGCAGCGTTTGTTTTTGTTACAATTATTTTATGAAATTTTATTTTTTTGTTCGGTTTAGGTCGTCATACGTATTCTATTTACCAATTTTTTTTTATATAACCTGCCTGTTGACACTGTAAAAGTTGATAGAGACCAACAGAACTAGCCCGTTAAAAAATCATCTGTAAATTTTTACTGTTTTATTTACTTTTATAGTTATTATATTGTTCCATAATAACTTAGCTTCCCGCAGAAGGTGATCTAAATAGGCTATTTGACTACTATCAAAAATGAACAAGTAAATATTATTTTCATAAAGTAGGTTAAAAATGAATGTAATCATTGTAAAAATAAGTAAAATCGGTAAATTAATCACGGAGTAGTACGCTTTTAAAGTTTCATCGCCTGTCCCTTTTTCGCAAAACAGAGATCGTGTTGAGCTTCCTCACAGCTACTATGAAGGCATGGCTTGTGACATCACATGCCAAAAAGTTTGTATGTAGAGCTACCACAGCTTAGTAATGAGTTACTGTGAGTACTGGTAATTGACGTCACTGCGTGTTTGAGTTGTCTCTTTCTATTTCTGTATTTTAAAATGCCTGTAACTTAGTAATTTTTTGAGATATTCAAGTTTTGTTTTCACAGTTATCTATTTTTTGAGGTATATTATTTATGTATGTAATAAAAATATAGTAGTCAAATAGCCTATTCTGTATTTTAATTATAACCCCTTTTTACCTACAATTTTACTTTTTCTCCAATAATTAAATACAGTTTAGATTTAATTATAATATTAACTTAAATAAACAATAAAAATTTATAGATGTTTTTTTTGCGTGGGGTAGCCCTATGTGTGTAACTATATGCGGAAAGATGGAGAACCTCGGATTTTTTGTGGGTGTGCCATCCTCTCTAGACGAAGACTCCCACATATCCACCTTGCCCCAACCAGGGCAGGTGGAATTCATAAAGGATTTCCGCCGGGTAAAAAAGGCCTATGCTCAGCAGTGGACGTCTGATGATGAGGCTGATGATGATAATGGTGATGAGTAGAAACTTATATGTAAATTAAACAAAACACTACTATTAGGGTGACGTTTCTCGTAGGAGAATGCGGAAGTGGCGAGAATAATATAATATGTAAATATCACACTAATAAGATAAAAGGCGAAAGTGTGTATGTGTGTATGTTTGTTACTCCTTCACGCTCAAACGGCTGAATGGATTTGGATGAGATTCGGTACCAAGATAGCTTATGCACTGGATTAACATATAGGCTACATTTTATCCCGGAAAAGTGAAATTTTCCTGTGGGATGAGCAAATAATTAAATTACTTTTTATCCACGGGTAAAACCACGGGGCGCAACTAGTTAGAGAATAAAAGATATATAGTAAAACAACCTTGTGTATGCTGTAAAGTTTTCTATTAAAGTGACATATTAAGGCATCAATCAAAAGGACAGAGAACATAAAATATTTGAATATAAATAATAATAATAATATGTGTGGACATCTCACACAACGCCATCTAGCCCCAAACTAAGCAAAGCTTGTGCTATGGGAACCAGATAACTGATACAATACTTAGATACTTTTTTGTTTGTAAATACATACATAGAATACAATATAACACCCAGACACAGAACAAACACCTATGTTCATCACACAAATGTTTGTCCTGAGTGGGGATCGAACCCACACCCCACAGTTCAGAAGGCAGGGCTACTACCAACTGAGCTATCGGGCCAGTCAATACTAAATACAAAACAAAAAGGCTTTACTAACAACTACTATGCCTTTTCTGTTGTTTTCCTAAATCGGTTTTCATTACTGACACAGAATTTATCTACGGATTATACGTAAAAAGTAAAAAATACAAGCCTCTCCATTATTATAACCTCCGAGAGATGCCCCCAGCCCTCCGAACTAAGTGGTTATAGCCGCTTACCCACATCTGTGCCCCGGGCAGGCCTCCGTTATGAGGGTTACTCCTTTATATCCTTAAGATCCGGAAAGAACTGAAAAATTGAAAATGTCCTATTATGTTTGTAAGAATGTTTTGTTAAGACAAATTAGTTTGGTAACTGATAAATAAACCTAATGACATTAAAATTTTAAAGGACAAACTATTTAATAAATCTTTGTATGACTGGTTGTTACAACACACATTTTATAGTGTTAAGGAATTCCAAATGTACTGTAACAAAAATATTATTTAATATTTGCACACTTGCATGCAGGTTGAACACAAAATGTCTAATTATTTTAAGTAACTTATGTTAACATCTCTTGTAAATTGTGTTCTAGCAAATAAACATTTCATTGATTGATTGATTGATTAAAAAAAGTAAAGAATAAACTGGTATTCGTCGAAGGATAATAATGGATGACTGGCTTGATAGCTCAGTTGTTAGTTGCTCTGCCTTTTGAACTGTAGGTTGTGGGTTCGATTCTCACCCAGGACAAACATTTGTATGAACATCGATGTTTGTTCTGTATCTGAGTGTTACATTGTATTCTATGTATGTTTGTTACAAAAAAAAAGTATTTGAGTATTTTATCTGTTATCTGGTTCCCATAGTACAAGCTTAGTATGGGACTAATCGTGCTGTGTGAAATGTTCACAAATAATTGTTTATTTATAATTATAGTAAAGTTAAGATTGTTTACCAAGGGAGTAAATAACTATTTTAAAGGTGAGAGTGTTTCTTTGAATCCCTGGTGTAGAATCCTGAGGGCAGATGGATTTAAAGTACATCAATAAAACTTAATTTTGCTCCCGAAGCGAACACTACTTTTTATCACGCTCTATTAAAAAATAAGTGCAACTTATATGTGTCACACTTTTAGCGTCCGAGCAAATTTTAGCATCTTTTTGTTCATACTTTTATTGAGGAAGAAACATTCATTTTTCATACAACTGAGTAGGTAAAGTCTGAATTCAAATTCGAATTGTAGAAACAATGGCGGAATGCGTTTCACGCTTATTTTTTTCATACTTTTTTATTCGTTTTGCGCGCGTTTCTCTGTGTATACTATACAGATAGTATACACAGCGCACTAGTAACATCCTGATTTTTTTTATGTTAAGGAATGACGTGATGAGTAGCCGTTCGCCTGATGTTAAATGACACGGCTGCCCATACCAGCTGCAGTGTAACTCGGAAGTCTAAAGTATAGAGGTTCGCGGGACACTGCACTGCGCACGTAATCCAGAGACATCAGCACAATCTAGTAATAAGATTACTAAACTGTGAGATCAGATCATAAAGTCTCTTTGCCCAGTAATTTCACTAGCTACAGTGCCCTTAAAACCGGAACACAGCAGTGCTTGCGCACTACTGCTTGGCGGCAGAATAACTGGCAAAGCGGTGGTACCTACCTAGACGAACATTGCAATAAAGTCCTACCACCTAGTGAAAGTGTTATTTACTTAGTGTTACTTGTGCATACAATATATTATTTATTGATTTTTTCGGTGATTGGAACTTTTACTAACAATATCCACATTCTACATTCAAATCAATTTTAGTTCTTAGGGATTTAAGAGTAAGTTTAGTCACTGCTTATGAAAAACAAACTTTTCGAAAAGATGTGATAAAAACCTAATTGTACTATTCAAAAAATATAAACAACTTTTAGAAATAGCTTGTGACTATTATATTATTATATTTTTCACATATTTGATCTCTTATTAGGATATTTTTAAAAGCACTGTCTTAGTACAGCCGTGGTACTTAGAACAGTTAAATATGAAATAAGGGGTCTTTTTAATCCCCTATTTAGAACATACCCTCTTGGAGGTTTGGGCTGCACGTTTATTCTTCACATATTGGATTCCTTATTTGGAAATTTGTAAAGCACTGTATTATTACAGCCATAGATATAAGGGTTTTTTAAAATCCCCTAAATAGAAGATAACCTTTGAGAGTTTGAGATGTACGTTTATTCTCCACATAATATTTGATCTCTTATTAGGAATTTTTGTAGGGCTGTCTTAGTACAGCCATAGTTAAGACCAATTAAGATATTTTTTTTTTTAATTAGAAGATAACTGTTGAGAGGTTTGAGTTGTACGTTTATTCTTCACATATTTAGTATAGTTAGCCGTAGCACTTAGAAAAATTAAATAAATAAATAAGGGTTTTAAAAATCCCCTTATATATAAAAGTTTTTTCAAGAAGTTTAAGCTGTACGTTAGTCAGTAAGTCAAAAGTGGGCGAGATTTTAGTACTTTGACGAACAAAGAATACCTATTTCGTTTTATTCCTTACAGATGTATTTGTAAAAAACAATCCGTCGTGAACAATCTGTTCATGATTTATTTATTTGAAAGTTGAACACCGAAAAACTTTGAGGAAAATTTTAATGTACGACCAATGATTGGAAAAGCTTCTTATGTAATTTATTTTGGAATAAGTAAAAATAGTTTTCACTTTCTTGACTGTACAACTGTTAATATTCCCACCACGGTATAAGACTATAGAACTACCCTCTACTAACTCCGAGGAACTCTAAGTGACACTGCAATTTATTATGGGCGTTCGCGACGCTTAACAACAGGCGAACGACTAGCTCATTAATTCATTCGTTCTCATAAAAAATACATACTAATTTGAAGACCATCCTGAGTATGGCTTATTTCCTAAGATAAATAACGGCTAAACTCACGTCAAATAAAAGTCGAAATTACTCCGACCAGGTTTCGGAAATGTTACGTGCTGACGCTCGCGAAAGCCGCCGCGGCTTGCGTTAGTAACTGGCTCCCAGAAGAAGTGGTGTGGTGGTTGAGCAGGTCAGCTCATAACCAGGAAGCGGCGGGTCGATTCCCGCGGCAGGACAAGTATTAATGCACAGAAATAAAGCGCAAATACTTGTTTTGTCTGGGTGTTGTGGGACCATGGTCCTCGTAATTCCTGGCAACAGGGAATCCTAGTTAGGGTCCAGGATCTATGTATGTAAGCGTTGAGCATTATTATTATTTTTTACGTAATTTTATGTATGGTTATTTGATACGTTAAGTCACAACAGTGACTTAAAAAGAGTTCTTTACGTTGATGTTGGACTTACATCGTGCCTTAAGTATTAAACAAAATAAGTTTTTTTTTTATGCTACTGAGTGATGTGACGAGCTAGTCGTTCACCTGATGTTAAGCGCCACGGCCGCCCATAACAGAACAGTATCATTCGGAACCCCAAAACAGAGTTACGAGTGACACTGCACTGCGCACATCATGCTGAGACATCAGCACAGCCTGGTAATAAGATTACTAGACTGTGAGATCAGGTCATAAAGTCTCAATTGCCCAGTAATTTCACTAGCTACAGTGCCCTTCAAACCGGAACACAGTAGTGCTTGCGCACTACTGCTTGGCGGCAGAATAACTGGCAAAGCGGTGGTACCTACCTAGACGAACTTTGCAACAAAGTACTACCACCTAGTGAAAAGTGCATGTTATTTGGTGTATACATAAACACCAATCGATATAGAAGCGATTTAATCTTCAAATTACGAAACATCAATCCAATATAGGAAAGCTGTTTCAGCCTTACAAATCACCCCCATCAATTTAAAGACAATATCCTACATGTGAGCCCTTAACGAGTCCATCCGAATCCACAATCGATTACAATCGATGTAATCGTTACCCTTATCGGTAATTGAAAATCGATACCCCTCACTAACAACTCTTTCTTTTTCAGGTGAAAATCCTCTGGCCATGCAGCGGGGTAGCGCTTCGCAGTTTTCACATCCGCTGCTCGTTTTGTTCGTGAGTTTCGTCAGCTGACAGATGGTCTTCGCGCAATGGACGCGCGGCACTTCGTAAAATTGTAGTGTGTACTTTGACTGGTGTATTGGTATATGGATAATCGCTAGTTATTGTGATTGTTTGTTTTGTGGAGAAATTATTAGTGGTTTTTTGTTGGATTATTGTTGGGCAGTTAAAGGATTGTTGGGTTAAAGTTAATGAGTACTTGTCGTTGAACTATCCCGTATTTAAATTATTTTGCATTATTATAGTTATATTTATTATCAATATATAATAGGTCTTTACCTATGAAATTGCCGTATTGCAGTACAGACTTTTTCAAACAAAAAAAAGTTTTGATTGGCTATGAATTCTAAATTCAAATTAATTTTGTTTTAAAAATATGACATTCTATTTACAATATAAGTCTTTTGTTTATTGATTAGCGTTGTATTTTCATTACATTTCAACATTTTTCCTCATAATGGATACTTTGAAATTTCGTGTAATTATGGAATATGAGTTCCGTCGTGGCACCAACGCGGCACAAACGACACGTAACATCAACGACGTTTACGGAGAGAACTGTACAAACGAACGTACAACCCGTTATTGGTTTGCTCGGTTCCGTTCTGGGAATTTTGACTTGAAAAATGAACCTCGTGGTCGTCCGGAAACTTTGGTCAACAATGATGAATTAAAGGCGATTGTGGAAGCTGGTGAATCTCAATCTACAGCTGCGCTGGCAGCAGCTTTTTATGTTAGCATCAAAACAATATTGGTCCATTTGCGACAGATTGGCACGATAAAAAAGCTTGATAGATGGGTGCCCCACGAACTTAACGATCGCCAGCGCAACGTATGCGTCGAGACTTGCCTTGCGCTGCTTAACAGGCACAGAAATGAAGGAATTTTGAACTGAATTGTTACGTGCGACGAAAAATGGATTCTTTTTGACAATCGAAAGCGCTCAGCAAGTTGGTTAGATCCTGGTTCGGTACCAAAGCAATGTGCAAAACGAAAAATGACCCCTAGAAAGGTGATGGTCACAGTTTGGTGGTCTAGTGCTGGTGTGATTCATCATAGCTTTTTACAAAACGGCGAGAGCATTACTGCAGATTTGTACATTAAAGAACTGACCACAATGATGGCGAAACTCGCACGTCTGCAACCAGCTTTGGTCAATCGGTCGTCTCCACTGCTACTTCACGACAACGCGCGACCCCATACTGCACAACAGACCGTCTCTAAGCTGCATGAGTTGGGTTTGGAAGCTCTCCCTCATCCGCCATACTCACCAGATCTTGCGCCTACCGACTATTACTTTTTCCAAAATTTGGACAACTTTTTAGCGGGAAAAAAATTCAATTCCCGAGAGGCAGTACAAAACGCCTTTGAAGAGTTTATTGTCTCCCGTCCTGCTGATTTTTTCAAGAAGGGCATCCATAAACTGCCACAACGTTGGCAAAGATGCATTGATTGCAGGGGTGATTACTTTGAATAAAAGAAATAAATAAGTTCGAAAAAAAATACTTTAACTTTTTTCAAACAAAACGGCAATTTCATAGGTAAAGACCTAATATTAATTATAATAATAATTATTTTAATTTAACTGTAACTAATTAGCTGTTGTAATCTACTTAGTTGATTATCAATTGAAAGGTTGAGAATAAAAAGGGTTTAACTGACAAGTTGATAGTTTCGAGAAAATTGACTTTAAACTTCAACAGCGTCATTTTAATGTAGATTGCTTATGAGGTAATAGAAAAGGTTTATGTAAGTTTCAGTTGCTTGAAAATGTTTTAATTCTATTTGAAAACTCTAAATATAGTACTAATTCATACAATTACTGTAAAAATATAATATAATAAAATAAATATAATAATATTTTTTATGATAAGCGAACTGTATTGCTGTGACAGATAAACTGTTTATAGACTCAAAATATCGAGATTTAAGCCTCATTTCGGTATTTTGAGAATGTATTATTGTAGATAATTATTATTGTAGATAATTTCACGCTGAATCCAACGATACTCATAAGTCATTTTGTGAAAAAAATCAGTTAAACCCTTTTTGTTCTCACCTCTTCAATTGTTTGACAGCCTCTGCGGTGTGGTGGTTAAGACGGCTCATAACCCGGAGGCGGCGGGTTCGATTCCCGCGGCAGGACAAAAGAGGAGGGGGGGGGCTGTCTTACACTGCGCTTTCAGATATTTAATCCGAATCCAAAACATCTCAACGATATAATAAAAATAAATAACGCCCAACAAAAATGAATGTGAGGTCAACTATAAGCCTCCTAGATGAATCACTACAACTATTACGCGGCTAACACTCACGAAATATAGTCGAATAACTCGACCGGTGTTCGGGCAATATAGATGCCCATCCTCAAGGAGTACACGCGGCGGCGGTGGCGGCTCGGCGCTGTTATTCGACTATATTTCGTGAGTGTTAGCCGTGTAATAGTTGTAGTGATGAGTACTACTCACGTAATTGTACTCCTAGATGAAAACGGACTTAAAAAGCGTCTCGGCGCTGACAGTGAACACTGACACTTAAAACGAAAGTGTCACTGCAATTTGTACAACTGTAATCGAATAAATTACGTATCAAAACACACGTAGTCCAAACCATTCCAGAGTACCCCTCTCCGTATTTATATTCCCCAGTCGTTTACGATTCGACTTGACGCCATTTTTATGACACACTCAGCAGAATTCGCTGAGTTATCGCCCGCGTTGTTTCGCCATCAGCACTTGTGGTTACGATTCAGGCATGTAATCTACGAGATAAGGTGTTGATTAAAGATACCGTGGCTTATCAATTCAATTAAATTTTATAGCGATGATAGTTTTGTTTGTTTAATTCTTAATTTCTGTATATATTTATATATGTACTAGTTGCGCCCTGCGGATGAAAAGTATTTTAATTAATTGCTCATCCCACGGGAAAATTTCACTTTTACGGGATAAAATGTAGCCTGTATGTTAATCCAGTGAATAAGCTATCTTGGTCCACTTTTCTTAAATATACTCATGTATAAATTTTTTTCTGTGATGGAAAACCGCTGTCCTTATTTTTTTGTTGTTTCTTTACATTTTTGGGCTGTCTGGAAGACATAGCTTATAGTTACAAGACCGCCCACTGTGACACTTAATTTAATTTTTTAATTTTAAGAGCTTGTCAATTGTTCCTGTAGTGTGGTGTTTCAATAAAGAGTTTTATCCATATCTATCGAATTCTCGAAATGGCGATACACAAACCGAAAACATTTGTTTTTGTTTCGTTTGTAATTAAAGTTTGTTACGAGAAATTATGCTTTAATATCTGCCTTTAATAAGTATAAAAAAAAAACATAAAAAATAAAACAATAAAACTTTATCTAACAAACCACTACCAGTAAATAAATATAATAATATTTTTTATGATAAGCGAACTGTATTGCTGTGACAGATAAACTGTTTATAGACTGAAAATATCGAGATTTAAGCCTCATTTCGGTATTTTGAGAATGTATTATTGTAGATAATTATTTTTGTAGATAATTTCACGCTGAATCCAACGATACTCATAAGTCATTTTGTGAAAAAAACATAAAAAAAACATAAAAAATAAAACTTTATCTAACAAACCACTACCAGTAGGCAACGTGCCCAATATGCTCGCAGCATTGCCACGTTGAATGGCAATGCTAAATCTTTGGTCGAAGTAGAGGCCAGCATTTTGGTCACGTGTATCAGGTAAACATAAATATGGTTTAACGACTATCTATATGTATAAAAGAAAGTCGTGTTAGTTACACTATTTATAACTCAAGAACGGCTGAACCGATTTGGCTGAAAATTGGTGGGAAAGTAGCTTAGAACAAGGAGACAAGACTTTTTTATTCCGTTCGACCACGTTTTACTAATTCACCCGTGCGAAGCCAGGGCGGGGCAACTAGTATATATAAAAAAGAAAGTCGTGTTAGTTACAATATTTATAACTCAAGAACATCTAAACCAATTTAGCTGAAAATTGGTGAAAAGGTAGCCTAAAAACAGGAAAACTTTTTATCTCTATATATATATTATGGGAGTTTATGTTTGCTCGCGTCCGTAGGCTTTAACCCTAGTTTCCCTACACGTGACCCCTGGGTGGTGCCAAAAGAGCAACCAAATAACTGGTGGAAGGCCTTAGCCGCCGGCTTAGTTACCACCCATTAGACAAAACCACGATGCCAAGCGACTCGTCGTGTTCCATCGTGATGTCTAATGAAGCCGTTCTGACGAGTAGATGTGGACAGTTGTGTTGGGTATGCAGACCGGTATTGGTGATGGAGATGCTTTCGCGTCGGAGACCTTGCTTCGGAGGGTAGCGGGATCCGAAGCACGGTGCTCTCTGCTGGCCGACCGCAAGTTGTAGGGGGCCCAAGTAGTAGTCTAGCCAACTACAAAAGGCTGCCCCACCGCTTGTGTAAAATCCTGAGGTTGTCCACAGGGCCAGTTGGCGACTGGAAGTGAGGAACTTGTGGGCAATTTCAGGGGGGTTCGGGCGTCCCCGCAGTCTCCGCGCAAGTTCTCCATTGGCGTAGGAGCTTCTCTATTACTGAGGGTTAGCATCCCAATATCTTGTCCACTTCCTACTTGTCTACCTAACTCACCCAATTATGAAAAAGTCAAATAAATTGAGCAAGTTTAAACGGCAGATGCACGTCCTCACTCTTAAAGTGCACCTCACAAATATTCGTGGGCTGCACTCAAATCTGCAAGCGGTCCATCATCATCTGGAGACCAACAAACCGCACTTGCTCTTCTTGACTGAGACGCAAATAGGATGTCCATCAGACACGGCATATCTGGACTATCCAGGATTCATCTTGGAAAACCGCTTCCTTCCACGCGCTGGTATCTGCGTTTACGTCCGTGATGACATTTGCTGTTTGCGTCTCCGAAACCTTGAACATCCCCACTTTTCGGTGATTTGGGTGCTTGTGGACACCGAGAAAATTCTCTATGCCGGTGTGTACAGATCACATAGCGGTGACCGGGAGACAACTCTTCTAATGGAGTATCTCAGTGAAACGGCAGATGTGGCTCAGCAACGCTATCCTTCGGCTCAGCTTGTTGTTCTGGGGGACTTTAATGCTCACCACCAGGAGTGGTTAGTCCCACACCGGATCACGGACCACGCTGGGAGAGAGACGCGTAAGCTCGCTTTGGCGCTCAATTTAACGCAGATTGTTAAAGAGCCAACGCGAGTGCCTGATATTGATAGCCACACTGCTAACTGCCTCGACCTTCTGCTCACGACTGAACCAGACCGATACTCTGTGGCGGTATCCTCACCCATTGGTAGTTCCGATCACTGTCTGGTCAAGTCCGTTTCAGTATACTCCCCGCCTGACCCAAGCCCTAAGAGCAATCGGCGTGTCTGGAGATACAACTTAGCAGACTGGGACGAGATGCGACATTTCTTCGCTTCATATCCTTGGCGGCAAACGTGTTTTTCTTCTGGAGATCCGACGGTCTGCGCGAATGCGGTTTCTGAGGTAGTATGTCGGGCTATGGAATATTTTATTCCATTTTCCGATAAACCCGTGACCAGCAAAGCCAGCCCATGGTTTGGAGCCGAATGTGCACGTGCTGAAGCGCAGAAGCATGCGGCATATCTGGCATGGGCTGACGCTCGAAAACGCAAGGCCTCGGACACTCGAGCTAAGAAGAAAGCCTTTAACGTTGCCGCCAAGGCCTGTAAGAAGGAATTAAGGAAGGCTCGTTTCAATCATATTGGTCGAATAGGGACTAAACTTGCTTCCTACCCAGCGGGTAGTAAGGCTTTTTGGTCCCTAGCCAAATCGGTTGAAGCGAACTTCTGTCGATCCTCACTGCCTCCATTATTGAAACCAGACGGATCGCTGGCTCACACTGCAAAAGAAAAAGCAAACTTGTTTGCCACTCTCTTTGCAGAAGCTTCGCGTTTAGATACTGCTAATGAGGTACCTCCCTGCCTTCCACAATGCGGTGTTTTCATGCCGGAAATACGCATACGTCAGAAGGAAGTACTAAAAACATTACGCAGTCTAGACGTGAACAAAGCCAGTGGTCCCGATGGTATACCTGCAATTGTACTTAAGAGCTGTGCACCCGAGTTGTCTCCCATTCTAACACGCCTATTTCGCCTCTCTCTAGACACCGGAATAGTCCCTTTTTTTTTTTTTTTTTTGAGGGGGGGAAATGCCCTCGCACTTCCCTGCCACCACGGGGGTGGTGGCAGGGGGTATGTGGGACTCGAACCCACTAAAACCCCCCCGTGATCCGACCGCCGCCGGGATGGGGCGAGATGGAGACGCACTGCATTAACCATCTCGCCCCGGCGGTAGGCCCTTCCGGGCCTCTGCGCCAGTGGGTGGGCAACCTTCCACCTCAGTTGCCCACCAGACGTGTGGGGCCATGTAAGTGCAGCGGAGAGTCTCCCGACTCTCCGCCACTGGCCCCACTACGGGGGATGGAGAAAGCGCTCAATGAAGCGCCTCCTCCGTCTCCCCACCCGTCTGCGCCGGAGGGGGTCAGAGTTGGTATTATCCTCCCTGACCCGCTCCGCGGCCTCCTTCTGCGTCATCACCCTCTCGCAGAAGGAGACCGTGGCCTGCCACGCACTCTCGCTGCCGAGCATGGCTTTCACCACGCTCGGCAACGAGAGGTCCCGGCCAACGACCGCTGAAAGTGTGCGCCTCTCGGAGTCCCAAGCAGCGCACACCTCCAGCGTGTGGGGCGCCGTGTCCTCTGGCGCTCCACATTCGTGGCAGGCCGGGGTCACCTCCCGTCTCGCAATTTGATGCAGGTACTTTCCGAAACATCCATGTCCGGAAAGCACCTGCACCAAACGGAACGTCAGCGACCCAAAGGGCCGCCGCACCCACTCCCGGAGGACCGGGCGGATGGCCTCCACCGTCCTCTGTCCAGGGACCGGTGGAGCCAGGTCCTCCGTCCACCGCCGCAACAGGGCGGCCCGCGCCTGCTTTCGCAGGCGCTTGACCTCCCCCCACGCTGGGGGCTCTCCACGGGACCTCCTCGCCGCCACGAAGTGGTAAACTTCGGCGAGGGTCTCCGCTTCGAGCTCCCAGGGGGGATCACTGGCCAGCACACATGCCGCCGTCCAGGACACCGTCCGGTATCCGCGGATCGCCCTCGTTGCAATGACCCGCTGCGGACGACCGGAATAGTCCCTATGAGTTGGAAGCTAGCCAACGTACAACCTGTACCTAAGAAGGGCAGTCGTGCTGATCCTGCCAACTATCGACCCATCTCAATTACCTCCATTCTCTGTAAGAGTATGGAGCGTATAATTAACAACAAGCTCTTGGCATACCTTGAAGACAATGATCTCCTCAGTGACCGGCAATACGGATTTCGCCGAAACCGGTCCACTGGGGATCTTCTTGCGTATGCCACTCACATATTGAGCGAAGCCTTAGAGATGCATGGAGAGGCACTTGCTGTATCTCTAGACGTCTCTAAGGCATTTGATCGGGTCTGGCACGACGGTCTTCTGAATAAGCTTCCATCTTACGGACTACCTGCTGGTTTGTGCACTTGGATATCAGACTTTTTGAGGGAACGATCGCTTAGAGTAGTTCTTGATGGCTGCTCTTCCGATCAATTAGCTATTAATGCTGGTGTACCTCAGGGGTCAGTTCTTTCAGCAACACTATTCTTACTCCACATCAATGATCTGCTAAAGCCCGGTACCTTTGGGTATGCAGATGATAGTACTGTTGTTGAAAGATACACATCCAGTGCCCGAGCCAGTGGTGACGACGTCCGGATTGAGAGAGAGGCTATGGTTGAGCGCATGAACCTGGCTTTGAAAGCCGTGTCCGATTGGGGCGATGCTAACTTGGTTAGGTTCAATGCTGCAAAAACACAGGCGTGTTTATTCACTGCTAAAAAGAGCCCACTCCATCTGGCTCCTTCATTCCGTGGTGTATCTGTAAGTTTAGGAAACCATCTTGAGCTTTTGGGTGTTGATCTTACGTCAAACCTAAACTTTGGATCCTACATCGAGTCCAAAGCCAAAGTAGCTTCAAAAAAACTTGGCATATTGTCCAAGGTAAGACGGTACTTCACACCTGGACAGCTTTTAAATCTGTATCAAGCACAAGTCCGATCGTGTATGGAGTACTGCTGCCACCTGTGGGACGGGTCTGCCAAGTACCAGCTTGAGGCTCTGGACTCGATCGAACGGCGTGCCAAAAGGCTCATTGACGACGACACTTTGGTTGGTGAAAGGCTCCAGAGCCTTGCACATCGACGTAAGGTGGCAAGTCTGTCGGTTTTTTACAGATTACACCACGGTGAATGCGCTCAAGAACTGCATGATCTAATTCTCCCATCACCATTCCACTACCGGACTACTAGACGCTCGGCTAAGCGCCATCCTTTTGTGGTCGAAATACCACCCATTCGTACCAAGCGATTTGACTCAACGTTCTTAATTAGAACGGCTAAGGAATGGAATGCCCTGCCAGCGTCTGTGTTTCCGGCGAAATATGACCCGGGCGTGTTCAAGAGAAGAGTGAATAGGTATTTACTTGGCTAGCATGCTACACCTTCGATCGCATCGTCACTTCCCATCAGGTGAGAGCGTGGTCAAATGCTAGACAAGTTTGAAGTAAAAAAAAAAAAAAAAAAAAAAAAAAAACTCTTTCGACTGCATTTTACTAATACACCTGTGCAAAGCCGAGGCGGGTCAACTAGTCTTACATAAAGAATGTCTACATCTGAATATTATATAACTCAAAGGTGACTGACTGACTTACTGACATAGTGATCTGTCAACGCACAGCCCAAACCACTGGACGGATTGGGCTGAAATTTGGCATGCAGGTAGATGTTATGACGTAGGCATCCGCTAAGAAAGGATTTTTCGAAATTCTACCCTGAAAAGGGTGAAATGGGTGGTAGAATTATTTCTCCATAGGCCACGTCGCGGGCGAAGCTGCGGGCAGAAGCTCGTTGGAATATTAAAACGCATTTTCCCAAAACATTTTTTGCTTTTCGTGTCCACAGTTCTGAAATGCTTACCCATTACAAATATATTTAAATTAAAATACAAGACAGACCCAAAGTAATTTTTATGCTGCCACAACAATAATTCCTCATTTAAACGTAATTAAAGTGTCATCACGAACAATTTCTCCTACTACTTGTTAAGAATCAGAAAATTATTGTATGTAAATGTAACTTTAAGCCTTATCACCTAGGAAATAAAGCTGCTGTTTCAAGGAAGCTGTATGTCTTGGGAAACAACGCTAAAGTTTTCAAGGAAAACTAAAAAAGTTGGCCTGTAAAAGTTTTCTGTGAGAAATGTTTAATTTATGTACAGTCACCAACAAACGTTGTTCAACAAATTTATTTTTATAGCATCCTCTTGTAGTTTTACTTTAAAGTTATGGCTTTATTTTATTACAACAGTTTACACTTCCGATGAAAAATTGGCCGTAATTGTTATTTTTCTTTATTAAATTATTCAACACCAAATAAATTTAAGTCATATAATCATAATCATATTTTTCATCACACTTGCTCGTGTATCTTTGTCATTATTGTGTTTTTAGGCTCATACAAAAGCTCGTGTGCTTTTTACTTTACATTACTGCACTAATGTTTTCTGATGATATCCCGATTGAGATTTTTGTTACTTACTGCAAGTTATACGCATATAGAAAAATTCTTAGTACGTACCGTTATTTTACCCAGATAATAAAGACTCCGTATATTACTAACAAAGTTACAAAACATTGTCATTTTTAGCATATACAATTACAAAGTGCTTAATGTCAAATACAGTAAACCTAATATAATAAATAAGTTTAAAAAAAGTTCTCATTGCCACTAAAATGCTGGTATTCCAATCCCCCTTTTGATTCGCAAAAGTACCTCAGAAAATATAGTATACGTACATTGTTACGGTAATTTTTTTCTACCATTTTCATATGTATTTTTTATATGGTATTACTCGGTCTAATAACAGCTTGCGATCTGTATCACAACAAAACCATCTGCAGAGCAATAAATTGTATCTAATCAAATTACACGAGCATCAAACACAATGACAGATTGACGTCCCTTCCCATATTACATTTCGTGAAATAATTGCAATTTTGCAAAAGCAATTTTGTTGGCTACTGTATTTTTTTTTGTAATGATTTTAAATGCAATTCATTGCGTTGTTTCATATAATATTATTATGATATCGCTCATATGGCAATAGCATTTTCTATTTTATATTAGTGATAATTTTTGACAAATTATTCCAGTGGATATTGTTTGCAATTAATTATCCATTTTTACTCCAATGCATACAAATTTAGTCACTATGGTACCGCATTTTACAAATTGTTGTTGTATATATATTTTCTTTTTTAATGGACAAAGTGTCCATGTGATTTAAATTAACTACTATAATAATATTGACTACCACTTAATACTACTAGCAACAACAAATTCTGCAAAAAGCATTTGGACCGTATGTTCTTGATTCAAAATACACAATTATATTATATTATTATATATATATATATAAGGCCGCGGCAACGTCCAGTTATAAAGTCTATGCGCAATGGGCAGCACCGTAATTTACCCTGTGGTAGCATTTGAATTTATTACAGTGGCAACACCGGCAACTGTCATCGCTCCCCCACCCATCTGGCTATATAAAGGGAGCACTCGGTGTACTACGGATCATTCTTGCTCCAGACACGGCCCAGTGCGCATGCTGAAGGCCTATATTTCTATATTTTGCCCGCCACGCTTAACCTCTGAGCCTATTTATATTTATTTTTACTTTTAAAGATATGATTATATATGACTTAAACGATAAATTTTGCAAATAAACTTCAAGGTTTCTTTAGATTAAGCATGTTTAGTCTATGATAAGCACCGAAAAACTAAATATTAAAAATATATATTTGAGAATATTTTGGTATTGCCTTCGAATATATGATAACTTCAAAGGGCTATAATATTATTATATCTACATATTTCATAATATTTTTTTATCACCTAAATTCATCTTCAAACCTCCTTCAACAGACTTTTTTCCTGACCTTGTTTCCGGCATTTTAGAAGCGTGTAGAACCAGCATTAACTAACAAAATATAAATATTTAACACAGCTACTGATGAATAAAACAAAATTCAGATGTGACAAATTACATCCATCCGAAAAGGAAACAAAAAGAAAAACATTACTTTTCCTTTTCACTTGACATCTTCGATGTTAAATGGAAATAATAGAATAGCCGTCAAGTGTGATTAATTTCATACGATAGAGTTCCGTAGGTACATAATTAAGTCAATCAATTATATAATAATTCACAGCCTCCCAGCATTGACAGCCTCTGTGGTGTAGTGGTTGAGCAGATCGGCTCATAACCCGGAGGCGGTGGGTTTGATTCCCACGACAGGACAAGTATTTGTACACAGAAAAAAAAACCCAATACTTGTTCTGTATCTGGATGTTGTGGCACCATTATCCTGGCGTAGTTCCTGGGTCCCTAGATACAGGGAATCCTAGTTAGGGTCCAGGACCTATGTATGTGATCGTTGGGCGTTATTTATGTATTTATTTTTATTTAAAACATAAAAAGTACGAGAACTAAAAATTTTAATTATGTTTTTTTTTTATGTAACGAATATGAGAATTAGAAAGTTAAGATTTTAGACTAAATTTATGTAACGAGCTAGTCATTTGTTTGATGATTAGTGTCATGGCCTCTCACCTAAACTAATATTATAAAGAGAAAAGATTTGATTGATTGTTTACATTGAATAGGCTTTGGAACTACTGAACCGATTTGAAAAACTCTTTCACCATTAGAATCTTACATTATCCCTTATGAACATAAGTGATAGAAGATATATACCGTGAAAAGTCGGGGCAGGCCGCTTCTTTCTCAAAAACCTGTGTATTTTTAAGTGTTAGAAAGTGTTGTGTTTCTGTTCACACTGTCACACTTCACACTAATAAGGCGAATGTTTGTATGTGTGTATGTGTGTTTGTGTTTATGTGTGTTTGTGTGTATGTGTGTTTGTGTGTATATATGTGTATGTTTGTTACTCCTTCACGTTCAAACGGCTGAATGGATTTGGATGAAATTCGGTACTAAGATAGCTTTTAAACTGGATTAAGATATAGGCTACATTTTATCCCGGAAAAGTGAAATTTTCCCGCAGGACGAGCAAATAATAAAAATACTTTTATCTGCGGGTGAAACCGCGGGGCGCAACTAGTGTTTATATAAAACTTAAAGCAGAATATTTAAATGAAATATGATACCTACGGAACTCTAAAAGGCAGCCTCATTTGCAAACTACGCAGAGAAAAAAATTATACTTTTATTACCATAACCATTTGGCAAAGACAAGAAACGGCTTTTAATGTTTTTTTTTTTTCTAAGCATTCCGAACGAAAAGCTCGTTGAGAGCGTTCGTGACTTGAATGCCTTATGAATTGAAGAGCGTTGGCTTTTGGTCTATAGTGTGGTTTAAAATCATCGACTTTTGGCTCCTAATTTATCATCGTATTCATTTCAATGTTGTATCAGTTTTTTTTATACATACGCTGTTTTAATGTGTTTGGTATATGCGTTTGGCATTTTATTTTATTTTGCTATACTTTTTTTAGATTTTGCACGTGCACTATATATATATTTATTATTTTAGTTCTAGTTTATACCAATAGTATGAATACTAAAATATATAATAATATAACCAATTAAATTATTACTATACTTATACATATTTTGTTTTGTTTTATTTCCAAAAGATGCAATTCGCTATATTTGAAGTAAATACCAATTTTTTTACTTCAATAAATTCTCCTAAAAATGTATCTATTATTTAATATGAATTTAAAAAAAAATTGTTACAAAACTTACTTTATCCACTTTTATACAATTATTCACTATCTGTATAAACTTTATAGTTTACTGTAACCAATTATTTTATAGTTTATTGTAACCAATTAACTTATAGTTTATTATAACCAATTAACTGTAAACAAAACTACCCCCACCAAATTTGTAAAATGCGGTCATTCGTTATCATTTCTACCCTCATATTACCCTTATCCTTCTATAGTTGGTTTTTACCCTATAATAATAATAACAAATCATGTAAATATTTTAAATGTAAATAGATAAACGAATGTAGATAGGCAAGTTTATTGTTATTACAAAAGTTAGAAAGGTATGTTGTTATTTATTAACTCAGTTGTTTTGTGTAAGGATTTAGAGGGAATAAAATATGGTGTTTTATGTTATACCTTTTGTATCAGATCATAAGACCTATTTTGCGATGCCGGATACCTCATCAGCTGGAAGGTCGTCTTCTGCTAAATATATATCTCCTTCACAGTGCGCTACTGTAACCGCCTACTTGCCTATTGCATCCAACGGTGGGCGCAGCTCTAATCATACTAATAGAAACGGTTTTGTTTATAATATTTTAGGATTAAAAAAACGAGTGTACTTTAGACAACACGACTGAAGTTAAACTTCTTCAGCCTTATTAATAAACACGAACTAGCTTTAGACTAGTTACACCATCTTTTGTGTCTTTCGATCCAACTAAATATTCCGGTAGCAAAAAAAGGACAAAAGCTGAAGTAACTAATCTGAGACTAATACCAGTGTATTAATAAGGCTGCTTTAGTTTAGCTCCATCTATCGGCCGGTGTAACTTTGTATTCTCTTTGTATAATGTTAATGTCGCCATCTTGATAATTTTAAATTGTCATTTTACCGGACATACTAAAATTATATTGTGAATTTTTAACTTTGTTGAAGGGTTTTGGTGGGAAAACGAAAAAGATCGCGTCACCGCATTATATTATTTTACAAAACTAGCGTTATTTTCAGTGTTAGTGCATAAAATTGGTTTCATTTTATTCGTTAAGTGCTGGATTACAGGCGTGAGTGTGGGAAAATGGTATAATGATGGTGAAACGTTTCTTTTCGTGTTGTTTCCAAAACTCCATAGAAGCTTCAAGTAAAGTTGCCACCACTTTACTAGGAGTATGACTTTGACTAGACTGACTTGACTATGGATTGACTTGGTGACTTCGACTGTGACTTGACACATATTTGCGTGAAATATCGATAACTTGATAAAATATCAATAACTTGACACTGGCTAAATACACAAAAGTGTGGAGCCAAATCTAAAGAAAAAAAAAATGTAAATTTTTAACTTTAAGGGAAAACGAAAAAGATCGCGTCACTGCATTATATTATTTTACAAAACTTGTGTTATTTTCAGTGTTAGTGTATAAAATTGGTGGCATTTTATTCGTTAAGTTTTTTTTTTTTTTTTTTTTTTTTTTATGTTAAGAAATGACGTGACGAGCTAGCCGTTCGCCTGATGTTAAGCGACACGGCTGCCCATATCAGCTGCAGTGTCACTCGGAACTCTAAAGTATAGAGGTTCGCATGACACTGCACTGCGCACGTCATCCAGAGACATCAGCACAGTCTAGTAATAAGATTACTAAACTGTGAGATCAGATCATAAAGTCTCATTTGCCCAGTAATTTCACTAGCTACAGTGCCCTTCAAACCGGAACACAGCAGTGCTTGCGCACTACTGCTTGGCGGTAGAATAACTGGCAAAGCGGTGGTACCCACCTAGACGAACTTTGCAGTAAAGTCCTACCACCTAGTAAGTGCTGGATTACAGGCGTGAGTGTGGGAAAGTGGTATAATGATGGTGAACAATTTATTTTCGTATTGTTTCCAAAACTCCATAGATGCTTTTAGTAAAGTTGCCACCACTTTACTAGGAGTATGACTTTGACTAGACTATGACTTGATTATGACTTGATGACTTCGACTGTGACTTGACACATATTTGCGTGAAATATCATTAACTTGATAAATTATCAATTACTTGACACTGGCTAAATACTCAAAATTGTGGAGCCAAAACAAAACAAAAAAAAACTTTGTTGAATGTAGAGATTTGCGTGAACCAACATCAAATTCCGTCGCATGCATCAGTTTACTCCCCAAATCAATCGTGTTACTTTTAAAAAAATCTAAATCTATTACGTACAAACGTAAATTATATCTTACCATACTTATTTACCTGGTGTTCCAACCAAAACCAAATTTGAAATTACTAAGCTAAGTACAAAATATGGGTGGTGCATGCCAGAGACTTAACAAAGGTAATTCTGCTTGCATACCTAACATCATGCTAGCTCGTGTAATAACAGCAAACAACATCAAACTATTTTTGTTTTGTTTTTCTTTTTTAATTGTTTTATTTTAATTAATGATGTGACGAGCCAGCCGTTCGTTTGACGTGACATGGTCGCCTATGGCAGCTACGGTGCCACTCGAAACTTTAGCAGCCCTATTAATAAACACGAACAAGCTTTAGATTAGTTACACCATCTTTTGCCTCTTTCGATCCAGCTAAATATTCCAGTAGCAAGAAAAGGGCAAAAGCTGAAGTAACTAACCCAAGACTAATACCCGTTTATTAATAAGGCTGCAGTAGTTTTGCGTTTTTTTCTCCGGTTCTTCCTTCGATTGCATCATCACTTCCCATCAGATGAAAGTGGGATTAAACGTTTAAAATAATAAAAAAAAATGTCTCACAGGTCGTAAAAACTTAGTCTTCTCATTCACTAGCTATAATGCTCTTCAAACCGGAAACTATTGCTTGGGGGTAGAATAATAATAATAATAACAACCACCCAACGATATACCATAGATCCTAGATCTTAACTAGGATCCGCCGTATTTAGGGAGCCAGGAACTACGAGGACCATGGTCCCGCACCACCCAGACAGAACAAGTATTCGCGCTTTTTTTCATTACAAATATTTGTCCTACTACGGGAATTGAACTCGCCGCCTCGATTTTTTCACTTTATGTTTTCTCCAATGTAACTTAAAGTTTAAAAATGAAATTAAAACAATAGTATTTAATCTCATTCCCAAAAGAGCAGCTACGAGTAGTGATAAATGTAAAGAGATGGCAGTGTTATTCAATAACGGAATTGATACCAGGGTTGCAATGAATTAAGGAAAGGTTTTAGGGGTTGCAGATATATATAGTTTAATTTCGACTTTTTCATTGGCATGTATTTAGCCGTATTTATCTCAAAATGTGTCATACTCACGATAGTTTTCAAACTTAAATATCTATCAAAATATAAGTTATATATCTATATATATATAAATTACGTGTCACAGTGCTTACTACCATACTCCTCCGAAACGGCTGAACCGATTTTGAGGAAATTTTTTATTCACACTTGGTAGGTCTGAGAACAGGTTGTTATCTATTTTTTATCATCATCATCACCGTTTTCATCACCACACGGGTGAAACCCCGAGGTGCAGCTAGTAAACTAAAATATTTTTTTTTTTATATTTTAACAAATCTTTTTGTGTTACATGTTTTTACAAACAAAGGTAGTTTTTTAAATATAATTAAATGATAAGAGAAGAACTAAAAAAAATGGTTGAATTAATAATAACCCCGTATACAAATACAACCTAGTTATTGGTAAGTTATTGATTATTCTGTGGTAAGCCTAAATCATGTACCTATAATAATATTTTCTCTACCATAGGTTACCTCTTTTGTTATTTCAACATTTTATGGGAAAATAAACTGTTGTGTTTATATTAAAAAGGGGTTGGCTTTGGAAGGTAATGATGATTTTGTTTAGAGAATACGGAACATAGCTGTATTTACAGCTGTGTATTTTGGTATGGGATAATATCGCTTCTTTTAAAAATTAAATGTTGTACTACTATATTTTTTTTTTATTGGTCGATAGGCTCGCGTTTGACCACTATCGCACCTGATGGTAAGAGACGATGCGGTCTAGGATGTAACACGCTTGCCTAGAAAATACCTGTTCACTCTCAAATATCAAGAAAGAACCGGGAAAAGATCAATAATACACAAAATACTCCGGAACTACTGAGCACAGTCCATAATTTTTCATAATCAACCACTTCGCAATACAACTAAACTTTCTGGTAACCCTTATATTCCTTTTTAATCGACTTCAAAAAGGAGGAGGTACTCAATTCGACTGGTTTTTTGTGACCTCAGATCTTTCGACTGGGTACCGATTTTGATGATTCATTTTTATTTATATTTTAAAGATTTGAAAGCTTGTGTAGTCTCATTTAGATTTGACCAAGATCTGACAACTAGTTTTTGAGTTATTCTTAATAATGCGTGTTTTGATTTCGACTACATTGATGATGTTCTTAGAATTGAAGTTGGTCAAAACCTTGTTTTTAAAAGGAATTATCACGGCAATTTTTATCTTATGCACCTTAAAGCCTTAACAAAAGTTCCGCCGCTGCTTACACCGACAAGATGTAATAATAATACCATGCCGGATAAAAATCCTCCAACAAACTTACACACACTCCAACAACATCTTTTTTTTTTTACTTCACTCATGTCTAGCATTGACCACGCTCTCACCTGATGGGAAGTGATGATGGGATCGAAGGTGTAGCATGCTAGCCAAGTAAATACCTATTCACTCTTCTCTTGAACACGCCCGGGTCATATTTCGCCGGAAACACAGACGCTGGCAGGGCATTCCATTCCTTAGCCGGTCTAATTAAGAACGTTGAGTCAAATCGCTTGGTACGAATGGGTGGTATTTTGACCACGAAAGGATGGCGCTTAGCCGAGCGTCTAATAGTCCGGTAGTGGAATGGTGATGGGAGAATGATATCATGCAGTTCTTGGGCGCATTCATGAATTCTAGCCCGCTCGACCAGTATTTAATAATAATTATGTAGGTATACAGCACCGACCGCCGTGCACACGCTACGACGCGCCTGTCGTCAGCCTTCCCGATACCTATTTCGTAGGTATTTAGTCTATGTCCATCCCTACTTAACTACGTTACACATTAATTTGTACTTCATCCTTAATGCTTTTACACGCAGCCCTTATTTTGTGGTCGTGGATAGAAGGGTACACCGAGCAACCTCAAATGTGTTCGGTTGGCACGGTCGTAACCACGCTCTCGTATTGTGGCCAGTTGTGTAGATAGAACATTTAGTGTGTGGGCGCGATAACCCTGAAGTAATTGTGATAGAGGCGCCCCACGGCTTTAACCGCAACTCACCAAATTTTCCATGTAAAAAGGCTATTTGAGTGCTATTAAAAATGAATAGGTAAATATTGTTTTCATAAAGTAGCTAAATATATATAAATAGCATATATAATAATAATGAAAATTATAATATTTTACAACTTTTGTTTTTACCACTGCCTATTTTTTTTTTTTGGTATATTGGTTAGTTTAGTTTTAAAATATTTTAATAAATGACAAAGTTACAGGCATTTTAAAATACAGGAATAGAAAGAAACAGTTCAAACACGCAGTGACGTCAGTTACCAGTCCTCGACTATACCTCATTACTCAGCTGTGGCACCTCAATACAATCTCTGCTAGGTAGCTCTTCATACAATCTCTGGCATGTGACGTCACAAACTATGCATCCATATAGTTGCTGAGAAGCTCCACCTGATCTCTGTTTTTCGAGAAAGGAACAGGCGATGAAATTTTAAAAGCGTACTACTGTGTGTTTTACTCATTTTTCAATTATTTAAATAATTTTTTTTTACGCACGCTTGACTTGTGAAGTAAGCTGGCGAGACGAACGAAAATGGAAAGTTGTTGGTTAACGTAGATCTTTATAGTAGGTTAAAAATTTGTATTATTATGTTGGTATGTCCGGTAAAATGTCAATTTACATAATAAAAATCGCGACATTAACATTAAATGAAGCAAAAACAAAGTTATACCGGCCGATATATGGAGCGAAACTAAAGAAATCTTACTTCAGTTGTGTGGTCTAAGTTTTATACGCTTCCTTTCCTTCCTTCCTTTTTCTGGCTTGAGGTCTCCATCAATTTTATTACCAAGTCTTATTTTTATTTTCTCCTTAAAAACTTTGTTACCTAAATCAGTGTCATTTACATATATTCTAACACTACGATGTAATTACCTGTTATATAAATGCGTATAGTTTTATTCATTTAGTGAACAGTTTAACCTAAAACTTTCCTAGATCTTGGCTGTAAGTTATTGGATTAACCCAAATCTTATTTTTATTTTCTCCTTAAAAATATTTTTGTTACCTAAATCAGTGTTATTTACATGTATTCTAACACTACGATGTAATTACCAAATTTGTTATATAAATGCGTATAGTTTATTATTTAGTGAACAGTTTAACCTAAATCTAGGTCTGTGTTGTAAGTTATTGGATTAAAACTGGAACATAGTTTTGATTTATCTATGTTTATAAATATTTTAATGATAAACACTATTGTGTCTACCGCACATTGTGATCTCAAAATATCGGTTGATCAAATAACAACTAAGCGAAAGATTTATTGAAAACTTTAATTTTATTTACAATATTTATTTTGTTTAGAATAACTTTAATTTTACTTACAATATTTATTCTGTTCCTTTTTTGGAATACACTTAACCTTTGTATTTTATTTTATTAAAACCTTTTCATAGCAATAATAATGATGAAGGACCTTACAATAACAAGTGGGTTTTAACAGTTTAAATAACAAAAAACTGTGGTTTACTCATGTGTCATTATGAAATTTTAATGTGTGTCTATAACCAAGTATGGAAAAATCATATTTTAAGGTGCGATTTTTCAATGGCCAGATAAATGTTATTCAAATAACAAATTATAATCAGACTAGAATAAAGTACCATTATTACTGCAGTGTTCACTATTATACAAAATTATTATTTTATTTTCACCGTGTTTTGTTTTATCCAATGATTTTATTTGATTATTGAAAAACCGCACCCAAGATAAATAAATTTTTATTTTAATTACTGTACTAAAGTTTATTAAAATACAACTTAGCTAAACAACACTTTCTCACCTGACGTTAAGTATCAAGCTACTTATACCTAACAGCTGCAGGATATTTTTAGATAACTTCTGTTACAGTCTTTTTAGTAACCCAATTATTTTTTTCTTTTATTTAATTCAATGCCAATAAACCATTGAAATTTAAACTTTTGTTATGTTCCAGAAGCTGATTAAACAATTGAAATAAGTAAATATCGTTTATGCTTGTGAAAACATTATTGAAAAAAATTTGAATGAGTTGGCTGATATTTTTATCGCATACGATGCGGTGATCCTTATTTTGATTAACTAGAAGGATTGTTTTAGTATAATTTTGACGAACATCTCTCTTGTTGTTGTAATTCAGTTAGGCGAAGTGATTTCGTATAAACAACGCCGTTGAGGACAATTTATATCTTACGACACGATTTTATAATTTCATTTAATTATGAAGAGCTATAAATATTACTATTATTCTATTGTAGTAGACTGTTCCTTCCAAAATAATTTGAAGACTAGCTTAAATAGCGAGTCACCATCTGTGTAAGAAAAAATTACTTGAGTCGTGTCGCAAAATCTAAACAATTTATTATCATATTACCGCCTCTGTGGTGTGGTGGTTGAACAGGTCGGCTCATAGCCTCGAGGCAGCGAGTTCGATTCCCGCTGCAGGATATGTTAAAAAAAACACAAATACTTTTTCTGAATCTGTGTGTTGTGGGACCATGGTCTTCGTAGTTCCTTGGTCCCTAGATACAGGGAATCCTAGTTAGAGTCCAGGATGTATGTGATTGCTGGGCGTTTATTATTATTATTACCTCGAAGTTTGTAATAACACTTAGTTTTGGTTTGCCAAAGTAACTTGATGGAAAACTTATCCTGTACAAAACTAAGCTAAATATTTAAACTTATTGAATAAGGTTATGCATGAATAAAGCCATGTTGTTTATGATAAACTGAATAAATGAATGTATAATAATGTAACTTGATTGTGAAGTTTAAATTTATTCGTTTTATTTACCCCTTAGGTTTGCTGCTTTGGAAAAGTTTCCGTGTTTTGTTAATGTGGTATATAACCAACAGACTAGAATATGGTATACACAAATCGCGTGGTAATAAGAAAATTTATATCAAGAGGGGATAGAACCTTTGTGGCATATTGAGCTGACGCCGTATATTTTTTTTTGTTTTCTCGGTTTAGTATTTCTGAAGTAATCAAATAATAGCTTCTAGTTTATTATTTATTAGGCAGTATTAATATTTGCATAAAAATAAATGCTAAATAGCTAAGAAGAATCTCAGTCGATTCACGTTTCAAACTAAAAAGGAAATATGAAAATCGGTTATCCGGTTGGCAGCCACGATGCCACAGACAGACACGAAAACAGAATACTGTATGTATGTATTTCACAGTTTCAATACGCATACAATAAATACATCTATACAGTTTGTGTACATAATTATTAAAGAAATTTTTGAATTCGTAAAAAAAATCAAATTTGTAAAGAAATTTTCAAATTCTTAAAGAAATTTTAAAATCCGTAAAGAAATTTCTTCTGTTGCAATGCAATGAAAGTTTCGTGATTACCCCCCCATGGAGGAGAACGGGTTGCTACCCGTTTCGTTAACACGGTAATAGTTTATTGCGTAAGGTTGCGAAGCACTACAGCGAAGAAAATGCTAGGTGCAAGAAAAACTAATACAGTTTGTCGTGCTGGCTAGTATGATTATTCCAATAATGAGGCTAGCACATTGATATGTAATAAGTATTAATGTATTTTCAGTGGATTGGCAGCATAGAAAATTAATAAATAGATAGGTCCGAATAAAAAAAATCCGCGCTAAAAAAATTAATAGATATGTGTACAAATTCGACACAACGCCATCTAGCCCAAAACTAAGCAAAGGGGAAAATGGTGATACGTGACGTGACGTGACGTGATAACTGATAATATACATAGATGCTTTTAATTTGTAAATAAATACATAGAATATAATATAACACCCAGTCACAGAACAAACATGAAAGAAAGAACTAAGAAAGAAAAACATTTATTAGTGACATACAACTGATAAAAAAGAAATACGTAACACCAAAACAATAAAACAATGCTACATGGTGTCACGAATGGGCTCCAACTCAGCATACAATTAAGATCCTAAGACCTTAATAACTGATTGATTTGACATGTACCTTCATCACACCAATGTTTGTCCTGGGTGGAAATCGAACCCACAACTACAGTCCAGAAGTCAGAGCCATTACCAACTAAGCTATCGGGCCAGTCATATAAGCTTGTACTATCGGAACCAAGTAACTCATAGAATATGAGCTTCTGCTTCGGCTTCACCCGCGTGGCCTATAGGATATGAAGAAGAATTATTTTCTTAATTCAAACACCTATTTCACCGTCTTAGGGGTGAAATTTCGAAAAACTTTTTCTTAGTGGATACCTACACTTTACAAAGAACATACCCTCTAAATTTCAAGTCTCTAGGGCCAGCGGTACAGGCCATGCGTTGATATATAAGTCAGTCAGTCAATCACAGGATTTAGAATTTTATGTTTTTAGATTTAGATACTTCTTGTTTATTAATTTATTTAAAATGGAATCATTTCGCTTAAATATTCAACCGGTCCCAAAACCACGGTACGTTACTTTTAATCTCTTTAATTTGGACCAGTCCCTGTTTTTATCAATCAAAAAGCTCCGCTCGGTACTTTTTAACAGATCGTTTAGGGGTTGAAAAAGTTAAAGGTCTGTTGTTTTATTCAGTTACATTTTGATTTTTGGGAGCGGCACGATTGTTAAGTGTCGGAAATCTATTTGTGGTTTCAATAATGTAAGGTTCTTTTTTAATTTTTTTTCAATTGGTTATTTAACTCAACGTATTTGATAATTTGTTTACCTCGTTTGAATCAATGTTATAAATTGGATAAACAATCAATCTGAGCAGGTAGTTCACCCAACATATTGGTCCTTTCTTCCCTCCTGCCAAGGTGTAGCATGCTAGCCAAGTAAATACCTATTCACTCTTCTCTTGAACACGCCCGCGCGTTATGACGCGTTATTACGGCCGCATTATTTCAGAAACACAGACGCTGGCAGGGCATTCCATTCCTTAGCCGTTCTAATTATGACCGTGCAGTCAAATCGCTTGGTATGAATGGGTGGTATTTCGACAACGAAGGGATGGCGCTTAGCCGAGCGTATAGTAGTCCGGTTGGTTATCAAAGTTTTTATACGGATCGCTTTTTGAATATTTCTATCACCTATATTCATCAGGGATAATGTGGGATTCGAACACCTGCTCCACCTATGGCAGGTGGAATCAATAAAGGATTTTTCTGGGCTAAAACAAAAAGGATTCGAATGGTTGAAGAATTATTCAAATCGGTCCAGTAGCTTCAGAGCCTATTAAATGCAAACAACCAATCAAATCTTTCCTCGTTATAATATTAGTTTTGACAATTGGCAATAGCGATAGTGAGTGACGGGTTCAATGCATTGTTTGTTCTATACACTTCAAATTGTCATTTACGAGCGAACGTAAGGACAAAAGGCAGTCTACTATTCGCGAAAAGAGGCTCGACAACGTCTATTTTGTTTTGTTTTACCTTCGGTAGGCTTGCCACACTGTCTCACCTGGTGGTAAGTGACGATGCGGTCGACTATGGAACACGCTTGCCTAGAAATACAATTTCACTATTGCTTTGAAAGGTGTCAGATATTTTTCAGGAACCAAATGGTAGCTAGTTGTTCCATTCCTTTGCCGTCCGCGCAATAAATGTTGAAATGACACGCTTTGTGTGGATTGGAGATATGCCCTTCATATACGGATGCCGTGTTTCCGTGCGACATGTTTAACTCTATACCGCATTCATACTTTTTTTTAAATGTTTTGGCTCCACACTTTTGTGCATTTAGCCAGTGTCAAGCAATTGATAATTCATCAAGTGAATTATATTTCACGCAAATATGTGTCAAGTCACAGTCGAAGTCATCAAGTCAAGTCATAGTCTAGTCAAAGTCATGCTCCTAGTAAAGTGGTGGCAATTTTACTTGAAGCTTCTATGGAGTTTTGGAAACAAGACGAAAAGAAACGTTTCACCATCATTACACCATTTTCCCACACTCGCGCCTGTAATCAAGCACTAAACGAATATAATGCCACCAATATTATGCACTAACACTGAAAATAACACAAGTTTAGGAAAATAGTACAATGCGGTGACGCAATCTTTTTCGCTTTCCCGCCAAAACTCCATTCATACTTAAATGAAATCAAATTCCGTCTATGACGTCACTACGACTGTCAGTTGTTTGGAAGACTTACACCCGAATGTACTAAAGTGTAAAAGCTCCTAAGTTCGCACTTATCCCTGTATGACTACTACTACAACTATTTACTAGGTGACGTGACATGTAATAATAATAATATCAATTTGAATTTCAATTAATTTATATAAATATTTGCACGCCTGCTTGCGGGCCGGGTACAGTGACTGTGACATTACCTTTAATCTGAAATGTATTTGATGTGTGTATCCTAGCAAATAAAGGATTGATTATGATTATTATGATTATGATCTCACAGTCGAGTAATCTTATTACCAGCCTGTGCTCAAGATGATATGCGCAGTGCAGTGTCACGCGAAAGTTTATATTTAAGAGTTCCAAGCGACACGATTCTGTTATATAGGCGGCCGTATCGCTTAACATCAGGTGAACGACTAGTTGGTCACATAATTCATTACCATAAAAAAGGATGTTGGATGGGATAGGCCACATCCAGGCCGAGTTGTGCCAGGCATTTCTGGTGACTTCTGGTACTTGGCGTGTGTAAGACCACGTACCTGCTAACAATAATTCTTAGGGCACCGATAAAATAACACGGAGTAAAGGATAGAGTGCGTTATCCTTACTGAAAGCCCATCAATCAATACACAAAATAATTGTACCAACATACTATCCCAAAAACAAAAGAAACATTAACACAAAAGTTATGGCTTGAACGATTTATTCTTGGTAAAATATCGAGCTAATATATTTCTTCCTATAAACTGTGTTGGGATCTCTGAAGAGTGATCGGCGAAGGCCTATGGGTCTCTGGTTACCTATCTATTTGATTTAATCGTCGTACAAGGTAGGGAAAGAAAGTGTGCTATTAAATGTATGGAGGGAAAGAAAGAGTAAAGCGGCTTATCTTCAAAGTGAACACTAGTTTTATTTTCTTACTTTTTCTTTCATTCTCGTGTGTAGGTTAGTAAAGTCAGAGTCAGTTATCTGGTTCCCATAATACGAGCTTTGCTTAGTTTGGGGCTAGATGGCGTTGTGTGAGAAGTCCGCACATATTATTATTTTATTTATTTATTTATTCCTATTTGCGTATACACCACAAGCAGACCAGCTCCTTCAAGCACCCGTTCACGGGCTAGAAATGACAAAAAAAGTCAGAGTTTCAGGCTGCAGAGACTTGGTTTAAAATGACTGTGACATGTGGTGGCCCAGAATGTGGTCTCTCCACCATTACCGCGACCTGTACAGTAATAAACCTTTTCATTTATAAAAATTGTATCATTCGTAATATGTTTTGAAAAAAATCAATAAGGAAACTTAGGCTTAAACATTTTGCAGTATCTGAATCGCTTACAATGAGAAATTGTTTTTTTATTCAGCTCCTTGTCAGTTTAAATGAAAATAATTATTTAATCATTTTATTATTATTTTACTATTTTAGAATCTGCTTTTAGCAGGCTAGTTTTTAAAGTAATGGTGGTAATCGTTTTTACACAATTCGCAATTTAAACGCGATGATTTGTTAGATATGGGAATTGAAATTAGAATTAAACACTTTCTTCTTTATTACCTTTTTTATTTTAAATGGAAAAAGTATTTAGGTCGAATGTCACACATTACACACATCATATAGAAGAAATTTTAATTTAAATAAAGTGTCATTCGTTGAAATTGTAATCAAATTAGTAACACAACCTATCGATTTAAAAAAATAAAAATATTTCGATAAAAAATATTTAAATTCCGCTATGTTACAGCTATGTTACACAGTGTCGACACCTTCCTATTGGACCACTAATTACCCCACTTCCTGTGTATATTTATTTGTTCACGAAAATTATTATTTTCTTTGAGTCCCCTGCACCATGAATAGGAACACGCAAATCCAATGAAGACCAGAAAGCTTTACCCCACAGACAGGATTGATGGTTTAACATAATGTGCCTCGGAAGTGTGGTAGCGCTCAGTTGTAAATAAAACATTTTGTCCCGGTAATTTACATGTGATGACTGCAGCGAACGTTGCTTAACTTTACAAATTGATTTTAAGAACAATAGCTTGCTTTGACTGCTATGATATTTTTCTGGGAAATGCAGTCGTTGTAATAGTCTTTTATACCCAACAATTCTTAATATTTGGATACACACATAAATAATAATGATAATAATTATAACGCCCAACGATCACCTACATAGATCCTGGACCCTAACTCCCTGTGTCTAAAGACCCAGAAACTACGAGGATCATCATCCCACAACACCCAGACACAGAACAAGTATTTGCGTTTTTTTTTTCTGTGCTCAAATAATACTTCCTGCCGCGGGAATCGGACCCACCGCCTCCGTGTTATGAGCCAACCTGCTCAACCACCACACCACAGAGGCTGAAACAATAAAGATTAGTAAGCTTTGATTGCAAAATAAAGCTTTTGTTTATTATAGCTCTAGACGTCTGACAAACATAACTTACTTTTCAGTCTTGCCCGTGGTTTATAGTTTTCTTTGTAAAGTTAGTGTAATCATAGCAAGTTACTCGTATTATTACAAAAAATTGTGCTCGTAGAAGACTTAATTAACGAAGTCAAAGTCAAAAGGTTTTATTGCAAATAAGCTATTTTTAGCACTTTTACAAGTCAAAATTATATTAGGTATTTAGAATTAAGTTATTGTAAAATTGAACTAAACATGACTAACCGATCTAAAATTGGTAAAGTTAAGCAACGTTCGCTGAAAACATTGGTGTTTGTAGAGATTTAGAAGGTTGTAAGACAACAAACCTAAGGCTATTCAAAAGCCTTCAGATGGTATAAAAAATCCGATAACAAGGCTAACTATTTCACATCACTCAGATTTATGATGACCGCTACAAAAAGTGGTATTTACAACCAAATGGTATTGTGCTTCGGAGGTACTGTTTCAGAGTCAGGAACTTACGGGGAGCACAGATAAAGAGAATTGGTAGAAAAAAATAATGACGCATTATCTTTATTTAATGGTGCTTTATTTAAGCTAAACGAAATTAACATATTTCCGTCTTTTTCATTTCCCCTTTATCAGAAGAGTACCACCATACTCTAAGTTTATTTTAGTTTTAGAGAATGCGACACAGAATCTACACCGTTCTCTATCTAAGTTATACTGGACGATAGATGGCGCTAAACTAAATAAGTTTTACTTCAGTCGAGTGGTCTGAAGCACACAATTGTTTTTAAAATAATTTTTACAGCCCTTCTATGTAAATATTTTATACAATCTTTTCGATAAGAACTCATTTTGTCCCGTATATTCAAGTTAAGTAAATAAACTGAATCCCAGCCTCATAATCATATTTTCCAAGAACCGAAACTCTGATAGTGTGAAAAGGCTAACCTAAAAATAATATAATAATGGTGTCGATTCTGTGTCGCATTCTTTAAAGCTAAACGAATTTAACATATTTCCGTCTTTTTCATTTCTCCTTTATCAGAAGAGTACCGCCATATCTTAAATTTACTTTAGATTTAGAGAATGCGATACAGAATCGACACTATTGTGAATGTATATTTCCGTAATAATTAGCTGAAGTACTTACTAATACTTATTCTGTACCTGAAGTCGAGGAAATGTCTTGAAGATAAGTGATAACGTCGTCACGTTTTTAGATGTCAATAAAATGTCCTCTCAAATATATCATTTTTTGGTCGTTGAAAAGGATCGGATAATGGCGGTTGTGAATTTTATTTATTTATTTATTATTTATATATTTAACGAATAAAATGTCACCAATTTTATGCACTAACACTGAAAATAACACAAGTTTTGGAAAATAATACAATGCGGCGACGCGATCTTTTTCGTTTTCCCGCCAAAACCCCCATCAAACTTTTATTAACAAACTAAACTTTATCTTGGGATTTCAAAACAAAAAAGCGTAACTGTATATCACAGATTCCTGAGCAGCATTACACAAACAAGACGAACAAAGCAGCGTAACAATGTGCCAGCAATCATCCGGATTAGCTCTCTACTGGTTCTTTCCAACTACATCACGATAGTGTTGCTTAGTTATCGATAACTATATTATAATAAATAAATAATAAATAAAATAAATATGTGTGGACACCTCACACAACGCCATCTAGTCCCAAACTAAGCAAAGCTTGTACTATGGGAACCAGATAACTGATACAATACTTAAATACTTTTTTGTTTTTAAATATATACATAGAATACAATATAACACCCAGACACAGAACAAACACCTATGATCATTACACAAACGTTTGTCCTGGGTGGGAATCGAACCCACAACCCACAGTTCAGAAGGCAGGGTTACTACCAACTAAGCTATCGGGTCAGTAATAATAAACGACTTTAGGAGGGAGATCTAAGTAGGTTCTTAATTCGACTGTATTATTATTATTCTTAAAGTAAAACTTCTTTACGCACGCGGAGGAGTAAGCTTTTAAATGCGTAACGATGCGGATGGAAGTTGAAAGTTGCTGGTTCACGTAGATCTCTATTGTAACCCCATAACAAAGTAAAAAATGACTTAAAATTTAAATTATGTTGGTATATCCGGTAAAATGACAATTTATAATTAAAGGGGCAAGAACAAAAAGGGTTTAACTGATTTTTTTCACAAAATGACTTATGGGTATCGATGGATTCAACGTGAAATTATCTACAATAATACCTCAAAATACCGAAATGAGGCTAAAATCTCGAGATTTTGAGTCTAAAAACGGTTTATCTGTCACAGGAATACAGTTTGCTTAGCATAAGAACATTATTATATTTATTTTATTATATATTATATTTTTACAGTAATTGTATGAATTAGTACTATATTTAGTAATTTTAAATAGAATTAAAACACATTCAAGCAACTGAAGCTTACATAAACCTTTTCTATTACCTTATAAACACTCCACATTAAAATGAAGCCGTTGAAAGTTAAAGTCAATTTTCTCGAAACTATCAATTTGTCAGTTAAACCCTTTTTATTCTCAACCCTTCAATTGTCAAGATGGGAACATTAACATTAATGCCATTATGCTATTTCACAATCAGTTATTCTTCAATAACTTCAAGATTTCTTCTTCAAGATTTTATCGACATAATATCAGATACTGTTGATGTTCGCAACCCTGTATCACGTACTTTAGACTAGAATGTGTAGGATCTAACTCACTTTATGGTTTTATTGAGATTTCTCGTGACAAAGACTGACTAACTAAAAAATAACTGATTTCCAGTGGGTACACATTTGGGGCACCATCGTCAGAACCTACTTCACAAATTAACATAATAATCTTACTACATAACAAATAAACAACTTACTGTAAAAAATGTACAATATACATGAACTAACACGAACAACGAGACAGTCTATTAGTTATTCTATAAATAAATAAAGTAAAAAAAATCATTATAAAGTCCAAGTCAAAAGATTTATTGCAAATAGGCTAATTTTAGCACTTTTACAAGTCAAAAATATATATTAGGTACTTAAAATTAAGTTATTTGACTAAGCATATAAAATTACAAACTGCTTATTGTCAAATAATATAGCAAGCCCATTACAATATATGAGTTTGAAAAAATAATCAGTTCTCTTTCTCACTACTGGTGCAAGCAATCCGGCACAATGCAGAATAGAAAACTTTGATGCGAAGCTTTGATTACAACTGTAAAGAAGAAGCTACAAGAAACACAATATGTACAATATATACAATACACTACAATATATATAATAATCAATTCATCAGCGCCATCTAGCCAATATATACAATACACTACAATATATATAATAATCAATTCATCAGCGCCATCTAGCCCCAAACTAAGCAAAGCTTGTACTATGGGAACCAGATAAGTGATACAATACTGAGATAATTTTTATTTGTAAATACACACATAGACTACAATATAACACCCAGACACAGAACAAACACCGATGTTCACCACACAAATGTTTGTCCTGGGTGGAGATTGAAACCACCACCCACAGTCCAAAAGACCGGGTTACTAAACATAGAATACAATATAACGCCCAGACACAGAACAAACATTGATGTTTATTACACAAATGTTTGACTTGGGTGGTAACCAAACCCACAACCTACAGCTTAGAAGGCAGGGTTACTTACCAACTGAGCTATATGGCTAGTCGTTTTCAGCCTGATAGTCATTTCAGAAAATTATTTGAACCATCAAATTCCAAATTGCGTATTCTGGTAAATTCTGACGAAGTCCTTACACATAGTTTCGTAATGTTAGCTCAAGGAATTTCTGAAATTCAATTTCCTCTGACGAAATATTTTGTTGGTAATTAATTTACTTTAAACAAAAAGGTTTCCTAATGAATAGGATTTGTCTAGTTTTAGAAAAGAGTGGGCGACCTAATATTGAACGATATTTTGCTAATTAATTTTACTAGATTAAGTAGTCTTTCATTTTTCAAGAAACCTTACATAATAATTATGTGATTCATTAAGAGTACCTACGTAAAGGAATATCTATATATAATACTTTATTATATGCAGTCAAATGAACTTACATCTGAAGTTTGATAGATATTAGGAGTATATTAGTCACATCGTTCGAAGATATGAGCAAAATAATAATATCAAAACTTTCTTACGGGATTTTGGGCTTGTAGTACAAAGTTTTGATTTACTCAATCTCTAAAGAAAATAACGAATGTCTCGGGCGACTGGCGTAGTGTGATTTAAAAGTGACCAGTGATTTAAAAACTCATAATCGATTAAAACCAAATAAAAAATCGATTCTACCCTGAAAACTGTACGATGCTATCTTGTAGTAGAGAAAGTAGTTTCTCTACTACAATACGTTGTAATTATACTTATATCGAGAATAATGTGAAGAAATATAAAAAGACATAAAAGTTTTTCCTATTTTTTTTTTTTTTTTTTTTATGTTAAGGGCTGACGCGACGAGCTAACCATTCACCTGATGTTAAGCGACACGGCTGCCCATATCAGTTGCAGTGTCACTCGGAACTCTAAAGTATAGAGTTTCGCGTGACACTGCACTGCGCACGTCATCCTGAGACATCAACACAATCTAGTAACAAGATTACTAGACTGTGAAATCAGGTCATAAAGTCTCATATACCCAGTAATTTCACTAGCTACAGTGCCCTTCAAACCGGAACACAGTAGTGCTTGCGCACTACTGCTTGGCGGCAGAATAACTGGCAAAGCGGTGGTACCTACCTAGACGTACTTTGCAGAAAAGTTCTACCACCTAGTAATATTTAACTACTTATGTGCAATTGAAACCTTTCTTGTATTTTTTTAGGGCTAATGACAAACGACTGAACCGATTTGGATAAAATACGTACAAACACTGCTCAATTACTGTGAAACAGGTAAGCTGTGGATGAACCTTTGAATTATTCAAGCAAAGCGATTTGAGTAGAACGTAATTTTTGAAGTAAAACTTTTTTACGCACGCTTGACTTGGGGAGTAAGCTGGTGAATGTGAGGCGTAGCTAAAGTTGGTTCATCTCCATTCTTCATAAGTAAAAAAATATATTATTATGTGACTTTGAAGGCATGGACCACGTTTTATAGCAACTAATTGAACGGAGGAGATCAAGAAGGGTTTAACTGATTTTTTCACAAAATGACTTATGGGTATCGTTGGATTTGGCGCGAAATATTCTACAATAATACATTCTCAAAATACCAAAATGAGGCTCAAATCTCGAGATTAGTGTCGATTCTGTGTCGCATACTCTAAAGCTAAACGAAATTAACATATTTCCGTCCTTGTCATTTCCCTTTTATCAGAAGAGTACCGCCATACTTTAAGTTTAGTTTTAGAGAATGCGACACAGAATCGACACCAATTGTCAGTCTAAAAACGGTTTTAACTGACACAGTAATACAGTTCGCTTAGCATAAAAACATTATTATATTTATTATATTTTTACAGTAATTGTACGAATTAGTACTATATCTTGTATTTTAAAATAGAATTAATAAGTTTTAAAGTAACTGAAACTTACATAAACCTTTTCTATTATTTAATAAGCACTCTTAATTAAATGAAGCCGTTGTAGTTAAAGTAAATTTTCTCGAAACTGTCAATTTGACAGTTAAACCCTTTTTGTTCTCACCCCTTGAATTGTTATCCGCCGCATTCTCTAGACAGAGACAGATATAACGACTTTTAAATATATAATATTTATTATTAGTTTGGAGAATAACGGACAAATCCATCTATGCACAGAATATTACAGTTCCAGGAACTGCAGGGAGAATAATGTCCCAGCAGTTACATCATGGAATAACCAAACAAAACTACTGAAACCATGAGATTTTAATCTGAATACCCTTACGCCAGACTTAAATTGGTTTACGTAAATGAATTACGCAAATGAATGTGGTGGATTACAGTGGTTGGTTTCGTAAATACGCAATGAAAATATTTAAGCCACTGACTACAAACAGCCGTTTAAATTGTTTAACTCGGAAATTAATTTAATAAAAATCCACTTTTTTTTCATTCACGATATTTTAAAAATAGAATGTTAATAAATGTAAGATGGGCGCTTCACGGTGTAGGTGGTTTGTCTAACAAAAGTGTAAATTCTCTGGGGACCTACTAGTGAAGCGCGATGGTTTAAGTACTTAGGAATAGTGTAGCTTCCTTTTTGGGAAAGATTTTTGAAGACGAAAGAGGTGAGGCAGAAATTAAATCCTAATTTATTCAATATAATGTTGGTATGTAATATATATATATATATATATAGATACTGGCTGCACCCCGTGGTTTCGCCCGTATGGAGATGAAAAACGGTGATGATTAAAAATAGATAACAACCTATTCGCAGGCCTACTAAGTGTGAATATAAAATTTCATCAAAACCGGTTCAGCCGCCGTGACACGAAATTTTTATATCGTGGTCTCAGAATAATTCATGTGTTTTTAAGATACCTGAAATAAATGCATCAGTTGCTTTTTTTTTTTAAATTCGTCTATATATAAAATACGTAATATTAGTATATTCTATTAATTTATTTTTTTCCTTCTAGTGTAGGCAAGAGGTCAGTCCATGATGTCAGAATCATTAAACCACTTAAAGGATTTGACTTTGTTATCTCACGTTTCTTTATACACTCTTTTGATACCCCATTTGAGCCTTATAAGGGTTAAATTTTCATAAAACCTTTCTTTGAAAACCGCTTTGGTCTATAGGTCAGAGCTGTAAGTTGACGGTAACTAGTCAAACAGCAGTACAAGCAAGACTAAACTTTTTGAAAAAAATTAATCCTCACGCATAACCTGAGGCAAATTATAAATGTTTGCGTATTCCACCCAACTACACGGCGTCCTTGAACGAGTTTTAACTTTATAAATGGTCCAGAATAATTACTTTACTACGTTCTGAGCCGGGAAGAATTTCAATGTGCTTTTCCAAATACCAACACTTATTTTACTGTCGATGGGTTTGCGTTTGACTACATCTCAGCTGATGTAGTCAAACGCAACCGAAGGTGGAGCACGCTTATCTAGAAATAACCTACTTACTCTTGAATTAAAGACACCCATGTTGTTTTTTTTTTATGTTTTGGCTCCACACTTTTGTGTATTTAGCCAGCGTCAAGTAATTGATATTTTGTCAAGTTAATGACATTTACGCAAATTTGTGTCAAGTCACAGTCGACGTCATCAAGTCAAGTCTTAGTCAAGTCATAGTCTTGTCAAAGTCATACTCCTAGTAAAGTGGTGGCAACTTGAAGCTTCTATGGAGTTTTGGAAACAAAAACAAAAAAAAAACGTTTCACCATCATTATACGACTTTCCCACACTCATGCCTGTAATCCAGCACTTAACGTATAAAATGCCACCCATTCTATGCACTAACACTGAAAATAACACAAGTTTTGGAAAATAATACAATGCGGCGACGCGATCTTTTTCGTTTTCCCGCAAAACGACCCATGTTGTATGTGGTTGGAAACACCGACGATGGGAGTGAGTTGCATTCTCTAGCCGTACGCAAAATAAAAGAATCTGCAAAGCTTGAAGGATTGTATAATGTTCGGAATCACACTAATATTATAAAGGCGAAAGTTTGTATGTGTATATGTGTGTATGTTTGTTACTCCTTCACGCTCAAACGGCTAAATGGATTTGAATGAAATTCGGTAGCAAGATAGCTTATACACTGGATTAAGATATAGGCTACATTTTATCTCGGAAAAGTGAAATTTTCTCGTGGAATGAGCAATCAATTAAAATACTTTTTATCCGCGGGTGAAACCGCGGGGCGCAGCTAGTATTTGATAAAATCTTCAAGGTTTTGGGTAACCATTCAGTCATTGCCAGAATTAACTAATAATTACTGTGCTGAACAGTGATATTATACAAATGAGTTTGTATCATTTTGTATTATTTATTCTTTTTTTTTAATGTTAAAGGGAGCAAACAAGCATACGGCCCACCTGATGGGAAGTGGTCACCGTAGCCTATGGATATCTGTAACACCGGAGGAGGTGCCACCAATGCATTGCTTACCCTGAAGGACTCTTTTAACCCTCCTTTTAAAGAACTCCATTTTGTAACTCGTTGGAAAGACCGCTGGCGGGAGCTCATTCCACATTCATTGATTAGAAACTGAATTTATTAATTTTTGCACAAATAAATATTCTACTCTATTCTAATGTTACTAAAATATTTATTGTTTTGAACTTTCAAGAATATTTATTGATTTTATTATTCATCCTCGTTCTTCAGTATTTAAATGGTGCATGTCTTTTTCTTCTTGATTGAAGTAAAACTTTACTACGGACGGTTGACTTATGACTTGGGAGTAAGCTGGTGAAGCGAACGGAAATTGAAAGTTGTTGGTTAACGTAGATCTATATTGTCAACATAATAAAGTTTTATTATTATTATGTTGGTATTTTCGATAAAATGACAATTTAAAATTGTCAAAATGGCGACATTAACATTAAACAAAGTTGTACCGGTCGATAGATGAAGCTAAAGAAGTTTTACTTCAGTCGCGTGCTCTAAAGCACACTCGTTTTTTTATGTTACTGAACAAAATTAAAAACATGTCAATTCTATGTAAACTCATAATTAAAACTGTATCTCTTTTATTCTCATAATAATATTAAAATAAATAAGTATATAAAAAAAATTCGAAGATCCATTAAGTTGCCTATTAGTTAAGAAAAGAATATATAGATCGAATTTGGCAGAAAGGTCGTATCTGCCACCTACGCTTAATTATCACAAAGTTACAAGATTTCAGTGTTTTATTCCGATTATTTAAATTGAAAATAACCCAATCAATTTAGAACCTTATTGAATATATTTAAATTGTTTAGATTATTTATATATTTTTATCAAAATAGCAAAACAATATATGGAGCCTCGTTGTATATGTAAGCCGAAACGCAGTTGGCCAATTTACTGTCATCAAATCTCTTCAATCAATCAATCACGTATTAAAGGGTCGGATGATGAATCGTGCCACGAATTTAATATTATATTTTGGACGTGAAATCCGCGATGTTTCGTTATTTATACCTTTACTATAAAATAGAGACTACCGTGACTTATCGTCAATGCAGAGTCGAAAAGTCCTAATTTTCCTGGGATTATAAATGGGAAGATTTTTGGAAATTCAACCTTAAGGAAGTGAAAATTTGTATGTATGTTCGCCATTATCATATTGCAGCCTCTGTGGTGTGGCAGTTGAGCAGGTCGGCTCATAACTCGGAGGTGACGGGTTCGTTTCCCGCAGCAGGGCAAGTATAATTATTAATTATTAAAAAAAAAGCGCAAATACTGGTTCTATGTCTGTGTGTTGTGGGACCATGGTCCTCGTAGTTTCTGGTTCCCTACATACAAGGAAGCTTAGTTAGGATCCAGGATCTATGTCATTGTTGAGCTTTATTATTATTATTTATTGTAGCTAAAAAGATAGTGACTGTCTTTGTAGGAGCGTTGATTGCATACAGTACAAGAAATCTTGTACATTCATCAAATACATAAAAGAGAAATCTCATGCGTCATTGAGTTCACCAGACAGTTCCAGAACAATTGCGAAGCAAAATTTTGTTGCTCTTATCGTGAAATTCAAGATATACCTTTAACAAAGTTTAGCGATGGCGTATCTATAAAGTTTCCTGCGGGAAGTTTGAAAATATGATATATTGTGAGAATTTTATCATGTGTGTGCTTCCTTTTTATGGGGTATTCCTTTAACTTCGCGCCTGATAAAAAGATATGATTGCAAGATGTTGGGTGAGGCAAGGAGGTTTTACGACAGAATGGTGGATATATTTCTCTTTTCCCTTCACCAACGGGTAATCATGAGTTTTGTTTAGTTCTATCTACCCGTATCTTACGTTTTTAGGTATAGTATTTTTAGGTCTAGTTTAGTATTATTATTATATCGTAGTTTAGCAACCAATCCGTGAACGTAACTTTTTTAAAATCAGATTTTCGTTTGTTTAGTTCTAAGCGTACAATTACGCGACCCTATATATAAGGTTTGTCCAAAATGTACTCCGATCTTATTATTTATCAAGTCTTGAATTCTGCAGAGTGTTTGCAGTATCATATGCAAAGCTTTTTTTATCTTGTGTAAAATTGTATGAATGCAGCATTCAGTGTATTGGATGCCGAATGACGATATGTAAATTGTATCCTTTTTATTATATTAATTTTGTGAATAAATCCATTTACCAGAATTTGGTACTTGAGTAATACATTTAAAAAAAACAATTTAAATTCGATGGCTTTAGATGGCGGTTATAGTTGAATTTATAAAGACGAAGAAATTTATTTTTCAAATTCAAGCCTCAATGTAGAGAAAAAATAATCGACAATCAAAGCTTTCCGCTATTCAAAATTTTCTTGTAAATCTTATTTTTCCTTAGAATATATAAAATATTTTAGTCTTTTCTGACACAAAGTCAACAATAAGTAAAACAGTCTCGTCGAGTATTTAATGCGACTTGAATAGGCTTAAAAAATCTACGAATGTATTAAAAAAAAAATAAGAATGTAATGAAATGTTTCTTTTGAGTAATTTCTTTGTGAGATAATTTTTACCAAAGCTATAAAATTGGTAGCCATGAGTAGGATCAGATTAAAAAAGAAAAATAGTTAATTGTATGGATCCTAATTGAGATGTGGGATCAAAACGGAATCAATAATTTTATGTAAGGCTCATTAATTGCAGGCATCTCTTCGGGATCGGACCGGAATACATAATCCCCGCTAACCTGTATTTTATCTTATTGCTTTCGACACTTGCCATGTTACTACAAATACATAAACAAAACTTAGACAGACGCCAAACGTGTGTTTAACAATACAAAACAACAGTATAACACTTTAAGGCTAGTTTAAATCTTTTGCAATAACAACTATACTAATATTTGTTATTGCAAAAGATTTAGTTTAAGGAACTGTTTTTAATAGACACGCAGTCGTGTGTCGGTGGATTTGTGGGTTGATTGTTTAAATCTTGTGCAATAACAACTATAAGTATAGTCCAATAACAATAATAACTATAAGTATAGTTGTATTTTGCAATAACAACTACAGGTAAGTATAGTTGTTATTACTACTATACTTACCTGTATTTAAAGAAAAGTTTAAAGATTTAAAGAAAAAAAGATTTGGTTTAAGAAACTGTTTTTAATAGCGCAGTCGTGTGTCGGTGAATTTGTTGGTTGATTATTTAACTTTTAAATCTTTTGCAATAACAACTATAGGAACTATATTTGTTATTGCAAAAGATTTAAAAGTTTCTATTATTTATTTATATACTTGTTTATTAGACACAATCTATTAAAATTATTTAGACACAATCTATTAAAAACGGTTTCTTAAACCAACATTCATTCAGTTTCCTCATTACAGAAACAGAAGGCACTGGCCGTTACAAACCATTGTAGCTGCAACAAAAGGCTGGCTTTGTTCGGGAGCGAAGCTAAAACAATAAACTGCACGGGACGCCATGCTAACCTTACATCGGTAACTATGCAAACGGTCTTTACAAATGCTATAATATATAATAGAAACACTAAATAATAAATAAATACAAACACACACAACACAGATCGATGATTATCACACAAATGTTTGTCCTGGGTGGGAATCGAACCTACAAACTGCTATTCCGAAGGCAGGGATACCACCAACTGGGCTATCGAGCCAGTCTTTGTAAAAGTATAAAAAAAGTGGTCTTAGGTACCTTTGCAAATTTTTATGTATTCAAGTGCCCAGATTACGAATGTATTTATGAATGTACTGAATGAGCTCTTGTTTTTTATGATTTTTACACATCTTATATTTAGTACGATTATTGTCTTTCCCAGTTATGATTAAAAAGTTGCGCTGATGCCTGCGCAACTTTTTGGCGCTTACAAACATCACCTGGGGTGATCACAAAACTTTGATTGCAATACAACAGAAGAAATTTCCATACTAACTATGCACATAAACTTCGTATTTAACTGAAATGAACAGCGAAATTGTGAGAATGAGCTTAAATCATTTATATACTTATTTTGTTGATTGTAAACTGAATGTATTATTTTTGCACAAATAAATAAATATTCTAAAATATTCTATTCTAACTTTCAAATCCATACAAATTTGTGTTTCTATTGGTTGCAATCAAATTACGTGATCGCACAGCCTCACTCTTAGACCCCTTGCTTTGCAGAACAGCTGAGATCACAGTTATTTGACAATATTGAAGTATTCACACGTGAATCTGAATAAGTTGTCATGTGTTAAAATTTTGTCTCAATCACTGAACGCTCATTCTAATATATTTGTTTTATCTTTTAACAGATGAGTTCTTTTAGCTCTTAAAAGACGTTGTACATATATTTTCGATCTTAGAGGAAAATTTCTATGTTTTCGATATTTCCTTTTTTGTTTCTTGTTTTTTTTTTGTAATTTAAAATGACAATAAAGATTTTTAAAAAACTAGAGCAAATCTTACAAATCCATTGATAGTTTTTTTTTATGTTAAGTAATGACGTGACGAGCTAGCCGTTCGCCTGATGTTAAACGACACGGCTGCCAAATCAGCTGCAGTGTTACTCGGAACTCTAGAGTTTAGCGTGACACTACACTGCGCACGTCATCCTGAGACATCAGCACAATCTAGTAACAAGATTACTAAACTGTGAGATCAGATCATAAAGTCTCATTTGCCCAGTAATTTCACTAGCTACAGTGCCTTTCAAACTGGAACACAGCAGTGCTTGCGCACTACTGCTTGGTTGGCAGCTTCATAAATTGTGAACATAAAGGTATTCAAAATCAATCGTATATCTAGGGCAACCAAACCACTGTAGATCGGCATCTAGTTTATTTGTTCGTAACCAGTTGTCGAGTTTGTTCTTGAAGTTATTCACGGAGGTGGCAGCAACGTCCTCTTCTGGTAGCCTGTTCCAGTTGCGAACCAGAGCTGTATTATTACTGAGGAAGTGTTGGTTTCTGTTGAACAATTAATTAATAGTGAGTGCATTCTCATGCATCTGTGTTACAAATTTAATTTTGTAGTCTCGATGAATGGGAAAAATGATTCTTTGTATTTTGTTCGAGATTGATGACAATAAACAAAATCTGGACTGGAAACGCTTGATCCGATGTTTAGTTATCCTAATTTACGTAATTATTTATGTCACGTGTTTCCCCATGGAAACCGTTCATTTTCCGGAATGTTTTTTTTATTAATTTTTAGTACGTGATACAAGAAAATGGTACATGATACATAAAGCGGAGTTTATTTATAATGCTTTCCCAAGGGAACGTGCTATAATTTACTCTATGTTTTAATCCAGTATATTAATAGGTCTTTACCTATGAAATTGCCGTATTGCAGTACAGACTTTTTCAAACAAAAAAAAGTTTTGATTGGCTTTGAATTCTAAATTCAAATTAATTTTGTTTTAAAAATATGACATTCTATTTTCAATATAAGTCTTTTGTTTATTGATTAGCGTTGTATTTTAATTACATTTCAACATTTTTCCTCATAATGGATACTTTGAAATTTCATGTAATTATGGAATATGAGTTCCGTCGTGGCACCAACGCGGCACAAACGACACGTAACATCAATGACGTTTACGGAGAGAACTGTACAAACGAACGTACAACCCGTTATCGGTTTCCTCGATTCCGTTCTGGGAATTTTGACTTGAAAAATGAACCTCGTGGTCGTCCAGAAACTTTGGTCAACAATGATGAATTAAAGGCGATTGTGGAAGCTGATGAATCTCAATCTACAGCTGAGCTGGCAGCAGCTTTTGATGTTAGCATCAAAACAATATTGGTCCATTTGCGACAGATTGGCAAGATAAAAAAGCTTGATAGATGAGTGCCCCACGAACTTAACGATCGCCAGCGCAACGTACGCGTCGAGACTTGCCTTGCGCTGCTTAACAGGCACAGAAATGAAGGAATTTTGAACCGAATTGTTACGTGCGACGAAAAATGGATTCTTTTTGACAATCGAAAGCGCTCAGCAAGTTGGTTAGATCCTGGTTCGGTACCAAAGCAATGTGCAAAACGAAAAATGACCCCTAGAAAGGTGATGGTCACAGTTTGGTGGTCTAGTGCTGGTGTGATTCATCATAGCTTTTTACAAAACGGCGAGAGCATTACTGCAGATGTGTACATTGAAGAACTGACCACAATGATGGCGAAACTCGCACGTCTGCAACCAGCTTTGGTCAATCGGTCGTCTCCACTGCTACTTCACGACAACGCGCGACCCCATACTGCACAACAGACCGTCTCTAAGCTGCATGAGTTGGGTTTGGAAGCTCTCCCTCATCCGCCATACTCACCAGATCTTGCGCCTACCGACTATTACATTTTCCGAAATTTGGACAACTTTTTAGCGGGAAAAAAATTCAATTCCCGAGAGGCATATAAGCTATATCTGTTCTAAATTTTATCCAAATCCGTCCAGCCGTTTGAACGTGAAGTAGTACCTAACACACATTCAAACATACATACATACAAACTTTATCTTTTATAATTTTGCTAGCTACACTCCGCAGGTGAAACCGCGGATTGTAGCTAGTAATATCAAGCATTCTGTATGTTAATCCAGTACATAAGCAATCTACATTCTAAATTTCATCTAAATCCGTCCATCCGTTTGAGCGTGAATGAGTAAAAAACTTAAAAACTTTCACGGTTATTGCGTATTTCAAATATTGGTGTGATAATAATGTGACAGGCCTCTTGGAATTGCTTATGTTTTAAAATTATTGTAAATTTTACTGGTTCGCAGTGAAATCGACAACAATTTTAAATCATTTATTTAGTTATTCGTTATTGAACGCCAAAGTGAAAATGCCTAAAATTAAGCCTAGACCTAAGAACCTATCAAAAGAATTCTTTGATAACAAAAGTTTGATTAAGTCTTCAAGAAAAGATTTCTTCTCAGAATATTTCAGCTGACACGCCTATGTAATTTAGTTTTAAAGCACAAGAGAAAGCGATTCAACTCAGATTAATATCTTCAAGACAATAAATCATAATAAATCTACAAACTTCACAGTAACTTAATAGGTTAAAGTCTTAGCTTTTTTAGTCTATAGAAGCGCATTAGTAAATGAAAAACATTATTAAGTTGATAAATTTCTATTTGAATTTTGGCGAAGAAATATTCATTTTAAATATTGTGCGACAAACGCTTTTTTTTATTGATTGATACGTTTGCTTTTGACCACTATCTCACCTGATGATAAGTTACGATGTAGTCTAGGATGTAACACGCTTGCCTAGAAGATACTTAGATAGATTTGAAGACTCCAAGGTTCGGGAAATACGGATGCTGGTAACGCGTTCCACTCTTTGGCTGTTCGCATGATAAGCGTGGAGCCAAATCGCTTTGCGACATGAGATATTAACCATGTAACAACGGTGGCTTGTGTGTTTAAGGCAGAACGACGCCATCTAGTTAACTTTGTCGTGACTAACCGTGCATCTAATTAATTTTCACTTACACGTATTAAGCACACCACCATCAAAAAACGTCACTAAACGTTCTTCATATGACAGTTGACAGGCCCGATAGCTCAGTTGGTAGTAACCCTCCCTTCTGGACTGTGGGTTGTGGGTTCGATCCCCACCCAGGACAAACATTTGTGTTATGAACATCGATGTTTGTTCTGTGTCTGGGTGTCATATTGTATTCTATGTATGTATTTACAAACAAAAAGTATCTAAGTATTGTATCAGTTACCTGGTTCCCATAGTACAAGCTTTGCTTAGTTTGGGACTAGATGACGCTGTGTGAAATGTCCACAGATATTTATTTTATTATTTATTTATTTATATTTCATACTTAACTGCCCCCCGTGAGGTAAAGGGGGTAACACTTAATACATCACAGCTGTTATATTATATTCTATGTATGTATTTACAAACAAAAAAGTATATAAGTATTATAACAGTTATCTGGTTCCCATAGTACAAGCTTTGCTTAGTTTGGGGCTAGACGGCGTTGTGTGATTTGTTTGCACTTTTTTTTTTATTTATTTATTTATCATAGTTGTCTACACCATCAGCTGAACCACTTTAACTTTACTTTTCAAAGAAAGCAAAGTTAAAATATTTACTCACGTAAGTTACTTAAACTTAAAATAAACTGTACTTAATAAAGAAGAAGGTATTTTGTAGAAAAGTATTGTGTACAATAATTATTAAACTCCTGTACAGCTTAATTACGTATTATGTAGATTGTATTTAATATTACTATTTAATAAAGTAAGCAAAGTATGACTAACACTAAATTAAATCTTATTTAAAATAATCTATGTTAATTTTAATATTATTAATATTTAAACTCTTAAGTAAAACACCGCGTTTAAGTCACTGTCTGCGAGTAAAATGCATATTACCTCTTTGAATAGCCAAACTTACTCTTTGGCTATAAGGTAAGAGCCAGCACCTGTAACGGGCGGGTTAGGATCTATTTGGTTGGAGTGTGTGTACGCTTGATAGATGACTTTAATCTTGCATGGTATTATTATTACATCTTGTCGATGTCAGTAGCGGCGGAACATCTGGTAAGACTTATACTGAACCAGGTCACCTAAAATTTAAACTAGGCGCCTAGACAGCTCCTTCACAAAACCACGAGCGGACAAAAATTTTGTTATGCTAAGATTTGGGTTGATTTTGGGTTGTCTGGAAGAGATCGCTTTAAGCGATAAGATCGCCCATTGTGAGACTTAATTTTTAAGTTTGTGCCTGTAAATTTTTCCTGCAATGCGGTGTTTCAATAAAGAGTTTTATCTATCTATCTATCTACCTTTATGCCATGTACCTGCGAATGAAAAAGTTTGCAGAAGTAAATAGCAATATAATCTTCTATACTTTAAGCCATATCCAGATAGTAATAAGTCAATGTCAGCAGCAACCTGTGCTGATATTTCGAGCAATCCCAGCTTCTTGGGCGTCAATTCTGTACTTTTGTATTTGAAATCTGCCTTGGTCTTGTTATTGTTGTTTGTATCCGATTCATCTCTCTTTATGTTTGACGTATTTCTTTATCCTTGTAAAATAATAGCCGTGCTCACTGCTCATCTTGGGACGGATCAGCTTAATAACATCTTCAGGCGTTGTAGTCGATTGACAAACAATAGCCAGAAAGATGATTTGCGCCGATAGTCAAAGCTTGAACATCGCTGTAATGTTGCTAGCCTATTTGTTTTTGATGGGATACCACATCTCGGAGTGCTTATTCGCATTGTCTTTATAGACTGGGCCAATAGCTCAGTTAGTGGTAACGCTGCCTTTTGAACTGCAGGATGTGTGTTCAAGTTCCACCCAAGGTAAACATTATGTGTGATAAACATAGTATTTTTTGTATCTGGGTGTTATATTGTATTCTATGTATATTTAAAAACGAAAAAGTATCTAATTATTATATCAGATGACAGTATTGTATGTAGTATTGTATGACAGTATTGTACAATACTTAGATACTAATGAGTATAATAATAAACTAAGTTTGGGGCTAAGTAATATTGTGCCCCAAACTAAGTAATATTGTGCCCCAAACTAAGCCAAGCTTGTACTGATCACAATACAAGTTTGGCTTAAATGGCGCTGTACGTCCTCAAATATTAGTTTATTAGTTATTAATAAGAGGCTGAAAATTTCGACAGTTATTATGGACTCAGATAAGGCATTTTGGCAGGTTAAGCTGACAAACCACTCGCTAAAATTCAAGGCAAATCCCGTATAGATATCTCGTATAAATATAAGGCATAGAGCAGCGAGATTCACAAATAGAATCAAAGAAACAAACACATGTTCAAACTCATAAAACTTGTATGCGCGACAAACAAAACTTTATTCATTACGGCCGACTCAAACCTTCCGACGAACGTAACTGCATTCAACAATATAGGGTTGCCATTTTCACATTTATCCGATTATTAAGCCTACTAAACTTTATTGTCTAGTGATAAGGAAATAGATAAGTTTGACGAAGGAGTTTTTCTTTGATGTTCTTGTTTATCCTCCAAAGGCGAAAACAATACGTTGGTTCAGATATTCGATGCCAGTTTCTATTGTTACAAGTAATAAAGTATTTAGGTCATAAACTGTGCAAAAATGGATATTTAATGTAAATAAATTACGGCATTTTCCAAAATTAATGTCGTTTCACAAACACACTGAACACTTATTACACACAAACTCAAATACCAGCAGAAATAAACAAGTCTAAGGCATTCTAGCAATTTCTGTTTTAGCCAGTGTTTTCTGGCTTTAAACTGTTTGTACAGGTGTCAACCCTAATTGAATGAGACTTGTTATTTCTTCGGAGTTTCGGGTCTTATCTGCGATAGAAAGAGAACGGTTCTCACTTCATACGAAGGAACAGGACAAAGATATCATTGAAGAAATGGAGTTAAAAGTTAAGACTTATTAAAGGAAGAGCAAATGTATGGTTAAAATAGAATTACAATATTAAATACTGATTTTAGATATAAAGGTACCTAGATAAATATAGATTATTAATTATAGAATACAAAATTAAACTTTAACTTAAGTAATATGACATTGCATGCTAAAAACTAATATTTTATTTCAAAATTGCTTTCGTTGTAGAGTTTTGAGGAAACTTGAGTTAACTTACTAGACTGTTTGATGTCTCAGGATGACGTGCGCAGTGTAGTGTCACGCGAAACTTAGAGTTGCGAGTGACACTGCAATTTATTATAGGTGGCCATGATGCTTAACACCACGTGAACGACCTGCTCGTCACGACATTCGTTCACACAAAAAAAAAAAAGACAGTTTTTTACCCAAATAAAGACATGAGGAATGTTGCGTTAACAGTGTTTCCTCCTGGGTATAACCTGGGTCTATTTAAGTCAAGAGTGAATGGGCATCTCATGGGCAAGCGTGTTCCACCTTAGACAATTCGTCACTTACCGTCAGGTGAGTTGTTGTCAAATGCAAGCCCATATTACCATTAAAAAAACAGCTAAATATTCTATTTTGAAAAAGATTTAAGTCAGAATAAAAAAGAACACATCAAATCAATCTAAAACTCTTTATATGAATAATACTTGGCATAGTATTTTGAAATACTAAATGTAAGTTCGCAAATAACAGCTTCTACTTAAATAATTCCTTTTAAAAAGATTTTATACCGATTTAAATCTCAATGAAAACACCATACATTTAGTCGAAATTGAAATACGCAACAAGATCTTGATCAAAAATTTAATGCGATACACTGGAAAAACCAGCTTTCAAGTAAAAAAAAAAAAATCATCAAAATCGGTTCATCCAGCCAAAAATTATGAGGTAACAAAAAAACTTTTTAATTATTATTAACTAACGTAGCTTAATTAAGTTGAATAAAAATAAATACTAATTCGATTAAATGAAGAACCTTTTCCTTTTTTTGAAGGCTAAAAAGGATGTGATTATTTATCATCATATCGACAACTAGTTGCACCCCGCGGTTTCACCCGCGGAAAAAAAGTATTTTCATCATACGAGAGCATTTCACTTTTCCGGGATAAAATGTAGCATATATATTAATCCAGTGTATAAGCTATTTTGAAACCAAATTTCATCCAAATCCATTCAGCTGTTCGAGCGTGAAGGAGTAACAAATATACATACATACAAACTTTCGCCTTTATAATATTAGTGTGAAGTGTGATATCGTACTTGACCGAAAAAGACCAAAGATGATGTAATCTAAAACTACTATGCCTTTGTTAATAAGACCGAAGCCGTAAGTGTCTATGCTACTATATAATCTGTAGCAAGATAGACAACACAATTGAGATCTTGTTCAAGTGTCCAGTGTCAATGGCATTCGGTAGCGTACGTGACAAGGGTAGATGGTAAGACTGGTATGGCGTGTAAATAGCCACACCGTGTGTACTTGCGTACAGGGAAAAAGAAAAAAACTATTGAATTCCCTATTATGGAAAAACACGTATATCAACACAGTGCATTAAGAGAGATTTGCCCACTCACCAGTTCAACCATCCAGCATCTCACCAGGTACTCGCAGATGTGAATTACAGCAGATCACCGTCTCCCGGTACTTCCAGTAGATTCTCAGGCCCAAGTTTTCTGGGCCGCCGGCCGGCGACTTTGTAATTCGAAGAAATCGTGTAGATCCTGTTTATTCTGGAGTAACTCCGTATGCAGTCGCTAAATGGTTGGGTATCACACAAACTAGACTGTTCTCAGGAACAAAGGTTGAATTTTTGACCACCAAAACTATTAATTACTTGGAACAGCGCAATTGATTACACGGGAATCAAAACGAGAATGCCATGTAGGCCTGCCCCTTCGAATGGCCAATCATAGGCCTGTTCTTTCGAATAGCCAATCATAGGCCTGTTCTACTTCCTGGAATCGTTACTGCTAACGCCATCTTTTGAGCTTCCAATGAAGCAAGGGTGATATCCCCGATAGAGGGCGCCTACTCCCAATGCAAGCATAGATAAAGTGTTTTCCATAATAAGTAGAAAAAATTGTAGAAAGTAGTTAAAATTGTAGAAATAATAATAATTATATGTAATTAACAGTTAAGTCGCTTCACCATGCACCCCGCCTTGAAAGGTCGGGAGACTTTTCAAAGGAGCTATAAGAGCTATTTTATTTTACTGGGTCTTAGTAATTCAGAACGAACACCGCAGGACCGGACCGAAGGCGGTTGATGATTCATAGTGATAAGCGATAATAATAATAATTATAAAAATACTAAACATTATGTACAGAAATTAATTTATAGTTTATGTTCAAGTGAGTAGGGGTTTAAATTTAATTTATTGAGTTGGTATCGGGTATAGTTTGACTACCGGCCTTTTATAGCTACCGAATTGAGTTTTAACCATCGCGACTCTGACTACGTTATCTGCACCTGGGTACACTGCGGTTATAACTCCTAACGGCCAACTTAAAGGGGGAGAATCATCCTGTCCTACGAGCACGACAGTTCCGACCTCAACCGGTTTGTCTGGGGTAGCCCATTTCTGCCTGATTTGCAGCGTATGCAAATACTCCAGATGCCATTTTTTCCAGAAAGACTGAACCATACCGTCTAGCAATTTTTTGCGTTGCCTCAGATTGATGCGGTTAGCTTCGGATAAATCCGCAGCCGGTAGATATCGTAATGGAGTCGACATTAGAAAGTGTGCTGGCGTTAGTACCTCGGGATGTGGATCAGAGGATACCACGTTGAGAGGCCGAGAGTTTAGAATGCACTCTATTTGCACCAACACAGTCTGCAACTCCTCATATGTCAGCAGTTGGCTGCCAATTACGCGAAACAGATGCGTTTTGAGGCTCTTAATATTCGACTCCCACATTGAGCCAAAGTGAGGAGCCCTTGGGGGAATCATTTTCCACGCTATGCGGCATGCTTCTAACTCCTTTTCGAAAGACGATTTGTAACTGGAGCTTAATAAGAAGCTATACAGTTCGTCCAATTGAGCCTTAGCCCCCACAAAGTTGGTCGCATTGTCAGAGTAGAGACAGGATACAGGGCCACGCCGCGAAATAAAGCGTTTGAACGCTGCTAAAAAGCCATCAGACGTCAAGTCAGAGACCAACTCCACGTGTACAGCCTTTGTGACTAAACACACGAACAGGCAAATATAAGCCTTTTGGGAATGTTGGCCTCTGCGCCGAGCGAGAGTTACGCGAAGGGGACCAGCATAGTCCACCCCGGTGTGGGCGAAAGCTTTCGCTTCCAAAATACGAAACGCGGGTAAGTCTGCCATTCTTGGCGTGGGGTGAGTTGGGTTCAGTTTAAAGCAAGTATTACATTTGCGCACCTTGGATCGGATGACAGTCCTGGCATCCAATATCCAAAACCGCTGACGTAAGATGGAAATGAGTAGCCCAGATCCAGTGTGGCAATTTATCACGTGATAGTGATGGATAATTAAGTCCACGACATGATCATGTTTGGGCAAAAGGGCGGGATGCTTGGCATCGAATGGAAGGTTTGATCGGCAAAGCCTTCCGCCAACCCGCAGTATACCTTCTTCGTCCAGGAAGACCCCTAGACTTAGAAGTTTCTTGGATGGCAGTTTGTTACATCGGATTAGCTCGATGTCTTGCCTGAAATGCACCGATTGCACAGCGCGGACCATCGCTCGTTCCGCAGCTAGCAAACCCGGAACTGCATTCAGTTCGACATCATCACGAACTTTCGGACGAACAAATTTAAGTATGTATCGAACAATGCGCAATAGTTTATCCCATGATGAGGTGCGCTGAGCCAACTCGCACAATAATGGTAGCTCCATCTGAGAAGTTGTAGTAAACACATTTGCCTTATGCTCAGGAAGTTTGTCACAGTCCGTGGGAGAGAAAGGTTTAATCGGCCAGTCACTCGGACATCTACCGAGCCAAGACGGCCCATTCCACCACAAGTCATGGGAAACCAATTGAGATGGCAGCATGCCTCGAGACAAACAGTCACTAGAGTTCATCCCAGTTTCTACATGATAGAAATGCTGTGCGGGTAGACTTTCCTGGCATTGCGCAACACGGTTACTCACAAAGACAGACCAACGATGTGGTGAAGAGTGGATCCATGATAACGCAATTGTTGAGTCTGAGAATGCGTATATTTCCTCAATCGGAATGCGAGCCTCGTAAGAATCTCGGACAGTTCTCACTAACTTAGCCATGAGTACGGCAGCGCATAGCTCAAGGCGGGCCAGAGTCACGATCTTAGTCGGCGATACCTTGGACTTGGCGCAAAGTAGTCTGACCTTTATACCCGAAGGGCCAGTACAATGTACATATACTACACTTCCATATCCGTTCATACTGGCATCACAAAAGGCCACCAGACGTACAACGCCACCCATCTCAACACCTACGTGACGAGGAACGCGCAACGTATCTAGCAAGGGGAATTCTTGCACAAGCGCAGCAAAACGTTTCACTATGTTCTCAGAAGGGGGGTCGTCCCAGCCACATTCACTCAACCACAACTCTTTTATGAGCAATTTGGCATAGAGGATCACTGGAGCGACCAATCCCAGAACGTCAAAGAGGCGAGCTACTACAGAGAGTATGTTTCTCTTAGTACATTTTTCGGTAATTGGGGCGCTTGTAAAAAAGAAATTGTCATCAGCAGGTTCCCACGATAGACCTAAGACCTTGGAACAATTGTTTCCCGCGTCAAAATCGAGTAATTTTCGATGTGAGTCAGGAAGACTGTTCATAAACTCCTGCGAGTTGCTCGTCCATTTCACTAAGTCGAACTGGCCTGCTTTGAACATTTTTATAAGATCCTGCGATAACCTTTTAGCGGTAAGTACGTCCGGAGCCGAGTAAACCAGGTCATCCATGTAAAGGCAGGATTCTGCTATATTGGAAGCATCTGGGTAGTGTGGGCTCATATCCGTAGCTAGCTGTCGCACAGTGCGCATAGCTAAATATGGACTTGACTTAAGACCGAAAGGAAGTCGGTTGAATTGGAATGTGCGCACTGAATCGTTCTCTTTAAATCTAAAAAGAATACGCAGGTATTTATGCTGGTCAACAGTCACACCTATGCATAAATACATATGTTTAATGTCGGCATTCATTGCTACGGGGAATAACCTGAATTGTAGTAGAAGCAAGAACAGGTCTGTTTGCAAATTAGGACCGACGTGAAGTACATCATTTAATGACAATCCCGTATGTGTCCTAGCGCTTGCATCCAGCACAATGCGTGGTAAGGGCTTGTCCGGTCGGACCACTGCGTGATGTGGCATGTAATAGCCGGTATCGGTGATCGCGGATTCGTCCACTTGACTGAGGTAACCATTATCTAAGTACTCCTGAATCACTTTGTTGTAGTTCTCTCTTAAGGCCGGAGAGAGACGAAGCTTTCTTTCTAACGCCATAAATCGACGGTGGGCGGCGGCGTGAGAGTTGCCTAGTTCATTCGGGTCTTTACAGAACGGCAAAGACACAACATAACGACCCACTTCGTCACGCGTCACTGATGATGCAAAAAGATTCTCGCACTCCGTCTCATCCGGAGATAAAAAGCGAGTTTGAGGTAACTCTTCAAGTTCCCAGAATCTTTGTACCAAGTCGTTTAATGCCAACGCTGTGAAAGGAGCAGTAGGTAGGACGTCATTACGTGGGTAGTCACCCATAAGAACGTAACCAAAACTAGTCGACAAAGCGGGTGGTGCGCGCGAACCAGAATCAACCCTCTTGCCCGAATATATATATGGGAAGAGCTGCGCGCCTAGTAGAACATCTATTTCACCGGGAATATTCCAACTTAAATCGGCAAGCGGTAACCCTTGAAGATGTTGCAGATCTCCATTCCATTCTATATAATGCGCCGGCAACTGGTCCGTAATGCATTCTACCACTAAAGCATATATAGTATATTTTTGGTCCGGATATACTCGAGACTGAATTTCAAAATATACGTAACCGATTATAGGCCGTGACGTCGAGCCAACACCCCTGACAAATGAATTACTCAATGGCACTATTGACAAATTCAGCGTCCGACAACAATCAGTCGTAATTAAGTTATTTTGCGAGCCATTATCGATAAGACACCTAACTACTTTCTTCAGACCGGTACCACCTTTCGACTGCGCATATACTTGTGCGGTCGACAATAACACCGTGGCGCTAGGCTTAGCTTTGGCAGCAAATAGCACTGCGGAGTCATGCGGCGCCGGCGGCGGCGGCGGGAATATATTCGGAACACTATGAACCTCAGTACGTACGGTAATATCACCCGTATTCCCAACGGCAGAAGCTTGAAGCGGCGAAGTAGGTGCATGCACGATCGACTGCAGCGCGGGGGGTACGGCAGACGCGCGGGACGGCGACGGCGGCGATAGCATCATCGATTGTACGTCACAGTTAATTATTTTAGCGGTATGTGTTTGCGTCTTTATACCTTTATTCCCAAAATGCAAAAGAGTGCTATGACGCTTTCCACATAATTCACAAACAGACGTCGATGTACAACCCGAGTAACTATGCGATAGATCAAGGCAGTTAACGCATCCACGCTTAGCTTTTATAAAATCAAATCGTGCCTTCGAACTAGGCAAATTTTTAAATTTCTCGCAGTATAGTAACAAGTGCCGGTCATCATTACAATAGGCGCAACGCGGTAACAGCGGCGTAGACGCCGGTGTAGCACACGTAGCACGCGTAGCGCTGGCTCCGATCGGCGGCGTAGCGGTATTCTCACTCGCTACGAACGTCTTGTAGGTATGGGTAGCCCGCGACTCGCGTGGCGTAGTGGCAGCGGCGGCCGGTTTCGTAGTGTTCCGCGAGTTCGAATATGACGAGTTCGAGCGTTCTAAGACTTTAACTTGATCTTGAACAAAGTTTATTAAATCCTTCGAGGTAGGTATCTCTGTACTTCGAACAGACATTTCAAAGGCTTGAGCAGTTTGGAAATCTATCTTCCGAATAGCACAGTGCAAAATAATAAAGTCAGTTAAGTCAGGTATATCTAACTGCTTTAGAGCTGAGATCGACGCAGAGTATCTTTCCACGAACGTCTCCAGACTACTTGCATTATGAGAACAACTCTTCAAGTCCAGTATGTTGTTCAGGTAGTATGTACCTAACGCACGCTTATCCTGGTATTTTTTCACTAGACTATTCCAAATGATAGGATATGTATCACCAGTCGGAACGACCCCTGCGAGAACCTTCAACGCATTGTGCGTAAGATTACCTACCAAGTACTGCATACGCTGTGAATCAGACAGCTGATCGTTCTTGTGTACGTTAGCCTTAAAAGACTCGTAGAAAACAGGCCAATTTTCAATTTTTCCATCAAAGCTGGGAATTACAAGAGGCGGCAATTTAATCTTAACGATCGCATTTTTCGATTCGCTATTAATAGATCGTGATGGCAACTTAGTTGAATAATTATTTATCTTGTTTCTTGTGCGTTTCACGTGATTATACAGGTCTTCGAATGAGTCTAAACAAGCATAATCAGGAATCGAACCAGGTTTCAATGAAATTTTTAAAACATTAATCTGATCTACAATAGACTCAAACCTTCCACGAATATCATCAACATTTTCCGACTCGGTCATGAAGCTCTCATTCGACCTTGAACTTGACTCGAAAGAAGTTATGTTTTTTGCTATATTATACAAACGATTAATTCGTTTGAATAATGATTCTCTTTTGTGTTCCAACAGAACTAAGTTAGCTTCTTGACTTGGTTCCGCCATGTTAATTAATTAATTGCAATAACTTAAAAATTATAATTATTTGCAAGAATTTAAATTTTAACGGATATTTACCAATACTAGAAATATGGCGGGAACAACGTAGCCGAGATCACCAATTTTTTAGTTATGGCGGTAGGAGCAAAAAATATAATTTAGTTTTATCTAGCAATTAAACATAAGATTTTACAAATAACTTATGTAATATCTACGGTTTATTAATTAGAACAATGTTTAACCAAAAGTTTACGTAAAAACATGAACTAAATGCAAAATATATATTTTTTATCTACCGAGGGTAGTGCTGGTATAACGGAATTTAACGAGCAAATTACGTATAAAATCCTTAAAAAATTCACTGGTAGGTTAATAATTATACCTATCCGTACTCGATTAGGACCAACAAAATGGTATGGCGTGTAAATAGCCACACCGTGTGTACTTGCGTACAGGGAAAAAGAAAAAAACTATTGAATTCCCTATTATGGAAAAACACGTATATCAACACAGTGCATTAAGAGAGATTTGCCCACTCACCAGTTCAACCATCCAGCATCTCACCAGGTACTCGCAGATGTGAATTACAGCAGATCACCGTCTCCCGGTACTTCCAGTAGATTCTCAGGCCCAAGTTTTCTGGGCCGCCGGCCGGCGACTTTGTAATTCGAAGAAATCGTGTAGATCCTGTTTATTCTGGAGTAACTCCGTATGCAGTCGCTAAATGGTTGGGTATCACACAAACTAGACTGTTCTCAGGAACAAAGGTTGAATTTTTGACCACCAAAACTATTAATTACTTGGAACAGCGCAATTGATTACACGGGAATCAAAACGAGAATGCCATGTAGGCCTGCCCCTTCGAATGGCCAATCATAGGCCTGTTCTTTCGAATAGCCAATCATAGGCCTGTTCTACTTCCTGGAATCGTTACTGCTAACGCCATCTTTTGAGCTTTTTTTTTTTTTTTTTTTTTTTTATGATATAATGGGCATGCGTTTGACATCAACTCACCTGATGGTAAGCGACGAAGTTGTCTAAGGTGGAGCACGCTTGCCCATGAGATGCCTATTCACTCTTGACTTAAAAAGACCTAGGTTATATCCTGAAGGAAACACTGTTTTTGGGAGAGCATTCCATTCCTTGGCCGTTCGGACTATAAATGAGTCAGCAAAACGCTTAGTGCGGACTTGGGGTACACTAACAACGTAAGGGTGTGACGAATCACCAAGTCTTGTAGTTCTATGATGGAAAGGAGATGAAGGAATGAGTTGATGAAGGGCATGCGCACACTCTCCAAAATGTAGCCTATAGAAGACTGACAGACCGGCGACCTTCCAATGAAGCAAGGGTGATATCCCCGATAGAGGGCGCCTACTCCCAATGCAAGCATAGATAAAGTGTTTTCCATAATAAGTAGAAAAAATTGTAGAAAGTAGTTAAAATTGTAGAAATAATAATAATTATATGTAATTAACAGTTAAGTCGCTTCACCAAAGACAATACGCGAATTAATCTGGTTTGCACTTGTGCCGTGACATAGAATCTGATTTGAGGTCATTTCATAAATGTTTGGTGGAGATACGCTATTGAGATTTGTGACGTCATAATATAAGTAAAGTCCTTTTTATTTTTTGGTTAGAACAAAAAGGTTACATATATCTAGTCTCTGTAACACAGGGATTCCTGGTGTGGAGGCTGGAGCACGAATAATATTTACTGTCGACTAAAATGATGACTTCGTTTTTGATTAATTCATATACATATGCTCAGGGTTATGCATGGGTTGCAACCTATAGAATTATAGTTATACAACATATAGCCAGGCCGTGTCCAGAGCAAGAATGATCCGTAGTACACCAAGCGCTCCATTTTTGTAGCCAGATGAGTGGGGGAGTGATTACAGTTGCCGATGTTTTTTTTTTTTTTTTTTTTTTTTAATTTGGCTCCACACTTTTGTGTATTTAGCCAGTGTCAAGTTATTGATAATTTATCAAGTTATCGATATTTCACGCAAATATGTGTCAAGTCACAGTCGAAGTCATCAAGTCAAGTAATAGTCAAGTCAGTCTAGTCAAAGTCATACTCCTAGTAAAGTGGTGGCAACTTTACTTGAAGCTTCTATGGAGTTTTGGAAACAACACGAAAAGAAACGTTTCACCATCATTATACCATTTTCCCACACTCACGCCTGTAATCCAGCACTTAACGAATAGAATGCCACCAATTTTATACACTAACACTGAAAATAACACAAGTTTTGGAAAATAATACAATGAGGGACGCGATCTTTTTCGTTTTCCCGCCAAAAAAAAAAAAAAAAGTTGCCGATGTTGTCACTGTAATAAATTTAAATGCTTCCACAGGGTAAATTACGGTACTAACCGCTGCTCATAGAGTTTACAACTGGACGTTGCCGCCGTCATACAAGCAAAGATGATATTTTTATCGCTGCTATTGTTATAATACTAAGAATAATAATAATAATAATAATAATGATAACGTCCAACGATCACATACATAGGATCCTGTACCCTAACTAGGATTCCCAGATAAAACATTTATTTGATATCAATATTTCTCGTAATCCCCAAAAAAAAACCGCAAAATTAACACATTTTCATGCGCAGACCCAGTTTGACAGCAGATTATGATCTGCGATTTTCAACTTTAAACACAGCGCTATAAAATATTAAAAGAACGTGCTTTAATATAAATACATAGTACTAGACAAAGCCTAGTAAGTAGGGTTGCCAATATTGCAGCGAAATACAATTTTTTTCAAAATAAGCTACTAAAATTATAGAAAATTTCTAAAAAATATAATACGATATAGACAAAAGATTGTAGATGCGTTCGGAGTCCGGAATTTGGTTACACGAACTCACCTCACTCAAAATTTAATGTTAATGCGCGTTAATTATTTCTGAAATAAGTGTTTGTTTGTTAAATTTCGTTTGGTGTTAAAAATATAATATTTTGACGTATACTATATGTTTCTTCAACAGTATATAGTACGACGACTCGAAAAATAGTAGGTACAATAAATATTTATTTATATTATAGTACGGTGGCAACCCTACTGGTAAGTGATTTATGTAGCTAGCTAGTCTATCACTTAAATACTTTATAGTCTAAACTTTATACGTATTAACAAAAAGCATATAACCACTACTTTTTACGTGTCTACCCAATAATCTTATTCAAATAATATATAAGAAAATATTTCACACAACACGATTTAGCCCCAAACTAAGCAAAGCTTTATGGATTAAAGAATATTTGGGCGTATCACACTAACATTATAAAGGCATACAAATGTACACACATGTGTATGTTTGTTACTCCTTAACGCTCAAACGGCTGAATGGATTTGGATGATATTTGGAATATAGATAGCTTATATAGTTGATTAACACACAGGCTACTATTTGTCCGTGGGTAAAACCGCGGGGCGCAGATAGTAGTCATAAACAAATTGTTTTTTTTTTTTATGTTCGAGAATGTGGCGTGCTAGCCCACGAAAAAGTTTACATATCAGTTTAATAGAGAACTTTTCCAGCTAGTTGCTAGGGGCAACGAATGTTGTTGATAGAGACTACACATTAGAGAAAATTTTATTTTCCGCATTTGGTTTTTGTAAATATCTTTTTAATTAATATATCGTATACAAAGTCAATCGGCATATCATTAATTCAGCAAACCCATGGACCTCCTTCTATTACAACAAAAGTGTATCTAACTTCGCTTAACTGGTGACCTGTTTTGAACCGAAAGTCCACGTTTGCAGTAAATGTGTGTGATTTTGATTTTGTTGCTGATTGCGATAATTCTGATACTGATTCACATAAAGATGTCGCTCTCAACCGATAAGAACGAAGATATTTGTCGTGTGGGCGTGCGCATTCCGCCGTTTTGGCCTGAAAAGCCGGCCATTTGGTTCGCGCAGATCGAGGGCCAATTCGCGATATCGAACATTACTACGGACAATACGAAGTTTTTCTACGTTATCGGCCAACTAGACCCGCAGTATGCTTCTGAGGTGGAAGATATAATCATCAACCCGCCCGACACCAACAGGTATGAAAAATTGAAGTCGGAACTTATCAAACGACTGTCCGCGTCACGAGAAAAGAAGGTCAAGCAATTACTTATGCACGCAGAACTTGGAGACCGTAAGCCATCTCAGTTTCTAAGACATTTGCAACATTTGGCTGGACCTGGAGTTCCCGAAGATTTTCTACGTACTATCTGGACCAGTCGCTTACCAAGTAGCACGCAAACGATAATCGCTTCGCAGATGACGTCTTCGCTGGAAGCGCTCGCAGATCTCGCTGACCGCATCCATGACGTTGTGTCGCCTACAGCGCACGTAGCATCAACATCAAGTGCCATACCAGGAAGCTCTTTAGACGCCATGAAGCAACAGATTGCTGAACTTACCAAACAAGTGCAAGCTCTAACTGCGCAGGTGAACCGGCATTCACGTGCACCGAATCGTTCAAACAAGAAAACGCGCGGTCGTTCTAGCTCCACACGATCACAGTCGAACTATAGAAAATTTCCTGTGTGCTGGTATCATAGTAAGTTCGGCAATGAAGCAAGTAAGTGCGTAAAACCATGCGACTACCATGCGGGAAACGCGAACAGCAGTCGGTAATGGCGACGACCGATTGCCAAACTTCCGGTCGCCTATTTGTCACGGACGGCGCTACGAAGATGCAGTTTCTCATCGATACTGGCAGTGACGTATGTGTCTTCCCCCGATCGGCACTCAAGGAACGTCGTGAGAAAACAAATTATGAGCTGTGTGCGGCAAACGGTACACCCATTTCTACTTACGGCTACGCTCATTTAGTGCTGAACCTAGGCTTGCGCCGTGACTTTACTTGGCGATTCATCGTAGCGGACGTTACAAAGGCCATAATAGGTGTAGATTTTTTATCATTTTACAACCTCATCGTGGATTGTCGAAATCAACGTTTAATCGACAACACCACAAGCCTTACGTCCCCAGCTTCACCTGCACAGTCAACTGGGAACATTTCATCGGTAAAAGTTATTTCTGGAAATTCCGTATATCATAACATACTAAGCGAATACCCTGAGATTACTCGACCTTCCGGTGTCCACCGTGTTCCGAAGCATAATACCATGCATCATATACAGACTACTGCAGGACCGCCAATTAGCAGCACACCACGAAGACTAGCACCGGATAAATTAAAAATCGCAAAAGACGAATTTGCAGATATGTTGAGGAACGGAACAGCCAGACCTTCAAAGTCACCATGGTCATCACCACTTCATCTTGCGCCTAAAAAAGATAACGGCTGGCGTCCATGCGGTGACTACAGAATGCTCAACGCTAGAACCGTACCAGACAGCTATCCCATTCGACACATACATGACTTTGCACATTGTCTCTCCGGCTGTCAAGTATACTCGGTTATCGATCTCGTAAAAGCTTATAATCAAATTCCTGTCTGCCCTGAGGATATTCCGAAGACCGCAATCACGACGCCGTTTGGTTTATACGAATTTCCGTTCATGACGTTCGGACTACGTAATGCCAGCCAAACGTTTCAACGATTTGTGGACGAGATGCTTAGGGGCCTTGAAGAGTTCTGCTTCCCGTTTCTGGACGATTTTTTGATCTTCTCACCTGATCAGGAATCACACAAGAAGCACCTTCATCTGCTCTTCAACAGACTCAAGGAATACGGCATGGTAATCAACACGAACAAGTGCATATTCGGTGTATCAGAGGTAACGTTTTTAGGACACAGCATCTCAGCAGCTGGCACTAAGCCGTTACCATCAAAGGTAGAAGCGGTTGCGAATTACCCACCACCAAAAACCGTCAGAGAACTGCGAAGATTCCTAGGAATGGTGAACTTTTACAGAAGGTTTATTCCTGACGCAGCGCGGCATCAAGCGCCTCTGAATGCACTGCTCACAGGATCAGTTAAAGGTTCACATCCCGTGCATTTATCAGAAGAAGCTACTAAAGCATTCATCACCTGCAAGGAAAGTCTCTGCCAAGCAGCACTACTTGCTCATCCAGACTGCCAAGCGAAGCTCGCTATAGTCACTGATGCTTCAGACACAGCAATGGGCGCAGCTTTACAACAGCATAGAGACGGCCTGTGGGAACCTTTAGCATTTTTCTCTCGAAAACTTTCGCCATGTCAACAGAAATACTCGCCTTACGACAGGGAACTTCTCGCCATCTACGAAGCAATAAAATACTTTCGTCACATGGTGGAGGCGAGAGACTTCATTATTTACACTGACCATAAGCCCATAACTTTTGCATTTCATTCACGAAAAGAAAAGTGCTCGCCAAGACAGTTCAGACATCTGGATTTTATTTCACAGTTTTCCACAGATATCAGGCATATTTCAGGAAAGGATAACGTTGTGGCTGACAGTTTATCACGCATCGAAGAGATTACTCAGCCCATCGATCTATCCAAGCTTGCTCAAGCACAAAGCACAGATCCTGAACTAGAACAACTTTTGGATAGCGATACTTCTCTGCGCTTGACAAAAATCAAACTGCCTGGATCTCACACAGAAATCTATTGTGACAAGAGCAGCAATGTGGCCAGACCTTATGTGACCAAAGACATGCGACGGCAAGTGTTCGAAAACTTGCATTCTTTTAGCCACCCTGGCATAAATGCGACGACGAAACTGATATCGGAACGCTATGTATGGCCTAGTATGCGAAAAGATTGTAGAGAGTGGACTCGTTCCTGCCTAGCATGCCAACGATCAAAAATAACACGTCATGTCTCATCTCCATTAGCATCATTCAGCTTACCTCGAGCCAGATTCATGAAAATCCACATAGATTTGATCGGACCTTTACCTCTCTCACAAGGGTATCGTTACTGTCTCACATGTGTAGATCGCTTCACACGATGGCCCGAGGCTATACCATTACAGGAGATAACAGCTGAAACAGTGGCAAAAGCTTTAGTTCACGGATGGATATCCAGATTCGGCTGCCCTGAAGATATCGTCACTGATCGTGGTCGACAGTTTGAATCAGAACTTTTTAAGCATCTGTCCCACATCATCGGATTTCAACGCAGACGAACTACAGCCTACCATCCAGCATGCAATGGACTCGTCGAAAGATTCCACAGACAGCTTAAAGCCGCCATTACATGTCATGCGACGAGCAGCTGGCTTGAAACACTTCCACTTGTACTACTGGGAATCCGGGCGGCATTTAAGGAAGACTTACAAGCGACTCCAGCTGAGCTCGTATATGGAGAGACACTACGACTCCCAGGTGACATTTTTTGTCAATCGGCTGATGGCACAGAGGACTTGACAGTATACACTGAAAGACTGCGCACATTCGCCAAAAAATTGTTGCCATTACCAACTTCTCACCATGGGAATAACCGCTCCATATTCATTTTCAAAGATTTAGCAACAGCATCCCACGTCTTTCTAAGAGATGACACCTCGCATCCATCTTTTCAAGCAGCTTACACAGGCCCGCATGAGGTGATAGAACGAGGGGATAAAGTTTTTAAGCTCCGCATAAAAGGCAAAGAAGTCACTGTATCAGTCGACCGCATTAAGCCTGCCTACATACTTCGTGAGTTGGACCATTCTCCCGCCGTGGCAGCACCTGAGACCCGAGACGCTCCAGTGACCACTCGATCAGGACGAACAGTGCGTTTTCCAGAATATTATCGCCCGTAGGACGGTCTCTGGAGGGGGGTGATGTGGCGTGCTAGCCCACGAAAAAGTTTACATATCAGTTTAATAGAGAACTTTTCCAGCTAGTTGCTAGGGGCAACGAATGTTGTTGATAGAGACTACACATTAGAGAAAATTTTATTTTCCGCATTTGGTTTTTGTAAATATCTTTTTAATTAATATATCGTATACAAAGTCAATCGGCATATCATTAATTCAGCAAACCCATGGACCTCCTTCTATTACAACAAAAGTGTATCTAATTTCGCTTTAAGAATAATGTGACGAGCTAGTCGTTCATCTGATGCTAAGCAACACGACCGCCCATAACTGAACAGTGTCACTCAGAACTCCAAAAAATAAATTTTCGAGTGACACTGCACCACGCACATCATCCACATCAGCACAGTCTGGTAATAAGATTACTCGACTGGTGAAGTCATCTCATTCTCCCATCACCATTCCACTACCGGACTACTAGACGCTCGGCTAAGCACCATCCTTTCGTGGTCGAAATACCACCTATTCATACCAAGCGATTTAATTCCACGTTCATAATTAGAACGGCTAAGGCATGGAATGCCCTGCCAGCGTCTGTGTTTCCAGCGAAATATGACCCGGGCGTGTGCAAGAGAAAGTGAATAGGTATTTACTTGGCTAGCATGTTACACCTTCGATCACATCGTCACTTCCCATCAGGTGAGAGCGTGGTCAAATGCTAGACAAGTTTGAAGTAAAGAAAAAAAAATCATATCATAAATTCTCAATTGCTCAGTAATTTTACTCGCTACAGTGCCCTTCAAACTGGAACACAGTACTGCTTGCACACTACTGCTTGGCGGCAGAATAACTGGCAAAGCGGTGGTACATACCTAGACGAACTTAGCAGAAAAGTCCTATCACCTAGTAAATGCTTATAATGATGAAACACAACCGTCTCGGCATCTAATTTGTCAAGCAAGCAAGTTGCGGTAAAACTCGTCTCCTTCAGACATTAATGAAGACACTTACACAGAACATAGAAAATGCATTACTCGTCGGGAGAAAACACCTCTGAAGAGTCTTGACGGTGCAAAGAGTTTGTACCTAGAAAATGGCTTTTTTAAAGCCCATCGCGGAAAGCTATTAGACGCTAATGGATAAGTAACTCATTGGTAGATTTAATCAAATCATATTCAATTAAATAATAATAATAATAACGCCTAACGATCACATACATAGATCTTGGACCCTAACTAGGATTCCCTGATGGACCCAGGGACTACGGGGACCACGGTCCCACAACACCCAGAATCAGAACAAGTGTTTGCGCTTTTTTTCTGTACACAAATATTTGTCCTGCCGTGGGAATTGAACCTGCCGCCTCCAGGCTATGAGCCGACTTGCTCAACCACCATACCACAGTGGTTGTCAACAACTGTCAATATGTACGTATATTTGTTTTTAATAATAGAGTAGTATGCATAATTATGAAAAATTAACCGGGATTGACTTCCTTTTTTCCTGCGTAGGTTAGAAAAAGCTTTGATAATTAGACGTCCATCTACTTAAGTAAAACTAAAAAGACCAATATACGTATATAGCTCAGAATGCCACGCTCAGAACAATAGATAAATGAGTTTTGGAAATGTTTTACTATCATTATACTTTCCCACACTCATGCTTGTAGTCCAGCACATTAAGAATAAAATGCCACCAATTTTTTAAGCACTAACACCGTAAATAACACAAGTTTTGAAAAATAACACAATGCGGTGAAGCGATCTTTTTGTTTTCCCGCCAAAACTTCCCATTGATTTTTACAACAGCTGATTGGTTAACGAGTAAATATCATGAATTTGAATTTCAAAACTGTTCCAATCGGTTTTGCATAATCAGCAGTTTACCTAAACTCAGCGAATCAGAGCTCGTGAAACCCTTCCCTGTTCGGTGATCTAACCATCAATGTCAGGCAAGTTGACACATTATATACCTGGGTCTCTATTGTGTACCAAATAGAAGTTATAGCTGCCAACATGTCGATATATTTAACGATAACATAAGTGCATTTTGGAGAGTGCGCATTGGAGTAGCACAACCTGATTCCGTCTTCACCTTTCCACCACCGGACAACCAGATGTACGAAAAAACGCCACCGTTACATGGTTAATACCCCACATGTGCGGACAAAGCGATTTGGTTCGACATTTATCATGCGAACAGCCAAAGAGTGGAACGCTTTACCGGCGTCCGTATTTCCCGATAACTACAACCTTGGAGTCTTCAAATCGAGAGTGAACAGGTATCTTCTAGGCAAGCGTGTTACATCCTAGACCGCATCGTTACTTACCACCAGGGGCGATAGTGGTCAAACGCAAGCCAATCAAACAATAAAAAAAAAAAAAACTATTTGTCATTTTTTAGAATGAAAATTTTGAAAATGTAATTTTTTTGATTTACATCTATGTAGTCATTAAAATAGTTAGCGTTTTGGTCATAAATGTAAACTAACTTTTATAAATTGAATAATAAATAAATAAATAATAATATTTGCAAGAGCACGTAAACAATTGACTGTTCATAAAATACTGGCTTCAACTTCAATGATCCTTTTAGACCAGTTTCAAAATACCACAAAAATCTGATTTATATATACATACATATACAGCTCCACGCCAAATTGCAACTTGACCAAACCGCTGGAAGACGTTCTAAAATCGCTAAAGAAATAAATAAAGACGTCGTGAAGTATAATAAAAGTTTGTATAATCGTCATAATAAAACACTATATGTGTTTATTGATCTATGGTGCTCTGTAGAAAGTGAACCTAGCATTGCCACCTATGATTACCGACATGTAGGAAATCATAGATTGCCATTACAAAAATGAAGAGTCTGTCATGGGGTATCAGTTGCTATATGGTATACAAAGTACACACTTTGCAGGCCGGCACATTCGGTTCGGCAGTATTCATTGAACCCAAAAGCATGTAGCGCCCTTTACTCATTATTTATATTTTATAAATAAATTATAAATAAAAGTTATTCTGCCGCCAAGCAGTAGTGCGCAAGCACTGCTGTGTTCCGGTTTGAAGGGCTCTGTAGCTAGTGAAATTACTGGGCAAATGAGACTTTATGATCTGATCTCACAGTTTAGTAATCTTATTACTAGATTGTGCTGATGTTTCTGGATGACGTGCGCAGTGCAGTGTCACGCGAACCTGTATCTATACTTTAGAGTTCCGAGTGACACTGCAGCTGATATGGGCAGCCGTGTCGTTTAACATCAGGCGAACGGCTAGCTCGTCACGACATTCCTTAACATAAAAAAAACCTTCATTGGTTTTAAATACTTTTGAGAATTTTCGAAGTTTTGACAACATTAAATTATTATAATGTCATCATTACACTTAGGTAACATCCCCATCAAAACGGTGTCAAATCGTAAATAGCCGTAAACACCTCACCCAGCTGTAAATGGCCGTAACCATCAAAATCTCGGCGAGTAAAGCGAGATTTAATGTTAAACTAATTCGAAAGAAAACAAGCATAATGACAGTTAATTGAATCTTAATTCACGAAAAATTCGGCTCAAAGTTTTTTGACCGACCGAATAATTTACGTGGAATCTGTTTACTGGGAGCAGCTATTCTCTGTATTATCAGTATGGACAATTTTGCAGACTATAATAATGGAATGAAGTAAACAGAGCCAGTAAAACTAAAATTTCACAAAACTATATAAAATAACAAAACATCTTTCCTTTTTTTTAATAAGAAAATATTTTGAACTCATGGACACTTAAAAAACCAACAAACTTTCAAACAAATTAGCAATACTTTACTTTTAGGTAACGGGAATAATTTCCTAATCCTTAAAAGTACGTACCTATAGGGAGTTACCAGTTGACAGCGCAAGTATTCGTGGTTTACAAGAATATTATATGTTTCTGCTTTGTTCTTTTAAGTATTTATTTATTGTTTGCCTTTATGTTCGTGATGTCATCACTATGGGTTTCAACTGAAAATCAGTAATTAAGGTCTTGGGACTGGAATCACATGCTGAGTCGAAACCAATAAGATGTCCGCAAAATAACATTTGTACCTATTTAATGTTTATCCATTCTTATTTGAACTTCGTGTATTAAGCAAAAAAAATAAAAAATAAATAAATAGCCTAATAAAAGTAATTTTCTTTCTTTTTTGCTTTCTGGTTATGGTATTCCCCGATTTATCCTTCAGATTCATTAAATTAAGCGATATTGCTCCTACTGTTGTTATAGCTACTTCAAGTGAACCCCTGTTTCTTTTCGCTCCGTGAATTCAAGTCATTTAACTGTTGACTACGAATGAATTGGCAAAATGGAAATACAGAAGTTTGCGTTTTGGACGCCTTCTAATTCTTTTTGCTTTGAATGAGACAAAGATCTGTTTATTTCTCAAATATATAAGGTATACTTTTTCAGTGTTAACGACAAGACCATCCGGAGATGGTAGACTAGAAATAGTGACTAGTTTAAAAAATTTGATTAGCTTATTTATGAAAGACTAGATTAAAGATTAAAGTTTTAAAATCCCGCTTATAAAGTTTCTCCTGTTAGCGATGATGGTGTGAAAAGGTAAAAAAAAATAATGCGTAAAAGTTTCATTTTTTCACCATAAGAAACGATGGGACAATTTTTTTTAATCACAAGGAGATATAGCGTTGAGACAAAAATGAACCATTACTAAGTCGTCTCATTACTATCTTACATTTTGACATTATACAAAGAAACGAAATGATTGGATAAGTTTTATATATGAATTATTTTTGCAGTAGGACATGAAATAAAATATCAAACTCACTTTTTATTCTATGTCGCTATTCTCGTATTTATATTCAAAAGCGAAAGAGCGAAAATGGTGAATCAACCTTCAGAAAGCTTTGGAAAAATCCACTACAATAATATGTCTGGAATAATATTGCTCTATATGACCGCACCTGGTATTACTGAATTGAACTTGTAGGTACTTCGTGTACATAGAAACCATCTAGAACTCATATTCAAAGCCTTTTGAATCACGTCATTGCACCAATTCACTTGTAACAAGCAAACAAGTATTGCACAAACATTTGCGAACTCAAATACCTACTTAAAGGTTACCGACATAATGTATAGAACAAATCTACTATTGCTTTGTGTATAGTTAAAGACAACTTGTATTTCACTGATAATTGAAGGGGTGAGAACAAAAAGGGTTTAACTGATTTTTTTCACAAAATGAGTTATGGGTATCGTTGGATTCAGCGTGAAATTATCTTCAATAATACATTCTCAAAATACCGAAATGAGGCTTAAATCTCGAGATTTTGAGTCTAAAAACGGTTTATCTGTCACAGGAATACAGCTCGCTTAGCATTTAAACATTATTATATTTATTTTATTATATTATATTTTTACAGTAATTGTATGAATGAGTACTATATTTAGTATTTAAAATAGAATTAAAACATTTTCAAGCAAGCAGCTTACCTTATAAGCACTCTACATTAAAATGACGCCGTTGACGCTTAAAGTCAATTTTCTCGAAACTGTAAATTTGTCAGTTAAACCCTTTTTATTCTCAACCCTTCAATTTTGTTTTTGTTTTACTGTTTATTAGAATATTATTTAAGTGGCTTTGTAGTTCTTTGCTTTTTGTGGTTATATTTTTAATGACCTTTGATAAAATTATGAGCCAGAGCTTTGATTACTTTGATAGCTTTATTTTTGACCATCCCATTTCTTCCAAGGGTGAGGCTAAGAGAACATCCAGGGAAAGATTTCTATTCGAGATTAGATTCTAGTTGATACCAGTTTACACTGGTATCAACTAGGTAAGCACGTTCTATGTTTAGCAGTAGACGTTTTCCGGATGATGAGGCGTGTATATGGTGATTTAAAAACATACAAATAAAAAAGAAAGAAAAAAAAAAGACATTTATTCAGGACACAACATTACATTACATTATAAGAGAATACCGTATAATTTATAAAGATAAAAAAAAAAAAAAAAAAAAAAAAAAAAAAAAAAAAAGCAGTGTCACGCGAAACTATACTTTAGAGTTCCGAGTGACACTGCAACTGATATGGGCAGCCGTGTCGCTTAACATCAGGGGAACGGTTAGCTCGTCATGTCATACCTTAACATAAAACAACTCTCTGAGAACAGTTTTTTCCTAACTCCATGTTATACAGGTACCCAGTTACATTTTTTCTGAATACATAGTTAGGAGAGTAAAACAGGTCTCGTAGTTTATATAATTGGACGTCTAAGCCGCGGGGAATCGCAATGTTTTATTGCTTGTATCATTTTTAAAAGTCACTTAGGTATAAAAATCATTCTTAAGAAACGGTTTAATAGTTTTAAAAGAGATCTCAATCTAAAATTTATTTAGTTTTATTTGTTTAGCTGAAAATCTTTAAAATTAAGAAATTAAACGCAACCAGTTAAATTCGATTGAATTTAACTGGTTGCGTTTAATTTCTTTATTTTATTTAAGTCACAGTATACTTTAAATATTAAGTGAATAAAAAAAATGCTTTTAGTAGAAGTTCTGTATAATTTTTAAATAATAAATTAAAGTACCTACGCTAAGAGTAACAGAGATTAAAGTGATCCATTTGTTTCTTTGAGAAAACAATCTTGACATTTCGTTAGGTACCCAATGTTTTGTCTAGCTCACGATTTGGTGAGTAAAATTTTAGTTTCATATCATTCTGTAGTAGTAGATAGCTGCAAAATCATATTCGAGGTGTTTTTAAAATTTCCCTCACTTTCCTATGAAGCTTCGGGTCGGAGATTTCTGTTCTGAATTTTACCGGATTGCTTGCACCAGTAGTAAGAAAAAGAACTTTTTTTTTTCAAACTCACACATTGAACATTATGGGCTTGCTATATAATTTTTGACAATAAGCATTTTGAAATTTTATATGCTTAGTAAAATAATTTAATTTTAAGTACCTAATATAATTTTGATTTGTAAAAGTGCCGAAAATAGCTTATTTGCAATAAATTGACTTTGACTTAGACTTGCGTAAAGGTAACTTTTATTACACGCTGCTTATCTGCTGCGTCAATGCAATATCATCTGCATTTGAGTTCACGTCAATAAACTATCAAACTTATGGTAGCGTTTGCCAACTAGTGTTGAGCGTTACGCTGAGATTATTCTGAGCGTTTACTCTAAGGTTTCACTAATTAGAGATGTGAAAATCCAGTTATTTTTAGCCGGTTTAACTTTAACACGTTAGCTGCGGCACCAATTTTTACATACTTTCCGTTCCTGCGGCACGAGGTATAATCGGCCCGTACCATGACCAGACGTTAGGGCGACACGCGGTCTATTAGACCCCACCTCCTTTTACAGACTGAAATCCATTTTCTGGCGCGAAATCAAAGATAAATGAGAATTTTGGTCCTTATTGATATAGACAGTGAATTGATGAACCCTAATCCACCGTCGCCCCGGGATCTGCTGGCTAGTTTAGGAATTATTAGCAAAACAAAATATGGGATCTTATACACCTCGTAACGCACTGAAATAGGGCAAATTTTCGCTGCGATTAGTGATGGGAAAAATAATATCGACGTTTTTAAACTGTCTTAACTACGCAACGACTTGACCGATTTTGATCAATTATATCTCATTAGATCCTTTTAAGGGCAAAACCTGGCAAAACAACACAAAGCTATGAAAGGATACATTTTTTTTTAAATAATCTAAATTGTGCTTGAAGGCGCCATAAAGAAAAAAAAACCGGCTAAGTGCGAGTCGGACTCGCGCACGAAGCGTTCCATTCTATACCATTAAGAGGCACCTATTACAGACTTATTATTGGAAAATAATGGATTACGGTTTATGCATAAGGTTTATCTTTCTATTTGTATATGAAAATCTTAATGCGGTTCACAGAATAGAAAAAAAAGGCAACCAGAAGTAGAAAAGAAACTGTCCTATTTATTCTGCCTCGGGCTTTAAAAATACAATTATTTGAACTTGAATTAACATTAAAAAATCAGTATCAATATACTTTTTTTATAAAAATCTCAATATATATGTTGTACTTATTTAGGAGTGTTTTTCATTGAAACAGGGTAGACAGTAAGATTTTTTGCACTGAGTGCACTGAGTCAAAATCTTTTTGGAATTTTTATCAGCTTCACGAGATGTTAAAAATGTGCGTAGTTTTTGGTAACAACCAACACATCTTCTCCTTTTTTCACCCTTTTCGAGGCAATGGCGTGCGCTTTCAGGTGCTGAAAAATAACAAAAATGTAAAGATACACGTAATAAAACTGACATTGTTACTTAGGTTAGATCGTAGATGAGAATAACAATGATAATGTAGGTATAACTTACCTGTTTTGGCTCTGTTTCTGGGTTTTTTAAAATTCACTTCTTCCGACATCGTTTAGACATGTTCGGCGCTGTAAAAGGACGTGCTCTCCAATCGACGTGATGCACAACACTGGTCGCGGGAAGCTCGCGTTGAGTGCGGTACGAGGTCAGGGGGGATATGGGACGTTTTAGCCTCGTTCCGCACTGCATTAAAATTATATTAATTCAGTGCGGCACGAGGCCTAAGACATCCGGTACCAAGGTAGGTACACCACCGAGTCCGGAACCATTAGTGATCTCAAATATATATTTATCTCTTTCCTACACTGGACCAAACCAAAGCTATGCCATTCGCACGACAGAGAAATTCACTTTTTTGCTTGCCGCACCACAGGGAAGTTGCATCAGGGGTGATTTAGGCCTCGCTTCGCACTTAACGTGTTAAACTATAATATTATTGTACCAAATCAAAATAGCTATCATATTAATGATAATAATATAATATGATAATAACACACAAAGATCACATACATGGAAGCTGGACCCTAACGAAGATTTCTTGTGTCTAGGAACCCACGAAATATGAGGACAATGGTCCCACAACACCCAGACTCAAAACAAGTAATTGCACAGAAGAAAAAAGCGATTAAATTATTATTATTTGAACCCGCTGCCTCCGGGTTATAAGTCGACCATCTCAACCACCACACCACAGAGGCTTATATTATTTTCAGCATCACAAATCAGGCGAAAAACGTCCACTTATGAATATACGCATACCCCATTTACTTACTACTACTAGTTAATCCGCCCGAATGGAATAATAAGTATGTCCGTCTCTTGGTTCTAAGCTACTTACGGTCAAATCAGTTTAGCCGTTTTTGAGTTATAAATAGTGTAACTAACACGACTTTCTTTTATACAAGGTGGAATTTAATTCATTCTTTTCCTTTAATGTATGTATTCAGTCCATGATATATAACTGAAAAAAAGTACTTATGAAATTAAACTTAAATCTAGGTATTATAAAAATTTAAATTCTAAAAAATACCTCGTGACATTGAACAAAGCAGGTGTTTTATTGCCTACGAAACATTTACAAAGCACTCAGCTGGTGCCCGAGCTGTGTGTACCATTAAATAGCGTTTGGCTGTCATGCAGTTATTTTAAGAAGGCACTAAATACTAAAACAAAATCAATATATATGTGGTGTGCTAGCCCACGAAAAAGTTTACATACCAGTTTAATAGAGAACTTTTCCAGCTAGTTGCTAGGGGCAACGAATGTTGTTGATATAGACTTGACATGAGAGAAAATTTTATTTTCCGCATTTTGGTTTTTGTAAATATCTTTTTAATTAATATATCTTATACAAAGTCAATCGGCATATCATTAATTCAGCAAACCTATGGACCTCCTTCTATTACAACAAAAGTGTATCGAACTTCGCTTTACTGGTGACCTGTTTTGAACCGAAAGTCCACGTTTGCAGTAAATGTGTGTGATTTTGATTTTGTTGCTGATTGCGATAATTCTGATACTGATTCACATAAAGATGTCGCTCTCAACCGATAAGAACGAAGACTAGCACCGGATAAATTAAAAATTGCAAAAGACGAGTTTGCAGATATGTTGAGGAACGGAACAGCCAGACCTTCAAAGTCACCATGGTCATCACCACTTCATCTTGCGCCTAAAAAAGATAACGGCTGGCGTCCATGCGGTGACTACAGAATGCTCAACGCTAGAACCGTACCAGACAGCTATCCCATTCGGCACATACATGACTTTGCACATTGTCTCTCCGGCTGTCAAGTATACTCGGTTATCGATCTCGTAAAAGCTTATAATCAAATTCCTGTCTGCCCTGAGGATATTCCGAAGACCGCAATCACGACGCCGTTTGGTTTATACGAATTTCCGTTCATGACGTTCGGACTACGTAATGCTGGCCAAACGTTTCAACGATTTGTGGACGAGATGCTTAGGGGCCTCGAGGAGTTCTGCTTCCCGTTTCTGGACGATTTTTTGATCTTCTCACCTGATCAAGAATCACACAAGAAGCACCTTCATCTGCTCTTCAACAAACTAAAGGAATACGGCATGGTTATCAACACGAACAAGTGCATATTCGGTGTATCAGAGGTAACGTTTTTAGGACACAGCATCTCAGCAGCTGGGACTAAACCATTACCATCGAAAGTAGAAGCGGTTGCGAATTACCCACCACCGAAAACCGTCAGAGAACTGCGAAGATTCCTAGGAATGGTGAACTTTTACAGAAGGTTTATTCCTGATGCAGCGCGGCATCAAGCGCCTCTGAATGCACTGCTCACAGGATCAGTTAAAGGTTCACATCCCGTGCATTTATCAGAAGAAGCTACTAAAGCATTCATCGCCTGCAAGGAAAGTCTCTGCCAAGCAGCACTACTTGCTCATCCAGACTGCCAAGCGAAGCTCGCTATAGTCACTGATGCTTCAGACACAGCAATGGGCGCAGCTTTACAACAGCATAGAGACGGCCTGTGGGAACCTTTAGCATTTTTCTCTCGAAAACTTTCGCCATGTCAACAGAAATACTCGCCTTATGACAGGGAACTTCTCGCCATCTACGAAGCAATAAAATACTTTCGTCACATGGTGGAGGCGAGAGCCTTTATTATTTACACTGACCATAAGCCCATAACTTTCGCATTTCATTCACGAAAAGAAAAGTGCTCACCAAGACAGTTCAGACATCTGGATTTTATTTCACAGTTTTCCACAGATATCAGGCATATTTCAGGAAAGGATAACGTTGTGGCTGACAGTTTATCACGCATCGAAGAGATTACTCAGCCCATCGATCTATCCAAGCTTGCTCAAGCACAAAGCACAGATCCTGAACTAGAACAACTTTTGGATAGCGATACTTCTCTGCGCTTGACAAAAATCAAACTGCCTGGATCTCACACAGAAATCTATTGTGACAAGAGCAGCAATGTGGCCAGACCTTATGTGACCAAAGACATGCGACGGCAAGTGTTCGAAAACTTGCATTCTTTTAGCCACCCTGGCACAAATGCGACGACGAAACTAATATCGGAACGCTATGTATGGCCTAGTATGCGAAAAGATTGTAGAGAGTGGACTCGTTCCTGCCTAGCATGCCAACGATCAAAAATAACACGTCATGTCTCATCTCCGTTAGCATCATTCAGCTTACCTCGAGCCAGATTCATGAAAATCCACATAGATTTGATCGGACCTTTACCTCTTTCACAGGGGTATCGTTACTGTCTCACATGTGTAGATCGCTTCACACGATGGCCCGAAGCTATACCATTACAGGAGATAACAGCTGAAACAGTGGCAAAAGCTTTAGTTCACGGATGGATATCCAGATTCGGCTGCCCTGAAGATATCGTCACTGATCGTGGTCGACAGTTTGAATCAGAACTTTTTAAGCATCTGTCCCACATCATCGGATTTCAACGCAGACGAACTACAGCCTACCATCCAGCATGCAATGGACTCGTCGAAAGATTCCACAGACAGCTTAAAGCCGCTATTACATGTCATGCGACCAGCAGCTGGCTTGAAACACTTCCACTTGTACTACTGGGAATCCGGGCGGCATTTAAGGAAGACTTACAAGCGACTCCAGCTGAACTCGTATATGGAGAGACACTACGACTCCCAGGTGACATTTTTTGTCAATCGGCTGATGGTACAGAGGACTTGACAGTATACACTGAAAGACTGCGCACATTCGCCAAAAATTTGTTGCCATTACCAACTTCTCACCATGGGAATAACCGCTCCATATTCATTTTCAAAGATTTAGCAACAGCATCCCACGTCTTTCTAAGAGATGACACCTCGCACCCATCTTTTCAAGCAGCTTATACAGGCCCGCATGAGGTGATAGAACGAGGGGATAAAGTTTTCAAGCTCCGCATAAAAGGCAAAGAAGTCACTGTATCAGTCGACCGCATTAAACCTGCCTACATACTTCGTGAGTTGGACCATTCTCCCGCCGTGGCAGCACCTGAGACCCGAGACGCTCCAGTGACCACCACTCGATCAGGACGAACAGTGCGTTTTCCAGAATATTATCGCCCGTAGGACGGTCTCTGGAGGGGGGTGATGTGGTGTGCTAGCCCACGAAAAAGTTTACATACCAGTTTAATAGAGAACTTTTCCAGCTAGTTGCTAGGGGCAACGAATGTTGTTGATATAGACTTGACATGAGAGAAAATTTTATTTTCCGCATTTTGGTTTTTGTAAATATCTTTTTAATTAATATATCTTATACAAAGTCAATCGGCATATCATTAATTCAGCAAACCTATGGACCTCCTTCTATTACAACAAAAGTGTATTTAACTAGGCTTTATATACATAACCTTTTTTTTTAAATTGAACTTTGTACGAATATTCTATAGCATGGTATGGCGTGTACATACATTTAAGGAAAAGAGTGAATTAATGCCACCGTTTATATCTAAATATATATAACTCAAAGGTGACATAGTAATCTGTCAACGCACAGCCCAAACCACTGGACGGATCGGGCTGAAATTTGGCATGCAGGTAGATGTTATGACGTAGGCATCCGCTAAGAAAGGATTTTTCGAAATTCCACCGTAAAGAGGATGAAATGGGTGGTTGAATTATTTTCCCATAGACCACGCCGCGGGCGAAGCTGCGGGCAGAAGCTTGTTATAAGATATAAAATTTACTTGTTCAAATATAAGGATCTTATCTGGCTGATATTATCCGGAAAAAAATCACCACACTCATCTCTAGTTCACAACTAACCCCAAGTTTATTAGACAAAGTTGTAACTCGTAAAACTAAGCAATACAGTCGTGTTTAACGCGTAAACTCTGCAGCACTACCCGCTGGTGTTTGCGTGTGGCTTTGGTATTATTGTCCCCTAGCTGTTGCTTGGAACTTTACTGGAGAATAAAACTTTCCCCGAGGTTTCAAGTGTATAACTGAAAAATAGTGGCGGTGGGTGGAAAAACGTGGGAGCAGAATGGTTGGCAAGAAATATCAGGATGACTTATTCTTAAGGGTTCCTAAGGTTGAAATTAAAATTTTTCATCCGTTCACGTGTAAGATAAGATGTCTGAAGGAAATAGAGATTAATTTTTATATATTAAGATTAAAGTTATAGAAAAATTAACGGTCTACAAAGCATTTCACACTTATTTGCTGTGTTCGCACTTATTCGCTGTTTAAACACTTATTTCACACTCACTAGCTGTGTTCGCACTTATTCGCTGTTTAAACACTTATTTCACACTCACTAGCTGTGTTCGCACTTATTCGCTGTTTAAACACTTATTTCACACTCACTAGCTGTGTTCGCACTTATTCGCTGTTTAAACACTTATTTCACACTCACTAGCTGTGTTCGCACTTATTCGCTGTTTAAACACTTATTTCACACTCACTAGCTGTGTTCGCACTTATTCGCTGTTTAAACACTTATTTCACACTCACTAGCTGTGTTCGCACTTATTCGCTGTTTAAACACTTATTTCACACTCACTAGCTGTGTTCGCACTTATTCGCTGTTTAAACACTTATTTCACACTCACTAGCTGTGTTCGCACTTATTCGCTGTTTAAACACTTATTTCACACTCACTAGCTGTGTTCGCACTTATTCGCTGTTTAAACACTTATTTCACACTCACTAGCTGTGTTCGCACTTATTACATACTTATTCGCTGTGCTTAGCATAATTTTTACATAACTACCCTACTACATTAACATTATATATATTTGAATATACAACCTCTATGGTGTGATAGTTTAGCAGGTCGGCTCATAACCCGAAGGTAATGGGTTCGATCCCAGAGGCGGCGGGTTCGATCTCCGCAGCAGGAAAAATATTTGAGCACAGAAAAAAAGCGCAAATACTCGTACTGTGTCTGGGTATTGTCAACCAGGGAATCCTAAATAGGGACCAGGATCTATGTATGTGATCGTTAGGCGATATTTATTTATTTAAATATTAATAATATATTTTTAAACATAATACTTAGTTAAATACCTAAGCCTGCTAGCCTATTTTTTAACTTTATGTTGCCGTTCCTATTCTCCCACCCGGTGATACTGTAAAGATGGCTAGAGACCAACAGCATTATCCCGTTAAAAAACTATTACTATATATAATTTTGTTTTTTCACTTGCAAGTGAATAAATAATAATAATAAATATCTGTGGACATCTCGCACAGCGCCATCTAGCCCCAAACTAAGCAAAGCTTGTACTATGGGAACCGGATAACTGATACAATACTTAGATACTTTTTGTTTGTAAATACATACATAGAATACAATATAACACCCAGAAACAGAACAAACACCTATGTGACAAAGTGTAATATGATTCTTTAAGTGAAAATAAATACTTTAAGCCTAAACCTACTTTAATTTCCAGCGAAGTTCAAGATTTATGGTAATTTTTTTAATTAATACAGGGGCTAAAATGGCCTTTTATATATGAGGTAGTTTTGTTCCCGAGCTTTAGTGAGGAAGTAAATAGAAACCGAGTTATAATGGGCTTATAGCGCCGTGTTACATCTACTTTTCACTACGATTGCGAGAAAATAAATTAATCCAATACAGTATTAAGCATTAACCCAGTTTATTATATTTTTGATTATATGAAAAATAAATGTAATACATTATGTCTTGTCCTTATAGAAGTATACATCGCTACGCCGTAACATTGAATATGTGTTCCAGAGGATTTATCTTTGATATTTTTTGGAAAGTTCAGGAGAATGCGTAAGAAAAACTCATTTTTTATTTTTTCTGTCCTCCACTTCATAAACCTCGTAAGTATTTAAATAGGTACCTTAATGCTTTGTAACGTTAATGGCACCAAATTTAAAATTATTTTCCTTTCTTTTCTATCTAAAAAAAATGTATTGCCATTTACATGGTGTAGATACTTATATACTTTTGACAAAAAAAAATTACACACAAAAATATTTACAGGCACTCTATAAATAAAAAGTTACAACTAATAAAACATTAAATGGATAATTAAATTAAATTTAATTAAACATCACTCTTCTATCTTCGAATTTTCCATTTTCACATGATAACATTTTCACTGTTATAAATTTAATTAATGTTAAAGAATTTCGCGCTAATGCCTTTTTCAACCGAATTCATAAAAGGATGATGTTCTCAATTAGACTGATTTTTCCTACTTCCGACTGGGTGAACCGATTTTGATGATTCTTTTTTATTTGAAAGCAGGTGCTTCCCATTTCAATTTAATCAACATCTGATGAGTCGTTTTTGAGTTATCTCTAATAATGTGTATTTTGATTTCAAATACATTGGTGATGTTCTCATTTTTGTGATAAGCAAATGGGAGTGAAGTTGATTGGACTCTTTTATTAAAAGGAATTGAATTCTTCTGTAGCACAAAACAAAAAGACCAAAAATATCGCCAATTATAGTTGCAGTCTCAAAAACAAAATCTTTCCTTTTTGATACAATAATAAGTCTTAATTTCTGATTATTCTACTTGAATAAAAACTTTTTTGTATGCAAGGGCGGCAAAAATTAAGAATAAACTTTATCCTCTAGAGGACAATATGCTACTTTATCTCCGCTCTTGTACAATGTCGGACTTTTTGAACAAGAGGAGTGAATAATGGGAGTATTATGAAAAACAAGTCTATGATTTGTATAAAAAAGTTGTCTTCCGTGCTGCTAGCAGCAGGAAAAAATGGCGAAAATTAAACAAATCTTTCCATAACTTCAAATTGAAACAATATTCCTTCGGTCTGCCTGCTAACTTTTTACAGGCTATAAAAGGCTACCAAAGTATGTAATGGGTAAAGTTTTAGTACCTATTCCTAATACAACGCAAGTTTTTCGAATAGCCTTCCTGCCTTTGAGCCTAGAGAACGATAAAGTTCTTGACGCAGTATCCAAGCGACCGACCGACCGACTGACTGACTGACTGACCGAGCGGTTGACCGACCGACCGACTGACTGACCGACCAACCGACCGAGCGACTGAACAACCGACCGACCGAGCGACTGACTGATCAACCGACCGACCAAGCGACTGACTGACCAACCAACCGAACGAGCGACTGACTGACCGACCAACCAACAGACCGACCGACCGACTGACCAACTAACCGACCGACTGACTGACTATTGACAGATAACGTAGCTACGGTTCAAACAAGTGTTGTCTTAGTTTTATAGGGTACGGCTGTTAAATTTTTTAAATTCACGATTTAAATAAAATGTTTATATAACTATTTGTGGACATATCACACAGCGCCATCTAGTCCTAAACTAAGCAAAGCTTGTAGTATTGGAACCAGATAACTGAGCTATCGAGTCAGTCATAACTTAAAATCATTATTAAGACGTAACTAAGATGAAGATTATCTTCGAAGAAGGATAAAATTCTGTCTGACTTGTGAAGTGTGGGTGAGAGTGTGTGAGAGTGTGTGAAAGGGTGTGTAGGGGGTGTGTGTTTTCTCTTTACGTAATTAATATGAAACATAGATATAACAATATTTTTTAAAGTGTCACTAAGTAACATATACTCGTATAAGGTTACAAAATACAAGTGTTTATGTGTGCGTGTGCAGAATTCCTGTACCAATTTTCAGTACTGGCAGGATCTCTAGATGCTAGAGTTCTGAAGACTTTGGCCAACTCATCGAAAGCTCTCCAACGACTGGCAGAGTGCCAGCCTGCCAAGACATCAACAAATATATTGACAAATGATGGGTCGGACAGTGAGCTCGTACCAGGGTATTTGTTGTCGCGGAAGATGCGACTTTGACTTACTACGCCTGCGACATTAATGAAGAATTGGTAAATTGGCAACGCATGGGTTGAGAAGGTTATGTAATTTTTACTGACTTTCAAAAGTAAGAAGTTATCAGTGACGTTTTTATGTACGAGTATATTCAAAATTTACCAAGACTTGTGACGTTTAAACTTGATAGCCTCTTTGCTGTGATGGTTGAGCAGATCGGCTTATAGCCTGGAGGTGGCGAGTTCCATTCCCGCGGCAGGACAAGTATTTATGCAGAAAAAAAGCGCAAATACTTGTTCTGTGTCTGGGTGTTGTACGACTATGGTTTCCGTAGTTCCTGGGTCCCTAGGTAGATGGAATCCTATTTAGGGTCCAGGAACTAGGTATGTGATCTTTAGGCGAAAAAAAAAAATACTTTGACTCCTAGGCTGAATTGCGTGATCATCTTTTCTTTGCGATAATTTCATAATGGTCAAGTTACACCTAACACATCCAAGAAAACTTTCTGTCATGATGTCAGGGTTAAGATTTTCCAAGATTTAATTTGATAGCTATTCTATTGTTTTTAGTTTTCGCTTTCAAACTGCTGAACTAACCTTAATCAAACATATTAAGATAATTTGAACTCTAGCTGGAAGAATATACGATAGTTTTTACCGTGATAAACATCCAAAGCGGCGTGCAGCTGCAAGTAAGACATCAAAACTATAAAGACAGCACTTGACTTAAACAAACGTTGAACGAACAAAACAAATGAATGAAATGTTCCAGCGATGAGAGCGTGTTCTATGAGCGAATGAAAGCGGCCTTAATTTGTTTTCAACTTGTTCAGATGAAGTGTTGAATGTGCTTAGCGAACAGCATGAAAGTTAGATTGAGTGAATGAACTGAATTGAATGTAAAATGGCTCTAGATATTTTTGTATTTATGCTTTTTTTTAAACCGTGAAATTGCTTTTATCTTGAACTAAATAAAACAATGATATAATAACTAATACCAAACACTACCAACGACAAATAAAAAAAAAAAAAAAAAAAAAATTGAATTATATACTGGCCGCAATAACCTATAAACAGTCCAAATGCTCCAGCCCACTACCAGTAGGTAGCATATTACATATCATGTTATGATATAGACATATATATAAATATATGTTATTATATATTTATTGTGTACAGCTTTGACATGCCATAACTTGAGGACTTATGTGAATGGTTTAAAACTTTCAACGAGAGTTGTATCGAGAATGCCAGTTTTTAATACATAAAGTAATGAAGTCAAGAGCTATAAATGTCGTTTGCCAAGTTTAGTCATATTGGTCGTTATTTTATTATTATTATTATATTGTCCATAACAGTTGCAGTTGCAGAGCTATTCTGAACTCTAAGTCATAATTGACCGGCCCAATAGCTCAGTTGGTAGTAACCTTGCCTTCTGAACTGTGGGTTGTGGGTTCGATTTGTTGTAATAGTATGAAACTATTTACGCATATTTCAATTAAATCTCTTTATATATATAATGTTTAGATTATTTAAAAAGAATGACGTTCTATTTCTTTTAGTCAATCAAAATAAAACTCTTCAACAATTAACATGTTTTTGCTCTAATTTACTAGAAATAACACGTTATCAGCACGACTCCCACCCAGGACAAACATTTTGTGATGAGCATAGGTGTTTTTACTGTGTCTGAGTGTTATATTGTATTTGACGGCGGCTACGTCCAGTTATAAACTCTATGCGCAGCGGGCAGTACCGTAATTTACCTTATGGTGGCATTTAAATTTATTACAGTGGCAACATCGGCAACTATCATTGCTCCCCCAACCATCTGGCTATATAAAGGGATCGCTCGGTGTACTACGATCATTCTTGTTCCAGTTGTTGTTGTGCCTATAGTTATATAGGTTGCAACCTACGCACAACCCGTTTCTGCCCACATATTCTTTGTATGTATTTACAAACAAAAAGTATCTAAGTATTGTATCAGTTATCTGGTTCACTTTTTTTAATGTTATTGTAATAACATTTTAAAAAAGTGAATTGCCCAATTGCACAGAATGCGGTGTAACTCACGACGTGACTCATATTTGGCGGAGTATGTCCGGAACAAAGCTGAAAGATTTTTGTTTATGTCAAAATTTAATTTTAATTTGTACGATGTTGCAGTATTTAACAGTATTTTGTCCGCATTTTTGTCAAAAGAAGCTAAATGTCTGTACAGTGTAAAGTTAGGTATTAAGCGTAGATAGATAGAGAGTTCCCCATAATTGTTAATACAAAACTAAACTAGACCTAAAAAACTAAACTATACCTAAGAACTTAAAATAAATGAAAACTAAAAATTTAAAATAAAATAAATAAATTTCCCCTATGAGAGTGACATGATCTGTAAAAATCTAACCCTCTATAATAAATGATGATTTAAAAACAATATGTTAAAAGTATGTCAATTACTCTAATAAGATGAAATCAAAAATATTTACGTCTATCATCAAATACATTTGGATACCAAAATAAATATAAAAACCACGATTTTCACTTGAAATCGACTGACACATTATATAACAGTACAAAAAAGCGAACTCTAATAAAAGTTTCTATACAAAGATATCAAGATGAAGTTACAAAACGAGTCAAATGGAACGATCTCATTACAATTCGAGACCATTTATACAATCACAGCATTAGCGTTTGCTTTAAAAACATGGCGCAGTGGCATGCAAAGCCTTGGAAACATGGAAAAGCTTAAAAAATATGAATGAGCAATGTAGCACTTAGTAGTTGAGAAAGCGAGGAGCGTGTTAACATTTGTAAATTTACTAGTTGTTAAATTTTTAAACGGCTGTTGCTTGCGGCTTGTTAAATTTTTTATTTGTTAAATTTAAGAAAATAAGAAAAAATGTAAATAAGTCCCTCCTGGGGTTTTTGGCGGGAAAACGAAAAAGATCACGTCTCCACATTGTATTATTTTCCAAAACTTGTGTTATTTTCAGTGTTAGTGCATAAAATTGGTGGCATTTTATTCGTTAAGTGCTGAATTACAGGCATGAGTGTGGGAAGGTGGTATAATGATGATAAAACGTTTCTTTTCGTGTTGTTTCCAAAACTCCATAGAAGCTTCTGGTAAAGTTGCCACCACTTTACAAGGAGTATGACTTGACTAGACTAGACTATGACTTAAGTGGATGACTTGGACTGTGACTGGACTTGACTTGACACATTATATGATATTAACTTGAGATATTATTAATTACTTGACACTGGCTAAATACACAAAAGTGTGGAGCCAAAACCAAACAAAAAAAGTCCCTCCTGTATACAATAAATAATAATAATAACACATCCAACAATATGTAAGTAGTATATTAAAAAAGAGCACGGACACAGGAGTCTGTGGGCAGGGCAGGCTGGCGCCGAGCCGCCACCGCCGCCGCGCGTTTTCTTTTGTTTTGGATGGGCATCTATTGCCCGAACATCGGTCGAGTTATTGGACTGTATCTCGTGAGTGTTAGCCGTGTACTAGTTGTAGTTATGAATACTACTCACGTCAGTTTTATAATATTTCATCATCATAGGAGTAATCATCGTCAGCCTGAAGACTGCTGAACATAGGCCTCCTCAATAGAGCGTCGCATTGAGCGGCTTGCTTCTTGTATCCAATGACTCCCCAGGTCTTCAGCATCATTAATACCCAAGTGCAAACTTAAGACATGTGAAACTTTTATGCAGTCATGAATTTTTTTTTATCTGTTTAAAACAAGTGAAGTTTCAAAAAGTCGAACCCTATTAAACATCATTTTTTTGAGTTTTGGCGGGAAAACGAAAAAGATCACGTTACCGCATTATATTATTTTCCAAAACTTGTGTTATTTTCAGTGTTAGTGCATAAGTGTGTTTAGTGCGTTAAGTGTTGGATTAAAAGCATGAGTGTGGGAAAGTGGTATAATGATGGTGAAACGTTTTTTTTCGTGTTGTTTCCAAAATTCCATAGAAGCTTCTGGTAAAGTTGCCACCACTTTACTAGGAGTATGACTTGACTAGACTGACTTGACTATGACTTGACTTGATGACTTCGACTGTGACTGGACACATATTTGCATGAAATATCATTAACTTGATAAATTAATAATTACTTGACACTGGCTAAATACACGGAGGAGTAAAGCCAAAAAAAAAAAAAAAAAACATCAATTTAATAAAAATATATTTAAGAGAAAACCTCCAAACAGGAACTAGGTGCGGAACATCGTAAACATAACAAAGAAGTTGCTAAGGTAACAGCTGCATCGACAACTTGGCAAAAAGTTACCCGGTTCGGGAATTTGGGAAACTTGGCCCGTACTGTCCTTGGGTGGGTCGAGTACAGTCCGTTGCAAGTCGGTCATGCTATGGTAGTTAAGAGAACAGAACTAAGTGGTAGAAATTTCTGCAAAGTTCTTCAAGGTATGTACCCGCTGTACTGCATGGTGGCAGAATAAAAGGCAAAGCTTTTATTCTGCCACCAAGCAGTAGTATGCAAGCGCTCTGTGTTTCAGTTTGAAGGGCACTGTAGCTAGTAAAATTACTGGCCAAATGAGACTAGACTAGAGATGTGCTGATGTCTCAGGATGTCGTGCGTGAAACTATATTTTAGAGTTCCGAGTGATAATGCATTTGTTATAGGAGGCTGTATCGCTTAACATCAGCTGAGCGATCATGTAACTTGATTGCAACAGGCCGAAAAACTAAACTGTATGAATTTGTCGCAGCTTATGTGCATAGTTAGTGTGGAAATGTCTCTTGTTGCATTGAAATTAAAGTTCCGTGATCACCCTAGGTGAACGATTAGCTCGTCACGTCATTCATTTACATTAAAAAAGAAAAAAAATGTACTTGTAGCTTTAAAAAAAAAAGATTAAATATATTAATTATAGTAATATTTAATAATTATTATAAATTAAACATAATTTTTATTTATTTATATTTATTATAAAGACCTATAAATCAATCACTTTTTTGCTCAACCGCTCTCCTCCTCTCGTCCAATCACACGCCAGTCAGTGCCGAAAAAAATAATTTAACCTACTTGATTTCTAAAACAGAAACAACTTAATAAATTCACATTCAACTTAATAAAATCTTTGGTTATTATAATATTACGGCTACACTGAAATGCTGTGATAGTTCTCATTTTACTGTTGCTGACAGTACTTGGTAACAGCGTGGAGTTAGTGGAGCCAACAAAAAGGTGTAAAGTGTGACATAAACTATTTTACATTGTTTTAGAGTTATTTAATATGCCTCTACTTGCTTTTATGGCAATATATATTGGGTAGGTAATGTAAGTAAATTATTTACCTAGATATTATGTTTAATTAATATATGAGATGATTCTAAACTGAACTATACCTTAAAACATATAGAATAAAACGATAATACATAATAGATGATTTTATTTTGAATTGTATTTACTTTTCAATGTAACTGTAAGTAAGGAAAATCAATTTAAAGACACCATTACGTTTCTTAGAAGAAAATTAGTTTATGATCTTGCAATAAGGGTTTGTTATAATGGCTATACATTTCATAAGGTGGTAGGTACTATTCGGCAAAAGTTTACCTTGGAAGGTCGGTGGGGAAAGTACATTAGTTGGGTCGCTTTGCAAGATATCCTGTCGCAAGCACTACTGTGTTCTAGTTTGAATAACATTGTAGTTAGTGAAATTACTGGGCAAACGAGACTTTATGAACTTATCCCACAGTCTAGTAATTTTATTACTAGACTATCTTATCTATAATAAGTAATATTACTAAATTGTGCTAATTAAAGACTACTTGCGCAGAGTAAAGTCATAAAAAACTTTATTATTTAGACCTAGTGGCATTGCAACTGTTAGCGCTTAACTTCAGTAAAACGACTAGCTCATAACGTTATTAAAATTAGGCCAGGAGAATGCTCCTCTGCTAAATAAAACTTTACAGCCTATTTCATATTTACATATGGCTATAACCTCTGTTTCTACCCTACTCTGTCGTGACCCTAAAAGAGCACATTTTGCTGTAATTAAGATATTAAAGAGCGGGAGTGTTTTAAGCTGTTCCAAGCACTCATTTGAAAGCGTAAAAGCCTTGAGTTTTCAGGTTAAGTCCAGTAAAGAGGGATATTTCTCGACAAAAATTTAGGTACTAGGGGCTGCTGAATGTAGGTACTAGGGATTGCAGAATGCTGTTAGCGCATTGTTTATTTACTTTTAAGAGGGGTTATAAGGTTGTGCTTCTAATTTTATACAAGGGTCAAACCGTAAATGTACTATCTACTACTATCTATTACTAGGTGGTAGGACTTTACTGCAAAGTTCGTCGAGGTAGGTACCACCGCTTTGCCAGTTATTCTGCCGCCAAGCAGTAGTGCACAAGCACTGCTGTGTTCCGGTTTGAAGGGCACTGTAGCTAGTGAAATTACTGGGCAAATGAGACTTTATGATCTGATCTCACAGTTTAGTTATCTTATTACTAGATTGTGCTGATGTCTCTGGATGACGTGCGCAGTGCAGTGTCACGTGAAACTCTATACATTAGAGTTCCGAGTAACACTGCAGCTGATATGGGCAGCCGCGTCGTTTAACATCAGGCAAACGGCTAGCTCGTCACGTCATTCCTTAACATAACAAAAAAAAATCTACTACTGTACGTAGTTTGATATCATGTATGAAGAGGACTAAAGACTAACTCCGAAATCATTAAATTGATACATATTTGTTCCACTAGAATTATCACTATTGAATATTGCTATAAAAATATTTGGTGAAGGAGTAATTGGATCAGTGTGTAGAAATACAAGGCGGGGGATTCGTTTCACCCGTATGTATTTCATTTGCCAACATGCCGCACCAAGCACTTATCTTTTATCATGAGAACTGCTAGGATATCAAATTTTTGGACAAAACAAAGGATTCTTGTATCCTGACATATATTTGGGTGTTTTCAAGACTGACTAAGTATGTTCCTCATAGATCAACGTGCTGAACGATCGACTGCATCATTGCTTTAAATCAGCTGAATTGCAGATAAGCGTTGGCCTGTCCGTACATAACTATTTATAAGGTGAGACAATAATTTAAGAATATTAGTGATTGTTTTAGCCTAAATTCTTACATTTTTACATAAAATAAACCTAAAAAAAGTAATTAGATCAATAAGAAATTCCAAAAGAATTCATGTATTTTTAAAGGGCTATTGGTCTCTACCGACCTTTCGTCACCGGGCGGGACATTCATGTATGGAATACAATTAACATAGAGAGAACAAATTCCGCAAAAATATACCTTCGAAAAACCATCCTACATTGCCTTAATTCAGTATCTACATAACTCTTTAAACTACCAGCATTCTCGCTCCAATATCTCAAGAGATAAGGCACAAAACTTTAACGGTACCGTTTCGGCTCTCGTTAGCACTGCTATCTGTGTAATTGCAGTAGTCCGCTCGAATTGGTGCACAATTGCCACCACCATCCGCTGTTAGGCATCCACTACACGGTAGGTTTAGCTATATCAGTTTTGACGCAAGTTTTACTAGGTGGTAGGACTTTTCTGCAAAGTTCGTCTAGGTAGGTACCACCGCTTTGCCAGTTATTCTGCCGCCAAGCAGTAGTAGTTTGAAGGGCACTGTAGCTAGTGAAATTACTGGGCAAATGAGACTTTATGATCTAATCTCACAGTCGAGTAATATTATTACCAGACTGTGCTGATGTCTCAGGATGGTGTGCGCAGTGCAGTGTCACGCGAAACTTTATATTTTGGAGTTCCGAATGACACTGTTCTGTTATGGGCAGCCATGTCGCTTAACATCAGGTGAACGACTAGCTCGTCACAACATTGACTAACATAAAAAAAAAATACATTAATGGTTACGACTGATGGATAATCTAGGTACTGTCCATTATCATCGTAGTCATCAGACCAGCCCAATAATAATCCATCACGCTGGATAAGTGTGGGTTGGTGGATGACACCGTCTCCTTGAATTGAACATACCGGATTCTTCACCATTTTAAGGGTGGACATAGTGGTTCAAATGCTGGACATAGCTTTATAAGTCCTTGGGACTTATTTGAACTTGGGTTACCTTTAAACCACACTAGCTCTACCAATCAGTTAGTCACCATCAATCACCATTAGTCATGCCAGTCATTATTTTTTATACATTTGGTAACTGAAATTGGTAAGAATAACCGAGTCATGTCGCTAACCCATTCCATCAATCATTTTAACTGTCATTAATAAGTGATGAAATTAACTGAAGGTAAATAAGTGTGTAATGGATGCCTTAGGAACAAAACTCGTGTGTTTTTATTCTCAAATTTTGCGTAGTAAAATTCGTTGTGGAAGAAAAGGCTAAAGCTTCATGGCTACCTTCATTTCTTTGGTCTGGTGTTTCAATGAAGACTCAAGGAACTCTATGGTTTCACCCATACTTTTTCATTCATTCTTCAATACTCCACTTTTTAGGGGTTCCATTTAAAAAAAAAATAATAATAATATGCGCGGAAATCTCACACAACGCCATCTAGCCCCAAACTAAGCAAAGCTTGTACTATCGGAACCAGATAACTGATACAATACTTAGATACTGTTTGTTTGTAAATATATACATATAATATAATATAACACCCAGACACAGAAAAAACACCTATGTTCATCACACAAATTATGTTTGTCCTGGGTGGGAATTGAACCCACAACCCACATTTCAGAAGGCAGGGTCACTACCAACTGAGCTATCGGAAATGCTTTCTATTGCTGCCTATACGTAACAAACTATCGGTTTTACCGAAAGGAATCCTATCGCAAAATGAATATAGGCAATATTCATGGAATATTGCTCCCGTGATTTATTACCCGTAATGTAGTAGATTCATACAAGGAGGAAGAACTACAACATGAATACAAATAGAGACTAGACGGCGTACTCACAAATTGAAGCAACACTGTGCTATTCATTATCACCAGCTTGTATTAATCCACTGCTAGACAGTGTTGCCAATTCTGTGCGGTAAATTCTAAACTAAAATCATTTTGACAGTTCTAAAAATGTTGCCGTCCCTTTCATAAAGGTTGAAATGACAAGGACCGCAATATTTTTAGGAATTACGAATTAAGTTTAGCTTAAGTTTTTGTCCAACAGAATTGACATCAGTTTATCAGAAATGAGGAGATTTGTAAGAGAACTAAGGTGATATATATTGGTCTTTACCTATGAAATTGCCGTTTTGTTTGAAAAAAGTTAGAGTATTTTTTTTTCGAACTTATTTATTTCTTTTATTCAAAGTAATCACCCCTGCAATCAATGCATCTTTGCCAACGCTGTGGCAGTTTATGGATGCCCTTCTTGAAAAAATCAGCAGGATGGGAGACAACAAACTCTTCAAAGGCGTTTTGTACTGCCTCTCGGGAATAGAATTTTTTTCCCGCTAAAAAGTTGTCCAAATTTTGGAAAAAGTAATAGTCGGTAGGCGCAAGATCTGGTGAGTATGGCGGATGAGAGAGAGCTTCCAAACCCAACTCATGCAGCTTAGAGACGGTCTGTTGTGCAGTATGAGGTCGCGCGTTGTCGTGAAGTGCAGTGGAGACGACCGATTGACCAAAGCTGGTTGCAGACGTGCGAGTTTCGCCATCATTGTGGTCAGTTCTTCAATGTACACATCTGCAGTAATGCTCTCGCCTTTTTGTAAAAAGCTATGATGAATCACACCAGCATTAGACCACCAAACTGTGACCATCACCTTTCTAGGGGTCATTTTTCGTTTTGCACATTGCTTTGGTAACGAACCAGGATCTAACCAACTAGCTGAGCGCTTTCGATTGTCAAAAAGAATCCATTTCTCGTCGCACGTAACAATTCGGTTCAAAATTCCTTCATTTCTGTGCCTGTTAAGCAGCGCAAGGCAAGTCTCGACGCGTACGTTGCGCTGGCGATCGTTAAGTTCGTGGGGCACCCATCTATCAAGCTTTTTTATCTTGCCAATCTGTCGCAAATAGACCAATATTGTTTTGATGCTAACATCAAAAGCTGCTGCCAGCTCAGCTGTAGATTGAGATTCATCAGCTTCCACGATCGCCTTTAATTCATCATTGTTGACCAAAGTTTCCGGACGACCACGAGGTTAATTTTTCAAGTCAAAATTCCCAGAATGGAACCGAGCAAACCAATAACGGGTTGTACGTTCGTTTGTACAGTTCTCTCCGTAAACGTCGTTGATGTTACGTGTCGTTTGTGCCGCGTTGGTGCCACGACGGAACTCATATTCCATAATTACACGAAATTTCAAAGTATCCATTATGAGGAAAAATGTTGAAATGTAATGAAAATACAACGCTAATCAATAAACAAAAGACTTATATTGTAAATAGAATGTCATATTTTTAAAACAAAATTTATTTGAATTTAGAATTCAGAGCCAATCAAAACTTTTTTTTGTTTAAAAAAGTCTGTACTGCAATACGGCAATTTCATAGGTAAAGACCTATTATCTCATACGAGCTTCTGTCGGCAGCTTCGCCCGCGGCGTGGCCTATGGGAAAATAATAACCACCTATTTCACCCTCTTAAGGGTGGAATTTCGAAAAATCTTCGCGGATGCCTACGTCATAACATCTAACTGCATTCCAAATTTCAGCCCGATCCGTCCAGTGGTTTGGGCTGTGCGTATATAGATCACTATATTAGTCAGTCAATCAGTCAGTCACCTTCGAGTTATATATATTTATATAATTAGTAAGTTGAGATAATAATAATAATATGTGCGGACATCTCACACAACGCCATCTAGCCCCAAACTAAGCAAAGCTCGTATTATGGGAACCAGATAACTGATACCATACTTAAATACTTTTTGTTTGTAACTATATACATATAATACAATATAACACCCAGACACAGAACAAACACCTATGTTCATCACACAAATGTTTGTCCTGGGTGGGAATCGAACCCACAACCCACAGTTCAGAAGGCAGGGTTACTACCAACTGAGCTATCGGGCCCGTCAAATGGCAATGGGCAAGTCACATCGCTCGCAGAACTGAAAACTGATGAAGAAAGGTTCTCGTAGACGCAGTGTAGACCGATGACCTGGGGGTGATCACGAAACTTTGATTGCAGTGCAATAGGAGTAATTACCATACTAACTATGCACATAAACTGCGTATTCAAACTGTCGAATCCATACAAGTTTTGTTTCTATTGGTTGCAATTTACACGATCGCCCAGCTGGTCACACCGCGGGGAGGTCTAAAGGCAAAACTACTACCGAAACGACTTGGGGTTGGCTGGCCTGAATATAGCTATATTCAGGCCAGCCAACCCAAGGCATAGCTCTCTCTTTAGCTCGTATAGCGACTTCGAGTTTACTAATGAGGTCAACAATCAGGACCACGTCTCAGTGATCACTGGCAACAATGTAGTTGTTAATATTTTAATGTAATTCTGTTTCAATATATTGTACGTGATTATAAGTAAAAAAAAATCGATTCTAAACATAAAATCCAGTGATCGATCATGCTTGTCACACGTATAGGAAGAATGGTGCACCGTTTGAGACTGGGATAGTTTCGAGGCAAGTTAAGCCTACTTACCTAACCTTCAATACAACTGTCATAGGCAAACAAACATAAACCACGTCATAACTTTCCATTAAGTGAAACAATAGTCAAATGTTGCTTATGAACAATTTTTGAAGTGAAAACTTCTTTGAGAACTTTTTGGGAGAATAAAAGTCACGGAAATCGCATCATCGTCACCGAACGCTTTCCATGACTATACTATGTAATGTGTACTTTTTGGGTGACCAAAAAGCGTGAAACTTGCGTCATCGTCACCGCACGCTTCCCATGAGCTACATGTCACAAATTACTTAGTTTTCACTTCTATCGGCAGTCCTCAGACTGTTCCCCACATTTTTTTGAAGTCAAGCAATAAAAACACAAACTTACGAAAAAAATTGATTTAATAAAATTTAAGATATTTAAATCGTATGCAAACCCACTACTTTTAAAATGTTTTTATTTTTAAAGCTCGTACATTAAGGCGACCCCTTTTCACTTAAATAGTTCGCGTCCCCATTTACATAAACAGGTTACTTTAGAAACTGGAATAGCTCAACTAATTGGCAAACCTAATCTACTAGATTTTCGTTTCACGCCTTTTTAACTTCAGTAATATCTTTAGTACTAGAGGCGTCCGTGGTTTCACTACGAATATCTCGATTTTTTATGATAAAAGATATCCACAACAAGCATTACCCTGCTCATATTCCGAAGGCGAGAAGTTTGATTCCCCCGACCAGACAAGTATTTGTGCACGGGAGAAAAAACGCAAATACTTTTTCTGTATTGTGTTTTGTGTTGTACGAATGGTCCTTAAACACAAAACACTGTGTGGTTTTGTGGTTCCTGAGTTTCTAGATAGGTACAAAAAGACCTATCCAGAACCGATTTTAAAGAAAAAAATAACCATAACTTTTCGGTGAATAGCAGAATAAGTCAATTAAAATGAATATGACGGTAACTTGCAACAAAATCAATCGCCCCATCTGGTCTCGTGAGTGCCGTACGAAACGTAAAGGAATATTCAGAGAATAGGCAAGCAGCATTCTTCTCCACATTTACGGGATCACCAAGATGCCTACAAAGCGTTATGATTATGGCAGATCTCCCCCACCTCTTATGAAAAGGAAGTCACTCAAAGTCACCTTGACCGCAGTCTTCTCTTCAAACTTTTGATGAAACTTTTTAAAACGTAATGAATTGCTTTGTACAATAAACTGGAATAGTGTAAACTCGTCTCCAGAACTAGAACCGCCGCTTGGCTTTTAAAGAAAAATGTCTTAAATGGAGCGGAATATCCTCGTTAAGATTGATAGCTACACGAATCAGTGCACACGAGGTGGTGCTTAAACCTATTCGGTCTTGTTACGATCACAAAACATGTTATCAGCAACGAAAAAATGGGTTTATAAATATGGCTAATAGCCAGCAGGGCTAGTACGAACTTTACTTTCCATAAGGTCCACTCTTCCAGTGGACGTAATCTTCTTGATTGTCTTATCCCGGCAACGGCCTAAGCCGAGGCTCGCACCCCAGGGGCTAGTTGCCTCCCACTTTTGACGGCTGCCCTCTCGCCCGGTGACGCTGTAAAGGTATAAAGACCAATAGCATTAGCTCGTTCAAAGAAAAAGCTAGCTATGCTTGAGCTAAAAATCGAGACCAACGAGCGACGGTTCTAGTTAAGGTTAACTTATTACATGGAATTGTATACCCCCAGTACCTACCGCATATGCAAGGCAATGATTTTTCTAAACTACTTGTGTGTTCTGGCTCTTCAAATTTTCACATCAGGTCTTCAATCCCCTGACTCTGAATAGGAGCTTCCCGGCTTTGAGTTCATGTAATTTGAAAGTGGAATGGTTGAGATTACAAAGACGATGTGTCAACAACCTTCTAATATTGGAATATCCAAACTTATCACAAATGCACAAGACACCCGAACTTGGGGCTTCAGCTAACCCAAGTTCCGCATTAAGATCGTATCTACGCTCGTAACAACTTTCCACGCGGGTTCCGTCTCTTATCTTCAACTTTTATTAACTTACCTAAGAGTAATTAGGGCTTGTAACTAAATCACTCGTTGAGATGAGTTTTGGATTACGTACTAGTTTTCAGTTTAACGCCATTTAGCGTTGGTGTCTAACAGCACTTGCATCATTCCGTAAAATTCAATAAGATCGAATAAAGGTTAAAAAGGTTTAATAGGTAAGACATACATGGCGCTGTAATAAAACAAAAGTCAACTACGTAATAAGCTAAGCGCGGGAATAATCAAGGAGTTTTTATTTTGACAAAAAAAAAAGAGAGAAAAAAAAACAAGTGAAAGGAGAAGAGGGGGCGTCAGGCGGGGAACGGTACGAAACGTGGAAAAAAGGAAAAATCGAGGGTTTTTTTAGAGTGAGTGCTTGTGTGTAATTTAAATCAGCACGGCGCGGCGGTACGTGAGTAGTTAGAGGTTAATTCGTTACTTGTTATTCGAAATGTATGAGGGTTTAGGCGAATTACACGTATAATGATATTCTTTTACTTTTGAGTGTGCTAGCAGTGTTTTGTTTTACGGCTTACTAACTGTGAGACAATATTTTATTTTGCGTTTTCCCCGTGATTTAGATTATACCTAGGTAGGGTTCCTAATTGTGATTACATTGCTAGATTACGGTGATTTTCCTGATAAATTGTGTACAAATGTGTCTGAAAATTATTCGGTAAGTGTTGAGATATTTGGATCAGAAAAGAAAACGGCAATTCTAAAAATCTTGTGTGAGATGCTCATGTATAATGGCGGCTGAATTGCTATTATGAAAAGTGTCAGGAGGAACTAGATTAAGGGACGAGTGTGAAGGATTGAAAGTCTAGATCAAGTATGAGTTCTGTTGATTGCTAGGTGTATGGAATGAATTCATTAAATCATTAATGAGCGGATTTTTATAAGATGTTGTCGATAGAATTCTAATTAAGAATAAACGAATACCATTTAGGCGAGTTCGTGGTAAAGCTAAGTTACATCAAAATTCTCATAGAAATATTTCAAATGGTAATAAAATTCAATAATATAGGGAAATCTTAGATTATCTTCATAAACATTTCATGTTATCTAAATACTCTCTACCTATCAGGTAGTTGTAAAATTGGAATAATTGTTTCATACACTGAAATTCTCGGCTAAATATAATGATACAAAATAGCGGCCGATCGGTTGCTATTGTAGGGTCGTCAAGGGAATCTAACTATAAAACAAGGATAAAGTAACTATACGCTACAATATGTATTTACTAATATTTGCTCTTTTATATTTTGTACGTAATTTTAATGCTGTGCGATTGCTATTTTATGTAGTACAAGACGTGTTAATACTCATATAATCCACGGTGGTAACTTCAGTTGACTTGAAAGATAGATTACTTTCTTGTTCAAAAATCCTGAAGTGAGGTTATGTGTAAAAAGGTACGTTTGGAGGTAAGAAGGTTCATATAAGATTCTAGTGTTTTGGCATGGTTTAAAATAAATATCATTCAAAACCTTAGAATTAGGTTGTCTCGGTAAAACCAGTAAAATCAGAGATATTTTTTAAATAAACTGTTGTAACAATTTCACTTTTATTATTTACCTAGGTCTTAGAAGTCGTAGATATATGTATATACATATATAATGTTGCTTAATTAAATGATTGAAGTGGAGTTGGTGGCTTATAGGTTAACCAGAAATTGTGTTACCTATCATCTGTGGTTGTGTCGTTGAACCGAGTGGAACTCGCGGGTTCGAGTCCTGTGAGAAGTATATATAACGGGTGTGACTCTCAACCTTCGAGTGAGATCACTAAATTTCGTTTGACTATTACAGGATAAGAATACTGTGGAATGAAGGTTCAATTCCTTCAAATAAATAATTGCTTGACATTGTATGGCAATTCTTTTACCAAATATAATTTTATGTTGTTTATACTGTTTATAGGGAGTTCGATTCTCTCGCAACACTTGATTATTATTTTACTCAATTTTCGGGAATAAAGAAGGCTACCTTTCTTCCGTGGTTGTGTTGTTAATCATAGTGGTGTTTGCGGGTTCGAATCCTGTGAAAAGTTAAACTACAGACAGTTCTCCCAAGCTCCCAAGCAAGGGAATGCTGTTTATTTACTACAGTTAATAAACAGTATTCGATATTATGAAATGAGGGTTCGATTCCTTTAATTACATTAATGCTTGATGATCTATGATAATTCTTTTCAAACATAAATTTTATGTTGTGAAGTTGGGAGTTCGACTCTCTCGTGACACTAGATTACGTTTTCTCAACTTTCGGAGATAGAGAAGCTATCTTCCGTGGTTGTGTTGTTAATCAGTGTAGTCGCGGGTTCGAATCCTGCAGAATATCTATTATAGATTATGCATACTGTGGTTTGACGGTTCGATTCCTTCAGATAAATTATAGATTGGCAGCTACGGTAATTGCTAATATTACCTGTCATAAATTTATGACTATATTGTGAAATGGATGTTTGATCCTTTCAAGACGCTATGGAGTTGTCACGGGTTCAATTCCCGTATTGATAATAACTATCAATGACGGATGTAAACCTGTTGTTTATCTTGATTGAAAACTATATATGTGTTTTTCTAGGCTTAATCGGATCCGAATTAAGTCCATATTATACTTTCTTATTCATAATGGCATTGTTCATTATTCATATTGATTATTAAAAAAAAGAGAAAATTTAATGATGCCTGGCTTTAGCACAAATCTATGTGTTTCAATACCTTGCATCTTTTAATTTTGACAACAAATCTACCATGTTGTAGCAAACTTAGTTCATGCATATGAACATATCTATTGCATTCTCTATATCGATCTACGACTGCACATGTGCAGAGAATCGTCTGTAATACTTGGAACTGGCTCTTGATCCCGAGTTGTCTCTAAAGAGGGAGGTCTGGTTATTCATCTCCGAGCTATGGATCCCTGTTGTATACGTACTCAGGGGGAGGTAACGGAGTTTATAACTAGCCTAGCTGTTGATCTAATCAACCTTGGGCCATGCCTCTGGATCGGATATACTTGGAGTGAGGTCGACCAATATTGCTTACAATTCTTCATTTTTCTCCGACAATTACCCAACAATCTTTTAGAATCGTCTGTAATACTTGGAACTGGCTCTTGATCCCGAGTTGTCTCTAAAGAGGGAGGTCTGGTTATTCATCTCCGAGCTATGGATCCCTGCTGTATACGTACTCAGGGGGAGGTAACGGAGTTTATACACTAGCCTAGCTGTTGATCTAATCAACCTTGGGCCATGCCTCTGGATCGGATATACTTGGAGTGAGGTCGACCAATATTGCTTACAATTCTTTCTTCTCCGACAATTACCCGACAATCATTTTATGTTTGTGCTGGGTTTGCTATCATGTGGTCAAGCAATGTCCACATTTATCTAATAGTTATTCCTTGATGGAGTGCTATAAGCCAGGTCGTGAGACCTTATTTACATGAATGATATTATAAGTATCTATTTCCGTTACAAGAAGTAGATATTGTATTATTTACTAATATTGATTTAATTTGGATCTTTGATTAGATCTTTATTATATGATTATAAAAAAAAAATATAAAAAAATGAAAAAATATATTTTTTAGGGGTGGTTTTGATGGGGTGGAGCGTTATAAAGCATGAAGGACGAATCGCACTTGACGGACGCGGGCATGTATTTTATACATGGAGGGGGCGTCCCTCCCTCCCCTTCGGGGGGGGGGGCCCTTAACCACCTTTATAAATATTCTGTCTTACTAGTGTCCTAAATGTCCTTAAAATTATGACTCTGATCTTCGATCATTTAACCCCTAGCATGAACAACAGGGCAGTTTACATTCTACAATTTCAAGTTTGAATTAATTTATATTACAAAACTGTGTATTACAGAGAGGAGGTTTGAATGGTGTATGCAGTATATACTTAGTTATGTAGTATAATTGTTTATTATTATGTTTATTCCAGATTAAGGTAAGTATCTATGTATGAGTAGGCGATAACGAATAAATAATAAAAAAATAATAAAGAAATCACAATTTATTAAGATCTATTAAACTCTGACGTACCTCTAAACAGAACTATTGGTTATACGGATGGCGATGTAAGGGTCCCTAGACGATCATTTGGCCATATGAAGGGGAACTCGTATTATCGGCTTGGAGAAGAGTATTTTACTCAGGGGGGGCGAGTTACAGGCTGACTGATGAAATACGTCTTTGACTCCGGGTTTTCCTTAATGACTAAATGCGACGACTTAAGGGATACGTGGAACTAAAAAGTTGTTCTATTGGATTGTTTCATTTGATACAAAAATGTAAATAATAAAAACTAGGTGAAGAGAACAATACATCAGTTAACTGGAAGATAATGCTCTATAGCATTAAGTTTGCCTATGTACCTTCTATTGTTGTTGTTTGTGCAATATATAATTTTCTATCTATCTATCTATCTAATGGATTTGAAAATTCATCTTCATTATTAGCTTGAAAACGTTCATAGTAAAGTCAAAGTCAATAGATCTATGGCAAATAGGGTATTTTTTAGCACTTTTACAAGTCAAAATTATATAACGTACTTAAAATTAAGTTATTGTTCTAAGCATGTAGAAGTGCTTATTGTCAAATATTACATAGCAAGCCCATTAAAATATATGAGTTGGAAAAAAGAAGTTCTCTTTCACACTGCTAGTGCAAACCGGCACAATGCAGAACAGAAAACTCCGATCCGAAGCTTCGATTACATCTGTAAAGAAGAAGTTACATGAAACTTTACAGTGATGTATTCTTTTATCTACTGTGTTTTACAATATTTATAAATTATTACAGTTGAGTATGTAATGAATGTATTAGGAAAGTAACCACCCACACTACACACCGGTGCAAGAAGAATATTAAGATGATCTTAACATAACTAAACTAGGTTTCTCAGATGGAACACCATCTTGATCAACTACTTGACTCTAGCATCCAACGGCTCCCCGTGATTTTAACCAGACCGTTGGTCCACCTGGTGGGGGCTCGCTTACATCTTTCGGTTCATTGTCACCACTTGAAAACCATCTTCTCTACCAGTTGTTGGTTCTGTGAATGATGTCTGATGTTGCCTGCCCATTTGTTAGGGTAGCTCTTGTTGTGTAGAGATACACCCAACGTTGTTGTTAATGTTGTTAAGTTGCGTAATTAAATGTTATTATGTTAAAGTAAAAGTGAAACGATGTTGTCAGAGCGACTGTTTATTGTCTACTAACTTAAAAATATAAATGTTACATAAATAGTTGCGCTCGGCGCCCGATACCGCTTACTCAGCTAAATAATTACATCTACTTAAGTAATAATGTACATGGCTCGTACACCATTATCATTTCAACTTCCAAATTCTAAAAGATATATTGATGGACTAACTTCTGCCTGCGGCTTCGCCCGCGTGGCCTATAGGAAACGCAGAAGATATTTTTTTCATAGATAATTCAACCACCCATTTCCCTAAGAAATGGAATTTCGAAAAATCTTTTCTTAGTGGATACTTACACTTTACATAGAACACACCCTCCAAATTTCTCTAGGACCAGTGGTTTAGGCTGTGCATTGTATCTATATATATAAGTCAGTAAGTATTATATTTGTAATGTTTATAATAAGATAATCACGGTATTTTTCTTGCACCGGTGTGACGTGGTGGTTATTTTTGTAACATATTCATTATCTCAACTGTAATGAATTATATACATTGTAAAAGACAGTAGAAAGAAGACAAAAAAAAATACATCACTGTAAAGTTTCTTGTAGCTTCTTCTTTACAGTTGTAATCGAAGCTTCGGATCAAAGTTTTCAATTCTGCATTGTGCCGGATTGCTTGCACCAGTAGTGAGAAAGAGAACTGCTTTTTTTTTTCAAACTCATATATTGTAATGGGCTTGCTATATTATTTGACAATAAGCACTTTGTAATTTTATATGCTTAGTGAAATAACTTAATTTTAAGTACCTAGTATAATTTTGACTTGTAAAAGTGCTAAAATTAGCCTATTTGCAATAAATCTTTTGACTTTGACTTTATAAGTGAGTCAGGACTTTGAATTTTATATGTATAGATTACCTAAGATTTGTTGGATTGGATTAAACATTTGATTTCACAATTTCACAAGATTTCTGTGCCAGGTTTTAAAGTAAGCGCATCAACTGACCGATGGTGGAGAAGATTGGAAAAGTTCTAACAGGTCTTACGGAAATACCCCTTGACGAAGGTTAAGAACTCGTCGAAAGACAAACTTAAACCCAAAGACTGAATATCGAGGAGCTTTAAAGTTTATGTGGACTTGGAGCTATTTTCCTATGGTAATATATCAAATGTTTATACGGAAATATATTGGTTTCTAGAAATCTTGGCTAGTGCAGTTTTCTAACTTAAGGCTTAACTGAAAATCAGCGCCAGTTAGTACACCGGCATGAATACTGAGTTTAAGCCCTTTTCGACACCACTGCTTCCGTGCTATTATCTACTCTTTTATTTCTCTTATTAAATACTCTTAACTAGGGACTGTTTTTATTTAATTTCATTGTCTTTTTGTTTTTTTTTTGTTTTTTTACTTCAAACTTGTCTAGCATTTGACCGCGCTCTCACCTGATGGGAAGTGACGATGCGATCGAAGGTATAGCATGCCAGCCAAGTAAATACCTATTCACTCTTCTCTTGAACATGCCCGGGTCATATTTCGCCGGAAACAGACGCTGGCAGGGCATTCCATTCTTTAGCCGTTCTAATTAAGAACGTTGAGTCAAATCGCTTGGTCCGAATGCGTACGTATATTCTTGTGAATTTAATTTTATTTTTGTGAGTGTTGAATAAATGTTTTTCTTTCTTTATTTCTATAACATTTATCTATATAGATGAGGTTATCAAAAGAAATGTTTATGTATATATTAGTAGGCGGTAGGACTTTTCTGCAAAGTTCGTCGAGGTAGATAGCACCGCTTTGGCAGTTATTCCTACCAAGCAGCAAGCAAGCACTATGTGTTCCAGTTTGAAGGGCATTGTAGCTAGTGAAATTACCTACTGGGCAAACTGAAAGACAAAATATTCTACAACTTTGTGATCCTTAAAAATGGCAATTTCCTAGCGATGTTGTTTTTCACTGTTGTAATAGTAAGTGCCAAATCACTTTTATAGACATAAATATGTACACAATACTTGATACATATGGCACAGAATCAAATCAAATCAAATCAAAGATTTCATTTCGTTAAAACATATTACAAACAAATGTAGAGAGAGTAGATGTATAAAAAGTGTGTCTACAAACAACTCTATTCTTTGACTGTTCAACTGAATTAGTCAAAGGCTCGGTGTATCTCAACCGTATTAAATATTAATAAATAAATATGAGACATGATAAATTGTGTATTCAATTCAAAAACCCTCTGCGGTGTGGTGGTTGAGCAGGTCGGCTCATAACCTGAAGGTGGCGAGTTTGATTCCCGCGGCAGGACAAATATTTGTACACAAAAAAGGGCTACTACTTCTTCTGAGTTTGAGTATTGGGGAGTATGGTCCTCGTAGTTCCTGGGTCCTTAGACACGGAATCCTAGTTAGGGTCCAGGATCTAGGTATGTGATCGTTGGGCGTTATTATTATTATTGTGTCTTTTTTATGTTAATGAATGACGTAACTAGGTCGCCCATTACAGTTTCAGTATTAATCGGAACTCTGTATAGAGTTTTGTAATGCACTGCCCACGTCATCCTGAGCTATATCAGTACAGTCTGGTAATCAGAACACTAGACTGTGAGATTAGCTAGGCTATCACAAAACTTGATAGCAACTAAAAAACTTCTCGTATAATAATAATAATAATAAATATATGTGGACATTTCACACAGCGCCATCTAGTCCCAAACAAAGCAAATAAATTAATAAATAAAAAAAAATATATGTGTGGACATTTCACACAGCGCCATACCAGATAACTGATACAATACTTAGATACTTTTTGTTTGTAAATACATACATAGAATACAATATAAACACCCAGACACGGAACAAACATCGATGTTCACACAAATATTTGTCCTGGGTGGGAATCGAAACCACTACCCACAATCCAGAAGGAAGGGTTACTACCAACTGAGCTACCGGGCCAGTCATGGAGGAGGTCAGCAGCGGATGTCTTCTGGCTGGTGATGATGATGTTGATGAAATAATATAAACACTTTACAAATTATATAACTATACTAGGTACCTATACTTAAGCTGATCCAATTCGCCTTATCAACAAGCTTATTCGATAGAAGTACGCGTTTCCATTTATTGAAAAAATCTATTTATCCGCTTAATGGGTTTGCTTTAACCGCCCAACTCTATTGAGAGTTTCGTATTTTCAGCTTCAGAAAGTATTACTTTGAGTAAAATGAGAATACACCATAAATGTACATTCGGGGAATAAAAAGGTTCGTTACCTTAGAGTCCACTATTACTTGCGAGTGTCAAGTCTTTTTACCGACTCTATTGCGCCGAAGACTTCAAACAACTTATTGTCAGTCAAAATTGACAGTTACAGAAATTGATTAGGTATAACGATACATGTGTATTATTTATGTCAAATAAATACTACAACGGAGGTTTTTGGCGGGAATGCGAAAAAGATTACGTCACCGCATTGTATTATTTTCCAAAACTTGTGTTATTTTCAGTGTTAGTGCATAAATTGGTGGCATTCTACTCGTTAGGTGCTGGATTACAGGCGTGAGTGTGGGAAAATGGTATAATGATGGTGAAACGTTTATTTTCGTGTTGTTTCCAAAACTCCATAGAAGCTTTAAGTAAAGTTGCCACCACTTTACTAGGACTATGACTTTAACTAGACTATGACTTGACTTGATGACTTCGACTGTGACTTGACACATATTTGCGTGAAATATCGCTTACTTGATAAATTATTAATTACTTGATACTGGCTAAATACACAAAAGTATGGAGCCAAAACATAAAAAAGATACTACAGCAACATAACAATTGCTATTAAACACTACCTACTAAAAAAATGAACTATACACTAGTCACGATGACCTTTTGTATGTTAAATAATGACGTGATGAGCTAGCCGTTCGCCTGATGTTAAGCGACACGCTTGCCCATATCAGTTGCAGTGTCACTCATAACTCTGAATTATCGAGTTAATTTAAACTTTATTGAATAGCTAATAGACATAATTTTTTATAACGTGACATGGTTTGAACAGGCGACACGTGATCGTCACAGGCTGATTCATAAATCAGTTTGATAACTGACTAATGTTCCCATTCCGGCACTGTACCTAAACGGTTACCTGGCTGGACATACTTACAATTGATAGAAAATATTCGATAAGTACGTTTATATTTCATGCCACCTTTTTATGTTACTAGGAGAGGTATAAATATAATTCTTACCCGCTTTGCTAAATTTTTATGGATGTTTTCAGAAGATCTTGTTGTTAAGAATGAAAGTAGAATTCAATGAAATATAATAAAAAGACATTTACTAAATACTTGCATAAAGTTAAGTTACAAAATAAGTTATATTAATATACTTACATCTATGTTTATATATATATATATATATATAACTCAAAGGTGACTGACTGGCATAGTGTTCTATCAACGCACAGCCCAAACCACTGGACGGATCGGGCTGAAATTTGGCATGCAGGTAGATGTTATGACGTAGGCAACTGCTAAGAAAGGATTTTTTGAAACTCCACCCTTAAGAGGGTGAAATGGGTGGTTGAATTATTTTCCCATAGGCCACGCTGCGGGCGAAGCTGCGGGCAAAAGCTCGTAATATATAAGAATTATGCATAATGAACAAACAATAAACAAGAATCGAAAGGGCGTCGGCTCAATATACTGCTGGTTGTCGAAGACATCTAGCGTTGGTTTTCAGCCTATAGACAGACCTTAAGGGAATATATAAATATATATATAAATACCAATACACAATTCGAAAAAGAAAAAAAAAAAGGTTTGAAAACGGATTAAATAAGATTGCTTACTTATAAAGTTACATATTATACATTTATAGCACACACATCTGCCGCGTTTGTTCTGCATTAGTATGAAGATAAAATCAGTTCTTGACGAACTTTACTTTCTCAAATTTAAGTACTACTAAATATCTTTAGCATTATTAAATTTTTCAACTCACTTTGCAGTTCTCTATACGGTGGTATATTTTTTTTGTTCATTTAATTGAATCGATATGCTTTTATACATTATGTTGGTTACAGAGATTTGATTACAATGCAAAAGAAGATATATGACGGCGCTTCGATTATTTTGGAGTGGCAAGAAACGTCAGTGATAGCTGACAGCTGTCGACTGATGTTTGACAGCTGATGTTTCTCCACTCTGACGCAACCCCGGGCGCTAGTGTGCGATAAGCGCGAAACGGCAGGGATAGCGGCCATTACGAGAGGAGTCATCAATCTGTTCGCATCGCGCTTGCGCATTACGTGTTCGGTGGAGTGTCTTACCGGGAGTATTAATTGGACTATAATTATTGTGCTGGTGACTGTATTTGAACTAATTATTGTAAATAGTCGTTCATTATATTGCACTGTGTGAAAAGCTTGGTTTTTATTCTCCTCGCCCGATAAATCCGCGCCTGCATAAGAAATATGGACATGGAACGTCCTGGTAAAGATCCTGATATCGACCATGTGTCTTTATATATAATTCCTAGCCTGGTAACCCATAGTAACTAATAAACAGAGTGTTGAAGCTGTCTAGTCCATACAAATTTTTGTTTCTATTGGTTGCAACCAAGATCCGTGATCGCCTAAGAGATCGGTCCCATGAAGTTTAATTATTTCATCGGATTTGTCGTTTGGTTTTTAAATTTACTGGAAAATATTTAGATGATAATATCATAGTACATATATACCATGTATTTCTGAGAATAAAATTAAAACGATTGAAGTAAGCTAATCTTCTTTTTAAGAATATTGTCTGCCTTTGTATGTATTTAAAATTAGGTATAGAGTACCCATCGCTCTATAAATCAGGTACCCTTGTTATATCGCTCCAACAGATATAGTTATCTATATCGATTCCATGGATAACATACCTTGCCGAAATCTGTAAACCCAAGTCAGACCCCAAAAGGGGGTGTGTTTCGAGTGGCAAATTAAATATCAAATTCCTGTTGGGACGGGTACCTGATTTATAGAGCCATTGGGTACAATTAAATAGAATTTTCCGCGTTGGGTGGATGTATGGATTTTTGAGTATGAATAAATTTATCTCCGTTGATAGGGATAGGCTGGGCGTCACATATCTTGATTGTAACCAATAGTAACACAAATTTGCATGGGTCTGCCAAGTACCAGCTTGTGCCTCTTGATTCGATGGAATGGCGTGCCAAAAAGCTTATTGACGACGACACTTTGGTTGGTGAAAGGGTCCAGAGCCTAGTACATCGACGCAAGGTGGCAAGTCTGTCTTTTTTGTCTTTAACAGATTACACCATGGTGAATGTGCGCAAGAACTGCATGATCATTCCCACATCATCATTCTACTACCGGACTACTAGACGCTAAGCGCCATCCCTTCGTGGTCGAAATACCACCCATCCGCACCAAGTGATTTAATTCCACGTTCATAATTAGAACGGCTAAGGAATGGAATGCCCTGCCAGCGTCTATGTTTCCGGCGAAATATGACCCGGGCGTGCTCAAAAGAAGAGTGAATAGGTATTTACTTGGCTAGCACGGTACGCCTTCGATCGCATCGTCACTTCCTATGAGGTTAGAGCGTGGTCAAATGCTAAAAAATATTCAAATAAAAAAAATGAAAAATGACAGTTTCTATAAGCAGCTTATGTGCATAGTTACTATGAAAGTTTTCAACAAAACCATGGAGAACCATTGGATGCAAGAGGCAAGTAGCCATTCAGGAGGGCTATGACCAGTAGTGGAAGTCTTGTGACTTGTGTGTGGAAAGACCAAAAGCGAGTGACTTACTATTATAGGATAGTAGCTCCGTTTTTTTTTTTAAGTTACATCATCGCCTGACAGGTTGTAGTTCTCCCCACGCTGCGGCTTCCAATTCGTGGTCACCACTCAAAAACTTTATATTTTCATGAATTGTCGTTATTGCAATCGATGTGGCCATTGCCATATCATCTTGATAATTTTGAGATATTTCAGTTTATTATTAAGTAAACTGCATAGGTAAGTTTAAACAGGGAGTAAAGTGCAAAAATCTGTTTTCATCCGAGTTTCCGCTGCATTAGAGCTACCACAGGTTCTATAGGATAGTCCCGTGCTCAAAACTTTTACCACACATCGTTTTAAAAGTAGGGAAAATACGGGAATATCGTCAGTTCAACTTTAGCCACTTCAGAAAAGTTTACTATTTTCAGTATTGGAGGTGGAAAGTGCAGAGCTTTAAGCAAGACATATATTTAAACTTTTTATGTAATAATAGACGCAACTCGTTACATATATATTAAACAGTTAATACCCGGTAATTGGCAATATTTTAGCAGTCAATAGTTTCGCATTTTAGCATCTCACATCTACAGCCGCAGAAACCATCCATTGTTGAAAATAAGTCTCCCCCATAAAAGCTCCACATTGGACGCTTATTATGGTCTTAACATAACCACCATGCTTGATGATTGCAGAAGATTTTAATCTATCGATTAGTCGAACTAGTCATTAAAACTATTTTTATTTGACTGGCCCGATAGCTCAGTTGGTAGTAACCCTGCCTTCTGAACTGCAGGTCGTGGGTTCGATTCCCACCCAGGACAAACATTTGTGTGATGAACATTGATGTTTGTTCTGTGTCTGGGTGTTTATATAGTATTCTATGTATGTATTTACAAACAAAAAGTATCTTAGTATTGTATCAGTTATCTGGTTCCCGTAGTACAAGCTTTGCTTAGTTTGGGGCTAGATGGCGCTGTGTGAAATGTCCACACATATTTATTTATTTATTAGTCGAATTAATATTAAATTGTATCGTTTTTTTACTTTTTTCAATGGGTTCCCATATGTGTAATTTTTTTTATGCTAATGATTGTTGCGACGAGCTAGTCGTTCACCTGACCGCTAGACGCTATGTCTAGTTTTGCTCGACACTGCACTGCGCACATGATCCCGAGACATCAGAACTGTCTTGTAATAAGATTACTCGACTGTGACATCAAATCATAAAGTCTCAATTATCCAGTAATTTCACTAGCTGCAATGCCCTACAAACCGAAACACAATAGTGCTTGCACACTACTGCTTGGCGGCAGAATAACTGGCAAAGGGGTGGTCCCTAGACGAACTTTGCAGAAACGTCCTACCACCTAGTGTGCCTTTGTAACTCTGTGATTAATTTATATTCACCACCAATTTGCCTGGTATTCAAACATTTCCAAGGCTTATTAAGTTCGATCCTTAATTGACTCTAGCTATAATAGTCGACTGGATATACCAGGACAATGACTGTCTAACTCCGTAATTTTAAGAAGGCATATTTTGTACGGCTTTTACAAATATTGTTTTATTTAGTTGTGTCTTTAAGAAGAGTGTATACCCCCTCCTGTCTATACAAAAACGCTCTTCTACTTTTAGATTTTATTTGTTTTCAAGGATTTTTTATACTTTATTTACACAGTGAAAAGGAATACGTACGAGCACACTCGTATGTCTTCCTTTTGGAGCGGTCGCAATATCTTCGCAGTTACCTAAAACGACGAATTTTTGCGTCAAAATCTATATTTATGAAAGACTCGTGCTAGTTACACTATTTAAAACTCAAAAACTGCTGAACCGATTTGGCTGAAAATTGGTGAGAAGGTAGCTTAGAACTAGGAAACGGACATAGGACACGGACATTTTATCCGTTCGATCGCGTTTTACCAATTCACCTGTGCGAATCCGGGGCGGGTCAACTTGTCATACTAATCACACTATCACATCACACTAATATTATAAAGGTGAAAGTTTGTATGTGTTTGTATGTATGTGTGTATGTTTGTTACTCGTTCACGCTCAAACGGCTGAATGGATTTGGATGATATTCGGTACCAAGATAGTTTATACACTGGATTAACATACAGGCTACATGTAATCCCGGAAAAGTGAAAGTTGAAATTTCACACGTGTAGATAAGCATCAGAGCAAGGGCAATAACATTTACAAATACTTTCTTCTTAATAATAGGTCTTTACCTATGAAATTGCCGTATTGCAGTACAGACTTTTTCAAACAAAAAAAAGTTTTGATTGGCTATGAATTCCAAATTCAAATTAATTTTGTTTTAAAAATATGACATTCTATTTACAATATAAGTCTTTTGTTTATTGATTAGCGTTGTATTTTCATTACATTTCAACATTTTTCCTCATAATGGATACTTTGAAATTTCGTGTAATTATGGAATATGAGTTCCGTCGTGGCACCAACGCGGTACAAACGACACGTAACATCAACGACGTTTACGGAGAGAACTGTACAAACGAACGTACAACCCGTTGTAACTAAATCACTCGTTGAGATAAGTTTTGGATTACGTACTAGTTTTCAGTTTAACGCCATCTAGCGTAGGTGTCTAACAGCACTTGCATCATTCCGTAAAATTCAATAAGATCGAGTAAAGGTTAAAAAAGTTTGATAGGTAAGTCATGGCGTTGTAATAAAACAAAAGTCTACTACGTAATAAGCTAAAGCGCGGGAATAATCAAGGAGGTTTTATTTTGACGAAAAAAAAAGAAAAAAAAAGAGAGAAAAAAAAAAACAAGTGAAGGTAGAAGAGGGGCGCGTCGGTCGGGGAACGGTACGAAACGTGGAAAAAAGGAAAAATCAAGGGCTTTTTTTGAGTGAGTGCTTGTGTGTAATTTAAATCAGCACGGCGCGGCGGTACGTGAGTAGTTAGAGGTTAATTCGTCACTTGTTATTCGAAATGTATGAGGATTTAGGCGAATTACACGTATAATGATATTCTTTTACTTTTGAGTGTGCTAGCAGTGTTTTGTTTTACGGCTTACTAACTGTGAGACAATATTTTATTTTTGCGTTTTTTCCCCGTGATTTAGATTATACCTAGGTAGGGTTCCTAATTGTGTTTACATTGCTAGATTACGGTGATTTTCCTGATAAATTGTGTACAAATGTGTCTGGAAATTATTCGGTAAGTGTTGAGATATTTGGATCAGAAAAGAAAACGGCAACTCTAAAAATCTTGTGTGAGATGCTCATGTATAATGGCGGCTGAATTGCTATTATGAAAAGTGTCAGGAGGAACTAGATTAAGGGACGAGTGTGAAGGATTGAAAGTCTAGATCGAGTATGAGTTCTGTTGATTGCTAGGTGTATGGAATGAATTCATTAAATCATTAATGAGCGGATTTTTATAAGATGTTGTCGATAGAATTCTAATTAAGAATAAACGAATACCATTTAGGCGAGTTCGTGGTAAAGCTAAGTTACATCAAAATTCTCATAGAAATATTTCAAATGGTAATAAAATTCAATAATATAGGGAAATCTTAGATTATATTCATAAACATTTCATGTTATCTTAATACTCTCTACCTATCAGGTAGTTGTAAAATAGTAATAATTGTTTCATACACTGAAATTCTCGGCTAAATATAATGATACAAAATAGCGGCCGATCGGTTGCTATTGTAGGGTCGTCAAGGGAATCTAACTATAAAACAAGGATAAAGTACCTATAGGCTACAATATGTATTTACTAGCTCTTTTATATTTTGTACGTAATTTTAATGCTGTGCGATTGCTATTTTATGTAGTACAAGACGTGTTAATACTCATATAATCCACGGTGGTAACTTCAGTTGACTTGAAAGATAGATTACTTTTTTTTTTTTTTTTTTGTTTTGGTATGGCTCCACACTTTTGTGTATTTAGTGTCAAGTAATTGATAATTTTTCGAGTTAAGTAATATATATGTATGTCAAGTCAAGTCAAGTCACAGTCCAAGTCATCAAGTCAAGTCATAGTCTAGTCTAGTCAAGTCATACTCCTTGTAAAGTGGTGGTGACTTTACTAGAAGCTTCTATGGAGTTTTAGAAACAACACGAAAAGATACGTTCCACCATCACTATACCACTTTCCCACACTCATGCCTGTGATCCAGCACTTAACGAATAAAATGCCACCAATTTTATGCACTAAATCTGAAAATAACACAAGTTTTGGAAAATAATACAATGCGGTGACACGATCTTTTTCGTTTTCCCGCCAAAACTCCGATAGATTACTTTCTTGTTCAAAAATCCTGAAGTGAGGTTATGTGTAAAAAGGTACGTTTGGAGGTAAGAAGGTTCATATAAGATTCTAGTGTTTTGGTATGGTCTAAAATAAATATCATTCAAAACTTTAGAATTAGGTTGTCTCGGTAAAACCAGTAAAATCGGAGATATTTTTTAAATAAACTGTTGTAACAATTTCACTTTTATTATTTACCTAGGTCTTAGAAGTCGTAGATATATGTATATACATATATAATGTTGTTTAATTAAATGATTGAAGTGGAGTTGGTGGCATATAGGTTAACCAGAAATTGTGTTACCTATCATCTGTGGTTGTGTCGTTGAACCGAGTGGTACTCGCGGGTTCGAGTCCTGTGAGAAGTATACATAACGGGTGTGACTCTCAACCTTCGAGTGAGATCACTAAATTCCGTTTGACTATTACAGGATAAGAATACTGTGGAATGAAGGTTCAATTCCTTCAAATAAATAATTGCTTGACATTGTATGGCAATTCTTTTACCAAATATAATTTTATGTTGTTTATACTGTTTATAGGGAGTTCGATTCTCTCGCAACACTTGATTATTATTTTACTCAACTTTCGGGAATAAAGAAGGCTACCTTTCTTCCGTGGTTGTGTTGTTAATCATAGTGGTGTTTGCGGGTTCGAATCCTGTGAAAAGTTAAACGACAGACAGTTCTCCCAAGCGGGATTATGGAATGCTGTTTATTTACTACAGTTAATAAACAGTATTCGATATTATGAAATGAGGGTTCGATTCCTTTAATTACATTAATGCTTGATGATCTATGATAATTCTTTTCAAACATAAATTTTATGTTGTGAAGTTGGGAGTTCGACTCTCTCGTGACACTAGATTACGTTTTCTCAACTTTCGGAGATAGAGAAGCTATCTTCCGTGGTTGTGTTGTTAATCAGTGTAGTCGCGGGTTCGAATCCTGCAGATTATCTATTACAGATTATGCATACTGTGGTTTGACGGTTCGATTCCTTCAGATAAATTATAGATTGGCAGCTACGGTAATTGCTAATATTACCTGTCATAAATTTATGACTATATTGTGAAATGGATGTTTGATCCTTTCAAGACGCTATGGAGTTGTCACGGGTTCAATTCCCGTATTGATAATAACTATCAATGACGGATGTAAACCTGTTGTTTATCTTGATTGAAAACTATATATGTGTTTTTCTAGGCTTAATCGGATCCGAATTAAGTCCATATTATACTTACTTATTCATAATGGCATTGTTCATTATTCATATTGATTATTTAAAAAAAAAAGAGAAAATTTAATGATGCCTGGCTTTAGCACAAATCTATGTGTTTCAATACCTTGCATTTTTTAATTTTGACAACAAATCTACCATGTTGTAGCAAACTTAGTTCATGCATATGAACATATCTACTGCATTCTCTATATCGATCTACGATTGCACATGTGCAGAGAATCGTCTGTAATACTTGGAACTGGCTCTTGATCCCGAGTTGTCTCTAAAGAGGGAGGTCTGGTTATTCATCTCCGAGCTATGGATCTCTGCTGTATACGTACTCAGGGGGAGGTAACGGAGTTTATAACTAGCCTAGCTGTTGATCTAATCAACCTTGGGCCATGCCTCTGGATCGGATATACTTGGAGTGAGGTCGACCAATATTGCTTACAATTCTTTCTTCTCCGACAATTACCCGACAATCATTTTATGTTTGTGCTGGGTTTGCTATCATGTGGTCGAGCAATGTCCACATTTATCTAATAGTTATTCCTTGATGGAGTGCTATAAGCCAGGTCGTGAGACCTTATTTACATGAATGATATTATAAGGTATCTATTTCCGTTACAAGAAGTAGATATTGTATTATTTACTAATATTGATTTAATTTGGATCTTTGATTAGATCTTTATTATATAATTATAAAAAAAATATAAAATAAAAAAAATGAAAAAAAATATTTTTAGGGGTGGTTTTGATGGGGTGGAGCGTTATAAAGCATGAAGGACGAATCGCACTTGACGGACGCGGGCATGTATTTTATACATGGAGGGGGCGTCCCTCCCTCCCCTTCGGGGGGGGGGGGGGGGGGGGGGCCTTAACCACCTTTATAAATATTCTGTCTTACTAGTGTTCTAAATCTCCTTAAAACTATGACTCTGATCTTTGATCATTTAACCCCTAGCATGAACAACAGCAGTTTACATTCTACAATTTCAAGTTTGAATTAATGTATATTACAAAACTGTGTATTACAGAGAGGAGGTTTGAATGGTGTATGCAGTATATACTTAAGTTATGTAGTATAATTGTTTATTATTATGTTTATTCCAGATTAAGGTAAGTATCTATGTATGAGTAGGCGATAACGAATAAATAATAAAAAATAATAATAAAGAAATCACAATTTATTAAGATCTATTGAACTCTAACGTACCTCTAGAAAGAACTATTGGTTATACGGGTGGTGATGTAAGGGTTCCTAGACGATCATTTGGCCATATGAAGTGGGACTCGTATTTTCGGGTTGGAGAAGAGTAGTTTTCCTCAGGGGGGGGCGAGTTACACCGTTATTGGTTTGCTCGGTTCCGTTCTGGGAATTGTGACTTGAAAAATGAACCTCGTGGTCGTCCGGAAACTTTGGTCAACAATGATGAATTAAAGGCGATTGTGGAAGCTGATGAATCTCAATCTACAGCTGAGCTGGCAGCAGCTTTTGATGTTAGCATCAAAACAATATTGGTCCATTTGCGACAGATTGGCAAGATAAAAAAGCTTGATAGATGGGTGCCCTACGAACTTAACGATCGCCGGCGCAACGTACGCGTCGAGACTTGCCTTGCGCTGCTTAACAGGCACAGAAATGAAGGAATTTTGAACCGAATTGTTACGTGCGACGAAAAATGGATTCTTTTTGACAATCGAAAGCGCTCAGCAAGTTGGTTAGATCCTGGTTCGGTACCAAAGCAATGTGCAAAACGAAAAATGACCCCTAGAAAGGTGATGGTCACAGTTTGGTGGTCTAGTGCTGGTGTGATTCATCATAGCTTTTTACAAAACGGCGAGAGATGTGTACATTGAAGAACTGACCACAATGATGGCGAAACTCGCACGTCTGCAACCAGCCTTGGTCAATCGGTCGTCTCCACTGCTACTTCACGACAACGCGCGACCCCATACTGCACAACAGACCGTCTCTAAGCTGCATGAGTTGGGTTTGGAAGCTCTCCCTCATCCGCCATACTCACCAGATCTTGCGCCAACCGACTATTACTTTTTTCAAAATTTGGACAACTTTTTAGCGGGAAAAAAATTCAATTCCCGGGAGGCAGTACAAAACGCCTTTGAAGAGTTTGTTGTCTCCCGTCCTGCTGATTTTTTCAAGAAAGGCATCCATAAACTGCCACAGCGTTGGCAAAGATGCATTAATTGCAGGGGTGATTTTTGAATAAAAGAAATAAATAAGTTCGAAAAAAAAAATACTTTAACTTTTTTCAAACAAAACGGCAATTTCATAGGTAAAGACCAATATGAAGTTTTAAAAATCAATCGATTTGAATTACGCATTTGAAAAAGAAATTTTGACTTTTAAATTAAAGTCTCCAAAAACCTTTATTCCAAAGCAAACAATTTGCAAAACAATTTCGCTCTCACCTTGTGAGTACTTTGTGTAAAATGGAGGAGATTTACAATTTACGCTTATCTCGTGGCCACAGAAATAGCGAGAGTCGGAAATACCTTATATATGTTCCGCCGCTGCTGACCCAGACAAGATAATCATAATCATAATCATAATCAATCATTTATTTGCTAGGATACACACATCAAATACATTTCAGATTAAAGGTAATGTCACAGTCACTGCACCCGGCCCGCAAGCAGGCGTGCAAATATTTATATAAATTAATTGAAATTCAAATTGATATTATTGTTATTATTACATGTCAATTATTTTAATTAAAATTATGACTGTTATAACTTATTACCTACTTAAAATTTAAAAACTCTTGCATGCTGTAATAATAATAATACCAAGCCGGATAAAAATCCTCCAACAAGCCTACACACACTCCAACTGCATGGATTCCAGCCCGCCCGAACAGTATTTAGTAATAATTATGTAGGTACACAGCACCAACCGCCGTACACACGCTATGACGCGGCTATCTCCAGCCTTCCAGATACCTAACTATCTCGTAGGTATTTAAGCTTAGGAGTAATGACAGCTTCATTATTGTAATGGGCTTGCTATATGACATTTGACAATAAGCACTTTGTAATTTTATATGCTTAATGAAATAACTTAATTTTAAGTACCTAATATAACTTTGACTTGTAAAAGTGCTAAAATTAGCCTATTTGCAATAAATCTTTTGACTTTGACTTTTATTTGATAGTGACGTCTGCAATTTATCATCAACATTGTCAGCTGATAAACATCCACTGCTAAATATAGGCTCCTGATAGAACGCCATCAACGGAGGCAACGGGTTCAATTCGCGCAGGACCAATATTTAAAGGAAAAAAGAAGCGCAAATACTTGTTTTGAGTCTAGGTATTGTGGGACCATGGTCCTCGTAGTTTCTGGATCCCTAGACACAGGGAATCCTATTTAGGGTTCAGGATCTATGACGATCACATGATCGTTGGGCGTTATTTATTCATTTATGTTATTTTTACTACACCCCGAGAAGCCGGGTTCTCATCTAGTTATTGATTAGATATGATCACAACCAACACCTTTTACTAGGTGGTAGGACTTTTCTGCAAAGTTCGACTAGGTAGGTACCGCCAGTTATTCTGCCGCCATGTAGTAGTGCGCAAGCACTGCTGTGTCCTGGTTTAAAAGGCATTGTAGCAAATGAAATTATTGGACAAATGAGGCTTTATGATTTGATTTTTTGGCTATATGATTTGTTGACCAGCTAGGCGATCACGTAATTCGATTGCAACTGACAGAAACATGTATGGATTTATTAGTTTAAATACGCAGTTTATGTGCATAGTTAGTAAGGAAATTTCACCTGTTGCATTGCAGTCAAAGTTTCGTAATCACCCCCTGATCTCAGTCTTATTACTAGATTGTGCTGATGTCTCAAAATGACGTGTGCAGTGCAGTATCACGTGAAAATCTATGCTTTAGGGTTCCGAGTGACACTGCAACTGATATGGGCAGCCGTGTCGCGTAATATCAGGCAAACGGTTAACTCGCACGTCATTCCTTAACATAAAAACCGCTTATTCAATCGCTCCACAACCAAGTTTGGCATTCACTCGTCGCGCCGACAGAAATTGGCCCCAGCAAAATGAGAATGATAATCCTGTTACAGCGTGCCTTGCGTGACAACATTTTAATATCATCGGACATCGAACATTGCTAAACTGATAAAATTATTTACGATAAGTTGTTTAAAAAAACATTAAAATAATCTTTGGTTTTATTGTGTCCTGTGAGCTTTTATACTGAGTGTGTGTAGGGGCACAGAATGCTAACGCGGCAGAAATTATTGCACGCGGTGACCGCGCCGCTCTGGCCTCCTCAGTCTATCAATATATATATTTCGAGTCGATATACATAATTGGTTAACTACAACATGACGCGGTACTGGTGGAGAGACGGCTGAGGAACCAGAGCGGCGCGGTCACCGCGTGCAATAATTTCTGCCGCGTTAGCATTCTGTGCCCCTACAGTGTGTGATGTTAGTTTTAAGGTTTTTATATATGACGGCGGCTACGTCCAGTTATAAACTCTATGCACAGCGATCGAGCACCGTAATTTACCCTGTGGTGGCATTAAATTTATTACAGTGGCAGCACCGGCAACTGTCATGGCGCCCTTACCTGTCTGGCTATATAAAGGGATCGATTGGTGTGCTACGGATCATTCTTGTTTCAGACACGGCGCGGTGTAGACATGCTGAAGGCCTATTGTAATATAGGTTGCAACCTACCCACAAACCGTTTCTGCCCACATCAGAAGTGGGATGCCCATTCCCACATCACTCTTCAAGCAACGCCTAAAATATGTTGACGTGACGGCGGGTGACACTAATATCAAATTTAATTGCAGGGTTAACCCGGACCAGTGAAAAAATAATGATAATAAAAGTTATGGGGAAAAAGTAATGATTCGTTTGAGGAGAAAAAAATGTAGGAATGATGTATTTTGGTTGCTAAAGGGATATCTATCCGGTCTAGCACTAATTGGTCCATAAAAAATGTAGATTGCTAAAGGGATATCTATCCGGTCTAGCACTAATTGGTCCATAAAAAATGTAGGTTGCTAAAGGGATATATATCCGGTCTAGCACGAATTGGTCCATAAAAAAGTAGTAATGATGATTTTTGGGTGTTAAAGGGATATCTATCCAGTCCAGCACTATCCGGTTCAGCTTTTATTAATGAAGGGATACTGATGGTCCTTAAGGGTTAACCCTGACGATGACTAGCACCTAACCTTAAAATGCTTTTGACTAATCAAATTGAAACCTGATCCTTTGACTCCAAGCTTAACTCAATTTAATTGTCAGGATGGACGAGCCGTAACACTGATACTTATGTCCCTCACCAGGTACAAAGTGAAGCTAAGCGTACGAGGACGTACGCACGTCAGTATGGCCGTGACGGCGGCTACGTCCAGTTACAAACTCTATGCACAGCGATCGAGCACCGTAATTTACCCTGTGGTGGCATTAAATTTATTACAGTGGCAGCACCGGCAACTGTCATGGCGCCCTTACCTGTCTGGCTATATAAAGGGATCGATTGGTGTGCTACGGATCATTCTTGTTTCAGACACGGCGCGGTGTAGACATGCTGAAGGCCTATTGTAATATAGGTTGCAACCTACCCACAAACCGTTTCTGCCCACATATACATTTTATTTTATTTATTTATTATTATTTGTTTGTGTTAAGGAATGACATGACGAGCTAGTACTCCACCTGATGTTTAGCAACACGGATGTTTATAGCAGTGGCACTCGGAACTTTAAAGCATAGAGTTTTGCGCGATACCTACTGCACTGCGCACGTTGTATTGAGACATCAGCAAAGATTACTGACTGTGAGATAAGGTCATAAAATTTAATTTGCCCAGTAATATCATTAGCTAGAATGTCCTTCAAACCGGAACACAATAGTGCTTGGGCACTACTGCTTGGCGGCAGAATAACTGGCAAACCGGCACAACCGCCGCATCTATAACCAGCTCTTTCAATCAATTCATCAAGAACTAAATCAACGTAAAAGTAAAGAGAATCGATGACACCTGCAGAAGTACAAGACTGTGTTTTTTTTTTTTGTGTTGCAGATATCAACGCTCTCCTCCGTAAATGGGACAGAAAGTTCCAACCTAAAAATCCAAATGTAACAAACATTGTAATGCTTAAAACAAAGAAAATGTGATACATGGGAAATAAACAAAAAAAATTGAGAATTTGGTGGGTGTGGTGTGGTAAAAGGTAAAATTACGAATCTAAAATAATATTATAATGAGGACAGATTTGATTGTTTGTTTGCATTGAATAGGCTCTGAAACTACCGAATCGATTTAAAAAATTATTTCTCCATTACAATCTTACATTATCCCTGATGAACATATATATAAAATACCCATGCGAAGTCTGGGCGGGCCGCTAGTTCATGATAAAGTGAGTATTCGGGATAACTTTTGGTTTCACAGTTACTCTATTCTATTGAAAAAAAAAACGAATTAAATTTCAGTCTTGCTATATACCTCCCTCGTTGCTATCATTTATTCATGACATTGTCTGTCGTTCGCCTGTGGTGGTGTGGTTGAGCAGGTTGGCTCATAACCCGAAGGCGGTGGGTTCGATTCCTGCAGCAGGATAAGTATTTGGTAAAAAAAAACGCAAATACTTGTTCTGAGTCTGGGTGTTGTGGGACCATGGTCCTCGTAGTTCCTGGGTCCCTAGACACAGGGAATCTTAGTTAGGGTCAAGGATATATGTATGTGATCGTTGGGCGTTATTATAATCATTATTATTATTATATATCGCTAACCTCGTCGCTTCGTTTAACATTATCTCGTTAGCTTTTACAAATACATATCTACCTAAAATACAGCATTATCAAATAACAGAACTCGCTGCCATATTAATCTTGTCAAAACATGTCATTGTCTATGTAAACGAAATTATAGTAAACAAATAATTTCGTTTATTTGCAGGTATCATCAAACATAGACGGGTGATTTGACGTTATTGTTCGGTACCTGAAGGGAAATCTTTCTGTTTCGGTAAACTGATTTGTTATTGACAGATATGAATCTGTGCTATATTTGTTGCGTATTGTTTGGGGCTATCGTGCACTATGTAGACCAAAAAAATCCAGACTACACATTCTGCCGCTCATATTTGACCGCAGTAGACTAGGTAACGTTTAGTAACGAGTAAAAAAACAACGAAATAAATAATACGTTCAATATATTTCTTCTTCTCATGCAGCCCTGGTGACAAAATTTTATCAGACTGCCCAAACGCTTCCCATTCATTGCAAAAAAATCAGTCTGCTTCTAGTAGTGATTTTAGTTCAGCCGATATAATTATTAACACATTAATTCAAGTTCAAAAATTGAAATTCCTAAAAATATTTTCACAATTTTGCGTTTTCAACTCGCCATTTAAGTAATTTAATTACGTTCTTAACTGGGAATAAGAATAGGTCTCTTCTATAGAGCACTTTGACTTCTTGCCTCTTGCACCCAACAACTTCCCGCGCTTTTGATGAAAGCCGTTGGTCCAAGTGGAAGCTGAAATACATTGTGTCTTCACCAGAAGACGCAACAGAAGACTTAATGTATTTCAGACCCCACATGAACCATTATGATTACTACTTGAGAACTTTTGACGTGATAACGTCATATAAATCGATAAACGCCAGCTGCTCGCACGAAAAAGCATGACTCATTGTCACGTTCCACCCGAGCCAAGCGTGCAAGCGAGAGCTCGGAACAAGTGTTAGAGAGGCACGATCAGCCTAAATGTTTTCTTATGACGTTTTGACGCAAAATTATCGTCCGTAAACTGACTGATGGCGATTGGTGAACTGTATAACTAAACGGGTAGCGGACGTTAAATAAAGGCGTAAAATGGTATAAAAGGTTAAAAACTGTACATTAAAACATTTACAGTAAATATCAAAGAAAAATATAACTAAATCGACTGCACGTAGTAGCCAATGAACCAAAAATGACAATTTCATGTCAATAGAAATAAAATATCAAAGGCAAACTGTTTATAAAATTTAAAGGAATCGCCTGTATTTGGTCAGTCGCCAAGACCTACTTTACAGACAACCATTTTTTATTCCTATTCAGTTGTTGGTTCTGCGAGTGACATGATCTGTCTTTCCATTTCAACTCACTAACAGCCAATATGCCGTCGAATCAACTAAATCAAGCAACTGCAAAGCAAAACAACTGACACAGTGCGCGTTTACCCGAATTCTATATCGAGTAATAGTATCAGTAGAGTTATTGGTACCAATTGATTATGTATAAGGCATATGATATAAGGAAAGTATTACTATATCTGGCAGGCTATTTTATAACAAGTGTATGTGAAAAACGTTTTTTTTTTTGTTATATAGGCTTGCGTTTTACTACTATCGCACCTAATGGTGAGTAATGATGCGGTCTAGGGTGTAACACGCTGGCCAAGAAGAAAAATGACTCAGCATATTTAAGTACGAGTTAGACAACGAGAACGCGTAACCTAAAATCTGGTCGTTCGAAACAAAAATGTTCGGATGACCTATATGGTAATTCGACCATAAATATAAGGATTTATTTATAGTAGCGCCGTCTTTTACTTAATTTAACCACAAGTACTTTCCATTTTAAACCTTAGTTTCACGGGATAAGAATGGGAATGGCATAGTGGCTTCTTTTACATGTCGTAATCATTGGTCGACTGCTAGTTGCGCAGAGGATTCGTTTAAAACCTGATACATTGCGTGTTTGATAAGACGTTCTTACATTTTGGCTCTAAGATTTACTACAATCTACGATTGACAGTTGTGTAGCTCACGTTCAGATATAGCGCTATCACTGAATTATTCTATGACACCCACGCTACAATAACATCCGTCCATGGAATGAGATGGAAGGTTTGGGTGAGTTTTATTCTTGGATGGGATTTAAGTGGATAATCACGTAGGCATTGTCCAATAAAAAGGATTTAGGTTGGAACAGACCTTAGTCTATGTAAATGACAGGTTGCCGCGGGCAGCGGCCCAACAAAAATGCACAAGACTGCCGACCGCAACCTTTAGGTTTACAGCCTCTGTGGTGTGGTGGTTGAGCAGGTTGGCTCATAGCCCGGAGGTGGCGGGTTTGATTCCCGCGATAAGACAAATATTTTTGCACAGAAAAAAGCACTAATACTTGTTCTGAGTCTGGGTGTCGGGGGACCAAGGTCTTCGTAGTTCCTGGGTCCCTAGACACCGGGAATCCTAGTCAAGAGTTCAGGATCTGTGTATGGGCGTTATTATTATTATTTACGGCGAACATTTATTATTTACAAAGCAATTATAACTCGGCTTACTTACTAAATAGAGACGGGATGTGGACTAAGCAACTTTCCTTTTTCCCGCGGGAACTCTCAATTTCCTGTATAAGTTCCTTAAATAAATAATTTCCTGTTCCTTAGATAAATAGCATCTCATAAGTGAGTTTAAACAAAACACCTAAATCAGTTCAAACAATTGCTATACACATAAACAGACTGGAATTTTGATAGATTCGGAAGATACAGCATAGGCCAGCCCCTAACTAGATGAACCGATAAAAAATACGCAAACCTAACAAACAAAAAAGAACCGAACGATCTAGTCAAAACTGCGGGGAGCCGAAGGATGCAAGGGGCGACATTAGTTTTTTTTTTTTTTTTTTGTTTGACAGCCTCTGTGGTGTAGAGCTTGAGCAGGTCTGCTCTCTAGCCCGGAGGCGGCAGGTTCAATTCCCGCGGCAGGACTAGTATTTGTGCACAGAAAATAGCGCAAATACTTGTTCTGTGACTGGGTGTTGTGGGACCATAGTCCTCGTAGTTCCTGGTTCCGTAGACACAAGGAATCCTAGTTCGGGTCCAAGATCAATGAATGTTATGCGTTTAAAAAAAAAATTACACGTTCAAGGTGCTCTATGAGCCCCATGTTTAGGAGTGAATGTTTTATGGCTTTCCAGGGCTCAACATGTTTGTCACTTGCTCTGTTCATACATTTGAATGAACAGAACAAGTGACTCTGTAACCCAGTTACAGTCTAGGTCTTGTTGTTACATTAAAATAATTTCACATGTAACATTTTTTTATGACATGACGAGCTAGTCGCTTGTCTGATGTTAAGCAACACAACTGCCCGTATCAGTTGCAATGACACTTGAAACTCAAAAGTATAGTTTCGCGAGACACTGCACTGCGCACCCCATTGTTAGACATTAGCACAGTCCAGCAATAAGATTACTAGACTGTGAGATTAGTACATAAAATCTCATTTACCTGGGCAAATAAGACTAGTGAAATTACTGGTAATTTCACTAGCTATAGTGCCCTTCAAACCGGAACACAGTAGTGCTTGCGCACTACTGCTTGGCGGCAGAATAACTGGCAAAAGATACTTACCTAGACGAACTTTGCAGGAAATTCCTACCACCTAGTAAAACATGCCATTGTAGCATGCAACAGGCTGGTATGACTAGCTGGATTTTTATCCAAACCAGTATCGGACGTGACACATGTCTTAATATTTAATTTGACTTACCAAAATGTTTAAATAGTATTTAATATTCTAAAACTCTAAAGCAATATGTGGGCAGGAAGGATTGTGCATAGGTTGCAACCTATACAACTATAGGCCTTCAGCATGTGCACCGAGCCGTGTCTGGAACAAGAATGATCGTAGTACACCGAGCGATCCCTTTATATAGCCAGATAGGTGGGGCAGCGACGACAGTTGCCGGTGTTGCCACTGTAATAAATTTAAATGCTGCCACAGGGTAAATTACGGTACTTCCCGCTGCGCATAGAGTTTATAACTGGACGTAGCCGCCGTCAAATACATTTCTTTCTCATTTATTTACTTATTTCATGTAGTTTTGATTGCGAGATAAAACACCATAACATCTTTGTTCATGTCATCATCATTTGACGGATTATATCATTAAAACGGCATATTACAGAAATAAACCTGTTAAATTCTGCCGTAAACAATGTTGGCGCGGTTTACATGGTGACAAAATATTCATCTATTTGAAACCGTAGGAATAAATTATTGAATAAAGTTGTTAGGAATTTTTGTAAAACAAGTAAACTATGGGTTGTGGGTTCGATTCCCACCCATGATATACATTTGGGTGATGAACATATGTACTTGTTCTGTGTCTGGTTATTATATTGTATTCTATGTAATATGTGTTTACAAACAAAAAGTATCTATGTATTGTATCAGTTATGTAGTTTTCAAGTTTTGCTTAGTTTGGGGCCAGATGGCGTTTTGTGAGTGTCCACACATATTTTTATTATTATTAAATAAAATAATAAAATGAAGGCAATTTCTCATCGGTTATTAGTTCTACGGCAAAATAGGCAATTGGCCGGCCCGCTGTCATTTCAGTTTGTTAATTCTTTAGGTCTTGTTAATTACCTTCTTTTTCTGTCGAATCATCTTTATAAGACATAGCGCTGTGTAAACATGTTATTCTGGCAGGCTGTCAGTACACGTTACAAACTTCATGACATTACAAACAGCCATTAAAGCCACGGACGCACTCTCACAGTTTGATAGCTATCAGGTTTCTGACTCTGAAATCTGAGCAGAGCTGCTAATCGGATACAAACTTAGTCTGACACTATGCAGTACGTCGAACAAATAGCTGATGGGTAAATTGCTGCTAAACAATTATTAACCATTGGTAGACGTGTTCTGCCGTACTGTTTATTTTTAGAACGGACTAATGCTTTTGATCTTTACCGACCTTTACAAAGAAAGAAAGAAAATAAAGAAAGTAAGAAAATTAATTTTGCAACTGAACAAAAACATTAATAAAAAGTAAAAGACACAGTTCTGTCACAAACTGGCCCCAAGTCAGCATGATGCTAGTTCTTACGAACCGGCGCTGTTCTTCCGTTAAGACCGTTTGATTTCACATAATTTTCTTTACATTAAAAAAAAGTCTTTATTACTTGTAAATGCTTAATATTATCATCGGTAATTCAAGTTCTTCTATAGATTTATTACACGCAGAAGGCAGAAACTAAAGCATACTTTCTTATTTAAAGATTAATCCAAAACAAAAGACACTCTATAGTCTCATTTAAAGATTAATCCAAAACAAAAGACACTCGATAGTCTCATTTAAAGATTAATTCAAAACAAAAGACACTCTATAGTCTCATTTAAAGATTAATCGAAAACAAAAGACACTCTATAGTCTCATTTAAAGATTAATCCAAAACAAAAAGCAAGTGATATTCTTACTGGGCGTCCGCGCCTAGGTATGGAGACAAATTAAGCACACAACGTGTAAAGTTGCTTGCATTGTTTAAACATCAAAGGAGAGCTGAAATTCTCGAGTTGTCTATCTGTTTGTAAATGTTTGTAAACAAAATTACTCTGGAAAATTAAATAGATAGGTACTTTGCGATGTAGAATATCAAAATTCGTACTTAAATCCACGGATTGGAGAAAATAATCGACTGAATTCATCCCTCTATAAGAAACAAAATAAATAAGTTACACCCAGCTCAGATCTCTCCAACTCCGATCAGATACATAGACCTTGGACCCTAACAAAGATTTCCTGTATCTACGGACCCAAGAACTACAAGGATATTGGTCTCCCAATACCCAGACACAGAACAAGTATTTGCACAGTTCTTTTTCTGTGCACAAATATTTTTCCTGCCGCGGGAACCCGATCAGGTAAGTTAATTTGATAATTCAAATTTTCTCAAAAGCCTTAGTGATATTGCAAAAACACGGATAATTAGGAAATGATGAAAACATTTCTCAGTCTTACTGAAAAAAGTTATCCTTAACTCTGATTGGTTAGATATTTGTTTATATACAAATCTTACCCTGATTCGTTCCTGTCGTAAGGTGAATTAATTTATGTTTAGGTGAAGTTACTAGAGTATGTGTTATTAATAAAAAAAAAAAACTATATTTTATGAGGACCAAAAACAATTTAAGGAGTTTTGGCGGGAAAACGAAAAAGATCACGTTACCGCATTATATTATTTTCCAAAACTTGTGTTATTTTCAGTGTTAGTGCATAAAATTGGTGGCATTTTATTCGTTAAGTGCTGGATTACAGGCATGAGTGTGGGAAAGTGGTATAATGATGGTGAAACGTTTTTTTTTTCGTGTTGTTTCCAAAACTTCATAGAAGCTTCTGGTACAGTTGCCACCACTTTACTAGGAGTATGACTTGACTAGACTAGACTATGACTTTGACTCTGACTTGACTTGATGACTTCGACTATGACCTGACCTGACACATTATTTACGTGAACTATCATTAACTTGATAATTTATCAATTACTTGACACTGGCTAAATACACAAAAGTGTGGAGCCAAAAAAAAAACAATTTAATATAAGCAAATGAGAATCGATGACACCTGCAAAACGAGGCTGTGTTGCAGATGTCAACGCCCTCCTCCGTAAATGGGACAGCAAAGTTCCAAACTAAAAATGTTGTAACAAACATTGTAAAATTGCAAAATTGAACAACGGTAAAGAAAAGTATCACCCCATCAGCGAGGTTGACGTACCCCCCGTAGGTTAGCTAGAAAGGTCGCGAGTTTCAATAAGGTCTACTCTTCCAGTGGACGTAGTCTTCTCGATCCTCATATCCCGGCCACGCCGCAGGCCGAGGCTCGCACCCCAGGGGTGGCCTTGAGCTATTTGTTTTTGGCGGCTGGGTGCCTTAAGCGCTTGTCCTTCCGCCCAGTGACGCTATAAGGTCGCTAGAGACACAAAGCATTAGCACGTTAAAAATGGAGAGGCCTATTATTCAGCAGTGGATGCCTACAAGCTAATGATGAACGCATTGCATAGGAAATATTACGCTCTAATTGGGCTGCCCAAGTAACATAATAAAACTACATCAATTACTGTAACGATTGCATCAGTAAGCCCCAATCGTGTCGCAGGTATCAGAAACAGTGGTCGGTGCGCAGCCATAAATAAAGATTACCTTGGCGTGTCCTAGCCATTGGAATGGCCGAAATTGTGAGGCTAGGGAATGCGCGAGTAATTGTTATTTGTGTAATTTACATTATTATGTATGTTCTTGCCCCTTCTCCTCGCATCCACTAGGTGGTGGTACCCCACGCTACGCCTCTCTACGCCTCGCTACGCCACGCTACGACACTATACGCCGCGCTACGCCACGCTACGCCAAGCTACGCCAAGCTACGCCAAGCTACACCACGTTAAGCCACGCTACGCCACGGTACACCATGCTACGCCACGCTACGCCACGCTATTCCACCCTACACCACCCTACGCCCGCTAAGCCATGCTACGCCGCGCTATACCAAGCTACGCCGCGCTACGCCAAGCTGCGCAACGCTACGCGAAGCTACGCTGGACTACGCTACGCTGCGCACACGCTACGCCTCGCTACACCACGCAAAGCCACGCAACGCCACGTCTCACCACGCCACGCCACGCCACGTACGCCACGCCACGCTACATCACATCACATCACAATAAAATATTGTAAGGTTATTTCTACAACGCTAATGTAAGCTTAATCACAATCGTGAAGTTTGGTCACACAAAAGACTATGGGAGACAAATGAAACTAACTTCATAGCTCCACACAAAACGCGCTTACCGGACCGCTTTGCTCCTATTGTTATCATTACTGGTAAGTTTGCAGGCTATTTTGGCTTAACAAGGCTAGATAAATATGCCAAAAAACGGTAGCAGGATTGTAAGGTGCCAGTGTGTAGAAATAGGATAAAGATGGAGTTTCACTACAAGGTATAATATGACTAACTCGTCATTCGCTAGTCGTCATTACTAGCTAGTAATTTTGAAGTGAAAACTTCTTTAGGCGCGTTGAGCACTTTTTGGGTGAAAAAAAAATCATGGAACTCGCGTCATCGTCCCCGAACGTTTTCCATGTACTGTATACTGTGTATATAATATGTGTGCTTTTTGGTTGAACAAAAACGTGTTATCGTCACCACATTCCCATGAGCATATGTCACAAGTTTTAAGTTCTTACTTCTATCGGCAGTGTCCAAAGACTGTCTCGCACATTTTTTAAAGCGCTGCACTGCGTGACTCGAAGGGAACGATTTAAAAAGGTAAATATTCTTATAGTGGGTTGTTAGCTCATAAACACTCATCAAAATTTACGAAAATTTGATGTAACGGGTATTTCATTAAGCGTGTCCCATCTTTAAATTTAAATAAAACAAAGTGTGTTCATATACACTAAAAATACAATACATAAAATAATTTCGATAATGCCTCATGGTATTATCGAAATTATTTATTATACAATCGGAAAAACATTACTCATGGGTAGGAACCAAAATAAACTGAATATTCCATGATTCATATTACAGAAAGTTTATGGTTCATTCATGGGAAACGGTTTAGTATAATAACTTAATTTTAAGTAGGTACCTTATATAATTATGACTTGTAAAAGTGCTAAAAATAGCCTATACTTGCAACAAAATCTACTGACTTTGAATTACCGCCCACTGACGCCGTAAACTGCCCGGTGACGCTGTAAACCGCCCGGTGACGCTGTAAACCGCCCGGTGACGCTGTAAACCGCCCGGTGACGCTGTAAACCGCCCGGTGACGCTGTAAACCGCCAGGTGACACTGTAAACCGCCCGGTGACGCTGTAAGCCGCCCGGTGACGCTGTAAACCGCCCGGTGATGCTGTAAACCGCCCGGTGACGCTGTAAACCACCTGGTGACGCTGTAAACCGCCCGGTAACGCTGTAAAGGTCGACAGCGATCAACAGCATTAGATCATTAAAAAAAAAACTGAATTTAACTTTGTTTATAAATAAACAACGAAGATAGCTTAGCATATAGCATCCAATACAAGGTTATTTAATCAAATGCAAAGCCAACCTAAAGCTTCTAATCTTACAATGACTTATCTTTTCCCACAGACTACTTAGCTCTTCCCACAAACTGCTTAGCTATCCCATTGGATAGCCAGGCTAAGGTACAGTGTACATTAGTCGAATAGCGTAGTGCGGATGTGGCAAATACGTGTCGAGAATATTAGATCCAAGCTTGTGGGAGTATCCCCTATAAAAACGTATGAAGTGAAATATAAAAGCTGTTAAAGTCGAATAGATTTGAATGTAAGTAACTCTTTTTCTTAGTCTGACTGGCCCGATAGCTCAGTTGGTAACCCTGCCTTCTGAACTGCAGGTTTTGGGTTCGATTCCCACCCAAGACCAACATTTGTGTGATGAACATCGATGTTTGTTCTGTGTCTGGGTGTTAATTGTATTTGTTATTTGGTTCCCATAGTACAAGCTTTGCTTAGTTTGGAGCTAGACGGCGCTGTGTGAAATGTATACAAATATTTATTTATTTATTGAGTCGTCAGTGGGATTTTCTGGGATAAGAGGTAGGTAAGTCTTCAATTAGTATTTAACTTCATCTGTGATCGGATTTAACCAAAACTCATTACGCGTATGTCATACTAAACAAATGACAGTCAGTTTTTTGGTGGGAACGCGAAACAGATCGCGTCACCGCATTGTATTATTTTCCAAAACTTGTGTTATTTTCAGTGTTAGTGCATAAAATTGGTGGCATTCTATTCATTAAGTGCTGGATTGCAGGCGTGAGTGTGGGAAAATGGTATAATGGTGGTGAAACGTTTCTTTTCGTGTTGTTTTCAAAACTCCTAGAAGTTTCTGGTAAAGTTGCCACCACTTACAAGGAGTATGACTTGACTAGACTGGACTATGACTTGACTCTGACTTGACTTGATGACTTGGACTGTGACCTGACACATTATTTACGTGAAATATCATTAACTTGTTAAATTATCAACTTGACACTGGCTAAATACACAAAATTGTGGAGCCAAAACTAAAAAAAAAAGTGAAGCAATAATGCGCGGGGCAGTCTTTGGGAACTGCCGATAGATGCTTTGTTCACCCATTCCGTCCATTGTACTACTACCTAAACTCTACTACTCTCTAAAGGTTGTCCCGAATAGAATGCTCCAAGTAATGTTTTTTTTATTGTGGTGCGTACCAAAACTATTTTTAACCGACTCAAAAAAGGAGGAGGTCCTTAATTCGACTGTATTATTTTTGTTTCCTCAGTACTTTCGACTGAGTGAGCCAATTTTGACGTTTTTTTTATTATTTGGAAGCTGTTGCTTCTCGTGTATAGTCCCATTCTGACATGGCAAATTTGGTTCAATTCTGACAATGGCATCCATGAGAAAACCATATAAGTCTGAAGTCGAATTTTTACGGTTTGCGTTTGTTATATTATTACTTTGTGGTATTGTATCGCTGCTATCTACGAACTCTATAGAAAATATTCTACTAATAGCAAAATAGCTGCTTACAGTTCTCTTCGCTGCGAAAAGTCAAGCTAAGTGCCACCCCTTTATGGTCGAAATACCACCCATTCGTACCAAGCTATTTGATTCCACGTTCATAATTAGAACGGCTAGAGAATAGTATGAGCAGCCAGCGTCTGTGTTTCCGGTGAAATATGACCCGGGCGTGTTAAGGAGAAGAGTGAATAGGTGTTTACTTGGCTAGCATGCTACACCTTCGATCGTACTTCCCATTAGGTGTGAGCGTGGAAAGGTTAGATAAGTTTATTGTTAAAAGATAAGTTAGTTGTAACTTTGATTGAAATCCCTAAAACACTCTTCCGAACTCCGCTCTTCCATTGTGTTGATTAAATAGAGAGATACAACATAACCTAACAAAAACTTTGTCAGAACACACATGTTTCGTTTGTCTTCGTTTCATATTGGAACATGCCTTCGTAAAGTTACTTTGAACGCGCGCCGAAGTTCCAAAGGAAATAAATGAGTTAGAATAGGTAACAATGTCTAAATAGAATGAAGTTTGACACACTACGACCGTTTCGCTTTAGTAACATTTTACCAAAAGTCTTAAGATCGAATTTTAATTTACGTTAATTAACAAGCTATAATTAAATAAAAAATTTAAAAAAAACCTTACGCAATAATAAAAATAATATAATATAATTCGCCATAATGTGGTAGCCATCTTGGATTTGAAATTTTTCATAAAGTATTCTACTAGTCAAGCCCTTTCATTTGATACCCAAATTGAGAGAGTTGCGAAAAAATATGTAATCCGCCATTTTGTGGCAGCGGCCATCTTAGATTGATTTTCATAAAACATAGCTAAGAATCCTCTCACCTAATTCAGCTTTCAAACAACAAAAAAAACTAAATTAAAATCATCCGTTTGGTAGCTACGATGCCACAGACACATACAGTCGAGTAATCTTATTACCAGACTGTGCTGATGTCTCGGGATGTTGTGCGCAGTGCCGTATTAATTATTATTACACACACACACATTTTCATTCAAAAATTCACCGACTAATTGATTGACAATACTTATAGATACTGTAGCACTCCCGCCCAATGACGCTGTAAAGGTCAATAGTGACCAACAGCAAAAGCCTGTTCAAAAAAAAAAACTACTGCACTTAAAAAGGTAAAACAAGTAATTCCGAGGTTGGAACCTATGCCATCGTAAACGGAGCCAATCAGGCGTATAACAAGGAAAACAAGGCAATCAAGGCATCTTCCAGGCAATTTTCTGTCTATGGCTTGAGAAAATGAGCCTGAGCCTTATCGTAGCCTTTAGATAGGTACACAGTCTTTAGTAGGGTTGTCAGTTTATCAGGCTGGTAGCACTCCGCGCTTTAGGTACGATGCCACAAGTATTTGGAAGAGTAAGATTGGCTGTGGCTTTGATTTTGATGTCTGGGTCGCTCTGCGCGGTACAAAGGTATAGTGAAACAAAGAGAGGCACCTATTGAAGTAAAATTTCTTTACGCACTACTAGGTGGTAGGACTTTACTGCAAAGTTCGTCTAGGTAGGTACCACCGCTTTTCCATTTATTTTTCTGCCAAGCAGTAGTGCGCAAGCACTGCTGTATTCCGGTTTGAAGGGCATTGTAGCTAGTGAAATTACTGGGCAAATGAGACTTTATGATCTGATCTCACAGTTTAGCAATCTTATTACTAGATTGTGCTGATGTCTCTGGATGACGTGCGCAGTGCAGTGTCACGCGAACCTCTATATTTTAGAGTTCCGAGTGACACTGCAGCTGATATGGGCAGCCGTGTTCTTTAACATCAGGCGAACGGCTAGCGCGTCAGGTCATTCCTTAACATAAAAAAAAAAAAACGCACGCTTGATTTGGGGAGTAAGCTGGTGAATGAGTAACGAAAGTTGTTGGTTAACGAAGATATCAATTGTCAACATAACAAGGTTAAAAATCTGTATTATTTTGTTGGATTTTCCGGTAAAATGACAATTTACAATCGTCAAGATGGCAACATTGACATTCAACAATGCTATACTGGCCGATAGATGGAGCTAAACTAAAGAAGTTTTACTTCAGTCGCGTGGTCTAAAGCACGCTCATTTTTTTAGGAAGGCTTTTAACGCTGTGCAAGCTGAATTGCATTTTATTACGTTGTAGCAACAGTCGCTATTTAATGACTTCGTAGCTTGAGGCTTCTGTACCTACTTATCTTATCTTATTATAATTAATTACTTATATATATTAAGTATTTTGTATAATAAAAATAATAACGATTAATAATATACATCGATCCTGGGCCCTAAACAGGATTCCCTGTATCTAGGGATCCAGGAGCTAAGAGGACCATGGTTCCACAACACCCATACACAGAACAAGCATTTGCACTTATTTTCCTATGCATAAATACATGTCCTATCATAAGAATCAAACCTACTGCCTCAGGGTTATGAGCCGACATGCTCAACCAGCTCACCATAGTGTCACGTAATGTTACGTAAAGAATGACATTGGTAATATTCGACTACACAATAAATTAATACAAAATCGATCCCGTACTAGAAGTTATAAAATTACTCGATTAAAATAACAACGAAATACATTAATACGTATTCAGTACCTATAACCTATACAGCCTTATTAATAAACACGAACTAGCTTTAGATTAGTTACACGATCTTTTGTCTTTTTCTCTACAGCTAAATGTTCCAGTAGCAAAAAAGGTCAAAAGCTGATGTAACTAACTCGAGACTAATACCCGTTTATTAATAAGGCTGATACAGTTTACCTTACCTCTTGCTGTAGTCAGACGGGCTAAAATGAAACACTTGTAGAATGGAAATACCACCTTGTATATAATTTGGTAAGTTATCATAATCAATGCGGACAACCCTAGCAACCGCCGACCCTAGAAGTAGTCTCCAGAAGCGAGAGAGCTCCATTAACGCCCACATCAGCAAAACTACCTCAGTACAAAACTATAATTTTCAATTCTGTGAGTGCCTTCATATCAAAACGTTTGATCCAATTTAGATGAAAATTTACCCATAATTTTTTCATATTACTAAATTCGATTTGCACAATATTGAAAATAAAGCGTTGTGGGGTCAATGTCTAAATTGCGGGTGAAACCGTTGAACTCAAAAATGTTAATCCAAATATATAACTCAAAGATGACTGACTGACATAGTGATCTATCAACGCACAGCCCAAACCACTGGATGGATCGGGCTGAAATCTGGCATGATGCATGTAGATGTTATGACGTAAACATCCGTTAAGAAAGGATTTTCCGAAATTCCACCCTAAGTGGGTGAAATGGGTAGTTGAATTATTTTCCCATAGGCCATGCCGTGGGCGAAGGTACGGGCAGAAGCTCTTACTAAGATAAATAATAATAGTAGAAAAAATATGACGGCGGCAACGTCCAGTTGTAAACTCTATGCGCAGTGGGCAGTACCTTAATTTACCCTGTCGTAGCATTTAAATTTATTACAGTGGCAACACCGGTATCTGTCATCGCTCACCCACCCATATGGCTATAAAAAGGGAACGCTCGGTGTACTACGGATCATCACCCCGTCGTCGCCGCCCGAGACACGTCTTGAGCGACCCGGATGATCCTATAGCAGCCATAGTATCGGCTGCGCTAGGATCACCGGACCAGTCTAGCCCTTCTGGCTCAGGTACCGCTTTCGGCGCCGGTATAGGATACCAGCGTAACACAATCAGACACCGACCCCGCCGGCGAGGTCATCGTACCCCCCGTAGGTTAGCTAGAACGGTCGCGACTTTCAATAGGGTCCACTCTTCCAGTGGACGTAGTCTTCTCGATCCTCTTATCCCAGCAACGGCCCAAGCCGAGGCTCGCACCCCAGGGGTGCCCTTGAGCTAGTTGCCTCCCACTTTTGACGGCTGGGCGCCTTAAGCGAAAGTGACGCTGTAAAGGTCGATAGAGACCAACAGCATCAGCTCGTTCAAAAAAAAATACTACGGATCATTCTTGCTGCGGACGCGGCCCGGTGCGCATGCTGAAGGCGTATAGTTCATAAAACTATAGAACTATAGGACTTCGACATGCGCACCGGGCCTAGGTTGCAACCTACGCATAAACCGTTCCTTCCTACAAATATTTATATTTTGTAATATTATTATTATTCAAAATATATTGTACCTTCCTCATATACAAATCACGCAAATTCTTGACCATTTAACCATCTTGATCATTTAATTTTTAAAACACCCGGCTGCACTAACATTTGACAGCTCCTAAGTTCGCGCTTATCCCTCTATGAAGTCCCTACTGCAACGAATTTGCGTACGTCCTAGATACGACCTAAGATAGAACTCTCAAATTTTAGTGCAGATGGTTTTGCCCCAGAGCTCATATGGAGTTCTGTAAAATGAGTGTTAAAAGAGTCCTACAGGGTAAGTAACGCACTAGTCACACACAATTTACAAAAAAATTTACTTTTAACTAGTCACATTCAATTCCTTGGCCGTTCTTAATTAAAACAGCTTAGGAATGGAATGCCCTGCCCGCGTCTGTGTTTCCGGCGAAATATGACCCGGGCATGTTCAAGAGAAGAGTGAATAGGTATTTACTTGGCTAGCATGCTACACCTTCGATCGCATCGTCACTTCCAATCAGGTGAGAGCGTGGTTAAATGCTAGACAAGTTTGAAGTAAAAAAAAAACTCTTATTTCAATAGTATTAAAACAAACAAAGGCACAAAATTATTTATTTTAAAAACATTTATGAATTCAATTAGCTTCACAGCATAATAAAATATGAAGTGGCTTCTTTCTAATATAAAACAGGGTACACTAGAAGAATAGTGGGGAACTTGGACTTCACTTAGTGGCTCACTTCACTGCGAACAGAGATGCAGTGCCACTGGATATGGGTGGCATCATTTATCTATCGGGTATTATGGTTATATACTAATATCTAAATTAAAAAAACGATTACGTCCGTTTATTTCTGTTTCCCCGTCTCTTCGTCTTTCCGTTTTACTATTATTACTTTTTTACCGTTTTATTATTACTACCTCCGTCTTTTCGTCTAGATGGAGATCTTTTTCTCTTTCTCTCTGTCTTTACCATCTTACAGTCTCTTCACTTTTTCGTGTTTCCGTCTTTCTCCTTCCGTTTAACTTTTTCCGTTTCCGTGTTCTGAATCTTTCTGTCTCACTGTCTCTATCTCTTCGTCTCACTATATCTCTGAACCTCTATTTCTCCGTCTATCAATCTTTCCATTTATCTGTCTCAATTATTTTTTTTACTTCAAACTTGTCTACCATTTGACCACGCTCTCACCTCATGGGAAGTGACGATGCGATCGAAGGTGTGATAGCCAAGTAAACACCTATTCACTCTAATCATTACTCAGCCTCTCCGTTTCTGTCTCATCGCTCTATATTTTATTCAAATTGTGTATTACTCATCTCTACAGGTGTTTCTGTAAAATTATGACATATTAGAAAGTATAGGTATACAAAAAAGAGTCTGTAGTCGCTTCCAATTACTCTAGAGCAACGGAATATGGCCTTCCAACGAGAGTACTTGTCGTCCTCTATTGTTACTGGATTGCTACTTTCACAGCATGCAGGTTGTTATAGCTATCTATGTAGCGAGCTATTTAGCTAGCTAGCTGTTTTGGTAGCTGATATTTAGCTTGCCAGGTAGATTTACACGTATATATGTTCGAGTGGTTAAACTATTCAAACCACAATGGATGTTGGGTGGAAATGTGATATTTTGGCGTTGCATTTGGTGATTTAAGAGTTGAATGTGCTGGTAATATTTCAGCTAGTTGAGGTTTAATGTATAGAAATGTTAGTTTTGGTTTGTGTATTTGTATATCATCAAAGGGAACTTTATATATTAACTATAATTACCACAGAGCATAGTATTGTTGTAAATGTTTTATTTTCGTAATTAAGGCGCGGGAATTGTCTTTTCTGGTTGGCAACATTGATATACTGGTGATTGGACGGGAGCGTGAGTCAGACGCTGGAGTAAGAAAAATAATCGATCTCCTAGTCTTTGGTTTACTAGTGAGAAGCTAAGAGGTTTTATTTTCTATAGTATGCTTTGTGGTACGCAGTAAGTAGTTGGTAAAAATTTGTGAGTAATAATCGTCGTTGTAAAGTACCCGAAAATGGCATTTGTGAATTTTGAATTTTATGCCACAACCCGTGTATTTTTGAATTTTAATTTATAATACGTGCGGAATATCCATTAAGTGTTCGTGAATGTGCACGAGTGTTGGCAAATGGTTCCAAGTTTTGAAACCATGCCTTTTCGTTTTATCTTCAAGGATTTCTATTACTGTGGCATTTTGATTTTGACAAAATAAAGCTTTGACATGACATAACCGCGCAAAATTTTCTACATTTGACATTGGCAGAATTATCGCCAAAAAGCGATAGAAGGAGAGGAAGAATTGATTTATCAAAGGGAAACAACGTCATTGAGTGTAGTGTACAATGACGCATTTCAATCAATTGATCCTACCAAAGATAAATGGAAACCATAGATAAGCCTATGTAGATGTTAGATAAATCCAGATGAAGTCTAAGTCTAAGTCTAAGTAACAATTGCGTGTTTTGCGCTAGACGATAAAGATACAAATGAAAATGCGTAGTTTAGGTGCATAGTTACTAAAGAAATATTTAATTTGTCCTATTGCATTCCATTCAAAATGACATGATTCATAATTCACTATCAATTGTTATTGATTGTCTTTAAACTTTGTATAAAAAATACCAATAAACATCAGACGTCTGATGTCAATAGTATAACGAGCTTCTACTCGCAGCTTCGCCCGCGGCGTGGCCTATGAGAAAAAAATTCAGCACCCATTTCACCCTCTTAAGGGTAGAATTTCGAAAAATCCTTTCTTAGCGGATGCCTACGTCATGACATCTACCTGCATACCAAATTTCAGCCCGATCCATCCAGTGGTTTGGGCTGTGTGTTGATAGATCACTATGTCAACCAGTCACCTTTGAGTTATATATATTTAGAGGTAATAATAATAAACCGTCAAAGTAAATTATTTGAGGATAGTTTTGGTTGCCTCAGTTTGGTACACGTTATGTACTTCTGGTTTGTTCTGTGTTTATGGCTAACTCTTCATCCATCACGTCTAGAAGCTTAACTAAGTAACAACTGTTAACTAATCTGTGTATATCTGTGAACACTGATAAACGATTGACATTGGATATAGGAGTTAGGATTCTGTGCATTGGATCACACAGGTTAAGTAATTGATCTGTGTGTACATCATTATCTATGGAATGTTACTCAAAGGTAGTATCACCATGTTAATCAAATTGACCAATCTTCTTATTTACTACCACTCGACTACTTATTTACGTCGACTGGCCCGATAGCTCAGTTGGTAGTAACCCTGCCTGAACTGTGGGTTGTGGGTTCGATTCCCACCCAGGACAAACATTTGTGTGACGAACATAGGTGTTTGTTCTGTGTCTGGGTGTTATATTGTATTCTATGCATGTATTTACAAACAAAAAGTATCACAGTATTGTTTTTTATTAGTTATCTGGTTCTCATAACACAAGCTTTGCTTAGTTTGGGGCTAGATGGCGTTGTGTGAGATGTCCAAACATATTATTTATTATATTATTATTATAATTATCCCTAAATAGAAACCTACTTTATTTTATAGATTTTTGTCATTTCTTTTTATATCTGGCTCCACTTGCAAAGCATATTTAGCCAGTACCAAGCTTATATCTAAATTCAAGTATGTTATTTTAAGCTATCAAAATCAATTCAAACGCAGAATATAAATTTGTTATTTTTTATGTCACACAAAGTTATCTTCTTATATTTTCTTTGTCTGCGCGTAAAGTCTAGGCCAGTTACAAAAGAGAATCCGATCCATTGTCAGTTTAGTATATGTCAATAAGTACTTAATTACAAAGTAATTTGGTTAAGTGTTAGGGAAAAGCAAATCATAGTACAAAGACAAGAAACGTGTCTTTTTCTTCAAAACTCCATGCATTCAGTAAAAAATCCACTGCTTTACTGGAGCTTGACTTTGACTTGACCGTGACTTGACCAGAATTGGATGTGACTTTGACTTGATTTTGAGTACTTGAATAACTGGCTAAATACGCTAATTGCGTGGACCAAAACTAAAAAGGCATCGTTTAATTTTCCAAGACATTACTGAAACTACAAGTGTGACAAGTCCATTTTCTGACGTCACCCGATGCTTTGGCGCGTCGCCAACCGAGAGTTGCACGTGTCGACGTATCCATCCAGCTTGTTAAAAGATGCGAGAGTGAAGCAAGCGTTTTAATCTGAAAGCACATCTTTTTTTAACTCCTATATAAATATCCCATATAAATGCATCTATAAATAAATAAATATATGTGAACATTTTACACAGCACCATCTAGCCCCAAACTAAGCAAAGCTTATACAATGGGATTCAGATAACTGATACAATACTTAAATAAGTATTGTATCAGTTATCTGTTTGTTTGTAAATACTAATATATATATATAATATAAATAATACATAGAATACAATATAACGCACAAAACAAAGATCGATGTTCATCACACAAATGTTTGTCCTGGGTGGGAATCCAACCCACAGTCTACAGCTCAGAAGGCAGGGTTACTACCAACTAAGCTATCGGGCCAGTCAACCATATGTATACTTATAATAAATAAATAAAAAAACAGTGAATCGTAGTCTGTTAATTTTATGTAAGTATGGCTTTCATGCCAAACGGCTTAACTGAATGGGTTGATAGTTGGTGAAACCATGAGAAAACTACACCCAGTTGTCAATCGGTGGTATCCCGTTAGACCCATTAATTTGCATAACAAAAAAATAGACAAAAAAATTGTTTAGTGTTTGTTACGACATTAATTAAAATCAAAAATTGTTTGGAAATCACTATTTAAAAAAAGTTTACTATTGGGGATCGAAATTCATTAGGTCGTTTTACACAAGGGTAATGAAGTAATTATTGTTATTTTTCATTTTCAAAAAATGTACGATTGTCGTATGACATTGATTGATATTACATATTACATTAACAACATTAATATTACATTAACAAAATGACAATTTTATAAATAAAAATACAATTTGAACGCTAGAGCGTCGTTCTGTAGTATGGGCCTATAACCTACAAATACTGTTCCAAAATTACTAAATGTAGGCCTCCCACCAGCAAAATTATAAATTCAAAACCGAGGCTTGGAGAAATTACCAAATTGTTCAAAAACATTCTTGATTCTAAGCAACTGCTTCATTATAGTCATAATTCATTCGCCCCAGACTTAGTTTGTGTACCTCATTAATTCAAAAACGCGTTAACAAGCTCAGTAATTTATATCAAAAGAAGGCCTTTTTGATCTTGGTACAAGCAAGTTTATAATTAGGGTATTATGTCCAAGAAAATCCGGAGAGTTAGGATGCTTTGCGTAAAAACATTTCACTATAGTATTTTTGGATTAAGGTTGAAGGAAGAGGATGTTATATGGCCTTAAGCCGAGCCTTTATTAGCTTGGTTCCTTCTTGCAGATATAGGCCCGCTGCAATGGGTAGGAAAACAATGCTATGCGGGCCGTAGCGAGACAATCGACTGCTCTGGATTCAGACCTCAATATTACCTAAACGGAGGAAACCTGGAGTTTTAGACGATGGGATATGAAATCTAGTACTTACTGTATTAAATTAAATCGAAAATAAGGCGAGGTCTAAACACAAAATCAACGAGATATTATTTCTGAACTGCGAGGTGACGTATCATAATAATCAGATGAAAAAATATATATTTGTGGATATTTTACACAGCGCCATCTAACCCCAAACCAAGCAAAGCTGGTACTATTGGACCCAGATAACTGATAGAATATAAATATATAAAATACACACATAGAGGGAGCGGGAGCTGGTCTGCTCATGGTATATACGCAAATAGAAATAAAGTCTTTCATATTTCCGATATATAAATGTTACATAGTGTCCAAAATTGTAAGAAAAAATCACACTAATAATATAAAGGTGAAAGTTTGTATATAGATAGATAGATAGATAAACTCTTTATTGACACCAAGGCAATAAATACAAAAACAGGAAATAACTAACGAGTAGGTAACAATGGGCTATATCTTATACACTAGATTAACATATATGCTAAATTTTATCCCGGAAAAATGAAATGTTCTTGTGGGATGAGCAAATAATTAAAATTATTTTTATCCGCGGGTGAAACCGCAGGGCGGAACTAGTAAAAAAGTAAATGTTCCTCTTGTATTGATTTTGTCAAAACAAAAATACAAGAAACAAATATGTAAGTAGTATATTAAAAAAGAACACGGATCCAGAAGTTTGTAGTAAAAAAAATACACCAGAATACAATATAACACCCAGACACAGAACAAACACGCAGATGTTTGTCCTGGACTGAAATATAAACCACAACCTACCGCTCTGACGGCAAGGTACCAACTGAGCCGTCGGGCCAGGAACGTGTTATAAGTTTAACCTTTGTAACGCTGACCACAGCCGCCTCATAGTGTGTATGGTGGTTGGTTCTGTATACCTACATACTTATTCTTTCTTAAACATGCGCGGAAATATTATCATTACTTTTGAATAAAGAACATGCAAAGTATTATATTTACATAGACTGAAAAACCAAAATCTCTTCCCAGCGCATACTTTGAATTTGGAACGAAGAGCGCACCGGCAATGTTATATGAAACGGTGTGCTGTTTGAATTTAGAAGTCTTTCATCTATCGTACACATTGCGTTCTCGTGGCTGTATAGCCATAGATGCGTTTACCTTTCAGCACAAACTGTAAAATAAAATAAAAATTTGCGGTAAAGCGGAGTTCGTTATTATTTTGTTAATAAAAATAAATTAAAATGAGTTCCGATGATTCTGAAAGTGAAAATGAAATGGACATTGACTGCACTCTACCAGATTTAAGATCGGAAGCTGAATTAGCGATGGAAAACCTGCTTCCAGTGAAATCAAAAGAAAATTAAATTTATTATGTACAATGCCCTTTTCTATTTCGTTGCATTTTTTAAGAAAAGCACTATATATGCTTTGGCCGAACTCGACTTGCAATTGCCTATTTCGCTGCCTTTGCAATAATGTACTATAGTTTGAAAACTATCGTGAGTATTTTGTAAGATAAATAACGGCTAAACTCACGTCAATTTATCAGAAAAGCCAACCCGAATCAATAATTAAAAATCTGGTTGAATTAATTTCGACCTTTTCAATTGACAGGAGTTAAGCCGTTATTTATCTTACAAAATATATAATTACTAGTTGCGCTCCGTGGTTTCACCCGCGGAAAAAGTATTTAAATTATTTACTCAGCCCACGGGAAAATTTTACTTTTCCAGAATAAATTGTAGCCTATAGTTAATCTAGTGTGTAAACTATCTTGGTACCGAATTTTATCCAAATCCATTCAGTCGTTTGAGCGAGAAGGAGTAACAAAGATACAAACAAACACACATACACTCATACAAACTTTCGCCTTTATAATATTAGTGTGATAGTGTGATTATTAAATATTGGTCGGGCGGAAAAATGGCTAGAATGCGCCTGCGGTTGGAGCGTGTGTAAGCTTATTGGAAGATTTTAATCCGACATGGTATTATTATTACATCTTGTCGGTGCCAGCAGCGGCGGAACATCTGGTAAGGCTATAAGTTTGCATCGTGTACCTATGCCACAGCATTGTAGCTCCCAAATGGATGAATTGTTAATTGTTTCTTTTTATGTTAGTGAATGATGTGACGAGCTAGTCGTTCACCTGATGTTAAGCGCTACGGCCGCCCATAGCAGTAGCCATACTGTGTCACTTGGAACCCCAAAACATAAAGTTTCAACGACACTGAACTGCGCACATCATCCTGAGACATCAGCTCAGTCTGGTAATAGGAATACTCTACTGTGAGATCAGATCATAAAGTCTCAATTGCCCAGTAATTTCACAAGCTACAGTGCCCTTCAAACCGGAACACAGTATTGCTTGCACAGTACTGCTTGGCGGCAAAACAACTGGCAAAGCAGTGGTACCTACCTAGATGAACTTTGCAAGAAAGTCCTACCACCTAGTAATAGTGACTTTTTATTGTGTGAAAAAAAGGTGACGATCATTAAAAAAGGGGAAACTTGGTCAACTAAAACCAAAACCAATATGCTAATCTCCGCGGCACAGACTAATTTGCAACAGAGATCGAAGTAATCCGATCTCATCTCCGACTCGTGTGCAAATTTTCAAACGATTTGCTATGGAAATAGGACAGAGCAAGCTTACGTACATAGGTATATCATGTATGGACATGAACTGCTAATACAGTGTGCACTACTTCAATTTTATGTAGGATTAGCTTTTAGTTTGTACTTGCTTGCACTTGCATGTAAAAAGTATCCTAGTTATGTTAACCCAGCGTATATTACCAATTTCATTCAAATTTGTCCAGCTGTTGCATTGTGAAGTAAACACATACCTAAACTTGGATTCATTATAGCAGTGTGTGATGTAATGTGATTTAATGTGATGTGATGTGATATGATGTGATGTAATGAAGAAAATATCGTTAGGAAACCGACATTTTTAAGCATCGCTAAATTTGATTTTCATTTATCAACCCGCACTGTGCCAGCGGTGAATAATAATAAATAAATAAATGAAATAAAGAAATATAAACGTGTGGACATTTCACACGGCGCCATCTAGCCCCAAACTAAGCAAAGCTTGTACTATGGGAACCAAATAACTGATACAATACTTAGATACTTTTTGTTTATAAATACATACATATAATACAATATGACACCCAGACCACGACGGTACAAACATCGATATTCATCACACAAATGTTTGTCCTGGGTTGGAATTGAACCTACAACCTACAGTTCAGAAGGCAGGACTACTACCAACTGAACTATTGGACTGATATCGGGGTGAATGATGTGATGTCATGTGATATGATGTGATACACTACATGTAATTAAGAAAAAATCGTTAGAAAACCGACATTTTTAAGAATCACTAAAATCAACATGTGGCATGTACCAACCCGCACTGTGCCTAATTAAAAACCTCACCTACGAAAGTAGACAAATTTATCTTAAATATTTTTGATTTAAGCCCCTTAATGGTTCACTGAATGAAATATCTCCAGAAATTCGACTCATTGAACTAAAGGCAATTTATTAACTGAAGCAATTTTCAGATTTATTGATAAAACTACATTGTTAGTAACTTTCTTTGCAAACATCATAAATTAAGTCACCAGAAACACAAATCGCAAGATAGACCTATCATCAAAAGACGCTGATCGGAATAACATGGCCCCGATAAGGCCATAATCCTTGTGGCCAGAAAATTACACACAGACTCCGGGCCTTGTAAGATGTAAAATAAATCGATGTCATCTAGCCCTGGTCTATTTAGGGCGGGGAAGGCTCGTCAGAACGTCCTTCCATGTGATTTGTGGTGATACAAGTTATAAGCTTATAGCCGATTGTTTATGAAGTTAAATAGATTTAGATTTATTTCATAAGACAGCGTTTAAGCTGAAGCGATGTTAAAATAATTGTTTCTTGAGTATTGTTTACAATTTCTAGAATGTTTGTTTCTATCATTTTTAGATGTCTGTCAACCGTGAAAATTAGTAAAAATTAAATAAATAATAATATTAATAAATATTAAATATGTGTGGACATCTCACACAACGCCATCTAGCCCCAAACTAAGCAAAGCTTGTATTATGGGAAACTAGATAACTGATACAGCACTTAGATACTTTTTATTTGTAAATACAATATAACACCCAGACACAAGACAAACACCATGTTCATCACACAAATGTTCACCCTGGGTGGGAATCGAACCCACAACCCACAGTTCAGAAGGCAGGGAACTGAGCTATCGAGCCAGTTGTTAGTCGTCAGTAGTTACCTAGTTGCGAAAACTTTGAACTAGTCATATGATAATTACATATGTATCTGATATTATAGATTAATCTGTTGTTTTCCGAAATAAAAATTAAATACAAAAATAACCTTTATAAAGTAGGTAGTAAAATTCTCAAGACTTGCACCAAGCCTTATCCCATATCCCGCTCAAGTATTGACCAGAAAATGGCAGCCCACGCAACGTCCGGGCGCCGTTTAAGGTACCGAAATTATAACACACACCGCTTCTACCGCGTTAACGACTTCATTTAGAATGTTTACGGTTCTTAACTGCTTAAGCCCATGACACTAACCGCCACCTCCTTGTAGCTAACAATAAAGTGTCTTGTAAAGAGCGGTCAATAAAGTCTTGTGGGTCTAAGTGTCTACTGAAAGTGAAATGTGGGTGTTAGGTCTGAAGAAACATTGTTTTCTTTGTAGTTTTATTTCAAACTGAAAGTTGAGCTATTTTCAAAGAGCACTGACTAAGGGTATCTTACCGTGGCAGCTAGTGACTTATTCTTTTTTTTTTCTTGCTTTTTTACAGTTTAAAGGCTTGAGCACATTAGGATACTGCTAAAGTACAAATACTATGTAGTTCAATATAAACTTTACCAAAGTGATGTAGGAGGTTTACTCTCATTCCATTTTTTTTGTTTTGGTTTAGCTCCACACTTTTGTGTATATAGCCAGTGTCAAATAATTGGTAATTTCTCGAGTTAATTAATATATATGTATATATGACATATATCACGTCCAGTCATAGTCCAAGTCATCAAGTCAAGTCACAGTCTAGTCTAGTCAAGTCATACTCCTAATAAAGTGGTGGCAACTTTACCAGAAGCTTCTATGGAGTTTTGGAAACAACGCGAAAATAAACTTTTCACCATCATTATACCACTTTCTCACACTCATGCCTGTAATCCAGCACTTAACGAATAAAATGCCACCAATTTTATGAACTGACACTAAAAATAACACAAGTAATGGAAAATAATACAATGCGACGCGATCTCTTTCGTTTTCCCGCCTAAACTATCATTCCATTTTACATTTATCTTTTGCTATAGCTACAGTGAGAGCCACAGATTAAATAAAAAACTGACTGACGAATGTATAAGTGACTACACAGTCCTAACGCAAATAGAAACAGTTCTCAGTTCAGGGAGCATGCGTCGAGTAAATCCAAAAAGTTCTACTATACGTGATCTATCATTCTGTTTGGTGTAACGTACGCTTGTTAGCAGTAGCTGATATCCATATCTTTTATATGGAGAGCAGTATTTTTGGTAACGTAAATTATTTCATCATTCCATGCTTTTTCCTGTTGAAAGAACTGAAGAAGGAATTGGGGAAAGCAGGCCATAAAATGAATGTCAAGAAAAGTAAGCTGGAGTCCGCTATCACTGACATCACAAATTTTCTGCTTTGGTTGAGGATACAGAATTACGCTGGGCTTTGAAAATTCAACTGCCGAGGTGGACAGGAAGTGAATAGCACAAGCCTGGCCCACATTTACGAAGGCTTGAGAGTAGTAAGTGTGAGGTCAAGCGGGATTCAAACTAGACTGTATTATCATAATCTGTAGAGCCGGAATGGTTCGATTTTTTTGGTGCAAGACAAGGGTCTTGCCTTTGACCAATCTCACCTATAAGAAGCGACGATGTGGTCGAAGGTGTAGTACGCTTGTTTAGTAAATAAATATCTATTGATTATTGCCTTGAACAAACCTGGTTTCTATTTTTAGTACTCAATTCTCGTGTGTCAATTATGACCAAATCGGCTATGAGGTTGTTAAGATTTGTAAAAAATTATAGGTCTGAATTTGAAGTGAATTAACTATAATTCTATAATTGAAAACTATAATACATAATAACTATAGTCCAATTGTTGCGAAAAAGTTGGTACTTGCGAGGTCTTTGATCGCAGAACTACTTGTATAGTAGAACGGACATGAGTAAAGCTGGTAAATCTTTGTAACTGACATTATCAATACGTTGCGGTGATACACACTACAATCTAGGTTTAGGCTCGTTGCATATACAACTGTTTTATTTTCGCCGTCAAAGATTCTCCGTCAGTGCAATGTAAGTAGGTAGAGCAAGACCATAATTCACACTAAAGTTATCACTATGAATTGGAGAATCCAAAAACAAATAAGTAAAAAGGTCAATTTCAATTCCCTAAATATCGTAGAATAGTTAGAGCTGCCCATTTCCCTAGGGCATTTTAGTGGAATAGGTTTAGTTAGTACTAGTTCAATTGGAGATCGAAATAGAATAGTAAGTATTGGACAGTGCCTTGGGGGACTGATCTAGGGGGCGCAAGTGGTCATAGCCTTTGTTTCGAATTGCTTCGCGTGTGTTTTGTTTACTGTTCGAAATATAAACTTTGTGGTTGTTTTAAGTAAAGCCATAATGGCATTCAATAAGCTTATAAAGCGTGTCCGGTAAATAATGGACCACAGAATACTATTACTCCATAATAGACGACATTCTTTTTTTTTTTTTTTGAACGACCTAATGCTTTTGGTCTCTACCGACCTTTACAGCGTCACCTTCGCTTAAAGCGCCCAGCCGTCAAAAGTGGGAGGCAACTAACTCAAGGGCACCCCTGGGGTGCGAGCCTCGGCTTGAGCCGTTGCCGGGATAAGAGGATCGAGAAGACTACGTCCACTGGAAGAGTGGACCCTATTGAAAGTGGCGATCGTTCTAGCTAACCTACGGGGGGTACGTCGACCTCGTCGGCGGGGTCGGTGTCTGATTGTGTTACGCTGGTATATATATATCCTATACCGGTGCCGAAAGCGGTACCTGAGCCAGAAGGGCTAGGGTCCGGTGATCCTAGCGCAGCCGATACTACGGCTGCTATAGGATCATCCGGGTCGCTCAAGACATGTCTCGGGCGGCGATGCCTTAATAGACGACCCAGCAGGTACTTGTAGGGTGTGCTCAATAATCAAATTAAAAATATGATACTCAGAAAAACAAATTCTGCCTATGTATACCTTTCTACTACAATCCAAAAGAGAGGGCTTAGAAATAGTGATTATAAAATTTAGCCCGTATTTTGCTTGCAAACAAATAATTTAATGGAAGTGTTTTGTCTCAAGTGTTTTATCTAAAATACTGGAGAAGGCATTGCCACGTTTTTCTTAACAGCTTATCACAATTAATAGTATAAAATTAATCAGCTGATCATTGAACTAGTGGTCACTGGTGGAGAAATCTTGAAATCACTTGTGTTTTTCTTGCTTCATCTTTCACTGTCCCCGCTCCGTCTGTAGATGTCTTAAGTTAAATTGCCAGAGAATAAAACATTCTCGTTCAAGATCGATGTGCGGAAGCGGTTTCAAATTGAAGTTCCATCATACGGAGCTTTGGCTTTGGCAGTATAACGTACTCCTGAGATTAATAAAATAACGGATCTTTGAAAAGAATCCCAAAATGGCAGTCGTGAATTTTGTTTATTTTTTCCATAATCTGTATATTTTTAATTTTATGTGTGATAAGGGTGGAATATTATCCTACAAGTGTTCGTGAACGTGCACGAGTGTTGGCAAATGGTTCCAAGTTTTTAAACCATGCTTATTCGTTTTCTCTTCAAGTCTTCCTAGAGACTCCAGTAAAATATCCTAGAGACTCCAGTAAAATATCCACCGTTTTACTGTGGCACTTTGACTGACAAAATAAGACTTTGACATGAAATAGCAGTACAAAAATTCCTCACTTGAAATTGTAAAAATTATCGCTAAAAAGCTATAGAAAGCCATTAAACGAAGAGAAGAAGAAGCGTCACACACGCGTCCCATCACACAATTAAGTTTCTGGAACTACCTTTGCTACTCAAAGCATTACAATGCAATGGTGCATGCAATAGTAATTCCAGCTGATAATGTAAATAAACTGATAATGTTCAATGAAGTTGGGATATATCTAAATATATGTAACTCAAAGGTGACTGACTAACTGACATAGTGATCTATCAACGCACAGCCCAAACCACTGGACGGATCGGGCTGAATTTTGGCATGCAGGTAGATGTTATGACGTAGGCATCAGCTAAGAAAGAATTTTTAGAAATTCCACCCTTAAGAAGGTGAAATGGGTGGTTGAATTATTTTCTCATAGGCCACGCCGCGGGCGAAGCCGCTGGTAGAAGCTCGTGTTTAATATATGATAATTTATTTCTGTGTGTTTCAGTCCAGTTCACGATATTCCATTAGTGCTTGACCCTGGTGTGGTATATGCGACTTATTAATATAGAGGTACAATATTACTGTACACAATTTACTGCGTAAGTGCTTGGAGTACTTACGATTCACTTTGATGAGAGCCAGTCAAGGTCAATCGTCAGATGAGAGTCATCGGCCAAAATGCACTTACGCCCGCCAACAATAAAACTTAAAAGCTTCTAAATTCGCATTTATCCATATCCGACCTGCTACACATTTGGGTATGAACTAGACGACTGAACGAAGCAATGCACTCTGCACAAAGCTCTTAAGCCCCCACTTATGTCTCTACATAAGTAAGGGCTTCTTCATTTATGTGCGTGAAATGGTGTCATCGGTGCATCACTATTACTAGGGTCCGTCTGCGTTGAACAGATTTTAAGTTTGCGCTTATTTTCCTCTATAAAGTATCTACTGCAATGCATTTGGATTAGAGAGTTAAGTGCAAACTTAAGCGATGTGAAATCATTTGTGTGGACAGGCATTAAGCGACGCCCGGCGCTTAAGTCAACATTTCATTCACAAAATGATAACTGTTTATCAATCAAGTGATTCACAACTAAACGTAGTTACGTAATTACGGGCCTCAATCTGAAAATCAGTCTCAACAAACCAACTACCTCACCATTTTCTTTGTTGCAAATTAATTATCGAATCGCCTAAGGCGTACGTTCTCAGACGATGTCCAATTTGTAGGAAGAGGTATACAATGTCGGGAAATAAATGTTCTCCGGGAAAACAATTCATTGTTAACATTTCCGGAAGGCTCCTCGAGATTTCGACGGCTGATAGATGAAATTCATGAATGAAGTAACAAATAATGACAATAGAAGCCTAGAATAGAATTGAATATAAAAGTTATATATAGGTTAGTTATTAGGTTAGTCGGGTTTTATCGAACACTTATAACTCGAGAACAGCTGGACCTATTTACATTGTTTTTAATGTATTGTATTTGTCTCCGTCCAGAATAGCAGAATAATTGAAGGGTTGAGAATAAAAAGGATTTAACTGACAAATTGACAGTTTCGAGAAAATTGACTTTAAACGTCAACAGCGTCATTTTTATGTAGAGTGCTTATAAGGTAATAGAAAAGGTTTATGTAAGTTTCAGTAGCTTGAAAATGTTTTATTTCTATTTAAAATTACTAAATATAGTACTAATTCATACAATTACTGTAAAAATATTATATAATAAAAGAAATAAAGTAATGTTTTTATGCTAAGCGTACTGTATTCCTGTGACAGATAAACCATTTTTAGACTCAAAATCTCGAGATTTAAGCCTCATTTCGGTATTTTGAGAATGTATTATTGAAGATAATTTCACGCTGAATCCAACGATACCCATAAGTCATTTGGTCAAAAAAATCAGTTATATCCTTTTTATTCTCACCCCTTCAATTATTAAAAACATTGGAATTTTTTTTTTAAATAAAGAAAAACATTTTTCCATGCAAAATGTTCTACGAGATATAAAACAAAGTCGAACGACTGGATCGATTTATATGGTTTTTAATCCATTCACATAAAATTACTAGGTGGTAGTTTGTTGCAAAGTTCGTTTAGGTAGGTACCACCGCTTTGCCAGTTATTCTGCCGCCAAGCAGTAGCGTGCAAGCACTACTGTGTTCCGGTTTGAAGGGCACTGTAGCTAGTGAAGTTACTGGGCAATTGAGACTTTATGATCTGATCTCACAGTCGAGTAATCTTATTACCAAACTGTGCTGATGTCTCAGGATGATGTGCGCAGTGCAGTGTCGCTCGAAACTCTATGTTTTGGGGTTCCGAGTGACACTGCTCTGTTATGGGTGGCCATGTCGCTTAACATCAGGTAAACGACTAGCCCGTCACATCATTCACTAACATAAGAAAAAGAAAAAAAAAGTCCTGACTGATTGACTCACTTATATATCAACGCACAGCCTAAACCGCTTGTCCTAGAGACTTGAAATTTGGAGGGTATGTTCTTTGTAAAGTGTAACACTAAGAAAGAGTTTTTCGAAAATCCACCCCTCAGAGGGTGAAATGGGTGGTTGAATTATTTTACTATAGGCCACGCGGGCGAAACCGCGGGCAGGAGCTCGTTTATTATATTTGTCTTAATCCCGAATAGCGGAATAATTATTTAAAAAATAATTTTCATTGGAAAAATCGACAAAACCAAAACAAACACTTATAACTCGAGATTGACTGTAAGGTGGTAACCTAACTTCGCGGGTTAGCTAGTAGACTAATTTAAACATAATTTTACAGTTAGTTCTATAACAATGAGCGTCCCAACACCCAAAGTGATCCTTCCAGTGGAGGAAAGATAGACGCAAACTTTGGAGCTGGTCAAACTTAATAAAAAAGTGTAATTTTTTTCTTTTTTCACACTAAAAATATCTAATGCTTCTAAAATAATTCTCTTGAGTTAGGTCTATCATTTTAAGGATAATTTTGACAAGAACATGACAGAAATCGAAACTTTCATATCTAGATACTCGAGTATCTGTTTATATAGGCCATAAAGGCCTTATCCAGAGCTCTGAACGAAATGGCTTACCGCATCATTTTACCAATTCCCTAGTATATTAAGCCACTTAGACCATTCTGAAATTGAACTACTACGAAAGAAAATTTAGTAATGTAGTTACAGAAGATTCAACCTACGAAGACACTAGGTGGACCGATCATCTGTGGGGTGATCACGTAGCTTTGATTGCAATGCAACTGCAGAAAAAACATTCGTAATTTGAAAATTACTTTAGTAACTATGCACATAAACTATGTATAAACTGTCAAACCCATACAAATTTGTGTTTCTATTGGTAGCAATCAAGTCAATGACTGTCAATCAGTCAATGACTGGTAGAAAATGCTTTAGCATTAAGTCCTCCGTTCGTACTGTTTTAGTGCAATAAAGAATTATAAACAAATTCGTCTAGCTGGTCTGAAACTGGCACTCTATTGGGGAGGCCTGTGTTCACCAGTGGACGTCTTCAGGTTGTTGATGATACAAGTAAAAGAAAACTTTAGTTCTGTTGTGTTAGTGTTTTTTAGTCAAAGTCAAGCTTCAGTAAAGTAGTACATATATCTAAATATATATAACTCAAAAGTGACCGACTGATATAGTGATCTATCAATGCACAGCCCAAACCACTGGCGACCCGTCCAGTGGTTTGGGCTGAAATTTAGCATGCAGGTAGATGTCATGACGTAGGCATCCGCTAAGAAATAATTTTTCAAAATTCCACCTTCAAGAGGGTGAAATGGGTGGTTGAATGATTTTCCCATAGGCCACGCTGCGGGCGAAGCTGCGGGCAGAAGCTCGTATAGTATATACTTGACAGCTTCTGTTCTGTTATATGGTGGTTGCAACAAAAGCGCAAATACTTGTTCTGAGTCTGGGTGTTGTGGGACCATGATCCTTGTAGTTCCTAGGCCCTAGACACAGGAAATCCTAGTTAGGATCCAAAATCTATGTATATGATGGTTGGGCGTTATTATTTCTATTATATACCTATAGTATATACACTGAATGCTTTATGATATTGAGAATAAACAGATACGTTTTTCGTCTCTATTAGCCTTATTAATAAACGGGTGTTAGTCTCGGATTAGTTACTTCAGCTTTTGTCCTTTTTTTGCTACTGGAATATTTACCTGGATCGAAAGAGACAAAAGATGGTGTAACTAGTCTAAAGCTAGTTCGTGTTTATTAATAAGACTGTATATGATTTCTTCTTTTTTTTCACTTTAAACGTTTACGAACTCTTAAGTATCTTCTAAGCAAGCATGTTACATCCTAGACCTCTTCATTCTCATTCATCAGGTGCGATAGTGGTCAAACGCAAACCTATCAAACAATAAAAAAAAACCTACCGTTTAAAATTCATTACCAATAGTAACACTCAAAATCTCACAAATTCACGTTCCCGCCAAAAATTCCACTGCAATGTATATCTTAATACTTTGGACCAACAATGAAATAAACGCGAAACCCCAAAGGTAACTCGAAGTAACTGATTATCTATAATCTACTCTATCACCTTACCTACACGTCTCAATTCAGCACTGAATCATCGGGCGGCATTACCGAGCCGGTGCTATCGAGGTCTTCAATCCGGCGATAATATCTTAAAGTTGGCCCCTGAAAGACCCAAGGATGACTTAGTTATTTCCTTGCCACATATTTTGAGGACGGTCCACAGAAAAAATAAGGACTGGGGTTGCCAATCTATACTAATATTATAAAGAGGAAAGATTTGTATGTAAGTATGTTTGTAACGAATTGGCTCAAAAGGCATAAGACCGATTTTAAAAATTCTTTCACCGTTTAAATTTTACATTATCACTGATGAATATAAGCTATTTTCGTTGTAAGAAAAAATGTTTTATGCCAAAATGTTTAAAAAATAGAATATATGTTAAAATATTATTCATAATTTAATTTTATTTATTGTAATTCATTTTTAAGATCTTTCTAAATATCTCAAAATCGAAAGTATTCAGCTTTTAGGCAAGCGTGTTACATCCTAGACTATATCGTCATTTACCATCAGGTGCGATAGTGGTCAAACGCAAGCCTACCATACAATAAAAAACAAAGTTTGGTCAAAGCAACATGTGACCAAAAAGCCTACTGATAGTGGTTTGTTAGATTGTGTTGTCTTTTTGGTTTTCTGTTTTTTATTATATTTCTATTTTCGTTTATATTTTTATATTTTGTAGTGTTTTGTTATTATTATTTTGTGGTAGTTGTTATAATTGTGGTAATAAGTTAAAACAATAAAGACATGAAAACAAAAAAAAAAAAAAAGAAATAGAAATAGCAATAAGCGGGTCACATCGGTGGCAGAACCGAGAACCGATGAGGAAGAAAGGTTCTAGAGTGGCGACCACGAACTGGAAGACGACGCACAGGCCGGCCCTCTTCTAGGTCTTCTGGCTTATGATGATAAAATATAAATCTACCATTAAACGCCACAGCAACTAATAATTATAATTAACTAGTTGAGCCCCGCGGTTTCACCCGCGGATAAAAAGCGCAAGCTCATCCCGCGGGAAAATTTCACTTTTCCGGGATAAAATATAGCCTATATGTTAATCCAGTATATAAGCTATCTTGGTACCGAATTTCATCCAAATCTATTCAGCCATTTGAGCGTGAATGAGTAACAAACATACACACATACAAACTTTCACCTTCACTATAATCCAGTGCATTCACACACACACATCAAAATCGCATTAAAAAAAAGATATAAAATCGTGCTGGTCGGTGTGGGTGCGACAGAATATTTGGCCATGTTATAATATATATTTCATACCGGTTTACAGTCAAGCATAAAAAAATTGGGACGAACAATCAACAAAATTTTCTAAAACCGTGGCCAGGCTATTCATTTAACCGTAATCGAATATCTGCTGGCCTAATTTACCATTTGTTTACATATCGGCATTCAAATGGTGTTAAAACAATATTTGGCTCGAAACTCGAACGGTTCTCGGAAAGTGATATCTAACCCTAAAAGCTAACGTTTCATAATAAACAAACAATACGATAGATTGTTTAAGTTAATTAATGGGTTATAATTACAGTTACTGTTATTATAGCCTCTGTGGTGTGGGGGTTGAGCTGGTTGGCTCATAGCCCGGAGGTGACAGGTTCACATCCCGCGACGGCAAATTTTTGGGCACAAAAAAGCGTAAATACTTGTTCTGTGTCTGGGTGTTGTGGGACCAAGGTCCTCGTAGTTCCTGAGTCTTTAGATATAGGAAATTCTCCAAAACAAGTTTTGGGCTTTTTTAACTACTTGTCGTGCAGCGGGAATCGAACCCGCCGCCTCCAGGTAGAGCCGAACCACCACACCACAGAGACTGTCAAATTATTAGGTTGGTTGTTTTAGTTGGGATAATTTCATGGCTACATAAACATTTTTTTGCCAACGGTAGTACCTTTCAAACCAGGCTTAGATTAAAATCGACTTCCCCAATCCAATTTATAGGTAGAGCATAAAATATTTCTGAAAATTTTATTTCCATGTACTTTTGCTTAGGAAATTTGTTTGCTTATCGTAAAATGTGCAGGAGTAAGCGAGACGAAAATTATATAAACAGAACGAAGAATGGTTACCTTATTTTTTGTTACAAATTGTACTTGTATAATTCAATGCTCAATTGTACACTTGTACTTATTTATCCCACAGTAAAGAAGAATACCATCATTATATGTTTGTTTAAAAATTGTGATTTACTAAACAATAATAAAATTATGTGTGTGACGGCGGCTACGTCTAGTTATAAACTCTATGCGCAGCGGGCAGTACCGTAATTTATCCTGTGGCAGCATTTAAATTTATTACAGTGGCAACACCGGCAACTGTCGTCGCTGCCCCACCCATCTGGCTTTATAAAGAGATCGCTCAGTGTACTACGATCATTCTTGTTCCAGACACGGCGCGGTGTGGACATGCTGAAGGAAAATAGTTATATAGGTTGCAATCTACGCAGAACCCGTTCTGCCCACATGTGTTTGGACCTTTCGTCGTAGACTGCGGCCCGTTGGTCGTTGTAGATCCAAACCACTGCACTGTTATAATAGTTGTTGTATTTGTTAAAAAGAAAGTCTACGCGCAATCCGATGTCTGATCCGCACTAGTTAAAATAGGCACATAAGCACACGACGGTGGTTAAGTGACGACGCGCTTAAGTAAAGAACGTACGGACTTTTACAGCCTTATTAATAAACGGGTATTAGTCTCGGGTTAGTTACTTCAGCTTTTGTCATTTTTTGCTACTGGAATATTTAGCTGGATCAAAAGAGACAAAACATGGTGTAACTAATCTAAAGCTAGTTCGTGTTTATTAATAAGGCTGTTATAGTTTACCTAAGCGTATATAAAATTGCTGTACGTGCTGTATTGGCTCGTACAATGTGGTAAAAACAGGTGACCTATATTTTGTGTTATTTATAACCTCTTTTTACCTTTTTGTAGTAGGTAGTGTAGCTAGTAGTACTTAGTATTAGTTGTTATATAACTGATAGAATACTTTTATATATTAGTTGTCAAATCACAACGTTTTATCTAAAATTTTGACATTCTGCGAAAGTAGTTGCTGATTTAAAATTGCTGATGTCAATAGCATAAAATTGTCTCAGCAGCGTAAATTACAGTCAACAAATACTATAGTCGCTTACAAAAAAAATCCTACCATATAACGGGAGCTGTCTTCGCAACGTCCAGTGTAACTTGAACTAAGATTAATAAATGGCGAGAGGAACTTTCCACTGGGGAGTGATACAAGGAGGTCAGGATGGGCTGGTCAAATTTTGTCAGTCCAAAACAAGGGTTTCATATGAAATTACAAATAGCTTCAGCTGTACTGTAACGTAGTAGCACCTCAGACTACAATAATAAAGTAGATATCACACTTAGAACAACTCTGTACATTGACAGCCTCTGTGGTGTGGTGGTTGAGCAGGTCAGCTCATAAACAGGAAGCGGCGGGTTCGATTCCCGCGGCAGGACAAGTATTTGTGCACCGAAAAAAGACGCAAATACTTGTTCTGTGTCTGTGTGTTGTGGGACCATGGTCCTCGTAGTTCCTGGGTCCCTAGATACAGGGAATCCTAGTTAGGGTCCAGGATTTATGTATGTGATCGTTGAGCGTTATTATTATTATAGGAGAATACAGTAATGTAATGTTGTGTGGTGTTCTGAATAAATGTCTTTTTTTTCTTTCTTTCATCTCTAAACCACTCAAAATGGTATTATACCATCTCTAATCTCCGGAGTATATACTATTAGCCTTATTAATAAACGGGTATTAGTTTATGATTAGTTACTTCAGCTTTTGTCCTTTTTTTGCTACTGGAATATTTAGCTGGATTGAAAGAGACAAAAGATGGTTTAAATAGTGTAAAGCTAGTTCGTGTTTATTAATAAGGCTGTATGTGTGGGGGTGTGAAGCTTGCGTCAAACCCCCAAGCGAATATAGTCGTCTATAAAAACTTAGCTCTTACTCGTAATTATTGATAGATATATTAATATAAATAGTTTTTATTGACGTCGTTAAATGTTTTGAATGTAGATGCCACAGTGTAAGGAAATCAGTAGGATAACTTACTTATTACGTTTTACTATTCACGTTAACTTAATTACTCTTATTATCTTGCAGTCTTAGGTACGTATTAGAGAACGATGCTCAGTCATCGATCAGTGCTCAAGTAGAGATTTCATTCATAAAGTAATCAATTAGTGATTGAAATCTCTGCTTGAGCACTGATCGATGACTAAGCATTGTTCTGTAATACGGACCTTAGATCCGTATTACAGAACTATACTCAGTCGTTGATTGACTACTATTGACTATTGACTATTGACTAGTGACTATTGACTATTGACTAGTGACTATTGACTATTGACTATTGACTATTGACTATTGACTATTGACTATTGACTATTGACTAGTGACTATTGACTATTAAATATGTAAATAATAAATAATAACGCCCAACGATCACTGCATACATAGATCCTGTGACCTAACTAGAATTCCCTGCGTCTAGGGACCCAGGAATCACCAGGGCCATGGTCTTACAACACCCAGACTCAGAACAAGTATTTGCGCCTTTTTTTCTGTGCCCAAATACTTGTCCTGCTGCGGGAATCGAACCCGCCGCCCCCAGATTATGAGCCGACATACTCAACCACACACCTCAGAGGCTGTCAAAATATTGATGATAAGGTAATAAAATAGGCGCTCTAATCGCTGATAGCGATCTCTTCCAGACAACATTTAAAGCAATATATCATCTTTATTCCTGCTCAATAGAGCTTTATGTGATCAACACAAAACAAAGTTATACCAGCCTATAAATGGAGCTAAAAAAATTACTTCAGTCGTGTAGTCTAAACCACTCTAATTTGATTTTTTATTATTATTATAATAAAAAATAAAACGCTCGTTTAATCACACTCGTTTTATTTTTATTATTATTTTTTCATAATAAAAATGAAACGAGTGTAGTTTAGACATGTACAGTGAAAAGTTTTGGCGGGAAAACAAAAAAGATCGTGTCAGCGCATGGTATTATTTTCCAAACTTGTGTTATTTTCACTGTTGGTGCATAAAATTGGTGGCACTTTATTCGTTAAGTGCTGGATTACAGGCATGAGTGTGGGAAAGTGGTATATTGATGGTGAAACGTTTCTTTTCGTGTTGTTTCCAAAACTCCATAGAAGCTTCTGGTAAAGTTGCCACCACTTTACTAGGAGTATGACTTGACTAGACTAGACTATGACTGGACTTGATGACTTGGACTGTGGACTTGACTTGACACATACAACATACGTATGTATATAATAAATTAACTTGAAAAATTTATTACTTGACACTGGATAAATACACAAAAGTGTGGAGCCAAAAAAAAGTACAGTGAAAAAAATTGGATGTGTAATTGTTTTCACTGTACTTGTGTAAACTGTGTAAATGTGGTAAAGGTTTCCACTTTTTACGAGCGGAGTGGGCACTCGGAGTGGTCATGTTTGCTCACACTGGTCGTAAATCGTTCACAACAACTTCATGTCGAAACGGTAAACGTCGTAATGCTTACGTCTTTTTACCTACGCTTTGATATAGTACTTAGGTAACTTAACTTAGGTGCTCTTTTGGGAATGGATTTAAGCGATTTCTATTCCCAAAAGAGCACATCATCAGTTGGAAAACGTCCACTTTTGAATATGGGCTTCACCATTTCACACCGCTTTATCAGAATCAGAAGTTACTTTATTGTATAAAAACTGTGTACATGCAAAGGTCTTAAAAATGCTATAAAAATGGTCACAAACAGAATTATCCATTCCGGACGTACAATAATATAGTTGGGTACACAGCACTTACAGTAACTATATGGGTATAAAACCAAGTATTTATTAACATTGCAATATGAAAATGCTATAGGAACTAAAAAAAAAACATCAAAGTGTAAAATGTTATTCAAAAATATTATTTTCTTCTTTTACTCACTATCAAAGAATTCATTTAAATTATAGTGAACCTTACCGATTAACCATTCTTTGAGTTCATGTTTAAATCGGTTACCATTGAGAGCTTTTAACTGCGGAGATAGGTGGTTATAAATTCTAACGGCACAGACGAAAGAACTATTGTAAAACATGGTGTTATTAGATTTATTTTATTTATTTATTTAGACGCTTATCATAGAGGTTGGGTTCGTTATAATGGTAGTAGTACCATTATGGCTAACGTCTTGGTGATCGTCCGGGAAATATCCACCCCGTTGTCGCCACCTGAAACACGTCGTGAGCGATCCGGACGATCTAGTCAGTCTAGTCTAGCCCTTCTGGCTCAGGTACCGCTTTCGGCACTGGTATAAGATACCAGCGTAACACAATCAGACACCGACCCCGCCGGTGAGGGCGACGTACCCCCCGTAGGTTAGCTAGAACGGTCGCGACTTTATAGAGTCCACACTTCCAGTAGACATAGTCTTCTCGATCCTCTTATCCCGGCCAAAGCCCAACCCGCGGCTCGTACCTTAGGGGTGCCCTTGATGAGATGGTTGCCTCCCATTTTTGAAGGCTGGGAGCCTTAAGTGCTTGTCCTCCCACCCAGAGATGTTGTAAAGATTAGAGACCAACAGCATAAGCCCTATAAAAAAACCGTGAAGACATAGAGTGACCCTATTTTTAGACTGGTAAAAGAGCACACGGTAAAAGAGCAACGATCTCTTTTTATGTTCTCGTCATATTATAGGATTTCAATTTACTCTAAAAATTGTTACTGTTTTGGGCACAGAAATAGCTCTATTTACATATATAGGAATATCTGATTTATCTCAGTGAGTGATTGTTTTCTGGAATATATACCAATTGCCCAATTGGGCTGCGGGGCACACAACCAATTACAATTTTTTGTGTATTGGTTCCACACTTTTGTGTATTTAGCCAGTGTCAAGTAATTGATAATCTATTAAGTTAATGATATTTCTCGCAGATATATGTCAAGTCATAGTACAAGTAATCAAGTAAGTCATAGTCTAGTCTAGTCAAGTCATACTCCTACAAAAGTGGTGGCAGCTTTACCAGAAGCTTCTATGGAGTTTTGGAAACAACATGAACAGAAACGTTTTACCATCATTATACCACTTTCCTACACTCATGCATGTAATCCAGCACTTAATGAATAAAATTCCACCAATTTTATGCACTAACACTGAAAATAACACAAGTTTTGGAAAATAATACAATGCGGTGACGCGTGTTTTTCATTTTCCCGCCAAAACTCCAAAATTACACAAATTGGTCTCAATCATCGAACATTACGAAAATCACAGAGCAGAGAAAATAAATACCACCGAGCGTCATTTGTTTCCTGTTCGGTGACAAAAATATTGCCGATAACTTGACAACTTAAAAAGACATTAAAAACCAAACAATAAAACTTTGACTGGTTTTGTAGTGTAGGTGTTTCAAACTGCTTTCATATAGCTTCAGAATCCGGCCCAAATCCGTCCCGAAAAACTTTCTAACAAGAGAGATTTGACTATATTTTTCAGGTAACTCTAAGTATCGAAAAAAAAGGGAGTTTTGGCGGGAAAGCGAAAAAGATTGCGTCACCGCATTGTTTTATTTTCCAAAACTTGTGTTATTTTCAGTGTTAGTGCATAAAATTAGTTGCATTCTATTCGTTAAGTGCTGGATTACAGGCGTAAGTGTGGGAAAATGGTATAAAGATGGTGAAACGTTTGTTTTCGTGTTGTTTCCAAAACTCCATAGAAGCTTCAAGTAAAGTTGCCACCACTTTACTAGGAGTATGATTTTGACTAGACTATGACTTGACTCGATGACTTCGACTGTGACTTGACACATATTTGAGTGAAATATCAGTCCGCAGTCATAAAATTTGTACTGTCTTTTTGTACCGCGCTGGTTCAAGTTGGCGCCAAGGGAAATACGTAGCTCTGATTGGTTCGCAGCGTACCGTTGTCATTGGTGAACAAAACAGTTACAAACTTCAAATTCTAATTTCTTATTTTTTTTTTTATGTTTTGGCTCCACACTATTGTGTACTTAGCCAGTGTCAAGTAATTAATAATTTATCAAGTGAATGATATTTCACGAAAATATGTGTCAATACACAGTCGAAGTCATCAAGTCAAGTCATAGTCTAGTCAAAGTCATACTCCTAGTAAAGTGGTGGCAACTTTACTTGAAGCTTCTATGGAGTTTTGGAAACAACATGAAAAGAAACGTTTCAGCATCATTATACCATTTTCCCACACTCACGCCTGTAATCCAGCACTTAACGAATAAAATGCCACCAATTTTATGCACTAACACTGAAAATAACACAAGTTTTGGAAAATAATACAATACGGTGACGCAATCTTTTTCGCTTTCCCGCCAAAACTCTCACCGCGCTGGTTTAAGTTGGCGCCAAGAAAAATGCGTAGCTATGATTGGTTCGCAGCGTACCGTTGTCATTGGTGAACTAAACAGTTACAAACATCAAATTCTAATTTCTTAGTTATTTGGAAGTTGTTTTTGGTGACAAAGAAATGGCATAGATTTATTCGTTACTATTTACGCCCCACGTTCTCACCCGTGGATAAAAAGTATTTTAATTATTTACTCATCCCACGGGAAAATTTCACTTTTCCAGGTACAATTTAGCCTATGTGTTAATCTAGTGTATAAGCTATCTTGGTACCGAATTTCATCAAAATTCAGCTGTTTGAGCGTGAAGGAGTAACATACACACATACACACACACAAACATTCGCCTTTATAATATTAGTGTGATCTATCTCTATTTCACAATGAAGTGTATAATAAAGTCATTATCATTAGAAAAATACATATATTATAGAATAAACGCGTACCCTATACAAAATGCAACCGTGTGACTTTAGATTGAAAGCGGTACCATCTCTATTTTATTTCTTGCAAAAAAACCTTACACAGTACGGCAGATGTTTATTTTCAATTTTCTCTAACCTTCCCTCTTCTACTATCAAGCGACTGTGAACCTTATTACAGCCTACTTAGCGTAACTTTCGAAAGTATAAGAGTGATAGTTTTAGACGGTGGAGTTTGCTCGTGAAATGTAATCTCGCGAACTATTGAGTTTTACGATGAAAGGCAAACGAAAGTTAATGTTTTCGGTGAAGCTGTTAGATTTAGCGGTGTAACTTTGAAGCAAATTAGCGCCAATTTTCTTTTGTAACGCTTGGTATTCTGGGCACTTTTGTTTTGTTTAATGGGAGCTTTTGTTTTCTTTACTGAGCATTTTTGTTTTATTGAAATAAAACTTCTTTGCGCACGTGAAACCGTGGGATTTCTGTAGTTACAACTCAATTGAAGGGTTGAGAATAAAAAGGGTTTAACTGTCAAATTGATAGTTTCGAGAAAATTTACTTTAAACTTTAACGACCTCATTTTAATGTGGAGTGCTTATAAAGTAATAGAAAAGGTTTATGTAAGTTTCAGTTGCTTGAAAATGTTTAATTCTATTTTAAAATACTGAATATAGTACTAATTCATACAATCACTGTAAAAATATTATATAATAAAATAAATATAATAATGTTTTTATGCTAAGCGAACTGTATTCCTGTGACAGATAAACCGTTTTTAGACTCAAAATCTCGAGATTTAAGCCTCATTTCGGTATTTTGAGAATGTATTTTTGTAGATAATTTCACGCTGAATCCAACGATACCCATAAGTCATATTGTGAAAAAAATCTGTTAAACCCTTTTTGTTCTCACCCCTTCAATTGTTTACACACCAAAAATCAATACTGTTCCATCCAAATGAATAAATGATTATGCAGTAATTTTATAAATGGACTGTTCGGTAATCTAATTTTAGGGGTTTTAACAAGAACCGATAGCAAATTGGTCGTTTTGAGGTAAAATTATACGGCATTCCAATTTCAATTATGATGAAATAGTGTTCAATTAATTTCGGCATAGTTGGGAAAGTAGTCAAGGTTGATCCATGTTAACACACTCTATAGGTAGTCAAGTTTGATCCATGTTAACACTCTCTATAGGTAGTCAAGTTTGATCCATGTTAACACTCTCTATAGGTAGTCAAGGTTGATCCATGTTAACACACTCTATAGGTAGTCAAGTTTGATCCATGTTAACACTCTCTATAGGTAGTCAAGTTTGATCGATGTTAACACTCTCTATAGGTAGTCAAGATTGATCCACGTTAACACACTCTATAGATAGTCAAGATTGATCCATGTTAACACTCTCTATAGGTAGTCAAGTTTGATCCATGTTAACACTCTCTATAGGTAGTCAAGTTTGATCCATGTTAACACTCTCTATAGGTAGTCAAGATTGATCCACGTTAACACACTCTATAGATAGTCAAGATTGATTCACGTTAACACACTCTATAGATAGTCAAGTTTGATCCATGTTAACACACTCTATAGGTAGTCAAGTTTGATCCATGTCAACACACTCTATAGGTAGTCAAGTTTGATCCATGTTAACACTCTCTATAGGTAGTCAAGATTGATCCACGTTAACACACTCTATAGATAGTCAAGATTGATCCACGTTAACACACTCTATAGATAGTCAAGTTTGAGCCATGTTAGCACTCTCTATAGGCAGTCAAGTTTGATCCATGTTAACACTCTCTATAGGTAGTCAAGATTGATCCACGTTAACACACTCTATAGATAGTCAAGTTTGATCCATGTTAACACTCTCTATAGGTATTCAAGTTTGATCCATGTTAACACTCTCTATAGGTAGTCAAGATTGATCCACGTTAACACACTCTATAGACAGTCAAGATTGATCCACGTTAACACACTCTATAGATAGTCAAGATTGATCCATGTTAACACTCTCTATAGGTAGTCAAGTTTGATCCATGTTAACACTCTCTATAGGTAGTCAAGTTTGATCCATGTTAACACTCTCTATAGGTAGTCAAGATTGATCCACGTTAACACACTCTATAGATAGTCAAGATTGATCCACGTTAACACACTCTATAGATAGTCAAGTTTGATCCATGTTAACACACTCTATAGGTAGTCAAGTTTGATCCATGTCAACACACTCTATAGGTAGTCAAGTTTGATCCATGTTAACACTCTCTATAGGTAGTCAAGATTGATCCACGTTAACACACTCTATAGATAGTCAAGATTGATCCACGTTAACACACTCTATAGATAGTCAAGTTTGATCCATGTTAGCACTCTCTATAGGTAGTCAAGTTTGATCCATGTTAACACTCTCTATAGGTAGTCAAGATTGATCCACGTTAACACACTCTATAGATAGTCAAGTTTGATCCATGTTAACACTCTCTATAGGTAGTCAAGTTTGATCCATGTTAACACTCTCTATAGGTAGTCAAGATTGATCCACGTTAACACACTCTATAGACAGTCAAGATTGATCCACGTTAACACACTCTATAGATAGTCAAGATTGATCCATGTTAACACTCTCTATAGGTAGTCAAGTTTGATCCATGTTAACACTCTCTATAGGTAGTCAAGTTTGATCCATGTTAACACTCTCTATAGGTAGTCAAGATTGATCCACGTTAACACACTCTATAGATAGTCAAGATTGATCCACGTTAACACACTCTATAGATAGTCAAGTTTGATCCATGTTAACACACTCTATAGGTAGTCAAGTTTGATCCATGTCAACACACTCCATAGGTAGTCAAGTTTGATCCATGTTAACACTCTCTATAGGTAGTCAAGATTGATCCACGTTAACATGGGTTCAAGGTTGATCCACGTGAGTTTAATAAACAGAAGCAAGAAATTAAACAAAATGAAAATGTACATAAAACAAAACAAAAGCGTTTAAATATATATAATAATAAAAGCTTTAAACAACACGATTGAAGTAAAACTTTTTAGCTTCATCTCTCTTGCCTAATATATGAAAGTACGTACCCTATATACGTATACTATACGTAAGCATAGAAAAAGAGTTACGTATATAGGAAGGGAGTAGTATGGAGTATAAGGGAGTAGTAGCGTATATATGAGAGGGAGATATCTCCCTCTCAACTTCGCTTCACTAGCTTACTCCCCAAGACATCGTGCGTTTTACGACAAAGAGTTTTAATTCAAAAAGAAAAGGAAGTACTCCTATTTACATATTTTTAAGATTCAAATTATTCGAAAAATGCCGATAAACCAATCGAATATAAATTTTCCACGATTTATTTTTGTACCTATCGTGTCCCGAAATATTTTTTATCAGCATCAAAGACCTCGTGTTTCCGGGAACAAAGGCAAATTATGATTACAAAGCTGATTCAGCAATCAGGTGTTTGAACTTCGCTGAGATTTTATTCACCCTATTTTTTATTTTTAACCAACTGGTAAAAACAGGATGATAATGTATATCGAGTCTGTGTAGTATTATGTATAGAGAGTTTAGGCGGGAAAAGGAGAAAGATCGCTTCACCGCATTGTATTATTTTTCAAAACTTGTGTTATTTTCAGTGTTAATGCATAAAATTGGTGGTGTTTTATTCGTTAAGTGCTATTATTATTATATTATCAATTACTTGACACTGGAAAAATGCACAAAAGTGTGGAGGCAAAACATAAACAAAATAAAGTATATATGTATGTATATAAATTAGCGTCGCCTAATTGGGAGATATGTAACAAAACCGAGGAAAAGACGTGTATCACATACGGATGAAGTGTGCCCGGAACCAGGCAGAGAGACGCAGGCAGAGAGAGAGAGAGAGTTTTTGAGGATTTTGGTGTTTGTTCATACAATCTGGGTCCATTGGAGAATCTTTGTCTTGTCCTACATCAAGTGAGGCACAAATGATTTATGAGCTGGCAATACACTGTCTCCAGCTTATGTTATGCTTAATTTTCTATTTGTTTTTTTGTTGGTTTTATTTTTATAAATAGCGTATATAGGTACGATACAATGGGGCTGGCATAAACTTTGTTTAAAAGCCCCTTAAAAATAGAATAAAAAAGTATATATGTTTGAGTATTTCTATGTAATCCGATTGTAGCCTAAACGTATTGTCTGATTTTGAAATGGGATGGTGTCGTTAAATTTGAATCTATCATCATCACCACCACCACCATCATCATCATCATCATCATCATCATCAACATCATCATCACCATCATCTTCTTCTTCATCATCTTCATCTTCATCATAAGACCGTTCAAAAAAAGTCTTCTATCACAGGGAGATAATTTGGTCAAATACAAAATGGTAGATGATACAATCATGTTCTTTTTCACGATTTTTTTTTTCACGTGATTCTTCCATATTTCCTGTTTCCTCGCAATGTTTAACTTACCAATACATTTAAGTAAGTGCTAATTCCGTACATAACTCGAAAATTCATGAATCTGGTTCGATCCGAACAGGTGTGTCTATTTAATAATCGTACGAGCTACCACTGAGGTACACTATATACTATAGTTTAGAATTGTTACTTTGAAAATATTTTTTCGATCAGCTCGACAAACTTCAAAGCCGGCGTATTTCCTTAAACAGGGAATTTCCATTCAAGTCTCACTTTCCGCTCAGAACTTAACCATTTCAGGAGTTTTTTTTATAACAAACTTTATTGTTTCCGATTTTCGAAAAACAAACCTGGACAATATTGTTTCGTTTTAACGATCCTCTGAATTGTTTTGGGAGTTTAATGGTTCGACCTGTTTACTTAGCTTCATTAAGTCAAGTTTCTTCAAATACAAAGTTTTGAAACAATATTAATATTTACTGTAAAAATTTGTTACATTAATAAAGTAATATTAAAACTGCGTGGCAATCTCACGATTCTATTCAATTTCAAAAAACTCAATCTCACGATTGACATGCGATCTCTTTGCTCTTTGAACCAGCTCACTAATTAATACTATTTTTTGACGTCATAACTTGATAAACTAATAAACGCCGGCTGCACACATGAAAAATTGTCACGTCCCGCCTGAGCCGAGCGTGCAAGCGAGAGCGCGGAACAAGCGATAGAGAAGCACGATTGGTCTAAGGTCTGTATTACAGAACGATGCTCAGTCATCGATCGGTGCGCTAGCAGTGATTTCATTTACTAATTGATCACTTTATGAAGTATCTCTGCTTGAGCACTGATCGATGACTGAGCATCGTTCTGTAATACGGACCTTAGTCTTGTCTTAAGACGTTATCATGTAAAATTATCATCAGTAAACTGATTTTACAGAGAACCATTTTTTACAGAAAACATACGCTAGACCAAAAAAGTAACTACTCTGAAATAGTTTTCATATAAAATGAGTATGTTTCCTAAGATAGTGTTTTTTTCAGGTGGAAATGCCTTCGCACTTCCCTGCCAATACGAGGTTGATGGCAAGAGTATGTGGACTCGAACCCATTAAAACTCCCGTGTTCCATTCGCCATCAGGATGGGGCGAAATAGGGTCACTAGCATTCACCGTCTCGCTCTGGCAACGCTTGGCACGAGGATTACCACTTGCCTATACGAGATTAAATACCTTACCAGACGTTCTACCGTACCCGCCCGACCAATATTTAATAATTATTATGTAGGTCATATCAGCACAAACCGCCGTACACACGCTATGACGCGGCTTTCGTCAGCCTTCGCGATAACCATCTACCTAGTAAGTATTTAAGAAGTATAAGAAAAAGTAAAAACATTGCGGAGTATTATACTCGTAGCTTTAAAATTACTTACCCTTAAAGTCAATTTAGTAACGCATCATAGCGTCTGTTTGACGGTTGGTGTTGTATTTAATTATATGTATGTATGTATATATGTAGGTACATAATTATTATGAATTACTGGTTGGGTGGGCTATCCATGCGGTTGGAGTGTGTGTAAGCTTGTTGGAGGATCTTTATCCGGCATGGTATTATTATTACATTTTGTCGGTGTCAGGAGCAGGTGGAATGTCTGGTAAGGTTTTAAGTAGTCAATGCATCTAAAGTATTACTAGTATTGACAGTAGGGAAAACTTTGGATGGCGATCAAAGAGTGAGGTTTGTTTGGTGTCATAATATAGTTTTGCATAGTTTTTCTTATCCACTTGCATGACCTATGGAGGATAATTTTATCTAAGATTATCTATTACTACCAAGTACTAGATAATCTTAGATAAAATTATCCGAAAATACGAAATTAGACAAACAATGTCGTTGCCCTTGTTTATGGCTTCAAAATTATATTCTGCACGAGTGAATCGTATTGCTTTTCAACTTTAATAATGTCACCACCGATAAACATCTACCCTCGGATTCGGTAATTAGAAATTCGGGTAGTGTTTGCTGATCCTTTTCAAATAGTTGAGTGTTTCTAATCCTGGGTCAAAATACTGATAGCTTTTTAATGATCGGTACTTTAAAGTCAAGGATGAATGAGTTGAGAATCCAAAATTGTTGGTCAAAGTAGCATTTTTAATGGACCACAAAAAAGGTTAAAAATCTTATTCTAATAAATTATTTGCATAACAATTTATTAGATAAAATAAATTGACTTTACCTTGGCATTTGAAACATGTAATTTTCCTTTCATAATTTTGTATTATTTATTTTTACAATGACTGTAATGTAATAACTGAACAATGATCTGCCCTTAGCCCCAATTTAACTAAGAAATTACAAAACTATGGTTATCATTGATAAGGACTACCTAATTATGCCAAGGTATTTAGGACAATACTTAATTTGTTATCTGAGGCACAACGCTTAAGGTGTGGTTATTGATAATGTAGGTATTTCGTTTTTTTATTTATTGAAATACAGATAATAATAATAATAACGCCCAACGATCACGTGCATATACATAGATCCTGGACCCTAACTAGGATTCCCTGTGCCCAGGGACCCAAGACCATGACTACGAGGATCATGGTCCCACAATACCCACACTCAGAAAGAGTATTTGCGCTTTTATTTCTGTGCACAAATATTTGTCCTGCCATGCAAATCTAACCCGCCACCTCCGGGTTATGAGCCGATCTGTTCAACCACCACACCACAGAGGCTGTCAGTATGACATGTTAATAATAAAGTATCTTTATTACACCATAAAGTGGTATGTGCGGTGGTGTACGCACAATTAGAAATAAGTACTTATGTTTATGTGTTATTGGCTGTATTGTCCTCCCTGTATTATATATATGATCATGTTAATAATAGGCTTAATTAATAAATATAAAAAATAATCTAACAAAAAGCACGGACCCAAGTGTCTGTGGAAATACAGTATAAAAAAAAACTAACTACTATAATCATAAATTAACTACTATAATGTTGATCAATAATAAAAACTAAATTGAACAAACTACATATTATTTAATACGAAACACATTTGGATCACGCTCACTTTTTTGAGTCTTTGTTTTTACCGAAATTTACAGCATCACATTCACCGGGAGTGTAGTCGCATTTTTCTATTTTTGACGCGGCGGTGTGCCTAATGCGGTTGCATTGCACCATCAAAAATGGGAGGCAACTAGCTCAAGAGCACATCTAGGATTCGAATATCGGTGTAGACCGATGTCGGGAGAATAGGATCGCGTAGACTTCACTATAACAACGAAAACCGAACATACAAACATACTGAATTTTAATGGAGAAGGGGAATGTTGAAGAGAACTTTTTTTGTGATAGTATGCTGTAGCAATTGAAGATTTTAATAAAAGACGGGTCTACATTGTTGATCACAATGTACAACAAGGAGGAAGACTTTACTATAACAGTGGAAACCAAACATACAAACACGTTAAATTTTAGTAGAGAAGTGGAAAGTTGAAGAGAACTGTTTTTGTGGTAGCATGTTGTAGAAATTGAAGATTAATAAAAAACACGCCTACATTGTTGATCACAAAGCACAACAAGGAGGAAAACTTCACTATAACAATGGAAACCAAACATACAAACACGTTAAATTTTAGTAGAGAAGCGGAAAGTTGAAGAGAACTGCTTTTGTGATAGTATGCTGTAGCAATTGAAGATTTTAATAAAAGACGAGTCTACATTGTTGATCACAATGTACAACAAGGAGGAAGACTTTACTATAACAGTGGAAACCAAACATACAAACACGTTAAATTTTAGTAGAGAAGTGGAAAGTTGAAGAGAACTGTTTTTGTGGTAGCATGTTGTAGAAATTGAAGATTAATAAAAAACACGCCTACATTGTTGATCACAAAGCACAACAAGGAGGAAAACTTCACTATAACAATGGAAACCAAACATACAAACACGTTAAATTTTAGTAGAGAAGCGGAAAGTTGAAGAGAACTGCTTTTGTGATAGTATGCTGTAGCAATTGAAGATTTTAATAAAAGACGGGTCTACGTTGTTGATCACAAAGTACAACAAGGAGGAAGACTTTACTATAACAGTGGAAACCAAACATACAAACACGCTTAATTTAAGTAGAGAAGCGGAAAGTTGAAGAGAACTGTTTTGTGATAGTATGTTGTAGCAATTGAAGATTTTAATAAAAAACACGTCTACATGGTTGATCACAAAGTACAACAAGGAGTGGACAAATATTAAACAGAGAATCTCGAAAAAGGTTATTGTCACATACTTTATTTCTTTCCCACGTGTATGTTATCAGCCACTACAAGACAATCTCCACTATCAGTCAATTGTTAAGAAATGATGTGAAGGTTTTAAATATCAGTTTAATTGTTATAATCTCTTCACTTGTCTCAAATGTAAACCAACTTTCAGAGGGAGGGCTCTAACGTATCTCCCCTTTGAACATCAATAAACTTTGTAGGTTTTTAGGAATAGTTCTCAATTTCGTCGTGTTGTTATTTGTTTGCGAAAGGGCTTGCCTGAATGGTATAAATGTAATGCAAGTTGTGGGTTAAATGACCAGTATTTGCTGTGTTTTACAATGGTTTATTTCTTGTTGGGGTTGGTACTGGTTGGGCTTGTAGGTAAGTTTAACTTTTTTTATTATCTTCTAATATATTTTTAACAATTTGCTATTTTAAAGCAACCATAGCTTTTATTTCCTTTTTTAATTGACTAAGTACCTTTAATCTAACTACTATAATAATAACAACTACTACTAAATATTAGCTACACATAGGTTAGTTAATGACAACGACTTGCAATCCATGGATCGTTGGTTTGATTCTAGCTGTAGTCTTGAGCTAGCAAATATTATCATAAATTCTATTGCGGTTCTTGTCATTTTCTAGTGCTTACCTGGACAAGTTAAGAATCAGATGTTGTGTGTTCGGCAAATTCACTTTTAGGATCCGATTCTCAATACAGACGTAAGCTAGTGCCGCTTTCAGGAATTTTCAACACATAATAGTATCAAACGTTAAAATAGGAATACTTGGAATACTAAAAACATTTGAATTTTGTTTACAATTTCAGTTCTAATTAGATCAAAAATAATTTTACCATTGTTCAATTGAACTTGTTACGTAGAAATCATATCTCTTCGTCCTATTTCAAATAATGAAAAAATGGGGAGATGGAAAATATTGGAGTGGAATTCACCACAGTAGTAGTAGTAGAGAATAAAATAAAATACTGATGAATATATTTCGTTTAAAGTGAAATAAATTAGATGACTTGATTAAATGTTTTTTACTACATCGGACAGTTTAATTATGATCTTATTTCACCGAATGTTAAGTGACAATACTAATGGTCAAAGATAAGCCTTACCAATTCTAAAATGGGAATTGGCTCTCAAGTGAGGTGAGCGCCGTTACGTCGTTCACTGCTAAGTCTATAATAAATACATTATTTGCAGGCTCGTCTCCAACAAAAGACAAAGAAGATGTCAGAATTGTAGGCGGTGAAGACATCGACATCACAGAGGCTCCTTACCAAGTGTCAGTACAATATAGAGGAAGGCACTCGTGTGGTGGCGCTATAGTCAGCAATGACATCGTCATCACCGCTGCTCACTGCATAACGGGGTAAGAGAATATCATCAACAATTCTTCAGTTTAAATTAAATAGTAAACAATCAATAACCATAAGATGGTTTAGTGCTTCTTCGCCGTGTGGTTTCGGTGTGCTAATAGGATCACCTCGTCTCTTTCCGTGGGTGCCATGAAAGCTGGCTAAGAGAATAATCCAGGGAATAGGCAGCAGCATTCCTCGGTACATTTAAATCTTTTGCGATCAACGAGCCACAAAACTATAAAGGTCCAGTGAGGAATTTAATGGAAGAGGTCTGTGTTCAGCAGTGGAGGACTTTCATCTGTTGATATAGGTGGTGCTTCTTTGGGGTATCGTTACGAAGTAATTCAAACCAAATAACGAAGTTCGTTGGCATGACCTAGTATTATAATTATTATCTGTGACATGGCTCTGCGGATTAGCAAGCTGAATTGGAAGTAGACTTGTCGTATTTACTGCAGAATCAGCCATCGTTTCAGTGGAGTGGACGTGTTTTATAGTAGAGAGGCAAAATGTAGCGTAGGAAAATAATTATGTGACTCAATGGAGCGATAACGTGAGATATACGATAACAACCCAGCTGGCATATTGACTGGCAAAGAAGAGCTGAAGATTTGGTCACTGGTTTTTAGAGCATATGTCGAGCAATTGATGCAAGTACGCTGGTAATGATGACCCTGTAGAATGGTTTGCAAATTTTAGTTTAAATCACTATCAATTGCACTAAGACAACTTCCATCATTATTTTCAGATCATCGCCAGCTGATTACCAAATCAGAGCTGGTTCTACTTCAAACTCCGGTGGAGGAGCTGTTGTTCCCGTAGGGGACATGATGTGGAATCCTGATTTCAGCTACTCTAAGATGGACAACGATATTGCTATACTTTGGCTCTCCCAGCCATTAGTATTTAGTGAAGCAATTCAACCTGTCGCGATGTTTGATGCTGGTGAAGAGATCAAAGATGGAGATCTTACTGTTGTGACTGGGTGGGGAAATACAATGGTAAGTAAGGCAGATATTCTGATATTGAATTAAAAATACTGGTATGCTGGATTTTATAAAAATCCAAATGCTTCAATCAATCCGTGTCAGCATGCTGGAGGTATTCTCTTGCTGCTTTGTAATATAAAGATTGTAGTAGTCCCAGTCATTTGGTCAATTTAAAAGCTTCTTTGTCTTCAAAATGCTGAAACAAATTAATTGAAAAATTTGATTATAGATGATTGATTAACTCTCATTACATAACTACTAATCTTATTTCTCCATTGCAGGAAGGTGGTGGCTTCCCTTCATCTTTACAAGGAGTGCTGGTTCCAAAAGTAAGCGAACGCATTTGCGCTTCTGCTTACATGCCACTTTATAACATATCTCCAAGAATGCTCTGTGCTGGTTCACCTGAAGGTGGCAAGGATGCTTGTCAGGTAAGAGATCCTAATATCAAATCATTGACTTATTACGTTTCCATTGTAGAGACTATCTGTTTCTCATAGGTAGAAAGTAGTTTTCAAGTAGACAATCTTCACTTAACCGTTCCAGGGTCAAAGTTCTAAAGCTGAGGATTTCACAGAAATAACCTCTGTGCATAATTAAAAAGTGTCAAGTAATTCTAAACTATTTTAATTTCAGGGTGACAGTGGAGGTCCTCTGGTTTACAACGGGAAACTCGCTGGTGTCGTCTCATGGGGCCTTGGCTGTGCCAGGCCTGACTACCCCGGAGTCTACGCAAAAGTATCAGCTCTCAGAAGCTGGGTTGACGAGAACATCTCTCATTTGAGAATGAAACACCTATTGAGAGCAACTGTATAACGACTTGGATTATGAAATGGAATCTTGCAAATAAATTGGTTATAAAATTATTGTTTATTTCTTATTCCTACAAAAATTATAACAACCTCTAATTTTTCCTGTAGACTTTGTGTATACTGGTTTTTACTGTCATATATGGCTTGCAGGATAATCGAGGACTTAACGTAACGTACCCACTGAAACATGGTTATTTGGCAATCGTGGAGCACTCTTTGGAGCACAGAACATGATTCAGGTTGTACCACAATATGACTCTAGGCTCACCAAACAATAGGTTTAAGCACTAAAATCACCGTAAGCGACTATTTTTGACCAAACTACTCTGGATTAACAACTCGAATAATCCTGAAAGGGATTTGGTTCTATCAAAATAAACCTTTCCAGCTGACCTTGGAACAACGGAAGAAATACAAATCCACCGCCGTAAGCTTTGCTCCAATTCGAAAGATAAAGTCCGAAAGTGCGTCCAATAAATCCCGGATTCACCATCAAATGTGTCACGATAGGGAGAACTTCTCCAATAGAAACGACGATTTAAATGAACGAACGCCTCTGAAGCCGAATTCCCAGAATCCTTTTAAAGTTTTAAAGGCAGTTCGATTCTTTTAATACGGCTCCGTGATCTATTGCGGTGACAGTTCGCAATGTTTTGGAAGGCTTAGAGAAGACTGTTGGTTTGTTGGTACATTTTCATACTAAAGAAGTAAACTTAGAGAAGTAAAGGTTTTTTTATTGGTCAAGATGCGAAGTCAATTTGGAAAACTTTATCTGCTGAGTAAACGCTTCCCGCATTAAGAAAAGAGCTGATCCAACTTCAGACGCAGCAAATGAGTTGTTCAGGTCTGTGAGTCACTTCAGGTGACCTCCTATTTTGTAATAATGTTAAGCCTACCTACATTATATAAATACTTGTCGCGAATAAGATGGAACCGACATGTAAATTATTTATAAAGGTACTAATAAATCTAATTTAAAAAATAATAAAGAAAAAGGGTTTTACGAAAATGACAACGCTTTACAGGCGTCTTCTTTATATTTAATACAACTAACAGACAATAATTATGGTTAAAAAAAATCTTAAATTTAATCAGACCATTGCGATCCTTGTCATTTCAATCAATGACAGGAACATAAAAAAATTACTGCTATTAAATTAAAAGTCTAGAGTTTCGACAAGCACCTTCAACTTAAAACTTCTTTGGATTTCGTATAACTGTGTCGACGCCATAAAATAGAAATGAAATCTAGACAAAAAAGTTTGATTGATGCTTTCAAAGGCAAGAAATATGAGTTCAATCCAGCGAAAATCACTCAAATTACATGGAAAATTGATTCCAAAAGCAGTGAAATCAAACAGTGTGCAAAAATTACGCTCCTTCCTTTACAATCAACGAATTCAAACATAAAAGCCAATAAAGGCAGCGACATACGAACGTAGATTGCTTGGAGATAGAATGTAAGAACAAACACGGCTGCTACGTCGAGCCGAACAATGGGACACTAATGACGGGTTATATGGAGCTCTCTGGAAAATTGACATGCTTTTTAATGGGACGTTAAATAGATATGCCTTATACCCCGTGACTTCGCACGCTTGGGCTATATTGCAGTTGGGTCAAAAAGATCGGGAGGGAGTTGGCCGGACAGCAGTCGCACCTCTTCTCGCCCCGGTACGGTGGACGAGGGCTAGGGGGTTTTAGTGGGTTCGAGTCCCACATACCCCCATGGGGGTGGTGGCAGGGAAGTGCGAGGGCATTTCCCCTTCTCCTCCTCCAATGTCCTCGGCGTAAATCTTTTTTATTACATTTCATAAAACGCCATCTAGCCCCAAACTACGCAAAGCTACTATGGGACCCAGATAAGTGATACAAAACTTAAATACTTTTTTGTTTGTAAATACATACATAGAATACACACAATAACACCCAGACACAGAACGAACATCGATATTCATCATACAAATATTTGTTCTAGGCGGGAATCGAACCCACGCTCCACGGTTTAGAAGGCAGGGACTACAAACTGAGCTATCGGGCTAGTCTAAACTCATCTACATCATGAATTTTCATTTCATTACATATTAAGAAGCTGTTAAGCCATTTAGTCGTTACAAGGTAACAAACATACAGACAGAGTTACTTTTGAATAGCATAACGACAAGGCTTTTTCATTCAAAAAAAATAGGTGAGAATGTTTTTGTCTAATATTTAAGCGTCACAGCCACCCGTTCAATAGGCTCTGCCATTTTCATATGTCCAATTGTAAGTTATCAATTATTTTATAGTTAGTTAGCTCAATATGCGTATTTCGAACCCATGACCATCGGATTGCAAGTCGACGTTATTGTCAATTGTGCTACCAATTGCCAAGAAATTTCCACAAATAGCAGGTAATTAGTCAGATAGCCTCTGGGGTGTGGTGGTTGAGCAGGTCGGTTCATAAACTGGAGGCCGCGCGTTTGATTCTCGTGACAGGACAAGTATTGTGCACGGAAATAAGCGCAATTACTTGTTTTGATTCTGGGTGTTGTGGCACCATGATCCTCGTAGTTCCTGGGTCCCTAGACACAAGAAATCCTAGTCAGGATCCAGGACTTGAGTATGTGATCGTTGGGCATTATTATTATCATTAATTTGCGGGTAAAATCTAACGTGATTTATAATGTTTTGACGTGTTTAGTTCGCGATAAAGATTACCTATGCCTCATCGTAAAGATACCGCAACAAAATTGTCTCCTGTCTTCAAAATCAGAGCAGGTTTCGGAACATAAATTCGATTTTATTTTCTTCCTTAAATATTATTTTGTAAACAATATCACGTAAAATCCAATAGGCCATGATGGTTAGGATAAGGTTTGTTCTGAGAAAAATCATTATCTCGAAATACTTTGAACTAGATCCGGCCGCGGCTCTACACGTGTGGTAAAAAGTCTAGGCTTTTCATCAGTGGAAAAAATATGTTCATACACAGTTGACTCTCGTTAATTCGAAACTCGAGGGACTCTTAAATTATCGAGTGTTTAAAATATCAAATAGTTCGAAATTTTTGAGACTAAACATACCAATTCGAGCATGACAAACTAATCATTACCAAAACAAAGACTCGTGTACGATGATACAAGCTTGAACTTGCTCTGCAATGTACTTAGATGTCTCCGCGGTGGGATGGATTACTCGGACTTGTTTATAAGAGGATCAAGTGACTTATTCGAATTGTCGAGTAATTTACGCCCATAAGTTCGAATTAACGCATCATTTTGTTGCGTAGCGTTGATTTTTTCGTTCGAATCACCAAGTGCATAAAAATGCATTAATTTAGTTCGAAATATAAAGATATTTCTAGAGAAATCCTGATAATTTTGAATTATACAGAGGTAAAAATAATTGCAGGTTTGAATTAACGAGAGCCGACTGTATTTAAAAACGCTTTATATTCACTCTTTTTAATTGTGAATTTTAACTTTAAGTTCTAGTGTTGGTGTACTTATTAACTAAAACTATATTTAATTCTTTAAATTGTTATAATACCTATTGTACTTTCAAAATGGAAAAAACTGTCGGAACACAGTACTGAGCACCATACGATCATCTTGTTCGCAGACTAACAATAAAAAATATTTTATTCTATTCTATACTACAAACAATTTTTTTGTTATTTTTGCAGCTCTATTTGAACAGCAAAATTTTATTTTGTTTTGAGCTGTAACGTTTATGCAAATACAGGGCTATGAGACACATTTCAAAGAGTAAAACGTTCGCTTTGCACATTCTCTTATTACTCTTGTACAGTTTAGAGACGCGATTTCTTAAATTCTGAAATATTGAGTCGTGAATCGCGTCGCAGCTGCTGTGCTATTTGAAATGAAATTCACATCGCTTGTTCGGTTGACGTTCCAGTGAAACGTGGATGGAATCTGAATTCGATTACTTTCCTCGCTTGCATTATTATCTATGGTGTTTCTGTACGTGGAGTAATCTACTTGGATAGGATTTTCGTTTGTATTTTCGTGTCCCATATTTCCGTAGAATTCCACGCTTGATTCTGATAATTGCGCTGTGATTTCACAGCTTTGCGAACAGTATATGAGGAAATCTGCAGGAGAACTAAAGTGACTAATAGCTCTTACAAATAGCAAGTTGAAATGGCAATGGGCAGGCCATATCGCTCATAGAACGAACCGATGGGGATAAGGTTGCTAACATTTTTTCAGCGAAATACAGTATTTTTCAAAATAAGCTTTAAAAAAATATAGTACACTTCTAAAAAATACAGTAAAATTACATATCATCATTAGCCCAAATAATATAACAAATGATTGTAGATGCGTTCGAAATCCGGAATTCACTTACACGAACTCGGATTACTCAAAATTAAATGCGCGTTAACTATTTAAAAATATAAATATTGTTAGATTTCGTAAGGTGTTGAAAATATAGTATTTTGTTCGTACTATATATTTCTTCAACAGTATAATTATGTACGCCGACTCGAATTGTAGTACAATACTGTATATTATAGTACGGATGGCAACTCTAGATGGGGAAGTAACTTTCTCGAGTGGCAACCATGAACGTATGATGCAACGTAGGACGGGCTTTCACTTTGTGGACCAATGGTCAATACTGCGGGTAGCCAATGGATGTCTTGTCTCTACGACTGACCGCGTCTATGCTCATATAGTAAGATAAATAAATAATAATAGTGGACATTTCACACAGCGCCATCTAGCCCCAAACTAAGCAAAGCTTGTACTATAGGGACCGGATAACTGATACAATACTTTTGTTTGTAAATACATACATAGAATACAATATAACACCCAGACACAGAACAAACACATATGTTCATCACACAAATGTTTGTCCTAGGTGGGAATCGAACCCACAACCCACAATTCAGATGGCAGGGGTACTACCAACTGAGCTATCGGGCCAATCAATCTATCTATTTAATGTCCATGTAAAATTAAAATAATAATAATGTTGGCTTTAAACAGTTTTTTGACTGTTTTATTTATATAGAACAAATAAACAACAACAATTTAATAATTTTCATTTACTGTATTTACCTCCAAACAGTAAGCGGTCCATGGCAAGATCAAAAATAGTCAAATAGTCTCTCATCACTGAAAGGTTATGAACCTAAGAAGCTTAAGTACAGTAGAGCAGAGTCTACTGTATCAAAATCCACGATCACATTAATTTAACATTACCCGAAATAACATTTGAAAAATTAACACGCGCAATAAAATGCGTATGCGAGGCCAGATAAAAAGGGTCGCCCTTTTTAAAAATTCAGCATCCTTTGAATAAAATCACGCTAGACGATTCCGGCGAGATAGCAAATTACGAAGGAAGCGAGCAAATGAAGCGAAGATGCGATTATTTTGCTCTGGGACCTTAGGAAAATTTATACGAAATGTTCGCCTTTTATTTAACGAGTTAGGTGTTGGTTGGTGACGAGCGGAGCGGATAGCGTTTTTCATAATTCATAAGTATTCATCTAATGGTCAATGTATGTCCTACTTAGCAATATTATGGTACCAAAAAGTGAGACAGCTGTATATAGATGAAATAATTATGTAAATAACTAAAAAATGTTTGTTTATCTATCTCTCTCTCTTGCTTTTTCTCTATGTCTCTCTCTCTCTCACCTTCTTTTTCTCGCTTTTTCTCTCTATCTCTCTCTTGCTTTTTCTCTCAATCTCTCTCTCTTTCTTGCTTTTTCTCTATGTCTCTCTCTCACTCTCTATCTCTCTCTCTTGCTTTTTCTCTATCTCTCTCTCTCTCTCTCTCTCAACATTTAGCAAACGAATATTAACTCTTGTATTTTAAGAGGCTAATGCTGTTTTTATCTTCCTTAACAGCATTACCAGTCGTATAGGCGAGCACATTAGGCGACCGTCAAAAGTGGGAGGCAAACTAGCTCAAGCGCACTGCAGTACGAGCCTCAACTTGAGCTGGGATAAGAGGATCGAGAAGACTACGTTCATTGGAAAAGTGGACACTATATAAATTCATGATCATTCCAGGTACGTCGATCTCGCTGGTGGTATCGGTGTCTGATTGCATGACGCTGGTATGTGGGAAAGTGGTATAATGATGGTGAAAAGTTTCATTTCCTGTTGTTTCCAAAACTCCATAGAAGCTTCTAGTAAAGTTGCCACCACTTTACTAGGATTATGACTTACACTAAGCTATGACTTGGACTATGACTTGACACATATCTGCGTGAAATCCAATCAATCAATCAAATAAATATTGGAACCATTTGCCAACACTCGTGCACGTTCACGAACACTTAACGGATAATAATCCACCCTTATTACACATTAAAATTCAAAAACACGGGTAATGGAAAAAAGTTCAAAATTCACAACCGCCATTTTCGGATTTTTTTCGGATTTTGGATTCGGATTTTTCAACGATACTTTATTTCGTGAAATATCTTAACTTGATTTTAATAACGCCCAACGATCACATACATAGATCCTGAACCCTAACTAGGATTCCCTGTGTCTAGGAACCCAGCCACTACGAGGACCATAGTCCTACAACACCAGGACTCAGAACAAGTATTTGAGCTTTTTTCTGTGCACAAATACTTGTCCTGTCGCGGGAATCGAATCTGCCGCCTACGGGTTATGAGCCGACCTGCTCAACCACCACACCACGGGAAGCTGTCAATCGTCTAATACATCGCTCCGCTCCTCACCTCGCCCTCTACACAACCATCAAACGATGCAAATTAGCATCTCAGTGTTTCAGGTTGCCCTGCATCTCTTTATTTGCAGTATAATTCAGCATTTGTCCTGTTTACAGCGTAGCTTTGTGTAAGCGTTTCGCATTTTCATCTTGAATAATGCATAATGTGGTCATTACTGTCGCAACTAATGCTTTTTTGTAATTTTTATACGAGTGCTAGCTGCGCCCTGTGGTTTCACCCGTGTGGTGAAATTTTTTTAAGTATCCGCTTAACTTTTTCTTTCATAAGAACCTTCTTATGACAGTAATAAACATAACACGCCTATTACACAACAAATGATTAAATGTCAGACAAAAAAGCTTAGCCTTAATATTCCAAGCTTAACGGTATGAAATTTTAGGTACTTTGCCTGTTGCTTGTTCGTATCTCTAATTTCAGTTTCTATTTGTAATGTTTATTAAGATAGTCACGGTATTTTTCTTGCACCGGTGTGACGTGGTGGTTACTTTTGTAACGTTCATTATCTCAACTGTAATAAATTATATACATCGTAAAAAACAGTAGAAAAAAATCACTGTAAGGTTTCTTGTAGATTCTTCTTTACGGTAGTAATCGAAGCTTCGGATCGAAGTTTTCTGTTCTGCATTGTGCCGGATTGCTTGCACCAGTAGTGTAAAAGAGACTTTTTTTTCAAACTCATATACTTTAATGGGCTTGCTATATATTATTTGACAATAAGGACTTTGTAATTTTATATGCTTAGTAAAATAACTTAATTTTATGTACCTTATATAATTTTGACTTGTAAAAGTGCTAAAAATAGCCTATTCGCAATAAATCTTTGTACTTTGACTTTGAAAAAAGAATTACCTAAAATTTTCCGTACGTTCACGCGCGAGGCGATGACCAAAGAAAATAGAGATTCATTCCCCAAGTCCCGTGTGCGTAAATAAGTTTTACTTCAAAAAGAAAACTCTTTACATCTAATATATTACCAACATTATAATTTGGCATCCTCAGAACTCCCCTAAGCATATTCTGCACAAAATGGGTAGCATTAGGCACGACGGGAAGTGTGAGGCGTCCCAACCGTCATCTGTCAACTTTTTGCCCTACGTAATGCGATATCTAGTCAATGCGCTTTTATATTTTTTATACCCGTAAATTTAAATATATTCCTGAAGAATTCACTTTTTTTTATAATATGTGCGGACATTAACTAAGCAAAGCTCGTATTATGGGAACCATATAACTGATGCAATACTTAAATACTTTATGTTTGTAAATATATACATATAATACCAATATAATACAAACAATAGTTACGAATATAATACAAATAACAACAAATACAATAGTTGCCTGTAGTAAAACCTAGAACTAGTTATGGCAAAATAATGCTTACGTTTGAAGAAGCACAACTTTATAATAAAAAACCCTCATTAAAAAAAAGTTCATTTAACGCATTCAAGAAGCAATTGATGGAGCAATTTTGACAGCATCTGAGGTTTAGTGGTTGGGTAGGTTGGCTCATACCTCGAAGGCGGCGGGTTCGATTCCCGCGGCAGGACAAGTATTAGTGCAGAGACAAAAAAAGTGTTCTTTACTTTTTCTGAGTCTGGGTGTTGTGGGACTATGGTCCTCGTAGTTCCTGGGTCCCTAAACATAGGGAATCCTTGTTAGGGTCCAGGGTCTATGTATGTGATCATTGGGCGTTATTATATTAGGTCTTTACCTATGAAATTGCCGTTTTGTTTGAAAAAAGTTAATGTATTTTTTTTTCGAACTTATTTATTTCTTTTATTCAAAGTAATCACCCCTGCAATCAATGCATCTTTGCCAACGCTGTGGCAGTTTATGGATGCCTTTCTTGAAAAAATCAGCAGGACGGGAGACAACAAACTCTTCAAAGGCGTTTTGTACTGCCTCTCAGGAATTGAATTTTTTTCCCGCTAAAAATTGTCCAAATTTTTGAAAAAGTAATAGTCGGTAGGCGCAAGATCTGGTGAGTATGGCGGATGAGGGAGAGCTTCCAAACCCAACTCATGCAGCTTAGAGACGGTCTGTTGTGTAGTATGGGGTCGCGCGTTGTCGTGAAGTAGCAGTGGAGACGACCGATTGACCAAAGCTGGTTGCAGACGTGCGAGTTTCGCCATCATTGTGGTCAGTTCTTCAATGTACACATCTGCAGTAATGCTCTCGCCGTTTTGTAAAAAGCTATGATGAATCACACCAGCACTAGACCACCAAACTGTGACCATCACCTTTCTAGGGGTCATTTTTCGTTTTGCACATTGCTTTGGTACCGAACCAGGATCTAACCAACTTGCTGAGCGCTTTCGATTGTCAAAAAGAATCATGAAGAAAGAATCCATTTTTCGTCGCACGTAACAATTCGGTTCAAAATTCCTTCATTTCTGTGCCTGTTAAGCAGCGCAAGGCAAGTCTCGACGCGTACGTTGCGCTGGCGATCGTTAAGTTCGTGGGGCACCCATCTATCAAGCTTTTTTATCTTGCCAATCTGTCGCAAATGGACCAATATTGTTTTGATGCTAACATCAAAAGCTGCTGCCAGCTCAGCTGTAGATTGAGATTCATCAGCTTCCACAATCGCCTTTAATTCATCATTGTTGACCAAAGTTTCCGGACGACCACGAGGTTCATTTTTCAAGTCAAAATTCCCAGAACGGGACCGAGCAAACCAATAACGGGTTGTACGTTCGTTTGTACAGTTCTCTCCGTAAACGTCGTTGATGTTACGTGTCGTTTGTGCCGCGTTGGTGCCACGACGGAACTCATATTCCATAATTACACGAAATTTCAAAGTATCCATTATGAGGAAAAATGTTGAAATGTAATGAAAATACAACGCTAATCAATAAACAAAAGACTTATATTGTAAATAGAATGTCATATTTTTAAAACAAAATTAATTTAAATTTAGAATTCATAGCCAATCAAAACTTTTTTTTGTTTGAAAAAGTCTGTACTGCAATACGGCAATTTCATAGGTAAAGACCTATTATATTATAATATATTGGTGATTCTTTGTTCCTCTCTCTTTCATACCTATTACTTACGTGATCCACGGTCTTGACAGCGTTCATTCATTCATTCGGTTTTTCTTTAATCTGTGACAGATATTGATAATAACATAGTTGAGTAAAAAACGAGAGGTACTTATTAGCGAAATTTTTTAAACCTTATGTTGACAATGGAGATCTACGTTAACCAACAACTTTCAACTTCCGTTCACCTGCCAGCTTACTCCCTAAGTCAAGCGTGATTGCTAATTTTTTTTTTTTCTAATTATAATATTAGTTTTACATGCGTGTTAAAATTTATCCTAGTTTGCTAATTGCTAATAGCACTGTACACTAATTTTGTATATTTTATCTATTTATTACCTAATTCTAAAATGTTTCACTAGTAGTAAGATAGACTTTATAACTTAATTAATTATAATATATATTTAACTAAATAAATATCTATAACCTCATGTAACTATTTGTAAATGTATAACCATTTTAAAAAATTAGTTTCACCTACTCGCCACGGAAAGGGCCACAGATAAAAATCAGTGGCGCATTATGCTGAGTTGTGGCCTTTTTATAGCCTTAGTATTATATTTTTTTTTATGTTTTGGCTCCACACTTTTGTGTATTTAGCCAGTGTCAAGTAATTGATAATTTATCAAGTTAATGATATTTCACGCAAATATGTGCCAAGTCATAGTCGAAGTCATAGTCAAGTCATAGTCTAGTCAAAGTCATACTCCTAGTAAAGTGGTGACAACTTTACTTGAAGCTTCTATGGAGTTTTGGAAACAACACGAAAAGAAACGTTCCACCATCATTATACCATTTTCCCACACTCACGCCTGTAATCCAGCACTTAACGAATAGAATGCCACCAATTTTATGCACTAACACTGAAAATAACACAAGTTTTGGAAAATAATACAAAGCGGTGACGCAATCTTTTTGTTTTCCCGCCAAAACTCCAGCCTTAGTATTGTTAATATAATTTATAACCTACATTGTAAAACCTTAGAGTATATACTATATACCTACTCTGAGGTTAAAACTGTACCTATGTTGGCTATAAATAAATGTTTTTATAGTGGGTGCGTTTGTGCACCGTAAGTAGGCCTACTTACGGTTAGATTATTTAAGGTACACTCGTTTGCTTACTTTCTCATTATCTCTTTTCGTTTTTATGATAAGTATGTAATTATCACTGTTTTAAATCAGGCTGAGTGCATGTGTGATTGGATTATAGAATTGTTCACTGTGTAATTTTTAAATCATGTTGCTTTATAATGTATTTTCTATGATCTGTTATGTGCACCTATAAAATAAAATAAAATAAATAAGATTGTTCAAATAATAACTCCGATTACACGGTAGAAAGAAAAGGAACAGTTTATTGCATAAACCCACACAAGAAGAATAGAAGGAGTATTCAAGAATAGAAAGTTAAAGAGTCACAATAGAAACACAGACGAATAGTTCACAGGCACAAAAGATAAGCTAGGATTAGCAAAAACACTGAACATAAAACGAATAGCAAAAACAAATAGTTCGCGAGTGATAGCGGGGCGCCGAGATGCGTGTCCTTCGCAGCCAAAGGTGGAATCTCGACTTGATGTAGGTCGGGTGACCCTGCCGTGATGTAGGTCGGCTACAGTTTTCTATTCTCTTCTATTCTATTTTATTTTGATAATATCCAAAAATATTTTTCATTAGCATGCATGCCGTGGACGCAGGCCTCCTAAAAGGACCAACGTCAAAAGCAAGCCGTTAGATGCAAAAGTGGTAATGGAAACACATCCAAGTGATTGCAAAGCCACGTTACTACACCAACTGATCATCTATGGCTTCTTATAGGCATCTATCTCTAAGCAAAAAGTCATAAGCTTTAACAACAAGCATTTCATTGAAGGAGGTACCTATTCAGAATAAGTGGATATGTCTATTTCATTGTCAGTTATTATTTAACAAATTAAATTGTTAAGTATCAATTTACTGCTTACTCAAAATGAGAAAACAATAGATACTTGGCTGAAGTGCTACTTGTAACTGTGTTTATTTAAAGACTAGCTGACCCATCCCGGCTCCGCGTCAATTAATTAATATGATAGTATACCATGATCAGGAGTCGACAACCTGCGGCACGCGAGCCACATGCGGTTCTTTGGATGTGAAGCTGCCGCTCTTTAGTTCCATACGCAATTATTAATCATATAATTATTATTTTCTTAATGCAAATACTGTATTATACTATACTACACTATACTGTACTATATTGTTGGCAAGAAAAAAATATATGGCTCTTTAAAAACTGAAATTTTGTAAATTGTAATTTTTGACTTTTCCGACTCAAAAGGTTGCTGACCCCTACCTATGTTCAATAGTTATAGAGATAAAAGTTAACAATTATAAAGCAAGCGAGTGAGTTGAGCGAGTGTGACCACAGACTACTTTTGTGTGGCTTAGCAGCAGTAGACTATGCGACTTTCAAACCAACACAAAATGTCCCGAAATGTTGGTAAAATTACCATATTGAATGGAATTTTTATCAGGTGTTGCCTTGACCAGGCGGTACGATAAGTCTCCGAATTTTTTGTGTGTTTTGTTTTTGTTTAGCACAGCCTCATCGCTTATCCTCCAAAAAGCGCAAATAGATAATAACTATGACGGCGGCAACGTCCGCTTGAAAACTCTATGCGCAGCGGGCAGTACCGTAATTTACCCTACGGTAGCATTTACATTTATTACAGTGGCAACACCGGTAGCTTTCATCGCTCCCCCACCCATCTGGCTATAAAAACGGAGCGCTCGGTGTACTACGGGTCATTCTTGCGCCGGACACGGCCCTATGCGCACGCTGAAGGCCTATTAGTTATATAGGTGCAACCTATGCACAGCCCTTCTACCTATGACTATAACAACTAATTATCCAAAGAGAAAAGCATTTCAATGAATGTACGTGTACAAAACTTATCCAATAAAAAATCTCATTTACTCGTACATCCATCAATGATTTCTAAAGACCGTTTTATGTGCTTAGCAAGAATACCAAGTTTAACAACCGAAAAGTAATTCGAGCTCAACAATTCGCGAAGAAATTTATGAGTACCGTCATATTTTATCCGGGTACGCACACATTTGGCTTATCGAGGAGAGTCTAAAGTCCCCTTAGTTATAACTTATGTAGGGTACGTTGAACGGCTATTTCCTTTAACCCGGGGTAAGGCGTATTTTGAAAAATTGTCTGGTCTAATAAGATGGTAATAGATCTCATTTTCCCAAACAAAAATCTCAATTTTTTCACATTCATTCCATCTAGGCGGTACGACTTTTCTGCAAAGTTCGTCTAAGTAAGTACCACCGCTTTGCCAGTTATTCTGCCGCCAAGCAGTAGTGTGCAAGCACTACTGTGTTTCAGTTTGAAAGGCACTGTAGCTAGTGAAATTACTGGGTAAATGAGACTTTATGACCTGATATCACAATCTAGTCATCTTATCTCAGTATGACGTGCGCAGTACAGTGTCGCGCGAAACTCAGTTTTATAGTTCCGAGTGACACTGTTCTATTACAGGCGGCCGTGGCGCTTAACATCAGGTAAACGACTAGCTCGTCACATCATTCACTAACATAAAAAAAGAAAAACTCGAAACAATTGACACGCAATATGCAACATAAGATTCTCCGTCAATTCAACTTTATTTTTGTTAGTGTAAGCGTTAAATTCAAAATTATGTTGTGAACCAAATTTAATTATTGTTAAAATCATATTTGCCACTTACACCTTTATAATAACAATGCAGATTTACGACTAAACCCTTTAAAACATAAAACTAAATACTCCCACACTAAGTTAAAAAGATAAATCTCAACAGTTATGGCAAAAGGTCCATAGAAACGCTTACCTGAAAAGTTATTCCGTACACCGCTGTCTTGGGACTAAGCAGTTTGTGGTCCGTGAAAACTTCACGTAAACTTTCACGTTTATGACCCGTGACTGCAGGGTTTACTTACATGTACAGTGAACTTTGTTTATTATATTATTTGTGCAGCGCGTATAAAACAAACAGGAACGCTTTAATTTCCACCCACGCTTCCGCGCGTGGCGCGATTAGACCCCCTGCGCGTTCCGTTTTAATCCCAGCTTAATTAAATAAACAACTAATCCTGGATTAGTTCAATAATTTATCTTGCAAGTTAGCAATTTAGCCACTGAAATCTTATTCATATACTTAATATTCATCTAAAAAGAGGGTCATATGTGTTTGCGATAACTATTACTTATTCTACTTATGCCTTCGACAGCTCATAGTCGCCTAGCCCTATAGAATGTCCTAAAGATCCAAATTCCCAAGAGCAGGCATTACTCTATGAAGTGTCCACAACCACGGTGACTCTAGGGTCCAAAAACTCAAAATTTCTTCAAAATAAAAACCACCGATGGATCATGATAAACAAAAAGTTTATATGTCTTTGGTTCCAACTGAGATTTTAATTTTCAATGAAATGACATTGGTTCTTCTAAAGGGAGCTAGATGGCGCTGTGCTTTCTTAAAACACGCAAGCGTTTGTCGCAAACTGGACGTTTACTAAACACTGGGTGCGTTTTTGTCCATTTGAACTGGTTACAGTTTTAAGTAGATATAAGAACTAGCTGACTCGCCGCGCAATTACGCGGTTTGTTTTTGTAGAAGCCGTCTATATTCAATGCAAATACACAATCAAATCTTTCCTCTTTATAATATTAATTTAGATGAAAAACTAGCAGCTGCTTAAAAGCTCATCATTTAATCAGATCATGATTATAAAAATAAGAAAAAAATAAAAATTAAGATTATGAGGGAAAGCCAACGCCAAATTTCTTTCTTTCGTCTTTATTCTTTTATATGATCATCCATTAAAAACGTCAATTGGATCAATCCATCCGGTATTATTCTGGGAAATTTCTATCGCACCCGGAGAGTTTCAATTGAATCAATAAAAAACCTATTAACTTGAACCAAACTGACGAATTCGGGCATGTGAGCGATTGAACAGTTTAGGGTTCAGTCATAGTATAAGCGAGAATAGCTTTTTCAAGTAAAACTTCTTTACGCATGCTTGACTTAGTAAACGGCATGTTGGGTATGCTACCTACTGGTAGTGGGCTGGACTTTGACATTTGGACTGTCTATAGGTCATCGCGGCTAGTATATAGTACAAATGTTTTTGTGTTTAGTATTAGTTATAATATCATTGTAGTATTTCTACCACTAGATGGTAGGACTTTTCTGCAAAGTTCGTCTAGGTAGGTACTACCGCTTTGCCAGTTATTCTACCGCCAAGTAGTAGTGCGCAATCTTATTACTAGATTGTGTTGATGTCTCAGGATAACGTGCGCAGTGCAGTGTCACGCAAAACTTTATACTTTATAGTTCCGAGTGACACTGCAACTGATATGGGCAGCCGTGTCGCTTAACATCAGGCGAACCGTTAACTATCAAGTCATACCATAAAACGATGATTGAAATAAAAACAAATGTATCCTCCTAAAAAAAAGTTTTTTTTTTTTAGGATTTGGCTCCACACTTTTGTGTATTTAGCCAGTGTCAAGTAATTAATAATTTAATAAGTTATCGATATTTCATGCAAATATGTGTCAAGTCACAGTCGAAATCATCAAGTCAGGTCACAGTCAAGTCAGTCTAGTCAAAATCATACTCCTAGTAAAGTGGTGGCAACTTTACTTGAAGCTTCTATGGAGTTTTGGAAACAACACGAAAAGAAACGTTTCACCATTATTATACCATTTTTCCACACTCATGCCTGTAATCCAGCACTTAACGAATAAAATGCCACCAATTTTATACACTAACACTGAAAATAACACAAGTTTTGGAAAATAATACGATGCGGCGGCGGCGACGCAATCTTTTTAGCTTTCCCGCCAAAACTCGCTTTTCAAAAAAAAATAGTATTTACCTAAGTTCTTTGTTCAACTTATCGTTTCCCGCTTTTTTTCGTACTATACTAACACGTGTCTCTATAGCCATGACAAAATGTCGTACAATATTAACCGGGAGGTTAATGTATTGAGAAAAAGGTAAATGACATCGGTACAAGCAAAATTAAAAATGTACCCATATTTTTGGTGTTTTTTTAACCACAAGACCTGAAGAAGATAAGTCATTTTGGAATTGATTAATCTTTATTGGTATTTGAATTATACAAAAATATGTATAAATAAAGATTTTTCAGGTATTCCCCTGGACTAGGCTAAAAATATGGACACCATTGGAAAACAACAAATATGTTTGATTAGTACGACAACTAAAATATAAAAAAGGTGTATATAAATTACAGCGCTCAAAGTGTAATTCTATAATTGATTTGATATATTTTTATAAATATTTTATTAATTTTCTTTTTGTTTTGTTTTGGCCACACTTTTTTGTATTTAGCCAGTGTCAAGTAATTGATAATTTCTCAAGTTAAATAATATCATAAAATGTGTCAAATCACAGTCCAAGTCATCAAGTCAAGTCATAGTCTAATCAAGTCATACTCCTAGTAAAGCAATGGCAATTTTACCAGAAGCTTCTATAGAGTTTTGGAAACAACACGAAAAGAAACGTTTCACCATCATTATAACACTTTTCCACACTCATGCCTGTAGTTCAGCACTTAACGAATAAAATGCCACCAATTTTATGCACTAACACCGAAAATTACACAAGTTTTGGAAAATAATACAATGCGCCGACGCGACCTTTTTCGTTTTCCCGCCAAAACTCTATTAATATTTATCAATATTAGTCCAATAACACCCAATGATCACATTTATAGATCCTGGACCCTAACTAGGATTCTCTGTTTCTATGGAATTACGAGGACCATGGTCCCACAAGACTCAGACTTAGAACAAGTTCTTTCGCTTTCCGTGTGCAAATACTTGTCTCTTGTCTTATCGCGAGAATCAAACCTGCCACCTCTGGGTTATGAGTCAACCTGCTTAACCATCACACTACAGGGGCTGTGTGATTGACAGTAGAGTTTTAATTGTGCAATAAGTAAGTAATTTTTTTTCAATTTTTAATTTCCTTAGTTTTTTTTTTTTTTTTTTATGTTAAGGATTGTCGTGATGAGCTAGCCGTTCGCCTGATGTTAAACGACACGGCTACCCATATCAGCTGCAGTGTCACTCGGAACTCTAAAGTATAGAGGTTCGCGTGACACTGCACTGCGCACGTCATCCATAGACATCAGCACAATCTAGTAATTGGATTACTAAACTGTGAGATCAGATCATAAAGTCTCATTTGCCCAGTAATTTCACTAGCTACAGTGCCCTTCAAACCGGAACACAGCAGTGCTTGCGCACTACTGCTTGGCGGCAGAATAACTGGCAAAGCGGTGGTACCTACCTAGACGAACTTTGCAGTAAAGTCCTACCACCTAGTAATTTCAAAACTAGAATTTTCTTAGTGAACGACATATCACCATGATGATTCAATATGGCTTTTCTACATCCCCTAAGCTTATAATCTGTTCATCTAATCTAACCGCAGGGATGGGTACAACTGTTAGTTCCGTACCACTAATGAGGTTGGATAGTAATGCCGGAAAAAGTAGGGTTCCCATAATTATTATTTGTGAATGATCAAAAGTTTTGGCCGTGGGGACTCGTGGAAGGTGGTGTGAGATTAGGACTAGGACTTATCCCATCCCGTGAGAGCCGTAAAATCCGGCTTACGGAATATATCCAGATAATGGGCAGCAGATTTCTCCTCACCAAGATGCCTGCCAAGCGCGCTGATTATGGCAACTCCTCCCCCCCAAAGGGGGAGGTTGATGATGATTCAATATTAATATCTAAATCGCACTGCATTTACCGTTGTCCAGTTATTGGTTTTTGTTTTGTAAATCATCAGATTCCACTGTGAACTCCAAAATTACCAAAACCTGTACACCCTACTTTACAAGTACCGATAGTTCAAACAGCTACTTACCACAATGCGTCAGAATAAGCTTCACGTACCATGCAAATTAGGGAAACATTTCGCTTCCAAAATATAACCATTCCGGCTGTATTTAGCTGAATAAGTTAATTTAAACAGCTCCAAAATATACCAGAATCAGCTTAACGAATTAATGAATTTTTGGACACATATTATATCATAGACAAAAAGTAACATTATGATAATCTCTTTACATCTAAGTCTAAATGAAAACTTCTAAAAGTCAAACCAGTCAAACAATGGCAGACATGACGTTCGGATTAAAGTCTCAGAAAAACTATTTACTTATGAACAATTCTACGATAAATATAACAGAAATAAATAACATATAGACAAAGATGATGTAAAATTAAATGGAGAAATGATACTGCTATTACTACTGATCACAACAATTAAATTTGATTTGATTAAAACTACATGTAAGTGTTCAGTCCATCGTTATCACAGATCAAAAAACCAGATTATCACTCGTGTACACATAAATACGTGTATACATAAAGCTTTCTAATAAACTACATCACAAATCATTTGCGCTTACTATTGGACGCTCGGGAATTCATTTAGCAATACGCGTCATTGCATATTTGTAGATCTAGTGAACGACTATTCCGAATAGGAATATGACGGAGAATAAGGATAATGACGTGGAATCTACATTCCACGTCAGCAATGGCTAATAACTAGACTTAGACTTAGACTAGCTTGCTCAAAGAGTTAGCAAATTTAAGTACCAATGGATTAGTCACATTTTTCAATGAACCAATAATCTTTGTAGTGCAGATTTTTCAGTAGGTAGAGACTAGAGGAGTGTTGAGAATGTTCCTATAGTTCTGTGACCTGTAAACATTGTGTGACTTTTGAAGGAAGAACTAGATAGAGCATTGTATGCAGCAGTGAACTATGATATAAGCTGATGATGATGATGATGATGATAATCTTGATAAAGTTGCAAATTCGAAATTATAGTTTAACCCAGCCACTCTTTCAAACAGTTACGCCTGTTGGGATATACAAAAAAACAATACGAAATTTCCCAAGATTAAGGCTGACCTCTTTAAAGCATACTAGTACTAGGATCCCGTCTTCCCCAGATTTTTTTAACTGTGAGTATATATTTTTTATAGCCACCAATATGTGGAGTAAGTCAGGTTGAGTATGGGGATGGTAGGATTGCTATTTCTATGGCTTAAGTTTTGTAAAATAATAGTCTCTTTTTGATCAGCCATGGAACATAATTTTTGAGCACCAGCAGTTGTGTACTGAGATGAAACGACATGAACCAACTGATACTAGGTAAACACCAGCTGGTACAGCTGATAGCGAAAAATTATCTCTAATCTCACCCAACCAAAAATTTTCTAACACTGCTGTAAAAGGGAAAAATCTGATCATTATAATCAATTTCTTAAAGATCACGCGCAAAAACGTGACCCGTCATATAAGCCATTTTATGACACAAAAAACTGGGTAAAAAGACTTCGGAGTAATAGTGCTACTCAAGAGTTTTAAGAATGAGATCCATAGATATAGGTGATGCTGCACCGAAGGTAGATAAAACAATAATCATATTGTTCCAGATTTACATTACAATTACGATGAAGAAGACATCACATCAAACAAAGCACAAATACCTTCACTAGAAGAGATAGAGTTTGAACCTGTAGTAAATATATTAAAGGAAAAGATTATATTTGATGTCAGTATAAACTGCGAAGATTTCGAGAATTACGCTTTAAATTGTACACTGGATAGCGCGCTGATGTACAATTCTAGTAAAAAATCTCCACCGATGCCAGCAAAAATGTTTGACTGGTGCAAGTAAGTACAAACTATCTTTTTGTCGCTGACTAAGATAGTCGCTCGATGATAATGTGGTTTCTGGGCTTTGTGCTGGTGCCTGTTTTCAGTGTCTCGAGTTTCGTGTAAGTGTTTCGTCTATCAAATTTACTTATTTTAACTAAACGTAAAAAATCAATTATAATCTGTAAATAACGTAATATAATACAGTATAAGTACTCAAATCCATGGTTTATTATGGCTCAACGCTTTCTATGCGTTATATTTGCCTAGATCTTTTATCTTTATCTTTTTTATAGTCTAACCTTTCACTGATTCCTCTATAACATTGTATTGTATACTTTTTAGAGAATACTAGCTTTTTTCATTAAAAGACCCTAATTATATGACAGCTAAGCACCAACCACCCTCCAAATTACCGCATTTACGCGGAGACCCAAAATACTTACAGCAAATTACGTCTTATTGCCAGAGCCATAAGGCACCTAGCAAATTGCGCCATAGACTGGAACAGTGAATGCAAGGATGTCACTGAGAGCCACTTCAACGAAGAGAGCATAAAGGGTCATATGCACGTTGTCAACAGCATCTGTGACGATGAGTTGTTTCTCTCACGTTAGTATTATCAACCCTATGTCTTTGATCATAAAGCTCTGAATAGCTGTAAAAAGATTGTGGAATATGTCGTATTCATTAAGGATATCCGTATTTTTGCAAGTGTTACGGGTAATGATATAGCGGCGTTTGGAGTGATTCTCGGTATTTGTAATGAGGGCTTGGTATGAGGACGTCTCAATAGTCACATATCATTATTATTGTACCTTTTTTGTATGAAAATGTATGTTTTGGAGAAAACTAGAGATAAAATAGCTTTGAAGAAATAAGAAAAGGCTTTAATGATACCCAGAGTATTTGATAAATCAAAAATGATGTTATGTTTATTTGAAATGTAGAAGTTCTTCACAATAAAGTATGTAAACTATTTCAGTCTTCAAATACGTAGTTAGTTGTACTTACCAATATAAATTGTATTTATCGTAATACATTAAATTAAAGGATTTATGATTTAGCGAATACGCCTGCTTAGCGTAATCAACGTATTAATTTTAATGTAAAAGAAAAAAAATATCCATGAATTAGATTTGAAGTTTTCTTACGATTTTTTTAAATTTTAATCTTCAGTATCAATTAGATTTCATGTACCTTTTTACAACCATCTTTGAACATAAAATCAATGGTCAAGCATGTCCATAGCTGAAAGGGCTGAAATATATGCATGTTCAAACTTTTCCTTTACCTTAAAATTAATCCAAGTATTTCGTTTTTACAATAACTACGTATATAAATAGACTGGCCCGATAGCTCAGTTGGTAGTAGCCCTGCCTTCTGAACTGTGGGTTGTGGGTTCTATTCCCACCCAGGACAAACATTTGTGTGATGAACATAGGTGTTTGTTCTGTGTCTGGGTGTCATATTGTACTCTATGTATGTATTTACAAACAAAAAAGTATCTAAGTATTGTATCAGTTATCTGGTTCCCATAGCACAAGCTTTGCTTAGTTTGGGGCTAGATGGCGTTGTGTGAGATGGCCACACATATTATTATTATTATTATATAAATAAACAGAATATTTGTTCTTTTTTTCTAGATTATGACGTTTTACCTTTGTGCATAGACAGGGTAGCCAATAGCTGGGAATCCTGTTACGACGAATTTTCTGCCACAGTTATTCATGAGACAAATCTCACGCAAGAATGGACTCATTACAAAACACACTTTCAGTTGTGCTGGTAAGTTTAGCTTCGTTTATTTCAAATTTTTCATCACCACCATCATCATCACCATCATCATCATCATCATCACTAATATACTGGTCTGTTAACTAATCATAATTTACATCGATGCGTGTGATCTAATCATATTAATTTATCAGTTTTCTATAGACAAGGAATTATTTATTGCTATACAGGTATGCCGAATTTCAAGAATAGAAAAAGAAACGAAAAGTTCAATATTGAGAATCTCAATAATAGATAAAAGAAAGATATCCCTCTTCTTCTATCAGAGAAAAGGTTATCATAGCCTATCAATGTCTGTAGTGAGACGTGCCACTGATGCGTTTATTACCTTATGATAATAGGGGTAAGACCGCTAATGGCAACTGATTCTATAACACAATAGGTCATGACGTGAGCTACCAGTCCATAGTACCTCATTACTAAACTGTGATACTTCTATGGTAGCTCTTCTTCTTCTTCCTTTGGCATGTGACGTCACGGGCAATGCCTGACGGCATTGTAGTAGCTGTGAGGAAGCTCGACACTATATCTTCTTTGCGAGAGACAGGCGATGTAACGCTAAAAGCGTACCTACTACCCCGTGATTTATTTACCGATTCTTATTATTTTTTCAATGATTACATTAATTTTAAGCTACTTTATGCAAATTAAATTTCCATGTTAATTTTTAATCAAATAGCCTAGTTGTGGATGAACTTATTCATTTTCGAGAATTCCCATTATATTTTTATTTCAGTGCTCGCACTCGCTTCCGTCACTGCACACTAGACGCGCTATTCTTGAAGTCGGAATCAAAATGTCCGCAAGATCAAGCGTTGATCCTCCAAAAATTCTCCGTAATCGTCTCACAGGGTGACGTGTTTCAGGTACTTACTTTTAGATTTACCAGTACAACAACTTGGAAGTTACGTCTACATATTTTGATCGTTGGGCTATTTTTATTATCATTTCAACAATTCCAAGAAGTCTTCTGAACACAAATCTCCCATAATGAAATCTTCCAGTAGATGTTATTTACATGCTAGTCACTGGTGTTTGCCATCGAAATTTGTAAATGGACTATAAATAGCAGTCTGATGGAAAATAAGATTTGGAGCGTGATTTCAAGGAACTGAGTATATAGATGCCGCTGGAAATACCAAATCATAACCTTCACGTAAAGATATTTATGCTAATTTAAACCCTATTCTTACTTGGATGAGCTTAGCGTGCGTTATCACCAGTATTTCTATCTCTTGTTTCTTATTTTAGATTAAACCTGGATAACAATATGGTCCAAATTATTAAATGTAACAAATATCTGTCAAAACTACAAAGGGAGTTTTGGTTCGTTAACTTTGACGGTGACTATATTCCGAACTGTAGGTCAACGCCCATACAATTTAATCATTTTCCTGTCCCAGTTCTACTTATAGTAAGTACCACGGGTAATTTTCTTCAACTGTGGTTTTATCAGTAGGACTGTGACAGACTACTGTCCTACTGTGACTGTGATGTACTACGCAGTAGGACCGCGGGCTAAAACTCTTAGAACGAGTGTGCCTCAACAGAGCCCCTGCGACTACCAAGCCACGCACACCTTTCATACCCAGTTGTCAGTTCTGCCAATGGTGTAGCCTAGCCATTGCCACTTTGCTTTAGTTGCACTTTGGCAATACATAATTACAGACGTAGTAACACAAACGCACTCTGTCTGTGGCGCCCGAGACACGTTTTGTGACGATCCTATACAAGCCGTAGTATCCCTTCTGGCTCAGGTACCAGTTACAGCACCGGTATAGGATACCAGCATAACACAATCAGACACCAACCTCACCAACGAGGTCAATGTACCCCCCGTAGCTTAGCTAGAACGGTCAGGACTTTCAATAGGGTCCACTATTCCAGTGGACGTAGTTTTCTCGATCCTCTTATCCCGGCAGCGGCCCAAGCCGAGGCTTGCACCCCAGGGGTGCCTTTGAGTTAGTTGCTTCCCACTTTTAATGGCTGGGTGCCTTAACCGTCTCCCTCCCGGTGACGTTGTAAAAGTCGGTAGAGAGCAACAGCTAAGCCCGTTAAAAAAGTAACATAATTGGTAATATGTGATCAAACTTTTAAATACTTCCAGGATTGTGATCGAAACATACTGTACAGCAATTGTCCCAATGGGGACCCAAGACCGCCGACGGAACTTCTGTCACAGTTGATGAACGCCGAAGCTGCATCAGAAGATTTCCAAAACGCTGGATCCAACTTCCAGAGAATGTGTGGTCCATTGGCTGTTTGGATATGTCTATTAAATTTGTGTTTGTAAACTACTTTGTGAGTTGTTTTTATACGGATTAAGAATTATTTTCCACTGTCTTTTATGATCTACCAGTCAATGTTGATATCACAGAAATTGGTGACGATTTTGGTGTACGAAATCTTAAACTTTATTGGACAGTCATGTAGCCCCTGCAATTTTATGCAAAAATTAACTCAGACCTTTTAACATTATTGCGGTAAACTGATCCTGGACCCTAACTAGGATTCCGTCTCTAGAGACCCAGGAACTACGAGAACCATTGTCCCACAACACGAAGACTCTGAACAAGTACTAGTAGTACTCGTATTTGCGCTTTTTTTCTGTGCACAAATACTTATCCTGCCGTGGGAATCAAACCCGCCGCCTCCGGGTTATGAGCCGTCCTTCTCATCCACCACACCACAGAGGCTGTCGATTAGCTATGTAGTAAATACATATCCATCTCAGTACCAGTCTTGTTAAACTATCATTAGGAAGTTGGGAAACTTTGGGGATCGAATATGTGGGAAGTGGCGGGAGGGGAGTTAGAAAAGGTTTAGGGTATTAGATTGTGGCGTGAAATTAATTCAGGAGGGCATGCCCTTTATCTCTCCTGCTGGTAAGCAGTGAGAACCTAAATGGCCTAATGCAAGCTAATAATTTTCTATACATGATGTGGCGGCGATAAAAGCGCCACATTTATTGTTTAGACTTAAGATTTATTATTATCTGTATCTGTGTCTCTGTTTCTCATGTGTATCTATAATCATTCACACAATATTCATTCACTCTCTTCACTCACCGCATTCTCTCTCTCTACTTCCGACCGTCGCGCGAGCAAGGTTGCTCGACGCCTTTATTATAATATAATTAACTGTATTTAGTATTAATTGTATAACTTGTGGTGGCTCGAAGAGCAGGAATATACACTCTTTACACCGAACACCGGATTTCATTGAAGACCTGCGCCTTCGTCACCCAAATTGGTGACCCACGACGTCGACCTCCTAGACCTTCCAGGCCATAACAGCGACGCGCCGCCTTCGGCTGCACATCGGCAGTACCGTGTGGAGGCCCAAGCCCGCACGCCCCGACCGGCGATTCGCCGAACAAGCCGACGACGACGCGACGAACGCCCTGAAGGAAGGAGCCCTAACACGCCCACGCTGTGACGGAGCACCCTCGGAAGCGCAACACAGACCCTGCAGCATCGTGTCGTGTGCGGAGGCCCCTTTCCCGCACACGCGCCAGTGCAGTTTGTCCCATTTTCCATTTTTTTTTAATTTTCAATTCCGCCATTTTTGTCCCTACAAAATCACCTATTGCGCAATTCGCGTTGATGGTGGCGCCCCCGGACACTTTTTGCGGAAGCTATAGTGAACTAACTTGCATATCCATTTTTCGCGATATCTATTTAAATTCACTTACACCATTCATTCCGTTCCCGTACAAGTGTCAAAGTCAAACCAAGGAACTGTCGAATCGCGCCAAACCATACGTCAGTGTTAATAACCTGTGACATTTCTTGATTACGTAATTCGTTTTGAGTTTCTTTTCGTTTATTTTTTATGTTTTTGTACTTTATTGTGTGTTATATTGTTGCTAGATTTAAGAAAACGCTATTTACTGCTGCGCATTAACAAAATCGCATTTTTTGTGTGGTTTGCACGAGTTTTTGTTTACATTTTACATCTTTTTGGGTGTGTACATATTTGTTTGTTTTGTTTGTGTTATATTGTTTTGCTAGCTATAAGATTGTGTTTTAAGTGTACTTGTTAGTTTTAAGGGTGTTTGTGGCCACATCTCTAACCCCCATACGGAGAAATTACGCGTTTTGTAGCTTTCACTAACATTTTTATTTACACAAAAATGACTGAAAGCGACAAGGTTGTACCTGACATATCCGACTGTGGGAGCATGCCCAACCCGCCCTTAGAGGTGCACCGCATTTCCATCCGCACCCCTCCCTTCTCCAGAGACCACCCTGCTCTGTGGTTTGCCAGCTTGGAAGCACAGTTCACTATAAACCAAATAACAAGAGAGACAACAAAATTTAGCTATGCCTTATCACTTTTAGACACTAACTGCACATCTGAGGTTGAAGACATTATAATTTCACCTCCGCAAACCAACCCATACACCACACTAAAGTCCGCTGTAATATCACGATTTTCAGAATCATATGAAGAAAAAATTAGAAGATTACTGGAAAAGGAACAGATGGGAGACCGCAGACCATCATCATTTCTTCGACACCTCCGGTCGCTTGCAGGACCTGCATTCCCGGAGAACATACTCAAGTCAATGTGGTCCAGTCGTCTCCCTCAACAATTGCAAATTGTTCTGGCTGCACAGCGCTTCGAACAACTTGGTGAGCTAGCGGAGCTCGCTGATAGGCTTATGGACATCCAAGCTCAGCCATCAGAGGTATGTTCTACCACATTAGTTACCGCTCCAGCTCCTGAACAAAGCAATATACTTGCGCTACAACAACAAATAGCAGCATTAACTCGGACTGTGGCTGCATTAACTGCAACAGGTGGACCATCCCACCATGTTGATAGGTCACGTGGTCGTAGCGCGACCCGCTCACGCAGCCGCAGCCGCTCTCGCCCCCGGAACCCTCACCTCTGCTGGTACCATGACCGCTTTGCACACAAAGCGCAGAAGTGCACTCAACCATGCACCTGGTCCAGCTCGGGAAACTTGACAAGCGGTCGGTAGTGGCGAGTACCGACCGCCCACACGCAAGCCGTCGCCTCTTCGTTCAGGACCGAGGTACGAACCAAAAATTTTTGGTAGACACCGGTTCTGACATTTGTTGTTTTCCCCGAAGGCTAGCTAGAGGCCGCCTCACTAGCAGTGGATACGACCTCAGTGCAGCAAACGGCACATCTATAAAAACTTACGGCAGTATTTCCCTGAATTTAAATATAGGGCTACGCCGTGATTTTTTATGGAATTTTGTAATAGCTGATGTTAGCACGCCTATTATTGGGTCAGACTTCTTGAGTTTTTACAATCTCTTACCTGATTGCAGGCATGAACGGGTGATCGACGGCACCACCAAACTGTGGATACCAGCTGCCGCAGCACAGACCACCCAGGACAGCATCAAAGCCGTGACGGGTGGGAACTCGCCCTTCGAGCGACTGCTCACTGAGTACCCTGACGTCACGCGCCCCCCGGGCATAGACAGAGTGGTCAAGCATTCCACCGTCCACCACATCCACACGACTGATGGTCCGCCGGCTACCTGCCGTCCCCGCCGCCTAGCGCCCGACAAACTTCGCATCGCACAGCAGGAGTTTGATGCGATGGTTCGCTCCGGCACAGCCAGACCCTCGAGCAGCTCGTGGTCGTCCCCCCTGCATCTCGCTCCCAAAAAGGACGCAACATGGCGACCGTGCGGCGATTACAGAGCACTCAACGCCCGCACCGTCCCAGACCGATATCCAGTGCGTCACATTGGGGACTTTTCGCAAAATCTGGCTGGCTCTTCAATCTACTCAACAATTGATTTAGTCAAAGCTTACCAGCAAATCCCGGTCAGTACCCCTGATATTTGTAAGACAGCCATCATAACACCTTTTGGCCTTTACGAATTTCCGTATATGACCTTCGGATTGCGTAACGCCGGTCAAACCTTTCAAAGGTTCATCGACGAAGTGGTGCGCGGCCTTGATTTCTGTTTTGCCTACGTGGACGACATCCTGGTGCACTCAGCTGATAGTACACAGCATGTCCAGCATCTCAGGACTCTGTTTGACCGCCTGCACCAGTATGGAGTGATGGTGAACCCAGCAAAATGTGTTTTTGGGGCAGCTGAGGTGTCTTTTCTTGGCTACCGCATTAACGCCCAAGGCACCCATCCACCCGAAGACCGCATACAAGCGCTACGCGATTTCCCCCCTCCCAAAACTGTGCAAGGCATGCGCAGATTTCTCGGAATGATTAACTTCTACCGTAGATATTTACCCAACGCTGCTAAGTTTCAGGCACCGCTGATCGACGCCGTAGCAGCCACGCACAGCAAGGGACCCAAACCGTTTCCGTGGACACCTGAGCTTGAAGCGAGCTTCGACGCATGCAAGGCGAGCCTCGCATCTGCTACTATGCTGGCCCACCCGGACAGCAGCGCACAACTTGCCTTGTTCACGGATGCTTCAGGTACGCACGTTGGTTCATGTTTACAACAACGCCACGACGACACCGTACCATGGCAACCTCTGGCTTATTTTAGTCGTAAGCTGACGACTAAACAGTCAGAGTGGCCCACCTACTACCGGGAGCTTCTCGCCGTTTATGATAGCGTACAGCACTTCAGGCACTTGTTAGAGGTCCAACACGTGACCATCTACACAGATCACAAGCCACTAATGTACGCTTTTCAGCAACGGCGAGAAAAGCTTCCGCCTGCACAGCTAAACCAGCTTAGTTTTATAAGCCAGTTCAGCACTGACATTGTGCACATCAAAGGCGAGGACAACATCGTAGCAGATGCGATGTCCCGCATTGAAGCCGTCTCGCTCACCGACGACTACGCCGCACTCGCGCAAGCTCAAGCTGTCGACGATGAACTAGTTAAGCTGCAGACTGACTCATCCCTAACACTGGTACCTACTCACATTCCAGGCACAGACACCGCCATCATGTGCGACACCTCGACTGGAAAGCCGCGACCGTACTTGCCGGCTTCCTTCCGTCGAGCTGCATTCCAGAGGCTCCACAACCTCAGCCACCCCAGCGCGCGCGCAAGCGCACGCCTGGTAGCTGACCGCTACGTGTGGCCTCACATCCGCAAAGACTGTAACTCCTGGGCGCGCGCCTGCATCGCATGTCAACGCAGTAAAGTTACCCGACACATTACCGCACCACTGGGTAACTTTTCAAGCACCTCCGGACGTTTTCAACACGTCCACTTAGACATCATTGGCCCGCTTCCCTCCTCCAACAGTTACTCATACTGTCTGACAGCCGTCGACAGATTTTCGCGATGGGCAGAAGTATGGCCAATGACATGCATCACTGCTGAAGTGGTAGCCGACACCTTCGTCAATGGCTGGATCTCCCGCTTTGGGGTACCACTCGTCGTTACCACTGACCAAGGAAGGCAGTTCGAATCTGCCTTGTTCAGTCGCTTGTTGCAAGTTTGTGCCACCAAACGCATCCGCACAACAAGCTACCACCCGCAAGCTAACGGCATGGTAGAGCGCCTCCACCGGCAACTCAAGGCAGCCTTGATGTGCCACGCCGAAACCTGGAGCAAAGCCCTACCACTCGTTCTGCTTGGCATCCGCACAGCGTTGAAGGAAGATCTCCAGTGTTCCTCTGCTGAGATCGTGTACGGAGAACCTCTGCGGTTACCCGGAGAGCTCGTCGTGCCGGCATCAGCAGACCACAGCAACACCAACACGCAGGATTTCGTGGCCCGCCTTCGCTCCAAGATGGCCAGTCTCCGCGCCATCCCCGCATCGCGACACACACAGCAGACGACATTTGTCTTCAAAGACCTGCCGTCTGCAACGCACGCTTTTCTACGCGATGACACCGTAAGGAGACCGCTCCAACCACCATACACCGGTCCTTACAAAATTTTGGCCAGAAGTCCCAAGACTGTCACACTAGACGTCGCAGGCAAGAGACTCGAAGTCAGCGTCGACCGCGTCAAACCAGCGCACCTGGAAGTCGAGCAAGATGCACGAGCGTCTAGCGCAGCTCCTCCCACACCCGCTTCGGTCAACACGCCGCCTCCTGCTCCGCAGCCTCCGTCTCCCGCACCCTCCGCCCACCCGCAACCTGTCCCCTCCCCTACCCCTACAGTCGTTACCCGCACCGGTCGCAGAGTTAGGTTCCGCGACATTCTGGACCTATAGCCTGACCCGTCATTACTATATTTTTTTTTTTTCATTTGTTATTTTTTTTTCTCGGCTGAATTTTCTCCGTAGGGGGGTGATGTGGCGGCGATAAAAGCGCCACATTTATTGTTTAGACTTAAGATTTATTATTATCTGTATCTGTGTCTCTGTTTCTCATGTGTATCTATAATCATTCACACAATATTCATTCACTCTCTTCACTCACCGCATTCTCTCTCTCTACTTCCGACCGTCGCGCGGGCAAGGTTGCTCGACGCCTTTATTATAATATAATTAACTGTATTTAGTATTAATTGTATAACTTGTGGTGGCTCGAAGAGCAGGAATATACACTCTTTACACCGAACACCGGATTTCATTGAAGACCTGCGCCTTCGTCACCCAAAATATAAAATTCAAAGTCCTGACTGACTGACTGACTTATATATCAACGCGCAGCCTAAATAGCTGGTCATAGAGACTTGAAATTTGTAGGGTGTGTTCTTTGTAAAGTTTAGGTATCCACTAAGGGTTTTTCGAAATTCCACCGATTTCAAATCGAAGTTCCAATTCTAGAGGGTGAAATAGGTGGTTGAATTATGTATGAAAAAAATTCTTCGTTTCCTATAGGCAACGCGGGTGAAGCCGCGGGCAGAAGCTAGTTATATATAAAAATGAATCTCAATTTCCCTTGGTCATCGCATCACGCGTGAATGGATGGAACATTTTTCTATTATGTTTTATTATTTTTTCGTTGTGTTTATTATTGGCAGGAATAAGTTCTTATGAAAGAAAAAGTTAGTAAAGTATGGAAAGTTTTCACCATGCGGGTGAAACCACGGAACGCAGCTAGTATATAATCCGCTGCTAATAGCTACTAATAAAATTTTTAATTTTGTGTAGTAGTAGTAGGTATAGTATATTAATTAGTCTACTATTATATATTTATCTTAGTATATATATATAGCAATTTTTATTTTATAGCACCACCGTCCATGCTCATCGATCTATCTCTGTCTATCCAAAGATGTCTGGAAGAGATTGCTTTTTAGCGATAAGACCGCCCATTGTTACCTATTTATAAGCTTTCCTGTTTTGTATTTCTATGTATATCTTCTTGGTGTCAATAATAATAATAATAACGCCCAATGATCACATACATAGATCCTGGACCCTGGCATATAGGGACCCAGGCACTACGAGGACCATGATCCCACAACACCCAGATTCAAAACAAGTATTTGCGCTTGTTTTCTGTGCACAAATACTTGTTCTGTTGCGGGAACCGAACCCACCGCCTCTGGGTTATGAGCCGACTTTCTCAACCACCACTTCACAATAAAGTTAATATATCTATCTAATATAGATAGATGGTGCATATACAAGGTTCCAGGAAAAATCATGCTAGATCCGTTAAGGGCGTGGAGTACCCATAATTTCTGACTTATATGAAACACCCTAGCCTAAACTTAACCTTTTCCAAGATATTCTACTTTTAATTTTTTTAATGAAAATTGCCGATTTTTATGCTACATAATTATGCTTATTTTGTTGGCGAGTTGGCTGGACTGCAGTCGTGACTCCTTCTCACCCCAGTACGGCGGACGAGAGCTCACAGGGGGTTTTAGTGGGTTCGAGTCCCATATACCCAGGGAATGCATGGAAGTGCGAGGGCATTTCCTCCCCTCAAAAAAAGTGTTTCATAGTGAAGTAAGTCAGAAATGATGGGTACTCCACGCCCTTAATGGATCTTGCACAATTTTTCCTGTAACCCTATATACTGAATCGTTCATTATCATCAAGAATCTATTTGGCCAGCTTTGCAGGCAGCTTTAGAAGAACGGGGTCCATTGTGATACGTTGAAAGGGATCTGCTAGAAATGGGCTATTGTGGCCTAATGCTTGTTTTCTAAGATGCAATATCGAGCTTTATATTGAGATCAAGGGTAGCACAAGCTACTGTTATTTGAGTGTGCTAGTGAATTATCTAACATAGATTATCGTGGAAAAGATTTTAATGTGTAAAATGTATCTTTTTTATGTTTTGGCTCCACACTTTTATGTATTTAGCCAGTGTCAAGTAATTGATAATTTATCAAGTTAATGATATTTTACGCAAATATGTGTAAAGTCACAGTCGAAGTCATCAAGTCAACTCATAGTCTAGTCAAAGTCAAACTCCTAGTAAAATGGTGCAAATTTACTTGAAGCTTCTATGGAGTTTTGGAAACAACACGTAAAGAAACGTTTTACCATCATTATACCAATTTTCTACACTCACGCCTGTTATCCAGCACTTAACGAATAGAATGCCACCAATTTTATGCACTAACACTGAAAATAACACAAGTTTTGAAAAATAATACAATGCGGTGGCGCAATCTTTTTCGCTTTCCCGCCAAAACTCCAAAATGTATCTTTATAATAAGATTGAGTTTAGCTCCATCTACCGGCCGGTATAACATTGTTTAGTATTAATGTCACCATCTTGATAGTTGTAAATTGTCATTTTACCGGACATACCAACATAATAATACAAATATTTAACTTTGTTATGCTGACAATGGAGATACGTGAACCAACTTCAACTTCCGATCGCGTCGAATTCACCAGCTTACTCCCCAAGCGTGCGTTGAGTTTACTTTAATATGCAACCAGGTGTTGATTCTGTGTCGCATTCTCTAAAGCTAAACGAAATAAACATATTTCCGTCCTTTTCATTTCCCCTTTATCAGAAGAGTACCGCCATACTTTAAGTTTATTTTAGTTTTAGAGAATGCGACACAGAATTGACACTAAATACTTGCTTAGACACAAGATTTCCACAATTAATGTACTCCATGTGAAACTTGGAGGTGTTTATTCTCTTCAGTGTTGGCGGTAAGATCAAATAATCTAAGTTTAACTAACTGTGAAGTTTCGATGTCTTGTTTAATGAGTTACTCAAGTTATAACTTGGTTTCACTCTCAACTTGAAATTGAGCCGAACTGTTTACTAATCAATAAATAGATACGAGTTGATATACATTCAATAAGTATTGATCTATTGAACTAATTACGATTTTGATACATTCCTTTCCCCTCGGTAAGTTATAATAATAATAACGCCCAAAGATTACCTACATAGTTCCTGGACCCTAACTACGACTCCCTGTGTCTAGGAACCCAAACTAAAGTTAGTTCATTCAACCATTATCAGAGTAACAAGGTCGTAGACTATATTCCATAGAGCAAGAAGACATGGAGAGACGAAAGACAACTACATAATAAATTGGTTTGTGTTAACATACTTTCCGGACAGAAGTAAAGACGACAACATAATTTTACTTGGATTGGAAGGTCAGAAAAACACTGAGACAAACACACTAGAAACATCAGAAACACTAGATCCATCTAAGAGAAGTGGACCCATAAAAGCAATTTGTGACCTCTGCAACTAAGTTCCGAGTAGCTTTACAAATGTAATGGGGTCTGTAAGCCGCTTAACGCTTGAAGGTCTATTTATCACTTGTATTATGGTATACAAGTCCTCTCTATGGAGAGGAAGGGCAATGCTGGCTTACCAGAGAACTTATGTTATAGAAGATATGGTATAGAAAATAATGTCTGAATCTTGTGGGGGTATTCCGCTTGTCCATACCAACCTTGCCGACGTATCGATTTCATTGCACCATTTCGGCCTTACTTAACTTTTCAATAATAAATAAATAAAATTAATAAATACTTGTGAAATGTAAAATGAATGAATGTACATTTCACACAGCGCCATCTAGTCCCAAACTAAGCAAAGCTTGTACTTCGGGAACCAGATAACTGATAGAATTCATAGATACTTTTATTTGTAAACTAGTTGCGCCCCGCGAAAATTTCACTTTTCTCGCATAAAATGTAGCCTATATGTTAAACCAGTGTATAAGCTATCTTGGTGCCGAATTTCATCCAAATTCATTCAGCCGTTTGAGCGTGAAGGAGTAACAAACATACACATACACACATACAAACTTTCGCCTATATAATATAAGTGTGATTAGTGTGATAAGTGCGATACATACATAGACTACAATGTAACACTTATACACAGAACAAACATCTTTATCTGCAGTTCAGAAGTCAGGGTTACTAGCAACTGAGCTATCCACAAAGTATTTATTTTATTTATTTATTTATTAAAGCGAGTTCTTTCGCAAGTAACTTCATGTTAATTGTGCGGAGCCGGGTGGGATCGGAATCAGATGATACATCGCTTTGAAAGTCATCAAAATGAACGCAATCTGTACCTAAGTACGCTGTTAAGACTGAATATCATCCTACACCTAGTACTAATAGTACTCATAGCTCACCAAAACAGTAAAGGCAAACATCGTGCCGAAACTGGAGTTTCCAAGAATCACCAAACTTAAGCCTAGGGACGTGTACAAATGGAAACTTGTCTAGAAACACCCACTGAGTACCGTGGTTGATTTACATTAACGACCATTGATTTACATTGTTGAGTTCATGTACCTCTTTTAGTAGTTGCTGGGGATGAAGAAAATCATGGGCGAAGACACCACCACGCTACGCCTTGTTTGTCTTGTGACGTAGTTTTTGTCTCTTTTCAACCTCCTTCCTCATTTCAACTGTACACTTCTTGTAAGATAAATAACATATTCGATGTCCTTCTTCTGGGACACCGAATATGTCCGAAACATGGTCGGAGTAATTTTAATTATTTAATTAACGTGAGTTTAGCTGTTATTTATCTTACAAAATGTGTCATACTCACGATAGTTTTCAAACTAAACTGTACACGAACCAATAATTAAGATTCTAAGTAATCATTGCCAGATCCCTAAAGAAGAAATCCACAAAAACCGGTGTCGAAATAAATAGAGAACGGCGCGATTCAATCCGGGAAACTCCATTTAGCTACAATAAGAAGTAATTTGGGGTCTTTTGAATGAGGCCGTGGAATTGTACGCTTTGTAGTTAAAGAATAAGTCGCTTTGAGACAAAATACCTTTGAGATAGTGGCTTACTGAGATTTGGCTGATTTGGGATATTTAGCGAGTTCTTAAAGACCGGGCTCAGATGATGATGATGATGCTAAAGTTTTCACTTCACTCGCATGTCTTATGCATTTGACATTCGAAAAGAGGAAGTTATGAATTGGTAGCTTGATTTTTATGAACTCAATTTTTACGCCCAATCCCTAAAAAGATGAGTAAAAAGGATGAGTAGATCAAACGGCGAACGGAGGCTGATAGAAGGGACAGATTTAGGATGAATAAATGAAAAGTAAACTGGTGAATCATATCAGCAGGTAACAACGTGGACAATTCTGTCTGGAATAAATAAGTTAAAAACAAATAAGAGCTGGTTCTCTCAGTGTGCCCCAGCCTTAGTTCACTTGGATTTTTACAGCGTCAGATTAATCTTGGTCGCGGAAAGTCAGAAAATCATATTTATTATGTTTTCAGCGGGATTCGTTATTAAAATTGGTTACTTATTTCCTTATTTTGTAAGTAAAAAGTTGACCTAAAGTGTATTATAAAACAAGGTTTTAGTTTGAGGGACCATTGCGGTCCCTGTAGTCTGTATTAGAACCTACTGATAGTTCTTGGAGATGGGTGCACAATGAAATCACTGTTTTGAGTATAGTAAACTATAATGTTCTTTCACACTGCACATCAGGTCAATAACAAGGTAGTAATAAAGGCACAGCACAATAATAATATTAATAATTGTAGAGACAACTAAGTTGCAGGAGCGAAAGTATATCCCGGGCGGGAAAATATCTCTTAAGTCAAGTCGCGCGCGAACCGATCTGTCAACGTCAAAGTCGTGCGTTCGGAAAGCACAGATAAGGCGCGTTCCGAACGCCACACCACCCCCCTACGGAGAAGGAGAATCCGTAGAAAAAGAAAAAGGAAAGGAATTAGAGGTCAAACGGTTTAGAGAACTGGACTCTACGACCTGACCGGGTGGTATATTGCGGTGTGTGCGAGGAAGGAGCAACGGCGGATGTCGGAGGTGCAGAAGGCACGGACGGAGAAGGAGGCACAGATACAAAAGGTGCAGGTGCCGGAGCAGGATCAACCAAAGGACATGGATGCTCGACGAAAGCTGGTTTGAGTCTATCGACGCTAACTGTCATCTGCTTGCCTTTGACCTCTAGAGACAGTGTCTTTCCGTCCTCACCTCTAGAAATAACTCTGTGAGGGCCGGAGTAGGGAGGCTGCAGAGAACGCCGGACAGTGTCGTCTCTCAGCATAACGTGAGACGTGGTTGTGAGTTCCTTAAAGATAAAAGGAGAAGGCTTGCTATGTTGCGAAGCCGGAGTGGGTCGCAACTTGGACATTTGTTGTCTTAATTTGACAACAAAATCAGACGGATCGTCAAATTTAGTAGGTCCGGGAGATGCCAAAAGTTCTCCAGGAAGAGTTAACGATTCTCCGTAGAGCAGTTCCGCAACTGTCGCCTGTAAGTCTTCTTTAAATGCGGAGCGCATTCCTAGCAAAACCAGGGGTAATGCGCTCAGCCACGAATCATCGTGACACATCAGAGATGCCTTTAGTTGTCTGTGCATGCGCTCGACGAGCCCATTGGCGCAAGGGTGGTAACTGGTAGTGCGAATACGTTTCGTACCGCACATCTCTGTGAGGCGTCTGAAAAGGTCGGATTCAAACTGACGTCCCTGGTCAGTAGTAATGACAGCAGGAACTCCGAATCGAGAAATCCAGCCAGCCACAAAAGTTCTTGCTACCTCTTCTGCAGATATACCACTCATAGGCCACGCTTCGGGCCACCGAGTATAGCGGTCAATAGCAGTGAGGCAATATTGAAAGCCAGAATAAGACGGCAGAGGTCCAATGATGTCGATATGGACATGCTTGAGCCGAGATGAAGGGCTGGAAATATGTCCAGGCGGAGCTTGAGTATGCCGAGTCACTTTGCTTCGCTGGCAAGCTAAGCAAGATTGGCACCAACGGCGACAATCTTTAGCAACACCAGGCCAAACAAAACGGTCAGAGACCAGCCGGATGGTAGCTCTGGCGCCAGGGTGACTAAGATTATGCAGCTGAGCGAAGATCTTCTTCCGCATAGGCTCCGGGACAAACGGTCGCGGTCGTCCAGTAGACGTGTCGCAGACCAAAGTGGTGTTAGTGCCAGGGACAACGACGTTCTCTAATTTAAGAGACGAATTTGTATCGTCACGATACTTCTTCAATTCGTCGTCATATTTTTGGCAAGAAGCGAGGGCAGAATGGTCAGCTTCGAAACTAATAGCTTCGATGCGGGACATGGCGTCCGCTACCGTGTTGTCTACCCCTTTTACATGGACAATGTCCGTGGTGAATTGAGAGATAAACGAGAGCTGGTTTAGCTGGACCGGCGGGAGCCTTTCGCGACGCTGTGCAAATGCGTAAATTAATGGCTTATGGTCCGTGTAAATTCTAACGTGCTGCGCAGCCAGGAAGTGCCGATAGTGCTGCACACTCTCGTAAATCGCGAGGAGCTCTCTATAATATGCTGGCCATTGGGACTGTCGGGGGTTCAGCTTCTTGCTGAAGAAACCCAAAGGTTCCCAAGCATCACCAACTTTCTGCTGAAGGCAGGCACCAACATGTGAGCTGGAAGCGTCGGTGAAAAGCCCTAACTCAACATTTGGCAGCGGATGAGCTAGAAGAGCAGCAGATGACAAGCTGTCTTTACATGCCTTAAAGGATTCTTCAAGGTCTGGTGTCCAAGTGACCGGAGTGGAACCTTTGCCTTGGGAGGCCACGATCGCGTTGACTAGCGGTGCTTGCAACTCTGCAGCATTACGCAAAAATCGACGATAATAATTGACCATCCCAAGAAAACGGCGGAGTCCCTGTACGGTCTTGGGTAGGGGGAAGTCCTTCAAGGCCTGAATGCGCTCAGTTGGTGGTCGCGTTCCGTCAGCGGAAATGCGGTTTCCGAGGAAAGTGACCTCAGGAGCACCAAACACGCATTTTGCTGCGTTGATGACAATTCCGTACTCTTCAAGACGCTTGAAAAGTATACGGAGGTGCTGCGCGTGCTGACGAGCATCGCGTGAGTATACCAATATGTCATCAACGTAAGCAAAGCAGAATTCAAGGCCTTGGACGACTTCATCAATAAATCTTTGAAATGTTTGGCCTGCGTTGCGTAGACCAAAAGTCATGTAATTGAATTCGAAAAGTCCGAAAGGTGTGATGATGGCCGTTTTGCAAATATCCTCAGGCGCAACAGGTATTTGTTGATAGGCCTTAACGAGGTCGATTGTACTAAATATAGTACAACCAGAGATGTTGTGGCCAACATCACCAATGTGGCGGACCGGATACCTGTCAGGTACTGTGCGCGAATTCAACGCGCGATAGTCCCCACAGGGTCGCCAAGTGCCATCGCGTTTTGGGACCATATGGAGGGGCGAGGACCAAGGACTTTTGGAAGGTCTGGCTGTCCCGCACTGTACCATATCATCAAAAACTTTCTTGGTGTCTTGAAGCTTCTGAGGCGCCAAACGTCTTGGACGACAAGAAACAGGGGCACCCTCAGTTGTCAAAATATGATGGACCGTATTATGCTTCGGCTCCCGAAGAATTCCCGGTGGCTTAGTGATTGACGGAAATTCCGCAAGAAGCGCACCGAATTCAGACGATGGAGCGGAAACCACTTTGATGCTAGTCTGACCCGAAGTTGCGACGGCGGCAACGCATGACAAACCGGTACTGCTATCGACGAGCCTTTTATTGGCACAATCTGGCATCAGCCGATAGTGCGCCAAAAAGTCAGAACCGATAATGGCGGTGCTGACGTCAGCGACAATGAAGTGCCACTGGAAGGCACGACGCAGCCCTAGATTTAGCGTCATCTGGATATGGCCGAAGGTGCGAATCTCACTACCATTGGCAGCAGCCAGTGTGTAGTTTGACCGCGTTGGCTTGTTCGCTAACCATTGGTATGGATAGCAGGAGAGATCTGAGCCAGTGTCGATCAGGAACCGGCGCTTAGAAAGGCATTCCGTGACAAATAGTCGGCGACTCTCCGGTAAGCAGTCAGTCGTCGCCGCTAAAGACTGCTGTTCAAGTTTCCCGACGGTGGCGGCGGCGTCCATGTGCATGGCTTGACGCATTTAGCAGCCTTGGTACCAAACTTCCGGTGGTAAAAACAGATTTTAATTTTACCCGGAGTCTGCGAACGTTCACGCTGGTTTGGGCGACTCCGTGACCTGTCCCTACCACGGTCAGCTGTAAGTGCAGCGATCTGGCACGTTAACTCGTCTAGGCGCCGCGTAATGTCATCAAGTGATGAAGGCGCGGCGGCAGAAGTGCTCGCTGAGAAAACAGCTGTTGAACGAGGTGCGGCTATGCCAGGCGAAACTTCCAAAATTTTGTCCGCCAGCTCTGCTATCTTTCCCAAAGATAGCTCTGACTGAGCGGCCAAAATCGCTTGCAGGTGTTGTGGGAGGCGGCGCATCCAAAGCTGGCGGAGCAAATTCTCGTCTGTGAGAGCAGTCCCAGCTAAAGACCTAAGATGCCTTAAAAACTGGGAAGGGCGGCGGTCGCCCAGCTCTTCGTCGCTAACAAGCTGTCGGACGCGTTGCTCTTCAGAAGTGGAAAGCCTACGAATTAGCTCAGATTTGAGCCTACCATATTTATCTTCAGATGGTGGTTGAAGAATAATATCTTCAACTTCTCCAATAACCCGAGTGTCCAACTGAGCAACAACATGGTTGAATTTAGTCTGGTCAACAGAGATACCTGAAATAGTAAATTGAGCCTCCACCTGCGCAAACCATAAAGCAGGCCGATCAGGCCAGAAAGGGGGAAGTTTGATAGCAACCCTGCATATTGAGGGAGCTTGAGGGGGAGGGAGGGGGTCCGCGGGTGGTGTGTTAGTCTCAATACTGTCTGTGTGCAAAGTTTTAAATTTTTGCAATTCGGCCAATAAAATTGCGTTTTGCTGCTGCAACAAAGCATTAGCCTCATTCATAGCTTGCATGTCAGGCTCCATTTCCAATAAAAAAAAATAAAAACTTAAAATTTAAACAAAACCGTTCACCGTTAGCAAGTACACAAAAAAAATTTTGGCAATAATAAATTTTAAAATTGCTGCAGTAAAACACACAAACACAACATATGGCAACACAAACAAAAACACAAGACAATAAAACACACACAAAAAAATTCAAATATAAAATTTGTGAAAAAAAAGTAATAAAATATCCACTGCCCCTGATGTAAAATGTTCCCACAAAATAACCAAGCAATACAATTTTTTTAGTTGAAGCAATGCTCCAAAACCACAAAATAAAAAACAGGTAAAAAAAAAAAAATAGCAAGTATTGTCTCTTAATACCGTGCCTTAACAATAAGTCATACAACCTTAACAATTCAGCACTTTAAGCTAATTTCTAAGGTCTGTATTAGCAACAAAGATCTTGCTGTGTTATTGTTATTATGTACCACCTGAGTTTGTTACTTTAACAAAGCTGGGCACAGCTGCTATATATACAAGTGTTAATGTAAACAAACGGTTGGAATCAGTATGGTTCAACAAAATAAATTAAATTAGTATACGAGCAAATCACCAAGTTAATGAGTTAAAAGTCTTTGTTATGTAAGTAAAGGAAAGTTGTACGTGCATGCACCAGTCCGGGTGATGTTGAGTGTTCTCAGGATGCCACACCGGAGTTGAATAACTGCTCGCAGGATGCTGTTGCAGGTAAATAGGGTCTGAACTGCAGGATGTTGCACTATGTTTTGGAGGTCCACACAGGTAGGCTTCAAATCACGGTTGTCACGATGTGATAGTGCAAGTCACTGCTCTCCTCCATTACCACAGCCGCGCAAAATACAGGCTACCTTTCTTGGTTTACACGAAGTGTACGTCTCGTCGTGCTCGTTGAGTAGTCGCCGCCGGAGTGCTGAAGAGGTCACTGTGAGGTGACGATGAACTCGGAGAGCTGGCACCGATGACTGAGGTGACGAAGACGAAGGACTCACGTACAAGTTTACGTAGTTGGAAGGTCACCCAACGATGAGGTGACGATGACAAATGACTCGTGGATTGAAGGTCGCGTAGTTAAAAGTTGAGGGTCACCATTGAGGGACCATTGCGGTCCCTGTAGTCTGTATTAGAACCTACTGATAGTTCTTGGAGATGGGTGCACAATGAAATCACTGTTTTGAGTATAGTAAACTATAATGTTCTTTCACACTGCACATCAGGTCAATAACAAGGTAGTAATAAAGGCACAGCACAATAATAATATTAATAATTGTAGAGACAACTAAGTTGCAGGAGCGAAAGTATATCCCGGGCGGGAAAATATCTCTTAAGTCAAGTCGCGCGCGAACCGATCTGTCAACGTCAAAGTCGTGCGTTCGGAAAGCACAGATAAGGCGCGTTCCGAACGCCACAAGTTAGAATAGAAATGGGTTTTTCGTATCTATAAATCTTTCTTTGTAACTATAATTTTTTTTGTCTATCAACGAATAGTAGGTGTGGTACTGATAAACTTATGGCATCAAATCAGTAGCTTTTTTCCTTCACTGCTGAACATAAGCCTTCCTAAGGCCTCGCCATTAGGCGAAGTGGATTTGCCATAATTATCACGATGAGGGGAAGTAAGGGGAATGGCGTTTATCTAAATAACTGTCAAAATAATACATAGCAACGTGCCACGTCACCTAAAGACGCTCAACGATCACATATATAGATCCTGAACCCTCACTAGGATTCTCTGTATCTAGGGATCCAGGAACTACGAGAACTTGTCGTGATATATAAAAAAAATAAATTAAAAAATGAAGTTATGTTCGGCGAAGGAACCGAACCGATTTTGAGTCGACCGGGGAAAGTGGTTCCCACCTATTAAATCACGAACAAGTTATATTAAAAAGGAAAAGTAAGGAGGATGCTCACGGATAGAGCCAACGGCTCTATCCGTGAGCATCCTTAAGCAGGCTTAAGTAAATTACAAGTCCCACAGACTACTACGAGTATGAAATGTGATTACTGAATCGTTATTAAGCTGTTTCTGATAAATGTTTGTCAGTAGGACCCGTACTTTAAACAAACGAAAACATGACTGTCAGGTTCCTTGTCCAAAATAGTTGCATCAAAATCTTATAGAAATACTTTAAATCATTTTGTAATTCATCAGCCTTGGGAAACCTTAAGGTACCTAGTAAGTATTTATTCTACTATCCAAATGATAGGGCTAATGGTAAAGCTATAATTAAGAATAATTGTTTTTCATATCACAAAGTGCCTGGCCTTCTTAATGCGGGAGCAGAGTAGTACAAAAACGTTGCTATTGCAAAAGTGTCAGGAGAAACTGACTATAATTAATAGAAAAAGTAGCTACACGCTACAAACTACGGTCCCACAACACCCAGATACATAACTTATATGGTCCACTCTTCCTAGGTCCACTCTTCCAGTGGACGTAGTCTTCTCGATCCTCTTATCCCGGCAACGGCCCAAGCCGAGGCTCGCACCACAGGGGTGCCCTTGAGCTAGTTACCTCCCACTCTTGACGGTTGGGCGCCTTAAGCGCCCGCCCTCCCGCCCGGTGACGCTGTAAAGGTCGGTAGAGTCCAACAGCATTAGCTCGTTCAAAAAAAAAACCAGATACAGAACAAGTATTTACACTTGTAAACGAAACATATGTATCTTTGTCTTAATAGTTGTAGGTATAAAAAAAGAACAGGTTTACCTAAGCAGCATTAGGTACTCAATGTCATGGGCACCGACCCTCAAAACCAGTTTTTTTTTCATAAGTCAAAGATACGTACGTTTTGTGTTATAATGACTGACAATTTTATAAATATGTGTGGAAATTTCACACAACGCCATCTAGCCCCAAACTAAGCAAAGTTTTATAATGGGAACCAGATACCTAACTGATAGAAAAAATACTTTTTTGTAAGTATACGTGTTACAAAATATATAAAAAAATATGATTAATTATCAAAGCCAAAAACTTTGTCAACCCTGTGAAGCTGTCATGTCAGGGAACCAGATTATTTAACAGAAAGGCCCCCACGTATTTTAACAAATAATTGTCTACTTTAACAGTTTCTCTATTTTTCATTCATAAATAAGCGTTTGCTTAATGTTTAATGTTAATTACTTTAATTAATTTATTCATATAATTTCAATATAATGTTTTTATAATGTTAGTTTTTTATTTCTCCGATTGCCCAACGGTTGCCGAGATGGAATAGCGTATTAGATCGGTTTTCGCATCAATAACTTAATTTTTTATAGTTTCTTAATTTTAAATCAATTTTACATTGTTTCTTAGTCTAATGTTTTTTCTTTTACTTAAAGTTTCCGTAAATTTGACGTTTATTATGAAAAAGTAAGTGTTCGTTTAGGTTGTTTCGTTAGGTTAGGTCTTTTAAAATGTTGTCGTTCTCGAATTAGGTATGTACTACGTGGTTTACTCTTTAATTTTACTGAAATAGGGTTTACACATCAGTGAAAATATTTTTTTTTTCTTTTTGGGGTATTTTAAGTGTACAGCGTTACTACGGTTCTTAAGTTAGCTATAAACTCTAAACCAAAATTAAAAGATTCGACATAAATGCAAGTTTTGGTGTTGTTCTACGACAACACCAAAACTCGCATTTATGTCGAATTTTTTAATTTCAGAACCGTTATCGATCACCTGGAAGGGTCGTCGTTAAAATAAAGTAGTTGCAACCCCGTTTTGAAGGTGACCTATGAATTCTCCAAATTAGGGAAATCTGGGAATGCGAAATCAGCGGGATTATAACTGTTGCTCTTCTAAAAACGTTGGTTTGTTTGTGTTTTCTTTGATATTTTTCGACGCGTTTTCAACTTCATTTTGTTTGTTTTCGAAGTATATTTGTGCAGTTTAATTTCAGTTGATCTACTGAATCAATTATTTTGCCGTTATAGCAGAACAAACTAATACAGAAACAGCATTTCACGTTACAAGTTGAAATGCCCATTACCACTTTAACTTGATTATTCTAAAAGCTATATTCAGTGACTTTTATATCCCCATTTCGGATAATTTTCCCATGAGCACTCTTAATTTTATAGAAAAATAATTATTACAAATTATTATTATTAATTATTATTTTATATTGATTTTATTTGATTTTATTTTAACTGGCTTGGTGGTAGGACTTTTCTGCAAAGTTCGTCTAGGTAGGTACCCACGCTTTGCCAGTTATTCTGCCGCCAAGCAGCAGTGTGCAAGCACTACTATGATTCGGTTTGAAGGGCACTGTAGCTAGTGAAATTACTGGGCAAATGAGAATTTATGACCTGATCTCACAGTCTACTCATCTTATCACGACTGTGCTGGTGTCTCAGGATGATGTGCGCAGTGCAGTGTTTCGCGAAACTTTATATTTGGGTATAACTTTATATTATTTAAAAAACTTGGCCTGATAGCTCAGTTGGTGGGACCTTGTCTTTTGAACTGTAGGTTGTGATTTCGATTCCTACAAACATTTGTGTGATTAACATCGATGTTTGTGCTGTGTCTGGGCGTTATATATTGTATTCCATCTACGTATGTATTTACAAACAAAAAAGTATCTAAGTATTGTATTCAGTTATCTCGTCCCCATAGTACAGCTTTGCTTAGTTTGGTGCTAGATAGCGCTGTGTGAAATGTCCACACATACAAAAAAACAATGCAGTATGCAATGTATGTGTAAATTGCTTTAACCGTTCAATAGCCATACAAAAACAGACACGTAGGTACACAGAGAACGGAAAGTACAACGATAATGTTTAGCGAGAAAATCCAGCTCTTAGGCTTATAATAGCGGATCTAAGGGGCAAAGCTCTTCTGAGAACGCCTTATTATCGTAACCCTGAGTATGCAAATCTGGGTTTCTTAAAATAACAGAGGTTTTAGATGAAAATTAACATTTCCGAACGGTTTTCATTTGAAACTGAGAAATCATAGGTACTCAAATCTCATTAAGATTATTCGGAGTAAACATACATTTTTACCCGACTGCTAAGGGGGATATTTTTTCTCAAGTATTTTGTGTGATTGTAGATTTGTTTGTAGGTAAGATTCTTTATTGCCTTGTATCTACCAAAACATAAATAAAATAAATATAGTATAAGCATTTTTGCGTATCATAAAAACCGATCTAACCGTCACACAAGAATCGTTTTTATACCTCTATGAATCAGTATAGCTTTTGATAGCGGTAAATCAAAACATATCACATTTCAAAGGTTTTCATGGGCTGAGCACAAGCCATACCCTATCCGTTATCACCAGCTTAAGTAATGGAAACGCCACATACTAATATCTCGTGTTTACACGATATATCATAAATGAAGGAACCCCTATTGGGAAGCCTTTACAATACCCGAAAATATAAAAAATATTATTTGAGTCAAATAAATACATTTTAATTTTTCATATAATATTATACCTAATAATGTATATAGGCTTAGGGGTTATGCATGGCGGGCAAACCATAGAACTATAGGCCTTCAGCATGCGCACCGGGCCGTGTCCGGAGCAAGAATGATCCGTAGTGCACAGAGCGCTCCCATTTTATAGCCAGATGGGTGGAGGAGCGATGACAGTTACCGGTGTTGCCACTGTAATAAATTTAAATGCTACCACAGGGTAAATTACGGTACTGCCCGCTGCGCATAGAGCTTACAACTAGACGTTGCCGCCTTCATGTATATTATTTTGTTTATTAATAAAAAGTCGTAAAACAAAATAATGATTCAGAATCCTACTAATAATTATAAACGAGGAAGTTTGTATGTATGGATGTTTGTTGCTCTTCCACGCTCAAACGGCTCGACGGATTTGGATGAAATTTAAAATAAAGATAGTTTATATAGTGGATTATTACATAGGTTACTTATTATCCGCGGTCGAAACCACGGGGCGCAGCTAGTAAAAAGCATAATGTCCTATCCGATATGTTTACTGTGTTCGATATTTAGTGCAACCAAATAATAATAATAATAATGATAATAATAATAATGCCCAACGATCACATCCGGCTCATAATCCGGAGGCGGCGGGTTTGATTCCCGCAAGTAATAGTTCACAGAAACAAAAACGCTTGTTCCGAGTTTGGGTGTTGTGGGACCCTGGTCTTCGTAGTTCCTGGGTCGTTAGATACAGGGCATCCTTTTTAAGGTCTAGGTTCTCCGTAGCTATATATGATCACTAGCTTCTGCCCGCGACTTCGCCCGCGTGGCCTATAGGAAACGAAGATTTTTCATAGATAATTCAACCCTTTATTTCACCCTTTCTTAGTGGATCCCTACACTTTACAAAGAACACACCCTCCCAAATTTCAAGGCTCTAGGACCAGCGGTTTAGGCGGTGCGTTGATATATATGTCATTAAGTCAGTCAGTCAGGACTTTGAATTTTATATGTATAGATTGGGAGTAAATTTTTTTATTTGTGCACAAATTTCACACATACGCAATCCCACATATATGGAAAAGAAATTATATGAGTAACCTATTCTAAAAGGATCTTAAGATCACGTGCTACCAACATAAATCAACAGAACCCAATTTGTTGCTTCCATATTTCTCTTACCATGTCCGTTTTGACATTCAATATTTTAACCCTAAAATTTCTGTGGAGCTTATCCCGGTGTATCATAGTAACAATATCCTGCCAGCATCCCTGAGGTTATTGGTTAGAATGGTGTCCCATAATCACACATGGAGATTTAAGGTCCATAATATTATCACAAATTTATAGTTTTTTTTTTTTTTTTAAGTAAAACTTCTTTACGCACTTTTTGGGGAGTAAGCTGGTGAATGCGAGGCGAATGGAAGTTAAATTCACGTAGATCTCCATACCAACACAATAATACAAAGTTAAAAATTTGTATTATTATGTTGGTATGTCTCGTATAATGACAATTTACAACTGTCGATATGTGTAGGTAGGTACCACCGCTTTGCCGGTTATTCTGCCGCCAAGCAGTAGTTCGCAAGCACTCACTGCTGTGTTCCAAGTTTTAAAGGTACTGTAGCAAGGGCATTATTGGGCAAATGAGACTTTATGACCTGACCCCACAGTCTAGTAACCTTATTACTTGATTGTGCTAATATCTCAGGATGACGTGCGCAGTGCAGTGTCACGCAAAACCCTAAAGAGTTCCGAGTGACTTTCTCGCTTCTCTTTCTCTTTTTACTTTTGAATAGTTATTTATTGGTGTTTATTTCAAAGTATTTATGTGTAGTCGAGCTCATACCATTTTTGTAGTGTCTGGTTTTTTTATGTTATTGAATGATGTGACGAGCTTGTCGTTCACCTGATGTTAAGCGCCACGGTCGCCCATAACATAACAGTGTCACTCGGAACCCTAAAACATAGAGTTACAAGCGACACTGCACTGCGCACATCATCCTGAGACATCAGCACAGTCTGGTAATAAGATTACTCGACTGTGAGATCAGATCATAAAGTCTCAATTGCCCAGTAATTTCACTAGCTACCGTGCCCTTCAAACAGGAACACAGTAGTGCTTGCACACTACTGCTTGGCGGCAGAATAACTGGCAAAGCGGTGGTACCTACCGTAGACGAACTTTGCAACAAAGTCCTACCACCTGGTATTGGTATACAATATGGCACAAAATAGAAGCTTACTTATACGTTCATCGACCCAATACATGAACATATTAACCGCAGGATTTGAATGATTCACGGCACGCGTTTTATTTTCCTAAAACGTGAGGAAAATAACAACACGTTACCATTTCAGATATCAACTGTAGACAAATGTACGCAGAAACAGCCATCTCTGTGGTGTCACTTGAGGAAATTGAACATGATGGTTTGCGGGTTGAATACCACTGTGCACGACCATAGTGATAAGGTGAGATTTTTGCTAAAACTGGGGTAGACTATTGCGGACCATTAACGTTGCATATATTTACTGTGTATATTTTTCATCTGTATAAATAATAAACTAAAGCAGAATGGAATAGATTCGATTGGAATTCATCGTCTAAAACACAGTTAAAAAAATATTTAAAAAAAAACCTTCGGGCTTTTGTTAGCGCCAACTGTGCGGCCATTCTGGAACCAATGGCCTCGTACGTGACGATGGCAAAAGACCCGACGGAATGACCTTGATTCCATGAAAGATGGGCGGCCTTTATTTTGGGACGCAACCTGTGTGGACACCCTTGCGCCGTCACATCTTGCTGGTACACAGAGTGAGGCTGGTGCTGCGGCCGAATCCGCAGAAAACCTGAAAAGGCGCAAATATAATTCCCTAGACAGTGGTTATATATTTGCGCCTTTCAGTGTCGAGACGTTGGGGCCGTGGGGACCGAGTGCCCACAAAATTTACAAAGATCTTTCAGAACGACTGATCGAGGCAACACGTGACCAAAATGCTGGTTTTTATTTAGCCCAAAGACTAAGCATTGCCATTCAACGGGGCAAAGCCGCTAGCATTTTGGGCACGTTGACTACTGATAGCGGCTTCATAGATTAAGTTTTGCTAATGCATAGTTTCTAAATTTCATTTAATCTATGTCAGAAAATAATATAGTATAAATACCACGTAAATACTAAATTATTATGTATAAACACAATAAATATCTTCGTGTCATGAATTTTGATTTATCTTATTACTTGAAGCCACGTTGTCACCCACTTCATACAATCAATAACACTCCATTTCATATCCTTGGGGTTGATGTTTGAAATACCGTGTACAGACATTACGAGTACACAATTGCTGCAAAAACGTTTGTGCTCGTGAGTTCTACTCTCAGAACTACTAGTAATAAAATGGCTTGTTTTTTTTTACTTCATACTTGTCTAGCATTTGACCACGCTCTCACCTCACGGGAAGTGACGATGAGATCAAAGATGTAGCATGCTACATGCTGGTGATTAATAATAATAATATTAATAACGCCCAACGATCACATATATAGATCCTGGACCCTAACTAGGATTCCATTTCTAGGAACACAGGAACTACTAGGGCCATGGTCTTACAACACCCAGACAAAGAACAGCTTTTTTTCTGTGCACAAATACTTGTCTTGTCGCAGGAGTGGAACCCCGGGTAACTGTATAATGTCTCCGGGCTATGAGCCAACCCGCTCAACCACGACACAACCACAGAGGTTGTCAAACATTTAACTATGATAAGAAGAAGTAAGCCCTTGAAATGGTGAATTTGTGGCCTCGTTTTATGGCAGAGGCCTATGTTTAGCAGTGGACAATTGGACATCTTATGTAATTACGTATGTACTTATTATTACGTATATTATGTACATATGCAATTATTTATTTTATTGTTTAGAGTGTGTGTATAAGGTGTGCGATAAGGTCGCCCATTGTTACACTTTATATAAATGTTTGATATTTTTATTATTTGGTGTGTACAATAAAGAGTTTATCTATATATCTATCTTCCAGTAAAAGTAGATTCTCTACACACAGGCACAGTACAAGACTTTATGTATGTGCACTGCAAAAGTACTGCACTCTGAAGTTTGGTGGGTTTAAGGCTGACACACTAGAAACATCAGTGAATAGATATCGCATCATAATAATATGATAGGGACTATCACTCAGACCTAAATAAATGTGCCTTTCTTGATGTGGAAGCCCTTGGGTTCAGATGAATCTTTTTGAAGACACCGTGTTGCAGGATCTGGGTATTTTTTCTGCGAGGGATGTTATATCTTTATGGTTGTTATTTATGACAGCCTCTGCGGTGTGGTGGTCGAGCAGGGTGGCTCATAACCCGGAGGTGGCGGGTTCGATCCCCGCAACAAGACAAGTATTACAGAAAAAAAGCGCTAATAGATATTTGTTCTATGTCTGGGTGTCGTTAGGACCTGGGTGACCATGGTCCTCGTAGTTCCTGGGTCCCTAGACACGGAATCTTAGTTAGGTTCCAGGATCTATCATAGATCGCCCAACACATGCCGCCCAACGATCACATACCATAATGGTATGTGATCGTTGGGCGGCATAATTATTATTACATTAAGAGTTGATAGATATCAAAATAAGGTCTTTCATAAAGAACGACTGTTGCAACTAAAGATCCCGTGGTTTGTCCAGTTCATACATTAAGAAACGAATCATCATCAGCTGGAAGACTGTGCAGTGTTGTACGTACCTAAGCCTCCCCATATATGGCCATTTTGATCGTCTACTTGCTTCTTGCGTCTAACAATTCCGCGGTTCCGACCAGCTGGGCGATTATGTAATTTGAAATTTGTGTGAATTTGACAGTTTTAATATACAGATACAGCCTATGTGCATAGTTAGTATGGAAATTATCAAATTGGGAATGATATTTTTCCAATTGCGTTGCAATCAAAGTTTTATGATCACCCTCAGTTTTATGATCATCATCACAGGTCTCAGTCCGCCTAATAGAAGAGAGGCAGCCTACATTAACGTTAGGTCAGACTGTGTCTTAACGTTAGCGTTCCCCACTCGAGAACCATTCTTCCCCATTGAAAGTCAAAGGATTTAGTACAAATAGGTTATTTTAGCACTTTTTTTTTGTTTTGTTTGGTTTTGGCTCCACACATTTGTGTATTAAGCCAGTGTCAAGTAATTGATAATTTATCAAGTTAATGATATTTCACGCAAATATGTGTCAAGTCATAGTCGAAGTCATCAAGTCAAGTCATAGTCTAGTCAAAGTCATACTCCTAGTAAAGTGGTGGCAACTTTAATTGAAGCTTCTATGGAGTTTTGGAAACAACACGAAAAGAAACGTTTCATCATCATAATACCATTTTCCCACACTCACTCACTCGTAATCCAGCACTTAACGAATAGAATGCCACCAATTTTATGCACTAACACTGAAAATAACACAATCTTTGGAAAATAATACAATGCGGTGACGCAATCTTTTTCGCGTTCCCGCCAAAACTCCAGCAAGCCTATTACAATACACAACAAAGGTATACAACCTTGTTGATTCGTGAAATCCAAGGAGATAAGCTAAACTATGGTTTCCTCACGACATTCGTCAACTAAAGCCCAAGACTTATGCTTTAGAATTAAAAGTACCTAGTCCATGCATACCTTACCCGACTCGCATATATTTTTATGCCCCAAATTGCAAAGCGTTTTCATAAAATTCCAGGGAGTTTTCAGTGAATATTCTCCGTTTGACATATAAATTCACTAACGAAAATTTCGCACGCTTACCGTATTTTTGAGAGGATTTTCGTGATTTAATTAACAGAGTTATCTTTTACAATGCTGTACACCAAAAATGTGAAAATGAAAACTATTTTTGCTGCGCTTCGATTTGATATGCATATCTTAAGAGTGGAATTTCATTAGCCCACAACTTTGTTTCCCACTGCTGGGACGCATGCCTTATCTCAAAGGAGAGTGTGTACAAATAATACTCTGTAGGTTAGTCTATGGATCAAATATCATATCATCTATTTTAATCCTGGAGTTTTGGCGGGAAAACGAAAAAGATTGCATCACCGCATTGTATTGTTTTCCAAAACGTGCTATTTTCAGTGTTGGTGCATAAAATTGGTGGAATTTTACCTGTCCCGATAGCCCAGTTGCTAGTAACCCTGCCTTTTGAACTAGGTTGTGGGTTCGATTCCCACATACATTTGTGATGATCGATGTTTGTTCTGTGTCTGAGTGTTAAACTGTATTCTATGTATTATATTTACGAACAAAAAGTATATATAAGTATTGTATCAGATATCTGATTCCCATAGTATCAGCTTTGCTTAGTCTGGGGCTAGATGGCGTTGCGTGAAATGTCCACAAATAATAGGTCTTCACCTATGAAATTGCCGTATTGCAGTACAGACTTTTTCAAACAAAAAAAAGTTTTGATTGGCTATGAATTCTAAATTCAAATTAATTTTGTTTTAAAAATATGACATTCTATTTACAATATAAGTCTTTTGTTTATTGATTAGCGTTGTATTTTCATTACATTTCAACATTTTTCCTCATAATGGATACTTTGAAATTTCGTGTAATTGCTACAACCTAACTAGTTGCTAACAATAATATTTGCAATTAAATTTTGCATCTATCGGAAATTTACATTCACTATTTACACTACTAGGTACACTTTTACGTTTCGATGTGATCTAATTTCTATCGATCACTTGCAGTTTTTAGGATTAAGTTGCAGTTAACCGAAACTTTAAGTTGTACTACGAATCGTGTACAAACCAAAATGTATTGTGAAAGTGAATATACTGAAATCATAATGCTTTGAAAGTGTATCCGCTAATAGTAAAAGTAGGTAATAACAATAGAAAGGATGTTTATCATCTGTTGGTGGAATGCCTTCGGAGTCAACAAATGAGACAACATATGAGTAGCCAATATGAATTAAGTTTAGTGAACATCGGGGAACTACAAATTATTTTGTCGATGCCATTGGGCGAAGCAGCTAAGACGCTCTTCGCAATGGTATATGACTTGATCCACTTAGCTTGATTTTATATGCAATGACGGGTCTGACATAGTCGCTCGCCGACTCAAAGTCCCAAAAAAAAGATAAGATTAAAAAAAAAAAAAAACAATAGAACTTTTCTAGTTTTATGTTTTAATCCAATCTGCAATCTGAACTGGCATGTAAAATAATCCTACATTGAATTCCCGACTGTGCCAGACTGTAGGGATAATAATTTATTTCGCTAATTCTTAACCAATTGACATTCATAAATGATATTGGTCCGGAGTTTTTTCAATGTTAAGGAAATCATTTCGAACTATAACTACGTCCATTGCTAGTGAATGAATGATACTTATGAATAATATTTATAGACCTCAACCGATGCCAACCGCTCAGTACATACTAACACTTTACCGAGTGATCACGTCTAATATAACTATAGTGACGTATTGAAACATGTACCAATTATTATTTACAGTGTGGATTTTTGCTCTTGGTGACTGCGCTAGGATTCTAGCAGTGATTCCTACACCATCTATCAGTCATCAAGTAGTATTCAGACCCATAACACAGGAATTGGCGAGGCGAGGGCATGAAGTGGTCGTTATAACTACAGATCCAGCCTTCCCACATGGAAAAGCCCCAGATAATTTAAAAGAAATTGATGTGCACGATCTATCGTACAAAATATGGAGAGATTATTTTCTGGCGACTACATCAGGAAAGGCGGATGATTTAGTCACGCAAATTGAAGTTGCTTTAAGCATAATGCGGGTTATATTTGTAAAGCAAATGGAAACCGGGGAAGTGCAGAAGCTAATTCAAAACAAAAACGAAACGTTTGATTTAGTAATGCTTGAAGCTTTCGTAAAACCCTGCCTTTTATTTTCTCACATATACAAAGTCCCTGTCATTCAAGTTAGTTCCTTTGGTGGATTTTTCGGGAATTACGAAACTGTTGGAGCACCATCTCATCCACTAATCTACCCTCTATCTTCAAGGCAAAGGATTATAAACCTTACGTTGTGGGAAAAGATAACAGAGTTGTATAATTATTACGTTTTGAGTACAATGATTAATTCATTGGAGAAGCTGGAGAATGAAGCTCTCAAGGAAAAATTTGGCAATGATGTACCTCTTCTGAGCGACTTGCAGAAAAATGTTGACATGTTATTTTTGAATGTGCATCCTGTGTGGGACGGGAATCGACCAGTGCCTCCTAGCGTTGTGTACATGGGTGGTATTCACCAACACCCGAAGAAAGATCTGCCTAAGGTAAGAATAAACATTGCAGATTTTTTATTAAAAACTATTTTAACTTTTTCCCTTATTACACTAAATTTCTCAGAGTAAATCTGCATTGTAAAAGGTATGTCAAAAAAGCATTATGCAGGGCCCATAGGATAAGTAACGTATTAGTGGCACGTCGGATTGAAGTTTTCTGTTCTGCATTGTGCCGGATTGCTTGCACCAGTTTAAATTTTTTTTTTATTACACTTATTGTACATAGGCTTTATTATATAGGTAATATTTAACATTGAGCACTTTGTAATTGTATATGCTTTTACAATAACTTAAGTATCTCAAAAGTCAATAGATTTATTGTTAAGCTATTTTTAGCATTTTTAAAACAATTTTATTTCTTTTTCACATTTCGACTTGTAAAACTGCTAAAAATATTGTATTTGTAATAGATTCTATTTGTAATAGAATCCTTTGACTTTGTCTAGTGTTACGAATGTCCATATACCTACTACGTGACCTCGGCCCATCAGGAAGTCCGTACTTATAATATGCTTATTTGCTTCTTACAGCATTAAAAATCATTTGGTGCTACGCAAAAAATATACTTACATCATCTATTTTGAAATGATGATTGATGCTCAGCTGCAGTAATAGTATTCTGTACTCAGCTGGTAGCGGAGTCAATTTGTGATTTGTTAGTTTTTTTTTGGCTCCGCTCTTTTGTGTATTTAGCCAGTGTCAAGTAATTAATAATTTCTCAAGTTAATTAATATTATATATATATGTGTCAAGTCAAGTCACAGTCCAAGTCATCATGATTGTTCCCAGGGCAAAGGACGGTGGAGGCCATCCGTCCGGTCCTCCAGAGGTGGGTGAGGCGGCCCCACGGGTCGCTGACCTTCCGGTTGGTGCAGGTGCTTTCCGGGCACGGATGCTTTGGAAAGTACCTGCACCAAATCGCGAGGCGGGAAGCGACCCCTGCCTGCCATGAGTGTGGGGCGCTGGAGGATACAGCGCCCCACACACTGGAAGTGTGTGCCGCTTGGGACCCGCCGCGGCACACACTTTCCTTGGCAGTAGGCCACGATCTCTCGCTGCCAAGCGTGGTGAGAGCCATGCTTGACAGCGAGAGATCGTGGCAGGCGGTGGTCTCCTTCTGCGAGTACGTGATGGCGCAGAAGGAGACCGCGGAGCGGGTCAGAGAGGAGGCCGCTGGAGCTGACCCGCTCCGGCGCAGACGAGTGGGAGGGAGGAGGAGGCGTTACGCGCACCTCTTCCCTCCCCCGTAGTAGGGCCACTGGTGGAGAGTCGGGGGACTCTCCGCCGGCTTGCACGGCCCCACACGTCTGGTGGGTGACCTTGGTGAGCAAGGTCACCCATCCTTTGGCGCGGAGAGGCCCGAAAGGGCCTGCCGCCGGGGGCAAGCTGGCTGGACTGCAGTCGCGACCCCTTCTCGCCCCGGTACGGCGGACGAGGGCTCACGGGGGGGTTTTAGTGGGTTCGAGTCCCACATACCCCCTGCCACCACCCCCGTGGTGGCAGGGAAGTGCGAGGGCATTTCCCCCCCTCAAAAAAAAAAAAAAAAAAAAAAAAAAAAAAAAAAAAAAAAAAGTCATCATGATTGTCAAGTCATACTCCTAGTAAAGTGGTGGCAACTTTACCAGAAGCTTCTATGGAGTTGTGGAAACAACACGAAAAGAAACGTTTTCCCATCATTATACCACTTTCCCAAACTCATGCCTGTAATCCAGCACTTAACGAATACAATGCCACCATTGCGATCTGTTCGGAATTTCCGACCAAATAATGCATTGAGATTTCGGTGAAGAAAAACCTGTTTCTTGATATAACGTGATATAACTATACGACAAAGTAGGCACTAGAAATTTTTTAGGTGCCGTCTGGCTAGTTACCACTATAAGGTAGGCTGGTAGGATATGTTTCAAAACATTAGGCATCAATTATGTCTGAACACTTGAAGAGTTATTGTGCTATAAATACCTCGACCGAAGGTGACCTCCACAATTGCCTTCTACGTACATACGTGAGTATATCAAGGACATTAAGATCCATTATTGTCTACTATTATCGTATGTCTAGAGACATCATTTACTATAATTATTGACGCACCGCATATTAGACCTATCATATCACACTAATATTATAAAGGCGAAAGTTTGTATGTGTGTTTGTGTGTATGTTTGTTACTTCTTCACGCTGAAACGGCTGAACTTCGATGAAATTCGGTACCAAGATAGCTTATACACTGGATTAACATATAGGCTACATTTTATCCCGGAAAAGTATATGTGAACTGTTCTGTAATGTGAAATGTTCCCGTGGGATGTTATTTGCTCATCCCACGGGAACTAAAATATATAAATAAAATACTTTTTATCCGCGGGCGAAACCGCGGGGCGCAACTAGTCATACATATATAGGTAATAAAACTCGAGATCGCGCTACGGAACGGATTCATTATGAGTTCCGTGTACATTTTTGGCATATGTGTAAGACTCAACGTAAGGAGAAAAGTGTAAACGCCATGCACGATTTCATACAACTTCCATAAAAACTATGCATTGTCTTATGATAAGTAATAATAATAACACCCAACAATCACATACATAGATGGACTGGAGTCTAAATAGGATTCCCTGTGTCTATGGATCTAGGAATTACAAGGACCATGGTCCTATAACACCCAGACTCAGAACAAGTATTAGGGCTTTTCTTTTATGTGTACAAATAGGCACTTGTCCAGTCGCGGGAATCAAACCCGGGTTATGAGTCGACCTGCGCAACCACCACACGACAGAGGCTGTCAAATGTTTCAATGTGGCAAAAAAATTCCATAAAAACTATGCATTGTCCTAAGACAAGTTTCATAAAACTATGTTATGACAAATTCTATAATAACCATGCATTGTCTTATGACAAATTCCATAGAAACTATGCATTATCTGTTTTTTTTTATGTTAAGGAGTGACGTGACGAGCTAGCCGTTCGCCCGATGTTAAACGACACGGCTGCTCATATCAGCTGCAGTGTCACTCGGAACTCTAAAGTGTAGAGGTTCGCGTGACACTGCACTGCGCACGTCATCCAGAGACATCAGCACAATCTAGTAATAAGATTACTAAACTGTGAGATCAGATCATAAAGTCTCATTTGCCCAGTAATTTCACTAGCTACAGTGCCCTTCAAACCGGAACACAGCAGTGCTTGCGCACTACTGCTTGGCGGCAGAATAACTGGCAAAGCGGTGGTACCTACCTAGACGAACTTTGCAGAAAAGTCCTACCACCTAGTAAATGTTGTAACACCAACCAGTGGAACTAGTTTTTCTCCGCTGATCTAGCGTAGGTTATTTCACCTCCACAAAGGATGAACTAATTTTGATGTGGTTTTTAGTATACTAAGAAAAAAGCCTTGGTTAAAACAATGTGGGATGGTTATACTAAAACAAACAAAAAAATATATAAACCATTTAAACTTGCCACTCGTACCATAAAGGCGTACCTACGCCAGCAAAAACGATCAAAAGAAATTACAAGAAAGTGAATTATGAATTAACTAGTTGCGCCCCGCGGTTTCACCCGCGGATAAAAAGTATTTTAATTAATTGCTCATTCCACGGGAAAATTTCACTTTTCCGGGATAAAATGTTTTTATTTTATGTTATTGAATGATGTGACGAGCTAGTCGTTCACTTGATGTTAAGCGCCACGGCCGCCCATAACAGAACAGTGTCCCGCGGAACCCTAATACATAGAGTTTCAAGCGACACTGCACTGCGCATATCATCCTGAGACATCAGCAGTCTGGTAATAAGATTACTCGACTGTGAGATCAGATCATAAAGTCTCAATTGCCCAGTAATTTCACTAGCTACAGCGCCCTTCAAACCGGAACACAGTAGTGCTTGCGCACTACTGCTTGGCGGCAGAATAACTGGCAAAGCGGTGCTACCTACCTAGACGAACTTTGCAACAAAGTGCTACCACCTAGTAGCCAACCAATGTAGCCTATATATTAAACCAGTGTATATAAGCTATCTTGGTACCGAATTTCATCCAAATCCATTCAGCCGTTTGAGCGTGAAGAAGTAACAAACACACACACACACATACACACATACAAACTTTCGCCTTTATAATATTAGTGTGATTGAGAGAGCTACAATAAACTCAATTACATTATACAGGTTTAGGGTGTGGTAGGCCGGATCTGAAACTAAGCAGCCTTATTAATAAACACGAACTAGCTTTAGACTAGTTAAACCATCTTTTGTCTCTTTCGATCCAGCTAAATATTCCAGTAGCAAAAAAAAGACAAAAGCTGAAGTAACTAAGTAATCCGAGACTAAGGTCCGTATTACAGAACGATGCTCAGTCATCGATTGATGCTCAAGCGGATATTTCATTCATAAAGTGATAAATAAGTGAATGAAATCTCTGCTTGAGCACCGATCGATGACTGAGCGTCGTTCTGTAATACGGACCTAATACCCGTTTATTAATAAGGCTGCTAGAGTATAGTAAAAAGGTATTTAAAGTCTCATGCCAGATTTTGACGAAAATTAAAAATATCAATTGCTCTAGCCAGAATCTTACCACGTTAATTTTGAAAAAAAAAAATTAAAACTAGTCCTGCATCATTAAACCATTGTGTAGTGTCGCTATTATGGATCAAAATCTGTAAATATAGTAAGGTGCAAAGCCGGGGCGGGTCAGCTAGTATGTAATTTATGTAACTTTAATCGCCTCAGTGTCATACTAAAAAATACATAAATATTACATTAGTTAGCTGATCTAAAAACCAAACTACAGAACCAGTTTTGATGAAATTTCTATGGGGCCAATCTGAAAGCTTAACATTACAAAAAAAAAACGATTTTTACAAATAAAACACAGAGTTCTGAGGTAACACACATTAAAAAAATACAACTGAAAGGAGAGCCTTTTTATTTATAATAGTCCGTTGAAAACTTTGAAAGACAAGACTAGACAGACTGCTGCTGGTAGACTTTGACAGCGGAAACTGCATAAATTTACCAAGAAGAAGAATATGAACGAGCTAATTGAATAATTGAATGAAAATCCACAAATGAAATGGCACCGACATCCATATAAATAAAAATTAAATAAATTAAAATTTTTGTGTACATTTCACAAAGCGCCATCTAGCGCAAAACTAAGCAAAGCTTGTAACTATGGGAACCAGATGGCTGATACAATACTTAGATAATTTTTGTTTGTAAATACATACATAGAATACAATATACTACTCAGACACAGAAGAAACATTGCACATGAATATTGGTCCTGGGTGAGAATCGAACCCACAACCTAAGTCCAGTCATATTAAATGCTATTCATTGGTAGGGCATCACTAGGTATCCAAAGGGGAGGTTAGCAGGTTTTTATACTGATTCAATAGTTTAGGTGTAAATAATAATTGTAGAATTATAAATATATAGAAATATGATAAAATGTAATGCATTAGACTGTTCTGTAATGTTATGTTATAGGGATAAATAAATCAGTAATTAGTCATATTTATTTTAATGTTTGCACCTCATTCATATCTCCGACTATTTATAATTTTATTTTATTGAAAATATACATACTTTCAAATAGGTCTTAAATCAATATAACTGGAAAAATATGTAGATGAGTTGATACACAAAAGTTTCTCAGTGTAAAATTAAAGCTACTGTAGTTTAACCCCATTGTATTTTTTAAGCATTGTTGGTACAATGACTACTTACATTGTCAGACTTATACTATTTTAAGATTATTGTTTGTTGATCCTAAATAAATAAATAAAAAGGATATGATTTTGTTTTACAATGTGTGAGTAATTATTTATGAAAATAATAATTGGATTTTTTTTTACTAGTTATCAAATTTGAGATACTATGTGTTTTTTAAATGATTGTTGTATGGACAGTCAGCTAGTTAGTTAAAAATAAAAAAGCTGAACTTGTCAACAGATGCCAAAGCACTGTACCCATTTGCAACCAAACTACTGCAGCTGTTAAAGAATCAGCAGCAACATGTCACTGCAAAACATTTACCCCTTATTTAATTAGGATTTGTAATCTACCCAGTACTAAAAAAATTATATTATAATAATGAAGTATAATTTACCAACTTTACTTTAGACCACCAGTTTCACTCCATAAGAATTCCTTCACTTGGGCAGAGCTCCTGCGAATTGAGACTACTTTCTCTTCGAGTATTCCTTTATTCTTTAACCTAGAGATGGTTGGTACGTCTCTATGAGAATTTAATGTTCCTATTGAATATCTAGATGATGTCGGATAAAAAACCTGCCGAACTACGGAGCTGTAAAATTGTAAACACCTAAACCACTTGAGAGAACTTTAGATAAATTTCCTTGATTTAAATTGTTGAAACACATTATTTACAATTAACTATTTAACTTACTTTAGTTAGCAGTAAAATTCCACTACCGTTACGTAGGTAAGTACATACACATACATTGTCTTAACAATAAAATTAATAAACAAACAAAAGCAGTTCAGTTACGTAGCTATAGCTAGCAAACGCGTACAGCTGATGTCAGTGTGACCAGCTGTAGAATACACTTTTGGAGATTTTGTCGCAATAAAACTACTGAACTCCAATTAGCTTCGGTCGTATATTTTCTTGTCGATTAACACAGGGCACGGCACAGGAGTTCTCGTGCTAATACACACGTTAATATACACCCACGAACTAGTACTGTTAACATGTAGGAACACCGTGATATTATTTTCCGTGCTCACACCACTGCCGTGAAAAACCTCCTAGTGAGGGGACATAGTGTCGGCTCTGTAGTGGTGTGCCAGTGGCGTATCGAGACGCCACACCACCCCCCCCACGGAGAAAAATATCCCGGGTAAAACATTTTATACAAAAAAAATGTATGCTGTTATAACATCACTTATAATAAACAAACGCAATAAAGAAGAAAAAAAAAACGAATATTAAACAAAATTAATCAAAATTCTTATATCTAACACGTCTGCCGGAGCGTGTGGTGTATGGCTTCTTTTCTATTTGGTTATCTTGAACCGCCGGCGCCGGTTTCAGGATTGGTAGCTTATCTAATACGACCTTAAGAGCGGTAGGCGGGGGTGACGTGGCAGGCAGTTGCTCTATTTGGGTCGGTTGTAAATTCACATGATCAGTGAAAGCCGGCTTGAGCCTGTCGACGCTGACGACGACCTTGTTGCCTCTTACGTCAAGCGTAAACGTTTTGCCGTCATTCGCACGCTGCAACACTTTAAACGGCCCTGTATAAGGCGGCTGCAGTGCTCGACGTACAGTATCGTCTCGAAGAAAAACGTGTGAAGTAGTGGCTAGGTCTTTAAATATGAAGGTCGACTTTTCAGCATGCCGACTAGCTGGCAGTGGGCGCAAGGTTGACATTTTGTGACGCAGTTGAACGACAAAGTCCGCCGGTCCTTGAAAACTCCCAGGTGCAGACGGAGGAACTATTAACTCTCCAGGAAGCCTAAGAGGTTCGCCGTAGAGGATTTCTGCGGCTGTGGCTTCCAGGTCCTCCTTAAACGCTGACCGCATTCCCAAAAGAACCATAGGGAGCGACCTTACCCACGAATCGTCGTGGCACATCAGGGCTGCTTTTAGTTGACGATGAACTCGCTCGATCATCCCGTTAGCGCACGGATGGTATGAAGTTGTTCTAATGCGCTTAGTGGCAAACTGAAGCAGCAATCGATGAAACAGGTCGGATTCGAATTGAGAACCCTGGTCCGTGGTAATAATCGAAGGCACGCCAAAACGAGGGATCCATTCTCTGGTAAAAGTCTCAGAGACCTCTTCGGCTGTAATGGTTCGCATAGGCCATACTTCCGGCCATCTGGAAACTCTGTCTATCGCTGTTAAACAATAACGGTATTCATTGCAAATAGGCAAGGGCCCAATAATATCGATGTGGACATGCATGAAACGGCCGGATGGTAAGTCGAAATTACCCAGAGGAGCAGAATTATGTCGAGAAATTTTGCTGCGCTGACACGCTTCGCAAGATTGCGACCATGCTCGGCAATCTTTTCTCATGGAAGGCCAGACAAAACGTTCGGCTATGAGACGCGTAGTGGCTCGGACTCCGGGATGGCTTAAATTATGCAATTTGTTGAAGGCAGCACGGCGAAAGGAAGGGGTCAAATAGGGACGCGGTTTTCCTGTAGAGATGTCACAATATACGGCAGTGTTTCTGTCAGGTGAGCTAATCCTTGTCAGGTTTAAACTAGACTCATTTTGTAGCAGGCTGGCAAGTTCCTGGTCTGCGGCTTGTGACTTGGATAGTGCTTCGTAATTTTGGTCCAGGGAAATGGCGTCGATGTCAATACGCGACATAGCGTCAGCCACGACGTTATCCTCTCCTTTGATGTATTGGATGTCCGTAGTAAATTGGCTGATGAAAGGCTGGTTTAGTTGGGGTGGCGGAAGTTTCTCTCGCCGCTGCAGGAAAGCATATAACAGAGGCTTGTGATCGGTAAAGATTGTGGCGTGTTGAACTTCCAGTATGTATCGAAAATGCTGGACAGATTCGTACACCGCCAACAATTCCCTATAATAAGCCAGCCATTGCGCCTGCTGTGGCGTCAACTTTTTACTGAAAAAGGAGAGAGGATTCCACTGTCCATTAACTTTTTGTTGCAAGCAGGATCCAACGTGGACGCCGGACGCATCAGTGAAAAGACCCAAGCTGGCGTTGCTGACTGGATGTTGTAGTAGTGTTGCGTTAGAAAGGCTCTTCTTACAGGCCTCAAATTGCTGTAGCAGTTTGGGTGACCAGGGAAACGGTTTTGCGCCCTTACTATTAGTTGAGACCAGCGCGTCAATCAATGGGGCTTGGGTTTGCGCCGCCTGAGGTACAAAACGTCGGTAGTAATTAAGCATACCGAGAAATCGGCGCATGCCTTGTACTGTTTCAGGTGGTGGAAATTCCAGCAAAGATTTTATTCGGTCTTGAGGCGCGCGAGTGCCATCACCGCATACGTGGTAGCCTAGGAACACCACTTCACTGACCCCCAGAACGCATTTCGAGGGGTTTACTACCACTCCATAGTCCTGCAGACGTTTAAAAAGGACACGCAGATGCTCCATGTGGGCGTTTTCGTCCTTTGAAAAAACGAGAATGTCGTCCACGTAAGGGAAACAAAAATCGAGGCCCCGAGTGACTTCGTCGATGAAACGCTGGAAAGTTTGTCCAGCGTTTCGCAAACCAAACGTCATATAGGGGAACTCGAAGAGTCCGAACGGGGTGACAATAGCAGTTTTTGCAATGTCCTCTCCATACACCGGTATTTGATGGTACGCCTTAACGAGGTCTAAAGTACTAAATACCTTAGCACCAGCAAGGTTATGCGCGAAATCATTGATATGCCGTACCGGGTATCGGTCTGGTACGGTCCTTGCATTAAGGGCGCGATAGTCACCGCAAGGACGCCAAGATTCATCTTTTTTGATGGTCATGTGTAATGGCGAAGACCATGCGCTTTTTGACGGGCGCGCTGTTCCGCACTTTACCATTTCCTCGAATTCCCTTTTTGCTGACACGAGTTTCTGTGGTGCTAATCGTCGAGGGCGACAGGAGACAGGAGGTCCATCCGTGGTTTGGATATAGTGCACTGTGTCATGTTTTATTATCCTAGGAGAGCCAGGAGGTCGCGCGATATCCGGGAACTCGGCTAAAAGCTTTGTGAAAATAGATTTACCAGAAACGACCGATCGTATGCTGGGTTGATCTATAGTAGCAACCGAGGCCGTTGATGACATTCCGGTAGTTCCATCGACCAATTTGTTATTACGGCAGTCAGGCAAAAGGTGATAAAATGCCAAAAAATCTGAGCCAATAATAGCTGTATTTACGTCGGCTATCACAAACTGCCAAGAAAAATCGCGACGCAGACCGAAATTTAGTTTGAGAGATACTGTACCAAAAGTTTGTATACAGCTCCCATTGGCTGCGCTGAGTTCGTAGTCCGAAGCTTGTCTACGTGATGGTAGCCAGCGGTGAGGGAAACAGCAAAGGTCTGATCCGGTATCAATAAGGAACCGACGCTTGGTCACCTGGTCAGTAACAAAAAGTCGGCGGCCAACATCTTGACAATCAGTTGCCGCCGCTACTGATTGCTGGCAGAGTTTTCCGATTTCCAGTCACACGGTTTGGTGCACCTAGTGGCTTTATTTCCCCACCTTCTGTGGTACCAACAACGTTTGGAACTATCGGACGATCTGCTGGAAGAAACCGACCGGTCACGAGATGGTCGGCGCTGCTGCCTGGAGAGTGCGGCTACTTGATTACTCACCTGTTCCAACTGTTGAGCTAATGTCGCTAAAGACAAAGTTGACGATGCAGAAGTGGAACACACGGCCGGTGTCGGAGCTACCTCCACAATTTTATCAGCCAGTTCAGAAACCTTTTCTAAATTGAGGTCAGCTTGTGCTGCTAGAATCGCTTGCGCCTGTTGTGGTAGGCGGCGCAACCAAAGTTGACGAATTATGTTTTCATCTGAAAGGGCGGTGCCAGCGAGTGAGCGAAGGTGCCGTAGAAATTGTGACGGCTTCCTGTCCCCGAGCTCTTCGTCACTTAAAAGTTGCCGTACTCTTTTTTCTTGGGAAACGGAAAGGCGTTGTATGAGCGCTTCTTTTAATTTTTCATACTTTTCCTCAGCTGGTGGATTTATTATTAGGTCTTCAACCTCCGCTGCCAACCTTTGGTCCAAGTGACCTACAACATAGTTCTATTTTGTTGCGTCTCCAACAATGTTAGCAATTTGGAACTGGGCCTCTACTTGTGCGAACCAAATTGCAGGTTTGTCGGCCCAAAATGTCGGCAATTTCACCGCGACCCTACATACATTTGCCTCCACTTCACTCTGTCCAAGTCGCTTTTGAAGAGCCGCATTTTCAGCTAAAAGTTGTTTGAGTTGTGCCTAAAGTTGTTCCGACATGGTAAAACCTGTAGGTATTTGAAACTTATTAAACTTATTCAACCACACGATTCAGCAGACCATGCACTACCAACAGGATAGATTAAGTACCTAATAATATATGGAATATTTAAATATACGATAATTGTGTTGCGGTAGGTAAATACACTATTGTATCTTATGCTAATGAGAAGTACCTAGTAATTATTCGCTAAACGCTATTAAGGCTGGCTAAATACGATTAAAAACATATATCACAAAAAGAGGAAAAAAAAAAAAGTTATTGAACGAACACAATTATGGTTGTCACTGTCATTTATCAGTTCTTTGTTCCCGTCAATGTCACTTGGTGCCGGATAATCGATGAATATGTCGATTTTGTTAATGCCTGGAGCCGGCAGGTGTCGCTTTATCCATCAAATATTGCTATATTGAGTGAACTGGAATTTAAATTCAATAGAGACCACCAACTTGCAAAACCATCCGATACAATGGTGTTCTTGAACACGTAGATGCCTTGTTGAATTAAACAAAGAAGCCGTCGAGTCGTCGCGATATTCCAGCGAATGTCAACAAAAGGTTTGACCCGTAGCGTAGAGAATCCACCAAGTTTGTAGGCAGGCACGGATAGTATACATAGTTCCAGAGAATCGATTGAATCACCTGTAGATTGTGAATACTGTAAGGCTCCTGTGTTAATAGCGGCAGCTGAATGTTGACCGAAGAGTTTGTGCTCGCAGAGCTTCGTCGTTGGTCACCACTTTGGAGATTTTGTCGCAATAAAACTACTGAACTCCAATTAGCTTCGGTCGTATATTTTCTTGTCGATTAACACAGGGCACGGCACAGGAGTTCTCGTGCTAATACACACGTTAATATACACCCACGAACTAGTACTGTTAACATGTAGGAACACCGTGATATTATTTTCCGTGCTCACACCACTGCCGTGAAAAACCTCCTAGTGAGGGGACATAGTGTCGGCTCTGTAGTGGTGTGCCAGTGGCGTATCGAGACGCCACACACTTATTCTACCAAGATTTGTTTATTTTTGTCAATGGTTTCGCACGTGTCTTACAGCCTTATTAATAAACGGGTATTAGTCTCGGGTTAGTTACTTCAGCTTTTGTCCTTTTTTTGCTACTGGAATATTTAGCTGGATCGCAAGAGACAAAAGACGGTGTAACTAATCTAAATCTAGTTCGTGTTTATTAATAAGGCTAGTTAGCTAGTGTTATGTGCCATTCAAGTGGTAGTTGTCCAGGGCCTCGTGCAACAGCCAGAGCCTGAATATACCTGCGCTCCATATCAAATCGAGAACTTCAAACTATATAGCTATTATTTTTCCGCATTCCATAATCTATTGTATGTAAGAAAATCAATTATAAAAAGTTGATCTTTAAATATCAGCAATTTTTTTATGTTGTAAGTAGCGATATGTACCTATGCTCGTTTTCACTAAAGTATATTAAAATACAACTTAGCTAAGCAATACTTTTCCCATCTCGTACGTTTGTTAAATTTGTGTTAGTTTGGCACACCGCATACTGAACGCTCATTGGTTGCCTGTTAATCATCGGCTGTCTTCAACCAATGAGTGTACGGTATTTGGCATGTTGACTTGTTCCAAATATCTGGGTTTCTGCCTAACTTGACATAAAAATTATTGCAACAAATATCTTCCTACTTCACATTTGACGGGATGGTACTTGGAAGCCAAGCTACTTTGATGAAACATTATTTATTTCCGATATATTATGATTTACTTTGTAACTTGATAAGTAAAAGTAGTTTTTCTTACAAATTTGTACACTGCTTTTTAAGAAATAGTTGAATAAACCTGTAAATCAATGCGGAGGCGGCAGGTTCGATCCCCGCGGCATGATAAATATTTGTGCAAAGAAAAAAAAACGCAATTACTTGTTCTGAGTCTGCGTGTTGTGGGACCATGGTCCTCGTAGTTCCTGGGTTCTTAAATACAGGGAATCCTAGTTAGGGTCCAGGATCTATGTATGTGATCGTTGGGCGTTATTATTTATTTATTTTTAGATTATATTTTAATAATTGTATGTATTTCCAAATATATAAATATCGGAAAGGTGACACTTTTGAATAGGTAAGGTTTTTGGTTTGGCCCTGTAGGCACTCACCTTATTATCTCACATGTGGGTATTTCCAAAATATCTATTTATTACGTTTAGAATTTTTATATTTTTAGGTCGTTAAAGCAGTGAAATACAAATTCCTTTTTAGGGTTGCAGCCAAAATGGTAAGAAACTGCCACATGGTCACACTGTACATTGACATCATCTATTAGGTATGTATGTAGACACCGACGCGCTATGTGCGAGAGTGATAACTCTATAATCTCGTTCTCTCATATAATAGAATAGAAGTCTATTACTTTACTTCAAAGAGTATAGTAACTAGGTATCTAGAGTTAATTTTTCGCATCACTACGTAGAATAAAACAATAATACTAATTTGTAAAGTTCACGGTCGGTATGTAAAATAACTGTTTATATGCAAACTTATCTTGTCAATAATATTTCGTAATAATTTGACATGAATTGGTTATATTTCATATTATTATGCAATACACCACAGTGTAGTTACATATTTACATACTACAATTTGAATATAAATGAGTTGGTTTTGTTAGTAAAATGAACAGATTTCTTATATTCAACTATCATTACGAATAGTGTTCATACTAAAAGATTGCGTTTTACGCTTTTTATAATTTTACCATTTGATGTTAATGTAAATTCAGATTTATACTTAGGACGAATTCTCGATATCGTATTTTAATGGTGTTTCTTTAATTGTAAACTGTTGTTAAAAAATCCCTTCCTGTGAATACACCGCGTGTTTATACGAGTGCTGCGACGTCATTGTGATAACATATAAGATTATATATAACAAGGTTACTATATATACAGTCTAACGGCAGTGGTGTAGAGAAAATCAATTCAATATGTTGCGCTCAATCTTAATAGTGTTCGGGATTCTAGCAGTTGCTGAATGTGCGAAGATTTTAGCAGTGATTCCCACACCGTCGGTCAGCCACCAAGTAGTTTTCAGACCCATAACCCAAGAGCTACTAAGGCGAGGACATGAAGTGGTCGTCATCACAACAGATCCAATCTATGCCAAAGGAGAATCTCCGAGTAACTTAAAAGAAATTGATCTTCATGATTTTTCATACGCAGCATTTAAAGAAAAAATGGTAACGACCACGACATCTGGAACTGGAAACGCTCTGTATTCTCAAATAGACGTCAGCCAAAATGTAATAAGAGACATATTCATGGAGCAATTGAAAACAGAAGAAGTACAGAAGATTATCAAAAATGAGACATTTGATCTTTTGCTTTTGGAAGCTTTTATAAGGCCACCTCTTATATTTTCCCATATCTACAAAGTTCCCACTATCCAAGTCAGTTCTTTTGGAGGATTTTTTGGGAATTTTGAATCTGTTGGGGCACCAACTCATCCACTAACCTACCCGCTTTCTTCAAGGCAGAGAATTGTCAACCTTACGGTGTGGGATAAGATAATAGAGTTGTATAACCACTTATGTTTACAAAGTTTGATAAATTCATTGGAAAAACTAGAGAACGAAGCTATTTGGGAGAATTTTGGTCGTGATGTTCCTCCATTGAGCGAACTCCAAAAAAATGTAGACATGTTGTTCCTGAATGTCCATCCTATTTGGGAAGAGAATCGTCCAGTGCCTCCTAGTGTTGTTTATATGGGTGGTATTCATAAAACGATTGAGAATGTTTTGTCAAAGGTAAATTTAATATTTTTTTTTGTGTTTATAAAGACGCGTCTATCTCAATCAGAGCTGGATCAAGCCATATAAATCTATAAAGTAAAAGAGATCGCTCACGGCATTTCCTTAACGCGCGACTGCATCGCTACTATTTGGCGTCAGTCGCATTTACGACGCGCAGCTGTAGCGATTCAAACGCGCGACTGTATCGCTAGCGCTACTAACGAGCTGCTATATCACTACTAACGCGCTGTTGTATTGATGCAAACGCGCGACAGAACCGCTACTAATGTAAGATTGTATCGCTACTGACACGCGACTGTTTCGGGTGACATCGGGTAAAAGAAGAGTGGGGCTTCCCCCACTCTTCTTTTACCCGATGTCGCGAGATTACTAACTTCACTTTACTACCTGCCATTAGAGTTTTATAATAATTTTTCCTTGTACTTTATTAGTTTTTGAAACGTTGTTACATAATGGTCACCACAAATCCTTTTTTATCAGCGTTGTCCACGCCCACGCCGTGGCATCTTTAATGTCGCCATCTTTATAATTATAAATTGTCATTTTACCGGACACACCAATATAATAATACAAATTTTTAACTTTATTATTTTGATAATGGAGATCTACGTTAACTAACAACTTTCAACTTCCGTTCGCCTCGCCAGCTTACTCTCCAAATCAAGCGGTTGGAACTGCGGACATAAGTTTTACTTCAAAAACGAGTGTGCACCACACGACTGAAGTAAAACTTCTATAGCTCCATCGCACTTGCCCATACGCAACGTACATACGAAACGTAACTCTTTCTTGATTTCTTCAATTTTCGTTCCAGCTTACTCCTAAGTAAGTATTTACTTGGCTAGCATGCTACATCTTCGATCGCATCGTCACTTCCCATCAGGTGAGAGCGCGGTCAAATGCTAGACAAGTTTGAAGTAAAAAAAAAGTCAAGCGTTTTACTTCAATAAGCAATGCTAATACTACTATAAGTATACTTACTAAAAACTTCATCATATTTGCGTAAACCAAATATGAACCAGACGCAGTTTTTAAGACGCTCAATCTTATTTAGCTGGTCTTCCGTAAGGTCAGGATAGCAGACGTCATCATAATCTACGATAGGTAGCACTGTGCAAGCTGGACTGCACTTTATTGCGTGCTGCTAGAGTTCTTAAGCAAGCACTGCTGTGTTCCAGTTTCAAGGACACTGCAGCTAGTGAAATTACTGGGAAAATGAGACTTTATGACCCGATCTCACAGTCTAGTAATCATATTACTAGATGATTCTGAAGTCTCAGGATGACGTGCACGGTGCATTGTCACGTGAAACTCTATAATGTAGAGTTCCGATTGACACTGCAACTGATATGGGCAGCCGTATTGCTTAACATTAGGCGAATGGTTAGCTCGTCACGTCATTCCTTAACATAACGTTCTTTCTTCCAGGAGTGGGAGTCATACCTGAGCTCATCCAAAAACGGTGTCATCTACGTAAGCTTCGGGACCAATATCAACCCGTCACTCTTACCTCCTGAAAAGATCCAAGCTATGGTTCAAGCATTCTCTGAACTTCCATACGACATCTTGTGGAAATGGGACGAAGGTGAACTACCTGGAAAAACAGCAAACATAAAAATATCGAAGTGGCTTCCTCAATCCGACCTGCTTAGTAAGTATTTAACTTTTGTTTCTTCATTAAATTATCACATCATTACCCGGAAAATGTCTACTGCTGAACAAAAAAGCGAGTGTGTTTTAGACCACACGACTGAAGTAAAACTTCTTTAGTTTAACTCCATCTATCGGCCGGTATAACTTTGTTTTTGCTTTGTTTAATGTGAATGTCGCCATCTTGACAATTGTAAATTGTCATATTACTGGACATACTAGTTTACTTCATATAATAAGTTTGGGTATGTTTGTTTTCGCTTCTGGTCACTATGAATAAATTATAAAGAATGTAAAATTTGGGCGGCCTGTGTTCAGCAGTGGACACAAATAGACTGATGATGTTATTTTTGTGTGAATTTAGCTAAAAAAATCTTAAGTCTATGGTGTAAATTGATAAGTGGATCGACGGAAGTCTGGTTGTAGGAGAGGAGCGATTTTTTTATTGTATGGGCGTTAGCGGAATATTTTATGCATTTTTGTTCACAATAAAATATTTGCTGGTTTTATGTTTTATTTAATTTATGTATATTTTATTTATTGATTGTGATGAAAACGATGAATCTCACAAAATATTTTTTTTTTCACATGACTACCAAATAAATAGGTAGTTTGATTATTACAGCAGCTATCTTTACTTTTATCTTTTAACTCATTTATAGTAAGCTAGATAGTAATCAACCAAGACAGACTATTGCAAGTCGCAGCAATATCTTATCCATGACAAGAGCGATAAACTAGATAAACGAGTCTACTTTAATTTTATAGAAGATTTTAATCATCAAAATTTAATCTGCTTATCGGAACATGAGTAGTCCAAAAAAGGTTAGTTAATCAACTAAAAATTCCAGGGCATCCAAAGATCAAGTTGTTCATCACGCAAGCTGGTCTTCAATCCACCGATGAAGCTATCCTGGCTGGAGTTCCTCTGATTGGCATTCCACTGCTAGGAGACCAGTGGTTCAACGCGGAGAAATATGTCCAGCTGAAAATGGGGATGAAGTTAGAGATGGAGACATTGACGAGTAAAGTCCTGAAGGAAGCCGTGGAAACCGTTATCAATGATGAAAGGTAAGTCTTCACTAGGACCACAAACATGTTGAACCTTGCTAAAAAATTCATGCTCTTTTTGTAGCTACCTGTTTAGTAGGTACAAGTAGTAGGGAAATGTTCTTGAGTGGAGATCACGAACTGGAAGATGCAGTGTCTGGCCCTCTACTAAGTGGACCGATCTAGTTAAAGCTGCGGAGAGCCAATAGATGCAAGACGCAAGCAGCTGCTCAAAGTGGTGGGGGAAGCCTTTCAGCAGTGGATGTCTTTAGCATGATGATGATGTACCACGCTCTTCAAGAAGCAACCTGTTCGGACTAGGATTCTTAAGCTACGTATCCTGTAGAGGCAAACTCGGGTCGAGCAGCCTTGACTTGAAACAAACAGCCACAGTTTGAGGCTGCTCGTCTGAAGCAAAGAGGCGAGGCACGTTGCTGATCAGCTCGAGGTGCGTCGCTTCAGCTTGATCTGTAAAGAGCGCAGCTTAAAGCCAAAACGCGATGGCACCAGAGGCATGTCGAGCACCTCCTGTTTCAATATAAAGTAATCATAATTTTTAAAAAAGGAAGTCAGATCCCAGAGGTCACCGTGACGCACATATAATTTCCAAAACAAAAATAAACCGACTACAAAAAGGAGGTTCTCAATGAGTGTTCTCAATTCGACTCTTTTTATGTTTGTCACCTCAGAACTTTCGACTGACTGAACCGATTTTGATGATTCTTATTGAACCAATTTTAATGATTTTCCTTTGAAAGCTAGTGCTTCCTGTGTGATCCCATTTAAATTTTATCATGATCTGACAAGTAGTTTTTGAGTTATCGTTAATAATGCGTATTTTTATTTCGACTACATTGATGATGTTCTCATTAAGATTGAAGTCTGTTAAAACCCAAATATAATGAGTTTAACAGCAGTTTCGTTATCCATTGCGACGCCCGTCTCCATCAATTGCACCGCATGGAATGAGGCCTTTTTTAGCACGCCAAAAAAAACTATGATATGGAGAAAATACGGCACGGTTCGCGACAACTAATTTACCTCGTGTCGCGGCGTGCCTCAGGTTGTGGCAGCCGCTCGACCCGAGGCTGCCTCTAGTGGATACCCAGCCTTACATGTTTATTAGTTTCCTTTCTCCTAACTACTCACTTCCCTTACCAGCTATCGTCGCAACGTGGCCAAGTTCCGCACATTAATGCACGATCAGAAGGAAGAGCCCCTGGAGCGCGTAATCTGGTGGATAGAACATGTTTTACGACACGGTGGGGCATCGCATCTTCGTGCGCCTACGGCCAATATGTCTTGGTCCGAATTCTTAATGTTGGACGTTGTGTTAGTGCTTTTAGCCGGTTTTTTAACTGTCGCTAGTCTGGCTGGATATATCCTATACTCTGTATATACATTTTTGTTTAAGAGCTCTGGGAAGTTGAAAAAGAACTGATAGTGTTTTGTTTATGGGATTTCTAATATTTCTTGCTTCTTCCATCAAATGGCAGTAAAAATTGTGTAATGGTAAAACGAGTGATAAATGCCAGTACGCATTTTATGACGTCGCGGAAATTAAATTTTTTTTTTTTTTTTTTTTTACTTCAAACTTGTCTAGCATTTGACCGCGCTCTCACCTGATGGGAAGTGACGATGCGATCGAAGATGTAGCATGCTAGCCAAGTAAATGGGCGATGGTAAATGCTTACCATCAGGTGGGCCGTCAGCTTGTTTGTCTGTCTAATGTTATAAAAAAAATACGGCTTTTAAATTTAGTACGCGCACATAGGTACAAGTTAGGGTACCTTTGATATAATGTTATTAGATATAAAGCGGTAGTATTCCGTATAATATTATAGTGTTAATTAGTACTAAGGGTCTTAAAATCACATAGTTTATTAAGTAGAACAATAAAAATTCTAAATAATAAGATAAATGTATTTTGAGCAATAACTCCATAGTCAAAATACAAAATCTCACAAAAAATTATAGCCAGTGCCCCAATATTGGACTTATGAACATCATTACAGAGAAATTTCAGTATTTTGTTACCAAAGCAGTTCAGGCGGTCCCAAAAAGACGTTACGCGTAATCGTAAAATGGCGAAAGAGTCGGGAAATTCCCAACAAGTTGCTCGACGCGCTGCAGTAAGTACCTCGGTAGCTCCATAAGAGCTCGGTATGCATCATTATAGTGGACTCTAATTGTGTTGATGGATTTACGAGTAAATTACAACTGGCACGTGAAATGCATAAACAATGTGCTTTAAAAACAGTGGTCTTGGTAATTTAGACGTCCACTACGTTCCTTAATGAACAAGGTATATGAAAAAACTAGGAAGCATTTGATAGAAATTAGTTAAGAATTTCAATTAATTACTTATCAAGAATTACTGTTATAATAGCTGTGAATTAATGTTATAAGCTCTGTTTACTTTTTTGCACTGTAATAATAGCTGTTTTGTGCCATTAACAAATTTAATTAAATACGGTATTAATAAGGTTGGTAAAAAAGATTTGTGTTTTTGTCCATAGATTCCTTAAAAATACTGTGCTTTTATTTTTGAACCTCCATTTTTTATAAGTACCTATAGTAAAGCAGAGGATGAAGCATAGAGGGAGGTAGCGTCTCAGATGGGAGGATAATATTCGGGAAATTACTGGTGTTACTTTTATGTTTTAATGGTGTGGCGAGCTAGTCGTTCACCTGATGTTATGCGACACGGCTGGCCATAACAGAACAGTTTCAATTGGAACTCTAAAATATAAAATTTCGCACGACACTGCACTGCGCTCATCATCCTGCGACATCAGCACAGTCTGGTAATAAGATTACTCGACTGTGAGATAAGATCATGAAGTCTCAATTGCCCAGTATATTCACTAGCTACAAATGCCCTTCAAACCGGAACACATTAGTGCTAACACCCTACTGCTTGGCGGCAGAATAACTGGCAAATGGTGGTGCCTACCTAGACGAACTTTGCAGAAAAGTCCTACCACCTAATGTAGTAAAATATAATTATTATTTTTTGCGCTCACACAATAAAATCTATGCTTAACTAATATACGCTGTCGGTGACAGTCTACTCCGAACCAAAGCGTTTTCGGTTACATCTCTTAAATATTTCTCATCTCAAGTTGGGCGCAACGTTTTCTCGCTGTAAAGAAGTGTCGTCGAAACTTTTCCGGGCATAAACGGGGCTCGCAGTAATAAAATAAAGTTTTACGATGATATACAGATAAATACGAATTAAATAAAGGTTGTATGAAATTTTAATGAGATACCCAGTGTGAAATGAATATAGTCTAAAGGATAAACGAATGACTAAAATTATTATGATCTCAAAACAGAATGCGAAGCTGTCAAGCAAAGCAATGAAGTTTTTTTTCAATAGCATGAGATCTAGCACATAGTTACCTATATAATGATTTAGCTTGATAAAATATACATGTTTAAGATTTAAGTTCCGTATTACAGAACGATGCTCAGTCATCGATAGCTGTCCAAGCAGAGACTTCATTCACTAATTGGTCACTTTATTAATGAAATCTCTCTTAAGCACCGATCGATGACTGAGCATCGTTCTGTAACACGGTCCTTAGTTTGTGAACGAGTGACGAGTCGAACGGAAGTTGAAAGTTGTTGGTTAACGTAGATCTCCATGGTCAGCATAACAAGGTTAAAAATTACTTAAAATTTGTATTATTATGTTGGTATGTCCGGTAAAATGACATTTACAATTATCAAGATGGCGACATTAACATTAAACAAAGCCAAAACAAAGTTATATCAGCCGATAGATGGAACTAAAAAAGTTTTACTTCAGTCGTGTGGTGTAAAGCACACTCGTTTTCTCTGCTTAACTTACCGCAACGGATGAACCCGTGGGTCGCAGTTTGCGATATTTCGCTAGGGTTAAACTCGCTACCGCTTTTGTTTTGTACTTACGTCCATTGTTAAGGTGAAAAGTCTTCAGATTCTTTTTAATGGCCCAATAAAAAGGTATGATACTGCGACTTCGTTCCATTCTAAGATAGACAATATTATGCTATCAAACCTTTTTTTGGCCACCTGATCCGACTGTCATTCTCATCTGATCCTACGAATTATATACATCTGGCTCAGCCTCACGGCCGTAGTAGTATATAGTAGTCATATTAGTAATAAAGTAGTAATTAGTAATTATAATATTGGTGGGATAGTACGAAAGGATAGGATGGTAATGTCTGGCCTGTTTTATTATTGTTATTATTAATATGTTTTCAACAGGACTAGTCCAGCTCGCTTCATAAGTAATTCAAGTTGTAATTGTTAAACATGCACCAGTATATTAGGTCCGTTTACAACGGAGAGGTGGGGCATTATGGGGCAATGCCCTACCTTAAAAATACCAAAAATTAAAAAAAAAATTATAATTATTACGTGCATAGTTTTATACCATGCCACCCTACCTGTAATCAAGGCTGTCCTACCTCAAATTCGACTCTAGCAATAGCCCTGATTAGCCTTTTTTGAAAAGTTATTTGAACCTAGTCTTGTTTTGAAATCTGTTGTAATATTTACAACAGATTTAAAAAAAGACTTGATTCTCATCTTTTCAAATCAGTTCTACTTTTTTTGGAAATTTTTTATAATAAAATAAAAGCGATCGTATATTTTTATACCCTTCAAAATTCGAATTCAATAATTGGAAATCATTTAATTCCGTGTGATAGTCAATGACTTCTAATATGTAGTACCATAGAGTATAAAACAAAACAAAATTATTGGTTAATTTCAGAGCCTATTCGAAACAAACAATCCAATCTTTCTTTTACTTAGGTCCGTATTACAGAACGATGCTCAGTCATTGATCGGGGCTAAAGTGGAGATTTCATTCACTAATTGATCACTTAATTAATGAAATCTCTGCTTGAGCACCGATCGCTGACTGAGCATCGTTCTGTAATACGGACCTTAGTTAAGAATAAGCTGAGTACCTGACAAAAAACACACAGCAAAATCACTACACGTAGACTTGATATTAGGAATGTCTTCTCTTTATGGAGTAGGGGTGTACTAAAAAGAGATTTTCAAATTCGAATGCCACAACCGATTTGGTAAGACTGACCTGATAGCTCAGTTAGGTAGTAACCCTGCCTTCTGAACTGTAGGTTTTGGGTTCGATTTGTGAGGACAAACATTTGGTGGGAGTTTTTGGTGGGAAAACGAAAAAGATCACGTCACCGCATTGTATTATTTTCCAAGACTTGTGTTATTTTTAGTGTTAGTGCATAAAATTGGTGGAATTTTATTAGTTAAGTGCTGGATTACAGGCATGAGTGTGATAGAGTGGTATAATGATGGTGAAACGTTTCTTTTCGTGTTATTTCCAAAACTCCATAGAAACATCTGGTAAAGTTGCCACCACTTTACTAAACTGGCGTCAGTAGTTCCGCTTTTGGCCGTTCTACAGATAAGTTGGTGGCACTGTATCTCTATAGATTGTACTATATAAAGTATGTGTACATAGTAATAATATTCTACTCTAATTTCTCTACAGACATATTATAAAAAGGGTCGTCCTGAAAGTTTGTGAACGACCCCGTATACAAACTAATTTGGCTTCAAAACTTTTAGTTAAACGAATCTCACCCTAGACAGAAATTACTCGGCAGTCTGTGATGAATTAAAAAGGAAGATACATTCAACGTTACGTATAGAATGCTCTAAAAAGTATGACTAGAGACTTAAAATGCAATACCTACATTTTAGCGTTTCGGGGTAACTGAGTTTTTACCTTCCTAATCTTAACAAAACCTTTTATTTTCTTACTATTTTTTATTTTATTTATTTATTTCACAAAATCCACAGATCTTAAGCTAAGATATAGTTTCGCTTCATATTAGAACTGACATCCAATTACGGATTTACTTTATTTTATAAAATTCCATATTGAAAATAGAGAGCAGAAAGTACAAACTTAAGTAGGTTACATTGACAAGAAGGAAATGGAAGAGGAAGGTAATAATTTAATTAGCATACTATTACATAATAGCACACGATACAATACAATATCTAACGACTTAAATTTTATATAAAATTAAATAAATTACAGAGCTCTTAAACTTTTGATTTTGGCAGTGAAATATGTCAACAGAGCTAAAACGCTTTATTAAAACTCTCTTGTGTTCGACAGATAACAGTTTTCGTAGTAGTTGGACGTGCGTGCGGGACATAGAACAAAGTTGTGTGCCTTGTGCGATACGATGGGGCACAAAGCTACAGAAACTGTTCAAAGAGTTTGATGTTGTCAATAGCACATTTATTTTTGGAGTCAATAATTTGTGTAGATTATAATAGATGCCCCTACGTTTTAATAAAAAAAAAACATATTTTGTATTCATACACAACAACTTTTCTTAATTATAATTTTAACGCTAAAAATTCATCAGTTTATGTGGCTATAACCACGAAGGTATTGCAAAGACTGATAAAAATGACGACGATATAACATATAAAAACTTCGTCGAAATAGGAGAACATTTAGGGGTGGAAAAACGTTGGCGATTTTGTATGGACAAGAGATAATTATATTACTTAGGTATACTACATAATTTCTCCAACATAAGTAAAGTATACTTCCCTTTTATTGCGATTATTATGTGATATCTTGATAATTCATAGTCTCTGCCATTTAACTGTCGTATCTTCCATTTTAATGCATCAAAGGCAACATCCCACCCAACTTCTATGAAAAACACAAAGTTTATTAATTTAGGAATATTGTTCACTTTTATTTAGTTATTTTGAGGTTAAATAACCCTGAGGATAATAAAGTGAAGTTTGTGTTATTTTCCTAAAACCTGTTTTGAAACAAAGCTATGAAAGAATAAAGTAATTTTCTACTTTTTCATTTAAAAAATATTTTAACTACTAACCCAGTTTAGTTAATTTTTTAGTAGATCTGTTATACCTATTTAAGTTTATTAAAACTTAACCTAAAATATAGATGTAATTGGTAATAAGATAGAACATTTTTAAAGGGAAAACATATTCATATTTCATAACCAGTAACGACACAAGAATCTTTCTTTCCACTAGATAACCAATTGCAAAAATTGTTATTCTAATAGGAAAAACATATTCCTACTTCATAACCAATAATGACACAAGAATCTTTCTTTCTCCACTAATTTTAAAAAAGGTATTCTAATGGGAATAACATATTCCTACTTCATAACATGTAATGACACAAGAATCTTTCTTTCCCCACTAATTTTAAGAAAGGTATTCTAATGGGAAAAACATATTCCTACTTCAGAACATGTAACAGGAATATTTCTTCTCGGCGGCGAGCGGCACATAAAAACGCAAATAGGCCTACTTACTACTTACCTACTACCAAACGCCTACTTCTTATGTGTCTGGGTGTTGTGGGACCTTAGACTTCTGGGTCCCTAGCTATATGGAATCTTAATTAGAGTCCAGGATTTATCATATGATCGTAGGGCGTTATTTTATTATTATTATAAGCCAGGTAAAGGAACATTTGCTAAAAAGTCTCTAAACTTGAACTAGCAGAACATAGAATTATTTATTATTATGTAGTTTGTATTTTATTTATTTATGTATATATTACCTATATTGTAGTATTCATTAATATTTTTATCTTATTAAATTTGTAAAATATGTATATTTATACCTTAATAGTTGTTATAGTTTTATTTTAATTTATATCATCATATAAAAAACAAACAATTTTCAAAATTATGCTCATTTCCTTATATGCACGCCTAATCAATTAAATTGATTCTCTGCACGCCTTGCTTGACTGGTAGAAAATGCTGTTAGCATTAAGTCCTCCTTTGTACTTTTTATGTGCATAAAGTATTAAATAAATTTTTTTTTTTTTTATGTTATTGAATGATGTGACTAGCTAGTCGTTCACCTAATGTTAAGTGACACGGCCGCCCATAACAGAACAATGTCACTCGGAACTCCAACATGTAAAGTTTCGCATGACTGCACTGTTTCGCACTGCGCACATCATCCTGAGACTTCAACACAGTCTGGTAATGATTACTCGACTGTGAGATCAGATCATAAAGTCTCATTTGCCCAGTAATTTCACTAGCTACAGTGCCCTTCAAACCGGAACACAGTAGTGCTTGCACACATACGCTTGGCGGCAGAATAACTGGCAAAGCGGTGGTACCTACCTAGACGAACTTTGCAGAAAACTCCTTATAAATAAAATAAATAAATAAAAGACAACACTTTACAATTCCGACTATCTCCCTGGAAGCAAAGACCATTGAGTGACAGAGATGACTGCTGTATATATTACTAATGGCAAATTTAAATAAGCAGTAAAACCCATCCAATTTTCTCTTCTAACTGCGTAATGGAAACAGAAGCTCCCCGTCAAGTTATTGAATATAACCTTATTTCAGGCAGTTAAAAGAGCGTGTACTTGTTACTTGTATCACAGTGTATATACTGCCAACATCGACCTTCCTGCTTCAAATTTAGAGTGAACATTCGCATGCCTTGTTAAGTTTTAAGTTGGCAAAGAGGCGGGCCTATTTCATTGGTCAAAGTCGTACTTTAGAGGTCATCAAGAGGGACAACGCTATCCCAATTGTTAAAGCCAGCAATTTATGTGGAGATAAGTATGGTTTTATGGCAACTCCAATTTCAACCTTTTTCTGGTGTGTAAGTGCGATTAAGTGGAGGTTCTAGTGATGGGACTAGGCCGAAAATTTGCCGAAAGCCTAGTTGAACTGTTTTGTTACATTTAACGTGTTCCTTCAAATTGTATTGTGTAAGGTATGTATTTTTTATCTCATTTGATTTTTACTGTAGGTGTAGGTAACTTAATTTGAAAACATTTTTTGTTGTCAAAAAATGTTTTCAAATTAAGTCAACTGACTTGGGGAGTAAGCTGGTGAATGTGGGGCAAACGGAAGCTGAAGTGATTCACGTAGATCTCAATTTGTCAGCATAACAAACTGAAAAAATTGTATTTCCGTTAAAATGACCATTAACAAATATCAAGATGGCGACATCAACATTAAGCAAAGCAAAAACAAAGTTATACCGGCCGATAGATGGAGCTAAACTCAAGAAGTTTCACTTCAGTAATGTAATCTAAAGCATCGTCGTCAATCGGGTTTGTATAGATACCATAGAATTCAGTAATTGTGTTATGGCAGCTAAAACCTTGCAATAGTTGTTTTAAATTTTTTTTAAATACTTTAGCACGTAATTATGTACAAAGAGGACTTAATGCTATGAAGCATTATCCACCAGTCCAACTGCAACGTGAGTAAAGAATTAGAAAGGCATAAAGAAAATATCATACATAATTTAAGCCTAGGGAGTTTTGGCGGGAAAGTGAAAAAGATTGCGTCACCGCATTATATTATTTTCCAGTGTTATTGCATAAAATTGCTGGCATTCTATTCGTTAAGTGCTGGATTACAGGCGTGAGTGTGGGAAAATGGTATAATGATGGTGAAACGTTTCATTTCGTGTTGTTTCCAAAACTCCATAGAAGCTTCAAGTAAAGTTGCCACCACTTTACTAGGAGTATGACTTTGACTAGACTAGACTTGACTATGACGACTTGATGACTTCGACTGTGACTTGACACATATTTGCGTGAAATATCATTAACTTGATAAATTATCAATTACTTGACACTGGCAAAACATTAAAAAAAAAATTAAGCCTACACGTTAAATAAATAACTTACCTAAACTTTTTTGGTTAATCAACATCTAGTTATCATGGGCTCATTATAAGCATATTACAATTTTAATTAAGTAAGTATAAAATTTTATATAGGTATATAATTAAAACAGAAATTTGTTAAACTCTACACACTAATGAATTCATGAAAACTTATACTTTTTTAGTTTTGCTCAGACTGATTACGTATCTACCTATTAGAAAATCTGATTTTAATTTTTAATTGAATTTAGTTACTAAATATAAACCGTCTGTGGCCTGGTTGCATTTAACTTATTTGAGCCCAGAACTAGGAAGAAAAACAAAAAGTTTTTGAAGATGGCTTGAAGAGTGGTTGTTTGTACAATCTGGGTTTATTGCAGAATCTTTTGTTTAGTCCTAACATCAAGCGAGGCACAAATGATTTATGAGCTGGCGACACCCTGTCTCATAAGTCATGCGTAATTTTATTTTCATTTGTTTTGTTCTTTGTTGGTTTTGTCTTTTATAAATAGAGTGGTGTCGATTCTGTGTCGCATTCTCTAAAACTAAAGTAAACTTTAAGTATGGCGGTACTCTTCTGATAAAGGGGAAATTAAAAAGACGGAAATATGTTAATTTCGTTTAACTTTAGAGTATGCGACACAGAATCGACGTATGTACGTACCAGTGTATGTATAGTTAGGATACAATGGGGCTGGTATAAACTTGTTTAAAAGCCCCTTAAAAATAAATTAAAAAATAAAACATATTCGATACTTCATTTAATAAAGTTCGGCTTCACCGCAATTCCCATCCCTAATAGCATATCCGCCCAAGTCTGTCTTAAATAGGCAATATATGTCAGACTCAGCCGATCCGTAGCAGAATTGTGATTTGTAGTAAAGAAGGAGTATAAGGAATACCTGAGTCATCCAGAACAAAATTCAACAATACCTACTTACCTATATTTTTACTAGGTGGTAGGACTTTTCTGCAAAGTTCGTCTAGGTCGGTACTACCGCTTTTCAGTTATTCTGCCGTAGTAGTGTGCAAGCACTACTGTTTTCCGGTTTGAAGGACAATGCAGCTAATGAAACTACAGGGCAATTTAGACTTTTAGGGCGTCTCTATTTAATTCCTACATAAGCTTTCATTTTGCAGGTCACAAATCCCGTTAATAAATCCCAAAATGGCCGTGTAACATACATTCAGAAATTCCTGAGCCGCGGGCAAAATTGCATCCAACCGCATTTCAACTGTCTCTGACATGACATGGTGTTGATTTTGGAACATTACGGCGAGTAATGGATGTAATGTAATCTGAGAGTGGAAATGCAAGAAGATATCTAATCATAATGTCATTAGGTTCACCTAACCACATGATACTGGTGGTGTAGAGTAAAAAGTCCTACGTATCAATACCTAGACGAACTTTGTAGTAAAGTCCTATCACATAATATAAAATGGTATATATACATAAAGCGATAGGGCTTTTCTACAAAGTCCGTCTAGGTAGGTACCACCGCATTGCCAGTTATTCTGCCGCCAAGCAGTAGTATGCAAGCACTACTGTGTTCGGGTTTGAAGGGAACCATAGCTAGTGACATTACTAGGAAAATTAGACTTTTCGACCTATGACGTGCGCAGTGCAGCGTCACGTGAAATTCTATACTTTAGAGTTCCAAGTGACACAACTGATATAGACAGCCCTGTTGCATTCAGACGAACGATTAACTCGTCATGTCATAATTGAAGGGTTGATAATAAAAAGGGTTTAACTGTCAAATTGACAGTTACGAGAAAATTGACTTTAAACTTCAACGGCGTCATTTTAATGTAAAATGCTTATAAGATAATAGAAAAGGTTTATGTAAGTTTCAGTTGCTTGAAAATGTTTTAATTCTATTTTAAAATACTAAATATAGTATAATTCATACAATTAGTCTAAAAATATAATATAATGTTGGAAATCCTAAGTGGTTTTAGTTTTTTAAAAAAAGTAAGTTTACAATCAAGTTAAGAATATTTATTAAGATTTACTAAGAACCGACAATAATTAATAACGTGATTTTATAAAACGTCCGTCGCCTCTGAGCGCTGCCCGAAAAGTGAGCCCGAGCCTTCTTCGTCGCTCGTATATATACTACGCCGCTTGCATCAGCTCCCGAAGTGAAGTATTTTGTAACACGGCCGTTCCTGCTTGCGTGTTGTCCTCAACAGCTGCTTCATCTTCAAGCGGCACATTTTCGTCGACCTCGACCGTTGTGTCTTCTTCTATAACACAACAAAACATGATTTTAGGACCTGATGTACAGGCATAGCGTTGGTAACTGAAACCATTTCAAAATTAAAATGAAGTTGTTACTCAATTCAAAGAAATTTCAATTTAGAGAAATTCAACAGGTACTTGTAATAAACATTGAAAACGGAGACTGCAAAACAACTGTGTTAGAAGCACAAGCGTGCACTCAAGTACAACCAACGCAGTTCTCATAACAATTTTATGAAAAGATGTAAGAAGAAGTAATGGTTACAGGCGCATGTTAGCATTGTAAATAAAGAAAAATAAATGTATTGCGAATTTCAGAATTCCAGACTTCTAAACTTCGCCACACATTGTAATAGAAAACGGCAACTGTATGATATAACACTCATTAACACGTCATACATAGCAAAAACGACAACGGTATGACGTGACACTCACAAATCACTTCGTACATTGAAAAGAAACGGAAACTGTACGACATGACACTCACAAATCACGTCATACAACTGTATGACATAGCACTCACAAACCACGTCATACATTGCAAAAAACAGCAACTGTATGACATGGCACTCACAAACCATGTCATACATTGCAAAAATGGCAACTGTATAAGATAACATTCATAAATAACGTCATACCTTGCAAAAACGGCAACTGTATAATGTAATACTCACAAATCACGACATAAATAGCATAAACGGCAACTGTATGACATGGCACTCACAAACCACGTCACACATTGCAAAAACGGTAACTGTATAAGATAACATTCATAAATAACGTCATACTTTGCAAAAACGGCAACTGTATTACATAGCAATCACAAACCACGTCATATATTGCAAAAACGGCAACTATATGACATGGCAATCACAAGCCACGTAATACATTGCAAAAACGGCAACTATGTGGAGAGAATAATCTCGTCACATATTGCAAAAGGCAACTGCATGAAGAGGCATAGGCCACCTCACACATTGCAAATAGAGAGAAGGCAACTGTGCGAAATGATCACACATTGCAAACGACGCCACACAAAGTGCAGTCATCGCTGAGTCACATTGGTGAGACAGATATCCGCAGTGGAGAACGCAGAACAAGCCTCCAGCGTCCATTCGCCCCGCCAAAACACCATGTGATCGGCGGCCGCTTGCGTTGTCTTGCCATAAGACCCGCCGAGAAGTTTCAAGCTACAGCGGTGGGTGGCAGCACATGCAGGACCTTGTAGGGCCCCAGCATGCCAGAGTCCAGCTTTCCCGTAGATTGTGACGACCTGTTCACGAACACAAAATCGCCAACGGTGAAGGTTCGTGACTGCTAACTACCCTTGTTGACATAAGCGTCTTGGAGTTGCTGGTCAGCGTCTGGTAGTGTGGACGCAGTATTATTCATCACCGCATCTTAACGGTACCATTGCGAGTTCTGTTTTGAATGAATAACCGGGGATGTACCGTCTAAAGTAACAAAAACTAACTTAGTAGCATTAAAAATGTCTAACCTCTTTAGACATTGCTTGGCACTTACGTGTTAACAGAAGCTTCTACCTTGTGCTCGCTCGGTCTCACCTGACCATTAGTAATCATTTGACCTTAATAATCTATTTCAGTTGTAAAAAATTCAACGTTGATGGAAAATTCTGCCTCACTCTTTAGAATCACTATACTCGCGTTTTCGCTTGTTTTGTTGAACAAAACCTTTGCGAAAAACACCACGAGCTCGAACGGGTGTAATTTGATGAGGTTTCACATAAATGGACAGAAAATTCGCTAAATTCATAGCAGTTGCGCGTAACTATCGCCACAATGAACTCATCACTCAAATCGTTAACAATGCGTAACGCAACAACAAACGTCTAGCGTATTCTGCATACGTGGGGTAGTTATCAGAATCAGTTTTCATAACATCAAATAAAATGTTCGCGATATTTACTCGTATAGGGCACAATGCCTTAAATTCACACTTGAAATTTGGCCAACTACGATCATTACTAACCCAATCGTATAGCCACGACCTCGCGTCACCTTTCAGACAATTACCTATACGTGCTAAACACTCACTGTCGTCCCATCTATTTATTTGCGCACATGATCAATATGACCACACAAGGAATCAAAATCATGCAAAGACAGATCGAAATTCGACATAAACACATGGTTCGATCTTACCGGCATGGCATCATAGCATTAATGAGCTTTTCGGTTACTTCACATATAACCATATCCGCGGTGGGCGGAGGCGTGCTTGAACATGGCACGGACAGGTCCAGACTTGCAGGGTACGACTCGGCGCTCGACGGCGCGGCGCAGTCAGCGGGCAGACGGCTCGCACGACGCGGCTGGCGTGCCGAAGCATCCGGTGCAGGCGCCGACATGGCGCGCGATGTACTCGCAACAATACTTGCACTGCGTGTCCTGGAATCTTCCAAAACACCTAAGCGGCTTATGAAAGTTTGAAGCTAGGCTTCTAAACCAGGAATAGACGTTCGATCTCATTCGTTCGATCGACTTTTACGTTTACTAGTCTCAGCCGTAGCTACCAAAAATTTAAGCGGAAATTCTTTAAAATCACAACAGCAAAATCAAAACAATATTTGAAATCAGAATAACCAAGTCAGAATTGAGTTAGATCCCACTTCTGATGTTGGAAATCCTAAGTGGTTTTAGTTTTTTAAAAAAAGTAAGTTTACAATCAAGTTAAGAATATTTATTAAGATTTACTAAGAACCGACAATAATTAATAGCGTGATTTTATAAAACGTCCGTCGCCTCTGAGCGTTGCCCGAAAAGTGAGCCCGAGCCTTCTTCGTCGCTCGTATATATACTACGCCGCTTGCATCAGCTCCCGAAGTGAAGTATTTTGTAACAATAATGATATTTTTATGCTAAGCGAACTGTATTCCTGTGACAGATAAACCGTTTTTAGACTCAAAATCTCTACATTTAAGCCTCATTTCGGTATTTTGAGAATGTATTATTGTAGATAATTTCACGCTGAATCCAATGATACCCATAAGATTTTGAGTCTAAAAACGGTTTATCTGTACAGTACAGTTCGCTTAGCATAAAAACATTATTATATTTATATTATTATATTATATTTTTACAATAACTGTATGAATTATTATACATGAGTATTTTAAAATAGAATTCATACATTTTCAAGCAACTGAAACTTACATAAACCTTTTTTATTACCTTATAAGCACTCTACATGAAAATGAAGTCGTTGACGTTTAATGTCAATTTTCTCGAAACTATCAATTTGTCAGTTAAACCCTTTTTATTCTCAACCTTCAATTAACATAAAAAATACCATAATACTACGTGATAATGTCTTTCGATCTGTTGCTATTCGATACGAAAGTTTTTTAAATGACATGTCATTTAAAAAAGACTTCGTAAAAGTGTGCGTTGGAACAACGTCTATTATGATTATTATTTCAAAAATCATTTACGATTACCTCGTTTCCGAGGCCTAAACTAATTGCGCCCTGCAGTTTGCCCACGACTAAAGTATCCTATGTGTTAATCCAGGTTATAAGCTATGTGTTCCTTTCATCCAAATCCGTTTAGTAGTTTTTGCGTGAAAGAGTAACAAACATACATCCATACCCACAAACTTTCGCATTTTTTGTATTAGTAGATAAGAAATAGGATAATAAGATAGGATGGTAATGTCTGGCCTGTTTTATTATTTTTATTATTAATATGTTTTAAATTACTTGACACTGGCTAAATACACAAAAGTATGGAGCCAAAACATAAAAAAATATTTTGAACAGGACTAGTCCAGCTCGCTTCATAATTCAAGTTGGAATTGTTAAACATGCACCCAGTATATTAGGTCCGTTTGCAACCCCCTGTATAGTCTTGATTGGGCTGTAGCCCGATACTAATTTGAGTTTGGATTTATATTACACCGAACAGCTACGTATGCAAATAGAATTTTTTAAACCTTCACTTTTTATAGTTTACGCTACCGCCCAACGATCACATACACAGATCCTCGACCCTAACTAAGGATTTCCTGTGTCTAGGGACCCAGGAACTACGAGGACCGTGGTCCCACAACACTCAGACTCAGTACAAGTATTTGTGCTTTTTTTTATGTACAAATACTAGTGCTGTCACGGGAATAGCACCCGCCGCCTCTGGGTTATGAGCCGATCTGCTCAACCACCACTCCACAGAGGCTGTGTAGTAGACAAGCTAGATCAAATAAAATACTAAGAACACAGGCAAAATAGTACCAAACGACACGTCCACACCGCACAAGAGGCACTGGCAGACTGAAATTGGACTGCAGTGCGCACGCGCCGTACATTCGTTATCTGCGACCAATGACATGCAGTCCCTGATTTCCCTATTCAACATCCTTAGTGAACACAGTATAATATGAGTAATATTTCCCTTGAATCCCTACTAGAGTTTATTATTGCCTGAAATCTTTTTTTACTATTATAAAAATAAGTCGGGTTTTCCTTCCTGACGCTATAACTCCAGAACGCACGAACCGATTTCCACGGTTTTGCTTTCGTTGGAAAGGTCTCGGGCTCCGTGAGATTTATAGCAAAGAAAATTCAGGAAAAATTCAGGACAAACCAATATTTTAAGTAGATGGCGCCGGTGCGTGATACATTGTTTTTCGTATATTATAAAATGATTAATAAATAAACGTCCACCCGAGCGAAGCTGGGACGGGCCACTAGTATATTAATATTTTTTATTACTGCTTCACTAGACTCCTGGGTCTGTGCTCTTTTTTCATAATCTACTTATTTATTTATAGTACTTTCTTTTAACAGAATGGATACAGCAGTGACTTTTCTTTTTTTCTTACAATTTTAGACACTTTATGATGTACATTTAGCAATATCCCATTCAAAATACAGACATTAATTACAATTCGGTGTAATTGCAGTCCGGTCATGCACGGCGGGTCACACGGCAATTTGGACCGCGTTTGTCCGTCTCAGTTCAAGAAGTGTAATTGTGTTAGTCCACTGCACTGAAATCAAAATAGCCGTACCGACATTAAGGCGTAATTTGTCAATTCTGGGGACTTGTTAAGGTACTACTTTACCTAGTTACGGCCACGGAGGAAAAATGTAGAAATCCTTATGTCTACTAATAATGGAGACACAGTTATCGCATTGTTCTTTTATCCCAACAGTTTAAAAAATATGTGTGGATATTCCAAACAGCGCCATCTAGCCCCAAACTAAGCAAAGCTTGTACTGTTGGATTTAGATAACTGATAGAATTCTTAAATACTTTTTTTTATAATTACAACATACATTCAATATAACACCCAGACACAGAACAAACATCGATGTTCATTACACAAATGTTTGTCCTGGTAAGAAATCGAACCCAAAACTTGCAGTTCAGAAAGCATGGCTACTACCAATTGTGCTATCGGGTTAATCAATCTGGATTATCTTGATTATGTTTATAATTATATTATCATCTCCTTTGTGTGTAGAATACATTTAGAGAGAGATTAGCTTGGTCCAAACCAAATCAATGCTCCACGGAGGAGTAATCTAATTAAAGAAATAAAAATAACATTCTATTATTTCTTTTAAATCATTTGCTAGAACTGGATCTCAAACAAGTCAAATGTACAAAATAAACATTTTGTCCTTTCGAATCGCTGCTATCGCGATCACTTATGGAATAGATCACGAATAGAGAATAAACTTATTTTGTTAAGTCACGTAAATCACGTTCAGGTCTATCGTCTTTTCACTCCGAGGTACAACACGGTGTAATAGTCAGTCATAAAATTTGGGGAGCAATTCGACCTTTTATATGAGCGGATGGATTGCCCACTTCAGTTTAGTACCTGGCAGTTACAACTACCCAAGTTGGGACCTCGACTTTATGGGAAAATGCTGTGGTTTTTTGGGGCATAACAAATGTTCCGTATAGGCTACAAAATAATAATACATATGATATTTTAAAAAAGTGTGTGAGCTAGACCACACGACTGAAGTAAAACTTCTTTAGCTCCATTTATCGATCGGTATAACTTTGTTTAATGTTAATGTCGCCATCTCGACAATTGTGAATTGTCATTTTACCGGACATACCAACTGAATAATACAAATTTTAAGTTATTTTTACCTTTTTTATGTTGACAGTGGAAATCTACGTTAACCAACAACATTCAACTTCGCCTCGTAACGCATTCACCAGCTTACACCCCAAGTCTCCCCAAGCGTGAGTATGTAAGTTTAACTTCAAAAAATTTGATAAAAAAGGGTTAATTTGACTCATTACTTTCAGATTTTTTAGAGTATGCAATTACGGTCACTGATTTAATTTAAATTATAGAAACAAAACAAACCACTGAACAGTTTTTGATCAATTTATATGGGACCAATTTGAAAGTAAGTGGTACATAGGTATTGTAAAGGACGGCAAGCCTGCAAACATGTGGCCTGAACATGTGGCCCGCGAGCACGAGCAACAATGGGTAGAAATGGACGGGATGGACGCTGCCATTGTTCGCGGGCATGGCGACGCACGTGTTGGGTTGCGGGGCGGTTTAGATCTAAGTTTTAGTCTATTTAGAAATAAATGTATAAAAACGAAACAATAAAGGCCAGTCGGCAGTCGTTAGTCGAGAGTCGACAGTTGAGCTTCGAACGAGAACGTGTTGTTTTATACAGTCCACTTATTTAACCAGACCCCAAAGTGTTTAAAAAAAAGAATATTCTAAATCAGTTAGTAAAGGATGGAGATTTGATGTGAGAAACCTTAAAACAACTGAATTAAGAACTTTCTCCTTTTTTGAAGTCGATTGAAAAGACCATAACGTACTTACCAACAAAGTAGCTGATACAGAAACGGCAAATGAAAATCTTTAAAACATGAACAATGGGTGCCAAGTCTTTGTGCTGAAGAATTTATTCTATCCCCTTGTGGTCATGGATATTCTAGAGACAATGTTCCGGATGCTGCGACATTGTCAAACGACCCTCCCCCGTTGGAAATACAGCTGAAAATCGATTGAATAACACGACTTTGTATCTAGCTGAATTGGGCTTCGCAAATTTATATTGAACATTGTATTGTACACCCATACAAATAGTTCGATGCCCATAAAATTTTTAGTTAGATTCATATTTCTAAATAAATATAAAAATATATTGTGAACATTTCACACAGTGCCATCCAACCCCAAACTAAGCAAATCTTGTACAATGGGATGGGAACCAGATAACTGATACAATATTTAGATACTTTATGTTTTAAAGACATTTTGTAAGATAAATAACGGCTAAACTCATGTCAATTAAAAAAGTCGAAATTACTCCGACCAGGTTTCGGACATATTCGATGTCCTTCTGAGAGTCAGTTACTAACGATAGCCGCCGTATCTTACAAAATGTGTCATACTAACGAAGGTTTTCAAACTAAAATTTTAAAGACATACATAGAATACAACATAACACCCAGACACAGAACAAACATCGATGTTCATCACCCAAATGTTTGTCCTGAATGGGAATCGAACCCACAAATAGTTCAAAAGGCAGAGCTACTACCAACTGAGCTATCAGGCCAATCAAGTTCTACCCGTCATATAATAATAATATTGCCGTGTGGTTCCCCATAAGAATAGAACCACCCATTTCTTCTCGCGGGTGCTATGTAGGAACTGACTAAGGAAATATCCAGGGAATAGGCAGCATTATTCTCCTTCGGTTTGCGCTATAATTATGTAGGAGAATGTAACCACTGTGATCCTCAAGATCTCTGCGAAGAGTGGAAAAGTCCCTTCTAATGGGGCTATATCCAGAAGTGGACGAACGTGCCGGAAGCATTACCTAAATACAATGCTGATTCATTATGCCAAATAAGTGTCAGCATTTCGGTCACGCATAGCATCGACCAGACGCTCTGATAAACTTTGGAAAACGCGATGAGCTCCCCATGGCTGAACACAGGACTCCCCATAAAACACCACTTTGGACTAAGACATAAGGGAGGTTTACCATTGTTGAGTATATTATAATAGTCAGCGTGTGGCAACACCACCACACACAAGCACGTCACGACTGAGACAAGAACAATAAAGACATTTCTAAGTAAGTGCAGAACTTTCCTTAACACCGGCTCCTCCAACGTCCAAGACAGGCAGACAATGTGACAACCATACCATAACCACGTTTGGCAGGCGGCTTGGTTATCGCAGAAGATTTAAATTTACCGATGAGAAAGTTGTTGCATTCTCTAGATAGATAGAGAGATTCCTTTAACTGGCTCTTCGGCACACATGACGTCGGCACAAAAATGGTGCGGTCTTATGTGTACGACGGTTGGTGCTGTATATATACATAATTATTATTAAATACTGGTTGGGCGGGCTAGAATCCATACGCTTGAAGTGTGTGTAGGCTTGTTGGAGGATATTTATCCGGCATGGTATTGTTATTACATTTTGTCGGTGTCAGCAGCGGGCGGAATGTCTGGTATGGTCTTTATTCTCACACCGCTGGGACCACACGACATTATGTAGCTATATCTTCAGGTGTAATATTCTATATAGTCTAAGCTATCTTCCCTTTACAACCTCTTAAATTGTCAACCCATTAAAAACTTAAGTAATGAAATTTTCATTGTTGCTTTAAATTTATGGTAGTATATCTTAATCTCATTTTCTTGACTAATAGAACATCCTTACATTAAATGTATGTATAATTTTCTGTGTGTATAAAGTGGGATTTTATCATAATTATATACGGGGTCACCAATTTAACGTATGATTTTTATTAATAAATTCACTACCGAAATAGGATAAATATATTTTTTGTATTGATTTTCACCAAATATATTGTCCAAACGAACTGAACCAATTATTAAAAAAAAAATGGTAAAATTAATAGGCCAGGGGTATGTGCGGACATGAGTCTGAAATACTATGGAAGAACTATCTTTTTCAACTCCTTGCAAGTGTAACTACTTCTACTCTACGCGACCGCCTTAGAACTGCTTATGCAACTGTTCAATTATTAAATCACGCGCCCATTATATAGCGGCTGCGTCGATAATAACATAAACAACGTATGTCCTTACAGATTCATAGCAGGTTAGGTACCTATAGCGTTCACTATCAGTCTTTTTGCGTCTACTGCTAAACAAAGTCGTTAGAAGGGGCTGCACCAAACATCACGCCTAGCAGGCGTTTTGGTGATCGCAGTCTGCATCCGTCTATAAGGGAAATCTCGCCTAGTCATGGTCCACTTAACGATTATGTCCTAATTCAAACAATACCTAATATTTCCATCTTGTTTATTACGCATTCCGTTCAATATTTTTTCGCAATTTGTATTTTATTTATGTTAGTGAATGATGTGATGAGCTAGTCGTTCACCTGCTGTTAAGCGACACGACCGCCCATAACAGAACAGTGTCACTCGGAACTCCAAAATATAAAGGTTCGTGTGACACTGCACTGCACACATCATCAATCTTCTTCTTTCTTTTTCTATCTAAATATATATAACTCAAAGGTGACTGACTGAAATAGTGATCTATCAACGCACAGCACAAACCACTGGACGGATCGGGCTGAAATTTGGCATGCAGGTAGATGTTATGACGTAGGCATCCGCTATGAAAGGATTTTTCGAAATTCCAATCTTAAGAGGGTGAAATGGGTGGTTGAATTATTTTCCCATAGGCCACGCTGCGGGCGAAGCTGCGGGCAGAAGCTCGTTGGTTAATAAAATGTTGCGTGAGTACTACTGAGAGCCCGCATTTATTTTATTAATTAATTAATGTATCTATATAAGATTGGGCGAAGCAGCGAGAGGTATCCTATAGCCTGAAAAGACAGCTGTTATGCTTTAACAGCGTTCCTTTACGACTACTCGTAAATTGTAATGGTCGTTCGTACAATGCTTTCAGGTGGACTTCTGGACTTTTCTGGTAGTAAAACGGCAATCGAATCTTCTCGAATGTCGCTTGAATTGAGCGTATCGCCCTTGGAGTTTCCTTAATAAGCGTTTATTTTGTTACATTTTATGTTGCATCTACACCGAAGTTAGTTTTATTGTGGATCAAAGTTTGTAAGTTTGTGTTTGCACAACGGATTAAAAAAAGTTAATAAATATAAGTTAACTTTTTACCAACTTATTTATAATAAATAATTTGGTAAAAAGTTATTAGATATTGATACGGTAAGTAATATAGGCTAACTTTCAAAATGGCTAACAATCAAAATGCAGTAATTTTTCAAGACTGAAAAGAAACCAAAAATGTCGATTGTGAAGTTTGAATTTTTGGAAGTAAAACATTTTTACGCTAGCTTGACTTGGGGTAAACTGGTGAGGCGAACGGAAGTTGAAAGGGAGATAATAGAAAGAAAAAGTTACGTTTCGTATATCACTGTAGGGGCAAGAGAGATGGAGCTAACGAATTTTTACTTCAGTCATGTTGTCAAAAGCAAACTCGTTCTTCTTTTTATATCTCGTGTATTTTTTAATTTTAATGTGTAAGGGTCGATTGATATTTCATGAACGTTCACGAATGTAAGCAAATGGTCCCAAGTTACAAAACAGAATTATCACTGAAAAGCTATTGAAAGCCATTAAATGAAGAAAAAGATGATGTAATTGTTACATAATGTTACTCAGCTTTAGCTCAACACAACCACGCGATTATTACTGTATGAAATATGAATAGTTATGAAAAATGGCGGCCGCTTGCCTCTTTTGTCCGTAGCCAGGCATAGCAAAACTGCCGGGGACTAGGGTCCGGCTGATCATACCGTTTTTGTTGCGAAAAGTGTATGTATTCATATACAGTCTTTTCGCAACAAAATTACCCTCAAAATTACTCTGTGGGTACTAGCTTTACTCTGTGGCAACATTTTTTTTTAAAGTTTTGTCTCCACACTTTTGTGTATTTAGCCAGTTATCAAGTTATCGATAGGTTTTTTGGCGGGAAAACGAAAAAGATCGTGTCGCCGCATTGTATTATGTTCCAAAACTTGTGTTATTTTCAGTGTTAGTGCATAAAATTGGCGGTATTATTCGATAAGTGCTGAATTACAGGCACGAGTGTGGGAAAGTGGTATAATGATGGTGAAACGTTTCTTTTCGTGTTGTTTCCAAAACTCCATAGAAGCTTCTGGTAAAGTTCCCGAAGAACGTTGCACGAAGATAAATGACATGTAATAATAATAATAATAATTATACTAGCAATTTGAGTTTCTATAACTTTATATAAATATTTGCACGCCTGCTTGCGGGCTGCGACTGTGACATTACCTGAAATTAGAAAATAAATTAATTTAGTAAATATACGACTGATTATGATTAAGAATTGTCGTGTAATCTGATTATAATTATATAACTCAAAAGTGACTGACTGACTGACATAATGATCAACGCAAAGCCAAAACCACTGGACGGATCGGGCTGAAAGTTGGCATGCAGGTAACATATACCTAGATGTTATGACGAAGGCATCCGCTAAGAAAAGATTTTTCAAAATTCTACCCTTAAGATGGTGAGATGAGTGGATTAATTATTTCCCCATAGGCCACGCCGCAGGCGAAGCTGCGGGCAGAAGCTCGTTTATAATAGTTTGAATAGAAAAACCCTAACAAGTTTGCCATTATGGCCAACCACGCTACGTAACGCATGTCATGTCTTAATGTTTGTAGTACCTATAATAATAATATATATATTTATTATTACATACTCACTTTTATTCCTATAACTGTCATGTATGTTTATTTTATTTTTATCAGTAAAATGTATGTAGAATGCCTATTATGTTATATGTATTACATTTATGTAGGTTTTATTATTATATGTTTTTACTATATATTTTTATGTATGTTATGCATTTTTTATATATGAAAACCGCCGTCTATGTAAATATGTGCAAGGAAGTAGTGCTGCTACTCTCCGTGCAAGGTTGTCTGGAGGAGATCGCTCTGAGCGATAAGACCACCCATTGTTTCACTTTGGTGAAGTTTGTCACTTTTAAATTATTTATGATGTGGTGCTTCAATCGTCAGGTAAAAAAAACTAAGTAAATGTATAAATTAATTGCCAGGGAAGGAAATATTTTTCTCCATAATAAATAGTTATAATTTATTAGAAGGAAAATTGCTGTTGTAAAACTATAAGGCGCAATTCATTACGTTTTGTTGAAGGAAAACGTTGTCTACATTTTTTAATTCATTTTCTTTTTCAATATTTTTTAAAAAGGGAATCTTGATTTTCTTTCTTTTCATGTATAACGAGCTTCTGCCCGCAGCATCGCCCGCGACGTTCGACCTTGCATGCCAAATTTCAGCCCGATCCGTCCAGTGGTTTGGGCTGTGCGTTGATAGGTCACTATAATTATCAGTCCTTTTGAGTTATATAATATTTAGATTCTACATAAGTAAATGTAATGAAGTAAGGTGAATTAGTACCTATTACATTGTATTTTTTGTGGGTTTTGTTTTTCCTCCATTGTATATGTTTTTTTGCACGGAATTAAACTTAATTTTCATTGTTGTTTATTTTGCGTTGTACCTAATTTAAACGCAAAATGTTCGAGAATGTTTTTTTTTTATGGTTTGATAAGCTTGCGTTTGACCACTATCGCCCCTGATGGTAAGTAACGATGCGGTCTAGGATGTAACACGCTTGCCTAGAAGATACCTGTTCACTCTCGATTTGAAGACTCCCAGGTTGTAGTTATCGGGAAATACGGACGCCGGTAAAGCGTTCCACTCTTTGGCTGTTCGCATGATAAATGTCGAACCAAATCGCTTTGTCCGCACATGTGGGATATTAACCATGTAACGGTGGCGTTTTTTCGTACATCTGGTTGTCCGGTGTTCCTTGTAGATCTACGATAAAACATTTTCTTATTCCCACTTTTATTTACATAGACTATTCATTATTCTGTGACCTAGTCGGTAAGTTAACCCTTGTATACGCGGAGTATCGTAGATCGTAGTTTATGGGACCTAACGAGTGTTCCCCAATAAAGCGGCCGCTAACGGCGGACCTTCCCACAAGTGTTCTATTCACGATGTTCAAACTGTTCATTCGGAAACCGATAGCGTGACGATTTACGATGTTGTGGAACCCTATTCCTATTTTATAACCATTCGTGACGCGAACGTCGGCAGAGACCAAAGTATTAGGCCGTTAAAAAAGCCAACTTCAACTTCATGGGTTCGCAGCACATTTTTAATCGAAAACACCTTCAGCCTTATTAATAAACACGAACTAGCTTTAGACTAGTTACACCATCTTTTGTCTCTTTCGATCCAGCTAAATATTCCAGTAGCAAAAAAAGGACAAAAGCTGAAGTAACTAATCCGAGACTAATACCCGTTTATTAATAAGGCTGCTTCAGTTTAACCACAAAAGATTTAAACAAGCCTCAACTTACTGCTATTTTGTAATGTTAATCTATCTAAGCCTTGTTTATGTATTTGTGGTAATACGGATAGTGTTTTTGGATTCATGTATTAATTATTCTACCTTTAAGGGATGCATATTTATTTATTTTATGGAAAGAAAAAAGTCATTTTAAAAACGTAATATCACATTGACACAAATTGACATAAACATAAAACGTTTTGTGTCAACTTGGAACACCAAATACTATAACGCTCATTGGTTGCAGACAGCCGATGATCAACAGGCAACCAATGAGCATTAAGTATTTGGTGTGCCAAGTTAACACTAATTTAACGTTTTCTTAAATTTAACAAACCTTAAATTTGTGTCCATTTTTGTTAATATATAACATATTTAAAAAGAGCTAAGTAGCACTTTCCGACCAAAACACATTTTGTTTGGAAAGTGCTGTTTAGCTAAGTTGTATTTCAATAGACTTAAGTGCAGACGAGACTAAGGCATACACATTTTTATGTTCCCGCTAAAACTCTACTGTGTTTAGTTTACTCTCTACTCTCTACGTCTGAGCCTCCCAGGTACTGCAAGAAATAGCAAAAATGGAGATTGACCGTCCGATAAATCACAGACGGTTCTGTCATAAATTATTTTTATATACGAACCTAAAGGGTGAGCGAGCACCATTCGTTACCCAGGCTATTATTTTGGGCTAAGAGCTCTTGAAATTGTCTGAACTAGCACAGATTAAATATAAAAATTCTACAGTAGGTAAGTAAGATATAGGATAAGGGATTCAAATTATTTTTTATAACTATTTTTATATAAGAATCCTATTGATTTTTATATATCAGTGAAGATTACAGACCCAAAATACTTTATTACAGATATATGTTGATACAATTTACGACAAGATCCAGATATTTCAAAACAAGAGCAAGCTTTTCAAAGACTACGCAGAGGATATCGGCTATCACTGCTAATAACGCTTCCTCTCCAGCCCCAAAAAGCTGCTATTTTTAGCAAAGAATCTCGCCAATCATAACTCGGAAACTTCGATATTGTCAACTTTCTATATAGCTTTGCAAATTAATTTGTGTCAGTGTATTTTATGCCTCTGAAAAGACCGATGGGGCTAGTTTCAAAATCCCCTCTAGATTTTCCATTCAAGCGGAATTTTAAGGTTTTCAATCTAATAGTTGCACAGCGCGGATTCACGCGTGAATGAAGGCCCGATGAGTCCTTAAACCAACGCATTATTAGCTATCTCTATTCCTAAAATTCAATAGCGCTCACCTGTTCTGTCATATTAGTGTGATGTGGTGTGATTTAGCTTTGAAGAAGAAGTATATCTCAGGACAGAAAAATAAAAATCTATGTTTTAATTTTAAAAGAAGAATTTGAATCATGAACGTGAATTGCGCCCGCATTTCGCATACATCTGTCGATTACGCTAAGCAGGTGGTACTACTAAAAATGTCATTTTTATTTCTTCTTTTGGATTTACTGCCTATCGGAGGTTATCATCATAGCAAACTTTTGATGCTACCGTTTTACACAGAGATGCAGCTTAAGACGGTGTAGTCTACAAAGGTGTGGTGTGGTTAGACCTTAGCTACTTAAGGTCTTCAACCTCCACCAATATTTATCTATATCAATAATTCATTTATAGTGTGTGTAAGCGACACGGAGGTTGCTGCGTATGGCCTCTTTTTGGTTGGTTTTTAGTTTTAGTTTAAGAGCATTATGGCTTAACCACAAAAGATTTAGATAAGCCTTAAACAAGTGTCAAACTATTATTTTGTATTGTTAAGTACGCACGTCTTGAAGCCTTGTTTATATATTTGTGGTAACATGGTTAGTTTTTACAGGGAGAATATATCTGTTTATTTCTATGGTTTTTTACTAGGTGGTAGGACTTTATTGCAAAGTTCGTCTAGGTAGATACCACCGCTTTGCCAGTTATTCTGCCGCCAAGCAGTAGTGTGCAAGCACTACTGTGTTCTGGTTTGAAGGGCACTGTAGCTAGCAAAATTACTGGGCAAATGAGACTTTATGATCTGATCTCACAGTCGAGTAATGTTATTACCAGTCTGTGCTGATGTCTCAGGATGATGTGCGCAGTGCAGTGTCGCGTGAAACTCTATCTTTTGGGGTTCCGAGTGACACTGTTCTGTTATGGGCGGCCGTGTTGCTTAACATCAGGTGAACGACTAGCTCGTCACATCATTCACTCATATAAAAAAAATGTAGTTTTTTTTTTTCGTTGCCTTTCCCGCTTCTTTTATATCTCCCACTGAGGCTCAAAAGGCTGACCCGATGTTATGAAACTTTGCACAATAATTGCTTTTTGTACCAGAATATGACAGGTATAATATTAATATTATAATAAGGTTTCAAAATATTTTATGAAAAAAGGGGAAATTGCAGGCGCTTTTAAATAGATCCGTGCTATAGAAGTAGTTTTCAAGTATGACTTGATAAATTACAAAAGCTTATTAGTAGGTTAACTACTTACGAACGAACATTAATGTTATCTTCAAAAGGTACACTCCATTGGTTAGTTACTCCACGTTTTCCACCAAGTTACGTAAGATCTTGAGTCCCAAAGTGGCTATAAAAGATTGCGTCCAATCAAACTATCGCAGAAGAAACTCGATGCCAAAATATTGGGATGGCCACTGGAGATTTAAGATACCTACTTTATCTTAACTAAGTGATTTTACAGATACTTGGACAATTTTAGTATCATAGAAACCTTTTTATTTTCTTTTATTTTCAACTACCTTATGCCCGCGGCTTTGCCCGCGTGGTCTATGGGAAAATAATTCAACCACCCAATTCACCCACTTAGGGGTAGAATTTCGAAAAACTCTTTCTTAGTGGATACCTCAATGGCTACATCTCTCGTAGAACTGACAACCGATGAATGAAAGGTTCTTGAGTGGTGACCACGACCCGGAAAACGCAGCGCAGGTTGCCCCCACTAGATGGTACGACGACTTGGTCAAAACCGCGGGTTTGGATACGGTTGACATTAAGGCTGATTGCCTCCTGACAAAGCAAGAAATAAGGGAAAATGCTTTTCATGAATTACAAATAGATGCATTAGGTAGGTCAAAATCAAAGTCAAAAGTCAAAAGATTTATTGCAAATAGGCTATTTTTAGCATTTTAACAAGTCAAAATTATATTAGATACTTAAAATTAACTTATTTTACTAAGCATATAAAATTACAAAGTGCTTATTGTCAAATAATATATAGCAAGCCCATTACAATGTGTGAGTGTAAAAAAAAGCCTGTACCGGCACAATGCAGAACAGAAAACACCAATTCGAAGTTTCGCTTACAACTGTAAAGAAGAAGCTATAAGAAAATTTACAGTGATAATAATAATAATAACGCCCAACGATCACATACATAGATCCTGGACCCTAACTAGGATTCCCTGTGTCTAGGGACCCAGAAACTACGAGGACCATAGTCCCACAACACCCAGACTCAGAACAAGTATATACGATTTTTTTACTGTGCACAAATACTTGTCCTGTCGCGGGAATTGAACCCGCCGCCTTCGGGCTATGAGCCGACCTGCTTAACCATTACACCACAGAGGCTGCAATTATGTCGACTACATTACAGCTTAACATAATGCAAAATGTGGCCAAACATAAATTTATTTTACATAAAAACCCGATAAACTGAAAAGTGAGCAAATTCATTTGCTTGTGTGCGTGCTGAGAACTTAGTATAAAAGTGTTGAAGTGAATACAACACAATTCAATTCAATTCAATTCTTTATTTGCATGATTATGGGTACATATATAGATGATAACAATAATAGTTTGTTTCTCCATGTTCTGCCGGAATGGCATGCAAAAATTTTTTTACAATTATTACACATAGAAATAAAACTAAAATAAAAATGATCTAAATTAAGCATTACTTAAACACTACAGTAGGTATTATGTCAATATGCCAAATGAAGTAATATAACCATACTTAATGATTCCCAGAATTATATAAATTGAAATTACAGTTGTTTATCATTTAAATATTCATTAACTTTGTAATAGGCTTTTGTCACTAAAAAGTTAAACAGTTTAGTTTTAAATATTAATACACTCTCCGAATCCAATATTGGCTTTGGCAAATGGTTATAAATTACACAGGGTACCTTATATCTCGTTACTGGCAACAAATTGGCGACGAGCTCAAATGTCCCAAATATTTGCCCAGTGACTTGGCGAGTGCCATTTCACAAATTTAACAGTCCCAACTTTTCGGGTAATATCGTGGATTCTTATAAGTGCAGTATGGACACATAGGTTAATCAGTAAGACCGGACTCATGTATAGACTACATGTTTGACAGCTATATTTGCTCTCATTACTACAGAATAAATATTATTAAAATAATTTTGGACATTTCACAAAGCGCCATTTAGCTCCCAACTAAGCAAAGCTAATTACTATGGAAATTAATAGTTATTAATTAGTAGTTAGCTTTGCTTAAAAAAGTTTTTTGTAAATACACACAATATAAGAAAGTTGTGTTTTTTATACTATAAAATCACACAATAAATTTACATTAGAAATTATGATCATTTTAATTTCATAACTTCTGCTCTTAATGAATGTAATTTATTACGCGTCAATGAAAGTCATGCTCAAAAATTATTTTCTTGCCCAATTCTTAATTATTTTCTATCGTAAAAAGTGCTAAACAGAAAACGGTGTAATATTACATAGTATGCATAGACGAGTGCTTAAAGTTATTTTACATATATTAGTTACACTATTTAATAACTCAAGAACGGCTGAACCGATTTGGCCGAAAAATGGTAGGGAGGTAGCTTAGAACCAGGAGACGGACATAGAATACTTTTTATTCCGTTTTATTTTTTTATTTTTTTAGGATTTGGCTCCACACTTTTGTGTATTTGTCAATCCTGTGCATTTGCCAGTGTCAAGTAATTGATAATTTATCAAGTTATCGATATTTCACGCACATATGTGTCAAGTCACAGTCGAAGTCATCAAGTCAAGTCACAGTCAAGTCAGTCTAGTCAAAATCATACTCCTAGTAAAGTGGTGGCAACTTTACTTGAAGCTTCTATGGAGTTTTGGAAACAACACGAAAATAAACGTTTCACCATCATTATACCATTTTCCCACACTCATGCCTGTAATCCAGCACTCAACGAATAAAATGCCACCAATTTTATACACTAACACTGAAAATAACACAAGTTTTGGAAAATAATACGATGCGGCGACGCAATCTTTTTCGCTTTCCCGCCAAAACTCTTCCGTTTTTTTTTTCTTCACAAACCCATGCTTCAAAATACTTGAACATAACTAAAAGTTAAAATTAATGAAATCCAATATCAGATTTATTTATTGCCTCTAAGGCGGAACAGAGTTAGAAATTTTTAATTTAGGCTACTTTTCTATAGTAATATATTATTTTTAAATACTCATCTTCAACTTCTTATTTTTGTGGCTTCTGCGGGTTACCACAATTTCGCCAATGTCGCGTAGGTAGAACGGAGAACAAGCGATGGAGATTTTACTCAGTTAAAATATGTCACATATTCAATTCTGAGTTCTGCAACTGAAATAGGACAACACAAAACGTTCAAAATACGTCACAGTTTACATATAAAGAAGTATATAGTGTATTAAATTGGAAGCAGGGATTTTATACAAATATTTAAGGATGATGAGAGATGATAGGTACATATTAATCATAGTTTAATTTTGTTAGCAATTATGGATTTACTTAGGATGTTAAGGAAAAATGTAACTACTAGAGAAAGGAGGTAGCTAAAATTAGCTCTATGTCAGACGTCAGAACACGACGCCACGTCAGAATGTCCAAGTGCGTCAGTTTCCATACTGGATATTTACACACGTTAAATACGCAAAAACAGAAAAGTCCCCTTAATTTTAGTTGTCGTTTTGCGAGTCGCACTAATTTACTTTTAGGGAAAAATGGTTGCTTTTGGGTTGCCATGTTCCCTATTTAACTTTGTCCAAAATAAGTTATATCTAGGCCAAGCTGCTCTAGTTAAAGAAGGTACGACATGCTTAAATTTTAGCTCAGCCTGCTGAGATTTGTGAAGATATCGATTTTTTGTGTCCTTACAACCTTAAAAAATATTTAAATGCTTTAAAACCTATATTACGTTTAGTTAAAATATATATATATAATTCAATCAATGAATATATTTTGATAGGCAATTAAAAGAGCTCTTACATGGTTCATGTACCTAAGCTAGTTATTAAAACCTAATCTAAATATATATAGCTCAAAGGTGACTGACTGATTGACTGACTCACATAGTGATCTATCAACGCACAGCCCAAACCACTGGACGGATCGGGCTGAAATTTTGCATGCAGGTAGATGTTGTGACGTGGGCATCCGCTAAGAAAGAATTTTTCGAAATTCCACCCTTAAGAGGGTGAAATGGGTGGTTGAATTATTTTCCCATAGGTCACGCCGCGGGCGAAGCTGCGGGCAGAAGCTCATGTTAGTATGTAACGGAATCTTTGAACATGATTTTGACCCCCTTCAAAACGTCGGATTAACTCGAAATTTGGCATTCTTATTAAGAACGATTACAATTCAATATTTTAAACAGTTTGACCCGTTATCCTTACTAGGATAATCAGGACAGGACAGGCGATTTTTGTTTTCCTGAGACCTGGAGTGTCTGCGTCAAGACCAATAAAGGAAACTACATTAAAAGAAATGAATAGATTACGACGTAATTCATAAATAAATAATAGTTTAAAAAACGAAAAAATACGCTTTTATAGAAAATTCAACTAAAAAATAGAAAATAAATTTGAAAAAAAAAAATTTTTACTTCGCTATTTTTAATTCAAATTTATTAAAGTTTATTTTCTATTTTTTAGTTGGATTTTCTGTAAAAGCGTATTTTTTTAGTTGTTTTAAACTATAATTTGTATAATTGTTATCTTACATTGTAAAGTGTTAATCTATCTATCGTCATCAAATTATGATACACACATAACTAGCCATTATGATTGCAATGTGCCTAGTGCATAGATGGAATCTACAGCCTTATCATTATTAGTTAAAGCTACATAATTGTTATATTTGTAATTCAAGAGCTGAGATCTAAAAGGGTTTAACTGTCAAATTGATAGTTTCGAGAAATTTGACTTTAAACTTTACCGGCTTCATTTTAATGTAGAAAGCTTATTAAGTAATAGAAAAGGTTTATGTAAGTTTCGGTTGCTTGAAAATGTATTATTTCTATTTTAAAATACAAAATATAGTACTAATTCATACAACTACCATAAAAATATAATATAATATAATAAATATAATAATGTTTTTATGCTAAGCGGACGGTTTATCTGACACAGGAATGTGTCAGTTAAACCATTTTTAGATAAAAAATCTCGAAATTTAAGCCTCATATCGGTATTTTGAGAATGTATTATTGTAGATAATTTCATGCTGAATCCAACGATAGCTACCCCTAAGAATTTTGTGAAAGAAAAACAGTTAAACCCTTTTTGGTCTCATCCCTTCAATTATGATCATCATCATGATAATTTTTCTTCTTATTATCTATGATTTACTTTTAGCAGTCCCTTTGAAGGAACTACTACAGCTTTTTTGAACCTGAAGTCTTTACAAGAGCCAAAGACGACCAATTATTCTCAAATTAACAGTTCCCAGCAGTTCCCTTGATGACATTTGGAACTACTATACCTCGTTTGTCTCTGACATATGTTACTGACTTATGCTCTTAAAACTCCACAAAAACTGAATGCTTGGCACCAAATAAAAATAGTGCGGCGGCGTAGTAAACGGGTTAGTGCAAGACAGACTCGTCATACAAAATACTATTTAATTTCTTTTTAAAATGAAGTGAATGGTCAGATTTTATCGTAATATGCTTGTAATAAATTTTTGTTACGCGAGGATTCAATTACACGGCCTTTCACATAATGAAGTTTCTTTCACACAAGCTAACCACTACACCCTTTATTAAAAGGGTACTTTTATAAAAGTTTTTTTGACGTGAAAACAAAAAATATCACGTCACGGCATTGTATTATTTTCCAAAACTTGTGTTATTTTCAGTGTTAGTGCATAAAATTGGTGGCATTTTATTCGTTTAATGCTGGATTACAGGCATAAATGTGGGAAACTTGACCAGACTAGACTAGACTATGACTTGTCTTGATGACTTGGACTGTGACTTGACTTAACACGTAAATATAATATTAGTCATCTTGAGATATATATAAATTACTTGACACTGGCTAAATTCCCAAAAGTGTGGGGCGAAAACATATAAAAGTAGGTGAAATAATTAAGAAGAAAAAAAATCTTACTTGAATTCTTAACCACCGAACTTCTAAGTACGAAGATACTACGGACGACGTCCGGAATGAGTCAAGTTTTCAGTTGGCTAATTAATTCTTGCGCACGCTGTTATCTACGCAAAGTTGCCTCGATGAGAATGGGTCGGTGTTGTGCAGAGCGGAGACAGTTTATATTTATAATATTTAATACAAATAACACTAGCAGTTCTGCGAACGTAAACCTCGCGAGTTTAAACTTTTTCCAACCATTGTGTTCCCGTACTTAGAGCCTTATTACCAAAGTCAAAAGATTTATTGCAAATAGGCTATTTTTAGCACAAGTCAAAATTATGTAAGCTACTTAAGATTAAGTTATTTCACTAAGCATATAAAATTACAAAGTGCTTATTTTCAAATAATATATAGCAAGCCCATTACAATATATGAGTTTGAAAAAAAAGCAGTTCTCGTTCTCACTGCTGGTGCAAGTAATCCGGCACAATGCAGAACAGAAAACTCCGATCCGAAGCTTCGATTACAACTGTAAAGAAGAATTATTTCTTATATTTTCTTATACCTTATATCTTGTCAACCTCTTGACCGATTTTGCTTATTGTTTATAATTAAGTACTTAAAGTACTTACTTTTACAGCCACTGTGGTGTGGTGGTTGAGCAGGGCGGCTCATGACACGAAGGCGGCGGGTTCGATTTCCGCGGCAGGACAAGTATTTGTGCACATGAGAAAAAAACGCAAATAATTTTTCTAAGTTTTGGTGTTGTGGGACTATGGTCATCGTAGTTTCTGGATCCCTAGACACAGAACCCTAGTTAGGGTCCAGAATCTATTTATGTGATCGTTGGGCGTTATTATTATTATTATTTAATAGCGCTAAATATTATCAAAATCGAATGGTAAATAGTTCAGCACTTCCCCCATTTTTGGGGGAAATACACCTACAATCAAAAATCGTCGATAACATAAAAATCTATGAAACTGTTTACCAATCTTAATAAATACTAAAAAAATATATGACGAAGGAAAAGGACGATGCAATTGAACATTTCGGACAGAAAAAAGCAAATTTGAATGAAAGTGGAATGAAAATGCGTTTCATTCTACCATCGGATGTACGGCATCTCGTCATCCATACCACAGAATATATAACAGTAGCAAGTGCGTATCCATACATAGTTACCATCTAAGAGGGCTATACGTTTTTTTTTTAATAAGTATTTTATTAGGAACTAAACACATTATTATTTGTATTAAGCGTTTTGATTGGACTTTTAATGTGAACTTAAGGACTAGAACTCTTTACCAGCGCCTATATATACTTATTACTTTTGTAATGTCTCCTATTATTATTATTTATGTATGTATGTATTTGTGTATATATTTATGTACCTATATATTTATATATGTATTAGTATATTTTAATTTATATATTGTTGGAAATCCTCAGTGGTTTTAGTTTTTAAAAAAGTAACCTTACAATCAACATACAAATATTTATTAAGATTTACTAAGAACCGACAATAATTAATAACGTGATTTTATAAAACGTCCGTCGCCTCTGAGCGCTGCCCGAAAAGTGAGCCCGAGCCTTCTTCGTCGCTCGTATATATACTACGCCGCTTGCATCAGCTCCCGAAGTGAAGTATTTTGTAACACGGCCGTTCCTGCTTGCGTGTTGTCCTCAACAGCTGCTTCATCTTCAAGCGGCACATTTTCGTCGACCTCGACCGTTGTGTCTTCTTCTATAACACAACAAAACATGATTTTAGGACCTGATGTACAGGCATAGCGTTGGTAACTGAAACCATTTCAAAATTAAAATGAAGTTGTTACTCAATTCAAAGAAATTTCAATTTAGAGAAATTCAACAGGTACTTGTAATAAACATTGAAAACGGAGACTGCAAAACAACTGTGTTAGAAGCACAAGCGTGCACTCAAGTACAACCAACGCAGTTCTCATAACAATTTTATGAAAAGATGTAAGAAGAAGTAATGGTTACAGGCGCATGTTAGCATTGTAAATAAAGAAAAATAAATGTATTGCGAATTTCAGAATTCCAGACTTCTAAACTTCGCCACACATTGTAATAGAAAACGGCAACTGTATGATATAACACTCATTAACACGTCATACATAGCAAAAACGACAACGGTATGACGTGACACTCACAAATCACTTCGTACATTGAAAAGAAACGGAAACTGTACGACATGACACTCACAAATCACGTCATACAACTGTATGACATAGCACTCACAAACCACGTCATACATTGCAAAAAACAGCAACTGTATGACATGGCACTCACAAACCATGTCATACATTGCAAAAACGGCAACTGTATGACGTGACACTCACAAACCACGTCATACATTGCAAAAACGGCAACTGTATGACATGGCAATCACAAGCCACGTCATACATTGCAAAAACGGCAACTGTATGACATGGCAATCACAAGCCACGTCATACATTGCAAAAACGGCAATTATGTGGAGAGAATAATCTCGTCACATATTGCAAAAGGCAACTGCATGAAGAGGCATAGGCCACCTCACACATTGCAAATAGAGAGAAGGCAACTGTGCGAAATGATCACACATTGCAAACGACGCCACACTAAGTGCAGTCATCGCTGAGTCACATTGGTGAGACAGATATCCGCAGTGGAGAACGCAGAACAAGCCTCCAGCGTCCATTCACCCCGCCAAAACACCATGTGATCGGCGGCCGCTTGCGTTGTCTTGCCATAAGACCCGCCGCGAAGTTTCGAGCTACAGCGGGGGGTGGCCGCACATGCAGGACCTTGTAGGGCCCCCGCATGCCAGAGTTCAGCTTTCCCGTAGATTGTGACGACCTGTTCACGAACACAAAATCGCCAACGGTGAAGGTTTGTGACTGCTGACGACCCTTGTTGACATAAGCGTCTTGGAGTTGCTGGTCAGCGGCAGGTAGTGTGGACGCAGTATTATTCGTCACCGCATCTTAACGGTACACCATTGCGAGTTCTGTTTTGAATGAATAACCGGGGATGTACCGTCTAAAGTAACAAAAACTAACTTAGTAGCATTAAAAATGTCTAACCTCTTTAGGCATTGCTTGGCACTTACGTGTTAACAGAAGCTTCTACCTTATGCTCGCTCGGTCTCACCTGACCATTAGTAATCATTTGACCTTAGTAATATATTTCAGTTGTAATAAATTCACATTTCTCAACGCTGATGGAAAATCCTGCCTCAGTCAAAGTCTTTAGAATCACTATACTCGCGTTTTCGCTTGTTTTGTTGAACATAACCTTTGCGAAAAACACCATGAGCTCGAACGGGTGTAATCTGATGAGGTTTCACATAAATGGGCAAAAAACTCACTAAATTCATAGCAGCTGCGCGAATTTGAGGATCAGTAACACTAGCGTGTAACTATCGCTACAATGAACTCATTCATCACTCAAATCGTTAACAATGCATAACGTAACAACAAACGTCTAGCATATTCTGCATACGTGGGGTAGTTATCAGAATCAGTTTTCATAGCATCAAATAAAATGTTCGCGATATTTACTCGTATAGGGCACAATGCCTTAAATTCACTCTTGAAATTTGGCCAACTACGATCATTACTAACCTAATCGTATAGCCACGACCTCGCGTCACCTTCAGACAATTACCTATACGTGCTAAACACTCACTGTCGTCCCATCTATTTAGTTTGCGCACATGATCAATTTGACCACACAACGAATCAAAATCATGCAAAGACAGATCGAAATTTGACATAAATACATGGTTCGATCTTACCGGCATGGCATCATAGCATTAACGAAGTTTTCGGTTACTTTACTTATAACCATATCCGCGGTGGGCGGAGGCGTGCTTGTACACGGCACGGACAGGTCTAGACTGGTAGGGACCCCGTCACCGCGAAGCTGTGACAGCGAAACCCGCGAGCGACCGCGCTCCCGCTCGCCTATTTTTACCACTCCGTCGGTAGAGGTAATTTCCTCACTGATGGAGTGCGAAAGTCCCGCCTCTCCTGACCCTGTTGATGATGATGGCTTCATCACAGTCACTAAAGGAAGGAAGCGCCCCGCGGCAGCTTCCTCTCCTCCCCCGTCCAAGGCAGCCTGCCCCAGTCCTGAGGCAGTAAGCGGCCCTTCCGACCGCAGAGGATCACCCGCCATTGAGGTAGATGTGCCCTCCTCGGGATCATCAGCCTCGAGACCGGAGCGACCTCCACCTCTGTACGTCCAGGAAAAGGAGAAATGGAGCAATGTTTCATCTCTCCTTACCACCAGGAAGGTGAACTACACGTCCGCCAGACCGACCAACTCGGGCATTAAAGTCCAAGTGGCAACCTCGGACGACCATCGTCTCCTCACCCGTATTCTCCGCCAAGAGAAAATAGGTTTTCATACCTATGCTCTCGAGGAAGAGAAAGTTCTTCGTGTAGTCCTACGCGGAATACCGAAGGAGGTGAAGGAAGAGGTTGTCCTCAAGGACCTCAAAGCCCAGGAGTTCCCGGTTCGGGAAGTTCACCGCCTATACAGTGGTCGTACCAAAACTGCCTTCGACCTTGTTTTGGTTGTGCTCGACCGCACCGCAAAGGGGAAGTCTATCTTCAATCTGAAGGAGGTAGACAAACTTTCAGCGGTCACGGTCGAGGCCCCACACCGAAACGGTACTCCGTCCCAGTGCCATCGCTGCCAGCTCTATGGGCATGCGGCACGTTTTTGTTACGCCAGGCCCCGCTGTGTTAAGTGCCTTGGTGATCATGGCACCGCCGACTGTTCCCGCACTCGGGACAGTCCAGACCCGCCAAGCTGCGTTCTGTGCGGAAACTCAGGGCATACCGCGAACTATCGTGGTTGCCCGAAGGCACCGCGCAGCACACGCAGGACTAGCGGGCGCGCGCCATCACGCCCCAATCCACCTACCACTGGCGCTCAAGGAATAAGCTCTAAGCTATCCCTTGTCTCGGCAAGCAGCACACAGCCCTCTCAGGCACCGCCTCCCGTAGTCAACGCCTGGTCCAAGCCCCCGAGCATGGTCCGGGCGCAGGCTGCGCCAGCGACACCTAGCAGCGCTCCAGCTATTGTTGAAGCGCTGCCTGTAGCCCACACTAGCCCTCCCGCCTCTAAGTCTGGTCCCTCTGGCCAGGCTACAACTTCCCTGATGGAAGATCTGGCTCTGATTAAGCAGAGCCTATCAGCCATCGATCTGAAGGAAGTACGTGTGCTAGCACACAAACTTCGTTCAGCCGCCACTCCCGAGGACCGTTTCTGTGCCCTGGTCCAGCACGATGGCATTCTCGACGCTATCATGCGCTGCCCCTTACCTTCTTTTAGTACTATCTAATATGGATAGTACACCAAAAAAGGTTAAACCTCGCTCCGTAGCGTTAGCGTTTTTCAACGCAAACGGCCTCACTCGTCAACGCGACTTGGTTCATAACTTTTGTAAGACCCATCAGGTCGATGTGATGCTTGTACAGGAGACCCTCCTGAAACCTAGTAAGCGGGATCCTAAGATCGCCAATTACGTAGTGGTTCGTAATGATAGGCTTACCAATGCCGGAGGCGGTACGCTTATCTATTACCGAAGGTCTCTTCACTGCATCCCAATTGATACTCCCTCATCTTTAATCAACTTAGAAGCGTCTTGCTGTCGCCTAGCTATGAACGGCCACGAACCGATCATACTAGCGTCTTGCTACCTTCCCCCTGATAAACGTTTGCTCAGTAGTGATATCAACGCGCTACTTTCTCTGGGAAGCTCCGTCATACTGGCGGGAGACTTCAACAGCAAACACGTCATGTGGAACTGTCACACCTCCAACACCAACGGTAGGATACTTGAACAGCTAACTGACCCACGACCAGACACAGACCACCACACCTTTGACATTATCGCACCCATGACTCCGACCAGGTTCACCGGGAACCTCGACCAACGACCAGACATACTCGACATAGCACTTTTAAAAGGCGTAGCCCTCAGGTTAAGCTCGATAGAAGTGCTCCACGAACTTGACTCTGACCACCGCCCCGTTCTCATGAGACTAGGCTCGGATCCAACTGAACTGATACCCCAGACTAAGACAGTGGTGGACTGGAAGCGATTGGGGGAATCCCTGAAAGCTATCAGTTCACCAGACTTAGACAAGGTACCTGACGACATACAGACACTAGATGACGTCTCCACCGCGATCGATGCTCTCACTAGTCACCTCCGCACTGTGATCGGTGAGTCTTCTAAGCAGGTACCGGTGGTGGACCACCGCTGGGACTTGCCCGAGGACGTGAGGAGACTGCTGACAGCAAAGAACGCCGCCACTAGGGCATATGACGCGGCTCCCTCCCGTGATAACAAATCCACTTTGAATTTCTTACAGCGTGCTGTTAAGAAACGCATAAGTGATCTTCGCGCCCAGAACTGGACAGACCTACTTTCAGGGCTCGAGCCAACCCACCAGGCTTACTGGCGGCTGGCTCGAACTCTGAAAAGTGACACACTTAGAACGATGCCCCCTCTTGATAGGCCAAACCAAGTCCCCGCGTTCGATGATGAGGAAAAAGCCGAGTGTTTGGCTGAGAGCCTCGAGGCCCAGTGCAACCTTTCCCCCGATCACGTTGACCCTGCCCACCTCCATACGGTGGTCAGTGAAGTCGAACGTCGCAGCTCCCTACCACCTTCCGACCCCCCGCTCGAGCTTATTAGGGCCGCCGAAGTTGAGTCTGTCATCAAGGGTCTCGCTATCCGTAAAGCCTCCGGCGCTGATGGTATCAGCAACAAAGTGGTCAAACACTTTTCTGTCCCCTTAATCTATCTCCTAGTCAGCATCTTCAATGCGGCCATGAGCAACTGCTCTTTCCCCGTTGCGTGGAAGTCCGCCGACGTCATCGGCATCCACAAGCCAGGCAAGAAGGCTACCGAGCCCTCTAGCTACCGGCCCATCAGTCTCCTCAGTACTCTGGGGAAGATCTACGAGCGTCTCATTCGGAGGCGTCTCTGGTCCCATATCCACGAACATAAACTCCTTCCCGACGAGCAGTTTGGCTTTAGAGCTAGACACTCTTGCGTTCAACAAGTGCACCGCATCACGGAGCACATTCTAGATGGCTTCAACGCGAATCCAAAACCGAAAGGGACTCTCGCAGTCTTCTTAGACGTGGCGAAAGCCTTCGACAAAGTCTGGCACGACGGCTTGATTTTCAAGCTGTACCACATCGGCGTGCCAGATCGTCTTGTGCACATCATACAAGACTTCCTTAGGGATCGAAGCTTTCGCTACCGCGTCGAGGGGGAGCGATCGTCTCCCCATCCTATCAGAGCCGGAGTGCCCAAGGGCTCCGCGCTTTCCCCCTTGCTTTTCTCGCTGTACACCAGCGATATCCCGCGGTCATTTCATCCCAGTGTGCAGCTCGCACTCTTTGCGGATGACATCGCTATCTACTGCTCCGGATGGCAGAGAGTTCACATGCGTGGTCGCCTCCAACGAGCCCTCACCGAGATCGGTGCTTGGTTCAGGAAATGGCGGATCACGGTTAACCCAGATAAAAGTGCAGCGATGTACTTTTCTGACTACAAGCGTGGTCCGCCAGCGAAACCACTGTCCTTGTTCGACAAGCCCATTCCCTGGGCTTCGTCTACCAAATACCTGGGGGTTACCCTTGACACCAAACTCAACTTCAAGGACCATATTAAGCGAGTGCGCGATAGGGCTGCCTTTGTCTTAGGCCGCCTCCACCCTCTCATCTGCAAGCGTAGTAAGCTGTCCCTTAGAAATAAGGTGACGCTTTACATAACTTGCGTTCGCCCCATTATGACCTACGCATCTGTCGCGTTTGCTCATACTCCCTCAGTACATCTGGATCGACTTCAGGTGATCCAGAACCGCTTTGTCCGCAAGGTGGTCGGGGCTCGCTGGTACCAGCGAAACTCCGACCTCCACTGCGATCTCGAACTCCCATCCATCCGTCAATTTATGAAGGATGCATCCCGCCGCTATTTTGATGCGGCACCTCATCACCCCAACCCTCTCGTAGTCAGAGCTTCAAACTACTGTACAGACACGACATACTCGCCACCCCGTCGTCGCCGCCCGAGACACGTCTTGAGCGACCCGGATGATCCTATAGCAGCCGTAGTATCGGCTGCGCTAGGATCACCGGACCAGTCTAGCCCTTCTGGCTCAGGTACCGCTTTCGGCACCGGTATAGGATACCAGCGTAACACAATCAGACACCGACCCCGCCGGCGAGGTCGACGTACCCCCCGTAGGTTAGCTAGAACGGTCGCGACTTTCAATAGGGTCCACTCTTCCAGTGGACGTAGTCTTCTCGATCCTCTTATCCCGGCAACGGCCCAAGCCGAGGCTCGTACCCCAGGGGTGTCCTTGAGCTAGTTGCCTCCCACTTTTGACGGCTGGGCGCCCTAAGCGCCCGCCCTCCCGCCCGGTGACGCTGTAAAGGTCGATAGAGACCAACAGCATTAGCTCGTTCAAAAAAAAAAAAAAAAAAGTCTAGACTGGTAGGGCAGTGCAGACGGCGCAGTCAGCGGGCAGACGGCTCGCACGACGCGGCTGGCGTGCCGGAGCATCCAGTGCAGGCGCCGACATGGCGCGCGATGTACTCGCAACAACACGTGCACTGCGTGTCCTGGAATCTTCCAAAACATTTACGTTTACTAGTAGTTAGTGTAGTCTCAGCCGTAGCTACCAAAAATTTTAGCGGACATTCTTTAAACAGCAAAAGCAAAGCAATATTTGAAATCAGAATAACCAAGTCAGAATTGAGTTAGATCCCACTTCTGATGTTGGAAAACCTCAGTGGTTTTAGTTTTTAAAAAAGTAACCTTACAATCAACATACAAATATTTATAAAGATTTACTAAGAACCGACAATAATTAATAACGTGATTTTATAAAACGTCCGTCGCCTCTGAGCGCTGCCCGAAAAGTGAGCCCGAGCCTTCTTCGTCGCTCGTATATATACTACGCCGCTTGCATCAGCTCCCGAAGTGAAGTATTTTGTAACAATATATATAATATAAGTGAATTGTCAGATTTTATCGTAATATGCATGTAATACATTTTTGTTACACGAGGATTTAATTACACGGTCTTTCACATAAGAAGTTTTTTTTATATAAGGGTGCTTTTATAAAAAAAAATTTGACGAGAAAACAAAAAAAATCGCGTCTCGGCATTATTTTCCAAAACTTGTGTTAATTTCAGTGTTAGTGTATTTATAGTATTATTTGATATTTGTCATTATCGTAATTAGCATTAAGTATAGTTTGTATAGCTTTTCCTGTATCTAAAAACTACCGTCCTTCTTTTATTGTTTTTTTTTTCCCTACATTTTTGGGTTGTCCGGAAGAGATCGCTTTAAGCGATAAGACCGCCCATGGTGACACTTAATTCTTAAGTTTGTGACTGTAAATTGTTCCTACAATGTGGTGTTTCAATAAAGAGTTTTATCTATCTATCTATATTTCCGAATAGCTTTAATCTGGACTTTTTCAAGAGGAAAGAACAGATTTCTTAGAGACAAGTGTGTTACATCATCGATCGCATTTTTGCGTAACATCAGGTGAAATGTGATCAAACGCGTAAGCTTGTCTAGCATAAAAAAATATCATGGAATGGATTTAAGGTGTAGAGGTATATCTACAAAGATATAGTAATAACCATGGTTTAGTTGGGACAGCGTCCTATCTGTTAAATCGGAGGGACCGGGTTCAAATCGCGCTGGTTGTTTAAATAAGTATTAAGGAACTATTACATACTAGTTGCGCCCCGCGGTTTCACCCGCGGGTAAAAAGTATTTTAATTATTTACTCATTCTACGAGAAAATTTCACTTTTCCGGGATAAAATGTAGCCTATATGTTAATCTAGGGTACAAGCTATCTTGGTATCGAATTTCATCCAAATCCATTCAGCCGTTTGTGCGTGAAAGAGTAACAAACATACACACATACAAACTTTCGCCATTTTAATATTAGTGTGATTGAGAAAAGAGAGTGCTTTAGACCATACGACTGAAAAAAAACTTATTTAGTTTAGCTCCATCTATCGGCTGGTAATACTTTGTTTAATGTTAATGTCGCCATCTTGATAATTGTAAATGGTCATTTTACCGGACATACCATAATAATACAATTTTTTTAACTTTGTTATGACAATGGAGATCTACGGGAACCAACTTAAACTTTTGTTCGCCTTGCATTCACCAGTTTACTCACCAAGTCAAGCGGGCGTAAAGAAATTTTACAAAAAAAAAAAAAAATTGTCAGCCTTGCACAAGCCCGTCCTTGTGTTTAGCAATGTCGCCTTGGCGCGTGTTCTATCTCGATGTTCTTGCAGCAATTAAGCTCCCTATAGTCTGTGTGAACGAGGCGATAGCGATCCGTGTACACGCCGCCTTACATCGCGCGGTGATATATTACACGACGCGCTCTTGTATGCGTTGAAAATAAAAATGTAGAATCTTCTATCACTTTTGATAGAAGATTCTACATTCAAAATAAAAATGTAGAATCTTCTATCACTTTTGATAGAAGATTCTACATTCAAAATAAAAATGTAGAATCTTCTATCACTTTTGATAGAAGATTCTACATTTAAAATAAAAATGTAGAATCTTATATAACTTTTGATAGAAGATTCTACATTTAAAATAAAAATGTAGAATCTTCTATCACTTTTGATAGAAGATTCTACATTCAAAATAAAAATGTAGAATCTTCTATCACTTTTGATAGAAGATTCTACATTTTTATTTTCAAACGACTTCAAGAAACAGAAGTTCTGAATTCAATAATATATTTTTTAATCTTTATCACCATAAAATTCTGTCATTAATTAACGGATTTGTTTTTTTTACACAATATTATTTCAGATTGATCCTATAATTGAATTGGTGAAAATTGGAAGGTGTGTTCTTTGTAAAGTACAGGTATCCACTCAGAAAGGGTTTTTTCGAAATTCCATCCCTAAAAGGGGGAAATGATAATTAAATTAGGTATCTATAAAAAATCTTCGTTTCCTATAGGCCACGCGGGCGAAGCCGCGAGCAGAAGCTAGTTTTATATAATTATAGGACCAATGATAATAAAAGAATCATAAGAAAAAACTTAATAAATTTCATCAAAATTGGTTTAGTAGTTTGGTTTTAAATAGAATATTTAAAACCAAACTACTCTCTCTCTGTCTCTGAACAAAATTACTGATTTTATTCATAATTATATTTGATTGTTGATAGGTAAAGCATTTGTCTCTGATTACGCATTGACGTGGTCTAAAATGGGGCATGCTTGCATAGCAAAGATAATAAAGCCCAAAGCCAAGCCTTAGGGGGGTTGGCTTTGGGCTTTATTATAGTGGATTTAAAGTCAATGTTGCCTAGAGTGTATCTATCTTCTTCTTCTTAAATATATATAACTCAAAGGTGACTGACTGATTGACTGACTGACATAGTGATCTATCAACGCACAGCCCAAACCACTGGACGGATCGGGCTGAAATTTGGCATGCAGGTAGATGTTATGACGTAGGCATCCGTTAAGAAAGGATTTTTCGAAATTCTACCCTTAAGAGGGTGAAATGGGTATTTGAATTATTTTCCCATAGGCCACGCCGCGGGCGAAGCTGCACTGCAGCTGGCACAAGCTCGTTCTTGCATAAGAACAAATGATTTGATTTGATTTGATTTAGAAAATTCCCATCGTGTGCCCAAAAGCAACTGTTGATGAGAAACTGTGTACAAAACTTCAGTAATCCCCATTGGTTGGGTATCCCAGAAGTCTATGAAGATTTATGAAGTATCGATTTTGCTCTTATATGAAACTTCCCTTTTGATACGAACTTTTGTCAGTGTATATAAGATTTTGTACCTTTGAGAGTTTTGCTTTTTGTGTGAATTGTAAAAGTACTTTAAAATAGCATATTTGCAAAAAATATTCACATAACATGTGACTTGAAGAAAAACATTAAATTTTTATGGGTTGCTGTAAGAAAAAAACCAAGCGCTAAAACTTTTAAGCGATAAATAACGCGTGTTACGACGTTGAAAATAACCTTCAGTTAATTGAGTTTTGCTTAGCCATTCTGATTTTAATTTACAAGTAATTACGAACTTTTCGGTCCTAATCTTCTGGTTCGCAGACGTCATTCAAAAACCTTTCTTCATCATCGACTGTCTTCCATAGGTGGATCGATGACTTGGTCAAAACGCCCAACGACAACATACATAGATCCTGGACCTGTATCTAGGAACCCAGAAAATACGAGGACCATGGTTCCACAACGCCCAGACTCGGACCAAATATTCCCGCTTTCTTTTCTGAGCACAAGTACTTGTAAATCGAACCCGCCGCTTCCGGGCTATGAGCAGACCTGCTTAACCACCACACCACAGAGGCTATGAAATGTCTAATGCGCTTTTTATATGGCATTTACCATTTCATGTTACTTTTACAGATAATAGGGTTGACACTAAAAGACGCACGTTCATTATTCCACCGCACGGTCCACAAGAAGCCAAGTGTAAACGCTGAGCAACCAATGAGCACGCGCGTTTGTGGCGGTCTCATTGACGAGATGTAAGCGGAAACGCTACCGCTCATATCTTAATAGTGTCAGCGTGTGGTGATATGCTATCACAATGAAAAAACGTCACTAGCAACCTTATTATATTGGTCTGGGTGTTATATTGTATTCTATGTATGTATTTACAAACAAAAAAACAAGTATCTAAGCATTGTATCAGTTATCTGGTTCCCATAGTACAAGCTTTGCTAGTTTGGAGCTAGATGGCGTTATGTAAGATGCCCAAACATATTAATATTATTAATATTTTTTTTTTTAATAATAACGCCCAACGATCACATACATAGATACTGCACCCTAACTAGGACTCCCTGTATCTAGGGATCCAGGAACTACGAGGACCATGGTCCCACAACATCCAGACTTAGAACAAGTATTTGCACTTTTTTTCTGTGCACAAATACTTGTCCTGCCTCGAAAATTGAGCCCGCCGCCTCCAGGTTATGAGCCATACTGCTAAACCACCACACCACAGAGGCTGACTTTGTTAACGTCATCATCATCATCATCATCAGCCTGTGTTAGTCCACTGCTGGACATATGCCTCTCCCAAGGTACGCCATTTAGCCCAGTCTTCGGCTTTTCTCATCCAATGACTGCCAGCCACTCGGCGCAAGTCGTCGCTCCACCTAGTCGGCGGGCGTCCTCCACTACGTTTACCAAGTCGCGGTCTCCACTCAAGGACACGCTTTCCCCAACGGTTGTCGGTGTCATATGCCTATTTCACTTGAAAAAACCCGTAAAATTAACGCAATTTAAAGCGCAGACCCAGCTTGACATCAAATATGATCTGCGATTTTCAACTTTATACAAAACCTCTTAGCGACTCCCTTCGAAAAAATAAAAGTTATTTCGAAGCCGCCTTTTAGGTTTTTCACTATACTGAGTCATAGTTAACCCTACAACTTAAGTATTCTCTTTAATAAAGTATCTATCTTCTATATTAAAATGTAAAGCGTTTTTCCAATTCTTATTTTCTCCTTTCAGCATTGTAATAAGAATCTTGAGATATAGTTTACCAGTGAGAGGCCGGCAATATCTTCCGGTTCTGGCTTAAATTCAAACTCACAATGGTTAAGTCCTTTTTAATAGAGTTGTAGAGTAGATGGTGTTTGACCGGATAAAAAAAAGTTTTTTAGACTACACGACTGAAGTAAAACTTAAGTGTAGCTGCATCTATCGGTCGGTATAACTTTGTTTTTGCATTGTTTAAGTATGTATCTTGACAATTGTAAATTGTTATTTTACTGGACATACCAACGTAATAAAAAAAATTGACACTTATGACGATCAAAGTGAACCAAACCTTGCGTTCTCGCTTTACTTCCTCTTGCACCAGCTTTCTCGCCAAGTTAAGCGTGCGTAAAGAAGTTTTATTTCAAAAACCAATATAATGAAGTAACTTAATAATAATAACTTTAAGCACCTAATAATAATTTGGACTTGTAAAAGTGCTAAAATTAGCCTATTTGCAATAAATCTTTTGACTTTGACAATATGGTTCGTTCAAAGTTCAGTCCTTTAAATCCCGGTATCACTCTCCGTAATACTTATGAGCTAATTTTCTAGTTTCTTCTAGCTCTATTCTACTCCCAGTTTTGAACACGAAAGACCATAACAAAATATCATGCCTGTTTGCACTAAAGTTTGAATGCTCTTAAGTTCTCAATTATCTCTCGTGTCAGTCTACACACCAAATATTGTATGCTCATTCGTCGAAGACAGCTAGCGATGTACGGGCACCCAATGAGTCTTCAGCGTTTGGTGTGCCAAATCTTTTCTAAGCGTAGTAAAAAATACTTCTAGAAAGATAAGAAAGAGAGCAAGAATTTTTTTGTTGAAGGTAAAAAGTACGTATAAGATAAAAAAATACACGACAAAAATTAAAATCATCGTGATTTTCAATTGGCACGGTCCTTTTACTATAAATTATTAGAATTTTTTCAATTCAATATAATTTATATAATTATTGTGAACTATAATTTATTCCGTCAACCGGCTAAAATAAAAGCTGCACTTGCTTGGTGCAACCCTATCTTAAACGCTAGTGACATGAGGTCAGTCTGAATTCTCAACAACATAAAGCCAGCAATTTTGAACCTTACACCCTCACCTTAAAGGTCAGGTCCACAGAAGGAATTTCCATAAATTTCAGTAAAATTTATGATTTATGATTTCAACTGCACTGCGGAGAGCTAAATTTTTGTACTATTTTGTAGCTTTTGTATTGCTGTTTTTGACGGCATTTATGGAAATACTAATACCGATGAGTGTCAAAAACTAGAAGCCATTTATTGCCTTACTATACGATAAGCAGAAGACGGAGAAGGCGAATGAGTGATAGAGAGAAAATCCTGTTTTTTATGTTTTGGCTCCACACTTTTGTGTATTTATCCAGTGTCAAGTAATTGATAATTTATCAAGTTAATGACAGAGCGCCTGGTCGATGCGTGACCAAAATGCTGGCACTTATTTGGCACAACGAATAAGCATTGCGATTTAACGGGGCAATGCTGCCAGCATGTTGGGTACGCTACCTACTGGTAGTGGGCTGAAGCATTTGGACTGTCTATAGGTCATCGCGGCCAGTATATATCTAATTTGTTTTGTAGTAGTAGTAGGTAGTATTTAGTATTAGTTATTATATCATTGTAGTCTTTAGTTTGAAAAAAAAAAAGACGGTTTAACATATAAAAGTTAGAGTCAGATATGTGTCACAGTCCAATTCATCTAGTCATAGTCTAGTCTAAGTCATACTCCTAGTAAAGTGGTGGCAATTTTACTAGAAGCTTCTATGAAGTTTCGGAAACAAAACGAAAAGAAACGCTTCACCATCGTTATACCACTTTCCCACACTCATGCCTGTAAGCACTTAACGAATAAAATACCACCAATTTTATGCACTAAAAATGAAAATAACACAAGTTTTGGAAAATAATACAATGCGTTGACGCAATCTTTCTCGTTTTCCCGCCTAAACTCCGGAAATACTGTTGGTCTTTAATGATCTTTGGTCTCCGCCTACTACGTTCAGCGAAAAGTGTTCCATCAACGACTACGTCAATTGACTATAGAGGCTTTTTTTTTATGAGGGGGGGATATGTCCTCGCACTTCCCTGCCACCACGGGGGTGGTGGCAGGGGGTATGTGGGACTCGAACCCACTAAAACCCCCCCGTGAGCCCTCGTCCGCCGTACCGGGGCGAGAAGGGGTCGCGACTGCAGTCCAGCCAACTCGTCCCCCGACTATAGAGGCTGCGTCAACCAATTTTTCGGTGATTGTATTTCAAAATGTGCCCTGTTTTATCAATTTAACAGGCCCGATAGCTCAGTTGGTAGTAGCCCTGCCTTCTGAGCTGTAATGTGTGGGTTCGATTACCACCCAAAACAAATATTTGTGTGATAAACATCGATGCTTGTTCTGTGTCTGGGTGTTATATTAAAAAAGTATCTACGTACTGCATTAATTACCTGGTTCCTTACAAGCTTTGCTTAGTTTGAAGCTAGATGGCGCTAGCGCTGTGTGAAATGTCTACATAATATATTATATATATCGTGTACTCCCAATTCAATTTGGTTCATTAAGCTTGTTACTTTCCAAAAACTTCAATAATTTGCATTTAAATACATTCATTTTTATTTATTGTAATAGGTTTTTAAACACAATAATATATGTAAATTAATTAATGTTAAAACAATAATAATAATAATAACTTGTAAAATGTATGTAAATATCATCCAAGTATGTTCTCAGTATGAATAAGTCGTTTGAAGTCAGGTTAACCCCTTTTTTTAAATTATTTTCTTATCGTCACAATCATGCTCTTTGAGTTTTTAAATGGTATGGACTTTTTTACTTTTTCGGTTTTTAGTATTTCCATTTTAGCTCCCCTGGCTTAGGGCGTTTGCTTTCAATATAAGATGTAGATCAGAAAGTAAAGGCTCAGAGAAAGAAATAAAGATCTAAAACAGAACCTTCTTGGAAATTCAAAACGAAAGGAATTTTAGAGACACCTTTTCAAGGGTTCAGAGATAACGGTCTTGCAAACGAGGTTCCATAAGAAGGCACAACTACCAAAGTTGAAAAATTCAATTTACACAAATGAAAACCCACAAAACTTCGGCCTGACTCAAATAACAGGGCTGAGGGAACTGCCGGCGATTATTAACAATTTGGAGTTTTCAAGTAATACCTACGTTTGGTTAACTTAGGGTTGCCACACTATTTATATAGGGTTGAACATAGGTGTTTGTTCTGTGTCTGGGTGTTATATTGTATTCTATGTATGTATTTACAAACAAAAAAGTATCTAAGTATTGTATCAGTTATCTGGTTCCCATAGCACAAGCTTTGCTTAGTTTGGGGCTAGATGGCGTTGTGAAAGATGTCCACAGATATTATTATTATTATTTGAAAAATGTTTGTTTCTCTTTTGCAGCTGAGGGCACCCGATTCGGAGCCAAATGTATTTGACAGATTAATTTTGAATGTAAAGGAAATATTTGAAACTTTAACGGGATTTTTCCTTTCCATTAAAATTTAATTTTAAAATTGATACGTTAAGCGGAAATATTTGTATTTGTTTTTTTTTAGTTTTTTGATTGTTTTTTAACTAATAACCAAAAAAAGAGGAGCTTCTATGTTCTTATGCATATTTTTTTGTGTTGTTTATCGTTATTTTCGCCACTTTTGAACCGATTAAAAAAAGCTTTTTTATTATAGTATAGTATATATTATAGTATAGTATATAGCTTTTTTATTATATAATATAGTATATATATTATAATGCTTTAACGAGCTAGTCGTTCACTTGATGTTAACAGTTGCAGTGTCACTCGGAACTCTAAAGCATAGAGTGTACAGCGCACGTCATTCTGAGACATCACCATCAGCACAGTCTAATAATAAGATTACTAGACTGTGAGATTAGGCCATAAAGTTTCATTTGCTCTGTAATTTCACTAGCTACGGTAGTGCTTGCACACTGCTGCTTGGCGGGAGATTTACTGGCATAGAGGTGGTACCTACCTAGACGAACTTTGCAGAAAAATCCTACCACCTAGTAGTTTGGTTAGATCAGAAAGTAGAATAGAGAAACATACTTATTATACCTATATTATGTATATACTATTTACTTACGAGTAGGGTGAAATCTATTACTACAATAATACAGAATATTTACAATAATATTTCACAGAAGTAAATACTTGTAAGAAAAATATTGTGACGCCCAATCACATCCTGAGGCTTAACTAGGATTTCCTGTGTCTAGGGACCCAGGAACTATGAGGACCACAACACCCAGACTCAGATAAAGTGTTTGCGCTTTATTTTTTTGTGCACAAATACTTGTGCTGCCCAAGGCAGTGCTCCGCTAATGAAGGAGTTGGCCTGTCTTGGGTAAATGCTGGCAGGGGGAAATGCACAATACACCCATGCGAGACGCCTTACCGCCTTCAAATAGAATTAGAATTGTCCTGCCGCGGGAATCGAACCTGCCGGCTATAACCTGACCTGCTCAACCACCACACCACAGAGGCTGTTAATGCCCTCATGCACTAAAGTTTTTTTAAAGTTGCGCTTATCTCTCCAGGATGTACCCAAATGCGCAGTTGGTACGATATAGAGGGATAAGTGTGAACTTAAGAGCTGTCGAAATTTAGAACACACGGTCATTAAACTTTCAGTCAGTTTCTCATAATTACAAAGCTACCTTGTAATTTTTGTAAAAGAGCTAATGAGAAACCATTTTAACGTGACCTATCTAATATTAAAATAAGTCACCCATTCAAACATTTTAATCGAATTATGCAATATTGGCTGAGTTACAAATAAGTAGTCTATAGAACGTAAGATCAAAAAGGTCAAAGGCAAAAAAATTTAAGGTAAAAATAAAGTTCGATAATTTTATCAAAGACTTACTTTTAATTTTGATGAAATAAGTGCCTACGCAATTATAATAATTTTGTGTCTGCGAAAACCAGATACTGGCCTAATTAACAATAATTAACAGGTCAAGGTCAGTAAAAATTGCCGTTTTTTGTCAAACTTGCACTACATATCAGATCCAATTATTTTTTTGATAAGGTTTAGGTCAAAAGTGGGAGGCAACTAGCTCAAGGGCACCCCTGGGGTGCGAGCCTCAGCTTGGGCCGTCGCCGGAATAAGAGGATCGAGTAGACTACGTCCACTGGAAGAGTAGACCCTATTGAAGGCGCGACCGTTCTAGCTAACCTACGGGGGGTACGTCGACCTCGCCGGCGGGGTCGGTGTCTGATTGTGTTACGCTGGTATCCTATACCGGTGCCGAAAGTGGTACCTGAGCCAGAAGGGCTAGGGTCCGGTGATCCTAGCGCAGCCGATACTACGGCTGCTATAGAATCATCCGGGTCGCTCAAGACTTGTCTCGGACGGCGACAACAGGGTGAAAAGTTTAGTTTTAAAAGTTATCGGCCCAGAAAACATCGGGTGAATGTCGCCATCTTGAAATTTGTAAGTTGTCATTTTGACTGCCCCGAAAGCTCAGTTGGTAGTTCTGAACTGTGGGTTGTGGGTTCGATTCCCATACAAGGCAAACATTTGTGTGATGAGCATAGGTGTTTGTTCTGTGTCTGAGTGTTATATTGTATTCTATGTATGTATTTACAAACAAAAAGTATTTTTTTTTTTTTTTTTTTTTATGTTAAGGTATGACGCGACGAACTAACCGTTCGCCTGGTGTTAAGCGACACGGCTGCCCATATCAGCTGCAGTGTCACTCGGAACACTAAAGTATAGAGGTTCGCGTGACACTGCACTGCGCACGTCATCCAGAGACATCAGCACAATCTAGTAACAAGATTACTAGACTGTGAGATCAGGTCATAAAGTCTCATTTGCCCAGGAATTTCACTAGCTACAGTGCCCTTCAAACCGGAACACAGTAGTGCTTGCGTACTACTGCTTGGCGGCAGAATAACTGGCAAAGCGGTGGTACCTACCTAGACGAACTTTGCAACAAAGTCCTACCACCTAGTAAAGTATCTAAGTATTGTATCAGTTATCTGTTTCCCATAATACAGGCTTTGCTTAATTTGGGCCTAGATGGCGTTGTGTGAGATGTCTACACATATTATATTATTATATTATTTTACCGGACTTACTAATATTATAACACAAATGTAACTTTCTTATTTTGTAAATGGAGAACTTTTTTTTTTTTGAAGGGGGAAATGCCCTCGCACTTCCCTGCCACCACGGGGGTAGTGGCAGGGGCTATGTGGGATTCGAACCCACTAAAACCTCCCCGTGAGCCCTCATCCGCCGTACCGGGGCGAGAAGGAGTCGCGACTGCAGTCCAGCCAACTCGCCCCCGAACAATGGAGATCTACGTTAACCAACAAGTTAGAACTTCCGTTTCCCTCGTTACACATTCACCAGCTTACTTCCCAAGTTAAGCGTGCGTAAAAAAGTTTTACTTTAACAACATCATCTGGCCCGATAGCTCAGTTGGTAGTAACCCTGCCTTCTGAACTGTGGGTTGTGGGTTCGATTCCCACCCAGGACAAACATTTGTGTGATGAACATAGGTGTTTGTTCTGTGTCTGGGTGTTATATTGTATTATATGTATATATTTACAAACAAAAAGTATTTAAGTATTGTATCAGTTATCTGGTACCCATAATACGAGCTTTGCTTAGTTTGGGGCTAGATGGCGTTGTGTGAGATGTCCGCACATATTATTATTATTATTATTATTTATCTTACACAGATAACAAAAAATCCACAAAAAAACTCTCAGTCGCCAAGGCGGCCTTTTTGCCGCCTTTATAAGCAAATTCAATGGTCCAGTAAAAACTGAATGGCAGCCCTGTATTTAGGTTATTTGAATAAGTTTCTCCTAACCGGCCGTAGTTACTTTTGTCCGAAAATTTGCAATAAAAAAACCTTGGGAGATGTTCAGAAGTTTTGAAGGTGTCTTCTACCTTTTTAAGACGTTTAGTATAAGGAGAAATGTGGTGTTATCTTTTGATTTTGATTGGACTGGACGGTTTGGTTTTGGTGGACTGTTTGAGCGAATTACCAAGAGAACATCCATCGATTTTTATTTCAGTGCTCTTTCGGGACTTTATTTATTTATTATTTATTTATTTATTCTTAAATGCTTGCACACTTACAGCGACGCCAAGACGTGTGACGAGCCTGAATTACTACAATATTAGACTTAAATTAGAGTCATGTTAATAAATATACAAAAATCAATTACAATTTACAAATCAGGTCAATCACACTAATATTATAAAGGCGAAAGTTTGTGTGTATGTTTGTTACTCCTTCACGCTCAAACGGCTGAATGGATTTGGATGAAATTCGGTACCAAGATAGCTTATACACTGGATTAACATATAGGCTACATTTCATCCCGTTAAGTGAAATGTTCCCGTGGGATGAGCAAATAATTAAAAAACTTTTTATCCGCGAGTGAAACCGCGGGGCGCAACTAGTTATACATATAACAGCAATATAAAATAAAAATAAAATAACATATCAAAGGATTAACACACACATTAACAAAAACATAACACTTAAAAATAAAACTTTTAATTTTCTGACATTAAATTACACTATTTTGTTTAACACTTAACTCTAACTTCAAAATAATTGCTTTTTCGTTTAGAAATTGAAACCATTTTTGGAAGAAATTTAAATTGGTCAAATAAAATTATCAAGGTACCCTTAAATATTGTTTCTTTTTAAATATTAAATATACGATTTTGCGCTCGTTTTTTTATGTTGTTTGGAAATTGGAATAATTTTTGGGAGAAATTTAAATTAGTGTAATTAAATTATCAGGGTGTTACCTACAATACTTGTTATTGTAAATGGATGATAACTGAATTGATTTTAATTTCTCCTCTCTGGGTACGAGTATTCAGTTAAATTAAATATATTCCAAAATTTCAGAGCAAGTTGTCGTTCTGCGGCAAATTTGTTCGGTGCATTTGCATAGCCAGCTGTTACTGTTCGATTTCGCTTGCACTACTCAAACTATTCACCAATATAGAATGGTCATTTTTAAACGTGCGTCTTTACTCTTTAACTAACTAACTACTACAATAATATAACAACCACTACTAAATGTTACTAGCTACACTATATACTACAAAAAACGAGTGTGCACAAGTCTAAAGTAAAACTTCCTTAGTTTAGCCCGACCTATTGGCCGTTTTTTTTTTTAATTTTTGGCTCCACACCTCCGTGTATTTAGCCAGTGTCAAGTAATTGATAATTTATCAAGTTAATGATATTTCACGCAAATATGTGTCAAGTCACAGTCGAAGTCATCAAGTCAAGTCATAGTCTAGTCAAAGTCATACTCCTTGTAAAGTGGTGGCAACTTTACTTGAAGCTTCTATGGAGTTTTGGAAACAACACGAAAAGAAACGTTTCACCATCATTATACCATTTTCCCACACTCACGCCTGTAATCCAGCACTTAACGAATAGAATGCCACCAATTTTATGCACTAACACTGGAAATAACACAATTTTTGGAAAATAATATAAGGCGGTGACGCAATCTTTTTCGCGTTCCCGCCAAAAAAACTCGGCCGTTGTTTAATGCTAATGTCACCATCTTGACAATTGTAATTTGTCATTTTACCGGACATACTAACATAATAATACAACATTTTGACTTTGTGTGAGATGTCCACACATACCTAATATTTCTTTTTATCACGGCAAATTGCCATTAATTTCTAAATACTACAATGATAAAATAACTAATACTAAAAACTACCTACTACTACTACAAAAAAAAAAAACATTTGGACTATATACTGGCTGCGATGACCTATAGACAATCCAAATGCTCCAGCTAACTACCAGTAGGTAGCGTACCCAACATGCTGGCAGCTTTGCCCCGTTGAATTGCAATGCTTATTTGTTGTGCCAAATAAGTGCCAGAATTGTAGTCACGCGTAGCATCGACCAGGCGCTCTGATAAACTTTTGAAAACGCGATGAGCTCCCGGCCCCCAAGGGTCTCAACACCAAACGGCTCAAATATGTAAACGCTACCGAGATTACTATATTTGCGCCGTTTTAGCTGCTTAGCCGAATTAGCCGCTGCGCCGGCCCTAACGTGTGTCTCGGGAAGATGTGACGGCGCTATAGTGTCGACGCAAGTAGCGTCCCACATTAAGGGCCGTCCCATCTTCCAGGGAAAAAATTGTATATATAATTTAATTTAATTTATTTAATTTCAATATTTAAAAACTTTGTTATAATGACAATGGATTCTACGTTAACCAACAACTTTCAACTTCCGTTAGCCTCGCCTGCTTAGTTCCAGAATCAAGCTTGAAAATAATTTTTACTTCAAAAACAGACGAATTGGTTCTCAAATTTGAGTATTTTTGAAGTAGCTTAAACTGTCTATTTGGCAGTTTCCATTCTATTCTTGCATTGTTTTGATAAGCGTTGGTATATTTCACACACAAGAATGATATCAGCCATTCTATCTTGATAGCTACCCACGCGAACTGCTGTGGCATTTGGCAGGACATATGAAATGGCCCGTTCCCCATTTACGGCAAGTATCCTAGATATTTTGTAATGGGTACCTCTCTAGGTATCCTAGGCATGCGGTTAATGGCTTAGGGTTCCAGTTAATGGTTCGGGTAAGTGCTATTAAATATATCATTGCAATATGGCTCACAAAAAATTTAACGGTAGAGTAAAACGACGCGACGTGAAGAAAACTAAGTCCTGCTTAGTAAAATTTTGGCACCATCCTAAAATTATTATCATAGATGTATTAAAAAATCCTGTATTCAAAAATGATTTTTAAAGCAACGAAAAATTTTCTTCATTCATTTGACTAACTAACTAATATAATAATTAAATTAAAATTATAAAAGGTGGAATTTAATTCGTTCTTTTCTTTTGATGTATGTATTCAGACCATGCTATAGAACGCTCCCATATAACTAAATAAAAAAGTATGTATAGAATAAAACTTAAATCTAGGTATTAGGTATCAAATAACTGCAAATTTAAATTTTAAAGAAAAGCCTTTCGACATTGAACAAAGCAGGTGTTTTATTGCCTACGAAACATTTAAAAAGCACTCAGCCGGTGTCCGCGCTGTGTGTACCCTTAAATAGACATTTCGGCTGTCATGTAGTTATTTTCAGAGGCACTAAATACTAAAACATTTTTTTTTTAAATTCACCTTGTACGAATATTCTATAGCATGGTCTGAGTACATACATTTAAGAAAAAGAGTGAATTAAATTCCACCTTGTATAAAAAATATTAAATTTAATGCAACTTTGCAGACTTTAAACAAAGCTTTTTGAGTACTTAAGTATATTTTGGTATGTATACTTAGTATGAATATTTTGAAGTTTTACAGCGTTAGGTACTTCGTAGGCTTAAGTTAAAGACTTACGCTTGTCCGTACTAAATTTAACAGCTACATTCGCACTTATCACACTAATATTATAAAGGTGAAGGTTTGTATGTGTGTTTGTGTGTATGTTTGTTACTCCTTCACGCTCAAACGGCTAAATGGATTTGGATGAAATTCGGTACCAAGATAGCTTATACACTGGATTAACATATAGGCTACATTTTATTCTGGAAAAGTGAAATTTTCGCGTAGGATGAGCAAATATTTAATATACTTTTTACCCGCGAGTGAAACCGCGGGGCGCCACTAGTGCTTCTATATAATGTTATTAATTCTTTATCATTTTGTTTCAGATTTAAATAAAATGTATAAACTATACCTAGTTTTTTTTTTTTTAGTTGTCTCACTTGACAAACTTTTGTCTGGTTTTAAACCACAATAGAACGTAGATGAAACAATTATTATGGTAATAAAACGTGAGAAGCGTTTTATGTATAATTTGAAATATTTATAATACAAATAAATTGGACACGACGTGCTTGTCATTCACTTGATGTTAAGCGTCGATCCGTCCATAATAGTTGCATAAGTTCTACGCGTGTTTCGCGTAGACTGTGAGATGGGGGTGATCACGAAACTGTGATTGTAATGCAACAGGAGAAATTTCCATACTAACTATGCACATAAACTGCGTATTCAAACTGTCAAATCCATACAAATTTGTGTTTCTATTGATTGCAATCGAGTTACATGATCGCATAGCAGGTCATAAAGTCTTTGCTTAGTGATTTCAATAGCCACAATGTCCTTCAAACTGGAACACATTATTACTTTGCTGTAGAATATCAATAATTTTATATATTTTTATTAGTAAATGTATGTAGCATACATATTAAAATATTTTAGTTTGAAAACTATCGTGAGTATGACACATTTTGAATAACGGCTTAAACTCACGTCAATTAAAAGTCGAAATTACTCCGACCAGGTTTCGGACATATTCGATGTCCTTCTTCTGGGAGCCAGTGCTGATTGTCGCGAAAGCCGCCGCGGCTTGCGTTAGTAACTGGCCCCCAGAAGAAGGACATCGAATATGTCCGAAACCTGGTCGGAGTAATTTCGACTTTTAATTGACGTGAGTTTAAGCCGTTATTTATCTATTAAAATATGTATGTAGATTTATTTATTACGTGTATGTACTGCATATTTATATGCACATTATGTACGTATATGCACAGTTTTTTTTTATATATGTCTATATATTAGTGCGTTTTTCCTTTCCATGCAAGGTTGTCCGGAAGAGACCGCTATGAGCGATAAGACCACCCAACGTTACACTTTGGTTAAGTTCGTTCACTTTTTTAAATTACTTAAGATGTGGAATTTCAATAAAGAGTTTATCTATCTATATATCATACAAAAAGTACAATAATTGTCTTGTGCCAAAGGTCATCGACCCATAATTGAAATCAACTTTACCGTGTATAAGCTCTATATCCATATCCCATAGAGTCTATTATAATATTATCTCTACATCACCAAGATCTGGAGAATCCGGTTTTCAATCTAGATTCAAGTCTATGATATTTATTGGCACTTTAACTACAAATTATAAAATATCGCAAAATAACAAACTGCAGAAGTGAAAGTGAAATTTTACATACAACACTAATAACTGACTTGACATGACTTTAATCTGATATGTTGTTTTATTACCATAAACGGATATGTACCTAGCCAGCATGTTGGGTACGCTACCTACTGGTAGCGGGCTGGAGCATTTGGACTGTCTATAGGTCATCGCGGCCAGTATATAGGGTGTAACTAGAGGAATTGATCAACGGTGGCCGGGGGGTGGGGGACTTCAGTACCTGTCGATTGAACCCCCCTGTATGTTCTGCTATATTCAATGGTTCAAAAGTTATTTGGACTTTGGTAAAATTTTAGTCAAAATCAGATCAAAATCAGATTTCAGCCTGAATTTCACAATTGCAGCCATACTATTAGGTTTGCGACTCTATTTTTTTTTATAAACAAGGTCAATAGTAGGCCTTTTGTACCTTTACACCAATCAGAGTCTAATATTTATAAAGAAACAAATAAAAAACATTATAGTTAATTTTATTTTCAAAATCTAAAGTTTACATTAGCTTTCTATGGTTCTAAAAAAATATTTCACATATAATTTTATCTACAACCTATCTCAAAAACCTTAAAAGGCACACTCGTTTTTTTCTGTGAAGCCACTTACATCATATTGTCGTGTGCCGTGTTATCCCGGTGTGTAAATAGGACCACCACCCTATCTCTTCCTGTGTGGTGTCGTAAGAGTGGGCAAAAAGAATGGGCAGTCGAATTCTCTTCGGTACATTAAAATCTTCAACAATCATCAATTGTTAACCTCTATGATGTGATGGTTGAGCAGGTTGGCTCATAACTCAGAGGCGGTGGATTCGATTCCCGCGGCAGTACAAGTACTTGTGCACAGAAAAAAAGCGCAAATACTTGTTCTTAGTCTGGGTGTCGTGGAACCATGTTGCTCGTCCTCACACAGGGAATCCTAGTTAGGGTCTATGTATGTGATCGTTGGGCGTTATTAGTATCATTATTAATCACTACGGCGCCTACCAAGAGATTATAGCAAACCCCTATGATAAGCGTCCAAATTGGCGTTTTTATGAGGGGTGGGGGAAGACGAGGGAGAGGGGGAGGTAATGTTCAGCAGTAGACCTCTTCCGACTAATAATATGGTGTGATCTAACACACCTGTTCAAAATCTGTAGAAGGATTCGCAACGCATTGCTTTTATCGTCTAAGCGAGAATGTTAGGTCTTTGAGGAAAAGGTTTCAAAGTAGGTCTAGTCTGATTCTGAACGCCTCGAAAGCAACCGAGCATAACCGCAAATTTCGACTGTAAGTACGTGAATAAAACAGTTTGAATTTCAATGTATGTAAAAAATGCGTGATCGATATAAAATATTATGCTTATTATACATATGAAAGCTCACCCATTCCACCCTTTCTCTTATGTTACCAACCTTTTACTTAAAGGATTGTAAATTATTTAGCGTAGCATAAGTAATGTTTGAATAAGAATACTTGAAGTGAAAGAGACAGTTGATTCTCTGGTTACCCGTCTCGAACGCAAACACTGATACAAAAAAGTCAAAAAGTAAAGGCAATTGGTATCAAAGAGGAGGTATGGCCTGCATCGGTATAAATCTAGAGCTGTTAATACACCTTTTTAAAATGTTTTTTTTTTACTGAAAAAAGTTTTTTGGTTTCTTATATTTTAAGTTTTTAGGTCTAGTTTATAGCCTCTGTGGTGTGGTGCTTGAGCAGGTCGGCTTATAGCCCGGAGGCGGCGGGTTCGATTCCTGCGGTGGGCTTGCTATATTTTGACAGTAAGCGCTTTGTATATTTGTATAACGCATATAGTATATATATATATATATATATATATATATATATATATATATATATTATAACGCTTAGCACATTAATTAAAAATGGCGGTTGTGAATTTTGATCTTCTATAACCCGTGTATTTTTGAATTTTAATGTGTGATAAAGGTGGATTATTACCAACCATTAAGTATTCGTGAACGTGCACGAGTGTTGGCAAATGATTCAAAGTTTTAAACCATGCCTTTTCATTTTCTCTTCAAGGCTTCCTAGAGCCTTCAGTAAAATATTCAACATTTTACTGTGACTTTGACTGACAAAATAAGACTTTGACATGCCATAACCATACAAAAAATCCTTACATGACATTGACAGAATTATCACTAAGCAGCGATAGAAAGCCATTAAACAAAGAGAAGAAGAAGATTAATGTGACATTGACTTTACCCATTATTTTAATTACTCCGAGTAAGTAAAAGTAGAAGCTCGCGATAGTTTTCAAACTCAGATTAAAATTTATTCTATCGCCTGTTACCGTGGCTTAAATAAACAAGCACTTCGTTATGAATCGGGATTTCTCCTCAAATATTAGAAATTTTCGGGGTTACATAAAATAAATTAAAGTTCAACTACTTTTAAGACTTGATATCAATCTAAGAAGGACAATATAAATTACTTAAATTTAAAACAAAACTTAAAATTAAAAAACAGCAATATTTTTTTTTACATTTTGATTTTATTCTGAGAGAAACAATTTTCAATTTAGTATGCTAGATTAACGGCATTTGGTATAATCTTAAAATGTATTTATTTATTTAATACTTTATGCACTTAAAAAAATACTAGTTAAAGTTAATTTAACGTATAAAGGCAAAAATAGCCGTAACTAGCGGACTGCCCTAGCTTTGTATATTTTATTTATATAATAATTATGTTATAGTTCCGAGTGACATTGTTCTGTTATGGGCGGCCGTGGCGCTTAACACTAAGAAAACGACTAGCTCGTCACATCATTCACTAACATAAAAAAAAATTTTATTTATAACAAACAATCCAATTTTTCTTTTATAATATTAGCTTAGACTTAGAAAAAACTAACATTTTATTCCAACAACAGATAATTGGGGTCAATTTGAGCGAGAAGGGATAAGACGGATACGGAAACCCGGAATCGGGTATTCAACCCATCCGAAAATGTAAATTCATCTGACCGAGGGAATTATCTGAGGCTTCTCCCATCTTATTTATATTCATTAGTTTATTCGGATAACGTCACTTTGATTAGGATTCGTAGATTCAAAGTTTCTGTATACATATTTTGGTGTCGCGGATTTAGGATGACCAATTTTGCTTATGTCTGTCACAAATTACTTACTTGTTTGGGATTAGGTACCGAATATCAAAATCAATAAATAAATGGCACGCCAGCAAACGTTCCTCCCTTTTTGCGGAACATACCATACCAACAATAAATCGCCGACCTCAATAAAAAATTATTGCAGATAAGAAAAATATTGTGAAACTTGTATATCAGTTTTCGGTGAAAAATACGAGTTGTACGCGAGTAGCTTCATCTATCGGCTGGTATAGTATGTTTTTGCTTTGTTTAATGTAATAAGGCAAATGAAACTTTATGACCTGATTTATGACCAAAGTCTAGTAATCTTAATAATAAATTGTGCCGATGTTTCAGAATGACGTGCGCAGTGCAGTGTCACGCGAAACTGTATACTTTAGAGTTCCGAGAGACACTGCAACTTATATAGGCCGTGTTGCTTAACATCAGGCGAATGGTTAGCTCGTCGCGTCATTCCTTACAATAAAAAATCGCCGTCACAAATGTCATTTTACCGGTCATACCAACATAATAATACTAATGTATAACTTTGCTGTTGACAATGGAGATCTACGTTAACCAATTTCAGCTTCCGTTCGCATTCACCAGCTTATTCCCCAAGATAAAAAACCTTTACTTAAAAAAAAATAACAGCAAGCCAATTAAAAAAAAACTGTTGTATCACCACTATACAATTCTCCACAGCAGCCTTTCTACCGCACCTCCTCAATAAGACACTCACTTCCGGCTACTATAAAAATGTTTGTGCATTTGTACAAAGGCATCACTGCATCGGCGTTTACCAAGCGGGCCAGCTCGCAAACACTAAGTTTAACCAACATGAAGAAGTTTGTAAGTGCACCTTTATTTAATCAGTGATTTTCAAGTGAAATACGTTATTCATAGTGATATGTTATAACAGTGTTATAACATCGTTATAATTATAACGAGTGCTATTTTTTTGCTAAAAGCTTATGTGATTGTAGCGGCCTGAAAAGTGATATTACGTTATAGCATCATAAAATTATGTTATATGATTTCAAAATTTGGTTATAACATCGTTGTAATCATAACAAGTGCTATTTTTGTTTGATAAAAAGCTAATGTAGTTGTAGCGGCCTGAAAAGTGATATTACGTTATAGCATCACAAAATTATGTTATATGATATCAAAATCAGGTTATAACATCATTATAATTATAACAACTACTATTATTTTTGCTAAAAGCTAAAAGCTTATGTGCTTGTATCAGCCTGAAAAGTGATATTACGTTATAGCATCAAAAAATTATGTTATATGATTTCAAAATAAGGTTATAACAACAGAACAAGATTTAAATTTTTGCTAAAAACTAATGTGTTATCGCCCCGAAAAGTAATATTACGTAATTACGTTGCAAAATTATGGTATCTGATTTCAAAATCAGGTTAAAACTCGTTATAAATAATGATGCGTTTTTGGGAATTGCGATTACTAAATTGGTTTATATACGGTTTAATGAGACGTTATTCAAGTTACATCACTATGGAATGGATTTAAACAACTTAGTTTTTTAACTTTAGCCGTTTTTTTTCAGGTAGTATATGTCTAAATAAAAACGGGAGGTTAATGCAGTCTACTAAAGTTTGACCATTGTTAAGTTCGCATTTATAGCCCTCTATGATATTTATTTTTTTACTTCAAACTTGTCTAGCATTTGACCACGATCTCATCTGAGGGGAAGTGATGATGCGATATCTACTGCAATTCGTTTGGGCATGTCATAGAGGAATAAGCTCGAACTTAGGAGCTGTCTTACTTTAGTACACACGGGGATAAAGCAATTAGTAATCAGTTTAAAAATCTAATTAGATCCGTTTTAATATCCCTTACCACTTAAAAATTTAGGTTTTATTTTTTCGTTTAAAAAGGCCAACTTCCAATTAATCAAAAAAGCTCATTAAATTATCAAATTAAAAATCCTTCCTAACGAGGCACGTTAAAATTATTATTTTACCATGAAAATACGTTATAATTAAATAACCTGCCAGCTACACACAACAAAATAGCAAACAATAACTGCTAATTCAATTAACGAATAAAAGCTCTGTTATAAAAAATCGCAGATTGATAGCGGACGCGATCGAGATTACCTTCTGTAGTCATTGTGACACTTTCTGTAGGACCATACCACAATAAAAAGCAATTAAAAAACACTCTCTCAATTATTCGATGAAAGCTCTATATTAATGCGGTAGAGTGGTAAATGCAGAACTCGTTATTAACCCAACGCGTAAAAGGGAAGTTGCACCTTCACTTTTGCTTTTACTAAGAGCCCGATAAAGGAAGCTTTATTATGTAACTAACTAGTAACTTACTAGTTATTCTACCTCTTTATTTCAAATTCTTTGTAAAACTACTTTGGGCGGATTACAAGAGATTTGAGAAGATTATATGCCTGTAACTTTTTCAAACAGAAATCCACCAGATTTTTTAGTTGAGCTTGATTCAACCTCAACATTTTTAAAATGTATCCTTATCTTTATGAGGCTCCCTTTAAAATTAAATTAAATTTCTGTAAAACACAAAATCACATAATACTAAATAAATTCCCATCCGACCTACATTTAGACTTCCAACGTGTAAAATTACAGTTTTAAAAACACGCTCGACAGTTTTCAATGATGTTCCCCGGATGAACAATTTTAATCAGTGAAACTACCGCTTTCCAGCTTTTCAGTTAAATCCCGGGACTTGAAATCCCCTTTTGGAATTACCAACACTTACCGAGGCTAGTACTTAACGTAAGTGCTTGACCTGTTTTGGTCAAATTGGTGATATTATTCCAGGCGATTGAAATGTAGATTCTAAACTTTCTAGTTATTAAATATACAAAATTTCACATTGACTAGAGAACCTTTGTATCATCATCCGTTGAAAGACATTCCGCATCACAGTATAATATGGCTCCCACATTGTTGCTTTTCTTTTTTTACCGGAAAAGTGCCTTTATTCTTTCAACTAAATACTACAATGATTTAAGAACTAATACTAAACACTACCTACTACAAAAAAACACATTTGGACTATATATTAGCAGCGATGACCTAAGACAGTCCAAATGCTCCAGCCCACTACCGGTAGGTAGCGTACCCAACACGCTGGCAGCATTGCTCCGTTGAATTGCAATGTTAACCTTTTTTTCTTTATTTTTTTTTACTTCAATCTTTTTTTTTTACACACAACGCCACCTAGCCCCAAACTAAGCAAAGCTTGTGTTATGGGAACCAGATAACTGATACAATACTTAGATACTTTTTGTTTGTAAATACATACATAAAATACAATATCGTGTATATGTTGATTCGTTGTGCCATATAAGTCAGTCAGCCAGCATTTTGGTCACGCGTAGCATCGACCAGGCGTTCTGATAAACTGTTTTTCCAATATCGGTCATCTCTCGATAAGGAGTTTGTAAATTTTTCGGAAAATACAAGATGATACCTTAGTTCTTTACTTTCATGTATTAAATTTGTTTGCATAAATTGTTCAATGAAGCATTCGAAAACAAAACGTCCATTAATCAGTCTACTCTGTAGCAAATAAGTACCAACGTGGCCTCAAAAAGCGACCCATATGGTCCAATGCATAAAACTTTTGATCATCTTAATGAAATCGCAAAATCTTCGTCTTTGTTGCTATAGTACTAATTACGTGTTCATGTTATTTCTTTATCTTAGACTTAAATATCCTGTTAATTTCAAAATACTTGATTATATTTTGAAATCAACATTTAGATTTCTGAATTTAGCCACTTCATTTGGTTTTGCTTGGTTAATGGCAGGTTGGTTCACAATTGAGACAGTTCATCTAACAACGATACGCATCGTTGGTCAAAATCTTATTATGCCATTGAACTTTTAAAGAATGACATTATACTTTACGTAATGTAACGTAATAAATTGCATTTTGTAGGAAACTGTGTCAAGTAATTGTATCATTGCGCTGTTTCACCAGCGGCAGATAAATTGTATCTAGCAGATAGCCTTTGGAAATACCGTTACCTATCACTTATTTACGTAACATCATCAGTAGATCTACCGCTGAACTTAAGCCTAAAACATCAATTGAGAGGTGTAATATAATCACCATACTTCTTTACATATCCCGCTAATATTATAAACGCGAAATTTTGTATGTATGGATGTTTGTTACTCTTTCACGCTCAAACGGTTGAACGGATTTGGATGAAAATTGGAATATATAGTGAATCAGTATAAAGGCCACTTTACGGAACGCAGCTAGTTTTTACATAATTATCAGTCGATACATAGAATTTATATTTAATAAACTCACGTCATGAAGTATATTTATCCTGCATGTAAAGATTACTTAATGATTGTGAAACAAATCTTGAAAACTTTTGATAAACTTCTTTTTTTATTGGCCAATGTTCTACTTTCGGTCCCAATTTCCTGGGTGTCAAAGTATCAGAATACACTGTACTGTATACTGCAGTGGGTATACGGTGGCTCCATTCCAACAAGTGGGCACCATGCCAGGTACTGTAAAAAGTAGATAGCACTAGGTAAGGTAGCCAAAATGCAAAGTGGAGAATGCAAAAAAGCAGTTTCGAGACACAACTATTAGGTTCAAGTAAGATTGTTTTACATCGATAAAGAAAAGATACGATTCATTTATTAATACAACTAGCTAAAGAAAACTTAGGTTAGTTGTTAATTATTCGGATTATTAATGTCAATTATTATTTGATAATTATTGTATACTTACCAAAAATATTTGATAAAATTTGAATTTTTATATTATTTTTTTTATTTATATGATTTTTTTTTATATTTAAGTAAATTTTTCTATATTTGACATTGATGTGAAGTGGTTCGTCCAAGGAGATTAATAAAAAAAAACAAATACAAACAAAAAACAATAGTAAATAATATTTATAATTGCTTTAAAGATTGTAATTTTGTAATTTTAATGCTCAATGAAAGAAATGATGAGCTCGCATGTATCGATTATTTTTTTCGTAAATGTTTGATTATCTCTCCGCAAAGCATTCATGAGCGGTGTGAGTGAATGTATTTTTGAGGACGTTATTACGGAGCGAAACCGGATGCAGTTCATTAAATCAAATCACTCCACAAGATGTCACCGCGTTATCGTAATACATTATTTAATGAGTAGTTATTGATGTTGTGTTGTTATTGGTGAAAGATATTTCGCATGAATGATTTGCAGACAGATGATGTGTTTCAACAAATAAAGATATCTCTTTTGAATACTCAAAACGTTGATGAAATTAATTTGTCACGACGACTTTTTTGCCAAAATAAGGGGAGCGTGAGTGGATGGAATGCATTCTTGATAAAAATATTTTTTGTGATCGTATTACGAAGAAGGTGATAAGGTGATACAAATCTATAAGTATATTGAATAAATATTTTTTTGTCACCAAATGTAATTTGTGTAAATGAATATTGAATAATAATTCATTATATATTATGAATACTGAACGTAAGCGATATCTTCAGAATACTCGAAATCTTGATGAAAACATCTTGACTTTTTTGCCAAAGTGAGCGGAGCATGAGCGGTGTGAGTGAATGCGATCTTTTTGTGGTCGTAATTACGGAGTGGAACCGGATGCAATCGTATTGGTATTATTAAATCAAATCACTCCGCAAGATGTAACCGCATTATTGTAATACGCTATTTAATTTTAATGTCGTTATTTTTTTAAATTTACTTTTTTGTATAATAATAATAACGCCCAATGATCACACACATAGATTCTGAATCCTAAGTAGGATTCCCTGTATCTAGGACACCAGGAACTACGTACGAAGACCATGTTCTTACAGCAGCTAGACATAGAACAAGTATTTGCGCTTTTTCTGTGATCAAATACTTGTTCTGCCACAGGCATCGAATTCACCAGCTCTGGGTTATGAACCGACTGGCTCAACCACCACACTACAGAGGCCGTGGGCTTTTGGTAGAATAGTTTTGAAGTTTAAAGATCAGATAGACTAAAATATTTTAAATTAAATTTCAACTCTTTGAAATTATTTTTCTGTTAAAATCATTAAAAGTTAAAAATTGTACCGTTAATATTTTAAGCATGAATTACAATAATAACAAACAGGATAAAGTAATCGTCATCAACCCAACACTTCCCACTGCTGGGCACCTTACTTCTCTCACAGGGAGAGATCGTAGGCCGCTAAGCTACACTCTAAACCATAAGTATCTACAAACAAGTTTTATAACCAGCAGACTCACCGCTAGACTAGGGGTCGGCAACCTGCTCGCAAGCCACATGCGGCTCATTGGAAGTGAAGCAGCTGTTTATTAAAAAAAAAAACAATCATGCAAGTACTATTGTTGGCAAAAAAAAACATTTGTGGCTTTTAAAAACCTAGAAATTTGTAAATTGTAATCTTTGACTCTTCCGACTCAAAAGGTTGCCGACCTCTGAGCTAGACGGATAAAAAAAGCAATTTGATATTTATTAATCCGAGAGAAGATCAGACATGTCGTTTAAATTACTCTGAAAGTTGCTTTGGTAAGTGAAAGTATGATGAATGTTTGTATCCTTTTTTTGTTGAGAGATGTGTTCGTCGGTAGTTGTTTGACGTAATTCATTTATAGCATAACACTAATAAATAAAGGCGAAAGTTTGTATGTGTGTTTGTGTGTATGTGTGTATGTTTGTTACTCTTTCACGCTGAAACGGCTGAATGGATTTGGATGAAATTCGGTACCAAGATAGCTTATACACAGGATTAACATATAGGCTACATTTTATCCCAGAAAAGTGAAATTTTCGCGTGGGATGAGCAAATAATAAAAATACTTTTTATCCGCGGGTGAAACCGCGGGGCGCTACTCGTAGTACATAAAACGGTGCGATAGTTAACCTTAATGTTAACAGTTAACATTAGGCTTAATGGTATTTTTTGGCAAATTGCATGTTTTCTAGTCATCGTTTATTGTTATTTTAAATACGTAGGTAAATGGAATAAACAATAAAAAAATATTAAGAAAATTACGCGTTATTAATATTTTAGATTGTAATATGACACATTTACTTTTGGATTTAATTTGTGACTATATTATAAAACTAAAACGTTATAAGCTTGTTTTACAATTATTAAAACAACTAGAAATGCATAAAAAACTCAAATAAAATAAATGATTAAGTATATTTTAAATCTTTATAAAATATATTTTATGCAAACGCCAGCAACTGAATGTTAGGAATGGCTCTAAAAGCAAATGCTAATAGAACCTCATTTCACACAAAAAACTTCTTACTTTTTTCCTCTTTGCATAAAGCAGGTGTGGTGTAACATAGAGTAATGAAACTTATGTAACAAATTAGACTATGTTGCGACCTTTTTACGGTCTACGAGTGACTTACAAAAGAGTTTAATTGCTGATAATGACTCAATAGTTTTTGAATCTGTAACTTTTTGGTATACTTTAACGGTAAAAGTATTATTTGTTTTACTATCCGTATATTTAACTAAACAAAGTAAATACTGATTCGTTGTGGTTGTCATTTGTTTTTTCACTCCGAACTCCCGAGTTAAAAAACAGTACAAAAAAGTACTCTTAGATATTGTTTTTTTCTGTCCTACTTTAAACATAATTTCATCAATGAAATTTGATTAGATGATTAATGTAATGATTATTAAAGCTCACTTAGCCTTTATTGTTTGCGTCATAATTATTATTATGATATACTCTTTTGCCAAAGGTTGAATAGTAAAAAACTGTATTTTTCTATTACGCTGTACCAATATTAGGAGCATAGATAGATAAAACTCTTTATTGAAACACCATATTACAGGAACAATTGACAAGCACAAACTTTAAAATTAAGGATCACAATGGGCGGTCTTATCGCTTCAAGCGATCTCTTTAAGACAACCCAAATTAAGGCAAAGGAAACTAAATTACGGCAACAATACATTATAATAACTCCCGATCATTACAATTTAGATCCAATCCCGTTAATTGATTGACGTTATAATCAAATTGTTCATCATGTCTGATCATGGCATATATAATGTGACAGCTTTGATCTCGAAATCAGATTACAAATTGCGTTCGATATTGAATACTTCTACGTTTATTCACCGGATCTTTTCTTTTTCTCAGGTTTGTTTAATACTGGCAGTTGCCAGCTGCAAGGCCGGTTTCGATGGTGGATACTCCAACGAAGTTTCTGGAGGAGGACAAGGCTACGAAGGTCATGACTTCTCCGGAGGACAGGGTCATACACTCGCACTAACGTCACAAGGTCACGACTTCGGAGGCCAAAACTTGGGTGGTTTTGAAGGACACGGCTTTGGTGGGCAGCAGTTCGGCGGCGGACACGGTGGAGGTCAATTTGAGCAGCAAGGACATGGTCAAGATTTTGGAGGTGGTGACTCTTATCTTCAAGCGGCACAAGATTCTGGCTATGACCATCAAGGTCAAGGCGGTCACGGTGGTCAGGAAGGCAATGGAGGTCAGCATATCCAAGTCCAAACCTTCACTCTCCAAGATGCTGGTCAAGATTTCGGACACGGAGAGGAATTGGGAGGACAAGTTCACGATTTAGGCGCACAGTTCCACGGTTTTGGCGGTCAGGGTGGTCAGGACTTCGGCGGTCACGGACAGCAGTTCTCTTCTGAAGGACATGATTTTAGTCAAACCCATGCCATTCCTGTCGGTGAGCATATCGACGTTGAAAGCCCTGTAGAGGTACCCCTGTACAAGCACGTCACGTACCCCATTCATAAGCCAATTCACGTTAACGTGCCAAAGCCAATTTTGATCGGAGTGCCCCAACCTTATCCAGTCAAGGTCCCAGTTCACAAGCCCGTAGCTGTTCCTGTTGAAACCGAGATCTCTATTCCGGTTGAAAAGCCTGTGCCTTACCCGGTTGTGAAACATGTACCTTACCCTGTTGAAAAACACGTTCCGATCAGAGTTGAGAAGACCGTCACAGTCCATGTTCCTCAACCGTACCCCGTCAAGATACCAGTCTACAAAACCATCCACCACCACAAAGACCATCATTAAACCCTTACGGCTTAACCACAAAAGATATAAACAAGCCTTAAACAAGTGTTTAACTACTGTTTTGTATTGTTAAACACACGTATGACCTCTGTCTAAGCCTTGTTTATGTATTTGTGGTAACATGGTTAGTGCCAAAATTGTTGTAAATATTGTTGATTAATTTTAAGTCATTTTCAACTGTCTTCATGTTGTAGTTGATTTATTTATTGTGTAATTGTTGATGCTGTTTTTATTGTTGTTGAATGTTTTATAAAAATGTGACAATTACATGCACGTATTTCATTTGAATACATAACTCATATAATTAGAATTGCATACAGCTCACTTCAACCAATTTAAAATGTAGACATAGAACGAAAAATGAGGTCTTGAATTTTACAAGAACAAGTTCTATTTTTAAAAAATTTGAAGTATTTCCAAGAAATTCAAACCCGAAAAGAAACATTGTTCGTTTTTCACCTCTTCATAGGTATTTGTTTACAGCACAATTTTGCTGTAAACATATAATTTACGACTTTCTTGAGAACAATTCTATGAATAAACAGCGGAACTGAGGAACCCGCGTCTTGAAGGAAATTAATTCTCTTTGTGCTCGGTGAGGTGACGTTTTATTATTACGTCTCGTCTGCTGAACCCTGAAGGTTAGGTAGAATGGAAGGGTTATCAAAACTAAAAACTATAGCAGATGTTATGTAATGTATATTTGGTGCCATGACTAGGATAGTACCTACTGTTTAAATTTTTTTTTTTTGCTAATTATAATGCCTTTTGTGGTTTCGCCTCAAACTTAACTAGGTGGTAGGACAGTGCTGTTTACTTAAATTTAATAATGCGTAGCAATAACTGGAAGAAGTTTTAAAACTGCTGAACTTATATATTAGGCCATAGTGCATACTTTGGACTAATAAATAGGTAAAAACATAGGTTTACATAAAAAAAATTGTAGTCAGGATCAAACCCTAAATGTTCTTTTCCCATTTAGTAAGTCAATTCCTATAATTCACATTCAAAGCTACAGGATTCTATCCATTAGTGGGTGATGAGGTCTAATATCTCAAATCTTGCAATGTGCTTGAGCTTTCGGTGAAAATTTAGTTTTTGAATTAACGTAATCAATTCAATTTAAATTGTGACCTTCATTTTACAAAAAAAAACTTAAATAATATTTTGCTACGGTTAACATAAGTTTTTTATACCATAAACATGCTATCGGACCTAAAGGACTCCTTCACTCCATTCAATTAGAGTTAAGGAAGTAATTCAAGCAGTTTCTAAACCGCTAATAATTATGTTTATCACGAAGAAAATTTACGACTGTCGTGACCGACCAAGTTGAGTAACTTTATGATCATTTTGATGGAATGTGTTTTTGTTGTTACACAAAAAACATTTCATATGAAACACGGTAAAATATTCAGGACGTGCCATCAAGCCTAGTACTTTATTTGCTGGATCTCTTTGGATCTTATATCAACTCCTACAACACTTACAGTATTGCAGATGTCCGTAAGCTATGACCACGGCTCCAACAGGTCAGCTGCATACTTGTTTGTCATTTATAAAATGAACTAGTAAGTGGTACTACTTGCTGGCGTCCTTGTTAACTGACTTCCAAAAATGAGGCAATTTTACCCAATTGGAGGGGTGAGAACAAAAAGGGTTTAACTGATTTTTTTCACAAAATGACTTATCGGTATCGTTGCATTCAGCGTAAAATTATCTTCAATAATACATTCTCAAAATACCGAAATGAAGCTTCAATATCGAGATTTTGAGTCTAAAAACGGTTTATCTGTCACAGGAATACAGTTCGCTTAGCATAAAAACATTATTATATTTATTTTATTATATTATATTTTTACAGTAATTATATGAATTAGTACTATATTTAGTATTTTAAAATAGAATTAAAACATTTTCAAGCAACTGAAACTTACATAAACCTTTTCTATTACCTTATAAGCAATCTACATTAAAATGACGCCGTTGAAGTTTAAAAGTCAATTTTCTCGAAACTATCAATTTGACAGTTAAACCCTTTTTATTCTCAACCCTTCAATTGTGAACCGATTTCAAAAAAATATTTTTTGTTCTACAATACGCCCTAAGTGGTCCTATTATCATCAAGTCAAGATCTGATGATAGAATCTCAAGAATCGACGAAAAACTAACTAACTAACATCTAATAAAATCTTAGAGGTCAATTTTGTTTCCGATTGAGCTGAAATTTTACATGCTTATCTAAGTTTAGTAACAATAAAAAGAGTAGAAAAAATTGAACGGACTTCAAAACCACAAAAAGGCACAAAAACTAAAAATAAATTAATAGAATTATTATAAGCACTACCCTGTATGATGTATCTATTACGTTCTGTTCGAAGTTAAAAATCGCAGATTGTAATTTGAAAACTATTACATAGATTATTTGGTTAATTTTTAATTATTCATCAGATTTTTGTGTAATATTATAATGATAAAACGGGTCTACTAGCCACAAATAGGCACTAAAAACAAAAAAGATTAATTAATACTATTATTATAAGCACTACCCACTAATTTTGGTTTTCTAAAGAAAGAACCAGTTAAAATGTTGATTTGTTACCCATAGCTCAACTAGTCCACAATAGACCGCAAATATAACACATTTATGCACAAATCCGGTTTAAATTAGAATCTATCTAATATTATATGATAAAACGGGTCTATCTAATAAATAGTTTTAAAATTAGAATCTGATAGAATTATTTAAGGGATTTCCAGCAAATCTTAAGGCTATGTTGTCTCCGATATGTACCAGCAAGCACGTTTTCTTGCATGTGTATTGTAGAGCCATGTGTAATGTAATTTAGGCTTTGACGTCACTGGTTAAGGATGAGAATAGTTATATTAGATGTTTTTTTCACTAATTACCTATTTTGCACTACCTACGCTAAGTTAGAAATGAAGGATTTCTAAATTCGTAATTAATCCATCAAAATCTACCCTAAAAATATCTAAGTAATGTATGAAAATTAAATAAAAGTCTTTGTAAAAGTCAAAAGTAAATACTCAGGTAAGGAGATTTCCTTTCCTTCCTAAAACCGTTGAATGAAAGTTTAATAAACCTTTTTCTTCCGAATTCACTTGGGAAACTTTTAATTGGGAGGACGACTGAGAATAAAGGTCAGATTATAATGGTAATCATTAATAATGTACAACAAAACCATTAACTGGTGAACTTTGGCGCTTATGGAGAAAAACTTGAAAGCTTGCAAAATTGCTTTGTTCTGGACTTTTGTTATCTAGTTAAAGTTGGTATTGCGAGGGTACAAAGAATAAGCGTTGCAGTTCAACGGGGCAATGCTATCAGCGTGTTGGGTACGCTGCCTACTGGTGGGCTGGAGCATTTGAACTGTCTCTAGGTCATTGCGGCAGTATATCAAAATGTTTCTGTAGCAGGTACTCTAGGTAGCTAGTTCAAACATTAGACTGTTTGACAATTTCTGTTGCAACCGATCAATTAATTAAAAATCCATTGTACTCGCAAAGTGCGAGCACTGATTTTACTTTGAGAGATTCCGATGACTATAATCAGTTGACATGTTGTTGTTTGTGCAATAAAAAAAATTATATTCATCTATGTGTATGACGGCGGCAACGTCCAGTTATAAACTCTAAAAAAAAAAATATCTAACAAAAAGCACGGACCCAGGTGTAAAACTCTATGCGCAGCGGGCAGTACCGTAATTTACCCTATTTACCTAAAGTACCCTATAATATTACCCTAAAGTTTTTGTTTATCCTGATTAATGTAGTGAACTACATAGTATGTTTTGATCCAGTCAGTCAGTAGTGATGTGCTTGAGAGGCCAAAATATATATTCAATTGATGTACTCGATTTTATTGTTTACAAAATTGAAAGTAGCAATATTATTATGTGTATGTTGTATTACTTCAAAGTAATATTGTTTAAAAAAAAATTATGAAAAATCTAAGAAATATATTTTTAAATTATTTAATATCAAATAATATCGAATCAAAAATCGTACACTGATAATTTTTATTTATTTATTTATTGCTTACATAGATTTGGTACCTACTTAAGAATATACTTTAAGTAACATAAAATATATCCTCTAACAAGAGTATTGCAATTGTTTGTTAAGGCAAATATTTATACCTTTAAGTAGCTTAATTCATAAGTAGTAACTTATGAATTAAGCTACTTATAGGTACTTAAATATTTACAATAATAAGTAAGGTAACAATTAATAGTAATAAAAAAATTATTATAAAGGAAGCTTAATTGATAAGTAGTAACTTATGAATTAAGCTACTTATAGGTAATTAAATATTTACTATAATAAGTAAGGTAACAATAATAAAAAAAAAATTATAAAGGAAGCGTTCACTTTTTGGAAATTCAGATTCTAAATAATGAAAAGTCTAAGTGCGAGCGAGACAGATGAGCCACTACTATAAGTTGAGCTGTTTAAGAAGTGGCAGTGTGGTCACGGCGGTGTGGGTATAGGACCACCCCATCTCTTTCCGTGGGTGCCGTATGATCTGGCTAAGGCAAAGGGAAAAAACCCGTAAATAAAAAATACAGAAAACAGTAGACTTATTATGTGGTAGGAAAAAAGGTGGCATATTTTTTCCTCCTTTTCCGCAAACGGATAATAAATGTGGCTAGTTAAATTTAGTGTGTTGTTTTTATGGAAACAAAACAAGGGATGAAGTAAAAGAAAAGTAACGGTACGCGTTATGTGGCGTAATATACGCGGAGCGCGGAAAATGTGATGAACCAGTTTGTTTAGAGCTCTTGTCAATATTTATAATTTTTATGTAAAATATAAATTGTGTAGGTATACTATAATCAAACTTTTTTTTAAATGTTATTTAATGATTTGACGAGCTAGCCGTTCACCTGATGTTAAGCGCCACGGCTGCCCATAACAGAACAGTGTCAATCGGAACCCCAAAATATAGTTTCGAGCAACACTGCACTGCGCACATCATCCTGAGACATCAGCACAGTCTGGTAATAATATTATTACTAGACTGTGAGATCAGATCATAAAGTCTCAATTACCCAGTAATTTCACTAGCTATAGTGCCCTCCAAACCAGAACACAGTAGTGCTTGCGCACTACTGCTTGGCGGCAGAATAACTGGCAATGCGGTGGTACCTACCTAGACGAACTTTGCAACAAAGTCCTACCACCTAGTAATTTTTTTCTTTCTCAGGATATTAACGTATCAAGTAGTACGTAGAAATTTGTTATGGGCGGCCGTGTCGCGCTTAATATCAGCTGAACTACTAGCTCGTCAGATCATTCACTAACATAAAAAAAACGCTTGGTCGGCGTGTTTGTGATCGCAGAAGACTTTAATGTACCGAAGAGAATGCTGCTGCTCATTCCCTGAATATTCCCTGGATATTCCTGGACATTCCCTTAGCCAGCTATTACGGCACCCGCGGGAAGAGATGGGGTGTGGTCCACCGCATCGGGATCTCACAGTTATACGGCATTCGCGGGAAAAAAATATTATGTAAAGCGTTAAAAAAAAAATGTCAAAGCGAGGAATCGACAAACTATTTTATTAATTAAATTGTATGTGAATGAGAATTTTAATATAATGAAATTTATTAATTACTTATGTATAATCAAAATTAATTAACCACCATTCTTGTACCTACCAACCAAAATTTTGTTGCCGTTTTCGGATCCATTATCGTTTTATTAAATTTTCTTTCGTTATTTGCATACTTATTTAATTAGCAATAATATGATGAGGAAAATCGTTCATCTACCGGATTTCGTTTTAATTCGATGTTATCCTTATAAAAATATTCTATCGGTATGAAATAAGATCATTCCGTAGGATTTATTTCGAAATGTTGCTAATATAGCAGAATTGTTATTTATTTATTTGTTAAATACACAGTGAACTTACAGCTACGCCAAAACATTCACATTGTTATACTAAGTTCTTATATGGACTAAGCAATATATATTTATAAAGCCGACTAATGGGGTCAGTATGTATGTCAGCATCTTGGACTTCGCTTAAGAAGCGGTTGATAACAGCTACAGCCCTTGCCGTTGGAGCATTATGAGCGTGCCACGTGCGTAAGGCAGGAGGCGCAGAAAACAGCTGGTGGCGACGTCTTTGACCCGCGCGGATGTAGTTTTGCGGTACAAAGTAGTGTAATCTGCTTAGCACTGAAGGATTGTCTACCTCGTTACGCATCAACAGGCAGTAATGTATAATTAATAATAGTTTACGTCGAAGCTCCAACGTTACAAGACCCACCATTCCCAATACAAATAATGAAGGAAAAAGAAAGGGATAGTATCCATACGCTCTTTTATAGAGATACCTTGCGAACTTTCGCTGCACTCTTTTGATCATGACGGTATATTTTTTAGTCCTCGGATCGTTATAGATATATTAAGAAGGGAATACTTAAGATAGCCTCTGTAGTATAGGTGGAGTAGGTCGACTCATAGCCTGGAGGCGGCGGGTTCTATTCCTGCAGCAGGACAAATACTTGAAACAGAAAAAAAATTGCAAATACTTGTTCTGAGTCTGGGTGTTGTGGGACCATGGTCTTCGTAGTTCCTGGGTCCCTAGACACAGGGAATCCTAGTTAGGGTCCAGGATCTATGTATATGATCGTTGGGCGTTATTATTATTATTATTATAATTTTAATCCAATTAGATGATTAAGGATTTCTTACTTTAAATTTTTCCCACAAAATTAATTCCTATTCAGATAACTCGAAATTGGCGAAAAAATCTGGCTTTTCCAGGTCTAACGAGATGAACGAGCTTAACTTTTTAAAAATAATTTTATCAAAAGTAGAAGTTCCACTCGCAGTGAATTATTCAAAGTTATTATGATAAGATCCGTGAAACTTAAAAATTATGGTGGATGCTGCAAGAAACTTCTCATGGAGTAACCTGGGAATACGCACCAGAACAACAATATAGGAAGACGGCGCGCTCCGAACTAATAAGTGAAGCAAAAATGTGGTAAGTATCAATTGGCCAGCTCCAAGGCGATGAGGATGATGATTATGATGACAATGTTAATGATTAACTGACCCGATAGCTCAGTTGGTAGTAGCCTTGCCTTTTGAACTGTAGGTTGTGGGTTCGATTCCCACTCAGGACAAACGTTTGTGTGATGAACATAGGCGTTTTGTTCTGTCTGGGTATTATATTGTATTCTATGTGTGTTTACAAACAAAAAAGTATCTAAGTTTTGTATTAGTTATCTGGTTCCCATAGCACAAGCTTTGCTTAGTTTGGGGCTAGATGGCGTTATGTGAGATGTCCACGCATATTATTATTATTATTCATTTATTTATTTACAATCTTAAACTTAAGTTTTTTTACAATATTTTTATAAAAGTTAACATTACAAAAATACAATAAAAAACCTAAACCTGGTGTGCCGCCAGCAGCGGGTCAAGGCCCAAGCTACCGGTGGTTAGGGTTGCAGACTGAGGAACCTCCTGACTATACGTGCCGTGTCAAGGAGTACTACCTTCTGAATCTGACCCTTAATCCAACCGTTTAACGAGAGCCTCTCGAGGTGGTCGAGGCTCTTCGCTATAAGGCCGTTCGCCGAAACAACTATCGGAACGATGCTCGTTATTATTATTATGATGGTGGTGGTATCATTGTTAGTGGTCTTCGCTCTCGGTCGTAAATAATAAGCGCAATGCAACGATTTTGCAATTTAATATTTATTTTAGTTCTGAGTTCCGAGCGTACCGTCTGTTTGATTTATCCATTCTGAGAACTCCTTAGGGATAATCTTTGCGAGGAAACAAACGTGGATTAAAAGTTAAAGGAGTTCGGGGATTTCTTTTTGATTGAAGATCCAGGATGCGTATAAACTTAAATTGATACTATATGATGGTACTATATTTATTATATATTATTATGACGGCCGCGCGTATTTCATTAATTTCAAGTATCACGTCATATAGCAAGTTACTTGACCAATCCGGAGGACAATGAATGTCGTCATATCTGCATTAGCAACCAATCCCCAGCGCTCTACAGCACGCAAGGGCCAGCTTACTCCTCCGAGACAGCGTGGCGCCGCCACCCACGCATCGTAACCTCACCTACCTACTTTCTGTGTATCGCATGTTAATTTAAATTTGTCTTATTGCCATTGAAAGATGATACATTTTCTAAAAATTTTCCTTTGTTCTTTAATTTCCCGAACATTTTTTACTTTTTGTATTCTGTCGTATAGTAACTGTAGTTTATATTTAACTTTCATAACACAGTTTTAGTCTGTTTATTGAGACTACTGGTGAAGCGTTGACAAACTGGATAGATAGATAGATTGTATTGTGTTGCAATATATAGTATAAGAATGAAAACTTTCCAACCAATTTTTTTCTCATATTATAAAGTTAAAACGAATAAACCATTCGCGCACAAAAAATTACCAAAACAATAATTATGATTTATTTCAAGCAGCTAAGGTTTAAAAAGTATTTTTTTAAACTTTTCAATTTAATGGTAGATTAAAATAATACCATTATAAATTACGGTAACACCAGAAACTGCATGGCATTGTAAAATATAAAGATCTAGCAGTATGGGTATTTCCACGAAACAGTTTTTATATGATCAATATGCAGATTATAAATTTACTTATCTCTTTTTGACGTCGGATGAATGCGGGTTCAAACTCCGTTCGTGATTAAAAAATCCTTTACATATTAATCATCCATTACGTACCTAAATCGCATTTAGGTACGTCTTAAGGAGATAGCGCGATCTAAGAGCTGTAAAACTTTGCAGATGGGGATAATACGTCAATTCGCAGTCTCCACTCCATTAAATATAAATATAATTAAATAGACGTATTATAGAGCAGTTTTTGAGTCTTCACTGCAAAAAAGTTACTTGTTACCTACTATAAAAAGTTCACTTTAAAAAGCCCGCAAAGCTTAACAATTCGCAACTAGTTCACTGCATTTGCATTTGATGAAAGTTCCAGCTTCACAGGACAACCTGCGAAAAGTCCGGTGTTACGGTACAACCACTGGGCGTAACGTAATACACCCTACACCCTATTTGAATAAAACCTGCATTTAGATCGGGTGTGTAATAGAAGCTTTAGTGTTGTACCTGGGTTTTTATCGATATATCGATAGTCATATATTGAAGCGAGTAGGATCAGCGATAGCCCGTGTGACTTTCAAAACGATGCACCCAGGTTCAAACCCCACTTAGTCCTATATGAATGTTTTTTAATGTAATTTGCCAAATTTTCTCTCGTTCTTACAACGGTGAACGAAAACATCGTGAGAATCAATGTATTCGAGAAAAGCACTACTGTGTTCCGGTTTTGAAGGGCACTGTAGCTAGTGAAATTACTTGGCAATTGAGACTTTATGATCTGATCTCACAGTCGAGTAATCTTATTACCAGGCTGTGCTGATGTCTCAGGATGAGACTCGGAACCTTAAAACATAGAGTTTCAAGCGACACTGCACTGCGCTCATTATCTTGAGACATCAGCACAGTTTGGTAATAAGATAACTCGATTGATTGTTAATTGCCTAGTAATTTCACTAGCTACACTGCTCTTCAAACCGGAAAACTGTACCTAGTGCACACTACTGCTTGGTGGCAGAATAACTAGCAAAACGGTGGCCCTGCCTAGACAAAATTTTCAAAAAAATCCTACCACCTATTATAAAATAAAAAATAACAACCCACAAATATTATTTTTATTTCATTGCTATGATTTTTAGAATGGATTTAAGCATTGCAGAAAATTCATTAAATTTTATTGTATTTACAATTTAATAAATCCAAATTCCATCGCACTAGTCTTTTAAGATCTATATTAAAAAATATTTGGCGACTCTGGCCAGAATTCAATTTAACAAGCCCATATAATACTGTTGCAGTAACATAACTAGCTTTTTTTAAATCAAAATGATGACGATTACATGACGTGCGGTTTTTGACTACCGATTCCAAATTGGGTTTCACCTCAACTTACCCTTAACCTGTATTGGTGTGGAAAATTCAGGTATGTACTAGCTTTACTGCAAAGTAAATAAAATATTATATGATATTTATGATGAAATGAATTATGGGCAATCTTAAGAGCACATTGTAAATGAAAAAATGAAAAATTATTTATTTGCTGCATAAAAACTTATAGATTAAACATACTTATACACTTTATTTCACTGTTTCCTAGGATTTATGCAGAAGGATTATTTATGCTACTATTCTTTGAAAGAATTTTTCGAAGATAATCATAAAATATAAATCTGTTAATTATGTTGTGAATGTTAAATTTTATTGAAATTTATTAAGCGTATCGCATGAAATATGTTAAATTTTATCTACTAACCCTACCCTCATCATATTAATCTGTAGTGCCCTACAGGGTCCATATTGTTACTATTAATATTATGATATATATATAATATTTGAAATGTAAGATCAATATGCACATATGGTAACAGAATAAATGAATATGAATATGAATATCAGATACCCAAATTTATCTAATGACCCCCACACTAGGCTCAGCCTGTATCGTGGGGGCCTGGGTATGAATTGACAAGGAGATATAACCTCAGCTGACAAACAATACCATATAAATATATAGATGAGAAATATATATAGACACTATACATTAATTTAGTGTCTTCTTGTAAGGAGAATATAAACTATTTTAAATAACCATTGTAAGAGTAGATGTTGGCAGATTATCCAGTATTGGTAAAACTAGTAAATAATTACGATTTGATCTACTGCCGAATATAACATTACTGTGCAAGAATGTGCCATCCTCGAAACACTTTTTCATTTATTTGTATGCGAGATTCAGTTTTGGAATTGGTAAAAATTGCACTAAAATCCAATTTAAGTGATATTTACTTTATTGGATTTTCGTATCTCACTACATATTTTAATTAAATTTTGGTTTTATTTTATTTGTGATATTGCAATGAAAATGCTTTTATCTACGACAGGTCGGTAAGGAGGTAGCGTAGGACTAGCCAATCCAGGTTTATTTTTCAAAACAATAGCAGCCTTATTAATAAACGGGTATTAGTCTCGGATTAGTTACTTCAGCTTTTGTCCTTTTTTTGCTACTGGAAAATTTAGCTGGATCGAAAGAGACAAAAGATGGTGTAACTAGTCTAAAGCTAGTTCGTGTTTATTAATAAGGCTGCTACAGCCTTATTAATAAACACGAACTAGCTTTATTTCTAACTAGCTAAATATTCCAGTAGCAAAAAAAGGACAAAAGCTGAAGTAACTAATCCGAGACTAATACCCGTTTATTAATAAGGCTGTAGAAGTTCAGCTTGTACTTAGTTATTTATTCTGTGTCTGTACACCATTATTGATTAATTTGTACTTAAGACACTAATGTGATGCGAATCTTGCTTTATTTGGAACTTCATTTACTAGGTGGAACTTTTCTGAAGTTTGTCTATGTACCACTATCTACCTAGATAAACTTCAGAAAAGTTCCACCTAGTGAAAGTTCCACCTAGTAAATGAAGTTCCAAATAGAGCAAGATTCGCATCACATTAGTGTCTTAAGTACAAATTAATCAATCATGGTGTACAGACACAGAATAAATAATAAAGTGGTAAAAACGGTGGCGTTTTACCAGCTATTTTGTGTTTTAGACAGCCTCTGTGGTGTGGTGGTTGAGCAGGTCGGCTTATAACCCGAAGGCAGTGGGTTCAATTTCCGTGGCAGGACAAGTATTTATGCACAGAAAAAACAGAGCAAATACTTGTTCAGAGTCTGGGTGCTGTGGGACCATGGTCTTCGTAGTTCCTGGGTCCCTAGACACAGAAAATCCTAGTTAGGGTCCAGGATCTATGTATGTGATCGTTGGGCGTTATTATTATTGTTTTGGCACCAATCAGCAGTGCATAAACACCACTGGGCTTAAAGAACATTGCAGCTAGTGAAATTACTGGGGGAATTACTGGGTAATCGAGACTTTATTAGTCAATTTCTAAGTCTCAATTACAGTAGTAACCTTATTGCTGGACTGTGGTGATGTCTTGGTGATGGCGCGTCATCCTGATGACGCGCTGCAGTGTCACGCAAAATTTTATATTACCAAGTTACTTTTTATAGCCAGATGGTTGGGGGAGCAATGAAAGTTGCCGATGTTGCCACTGTAATAAATTTAAATGCTGCCACAGGGTAAATTACGGTACTGTCCGCTGAGCATAGAGTTTACAACTGGACGTTGCCGCCGTCATATACAATTTGCTTATAAATAAAGATAGAAAGAATATTATCGATAAGTTAATATTATCGATAGGATCCCAACCCTACGTAACGTCAAGTGGCACCATCTGTCGTATTGCCCGATGTTCTTCTGAATATTTGATTTCATATCCTGTAGTCACGGTCGCGGAAGTTTGCTTACTAGCTGCTATAATGTTTTCACATTTTATCGTAGTTTCGTGAAGTCTGACGTAGTATTACTAGATAGTGCACATGAGACTTCCTTAGGGCTAGTTCATACTGAGATGACAATGTGTTATAGAAGAGCGATAACCGATATACTTATTACGATTTTACTATGTGGTCGGACTTTTCTGCAATGTTCGTCTAGGTAGGTACCACCGCTTTGCGAGTAATTCTTCCGCTAAGCAGTAGTTTGCAAGCACTACTGTGTTCCTGTTTGAAGGGCACTGTAGCTAGTGAAATTACTGGGCAATTGAGACTTTACGATCAGATCTCACAGTCGAGTATTCTTAATACCAGATTGTGCTGATGTCTCAGGATGATATACGCAGTGCAGTGTCACGTGAAACTTTATATTTTGAGTTGCAAGTGACACTTCTGTTATAGGTGGCCATGTCGCTTAACATCAGGTGACGACTAGCTTGTCACATCATCAACTAACATAAAAAATGGCGTGGTCTAAGGAATGTTTAGTTTGGGGCTAGATGGCATTGTGTGAGATGTCCACACATATAATTATTATTATTATTATGAATGTATATGTTACAGGTACTAACATTACAAATAATAGGCTATTTGACTGTTATATTTTTATTGCATACATAAATAATATACCTCAAAAAATAGATAACTGTGAAAACAAAACTTGAATATCTCAAAAAATGAACAAGTTACAGGCATTTTAAAATACAGGAATAGAAAGAGACAACTCAAACACGCAGTGACGTCAGTTACCAGTCCTCACAGTAACTCATTACTAAGCTGTGGTAGCTCTATATACAATCTCTTTGGCATGTGACGTCACAAGCCATGCCTTCATAGTAGTAATAGCGTACTACTCCCTGATTAATTTACCGACTTTACTTATTTTTACAATGATTACATTCATTTTTAACCTACTTTATGAAAATAATATTTACTTGTTTATTTTTAATAGTAGTCAAATAGCCTATTGTAGCACCTTTTATAACGTATTAGTTGCACGTCTAGTATAACAGATGTGCAATACCGTGACATCTCATCAAAAAGGGCCCCATACTTGTTTGCTACGTATAGCATAAAAAATATTATAAATAAAATAAATAGATATTCTGTGGACATTTCACACAGCGCCATCTATCCCCTAACTAAGCAAAGCTTGTACTCTGGGAACCGGATAACTAATACAATACTTAGATATTTTTTGTTTGTAAATACATACATAGAATAAAATATAACACCCAGACACAGAACAAACACCTATGTTCATCACACAAATGTTTGTCTTTGGTGAGAATCGAACCCACAACCCACAGAAGGCAGGATTACTACCAACTGATCTATCGGGCCAGTCAATTATGTAAGATGAAGGCAAAATCCTCACTCAGCACGATCGCAACTCAGCACGGAAATAAACAAACGATCTTTATGTACCCAACAGTAGATTCACAAATCTTAATATATATAAATCTCGTGTCACAATGTTTGTCCTCAATGGACTCCTAAACCACTTAACCGATTATAATAAAATTCGCACACCATGTGCAGTTCGATCCAACTTGAGAGATAGGATAGTTTATATCTCAATCTATAATAGATATATATTAAATACCCGTGCAAAGCCGGGGCGGGCCGCTAGTAGCTTATATACTTAATTTACCTCAAAAAGTACCGCCCTGTCGATTATTAAAAGTCTCGTTTTAACTCACAATTTAATAATGACAAAACAAAACAAAGCAGAATTGCTCAAGATTAAATACGCAAATAGAAATCGACCTATGGAATTTTCCATCTATATCAATTATATGCTGTTTGAACAAAGTTTCCCAATTAGGAACTTCAGTTTGAGTGATGGAATCACTGAGATTTAATGTAGCAAGTTTGGAAATTCGTGTTAAATGACGAATCTTTGTTTCGTAATTGTAAGGGATTTTATCTAACAAACTCATCTATATGGGTAGACATTTAATAATAGAGAGAACTTAATAATGCTCTATTTTACATTTAATATTCAAAGTCTATGACAAATTAACCATTTGTATAACAGTTGGTTTGTTTCTGTTACAACATCAATAGCTCTTAGTATCTGTAGGTGGCATATGGTAAATAAGTTTTAGATGTCCCTTATATAATTAGAGAACAAATTCAAGAAAGTTTCTTGCAAATTATGAGGATGATAAAGATCCCTACTAATAAATTTGATTTAAAAAAGGACAGTTTCTCCAAAAATCGGCATGCATCTGAATCCATAGTAATAATTAATATTTAAATGAAAAATTAAAATCAAAGCACAAATATTATAAGACAATCAAGTTAGAGTTAGTTGTTATTGTGTAGGTAAACTCGAGAGATAATTGAAATAATATGATAATTCCGGTACTTATTTATGATAATTTAGTCTTATCCATCCAAACGAACACAATTAAACCCAAACAAAAAAATCCTGAACAAACAGGCATCATGAATTTAGAAACTTATGAAAATGCATGGTTTGTAAGTGATTAAATTTGTAATTGCCATTATTTTGACTCAAGTCACTAATAATCACAGCCATAAAAAAGAATACAAAAACATACATATCAATATAATTTATCAATTCTTTTTCAGTTTAAGTTTCTTGAAATCCAACCTTTTAATTAAGTTAAATATTCCAAATACTATACACGCTGTTATAGTCACAGCACAGGATAATATAAGTAAAACTAATTCCATCTCTAAATACTCCCACGTAGGGATGTGTGCTGCTGATGCTGTAATGTGGGATGTTTTTCCATTTCGCAAGATATATTCCGTCCACCACATTGCTCGCTCTAAAGAGTTCTGGGGCTGATCACGTAACAAGTCTCGAAGAGCAATGATGTTACGTCGGTAGCTGTAAAATTACAAACGAACAATGATGTTCTCTTGAAAGAGATTCTTCGTGTTAAAGATAATAATGATGGTGTAAACAATACTCTTCAACAATTGTTAATTTCGACGCCTTAAAAGAATACTTACCTTACCAATACCAATATCTTATACAACACAAGTAAATAAACCTTCAATTTTTAACAAACATTCAAAAAGTAGTTGTAAGATACCTTTTCTATAACTAACGGGAAATAATTGCTACCCAACACGTACCTCTTATCTTCTATAACAGTTTTGATACTGTGAAAAACTTTTTCTTCAGTCACTTCTTCTAAATCTATCCTAAGTCCAATTTTGTGATAGACGTATTTCTCTACATTATACCATTGATCTACGAGAATTGGGATACCAATAACGGGTACACCAGCTACTATAGCTTCATCAGTAGATTGTAAACCCCCTTGCGTTATAAAAAGCTTTATATTTGGATGCACTGAAATAAATATAAGATTTTTAACCTCAAAAATGCACAGTTCATCAATCTATCATAGTATTTGATCAGGCATTTCATTGCATTTCATTTGCGTTTCCATTTTATCTTGTGAAATAAAGAAGTAGGTTTTTAATTTAATGTTTGTACCTTGATCCAAGACCTGTAAAGTTTCTGTTCGAAGTTTTCGTTTATGTTTCGGGGAAGATATTGCAAACAAAATGTACTTACGTAAAAGTTTAGCTTGAGGCACCCATTTTACTAACTTAACATTATTTGGACATCCAGATAAATGATCTTCATCCCATCTTAACAAAACATCATACGGAAGTTTCAAAAAAGCTCTCAATATCATTTTTATATAATTTTTTGGAAGTTGCGATGCTAGAACTATGGTTCCCATACTCATATATATCACTCCGTTGGTCGATGTGTTCAAATATGTCTCTAAATCCTATAAAAAATATCAAAAAAAAGTTAATGAATTAATTATCAATTAAGAATCCAACACTTTTTAAACTAAATTTTGTTTTTAACTTTTAATTCTAGATATTTTTTTCAACGATTACTGTAAATAAAGATATCTATCTCACCGGTGGTAAATCTTGAGAATTATTTGTGAACAAATGCAAACCTCCTAAATAAAGTACATTAGGTGGCACTGGGCGATTTCCTTCCCAAACATGATGCACATTGATCATCAGCATCGCAATATTCTTCTGTAGTTCGCTGATTGGCGGAACATCTTTACCAAAATTCTTTTGAATAATTTCATGTTCCATCGCTTCTTTTTTATGCAACATTCTTTCAATAATGTAATGTTTGTATGTTACTCTAACTTTCTCCATAAGCGTTAAATTGTAAAGCCTTTGGTGAGTAATGGTTGGGTATAGCACCGGATGCATCGGAAGTCTTAAAAAACCTGCAAATGCTTCTAAAATTCCTATAGAGCTAATTAAAATGACTGGAGCTTTAAATATATGTGATAACACTAACGCTGGTCTCACGCATGCTTCTATTATCAGAAGATCAAATTGTTGATCTTTATCATTAACAAGTTTTTGAACTTCATCTGTTTTGATTTGTGCTTCAAATATCCTTGTAAGTTCTCCGTTTATCACATCCAGTTGATCGTATATTTCGTCTTGACTCCCTGTTAATACGTTCGATTTAGGTCTAAAAGCACTGACTTCGTGAACATCTATTTCTTTTAAGTTTTCAGGTGGATTGATGTTCTTGAATGCCGGAGCAGGTGTAATGACGACCACTTCATGTCCACGATTCGCCAGTTCTTGAGTTATGGGACGAAATACGGATTGGTGACTGAAAAAAGGCGCGGGAAATACTGCAAGAATTCTTGCTCCAGCGCTGATTGAGACAATAGCGCTAAACTTCAACACAAAGAACAAAAATTCACACATGTTCATAGCAAGGACATTTCAACTTTGCACCGTTGATGATAGTCGGAATATTTATGATATAAATAAAAGTCTAAGCTCTTTTTATAAGTTTCGACTCTGACGTTGTTAGGGTTCTGTACCTGTTTTCGGAAAACAGTAACCTTATTATAATCACTTTACTGTCGCTCGGTCTAACTGCTTAGCTACGAGTATTGTGTCTGTTAATGCCCCTTTTTCTCACTAATGGATGAAAGAGAGTTGTAAGTTAAATTAAGTCAAATTTTTATTTATTGAGATAACTCATTTATATTCCTTAATTACAAATCAAATGAATTAACAATAACTAAACTAAACTAGACCTAAAAAACTAAACTATTCCTAAGAACTTAAAATAAATAAAAAGTAAAAATTTAAAATAACCCCTTGGTAGGGGGGAAAGTTCCCAGAATGCTGGCAGCATTACCACGTTGAATGTTTAATGTTCGCAATGCTTATTTAATTAAGTTATTAATTTTATAATGAAATATTATTTTTATTATATTAATTGAAATATTAATTTTATATCTAATTTGATGTCAATTAACTGGTTTTTTGGAAGATGACACTATGGAGTCGTCACATCTTCCCGAAATACACGTTAGAGCCGGCTAATGTTGCTGAGCAGCTAAAACAGGGCAAATATAGTAATCTTTTTAGCGGTTAATCATTTGAAACGTTGAGACCTTGGGTCCGTGGAGATCGGGAACTCGTTGCACTATCCAAAATTTATCAGAGGGCTATATATTATGCCCATGATGCATGAGCAAAATGCTGGACATCCACTTAGTTCAATGGATCAGTATTTAATTTTCATCCAATATTCATAAGGAAGGTATTGAACCCTCAAGACGCTGCTTGTCTTCTAATTCTCGAATCCTTGAGTATTTTGGGATAAAAATAAACAATAGCGACATTATCATAATGAAAAAATACTAATTAATTCTAGCTAGAAACACATACAATTATAACTATTATTCGGATAATTTAATTTGTCTGGGAGTATTCACATTAATATCCGTCTCTACCAAAGTTTGACTGCTTCTAAGTTCTCACTTATATATAAGTGAGAACTTAGAAAATATAAGCGAGAACTTAGAAGCTGTCACACTTTGGTACAGATGTGCATTCATGTAAATACTCACAGATGATAGAGATGATAGAGGAGGCTAAGGACATCCCTTTTATCATGGTAAACTTCATAGACATTTGCTGCACAATTAATAAACAACCTCCAGATATGTTTCCTGTTTCACAGTATATCGGCAATAATTTCGTGTTATTCACTCTGCTGCCGAAGACCAACTGAATTCCCCTGAACAACGTTCTGCCCTTTTTAAAGAGGCGACGGAATAAGTTTCATCCATGACAGTCGAAAACGACGCCACCTAGTGGCAAGTCAACAAACCGTCCACAAGTCAATTACACTATTCAATACTACTTTTGACGATAAATATTGTAAATAACTTGACTAACTATAGCAACTCTAATACATTTAATGTGTGTAATGTGTAAATAATCCTATATTGTTAACACTTGCTTCTGGTTTTTCATACTTTTGTCAAACTCGTGTTAAATCTATATGCCATATATTGTACGCTCATTGGCTGTCACGCCGATGATCAACAGGTAACCAATGAGCGTTCAGTATTTGGTCTGCCGGGTTGTCACACTTAACAAACGTATACGAGGGAGTTTTGGCGGGAAAACGAAAAAGATCGCGTCGCCGCATTGTATTATTTTCCAAAACTTGTGTTATTTTCAGTGTTAGTGCATAATTTGGGTGGCATTTTATTCGTTAAGTGCTGATTTACAGTACTGATTTATTTACTTGACTGTGGGAAAGTGGTATAATGATGGTGAAACGTTTCTTTTCGTGTTGTTTCCAAAACTCCATAGAAGCTTCTGGTAAAGTTGCTACCACTTTACTAGGAGTATGACTTGACTAGACAAGACTATGACTTAACTTGTTTACTTGGACTGTGACTTGACTTGACACATTATATCATATTAATTAACTTGAGATAATATCAATTACTTGACACTGGCTAAATACACAAAAGTGTGGAGCCAAAACCAAACACAAAAAAACGTACACGAGAACTCGGAGGAAAGTGAAGCATTCTGATGTTCACAATTCGCTCACTAGAGGAGCTTATTGTGACACCAAAAAAAACGCATCACTCACCATTCACCGTGAGACGTGAAAACTATTAAATAAACTCGGACTAAACTCTTGGTGACCGAGGTCAATTGTAAGATTATTTATGATATAAAAAACGACACTTACGCCGCAAAACTGTGGTGCGAATGCTTCATCATTGTCAATACACAAGAACCCTTCTAGACTTAAAAAGACTATCTGTTTAAAACGTCAAGTGTGGCGTGGACAAGGGAAACCAATTTGTTTAGTTCAAAACTTCCCGAATTGCCTGACAAAGTTGTGAAGTTTGGGTATTTCGTATAAATATTTTGTACAAGTTCTTACCAAATTAGGACGAAATTACGCCTAATGGGGGAACTTTTAATTAATACTTCAGGGACACACCACCCGGTGTTATCATTTCATGGCGGAACTATTCAAAAATAACGTTTTGTTAATTTAACAATAATTTGACTTATTTTAGTACTTATGAAACAAAGGTACTTATTTCACTAGTTGTCTTAACGTGATACCGAGATATACTAGGATCATAATTGAAGGGGTGAGAACAAAAAGGGTTTAACTGATTTTCTTCACAAAATGACTTATGGGTATCGTTGGATTCAGCGTGAAATTATCTACAATAATAAATTCTGAAAACACCGAAATGAGGCTTAAATCTCGAGATTTTCAGTCTAAAAACGGTTTATATGTCACAGAAATACAGTTCGCTTAGCATAAAAACATTACTATATTTATTTTTTTATATTTTATATTTTTACAGTAATTGTATGAATTAGTACTATATTTAGTATTTTAAAATAGAATTAATACATTTTCAAGCCACTGAAACTAACATAAACCTTTTCTATTACCGTATAAGCACTCTACATTAAAATGAAGCCGTTGAAGTATAAAGTCAATTTTCTCGAAACTATCAATTTGACAGTTAAACCCTTTTTATTCTCAACCCTTCAATTATGATACATTTTTTAAGTAAAACTTCTTTACACACACTAGATTTAGGGAGTAAGCTGGCGAATGCGTAACGAGGCGAAGTTAGAAGTTTCTGGATCACATAGATCTTCATGGTCCATTGTAGAGCTCCATGGTATATCCGGTAAAATGACAATTTACAATTTTCAAGATGGCGACATAAACATTAAACAAAACAACAACAAAGTTATTCCGGCCGACAGATGGAGCTAAAGAAGTTTTACTTCAGTCGTGTGGTCTAAATAAAAATCACCCGTGTTTTCAGTTATTTTGATTTACAACTAACTACAGAAATAATATTTTTTTAACAAGTAGCAAGCAATTGTTTTAGACCGCCGTGTATTATCTTTTGAGACTTTCCATCCAAAGGTTGTCTGGAAGAGATCGCTATTAGCGATAAGACCGCCCATTGTTGCACCAGTACGTAAGATTTAATCTTTCCTGTATTGTATGAATTTCGTTGGTTTTTTTATGTTATTGAATGATGTGACGAGCTAGTCGTTCACCTGATGCTAAGCGCCACTGCCGCCCATAACAGAACAGTGTCACTCGGAACCCTAAAACAGAGTTTCAAGCGACACTGCACTGCGCACATCATCCTGAGACATCAGCACAGTCTGGTAATAAGATTACTCGACTGTGAGATTAGATCATAAAGTCTCAATTGCCCAGTAATTTCACTAGCTACAGTGCCCTTCAAACCGGAACACAGTAGTGCTTGCACACTACTGCTTGGCGGCAGAATAACTGGCAAAGCGGTGGTACCTACCTAGACGAACTTTGCAACAAAGTCCTACCACCCAGTAAAAATTTCAGTTGGTGAGACAATAAAGAGTTATCTATCTATATATCTATCTATCTATCAAGCTTTCTGCGGAAACACCGGGAGCAATCTGGTTTAAAGTAAAGTACTCTGCACACCATACGATCTCCCACACAATTTGTCAAGGTAATCAAATGTGTTGCGACTCCCGTCTATCAACTTGAAGCGACAAATTTAACGACAGATTGCATCGTACGTAAAGGGCTTTAACAATAAAAGTACATCTAATTTATACTACCTATCATCTATATACACTAAGCCTAAAAAAATAAACTAGTTAATAATAAGTGTTGCTGACGATGACTAAGTGTTTCCATAAAATAGTAAATAATCGAGTGCGAGATATAAAATAAGCGGGAAACGTGGCTAAAATATAATGAAAATTAAAAAAATTACATAACAAACCAAACCGACGTATTAATCTGTCAAAACTAACGTTCTTAAACTAAAATTAAGGTTATTTTTGGCGGGAAAACGAAAAAGAACGCGTCACCGCATTGTATTATTTTCCAAAACTTGTGTTATTTTCGGTGGTAGTGCATAAAATTGGTGGCATTTTATTCGTTATGTCCTGGATTACAGGCGTGAGTGTGGAAAAAGGGTATAATGATGGTGAAACGTGTTATTACCAAAACTACATAGATTCTTCTGGTAAAGTTGCCACTACTTTACTAGGAGTATGACTTGACTAGACTAGACTACGACTTGACTCGTCATCTTCTTAATATATATAAATCTCGTGTCACAATGTTTGTCCTCAATGGACTCCTAAACCACTTAACCGATTATAATAAAATTCGCACACCATGTGCAGTTCGATCCAACTTGAGAGATAGGATAGTTGTAAGTTTATATATATCTCAATTTATAATAGACATATATAAAATACCCGTGCAAAGCCGGGGCGGGCTGCTAGTAAGTATATATAATATTAATTTACTTGAGAAATTATCAATTACTTGACACTGGCTAAATACACAAAAGTGTGGAGCCAAAACAAAAAAGAAACGAAAACTAAAACTAATTGTAGCCAAAAAGAGGCCATACGTTGCAACCGTGTTGCTTACTATTGTAACCTCCCACTACTTATGTAAAAGTGCTAACCTATTGGTTATAACATAATTTTAGTCACTTTCTGAGAGGAGCCCAATTTTGATGAAATTTTTATGGGGCAAATTAAATGAACGAAATTTAATGAATTGTGGAGTAACTTATAGATCAATTACATATAAACCAGGTTGAACATGTGTTTGTCATTCACGCCATTAATAAAAATTCCAAGTAAAATAATTGTTCGGAAGATTTATAAACCATTTTTCATTACTCATACTCGGAATGTACGTCTGAAGTTGCCTGAGGAGCGCGTTGAAAGTAATAATTTTCAGTCCTCGTTTACAACTGACAGCTGTCAAATTATTATAAAATAAAACGGTTCTATTTTCGATTTTATATTGAACTATGTTCTGATTTTATTTACTATTTACATTTAACATTTTTTCAATGATGAAAATGAAAAATAATGGCTGAATAGCTGGCCAGAAAATGAAATAAAGATAGAAAAGAAAACAGAAAAAAACCAAACAGGCGGAAAAGCGGCAATCCGATCTTTGTTTGTTTTTTCGAGATTAGAGTTGTATTCAGAGTTGTATTAGTATAGCACATGTTTGTATTCACTCATTTTTTCATTAGCCAATTCAGTTTTTTACGAAGCATTTGGTTAAGACTTATCTCCTATCTACTTATGTAAAAGTGCTAAATATAGCCATTATTTTAAATATAGCAGCAGAATAAATAGGTAATTACTCTACGTTGATAATCAATAGCTCTAGAGCTTATCACTAGAAACGTATTTCGCAATTTCCTCGAAACCTCAAACCTTATTGCAGGATACTAACAACAAGTTAAATTACGTTAATATTACTTGACATGGATTGATGTTGGTAAATAGCGTAAAGCGAGCTATTCGCGTCACGACTGACCATAATTTTAGATTGATTTATACCAACTTTTGTTTTAAGCAGGTTTAAAATGTATGGGAGTCGATTATATTAAATCCGAATGAACAAAAAAAAACACAACAAAAAAATTACACATATTTTTGGTATTAAAAAATCCTGAGCAGTAGCGCGCTTCATCCGCACGATCATGCAACTTTAGAATAATTGATAGCCTCTGTGGTGTGGTGGTTGAGCAGACCAGCTCATAACCCGGAGGTGGCGAGTTCGATTCCCGCGGTAGCACAGGTATATTTGTGCACATAAAAAGCGCAAATACTTATTATGAGTCTGGGTATTGTGGGACTATGGTCCGCGTAGTTCCTGGGTAGATACAGGGAATCATATTAAGGGTCCAGGATCTACGTGTGTGATCGTTGGGAGTTATTATCATATTATTATTTTAATTTATAATTGGTAAAAATGAACTGTATTGAAGACACAAGTCTTAAGCTGTCTGTCTGTTAATAGGTTTAGAATAACAAACTCGAATGGAAGAACCATCCTTATCAAACTAAAACACACGTAAAACATATAATAAGAATCATATCATCACATTAGTAACTGGACGACGTCCTGTGGAACACGGGGGCCTTACCGCGTAAGTCTGGTGGAGATCGTAATCGTATTCTCTCTTGCTCGCACTCGTAGACTTGTTAATTGGCGCGTGCAGGATGGCAGGCGAAGCCGATTCGCAGAACGGTTACACGGTAGGGGGTGCAAGTTCCTACATAAAACGTCACTTAGGATGCTTTGGGTTTGCCAAATCACCATTCTTGGCAGGCGGCTTGTTAACCGCAGAAGATTTCAATGTACTGAGGAGAATGCTGCCCATTTTTTGGATATTCCCTTAGCCGGCATTCGCACCGTCGGAACCACGTGGCCATATTATAAGAACAATAATTGAAGGGTTGAGAATAAAAAGGGTTTAACTGTCAAATTGATAGTTTCGAAAAAATTGACTTTAAACTTCAACGGCTTCATTTTAGTGTAGAATGCTTATAAGGTAATAGAAAAGGTTTATGTAAGTTTCAATAGCTTGAAAATGAATTCATTCTATTTTAAAATGCTAAATATAGTACTAATTCATACAATTACTGTAAAAATATAATATAATAAAATAATTATAATAGTTTTTATGCTAAGCGAACTGTATTTCTGTGACAGATAAACCGTTTTTAGACTCAAAATCTCGAGATTTAAGCCTCATTTCGGCATTTTGAGAATGTATTATTGTAGATAATTTCACGCTGAATCCAACGATACATATAACTCATTTTGTAAACAAAAAAATCACCCTTCTTGTTCTCACCCCTTCAATTGATAGATAATTGCGGTAACCACGACAAAGTCGCAACGTGAACAGGCCGTTTTTAGCTAGCGACAGTACTGCTCTACCATTACAAGATATTAGCTTGCTTGATGAATGATTAATGTATTTATTTCATATAATTGTGTGCGTATGATCTTAGTTTGTGTAGGCGCGAGGCGTACTGTAAATTAATACGTGTAGAAGCTTTCATCTTTAGTTCACATGTTAAACACCTTATTAAGAGTTCAAAGTGAATAAATACTATTACAATTAACCTTGCTTGAAATAGCTGCTAGGTTGTTTGAAATTTTATGTATTTACAACTCTATCTGCCTTGTAATAAACACTGAGTAACAGTGGGATAAGCTCAATGTTTTATCTCGTTTTATCTTTGCTTATTTCAATCTTAGTAGACAGAGACAAAACACAAAGATATACTCTTCCACTACACTTAAGTATTTAATTGTGCTTGCATACTATTAACGGTAAACGTTTCTCATACAAACTTTGCTTACCTTACTAAAGTTTGACGTAGACGTTAGAAGTATGTCCACACATATATTTATTATATATTTATATATTTACTTATCTCCCTAGCCCTGGCTTCTCGAGGTTTATCAAATTCGCGTCAAGTCAACATGCCAAATACGGTAAGATCATTGGTTGAAACAGCCGATGATCAGTAGCAACCAATGAGCGTTCAGTATTTGGCCTGCCAAGTTGATACGAATGTAACATACGGATACAAGAACCCGGGGGAAAATGTTGCTTAAATAAGTTGTATTTTAATAAGCCTTAGTTAAAAAGGGGAATTAGATTCGTTTCTTGGTGTAATTTATAAGATTTTAAAGCCCTAATTTAGGCTTGTACTGCCTCAAAATGAATAATATCTATACATTATTATAGCCAGAAAGTACATTGTTTTAGCCTAGTAAATCCGTGTTAAAAGTATGTGTGTAGTGAATTTTTTTTTTTTGTGTTTTGGCTCCACACTTTTGTGTACTTTTAATGATATTTCACGTAAATAATGTGTCAGGTCACAGTCGAAGTCATCAAGTCAAGTCAAAGTCAGTCAAGTCAAAGTGGTGGCAACTTTACCAGAAGCTTCTATGGAGTTTTGGAAACAACACGAAAAAAACGTTTCACCATCATTATACCACTTTCCCACACTCATGCTTGTAATCCAGCACTTAACGAATAAAATACCACCAATTTTATGCACTAACACTGAAAATAACACAAGTTTTGGAAAATAATATAATGCGGTAACGTGATCTTTTTCGTTTACCGCCAAAACTCGTGTAGTGAATTTATTATTTTGTTCCTATATTTCGAAACTCTTTTCTGCCTGACAACAGTGGCAACACTGGATCAGAGGAGAGCGTGAACCAGACGGTCGAGTCACAGATTAAAGAAAACCCAATTGGATTGAATCACAGATTAGAGAAGAAACAGTTCATAGTTGAGTAAGAAAAATTCCATGGAAAAACTGTCAGTCTTGTAGTCTTTGGACTTTATAAGTCTTCCTTCTTTTCGCAATATACTGATGTAACAAAATCCCCTTATCTCAGGCAGTAACATAAATTTCAATATAACCGCCCGTTATGTATCAGATATCGCGTATCCGATTTAGGATCACCATCCTGGGTACATATATAAAAAATGTTTTTCTGTTAGTATTTATTCTTTCTGTTTTTTTTTTTTGTTAAACGGAACAAGCCATCATTACGTTATCAGATACCAGCTGGGCGATCGCGTAATTCGATTGCTAGCGATAGAAATACAAATTCGTATGGATTTGACAGTTTGAATACGCAGTTTATGTGCATAGTTTGTATGTATTTCTCCTGTTGCAATCAGAGTTTCGTGATCACCCCGCAGATTGTAGTGAGGTGGAAGCAATGACGTCGGCAAGGTTTTCCACTCATTGCCTGCTCGCTCTATAAAGTCTTCTACGTTTTATTTCCTATTTACACAAGAAAAAAATCATCTAAATGTATTTTTTCGTCACAACGCACTGGATTTTCATACATAGTGCTTTTCGTTGATTTTATGATCACAAAATGATGATGATGATGATGATGGCTCTGTTAAATATCCTCAATAATTTATCTATTTATTATTATATATTTACCCAGCCAATTCTAGGGTCTTTATTTATCAATTTATTATTATTTATTTACCCAGCCAATTCTAGGGTCTTTATTCATCCATTTATTATAATATGTTTACCCAGCCAATTCTAGGGTCTTTATTCATCCATTTATTATAATATGTTTACCCAGCCAATTCTAGGGTCTTTATTCATCCATTTATTATAATATGTTTACCCAGCCAATTCTAGGGTCTTTATTCATCCATTTATTATAATATGTTTACCCAGCCAATTCTAGGGTCTTTATTCATCCATTTATTATAATATGTTTACCCAGCCAATTCTAGGGTCTTTATTCATCCATTTATTATAATATGTTTACCCAGCCAATTCTAGGGTCTTTATTCATCCATTTATTATAATATGTTTACCCAGCCAATTCTAGGGTCTTTATTCATCCATTTATTATAATATGTTTACCCAGCCAATTCTAGGGTCTGCACTTATCTATTTATTATTATTTATTGACCCAGGCATTTCTAAGGTCTTTATTCTAGCACGATGCTTGTAGTGAACGCGCTAAAGCCCAAATTTTATATGAAAATTTTGTTAATCGTTCTATTCCAAACATAAAAGAAAAAAGTAGAAAAAAGAAGCAAATCCAACGACAATGTTTAGTTTCTTAATAAAATAGCAGCAATATATTTTCATCGCCGAAATCTGCGCAGCATTATTCCTGCACGAGCCGTAACATTTTGTATTCTAATGCGTATTCAAAGAACCCCATGAAAACGTGTTGAGGCGAACGTGTTTCATTCAAAATGGGTTCTTTATGGTGACGAGTATTTTTATGAATTTTGTTTTTTTCTTGAACGGGCTAATGATCTTGGTTTCTACTGGGAGTACTACTCTCTAGCGGCAGGGTAGGCGCTTAAGGCGCTTAGCCATCAAAAATGGGAGGCAACTAGCTCAAGGGCAGCCCTATGGTGCGAGCTTTGGCTTGAGTCATTGCCGGGATACAAGGATCGAGAAAACTACATCCAATAGAAGAGTGATGAAAGTCGCGACCGTTCTAGCTAACCTACGGGGAGTACGTCCACCTCGCCGGCGGGGTCGGTGTCTGATTGTGTTACGCTGGTATCCTATACCGGTGGCGAAAGCGGTACGTGAGCCAAAAGGGCTAGACTGGTCCGGTGATCCTAGCGCAGCTGATACTACGGCTGCTATAGGATCATCCGGGTCGCTCCAGACGCATCTTGGACGGCGACTACGGGGTGAGTATTTTTACGAATGCATTTTAGGCGGGGCCTATTTATAACATGAACAAAAACCACTAATTTTGAAAACGCAGTACGACGTGACGTGACTTATTAAAATAATCAGATGACAAAAATAGTTTAAATCTATACATATAACGTTCAAAGTCCTGACTGACTGACTTACTGGCTTACTTTGAAAGCGGTTTAGGCTGTGCGTTGATATCTGTGCTTTGATATATATCAACGCACAGCCTAAACCACTAGATCTAGACACTCATCTCATATAATCCTAGAGACTTGAAATTTGGAGGGTGTGTTCTTTGTTAAGTTTATGCATCCACTAAGAAGGGGTTTTACGAAATTCCATCCCTAAGAGGGTGAAATGGGTGGTGGAATTATCTATGAAAAAATTGCTTCTTCGTTTCCTATAGGCACGCGGGCAAAGCCGCGAGTAGAAGCTAGTAAACAAAAAACGATAAACAGGGGTAACCGTACAAAAATTAATTAAGTACTTTGATTTTTCTAATATAAAATCGTTTTAATAACCCTGAATAATAATGACCCGACTTTATCAACGTATTGCTCCAAATTTATAACGTAAACAACATTTTTTTGACAAATTTAATGTCGATTATGTTTATATGTATAACCAGACAGCAACCAAATTATTTGATATCAATATTTCAATTAATCCACAAAAACCCCGCAAAATTAACACAATCTCAAGCGCAGAACCATTTTGACATAAAAATGATATACGATTTTCAATTTTAAACAAAGCACTAAGTGATAGGACTTTTCTGCAAAGTTTGTCTAGGTAGGTACCACCGGCTTTGCCAGTTATTCTGCCGCCAAGCAGTAGTGTGCATGCACTACTGTGTTCCAGTTTGAAGGGCAATGTAGCTAGTGAAATTACTGGGCAAATGAGACTTTATGATCTGACACTCAGTCGAGTAATCTTATTACAAGACTGTGCTGATGTCTCAGTATGATGTGTGCGCAGTGCAGCAGTCATGCGAAACTTTACATGTTGGAGTTCCGAGTGACACTGTTCTGTTATGGGCGGCCGTGTCGCTTAACATCAGGTGAACGACAATAACATAAAAAAGCTTCTTAGAGACAATACACAATGTTAGTGAATGATGTGACGAGCTGGTCGTTCATCTGATGTTAAGTGACACGGCCGCCCATAACAGAACAGTGTCACTCGGAACTCCAAAATATAAAATTTCGCATGACACTGCACTGCGCATATCATCCTGAGTTATCAGCACAGTCTGGTAATAAGATTACTTGACTGTGAGATCAGATCGTGGGTATTTTTGGTCCAGGTAAAAATAACACAATACTTTGATAACAAATTTTAATAAAAATTCATTTAGCTTATTTAAAAAAAATCACAGAGCAGCGGTGTATTCAAAAGTTACAAAAACTCCTTTCTACCATTCCATATCCTAACTTCATAATTGGTATAACGGAAGTGGGTATGAGTGTGAAAATAGTATAAGTTTAAAAGTATCACTTTGAAAAGGAGGGTTAAATCAGTTTCATTTATTATTATTATTAATATTTTGATATTGATAACATTTCTATGGAACCAATCTGAAAGGATATGTTATGAAATAACAAAAGAATTTTTCGTGGAGGTTTAAAAATTTTTAAAAATAAGTTATTTTATTAATTAAATTTAAAAAATTTGGGATTAATGCGGCTAAAAAAATTAAAATAACAAACATACCGTGAACCTCCTCTTTGGATTCGGTTGATAAATTTGTTCGGTTCAACCAGAAACTAACAAAAAAAAAAAAATTAATGAGTGCAATTAAAAACAATCATCCTTCATCTATTTAAATAAAAATGTAACCAAACACGAAACATACACCTATTATATAATAAATAGTTATATAAAAATAGTTTTACCTAACGTTCGTAAATAGTATAAAACTATACGGATATGAGATTATAAGATAAAGTAAAATATTCTAAACAATCGTATCCAAACATCATCTTTACCTACTTATTCAATTTATCTACTAAACATTAACTCTTTTTTATTTTTCCACTGGTACCTAAAATATTCCGCCTGAAAAAACTGTATAGCAAATGCATTGCAAACCCTATAGCTAATAGAACTGCTAAGGCGCTTAATCCTAAAGCAGTTAAGAGTTCCACGTCCAGATATTCACTCCAGGATATGTTGGCAGTTCGGGCTTTGAGATGTGATGCTCCTCCGTGACGGATGACATATTCAGTCCACCAGACAGCACGCTCTAGAGGCGTCTGGGGCTGGTCATTCATTATTGTCCGCAGCTTTATTACGTTCTTGCGGTAGCTGGAACAACAAGTGCTTATTAAAGATTATGTTATTTGAACTGTGGCAAAACTATGAAGTTTTACATCTTATATGATCTGACTTTATGGTTAGAACCAACAAGCGGTAAGCCTATGTAAGTAGCAGAAGCAGCACGCAGCTATTATTATTATTATTATTATTATTAGACCAACTAGGATCACAATCAGCACCAGATAAAAACATATAAACAAATAGAATGGTCGAAATCAGAAAATAACAAAATCATCAATTAAAATTAAAATAACATAAATTTAAATAGAAATTAAATAAAAATAAAAATTTAAAGATTAAGAATTAGTTTTGACTCCGTTCAGTAGGTGTACCATGTTACAATGGTACACATACTGACAGTCAAACCGATCAGCAAGCGCATTTAGGATACTGTTACGGCTGGCCCGCACCCTGCGCACCCAGCTTTGCCGCGCGGCTATAGCCGCGCGGCAAAGCTGGAAAAAATCCTCTACTCTTCACGGCTGTTACGGTAGAGCAACGCAATTTTCTGTGTGGTCTTGGTGTGGAACATCCCATCTCTTCCAGAGGGTGCCATAAAAGACCTATGCAGAGAATAAGCAGCATTGTCCTCGGTGCATTGATATCTTAAGCGATCACCAAGCCGCCTGCCGGGCGTGGTGATAATAAACCCCCTCCCCCGATGACAACCGTCCAAAGAGGCGTTTTATGGGGGAAGCCTGTGTTTTTTTTGTATTTGTTTTGGCTCCACACTTTTGTGTATTTAGCCAGTGTCAAGTAATTGATAATTTCTCAATTCAATTAACATTATACATGTATAATTGTGTCGAGTCAAGTCACAGTCCAAGTCATCAAGTTAAGTCATAGTCTAATGTAGTCAAGTCATACTCCTAGTAAGGTGGTGGAAGCTTTACCAGAAGCTTCTATGTAGTTTTGGAAACAACACGAAAAGAAACGTTTCACCATCATTATACCACCCACACTCATGCGTATAATCCAGCACTTAAAGAATAAAACGCCACCAATTTTATGCACTAACATAGAAAATAACAAAAGTTTTGGAAAAATAATATTATGCGGCGACGCTATCTTTTTCGTTTTCCCGCCAAAACTCGAATCAAGTGTTCAACGGTGACCTTTTTTGGCTGATGATGTGATAATGTGACCACGATATGCGACCCGTCTGTCCTTTTCAATCTTTTCCAAATTTGATAACTTTCAGTAATCAAGTAATATTACGAGAGTTTTGGCGGGAAAGCGAAAAAGATTGCGTCATCGCATTGTATTATTTTCATAAACTTGTGTTATTTTCAGTGTTAGTGCATAAAATTGGTGGCATTCTATTCGTTAAGTGCTGGATTACAGGCGTGAGTGTGGGAAAATGGTATAATGATGGTGAAACGTTTCTTTTCGTATTGTTTCCAAAACTCCATAGAAGCTTCAAGTAAAGTTGCCACCACTTTACTAGGAGTATGACTTTGAATAGACTATGACTTGACTGACTTGACTTGATGACTTCGACTGTTACTTGACACATATTTGCGTGAAATATCATTAACTTGATAAATTATCAATTACTTGACACTGGCTAAATACACACAAGTGTGGAGCCAAAACATAAAAAAGTAATATTACCTTTCATCATTCACAATGGTGTTGATGCCGTCCTTAAATTTCTCCACTGTCAGTGTCTCCATATCAAGTCTGATTCCAATCTTATGATGGACATACTGTTCAACGTTGAACCATTGGTCTCCGAGCATTGGCATGCCGATGAGAGGAACTCCGGCTGTGAGAGCTTCGTCGGTCGATTGAAGACCTCCTTGAGTTATGAAGAGCTTAATCTTTGGATGTTCTGGAAAAGACAGGAATTACATTAAATTTTAAATACACCTACATATTAAAGCTAAAATTTTAGCGCATTAATGACACGTTCTACATCGTTTCACTTGCGAAATGAACACTTTGAATTAGTTGATCACCGTTTTGAGTATCTCTTATTGGCATTATTTTAAATATTCAGTATTGATTTATTATTTTTATTACGCCTATGTGAACAGCATTTTTGAGAATCTAGCTTAAACATTTTAATTAATTACATCATAACACTGCCGAAGCCGGTGGCGTATAGAACTAAAAAAAAATGCATCGATATCCGATGCAAATTGAGCATTAATAGTGACAATTTAAATACACTAATGTACAATATAAAACTATCATTCATAGTTTAACAAACCGGTTTCATCTAGTGATGAAACAAGTTGCCAGTCATGATGTGTCTGGCATAATATTAAGCGAAAAGGCCTTGACCTATGATTAATCTGTATTCAGAGTCGACACTATGTCATTTGGCACCTAGTTATGTTTACTTTGTTTACTTCCTGAATCGAGTTTGCTGGTCTAATACCCACATATATTTTCAATTAAAAATAAAAGCTCTGTTGTTGCTAAAGGAGTAATAATTTCTTCTAGTAGTGATAATAAATTGGTTTCGTCTACTGTTTAATTAGGAAAGTTCTGTTAACTCTACTTGGGAAGTCTTAAGTATGAGAAATCAATCCTAATGATGCTTACTCAGTAAATCAGACTGTGGCAACCACTTGGATATTCTGATGTTCTGTGACCTGTTAGGCAGCTCGTCTTTGTCCCACTTCCATAGCACATCGTAAGGCAGCTCGGAGAATGTCTTTACCAAGATTTGGATCTTCTCTGGAGGAAGTTGGGAAGGGCTGACGTTGGTTCCGAAACTAATATAAATTACGCCATTCCTTGAAGAGTCAAGGTAAGTCTTGAGGTCCTGTAAGTAACCAAAAAGCTGGCTTTAATCTAAAAATTTGTGACAATATTAAATATCTCTAATGATACTATTAGGTTGAAATAGCTAATATATTAGAACTGAAATAGCTGATATATTCTGATAAAAAAACTTAAATGGAAAAATAATTTTATCTAAAAGTAACATAATTACCTGAGGTAGTTCCTTAGTAGGTTTTTGATGCAGTCCTCCCATAAAGATAACATTAGGCGGTACCGGTCGATTAGATTCCCAGATCGGATGCACATTTAAAAATATCATATCTATGTTTTTTCCTAATATTTCAGTTGACGGCGTGTCCGGTCCGAACAGTCTCTTAACAATCCTGTCATCTTCATCTTGCTGCGAATCCATAATGCTTTCGAAGTAATAGTGATTGTAAAGTTCTCTAATCTTTTCCCGGAAAGATAAATTGTACAGTCTCTGATGCAAAATTGTTGGGTATAAAAGAACAGGTCGTGATGGTGCACCAACTACATCAAATTGATGTGGCATTGCACTAAATGAGCTGACAGCGATTACTGGTACCTTGAAAAGGTGAGTCAAAGACATGGCTGGCCGAACACAAGCTTCGATCATGAGCAGGTCGAAGTGATTGCTGGTGTTTCGAATCACGCTTTGCACATCATCTGTCATCATCTGCATCTCAAAGATCTTTGATAGCATTGGTATCATTGTTCTCATTTGATCGAACATATCATCCTTGTTTCCACGTGTTTTGTCGCTTTTGAAAATGGCGTTTCTCCATGCAGTATAAGATAAATCGTGAACGTCAATTTCTATTAGATTCTTAGGAGTTTGTCCTTTAGGGAAAACTGGATCAGTTGTGATCACAACTACTTCATGTCCACGTCTAGCCAGCTCCTGAGTCAGCGGGCGGAACACCACTTGATGGCTGATCGATGGAGTAGGAATCACAACTAAAATCCTCACTGATTCAGCAAATAAACATCCTAATGCTAATATTATTAATTTTAACAGCAACATTTTTACTGTCTAAATTACTACACACTAATGAAGCCAAGTTTTTAGTAGTTCTATTTATAAGATCTGGCAGAGTTCCTATATACATATGATAATCACTAAAACATGTTCAAACACTTGAATAATTGAGGCGTTTATAAATATGGTCACTTGTATAGCGCGTGAATTTTATTTTCAAATGTTACTGTTTAATAGCAACGGGTTCGGTACGTTACTATCGTTGATACTACGAATTGAATATTATTGGTTTAATAAGTGAATACTTATCAAGTCATGAAGATGGCCTATAAATTCAGAACTAACAATCAAAATTAGGTTAAAGGTCTGCAGTTATTAATAATAATCATTATAAGCTTTGCTCTTAGGGTTTGTTCCAAGGTTTAACATCAAAAAATTAAGATTGTATTAGGTATACATAAAGACTGAACCCTACGTTAATAAAATCATTATCATGATGATGCAGCAAATATAGTGTCTGTCTGTTGTGTAGTCATGAGAGATAATTGGCCTTTTTAGGGTCCCGTACGTAGTGTGCTTACGGAACCTTACTATGCCTCATATCTCGTTCTAAACAGGAAAGAGAATTTCGGTCTAACACTTTTTAAAGTTTTGCGACTTGAACTCGTTTTGTAATGATAAAACGGGTCTATTCGCGCACAAAAATTATCAAAACATAACTCTGACTATACTTGACGTAAATTTTTAATCAAATTTCGACGAATTTTTTATTTAAACTAAGAAACTTAAACAACCCATAGGATATTAGACCAAACTCTTCTAATTAAACATTAGTAAACCAACTTAACGTATAATGTTTATTAATGACTTCATTATTCGAATGGGATAAATATTTTTTTTATTTCTTTTCAAACAAATGTGTTACCACAATACATAAACAAGGCTTACATACACGTCAAACATGTGTTTACAATGCAAAACAGCCGTTTAACACTAATTTAAGGCTTGTTTAAATCTTTTGCGGTTAAACCGTCGGTTTTTTCTATGCAAATGACGTGCTTTGAATGTATTTTTCTATGCTATACGGAAAACGGCAATATTGCCATGTGAGTCGAAATTGAGTTATTTCATTTTTATTTTATTTAATAACAATAATAATAACGCCCAATGATCACATACATAGATCCTGGACCCTAACCAGAATTCCCTGTATCTAGGGACCCAGGAACTACGAGGAACATGGTCCCACAACACCCAGAAACAGAACGAGTATTGGCACTTTTTTTCGCGAGAATCGTACCCACCACCTCTGGGTTATAAGCCAACCTCCACCACCACGCCACAGAGGCAATATTTTATGCTTATGGCATTGTTTAGAGGTACGGAACCCTGGATCGAGTCTGACTTCACACTTGACCGTTAAGTGCTGATAAAACTAGTGCCTACTATTATTTATTCTGTTATGAAACGGCTCATCAAGATAATACTGACGACAAATTGTTCACAGTGCGATACGTAAATAATTGAAGGGTTTAACTGTCAAATTGATAGTTTCGAGAAAATTGACTAAACTGCAACAGCGTCATTTTAATGTAGAGTGCTTATAAGGTAATAGAAAAGGTTTATGTAAGTTTCAGTTGCTTGAAAATGATTTAATTCTATTTTAAAATACTAAATATAGTACTAATTCATATAACTACTGTAAAAATATAATGTAAGAAAATAAATATAATAATGTTTTTATGCTAAGCGAACTGTATTCCTGTGACAGATAAACCATTTTTAGACTCAAAATCTCGAAATTTAAGCATCATTTCGGTATTTTTGAGAATGTGTTATTGTAGATAATTTCACGCTGAATCCAACGATGCCCATAAGTTATTTTGTGAAAAAAATCAGTTAAACCCTTTTTGTTCTCACCCCTTCAATTGTAGTGTCTGTGTTGACTTTATTACCTATTAAGAGGTCCCGTTACGTAAAAAGAACGCTAGCTGTTGACCTGCGTAATGAGCGGTCTTTGAAGTAAAACTTATTTACGCACGCTTGACATGGTGAGTAAGGTGTATGCTAGGCAAACGGTAGTTGAAATTGGTTCGCGTAGATATCCATTGTCAACATAACAAGGTTAAAAATGTGTATTATTATGTTCAACTTCAACTTCTTATTTTTGTGGCTACTGCGGGTTACCACAATTTCGCCAATGTCGCGTAGGTAGAACGGAGAACAAGCGATGGAGATTTTGCTCGGTTAAAATATGTTACATGTTAAATTTTGAGTTCTGCAATATTATTATGTTGGTATGTCCGGTAAAATGACAATTTACAATTGTCAAGATAGCGGAATTAACATTAAACAAAGCAAAAACAAAGTTACACCAGCGGATAGATGGCGCTAGACTAAAGAAGTTTTACTTCAGTCGTGTGGTATAAAGCACACTCATTTTTTGTCATAAAAATAAAATTCTCAAATTATGTGTTCTCTAATATACAGTTTTAATTTTTTAAATTTAAAAAAAAAATGAATGAATCAGCAGTAGTGTGCAAGCACTACTGTGTTCCGGTTTGAAGAGTACGGTAGCGACTCGGATGGATCCAGTAATATACATTCGAATAAACTGTACTAAGGGTATTGTTAGTGGAATAAAAAAAAAACGTGAAATGGTAGCTGGCAGAAATTTGTACAGAAACGTGTCCCAAAAATACATACTAAAATCCAGCCGAGATCGCGTTTGATTCCCGAAAGTTTTCCTCCACTGTTCAATTTAGGAATATTTTTGGACATAATAATTAGCTATTGGCTTATAACTTAAAGTAATAGTAGACGGTAAAAAGTAATATTAAAACCTTGATTGTAATTCTTCAAATACATTTAATTATATTTTCTTACAACATAGAACGCTGCTGTCTGGAAGAGATCGCTCTGAGCGATAAAACCGCCCATTGTTACACTTTGGTTGAGTTTGTTCACTTTTTTTAAATTATGTAAGATGTGGTGTTTCAATAAAGAGTTTATCTATCTGCTAAATTTTATGTACAAATAAATATTTTTAAATCTTTTATCTTTTGAGGTTAAAAATTTTTCTTAAACTCAGCCTGCACGCCATAGTCGGGTCTTCCATGACCGACAAATGGTTGACTGTAGAATCCACCAGCAGAAACGTGAGTATTCTTATTTAAATTCCATGCTCCTTCACCAGTGGCCTTGAGCTGTAAAAAAGTCGTGAAGTAAAAATTAAATAAAAGCTCGTAAAAATACATTTTGTCTCTTTGTTCCGCGATTGAAGAACGGATGGCATCTTTATTTCAGCGCCATCTAGCAACAAAAGGCTAAACCACGCTATGAATGCTTCTTGGTTTCCCAAGACTATGAATACTAGAAGTATTCTCACTGTGAGTGCTTAAGCGATTCTACTTAAAGAAGCCAGATGTCGCTATAATAAAGTTATTTTAATCTCAAGTCAAAAGTTCCAACCGAACAAGTTCGTATTGTTTATTAATCAGGGAATTGTACAAAACTTTTAATAATTAACTTTATATAGTTTACTTATTTACTATAAAACTGATATTTATAATCTAAGCTCAACAAAAATTAACTTGCTATTATTTAATTTGTTCAATAAATTAGTACTATTATTATTATTAGTATTAGTACCTAGGTAGTTATTCTGAGACATCACCTAAGCTACTAATATTCTGTGGCACGGTTTGTTTATTTGAATAAATAAATAATAAATATTTGTGGAAATTTCACACAGCGCCATCTAGCCCCAAACTAAGCAAAACTTGTACTATGGGAACCAAATAACTGCTAGAATACTTAGATACTTTTCTTTTATGTAAATACATACACAGAATAGAATATAACACACCCAGACACAGAACTAACAGCCCCTGCGCAGGTATGCTCATAGCCCGGAGCGGCGGGTTCGATTCCCGCGGCAGACAAGTATTTGTGCACTGAAAAAAAAAGCCGCAAATACTTTTTCTGAGTCTGGGTATTGTGAGACCATGGTCCTTGTAGTTCCTGGGCCCTAACTACGATTCCCTGTGTCTAGGGAACACAGGGAATCGTAGTTACGGTCCAGGATCTATGTATGTGATCATTGGGCGTTAGTATTATTATTATTATTATATAATTATTAATAAACAGCTATGTTCATCACACAATTGTTTATACTGGATGGGAATCGAACCCACGACCTACAGTTCAGAAGGCAGAGCTACTACCAACTGAACTATCAAGACAGTCAAGTAACATCAATTTAGAGTTTTGGCGGGAAAAAGGAAAAAGATCGTGTCACTGCATTGTATTATTTTCCAAAATTTGTGTTATTTTCAGTGTTAGTGCATAAAATTGGTGGTATTTTATTCGTTAAGTACTGGATTACAGGCATGAGTGTGGGAAAATGGTATAATGATGGTGAAACGTATCTTTTCGTGTTGTTTCCAAAACTCCGTAGAAGCTTCTGGTAAAGTTGCCACCACTTTACTAGGAGTATGACTTGACTAGACTAGACTATGACTTGACTTGATGACTTGGACTGTGACTTGACTTGACATATATATTACTTAACTCGAAAAATTATCAATTACTTGACACTGGCTAAATACACAAAAGTGTGAAGCCATACCAAAACAAAAAAAAAAAAACAAAAAAAAACATCAATTTATCAGCTCACCCCAGTATGTCCGCCAACAGTCTTGCTGAGGTCTATTCCAGCGCGTGCGTTCTTGTCTGCCCAGTCAAGTTTCCCGCCAAAGTTGGTGCTGTCTCCATAAGGCCCAAGGACTCTGGACCCGTACGCCTGCGCGTTCAACGCACCGCGGTGGTCATTGAAGATCTGGTGGTTGTAACCGGCTTTCCCCTAGAAAAATATTATATCTCATTTCATCTCACATTACCTATGTTCATAACTACAACTATTACACGGCTAAAACTCACGAGATACAGTCGAATAACGTGGTGCGTGGAATCCAGCTCTTAATGTTGTCTCAGCCAGAGTCGAACCATTTATGCGTGAATTGGATACGGTCGGTGTGGTATGTGACAATCCCATACGCTGTGGTAATGTTTGTGACAGTGACAGTGATAGTGACACTGACGTAAGCGTGTGCGCCGCCGCTCTGACAACTGAGCACCTGTCGCCGCGGCCTGCGTCCCCCGCGCCGCTCTCACAGCGGGCGACGCGAGCCATGGTCCGCAGTCACAGTCATCGCCGAGCCGCCACCACCGCCGCCGCGCGTACTCCTTGAGGATGGGCATCTTTATTGCCCGAACACCGGTCGAGTTATTCGACTGTATCTCGTGAGTTTTAGCCGTGTAATAGTTGTAGTTATGAGTACTACTCACGTCAGTTTCTATAATATTATACCTATGTTCATATTTATTAGGTAAGTAGGTACCTAAAGATACCAAACGTTAGGCATCGGAGACTACGTGCAGTTTTGGTATTTCAATTTATAAACGAAAATATATCTAAACAATCTCAAAATTTAGGTATTCACTGGCAAATCAGGCATTGACCTGCTTATTATGGTTGTTAAAAGTTTTGTAACTTCTACGGCTTATAAGTTGCCTCATGCTTTGTGGGTGTGAGTGAGATGAGTGAGTTGGTTAATATATGTAAAGGTATATACAGGGAGTAACAAAAACCCTGTTAAATAAATGAAGTATGTGTACAGATCATTACAAGTAGTCATATAAAAATGTCTAACAATACCTAAGTTATACGTATCTGAAGTTACACGCAGTATCTAAACACAAAAAAATAATACCATTTCCCAAAAATGTTTATGACACCAGCCGTGCCTATTTTTAAATAGCTAAGTAACTAAGGGAAGAGCAAACGCGGAACCGACAAACGGGGGCCGCCTTTGTCGGCTCTTTTGTAGGATGCCGCTCCTGCACCTGTGTGCCTACGGGGAAATGGGGTGCGCGGGCGGCGCGGCATCACTCGGCATAGGCGCGGCCCGCGGCTTACACTCAGTCGCACGTGCTCTCTCATGCAATTTAGTCGTTTCCAGTTTGATCGTCGCGAATTTAGTGTCGAGTGTGATGTCGTATTCTAACGACGAATACTACAATATGTTAATGTGCCTTGGTAGAAGCATTTGTGTGATGTGTTTTTGAAAGCTCTTTTAAGAGCTAAAAATGATGTACCTATCTTGTTTCTTAACAATACAAAATCACACGTGAATTCGATTGTTTAGCCTTTGCTTGACGTAAAATGATTAGAATATGTCAGTGCGGCAGAACGGCACGCAGCACTTGTGTGCTTACCACTATTGGTCAAAGAGACCTTTTACGTCATTAAGTTACGGTCTCGCAATCCTACAACGTTGTGGTATGTGGTATAGGGCACATAAACGTATGGAAAACGCATAAGAAGTAATCTGTGGAATGGCCTCTAGTTCCGTCGCAGTAGGTATGCGCGGTGACTTAGCGTAGCATGGCGGGCGGTGCGGGGTGCGGGCAACAGGCAGCAGGCTGCGTCGGTGATGCAAGTACCTATGTTGTCAATATCTGAGGTCGTAAACATTTTTAGTAACGGCATAAAAGGTATTAATAAAAAGCACACGTAAGATTTGTATGTCTCGTATTTAAATAGAACTAGTATTACTACAACCTTGAGTTGACACTGGATACGCAGCTCGCGGATATAACAGGGTTTTTGTTACTCCCTGTATATATATATTATAAGTGTGTATTTATTCTATTAGTTGTAGTTCATTTATAAGTCTTAGTCGAATAGACCCGCGGGAAGGTGTGGTCGTGTGCGTTTGGTGGCGAGAAGGCAGGTTTATTACTAATTGTATTGTTGTAAGACGTAGTAATGTGTGTTAAATGTACCTACTCACGTTATGTTATCTAATGTTATTATTGTTTTTCTTGATCTAGTATACAACGTAGATAGTGTAGTATTTTTTTTTTAAGTTTTCATTTTATTTCTACATGTGAAGACTTTTTAATGGCTTTGTTGTTACCTAACTTTATTGTATATTTTAGCTTATAATAGTCGATAGTCTTCTAAATTCTAATAAATAAATAAATAATAATTATACATAGTGGTTAAAATTACAGCAAGCCTAACAATCAATGAAAAAATAAGATTTCACTGCTGCATAATATTTACCTATAATGCGTTTTTTTTTAATGTTAAATAATGACATGACGAGCTAGTCGTAAGCCTGCTGTTGAGTGACACGGCTGCCTATATCAGTTCCGGTGTCACTCGGAATTCTAAAGTATAGAATTTCGCGTGACACTGCACTGCGCACTTCATCCTGAGACACCACCACAGTCTAGTTATAAGATTACAAGACTGAGATCAGGTGGGTGATCACGAAACTTTGATTGCAATGCATCAGGATAAGTTTCCATACTAATTATGCAAATGCGTATTCAAACTGTCAAATTCGTATTACGTGTTTCTATCATCGAGTTACATGATTGCCCAGTAGATCTTATTCTTAGACTGTATAAATATTAAAATTAGTAAGGGCTCACACTTACGAATAGTCCACTGTCACCACTCCCCAGTTTCCCGAAGATCTTCCCGTCTGGTCCTACTTGTTTGTCCCACGTGAGGTCTTTCACGTCCCGGGCATGCCTGGACGCTACCTTCGCGAAATAATACGGGTGTCTATGGAAATAGGAACGAATTGGAAACGGATTAGTACATAATGTAAAATAAACATTATATAATAGAATAAGAGGTATTTTCATCCGATTTAAAAAAATGAGGAGGTTAACAATTCGATTTCATGTTCTTTAAACACGGCAAATTGCCTTTATTTTACAAATACTACAATGAATTGCAGTAATATAATAATAATATAATATAACAATTAATTTTTTAAATCATTTCTTTAATGATTTTTTCCTCATATTTCCGTCATATATGAACCCACTGAGATGTGCCCCGCTGTTTCACCCGCGGCTAAAAAATATTCTATGTGTTAGAGCAGCGTAAAAACTGTCTCCATTCCAAATTACTAGGTGGTAGGACTTTTCTGCAAAGTTCGCCTAGATAGGTACCACCGCTTTGTCAGTTATTCTGCCCCCAAGTAGTAGTGTGCAAGCACTACTGTGTTCCGGCTTGAAGGGCACTGTAGATAGTGAAATAACTGGGCAATTGGGACTTTATGATCTTATCTCACAGTCGAGTAATCTTATTACCAGACTGTACTAATGTCTCAGGACGATGTACGCAGTGCAGTGTCACGTGAAACTTTATATTTTTTAGTTCCAAGTGACACTGTTCTGTTATGGACAGCCATGCCGCTTAACATCAGGTGAACGATTAGCTCGTCACATCATTCATTAACATAAAAAATCGCTCAATTTCGTTTTTGCTCATCCCAAGGAACATTTCATTTTTCCTGGATAACATTGTGTCTGGGTGTTGTGGGACCATGGTCCTAGTAGTTCCTGTGTCCTTATTCACATGGAATCCTAATTAGGCTCCAGGATATATGTATGTTATCGGTGGGCGTTATTATTACTATTAATGGTGATTTAAAAAATTTGATGGATACCACTCGGTCGCGTCTTTAGAATGCACTGTAGTGGTAGTTGCCATCCATGCCAATTTTAACCTTAATCTGTCCAAAATTACCGCCAACGTGTTGGTTACATCACATCGGCCAACAAATCGATTAACGACCCCAGCCTTTGTCTTGAACAGACTGATGCTGTTGGTATAATAAATAATAATAATAAATATGTGTGGATATTTCACACAGCGCCATCTAGCTCCAAACTAAGCAAAGCTTGTACTATGGGAACCAGATAACTGATACAATAGTTAGATACATTCTGTTTATAAATATATACATAGGATACAATATAATACCCAGACATAGAACAAACATCGATGTAAATCACGCAAATGTGTGTCCTGGGTAGAAATCGAACCCACAACCCACAGTTCTGAAGGCAGGGTTACTACTAACTAAGCTATCGGGCCAGTCATGTATCAACCGTTACAGGGTCCCAGCGAGTATTTACATCTATTCTATTTAAGCGTGAGTAGTAGAAAACTTAGTTACCTCATGGCTTGATCCGGAGAGACCGAAACCTGTGCGCATGCGCATGCGACTACAGCAGTTAAGCACAGCAAAAATTTCATTTTGATCTGAAAAACCGCATAAAAAGTAGATTAAATATTAGAAGAATATGCTTTGCGGGGAGCTAGATCGGTTTTAAACTCACTGACTAAAATTAAAGATGCCACGGCAGCATATTGATTAACGCCGAATGACTAAAAATCGGGTTTGCCTACAATATATTGTGAATAAAAATATTCATTGACTAAAAATTTTGATTCATTCCCTAAAAATTAAACCAAGGCACGCATGTATATACTAAAATTTCCCCAAGAATTGAACCAAAGCAAGCATGATAATACTACAATTTGCCGTTTAAGCATTGAAAGAAAACGAGGTTAAAAAATAAAACGGGATATAAACATTGAAATCAATCAATTGATCCAATCGATCAATTGAAATGTGAACTGACTAAAAAAAATGTCCTACTTGCAAATTTATTGTAGCATAATGTGAACCTAAATATCAAAAAGCCTTAAAAGCAGAATGTTTAACAATCAAAAGGCTTCCTACCAACTCATCGGTCTTCTGATGATGATATAATGCATTTAATTATTATTTACTATGCAATTATGTGCATTTTAATAAACAATATTACTAATCTATTTTTTTATACAATCTTATTTATTTTTGACTGTTTTGGGTTGACTATTTTATTATCTATGTTTTTGTACTTTAATTTTAGACAAGTATTGAATAAATGTTTTTCTATTCTATTCTATTCTATTCTATGTTTTATTTCTTTGGTTTTTATTTAATTGTATTTTTTTTTTATGGTATAATGGGCATGCGTTTGACAACAGCTCACCTGATGGTAAGTGACGAAGTTGTCTAAGGTGGAGCACGCTTGCCCATGAGATGCCCATTCACTCTTGACTTAAAAAGACCTAGGTTATACCTTGAAGGAAACACTGTTTTTGGGAGAGCATTCCATTCCTTGGCCGTTCAGACTATAAATGAGTCAATTCTCTTTAATCAAATTTTAATTGTATTTATGTAGTAATTAGTGTAATTGGTGTAACCGTAATAATTAAATAAAATAAAGAAATATTGATTCCCATAGGCTACGGTGACCACTTCCCACCAGGTGGGCCGTATGCCTGTTTACTCCCTTTAACATAAAAAATATAATTAAAACTTACATGAACGGCTTATAGAATGTCTCCAGAGTAGTCTTCAGTACCAAGTAGCGTTTGATTCTGCATCACACACATTGGGTTTTCTATTTATATGGCAACCAGTTCCTTTATCTGCCGCGAATAATGTAGCACAGCTGAGGTAAAGTCCCCAGGCTCTGTAAAAGGGGAGTGTGATTCGCTTTTGTTTACTTCCTTCAATATGACGCATGGACGTACGATTTGCACGAAGGAGGATAAACCATTTAATTTTGTAAGATAAATAACGGTTAAGCTCAAGCCAATTAAAAAGTCGAAATTACTCCGACCAGTCGGTTCGGTGTCCTTCTTCTGTCCGGTCTAACTAGCTCCCAGAAGAAGGACATCGAATAATAATAATAACGCCCAATGATCATATACATAGATCCTGGACCCTAACTAGAATTCCCTGTATCTAGGGACCCAGAAACTACGAGGATCATGGTCCCACAACACCCAGACACAGAACAAGTATTTGCGCTTTTTTTTTCTGTGCACAAATACTTGTCTTGTTGCGGGAATCGAACCCGCCGCCTCGCCGCCACCATGGCCCTTGTAGTTCTTGGGTCCCTAGATACAGGGAATCCTAATTAGGGTCCAGGGTTTATGTATGTGATCGTTGGGCCTATAGCTCAGTTGGTAGTTGCTCTGCCTTCTGAACTGTAGGTTGTGGGTTCGATTCCCATCCACGTCTAATATTTGTGTGAAGAACATAGATGTTTGATCTGTTTCTGTGAGTTATATTGTTTTCTATGTATATGTATTTATAAACAAAAAGTATCTAAGTATTGTATCAGTTACTTGATTCTCATAGAACAAGCTTTGCTTAGTTTGGGGCTAGATGTCGCTGTGTGAAATGTCCATAAATATTTATTTACTAGTTGCGCCCCGCGGTTTCACCCGCGGATAAAAAGTATTTTAATTATTTGCTCATCCCACGCGAAAATTTCACTTTTCCGGGATAAAATGTCACCTATATTTTAATCCATAATAAGCTATCTTGCTACCGAATTTCATCCAAATGCATTCAGCCGTTTGAGCGTGAAAGAGTAACAAACATACACACATACAAACAAACACACATACAAACTTTTGCCTTTATAATATTACTGTGATAGTGTGATTATTTTTTTATTATTATTATTATTAGTTAAATTTAATAACACACTTTTGCGTCAGGGAAAGCACCTTTTTATCATTCTGGTGTCGTGATCTAGAGTGACGTTACATTAGTTATCATAAAAGAGGTGAAGCCCCTCATCTTAGTAAGGAGGATAAACGTAACATAATTATTATTTTGTACCTAATTAATTTTCTTCTCAAAGCTGATTAGATAAGAGTTCAATTTATGATCGCATAATAACTAATCCATGTATATCGCATTCGATAGCTATTCGTAGACAAATAATTTCTATGACAGTACATGAGCATAGATCTATATATTTTTTATTCCAAACAATAAACAAAATAAACTATTTTTTATATTTATATTTTTCTTAATTATAATAATTTACACGATGCACCCCGTCGGGTCGTCGCCGTCCGAGACACGTGTGGAGCGACCCGGATGATCCTATAGCAGCCGTAGTAGCGGCTGCGCTAAGATCACTGGATCAGTCTAGCCCTTCTGGCTCAGGTACCGCTTTCAGCACCGGTGTAGGATACCAGCGTAACACAATCAGACACCGACCCCGCCGGCGAGGTCGACGTACCCCCCGTAGGTTAGCTAGAACGGTCGCGACTTTCAATAGGGTCTACTCTTCCAGTGGACGTAGTCTTATCGATCCTCTTATCCCGGCAACGGCCCAAGCCGAAGCTCGCATCCCAGAGTTGCCTCTTGTGCTACTTGCCTCTCACTTTTGACGGCTGTACGCCTTAAGCGCCTGCCCTCCCACCCGGTGACGCTGTAAAGGTCAGCAGAAGCAAACAGCATTAGGCCGTAATAAAAAAAAGAAAATTGGTCTCTCTCTCTCTCTCTACATGAAGAGGTAGTCGGCGTCCCAGTAGTGGGCAAGTATTCGGTTACGTACGTATGACGATGAAAAAAAATTGTCAGTATGCGCCGTCTAATTTGTGTTAGTCTGTGGTTATTATCTATTCTGGTGAGTGTGTAGTGTAACCCAAATCCATGCATTTTGGGAAATGGACCCGCACCGGACATGTTACATGCTTCAATCACAGAGCGCTCTCTGGAGGCCTGTATTTACTGAGTAGTGCGCGCGGTTACATTGTTAGATAAGATACGGGATTAAAATTTAAAATTTTATTTATTTATTTTTTAAGTTTTTTATGTTAATTAATGAAGTGACGAGCTGTTCGTTCACTTGATGTTAACCGACATGGCTGCCCATAACAGAACAGTGTCACTCATAACTCCAAAATATAAAGTTTCTTGTGACACTTCACTGCGCACATCATCCTGACATCAGCACAGTCTGGTAATAAGATTACTCGACTGTGAGACCAGATATACCAGATATGCAGATTATAAAGTCTCAGTTGACCAGTAATTTCACTAGCTACAGTGCCCTTTAAACCAAAACACAATAGTGCACACTACTGCTTGGCGGCCGAATAACTGGCAAAGCGGTGGTACCTACCTAGACGAACTTTGCATAAAAGTTCTACTACCTAGTAAAACTCCTTCACTTAATGAAAACGAAATAACTTGTGACATATGGGAAGCGTTCGGTGATGATGACGCAAGTTCCAAAATTTTTGTTCACCCAAAAAGTGCTCAACGCGCCTAAAGAATATTTCACTTAAAAACTGATTGTTATACTACTACTATTGTTAACTTCACTTAGGCGCGATTCAATTAAAAAAGTAAATCGATTAAGGCCTCTTATTGACTTTTTGTTTGTAAATACAACAAAAACCTATGCTCATAGCACAAATGTTTATCCTGGGTGGGAATCGAACCCACAACCCACTGTTGTAAAGCCCAAGTATTTAAGTATTGTATCAGTTATCTGGTTCCCATAGTACAAGTTTTGCTTAGTTTGGGGCTAGATAGTACTGTGTAATATATTCACACGAATACAAAGTGGAATTTTATTAGTTTTTTCCTTTAATGTATGTATTCAGTCCATGCTATAGAACGCTCTAATATAACTAAATAATAAAAGTACTTATGATATAAAACTTAAATCTAGGTATTATCAAATTTAAATTCTAAAGAAAAGCCTTGTGACATTGAACAAAGCAGGTGTTTGATTGCCTACGAAACATTTACAAAGCTGGTGCCCGCGCTGTGTGTACCGTTAAATAGACATTTCGGCTGTCATGCAGTTATTTTAAGAGGCACTAAATACTAAAACAAAATCATTTTTATTTAAATGGTCCTTGTGCGTATATTCTATAACAAGGTCGGAGTACATACATTTAAGGACAAGAGTGAATTAAATGCCACCGTGTATTATAATTATATATACACGGTGGCATTTAATCTACTATATAAAAATAAGTCAGGTTTTCCTTCCTGACGCTATAACTCCGGAACGCACGAACCGATTACCACGGTTTTGCATTCGTTGGAAAGGTCTCGGGCTCCGTGAGGTTTATAGCAAAGAAAATTCAGGAAAAATCAGGATAAACCAACATTTTAAGTAGATGGCGCCGGTGCGTGATACATTGTTTTTCGTATATTATAAAATGTTTAATAAAGAAACGTCCACCCGAGCGAAGCCGGGACGGGCCACTAGTTCATTATATAAATTCATTATATAAATTATATATACATTTAAATATCTGAATTTCATCTATGAGCAAATAATCCGAGTCTCTTTATTTACGTCCGATTAATTTCCCGTACATCATTTGATAATGGAACTATACAGTTTCCCGTGCAGCGCAGAGTCAACATAATGGATGAGCATTGCATTTGGCGAGCGCCCAAATTTACTGCCAGATACTGTATGTAGCGACATGCCGGTACATAAATGTCGTTCTAATATACAACGTTGCTTTCTAATTAAGTTTAGTTTAGCTTTGACGTCATTATCGCAATAATAATTCCTTGGCCATAATGCTTCCCTGTACGGAATGAGCTATATTCAGCAGCAGAAATCTTCAGGCTTGAAGCGATGCATTAGCGGCATGTCTATAGTATTACAGGGCCTATCTACGCTTATTTGCAACTGTAGCGTGATAAAATCGATTGATTGAAACATAAAAATATACATACCATATAACATAAATATATACCAACGAGTTTCTGCCCGCAGCTTCGCCAGCGGCGTGACCTATGGGATAATAATGCAACCACCCATTTCACCCTCCTAAGGGTGGCATTTCGAAAAATCCTTTCTTAGCGGATGCCTACGTCATAACATTTACTTGCATGCCAAATTTCAGCCCGATCGGTCCAGTGGTTTGGGCTGTGCGTTGATAGATCACTATGTCAGTTAGTCAGTCACCATTGAGTTATATATATTTAGATATATGAACATATTATTAATGTCATAAATAAATGTGACATTTTATGAAAATAACAAGGCATCGCGTTTTCATCAATAAATAGTTTTATAAACTCAGTAGGTGCTCCCGAAACATCTCGCATGATGTATAAATAAATAAATAATTGTGTCCATTTTACACAGCGCCACCTAACCCCAAACTAAGCAAATCTTGTACTATGGGAACCAGATAACTGATACAATACTTAGACACTTTTGTTTGTAAATAAATACATAGAATACAATATAACACCCAGACACAAAACAAACAAACTTACTTACACTAAGGTTAGCAACAATACGTAAGACTTATTATCATCCTTAAACGCAGCACTAATGGGAAATCCCGGGGACACAATATAACCATTTTTGAAAGCCGTATTAAATTTACCTTATTACACGGGAAGTCTAACGTAACTAACGCCCGTCAAGACTAAAGTTCGACAGCTCATGATTTCGTCCTACTTACCACTATGCATTTGGGTATGTCACAGAGAAATAAGTGGGAATTTGGGAAATGTCAAACTTTAGTCCAGACGGGCAAGAGACAAACTTTTAAAACAGTGGATAAACTCCCTAAATGACCTACGCAACATTTAGTAAGATATTCTGGTCTGCTCGTGGTGTATACGCAAATAGAAATAAATACAGAAAATATAAATAAAAATAAAAAAAGTTTGTTGTTGTTTTCTGTGCAGATTTTTTACAGTGTTTCAACACGCAATACGGCATGTTTTAAGCACTGAGATTCACGCGTCGTGCAGTACTCGCTCCCCCAGCGTTCGTTGCGGACTGACTCGACGTAGTATCTGCTTTGTGTTTTAGTATCCGCTTCGCGGGTGTCAATCCCGTGTTCCGAGCGGGGTATCTGACTTTTTTATAGGATCTGTGGAAATAAAGTAATAGTTAAAAAAATTGTTGATAGTCCTAATTGTGATCTGTGTGGAGTCAAAGACGACCTATATCACTTTTTGATGGAGTGTGTTCGGAGTGCTCCCTTGAGCAACGATTTATCTGATGAGTTCAACCTTAATCGCCTAGATGTGGGTATTTTAAAGCATATTATCCGCACAGACATCCAACGTGGCTACTCTGCTGTAACATAAATTTCCTTCCCTGTCTATTATACCATTTTTTGTACTAGGTATGGGGCTGACATCGTTGGACGAATCAGTTTCTTAAAAAGAAATAATTAAAAAAATAAAATTGTTTATAATAAATTATATATTAAGTGTCACTGTCAACTACAAAAAAGCCAATAAAGTAGAATAAATAAATTATGTTATATATATGTTAAAAAAGACCCGGCCCTGTGGTAAAGCTGCACAAAAATAGATATTCCGTGCTTATCATAGTACACTTGAGTATTTCTGGGGTACCAAAAGGTACCAGTGGAACTCCTAGGTGACCCACGTAGGTTCCAAGGGTAAGAAACTGCACTATCCATTATCCTATTCACATACACTTATAACTTGCATCATACAAACATCATATTGCACTTAGGTACCTTAATTCAGGAGGAAGGCGTATTTATTTACGTGCTCATCAAAACGTTTCAAGTTATCAAGCAAATGTACGTGTAGGTATGTATGTGGGTATATTTGCAGTGACAGAGCAAACAGAGACATACGGTGAGCGAGAATCGTAGGTACTGACAAGGTGGAAAGGGTTACGGTTAGAAAATGATTAAATTTGGAATAAAATTAGATTCAAACTGTTATCGTAGATATTGCGTGGAAAACTGTTGTTACGATTATGGTATAAATTATCATCAAAATCGCTACAACAGGATGGGCCTTGGCCTGGTCAAGAATATCTCGCCAGACTGGTCGGTTTCTTGCTTTGAGTTTCCAGCCTCTAACACCGATTGTTTTCAGGTCCTGCTCGACGCCACCTAGCCAGCGGAGTTTTGGTCTACCACGATTTCTGCGACCATCTGGTTTGCCTTCTAGGAGACGTTTGGGTGTTCGCGTCTCTTCCATGCTTTCCACATGGCCTAGCCAGCGAAGGCGACCGAGCTTTATGGACTTGATTACAATCAGTTCCCCAAACAAGTTGTAGAGTTCGTGGTTCTATCTCGTCCGCCAGTAATCACAGTCTAGTACTGCACCAAAGATTAACCGCGAGATCTTTCGCTCAAAAACTAACAAGTTGTTTTTGTCCTTTTTGCTTAGTACCCAGGATTCGGAAAATAGAGAAGGATTATGGTATACGCCTTCACCTTTCTTACATCGTGGGGTGACATGGCTGATCTCATTAGTTTCATCAAGGTTATAAGAGGGACCTATGAAACCTGTAGCAATTATAATTGTGTACTGTGCCCATTGGATCTACTGCACCATAAACTATACCTACACAACGATAGATAAAAGATGATCATCATAGTGTTGGTTTACTTAAGCGGATCTGTGGTTTTGTATATATTTTCTCTATGTATTAAAAATGTAGATTCCTAAAGTGGTGCTAAGGAAACTAGTCCCTAAACACAACACAACCGCTAACATCAAACATTTAGATTCCCAAAGTGGTGCTAAGGAAACTAGTCCCTAACCACAACACAACCGCTAACATCAAAAATTTGGATTCCCAAAGTGGTGCTAAGGAAACTAGTCCCTAAACAGAACACAACAGCTAACATCAAAAGTGCCCTAGATCGAGATAAATCTACGAAATACAGCAACATTTTGTAGCATCGTTCATAGCTTCCATCCACAAAAGAACTTTTCCCTAACCTGTACCCGTAACTGGGCCAGCAGATCTGCATGTTTGTGCAAACACCGAGGGAAGCTTTGCACCACAGAATCCAGTAATGGAGCAAAAAATATCAAAATTTCTGCTGGAAATATACGAGCAAATTAAATGTATATAGACAATGTGAATCTGGGACGATGCTGCATTTTTTGAACATTTACTATATTTTTTGAACATTTGGCTGAGATTTTGTTTCATGTTATAAACTCGGCACGTTTGCAAATTTAGCTTTATTTCTTGTGTGTATACGCTGTAAATTTCAGAAGCCTAATACAGGCGGTTTAAAAATTCTGACGCCACTGTTACTTAGTAGGAAATAATTAAAAATATAAAATATATTCACAGGGCTCTAGTACCTCTTAACTACTTACTGCCTAAGGACATGTGAGCTTTAGTGATCTTTTTTATGGACCTTAATCTTTAATTTGTGGGCTTATAAATTGTGGTTGTAATTACGCTGCTCAGAGTGAAGCTTGATTAGCCGTTCTTAGCCGATCGATAAAGTTGGGCAACGTTCGCTGCGATCACTTCTTAAAGCCCTAACAAATGTTCCACCGCTGCTGACACCGACAAGATGCCATGCCGAGAAAAAATCCTCCAACAAGCGTACACACTCCAACCGCATGGATTCTACCTTTTTTTGAGGGCGGGAAATGCCCTCGCACTTTGACACCTCGGCAGGGGGTATGTGGTACTCGAACCCACTAATACCCCCCCGTGATCCTTCCGCCGCTGGGATGGAGCGAGATGGTGTCATGATTGCATTGACCATCTCGCCCCAGCGGTAGGTCCTCCGGGCCTCTGCGCCAGTGGGTGGGTAACCTTCCACCTCAGTTGCCCACCAGATAGGTACTTAGACATCACCCACGTGGCCTATAGGAAACGAAGGAGAACATAAAACTCTTTCTTAGTGGATACCTTTTTTTTATGTTATTGAATGATGTGACGAGCTAGTCGTTCACCTGATGCTAAGCGACACGGCCGCCCATAGCAGAACAGTGTCACTCGGAACCCTAAAACATAGAGTTTCAAGCGACACTGCACTGCGCACATCATCCTGAGACATCAGCACAGTCTGGTAATAAGATTACTCAACTGTGAGATCAGATCATAAAGTCTCAATTGCCCAGTAATTTCACTAGCTACAGTGCCCTTCAAACCGGAACACAGTAGTGCTTGCACACTACTGCTTGGCGGCAGAATAACTGGCAAAGCGGTGGTACCTACCTAGACGAAATTTGCAACAAAGTCTTACCACCTAGTATAAAGTCCTACCACCTACACATTACAAAGAACACACCCTCCTAATTTCAAGTCTCTAGGACCAACGGTTTAGGCTCTGCGTTGATATATAAATCAGTCAGTCAGTCAGGACTTAGAATGTTATATGTATAGATGGACCCCGAGCATGCTGCAACCAGCATATCTCGATCAATAATTATTATACCATCCAATTAAACCACGGCGGGTTTAACTCAGTAATTAATGGGAAATTTGATGCCAATATGCATTTGAAATTTTGGCCACGTTTCATAAATGAATTAGGCAATCCACATACTATAAGTACTCTAATTTAATGGTTTAAATTATTAATATCGTCCCAGGCCATATTTAAAAATATGGTGCACAAATATTATCTGTCATGTTAACTGCAGCTATCTAGTATTATACTGTAACTTTTTCGTGCTTTTGTAATAAATATGTATTAGTTTCACGTCATGTTATGGAATGACGTGACGAGCTAACCGTTCGCTTGATGTTAAGCGACAGGACTGCCCATATTAGTTGCAGTGTCACTCGAAACTCCGAAGTATAGAGTTTCGCGTGACACTGCACCCGTCATTCTGAGACATCAGCACAATCTAGTAAGATTACTAGACTTTGAGATCCGGTCATCCAGTAATTTTATTAGCTACAGTACCCTTCAAACCGGAACACATTATACAAATACTGTAGGTATTATTAAGGGAAATAGTAAAAACTAGTCGTTTTATTAATAAAAACAAGTCTAATGAAAGTTTTTATCATAAACGTTCACCATTAGAGCTTATTCCGCTGGCGAAATATTAAAAGTGAATAACTCTCATAAAGTAGACTTTGCTTAAGGTACGGTTTCGCTGCGACGTCTCATGCGTCTGACCGATATTACCTTACAATCGCTTTTTTTAATTTAATTAACGACGTTAAAATTTTCATTGTCGACTGCTTGTGTTACGCAATCCTTTCTTTATCTTCTCATTCGTAGTCTAATGATTTGTTCTACATGAATAATTATTTGTGACAATAGTTTTTGTAACAGTAGGTATCAATAATTATAATAATATTAATAATAACGCCCAACGATCACATACTTCGATCCTGGAGCCTAACTAGGATTCTCTGTGTCTAGGGACCCAGGAACTACGATAACCAAAACCCAAAACACCCAGACTCAGAACAAGTATTTGCGCTTTTTTCTGTTCTCAAATACTTGTCCTGCCAGTGGAATCGAACCCGCCGCCTCCGGGATATGAACCGATCTGCTCAACCACTACACCACATAGGCTGTCCAATGTATGTGTGTCAATACATCTTTGCTACTATTTTCGTTTGACCACTATTTCTATGATGATATCTGATAACTTAAATAATCAAAACAACCATAAATCTTTTTTATCAAATAACTAGTTGCGCCCTGCGGTTCCACCCGCAGATAAAAAGTATTTTAATTATTTGCTCATTCCACGGGAAAATTTCACTTTTCCGGGATAAAATGTTGCCTATATATTAATCCAGTGTATAATCATCCAAATCCATTCAGCCGTTTGAGCGTGAAGGAGTAACAAACATACACACATACACACATATTACGGTGGCAATGTCCAGTTGTAAACTCTATGCGCAGCGGGTAGTACCGTAATTTACCCTGTTGTAGCATTTAAATTTATTACAGTGGCAACACCGGTAGCTGTCATCGCTCCCCCACCCATCTGGCTATAAAAAGGGAGCGCTCGGTGTACTACGGATCATTCTTGCTCCGGACACGGCCCGGTGCGCATGCTGAAAGCCTATAGCTGTACAGTTGGCCCGCCATGCAAGGTTTCGTAGTATAATTATACTATATATAATTATTAGTATGTAGTATCGTAATGCCACTATACTACGCGAAAATACCATAATTTTATCTTCAGGTCAACCGACTTGTATTAACAGTTAACCCATTAACTTTTTAATATTTACCTTACATATCGGGAATTTATTACTTTGCCTTAAGATTTCGTAAATACTCGTGATTAAAACGAAATATCACTAAGGATACACGCAAACACTAAAAAAAAGGGACAATATTTTTTGAGGTTCTAAATCCAACCCTTCCGCCATGCCTAATCCCAAGCCTATAACTATTATAAAACTATTATAAAGGCGAAGGTTTATACAAACTTTCGCCTTTATAATATTAGTCTGATAAAATGTCGCAAAGTCGTAATATCGGAAACCCAGCGTAAGCAATTTCAATTTCCAAGCTTCGCGACTGCCTCTCCACGGATACATTAAGCACTTAACTATCACTGTCTGCTTGCTTTCTACTTGGCCCGTTTTATAATAAAATTGTAGGAAAAAAATTTCAAGCTCATATTTTTTTAAATCATGCACTGAAAATGTTGGTTGTTAGTTTATAACTGTTACCTTTGGCTTATGAAGTTTAAGATTGTGTTTGCGGATCTTAATAATAATAATAATAAAGGAAGGGCAGGGAGCTGCATGGGCGGTTCTATCGGGCCCTGACAGGGCCCGATGTGGACCTTCATGCATCGGTGAACTGGCTGCGTTTCGGCGACCTATTCGGGGAAACCGAGGGTTTTGTCTGTGCAATTGCAGACGTTATCAAGACGAACAACTACCGGAAATATATCATGAAGGACGGTACGGTCGACATATGTCGGGCATGCCGCCGTCCCGGAGAATCTCTCCGACATATCATTTCCGGTTGTTCTCATCTTGCTAACGGAGAGTACTTACACAGACATAACCTAGTGGCCAGGATCATCCATCAGCAGCTTGCCCTTCAGTACGGCCTTGTCGAGTCCGAGGTGCCGTACTACAAGTACACACCGGGGCCGGTTCTCGAAAATGGCCGTGCATTGCTCTATTGGGATCGCTCTATCATCACGGACAGGGCTATTGTAGCTAATAAGCCTGATATCGTGCTGATAGACCGGTCCCAACGCCGTGCAGTGCTCGTTGATATCGCTATTCCACATGACGAGAACCTCGTGAAAGCTGAGAAGGACAAACTCAGCAAGTACCTTGACTTAGCTCACGAGGTAACCGCCATGTGGAGTGTTGACTCAACGAGCATTGTTCCGATAGTTGTTTCGGCGAACGGCCTTATAGCGAAGAGCCTCGACCAACACCTCGAGAGGCTCTCGTTAGACGGTTGGATCAAGGGTCAGATTCAGAAGGCAGTACTTCTTGACATGGCACGTATTGTCAGGAGGTTCCTCACTCTGCAGCCCTAACCACCGGTAGCTTGGGCCTTGCCCCGCTGCTGGCGGCACACTAGGTTTAGGTTTTTTATTGTATTTTTGTAATGTTACTTTTATAGAAATATTGTAAAAAACTTAAATTTAAGATTGTAAATAAATAAATGAATAATAATAATAATATGTGTGGACATCTCACACAACGCCATCTAGCCCCAAACTAAGCAAAGCTTGTACTATGGGAACCAGATAACTGATACAATACTTAGATACTTTTTGTTTGTAAATACATACATAGAATACAATATAACACCCAGACACAGAACAAACATCGATGTTCATCACACAAATGTTTGTCCTGGGTGGGAATCGAACCCACAACCCGCAGTTCAGAAGGCAGGGTCACTACCAACTGAGCTATCGGGCCAGTCAGTATAAACAAGTTTATTTATTTTAAATTCAAATTTATCATTTACTTCTTGTCTATTTGTGTTATGATATACAATACAAATGATAGTGTCTTAAATAACACATAATATAATAATATCACACACGAATTGTTGTCAGTTTATGTATGTCATTCATTTATTTAATAAGTTGATTATCTTCAAAAAGCGCGAAATCCAAGGTGGCGATTTTGTGATGTTATTTGTAAGTAAACAGAAAGCTTTCAACTGTCAAGCCAAAACAAAGTCTTTAGCTTGCATAAATTATTTTTTTATAGTGACAACTAGATGCTAATTGTTGATTTCAATCAAATATTATAAAAATATCAATCACATCACACTAATATTATAAAGGCGAAAGTTTGTATGTGTGTTTGTGTGTATCTGTGTTTGTTAGTCCTTCACGCCCAAATGGCTGAATGGATTTGGATGAAATTCAGTACCAAGATAGCTTATAAACTGGATTAACATATAGGCTACGTTTTATCCCGGAAAAGTGAAATTTGCCCGTAGGATGAGTAAATAATTAAAATACTTTTTATCCGCGGGTGAAACCGCGGGGCGCAACTAGTTTTATAATAAGTATGTGCAATAAGTACACGAAATGTTTTGCTTGTTTGAGTGATTGATTTTTCTGGGGTCTTGGGGACCGAGTGCTCTCCAAATTTTTAACGATCTTTCTAAACGTCGCATTTTGGTCACGTGTTCAAAGCAACACGTGACCAAAATGCTGGCCTCTACTTCGGCCAAAGATTAAGCATTGCCATTCAACGTGGCAATGCTGCCAGAATATTGGGCACGTTGCCTAGTGGTAGTGGTTTGTTAGATTAAGTTTTATTTTTATAGTTTTCTGTTTTATTTTATTATTATAATTGTGTCTACCTGATCCTAAAGAAGTAAAGACGTATATTTTTAATTTATTATAATTATTGTGACAACTCAAACGAGTGCTAATGCGAAAATGAGTCTGTATAACTTAATTCACATCCCGCCGCTTTGAGATGTGACATAATTGCATTACACAATTTCATAACATTACGAAAGCTTAAATAAATGTCGGCATTTCCACAATTTTCGCAAATACACGTACATTTCGGCGAATTTTGGCCAATTTTGTGATGTTAACTCGATAATAACTTGAGACGGAGTGTAATTTAGATAATTAATGTAATCTGAAAGAATTATGCTGAGCTTTTTAATTAAATTATATTAGTACGTACGTATCTATGTACATTTATTCAAAATTTATCAGAGCGCCTTTTCGATGCTACGCGTGACCAAAATGCTGGCACTCATTTGGCACACCGCATCAGCATTGCAATTCAACGGGGCAATGCTGCCAGCATGTTGGGTACGCTACCCACTGGTGGTGGGCTGGAACATTTGGACTGTCTATAGATCATTACGGCTAGTATATAGTACATTTTTTGTAGTAGTGTTTCATATTAGTTATTATATCATTGGTGTCGATTCTGTGTCGCATTATCTAAAACTAAAGTAAACTTAAAGTATGGCGGTACTCTTCTGATAAAAGGGAAACGAAAAAGACGGAAATATGTTAATTTCGTTTAGCTTTAGAGTATGCGACACAGAATCGACACCATTGTAGTATTAAGTTGAAAGACAAAAAAATGTATATATATTCTATATTGTAACCACCACGTCACTCGTAAGACTTTTGTTTATTTAAAACTAACGAGATCATTTTTTTGTATGGGTAAGCAACTGTTTCTAGCTGAAATTTTGCTGGACGAAAAGCTTTTAGCTTGTACATTTATGATACGCATATTAATAGTTTGATAATAAAATTAGATTGGGATTAAGGAGGCTTCGTGGGCTGTTGCTAAAAACACTACCATTGACAACCAAAACTGGAATAATATTATTTTTATTTTATTTTACTGTAATAAGTTCGGTAACAGACAAAAGGCCATTACATACATTTGCACAAAATCAACATTGATACACCTATATAAACCTAAAGTCCAATTATAACCGTATACAACTTAAACTAAGAAATCTTTGACACTATATAAATAAACTATTTTGATTTATAATGAAGAGACATGGAAAACTATTTTCTCGTGTTGTCCCATTATTATGGAACTACGGATGAAACTTAGAATTTGCTAAGCGATTGAACTCTATAATGAGAATTAAATACCTATTCCCAAACTACTAGAAACAAAATAGAAGCAAATGCCAACACTAAATAAAAAAGCATCACCTAGAATTTTCGATGAAAGAGTTCGCCGCAACGGCGCTTGTCCAATATCTTTAAAACGAAACAATATTGAAGCAAAACCACTGGAAGCCTACTAAAAAATTCAAAATCTAATTCCTTGAAACATTTATCCATTTATTTATTCAACGGCAGTAATAAAATTCGAACGGTCTAGTATCGACTGAATACGCGAGTGGTTTTGGTTTATATGTCTCGAAGACTGGAAATCTGCTAAGCAAGCAATTTTAAGATTAAATCCTACGGGAGCGGGTCGCGGCAGATATAAAACTTGGTCGTCACATTGCCTCGGTTCCTACTAGTTGTTTGTCATAAAAAGTGAACTATTTCCATATGAAGTATTTATTTCTAGATGCTTTAAATTTTGGCTAATGTATAAATAACTGAGTTTTGGCGGGAACGCGAAAAAGATTGCGAAACCGCATTGTATTATTTTCCAAAACTTGTGTTATTTTCAGTGTTAGTGCATAAAATTGGTGGCATTCTATATTCTGGCATAAGTGCTGGATTACAGGCGTGAGTGTGGGATAATGGTATAATGATGGTGAAACGTTTCTTTTCGTGTTGTTTCCAAAACTCCATAGAAGCTTCAAGTAAAGTTGCCACCACTTTACTAGGAGTGTGAGTTTGACTAAACTATGCCTTGACTATGACTTGACTTGATGACTTCGACTGTGACTTGACACATATTTGCGTGAAATATCATTAACTTGATAAATTATCAATTACTTGACACTGGCTAAATACACGGACGTGTGGAGCCAAAACTTAAAAAAAAAATTCAACTATTTTTAAGGGTTAAATTTGCATCAATTACCTTAATTTCATATTAATAAATACTTGAATGACATGTTATTTTCCAGTGATTTTTATTTAAGTACGAAACCGAACCATTTTGATAAAATTTCCATACAACTAACATATCGAATACATTGTAGTTTTTCAATGGCAAACCAAAGACTAGGGTCCGTATTACAAAACGATGCGCAGAGATTTCATTCACTAATTGATCGCTTTATGAATGAAATGTCTGCTTGAGCACCGATTGATGACTGAGCATCGTTTTGTAATAGATAATAGAGATTGATCAGTTTTCTTGTTCAACTGACTCACGCATCCGTCCAATCACGGCCAGTCAGTGTTGCCAGCCAAAAACAATTCACCCTAATTTAGAAAAAAAAACTGAGTTCACTTTAGACCACACGACTGAAGTAAAACTTCTATACGAAACGTGACTTTCTCTCTCTATCTTCACCGCCCGATCAATTTCCATAACTCACTCGTGACGCATTCACTAGCTTACTCCCCAAGTCAAGTGTGTGTAAAGAAATATTACTTCAAAAAGTTAATTATCCACGACTCAAGCTTTAACATTAACCGTGTTTAGAGCAGTTTATAGTAGGGACGCCCGCATTTTAGCGAGGAAATGGATTTCTCGTTTGCTCGGTGACGGAATGAGTCGATTCTTTTCCGTTATAGGTCGCACTGACGAAGCGGAAGCTCTACTTATTGGTATATATGTATTAATTTCTCTATATTATTTATTTCTTTAGATCAATGTGAATTATTTTCCTCCGTTACATGTAAGAAAAGACCTATACTATATCTGTTATTAGCACTGTCGACCACAGTGGGTAAGCCAGCCAGCATACTCTCGCTCACACGAAACCGAACACTCGAGCGTCTACACATGCTTTGCGATTGAAATTTGTGATACAAAAATGTCATCGTGTATGATTAGATACTGCAAAAACCAATCGGAGAAAAAAAGGGACGGAATCACTTTTCACAAGTACAGGTTTTTGAAATAATATACCTGAATAAAATATACATTTTTCATTTTGTATAAATTGCTCTAGCTTCACGATGTGGCATAAGCAGCCATATTGGCAGAGCGAATAACGCAACCTACAAGCAATGTAACGCTGCGTGTTTGGATCATTTGGTTAGACGATATTTTGGTCTCGTAAAGCGCCGTAGCGGATTTAAAATTAAAACAATTTTTTAAATAGCTTTCTAGTGAGTAGGATATTATACCTATATTGCCTGTAAGTAGATATGCCTGTGTAACAGACTAGTGCTATATCTACAATCTGGAAAACTTAAATCATTTCCGATCTGAGATTAACCAATTCCAAGAAACATCGGAAAAAGACTGCAAAAGCCAGTTTTTCTCGTAAAAATCGTATAAAAACAAATTTCCCTATTGAAAAATACCGAGCGGTATAATCCGATAACCTTCCCCTAAACACGATACGCGTGGTATTCTAACTGCTAAGATATTTCGCAAGATAAATACAGCAGTGCAAGTTTGGTAGTTTCTTGGATATTAATCTATGCACTAAGGTATAAATTATTCAATACTAGTAGTGCTTCGCGGTTTCAGCCGCGGATACAAAGTATCCTCTATGTTAAACCAGCGTATAAGCGTACATTCCAAGTTTCATTAAAATCCATTCAGTAGTTTTTGCTAGAAACAGTAATAACTTCGGTCGCTTTATTGAGTCCAGAGCCAAGATAGCTGCAAAGAAGCTTGGTGTTTTATCTAAGGTTAAGCAGTTTTTTTCGTCAAATCAGCTGCTTCACCTTTACCAAGCTCAGGTCAGGGCCTGCATGGAGTACTGTAGCCATCTGTGGGATGGCTCGGCCCGATACCAGCTTGCGACTTTGGACACAATTGAGCGGCGTGCTAAGAGGCTTATCAACGATGAGACACTAATTAAAGGGAAAGTTCAAAGCCTTGAGCACAGACGCAAGGTCGCCGGTCTGTCAGTCTTCTATAGGCTACATTTTGGAGAGTGTGCGCATGCCCTTCATCAACTCATTCCTTCATCTCCTTTCCATCATAGAACTACAAGACTTGGTGATTCGTCACACCCTTACGTTGTTAGTGTACCCCAAGTCCACACTAAGCGTTTTGCTGACTCATTTATAGTCCGAACGGCCAAGGAATGGAATGCTCTCCCAAAAACAGTGTTTCCTTCAGGATATAACCTTTTTGTCTTTCTAAGTCAAGAGTGAATAGGCATCTCATGGGCAAGCGTGCTCCACCTTAGACAACTTCGTCGCTTACCATCAGGTGAGTTGTTGTCAAACGCATGCCCATTTTATCATAAAAAAAAAAAAACAGAAACAGTAATACACCTACATACATACAAAAATTTCGCGCTTATAATATTAGTGAGGGTAAGGATGCACAAATAGTATGTTCAAAAGAACTAACATTTGTTTGGGCAATTAAGCATTTTCTATCTATCTAATATTTATCGATATTAAATTATTATTATTATTATATTTATCGATTATAAGTTGTGAGATCCATGATCTAAGTCGGTTACTTTATTAAGTCTCTACTTAAGAGAACTTATGTCTTAAGTTATTGCGTAATTAGCTAACCTTACAAAATCTTATGTTGTATGTTAGTGACCTTATCAATATTTATCGATTATGTATCAATATTTAATAATTATGTTTTTTTTTAAATCTCAGATCTAAAACGGCTGAATGGTGTGTTTAAATTTTCAGCATAGGTTAGGCCTACAATATAACTAACAACTATATAACTACACAATCTTAATATTATCAATAGAATGGCATTAAATTATGTAAGATTACTTCGAGTGACTACTTTTTCTAATAAAGTTTCCCACAGAAAAACTGGAAACTCGTGAATGCAGCAGTGAGCTGTTTCATTTTTTTTTTTAATAAAATAAATATTTGTGGACGTTTCGCACAGCGCCAAGTTGCCAAGCTTTGCTTAGTTTGGGGATCTATCCCTAAACTAAGCAAAGCTTGTACTGATGGAACCAGATAACTGATAGAATGCTTGGATACTTTTTGTTTGTAAATACATACATAGAATACAATATAACACCCAGACACAGAACAAACATCGATGTTCATCACACAAAAAATTGTACTGGGTGGGAATTTAACCCACAACCTACAGCTTAGAAGGCAGGCTTACTACCAACTGAGCTATCGGGCCAGTCTTATATATAATCTACTAGCAGCCCGCCCCGGCTTTGCACGGGTATTTTATATATGTCTATTATAAATTGAGATATATATAAACTTACAACTATCCTATCTCTCAAGTTGGATCGAACTGCACATGGTGACACGAGATTTATATATATTAAGATTATGTCATAATAATAATTAATATTGTTAGGTAATCAAATATTCTTGCTTATGGTGAGATAAAACCTATCCAGCGCTATGCAATACCATGTATACCCGGCGGTACAGTGATGGATGGCAAAAATAAATTTAAATATTTATTTTTACTCGTTTATTTCATTTTACGTCAAACAGATTGGGAGACCTCGGCCGAGTTGTTTTCAAAATTAGATCTGTCTTGGTAAATCAATCAAGATTTTTTTATTTACAAGAATTTTAAGGGATTCGGAGCTTAAAGAAGACGAATTATGCTTAAAGAATTAATTTTGGAACGTATCCTAAAAACTACAGTGATGGTGCACACAGAGCAGAAAAACAAAACACACTCGAGGCAAGCAGAGCAAAACATCAAATTCAAACACTGGTGTGTTTGAATTTGATACACACACAGGGTTATTGTACACCTCGGGGGTGTAATCACAAGACTATGATTGCAATGTAACGGATGAAATTTCCATACTAACTATGCACATAAACTGCGTATTCAAACTGTCAATTTCATACAATTTTTATGTTTCTATCTGTTGCAATCGAGTTACGTATACGCCCAGCAGATACCAAAAATTATAAAAATGAAGACAATTATTTATATAAAGTCTAACAATGGGCGGCCTAAAAGAGATCTCTTGCAGGCAACCTTTGGATAGTAGAATTTAACGAAAAATGAAAATAAACATTGATTGCAATGCAACAGATCTAATTTCAATCCTAATTGGAAAATTTCTATTGTAACTATGCACAAAAGCTGCGTATTGAAACTATTCAATCGATACTATGTGTTTCTGTTGGTTGCAATCGAGTTACATGATCGCCTAGCAGATCATAAAGTCTCATTGCCCAGTAATAGGCTTTATGGCTACAATATTTTTATTGCATAAATAAGTAATATACCTAAAAAAATAGACAATCGTAAAAATAAAAATTAAATATCTCAAAAATTGACTAAGTTACAAGCATTATAAAATACAGGAATAAAAAAAGACAGCCAAACACGCAGTGACGTCAGTTACCAGCCCTCATAGTAACTCATTACTAAGCTGTGGTACCACTAGGAAAGCTTCATAGTAACTATGAGGAAGCTCCTTACGATCTCAGTTTTGCAAAAAAGGGACAGGCGATGCCCTCCTGTAGAAATGTTTAAAGGGTTTTCACTAGGTGGTAGGACTTTGTTGCAAAGTTCGTCTAGGTAGGTACCACCGCTTTGCCAGTTATTCTGCCGCCAAGCAGTAGTGTGCAAGCACTACTGTGTTCCGGTTTGAAGGGCACTGTAGCTAGTGAAATTACTGGGCAATTGAGACTTTATGATCTGATCTCACAGTCGAGTAATCTTATTACCAGACTGTGCTGATGTCTCAGGATGATGTGCGCAGTGCAGTGTCGCTTGAAACTCTATGTTTTAGGGTTCCGAGTGACACTGTTCTGTTATGGGCGGCCGTGGCGCTTAACATCAGGTGAAAGACTAGCTCGTCACATCATTCAATAACATAAAAAAAAAGGGCGTACTACTCTGTTATTTATTTACTGATTTTTCAATGATTACATTCATTTTTAAGCTATCTTATGAAAATAATAATGATGGTTCTACTAATATAGCTGTAAGTCTTATTGTTACTAACAAATTGGATTGAATTATCTGTAATAAAATGACATTTATTTATTATTTAATAATAATAATAATATGTGTGGACATCTCACACAACGCCACCTAGCCCCAAAATTAAGCAAAGCTTGTACTATGGGAACCAGATAACTGATACAATACTTAGATACTTTTTGTTTGTAAATACATAGATAGAATACAATATGACACCCAGACACAGAACAAACACCTATGCTCATCACACAAATGTTTGTCCTGGGTGGGAATCGAACCCACAACCCACAGTTCAGAAGGCAGGGTTACTACCAACTAGCTAACGGGCTAGTCAAAATAAATAATATTTATTTGTTCATTTTTAATAGTAGTCAAAAAGCTTATTTCATTATACATACTTTTTTTTACAATATTTGTACCTTCGCAAGTTCTGTTCCAAAAACAAGTTTAATATATTTAAATAATTTTTTTGAGGTATTGGCTTACACTAAAGCAAGATAAAGCGTTTTCAGATCTTTCTCTCTCTCTCTGTCTGTCTCTTTCTATCTCTTTCTATCTCCAGAGTTCACACTTTTCGCACTTACACCGCTCAGACGCCGCGCCGGCTTTGATACAGAACACTTCATTTGCTAACAATCACTGCGGAAGACAAAAGCCTGCTTAGTGTTTACACTTTACGGCGAACGGGTGGTTGCACACTGAGGGAATATCAACGCTGAGAAAATTTATATATTAATGAAAGAAAAATATGAGGTCTTCCTCTTCTTAAACGTGAGTGTTGCTTAGCGGTAGTCCGTACAGTAAAGCAGCCGACGTTGGCAGTGGCTAAGTACCTAATACTTGTAGGTTCTTATACGATATCAGGCGCCGACAGAGGTTAGACTCACTAAACATGTGTTTGTGGCAGCTTTCGATGTTGGCAGTAGCTAAGTACCTAATACTTGTAGATAAACTTATACGATGTCAGTCGGCGACAGAGGTTGGACGCACAAAGCACGTGTTGGTGGCAGATTTTGACGTTAGCTAAGTATCTAATACTTGTAGGTTCTTATATGATGTCAGGCGGCGACAGAGGTTGGACGCACAAAGCACTTGTTGGTGGCAGATTTTGACGTTAGCTAAGTATCTAATACTTATAGGTTCTTATATGATGTCAGGCGGCGACAGAGGTTGGACGCACAAAGCACTTGTTGGTGGCAGATTTTGACGTTAGCTAAGTATCTAATACTTATAGGTTCTTATATGATGTCAGGCGGCGACAGAGGTTGGACGCACAAAGCACGTGTTGGTGGCAGCTTCCGACACACGACGTTACCTAAGTACCTAATACTTTTTACTTAATTTTTATGAGATATTGCCTTTATTTTCCACTAAACACTACAACGATATAATAATAAAAAGCATTTGGACTATGTACTGGCCGCGATGACAGTCCAAATGCTCCAGCCCACTACCAGTAGGTAGCGTACCCAACATGCTGGCAGCATTATCTGTTGAATTACAATAATAATTGATAATAAGTGCCTAATACTTGTAGATTCTTACACGATGTCAGGCGGCGACAGAGGTTGAAAGCACTAAACACGTGTTGGTATCAGTTTTTCTAAGTACTATTAAGTACTTAGTCCGCGTCGTAGGTTAGTAGCGTCTGTAAACCACTTAAGGAGACAAGGTTTGTATACCACATTTCCCCACAGTTAAGAGCTCAGTACGCTACTACAGCACGTCTGAATAGTCCCGAGGGAGGAACAAAGCTTTGTGAAGGGCGCGATAGAACGATACTCTGATATCGTACTCATAAGACTGTCTACGATACTAAGTATCGTATATATACCGGTTAGTAACAGGTATATACTCGTACGATACTGTAGTATCGTATAGTATCGTAACATATATTTATAGTATTAAAATACTCGAGTGTTGGCCTATAAGTAAGTGAATAGTTATATATATGTACGTCCTTTTGAGATCATATATCTATTTGTACGTTGGTTCTAAGATAAATAAATAACGTTCAACGATCACATACATAGATCCTGAACTGGGATTCCCTGTGTCTAGGAACTAAGGAGTTACAAAGACCATGGTCCCACAACACCCAAAGTCGGAACAAGTATTTACGATTATTTTCGTATGCACAAATACTTGTCCTTTCGCGGGAATCGAACCCACCGCCTCCAGGTTATGAGCCGACCTGCCCAAACACTTTATCGTAGAAGCTTTATTATTCATTTTTATGTTTGAGTCTTAAAGATAATATTTGCTTGTTGAATGAAATGACTCGTTAAAATAAAATAAAAAACGAGCATGCTTTAGACCACACGACTGAAGTAAAACTTCCTTAGTTTAGCTCCACCTACCGGGTGGTATTATAACTTTGTTTTTGCTTTGATAATTTTAATGTCGCCATCTTAACAATTGGAGGGGTGAGAACAAAAAGGGTTTAACTGATTTTTTTCACAAAAACACTTGTGGGTGTCGTTGGATTCAGCGTGAAATTATCTAGAATAATACACTCTCAAAATACCGAAATGAGGCTTAAATCTTGAGATTTTGAGTCTAAAAATGGTTTATCTGCCACTTACTTCATTTACTAATTCATTTACTCTACTTTAACTGGCCCGATAGCTCAGTTGGTAGTAACCCTGCCTTCTGAACTGTGGGTTGTGGGTTCGATTCCCACCCTGGACAAACATTTGTGTGATGAACATCGATATTTGTTCTGTGCCTGGATGTCATATTAAATATAATTATATAAAATATTTATTTATTTATTTATTTATTTATTTATTGAACACCAACATAATGTACACTATTACAATAATAAAAATAACATTGCATTACATTAAGGCTAAGTGTCATTACAATTATGGGTGAAGACTGCATGCAAGTAAATTAGCGAGTACTTAGAAATTAAAATAAATTTATGTATAGCAAAATAATTATACAGAATATTAAAAGAGTGATTTAAAAAAAGATATAAGTATATTGAGTTAAAATGTTTTAAAATTTAAATAAAATATTTTAAAAAACAAAAACTATATAGATAAAATATATATTTAGAGAGCTTTGACACTAAATTTAAACTTGCTTATGCTACCTTCAAACAAGTCTACTGAATTGTTTTTCGAGACTCGGTTGTACTCTCGAATTAACCTATTGATGGGCGCGTTCTGACCAAGATTGGATTTACTAAATTTATCTTTCAACAAATTAAATCTAGATGCCCTGGGCAACCTTGACGGTGCAGAAAAACTAAGCAATGACAGTAGATTTGAGTCATCAATTAAACCATTAGCAAGCTTGTGAAGAAACGAGAGGTCGAGCAGAAGTCTTCGATCTAATAAGGAACTCATTTTGAAATATTTTAGTCTGTCTGGATAACTGTGAATAGTTTTAGCTAAGTTACATGAATAAGTTAGATGCCAGAGAAAACGCTTTTGAACACTTTCAAGTCTTTTAATGTAGATGTCGTAAAACGGGTTCCAGGTCACACTACAGTACTCGAGGCCACTGCGGACCAACGCGTTGTAAATGGATATTTTTGTCTTAGGATTTCTAAAGTCCTTGCAGTTTCTAAGAACAAAACCTAGGCACTTGAACGCTTTCGTGCATATGCTATCTATATGTAAGTTAAATCTCAGTTTACTATCAAGAACTACACCCAAGTCTTTTATATGGTCTACATCCTGAAGTGTGTCGTTGTTTATTTTGTAAATGCTCCTAAAATTATTTTTTCTTTTGGAAAACCGTAATGTGTAACATTTTGACGGATTAAGATCCATACCATTAGATTGGCACCATGTGCTAAGCCGTTATAATATATTGTAATATTGGTTTATTTAGATCCAAACTTAAGATTTGTCTATAACTAATCAACATCAAACAAGTCAGGAAACACTAGCGCACGACACAAGTGTTACTTAATATTTAATCTTAAAAATAAAAGCTCATCATTTTATAAACTGTCTACATATATATATCTTAGTAATTTACTTAACTTACTTACTGCCAACTTCTGTCACTTCTCATTTACTAAATTGTTTTATTTGTATACTGGTTCGCAAAATTCGTTTTAATACTTTTGTTTGTTGTATTTTAATTTGTTAAGTATGTGTATTAATTACTATTTACACAAATATATGTTCATATTTTCTTTATAATTTAGAACATTGATGTATGTCTGTTCCGTGGCTTCACCAAACGGTCCCAACGGAAGACCAGCGCCGGTTCGTAAGAACTAGCACCACGCTGAGTTGGGGCCGGTTTGTGACAGAACTTGAAAGCGACGTTCTTAGGTAATTTTAATTTTCATGTATTTTTCTACGTCCTTGTTCTGTTACAAAATAAATTTTCTTTCTTTCATATTGGATTCTATGTATGTATTTACAAACAAAAAGTATCTAAGTATTGTATCAGTTATCTGGTTCCCATAGTACAAGCTTTGCTTAGTTTGGGGCTAGATGGCGTTGTGTGAGATGTCCACAAACATTATAACATTACATTTTAGACAAAATATTGTTCGCTGATTCACCACTTACCGTTGATGTCGCTACTTAAGAGAGCTTCTCTGCCAAATCGGTTTCCATAAGCCGTCCATCCGATAGGCAATTATTAGCAGACATTCCAAACATTTCTAAAACGCTTCTAATACCGTAGTTTTATGCCAACACCGAGGCGTCTGCCTGATGAATATTCAATGTGTGTCCGCTGAAAGATATTAATTATGCACGGTTTCGTTCTAAAATGTTAAGAGGAAACGGATTCGACGAGATTATATTTTAACACTGCTTTCCAACAGTTTTCTAATAAAGATTTATGATTTACTATTTACACCCCGCGGTTTCGCCCGCGGATAAAAAGTATTTTAATTATTTGCTCATCCCACGAGAATATTTCATTTTTCCGGGATAAAATGTAGCCTATATGTTAATTCAATATATAAGCTATCTTGGTACCGAATTTCATCCAAATCCATTCAGCCGTGTGAGCGTGAAGGAGTATCAAACATACACACATACAAACTTTCACCTTTATAATATTAGTGTGATCAGTAGCACCTACTTAGCGTAATAGGCTATTTGACTACTATATTTTTATTACATACATAAATAATATACCTCAAAAAATAGATAACTGTGAAAACAAAACTTGAATATCTCAAAAAATGACTAAGTTACAGGCATTTTAAAATACAGAAATAGAAAGAGACAACTCAAACACGCAGTGACGTCAGTTACCAGTCCTCACAGTAACTCATTACTAAGCTGTGGTAGCTCTACATACAATCTTTTTGGCATGTGACGTCACAAGCCATGCCTTCATAGTAGCTGTGAGGAAGCTCAACACGATCTCTGTTTTGCGAGAAAGGGACAGGCGATGAAACTTTAAAAGCGTTCTACTCCGTGATTAATTTACCGATTTTACTTATTTTTACAATGATTACATTCATTTTTAGCCTACTTTATGAAAATAATATTTACTTGTTCATTTTTAATAGTAGTCAAATAGCCTATTGACGAATATTTTTGTAGGTAAACTTTTTACGCACGCTTTATTTGGAGAGGAAGCTGGAAGGTACCTATTCGCTCTGTCCTTGAACTCAGGTTATAAGTTTCCGGAAACACAGAATTTGGCTACAAGTTCCATTTCTAAGCAGTGGGTACCTACTACAAAAGTGGAACCAAATCGTTTAGTACGAATTGTTGGAATGTCTACTATCAAAGGATGGCATTAGCCAAACTCTGACTTGTCCTGTTGCGGAAAAGAGAAGAGGGATCAAACTGTTCCATTCCTGAACACACTGTGTGGTATGGATTTCATAGAAGATGGACAGAGAGACGCATTTACAGCGTTAAAATGACAGATTTTCTTTCAATTTATAATACGATATGGAGTTATTGGCGGGAAAAAGAGAAAGATCGCGTCACCACATTGTATTATTTTCCAAAACTAGTGTTATTTTCACTAGTGGCTTAGACTAGACTATGACTTGACGCTTAGACACACACACAAATCTGCGTGAAATATCATTAACTTGGGAAATTATCAAATACTTGACACTGGCTAAATACACAAAAGTGTGAAGCCAAAAAAAAATAGTATGGATAGTATATATTTTATCAGCAAAATATTACTTCGCCTTAACACCGTACGTTTTAATTTCAAGCCCTGATTTTGAGCGTAGCGTCACACAAATCTGCTGAGTACATAAAAAACTCTCTTCCTCCACAAAAAATATGGGCGTCCCGTGAAATATAGTACATTTCCGGAATGTTTTCCAGCTCGAAACATTTTGCTTATGCCGAGTCTATGAGCCGTTTCAAACATAGTGGATAGAGAGAGCGGATTTCCGTTAACTTTTTGTGGTTTCCATTGTGTCCAGCTAATACGGTCTTTTGAGGACATTTTATTCCCAAAATAGAGACCGCAATTTTGAAGCTTTTAATATTAATTTAGAGTCGTAAATATTCAATTGTAAGAATGACTCTTATTGTGGTTTTAATACCGAATCATTTTGAATGAGAGCACATTGATGGTTTGTATTATAGGAGGGTCAATATACTATAGAATACTTTTTATCTCTACAACCTTTATTTTTGATACTTTACCATACTTACCACAAAAAATCTTTTATATATATATTTTATAGTTAAAATGCACCCGTCCTTTAACAATTCGATGAATCCTCTGCATCCTAAGGTTACCTAGAAGAGATCGTTTATGTCTATAAGGTCACTCATTTTCCCCATTTCTTGTACCTAAATCATTGTATTCTTTGTGAAAATTGTAATATTTTTGGTGTGTACAAAAAATTGTTTATCTATTTATATGCATTTACCTTAGTTTCAGTTTGATTACAATTACTTTTATGTACCTAATATACATATTGACTTGTAAAGGTGCTAAAAATAGCCTATCACACTAATATTATAAAGGCGAAAGTTTGTATGTGTGTATGTTTGTTACTCCTTCACGCTCAAATGGCTGAATGGATTTAGATGAAATTCGGTACCAAGATAGCTTATACACTGGTTTAACATATAGGCTACATTTTATCCCGAAAAGGTGAAATTTTCCCGAGGGATGAGCAAATAATTAAAATACTTTTTGTCGGCTTGTGAAACCGCGGGGCGCAACTAGCTTACAATAAAATCTTTTGACTTTGACTTTGACATTACATTTTAGTAGAGATTGGTAGTATCCATAAATACAAATAATACAACACTACAATAGGTACCTAACAGTACTTACTTTGTAACTCTGGGGTGGTCTCTAGGGTGGTCAAGGGAAAATTTATGGCTATTAGTTTGTCCGACTCATTTTTATGGACTCGTCCTAGCTTCTCGGCTAGTAATGTTGGATCCCGTGGGGACAAAAACCGGACCATACAATGTTGGGTAAGTAACTTAGATACTTTTGTTTTATAATAAAACGTAGCAGCAAGTAAATAAGTATAATCTGGACGTGAGAGTTTTGGCGGGAATGCGAAAAAGATTGCGTCACCACATTGTATTATTTTCCAAAACTTGTGTTATTTTCAGTATTAGTGCATAAAATTGGTGGCATTCTATTAGTTAAGTGCTGGATTACAGGCGTGAGTGTGGGAAAATCGTATAATGATGGTGAAACGTTTCTTTTCGTGTTGTTTCCAAAACTCCATAGAAGCTTCAAGTAAAGTTGCCACCACTTTACTAGTATGGCTTTGACTGGACTATGACTTGACTTGATGACTTCGACTGTGACTTGACACACATTCGCGTGAAATATCATTCACTTGATAAATTATTAATTACTTGACACTGGCTAAATACACAAAAGTGTGGAGCCAAAACATAAAAAAGTATAATCTAAAATCTAACCATGTCACCACAAATATATTAAACAAGGCTTAGACAGAGGCAAACGTGTGTATAACAATACAAAACAGTTTAACTCATTTAAAATTAAATGTTTTATGGTTAAACCGTAACAGCCTTATTAATAAACGGTTAGCCTTGGGTTAGGTTACTTCAGCTTTTGTCCTTTTTTTGCTACTGGTATATTTAGCTGGATCGAAAAAGACAAAAGATGGTGTAACTAATCCAAAGCTATTTCATGTTTATTAATAAGGCTGTAAAAGTTTTCAAGAGGAAAGTGAAAAGGTTTCTTATTTATGGACGACCACATCTCTTAACACCAGGAGAAATGTGGTCAAACGCGAGCCTATCTAGTATTTTTTTTATGTTAGCGATTAATGTGACGAACTAGTCGTTCACCAGATGTTAAGTGACACGGCTGCCCATAACAGAACAGTGTCACTCGGATCTCCAAAATATATAGTTTCACGTGACACTGCACTGCGCACATCATCCTGAAACATCAGCACAGTCTGGTAATAAGATTACTCGACTGTGAGATCAGATCATAAAGACTCAATTGCCCAGTAATTTCGCTAGCCACAGTGCCCTTCAAACCGGAACACAGTTGTGCTTGCACACTACTGCTTGGCGAAGAATAACTAGAAAATCGGTGGTACCTACCTAGACGAACTTTGCAGAAATGTCCTACCACCTAGTAAAGTAATATATAATAAAGAAGTAAATGAATCAAATTTTGAGGCATTTTATCGAAGAGGAGGTATGGCTCCTGCCTCGTGCGACTGTCAATGTCAAGGCGAGATTTTATTTAATATTTTCAGGCTTTAACTTAAATTAAAAATTATCAGCTCACTTATTTTGTCATTATAGAAACAGTCGGGCTTGTACACAAAGTTGACTCAAGTTGAATGTTTAATTTAATATAATTATGGATAGTTGCTTGAAAAACTGTTACTGCGTACCTACCCGGCAGGAATCTATAGGTACCTAGTATAAGCCACTAGCATTAGATTGATATTTACCTATTGGCAAATAAATTACTATTACTATCCTCACAAACTTCAGAGCGGTAAAGCTTTGCTAATAGCAGCATGTGGTTTATTTGGGTTTTTATTTTTTTCAACGCTCCTAAATAAATATAAAAGCAACCTAATTCAACGTCTCGTTGCAATTTGAATTCCATTAGGCGCATTCTTGCTTGTCTTTTTATAAGGTTCCTCTATATGGCAAATTTTACACATTTTCTCGGGTTCTCGTGAAGTTTACAATGTTGTGGATAAGTCATATTGATGTTTTATTTGTTAATATACGATAGTCGCTGTGGTGTGGTAGTTGAGCTGGTCGACTCATAACCCACGGCGGGTTCGATTCCCACGGCAGGACAAGTATTGTGCTAAAAAAACAGCACAAATACATGTTCTGTGTCTGGTCATTGTAGTTCCTGGGTCCCTAGATACAGATAATCCTAGTTAGGAGCCTGGAGCTATGACTTCAGAGAACCAAAAAAATTAAAATATTTTTAAAACACCAACAAGAAATAGCACAGTAAACACAAATAATAAATCATTCAGTAAAAATTAAATTTCGATCATCCATAAGGCACAGAATCCGCCCTATTTACATTAAGGAATTGGTACCTACTTTGCATTGAGATTGAGCATTGAGATTTCACGTAAGAAAAATGATACTTACTAAAATTTCTTGAGGCCACAGGTAACATATTTTAGTAATCTGTGCCCAGAGTTTTTGGCAGGAAAACGAAAAGGAACGCGTCGCCACATTGTATTATTTTCCAAAACTTGTGTTATTTTCAGAGTTAGTGAATAAAATTGGTGGCATTTTATTCGTTAAGTGCTGGGTTACATGCATGAGTGTGGGAAAGTAGTATAATGATGGTGAAACGTTTCTTTTCGCGTTGTTTCCAAAACTCCATAGAAGCTTCTGGTAAAGTTGCCACCACTTTACTAGGAGTATGACTTGACTACACAAGACTATGACTTAACTTGATGCCTTGAACTGTGACTTGACTTGACTTGACACATTATATGATATTAATTAACTTGAGTTATTATCAATTACTTGACACTGGCTAAACACACAAAACTGTGGAGCGAAAACCAAACAAAAAAATCTGTGCCCGCAGCGTACTTCTATTTCTATAATTTTATAACCTAATAAACAACAAGACATAACTATTCATCATAAAACGTAATTGTTATAAGCTCTTTGATTTATCATATTAAAGTTTAAAAACTCAAGTCTATTGTATAAAAAAATAAAAAACGAGTGTGGTTTAATTAGACCACATGACTGAAGTAAAACTTTCTTAGTTTCGCTCTATCCATCGGCCGGTATAACTTTGTTTTTGCTTTGTTTAATACTAATGTTGCCATCTTGACAATTGTAAATTGTCATTTTACCGGACGTACCAACATAATAACACAAAGTTTTAACTTTGTTATGTTGGCAATGGAAATCTACGCTAACCATCACTTTCAACTTCCGTTTTCCCCGCCAGCTTACTCCTCAAGTCAGCGTGCGTAAAGAAGTTTTACTTAAAAAAATAACAAATACTTATGGACATTTCAGACAGGGCCATCTAGCCCCAAACTAATTAAAACTTGTACTATGGAAACCAGATGGAACTGATACAATACTTAAATACTTTTTGTTTATCAATACGTAACAAGAATACACAAACTAGACATAGTACAAACATCGATGTTCATTACACAAATATTTGTCCTGGGTGGGAATCGAACCCTAATCTCAGCTCAGAAAGCAGGGTTACTACCAACTGCGCTATCAGGCCAGTCTGAAAACATTCGACGTTATTCCCAGTTATATCCACCCTAATACCATCGACACTCTTATTTCCGCACTTGTTTCGCCGCCCGAGGAGCGGAGACAGTTTGGAATTGAAAAAGAAAACTCGCTGCAATACAGTGGATATCTGTAGAATGTAGAGATTCCTAAATTAAGGGCGAGGTGAGGTTATGAATATTTTTCATTACTAATACTCGGAAAGTAAATCTGAAGTTGCCTGAGAAGTGGGTTGAAAGTAATACATTGTCTGTCTGATTCTGGGTGTTGTGGGACCATGGTCCTCATAGTTTCTGGGGCACAGGGAATCCTAGTTAGGGTCCAGGAACTATGTTTGTGATCGTTGGGCGCTATTATTATTATTATAATATTTTTCAGCCCTGGGCAGAATCGTTTTCAACTGACAGCTGTCAAATTATTTTTAAAATACTAGTTCTATTTTCACATTTCTATTAAACCATGTTCCGAGTTTTGGCGGGAAAACGAAAAAGATCACGTCGCCGCATTGTATTATTTTCCAAAACTTGTGTTATTTTCAGTGTTAGTGCATAAAATTGGTGGCATTTTATTCGTTAAGTGCTGAATCACAGGCATGAGTGTGGGAAAGTGATGTAATGATGGTAAAACGTTTCTTTTCGTGTTGTTTCCAAAACTCCATAGAAGCTTCTGGTAAAGTTTCCACCACTTTACTAGGAGTTTGACTTGACTAGACTTTGACTTAACTTGATAACTTGGACTTGGACTGTGACTTGACTTGACTTGACACATTATATGATATTAATTAACTTGAGATATTATCAATTACTTGACACTGGCTAAATACACAAAAGTGTGGAGCCAAAACCAAACAAAAAAAAACCATGTTCCAACTTTCTCTACAGCCACTCGATTACAACGCGATGTAAAATTGAAATAACATAAAGTTAAGTATTAATTAAATACTTTTTTTTTTTCGTTTTGAGGACAACCCCAGACACAGAACAAGTAATTGCGCTTTTTTTTTCATTGCACAAATACTAGAATCTATCGCGGGAATCGAACCAGCCGCCTCCGGGTTATTGAGCCAATCTACTCAACTACAACACCATAGAGGCTGTCAACAAATGAATTGCTAGATTAATGTCTGAACGATAACCCATTCCATCAGATACTAGATGGAATATGGGTACACCTATTTCAGTGTGTTTTTATTCCGTACCGCTGAATAAAGTGGACCATTCAATCGAGTGTGCAATTTTTGTCTCTATTTCCCAAGTACACATACAGCCGGTAATAGTTTCTCGTTGTACCTGATGGTACAAAGAGAGAGAGAGAGAGAGCAAACATGTATTTGAGTGTCATTTCAATAAAATTCATTTGGCTCTCTTGCGCTCTCTCTCTCTCTCTCTCTCAGTAGAGAGTAAGTACTGTACTATCCCTTTCGTGTTTCGAATAACGATTTGAAAATAAGATTTCAACCAATATAAACCACGTAGGCAGGTATTCATTTTTATCTTTTTCATTTCTGTGATGAACATAGGTGTTTGTTCTGTGTCTGGGTGTTATATTGTATCCTATGTATGTATTTACAAACAAAAAGTATCTAAGTATTGTATCAGTTTTCTGGTTCCCATTGTACAAGCTTTGTTTAGTTTTGGCTAGATGGCGCTGTGTGAAATGTCCACAAATATTTATTTTTATAATTTAGTTATCCCCTCTGCTGATAGGTCAGCGTTGAAAATCTTATTATTATCAAAATAAGTTAAATCAAAACAAATATTTTTTATTTTGACTAGCGCCCCACGGCTTCACTCGTGGGGTGAAAATTATCTAAACTTTTTCTTTCTTTCTCCTGACAATAATAATTTACACAGCAAAAAAATATTTAGCAAAAATGTTCTTTCCGTTCACGCGTGATGCGACCAAGGGAAAAAGAGATTCATTTTTAAATATTAAGGTCCATATTACAGAAAGATCCTCAGTCATTGATAGCTGCTCAAGCAGAGATTTCATTCACTAATTGATCACTTTATGAATGAAATCTCTGCTTAAGCAGCGATCGTTGACTGAGCATCGTTCTGTAATGCGGACCTAAGATTGCTTACACAAATTAAGATATTATAAAGATGAAGTCAAAGTCAAAGTCAAAAGATTTATTTCAAAAAGGCTAATTTTTGCAATGACAAGTCAACATTATATTAGGTACTTAAAATTAAGTTATTTCACTAAGCATATAAAATTACAAAGTGCTTATTGTCAAATATGCATTTACTTACATAAGTAGTACCTACCTACAGTCCATCCAACTTTCAACTAAGTATACACTTTAACTAGAAACATTTCTCCAAGTTTAAAACAAGCTGCAAAGTTAAGTATCATTCGTATAGCAATAAAAGCGTAACTGTGGTCCTTAGTTGAAGAGCGCGCGTAAGACAATTCTTACACCAAAAGACAACGCATGTAATTGGTGCAGAAAGTCACGTGGGCGTAAACGCTTACCAAGTGTAAAACTAAAAGTAAAACTAAAGTAGAATTAACATGCCAAGTGTCGTCTCCTAAAATACGCTTTTTGTAGTTTCAACTAATTCTGCGCTAATTGCAACTCACGAATTAGAGTTTACTATTGTTTTTGCTGTTGATCTCTGCCGACCATTACAGCGTCACCAGGCGCTTTCCATGACACAACAATAATATCCCCATATTATTGTTGTGTCGTGGATAGCAGTCTTAAGTTATTTGCTCCATGATCCTTGCTAGTTCTATAATATAATTTACTGTCTCTAGGATCTCTACGGTTGTCCGTGGTGATAACGCCGTGTGCGCCTATTTTTTTTTATGTTAAGGAATGACATGACGAGCTAGTCGTTATCTTAAGCGACACAGCTGCCCACGTTAGTTGCAGTGTCACTCGCGACTCTAAGGTGTAGGAATTTAATTTAAAAAATTAACATAAATCACATCACACTAATATTATAAAGGCGAAAGTTTGTACGTGTTAATGTTTGTTACTTTTTTTTTTTTTTTTTTTTTGAACGAGCTAAAGCTGTTGGTCTCTATCGACCTTTCTCGGCGCCCAGCCGTCAAAAGTGGGAGGCAACTAGCTCAAGGGCACCCCTGGGGTGCGAGCCTCGGCTTGGGCCGTTGCCGGGATAAGAGGATCGAGAAGACTACGTCCACTGGAAGAGTGGACCCTATTGAAAGTCGCGACCGTTCTAGCTAACCTACGGGGGGTACGTCGACCTCGCCGGCGGGGTCGGTGTCTGATTGTGTTACGCTGGTATCCTATACCGGTGCCGAAAGCGGTACCTGAGCCAGAAGGGCTAGACTGGTCCGGTGATCCTAGCGCAGCCGATACTACGGCTGCTATAGGATCATCCGGGTCGCTCAAGACGTGTCTCGGGCGGCGACGACGGGGTGAAATGTTTGTTACTCCTTCACGCTCAAACGACAGAATGGATTTGGATGAAATTCTGTATCAAGATAGCTTATGCACCGGATTAACATATTGGCTACATTTTATCCCGGAAAATTGTCTGTGTTTTTATCCGCGGGTAAAACCGCGGGGCGCCACTAGTATAGCATAAAGCTATTTTTAATAAAGAGTTTGTCTGATTAATGAGGCTGTTTTAATATGTTATTGACATTTCTAATTTTGTCAAATTAACCCATCACATTATCAAAGTTAGTCTCTTTATTTTGTCTGCCGCAGTGTGTGCCAATCAAAGCAGATACTTTCGTTTGGCCACTATCTGGACCAGTGATTTTGGCTCTCATTATCACTGGTTTAAAATTTACTTCATGCCCAGAAAAATGAACAACTGCTTTTATGTATTGCTATAGGTATAGGAATACGAGCTTCTGCCCGCAGCTTCACCCGCGGCGTGGCTTATGGGAAAATAATTCAACCATCTATTTCACCCTCTTAAAGGTGAAATTTCGAAAAATCCTTTCTTAGCGGATGCCTACGTCATAACACCTACTTGCATGGCAAATTTCAGCCCGATCCGTCCGGTGGTTTGGGCTGTGCGTTGATAGATCACTATGTCAGTCACCTTTAAGTTATATATATTTAGATAGAGCTCAATTTAAAATATACCGATGGGTTGGACAGTAAGTTTTTTACTTCTGTGTGGTATTTTATACTTAAGAAATCACGCATTTTACAGAATCTAACCTAATCTAACCTGTGACCGGCGGATTGTGTGATAAGCAGTATCGACATCACTTCAAGTATAGCCATCAGCGCTTCCAAATTCAGAAGTTTTTTTGCAGTAAAACTTCTTTACGCAACTTTATCTGGGGAGTAAGCTGGTGAATGCGAGGCGAAAGAAAATTGAAGTTGGTTGACGTAGATCTCCATTGACAACATAACAAAGTAAAAAATTTGTATTATTGTGTTGGTCTGTCCGGTAAAATGACAATTTATAATTATCAGGATGGCGGCATTAACATTAAACAAGCAAAAACAAAGTGGCAAGCCGATAGATGGAGCTAAACTAAAAATGTCTTACGTCAGTCGTATGGTCTAAAACGCACTTGTTTTTTTTAAATATAGTTCCGGATCTAAAGATCTCTATGGCATAATAACGATAAGGGTTTCTTGTCAACGGTCCTTAGTAATTAAATTATCCTTAATCTTCTATACTATACTATAGACGTGTACGAAGCAGGAGCCAGGTCACGGGCAATTAAAGTTCAAAACGAGGAGTTCTTGTTCAAGTGGTGACTCTAGCGAACTAAATATAGAGCTACGAAAAATTCCTTGAAGGTATTTAGATAGATAGTTTTTTTTTTGTAAAACGAGTGTGTACCACACGACTGAAGCAAATCTTCTTTAGTTTACCGCCATCTATCGGCCGGTACAACTTTGTTTTTGCTTTGTTTAACGTTAATATCCCCGTCTTGACAATTGTAATTTGTCATTTTACACCTGTCACCGGACATACCAACATAATAATACAAATTTTTTACTTTGCTATGTTGATAATGGAGATATACGCTAACCAACCAATTTTTATCTTCCATTCGCCTCGCCAGCTTACTCCCCAAGCGTGCGTACTTTAAATACTTTGCTATTTATGTACTACTTTTTTTGAGGGGGGGGGGGGGGGGGAAATGCCCTCGCACTTCCCTGCCACCACGGGGGTGGTGGTAGGGGGTATGTGGGACTCGAACCCACTAAAACGCCCCCCGTGAGCCCTCGTCTGCCGTTCCGGGGGCGAGAAGGGGTCGCAACTGCAGTCCAGCCAATTCGCCCCCGTTTATTTATATACTACTGCATTAACTTGACATAATAGTTCAATTCTGTAAGTAATGTAGTTGTCTCTGTCACTCACAGGGAAAGACACGATTTAGAGTGTGGTCTCTTAAGCTCGATCTTCATTTTATACCGCTGGTACATGTACCATGGTATCACAAAATCGCAACTGTATTACATTATTAAAATTACATTGTAATTATAATATATTGTTACAATTACATTGCGATCTTTACTTATAGCGCCCCTTACTTACCAACGCGGCCAAAGGTATATCCATACTTCACTGACAAAGCAAGATCCCAATAATCCAAGGTTTATTAGATTTCAATTGTGTATAGCCTTTAATTTACCTCATCCAGCCTTTTCATAGATCAACTTAGTGCTCTCTGTAATTCAAGCACTTGAATTGTAGATACTTTGTACCTACACATGTGTGGTCCCTAGATGCATGTTTCAGAATAACCACAGTTTCTGCAAGTGTTATACCGTACTTATCTTTGTTGTATTTGTGTAGTTGATTTTTGAAGAAAAACTTCTTTACGCACGCTTGACTTGGGGAGTACCTAAGCTGGTGAATGCGAGGCGAACAGAAGTTAAAGTTGGTTCACGTAGCCCTCCGCTGTTAACATAACAAAGTAAAATTGGTATTATTACGTTGGTATGTCCAGTAAAATGACAATTTACAATTATAATTCAAAAAGGTGGCGATATATTTTTTTTTTTTTATGTCATTGAATGATGTGACGAGCTAGTCGTTCACCTGATGTTAAGTGACACGGCCGCCCATAACAGAACAGTGTCACTCGGAACTCCAACATGTAAAGTTTCGCATGACTGCTGCAATGTGCACATCATCCTGAGACATCAACACAGTCTGGTAATAAGATTACACGACTGTGAGATCAGATCATAAAGTCACATTTGCCCAGTAATTTCACTAGCTACATTGCCCTTCAAACCGAAACACAGTACTGCTTGCACACTACTGCTTGGCGGCAGAATAACTGGCAAAGCGGTGGTACCTACCTAGACGAACTTTGCAGAAAAGTCCTATCACCTATTAACATTAAACAAATCAAAAACAAAGTTATACCGACCGATAGATGGAGCTTAACTAAAAAAGTTTTACTTCAATCGTGTGGTCTAAAGCACACTTGTTTTATTTATTTTCATGTTAACGACGAAGGGCTATTCGTTCAGTTGATGTTAAGAGGCACGGCTGCCTATAACAGTTGCAGCGGAACTTTAAATTACAAAGTTACGCGTGACACTGCACTGTGCACGTCATCCAGAGACATCAGCACAGTCTAGGAATAAGATTACTAAATTTCTTTCTAATAAAACAAATCCCAGCCTTGTTTAATCTGTTGTAGCTATTTTTCAATAGTGTTTATCATATCCCAATTTTGATCCATGGAGGATACTTTGTATTATCAAGAGGAATTCGTTATTTAGAAAGGTATTTGTTACTTGTCGGAATTTAATTTGGAAACGACTGGCGTGCTCTGTTTGGGAGGATCGTTTTATTACATTTTTGAGAGTTTTATGTTTTTTTTTTTGTTTAAATGGGCATGCGTTTTACAACAACACACCTGATAAGTGACGAAGTTGTCTAAGATGGGGCATGTTTGCCCAAAAGATATAATTGCTTGATATAATTTCCCTTCTTTTTTATTTCGACTAGCTTGATGTCAAAGGGTAGTATTTTTTTTTAAATAATAACGCCCAACGATCACATTCATAGATCCTGGACCCTAACTAGGATTCCCTGTGTCTAGGGACCCAGGAACTACAGGGACCATGGACCCACCACCGCGTAGCTCTGCCTTTTAAGCTGTAGGTTGTGGATTAGAGGTTGTCCTTTAACCCATAACTTACAGCTGTTAGCTGTGTTTTTTTTCTTTCTATATTCATCCCACAATGTTTCTACATTGTGTGAGAAAAAGAAAGAAACAAATAAAAACATTTATTCAATAACGATGTTGGTTCGATGTCTGGGTGCTATAATATACATATTTTTATATATATATACATATATATTGCAATTATAAATATATAAATGAATATAAAAATTTCGTGTTACGGTGTTTGTTACCATATATTCTTCAAAATACGGCGGAATCGTTTTTTTTTTTTTGAATTTTTTACATTCGCACTTGGTAGGTCTGAGAATAGGTTGTTATCTATTTTACATCCCCCTAAGTTAAAAAATCTAACGCCTATTGTAAAACTATATTAATTTGCATGCCAATATTTTAATTTATATGAATAACTTTAATGTAATTTATTTAAAATTTATACACTTAATGTAATTCACACATAATTTATATTGTTTACGAATAAAATACAATAGAATACAAAACCTAAAGGAAATATAATAATTCATACTAGACTAGATACACACAGCACACAAAACCTCATTTATCGAGAGAATTCCAAAACGAGACGTTTATTAAACAGGACACGTAGTCTGTGATTGGTTGAGACCTTCAGAACGAAATGTTTCGTTTTAAACAATGTTTCCTTATAAAGTTGTTAGGCAATATAAAATAAGAACATAAAGATACCTAAGCTGGAGTGAACAATCATGTTTTTTTTCTTTACTTTGGCTTTACACTTTTATAGAGTTTAGCCAGTGTTGCTTCTTTTTTAAATTAATTAAAGAAGTTATCATGTCAAATTCGCAGCAAGGGTTCACTGTCAAAGTACTTAAAATTGATTGTACATTTGTACAATGAGTAATTTTATATAATAAAATCAAAGTAATAATGACTCTTCTTGTCAGGGAGCTTTCCAGACGCCTGGTTGAGCTGACGCACGACCAAAAGGCTGGCACATACCTCGGCCAACGAATTAGCCTAGCTATTCAACGAGGGAATGTTGCCAGCTTTTTGGGTACGCTTCCTGCTGAAGGTGATCGAAATTCTAATGTTTTATTTATGACCCCCTTTTTACCTGCAATATTACTCTTTATCAAATAATTAAATATAGTTTAGGATTATGTTTATATATAACGAGCTTCTGCCCGCAGCTTCACCCGCGGCGTGGCCTATGGGAAAATAATTCAACCACCCATTTTACCCTTTTAAGGGTGGATTTCCAAAAAATCCTTTCTTAGCGGATGCTTACGTCATAAAATCTACCTGCATCCAAATTTCAGCCCGATCCGTCTAGTGGTTTGGGCTAGATCACTATGTCAGTCAGTCAGTCCGACCTTATTTTTGACCTTACCTTTGAGTTATATATATTTAGATGACTCTAATTTATTATAATAAAGAACATAAACCGTATAATATGGACCGCACCTGATGGAAAGTAATGATGTACGACGACTACGGCGGTGGCATGCTTGCCTAGAAGATACCTTTTTACCGTACCCAATTTTTGTCCTAAGTGGGAATCAAACCCACAATTAACACTTCAGAAGACAGAGCTTCTACCAACTACTTTTATACCACTATCTACTGTGTTCCGGTTTGAAGGGCACTGTAGCTAGTGAAATTACTGGGCAATTGGGACTTTATGATTTGATCGCACAGTCTAGTAATTTTATTACCAGGCTGTTCTGACGTCTCAGATCAGTGTCGATCAAAACTCTGTTTCGGGGTTCCGAGTGACACTGCGCTTAACATCGGGTGAACGACTCGCTCGTCACATCACTCAGTAACATAAAAGAAACTACGTTGTAATTCCAATCAATGAACCCGCTGTTTTAGTTAAAATTGCAAATAAAAGCAATCTTGGTCCCTTCATAGGGAGTCCCCTTTTAAGTGCTTCATCTACAGCCAAGACACGTTTCCTATGATAGATTGAAAGGCTAAGACTTGGAAACAAGTGTACAAACAAAATATTTTAAAAATGATTTATTATACTTTATTTATTATTCATAGCCATATCGTACTTCATTAACAGTTTAATTTAAATGTAAAAGTAAATTTGATTTTGTACAAAATTAAAAAAAAACCTTTACCTTATAACAATTCATAACTTTAATAATAATAATAGATAAATATTTGTGAATATTTCGCACGGCGCCATCTAGCTCCAAACTACTATAAATGTAAACTAGATAACTGATAGAATACTTATAATACCTTTTTTGTAAATACATACATAGAATACAATATAACAACAAGCCACAGAATAAACACCTACTCGTATGTTCATCACACAAATGTTTCTTCTGGGTGGCAATCCAACCCACAACCTACAGTTTAGAAGGCAGGGCCAACCAACCATACCAACTGAGCTATTAGGCAAACTTTATTTCATTTATAAGTACATTTTCATTGAAATCTTTCATTAATAAAGTGTGTCGCTTACGTAGATACGATTAAACTTTATTGCCATTGAAACAGCTACAGAAACATTCAAAGTGAACAAGAAAACAGAAATAAATGGAAATAAAAAGAAATCCGAAGCTGAAACTGAACTGTTCCTGACGTCTATTGTACATACGTATAGTGCGATGTGTGGGTAAATGTACTCTTTTTTTTTATGTTACGAAATGACATGACGAGCAAGCCGGTCGCCTGATGTTAAGCGACACGACTGCCCATATCAGTTGCAGTGACACTTGAAACACTAAATTATAGTTTCGCGTGACACTGCACTGCGCACGTCATTCTGAGACAGCACAGTCTGGTAATAAGATTACAAAACTGTGAGATTAGGTCATAAAGTCTCATTTGCTCAGTAATTTCACAAGCTACAGTGCCCTTCAAACCGGAAAACAGTAGTGCTTGCGCACTACTGCTTGGCGGCAGAATAACTGGCAAAGCGGTGGTACCTACCTAGACGAACTTTGCAGAAAAGTCCTACCACCTAGTAAAATTCACACACAGACACACATTAAATTAGGAATTTAAGAATATTATTTACAATTTTACTCTACGGCTTTAAAATAAATTTGATGAATACTTCGCCCTCTTAGTTAAATTAAATAGGCACCTAAGTTTTTTTTTTTATGTTATGTAATGATGTAACGAGCTAGTCGTCCACCTGATGTTAAGCATCACGGCCGCCCATAACATAACAGTATTATTCGGAACTCCAAAATATAAAGTTTCGCGTGACACTGCACTGCGCACATCATCCTGAGACATCAGTACAGTCTGGTCATCACTAGACTGTGACATCATATGATAAAGTCTCAATTGCCTAGTAATTTCACTAGCTACAGTGCCCTTCAAACCGGAACACAGTAGTGCTGGCAAACTACTGCTTGGCGGCAGAACAACTGGCAAAGCGGTGGTACCTACCTGGACGAACTTTGCAGAAAAGTCCTAACACCTAGTAAACCTAAGTACGGAAGTATTTACTCAATAACTAGTTGCGCCCCGCGGTTCCACCCCCGGATCAAAAGTATCCTATGTATCCAGGCTATAAGCTATCTGTGTTCCAAATGTCATCTAAATCCGTTCAGTAGTTTTGCGTGAAAGAGTAACAAACATTCATCCATACAACATTATAATATTAGTAGAATAATCCTAAATAGGGCCTAATAAATATCAATTAATAGGATTAATTATTACTCTTGTTAAGATATAAAAGCTTGATTGCTAACTATGGATATTCATTCTACTAATGACTAGGCATAGGCTTTAGGCACAATCAAATTGGGAGCTTTTTTGTTGTGCGTGGTTTCGAAATTAATTGGCCCGTATTACGTAGAATTATAAAGTAATTAATGAATTAGTAATTACGTAGAAAACATAATCATAATTATAACTTATTTGACATAACGAATCAGCATTGCAATTCAATGGGGCAATGCTGCCAGCATGTTGGATGGAATACTACTGGAGCATTTGGACTGTCTTATAGGTCATCGTTTTTTGTATAGGTGGTGTTTAGTAGTATTTGTTATATTATTGTAGTATTTAGTTAGTTGAAAGAATAAAGGCACGTAGGCCGTTGAAAAAATCATTTTACTATTTTTTTCACAAGTTACTAGTTTCTGCCCTCGCTTTTGCCCGCGTGGCCTATAGGAAACAAAGAAGAAAATTTTTCATAGATAATTAACCACTCATTAAAATTTTCACCCTCAAAATTTACACCTGAGGGGTGTAATTTCGAAAAACGCTCTCTTAATGGATACCTTACATTTTACAAAGAACATACCCTCCAAATTTCAAGTCCTAGACCAACGGTTTAGGCTGTGCGTTGATATATAAGTCAGTCAGTCAGTCAGGACTTTGAATTTTATATGTATAGATTACAAAATTAGTTATATTTAGAGTTCATTTATTGCACTAAAGGTGTATCCCAATTGAAGGGGTGAGAACAAAAAGGGTTTAACTAATTTTTTTCACAAAATGACTTATGGGTATCGTTGGATTCAGCGTGAAATTATCTACAATAATACATTCTCAAAATACCGAAATGGAACTTAAATCTCGAGATTTTGAGTCTAATAACGGTTTATCTGTCACAGGAATACAGTTCGCTTAGCATAAAAACATTATTATATTTATTTTATTATATTATATTTTTACAGTAATTGTATGAATTAGTACTATATTTAGTATTTTAAAATAGAATTAAAACATTTTCAAGCAACTGAAACTTACATAAACCTTTTCTATTACCTTATAAGCACTCTACATTAAAATGACGCCGTTGACGTTTTAAGTCAATTTTCTCGAAACTGTCAATTTGACAGTTAAACCCTTTTTATTCTCAACCCTTCAATTGTGTCCCGCAGTGTACGTTACTGTCGTTGGTCCATGACGATAAAAATGTATTTATTAGACAGCTGTTGTCTTACAAAAGGCATTGATTCAATTTCTTTTAGTATTGCCGAGTTTTATTGGTATATGCCATGGTGGACAATTTTTTCCCGGTATATGGTAATCGGTAATCGACGTAAGATGGCAAGTCTGTCGGTCTTTTACAGATTACACCATAGTGAATATGCCCAAGGACTGCATGAACTCATTCTCCCATCACCATTCCACTACCGGACTACTAGACGCTCGGCTAAGCCATCCTTTCGTGGTCGAAATACCACCCATTCGTACCAAGAATCTATTCTATCCTAGGTTTTAGACATTTTTTTATGTTAAGTAATGACGTGACGAGCTAACCGTTCGCATGATGTTAAGTGGCAACACTGCACATATGGCACTGTAGTAGATTAACAAATTGAGAGTTATTTAAAAAAATCCCGAGATTTCCGGATACATCTGTCTATTTTGACATAGACCATGATATTAGCGATACAAAAAAAATAAAAAAATGTATATATTGTTAAGGTGAAATTACTGGGTAAATGAGACTTTATGACCTCATCTTATATTCTAGTGATCTCATTACCAGACTACTAATATCTCAGGATGACATGCGCAGTCTAGTGTTGATGACATTCGGAACTTCAAAATATACAATTTTGACGACGTCTGACGATGACGACGATGCAGTGTCCTGCAACGTTATATAATCGACCAGACTACTTTTTTTATGTTACTGAATGATTTGACGAGCTAGCCGTTCACCCGTTAAGCGCCACGGTTGCCCATAACAGAACAGTGTCACTCGGAACCCCAAAATAGAGTTTCGAGCGACACTGCACTGCGCACATCATCCTGAGACATCAGCACAGTCTGGTAATAAGATTACTCGACTGTGAGATCAGTTCATAAAGTCTCAATTGCCCAGTAATTTCACTAGCTACAGTGCCCTTTAAACCGGAATACAGTAGTGCTTGCACACTACTGATTGGCGGCAGAATAACTGGCAAAGCGGTGGTAGCTACCTAGGCGAACTTTGCAACAAAGTCCTACCACCTAGTATCATACGATACGTCATTAAGATAAAAAGATATATTGGACTTACAACTTGCCTACAACGAATTTTAGTGCGTTATGCTGTAGATCTGGAATGGATTCCAGATCCAATAAGACTGACAGCTGGTTCTCAACATTTTACGAGAACTCCATAAAAGTTAGCTAGCTAATAAATGCGTTGATAGCGTGTCCGCTTCCCAGATAATCTACTTTCTATGAAGGACTGCAAAGAGGAAGTTAGGAAGAGATTTTGTGGATAACTAAGCGTTTACTGTTTGCAATATTAGACTATACAACATTAGACAATGTATACAATATTAGACTGGCCCGATAGCTCAGTTGGTAGTAGCCCTGCCTTCTGAACTGTGGGTTGTGGGTTTGATTCCCACTCAGGACAAACATTTGTGTGATGAACATAGGTGTTTGTTCTGTGTCTGGGTGTCATATTGTATTCTATGTATGTATTTACAAACAAAAAAGTATCTAAGTATTGTATCAGTTATCTGGTTCCCATAGCACAAGCTTTGCTTAGTTTGGGGCTAGAAGGCGTCGTGTGAGATGTCCACACATATTATTATTATTATTATTATTATATTTTAATAACTTCAATTCGTATTTACGTTAACCAATTACATCACTCTAATATCACACTATCACACTAATATTATAAAGGCGAAAGTTTGTATGTGTGTTTGTGTGTATGTGTGTATGTGTTGTTACTCCTTCACGCTCAAACGGATGAATGGATTTGGATGAAATTTGGTACCAAGATAGCTTATACACGGGATCGACATAGGGCTACATTTTATCCCGGAAAAGTGAAATTTTCCCGTGGGATGAGCCAATAATTAAAGTACTTTTAATCCGCGGCTGAAACGGCGGGGCGCAACTAGTATTATATGTAGATAGATGGATAGAAAATTCTTTATTGCACAATCAACAATAATTGAAGGTACATAGGCGAACTTAATGCTATAGAGCATTATCTTCCAGTTAAAGCTGGTGTACTGGGGAAGGCTTTATTTACCACAGCCCCACCATCATTATGAAAATTTACAACTATTTCCTGGGATGGCTGTCAATGCCACAGCTTAGGTAGGAGAACGCCATTGCCATGTGATCGAGACTGCGTTGTGTCCACATATGAGTCTGAGGCACGTTCGATTGGTTAAGGTTTCTTTTTGTAGTATGGTTCATTTTTATACGTTACTTTTTATAAGTTTGAACCGTCTATAAACTTCTTTATTGACTCTATAACTCTCTAACTTAGTTCTGGAGCAATGATAGTTTAGTTGGTTGTGACGTCTACTTACGATCCTTGGCTCAAAGGTTAGAATTCTATAATGAGCTAAAGCCTTCAGTGTAGGAACTAGGTGGTAGGACTTTGTTGCAAAGTTCGTCTAGGTAGATACCACCGCTTTGACAGTTACTCTGCCACCAAGCAGTAGTGTGCAAGCACTACTGTGTTTCAGTTTGAAGGGCACTGTAGCTTAGAAGTTACTGGGCAATTGAGTTTATGATCTGATCTCACAGTCGAGTAATCTTATTATCAGACTGTGCTGATGTCCCAGGATAAAGTGCGCAGTGCAGTGCCACGCGAAGCGCGTTTTATAGTTCCGGGTGAAGCTGTTCTGTTATGGGCGGCCGTAGCGCTTAACATCAGGTGAACAACTAACTCATCACATTATAAAGAATAATATATATAATATATAAATTAATATAATATTATTCTCTTTATAATATTAGCTTTGCTTAGTTTGGGGCTAGATGGCGTTGTGTGAGATGTCCACACATATTATTATTATTATTATTCACTAATTTTTTCATTGAAACAAAAATGTAACCTTAAAATCAACATCCTCATCATTATCAACAGCCAAAAAACATCCCCTCTTAAACACAAGCCTTCCCTATAAAATGCCACTTTGGACGGATCATCACTGAAGAAAAGTTACCTACCTTTCGTAAAAATACTTCTATTCCGCTCTATCTTATCGACTATACCCTCTACCGACCCGTTCACCGACCGGTAAAATAGAAGGCTTTCTCCTCGTGTCTCCTATCTAGAGATACGGAAAAAACAATGTCCTTCTAATTTCCACTGCAATAAACTATCACCCTTAAGGCTTACAATATAAGGTCCTTCCAGTACGCATACTAATATTTGTTTCCATCATCATTTTGCCATACTTATCGGTGTTAAACTTCAAGCGATTATGAACTGTGTACCCTTGAATTAAGGTGTTATTAAAGTAGACAATAGTTATGTAGATTTTAAGAGACGTTAAGGACTCAATGTACCCTTTATCTTCGATTAAAAATAGGGGATGCGGTGTTCTCGATAGATATAGCGTCGAAAGGTGTTTGAAACTTCATTGAACCCTTTTACAATAACTTGGGTCCTTTTATCATACCTTGGGTCCTTTAGAATATACCTGGATCCTTTTATCTAGACAGGTGTCGTTGAAAGCTTGGAAACAAAGGAAAACTGTGTTTTATAAAAGGTTTTAATATCTAAGTGCTCGCTTTTTGTTTTGTTTTGGATTTGCAAACGATTGAACAAATAGTTGGAGTTTTGGCGGGAAAGCGAAAAAGATCGCCTCACTGCATTGTATTATTTTCCAAAACTTGTGTTATTTTTAGTGTTAGTGCATAAAATTGGTGGCATTCTATTCATTACGTGCTGGATTACAGGCGTGAGTGTGGAAAAATGGTATAATGATGGTGAAACGTTTCTTTTCGTGTTGTTTCCAAAACTCCATAGAAGCTTCATGTAAAGTTGCCACCACTTTACTAGGAGTATGACTTTGACTAGACTATGACTTGATTATGACTTTACTTGATGACTTCGACTGTGACTTGACACATATTTGCGTGAAATATCATTAACTTGATAAGTTATCAATTACTTGACACTGGCTAAATACACAAAAGTGTGGAGCCAAAACATTAAAAAAAAAGTTCGGAACATTTAGTTCAGTTGCGGTATGATTTTTGTCCAATAATCTCCGTCATGCCATGAGCTAAAGCCAATGGTGATTATGAACTAGTCCTTAAAGCTAACGAAAGACGTATCAGACGGGGGTAAGACTTAAATTATTCATTTGCTTTTGCACAGTTTAGGCTTTTACATAAGGTTCATAATGGCCCAATCAAATTTCCCCAACAGTAGGGAAATCTGGTCTTTTTGTTCGCAAATCCCCATTAATATCGAACTTTTTTAACAAGCTGATCCGCCCTAGCCTCTCATTGTTATTGTAGCCGTCAAATGCATTGTGGCTGGGATTATTTATACTAGTGAATGATGTGATGAGCTAGCCGTTTACCTAATGTTAAGCGACACGGCCGCTCATAACAGAACAGTGTTACTCGGAGCTCTAAAATATAAAGTTTCGCGTGACATTGCACTGCGCACATCGTCCTGAGACATCAGCACAGTTTGGTAATAACATAACTCGACTGTGAGATCAGATACAGATAGTCTCAACTGCCCAGTAATTTCACTAGCTACAGTGCCCTTAAAACCGGAACACAATAGTGCTTGCACTGTAATAACTGGCAAAGCGGTGGTACCTACCTAGACGAACTTTACAGAAAAGTCATACCACCTAGTAAAAATGGTTATGGCATGATACCATTATCAAAACTTAAATAACATTAATACAAAGAAAGGATTTCGTGTAATTAAACAGAAGACTCGGTAAATATACGTGTAAGTGATAATTTATTAATGCTATTCCTTTAATGTGAGCCGGGCTTACGAATTAAGGCTTGTGCTCCATACAAAGAACACTGCTACACAAAAATTTCCACGCCATACCCAGCACCCCTACCGCGTAACCATTCTGGGAATCGGCTTCGCCTGCCATCCCGCACGCGCAAATTAACAAGTCCACGAGTGCGAGCAAGAGAGAACACGATTACGATCTCCACCAGACTTACGCGGTAAGGCCCCAGGTAAACTAGAAGATAATGGTATTTCACATAAAGTCTATATACCTAAATTTTCCACCAGTGCCATTTGCCATTTGACAGCCTCTGTGGTGTGATGGTTGAGGAGGTTGGCTCATAAGCCGGAGGCGGTGGCTTCGATTCCCGCGTCAAGACAAGTGCACAGAAAAAAAGCCCAAATACTTGTTCTGAGTCTGGGTGTTGTGGGACCATGGTCCTCGTAGTTCCAAGGAATCCTAGTTAGGGCCCAGGATCTGTGTGTGTGATTGTTGGGCTTTTTTTATATTTGTTTGTGCAATAAAGCATTTTCTATCCATCTAAAGAAGATTTACAGTAATTTACATAAGTTTGTAGAGTATTTTACTAGCCCTACGAATGGTTTTAGTATCAAATAGTTTGACTCTGAATAATAAATATATTCATAATAACAGGGTAAGTACATAATCTTTAGGTAATTAATAAGGCTTTGTAGTAACCGACGATGACAGATACTACCGCTGCGATAGGCTTCTCGGACCAATCTAATCGTTCTGGCTCAGGTACCGCTTTCAGAACTGGCATAAGATACTAAGCGGAACAATTCAGACACAGGTGTCTGAGTTGTTTTTTTATGCTGCTTTACCACAGAGTCCTTGGTCCGCACTCTTTTTTAATATACTACTTACATATTTGTTAGTTGTATTATTATAATATTTATTCTATGTTATATTGTATTCTATGTATGTATTTACAAAACAAAAAGTATCTAAGTATTGTATCAATTGACTGGTCCGATAGCTCAGTTGATAGTAACCCTGCCTTCTGAACTGTGAGTTGTGGGTTCGATTCCCACCCAGGACAAACATTTGTGTGATGAACATAGGTGTTTGTTCTGTGTCTGGGTGTAATATTGTATTCTATGTATGTATTTACAAACAAAAAAGTATCTAAGTATTGTATCAGTTATCTGGTTCCTATAGTACAAGCTTTGCTTAGTTTGGGGCTAGATGGCGTTGTGCGAGATGTCTACGCATATTATATTATTATTATTATATTATTAATTATCTGGTTCCCATAGCACAAGCTTGGTTTGGGGCTAGATGGCGCTGTTTGAAATGTCCAAAAATATTTATTTATTTATTAAGTCTTCGATGCTATTTGTCAGCGAGTCCTATCATTCTATAGCTGCTCTGTAGTTATAGCCACAGCTGTTCTTACAGCAGTGTATGGCCATCTTCACCGTTGTAAATAAACCCAAGTAAGAGGCTTTTCAGGGCCTAAACAATACAGACTGTAACAAGAACAATAAATTTAAGCCCGGCCCATTGTTCCGCAGAAATTATGTTATCAGTGCCCTTAGTTGTGTTCAATATTGTCGTAACTTTGCCGAGATAATGTACGAGTTTCAAGGGAATACAGAATTATCTGACAAAATGATAATATGCTGTGAAGTTTCCAGTTTGAGGGATTTTGTTGTTGAAAAGAAACTAATTATTGGACGGAATTTGATAACAAACAAAAGAGATCTAAAACAAAAGAAAATTAAATCAGGTTGACTAATTGGGTAGGACTTTTCCGCAAAGTTCTTCTAGGTAGGTACGACCACTTGGCCAGTTATTCTGCCGCCAAACTTGCGTACTGTGTTCCAGTTTGAAGGCCACTGTAGCTAGAAGAGCTGAAATTACTGGACAATGAGACTTTATTACCTAAACTCAAAGTCTTATTACTAAACTGTGCTAACTCCTCCTACTAGCTTTGCGAGTCCACCTGCCACTTACTCGTTTTCCCTATCCCGGGATACGAGTATCCTACTGATCTTATTAGTATTAACAACCTGTATCCAAAGTTTCAAACATTTTGGCGTCAGTCGTTTTTACGGTGAAAGCCAAGCAAACAAACCAACTAACATATCAACAGACAGACAAAGTTATATATATATATATATTTATATATATATATGAATAGTAGGGATATTATACTGGTTGGTTTTTTTTTTGTTTGGTTTTGGCTCTAAACTTTTGTGTATTTAGCCAGTGTCAAGTAATTGATAATATCTCAAATTAATTAATATCATATAATGTGTCAAGTCAAGTCAAGTCACAGTCCAAGTCATCAAGTTAAGTCATAGTCTAGTCTAGTCAAGTCATACTCCTAGTAAAGTGGTGGCAACTTTACCAGAAGCTTCCATGGAGTTTTGAAAACAAACACGAAAAGAAACGTTTCACCATCATTATACCACTTTCCCACACTCATGCCTGTAATTCAGCACTTAACAAATAAAATGCCACCAATTTTATGCAGTAACACTGAAAATAACACAAGTTTTGGAAAATAATACAATGCGGCGACGCGATCTTTTTCGTTTTCCCGCCAAAACTCCAATATTTTGGGTTGGTTTTTAATTGCAGCATAACACACTAAAAAAAAAAACGTTTTGTAATATACGTTTTCCTCTTTTATCCTCATATTTTTGACAGCACAATTATTTTCCCCACACAAATACCTTCCAAAAATGATAACAATCATTCCACAATATCAAATACCTGAATCTGTGTAACGATATCGCCCGGGTCGACCTCATCTTTTATTCATTTCAATACCTCTACTGTGAGTTTCGGGGTTGCCATAACGTTTTTGCTAAATTGACACAAAACTGCGAAATATCCAATCCTTTTCTTCTTAGGTCAATAAACACAATAAATAAGTTAATAATAATAATAAGTTGTGTTATAAATGAAAAAATTGATAGGTTTATCTCAGAAATTAGGCGTCAAACTGTTTTAAATGTCTTGTCCGCGGCACCGTAACTTTTTTAATCAAAACGAATCTTTAAAATGGAACTTTAGAAACCTAACAATTTAAATCACATATAAAACAGGAAATAATAAACAGTTATATAATTTTTGCGAACAAGTATAATTTAAAATACGAAATAATAAGCAGTTCCACTTTTTTTTAAGAACATGTATGTTTTTATATATTCTGTTTTAATTAATGTTGCTTTCCACAAGTAACACTAGAATCTGTATAATTATTATAATTATGGACCTTATTTTGATTAATAATTGCAAAATACCAATTAATAATTTACTAGGTGGTAGGACTTTTCTGCAAAATTCGTCTAGGTAGGTACCACCGCTTTGCCAGCTATTGTGCTTATTCTGCCGCCAAGCAGTAATGCGCAAGCACTGCTGTGTTCCGGTTTGAAGGGCACTGTAGCTAGTGAAATTACTGGGCAAATGAGACTTTTTGAGCTGATCTCACAGTCTAGTAATCTTATTACTAGATTGTGCGGATGTCTCAGGATGACCAGTGCAGTTTCACGCGAAACTCTATTACTTTAGAGTTCCGAGTGACACTGCAACTGATATGGGCAGCCATATCGCTTAACATCAGGTGAACGGTTAGCTCGTCACGTCATTCGCTACCATAAAAAAATAATAATAAAACAATATAAGGATACATGGATCCCAGGTCAGTGCTACTTCATCTTTTATTCATTTCGATTCCCGTGTTGTTTGGGGTTGCTATACTACATAACTATTCGATTCGGGGAAACAGGAAGATGAAATTTCACCACACACACATGGGGCATTGTGCTTTAATAATAACTGACATTGATCCCACAAAGTTCATCAAGTTATTTTTATTTGTTTTGTGTCTGTTGAATAAATATGACAGCGGCAAAGTCCAGTTATAAACTCTATGCGCAGCGGGCAGTACCGTAATTTACCCTGTGGTAACATTTAAATTGATTACAGTGGCAACACCGGCAACTGTCACTGCTTCTTCACCCATCTGGCTATAATTATAAAGGGACCGGTGTACTACGGATCATTCTTGCTCCGGACACGGCCCGGTGCGCTTGCTGAAGGTCTATAGTTATATAGATTGCAACCTACGCACAACCCGTCAGCCTATAAATACATTAAAAAAAACACGAGTGTGCTTTACGCTACTTAAGTAAAACTTCTATACGAAACGTAACTCTCTTTCTATCTTCACTTACTTATATCTCCCTCTCAACTTCCATTCGCTTCTCCCGATCGATTTCCACAACGCTCTCATCACCCACTCTCCAGCTTACTCCCCAAATCAATCGTATGTAAAGAAGTTTAACTTCAAAATAAATTATATCGTGCTTCAGACCTATGTTTTCTGAGCCGGGTTTTTTGACCACACCATCACTACGCCACATGGACTTCCATATTTTAACATTTTTCTCACCATCATTATCATCGTCATCATCATCATCACCTTTAGCACACCATTACGTTCTGCACACTTTCAAGTTAATGTTGTCTGGTCAACATTACTCACCTCGAAAATTGGGTATGGTTAATGGAACTGGCAACTCAAAGGTAACACAAGTGCAAAGGCTCGGTGGTCCAATAAATTCGATATAAAATACGAATCGGGTGTTTACCTTGTTTTCTTTTATTTTCCGTTTTTTTTTGTTTATTCTCCCTTTTGGCCCTGATGCAGATTTCCGATACCGTATTTGTATTAGACACTTGATTATTTTTTGATAAACTAATTAGCAGTTTTGAGAAGTTAACGGTTGCTCTACACCATACTATACGTAGTTGCTCTATCATATACGTAGATCTTGGACCCAGACTAGGATTCCCTATATCGAGACCTAGTAACTACGAGGACCATGGTTCCATACCACCCAGACTCGGAACAAATATTTGTGTTTTTTTTCCAAAAATACTTGTCCGGTCGGGTGATTCGAACCCACCATCTCCAGATTATGAGCCGACCTGCTCAACCACCACACCACAGAGGCTGTCTTATAATGAAGCATATTCTCTATTTTTTTACTTTCTTGAACGTCCGGTTTCCTCACAATGTTTTCCTTCATTATTTCCAGTACGATCTCCGCACATAAATTAAAAAGTTGTTCAGGGCATATTTGAACCCGGGGCGCGTTAGTTTGGGCTACCGCTACACTCGCCTAGCTTCATTATATTAGCATGATCATTTGGATATATGTAGTAGTATTTAAAGAATATTGCCATTGTTCAGTTCACATTTTTTTACTTCAAAATGGTTTAGCATTTGACTACGCTCTCACCTGTTGGGAAGTGACGATGCGATCGAAGGTGTAGCATGTTAGCCAAGTAAATACCTATTCACTCTTCTCTTGAATATGCTCAGCTCATATTTCGCTGGAAACACAGACGCTGGCAGGGCATTCCATTCTTTAGCCATCCTAATTAGGAACGTAGAATCAAACCCTTTGGTACGAAATGATGGTATTTCGACCATGACGGAATGGCGCTTAGTCGAACGTCTGGTAGTCCAGTAAAAAAATGATGATGTGTGAATGAGAGGGAGAGCAATAATCAATACATGATTGGACCTGTGCTTGAACTCTATATGGAGTGAAGCACCACATTCCCTTGGTTAAAACTCCAAGGTTTTTAGATTCAGCCCACTAAATATCAATTTCCAAGTATCCAATACAACGTTCGTAATGCGAGTCTAAGTAAAATATGTATGAACTACGAATAGAATCAGCTCATACCGTTGGATTGTTGCAGTTGATTGGGCTACAGAGCATTTTTTATTTGTCTGGCTCCAGTTATGAAGTGTTTATTGAATGCTATTGGAAGAATGATGTATACAATACAAGAATGGTTAAGGTATATATTTGTTACGAGTGTAAAAATTTCTTACAAGGTCATAGGTACCTGTTTTTTACGAGTGTAAAATATTTCAGTAACACTAGGTCATAAGTATATACCTGTTTGTTACGAGTGTAAAATATTTCAGTAAGACTCGGTCACAGGTACCTGATTGTTACAAGTGTAAAATATTTCAGTGAAACTAGGTCATAAGTATATGCCTGTTTGTTACGAGTTAAGATATTTCAGTGAGACTAGGTCAGAGACATTCTAATTTACATAAGTATTCAGTGCATTGGTAACTGTTGTATGACACTGTAGCTATCGAAGTTACTGGGCAAATGAGACTTTATGATAGTCTAGTAATCTTATTACTAAACTGTGCTGATGTCTCAAGATGACGAGCACAGTGTCACGCGAAACTATACTTTAGCGTTCCGCTTCCGTGTTTCGGTTGCCCATATCAGTTGCAGTGTCACGCAACTGAAATAATAAACCGTATCGCTTAACATCATGCAAACGTCTAGCTCGTCATATCATTCCTAAACATAAAAAGCTGTCAGTAATCCACGTTAATTGTTTTTTAAAAGAAAAATTAAACAAACCGTTTATTGATTATTTTTTTCCTTTATTATTCAGATTTATTAAACTGTTTCGTTCATAAATAATTATTACTAATTAGAAGGTTATGTGGGTGAATAATATATTTTCTAGAGAGTCGATAACTTCGGAAATGAAGTGATCGAATAATCACCGGCGCAACTTCGTCTGAATGCCGGATGTATTGTGCCATGGTCCAAGTAAAAAAAAAAAGAACTTGAGTATTTGCATTATATTTTGTAGCAGCAAACTAAGCAAAGCATGTTCTATGGGAATAACTGATACAATATTTAAATACTTTTTGTTTTTTTTTTTTACAAATAATAATAATGACGCCCAACGATCACATAAATAGACGTCATACATCCTGGACCCTAAATAGGATTTCCAGGAACTACGAGGACCATGGTCCCACAACACCCAGACTCAGAACAAGTATTTACGCTTTTTTTCTGTGCACAAATACCTGCCGTGGGAGTCGAACCCACCGCCTCCCTATTATGAGTCGACTTACTCAACTACCACACCACAGAGACTGTCAAATGCATACATAGAATACAATATAACACCCAGATACAGTCCTGGGTGGACTTGAACCCACAATCTTCAGTTCAGAAGGCAGGGTTACCTACTGAGCTATCGGGCCATTCAAGTAGCTATGTAGCGCACCTTTATACAGCAAACTGTTAACGGTGAAGTCTGAGCCACCAGATACAGGCAGTACCTAGATTGGGGCATAATGAGAAAAGTAAAATTATAAAAAAGAGTTTTGGCGGGAAAACGAAAAAGATCGTGTCACCGCATTGTATTATTTTCCAAAACTTATGTTATTTTCAGTGTTAGTGCATAAAATTGGCGGCATTTTATTCGTTAAGTGCTGAATTACAGGTATGAGTGTGGGAAAGTGGTATAATGATGGTGAAACGTTTCTTTTCGTGTTGTTTCCAAAACTCCATAGAAGCTTCTGGTAAAGTTGCCAACACTTTACTAGGAGTATGACTTGACTAGACTAGACTAGACTATGACTTGACTTGATGACTTGGATTGTGACTTGACTTGACACATACAACATACATTTGTATAATATAAATTAACTTGAAAAATGTAATGTGACAAAAACAAAAAAAATAACTTAAAAAAAAACATACGGATGAACATTAGTACTTCCTCCTTTTTGACTTCCAAAAAGGAGGAAGTACAAGTACTAATGTTATTACACGCTGTATGCTTATAGCTTTTCCCACATCCTGGTTCAGCTAAAAACAATCTGCTGTGAGACCAGATTTATTCTGCTTTTAAAGTGGAGTCTTAAACTTCGGAACTTAAAGTAGATGCGGTGACTTTAGTTTAAGAGAAGTTACGCCATAATTTTAACGCGAAATGTCTGAAATGTACACAAGAAAACAATACGCCTTCCTATTCCTTTGTTTAGTTTTGGACACTATTTAAACTTGTGAATTTGATAGATGTTTAGTTTATTTTCCAGATAACTTTAGGGCTTATGGACATAGCGTATTTTTAACTCTCTGACGACGCATTGATGACACTTTTAAACGATATCCAGACGCAGTCAGAAAACTTTTTTTTTATTTTTGTTTTGCCTCCTCACTATTATGTGTTTAGCCAGTGTCATGTAATTGATAATTTATCAAGTTAATGATATTTGACGCAAAAATGTGTCAAGTCACAACCCACATCATTAAGTCAAGTCATAGACTAGTCATGCTCCAAGTGAAGTGATGGCAACTTTACCGGACGCTTCTATGAAGATTTGGAAATAGCACGAAAAGAAACGTTTTGTCATTATTATACCACTTTTCCATACTCATGCCTGTAATCCAACACTTAACGAATAAAATAACCACCAATTTTATAGACTAACACTGAAAATAACACAAGTTTTGGAAAATAATACAATGCGATGACGCGTCCTTTTTATTCCCCGCCAATACTCCTCAGTAACCTTTTTGGACATCTAAAACGCTCGCGCGTCATATGTTAATTTATTAGTCTCTGTGCCGAGTGAAAATGTCGCCTAATTGTTTGGTACCTACTTTATTACTATGTATTTATGTGTTGAAACCAATATGAAAGATAAAGCTTATAATAAAACATCTTTGTTAATATAGTAATTTTCCATCGAAAGATTATGTTGATAAATACTTACCTATTATCCATTATATACTTGCCGATATTACTTGCTGATATACTTACCTATTATCCATTATAATGTACCTACGTACATAATATCTATACAAAACTATTTTTTTAAATTAAATAGTTGTTATTTCGGACGATATCATTTGGGTTATTCAGGGCAAAAGCTCGATTTAATCATATTCGAAGATTTTGAGCTTTAAGTTAATGACTATAAAAGCTACGTTTTTTCAACCCTAAAAAATCTAGATCCGTAAAAAACAACGGCATCAAGGTACATTAACATCACTAGCGATCACCACTTTTTCAGACAGTACTTTGGATACCTTTAATCTAATATGTTTTTAAACGTCCCGCAATACGGTTGAAATTCCAACTCAGACGTAGATTAAACCTAGTCCTTTCTTCCCATTTTCCTAATACAGACTATAGAGTTTAGTATGTTAGGGTGTCGATACTGGCCCATCTTCCCAGCTTTTATGAACCGTGTAATTGTATAGACGCGGGTATACGGTAGCTAAGTTAATGCCTTGTACGTAATCTCTGGGAAATGACGGCCGCAGGTGCGCTCCGTCGCGAACTGCTAATAGCTTTTAGACAGCACCAAGTTTGTAGTGTTGGGACACTGCTATCAAGAGTCGATAGTTTGCTTTGTGACGTAATAAAATAATAATAATAATGACCAACGATCACATACATAGATTCTGGACCTAGGTCCTATCTACCTAGAATCTATGTATGTCCCAGTCCATCCACGACAATTGTCCTGTCACGGGAATTGAACAGGCAGCCTCCAAACTATAAGCCAACCTGGTCAACCTCACTACAGAGGCTGTCAAATAAAATTATAACACACGATTTATTCTCTTCGCGTGCCATAAAAAATAGCAACATTAGTTTTTTGCAATCACAAGGTTTAATATTGTACGTACTACGTTCCGAACTCAGACCTCATGGCCTTATATCTTGACAACCTCTTAACCAATTTTGCTCATATTTGAAACATTTGTTATTTAGGCAGTGATTATTACAGAACCAAGTTTGGCAAACTGTTAAGCCTCATAAACGGTTACTAAATTTAAAAGATATCGATATATACCAACACATTTATCGATACCAGTCTTCTTCCTATGCAGTTACCAAGATGACATACAGTAATGGCCGCCGGCAGCGCCATCTGCCGCCAACACGGGAGAATTAGTTCACACGCGGTTGTTTTCGAAATTGGTACATACTGCCTGCCATAGAGTGGAGCGGTCTAATTAAATAACGACTCAATTTGGACCTTACAGTATGATATGATTAAGGAAGGGCTTTAGTTATCATTTTAAAATAAAACTTTTTTATGCACGCTTGACTTGGGGGTAAGCTGGCGAGGCAAACGGAAGATGAGAAGGAGATATACTAAGATAGAAAGCGCTACGTTTCGTTTATTACTGTAGGGGTAAGAGAGATGGAGCTAAAGAAGTTTTACTTCAGTAGTGTGGTCTACAACGCACTCGTTTTTAAAGATAAATCGTGGTATTCTTTTCTTGTTCTTTGGTGTGAATTTTGTTTCATATTGGCTGTATTGTCCTCCCTGTATTATATATGTGTTCATGTTAATAATGAGCTTAATTAATAAATATAAAAAATAATCTAACAAAAATGGACCCAGATGTCAGTGGAAATGCAGTATAAAAAAAATTGTTTCATTTTATTTCGTGTTTAGTGTGTTTTGCGCCATATATGAGCTGTAGTTGAATCCTAGGTTTCCATAAATAACTATAAGAAATAACAATGACCTTGTAGAGTTGTTGTTTACGTTATTGACGACGCTGGTGTCGATATATAAAGGGCGCGAGATTTAATAATTAAACAGTTCTAAGGCGGTCGCATAGAGTTGTAAAGTAGTTACACCTGCAAGAAGTTGGATTCGATAGTTCCCCCATAGCGATGGAGACGCGTGTCCGCACATACCGCGGGCTTATTAATTTTATGAGATTTTTTGTGAATCATGTGTTCAGTTCGTGTGGATAATATATTTGGGAATTGTATTAAAATTTTATATTTATCCTATTTGGGTAGTGAAGTTGTTAATAAAAATTATACGTTAATATCATTTAAATCATTAGCATTGCCAATATTTCATATAAGTTGTCAGGTAATTTACGATTTTAGTAAGACAAATGAGACATAAGGCCCCATTTATAAAGCGAATTTAATCTGAGCTCTGACCTAATTGAGCTTCATACATAAATAAATTGTTAAAATTATGCTCGTGTACAGCTGACTTGTTTCAAACGCGCAATGTATGGTATTTCAAGCGAGTTGTGAAGTGACATTGCAATAACATTTTTAATTTCAAATATTACTGGATAATTCAGACATTTACAGTTATTTCATATTGACATAATTATTTATAATGATTTATTTTGAGATTTTTTAACTTTTGCATTTTTTTTAAATTATACTATCAAAATTATGAGTATTTAATTCAATTATGTATTGTATAATAATTGAATTAAATATTATTTTTAGTTCTTCACTTACTTAAAATTAAAAGAAAACAAAAAATTTAAAATAAACCGTTGGTGGAGGGGAAAGTGCCCAGAATGCTGGCAGCATTACCACGTTGAATGGCAATGCTTATTTTTTGTGCAAAATAAAAGCCAGCATTCTGGTCACCTGAAGCTTCCACCAAACGTTAGTATTGTATTATTGTTATTATTTATTAGCATTTATTATTATTTTATTATGAAACTGGCGAAATAGCAAGACTCAGCAAGATTCAGCATGACTGCGGAGTCATGTAAATTGACCAGTCTTCTTCTTTCCAATCATTGTAGGTACAAGTAGTACATACAACCATACTTGCATGTTTAGCTTATAGGCGTTTGTCTTGGCTTACATCATACACCGTTCGGTAACAGGTGCTTTAAACTACGCTTATGATCTAGTATCTATGGAAACCACAGAGAACAAAGCGGGTCCAAATCATAAGAGCTGTTGAATTTGAGACGTTTATATTGCTGTGATTAGTTCATATACCTAACTAGCTTCTGCTCGCGGTTTCGCCTGGCGCGTGGCGTGTAGGAAATGTAGAAGAAATTTTTTCATAGATAATTCAACCACCCATTTCACTCTCTTAGGGGTAGAATTTAGAAAAACCCTTTCTTAGTGGATACCTACACTTAAAAAAAAAACACACCCTCTAAATTTCAAGTCTCTAGGACCAGCGGTTTACGCTGTGCGTTGATATATAAGTCAGTCAGTCCGTCAGTCAGTACTTTGAATTTTATTTTATAATTGTAATGAATCGTAGATTCATTACAATTATAAAATAATATGTGACAGCGAACCGGAAAACGCAGCGTAGGCCAGCCACCCACTAGGGAGACCGACGACCTACTTATCACGTAACTTGATTGCAACCAATAGAAACTCTAATTAGTATAGATTTGATAGTTTCAATACGCAGTTTATATGCAGAGCTATGGATTTTTTTAAATTGGGTATTAAATATCTCCTGTTGCAATACAATCAAAGTTACGTGATCTGCAGTTGGATGCAAGAGGCAAGCAGGCACTCAAAGTGGTGCTCTATGAGAGAGGTCTACGTTCAGCAGCGGACGTCTTCCGGCTAATGATGATGATGATGATGTTGATGATGTTGATGATGATGATGATTTTGATGATGATGATGATATATTACATCAAATGGCTTCAGCGTCTACTTCCTTGAGCGCCGTCTACTTTATTCGTTTAGTCGCAAGCACATTACAAATAGAGTGCCTGAGGAATACCTAACGTCGTATCAGATAGAGTGCCTTTTAACGCACCTGAGACCTGTTTTCAGTTTCCTTTATCCTGTCATCTTTTTTCGCATGCAAACATTATAGACATAACTACTGTAAAGTTTTTTAATCGTTTATTAGGTTAAAACGTGGACCAAGGCCACTTGTCCACCGCACCGTCTCTGGGACGTTTCTCGAAAACAAGATGACGGCGCCAAAGGAGCTGTGGTGAGCAGTACATACATTTAGCACCAATTCGCTGCATGCCCGTTGCGGGCGTTCGGTGACGGGCATGCAGTAAACAAGCTGCCGTAAAAAATTACTTTTTTGTTCCGCTACTTTGGCGCTGCCGTCTCGTTCTCAGGTAATGTCCCGGGGTGGACAATCTAAGTCTATAAACTCCTCTTTTCTGCATATTTTTTTGGTTGAGTTAGTATAAAAATAAAATTCTTTACGCACGTTTGACTTAAGGAGTAAGCTGGTGAATGCCAGGCGAACAGAAATTGAAATTGGTTACGTAGATCTCCATTGTCAACATAACAAAGTCAAAAATTTGTATTATTGTGTTGGTATGTTCTGTTAAATGACAATTTACGATTGTCAAGACGGCGACATTAATATTAAACAAAGTTATCCGGGCTGAAAGATGGGGCTCTAAACTAAAAAATATTGCTTCAATCGTGTGGTCTAAAGAACACTCGGTTTTGTTTATTCTACATTTTTAATGACCGTAGATCTATTTTTTTTTAATTTGATTAACTAATGAGTCATGATCAAACAGGTCTAATCCATTCCAATAAAAATAAATATCTATATTTATAATAATAAAATTGTTCTAAGAAGTTATACATACAACAAACACTAATAAATCATAAATTAGTCAGCCCATCTTTACCGCTTACAGCTAAAATGCCGAAACAACAAGTACTAACTAATAAAAGCGAGATTTCAAAGTAAATATTTAAAATTAATTAACCTTCGCCCAAATTTACGGTAATTGTTTGCCGCAATCCCGGAATGTTGAAAACATCTGAAATTGTATAATGATGCTCTAAATATTTAAGCAAAGATCTAGCGAAACGAAGATGGCTCAGTTGGTACTGAAGTCAACTTGCGATCCGCGGGTTATGGGGGGTCCTGCAAAAACTTGAAGCTACCGACAAACCATTAATTTCGCATGTTTTCTTGGCTAGCTGGTCATCAGCTCAATACGTTCCAACTGCTAGGCTTTCTCTCAGAGAGTCTCTGAAGAGTGTCGGCCAGAATCTACCACGCTGGCTTAGTGCGGATGTATGGTACCAATATGCAGGGCCGAGTAGAATTTGACCCGGGTGCATCGATTTCCCTCTGGAAAGTTAAAAATGTTCTAAATAAAAAGAATTTTATGTTACTCTCGATAACATTAACAACTTCTATAAAAACAATCAAATCGGTTTAGTGATTTTGGCGTGAAACATATACAAACAGACAAGGTTTTGTTTTATTAGTAGAGATGAGAATGTTCTTTCTTATATTACTATTTAAACAATAAAGTAAATCAACAATTGCATTGCTACGTCGTAGCAACAAAGATATATTATACTGTTTTTACAGCAATTGATTATAGCTACAACACTGCTACGCCAATTGCTACGCAGCATCGTGTGCTACGTGCTACGTGACTTCCACTTGAATAAATAAAAAAAGCTTTTTTATGTTAAGGCGTGGTGTAAACAACTCAACCGAAGACCCTTTTTTGACCTCGTGTCAAAATATGAAATTGTGTATGAAAATAAAACAAATATCAGGAATGATTGAACAAAACTTAACAATGTATTTTGGTTTTACTCTTTTTAGTTTTAATCTTAAACAAAGATAACTGTATTGCTACATAAACAAACAATAAAAACGCCAAAAGGGAAAAACTTACAACTAACGACTAATACATCAACATGGACCGTATTTTACGAGTACCGTCCCTAAACCATAGACTAAAAGATGGTGCGTGTAGAGGAAGTAAAGCCATCTAAAGCATAATTAGGTTTAGGTTTATTATGACCTAATCTCATAGTCTAGTAATCTTATTGCTAGACTGTGCTGATGTCTGAGAATCGCGTGCGCAGTGTAGTGTCACGCGAAACTATACTTTAGAGTTTCAAGTGTCACTGCAACTGATATGGGCAGTCGTGCTGCTTAACATCAGGCGAGCGACTAGCTCGTCATGTCATTTCGTAACATTAAAAAACATTTTGTTATAAGCTTTTTAAATAAAATAAAAAACTTTGACAACTGATCCTCCATAAGGTATTGAGTTTAAACCATTATCATTCAACTCGCAATATTTTGGAGGAACTGTAAGAGAAATTGATCAGTTCTGAATAAGGAAATCAGTATTTTCCACTAGACGTAAGTTTAAGTTATAAAATATAGAATCGTGAATTTTTTTTCTGCATATTATCGAATGCTGGGACGTAAAATATTAATAGTAGTTATGGAATTTAATTTAATCAAATGACCATGAATATAAAAAAGTACCTAAGTATTGTATCAGTTATCTGGTTCCCATAGCACAAGCTTTGCTTAGTTTGGGGCTAGATGGCGTTGTGTGAGATGTCCACACATATTATTATTATTATAATGAATAGTTGAAAAAGTATTATATACTATATAGGTTTCTTAATGTTAGGGATCTGACAGTTCATCAGACTTACTCAATATATATCACTATCAAAACCCCGGAGCTGAATAGTATGCGGATTATTGTGGCTTAAATATCAAAACACTAAATACATACGCCATAAAAGCACCACATACTTTTAGTCTGAGCTGAAAACCTTTACAGCGCAACATTATTTATCCGCCCGCCCATCTGTATGCATCTTTTACGATCTCACACATAATTTTTTCCAAGCGCTTTTCGCTCGTGAAACTGAAGTAGCGAGATGAGCGCAGCCCGCCTTCAGTTGTTTTCGAGCCGAGCTACGGAACGCACGCCGTCGCTTTCCAAATACCGCGAAATTGAACTCGCGTTTCAAAACTTCAACATCTTCTGCCAAAAAATAATAATATAGTGAATTATAAAATGAGTTTTGATGTGAAGTTGTAATTGAACCGTGTCGTTAAAACTATAGTTTCTGTGCCTCTATCAAAATGGATTCTTTTTGGAGATTGTACCTGTTTTTGTGTTTATTCTTTACTGGTAAGCACATTATTCATTTTTAGCTTATATAATCATACTAGCTACACCGGCTTTACGAGCGTGGAAAAAAAATCTAAGCTTTCCTAATTTTTTCTGTCATAACCTTCTCTTGATAATAATAAACACAACAAAAAAAAATGCGAAGAAGTTCCATCCGTTCACGCAAAAAAAAAAGTTTCATTTTTATATATAAACGAGCTTCTGCCCGCAGCTTCGCCCGCGGCGTGGCCTATGGGAAAAAAATCAACCACCCATTTCACCCTCTTAAGGGTGGAATTTCGAAAAATCCTTTCTTAGCGGATGGTTTAATTTAACTACCTATTACAATAATCATTAATAATTATTATCATAAATCAGAATCACTATGTTATAAATAAATTATACTTTGAGTTTCATGAAAATGAAAATAATGTAATTAAACAATTAATATTATAATATTAATAAATTAAGTTAACAAATTACAAATTAACGAAAAAAGATTATCTTATAAAAAGAGGTTGACGCGACTTCCATCTGTGAGAAAGAGAACTGCTTTTTTAAAAACTCTTATATTGTAATGGGCTTGCTATATATTATTTGATAAGCACTTTGTAATTTTATATACTCAGTGAAATAACTTTTTTTTAAATTGCTTTTAATTTCTAAATACTATAATGATATAATAACTAATACTAAAAACTACCTACAAAAAACATTTGGACTATATACTGGCCGTGATGACCTATAGACAATCCAAATGCTCCAGCCTACTACCAGTAGGTAGCATAAAATAAGTTAATTTTAAGAACTTAATATAATTTTGACTTAAATGCTAAAAAGCTGAAGTGCTAAAAATAGCCTATTTGCAATAAACCTTTTGCCTTTGACTTTGAATTTAAATCCCTTAAATTTCATATTGAAATCATTTTTTATGTGAATGAATGAAGCACGTGGTCTCTAAGCTACGCCCTAACGATTCCTAATAAAAGAACATCCCCGATGCATTTACTGTCATTGGGGAGTTTCCGATTTTAAACTCGTATGCAATCGTTTACCAAATTTATATAGGAAAACCGAAATATATGTATTTTACAAAGTCAAAAATTATAATTGAAATTGATTTACAACTGGCGGTTATTTCATAACATACAAATATAAACATACTTGAATAGAAAACAAGCTTTTTTGTGAAATCGCTTTAATAATAACAAACGCCAAAGTAAAGAGCTAAAGGACGTTATCTTTTATTACCACAGCTCTTGAACTAAAAGAATAGTTTATCCACACTGCTCTAGGTCGGCACCATACAGTTTTACGACAAACTTTGTAGATATCGTTGTAGCTTCTGTGGTGTGGTGGTCGAGCAGGTCGGCTCATGACCCAGCGGCGGCGGGTTCGATTTCCGCGGCACGACAAGTTGTCGTGCACAAAAAAAGCGCTAATACTTGTTCTGTGTCTGGATCTTGTGGGACTATTTTCCTCGTAGTTGTTGGGTTCCTAGACACAGGGAATCCTATCTATAGGGTCCAGGATCTATATGTGATCTTTGGGCGTTATTATTATTATTATAAACAATTATAAATAATAATAACATGTTCGGTACGCTACCTACTGGCTCGAGCAAATGCTGCTATAATAGTTGGGCGTTATTATTAATATTATAATAATAACGCCCAACTATCATTGGAGCATTTGCTCCAGCCAGTAGGTAGCGTACCGAACATGTTAGCAGCATTGCTGTGGAATTGCAATACAGTTGTTCTATATAAGATTTTGTTACGCTTGGCATAGACCAGGCGTTCTGATAAACTTTGGAAAACGCAATAACATTAAATGTGACAGAAAGTCCATTGAAATAAATTTTTACGATTATTTTGTCGAGAAGCCATCGATGAGATGGGCCACATAACACCCAAAGGGTCGTAGAGCTAGGATGTGCGGACGTTATGGCCGACAATAACAGTAGAAAAGGAAAAGTGTATAGTTAACTAACTTTCCCTCTTATGTTATACTGGAGAGAGAGAGAGATAGCGAGAGTGAAAGAAATAGACTGGCTTCGGAAAGTCAGGAAGGAATTTAACATGTAAATAAACCAGGAACTGCAATAAAAATAAGTTATACGGAATTGGTGTTAGGACGTTATAATTAGAAAAATAAGTGCACCAATAAAATTCTTGATTATTTTCTATTTTAACCGTGTGGTCCCGGTGGTGATGAGAATAGGACCACCCCATCATGCCCCTGGGAGCCGTAAAAATTAGCTAAGAGAATATCTAGGGAATAGCAGCATTCTCTTCAGTACATTAAATCTTCTGTGATCACCAAGCCACTTGCCCAGCGTGATGATTATGGCAACCCTCTACGATAAACCTCCAAATTGGAGTTTTTTGTAGTACAGTGGACATCTTGCGGCTGTTGAAGTGATACTGTTAATGAATCCATGGCATGGTGGTGGCAGTCCTGGTAAATGACAATGCTGTTGCGTAAGTCATTATTGGTGTTGATTCTGTGTCGCATTCTCTAAAACTAAACTTAAAGTATGGTGGTACTCTTCTGATAATGGGGAAATTAAAAAGACAGAAATATGTTCATTTCGTTTAGCTTTAGAGAATGCGACACAGAATCGACACCATTGTCAGTTTAAATTATGGATGAAATGAGATACCTTTAAGACATCAAATTTATTTTTGTTATAAATGTTTCTCATTTCCTTGTAAAATTCGACATCTAGTATACAATAGGTCATGCTGGTCCTCAGAACTACAGAGTTGGTGCGCATTTCATATGTGGGTACCTTATATGACTGGCCCGAAAGGCTCTCTCAGTTGGTAGTCGCCCTACCTTCTGAACTATAGGTTGTGGGTTCGATTCTATCCAGAACAAACATTTGTGTGATGAACATCGATGTTTGTGTTGTGTCTAGGTGTTATGTTGTATTCTATGTAAGTATTTACAAACAAAAAGTATCTAAGTACGGTAACAGTTATCTGGTTCCCATAGTACAAGCTTTGCTTAGTTTGGGGCTAGATGGCGCTGTGTGAAATGTCCATATATATTTATTTATTCACACATAATACCACGCTTGCACTTACATAGAATCAATATAATACTAAAACCCTACCTTTAAGACATTAAAGGTAAACATGTAAATATAAAATTTAAATATAATGCAGGTGCATTTAAGGTTCAAATTCATACAGCAGGCATATTAAGGTACATTTTATAAAATAGGATATACGCTAAGCTTTCAGACCATTTTGCTAATAAAAGCATAACACTCGGCTCTTTACACGTCCGCTATTCAAGCTGCGTCGTTATCTGGGTTACATCTCGGTCTGGGCTTTCTACAGATCGGCCTTAAGGCCTCTCCCAGCTCTTGAAAGGTTTTGTAGCGTTTTAGTTGTTTGGTACCCTAACGTGTATGAGAAAAGAGTTATTAGTTATTTCATTTTATAAAATTATAGGAAAATCATTTATTGGTTGTATCAAAGGTTACCTGGAAGAGATCGCTTGTAGTGATGAGGTGGTCCATTGCTTTTTTTATATTAAGGAATGACCTGAAGCGCTAACCGTTCACCTGATGTTAAGCAACATATCAGTTGCAGTGTCATTCAGAACTCTAAAGTATAGTTTCGCGTGACACTGCACTGTGCACATCATCCTGAGACATCAGTACAATCTAATAATAGAATTACTAGACTGTGAGATCAGGTCATAAAGTCTTATTTGCTCAGTAATTTCACTAGCTACAGTTCATCCGATCCGATCAGATCACCGCAGTGCTTGCGCACTACTGTTTGGCGGCAGAATAACTGGCAAAGTGGTACCTACCTAGACGAACTTTGCAGAAAAGTCCTACCACCTAGTAAATGCTACTAACACAGATAATATAATACTATACTACTGAGATCAATATAGGAATACATTTAACCACGGAAATAGGTCATTTTCCGCGGGAAACGTGGTAAGTTGCGAGTAAAACGTGGAACGTAGCTTCTCAAATATATTTTCCAAGCTATTTATTTAAAGTAGTCAGAGCCAACCCTCTGTTAAATCGGGCTCGGTAAGCGTCCGTGTCCCAAAAATGTCACATAACTATGCGAAAGCCCCTTCCCTCGTAATATTCCTACAATTTTTCTTTACCATTGAGCCTAGGGGACCCATGTTAGAATTTAATGTGGATATTTATCTAAGCTACAAGCTGCTTCTACAAGTACCAGTGAAATTTGTTCCCTAAAACAAAAATATAAGATACATTTTAGTAACTTTGATTACACTTGTTTGTGTCAAAAATTTTCTATGTTATTTTTAAGGGCCTAGTTTAGCCACATTTTTCGTAACTCATTTAATGTCTTTAAAAATGGTTATACGTACCTTGGATCTCGCTCACGAATAGTGATTTTTTATGGAATCCGCGATAACATTTACTAGGTGGTAGGACTTTACTGCAAAGTTCGTCTAGGTAGGTACCACCGCTTTGCCAGTTATTCTGCCGCCAAGCAGTAGTGCGCAAGCACTGCTTTGTTCCCGTTTGAAGGGCACTGTAGCTAGTGAAATTACTGGGCAAATGAGACTTTATGATCTGATTTCACAGTTTAGTAATCTTATTACTAGATTGTGCTGATGTCTCTGGATGCCGTGCGCAGTGCAGTGTCACGCGAACCTTTATAGTTTAGAGTTCCGAGTAACACTGCAGCTGATATGGGCAGCCCTATCGTTTAATATCAGGCGAACAGCTAGCTCGTCACGTCATTCCTTAACATAAAAAAAGATAACATTCGATTTATAACACTTTAGCTCGCAATGCGTGGTCCATTCGCAGGCTCCGTAAGCACTCATGTTCACTCAACATACCTACACTTTATTTTACCATGTTTAAAAAGCCCGCCATAAACGACTTGACGAGCTAGCCATTCGCCTGCATACTTATTTATTGTTGAGGATCTATATCTATATCCTTGACCCTAACTAGGATTCCCTGTATCTAGGTACCCGAGCCCTACGAGGGCCATGGTCTCACAACACCCAGACTCGGAACAAGTATTTGCGCTTTTTGTTCTGTGCACAGATACTTGTCTGTTGCTGCGGGAATCGAACCCGCCGCCTCCGGGATGTAAGCCGACCTGCTCAATCACCACACCACTGAGGCTGTTAAACTAATTCTAAAGGTCTAGCTTAGCCACATTTTTCGTAACTCATTTAATGCCTTTAAATATGGATATACATATGATCCTCTGTCTCGCTCACATATAGTGATTTTTTTTAAAGTAAACAAATGACGTGAAGAGCTATTCATTCGCCAGATGTTAAGCGTCACGGCTGCTTATGATCGACTTTCTAATATAAAGAACCCTTAAGAGGTTTTTCATCACCGAAAGCTCAACTCCATGGCAGGATTCTAGCTCCTGACCAACATCATCACAGAATAAAAAATAGAACTACATAGATATCACCAAAATATCATATTTATGAACAAAAATAAAGTAAAATAAACCTTACCATAGTATGCATGAAACTCAAACCACGTAAATCAACGCATCCACAGCGCTGATTTCCCAGTATATCTACATATCATTTACACAGCTATCGAACTGTAGATTAATTACACGCCCGCGGAGGAATCGGCGATATTTCAATATTGCAAGCTGTTTGCTGCTCATATCATAATGTTATTATAAAGGGTAAATGTGATTACATTATTTCCTTTGAACCAATAGATCGACACTGCTATGTAGTTTCAGTAGATTATTTAGCTCTGAAAGAACTACAGGGGACAGAAAAAGCTTAGTGATTCCTTGAAAGGATTGTTGAAAGCTCTAATAAGAACGTTACGCTTAATGGTTCTTTAGAACGCCAATGGAATAAGTGCTCAATATGCCCTTAAAAACGGAACTATTGAGAACAAACGATTATAAATTAAACAGTGTTCCCTTCAAAAAAATCTATCAAAAAACTATTAAAATAAATAAATAAAGAAATAATTGAGTTGCCACATACTACAATTTAAATTTTCTCTAATATCAACAAAATAAATCGTAAAGTAACCAGACTGTGTAACTATATATATATATATATTGTAGTATTTATTTACTTAAAAGAATAATAATAAATAATAATAAAAAATAATGCCCAACGATCACATATATAGATTCCCTGTGCCTAGGACCCAAAAACTACGAGGACCAATGTCCCACTCACTATAGCCAGACTTAGAACAAGTATTTACGATATTTTTCTGTACACAAATACTGGTCCTGCCGCGGGAATCGATCCCGCCGCCTCTAGGTTATGAGCAGATCAACTGGGCCAGCACGTAATTCGATTGCAACCAAAATAACAAAATTTGTATGGATTTGACAGTTTATGTGCATAGTTAGTGTGGAAATTTTTCCTGTTCCATCGCAATCAAAGTTTCGTGATCACCCTGCTCGACCACCACATTACAAAGGCTATCAAAAAGCTCGAAAAAATCCACGCAAATTTAGCACAAAGGAAAGGCACTTTGCTTGTTAAAAAAACTTTATAATATAGACTAGTCTATGTCAGTGTTACCAAATTACAGTACAACTTTAGTAATATGTCGAAGTGCATCTTATCATTATACATTTGAAACTCTCAACTCGAAGCTTGTCGTCATAAGTTTTGCAATTACGTAGTCCATCGTGAGTACAGTTCGTGAGTTCACTCCAAAAGTTAGTTGTTGTCGGACAAATAGTAGATTAGTGACATATTGTGGATACAAATTTATAGGTTTGCGTACCCGTAGAATGTAAAGGATGATTGTAATGTTTAAGGGAGGGGGCAAGATTATCTAAAAATTTAGGGTTTAAGAATTTATTTCTCAAGAATTATAGAAAATCCCTTACAGAGAATGTACAATCTAAATATATATAACTCAAAGGTGTCTGACTGACTGACTGACTGACTGACATAGTGATCTATCAACGCACAGCCCAAACCACTGGACGGGCTGAAATTTGGCATGCAGGTATATGTTATGACGTAGGCATCCGCTAAGAAAAGATTTTTGAAATTCCACCCTTAAGAGGGTGAAATGGATGGTTGAACTATTTTCCTAAAGGCCATGCCGCGGGCGAAGCTGGGGGCTGAAGCTCTTAGTATTACAAAGTTAATATATCTTTGGGCGTAGCTTTTAGCGTTTATAAAATTTTCTAAGCGATGAATAAGAACAATGGTATATTATATTTTGATAAAATGACATGTAGGTATTTATTTTATTCAACTTTAAGCTGACTACAAATATTAAACTAAATTTTAACGATTTGTTTTTATTTATGTTAATACATAACTTATTTTCTTTTTGTTACAGCTATCACGCTAACAGCAGCCTTTGGAAACCGATTGAAAAATAATTTACATCTATTCAAAAGGTATGTACCACTATAACAAAGGCAATTTCTGTAACAAGTATTAGAGCAATGAAAAAAATAGGCACAAATACTTGTTCAGTGTCTGGGTGTTGTAAGACCATGGTCTTTGTAGTTCTTGGTTCCCTATAGATACAAGGAAATCTAGTGAGGATCCAGGATCTACGTATGTGATCGTTAGGCATTATCATTATTATTTCTTATCAGAATTAAGTCAATGTTTTGAATATAATTGTTTCTTCTCTTTATTTAATGGCTTTCTATCGCTTTTTAGCGATAATTCTGCCAATGTCAAGTAAGGAATTTTTGTATTGTTATGTCATGTCAAAGTCTTATTTTTCAAAGTCAAACATGCCTCAGTAAAATATGTGATATGGTGGATATTTTACTGAAGGCTCTTGGAAGCCTTGAAGAGAAAACTAAAAGGCATGGTTTTAAAACTTGGAACCATTTGCCTCACACAACTCGTGCACGTTCACGAACACTTAAAAGGTAATAATTCACCTTTATCACACACTAAAATTAAAAAATACAAGGGTTATGGAAAATAATTCAAAATTCACAACCGATAGTTTTTAACGAATCTTGAATATTAATACTTAGTTTGGTAACATTTTTTTTTCTATTGGGAAAATCATCGTAGACATAAACAATGACAAGACGCCGTCACTTTGACAACGTATTTCCATCTCAACGTAGTTCATGAGAAATCTAAAAGATGGCGTTTAATATTTTGCAACCATTTTATCCAAAAAAATATGTAAGCTCAGGCGTATCTTAAGACCTAAATTTAAATTAAAAACATTACAAATTCTATAAAAAGTAAGTATATACAAAAATTCCAATTATATTTTTTACCTTCTATCTTTTATTTATTTAACAAACTATTATTACACCTATTTGAGTTCACTATTAAACCGTCTGAGGACTTCCTTGAAATAGTTATAGCACAGTATAAAATAAGACAGAATCCAAACTTTAAAGCGATAAACTCTGTTCTAGACGCACACACATAAACTTTATGAAGTTGGAATATTTAGGCAGAAATGAATTTCAACTAATTAAAGTTGTGGGAAGCAATTGAATACGGCTGACAAGCATCCTTAAGTATTCATTTCATTCAACGACGGGGCATAATTATGTCAAAAATGCTGAAAAGGGGCTATCTATAAATTACGTCACACAAATTTCCTGATTTTTTGATCCCTCCCCCGTCTTTGTCACAGCTGGTCACATTTGTGAGACCCCTCTCCCTACCAAGTGTGATGTCACATATTTCGCAATTTTATATTTATAAATTATCAAAATTTTTTTTTTGTTTCGTAATACTTAGATATAAAATATTATATTTTAAAAAAATGTGATGGCACAAAGTTTGGGACCCCTCTCCGCCCCTTGCCACACAATGTCACACTTCGTCAATCCTTTTCCTCCCCCTTAACATGTGACATAATTTATGGAATTTATTCAAAGAATTTTTGATGTACGGATGACAATGCAGCTTCGCCCGCGGTGTGGCCAATAGGAAAATAATTAAACCACCCTCTTAAGGGTGGAATTCCAAAAAATCCTTTCTTAACGGATGCCTACGTCATAACATTTACCTGCATGCCAAATTTCAGCCCGATCCGTCCAGTGGTTTGGGCTGTGCGTTGATAGATCACTATATCAGTCAGTCAGTCAGTCGCCTTTGAGGTTTATATATTTAGAAGAAGAAGATTGTTAATTTGGACATTGTAGAAGATGAAAAGAAAATTTGGATAAGAAATCACTTGTCACGAGGGTAGATAACAAAATGTCCCGATTTTCCTTTAATTTAAAGATACTATTTTACTTTGTATTTTGATTTTTTAAAACTTAAATTTACTATTTTACCGTGTATTTTTACCCGACTGTGGCGAAAAGGACACAGTTCATGTAAATAGTACACCGCATATTAAATCGTAACATTATCAAATATATACTATTGTTACCAAATACTTTCACTTCGGGAGTTGATGCAAGCGGCGTTGTATAAATCCGAGCGACGAAGAAGGCACGGGCTCACTTTTCGAGCAGCGCTCAGAGGCGACGGACGTTTTATAAAATCACGCGGTTAATTATTGTCGGTTCTTAGTAAATCTTAATAAATATTCTTAGCTTGATTGTAAGGTTATTTTTTTTTTTAAACTAAAACCACTTAGTATTTCTAACACTATATTATGATAGTATGAAAAATCAATTTTAGCGGAGTTGACCTACTGTAATATTTATTGTTTAGGGACAGTCAACAATTTAACTATGTTGTAACAACTATTTTACTTGGCATTTACACAAATTTTCAACGTTTACAAACTGTTATGGGTAAATTAAAGTTTTAACTATACAGGATGCTATATCTATCCAAAGGGTCATTATGACCCTTTTTGAAAGGGTTGACTGGTCTGGATAGATGAGAGCTTTGCCTTCTTGTAGGTTCGATTTCTAAACAGCGAATATTTTTTATTGTTATTTTATGATAAAAGAAATGCACAATTCAAAGAAAGATCTCGGAAAAAATCCCATTTAAATCATCGTTAACTCCGCATAAATACGCGGCAGGTGCTACTACAAAAAAAATCCCGTACACAAGCTTGACTTGGGGAGTAAGCTAGTGAATGCGTAACGAGAAATACGGAAGTTGATTCACGTAAATACAACACTGCCTCAACACTGCCTCTGCCAACATAACAAAATCCAAAAATTGTATTTTAATTTAATTGTAGTAAATGCTATACGGGCATACCAACATAATAATACAAAAATGTAAAATGACAATTAACGACTGTCAAGGTGGTGACATTAACATTAAACAAAGCAAAAACAAAGTTATACCGGCCGATAGATGGAGCTAAACTAAAGAAGTTTTACTTCAGTCGTGTGGCCTAAAGCACACTCATTTTTTATAAACCAGCGTGTTTAGCGCAGCGTTAACTCATCAAATCTGATACACTGGTGTTTAGGCTCCTATTCTATATATCCTGGTCAATCGCCTCAAAGTTCTAACATGAACTTGATTAAAAATTTCAAATTCTTACTACAAATGAAACTGGCAAAATAATTCAAGCTCCAGACATTTGCAGATTTAAATTCATTTTCAAAATATTTCCAAATAACTTATCGAAAATTCAGTGACTCGAAAAAGCTTATTTCCCCGAATACACGCTCCTTTGAAGCGACTTACAAGGGTTGAAGACAATTATAGCCCCTTTTAGGGATGAGATAAAGGTCTTTCTAGTTTTAATTTGAGATGAAAAGGTTTCAGGATTGAAATTGTGTTAAATGTTCCGAGTATACAGATATATAGGTTCAGACTAAGTTAAAATTATTTAGAGTTAATAAAGAGCATCATAGTCAAAGTAAAAATATAAATATATATAGGATAAACGGGTTATCGTAGGTTGCAACCTATATAACTATAGGCTTTCAGAATGCGCACCGGGCCGCGTCTGAAGCAAGAATGATCCGTAGTACACTGAGCGCTCCCTTTATATAGCCAGATGGGTGGGGAAGCGATGACAATTGCCGGTGTTGCCACTGTAATAAATTTAAATGTTACCACAGGGTAAATTACGGTACTGCCCGCTGCGCATAGAGTTTATAAATGGACGTTGCCGCCGTCATATACAATACAAGTAAAAATTTAAAGTTCCAGAAACTAACTTGATCATTCGTCATCAGTTCAATACGATCCCACTGTAAATCCTTTCTTCAACTAGAAAAGATCTGAAGATCTTCAAAAAGGCTAAACATAGATTTTCTAAGAACAAAGAACACTCAATGAAGTCACTAGAAATATATTAGGTCTTTACCTATGAAATTGCCGTTTTGTTTGAAAAAAGTTAAAGAATTTTTTTTTCGAACTTATTTATTTCTTTTATTCAAAGTAATCACCCCTGCAATCAATGCATCTTTGCCAATGCTGTGGCAGTTTATGGATGCCCTTCTTGAAAAAATCAGCAGGCGGGAGACAACAAACTCTTCAAAGGCGTTTTGTACTGCCTCTCGGGAATTGAATTTTTTTCCCGCTAAAAAGTTGTCCAAATTTTGGAAAAAGTGATAGTCGGTAGGCGCAAGATCTGGTGAGTATGGCGGATGAGGGAGAGCTTCCAAACCCAACTCATGCAGCTTAGAGACGGTCTGTTGTGCAGTATGGGGTCGCGCGTTGTCGTGAAGTAGCAGTGGAGACGACCGATTGACCAAAGCTGGTTGCAGACGTGCGAGTTTCGCCATCATTGTGGTCAGTTCTTCAATGTACACATCTGCAGTAATGCTTTCGCCGTTTTGTAAAAAGCTATGATGAATCACACCAGCACTAGACCACCAAACTGTGACCATCACCTTTCTAGGGGTCATTTTTCGTTTTGCACATTGCTTTGGTACCGAACCAGGATCTAACCAACTTGCTGAGCGCTTTCGATTGTCAAAAAGAATCCATTTTTCGTCGCACGTAACAATTCGGTTCAAAATTCCTTCATTTCTGTGCCTGTTAAGCAGCGCAAGGCAAGTCTCGACGCGTACGTTGCGCTGGCGATCGTTAAGTTCGTGGGGCACCCATCTATCAAGCTTTTTTATCTTGCCAATCTGTCGCAAATGGACTAATATTGTTTTGATGCTAACATCAAAAGCTGCTGCCAGCTCAGCTGTAGATTGAGTTTCATCAGCTTCCACGATCGCCTTTAATTCATCATTGTTGACCAAAGTTTCCGGACGACCACGAGGTTCATTTTTCAAGTCAAAATTCCCAGAACGGAACCGAGCAAACCAATAACGGGTTGTACGTTCGTTTGTACAGTTCTCTCCGTAAACGTCGTTGATGTTACGTGTCGTTTGTGCCGCGTTGGTGCCACGACGGAACTCATATTCCATAATTACACGAAATTTCAAAGTATCCATTATGAGGAAAAATGTTGAAATGTAATGAAAATACAACGCTAATCAATAAACAAAAGACTTATATTGTAAATAGAATGTCATATTTTTAAAACAAAATTAATTTGAATTTAGAATTCATAGCCAATCAAAACTTTTTTTTGTTTGAAAAAGTCTGTACTGCAATACGGCAATTTCATAGGTAAAGACCTATTATTACAATAAATCACAGGCAAATATGCAAGAAAAAAAAAATCATTTCTACTAGATAGCCTGTTATCAAACTTGGTATTCTACTGGAAAAACAGAATCTTACTTGATAGCCAGTAAGTTTAATAGAAGATTTTTTTTTCTTCCAATTAGATAACTAGTCATCTATTTTGGTTTTCTAATAAGAATAAACGAAACCGAATTAATAATAATAGTAATAATAATATGTGTGGACATCTCACACAACGCCGTCTAGCCCCAAACTAAGCAAAGCTTGTATTATGGGAACCAGATAACTCATACAATACTTAAATACTTTTGTTTGTAAATACATACATAGAATACAATATAACACCCAGACACAGAACAAACACCTATGTTCATTCCACAAATACTTGTCCTGGATGTCCTGGGTGAACCCACAACCCACAGTTCAGAAGGCACGGTAATGTAATAATGTAATACAATGTCTCACATAATTATTTTGTCGCCAGAGAACATAGTAGACTGCATAGCAATTTACGTCTGACTTGTATCAAATATTAAATTGAATTGAATTTTTTATGCATGTGCATATAAGTAACAAAGTTTAGAATTAAGTATCGATCGAAACAAAAAATAATAGGAAAAATAACTTTTTTTGGACTTTGAAATATTGGGTTGAATGTAGAATTATTTCCTTTTTCCATTCTTTGACAAAGATTTTTTTTATGATTAGAGCATGCAAAGGTGATGATGATGATTTAAACATTAATTCCTGAATATTCCTTGTACTTTTTTTGGTTTGGTTTTGGATCCACACTTTTGTGTATTTAGCCAGTGTCAAGTAATAAATTTTTCAAGTTAATTTATATTATACATATGTATGTTGTATCTGTCAAGTCTAGTCGCAGTCTAAGTCATCAAGTTAAGTCATAGTCTAGTCTAGTCAAGTCACACTCCTAGTAGTGGTGGCAACTTTACCAGAAGCTTCTATGAAGTTTTGGAAACAACAGGAAAAGAAACGTTTCACCATCTTTATACCACTTTCCCACACTCATGCCTGTAATCCAGCACTTAACGAATAAAATGCCACCAAATTTATGCACTAACACTGAAAATAACACAAGTTTTGGAAAATAATACAATGCGGTGACACGATCTTTTTCGTTTTCCGCCAAAACTCCCATTATACTTACTAATTGCATACTTCATCTAGGAGTTATAAAATCAAAAGAAACGTCTCGAAAAAAATCCCATTAAAATCATCGTTAACTCCGCACAAAGACGCGGCAGGTGCCACTACAAAGGAAATCCCGTAAAACCACGTATTAAAATAACCGCAAGCATTATTTATCCCCGGCGTCTGTAGTACTTGAGTAGCTGTACGTCACTCGGTTTATTGTGCTATAAAACCCTCTGTGGGTACAGAGGGTCCAGTCGGTTACTATTGGAACTCGATTCGAACTCGATCGGTTTTTGAAGAAGAGAGTAGTAGAGAAGAAGTACTAATAACTAAATTGGTGAAGGTTGAAATATAAAGTGTGTGATTTAATTGTAATTTTAGCCCAAACAAAAAAGCTGTTGTTATGGTAACCGTCGGTACTTAAAGACTAAAAAAGCTTAAAGACAAACTAAAGCCTGAAGATAACAGCACAATAATTAGTAAAGATAGTTCAGATTTTCCACATACACACAAAAACATTAGTGAGGATTATCATTTATTCAGGTTCGTTAAATTTATGATTTTTTTGCAGTATTGTTATAAAAATACATTACAATAATACTATTAAAATAAAAACCTAAACCTAGAGTGCTATTAATAACCTTAACAATTTCCGTCTATACTAAAGTTTGACAGCTCCTAATTTTTTATTTATGTTTTGGCTCGACACTTTTGTGTATTTAGCCAGTTTCATGACTTCGACTGTGACTTGACACATATTTGCGTGAAATATGTGTCAAGTCATGTGTCAAGTCGTCTGTATTTAGCCAGTGTCATGACTTCGACTATGACTTGACACATATTTCACGCAAATATGTGTCAAGTCATAGTCGAAGTCATCAAGTCAAGTCATAGTCTAGTCAAAGTCATACTCCTAGTAAAGTGGTGGCAACTTTACTTGAAGCTTCTATGGAGTTTTGGAAACAACACGAAAAGAAACGTTTCACCATCATTATACCATTTTCCCAGACTCACGCCTGTAATCCAGCACTTAACGAATAGAATGTCACCAATTTTATGCACTAACACTGAAAATAACACAAGTTTTGGAAAATAATACAATGCGGTGACGCAATCTCTTTCGCGTTTCCACCGGCTTGAACTGTAGTTAAAGGAAGATGGGACAGAGCCATAGTGTCAACACATGTGGCATCCCACACTAGAGGCCGTCCCATCTTCCAGGGGATGAGGGTCATCCCGTCGGGTCTTTTGCTGTCATCTCGTATCAGTCCATTAGGTTCTAGGACTGATGGGACACCGGCATTAACTAAAGCCCGACGGATGATATCATCCAAGTCAGCGTATCGTGGTATTCGTCCTGTACTTTTTATACAGGACAGTCCGTGGTATCCGAGCCCGTGTACCATTTCACCACAAGAAGAACAAAGATGAGGGACTTGGCTAGGCGCACCTATTCGCAATGATGAGGCAACGAAAGGTGTTGTTGTCTAAAAGATTACCGAAATTGCGTGATGGCAAAGCATGCAGCCAAAGCCCCGACTCCCAACAAGCGACTGCAAGTAAGCGAAGAAGAAGAAGTATTTTAATACAGAAGAAGTATTTTAATAATTAGCGCAACACGGATCGCAAACAAAATTCAAAAGGAAATGTGCTATATTTTAACTGTATTTATTACTTCTGTTAGGTACTACTTTTTACTGTATTTATTACTTCAAAAGTATTATCGTACAGAAGTAAAAATTACAGTCGAATCATAAAACATTTTGGTTTCTAAATAACGCTTACAAAAGAATCATGTATATTTATGTCCTTACATTTCTACTCCGCAGAGTTTTTAATTCCATTTAGCAACATAACGTGCATGTATTATTTACCCCGGAGTATGTTAAGTGGCTAATGTATCACGTGTTTTATTGAGCCATAAAACACTGCGGTTTCTTCATTTCTCACTATGGGATTCAGTACTGTGGAAACTCGAATACGTTTACAACATAATCCTAGTAATTTCGGTCATTGCGGTAAGATGATGTATTCCCGCGGGAAACGAATATACGGAGCGAAAATTTGTAATGGGCAATATACGAATATGAAATCCCTGATGTTGTTTCCCGTAGAAGATCGATAAGATTGAAAAACACGTTCATTGTTGAAATAATGAACTTTGGAATATATGACAGTGTGGTGTGGTGGTTAAGCAGGTCGGCTCATAACCCGGAGGCAGCGGGTTTGAGTCTCGTGGCAGGACAGGTATTTGTGTACAGAAAAAAAAGCGCAAATACTTGTTCTCGAGTGTTGTGGGACCATGATCCTTTTAGTTTCTGGGTCTGTAGACACAGGAAATCCTAGTTAGGGTCCAGGATCTATGTATGTGATCGTTGGGCGTTATTATTATTATATATTAATATAGACGGGTATAGTATCACAGCATTGTGTAAAGTAATACTTTTTTTTAAATTCATAGTTGTAAATTATAATAGCTTGTCTCGTTTTCACGCATTTTTTCTTCTTTAAAAGTAGTCCTTAATGCATCGAAATAAACACTACAAATTTAAAAATTATGAATTTGTGTTTATATTTATATAATAGCTTATCTCGTTTTCACGCATTTTTTCTTCTCTAAAAGTAGTCCTTAATGCATCGTAATAAGCATTACAAATTTAAAAATTATAAATTTGTTTAACGTTCGAGTTTACTTAAAAAACATATAAGTAACCCCTTACAATTCCCGAAGGTTACTGCTGCCGCTTCCCTTCCACTTGTTGTTATTGTGCATTGTGCTATTGTGATAACAAGGAATTATTGTCTGTGGTAATTTTGGAGAGTTTTGTCTCAATTTGAGTAGGCAAGTGAGAAAATATTATATTTTGTTTTATTGAAACTTTAATCCTTAAACAACGTAAATCCTTAGAAAAGTAATTGAAAATAATACGAGTTGATGTAAAATTTATTTAGTTTAGCTTCATCTATCGGCTGGTATAACTTTGTTTTTACTTTGTTTAATGTTAATGTCGCCATCTTGACAATTATAAATTCTCATTTAACCGGTCATACCAACATCATAATATAAACTTTTAACTTTGTCTATTGACAATAGAGATCTACTGAACTTCTACTTCTATTCGCCTAACATTCACCAGCTTACTCCCCAGCTCAAGCGCGCGTAAAGAAGTTTTACTTCAAAAAACAAATATCCAGTCAAAATCTGGATGGGTGACCACTTAGTGGCATTTACAATTATTACGCCTACCGTTCTATAGTGGTCCTGACTGTTTATTTAGGACAAGATCAGTCACTAAGCAATACAAAAATAAAATGTAATTTTTTGGGTTGTCCTTCTTTTGGAATTTGAGAAGACAGAAAGCTCATTAACAAAAATAAACTCTTCTTTGGCTTCAAATAATTATTTTAAAAGGAATGATCGATTTTTTAGGCGGAATATCAACGTACGCCCATCGCAATTATTGGAACCACCGAGTTGTATGTATTTGAATTTTATTGTTTTAGCGTTTATAAATGAAAGTTTAGTTCGGGCAAGGCATCTCCATAAAAATATTTTTCAGCAAAAAAAGCTTTTTTTAGGATATAATTACTATTTATATCTTAAAATTATTATTGGAAGGAAAGGAAATTACTTAACAACGTGTTAAAATGAAACTCAATGCCGATCCTCAGAGCTCATTAATATTGAGCGTTGAGAACAACGTCCATGGAGGAGTAATAAATATAACAGGCAGTCAAATTCTGCTAAAGTATCAGTGAAATGTAAACTTAAAATATTTTTTGTACTATATAATTTAATTTTTTATAATTATTATAATTATTATTGTATATAATTTATATAATTATTATTGTAAGGTCTTTGTTATCGTTTAACAAAAATACGTAGTCAGCTCTCAGATCAAAATTTTTAAAAGAAACGTAGTCATAGTTGGAACGTTAAAAGACTATCCTAATTAGCAATCCTCATTAAATACTTTTATAAAATATAAATTATTCGTTGTTGAGGCTTTTAATTGACTGTTTGAGGTAATTTTATTGTTTAGATTTATTGTTTAAGTTTAGTGAGAAAGAGAACTGCTTTTATCTAACTCATATATTGTAATGGGCTTGCTATATATTATTTGACAATAAGCACTTTGTAATTTTATATGCTTAGTGAAATAACTTAATATTAAGTACCTAATATAATTTTGACTTGTAAAAGTTTTAAAAATAGCCTATTTGCAATAAATGTTTTGACTTTGACTTTGACATAGGTTTTGATGATAGCTGTAACACCCCAAATAAAAAAAATTTAAGTTAACTAAATATCTTCTTATTATAATTATCGTCAGCCGGATGACGTCCACTACTGATCATAAGTCTTTTCCATAGAGCGCTAGTTTGCTTCATCCATCCAACGGATGCCCAAGGTTTTGACCAGGGGGTGATCACAAAACTTATATTGAAATGCAACAGGAGAAATTTTCATACTAACTATGCACATAAGCTGCGTATTCAAACTGTCAAATACATACAAATTTGTGTTTCTATCGGTTGCAATCGAGTTACGTGATCGCCCAACAGATTTGTCCACCTAGTTGGAGTCTCGCCTACGCTGCGTCCAGTTTGTGGTCTTTCAATAGGGAACCATTCATTGTCAGTGCTACGAGCAATGTGGCCAGTATACACGGTGGCATTTAATTCACTCTTTTCTTTAAATATATGTACTTAGACCATGCTATAGAATAATCGTACAAGGTCCAATTAAAAAAAAAAATTGTTTTAGTATTTGGTGCCTCTTAAAATAACTGCATGACAGCCAAAATGTCTATTTAACGGTACACACAGCGCGGGCACCAGCTGAATGCTTTGTAAATGTTTCGTAGGCAATAAAACACCTGCTTTGTTCAATGTCACAAGGCTTTAGAATTCAAATTTGATAATACCTAGATTTCAGTTTTATTTCATAAGTACTTTTTTAATTTAGTTATATGGGAGCATTCTATAGCATGGAACATTAAAAGAACGAATTAAATTCCGCCTTGTATTGCTATATGAACTGGGCAGTTTTGAAAGCTGGGCGGTTTACTCCTCTATTGAGCATCAATTCTCAATGGTTCTAAGCTATTCCTTACAAGTCATTAAAAATAATTGCTATCCATTTTTTTTGCAGATCGGTGTACAATATCCGAAATAATAAGGCTTACGAAAAATTCGACGCTTGGTGGGACGTCGCGTATAATGGTGAGTTATTTGATGTTTTGAATTTTACTTTGAGTAACTTTTGTATCAAGAAAAATAATATAAAAAGAAATAATTTGCTACGCTCAAGATTTCTGTTTGTCTTAGTTTATTGTTTACTTCAATTAAATGACGTGAAATCAAACGCAAGACAAAACATATCTTAGAACGAGTTAAACACATCAAATTTAATTATAATAGTATATTTTCCGTCATATTTTTTTAAAGTCTTCAAATCGAGAATGAACTGTGAGATATCTTCTAGGCAAGCGTGTTACATCCTAGACCGCATCGTTACTTACCATCAGGTGCGATAGCGGTCAAACGCAAGCCTATCTAACAATAACAAAAAACGTAAGAACAACACTGGCTGTTGAACTACGCACAGAACGGTTTTTCAAGTCCTGCTTATTCCAAGTAAATTTAGTAAAGTAAGAAAATATTATTCTACAGTTGTTATAGAATCATAATAGATACTTTACTAGCTACTTAGTATTCTGGAATTAGCAGGAATTGAAAAACCACTCAGTGCGTAGGTCAACGGCCATCGTCGTTCTTCTTACGTGACTTAAAATATAGCTTCATACAATTTTAGTCGTTGTTTATATATGTTAAAAAGTTGCAAAGAAGTACACTACCCACCTGGTGGGAAACGGTTTTCGCCGCCTATGGATATCTTTATGCTTATGCGTTGCTTACCCTATAGGACTCTTTTAACCCTCCTTTACAGTGCTCTATGTTGTAGCTCTGTTTATTTTATTTTTTTATGTTAGTGAATGATGTGACGTGCTAATCGTTCACCTGATGTTAAGCGGCTGCCCATAACAGAACAGTGTCACTCACTCGGAACTCCAAAATATAAAGTTTCACGTGACACTGCACTGCGCACATCATCCTGAGACATCAGCAGCATCAGTCTGGTAATAAGATTACTCAACTGTGAGATCAGATCATAAAGTCTCAGTTGACCAGTAATTTCACTAGCTACAGTGCCCTTCAAACCGGAACACAGTAGTGCTTGCGCACTACTGCTTGGTGGCAGAATAACTGGCAAAGCGGTGGTACCTGCCTAGACGAACTGCAGAAAAGTCCTACCACCTAGTAAAATACCTAGTAATTCACCTTATGTTTCTGTGACAGATGTATATAGTTTCCATGAGCAGACATAAAATTATATAAGCATTTTTCAGATACGAAACCACGCACCAAAAGAAGCGCCCAAATGGTTATAACTCAGCATTTCACAGAAACGACGGTCATGCCTGGAGGAGACGTGAGTAGCCCTTAGCAAGATTACGTACTTATCCTGCCGCGGGAAGCGAACCCGTCGCGTCAGGGTTATGAGCCGACCTGCTCAATCAACACAACACAGAGGCTGTCAATAAGCTCAAGTGATCACTTCTTAGAGAATAAAAGAAATTTCTTATTAAAAAATATATCTTAAGAAGTAAATATTTTGTCCCAGATAAGTCTTCAATGCACAGTGAGTGGTCCACACCCAGCCAGGTTCATCTGGGAGAGAGACGGGATAGTCATATCTTCCAATACAGATTCGAGGTAATACAAAAAATCTTAGTTTGATTAGATGTCTGAGTAGATGCAAATATTTACAAAAAGAGATAATAGAGAGAATAAAAAGAGATGATATCACTCATTTCTCCAATCACTAAGTCACCTGCTAATTATGGCAATCCAATCAACCCTTCATGTGGAAGGCCACTAAGTTTAGTTTACTTACATAATAATATATATTCTATAGTTTAGTAGTGGACTCCATGATCTTTGGAGAAGTTCCTTGGTAATTATCTGAAAATTGGTAATATCTCCAATTTTTGTGAAATAGAAATTTGGTGCTTTTGTGTAGTATTTTTGTACAAGTAAAAAAAAATTGTCCTTTATTTCGAAACAGGTGTCGAAGTTTTTGCATCTATATCTGTGTCACTGTAGCTTCCAAACGAAAAGACCTACGCAGACAGTCGTAGTTTTAACTTTTACAAAAAAATTGTAGCTGCTTATTTAATCGTAAAGTTTTTATTACCATCATCATAAATATGGTCATCAGCAGTAGAGGATTTTAAAATCGACTAAAACTTTTGTTTCATTAAAATTTGATTTTTATAATGACCAGTCTGAGATGGAACCATTTCGTGTCTGCTCAAAAATCCACGACCAGCCATACCACGAATGAACCCAGACACTTTCCACTATAATTACTAATTAATAAAAGTTCTTCTCGTGAGTAATTACGTTCCATTTTTGAACCAGCCATTCTTAATTCAAATTTATTCATCTGTTTTATCTCCATCGTTTGTTAATTTTAAATATCCTTAAAGGTACGCGATAGGCCAGACTATGACTCCAGACGGTGGGGTCAACACTCAACTCAATATCTCTCTGCTGAGGGTGGACGATGGAGGGCTGTTCTCTTGCGTCGCATATCACGGGGAGAACAACATAGCACACCATGACAGGCTGAATGTCTATGGCGAGTATCACATCATCATTGTTATCATTATCACCATCATCATTGTTATCATTATCACCATCATCATTGTTATCATTATCACCATCATCATCATCATCACCACCACCACCACCACCATCATTATCATCATCATCATCGAGATCATTATTATTTTATCTCACTACGCATTAGGATTGAAACACCTCATCTTTTTCTTATAAATTATGTTAATTGTTGTCAAAAGCAAATAGGTCATAAACTCACTAATAACTTAAATAATCATTGTGGTCATTATTAGTAGTGTTTTTTTTGAACTTAATACTCTTTTTAACCTTTAAAGTACGCTGCGATCCTATATATATATATATAATTTAGTTCACTGACATTTTCAGATCAAACGTCTAAATTAAACTAAACCCGTATTCGTATTAAGTCAAAACTCGCTACCCTAAAATTAAAATCCAGCCCAAAAGTTAATTAAATCGTGTCAACAGGTCCGCCCTACATTCGCACGCTGCCATCATTCAAAGTTCAGAGCGGTCAGAGTATCACTCTCAGATGTCCCTTCTACGGATATCCAATCAGGTAAGTTAAAACAAGAATCAGTAAAATAGACCTTATTAGCCTTGTTACTAGAATCATAATAATGTAAGATAACAGTCAAAAATTTTGCAGCAGTCGGTACTACTAACCGTAAAAAAGAGAGCGTCTCTGGATAGTTAGAAGATAATCGCTTTTTTATTACATTTATGACGTATTAATATAATTAGGGAAACTATTAATATGTTAAGATTTATCTAAGCAATGATTAAAGGCTATGAGTACTATATCCAATTGAATATTTAGTGGTTCTATGTAGGTAATATAAATTTCAAACTTGTCTATTTTCGGTGCTCTAGATATTGGGCAACCTGTCCCACTTTGGGAAAAAAGTCTTATGCATGTCTGTTTTGTTACAACAAAATCCTAAATAGTAAAAAGATTCTAATGAAACAATCAATAAAAAAAATAGTAAAAATTTAGTTACTGAAGTGTTGAATAGTACAATTTAATTTAATTTTAAATATTTGATTAACAGGGACATTACTTGGGAATACAAAGGTAAAGAAATTACATCTGATACTCAAAGTAATCGGTATCGAAGATCGATTAAGAACACCGCATTAAGTATAGAAATATTCGGTCGCAAACCTAAATTAAGAGAAAAACAAGATACTAATTTTAGCGCAGTAATAAAAACCACATACGCTCTAGTAAATAAAAATAAAGATTTAGAAAGAAAAGAACTCAATATAAGACTAGACAACAAGAAAATAAGAGAAAATGATAAGAAAAAACATGGTTTTGTAAAAGATAATGATAAAAATAATCTAAGAGACCTTATTAATAAAATGAACAACAATACGTTAAAAGGAAAAGTTGTTCTTAATCACAATGAAACACGATATCGTAAAGTAAATACTAGATCGAATATAATAGATTTCAAAGAAAAAATACACCTACATAGAAATGATGTTAATTTAAGAATAAAAAGAGATGTAATTTTAAACAATGATGGCGTTTTAAATATAGCTAAAGTAAGCAAAAGCGATAACGGAATGTCCTATTCTTGTATAGTAAGGAGTCCAACAGGAGAAATGGCTAAAAGGTCACTGGAACTACTAGTAGTAGAGGCTCCTCAATTGGAAGAGATTTTGTTAGGAACTGATTTGCAAGAAGGGCAAATTGTACAGATACATTGCAATTTAAAAAGCGGTGATTCGCCAGTTTATTACTCATGGTTGAAGGATGGAAAGAAAATTCCAAGTAGCCTAAAGGTAAGTAACTTAACTTAACTTTTCTTAATTTACCAAAAAGTAGACAGATAGGTCAACACTTTATTGTAACCCTAAAAAATACAATTAAACAAAAGAATAACTTACATAATTAACTAATACTAGTAGAATAGGCCGTCTTATCGCTTAAAGCGATCTCTTCTGTATTGGAGGAATCTGTAGCTTAGAGTAAAGTAATATGATTCAAGGGCTACTTTTTGGTAAATTAAGAAAAATTTAACATGATGGTTAAAGTGTCACCTGGTAACGAAGTCTTGAATAGCTTTAGCACTTTAGATGATAATATTTTATGCCAGAAAAGGCCCTTTAGCAATTTGTAGGCGTTGAGTACCTAGAATATTGTTAAGTGATTAAAATTATTAATTTACGAAAATCTTGAGTTTCTGTTCCCTCGACTCGAGAAATTTCTTGTCAAAATAAATTATGTAAACCAGGTTGAATGCCAGTGCTGTATAATTTAATCTGGATTTCACTTAAGTTATTTGGTTGAACTCCTTAGAGAATTCAACTTGTTTGTTTCTAGCTAAAACGAACTTAGGTTTCATTGCGAATTCCTTGTCATTACTTTATTTTAAAATATTTACCCACACCGATATTACGTCAAATACATTTTGATGGAAGAAAATAAGTAAAGTATTCAATACAAAATTTCCTTGAATTTTTAATTAATTTTACAGCGTAAAATGTCAAATTAATCTTAAGGGTAAACAAAAGCAGCTCAGAATATTCTAATGGCTCCCAATCAAGGATATTATTCGCCAAATTAATTTCATAAGGATCGGTTTGGACGTGCCATGAATACTTACTTTAAATGGCGTGCCATTTTCAATAGGAATTTGTAGGGATTCATTAATTTGTAAGCTATTGAACTAGCCATTAAGAGATAGCTTTTAGTTAACATTTTAGAATTTCCTAGTGAAACCCATATAGTAAAAATAATAACACAACTTAAATATTTATAAACAATATTAACAAAAATTTTAACCGTCTTCAAAACCACGTAACCACATATTTTTTGCTTTTGAGTTCCTATTTGTGGTTTTGGAGTCGGTTTAATTATTCTTTTTCAATATTTTTTGTCAACATAACCAAGTTAAAAATTACTTAAAAATTTTATTATTATGTTGGTATATCCGATAAAATGATAATTTACAGTTATCAAGATGGCGACATTAATATTAAACAAAGCAAAAATAAAGTTATACCGGCCGATAGATGGAGCTAAACTAAAAAAGTTTTACTTCAGTCGTGTGGTCAGCACACTCGTTTTTTATAAACTTGTTACACCTAGATTTTCATTTTCAGATAGTTGAAAGAAGCTTGGAAGTGTTCAGTGTTCTCATCATAAAGAATGTGTCGCTAGATCATTGTGGTACGTACACGTGTGTCGCGGCAAACCACGTGGCAAAGGTCAACAAGACTGTTAATCTTTATATAAAAGGTAAGTACAGCATTTTTTATGTGTGCCTACACGGACACGGACTCCTACTTGTTGGACCAACGACCTGGTCTGGTGGTCAAATCGCGAAGAGCCGATGTATGTAAGTGGTGGCGCTCTATGGGGGAGGCTTATGGTCATGAGTGGATGATGATGATGATGATGATGACAGCTCTTCTTTAGCCAAGTTGGTTTTTCTTCGGTAGTACGTATAACAATCCTAGAAGATTACTAGAGATTAATGTTTGCTTTCATTTTTTCTTCTCGTGTAGGTAAACGATCATACCAATGTCATTTTTAGGCTACTTGAAGGCTTTCACTTGGTTTATTGACTGTTGTTTTTACAATAATTACTACTACTGACTGACTGACGACTCAAACTGACCGGTTACCACCACATTGATGGGTTTTGGTTACCACTACATTGATGGGTTTTGGTTACCACCACATTGATGGCTTTTGGTTACCACCACATTGATGGGTTTTGGTTACCACCACATTGATGAGTTTTGGTTACCACCACATTGATGGGTTTTGGTTACCACCACATTGATGGGTTTTGGTTACCACCACATTGATGGGTTTTGGTTACCACCACATTGACGGGTTTTGGTTACCACCACATTGATGGGTTTTGGTTACCACCACATTGATGGGTTTTGGTTACCACCACATTGACGGGTTTTGGTTACCACCACATTGATGGGTTTTGGTTACCACCACATTGATGGGTTTTGGTTACCACCACATTGATGGGTGGTTACAACTACTAGTAACCACCACATTGATGGGTGGTTACCACTACTAGTTACCACCACTTTGATGGGTTTAACTACATATAGACCAGTACCAGTAAATGCAGTCTTTTTTCCTCTTCGCCCTCGCCATCCCCTTGTTCCGATAAAACTATCCAAGATGGGGCTCACAACACAGAGGTTGTTGTTTATGTATTTTTGATGGTTATGCTCCGTGGAAAGGTAATCCTGTGAAGGTCAAAAAAAATTATTTTGGTTTATCCGGTTTTCTGCTCTAGTTTCTTTCCAATCCATCAAAAGATTTAACATTTGTAAAGCCTGTGAATTCGATTTCAAAATCTGAATGGACAACAACTGCTTAAACGAAAACAGATTTGATTTTCTCAGATGAAAAGTTAGTCCGGCTAGTCCGCTCCACCACCCGGCCACTTTTTTACCCGGCAAATTAGAGTTCACCACAGAACTAACGCACACGCTTTTTTTAAATAAAACTAATTTAATGATGATAAACTTTGTATATTGAACGATCTGTCACATTACAAATTTGAAAAAAAAAACTGAAAAGCTTTAAACAGCACATAGATAGTTTCATATTCAGCCAAAAACTGTTTAAAAAATACCCATACATGAAGGTTCCTTTTATGTTTGTATTACCTCATAAAACACTACTTTAGATGTTTATAGCAGGGGGGGGATGCGTCTTGGTGATTGAAGAAAATTTTAATGTACCGAAAAGCCAATACTTTCTATGGACATAGTTACCAATTACAGCTTATTATAAATTATATGCATATTCTGCAAGAATATGCATATAATTTATAATAAGCTGAGGTAGGACAAGTATTTAAGCACACATAAAACGCAAATACTTGTTCTGAGTCTGGGTATTATTGTGGGACCATGGTCCTCGTAGTTTCTGGGTCTCAAGACACAGGGAATCTTAGTTAGGGTCTAGTATCTATGTATGTGATTGTTGAGCGTTATTATTATTATTAAACGTATAATTTGGATGATAAACAGCAACAGATTTACTAGGTGGTAGGACTTTTCTGCAAAGTTCGTCTAGGTAGGTACCACCGCTTTGCCAGTTATTCTGCCGCCAAGCAGTAGTGTGCAAGCACTACTGTGGTCCGGTTTGAAGGGCAATGTAGCTAGTGAAATTACTGGGCAAATGAGACTTATGATCTGATCTCACAGTCGAGTAATCTTATTACCAGACTGTCTTGATGTCTCAGGATGATGTGCGCAATGCAGCAGTCATGCGAAACTTTACATGTTAGAGTTCCGAGTGACACTGTTCTGTTATGGGCGGCCGTGTCACTTAACATCGGGTGAACGACTAGCTCGTCACATCATTCAATAACATAAAAAAACCCTGTACCCTGTGAACCCTGTATAAAGTAAATAGAACAAAAATTACAATTTATTCAAAACCGTTGTCAAAAATACTGAATCCGGTATATTTTCCGGCCAAGTAACAACACTTGGCATCTCTATATCCTCCAATATCGAGTTTCTTTATTGGAAGGCTAATTAAAATTTGGAGGTTGTTCTCAACGAGCAGCTTGTAACTTCAGATTCTATTCTTTTTCATGGTAACGAGATATTTTTCCATTCATTTTATTAACTTGAGGGAAAAATTGGAAGCGTTTCTTATTGCAATTTTGTTTTCTGCCTACGTACAAGATCGGATTAAAAAACAAAGCTATTAATTACGTAGCTGTTATATTGAATTTAGAATACGTTTTTAAGGACTGATCTTATTAGGGTACTCTGGCAGGGCGTGATTTTGGAATCAATAACAGTCACATTTTCTCCCTATTTTTAGAATATTTTGCTAAGCCATCTATTACTCGTACAATTTCTGTAATGACAGCATCTGTGGTGTGGTGATGGAGTTGGTCGGCTCATAACCTGGAGGCAGCGGGTTCGGTATAAGTATTTGTGCACAGAAAAAAGCGCAAGTCTGGGTGTTGTGGGAATGGTCCCAAGGACGATGGGGTCCTCGTAGCTCTCGGCTCTCTAGATACAGGTTATCCTAGTTAGCATCCAGGATTTATATATGTGATCGTTGGGTGTCACTTTACAATCTAGTCATTTATGTAATTGACTAGAGAGTAGTTTGAATTTTTAACTTCTGCAATCGAATTGTCTAAAAATTTGTCACTTTTGTTAATGTCTCTATTAAGATGAATACACTTTGTTTTTGTGCTCTTTTTACTAAGCACTTGCTTGTAATGCTCTAACATTATACTAATATTTACAATACTTTACTATATATAAATAAATAAATATATGTGGACATTTCGCGCAGCGATATCTAGCCCCAAACTAAGCAAAGCTTGTAGTATGGGAACCAGATAACTGATACAATACTTTGATATTTTTTGTTTGTAAATACATATATATAATACAATATAACACCCAGACACAGAACAAACATCGATGCTCATCACACAAATGTTTGTCTTGGGTCGAAATCGAACTCACAACCTGCAGTTCAGAAGGCAGGGATACTACCATCTGAGCTAACGGGCCAGTCACAATTACTGGCCCCTTAGCTCTACTAAATCAAATGGTGTAAACAATGCACTATGAATGGCATCCTCCTCACAGCGGCTGTTAATGAAGAAAATTTTAGCCATTGTTTTAAGGGTTTTTTCGATAGGATTTTTAATATTAATGTTTTGAGTAAAATATAAATTTATTGTGTTGTGGAGTCTCATTGTCAATGTCATTTTATTAATCGCTGTATCTCCAACAAATGGTTTTGTTTTTTCAATGTGTTAACTATATCCGCGAGATCAAGCAGCTGATTATCTCGACGTTCACGTGATGGTGAAGTCGATGATGTTGACTTTTTGACTATTTTTTTGCATGCCATTTTGGTAGGATGTGGAGAAACAAAAATTATTATTATTATCATCTACGTATGTACCCATGTTCAAGCAAATAATAAATTAATTTGATTTTCTGCGTACTTCATAATAGATGCCTTTGACGACCTCTATATCAAGATCCCGACTAGGTCGTTTTCTATGTACAAAATTTTTAAAGCAGTTGTTTTTGACATTAAACCTATGCCGTAGTTTTAACAGTCTTTTGTTCATTCCTCCTATTTATCTATTTATTTTCAGTTGCTCCAAAATGGAGTGAAGAACCACAAAATACCTCGTTACTGTTGGGAAGGAGTGGTCACATATCTTGCAGTGCCAATGGTTATCCTCAACCGCAAAGTCATTGGTTAAAGAAAGATGGTAAGACAATCTCAAACACCATTAGTAAATTTTGTAAAGAGCTAAAATATGGGTAAAATTTGAGCAGAAAGCAGAATTTTTTTTGAATATGTGTAAATATTGAGTAGAATATGGGTAAACATTGAGCAGAATATGGGCAAAAATTGAGTAAAATGTGGGCAGTTACTCCACTCCATGAATACGTCCGCATCAGATAGAAGATATTTAAGAAGTATGGAAACCTTCGTGATCTTGACAGTGTGTATTTATATTTACGCTGGTTTTAAAAAATCTTTAAGTTTTAATAACCTTTCAGTGTTACTAGAAACCTGGCGGCCAGTACTAGAAGTGGCTGGAGGTGGCGTTCTAAGCTTATCCAATGGATCACTTATATTCGACTCAGTCGCACTTACTGATGCTGGAGTGTACACGTGCCATGTGGAGAATGGAGTTGGTGAAGCACTGAGCAAAACTGTTTGGATTTCTGTTAATAGTAAGTTTTATATATAAGTAAGCGTCAACAAACAGTGGTCAAATACAAGGCAAAAACAGGTAAAATAAAATTTAAAAAAAAGAGTGTGTTTTCTACTACACGACTGAAGTAAAACTTCTTTAGCTCCATCTCTCTTGCCCCTACTGTAGTATAAGAAACGTTACTCTTTCTTTTTATATTCACGTAAAGAGGAGATATAAGAATATCTCCCTCTCAACTTGCGTTCGCCTTATCTTACCCACAAGTCAAGCATGCGTAAAGAAGTTTTATTTCAAAAACAGGTTAGCCTCAGTGAAAACATAGCACTTTGGTAGGGCAGTGATTACTGTATTCCGGCATTGGCACGTTTGTGGTTCAGAGCCAGTTCCTTATCCTGTGGGTAACCATCGGGCTCCCTTCGACAATATTGCGAACATCAGGTAAAATGTGATCAAACGCAATAATATACAATTCGTAGAAACTAATTAAATCACTCGCGATTCATACAAGTTCCATGAACCGCTTCGAATAGAACCGTTTATATAATTTTGATCGAATTTCACTAGGTAAGTTCGTTTGATGAACAACTTTGGCGAATTTTTGAATTGTCCAAAACATCGGAGTAATTTTAATTATGAATTGACGTAAGTTTAACCATTGATATAAATTTTGGCAAGTGTCGTGACTATCAAATGACCATTAACATTTTCAGAACCAGTCACATTTGATGTAGTGTCGAGGAATTTGACAGCTAAGTTAGGTCAGCAAGTGACTTTAGAATGCCAAGCCAAAGGAGACGACCCTATCAGGATTATGTGGACTCGAAATGAGAAACCCATCAACCCATTGACTCAGAGGTAACATATTTTTAATTACTTTACTTAATAACTATTTAATATTACTATATTTTCTTCAAAACGTTATGTTTTGAGGTAATCTAATCATAAAAGTCTTGATAGACTACTACTAATAATAATACTACTATTAATACTAAATGGAATATACTGATATATATTCTATTTAGTATTCTTACTTACTTATTATGTTTATTATATAAAACATAAGATTAAAAAAGAATGTTTCATCTCAGATATTTTTATCTTTAATCTAACATTATTAGTTCGGTACTATGGAAATAAGATTCCATTATTTATGATTCTATTAAAACACTACGAAGAACATTTTTGTATGAAATTAATGAGCTAATGAATAATAATCCTAAATCTTCATGAAAATAACTTTGTCGTAATAAAACATTAAAATGTGTTAATCTTATTGAACAGAGTGAAAATATCTGAAGTGAAGACCGAAGAGGGAATGACGAGTGTTTTAGAGTTACTACAGACGGAGGTAACAGATGGCGCCTTTTATCAGTGCAGAGCTGGGAACCCTTATGGCGCTGATGTTTACAATGTGTTCCTGACCATTTTAGGTAAGACTGGTGTAGTAAGATCATTTATGACAGCCTCTGTGATGTGGTAGGTAAGGCCCTTAACACAGAGGTGTCGGATTAAATTCCCGCACTTGGACATGTATTTGTGCACAGGAAAAAAGCGCATATACTGGTCTGTGTCTGGGTGTTGTGGGACCAGGATCCTCGTAGTTTCTGGGTTCTCAGATACAGAAAGTTACGGTCCAGAATCTTTAAATGTATTCTTATTATTTATTCGATTTAACTCTAATGGAATTTACTAAATGGTAGGATTGTTTTTCAAAGTTCGTCTAGGTAGGTACCACCGCTTTGCCAGTTATTCTGCTGCGAAGCATTAGTGATCAAGAGTTGGTTTGAAAATTACTGTAGGTAGTGAAATTACTGAGCAATTGAGATTTTATGATGTGATCTCACAGTCGAGTATTCTTATTTCCAAACTGCACTGATGTGTGCACCGCAAAACGTCACGCAAATCTTTGTATTTTAGAGTTTCGAGAGCTACACGACCGCCCATAATAGAACACTAGCGGGCGGTCGTGTCGCTTAACATCAGATGAACGACTTGCTCGTCACATTATTCATTAACATAAAAATGCATTTGAAGATTTCATCTTATCACGAGTACCTATCTATACGTGTTGTTCAGGTTAATAAAATAAACAATTGTAGAGACGTGTATGTGAACATTTCATTCTATAAGAAACAAATAATCGATCAAGTAGATTACTTGTTTCCTTATAATGATAAAATGTTCACATAGATGACAAATATAATGACGTTTATAGATTTTGTTTCATATAATGGCCGCCACCGGTGAAAGCCCGTTTTCATACATTCAACACCATGTTGTACCTGACACAAAATAATAATTATTACTGCGAGCTATTCACATTAACATTAAAACCAGTTTACTGTTTAACATGACATGATTGCCCGGCCACAGAATAACTAGCAGTACACAGCAACGTTTTCATAAACAAACATACATTGTAGAACAAAATAATATTATCGGCTGCATGAAACTAAACTACGTTAGGGTCTTATCCATAAATCAGCATCAGGATTATAAGATTTTCTGATCTATAATAATGATCTTTGTATTTCTTGATACTCTACTGACATGTTATTTTTGTTTGTTAGACAAAATTCAATATGCCTATCTCAATATTCCCAATTTCACAAATTTTTTTTTATATTGCTTTCGTGGCGTTGTACGAAAACAAGTCTATTAGTGACTACTTGTAATATCTTAAAATAATTTTCCTTTCCCTAGAGCCACCATCTCCACCAACGGATTTGTCGATAGACTCGCTCAGGAGTCGTTCAGTCAGGCTATCGTGGAGGGATATGGCGAGGACTCTGGCTCAGTACTACAGTGTTCAAATCACGAGCAGCCAACGATTGGCATGGAGCAGTGCTAAAACCGTGAACGTCACTAGGTATAAATTTATCATTTATTGCCTGCATATCGTGGGTTCACACGAGGTTTAGTTTTAGGTTTAATTCACACGGTTCACAAGGCTACGTTGATCGAAGCAAAATATTTTTTAACCTACACCACAGATATATTACGATAGTCGCTGTACTTAGGAGCTCATTTTAAATACATCCGTGCCAGCATTTAAATTATATTGTAGTCTCAATTTGAAAGGATTTTTAGGTAAATGTATCACATTATGTATTTTCGTAATCATATAGTTAACCAAAGTTTCTGTTCCAAAAAATCATGATAATGGAGTTTCACAAGGCTCCAATCTAGGTCAATATTTACTCCTCTTGCGTAATTTTTCTCGTAGGTTAGAAGAAATAAGGCATACAGTAGAGATAGACGATCTGCAGCCATCAACCAGCTATACAGCCAGAGTTGCAGGAGGAAACCAGGCTGATCTCAGTCACTATTCCACGCCTGTAAGATTTACTACTACTGAAGAAGGTGAGCTAAAAACTGTAGCTGCAATCGTCTGTCCCTTTTTTACTTAGCATTATTTTTCTTTCTCTACATCTTAATGTGGATAAAACTTTTGCTGATGATATATCATAATAAAAATGAATGACAATTACTTCTATAAGCTAAGGTAACAACTGTGATCCTGTTCTTTTTTTCTATCATACAACCATCCTAGCATTTTATAGGTATGTACTAGATCTACCCCAGTATATTCCTTGTTAAATGTTTAGTATCCATCATGTATGATCTTTTTCTCCTTAGCTCCTTCATCACCACCACTAGGGGTCCAACTAGAACCAACAGATTCTCCAGGAGAGCTCAGAGTGAGATGGCTACCACCACCAGCTGATACTCACAATGGTCTCATCATCGGCTACAGACTAAGGGCAGTTCCACAGCTTAATGGAATTAAAGGTATCGTAACTGAAATCGACTGCAAAGTATGGATTTTTTTGCATAATACATAATGATATAAATTATTGTTGTAATAAGTTTTATGTTATTAATATAGTTTATGTAAGTATTACGTATATATAGGTACAGGTAAGGATACAAGAAAAAAATGAAGCTGAAACTCGAAAAAAAGTGGATTTTTTAAACACAAAATAATGTGGCCGAAAAAGTGACATACTTGATTTAATGTCAAAATTAAATGGTATTAACAATTACGATATATCTGCTAGATTTAGGGAGAGAAAATTTACGTTGTTAGTGATAACAAAACCAATTTTGTCTATTTCTAGAACTTTTTATTGACAGAGGCAGAAGAAACCAGCGATAAAACGATCAAGACTTCATCTCTCTACGCTAAACAAGAAACCATTATAAGCGGACTCCTCAAAGGCGTCAGGTATATATAAGATCAAAACCCCTACTAAAACCGTTGTATAGCAGAACAGATATTTTTTGTTTTGTTACTCTCTATCGAATTTGAAATAGGCAAAGATAAAACAAGAGAACAGAGTAGCTATTTCGCTGCAATGCAATGTTTATTAGTAAAGGGGACAGTTTAAAAATGTTCTAAAACCACATTGACTTGACCAACCCCTGGATTGATCCATCCGTTAAAATTAATTGTCGTGTAATGAATATAATTATTATATAATCAGGTCAGCCACATAGCCCCATAAATAAAATAAAATATATGCTAGCGCGATAAAATTTGGTAAAGATTGTCTGCAAAATAAACATTAAAATCAATTTTCTTTACTTTTAAAATAACTTTAAAATAAGAAAGTAATAAATATTATAAAGATAAATTTCGATTGTTAACAAAAAATGTGAAAGACGGTTGATTTGATTCATGGTACCTCGTGACGGCACTTGTTTACATCACATCACACTAATATTATTAAGGCGAAAGTTTTTATGTGTGTTTGTGTGTATGTTTGTTACTTCTTCACGCTCAAACGGCTGCATGGATTTGAATGAAATTCGGTGCCAAGATAGCTTATACACTGGATTAACATATAGGCTACATTTTATCCCGGAAAAGTAAAATTTTCCCGTGAGATAAGCAAATAATTAAAATACTTTTAATTCGCGGGTGAAACCTCGAGTCACAACTAATCTTGCTATATGAACGCTTGAGCCATTCTGAGTTGAACCTTTGCCAAATAAGCAACTTCGGAAAAAGTGTTCACATAAGTCCTACAAGTCTTATATTATAAATGAACGCTCCTACATATAATTATGTTATTAATAAGAAAATAAGGAAACTTATTACTTCCCAGATACGCAGTGTCAATTGCAGCTTACAATGGCGCTGGAATGGGACCGTTTTCTATTCCATTGTTTCAAGACACAAGAGAAGGAGGTAAGTTGGAATATGGTTCTTATTATTCATCAGTTTATTGCTATATTCTGTCCATTTAGATATTGTAACGTGGTAATTTTTAAGATATTCTCCTCAAGAATTGAGGATGTTAACCTTTTTAGTTTCTATAGTATATAATTGATAGAATAAATTATGTAAATCTAACTTATATTTTGACAGAAAAAAATGCTTTGATAATATACCTAAGTGTTTCTATTATGAAATATTTTAAAGGTCGTGCACTCGCAAGATCGCACAAGTAATCATCGTTATAAATTTCAAAAGAAATTTAAAACAAAGCTATAAATTTTCTTACTTATATTCTGATTTATTTTGTCTATTCCAAGAACAGATATAAAGAAGATAATATTAACAAGTTGTTTTTATTATAGTTAAGTTATCAAACCTAATAATGTATGTTATTGTAACAATTTCGCAAGCTGCCTTTACTGAGCAAGCAGAACCTCATTATTCAAATGAATCTTTACAAGGTTTCAGATGAACATGACTCAAAGATACACGATTTTAATATGTGCGAGTGAGATGGGCATAGTTTAAATTGTTACATTTCCAGCTTGGTTAATGTAACCAAGCCAGAGCCATCAAGTTAAAGACTGAACGGAACTTTCCAGACGCTTCGCAGTCGATCCTTGTCAATCCTCGAGAACATTTTTCATCAGGGACTACGTGAATTATACAAAAAGTTTAGTTCGAAGCATGAGTTTTATCATTCCAATGGCGAACTTTCTCGCAGCTGTGTTAATTACTTTTAAGTACAAGAGATGTGTAAGAAAATGTGTATGTAGTGTATTCATGAATTAGGGATGCTTAACACATTCTTAAATTTATCAGGTACTGTTTTTATTGATAAAACAAAGTATTTATTATTACAGTGTCCTCAAAAAAAAATGTATCATGGCAATTGGCCCAAATTGATCAATCTTCATTTTGCGTGTTAATCACATCAAACTAAAATTATAAAGCCAAAAGTTTGTATGTATGTATGTGTGTATGTTTGTTACTCCTTCACGCTCAAACAGCTGAATGGATTTGAATGAAATTCGGTACCAAGATAGCTTATACACTGGATTAACACATAGGCTACATTTTATTGCGGAAAAGTGAAACGTTCCCGTAGGGTAAGCAAATAATTAAAATAGCTTTTTATCCACGGGTGAAAACGCAGGGCGCATCTAGTGCTAAGATAAAGTTGAAAATTATGTTGAGATATTAGTTTTCTTCAATAATAGCAATAGCATAGGTAAATGTGCGTTGTAAGAGGATCGCGATTCAAATTTTCAATAGAGGCGATACTGCTAATATGTTTAGCATTCAATATCACATCCAGCCGTTTACATTTTCTGAATTATAAATATAAGCGAAAATATTCGAGGTCTGTGACGTTTGAAGGGAAGCTAATTTCGAATTCGCAACAAGAGTAATATATTAAACTTTTTCGCTTTATTTTTGTTGTACAACTCTTCCTTCTACTCTACACAAGTGTCATAAATCCACTTTGTTTTACGTTTGCGGGAAGACACCGTATAAATTATATGAGTAAATCAACTCCAAAATTACAAACAGAACAAATTAGTAATAATACTTCGTACGGTTTATGTTCAGAGAGATGCAAATGCATTTGAATTATTTTCTTAATGATATAATAAATGAAGTCGTGCAAGAGACGTTAGTATGCACGTCTCTAATGTGACGTGCAAACGACGAGTCTCTCGAAAACATGACAACGCTCGTTCAGTCCACAGACGTTTTTTTTATGTTGCTTTACCACAGACTCCTAGGTCCGTATTTTTTTTTAATATTTTACTTACATATTTGTTAGTTGTGTTAATATTATTAATTTTTTAACGAATCAATAGTCATTCCATAGACTAGTATTATATAACTCAGTCATTACGGAGCAATTGACTTATAATAATAATAATAATAAATAAATAAATAATAATAATAAATACCTGTGAACATTTCACACAGCGCCATCTAGCCCGAAACTAAGCAAAGCTTGTACTATGGAAACCAGATAACTGATACAATACTTAGATACTTTTTATTTGTAAATACATAATACACAATATAACACCCAGACACATGACATACATCGACGTTCATCATACAAATGTTTGTCATAGGTGGAAATCGAACCCACAACCTGCAGTTCAGAAGGCAGGGATACTACCAACTGAGCTAAAGGGCCTGTCAAATAATTACTAAGTATTGTGCTTTACAAAATTGAAACAGCTTAGTTAAACCTGGAACTCTCTGTTTGCAGTTGTAAGGCAACAACTTGATTTTTTACTTACGTCGAATTTACCTCCTGAATATTTGTTGTATCTGCTCCCTTAGTTATGTTCTGTTTGAAGTTGTTATACTGCTTTGTACATTTTCATTCCACTAAAAGTTTGTTTTTGAGTTAGTCATTATCATTTTGAAATGTTTTGTTCGGCGCGAGCCTTTTAGTAATTAAGGATTTGGGCTCGCTCATAAAATAGTCGGAGTTTGAAACAATGGTTTATCCGCTGTCGGATTAAGTTTAAAACACACTGTTGATTTATGACTTGATATTATTACTATTACAATTAATGGTGACCCTAACCAGGCCCTAACCCTGGCCCTGATTTAGTTTGGATTTAATTCTAACAGCGGTAAATTATCACTATTTGGATTAGATTTAACTGTAAATTATCACTATTTGGAACCATATGGTGATAATTTACCGATGTCTTGAATGAAATCGTAACTAAAACAATACTATTAAGTCGCAAAAGGATTCAGATATATATACAATACAATAAAATAAGGCTACCTTAGGATGGACAGGAATATATATATATATAATTAGCTACGCCTCGCGGTTTTACCCTCGTACGTAAAGTAGTCTATTCGGTGTTAATCCACTACATAAGCTATCTATAGTCCAAATTTCATCCAAATCCATTCAGCTGTTTGAGCGTGAAGAAGTAACAAACATACACACATACAAACTTTCGCCTTTATAATATTAGTGTGGTAGTGTGATGTAAATATATAATAGGTAGCGTTTATCACAGACATAGTCGCTTGAAGCTCAACAAGATCTACATATTAGTAAACTAACTGGAATTTTTTTTGACGGGAAAGCGAAAATGATTGCGTCATCGTATTGTATTATTTTCCAAAACTTGCGTTAAATTTCAGTGTAAGTGCATAAGATTGGTGGCATTGTATTCGTTAAGTACTGGATTACAGGCGTGAGTGTGGGAAAATTGTATAATGATGGTGTAACGTTTCTTTTCGTGTTGTTTCCAAAACTCCATAGAAGCTTTAAGTAAAGTTGTCACCACTTTACTAGGAGTATGACTATGACTAGACTATGACTTGACTTGATGACTTCGACTATGACTTGACACATATTTGCGTGAAATATCATTAACTTGATAAATTATCAATTACTTGACACTGGCTAATTACACAAAAGTGAGGAGCCAAAACTAAAAAAAAAAAAAAAATATTACTTGACACTGGCTAAATACAAAAAAGTGTGGAGCCAAAACATTAAAAAAAACTGACTGGAAGTTACGCGATTTGCTCAGTCTTGCAGTTCAAACACCTAGTTTGTTAATGTTATGGTCAGTACGAGTACGATAGAAATGAATTTATTACTTACCTTTGTATAATGCGTGGGGAGCCAACGGATGCAGGTAGCAAGCAGCCTCTCAATGTGACGCTCTGTGGGAGGCCTATGTTTCCACCTGGTGACGCTGTAAAGGTCGATAAAGACCAACTGAATTAGCCCGTTCATAAACAAAGTGAGGCCTATGTTCAGCAGTTGACGTCTTGACGTCTAACGCATGTCGTTATTAAGATTATTTCGAATGATGACGTCAGCATCGTAAATATAGTTTCGTCACGGACAACCGTAATAATAATTTTACCTGAATAGTGAAGCTCGATAAAGGTGCCAGTCATGCTGTCAAATTAATCGCTGGAAGTCACCAAGGCTTTGACCAGCAATAATGGTTCGTAATATATCACCATGACTTTTGATTCACAGCAGTAAGAAGTTAAATATCACGAGGAAGTAAACTAGGCATACAAAAGTAGAAGTAATTAAGGATCATAAACATGCTAAAACTTTGTAAATGAAATTAAAAAACGAGCGTGCTTTAGATCACACGACTAAAGTAAAACTTCTTTAGTTTAGCTCCAGCTATGGTATGCTTTGTTTAATGTTAATGATGCCATCATGGAATGTCCATATTGAACATATGAAAAACTAACTAGTAACACTCCTTGGCTCACTTCGTAGCCTTCTTGTACTTCCGAAACCTCAAACAAATTATGGCAAAACGATGCTTACTTTTGAAGGAGCACTACTTTATAATAAAATACCATCGCATATTAAAAAAATATATTCATTTAACGAATTCAAGAAACAATTGACTCAATACCTTACGACGGATGAGTTGCCGAAGTAAACATTTTAAATTATGTCGTGTTGAAATGTAATGTTACTTAAGCACGTATTTATATTTATGTTACTATACCTACATTATTTAAAGTGACGACGAATTTACTTGTATAGAATTCTTTAAGTCTAACTATGTGAAGTGACTCTTTTGTCTTATTTGAGAATAAATTTCTATAAACCTATCTTGAAAACTATAAATTGTCATTTCACCGGACATACTAACATAATAATACAAAATATTAACTTTGTTATGTAGACAAAAGAGATCTTCGTTAACCAACAACTTTCAACTTCCATTCGCCTCGTTACGCATTCACCAGCTTTCTCCCCAAGTCAAGCAAAGAGGTTTTACTTCAAAAATATTTAAACTGTTTACCAATCATCGGCAGACCCTGGCTTTTTAAACCTTTTCTTGTTACTTGTATTAGTTGGAGAAGAAAAGTTTTAGCTCGATATTTAATGACTCATCTACTCATCCATCAAGTCTGACACAAGTTTCCTTTCCAGCACCGGAAGAAGGCCCATCATCGGTGGAGTGTGAAGGGGTCACGTCAACCGCATTAAGAGTTAGTTGGCAGCCAATACCGCCACACAAACAAGCTGGAGCTCTTATAGGATACACCGTTTTGTACGCTGCACAGGGTTAGTGTTACCTGCTGGGCGATCACGTTACTCGATTGCAACCGACAGAAACACTAATTTGTATGGAATTGACAGTTTGAATACGCAGTTTGTGCGCATAATTAGTATGGAAATTTATTTTGGTGCCTTGCAATCAAAGTTTCGTGATCACCTGATATCCTGATATATTAAAAGTATTTTACGAGCAGTCTTATTTCATCTGTTATTGTCAGCAGTTAGGGCCATAAATCTCCTAGACTAGTTACCAACCAGGATAGATGTTGAGTGGATATCAGAGATGTATATTAAGACTGAAGACATATTTCCACTGTTACAATAATGACGGGATGAGATCAAAAAGGGTTCAACTGATTTTTTTCACAAAATGACCTATGGTTATTGTTCGATTCAGCGTGAAATTATCTACAATAATACCGTTATGAGGCTTAAATCTCGAGATTTTCAGTCTAAAAACGGTTTATCTGACCCAGGAATACAGTTTGCTTAGCATAAAAACATTATTATATTTATTATATTATATTTTTATAGTAATTGTACGAATTAGTACTATATTTTGTATTTTAAAAGAATTAATACATTTTCAAGCAACTGAAACTTACACAAACCTTTTCTATTACTTAATACGCACTCTACATTAAAATGAGGCCGTTGAAGTTAAAAGTCAATTTTCTCGAAACTATCAATTTGACAGTTAAAGCCTTTTTACTCTCACCCCTTGATTGTCGTGAACTTTTTCATTACAAAGGTTTCAAACCCCGTTTGTGATTCAAATTTTTACAAAATGAATCTGTTATTTAAGTAGGCGATATTGCTATAAATCATATTGGAAACAAGTGGGTAGTTAAATATCTAGAGTCTGGTTGGTGTGAATTGAATTGACTGGCCCGATAGCTCAGTTGGTAGTAATCCTGCCTTCTGAACTGTGGGTTGTGGGTTCGAATCCCACCCATGAGAAATATTTGTGTGATGAACATAGGTGTTTGTTCTGTGTCTGGGTGTTATATTGTTTTATATGAATGTATTAGGTCTTTACCTATGAAATTGCCGTTTTGTTTGAAAAAAGTTAAAGTATTTTTTTTTCGAACTTATTTATTTCTTTTATTCAAAGTAATCACCCCTGCAATCAATGCATCTTTGCCAACGCTATGGCAGTTTATGGATGCCCTTCTTGAAAAAATCAGCAGGACGGGAGACAACAAACTCTTCAAAGGCGTTTTGTACTGCCTCTCGGGAATTGAATTTTTTTCCCGTTAAAAAGTTGTCCAAATTTTGGAAAAAGTAATAGTCGGTAGGCGCAAGATCTGGTGAGTATGGCGGATGAGGGAGAGCTTCCAAACCCAACTCATGCAGCTTAGAGACGGTCTGTTGTGCAGTATGGGGTCGCGCGTTGTCGTGAAGTAGCAGTGGAGACGACCGATTGACCAAAGCTGGTTGCAGACGTGCGAGTTTCGCCATCATTGTGGTCAGTTCTTCAATGTACACATTTGCAGTAATGCTCTCGCCGTTTTGTAAAAAGCTATGATGAATCACACCAGCACTAGACTACCAAACTGTGACCATCACCTTTCTAGGGGTCATTTTTCGTTTTGCACATTGCTTTGGTACCGAACCAGGATCTAACCAACTTGCTGAGCGCTTTCGATTGTCAAAAAGAATCCATTTTTCGTCGCACGTAACAATTCGGTTCAAAATTCCTTCATTTCTGTGCCTGTTAAGCAGCGCAAGGCAAGTCTCGACGCGTACGTTGCGCTGGCGATCGTTAAGTTCGTGGGGCACCCATCTATCAAGCTTTTTTATCTTGCCAATCTGTCGCAAATGGACCAATATTGTTTTGATGCTAACATCAAAAGCTGCTGCCAGCTCAGCTGTAGATTGAGATTCATCAGCTTCCACAATCGCCTTTAATTCATCATTGTTGACCAAAGTTTCCGGACGACCACGAGGTTCATTTTTCAAGTCAAAATTCCCAGAACGGAACCGAGCACACCAATAACGGGTTGTACGTTCGTTTGTACAGTTCTCTCCGTAAACGTCGTTAATGTTACGTGTCGTTTGTGCCGCGTTGGTGCCACGACGGAACTCATATTCCATAATTACACGAAATTTCAAAGTATCCATTATGAGGAAAAATGTTGAAATGTAATGAAAATACAACGCTAATCAATAAACACAAGACTTATATTGTAAATAGAATGTCATATTTTTAAAACAAAATTAATTTGAATTTAGAATTCATAGCCAATCAAAACTTTTTTTTGTTTGAAAAAGTCTGTACTGCAATACGGCAATTTCATAGGTAAAGACCTATTATTTACAAACAAAAAGTATTTAAGTATTGTATCAGTTATCTGGTTCCCATAGTACAAGCTTTGCTTAGTTTGGGACTAAATGGCGCTGTGTAAAATGTCCACAGATATTTATTATTTTATTATTATTATTAATTTTAAGAAATGAAATGAAATAGTTTGGTAAATGTTTACAAACATCGGCTTAAACATAAAAACAGTCTATACGAAAAATTCAAATTCGTTTAATCCTGGTTGGAAAACATTGGAGAGATCAACAAAGGTTCTACGATAGTTGATTGATATATTTATTATCTTACTTATTCTCGGTAGGCAACAATACAATACAATACAAAAATTCTTTATTGTACCTACACCAGAAGAAAAAACAGTTACAGATGACAGTTACAATGGGCGGACTTATCGCTAAAAGCGATCTCTTCCAGTCAACCTTTGGATGGAAATATTTATTAGAGAGATAGAGGTCGGTGGTGTAAACGAATTGAGTAAAATTCAACCTTGGCGTTAGAATTTTAAGACGCCCAAAGGCTTCTGACTTGACTTAACTAAAAGCGTTATTGTGCCGAAGCACGCTAACTCTCAGTTGTAAATACCACATTTTTTGCGGTCACCCATCAAAGTAGTTACCGTAGCAAATGTTGCTTAACTTTTCCGATCGATTAGGAACGGCTAGTCAAGCTTAGCTATGAGTGCTACATACATGCTATATCAATAATATGATAAACTGTATGAAACGTTTGTCAAATTTATGTACACATTTTCTATCTTAAAGCAGACTGCTATAAGCGCTATATTGCACCAGCGTTGGATATTGGAACTCCAATATACCCACTATCCTATTCCACAACATACCACTTTACTGCATCGTCACGAAATGCGACGATAAATGTACGCTATCCATCAATTAGTGCTATACCAGGGTGCCAACTAGCTACCGCATAACCTAGTCTCACCATATGTTTGGCTTACTTCCACGGATCCAGGGAAACAGTAAAAAGCTATTATGTTTACAGCTTGCTTTTCTGATTATTTTAAAATAATAATCCAATTCAAAATCAATAAAGTAAATATACAAATACATCTAAAAGAGATGCAGATAAATTACTGCGGCATTACGCAGCTCCAGAAACCATCTCCATGTCTAAATTTCAACATAATTAGTATCAAACTCTGTACAAAGTTACACTCCAAAGATAAAGCGCTTACAGTTACAAAATTAGTAATTTCCTTTGCCTCCTCAAGTTAGCTGCCATCTCGAGCAAATTCAATATCTCTCGGCTTCAAAAGATACTTCCCCTAACCCGAAACTTGGTGCCCTATTCAAGCACCTCCATTATGTAAATGTACCACAAGTCGACAATGACTGAACGACACATCTGCTTTGAACTCTGAACGAATATAAAGCTATGCATAAGCAGCGGAGGCTTAACGGGACGATGGCAACACAGTCAGATTCATAAAAATAAGAGCAGATATTGGTTTTGACATGGACTGGTTCCGTCCGATTAATAATATACTTCTGAGCACCTGGAAAATATTTGCCATTACCTGCTAGCGTGATTTCAATGAAGATCGAAAGTTAATCGCTATTAGTACAAGTTGTATTGTAGCGGTTCTTTCTAGGTCTTCAATTATTGTTGACATTCACTGTAGGTCTTCAATTGAATTTGTTGTGATTAAGGCTCTATCCTGATCCTATTTCCTTATCGTATTAGCCACGGTGAGAGATTTTATTATCTACCAAAAGGCTTCTTACAAGGCATAACAACCATACCATAATTTATTTATAATAGTTTAGCCCAAAATGGTGTACAAGAAAGATTCAATGCTATAATAGCATCATTTAATAATCAAGTTTGATTTGCAAGTAAAAATTTGCTACAAAATTATCAAGGTAAATCATGAAAGTAATTTAAAAAAAGAGGTAAATTACCATATATTTCGAAGTTACCTAAATTTTACCTCGTCCAAGAGAAACGATTAATTCTAATTTATAGAGGTAAAACAATAACAACAACTTTCTGTTTATATTTTCTCAATATCTCAACAAAAGCTCTAACAGTTTGAAGATACTTGAACAACCAAAACATCGCGACCCCTATTTCCAAACTTCCATTATGCAAATGCAGACCCATCAATAATTCACAGCTACATTAGGCAGTCCAGTCTATTAAGACCTCTATTCAAGAAGTTTCATTATACAAACACAGGTCGACAATGGCTAAACGCGACGTCACTGGTCACCGAGTTGAGACTGCAAGGGCTCTGGAAGTTTACGAACTACAGCATCAAAGTGGCCGGGTTCTCGAACTATGGACTCGGCCCGTTCTCTTACCCTATAGTTTGCGCCACGCTTCAGGACGGTGAGTGATTTTGATTATGTAACTACATAGTTTATTGTTTATGTTCCAAACTGTTCTTGTGCTGTATTTACTATGAATGATCTAATGCTTTGTGAAAGTTTAGACCCAATGCGCGTTGGACATAATTGAAGGGTTGAGAATAAAAAGGGTTTAACTGTCAAATTGATAGTTTCGAGAAAATTGACTTTAAACTTCAACGGCGTCATTTTAATGAAGAGTGCTTATAAGGTTAAAGATAAGATTTATGTAGGTTTCAGTTGCTTGAAAATACTAAATATAGTACTAATTCATACGATTACTGTAAAAATATAATATAAATATAATAATATTTTATTATATTATATTTATTAATATAATAATGTTTTTATGCTAAGCGAACTGTATTCCTGTGACAGATAAACCGTTTTTAGACTCAAAATCTTGAGATTTAAGCTTCATTTCGGTATTTTGAGAATGTATTATTGTAGATAATTTCACGCTGAATCTAACGATACCCATAAGTCATTTTGTGAAAAAAATCTGTTAAATCCTTTTTGTTCTCACCCCTTCAATTATTACCAACAACGTTGTGAATTCTCAACTGACTTCAAAAAAGAGGTGCTCATTTCGACGGATTTTGATGATTCTTTTTATTTGAAAACTACTGCTTCCCGCGTGGGCCCATTTTAATTTGATCAAGATCTGATTGGTAGTTTTTGAGTTAACCTGAATAATGTGTATTTTGATTTTAATTACATTGATGATGTTCTCATTTTTGTGATAAACAAATGCGGTGGGATTTTGTTGGACTCTTTTTTTAAAAGGAATTATGTTAACGACAAAAGATTTTTCGCGATTCAAATATTTCACTTCACTAAAGCGATCACACGTAAACCTTGTTATAAGTATCTATCAATTTGTAAGAGCGTGGGAGATATTACTGCTAACGTCGAATAGAGTTGTTCATATGAGAAATGATTGGATATTTATTATGAATTTACTCAGTACTTGTTACTGAGCCTTTTAGGACCTGTAATATATCCATGTCTACTAGTTACTAGTCGCGTTCAATATTAAACGATAAAGCATCTTATGTTTGTAAACTATCGTGAGTATGACACATTTTGTAAGATGAATAACGGCTAAACTTACGTCAATTAAAAGTCGAAATTACTCCGACCAGGTTTCGGACATATTCGATGTACTTCTTCTGGGAGTCAGTTACTAACGCAAGCCGCGGTGGATTTCGCGAGCGTCAGCACGTAACTGACGCTAAGTTAAATCGAACGACGTGTACGACGTATTGTACAACGTGCGTGACGTTACGCTCGCGAAAGCCGCCGTGGCTTGCGTTAGTTACTGACTCCGAAACCTGGTCGGAGTAATTTCGACTTTTAATTGACGTGAGTTTAGCCGTTATTAATTTTACAAAAAGCATCTAATGATTTGCTATCACAACTCATTATCGTTGGTAGTGAGATGGGGATGCCAACTAATCATGATTGCAATAGATAGATATATAGAGAACTATTTATTTATCCACCAATGAGATATAAAAGATTCAAGAAAGCCTTCTCACCTCTAACAGCGATCTCTTCTAGACAACCTATGTACCTACCATAAATAAGTATGAAAAAGGAAATCATCAAAATTATCAATTATTAAAGAAAAGTAAAAGATAATTGAAGGGGTGAGAACAAAAAGGTTTTAACTGATTTTTTTCACAAAATGACTTATGGGTATCGTTGGATTCAGCGTGAATTATCTAAACCCTTTTTATTCTCAACCCTTCAATTATCATACAGGATAAATAATAATTATCAGACAAACAGACACCATTTATTAAATACAAAAGGGTTTTTTACCCATTTAATATTTCTTGCTAATGATCCTACAAAATGTAGCAACTGATCATCCAATTAGATATTAAGATTGGTCTGATCACTTGAATTTTTTTTAAACCAAATAATGGAGGACAATCATGTCGCTTGTCTTTAAGCTCTCCGTCTATTAATCAATCATTCAAAAATTTCAAATTAATCATTGAAAAAAATATTATCTACTAACTGCGTCCCGCGGTTTCACCCGCGGATAAAAAGTAACCTGTGTTAATCCTGTATAAGCAATCTATATTACAAAGATTACCATTTCGGTATAGAACGCTTAAAATTTCTAAAAATCAATTTTAATTTAGGCAATTAATTAAGATGTTAATATAAACTATATGTGTTCAAATTTAATCCAAATTTGTTCAGTAGTTTTTAGCGTCCCACGGGTACATACCATTGCGATAAAAAGTATTTTATGTGTTAATCCAAGTCATAAACTATCTGTGTTCCAAATTTCATCCAAATCCGTTTAGTGGTTATTACGTGAAAAAGTAACAAACATTCATCCATACATCCATATTCACAAACTTTCGCATTTATGATATTAGTAGGATTTAAATCTACTAAGACGAACGTAAAATTTGGCACATTACAAAAATATATCCCAAAAAAATATATTCCGTAACTCACTTCGTCATTTCTTAGCGCAAACCTTCGTAAATCCTAAATCTCCGGTTGCCAAGGAAAATATTTCCAGAAAGATTTCTGTCCGAAGATTTTGTCCAAGTAAATTATTGAGCTCCCAATCATATCTCTACGATTTAACGCGCCAGTGGTTTGTGGACCTTTCCAAGGATCCAGAGTTACTAAGTAGGCACATCTCAAATTCATAACATGTTTACAGTACTAGTTTTTGCTCCTGGATTCTTTTAAGTTATACCTTTATTCAAATGGATCTTTTATCGTTCTTTTTATTATTATTTAATTTAATGAAATTGATTTTATGTTATCTTCCTATAATTTTGTACTCGCTCACATCAAAAAATTCTTTCTAATAGAAAGTTCGCAAGCTGTCTTCACCTAAAATTATATCGAATCATGAATTGGTGTTTGTTATGTTGGTGTTCAAATTAATAAATAAATAAATAAAATTATCAAAGTAAAAGACCGAACCCACTCATATATAAATGCATATGTATGATACAGGCAAATTCTTTGACTGCTTAAGCAAAGGAACAAAAAGCTTAAAAATTGGACTGCGCCCGACAATTTGAGAACGTTTCACGAAACACCATTTTTATCTTACGTACATTTTTACTAGGTGGTAGGACTTTATTGCAAAGCTCGTCTAGGTAGGTACCACCGCTTTGCCAGTTATTCTGCCGCCAAGCAGTAGTGCGTAAGCACTGCTGTGTTCTGGTTTGAAGGGAACTGTAGCTAGTGAAATTACTGGGCAAATGAGACTTTATGATCTGATCTCACAGTTTAGTAATCTTATTACTAGATTGTGCTGATGTCTCTGGATGACGTGCGCAGTGCAGTGTCACGCGAAACTCTATACTTTAGGGTTCCGAGTGACACTGCAGCTGATATGGGCAGCCGTGTCGTTTAACATCAGGCGAACGGCTAGCTCGTCACGTCATTCCTTAACATAAATAAAAAAAAAATTGCATTGACTACTCCTATTGTCTGATGTTGCGACGATGCGGTTGGCAATAGAACATCGGTAATGTGTAATCAAACGAAATATACGATAGATGGGTGACCAAAAGACAGATGTTCTCAGTCAGCTATGAAGCTGGGAAAATCTGTTCATACTGGGCCTATGATTTTGGATGAGGTTTTGTTTGATGACAGAAAAGGTTCGCATTAGCCTAAGCTACGGACAACGTAATACTGTTACTATTTATATTGCTTTGAATGGTAAGTAAGGAAAATAAATCTACAAAGTAAGATTTAATATAATGATTATTATTGACGTAAGCTATGTCGAGTACAACGTAGAGAAAGTAAGTACCAATATAACCCAAATTGCTTTCCGTAGATCTTTGTTGATTCAGATCGCGAAATATCTCAACCAACAAACTTTACTTACCTATATCATTGCAATTCTATGCTGTTTCGAATCACTTGAATTTTCCATTGAACCTTCTGATTAAGGCGCAGTCTTATCACAAAATCCACAAAAGGCATTATTTTTTGAAAGCCCAGTGCGATGTGACGAAACTACACAATCAGACGGAAAAAAGTGTAAATAGGTAATGAATCGATAAAGTACGGTGACCGAATACAATTTAACTAAGTAGTTTTTTCAAAACAAAATTGTAGAATGATACTCAAAAAATACGACCAAAATTTTCTTTATGTACATGCATTTTTTTAAAAATCAAACTTGTCTAGCATTTGACTACGCTCTCACCTGATGGAAGTGTCGAGTGTGGTCGAAGGTGTAGCATGCTAGCCAAAAATTTCTATTAGCTATTTCACTGAATCCAGACCCAGTTTGACATCAAATATGATGCGCGATTTTCGACTTTAAACAAAGCCTCCTAAAGACCCACAGAAATATAAAGTTGTGCTTGGACGATGTTTTAACACTGATAGCATTTTTGTATTAACTCTTCTCATTTCTTTATTAATCCCAGGCACCTATGTTTTATATACATTCTATTATTTAACAGTTAAAACAGTTTAACACACATCGTGTAAGACTTTACAATACGTTTGAATTCCGAACACGACGCACGGAAACACGACATCCGTAATGGTGGGCATTTCTCCAATCCGCACAAAGCGTTTCTTTTTAACATTTATTGCGCGGACGGCAAAGGAATGGAACAACTTACCAGCGTCTCTGTTTCCTGAAAAATGCAATCTGGGAGTTTTAAAGGCAAGAGTGAACCTGTATCTAGGCAAGCATCTTCCATCGTCAACCGCGTCGTCTATCACCATCAGTGGTCAAATGCAAGCCAGTTACAAGAAAAGAAAATTGAATCTTTTTCAAATTTCCATTCGCGTCAATCTAGCTGTTATGCTTTACGTAATAAGATTTGATATTTCAGTGCCAGAAGCGCCAGCAGAGATAAAACTCCTTGCTCAATCCTCAAACACATTGCTGGTCAGTTGGAAGAGGCCTCGACAACCTAACGGGAGACTACTGCATTACACAGTGTACTGCAAACCAGCGGCTAGGTAAGTCTGGAAGATTAAGGTTACGATAATAATGGTATCGATTCTGTGTCGCATACTCTAAATCTAAACGAAAATAACATATTTCCGTCTTTTTCATTTCCCTTTTATCAGAAGAGTACCGCTATACTTAAAGTTGATTTTAGTTTTAGAGAATGCGACACAGAATCGACACGAATTATTATGATGTTCTATATACATAACTAATCAAATGGTTTTAACTTGTGTATTTGTATATCTGTATGTGTTTCATAGCTCTCAATAATTATAGAGAATGTATTTATATGAATCGAGAAAATCCGTTTACCTGTTTGAAGATTATCAGCTCTTTTCTAATCGATAAAAGAAAAGCGTTTTATAAATTTTAAGCTGAATTATTTGTAATCTTTTTATTGGGCATACTATCATCACCTTAAAAAGGATAATGGAAAGGAAAAATGACGCCTTCATTATAATTACCATCAAACCCTACGACGAATATACAGTATACTTCTTGTGAACAGTTTCACACAATCAAAGAACAAGCGATGGAAAAAGTCAGCTACGTCAAAACATCGCCAAATTATTAGCGTTGTTTATGTTTATATGTATATGTTTTGACTGAACCATTTATCACAGAGTCAGTGTAAATTTAAGTAGAAATCAAAGCATGTTTTTCTTTAACAGAAACTGGAAGAGTAATCGACTATGCTTGACTGTCTTCCCGTTTTCATTCCATTTGATATTAAATCTTCAGTATCAAATTAATATTCGTAGAAACGACCTACATTTCTGAAACAGGATCAACCCATTCGCCTATTTCGAATGTGTTCTATTTTCAATTTACAATTAGAAGCGATTAAATCAATGGGTAAATGTTACAAAGATATTCCTGTTGTTTTTGCCAAGATTAATCTCTATGTCTGGGTCAATTATTGTCTTATATATTCTGCCACCAGCAAAGTAATAATATGTTGCAGTTGCATAGAGTAAGATTTTAAAAATGTATGTAAAATTATTAGTATCAAATTATCAGCTGGAAGCCACTGCTGGATACAGGCTTCCTCTATTATGGGGAGGCTTGCATAAGTTTTACGCTTGGAGTCTTGATGACTGCAGTAGATTATAATGCCGACTAAACAAAATGCTTCTATCCATTTGCAAAATATTTCCTCAGCCAGCTCCAGCAACATCTTTTACCATGGGCATCGTACCTTTGGGAAAATCTTTTGAATATTTAAAATTAATTAAGTGCAAGTGTTTTGTATTGTTACACACGTTTGATGCCTGCCTGTCTAAAACTTGATTATGTATTTTTGGTAGTACGGTTAATATTTGCCATTGATATGACTGACACTGGAATGATCGATGTTGAGAATAAGCAATCATTATCTTATAACCGTCTCCATTCTTTTTAGAAAGTAATCGTGACCCCACAAATGTTTCTATAGCTTCGTTGGAGTCGTTGAGTAAATATAATTATTGGGTTACAACAATAAACCAATTTCCGATTTTAGCAACGATGGTGCCCAAGCCATTCGAGTAGACGTCCAAACGCCAGTGGAACTATACGAGAAGTCTCAAGCTTTAGAGTTAAAAGGACTAAACGAGGGTCGGCAGTACGACGTGTGGGTGACTGCTAGTACTTCCGTTGGGGAGGGGCCAGAGAGTAAAAGAGTTACTAACACCCCTTCGCAGAGAGGTAATAACCTGTAAAACAATATTGTTTTAACAGTTGTATTAAAGGAAGAACGTATCAAAATAGATTTTTTTCGTCCAGATGAAAGTCAAATTTATTATGCGCCTCTCACACCCCTTCTTCCATTTTAGTGGTGGCAGGCGTGTCATCACTTGGCAGCACAATAACCGTGGCCGTCCGTAACTCTCTCCTGCTAGAATGTAGAAGTATGGGCTCTCCACCGCCCAGGACCGTGTGGTACCATAATCAGAACATCATCACACATCACCCTCGTTTCAACCGGAATAGAGATGATAGCCTTCTGATAAAAAGTAAGTAGACTGTATCTATGAAAATGTATTATGTATCTTACAATGCGGTTTAAAGTAAACCTTGCATGGGTTATATCATTTTGAACAAAAATAGTTGGTCGCGCACGTGAATAAATAATGAAACAATTTTTTTGCCTGTGTGCAGCAGTTATTCTTCAAAGCATGATGAGTTTGAACAGATAGAATCTTCCGCAGGCAGGTCTTGGGAAATCCAGATGATCCCAGTGTACCGCAGTTTAGCTTTACCAACACAATACATTCAGATTCAGAAATAGCTAGAAATATCGATAGCGGTTTTATATGAAATCCGATCTTCCAGTAGACGTAGTCTTCTTGGTGTTCTTTTCTTGACAACAGCCTCAAGCTTAGTTTAAAGAGGAAAAGCACCTTTGCAAACTACAAGGCTTTCAAGAATTCTTTTACTCTTCAAAGTGCTTCTCCTAATCTGCAAACCCCTTTCAGGTATAGATCAGTCTTTGAGTGGAAACTACACATGCCTTGCCAAGAATCTCTATGGATCAGATGCAGTCGTGTATTCGGTGAAGGTACTGCCTTTACCAGACCCACCGTCTTTGAGAGCCACGCCTTATAAAGATTATATCGTGGTGGAATGGGATGAAATCAGGCCCAGTAACGAGTCTTTGACTTATGGAATAAGTAAGTTTCAAGCTACTATAGATTGACGGAATACTTTCCTCCTACTTCTGAAATTTAGGATATTCATTCCATGTTAATTCATGATCAAAGGTTTCTCTAATGGTACAGAGTAAGGTTTCAAACAAGATGCTGGGTAGCAAAAGTCATACGAGTTTCCATTAAACCCTATTAACATCTTTTACTAATCAATGATGACATTAATGATTTTTGTTAAATTCAAACTTGTCTAGCATTTGACCGATTATAATCATTTTCTCATCGCCACTTAACCAGGCTACAATCTAACGTGGCGCGAAGCAGACGGACCCTGGCAAGAAGCCTGGCCTATCACAAAAGAGTCACGACTCCTTGGAGTCCAACAACACACGCTAGCTGGGCTCAAGTGTGGCACCAAGTACTCTGTACGAGTGACGGCTACGGATAATGTGGGGACATCAGCGCCTGCACATGTTGATGTAGTTACTCTTGGATCAGGTGAGTTATAATTTTGATTTGAAAGGCTTATGCCCGTATGCACTAAAGTTTGACAGCTATTAGGTTCACACTTATCTCTCTAGAATGTATGCGTTAAGTACGTCATAGTTTAGAGCATTAGTGTTTTGTCTGAGGAGGGGGATCTTCAATTCTGTTCATTTGTGTACAACCTTTTAAATGTTCTCTTTTTTTTGTTCACCTTGACAGATTTGTTATTCAACTTCAAGTGCGTAAGTATCAAAAAAACTATCTGAATTCTATCCGAGGTATTCTCATATAGCGTGTCGGTCTATCTGTGTCAGACTGTAGTTTTCTGAGTGTATTTATTATCGCAAGTATCAAGAACATCTACAATTAATATATACTATAGATGCCACTTTTCAATCTAATTTATATTAGTAAAGAAATTGCGGTCTGCCTTTAAATTATTTAATGTCTTTTTAAAGTTTCCTTATTTTAAACAGTTTTCTTTCTTTTAGCACCAGTGTCACCACCATCAACGGATTGGCTTTGGAGCAACGCTACCCATATCTACATCCAGCTCAGTGGCTGGGACGATGGGGGCTGTGACGTCACCAAGTGGGATGTGGACTACCGTCCTCTTGGATCCAGTGTTTGGATCAGAGCTGAGAATAAAGCTGTGAGTGTGCTTCATTTTAGTAAGCGCAGTAGCTGTGACTTTATCAAGTAAGACTTATTTGATCTTTACTTAGGTGACTCTAGCGCTGTTAAACGTAATTTTGTAACTCGTGCATCGTTGTTAAAATGATGTGCGATTTGGGTAGCTAGAATTTGTTGAGTGTAAATAATGGAAAGAATTATGTCATGCAACTTAAAGATTCCTAAAATTAACGGTTTCCTAAAGTTTTTTAAGCCTTTTAAAACTATTTGTAGTTTAGCGTTTTCTCTTTTTTACCGTTTACTTTCTTAAATTAAGTAGTTTAAAGGAGAGCTTTAAAAATTGGCCTAATTGAAACGATCGTAAAAAAATTAAAAAACTTCTCATAAGTCGATGAACATAAAAGCACATATAGAAACCTTATATCTTTTTGATGTCGTACGATTAATGTACTGTTTGGCTCACATGCTATTGTAGTTTTTGATACATCTAAAACTGGCATATTTTTTACCATAATTCTCTTACAGCCAATGGACATAAACCTGGGCTGGAGCTACATAGAAGGCCACTACCAAGCACCTCCATTGCGTTCCGTCCCAACATCCTACGCCGTCGGTACATTGTCGCCCGCAAACTGGTACCAATTGAGAGTGACTGCCGTTAATGATGCGGGCGCAGCTTCTACTGTATACAACTATGCTACGAAGACTTTGGATGGCGGTAAGTTCTCTTTCATTTCTGATGTGACTGTGACAGTCAGTTGCGTTAAAGCATCCTAATTACTCCTTGGTTTTTGGAAAGTTCCTTATCGCGCGTTGCGAAAGGGGCTAGACGGAAAAAATTAAGACCAAAAGTTGTAACGACACTTTTTGCTACAGTTGTAAGCCATGCGGCGTGCGCATGTTTCTCTGTCTGTCTCTCTCTCTCTCTCTCTCTCTCTCTCTCTCTCTCTCTCTCTCATAGAAAGCAAGCAAGTAATTTTCGTTTCGTCTTTCTATTTTGCATTCATATTATATTAATATTCTTTCTATTTACATTATATTTGATAATAATAAAAAAATATTAAACTTAAAATTTTTGTATTACAATTCCTTCACTAATTAATCGAAAGGACCTTCGTTCCATCCGGATGTCCCTTCACACCTCTCAAGTTTTTTTTATTAGTATGCTAGTTTTATTCAAATTGGTTGTCGTTTAATCGTGAAAAGGTAACAAACATGACACTCATCAGAGTGTCATGTGTCATGTCACTTCTGTGCTATCGGCGTTGTGTGCCGTTGTTGAGGCTACCAGCCCCAGTGGTGGGCCAGAGGCACTGGGGTCGATGAGATCTAGCCTATTCCACATGCTTTTTTTTTCAAGGAATCTTAAGCATACGACGGTCAGAGTCGTATGCTTTCTAATTTTCCATCTATTGCTATTGCTTTTGGTATGGATGCCAAAAAGATCTGTGCGTCTGTGTCCTATTCCAAAAGAGTTTGAACAAGTAGGCATCCTATTAAATACCATTTTTTTTGTTTTTTTTTTTGCAAATAATAAGCAAAAGTGCGGGTCGTGAAATTTATTAGTTGATTCTTACTTAATAATTCAGAGGTATTTTTGACTTTGGTAGAATGTTCAAATATACTGTTTTGGTTGGCAAAATGTCAGAAAGGCCATGATTGGTTGGTACTATCAGCCAAATGCCGAAAAAGCAGTCAATCCTCGTTGATCGGCAGAAGCGTCAAAACATATCCCACTTGTTATTTGACTCTGGTATATACATTATATAAGAAACATGAAATATACAAAATGGAAGAGGTATTTTCACTTCCTTTTCCAATTCCATGTGTTTTCACTTCCTACCTATGTCTGATAAATCTGATTTATATTATTTTGGTTTTTGATAAGACAATACTAAAAATAGCAGTAACTAGAGTAGTTACTGCTATTTTTAGCTTACGTTTGCCAACACTTGGCTCAAGCATAATTTATTACGTATAAATCGCATTAAACCAATATACTGTGTTTTCCCATAAACACGGACCAAAGTTTCTCAATCTAGATGTTTTGCCAATCCCAACTTTTGTCATCAAGCACACAAAGCGTGCCGGAATTATGTCACAGACGTCAAAAACTTCGAGAATGTTTCCACGTTATAATAAATTGTTTTGTTTAAACTGGTGCAGAGCGTTAGATGTTCGGTATTAGCTCATTAATTACTTTCTTGGCGATAGTTGCCATAAAAATAAAACCATTAAAAACAAAACTAGTAAAAAAGTCACACAACCACTTTCGCGTTCTTCCACCGTAAAAAGTTGTGAGATCCATGTAATACCAAGTCGGTTATTTATTAAGTCTTACTTAAGGGACCTTCTGTCTTAAGTACTAAAAACCTCTTATAGTGACGATATTAATAATAAAAATAGTTTGTTTTAAATAAAATATAATTAAAACACAATATATCTCACAAGTAACACATATTGTATTAAATAAGATTGTTTAGGTGTCAATAACAAAGTTCTAATAATCAGCAATGTTGTAACGGTCCTAACGGAAGACCAGCGCCTGTTCGTAATAAGAACTAGCACCATGCTAAGTTGGGGCCGATTTGTGACAATATTGAAAGCGTCGTTCTTTTGTGCCATTTGAATTTTTTTTATGTTGCAAATAAATAAATTTTCATTTTTCTTTCTTTCTTTCGTTTTAAATAAATAAATAAATTTTCTTTTTTCTTTCTTTCTTTCGTTTTTAATTAAATAAATTTTCTTTTTTCTTTCTTTCGTTTTAAATAAATAAATAAATTGTCTTTTTTTCTTTCTTTCTTTTGTTTTAAATAAATAAATAAATTTTCTTTTTTCATTTCTTTCTTTCGTTTTAAATAAATAAATAAATTTTCTTTTTTATTTCTTTCTTTCGTTTTAAATAAATAAATAAATTTTATTTTTTTCTTTCTTTCTTTCGTTTTAAATAAATAAATAAATTTTCTTTTTTTTGTTTCTTTATTTCTTTCTTTCTTTCTTTCTTTGAGCTTAAGCATGTGATGTGAAGCGTCGGTCAAATGGCTTCGTTAACATACTGTGCCCGCGGCTTCAGTTGCGCCACCACCTGGCGCTTTTCTTAGCATTATATTTTGATGTTAATGTAATATAACCTGGTAATGTAACAAACGTGAGTGTTTGAATAGAACCTCTCATTTCCTTATCCCAGAAGAGAAGACGCAGGACCCTATATATATTAGGCAGAAAGGCTACGCTAAACTTACAAAGGATTTATAGACTAACTTAAGATGATGAAGGGACGGTGAATTCCATAAGCCGGTGTCCTTCATCATCAGCAAACTCAAACCCACAACAACCAAAACAAAAAACTGGGCTTTATATAGATAAAGTTAGAGTTTCTTTTTTTATAGAGGAGATCGGACCGCCTTCGGAATTTTTCGACCTGAACATGCTGGTCATCATCTGCAGCTCCATTCTCCTCGTCGTGTGTCTGATGGCTTTCGTCTGCATATTGTTTAGGAGGCATCGGTGAGTGGGAACACTGTTTTACTTAAGCGCTCAGCATCAGGCAAACTACAGTCACGTCATTCGTTCAAAATTCCACTACCGGACTACTAGACGTTCAGCTAAGCGCCATCCTTTCGTGGTCAAAATACGATCCATTCGTACCAAGCGATTTGATCTCACGTTCTTAATTAGAACGGCTAAGGAATGGAATACCCTGCCAGCGTCTGTGTTTCCGGAGAAATATGACCCGGGCGTGTTCAAGAGAAGATTGAATAGGTATTTACTTGGCTAGCATGCTACACCTTCGATCACATCGTCACTTCCTATCAAGTGAGAGCATGGTCAAATGCTAGGCAAGTTTAAAGTAAAAAAAAAAAAACTTTGACTGTCTTGATAGCTCAGTTGGCAGTAGCTCTGACTTCTGAGCTTTAGGTTGTGGGTTCAATTCCCACCCAGGACAAACATTTGTGTGATGAACATAGATGCTTGTTCTGTGTCTCGGTGTATATTGTAATCTATGTATGTATTAACAAACAAAAAAATCTGAGTATTGTATCAGTTGTCTGGTTGCCATAGTACAAGCTATGCTTAGTTTGGGGCTAGATGGCGCTGTGTGAAATATCCACAAATATTTATTTATTTAAATAAAAAAAGACTAGTCCGTTTGTTTATCCAGACAACACTTCACGTCTCAATATCGACATTCGATCACCGAGGACGTGAAGTCGAGGAACGAAAGCGTTGCGTCACATTCGGAGCTTAAAGACGCGCGGTATGCGCACGCGCCGAGGATCTACACTTCACCGGTGCACGCTAGAAAAGGAAGTAAAAATGGTAAGTGATGTTCAATATTAATTTTAATTAGGAAAGTGATTTAATTACCATTGAAATAATATTGGATAATATAAATGCCACATTTACATTAAATTCACAGTTGAGGAACGTTCCAAAATACGTCAAGGAATGAAAGCGTTGCGTCGCATACAAATGTTAAGCAGCGCTTTTGATCCTTGACATAAAATTACAGGATATTACTTCACTATTGCTTGCTGTAGTAAATTGTAATACTTTATGATTCCATAATATTATGGAAATCCGTAATGAAAGTTTTAATTTTATTGACACTTGTTTCACATCATGAAAAATAGCTTATTTATTTCAGAAATCAGAATAAAAGAAAAGCGTTGCATGGTATTACGTCGCTACGCTTTTTATCTCTTAAGTTATTTATATTGTTGTGCAGAAATGTTCGAGATAAGTCCGTACGCTGAATTCGCTCTTGGCTTCAGGACATTCGACCACGTGGAGAACCAAGACCTACCTAGCAGGCTGCCTAGCAGACCTAGGTTTGACACAGGTGATATCAACATTTTGAAATGATAACATATTTTTTGTTCGAAAATGTATACTTTTTTAGATGTGGACGGACGACGATGCCCAAAACCGCGAGAAGTTTTTTACGCTTTGCTTGTGTTTTTTTAATAAACGTTATATAAACGTTAATAAACTGAATTGAAAACTCATTCATAATTATAACAAATTACAGCAATAAATTAAGCCGCATAAAGCTGAATATGATTGCCCGATATTACTGCAATCAGTGTAACGATATCCATAGTTTTAACATAAATGATTTGATATTTTGTGGAAATGACAAATGTAATGCAAGCGTGGATCAACAGTGGGATAATATCGTGCAATTTAATCCACCATGACATAAAATGGAATATAAATAAATAAATAAACGAGTGTGTGTGGAACGTCCCACACGACTGAAGTAAAACTTCTTTAGTTTAGCTCCATCTATCGGCCAGTATATCTTTGTTTTTATGTTCATGGTGATGTCACCATGCACGCAGATGTCTGCGGAAACTGTAAATTGTCGTTTTACCGGACATGCTAACATAATAATAAAACTTTCATCTTTATGTTGACAATGGAGATCTATGTGAACCAACTTCAACTTCCGTTCGCCTCGCATTGCATTCAACAGCTTACTTCCCAAGTAAAACGTGCATAGAGAAGTTTTACTTTAATAAATAGGCAGTGAGAACATTTCACACGGCGCCATTTAGCTCCCAACTAAGCAAAGCTTGTACTATGGGATCCAGATAACCACATACTTTTTGTTTGTAAATACATACATAGAATACAATATAACACCCTGACACAGAACAAATATCGATGTTTATCACACAGATGTTTGTCCTGGGTGGGAGTCGAACCCACAATCTACAGCTCAGAACGCAGGGATACTACCAACTGAGCTATTGGGCCAGTCCGTAGACTAGTAGAAAGTAGACCAACTCCAATCACCTTAATTTCATACTGAGAACATACTTGTTTAGTAAATACATGTTTAGTTTTTCAAGTTATATATTTTGACCAGCATTTGAAGAAAATTGCTTGGCTCGCATTTGAAGTAAAAGACCCTGATGCCTTCTCAATATTAAGTTAGGCCTCTTTTAGTACCTGTGTATTTGCCGCCGGGCCAAGATGGTAGAATACAAACGCGACCCCATCTCGCCCCACCATGGTGGAGTCCCACATACTTCCACCACGCCCTTGATGACAGAGAAGCGGGAGGGTATGTCCGTCTCACACAAACCCATGTTTTTATAACCTACCTATGACGCATTTTTTACTCTTTCGCGACTTGAACTCATATTATAATAAACGGGTCTACTCGCGCACAAAAATTATCAAAACATAATTTTGACTAACCTCGACGTTTCGACCAAGTTGATTGCTAATGCATTTAGAAAAGAAAATTAAACAGGGTCGTTGAAAAGTGGAAATAGTATTCTGTATAGATTTCTGTTGAAAAGAATCCGAAAATGGCGAAAATGAATTTTGTTTTTTATTTCCAAAACTCGTGCATTTTTTAATTTTAATGCGTGAGGGAGGAAGGACCTAGTTGGTCGAAACGTCGAAGTTAGTCAAAATTATGTGTCGGTAATTTTTACTCGAATAGACCCATTTAATCTTTAAAATACCTATGACGCAATAACAAAAATATTATGTTGTACTACACTTTGATCTCCAACGCTGCTGCCAAATTAATCCCATTATTTTATAATTAGATTTAGGTTAAAGGAACGTCGGCAACAATCTAATTCAATCAAAATAACATAATCTCAGCAAGGCAGCGGCAGCCTGCCAAAGAAGTAACTTGGAAACTAGAAACAAAGAGATGCCTCGTCCTATATACATCGTCCAAATACTTGAGATCACTGAGAAACTATGGTATCTAATTAAACTGTGTAATACTGGGTGACTATGTGAACAGTGGAAACACACAATGACGTCATAATTCATGGTGACAGTGTAATGTATACAATTAAAAACAAGGAAATACAAATAAACTACAAAGGAAACCTGCTATGCGATCATGTAAATTGATTGCAACATTAAGAAACACAATTTTGTAAGGATTTAACAGTTTCAATACGCAGTTTATGTGCATAGTTACAATGGAAATTAGGTATTCCGGCCGTTAAGGCTGTAAAGGTCAGTAGAGACCAACATATTAGCCCGTTAAAAAAATAAAAAATAAATTAGGAATGAAAATTTTGCTGTTGCAATGCAATCAAAGCTCCCTGATCACCCCTCTATTTATTAGCAAGGACTCCGAAAATGTGTATGAGTTAGATATAGATTCACTATACTCGTGACTTTATGTATAGCGACGCGCTCTTACTGCAAAATCCGTAGTATCGTGAAAATCTGCATTTCTACATTATTTCAACGTATCTGTAATGTACGCGTTAATCAGGGAACCTTGATAGCAATCCAACAGGGAAATGACATTCCTAATTTGAACATTTCCATTATTTTCATTCAAAACACTTAATAACTGAGTAGGTCGCAAATGTCAGCCTCGGTTCACATCACTTAGCGTCGCTTGTACACAAGTTTCCAGTTCAGCGCTCAGCTCTCCAGCGAATATTGAACATAGAACAGACAAGGCACTTCAAAGACGGGAATGCCTTTGTTTGATAAACGTTTTATTTGATATGTTTGTCTGTAGCTTGATACAGATTTTTGTAATTTATTTTCAGATAAAGATTTAGGTACATTATATGATACATTCAGGTTTATAGGTCGGGGGAAAGATGTTTTCCAATTTTATACGTATGTATTCGAAATTGAATTTATTTGATTGTATTGACTGGCCTGATAACTGACAGTAAACATAATTTCCTTCAACCTGAATTGTAATGTGAGCAGAGTTAGGCAATGTATGCTCCACTCTAAAGTGCAACGCCCTCACAGGGATCATACAATGGAATATTGGGAACTAAGTCCTGTATAGATTAGTTAGACTAAGTAATGAATATGAAGGAATGTAATAATAAATAAATAGCCCAGTTGGTATTAACCCTGCCTTCTGAACTGCAGGTTGTAGATTTGATTCCCAGGACAAACATTTGTGTGATGAACATCGACGTTTGTTCTGTGTCTGGGTGTTATATTGTATTCCATGTATGTATTTAAAAACAAAAAGTATCTAAGTATTGTATCAGTTATCTGGGTCCATAGTACAAGCTTTGTTTAGTTTGGGGCTAGATGGTGCTGTGTGATATTTATTTTTATTGTTTGTACTTAACTGGTTTGGATATCATTAGAAGGCAATTTAAAGGAATACACTGTTCACTAAAGATTTAAACAAACGTTAAACTAGTGTTAAACTGCTTTTTGTATTGTTGAACTCACGTTTGACGTCTGTCTAAACCTCGTTTATGTAATTTTGATGGACAATATTTAAAAAAGTAAATTAATATTTATGCGCTATTCCCATTTTGACGTTTTTGAAAACGATAATAACTAAAGCAATCGGTATTGTTGCTACGATTTGACACAAAAACATCTGTTGTTGTACAACTTTGATCGTTTCAATCCGGAATTTTTTAACGTCTAATAGCAGCTAATTTCATACATCGTGTAGAATTTACGAACAAAATACAAAGAATCTTATTCTTAGGCCTAATATATAGTTCTGATAATCTAAAATATTGTTAATTCGTCGGAGATTGTATGTAATGTAAGGTTTTTTATCTATTCCTTTTAAACGTTATTATCACAGATATTTTTATTCCGTAAGTTAAATATAATCTTCCATTTCATGTTAGGGTTCTTCATCTTCAATTACATATTTGTTTCATAGTCAGTGGCTTTCTCTACATTTTGCTGACTTTAAGCTCTCTCCTAAATAATGTTAGAAAGAAATAATGGCAGAAAATGGTCATAATTATATTTCCCATCTTTCATATTCTACTCTAGAAAGGATAAATATACGAGCTGTATAAGACAGCTATAACTCTAAGAAGCAAATTAAGCCAAGATGCTTACCCAGCATTCCCAACCGATATCTCAAGTCGGCACTTCCCAACCTATCACATTACCTACAATTTACGGCTCCATTCCGGTAATAATTCAGCTTGTCTCCTCAAATAAGGTATTACACAAAATCTGGGCACTAACTGTCACAGTATAATTGGGCAGCAGTGACTGATATTCGGATGGGTGCGATTAAAATTGGTGATCAAACTAACTTATCAAGTGAAGTTTGATCAAAATTATACGACTGTTCATTCGAAGCGGTTATAGTGTTTTTTCTTTATATTAAGAAATTATATGACAAGCTATTCGTTTGCTTGACGTCAAAAGTGTTCGGAACTTTAAGTTTCGCGTGACACTGCACTGCGCACGTCATCGTGAGACTGTGTTATTAGATCATAAAGTCTCCAATAATTTCACAAGCTACAGTGCCCTTCAGACAGTAATACTGGCGGCAGAATAACTGACAAAGTAGTGGTACCTAGACGAATTTTATAGAAAACTCCTACCTACCTAGGTAGGTCACTTTAACACCGAAAGATCGATGCGTGGATGTTAACTACACAATGCTATTAACACAATCAATTGCGAGAGTGAAACCACTAGATATAATATAACACGACTGGCTTATGACGTCACAACATGAACTGCAACCTTATTTTAGCGCTTTTACAATTGAAAATCAGAATTACATACTTTCAGTTAGCGTTTATATTACAAACACCAATACCAATAGGCGTTTTGAGCGTAGCGAAATGCCAGTTTTTGCCTAAAGATATATAAAGGAAAGCACTTCGTTTTCCCTTTTTAACTATCCGGCATAGTAAGTACTTTTATTAAGCGCCGAAGCTTATGTACTAATATTATAAGTATTTCTCCCATAATTGAATTTACTGGCTTCAAAGTGTCTCGTCTAAATTTGATTAGGTCGGAAAATACCTACAATGAAATTGCGTTATGTTATTTGGTTTGAAAACTATCGTGAGTATGACACATTTAATAAGATAAATAAATATATAAACTCACGTCAGTCAAAAGTCGAAATTACTCCGACCAGGTTTCGGACATATCCGATGTCCTTCTTCTGGGAACCTGTTACTAACGCAAGCCGCGGCGGCTTTCGCGAGTGTCAGTACGTATTCGAGGTTCGAAACCTGGTCGGAGTAATTTTGACTTTTATTTGACGTGAGTTTAGCCGTTATTTATCTTACAAAATCATGTTATTTGTTAATGTTATCTCTAGTACATACAATTAAGTTTACGTCCCAATATTTCAACTATTAACTATTATTTTTCATATCAAGGGCGTCCGTGTAGTGCATTTGAGAACGGAGATAAATCACAGATGACAAAGAAAATAAATAAATTTAAAATCTATTAAAATTTAATTAAAATCTTTATTTGAAAAGTCTAGACTTTAAAAACTTATATAAGCTTAGAGCTTCAGGCACTTGCAATGCTTTTCACAGCTCTATAATAATTAGTTTTCATTGTTCAACTTTTACGAGTTATCTTTTTTAATTCGATCCAAACGCAAAGTTAAATTACTTTCAGAAATTAATCAAAGTTTGTCAAGCATCGCTTTTCACGGTTAATTTCACGTTTACTTGAATATTAATTTCTCGGGAAGTTTCCAAAAGTGTTTTGTATCGTAATATATTTTTGGTTTATAATGTTTTTGAGATTTTCAACTTATAAATAAATATTTATGGACATTGCACATAGCGCCATCTAGTCCCAAATTTAGCAAAGCTTGTAAACCAGACAACGGATACAACAATTAGATGTTTTTTTATTTGTAAATACGTACATAGAATACAATATAACACCCAGACACAGACCAAACATCTATATTCATCACACAAATGTTTGTCCTGGGTGGGAATTGAACCCACAACCTGCAGCTTAGAAGGCAAGGTTATTATCTACTAGTTACTACTACTACCAATATAAACAAAAAAAATAAAGAAAGAAAAAAGAAGGAATTATTTTTCATGACAAAAAGTAAGCATAAAATAAAAAGAACATGACAAAACCTAAATACAACGTGGAAATCACGTTGTTGCCACCAATCGGTATTGACTTACGGCCGTTTTCAATAACCAACTAAAGATAACAGATAGATAGCTATCTCTGATAAGCAATAACTTTCGATCTATCCTTTGATAGCGTTTCACAAGCACCAGTAACTGCTATCCTTTTGGAGAAAACGATAGATAGCCGCCCTATCTGTGCCCTCCCATGCGTTTCGTTATGGCAAAATCACTCAGAACTCTGATAATTAAATAAGTGGTTACGGAAGTATTTACAGTGATATAATATAATAAAAATAGCAAAAATTAATAAATTAGTACTATACAATAACAGATTTCCATAAATTCACGTTATGTTTGGCATGATCCAATTTAATAATAATTTTGTTTGTAAATAATACAATGGAAACAAAACGTTTTGGACAACCGTGTTGTAGTCTGTGGCCACCCGGCACCTTCGTTTTACTATCGTGTTCATAGTATCCTTTACTTGGTCTGTGATCGTGTCGATATTCAGAACAAATAATACCACAAATTAAATATAAAGAATAAAACATCTATAGAAGTATTAAAATAATATAAAATAAATATACTTAGTATCGCAAAACCCAGCCCTAACAGTGTTTTACTGTTTTGTCTAATGTAAGAAGGGGTTGATGTAATGTTGATATTCCATGATTCCTAAAACAAGAGTAAAGGTATAGGTACTAATATTAGGCATATATTATATACACATTGCATAGCGTAAGATGTAGACGAAGAATAATAAATTACTTTGCGGAGGTTACTCTCAGACTGGGCTATATTTCAACCAACAAATCACATACCACTGTTTTACTTAATCTAAATCTATACATAAAATCGTAATCGTCCAATTCCACCATATAGTTTATTCTCTGTTTATAGATTCGACGTCTTCTTTGTAGAATAATATGTTGATCTTCATCATCCCAGTCAGAGAAGACTTCTAATAATTCTATATCACTTTCACTGCTACTACTAAAATTAGCCATTTATAATATTTTATAGAAACATCTTTGAAATTTAAATTGGAACTTGAAGATTTGTATTTTTTGAAGATTTGACCTGAAATTTTCCTTGAAACTTATGACAACATACAAAAACAAACAACTGGTAATGGAGGTTATCCGTAGAAAATGACAGATAGGCCAAAATTCTATCTTTGGTTATTTGACATACTGACGGATAGCTGCCAAAACTATATTGAAAAGCATTCTAGCGCCATTTCCTACAAAAAGCTATCTTTGGTTATCAGTAACCCCTCCCAAGGATAGATAGCTACTGAAGTTAGGAATTGCTATCTGTCGTTGCTATATAGAAACGTAAAAATGTGTCCATGGATAGATTTTTATACTTTAGTAAGGGTAAACCGTGGATAGATAGCTTATTGAAAACGGCCGTTAGTGTTGTGTTGGCCTATAACTAATAAAAAAAAGTGTTGACGACTAGAGTGGTTCTAAATAAACAATGGGGGCAGAGAACAATATGCCATCGGCCCCGGTGCCTTACCGAGGCCACGGAATAAATAATAGTACTAGTACGGGGTAAAAAAATAATTGTTTATTACTATTCTAAATCTATCATTATTATTTAGAATAGTAATAAACATTTTTTTTTAATCTATAATTTTTGGAAGCTTTAGTCGCATAGCGATTATGTCAGCTCCATTATTTACATGATTGTAAATAATGGAGCTGTAATTTAATGATTTCAATTCTAACAAAATACGTGTTTTATCATGATGAAAAGTGTCTTGGCAGCCCCACCCAGTGGAAAAGCCAAGACGTCTTGAATCACTTCTACATCCGAAAAATTTAACCCTAACTGTGCTAGAATGTGCTCTCACAGACTGGCCCCTGACACACTCCACTAGGACATGATGTACGTCATCTAGGACTAAACTAATTTCAAAAACTCTAATTAATGAATTAGGTGACGTCATTTCATTTTTCGATGCGGTACCTACTATGAGATCTCGATTTAGCCAACGAAATTTTTTAGACATTTTTTATTTTAATCACGACCTAAGGTTTAATTTAATATAATTCTAAGGAGTTTAAATATCTATTTTTTAATACGTCTATTCATAAGCAGTAACGTAACAAGGTTTTTTTCTTCCCGCTAGATAAACAGTTATGAAAGTTGGCATTTTAATGGAAAACAGATTCTTTCCATAACCAGTAATGTAACAAGAATTTTTCTTCCCACTAGACAAACAGTTATCAAACTTGGCATTTTAATGGAAAACAGATTCTTTCTATAACCAGTAATGTAACAAGAATTTTTCTTCCCACTAGACAAACAGTTATCAAACTTGGCATTTTAATGGAAAACAGATTCTTTCCATAACCAGTAATGTAAAAAGAATTTTTCTTCCCACTAGATAAACAGTTATCAAACTTGGCATTTTAATGGAAAACAGATTCTTTCCATAACCAGTAATGTAACAAGAATTTTTCTTCCCACTAGATAAACAGTTATCAAACTTGGCATTTTAATGGAAAACAGATTCTTTCCATAACCAGTAATGTAACAAGAATTTTTCTTCCCACTAGATAAACAGTTATTAAACTTGGCATTTTAATGGAAAACAGATTCTTTCCATAACCAGTAATGTAAAAAGAATTTTTCTTCCCACTAGATAAACAGTTATCAAACTTGGCATTTTAATGGAAAACAGATTCTTTCCATAACCAGTAATGTAACAAGAATTTTTCTTCCCACTAGATAAACAGTTATCAAACTTGGCATTTTAATGGAAAACAGATTATTTCCATAACCAGTAAGGTAACAAGAATTTTTCTTCCTGGTTAACCAGTATCAAAGTTGGCATTTTAATGGGAAAACAGATTCTTTCCATAGCCAGTAATGTAATAAAAAAATTATTTCCGCTAGATAACCGGTTATCAAACTTGGTATTCTAATGTATAAACGATATAGTTTGGCCTTCTGAGTTTCGTTATTCACTTAGCTTTGTGATTTTCTAACATCAATAATAATAAATAAATAAATAATAGTGAATATTTCAACAGCGCCATCTAGTCCCAAACTGAAAAAAGCTCGTACTATGGGAACCAGATAACTGATACAATACTCATATATTTTTTATTATTGTTTACTACCACTAAAATCTGGACACAGAATAAACATTAATGTTGATCACACAAACGTTTGTCCTGGGGGAATCGAACCCACAACTTATAGTTCAGAAGGCAGGGTTACTACCAACTGTATCCTGCCATATATATACCATACATAATACATTACCAGGCACTTGTTTGTTTTGGAGGTGGCTTTATTTGAGTGGAAATAGTAATTTAGTAATAGTAATTTATTTATTTGCCAATAAGTAAATAACAATCTTATGCTAGTGGCTTATAATTATTAGGTATAGTTTTCAACTTCTTCGCCTTCTTCGCCGGGCAGTTCATTCTTCGCCGGGCAGTTAAATAGAACAGACGTGTGTTAAAAATTACTAGCTTGTGCCATCCAAATTTAAACCTTAAAGTGAGAAATTAGTGTCTTAAATTGTTTAAAGTACTTTTGGTAGTTGCGCTCTTCTGACATTGTGTTTTGTGTGAGACTTGCAAGACGTGTCGGCCCTTCGATTCCTTCACCCCCGCGGAAGCAGGACGCTTGCCATTTTTTAACTCGCTCATGCAACACGTTAATACAATGAATGTATTACGGTCACCAACTTGTATGCCGGGTGCAGGTGGATCGCAGCCCGATTTATCTCAAATGGCAGTAGACCACCAGATTACGTTCCGTAAACGAAAACAATCTGCGCTGGATCATGAATGCGAGTGTTCTGGCGATTTGAAGGAGGTGCGAACGGAGCTATCCCGTATAAGTACCTTATTAGAAAAGTACGTAGGTACAAATGAGCGCATTATTAGTAGTATGCAAGAAAGCATTTCGGAAATTAAAACGGAAATGTCCGGATTGAAATCGTCCAATGAAGCCACTAAAGTACTGATTAGTGAAAACGCTAGTGCGGTAACTGCGCAAATTAATGACATAACATTATCGACAACTAACACTATCTCACAAATGAAAGAGACTCAAAATGTATTAGTTTGCCGTTTGGAAAAGCTGGAGAATCAAAGCGTACATAGTGATAATACCCCCAATCTTATTTATGCGCTTGAAAATAAGATAGCGGCGATGGAACAACAGGCCAGGGCCTGTAATGTTGAGATAGTAAACTTGCCGGATAAACGCGACGAGAACCTGATTGCGATCATGATTAACCTCAGCGTAATTATACATTGCACCATCACTGAACGCGATATCACGTCTATTCATCGCGTTCCACACGGTGATAGTAAGGATGCGAGGCCTAAAAATGTTATTGTTAAGTTTGCAACCAGATATATGCGCGACAATTTTTTAGCCGCTTTTAGAGCCAAGAAGGGTATTGACTCATCTCAGTTATCTATCTCCGGGCATCCGAACAGAATATATGCCAATGAACATCTAACATTGAGGAACAAAACATTGTTTCGCGAGTGCCGAGACAAGGCCAAATCTAAAGAATATAAATATGTCTGGATCAAGCATGGGAATATCCTTCTGCGCAAATCCGACAATGCGCCCGTAGTAGCTGTGCGCTGCTCCCAGGACCTCTCTAAAATTAAGTGATACATACACCTTACTTAGATGGATCGTGCTCAATAATATAATAACTTTTCTCATGCCTCATAAGCGTACATATATTAAATATTGTGACGTAGTACCATTTAATCCGGGTTATGACATAATAATAATTGTAGTGTTAATAATAATTGCTAAATATCAGTACTTAATAAGCGTTGTTATGCTTTTTTTCTTCTTTAAGTGTTATTACGAACGAGTACCTCATACTTATGAAGGGCTAGTACCTCTGTTTATTTACTTCCTACAAAGTTTGTATATACGAGTACATATAACTTTGCTATTTTTAAGTAAGTTCTATACCAGTGCTACTTTTGTATGTAACATATGCATCTTATGCACTGTATTGCACATGCATATATACTTTATTAATCCACTTCGATACGATGTGCGTAATTATATATTTTTGTATCATAATATCACTATCCGCATTCATGCGATAGGAACTATTCTTGATTTTTTCGATTATCTATTTATGCCTAAATTATTGATTGCGTTTTCTTGCTGGATCGGGCTGGTGACCATTATAATACTTTTGTTAAATACTTGTCAGCGTTATTCTCGTACCATAAATAAGATATACATAAAACACATTAATAATAATAATGCAATTCACTGTAGAAAGCTATTTATGCCTAAATTATTGATTGCGTTTTCTTGCTGGATCGGGCTGGTGACCATAATAATACTATTGTTACATACTTGTCAGCGTCATTTTCGTACCATAAATAAGACATACATAAAACACATTAATAATAATGCAATTAACTGTAGAAAGCTATTTATACATTTGTGTGATGATTGTAATGGTAAGTGTAATGTAGTATTCTTACATCTATTGGTAATGATATATTGTTGTTGTTATTGTAAATACATGCGAGTATGTAAAGCCATATTAGTATACTGCGTAATCTTGTATCTTGACTGTAACAATGGTAATGAATATTCTATGAAATTGATAATTACAATGGTTATCGTGATACATTCCGGGCATTTATTGCAATTTCATGTTCCCACAACATGTAAACTTGTAAATTGCGTGTGTAGACTGTATTACTGTATGAATTTTTCAGGTACCGAATATTATTACAACTGCGAGAGTTCTATCTCCTATGCATTTTTACTAATATCATATATTGTGTTCTGTTACAATGGATAAAGACGTATTAACTATTTATTATCAGAACTGTCGTGGTTTACGTTCAAAGCTACATACTCTTTACATGAACATCTTAATTCACTCTTATGACATAGTTGTACTGTCAGAAACTTGGTTGACGGGTGATATTTTCGATAATGAACTTATGGATGCGCGGTATGTATTATTTCGATGTGATCGCGACCGTGTAGCCACCGGTCGCCGGGACGGCGGCGGCGTGGCGCTCGCTATTCTACGCTCGCTGGCTGTGAGTGCGCGCGTGCGCATTGCCCCCGCCCCGTCTCCGTCGCCGCCGGTGGCTTCACCGTGCCTTCCCGCCATCATTGATTATTTGTCCATTGAGCTGGAACTTAGTGCCTCAACATATACTATTTGCGTAGTCTATATTCCACCAGGGCTTAAGTATGATGTTTATTTATCGTACATAAATTACTTACAAAATATCCTTATAGGTAGTTCTGATGGTTATCACTTTATTATTGGAGATTTCAATATACCCTCATTAGACTGGTACTCTAAAAGAACGTATATGGTGCCGTTGCAGACAACGACTACATCTCGTTCAGCTAATTTATTGATTAATTTTTTGGAGACAACGAATAGCTTTCAGTATAATGGTATTAGGAATAAATCTTCGAACATTCTTGATTTATTTATCTCTAATAATACTTACTGTGAGCTGCATCACGCTGCACCAATGGTCCCAGTAGATGAGTCTCATCCAACTTTTTATGTCTCGGTGCCCGTTGAATGTACAAGTAAAATGCTACGTAACACTAGTATCCAATACTGTTTTGGTAAAGCCGATTATACAATAATAAATAATGAAATTAACAATATAGACTGGGATTCTCAATTTAATAATAAAACAGCTGAGTCTGCTACTAATACTTTTTACGAGATAATTTATGGCATTATATCTAAAAATATCCCCAAAAAAATGGTATGTAATAATAACTTCCCTGTATGGTTCAATTCATCTTTAAGACACATTTATAATAATAAAAAAAGGGCCTGGATTAAATGGAAAGTTTACAAAAATAAATCAGATTATGAAATATTTTCATTATATAGAAAGAGACTACGTGATGGTACGAATACATGTTATAATAACTATATTAAGAAGGTAGAGGATAGTTTAAAAAGTAATGTAAAGTTTTTTTGGACCTATGTGTCCAATAAAAAGAAAAGTAGTATTATACCTATCAGTGTTAACTACCAACAAAAGTCTACCAGCGATCCAATAGAAATTTGTAACATGTATTCTGATTATTTTCACTCGGTTTTTGAGCCTTCGGCTATTCCAAATAATTACGATGTCGGAAACATGCATGACATAGATGACTTAAACTCTAGTACGATTATTAATGATGTTAGTTTTACGTCTGACAATGTTAAGCGTGAGCTTCTCAAACTGGACCCAACAAAGGGTGCGGGAACTGATGGTATTCCTCCGTCCTTTTTAAAGCGTACTGCGCTTTCCATTTATTTGCCTATACAATACGTTTTTAATTTATGCTTACGCGAAGGTGTTTGCCCTCAAATATGGAAAAGTGCACGAATTGTACCAGTACATAAAGGTGGTAGGAAGAGTGACGTAGAGAATTATCGTCCCATTTCCATTTTACCTGCTTTGTCGAAGCTGCTTGAGAGGTTAATTCATAATGTTGTTTATCCTAGTTTACATCCTAATATTATACCCAACCAACATGGTTTCGTCAGACGGCGTTCAACAGTTACGAACTTAATTATATACACAGCAGATATCTTTGATAATATGGATAATAATAAACAAACTGATGCTGTGTATACTGACTTTCGTAAAGCCTTCGACAGAGTTGATCATAAAATCCTATTAGACAAAATAGCTTTTAATGGAATTCGTGGAAACTTATGGCGCTGGTTCAAATCTTATATCACCAATCGGAGCCAAAAAGTAGTAATTAATGGGTTTGAATCCGATACAGTCCCTGTTAGTTCCGGGGTCCCACAAGGCTCAATACTGGGACCATTGCTATATGTGTTATATGTGAATGATATAAGTGAATGTTTTAAATTCTGCAAATTTTTATTATACGCTGATGACTTGAAAATATATCATACCATTAATACATACCAAGATCATCTGAATTTTCAGTTGGATCTGGACCGGTTATCAGTATATTGTAGTGAAAATAAACTGACGCTTAGTCTTAATAAATGTAATTCAATAGTTTTTACTCGCAAGAGAAGTACAAGTAATCACACATATTCCCTTTGTAATTCAAATCTAAATAAGGTACAAATAATCAAAGATTTAGGTGTTACTTTGGATAGTAAATTAACCTTAGATATACATATACAGAACATTATAGCACGAGGTTTCAAAATGTACAATTTTGTCATAAGATCTACTAATAATTTCAAAAATGAATACACTTATAGTTTATTGTTTAAGTCACTTGTTCGATCACAGCTTGAATATGCGGCTCCCGTATGGAACCCTTATTATAAATGTTATATTAAAGACATTGAAAGAGTTCAAAAGAAGTTCTTACGCCGTGTGAACTATAAATATAATCATAGTTTTATGTCATATGAAGATCTGCTTAAAAAATATAAACTAGTGGATTTAAATTCTAGAAGGTTGCTACTTGGAGCAACGTTGTTGTATGACATCTGTCACAATCGTTACGACTGCCCCGAGCTGGTAAATAGGCTTTTTTACAAAGTTCCACTTAGAATTCACTCACGAACAGAGCAAAAAACCTTTTTTACCGCAACCCGGCGTACCAACTCGGGTCAGCGTTCACCACTGTACCGCATGACTAAATCTTATAACGATCATTTTAATAGTATCGACATATTTCATGCACGTATTGGCGATTTTCGGAGGATTGCGTTGGAGGTCTTGGGTGGTGATGGTAACAAGCATTCCACCTGATAGTTTGCTTGTCTTACATGTACCTGCCTTGTCTACTTCTTCGTGGATATGTTTGCATCATCACTGCTATTGGCCTGCCGACTACGACAACTATCTTAGGTTTCTTTTTTACCTTTGGATTGTAATTTAGAATGCTAGAAACACTTTTTATTTTATAGTATATAATTAGATACTCACTTTACTTCACTTTATAGTTAGGAATCAGTTACCTACTAAATATCTTAAGTTACATCTCTCTGTTCTGTTTTCGTTATATTTCTTATTAATTTGTGGTCAGCGTTGTTGGTACACTAACTACCTACATTCTAAGGCTTAAACTACTTTAAGATTATGTTTGTTGTGTACTGTTTGTTGATCCTAAATAAATAAATAAAAAAAAAAAAAAACTAAATAACATATTTTTAAAAGGAAAACATCTTAAAAGAAAAGCAGTTGGTAACTAAATAGTTACCAACTGCTTTTTTTTTAAGCTTAGCAAACGTAACACAGGGTAACCTAGTACGGATGCTAAAGTGCTTAGATATCTTATGTTTGTAACTTACCTACCTATGTTTAAATAAACATAGGTAGGTAAGTGCTTAGATATCTTATGTTTGTAACTTACCTACCTATGTTTATTTAAACATAGGTAGGTAGTAATGTTTATTTATATATATATTGTATAACTTACCTACCTATGTTTATTTAAACATAGGTAGGTAAGTTACAAACATAAGATATCTAAGCACTTACCTACCTATGTTTATTTAAACATAGGTAGGTAAGTTAAAAACATAAGATATCTAAGCACTTACCTACCTATGTTTATTTAAACATAGGTAGGTAAGTTACAAACATAAGATATCTAAGCACTTTAGCATCCGTACTAGGTTACCCTGTGTTACGTTTGCTAAGCTTCCGAAATTTTTTTTAGTAACTATATTATAACTGAGTAGTAATAAAACTAACTAACATCAAATTATTTATATAAACAAATTATTCATAGGAAGTAGGGAGTGATCACGGAACTTTGATTGCAAGGCAACTAGAGAAGTTTCGATCCTAATTTTAAAAAGAAAAATATCATAAACGTAAATAAACTGAGTATTCCAACTGTCAAATCCATACAAATTTAAGTTTCTATCAAGTTCCATGATCGCACAGCTAACAATAATAATAAAAGAATTCTACTCGCTTGTCTCCTTGCTTTACCGCTTTGGAAACAAACGGAAATTAAATGTCCAATTTAGCCGCGAACTAAAATGATCTAACTTTTTATTCCCATTTATCTACTGCAAAAATGAGAACCAATAGTAGGAACCGCAGTATAATATTATAATTTTATCTTAATAAGGAAGCTCGCGCTCCTCAGTACGAATGAGATTGTCTCCGAGACAGAAATTTTCAGTCAATTAGTTTGTGAAAATTAAAATTTTATTCATTATTTTAAATAAGACACTTACCATTTGAATATTTTTATGTTAATATAATTGGTGGTATAATTGTAAAAATGACTGCAAAGATAGCTTTTAATTGCTTAATCCGCTTTAAGAATAAAACTGTGAGTGTGGCTCAGCGGTAACCTGTGCGACTTTCAAACGACACACTCAGGTTTGAATCCCACTGAGATCTGCACCAATGACTAAGGTAAGTGCAGAATCTGCACTAGCTCTTATCACCAAGAAATCATCGTGGAGTATGTGGAATTTTCAAATAATACTAAAATTCGAGTAAATTAGAGAATTTTTTAGGCAAGCGTGCCCCATTTTTTTTTCTCTGCATTACCACCGACTCCTGGGTCCATGCTCTTTGTTAAATATTTTTTTTTTTTTTTACTTAATTGTTTTATTAAATCTGATTGTACAAGAGGCACTTTTTTTCATGCCCTAGCTTAGACCATGCTTAACGCAGGCATATAACCAATATTTTAAAAAATAATTATGTGTAACTAGGCCAGCTTGTCAGCTGTGAGAAAAGGCCCATACCCCAGCAATGAGAACGTATTGCCTGTATCATATATATTTCTTGAGGTAAAGTATTCTGGCCTGATACCTCAGTTAGTAGTAACCTTGCCTTCTGAACTGCGAGTTGTGGGTTTGATTCTCACTCAGGACAAACATTTGTATGATAAATGTATGCATGTATGTATTTACAAACAATAAGTATGTATGTTTTGTACCAGTTATCTGCTAGGCGATCACGTAACTTGATTGAAACCAATAGAAACACAAATTTGTATGGATTTTACAGTTTATTTGCATAGTTACTATGGAAAATTTACAATAAAGGAATGAAATATCTCCTATTGCATTGCAATCAATGTTCCGTGATTACCATTCTCGTTCCCATAGTTCCAGTAAAGTGTAAAATGTTCACCAATAATATTATATTTTTAATGAAGGTATCCGGAACCTTAAGGGCACAATTTTCATTCGCTTCTTGTCCGCTCTCTTAAATTGTGTAGATACCAAGGATCGTCTGGATTAATCCAGCAATTTTGGCATGATTGAACTTAATTATTTCGACTCGCAAATCCAAAGGTTTGTTTATCTCGCGCCGGCAGCTGGCTTCATTTGGTAAAGAAGAGTGATTAGTACACTGGGAACTTGACCATGTTTCTGTGTTGCCTGTCATATATTTCGTGATAGCTACTTTTTTATATAATATAAACGCCCAACGATCACATACATAGATCCTGGACCCTAACTAGGATCCACTGTGTCTAGGGACCCAGGAACTACAAGGACTATAACATGGTCCCACAACAAACAGACTAGTACAAGTATTTGCGCTTTTTTTCTGTGCAGAAATACTTGTCAGTCGCGGGAGTCAAACCCGCCGCCTCTGTGTTATGAGCCGACCTACTTATCACACCATACAGGCTGTCAAATTAATATAATTGTTAGAACCAGGCGCGACTTCGCAAGTTCATCTTAAATACAAAATGAAATAATAATTTTAGTATTAAAATTCTCATGAGTGTGATTCATTTTAAATTCATATAATAACAATATTAATTTAAAATGAATTATTTAAATTAAAATAATATAAATATATATATTTTAAATTAATACATCGGATATGTTCGAAACCTAGTCGAGAAATCGACATACTATTCGTGAGTAACAGTCGGTAATATATTAATTTAAAATAAAATAATAATATTTAGTGTGATTCTGCTAAATCCACATAATAAGGTCATCTATATTGGAGCGGTCGCAAAGGATTTTTTTTTGTTTGTTTTAGGCTCCACACTTTTGTGTATTTAGCCAGTGTCAAGTAATTGATAATATCTCAAGTTAATTATTATCATATAATGTGTCAAGTCAAGTCAAGTCACAGTCCAAGTCCAAGTCCATGTCATCAAGTTAAGTCATAGTCTAGTCAAGTCAAACTCCTAGTAAAGTGGTGGCAACTTTACCAGAAGCTTCTGAACACTGAAAATAACACAAGTTTTGGAAAATAATACAATGCGGCGACGCGATCTTTTTCGTTTTCCCGCCAAAACATCGTCGCAAAGGATTATTGTAAGTAAATTAATGATAAAACCTACTGTCAAATTAGGTAAACATTTTGGTGAAGTTACTTAACTTCTTTACTTTGTTTTTTTTTTGTGTTTGTAGGTTTGCGTTTGACCTCTCATCTGAGTGATAATGCGGTCTTTGTAATACGCTTGCCTAGAACATACTATGGTTACAGTTTTCAGGAAATACAGACGCCGGTAAAAAATCTGATATTCTACTACTCTACTTCTATTTTTACTATATTCATACAATGACGTGTAATTGATTACATAGGTAGATATTATAACAGATTTTGCATTACAATTCTATAAAACTAACACCAAATAATTGTTAAAAAAATATTCTTGTCAATGTCACAACCCAGTGGCGACCTACTTATCAAAAATCTTTTATGGATAACAACGCCATCTAGTTTCATTTCAATAATAGTGACAATGTAAACACAAAATAAAATTTAAAAAAAGCGTCGCGGTCTTTTTAATTTTAGTCGTTTAGATGATTCAATTAACTTATTCTAAAGTATTTTCGTTTTGACCTGTAGAATTGATAAAATAGCCTGCTTGTAATACAATGTTTCACTTAAATTTTTACTTTCGATTTTAAACAGTTATCAATCAAATTTTTCTGACATGATAACGTCTTATAATTCGATGAGCGCCGGCTGCACGCACGAAAAATAGTCACTTTCCGCCGAGCCGAGCGTGCAAGCGAGAACGTGAAACAAGCGATAGAGAGGCACGATCGGCCTGACGTTATCGCGTAAAATTATCGTCCCTAAACCGACTTTACGAGTTTTGGCGGGAAAACGAAAAAGATCGCGTCGCCGCATTGTACTATTTTCCAAAACTTGTGTTATTTTCAGTGTTAGTGCATAAAATTGGTGGCATTTTATTCGTTAAGTGCTGGTTACAGGCATGAGTGTGGGAAAGTGGTATAATGACGGTGAAACGTTTCTTTTCGTGTTGTTTCCAAAACTCCATAGAAGCTTCAAGTAAAGTTGCCACCACTTTACTAGGAGTATGACTTTGACTAGACTATGACTTGACTTGATGACTTCGACTGTGACTTGACACATATTTGCGTGAAATATCATTAACTTGATAATTTATTAATTACTTGACACTGGCTAAATACACAATAGGGTGGAGCCAAAACATAAAAATAACCAACTTTACAGAAAACCATTTTTTTACCCAAGTTCCCACAACCCGTGGTAAACAACGTGAAGAGTTTACCCAAGTCCTCGTAAAGTAGGTTCCACTTATTGATTCCCGGAGAGGAAGGGAGATAGATTGGACCATCGTGAGAAAGTTCTTAATTAGATAACCGCGGGAAAGGTTCGAATTAAGTTATAGTTTTATTATGAATATGCTTAAATTCTGAAAAAAAATTTGGCCGTGGCTTTAGCGAACGTAGATACATAGAGAAAATTGAGGCACTCAGTAATTTCTATTGTAAAGACAAACGTTGACAGCCTCTGTGGTGTAGTGATTGAGCAGTTCGGCTCATAACCCGGAGGCGGCAGGTTCGATTCCCGCAGTAGGACAAGTATTTAAGCACACATAAAACGCAAATACTTGTTCTGAGTCTGGGTATTATTGTGGTACCATGGTCCTCGTAGTTTCTGGGTCTCAAGACACAGGGAATCTTAGTTAGGGTCTAGTATCTATGTATGTGATTGTTGAGCGTTATTATTATTTTTATTATTAAACGTATAATTTGGATGATAAACAGCAAGATTACATAATGTCTACTTCTATAAGGTTTATAATCACAACGCTTAGATTAAATTAGTTATGAAACTGGCAGCTTTCAGGCGTGCAATTGTTCAATTACCTTAGATTAAACTAGATGGCGTTGTTCATCCTTAAAACACGCAAGCGTTTGGTTCGTGGCATTTTTACAGATTAAGTAATAGTAATACAGTAAGTAGTAATTGTAAAATCGTGGGTTTAAATGCCCAATAATGTTCTATTTTTTTTATATTTAAATATTTGTTTTTTTTTTTATATGGCTCCACACTATTGTGTATTTAGACAGTGTCAAGTAACTGGTAATTTTTCGGGCTAATTAATATATATGTCAAGTCAAGTAAAGTCACGGTCAAAGTCATAGTCTAGTCTAGTCAAGTCATACTCCTAGTAAAGTGGGGGCCACTTTACTAGAAGCTTCTATGAAGTTTTGGAAACAACACGAAAAAAAACTTTTCACCATCATTATACCACTTTCCCACACTCATGTCTGTAATCCAGCACTTAACGAATAAAATGCCATCAATTTTATGCACTAACTGAAAATAACACAAGGTTTGGAAAATAATACAATGCGGCGACGCGATCTTTTTCGATTTCCCGCCAAAACTCCTATTTTTTTATTTTCATGTATGTAGTAATGTAATGTTGTGTGATGTCCTGAATAAAACAATTCTTTCTTTCTTTTCTTTCTTTCTTAATAATTTTACTTTATTCAACCCTTGAATTTCTTATGGAAATTTTACGTAGCACTTTGGCAATGAACGTTTTTTATAGAAGTCGCTTTTTAAAAGGTAAATAGCCCAGAGCCTCCCTTAGCGTCCGTCAACAAGGCTATTTGTCTTGATCCTATTAAATAAAATTAATGACTCCCTCCACTCGGGGAGTTGGACCGCAACGGCTCAAGTTGGTAATTGATTGATCATTGTTTTGATGGCAAAGATAGTTTGTAAGAAAACTTCAAGTTTCCAAACGACAAAAGATTTTTCGTAATTTTGATCTCAGACTTTATATAGACCTCTAAAAGTGTAAGCCAGTTGTATGAAATCAAGAAATAGATAGCATCCCTAGTCGTGTTTATTATCGCTCGAAATATTATAATCCTCAAAAACCCCGCAAAATTAACACATTTAGGCGGGTTCGATTCCCGCGGCAGGACAAGTATTTGTGCAAAGAAAAAAAAAGCACAATTACTTGGTCTGAGTCTGGGTATTGTGGGACCATGGTCCTCGTAGTTCCTGGCCCGTAAGTGGAGGTAATCCTAGTTAGGGTCCAGGATCTATGTATGTGATCGTTGGGCATTATTTTTATTACTTATTTTCGAGCGCACACGTAAAATTTATTTCATGAATGAACATAATATAATTAATGTTTGTATTGAATATCTCTGAAACTAATACTGAACCGATTTGAAACATCATTTCACCCTTAGAATCCTACATTATCCCTGGTGAACATAAGCGATAGAATATAATAATAATAATAACGCCCATAGATCCTCGACCCTAACTAGGATTCCCTGTGTTTAGAGATCCAAGAACTACGAGGACCATGGTCCCACAACACCCAGACTCAGAACAAGTAATTGCGTTTTTTTTCTGTACATAAATAATTATCCTGCCGCGGGAATCGAACTCTCCTAGCAATGAGCCGACTGCACAACCACCACACCACAGACGCTGTAAATATATTTGACTTGTAAGTTTCGAATGCCACCAAAATCTATGGTCTTTTTGTTTCAGAGACAAGCTTCCAGACGCGTTCCGAATCAGACGACAGTGATAGCACATCGAAAGCCACTGTATCTGTGATGCCACGACGTAAGTCATCATCACCATGAGTGATCATCATCATCATCACCTTCATCATCTCCAGGGTTTTGCGTTCACTGCTGAACGTAGATCTTTTGCCATCCACGCTTAGCAGGTGACTTGGTGATCACTGTAGATTGTAATGAAGACTGAGGAGAATTCTGCTGCCCATTCCCATTACCTAAATATAAATAAAAATAAATAAATATATGTGAACATTTCACACAGCGCCATCTAGCCCCAAACTCAGCAAAGCTTGTACTATGGGAACCAGATAACTGATACGATACTTATATAATTTTTGTTGTTTGTAAATATAACACCCAGACACAACAAACATCGATGTTCATCACACAAATATTTGTCCTGGGTGGGAATCGAGACCACAACCTGCAGGTCAGAAGGTAGGGATACTACCAACTGAGCTATCGGGTCAGTCAATACACACGAGAAGATACGGTGCAGTGTTATTCTTACGCCGGGTCTACACGCTAAACAAAACCTATGGACACAGCATAGAAACAAACAATTTACATCTGGGGAAGGTGCCACAAAACCTGCGCAGGAGCAAGCCTGTAGCGCGCGCCACACTCTAAGCTCTCTCAAACGTTACGCGTTAGAAGAGTTAAGACGGTACATTTTCCGCACCGTTAGCCAACCAGGAATGCATCCAGGGGGTGGGATAGTCGGGGCCCCCCACCAAAATGAAATTTTGAATATAACGCTACGAAATGCGCACCGTGTCCTATTCTTTTCGTTCAGTCCTTTTCCGCTTCCATTTATTATTTCCATTAAATCACCAGTGATCATTTTGTAAATCTCTGATAAGCTGTGAGCCGTAGTATAGGCCCAGGAGTTTTGGTAGCAAGTTTAAAGAAAAACCTTAGCTAAGCCGTAGTTTAAAGCTTTGATTGCGCACTGTTTTTATTCAGAAAAAAGCGGAACTACAAAAGAAGATCGGCGCTCTTTTGGGAATATTTTAGTATTGTTTTCATTAATGTTCTAAAAATCGATGGTCTATGAATTTTTTTCTTTAAAATTGACCGTCGTATATAGTATTATTTACTTTATTTATTCTATTAAAATCCATGCAAAAAGTTGCAATAATTATAAAGGACTTTGATAAATATTATGATGGTAAAAATAATTAATTAATTACTTATCCTTATAATTAAAATATATTTATCTTCTTTCCTTTTACAGGTCACTGTAGAACTCCACACCACAGCAATAGATAACGGCAGAAGCGTTAAATAAAACAAAACAATAACTAATTTACAATTTACATAATTATATGTGTAAGTAATATTTTAAGCATATCAATGAAATTCAGACCTAATGGGCTTAAATTTTAGATTAAAAATGAAATAGAATTTTATCAGTACTTATAAAAAACTCAACATATAAAACTTTGTTGTACGCGTAACCTACTTAACATTTTTTATCGTAGATGTGTTGGAATCATTTGCTAAAAGTATTGTTATATAGCTGGCGCAAAACTTTATGAGGTCATGGAAGTTAGCGCAGATGATTGCGTAATATGCATATTATAGTTACTTACCGCACTTACTTTACTGGCCGCTTTTACAATATTCGTTGTGCACTCAACTGTATGCGCAGTTTGGTACTCGGGCCTAACTTCTGAGAGCTCATAAAGTTTTGCGCGAGCTATACTAAGTAGGTACCTACCTAAGTATAAATATTTAAATTTTAAACAATATAATTATTTAAAATGTACCAAAAATTTTAACTATTATAATGCAGTGCCAAATATGAATTTTAACTTTTTTTTTTGCGCCACACTTTGTGTATTTAGCTAGATATTTTCTCAATGGATAATTTCTCAACTTAATTAATATTATATGTATGTATGTGTTAAGTTACAGTCCAAGTCATCAAGTTCAGTCATAGTCTAAGTCATACCTTAGTAAAGTGGTGGCAATTGTACCAGAAGCTACTACGTAGTTTTGGAAACAGCACGAATGGAAATGTTTCACCATCATTATATCACTTTCCCACACTTATGCTTGTAATCCAGCACTTAACGAATAAAATGCCACCAATATTATGCACCGACATTGCAAATAACACAAATTTTGGAAAACAATACAATGCGGTGACGCGATCTTTTTCGTTTTTCCGCCAAAACTCCTTAACGTTCAATAGCTGAATAATATTGTTTTCTCTTTTACATCAATATGTTGAAAGTGTAGTGAAGTGAGAAAGCAATAGCAATTTCTATCTTTGGTAGGTTTACGATAGGGTACCATTACGTTGAGTTAAATTTTTAGCGGTATAAATATCATAATTATAATGTTTCGGTAGAAAAAAAAACGAATTACACTATGGTACCTATCTTAAAGTTCTTTTATATTCTATCTTTTAAAAGACTGATGTTCTAATATTTAAACTTAGACTAAGTAAAACTTTGTGTCAAATATAATGGAGTAGAATGTAACTGACATTTCACTTCTAGAACTTTGTCAGTTTAAACTACAGCAATTACTGCTTTCAAATCTGTTTATAATTGCTCTAAAACTTACATTGACAAAGTTCTTACCAATACCTAGTCTTCGTATTGTAATTTAGAACTATAATTGTAAAAGTATGACTTTTAGATTATGTGGAATAAATGTTTGAGATATCTATATATTTTTATTTCATTTAGTAAGACTTTTCTGCAATGTTCATCTAGGTAGGTACCAGTGCCAGTGCCAGTTATTCTGCCACGACGCACTGTAGCTAGGGAAATTACTAAGCAACTAAGACTTTATGATCTGATCTCACAGTCGAGTAATCTTATTAGCAGACTGTGCTGATGTCTCAGGACGCAGTGCAGTATGAGGCGAAACTATATTTTGGAGTTCCGAGTGACACTGTTCCGATATAGGCGGCCGTGTCGCTTAAAATCAGGTGAATGACTAGCTCGTCACATTATTCATTTACCTAAAAATTTAAATTAAATCGGGCAAAGTGCCTAAAATCATACCATTTACACACTACTACACACTTTACTAACTTGGTCTTTCGTCGAGGTTAGTCTAAATAATGTTTTGATAATTTTGTGCGCGAATAGACCAGTTTTATCTTTATATTAAAAGAAACCAAATCAGTTGATAAATGACCGAGATCTGAGGTAGCATTATATAAAAAAGTAGAAAAATACAACAGAATTGAGAACCTATAGCCTAATACCTGTTTGAAAACACCCTGAAAGGACACGGCGTATGAACCAACCACCAGTAATCTATATGCATAAAATAAAGTCGTGTTAGTCACACTATTTATAGCTCAAGAACAGCTGAACCGATTTGGCTGAAAATTGGTTGACATTAGATACTTTTTATTCCGTTCGATCGTGTTTTACTAATTCACCCGTGCGAAGCCGGGGCGGGTCAGCTAGTAATGTAATATTGTAAAATTTTATCAAGTTTTTTTTTTACCATAGCAGGAGACAGCCTGTGTCTACTAACCACAGAGTATGTAAGTTATTTTACGTACGTATTTACTTAATCCGTGCAATTACCACAGAACAAATAATCCCTTATTACTTAGAAATCAAACCATCAGAGTGTGAAAATATCGCAAGAGAATAAAACCACTCCGATTTATTGTCGAAGTAGCTTGAGAGTAATGAAACTGAATAATGCATGGCTTGAATATTCCCCGGCTTCAGGGTTGCCACGTGCAAGAAGACGAAAATACGCCATGGTTACATGGTTTTCTATATGGGAACAAAGCGGCTTACTTCCACGTTTGAACAGCCTAAAAGTGGAACCGACGTAATCTTTATTTCCTGAATAATACAATCTTGTAGTCTTCAATTTGTGAGTATCTATCTATATGTATCATCTGCATCTGCATGAGATTGCTCGTTCTACTTCCACCCAGAACGGTCGCGTCGCGTGCTCTTGCTCTAGTTTGCGCTCGGGTAAAGCGCTGACGCGCAAAATCGCCGGGCCGTCGCGCGCGCTTGTTTCCGCGGTCGCGATGACCCAGTTATCGATAGTGAAGTGAATCAAAATAGTGTCTATGTGTATAAACAATATTAAGGCGAAGCCTTCGTTATAAAATGACTTGCGAAATAACATTGAAAACAGAAACAGAACGTTTGTTATACAAACATTTAGAAGAAGAAAGGAATGAACGCAAGAGATTAGAAAGTTTAGTAATTGACCTCAAAGGTCAAATAGAAGAACTCCAGCTACATCTAAAGCACGTTCGGGAGAAAAGTGATCCAGCTCCTGTCAAAACATCAAACAATGAGATACCTCTGGCAGATGTGCAGTATGACACTGACGAAGAGGAGCTTGCGAGAGAAACTGAGTGGGTAAGACAAAAAAGCAGAAAGAAACGGAAGTTAAACGCGTCATTATCCCCACCACAAGGAGCTGACTCCAACGAGAATCTAATAGGTAAACCGAAATATAAAAAACCCCCATTACCACCACCAATCGTAGTAGAAAGCATCAAGGACTACCAAAACTTCTATGATCTTCTTTCAACAAATACAGCGAAAGATTCATTTATCGTGAAAATGATGAGTGGAGAAAACGTTAAGGTCAATGCCACTAACGAAGACTCATATAGGTGCATAACTAAGTTATTGTTACAAAACAATTTACTTTGGTATTCCTATGAGAACAAACAGGATAGACCAATCAGAGTGATGGCAAAAAACTTACATTCTTCGTGTTCACCCGATAGAATAATCGAAGATCTGACACTTAGTGGATATAAAATCCAAGATGCGGTCAACAAACTAAGTTGGAGAACAAAAGAACCACTAAATATGTTTATGCTTTCGTTTCAAAAAGATGAAGACATCAGCAAGGTGTACAATATTAAGTCCATTTTGGGTTGCAAAGTGGACATACAACCAGTAAAAACTTCCAAACTAATTCCACAATGCAAAAGATGTCAAGCGTATGGTCATACCCAAAAATACTGTTCTAAAGAACCTAGATGTGTCAAATGTACCGGCAAGCACCTAACCAGAGATTGCACCAAACCCGCAGAAGCAAAACCAAAATGTGTCCACTGCGGAGAACCCCACCCTGCGAACTACAGAGGTTGTATGGTAGCCAAAGAACTACAAAATATAAAGAATAAGCTGTCAAAGAAAAACATCGTAGCACCCATCATTCAGGTACCGAGTGTAAATAAAACAAAGAAAACTAATACCACCTTAAACGTCACAAAAAATGTGTCTTATGCACAAATAACGAAAGGTGCCCAGTTGAAACCATCACACCAACCACAGCCCCAGCCACCAAATTCAAACATGGATGTAAAAATTAACCAAATCTTAAATCTTATGACCTCATTCGATATTCGCTTGAAAAATCTTGAAACTAGCACCAAAATAGCTACCACAAAACAACAAAAATGAAGAAATCACTGAAAATTATGGCTTGGAATGCAAATGGGCTCCTAAAACATCTCAATGAACTGCAAGTAGTCCTGAACACTGAAAACGTTGATGTGTGTCTTATATCTGAATCACATTTTACGACTGAATCATATATTAAAATTAAAGGTTATAAAACTTATCATGCGAGACATCCCGATAATACTGCCAGAGGCGGTAGCACCATTATAATAAAAGAAAATATTTACCATTACGAAGAACTTAAGTATGAAGAACAACATATACAAGCTGTGGCTGTTTGTGTCAGAACTAAGCGCTATCCTGTCACAATATCAGCCGTCTATTGCCCACCCAAACATGCACTGAAAGTAGAGCAATACAAAAGTTTCTTGGAAAAACTTGGTGACAGATTCCTATTGGGAGGTGATTTCAATGCTAAGAACACTTTTTGGGGATCTAGACTAACAACAACGAAAGGAAAAGAGCTACTCAATGCAATTAGAGAAATTAAGTGTGACGTCATATCAACAGGAAAACCTACCTATTGGCCCACTGACTCCCAAAAGGTACCAGACCTTATTGATTTTTTCATTTATAAAAACATATCGTCTAGCTTTCTTCATATTGAAGAAGGCTATGATATGAGTTCAGACCATTCACCGATAATATTAACTTTAAATGACAACATTATTCAAAAAGAAAACCACCCATCCTTAGTGAATCATAAAACCGACTGGGAAAGCTTTCAGTTAGATTTAGATCAAACTATTGATTTGAAAGTTCCTCTGAAAGAACCAAAACAATTAGAATTAGAGGTGAGAAAACTAATAACAGATATTCAACATTGTGCCTGGTGTAATACACCTGAGTTGAAAACAATAATTAGGGATAATTATTATCCTACAGAAATCAGAATTCTCATAGCCAATAAAAGAAATCAGCGGCAGAAATGGCACAGTACAAGAGACCCAAAGGATAAAAGAATATTAAACAATCTTACAAAACGAATCAAAAGAGAAATTCAGAATTTTAAAGATAAAAGTATGGACATGTACCTTAAAAAACTAACAAGTGATCGTTCAACAGATTATTCTCTGTGGAAAACAACAAAAAATTTGAAAAAGCCAATTATGCAGATCCCACCTATAAAGACAGTCGACGGGTGCTGGGCTATAAATAATGAACAGAAAGCAAGTAGGTTTGCTGAATATCTGGAGCAGATTTTTCAACCTAACGGAATTGGTGATCTAGATAACACCAATGGTGTTATGCTAGATCAAAACTCACAGATCGAGTTAGATATTAAACTTGTAACTCTAAAAGAAGTATATAATGAAATCAAGCATCTGAAACTAAAAAAATCTCCTGGTTACGATCTTATAACTGCAGAAATACTTGTGAAACTTCCACGGAAAGCCATAGTTAAGCTGACAACCCTCATCAATGCTACATTCAGACTTCAATATGTACCTGATGTGTGGAAAGTAGCAGAAGTCATAATGATACCAAAACCAGGTAAACCACCACATGAGGCAACATCATACAGACCGATATCTTTGCTGCCGATAATGTCGAAACTGTTTGAAAAACTACTTCTGAAACGATTAAAAACTATTGTAGCAGATAAAAAGTTGATTCCTGATTACCAATTTGGTTTCAGAGAAAAACACTCTACAATAGATCAGGTGCATAGAATCACTAACATTATTGAAAACGCATTAGAAGAGAAGAAAGTTTGTACTACCATCTTTCTAGATGTCGCGCAAGCATTTGATAAAGTGTGGCACGAGGGCCTGATACAAAAATTACGAAATATGCTGCCAAAACCATTTGCTGATATATTAAAATCGTACATAACAGAAAGGAAGTTCAGAATAAGACAAGAAGAGGCTTATTCCGAACTTAAGCAAATAAAAGCTGGAGTACCACAGGGAAGTGTACTAGGTCCGGTCCTATACTTATTGTACACTTGTGATATGCCAAAAATAGAAAACAATACCATTGCAACCTTTGCGGATGACACTGCCATCATGGCTACAGGAGGAAACCAAGAGGAAGCCGTCGAAAAAGTCCAATCAGCTATAAATAAAATTTATGATTGGACTAACAAATGGAGAATAAAACTTAACGAAAGCAAGTCCATACACATTGATTTTACTAACAAAAGACCACATTACTACCCGGTATTTATAAACAACCAACAAATACCGTACGAAAATACAGCCAAGTATTTAGGCATGACACTAGACGCAAAGCTTCGCTGGAAGGCTCATGTCAAAAAGAAACGCGATGAACTAGAGCTTCGCTACAGGAAGATGCACTGGCTGCTTGGGAAGCATTCTTCGTTGTCAGTGCACAATAAGATACTTTTATACAAACAAGTCCTCATGCCAATATGGACTTATGGTATTCAGTTATGGGGCTGTACCACACAAAACAATATACAGATCATCCAACGTTTTCAAAACAAAGTACTGCGGTGCGCTGTAAATGCACCTTGGTATATCAGAAACGAGGACCTACACCGGGACCTAAAGGTAGACCTTGTTGTTGACATCATAAAGAAATTCGCTGAAGCTCATGAACGAAGGCTTCACCACCATGTGAATGTCGAGGCGATCCAGCTCCTCGATAACACGGATATAGTGAGAAGACTAAAAAGGAAAAAACCTTTTGAGTTAGTTTAGTGATAGTGATATTGACCATAGTGTAGTGAGTGTTACTCAAAAAGACTCATGAACAAAGTGTCTTCCCCTTAATAGAGACATTAAGAAAAGTGTTAATGGACACATTCTTATGATTACTTTAGCAAATTAAGTCAAATTTAAATTACTTATTAGCCGTAGTGATGGCTAGATTGTAATTTTAATGATGTACTATTAAGGTACCTCATTACAAAAAAAAAAAAAATCTGCATCTGCAATTACTATTAAATGAATTATTGATCAAGCTTATCTTCTACTATATAAAAATAAGTCGGGTTTTCCTTCCTGACGCTATAACTCCAGAACGCACGACCCGATTTCCACGGTTTTGCATTCGTTGGAAAGGTCTCGGGCTCCGTGAGGTTTAGAGCAAAGAAAATTCAGGACAAACCAACATTTTAAGTAGATGGCGCCGGTGCGTGATACATTGTTTGATAGCTACTGTTACATAAAACGAAGCCAAGCTGGTGGCGAAACGGAGTTCGCCGGGTTTGCTAGTAAAACAATAAAAATGTCAAAGTCATTATTGTTAAAGTTAGATTTAAAGTCATCTATGTTTGAGATTATTGGGTGTTATTATTATCTTAATATATATAAATCTCGTGTCACAATGTTTGTCCTCAATGGACTCCTAAAACCGATTATAATAAAATTCACACACCATGTGCAGTTAGATCCAACTTGAGAGATAGGATAGTTGTAAGTTTATATATATCTCAATTTATAATAGACATATATAAAATACCCGTGCAAAGCCGGGGCGGGCTGCTAGTTTTAATATAAAAATCTCTTAAGGGTTATTTTTTTTTTCACAATCGTCAAATATATTATTACACTTTCAGAAATCTAAAATACAATGAAATTAATTCAATACCACCTAACGATCTTAGAACAAGTATTAGCGCTTTTTTCTGTGCACAAATAATTGTCCTGTCACGGGAATCGATCCCGCCGCCTCCAGTTTTTGAGCCGACCTGTTTGACCACACAACCACCACAATGGGAAGAAAGAAAGAAAATACTTTTATTCAAGACAAAGGCTGATTCTATTAGTAGAAAATGCCGATTCTTTTTTTCTACTAGTAAATATAAGTTTACCATGCACCAGGCTTCAAACAAATGCATAAAATTACTTAAACATTAAATATAAATATGGGCTTATCAAATATATAAAGAACAACTTAAATAAATAAATATTCTCTTTGTTAATTTAAAATTAATCACGTTCACAAGGTTTTTCATAGTAAAGTATAAAACATCTTGTCCTGTGACAACCCTAAAGCTCTTTCATTTTCTTCCCGATCCTCGTGTGATCACACAACGATTAGATTTTCATGAAGCGTCGAGGTGGGCTCTTTTCAAACCATTGCCGACGAATAGTCCGCAAGTATAAATTCCAATTCTATAAAATTCCATGAAGACCTGACCATACAAAAGTATTAGAATTCTTTGAAAAAAAAACGAGTGTGTTTTTGTTAGACCACATGACTAAACTAAAAATTCTTTAGTTTAGCTCCATCTATCGTCCAGTATAACTTTTTTTTTTTCTTTCTTTAATGTTAATGTCGCCATATTGACAATTGTACTATGTTCTTGTTCTACTAGGTGGTAGGACTTTTCAGCAAAGTTTTTTTCGCATTGCATTTGTTATTTAGTTGTCTTTCAGAACATTAATACGCTTTGAATTTGTTATTTAGCTGTCATTCAGAACATTAAAACGTTTTGCATTTGTTATTTAGTTGTATTTCAGAACATTAATACGCTTTGCATTTGTTGTTTAGTTGTCTTTCAGAACATTAATAAATCAGTTTTTGCATGGCACTTTGTAGTATCAATTCGCTTCTTCGTCCCTCATAGTTGTACATGGCGCAGACGGTAGGATACTAACTTACGCTCCCATAGGTAGCGAAACGAGTTTTACAAATACAATTTCCATGTTGAAACAGGTAAAATTTTGACAGTCCCCAGGGAAAGAAAAAAAATTACCTGAAATATATCTAGAATTCCAGGCCGCTAATTATTTTAAATCTCTAGAGATGCCTTCCAACTTTACCTCTCGGCTGTCATTCTGTTGATCCAAATATTATTATTGAGCTCTAGTTATATTGCTTGCTATCCTAATTCCTATCCTACTAATATTATTAATGTGAAAATATGTGAGTATGGATGTATGGATGAATGTTTGTTACACTTTCACGCAAAAACCACAGAACGGATTCAGAATACAGATAAGTTATAGCCTGGATTAACACAGAGTATACTTTTTATCTCGATCATATGTTTCCGTGGACAATTATTGAACACCACGATGGCGACGCCGCGGGCTTTCTATGCAAAAACTACTAAACGGACTTAAATGATATTTGGAACACAGATAGCTTATAGCCTGGATTAGCGCATAGGATACTTTTTATCCTGATAGTATGTTCCCATGGGACAATTATCGAACACAATGAGGGTGATGCCGTGGGCTTTTTACGCAAAAACTACTAAACGGATTTGTATAAAGTCAAAATCACTCGGAGTATCCAGACCTATCCAAGTTGCTTAACTTCGGTAATCGTACGAGACTTCTCAGCGCGAGCTCGACTAGCACTTGGCCAATTTTTAGAAATTTTTAGCGTTCCATACCACAATGGTAAGAAGGAATCTTTGGAATATAGATAATTTATACATTGGATTAACAGATATTTTTTATCCGCGGGTGAAACCGCGGGGCATCTTGTAGTTTACATTTCTTAATGTAACTTTCTGACCTATAGCTTTAATTGTTTTAAACTGCCTAAATCTCAAGAGCACTCATCAAAGCATCGACGGAAAAACCAATAAAGTGCTTAAGTATCTAATTTCCTTGAGAAAAAGGAATGCTTAACTAATTGATTCGGCCCCAATGCGACTGAGCACGCATTAGCTGAATCCCCTATACCATTAATGTACGGAAGAGATTTGTTTCACCATTCAATAGAAAAGATTCTGTAAGAGCTATTAAGTTAATCCTCTTAGCTTTTATTCTTTGACAAAGCCTTGCGAACCTTTCGTTTACTATAAAAACCATTGCTTGGCTACACCAGTCTAAGCACTGATTTGTCGTCGCCAAGCAGCATTGGTTGGAAAGGAATGATTTTAGTAGATCAAACAAGATGTTATTAAATACCGTTTCGGGGGGTGAAGGAGGGTAAAGGAAGAAGGGCGCGTAATCAACGCTAAGTCATTTCATTCGATAAAAGCTACTTGGCAAGGATAAATTAATATTATTTCGAGATTAAATCCTGCGAAGGAGATAGGGCAGGCGTTGCAAACGGTTATTTTTAAGCATTTGTTACGTTTATAAAACGAGAGTCGGGGAGTTTATTTCGTCTATTAGGTGAAGTCCGCTGGTTTTTAAGTGAAAATATATTTTTATTGGAGCACTCGTAAGCGGTCTTCATGAGTTGATTAAGGTTTCAAGAAAATAATAAGGAAATCGTAGTCATGCTACGAAAAATAATGCTTTTTGTGGCTCAAATCATACAAAGCGTTAATTATTATACCCAATGTGCTGGCTGGCATTGCCGTCTTGAAATGCAATGCTGATTCATTATGCTAAATAAGTGCCAGCATTTTGATCACGCATCATTTACACACAATTCACCACCCATTTCACCCTCTTAGAGGTGGAATTTCGTAAAACCCTTAATATATCTACACCTTGCATAGAACACACCCTCCAAATTTCAAGTCTCTAGGACCAGCGGTTTAGGCTGTGCGTTAATATTAAGTCAGTCATTAAGTCAGTCAGTCAGGACTTTGAATTTTATATGTATAGATTTGGCTTTTAAAAAATTGAAAATATAATACTAATTAATTAAGAACGTCCAGCAATGTGGGGCGCTCACAGCCCAATGGTCACATACAGGATCTATATGCCTTGACCTTCAATAACTCAAACGTTTTAGATACCAACCTTGTAACCATATATGCTACATAAACCTAAATCCAGTTTAATTTTCTAAAAGGTGTTATAAAATTGAAGCTACCAGCGAGCGTTCGGAAATAAAGTTTAAATGTTTATAGGCTCCAGTACGGGCTTTAAAAACGTTTCAATCGGGCCGAGTAGTTTTATTGAAATATACGGAGTTGTAGAAGCGTCATTTATGTGGCAGTTTAAATCGTGGCTGTTTTATTTTCACTGTGATATGAGTGTCATAATGTCAAGTGACACACTCATAGCGAATGAGTTTGAGTGAGTCGCTCATGTGACTTTAGACAGCCTCTGTGGTGTGATAGTTGAGCAGTTCAGCTCATAACTCGGACACGGCGGGTTCGATTTCCGTGACAGGACAAGTGTTGTCTACGGAAAAAAAACGAGTGTGCTTTAGACCATACGATTAAAGTAACTTCTACACGAAACGTAACTCTCTCTATCTTATATCTCGTTTCAACCTTCGTTCGCCTCGCCCGATCAATTTCCGTAACGCTCTGGTCACGCATTCACCAGCTTACTCCCCAAGTCCAGCGAACGTAAAGAAGTTTTACTTCAAAAAAGCACAAATACTTGTTCTGAGTCTGGGTGTTGTGGGATCATGGTTCTCGTAGTCCCTAGACACAGGAAAATCCTAGTTAGGGCTTATGTATGTGATGGTTGAGCGTTATTATTATTGTTATTATTTTACTAGGTTAGACTTTTCTGCAAAGTTCGTCTAGGTAGGTTCCACTGCTTTGCACTGGCAAAACCGGTGTCGGGAGTTTTATTGCTGCTCAAATACGATAATTCAAGTTGGCCAGCAAGCGAAAATAATTTACATGGTGGTCCCTTTACGGTTTTTAGGGCCGGCTACCGCATTTTTAAAATTCGCCCGCGAAATGGGCTCGACGCGCCGGCATACCTAACGAAGCCTTATCTTCATGCGTTGCTCTCGAATATATCGCTAAACTGTTTTTATCGCTTGCACACTACTGCTTGGCGGCAGAATAACTGTATTCTGCCGCCAAGCAGTAGTGTGCAAGCACTATTGTGTTCCGGTTTGAAGGGCACTGTAGCTAGTGAAATTATTGGGCAAATGAGATTTGTGACCTGATCTCACAGTCTAGTAATCTTACTAGATTGTGCTGATGTCTCAGGATGACGTGCGTAGTGCAGTGTCACGCGAAACTCTATACTTTATAGTTCCGAGTGACACTGCAACCTATATGGGCAGGCGTGTCGCTTAACATCAGGCGAACGGTTAGCTAGTCACGTCATTTATTAACATTAAAAAAAATACTTTCAAATGCAGCACCCTGGTTGAATTCCACTCGACTAACGACTTTCCGAGTAACAGCTTACAGTAACAAAAAACATCTTGTAGAAACCGGCCTACATAAGAATCAAAAACTTCGATGAACACGTGTCATCCAACAACCCGTACTTGGCCAGCGTGATATTTAAATTCAATTCAATCCAATTCAATCCAATTCAATCCAATTCAATCCAATTCAATCCAATTCAATCCAATTCAATCCAATTCAATCCAATTCAATCCAATTCAATCCAATTCAATCCAATTCAATCCAACTCAATCCAACTCAATCCAATTCAATCCAATTCAATCCAATTCAATCCAATTCAATCCAATTCAATCCAATTCAATCCAATTCAATCCAATTCAATCCAATTCAATCCAATTCAATCCAATTCAATCCAATTCAATCCAATTCAATCCAATTCAATCCAATTCAATCCAATTCAATCCAATTCAATCCAATTCAATCCAATTCAATCCAATTCAATCCAATTCAATCCAATTCAATCCAATTCAATCCAATTCAATCCAATTCAATCCAATTCAATCCAATTCAATTCAATTCCATTCCATTCAATTCAATTCAATATATAGATAGCCAACACTCTCTCCGTGTGATAGAAGACTCCTGATGACAGGTATGACTTCGATACCAAGGAAATTTATTATTCCAATGTGGTCTATCATACCCTTTAACTCTGCTGGTTTGATCCGACGGGATTATAAATGCAACAGTAGAACCGGTTCCGGCTACCAATTAAAGCTGATTCAGTTTGGATTCGCTTAACTGACGGTAGTTTCAGATCCTCTTCACCTAAAGCGCACTTGTTGGCCAAACCTTGACCATGAGCCAACCTCCACATATACACCCCACGTTGGCGCTTTCCTACACTCCTCCAACTAATATGCGATAATTCATCTGGAACTAACAATTTAAGTTTGGCTTTGACTGAACCGATAGTTTGACCAACTGATGGTAGGAACTGTAGGTTGTGGATTCCCACGCAAGACAATAAATTGTGTGATGAACATCGACGTTTGTTCTGTCTCTAGGTGTTATATTGTATTCTATGTATGTATTTACTAACAAAACAGTATATAAGTATTGTATTAGTTATCTGGTTACCATACTACAAGCTTTGCTTGGTTTGGAGCTAAATGGCGCTGTTGCATGTAATTTTTTTTAAATTGATCCTCTTGAGTAATTTCAACCCTGTGGCAGTATATTGCCTAATTTGATTGTCCTATAACGATATAGAGACTTGGGATTGTTACATTCATAGAAATATAAAATTTAGATGGTAACAAAAAGGACGACATAAACCTGGTGGACCACCATAGTAAAATTGCGAGGAGCTCTTGAATGCAAGCTCTCAAAGTGGCGCTTAATGGGAGAGGCTTTTGTTCAGCAGGCTAATGTATGTATTGATGATGACTGGAATATACAGATGGTGAATGGAAGCAGTATTTTTTACTTTTTGGTAGGGTTTTTTTTAGCCTTTAACCACTATTTCACCCGATGGTAAGCGACGATGTGGTCTAGGATGTAACACGCTTGCATGGAAGGTTCACTCTAGATTCCAAGACTCCATGGTTATAGTTTTCGGAAAATACGGACGCCGGTAAAACGTTCCACTCCTTGGCTGTTTGCATGATAAACGTGGAGCCAAATCGCTTTTTTTGCACATGTGGGATATTAACCATGTAATGGTGGCGTTTTTTTGTAAATCTGGTCACCAGATGGCAGAACGACGATGGCGGAATCAGGTTATGCAACTCCAATGTGCACTCTCCAAAATGCACTCGATAGAAGACCGATAAACTGGCAACTTTGAGTCTATGGTCGAGGCTTTGCAGTCGGGCCTCAAACAAGTCGTACTTCTCTCCTCCCTCCCTACCTACTTATCCTCTAAGCACGGTTTCGGTCGAGTCTAAGGCTTAATAAGTTTTTATATAAAGGTTGGGGTGCAGTCACTAGAAAGCTGCCTCTTACAGTACGATTTACTTTGTTTTTTTTCTTTAAAACTATAAAGTCAAAGTCAAAGTCAAAGTCAAAGTCAAAAGATTTATTGCAAATAGGCTAATTTTAGCACTTTTACAAGTCAAAATTATACTAGGTACTTAAAATTAAGTTATTTCACTAAGCATATAAAATTACAAAGTGCTTATTGTCAAATAATATAGCAAGCCCATTACAATATATGAGTTTGAAAAAAAAAAGCAGTTCTCTTTCTCACTACTGGTGCAAGCAATCCGGCACAATGCAGAATTGAAAACTTTGATCCGAAGCTTCGATTACAACTGTAAAGAAGAAGCTACAAGAAACTTTACAGTGATGTATTTTTTTTGTCTTCTTTCTACTGTCTTTTACAATGTATATAATTCATTACAGTTGAGATAATGAATATGTTACAAAAATAACCACCACGTCACACCGGTGCAAGAAAAATACCGTGATTATCTTATTATAAACATTACAAATAGAAACTGAATTTATAGATAGGAATAGGCAATAGGCAAAGTACCTAAGATTTCATACCGTTAAGCTTGGGATATTCAGGCCAAGCTTTTTTGTCCGACACATAATCATTTATTGTGTAATAGGCTTTTTTCATTAAGTTTGACTTTATGAATAATTTAAATTTACGCATTGACAATTGTTCGATACCGTCGGGCAACTTGTTATAAAAGCGTATACAGTTTCCCATAAATGAACCATTAACTTTCTGCAGTCTGAATCTTGGAACTTTCAATTTATTTTTGTTCCTAGTATTAAAGTTATGAATATCGCAATATCTGGGAAAAGAGCTAATGTTTTTGCGAGTGTACATCAAATTGTCGTAAATGTATTGACAAGCCACTGTAAGAATATTTATCTCCTTAAATCGTTCCCTGAGAGAGTCGCGGGATTTCATGTTATAAATGGAACGAATTGCTCTTTTCTGTAAGACAAAAATTGATTGTATGTCCGCGGCTTTACCCCACAGTAAGATGCCGTATGACATAATACTGTGGAAGTAACTAAAGTATACTAATCTTGCAGTGGCTTCATCAGTAAACTGTCTGATTTTACGCACAGCATATGCAGCAGAGCTCAATCTACCAGCAATGTTTGATATGTGAGGACCCCACTGTAATTTAGAGTCTATAGTTATGCCAAGGAACGTGACAGATTGTACTAAATCTAATGGCTCACCATTCAGTAATAAATTTGTAGGAGACCCCCTAACATTAGGTAACGAAAACTTAATACATTTAGTTTTCTTACTATTTAACAGTAGATTGTTTTTAGTAAACCAGTTCAAAACCAGTGAAATTGCCTTGTTAACGTCGTCAAAATCATTAATAGATCGGTCAACCTTAAAAATAAGAGACGTATCATCTGCGAACAAAACAATATCACATAGGTTCTTTACAAAAAATGGAAGATCGTTAATATAGGCCAAAAATAAGAATGGTCCTAGTATTGAACCCTGCGGGACCCCCATTTTAGTGATAGAACCAGATGATCTTGCTCCATTAACTTCAACTGTCTGAATTCTATTACCAAGATAAGAAGAGACAAGATCAAGAGCTTTCCCACAAACCCCGTAATGCTTTAATTTAAAAATTAAGGTTTCGTGACATACGCAATCAAATGCTTTGGATAAGTCACAAAAAATACCTATGGCATCCTGTGACTTCTCCCAAGCACCAAGTATATGTATAAAGAGTTCTACGCCTGCATCTGTAGTTGATCGTCCTTTTGTAAATCCAAACTGTTGACTGTGAAACAGTCCGTTAAGGTTAAAAAATGTTAACAACTGATTAAGAATTTCTTTTTCAAAAATTTTACTTATTGCAGGTAACACAGAAATTGGCCTATAGTTCGATGGATCATTCTTATTTCCAGACTTAAATAATGGAATCAATTTACTATTTTTCATTACGTTGGGAAAAACTCCTTCGTCTACACATTTATTAAATACTTCTGCTAAATATGGTGCGATTAATGTGACAATGCCACTTAAAACCCTGGTAGACATTCCCCAAAGATCCTCAGTATTCTTTATTTTAAGTGACCTAAAGGTCTTAACAATTATAGCCGAATTAATATGTCTAAATCTAAAAACTACTTCACATTTATCAACACACTCTGCAAGAATTGCACAAGACTCACTAGTCGATGAATTTAATGACTGAGTGGTAACTACAGGTATATTTACGAAAAAATCCTCAAATGCACCAGCAACTTCACTGTCTTTAGATATTAATCTGTTATTAATACTAAGAGTGAGTTTTCGGTGCCGAGGTTTAGTTTTGCCGGTCTCGGTATTAATTATTTTCCAGGTTGCTTTAATTTTGTCGTCCGCTCTATTGATTTTCTTACTCAAGTACAGAGACTTAGCTGTCTGGCAAACGCGTTTAAAAATTTTTGAATAAGATTTTAAATACTCAGTAAATTTACTGTCATAAATATTATCTGATTTCTGAGAATATAAATCATACAGCCTGTTTCTACTTTTATAAATGCCAGGTGAAGCCCAGTCACTCAATTCTGCTTTAACACCTCCTCTACACGTCTTTAACTTGAATATCTTGTTAAACTCTTTATCCATAACATCAAACAACACATTACAAAGATCATTAGGGTCATCAGTGAGTGGTAATAACACAAGTTTGTCATCTAGATTTTGAGCAAACTGTTCCAAGCGGTTGGTTGTAATAGGTCTGTAAGTAAACTCATAAGATTTTTTTTTCAGTATGCATGGAAATACAGCACTTTGACCACAATGATCTGAGCTAAGTTTATCAATAACTGACTTGCTTTGTGGTTCACAGTCACAGAATATATTGTCTAAGCAAGTAGCAGATGAGCTAGTAATTCTGGTTGGCTGATTGTAAAGATTTTTCAAAGATGAAGCACATAAACAAATTTAGTAAACTGTCAGTTAGCGAAGATTGGTCAAGAATATTCACATTAAAATCGCCACATACAATGAGATGTTTTGCGCTGTTTGAGATTTTTGTTAAAACTTCTTCCATAATAGACTCGAACACCTTAAAATCAGCCGAGGGAGGCCTGTATACGCAAACAATTATATGTTGCTCCAACTCTACACACGATAGTTCAACAACACGTTCAACAGATAATGCAACAATATCTTTCCTTTCTTTAAATTTACAATTATTAGATATACATATTAAAGAGCCACCGTGATTGGCTTTTTGCCTTTTGAATGAACTGGCCAATGCATAATTTTTAAATACAGGAAACAACATATCCTTCTTACACCAATGCTCAGTTAGGCACAATACATCAGCTTTTTCAAATTCTAAAAAAAGCTCTAATTCTAAAGCTTTGCTGGAAAGGCCCTGAATATTTTGATGTACAATATTTAGTTTACCAGGCCTCTCCATTGTCGTAGGATTCAGTTTAAATCAGCTGAAGATGACACCATACCTAAACCCTGGTTAGAAGTGTTACTACCCAGGGCCGAGTCAGAGTGACCTGTTATACTGTTGGTAACAGGGTCATGTATATTAAATGCTAACAATTTAGCAATGGTCAGTTTTTCCTTTTTGCTGAGATACAATGTATTCTTTGTCAAAATAAATTTACTAATAAAATTATTAGATTCAAAATATAAAAAGTCACTATGACGATGAGTCAGATTATACAATGTCAAATTTAGATCATGTACATGATCATTTTGTGATTTAGTCATTGAATTTGAATAAGGAAATGAACAAGTAATAATCTTGCCTATACCTTTGCTCTGTATATCTAACAAAGTTTCAATTAAACTGACTATATCAGATTTTCTTATTTCTAAACTATTGCCTAGATGTAAAATGATGGTTGTGTTGGCACCATAAGTTGCATTTTTGATATTTTGTATTAGCTCTTTGAGGGGCATGTTGCGGTAACTGTTGTTACAAAGAGGCTGGCTCAAGTTGTTTTTCAATAAGCTGCCCATACCTACACCCACCTCATCACTAAAAATAACTGTTCTGCAAGTGGACTCGGATGACCCTGCTGCGCCATTTGAGTCCATCCGAGAGACCGGCACCGGACATAGGGTAGGGGCTGCCAAACTATGTGAAAGTAGTTCCGGCTTGGGTGTTATGTGGTCCAGCACAGGTGTCTTATGTTCAGGCAAGGGTGTTCTGTGCTCAGGCACAGTATTCTGTGCCTGAGCACACAACACTGTATGGGGGGGTTGGCTTGGCCTACTGGCCAAGCCAACCCCCCCACCCAGCGCCAAAACCGGACTAAGCTGGTCCACTTCCGGAACCATAGAACAACAGCTATCACAAACACTTGAGCTCTGGGCAACTAAGCAAGCTGTGGCTGCAATGTGTGCCTTATTTTGTTGTTTTGACAATGAGTATTTCTTATTTAAATCATGTAATGATTTTTGCAAACAATTCATTCTACTACTCATATAATCTAGTTCTCTATTGTTCCTTCCTAATAGATTATAGCATTCATGTAACTCAGTATGCAAGTCTAATTTTTGTTTACATATATTTGTGCATTTAAAGTACTTCTTATACCTTTTTGACAATAAAGATAACCGTTGTAAACGTTTCTTAACCTTAACATATTTTTTTATTTTGTTTGACCCTTTTATGCTTAATTTATTACTATGTTTTATTAACTTAGGAGAAGTAAGATCAATAACAGGTATTGAGATGATTTCTGGTGTGCTTGGTGTGGAATGGATTAACTCAGAGTATAAATCCATGGTGTTGATGTTGATTTCCACTCCATTAACATTTTTGCACATACATTCCAATTCTTCTATTTTGGTTTTATTTAGGTTTAGTTCTTGCTCAAGATCTCTTATGCGCCTAAGAGCAGATTCATACATCTCCTGATCATGTTGATAGGTATCAAGAGTTGCCTGAATACGATCTCGCTGGTCCTTCATGTCTTCCAACACTATATCTTGTTCGGACAATTGGTTTTTTAAGTCATCATGTTTTCCTAGCATGCGAGACATATCCGCCTCATGGTCCTCCAGCTCTTTAAGGAGCCCAACATTGGCCTCCTTGGTGACTTTGAGCTCTAAAAGTGCTATCTTCAGCTTGGATTCAAGGTCACTTAATGCTCTGCTGCGAGTCATCATTGTACAATATAGGAATTCTTTCTGGAAAACAGGAAGCAGTAACCTTAATACTTGGCTTTAGCAGAACTATTTGTTAGTGAATAAATTAATCCACTTATATATGATTCTTTAAAAAAATTTTATAATGAAACTTAGTTGAAAGGCAGGCTTAGATGTTTACTGGTACAAAAAAAAAGCTTGATTCATTAATTTGGTTTACACAAAAGGACTATTGTTAACTATTTATACACTATTTACTACAGTAAACTATTTACATTTATTATTATAATATTATTATATTATAAGGGTAATCTTTTTTCATAAATAGATATGTAGTTTATGCAATAAAAAGTATCATATCATACACAATGAATAAATTTTAAATTAGTTTTATCCAATGCAAAAAATGTAATAAATTCTAATAGGTAGTGTTCTGGATTTTCTTTCTTTAGCTCATCAAATGAAACAAACGGTAATAATTCTTATATTTATAGCAAATTAACATTTTCCAAGTTAACAACAACGTTACGACGCCATCTTCTTGTCGTAGGTTCTACTTTTTTTTCTTATGTCACAGAGTATCATTAAATTTACAACATCCTCCTAAGCAAGGAAAACTGAGTACCTAAGTATTATGTATTACAAACTTATTAATCTAAATGAGTAAATTACAAGCTATTGCTCACACACAAAAAATACAAATATAAAATACAATCAAATCTTAAATTACTTCTCATTAAGAGTAGGTAACTCAATCAAATCTCTCAAAATTACATAACAGTAATTAATATTCATGAGTGTGATTCTACAAAGAAACGCCAATTATAATTTTAATCTTAATGTAAAATAATTATAATGGAATTAAAAATAATCATCAATCATGTTACTTCAACACAATTACTTTAACATATTTATCATAGTACTTCTAAGTTTCAGGCATATCACATGGCAAGGCAGTGCAACCAAAATAATCTTTTCATTACAATACAATCTAGGAACATGTTTGAATTTTATAAAAATCTGTAAGGTAACTTTACTTCTCTTCCACACCTTGTAGTAACTATAGATGGAATCTGATCACCAGGTACATTATCCATATTTGCAGCATCCAGGTGGTGCTGTTCTGCTCCAGGAATATTTGAATCATACTTACTTGTCTGGGGTATCATGTCAAGTGTCTCTTTACAGGTAGCGCTGATCTCCAATGGATAGAGTCTTTGATATGCTCTTACCTTATCTCCTGATGCAGTCTTGACTCTAGCAACTCTGGTGCAGCCATCTTTGCCTGTGAATATTTCTTTGATAATACCTAATGGCCAGTGCAATCTCTTAGTATCTATATCTATTAAAACAATCTCTCCAACTTTAGGTTCATTCCTATTTCCCTTTGCTTTATGTATCAATAGTCCTAAATATTCATTTTTGAATCTTTTTCTAAAGTCTTCTCTTAACTGTTGTAGATAGTTGTGTCCGATGTTTAGTTTCTGATCAATCTGGTCTAAGTCCGGTGTATCATTTGTGGGGAGTCCATGTAAAAACATTGCAGGTGTCAATGGCTTCATCTCACCCATCTCTACATATGTCAGTGGTCTATTGTTAATAACGGCTTCACAGTCACATAGTATTGTTGTCAACTCAATCCAGTCTATGCAGGCCTTACCTAAGATCCGGCGGAGCATATCCTTGACAACTCGAATCAGTCTCTCCCACCATCCTCCCCACCAAGGAGCAGAGGGCGGAGAAAACGTCCAAATAATGTTGCTGGAATTAGTGAAAGCTTCTACTTCGTGCCAGTTCACTTCTTGGAGAAGATTAGAGGTACCTTTAAAATTAGTTCCATTATCTGAATATATTTTCTTAACTCTACCCCTTCTTGCAATAAACCTTCTTATAGTCATAATGAAACTAGCTGTAGACAAAGAGTCCGTTAGTTCCAGATGGACCGCTCTATAAACTGCGCATGTAAATAAGACAATCCAGCACTTCTGATTGCCTTTTAGTATCAATGGGCCAGCTAGATCGATTCCAGTGATTTCAAAGGCAGCTGTGCTTGATATTCGATCAACAGGTAATGGGGCCCCTGGTGCTTCATAGTGCTTAGCTGTGTATCTGTTACATACCATGCATTGTGATACAACTTTCTTGGTGAGTCTTCTAATTCCAGTAATCCAATAAGAATTTCTTAGTGTAGACATCATAAGCTGTGTTCCTGCATGTTTTAACATAATATGCTTCTGTCGAACCATTCGTTGTACAATTTCGTCTTTTCCAGGTAATAATATAGGGTATATAAATTCTTTATCCATATCCACACTATATTCCAATCTGGTCTTTACCTTCAAAATTCCGTTTTCTTCTATGGTAATTATTTTATTATCTTTTGGATTTGATTCTCTATAATTTTCATTCTGTATAAGTCTAAATAACGTCATTTCTGCATTCTTATATTCTTCGCTTCCAATATGCTCTGTGGTGACATTATACTGTTTTCTTATTCTAGGGCTCATTCGTAATAGTCGCCCTACTAAGCGAACTATCTTAGTATACTGGTTGAAGTATAATAAGCTCTGACTGAAATCTTCTGAATTTGTTTCTACATGAACCGCTGAGCTGGTTTTCTTTTCACTGTTGACGGTATCTTCATCAATATTAATTAATGATTTAGGCCAGTTTTCTTTTTCCAGGTACAACCAAGCGGGTCCCGTCCACCAAGTGTCCTTCAGCAGCTTCTCCGCTGTGCAGCCACGTGAGGGCAAATCTGCAGGATTCTGTGATCCAGGTAAGTGGAACCAATCATCCTTATCTGTATTTTGACATATCTCTTTTACCCTGTTACTAACAAATTGTTTCCAGTTTTCTTGTCTTTTCAGCCATGCCCACACCACTGAAGAGTCCGTCCAGCAGTAAGTCTTGTAGGCCATGCATGCAGATAACAGTCCGGATTCCACAACTCCTCTGTAAAGTCTAGAAGCTATGACAGCCCCCATGAGCTCCAGACGTGGTAGTGACATCTGTCTCTTTACAGGGGAAACTCTGCTCTTACTCATAACAAGTTGAACTGTTACCTGTGTACCTCTCCTTGTACGCAAGAATACGCATCCTGCATATGCATTTTTGCTGGCATCACAGAAGACATGTATGCTGGTTTCACATTCTTTCATCGGTGCAGTAGTAAGCCGGCGTGGTATTCTACATTCAGAAATATAATGTGCAACACATAACCAATCTCTATATTCTTTTTCTAGTTCTGTGGGTATTTTCTCATCCCATCCTGTCTTTAACAACCAGGTCTTCTGCATTATTAATTTAGGCACTAGCGTTACAGGTGAGTAGAATCCCAAAGGGTCGAAAAACTGTTGAATAACTGACAATAAATGTCTCTTGGTTACTCCATTGCATATATTTTTCATGTTAATATTACATTGTAAGTCATCTCTCTGGAGATTCCATTGTAATCCAAGTACTGATGTTGTTTTGTCCTCCGGTATCAAAGATGTCATCCATTCTCTTAATTCAAATTTTCTTTTCTGCATCAATTCATTTGATTCAACCATAAATGTCTCTATTTCTTTAGCTGTATCAAAGCTGGTGACAACATTGTCCACATAGAATGATTCTCTCAATTTTGGTGCAGTCTCCGGGTACATACTCTCATACTTCTGTAGATGGTAGTTTAAAGTTGCCTCCAGTATGAATGGGCTACAGGCCACTCCAAATGGTACTCTAGCATGTTGAAAAGTGACTACCTCTTTTTTCGTAGTTGGATCATTCCACCATAAAAGTTTCAAGTACTTACGGTCTTGTGGGGATAAAGCAATCTGAAGAAATGCTTTTCTGATGTCAGCTATAATTCCATATGTATTTGCTCTGAATAACATTAACAATTTCGGTAACATCTGAATCAAATTAGGTCCCTTTTCTACGCAGTTGTTCAGGGAATTATTATTTCTGTCTTTGGCTGATGCATCAAATACAGGTCTAATTTTAGTTGTGGAGCTGTTTAATTTAATTATGGCATGGTGTGGTAAGTAGTGTCCGCTATCTTTTCTGTCTTCTTCTACTTTCTCAATAATGCCTTCTTTTATCCACTCTTCTAATACTGCATGATATTCTGTTATCTTTCCTGTACTCTCTAACTTCTTTGTAGTAGAGTGTAGTCTCTTATATGCCTGGTCGTAGTTGGATTCTAACTCTGGGCATCCTAGTTTCCAGGTCAAGTTGACTTCATACCGCTCTTCTTTATTAACTGAAATATTATCATTAAAATTGTTTATAATCTCAGTACCGTTAAGTTCGGAATCTTTATTGTATGGGTCTCTTATTCCTAGTGTCTCTAAATCCCATAGAAATTGTAATGAGTTTTCTTCTTGCAGGGTAGTGATCAAATGTGTATTAACAGTAGTACTATACACACCCTGCATTGGACCTTGGATGGTCCATCCAAGCTTTGTTTTACATGCAACTAGGTTGTTTGACACATGGAACATCTAATCCTCTAGTATAGTTCCTAAGAAATCTGAACCTATGAGGATACTAACATCAGATACATTCTCATTTGCATCTGTCAGTGTGATCCCATTTGTCTGTAAACTTTTTATCAAAGATGGATCTCGTACTTTTGGTAAGTATCCACATAGAACATTATTTTCTAATCCTATCATAGCAGTTTCGTAACTATTATTTAATGTACTCAACTTGAACTTGATAAGTTTATGTACCTCTGACTGCTTCTTAACACCACCAAATAATGAGTGCCCCAGACATTCACTTCCAGTCACCTCCAAGCCGAGTTCATCTGCCAAACCCGTCTTAATATATGTTCGTTGGGAGCCGGAGTCCAACAATGCTCTTACCTTCTTTTCTTTACCAGGATTTCCAATCTTCACCACTAAAGTCTGTAATAGGGTTGTTGTGTTATTACATGACAAGCTATTAATAACTTCTGTATTTCCTGTTTTAGGTATGGAGTCTTGCTGCTGTAGTTGCTGGGTAGAGTTCAGACCAGGACAGAGTATGATCATATGACGTTTTCCACAGTTCAAGCATTTTATATTATAAGCTTTACAATTTTTAGCAAGGTGACCTTGCTTAAGACAGATGTAACACCCACCTTTCTTTTTAATTGCATCTTTTCTCTCAGTCATGCTCAACTTATTCACTCTTGTACATTCAATACTATTGTGGAACTTATCACAAAAATAACAAACTATTTTACCTCCTGAGTTGTTGTTTTCTTTCTGCTTGTACTCCTTGCTCATCAGGCAGTTAGCTGTTGGGATGGAAGGATTAGATGACACCCTACCTAATATATCAGTTCTAGCCATATGCAATCGTCCCTCTGCTTCAACTTCATTTTTTAAAAATTGAAATAGTCTACATAATTTGGACTCGACTGCATTGCCATGTGGTACCCTGCTCCATGCTAATAATGTATTGTCTGGCAAAGCAGACTCAACCAACGGATACAAAATGCATTCATATTTCTGTTCAGTAATACCTAAACTTTCTAGTGTTTGGGTTATTGAGATTAATTTATCATACATAATGCTCACGGTATGATTATTTTTAGATATCACTAAAGTTAGTAACTCACGTATATAAGTTTCTACCAAAATTTCTTGTCGTGCAAATCTGTCCTTGAGAAAAGTTATAACTTTTTCATAGTTGTCACCGGTGGGCGGGTAGCTCTCGACGAGACTTCTGGCGCTGGACCCCACTTCCATGGCCTGGATCAAATATTGGAATTTGTCTGAATTTTCTAGTGAAGCATCTTCATGTATTTTTTGGAATTGACTCCAAAATGGCAGCCATCTTTTTGGGTCGTCGTTGAACTTATGAATTTCTAACTTGGGTAAATTAATGTTGCTTCTTGATACTGTTTTTGCAGCTTGAGACTTGAGACTGAAGCTGTTTTTTAGTGTCAGCCACTGCTTTGTGTACGCCTCGCTGTCATCATATTCTTTTTCTAAGACTTCGTCGTTTGATGCTTCTAGTAGACTAGTTTGTATTAAACTGTCGAAGTTAGACATCTTCTCGTATAAATCCTTTACATGGACAAAGTCTACTTCCGATGTAACATTTGGTAAGCTTCTAGTGAAGAGCCGGCGAAGCTGTCCTCTAGCCCGTATTAGGCTCTTTAATTTCACGGCTTCGGTCTCCTCCATTTTGTTCCGGTGATTGCAAATTCGTTCGACCAGATAAATTCTTGAAAAAGATTAACGGTCGTCATAGATTTTTCGCGGTCGCCACAATGTTCTGGATTTTCTTTCTTTAGCTCATCAAATGAAACAAACGGTAATAATTCTTATATTTATAGCAAATTAACATTTTCCAAGTTAACAACAACGTTACGACGCCATCTTCTTGTCGTAGGTTCTACTTTTTTTTCTTATGTCACAGAGTATCATTAAATTTACAACAGGTAGATCTCTCTATAGTGAGCTTGTTTAATAAACAAAACTTGTTTAAAATTATATTTAGGTACATGAACTATGTGGGAACCTAATTTTGTAGGTAGGATTATTAAGTTACCAAATAACTACACTGTACAAACTCAACAAAGCCATTGGGCATTTGATTTTTGTTAAAACCTATAAAAAAGGATCATAACGTGTAAAGATAACAATACTTCCCCTGTTTTGGAAACAGTTTCGATGGTGAAAGATAATCTATCCTTCCAAACTCGTTGTCAATGACCGTCCGTTTTTGCCCGGCCGGTAATGGAAGTTTTACGTCACTAAACGATATTTTAAACACTGGCACTTATTAATTACGACTGGATATAAATAATATACGATAATTAAGCGACTTAAAAGCTTATTTTAAATTATATTAACAATTAAATCTACAGCACAGCTGTTTTAGACGTGTTGCCGTTAGTGTTGCCATACGGCATCTCCTATAAACATATTCTTTGTACAGTATTTGTCCAGACAGACGAACTTTTAACAAAAGTTTCCTCCAAGAAAAGAGAATGCAAGGCTAACCTTACTGCAAAGTTTAAAAAACCCTCACTGCCGGTTTCAATTAAGTAAAACTTAGAGAGAAAACTTTGTACATCGCCCTGAAGCTTCTACTAACTTCTGAAGAGCGGAGGTCATTTTGAAACAATTTAGCTTCTTTTCAGCTAAGATAAAAGATTTTTCCCTCAGCTACCCGTAAACAAAATAGACGCACTAATCTCTGACTCTCAACTTGGCTTTAATTTTTAGTAATTATTTTTTTCTTTCTTGAAGCTTGCGGAATCAACTTCTTAGCCAGCTTTCATTGTATCATTTACTCATTACAACCTCAATCAATATATAAATTTTTACTAGTGGGACTTTTCTGCAAATTCGTCTAGGTAGGTACCACCGCTTTGCCTGTGGTTCAGCCGCCAAGCAGTACTAGGTTCCGGTTTAAAGGGCACCGTAGCTAGTAAATAGTAGTAAAAAGTAAATCACTGGACAATTAAGATTTTATGATCTAATCTCACAGTCGAGTAATCGTATTAACAGACTTTGCTGATGTCTCAGGATGATGTGCGTAGTGCAGTGTCACGCGAAACTTTATATTTTGGTGTTCCGAGTGACACTATTCTGTTATAAGCGGCCGTGTCGCTTAACATCAGGTGAACGACTAGATTGTTACATCATTCACAAACATAAATAAAAAAAAACGGTAATGTCTTCTCGATATGGCGAGGTTTAAGTCGAATAAAAATATTAATCTAAATCTATGAATAGCATGTCTAAGATATACGACTGAATTTACTGATCTCTGTTTATGATTTTTATAGCAGTATCGCCTGGTTAGCGTAACCCACAAAAAATCTACACTTAGTTCCGCTACTGATATGGGCAAAAATCTATACTTAGTTCCGCTACTGATATGGGCAAAAATCTATACATAGTTCCGCTACTGATATGGGCAAAAATCTATACATAGTTCCGCTACTGATATGGGCAAAAATCTATACTTAGTTCTGCTACTGATATGGGCAAAAATCTATACTTAGTTCTGCTACTGATATGGGCAAAATCTATACTTAGTTCCACTACCGATATGGGCAAATATCTATACTTAGTTCCGCTACTGATATGGGCAAAAATCTATACTTAGTTCCGATACTGATATGGGCAAAAATCTATACTTAGTTCCGATACCGATATGGGCAGCCGTATCACTTAACATCAGGCAAATGATTATCTCGTCATGTGATTTCTTAAACTGTTGTACATAATTTAAAAAATTCAAAACCGTATTTGGCTGTAAGTTTTGTTATATACGATATATTAATATTTAATTTTAAGAGCTGTGGTTTTTGTCTAATAAATAAAATAAAAATAAACATAAAAAAGCTAATGCCAAGTCCTTCACGCGAGTGTCACTAGCCACCACTAATGTCCGATGGCATAGATTCCATATTCATGTGCCGGGAGTGACTACGCATTATGGCTCAGATTTAGGTAATTGATGCGGCGTAGTAGTTCCTAAATGCAACGTCTCTGCTCTTATCTATGGTAAAATGGTAGAAATTCATTTTATATCTTGAATTTTCGTTTTTGTTTATATTTAAGATCAGTTATAGAACTAATCAATGGCGAACGATCCCCAATTATAAGTTACGGCAATATGGTTAATGACTTTCTCCTTATGTTATATAAAGGCTCGAGGTTAGGCATGGCGGGCAAACTATAGAACTATAGGCCTTCGGCATGCGCACCGGGCCGTGTCCGGAACAAGAATGATCCGTAGTACACTGAGCGCTCCCTTTTTATAGCCAGATGGGTGCTGCCACTGTAATAAATTGAAATGCTACCACAGGGTAAATTACGGTACTGACCGCTGCGCATAGAGTTTACAATTAGCCATTTCCGCCGTCATATATATGTGTACAAATATTTATATAATATTATGATTAAATCTATATGAATTTTAGATAAACTTGGTATCTATACATATAAAATTCAAAGTCCTGACTGACTGACTTATATATCAACGCACAGCCTAAACCACTGGTCCTGAAATTTGGAGGGTGTGTTTTATGTAAGGTGTAGGTATCCACTAAGAAAGGGTTTTTCGAAATTCCACCCCTAAGAGGGTGAAATGGGTGGTTGAATTATCTATAAAAAATGTTATTCTTCAAAAATGTTATTCTTCTATCATATATTATTTATATTTATATTATAAATAGGCTATTAATAACACCTTAATAATACCACACACGTCAATGCACTCATGTACCTACGCAATGATAATATGTATGACATATATTGATCTTTCGATCCATAATTGGCATATCATTAGCAATTTGAATACCTTTATATAAAAAAAATTATATACAAATCATTTGAAAACTGTCTCAAATGATGAAAAGTGACGCTATCTACGAAGGTGTGTTTGCCTAAAAGATACCTGTTCACTCTTGATTTGACTTTTAGATTGTAATAAGGTTATAACAATGATGCCGGCTGTATATAAGCAAGTGTTTTTTATTTGAATCAATAAAAATAGAAGTCAAACGAAATCAGAACCTAATTCGATTAGCATCTCGTTTAGAATCCAAACTTTTGCTTCAACTTTTCAAACTCAATTGTCTCGTTGCCTTCCCAGTCACCGTCTCAAGACTGAAACTTGGCTTAACATTGAAAACTCGCTAATTTCCGTAATTTCAGGCTGAAACTTGGACAATGCTCTATTGTTGTATTCGCTACAATAATAATTGCTAGTGGTCTGCCTTCGGGCGGATTTTTGAATGGGACGGTTGGCGTGGACTTAGATTATGGTAGAAGCGTCGTATTTGACGGTAGCTACTTACAACGCGTGCTAAAAGTCAGCTAATCTTGCTAACAATTACAAGCAAATATTAGATAGATGTATTCTCTAACCTCCTTGGGTTAACAACTAATCTTATCTAAGCTATTAACTTTAAACTATTAAATTATAAATTAGGTTCTGTTTTTTTCTTTCTTTTAGTTGTAGTAGTAACAATAAATAATAAATAGCGTCCAATGATCACATACATAGATTGTAGTCGATCCCGTAATCGTTGTTCTTGTTCGTTTAGTAGTGTTGTTTTTCTTGCCTCTTCTGCGGCTGTGCAATAGAGCAGCACGTTTTTTTTTATGTTACTGAATGATTTGACGAGCTAGCCGTTCACCTGATGTTAAGCGCCACGGCTTCCCATAACAGAACAGTGTCAATCGGAACCCCAAAATAGAGTTTCGAGCAACACTGCACTGCGCACATCATCCTGAGACATCAGCAAAATCTGGTAATAAGATTACTCGACTGTGACATCAGATCATAAAGTCTCAATTGCCCAGTAATTTCACTAGCTACAGTGCCCTTCAAACCGGAACACAGTAGTGCTTGCGCACTACTGCTTGGCGGCAGAATAACTGGCAAAGCGGTGGTACCTACCTAGACGAACTTTGCAACAAAGTCCTACCACCTAGTTCCACAGCCTCGTTTTCGTGCATGCGACGACGTGACACATAAGGTTAAAACGTTTATACTATCTGTGGTAATATATTCATTTAACAATTCTTGACAGCTTGCATTGCTAGTGATTGATGATTGATAAAGCATAAACCATGCGTAAACATACAACTAAATTGTCAAACTGTACGACCATACTACAAAATGGTAGACCGTTTACCGTACGATGGTTTATCTCTACGGACATTCTACCTTCATATAAGTCGTTAAAAACCCTCTTTTCATTGCCTTCCGTTCCTCAAGAACAAAAGGTAAAATACACCAGAAGTGCTTTTTTGTTTGTTTTGCGAATTCATAATTAGGGAAGTCTTAAAGCTGGATATTGTATAACGAAGTAGCCCTGTGAGTTTATATACTGGTAAATAAAATGAAATCTTTATTACAACGAGCACTCAAAGTCTGCCATAGTAATATGGTTCTTACCATCTTTATAGTCGGTATTTATTAAGATTTTTTTTGAACACAGTACTTAGGTACATACCGCGTTATGTACCTAATACCGCGTTCTTAAGGCGTTGTGTAAGCCCAAAGCAACAAAAATTACTTTTTCAAAGTCACTAATGGGCACGACGTGCAAAAATAATTATATGAAAAAAATGGTGTAAATCACATCACACTAATCACACTAATCACATCACATCACGCTAATATTATACAGGCGAAAGTTTGTATGTGTTTTTGTGTGTATGTTTGTCACTCCTTCACGCTCAAATGGCGAATGGATTTGGATGAAATTCGGTACCAAGATAGCTTATTATACTTGATTAACATATAGGCTACATGTTATCCCGATAAAGTGAAATTTACCTATAGGATGAGCAAATAATTAAAATACTTTTTTCCACGGGTGAAACCGCGGGGCACAACTAGTGTGAATAAAACTAAAAGCAGTAATAGCCGCACAAAACTAAACTAAACACTAATAACCCCAAAAAAATATTTATGAATGAATATACCTCTTTTATAAATGATTTACAAATTATATGGCCAGTCCGATGTTCTTAAAGAATGACCAGATAATCTTTTTATTTGATATCTATATTTCCCGGAATCGACAAAATTAATACACTTTCATGCGCAGACCCAGTTTGACATCTAATTATGATCTGCGACTATCAACTTTAAAAAGAGCGCTATAGAGACCGCGTCAAAAAAATTGTTATGACACAGTCTTAGTACTAACTTTTAAGTCAAGGAAATGGTTTTGGCGGGAAAGCGAAAAAGATTGCGTGACCACATTGTATTATTTTCCAAAACTTGTGTTATTTTCAGTGTTAGTGCATAAAATTGGTGGCATTTTATTCGATAAGTGCTGGATTACAGGCGTGAGTGTGAGAAAATGGTATAATGATGGTGAAACGTTTCTTTTCGTGTTGTTTCCAAAACTCCATAGAAGCTTCAAGTAAAGTTGCCACCACTTTACTAGGAGTATGACTTTGACTAGACTGACTTGACTATGACTTGATTTGATGACTTCGACTGGGACTTGACACATATTTGCGTGAAATATCGATAACTTGATAAATTATCAATTACTTGACACTGGCTAAATACACAAAAGTGTGGAGCCAAAACTTAAAAAAAAAAGTCAAGGAAATAATAAATGGCGTCCAATGATCACATACATAGATACATATATAACTGGCAAAGCCTACCTACCTAGACGAACTTTACAGAAAAGTCCTACCACCTAGTAAAATTTGGTTGCCTTTGAACAATTTTCGGCCAATCTTTAAACAAACTGATGAACTTGGTCTTTCGAGTTCCGGCGAAGACCGCTGGTAGGCCCCTAGTTTCAATTTGTTAAGAGGGGTCAACCAACGGACGGAAAGCCCAAACTTAGCGCGTTAAGAAAATGAACGCGCTCTTTAGTTATTAAAACCCATCTGAATATCAGGTACGAATACTTTGCTGATTAGTTTTTAGGACTACAGGCTGTTTAATATTCAATCACAGTTTATTACCACTCTTGTGTACAATTTATTGAAGTAAAACTTTTTTACGCACGCTTGACTTGGGGAGTAAGCTGGTGAATGCGTGACGAGAGCTTTACGGAAATTGATCGGGGGAGGCGAACGGATAGATAGATAGAAAATTCTTTATTGTACAAACAACAATAGAAGATGCATAGGCGAAGTTAATGCTATAGAGCATTATCTTCTTAACATTTTTTTTTTGTGGACATCTCACACAACGCCATCTAGCCCCAAACTAAGCAAAGCTATACTATGGGAATCAAATAACTGATACAAGTACTTAGACACTTTTTGTTTGTAAATACATACATAGAATACAATATAACACCCAGACACACAGCAAACACCTATGTTCGTCACACAAATGTTTGTCCTGGGTGGGAATCGAACCCACAACCCACAGTTCAGAAGGCAGGGCTACTACCAACTGAGCTATCGGGCCAGTCAATTATTGTATACTATATTTGCTACACCTTCGATCGCATCGTCACTTCCCAGTTTTCTCCAGTGTCCAGTGTTCTCAGGTGAGAGCGTGGTCAAATGCTAGACAAGTTTGAAGTAAAAAAAAACCAGTTAACCTTGATGTATTGTGGAAGGCTTAATGCGGTAGTGCAATATTGATGGGACATAAAAGAAAATAAATACAACAACTTAACTTTATGTCTAAAGTGGTAAGATTATATACGGAATTATAAATGGAGAAGGAGATATAAGTTAGCAAAGATAGAAAGAGATAGTTTCGTATAGAAGTTTTACTTCAGTCTTGTGGTATAAAGCACACTCGTTTTTTATATTATACTCGTACATTGGACATGTTATAAACCCTTTTAATACTACACAAGACGGCTGTCGGAGTTTTGGCGGGAAAGCGAAAAAGACTGCGTCACCGCATTGTATTATTTTCCAAAACTTGTGTTATTTTCAGTGCTAGTGCATAAAATTGGTGGCATTCTATTCATTAAGTGCTGGATTACAGGTGTGAGTGTGGGAAAATGGTATAATGATGGTGAAACTTTTCTTTTCGTGTTGTTTCGAAAACTCCATAGAAGCTTCAAGTAAAGTTGCCACCACTTTACTAGGAGTATGACTTTGACTTGACTATGACTTGATTTGATGACGTCGACTATGACTTGACACATATTTGCGTGAAATATCATTAACCTGATAAATTATCAATTACTTGACACTGGCTAAATACACAAAAGTGTGGAGCCAAAACATAAAAAAAGACGCCTGTCATTTGAAGAAATAATAAAATGCCGCAGCCATGACCATAGCTCTGTTGGTAGAGCGTCTAATGCGGTGAATTTAACACGGCTTCAAATCCCGAAAATTGCTAAAATTTAAAAAAACTATAATGTATAATTTAAGTATTTTAGTGGTCAGTCCTAAACTCCTTATAAGTATTTAGTACTGGCCACCGCTTCACTGGGCCTTGACTTCGACTTGAATATGGCTAGACTATAATGACCAAAGACAATGTTAGACGTAGAGTCTAGTCACTAGACGAATGAAATTCAGTAAACTCATTACAGACCTTAGCTTAAAACTGAAAAAAAATGTGCGGGACAGTTTTCAGCTGTCCCGCACATTTTTTCACAAATTTTTGCCGCACATTGAACTGCCGATAGAAGTGAACTCTAAGTAACTTATGACTATAGCTCATGGGAAGCGTGCGGTGACGATGACGCGAGTTTCGCGCTTTTTTTTCACCCAAAAAATTATATTATATGTATGTTGTAAAATATTGTATTATATGTACGTATTTACAAACAAAAAGTATTTAAGTATTGTATCAATTATCTGGTTTCCATAATACAAGCTTTGCTTAGTTTGGGGCTAGATGGCGTTGTGTGAGATGTGTATATATACATACATACACATATTTAAAGCTTACATGAAAAGCGTTATACAAAAAGTGCTCAACTTGCCTAAAGTTTTCACTTCAACATTTTTTGGCTTATTATTATTAGAAACCCATCATAATATCAAAACGAACTCTCATATTAGGTCTTTACCTATGAAATTGCCGTTTTGTTTGAAAAAAGTTAAAGTATTTTTTTTTCGAACTTATTTATTTCTTTTATTCAAAGTAATCACCCCTGCAATCAATGCATCTTTGCCAACGCTGTGGCAGTTTATGGATGCCCTTCTTGAAAAAATCAGCAGGACGGGAGACAACAAACTCTTCAAAGGCGTTTTGTACTGCCTCTCGGGAATTGAATTTTTTTCCCACTAAAAAGTTGTCCAAATTTTGGAAAAAGTAATAGTCGATAGGCGCAAGATCTGGTGAGTATGGCGGATGAGGGAGAGCTTCCAAACCCAACTCATGCAGCTTAGAGACGGTCTGTTGTGCAGTATGGGGTCGCGCGTTGTCGTGAAGTAGCAGTGGAGACGACCGATTGACCAAAGCTGGTTGCAGACGTGCGAGTTTCGCCATCATTGTGGTCAGTTCTTCAATGTACACATCTGCAGTAATGCTCTCGCCGTTTTGTAAAAAGCTATGATGAATCACACCAGCACTAGACCACCAAACTGTGACCATCACCTTTCTAGGGGTCATTTTTCGTTTTGCACATTGCTTTGGTACCGAACCAGGATCTAACCAACTTGCTGAGCGCTTTCGATTGTCAAAAAGAATCCATTTTTCATCGCACGTAACAATTCGGTTCAAAATTCCTTCATTTCTGTGCCTGTTAAGCAGCGCAAGGCAAGTCTCGACGCGTACGTTGCGCTGGCGATCGTTAAGTTCGTGGGGCACCCATCTATCAAGCTTTTTTATCTTGCCAATCTGTCGCAAATGGACCAATATTGTTTTGATGCTAACATCAAAAGCTGCTGCCAGCTCAGCTGTAGATTGAGATTCATCAGCTTCCACAAATCGCCTTTAATTCATCATTGTTGACCAAAGTTTCCGGACGACCACGAGGTTCATTTTTCAAGTCAAAATTCCCAGAACGGAACCGAGCAAACCAATAACGGGTTGTACGTTCGTTTGAACAGTTCTCTCCGTAAACGTCGTTGATGTTACGTGTCGTTTGTGCCGCGTTGGTGCCACGACGGAACTCATATTCCATAATTACACGAAATTTCAAAGTATCCATTATGAGGAAAAATGTTGAAATGTAATGAAAATACAACGCTAATCAATAAACAAAAGACTTATATTTTAAATAGAATGTCATATTTTTAAAACAAAATTAATTTGAATTTAGAATTCATAGCCAATCAAAACTTTTTTTTGTTTGAAAAAGTCTGTACTGCAATACGGCAATTTCATAGGTAAAGACCTATTATTTAAAACAACTAAAGTATTCTGTTTGCATTTCCCGTTTAGCAGCGCATATAAATGTATTATAAAGAGCAATCCCAAAGCAATCAAGTAAAAGCTCCTATCTAGAATACGTGGACTGAAGCTGGAGGATTCCTAGTCTGATTTTATTGAAATATAAATATTATAGCAAATCGCTGCTTTTAAAAGCATATAGTGCTGTGTTTTTTTTTTATGTCAGGCAGGTTATTTGACAATTGACCTGATCATACATACATCATATGACTTTGACTTTTTGGCCAAATTTGGTGCCAAGCTACCTTGAGAGCTTTCAAGTGAAGTTCCGAGCAGCCCTAGAATAAACCAGATTCTTAAATTGAAGGTGGATAGGTTGTAGCAAGTCAGAATACTAAAAAATCCCTGCAAAGGGTACCAGAGTGGACGGTGGTTGCTGCTGGCTGAGCCACCAATTTGGTTGCGCGACTAAATTGGTTGCGCAGCTAAATTGGTTGCGCAACTAAATTGGTTGCGCAGCTAAATTGGTTGCGCAACTAAATTGGTTGCGCAGCTAAATTGGTTGCGCAACTAAATTGGTTGCGCAGCTAAATTGGTTGCGCAATTGAATTGGTTGCGTTACTAAATCGGTTGCAGAATCAAGTGAATCGTAATACTCTCCATAGACCCAGTCACGGTACTAACAAAATGTGCTGCACACAACAAACAAATATGCGTGACTGCGTTGTGCTGCCATGGTGCTTTGGCGAAATAAAATATCAATGCCGTTTTCAAGAACCAACGCAAATAGTTTAAGGCACCACCTAACATTTTTTAAGTGTAATTTCATTTTCACCATCGCTTGAAAAGCACTTAAGGTCTGGTTTAATTTAAAAAAAAGGCCAATGTTCAGTTTCTCAGTGCTAAGTGATGGCTTATTTGCAGTTTTGTGTAGGTATATCTGAATTTGATAAAAATATACATAAATAAAGTACTAATTTGAGGAGCTCCTCATCTTAAGGGACTCGTATTAAGGAAGTATAAAAATCAAATTATAAGTACTAAAACCATTTACAGAATAGATTATCTTATGGCACAGAAACTCCAGAAGCTAAAGCCCCAACACACGCTACATTCCCAGAACTACGCTCAAAGCTTCGATAGGGAACAGCAAATACTGGCGTTTCTGTATTTACTTACTAACTCGGTTACTGTAAGATTCGTCACAGTTTGACTACGTGTAGTTGGTCTACTTACCTGTTTTGGAGTAAGTTGAGAGAGATAGCAATACGTGAAAAGTATTCTTGAAATCCATAGAACTTGTCATGAGATTCATTTTCCTAGGTGTTTGAAGCTGTGAAGAACTACTACTAGGTACTTATGCACTAAAAGTTACTTGTGCTACAAGATACGAGATGCAAACAATTCTGGTCTCTCGTAACACCTACAACATTTGAAGGGCTAACAGGGGTAACTGCAGATTTCCAAACTATTCACCGTTTAGAACAATTTTCGTTTGAGATGAACAACCATCAAAATTCAATCCACGAATGGAGTTGTATTCTTTTCGCTCGCCTTTTTTGTAGCTATATGAAAGAGACATCCAAATAAAGTTCAAAAATGTATTTCCAATTTTGCAGTCAGTCTCTGCATGGAACATTCAAATCATCACTTTCCCACAATTGCTTGGTTTTCACGAAGCAAAAGCTGTCCGTTTTTTTTCCATTCCCATTACCACAGACACCTGGGTCCATGCTTTAAATTATTTTGAATTTATTACTTTAGCTTATTATTAAGATGAACATAAATACAATAAAAAAACTGTCCGTTCAAGCTGCTAAGGTGGATTGCAAATGGAGGAGGGGGGAAGGTGGATATGATGTGATGTGATTGATGTGACAGTGGATATGATGTGACACTACACACATCAACAGCTGGAAAACGCCTACTGCTAAACATAAAACGCCATATTGGATCCTTATCATAGAGGGCGTTTGCCATAATTACTTGCTTGTCAGGCGTCCTGGTGATCGCAGAAATCTATTTATTTTAATGTACCGAGGGAATACTGCTGCTCATTCCCTGGACATTCCCCTAGCTGACTTCTATGGCACCCACGGGAATAGTGGGGTGCTCCTATTTTCACATCGGGACCACACGGCACCAACCAAACAGTGTATGATGGCAATAAATTATGCCAATCGTAAGATGGTGCAGAAGACAGAGGTCCCGGTACCGAAAGGCACCTGGGACGTGATCACGAAAGTTTGATTGCAATGCAACAGAGGAAATTTCATTCCTCATTCGATAATTTCCTCAGTAATCACACTAATATTATAAAGGCGAAAGTTTGTATGTGTGTATGTTTCTTACTCCTTCGCGCTCAAACGGCTGAATGGATTTGGATGAAATTCGGTACCAAGATAGATTATACACTGGATTAACATATAGACTACATCTTATCCCGGAATAGTGACATTTTTTCGTGGGATGAGCAAATAATTAAAATACTTTTTATCCGTGGGTGAAACCGCGGGGCGCAGCTAGTTATGTATATAAACAACGTATTGAATTTGTCAAATCCGTACCGATTTGTGGTTTCTCTTGGTAGCAATCAAGTTACGTGATCGTGAAAATACTGTTGTCCAACAAAAAAACAGCACGAAATCACTTACTATTTTTTTTTTCTGTGGTTCCATCACGCTGGCGTAGTTGAGAGGTTTCGATAGTACCTATCGGGAACCCAGTATGTTTTCGGAGATCCGCGAGTGCTGTGCAAAGGCGGGTAGACGAAACTATTGGAAACGTTGTTTACTTTCATAGTTAAATGGGGGTACTTTGTGAATCAGTTTGGCAATGTTAAGGAAATATTTATCATTAAGCTTTTATGTTGGGACGAAATGATTGATAAACCGCGTGATTTTAGAAAAAATAATCAATTTAATATTGAGTAACATCGATACTATATACTAAAGCAAAATGTACCTAAAACTATATAAAAAAATTAAAACATATTTTTTTATGTCAAAGAATGACGTGACGAGCTAGCCGTTTGCCTGATGTTAAACGACACGGCTGCTCATATCAGCTGCAGTGTCACTCGGAACTCTAAAGTATAGAGTTTCGCGTGACAATGCACTGCGCACGTCATCCCGAGACATCAGCACACTCTAGTAATAAGATTACTCGATTGTGAGATCAGATCATAAAGTCTCATTTGCCCAGTAATTTCACCAGCTACAGTGTCCTTCAAACCGGAACACAGCAGGGCTTGCGCACTACTGCTTGGCGGCAGAATAACTGGCAAAGCGGTGGAACCTACCTAGACGAACTCTGCAGTAAAGTCATACCACCTAGTAAATACAATACATATAAATAAAACTAAAGTTTTAAACTTAAAATAACCCGTTGATGGAGAGAAAAGTGCTCAAGTATCTGGCAGCAGTACCACGTCGTTCATTTTTATTAAATTAAGTCTCAGTAGAGAGAAGAAACCAAATAATAACAAAACAACCTCGTTTTTGTTTTGACTAAACTAAAGTATAAGAACATCAAAGAAAACCTCAAACAAAACTCAATCTAGTGGATCAAAAAACCTTTGATCACATATTCATCACACCGGGCCGCGCGCGCGAACGAACGCTCGTACTCGTAGCAAATTATTCATTGGAGCAGCAGGTAGTCTCATGTATTATTCGTGGCTGTCTTGTTATTCGGACCCGGGGGGATATGGTTCGTCGATAAATCGGAGTGTTTGGAGCTCGATGCATTTACACCGTCGTGTAATGCGAACAAGCTAACGGGTTTAAATGAAAAATGAAAAAACATTTATTTGACATAAGGCAAAATTACATAATGGTGGAGATTGGAACACCTGGCTCCCACACTAGGCTCGAAACCCGTGCTGTGGGAATCAGGACTCTTTCGGAAATACTCAAGTTTTTATGAAAGTGTGTATGTAGGAAGGCGCGGATTAATATCTCTGGTTGCTAATAAGAACCTTTGTAATTTTATGTCATTAAGAAAATTTTGCATTTCTTCAGGACTTCCAATTTAGCGTTTGTCGCTTTTTTTCGGGTTGTTCTTGAAAATTAAGGTCTTTAAGAAATACTAAACAGTCAGTATTGCAGAATATATCTCCCCTGTTTGGCATCCTGAAACTTAAATTTAATTAGAAAATAAATCACGTGACGTCGCGATGGTAAAAGACCTGATGGAATAATTCTGGTTCCCTGGAAAATGGGGCGGCCGACGCAAATAGTGTGGGACACTATTTGCGTCGACACTATGGCGCCGTCACATCTTCCCGATACACGTTAAGGCCGGTGCCGCGGCTAATTCGACTGAAAAGCTAAAACGGCACAAATATTGTAATCTCCAATGCGGTTACATATTTGAGCCATTTGGTTTTGAGACTTTAGTTCCGTAGGAACCGGAAGCTCATCGCGTTTATCAAAGTTTATCAGAGCGCCTGGTCAATGAGATGCATGACCAAAATGCTGGCAATTATTAGGCACAACAAAACAGCATTGCAATTCAACGGAGCACTGCTGCCAGCATTTTTTTTTTTTTTATGTTACTGAATGATTTGACGAGCTAGCCGTTCACCTGATGTTAAGCACCACGGCTGCCCATAACAGAACTGTGTCAATCGGAACCCCAAAATAGAGTTTCGAGCAACACTGCACTGCGCACATCATCCTGAGACATCAGCACAGTCTGGTAATAAGATTACTCGACTGTGAGATCAGATCATAAAGTCTCAATTGCCCAGTAATTTCGCTAGCTACAGTGCCCTTCAAACCGGAACACCGCAGTGCTTGCGCACTACTGCTTGGCGGCAGAATAACTGGCAAAGCGGTGGTACCTACCTAGACGAACTTTGCAACAAAGTCCTACCACCTAGTAAATGCATGCAATAGCATGTTGGGTACGCTGCCTACCGGTAGTGGGCTGGAGCATTTAGACTGTTGTTATATTATTGTATTTCTTATTTAGTCAAAAGCATAAAGGAACTATTAGAAAACTATATATTCAAACTGGAACAAATAGTGCTTGAACATTAGTGCTTGGTAGCAAAGTAACTGACGACGACGTAAACGAACTCTACAGAAAAGTTCTACCACTTACTAATAATTGAAGGGGTGAAAACAAAAAGGGTTTAACTCTCAAATTGACAGTTTCGAGAAAATTGACTTTAAACGTCAACGGCTTCATTTTAATGTAGAGTGCTTATAAGGTAATAAAAAAGGTTTATGTAAGTTTCAGTTGCTTGAAAATGTTTTAATTCTATTTTAAAATACTAAATATAGTACTAATTCATACAATTGCTGTAAAAATATAATATAATAAAATAAATATGTTTTTATGCTAAGCGAACTGTATTCCTGTGACAGATAAACCGTTTTTAGACTCAAGATCTCGAGATATAAACCTCATTTCGGTATTTTGAGAATGTATTATTTTAGATAATTTCACGCTGAATCCAACGATACCAATCAGTCATTTTGTAAAAAAAACAGTTAAACCCTTTTTATTCTCACCCTTTCAATTATGGCCACTGCTCTATAAAATCCTAATTCGGTGTAACAAACAGCCCATTAGACTTGTAGAAAAAACGCTCGAGCAGAGTACCACTTTCCCGGTCCCGATAGAATTGGAAATGTTCCATGTGTGTTCCGATTTAATTAGATACCCTTAGTTTTAATTACATTATGCCTTTATATACTTACGGCGAGGGATTAGAGGGTCCATTTGTCGCAACGAATCCTTTTATATACGGTCGAGACAAGGGTCTTATATGGTGATGTATTAGACCTTTTCTTCTAAGTGATGAGCAAGGTCTATTTAATAATAGATTGGTACGTAAGAGCAACAGTTTATCTTGGTATATTTTATGAGGTTTTAGTAGAAAACGTAAGCCGGCTTGATGACCCCGGGCTGTCACGTAACTCGATCGCAACCGATAGAAACACATATATTATTTTTTTAATCTGCATTTCCACAGACACCTGGGTTCGTGCTTTTTGTTAGATTATTTTTTATATTTATGAATTAAGCCTATTATTAACATGAACTTATATATAATACAGAAAGGATAATACAGCCAATAAGAAAAAGATACATAAACATAAGTATTTATGTTCTTATTTCTAATTGTGCGTACACCACCGAGCAAACCAGCTTCCGCAAGCAGCACCCGTTCACGAGCTTGACGCATGTTCCAGCCATCGCCCTCCTCGACCGTATTTGAGGGAAGAGGACGACCGACACACGACGCCGCCGCAAGAAGAAGCTTTTTAGTAATCATGAGTGCTCCGGGTGTACGCACAATTTACAATTTAATTAAAATACCCTTAATACTATTTTATTCATACGAGCGGGAAAATTGACAGGCTCCTTTGAGCTCATCAATGATCCCGCTCGTACTTGCTTTTTTTTCCCTTAGTCCACTTTTTCCTCCCGGCCCAGGGCTTCCATTACCGCCGCGTTTCGATCTTTGATAGCCATTTGCAAGTTGTACTCGCAGATGGCCTCCGGTGATGCAGCCATCGCACGTCGCACGAAACGGCTGATGGCGTCATCCTCGTCGTCGGCGCAGTAAATGAATGTACCGGTGTGCCGCGAGACTGCAACCACCGCGTGCGGAACGCTCTCGAGAGCGAAACACATATTTGTATGGATTTGACAGTTTGAATACGCAGTTTATGTGCATAGTTAGTATAGAAATTTCTCCTGTTGCGTTGCAATCAAAATTTTGTGATCATCACTCTGGCAAAACCAGGGGAATCTGTGCGATGCAAGAGACAAGCGGCCGCTCAAAGTTGCATTCTGTGGGGGATAGAAAAGAAAAATAGAAATAGAAGACATTTATTCAGGACACCACACAACATTACATTATAGGAGAATGCAGTATAATTTAGTTAATCTAATAATACAGTATAGCATATATGGAAACAAATGTAAACATTACCGCAGAAAACCGTATATTCCGTATGCACGTAGCTCGTTCGCAGTATAAATTAAACTGCATTCCGTGAATCGGAGCGTACAAGATTAATGAAACCAGAATGTTGTGTAGTTGGAAGTGCATTCGTGACGTTTGTATATTTGTTAGCAGTTTTGGAGAATAGTCTAAGGTTAAATTCGTTTGACCGGCTGCTTGCCTCTTGCATCCATAATAACGCAAATTACATAAATCACACTAATATTATATGTGTGTGTGTATGTGTGTATGTTTGTTATTCCTTCACGCTCAAACGGCTGGATGGATTTGGATGAAATTCGGTACCAAGATAGCTTATACACATTATTTATTATATTAACATATAGGCTACATTTTATCTCGAATAAGTGACATTTTCCCGTGAGATGAGCAAATAATTAAAACACTTTTAATTCGCGGGTGAAACCGCGAGTCACAACTAATCTTGCTATATGAACGCTTGAGCCATTCTGAGCGGGGCGCAACTTGTTGATAATAAATCTGAAAAGACAAGTATTGGGTGTATATTCACGTATACACCCGATTCTCCACGCACACCTCACACGCCGCGCACACTTACACTCCACACACCCTCACTCACCACATATTTGCACCATAAAACCTTAACACACCCTTTCACATACATATTTTTAATTATATATGTATTATCTTCTGTTATAACAGAATAAATAATAGGCAACGTTAATTTAACACCTTTGTAATTATTAATCAATGTTACACTTATAATATGTCTCCGACGGAAGAGTCCTGGTTCCTGTGTCACGGGTCTTGAGCCTAGTACGGGAAACAGGAGCTCCACTCCTTTATGATTGTTTCAACTATTTTTTGCAATAAATTTTCATTTAATTTTCATTTCATCGATCGACTACCCGCAGTTTGGTATAGGTTTGACAGTTTCTACTACGCATACTATGCATATAGTTACTATGGAAACTTTCAAATTGGGAATGAATTTTCTCCTGTTGTATTGCATTCAAAGTTCCATGATCACGCCACTGTTCGGCGATCACGTAACTTGATTGCAATATATAGAAACACAAATTTGTATGGGTTTTACAATTTCTATACACAGACTATGTGCATAGTTACTATAAAAATTTTCAATTTAAGAATAACATTTCTCTTATTGCATTGAAACCAAAGTTTCGTGAACACCCCACAGATGAGTCCACGTTGCGTCTTGACGTCATCTAGTTTATGGTCACTTGAGTACCTTTCTTCCACATAGGTGGTCGGTTGTGCGAGCGATTTGGCTTATCCATTACCATTTTGTCTGTTTCCATCAGTTGTATATCTAATGTTTTTTGAAGTAAAACTTCTTTACGCACGCTTGACCTGGGCAGTAAGTTGGTGAATATCTAACGAGGCATTAAAAGTTGTTGGTTCACGTAGATCTCCATTGTCAACATAATAAAGTTAAAAATGACCTAAAAAATGTTGGTATGTCCGGTAAAATGACAATTTAAAATTATCAAGATGGCGACATTAACATTAAAAACAAAGTTATACCGACCGATAGATGGAGCTAAACTAAAGAATTTTTACTTATTGTAAGTCGTGTGGTCTGAAGCACACTCGTTTTTTTTTAAAACGGGAGATTCTTTTATTGATTCAAGTACATTCAATAAAAGATTCCCCGTTTTAAATATTAAACACAAAACTAGCTTGATATAAAATTCACTTTAAACTGAACTTTCCGAAGACGTTCCAAGAAGTAGGTAAAGCAGACAAGTTTTAACCATCCCTGGAGAGAGAGTGTAAACTTTATTCCCTAATGACCGATGTCTCCAAGTTATAACGAACGCAGTCCGGAGCTCTTAAGTCATGTTCGAAAAATATCCGGAGTTGGCCGGAGTTCGATATCGATATCGACTCAGCTCCATCCATATCCATAGCCGTGAGGTGACCGGCAGAACAGAATAGTCCCTACCTCTTTCTTACCGAGGTGTCGTAAAAGGCGACTAAGGTAAAATGACGATAAAAATCTTACACCCGTCAACCGACAGATGGCGGGATAACCATCTCCAGACAGGCGTAACCAATGAAATACAACTGGCCGGTGACGGGCAGCAGCGTCTCCGGTACAAAAACGCAGGCATGGCAGCGGATATGGATATCGACTCATGAAGTTGGTATTAAGTTTGGTTGATTGCGATGTGACCTCAAGATATAATAATTATAATAATAACGCCCAACGATCACATACGTATGAACATGTACGCGTGTCTAATTATTGTATTCACATTTTATAAGGGGTCGAAGGTAAGTAATATTCACATATATATTCACATATTACTTACCTTCGATCGCATCGTCACTTCCCATCAGGTGAGAGCGTGGTCAAATGCTAGACAAGTTTGAGGTAAAAAAAAATGTAGATCTGATTGGTAAGCGATACATTAGTGACACACGATTTATTGCAATTAGGTTAATTTTAGCATTCTATCACCCATTTCAGCCTCTTAGGGGTGGAATTTCGAAAAACCCTTTATTAGTGGATACTTACACTTTACAAAGAACACACCCTTCAAATTTCAAGTCTCTAAGACCAGCGGTTTAGGCTGTGCGTTGATATATAAGTCATTCGGTTAGTCAGTGACTTTGAATTTTATATGTATTGTTCTAAGTAAATAAAATCACAAAGTGCTTAATGTCAAATATAGCCTATTATAATAATAAGTTTTAAAAAAAGAAGTTCTCTTGCCCTCAATTGCAAGAATTGCAAATCAAAAATTGCAAGCAATCCGCCACAACACAGAACAGAAAACTCAAGTGATGTTTATTTAGGCATTTCGATCTGTATACGACCTAGGCACTCAGCGTCATATAGCCCCAGATTAAGTAAAGCTTGTAGGTATGGGAACCAGATAACTGATACAATACTAAGATACTTTTTCTTTGTAAATACATACATAGAATACAATATAACACCCCGACACAGGACAAACACCTATGTTCATCATACAAATGTTTGTCCTGGGTGGGAATCGAAGTCACGACCCACAAGTTCAGGAGGCAGGGTTACTACCAACTAAGCTATCGGGCTAGTCATTGACAGAGGCATTGATAGTTATAGATAAATATGAAACAGCGGTATCGTTCATTTTAAGTAAATAACGAGTTCTAAACCACTGCATTCGTTTTATGCTGTTTAATAATATTGTTTTTTTTTTCACTGACTTAATACTAAGTTACTGTAGCCAAGCCTTTATGTTTGTACTATGGGGAATATATAAGAAAAATTCAGACTGATTATGCCCCTAGGGAATATCGGAGTGCGGATTCCCGGATTTTTCTATTGGATACGAAATGATAGAATTGGCATTGACCCAAATTTATTATATTCTGCAACGAGATATAGAAGTCAAATAATATCAACATGAGAAATGCTTTTGGTAATATGTTAAGGTTTGGGTAGTCTGGAAGACATCGCTTTAAGCTATAAGACATTTTGACACCGTCACCAAGGCTTAGACAGACGTCAAAAGTGTGTTAACCAATACAAAATGTTACTTTGTATATATTTAACAGTTTAACCACAAAATATACACAAGCAACAAGCTAAAGCTTGTTTAAATATTTTGTAGTTAAACTGTTACAGCCTTATTAATAAACGGGTATTAGTCTCGGATTAGGTACTTCAGCTTTTGTCCATTTTTGCAACTGGAATATTTAGCTGGATCGAAAGAGACAGATGGTGTAACTAATCTAAAGCTAATTCGTGATTATTAATAAGGCTGTTAGTTTTTAAGATTGTGATTGTCAATTGTTCCTGTAATGTGGTATTCCAATAAAAAGTTTTATCTATCTTTAAGTATACGTCTCACATCACCACCCCAATGCGTTTCCACTGGACACGGATCTTCTCCCACAGGGAAAGAGTGGAAGAATCCACTGGCCACGTGCGGGTGAACGACACAAACATGTTCTCGTATTTTGTGATTCTTAAACATTTTTTTTTATGTTTATGACTTATGTGATATGATATATGTAGTACAGGTGTAGTGTTGTATTGTATTATTAGAGTTTTCTTCTATTTTCTCAGTACACTACATCCTTACCGTCACTTATTTTCATAAACTTCCCTATCTCGGTGTATAACGAACTCAAATATCTCGGGGACTATTTCATTATAAACTTCACAAATAAATAATATTTCCTTGCGCTTATTGCGAGACTAGTAGCTGGGTTAATCGGTCGGTGACAAAACGGTCAATATTAAAATGTACTTAATGTTTGTTTCTACTTAAGTATAAAAATACACTGGTCTATTTAAAAATGTACTTAATGTTTGTTTTTACTTAGGTATAAGATATATACACTAGTCCATTTCAAAAAAAATGTAAATGATCATGTGACGAGCTAGTCGTTCACCTGATGTTAAGCGACACGGCCGCCCATAACAGAACAGTGTCACTCGTAACTCTAAAATATAAAGCTTCGCGCGACACTGCACTACGCACATCATCCTGAGACATCAGCACAGTTTGGTAACAAGATTACTCAATTGCCCAAATAAAGCGTTATAACATGCAAGTTCCCTGAAATTGCTTTCTTTCAACGTTGTAATAAAGTATGTTAATTGCGCAAATACCATGAAAAGTCATTGGTGCAGGGCCAACCGGGATTTGAACCTGAGTGTGTTGGTTTGAAACGCCACCATTGAGCCACACTCGCTGGCATACTTGGTGAGTAACAAATTAATACTATTGTATGTTAGACAGGGTAGCGTTTGATACTCTTATTGTTAGCAGAATATGCCCAAAGCAATCAGAATAAATAAATTCTTTAGAAAACAAAAACCGTGTCTTTCTAATTTTTTTGAGGGCATATTAATAACCCCCAACGATCACATCCATAGATCCTGGACCCTAACTAGGATTCCCTGTGTGTAGGGAACCAGAGAATACCCCCACAGGAGGATCATCCCACAATACCCAGACTCAGAACAAGTACTTGCGTTTTTTTTCTGTACACAAATAGTTGCCTGCGGGAATCAAACCCGCCGCAGCCTCCATATTGTGTAATTTACTTAACCTTGACTGTTATGTATTATTGACTACTCTTACCCATTGATATAAGGTCCATTTTCCAGCATCGGAAACATAATATAGCGATGGACTCCAATTTGTGCAATACAAAATTTTACACTCTTATATAAAATTAGAAGTAAAATACCTAATTTCGAGCTTCATACGTCACTTTTATAGTGTGCCCGTGACGTTAAAAGGGTCGCGTTTGATTGACGATCGACCAGTAAACCTAACCCTCGACACAACCTAATCACTTCAAACCGTTTAAGCGGAAATGGTCCTTGTTATTTTCGAAATAAAGTCCACGTAAGCTGTACACATGAAATGGTGCGATGGATATCATCGATAATGGATACGTAGTCGTTGTCAGTCACTGTCAAAGATTTTCTTTCGTTAGACGAGATGGGTACCTTCTGGACGACTAGATTCAGAAAAATACAAAATACATTATATTTCGTATAGTTACCACTAGGTGGTAGGACTTTTCTGCAAAGTTCGTCTAGGTAGGTACCACCGCTTTGCCAGTTATTCTGCCGCCAAGCAGTAGTGTGCAAACACCACTGTGTTCCGGTTTGAAGGGCACTGTAGCTAGTGAAATTACTGGGCAAATTAGACTTTATGACCTGATCTCACAGTCGAGTTATTACCAGACTGTACTGATGTTTCGGGATGTTGTGCGCAGTGCAGTGTCGCGCAAAACTTTATGTTTTGGAGTCACGAATGACACTATTCTGTTATGAGCGGCCGTATCACTTAACATCAGGCGAACGAATTGCTCGTCACATCATTCAATAAACTTAAAAAATGTATATATTTCTTTTGTGTATTTTCAACCAACTTGAAAAAAGGAAGGTCTTAATTCGACTGTTTTTTTATGTTTGTTACCTCAGAACTTTCGCGTGAACCGATTTTGATGATGGTTTTTATTTAAAAGCTAACGCTTTCTTTGTGGTCCCATTTAAATTTGATCAAAATCTGACAAGTAGCTTTTGAGTTATTCTTAATAATACGTATTTCGATTTCTTTTTTTTTTCTGGTGGTATATATGTTTTAAAAATGATTTCGATTACATTGATGGTGTTCTCATTGGGATTAAATTCGGGTGAAACCCGTTTTTAAAAGAAATTATTATTTAAACAAATTATATTAAAGCTGAGTTGCAATGCCCTACAAAACTTTCCACGTTACACCCAGGTTAACTGGAAGATAATTCTCTCTAGCATTAAGTTCGCCTAAATACCTACATTCGTTGTTTGCAAAGCATTTTAAATCTATCTATTTATTTATCTTGATATATATTTATAATCAAGCCACTTAAGGAACTTTAGAAGTAGGATTGGAACAAACAAACATTTTAAAAAAACAACTGAATTGAGAACCTCCTCCATTTTTGGAGTCTGTTAACAAACCGATGCTTTTCCCATCCCTCCGAAAAATTCAAAGTACACTGATACCACAGAATTCGCCCTATCTATATATTCTATTTAAATATATATAACTCGAAGGTGACTGACTGACTGACTGACTGACTGACTGACATAGTGATCTATCAACGCACAGCCCCAACCACTGGACATATCGGATCCACTAAGAAAGGATTTTCCGAAATTCCACCTTTAAGAGGGTGAAATGGGTGGTTGAATTATTTTCCCATAGCCCAAGCCGCGGGCGAAGCTGCGGGCAGAAGCTCGTTTACTTATATATACCTTATACCTTACCTATATACCTTAATACACAATCTTTTTAGTTTTTTAGTGTTCATTGTTCAAATGGTCATAATGGTAGAATCATGACAATTGTCAAGTTAAACTGTTCCATCAAAATGTTGATACCGACTTTTATAGCATTCAGCCGAACAAAGCACAAATTTTAATAAATCTGAACGTTCACAAACATTCCCAGAAGCAGCATTAACTCCCGAAATCCCAGCCGTTCCGCACTTAATTTAACCCTCGCGTAAAAACGGGCGTTAATCGGGAAAATGCAAAATCCGGGCAATCGTAAAAACCCGGAATTGGTAACATTCGATACATCTGTTCCCGATCGGTATAATTTACGATTCGATTTCTGGTCCGGAGTGCGATATCAATGCCGCAAACATAAGTACTTATAAGGTAGCACAGTTTTATTTTATTTTTTATTCATCATGTATTTATCCAGTGTCAAGTAATTGATAATTTTTATACATACGTGTCAAGTCAAGTCATAGTCCAAGTCATCAAGTCAAGTCATAATCCAGTCTAGTCTAGTCAAGTCATTCTCCTAGTAAAGTGGTGGCAACTTTACTAGAAGCTTCTATGGAGTTTTGGAAACAACACGAAAAGAAACGTTTCACCATCATTATACCGCTTTCTCCCACTCATGCATGTAATCCAGCACTTAACAATAAAAATTCCACCAATTTTATGCACCAACACTGAAAATAACACAAGTTTTGGAAAATAACACAATGCGGTGACGCGATCTTTTTAGTTTGCCGGCCAATAACTCTGGCACAGTTTTTTAGTTATATTAAAATGACAATCAAAAAACGAGTGTGCTTTAGACCACACGACTGAAGTAAGACTTCTTTAGTTTAGCTCCATCTATCGACCGGTATAACTTTGTTTTTGCTTTGTTTAATTTTAATGTCGCAAAACCAAGTTATACCGGGCGATAGATGGAGCTAAACTTAAGAAATTTTACTTCAGTCGTGTGGTCTAAAGCACACTCGTTTTTTTACTGCTTTTTTTACTGAATTAAGTAAGAAAAACAAATGATATTTAGGGCAATATCATATATGTACCTTAAAATACCTTGTACACTTAGCGTGGCGTGTACACTTACAATTTTAGTAATTTTAAAATGGAAAGCCATACTCTCTGGGTTGTTTTCTTTAAAAGCTGTACCTACTTTGCAAGGCCTTCATTACTATGGAAATTACATGGACACTAGTGCAACTGGAAGAGGCATTCTATTGATAAATAGATGTTTTGTGACGAATCTTCTACCGATGATAGTTTAATGCAAGTTCAGGCGGGATGTGTCAGGGTCCTCCATAGAGGACCATATAGTTTAAATAGAGATTTTAACATTGAAATAATATAAGTAATGAGAGCTAAATATATACAAATACCAGTACATCTACGGGACCCTAAGTAATGCATGGCCCGGCTCTTTACAAGATACTTTTTATTTCTTGATGTAATTAAGTAGTCACTTTTTCCCAGTTTTGCGTGAGATAAAATATATACTAGACTAACTGGTGTACATTTATACAAATAAAACTAGTGGTATCCTCGTCCATAGTTTATGTTTCCACTCTTTTTTAATCAGTGTATCCACTTCCTTGATTATAATTATACCCTCTTCTTTAACATGTATGTTAAAGAAGAGGGCTTAGAGAGAAGTTAGGGAAGAGTATGTTAAGGCATAGAGTTAAGGCATGGAGGTACACCTCCACTTCCAGTGCCTTAACTCCGTGTATCCAGTCACTTAGTTAATGGATCGCCGACTGACACATTAATCCCGGTAGAATGGAAGGATTAATGTTGGCTGTATTTCAACCGGATTCGACTTACTAGACCCGTTGAAGAGTTTCCTGTGTTTAGTTACTGTACTATACTGTATTTTAGACTGTATCCTATGACTGTGAATACTCGTCCAACTTCAGGAAATTTCACTATAAGTTGTTTTTTAACAAAGTTAAATATCATAACCTAAGAACTTGGATCACGACACTCAAATAATGGAAATGGACAAATTTTTCGAATAGTTCAAGTCGCGAAAGTTTAAAAAGTGTTACAAAAAAACACAAAAAAAAGAATAAGATCAAAACATTGTGTTCTCTCTCTCTCTCTCTCTTTCTCTCTCTCTCTCTCTGCTCACTCATTTCTGCATATGGCATTTAGATTTTGATGTTCCTGAAACTGACTCGACTCACTTTATATAAAAAAATACGGATCAGGTAAACATTCTAATCAAAGCTTTAAAAATAGAAAGGCTAAATTTTAAAAAATAGGCAGCTTTCAAGACACCTAAAACGTTAGCGTTTATGTTTTCGTTTAGTTAGGTGGTAGGACTTTTCTGCAAAGTTCGTCTAGGTAGGTACCACCGCTTTGCCAGTTATTCTCCCGCCAAGCAGTAGTGCGCAAGCACTGCTGCGTTCCAGTTTGAAGGGCACTGTAGCTAGTGAAATTACTGGGCAAATGAGACTTATGACCTGATCTCAGTCTAGTAATCTTATTACTGGATTGTGCTGATGTCTCAGAGTGACGTGCGCAGTGCAGTGTCACGCGAAACTCTGTACTTTAGAGTTCCGAATGACACTGCAACTGATATGGGCAGCCGTGTCGCTTAACATCCGGCGAACTGTTAGCTCGTCGCGTCATTCCTATAATATAAAAAAAAATATATTAAAAAAAAATTAGTTTCGCTCAGTTTTCTTTTCGACCGACTTCAAAAAAGGACTCCTCTCCTTTCAACTTGACCGTCTTTTTAAATGTTTGTTACCTCAGTACCTTCGAATGGGTGAACCGATTTTGATGATTTTTTTATGCCCGAGACACGTCTTGAGCGACCCGGATGAACCTCTAGCAGCCGTAGTATCAGCTGCGCTAGGATCACCGGACCAGTGTAGCCCTTCTGGCTCAGGTACCGCTTTCGGCACCGGTATAGGATACCAGCGTAGCACAATCAGATACCGACCCCGCCGGCGAGGTCGACGTACCCCCCGTAGGTTAGCTAGAACGGTCGCGACTTTCAATAGGGTCCACTTTTCCAGTGGACGTAGTCTTCTCGATCCTCTTATCCCGGCAACGGCCCAAGCCGAGGTGCCCTTGAGCTAGTTGCCTCCCACTTTTGACGGCTGGGCGCCTTAAGCGCTCGCCCTCCCGCCCGGTGACGCTGTAAAGGTCGATAGAGACCAACAGCATTAGCTCGTACAAAAAAAAAATATTTTTTTATATTATTTGGGTGCTTCCCGTGTGTTCCCATTTAAATTTGATCAAGATCTAATAAGTAGTTTTTGAGTATCTTTAATGCGTGTTTCGATTTCAAGACTACATTAATGATTTAATGATTAATTTAATTATATATCTGATTTATACCTTTAGTTGTATATACAAGGTGGAATTTAATTCTTTCTTTTCCTTTAATGTATGTTTTCAGTCCATGCTATAGAATGCTCCCATATAACTAAATAAAAAAAGTACTTATGAAATAAAACTTAAATTTAGATATTATCAAATTTAAATTCTAAAGAAAAGCCTTGTGACATTGAATAAAGCTGAGAAAGGTGTTTTATTGCCTACGAAACATTTACAAAGCACTCAGCCAGTGTCCGCGCTGTGTGTACCGTTAAATAGATATTTCGGCTGTCATATTTTGAGAGGCACTAAATACTAAAACATTTTTTTATTGGACCTTGTACTAATATTCTATAGCATGGTCTGAGTACATACATTAAAGGAGAAGAGTGAATTAAATGCCACCTTGTATAATAAAAGTTGGTTAAAACCCTTTTTTAAAGGAATTATTATTTTTGTTCGCCCGTTTTAAACGCCTAAAGAGAGGTAATTCAATAACCGAGACCTATGTCAATCCACCCTATTAGTTAGAGCACTCTGCGATCAAGCCATGAATATTTCAAAGCTTTTAGGGCCCGCCACTATTCAAAATTAAATTGGTTCCCTGAGAATTAAATATTTATCCTCTTAGAGAAAAACATTGGCTTGTACCTTGAGGTGCTTTTACTTAAGAAATAAGTTTTTTATTTGAGTCCTATTTAAAAAAATATATAAAATGAGGATTGATATGTAATACTGCCTGGAACGTAATAGCTATATTTAAAGTAAAATTAATCACACTAATATTATAAAGGCGAAAGTTTGTATGTGTGTATGTTGTTACTCCTTCACGCTCAAACGGCTGAATGGATTTGGATGAAATTCGATACCAAGATAGCTTATACACTGGATTAAAATATAGGCTTCATTTTATTCCGGAAAAGTGAATTTTTGCCGTGGGATGAGCAAATAATTAAAATACTTTCTATCCGTGGGTGAAACCGCGGGGCGCAACTAGTAAATAATTAATAATATTTGTGGACATTTCACACAGCGCCGTCTAGCCTCAAACTAAGCAAAGCTTGTACTAATGGAACCAGATAACTGATACAATACTTATTTACTCTTTGTAAATATATACATAGAATACTATATAACACCCAAATAGAGAACAAACATGAATGTTCGTAACACAAATGTTTGTCCTAGGTGGGAAGCGAACCCACAACCTATAGTTCAGAAGGCAGGGGACTACCTACTGAGCTATCAGGTCAGTCGAAACTGGAAGTTTTCAATAGAAGAGTGAACAGATTCTTTATACGCCAGTGTGATACGCAGTGGAGCATATTGTCATTTAACATCGGAGAAATGTAGACAGGCCTTAAATTAACAAGAGTTTTTTTTACTGTCGATGGGTTTACGTTTGTCTACATCTCACCTGATGGTAAGTGACAATGAGGTCGAAGGTGGAGCACGCTTACCCAAAAATAACCTATTTACTCTTGACTTAATGACACCCAAGTTGTATGTGGATGGAAACACCGACGACGGGAGTGAGTTCCATTCCCTAGCCGTACGCACAGTAAAAGAATCTGCAAAGCGTTTCGTACGAACAAAAGGTAAATTAACAACGTAGGGATGGTTACTCTGTCCTCGCCGTCTGGTCATGTAGTGGAATGGAGACGGTAGGATAAGGCTGAAGGTGGGAGTCAGGCGCAAAATTTACAAATGTAAAAAAAATAAAACTATGACGGCAATTTTTTGTATTTAGGTATTAATTTTATGTGACTAATATACGTATTTTTGAGTATTTTTTTATGTAGTTAAGTACCTAAATAATTACTGTGCAATTTCGCTTATTAATCACTAGTTGCGCCTCGCGCTTTCACCCGCGGGTAAAAATTATTTTAATTGTTTACTCATCCCACGGGAAAATTTTACCGGGATAAATTGTAGCCTATATGTTAATCTAGTGTATAAGCTATCTTGGTACCGAATTTCATCCAAATCCATTCAGCCGTTTGCGCGTGAAAGCGTAACAAACATACACACAAACACACACATACAAACTTTCACCTTTATAATATTAGTGTGATGTGATAATGTGATTTCACGTACCTATCATTCTGATGATCTGCAGTAATTCATAATATTGAAGTTTGTTTGTTGGATAACAGTCAACTCTATTTTGAAAAATGGTATGTAAATTAATGAGACGGAGTAATTACCCTTTTTAACCCTAAAGACGTGTAAAGGTACGTGTTAGACTAGTCGAAAATACTTTAAGAATGATTGGCCTCGAATCCTCGCCAAGACGGCCGGAAAGTGGTCGATCCGTCACTTTGACGGATGACCTCGACATCAGGACAAATACGATCGATTGTCTTGGATTAGGATTGGATTACAGAAAATAAATTGTCTTCACCTGATTGGATGAATTACGCAGTGGCTTTGCTGCGATAGGCATTTTCGTTTTTCCTATAAAGGATTAATAATTCAGGTTATCCCTGATTCGAATCTTTGCCGTTTTGACCCTATGTCTCATACAATACTTTCTTTTGGAAACTGGTTGAAAACACCTAAACTATTTAAGTGAATGAACCTCATTGAAAGTGACGTTTAATATCGTGCGATCCGTAGATCGTGAGTTTCAATCGACAATAAACTGGAGCAGTAAAGGAATCCTGGCGAAATCATAGTTAATGGTAGGACACGCAGCGTAGGCCAGCCCCCCACTAGGAGGTGAACAGATGACCTCGCTCCAGAGAGCTGAGCAGCCGCTCGAAGTGGGGAGGCTTATGTTCAGGTCGACGTCTTCAGGCTAATGGCAATTAATGGTACTCGCTTAGGCTACACCCAAGAATCTAACACCAAGTCGAGGAACCGCACACACTTTAGAGCCAGTTTCCAGTACAAGCTTCCTTTAGCCATAGAATAAGTAGTGGTACTGTGATCATAATGTCAGTTAGCGTCACGTGAGGTAAGCCATACCGTACGTTTACATTTTTGTACGAGTTTTAGCACGGAAAGTTCTAACAGGTCATGTCAGTTCCCGGTTAGCCGAGACTTTTAGGATAGTTAAACTGTTTTATGGAGACATTGAGACATTCGTTCTAAGCGATTTGATTCCACGTTCATAATTAGAATGGCTAAAGAATGGAATACCTTGCCAGCGTTTGTGTTTCCGGCGAAATATGACCCGGGCGTGTTCAAGAGAAGAGTGAATAGGTATTTACTTGGCTAGCATGCTACACCTTTGATCGTATCGTCACTTTCCATCGGGTGGGAGCGTGTTCAAATGACAGACAAGTCTGGAGTTAAAATTCCTAGTGCTGACGGTTTAGTGGTACTCAGTGGAAGAAACAAATTCATTGTATTGTTTACTTCATGATTATCCTTCACATTTGCAATTACACTACGACGGTTTCTAAATCAACACACCAAACCTTTGATGTAGGTGCTGCGCCACATTTGATCCCAATTCTTATTTCCACAATGGATAGCCCTCCCCTAATGCGTTATTCATGCCATATCCCCCAATACACCGCCTTAGGAAAAACAATCTGTTAATGAAGAACCTAGACTAAGAGAATAAAGAAGATGGAACACAACAGCAAGTGAAGCCATCTAGCAAAAGTAATATCACACTACACTTTGGTTCTGCATTAGAGGCTTGGACGAGACAAATTGCATGACACATAGTCGTAGTCTCAGAAGCCTTCAGTGCCCTAAAAGTTCTGTCGCCAGGGCTAAACACTGGCCTACATGAGAGAAGGAACTAGACTGTGTAATACTGTGTAATACTATGTAATACTGTGTAATACTGTGTAATACTATGTAATACTGTGTAACGCTGTGTAATACTGTGTGTTGCTGTGTAATGTTGTGTAATGCCATGTAATGCGGTGTAATACTGTGCAATAGTGTGTAATACTCAATAGTGAAGAAAATTTATGTACTGCCATAGTCATTATATACAACCAACAATACGTATTTTACGAAAGCTTATTTTTATCCCACAACATAAAAACGATGTGGTGTTATAAGTTTGACTTATGTCTGTCTGTGGCATCGTAGCTCTCGAACGGATGAACCGATTTTGATTTTGTTTTTAAAGGAAAACTTCTTTAGCCACTTTAAGCACTTTTTGGGTGACCAAAAATCATGGAACTTGCGTCGCTATCACCGAACGCATTCCATGAGCTATATGTAATTATATATATATATTGTGTACATATGTGTAGTTTTTGGGTGAACAAAAAGCGTGAAACTCCCGTCATCGTCACCACACGCTTCCCATGAGCCAATATGTCACAAGTTACTTAGTTTTCACTTCAATCGGCAGTCCCCAAAGACTGCCCCGCATATTTTTTTGTTTGAAAGGTGAATTAGTCGCGAGTTTTCTTACCTATGTTTTACACTAATATTATAAAGGCGAAAGTTTGTATGTGTGTATGTTTGTTACTCCTTCAGGCTCAAACGGCTGAATGGATTTGGATAAAATTCGATACCAAGATTGCTTATACACTGGATTAACATATAGGCTACATATTATCCCGGAAAAGTGAAAATTTCCCGTGGGATGAGCAAATAATTTAAAAAACCTTCTATCCGCGGGTAAAACCGTGGGGCGCAACTAGTGTTTTATAAAAATCAATCCAAGATGGCCGCTGCCACAAATTGGCTAATTATATATTTTTTCACAACTCCCTCAATATGGGTATCAAATGAAAGCGCTTGGCTATTAAAATGCTATACAATATGATAAATTATAAATCCAAGATGGCCGTTACCGCAACATGGCGAATTACATTTCTTTTTTATCGTGTGAATGGATTTTTAATTTTTTAAATTTTATTATTGCTTGTGTTATGAGTTTATACCATTCGTAGCTAATTACTCCTTTACTCCCTTTAATCCTATTTTATATCTGTTTCTTCTTCCATATTATTTTATTCTAAGTTAAAGACCTCGAAAGATATGAAGAAAATACCGTTTGTTTTCCTGAAGATTTTCTCTTTGTCTCTAAAATTAGAGTGTTGTTAACAGATTCACATGGGAAGTGTCTCTACGAACGTTCTTATAAGCTTTTTATTTACTTGCAAGGTGTGTATGTCTTACGTATGTATGTATGTTAAGATCAAATCTTTCAACAGAATTTTATGGCAATTATCCTCAACCGAGTGAGATGAACGTTTGTCACGCTTTGATCACGTTTAGCTTTGGATGACAAGGCATGGTTAGCTGATTGACGCCATTTTAAATCCAATATGGCGGATAACCTAAGATGCCGCGATAGTTATTTTTTTGTGAATGCCCAAATGAAAGAGTTTGCTGAAAAGAATACGAAAAATAAAATAACTTGAATGAAAGCTTGTATTTAAAATGTTTTTTCTCTATTAATTTATTGTATGAATGAATTTGGGTAAGAAATCTAACTCTTAGTAAACGGTTTAACTCTTACAGCATACAATTGATAACTTCAGAATATGCATCAAGTGATGAGTACACAGTTTTTCACACTAATATTATAAAGGTGAAAGTTTGTATGTGTGTTTGTGTGTGTGTGTGTATGTTTGTTACTCCTTCACGCTCAAACAGTTGAATGGATTTGGATGAAATTCGGTACCAAGATAGCTTATACACTAGATTAACATATAGGCTATATTTTATCCCGGAAAAGTGAAATTTTGCCGTGGGATGAGCAAATAATTAATATACTTTTTATCCGCGGGGAAACCGCGGCCGCAACTAGTCTAAATATATATAACTCAAAGGTGACTGATTGACTGACTGACTGACATAGTGATCTATCAACAGCCCAAACCACTGCACGGATCGGGCTGAAAATGAACGCCATCTCGCCCACTCTTCGGTTCTACTGCCTGCTACTCGGCGCAAGTAGTCGCTCTACCTAGTCAGTGGTCGTCCCACATTACGCTTACCCAGCGCGTTCTCCACTCAAGAAACACGTCTTCCCTAACGATCGACTCTTTAGGTGCTTTAGCTTGATATTATATAACATCAAGAATATCGAATGACACTCATTCGAAATTAAATTTATCGGTTTACTCACTCAGTATACTCGACAAATTTCCAAGAACCAGTCGGCGAAACGAAAACCAACAGTAGACCGAATCGCCCGAAGTTCACGAGTAAAATAATCTACTTATACCGACTCCAGCTAATTCTTTTACGTGATTAAGACAGCCAAGAAGTTTGTAAGATTGAATTAATAACTTCCGAACACTTCTTTTATTGGGATTTCGCAATACCTATCAAGTTCCTTGCGATACTGAGGTATTACATTACGTCCGTCGGTTGTTCAATTATTAGTTCCATTAGAGGACTTTTGTGTTTAATTAATTTATATTAGATAAATAACGGCTAAGCACACTAACACATCAATTAAAAAGTCGAAATTACTCCGACCAGGTTTCGGACATATTCGATGTCCTTCTTCTAGTTCGGCTTTCGCGAGCGTCAGCAACTGCGTTATGCGAGTTACGTGCTGTCGCTCGCGAAAGCCGCGGCTTGCGTAAGTAACTGGCTCCCAGATTAGGTTTCGGACATCAAATATGTGCGAACCCTAATCCGAGTAATTCCGAGTTTTTAATTGACGTGAGTTTAGCCGTTATTTATGTAACAAAATGTGTCATACTCACGATAGTTTTCAAACTATCCCTTATCTGTATTGCTAAGGGCCTAAATACATTTAACGCGTGAAGCCACACATAAAATAAAAAGTTCAAACTATCACAAGCATCAAAACTAAAACTTACGTCACCAACACACGTCAGAACATTAAGGTCGAGTCACACGAGCGAACGGCACAAATCTAATTCCACCAAGCCATCCGGCCATCCGGCCCGTCCGGCCGTCCGGGTATAAGTCCGGCAAGACGGAGCGCCCCGTAATAAATCTCGACCCGAGCCGGACGGGAATATTCATGGGTGTGTGCAGATGTACCTACAGGATGTTGTGGTATTGTTACGAAACTTACGGTTAAACTTAGCAAATGTTACCGAATATCTTCGATCGAGACACAATAAATGATTATGTGTCGGACAAAAAGCTTGGCCTGAATATCCCAAGCTTAACGGTATGAAACCTTAGGTACTTTGCCTATTGCCTATTCCTATCTATAAATTCAGTTTCTATTTGTAATGTTTATTAAGATAATCACGGTATTTTTCTTGCACGGTGTGACGTGGCGGTTACTTTTGTAACATATTCATTATCTCAACTGTAATTAATTCTATACATTGTAAAAAACAGTAGAAAGAAGAAAAAAATACATCACTGTTAAGTTTCATGTAGCTTCTTCTTTACAGTTGTAATCGAAGCTTCGGATCAAAGGTTTCAATTCTGCATTGTGCCGGATTGCTTGCACCAGTAGTGAGAAAGAGAACGGCTTTTTTTTCAAACTCATATATTGTAATGGGCTTACTATATATTATTTGACAATAAGCACTTTGTAATTTTATATGCTTAGTGAAATAACTTAATTTTAAGTACCTAATATAATTTTGACTTGTAAAAGTGCTAAAATTAGCCTATTTGCAATAAATCTTTTGACTTTGTCTTTGACTTTGAGAATTATAATAGTAGACTGTATAAAATTTATGGTACAATCAAATAGGGCAAGGAGCAAGAGAAGACGGGACATGCAGCAGATACCTCCGAGAGAACAGAGGAAGCTCCAGATCCTCCCGGGAACGGCGACCGCGGCGGGCCCGCCACACACACGAAGGCCCTGGTGTCCAGAGTCCTCAAACACCATCAATAACACAGTATTCGATTGCACTCGCGGAAGCGCGATTATTTGTGGGGAAAATTACAAAAGCATAATGCTTGACTGCGGTACAACAATTTATCGAATCGTAAGCACAATTCGCGCTGATGCGAATGACGTTCAACGTATGCGTTTTCTACAGTACTAGCCGCTAGAGGGCTACCCGGCGTTGTGGTAGCACTTGCATGTATGGGTGGGAAAATGGGATAAAGGAATGTACCGTAATATCAATTTATTTATCGTAAATTTAAGTTTAATAACTTGGCGTTACCAAATAAATTATGCAACTTATAGTTTAAAATCGAATTTAGATTAAATAAATAAATATCTGTGGACATTTCACACAGCGCCATCTAGCCCCAAACTAAGCAAAGCTTGTACTATGGAAACCAGATAACTGATATAATACTTAAATACTTTTTGTTTGTAAATACATACATAGAATACAATATAACACCCAGACACGGGACAAACATCGATGTTCGTCACACAAATGTTTGTCCTGGGTGGGAATCGAACCCACAACCTACAGTTCAGAAGGCAGGGTTGCTACCAACTGAGCTATCGGGCCAGTCAAATTAAGGACAGAACCTTAAAATCTGCTCTGCTCAATTTTTTTTTATTAACTGCTAATTTGGCTGAAGCGACAGGAGTAGAAGTGGTTTAGAATATTATTGTAATTTTTGCTTTAATTTCTATGATGCAAAACCTTTGCGTCCGACCCTGGGTATGATTTGAATTACAAACGGGATTTGAATCCACATCCATCCATTCGCAAAACCTGGATATGTTTTATATAAGCTACCGTAACCAGTGACGTACGAGTAATATCCAATCCTTCACCTATTACAACCAACCTACGGGGTAAAAAAGTTTTTGAACTTCTTTACGCATGCTTGACTTGGCAAGTAAGCTAGTGAATGCGTGACGAGGCAAACGGAAGTTGAGAGGGAGATATAAGTCAGTAAAGATAGAAAGAGAGAGAGATACGTTTTGTATTAATATACAAAATATGCCAGTACCATGGTACTATAGAGATCTACGCCCCTACAGCATGCTGTAGGGGCGTAGATCTCTATAGTTAACCTAACAAAGTTCGGTAAAATTACAATTTAGGAGTTTTGGCGGGAATGCGAAAAAGATTGCGTCACCGCATTGTATTATTTTCCTAAACTTGTGTTATTTTCAGTGTTAGTGCATAAAATTGGTGGCATTCTATTCGTTAAGTGCTGGATTACAGGCGTAAGTGTGGGAAAATGGTATAATGATGGTGAAACGTTTCTTTTCGTGTTGTTTCCAAAACTCCATAGAAGCTTCAAGTAAAATTGCCACCACTTTACTAGGAGTATGACTTTGACTTGACTATGACTTGACTTGATGACTTCGACTGTGACTGGACACATATTTGCGTGAAATATTATTAACTTGATAAATTATCAATTACTTGACACTGGCTAAATACATAAAAGTGGAGCCAAAACATTTAAAAAAAAATGACAATTTACCATTGTCAAAATGGCGACATTAACAGCAAACAAAGTTATACCGGCCGATAGATGGAGCCAAACTAAAGAAATTTCACTTCAGTCGTGTAGTCTAAAGTACACTCGTTCTTTTTATTTCTAAAAGCTTACCAAATAGAAACTAAGCGTATTTAGGTCAAATATACAATTAATAGAAACTTTTTACTGACTTTTTTCATCAACCTGTATACAATGTTTTAGTTAAACTCGCCAAAGTATTCGACTACGGCATGTGTGCCAATAACTTCACCTCTTCCGTGCCGTCCAATGCGAAAAAGGTTATGGTATATACTAAAACGAGCTTCTGCCCGCAGCTTCGCCCGCGGCGTGGCCTATGGGAAAATAATCCAACCACCCATTTCACCCTCTTAAGGATGGAATTTCAAAAAATCCTTATATATATATATATATACATATACATTATATATATATATATGTCACACACACACATATATATATGTGATATATATGTGTGTATATATACGTTATAATAGACCTACCAATTTTTAATACAAAATTTAATTAAAATGTGTTCAGCCGTCTTGGAGCAGTATGGTAACAAACACTGTGACACGAATTTTTTATATATATACAATTAAAAATTAAAAATTGGTAGGTCTATTATAACGGTCGGCTATAACCATAGATAAGTATAATTAAAAAGGGAAAGATGAGGCTCGTTCTAAAAAACGCACTCTTGATGCTCACGCTCCAGTGCTACGCGTATTGCTATTTTTTTCTGTAACCTGGCAAATCGTGTGTATTGCTCTTAATTTAAGAAGACCATTTTTCAACAAGCTAGTTCCATATCTTCTCACCTTCAATTACATAATAAGGTGATCTCAAAAATTACTATAATGAAAACTGCATGTATATATTATGAATCAACTTTTTTTTTTCCAAAGTTTATAAACGAAAATACTTAAGTATACACACCACTTAGAACATACCTTCGTATTTTACCCCACATTTTCACGCTGATTTTTTATCCTCCAGAGTTTTCCGGTACGGTAAGCATCAGGGTTATCACATTATGTTTGTGCTTCACCAAACTAATACACTTAGCACATACGTGCTCGCGAATCACGAGCCGTGATTTGCGACAACCCTATAAATCCAGCTCGGCGAACTCTGGCTTTTACGAAGATTTAGAAATGCTGGAAGATTAAATAAATAAAATAAATAAATATTTGTGGACATTTCACATAGCGCCATCACTGCAAAGCTTGTACTATGGGAACCAGATAACTGATACAATACTTAGATACTTTTTGTTTGTAAATACATACATAGAATACAATACAATACTATAACACCCAGACACGGAACAAACATCGATGATCGTCATTTGTTCGGGAACCGAACCCACAACCTGCAGTTCAGAAGGCAAGGTTACTACCAACTGAGCTATCGAGCCAGTGGTGTCGATTCTGTGTCGCATTCTCTAAAACTAAAGTAAACTTAAAGTATGGCGGTACTCTTCTGATAAAGGGGAAAAGAAAAAGACGGAAATATGTTAATTTCGTTTAGCTTTAGAGTATGCGACACAGAATCGACACTAGTGTTTCGTTAATTTCGTTAGTTCTCATAGAAATGAAAGATTACATATAATCAAAGTCATAGCCAGATTTTATTGCAAATAGGAATTTTTGAAGTAAAACCTCTTTTCGCACGCTTGACTTGGGGAGTAAGCTGGTGCATGCGAGGCGAACGGAAGTTGAAGTTGGTTCACATCTCCATTGTCAACATAACAAAGTTAAAAATTTGTATTACTATGTTGGTATGTTCATTAAAATGACTTTTTACAATTGTCAAAATAGTGACATTAACATAAGCAAAGCAAGTTATGCCGGCCGATGGGGCTAAAGAAGTTTTACTTCAGTCGTGTGGTCTAAAGCACACTCGTTTTTTACTATAGTTAGTATACAGTAAGAATATCTGCCATAAGTAAAACATGTTTTTTACATTTTTGTTTAGTTTTTATTATTACAAAGTGTTAACAATATAGAATTCTTTAAACATTACACACATTAAATGTAAAAGAGTTGCTATAGTTAATCAAGTTATTTACAATATTTATCGTCAAAATAGTAGTATTGAATAGTGTAATTGACTTGTGCACGGTTTGTTGACTTGCCACTAGGTGGCGCTGTTGTCGACTGTCATGGCCGAAACTTGTTCCGTCGCCTCTTTAAAAAGGGCAGAATGTTATTTTATTTTTTATTTTTTTTTATTTTTGGCTCCACACCTCCGTGTATTTAGCCAGTGTCAAGTAATTGATAATTTATCAAGTTAATTATTTATTTAAAAAAAAAAAAAAAAAAATATTATTATAATATTATACTCCTAGTAAAGTGGTGGCAACTTTACTTGAAGCTTCTATGGAGTTTTGGAAACAACACGAAAAGAAACGTTTCACCATCATTATACCATTTTCCCACACTCACGCCTGTAATCCAGCACTTAACGAATAGAATGCCACCAATTTTATGCACTAACACTGAAAATAACACAAGTTTTGGAAAATAATACAATGCGGTGACGCAATATTTTTCGCGTTCCCGCCAAAACTTGGGCAGAACGTTGTTCAGTTCAGTTCAACTTCAGTTGGTCTTCGGCAGCGGAGTGAATATCACGAAACTATTGCCGATATACTGTGAAACAGGAAACATGTCTGGAGGTTGTTTATTAATTGTGCTGCAAATGTCTATGAAGCTGTAATAAAATACTGTTAAGCCAGTTCCATACTTTAAGTGTTTGTGTAAAGCGCAGCAATATTTTCCCCGTCACTAGTTCCCCGCGAACGCATCAAATTTCATCGCTGCTTCGCGTCACACGTCGTCGTTTATCTTGTCAATACCACGCGGCGAACTGTCACAGTAAATATAAAAAAGCATATATAAGTACAGTCTTCACCATATTCCACACTCATCACCATATTTTTGGAACGAAGTTCCTTATCGCGCGTTGCGAAAGGGTGCTAGACGGAAAAAATTAAGACCAAAAGTTGTAACGAAACTTTTTGCTATTATTGTAAGCCGTGTAGCGCGTTTCTCTCTCTCTCTCTCTCCCTCTCTCTCTCATAGAAAGCAAGCCAGCTATTATTGTAAGCCGTGTAGCGCGTTTCTCTCTCTCTCTCTCTCCCTCTCTCTCTCATAGAAAGCAAGCCAGCTATTATTGTAAGCCGTGTAGCGCGTTTCTCTCTCTCTCTCTCTCCCTCTCTCTCTCATAGAAAGCAAGCCAGCTATTATTGTAAGCCGTGTAGCGCGTTTCTCTCTCTCTCTCTCTCCCTCTCTCTCCCATAGAAAGCAAGCCAGCTATTATTGTAAGCCGTGTAGCGCGTTTCTCTCTCTCTCTCTCTCCCTCTCTCTCCCATAGAAAGCAAGCCAGCTATTATTGTAAGCCGTGTAGCGCGTTTCTCTCTCTCTCTCTCTCCCTCTCTCTCCCATAGAAAGCAAGCCAGCTATTATTGTAAGCCGTGTAGCGCGTTTCTCTCTCTCTCTCTCTCCCTCTCTCTCCCATAGAAAGCAAGCCAGCTATTATTGTAAGCCGTGTAGCGCGTTTCTCTCTCTCTCTCTCTCCCTCTCTCTCCCATAGAAAGCAAGCCAGCTATTATTGTAAGCCGTGTAGCGCGTTTCTCTCTCTCTCTCTCTCCCTCTCTCTCCCATAGAAAGCAAGCCAGCTATTATTGTAAGCCGTGTAGCGCGTTTCTCTCTCTCTCTCTCTCCCTCTCTCTCCCATAGAAAGCAAGCCAGCTATTATTGTAAGCCGTGTAGCGCGTTTCTCTCTCTCTCTCTCTCCCTCTCTCTCCCATAGAAAGCAAGCCAGCTATTTTCGTTTCGTCTTCCTATTTTGCATTGAACAGTGTGTAGTCGCGACGATATAAAATAACTTTAAAAAATAAAATTTTATTACAATTCCTTCACTTATAGAAATGAACTTCGTTCCATCCGAGTGTCCCTTGACACCTCTCAAGTTTTATTAAAGTATAATAATAACGCCCTACCATCTTCGTACATAGATCATAAACCCTGACTAGGATTCTCTCTATCTACAAGAACCATGGTCCCACAACACCCAGAGTCCCACAACACCCAGACTATTACTTTTACTAGGTGGTAGGACTTTGTTGCAAAGTTCGTCTAGGTAGGTACCACCGCTTTGCCAGTTATTCTGCCGCCAAGCAGTAGTGTGCAAGCACTGCTGTGTTCCGGTTTGAAGGGCACTGTAGCTAGTGAAATTACTGGGCAAATGAGACTTTATGACCTGATCTCACAGTCTAGTGATCTTATTACTAGATTGTGATGATGTCTCAGGATGATGTGCGCAGTGCAGTGTCACGCGAAACTCAATACTTTAGAGTACCGAGTGAAGCTGCAACTGATATGGGCAGCCGTATCGCTTAACATCAGGCGAACGGTTAGCTCGCCACGCCATTCTTTTGCGCTCTTTTTGAAATAAAACTCCTTTACGCACGCTTGATTTGGGGAGTAATCTGGTGAATGCGTGACAAGAGCGTTACGGAATTTGATCGGGCGAGGCGAACGGAAGTTGAGAGGGAGACATAAGACAGTGAAAATAGAAAGAGAGAGAGTTACGTTTCGTATAGAAGTTTTACTTCAGTCGTGTGGTGTAAAGCACATTCGTTTTATATATGGATTGATCAAAAACAAAGTCATAATTTTAGTCGACAGTAGATATTATTATTCGAATGGGCTCCACACTAGGATTCCCTGTAGGAGTAGGTCTCCACACTAGGAGACCAGGGGGATGATCACGTAACTTTGATTGCAATGCAACTGGAGAAATTTCCATACTAACTATGCACATAAGCTTGGTGCGCGCCCGTCGCGCCATCTGTCCTCTTCTACATGATTTACAACAGGTCAAATTCATACAATTTTGTGTTTCTAACTGTTGATCGCCTGGCAGTTTTACAAACATTTGTTTTTCTAATTTTTGGGACGTTACAAAAGTGTTTTGAAACTAAGTTATAAGGGATTAAATATCTATCTATCTATCTTCTAAATATATATAACTCAAAGGTGACTGACTGATTGACTGACCGACATAGTGATCTATCAACGCATAGCCCAAACCACTGGACGGATCGGGCTGAAATTTTGCATGCAGGTAGATGTTATGACGTAGGCATCCTGAGGTGAATGAGACAACCACTTAGTTGGACACGTTCTTTATTACTGATTGGCGCAAACCGCGTCGTAGATAGGGTAGGTACGTATACATATATTATTCGCATAGGTAGATACACATCATTCCTCCACACTTATTTCGGGAACCTGGTGACAAAACATATAACGACATTTACTTAGGGTATGAACATGAGAACAAACTTCAAACGTCTACCTATACTTATACTTAATTAATCGGAATACTACATATACGTTATTAATTAAAACGGTAATGAACGTAATAAACATAGATAATAAATAGTAGGAATATTTACTTAAAATGTGTACAAAACTAAAGATACAGCTACAAATACTTTTTAAAATCGACAATCTCTCGGTTACGCCTCGAGCGCACGGGTGTGAGTGACGGCGCCGATGGTACCAAAACTCGAGCGGCACTGTGCGAATGTTCCGGCTGCTCCGGCTCGGCGCGCGCGGCTGACGCCGGCAGCAGCGGCGGCGGCGGCGGCGCCTCGGTATTCTCCTCGGTCCCTCGCTCACACTCTACAGCCTCACAATCACCCCATTCTTCCCCGAGCTCATCATTTACGACGCATTCATTAACCAGTGGCACTCGTGATTCAGGTCCTTCTTCTAACGCTAATTCAACGGGCCGGCCCTGTGAGGACGCAATAATTACAGCGTCAGCTGGTGGAATGGAAGGACTCTGATGAGACACACTGGAGCTAGTATTTTCATTAAGAAGTTTTTCTTCACCTGTATATTTGATTACCTGATCAACATGTCTAATACAGTCATCATTTAAATCATAAATAAAAATCTTATACATTTTATTGCCTATCTTCTCTTTTATTAAGCCTAACTTCCAAGTTTCCTTCCGTGCACTGTACCATCGTACCCATACCTTATCTTTTACTTCAAAATGTCTTCTTCCGGGCACTGTTGATTCATTAACTATGTACTTCTTATCTGATGGCAATATTAAATCTAGTCGTGACCTTAACTGCCTGCCAAACATTAACTTGACCGGAGCTTCTCCAGTGGTACAATGCACGGTGTTCCTATAATTAAAAAGATATCCTAGCAGCTGTTCATGTATTTTATTTATAGATAAATTTTCCATAACGATGCATCTTAACATTTTCTTACATGTTCTTACTGAATTCTCGGCTTGGCCATTACTGGGCGGGTGATATATGGGTGACGTCATATACTTTATACCGTTAGATGCGCAAAATGTTCTAAACTCCACAGAATTTATTTTAACATCATTATCAGAAATAAGTGCACTTGGAAGACCAAAGGTAGAAAATATTCCTTTTAATTTTGCAATTAGTGCACTCGTGGAAGTACCATTATTCATGTACAGATACTCCAACCATTTGCTATAGGAATCTATAAGCACCAAGTATACCCTCTGCCCTACGGTCATGTAGTCGATGTGGACGTGCTGCCAGGGCCCCGCGGCGCGCGGCCACGGCGCGGGGGGGTCCCGCGGCGGAGCCGCTCGCATGCTTACACACGTGACGCATGACCCGATCCACTGCTCAATTTGACCGTCTATCCCTGGCCACCACATCCTACTGCGCGCGTTACTTTTGCTTTTTATTATACCTAAATGCGACTCGTGCAATTCTCGTAACATTTTCTGCTGCAGATCTAACGGTATTACGATTCTGTGACCTCTAAACAAGCAACCGTTTTCGAATTGTAGATCGGCTTTACATTGAAAATAGGGCAATATAGATGTACAGTTTATTTTACGCGGCCAGCCTTGTTGCATATACCTAATGACCGTCCTAAGCGTCGCATCGCGTTCTGTCATCTTAGCTATTTCGCTCACAGTTGTTGCCGGTGACGCCTCGTCAAGGAACCTCAGGGCGTAGTAGGTATCTATATCGCTATCAATACTATCCCCGTCTATTGCGGTGTCGTTCAGTGGAGCGCGTGAAAAAAAATCAGCGACTTGATTTTTATCGCTGGAAACGTACTGCACTGTATAGTTATACGCGGATAGTATAATCGCATATCTTTGTAACCTTAGCGCTGTCGTGACGGGTATTCCTGACTGACTATTAAAAATTGATACCAACGGCTTATGGTCAGTTTTTAAAATAAAAGGATCATTACGGCCGTACAGATACTGATGAAAACGTTTGACTCCGAATATAATGGCGGTCGCTTCCTTCTGTATCTGACTATAATTCCGCTCACTGACGGTGAGCGAACGCGATGCATATGCGAGCGGGCGCTCGCTGCCATCCGCAGCTCGCTGCGAGAGCACGGCCCCGAGGCCCGCGGGCCCCGCGTCCACCGCCAGCACCAGCTGCGCGTCGGGCTCGAAGTGAGCCAGCACGCGCTCCGACGCCAGCTCGCGCTTAACGGCTACGAAACTGCGCCGCTGCCGGTCGCCCCACTCCCACGCGGCGTCCTTACGCAATAAGTCGTGAAGTGGGCTCAGCACAGAAGACGCATTGGGAATAAAGTTTCTATAATAATTTAGAACTCCTAAGAATCTTTTTAATTCAGTCACGTTAGTAGGCTCCGTCGCACCTATTATGGCCCTCACTTTATCTGGGCAAGTAGTCAATCCTGCTTTACTAATTACGTAACCTAGATACTTGACGCTTTCCTTAAAAAACTCACATTTATCTTTGTGTAAGCGCAGCCCCGCTTCGCTTAATCTAGTTAAAACTTCACCTAAGTTTTTCAAATGGGTTTTTATATCTGGGCCCGTGATGCATACATCGTCTAGCCAGATGCTCACTCCGTCAATGCCAGAAAGAAGTGTTTCCATGGATTTTTGGAAAATTGCAGGAGCGTTGGCTAATCCATAAACTAATCTCGTATATTTAAATAACCCTTTATGAGTATTAATCGCCGTCAGCTCCTGAGATTGTTCGTCCAAAAAAAATTGGTTATACGCGTTTTTTAAGTCTATTTTACTGTATAGCTCACTCCCTCCAATTCTGGCAAACACCTCTTCAATTCGAGGTAGGGGGTATTTTTCAATTATAAGATCCTTATTTAATGTAACGGAAAAATCCCCTGCTATCCTAACTTGACCGTTATCTTTTATAATTGGCACTATCGGAGTAGCATACTGCGCATGGTTAATAGGTACTAAAATACCTAAGCCTACCAGCCGGTCCAGCTCTTCTTCGACCTTGTTCCTTAGGGCAAAGGGTACAGTCCGCGGCTTATAAAACTTAGGAACTGAGTTGTCTTTTAGTTGCAAGTGCACCTTAAATTTATTAAAAGCACCCAATTCGTCAAGCCACAACATAGAAAACTTTTCTAATAAATTATGCAGTTCTGATGCGTCGCTATGCAGTGCATTAATATCACACGTTATGGCCATATAAAATGCGGACATAAAATCCCTACCTAGCAAAGGCGGCCCTCCATTTTTGATGACAAAAATCTTGATATATTTTTTTGTTTTGTTGAAAGTTGCCTCAATATTAAAATAGCCTGACGGAGAAATTTTATGTCCATTATACAAACACATTTTTACATAGCAATTACGTAACCGATAATCCGCAAATTTTTCTTTGTATAATTCCTCTGATATTACACAACTACCGGAGCCCGAGTCTAGCTCCATTGTAATAAATTGACTCGCTAATTTAATATCGATTGTAATGGGCTTGTTAGTCACATACCTTAAATTAAAGTTTTGACATTCCTCACAAGATGTGTCCTTTGAATCAGCTTCGCGGTCTTGATCCGCGGCGACGTGGTAAACGCATGATTTATTTATATTATTTTCACACACTTTTTTTAAGTGACCCTTTTCACCGCACTTAAGACACCTATACCCCTTAAAACGGCACTTTTCACTCGTGTGATTTTTCATTCCACAAACCGAACAACGGGATGAATCAGTAGCACTAGCTCTGCCGTACCGCCCAGCATCACTTCCGCGGCTGGACTGTGGCTGAAACTTCGCCCTATATACTGGTTCCTCTTTGATGTGGCCAGCTTCACTATTCGACATCATTACCTTCGCCTGCTTAGCGCATGCCGCCTGTTCTGCCAACTCAATAGCCCTCGTCAGCGTGAGTGAAGACGGGTCCTGCTCAAACAGCTTATCGCGTTCCGGGCCCGAGCCCAGGCCAAGGACGAAACGATCCCTCAGATTCGTTTCCAGAGCGGTGCCGAAATCGCAATAGCTTGCCAGTCCTCTTAGTCGCGCCGCCCAGTCTCCTAAAGATTCGCCTGAAGTTCTGCTCGCTGCATAGAAATTTGCCTTGTCCACAAATGAACACTGTTTCGCCTTGAAATTGTCGTCGAGTAATTTAACGAGATTTGCATATTTTAATGTCTCCAACTCAGTAGGGTACGCCAGATTACGTACCAAGCGGTAAGTCTCATCAGACAGGTGGGTTAGAAGAATTCCACTTTGACTTCCTTCTTCCACACGATTTATCTTCAAAAACTGCGTTAGTCTGCTCTTGAAAATCGACCATTCACTTGTTTTGTGATCAAAAATAGGCAAATTACCTAAATAAGCCATTTTTTTTTTCTTTGCGTGGGTAGGATCGCACGATCGTCGTCAGTGAGGTAAATGAGACAACCACTTAGTTGGACACGTTCTTTATTACTGATTGGCGCAAACCGCGTCGTAGATAGGGTAGGTACGTATACATATATTATTCGCATAGGTAGATACACATCACATCCGCTAAGAAAGGATTTTTCGAAATTCCACCCTTAAGAGGGTGAAATGGCTGATTGAATTATTTTCCCATAGGCCACGCCGCAGGCGAAGCTGCGGGCTGAAGCTCGTTTAGTAATAAGGTAATATATACCCATAATAAGGTACATAATTGTATATATAGTACGTAGCGTTACTTCAACTCTAACAAATGTTTGCGGCTCCGTTTACTCTGACGTTTGAAGTTCAACGAACTGCAACGTCGATAAGGTAATCTTTGAAGATGTTCCAACGCGAACATGAAAAATGATTTTACGCACATATTGAGTCGGAGATTGAGTCGCTCGTCGTAAATGGAACGGAAAGTTTGTTCGGTTATGAAATATGGTGTTGCTTAGGGATGAACGAGTTGTTAATTCTACTCTACCTTTAAAATATTATTATTATTATTTATTATTATTATTTGTTTTCTTTATCTTACTTATCTTATCTTATCTTATCTTATCTTATCTTATCTTATCTTTTTATTTTATTTTATTTTATTTTATAATTAATTTTTAATTTTAATTTTTAATTTTATTTTATAATTAATAAAACACAGATACTTTATAACCTAGATTAACATATAGAATACTTTTCATCCCGATAGTATGTTCCCGTGGGACAATTACACAACACCACTAGGGCGACGCCGCGGGGGTTTTACGCAAAAACTAAACGGATTTGGATGAAATTGGGATCACAGATCGTTTATATTAACATCTAAATTAATTACTTAAATTAAAATAGATTTTTAGACATTTTTAGGATACAAAAATGGTAAAAAGGAAACTTTGGAATATAGATAGCTTAGCATAGGCTTCTTTTTATCCGCGGGTGAAACCATGGGGCGCAGCTATAGTACATTAATAAACAACATAATTTAAAAATTACACAGTGTACAATTATATAATCCAATCACACATGCACTCAACCTGTTTTTTTTTTTTTATTATACTGCATTTCCACAGACACCTGGGTCCGTGCTTTTTGTTAGATTATTTTTTATATTTATTAATAAAGCCTATAATCTTTCAGCCTCTGCCTGATTTAAAACAGTGATAATTTCATACCTATTATAAAAACTGAAAAAGTGGGTAAATAACCCAACTACTTACTGCTTTACTTACTTTTATATTTTAACGTTAGAATTTGCAAAGAGCACTTTGCTCCGATAAAGCTCCAATCATTGCCCAATTATAAAATGTTTAGCAACAAAATAACATTTCGTTCATCATTTGGCGTTCAGTATGCACAGTCACGGATACGTCGAACGCTTTTAGCGCTATACAAACAGTATGGGCAAATGGAATAAAGAAAATCAACAAAGTTATATAGGTAGTAATTATATAGGTATTATTATTATTTAATAGGTATTATTTAATAGGTATTTACTTGGCTAGCATGCTACACCTTCGATCGCATCATCACTTCCCATCAGGTGAGAGCGTGGTCAAATGCTAGACAAGTTTAAAGTAAAAAAAAAAAAAAAAAAAAAAAAGATACTATCGAAAGAAAGAATCTTTTTTTATTAAAAACTACATCCTCTGATTATTTTCGTTATCATGGACAAATACGTTTATCTTTGACAGAAATTGTACTGTGTATTTGTGCAAAATCAAACGTACATTGTACAAAAATCAAACATAAAATTTGAAGGGATCATAGGTTTTTTAATTATTAACCTATAACCCTTAATACTGGTTTAGTGTTTATTTATACATAGGTACTCAGTAATTCATAGCTATTTAGCTTATTAGTCACGAATAGTTAACAGCACAGTATCTGTAGGTACTTGATTTTTAAAATATCATTAATAAGATTATTATCTAAACAAAATAAAATTACAACTAAATATATTATAGAATTATATTAATAATAATAATAACAACGCCCAACAATCTTATACGTAAAAAAAAAGATTTTATACATAGACCCTTGACCCAATCTAGGATTTCCTGTGTCTAGGGACCCAAGAACTACGAGGACCATGGTCTCACATCACCCAGACTAAGAATAAATATACAGAATACAACCCACCGCCTCCGGGTCATGAGCCGACCTGCTCAACCACCACACCACAGAATCTGTCATTAAACTTAATTTTTTTTAATCAACTAACTCAGATTATTTAAATTAAACTCATCCGTTTGAAAATTTTGAATCTATCTATTATTTCCTTACTGTGTAAAATTTAAAATCATTGTTTGAAGGAGAGCTTCAAGTTATTGGTGTATTGTGTTATTCTCTGTGGTTCTGTCAAAACACTTTCAGCATAGCGCCCATACTGTGTGCTATCTTTACATCGTGCTTTTAGCGAGAGAGCTTTGACGATGTCCATTAACACCACAGAAGTGTATAAAATAGTAGATATACATACAGCTCGGGACAGTATAGCCTACTGGCTATGAGATATACCATTGCATTTATCATTAAAATAAAATAAATCTGTGTGGACATTTTACACAGCGCCATCTAGCTATATTTAATTAATATGTACCTATAAATTATTTTTATAAATTTTGGCGGGTAAACTAAAAAAGAACGCGTCACCGCATTATATTATTTTCCAAAACTAGTGTTATTTTCAGTATTAGTGCATAAAATTGGTTGCATTTTATTCGTTAAGTGCTGGATTACAGGCATGAGTGTGGGAAAGTGGTATAATGATGGTGAAACGTTTCTTTTCATGTTGTTTCCAAAACTCCATAGAAGCTTCTGGTAAAGTTTCCACCACTTTACTAGGAGTATGACTTGACTATACTAGATCAGATTATGACTTGACTTGATGACTTGGACTGTGACTTGACTTGACACATATATATTAATTAACTTGAAAAATTATCAATTACTTGACACTGGCTAAATACGCAAAAATGTGGAACCAAACCAAAAATATATCTTTAGACCTACATCAACTCAGGAGTTTTACCTTTAAAATAAGTAAATAGACAAAAATATATATAGCCATTCTCCCATCCACCATTCAGTGTCAGAAACTTGCTTCAGTGTTATTTCCAAGCGTTCCATTTCGCAGACCATAACTTGTAAGTTTTTAAATAAATGAAGGAAAACTCACCGATCCCGCAGCAGGTGCACTTGAAGTCGTTTGTAGGTACTTTGATTTTCTATTTTTCTGGAAAATGTTCTGAGAGAAGGGAGGTGGTGTAGTGGTTGAGCAGGTTGGCTCATAGCCTGGAGGTGGCGGGTTCGGTTCCCGCGATAGGACAAGTACGTGTGCACCGAAAAAAAGCGCAAATACTTGTTCTGTGTCTGGGTGTTATAAGACCATACTCGTAGCTCCTGGGTCCCTAGTTACAGGGGATCCTAGTTAGGATCCAGGATCTATGTATTCACATACATAGATCCTGGATCCTAACTAGGATCCCCTGTAACTCTAAAAACCTTACTATTATTATCCTTTATATTAATAATAACGCCCAACGATCACTCGTTGGGCGTTATTATTAATATAAAGGATAATAATAGTAAGGTTTTTAGAGTCATGCGTGTTTCTCATTACATAAAAGCTGACACGTTTCCTTTGGATGTCCAAACTTAAGTACTGAATAAGTAAGTAAGTAAGTAAGTCTTTGTCTCTTTTTTTTATCATAGACTAGCTAACTCGGCGAACTTCGTTCCGCCTAACAATCAATTAATGTGCATGTTTAGGATTTTTTTGTTATCCTATTCTGGATGAAAATAAATCCAAAAACACAAAAATCATAAAAATTGGTCCAGCCGTTCTTGAGTTAAAAGTGGTCTTAACATGACTTTGTACATACTTATGTATAAATAAATATGCATAAATGAATGAATATGTTTGGACATTTCACACAGCGCCATCTAGCCTAAAACTAAGCAAAGCTTGTACCATGGGAACCAGATAGCTGATACAATACCCAAATTCTTTTTTGTTTGTAAATACATACATATAATACAATATAACACCCAGATAAAGAACAAGCATCGATGTTCATCACACAAATGTTTGTCCTGGGTAGGAAATGAACCCACAACCTACAGTTCAGAAGGCAGGGCTACTACCAACTGAGCTATCAGGCCAGTCATATACACATACTAGTGGCGCCCCTCGGTTTCACCCGCGGATAAAAAGTATTTTAATTATTTACCCATCCTGCAGGAAAATTTCACTTTTCCGGGATAAAATTGGCCTATATGTTAATCTAGTGTATAAGCTATCTTGGTACCGAATTTCATCCAAATCCATTCAGCTGTTTGAGCGTGAAGGAGTAACAAACATACACACAAACACACAAACACACATACAAACTTTCGCTTTTGTAATATTAGTATGATATGTAGTTAGTGTTTTTTATATTATATGTTACTATGTATGCCAACTCCCGGATTAAAGTTGTGAGGAAATGACGACCATACTATTCCCGCAACAAAACAAATTCCCATCTTCACAAAAACCATTCGGACTCCCATAACATTAATATTCTCGGCCATTACCGCAAAATGTTTATAAAAGCTAAAAAAAAACGATGCTTTCTGTTTAATTAAAACTGTAATTTATGCAAGCACCTTGTGCGGCGGGGGTTGGGACATAAGATCCTTGTTTTTCCACTCTCAATCAGTTTAATGGAGTTCGGCGTGAAACGGAGGGGTATTTTTGACGCTTCATAATTCTCACTACATTAATGACACAGCCTCCGATTTTTTTTAAATCGACCTAATGCTGTTGGTCTCTAACGACCTTTATAGCGTCACCTTCCACCACCTACCACCTTCGCTTAAGGCGCCCAGCCGTCAAAAGTGGGAGGCAACTAGCTCAAGGGCACCCCTGGGGTGCGAGCCTCGGCTTGGGCCGTTGCCGGGATAAGAGGATCGAGAAGACTACGTCCACTGGAAGAGTGGACCCTATTGAAAGTCGCGACCGTTCTAGCTAACCTGCGGGGGGTACGTCGACCTCGCCGGCGGGGTCGGTGTCTGATTGTATTACGCTGGTATCCTATAGGATATACCGGTACCGGTATACCGGTGCCGAAAACGGTACCTGAGCTAGAAGGGCTAGACTGGTCAGGTGATCCTAGCGCAGCTGATACTACGACTGCTATAGGATGATCTGGGTCGCTCAAGACGTGTCTCGGGCGGCGACCACGGGGTGGAAAACGACGACGGGGTGAAAACACAGCCTCCGTGGTGTGGTGGTTGAGGTTGGTTTCGAATCGAACCCAGAGGCGGTGGATTCGATTCCCACCGTAGTACAAGTATTTGTGCACAGAATAAAAGCGCAATAACTACCAGACACAGAACAAGACCTTAAATTGTATGCTGAGTCGGAACCCATTCGTGACACCACGTAACATTGTTTAATTTGGTGTTATTTGTGTGTTACAAATAAACGTATTTCCATTCTTTCTTTCTTTGAATAGGTATGAATAGAGCACTATTACTACTGCCACTAATTTTTGTATTTAGCATTTGCTAAAGGATTCAAGTTTTCAACATAATTGGCAATCTGATAAAGTTTTTTTTTTGGGTGTTGGCGATCTCAACAATTAGTAAAAATGATTCTTAGAAAAATAAACTTATGTCAAACTGTAAACGGTAAACTTTGACAGCTAAGTTCGCACTTATCCCGCTGTGAAGTACATACTGCAAAGCATTTGGGTATGTCGTAGATAGATAAGTGAAAAGCTTGGAGGTTTTGGCGGGAAAGCGAAAAAGATTGCGTCACCGCATTGTATTATTTTCCAAAACTTGTGTTATTTTCAGTGTTAGTGCATAAAATTGGTGGCATTTTATTCGTTGAGTGCTGGATTACAGGCGTGAGTGTGGGAAAATCGTATAATGATGGTGAAACGTTTCTTTTCGTGTTGTTTCCAAAACTCCATAGAAGCTTCAAGTAAAGTTGCCACCACTTTACTAGGAGTATGACTTTGACTAGACTATGACTTGACTCTGACTTGACTTGATGACTTCGACTGTGACCTGACACATCATTTACGTGAAATATCATTAACTTGCTAAATTATCAATTACTTGACACTGGCTAAATACACAAAAGTGTGGAGCCATAACATAAAAAAAGTGAATAGCTAGCTGTCAAACTTAAGTGCAGACGAGTATAACGAGTTTTCAGAATATGTCGCTCATTTTTCCGTTTCACGGCGCTATGTCGTAGCGGAGCGCTTACTTAAATGTATATCGACGAGTAAAATGACGCTGTGAAAAATATATTTATTTCCAGCGAAATACTTGAAAAGTTTCATTCGCTTCCCCTCGGTTCATGTTTCGATGGTTATTGAAGATCAAAAAGTTACATGCTTGTAATTAATATCATAGTCTGCTGCAAACTAAAGTTTTAATTTTGAAAAATTTAAAAATATTTTTGTATGTTATTGATTGGCGTGAGGAGCAATTCCTTCACCTGATGTTAAGCGACACATCCACCCATAACAGTTGCAGTATCGCTCAGAACTTTAATGTAAAGTTTCGCGTGACACTGCACTGCGCACGTCATTCTTAGACATCAGCACAGTCTGGTAATAAGATTACTAGACAGTGCTGATATCGAAACTCGATACTTGAGTCCCGACACAATGCAACTGATATGAGCAGTCGTGTTGCTTAACATTAGGTGAACGACTAGCTCAACATGTCATTCCCGAAGAAATATAAGTTTTCTGATGAGACACTTACGCGTACTTTGATAGTGTTTTTGCTTCAACTGTGAAATTTTGGGAGAAACTATGATTCTGAGCGTAATTCCTCTAAGGTCATTTCCTTTAAAAAACATTGCGCATTTGGAGTAGAATAATATGGATTGCCCATTTTGAACAATTCCGAGCGCCACATACTGCTTTTCAGCATGCAATATTAATGTAACTACTTAATTAATCATGGCAATAAATAGTACAAACGTCAATACATTAAATTAGTTACATGCGACGATAATCAGTAAAACATTAATCTTTTTACTAAAGTTTAAACTCCAATTAAAAAATCTGTAAATAACAATAATTGTTAAAATTTCTTCTAATTTTGTTTAATGGCTTTCTATCGCTTTTTAGTGATAATTCTGCCAATGTGTAATATCGTGTATGTTTTTTTTTTGTGTTTTGGCTCCACACTTTTGTGTATTTAGCCAGTGTCAAGTAATTGATAATTTAGCAAGTTAATGATATTTCACGTAAATAATGTGTCACAGTCGAAATCATCAAGTCAAGTCAGAGTCAAGGAGTATGACTAGGAGTATGACTTGACTAGACTAGACTATGAAGTCTAGTCTAGTCAAGTCATACTCCTAGTAAAGTGGTGGCAACTTTACCAGAAGCTTCTATGGAGTTTTGGAAACAACACGAAAAAAAACGTTTCACCATAATTATACCACTTTCCCACACTCACGCCTGTAATCCAGCATTTAACGAATAAAATGCCACCAATTTTATGCACTAATACTGAAAATAACACAAGTTTTGGAAAATAATACAATATGGTGACGCAATCTTTTTCGCTTTTCTCTATTGCTTTTTAGCGATATTTCTGCCAATGTGTCATATCGTGTATGTTATGTCATGTCAAAGTCTTATTTTGTCAGTCAAAATGCCACAGTAAAATAATGGGTATTTACTGAAGGCTCTAGAAAGCCTGGAATAGAAAACGAAAAGGCATGGCTTAAAAACTTGGAACCATTTGCTAGCACTCGTGCACGTTCACGAACACTTAACGGATAATAATCCACCCATATCACACGTTAAAATTCAAAATACACGGGTTATGGAAAATAATACAAAATTCACAACCACCATTTTTGGATACTTTTCAACCACTCTGTTAATATACATTTTATTTGGATAAAGGCATATAAGTAGTAACATTACATTACATTCACCGTCAAGACGCGAGCGACTGTGGTCGTCTCCGCTACGCGCGTAAAGTCCAACATAGTATATGCAAAAAATTCAGATAAAATGTCTTCAGAACAGATGAATTTTACTGCTGGAGTAAAGTCGTCATCACTGACTAATTTAACACGCACCGATAATGAAGACAATATCGCTGTTGTCAATAGGAGAATCAAGCGTAAAGCTGCAGAGAGTGAGTTTTCCATATTTCGAGACGAAATTAAAGACATGCTACTGGAATGGAAGAAAGATAGTGATGAAAGAGATAAAACGGTGGCTAGAAATTTGGAAGCAATGTCTCAACAAATGTCTGAACTGTTAGATAAAAATAAACAACAACACAAAACCATAGAACACAACTCTCAAGAAATTAAAGAACTTAAAGCACGTCTCAATGTAATAGCTTTAGAGCATGCTGCTAAAACAACAATTCTAGAAGAACAGCTTGAAGCACTGCAACGCAAAGAGAAGGAAACTGTGCTAGAAATTACCAATCTTCCTTTAAACATGAACATAAATGTTACGGAAACTCTAAAAAATATCCATAAAGTACTCAATGTGCCTAGGGCTGTGCAAGAGCCAGAAAAAGTTTTCAAACGTGCATTTATAACTAAACGCACACAAAAATCAGCTATTATAATTGAGTATCAAAATTCACAACAAAAGCAAGATGTTCTAAAAGCGGCAAAAGCCTTTAATAAAAACAAAGAGCAGAAACTCAATACGCAGGATATTGGATTAGCAGGAGAAAAACTTCCAATTTATATCTCGGATTCCCTCACTCCATTAACAAGAAAAATTTACTTCCATGCCCGCAACCTTCAAAAAGCTGGCGTCTACAAATATTGCTGGATATCACGCGGAAGGGTGATGCTGCGCGAGGATGATGGTAAACCAGCGATTTTTGCAAAGACAATTCAACAACTCCAAGAACTAGGCACTCGGTCGGATTGACTAGCAACCTTAAGCTACAATGTCATCTACTATTTAAAACTGATGTTTTTGTTTATCTTTATATTATATACTCACTCTAAATCCGTAAGTAAAACTTTTCAATTTATCAATGTACACAATTCAACATTCTTATTCTTTACTCTTACACAGCAAGCACTAAATAACGTACACACGTGTAATTACTCACACATACTCACATATCATGCTTACACGAATTCATTATATTATATATTGTTATTTTGCTACCCAGTACTCTGGAAGATATCTAGTACCTTCTTAATTGCTACACAGTCAGGATCTGGTCACCATGGCCTAATATTTAAATCAAGTGTTATTAACTATGATAATGGATAACAACGGGATAAATAACCTCATGCCTGAAATTGACGAAAAAGTCAATGTGGGCACTGCCACTTTGGTAGAGGATCCTGAACGTTGTAGTGAATTTATTAATCTATCAAAAAAATCTTTCAATATCTTAACACAAAATATCAGGAGTCTGAATCGTAATTTTAATGATTTTGTAATTTTGCTATCACGATTTGATGTTAATTTGGATATCATTGTACTGACTGAATGTTGGCTATCCAAATCCTGCAGTATACCAACATTAAATGGTTTTACTCCCTATTATACTGAAAACCAAATTAATCAAAATAGTGGTGTCGTAATTTATATAAAAAACACAATTCAACACATAAAAGTAAGTGAACCAGCAATAGAAGATGCAAACTGCTTACTGGTTGAAATAGGAAATCATACTGCTGTATTGGGTATCTATAGACCACCGAGTTTCAGCTCAATAGATAGGTTCTTACTCACATTAGAAAAGCAGTTTACTGAACTTAAAACTTTTAGAGACATTATTTTAACTGGTGACATAAATATTGATGTCAAGGATGGTAACAATGATCCGAAGTCTACTGAGTATCTTAATTTAATAGCTTCGCATGGGCTGTTACCAGCCCACCTTATTCCAACTAGGAATGAAAACTGCTTGGATCATAGCTTTATCAAAACTAAAAAACGAGCAAAGGTAGCAGTTTGTGCGACTACTGTAACTGATCACTACACTGTTATAACATCCTTAATGAACAAAAATGTAAAAATTGCAACTAACACTAATACTACATCGAAAAAAACCGATTATTACTCTGTTATAAAAGAGCTTGAAGCACTGGAATGGCATAATATTTTTGCAGCTAACTCAAGTGTAAATCAAGCTACTAGTGTTTTTCTGAATCTGCTAACACAAACACTAAATAAATATACTCATACTGTCGATATACCTAAAAGAAAGCAAATCATTAAACCATGGGTAACAACAGGTATACTTCGCTGCATTAAATTTAGAGATAAACTACACCTAAAATCTAAGAAGAATCCTAACGATGATTCTATAAAAACAACATATTTAAGATATCGCAATCATTGTAATAGAATCCTAAAAAAGCTTAAGAATAAATATGAAAGAAGAAAAATACAAGAAAGCAAAGGAGACATTAAAAAAACATGGCAAGTAATCAAAAGTATTTGTAATTTGAAACAGGGTGAAAAACCACCATCTGAATTGCTAAACATCTCACAAAACTCACAGGAGGCAATATCACATGTAAACAAACACTTTGCAAATGTAGGACAGAAACTGGCAAATAAAATATTAAATCGTCTTAAAAAAAATGAAAATGATCTTATAAGTGAGTACAAAAGTAATAAACCACACTTAACTCCTTCTAACTCACTGGTCCTTTTACCAACAGATGAAACTGAGATAAAAAAAGTAATACTTTCCCTCCGCAACACTTCGTCTTTTGGTTGGGATGGAATTCCGTCAACTCTCTACAAACAAGCCATAGATATCCTATCGGCACCGATTGCTTATCTCTGTAATACGTCTATGAATACTGGCGTCTTTCCGAGGGAACTCAAGTTGTCAGTTATGGTTCCAATTCACAAGGCCGGGAATAGAGACAGTGTTGATAATTATCGACCAATCTCACTTTTACCTACCCTCTCAAAAATTTTTGAAAAAATTATTAATATTAGGCTTCTCAATTTCTTAGAAAAATACAATTTAATATCTCCTAATCAGTTTGGCTTTAGAATAAAAATATCAACCTCCGATGCAATAGACAAATTAGTAACTCATGTAATCAAACAGTTAGATAAATCCAAAAAGTGTGTAGGGGTTTTCCTTGATTTGGCAAAAGCATTTGACACTGTCTCTATTCCTCTACTCTTGAAGAAGTTGGAACTTACTGGTATCAGAGGTATTTCCCAGGATCTATTTAAAAGCTACTTACAAGACCGGAAACAAACAGCTAGAATAGGATCGGTCCAGAGTCACGAAGAAACTGTCTCGTATGGCGTGCCACAGGGCAGCGTGCTCGGTCCGACGCTGTTCCTTATCTATATAAACGGACTATGTAATATAGATCTAAAAAATGCACAAGTTATAACATTTGCCGATGACACAGTTATACTATTCACTGGAGATACGTGGGGAGAAGCTAAAAGATTTGCTGAAGAAGGCTTGTCTAAAGTTGTTAAATGGTTAGACTATAATTTGCTAACATTGAACTTGACGAAAACTAAATACATTACCTTCAGTGTAAAAAGCAACCTCCAACCGGATAATGCATTTAAACTAAGGGTTCATTCCTGTATGCAGTCTGAGGTATGTAACTGCTACCTTTTAAGCCGGGTAAATAACCTAAAGTACTTGGGTATAGTCATAGACCAATTCCTAAGGTGGGAACCTCATGTGAAGTTACTTATAGGACGAATACGGAAATTTATTTATTTATTTAAAAACTTGAGACACATTGGCGACTATGACATTTTGAAAAGTGTTTATTTTTGTCTTTGCCAATCTATCCTGGCCTATGGTATCCTTGGATGGGGGGGAGTTGGCAAAACACTACTTTTAGATCTAGAGAGAGCGCAGAGGGCAGTCTTAAAGGTTATGTATTGTAAACCCTACCGCTACCCAACTATTTCGTTATATAAAGACATAAATGTCCTGACTGTACGCCAGCTCTATATTAAGACTTTAGTCCTAAACCAACATAAAAAACCTATGATCGTGGGTCATACAGACAAGCGACGTAGTGATATTGTCTACAGATCTACTAAATGTAAACTAAAACTAAGCCACAAATTCTCTTTTTGTCTAGGCCCATTCGTATATAACAAAATTAACAAGCGCTTAAAACTTTCGGAATCATCTTTTTATTCTTGCAAATTAAAGCTTAATAACTACCTAAAATCATTGAATTACGATGAAACTGAAACACTATTAACAGTCGCAACTTAAGAAATATTAATTAAAATACCTTATGTATTTGTCTGTCTATCATACCTATCTATTATGCTTTTTTATCATTTATTGTATATTATATATCATATACATTTATTTATCTATATAATTTATTTTTATTTATCATATGTATTTTTTTTTTCTTTCCTTTGATATCTTTATTAATTGCACAAAACGCACACTTACACAAGCACACACATGTAGATACACGCTAACACACACACACAAACCACACACTAAAAGTGGATTCAATGAAACATAATTACATACACATACATAGTGTGTACTTATTTACGTACCTAACTTGCCTGCAGATTAATTCTGTAAACATTCAATCAAAGCATTATAATCATAGTTTATACGTCTGTTGATTTTGAGCTTTTAAATTAAGTCATTAAATCCTACTAAGTATAATATACACATTCTATATACTGTTATAGAATAAAATAAAGAAGAACCCTAACTTATATTTTGTAAACCACTTTCTTTTAGTCAAATCATCTGAATTGTTCGCATATACTATAACAATGCAATGTTTTGGACGAGGAATAACTCCCTGCCGTCATACAGTGCAAACTAGTACGGAGGGTAGTCGTAAATCTTTCGAATAATTTGCTTTGAATACATTAGCTACTTACACATTATTACGTACCTATACGTTGTTAATAAAGTTAGAACCTTAAAATAAGATAAGATATTGGTGTATAGACAAGGTCATGGACGCCGTTGTGTAGTTTTCATCCCAAAAGCGATGAGAATTGCGTTATGGCGGCTGATGATCGTAAATTATCATTTTGTCTCAACGTCACTTTAAGTTACCTTAGTTTATTTGTATTTTTCGTAGACTGTTTTTATGTTTAAGCCGATGTTTGTAAACATGTAATAATAAACTATTTCATTTCATTTCATTTCATTTCATTTCATTTCATTAGGTTAGAAAAACTCTGTTAAAATTTCAGCTTAAAATAATTCATTAAAAAGGCGTATGGCAAAAACTTTCCCCTAAAAACTCGTTACACATGCGTTAGTTCAAAGTACGTATATTTTTGCTGCGAATATTTTACTGCGCAACTACGAGCTACAACTAGTACTAATCTATAGACTAAAGATACTCGTAAGTATTTTTCAATAACACTTTAGTTTGGTTTGAAAACTATCGTGAGTATGACACATTTTGTAAGATAAATAACGGCTCAAACTCACGTCAATTAAAAGTCGAAATTACTCCGACCAGGCTTCTGGGAGCCAGTTAGTAACGCAAGAAGGACATCGAATATGTCCGAAACCTGGTCGGAGTAATTTCGACTTTTAATTGACGTAAGTTTGAGCCGTTATTTATCTTACAAAACACTTTAGTTTGGTTGGGTGTTAGTTGATAATTGAAATTTTAAAGCATTTTAAAAGTGTTGTTTTTCTTAGAACGCGAAGTAAAATTACTGTACAAGTTGTTGACCTTTAGATTCAAACAATTACTCAATTACTGAAATCTAATATCAACATTTCCTCGAACAAAATTTCAAAGACCCGTTTGTATCGTGTCGAGAGCTTATAGGGCGAATGCCGGATAAATTCTAAATAAGATTATTCTCCGAAATCCATCTCCAAAAAGCAAGGGCTTGGATGAAAATATTCTTTTTGATAGAGAATCTTCTTCGAAATTCATTTCTCCGATGATTAAGTACTTACAAGTAGTAAACGGTTAGTACTCCAGAGATTCAGTCGAAACACTCGGGCAAGGTGTTTGCGCGGCGCAGAAAGTCAGTCGAGTTTTTCGACTGAATCTCACGAGTGCTAGCCGTTTAGTAGTTGTACTAGAAATACGACTCAGGTTAAAACTTCTTTACGCACGCTTGACTTGGGGAGTAAGCTGGCAAAGCGAACGGAAGTTGAAAGTTGTTGGTTAACGTAGGTCTCCAGTGCGGGCGATGGGGGCGAGTTGGCTGGACGTCGCGACCCCTTCTCCCCCCGGTACGGCGGACGAGGGCTCACGGGGGGTTTTGTGGGTTCGAGTCTCACATACCCATACAACGCGACAGCATTTCCTCTCTCAAAAAAAAAGATCTCCAATGTCAACATAACATATTAAAAATTTGTATTATTACGTTGATATGTATGGTAAAATTACAACGTACAGTTATCAAGATGGCGACATTAACATTGTATAGGTAAAGACAATATATAATTATACCGGACGATAGAAAAAAAAAATTACTTAACTTTACGTGTCTAAATCACATTCATTTTTTTTTTACTTTACTTTTATTAAAATCCAAAATAATTTAACTTAAAAGCAAATGAGAATCGATAACTCCTGTAGAAGTACGAGACTTTGTCGCAGATGTCAATGCCCTCCTCCGTAAATATAAATAATATATATATAATATTATAGTATTCTGTTAAATTAACATTTTCTGTTTTACGTTTTAATGCGCAATATATTTTACGTCGCTTGGAGTAGCATTATGTATGAGTTTTTTTGGAGTAATCTGGATTGAGCCATGGGACGAGACCAAAACACGTAGAAATTATTTTCAACTAATATAAATACTGAGAAAAGGTTGGTTCACCAAAACATAAAATTTAGGACTGCATTAAACTTTTTTACGAAAGTTTTTAACAACGTGTCTCACATATTTAGTTTTTGTTTGACAGCCAAATTAATCACACAATTATTGAACCGATTCTTTTAAAAGCCATACTGAAAGTCATACCATACATATATTTCGTTTTCATATTTTTTTTGTCTCAGGGCATCCGGCTTAAATCTACTTTGTATTTCGATACCCTTTGGCCTTTTATGGGACCCCTATAATGTATTGGTTATTGGAATCCAAGGTTTGGACTTCGACTGAAGATGGGAGCATTTTATGGACTTCTGAAACGAAGTGGATCTATGAATATATTCACGGTATTTTATTTTTATTGCGAACTAGCTTATTTCTTATATTAAGCAATTTCATATTCGTAATAGTCGCGCGACATCTTATAAATATATTTCTTATTTTTCATACCATAAAAACCTTATTCTGACTATTATTAATACTAATAATACATCTTCTAAATATATATAACTCAAAGGTGACTGACTGACATAGTGATCTATCAACGCATAGCCTAAACCACTGGACGGATCGGGCTGAGATTTGGCATGCAGGTAGATGTTATGACGTAGGCATCAGCCAAGAAAGGATTTTTCGAAACTCCACCTTTAAGAGGGTGAAATGGTTGGTTGAATTATTTTCCCATAGGCCACGCCGGGGGCGAAGCTGCGGGCAGAAGCTCGTATATACATATTACGTAGTTTGATAGCCTGTCTAGTGTGGTGGTTAAGCTGGTTGGCTCGTTATCTAGAGGCGGCAGGATTGATTCTCGTGACTGGACAATCGTTTGTGCACAGGGGAAAAAAGGCAAATACTTGTTCTGTCTGGGTGTTGTAGGGCCATGGTCCTCGTAATTCTTACATCCTTAGATACAGGCAATCCTAGTTAGGGTTAAGGATCTATGTATGTGATCGTTGGGCGTTATTTAAGCTTAAATAACGCTAAATAAACATGTAAATGCTAAAAAGTTTAGGTACTTATATAAGAAAAAGTTTTAAAAGTCTTGTTAAGTCAGTAAGTTAAGTAAGTCAGTTAATATTATTCATTCAGAATTTCCACAAATACGTTGAGCGTCATCGAAACGAATTGTTTCCGTCGCAGAGTTATTTCGCAACATTTATCTGACGGGGACTCTCTGATAAAGTTGCGAGTGTATACTTGTAGGAAGCTGGTCAAGGAAATAAAAGGTTCTGGATATGTAGTAAATGTATGTAGGTAGTATGGAAGTAGTAGAAGGATCATTGATATTCTTACATTTCAACACAGATTCCACTCTATTTACCTAGATAGGGGAATAACAAAACATGGGGGAAAGGTTCGTCAAAACTATTTTTTGATAATTTTTGTGCGCGAATAGAGCCGTTTTGTCTTTATGAGTTCATGTCTCGAAAATTTAAATTGTGTTATAACAAAACATGATCTGCTCGATTTTAGTTATTGTTTTTTTTTTAATACTTATTACATTACAGTATTATTGACAAAGCATTTGACAGTCTCCCTTGATGGAAAGTGATGACGCAGTTGGTGCATGTTGGTGTATAATATTGGTAGATGTTCCAATATTACTGGCTCTTTGGACAAATCGTTGTCTTCTGTCATGACGGTTTTAACTCTCAGTCCATTGAGCACGACAGACAAAAGGATTATTTCCAACAAAATATTGTTTCAATATTTCAACTTGGTTTGTTTCGATAAATAAAATTAAAGTTATGTGTGTCTCTTTTGCAAAGTTTTATTTTAAAATATACATTCTGGACTTCTAAAGGATAAACATTTTACGTCGAAACATAGGCTTGGAGAAGGAAGAATTTTTTTTAGACAAAATCAGAATGTGTTTCGCTAATTAATTATTCTCTTTAATTTAGCTACCAGCCGCGATCGTAACCAGTTGAAAAAAATACTGTGTTCGCAACCACTTGTGAACTAAAAATAATAATTTCGTAAAACACGGGTTTTCCTATTTTGGGTACCAATGTATCCAACCAGGATTAAACTAATTTGGATTTTTCGTATAATACATTTAATAAACTATTTCATTTCATTTTGATACTAGTTCCGTAACCAGTAAGTTAAAAATAAAATGACGAACTTTTTTCATAACCATACATAGCAAAAAGTAGTAAGAAAACAGAAAAGGAAAGACAACTAGATGCTAACTAAGCCTTAGACTATAACAAAAATGCCTGAAGCGCGTTTATTGATACATATTTATGCACACGTGTAACGGTTTACGTAAATATAGGTTACTAGTAGCGCCCCGCGGTTTCATCCGCGGATAAAAAGTATTTTAATTATTTGCTCATCCCACAGGAAAATTGCACTTTTCCGGGATAAAATGTAGCCTATATGTTAATCCAGTGTACAAGCTATCTTAGCACCGAATTTCATGCAAATCCATTCAGCCGTTTGAGCGTGAAGGAGTAACAAACACACACACATACACACAACTCCACATACAAACTTTCGCCTTTATAATATTAGTGTGATTAGTGTGATAGAATTATATGGGTACGCGTCATCGTTAATTGCAAATTATAATGTGTCAGCGGAATTATTTTATTTCTCTTTTAAGAAGTACTCTTTCAAGAGTACCTTCAACGTTTTGCTTTTAGTCTGAGCTTTTAGCACTTCAGCTAGTTAGCTGAAGTGAATATCTTTGACATTTGTGATTAGTAGTCAGTGTTAGTTACACTGACTACTAATCACAAATGTCAAAGACTATGCCAGCATTTTCGTTTCGGGAAGCCCCTTTGTGGTGAATTCCGAAAGTTCGAACTAAAAGGTCCTTGTACAGCTTTCTCTCAGACTATGCTATGACTAAGAAATAGTTCACTTATAGACAACGCGCTCAAAGCAAATACATCCAAAACAAAAATAATATCAATAATAATAATAATCATCTTCTATATATACAAAAATCAATCGCTGTTCGTTAGTCTCGCTAAAACTCGAGAACGGCTGGGCCGATTTAGCTGATTTTGATTTTAAATGTTTGTGGTAGTCTAAGGAAGGTTTAAAAGGTGAGATGAAAGATGAAGAAGAAGTATTCTCTTGGACAGGTGTAAAACTTTGAACCCGTGCGTAGCCGGAGCGAGTCAACTAGTATGAATGAATGAATGAATGATTTGTAAAAACTTAGCCTAATACATTGTGAACGTATATGTATTTCGTTTTATACAATTATTAATATTAAATATTAAAAACATAAAGAACATCTACTTGTTAATGATACTTGTATTGTATTTTAAGTAGTATATAATTTCATATTTGTCTTAGTATGTATGTACACAGTAACTTTTTAGCACCACCGTCCTTGCTCGTTGATCTATCTCTGTCCATCCAAAGTTTGTCTGGAAGAGATCGCTTTTTAGCGATAAGACCGCCCATTGTAACCTACTCATTAGTTATTTCCTGTTTTTGTATTTGTTGCCTTGGTGTCAATAAAGAGTTTATCTATCTATCTATCTTAAAGGTACTATTATTTATTCTGTGTTAACGATACGTACTGCCTTGCTACAACATAGTATAATATAATATGATCGAAATATCAAAATGGTATTTCCATTCCGACCTCATATTCAAGCAGCGAATAATCTCAAAATTAATAATACATCGAATATGCACCTTCACTGCAAGTACCTACGTGAGTAGAGCGGGCGTTATGTAATAAGTAATTTTGCGATTGCGTATTCTTTTCTTTATTTTTACTTTGTGGCTTTGAGTGCGTTGTCTATGTTTTTCTATTCTAAGCGTTTTATAGTCAAATCGATACAGATGGTATTCTGAGCTGGAATATTTCATCCGCGTTTGCTCCTCCTTATAGTACAATGTTTATTTGTGAAGCTTTATAATCTGTATAAGCAATTTATAGTTATATAGTTTTATATGTTGGCCACATCGACCGATGAGGAAGGAATGTCTCGAGAGACCACTCTGAACCGGAAAACCCGACGTAGGCTAGCCTGCTCAAACCGCAGAGCCGTTGGATGTAACGTATAATCTGAGAAGGTGACCCAAACAATTTGCATCCCTCGTACCAAGGGCTTAACAAAATTACCCCATGTATGTTCTATCACAATTTAGATGTTATGATTTTTTTTATTTCCCCATTGATTTTCTACCTGAGCTACTTAAAAACCTCTCACATACTTTTGGGTGGGCTTTTAGTTGTTTTTTTTTTGTAATTATTGTCTTAATCAATTCTTTATCTATCTAAATATATACCTCAAAGGTGACTGACTGACACAGTGATCTATCAACGCACAGCCCAAATCACTGGACGGATCGGGCTGAAATTTGGCATGCAGGTAGATGTTATGACGTAGGTATCCACTAAGAAAGGATTTTTCGAAATTCCACCCTTAAAAGGGTGAAATGGGTGGTTGAATTATTTTCCCATAGGCCACGCCGCGGGCGAAACTGCGGGCAGAAGCTCGTTGGTACATAAAATTAAATTATAATATTCAGCAGTGGGGATCTTCTAGCTAGCTCTCTTCTTCTAGATGATGATGATATAATTATAAAGAAAAATACTGCTCAATATTACTATTTAAAAAAAACATATTAATCTTCATGACTACAACCTATGACACCAATGACTAAAAGATTTTGAATAAGGAAACACCAATAAAAGAATGCTGCGTTCTTTTATTGGTGTTTCTTCATTCGGTCTACTATAACTTCATCCATTTGCACATCATTCAGTTCATTATTTATAAAAATTAAAAAAAATAGATAATCGTAATAAAAACCCTTTTAATCGAGTAATTACGAAGCTTCTTATCCCTTTCTATAAAAAAACATTCAAGTTATTTTGGGTCATTTATGCCTTATGCTACAAAAGAACCATTTAAGTTTTTTCTTTGACCAAAAGGTCCAATGAAGTACCACATAACCAAACAAGGTGGACCCCTCATCTTCTTAAACAAGGACAATATCAAACTAGAAAAAGGTTCGATTTTGTTTCGATGCAGCATCGTCGAAGCTCAATAAAGCTTGGTTTGGGCTACCATATCGCACTAAATAAAAAACCTCTAACGTCGCGATAAAATTCGCAACAAAGCCGAAAAGGGGCGATGGTTCTGAATGATTTTGTTCTCTGATGTTGTTTCTCTGAGAAAGGTACTCTCTTTCATTTCCATTCTTTAGCATTTCGTTTGCGGTTTGTAAACATACGTTAATCTACTTTTCTTGTACATATATATGCTCAAATACTTTACAACACTTAGGACTGTATTAAACTATGCTCAAGATTTCATTCATAAGGCGTTATATGGGTCCTCCTGATTTCTTCTGAACGACTTTAGGTGCTTATCATGGGGAGTTCCGAGACTCATTCTATGAATTCTCAGGTCTGTAATAATAATAGTAATAATTATTATAATTATTATAGTATTTTATTTTATTTCAGATAATTCAGTTTAATTTGTTAGCAATACTAAGACTTACAGCTATTTTAGTAGAAAATCATAATTATTAAATACTTTAAATTTCAATCAGATCACAAACCATAAATCTATTAATAACAAACTTATATACATTAGGAATACAATTCCTAATTAATTAGTTGGCATTTCGATGCGTCGGGAACACAAGCATCCCCATTGCTTTAATGCTTTAGCATCGGACCATCCATCCTCTCAGCAACAGCGACTGAGACTGTTGGTACTATTACTGATGGTAATGGAGGCTATTTGCATAGATTTCCTAATAACTTTGATGACCTCTATATTACGCTATAGAACTCATTAAAGTGCAAAATGAACTATTGAAAATAACCGTATCTGCGTAACCGTAACCGTATCGGTTTCGTGCGAAGATTCATCCCGTATGTTCCCTAATGCGAAATAGAATGCGAGCACACCCTGATTGATTCGCTTTTATGGAAATGACCTTTGGGATCATACCCTTTGATCCTCCCAGTGTGCCGCGAACCTTACGTAAGAACATTTATTCGTAAATCATGTGGGAGGTGGGCGTATGGTATTTATGTATAAAAGAGGTAAATGTCGAGCTTGATGGCATGGTTTAAGGCTTATAAACAATCCAATAACCTTGCTCATATTGTAAATATAAAACAGGTTTATTCGAGTACAAAAATATCATCTTTACAATATGAGTTCAAGTCGCGAAAGTTTAAAAAGTTATGGAAAACTTGTTGTTTCATTTAACTTTTTCCTGCAAGAACTTAAAATTTTCCAGGTTAAAATTAACCATGTTGATAACTGTAGTATATGTATGCAAAATTTCAACAAAACTGGTTCGGTTTTGTTCAGTTGAACGCCGCAATCAAGCAAACAGACAACGGTTCACTTTTGTAAGTAATAGGGATAGAAAACAAGCAACCGTTGTCTAACAACAACGACAGGGATGAAATATAAAAATCGACATATCTCTTCCGTCATAAAAACGTTTGACCAATCAACGATCTTGCGTATCACGTCATAAAACATTTCTTTGGTTTTTACTGATCGAACGCTGTATTGTATGTATTATATTTATATTATTGTGTGTATTTAATTTTGTATATTTATTATGGTGTTACTTGTATTATCACTAGTTTAGACGTATAGTTAAGTTGTTGTTTTCTTTTTTTTATATCTCATTATTGTTGCACTACCGCATTAAGCCTTCCACAATACACCAGGGTTAACTGGAAGATAATGCTCGATAGCATTAAGTTCGCCTATGTACCTTCAATTGTTGTTGTTTGTGCAATAAATAATTTTCTATCTATCTATCTATTTTCTATAGAAGGTACAGGGCTAGCTCGTGCTACACAAATTCGCGTAGTCTATTGAACCGTGCCTGGTTGCTACGCGATCTACGGCAGCCTTTGACATCGTCAAAGACGAGAGCCACCCGCTGCGAGCAATACCTATCCTATGAAATCTTCTTCTAAAAGATAGCTTTTATTTATTTTTATATAAATACAACTCATGCAATTTTTTGATGCACCACTACATCCCTCTTTCCCAAACTATGAGTGGATGACTGGTAGAAAATGCTTTAGCATAATCACAATTGTGCTATACATATTAATTAGCATTAGATAGATTTTCACAACGGGGCTAAGCCTCAGGTATAAAATAAAGTTCTGCTTTAGCATTAAGTCCTCCATTTATACTGCTTTTAGGGCAATAATAATAATAGATAAACTTTAATATTATTATATTTTTATATAATAATATTAAAGTTTATCTAGGTGCGTACCACCGCTGTTCCAGTTATTCTGCCGCCAAGCAGTAGTGCGAAAACACTACTGTGTTCTGGTTTGAAGGGCATTGTAGCTAATGAAATTACAGGGTAATTGAGACTTTATGATCTGAACTCACAGTTGAGTAATTTTATTACCAGACTGTGTTGATGTCTCAGGATGATGTGCGCAGTGCAGCGTCACGTGAAACTTTATATTTTAGAGTTCCGAGTGACACTGTTATGTTATGGGCGGCTGTATTGCTTAACATCAGGTGAACGACTAGCTCGTCACATGATAATTTACTTTTTCTTAAACAGACCAGTGTATACTTAAGTAGAAACAAATATTAAGTGCATTTTCATATTGAGCTTTATACGATTAATCCAGCTACTAGTCTCGCAACAAGCGCAAGGAAATATAATTTATTTGTGAAGTTTATAATGAAATAGTCCCCGAGACGTTCGAGTTCGTTATACACCGAGATAGGGAAGTTTATGAAAATAAGTGGCGGTAAGGATGCAGTGTACTGAGAAAATAGAAGAAAACTGCAATAATACAATACAATACAACACGAACTATTCCACTATATAACAGGATATACAATACAATAAATTACCAAAATACCTAATATATAGGTATTTGATGTGGCAATGATCCATTTTATTGTATTGATGCTCCATTTTACGTAGTGTAATGTATAAAATGTATGTACATTTATAATTATTACAATAGTTTACATTGTAATTCACTAATTTACGTAGCGTAGTGTTTGATATAGTTATGGTGCATTACTACAATAAAAATGGCGCATTGCCACATAGAATAGCGCATTGCAACAAATGTATCAGCTACGCCGAATAGCGAATGTCTACGAAATATAATATGGTGTTACGCCAAGTAGCGTATAGCTACGTCGTTCGTCCTACGGAAAAAATGTGTGGCTACGCAGAACCTACGAAATTATTTGTAGCTACGCCAAACTGCTCTGTGCTACGGAAAATATTGATTAGCTACGCTAAATTGCTGAGTGCTACGAAAAATATTTTCTAGTTAGCCAAACAGCTCTGTGCTACGATGAATAATAGTTAGCTACGCCAACCAGTTCAGTGCTACGATAAAAAATGTATACCTACGCCACACTATCAGTGCTACGAAAAATAATAAATAGCTTTGCAATGAAAAATTATGTTTTGCCACGCCAAACAGCGTATTGCTAAGTCAAAAAGTATTGCCGCGCCCCATCACAGTACAATCTCGGACCAGTGTGTTTCAAACCTAAGCCTTAGCGAACGTCGCATTTCGTTGAAGCGCGAAATGGGACGAGCACAGTTGTTAGCAGTCTGTCTTCCAACAAAAAGAGTGCTAGCAACTTTACTGAGACAACAATTTACTGTGCAAAACAGTGTCTGATCTTAGACACTTTTGCTTGTCTTTACTAAAATAACTGGTCAAACCAGTTATACAATTTTGCAAGCTTGCTGAAACCTTTAAGCTGTAAGTATAATACTTACAGCTTAAAGGTGCCAGCCTGCTACATTGTCACATATCAGAAGAGAAGAAACGTAGTCAACCGCAAGGTCATCTAGAGGTGGTATAAAAAAAAGTAGAAATCATTTGAAATGAGAATTATAGCTACCAGCCGCGCTCCGCAGTTTCATCCGCGGATAACAAAGTAGCCTATATATTAATCCAGTTTATGAGATATCTATATTCCCAATTTCATTCGAATGCGTCAAATGAGAGTTTAGGTACTGATCAAGTTATTGTACCACACCGAGACGCCTCTCTCGCTTCGCCGGAACTATGAAATGGTTTTTTATGAAGTTTATTCAATATTGGAGTTCTGTTGGCTAAAATGTGAGAGTAGGTACTCACTCTCACATTGTTATACGGTTGTTAAGGTTTTTAAGCTTATTTTTATTATCTTACAGAATAAAATCCGGTTAAGGGGTCATCCATAAATTATGTCCACGTTTGGGGAGGGAGGGGTCGGCAAGCGTGGCATTGTGTGAGAAGGGGCGAGGGGCGAGGTCCCAAATTTTGGGACATCACATTTTTCAAAATTAAAATTAAAGCACTAAATTTTTAATTTTATATTTTTTTAATTTCAAAATCAAATAATCGCGGCCAGTATATAGTCCAAATGTTTTTTTTTTGTAGTAGTAGTAGTAGTAGTAGTAGTAGGTAGTTTTTAGTATTAGTTATTAAATCATTGTAGTATTTAGAAAATAAAGGCAATTTACCGTGTTAAAAAAATAATGTGATATCACACTATGTAAAAGGAGTCGCACAAATGTGACCAGCTGTAGTAAGGACGGGGGAGGAGTAAAAAAAACATGAAATTCATGTGAAATAAATATATGGATGGCCCCTCATATATAATTAATATATTTTACTAGGTGGTATAACTTTTCTAAAAATTTCACCTAGTTAGGTACCACCGCTGTGCCAGTTATTCTGCCGCCAAGTAGTAGTGTGCAACCACTACTGTGTTCCGGTTTGAAAGGCACTGTAGCTAGTGAAATAACTGGGCAATAAGACTATGACTTAGTCTTATTGCCCAGTTATTTATGAGATATTTTAGACTTATGATCTAATTTCCACAGTCTTTTAATAATAGGTCTTTACCTATGAAATTGCCGAATTGCAGTACAGACTTTTTCAAACAAAAAAAAAGTTTTGATTGGCTATGAATTCTAAATTCAAATTAATTTTGTTTTAATAATATGACATTCTATTTACAATATAAGTCTTTTGTTTATTGATTAGCGTTGTATTTTCATTACATTTCAACATTTTTCCTCATAATGGATACTTTGAAATTTCGTGTAATTATGGAATATGAGTTCCGTCGTGGCACCAACGCGGCACAAACGACACATAACATCAACGACGTTTACGGAGAGAACTGTACAAACGAACGTACAACCCGTTATTGGTTTGCTCGGTTCCGTTCTGGGAATTTTGACTTGAAAAATGAACCTCGTGGTCGTCCGGAAACTTTGGTCAACAATGATGAATTAAAGGCGATTGTGGAAGCTGATGAATCTCAATCTTCAGCTGAGCTGGCAGCAGCTTTTGATGTTTGCATCAAAACAATATTGGTCCATTTGCGACAGATTGGCAAGACAAAAAAGCTTGATAGATGGGTGCCCCACGAACTTAACGATCGCCAGCGCAACGTACGCGTCGAGACTTGCCTTGCGCTGCTTAACAGGCACAGAAATGAAGGAATTTTGAACCAAATTGTTACGTGCGACGAAAAATGGATTCTTTTTGACAATCGAAAGCGCTCAGCAAGTTGGTTAGATCCTGGTTCGGTACCAAAGCAATGTGCAAAACGAAAAATGACCCCTAGAAAGGTGATGGTCACAGTTTGGTGGTCTAGTGCTGGTGTGATTCATCATAGCTTTTTACAAAACGGCGAGAGCATTACTGCAGATGTGTACATTGAAGAACTGACCACAATGATGGCGAAACTCGCACGTCTGCAACCAGCTTTGGTCAATCGGTCGTCTCCACTGCTACTTCACGACAACGCGCGACCCCATACTGCACAACAGACCGTCTCTAAGCTGCATGAGTTGGGTTTGGAAGCTCTCCCTCATCCGCCATACTCACCAGATCTTGCGCCTACCGACTATTACTTTTTCCAAAATTTGGACAACTTTTTAGCGGGAAAAAAATTCAATTCCCGAGAGGCAGTACAAAACGCCTTTGAAGAGTTTGTTGTCTCCCGTCCTGCTGATTTTTTCAAGAAGGGCATCCATAAACTGCCACAGCGTTGGCAAAGATGCATTGATTGCAGGGGTGATTACTTTGAATAAAAGAAATAAATAAGTTCGAAAAAATAATACTTTAACTTTTTTCAAACAAAACGGCAATTTCATAGGTAAAGACCTAATATTATGACGTGCACAATACAGTGTCACGCCACGCGAAAGTTGTGAGAGAAGAGAAGAGAATTTTTATTCTCTTACGTGCATAATAATTATACTAATGGTATTTGTACGTATTTATTTTAATTGAGCATTTCTTTAAGTGAGCATTCATAAATATTTTTCTGTATTTTATTTTGTTCTTCAGTTGAGATTTTGTGCTCAAGTGGAGATATCATTCACAAAATGATCGGATAAATAATATCAAGTAGAGATTTCATTCACAAAAAGACCGGATAAGTTATATCAGGTAGAGATATCACTCACAAAATAAAAGGACGGTAATATAAGTAATAACTAATATCACTACTTAATTAATTAATTCACAAAAAGGCCGGGTAAGTAATATTAATTAGAAATATCATTCACCATTCACAATATGACCGGGTAAGTAATATTAATTAGAGATAATATTCATCATTCACAAAATGACGGGGTAAGTAATATTAATTAGAGATATCATTCATCATTCACAAAATGACGGGGTAAATAATATCAAGTCCTTTAGCAGAGGATAATGATCTCATACTGAAACTGAATATATAGTAATAACGTAAATTACAAACGAGCCCAACGACGTGGAAGCCAATATCGCGCACAACCTACCAGCGAAATTTGATAACTGATGAAATATCATTATCAGATTTTGATTGATTTCGGTTGATCGGATGTTTGGTTGAATTACCGGCAGTGGCATTTATGTGTGGAATGGTTAAGTGTCTATTAGCGAGCACTGATGATTTTTTCGTTTTGTTTTTTTTTTTTGATGAAAGCGTATTGTAGTAAAACTCTTGTTTCAAGGGCACACACGTTTATTTCCAATCCGCTTGTTGTAGGTATCTTACAATTCTTCTGCCTGGCCCCGAATGCCCGCCCTCGCCGCCATCTTACATTTTCCTACTTTTTTTCTTAGTGTTGCCTCTTTATCCATCAATTTAATAGCAGAGTTTTACCTACCATTAAAACTCTTATTATGTCTGGAGCCTTATTCGAGGCCTTGTAAACAATATTGAGATGACAGTCTTTCCGTTTCCGGCCGTAATATAATCGTTGAAGTCCCTTTTAACACGCGGAGGGAGGTGACTTCCGTCCGCCATGTTCACCAGGTGAGGCACCGGCCGCTCTCATCATTGTGGTCTCAATAACTTAGTTTTTAGACTATTTAAACCTTATATCTAGCTTACTTAACACCAGGCAGGAATTACTGTAAGGCCTCGAATAAGGCTCCAGACATAATAAGAGTTTTAATGGTAGGTAAAACTCTGCTATTATGTCTTTCCCCGTTATTCGAGGCCTTGTAAACAATATTGAGATGTGTTTGTTATCGCCTGGTGAACAAGACGCCAATGTGATGAAATTACTGATAAACAGATTTACACAATTCAAAATTTAACTAGGTACGACAGTAATAGCATAATATACATCAATTAACTTAAAGATTAATTACACTATTATTATTACACTAGTTTTTTTTTTTTTTTTTTTTTACTTAAACAATAACATAAATACTAAATTATTATTTATTGTAACGGTTCAAAAAGGGCTCCCAAAGAATGGTTAGTAGTAACATTATGAACAGGTGCCGGCCTTATTTCTTTTTTATAAAATTTAGAGAAAGTATTCACTGACCTCCAATTGGCCCTTGCTAAGATCTTATCTAGCGGTTGCCTGTCGAGCCAACCCCTTGAAGCTACAGCTGATCTTACGCTTCCCGGGGTTGCCTCGATACCCGCATCTGACAACACGGATTTTACCCAGCCCGCAATCACTGTTCTGGACGCAGATTTAGCCGGTCCACGCGCAGTGACGAATAGATTATTACTATTTGCTTTGCGTCGTCTATCACACGCAATTTGTAGCAACTTTCTAACCCACAAAACAGGATCAAGATTAGGATTTTCTAAATTGGAATAAAGTTTCCAACCGGATTGAACATGTGATTCTGAATCAGTTTTTGATCCGTACATGGGCCAGAAAGTTACACAATTCTGCTCACCGTGGTCTACGAAAAAGCCCTCCGAAACACTTAAAAGCGTTAGGTCATGAACTCTACGCCCTGAACAAAGTAACAAAAGGATAGCGCACCGTCGTGACACTTCCCACAAATTTTCAACAGAGATATTTTTGCTAGATAGCCAAGATATCAAGATACTAGTATCCCATACGCTTGCTTGAGGACGTTTCTTAGCATTATTTGTAGCAATTGATTTTAAAATCTGTTTTACTAAAACATTAGAGCTGAGATTTGAGTTATTATTAGTATTACACAAAGTACATACTACAGACTTATGCACAAGGATTGTTCGGTAAGCTAATTTTTCAATTAGGTGTAGATCGGCCAAAAATTGGGCTAGCTGAGAACCTGAAGGGTTTATAACATTTACTCCCGAATTCAAACACCACCTAACCCATCGCGCCCAAGCCGGTTTGTAAGTGTTTAGAGTGGAATCACGCCATCCCGCCCTTAACAAAGCTGTTTGTTGTTCAGTCCACGTTTCTATCGCCTCAGACCACCCCCACATTTCCAAACTTCCAGCCTCAAATCTTGAACCCTCAGCGGAGGTCGGCCTGTTGACAGATCCACCAGCTTGAACTCAAACTGGTGAATGGTGAATGGAGGTGCTACTGCTCGAGCTTTTAGATCTGCTCTCCAGAACGCCTGCGGCCAATTCGGTGCTACTACAAGGTAGGTGCCTTTCGCTCGATTGAGATGCATTAGGACTCTTGGCATCAGGTTTGGAGGCGGAAAGACCCACGCCAAGTTGAAGTCCCATTCCCATGCAAACGCGTTGTGTTTCCACGCTACCTGATCTCGCTGATCCAAGCCGACATATTTCGGTACGACGTGCGCTTGAGCCGAGGCAAATAGATCTACTTCGGGAACCCCCCATTTTTTGAACACTACCTCGGTTAAATTGGGAAGCAGGTGCCACTCCGGGAGTGATGTTTTTCGAGAGAGGCGATCGGCTACACCATTGAATCTGCCTGGAATATGGTGAGGAACTAAGTGGATGTCGAACTGGGCTAAGAATTCGAAAACCTGATAAGTCAACTTCATCAGTCGCGCCGATCGGCTTCCGCCTTCGTTTCTGAGGTACGCCACAACAGATTTGTTGTCGCACTGCAACAGAACTGAGGAGTGGCTCAGAAAGGGACCGAATCTGTACAGACACTTCAGAACCGTTATCATCTCTTTTTGGTTCGAGTGAGCATGCTTTTCTCGGCCTAACCACTCGCCCCCTATATGCACCCCGTTCAACTCTGCTCCCCAACCCGCGTCTGCTGCATCTGTAGTGAGAAAATGAGTTATCGATGGAGGATGAATTCGGCTGGCTTTGTTGCAGTTCAACGCCCACCATTCGAGTTCCCTGATCGCCTCGCATGGCAGGTGCGCCGATGCCTGGAAATTTCTGTGGAGTAGATTGTTGCATTGCATTAACAAGCAACGAGAGTGTAGTCGACCTTGTGGAATAGCTAATCGAGCAAAGTTCAGACTTCCTAGGAGACTCTGAAGTTCGCGAAGTGTTGCTTTTTGGTGAGCTAGCATTTTCGATATAGTTTCCCTTAGACCTCGAATTTTCTTCTCTGGAAGAAATTTTTTGTTCTGCCACGTGTCCCATAATAGACCTAGATACTCCAACGACTTTTGTGGGACAAGGACTGACTTGGCAGTGTTTACGATCCATCCTAGCTCTTGCATAGTTCTGAGCACAATCTGCGTCTGGTCCAATAATTTGGACCTGTCTTGTCCTACTATTAAATAATCGTCGAGAAATACTACAATACGAATTCCCTGTTCTCGAAGAATTTCTGCAGTCCAGTTGGAAAGGGACGCAAAAACTTTTGGAGCAGTCGCCAGCCCAAATGGCAAACAAGTCATTTGTAGGAGTTGACCCTTGTAAACGAGCCTTAAAAAACAACGATGGGACGGTGCTACGCTCACATGATAGTATGCCTGTGTGAGATCGATTTTCACCATCCAATCGTTTGGCTGCAAAACCTCTGGAATCCGATGAACTGAAATTAATCTGAATTGAGTTATTTTTAGAAATTGATTGAGACGTTTTAAATTGAATATCGGGCGCATGGAACCATCGCCTTTTGGGGTCAAAAATAGGGTTGACAAAAAACTGGGCGTTTCGGGGGCACATTCTAAGATTTGTTCCGTTAGCAAATTGTTTATTGTCTGGTCCATTTCCAGAGATGGAACCGTTTGATATCTGAAGCTTGTGAACAGTGGTAAGGCAAGAGGTGGTTGGGCCTGAAAAGTGATTTTGTAACCCGCTATTATTTTGAGCAAGGAGGCAGGTGCGCCTTTTCTCGCCCAAGCATTCACAAACATTGTTAACCTCCCCCCCTGAAACGCCTGCACAGAGTCAATACTTTCTTTCACCTCTACCCCTGCCACGTGGGGCATAGGCTTGGTTACCTTGGCCTGGACGGTTGAAAGGCTTTTTCGGGCCTGCCGAGGTTTGTTGTCTTGCACTAAATGATTGTGGTTTAAACTGAGGTCGAAAAAACCGTTCATTATTAGCATAAGCTGGAAAATCATAGCTATTATTGTAAGGGTGGAATGTTCGCACGCCTTGAGGAGACTGCTGTCTATGGTTGTGGAAACTGAACGGTGCCGAGGAGCGACCGGACTGATTGTAGTAGCCACTAGGTCCAGGTTGCGCAGCCTGGGACCCGGGAGTAATTCTCTTCTCTTGCGCAGAGAAGGAAGGTCTATTAATTGCAAATACTTTATTTACCCCCCCGTTGCTCTTTATAAAATCGGTTAATTGCTCTTTATCGAATAAAAACTCACAAGATGGGGGAATCTTTTTTATACTAGATTTGAAAAACTTGTCTTTTACCATATTCAGAAAATGTTCCCTTCGTTGTTCAATAATATCGGCCCTGCGACCACAAATCAGTTGTAAACAATCAAGAGAAATTTTTTGAAAATCACCAGAGAAAATGTCTTTAATTTTTGACATTAACGATTCTCTATTTATATGGTCACTATCCAGAGTCCATTGCAGTAACTCAGATACCCCTTTCTTTAAAGCATCACTTTGCATAATCATGGCATGAGTAATAGCACCCAAAGACTTGTCGGTTGCAATTAAATTGTTTGCTTTTTCAAACTGTTTAATTTCCTCATTTACTTCCAACTCAACAAACCCCGGCCTGGCATTGTACGATTTTTGAATTTCAGAATAACGGACGTTTGTCCAATTCTCTGAACTAAAATGTTGTAAAGAATTTAGTAATTGTAGATGTTCCTGAGAGGTATGTGCAATAGTTGGCTCTTTAAGATTTGTCGTCATATCAAAATTGAAGGTTAGGGCCGGCTCGGCGGGCACCTCACTACCCACAATTTGTTCACTTTGTTCATTTTCCGCATTCGAACAACTATACTCGGGAGGGTACCAGCCCGGAGGGGGATAGGCATTGCATGCTAAGAAGTTCTGAATTTCACTTACTTGTTCGGTAAGGCGTTCCAGTGCCTTACCGTCTTTACGTGATCTCTTAGCATCGCCTGCTTTGCTGCTCTTGCCCTTCCGCTTGCGCAGGATAGGTCGCGCTGTAGGACCCCTGTCATCCTCTTCGGAAGATGACGAGGACGTTGAAGATGTCTGATCACGCATTTCTTCTACACTACTATTTTTTGACATTCTTCACAATAATTCCCAAACTATAACTTTAACTTAACAATTTCGAACGCTAACAGCGTTAATTTACTGATTTATTTAAATTGTACGTCTACACGGCACGAAACTCAAGACGCCAATGATGAGAGCGGCCGGTGCCTCACCTGGTGAACATGGCGGACGGAAGTCACCTCCCTCCGCGTGTTAAAAGGGACTTCAACGATTATATTACGGCCGGAAACGGAAAGACTGTCATCTCAATATTGTTTACAAGGCCTCGAATAACGGGGAAAGACATAATGCTAAATCCGAATAACCTTACACTATGATGATTTTAGGCGATTAATATTAATATACATTTTAGCAAAATACATTTCAAATATTTGCTATAAATTAATGAAAGAAACATAACCCACTGATTCCTGAAATACAGTTTAAAAAGTAGTTCTAGAATCTATAGACTCATTAATTTAATGTTATAATAATTATGTCAATAAATATTTTCGTATTTGTTATTTGAATTTGCACGTAACCAAACTAGAAGACCTTCATTATGACATTGAACTAAAACGTAATACTGAAATAAATTTCAAAAATTGAATTGCAAGGCTTATGTTCAGCCAGTCGCCAGAAGTCTTGGTCTTTATTATTTCAATCGACTTCAAATTCTCATCGGTTCTCAATTCAACTTTATTTCTTATGTTTGTTACCTCAGAACTTTTGAATGGGAGAACTGATTTTTATGATTATTTTTATTTGAAAGCTGGTGGTTCCCATTTGATCCCATTTCAATTTGATCAAGATCTATCAAGTAGTTTTTGAGTGATCCTTAATAATGCGTATTTTTATTTAGACTACATTGATGTTCTCATTTTTGCGTGAAGAAGTTTTAATCCAAAATGTATTCCTAATTAAAAGATTTCCACCACAACAACTGTTTTTCCGCAAAAAACATGACATTATTCCCCCGGCTGCCCCTCTGATGCCCCGGATGCCCCGTGTGCCTCGGGGCACTCGCTGCGCGGTGAACATTTTTTATTTTACGTTAAATTACAACCACAAAGTCCACAAAGATACGCAGACAAAGAGGAAATTGTGCGCGAAATTGAGAACAATAATTGGCTTCATAAGCACGTAAATGGTTTTTTTTTTGTTTACGGGTAATTATTTGCCCTTTTCATTAAAATAAACGTTTCAATTTTAAAAGTGAACAAGAATTATTGTTGTTGTATATACAAAAAAAAACTTTTTATGAATATCTTTCGTTTCAATATATTGCGATAAAGCCACCCTTTGTTCTACTATTCTTTGTAAGATTTTTTTAGGTAAATTGTTATGTATTAGTTGGTGTTCAATAAAGTACCTATTATTGAATTGTATTGCATACTCATATTTGGAAAATGATTAGGAATACTTAATTTTAATTAATATTAACTAACTGATGTATTATAAATATTATTAACTTAACTCTATTTCAGAGTTTAGATTTTTGAAAATTATGTTTTAATCATTTTCTTTGAGAATCTAACATTCATTAAAAGATTCTTGTCCATAATATTTATTTTTATGGTTATTAACCCACACCAATAAGATTAATATTTGCGTGAGAGTAAGCAGAAACGTCATTAATTGTGTGTAGAACTGCAAAGCTAGTGAGGGTACTAGTTAATCCGGTCTCGTCAAACCTCACTGGTTTTCAGGGTAACTATGGGTTTGTAGTTAGTAATATCCGTAAGTTTGACAGCTACGTTTTTTTAAATTTTTTTTTATGTTTTAGCTCCACACCTCCGTGTATTTAGCCAGTGTCAAGTAATTGATAATTTATCAAGTTAATCGTATTTCACGCAAATATGTGTCAAGTCACAGTCGAAGTCAACAAGTCAAGTCATAGTCAAGTAATAGTCTAGTCAAAGTCATACTCCTAGTAAAGTGGTGGCAACTTTACTTGAAGCTTCTTATGTAGTTTTGGAAACAACTCGAAAAGAAACGTTTCACCATCATTATACCATTTTCCCACACTCACGCCTGTAATCCAGCACTTAACGAATAGAATGCCACCAATTTTATGCAGTAACACTGAAAATAGCACAAGTTTTGGAAAATAATACAATGCGGTGACGCTATCTTTTTCGCTTTCCCGCCAAATCACTCTACTAAGTTTTCACTGAAACTATTGAAATAAAAAAAAAGATTTCCAAATGACGCAGATTTGATGTAACAACATAAAAAAACGAGTTTTGGCGGGATATCGAAAAAGATCGCGTCATTGCATTGTATTATTTTCCAAAACTTGTGTTATTTTCAGTGTTAGTGCATAAATTTGGTGGCATATTATTCGGTAAGTGCTGGATTACATGCATGAGTGTGGGAAAGTGGTATAATGATGGTGAAACGTTTCTTTTCGTGTTGATTCCAAAACTCCATAGAAGTTTCTGGTAAAGTTGCCACCACTTTACTAGGAGTATGGCTTGACTAGACTAGACTATAACTTGACTTGATGACTTCGACTGTGACTTGACTTGACCACATATAATCATATATTAACTTGAGAAATTATCAAATACTTGACACTGGCTAAATACACAAAAGTGTGGAGCCAAAAAAAAACGAACGAATAGAGAAACTGTTCCTTTTTTTGAAGTTAAAATTTGGTGGAAACATTACATGAGGCGTCATTTTTAGCTATGTTTGTAATCTAGCATTGATTAAGAGAAAATTGTATTGTAGAATTATAGAATATAAAATAGTCTCTATTTTATTGTACCACCGAATCTCGATGGTCTTGGTCACCCTACTTTTGTCGCTTGAACGGAGAGCTAGCTATAATTGCTGTCACTAATCCACCTGCGGCTGAATTACAATCCCAATCTCGGAACTGTACGGAAACATGTTTAATATCGATAATATGTCGATAATAGTGATGAGCTATGGGGACGAGTACTACAATTCTATATATAATACTGTAATACCATTCATATTACAGACGTGGCTTAAATCATCCCTTTAGATGCAAACAGTCCAATGATGATGGGTGATCACAGAGGAAAGAAAAACATAACGCGCCCTGATACAGACGAAATTTGTAATTAATAATTTTCGAAAATTGTGACACGCTTAAATTGTATGAAACGTGTTAAGCAAAGCGCATCTATCTAGGCGCGTGTGTAATTTTTTTCTTGTATATAATACATAACCACACACTATTTATTTTTATAAGCACTGATAGACAGTTCTTCTTCGTTAGATTTTTATGTATAGGTACTTTGCTTTACGGTTCATTTCTGCTGACCTATTTTGATTCCTTCCAGTCATTATACCTTTATGCCTTGGCCATCCACGACCTGCGTGTTTTTTTATGTGCCATCTACCCAACCTAACGTCCATACGGTCTATAATCCTATCAAAAGCTTTTTTTTTTGAGTGGAGTAAATGTACTCGCACTTCCCTGCCACCACGGGGGCGGTGGCAGGGGGTATGTGGGACTCGAACCCACCAAAACCCCCCCGTGAGCCCTCTTCCGCCGTACCGGGGCGAGAAGGGGTCGCGACTGCAGTCCAGCCAACTCGCCCCTGGCGGCAGGCCCTTTCGGGCCTCTCCGCGCCAATGGATGACCTTGAGCGATGAGGAAGGATGAGCGAAGTGGGTGACCTTGGTGAGCAAGGTCACCCACCAGACGTGGTGGGCCGTGCAAGCCGGCGGAGAGTCCCCTGGCTCTCCACCAGTGGCCCCACTACGGGGGAGCTATCAAAAGCTACGTCGTTCCCGTTCAACCCTAATACCTACTTTTGAACACCATAAAGAAAATAATTTTTGAATCCGATTCTTTTTTTAATTTAAGGCACAGACATAAATATTATCGAATGACGGAATATTTTACCTAAATTCCCCGTTTTCACCTTTCAGTCTTGTTTTCTTGCAACACTCGTAGAAAGTAGCCCCTATAGATATCTGTGACGATAAAAATAAAAACAAGTGACTTATAGAGCCTCTACGCTATCTTACAGCTTTCGAACTTGACGGCTACATATTTTACACAAAATTATTAAGCAACTTATCTTATGTACACAAAAGGGTTGGAATCCATTGCAATTTATATATTCTAGAATAGATAAAATCGAAACAATTCAACAGTTAACTAGCCCATTAAGCGTTAATACTACTAATGAATCTCGGGCGTCTAAATAAGACAGATGTCTTGGAGACAAGCGGAGCGATAAATTGAACTCCGGACCTAAACTAAATTTAGAGCCAGTGACATACAATCTTAATTGCTGCGGGCTCTCCGACTCCAATTTACAAGCATTGGTCTTGGTTGGCTGCTTTACAGACGAGTTTAAACTTAACATTGACACAGTATGGTCGGATTTTCGATGAAAGCAACATTTCCCAGGATTTAAGGCTGACTGTTGTGTAAATACGTTGGCGGATTAACAGTTGTTAATGTTTTGGGTGAGTACTTGATTAGTGATTAAGTAAGCATGAAAGTTAATAGCGTTACATTAAGTTTTACCATTAAAATATATAAGGGAACATAATAGAAGCCTTTTAATATTTTTACCCTGAAAATAACAACGTAATACACCTCTCTTGAAAAAATATACTATAGATGCTATGGAAAACTTTTATTATTCACTACAGAAGGTATCCTTTCTTCTTATATAGACAGAACATTTTAATCGCCTTAGCTGACTTTTCTGAACAAGTGATGCACAATAACAACCGGCACTGCTGGCTTCATCCCTTCCGAAGAATCCTTGATGCGATAAATGATTCATCCTTCCTTCTTTCTGCTGCAATTATAGTGGTTACTTAGTCAGCCCTGGCACAGAATTGGTAGGTAATAGTTATAACCTAGTATCAGAATTTTTAAGACGCTTGAAGGCTTTGTTTTGACAACAACTGTCTTTGTATAGGTAACTGTTATGTGTTAGGTCGACAACCGGGACCCACAGCTTACAATAAAAACAAGTGTAATCATACTGTAATCACGTCTTCTGTGGTATCAATCAATAATTAGGCGTTCAAGTATTACGTAAGCAGATTTATTACAATTATTTACCCCCCATACCCCTTGTCAGCAAAAGTAAGCAAAGCTCTTACCCCTCCCCCCATGCTTACGTAAACGTTTTACAATTAATGTATTTTTTTTAAATACAATAATAATGTTTAGTGTTTCAAACAAAGACAATGTGAGGGTTGCTATTCGTGTAAAAAGGTAAATAACCGCCGATGATGTAATCATCATCTAGACTCCCCTACCCCCATGTCATCCAAAATAAGCAAAGCTAAGACCCGCCACCCCTCATAGTGCTTACGTAATACTTGAACGGCCCCTTATGACCTGTAATGGATATCTCATTATTATGTACCAGAGGCGATCTGTGGTTTGACCAGCAACTTACCTGGTTCAAGAGAAATAATCTGTATGCAAATTTCATACAAAAAGGATTAGACGTTTTAGTGTGAAAGCCCCATAAATAAACAAACAAACAAGCAACGTTTCATTTTCATTGGCAGGGACTATAGTAATGCGAAATGGCGCCCGCTCCGCTTCTCGCGTCGCTCATAAACAAGTCACTGCCGATATTCTCACAATAATAATATAATTTGGTTACTTGCTAATAGGAGGGGTTCCAAGCAGAGGGCAATTTTGCAAGATATTACTGTTTCTGATTATATTAGTCGCTGAACTTTGTCGCTCTCGATGTGATTAAGAACTCGAAAAACAAATTATCATGAGCTGAGACGCTCTAATTACTTACTTAGCTTAATTAAATTTGGTTTAAGTAAGGCACTTCTTACAGAAGCTGTTGTTTTAAACAGTTGCAATAACTTATACGCGTAGTGAGTAGGTATACCGACTGCTTAAACAGAGCTCGAATGAACGAAAATCATGACCAAAAAAATTACACATTTCTATTTAGAGCACTTTTATTATTAAAATACATTATTTATAATAAAATTTTCACAAACAACCAAAATGCGGTGGCATGACCAGACCACAGCGGTATATTATTTGTTAAAGCGTAGCTCAAAGCGCGGACAATAATTAGGATTTGGGAATAATAGTATAATACCTAAGTACAGTGCCATCCATGTACCATCCAGTTTCCATCCAAAGGTTGTTTTGAAGAGGTCGCTACTAGTGATAAGACCACCCATTGTTGCACTAGTACGTAAGATTTATTTTATTCTTGTATTTATTGTAAATTTCATTGGTGAGTCAATAAAGAGTTATCTGGAGTGCCACAAACTTTTAGTTCGAAGTGCCTGATTTATAAAAAGGTTTACGACTTACGAGTCCCTTTCTTCGTCATACCTACTTGCAAAATGTGGAAGCTTTGTAATTTTTTTCGCAGTGCGACAAATGAGGAATGTTAAGGGTTTGTAATCTTCAGGGTTGGTTGGTAGGCATTGACAACACTGCAACAGTGCTAGAAAATATGCGACAGTGACCATCAAGAGAGAATTGTGGTGTTGACAAAAAAGTTGCGTTTCACCCGTCTACACATTTATGACGTCCAAATCGCTCCCGCTTATAGCTATGCTCTTCAACAAGTTTCAGTCAATTTCGACAATTTCATTCCTGCGTCAAGCTAAGTCCTAATTTCAGGCAGAAGCCAATTTCACGATACAATTTCCAATTTTATTAGCTACTGCGCCGTACTAGGCCTGAGATTTAGAACTTTCAAACGGGTTTAATTTAAGCCAGGCTTTCAGGCTTAATTGGTCTGAGTATGTATTTAATTCGTACATTCTGTAGCGGGTATGTGGTGAGTAAACTTTAATGTTTAGGCCAAGATCGTTGGTAAATAAATAATTTTACTCTTGGTTTAAAGATCTCACGCTCTTAAATCCGCCAATTTAAATACATATTCTAATCAATAAATTTTTAGTTCCATTCTTACTACACTTATACTTGTAATTAAAATCGCTATAATTAGTTTATATATACTAATGAATGTTATTTAGAGGTTAAGTTTTTGAGTTAATGTAAAAGCTAATCTCTATAACTACAGATGCGTTTCTAAAATTTTTCTCACTTGTAGAAAACTAACTAAGTACATGTAAACTTCTGAGACATTTGAAGCACTATTAGTAAGCAACCTCCAGATATGCTTACAGTTTCACAATAAATCGGTAATAGTTTCGTGGTATTCACTTCACTGTCGAAGACCAACTAAAATTAACCGACAATGTTCGGCCTTGTTTAAAGAGCCGGCGGAACAAGTTCCCTCCATAACAGTCGACAACAACGCCACCATGCGGCGAGTCCACAAAATGACCACAAGTCAATTACACTATTGAATATTACTTTCTTACGATAAATATTGTAAATAATTTGACCAACTATGGCAATTCTTTATTGGTAATTTATATACATTACCCTGAATACGGTCTTATGAATGTCATAAGACCGTCTGTACTAAAGATTTACAACTCCTAAGTTCGCACTTACGGATCCGTCTATGACGTACTGCAATGCATTTGACGTATCTACTAGAAATGTCGTCTGGGTCGCCAAATGAGTATCGGGCAGCGACCTTTTATATGTATAATTACAGTCTAATTAACTGAATAAAATAAAAATCGTAATATTCACCAACTTCTTTATTTCTTCTTAAGCCAATTATTTACAAAATCTAACTACAAAGTAAGCGTGTCAAAACTTTAAAAAACCATTTTATCTAAGTCTTTGAGTAAAATATGGCTGAAGAAAAATTCTTCTAAAAATTAGTTTTTGAGAAAAACTGCGGTTTTCGGGAACCAATAGACATACACATGCAACGTTTTCCCAATATTTTCACAAATACAAAGAACAATAAGTACATATAAAAATGATTCCGAAATGTAAAAATTCTTATAGAGACGTAGTAAGAAAATATACATTTTAGTTACATAATTACTGACTCGAGAATATTCCTTTTATTAGCACAAAACAAAATCACAACTACCACAATGTTGAAACAACAAGCGTAACCACATCGCCTAATCTATCCTTTCCTTATATTAAACTAATATACCTAAAACTAAAAAATCTGTGAACATTTTATATCTATGAACTAGAAATAGGCGCCAAAGGATCTAGAATCCGAACTTAAAAATATACCCAATCCATAGACAATGCGAAAGTAAAACGCGAAATAAAGTTTTTATCAATGAAAACATGGTATATATTCTATAAATATTGCCTCTTAATTATATATTTACAAAACTTAAATTTAACTTACTAGTAACTTAATTTGTAATAAATGTACAAATAGTTTGTTCCAAAGGCAGAAAAACGGTTACTGACCGGTATTATGTTAGCGTAGAGGAAACGATAGTATCGCTATCCATACAATAAATTGCTTTTATGTTGTTTAAGCATCATGCATTGCTCATGCAATAATAATAAAGTTTTTAGTAATGTCCATGAAATAAAAACCAAATAAACTTAGACAAAAATAACTATTCAAGTAAATGCCAAAATCCCAAATATTTAGGTAACAATCAACAAAAATCTAAAAGTAGGTCTATCTTTAGTTAATTGACATTTTGATCCATGAACGCTGTTGGTCTCCATCGATCTTTAACATGATAAAAGTTTAGCCCCCTTCAAAATAAGGAGTGGTATAACTTTATTATCGGTTTAATTTTACCAATTTTTATGATTTGTACTTGAAAACTTATGTAACATATCATTTTCACAATTGAAGGGGTGAGAATAAAAAGGATTTAACTGATTTTTTTGACTAAATGACTTATGGGTATCGTTGGATTCAGCGTGAAATTATCTTCAATAATACATTCTCAAAATACCGAAATGAGACTTAAATCTCGAGATTTTGAGTCTAAAAATGGTTTATCTGTCACAGGAATACAGTACGCTTAGCATAAAAACATTATTTCTTTTATTATATTATATTTTTACAGTAATTGTAAATTAGTACTATATTTAGTAATTTTAAATAGAATTAAAACATTTTCAAGCAACTGAAACTTACATAAACCTTTTCTATTACCTTATAAGTACTCTACATTAAAATGACGCCGTTGACGTTTAAAGTAAATTTTCTCGAAACTGTCTATTTGTCAGTTAAATCCTTTTTATTCTCAACCCTTCAATTATGAAAATAAACAGAGCCATGCATAATAAGCACACACGCACACATGATTATATTTTAACATTCACAAGAAAAAAAAACAACAATGACAGTTGTGACTTTTCCATGTAAATATTATGATAGTCACATTTTCATTTAAGCCGTAACGGCCAATAATAGACGGTACACTGAATGAAAAAATACTTTGTAAATAAATAAAGAGCTTAATTATTATTTATTTTAAATACACCTCATGTAAATTAAATCTAAACCAGCACTAAGTTTTCAATTACCTAAGATCACACAATTTTATTCTAATTTATTTACATAAAAGGTTATAAAACATAGGTACTTTTTACTGAAATATAAAAGTAAGTACATTCACACACACACACACACTACACAAAATGTATTGTAAACACGAAACGGAGAGTTTTGGCGGGAATGCGAAAAAGATTGCGTCACCGCATTGTATTATTTTCCTATACTTGTGTTATTTTCAGTGTTAGTGCATAAAATTGGTGGCATTCTATTCGTTAAGTGCTGGATTACAGGCGTGAGTGTGGGAAAATGGTATAATGATGGTGAAACGTTTCTTTTCGTGTTGTTTCCAAAACTCCATAGAAGCTTCAAGTAAAGTTGCCACCACTTTACTAGGAGTATGACTTGACTATGACTTAACTTGATGACTTGGACTGTGACTTGACACATTATATAATATAAATTAACATGAAAAATTAATAATTACTTGACACTGGCTAAATACACAAAAGTGTGGAGCCAAAACAAAACATAAAAAAACACGAAACGAACCCTGCACAACTAGTACTTTGTTTTGAAAATTCGGAGAAAAGGTTATAAGTATGACATATTATTTGCCTTCTCTTTTTCTCTACGTAATTCAACATATTTCAACTGTGATATAATTATTTATTACCATAGATTAATTTTATATATCAACGTTTATATAAACGTTACTTATGGTGGTTGGTTAGGTAAACGTTCATTTTTTTAAAACCCTATTATTGACAAAGTTACTAAAAACCTGAACTTAATCTAGGTAATTTGACAGCTTTAAAAATGTTGCCATCACCAAAGAGTATATATATACTATACGGTACGATGGTTTGGAACTGTCAAACCAAATTTAGTTTTAAATTCAGAATTGGCATGCAATCAAGCATTCGGCACACCTGATGTTAAGTGGTCACCAACATTGATCTAGAACATAAGAAGTAAGCAGCATCACACGTTCATGAAGGTTCAATAGGTCAGAAGTTCAATGACCTCGGTTTCAAAGTAGTTTTATTGAGGAATTGATGAGCCAGCATCGTCAAGTCCAGTTGGTCTTGCGTTTTGCCGCAAGCGAAGGTCTTCCATTTCTCATCGCACTGTAGAAAATAAACGGTATTAAGAAAATGTTTTTACTAATTAATAAATATTTTTACTAATAAATAAATATTTCTCTAATTAATAAATATTTCTACTAATCAATAAATGTTTTTACTAATTAATCAAAACATACATAAGTAATGTAAATTACATTTATACAGCCTCTGCGGTATGGTTGAGCAGGTCGGCTCATAGCACGGAAGCGGCGGGTTCGATTCCCGCAACAGAGCAATTAATAGTGCATAGAAAGGAAAAAAACTTACACAAATTGTTCTGTGCTACTTCACAAATTAGTTTGTTGATTACTTTAAACGGGCGATACTGCAATCTATCTAAATATATATAACTCAAAGGTGACTGACTGACTGACTGACAGTGATCTATCAACGCACAGCCCAAACCACTGGACGGATCGGGCTGAAATTTGGCATGCAGGTAGATGTTATGACGTAGGCATCCGCTAAGAAAGGATTTTTCGAAATTCCACCCTTAAGAGGGTGAAATGGGTGGTTGAATTATTGTCCCATAGGCCACGCCGCGGGCGAAGTTGCGGACAGAAGCTCGTAAATGATAAATCCAGAAAATAATACCAACCAATATAAAAGAGACTGGCTCATCTTCGAGTTCGGTAGACTGTTCCTCGAACTTTATGGAGCGCACCGCAGAACGCTTCGGCATTGTGTCTTCTGGGTGTGGTATCTAGAATTTTAATTAGTCTATGGTATTTTTTTGAAGGTGTTGCCAGCTTTTAGCAGCTTCTATGAGAATTTTCTTATGTAAAATATGATCTTATAATGTTACACGCAAAATTTAACGCACTTTTAACCTTTAAGCATTTTAGCATTCAACAAGTAGTATTCGAAACTTACAATAAATAAATAAAAACTAAAAATTTAAATTAACCCGTTGGTGGAAGGGAAGTGTCCAGAATGCTAGCAGCATACCATGTTGAATGGCAATGCTTATTTTTTATGCAAAATAAAAGCCAGAATTCTGGATGTATTTTATTTATATCTTGCATTTTTAGGTCTAGTTTAGTTTTGTATTTGGAATGTTTATTTATTAGTTTAAAACGTATTCTAGAAAAATACCGTAATAAAAATTATTTAAAAAAAACTATGTATAAAATATTTGTATTTTATAATTCTAAACATATTTCTAAGTATTACAAAGCTAATCCAATTTAAGACGGAAATGGTAATACTGCGGTGAGTTATATTACTTTGTATCCCTATTTTAATTTGGTATGATTAAAAGGATTTTTTTAAGTGCTCCAAATCATTTCTTTTTGAGTAGATATTTTTTATCAGCCTGCATAAAAGGTTAAGGCCATTAGCAAAAGGGCTCATGGCTTAATGGGATCAATAGTTACCTATTTAATAATAATATCACGTTCCCTCTGCTAGGACACGCGGCTTTTCTCACCGGGAGAGTTTAGGCCATAATTTACAACCATACTAATGCGCAGCTTGGTGGTGAAATATTGTGGTTTGGGACATGAGATATCACGATAGTTTCTTAGTAATACATTCCTTTGCCATTCTAAATTGTATTACCACAAATTATCAAGCAGTAAAGAAAACTTTAACGCTATTTTTGTATAACAAAAATATTATATTTTTTTTAAATAAAATCTAAAAACAGCAAAAGGATAAAATAAATCAACAGTAATAAAGTAGACAAATACATTTATTGAAATAAAAAATGACATCGGTACTTTGGATTGTGGAATGGAATACAAACAATATTGACAGATACACTAAACTACCAAAAAAGAAAAAAAAAACACAAATGTCAATACAAAGTGTTGCCATAAATACAAAGAAAAACTACCACTACAGAATAAATTAAAACATTCTTTAAAAAAACATAAATAATAACAAAAAAACAATTGCTATAACAATAAAATAAATAAATAAGATTTTTAGAAGATTCAACACTGGTCTGTCAATATTGCAGGAAGGATTTTGGCGGGAAAGGAAAAACAATAACGGAGAGATGGAATATAGATATTTAGGTGAATGTCATTTATTTATTTCAAATAAAGTACCCTTAAGTATAGCCGCCGATTTATATTTAAAATTGCTATAAATTTAACAAAAAAGTGACCATAGTAAATATTACTAAATTACACAACCAATGATGTGATAAAGAAAAAAATTGTCAATAATTTAGTGATTTAGTCAAAACGACGGATATAAATTAGTATAAAAATGTTAATATTTTAAAGGCAAAAAATACAAAGCAAATACTAATAGTAATAGAATTTCTAAAATAAATAAATACAAGGGATAGGAAAGGTTGCTTAATTAAAGGATAAGTTAGTGATTTGTTTTTAGTCGAAGTATTTAACTTATTTTTAAATACTGTAGACTTATTATAATGACTTTCAGTTTGGTTTAACAACCACAAAATTTATGAGTAAGCACTCGAAACTTTGTTAGTTTTTACAACTATTTTATCAATGTAATGTTTGTTTCTTTGTTAATTATTGTATTTTCATTACGATTTTCTTCTCGCTCATTATTGTAACAAACAAGGAGTTTTATCTAAAATCTAAAATTAATACTTCAAAATGTGCTTATTTAGTAAATATTTTAAAACCTAGTAACACTAAAATTCAATTTGGTGCGTGGTAAACTTGAGGTATATTAATTTTAAATTACAAAAAATGCAACAAATAAGCTTTGGCCATTATATTAATCGTAAATAAACCATCAAACATCGATCGAAAATAGAAAACTTTATCAAAAATAGTTGTTCATTACAAACAATCACTTTCAACGTTTGTATTAAACATTAATATGAAAAGTTTGTTTAATTATCGACCTTAACGTGGTTCATTTAAAGTTTACAGCCCTTGGAACTTTTAAGGTGTTATACCTCAAACAATTTGTTACATAACTTAGTTAATTAAACGCTAAATTCTTTACCAATATATTAAATTAGAAAATTCACAACGTTCATAGTTCATTTGATGAAAAGTTCATCTTTGGCTTAATAACTATAATATCGTCTAACGTTTGGTGCAATCTTATTTCACGATACGTTATTAATACGCAATAATATATTTCAGTACGCAAATACTTGAAAGTATTTAGTTTGATTGGATGAAAATTTATATTTTTCACATTTGGAATGTAGTTGGTGTTTCGTTTAGTAGGTACGTACAATCTAGGTTAGTACATATACAAGCATGACATCTCTACACAGTTGTTAATAATGTAGAATCGTTTTTTATTTAAGAGCAATTTTGTTTCGTGATCCGCGGGAAATATAAATTTCCGATGTCCTTTTACTAAAAATTTTTTTTGGTTAGTCGAATTTTTATCTCACTACGATAAATTAAATAATAACCACATTAAAGAATAGTAAATTCAAAGAGTAGTCTTCACAACTTGATATTAAAACCTTTGAGGACGATTTTAGTTCAAAACACTTATGTTCATTTTATATAATACTTAAGTTTATCTGACCTCGTAATTTATACAAAAGAAGTATTAGTTTACTTTAAACTATGTGTCACGTATTCCCGTATTCATGCAACAAAAATGTGTGCATCACGCATCTTTTGTCAAAGTTTTGTGTGTGTTTTGTTTGCAGTCGGTTGAAAAGTCTCATTTTGATTGTATTTTTTGGTCACATCATATCTCATTCATTTATAAAACGATTTGGAATTTTTTTTACTTGTAAGGAAGGGTATACTTTCAGATTAATCTCGTAAAAATGTCATCAAAATTAAGTAAATAAAAAGGCAACAAAGGTACAAAGGCGAACTTAATGCTAATTAAAGTTAATTAGCATTAAGTTCGCCTTTGTACCTACATTTGTTGTTTGTGCAATAGAGCATTTTCTATCTATCTATGTATCTAAAATCGGTTCAGAAATTTAAATCAAATAACTGGAACAGTATGTATATCACCCAAATATGTTCACGTTATGAAATAAGGGCGAGAAGTCGGTTTAAACCCCTTTTTTATAAGGATATTATAATGTACAACATTGAGCGATGTTGCGTCGCGTTGTCCGACCATCAAAAACATATGAGGGTTTAAAAAGCCAATTGATCAGCCGGAATGTTCACTTCCAAAATGACTTATGTACCTACAAGGTAAAAGATGTGGTATTTCAATAAAGAGTGAGAGAGAAGATTTACTATTTGAATTTAAAATACACGCTATCGAAATATCTGGCAACATCGCAAGAAGATTGGCAACGTCGCACTCCTTTATGAACGCCTAGTATAATCCTGACCACTCAGTAAGTAATAACTTACAATTTTCTTTGTCTTACTTCAACACTCCCGATTTTAAGATATACATCTTGGATATTATAACCAGTGGCGTGTTCAAGCCTCAATAAATACCAACTTTTATTAATGTAGGTACTACATATTATTGTATATAAAAAACTCGTTTGAAAACATTTCTTCTTGCCCTGTATCTCGGTCGCCCCACCAATGATTTTCCTTTTGTAAATCATTATTTTTAGTCATTTTATTGGTTAGAATTTCGTCGATTTTAGAGGTAGACGGTTTTTGATTGGTTACTTTATATATATGATCAGTTAGCGCGTTCGCTAAAACAGCTTTGGGTGCTATTAAATTATCACAAGATAGATCGTTCGAATTATTTATAGTTCTTAGCCTATCAGCGTTTAGACGTGCGAAAGTCCGAGGCGATTCTACGTTGGTTATATCTTTGAAAACGTTTGTATTTGAATCATAATTTGGTCTTACTTCTTTGAAATTTTCGTAAGGTTTAACCTCTTTGTAGTTTTTGTAAGGCTCCTCCTTGAAACCTTTGTAATGTTTAACCTCTTTGAAATTTTCGTATGGCTTAATTTCCTTGAAACTGTCAAACGGTTTAAATTCTTTAACATCCTCATACGATTTAACCTCCTTAAAGTCATCAAACGGTTTAACCTCTTCGAAATTTACGTAAGGTTTAACCTCTTTGAAATCCTCGTAAGGTTTAACCTCTTTGAACATTTGCGTGTTATTTTCGTAGGTTTGGTACAAGTTAGGGTTAGGTAAAGGATTAGTAGGGACATTGGACCCGTGTTGTACCTTTGTTTTCTCACTGATGACGGATTCAATGTCCAAGTCTTCGTATTTCAGTGGTTCTGGTGTGTTTTCTCCGCTCATTAGACTGTGCAGGCTCGTAGATTCTTCTAGAACTGAATTCTTGACTATGGAAGGCGGTGAGAACATGACTGAACTGTCACCAGCCAAGGTTTTGCTCTGTAACAAAGGAAATTTTGAATTAATTTAGAGTTAATATTACTGCGACAACACGCTCGCTCCTACGTGGAAACTGCTTTTTGACTGGCCCGATAGCTCAGTTGGTAGTAACTTTGCCTTCTGAACTGTGGGTTATGGGTTCGATTCCCACCCAGGGCAAACATTTGTGTGATGAACATAGGTGTTTGTTCTGTGTCTGGGTGTGATATTGAATTCTATGTATGTATGTACAAACAAAAAGTATCTAAGTATTGTATCAGTTATCTGGTTCCCATAGCACAAGCTTTGGTTAGTTTGGGGCTAGATGGCGTTGTGTGAGATGTCCACACATATTATTATTATTATTATTTGCTTTTATCACCAATTGCTATCACACAAAACCAATCTAACACATCCCCACCACTTAATGTTTTTTCCTATACTGTGTGTATATGAATCAAGATTTTCAAAAAATTGAATGTTTTTTGAAAATCTTGATTGTATGTCCAGATTAAGCCTAGTTTTATTATTAATATAAATAGATTAAGAAGGTTTATACAGTTTTAATGAAACGACGGTTATTATTAGGTCTTTACCTATGAAATTGCCGTTTTGTTTGAAAAAAGTTAAAGTATTTTTTTTTTCGAACTTATTTATTTCTTTTATTCAAAGTAATCACCCCTGCAATCAATGCATCTTTGCCAACGCTGTGGCAGTTTATGGATGCCCTTCTTGAAAAAATCAGCAGGACAGGAGACAACAAACTCTTCAAAGGCGTTTTGTACTGCCTCTCGGGAATTGAATTTTTTTCCCGCTAAAAAGTTGTCCAAATTTTGGAAAAAGTAATAGTCGGTAGGCGCAAGATCTGGTGAGTATGGCGGATGAGGGAGAGCTTCCAAACCCAACTCATGCAGCTTAGAGACGGTCTGTTGTGCAGTATGGGGTCGCGCGTTGTCGTGAAGTAGCAGTGGAGACGACCGATTGACCAAAGCTGGTTGCAGACGTGCGAGTTTCGCCATCATTGTGGTCAGTTCTTCAATGTACACATCTGCAGTAATGCTCTCGCCGTTTTGTAAAAAGCTATGTTGAATCACACCAGCACTAGACCACCAAACTGTGACCATCACCTTTCTAGGGGTCATTTTTCATTTTGCACATTGCTTTGGTACCGAACCAGGATCTAACCAACTTGCTGAGCGCTTTCGATTGTCAAAAAGAATCCATTTTACGTCGCACGTAACAATTCGGTTCAAAATTCCTTCATTTATGTGCCTGTTAAGCAGCGCAAGGCAAGTCTCGACGCGTACGTTGCGCTGGCGATCGTTAAGTTCGTGGGGCACCCTATCGGGACATCTATCAAGCTTTTTTATCTTGCCAATCTGTCGCAAATGGACCAATATTGTTTTGATGCTAACATCAAAAGCTGCTGCCAGCTCAGCTGTAGATTGAGATTCATCAGCTTCCACAATCGCCTTTAATTCATCATTGTTGACCAAAGTATCCGGACGACCACGAGGTTCATTTTTCAAGTCAAAATTCCCAGAACGGAACCGAGCAAACCAATAACGGGTTGTACGTTCGTTTGTACAGTTCAAAACCGTCGTTGATGTTACGTGTCGTTTGTGCCGCGTTGGTGCCACGACAGAACTCATATTCCATAATTACACGAAATTTCAAAGTATCCATTATGAGGAAAAATGTTGAAATGTAATGAAAATACAACGCTAATCAATAAACAAAAGACTTATTTTGTAAATAGAATGTCATATTTTTAAAACAAAATTAATTTTAATTTAGAATTCATAGCCAATCAAAACTTTTTTTTGTTCGAAAAAGTCTGTACTGCAATACGGCAATTTCATAGGTAAAGACCTATTATTTATTTTCACATTGAGCCTCTTTGGTGCGGTGTTTGAGCAAGTCGGCATAACCCGGAGCCGGTGGGTTCGATTCCCGCGGCAGGACAAGTAATTGGGCACAGAAAATAAAGCGCAAATACTTGTTCTGAGTCTGGGTGCCGTAGGACCATGGTTCTCGTAGTTCCTGGGTCCCTAGACACAGGGAATCCTTTTTAGGGTCCAGGATCTATGTATGTGATTGTTGGGCGTTTTTATTATTGTTATTTTATTACTAATCAATAAACAAATAAAACTAAATTAAATCTAAACTAACATAAAATAAGTATCTAAATCTAAAACTATAAATAACGAAAGTTATAAATAAAAAACCGCGTTTAAGTCCCTGTCTGCGGGTAAGGTGCCCAAAAAACATTTCCTCTTAGAATGGCCAAAGAAAGAAAAGAAAGAACAAAAAACGTTCAACCAAATATAAAGTAGGAGTTTCAGCGGGAAAACGAAAATGATTTATTTTCCAAAACTTGTGTTATTTTCAGTGTAAATACATAAAATTGGTGGCATTTTATTCATTACGTGTTGGATTACAGGCATGAGTGTGGGAAAGTGGTATAATGATGGTGAAACGTTACTTTACGGGTTATTTTCAGAACTCCATAGAAGCTTCTAGTAAAGTTGCCATCACTTTACATGGAGTATGACTAGACTACGACTAGACTTAATGACTTGGACTGTGACTTGACATATCTGCGTGAAATATCATTAACTTGATAAATTATCAATTATTTGACACTGGCTAAATACACAAAAGTGTGGAGCCAATATACAAAAGAAAGTACTTACCGGTGTTTCAACAATAAAAGAGACGTCAGGTAGCATAGCATGGTGAGCGGAGTGTGAATGCGGGGTGGAAGTAGCTGTCCCCCAACTATGGGCCAGCGCTTTTCTTGCCTTCTTATGTACCGTTCCCGGAACATTTTCCTTGCCTTGTAGGGACGAGTCGGAACAACGACGCTTTAGGCTGCCTATCCCGGAATCGTTTACCTGGAATGAAGATAGATTTTGCTGTGAATAGGTAATGTTTTAATGGGTGGTTTTTGTTTTTTACAAATAATGTTTACAGGTAGGACTTTCTGCAAAGTTCGTTTAGGTAGGTACCACCGCTTTGCCAGTTATTCTGCCGCCAAGTAGTAGTGGCAAGCACTGCTGTGTTTCACACTATAGCTAGTGAAATTACTGGGCAAATGAGGCTTTATGATCTGAAATCAGTAGAAATCTTTTTACTAGACTGTGTGATGTCTCAGGATGACGTGCGCAGTGCAGTATGACGCGAAACTTTAATTTACAGTTCCGACTGACACTGCAGCTGTTATGGGCGACCGTGACACTTTACATCAGGCGAACGTCTAGCTCATCTCATCATCATAAAAAAGTACATACATGGTACTTCTTAGGTGGTAGGACTTTTCAGCAAAGTTCGTAAAGGTACCACCACTTTGCCAATTATTCTGCCACCAAGCACTACTGTACCTGTTTGAAGGGCACTGTCGCTAGCAATTACTGGGCAAATGAGACTTTATAATCTCACAGTCTGGTAATAAGACTGAAGAGAAGCTGATGTCTCAAGATGACGTGCGCAGTGCAGTGTCACGCGAAACTTTATATTTTAGAATTCCGAGTGACACTATTATGACTAGCTCGTCACATCATTCGTTATCATAAAAAAAACATACTAGTTTAATAACAATAATAACGCCCAACGATCACATACACAGACCCTGGACCTGTGTCTAGGGACCCAGGAACTACGAGGACCATGGTCCCACAACACACAGACTCAGAACAAGTATTTGCGCTTTTTCTTACGTGCACAAATACTTGTCCTGTCGCGGGAATCGAACCCGCCGCCTCCGGGTTATGAGCCCACCTGCTCAACCACCACACCACTGTCTAATTCAACACAAGACTGGTGTCGATTCTGTATTGCATTCTCTAAAACTAAAGTAAACTTAAAGTATGGCGGTACTCTTCTGATGAATGGTGAATGACAAAGACGGAAATATGTTAATTTCGTTTAGCTTTAGAGTATGCGACACAGAATCGACACTAATGTCTAATAGTATAATTGTATAGTGTACCTGCGCTGCATCTCCGTCATGCTGCGTCGTGAGCAGCGAATCATTTAGCGCATGTTCCGTACTTTCTTCCCTTTCTATCATCTCCGTGATGTCCTCCACGAGCCGGCCCGGACTCGACGGCGAATACCGAAGGCCGGACTTCTTGCCTAACTCCGCCATCGCCAACTTGAATGGGGTTGGGGTTCTGGGAAGAGTGTTTCGTGTGAGTAAGTGGGAAGTTAGGTCTCAACAATGTCTTCCTTCCTTCCCAAGGAAAACAACAATTGTAAATAAGGCCTTCCTGTATTTTGTTAATAAATAATAATAATAACACAACTTACAATATGTTAGTATATTAAAAGAGCATGGACCCAGGAGTCTGTGGTAAAGCAGCAATAAAAAAAAAATCATCAACCGAATAATGCTGAAAATATGCCTTCTAATAAGAGGGGGGGGATATGCCATAAACACTACGTTTAACGATAATTTACCAATGAATCTTTGTAAAATAATAATAATAAATATTTGTGTACATTTCACACTAAAGCCTCACACTAAGTAAAGCTTGTACTATGTGAACCAGATAACTGATAAAATACTTAGATACTTTTTGTCTGTAAATACACACAGAATACAATATAACACGCAAACACAGAACAAACATCGATGTTCATCACTCAAAAAACATTTGGGTCGTGGGTGGGAATCGCACCCACAACCAACAGTTCAGAAGGCATAAACTGAGCTTTGTGAAATGTCCACACACATTTGTTTATATTATACAAGGTAAGTAATGGAGCAACTTACTTGGGTGTTTGATTGCTCTTGTGATGCTGATTCCCTGGAGTGATGTTATTATTGGACGGCGTAGGCGTGTGCAATAGGGGACTTGCACTCCATTCCTGGGATAAACAACCGAAAACGTTTACAATTAATTATAATAATTAATTAGTAACTAATGAACTATTCATTTATTCAATAAATTTTTTGATAGAATTAAAAAAAAACAAAATTATTATTTGCAGTGAACAATATAGCTATACTACTATATAGCTATACTAATATGCATTAATTTCTGCGAATAGGCTATTTGACTACTATATTTTTATTACATACATAAATAATATACCTCAAAAAATAGATAACTGTGAAAACAAAACTTGAATATCTCAAAAAATTACTAAGTTACAGGCATTTTAAAATACAGAAATAGAAAGAGACAACTCAAACACGCAGTGACGTCAGTTACCAGTCCTCATAGTAACTCATTACTAAGCTGTGGTAGCTCTACATCTTTTTGGCATGTGACGTCACAAGCCATGCCTTCATAGTAGCTGTGAGGAAGCTCAACACGATCTCTGTTTTGCGAGAAAGGGACAGGCGATGAAACTTTAAAAGTGTGCTACTCCATCATTAATTTACCGATTTTACTTATTTTTACAATGATTACATTCATTTTTAACCTACTTTATGAAAATAATATTTACTTGTTCATTTTTAATAGTAGTCAAATAGCCTATTAATCCTAAGTTGTAATTATTACCTTAGCGTGAGTATGCCTCAAAGGGGTAGAATCGAAGTGGTTGAAAGGCGCGGGTGAGTTGAGGAACTGTGAGGGGCTGAATGGCAGAGCCTTTATAGGGGTGATGCCATCTCGAGCGTCCAGAGCACGGGTAATAGTGTCGCTCCATATCTGAAAAAAAAATTAGCATTTACAATCGAACCTTCGGATCGGAGTTTCTGTTATGTACCGGATTGTTAGCGCCAGTAGTGGGAAAAGAAATTCCTTTTTTTCATACAGCGTCTGTGTTTCCGGAGAGATATGACCCGGGCGTGTTCAAGAAAAGAGTGAATAGGTATTTACTTGGCTAGCATGCTACACCTTCGGTCGCATCGTCACTTCCCATCAGGTGAGAGTGTGGTCAAATGGTAAAGTTTGTAGTAAAAAAAAACAATTAGTACCTAATAATAGGCTTGCTATATAATTTGACAATTAGCACTTAGTAATTTTATATGCTTAGTACAATGACTAAATTTTAAGTACCTACATAATCTCATTTTGACTTGTAAAAGTGCTAAAAATAGCCTATTTGCAATAAAATCCTTTGACTTTCAAATGTTTATCAGCATCAGGGCATACGTTTCCGCTGGTAGGACTCGGCTTGGCCTTCTCTCGCAGGGAGAGATGGCATAATCCACGAGTGACTTCTTCTATTACCTAATTATTGAAGGGTTGAGAATAAAAAGGGTTTAACTGGCAAATTGATAGTTTCGAGAAAATTGACTTTAAACTTCAATGACGTCATTTTAATGTAGAGTGCTTATAAGGTAATAGAAAAGGTTTATGTCAGTTTCAGTTGCTTGAAAATATTTAAATTCAATTTTAAAATACTAAATATAGTACTAATTATATAAAAATATAATATAACAAAATAAATATAATAACGTTTTATGGTAGAACATAATATTATTTAATAAACATAAAACAATAAAAAGGGAACTTAATCAAACAAACCACTACCAGTAGGCAACATGCCCATTATGCTGACAGCATTGCCACGTTGAATGGCAATGCTCAATCTTTGGCCGAAGTAGAGGCCAGCATTTTGGTCACGTGTGGCTTCAACCAGACTTCAATGTAATGTTTTTATGTTAAGCGAACTGTATTCCTGTGACTGATTAACCGTTTTTAGACTCAAAATCTCGAGATTTAAGCCTCATTTCGGTATTTTGAGAATGCATTATTGTAGATAATTTCACGCTGAATCCTTACATACCCATATCAGTTTGTGAAAAAACAATCAGTTAAACCCTTTTTGTTCTCACGCTCTTCAATTTGTCTTGAATTTTAAGTTTTTAGTTATCTTTATGATAGCTAATAAGAGTATAAACTTCGTTCCGCCTAACATTCAATGAATGTGCATGTTTGTGCATTTTTTTGCTTTTTTTTATTGATTCACATTTCACATCACATTACTTAATATCATATTCCGTTCGAAAATAAATCCATAAACAAAAAAATCATAAGAATTGGTTAAGCCGTTTTTGAGTTACAAGTGGTGTAACTTACATTACACGACTTTTTTTATATGTATAGATTATAGTTTTAGATAGGTATAAATGTAACAATATATCTGTATACTACATTATTTATATAGTATGTACTGATGGTTGAGCAGGTCAGCTCAAACCCGGGATCGGCGGGTTCGATTCCCGCGACAAGTATTTGTGCACAAAAAAAGCGCAATTACTTGTTTTGTGTGTGGGTGTTGTGGGACCATGGTCCTTCTAGTTCCTGGATTCATAGACACAAGGAATCTTAGTTAAGGTTCAGGATCTATGATGTGATCGTTGGGCGTCATTATTATTATTTATTAATGAAAAAAAAAACAGATTTTGATATAATACATAAACTCACGTTATGGTTGGGAGTTACGAGAGATTTCTTCGCCTTCCGCCTTAGAATAGGCGGGGGGCTACTGGACTCTACAACTTTCTTCTTGGGCGATGTGTAGACAGCGGGGACTAAAATTTCTTTTAAATGCTCCACTTGAACCGAATACGTTACTGAAATAGAAGATTTATAAAAAATCATTGAGTGAAACAAAATGCTAATGTGATGTTATATAGCTCGCGCAAAAACTTTGAGCTCTCGGAAGTTTTTTTTTTATTGTTTAGCTCCACACTTTTGTGTATTTAGCCAGTGTCAAGTAATTGATAATTTATCAAGCTAATGATATTTCACGCAAATATGTGTCAAGTCAAAGTCGAAGTCACCAAGTCAAGTCAAGTCATACTCCTAGTAAAGTGGAGGCAACTTGAAGCTTCTATGGAGTTTTGGAAACAACACGAAAAAAAACGTTTTACCATTATACCATTTTCCCATACTCACGCCTGTAATCCAGCACTTAACGAATAGAATGCCACCAATTTTATGCACTAACACTGAAAATAACACAAGTATAGGAAAATAATGCAATGCGGTGACGGAATCATTTTCGCTTTCCCGCCAAAACTCCCTCTCGGAAGTTAGGCCCGAGTACCAAACTGTGCATAGTACAGTTGAGTGCATTGTAAAAGCGGCCTTACAACAATATGCGTACTAAGCAGCCATCCGCGCTAACTTCCGAGAGCTCATAAAGTTTTGCGCGAGCTATACCAAGAAAAGTTAGATTTTTATAAAATTCATTGAGTGAAAAAATTTTTAATATCGTGTCGTAATAAGGGGTGAAAATGTTTGCTGAAAATCGCACATACCAACCAATTAGCCTAGCTATTCAACGAGGGAATGTTGCCAGCTTTTTGGGTACGCTTCCCGCTGAAGGTGATCTACATTCTAATGTTTTACTTATGACCCCCTTTTTACCTGCTATATTACTTTTTCTTCAATTATTATTTATATTAAGTTCATAGGTATAGTTTAGTTTTCTAGGTACTTGGTTATGGTTAAAAATATATTAAATTAGTGAAAATATCCTGGAAGAATACACACCTGTATCTTGATTGTCGTTTGTAGACGACGCTTTCGCGAGATAGTTTTTGAGAGGGGAATCCGCCGGCAGGTTTTCTATATTTACAAACCTGCAAAAAAATATTTTTTAATTAATTACTGGCCTAAGCTCAGTTGGTAGCAACCCTGGAATCTAAACTGTATGTTGTGGCTTCGATTCCCACCCAGGACAAATATTTATGTAATGAACATATTGTATTCTGTGTATGTATTCACAAACAAAAAGTATCACAGTATTGTATCAGTTTCTGGTTCCTATAGTACAAGCTTTGCTTATTTTGGGACTAGATGGCGCTGTGTGAAATGTCCACAGATATTTATTTAATTTATATCAATATTTCAATAATTTGAATCCGGAACGCGACGCGAACGCGAACATGCTTTACTTAAGCTATCGTGACAAGTGATACAAGAATTCGGGATTCAATTTTTTCTAAATGAATCATAAAAAATATATCAGTAAAATACTTACTTAAACGGCGAATCTAATATCTCAACATCTGCTGCTACCAAGCCCCCCCTATTGTTAGGAGACCCGTCTGATCTCTGTAGTGACGTCAGCTGACTCCGTAACACTTCCCTGCATTGTAAGACTTGTTTCGAAGGTTGGCTGGTGTTTGAGGAGTTTGATTGGGTGGACTCATTGAAGGTATCTGACCAAGCTGGACCCTGGAAAGTTTTAATAGTAAATTAATATCATTTTGAATCAGGTGATAATTTGAATACTGAATTATTATCATTTAGAATCGGGTGATTAATTTAATTAATAACGATCACATACATTGATCCTAGACCCTAACTAGGATTCCCTGTATCTATGAATCCTTGAACTACGAGGACCATGGTCCCATAACACCCAGACTCAGAACAAGTATTTGCGCATTTTTTTCTGTGCACAAATACTTGTCCTGCCGCGGGAACTGAACCCGCCGCCTCCGGGCTATGAGCCGATTTGCTCAATCACTACACCATATAGGCTGTCAGCTATGTTGCATCTTCTGGCTGATGACTACATCACAAAACAACAAAATACGATCAACAAACACAAACAGGCGCAAACAAAATAACATAACTACATAAAGTACGTAACTTAAAACACTGACTCAGTAACCACAGACCTAGAATATTTTCGAGTTTACAGCACTTGGAAACCGGTTAACGTCAAGTACACAGGGAACTTTTCTTTTCGGTTTCGATCTACCGGAACCGCTATTTAACTATTTTTGGTTTAAAAAATCGTAATAAAGGTTTCGTTCAATAAACCGGTTTAGAGCGTTACAAAATATACTAACCGGTTTCACAGGAAATTTACCACAATTTCTTTGTTTTTCACGAATCATATAATGTTAATTTTTGTGTATTATTTGGCTGCTAAACCTATTTATATTGTAGAATAGGAATGCTCCTTCAGATATATCAGAATTATTCAATGTTCCTGTTTTTGATTATTCAAAAATTTTAAGGATCTCAGTAAATTGTAAAAGCTTTGCTCAATTTAACGCTAGATGGCGCTGTATGAAATGTCCACACATATATTTTTTTTATCTATCTGTAAACTATGGTATGTTCAATATTTTACAAACAAAAAAGTATATAAGTATTCTATCAGTTATCTGGTTTCCATAACAAACTTTGCTTAGTTTGGGGCTAGATGGCGCTGTGTGAAATGCCCACACGTATTTATTTATCATTATTATTTAATGAAAACTATAATTAATTTGTCTCTAATATAGATAGATCGTAATCATAACCCAAATTTTTCAGGCACACTATTTCTATAATTTCTTGTCTCGCCTTTGAACTATCATTGTTAGTCTAAATGCAAATTAAATAAACTCTCAATATTGTTTTATGAGTTTTGGCGGGAACGCGTAAAAGATTGCGCACCGCCTTATATTATTTTCCAAAGCTTGTGTTATTTCCAGTGTTAGTGCATAAAATTGGTGGCATTCTATTCGTTAAGTGCTGGATTACAGGCATGAGTGTGGGGAAATGGTATAATGATGGTGAAACGTTTCTTTTCGTTTTGTTTCCAAAACTCCATAGAAGCTTCAAGTAAAGTTGCCACCACTTTACAAGGAGTATGACTTTGACTAGACTATGACTTGACTTGATGACTTCGACTGTGACTTGACACATATTTGCGTGAAATATCATTAACTTGATAAATTATCAATTACTTGACACTGGCTAAATACACGGAGGTGTGGAGCCAAAAATTAAAAAAAATATATATTGTTTTATGGTAAGACGGTATATCAATAACATAATTTAGACAAAAAAAAAACAATAAAAAGCAAAAAGCAAACCAACTAACATCGTTATAAGCGACCTGCACTTTATCCTCGAAGTTTGTGTTGTGTTGTAACAAGCGCGGCTTTACCCGTGGAGTGCTCTTCCTTCGAATGTTCTCGAACGAATCTAATATCTCCGGCTCGTACTTGCGACGCATTGTCGAGTTCCAGTGGTTCTTTATTGCATTGTCGGTCCTGGGGACAGAAATCAGCATCATAAACACGAAATGATATAAGAAAATCTAGTGTTTTTTTATGTTATTGAATGATGTGAAGAGCTAGTCGTTCGCCTGATGTTAAGCGACACGGCTGCCCATAACAGAATAGTGTCATTTGGAACTCCAAAATATAAAGTTTAGCGTGACACTGCACTGCGCACATCATCCTGAGACATCAGCACAGTCTGGTAATAAGATTACTCGACTGTGAGATCAGATCATGGTCTCAGTTGTCCAGTAATTTCACTGGCTACAGTGCCATTCAGGAACACAGTAGTGCTTACACACTAATGCGTGGCGGCAGAATAACTGGCAAAGCGGTGGTACCTACCTAGACGAATTTTGCAGAAAAGTCCTACCACTAAGTAAAAAAAATCAAAATATGGAAATGATAATTTACTCTGTGAAAAGATTTCCATATTTTCAACTAAATATCAAAGAAACCTTAAATTTACTCTGTGAAATTAAGATTTCCATATTTTCAACTAAATATCAAAGAAACCTAACTAAAGATACCAACCTGCCAGGCAATAGCTTGGCAATCTTCGCCCACTGGTTCCCCAACTGTTTATGCGCCTGGTATATCACTCGGTCTTCTTGTTCTGTCCACGCGGTCTTCTTTATTGAAGGATTGAGGTGGTTGTGCCATCGCTCTCTGGAATAATGAAAATATTTTTTTATAAAAAGTCAAGCTTTTTTATCACTATTATAAATCAAAATTACTTAAGTTAAGCCCATAAATGTGAAAAGTGCTTAATGTCAAAAATAACAAGCCTATTACAATATAAAAGTTAAAAAGAGAAGATCTCTTTCCCATTACTGGTACAAGCAATCCAGCATATAAAAGAAAACTCTGATCCGGAGCTTCGATTACACCTATTAAGAAGAAGCAGCAAGAACTTAATATACATAGTTCATGGACCCTTACTACGATTCCCTGTGTCTAGGGACCCAGGAACTACGAGAACCATAGTCCCACAACACCCAGACATAAAATAACGAAGAAGTTATGAGACCAAATACAATTAAACTAAGTAATTTGGTTTTTCAAACAACAGAATTCTCCAAAATGTCAAAGATCACATCACTTTTTTTTATGAATTAAATAGCCAGATTTCTGTTTTAAACATATCACCAGTTACTTTTATTTGATATGCCTATTTCACTTCCACAAAAAACCTGCAAAATTAACAGTCTCAGTCTTTGATTCTCAACTTTAAACAAAGCCCTGTAGAGAACCTCTCAAAAGTTTTGCTTGGACTCCACCTTAACTAATCCTAATGTTATCTGCACTTGCTACAAAAGTACATTTTGAATTTGCCACTTATATGTATGTACATAGAATACAATATAACACCCAGACACAGAACAAACACTTATGTTCATCACACAAATGTTTGTCCTGGGAGGGAATCGAACCCACAACCCACAATTCAGATGGCAGGGCTATAAAGGCCAGGGGTACTCCCAACTGAGTAATCAGGCCGGTCGAAAAGCAAAAGTTGGAGTAACTAATCCAAAGTTAACGCGTTCATTAATAAGGCCGATAGTCCATAGATTCATTACCTGCATTGTTTTCCTATTCTGCCCTTCAAATGCCTCGCGATCAGAGTCCATTTCTTTGGTCCGTATTTGGCGACCAAATCCACTACCTTTTCGTCTTCCTGGAAACAGAAAATAGCCATGGTAAGTATTCTTTGCCTGACTACGGCGAAGCAAAAGGGTTGATGTTTTAAAGTCTTATAATGTATCGGGGCCCAATTAACTACTGTCAAATATTGTGTATATAAATACACAAGCACCTGTAACTACTCAGCCCATTTTTATGAATGTGTGCCAAAAGGGTCGTTATTAAATTATGATCCGGGTAACACTGGCTAAATTTTGGAATAGTAAGTATGAATAACTTTAGGTATGTATGTATGCAATATTATAAGTTATGCAATATTATAAGTTATGCAATATTGTAAGATATGGAATATTATAAGTTATGGAATATTATAAGTTATGGAATATTATAAGTTATAGACAAGTCAATGCCACCAGCATTTTGGGCATGTTGCCTACTGGTAGCGGCTTCTTAGGTAGATTTGCTAATGCATACTTTTTCATTTATTGAATTAAATTAGTTATGGAATATTAAAAGTTATAGAATATTTTAAGTTGTGGAATATTATAATATTCCATAAGTTATAGACAAGTCAATGCCACCAGCATTTTGGGCATGTTGCCTACTGGTAGCGGCTTCTAGGTAAAGATTTGCTAATGCATACTTTTCATTTAGTGAATTAAATTAGTTATGGAATATTAAAAGTTATGGAATATTATAAGTTGTGGAATATTATAAGTTATGGATTATTATAAGTTATGGAATATTATAGGTTATGGAATTTTATAATTTATTGTAGCTGAGTTTAACTTTTCCGACCTTATCAATTTAATGTTTAGGTAATTTAATGAAGTCAGTAAATAACATTATATTTAATATTATTTCTTATATGTTCAGCAGTGGACATCTTCTGTCAGATGATGATGAATAAATCTCATAATAAAGTATTACGAAAGTCAAAACAATTGAGCATACCACAAAACTTAACAAAGCATCATTAGACACACCATTCATGCCTCTAGTTTATAAACTGATTAAAAAAGGCCAGAAACATATTGATTCAATATTTTTGATGGTTTCACTAAAATATAATAATAAATCTTATTCGATTGGGATAAAACTCAAAGTAGAATAAAGGTGACGTCAAAGCAAAAACATGTAAGGTAAAAAATTAAGAAAACCTCCGAACATCTGATCCGTGCGAAAATTCGTTACTGAACAAGGTTAACCAGTGCGTAGGTGGCACTAAGGTGTTATTATTGTGTAAAAAAAACTATAAATATATGACAGTAGTAAAAATGGATATGGCTAAACGGAAGTGATGCCTCAGATAAAGCCTGTATGAAATATAGCGAGTATTTATTTTACTAGGTGGTAGGACTTTTCTGCAAAGTTCGTCTAGATATAGGTACCAACGCTTTGCCAGTTATTTTGCCGCCAAGCAATAGTGTGCAAGCACTACTGCGTTACGGTTTGAAGGGCACTGTAGCTAGTGAAATAACTGGGCAATTGGGACTTTTTGATCTGATCTCTGATCTCACAGTGAAGTAATCTTATTACCAGACGGTACTGATGTCTCAGGATGATGTGCGCAGTCACGCCAAACTTTATTTTGGAGTTGTGAGTGACACTGTTCTGTTATGGGCGGCCATGTCGCTTAACATCAGGTGAACGACTTGCTCGTCAGATCATTCACTAACATAAAAAAAAGAAATATGGGATGGTTCCGCAACTTATGATTGCCTTGGGTGATGGGGTCCGAGTGCACACAAAATTTACAAAGATCTCTTGGAACTATACTGTTCGAGTCAACATACGACCAAAATGTTGATCTCTTCAGAGACTAAGCATAGCCATTCAAAGGGACCAGCATTTTAGGCACGTTGCCTACTGCTCATACACTGGATTAACATATGGGCTATATTTTATCCCGGAAAAGTGATATTTTCTCGTGAGATGAGCAAATAATTAAAATAGTATATATCCGCGGGTGAAACCGCGGGGCGCAACTAGTATCTACACAAAAGAAAGTAGTGTTAGTTACACTATTTATAACTCAAGAACGGCTGAATCGATATGGCTGAAAATTGGTGGGGAGGAAGCTTAGAATCAGGAGACGGACATAGGATACTTTATATCCCGTTAGACCGCGTGACTAATTCACCCGTGCGAAGTCGGGGCGAATCAACTAGTTATATATTATAATTATTTATTTAATTTCTAACAATACAGATTGACAGCCGTGTAATAATTACTTATATTAAACTTTTTACTCGTCAAAACTGGCGTACTACTAATTGGACTCGCGTCATTGGATATTGAACATAACAATTAAAATTATAACAAAAACAACTGTTCGTTCGTACTACATGTAATTGGCAGCCTTGAGCCAATTGTTTCGTTAAAATGATTTAGGTGTAACATAACGCCTCATAAATATTAAGCATTGCTTAAACCTTAACAGCCTTATTAATAAACACGAACTAACTTTAGACTAGTTACACCATCTTTTGTCTCTTTCGTTCCAGCTAAATATTCCAGTAGCAAAAAAAGGACAAAAGCTGAAGTAACTAATCCGAGACTAATACCCGTTTATTAGTCTAATAAATTATTAAATGAAAACAAATTGCAAATTTTAGCACTTTTACAAGTCAACATTTGAATACTTACTGTTCTATGCATATACAATTACAAATTGCTTACTGTCGATAATAGCAAGCCAATAACAATAAATAAAATGGAAAAAAATGTTCTTTCCCACTACTGGTGCAAGCAATTCGACAACGCAGAAAAGAAAACTCAGATCGATTACAGCTTTAGTGCTGGCGGGCAAAGTCTAGGATAATAAATGATAGTAACCAGTTAAGGAGAGCCTCAACCAATGATTTAAATGAAAATAGAATCGGTATTTCAAAAACACACCAAATGTTTTAAAAATACCTTAATTAATTTGTTTTGCCCACCGTGACATATTGTGCTGAGACATGGACGCTCAAACATGATCTTAATTTACCAAACTACTGCATCAACCGCCTTGTAGTAAATGTCGAAGCACGTTTTTTTAAATTTTATTAAATTTAAAGATTAGACTGTGAGATCAAAGTCTCATTTGCCCAATAATTCCACTAACTACAGTGCCCTTCAAACCGGAACACAGTACTGCTTGCGCACTACTACTTGGCAGCAAAATAACTGGCGAAGCGGTGGTACCTACTTAGACGAACTTTGCAGGAAAGTCCTAGCACCTAGTAGCGGATCGACGATATTGCAAAGCTTGTAGTTCAAATATGGACTATCGGCACAGGACCAAGGCGAATGGCGTGTGCAAAGGGAGGCCTATACACAGCAGTAGGATGATAAAGGATGTGAATGATGATGATGATGATGATGATGATGACGACGACGATGATGATGATGGTGGTGATGATGATGGTGGTGGTGGGGGTGGTGATGATGATGATGATGATGATGACACCTATTATAATAACAAGTCTAAATAAATGAAATAACTTTAAATACATATCCCACTAAGCTTGACTTACATCTGTTTACAGACACTAACTCGTTTGTCCTGTCTTAGATCTGACATCATGCATTACTCAACCTAAATCGTCTAAATATACGTCTATATAAGGCTCCTCTAAGCCTTTAGAATAAACACTGCTGAACAAGATGAAACAACTAAAAAAACCGACCAATATCTGGCTATAACCATAGGACAAGCTTTGCTTAGTTTTGGCTAGATGACACTGTGTGAAATGTACATAAATAAACTGATCATAATCAATTTGTTCCCAAAACCCGTATTTTATTTAGCACATACTCATATTTTAATTTTGAGTACTAAGGGTGGATTCGTGAACTTGTACTAGCGTTGTCATATGGATCCAAGTTTCAAAATCAGTTGTTTTTGTGTTTTTGTTATGGTTACTTCAAGCCATAAGTAAAATGTCCATCATTTTAGTGGGCATATTAATAATATACTTATTTGACACTCGCAAAAACTATTTACATAATATATGAGAAATACAATTTTTTTTATATTAACGCTAAAAAGCTCACAGCATTAAAAAGCAATTAAACAAAGAAAATCGTAAAAATTCCTTTCCTTTACTATGGTCACATACTAAAAAAGCGCAAAATGTACAACAGACAAAAAGTCATACAAAAAGCTACAATAGATTAGACATCAGAAACACGTGGCTGTAATATTTGCAAAGCTTTGACCCATTCAAGGGCGTATGCTAAACGAGACAGATATGTTGATAACGACTTGTTTAGTTATGCTCTGCACTCAGCTGATACAAGGTCAACACTAATTTTGTCAATTCAAAAAGGAATTTAGTGTAGAATAAATAATAGTTGGTACTTAAACCTATATACCAACACCTCACCAACCCAATACCTTGTGATATTCTCTCCCTATTGGTTTGGATTTTGGATACCCATTCCTTGTCACACGTATGTTTGCTGAATTGTCCTTTATCATGAGACGTGTTTTAGATAACAAAAATGATCTATAATATGGTATATTAGTAATTAATAAGAGATAGAACATCAAATAGAATAACTTTAGCAAAACCAATCATCATCAACAACAATCTGAAGACGTCCACATAGGCCTTCCCCACAGAGCGCTACTTTGATCATCGGTCCACCTAGTGAGGGGCCGGCCTATGTTGCGTCTTCCAGTTCGTGATCGCCACTCGAGAACCTTTCTTCCACATCGGTTGTCAGTTCTACGAGCGATGTGGCTTGTGCATTGCCATTTCAACTTGCTAATTCTAAGAGCTATATCGTTCACTTTAGTTCTCCTGCGGATCTCTTCATTTTGGACCTCATCTCGCAGGGGCACATCGAGCATACCTCTCTACATAGCTAGTGCGATTTTGATCTAACTAAAAACCAAACACGACCAAAAATATTATTTAGTTCTGTCATGAATACACTATGTTTTATTATCCACGAACTTATGCTCAATTCTAAAACAGGGTGGTCAAATGTTAGAATGGCATTAATAGCAGAATTTAGTACCTGCGACGTATTTTTGTGAAACTATAAATCTCAAACAGGAAACGACCTATCACATTGACCATATTCTATATCTGAAATGCAAGGTTTTCCACTGTTTCAAATGCCACTTGATAAAGCACATTCTTTTTCAATAACGCAAACCAATAAACTATGAGACGTCTATAATGTACGAAGACACTCCTTAACTTTTTATGGGCATGGGAGAATATATTGAAAATTAGATGACCGATTTTATAAAATTTATAACATATTAGTCACCATTATAGTAAATTTATAGTAACTCACTCATTTTCAAGGCCAATGATATCATGGTTTGCCATTTTCAAGTCCATAGTCTCCCAAAGTACTCAGAACGGTGAGAATGAGAATACTATATTTCAGGAGCCAAGGCTTATCCCAATTTTTTTTTACTTTAATGTATATCATAATGTCAACAACTAAATTACTACTAATTTTAACAAAAACAAGCAAAACTGCTCGATTATTTCGTCCCTCTGGACCTTGTAGATGATTAGTCATTATTAGATACTCTTGTTGCTTCAATACATAGAGGACTAGTCCGGGCCAATTATAAGAACTAATCAACATAGTTAAGCAGCTCTTAAAGTTTTTCAGAAAATAATTATTATTAAGTTTAAAATATGTAGATAACAGCTTTTCATAGCTTTCCGCCGCCGGTAAAATAAGGAACGAAGTAACGCATGATTCCATAACATTCTTAAAAGAAGTTGACGGTGGATCTTAAATTATGGAGTGGAGATTTCAGCAAAGATAAACAAATGAAAAGTCAAGAAAGTCTTTGAAGAAAAAAATAATAGATACATAGAAGATTATAAACAATACCAAGAGCTACACAGGGTTGTAGAAACTCAGAAAGTACCAAAGATACGGATTATACTTGAATAGCAGATATAACAACAATAGTTATTTTACAACTACATAATAAAGATAGCTATCGACATCGTAAGCAAACACAAATAACTCTAAGATTACTCAGTGTTAGCATTCAAGGCGTGTGACCATACAATGGATTCATTCATAAAGTTATAGAAGAACACTGCTTGGTCATTTCGGGCACACGCTCGATTTATGACCAAAAATAATTTTGTTGACGTCATGTGCTGAATACATAAGCTTTGGTATATTGTACTTTGATGGTTTGTACATCAGATGAATATAATTAGATATTCATCTGATAAAATTAGATAAAAAAGGTATATAGACCTTATATACCTTTTTTATGTTAGTGAATGATGTGACGAGCTAGACGTTCACCTGATGTTAAGCGACACGACCGCCCATAACAGAACAGTGAAACTCGGAACTCTAAAATATTAAGTTTCACGCGACACTGCACTGCGCACATCATCCTGAGACATCAGCACAGTCTGGTGATAAAATTACTCGACTGTGAGATCGGATCATAAAGTCTCATTTGCCCAGTAATTTCACTAGCTACAGTGTCCTTCAACCGGAACACAGTAGTGCTTGCACACTACTGCTTGGCGGCAGAATAACTAGCAAAGCGGTGGTACCTACCTAGACGAACTTTTCAGAAAAGTCCTACCACCTAGTAACCTACCTACCTATTTTTACTCCGGAGATCTGACTTTGGTATAATTTTGGTAAATAGTTTCTTTTAGGTGTTCGAAGGTTAATATTAGTAAGAATTTTGATAACTAAAAACAAAAATATTTTAGAATTTTAGATTTTTGGAAAATTGTCTTATTGGGAATCAACTGGTCAGGCCGCGGAGAGCCAGTTGGATCATGCAAGAAACAAGTTGGAATACTTACAGCAGCAGTGGACCTCATCCGGTTATGATGATAATAATGAATTCAGTGTATGTTCTTAGACATATACACAATGATGATGCCCTTAATAGTGATAGCTGATTACTGGTTAGTATTAGTTTAATAGACTCTAAAGTAAAAACGCAGAGTAGAAAGAAGTCAACTTCACATTGTTTATCATGTAGACTGTAGCTAAGTCATACTTTTCCCTTTCTCGATGTTCCAAAGGAAACTCATTCGCATACTAAACATACGAATACGAACATCAATGGAATACGTTCGTAGAATAAATGAATGGAGTTTCATGTCCGCAATAATACAAGCATTCTATGCGGTGCAGTGTCGACCTGTCCAATGAGTCATGCTTCCTTGCATAGATAGACTGATTGGCGTGATGCGTAGCATGTGATGATAGCTTTAGATCGGGCGCCGTAATTCGCTACTTGATCATTCTTTTGTTTTATTTCGTTTTATTTGACATGAATGAGACATATGACATCAGACATATTTCTTTTGTTTTATTTTGCTTTATTTGTGTATGTGATCGTTGGGCATTATTATTATTATTATTTTAAACATTCAATTTATATTTTGGGCTAGCTTTTACATTCAGCACGGCCAATAAACAGTCTGTTGCGTGTAACTAAATAGTTACATTTATTACTATCGGACACATTATCGGTTATTATTATTTCAGTATCTGAGTTAATTGAGAGAAATTTACCTGATATTTTTTTAAAATGAGTATTTTCGTGTGTTAAAATATTTTCAGTCCGTGTTGACCTCGGTAGTGTAAACAATGTGGGTCCATTCCACCTAAATCGGTTAGGTAATCTTTTATAATATTAGTTTAGTAGAAACCTGATGCTTATTTTCATTCTAAAAAGCTACACTTGAATTTTGACGTTTGTATAAGTAAACATTCAACAACCCAAATTGCATGCATTTTGTACATACAGTAGTTAAATGGATTATTAATATAAAGAATACCTAAGTTAATATAAGAATGTTTTCTATCGAGATCTATGCGATGCAGTGTCGATCGATTATCGATTAATTATTCTTTGCCTTTCACAATAAGCGGAAAAGCAAGGCTTAGAGCTATTGATAGAAATAAGTAAAGGTCAAATATGGATAAGGTTAAGTCAACATTTTACTACTCTTGTCTTACTATAAATTTAACATCACTTAATGCTTCGTGGTTTACAAAAATAACAAGGAATGTTCGTGTTGGGAACTTGACACACTAATCAAAAAGTCAAAAGTCAATGGAATAGATAAGACTAAAGAAAAATGCCATATGAAACACTTAGTTAGAAACCTGAATCAGAGATCAGGTGTTAAGAGGAAGAAATAGGGAATGATGGGCATCTGGAAGAGCAAACTTTGTTTTCTTCTCTTATCGATAAAAGAAAATAGTAAGAGAAGGGAAGGAACTGTCATTTGTTTGGACTCAGTATTAGTGGTTAGAGATAAATATTTATAGACCCAGTTTTTAACAAGGACAAACACTGAAGAATAGAAAAGATGGCTCACCTTTGTTGTCCAAGTTCCGGGACCTTTGATATGCTAGAAGATTGAATTTACTATTTTAATAACTGTCTCATAAGACTTGATGTTGTTTGCATCGGCGATCGACACTGCATCACATTTGAACGCATTACCGGGATTAGTATCATGCGTTTAGGCGACTGAATCGCGTAGCGTGCGTTTTAGTCTGAGTTCAAAAGAATCCTGCCTGTTTGGACGGAATAGATACTCAAGTAAATGAATTTAAATGAAAGAAATAAATAAACGATGAGAGCGTTTAAAGTAGGAAAATCATTTTGTGAGCAAAGTAAATAAAAGAAGACATGATCGCTATTAAACTACAATAGACTGTAAGAAACCCACCGCCGATGCAAAAAGCATCGAGTGAATGAGTGATAATAATGAAAAACAGAAAAACTAAATCATTTCTGACACCAGTAAAACAGTCTTATAATTTGGTAAGACCGACAATTAATTACATACTGTTAATATTTGCTGTCAGTGAAATCGTACAATCAAAGTTAAATTACCGAATATAATGAAACAGAAACTATGGATTTCAATCGTTATTTTAAAATATCATTCTAATAATGTCTTAAATTTAAAGAACGATGTTAAAATTATGTTACAAAGTTTGAAATAAAAGGAAGCAGGAAGGGAAGATAGACTTATCGTGGAAGAATTTAAGTAAATTTTCTCACCTCCTTGGTCCATGGTCCCTTGACTAGTTCCGGATTTACGACCTTAGTCCATCGCTGTTGGCACTGGACATCTGATCTGTCTGCGAACTCATTGGCAATGAGTTCCCAGTTTTCATTATACGCATTTACGTATGTTTTGAGCTTTTTGTCCTGGAAATTGAAAAAATGAGGGATTTAGTAATGGTGACTTCCTGTGTCATTCTACTATATAAAAATAAGTCGGGTTTTCCTTCCTGACGCTATAACTCCAGAACGCATGAACTGATTTCCACGGTTTTGCATTCATTGGAAAGGTCCCGGGCTCCGTGAGGTTTATAGCAAAGAAAATTCAGGAAAAATTCAGGACAAACCAACATTTTAAGTAGATGGCGCCGGTGCGTGATACATTGTTTTTCGTATATTATAAAATGTTTAATAAATAAACGTCCACCCGAGCGAAGCCGGGACGGGCCGCTAGTATTTAATATAATTACTAAGCCAGTTATTTCAAAATGCAAAGAAATATATAGGAATGCGTGAAGTTCTTACAAACGCTTTCAGACAAACGTTTAGGATGTTTGAATTGTATTGGTGTTGGGTATACCTGCCTCCTTATATGTCATGTGTGGCTAAGATGATCAAAGAAGAGTTTAGGATTAATATCTTTCTGATCTGAACACTTCTTCTTCTTTAAGTCATAGAAGAAGGATAACTTTATATAAAAACAAAACTCATAAGATTGAAGAAGCACGGACAAGCAATATTATAAGATGGCCAATATACTGTCGCACCCACACCGACCAGCACACAGCTCCAACATGGGGGCACTGGAAGCAGATCTTGGTACAGCTCGATTAAAATAGTATTACCTCTTCTTTCGTCCATCGTCCTCTATTGATATTCTTCCTCGACCCAGAGCTTTTGGTTGTAACCGGCACATCCTCGTAGACTGTTGAGTCCTCTGAGTACTCACTCGTCTCCGATTCACTGCAACAACGAAATACAACTTTAAATACATTACTTTTAAGATATAATAGTAATGTATTTAACTACCTATACTAAATTATGCAAAACGAAACGACTTTTCTATTATTAATCATAAATATAGAAAATAGGATATAACCAAATATACGAAAGCCAAAGACTATTTTTATAGCAAGTTATTTTTTTATATTAAATTTTCAAAGAGATAATCATCTGCAACGATCGATGACTCACTACTAGTTATAATACGATTTGGGATTCCACAAGGCAGTATGCTAAGACCACAATACCTTTCGACACTAACAAAATGTACAAGCAGTTTGAATCCTTTATCTTGCACTTAATATTTGTGTTAGTAAAAATTTGAATTTATGCTAATAACTTAAATATTTAGTTAATTAGCATTAAGTATTTTATTCATCACATAATGAATGTTCCAAGACTCATATACCTACTCAAAATAAATTAAATCACAATACCTATCTAATTAAATAATAACAAGAACACCAACCAAGACGACAATAAAATAGCTTTGAACATTTTACCTATTTTAGTTTATTGCATCAGCTCTATTTGAATTATTCTTTGGCGTTTTAATTAATTCCATATTAATCAAAAGGAAATAAAATCTATTTATCAGGCTGCCTAAGAGACTGATATTTTATTACAGATATCGGTGATACGTTGATTATTCCTACAATGTGACAACCTCTGTGGTGTAGTGGTTCAGCAGGTCGGCTCTTAACCCGGAGGCGGTGGGTTCGATTCCTACGACAGGACAAGTATTTGTGCACAGAAATAAAAGCCCAAATATTGGTTGTGTCTGGGTGTTGTCGGACCATGGTCCTCGTAGTTCCTGGGTCCCTAGACACAGGAAATCCTAGTTAGGGTCCAGGATCTATGTATGTGATCGTTGGACGTTTATTTTTAATGTCAGATGAATAAAATCGTTACAACTATGACAAGTAATATGACGACACATGGTAATTATCCCCGATAAGTCATACATCCATTGATAAAAATATGTCGAAATTGGTTAGTTAACCTTTGAGATAAGCCTGAAACATAATTAAATTAAATTATAGTACTTTACTGATTGATTACCACAGCCACGAGTTCCGTTTCGGAAGGCATCCTTCTCTAGACCTCTCAAGACCAGTCTTACGTAATCTCCAAATATTATTAGCCTAAGTTATAAAGAGAATTTAGGCACGGCATAGCTTTGTGTGATAATTCTAAACGTGACTTGGGATTTTAGATAAGGAGCTAGTTTTACTTTTATTTAGTGGCTTATTTATCTGCCTCTTTATGTATGTTCTTCAAATGGCATTCCGCGGCATTACGCTCTTTTTCCCGTTGAAATTCTTAATTTTCCGGAATAAAAAGTATCCTATGTTGATTTTGGTAGAATAAGCAATTTGTGTGCAAATATCCATCCAAATCGGTTCAGCTGTTTTGGCGTCAAAGCCAAAACGGACAGACAACGTTTCACTTTTTCATATTAGTAGGGATGTTTTAGAAATATATAAGGGTTCTTTTTCAGAATGGGGTACAAGACCCAAAAAATACTTGAATGGGATTTATTTGTACAAAACGAACTCGTACTAGTAGGTATCTAAATGGAAACGTGTAATTATGTACTTTGGTTTAGTTACTTGTCAAACCATTGTCGGTCGGTCCCTGTGATGAGTTGAAATGGTTTTATGTAAACATGACATCCTAGTCTCATGGCTTTCAAAGAATGTTAAAGAACAAACACCATTTCGGTTTCTAATCAGCTCATCTGTACGTGCTTTACGTAGTTACTTTGACTAAGACCTGCTTAGTAAACGATTAGGAAGGGTCCATAAGGGCTCTTATTTACAAACATATAATATAGAAATATCTAATAGTTACCAGTGCCACCATTGAAATTAGTAAAAAAAGATCTCTAAAAGAACTCGAAAAGATATCAATTTTGCCTGTCCATAAAACTGCCTTGTTAGTTAGGCCTTGCGAAATTTTCGTAAGTACGCACGCCCAGTAAAGTTGTTTTTTTATATTAAAGAGCTTCTTTCGCATTAAAAGGTTTTACTTGCGGCGCAGTTCAGAGCGACATTTTTGTACTTATGATAAAAATAGCTTTTCGATATATATATAATGTTTAGTTCTGCTAAACATAATATTAATGTAGTGTGAACTAAGTTTAACTAAAATCATTTGATAGAGTTGATCTCATTAGTACCAATAACGCATGACGCTTCAACAAAAAATATGGCGCCAGAATCCTGCGTAGACACACAATAAAATTTGAGGGACAAGGACCATATCAGAGGCCCTTGATAATCCTACAAGCAAAACCGATCTTAATAATAATCCCGACAAGGATAATAATGCCATATCAGTTGTTGAATTCAACGTGCCTGCGAACAAGTTTCATGAAATAAGTAATGGAAAAATAACCTACACTTACCGGTTATTAAAGCTATAATTCTAGAATGGGAATGGCACTTTCGGTGAGGTAAGAATAAGAACTGGTATAAAAACTACAGACAATATTATTTATGCATACCAAGACGCGAAGGCATCAGCTGATAGCGAAACGAGTTTTTTTCTCATTCATTCGGAGTACCTCACTGAGGTTGATTTAAGGAAATTAAAAGTTATTTTAAAGCTACATACATTAAGCACTACAATGCGATAAAAAATCTTTAGACGTGGACGTTTTGTCGTCAGGAAAGGACATTTTGTTATAGTATTATAAGCGTCAAGGTCAATCGCTCACATACAAGAACGTTTTAGATAATATGAGTTCCCTGGAATCGAGACCAGTCAAGCTAATAGTAAAACAGATAAAAACAAATTATTGAACTTACTATTGCCACATCACGTATATTTACTCAAATCAAAACGAAAGGTTTGAAATTTAAACAAACACTCCATCATTCACTTCAATACATGGTAACTTCTCTTCCAATCTGAGAGTGATTCCTACACTTGAGAATTGTCACACACAATACTTTATAATACACTTTTAATCATAAATTAGAAGATCCCACTAAGCAAAGGTAAGCCCCCCGATTTCCCGCCAAAATCTTAAAATCACATTTCCATACGCGTCCCCGAATCTCACGGTCCGAAAGTCATAATAACACTGGGCCGTGCCACCGAAAGAAAAAATTCCATCCCTACTTTGTTCCCACACGCACACATCCATCTACCCACACACCTACACGATGCGCATACGCAAGTCGTAATAAGGGTGTAGGGATCAACAAAAACACCGTAAGGGACGCCATAATTCCAGAAAAGGACAGCTTAACAAAATATACAGGGAGGAAAAGGACAAAGGATCAGGTACAGAAATCATACCCATGAGAATGTGACGCAACACAGGCGAAGGCAGGTGTTTCTAATAAAAAGGAACAAAGAAAACATTATTAAAGTTTTTATTGGATAGGTCAGCGTCTATTCACAATTAAGGTAGATGGATGCATTTTTTAAGCCTTACAAAATATAGTATGATGCATACATAAACAGTCGTACAAAAGCCGAATACTTTACAAATTTGCCGTAGTCAAAAAGATTAACTTTGCATAGGCGAGTAACAGGAATCCATATGTTTCAAATAAATTGCCACTTTCGATTGCACAGGATTTTGTTTTTATAAAAACAGCGAGGGTTCGCGAACGTATGGAGGATGCTACACTAATTTTGTGTAACGGGGGTTTGTTATTGCAAGGGCTGCATAGCATGTTTTTTCAATCGCAACGAAATGTGGAGTATTTATGACATCTTCCTGCACTCGACAAGGGAAGCAAAATGGAACGAGAAAAGGTTTACCACTAATAAAGAAAAATTATTTGAGATATTTAACTAACTATTAAATTTTAATACTGGAACTGCAAATATTGACTGGCGTTGTTTATAAGTATCTAAGTTGTGTTCCGGCATTGCTCAAACTGTTTGTATATGAAGTTAAAGATATCTTAAAAGTCGTAGCGCCATCATTTCCTGTTATACATAATGATAACGATATGAATAAAGTCTGTGATGATGTTGAAAGGGCAATGCCAGATATGGAAGAATCTAATCAGATAATGGTAAACAAACACACTTTTTTCACACAAAGTGGGGGAGCTTGAAACTATACTTCAAGTACAGTACACAAAAATTACTAGGCCTTTGGACATGACGAGAAGAGGGTTATTACCGGCCCCACTCTAACTGCCCTAACAGACAACGATATTATACTCTGTACAAAAAAAAATACAAAAGTCATCAGCTTAGAAAAAACATTACTAAAAAGTGCCACGTAGCCTTGATATGCATCGCACGCGGCAATCCAAATCTTAAAGTCGAACAAAATAAAAAGAGCGCGATGAAGAAATTCAAATTACTAAAGAAGTTCAACCAGTAATATTAGCAGTATTAATATTATAATATTAGAGGTAAAACAATACAAATGGCCAAGAATCACAATAAAAGACAACGGGGCCGAACTTGTTCGAAAAAAGGGGAAACGATTTCTGTGTCTATTATATCGTTACCTCAGAGAAAGGACGCGTACATGTAGCCTCAAAGCAGGACTGAAAATAGACAAATAGTTTTATATTTGGAACAAACTATAACACTGCCTAAATGATTGATATGATCAAATCTAAGACCGGAACTAAGTAAAAATAAATTATGTCTTCGAGCATCCTGGCCAATTTCAACATCAAATTAACGGGGCGTGTAGTGTAATACGTAAAGAAAAAACTGTCCATTGAGGGGACTCCCTAAGGAAACGTCCTGTTAAAACAAGCATCGCGCGTGCTTCCGGTCTCCTTTGTCCCCTTGGGTTCCTTGTGTGACCTGGTTATTAGCACTTCCAGCTTTCTTCATGTATTCAGAGTTCGATGACTTTCAACACTTTTGAGTCAATATTAGGAAATATGGAAAGTTGGGAAACGACTGTATAAAGTAAGAAATCAATGGTGCACTTATAGCGCGTTTTTAGGAACACGAATCACAGGGACGTACGAGGTCCCGGTGGAGTTAACTGCACTGCTATGATTGGTCTACGCGCTATCATTATCGGTCCAACAAATATTAGCTTACTCTAATTAATCAATGGCTACATTAATGAGTTATTATTGATATGATACCAAATACCAATGCTGTCAGTTGAGAAGCGATTTCCGCGATGGATTAAACGCCATTGGTACTCTGAGAGGTGGTGATAAGAATCATACTGATGCATTGTACACAGCACAAATATGTATGCATAATTTCAGTTTATTTAACTGGGGTTCCTTTGGTAAAGGTATTGCGCGATATAATTTGGGGAACAGTTTAATTCTTAGAAGGAAAAGACAAAAGTTCCGGTATTTCGAGTTAAAGAGATTTCGCTTTGTCCTTTGATTATTGACCTTTTTTTTATTATTTAGAGGACCGAGGTCGCATTTTGAGTCATTGTTGTGATTGAACAGGAATGGGCCTCATTGCCTAAACGTGTCATAATTATGTAATGTACTTAAACATAGTAGATACATTTTGTGTGTAAAGGTAGATTGACGATACCCACGACCACCCATCATGCTATTTAAGTTTCATATGGTCTTAAATATCACACAATAGCTCGCACTATCGATATAATTAAAGCTTTATCAAAGTTTTTAATATAACACACAACATACGCATGTAGGTCATTTGATAAAATACCGAGAATTACAACAGAAATGAATGGAAAATATCATACAAGGGCTCTCGAGTTGGTAATGGTTTCTTTAGATTGTTCCAGTTTCAATGAACAACCAGCGGGCATCAGCTGTAGAAATCGATATTATAATTGTCTTTAAAACAAAACTAACTTTAGTATATTTGCATCGCTGATCAGAATCGATAAGTGCTGCAGCATTTGGTCAAGCGATTGAACCAATGTTAATCCTTGTACAACATATCGATAAATCGGCGCCAGTCTAGACTTCCAGATTGAAACCAGACTGCAATAAATGAGAATTTTCAACGTCTCATGAGCTGGGTATATTGAAAACAAATGGTGGCATATGGGCAACATTGTTCCCATAAGAAAAGTTATTAAAATGTCAAATAGCTTTTTATCCTAATCAAGTAATCAAGGATACATGTACCTACGTTATTTCTTGAAGTCATGACAATTAATTATTATCATTTATGAGTTAGCACAATGAATTTTACATAAAATCTACTCTAAGCCCTTCTTTATTATCTCAAACAGGGTAAACGTTTTATCACATTTCACCTGATGTTAGGTTCTTTGAAAGTGCATCTTTAAATACCTAGAACGAATTCTTGGTAACGATATTTTCTATCTAGTATTCCTATTTCATCTTGTACAGTATTCGTTGCAATAAAGGAGTCAAGTTTATGAAAGTAATTAAGATAAAGACAGGTTCTTATTGCACGGTTGAATAGGATGCCTTCAAAGTTCATAACTTCATAACACGTTAATCCTTTGTCTTAATAAATACGTTAACACTCCTACAACAAATAATGTAAGAGATGGGTAACTGCTTTACTCATCGCGATAAGGTTGTTATTATAGTGTTTATTATTATACGAGTTGTATATGCAGAGACTTGTGAATGGGTGAATCATATGACAGAAATCTGAGAGTGCATTTATTGTCGAATGTTTATCTGTGGTATGGAAAACGTTTGGAGTTATTACTAAAAACCCGTTGCTTTTAAAGAATGATAATTTCTAACAAGGGTCAGCTTTTCAGCTTTTGGGTAAATTTTCCAGGGCAATAATAAGATTCTAGAAGCTAGGACAGACAAGTAAACAAGCAAGGACAGCCTCTATGGTGTAGCAGGTCGGCTCATAGCCCGGAAGTAGGGGGTTCGATTCCCGCGACAGAACAAGAATACGTAGAACGGGAAAAAACCTTAAATACCTGTTCTGTAACTGGGTGTTATGGGACCATTGTCCTCGTAGCTCCTGGGTCCCGTAGATTGAGGGAATCCTAGTAAGAGTCCAGGATCTAGTATGTAATCGTTGGGCGTTATTGTTATTATTAAGGAACGCTTGAGTGGTCTGTGGAAGGCAATCTTACAGTGAGCAGAGTATTTAAATGTTAAAGAAGCAAGCCTAGGAAGCCATGCGGCCGATCTTGTTTTCGCCAGCAACACGACACCGGAATCTTCGTAACAAAATGAAAACCAGTGATGTGGTGGCCGAAATCTGAAACCAGCCTGTCATGTGGAACTGATTGTTTTCATCCGTAGGCCACGGCGGGAAAAATGTGGCTGGGGCGCTATGAGGTCTTTGAAGTAAAACTTTTTTATGATGTGAGATTTTTTATTTTACTTTTAGTAATTATTATGATAACAATTTAATATATATAACGCTACCTACTGGTAGTGGGCTTGAGCATTTGGACTGTCTATAGGTCATCGCGGCCAGTATATAGTCCAAATGTTTCTTTTTTTTGTAGTAGGTAGTTTTTAGTATTAGTTATTAAATCTTTGTAGTATTTAGAAAATAAAGGCAATTTGCTGTGTTAAAAAAAATGTATAGAGTATATTTCATATATATAACAATCTGTACATATAAAATTCAAAGTCCTGACTGACTGACTGACTGACTTATATATCAACGCACAGCCTAAACCGCTGTCCCTAGAGACTTGAAATTTGGAGGATGTGTTCTTTGTAAAGTGTAGGTATCCACTAAGAAAGGGTTTTTCGAAATTCTACTAAGAAGGTGAAATGGGTGGTTGAATTATTTTCCTATAGGCCACGCCGGCGAACCTGCGGGCAGAAGCTAGTTTAATATATATCTATCTAAATATATATGAAACTCAAAGGTGACTAACTGACATCACTATCTATCAACGCACAGCCCAAACCACTGGAACGATCGGGCTGAAATTTGGCATGCAGGTAGATGTTATGACGTAGACATCCGCTAAGAAAGGATTTTTCGAAATTCCACCCTTAAGAGGGTGAAATGGGTGGTTGAATTATTTTCCCATAGGCCACGCCGCGGGCGAAGCTGCGGGCAGAAGCTCATGTGTATATAATAAAGTACGAAAATATTTTTTTTAAATTGCAGGTAATTTATTGTTTTTTTTTAATTAAACTTAATTTTCATGTCTGTTATAGTTTTGGGGGTTTATGTTTGCTCGCGTCCGTAGGCTTTAACCCTAGTTTCCCTACACGTGACCCCTGGGTGGTGCCAAAAGAGCAACCAAATAACTGGTGGAAGGCCTTAGCCGCCGGCTTAGTTACCACCCATTAGACAAAACCACGATGCCAAGCGACTCGTCGTGTTCCATCGTGATGTCTAATGAAGCCGTTCTGACGAGTAGATGTGGACAGTTGTGTTGGGTATGCAGACCGGTATTGGTGATGGAGATGCTTTCGCGTCGGAGACCTTGCTTCGGAGGGTAGCGGGATCCGAAGCACGGTGCTCTCTGCTGGCCGACCGCAAGTTGTAGGGGGCCCAAGTAGTAGTCTAGCCAACTACGAAAGGCTGCCCCACCGCTTGTGTAAAATCCTGAGGTTGTCCACAGGGCCAGTTGGCGACTGGAAGTGAGGAACTTGTGGGCAATTTCAGGGGGGTTCGGGCGTCCCCGCAGTCTCCGGGCAAGTTCTCCATTGGCGTAGGAGCTTCTCTATTACTGAGGGTTAGCATCCCAATATCTCGTCCACTTCCTACTTGTCTACCTAACTCACCCAACCATGAAAAAGTCAAATAAATTGAGCAAGTTTAAACGGCAGATGCACGTCCTCACTCTTAAAGTGCACCTCACAAATATTCGTGGGCTGCACTCAAATCTGCAAGCGGTCCATCATCATCTGGAGACCAACAAACCGCACTTGTTCTTCTTGACTGAGACGCAAATAGGATGTCCATCAGACACGGCATATCTGGACTATCCAGGATTCATCTTGGAAAACCGCTTCCTTCCACGCGCTGGTATCTGCGTTTACGCCCGTGATGACATTTGCTGTTTGCGTCTCCGAAACCTTGAACATCCCCACTTTTCGGTGATTTGGGTGCTTGTGGACACCGGCATTGAGAAAATTCTCTATGCTGGTGTGTACAGATCACATAGCGGTGACCGGGAGACAACTCTTCTAATGGAGTATCTCAGTGAAACGGCAGATGTGGCTCAGCAACGCTATCCTTCGGCTCAGCTTGTTGTTCTGGGGGACTTTAATGCTCACCACCAGGAGTGGTTAGTCCCACACCGGATCACGGACCACGCTGGGAGAGAGACGCGTAAGCTCGCTTTGGCGCTCAATTTAACGCAGATTGTTAAAGAGCCAACGCGAGTGCCTGACATTGACAGCCACACTGCTAACTGCCTCGACCTTCTGCTCACGACTGAACCAGACCGATACTCTGTGGCGGTATCCTCACCCATTGGTAGCTCCGATCACTGTCTGGTCAAGTCCGTTTCAGTATACTCCCCGCCTGACCCAAGCCCTAAGAGCAATCGGCGTGTCTGGAGATACAACTTAGCAGACTGGGACGAGATGCGACATTTCTTCGCTTCATATCCTTGGCGGCAAACGTGTTTTTCTTCTGGAGAACCGACGGTCTGCGCGAATGCGGTTACTGAGGTAGTATGTCGGGCTATGGAATATTTTATTCCATTTTCCGATAAGCCCGTGACCAGCAAAGCCAGCCCATGGTTTGGAGCCGACTGTGCACGCGCTGAAGCGCAGAAGCATGCGGCATATCTGGCATGGGCTGACGCTCGAAAACGCAAGGCCTCGGATACTCGAGCTAAGAAGAAAGCCTTTAACGTTGCCGCCAAGGCCTGTAAGAAGGAATTAAGGAAGGCTCGTTTCAATCATATTGGTCGAATAGGGACTAAACTTGCTTCCTACCCAGCTGGTAGTAAGGCTTTTTGGTCCCTAGCCAAATCGGTTGAAGCGAACTTCTGTCGATCCTCACTGCCTCCATTATTGAAACCAGACGGATCGCTGGCTCACACTGCAAAAGAAAAAGCAAACTTGTTTGCCACTCTCTTTGCAGAAGCTTCGCGTCTAGATACTGCTAATGAGGTACCTCCCTGCCTTCCACAATGTGGTGTTTTCATGCCGGAAATACGCATACGTCAGAAGGAAGTACTAAAAACATTACGCAGTCTAGACGTGAACAAAGCCAGTGGTCCCGATGGTATACCAGCAATTGTACTTAAGAGCTGTGCACCCGAGTTGTCTCCCATTCTAACACGCCTATTTCGCCTCTCTCTAGACACCGGAATAGTCCCTATGAGTTGGAAGCTAGCCAACGTACAACCTGTACCTAAGAAGGGCAGTCGTGCTGATCCTGCCAACTATCGACCCATCTCAATTACCTCCATTCTCTGTAAGAGTATGGAGCGTATAATTAACAACAAGCTCTTGGCATACCTTGAAGACAATGATCTCCTCAGTGACCGGCAATACGGATTTCGCCGAAACCGGTCCACTGGGGATCTTCTTGCGTATGCCACTCACATATTGAGCGAAGCCTTAGAGATGCATGGAGAGGCACTTGCTGTATCTCTAGACGTCTCTAAGGCATTTGATCGGGTCTGGCATGACGGACTTCTGAATAAGCTTCCATCTTACGGACTACCTGTTGGTCTGTGCACTTGGATATCAGACTTTTTGAGGGAACGATCGCTAAGAGTAGTTCTTGATGGCTGCTCCTCAGATCAATTAGCTATTAATGCTGGTGTACCTCAGGGGTCAGTTCTTTCAGCAACACTATTCTTACTCCACATCAATGATCTGCTAAAGCCCGGTACCTTTGGGTATGCAGATGATAGTACTGTTGTTGAAAGATACACATCCAGTGCCCGAGCCAGTGGTGACGATGTCCGGATCGAGAGAGAGGCTATGGTTGAGCGCATGAACCTGGCTTTGAAAGCCGTGTCCGATTGGGGCGATGCTAACTTGGTTAGGTTCAATGCTGCAAAAACACAGGCGTGTTTATTCACTGCTAAAAAGAGCCCACTCCATCTGGTTCCTTCATTCCGTGGTGTATCTGTAAGTTTAGGAAACCATCTTGAGCTTTTGGGTGTTGATCTCACGTCAAACCTAAACTTTGGGTCCTACATCGAGTCCAAAGCCAAAGTAGCTTCAAAAAAACTCGGCATATTGTCCAAGGTAAGGCGGTACTTCACACCTGGACAGCTTCTTAATCTGTATCAAGCACAGGTCCGATCGTGTATGGAGTACTGCTGCCACCTATGGGACGGGTCTGCCAAGTACCAGCTTGAGGCTCTGGACTCGATTGAACGGCGTGCCAAAAGGCTCATTGACGACGACACTTTGGTTGGTAAAAGGCTCCTGAGCCTTGCACATCGACGTAAGGTGGCAAGTCTGTCGGTCTTTTACAGAATACACCACGGTGAATGCGCTCAAGAACTGCATGATCTCATTCTCCCATCACCATTCCACTACCGGACTACTAGACGCTCGGCTAAGCGCCATCCTTTCGTGGTCGAAATACCACCCATTCGTACCAAGCGATTTGACTCAACGTTCTTAATTAGAACGGCTAAGGAATGGAATGCCCTGCCAGCGTCTGTGTTTCCGGCGAAATATGACCCGGGCGTGTTCAAGAGAAGAGTGAATAGGTATTTACTTGGCTAGCATGCTACACCTTCGATCGCATCGTCACTTCCCATCAGGTGAGAGCGTGGTCAAATGCTAGACAAGTCTGAAGTAAAAAAAAAAAAAAAAAAAAAAAAAAAAGTTATCGTCTTCTTTGTTCTAAATAAATTATCTTAACTAACTATGTACTATAGCATCCAGTCGACTGCTATAATTGGCTTGCTCTTGTTGTGTATTACATCATTGCTATTAAAAACAGATCGACATATTGTCAAATGTCGCAAACCATTACTACTAGCTCCCCAGCTATGCGACTTTAATAATCACTTACTAAAGTCAAAGGCAGCCCCTGTGGTGTGGTGGTTGAGCAGGTCGGCTCATAGCCTAGAGGCGGCGGGTTCGATTCCCGCTTCAGGACAAGTAATTGTGCACAGAAAAGAAAAAGCGCAAATACTTGTTCTCAGTCTGGGTGTTGTGACTATGGTCCTCGTAGTTACTGTGTCCCTACATACAGGGAATCCTAGTTAGGCTCCAAGATCTATTTATGTGATCTTTGGGCGTATAAAAATGATTTGATAGCAAATGGGCGGCTATTTTTGGCACTTGTACTAGTCAAAATGAGATTAATTAATCTAAATCAAGTAATTGAACTACGCATATGAAATTACAAATTGCTTAATGTCAATAGTAAGCCCATTAGGTACAGTAGGTGAGTTTGAAAAAACAAAAGAAGTTCTCTTTTCTATATTGGTACAAGCAATACAGCAAAATGCAGAACAGAAAACTCCGATCCGAAGCTTCGATTACACCTGTCAAGATGAAGCCATAAGAAACTTTTAGTATACGTATCATCATAATATGGCACTCTATGGAGAGACCTATGTTCAGGCTGTTGATGATGATGACGATGATAGTGATGGTGGTAATGATGATGATGATGTTGATGATGATGACGATGGTGATGATGATGATGACGGTGATGATGAAGATGATTGTGTTGATGATGATAATGTTGGTGGTGATCTCACCATCATTATCATCAGCTTGGTATCTAGCAACGATCACGGTATCGCTATTTCCTAACTCAACACGACCCATTATAGTCATAAAATAAAGTAAAATAATCAACCCAAAAACTTAAGTTTAACAATTTGATTTGTGGAAAAGTATTTTATCATTGCTTGCGATATTATGGATTCGTGTGGACACAGCTTTATAATGGGCTGACCTAAATTAATGTCTACAGAGCAATGAGCAGTGTCTATTTAAGTTCTATTCCTCTATGAAGGGTCAGAGATTAAATAGAAAAATTACGAGAGCCCCTTTGATAAAAAAAATTCTCATAGGTGTATCAGATTGAGTGTCAGTTCAGGTGAGGTAAACATTTTGAACCTTGTTGAATAATTCTGTGATATGCAAAAATCAGTAAATTGGATAACCATAGGCTAACAACTGTATGATTGTTACATATTTACTGTATAGAAATCTAAACCACAGTTGTATATCGCGATGCTAATAATTATGATTATGTTTCTACTTCCAGCAATACTTTATTTTCACTTTTTTTATTATTATTTATTTACACTATTTTCCGTAAATCTCCAAAATTCTTGGACACAGAAAATGTAGTGTTTTAACCGCAAAAAAAATGTTGGTGACCTCTGTTATCTATGTCAAAACCAAGCAAGGGTATGAAACAGGTTCGCTATTCTTTGAGAATAGACAAATAGACTCAAAGCTATCCCACGTGAGTTAGATAGAGGGCAACGGACAAAAGATTATAGAGGACAGATGCGAAAAATTAAAACCCTTGTCTATGGAATTAATAGGTTTTCTCACGTGAAAAAAGTCGCATGGCCGAAAGCAGTTCATAAACGTTGTATTAGTAATGTTGACAAGAGAAACACGAGCTGTAGAATTTATGATAGGCAAGGTGGAAAGAGTTAAAAGGCATAAATGCACGCATAGGTTTTTAGCACCTGGACAGTTGGTAATGAGCGGAAGTGTCGGTCATTCTCGTGTAAGGTCAATAACACGGCTTTTAGTTCTTTTGAATACTGCTTTACGTATAAAACACATATTAAATAATGAGTGAACCTAAGTCCAGAACCTATGTGGTAGGACTTTTCTGCATAGTTCGTCTAGGTAGGTACCACCGTTTTGCCAGTTATGCTGCCACCAAGCAGTAGTCTGCAAGCACTACTATGTTCCGGTTTGCAGAGGTTTAAGTAGTGAAATTACTGGGCAATTGAGAGTTTATTACCTGATTTCAAAGTCGAATAATCTTATAACCAGACTGTACTGATGTCACAGGATGATATGCGCAGTTCAGTGTCACGCGAAACTTTATATTTTGCAGTTCCGAGTGACATTGTTCTGTTATGGGCGGCCGTGTCGCTAAACATCAGGAGAACCACTAGCTCATTACATCACTCATTAACATAAAAAGTTCTTACTGCTCATTGATTAATCGATACTTCATCATGAGTGTGGAAATCCTGAGTGTGCCAAATACGGAAAGAATGATCATTTTGTTTATATTGAAGTCGAGTTTGTTATGCTTCGATGTCTACGTCTGCGTGTCTGTAATTATGTAGGGCAGGATGGCCTAGACATCTTTGCAAGGATTTCAATGCGTTAGCGCTTGTAAAATCATGTTGTATGAACTAATATGGAGTTGCTACAAATGGGGTTGTAAAATTTGTCACAAGAGAATACTTGTACATACGCTTTGTTTCTAATAGCTATAATAACTCCCCATTCTTGCCATAACACCAAATTTCCCATTCACAAAGCTTAAAAAATCTGTAAGTAACCAACTTCCGTGACACCTCAAACCATATTTTTTGTTCCAATACCTCGAAGCTCGCCCAACCATATGCCATATGCCAGGGGCCCAAAGATGACACATTTAGAGCATATGTGAAGTTTTTTGCCTTATTCAGACGCCAATGAACCATTTAGCAACTGTTTGTTATTGTCTCAATTTTATCAGTTTAATTAATGAACGCGGTCATTTTTGAAGCATTTTTTGCGTTGAGATAGTGAATGAAAAGTTGGGTGACATCATAAAAGATATCAGCAGTAATTTTAATTTTAGCCGGCCTTTTCATTATCATGTAATGTATGTTCACCTTCTTTTGTTTTGGTGGTAAAATAATTTAGGTGTTCTGGTTAATTTATAAATATTTGTGGACATTTCACACAACGCCATTCGGCCCAAAAACTAAGCAAAGCTTATATGGTAATTAGATATATAAATACATAGATTACAATATCACACGCAGACACAGAAAAAACACCTGTCTTCATCCCACAAATGTTGACTCTGATTGGGAATCGAATCCCACCACCTACAGTTCAGAAGGTAGATCCAACTGAATTGAAAGCTGAATTGTAAAAGTTTAATTAGTTACTGAAATCTATCAAACTACCCATCATCATCAGCCGCCTATCATTATCCTTATCATCTTTTATTTTATACAGTCCAGCCATACAAACCTAGAAGAAACGTCGTAGAAAAATACTTAATAATAGGTCATATTACCCAGATAAGACAATTTTGTCTTATCTATTTTGGTTATACCATATTTTATAATTATTTTATTGTATCACTATAATTTTCTTAAAGGCTTTTGTATCACTAGAATTAATATATACACTTACTTAATTCTTTATTATATTTTTTGTTTTTAACAATTTTTTAAAATTCAGCTTATTAAACTTTAATGATTTTTTGTTTTGATGTATTGTTATAAACTGACTTTCATACGTCACTGTGCCTGTTTAATATTAAAAAATCCAATTGAATTGAACTATTACGTCCTACCAATAATTTGATAACGTCGCTTCTGTTTGTTATTGGACTAGATTTCATATCATTACTACTAGTAACAAATTAAAAGCAACATTAAATAAAACAAATAAAATTCAAACTCTTCCCCATCCAATTACAGTAAAATGAAGCTATTGAAACAAATAATTACACTCGTTCATTAAAGAGGTACCTAGGTATTATGCATAGACGTTAGGGGAGCCACAGCTGCTCTTTTGTGTATGCGATTAATATCGGACCTTCACATATTATACATGATACATACATACATGTTGAGACTTGTGAGGGTATAGTTTTAAAGCGCAGTCTAAGCAAAAAAATCAACAAGATTCACTTTTATGAAAGTGCGACGCAACGTTACAAAATAAACATAAAATAATAAATAAATATTGTTTTTTTTTTATTGTTTGATAGGCTCGCGTTTGACCACTATCGCACCTGATGGTAAGTGACGATGAGGTCTAGGATGTAGCACGCTTGCCTAGAAGATACCAGTTCACTCTCGATTTGAAGACTCCAAGGTTGTAGTTTTCGGGAAATACGGATGCCGGTAAAGCGTTCCACTCTTTGGCTGTTCGCAAGATAAATGTGGAGCCAAATCTCTTTGTTCGCACATGTGGGATATTAACCATGTACCTATATGTATGTATGGTGGACATTTCACACAGCGCCATCTAGCCAAATTAAGCAAAACTTGTAACTATGGGAACCAGATAACTAATACAATACTTATAAACTTTTTTTGTAAATACATACATAGAAAACAATATTACACCCAGACTCGGAAACATCGGAAACATCGATGTTCATCCCACAAATGTTTGTCCTGGGTAGGAATCGAACCCTCAACCTGCAGTTCAGAAGGCAGAGTTACTACCAACTGTGCTATCGGGTCAGTCAACATATTAAGAAAATGTGTGAATAGAAAATAATACCGAATAAAACGTAATTAAGTAATTTGTTTTTCTTTTTGTTTTTTTTTTTTTTAAATAAAATCTAATGTTCAATGATAACAACACATTTTTTTAAACAATTTAAACAGGCATTCTTGCGTTTTAAAGGTATAACTGGTCCTAATACTTATTTCACATCTATTTTTCAGGTAATCAACAAAAATCCTGCAAAATTAACCCATCTTCAAGCGCAGAGCCAGTTTGATTATGATCATGAAATTATGATGTGCGATTTTCAACTTTAAACAAAGTTTTCTAGATGCCCCCAGATAAAAAACTATGAAGCCACCTTAAAGCTTATATAACCCGAGTAGCGGAATGAAATCTAATTCTTATATGATAATCTGCAACTTTTAAAAGCCCATGTGGTATGAAGTGGTCTTGCTCCACTCAAAAGGTTTTAAATGGTCTATATGGCGTGATGTAACTTGAACCTAGTAAAAATAATATTCAGATCTTAAACTAGATGAGCAACTTTTCTATATCTCGTTCAGAAGAGCAACTTTTCTATATTATGGCGTTCAGAAGAGCAACTTTTCTATATCTCGTTCATCTAGTTTCAGAGAGTTCCACTTCAGAGTGGAAATGTAAAAAAACTCTTAAAGACAGCGATAGAAGTAAACAATATTAATTGGTTACCAATTCATTAGGTTCATCAGAATAATGTATTTTTTTTCCCATTAGGTAACCAGTTATCAATTTGATTTTCTAAAGGGATAAACATACAAAGGATAATTTGTTTCCGATACTTTTTCAATTGATGAAACGATTTAAATACAATATTAGCAAAAATTCCATTTTAACGTATGGCTATTATTCTTATGTCTTAATAAAATTAGAGGAATCATAAAATTCTGACCTTACAAAAAGTTAGCAATTAATCCAAATTTTTTCTTTTGAATGCCTTTACACAAAGGTCCAGGGTATTTCACCTGGTCACTAACCCCTAAGATTAATGTCTCAAGAACATGCACAATGGCCTCCCACACATGGCCTGACATTTCAACCCCTGTTAGTCTTTTTTTTAACTTCCTTCCCTTATTGCTGCCGTCTTACAATTATTATAAGCACGCGCCAACGAAAGGTGTTTGGTGAAAGCGTCGATCAAGCGTTTATTTTTCTTATTAATGGATTTGTAATGCCGACATTTGGTTTTTATAATATGTTGAGAAAAATGTGTCTTACCCCTGATGGTTTTCTACTCGTTCATGCACTTCGCGCAAAGTTTCTGTAAATAATTATTGTGTTGACGGCTTACTTTAATTCAAGCATAGGACGTGCAGTTTTTTCATTTTTCTGACCACACATGTTGGGAATTAATTGGTACAATGGAAGAAAGATACTTTGTGAATTAAATATTTATTATGGTCGGTTGAACCAATGTGGTTTAGCGGTACGCAAACACGCACCCAGCGAACTCATCTCAACACGAACGCATCTCTGAACTTTCAAGTTACCTATGTGCGTAATTTGCACTCGCTCTTCACTGGTGAAGGAAAACGTGTGGAGAAACCGACATGATCAAGAATTACATAACTGGAGAACATGCGTCATCCCACCCAACTCGCACTTGGTCATGTCTGTGATGTCAATCTCTGTGGTGTGGTGGTTCACGCAGCAGCACAGTACTTGTGCACAGGGAACAAAAACGCAATAGCTGGTTCTGTGTCTGGGTGTTGTGGGATAATGATTCTCGTAGTTCCTGGGTTCCTAGATACAGGGAATCCTAATTAGGGCCTAGATCTATGTAAGTGTTCGTTGGGCGTTATTATTATCACTATAAAATAGGCCTCCCCTATACAACGCCACTTTGAACAGCTATTGCATCTTGCATCCAAAATGGCTCCTCGGAATTTTTACCAGGTCTTCGGTCCACCTAGTGGGGGAGATACGCTGCGTCTTCCGGTTTAGGTCGCCACATGGAGAACCTTTCTTTCCCATCGGATGTCGATTGTCTGCGAGCAATGTGGCCCGTCCAAGGCATAGCCTGCAGGTCCATTTCAACGGCATTACCGCATACGTCTTAGAATACTCATCAAAAGACCTTCAACTATAACTACAACTAGTACACACTAACGCTCACGAGATACAGTCGAATAACTCGACCGGTGTTCGGGCAATATAGATGCCCATCCTCAAGGAGTACGCGGCTCGGCGCTGAGCTGTATTATGAGTACTACTCACGTCAGTTTCTATGACCTTCAACTATACCGCGAGCGTAACGTACATATACGCTAAACTTGTTAATGTCTTTTGCTAGCTCTCTGTTTTGCACATTCTATGAAAAGACTGCGTCAGTTATATTTAGCGCCAGAAAAGACTACGTTCTGAAGGGGCCTCCCAAGTTGATTTTAAGGTCGTTGTTCTAGCGCCGGCATGATTGCTCTAGATTGTTATTGTAATAGGATAATGGGAACATATTTCTTGGTGAGTAGTGAATCCGGTGGAAATGCTGACGGGTAATGATGATGTAGATGGTATCCTTACCATACGTAGGTAAGTGGATAGAGTGACAGCATGTAGCATTATGGGTAATTGCCAAATTGGAGAGGTAAAGTAAGTAAAAGTATGCATCCAAATCAAGCCTGGTAGATAGTAGTTAATTAAGAGCGAACTATTCATGACGTCTATACCAATCTAAACAAAAAAATGTGCGGTAAAGTCTTTGGGCACTGACGATTGGAATGAAAACTAAGTAACTTGTGACATAGCTCATGGGAAGCGTGCGGTGACGATGACGCGAGTTTCACGGTTTTTGTTCACCCAAAAAGTACACATATATACACAGTATACATATAGCTCATGGAAAGCGTTCGGCGACGATGACGCGAGATCCATGATTTTTGTTCACCCAAAAAGTGCTAAAGAAGAACATTTCACTTTAAAAAAATGTGACGGAAATTATATTACTTTGCTTTAGCAAGGAGGTTTTATCAGGATTTTATAGGCAGTGCTTCGTTATAGGCTTTTCACAAAATAGCACCAAAAACAATTCGTTAAGTTTCGATTCAAGCAATATTTAGTGGTCGGGAAGAGTGAGGATAGGTACATAATATCCAAGTAAACTCGGTATTCTTATGGGAATAAAGAATACCTATCATAATAACATAGTATAATTTGTTTGTTTAAATTATTTATTTGCAAATCGAATGTAATAAATGTCGACGACCGACGTAGGGATGGGAATTAATCGTAAAGAATGCAGCCGGGAACTCCGGGACCGCCGAGTTCCGCAACACACCGATACGGGACTTCCTTAGAGCAGGTGATACGCCATGTGTCGAAGACCACGTGTCAATTACCAATTTGCGAATATCGGGGTTTCGGAAGTCGATACTGTTTTTACTAATGTGTCGAGTTAATTTGCTTTATCGATTTGTTGATACCGTTTCTGCCGATTTCGGTAATTTTTAAAGTCCGTCTGTCGATTAGGAATTTATTGCTTACGATTAGTGTGAGGATGCGTTTTTTTTTTATTTGAACCCTACAGTTAATAGAGTAACGGTGTTAATTAGTTTTGTTTTTTTTTAAACATATTTTATAATTTATTGCGAATATCTTTGTTACGTAATTTTAATATTATTCAGTCTTTTAGATATTTTAATAGATTTGTATGATGGGTATTGGTCCCTTTTGTAGGTTTAGAATATTACTTACATGATCTAGCAGCTATGTGTATTCGATTGCCTCATTGCATCTTAACTGGCAATTTGTCGAGTCTGAATATTGTTGTTGCCCATCTCTTGAAATTTTTGAATTAAGAATCGTATTTTATCATGTAGCCACACATCAATATTTTTATGTAATGATTTTTATTCGACAGTAACTATATAAAAGTACGAGCACTTCTAGAAATTTCTTTAATTTATTCCTTGTAATACCATCTTAAAAAGGTGCAGAGTTCACCAGGCCCAATTATCGAAGACATTGCAATTTATTGTTCCCCGACATCATCGTCCGAAACATATGCCGTCCTCGGAAACTAGTCACACTTTACATGTACTGATATCGATTTATCGTGGACGGGAGCGCGTGCGCCGACATCTGCGACCCCCACGCATAATGCCATGTTGATTGCCGCAGCTGCGTTTGGATGTATGGGGGATGCGCTATTTCAACTACAAAACGACGTATAATTGCTAGAAACTGCATAAAAAATTTGATCTTTCATGCAATGATATTAGGTTAAAGGGGGCACGCTAATTTCAAACTTACAGTTTCGATATAAGATCAATAAATTGTATTGAAAGTTACGCACGAACAGTCGAGGAACGCACTGCACTATTTCTCAACAAGCTCATATTACCTTTCTGTGCTAGACATAAGCAAGTCGAAATCAAAAATGGACTTGAAAAGTTGCGTTTGAACAAAACAGAACGGCCTTAGTTGTATAAAAGTTAGGGAAAATACGACGTTTTGGAATTAATATTTGGGTTGGATTAACTCAATGTAAAGGTGATTAAAGTAGGGGTTGTAAGCTTTTGTAATTTTACATGCTGGTGTTGTTTTAATGTTTGCCGACTCAGTTTTCCTTTCTGTTTAAAATAAAAACAACAAGCATCTTTGCTTTAAAACGAGCTAAAAATAAAAGACGATACATTAAAAGTATTCAAATACATATTGGTTAAAAGAAAATCATCTCATTCAAAGAACTAAAATCACGTTTAAAATGACCTACTTCGAGGGCAATGTACCGCTAATAATTTAAGTAATACAATGGGTAATTGAGAACCCTCAGGGTTGAAAAAGAATTAACTAAAAACCGGTTTCTTGATAATAAATTACAAGGTACATTGCCGCGTTATTATAATGACAATATTCTTCAAAATCTCAGGGGCAGTAAAATTGTGTTTATTTGTCTTATTTCTCCAAGTTTAAAAAAGTAAGGTCCACACCATACAATCTACAATGCAGACGCAAAGATCCGATTTGAATGATTGAGTTAGCAAAACGCGTGGCAGATTGTATGGTATGTAGAGAACTTACCTACATAAAGAGCTTATGCCTACGTCCAAAAGGGCATAATACCCATATTAAAGTTTTTTTTTTGTTTTGGCCCCACACTTTTGTGTATTTAGCCAGTGTCAAGTAATTGATAATATCTCAAGTCAAGTCAAGTCACAGTCTAAGTCATCAAGTTAAGTCATAGTCTAGTCTAGTCATGTCATACTCCTAGTAAAGTGGTGGCAACTTTACCAAAAGCTTCTATGGAGTTTTGGAAACAACACGAAAAGAAACGTTTCACCATCATTATACCACTTTCCCACACTCATGCCTGTAATTCAGCACTTAACGAATAAAATGCCACCAATTTTATGCACTAACACTGAAAATAACACAAGTTTTGGAAAATAATACAATGCGGCGACGTGATCTTTTTCGTTTTCCCGCCAAAACTCCCGTATTAAAGTTTGACTGCTCCCAAGTTCACACATATTCCTCTGTGATATATCCAAATGCATTGGAGTAGGTTGCGGCGGAAGACTGCTCACGGAAGGTTTTAGTGGGTTCGAGTCCCACATACCCCCTGCTGTAGGGTGTGGGGGAAGTGCGAGGGCATTTCCCCCTCAAAAAAAGGAAGTTTAGTTAGTTTTTCAATAAATATACGCTAATTCGACGGAGACGTGTACTTCATAGCAAGACAGAGAATCAATAGTAAATATAGGGTAGGTACGAGAAAATAATTTTACTTAAACTAATGAAAGAAACGAAGGAAAGAAGAAACGAAACGAAACGTGGCGCGAAGACTTTGAAAACAAACCGTGAAGTAAAAAAAAGAAAATTAAAGACTGCATAAGCCTCTACCCGTCTTTACTTAAGTTTGACACACCAAACTTTAAGAAATTAAGGTCCGTATTACAGAACGATGCTCAGTCATCGATCGGTGCTCAAGCAGAGATTTCATTCATAAAGTCAATAAGTGAATGAAATCTCTGCTTGAGCAGCGATCGATGACTGAGCATCGTTCTGTAATACGTACCAATTGAGTAAAGACGGGTAGAGGCTTATGCATATTTTTAATTTTCTTTTTTTTTTACTTCACGGTTTGATTCCAAAGGATCCATCAATGCCGTGTAATATGTTCCCACAGCAAATTAATGAACGTTAATGAGTTATTTCGAACTAAATCGTTTAGCTATTAACAACTGTGACGAGGATGGCCATATTGCACGTGGGGTGTTTACTGTACTGACCTGATATGGTCTGATGATCTGGGAACTGATGCATTTAAAAACAAATAAACAAACCGCATTCAATACTTTTTGCTGAACAATTGACCTAGTGACCTCACGGACAAATGTTTTGAATATAGATCCTATTTTGAATGTGTTTTATGTAAAATATTTTTTATCACAAAAAACATTCAGATCATTTCACCCGCAGAATAAATTTAGGATAAACTAGAACCTCGCGGTTTCACCCGCGGATAAAAAGTAGTGTGTTAATCCAATATAATAGTATAAGCTATCTATGTATATTCCAAATTGTATCCAATTCCATCAAGCCGCTTGAGTGTGAAAGAGTAACAAACATCAATACATACAACCATTCGCGTTTGTATATTTCGGCGCAGTTACATGCAACCATGTTCTGCTAGGCAATCACGTAACTCGATTGCTACCAATAGAAATACATATTTGTATGGATTTGACAGTTTGAATACGTTTCTACTACACACTCTACTCAATTTACTCTTAACCTAATATAAATTATAATAAATGGTGTGGTGTAGTAGAGTTTTAATGATATAATAATAATAAGTAACAAAAAATACACAATGTTATTATGAAAGTACCCACTACTGTTGTGGCTGTTGTTATTATTATTGTAACTACTACTACTAAATTGTAAATTGTAAGCTTTTAATTATTTACTTCTTTTATGATTAGGTGTATAAATACCATATAGTCTACTATTGTAAAACCTTTATATCATTAACGGGAAGACCCTGCCTTTTGCAACACAGTTTAATAACTAAAGAAAAAGGCGGAGCGCACTTTATCATGTAATCTAATTAAGTGTTTTGCAATAAAGAATTTGAATTTGAGTTTATGTACTTAGTTAGTATGGAAATATCTCCTGTTGCATTTCATTGTTTCGTGATCACCAGTCACGTACTCACGAGTATACTGAAGAATGAGGGTGGATGTTAAAAAAATAAATTAGTGTGTGAAATAGTGTGCTTATACGATTATTATGGAGTTTCAAATAAAACTAACTCTTACTAACTCAACATTTATTGCTTTTTAACAAAGAAACACGATAAAATCCTGATAATCCCCGCAAAAACCCAATCGCGCGTGAGTCGGATTCAAACACTGATTGTTATTTATTGCATTTTTATAATTAAACATGGGATATTACGCACAGGTAATTCGTTCCCACGATTTAAAAAACGGGGAGGCAATAGAGGCATGAGGCATTCGGACATGAGGGGGCATACTCATCGATGCATGTCCTTATAGACGCTTGAATGTCGCGATGGCATGGCACAGATTAAAAAGTAGTTACTGCGGTGGCAGATGGGATGTCGTATGTCGTCATATTTTGTGATGCCGCAGTTCCCATGGGATGACCCAAAACTAGGTCGATTTGGTTTGATTGTTGTTTGGTGTACGCTTGTCAGATTTTGTGATTGTATTCGAAACGGGGAGAAGTTCGACTTACTTTTGTAAATCGGACATTTTATTTACGCCCTTTGACTATTCATAGGTTTAATTGTCATGTTCATAGGTTTAGTTGTGAATTTATGTCGCATCATGAGTGATCTCAACGCATTCCTTAGTACTTATCCAGACTGTAACTTTTTTGCGATAAGTGGCCTAGTATTTTTATTTTTACAACGATCACATACATAGATCCTGGACCCTAACTAGGATTCTCTGTGTCTAGGGACCCAGGAACTACGACGACCATGGTCCCACAACACCCAGACTCAGAACAAGTATTTGCGCTTTTTTTCTGTGCACAAATACATGTCCTGTCGCGGGAATCGAACCCGCCACCTCCGGGTTATGAGCCCGCCTGCTCAACCACTACACCACAGAGGCTGCAAATTTATTATTAACTTTTTGTAAGTCCTATGACCCTAGATCGAATGTTTGATATCTCTATGATTACCGTATCCATAAATTCCATTTATTTAGTTGACGATGTTTATTACTGATGAATATTTGATAATATGTTATAATTGCAAATGCGTTCATATTATAAATAAATAAGTAAATAAATTGTCAAAGACCTCTTACAAACATTGTACAGCGGAAGGATATTAAGTTATTTTGTATTTTCTTTGTTTCTATATAATTTTATATGGTTTAATATATAAAAAGTTGTCATATACAAACTGCTTGGCGGAACTATTTTAAAAAAATAAGGGAATAACAAAATATGTCACATTGAGAAAATAAATGGATTATGTAATGCAATCGTATTTATTAATTATTTAACAAATTGGCGACGATGCCTATCCACGATGTAAAAAAACTTAAAAGAGTACGCGCCTCGTTACGGGGCACCATTACAAGAATTGAAAAATATTTACATACGAATTGTGAACTCTCTACAGAAGAAATTGACATAAGAATCCAATCATTACAAGAAACTATACAGAAATTCCAAGAAATACAAACAGAAATTGAGATAGAAACGGACGAGAATGAATTGGAGACAGAAACTGAATACAGGTATGATTTTGAAGAATCTTACACTAGCCTCAAATGTAAACTAATGAAAATAAGAAAGAGCAATGAAATTCATGCACAAACAATTACTACAACAGATTACACAAGCTGTGTAAATTACGGTCAGCAGGAATCATATCCAAAAATAAGATTTCAACCTTTGCAAGAGAATGAAACGTTCCAAAATTTCAACAAAAGGCTTACTTTATACTTTTTGATGAACCGAGTAAATGATCCACAGTCGAAGGTATACGTTCTATTATCGACATTAAGCCCAGAGTTACATCAAAAGATATATGACTTATGTGCACCAGACGATCCCCTCGACAAAGAGTTCGAAGAACTTACAAGCTTATTAGACGAATACATAGACCCTAAGCCTAGTGTGTGGGCACAACAACACAAATTTATTTCACGTTTACAGTCATCGGATGAAACAGTAGCTACATACGCAACGGAACTTAAGAGATTATGTTCGAACTGTGAGTTCAAATGTCAACATTGTAAAAAGTCTACCATGGAAAAAATTTTGTCCTTACAATTTATAAGAGGTTTGAAAGATGGTGATATTCGAACAAAAATCCTTCAAAACAGAGAAACACATTCATTTTCGCAGTTAATACAAATTGCAATATCTATGGAAATGGGAAAGTCAGAAAATTTGAACATTTGCTCAGAATTAAATAGGAAGACTGATATGATACACAAAGTTACACCATCAACGAGTAAACAAATAAATACTCAAAGAACACAACTGCAACAAAATAACAGGCCACCACTTACAATTAAAGATTTAAAGGGCAAATGTTTTCGCTGTGGCAAATCAGATCACCGAGCTAATGAATGCAGTGCAATTCATTCAACTTGTAGACATTGTCAAAAAGAAGGTCATCTTGCTCGGGTTTGCTTAAAGCGCAATAACAACACTAACAAAGTTGACGATACATCCAGCGAAATATCAACTGACAGCGCTGCAGAAATTAACCTAATAAAAAGCGAAATTTCAGAAAGATACTTAATTACAGTATATGTAGAAGAGAGAATACTAAAAATGGAGTTTGATACAGGCGCTGCGCTATCTTCCATATCTTTCAAAGACTACATATAGATTTTGCAGGACCGATTTTTGGATATTCTTTATTTATTTTAGTAGATTCGTACACCAAGTGGGTTGAAATCATTCCAACTAAAACCACTACAAGCTCTTGGTGCATACAAAAGCTGAAAGATATATTCTGCACCTTTGGGTTACCGCATATGTTAGTATCGGATAACGGACGACAATTCATTTCACAAGAATTTGAAGATTACCTTAATGATTGTGGAATTACACATAGAACATCAGCTCCTTACCATCCAGCAACTAACGGACAAGCAGAAAGATTCGTGCAAACCGTTAAGAGAGCTTTACATACAATGGAGGGGGAGAGAGGTAGTCTAACCGATAAAATTAATACCGTTTTAAGTAGGCTTAGACGCACACCAAGTCCAAATGGATTGTCACCCTACCAAATGATGTTCGGTCGAGACATCCAAACGAAGTTACATGTTATGTTTCGGAACTCAACTCCGGCCCATATGTTTAGTACCAGTTCTCAAGCAGTCCAAATTAGAGAGTTTACCATCGGTGACAGAGTACAAGCGCGGAGCTACTCAACTCCCAACAGAAGATGGGAGTTTGGCAGAATCCTGAGTCGGTTAGGCCGTCTGCACTATATGGTCCAAACCGATGATGGTATCGTGCGGAAGAAACATGTGGACCAACTCCTGCCAGCGCACCTGGTACCGTAGGCAGTTGGAATTGGCGGTGGAGGACTGTCATATACAAACTGCTTGGCGGAACTATTTAAAAAAAATAAGGGAATAACAAAATATGTCACATTGAGAAAATAAATGGATTATGTAATGCAATCGTATTTATTAATTATTTTGTATTTTCTTTGTTTCTATATAATTTTATATGGTTTAATATATAAAAAGTTAAAAGATAACACTCCGTAACTATTCCACAGTTTCATAGAGTTAATTAGTACTGAGTACTTACAATTGTTTCCACTATCTTGTTTCTGTGAACAATACTTCAGAAAATATAGAATAAAAAATATTTATATTTATACCAGTAAATCATAAAAAATATACTAGCATCAAATATACGTTATATAAGTATAATATAGTAAGTTTTATATATGTAAGTAATTTTATTCATTATAATTATGTAAGTAGGTATATTATATTATTTTTATATAATTAAGTATATTATACGTAATATGAAAAATGAAATGAAAATGAAATGAAAATTTATTGGCAAAAAATAGTTGAAACAATCACAAAGGGGTGGAGCACCTGTTTCCCGTACTAGGCTCAAGACCCGTGACACAGGAACCAGGACTCTTCCGTCGGAGACATATTATAATTAGTGTAACATTGATTTATAATAACAAAAGTGTTAAATTCACGTTGCCTAATATTTATTCTGTTATAACAGAAGATACTACTTATATAATTAAAAATATGTATGCATAAAACCCTTACACACCCCTTGGTGTGTAAGGGTTTTATGGTGCAAATATGTGGTGAGTGAGGGTGTGTGGAGTGTAGTGGTATGCGAGGAGTGTGAGGGTGTGTGTGGAGTGTAAGAGTGTGCGCGAAGTGTGAGATGTGTGTGGAGTGTGAGATGTATGTGAAGTGTGAGAATGTTTATGTGGGTGTTTAAATGACTGGCCCGATAGCTCAATTGGTAGTAAGCCTGCCTTCTGAACTGTGGGTTGTGGGTTCGATTCCCACCCAGGACAAACATTTGTGTGATGAACATAGGTGTTTGTTCTGTGTCTGGGTGTTATATTGTATTCTATGTATGTATTTACAAACAAAAAGTATCTAAGTATTGTATCAGTTATCTGGTTCCCATAATACAAGCTTTGCTTAGTTTGGGGCTAGATGGCACTGTGTAAAATGTCCACAAATATTTATTTATTTATTTATTTATTTATTTGTGAGAGTGTGCGTGAAGAATTGGGTGTGTACGTGAATATACACCCAATACTTGTCTTATCAGATTTATTATCAATATATATATATTACGTATAATATACTTAATTATACACGTCTATGTATATAATAACATATATATTTTTTGTTATTATATACATAGACGTGTTTTATTCTAATATCAACTTTTACTGCACCACTACCGTTTCTTTTCTTGCACATCCAGGCTGACTGGTAGATAATGCTTCATAGCATTAAGTCCTCCTTGTACATTATTTTGTGCTAATGTATAAATAAATAAATAAATATTGGTGTAGATTTTCGATTCACTTCAATTGTCAGTAACATTTAATATGAGTAGATACATCCACCACGATAGTTTAGTATGACCCCTATGTACAAGAATAGTTACAAAAGTAATGTAGAAAACATGTGCAATATATTGTGGGGGCCCTTCAAGACTAAGCACCCGCATTTTGATAGCAAGAAAATGATAAAAGTTGCTAAGTTTATCGTTGCGGTTTGGTTCCCGAACCGCCCGTACATTGCCATCTTCTTTATTTTTTAATGTTAAGGAATGGCGTGACGTGCAAGTCATTCGCCTGATGTTAAGCGACACGGCTGCCTATATCCGTTACAGTGTCACTCGGAACTCTAAAATATAGTTTGCCGTGACACTGAACTGCGCACGTCATCCTGAGACTTCAGCACAATTGCTAATGTGAGATTAGGTCATAAAGTCTCATTTGTCCAGTAATTGTATTTTTACACCGCGTTATCAATCATGACAATTTTTTTAAACAATTTGTTTCACAAACCCAGCCGGTATGGTGGTTGAGCAGGTCAGCTCATAACCCGGAGACGAAGGATTCGATCCCCGCGACAGTACAATTAGTAATTGTGCATAGAAAAAAAGCGCTAATACTTGTTCCTAGTCTGGGTGTTGTGGAACCATGGTCCTCGTAGTTCCTGGGTCCCTAGATACAGGGTCCAGGATCTATGTATGTGATCGTTGGGCGCTATTTATTTATTGATTAAATATTCATAAACATGCACCGCACACTGTTGCAGCTGATAAGAGCGAACGGTAAGTACAGTACCAAGCTATCTACTCATTTTTATTGTTACATATTTCCTATGGAGTGCAACCTATGTAAGTATTTATTTTATAGTTTAATTAGAGTTTTATAGCAAGTAATTATCTACGTCCATATAACGGGTTTATACTATGTTATTTATTAAAGTAGATAATTTACATAGCACCACAGAAATCGCCCAACTCTATGCCTAGTACACCATTTATTCAAATAGGGATGGGACGCTGACGCATCGATAGCAAAAAGCTCATTTGAATATCCCAAGGGTCTCAGTGCATAAGTAATGTCGGATAGGAACGCACCAGGCACGGTAATTCTAAAGGCACGCGCCATTCGTCGGTCGCAACTTTCTTCGTACACATACACCCACACGTACACGACAAAACAGTCATTTATAAATCGACTCATTCATCTTTTATAGCGCAGGGAAGTCGTTTTTAAGAGTTGGAAAAAGGAAATAAAATCTAAAACTAAAGTGAAATTTTATGTGTTATTATTTAGGCTGTAATAACTATTCGGCAAAATATATTATAGTCGAATAAACTAAGCTATTACTACGACTTAAATTTTTCAAGGAGTCACGTGGAGAGAAATGAATAATGTGTTCTTAAAAACGATAAATATTATTATTTCGTTAACATTTTTGGGTACGAGAATGCTTGCAAGGCATTGCAAGTTGCACTTTTTAGAAATTCAATAAAATCTGATGAACTTTGACACTAACACAACACCGACCCATGTTATTTTTATTTATTCATAATCCGCAAAAAGCTACCTACCTCAACCATTGCGAATCTGTCTCGTCTACAACAAAGGAAGTAAAAAATAGGTTTACCGGGAGTTTTGTAAGGTCTGAATAATGGCACCCTCGATTTCTTGGGCCCCTTGTAAGTAACAATGTTACGTCTGCCTAACCAGCTGGTCTATTCAATGCCTTTTTTATTATAGCCGGGGCTTGTCTCCACGTGGTCGGAAATTCGACTGGTCCTCATAGATGATAATAATAATAACACCCAACGATCACATACATAGATCCTGGAACCTAACTAGGATTGCTTGTATCTAGGGACCCAGGAACTACGAGGACCATGGTTCCACAACACCCAGACTCACAACTAGCATTTGCGCTTTTTTTCTGAGTGGGCGTATAGAAATTTTTTGCTAATATTTTTTTTGTTGTTTATTTTTGTTAGGAGAAGGTTCTTGGGAAAGAAAAAATTAAGAAAGTAGAGCTGAAAATTAGAAAATTTTCACTACGCCGGTAAAACAGCGGGGCGTAGCTAGTTTAATAAAGTATGTAATACAAATTATATTACAAGTAAGTGCATTACTACGTAAGATTTCTATTTTTTCAGTGTTATTCTTTTTCAAGCTTCATATTAATAAATCAGTCATAAATTATTCATTCATCAATGTACGTTTAAAAAAACCTATCTAAAAATGTCAACTGCGCAACGCAGCCGCAAAAAGTTAGACACTGCGTTTTATATGAATAAGTGTCTAGATATTAAAGGCAATAGTGCTAGGTGCAGTGCATCGTGTGAAAGTAGAGTCCCACTCACCCCAATTAGATTGTTATTCATAAAAATGCCACGTTAGATAGGGTTGGGCGTTTCATCGATAAAATGTTACAATGACATTTTCAATAGACACGCTTACGTCTAGAATCGATACGATAGAGCAATACTGATAAAACATTTAAATGCCACATTAATTATATTTTAATGAATATAATGATTATTATTAACGAGGTCGTTCATTCTTTAAAATTTGAACTACCAAAATTCTATCCAAAATAAAATTAAAGAGCCGGTTTAAAGCTTTGATAGCGGTAATAAAACCATCGCGATCTAGCAATTTAGCACACGCATCATCCATGAGTCATGTTGACTTCAAAGATTTAAGTAATTATAGAAAATACAAACAAAAAAACCAGCAGAAGATTGTTAAAAATATGTAAAATATTGTTACATTTAAAAAAGTTAGAACAATACATGTAACATTAAATAATACAATAGCATGTGAATGCCTAAATTTTTTTTTATGCTACTGAGTGATGTGACGAGCTAGTCGTTCACCTGATGTTAAGCGCCACGGCCGCCCATAACAGAACAGTATCACTCGGAACTCTAAAACAGAGTTACGAGTGACACTGCACTGCGCACATCATCCTGAGACATCAGCACAGCCTGGTAAAAAGATTACTAGACTGTGAGATCAGATCATAAAGTCTCAATTGCCCAGTAATTTCACTAGCTACAGTGCCTAAATTACCTAAGATGGCAATAATTGCAGGACATTATTAAATGGTTCTATTGAAAGTACATAAAAAACATTTAACTTTTATCATAAGGTATGGTTACACTTGGCCTGGTGTTTTAATCGTCAATTAATATCACGATAGACAAGTACATTTCATTCATTTATCGATATATATTTATATCATCGACATTATCGATATACAAAGGGCATTACTAACTTGCACCTTGCCTGCCATCTGCCGTGATGCACGTGAAGCAATTAAGGCTGCCATCGGGGGTGCCACCCTCCTTAGCGTGGTCATTTACCTCAGAGGGGTTGCACTGAAGGTGGTCAATGTACTAAGCGAGTCATTCTCTCACGGTATAACAAAAGAGGCCTGGGAGTCTTTTTGTCAAACAATATTTGTTTGAGATTTGAGAAGAGAGGTGCATCTCTTCGAAATCTGAGAGCTAACATTTGATACCTCTTGCCAGTTAAATTACAGTCAAAACCGTTTATGGCTAGAATACCGGTTATATTGACCCAGAAAAAAGGTCCCGACTGAATGCTTTATGACCGCCTTATCAAAAACAATGTTTTTACGACATTGCTTATTACGACATACCTCATTAAACGACTACATTTAACTAATATTTTTGGAGAATTAGATCTGTTAGAACGACCCGCTAAGCTGTATTGTGAACAATTTGAATAGGTATTCACATCTGACACAGTATAACTGACCAGTTAGCTCAGTTGGTAGTATCCCTGCCTTCTGAACTGCAGATTATGGGTTCGATTCCCACCCAGGACAAACATTTGTGTGATGAATATCGATGTTTGTTCTGTGTCTGGGTGTTATATTGTATTCTATGTATGTATTTACAAAGAAAAAGTATCTAAGTATTGTATCAGTTATCTGGTTCCCAAAGTACAAGCTTAGCTTAGTTTGGGGCTAGATGGCGTTGTGTGAGATGTCCACAGATATTTATTTATTTATAATGGTCAATGGGTATTGTGTAGTCTTTTGTAATTCTTAGAATCAAAACACGTCCATGTAGTAGGTCAAAGCCCGCTTCTTCATATCTCTTCAGTTAATTTGTTACTAATCTGTCTTCACATCTTATGTGACGTAAAGACAGCATCGGGAAGAGGTGGGGTAGTCCTAGTCATAAGCTGGTAGGTACCACACGGAAATGGTGGCGTTTCTACAAAAACCTGGCCCAAAGTCTACTAGGTGGTAGGACTTTGTTGCAAAGTTCGTCTAGGTTGGTACCACCGCTTTGCCAGTTATTCTGCCGCCAAGCAGTAGTGCGCAAGCACTGCTGTGTTCCGGTTTGAAGGGCACTGTAGCTAGTGAAATTACTGGGCAAATGAGACTTTATGATCTGATCTCACAGTTTAGTAATCTTATTACCAGACTGTGCTGATGTCTCTGGATGATGTGCGCAGTGCAGTGTCACGCGAACCTCTATACTTTAGAGTTCCGAGTGACACTGCAGCTGATATGGGCAGCCGTGTCGTTTAACATCAGGTGAACGGCTAGCACGTCACGTCATTCCTTAACATAAAAAGAGTCAAGAACTCATAGTTAGAATCAAAATCTGAAAGGGTTAAAAGTTAGGTCAATAGACCTACCAGAACCATAGAATGTTTAATACATAGTACAGGCCTACTTGGTGTAAAACTGCGCTAGGCAAAAATGAAGCGTCTACCAAACGCGAACACCCAATTTGAATAACGAATTCTGACTACCAAATCGAAAACCGCACGGATAATCCTGCGTGCTTTTGATGGCCTTGGACCACAGGCCAAGGTCCCACGTAGTGTCTAAAGCCTTCGTGTAGGCGGGCCGATAGATACTGGTTAGAATCATGAGTTGAATAAAGTCATTGAGTATGATTACATGATTGATGATTCTGATCCGGGTGCTGACAAAATTAAACAAGACTCATTCTTTTTATTTAATTAAGTTATTTTAATTCATAATTAATAAAACGTTTTATTGAAAGACCTTTTTTTTATTGAATTTATTGAATTTGTTTTATTGAAGCTTGTGAACGAATTTGTTAGGTACCTATTTTTTTTTTATGCTACTGAGTGATTTGACGAGCTAGTCGTTCACCTGATGTTAAGCGCCACGGCCGCCCATAACAGAACAGTGTCATAACGGAACCCCAAAACAGAGTTACGAGTGACACTGCACTGCGCACATCATCCTGAGACATCAGCACAGCCTGGTAATAAGATTACCAGACTGTGAGATCAGGTCATAAAGTCTCAATTGCCCAGTAATTTCACTAGCTACAGTGCCCTTCAAACCGGAACACAGTAGTGCTTGCACACTACTGATTTGCGGCAGAATAACTGGCAAAGCGGTGGTACCTACCTAGACGAACTTTGCAACAAAGTTCTACCACCTAGTTATAGTAGGTTATTGGAAGAGTCACTGTCATAATTATTGACAGCCTCTGTGGTGTGGTGGTTAAGCAGGTTGGCTCATAACCTGGAGGTGGCAGGTTTAATTCCCGCGACAGGACAAGTATTTGTGCACAGAAAAAAGCAATTACTTGTTGTATGTCTGGGTGTTGTGGGACCATGGTTCTCATAGTTCCTGGATCCCTATATATAGGGAATCCTAGTAAGGGACCAGGATCTATATGATGACGTGATAGTTGAGCGTTCATTATTATATTTGCAATTTATTGAAGGTGTACCCAAAAACTCCTAAAAAGTAGGTAGGTAGTCTTGGTGTACGTAAATAGGTAGAGTACCTATATTTTATCTCTCTCTAGTCTCTTTGTTCCTACCTGATTCAATCTTCTCAGTCTTTACCAAACCCTAGTGATGGGCCACGAAAATTCACAAGAGCCAATGATTCCCCCAACATTTAAATACGAGAATGTACCTACTTACCTATATTAAATGAATCATATTGGTAACTACTTACTTTACCTTTATAACTCAAAAACTGTACAAGTACATTGCAAGCAATGTACACAAAAATGCTGCAATATATTTAGTAATCTGTGATCAAACTTCTACCCAAGAAATCCCGGAGTTCCGGGAATCCTGTACCTATTTAAACCATTTGGAAGCACCAGGTGGCAACGGGCAGTGCTCGTAATGTCAAACCTCGTGTCAAAAATCACATGTGGCAGGGAGGTAAAACCTTCAGAAAAGTTTAATAAAATTTCCTACTTCGATTAAATACTTATAAACTTCTAATTGGTACAACATAAAATTTGACCTTTAATTTTGACCGAGAAATAAACTCTACATACCTACCTATAATCATCCATTATAATTAATTTTTGACAATTTTGAGGCTATTTCGGGACAAGAATACACGCCAGTGCAAGGACATAATACCTGCAGATTTTCAATACATTTTGGTAAAAAAATAACATGAAAATTTTACTTACTTTCTTCGCCGGCCGATACTCTTATTCGCTTTATTCCCAAGCGGCAAATTGAACGAGGCATCGAAAATCCGATATTGGAATTCGTCGTCTTCATTAGCTTGATATTGCATCTCTTACACACTAATTAACCCGCAATGACGAAATAAACCACCCTATCGATATTTAACCTAACCATCGTTGCATACCATTCTACTTGTAAACACAATACATCTTTAATATCCCGGAAAAAAACACGAATGAAAGCTCACGGAGTCACGCAGTCTCACAGACTTGTTTTATTTTATCCTTTCTTTGAATAACGCGGACGCGATGGAATCACGGCCGTTCGGAACGCGCGCGGAGCCGGACTGACTATTAGTGTTGCCATTGGCAGGTCAACAAAAAAAGAAATAGCTAATTTAAAAAAAGTGGCCAAACAACTTACTTAATATGTATACCTAATTTATATTTGGCCCAAAATTTTTGAAATAAAATAAATTATGTAAGTCACAAAAATGTTTTATACGTATGCTGTCTACGAAACGCTTTTGAACCTTTACCATTACCTTGTTTTAAATTTTAAGTTTCATTTAGCAAATACCATAATAATTGTAGTTTATTATAATATTTGACCTGACTTAAAATAACTTATTTTTACCATTTATGGGGATAAATTAACCCCATTTTCGACTGTAGGAGGGGTATTCATGGGGTTAATGCATATGTGAGAATATGTGGGATGAGCGTGTGGTGGTGTGGACCAGCGGTTTTCCCCAGAGCTACAACACGCAGCAATTAAACAGATGGTCAAAAAGATGTCTTATCACAGGGTAATTAACGCATTAGTGACGACTTACAGATGTCCGTATACTACAGTGACTATTAGGGTAAGTGGGGCCGTATGCTTGTTTGCTACTTAATGGCATAAACATTAAAAAATAGTTTAGATATACATAAAAATGCCATTTTTAAGCTATATGTTAGCTTATTGGGCAAATTTAAGGTACCTCGATTTTTTGGTGAATTCTTTCTTTTTTAGGCTGGCAACTAGTTGGCGAATCGCGTGATAGATGTGCAGGTATGCAGACTAAAGTTTCGCGTTGTGGACGCTCCCGCTTCGCACTTTCGCAGTCGCTCCCGCTTATTTGACGCGTAAGTTTATCCAAACTTTATAACCAACGAATACGGCTTGATAAGCAGCAATATGGTAATAGCAATAATGATAAAATATTTGTGCACAATCAATCGTCTCTGATTTTATTTGTTGTACCAAATAACTATTACTAATTATTATACTATATACAAATTACAACCTGTGAACGTTCACAATTAAACAACATATCAACTCTTTTTTGGATTGTTTTTCATGACAATCATAACTAATAACTATTCTTTAAAGCACCTACCTAAATAAAAACATTTAGTCATCAAATTATATTTTTGGCTAAAGACTTCTAAAGTATAGCCATATGTGGCAACATATGGTAAGCTTGGCAACACCGCCGTGGCGAACGGGAAGGGAAAGGAAACGCCGCCGAAGACGAAACGCGTTGCCCTCCACAATGGGGCACCGGGCTACCAACAGGATCAGGATCTGGGAGGATGGTATTATCAAGGATGTATCTGTTATTCTATATTTTCTATGACAGGTATGTAAAGTTAATCTAATAAATATAAATTTGATCAAAAACACCTACCTACTCCCAAAATATAAAACTGCGACCTTGCGTTCGGTCACAGAATAAATAATAGTTAGAGTTAGTGCGATCTGCGGTGCGTGGTGCGACAGAATAAAAAATCATAATGAAAGACTGTAATCATTTTCTTTAACAATATCTACTTTTTTTAAATACATGCGAAGTTCCTTTACTCTTTGAACACTATACGGTAGTTATAAATAAAATAGCTACACTTCCTTCTTCAAAAAAAACTTGAACTGACCACAGACCTACAGACAGTCGTCTCATAGTTATTATATATAATATAATAATAATATGTGTGGCTATTTCACACAGCGCCATCTAGCCCCAAACTAAGCAAAGCTTTTATGGGAAGCTATGGGAACCAGATAACTGATAAAATACTTAGATACTTTTTGTTTGTAAATACATACATAGAATACAATATAACATCCACACACAGAACACAAACACCTATGTTCATCACACAAATGTTTGTCCTGGGTGGGAATCGAACCCACAACCCATAGTTCAGAAGGCAGGGTTACTACCAACTGAGCTATCGGGCCAGCCAAAAACTTAAAACTATAAACTTAAAAACCATAAAGGAAGAGTAATACAATACGTTCGCAAATAAGCCTTTATAAATCGAACATTTTGATCTGCTCCAATCTTATTATCATCAGATATTGAAACAAATCGAATTGTCCGTTTTCCCTAACTCTAAATCATTGTACCTACCCTACATAAAAATAATAAAGTTCATTATATCGATAGAGATAAAGTTACTCACCATTCCTGTTTAATGAAAACGTAATCCTCTTTCTCTTCAGTTTCCTTCTTCAGCTTGACTTGAAGCGCCTTCAATCGCTCCATCTGGAACTGCTCGTACGACTTGGTGCGGTCTTCCTCATCCAGACTGGAACAAGCAACTTCTTGAGTAAAAGAACGCTAGTTATGGATTGCCAGGAAAAAAATTGAGTTACGTAAAACTGGCTCCCATAAAAAGGACATCGAATATGTCCGAAACCTGGTCGGAGTAATTTCGACTTTTAGTTGACGTGAGTTTAGCCGTTATTTTACAAAAAATTGATTAGCGAATACTGATAAAAATGATACACGATGCCTCTGTGGTGTGGTGCAGGACTTCATAGCCCGGAGGCGGCGGGTTCAATTCCCGCGACAGGACAAGTATTTCTGCACAGTTAAAAAAAGGTGCTTGTTCTGTGTCTGGGTGATGTAGGATGGGTCCTCGTAGTTCCTAGGTCACAGGGAATCCTAGAGAGTCAAGGATCTATGTTTGTGATTGTTGGGCGTTATTATTATTTTTATATAAAAAGGAATTTGTTTATTATTTTTAGTGGGAAATAATTATGGTATCTATTATAGCTATTATTTTGCTACCTTGTTCCGGTAGAATTATAGTACTATATTTTTTGCTAATAGCTAATTAGCTATGCAGGGTATGTTCCTGCATATTGTATCCTGATACAGAATAATAAATTTTATACTGGGTGCTTGAGTAATTTCCGTAGCTCTTTTCCGCAAAAAAGGGTCACTGATGGACGGAATGAGAGCTGTACGACCTAGGGGCTTAGGGTATCACATCTTGTTTGCGTGACCAAAACAGATTACGTATACTTAATGGTGTTTAGTTTTTTTTTAATGTTAGTGAATAATGTGATGAGCTAGTCGTTCACCTCGTTAAGCGACACGGCCACCCATAGCAGAACAGTGTCACTCAGAACTCCAAAATATATAGTTTCGCGTGACACTGCACTGCGCACATCATCCTGAGACATCAGCACAGTCTGGTAATAAGATTACTTGACTATGAGATCAGATCATAAAGTCTCAATTGCCCAGTAATTTCACTAGCTACAGTGCCCTTCAAACCGGAACACAGTAGTGCTTACACACTACTGCTTGGCGGCAGAATGACTGGCGAAGCGGTGGTACCTACCTAGACGAACTTTGCAGAAAATTCCTACCACTTAGTCTTTAGTAATTATTGTTCATTTAGAATATGATTTACAACACAATAATTGTAGGACCCACCCTAACAAACCCTATATCAACATACATTTGGATTTTTCTTAATCTACCATGTAGAAAGGAGCAGGGTAAATGAAACCTCAAACATATTTTCCATCCCATTACTCATCCTGGCAACGAGGCTAAAGTAACCTCGAAAAGACGTGGTCATTGTATAAAACCGGTTGAAGCTCTTATATAGACCACACATACCGTGATCCAGTTTAATATTTATATATAGTTATATCGTCGAATAAACACCTTCGTAAGGCAAAGGGTTTTTAATCTACTAATGATTCAATTTATTTTCGACGATGGAGTGAACTGGCATAAAACTCGTTAAAAAGAATTGACAAATGTGGGAGTATGGTCCTCGTAGTTCCTGGGTCAACGCACAGCCAAACCACTGGTCGGATCGGGCTGAAATTTGGCATGCAGGTAGATGTTATGACATAGGCATCCGCTAAGAAAGGATTTATCGAAATTCCATCCTTAAGAGGGTGAAATGGCTGGTTGAATTATTTTTCCATAGGCCACGCCGCGGGTGAAGCTGCGGGCAGAAGCTCGTTACTATATATTATTCTTTACGTTTTATTGTGTGGATTGGAGCTATGGACATCATACCACGGGAAGATTGATGTCGTAAAAAATTGTTATGAAGTGTGCGACCTGTATTTAGTTTCAACTTGATGGAACGAAACTTGTTCGGAACACCCAGTCCCGGGATAATGATATGATCATGGGCCTAGTATCAGATGTAATGTATTGTAAATATTGTAATGCAAGGTGCTTGGTATCATAACGAAAGACCTTGATTGAAGTAGTCGTCGTTCATTTTTGATTGTTTGTTGGGCTAACGTTTGGCCACTATCGCAACTTTAATTAATAACAGAAGAATAATAATAATAATAAAAAGTTTTTTTAAAATAGAAAATACCTAGATCCTGGACCCTAACTAGGATTATCTGTGTCTAGGGACCCAGGAACTACGAGGACCATGGTCCCACAACACCCAAAAACAGAACAAGTATTTGCACTAATTTTTCTGTGTGCAAATAGTTGGCCCTGGGGATCGAACCCGCCGCCTCCGGGTTATGAGCCGACCTGCTCAACTACCACACCATAGAGGATAACCACCACTTCTGTAATACGGGCCTAAGTATTTGTTACTGTATCGTATTGTAAAAACCTGTTTCGAAACCTTCATTTGTTGATATCGACAAAATTTCTAATTACAGACGCCAAAAAAATGTCCAAATGCTTAACTTTATCTATACTCTAAGTGTCGGTCGACGCGACGTCATCTATGAATAATTTATTAATTAGTTAGTTAGTTAATTAGTTCGTTGCGGACGGTTTCGCTTGCGGTTAAAAAGTATTTTAATTATTAGCTCATCCTACGGGAGCATTTCACTTTTCCGGGATAAAATGTAGCCTATATGTTAATCCTGTGTATGAGCTATCTTGGTACCGAATTTCATCCAAATCCATTCAACCGTTTGAGCGTGAAGGAGTAACAAACATGCACACATACACTTATACAAACTTTCGCCTTTATAATATTAGTGTGATTAGGGTTATCGCTTTCGCGATATTCTAATCGGACAACGCTAAGCCCAAATCCTATTTTGTGACAAAACTGTCTGTGTGTAAAAATCCTATTCTGTGCGGGCTTCGCCTATAGGAAAATAATTCAACTACCCATTTCACCCTCTTAGGGGTGGTATTTCGAAAAACCCTTTCTTAGTGGATACCCACACTTTATAAAGAACACACCCTCCAAATTTCAAGTCTTTAGGACCAACGGTTTAAGCTGTGCTTTGATATAAGTCATTCAGTCAGTCAGGTTTTTTAATTTTATATTCTTTCATAAGAACCTTCTCGTGACAATATAAACAAACAAAAAAAAATCCAGAAATGTACCATGTGATGGCCAAGGGAAATAGAGATTCATTTTTGTATACATAAATTAGGCTATTTAATACATATAATGAAAATGTCGTGTTAACAGATGAGACAGCGGATAGAGAGTACGATTGTCTTTTATATATCTACGTAACTATTATCATACTAATATCAAATCTGTGCTATTGTACTTACAGTTCGTATTCCTAGGTTCAGTTGTGTAATACTTATTGCCAATAATTGTATTTACTATTACGCAAATGAACCTCTCACTAGTTGGATCGACGACGTCCATCCGATCAAAACCCTTTAGGCCCGTTGGTAACATATATCTAGGTAATATGTACCACTAGTTTCGCAACGCGGTTTCACCCGCGCATAAAAAGTATTTTATTTAATTATTTACTAATCCCACGGGAAAATTTCACTTTTCCGGGATAAAATGTAGCCTATATGTTAATATAGTGTATAAGCTATCTTGGGACCGAATTTCATCCAAATCCATTCAGCCGTTTGAGCGTGAAGGAGTAACAAACATGCACACATACAAACTTTCGCCTTTACAATATTAGAAGAACGCTAGCCGTTAACATGCGCAATCAGCGGTTTTTTAATTCCTGCTTATTCTAAGTACTAAACTGTAGTCAAGTACCTAATCTATACATATACAATTCAAAGTCCTGACTGACTGACTTATATATCAACGCACAGCCTAAACCGCTGGTCCTAGACTTGAAATTTGGAAGGTGTGTTCTTTGTAAAGTGTAGGTATCCACTAAGAAATGTTTCATCCTTAAGAGGGTGAAATGGGTGGGTGAGTTATCTATAAAAGAATCTTCTTCGTTTCCAGCCGAAGCCGCGGGCAGAAGCTAGTTATGTATAATAACGTACTTTAATAACTACTTAATACTTTAAAATAAGCAGGAATTAAACGAAACCGTTCGTGCGCAGGTCTACATCAGCGTTCTTACGTGATAGGACCTATATACTTAACTATATAGCACGAGCTTCTGCCCGCAGCTTCGCCCGCGGCGTCGCCTATTGAAAAATAATTCAACCACCCATTTCACCCTCTTAAGGGTGGAATTTCGAAAAATCCTTTCTTAGCGGATGCCTACGTCATAACATCTACCTGCATGCCAAATTTCAGCCCGATCCGTCCAGTGGTTTGGGCTGTGCGTTGATAGATCACTATGTCAGTCAGTCAGTCACCTTTGAGTTATCTAGATTAATTAATGCCCGTATGTTATAGTGCGTCAGCTCCTAAGTTCCCACTTATACTCACGTTTCTAACTTTGTTTTTTGTAGTCTATTAAGATGTGTTGCGTCCGTGATGTCATGTAATGGGTGCCGGCTGAAAATCAGTAACCGAGGTTGTTGTTAGCAGCCTCAGTTGTATGCTGAGGCGGGAAAATTATTATTGCTTAACAAATAATAACTTTAAAAAATATTCTAATTTTTTCACTTGTGAAAATACACCCTTTCGATATAAATGATTTGACTTGGACTGTTTCTCTACTTTCTAGTGCCTAAATTAACATAATTTAAGTAATCTTGGGTACCTACTTACCTTCTAGCGTTCTACATAGCGTTTTAAATATAAACGATGTACCTGAATGTCCCATGTGTGCACCTGCCTAAGACAAAAATATGACTTATGAATACACCGACTCAGGTATACCTAAATAATACAATCAAACACCGACCCCGCCGGCCAGATCGACGTACTCCGTAATTTAGCTAGAACGGTCGCGACTTTCAATAGTCTACTGAGTTTTGGCGGGAAAACGAAAAAGATCGCGTCACCGCATTGTATTATTTTCCAAAACTTGTGTTATTTTCAGTGTTAGTGCATAAAATTGGTGGCATTTTATTCGTTAAGTGCTGGATTACAGGCATGAGTATGGGAAAGTGGTATAATGATGGTGAAAGGTTTCTTTTCGTGTTGCTTCCAAAACGTCATAGAAGCTTCTGGTAAAGTTGCCACCATTTTACTAGGAGTATGACTTGACTAGACTAGACTATGACTTGACTTGATGACTTGGACTGTGACTTGACACATACAACATACATTATGTATAATATAAATTAACTCGAAAAATTAATTACTTGACACTGGCTAAATACACCAAAGTGTGGAGCCACAAACAAAACAAAAAAAAAATAGGGTCTACTCTTGCAGTGGACGTAGTCTTCTCGATCCTCTTATCCCGGCAACGGCCCAATCCGAGGCTCGCACCATAGGGCTGCCCTTGAGCTAGTTGCCTCCCACTTATGACGACGTATTTATGATTGTTGCCATCGACACGCTAAGAAGTTTACGGAAGCCTAAATGACACAAATAATTAGTTAATTGTAAGTAAGTATGTCGTATAGCAAAACTAGCTATACAAACTACTAGTAAATTAGTCAAGGAAAATACCATAACCATTCACGCTCAGCTAACCTCAATTCACAACAACAAATAACTAGGTACATAAAGATCTCTAAATAGGTACATATCTAGGAACGTAAACTGAGATAACTAATACCAATAACGACAGCTGCAGTTATTACCGTCTAGCTTATATTTATAATCAAAAATGCTTTAACAATAAAATGGCTGAGCTCATGTTGCATAATCATTATCTGACATTGAATGAGTGAACCGCGTGAGTTCAATGGAAAATGTAGTTTTGAAGTGTTCAATAATAAATCTCGGGTTTAATATTGCAGAATCCAAAAAAGGAAATTAATAGCAAATTAACGAATCTACATTCAAAATAAGAATTCCGTTAAATATTCGAAGATCGAATTCGAAGGAAAAACGTTAGGACCATACTACTCGCTAATGTGGAACACAGTCGAACGAAACGCGTTTAATATACAAAAATAGAGTGCCGCTGCACTTGTTTACGTCTTCCCGTGAAGGTAATTTGTAAATAAACTTTATTGATTTATATACAAATACTACGCAGAGAAATTTAACTCAATAAACAAGTGAAAACGTGGTACAGTCATCATACATAACACCACCTTTCTGACGACATTATCGATCGTATACATACACATACCTTGCTTGCACATTATTCGCCATAAATTCTTCAACGTAACTCGCTACTACCCCAAAATAAGGTATGAACAATTATCTTATGCTAAATATATATCGTTTTCAACAATAAAGTTCTTTGGATTGCACGTAGAATAAGGTAAAATAAATAAAAATTTCAACCACGGTACGTTAGTATTCGTTACAATCAAATAGGAGTATTGTGTATCCCTTTCGCACAGATGCTAACAAATACTATGCGAAAAAGAGATGATAACATAAACCGTAAATAGAACTTTATCAACATGGCACTCATAGCGGCACCAGCGCCATCTACTTAACTTATATTGTTTATGGTAGTAGTGCTTAGTAAAGGACTTTTCGATAATCGACTATAAACAGTTATCACGAACCAGTAAAAGCCACAGAGTAACCAGAGAACACATAAGTGTATAATTGTTGTATCAAAATTGTATTCTCTTGTATCGATAGTTCACAGAAATTACAGTTATCATAAACATTGTCTTTTAGGATATGTATTATATTAGGTCTTTACCTATGAAATTGCCGTTTTGTTTGAAAAAAGTTAAAAGTATTTTTTTTTCGAACTTATTTATTTCTTTTATTCAAAGTAATCACCCCTGCAATCAATGCATCTTTGCCAACGCTGTGGCAGTTTATGGATGCCCTTCTTGAAAAAATCAGCAGGACGGGAGACAACAAACTCTTCAAAGGCGTTTTATACCGCCTCTCGGGAATTGAATTTTTTTTCCGCTAAAAAGTTGTCCAAATTTTGGAAAAAGTAATAGTCGGTAGGCGCAAGATCTGGTGAGTATGGCGGATGAGGGAGAGCTTCCAAATCCAACTCATGCAGCTTAGAGATGGTCTGTTGTGCAGTATGGGGTCGCGCGTTGTCGTGAAGTAGCAGTGGAGACGACCGATTGACCAAAGCTGGTTGCAGACGTGCGAGTTTCGCCATCATTGTGGTCAGTTCTTCAATGTACACATCTGCAGTAATGCTCTCGCCGTTTTGTAAAAAGCTATGATGAATCACACCAGCACTAGACCACCAAACTGTGACCATCACCTTTCTAGGGGTCATTTTTCGTTTTGCACATTGCTTTGGTACCGAACCAGGATCTAACCAACTTGCTGAGCGCTTTCGATTGTCAAAAAGAATCCATTTTTCGTCGCACGTAACAATTCGGTTCAAAATTCCTTCATTTCTGTGCCTGTTAAGCAGCGCAAGGCAAGTCTCGACGCGTACGTTGCGCTGGCGATCGTTAAGTTCGTAGGGCACCCATCTATCAAGCTTTTTTATCTTGCCAATCTGTCGCAAATGGACCAATATTGTTTTGATGCTAACATCAAAAGCTGCTGCCAGCTCAGCTGTAGATTGAGATTCATCAGCTTCCACAATCGCCTTTAATTCATCATTGTTGACCAAAGTTTCCGGACGACCACGAGGTTCATTTTTCAAGTCAAAATTCTCAGAACGGAACCGAGCAAACCAATAACGGGTTGTACGTTCATTTGTACAGTTCTCTCCGTAAACGTCGTTGATGTTACGTGTCGTTTGTGCCGCGTTGGTGCCACGACTGAACTCATATTCCATAATTACACGAAATTTCAAAGTATCCATTATGAGGAAAAATGTTGAAATGTAATGAAAATACAACGCTAATCAATAAACAAAAGACTTATATTGTAAATAGAATGTCATATTTTTAAAACAAAATTAATTTGAATTTAGAATTCATAGCCAATCAAAACTTTTTTTTGTTTGAAAAAGTCTGTACTGCAATACGGCAATTTCATAGGTAAAGACCTATTATTAAGACATAAAAAAAATCAATAAATCATAATTATTATGTCTGATCGCGAAGGACCAACCAGACGTAATAGTTATCAATCATTGATAATTTTTTTATAATGTAAACGAACATTTGGGTCCTGAAGTCGCAGGGTGCTTGGTCTCCAAATGAAATCCGGTGTTCATTGTAAGTGGTACATTTCGGAGACTACGATCTGCTCTTCGAGCTACTTCAAAGTATTACAATATAATATCATATTATAATAGCGTCGAGCAGCACTTGCTCGCGCGTCGGTCAGAAGTAGAAGAGGGAATGGGGTGAGTGAAGTGATAACAGATACAATTGAGACAAAGAGACACAAAAAAATCTTAACTCTGCACAATCGCACTGCGTCACACTTAAACAATAAATGTGGCGACTTTATCGACGCCACAAACACTTTTTTTTTCATAATAATATGCCATTAAAAAATATTTGCAAAGTTTATAAGTCACGTCTCTTTCAAAAATTACTTTATTTCTTTATTTTTGATATTTTTTTACTTATTGCAGTCATTGATATAAAAAAGTAAATAGGTATTATATAGAACAGTGCTTTTTTTAAGATTTGGCTCCACACTCTTTTGTGTATATAGCCAGTGTCAAGTTATTGATAATTTATCAAGTTATCGATATTTCACGCAAATATGTGTCAAGTCACAAGTCGAAGTCATCAAGTCAAGTCATAGTCAAGTCAGTCTAGTCAAAGTCATACTCCTAGTAAAGTGGTGGCAACTTTACTTGAAGCTTCTATGGAGTTTTGGAAACAAAACGAAAAGAAACGTTTCACCATCATCATACCATTTTCCCACACTCACGCTTGTAATTCAGCACTTAACAAATAAAATGCCAACAATTTTATGCACTAACACTGAAAATAACACAAGTTTTGGAAAATAATACGATACGGTGACGCAATCTTTTTCGCTTTCCCGCCAAAACCCCAGAACAGTGCTTATTACTCTTTGTTGTAAATAAATTACTCGATTAAATTAGTCGAACAGAACATATGTTTCATGTCTCTGGGGCAGCACTATGAAGGAAAAAGTTTTTCTATTGTCTATAATTTTCCGTATGTTGTATTTAAATTAATACCACCATATGTAATAATTTGATATTATATCTCTAATTCTCTACATAATATGTACATATGTTCCTAGTTTGTGCATTTAAAAATATACACTGATATTTCACTTAATTATAAATAAATTCAACTCCAAACCGTTAATTCGTTAATATAATATTATAAATAGCACAAACTGAAAGCAGACAACTTTGGTTAAATAGCAAAGACTGAAAGAAGATAATAATAAAATAAAGTTTAAAATTAACTTGAAAGCAAGCAAGCGGTGACAAAACTCTTGGGTCTATTATTATGTATTTTCGGACACTGTTAATATCCTGTACCTGTAAGTGTAGTTTTTTGTTTGGCATAGCAGTCGTGAAATTAAATTTTAATTTGATAGTACGCATACGTAGATTGCATAGCATATCTCTTAAATCTCGTAATACTTCTCTGCAAGAAGAAAAAGTATAGTTTTGTAGAACCCCTAGTCTACAAAATGTATAGTTTTCGAGCTATGATTATTATTGTACTGTGAGGTGAAGAACTAAAAACAGAAATCTGGTAGGTACCTGCATTGAGGTAAGTTAACTAACTTCCTAGTCTAGGAAATACCTTTTGAGCCATGAGTAATTTTTTTTTTTTTTTTTATTGTATTGTGTATGTACTGAATAAATTATAGAGGATAAATACACCAAATGGCTGCACGGAGGATGATTATGAGATTTGATGAGTTATTTTTAAATATACTAGCCTATATTTAAACTATGACAAACTAAACATTTACTTCAACTCCAAAGAAATGCAAACAATTGTTTTACAAGTTTTATAAATATTGTCCAAGTATAATTTACTTATTTGTTTTATTTTTTTCAGATATTGTGTGTGTTTAAAGCTGATAACTACTCACTATCACAGCTGAGGTGTTACCATATATTCAATCCCTATAGCTGTTCTCTACCTGCCTCACAACCCTAAACATCAAAAATGTTTTATCATGAAGAGGGAATTTTATGGATAGTCAACAAATTCATGGTCAAAAATAAAACACAACCATTCCATGCCATCATGATTTACCAAGACAAAAACTCAGGCTTCTGCTTTCTTAGACCTCTACTATACAAAACTGAATTAGAAATAGTAATGGAATTATTTAAAATATTTACATCATATGGGCCAGCAAAAGAAGTACACATACACATGTTGAGTCAGGATATGGTAACAAATATAAAGTCACAAATGGAAGTGTTTTGTCCAATGTTCAAGATAAACTTTATCAAGCAATTTTCAGACACCAACGATACAGCAATGCATGTTGTAACAAAGTTGCACAAATGGATGGAGGACACAAATAAAGAGCAATGGGAAATAGGATGTTGCATTGTACAGAGACAGATCAATACAGAAGTTGCAGCCGGTAGCGAAATGTCTCCACATGACCTGTTTTTCAAGAACTATGGAAATGATATTAACATTGAGGATTCTGACAAAAGTACTATGGAAGAAAGAAATTTGGAAGATAATTCCAGCTCTGTGCCTCAAGAGAAAACTGTTTCAAACAATATTACTGTAAAACAAGAAATAGAAGATAGAGAAATTGATAGTATGTGTAAGAACCTAAAGAGTTACGTTACTGTATTTGAAGATGGAGTATCGATTAAGAATTTTAGTGATGGTAATATTCAAATTAAACAAGAAAGGGAATAATATTTTTAATATAATTATCAGACAGGGTACATTTGATATTTCCCTGTTGTTAATTATGTTAGGTAGCTCAATTTTATTGCAACATTGCAATGTGTGCAGTGGATGTTCTTAAAAAGAGGATTCTTAAATCATCAAGGCATGAAGAATTATTAAAAACGAAAATTAAGTATTTTATTTGTACTTGTATTTTATTAGAATCCAACAATTATTTCTTCATTGATGTAATTTCCGTCTTCTTCCTCATGTACCACCGGAATCACATATTTTTGATCTTTATCAATATCTTTCACTATCCTGTTGCTCTCAAGTTCAATAATTTCCCCATTTGTTGTATTTTCCATACTTCCTCTATCCCTTTTTTTACTTTGAGTGGTGTCAGTTAGCTCAATTAATTCTATACTGTGTGCGGATTCTTGACTTTCTTCATCTATCTTATTTAGATTTTCTGTTTTATCCCAATCTTCATCATCAATTTTAGTCAAAGTAACACTTTCGCAATACGTGTCTTGGGTTTCTTCATCTAATTCAGGAACAATCTCAATTGTTTTTTGATGTTCTTCATCTATTTTAATCAAACTTTGGATTTTAACTCCGCTTTCTTCATCCATTCTTGTAGCACTATGAATTGTATCCTGACTTTCTTCGTCTATTTCAGTCTCATTATTAATCGTACTATAACTTCCTTCATCTATTTCAGACTCACTATTATACATACCTTGACTGTCTTCATCTACAATTATGCTGTTTATTTCCCTCGAATTTGAATATTCTGATTGAATGCTGTTACGTACGCTAGTTTTCGTTTCAAACGGGTGTGACTGCTGAATTTTAGACTTCTTAATTTCTTCAAAAGTCGTATATTCCGTGTCAGTATCGGGAAAAACATTAATTCTTTTTGTAGTCATCTTCGTAAGTTCTGTATTATTGGTATTATTTAGTAATAATGGAGCTTGCGTATTGAAAAAAAGAGAATGAGGCGTGGCTCGGTGGTCAGTGAAAACTTTTGGCTTCATTTTTGGATCTTTATTCATCTGTGCTTGTACAACGCAGCATCCTATTTCCCAGATTGAGCTGTTATTTATATTCATCCATTCTTGGATTCTATCCGTCACTATAGTAGGCAAGTCATATGATACAGATCTATGTTCAATTTCAATATTGAATTCCGGACATATCGCTTTAATGTTGTTGCTAACCTTGTCAGTTAGGGTTGAGTTATAGCCATGTAAGAGAAGACGACGAGGCGGCCCAAATTGAGCAAAAATTCGAAATAACTCTGTAGATATCTCAAGATCTGTTTTTGCCATTAGAGGCCTCAGAATGACAAAGTTTGTCTCTCTGTCAGCATAGATTAATATGTAACGAAATTGTTCGTCGCATCGCATCATGACCATATTAATGACGTAAACAAGACCGACCCTGGTAGTCGCTATCAGGGAATATCTTCCTTCAGCTCGGTTGCAGATATTACAAATTCGCTTAAAAATAGGTAAACACATTGAAGGATACTTATATTTCCCACCAACTTCATTCATTAAATATTCTTTACCCTTGTGTCCACTACGGATATGCATGGGCATAAACAAATCAAACATATCCTCCCAAGACAGAACTTGAATACAAGGGTCAAATGAGTATCTCTTTTTCAACACCAAAATGTATTTGCCGTCTTTTTTTACCACTTCATGCTTCGTACTCGCCTTGGCATCGTAGTCTAAAATTTGATTAATCATTTTATCTATATACTTCTTAGAATGGAACTCAAAAAGCCGTCTTTTGAATGGACGCTGGTTGTTAAGCCATTTATCTATCAACGACAAAAACTGGTCTTTTGTTGCTTTATAGTCAAAGCCCATACTGTCTACAGTGTCTACATTCGGTGTATCCGCTGCTGTCATTTTGTATGTAATCAATGTGATAGTCCCAGAGTTTCAAAGAAAAATGCATTCATGAATGGAATTAAGTAATCAGAATGCAATCGTTCTTATGTCTTCACATTAAATTATCCAGCATTTTTTCTCAAAAGTAAAAAATACGCTACACGGCCACACCATTTTAACCACATCACAGTAAATAGGTATAATAGAAAAACAAAACAGATTACTATGTATATAGTATATACTTGCAAACAAAGTCGGAGGCTACCAAAGATAAATACTTCGCACCCGCAGAGTAAAGTAAATACATTGGTGCCTCTGGCTCTCAAAACCCTGACAGCCTTATTAATAAACACGAACTAGCTTTAGACTAGTTACATCATCTTTTGTCTCTTTCGATCCAGCTAAATATTTCATAAGCAAAAAAAGAACAAAAGCTGAAGTAACTAATCCGAGACTAATACCCGTTTATTAATAAGGCTGTCGAGGTCTAGTTCTCAATGGATATCATCTTCTCAGAGTCAACATGTACAAATTGCTGGTGCCAAAATGTTGATTTGAGTTTTGGCGGGAAAACGAAAAAGATCGCGTCACGCATTGTATTATTTTTCAAAACTTGCGTTATTTTCAGTGTTAGTGCATAAAATTGGTGGCATTTTATTCGTTAAGTGCTGGATTACAGGCATGAGTGTGGGAAAGTGGTATAATGATGGTGAAACGTTTCTTTTCGTGTTGTTTCCAAAACTCCATAGAAAGTAGAAACTTATGGTAAAGTTGCCACCACTTTACTAGGAGTATGACTTGAATAGAGTAGACTATGACTTGACGACTTGGACTGCGACTTGACTTGACACATACAACATACATATATCATCAACATTTTTTTCGTTTTGGCTCCACACTTTTGAATATTTAGCCAGTGTCAAGTAATTAATTTTTCAAGTTATATATGCAGGGAGTAACAAAAACCCTGTTAAATAAATGAAGTATGTGTACAGATCATTACAAGTAGTCATATAAAAATGTCTAACAATACCTAAGTTATACGTATCTGAAGTTACACGCAGTATCTAAACACAAAAAAATAATACAATTTCCCAAAAATGTTTATGACACAAGCCGTGCCTATTTTTAAATAGCTAAGTAACTAAGGGAAGAGCAAACGCGGAACCGACAAACGGGAGCCGCCTTTGTCGGCTCTTTTGTAGGATGCCGCTCCTGCAGCTGTGCCTACGGGGAAATGGGGTGCGCGGGCGGCGTGGCATCACTCGGCATAGGTGCGGCGCGGCCCGCGGCTTAAACTCAGTCGCACGTGCTCTCTCATGCAATTTAGTCGTTTCCAGTTTGATCGTCGCGAATTTAGTGTCGAGTGTGATGTCGTATTCTAACGACGAATACTACAATATGTTAATGTGCCTTGGTAGAAGCATTTGTGTGATGTGTTTTTGAAAGCTCTTTTAAGAGCTAAAAATGATGTACCTATCTTGTTTCTTAACAATACAAAATCACACGTGAATTCGATTGTTTAGCCTTTGCTTGACGTAAAATGATTAGAATATGTCAGTGCGGCAGAACGGCGCGCAGCACTTGTGTGCTTACCACTATTGGTCAAAGAGACCTTTTACGTCATTAAGTTACGGTCTCGCAATCCTACAACGTTGTGGTATGTGGTATAGGGCACATAAACGTATGGAAAACGCATAAGAAGTAATCTGTGGAATGGCATCTAGTTCCGTCGCAGTAGGTATGCGCGGTGAATAGACTTAGCGTAGCATGGCGGGCGGTGCGGGGTGCGGGCAACAGGCAGCAGGCTGCGTCGGTGGTGCAAGTACCTATGTTGTCAATATCTGAGGTCGTAAACATTTTTAGTGACGGCATAAAAGGTATTAATAAAAAGCACACGTAAGTTTTGTATGTCTCGTATTTAAATAGAACTAGTATTACTACAACCTTGAGTTGACACTGGATACGCAGCTCGCGGATATAACAGGGTTTTTGTTACTCCCTGTGTATGTTGTATGTGTTAAGTCAAGTCGCAGTCCAAGTCATCAATATATATTTATACATACATGGTGTTCGACAGAGGCTTAGACAAACTTAAATGGGGGTTCGAGGCCCCAAGAAGAAAATAAGACTTGGCAAAAAAAATAAAAAATTAATGTGTTAGTATTCTGATGCTGGCCCATGGGACAGAGTACATTGAATAGCCCTTGGTCTATATAAATGGTCTCTACATACCTCCGTAGAAGTAATAGTATTAGTTTTTTGCGGAAAAGCGAAAAAGATTGCGTCACCGCATTGTTTTGTTTTCCTAAACTTGTGTTATTTTCAGTGTTAGTGCATAAAATTGGTGGCATTCTATTCGTTAAGTGCTGGATTACAGGCGTGAGTGTGGGGACATGGTATAATGATGGTGAAACGTTTCTTTTCGTGTTGTTTCCAAAACTTCATAGAAGCTTCAAGTAAAGTTGCCACCACTTTACTAGCAGTATGACTTTGACTAGACTATGACTTGACACATATTTGCGTGAACTACTTGATAAATTATCAATTCCTTGACACTGGCTAAATACACAAAAGTGTGGAGCCAAAACATTAAAAAAAAAGTAATAGTATTCTGTGACATACCCAGTCTGAGTAGTCTGTGTATGGAGGCTTTTGTTTGGTTTTGTTTTAGCGTAGCGTAACATACTCTTTGGTTTGTTTTTATTAACCCTAGATTTCAATCAAAGATTAAGCTAAAATAAATAGTTCAAAATAATATGCACTGTGTGCCACATAATATAAAGTATACTGTTCGGCTGTAATATACTTACTTAATATAGTAACATTTTTAATCCTCTTAACTATTAAACATGAAGTTCCGAGCTGTAATGATTGATGCCGGGCCGATGCGAGAGTTCACCAGTAATATTTTTATTTAAAATATTTAATTACGATGATAGTTCCTTGAAAATTTTCATATTTCCATGTATTATACATATAGTGCTGTCTATGAAATTTCCTGATTTTAGATATAGTTGCGACGATATCGAAATTATCCAAAGAGTGTGTAATGCGGTTAGCTACTGACCAAATATACTTCATAGTGAGCGACGATAACAGCGGGCCGGCACCTCCGATTCTTTGGTGTGAAATACCACAAGCTATGTTTTGTTCTGAGTATCAACTGATTGGGCTAGATGAGGACCATCAGGATATTTATTTAGGGTTAAGCTCTGGTAAGTTTTATCAGCCTGTCTCTTATCTTCCTCACCAACTTTCATACTGCTATAAATTAGTAGTAATTTTAACTTCCAAAGTTCATCACATTAGAGCATTAGGTTGATGGGAAGTGTGATCAAAATGCTGGCATTTATAACAAAACACCATTGCAATTCAACGGGGCAATGCTGCCAGCATGTTCGGTATGCTAGCTAATAGCAGTGGGCTGGACCATTTGTAGGTCTGTCTATAGATCAATGCAGCACAAATTTTAAAATATTATAGTATGTACCATGGCTAGTATACAGTTTTTTCAGTGTAGCTAGCAGCATTTAGTAGTTGTTGAAATGATTTTTGGCAGTAGTAGATAGAAAGTAGTTGGCACATTGCCCATTTAAAAACAAATAGTCTCAAGTTATTTTACTTGAGACAAGCTAAAACAATTTTACACAAATATTGAGTAAAGTTAAGCTGCATTTTTAGTGTAAAATACTTTTATTATTAACAGGTAACTTAGCAAGATCACTTATCACACTAAAGTCAGCAAAAACATTAAAAATGAAATTGACTAAGAAGCAATGTCCATGTCTTACATTAGAAATTGAAATTGTAAGTATATTTAAAAACAAAACATTTCTTACAAAGATAGATTTACATGAAAAGAATTTAAAGTGTAAATCACACTAAGGTATACCTACAAATGAGTTCCTAAATTTTTTACCAACCATCGAGATGTGAAGCTGCATCTTTCATCTCACTCCCTACCAAGCTATGATTTTTGAGATTATGATTTTGCCCTGTGATTGCAAAAATCTTTAGGGCTATCTTTTTGTAATAAACTATAATCCCACAAAAATGTGTATTGATTGCTAAAACTTTGTGAACTGACTTTGTTTTAATTTCTGAATTAATTATATTTTTAGCCATCTTCAACATCACAGCAAACTAGAAATGTGACACATGATATACCAGTCATAGTGGTTCCACGTAAAATGTGGTCTGACTTCCAAGAACCTAAGATACCACAACCAGATGTAAGTGGCATTTCTTGAATGCTTTAACTGCATTTTTTTTGGGTTCCATACCCAAAGGGTGCATTTTTGTAAGATAAATAACGGCTAAAACTCACGTCAAATTAAAAGTCGAAATTACTCCGACCAGGTTTCGGACATATTCGATGTCCTTCTTCTGGGAGCCAGTTACTAACGCAAGCCGCGGCGGCTTTCGCGAGCGACTTTTAATTTGACGTGAGTTTTAGCCGTTATTTATCTTACAAAAATGTGTCATACTCACGATAGTTTTCAAACCAAAGGGTGCAGTACAGACATTCTGTTACCCCTAGGGTTGTTGGTGGGTCCATACTACCAAGCTTTGATTGATGCAGTTCTAATTATTTTGTAGTATGCAAATGATTCTGAATTATGTCTCAATAGCTCCAAGGTATGTAGTTAGTAAATATGTTTATTTACTAGCCCAGATTATCCAGTCAAGTTTAAGTTAATAAGGCCTGTATAACAATGCTCAGTTATTGATTAAGTTTACTTTTTATGTTTTATGAATGAAATCTCATCCTTAGCACCATTTAACAACTGAAATAGTAATGTAGTAATGGCTAAATCTTCTGAGATTAAAAGTATGCTTATTATGAAAAAAATAACTCATGGTAACTAACACATGTTAGTTACCATGAGTTATTTTTTTCATGAAAGTAAATTTTTGGGGTATAGATATGTATTCTTTTTTTTCTTTTTTACTTCAAATTTGTCTAGCATTTGACCACGCTCTCACCTGATGGGAAGTGACGATGTGATCGAAGGTAGCATGCTAGCCAAGTAAATACCTATTCAATCTTCTCTTGAACACGCCCCGGGTCATATTTCGCCGGAAACAGACGCTGGCAAGACATAATGGTATCTAATATGTATTATAATAATAACAATATTTTAAATATGAATGTTTTAGTGGTACTGTTTCTGTAAATAATTATGCAATTATTTCTAATAGAGCAGTAATGGTTTTTACACAGAAACCACGAAAAACAATAACCATTTTAAGGTTAGGTAGATATAAAGAAATCTCTTTTACTGAGAAAATGTTATAATTACCTTTTGAACTTTCACAGATATCAATAGAACTCCCACCTCTCAAGCAGTTGCGTACAACGATTGATAGAATGCGGAGCATGGCAACAGAGGTAGTAATAAGGGCCTCTGCGGAGGGACGTCTTACGCTGCAGATCAAAACTGACATAGCCAGAGTGTCTACTAGGTTCAAAGATTTGAGGGTGGAAAGCTTTTTGGGTAAGACTCAAGTAGTATTAATACAGAATAGGTAATAACTGGTGTTATGAATAATTATTGTATGTACCTACCATACAGTTTTTGCAATTTAAATATTATAATATTTAAATTGCAAAAACTGTATGGTAGGCTATAGCCAGTGATCAGCGTAGGTATGTATTAGTGATGTGAATTAGCGATTACGATTTTTAACACCGGTTTAAAACTGATTACTTTGAAGAAAACTGATTTTGTAATGGTTTTTATAAGTAAAAACTGGTGATTATCGGTTTTTACAAAAAGTTTTTATGGTTGCATAAAACCGGTTCACATCCCTAGTATGTATACCTATTTCAGATAAAACACCTCACATTTTACAGTAATGCACCAGCATACAAAAAAATTAAGATATTATGATCAGCCAAATTTATTTTGATATAACTCACCCAACTAATGTGAAAAAAAAAAATTGTGATAATATGACGCAAGAAAAAAAATTGCCCCACCTAATCCAATTATTAATTGCAAGTGGGGCAGCGCAGGAACAGCTTCCCAAATGAATAAAAAAAACTGTTACTGGTCAAAAATTAATTGTTTCTGAAAATTAAATTATTGTTTGTCGCGGGAATCAAACCCGCCGCCTCTAGGTTATGAGCCGACTTGCTCAACCACCACACCACTGAGGCTGAATGTTTCATATAAATATTTTACGATAGTCGGAACATACACGAATATACTCGAAATAGGGGTACAGTTAATAGATCCCAACCTGATAGATCCCAATCCAAAATGTTGTATAAAAACGCATTATTGCACCATCAACCATCCCATTATGTTGCTGATAAGATGAAATTCTGCTTTGTGATGCCCATTTTTTTGCAAGTTTTGTAAAAAGTTTTACACATTTAAAATTAGCATCATCCAAGAATATTACTGGCATTATTTTTGGTAAAACCTTTTCTTGATTTCAGGCCCAATAGAGCATTCAGACTCGGAAACAGAATCTCAAGCCAACGAGGATGCATCTCGGGTTTGCTATTGCAGAGTAGATGCTAAGAAACTCTCAATGTTCCTAAGTGCAGACCAGATATCTCACAACCGTACCGTGTGTAGTATAGTACATAAAAAACTAGTGATATTGTGTCTACAGACCGAGGAAAATGTTAAGTTACAGTGTTTTATAAGCGGCATAGTGTATTGAGTTTTGCTAGCTTATGTAAGGTAAGGTAGGATGAAATTTATCATAAATTCTGATTCTTATTTTTATTCCAATACTTTTGTTACAATAATCACAATTATTTAAGTAAAATTGCAAATGAAAATTTAAACGGGATTGTATGAATATATAAAAAATGAAACGATGAGAAAGTTACAGAATTTGAACAAAACAAAATTACTACCCTGTATTTATACACCAACCCTATCAATATAACGTGTTTGAATAAAGAAAAGATCCGAAAATATATTTCTATTGCTATTTCACTTCCACTACACACAAGGTAGAAATATGTAAACAATATTTCTTACTTATATACTTGCAGAATTGCTATTTATTCATCTCAAAAGCACATTTAAGTGATCAGAAAAATCATAGATGTTCATATTAAATTGGTCTAGGAATCAAAACAGCTTTTCAGGTGGTATATAAATATGGGCCTTATTTTTTTACATAGTAATATAGTATACCATATAAAGTTCAAAGCACAACTTACTCAAACTAAAGTAAGTATGAAAGATTGTTTAATTTTTCATTAATAACAGTAAACAGTTTTTTTATTCATGTCATTCATGCAAAATGTCAGATTCACAAAACTACAAAAAACCTGTTGATACTGATACATAAAAAAATTTAACCGTTTGCATAATTATTTTATTCAGTACATTTTATTCAGTACATTCTGGTGTTCTCATTTCAACATTAACAGAAAATCACCAAAAAGAGTTTGATTAAAATCTACTTACAAAAAAAAGAAAGAGTTGAAGTCGACAGAAGTTGATATAAATTGCTTCACGGCGACTACACTATCATTAAATTAAATTATTCTTTACTAATCAATTGTAAGTTAACTGGAATGATCTCTCATTGTCTCGCCTTAGAGTATCGTGCGTCGCCTTCAATTGGTCCAGTTTGTTTGATATCTGAGCTATTGAGTTGTCTATCCACTGCATTGAAGACATGTGCGTGTTGAGAATGCGACCGATTTGGACGATCTGAAATGTAAAAAAGTTATAATTATTTCCATAAAGGTAAAAATTTTGAGCGAGTATGGCTCAATGCTAGGCGGTGTGGCTTTACGACCAACATAGTTATACTACTAATGAACTAAAAATAAATTCGAAATAAAAGTAATTTAAGACCTAAACAAATATTTTATTTGTTGACTGTTTATAGGTAACAATAAATTAATTAATGATGGCCGGGCCAGTGATCACATATCCTGGACTCTAACAGGATTCCCTGTTTCTAAGGCCCCAAGAATCCACAGCGCTCACACAGTATTAGCGCTTTTTTCTATGTATTTCTTATCCTATCAAAGGATTGAACCTAATTGAGCCGCCTCCGGGTTATGAGGTACACCACAGAGGCTGTGGAAGGACTAAAATACACACCATTTCTTATAAAAGTTAGCTCAGTCAATGCTAATAATCATTTGTTGCTTTCCCCGTTCCTTAACCTTAAAGACAAATAATTCCCCAAAAAGAGAAATTCCCCTAAAAATGGCAATCCTGGATGAAAGGCAGTTATAGTTACATACCGGGTCATTGCTGTCCTGCCCTCTATTGGTTTCATTCAAGTGTTCAATAACTTCTTTCAAATCTTCCGACATTTGCCGCAGTTGTGTGTCCAAATTCTCAGCCAGGGAGTACCTGAAAACGTTATAGATAAAAAATAAAAATGAATAGCAAATAGGCTAATCTAGTATGATGATAATAATAATAATAATAATATGTGTGGACATCTCACACAACGCCATCTAGCCCCAAACTAAGCAAAGCTTGTGCTATGGGAACCAGATAACTGATACAATACTTAGATACTTTTTTGTTTGTAAATACATACATAGAATACAATACAATATGACACCCAGACACAGAACAAACACCTATGTTCATCACACAAATGTTTGTCCTGAGTGGGAATCGAACCCACGACCCACAGTTCAGAAGGCAGGGCTACTACCAACTGAGCTATCGGGCCAGTAATAAGATTTAATAACATTCAACTTGGGATATGTCAGCCTGGCCTGTCAACTTGGCCTGAAGCCAAGTTTTTTGGCTGACAATTATAATAATTGTGTTATAGGCTTTTCGCATTGACAAATGTTCGATACTGTCTGGCAACTTGTTATAAAAGCGTATACTTTCCCATGAATAAACCATTAACTTTCTGCCATCTGAATCTTGGAAATTTCAGTTTGTTTTTGTTCCTAGTATTAAAGTTATAAATGTTGCAATATCTGGGAAAAGAGCTAATGTTCATCAAATTTTTGTATATGTATTAACTAGACGCTAAAAATATTTATCTTCAAAAGAAAATTTATGTAAAAGTTGAAGTATAAAATAAAAAATATAAAAAAAAACATTGAATTTAGAACATTCTTCTTTTGTTCAAGTGATTTAGTTATATACATTACATATATCTATATTGAACTTACATATGCTCTCTTTCGGGGTCCCTTAGTCGATCCCCACTGTTTTCCAATATCTGCTTTTCCATGGGAGCGAGCAGATCTTCTAACTCATTCTGTTGTGAATGAACGAAATTCAGTTCTTGCTCCAAGTTATTTTGTTCGTTCTTCACGTTTTCCACCGTTTCGTTTAGCTCTACTATCTGTGGGTTTCATATTAAATTATATTAAAATTCTTGTAAATTTGTTATTTCGACAGCCTCTGTGAAGAGCAAGACGGCTCATAACCCGGAGGTGACGGGTTCGCTTCCCGCGACAGGACAAGTATTTGTGCACAGAAAAAAGCGCAAATACTTGTTAAGAGTCTGGGTTTTGTTTGACCATGGTCCTCATAGTTCCTGGGTCTCTAGATACAGGGAATCCTAGTTAGGGCCCAAGGATCAATGTGATCGTTGGGCGTAATTTTTTAAAATGAAATATAATTTATATACGGCATAAAAATATAATCAAATACCCTATTGGCGGTGTGCTTTCGAGAGCGTTCTTGTTTGGTTTAGATAACTTATCAGCTAGTAACTAGTTTTTTTTGGTTTTGGACTATATAAAAGTTGGACCAATTGGTAACTAAGCCATTTTTTCCTACCAGTCATCACCATTCAAAATAATAAATAATAATAACGCCCAACTATCAGATACATAGATCCTGGACCATAACGAGGATTCCCCGTGTCTAGGGACCCAGGAACTACGAGGACCAGTCCCACAACACTAAGTCACAGGACAAGTATTTGCGCTTCTTTTCGGTGCACAAATACTTCGCCTGCCGCGGGAATCGAACCCACCACCTTGAGGTTATGAGCCGACCTGCTCAACCACTACACCACAGAGGCTGCCAAAATATCATAATTTTTTCCCATTTGTCTCCAGATAGGGGGTAAGCGTACCTTTTCCCCGTTAGCAATAAGTAAGCGATCCCAGGCGTTGATCTGCGTTGCTTGGTTTATGAAGGTCTTCTCTTGTTCTTCCAACTCTAAGGTCCATTTGTTGATGTTTTCTTCGAGTTCAGCGAAAGATATTGACGTTATTGGTTGCGGCGGCGCTGCAGCTGTGGTACTGAGGATTGGAAAAGACAGTAACAATAATATGTGTGGACATCTCACACAACGCCATCTAGCCCCAAACTAACCAAACCTTTGTATTATGGGAACCAGATAACTGATACAATATTTAGATACTTTTTGTTTGTAAATACATACATATAATATTGTAAATACATACACCCAGACACAGAACAAACATCTATGTTCAAACCACACAAATGTTTGTCCTGGGTGGGAATCGAACCGACAACCCATAGTTCAGAAGGCAGGGTTACTATCAACTGAGCTATCGGGCCAGTCAAAGATAGGAAACGTGGACGTTTTAAAATTGTAGCTTTCACGCCAAAACTAAACAGATTTACATAACATACACACATGAACATAGTAATACAAATTTTTAACAACGTTACGTTGAAGACTGGAGCTTTTTTTTTTGAAGGGAGAAATGCCCTCCACGGGGGTGGTGGCAGGGAAGTACGAGGGCATTTGCGAGGGTATGTGGGACTCGAACCCACTACATCCGACCGCCGCCGTGATAGGGAGAGATGGAGACGCACTGCATTAACCATCTCGCCCCCGCGGTAGGTCCTGACCTGTCCGGGCCTCTGCGCACTGGCCCACTGGGGTGGGCAACCTTCCACCTCATTTGCCCACCAGACGTGTGGGGCCATGTAAGTGCAGCGGAGAGTCCCCCGACTCTCCGCCACTGGCCCCACTACGGGGGATGGAGAAAGCGCTCAATGAAGCGCCTCCTCCGTCTCCCCACCCGTCTGCGCCGGAGGGGGTCAGAGTTGGCATTATCCTCCCTGACCCGCTCCGCAGCCTCCTTCTGCGTCATCACCCTCTCGCAGAAGAACGACTGGAGCTCTACGTCAACCAACTTCAATTTCCGTTCGCCTCGTCACGCATTCAACAGCATACTCCCCAAGTCAAGCGTACATAAAGAAGTTGTACTTCAAAAACAAACAAAACGTATACTCACGTAGCGATAGTAGTCAATGAAGGCATGGTGGTGATTGTAGTAGGTTTACCCAACGCTGTGATTCCGGACGGGGCAGATGTGGATGCTGTAATTATTATAAAATTATTATTCATTTTTAACAAAACTAATAATACCACCGTCCATATATTACTGCGTTATTCCTTTCCGTGCAAAGTTGTCTGGAAGAGATCGCTCTGAGCGATAAGACCGTCTTATGTTACACTTTGGTTAAGTTTGTTCACTTTTTTTAATTATTTCAGATGTGGTATTTCAATAAAGAGTATCTTTCTATCTATAATAAATACATAATACATATTGGTGGACATTTCACACAGCGCCATCTAGCCCCAAACTAAGTAAAGCTTGTACTATGAGAAAATACATATATTACAATTTATAAAATAATAGGTCTTTACCTATGAAATTGCCGTATTGCAGTACAGACTTTTTCAAACAAAAAAAAGTTTTGATTGGCTATGAATTCTAAATTCAAATTAATTTTGTTTTAAAAATATGACATTCTATTTACAATATAAGTCTTTTGTTTATTGATTAGCGTTGTATTTTCATTACATTTCAACATTTTTCCTCATAATGGATACTTTGAAATTTCGTGTAATTATGGAATATGAGTTCCGTCGTGGCACCAACGCGGCACAAACGACACGTAACATCAACAACGTTTACGGAGAGAACTGTACAAACGAACGTACAACCCGTTATTGGTTTGCTCGGTTCCGTTCTGGGAATTTTGACTTGAAAAATGAACCTCGTGGTCGTCCGGAAACTTTGGTCAACAATGATGAATTAAAGGCGATTGTGGAAGCTGATGAATCTCAATCTACAGCTGAGCTGGCAGCAGCTTTTGATGTTAGCATCAAAACAATATTGGTCCATTTGCGACAGATTGGCAAGATAAAAAGCTTGATAGATGGGTGCCCCACGAACTTAACGATCGCCAGCGCAACGTACGCGTCGAGACTTGCCTTGCGCTGCTTAACAGGCACAGAAATGAAGGAATTTTGAACCGAATTGTTACGTGCGACGAAAAATGGATTCTTTTTGACAATCGAAAGCGCTCAGCAAGTTGGTTAGATCCTGGTTCGGTACCAAAGCAATGTGCAAAACGAAAAATGACCCCTAGAAAGGTGATGGTCACAGTTTGGTGGTCTAGTGCTGGTGTGATTCATCATAGCTTTTTACAAAACGGCGAGAGCATTACTGCAGATGTGTACATTGAAGAACTGACCACAATGATGGCGAAACTCGCACGTCTGCAACCAGCTTTGGTCAATCGGTCGTCTCCACTGCTACTTCACGACAACGCGCGACCCCATACTGCACAACAGACCGTCTCTAAGCTGCATGAGTTGGGTTTGGAAGCTCTCCCTCATCCGCCATACTCACCAGATCTTGCGCCTACCGACTATTACTTTTTCCAAAATTTGGACAACTTTTTAGCGGGAAAAAAATTCAATTCCCGAGAGGCAGTACAAAACGCCTTTGAAGAGTTTGTTGTCTCCCGTCCTGCTGATTTTTTCAAGAAGGGCATCCATAAACTGCCACAGCGTTGGCAAAGATGCATTGATTGCAGGGGTAATTACTTTGAATAAAAGAAATAAATAAATTCGAAAAAAAAAATACTTTAACTTTTTTCAAACAAAACGGCAATTTCATAGGTAAAGACCTAATATATATATATATAATATACATACATATACATTATTATAAAATAGTAGATTGCTTAACAAGAGAGAAAAGAACTATTTTTAAAGCTAGTATTTCTTTGAATCCAGAGTGGAGAAAAGGCTTCTAGAGTAAATAGAGTGAGTTCCCGAGTGCAGAGGGATTCAAAGTACATTTATTGAGCTTAAAATAGTGTTGCTCCCGGAGGTGGAAACTATTTATCACTTTCTATGAGAAAATAAGTAAATACAACTTATTTGTATCACATTTTAGCACATTTTTGTTCTCTGGAGTTGATATAATACATTCATTGTCACTATTTGAGGAAGACACATTAATTTTTCATAAAACTAAGTAAAGTCTGAATTAAAACAAAGGCAACTTTTATTATATTATCTGTGATTTATCACACAGCCAGTTACTTGTTTATGCAATGTTCGTGATTGATCTCTTTGGTGATTGGAACATTTACTGATATCCACATTCCAAATTCAAATCAATTTTAGTCCATTACAGAGCTTTTTTAGTCTTTGGTTGAAGAACAAAACAGCTCTTTTCGAATAGATGTGACAGTATATCAATTGATTGCTAGATTAATTGATATCAAGTAATCAAGCAATCAATAAGTATGTATAATATACATAACATTGAATTCAACAATGTCTAATATAAATGTAAAACTATAACAGGCTGAATTATGTTAACGAGTATAATTTAAAAATATATATATATAAATTTGAGGGAAAAAAGTAGGTACCGTTTAGGTAAGGTATACTTTTCCAAATTTCAATATCTTATATTGCACAATAATTTAGAATGGGAAATGGTCGTGATCGTTTGCTAACTATAGATACATGAAAATATAGATTAAAAAATTAAAATGTAGTGCAAGGACTTTACAGGAACGGATAATTTACATTTTAGTCTAGAAAAATATTTATATTAATTTCGTATTTTCATAACATGTCACTCATTGTGACAGATAGAACACAATTTTACATTATTTCGAAAATGGAATCGATTGTATTTGAGAACGCTTATCATAGGGTTTACCATAATCACCACGCTTGGGAGGCGGCGTGGTGATCGATTTTAATGTACTTGCGGTAAGAGATAAGGTGGTCCTATTTTTGCACTACTGGGACCACACGGCCAATATGACTTGACTTTGCTTATACTGATTTATCTAAGCTATGGAGTAATGGAGATAATAATATTCCATAGCTAGTAAGTAACAGCCTCTTTATGGAGTGGTTTCGAAGCTAAATTCGGGGGTGGGTTGACTCAGTTGACAATATTAGGAACCCTTATCCTATGACCTGACATGCCTAATATTTTTAATGTCAAATGAACCTACGTTTGACCACATTTCGTAATGATAATGCGGTGGACAATTTAACGGGCTCACATAGAAGAAACCTGTTTCAATTTTCTCTTAAAAATTTCCAAATTATAGCTTTTCTGAAATACAAATAGATGGCAAAGAATTCCATTCCTTAGCCATTGGCATAATAATAATAATAATAATAATAATAATAATAAACGCCCAATGATCACATACAATAGATCTTGGACCCTCACTAGGATTCCCTGTATCTAGGGACCCAGGAACTACGAAGACCATGGTCCCACAACACCCAGACACAGAAAAAGTACTTGTGCTTCTTTTTCTGTGCACAAATACTTGTCCATCGCGGGAATTGAAACCGCCACTTTCAGGTTATGAGCCAACCTGATCAACCACCACACCACATAGGCTATCTAATAATGGTGATAATTTACCTATGGTACTAGCCGCTGTCGTTTTCCCAAAGCTAAGTCCGGAGCCAGCAGTGAAGCCAGTCAAGCCGGTGGTAGGGGGTTGGCTGGCTGTAGATGGGGTGGTTCCGAAGGTAAGTCCAGTGGTGGGTTGGCTTGCAGTCGAGGCTGGAAACCCTTGTACCGTGGCAGGTTGGGTAGTTGATGATGGAGTTGTTCCGAAGGATAGACCTGGATGAAAAATGAATGTAAATGTTAATTCTTTCGAACGATATATTTAAACAGAAAAATAATTGTAATTTTTTACAATTACTCCTAAAAAAACCATTTAAATTAGGTCCAAACGAATCCCACCAAATACTTTTTAGAACTTTTTTTATTGTTTATAGGCAAAGCATTAACACAAATTGAACAAAATAATTTGAACAAAAAATATTTTTTTAATTACTATTTAATCCCAATCAAAGTGTTGGACGTAAAACACGATCAAAGCTACTAGAACACGTTTTTTGTAGTCAAACATGTAAAATTAACTCAACTCAAACTGATGTTATACAATAACAGCCTTATTAATAAACGGGTATTAGTCTCGGGTCAGTTACTTTAGCTTTTGTTCTTTTTTGGCTGCTGGAATATAATAGGCACTGTAGCTAGTGAAATTACTGGGCAATTGAGACTTTATGATCTGATCCCACAGTCTAAGTGACCACAGTCTCAGACCAGACTGTGCTGATGTCTCAGGATGATGTGCGCAGTGCAGTGTCACGCGAAACTTTATTTTTTGGAGTTCCGAGTGACACTGTTCTGTTATGAGCGGCCGTGTCGCTTAACATCAGGTGAACGACTTGCTCGTCACATCATTCTCCAACATAAAAAGAATTGAATATATTTTTTTCTGCGGCCCTCCAGCTTTTGTAGTAAATTTATTTAGCCCGCGAAGGTATGTAGTTTGGACAGTCCTGATTTGGACCATCACTAAATATACTGTGGTACGACAAAAAATAAAAAAAAGTACAATAAAAACTGGGGGTCGAAAATTGGACGTTGTCCATTGATGATGAACTCATTACCTGTAGTAGGTTGACTGGCAGACGAGGCCGGGGTGGCTCCAAACATTACCTGTAGTAGGTTGACTGGCCGACGAGGCCGGGGTGGCTCCAAACATTACCTGTAGTAGGTTGACTGGCAGACGAGGCCGGGGTGGCTCCAAACATTACCTGTAGTAGGTTGACTGGCCGACGAGGCCGGGGTGGCTCCAAACATTACCTGTAGTAGGTTGACTGGCAGACGAGGCCGGGGTGGCTCCAAACATTACCTGTAGTAGGTTGACTGGCAGACGAGGCCGGGGTGGCTCCAAACATTACCTGTAGTAGGTTGACTGGCAGACGAGGCCGGGGTGGCTCCAAACATTACCTGTAGTAGGTTGACTGGCAGACGAGGCCGGGGTGGCTCCAAACATTACCTGTAGTAGGTTGACTGGCCGACGAGGCCGGGGTGGCTCCAAACATTACCTGTAGTAGGTTGACTGGCAGACGAGGCCGGGGTGGCTCCAAACATTACCTGTAGTAGGTTGACTGGCAGACGAGGCCGCACAGTGGTCCCATTTTGAAAAAAGGTGGACTTAGGACCGAAAGTCGGAATTTCGGGCTGTTTTTTTTTTAAAGAATAGGTCTTAACTATCCTAACAACATCTATTCTATAAATAAAATCCGTAGGATGCATAGTTTTCGAGAAAAAAAAAAATCTTTTTTTTCTTGTATGGAGAAAAACATACTTTATTATTTTTCTCAAGTTGGGTGAAATTGTGACGGCTTTTGTTGATATTTTATGAAAGCCCTAGTGGTATTGTATCCAGAAAAAAATAAAACCAATGCGGTCACCTGCGGCCGCGGGAATAATCAGATGTCAAAAATTGATTAATTTTTTTTGCGTATTTTGCAAACATTGTTCGTTTCTGGCCAATTATTTATGTATTTAAGGTTAGCGCTCCATACTTTAATTCGAACTATTATATAACATTTCAAAAAAGTTAATTAAAATCGAGTAATTTTTTTTTTATAATTGCTGTTTTACTCATGAAATTGCACGCATACATGGTTAGTTCAAAATGCAAATCCTATATTACTCAGTATAATGTACAAAATAAACATGCACGTACCTAAAACGTAAAAAAAAATATTTTAGTTTTTCGTTTATGCTTACTAAAAGTCACCGGTAATGGTTACCGACATTACTTACCTACCACTGGCGGGCATTATCTGCATAATCGATTTCTTGCTTTGTATTTTCAAAACTGGATTTGCGACAGCATTTTCACAACCGCGGTTGTTGAATGCGAGGCAGGATATAAACAAACGAGTCACATCTGATACTAGCTGTGACTGGTCGCTAGCTGGTCGCTTTGTTCCTGACAAATCCTGACAACAGGATAACTCGTATATGCATGCAAGTAACTACCCCCTAAAAATAAAAGTGATATAGCTACATCAATAATAATTGGCGTATGTTATACACCAATAATGTTTGTTATTGGTGTGTTTTAATCTTTCTGTCATCTGTATACGTATGATTTTCTACCAGAAAAAATGACTCATTACTGTACACCACATTACTGTCGGCCAGTGAAATTCACGTTTACTTCAGAGACTGCGGAGTTCATAAAAGGGGAACACTTAGAAATGCAGCGCGAAATTACAAAATTGGTACCAACAAATTGTGGTGATGTGGAGATAGCCCACGAACTGCACATGACTATGATCGATGGGAAAGTGGCGAATATTATTGCAGATGTACCTTCATCAGCAACGTGCCCCATTTGCTTGGCGAAACCAAGTGAAATGAATAACTTGGAGCTTTTGGCCACGAGACCGCTTCGACAGGATTTGTACCAATATGGAATTTCATCGTTACATATGAAGATAAGATGTATGGAGTGTCTACTTCATATATCTTATAATATGGACTTCCAGCGCTGGAGTGCTCGTGGCGATCACAAGGAATTGAAGCAAGCAAAGAAAAATGCCACACAACAAGAGTTTCGGGAACAGACTGGAATACTCATCGATATTGTAAAACAGGTAATTTTTCCTTTAATTTGCTTCCTTTATATTATATACTCGTCTGTTTTTGTATGCCCTACTAACTTAATTTCTTCTTTGCAGGGCTTTGGAACAACTAACGATGGAAACACTGCAAGACGTTTTTTCCGAGATTATAAAAGATCATCGAGAATCACTGGAGTTGATGAAGATTTGTTACTCCGATTTTCTGTCATTCTGCAAGTTATATCTTCAGGAAAGAACGTCAATATTGCGAACTTCAGACGTTATTGCAAAGAAATAGCAGAACTGTATGTGCATCTCTATCCGTGGTACTACATGCCTGTTAGTGTCCACAAACTTCTGATGCACGGAGCAGATATTTGCAGTCATTTTTCAGTTCTGCCTATTGGTAAGTAATAATAGATCAAGACAAATGAAATATAAAGCAGTTAACTAACTGTAAATCTATAAACACTAAAATAATAGTTTCAATGTCAACTTCAACGTATAATTATAGCATATTTTTTATTATTTTTAGGGTCCTTGTCGGAGGAAGCTTCCGAGGCTCGTAATAAAGACTTCCGGAACGTAAGAGAGAAGAACACGAGAAAGACAGGAAGGATCCAAACAAACGAGGACATACTGCGGGCTTTTAATAAGTTCAGACCCCCACATATCATGGCTTAGACCAAAATTTTCAAAGCCTAATCATCTAGAGATGCTTCCTGAGGCAATTCAGTTGCTCGAAATAGACTCGGAGTGCGTATACGTGGAAGAAGAGTAGAAAATGAAAATATACCAGATCCAATGCTATAATTTTTTATTTATTTTATCCTTTAAAAAACTACATATAAAACAGCCCTTTTCAAGGCTACACATTTATCTTATGTTTCTGGTAGAAAATCATACGTACACAACTACATAAGATTAAAACACACACCAATAACAAACATTATTGGTGTATAACATACGCCAATTATTATTGATGAGCTATATCACTTTTATGTTTAGGGGGTAGTTACTTGCATGCATATACGAGTTATCCTGTTGTCAGGATTTGTCAGGATTTGTCAGGAACAAAGCGACCAGTCATAGCTAGTATCAGATGTGACTCGTTTGTTTATATCCTGCCTCGCATTCAACAACCGCGGTTGTGAAAATGCTGTCGCAAAACCAGTTTTGAAAATACAAAGCAAGAAATCGATTATGCAGATAATGCCCGCCAGTGGTAGGTAAGTAATGTCGGTAACCATTACCGGTGACTTTTAGTAAGCATAAACGAAAAACTAAAATATTTTTTTTTACGTCTTAGGCACGTGCATGTTTATTTTGTACATTATACTGAGTAATATAGGATTTGCATTTTGAATTAACCATGTATGCGTGCATTTTCATGAATAAAACAGCAATTATAAAAAAAAAATAACTCGATTTTGATTAATTTTTTTGAAATGTTATATAATAGTTCGAATTAAAGTATGGAGCGCTAACCTAAAATACATAAATAATTGGCCAGAAACGAACAATGTTTGCAAAATACGCAAAAAAAATTAATCAATTTTGACATCTGATTATTCCCGCGGCCGCAGGTGACCGCATTGGTTTTATTTTTTTCTGGATACAATACCACTAGGGCTTTCATAAAATATCAACAAAAGCCGTCACTATTTCACCCAACTTGAGAAAAATAATAAAGTATGTTTTTCTCCATACAAGAAAAAAAAGATTATTTTTTTTCTCGAAAACTATGCATCCTACGGATTTTCTTTATAGAATAGATGTTGTTAGGATAGTTAAGACCTATTCTATAAAAAAAAAACAGACCGAAATTCCGACTTTCGGTCCTAAGTCCACCTTTTTTCAAAATGGGACCACTGTGGGCCGGGGTGGCTCCAAACATTACCTGTAGTAGGTTGACTGGCAGACGAGGCCGGGGTGGCTCCAAACATTACCTGTAGTAGGTTGACTGGCAGACGAGGCCGGGGTGGCTCCAAACATTACCTGTAGTAGGTTGACTGGCAGACGAGGCCGGGGTGGCTCCAAACATTACCTGTAGTAGTTTGACTGGCAGACGTGGCCGGGGTGGCTCCAAACATTACCTGTAGTAGGTTGACTGGCAGACGAGGCCGGGGTGGCTCCAAACCCAACAAGTCCAGAACTGGGCTGGTTAGCGGTAGTTGTAGGGAAACTGACTCCCGTTGTTGGCTGACTGCTTGAAAACGGTGGCAGGGCTGGAATATTACCAATAAATATCATAATACTAAAGATTTGTGGACATTTCATACAGCGCCATCTAGCCCCGAACTATACAAAGCTTGTACTATAGGAACTACATTACTGATACAATACTTAAATATTTTTTGTTTAGTAAATACAAACATAGAATATAATATAACACCTAGAAACAGAACAAACATCGACGTTCATCAAACAAATGTTTGTCCCGTGTAGGAATCGAACCCACAACCTACAGTTCAGAAGGCAGCGTTACTACCAACCGAGCTATCAGGGCCGACAATATATTTTATACATGTTGGCGATGTGAAAATAGGACCACCCCATCTTCGGTGTCATAAGATCCGGCTAAAGCAATCTTTTGAGTCGGAGCAAAAATTACAAAAATTAAAATAGACATATAAATTGGCTATCTCACCTGACAGTGAGAGACTATTAGTTTTACAAACATCCAATGGAGTTTTAGCTATCATCAAAAAGCATAAGTTATATCGGCCGATAGATGGAGCTAAGCTAAAGAAATTTTACTTCAGTCGTGTGGTCTAAACACACTCGTTTGTTATTTACCTTTCATTATATTTGACTGGCCCGATAGCTCAGTTGGTAGTGACCCTGCCTTCTAAACTGCGGGTTGTGGGTTCGATTCCCACCCAGGACAAACATTTGTGTGATGAATATAGGTGTTTGTTCTGTGTCTGGGTGTTATATTGTATTCTATGTATGTATTTACAGTATCTAAGTATTGTATCAGTTATCTGGTTCCCATAACACATGCTTTGCTTAGTTTGGGGCTAGATGGCGTTGTGTGAGATGTCCACACATATTTATTTATTTTTATATATTTATTTAATCATGCCTTTTCAAAAAATAAAAAAGTATAACACGACACCATCACAACAAATTGTGATTTATGAAAAATAACCCCTTTAAACCCAGTTTCTTGTAAGGACTCCCTTAATTTATAATTTTTCTTACTGTTTTAGGTAATATAATTGATGCATATTCTGTGAATTCAACCAGGAGGCTTAATAATAGGGTTCTGTTTTTACCCCATGGGTGAAAATGTGTTGTTATATATTACCACTGAATGCCGTGGTGGGTTTACTAGCAGATGTGGTGGGAGTCGTTCCAAAACCAAGCCCAGCAGTGGGCTGAGCGACACTCGAAGGCGTGCTAAATGTTAGGCCTGAAAAATGAAAAAAACTGTTGTAATTTAACACTCTAGTCCCAATAGGCTATTTGACTACTATATTTTTATTACATACATAAATAATATACCTCAAAAAATAGATAACTGTGAAAACAAAACTTGAATATTGGTTGGGCGGAATGTATGCGGCAAGAGGAAAAATGAGAAGACCGTGTTCACACCAAATGAAATATAGTAAAGCCCCAAGGCATATATGCACTCACCGATAAGCCAGCTAACTCGTCTTCCAAGCACAGCAGGGTCCAGTGGTGCAGCAGGTGGTGAAAATGGCGTCAACGCAGTCAGTCCCACGCGTGGGAATAAAACCCTTTCCCAATATGAAATACACGCGAGTGTATGCTTACCTATGCACTCTGGTGGCAGCGTACCGAGCCAGGGCAAAGGGGCGAGAGGGAAAAAAGTATGGTAAAATGCGACTTTCAATGCAGGAATATTTGCGGCGGCGGCGGTTGGCGTTTAATGACTGCCATTGGCGCGTAGCTAGCGCCACATGCAGCCGTAGTTGGTCAACTCATCGACCGACTTAATGGTTGATTGCAACAGCGCTAGATGGCGATACTATACACATTTGATGTGAACAATAACGGCATAAACATTCTCCCCGGCTTGGAAATCCTTAGGATTTTCAAAGAAAATATGCAACAATGCGGATATGTACTGAATGTCACAATGAAATTCTATTTTGAAAGTAATATGAATGCGGGAAGGTTTGAATTTAAATGCAATTTATTAATGGTGCGGGTTATAACGAATAAGGCGAGAGAAATAAAATATAAATGCGAATATAACTGTACTTAGAACGGCAGATAATAATAAATAATAATAATGCGGAATAAAAGTTAAATTAAAAAGAACAACGTTTCAATTGCAATAGGACGCCAGATGTTCCAGTTGCAGATGCAGACGTTGTAGCGCGCAGTTAGCACGGATGCGGTACGCATGATACATGTTGCCTGAGATGTACTTGTTCAATAATGCCCGTTGACAATCAAAGCGCGAGAGTGTGTCATGTTATGCGCATGAGCACCAGTGTATGACCAAGATTTGGTGCATCAGAATTGTGCAAGTGGGCTCAATGACTATTATCAAAGGCGGATGATGAGCATGCAATTTTAAACCTAATAGGTTTGGCGTATGCGGTGTTAAATTAAAATTCGAGCAGATATGCGGCGTTTTTAAATTGACTGATATTAAATGCAAGTGAAATAATATTTTAGCGGAGCGGAGCGTGTAAATTGTAATGTAAAGTCAGGACGAGACGTGGAGAGCGAGTTTACGGAGAGGCGGAGTGTCTATTCCCAAGGCGGCGGTAAGTATATCGGAAGATTTTATTTCAGGAATAGGTTCTTCAGCGCGGGCGGACAGCTAATCCAGGTTGGACGCGAGTCAGAACTAGGTTGGTTATCATTGTAGGAGGAGCGTTTATATAAAGCGGCAGAGTGTGGTATGTAGTAGGCTGCACGTGGTGCAGGAAGTCCGCGCTGTGTGTGAGGGGAGATCACCAAACGGTCATTATCGCTTAAGAGTGGCAGGGGTACGGGGCATCTTATGCACGGACTATGCATGACCAACGGTTCGTATGGCTGCTTGCTGCAGTTCGACACGTACTCGAGTTCCCGTAAGCTTTTATTTAGTTCGTATAATAAGGGGCCGAAGGACCAGACTACACCTTCAGGGTTAACGGAATGCATTTCACCCATGACAATATAGCCAAGCGTTGTCTCGAGAGCGTGAGGCGCGGAGTGAGCGGTGTGCGAAAAATCAGCTGATCGAGCTGGCGGAAGCGGCGACATCACTTTACCTCCGAGTATTATGAATGGGAACAACTGAGCCCCGAGAATCGCGTCGATATCCCCGGGTCTGTTCCAACATTCGTCAGCAAGCGGTAAGTGTTGGAAATAATCCATCACACTGGTGTCGATGACGCGCGTAGGCAGCTGATCAGTGATGTGATCAACTACTAAAAATGTTAAAGTATAGTGAGCGTCAGAAACACGAGACTGTATCGTCATCGTTACGTGGCCCTTAATAGCGGTGGATGTCGACCCTACAGTCTTTAGAGACGAGTTGACTAGCGGTTGAATCTTTAAATTTAATTTATTGCATGACGCGAGCGTAATTAAATTACTCTGAGATGCGCTATCAATTAAGCATCTGATAGTACTGTGGTGTCCATTATTATGAGGAACGAATACTTGAGCGGTAGGTAATATAATCGTTTTATCCAATGGCGTATTATGCGGTTCAATTTTATTATTAGAACAAAACGTTGCCGAGTGCGAGCGTTTATTTAACGCGGCGTTAGAAACGCGCGTTGTTGTGACTGGAATTACTGTGTGTGAATGCATACACACAGAATGTGCAGGCGCAGGTAGCGAGCGGTCGCGCGAGTCAGCTGTGGCTGTTATCGCAGCAGCGGAATGCGGCGAAGGGTCCCTATTCTGGGACTCTTCGTAATCGTGTTGAGAAACTTGCGAACGATTATTAAAATGCAATAGCGTATGGTGTTTTCTATGACACTGTTTACATGTGTTGCTAGAAGCACAGTTAAGCGTGTTGTGTCTTGCACTAAAACAATTAATACACAGCTGATTATCCTTAATGTACTTAAAGCGATCATTTACGGACAAGTTTTTAAATTCTATGCATTTGTATAAATGCACGTGATGCGTGGTTCTACAGAAAATGCAAGTGGGTTTGTTATTATTGTTATTTTCTGTAACAGCAAAAGTATGCGACATTTTCGGAGCAGCAGTACGCGACCGAGACTGAGAATAGGACCCCTGAGCGTTGTTGTTGTTATTGTAAAGCGATGCGTTCTGTCGAACCGAGTCGGTTCTTTCAATCACCTTTATGCGGTGTCGCACAAAATGGACTAAATCACTACTAGTGGGAATATCTTTATCGCGGACAGATAATTCGAAACATTGCACTAAATGCGAGTCTAATTTTTTAAGTGCAAGATGCGTTAAAATGAAATCGGTTAAGTTGTCAATGTTTAACTGTTTTAAGGCGGACATCGAAGAGTGAATTCGTTCGATGAAGCTATTCAACTGAGTGGGCGAATCGGAACTAGGCTTTATGTCGAGTATATTATTAAGGTACATGGACCCAAGCAACCTCTTATCTTGGTATTTAGCGACTAGCGAATCCCAGATTGTTTTATAGTTCGACTCATTAGGAATTATGCCTGCGAATATATTTAAAGCAGTTCCGCTCAATTTACCCACTAGGTATTGAACTCGTTGAGCATCGGTTAACTGCTTGTTATCATGCACATTTGTTTTGAAACAATGATAAAAAAGCGGCCAGGTTTCAGGAAGACCTGCGAAGCCTACCAGGTCAAGTGCTGGCAGACGGCAGATTTTAGTAGAAGGGCTAGATTTATCCGCTGAGCTCCTACTACTATGAGAATCTGCTATGGTATTGCGAGTATGCTGAACAAATGCGAACATTGTTTCAAATGCGGTCCAGTTATTTAAGTTAAGTTTATGGTCAGGGTCTTTTTGTAATTGTAACTCGTTATGCTCATCACATAAATCGTTAAAATTAACGTACAACTTGTCTATATTTGAGGAAGAAGCCAAATATTCTTGCTTACTTCTACTTTCAACATCTGACGGGAGTTTCTTCGCCGTATTGTACAGACTATTGATCAGCGCGAATATAGCCTCTTTTTTAGCGACAATGATTTTTATTTTAGCGTCTACTGACGCCATTGTATAGCGGTCAGAAAACGATGTTATCCGAAAAGAAATAATTAGACACTAGGTAATTAAAAGGCGTAGGTAAAGATACAAAGCCTGCAGGTTATTATTGAACAAGAGTTATACTAGAAATAATTAAATTGCAACAAAAGGCGTAATAAAAGATGCGAAATGCGGTATGTGGGTAGGCGCGTGAGTTTACCAACAGCGAAATTAATGAACCGAATTCGTAATAAGTCCAGTTTTATGCGCAAATATATGAAGAATTAAGTAATAGATTATATTTAATTAATTGTTGCATGTATGTACAACTGCAAGTTAAGTGTACAATTATAATTTTTTCAATAGAAATTATGTTGTTCCTACGATAGCGATGGGTAGATGAGCTGGTTTTATCCGGTTCGGAACGGACCAATTTTATGGTTGGGCGGAATGTATGCGGCAAGAGGAAAAATGAGAAGACCGTGTTCACACCAAATGAAATATAGTAAAGCCCCAAGGCATATATGCACTCACCGATAAGCCAGCTAACTCGTCTTCCAAGCACAGCAGGGTCCAGTGGTGCAGCAGGTGGTGAAAATGGCGTCAACGCAGTCAGTCCCACGCGTGGGAATAAAACCCTTTCCCAATATGAAATACACGCGAGTGTATGTTTACCTATGCACTCTGGTGGCAGCGTACCGAGCCAGGGCAAAGGGGCGAGAGGGAAAAAAGTATGGTAAAATGCGACTTTCAATGCAGGAATATTTGCGGCGGCGGCGGTTGGCGTTTAATGACTGCCATTGGCGCGTAGCTAGCGCCACATGCAGCCGTAGTTGGTCAACTCATCGACCGACTTAATGGTTGATTGCAACAGCGCTAGATGGCGATACTATACACATTTGATGTGAACAATAACGGCATAAACAAATATCTCAAAAAATGACTAAGTTACAGGCATTTTAAAATACAGAAATAGAAAGAGACAACTCAAACACGCAGTGACGTCAGTTACCAGTCCTCACAGTAACTCATTACTAAGCTGTGGTAGCTCTACATACAATCTCTTTGGCATGTGACGTCACAAGCCATGCCTTCATAGTAGCTGTGAGGAAGCTAAACACGATCTCTGTTTTGCGAGAAAGGGACAGGCGATGAAACTTTAAAAGCATACTACTCCGTGATTAATTTACCGATTTTACTTATTTTTACAATGATTACATTCATTTTTAACCTACTTTATGAAAATAATATTTATTTGTTCATTTTTAATAGTAGTCAAATAGCCTATTAACAAATAAGATTGAAATGCTGCTGGTTACCAAGGAATGTCAGACGTACGACACATGTACGCTTTTCAACTGTTAATGTATTGTTATGCAAAATGTCAGCATTCGATCGTGTATAAAGCGAAAGCCGCTGCACCAATTTCGGTGTTCTACATAGAATACTTTAACAATTAAACAAACAATTAAAGAATTTATTATCTTGCGAAATAGGCAATACAAAAATTGTGGTCTTATTCTAATGTAATGTAATAATATAGTCTCTCTATTTCCTACTTACACTACTGATATCAATCATAAATTATTTTTATTATAGAAAATTAAGAAAACCAACGGGAAAATGGGTAAATAGCGAATGAAACTGTAGGGCAGTACTTAAATCTTTTGCATTTTTTATTTCATTAAATTTGAGTAGATATTGCCTTTTTCAGTCTAAAATACAGTATAGCAGTGTAATGAATGATTTACCTTGTGGGGTCGATTGAGCAGGTGCACCACCAAAATTAAGCCCAGCTGTGGGTTGCGATGTGGGTTGAGCCCCAAAACTCAACCCAGTACCCGGTTGCGAAGTCGGTTGAGCTCCGAAACTCAACCCTGTACTTGGTTGCGAAGTCGGTTGAGCGCCAAAACTCAACCCTGTACTTGGTTGCGAAGTCGGTTGAGCGCCAAAGCTCAACGCTGTACTTGGTTGCGAAGTGGGTTGAGCGCCGAAACTCAGCCCCGCAGATGGTTGCGAAGTGGTTTGATTTCCGAAGCCCAGTGCTGCAGTTGGTTGCGAAGTGGGCTGGTTGCCGAAACTGAGCGGTGCTGGTTGCGATGTCGGTTGATTGCCGAAACTGAGCGCAGTGTTTGGTTGCGAAGCGGGAGTTGGACCAAAGGAGAAACTTGACTGGGCTGTTGTGGTTGCTGCTCCTGAAGAAGGTAATTACAATATTTTGAAAAAGGAAAATTCAGGTTTCTAGATAGCATTTGACATGATTTACCCACTTTTAGCTGGAAAATTTCTGGGCTATCGGTTCATCTAAATATTTATAACTCAAAGGTGACTGACTGACATAGTGATCTATCAACGCATAGCCTAAACCACTGGACGGATCGGGTTGAAATTTGGCATGCAGGTAGATGTTACAACGTAGGCATCCGCCAAGAAAGAATTTTTCGAAATTAAGAGGGTGAAATGGGTGGTTGAATTATTTTCCCATAGGCCACGCCGCGGGCGAAGCTGCGGTCAGAAGATCGTATTTTATAAAAAAGGCTAAGTTTTTCTTTAACTGTTATAAGCAAAATAATTTTTTGTTTATTACAAATGATATGGGTTTTTTTGGGTATTATTTAGTAAATGTTACCAGGTGCAGTCCCGAAGCTAAGGCCAGTATTGGCCGTTGGTTGAGCATTTCCGCCGAAGCTCAACGGTTGCGTTCCGAAGCTCAGCGCCGACGTCGCGGACGGAGCGGTCGCTGCGCCAAACGCAGGCGCTGTAAGGTCAATAAGGTTAATCTATAAAATAAAAATTTAAAAAGTGTTTGTTACCATACTCCTTCGAAACGGCTGGACCGATTTTGATGTTATATTTTTTTTTTTTTTAAATGTTACTGAATGATGTGACGAGCTAGTCGTTCACCTGATGTTAAGTGTCACGGCCGCCCATAACAGAATCGTCACTCGGAACCCGAAAACATAAGTGTTTCGAGCGACACTGCACTGCGCACAACATCCTGAGACATCAGCACAGTCTGGTAATAAGATTACTCGATTGTGAGATCAGATCATAAAGTCTCAATTGCCCAGTAATTTCACTAGCTACTGTGCCCTTCAAACCGGAACACAGTAATGCTTGCACACTACTGCTTGGCGGCAGAATAACTGGCAAAGCGGTGGTACCTACCTAGACGAACTTTGCAACAAAGTCCTACCACCTAGTAAAAATTAAAATATTTTTATTTTTTATGCACACTTGGTAGGTCTGAGAATAGGTTGTTATCTATTTCCCCCTAAGTGATAAATGGCCCACCCCAATTTTTTATTTTATGATTAATGATTATAAATATTAGAGAATATTAGAGAGTAAATAATAGAGCTGACATAATCGCTATGCGACTAAAGCTCCCGAAAATTATAGATTAAAATAAAAAGGATTTCATGCATCGATTGTCAATTAGCCTCACTTTGTTTTTTAACAATAATTTTAGAAACATGCTCTTTCTCAGTTGGTAGTAGCCTTGCCTTCTGAACTGCAGGTTGTGGATTTGATTACCACACAGGACAAACATTTGTGTGATGAACATAAATGTTTTTTTCCGTGGTATAATGTATAGATTTACAAACAAAAGGTATCTAAGTATTGTATCAGTTATCTGGTTCCCATAGCACAGGCATTGCTTAGTTTGGGGCTAAAAGGCGCTGTATGAAATTTCCACCAATAATTTTTTATTTAATAATTAATAATAATAATAATACGTGTGGACATCTCACACAACGCCATCTAGCCCCAAACTAAGCAAAGCTTGTACTATGGGAACCAGATAACTGATACAATACTTAAATACTTTTTTTTTTGTAAATACATACATAGAATACAATATAACACCCAGACACAGAACAAACATCGATGTTAATCACACAAATGTTTGTCCTGGGTGGGAATCGAACTCACAACCCGCAGTTCAGAAGGCAGGGTCACTACCAACTGAGCTATCGGGTCAGTCATTTCAAAATACTGAATACAAAAATCTGATATTTTTTCATGGGAACTCATTAGAGGATAATCTCGAAATGGATTTAAATTTCAGTACTTTGCAAATGTAAAGTGGTCCATTATGTTACCTGCACTTGTAGTAGCAGAAGTTCCGCCGAAACTGAAGCTAGGTTTGGCTGCAAAAGAGTTCTGTCCGAAGGCCGGCGTACCACCGAAAGCAGACGTCGTGGTTTGCGCCGGCGCTGAAGTAGCTGCCTGAAAATATGCATACACATTGTATATACAGAAAGCGTGAGGTAATTGGCTAATGGTGTCGATTCTGTGTCGCATTCTCTAAAACTAAAGTAAACTTAAAGTATGGCGGTAATCTGATAAAGGGGAAATGAAAACGACGGAAATATGTTCATTTCGTTTAGCTTTAGAGTATGCGACACAGAATTGACACTTTTATCGGCTCCGTCACAGAAAGTACTAAAGCGACAAAAAACAGCCTCTGTAAGGCGGAAAAAAAGCGTAAATACTTGTGTCTGGGTAGTGTAGGTGGTACCTGAGTTCATAGTTTCAGACAAATTTCATTAAATTTCCATAATAACTATGAAAAAATCAAAGTTTCGTGATCACTCCCCTGATCATTGAACAACCTAGTGGTGGACGTACTGTAAGTATGTGTAGGGGGTGCAGGATTGGGCAAATATAATTCTCGGTAGGTACCTTACGGGAGTCCGATTAGAATATCCAAAGGTAGCACTGATCGGTATATTTCCAATGCACACAACACTCAGTTCTACATTTATAAGTTCAGAAGGACGACACAACAAGAGTAGCAATGAACACCAAAAAACAACACAAATAAACAACGATATAAGACGTGACAAACAATAATCGACCACAGCGCGTGAATGACTTTTATTGACCGACTGTGGTGTAGTATCGAGCGGTGCTCGCGCATCGTAGCTAGCTTGCTACCGGCCGGGGCTCGCTATTGACGTCACGCGGTGAGTCCACGGATTGCATTGCCATACGACAACCGGCATTTAAGCAAGGTACGGTTTAATGTGTGTTAGGTGTTTGAATGAATGGAGTGTGGTATGTGATACACTAAATGTAAATCACTAAAATAGGTAAATGTATGTATATATTTATTTATAATAATTTTATATGGAATGAGTGTGTGGATGTGTGAATATATAATCGTATGTAATAAATATATATGTATATTATATATAATGTGAGAGGGTTCCCCACAGTACACTGCTTTTTTCGGGTCGTGTTCGCCATTAAAGAACCTTTCTGCCCTATCGGTTGTCGGTAGCAGTGTGGCCTAGCCATTGCTATTTCAACTGAATTTATAAACAAATAGTAACTTACAGGCAAAGCGGTAGGTTGTGAAGCTCCAAATCCAGTGGACGGTGTCGAAAATCCGAATCCAGGGGTCGCGTTTGTAGCCGGTTTACCGCCGAACGCAAAACTGGATCCGGGGGCACCAAATGTGGATCCTGTACATTAATCATTTTATTAATTTTTCTAACTTAACATTTTAATAGATAAAAGATTCAGAAATCTTGGCGTTTTCTTTTTTTTAATCGACACAAACTAATAATAATAATAACGCCCAACGATCACGAGATAAATCCTGAACACTAGCTAGGATGCCGTGTCTAGGAACCCAGGGACTACGAGGACCATGGTCCCACTACACCCAGACTCAGAACAAGTATTTGAGCTTTTTGTTATGTGCACAAATACTTGTCCTGCCACGGGAATCGAACCCGCCACCTCCGGGTTATGAGCCGACCTGCTCCACCACCACACCACAGAGGCTGTCACTCCGGTTCCACGTGAAAGAGACGACGCTCTACGAAGGCGAAACTAGTCGATCGTTTCCCTCTACCTTTACCTTGTGTGGTCGGTGATCCAAAAGCAGGTGTCGATTGTTGTCCTGGCAACCCAAAAGATGTGTTTTGCTGCTGTAACAAGGAAAAAAAATGGTTTGTAAAAACGATTTGACGGTGATTATATGCGCAACAATAGTTTATTTTATTAAGACACAAACAGCCTTATTAATAAACACGAACTAGCTTTAGACTAGTTACACCATCTTTTGTCTCTTTCGATCCAAATATTCTAGTAGCAAAAAAAGGACAAAAGCTGAAGTAACTAATCCGAAACTAATACCCGTTTATTAATAAGGCTGAAACAGTTTACGACAGGCAGCGGTTGAGCAGGGTGTTTTTGACTAATTACTAATAATTAACTGTAATATTTTTAGTTACTAGGCTTTCACTAGGTGGTAGGACTTTGTTGCAAAGTTCGTCTAGGTAGGTACCACCGCTTTGCCAGTTATTCTGCCGCCAAGCAGTAGTGCACAAGCACTACTGTGTTCCGGTTTGAAGGGCACTGTAGCTAGTGAAATTACTGGGCAATTGAGACTTTATGATCTGATTTCAGTCGAGTAATCTTATTACCAGACTGTGCTGATGTCTCAGGATGATGTGCGCAGTGCAGTGTCGCTTGTAACTCTATGTTTTAGGGTTCCGAGTGACACTGTTCTGTTATGGGCGACCGTGGCGCTTAACATCAGGTGAACGACTAGCTCGTCACATCATTAAATAACATAAAAAAAATAGCAGCTACCTTAATAATTTATTTACTTACGACTTGTTATTGTGCATAGCTATTCTATAACTTAGTAAGTAATACCATGCAGTGCGTATGTAGGTAGTGCTCTTAGGTGTTCACTTCATTTAAATTATACTCTTTTTTGTCTATCCGTGAGGACCTTTAATAGGCTTCTTTTTTTGTAAACGTATGTCTATTGTAATTATATCAGCTGTTGGTCTTCCAAGATAAAAAAAAATAATACAATACTTTTTATATAGAAATACATACACCAATAAATTTGCTGATAAAAAGCTGATTAAATAGAAACTGTATGAATACTAAAAAACGGTACTCGATACAAAGTTAACATATTAGGTCTTTACCTATGAAATTGCCGTTTTGTTTGAAAAAAGTTAAAGTATTTTTTTTTTTCGAACTTATTTATTTCTTTTATTCAAAGTAATCACCCCTGAAATCAATGCATTTTTGCCAACGCTGTGGCAGTTTATGGATGCCCTTCTTGAAAAAATCAGCAGGACGGGAGGCAACAAACTCTTCAAAGGCGTTTTGTACTGCCTCTCGGGAATTGAATTTTTTTCCCGCTAAAAAATTGTCCAAATTTTGGAAAAAGTAATAGTCGGTAGGCGCAAGACCTGGTGAGTATGGCGGATGAGGGAGAGCTTCCAAACCCAACTCATGCAGCTTAGAGACGGTCTGTTGTGCAGTATGGGGTCGCGCGTTGTCGTGAAGTAGCAGTGGAGACGACCGATTGACCAAAGCTGGTTGCAGACGTGCGAGTTTCGCCATCATTGTGGTCAGTTCTTCAATGTACACATCTGCAGTAATGCTCTCGCCGTTTTGTAAAAAGCTATGATGAATCACACCAGCACTAGACCACCAAACTGTGACCATCACCTTTCTAGGGGTCATTTTTCGTTTTGCACATTGCTTTGGTACCGAACCAAGATCTAACCAACTTGCTGAGCGCTTTCGATTGTCAAAAAGAATCCATTTTTCGTCGCACGTAACAATTCGGTTCAAAATTCTTTCATTTCTGTGCCTGTTAAGCAGCGCAAGGCAAGTCTCGACGCGTACGTTGCGCTGGCGATCGTTAAGTTCGTGGGGCACCCATCTATCAAGCTTTTTTATCTTGCCAATCTGTCGCAAATGGACCAATATTGTTTTGATGCTAACATCAAAAGCTGCTGCCAGCTCAGCTGTAGATTGAGATTCATCAGCTTCCACAATCGCCTTTAATTCATCATTGTTGACCAAAGTTTCCGGACGACCACGAGGTTCATTTTTCAAGTCAAAATTCCCAGAACGGAACCGAGCAAACCAATAACGGGTTGTACGTTCGTTTGTACAGTTCTCTCCGTAAACGTCGTTGATGTTACGTGTCGTTTGTGCCGCGTTGGTGCCACGACGGAACTCATATTCCATAATTACACGAAATTTCAAAGTATCCATTATGAGGAAAAATGTTGAAATGTAATGAAAATACAACGCTAATCAATAAACAAAAGACTTATATTGTAAATAGAATGTCATATTTTTAAAACAAAATTTATTTGAATTTAGAATTCATAGCCAATCAAAACTTTTTTTTGTTTGAAAAAGTCTGTACTGCAATGCGGCAATTTCATAGTTAAAGACCTATTACATACTTGATAATAATAAACCTACGTAACAATCACACTATAATATTATAAGGGTTTGTATGTGTGTATGTTTGTTACTCCTTCACGCTCAAACGTCGACGTCATTTACGTCTGGTTAGAACCAGGCCTGGCTTCACTCTGTGAGCTCTTAAACACCATTTGACCATGATCCCACAACACCCAGACACAGAACAAATATTTAAGTTAAGTTTTTTCTGTGTACATAGACTTGTCCTGCCGCGGGAATCGAACCCATCACCTCTGGGCTATGGGATGACCTCCTCAACTACTACACCACAGAGAATGGCAGTACAAATATTGTATATACAAATATATCTTTTATGTAATTAGTACATATTAGTGATTGACATTCAAACAAATTTTCTCATTACCTGTGTAGTTTGCTGCTGAGGCTGTCCGAACCCTGGACTGCCTACCGTCTGGTTAGGTGGTGCACCAAAGGACAGTGACTTATTCGCTCCGAACGGGGAATTAGCATTGGTGGCAGCTGAAATCAAATTAAACACTTATTTAAATGCGAGAGCAATCCTTCCTGCTCAATTAGAAATCTGTATATTAAAAATGAATCTCTATTACCCTTGGTCATTGCATCACGCGTGAACGGAAGGAACATTTTCGATAATTGTTTTTTTTTTGTTGTGTTTTTTATTGATAGGAAAAGATTCTTATGAAAGAAAAAGAACATAAGAAAGTTGAGTGGAAATTTAGAAAATTTTCACCACGCGGGTGAAACCGCGGGGCGCAGCTAGTAATTAATATAAATAACTGACTTGTATATAACCTGACTACCCGTAAATATCACATGTTTCGATGCAGGAACTTCCGCTTTTCATAACAAAATCGCCTTATGTAAACAATCTATGTGCAAATTCATCTAAATCACTATAGCTATTTTGGAGTAAAAGCCACACAAACAAACTATAATAGAAAACATTTAATTTTATACATTAGTAGCAGTCTCGGTTATGGGTTATCTAAACCATCTAAGCACCAACAATAATGCACAAAAAAAATTCATTAACATTTAACCAGTCATTATAAGGAATTCAGTTACATTCACAACTTTGACAGCTTGTGGTGTGGTTGATGAGTAGGTCGGCTCATAGCCCGGAGGCGACGGGATCGATTCCCGTGGCAGGACAAATATTTGTGCACAGAAAAAAAAACGCAAATTCTTTTTCTGTGTCTGGGTGTTGTGGGACCATGGTCCTCGTAGTTCCTGGGTCCCTAGACAGGGAATCCTATTTAGGGTCCAGGATCTATGTATCATTGGGCGTTATTATAATTATTTCACATTCACTATCTGATGATGGCCAATGACTTCTACAAAGAGCACATAACACCTATGCTAGATATGGACATCTGTAAAACCACAGGCAAACATGCCCTTAAAAATCAATTAATGAATTCAGTTATAAAAATATAATTTAAACCTTTATGGCTAAAACTGGCTGGATAATATCAGCCAGGCGATCACGTAACTTGATTGCAACCATATATAAAAAATATATGTAAAGGTACTAAAAATAGCCTGTTTGCAATAAAATCTTTATAATAGTTACTATAGAAATTTTCAAATTAGGAACAAAATTTCTCATTTTTCATTGCAATCTAAGTTCTCTGATCACCCGCCACCTCTAATAAAGTTGTGCATAAATGTGCCCTGAACCTTCCTTCACCCATGTTAAGATACTAATGCACTAAAGTGAATAGTTTATTTTTTGACAGTCTCTGTGGTGTGGTGGTTGAGTGGGTCGGCTCATAAGCCAGTGGCAGCGGGGTCAATTCCCGCAGCAGGAATATTTGCACACAGAAAAAAAGGTGCAAATACTTGTTTTGAGTCTGGGTGTTGTGGGACCATGGTCCTTGTAGTTCCTAATTCCCTAGATACAGGGAATCCTAGTTAGCATCCAGGTTCTATGTATCTGATTGTTAGGCGTTATTATTATTATTATCCCTCTATGACATACCTACTGCAACACATTTAGGAATGTCCTAGAGAGATAAGTTCAAACTTAAGAGCTGTTAAACTTTAGTGCAGTGCAGTGTATAATACCTTTTTGTGGTAATTAGAAGCTAGTACTATAACTACTTTATTTTATACTCAATTCGGCTTCTTGCAATTTAATTTACAACAATTTTTATCCAGATATGTATTTGAGTCAATATTTTCACTGTTTTCTTGTTTTTTTTTTGCGGAGATCACTGAATGTACGTGTTTACGATTACGATGACGGAACCGGAAAAAAAAAAATTATTTTTATTTTTACTATAACTACTATAACTAGTAACTATTACCCTCTAATAAAGGCACCAAGATCACTAACTGTGCTAATGAATGGAATAAAAATAACCCAAGCTGCATCTACTGCATTTCTGGGCATAGAAATCGATATTCTGCTTCTCTGCTTCAAACTTAACTTATTAATGTACGTATCTTACACAGAGATGTTGTAGCCACAGTAGTTTTTGCACCAAATGTGAATCCACCGGTAGGGCTTGTGAAGTTAAAAGCTGGCTTATTATCTGTAAGCGTTACAGAATACAGTGACTGATTAAAATAAAGCATTTTAAATTGCCTTCTTCCTTATTGTATAATAGCAGCGCTAACACAGAAAACCCAAGTAAATATGGAAGTTGTGTATGAATTTTTCACACAGTATTCATAAACACTTAGGCCCATATCACCTAACTATGCTGTTGTCAATTGATGCTGAAGTAGATATTTTATTCACTATTTGATCATTTTGCGAATGAAATTTCATCTTGCACAGAGTTTCACAAATGAGCAAATTTTGTAATATGCTCCTTAATGAGATAAACTCTTAACCCTTATAAACACTGCATATCAGTCAAATAGCTGATCAGTGTTTAATCTTTGCCCATTTCAAATGTCAAACAGAGAGCAGTCAACAGATTTTTTTATGAAGTGTTTAAGAATAAGCTGGTTAATATTCTCTGTAAGTTAAATATGTTAACAGTGTTACCATCATGCATATTTAGTCCAAATCTACAGCTATTTCTAGTGATTCTGAAACATCGGTAATGAGTAAAACTATAGTTTAGTATTTACCTGTATTGGGGGCTCCAAATAGTGATGGCTTTGCAGGATCTCCACCACCAAATGAAAACCCTGTAATTAGTGACAGTATATCGGTATTAAGCGTTTCTCGTATCTAAAGCGTTAATAAAAAGGAAGATAGTAAAAAAAATTGTATTAATTATATTGTGTTGTAGGTTAAGTTAGGTTATGTTTTACATCGTCATAATATCATCAAACTTTTTGATTGGTTCTAACACGATCAGTTCTAACTCTTAAACGGCTGTAACGAATAGAAATTCAATAGGTTCTTCTACTAATGGTAAGTTTATATAGCATGAAATACCTGTAGAAGGGGTGGTTGTACCGAAGGTACTTCCAGCTGTTGTTGTGGAGCTTCCGAAGCTGAAACTCATGATTCACTCTTTGCACAATTTTAAAATTGTGAGAAGTTCTAATTATTTGTTTCTCTATAAGATTTTTAACAGTATTTTTGACGAAGATGAAATGCTGTAAAGCTGTAAATATTCTTCGCCGTTACGAAAACTACAACAACAAACAACAAAACGTCAAGTTATATGTCAATTGTCAACTTCAATGTTGAATTCTAAAGTAATGTCATTTTCAGAAAATGTTGCCAGTACAAATAAAAGCCAAACATTCTCTGCACTAATCTCATGACTGCAAAATTAATTGTCTTAAAGTTCAGATCCGTGGTTGATCTCGTACCATTTAAGCTACCGCTCCATGACACTGGTACAGCTTGAGGAGGTACAGTAAACTTAAGATGACAGAAAGTTGGCACACTTGGCCCTATGTCTCTATGCTTTTGGCTGCTTACAACTCGACTCCCTTGCTATTAAACTCTCAAAGTACAGTAAACTTAAGATATGACAGGAAGTTGGCACACTTGGCCTTATGTCTTGCTTTTGGCTGCTTACAACTCGACTCCCTTGCTATTAAACTGTCAAATTATTGAACTGACTTAAAAATACGCTGTACACTTCAGCATAGCTACTTAAGTATGTACCCTTAGGGAAAGAATAAAGTACATAGGCACTATATAAGGTGAAAACTGTGGGTTCGATTACTTCTCCACATTACGGTTGACATAGGCAATAGGCCACTTCTTAACTTGACCAAGTACAAGGTACGATAACACAATGTCAAAATACATAGTTCTAAATGGGCAAAATAAATCTAGCAAGGTGTTGTCATCCGCGTTTACTCGGCTGCGCCGTTCGTGCGCCTAGTGATTTGTTGTTCGTCCTAGGCGCTCGCTGGCTGAAAGCCAAGGGGAATATACCTGGCAACTTGGGCTTTTTTTAAAGGCAGAACGTTTTCTATCATGCGGGTAATTTAAAATCAACAATATTTTCTTCTTTTTAGGCGCTCCAAAAGCCCAAAGTCACTAACTTACAGTCATATTTTTTTTAAATTTGTTTGAAATACGTAGGTACCTACTCTGCAGCTACCCGCACCAACTCCAGATCGTTTGCTCGCTGCGTACTTAAACACTTTAATCTGTGTGCCTTAGCCGTGTCCACACTGCACCAGAATTCTTTGGAGTCGCTCGCTGGTGCTAAATGCAATCAATGCGCGGTGGAACGTCCGGTGTGGACACGGCTGTACAAAATAAAAAAAAAGGTTGTAATAAATCTAAAATTATTTTCCTTGCGGGAACTAATCCGTCAACACTAATTACTAAATAATATAATCAACTAAAACGATTAAAAACTGATAAAACATAATTTATTTAAACAATTTGATATCCAGGCCTAGGCGCAAAAGGTACAGGATTGGTATCAGGAGCTAGTAGTAACCTGGAAATAAGTATTAAGATTAAAGTTTTGACTATGAGTACACTTAAGTCCAGGCTGATGAATGTGAAGCGGGTAGTTTTGAATATTTATGATCATAGCAGTATCGCCTGCTTGGCGTAATCAACAGATTCATTATCCACTGGTGATAAAAACAACAACCTTACATTGCCTACATTTAAATCGATTCGGGTATATATTGAAAATTGAAAATTTTTATTCAGTTTGGTTTTTCAACGTCCTTCTTTCTGATAGAGGAAGTGCGATTTTTTAGTCAAAATCTGGTACTAGTCATGGTCGAGTCATTCTCCAGTATGAAAATTCATATTGTGTATTGGAAAGAAAACAAAAAGTTTTCGATTGGTACCAATTGCTAATGCATCAGCACAATTACAAGAAAAATAAATAATTCCTAATCAATAAAGTTCAAGTCCAAGTCGAAGTCGAAGTCAAAGTTAATAATGCACTATTCGGCAACCTGAAAAAAAGCTGGAATTCAAAAGAACAAGATTACACCACTATTTATTTATTTATATTTTGACGTTTCCACACCTGACGTTGACGTTTGCTCGTCTCCACCGATTCCACATCACATAATGGTCCTTCCAAAGGAGGTATACGGTCACAGAGTAGCCACAGAGTACGATGGCCATGAAAAAATCCATTGCGGTTTCGGTGATGCGATGCGATATGCCTGGAAAATTGAGTTAGTGATCGGATTTTGCCTCTGGTGTGGTGGTTGGGTATGACGGTTAATATCCGGCAGGTTACGGATTAGATTACCGCGTATCATTTAATTGAAAAAAGCGCAAGTTTTTGAAGTAAAACTTCTTGGGTTGTCTGGAAGAGATCGCTTTAAGCGATAAGACCACCCATTGTGACACTTAATTCTTAAGTTTGTGCCTGTAAATTGTTCCTACAATGTGGTGTTTCAATAAAGAGTTTTATCTATCTATCTATCTTCTTTACGCACGCTTGACCGCTTGACTTGGAGAGTAAGCTTTCGAGGTGAATGGAAGTTGAAAGTTGTTGGTTAATGTAGAATAAGAGTAATGTCAACATAACAAAGTTAAAAATTTGTATTATTATGTTGGTATATCCGGTAAAATGACAAATTACAATTTGTCACGATGGCGACATTCATTAAACAAAGCAAAAATAAAGTTATACTGGCCGATAGATGGAGCTAAACTAAAGAAGTTTTACTTCAGTTGTTTGGTCTAAAGTCGTTTTTGAGCTTTGTGGGTGTTGTGAGACATTAACGGCCTTCGTAATTCCTGCATCAAATTCCTAGATCTCAAGTCCAGGGAATCCTAATTAGGTACAATCTAGGATCTATATTATGTGATCATTGGGCATTATTTATTACAGTAGTATAGTCTTCACTAGACTACGATAATAAATAATGCAACTATATTGTAGTAATATACCACTTCTGGTATATTACTACAACATAGTGGCACTCTTTATTTCTTTTATTTAAATGATTATTTTTGCGGCCCACATTCAACTGAGAGTGAATAAAATTTTGCTAGTTGATTTTTGAAGGCGCTTATACCAGTGAGATAGAAATTGGATACTCACTAATTAAAATAACACTAAACAAACTAAATTAAGTTTGAGATTAAAAGATAATAGGAAATTTACTTTGCAAAGTTATAATTCAAGTGGATAAACTGTAATGCAAATCTCCTTTAAATCTTCCCTACACCTTTAAAACTCCAGAAATATGCAAGAAAAAGGCAATTATGCTTTTGCAAATGACAACAATGGCAAAACTAGAGTAAAAAGTGACAGAAGTGAACTTAATCAGGACATGGCTGTAGGACTAGAATCCAAAAGCCTAAAAAATAAAAACATAAAACCTCAAAGCAAAACCTCCTTTTCCGTGAAAACTTAAATGAAAAAATACTAAAAAAAGCAAAAACAAAACACACCTTCTTCCTTCCTAGTCAGACCGTCGATCTTACCGAATTTGTTCCCTTCAATCACAAAGTACTGTGTACCAACGATGCACACAGCCAAGAGGCCAGCAGTTACTGTCGACAGGAGCCAGAATATCAGGCAGTCAGACTGGAACAAAGTTATTAGATTCATTAGACACGTCATAATTCGCACTGTTTTGCCTAATTATTACCAATAAAGATACTTTGAATTGACTGTTTTGCCTAAACTATCGTATAAATATTAGCCCTAGCCAATATCTATCGTATAAATAGTTACCAACTAAAGCTATGATGCCTATGAGGCCAGTCAAAATTTGTTCCATTAGTTATTATGACAATATTTTCCTTAAACTTTTTTGATGCTGGAAAACGTCTTTTCATAAAGGCTTCCCTTAAGACCACAAAACACGGGATTCAAACTTGGAACCTAAAGGCGTCCAAAGCTGGCTTCCCACAGTGCGTGATACTGCGGAGGGACGCGGACCAGCCCGCACGGACGCACCATGGGAAGGGTATCGTCCGTGGTAGCGCAGACACTTCAAAGTCGATAACTTCAAAGGTCCGCAAGCCTGCAGCGATACGTTCTCTTTCATTATTAATTTTAGAATAGCAAAATGGTTTCGAATTTCGAGACACACACAGACCGACACACACCGTTGAAAGAGCCTCGTGTGCGTGACTGTCCGTGGTCGTCGACCGTGTGTGAAGTCGTGCGCAGTATCACGCACCGTGGGAAGCCAGCTTAAGGTACCTAACCTGACTTAATCGCATCTCTATATTGTTATGGCTTTTTCAGTACGAGTTCTAGCTATCATACCGCAAATTACTGAACAGTGTTGTATAGCTTTTCCTGCTTCTAAAAACCACCGTCCTTATATTATTGTTTTCCCCCCCCCTACATTTTTGGGTTGTCTGGAAGAGATCGCTTTAAGCGATAAACCGCCCATTGTGACACTTAATTCTTAAGTTTGTGCCTGTAAATTGTTCCTACAATGTGGTGTTTCAATAAAGAGTTTTATCTATCTATCTATCTAGTGTTACGTAGCAGGTTCACAATGCACTGTAAGCACATTTTGTGTTAATAATTGTATTTCCGATTAGAACTGTGATCGTAATCACTAATCATCATGATTACAATGTGTTATTGAAAGTGCTGAATATTATCCGGCTGGTTTCCGGACACTTTTAACATAATTAAGGACTACTTCGGTCTATATAAAATAATCAAACGTTAATAATAAAACTGGATTCGTATTTTATTTCAGTAAGTATTTTATTTTATGTTAAGGAATGATATGACGAGCTAGGCTGATGTTAATATATCTATTGCAGTGTCATTCAGAACTCTAAAGTATAGTTTCGCGTGGCGCACGTCATTCTGAGACACCAGCACAGTCTAGTAATAAGATTCATTAAGATCTAATAGTCTTATTACTAGACTGTGAGAATAGGTTATTGAGTCTCATTTGCCCAGTAATTTCACTAGGTACAGTGCCCTTCAAACCAGAACACTATAGTGCTTGCGCACTACTGCTTGGCGACAGAATAACTGGCAATGCGGTGGTACCTACCTAGAAGAACTATGCAGAAATGTCCTACCGCCAAATTTTGAACTGATTGTAAGTAATTTCATTTAAGTAATTATTAAAAAAATTTGCAGCCAATGCTGTTATCAGATGACGGGTGTCCATCCAAGTGGTAGAAAGAAATGGCTGGTTGACAACTTCACCTAATCCACAAAAGTATCTGATCGATACTTTTCAGGTATGCAAATTTCATCACGATCGTCACGATGAAATTTGACTTTCTACTACCTATCTAACTATTCTCCTCTTTAGTACCTACTTCAGCTAGTGCATAAAACTTAGTGGCTATGGTATTCTATTTACGCTTACTTCAAGCTGCAAGCCAAGTTTAGCACCACGATAAAGCAAGTCAAACCGGTTTTTTAATAATTTATATCTGTGTGTTTTATCTATTACATATAAACCACTCTTGAAAAAAGCCGGCCCTTTAAATCTACAAATATTGCCGGCCAAATCCAATAGTTATCCGACAATCCGGCTAAATTTACAACCCCGCCTAACACTTCTAATTACAAATCCCGTTGTAATATTCGACTCAACACTTTGATAATTAATACGCTTATTCTAATTAAGACTGTAATCCATGTTTGAAATGTAATATTGACTATAATTACTATGAATACAAACGGATCATCCTAGTTTATATTCCAGGGACTGGTTTATACGGAACTGACAAACTGCATTATTGTAAATGGCATAGGTAAAGCGTGGGTAAGCTAAGCGGTAGTGGTCAAACGTGCAACTAAGTTGCTATCGCCACAGAATATATAACAGTACTACGTACGATGGTGTCTGCCTATACGTTCCCATCGTTGGGACACAGACCTTCGACTTTCAATAGGGTCCACTCTTCCAGTGGACGTAGTCTTCTCGATCCTCTTAACCCGGCAACGGCCCAAGCCGAGGCTCGCACCCCAGGGGCACCCCTGGTGTTCAAGCCGCATCTTGATAGAGCTAGTTGCCTCCCACTTTTGACTCTCCCTCCGACGCGCCTACCCTCTTATCCGGTGACGCTGTAAAGATATAGCGCGTTCAAAAAAAAGAACGCAGGCTCTCTCTCACATGCCACAATCCACCATGCTGGGTGATTCCGGGTTAGTGAAGAGAATTAGTGTATAGAATTTTACTAGGTGGTAGGACTTTACTGCAAAGTTCGTCTAGGTAGGTACCACCGCTTTGCCACTTATTCTGCCGCCAAGCACTGCTGTGTTCCGGTTTGAAGGGCACTGTAGCTAGTGAAATTACTTGGCAAATGAGACTTTATGATCTGATTTCACAGTTTAGTAATCTTATTACTAGATTGTGCTGATGTCTCTGGATGACGTGCGCAGTGCAGTGTCACGCGAACCTCTATACTTTAGAGTTCCGAGTGACACTGCAGCTGATATGGGCAGCCGTGTCGTTTAACATCAGGCGAACGGCTAGCTCGTCACGTCATTTCTTACCATAAAAAAAAGACACACTGTAAAATTTTTATCTGCGGGCCAGAGTAGTATATGAAACTAAGTGTTTGAAAATTGCACGTGCTATTCATTCGTCATTCGTCATTAATAAGTAGTCTTACAGTTAGTAAGAAAGTAGAAAATAGGTCAGCTTATATAAAATCGTCCAGAAAAAGAGTTACGACCCACATAGCAATAAAAAGAACGACGCAAGGAGGTGTTCTTTAAAATAATAAAAAGAAAATAAAACGGCAACCATCAGAAACAGGTAGTATATCGCTGCTTAAAAATCTACGACAACCGTTGCGAATAAAAAGCACCTCGTTATTATCAACACGTGAAGTAGTGGCAGTATTTAGTTACAGTTTTTTTAAAAGGGCTAATGCCGTTGGTCTCTGTCGACCTTTACAGTGTGGGTAGGAGGGCAGGCGCTTAAGGCGCCCAGCCATCAAAAGTGAGAGCCAAATAACTCAAGGGCATCCCTGGGTGCGAGCCTCGGTTTGGATCGTTGCCGGCACAGAAGGAACGATAAGACTACGTTCACTGGAAGAGTGGACCCTATTGAAAGTCGCGACCGTTCTAGCTAACCTACGGGGGGTACGTCGACCTCGCAGGCGGGGTCGGTGTCTGATTGTGTTACGCTAGTATCCTATACCGGTGCCGAAAGCGGTACCTGAGCCAGAAGGGCTAGACTGGTCAGGTGATCCTAGCGCAGCCGATACTACGGCTACTATAGAACCATCCGGGTCGCTCAAGACGTGTCTCGGGCGGCGACAACGGGAAAATTAGTGACAGTTGTCAATGTTAACCTAACTATGATAACGAAATCTCAAACTCATCTAATTAACTTGAGAAAGCTCCGTAGATCTACGTTTAAAAAATATTAATAACTATGTGTCATTTTGAAATCTTCACAGAATTTTGACAAGTTGTGATAAACACACTTTACCTATCATAAATCATATTAAATTAACAGTTAAGCTGTGACATAAGCATATTCAATATGAGGAGACACGGAGTTGACAGGGTTTAATAAGTGCGTGACGCGTGACGCGGTGTCAGGCGATTTGAAAAGTGGTTTAGGTAATGTCAGTGCCATCTTGCGGTCATAAAGGGTGTGTGATAGACTGTTTGAGAAACTGTGGAATGTGCTGTTTCGACCGGTTTAGTTGTTTTATGCCCATCTGCGTTCAAAATTGACAGCTGCTAAGTTCGCACTTATCTGCACGACGTACATACCTATGCCTAAATTTGCAACAGTAGGATAATTAGAGTATTAATCGCGAGCTTAGCTGTCCAACTTTTGCACATACGGGAACTAGTATCGTTTGTTATAATCTAATTTTATAGGCTTTGAGCAAAATCAGGAAATTATGAAGTGAAATGAAAACGTCAAATAGAATTTCGAAGCCGCGTGTTAAGTGCGATATAATTGAGACATCCATGTCCGTCTGAACTAAAGTCTGCACTGCACCAATAAGTTAACGTTAAGTCATTCCTAAAACTGACGATTGGTGATCTATATTTCACGTGATAGAGAGTATTTTTAGGAGTATATAAACCCTACGTTATGGCAAGACTTTTTTTAAAAGATCGTCTAGGCAGGTACCTCCGCTTTCCCAAATAGGTATGGTGCCGGCTGCTGCAAGTAGTAGTGCGCAAGCCTTAATGACCTTTAACCAAGACGAACAGTGAAAATCGAAATGAGAGAAAAAATTTAGTTGTAATATACTACTTCGGTGTTAAAGAATAAATGCAGTAGCCGCAAAAAAAAGATCACCTTTTTTCGAAGAAGAAAAGAAGAAATTTGTTCACGTTTTAAAATAGAACTGCACAGTTTTTCAAAAACTTGTGGGTCTTCAAAAAACCCTACAAACTTATAGATATTGCTTTTTTAATGTTTCAGATTTCTTTGCTTGGGATAGTACACCGAGTAGTGGTGAGAGACGACCGAGAGGTCGTTTCCAAGGAGCTTATAAACTCTTGGAACATGACTGTTTTGGCAGTTTTGACTCTGTCACTTACTTCGTAATCGGTGTCATAAAGTTTAGACATATTTTAAGCATTAAAATCTTAAGAGCTGTGAAGCTTTAGTACAAACGGGCATAAGTTACCTAAAGGCTCTTACAACGTAATGTTGCAGTCTCACTCGGAACTTTAAAGTATAGTTTCGAGTGAGTATTGCGCACGTCATCCTGAGACATCAACACAGTCTAGTAATAAGATTCAATAAGATCTAATAATCTTATTATGGGACTGTGGGATTAGGTTATAAAGTCTCCTTTGTCCAGTAGATTCACTAGGTACAGTGCCCTTCAAACCGGAACACGGCTGTAGTGCTTGCACACTACGCTAAAAATGTTGCCGTCCATTTCAGAAGAGATTGAAATAGCAAGAATCACGACGATTTAGAACAGGCTGTCAAATTAAATTTAGTTTGAAATATGTTATTTTTTTGTATTGGTTTTGGCTCCACACTTTTGTGTATTTAGCCACTGTCAAGTAGTGTCACAGCCCAAGTCATCAAGTCAAGTCAAAGTCTAGTGTAGTCGAGTCAAGTTATACTCCTAGTAAAGTGGTGGCAACTTTACCAGAAGCTTCTATGGAGTTTTGGAAATAACACGAAAAGAAACGTTTCACCATCTTTATACCACTTTCTCACACTCATGTCTGTAATCTAGCACTTAACGAATAAAATGCCACCAATTTTATGCACTAACACTGAAAATAACACAAGTTTTGGAAAATAATGCAATGCAGTGACTCGATTTTTTTCCGCCAAAAGTCTTAAGTAATATTAATAACATCATTCTAAATTTCAATTAAAATAAACGTACAAACACACACATACACACACACACACACACGTCGACACTACCGACGTCGAATGGCACGTGACGGAGCCCAATATGCCATTGTCGGTGCGTCACGTCACCGAACCGTCACATTTATGAGATCACATCCCTAATATTGTTATTTTACTTTTCACGCGTGACTGGTTGAATGTGATGGGCTCTTTAGATGTTTGCAATTTGCGGCTAGAATTTTATTATTCGAACAGATTTTACAGGTCGTAAACTTTACTTTTTTTGTCGGCTCAAGGCAGTAATGGATGGCGAAGTTTACGCACTGCTGTTGCATTTACAGGATTATGGATTAGAAGATGGAATCATGATCATTGGGTTACACGATACGAAACTTAAAACGTTAACTAAGTAGCTTATGTGTGTTTATCTATTTTGATTTAGGAAATTAGTATTTACACTAGTGTGAGACTTTACGGAAATTAATGTAAGTAATAAAATAATAAAAAAAATTTAAATTAATATATCCCCGACTGTTACTCACGAATAATATGTCGATTTCTCGACCAGGTTTCGAGCATATCCGATGCTCTTCCTCAGGAGGTGAGTTCACGCAGCGAGATCGCGGCGGTGACTGCGGACGGCCGCCCGTTCGGCCCGGCGCACAGTGGTCCCATTTTGAAAAAAGGTGGACTTAGGACCGAAAGTCGGAATTTCGGGCTGTTTTTTTTTTTATAGAATAGGTCTTAACTATCCTAACAACATCTATTCTATAAAGAAAATCCGTAGGATGCATAGTTTTCGAGAAAAAAAATAATCTTTTTTTTCTTGTATGGAGAAAAACATACTTTATTATTTTTCTCAAGTTGGGTGAAATAGTGACGGCTTTTGTTGATATTTTATGAAAGCCCTAGTGGTATTGTATCTAGAAAAAAATAAAACCAATGCGGTCACCTGCGGCCGCGGGAATAATCAGATGTCAAAAATTGATTAATTTTTTTTGCGTATTTTGCAAACATTGTTCGTTTCTGGCCAATTATTTATGTATTTTAGGTTAGCGCTCCATACTTTAATTCGAACTATTATATAACATTTCAAAAAAGTTAATCAAAATCGAGTAATTTTTTTTATAATTGCTGTTTTACTCATGAAATTGCACGCATACATGGTTAATTCAAAATGCAAATACTATATTACTCAGTATAATGTACAAAATAAACATGCACGTACCTAAAACGTAAAAAAAAAATATTTTAGTTTTTCGTTTATGCTTACTAAAAGTCACCGGTAATGGTTACCGACATTACTTACCTACCACTGGCGGGCATTATCTGCATAACCGATTTCTTGCTTTGTATTTTCAAAACTGGTTTTGCGACAGCATTTTCACAACCGCGGTTGTTGAATGCGAGGCAGGATATAAACAAACGAGTCACATCTGATACTAGCTGTGACTGGTCGCTAGCTGGTCGCTTTGTTCCTGACAAATCCTGACAACAGGATAACTCGTATATGCATGCAAGTAACTACCCCCTAAAAATAAAAGTGATATAGCTACATCAATAATAATTGGCGTATGTTATACACCAATAATGTTTGTTATTGGTGTGTTTTAATCTTTCTGTCATCTGTATACGTATGATTTTCTACCAGAAAAAATGACTCATTTGTTTGTGCAGATTCCTGATTACTTATTACACGTTACTTAGCTCCCATTGGCGGACTTTATCTATACAAACAAATGAGTCATTTTTGATAAATGGCTGTGATTGGTCGTTTACTATTACCTTGCTCTTGCACATAGTGACTAATGACCTATCTGTTATGGCGTATTAAATACAGAGCAATGTTAATTTAAATTGATTCATCGCTAACTGTGAAGTACTAAAAATTACTATTTTGAATTTGCAATGGCTGGCTTAGGCACATATTTTGATATGTTCTTGATTCTTAAAGATAGTGGAAATCTTAAGGATTACAATAAATTGTGTGAATTTATAGTTTCCAAAATACCATGTGAAATATCTGAAGATGACCATCAAACAATTAAGGAGTTTTGTCGGCTATTCACCAATCTTGTAACTAAGAAGTGGAAAGATGCAAGCAGAAACTTGAAGACATTTATGAATCGGGAAAACAACCGCAAGTGGTTAGAGACCAATATTAATTGGCCTACTTGCAATACGGTTGATCTTGTTACTACAATGAGAATGCCAGAGGACTTAGTTGAAGAGCCGGAATTACTGCCGGTTGCTATTCCATCTGTCTGCACTGCGGAAGCAGGTACCTCTACTGTAAAAGAAGTTAGAGTGCCCTTTGCCGATTTGGGCAACAAACAGAAGAAAAGACGTTCCAGCGTCTTTGTTAACGATAACTCTGAAGAAGAACTACAGTATTATTTTATTTCCAAGTTAAAAGAAAATGGAAAATATGCTTTAGCGAAGATTGTGGAATATCTGTGCGAGACTCCCGAAGTTGTATCAGATGTAACAAAACTCCTTTTCAAGGAAGAAAAAGTAGTCAGTATAGCAGAGGATACATCTTTGGCTTTGTACACAGCCCTTAGCCTATCCAAATGGCAATACTTATCCTTGAGAATGTTTCTGAAGGATGAAAATTGTTCAGCTGCCTTTCCGTCTTATCACAAGTTACTTGACGCTAAAAAGAGATGTTACCCATCTGAAGAACACGTGGAAGTAACGGAAATGGGAGCTCGCATAAGGTATTTATAAAATTATCCTATATGTTGTTTTAAAATTTTTAAGCTTCATTAGCTTACTTTTATTAATTTATTTTATTTTTCAGGTTGCAAGGACTTCTTAACCACACAGTGGAAAGAATTTTGCTAGACTTAAGACCAATCACAAGTTCAACCAACGAAGGACTAAAGTTGATATGGAAATGGGGCCTTGACGGAGCATCGTAACAGAGTAATTACAAACAAGTCTCAGCTCCTGAGTTTGACGATTCCTCTGTTGTATTGATCAGCATCGTCCCACTCCGACTAGTTGATGGGGGAGAAATGATTATTTGGGAAAACCCAAATCCTTGCTCACCACATTACTGTCGGCCAGTGAAATTCACGTTTACTTCAGAGACTGCGGAGTTCATAAAAGGGGAACACTTAGAAATGCAGCGCCAAATTACAAAATTGGTACCAACAAATTGTGGTGATGTGGAGATAGCCCACGAACTGCACATGACTATGATCGATGGGAAAGTGGCGAATATTATTGCAGATGTACCTTCATCAGCAACGTGCCCCATTTGCTTGGCGAAACCAAGTGAAATGAATAACTTGGAGCTTTTGGCCACGAGACCGCTTCGACAGGATTTGTACCAATATGGAATTTCATCGTTACATATGAAGATAAGATGTATGGAGTGTCTACTTCATATATCTTATAATATGGACTTCCAGCGCTGGAGTGCTCGTGGCGATCACAAGGAATTGAAGCAAGCAAAGAAAAATGCCACACAACAAGAGTTTCGGGAACAGACTGGAATACTCATCGATATTGTAAAACAGGTAATTTTTCCTTTAATTTGCTTCCTTTATATTATATACTCGTCTGTTTTTGTATGCCCTACTAACTTAATTTCTTCTTTGCAGGGCTTTGGAACAACTAACGATGGAAACACTGCAAGACGTTTTTTCCGAGATTATAAAAGATCATCGAGAATCACTGGAGTTGATGAAGATTTGTTACCCCGATTTTCTGTCATTCTGCAAGTTATATCTTCAGGAAAGAACGTCAATATTGCGAACTTTAGACGTTATTGCAAAGAAACAGCAGAACTGTATGTGCATTTCTATCCGTGGTACTACATGCCTGTTAGTGTCCACAAACTTCTGATGCACGGAGCAGATATTTACAGTCATTTTTCAGTTCTGCCTATTGGTAAGTAATAATAGATCAAGACAAATGAAATATAAAGCAGTTAACTAACTGTAAATCTATAAACACTAAAATAATAGTTTCAATGTCAACTTCAACGTATAATTATAGCATATTTTTTATTATTTTTAGGGTCCTTGTCGGAGGAAGCTTCCGAGGCTCGTAATAAAGACTTCCGGAACGTAAGAGAGAAGAACACGAGAAAGACAGGAAGGATCCAAACAAACGAGGACATACTACACGGGCTTTTAATAAGTTCAGACCCCCACATATCATGGCTTAGACCAAAATTTTCAAAGCCTAATCATCTAGAGATGCTTCCTGAGGCAATTCAGTTGCTCGAAATAGACTCGGAGTGCGTATACGTGGAAGAAGAGTAGAAAATGAAAATATACCAGATCCAATGCTATAATTTTTTATTTATTTTATCCTTTAAAAAACTACATATAAAACAGCCCTTTTCAAGGCTACACATTTATCTTATGTTTCTGGTAGAAAATCATACGTACACAACTACATAAGATTAAAACACACACCAATAACAAACATTATTGGTGTATAACATACGCCAATTATTATTGATGAGCTATATCACTTTTATGTTTAGGGGGTAGTTACTTGCATGCATATACGAGTTATCCTGTTGTCAGGATTTGTCAGGAACAAAGCGACCAGCTAGCGACCAGTCATAGCTAGTATCAGATGTGACTCGTTTGTTTATATCCTGCCTCGCATTCAACAACCGCGGTTGTGAAAATGCTGTCGCAAAACCAGTTTTGAAAATACAAAGCAAGAAATCGATTATGCAGATAATGCCCGCCAGTGGTAGGTAAGTAATGTCGGTAACCATCACCGGTGACTTTTAGTAAGCATAAACGAAAAACTAAAATATTTTTTTTTACGTTTTAGGTACGTGCATGTTTATTTTGTACATTATACTGAGTAATATAGGATTTGCATTTTGAATTAACCATGTATGCGTGCATTTTCATGAATAAAACAGCAATTATAAAAAAAAATAACTCGATTTTGATTAATTTTTTTGAAATGTTATATAATAGTTCGAATTAAAGTATGGAGCGCTAACCTAATATACATAAATAATTGGCCAGAAACGAACAATGTTTGCAAAATACGCAAAAAAAATTAATCAATTTTTGACATCTGATTATTCCCGCGGCCGCAGGTGACCGCATTGGTTTTATTTTTTTCTGGATACAATACCACTAGGGCTTTCATAAAATATCAACAAAAGCCGTCACTATTTCACCCAACTTGAGAAAAATAATAAAGTATGTTTTTCTCCATACAAGAAAAAAAAGATTATTTTTTTTCTCGAAAACTATGCATCCTACGGATTTTCTTTATAGAATAGATGTTGTTAGGATAGTTAAGACCTATTCTATAAAAAAAAAACAGCCCGAAATTCCGACTTTCGGTCCTAAGTCCACCTTTTTTCAAAATGGGACCACTGTGCGGCGCGAGCGCTGAGGGGTCACAGGGGGGGGCCGGACTTGCACCGACGTCAGTGAAGGCAGCTCTGCATTTCCATTTTCGTGTGCGTCATAGGTGTCATCGCACACTACACTAACCGTATCACTTTCCAGATTGACCGTTGCAACATATTTTGGAGTACTGCACATAATAATTGGTTTCCACGCAGATGGTAGCACCCAACCACTGTCCCTGTTAAAATTGGGATGCCGACTGATCTCTATAGCCTCCCGTATTTTCCTAGGCACGAAAAACTTCTCTCTCGATAATACGGAGGCTTTGTCGAACCTGATGAAGTGATTGGTGCCTGACAGATGAGCATGCTCGCTCAAAGCTGAAGTCACCGTGTCCAAGTTCTTGATGCTTCTTATGTGCTCGGTCAACCTGATTTTGACATTCCGTCGCGTCTCACCAACATAACTTTTTCCACAGTCGCACGGGATTTTATACACACCCGGCACATTCAGGGGATCTTTATCTTTTGGAGAACGCAGCATTTGTCTCAATTGACTCGGAGGCCGGAAGATGGTTTTTATACTATACTTCCGTCGTAAGATGTGACCAATTTTATCCGTCACTCCTCTCACGAACGGCAAATATATTGGAGAACGCTCCACCCTAGGAGGTCGTAACCTCTCACTAGGGTTCATCAATCGAGAACACTGCCTCCAACAATACCCATTGTCCTCAAGTACCTTTCTCAAATGTACAAGTTCCTCATCAATGTACTGAGGGTCACACAATCTTAGGGCCCGGTTGATCAAGGACCTAGGTACCGAGGCTAACTGCGCTGGATGATGATGCGAATCATCATCCAGCGCAGTCGGGGATATATTAATTTAAAATGAATCACACTCATGAGAATTTTAATACTAAAATAAAAAAATTAATGAAATTTGTTAATTTGTGCTATAAAAAAAAAATAATATGTGTGGACATCTCACACAACGCCATCTAGCCCCAAACTAAGCAAAGCTTGTACTATGGGAACCAGATAACTGATACAATACTTAGATACTTTTTGTTTGTAAATACATACATAGAATACAATATAACACCCAGACACAGAACAAACATCGATGATCATCACACAAATGTTTGTCCTGGGTGGGAATCGAACCCACAACCCGCAGTTCAGAAGGCAGGGTCACTACCAACTGAGCTATCGGGTCAGTCAATGATTGTGCTATGATTGTGTGCCATAATTAATAATTATTTGGTATTTAATATAAATAAATAATTAATATTTATTTGACATATGGCGTATATATAACCCGAAACCAACTCAGAAAAATGCTAATTGCAAGCAACCAGCGCTGGTCTTCCGTTGGCACCGGCAAGTGACATAACGCATGCAACGAAACCACCTACTTACCTAGACTTACTTATGAATAAAAAAATCTACACTGCTTTCTGTAAGTTCAACTCAACGCCCCTTTACCCTATCGTCAACAAAACGCCCACAAAAACGGTCAACACTGTTGCAATCCCAAGACAATGTACCCATGTGACGGCTGGGCTCGTAAACTAACTTTTACGACGCAAATGGCCGTTTAAACGGCCCTAGGCCGATTCTGTATCGCCGAAAAATAGACGCAAAAAACATTTGAAACCGTGCAAAAATGTGAAGACGAATAGACGGACGGCGGGGCACAAATGGTGCGGCAAAATCGGAGTGGACGACCAAGTGGCCGTATACATGGATATAACCGGACTTTGTGCTTGTCGGAAAAGCCTCACGGATTTTTACGTCGCTTTACTGGCTTGTATTACGAATACGGGTGTAGTAATTTCACTTTTGCGGGTAAAAGGTATTTGGATAATGATTGAGTAAACCGGTTTCACGGTTTTTTGTATTATTTGTCAAAGTACTCAGATATTTTTTTGCAATAATATTCATATTCATATTCATTTATTTGCATTCATGTACAATTTATATATTATGTCAGGTCTTAACAACTAGTTTAGTAGGTACATGAACCCTGTAAGGGCGCTTGCAACTGAGTGCGTTTAAAAAATGAATGAAATGAAATTTGAAATGAAATTTATTGGCAAAAAAAAATTGTTGTAACAATCATAAAGGGGTGGAGCACCTGTTTCCCGTACTAGGCTCAAGACCCGTGTGACACAGGAACCAGGACTCTTCCGTCGGAGACATATTATAATAAGTGTAACATTGATTAATAATTACAAAGGTGTTAAGTTAACGTTGCCTGAATATTTATTCTGTTATAACAGAAGTTAATACTTATATAATTAAAAATATGTATGCATAAAACCCTTACACACCCCTTGGTGTGTGTAAGGGTTTTATGGTGCAAATATGTGGTGAGTGAGGGTGTGTGGAGTGTAGTATTGTGCGAGGAGTGTGAGGGTGTGTGTGGAGTGTAAAAGTGTGCGCGGAGTGTGAGTTGTGTGTGGAGTGCGAGGTGTATGTGGAATTTATTGATTTCAAGTAAAAGTCAATTAATTTGTGTTAACATTAAGCTTGGCTCTTGTTTTACAGAATATCTATCGTGCTGACCTAGATATTTACATAGGTGGATTCGAATTAGCAAAAACTTTTTAAGCGACGTCTATACTGGGTGGTCACTACTGCTTGGCGACAGAATAACTGGCAATGCGGTGGTACCTACCTAGAAGAACTATGCAGAAATGTCCTACCGCCAAATTTTGAACTGATTGTAAGTAATTTCATTTAAGTAATTATTAAAAAAATTTGCAGCCAATGCTGTTATCAGATGACGGGTGTCCATCCAAGTGGTAGAAAGAAATGGCTGGTTGACAACTTCACCTAATCCACAAAAGTATCTGATCGATACTTTTCAGGTATGCAAATTTCATCACGATCGTCACGATGAAATTTGACTTTCTACTACCTATCTAACTATTCTCCTCTTTAGTACCTACTTCAGCTAGTGCATAAAACTTAGTGGCTATGGTATTCTATTTACGCTTACTTCAAGCTGCAAGCCAAGTTTAGCACCACGATAAAGCAAGTCAAACCGGTTTTTTAATAATTTATATCTGTGTGTTTTATCTATTACATATAAACCACTCTTGAAAAAAGCCGGCCCTTTAAATCTACAAATATTGCCGGCCAAATCCAATAGTTATCCGACAATCCGGCTAAATTTACAACCCCGCCTAACACTTCTAATTACAAATCCCGTTGTAATATTCGACTCAACACTTTGATAATTAATACGCTTATTCTAATTAAGACTGTAATCCATGTTTGAAATGTAATATTGACTATAATTACTATGAATACAAACGGATCATCCTAGTTTATATTCCAGGGACTGGTTTATACGGAACTGACAAACTGCATTATTGTAAATGGCATAGGTAAAGCGTGGGTAAGCTAAGCGGTAGTGGTCAAACGTGCAACTAAGTTGCTATCGCCACAGAATATATAACAGTACTACGTACGATGGTGTCTGCCTATACGTTCCCATCGTTGGGACACAGACCTTCGACTTTCAATAGGGTCCACTCTTCCAGTGGACGTAGTCTTCTCGATCCTCTTAACCCGGCAACGGCCCAAGCCGAGGCTCGCACCCCAGGGGCACCCCTGGTGTTCAAGCCGCATCTTGATAGAGCTAGTTGCCTCCCACTTTTGACTCTCCCTCCGACGCGCCTACCCTCTTATCCGGTGACGCTGTAAAGATATAGCGCGTTCAAAAAAAAGAACGCAGGCTCTCTCTCACATGCCACAATCCACCATGCTGGGTGATTCCGGGTTAGTGAAGAGAATTAGTGTATAGAATTTTACTAGGTGGTAGGACTTTACTGCAAAGTTCGTCTAGGTAGGTACCACCGCTTTGCCACTTATTCTGCCGCCAAGCACTGCTGTGTTCCGGTTTGAAGGGCACTGTAGCTAGTGAAATTACTTGGCAAATGAGACTTTATGATCTGATTTCACAGTTTAGTAATCTTATTACTAGATTGTGCTGATGTCTCTGGATGACGTGCGCAGTGCAGTGTCACGCGAACCTCTATACTTTAGAGTTCCGAGTGACACTGCAGCTGATATGGGCAGCCGTGTCGTTTAACATCAGGCGAACGGCTAGCTCGTCACGTCATTTCTTACCATAAAAAAAAGACACACTGTAAAATTTTTATCTGCGGGCCAGAGTAGTATATGAAACTAAGTGTTTGAAAATTGCACGTGCTATTCATTCGTCATTCGTCATTAATAAGTAGTCTTACAGTTAGTAAGAAAGTAGAAAATAGGTCAGCTTATATAAAATCGTCCAGAAAAAGAGTTACGACCCACATAGCAATAAAAAGAACGACGCAAGGAGGTGTTCTTTAAAATAATAAAAAGAAAATAAAACGGCAACCATCAGAAACAGGTAGTATATCGCTGCTTAAAAATCTACGACAACCGTTGCGAATAAAAAGCACCTCGTTATTATCAACACGTGAAGTAGTGGCAGTATTTAGTTACAGTTTTTTTAAAAGGGCTAATGCCGTTGGTCTCTGTCGACCTTTACAGTGTGGGTAGGAGGGCAGGCGCTTAAGGCGCCCAGCCATCAAAAGTGAGAGCCAAATAACTCAAGGGCATCCCTGGGTGCGAGCCTCGGTTTGGATCGTTGCCGGCACAGAAGGAACGATAAGACTACGTTCACTGGAAGAGTGGACCCTATTGAAAGTCGCGACCGTTCTAGCTAACCTACGGGGGGTACGTCGACCTCGCAGGCGGGGTCGGTGTCTGATTGTGTTACGCTAGTATCCTATACCGGTGCCGAAAGCGGTACCTGAGCCAGAAGGGCTAGACTGGTCAGGTGATCCTAGCGCAGCCGATACTACGGCTACTATAGAACCATCCGGGTCGCTCAAGACGTGTCTCGGGCGGCGACAACGGGAAAATTAGTGACAGTTGTCAATGTTAACCTAACTATGATAACGAAATCTCAAACTCATCTAATTAACTTGAGAAAGCTCCGTAGATCTACGTTTAAAAAATATTAATAACTATGTGTCATTTTGAAATCTTCACAGAATTTTGACAAGTTGTGATAAACACACTTTACCTATCATAAATCATATTAAATTAACAGTTAAGCTGTGACATAAGCATATTCAATATGAGGAGACACGGAGTTGACAGGGTTTAATAAGTGCGTGACGCGTGACGCGGTGTCAGGCGATTTGAAAAGTGGTTTAGGTAATGTCAGTGCCATCTTGCGGTCATAAAGGGTGTGTGATAGACTGTTTGAGAAACTGTGGAATGTGCTGTTTCGACCGGTTTAGTTGTTTTATGCCCATCTGCGTTCAAAATTGACAGCTGCTAAGTTCGCACTTATCTGCACGACGTACATACCTATGCCTAAATTTGCAACAGTAGGATAATTAGAGTATTAATCGCGAGCTTAGCTGTCCAACTTTTGCACATACGGGAACTAGTATCGTTTGTTATAATCTAATTTTATAGGCTTTGAGCAAAATCAGGAAATTATGAAGTGAAATGAAAACGTCAAATAGAATTTCGAAGCCGCGTGTTAAGTGCGATATAATTGAGACATCCATGTCCGTCTGAACTAAAGTCTGCACTGCACCAATAAGTTAACGTTAAGTCATTCCTAAAACTGACGATTGGTGATCTATATTTCACGTGATAGAGAGTATTTTTAGGAGTATATAAACCCTACGTTATGGCAAGACTTTTTTTAAAAGATCGTCTAGGCAGGTACCTCCGCTTTCCCAAATAGGTATGGTGCCGGCTGCTGCAAGTAGTAGTGCGCAAGCCTTAATGACCTTTAACCAAGACGAACAGTGAAAATCGAAATGAGAGAAAAAATTTAGTTGTAATATACTACTTCGGTGTTAAAGAATAAATGCAGTAGCCGCAAAAAAAAGATCACCTTTTTTCGAAGAAGAAAAGAAGAAATTTGTTCACGTTTTAAAATAGAACTGCACAGTTTTTCAAAAACTTGTGGGTCTTCAAAAAACCCTACAAACTTATAGATATTGCTTTTTTAATGTTTCAGATTTCTTTGCTTGGGATAGTACACCGAGTAGTGGTGAGAGACGACCGAGAGGTCGTTTCCAAGGAGCTTATAAACTCTTGGAACATGACTGTTTTGGCAGTTTTGACTCTGTCACTTACTTCGTAATCGGTGTCATAAAGTTTAGACATATTTTAAGCATTAAAATCTTAAGAGCTGTGAAGCTTTAGTACAAACGGGCATAAGTTACCTAAAGGCTCTTACAACGTAATGTTGCAGTCTCACTCGGAACTTTAAAGTATAGTTTCGAGTGAGTATTGCGCACGTCATCCTGAGACATCAACACAGTCTAGTAATAAGATTCAATAAGATCTAATAATCTTATTATGGGACTGTGGGATTAGGTTATAAAGTCTCCTTTGTCCAGTAGATTCACTAGGTACAGTGCCCTTCAAACCGGAACACGGCTGTAGTGCTTGCACACTACGCTAAAAATGTTGCCGTCCATTTCAGAAGAGATTGAAATAGCAAGAATCACGACGATTTAGAACAGGCTGTCAAATTAAATTTAGTTTGAAATATGTTATTTTTTTGTATTGGTTTTGGCTCCACACTTTTGTGTATTTAGCCACTGTCAAGTAGTGTCACAGCCCAAGTCATCAAGTCAAGTCAAAGTCTAGTGTAGTCGAGTCAAGTTATACTCCTAGTAAAGTGGTGGCAACTTTACCAGAAGCTTCTATGGAGTTTTGGAAATAACACGAAAAGAAACGTTTCACCATCTTTATACCACTTTCTCACACTCATGTCTGTAATCTAGCACTTAACGAATAAAATGCCACCAATTTTATGCACTAACACTGAAAATAACACAAGTTTTGGAAAATAATGCAATGCAGTGACTCGATTTTTTTCCGCCAAAAGTCTTAAGTAATATTAATAACATCATTCTAAATTTCAATTAAAATAAACGTACAAACACACACATACACACACACACACACACGTCGACACTACCGACGTCGAATGGCACGTGACGGAGCCCAATATGCCATTGTCGGTGCGTCACGTCACCGAACCGTCACATTTATGAGATCACATCCCTAATATTGTTATTTTACTTTTCACGCGTGACTGGTTGAATGTGATGGGCTCTTTAGATGTTTGCAATTTGCGGCTAGAATTTTATTATTCGAACAGATTTTACAGGTCGTAAACTTTACTTTTTTTGTCGGCTCAAGGCAGTAATGGATGGCGAAGTTTACGCACTGCTGTTGCATTTACAGGATTATGGATTAGAAGATGGAATCATGATCATTGGGTTACACGATACGAAACTTAAAACGTTAACTAAGTAGCTTATGTGTGTTTATCTATTTTGATTTAGGAAATTAGTATTTACACTAGTGTGAGACTTTACGGAAATTAATGTAAGTAATAAAATAATAAAAAAAATTTAAATTAATATATCCCCGACTGTTACTCACGAATAATATGTCGATTTCTCGACCAGGTTTCGAGCATATCCGATGCTCTTCCTCAGGAGGTGAGTTCACGCAGCGAGATCGCGGCGGTGACTGCGGACGGCCGCCCGTTCGGCCCGGCGCACAGTGGTCCCATTTTGAAAAAAGGTGGACTTAGGACCGAAAGTCGGAATTTCGGGCTGTTTTTTTTTTTATAGAATAGGTCTTAACTATCCTAACAACATCTATTCTATAAAGAAAATCCGTAGGATGCATAGTTTTCGAGAAAAAAAATAATCTTTTTTTTCTTGTATGGAGAAAAACATACTTTATTATTTTTCTCAAGTTGGGTGAAATAGTGACGGCTTTTGTTGATATTTTATGAAAGCCCTAGTGGTATTGTATCTAGAAAAAAATAAAACCAATGCGGTCACCTGCGGCCGCGGGAATAATCAGATGTCAAAAATTGATTAATTTTTTTTGCGTATTTTGCAAACATTGTTCGTTTCTGGCCAATTATTTATGTATTTTAGGTTAGCGCTCCATACTTTAATTCGAACTATTATATAACATTTCAAAAAAGTTAATCAAAATCGAGTAATTTTTTTTATAATTGCTGTTTTACTCATGAAATTGCACGCATACATGGTTAATTCAAAATGCAAATACTATATTACTCAGTATAATGTACAAAATAAACATGCACGTACCTAAAACGTAAAAAAAAAATATTTTAGTTTTTCGTTTATGCTTACTAAAAGTCACCGGTAATGGTTACCGACATTACTTACCTACCACTGGCGGGCATTATCTGCATAACCGATTTCTTGCTTTGTATTTTCAAAACTGGTTTTGCGACAGCATTTTCACAACCGCGGTTGTTGAATGCGAGGCAGGATATAAACAAACGAGTCACATCTGATACTAGCTGTGACTGGTCGCTAGCTGGTCGCTTTGTTCCTGACAAATCCTGACAACAGGATAACTCGTATATGCATGCAAGTAACTACCCCCTAAAAATAAAAGTGATATAGCTACATCAATAATAATTGGCGTATGTTATACACCAATAATGTTTGTTATTGGTGTGTTTTAATCTTTCTGTCATCTGTATACGTATGATTTTCTACCAGAAAAAATGACTCATTTGTTTGTGCAGATTCCTGATTACTTATTACACGTTACTTAGCTCCCATTGGCGGACTTTATCTATACAAACAAATGAGTCATTTTTGATAAATGGCTGTGATTGGTCGTTTACTATTACCTTGCTCTTGCACATAGTGACTAATGACCTATCTGTTATGGCGTATTAAATACAGAGCAATGTTAATTTAAATTGATTCATCGCTAACTGTGAAGTACTAAAAATTACTATTTTGAATTTGCAATGGCTGGCTTAGGCACATATTTTGATATGTTCTTGATTCTTAAAGATAGTGGAAATCTTAAGGATTACAATAAATTGTGTGAATTTATAGTTTCCAAAATACCATGTGAAATATCTGAAGATGACCATCAAACAATTAAGGAGTTTTGTCGGCTATTCACCAATCTTGTAACTAAGAAGTGGAAAGATGCAAGCAGAAACTTGAAGACATTTATGAATCGGGAAAACAACCGCAAGTGGTTAGAGACCAATATTAATTGGCCTACTTGCAATACGGTTGATCTTGTTACTACAATGAGAATGCCAGAGGACTTAGTTGAAGAGCCGGAATTACTGCCGGTTGCTATTCCATCTGTCTGCACTGCGGAAGCAGGTACCTCTACTGTAAAAGAAGTTAGAGTGCCCTTTGCCGATTTGGGCAACAAACAGAAGAAAAGACGTTCCAGCGTCTTTGTTAACGATAACTCTGAAGAAGAACTACAGTATTATTTTATTTCCAAGTTAAAAGAAAATGGAAAATATGCTTTAGCGAAGATTGTGGAATATCTGTGCGAGACTCCCGAAGTTGTATCAGATGTAACAAAACTCCTTTTCAAGGAAGAAAAAGTAGTCAGTATAGCAGAGGATACATCTTTGGCTTTGTACACAGCCCTTAGCCTATCCAAATGGCAATACTTATCCTTGAGAATGTTTCTGAAGGATGAAAATTGTTCAGCTGCCTTTCCGTCTTATCACAAGTTACTTGACGCTAAAAAGAGATGTTACCCATCTGAAGAACACGTGGAAGTAACGGAAATGGGAGCTCGCATAAGGTATTTATAAAATTATCCTATATGTTGTTTTAAAATTTTTAAGCTTCATTAGCTTACTTTTATTAATTTATTTTATTTTTCAGGTTGCAAGGACTTCTTAACCACACAGTGGAAAGAATTTTGCTAGACTTAAGACCAATCACAAGTTCAACCAACGAAGGACTAAAGTTGATATGGAAATGGGGCCTTGACGGAGCATCGTAACAGAGTAATTACAAACAAGTCTCAGCTCCTGAGTTTGACGATTCCTCTGTTGTATTGATCAGCATCGTCCCACTCCGACTAGTTGATGGGGGAGAAATGATTATTTGGGAAAACCCAAATCCTTGCTCACCACATTACTGTCGGCCAGTGAAATTCACGTTTACTTCAGAGACTGCGGAGTTCATAAAAGGGGAACACTTAGAAATGCAGCGCCAAATTACAAAATTGGTACCAACAAATTGTGGTGATGTGGAGATAGCCCACGAACTGCACATGACTATGATCGATGGGAAAGTGGCGAATATTATTGCAGATGTACCTTCATCAGCAACGTGCCCCATTTGCTTGGCGAAACCAAGTGAAATGAATAACTTGGAGCTTTTGGCCACGAGACCGCTTCGACAGGATTTGTACCAATATGGAATTTCATCGTTACATATGAAGATAAGATGTATGGAGTGTCTACTTCATATATCTTATAATATGGACTTCCAGCGCTGGAGTGCTCGTGGCGATCACAAGGAATTGAAGCAAGCAAAGAAAAATGCCACACAACAAGAGTTTCGGGAACAGACTGGAATACTCATCGATATTGTAAAACAGGTAATTTTTCCTTTAATTTGCTTCCTTTATATTATATACTCGTCTGTTTTTGTATGCCCTACTAACTTAATTTCTTCTTTGCAGGGCTTTGGAACAACTAACGATGGAAACACTGCAAGACGTTTTTTCCGAGATTATAAAAGATCATCGAGAATCACTGGAGTTGATGAAGATTTGTTACCCCGATTTTCTGTCATTCTGCAAGTTATATCTTCAGGAAAGAACGTCAATATTGCGAACTTTAGACGTTATTGCAAAGAAACAGCAGAACTGTATGTGCATTTCTATCCGTGGTACTACATGCCTGTTAGTGTCCACAAACTTCTGATGCACGGAGCAGATATTTACAGTCATTTTTCAGTTCTGCCTATTGGTAAGTAATAATAGATCAAGACAAATGAAATATAAAGCAGTTAACTAACTGTAAATCTATAAACACTAAAATAATAGTTTCAATGTCAACTTCAACGTATAATTATAGCATATTTTTTATTATTTTTAGGGTCCTTGTCGGAGGAAGCTTCCGAGGCTCGTAATAAAGACTTCCGGAACGTAAGAGAGAAGAACACGAGAAAGACAGGAAGGATCCAAACAAACGAGGACATACTACACGGGCTTTTAATAAGTTCAGACCCCCACATATCATGGCTTAGACCAAAATTTTCAAAGCCTAATCATCTAGAGATGCTTCCTGAGGCAATTCAGTTGCTCGAAATAGACTCGGAGTGCGTATACGTGGAAGAAGAGTAGAAAATGAAAATATACCAGATCCAATGCTATAATTTTTTATTTATTTTATCCTTTAAAAAACTACATATAAAACAGCCCTTTTCAAGGCTACACATTTATCTTATGTTTCTGGTAGAAAATCATACGTACACAACTACATAAGATTAAAACACACACCAATAACAAACATTATTGGTGTATAACATACGCCAATTATTATTGATGAGCTATATCACTTTTATGTTTAGGGGGTAGTTACTTGCATGCATATACGAGTTATCCTGTTGTCAGGATTTGTCAGGAACAAAGCGACCAGCTAGCGACCAGTCATAGCTAGTATCAGATGTGACTCGTTTGTTTATATCCTGCCTCGCATTCAACAACCGCGGTTGTGAAAATGCTGTCGCAAAACCAGTTTTGAAAATACAAAGCAAGAAATCGATTATGCAGATAATGCCCGCCAGTGGTAGGTAAGTAATGTCGGTAACCATCACCGGTGACTTTTAGTAAGCATAAACGAAAAACTAAAATATTTTTTTTTACGTTTTAGGTACGTGCATGTTTATTTTGTACATTATACTGAGTAATATAGGATTTGCATTTTGAATTAACCATGTATGCGTGCATTTTCATGAATAAAACAGCAATTATAAAAAAAAATAACTCGATTTTGATTAATTTTTTTGAAATGTTATATAATAGTTCGAATTAAAGTATGGAGCGCTAACCTAATATACATAAATAATTGGCCAGAAACGAACAATGTTTGCAAAATACGCAAAAAAAATTAATCAATTTTTGACATCTGATTATTCCCGCGGCCGCAGGTGACCGCATTGGTTTTATTTTTTTCTGGATACAATACCACTAGGGCTTTCATAAAATATCAACAAAAGCCGTCACTATTTCACCCAACTTGAGAAAAATAATAAAGTATGTTTTTCTCCATACAAGAAAAAAAAGATTATTTTTTTTCTCGAAAACTATGCATCCTACGGATTTTCTTTATAGAATAGATGTTGTTAGGATAGTTAAGACCTATTCTATAAAAAAAAAACAGCCCGAAATTCCGACTTTCGGTCCTAAGTCCACCTTTTTTCAAAATGGGACCACTGTGCGGCGCGAGCGCTGAGGGGTCACAGGGGGGGGCCGGACTTGCACCGACGTCAGTGAAGGCAGCTCTGCATTTCCATTTTCGTGTGCGTCATAGGTGTCATCGCACACTACACTAACCGTATCACTTTCCAGATTGACCGTTGCAACATATTTTGGAGTACTGCACATAATAATTGGTTTCCACGCAGATGGTAGCACCCAACCACTGTCCCTGTTAAAATTGGGATGCCGACTGATCTCTATAGCCTCCCGTATTTTCCTAGGCACGAAAAACTTCTCTCTCGATAATACGGAGGCTTTGTCGAACCTGATGAAGTGATTGGTGCCTGACAGATGAGCATGCTCGCTCAAAGCTGAAGTCACCGTGTCCAAGTTCTTGATGCTTCTTATGTGCTCGGTCAACCTGATTTTGACATTCCGTCGCGTCTCACCAACATAACTTTTTCCACAGTCGCACGGGATTTTATACACACCCGGCACATTCAGGGGATCTTTATCTTTTGGAGAACGCAGCATTTGTCTCAATTGACTCGGAGGCCGGAAGATGGTTTTTATACTATACTTCCGTCGTAAGATGTGACCAATTTTATCCGTCACTCCTCTCACGAACGGCAAATATATTGGAGAACGCTCCACCCTAGGAGGTCGTAACCTCTCACTAGGGTTCATCAATCGAGAACACTGCCTCCAACAATACCCATTGTCCTCAAGTACCTTTCTCAAATGTACAAGTTCCTCATCAATGTACTGAGGGTCACACAATCTTAGGGCCCGGTTGATCAAGGACCTAGGTACCGAGGCTAACTGCGCTGGATGATGATGCGAATCATCATCCAGCGCAGTCGGGGATATATTAATTTAAAATGAATCACACTCATGAGAATTTTAATACTAAAATAAAAAAATTAATGAAATTTGTTAATTTGTGCTATAAAAAAAAAATAATATGTGTGGACATCTCACACAACGCCATCTAGCCCCAAACTAAGCAAAGCTTGTACTATGGGAACCAGATAACTGATACAATACTTAGATACTTTTTGTTTGTAAATACATACATAGAATACAATATAACACCCAGACACAGAACAAACATCGATGATCATCACACAAATGTTTGTCCTGGGTGGGAATCGAACCCACAACCCGCAGTTCAGAAGGCAGGGTCACTACCAACTGAGCTATCGGGTCAGTCAATGATTGTGCTATGATTGTGTGCCATAATTAATAATTATTTGGTATTTAATATAAATAAATAATTAATATTTATTTGACATATGGCGTATATATAACCCGAAACCAACTCAGAAAAATGCTAATTGCAAGCAACCAGCGCTGGTCTTCCGTTGGCACCGGCAAGTGACATAACGCATGCAACGAAACCACCTACTTACCTAGACTTACTTATGAATAAAAAAATCTACACTGCTTTCTGTAAGTTCAACTCAACGCCCCTTTACCCTATCGTCAACAAAACGCCCACAAAAACGGTCAACACTGTTGCAATCCCAAGACAATGTACCCATGTGACGGCTGGGCTCGTAAACTAACTTTTACGACGCAAATGGCCGTTTAAACGGCCCTAGGCCGATTCTGTATCGCCGAAAAATAGACGCAAAAAACATTTGAAACCGTGCAAAAATGTGAAGACGAATAGACGGACGGCGGGGCACAAATGGTGCGGCAAAATCGGAGTGGACGACCAAGTGGCCGTATACATGGATATAACCGGACTTTGTGCTTGTCGGAAAAGCCTCACGGATTTTTACGTCGCTTTACTGGCTTGTATTACGAATACGGGTGTAGTAATTTCACTTTTGCGGGTAAAAGGTATTTGGATAATGATTGAGTAAACCGGTTTCACGGTTTTTTGTATTATTTGTCAAAGTACTCAGATATTTTTTTGCAATAATATTCATATTCATATTCATTTATTTGCATTCATGTACAATTTATATATTATGTCAGGTCTTAACAACTAGTTTAGTAGGTACATGAACCCTGTAAGGGCGCTTGCAACTGAGTGCGTTTAAAAAATGAATGAAATGAAATTTGAAATGAAATTTATTGGCAAAAAAAAATTGTTGTAACAATCATAAAGGGGTGGAGCACCTGTTTCCCGTACTAGGCTCAAGACCCGTGTGACACAGGAACCAGGACTCTTCCGTCGGAGACATATTATAATAAGTGTAACATTGATTAATAATTACAAAGGTGTTAAGTTAACGTTGCCTGAATATTTATTCTGTTATAACAGAAGTTAATACTTATATAATTAAAAATATGTATGCATAAAACCCTTACACACCCCTTGGTGTGTGTAAGGGTTTTATGGTGCAAATATGTGGTGAGTGAGGGTGTGTGGAGTGTAGTATTGTGCGAGGAGTGTGAGGGTGTGTGTGGAGTGTAAAAGTGTGCGCGGAGTGTGAGTTGTGTGTGGAGTGCGAGGTGTATGTGGAATTTATTGATTTCAAGTAAAAGTCAATTAATTTGTGTTAACATTAAGCTTGGCTCTTGTTTTACAGAATATCTATCGTGCTGACCTAGATATTTACATAGGTGGATTCGAATTAGCAAAAACTTTTTAAGCGACGTCTATACTGGGTGGTATAAGACTTATCTGCAAGAGTTCGTTTAGGGATGATATCTGCTGCCAAATAATAGTATGCAAGCACGTGTATTCTATGTATATACTTACAAACAAAAAGTATATAGCCCGATAGCTCAGTTGGTAGTAACCCTACCTTCTAAACTGTGGGTTGTGGGTTCGATTCCCACCCAGGACAAACATTTGCGTGATGAACATAGGTGTTTGTTCTGTGTCTGGGTGTTATATTGTATTCTATGTATGTATTTACAAACAAAATAAGTATTTAAATATTGTATCAGTTATCTGGTTCCCATAGCACAAGCTTTGCTTAGTTTGGGGCTAGATGGCGTTGTGTGAGATGTCCACACATATTATTATTATATAAGTAACGAGCTTCTGCCCGCAGCTTCGCCCGCGGCGTGGCCTATGGGAAAATAATTCAACCACCCATTTCACCCTCTTAAGTGTGGAATTTCAAAAATCATTTCTTAGCGGAAGCCTACGTCATAACATCTACCTGCATGCCAAATTTCAGTCCGATCCGTCGAGTGGTTTGGGCTGTGTGTTGATAGATCACTATGTCAGTCAGTCAGTGAGTTATATATATTTAGATTATTTATTTAGTTCCCATAGTACAAACTTTGCATAGGTTGAGGCTAGATGGCGCTGTGTGAAATGTCCACAATTTTTTAAATGATTTATTAACTACTTACTACTGTGGTCCGGTATGAACTGCAATGCTGCTTGGGCATACGATTCTAAATGATCTGTTTTCGTAGTTTTAAATCTTATTACTAGACTGAAAATTGTAAATTGTAATTTTACCGGACACACCATCATAATAATACAAATATGTAACTTTGTTATGTTGACAATGGAGATCTACGTGAATCAACTTGAATTTCCGTTCGCCACGCATTTCCAAGTCAAGCGTGCTTAAAGAAGTTATACTTAAAAAAAAAACTTCTAGAACAATAGGCACGCACCTGTAAATGGCTCCTGTTACGCGGATTGCCGAACCACAGCCGCAGCGCTTGCAGGACCGTGTAGCGTGGCGTGCGAATCGCTGGGTAGCTGAAAACGGAAATTGTAGAGTGTAAACGGTGATTTTGTACAAACGGTTAGCGTAAGAAACGCATGACAAGTAAGACTATTGTAATAAATGTTAAAAAAAAAGAAATTACAATAGTTCTACACGCTAAATTTAAATGTTAACTTTGTTTGTGCACATCCGTCTTTCTACTGTTCTATGTTGTATTCTTTATAAAATATTTGTGAAAACTTTTAAGTAGCTGTACCGTACCTAATAGTGTGATATTTATGTGTATGTATAACTAGCTGTAAGTTTTCCTTTGAGAATAAAATAAAATAAAATGACTTTAGGGTGGATGTTTGAAATTGTTTTAACCGACTTCTTAATGTTGCGTTTCGAGCTTGTACTCGTGAGTTGTAAACAGAAGTAAAAATTCAAGTGGAAATCGATAGTTCAAGCCGAGTTCTAGCACCAGACTGTTTAGCTTACTAGACATACTAAGATACTAGTTTTTTTTCGTGTTTTGGCTCCACACTTTTGTGTATTTAGCCAGTGTCAAGTAATTGATAATTTATCAAGTTAATAATATTTCACGCAGATATGTGTCAAGTCACAGTCCAAGTCATCAAGTCATAGTCTACTCTAGTCAAGTCATACTCCTAGTAAAGTGGGGGCAACTTTACCAGAAACTTCTATGGAGTTTTGGAAACAACAAGGAAAGAAACGTTTCACCATCATCATACCACTTTCCGACACTCACGCCTGTAATCCAACACTTAACAAATAAAATGCCACAAAGTTTATGCACTAACACTGAAAATAACACAAGTTTTGGAAAATAATACAATGTGGCGACGCATCTTTTTCGTTTTCCCGACAAAACTCTCTACCAAACATTGTCAGCTTAAACGACATCGATGGCACAACGCATGTGCCATTGAGAATTCAAAATTAATGTTGGATTATCAAAGATTTAAGGTATGTAGCCTTTTGTTTTTTAAAATAATCTTCTCATTGGTTGCCACCAAGTTACGTGATCGCCGAGCAGTTTAGTCCAGACGTCCACTTATGGCCGGCCTATGCTGCGTTTTCCAGGATGTGGCCGTGGTTTCATGTCCCATGAAATTATTGTATAAGCCTTATCACCCTTAGTATAATACAATACAATACAAAACGCTTTATTAACACCAAAACTTAACATGTACAAAAGAGAATCACACTATCACACTAATATTATAAAGGAAGAAACCAAAGTTTAAGTGTGTATACACATACACACACACACAAATACACGTTCATGTGTATGTGTGTATGTTTGTGACTCCTTCACGCTCAAACGGTCGAATGGGTTCGCATGAAATTCGGTACCAAGACAGCTTATACACTGGATTAACATATAGGCTACATTTTATCCCGGAAAAGTGAAATTTTCCCGTGGGATAAGCAAATAATTAAAATACCTTATATCCGCGGGTGAAACCATGGGGCGCAACTAGTTATATAATAAGATAGGTACAATGGGCGGTCTTATCGCTAAGAGCGATCTTCCAGACAACCTTTGGATGGACAGCGATATGAGACTATGAGCATAGACGGCGGTGCAAATTAATTAACAATAATAAGACAAACAGAACGAGTTGCAAGGTTTTTGAAGTAAAACTTGTTTACGCAGCTTGACTTGGGGAGTAAACTTGTGAATGCGAGGCGAACGGAAGTTGAAGTTAGTATTTGCATATTTGCATCTTGGTATGTTCGGTAACATTAAACAAAGCAAACATTTATAAACGCTAAATAAAAGCTATACTAAAGCAGCCTTATTAATAAACGGATATTAGTCTCGGGTTAGTTACTTCAGCTTTTGTTCTTTTTTTGCTACTGGAATATTTATCTGGATCGAAAGAGACGAAAGATGGTGTAACTAGTCTAAAGCTAGTTCGTGTTTATTAATAAGGCTGAAGAAGTTTAACTTCAGTCGTGTGGTCTAAAGCACACTCGTTTTTTGTTGTCATAAATTCTTAACCGAACACAAATTCCTTTACCGACTTCAAATTTAAATATTAAATCGTCAAACCGACTGAATATATATTCGCCAAGATGGGGGATTTTATTATTTAAGTAATAATATTTCCTTTTGTTTTCTCCTTCTAATTTTATGTTTCAAATTCATTTGGAATATTAAATTGTTTGAATACCTTTGAGCATACAAATAAGTGGGTAATAAAACGAATGTGGCACGCATTTTCGTATTAGATCGGCAAACTTTGTCTTCAATACCTATATTGAAACGCTCATGGGGAATCTGTACGCTTGGAGAATTGGTTAAGAATAATACCTAATAATAACGCTCAACGATCACATACATAGATTTTGGACTTTAACAAGGATTTCCTGTGTCTACGGACCCAGGAACTACGAGGATCATGGTCCCACAACACCCAGACTCAGAATAAGTATTTGCGCTTTTTTTACGCACAAATACTTGTCCTGCCTCGGGAATCAAACCCGTCGCCTCCGGGTTATAAACTGACCTGGACAACCATTATGCCACAGAGGCTCTCAAAATAATGGCGAGCATGACAAAATTATCATAACTAGATTACAGAAATACATAAAATTTTATACTCTTTTTCAACTGACTTAAAAAAAAACGTGCCTTGGGAGAGGCCTATGCCCAGCAGTGGACTAATATAGTGGATGATGATGATGATGACTTCAAAAAAAGGAGCTTGTCAATTCGATTGTGTGTTGTTTCTTTAATGTATGTTATATCATAACTCCGTCATATACCAATGGACTATTAAAAAACGGTTTATCTGTCACAGGAATACAGTTCGTTTAGCATAAAAACATTATTATACATATTTTATTATATTATATTTTTACAGTAATTGTATGAATTAGTACTATACTTAGTATTTTAAAATAGAATTAATACATTTTCAAGAAACTGAAACTTACATAAACCTTTTCTATTACCTTATAAGCACTCTACATTAAAATGACGCCGTTGACGTTCAAAGTCCATTTTCTCGAAACTATCAATTTGACAGTTAAGCCCTTTTTATTCTTAACCCTTCAATTGAGACCAGGGGGGTGATCATGGAACTTCAATTTCAATGAAATAAGACACATTTTATTCCTAATTTGAAAGTTTCCTTAGTAACCATGCACATAAGCTGAGTATTGAAACTGTCAAATCCATATTTGTGTTTCTATGGCTGATCATACAATAGGTAGCGCTCTGTTATAGGCTTTTAAAATTAAAAGGCTCCCTTTATTTTTACCAGTTACTTTGATTTTACTACTGGGCTGATTTTGATTAAATTTCTATGGGATCAATCTGAAAGTAAATATTTTTTTGAATCTAAAGATTCAAAAAAATATTTAGACTGAAAATCTCGAGATTTAAGTCTCATTTCGGTATTCTGAGAATGTATTATTGAAGATAATTTCACGCTGAATCCAATGATACCCACAAGTCATTTTTTGAAAAATATCAGTTAAACCCTTTTTATTCTCACTCCTTCAATTGTTGCAATGTCGCTAGACAGTCCAGCAAAGATCATCGGGCTATTTGAAAATAGCCACACTAATCACTTGCCTTATTGTGCAGAGAATGAAGAAGGAATGTCATATTACGCGTTTAAGAGGGCTTTTATAATTTAAGTAATTTTAAACCTTAACCCCATTAGAAGTAAGGATCGATGTTGACCAATCAAAAGACGCCAGCCTCCAAGCCTAACAATGCATCCAGCGCCGGTTAACTATTTAACCGACGACGACAAGCTGCAAACTGCGCCGCATTCAAGAGGCCGTGGTTACGGCTCAATCATAGCCACTTCAATTAACTAACTGGATTTAATCCGGACAGAACCAGATTCAAGTAGATCGCAATACAGTAAAGACAGTACCAAAAGTTTTGTAAAATTGAACGTCAGTATAAAATTGACTTAGAAAGGGTGTTTAAGGTTTGTATTAAAAGCAGATCAAAAATCATTACACTAGCAAAAACCAGTTGATACTTCAAAGGGTAATCAAATGAAATGAAATCAAATCATTTATGGACATAAAAGAGGTGTACAAGTTAATGAGCCCATAGACTCTTGTATTTCGAGAACCAAAGCTCATATTATGTCAGTATTAATTTTAATTTAAGCGTATACAAAATAAATAAATAAAAAGGGAACTGTAATGGTTATGTATTAATCTGTGGTTTAGACTACTTAACGCATGCAACTGAAGCTTAGTGTCACAATCAGTACGCTGACTATCTAAGCTCATTTTACCAGTTTGCCAATCTGACTAGCACGTAAGTACATTTTATAAATTTTGAAGTAATACTTTTTCACAGACGCTTGACTTGGGGAGTAAGCTGGTGAATTCCAGTTGATGATGATGCGAAGGGAGTTGAAGTTGGTTCTAGAAGATCTCCATTGTTATCATAAAAAGGTTGAGATTCGTTAAACTTTGTATTGTTATGTTGGTATGTCCGGTACAATGACAATTTACAAATACCAAGATGGCGACGTTTACATTAAACAAAGCAAAAATAAAGTTACACCGGCCGATAGATAGAGCTGCAAAAGTATTACTTAAGTCGTGTGTCTAAAGCACATTCGTTTTTTTATTGTTATGTTTTGACTAAGATCTCACTTGATGGTAAGTTACAACGATGATGCAGAAATTAACTGCCAATAACTTGGCTATCAATTAATTGAGGTAAAATTATTATCAAAAAGCAACTACACCCAAAACTTTAGATTATGCTTAAAATATATTTTTATAAAAGTTGAGCATGCGCAAAAAGCTAGAGAGAGAGAAAAGAGTGGAAGAGTAGAGGTGGCCCATGCCGCAGAGGTAACTTCTAGAAGATACCAAAGTGAATAAATAAGCTAAAAGAAGGTTTAAGATACGTGCAGTTGAATTTTTTTTAAATTCTGTTCTTATAACATTGCCAGGCAAGGCAAGGCAGCCTGGGGCCTTACCGTATGTTTTCTTTAACTTGTACATTACTCTGTCATTACTGACAGTCAGGTCAGGTCAGTGAACTTACATTAATATTCTTCTTTAATAATTTGTATCAATATTTCCTACTGCTAATAACGCCATCTAGATCTTAAAACGGTCCAGCAACCGACAAATCGAACTTCATTCGCCAGAATGAGACCGCTAAATAAGTTTTAACAATCGAACGTTCCCAACTCGATCGATTTAATGTTCTGTTTCCCGGATCAAAGAACTTTCGGGTTTGCAACTTGTGCAGGTGTATTTCTACATAAAGTTATGGAAACTGGAACTAAACCTTTTAATTTTTGGTAAGTTCTTTTTAAGTACTTGCTTGTAACTCCATGCGCCTGCCTCTATGTCTAATTGTGTTCTGTAAAAAGGTTACGATCACCTCATTTTTTTGTCAGAGGTTTCTTGTCTATATCTAAAGTAATAATTTTCAAAGTTAGATAGGAATTTAATTCATTAAATTTATAATGTAAAATGAAAGTAATGCGCTACGTCAAAGTCAACAAGTCAATAGCTTAAATAAGATTTCTTTTTCTTCTCTTGTCGTCTCTAAATTTAACAAATTAATTTTACAAATATATATGACATATATTTAATAACTTAATCATGCAGAACCAAATTGCCCTATCTTTAATTAATTTATTTATTAATCTAAGTTTCATAGCTTATTATATCCGTTCCGCTATAAAGCTGTTACGTGCTATGTTGCCCTTAAACCATTTTGAATCTACATTTTGTATTTTGAACATAATATACAGGTATAAGCGAGGTAATTAACTATTACATAAAAAATAAATAGTTGAAAACTTTTGGTTCGAGGTAGGTAGGTAACTAAAAGGAGTAAGTTAGAAAACAATATTACTAAACAATTAAAATCTTGTTAATCTAATTGATGTCTAATCTAATTATTATTATCTTGTATAGGTTAAAAAATGAGTAGGTACGTAAGCCCGAAAGTGGCACCGGTAACAGAAAATTTGAGAAGTAACTAGCGTGGTATGGCCATGTCATGCGGAGGGATGAAACCCATGTCACTAAGAGAGTTTTGAATATTAATTTATTAGCAAAAATAGGTAGAGAGAGACCAAAAAAGTGTGGTTGGACTGTGTGAAAAATGATATGTGTGCTAACGGAGTGAATGTTGAGGGAGTGGGAATAAGGGGGAGTTCTGCGAGTTCAAACATCAGCTTAGTGAAATCGCTTGGCGTACGGTGTCGTTTCCAGTTGTATGTAGATATTAAGGCAACAGTAATTAAACTAACAATGGCCTACTTTCAAAATCTTGAATTTTGAAACTTCTATCCGTAGTCTCAGATTCTACTTTTCTTTGCCCTCAAATCTGATTTGAATTGAACTAATGTAATAATGAGATAAAAAAGGTGAAATAAATAAATAAAAAAATACTGCAGTGTGTTTTGTTAAATGAGAAATATTGCCCTCTCTTTGCCCATTATTATCCATGCTGTGAATGTTTTTTATACCTGAATCCACATAGCTCGCAGTGGTTCCTTCCGACTTGGTTCAGCCATCGTTCGAGGCAGCTAAGGTGAACATTGGCGAGTGACCCTTTGCAGTTGCATGGCGATATTAATCTGAAATTATAAATTTATCATAGAATGGATTTTTTTATAATTGTAAACCACTAACAGACTGTCTCTGTGGAGTGTTCAATTCCTGCGCCAGGACAATATTTTTACACTGAAAAAAATAGCGCAAATACTTGTTCTGAATCCAGACTCAGAACAAGTATTTGCAACACCCAGGCGTTGTGGGACCATAGTCCTCATATTTCCTGGGTCAATAGAAATAGGGAGTTCGGGTCCAGGATCTATGTGTGTTGGGCGTTATTATTATTATACCCAATGATCTTCTATAATATAAGGTGTTTTCCTGAGTTACTGATTGACAGACAATGTACAGCCCTGACCACTAGGCCTAGAGATTTTATATTTAGAGGGAGTCTTCATATGGCGTTCTGGTGTATTAAGAAAGGGTTTTTGAAGATTCAACCTTTTAGGGAATCAAATGGGGACTGGACGATTATATAAAAGAATGCGGCACGGGCTCTTCCTGAAAAACTAGCGCAGTGAGATGAGGGATCAAATCCAAGGAGGCAGTGTGTAATTATCTAACAAGCTGGCCAAGTATAGATCGATGAATAACATAATAATTAAATTCGATATTTGATATTCTACAGCGAAAAATTATCGAAATTCTATACTTTAGAGTTCCGAATGACACTGCAACTGACACGGGCAGCCGCCTCACTTAACATCAAGCGAACGGTTAGCTCGTTACGTTTACGTAGACACAAAAAATATAAAAAAACAATAATAATAATAAAAATAATATTAACGCCCAAACATACATAGATACTGGACCCTAACTAGTGACACTAACAACTCTGTGACACTAAAACTACAAGGACCATGGTTCCACATGTCCTTAAATTTGTCCCAAAGAATAAGATTGCCTTAAATTTAGTAATTCTTGAACATGCCAGTTTCCTGAAGATGTTTTCCTTCACCATTGTAAAAATAAGCACAAATCCCGCACAAAACGTACCGCTCCGCACGTGTAGACCTATAATTTATCGTGATAAAATGGATCCTACCTCAAGGTTAAACATGTTTTAAACTTCACTTCACTTCACATTCAGCTATTTAGTCATAGAATACAACAAACAGATATGCAGACAGACTGATGGCATTACTTTGGAATTTATAATGATTAGAAGAAAAATATGAAAACGGATTTTCCAGTTCTATGTTTACGATATAAATTTCCGTACAATAACAATTCGCCAACTTCCAATCGTCAAGACATATTCAATTTGAAACTATTAGAACCACCAATTTCTCTATCTTGTTAAATCGTATCAAGCTACTACTGAATAGAATTGTTTTCAATCGTAAAATCTACCGACAGACGGTAATGCGTACACCACTGTGCAAAACGGCTACTAAAACTACTGAGTTTACGTCCAAAAATTTTCCCCAATTGAAAACATTCACGATATCACATAATTTTGAACAAACTTCAAAAAAAGAGTAGGTTCTCAATTCGACTACTTAAAAAAATCTGATCTGTATATCTGACTTGTATTTTTTGAGTTATCCTTAATAATGTGTGTTTTGACTTCAACTACATTAATGATGTTCTCATTTTTGTCATAAACAAATGCAACGGGATTGCAAATGCTGTTGGAATGTTTTTTAAAGGGAATTTTAAAAAATGACCAAACTTAAAAGCATCTACCTTTCCCGTCCTCGCGTCATACATATTCTGCAAACGTTTGATCCAATACTCGAGAGGGAATCTCGTTGAGCTACACCCAAATCCGGCCTGTCTGACACGTGACCAGGAGTCTTCTTTTTATCACCTTTCGATAGTTTAGGCTCTATCGTATTTGTTACTAAAACTTCATTAGCTAGATTTGGTAGCGGATTGCATTCAGTTCCAGCATTGCAGCTAGCATTGGATATCTCAGGGATTTCATTAGGAACAATTGCAGCCTGAACAGTCTGTAGAGGTATCTCTCTAACGATCACTACAGGAGTTTCGTTATTCACTTTAAAACATGATGCCATGAAATTCTTTAAGTCTATAAAAGTAGTTGATTCAGTTGCATCCTTATTTATCAAACGTTTGTCTAAAATTGGGATTTTAAGTTCAGTCACGGTGTGATTTTTTTCTTGATTTGGAGCTCCAAAGCTCAAAGATTTCAAAGCGTTTGTGACGTCTTTGCTTGTTATTTGTCTTATGTTGTGCTCGGATTTGGATAGTCCGGCTCTTGGACTGTGGAGCATCACTCTTGGAGGGATAGCTCCTGGTAAATAGGTAGTTCCTGAAGGCCCCGCATCTTCTGCTCTTCTTTCTTCCGCAGCATTGGCTGTGATTTCATTTTTCGCAAGGTTTTCTTCCTCTGTTGCTTCTGGGGTTTGTTGATTGTCCATCAAACGTATTTCATTTGTGTTAACAAAAATAAATTGGTATTTATAAACTTGAATAAATGTTGCAGAGTTTGACAATGTTTTGACATTTGACATCATCTTCCTTTCCCTTCATCATTGGTATAAGTGTTAAATACTATTTGGGGTGAATTAAAGAAGGTTGCAGTTCGTAGCGTAGCGTAGCACTTCTAGCGTAGCACATTTACTAGTTTTACTTTAACACTCGCATAATAATTATTATCGTAACTACACAGCGTAGCATATAGCGTAGCATTCAAAGGATTTGCGTATAGCGTAGCACTTACAGCGTAGCGCTTACAGCGTAGCGTATAGCGTAGCACTCCCATCGTTGTGTATAGTGTAGCACTTAATGCGTAGCGTATAGCGTAGCATTCATGACGTAGCAGTGCGTTACGATAGTGTCGATAAATCCTCTGCGTTGCATCGTAATCTGAGACATTTCGTGTGCTAAGTAAGCAAAGGTTCTATTTCTACTAATAAAACTAGAAGTTTAGATAAAAACAGTACAAAGCATTCCTAATTACTACCTGTTTAGCAACAGCTGCAGTTGAACTGGCTACGTTAAAATAAAGCTGCGGTTCGGGTTGAACAACGTTAGGTCTGCGGCCGTCCTAATCCGAGCGGAACGTGGCTTACTTGCTCGGATTATACACTTGAGTTGGTGCATTTATTGGGTGATTTGAAAGGAAAAAAGTGAATAAAATAACTATAGTAGATAAAATATTTATAAAAAAAATTCACACACTGGAACATTGTTGCCCATTACTTTTCCACTGTTGGGATGCTTTCTATAACAGGAGAATAAAATATCCATAATTAGTCACACTGGCTAAGTGTAGGTTGGTGAATTAATACATTATACATTAAATCTAATTCACACGAGACCAGCTAATCGATCAATTAACTTGATTGCAATCAATAGGAACGCAGTTTATATGCATAGTTTCTACGGACATTTTAAAATTAATAATAAAATGTATCTTGTTGCATTGCAATAAATGTTCCGTGATTACCCGCAAAAGTAGAATAGAAATGCTAAAAATAACCTATTTGCAATAAAATTTACATTAAATGGTGTCATTGGAATGGAATGGAAAATTATCGAATCTCGTCTACTATTATTTCACTTTACGTATAAAAGCGGAACATCAAATAATATACAACATAACCAAAATTGCTATAAACTTATTACAATACGAATAAACAGATTAATCTAAAGTTTTTATTAATTATGCAAGCAGTCGCCAACGCTATATATAGTAAAACTATGTTTCAGTGGGTAAAAGTTGTACATTTTAAAAACACATCTTAGAGGCAACAAATTAGCTCTCTCCACTTGATCTCAAAGATCGGCTGCGCATGTAGAACCGTAGATACTTTTATCTCCTCTAAAATCCACTTAATCCACTAAATAATTAATCCCTTTAGGAAAAAAAAGTAAAGCGGTGGTATTTACTTAAGTGAACTCTGCAGAAAATATCCTACTATTTACTTGTTAGAATAGACTATTTGACTGCTGTATTTTTATTGCATAAATAAATAATCTAGCTCAAAAAATAGACAATCGTGAAAACAAAAATTAAATATCTCAAAATTTGACTAAGTTACAGGGATTCTAAATACAAGAATAGTGGTTGGGCGGAATGTATGCGGCAAGAGGAAAAAAGAGAAGACCGTGTTCACACCAAATGAAATATAGTAAAGCCCCAAGGCATATATGCACTCACCGATAAGCCAGCTAACTCGTCTTCCAAGCACAGCAGGGTCCAGTGGTGAAGCAGGTGGTGAAAATGGCGTCAACGCAGTCAGTCCCACGCGTGGGAATAAAACACTTTCCCAATATGAAACACACGCGAGTGTATGCGGTATATGCACTCTGGTGGCAGCGGACCGAGCCAGGGCAAAGGGGCGAGAGGCAAGTATGGTAAAATGCGACGTTCAAAATGCAGGAATATTTGCGGCGGCGGCGGTTGGCGTTTAATCACTGCGATTGGCGCGTAGCTAGCGCCACATGCGGCCGTAGTTGGTCAACTCATCGACCGACTTAATGGTTGATTGCAACAGCGCTAGATGGCGATACTATACACATTGATGTGAACTATAACGGCATAAACAAATAGAAAGAGACAGCTCAAACACGCCGTGACGCCAGTTACCAGTCCTCACTGTAACTCATTACTAAGCTGTGGTACCTCTTTGGTACATACAATTTCTTTGGAATGTGACGTCACTAGCAAAACTTCGTAGTAGCTATGAGGAAACTTCACACGATCTCGGTTTTGCAAGAAAGGGACAGGCGATGCCCACTCCAGAAACTTTAAGTGCGTACTACTCCGTGATTTATTTATTTTTTACAATTATTACATCATTTTACTAGGTGGTAGGACTTTACTGCAAAGTTCGTCTAGGTAGGTACCACCGCTTTGCCAGTTACTCTGCCGTCAAGCAGTAGTGCGCAAACACTGCTGTGTTCCGGTTTGAAGGGCACTGTAGCTAGTGAAATTACTGGGCAAATGAGACTTTATGATCTGATCTCACAGTTTAGTAATCTTATTACTAGATTGTGGTGATGTCTCTGGATGACGTGCGCAGTGCAGTGTCACGCGAACCTCTATACTTTAGAGTTCCGAGTGACACTGTAGCTGATATGGGCAGCCGTGTCGTTTAACATCAGGCGAACGACTAGCTCGTCACGTCATTCTTTAACATAAAAAAAAAAAACATTTTTAATCTAAGCCCGTGTCAAATAATTGATAATTTATCACAGTCCAAGTCATAAAGTCAAGTCATAGTCTAGCCTAGTCAAGTCATACTCCTTGTAAAGTGGTGGCAACTTCACCAGAAGCTTATATGGAGTTTTGGAAACAACACGAAAAGAAACGTTTTAGCATCATTATACCACTTTCCCCCACACATGCATGAGTGTATTCCAGCACTTAACGAATAATTCATTAGTGTTAGTGCATAAGCACTATCACTGAAAATAACACAAGTTTATAAAAATAATACAATGCGCTGATGCCGTCTTTTTCCTTTTCCCGCCAAAACTCTTAAGCTACTGTATGAAAGTAATATTTATTTGTTTATTCCTAGTAGTAGTAAAATAGCCTATTTATATTAAAAAGACGATGATTTTGAAGAACCCCCACTGTGTATTCATTACACTGGACGTTTGTTTTTACGTTCGTTAAAACAAACCTCGTAAAAGTGGAGTTTTAAGCGACACAAAGTTGCCTGCATACTACGACGTGGTCCTAAACGTTTTTATATTGATGTGCATGTAATTTTATGGGAAAACTTTTAATAAAACTTCGGAAGTACTGCCGTAAAGAGTTTAGAGATGGTTTAGAGTGACGTCGTTGGTACACCTGTTAAAACTTGCTATTTTTTAAATTCCTTTTTTACTTGTTTCAAGCTTGTGGTTTTTACCACAATTTACTTACGTTAACCATAATTTACTAACGTTACTTTTTAGGATATAATGTATGGATTATATCTATGGAATAGGTCAAGTAAGCGATTCGTGTGAAAAATTTAAGATAAATTAGATTAGGCATTGGAAAAGCTAATCAAATAAATAGAGAGGTAAAGCAAATTAAATTAAATCAACCGACATTCAATAGTTTGAAATTTCCAATAATTCATTACCAATAATATTATTGGTAGAGTTCAGGATAAATAAAAATATATAATTAAATAAGTGTAGAGATAGTTCCATAAACCGAATAATCATGTGGACAAAAATAACTAGTCAGCCATGTTGGATACCATATTAAATTTAGAATGACGTCAATAATCTAACGTTGTCATTCGAACTAAACGTGTATAAAAAATTTTCTTCCAATCTGAGGATAACTGTTTTTAAATTCAGTTGCAAGATTTGACGACCTGAACATACAAACTTAAACACATTAGTTAAATAGAAGCGTGTAATAATAATAAAATTACAAACCTTTACTGGTGTGTGTGTGGTGGTATGCTTTTCTCCAATAACTACAAAATTAAGCCATGAAGAATCATGACTTGTGACAAAAAGGCAGTTTGTTTCAATGACTGTTAAGCCTTAATAATGGAAGTTCATACGAATGTTCCCAAACTGGGTCAAATTCACTCTCACATATCAAACGCCGAGCCAGTTTATAAACCTAACACGAAAATTAATATTCATAGACTTAATTATTGCTTACTGACACAAGACACCAAGTAATCAGCTTAGGAGTTATATGGAAGTGGTTTTGGTGCTAAATTGTATGTATATTATGTTTGTTAATTAGTAAAGGATTGCCTATTTATATGATAATAGAGTACCATATTGCACGCACGTCAGCCCATCGGAGAAGGTATTTTCTCAGCTCAAGATCAACCTGCGTATACTGAAGAGGCACTTCTTACTTAATTAGTATTAAATTAAATTAAAATTTACTGCTTATACATCTGCACCCTATGGTTTCTTTAGATACAATTTTCCGGGGTTAAAGTATCATATGTATTAAAGGTAATAAATAGATTCATACCTAATACAATCATCATTCAAAATCCAAGCCCAGGCCTAAGGTCCAGCCAGTGTTGTGTAGTAGACTAACTAACTAAAATAAATTATAAATATTGTAAAACTCAGTTTAAAAAAAAAATACATCACTGTAAAGTTTCTTGTAGCTTCTTCTTTACAGATGTTATCGAAGCTTCGGATCAAAGTTTTCAATTCTGCATTATGCCGGATTGCTTGCACCAGTAGTAACAATGAGAACTTCTTTTTTTTCAAACTTGTTTTGGGCTTGCTTTTTTTTATGTTATTGAATGATGTGACGAGCTAGTCGTTCACGTGATGTTAAGCGCCACGGCCGCCCATAACAGAACAGTGTCACTCGGAACCCTAAAACATAGAGTTTCAAGTGACACTGCACTGTGCACATACTCCTGAGACATCAGCACAGGCTGGTAATAAAATTACTCGACTGTGAGATCAGATCATAAAGTCTCAATTGCCCAGTAATTTCACTAGCTACAGTGCCCTTCAAACCGAAACACAGTAGTGCTTGCACACTACTGCTTGGCGGCAGAATAACTGGCAAAGCGGTGGTACCTACCTAGACGACCTTTACAACAAAGTCCTACTACCTAGTGAGTTGCTTTGTCATATTTGACCATAAGCACTTTGTAATTCTATATGCTTAGTACAATAACTCAATTTTAAGTAACTAAAATAATTTTGACTTGTAAAAGTGCTAAAAATAGCCTACTTGCAATAAATCTTTTAACTCTGTTTTTAACCTTAGAGAATTTACCTATGGTTAGTCCTTAATCCTTTACTACGCTCAGCATTCTAACTTACAAGCTTAGCGAGTGATGGTGAATATTCTTCACACACTCGGGATTCACTGTCAGCATTCTGAGCAAAAATTGACTTTGTTCCCTTGTCGCACAAATAACTTTACACTTATAACACTTCGTCCGAACCGATTTTCAATTTGTTTTATTTTTTGTTTGATATCTGAATTAGTCGGGAGTAGTTTTAGCTATGTTTTATGAAAATCGATCCAAGATGGCCGCCACCACAAAATGGCGTATGCCTTTTTTTATTATATTGTGTTGGAATTTTTAATTCTTTTATTTAATATATAGTTTTATTGCAAGATATTTTTCAATAGAATGCTATATCAATAAGAGGTCGTGAATCTTGATGGGATAGAACATTGGAAAAAGTCGATGAGGATAAGACTGAACAAAGCGCCGCATTTTCTTTATGTTGGCATTATCTGTGTGCAAAACTGCGGTACTGGAAAAATATAAATCTCTCATGCCAGGCCCTTAATTATTTTCTTCCGCCACGGTCCCGGTCCAGCAAATAATTTCGTCAAAAATAATTCCAGCAAATAATTTCGGCAATTATTTTCGGTTTTGGCGTAATAATCAAAAGGCCACTTCGTTTCTTGTATGGCGAGCGAAATATTTTAATTAGGTTGTCCGAACCATCGTGGAGCGACGTGCGAGGTTAGACCGAGTTATGCCATAAGTAACCATCTAATAAAAATATTGTTGGAAATCCTAAGTGGTTTTAGTTTTAAAAAAAATAAGTTTACAATCAAGCTAAGAATACTTATTAAGATTTACTAAGAACCGACAATAATTAATAGCGTGATTTTATAAAACGTCCGTCGCCTCTGAGCGCTGCCCGAAAAGTGAGCCCGAGCCTTCTCCGTCGCTCGTATATATACTACGCCGCTTGCATCAGCTCCCGAAGTGAAGTATTTTGTAACACGGCCGTTCCTGCTTGCGTGTTGTCCTCAACAGCTGCTTCATCTTCAAGCGGCACATTGTCGTCGACCTCGGCCGTTGTGTCTTCTTCTATAACACAACAAAACATGATTTTAGGACCCGATGTACAGGCATAACGTTGGTAACTGAAACCATTTCAAAATTAAAATGAAGCTGTTGCTCAATTCAAAGAAATTTCAATTTAGAGAAATTCAACAGGTACTTGTAATAAACATTGAAGACGGAGACTGCAAAACAACTGTGTTAGAAGCACAAGCGTGCACTCAAGTACAACCAACACAGGTCTCACATAATAATTTTATGAAAATTTGTAAGAACAAGTAATGGTTACAGGCGCATGTTCGCGTTGTAAATAAAGAAAAATAAATGTATTGCGAATTTCAGAATTCCGGACTTCTAAACTTCGCCACACATTGTAATAGTAAACGGCAATTGTATGATATGACACTCATTAACACGTCATACATTTCAACAACGGCAACTGTATGACATGGCACTCACAAACCACGTCACACGTTGCAAAAACGGCAACTGTACGACATGACACTCACAAATCACGTCATACATTGCAAAAACGGCAACTGTATTACATAGCAATCACAAACCACGTCATATATTGCAAAAACGGCAACTGTACGACATGACACTCACAAATCACGTCATACATTGCAAAAACGGCAACTGTATTACATAGCAATCACAAACCACGTCATATATTGCAAAAACGGCAACTATATGACATGGCAATCACAAGCCACGTCATACATTGCAAAAACGGCAACTATGTGGAGAGAATAATCTCGTCACATATTGCAAAAGGCAACTGCATGAAGAGGCATAGGCCACCTCACACATTGCAAATAGAGAGAAGGCAACTGTGCGAAATGATCACACATTGCAAACGACGCCACACAAAGTGCAGTCATCGCTGAGTCACATTGGTGAGACAGATATCCGCAGTGGAGAACGCAGAACAAGCCTCCAGCGTCCATTCGCCCCGCCAAAACACCATGTGATCGGCGGCCACTTGCGTTGTCTTGCCATAAGACCCGCCGCGAAGTTTCGAGCTACAGCGGTGGGTGGCAGCACATGCAGGACCTTGTAGGGCCCCCGCATGCCAGAGTTCGGCTTTCCCGTAGATTGTGATGACCTGTTCACGAACACAAAATCGCCAACGGTGAAGGTTTGTGACTGCTGACGACCCTTGTTGACATAAGCGTCTTGGAGTTGCTGGTCAGCGTCAGGTAGTGTGGACGCAGTATTATTCGTCACCGCATCTTAACGGTACACCATTGCGAGTTTTGTTTTGAATGAATAACCGGGGATGTACCGTCTAAAGTAACAAAAACTAACTTAGTAGCATTAAAAATGTCTAACCTCTTCAGACATTACTTGGCACTTACGTGTTAACAGAAGCTTCTACCTTATGCTCGCTCGGTCTCACCTGACCATTAGTAATCATTTGACCTTAGTAATATATTTCAGTTGTAATAAATTCACATTTCTCAACGCTGATGGAAAATCCTGCCTCAGTCAAAGTCTTTAGAATCACTATACTCGCGTTTTCGCTTGTTTCGTTGAACATAACCTTTGCGAAAACACCACGAGCTCGAACGGGTGTAATCTGATGAGGTTTCACATAAATGGGCAAAAAACTCACTAAATTCATAGCAGCTGCGCGAATTTGAGGATCAGTAACACCAGAGTGTAACTATCGCTACAATGAACTCATTCATCACTCAAATCGTTAACAATGCGTAACGTAACAACAAACGTTCAACAAATTCTGCATACGTGGGGTAGTTATCAGAATCAGTTTTCATAGCATCAAATAAAATGTTCGCGATATCTACTCGTATAGGGCACAATGCTTGAATTTGCGCTTGAAATTTGACCAACTACGGTCATTACTAACCCAATCGTATAGCCACGACCTCGCGTCACCTTTTAGACGCACCTTATACGTGCTAAACACTCACTGTCGTCCCGTCTATTTAGATTGCGCACATGATCAATTTGACTACACAACGAATCAAAATCATGCTAAGACAGATCGAAATTCGACATAAATACATGGTTCGATCTTACCGGCATGGTATCATAGCATTAATGAGGTTTTCGGTTACTTCACATATAACCTTATCCGCGGTGGGCGGAGGCGTGCTTGAACATGGCACGGACAAGTCCAGACTTGCAGGGTACGACTCGGCGCGCACGACAGACGGCACAGTTAGCGGGCCATACGGGCATACGGCTCGCACGACGCGGCTGGCGTGCCGGAGCATCCGGTGCGGGCGCCGACATGGCGTGCGATGTACTCGCAACAACACTTGCACTGCGTGTCCTGGAAACTTCCAAAACACCTAAGCGGTTTATGAAAATTTGAAGCTGAGCTTCTAAACCAGGATAGACGTTCGATCTCATTCGTTCGATCGACTTTTACGTTTACTAGTCTCGGCCATAGCCACAAAAATTTAAGCGGATATTCTTTAAAATCACGACAGCAAAAGCAAAGCAATATTTAAAATCAGAATAACCAAGTCAGAATTGAGTTAGATCCCACTTCTGATGTTGGAAATCCTAAGTGGTTTTAGTTTTAAAAAAAATAAGTTTACAATCAAGCTAAGAATACTTATTAAGATTTACTAAGAACCGACAATAATTAATAGCGTGATTTTATAAAACGTCCGTCGCCTCTGAGCGCTGCCCGAAAAGTGAGCCCGAGCCTTCTCCGTCGCTCGTATATATACTACGCCGCTTGCATCAGCTCCCGAAGTGAAGTATTTTGTAACACGGCCGTTCCTGCTTGCGTGTTGTCCTCAACAGCTGCTTCATCTTCAAGCGGCACATTGTCGTCGACCTCGGCCGTTGTGTCTTCTTCTATAACACAACAAAACATGATTTTAGGACCCGATGTACAGGCATAACGTTGGTAACTGAAACCATTTCAAAATTAAAATGAAGCTGTTGCTCAATTCAAAGAAATTTCAATTTAGAGAAATTCAACAGGTACTTGTAATAAACATTGAAGACGGAGACTGCAAAACAACTGTGTTAGAAGCACAAGCGTGCACTCAAGTACAACCAACACAGGTCTCACATAATAATTTTATGAAAATTTGTAAGAACAAGTAATGGTTACAGGCGCATGTTCGCGTTGTAAATAAAGAAAAATAAATGTATTGCGAATTTCAGAATTCCGGACTTCTAAACTTCGCCACACATTGTAATAGTAAACGGCAATTGTATGATATGACACTCATTAACACGTCATACATTTCAACAACGGCAACTGTATGACATGGCACTCACAAACCACGTCACACGTTGCAAAAACGGCAACTGTACGACATGACACTCACAAATCACGTCATACATTGCAAAAACGGCAACTGTATTACATAGCAATCACAAACCACGTCATATATTGCAAAAACGGCAACTGTACGACATGACACTCACAAATCACGTCATACATTGCAAAAACGGCAACTGTATTACATAGCAATCACAAACCACGTCATATATTGCAAAAACGGCAACTATATGACATGGCAATCACAAGCCACGTCATACATTGCAAAAACGGCAACTATGTGGAGAGAATAATCTCGTCACATATTGCAAAAGGCAACTGCATGAAGAGGCATAGGCCACCTCACACATTGCAAATAGAGAGAAGGCAACTGTGCGAAATGATCACACATTGCAAACGACGCCACACAAAGTGCAGTCATCGCTGAGTCACATTGGTGAGACAGATATCCGCAGTGGAGAACGCAGAACAAGCCTCCAGCGTCCATTCGCCCCGCCAAAACACCATGTGATCGGCGGCCACTTGCGTTGTCTTGCCATAAGACCCGCCGCGAAGTTTCGAGCTACAGCGGTGGGTGGCAGCACATGCAGGACCTTGTAGGGCCCCCGCATGCCAGAGTTCGGCTTTCCCGTAGATTGTGATGACCTGTTCACGAACACAAAATCGCCAACGGTGAAGGTTTGTGACTGCTGACGACCCTTGTTGACATAAGCGTCTTGGAGTTGCTGGTCAGCGTCAGGTAGTGTGGACGCAGTATTATTCGTCACCGCATCTTAACGGTACACCATTGCGAGTTTTGTTTTGAATGAATAACCGGGGATGTACCGTCTAAAGTAACAAAAACTAACTTAGTAGCATTAAAAATGTCTAACCTCTTCAGACATTACTTGGCACTTACGTGTTAACAGAAGCTTCTACCTTATGCTCGCTCGGTCTCACCTGACCATTAGTAATCATTTGACCTTAGTAATATATTTCAGTTGTAATAAATTCACATTTCTCAACGCTGATGGAAAATCCTGCCTCAGTCAAAGTCTTTAGAATCACTATACTCGCGTTTTCGCTTGTTTCGTTGAACATAACCTTTGCGAAAACACCACGAGCTCGAACGGGTGTAATCTGATGAGGTTTCACATAAATGGGCAAAAAACTCACTAAATTCATAGCAGCTGCGCGAATTTGAGGATCAGTAACACCAGAGTGTAACTATCGCTACAATGAACTCATTCATCACTCAAATCGTTAACAATGCGTAACGTAACAACAAACGTTCAACAAATTCTGCATACGTGGGGTAGTTATCAGAATCAGTTTTCATAGCATCAAATAAAATGTTCGCGATATCTACTCGTATAGGGCACAATGCTTGAATTTGCGCTTGAAATTTGACCAACTACGGTCATTACTAACCCAATCGTATAGCCACGACCTCGCGTCACCTTTTAGACGCACCTTATACGTGCTAAACACTCACTGTCGTCCCGTCTATTTAGATTGCGCACATGATCAATTTGACTACACAACGAATCAAAATCATGCTAAGACAGATCGAAATTCGACATAAATACATGGTTCGATCTTACCGGCATGGCATCATAGCATTAATGAGGTTTTCGGTTACTTCACATATAACCTTATCCGCGGTGGGCGGAGGCGTGCTTGAACATGGCACGGACAAGTCCAGACTTGCAGGGTACGACTCGGCGCGCACGACAGACGGCACAGTTAGCGGGCCATACGGGCATACGGCTCGCACGACGCGGCTGGCGTGCCGGAGCATCCGGTGCGGGCGCCGACATGGCGTGCGATGTACTCGCAACAACACTTGCACTGCGTGTCCTGGAAACTTCCAAAACACCTAAGCGGTTTATGAAAATTTGAAGCTGAGCTTCTAAACCAGGATAGACGTTCGATCTCATTCGTTCGATCGACTTTTACGTTTACTAGTCTCGGCCATAGCCACAAAAATTTAAGCGGATATTCTTTAAAATCACGACAGCAAAAGCAAAGCAATATTTAAAATCAGAATAACCAAGTCAGAATTGAGTTAGATCCCACTTCTGATGTTGGAAATCCTAAGTGGTTTTAGTTTTAAAAAAAATAAGTTTACAATCAAGCTAAGAATACTTATTAAGATTTACTAAAAACCGACAATAATTAATAGCGTGATTTTATAAAACGTCCGTCGCCTCTGAGCGCTGCCCGAAAAGTGAGCCCGAGCCTTCTCCGTCGCTCGTATATATACTACGCCGCTTGCATCAGCTCCCGAAGTGAAGTATTTTGTAACAATATTGTAAACGCCAACTTTATAATGTTAAATAGTTAAAAGTATAAGCAACTAGCTGCGAACCGTGGATAAAAAGTAGCCTATGCATACATTCACTATATAGCTATAGATAGTTACCTATATTCTAAATTTCATCCAAATCCGTTCAGCTGCTTGAGTGTGAAAGAGTAACAAACATCCATATATGCAAACTATCACGTTTATAATATTAGTCAGAGTTAGTGGAAGATAATTTGCAATCTACCAAAAACTGAAATCAGGAAAAGTAGTGTTACAGAAATATTCCCAAAATAATTATTTCCTTACTTTCAAATAGACTTTAATGATTACAATTTTAGGTCAGTATTGGTAAAATAAGATCTGGAGCAAAGATACCGATCAAAGTAAGCGATAAAATTCGAGGCACTGGGCTTTCGAGGTAACAACCCATCGGTGTAATGAGCTAGCGGGATAGAGACGTCGATGTTGTTGGTCATTAAGGCGACGTACGTACGTCATTCGAAGTGAACTATTAAATTTATACATACATCAAGTCTAGATCTAATTCTATCTCTATGATATTAAATAAAGAAATAAAGTCTTCAAATCGAGAGTGAACAGATATCTTCTAGGCAAGCGTGCTACATCCTAGACCGCATCGTCACTTACCGTCAGGTGCGATAGTGGTCAAACGCAAGCCTATCTAACAATAACAAAAAAAAAAGAAATAAATAAAGCCTCTATTTATACTACTTTACGATAATAATAATAATAATAACGCCTGTGTTTAGGGACCTAGGAACTACGACGACCATGATCCCACAACACCCAGACTCAGAACAAGTATTTGCACTTTTATTTTCTGTGCACAAATACTTAAATACTTCTGCCGCGAGAATCGAACCCACCACCGAGCAATGAGCTAACCTGCTCCACACTACAGAGGTGATTATCAGCCCAATTTATTCCCACTGCTGGGACACGACTCATAATCCACTATCCTGGTCACGTGCTTAACCACCACACCACAGAGGCTGACAATAAATTATATACCTATATACTATAATGCATGGATTTTTTTGTGGTTTAATCTATTATTTTAGATGTATTTGATTTAAATAATTAAGTTCATATACTTACCATAGGCTACGGTGACCGCTTCCCGTCAGGTGGGCCGTATGCTTGTTTGCTCCCTTTAACATAAAAAAACTTATTGTTTATAGTTATTAACTTCTTTGTAGTTATGTCAGTATTCATCCTCATTTTCTTTAGTAGTAGTCGCCTCCTTGGTGTAGGCCCCCCATCTCTTTCCACCATTTTCTATCTCTAGCTTTTGTCATCCATTCTGATCCTATCTTTTTCGAGAAAATGTTACTCCATCTTTTTTCGGTCTACCTCTATTTTTTGTTTCGTCTCTTGGTATCTAGCTAACGTAACTACACAATGATAATGAATAAGAAAATTTAAATATTACAATTTTACTGTAACCTCAACTTCATATGAAAAACGCAAAACCACATCAACTATGCATTTTTAATCGATGCTGCTTCATTCCAACACTACTCCATCCACCGTTACACTCAGCTGCACTTTTGACAACGTACATGGCACTCGTGCACTAATTTGTAATTACCGCGACCCGTGCCCACACATATTTCATGACTTGCTTACAAAAACCCTTACACCATATTTTACCTAAACACATTTCTCTTAAGTCAGCACTAAGCAGTTTTAAGTAATCACCTTTGAGGTTATAGTAGAAATCAAAATGGCGGCACATGGACGCCATTTTGACTTTTTTCAAAATAGCAACGCCGTTTTAACCGGTTTACTCATTGGTAGAGTCAAACAGGATTTACCTAGTGGTTTTATAGAGCAATAATTTAATCAAAACTTTGCCTTTTATAAGATTAATACTGAGGCATTTGCCTCAGTATTAATCTTATAAATTAATTTTATATATCAATAGAAGCACTGTTTTAGCGTTAAATTACAGACAACACGTTATAAGGGCATGGTTTTATCTTTAATTGAAGAGCAAGCATTAAATTAATCCATAAGCTCTCAAAAAAGCCTCCACGGTTTTTAAATACCTAACGAATTTAAAGCAACCCATAAATAATGAATTAATAAACAAACTTTTCCACAGCGTCCAAATAACACATAGCATTCAATTAAAGCTACAGATGTGTCCCAAAAACAAATTATAATATCCAAAGTGTTATGACAGTTTTAGTTATGCCCTAAACCCTCGGCTGGGGAAAAAATTGTCGGCATTTTAGGCAAAAAGTTACCAAATTGGTCCCTAGGCTTTAATATAGGTCATACGGTCGGGATCAGACGATACTAATTTTATTATTTTGTTAGTGATATGAATATAAGATGGGGTGTTTTAGATTGGTATTCGTTAACCGTCGTGGTATAGGTAAGTACCTGCTTAAATTGAACCTATCTGTACCGATTATGTTATTCTTTATTTTCTTGTACTTTGTCAAGTAAGAAGCTTTTGTTTTAAGTTATAAAACATGTTGCTCGTGAGGATATTACTAGGTTATGTTATTAAAAAAAGAAGGAAAGAAATTGTGTTTTATCATGGCAAAAAGTACGACTAAGAAAAAATACGTGACATTATCTAAATACAACCTGATTTGCCACGAATCGCCCCCAACTTAGCATAGTGATGTGGCTATCTACACATATATAATTCAAAGTCCTGACTGACTGACTGACTTATATATCAACGCACAGCCTAAACCGCTGGTCCTAGAGATTTGAAATTTGAACGTGTGTTTTTTGTAAAGTGTAGGTAAATCCACTAAGAAAAGGTTTTTCGAAATTCCACCTCTAAGAGGGTGAAATGGGTGGTTGGATTATATATATTAAAAAAATCTTTGTTATCTATAAGCCACGCGGTCGAAAGAAAAGAAACCAACAATAAAATATGTTTAAAGTTTGACATCTCTTAAGTTCGTATTTATCTCTTTATGACGTACCTACCGCAACACATTAGAGTACGAGCTAGAGAGATAAGTGCAAACTTAAGAGCTGCCAATTTTTAGTGCATTAGACTTTTCTGCAAGAGTTTTGCTAGATTTTCTGACGCTAAGTGTATAAGCTATCAAGACAGCTTGTACACTGGATTAACATAATATAACTGTAATAACATATATTAACATATAAGTTACCAAATTTCATCCAAATCTATTCAACGGTTTGAGCGTGAAGGAGTAACAAACATACACATACACACAAACACACATACAAACTTTCACCTTTATAATATTTATAATTTATATTAATGTATAATTATATTAAATTATATTAATATAATCTAATTTTATTGATATTTAGTGTGATGATAGTGTGATAAGCTATTTTTAGCACTTTTCAGTCCCCACGGACACGGGGTCTAATCACCAAACGGCTGAAATATAACCGGTACTGTTATGACACAAACAATTGCATCAACAACTTTCAAGATGGGTTTTGGCGGAAAAACGAAAAAGATCGCGTCGCCGCATTGTACTATTTTCCAAAACTTGTGTTATTTTCAGTGTTAGTGCATAAAATTGGTGGCATTTTATTCGTTAAGTGCTGGATTACAGGCATGAGTGTGGGAAAGTGGTATAATGATGGTGAAACGTATTTTTTCGTGTTGTTTCCATAACTCCATAGAAGCTTCAAGTAAAGTTGCCACTACTTTGCTAGGAGTATGACTTTGACTAGATTTGGACTTGACTATGACTTGACTTGATGACTTCGACTGTGACTTGACACATATTTGCGTAAAAATCATTAACTTGAAAAATTATCAATTACTTGACACTGGCTAAATGCACAAAAGTGTGGAGCCAAAACATAAAAAAAAAACTTTCAAGACAACAGTAAGGAGCACTGTTCAAAATAGAGCCATAAAATTCATTCGTTCACGACACAAGTGTCAAACAATATGGGCAATGCATACCACGGCCTCCCCGTTTGGAACATGGCCAGGAACAAGTACCTCCAGCGTAATGCTAGAGTATATGTGTGGATTTTAATACTGACGCACCCTGGATAATATCACCCTGTTTAATATCACCAATGACTTCAAGTTTTTTAAATTATTATTATTTATTTTTTTTACTTCAAACTTGTCTAGCATTTGACCAGGCTCTCAGCTGATGGGAAGTGACGATGTGATCGAAGGTGTAGCATGCTAGCCAAGTAAAATTAGTTTTTTTTTTCAAATTTACTTTAATATTATAGAAACTGACGTGAGTAGTACTCATAACTACAACTATTACACGGCTAAAACTCACGAGATACAGTCGAATAACACATTTACTTTGTTCACATTTACAATTTTTTATGAGCATAGCTTAAATATTAGGTTCTATAGGTTACAGTTGTACGCTAGATTATGGAGTAGAAAAATCTGCGGTTTGATACAGATTTTAATATTGCATACTAGAGAGAGCAGAAAGTAAGTGGGGTTGTCTGGAAGAGATCGTTTTAAGCAATAAGACCACCCATTGTGACACTTAACTTTTAAGTTTGTGCTTGTAAATTGTTCCTGTAAAGTGGTATTTCAATAAAGAGTTTTTTAACTAAATGGTAGGTACTTATACAATATTGTGAAACTTTGAAACGTCAATTATAAAAATGTGTAGTTAATTATTGGTATTTATAGGCAATTACTAATTTAATAATTAATAACAATATTACATAATAAGGAATGACTCACTTTGCAAGATAGTTTGAAAACTATCGTGAGTATGAAACGTTTTGTAAGATAAATAACGGCTAAACTCACGTCAATTAAAAAAGTCGAAATTACTCCGACCACGTTTCGGACATATTTGATGTTTTTCCTCTGGGAGCCAGTTACTAACGCAAGCCACGGTGGAACTCACGTTACGTGCTGATGCTAGCGAAAGTGGCTCCCAGAAGAAGGACATCGAATATGTCCGAAACCTTGTCGGAGTAATTTCGACTTTATAATTGACGTGAGTTTAGCCGTTATTTATCTTACAAAATTTGCAAGACAGGTGCGAAAAATTGCGCTCGCTCTTACATCGGTAAAGAAAAATATCGTAAATAAATCGATACGTTCTAGAATTACAAAATTATATTTCGCCCAAACGGCACTTGGCATGTTACGTATCATAATTTATTTATAGGATCTTTTCCCACGTTTTGTCGTTCCTAACATTTTGTTCGATACACGATGTCTGAATTTTTGATGAGTACTTTTTTGGTTGGATTATTTTTACGCAATAAACTAGGTACTTTCTTATTAAAAACTCGGTAGTAGATTATTTTAGGTAGGTACTGGTGCCGATTCTGTGTCGCATTCTCTATAACTAAAGTTAACTTAAAGTATGGCGGTACTCTTCTGATAAAGGGGAAATGAAAAAGACGGAAATATGTTAATTTCGTTTAGCTTTAGAGAATGCGACACAGAATCGACACTACTGTTAATATAAATATTAAAATAATTGCACGGGATTTTCCTAGATAGAATATTTATGTTTATCAAACTTTCTATACAAAGTTAAGTTAAAATTAACCTAATCAAATTAAACCTTAGGGTCATAGCGAAAGATTTAAGTGGGTTCATAAGTGAACATTATGTAAGACGCTAAAAGTCACCATCTAAACTAATCGAAAATTATCTTATCATCATTGTCTAAAAAATCTTTAAGTAATTCTTCTTAAATAAATCTTTAAAGATTTTTGGCATTCACATTAAACTCCATGAAAAATCATTATGAAACCAAAATAAGACCATTGTCAGAGGAGTATTAGATGAAAATCGAGAAGAGTTTAGTCCTTAGGTCGCCATGGCGAAAAAAAAAACCACCAAAACGTGGATAGGAGTTTTGGCGGGAAAGCGAAAAAGATTGCGTCACCGCATTGTATTATTTTCCTAAACTTGTGTTATTTTCAGTGTTAGTGCATAAAATTGGTGGCATTCTATTTGTTAAGTGCTGGATTATAGGCGTGAGTGTGGGAAAATGGTATAATGATGGTGAAACGTTTCTTTTCGTGTTGTTTCCAAAACTCCATAGAAGCTTCAAGTAAAGTTGCCACCACTTTACTAGGGGTATGACTTTGACTAGACTATAACTTGACTTGATGACTTCGACTGTGACTTGACACATATTTGCGTGAAATATCATTTATCATTTATCAGCTTGATAAATTATCAATTACTTGACACTGTCTAAATACACAAAAGTGCGGAGCCAAAACACAAAAAAAAGTCGATGATTTATATGGATTTTTTTGGGTAAGCGTGTCGCATCTTCGGCTTCATTTGCACTCAACATTATAGTCAATCGCTAATCCAGCTTCAATTAAACAAAACACAAAATAAATGAAAATCTGTAACTTTCTTAGCTTGCAAACATTTTTAATATTATATTTGAAAAGTAAAAAGCTCGCATGTCAATACGGAGCCCATACAAAGGATATTGGCCTACAGTATGTGATCTGAAAACTACAAGCGGGATAGGCTCTGCCAATTCGGTCCATTCAGTTTTATGCGTCTCCAGTGTATAGCTGTAGGGTGGACATACTTTGAGAACAGTAGGAATGAGACCAGTATGGTAACTACATTTTTTTCTGCAAATCGAATTTTTTTCATTTTGTATTACTCGTAAAGGATGTAAGAAGTGAAGTCATTCCAATGGTGTTCTCTGAATCTTCACTGGGTTAAAACAATTTTAGTTTCTACTATGCTAGTGTGATAAATGAAGACTAATATACATTACCTTTTTCTATCTATACATATAAAATTCAAAGTCCTGACTGACTGACTTATATATCAACGCACAGCCTAAGCCGCTGGTCCTAGAGACTTGAAATTTGGAGGGTATGTTCTTTGTAAAGTGTAGGTATCCACTAAGAAAGGGTTTTTCAGAGGGGTTGATGAATTATATATGAAAAATTTTCAACTTTGTTTCCTATAGGCCATGCGGGCGAAGTAGCGGGCATAAGCTATGCATGTTGTGCTGTCATTATTTCAAATTTTTATTGACGCTTACCAGTCTAAGTATCAATGAGTAAAACTGGTTCGCACTGTTTACGAGGTGGTCTTTCTAATGACAAAGTTACTTTTCTGATTAAAGGCGTGAGTTTGATTCGTTAGACTATTTTACTTTACCGCATGGACTTGGCATCCTGTTCTTCTTATACTATTGCTTCAGTATGGAATTAAGCTTAATTTCCATTGATATGTCTTCGAAAACTGCTGTCGCAGCTTCGGCAATGGCTGTGTTTATGTTGTCTGCTAGGATAATTGTGGGAGTTACGGTATTTCATAGAATCATAGCAGGAACGAAAACTGCTTGCTTTTCTTTAGGGCACAGAATAAATAATATTATGAGTAGGTAATTTGGGTCACTATAATAAAATATTATGTTTATAGGTTTATTTTGACTTAAAAAATACAAAAGTTTGATTATATAACACGTTCAATTATGCACTTCATAAGTATTATGCCTATAAAGTTCAAAATAAGGCAGCCAATTAATTTATGCGGGTAAGGTTTTCACATCGATCATAATAATGAGGCATTGACGACGCTTTGGGCTTCTTCAGCTAACTGTAGTAAATGTTAGACATAGAATATTGGTTCTTGTAGCGTGCTATTAGCTCTTATTTTTGCTTTACATTTTGCCTATCATAGATGTTGTCTTAATCTAAGTTATTTAGATAATACTGGCTTCTGGCCACGGCTTCGCCCGCGTGGCCTATAGGAAACGAAGCAGATTTTTTGTATAGATAATTTAACCATCCATTCTACCTCTTAGGGGTAGAATTTCGAAAACTCTTTCTTAGTAGATCCACCCTTTACAAAAAACATACCCTTCAAATTTCAAATCTCTAGGACCAACGGCTTAGGCTGTGCGTTGATGTATAAGTTAGTCATTCAGTCAGGACTTTGAATTTTATATGTAAGTGTATATAGAAGATGGTCTGAAGGTCTCAATACGAAAATTGCCGTTAGTGATACCGTAGGGCTGTTATTTAATCTGTGACTACACTTCGGGAAAAATTAACGCATACTTAGTCAAAAGTATAGCTGTTAAAATTTTACAACTCTGCATCGATAAAAAGGCGTATCAAGGTCGTTCACAAGCGAAAACGCGTCAACTAATTGCTAATAAAACGTACGAAATACGGCAAAAAAAATTCAATTACAAGTCCTTAATAAAACCAAAAAGCATCAGCACTTACGAAATCATTTCGCGGAACACTCGTTTTGTGTATACTTTTTTGGGTATTTTCGCCGTAAATGGTCGCCCTATCATCGTTGGACTTGCCGTCCACTCGTGTAGAGGAACCCTAATAAATATTTATGTAGAACATTCTCGATGTTATGCCGATGCCTTTAATATCTACGTATATGATAAAGCACAGTTTTTGCTTAAGTGGGAGAACGTTTCTTTCAATGTTATCATATTAAGCCTATTTGAAGTAAAACTTTACGCACGCTTGACTTGGGGAGTAAACTGGTGAATGTGTGATGAGGCGAACTTAAGTTGTAAATTGTTCACGTAGATCTTCATTGTTAACATAACAAAGTTAAAAATTACTTAAAATTTGTATTATTGTGTTGGTATGTTCGGTGTAATGACAATTTACGATTGTCAAGATGGCAAAATTAACATTAAAACAAAGCAAAAATAAAGTTATACCGGCCAATACATAGAGCTAAAGAAATTTTACTTCAGTCGTGTGGTCTAATTTTTAGTACACTCATTTTTTATGGGTGCTTTTATTATTTGGTTCTTCTTTCTGCTATCGGCTGAGTCAAAAACAGCTTTTTTTTATACTGCATTTCCACCTGGTCACACCTGGGTCCGTGCTTTTTGTTAGATTATTTTTTATATTTATTAATTAAGCCTATTATTAACATGAACAATATATAATACAGGGAGGACAATACAGCCATTTTTAAGTTTTATCATATTTATGGTTTATAGAGATTTTATTCATTGTTGCATGCTAATTCTACGAACGATGTCTTGAACACTAGCCATTTCAAGTCACTAATTCTAAATGCTAAAATGAAGATCGGCATGTGAGGGTTCAGGTCGATTGACTATGAAGTGAAGGTTACCGTAACAGGGAGATAAATACCTTGATGCCTAAACCTCGAATCTGTTCAGGTGTGCAGCTCTGCACTGCAGTTTGAAATCTGAGTGTTATTATTTGAAAAAAGATGTAGATGGCGCAAATATAGTAATCTCGGTAGCGGTTACATATTTGAGCCGTTTGGTGTTGAGACCCTGGGTCCTTGGGGGCCAGGAGCTCATCGCGTTTTCAAAAGTTTATCAGAACGTCTGGTCGACGCGATGCGTGACCAAAGTGCTGGCACTTATTTGGCACAACGAATAAGCATTGCAATTCAACGGGGCAATGCTGCCAGCATGTTGGGTACGCTACCTTCTGGTAGTGGGCTGGAGCATTTGAACTGTCTATAGGTCATCGCGGCCAGTGTATAGTCCAGATGTTTTTTTTGTAGTAGTAGTAGTAGGTAGTTTTTAGTATTAGTTATTAAATCATTGTAGTATTTAGAAAATAAAGGCAATTTGCCGTGTTAAAAAAAAAAGATGTTGAATATCTTATTTAACCTTCTTCTTCATTTGGCATATCTGTGATTAGAAAGAAAGAAAGAAAAAGAAAATAATAAAAGACGTTTATTAGAGGTCATAAACGACAAAGCTATAGAGCTCACTTACAAAAGTTAATTGTTGATAATCTCACATGTTCAAGCATCACAAACGTCATCCACCAAACCGCATTTGTCCAAGCATTTGTCCTTTATTATTTCGCACATTTCGTTTGGTAGATCAATTATTCGGGTCTCGTATTCAATACTGAAAGCTATTTTAACAAAGACCCCAAAAAGCCATAATTATCATTGAAAATCTATTTAATCGAAAGCCCATATCATCGAAACGCCATACTATCGTAACGTCATATTATCGAAAGGTTATTTCATCGCTTTCCGTTTCATATCCGTACATCGACCCGCACTGAAAAATGACAAATACCAAAACCGCTAAAGCCCCAGTTCCAAGCAGTCAAATATCATTGGCTACACCCATCACGGCATAAATATTAATGTAGCCTTTGAAATGACTCGTCATTATCATATTATATTCGCGTCAGGTCGGCCGGTGATCCTGTCTCATGTGCGTTAGAATGTTTGCACACGGGAATAGTAAACGTTCCAGTGGAAAAGTCAGCAACTGGTTTTACTAGGTGGTAGGACTTTTCTGCAATATCGTCTCGGTAGGTACCACCGCTTTGCCAGTTACTCTGCCGCCAAGTAGTAGTGCGCAAGCATTGTTGTGTTCCGGTTTGAAGGGCACTGTAGCTAGTGAAATTACTGGGCAAATGAGTCTTTATGACCTGATCTCGCAGTCTAGTAATCTTACTACTAGATTGTGCTGATGTCTCAGGATGACGTTCGCGGTGCAGTGTCATGCGAAACTCTATACTTTAGAATTCCGAGTGACACTGCAACTGATATGAGCAGCCGTATCGCTTAACATCAGGCAAACAGTTAGCTCATCACGTCATTTCATAACATAAAAAAAACTGGTAATTGTTGGCGAAATCAAGAAATTTTTAAGCTCAATTAATGCAATGATGGCCTTTTAACAGATTCTATCAAGTTTTTTCAATTAAAGTGGTTCCAGTCAAGGTCCCGTGATCATTTCCCCAGATTATGGGCCCACCTAGTGGGGGCAGGCCCATGCTGCGTCTGCCGGTTTATGGTCACCACTCGAGAGCTATTTCTTCACCTTCATTAATTCTACTAACGATGATTCCTGTCTATTGCCATTTAAAGTCACTAATTCTAAATGTTATATCGGCGACTTCAGATCTATAGATCTCCTCATTCCAGATCTTATCTCACTAGAAAACTCCAAACATAGCTCTTAAAACTTCATCTTGTGAAATAAACTCTCCAAACCCTTCAAATAACAAACGGAACTCGACAAAAGCACTCGTAGAACATACTGAGACCGTCTGAACGAGTTGTTAAATGTTAAATCTCTCACGTGGCGTCGGCGGGGCTGTTACGTCGCAACAGCATACGTGCGGGGTTCCGTTTGGCTCAACAGATATATTTTTATCATAATTTCATAGAAATATTCCCTCAAATACTTTTTTATTTGTTTGTGGAACACTTGTGAATTACGTAGACGATAATGGTAGACACTACTATTTATGGCGCAGCTGGTAGCTTTGCCTTCTGTGCTGTATGTTGTAGGTAGATGTAGGTCAAGTGTAAGAATAATGTACATGATGTGAAGGTAGGAGAAAATAAATCAGTTTATGCATGGCACTCGGTAGTCTCAATTCGCTCATAGTTTTACATAGGTTGTGTATTTTATTCCTGCCCAGACAATAATTTGTGTGATGAAAACCCATGTTTTTTCTGAGTCTACGTGTTATATTGAACAAACTTCTGCCCGCGGTTTCGCCCACATGGCCTATAGGAAACGAAGAAAAAAAATTCATAGATAATTCAACATATAAAATTTTGAGGGGTGCCTCTAAGGGTTTTTCGAAATTACACCCCTAACAGGGGTGCCTCTTAGGGGTGTAATTTCGAAAAACCCTTTCTTAGTGGATACGTACACTTTACAAAGAACACACTCTCCATATTTCAAGTCTCTAGAACCAGCGGTTTAGGCTATGCGTTGATATAATAAGTCAGTCAGTCAGTCAGGACTTTAAATTTTATATATATATAGATTGGTACGTATTTATGTACAAAAAGAGCATATAAATTACTCGGCTCAGACAGCAGGAGAAGCTGCAGAAAACGTCAAATCCTTGAATTCCTAGGTGATGGTTACATATTTTTTCCGTTTGGGGTTGAAACAATTGACAAACTCTAGTTCCCACAGGCGCGGATTCTGGTCAAGGAGCTATTCGGTTTTTGGCGGGAAAATGAAAAAGATCGTGTCACCACATTGTATTATTTTCCAAATATTGTGTTATTTTCAGTGTTAGTGCATAAAATTGGTGGTATTTTATTCGTTAAGTGCTGGATTACAGGCACGCGTGTGGGAAAGGGGTATAATGATGGTGAGACGTATCTTTTCGTGTTGTTTCCAAAACTCCATAGAAGCTTCTGGTAAAGTGGCCACCACTTTACTAGGAGTATGACTTGACTAGACTATGACTTGACTTGATGACTTGGACTGTGACTTGACTTGACATATATACATATATTACTTAAATCGAAAAATTATCAATTACTTGACACTGGCTAAATACACAAAAGTGTGGAGCCATAAAACAAAAAAAAGGAGCTATTCGGATGCCTGGTCGAATTGACGCGTGATCAAATAGCTGGCACATACCTCGGCCAACGAATCAGCTTATTCAACGAGGGAAAATCGCCAATCTTTTTGGGTACGCTCTCTGCAGCAGGTGATCTAAATTCTATTTTATTTATAAACCCTTTTTAATTTTAAAAAATTAAGCAGTTGTTTTTGTAAAATAAATAACGGCTAAACTCACGTCAATCAAAAGTCGAAATAACTCCGAGGTCAGAGGTTAGCCGTTATTTATCTAACGAAATGTGTCATACTCACGATAGTTTTCACACTAAAATTAAGTAGTTTAGCTTGAAGTATTTATTAATTTTTGTTTTATCCATTGACAAATATAGATACATCCTCGTTTTTGAATTATCCTTAATGTGATGGTTGTAAGGACTAAATGTTACTAAGAAGTCCAATTTCCTTGACTTAATTGAAATCTTAATTGTAAAAGTGCTAAAATTAGCCTATTTGCAATAAATCTTTTGAATTTGAATTTGAATTTGAATTTGAATAGTAATACGTGTCATAACTAAAGAACTTACAACCAGATTCAAATCAACGCATTCACTAGGCGGTAGGACTTTTCTGCAAAGTTCGTTTAGGTAGGTACCACCGCTTTGCCAGTTATTCTGCCGCCAAGCAGTAGTGTGCATGCACTACTGTGTTCCGGTTTGAAGGGCAATGTAGCTAGTGAAATTACTGGGCAAATGAGACTTTATGATCTGATCTCACAGTCGAGTCGATAATCTTATAACCAGACTGATGTCTCAGAATGATGTGCGCAGTGCAGCAGTCATGCGAAAATATACATGTTGGAGTTTTGAGTGACACTGTTCTGTACTGTTTTGGGCGGCCGTGTTTTAACATCAGGTGAACGACTAGCTCGTCACATCATTCAATAATATAAAAAAAAAAATTGGCAGCTCCCCAGATGTCTATAGGCGACAGTAGCTGCTTACCATCAGGCGGGCCGTCTGCTTGTTTGTCTGTTTATGTTATAAAAAAAAATGTTAGAAAATGTCAATCACACGAATAGTATAAAGGCAAATGTTTATATGTGTTTGTGTGTATGTTTGTTACTCTTTCATGCTCAAACGGCTGAATGTGTTTGGATGAAATTCGGCACCAACATAGCTTATACACTAGATTAACATATAGTCTAAATTTCATCCCGGAAAAATTTACTTTTCCCGTGGGATGAGTAAATAATTAAAATACTTTTTATCCGCGTGTGAAACCACGGAGTGCAACTGGTAAAGGCTAATTATCTTTGACGTTTGCTTCATTATAGCGAATATGTGTATCGAAGTCTTCAACCGATGGAATACGAAGACCCTTTCTAATAGAGCTATTTCTAGTTAATAACTGCAGATACAAACATCTATTGCCAATAGCTGCGGGCGGGAGCATTGCAATTAATACGTTGAGAAGGCACAGTTGAGGTTATCCAGTAGCTCTATGGAGAATAATTTAAATTATTTGGTACTGGGTTTATGTTGAATTTTTTTCCTATTAATGGAGATTAAGTTAAGTGAATTGTTGTTTCTGATTGGCGGCATAGCTTGCGCGTGATTGGACAAGAGCGTGAGTCGGAATGTAGAGCATGAAAAACTCTATGGAAAAACGGTCAGTCTAGTGAAAAACTACTATAAAAGTAACAGTTGCAGTTCGCCTTTATAATATATTAAATATAATATAAATATAAATATAAAATTAAATATAAATATAATATAATATATTAAATAAAATATAATATATTATAAAGGCGAAAGTTTGTATGTGTGTTTGGGTGTTTATATTGTATTCTATGTATGTATTTACAAACAAAAAGTATATAAGTATTGTATCAGTTATCTGGTTCCCATAGTACCTACAAGCTTTGCTTAGTTTGGGGCTAGATGGCGCTGTGTAAAATGTCCACACATATTTAAAAAAAATATTTATTATTATTATTAAAATTAACACAGACAATTTTTTATCCGCGGGTGAAACCGTGCAGCTAGTAGGTAGTCTATAAAGCCCGATAGCTCAGTTGGTAGTGATCCTGCCTTCTGAACTGCGGGTTGTGGGTTCGATTCCCACCCAGGACAAACATTTGTGTGATGAACATCGATGTTTGTTCTGTGTCTGGGTGTTATATTGTATTCTATGTATGTATTTACAAACAAAAAGTATCTAAGTATTGTATCAGTTATCTGGTTCCCATAGTACAAGCTTTGCTTAGTTTGGGGCTAGATGGCGCTGTGTGAAATGTCCACACATATTATTATTATTACTATTATTAATTAGCATTTGATGACACAGCAACAAAATATTTTCAAAATAAAATCGTGAATTCCCTTCACGTCCCGTTGGTTTGAATTATGTTTAATCTGAAATGTAATTTATTCGCCTCACACGTGTAATAAATTACGTTTATCTCGGAATATTAAAGGACGGAATAATTGTATTCAGTTAAAATTTAATATCATTGAAATATTTTCGACGTATCGTTGTCAGCTGCATTTTTACCGGATTTATGAGCTTCCGTAATTCACATGATTGAGCATCGAATATCTTTATATTTAAATAATGATTAAATAAGCTTAAAGCTTAAGTATACTTGTATATACTTGTACTCACTTGTATATACTTGTATATAAGTATACTTTTGAAGGAGCACAACTTTATAATAAAATACCCTCGCATATTAAAAAAATATATTCATTTAACGAATTCAAGAAACAATTGACTCAATACCTAACGACGGATGAGTTGCCGAAGTAAACATTTTAAATTATGTCGTGTTGAAATGTAATGTTACTTAAGCACGTATTTATATTTATGTTACTATACCTACATTATTTAAAGTGACGACGAATGTACTTGTATAGAATTCTTTAAGTCTAACTATGTTCTCATGGAAGTGACTCTTTTGTCTTATTTGAGAATAAATTTCTTTAAACCTAAACCTATACTTGTTCGATTTTTCAATACTACTGGTACGTTTGCAAAACTATTAGGAACAAAAAATTCTTTAAGAAGAATTTATTTAAGATCCGCTATTGAGTCACAAACTGAAGTTGAACTTAATATTAGTTCTACGAACAACCCTTGGTTAAGACCAATTCTTCGGTCACGCAGTCTTTCCCAATCTAATGACGTACGCATTAAGCTATTTTCAGAATATATCATGCAACTGTTACTTGTTTAGCGGTAAAGCGCTTTTTAGCGGTTAATTTGTGTAAAATGGTAAGTCTAAACGACCAATTTGTTTTTTAATATGTTAAGGAATGACACGACGAGCGAGACCTTTTCTCAATTAAATAATAAACATCAAATATTTAGGGCTCATATTAAGAACATTAATTATTGCTCGATTATACTGGTTGACTGGCCTGATAGCTTAGTTTGTCTACGCTGCCTTCTGAACTGCAGGTTGTGGGTTCAACTCCCATCCAGGACAAACATATGTGCGATTAACATAGATGTGTTTTGTGTCTGGATGTTTATATTGTATTATATTTATGTATTTACAAACAAAAAGTATACAAGTATTCTATTAGTTATTTGGTTCTTTTTGCTTAGTTCGGGACTAGATGGCGCTGTGTGAAATAAATAAATATAAAGTATTCAATAAAAGTATTCTTTTAAAAAGAAGTGTCATAATTGAAGGGTTGAGAATAAAAAGGGTTTAACTGTCAAATTGATAGTTTCGAGAAAATTGACTTTAAACGTCAACGGCGTCATTTTAATGTAGAGTGCTTATAAGGTAATAGAAAAGGTTTATGTAAGTTTCAGTGGCTTGAAAATGTTTTAATTCTATTTAAACTTACTAAAATATAGTACTAATTCATACAATTACTGTAAAATATAATATAATAAAATAAATATAGTAATGTTTTTATGCTAAACGAACTGTATTCCTGTGACGATAAACCGTTTTTAGATTCAAAATCTCGAGATTTAAGCCTCATTTCGGTATTTTGAGAATGTATTATTGAAGATAATTTCACGCTGAATCCAACGATACCCATAAGTCATATTGTTAAAAAACTCAGTTAAACCCTTTTTATTCTCACCCCTTCAACTATATATGGCTAATGTTCAGCTATGGACGCCTTTAGGCTGATGATATGATATAAGTATTAGATTGTCATTTGTTTTCAGCCGGAAAAATCATGTAACGAAAAAACAACTTGATAATAATAAATTAAAAACATGTTACCGCTTGTATTCCAAGTTTCAAACTTGGAACAACTTATAAAGCCACGTTCCGACTGTTCGAAGGAACGCCCACGAGGTCCCTGAACACCGACGCTGACATTTTCATTGAGGAAAATATAACAAAAGTCATTGAAAAGAGCGGACAGCATTTGTTTCGAGGGACAAAGGGGAGTGAAAAAAGGAGGAAAAGTTTATGTCACGTTATAACCTTATAAGGATGTTGGCTTCGATTGCGATGGTGATATAAATAAATTTTATCCATGACGAATTCTATTCTACCCACTAAAATTAAACAAGCACCTTCGATAAATGTTTTCAAATATCGTGTAAAACAGTATTATCTTTCGCACTAGCTATCAGATATTATTAACATACCTACTTTTATTCCAATAATTATAATGTATGTTTATTATATTTATTTTATTAGCAAATAATAATATAATCATAATATGTGTGGACATCTCACACAACGCCATCTAGCCCCAAACTAAGCAAAGCTTGTACTATGGGAACCAGATAACTGATACAATACTTAGATACTTTTTGTTTGTAAATATATACATAGAATACAATATAACACCCAGACACAGAACAAACATCGATGTTCATCACACAAATGTTTGTCCTGGGTGGGGATCGAACCCACAACCCGCAGTTCAGTAGGCAGGGTCACTACCAACTGAGCTATCGGGCTAACTGAGCTAAATGTATGTAGTATATGTATTATAGATATGTATTATGTTTATGTAGGTTTCTTTATGATATGTATGTACTGTATATTTATAGGTATATTATGTACGTATATCCACAGTGTTTTTGTTTTTTTTTTAATGAAAACCACCGTCCATACATTACTGCGTTATTCCTTTCCGTGCATGGTTGTCTGGAAGAGATCGCTCTGAGCGATAAGACCGCCCATTGTTACAATTTGGTTAAGTTTGTTCACTTTTTTTTAAAATTATTTAAGATGTGGTGTTTCAATAAAGAGTTTATCTATCTATCTATCTATGTAAATAATTTGCTCAAAGAAATACCTTCAAGGAAAATACAGGCAACATTAGTAAATCATCGAAATGTAAATAAGTTTTATGTTATGTAAATGAGATAATGATATGAGGTATATAAGTTTTTTGTTTTATTTATTTTAAAATTTTATTTCTAGTTTATTATTATTTTAAATTTAATATTTAATATACATGAAGCTTTGCATATTTAACAACTGTCATCTATCTATCTAAATATATATAACTCAAAGGTGACTGATTGACTGACTGAAATAGTGATCTATCAACGCACAGCCCAACCCATTGGACGGATCGGGCTGAAATTTGGCATGCAGGTAGATGTTATGACGTAGGCATCCGCTAAGAAAGGATATTTCGAAATTCCACCCTTAAGAGGGTGAAATGGGTGGTTGAATTATTTTCCCATAGGCCACGCCAAGGGCGAAGCTGCGGGCAGAAGCTCGTTATATCATAAATTGCTTCATGCTGTCGAAATCAAATAAATGTTCCAACTTTATTAAATAATTATTTATTTATTTTAGCTCCTAACCAAACAGAGGTGTGTTATAAGAAACGTAAGTATCTGTGTCTGTGGTTTAGCTATACCACCTACTACGAAACAAAATGTTTGGACTATTACCAGCCACGATGACCTGTAGACAGTTCAAATGTTCCAGCCCACTACCAGTAGGTAGCGTACCCAACATGCTGGCAGCATTGCCCCGTTGAATTGCAATGCTTATTCGTTGTGCCAAATAAGTGCCAGCATTATGGCCACGCGTCGCATCGTCATTTATTGATGAAACTTTATTAATTACTAGTTGCGCCCCGCGGTTACACCCGCGAATAAAAATGATTTTAATTATTTGCTCATTCCACGGGAGCATTTTATTTTTCCGGGACAAAATGTAGCCTACATGTTAATCCAGTGTATAAGCTATCTTTGTACCGAATTTCATCCAAATCCATTCAGCCGTTTGAGCGTGAATAAATACACACATACAAACTTTCGCCTTTATAATATTAGTGTGATAGAAATAATTATTTGCCGTCACAATACGATAGTATCGATAACATTCAAATCGAGATATCGCAGCCAAAATCAATTGTCTATAGACCATTAATCACAATCGGTTGGACATCGATTTATCACAACGCGATTGTCAATCAGTCTAATCGATATTACGGAAGATTAATACGATTGTAATCGACGCTTTTGGCGTCATTTAATTATTAAATTTAATGAAATTTAATTTAATTTCATTTCATTCATTCATTTTTTTCTTTTTTTTTTACGCCATTTCTATTTTTAACCCACGTTGTTTTTAATATTTTACTGTAATTTAGCCTCTGACTGAAATACAGTTTCCACTGCTTCGAGAATATATGTGTTCATCATAACTTTGTAACCATTTATATCAATAAAATAGAAAACAAAAAAAAGAAAACTTAATCTTATAAACCACTACTAGGTGGTAGGACTTTTCTGCAAAGTTCGTCTAGGTAAGTACCACCGCTTTGCCAGTTATTCTGCCGCCAAGCAGTAGTGTGCAAGCACTGCTGTGTTCCGGTTTGAAGGGCACTGTAGCTTGTGAAATTACCGGGCAAATGAGACTTTATGACTTGATCTCACAGTCTAGTAATCTTATTACTAGATCGTGCTTGTCTCAAATGACGTGCGCAGTGCATTGTCACGCAAAACTATAGTTTTGCGTCACCAGTCTCAGTTGATATGGGCAGCCGTGTCGCTTAACATCGAGTGAACGGTTAGCTCGTCACGTTATTCTTTAACAAAAAAAAAACAGTAGGCAACGTGCCCCATATGCTGGCAGCATTGCCACGTTTGGCAATGCTCAATCTTTGGTCGAAGTAGAGCCAGCATTTTGATCACGTGTGACTTTGACCAGAAGTCTAGAAAGGTCTTTAAAAATTTGGTGAGCACTCGGTCCCCAAGGCTCCCAGTATCTCAACTGCAAAAGCCTCAAATATAAAACCGCTATCAAGATTACTATATTTGCGCAGCTGTTCAGCAGAATTCGCCGCCGATTTTGTAGATTGGTTTTTTCGACCACCTGACTTTTGCAATAATCTAGTTCAATAAAGGTCTAGTATTTCCATTAAAAGAAAATGCATTTAAAATTAAAATGAAGAAGGTCTTATCTCGCACCGCACCGGAGTACAGAAATGATTTCTATCCCACACCATTACGTTACGGCTGCCGGTAATAGGTTCTGTCCGTCGCACTACGTGACTAGCATCTAGTTTGAGACCTAGGTTTTACAGATAAAACTCTTGTAGTACGGGTTTTTAAATGGTTTAGAATTTACTGATTATAATATCGTACTAATCACACTAATATTATAATGGCGAAAGTTTGTATGTGTGTATGTTTGTTACGCTTTTACGCTCAAACGGCTGAATGGATTTCGATAAAATTCGGCACAAAAAGTGAAATGTTCCCGTGGGATGAGTAAATAATTAAAATACTTTATCCGCGGGTGAAACCACGGGGCGCAACTAGTATTATAAATGCGAAAGTTTGTGAGTATGGAAGTATGGATGTATGGTTGTTACTCTTTCACGTAAAAACTACTGAACGGATTTGAATGAAATTGAGAACACAGATAGTTTGTAGCCTGGATTAACATACGGGATACTTTTTATCCTGATAGTATATTCCCGTGGGACAATTATCGAACAACACGGGGGCGTCGCCGTGTCGCGGTCTTTTTACGCAAAAACTACTGAACGGATTTGGATGAAATTGGTAACACATATAGTTTATATCAACATCTATATTATTAACCTAAATTAAAATTGATTTTATAAATTTTTTAGCGTTCTATACCAAAATGGTAAAAAGGAATCTTCGGAATATAGATAGCTTATATAGTGGACTAGTCGCGCCCCGAGGTTTCACCCGCGGATAGAAAGTATTTTAACTATTTGCTCATCCCACAGGAAAATTTCACTTTTCCGGGATAAAATGTAGCCTATACGTTAATCCAGTGTATAAGCTATCTTGGTACCGAATTTCATCCAAATCTACTCAGCCGTTTGAGCGCGAAGGAGTAACAAACACACATACAAACTTTCGCCTTTATAATATTAGTGTGACTAACACATAGGCTTCTTTTTGTCTGCGGGTGAAACCATGGAGCGCAGCTAGTATTATATAAATAAAACCAGAAACACCTCTAACTAGGTGGTAGGACTTTTCTGCCAAGTTCGTCTAGGTAGGTACTGCTGCTTTGTTATGCTAGAATGGAAAACTGAACTTATTGGAACTGAAATTACTGGGCAAGTAAGACTTACGACTTGATCTCACAGTCTAATAATCTTATAACTAGACTGTGCTGATGTCTCAGGATGACGAGCGCAGTGCAGTGTCACGCGAAACTCCATACTTCAGAGTTTCGAGTGACACTGCAACTGGTATGGGCAGCCATATCGCTTAACGTCAGGTGAACGGTTAGCTCGTCACGTCATCCCCTAACATAAAAAAAGTCTAACCCAATCCATTCGTCTATAAATTCAATGGAACGCGTGTGTTGCGTCACGGGTTGATTTGTGGCATGACGTCACTCACTGATTTATACATCACTAGTCTAGTGGAATACAATATGCGGAAACTTTTTATTTGATGTATTATTATTATATATTTATTATTAATATTATATTATTGTATTCTATGTATGTATTTACAAACAAAAAAGTATCTAAGTATTGTGTCAGTTATCTGGTTCCCATAGCACAAGCTTTGCTTAGTTTGGGGCTAGATGGCGTTGTGTGAGATGTTCACACATATTATTATTATTATAATTGTTTATGATACGAGTAACCATCGCAAATGAACATCTGCAATAAAATAGGCATTGCCAGTGCATTTCCTGGTAACCAAATTTTTAAACACCCTTTTAAGAATACGCTAAATTTAAGTGAAAATATAGTTATGTACAAATTTGGTATAGTAGGTTACAAAAAAAATCTTTAATCCAAATTTAAACAGCCTTATTAATAAACGGGTATTAATCTCGGGTTAGTTACCTCAGCTATTGTCCTTTATTTGCTACTGGAATATTTAGCTGGATCGAAAGAGACAAAAGATGGTGTAACTAGTCTAAAGCTAGTTCGTGTTTATTAATAAGGCTGAAAGAGTTTTAATGATTTTTTATTGCCTTAACTATAACTTAGGAAAAAACCAAAAGATATTACCTGTTTCATTTGAAGCTACTTTCTTAGCCATCGCCAAATACTATCGACTCACGTCTGATATCGATTTAACCTTTATACGATTAGGATTCAGTAGGCGGTAGAAGAAAACTTTTTGAATGAATACTAAGGACACCATTTCCTTTGCTATTTACCCATTTTCGACGGAACTCGTAGTTTTTCAAGATAAAACGTGTCCCATAAGTACTAGGTGGTAGGACTTTTCTGCAAAGTTCGTCTAAGTAGGCACCACCGCTTTGCCAGTTATTCTGCCGCCAAGCAGTAGTGCGCAAGCATTGCTGTGTTCCGGTTTGAAGGGCACTGTAGCTAGTAAAATTACTGGGCAAATGAGACTTTATGAACTGATCTCACAGTCTAGTAATTTTATCACTATTTAGAGTTCCGAGTGACACGGCAACTTATATGGGCAGCCGTGTCGCTTAATATCAGGCGAGTGGCTAGCTCGTCAAGTCATTCGTTACCACAAAAAAAAATGACTATTAGCTACTTGGGTGTAAACTTTAGTCTTAACATGGGTGTAAAAAAGTGGTTTTGCAGTTACAAGCAAACAATTGAAGGGGTGAGAATAAAAAGGGTTTAACTGATTTTTTTCACAAAATGACTTATGGGTATCGTTGGATTCAGCGTGAAATTATCTACAATAATACATTCTCAAAATGCCGAAATTAAGCTTAAATCTCGAGATTTTGAGTCTAAAAACGGTTTATCTGTCACAGGAACACAGTTCGCTTAGCATAAAAATAATATTATATTTATTTTATTAAATTATATTTTTACAGTAATTGTATGAATTAGTACTATATTAAGTATTTTAAAATAGAATTAAAACGATTTCAAGCAACTGAAACTTACATAAACCTTTTCTATTACCTTATAACCACTCTACATTAAAATGATGCCGTTGAAGTTTAAAGTTAATTTTCTCGAAACTATCTATTTGACAGTTAAACCCTTTTTATTCTCAACCCTTCAATTAACATACATATAAACCAATAAAAAAAACGACAGGGAAAAAGATCACCCTATTTCTTCCCACAGGTGCCGGTAGTCCTCTAAAATTCTACTAGTTGGTAGGACTTTGTTGCAAAGTTCGTCTAGGTAGGTACCACCGCTTTGCCAGTTATTCTGCCGCCAAGCAGTAGTGCGCAAGCACTAATGTGTTCCGGTTTGAAGGGCACTGTAGCTAGTGAAATTACTGGGCAATTGAGACTTTATGATCTGATCTCACAGTCGAGTAATCTTATTACCAGACTGTGCTGATGTCTCAGGATGATGTGCGCAGTGCAGTGTTGCTCGGAACTCTATTTTGGGGTTCCGATTGACACTGTTCTGTTATGGGCAGCCGTGGCGCTTAACATCAGGTGAACGTCTAGCTCGTCCAATCATTCAGTAACATAAAAAAAAAAACTCAAATCCAGCTATTTTAAAATATATATAGAATTTGCATCATATCTTCCTTCAATTGGTTTCCATTGGTTAAGTAAATAAAAAAAACAATATCATTCATAACTGGCGTGACTATAACCATCATCGAAATCCAAGACCGAAAACTTTATTCATAACTCCACCGCAAAGAACCACGTAAATTTCTACTGAACCCTAGCATTTTTACCTAAATATCTGTAACCATTTATTTTTCCTTTCAAGTCATTTTACTTGGTATCGTGCAAAGTTTTATGACTTCGCCGTAACGACTTCTATTGATTTCTTCTTTTTTTTGACCCAGTATTGGGGTGAATCGGCAGTCTTTCGGTTTTGCTTGGGTTTGGTGGTTCATTTTTTGATGGGGTTGGTTTTTATGCGACTGAGGAAGCGAGGTTAGTTTTTCTTCCTTTTTTGCATGAGCTGATTGGCTGTTCTAGCTATCTTGCTGCATTGTACCACTGTATGATGTGCACAAATATTGAAAAAAAGCATTTATATCTACTTCCATGTCCTACTAATTTTCAGTTACAATAATTATGTAGTACATATAATTTGATTTTCCAAAACTTTTCTCACTTTAATTTTTTTCTGTTCTTGCGTGTTACAACTTTTACATTGCACATATGAAGAAAATATCATTATGATTATTTTTTACGTTAAAAATACCTTTCTATTTATATTACCGCTACATTAGGTGGTTTACTAGGTGGTAGGACTTTGTTGCAAAGTTCGTCTAGGTAGGTACCACCGCTTTGCCAGTTATTCTGCCGCCAAGCAGTAGTGCGCAAGCACAACTGTGTTCCGGTTTGAAGGGCACTGTAGCTAGTAAAATTACTGGGCAATTGAGACTTTATGATCTGATCTCACAGTCGAGTAATCTTATTACCAGACTGTGCTGATGTCTCAGGATGATGTGCGCAGTGCAGTATTACTCGAAACTCTATTTTGGGGTTCCGATTGACACTATTTTGTTATGGGCAGCCGTGGCGCTTAACGTCAGGTGAACGGCTAGCTCGTCAAATCATTCAGTAACATAAAAAAAAAAATACAAAACCAAACACCGCGCCGAAAGAAAGCCAAACAAAGCCAAAGGAAAATCGACCCTGATAGACAAAGGAAATTCGGTCACCCGATAGTCAATGCAGTCCCATAACTTTAGAATTTATTTCACTGCAACATTCTAAAGCTAAATTTGGTACCAGAAAAAAAGCACGGTATAAACGGCAAACAAGTACACATTATATAGGTACTTCATTCTTCTCGTAAAGGCTAATCACCATTACCAATCCAGACCAGTCATATTTTTTTTTACTAGACTTGTATGTATATAACTGTCACTGTTGATCCTCCATATTTTAGTAGTATTTAAGTAAAATACACTTTTAATTTAATTTTAGACTTTTATTAGATCAAACAATATAATGCGTATGAGATGATGCAATGATCAATGTTGCCCGGTCACACCACCAAAAAGTATCTAAAAACTATTTACAATATTGCCAGTATTGGCATATGGTTAAGACGACCTATATCTATTACAACATCATCCTTATTTTATTTAAAAATGCTTTTAATGCATTTACTACACCTATACAGAACTGCTAGGACTGGAACTATAATGGTTAGGTAGATATATCAGACAAAATAATAGTAATATATATCAAAAGGCATCATACATCTCAAGGTAAGAACCGACTTAAGACAATTTACAAACTTAACTTATAGTTATGGTAGGTTACATGTATTTTAGGACATAATAGTTTATTTTTAATTATCTTTTCCAGATTATCATGATAAACACAAATTAAGTATCTAATCAACTCAGTAAGTATAGAAAGTATGAAATTAAATATGTTATTTTACACAAAGTTGTTTTAGTTAGTGCCTAACTATAGACATAATGAGTACATAGATTAAGACCTAAGACACCTACTGCTGTATAAATCTTTGAACAGGTTTAATCTGCCTCCCGCTCCTTGTCACATACTTATGTGAATACTTACTGTCAGCACCTGGAACATCTGGAGGATCAGGATCACTGCTAGTCTGCTGTTTACTTACATGTTTAGCTTGTACCGGACTTAATATTGGAGGTCTTGGAACTTTCAAGATGTGCTGCCTGTTTCTTCTGCAACTTGAACCTTCTGGTGCTTCTACTATGTAAGATCTAGGTTCTGTACACTTCTTCTTGACTATGCCAGGTGACCATAAGCTTTCAGGACTTTTCTTATATAATATCTGATCTCCTTCTTCTAAATTTGATAATTTTTTTGTTTTCCTATCATAGTACTGTTTCATTCTATCTACATTTTCATTTTTACAATTAATATGATCATCAAACTTGATAACTTTTGATTTTAAATTTTCTTTCACCGTGGGAAGCTGTGTTCTAAGTGAACGTGACATCAATAATTGAGCAGGTGAAGCAATTTTACCTCTTGGTGTAGTACGGTATTGTAGTAGAGCAAGGTAAGGATCTGTGCCTGCTTCTTGGCACTTTGTTAGGATTCTCTTAGCTACTTTCACACCTGACTCGGCCAAACCATTTGATCTTGGCAAGTATGGACTCGAGGTAGTATGTTGGATACCCCACTCATATATGAAATTTTTAAACTCAGCTGATGAGAATGGAGGTCCATTATCAGACTGAAGAATTACTGGTATGCCTTGACGACTGAAAACTGATTTTAATACCATAATTAGAGCTTTAGCGCTTGTGTTAGGTATTGTAGCTAATTCTATGAAGTTTGAGTAATAATCTTCAATAACTACATACTTTTTACCTTTGCAGTCAAAGAAATCTACACCTACTTTCTCCCATGGCAAAGTAGTTTGCTCATGTGGCTGCATTGGTTCAGGTGGATTAGCATTCCTATGTGCTAAGCATGTTAGACATGACTCAACTATATTTTTTATATCTGTTGACATGAATGGCCAGAAAACAATACCTCGTGCAAAGCTTTTTGATCTGTCAATCCCAAGGTGACCACTGTGTATTATCTTGAGAATTTCTGGTCGAATTTTCTTAGGTATAATAATGCTGTTACCTCGGAATACCAGATCAGCTTCGGTATGTATGTCACTTCTGAAGTTCCAATATTCTTGTACTGACTTGTGTACTTTTTTCTTACATGATGGCCAGCCTGTTTGACAGTAGGTCTTCAACATCTGCATGCTATCGTCGGTGGTTGTAGATTCTTTCAGCCACTGCAGACGTTCTGAAGAGACAGGTAAATTTTTAATTAGCATATTGACATGGACAATGACATCATCATCAAGTTCATCTGAACTAGATTCTGGTAAGGCTGCTCGAGATAATGTATCAGCAATGTACATTTCAGAACCTCTTTTATAGCAGACTTCTAGACAATAGGCTTGTATTTTCATCATCATGCGCTGTAGACGAGTTGGAACTTCCACAAGAGGCTTTTTGAATAAAGTAATCAATGGACGGTGATCAGTTTCAACGGTGACTACTTGACCATAAATGAATTGATGAAATCTGATACAACCAAAGACTATTGCATATAATTCTTTTTCAATTTGTGCCATTCTTTGTTGTGTTTGAGTTAGTGTTTTAGATGCATAGTATATAGGGTGACCTTTTTGTAACAAAACTGCACCCACAGCAATGCTACTTGCATCAACAGACAAAGTGATCTGTTCATTGACATCAAAATGCCCTAAAACTGGAACACTGCAAATTAGACTTTTAAGATGATTAAAAACTTGCTCATAATTAGCATTCCACATGAACATAGCATCTTTTTTGAGTAAGTCTCTTAAAGGACTAACTTCAAAAGCAAGATTATTTATGAAAGGACTCAAATAATTCAAAAGACCTAAAAACCTTTGCAAATCTTTTGTGCATGATGGAGAAGGCATGTCTTTTATGGCTCTGACTTTGTCTGGATCAGGTGTAATTCCATCACCTGAGAAAATATGACCTAGGTATTTAACCTGCTGAGTAGCAAAAGTACATTTTGACTTATTGAATTTGACATTGAACTGTGCTGCTCTTTCAAAGACTAACCTTAGACGCTCATTATGTTCAGCCAAAGTAGCTCCTGATATCATCAGATCATCGCTGTAGACAGCAATTCCAGGGATATCTCCAAAGGTTTCAGTCATCACCCGATGGAAATATTCTGGTGCACAGTTGATACCATATGGAAGTCGTTTGAAACGATACCTACCAAAAGGTGTATTGAATGTGGTGAGGTATGAACTTTCCTCATCCAGACGGCACATCCAAAAACCACTACTGGCATCAAGGGTTGAAAAGAATTTTGAACCTGCGACCTTGGAACGAATCATATCTACTGTTGGAATTGGGTAATGTGATCTAGAGACAGCTTCATTTAAGTTTCTAGGATCTAGGCAGACACGTAATTTCCCATTTTTCTTCTCTACTAATAAAAGTGAGCTTACCCAGTCTGTAGGCTCCGTGACCTTCATGATGACATCCATGGTTTCCATGTTATGTAGCTCATTCTCGAGGCTCTTGTATAATGCAAATGGTACTTTTCGTGGTGCATCGACTTTTGGCTGGACACCTTCTTGTACTGTAATGTGACAAAGACCTGGGAGACAGCCTAACCCTTCAAATACAGACTTATAATTATCGATCAAATTATTAAGTTGTTCCCTAGACTGACTTTCTTGACTCACTGAAATTTCACTATTCATATGATATATACGCTGTACTAGGCCTAATTTAGTACACGTGTGGTGTCCAATCACTGTCGGTGAATTTGTATTGGCAATTATGAAAGTGACTCGACTCGACTTATTTTTGTTTTGTAATTTATATTGTATTAATAGCTCACATTCACCAAAAACAGAAATTGTATCACCACTGTATGACATTATTTTACTGGAACACTTATTTACGGGCACATTAACATTTAAAGACTTAAATATTTTATAGGATATGACATTTGCATCGCTGCCTGTATCAAGCACACAGCTGACATTGACATTATTGATTACTAAGGGTATACACCAATCAGCACTTGATTTAATTTGTGATTTAATATGACCTATAAATAGTTCTTCTGTTTCTTGATCAACTTGAATATTCCTGACGTTTTTTCTGTTGCGACACATTGACTGGAAATGATTCTTGACACCACATGCACGGCATACAGCACCAAAAGCTGGACACTTGTATCTATGGACTTGACCGCATCTTCCACATACTGACTTTGAAACTAACTTGGATTGATCTTGTGACTTACTGTTGTTACGAGACTGTGACGTTGATCTATTCTTATTATTGTAGTTTGTCGACTTTTTCTTTTGCATGTACAGTACTGACGACTGGTCGTCTACTGAAGACAATGTTGACGCTTGTTGACTGGTTTGGAAAACGGTTTTTGCATATTCTACCGATTCGTCTAAAGAAAACTTATCTTCGAGAAGAAGTTTTTCTTTTATATGTTTGTACTTGTCATGCATGTTGCAAATAAAAATATCTTTGACGAGGCGATCTTGTAACGAAGAAAACTTGCAGGACTGGCTTAAGTTTTTCAATGTAGCGACAAAATCTTCTATGGACTCGTCTGGCCCTTGTTTATATGTGAAAAACTTGTGCGACTCGAATGTTACATTAGTTTTCGGTACAAAATGTTCTTCGAAAAGTTTGAGTACCTGTTCGAACGTAACCTCATCTTCGTCCACGCCGAATGAGTTGAAAATTTCTACACCTTTTTCACCTATGTAATGCAAAAATAAGGCGACTTTTCTTGCATTATTTTCTTCATCGAGCAATGCAGCACGTAAATATATTTTAAAAGCTTGGCGGAATCTTCTCCAGTTAACACATAAGTTTCCTGAAAATATCATTGGCGCGCAACCAGCCATATTGAATTTTGTTGAACTTGACGACGCCATTTCAATCGGTTTTCTTATTTTCGGTGGTCGGTGTGTGACATTATCGTTTTCTTCATGACTTGACATAGTTTATTATATCTTGTTTACTTCTGACACCATATTTTAGTAGTATTTAAGTAAAATACACTTTTAATTTAATTTTAGACTTTTATTAGATCAAACAATATAATGCGTATGAGATGATGCAATGATCAATGTTGCCCGGTCACACCACCAAAAAGTATCTAAAAACTATTTACAATATTGCCAGTATTGGCATATGGTTAAGACGACCTATATCTATTACAACACTCCAGAGCAGCGATCGTCATCATTCCCACTGCTGGGGCATGGTCCTTCTGTCTTCAATCCTGGGCGCGGTTTGGAACGGCTAGGGCTAGGGCCACCGCTAAGCCGTTGCATACTCGCTCAAAGTGCTCCAAATCAGCGTTCAGTAGTAAATGCCATTTTTGAAGTAAAACTTCTTTACGCACGCTTGACTTGGGGAGTAAACTGGTGAATGCGAAGCAAACGAAAGTTGAAGTTATTAGAAATAAGTACTTATGTGTATGTATGTTTTTGTTATTGGCTGTATATTATGTATGTTCATGTTAATAATAGGCTTAATTCATAAATATAAAAATAATTTAACAAAAAACACGGACCCAGGTGTTTGTAAAATGCAGATAAAAAAGTTGAAGTTAGATGACGTAGATCTTAATATATTACCAACATTACAAAGTAAAAAAATTGTATTATTATGTTGGTATATCCGGTCAATTTGTAATTGTCAAGATGGGACATTAACATTAAACAGCAAAAACAAAGTTATACCGGCCCATAGATGGAGCTAAACTAAACAAGTTTTACTTCAGTCTGGTCTTAAAGCACTCTTTTTTTGTCAGTGGTAAGTTTTCTCTTCTAATGACTGTAGCTAACTTTGCTAAGATTTATGTACAGATTACTTACGGATAGACAGATTTGCCTTGAGTTACAGTAGAATTATTCCGAGCATGGAACTACAATCTAGATTTGGAGACACTAAAGGACATGTGTCACAAATATGGAATGTTCAATGTTACCAAACATAACAACGCAGTTGAATTCTCTACCCTCTCATTTTACTGAAATGTTTACCGTCAGTTTCCACCAACTAAACATTCACAAAAACTTGCAAGTTGTTTTCACGTTTGAATTGTGTGTTTTTTTATGTTAAGGAATGATATGACGAGCTAGTCGTTCCCCTGATGTTAAGCAACACGGCTGTCCGTATCAGTTGCAGTGTCACTCGGAACTCTGAACTATAGTTCCGCGTTAGAGTTCCGAGTGACACTGCGCACGTCATCCTGAGACATCAACACCGTCTAGTAGTAAGATTAGTAGATTGTGAGATTAGATCATAAAGTCTCTTTTGCTAAGTAATTTCACTAGTTGCAGTGCTCTTCAAACCGGAACACAATAGTGCTTGTGCACTACTGCTAGGCGGCAAAGCGGTTGTAACTAGGTAGGTAAACGGACTTTGCAGAAAAGTCCTACTACCTAGTGAATTTGAATGTGTGCGATCGATGCGAAATGAAACATGTTTGATATATTATCCCATGTAGATATAAACTACTCTAAACTCACGTCAATTAAAAGTCGAAATTACTCAGACCAGGTTTCGGACATATAAGTCGGTCGGAGTAATTTTGACTGTTAAATGACGTAAGTTTAGCCGTTATTAATTTTACAAAGTGTATCATACTCACGATAGTTTCCAAAATCTACTTCTCTCAAGAAAGTACCGGAAAAAGGTCAATACACAAAAGGTTAATTATTCAACCAAATTTATTTTATCGCCTTCAAAGTGTAGCATACTTTTATTCATATTCGTCTTCTTCTTCAGTAACGATACATTTACGCCAACGAATAAATCAAAACATTTTTAAACGTTTCTTCCGGAATTGAGTTTAGTTCTCACTGCGAATTTTCCTTTATGTTTTTTCCAACATAAGTTTAGTTCCTGTTTCAACATATGTTTAGTTCCCAAAGTTCCAAACTGCGTCGCAGCTGCAAATCAAACAAGCCGATTGGTGCCGCTGTCGAGCTCTTATTAGCGGGGAGAATGGTATCGACAAACATTCTTGTTTGGGGTACGGGGCCCTTATTTAATCAGAAACACACCTGCTTGCTTTGATTCCTCTATTGTATAGATTGCGGTGACCATGAGGCTGGAGGAAGCTGTTTAACGTAGAAGAACCTACAACTTTTTTATCCATACCACTTGTATAACCCCAAAATGGGAATAATGTGCAATTACCTATGTCGTGGTCAGGTCAATCGCTGTGTAAAACGCCGTGCCTTTGGACGCTTATAAGGGGGGGGATATAAGGTATAAGGGGAGTTGTCATAATCACCACGCCGCTGCCCATTCCCTGGGTATTCCCTTAGCCGTAACACACGGCCAGTACCATGTTTTGATAATACTGTTTTAACCCGCTTAAATTATAGCTATAAAGAAAGATGGATACTTACAGGTACGTGCGTGTGTTAATGTGCGCATACATTGAGTTTCTGGAACGATAGCTCAGTTGGTAGCCCTGCCTTCTAAACTGTGGGTTGTGGGTTCAATTCCCACCCAGGAAAAATATTTGTGTGATGAACATAGGTGTTTGTTCTGTGTCTGGGTGTTATATTGTATTCTATGTATTTATTTACAAACAAAAAGTATTTAAGGATTGTATCAGGTATCTGGTTTTCCCATAGTACAAGTTTTGTTTAGGTTGGGGCTAGATGGTCTTGTGTGAGATGTCCACAGATATTATTATTATTAATTCCCACGACTCGATGCCGTATAAAAAAATTTACTATACATTTATAAAAACCTAGAACACGTATCACACAGTCCGTTTCCGGAAAGCTTCGCTCTCTTTTGTCTTATTTCATTGGTAATACGGTGCATAATTTATAGAAGATTATTTTCGCGAGATTAAATGGTTTACCATTATCATGGTCACAGGTAATGGGTAAATATAACAAATGAATAGCGTTGATTGCTTCGCAAACATAGCGGTGAGACTTCGAGTTAGCACTTGATTAGTTAGCGTTTAAGGTGCTTCGTCGATGTTAGGTGTGAGTAAAAGAATATTGGTATTGGTATAAGACAATGTGGACTTTTCAAAGTAAAACTTCTTTACGCACGCTTGACTTGGGGAGTAAACTGGTGAATGCGAGGCGAACGGAAGTTAAAGTTGGTTCACGTAGATCTACAGTGTCAACATAATAATACAGTTGAAAATTTTATTATTATGTTAGTATGTCCGGTAAAATGACAATTTGCAATTGTCAAGATGGCGACATTAACATTCAACAAAGCAAAAGTTATACTGGCCGATAGATGGAGCTAAACTAAAGAAATTTTACTTTAGTCGTGTGGTCTAAATCACACTCGTTTTTGCACTGTGAATTTCAAATTCACACAATTCAATTCACAGTCATATTCAAATTCAGAATTCAGTCTATAAATAAATTTGTTCTTTAAAAGTCTTCTATATTCCCTTAATCAATGAAAATAATAATCAAAATATCTTCATCCATTTAAGAACTACGATGCCGCCTGACACATACACATATACATCCCTCTGTTTGGTCGGGGGTTAATAAATAAACAGAGAAAACCAGGAGATACTTACGCCTCACTGAAGACGCAAAGGTCATCTTTTAACATAACCGTATTTCTACATACGTACGTAACTTATTTAAGCAAACCACTTTCGAAAAGCTGATGTCTAATCTTTCCCTCAGTTATTCACATCTATGGACCCAATAGAGAATTAAGATCCTTTAGCAATGTGTATCCTTAGAAGTGCTCAAATATTTAGGCAAATTCTTAATAATACTCAAGTTGACATCAACAACGCACTAAGTATACAAGCCCAAAACCACTTGATTGTTTCAGTTAGCCCTAGTAAAGGTAAAAGGTTTTGGGATTACTTGATCGGAAGATCTTGGTACATATTGAATGGGATTAGGAAAATTTTCGTTTTGTGTCTCGAGGCGTTATCAGAGTTAGGATAAAATTTATGTATACCTATCTAGAGAATAGCAGCAGCATTATCCTCGGTACATTAAAATCTTCATTTCAAATCTACATTTTATGGAGGAGCCTTCTGTTCAGACGTTTTCCGGCTGTTAATGTGTGTGCGCGTGTATATGTGTGCGTATGTGTGTGTGTGTGTGTGTGTGTGTGTGTGTGTGTATGTGTGTGTGAGTGAGTGAGTGAGTGTGTGGGTGAGTGTGGGTGAGTGTGTGTGTGATAAGCGACGAACAAGCAGTCAACCCACCTGATGGTAAGCAGTAACTGTCACCTATGAACATCTGGAACAGTATACATGCCAGACACGTTCAAAAAATGCTATTTAGTGCTGCTAAATAAGTAATCGCATTTTGATCACGCGTCGCATGTAAACTAAAAATCAATACCTGCTCCTTGATTTACTTTTAAGTGAACTGTCATGTGTCAAACTCTATGTATTGACAGTTAATTTGTGACATGTTTTTATTGTGTACTGTTAGGTTTTGTGATTAATTTTATTATTTACTTTTATAGCAGAAATGTGCACGCTAAGTTTGCATGATTTCATATTTTATTTTTTTATTTTATACACATTTTATTTGATCATAACAGTTAAGTATTAATGAATTAGAAGAAAATTATTCAAAGTGGAGTTAAGTATTAATACAAGGAAATTCTTCAAAGTGAAACGGTTTCTGATTTTCTCAGTACTCAGCAAATATCAAAGTAAAGATAAAGGTAAATATTTTATTATAGGTAACTGCAAAACCTGCGTTTTTAGTCATAACATTGCATGTGTATCAAATATTTAAGTAACTAATTTATTTATTTGTTAAGCGTTGAAATAACGATCATTTTTGTATAAGTACCTATACTTTATATCAATCCAGTGTTATTACCCAAATGCGTTTGGTTTTTATACCGTAAGCTTTGTGTGTAACTAATTCTCACTAATATTGTAAAGGCGAAAGTTTGTATGTGTGTATGTTTGTTACTCTTTCACGCTCAAACGACTGGACGGATTTGGAGGAAATTTGGAATATAGATAGCTTATATAGTGGATTAACACATAGGCTACTTTTTATCTGCGGGTGAAACCGCGGGGCGAAGGTAGTAAATAAATAAAGCAGCGTAAGGTCCTACAGGGTAAACGATGCATTGGTGACGCCTCCTCCGGTGTTCTTCAGGTGTCCATAGGCTACGGTGTCCACTTCCCGTCAGGTGGGCCGTATGCTTGTTTGCTCCCTTTAACAAAAAAAAAACGGTAAACTAATCCTGTGCAAGATTTTCTGAGATTTCAGACAGTGTTTAATACTTTAAATTTTCTATGTTAAGGTATGACTTGACAAGCTTGTCGTTTGCTTGATGTTATGTGACACGGCTGCTCATATCTGCTGCAGTGTCATCGCGTGACACTGCACTGCGCACGTCATAATAAGATACCAGCACAGTCTATCTAGTAATAAGATATCTAGACTGTGAGATTAGGTCATAAAGTCTCTTTTGCCTAGTAATTTAACTAGCTACAGAGCCCATCAAAACAAAAATGCCGAAATACAGCTAAGCACAGGCTTGCGCACTACTGCTTGGCGGCAGAATATCTGGCAAAGTGGTGGTGTAAATAAGGTACCAACCTACATAGATCTACTTTGCAGAAAAGTTCTGCCTCCTAGTAATACGTTGTAGCATGAAAGATGATTTTATACGTTTTAGGTCTAAATATTAATCCACGTTCCAGACTTTTGCTCTATAGAGCAGACCTGTGTATCTAGGGCGTAACAAAAACAATTGTCTAGACCGATAAATTTTAGCCTCTGAACCGTTTGGTCAATAACCTAGAATATAAATTACTACGAAGGACTTTGCGTTTAATAATTTCAACTACGCTAAGCAATCAGAAATTATGAAATTATATTTTGGGTGTTGAAATTTATTTTGAATAGATTTATTTTATCAAGGATTTAAAATGGTTTTTAACCAGTGTGTGTAATGACTGGTAATGGTACTGAGATGTGGTCTTGGATCTTACTGTTGGCCTCGTTAGTAAGCTCGCACAACTCGTCACCGTGAGAAAGCTCATCCACATCTCGTAGAACCGCGAAAATCTCGTACAGTTCGTTTCTCGAGATCATTTCTGCCACATACCTGCAAGTTGTGGAATGAATGAGCTACTATCTGAGGTATTTCCGCTAAGCTACTACATGGGGCATTTCAAACGACGGGTAAATAGAAGGCAAAAAAGGTAGGCAACGTATCGGCAGCGCCCCTGGTGTTGCAGGTGTCTATAGGCGACGGTAACTGCTCCTCATCAGGCGGGCCGTCAGCTTGTTTGTCTATTAAAAAAAAGTAAACTCAAAGTCGCGCAATGAGCTATGGAAGAGAGCTATGCTCGGTATTTCTCTGCGAGATAAGATCCAAAATGAGAAGATCCACAAGAGAACTAAAGTGATCGATATAGCTCTTAGAATCAGCAAGTTGAAATGGCAATGGGCAGGCCACATAGCTTGTAGAGCTACCTAGCTTCTCGAGTGGCGACCACGAACTGGAAGACGCAACGTAGGTTGCCTCCCCACTAGGTGGACCAGCGATCTGTCGAAACCGTGGGGAGCCAAATGGATGCAGGAAGCAAGCAGCCAATCAAAGCGAAGCTCTGTGGGGGAGGCTTATGTTCAGCAGTGGAGGTCTGCAGGCTGTTGGTTATGATGATTTAAAATGGTATCATGCCGGTTGATGATGTTGACGATGAAGACTTCTCATCAATTTTATGTAAATAAAGTGCTTAAATAGTTTTCATTAAATTGACCCACAAAAGTGATCCTTAAAGTTTCCAGACTCAAAATTAAAATATATATACCTACTAATAGTTTGGAAAAACGTTTACAACTACTGTTTTGATCAGGTTCTCGACTGGTGAATACATACTGAAGACGGGCAGCATTAGCTAGCTTCCACTGCGACCTGGTCAAAACCGCGGGAAGCCGTTAGATGCAAGAAGCCTATGCTGAGCAGTGGATGACTTCAGACTGATTCTGATGACTACTATTTTATATCCAGAAACGGATTGAAGTAAAACTTTTTTAGTTTAGTTCCATCTATCGGCTGGTATAACTTTTGTTTTTGCTTTGTTTAATGTTGATGTCACCATTTTGACAATTGTAAATTGTCCTTTTATCGGACATACCAACATAATAATATAAAGTTTTAACTTTGTTGTGTTCACGATGGAAGTCTACGTGAACCAACTTCAAGTTCCGTTCGCCTCGCATTCACCAGCTTACACCCCAAGTCAAGCGTGCGTAAAGAAGTTTTACTTCACTAATGACAATGATAATGATGATACTGGTGATAGTGGTGATGATGGTGACGACTCCACCATTCTTACAGATAATCAAATATGGCTAAAGGTGCAGAAGCGGACATAGAAAAGATGAAGATCCTGGAAGATCGGATAAAAGCGCCCTCTGTATGGGGAAGAGTGCCATGCGGTATCAGGTTTGAAGATCTACAAGACAGGAGATATGATGATGCAATAAGGCTACTGAAGAAGCATTATTTACCTGAAGAGGTGAGACACTAATAAACATTTTTTTGAACGGGTTATTGCTACTGGTCTCTATCGACCTTTACAACGTCACCAGGTGGGAGAGCTTAAGGCGTCAAAAGTGGGACTGGCTCAAGGGCACCCCTGGGGTGCGAGCCTCGCCTTGAGCCGTTGCCGGATAAGAGGAACTAGAGAATTACGTCCACTGGATTGGATTGAAAGTCGCGACCGTTCTAGCTAACCTATGGGAAGTACGTCAATCTCACCGGCGCGGCGCCACCGTAAAAAAACTATGCTAAAGTTTTTTAATTAAAACGTAATAAGCTTATCCTTCCTTCCTCTGCTTACAAGAAACTCTATTCGAAGTTTCAAAAGAAAATATCAAAGTTACAACAGAAGGAACAAGTATAGGCGCAAAAAGTGCCCGCGTCTCAGACTGTTCCTTAATTAAGAAACTGACAAAAAGATGAATTGCCGGTTCGGAAATCTTAATTTACTTAATTAAGTTATTTTGCGCCAACGAAAAACTGACTGAAAAACAATCGAGTGAAATTAAGTTGGAGCGTGTGTGAGAGCGATTGACGGGTAGCGCAGTTGTATAAAACGCGATAAAAATTAAAAATTTGAAGTATGGTGACCATTGTATGTCGGACATTCTATTCATTGATTCACATTTTAAAATAGTTAAGTTAGTTAGTTAGTTTTTTAGTTACATTTTAAAAGTTCTTTTCTTACGTAAAGTACTGAAATCCCCAAAGTGTGCGTTTTAGTATTATTTTATGGCAGCTCAATATCTACAACTAGTACACGGCTAACACTCACGAGGTACAGTCGAATAACTTGACCGGTGTTCGGGCAATTTAGATGCCCATCCTCATGGAGTACGTGCGGCGGCGGTGGCGGCTCGGCGCTGACTACCATTTTTTACGATGATGGCGCGAAAACTAGCTCCTGTAAAAATTCTGACAACTTGCAACCCAAAATCAGCTAGGCGTACGTAACTTGATTGCTTCACATAGAAACACAAATTTGTATTGATTTGATAGTTTCAAGACGTTGTTTATGTACAAAGTTACAGTGAAAATTTTCAAATGGTTCTTTGAAACCATTTGAAATTTTAGGTCAAACCTAATTTTTTCTGTGTACGAATATTTAATACATTTATAATAAATCTGATTCCGCTTTCACTCCCACTATACCCTTATATCCCCTGAATACTTAAAAAATTCTTCGAGATTTTTTTAATAAACCTCTTTTAAGCCTTTATTAAGCGAATAGCGTTATCCAGTTTAAATATAATTTCATTCGCATTTCAATTGGTAAGTTGATTAAAAAACCTGGATAAACTGCTGAAATAATTTTACAAACAATTTTTTAATCTCCCCTTCGGATTTTTTGTGAGGATTGTGCACTTTAATTAAATTATTTCTCAAGTTACTTTTACAGAACAAACCTTTTAAAAACAAATGTTTAATTTTTAATAGAAGTTTAATGAACTCTTTATTTCAGTGGAATATTTTAAAATAATGAATATGATAGACGATACTACCATATTTACGGGGGTGGAGCATTAAAAAGAGGCATATATATTAAGTTCGCCTATTAACTTGTTTTATTTTTAGGCAATATTATATATTCTATCTATCTATAAACAATAGACGTAAAATTATTTTTTTTTTAAATTATTTTTTATTATTATAGTCTTGCATATTGTAAATTTCATTGTTGAGATAATAAAGAGTAATCTATCTGTCTATAGACTTATTTAATTTTTTGCATAGTATCGTAAGTCGAAATCCATTTCGCGCTTGTCCTATAAGAAGCTCATTTTAAAATATCAGATTTTCACATTTAGTATTCTTCAAGTTATTATAGAAAAACAAAATAATTTGATTATATATCAACATCATAAAATGAAATACATTAAAGTATGGCAACAAAAAATTACAATAAATATAAGTTACAACTTTAAAAACATTATTAACAAAATAAATACGTCATCCAAGTCACCACCGCGCGGTAAGGTTCCCAGAATACTAGCAGCATTACCTCGCTGAATCAGAAGACTTAGCTTCTGAACCAAATATGTGCCAGCTCTGGGATCCCCCGAGGCGAGAACCACTCTAGTAGAGATACCTATATTTTTTTATATAGTTATATTTTTATAATACTTTTTTTTCATATCACTTGACGGAAAGTGAAGATGAGGTCGACTATATCTATATCTTCTGGGCAAGCGTGATATGCATCAAGCTATTATATATATTACACCTATTACCTTACTCTTGTTTTGATGTCGCGAGCTGATCCACTCTTTTGCTGTTCGAATGATAAATGAGTTAGCGAAACGCTTAGTACATAAGGTGGTAGTACATAAGGGTGGAACAAATATCCGTGTTTTGTAATGTCGTGACGAGCTAGCCGCTCGCCTGATGTTAAGCGACACGGCTGCCCATATCAGTTGCAGTGTCACTCTGAACTCTAAAGTCTATAACTACACACGTCTACATAAGTCTATAGTTACACGTGACACTGAACTGCGCACGTCATACTGAGACATCATCTCAATCTAAATATATATAGGTCTTTACCTATGAAATTGCCGTATTGCAGTACAGACTTTTTCAAACAAAAAAAAGTTTTGATTGGCTATGAATTCTAAATTCAAATTAATTTTGTTTTAAAAATATGACATTCTATTTACAATATAAGTCTTTTGTTTATTGATTAGCGTTGTATTTTCATTACATTTCAACATTTTTCCTCATAATGGATACTTTGTAATTTCGTGTAATTATGGAATATGAGTTCCGTCGTGGCACCAACGCGGCACAAACGACACGTAACATCAACGACGTTTACGGAGAGAACTGTACAAACGAACGTACAACCCGTTATTGGTTTGCTCGGTTCCATTCTGGGAATTTTGACTTGAAAAATGAACCTCGTGGTTTTCCGGAAACTTTGGTCAACAATGATGAATTAAAGGCGATTGTGGAAGCTGATGAATCTCAATCTACAGCTGAGCTGGCAGCAGCTTTTGATAATAGCATCAAAACAATATTGGTCCATTTGCGACAGATTGGCAAGATAAAAAAGTTTTATAGATGGGTGCCCCACGAACTTAACGATCGCCAGCGCAACGTACGCGTCGAGACTTGCCTTGCGCTGCTTAACAGGCACAGAAATGAAGGAATTTTGAACCGAATTGTTACGTGCGACGAAAAATGGATTCTTTTTGACAATTGAAAGCGCTCAGCAAGTTGGTTAGATCCTGGTTCGGTACCACAGCAATGTGCAAAACGAAAAATGACCCCTAGAAAGGTGATGGTCACAGTTTGGTGGTCTAGTGCTGGTGTGATTCATCATAGCTTTTTACAAAACGGCGAGAGCATTGCTGCAGATGTGTACATTGAAGAACTGACCACAATGATGGCGAAACTCGCACGTCTGCAACCAGCTTTGGTCAATCGGTCGTCTCCACTGCTACTTCACGACAACGCGCGACCCCATACTGCACAACAGACCGTCTCTAAGCTGCATGAGTTGGGTTTGGAAGCTCTCCCTCATCCGCCATACTCACCAGATCTTGCGCCTACCGACTATTACTTTTTCCAAAATTTGGACAACTTTTTAGCGGGAAAAAAATTCAATTCCTGAGAGGCAGTACAAAACGCCTTTGAAGAGTTTGTTGTCTCCCGTCCTGCTGATTTTTTCAAGAAGGGCATCCATAAACTGCCACAGCGTTGGCAAAGATGCATTGATTGCAGGGGTGATTACTTTGAATAAAAGAAATAAATAAGTTCGAAAAAAAAATACTTTAACTTTTTTCAAACAAAACGGCAATTTCATAGGTAAAGACCTTATAACTCAAAGGTGACTGACTGACTGACTGACATAATGATCGCACCGCACAGCCTAAATCAAGCTGAAATTTGGCATGCAGGTAGATGTTATGACGTAGGCATCCGCTAAGAAAGGATTTTTCGAAATTACACCCTTAAAAGGGTGAAATGGGTGGTTGAATTATTTTCCCATAAGCCACGCCACGGGCGAAGGTGCGGGCAGAAGCTCGTCTAGTAATAAGATTACTGGACTGTGAGATCAGCTGGGTGATGACGTAACTTGATTGCAACCGATAGAAACACAAATGTATGGATTTGACAGTTTGAATACGCAATTTATGTGTATAGCTAGTATGTTTTTTTTAAATTTTGTTGCATTGCTGTCAAAGTTATGCCAGTCTTATTTGCCCAGTAATTTCACTAGCTACAGTATGTATGGGCTGTTATAATTCCAGCTCACATACAGATCAGTGAAGCTGCATGAAGACAAGGAAGGTACAGACGAGTTCGTCCACAACGTGAGGATATGGATGAAAGATAAGATGTCTCTGGCAGCCGTGAAGGAAGGGACTGAAAAAGTGGTCGGAGTTCTGATCATGAGGATACAGGAGAAGAGTAAGTAAACAGAATGCTGCAAGTTCAGATATTTTTTGTATCTTTGAGTCGTTACTCTGCTTCGATTGAACATTTTGCTGAGACATGGCTTGTTCTGAGTTTGGGTGTTGTGGGACCATGCTCCTCGTAGTTCCTTGGTGCATAGATACAGGATATTCTAGTTAGGTTTCAGGATCTATGTATGTGATCGTATGGCGTTATTATTATTATTGATTATTAATTATCCAAACTGTTAAGTAATGGATCAGTATTTCTTCTTAAGTATCATTTGGGTCTTTTCGAGTCAAGAGCGAAAAAGCATTTCATGTGTAAACGTGATCCATCATATAGCACAGAATCACTTGCCAAAGTTTGAGAACATGTCACTTACCTGATTGGACGTAAGTTTGAGAAAACGTCACTAGCTAGGCGATCACGTAAGTTAATAGCAACAATAGAAACGCAGTTTTTTATGGATTGGACAGTTTCAATACTCAGTTTATGTACATAGAATAGAATTGTCCATGTTAGGAATGAAATTCTATAATCATCTAGCAAGTTTGTATTTGTCAAAGGCTACCCTGTCGACTTAAAATATCTTATAATTTGTCAACTTATTTACATCCAGTCCTTTTAAATTTGAACAGCGAAATTGTCGTCCCCCGTGTAGCCAATTACAGTCTTCACTGTAAACAGAAGAAAAACTTCACAAGTAGGCCAAGTACTCGTATCCTTCAAGATCTCCAAACAAAATCACCGAGCCACATTCTCAATTCATCCCAGAGCCCCCAAACAAAGCGCCCATTCGCAACATAACAGAAAAAGTTTAAAAACTTCAAAAGAATATTAGGTAAACACTTCGAGATTACGAATCTGCAGATCTACAGACGTCGACAGAGTTACCGTGGAGCATTCCCACCTTTATTTATTTAGCGCCCAGCACTGAGCAATTTGGTAAACGCGCCCACAAAGACGAGTAATTCCGACACAAATGTAAGCGAACGCCTCGGAAACTTGACGCTAGGACAGTGACGGAGGTCTGCACAGGCGGCTAGAGCCGATTCACACACACACTAAAGTTTTGTACAGCCAATAACTATTCATTTATGTAACAAGTCGTATTCTTGTTAATGGATACCATTCTTAGGTTTGCTTTAGTTAAGTTAAATTCAAATTAATAATTAGGCGTATTGATGTCTAGATTAGAATTTTAATGAAGTAATGAAGAGATGAGGTATGTGATAATACCAGCTTCTGCCCGCGGCTTTGCTCGCGTGGCCTATAGAAAACGAAGAATTTTTTTCATAGATAATTCAACCACCCATTTCACCCTCTTAGGGGTGGGATTTCAAAATCCCATTCTTAGGGTGGAGTTCACCAGATTTTTAAACGGCCGGTTACCAGTTTAACGGTCGGTTAAACCGTTTTTGGTGTTCACCACAACATAACAGACGGTTACATACCATAAACACCCGATTATTTTAACCGACCTCGACAACGTCGTTTAAATCTCGGTTACGCCATATGGTGCATTTTTCTGAGCTGTCTGCGATCAGAGTAACATAGTTGGTTACGTTATTATATTCCTGGAGTTATTAGCGAAATAAATAAATAATAAAAAATAAAAAAATATTTATGAACATTTCACATAGCGCCAGAATCCACCACATCTATCCAGAATCTAAGGAAGCTCGTATCGAAGTAATATGGGAACCAGATAACTGATAAAATACTTAGATACTTTTTGTTTGTAAATATATACATAGAATACAATATAATACCCGGCCACAGAATAAGCATCGATGTTCATCACGCAAATGTTTGTCCTGGGACAAAACGAAGAGAGGGGGAGAACGAACCTTTTTAAACGAATTTTAATCATGAACATAAGTACTTATTATATACGTATAATGTCAGCCTGAGAACTTTTGTGCCTACATAGGTAAGTAAGTATGTCTTTATACCTAGATGATGTAATTATTTTTTTCCAGAAATAATTCTCTGGCAGTTTACCTACCCAAATTGGAAACTGTAGTGCAATAGTGCTATGCGTACGTTCTAATGCACTTTTAAAATTGAAAGTATTATATTTTATGCTGCTAAAATACAAACAATCCATCATGGTATCGACTACGTACCGATAAATTACTTTGCAAATAAGTTGCCTTACAACGTTCGTTCATTCACTCTGAATGCCGCACTGACTGGGCGATTTAGTGATCATGGTCCAAATTCGCGTGGTGAACAGCAAATATTTAATCAATCGGTTAAACGACGTTTGGGAATTCATCGGCCGATTACGTAAACGTTCGGTTATCATAGATTTGGTGAACTCCACCCTTAGTACCTACATTTTACAAAGAACACACTCTCCAAATTTCAAGTCTCTAGGACCAGTAGTTAGGCTGTGCGTTGATATATAAGTCAGTCAGGACTTTGAATTTTATATGTATATATTTATTTAATAGCAAAAATGTTATACGGTAAAGTTTTTGTCTCAAAAAACTTACGGTATCAAGTTGCAGTACTGCAAGCAAGTTTGTAATTCTAGGAACGCCTTCAAAGGTTCACCTCGCGTAACGATTGTTCTCCCTTCCTTATTCGCTTCGATACCATCAACATTCCCTTAATATAGACCTACCCCTATCGACTACTTGGAATCCAATTTACGTACAAGACATCAGGAGCAAGTTACAAGCGGAGACGACGCAAACATACGGACAACGAAACAATTTGGTTGCGCGTCCGATTCCCACCCAGGACAAACGTTTGTGTGATGAACATCGATGTTTGTTCTGTCTGAGTTTTATATTGTATTCTATGTATTTACAAACACAAAAAATTATATGTGTTATATCAGTTATCTGGTTGCCATAGTACAAGCTTTGCTTAGTTTGGGGCTAGATGGCGATGTGTGCATTGTCCACACATATTTATTATAATTAATTAAAAATACGTGCAGCGCATTCTTTGAGGACTGCCGACAGAAGTGAAAACTAGATAACTTGTGACATTAGCATCATGGGAAGCGTTCGGTGACGATGTCACGAGTTCCATGATTTTTGTTCACCCAAAAAAATTTCAAAAAAATACTTTTTCACTTCAAAAAAATATACGTTTTTTTACCTTTGATTCAATTGGCTTACATTTGATAGTGATCAAGAGACAGTGGTCTCACCTGATGGTAAGTGACGGCGTGGTAAGTGATGGAACATGCTTGCCTATAAAATACCGGTTCAAACTCCAAGATTATGTTTGCGATTATTCATAGGATCACTAGCTATCAATGACTAAAGGAAAAGACCCAAAGATTAAGCTCAGTGCTTTGAGACAATTTCCTTAGCAACAGCCTAAAGTGGTACGATGATGAGGAAAACTAAATAATTGTAAATTAATACTTAACTGAATATTTGACGGATATTCCATGAACATAAGGAAATAAATAAATATTTGTGGATATCTCACACAACGCAATCTAGCCCCAAACTAAGCAAACCTGGTATAATGGGAACCAGATAACTGATACAATACTTATATACAATACTTTTGTAAACACATACTTATAAATACTTACAAATGTTTGTCCTGGGTGGGAATAGAACCCACAACCAGAAGCAGAGTTACTACCAACTGAGCTGTTGGGTCAGAAAACATATTTATTCCATGCAGTACTTAATTAGTAATGAATAGATTTAAATGCAATATAACATAGTATCGCTATGTTTAGTTTGAAAGGTAAGAGATAAATAAAAGAGAAAACAATAAAAAGGGAACTTAATTTAACAAACCACTACCAGTAGGCAACGTGCCCAACATGCTGGCAGCATTGCCATGTTGAATGGTAAATGGCATCGCTTACCTTTCTCAACTTGTACTCAACGTCAAATCTTATAGCTGAATCGGAATTCTTTTTACGAATGCAGTAAACATTTAGGCTCAAAGCGTTCAAGGAATCTCCCTCTAATGTTACAGGCACGAACAGTATCGATACAAGCGAATAGAGTTTCATCCGATACATAGGTACGATGATAGTTAGGGATGCGCTCGATTCCGGTACCTGTACCGATTTATTCTTGGTAATATCGGTTACAGTGATATCGTGTTTCGAAGATTGATTGTATTTTGATTCATTAATATTTATAGTCGGTATTCATTTCGTTTTTTAATTTATAAAGTTGCTAGCTTCACCCCGCAGACGCACACACTCCCATACACAAAAACACACACACACACACACACATACACAAACTTTCGTATTTATAATATTTATATTTTCATTCAGAGTTATAAACAAGTATGTAATATTTTATATGAGACATATTAGTTAATATAATAAATTTTGAATCTTATTTTTAAGTCATATTATTGAAGTAAAACTTCTTTACGCACGCTTGAATTGGGGAGTAAGCTGGTGAATTTAAGGCGAACGGAAGTTGAAGTTGGTTCACGTAGATCTCCATTGTAAACATAACAACGTTAAAAATTTGTATTATTATGTTGGTATGTCCGGTAAAATGACAATTTACAATTGTTAAGTTGGCGACATTAACATGAAACAAAGCAAGAACAAGATTATATCGGCCGATAGATGGAGCTAAACTAAATAAGTTTATTTTTTGTGTGGTCTAAAGCACACTCATTTTTTATTTTCAATGGTAACTTTGTGTTTTAATCTACTTGAACTTACAAATTATTGTATATTATTTCATGATTTAATGTATGAGTGAAATTATATTGTAATTTTGTACTATACAATAATATGTATAGTAGAAAATAGTATACAATAAGTGACTTCCTGATTTTTTTACATACGTAGTACATGTATAATGATGTCGAAGTTAGGTTAGGTTAGGTTAGGAAATTATCAGGCTAGGAACCTATTGATGAAATACCAGTAACCAATTATGGCACGCTCAAGTGCTCATTTGTCCCGCTAGATAGCGTATCAGTGCTTTTTCTATTCCCAAACAAAAGGAAGTGATAATCTAACTCATCGAATGACATAATACTTTGAATTATGAACTGGACATGCCCAGCAATGGTGGAGACATCTCAGATCAGCTTTGCCTCCCCATTCGATATCTTCGGTTAGTGGTTTCTTCGGTTTCAAAAACACCGGTACTGTGTCCCATCCCTAGCACAGATATCAACTAGCTACTATGTCGACAGTTTGTGAATCTTTTGTGAATGATAGATGCTTATTGAGACGCTTTGCTCTGAGTGGGTTTTGATTGGGTTGGGCTGGGACGAATCAAATTGAGTAGACCTTTCCAATTGCTCTAGATGAATCAAACTTCTTAACTGGCAATGAGAAGATATCGCTCATATGGAAGCTCGACTAGCTGTAACTGATCGGTAGAGTTAAGCAACGATCGTTGAGGTTTTTGAAGCAAAACTTCTGTACGAATACTTGACTTGGGTAGTAAGCTGGTGAATGCGTAACGAGATGAACGAAAGTTGAAAGTTGTTGGTTCACGTAGATCTCCATTGTCAACATAACAAAGTAAAAAATTACTTAAAATTTGTATTATTATGTGGGTATGTCCGGTAAAATGACATTATACAGTTATCAAGATGGCAACATTAACATTAAACAAAGTGAAAACAAAGTGAAAACAAAGTCATACCGGCAGACGGAGTTACAGAAGTTTTACTTCAGTCGTGGAATCGAAAGTACACTCGTTATTTTTTTACTTAATGCGTCACCGTAAATGTTGTATTGATAACTAAGCACTCGCGTGCTTTGGAGGGCATGTTAAAAGATATTGCATATAATTATATAAGAGAAGGAAGGAAATAATCTTGTGATATGGCAATACATTACCATTAGTAAAAATTAGTGTTACTAAAATATCTCTTAGGTTCGATTAGTTAATCAGTTGATTCGGTAGATCAGTTTTATGTAATCGAATGACGTGACGTGATAGTTTTTTCCTGATGTTAACCATCATGGCTGCTCGTTATATTAATGTCTAAATATATAAATATAACTAAAATAAATAAATGAGGTATTACAATTTCTTTAAACAATGTATACCCGTATTTGGCTCTAAAATTTGTTAATTAAGATATACTTATGTTTAATTTTAAGACCTGCGGTCTTTGTTTAATAAAAAAAGGTTAGTGCGAGGTCATAAATTCTCATTTGCTCAGTGATTTCACTGGTTACAGTGCCCTTTGATCCAGAACTCAGTAGTGCTTCCACACTACTGTTTGGCGGCTGAATGAAATAGGTGTCTTTCGATGTTTGACTGTAATTTCTGACTTCTGCAGAATTTAAAACAGATCTTTTCCTCATGGAAACGAAATTTCTAGACTTATATACCAACGACTTTCTGCCCGCAACTTCGCCCGCGGCGTGGCCTATGGGAAAATAATTCAACCACCCATTTCACCCTCTTAAGGGTGGAATTTCGAAAAATCCTTGAAAAAATGCCTGCGTCATAACATCTACCTGCATGCCAAATTTCAGTCCGATCCGTCCAGTGGTTTGAGCTGTGCGTTGATAGATCACTATGTCAGTCAGTCACTTTTGAGTTATATATATAGATAAAAATAAATAATAACTTCTTTTTCAGATGCGTTCTCGAGAACATTCAGTAGAGTCAAAATTACCCATAACCCGTTGTACTCCGCTGTAATGACGTTCTATAACGAAGTAGAGAAACCCGTCAATGTATACGAAAAACTTGAGGTCAAAAGATATTTCAAGGTTTATGTCATAGCGCTGAAGGATAGGTACAGGCATCGAGGTAAGAAAATACATCAACACATTACATCAACAGCCAGAACATAAGCCTCTAGAAACGGCTAAACGTAGGCCTCTCACATATGACGCCACCTTAGACGCTTATCGTAGAGGGGTTCATCATAATCACCATGCTTGGCAGGCGATTTTGTGATCCAAGTATATTGTAATAAAGACTAGACTGTCCTATCCATGCTCGGGGTATTCTTTAAACGGCTTTTTCGGCATCCACGGAAAGAGATGGGTAGACCGGTGGTCCTATTCACTCACTGGGACCACACGATTAGAATACATCATCATCATCATAAGCCTCCGCTGCTGGACATAGGCCTCTCCCAAGGCACGCCACTGAGCCCGGTCTTCGGCTCTACTCTTCCAGTTGCTACCAGCTACCTTGCGTATATCATCGCTCCATCTTGCCGCAGGGCGTCCTGCACTACGTCTGTCGATTCACGGTCTATAAAAATACATTTAATTCTAATTTTACCTGCCCCGTCCCAGCGCTATTAATATATCAAAGATAAATAATGCAATAATAAAAATAATAACGCCCAACGACCACATACATAGATCCTGAACCTTAAATAGGATTCCATGTATCTAGGGACTCAGGAACTACGAGGACCATGGGCTCTCAACACCCAGATATAAAACAAATGTTCTGATTTTTGCATGTAGGTACGATAAGTCATTGGCCTCAGTTATTGTCTTAGGACGATAACAAAATTTCCAAGTCGTTAACGTTCAGCGTTCGAAATCTACATTCGCCGCCTCCTTTATTTTGAATGTAGATGAGAGAGACGTAGTGTAGATTCGGAATCGGAAAGTATCCGATGAATTGTGGATCAGAGTACTGGTCATAAAAGTTCCACATCAAGGCCACATGCCTAATCCGCGCTGAAACCTCAATACCATGAAATCACTGTTTACCATCAAAGAATAATTTATAGGCAATCCATAAAATCTCACCAACAACTTTTGATTGTCTGGAAAAAGATAAAAACATTAATAAGATTCATGAGAAAAAGTTTTGCAAACGTAGACCTGAATTAGAGCTGAGAATACCATTTGGTTGACTACACTGGCTGGCAACTTATTGATCAGTCCATCTCTATCCCTCATTAATAAGTGATATTTTTCTATATTTTTCTATGTATGGCTTTGGATGAAATTTTGCACACGGGTTGTTTATTTACCGGGGTCGGCATAAAATACTTTTATCCCGGATGATTGTGTATTGGAAAATGGGTGAAATTACGTGGTGCCTTTCTATATAAGTCAAAGTAAGCTTTAATTATAACTAGCTGCGCCCCGCGGTTTCACCTGCGGAGAAAAAGTATTTTCATTATTTGCTCATCCCACGGGAACATTTCACTTTTCCGGGAGAAAATGTAGCCAATATGTTAATCCAGTGTGTAAGCTATCTTGGTACTGAATTTTATCCAAATCCATTCAGCCATTTGAGCGTGAAGGAGTAACAAACATACACACATACAAACTTTCGCCTTTATAATATTAGTGTGATTATGTAAAATAACGAAATCATTATGGTTAGCGTATATTTTTGATACATTCTAGTCGCTAATAGAATGATTTGCGCCTCAGTTGCATTATAACTACTCTGTTTAAAACAAGCGGTGCCCTAAAGTTTTACCCGATTTCCCACGAAAATGGTAATTTTTCCAAGATAACAACTATCCTATACGGTTATATAAGTATTTTTTTTTTTTTTTATGTTAAGGAATGACGTGACGAGCTAGCCGTTCGCCTGATGTTAAACGACACGGCTGCCCATATCAGCTGCAGTGTCACTCGGAACTCTAAAGTATAGACTTTCGCGTGACACTGCACTGCGCACGTCATCCAGAGACATCAGCACAATCTAGTAATAAGATTACTAAACTGTGAGATCAGATCATAAAGTCTCATTTGCCCAGTAATTTCACTAGCTACAGTGCCCTTCAAACCGGAACACAGAAGTGCTTGCGCACTACTTTTTATAATATTTAATTCAGTAGAACTAAGATATGATGTGAGTATAAGTTCAACTCAAAACCCTAAATGAAACAACTTAGTACAACTTTATGTATGTATACAACAGTCCAAAGAAATTGTCAAATAGTGTTATACTTGACCGTAACTCTGAGGACTTCAATTATCCACTTCTGTAGATTGTTCGGTGCTGGGCCTACTACAGTTTAAATTAATATATGATATATAATAATTGCGTCAACAACTTTACTAAGAGTAACTTTTGAATCAACACTTCTCTCAATAATTGTTAATTTTGTCTCTGTGTATCCATTTCTTTATTATAGGGAATTTATGTATTTCGAGCTTATATAGTCAAGCCGTCAACATGTGTAACTACCCAGTTACATGCAATCAGATCGTTCTGGCAACGTTTGTATTTAGGGGCTCCCAAGATACAGGCTAAGCCTAGTTTGGGGCCCATAGGTACCTAATTGAGTTATTATACTGCGACAAATGTTATGCCATTACTTAAGATTTAGTATGTAAGCTATGGAAATATTATTTATTTAAATTTATTATTGTATGTATAACTCACCAATATTTTTTTGTGGATAATAAATTTTTATGTTTTTTTTTTATGTTTTACTACTGCTTAGCGGCAGAATAACTGGCAAAGCGGTGGTACCTACCTAGACGAACTTTGCAATAAAGTCCTACCACCTTAAAAGTGAACTGTGTGCAAATGTTCAATAAAATCATTTTTATAATGTGGACAGTTAGGAGTGGAACATTTTACCAGCGTCTGTTTCCGAATAGCTATGATCTGGATGTTTTCAAGAGGAAAAGAGATTTCTTATAGGCATACGTACTACATCTTCGACCGCATTGTCGCTTAAAATTAGTAGAAATACGTTTATAAAGAGTACTATGACACTTATCTGTGGTCTTATGGTCATGGCTGCCAAACTGTGACTGTACATCCAGGCTTTTATATAGATTTCGTATTTTTCTTAGCTGTTCTGGAAATGATCCAAGCAATGTGTTAGTAATTTGGTGGAAACTTTATTGGGCCAGAAGTTAATCAAAGTCTTGTGCTAACTTGGAGATTTCTTTGTCCATTCAGATATCATACGAAAACAAAAATACTGGTTTTTCTTTACTTTTCTACATTTAGGGTCGTTTTTTCAATGTCTGGATAAAGGTTATCCGACGAATAAATTATAAACCAACTAAAACAAAAAATAAATAGCTGGTGACTGTTATTATTTATAGTACTAATTACACTATGATTACGTTTTTATAGGTATAGCGAAAGAAATGCTGAAAGCAGCCATTGCGCTAAGTGCCAGCGCAAATGTACCAGCGATATCAGGTAAAACGTAGTTATTATATCACATGGCTACAATATGTACCAGTGATATCAGATAAAACGTAGTTATTATATCACATGGCTACAATATGTACCAGTGATATCAGATAAAACGTAGTTATTATATCACATGGCTACAATATGTACCAGTGATATCAGGTAAAACGTAATTATTATATCACAGCTACAATATGTACCAGTGATATCAGGTAAAACGTAGTTATTATATCACATGGCTACAATATGTACCAGTGATATCAGGTAAAACGTAATTATTATATCACATCGCTACAATATGTACCAGCGATATTAGGTAAAACGCAAGTATTATATCACATCGCTACAATATGTACCAGCGATATCAGGTAAAACGCAATTATTATATCACATCACTACAATATGTAGCAGCGATATCAGGTAAAACGTAATTATTATATCACATAGCTGTAATATGTATCAGAAATTTCAGGTAAAACGTAGTTATTATATCACAGCTACAATATGTACCAGCGATATCAGGTAAAACGCAATTATTATATCACATCACTACAACATGAACCAGTGATATCAGGTAATACGTAATTATTATATCACAGCTACAATATGTACCAGCGATATCAGGTAAAGCGTAGTTTTTATATCACATCACTACAACATGAACCAGTGATATCAGGTAAAATGTGATTATTATATCACATGGCTATTGTAGCCAATATGTACAGGGGATATCAGGTAAAGCGTAGTTATTATATCACATAGCGTAGTTATTACAATATGTACCAGCGATAAAATAAAACACAATTATTATATCACATCGCTACAAAATGAACCAGCGATATCAGGTAATACGTAATTATTATATCACATGGCTACAATATGTACCATACTAACTATGCACATAAACTGCGTAAAACCAAAATTTGTGCTTCTATCGGTCGCAATCGAGTTTCGTGATCACCCAGTTGATCATAAGGCCTAATTGCTCAGTAATTTTACTAGCTACAGTGCCCTTCCAATCGGTTAATGCTTGTACTACAGCTTGGCGGTAGAACAACCGGCAAAGCACTCAAAGTCCTACTACCAAGTAAATTCATTAATTCTGGTTGATCCAGTTGCTCTCTATCAGGTATCTTCACCACCGGCCGCACACAGCAGATTGCCGACGAGCTGGGTTTTGAGAAGTTTAATGAGATATACTATGTCAGGTACCAGATTGATGATCAGGTAAGCTATTTGTAAAATGTAATGAAATATCTACACATTACAAAGAACACACCCTTCAAATTTCAAATCATTGAATTGTGTGTTGATATATAAGTCGGACAGAACGTATTTAGTCAAGTAAGTAAAAAAAAATGTATCTCTCCAAAATCACGTAAATCTGTAATTTTGCGAAGCTGCGGCTGGTCAGCTAATTGTTAAATAATGTAGGATATGTTTCACTTATCCCATCTACCGTATAAAAGCAATAAAAAGCCCGCTTAAAGGATTTTGTGAAATTAGCTCCATAAACGATTGATTCGTCTACAGCTGGAAGCTGATGTTGCTGTAAATTTTTTGGATGTTCCCTTAGCCGACTTTTATGGCATCCATGGCCAAACAAATGATTGGAACGGTCAAACTTTTAAGGAAATAAATTAGTTTTTCCATTAATTTTTATTTCTCATTTTTTTTATTACGCATGTAACATATCGTTTCACTTAAAACATTGCAACCGTTCTATTGATCAATATGATGCATAGATGTTTATGCCAATAGATGAATTAAATCAATTGATTAATTCAAATATCTTGAAAGTTTTAATACGCAATTCAATTAGATAGTCAGTAAGGAAACTCTTCTATACATATAAAATTCAAAGTCTTCAGTGACTGACTGACTTATATATGAACGCAGAGCCTAAACCGCTGGTCTTAGAGACTTGGAAATTTGGAGGGTGTGTTTTTGTAAAGTGTAGGTATCCACTAAAAAAGAATTTTTTGAAAATCCACCCGTAAAAGGGTGAAATTGGTGGTTGTATTATCTATGAAAAATTTTCTTCGTTTCCTATAGGCCACGCGGGCGAAGCCGTGGGCAGAAGCTAGTACATTATAAGCCAAACGAATGTTTTTGTTGTTCGAAGTTTTCATATAATAGTTAATTATATCACCTGTATATTATGTTCAATAAACGTATATTCAATTTGGCTTGAGCGCAGCATAGCACGTAGATCCTGCCACGTGATTATATATCTAATTATAATAAATAGATAAATAATAATAATATTCATAACGCCCAACGATCACATACATAGATCCTGGACCCTAACTAGGATTCCCTGTGTCTAGGGACCCAGGAACTACGAGGACCATGGTCCCACAACACCCAGACTCGGAACAAGTATTTGCGCTTTTTTTTGTGCACTATTACTTTTTTTATGTTTATGAATGTTGTGACGAGCTAATCGTTCACCTGATGTTAAGCGCCACGACCGCCCGTAACAGAACAGTGTCACTCGGAACCCCAAAACATAGAGTTTCGATCGACACTGCACTGCGCACATCATCCTGAGACATCAGCACAGCCTGGTAATAAGATTACTCGACTGTGAGATCAGATCATAAAGTTTCGATTGCCCAGTGATTTCACTAGCTACAGTGCCCTTCAAACCGGAACACAGTAGTGCTTGCACACTACTGCTTGGCGGCAGAATAACTGGCAAAGCGGTGGTACCTACCTAGACGAACTTTGCAACAAAGTCCTACCACCTACCACTTGTCCTGCTGTGGGAATCGAACCCGCTGCCAAATAAGCTGTTCCATTTCTATCAAAGGTACGACTTACCATGATTGTATATTATAGTTAACAAGTATAATTCTTCTCAGGTAGTATTCTGGGATACAGGCCTCGGTAACTACGGCGCTGCACTTATGGCCTTCCGGATTCCTGATGTCGAAGAAATGCAAGATTTGAACACATCGCACTCTTCTCGCTTCAACATTGTGGTTACCGAAGAGGAAACGGATGGGGAAGAAGAAGTTAAATCGTCATAATTCTTCTACTTCTTTTTTCTAAAGACTGTTAGAGCTGTCAGAAGTTAAAATTGAATGATGAGGCGAAGGGTATGGCAAATAAGATTTTTAGCAAGTTTCCTGGCGAATTTTTTAAAACTTTGAGTTTAAATATAAAACTAACTCATAACTTGAATATGTTATGTTAGCCGATATAGTATTAAAGAAATACGACTCATAAGAAAAAAATATTTTATAAAATATTTAAAGTCAAAAGATTTATTGCAAATATGCTAATTTTAGCACTTTTACAAGTCAAAATTATATGAGGTACTTAAAATTATGTTATTTCACTAAGCATATAAAATTACAAAGTGCTTATTATCAAATAATATATAGCAAGCCCATTACAATATATGAGTTTGAAAAAAAAGCAGTTCTCTTTCTCACTACTGGTGCAAGCAATCCGGCACAATGCAGAATTGAAAACTTTGATCCGAAGCTTCGATTACAACTGTAAAGAAGAAGCTACAAGAAACTTTACAGTGATGTATTTGTTTTTTTTCTTTCTACTGTCTTTTACAATGTATACAATTAATTATATTCAATTCAAATATTCAGTTAATAGCGAAGATGTATTTAAATATAAAAATGTGTGTTATTCTAAACAAATATTCAAATATTAAGGGTTTATAATGTTTTGAAATGTACAACCCGGACATAAATATTAATTAAAAACCGTAAAAATTTATCATTGTACACATTTACTTTTCTTTAAGTGCTGAACTGAAGTTTACACTGAATCGATATTTAAGTCTACGACGTTAAGGTCAATGTTTCTTTAAACAGAATTTGACCGGCTTATTTTGCTAGGCATACTCTTCGTCTTAAGTGATAATAATACAATAGGTTTTTAATGATACACTTCAGTTCTCTTCAAGGTACGCCAAAATGTAGGTACCGTTTTTATCCAACCACATCAAATGAATAAAATTGGCAACTTTTGAAAATTAGTTTACAAAGAACTACTCTTCAACATGGTCACACCATCCTTTCAAATGTTTGCGTGATAAATAATAACAAAATAAATATTTTTGTAAGCACTAAACATTATACGCACATATTTTATTTTGTCTTTTTTTTACTTACCTCTATTCTTCTTCTTCTCTTCGTTCGTTAATGGCCTGCTATCGCTTTTTAGCGATAATTCTGCCAATGAGTGAGGAATTTTGTACGGTTATGTCATGTCAGTCTTATTTTGTCAGTCAAGATGCCACAGTAAAATGGTGGATATATTACTGAAGGCTCTAGGAAGCCTTGAAGAGAAAACGAAAAGGCATGGTTTTAAAACTTGAAACTATTTGCCAACACTCGTCTTAATGACGACGTTCACGAACACTTAACGGATAATAATCCACCCTTATTACATATTAAAATTCAAAAATACACGGGTAATGGCAAAAAATTCAAAATTCACAACCGCCATTTTCGGATTCTATTCAATGACTCCTACCTCCCTCCCTCCTCCTATTTCTCTCCTACTTAGTTTATCCGTCATATTTTGTTTCTCTTCAAGATGCCCGTACTGTTACACAAATCATAAAATCATGTTAGCCCAACAAACTCTATTGAAACAAAATGATGTAGTACAAATATGTAAATTTAGCCCATAAAATAAATATTGTAGACATGGCGGTTTTTATCAAGGTCATAGAAAGGGACACTTCTCAAGTGTTTTACGATCTATAAACCCTTAAATGGACATCTCAAACAACGATTGCCGCCATGAATAGTGGTCAAACACTGGATCGATTTGATTTACGCGATAAACAATGTCGATTATTGGATCGAAATGCTTTGAAAGAATATGATTATCTTGACTTGATTTGACTTCTTGATTTGCGACTAACAGACGTCGCAATTTTGCCAGTGTTCCTTATTATACTAGAACAACAAGTGATGGAGAATAATCTGTGTGTATAATATGGGAGAGTCAAACACCGGACTTCAACTTCAAGGGATTTTTATCTACAACAAATAAAACATTGCACTGTGATATTTAGAATCATGAATCTTGAATCTCTTCATAAAAGATTAATGAGGTGTTTAAGATTGTATGAAGAAACATGTATTAGGTTAAGCCACGAGGCATCTCTTGTACTACACGCGTAGGGTGTAGTACAAGAGATCGCGATCCCGCGCGCATACTATCCCTGTTTTTTTTACAGCTTTTCGGCAGTTCTGGTCTCCTGGTAATTCATCATCCTTTAGAACAGTAAATACCTTCGTAGCTGGGGACAGTTGGTGGCGGTCATTGGCACAACATTTTAATGTAGGCGTAACCGCCCCCACTGGGGTCTTCAATTGCTTCAACAGTTATTAACTGTTGTGCAACTACCTCCACTTTAGGTAGGGGCCATTTGGAATAATTCATTTACGGGCGTTTCGCGCTTCTTTGCGATATTTAAAATTATCTGATACATAGATCATTTCCCATCAACAAACAAATATGACATCCCCAAAGAGGTTGTAAACACCCTCTCGGAACAAATTCAAAACAAATATTATCCCTTAAAATTACCAAGCTTTTTATTCCGCGTCTTTCACATTCGGCCGTAGAAGGTCACTGCTCGAGTGTTTTACGATCTATAAAACCTGTAGCCGACGGACGTACGACGTAAATTGAGGCAATTTACTTGGATCAGTTGGATCGTGCAGTTAATGCTACAGGTGTTGTATTGATATTTATTGGTGTGATATTTCTTGGACGCGACAAATTATCGCCGTTGGTGCGCTGAGTGTGGATTTGTATAAATTATATTTTTATATATTATCCTGCAGAAATACGCGACCAAATTAGCGTCAAGAATTTTGTGATAGCATTTCGGGTTATGTGATTTATTAACCTGGCGAGCGTCAGTGGAATTCAAGTATTTATTACTCGTTTCAATGAATAGAAAAACCAGTTTTATTATGCCTTCCGCACTGCTAATACTATTAGTGAAAAATATAAGTGAAAAGTGTTTTTCTTTTTTTGAAAAAAAGTTTCAATTTGGTTGTATTTTATTTTTTATTTATTACAACAAGGTGGCAAAATTGTTCCATATAGCTAAACGTGAAAAATAAAACATTTGACAGACCGAACTAAATACTATACGGTAAAACATACTTACCCTTTACTAATAAACATTGTATAGCGGAAGAATAGTTATTTTCAGGTGTTCCCTGTGGTCCACAATTTTTTCTTCCCGTTTGTTTTATTTTTCTCTAACAAATTTGAAATGGGTAAAAAGATAGAATAATGAGTTTTGGCGGGAACGCGAAAAAGATTGCGTCATTGCATTGTATTATTTTCCAAAACTTGTGTTATTTTCAGTGTTAGTGCATGAGATTGGTGGCATTCTATTCGTTAAGTGCTGCATTACAGGCGTGAGTGTGGGAAAATTGTATAATGATGGTGAAACGTTTCTTTTCGTGTTGTTTCCAAAACTCCATAAAAGCTTCAAGTAAAGTTGTGACCACTTTACTAGAAGTATGACTTTGACTAGACTATGACTTGACTTGATGACTTCGACTGTTACTTGACACATATTTGCGTGAAATATCATTAACTTGATAAACTATCAATTACTTGACACTGGCTAAATACACAGAGGTGTGGAGCCAAAAAAAAAAAAAAAATATATAATAAGATAGATAAAATAAGAGAAAACACTGATTATCCATTCTACTGTTAAGCAGTGTTACAATGTTACAGTTACAGTGTCACGGGATTTGTCTTTAATAATGTACAAAAAAATCCATTTTTCCGGTAACGTAATTTCCTTTAAATTTATATGGAACGTACTAAATACAAGAATCGTCGAACGAAACTTTTCCAAGAAGCGACGGAATCAAATCAGATACAAACTCTATATTTGTTAGATGGTGATACTAAATCTTAAATTACTTTTTACGTCGCCTCAATCATGGTGCTCTTTGTCTCATAAAGTTCCATAATGATGTTTCAGGAGTTCCCTTATAGAAAAATAACTTATTTAATCTAACTTGCGCGGAAACATCGCGGATAAAGATCTCGATTTCATTAAATTGTCGGATTGGCAGTGGACGCCTTGTTTTTGTATGGCATCAATCAATTTTGATGGCCATTGAGTGAGTTCTCGTAATATTTAGGTTGTTATTTTACTGGTTTTCAGCCGAGTGAATAATGATTTATCTATCTCACAGAGATAGCAGTTTTTAAATATGGATTTTCTTGCCTGAAATAAAGGCATTTTATTTTTATTTTAACTATTTATTTTTGAAGTAAAATTTCTTTACACACGCTTGACTTCGGGAGTAGGCTGGTGAATGCGAGACAAATGGAAGTAGAAGTTTATTTTCAACATAACAAAGTTGAAAATTTGTATTAATATGGTGAAATTAACATTAAACAAAGTTATACCGGCCGATAGATGTAGCTAAACTAAAGAAGGTTTACTTCAGTCATGTGGTCTTAAGCACACTCGTTTTTTTTGATGATTTCGAGGTAAAATAAGTTGTAAAGAACCACGGAGAAAAACTTTTCAACTTATCGAGCTTGTCGGTAGTACTGCGGATAAAAATTAATTCCCGTGTTACTACTGGTAGTACAAAAGGCAGTATAATTATTAATATTATTAATAGTTGTGTATATTATTTATATATTAGTAGGATGAGATAGGTTAAAAGGATTACCTACGCAGATAACGCGTCAAATAACGTACTTGGCTTTATTGATGGTTTAGTCGCATTTGGTCAAATTCGCAGATTGTCACGAGTCACAAAAGGTTCCATCAGCACTTGATCCCATTTTAAGGTAAAAAAAAAGATTTATTCTTAACACTGCTACTTTAAAATTTATAATGCCTAATTAAGAATCACGCCTTTTAGCTTTTCATGAGAAGCTAATTTGAATCAGTGAGTTTTAGTCAAACTTTAGTACTTAGGCCTGCTTAATTGTATTACTTAGTTCGCATTTTCGTTGAATAACTAAGTAAAGCCCATTATTAAAATTAGTGATGGGCTGAATGAAAATAACTGTTATCGATTGTTATTGTAGATTTAACGATAATATTTTTTTCACTAACTAAGCTTTACAATAGGCACGGGGCATAATTTTCCCAACTGGTTTTATCGATACAAACTTTTTTCATTAAGTTTTTAAGGTGGGCTCATAATCAGGAGGCAGCGGATTTAATTCCCGCGGCAGGATAAGTATTTGTGCACAGAAAAAAGCGCAAATACTTGTTCTGAGTCTGGGTGTTGTGGGACCATGGTCTTCATAGTTCCTGGGTCCCTAGACACACGGAATCCTAATTAAGGTCCAGGATCTATGTATGTGATCGTTGGGCGTTATTATTATTATTTATTAGATAATGAAGTGTTTAAGAAATTACTGCGTAATCTTTCGCTGGCAGCAAAAATATCACTCTCAATATCTAACTGTAAACAGAATTACCACCTTACGAAATAATATATTATCAGTGATCTCTCACTTTATATTAATCAATGCTTCAAATGTCCTGTCAATGCCCGCTGACGTCACTAGCGAGAACATGTCTGGGTAAAACATTGATACATTTTTACTTAGTCCTTAAATTATATTCAAATTTTGTGTCACATCACTAAAGTCATAAACAAAATTATAACACAGGAAATTACAAAGTACGTTTTGTTATTCCACGGAGGCCAAAACACAAATTGCTGTTTGCTAAGTAAATATTCAGACCAAGCTGGAATTAAGAGGCCAACGTCAATCAAAATGATCTTTAGCTTAAGAAAAGGATGGAGACAGTATTCTGGGTTTGTCAGAAAAGGATGGTTGCTCTGAAAGTTTAATCAAAAACAATCCATTTCAATATTATTTATTAGCAAGGCGAGAGGGTTTTGGTTGGTGGTCAAGAGATGCATAAAAGATGGATAAGGCAATTTAAAGGGAAGTCTTTAAAATTATATTTAAGACTTAGACTTGAATCAAATTAATATGTACTGTATGAATCGATAATCAAGAATTTTTCTTAATATTATAAAAAAATGTGTGCTCTTTATCCCATCTCTATTATTAAGCGATAGAATCTTCAAACCAATTTTACCTGAAGTATCACCTTTTTATGAGATGGAAATAATCTTTAGCTCACTTTTTATTTACAAACTTATTTGAAGTTTCTCAGAATGGACAAAGTTATGAAAAAGAAGAACGTAAATTAATGGTTTGTAGACAAAAAGTGGACATAGAAATAGGAAAATATTTGAAGAGGACCAAATATAAGATGTAAACGAATGGTTCGTAGACAAAAAGTGGACATAGAAACAGGAAAATATTTGGAATATTTTTTACTAGGTGGTAGGACTTTGTTGCAAAGTTCGTCTAGGTACCACCGCTTTGCCAGTTATTCTGCCGCCAAGCAGTAGTGTGCAATCACTACTGTGTTCCGGTTTGAAGGGCACTGTAGCTAGTGAAATTACTGGGCAATTGAGACTTTATGATCTGATATCACAGTCGAGTAATCTTATCACCAGACTGTGCTGATGTCTCAGGATGATGTGCGCAGTGCAGTGTCGCTTGTAACTCTATGTTTTAGGGTTCCGAGTGACACTGTTCTGTTATGGGCGGCCGTGGCGCTTAACATCAGGTGAACGACTAGCTCGTCACATCATTCAATAACATAAAAAAAAATGCAATGGAAAAAATGGAATGCCTTGCCAGCGTCTGTGTTTCCGGCGAAATATGACGTGTAAGAAAAGAGTGAATAGGTTGGCTAGCATGCTACACCTTCGATCGCATCATCACTTCCCATCAGGTGAGTGCGTGGTCAAATGCTAGACAAGTTTAAAGTAAAAAATAAAAAATATATGACGAAATATATAACACGTATTTCCGACTGCACTGCAACTGTTACAGGTGAATAGGTGCACAAATAACACCTCACGTCACATAATTTATAGTTGTTTTTTGTTTATGATAACATAAAATTTTTTGACTGGCCCGATAGCTCAGTTGGTGGTAGCCCTGCCTTCTGAACTGTGGGTTGTGGGTTCGATTCCCACTCAGGACAAACATTTGTGTGATGAACATAGGTGTTTGTTCTGTGTCTGGGTGTCATATTGTATTCTATGTATGTATTTACAAACAAAAAAGTATCTAAGTATTGTATCAGTTATCTGGTTCCCATAGCACAAGCTTTGCTTAGTTTGGGGCTAGATGGCGTTGTGTGAGATGTCCACGCATATTATTATATTATTATTATTATTAAAAGAGCTACATATTATACCACATCCAGTAATGAACGTCTCACTAATCAACGTAAATGAATTCCTCAATTTATGTAGATGAATCGAGTTTCGCTTGGTCGTAAACGTCTGTCATTATTACTGGAATGGTTCAATTCACCTATTCAATTTAAAACGGTGTGATGCAAAACAAGGTTAGGTAGGGATAATTTTAATTTCCTGCCCTCTTATTTCGTTGTTTGCCAAGCGTTCGAGATTTAGGGATAAGTATTTGCAGGGAGTTTTGGCGGGAAAGCGAAAAAGATCGCGTCACCGCATTGTATTATTTTCCAAAACTTGTGTTATTTTCAGTGTTAGTGCATAAAATTGGTGGCATTTTATTCGTTAAGTGCTGAATTATAGGCATGAGTGTGGGAAAGTGGTATAATGATGGTGAAACGTTTCTTTTCGTGTTGTTTCCAAAACTCCATAGAAACTTCTGGTAAAGTTGCCACTACTTTACTAGGAGTATGACTTTGACTAGACTGACTTGACTATGACTTGACTTGATGACTTCGACTGTGACTTGACACATATTTGCGTGAAATATCGATAACTTGATAAATTATCAATTACTTGACACTGGCTATATACACAAAAGTGTGGAGCCAAAACTAAAAAAAAAAGTATTTGCAGAGACTAGGCTAGGCGGAGTGACAGCAGGTGGGGTACACGGTGCAAGTAAAATATATTATTTACTGTTAAGACTAGTATTAGTTATATATATTCTTAACAACTACATCACTATCGGTTAGATACATTAGTTACTCTGTGGTTAATCTCTTCCGGTTCTCTCTGATATTTCCCCGGTTCACGATCTTTCATGTTCTTTGTTAATAATAAATTAAATCCAAGTTAACTGTAATTAATATAAAGTAAAATCTTCGATGTGCACTGATATTTTAATAAATATCAATTGAAGGGGTGAGAACAAAAAGGATTTAACTGATTTTTTTCACAAAATGACTTATGGCTATCGTTGGATTCAGCGTGAAATTATTTTCAATAATACATTCTCAAAATACCAAAATGAGGCTTAAATCTCGAGATTTTGAGTCTAAAAACGGTTTATCTGTCACAGGAATACAGCTCGCTTAGCATATAAACATTATTATATTTATTTTATTATATTATATTTTTTCAGTAATTGTATGAATTAGTACTATATTTAGTATTTAAAATAGAATTAAAACATTTTCAAGCTACTGAAACTTACATAAACCTTTTCTATTACCTTATAAGCACTCTACATTAAAATGACGCCGTTGACGTTTAAAGTCAATTTTCTCGAAACTGTCAATTTGTCAGTTAAATCCTTTTTATTCTCAACCCTTCAATTGCGACATTATTCGGGAGTTTATATTTCTGTCCCTGCTATTGCCAAAACTCTGGCCAGCACGACGCCGACCTAAGCTGGGCCTGCTGCCCTGCTTCATCACGACAATTCCACTGCTGCATCTGGTGTTGCTGCTCCACACCACGAGATCGGGCTCCGCTACATTTAGAATTAATTAATTTAATTAATTTATTTTACACAAAAGACTTAATAGTTGAATTATAGAATCCGAGTAACTTGGCCCGGAGTAGTTAACTTAGTGTTCTAAGCTAGTCAAATTGTATAACTGTATAATATTTTACAATGAAAGTGAATTGGTGTTAATAAATAAACATATTAGCAAATGGCCTATAGTTAAGAAGTTATTACATGACTGCGTTTGTTTAAAAAAGGCAAGGTCAATAACCTGTTATTTGCAATTTTATTATGGAAACTAACGTGGTTTTCACACATTTTGTATTAATTGTACGGGTTTTAAAACCCGTACAATTAATACAAAATCTGTTATTTGCACTTTAAAAAAATTACTTTAGTTCTGTGATGAATGTCTGACGATAACCCGTTTAGATCGTACAAACAAAACGAAAATCAAAGAGATTCTTTTTTTAGGAATCACAATTTTCAAGTCACTGATCACGAGACGAGATTGGCCAATCGACTTTTAAATTACGAACGCGTTAGGTGTGAAACTAAGCTCTTTGAAACATACAAAATTTACTATTTTTATATAAAAAATCATTTTAATGACACAAAGAAATTCATCTCTATTTAGGAATTTTTATCTCACTCCAATCATAAAATATCAGTAGACATACAACATAGCTTAGTTTAGGAGAAGGTTAAAAAGGCTTATTCCGGCTGTCCTCCATATCTTCACTCCATTAGGATGAACAGGTTTTTCTGTAGACCCTTCTAATGCTTAAAAATATTCGTAAAAAGATACATTAGATTGAACGGCGTGCCAAAAGGCTCATTGACGACGACACTTTGGTTGGTAAAAGGCTCCTGAGCCTTGCACATCGACGTAAGGTGGCAAGTCTGTCGGTCTTTTACAGAATACACCACGGTGAATGCGCTCAAGAACTGCATGATCTCATTCTCCCATCACCATTCCACTACCGGACTACTAGACGCTCGGCTAAGCGCCATCCTTTCGTGGTCAAAATACCACCCATTCGTACCAAGCGATTAGACTCAACGTTCTTAATTAGAACGGCTAAGGAATGGAATGCCCTGCCAGCGTCTGTTTCCGGCGAAATGTGACCCGGGCGTGTTCAAGAGAAGAGTGAGTAGGTATTTACTTGGCTTGCATGCTACACCTTCGATCGCATCGTCACTTCCCATCAGGTGAGAGCGTGGTCAAATGCTAGACAAGTTTGAAGTAAAAAAAAAAAAAAAAAAATGGAACGTCCCTTACGATACATTACAATCTAAATATGTATAACTCAAAGGTGACTGACTGACTGACTGAGATCTATCAACGCACAGCCCAAACCACTGGACGGATCGGGCTGAAATTTGGCATGTAGGTAGATGTTATGACGTAGGCATCCGCTAAGAAAGGATTTTTCGAAATTCCACTCTTAAGAGCGTGAAATGGGTGGCTGAATTATTTTCCCATAGGCCATGCCGCGGGCGAAGCTGCGGGCAGAAGCTTGTCTATTATAAACGCAAGTTTTTTACTTCCTGCTTTTTTTAGTGGTGTTTTTTATGTTAATAGATGACGTGACGAGCTGGTCTTTCACCTGATGTTAAGTGACACGGCCACACATAATAGTTGCAGTGTACTCGGAATTCTAAAATATGAAGTTCCGAGGGACACTGCACCGCGTACATCATCTTGAGATCAGCACAACAGCACAGTCTAGTTATAAAACTACTCGGCTCTGAGATACATTATAAAGTCTCATTTGCCCAGTAACTGGCCACAGTGCCCTTCAAACCGGAACACAGTAGTTTATACTACTGCTTGGCGGCAGAATGACTGGCAAAGCTGTGGTACCTACCTAGACTTTTCAGAAAAGTCCTAACACCTAGTAAACATTACAAGTAAAAAGTAAACATAACTAAAAAGTAACAAATCACATAGATCCGTTGAACGATATAGCAGCCAACAGTTTTATTGTTGTTTTGTGTATTGCCAATCACTCGTAACGGATTCAATTTGCTTTTTAGGGTTCCATATATTTTGTTTAAAGGGTAACTTTTATAAAATAATATGAGATGTTTTGTAATATGATATGGTTATTTCACTACTTTCCTATGTTTACTAGTTTTTTTTTTTATAAATTTATAAAGCTGGGTCTCATACATAGGATGTGTGAAAACATTATAGGTTTGTGGGTTGGGTAGATATGAAAAACAATTTGATTGAATATTGACTTTTTTGGAAAATAAGTAACGGTTACACTCACATAAAGTAAAAATCGAAGTTACTCCGATCAGGTTTCAGATATAATATAATATGCTGATTGGAGTAATTCGACTTTACTGACGCTTGCGAATGCCGCCGCGACCTGCGTTAGTAACTGCCTCCCAGAAGAAGGACATCGAATATGTCCGAAACCTGATCGGAGTAATTCGACTTTACTGACGCTTGCGAAGGCCGCCGCGGCTTGCGTTAGTAACTGCCTCCCAGAAGAAGGACATCGAATATGTCCGAAACCTGGTCGGAGTAATTTCAACTTTTAACCGACGTGGGTGTGGCCATTATTAATTTTCCAAAATGTATCATTGACGATATTTTTCAAACTAAATATCGGACTTTAAGCAACATCCTGCAAAGCCATATTTTTTCCTACTGACGTACGGAACCTAAGCAAATATAAAAAAAATCTCCTTTAGCCCTCACTATTCACAGATAACAGTATTTTATTTATATGAAAAAATACTGGAGTAAACTCTCACGAGTATTTTTAAATTGAAATGTTTCGGATAGTCTACGTTTGCAATAAAAAGACGATTTGAGTAATAGATATTCCATTAAAATGTCCCTAGCAGGGATCGTTGAGGTACGTTATTGTTCCATAATATAAGCTCCTACGTATAATGGCATGAAAATATCTAACGAGTAACATGAAGTATTACGGGCTGACGACCGGGCCTGGTGGCGTTCTTTGGGAGAGGCCTATATCCAGCAGTGGACTGATACAGGCTGATGATGATGATTATGATAATGATGATGATGACGACGACGATGATGATGATGATGATAATGATGATGATGATGATAATGATGATGATAACGACGATGATGGTGATGATGATGATGATGCACATGATAAGTGCATACGTTCCCATAGCTAGGACATAGGCCTTGTTACACAGAGAATAAGATAAATAATAATAATAGCGCTCGGCGATCACATACATAGATCCTGGACCTAAACTAGAATTTTCTGTATGTAGCCGTTTGCACGTGAAAGCTGCATTAACAAACAAACAGCCAACGTTCTATCTTCAACCCTGAGTCAGTTAAAACCAAACATAACTTACCACTACGTGAATTAATAATGCGTATTAGCAACCTTCATAACCTATGCATGGCTCAAGCTTTCTAAAATTACCATAATTTTCATTATTATCCGATCCCAAATCACGTTTCATTTCCCATAGTAGCCGTGGCCTGATAATGTGCCGGTTAAATTTCAGTCTATACTCACTAGAGAATTATGGTGCGGGCTTAGGACTGGGCATAAAGGGGGGTAAGCATTGGATCACAGGATCAGCTAATCGTATTTACAACTGAGTTTTACCGCGTTTCGGAGAACATGTTGTCTTCGGTCCCGGTTGTCGTACGCAACAACTTATTTACTTCGATATAAACCAATTACATACATTAAAAATTAAATTGAGAGTTATTAGGATTAAGAAGTAGGACAGAGAACTCTATCTCATTTGTTAAATGCTTACCATATTGCTGATGGGGTTACCAGCTGATGGGGTTATCGCGGAGCTGCAGTGCGTACGTTCAATGCCATTCAGCGAAAATGGATCGCTTCATTCATATCCAGAGTTGACATGAGTAAAAACACCATTATAAATAAATATAAATAAATATCTGTGGACATTTCACACAGCGCCATCTAGCCCCAAACTAAGCAAAGCTTGTACTATGGGAACCAGATAACTGATACAATATTTAGATACTTTTTGTTTGTAAATACATACATAGAATACAGTATAAACACCCAGACACAGAACAAAAATCGTTGTTCATCACACAAATGTTTGTCCTGGGTGGGAATCGAACCCACTATCAGGAGCCTGCCAGATCGCCTGCTGCGATCTGCAACGTACCGACAATGGTTGGCTACTGCCACCTAAGGTTTTTATTATTTTATTTTATTTTTATATATCATATTGTTTATTTTTGTGTGTGTATTTTTTATTATGGATCTTGTTACATAGCATGCAAAGTGCACCGGACGCGCCGCATATCACACCGTCTAGACGTCGTCGTCGCCGCGTCAGCTGGATTTACACACATCCACAAGGCACTAACACATAAAGAAAGTGCTGACCAGCGCCTGCGTGAGAATGGGATCGCGACCGCCGTCCGCGCATCGCCCGCGTCCCGCGTTCCCCTCTTAGCCTGTCTGTCATGACCCCTCCTTCGTCACTCGTTCTCGATCGCCGAGACTTGTCACTTGTACATATTAATTATAATTAGTTTTAAGGACAAACTTAGATTAAATAAATAACTTTAGTATAATTATCGTCTCACTTTAATACTCCCGCTGCAGCCCCTCTATAACTATCTTGAGTCTGAATTAAAGTTATATTATTATTATTATTATTATATACGTTGTAATTGTAATTTTATAACAGTACATACAATAAATTATTTATAGTATTTTAGAATTAAATATTACCCTATTTAAATATAAAGTGTAAATAGGTAACCTGTAATGACCGGGTGGTCATTACAGGTTACCTAGGTTGAAGGAATTTATTATTTTTTAACAACAATTCAGCTTATAAATGAAAATTATAAACTATGCATTAGCAAAACTTAATCTAAGAAGCCGCTACCAGTAGGCAACGTGCCCAAAATGCTGGCAGCATTGCCCCGCTGAATGGCAATGCTTAGTCTTTGGGCTAAATAAAAACCAGCATTTTGGTCACATGTTGCCTCGATCAGTCGTTCTGAAAGATCTTTATAAATTTTGTGGGCACTCGGTCCCCACGGCCCCAACGTCTCGACACCAAAAGGCGCAAATATATAACCACTGTCTAGGGAATTATATTTGCGCCTTTTCAGGTTTTCTGCGGATTCGGCCGTAGCACCAGCCTTACCCTGTGTACCAGCAAGATGTGACGGCGCAAGGGTGTCCACACAGGTTGCGTCTCAAACTAAAGGTCGCCCCATCTTCCATGGAATCAAGGTCATTCCGTCGGGTCTTTTGCCATCGTCACGTACGAGGCCATTGGGTTGCAGAATGGCCGCATAGTTGGCGCTAACAAAAGCCCGACGGATTATGTCATTGAGACTGGCATGGCGAGAAATCCTTTATAGTATTTTGATTATGATTTGTACTTAAAAATGCTATGATAGCCTAATTGCAATTAATATTTTGATTATATTAATTTGCTTAAATCAAGCCCCCAAACGCATAGTACTCGAGTACATCCCTGCACAAACTACCAACGGCATTGTGATTGTTTTGAATGACATCAAATTGTAGTTGACTGCACTGGTTTGATTATCATGGAAGTTTGCTTTAAGGCTCTATTTTCCAGGCTATATTTACCAGACGCGCCATGTTTTTAAGTTACAATACTATTTTACTCTCCATTAAAGTATTAAAACCAACCGTTCGATTTCCACCCAGGACAAACATTTGTGTGATGAACATAGGTGTTTGTTCTGTGTCTGCGTGTTATATTGTATTCTATGTATTTACAAACAAAAAGTATCTAAGTATTGTATCAGTTATCTGGTTCCCATAATACAAGCTTTGCTTAGTTTGGGGCTAGATGGTGTTGTGTGAGATATCCACACATATTATTATTATTAATATAACCTAAAGGTCCTTAAGTACGTCCTCTGGTGTCACGTGATATCACGACACCAATGGGAGGTAGCCAGCTGCACTAATTGTGTTGCATTATACCGTGAAAACGTGATTAAGCATGACATTTAACGTAGTTCAAAGGATGCCGATCATAGGCATGATACCGTTAAATAGCATGATCGTACTCTTGAATCTCTACTAATGTGATTAAAATTGCAATATTCTATTCGGAAGTAAAGTAGGTAATCTTTTTTTTTGTTTTGATTTGGCTCCACACTCTTGTGTATTTAGTGTCAAGTAATTGATAATTTCTCAAGTTATTTACTATTATATAATGTGTCAAGTCAAGTCAAGTCACAGTCCAAGTCATCAAGTTGCGTCATAGTCTAGCTAGTCAAGTCTTACTCCTAGTAAAGTGGTCGCAACTTTACCAGAAGCTTCTATGGAGTTTTGGAAACATCACGAAAAGAAAAGTTTCACCATCATTATACCACTTTACCACACTCATGACTGTAATTCAGCACTTAACGAATAAAATGCCACCAATTTTATGCACTAACACTGAAAATAACACAAGTTTTCGATGATAATATAATGCGGCGACGCGTTCTTTTTCGTTTTCTCGCCAAAACAGAAGTAGGTAATCTTATCAGAGACAGCAATAGTTTTAATTAAAAGCAGCGTTAGTCACATCAGAACTAACAGTAGTATAACAGGAGTGACAGCAGATTAATCAAAAATAGCATTTTAGTCAGAAGCAGTGGCAGTCTAATTAAAATTATAATAGCAGTTTAATCAGAAGCATCGGCACCCTAATTAGAAATAATAGTGGTTCAATCAGAAGCAGTGGTTGTCTAATAAAAAAAATAACAGCGGTTAATTCAGAAACAGCATTGGTCTCATTTAAAAAAAACAGTAGTTGAATCAGAAAAGGAGCAGTATCATCACCGGTAGTAGTGTGATTAGTAACAGCAGCAGTCTAATCAAAAATAAGAGTAGTTTAATCAGGAGTAATGGCAGTCTAATCAAAAATAAATTTTAAACCACTGGTATTAGTGTATGAGAGTACTCTACTTCAGAAAGTAATTCTGATTAGACTTCTTCCCGTGTATCCGTTGCTTCTGATTAAACTAAGTTGTTTTTTTTGAACCAAAAGTAGGTTAATTAGACGTGGAGTAGTCTTATCTTCTGTGTTGTTGCTGTATTCAGAAGTAACAGTACTTTAATCAAAATTGTGAAGTTTTTTAATCTGAACTAACAGCCGTTTAATAAAAGAAGAGGCAGATAGTCGGTTAATTAGGTGAGATAGCTCTCAATTAAAATACACAGTCAAATTTTTGACATGTGCAACGAATAAAATAATGAATTACCTATTTTTATTTTTTGTTAACAAATGACGTGACGAGCAAGTTACCTACACAACAACTACTTACAACCTAATGCTCAGTTAAAACATGGCCGCCCGTAACAGCTGCAGTGTCGCTCAGAACTCTAATGTAAAGTTTTGCGTGACACTGCACTGCGCACGTCATCCTGAGACAGCACCGTCTAGTAATATATCAGGTCATAAAATCTTATTTACCCAGTAATTATACTAGCTACAGTGCTTTTCAAACTAGAACACAGTAGTGATTGCACATTACTACTTCGCAGCAGAATAACTGGCAAAGCGGTGGTAGGTACCTAACTAGACGAACTTTGCAGGAAAGTTCTATCTATTGTTGAGTTTGAAATTAAATTTTAAACCAAAATAAGCAATGCATTTCTATTGTATCATTAGACGGGTTATCGCATTAAGGTTCAATAGTTCATTTAGATTAGTGTGCATCCATGCATGCATGTTCTGATATGCTGCCACAATGTTGTCGGCGAACTTACGCTCCTATTTCAATGATTATTTTGAGCTACTATTAATTTTAGGAGCATGGCAAAGGTTACTTGTATTCAATCGGTGGCCATGGTGGGGTATGCTTTCATTGTGTTCAAAGTGAAAACATTAGGACGCAAATCATGTTCTCATTTTCGAAAATGCAAGTTATTGAGTTGGTACCTAATTTTGAAAAGAACACTTATTTATATGTACAGGAACTGTAAGTTTAAAAAATTCTGCTCTTTGAATCCTATCGCTTGCAAAAGGTATATTTTATGACACACTAGTTGCGCCCCGCGGTTTCACCCGCGGAGATAAAGTATTTTCATTATTTGCTCATCCCACGGGAACATTTCACTTTTCCGGAAGAAAATGTAGCCTATATGTTAATCCAGTGTATAAGCTATCTTGGTGCCGAATTTAATCCAAATCCATTCAGCCGTTTGAGCGTGAAGGAGTAACAAACATACACACAAACACACATACAAACTTTCGCCTTTATAATATTTGTGTGATAAAATTAAAGGCAAATATAGAATTTAACGATTCTGTAAAAAAAAATCAATCTACGTGCGTCATTATTTTGGTGCGTCAATAACAAATTAAAGTCCCTCATTCGTCATCCTAAAATCCTTATTGATAAATGAAAAAACGTCTGTTTGTGAGTCTGACTTTTAAGCCAAACTAGATGAACCAATTTGAATGAAGTGCAAAACTACAAATCACATATTTAGAGGAATAAAAAAAACATTTAAATTTATGTACATCATTGAGGTAGCTCGTGCAAAACGTGACTATGAGCTCTCGGAAGTTAGCGCGGATGGGTGCGCAGTACGAGTATTATAGTTATTGTATGGCCGCTTTTACAATGCACTTAACTGTGGCATGCGCAGTTTGATATTCAGGGTTAACTTCCGAGAGCTCATAAAGTTTTGCGCGAGCTTTAACGAGCTAATCATTCACTTGAATTTAAGCGTCTGAAATGCATTTAGATAGATGAAATATACGGGAGTTGATGCAGACTTAATAATAATAAAAATGTCCAACTATCACAAACATAGAACCTAGACCCTAACTAGGACTCCCTGTGTATAGAGACCCAGGAACTATGAGGACCATGGAACACCCAGACTCAGAAAAGTAAGAAGTTAATTTTTTAATTTTTATTAATTTTTATTTAAAGTTAGTTCTTTACTTAAAGAAAGTATTTGCGTTTTTTTTTCTGTGCACAAAAACTTGTCCTGCTGCGGGAATTGAATCCGCTGCTTCCTGTTTATGAGCCGACCCGTTCAACCACCACACCACAAAGCTGTCTTTGTTTTGTTTGCTTGGCTCGCTCATCCAATAATTATATTCGACAGCACGGAATAAGGCACACTCTACCTTGTTCAAGAATACTTCAAAAAGAGATGCTTTTCCAATGCCAATTTGTTCTCACTTTCGTGAGAAAGTGGACATTGAACAAATAAAACTTATAGTATATCAAAAAGGGAGCAAAGATCAGAGTCACCGTCCCAGATATATCATTGATGGTACAATGAGCATTGAATAGTCTCACTAGTACTTTGTGTTTTCGCAACTGTACTGCAGACTAAATGGGGTGGTGGTACCTATTTAGATGAAATCCTGTAGATAATTCCTACCACCCATAGTCGAGGAATCAAATTGTACTTTTTCTCTCCAGGGGATTCTTGTTTGAGACAGACCATACAAGGTAGCGTTACGCGTAATTGGGCGTATTTAGCGTTACAATGTTGATTTGAGAGATTATAAAAATGAAGTTTACTACTTTTCCGAGAAGAGGAAGGATGCTGGGGGCATAAAATGAACAAGTACCGCGGTAAGGACAATGTACAATGAACAATCTTTGTATTTGTATGAATAAGAAAGAAATAATAGCATACTTAGGATAGGTATAAACTTTTGTACACATCGCCGTGTGGTTTGTAAATAGGATTACTCCATCTCTTCTCGTGGGTACCAGAAGAATCAGCCAACGGAATAGAAGAATCCTCGTTTCATTAATATTCTGCCATCACCAAGCCACTTGTGAAGCGTGGATTATGGAAAATCTCCCCCCCCCTGGTGATATGCGTCTAAAGTGGCGTTTTATGGCGGAGGGATGTGTTCAGAAGTTGACGTCTTCCAGCTGATGAGGTGATTCTATAATTTCGAAAACATTTTTTTTACAACAAGTGAATTTGTATCTACAAACGATCTCTTTCCGGTAACCTTTGGATGGAAAGAATCTAACAAAGTGGTAAAGGATATACGTGGTGGCAGTTGTAAGTTATTGGTTCGAATCGTTATCTTATCTTATCTTCAGTTTTATTTTCTGTAGTGTGCGGGATTTTTGGAACATATGTTGATATGATTATTAAAGGCATGTTTTAGAAGTAGTTTATGAGATTCATATACTTGGATGTGCTATTAAATGCTGAAATACATTGAAGTGGTGAATGAGGAGTTGAGGAATGTTTAATATCAGGCCAGTGACTGGCGCCATTGTTACTGGCATGCAAGTGCTGGCATGGTTATGTCACAGGCTTAGGCGAATCAGGCATTGTTTCGTCCGAGATAATGTCGTAAATATTTTTTTACGCTAGACTAAGGCACTGCTTTTTTTTAGGTTGATAAACCAAAACGTGGCCAGATATTGCATCATTTTAAATAAAAACTTTTTGGAATATGGTTACATATTTTGACAAATAACTCTTCATATCGTCGAAATTGTCGATCAAATATCACCTTGAACGGTTCCCCGAAATTGCGTTTCTGCAAAACCAAATCTTTGCGTACCTTGTTTTGATCATAAAAAATATTTTACGAGATCTTAAAGCCACCAAACCGCTAAAACACCCTCCTAGTTCACGTTATATGACATGTTTTTACGTTAGCGTCTACGTTACGGTACGTTACGACGCGACGCGTTTTGCCACCGATTTAATATATCTTAGACTGCGCTAGGTACTACAGTATTTAAATATTAATTTTTTTATAAAAATATTACGCGTCTACAGAAGTGAATACTTGTTTACTGGGTAACGCAGGTATTACTGGGTAACATCGGTATTTGATTGGATTACTTCAACTGCATCATTACTTACTGAAGGTCTGGTGTGATCGTGGTCAAACTCTAACCTGGGCAGAAGTACCCCTAAACAGCTGATGCTTAAATTAATGAAGTGAGGAGATCTGGGAGAGAAGGACAATTTCCAGGTTAAAAAGGAGTCTTATTAAAACAAAGATTTTACATTGTCAGGATGGCTAAAATAAAATATGGTAAAAATCCCGTGGGTACACCATATTTTAGTAATATTACTTGTGTCTTGTGTAGAATGCTGAAGCGCTGTATATTACAGTTGACTTATGAATAAAACCTAAGCAGCCATTTGATTTTTTTGAATTTTATTCATTTAATCGACCACTTTGCCCAATCGGTAAAAATCACAATGTTGCTAAAGTTATCTTAAACTTAAACCTAATTCTACTAGCCTATATAGCGTTTAAAAAACAAACCACTTGTGCATTACATAATGGCAAGTATGAGCCATAGTATAATTTTACACTAATGAACGTTACTGCGTGATGGTATGGAGATGCCTATTATCATATGACATCAACGGTTGCCATTTGCGTCAGTAAAAACGTCGTTAAAGTTAATTTGATTGCGTTGACACTTCTTTGTGTGTTTTTTCGATAAGTGTGACCAATGATTAAAAAACTACTTGACTCCAAATTTAGCTTTTATTCAGCCGGAAACACATTGCTTTTATAGTCATACTTCTTAAGCAAAAGCTACCAACAGAAAATCGGATTACTTGAATTTCGCATTTTGCTAATTAGATTATTTAGATTAGTTAACCAATCACTGCAGCACATTTTCCTAAGACAACGAACTATAATATGCATAGTTCGATATAATACACCATTTACTCATTAAACGAAGTAAATTGTCATTACAAGTGTTGCCACATTTACATGAAAAATAAATAGCGATTGGTAAAAAAAGATACAGTTCACTGATTCATTTCAGTATAGGAATATTTTAACAACTTCCAAAAAATCGTGATTTCTGCCTAATTTGTGATTTTCATTAATAATTTTATTATTTTCATTGAGTAGCGGCCAAAGAAAAAAATGCTATATTTTTTAATAATATTTCATAGTGTAACAAAATAAAACCACTTTTCTTTTTTACTACGTAATATATTATTAATTACCCATCGGAAGAGTCGTCTTCACTGTCTCATACCAAACTAAAAAGTTTTTGGCGACAGTATTTATAACTAAAAGAAGTGGCATTGTCGTAGTGGATAATTATAGTTTCGCTCTTTTGAACTGCATGAGCTGAATCAGATCCATCACTACGATTTAGAAGTTGGCAGAATTATTTTGTCAAGTTACATTTCGAACTGTCATTATACTCTGTCTAGTAAAAAAATTAAAAATAGATTTGTTACTAGTGTTTTGAAAAATATGATATTTTTGGTACACAATTGGTTTATTACTTCGTGTTTGTGATGACGGGAGACGTTTAATTGGCTGTTAAAGTGACGTTGGTTGAATTCCAATGCTTGAGGATGTTTCGGAGCTTAAAATGGCAAGAGGTTTACGATCAATTCAGTGTTTTATTGGTGCAAGTAATAGATGGTGAGCTTTGAATAGCGAATTTACAAATATTGAAAAAATTGAGTTACTTCTATCAATTCTACTAATATTATAAATACGAAAGTTCATGTGTATGGATGAATGTTTGTTACTCAATCATGCAAAAATCACTGAATGAATTTGAATGAAATTTGAAACACAGATAGTTGATAACCTGCATTAAGATATAGGATACTTTTTATCCCGATAATATGTTCCCGGGTGACAATTATACAATACGACGAGGGCGGGCTTTTTACGAAAAAACTACTGAACGGATTTGGATAAAATTGGGAACACAGACAGTTTATATTAACTTCTAAATTAACTACTAAATATAAATTAATTTTTAAAAATTTTTGCGTTCCATACCAAAATAGTATAAAGGAATCTTTGGAATATAGATACCTTAGACTTAGGCTTCTTTTTATCTGCGGGTGAAACTGCGGGGCGCAGCTAGTATACAATATATTTAACGATTTTGACTGTTTTAAGAATTACGCTCGTACCTTTTTCAACACTTTGTACAATTGAAGCGTGCCACGTTTTAGAATAAAACCTAATGGTTTAATTGCTCATGTGACATAAAATGTACATGGTCGTTGAAAAGAATCCGAAAATGGTGGTTGTGAATTTTGAATTATTTTTCATAACCCGTGTATTTTTGATTTTTATTGTGTGATAAGGGTATATTATTATAAGTGTTCGTGAACGTGCACGAGTGTTGGAAAATGGTTGTAAGTCACTTTGCAGCCTTGGCTTAGCAATTGTCGTTAAGTTAACAGTCAGGAGTCAGGATGACAGCATGGTAGCAATAGATTGTCACCCATCCAAATAGTGACTGCAGCAAAGGTTGCTAAGCTTTGCTGATCGGCTAAAATCGAGTTTACTTTCCCTATGAGCAAGAAAGATTTATAAATTATTTATTACCATTATGAGCTAAGTAACGTCAAAATGAAAACAGTCTAGTTTGTAATTTAATTTAAGGTTGAAAGTCCCTTGATTAAAATTAACCCAAATATTTGTTGAAACTTAATTTTGCGGTCATTCTTGTAAGGTTAAAAACATTTTAGTTTGATGAACAAAATTGATTAAAAGTAAATAATATGAGAGAAGTTTTACAATAACATTTTGTTTTTACAACATAACATTATTTAAGCTTTTAAAAACAAATTTATACTAATCTAAAGGAAATATTAGTATCATATATTATCGTGTAATTTGTAAGAAAAGAATGGATGAGTTGCATCGAATAATAAATAAAAACCAATTGCACTATAGAAAAGTGTATAATAATATTATTGCATTGCATCGTTATATAGGTTACCGATTGGGAAGATTTTGTAGTTTCTCTCGAAAGCGCATTAAACTTATTTTATCAGTTTTGCTGTATCTACATTTTGATTATGCAATAATTGTATTTATTCACGTTATTTATTTTGTAATACAATTTTATTTTGCATTGTAGTATTTTGTAGTAGATCTACGTCGTAGCCGTCCTACGTCGTAGCTAACCTACGGCGTAGCCAATCTACGGTGTACAACCCCTTTATAAATAGAGTATCGTCACATAATAATTGTAGAACCAATACCTATTATTTACTAGTAATTAGTATCGAATGGAACCGTCCAAGGGTATTATTACGCCACTGAGTTCTCGTTATCATTTGGGACGAGGTAAGAGCTCGAACGTTCGCGGACCAACACCTATTCCGTACCGATATTTACTATTGAAAACATACGGGCTGATTTAGTGTAACTTAAAAACCGAAATAAGAAAGTGTTTATTGTTTATATTTCAGTTTATTGAAAAAAATTTTTTTTTTAAATTTGGTATTTAGACAATTTTTATTACTATGTAATCAATTAAATCTAATTATTTATTTATATTGAGTGTTTGCGCTTTTATTTCTATGCAAAAATACTTACTTATTATTATTATTATTCTATGTATGTACCAGCTTCTGCCCGCAGCTTCGCAAGCGGTGTGGCCTATGGGAAAATAATTCAACCACCCATTTCACCCTTTTAAGGGTGGAACTTCAAAAAATCCTTTCATAATGGATGCCTACGTCATAACATCTATCTGCATGCCAAATTTCAGCCTGATCCGTCCAGTGGTTTGGGCTGTGCGTTGATAGATCACTATGTCCGTCAGTCACCTTTGAGTTATATATCTTTAGATTTACAAACAAAAAGTATTGTATCAGTTTTCTGGTTCCCATTGTACAAGCTTTGCTTAGTTTGGGGGCTAGATGGTGCTGTGTGAAAGGTCCACACATATTTACTGGTTTTACTTGGCTTTGTATAGCTCTTGCATGTAGCAAAGAAGTATATTTTGTCTCTAGCTTTGAATATGAAACTATATTTTATATGACTAATTTTTATGGCGAAGTTTGCGCATTGAAGTACTACTAATGGAATAAGCACTCGTATATTCAACGAAGGTATAACTTTATGGTACGTATTTTGTCTTCATGTATTTGAAATGTAAATGCAAATTTGAAATATCTTCGTAAGTTCCGCTTGCGCAATATACGCTCGCATTTGTCATGTTCGTAAGTACTTTGGTTCTTTTATCGCTAGTTTTAGTTACGAACTGAGCTTCTTCTTCGATTGTTTCCATTTAAAACTTTGGGCACGAACGTAGAATCACTATTTGTGTTCCATGTACTGACAGTCTCTGTGGTATGGTGGTTGAGCAGGTCAACTCATAACCCAGAGGCGGTGCGTTTGATTCCTGCGGCAGGACAAGTACTAGTGCACAGAAAAAAAGTGCAAATACTTGTTCTGAGTCTGGGTGTTGTGGGAGCATGGTCTTCATAGTTCCTGGGTCTCTAGACACAGAGAATCCTAGTTAAGGTCCAGGGTCCATGTACGTGGTCGTTGGTCGTTATTATTTATTTATTTACTGTGTTTCAGTAGTTTGTACAACCCTTAACACAACAAATGGGTATGTTTTCTTTGTAACCCTCGACCGATTTCGTCTAATTTACATCACAGACTAAACGCAAAAGTGTGACAAAAGAGGTTGTGTCGTGTCAACAGGCATGTCCTTACGAAGTGTTATATTATGTCAACGTCTTCAATCCTGCTCTTTAAATTTCTATTTATTGTATCAAATACATCTATCTAACAGATAAATTAGAGTCTTTTGTTGTGTGAAATAAAGTTTAAATTTCCTTGGAAATGAAATCCGAAGGCTGTATGGGTATTTTATATAACGCCCAATCCATCCGAAATCTAATTTTCTTTCAAATGCATCAAGGGCCGTTGCCTCTATAGAAAATCCTTAATTTTGCGTGTCTAATATCTAATACGGATCTTATTTGATACCTTATTGAACATAAAATTGTAGTTTCTCAGCTCTATAAGAATAGATGAGTACTAGGAACTTAGGAAAAATCCTGGGTCTGTGTGTGTGGGTGTGGATGTTTAATGTAAAATGTAATTAATATAGAAAAACTTAATAAACCATCAAGGCGCAAGCGTTACGTGGAATTCTGCAGATTTAAACTTAGTTCTATTGCCCTCGGTGCTGGGACAGAGGCCATTGCACCGGGTAGCTTCAACTGCGGCACTGACTTAGGCCGATGGAGCACAAAAAGTTTCATCGTCCCTTTTATAGTCGGGCCGCTCAAAACACCACATCCAATAAGAATTAGTTTAGTCAGCCTCAATAGGGCCAGGTCACCATTACAAGTCTCCCAAAAAGTATTTGGCAAAGTTTCCACAAAAACAACCATTGATAGTCCACCTATCAAAGTTCTGAATATATGGGAAAGTAAACACAATTTACGATAGTACAAAACGGTATAGCGCCGTATATAATATTTATATCATTTGATAGACCATTTAACACGACAATGATACGGTGGCGGAGAAATTGTCACCGTTTTAGAAGATAAATTGGTAGGAGGTGGTGGAAATAGCGACGTTTGCGTGAAGAAAAAAATGAATTTCATGTTAGAGTAAAATTTCTCGCACGATTACGAATATGTTTGTGAGAATATCTCAACTTTACGGAGTGATAATGCGCTGATATACACGACACTTTAAATGACTGGCCTAATAGCTCAGCTGTTTAACTCTGCCTTCTAAACTGTAGGTTATGGGTTCAATTCCCACCCAGGATAAACATTTTGGGTGATGAACATAGGGGTTTGTATGTTTGGGTGTTATATTGTATTCCATGTATGTATTTACATACAAAAAGTATCTTTGTGTTGTATCAGTTCTCTGGTTTCCATATTAAAAACTTTGCTTAGTTTGAAATTTCTACAAATATTTATTTATTTATTTAATTTATGAGAGGCTAATAATTATTTTCTGGGGTAAAGTCAATTTGTCTATAAACTTGCTCTTACCAGGTATGTTATGTTTATAATAAGTATAATTTTTATGCGTTAATTTAGATACTTGGTTATTTTTAGTTTGGATTTAATTTACATTGAAATAAATGTCAACCGACTTCAAAAAGGAGAGAGGAAGGATTTTTAATTCACTAAATTCAACCCTTAAGAATTTTAAATGAGGTAATCTAGCAATTCAACTGACCCAGGCGTGACCCTTCGCGAAAGTTCAATTTCACTAAAATTCGCCACCTGAGTCTACGCGCGTGGCAATTTCCGCTTTTTAGTGAGATCATACTAGATGTTCCTGTCTCATTTTATGTTCAAATGAGGTGTAAAGAATAGTACGAGAATCCACAGGACTCATCTAGTTTATTAATATTTATCAATTTATTCAACCTTTCCTCCCATTCGCAATTATTTCCTACCGACGAAAAACAATAATCTAGGAATCTAAACTCTACAACCTCGAGCACCACTCAAACCGCACCTACGCTTACCACTTATACACTACTATTACACAAGTCATAATCATAAACTAGGGGAGGGTGGATATCCGGATCCGGCTACTATTTATTAAGTTTATTTACCTACGCCGGATGCGGAAAATCTTTTCTTGTTCCGAACTCGAACAGAGTATTTAGCCAAAATAAATGTGAGCCATATTGTAGGTAAAGAAGTAAATAAATAAATATTTGTGGACGTTTAACACAGCGCCATCTACTCCCAAAATAAGCAAGGCTTGTACAATGGGAACCAGATAACTGATAGAATACTTAGATAATTGTTTTGGTAAATACAGACATAGAATACAATATAATATCTAGACACAGAACAAACATCGATATTAATCACATAAATATTATTCCTGGGTGGGAATCGAACCCACAACCTACAAATCAGAAGGTAGGGTTACTGCCAACTAAGCTATCGGGCCAGTCAATGAAGGGAGGTATATAGTTAGACTTGTGACTTGTGTGTTGTTGTGATTTGTCATAGAAAATTAATGTTCGGTTATATTTGCAGTGCTTATGTAGCAGATAAGTACTTATCTTTATCTAGAATCTTTATAATTACCCATCGTTATTTGAGTTCAAGTAACCGGCCAAAACGCAACCTTATGCATCTCTACCTAAAATCCAGTTTTACCACGTTCTCGATATTCCGACAAGGTGTTTCACTCGCTAATATAATAAAAAGTCAATGCTTTCGGGTGAAAACTCGCTATTGTACTTTGCCACGCGATTCCGTGACTAGCTGCGTTTTCGAACTGTGCTGGGTAGGAATGCGGCAGCTGGCAATTCGTTTCAAATTCTTTCTAAGTTTATAGCTGGTTTGTTGTACATAACTTTTTCTATTTTCTAATCGTTTCCATAAATATACCAAAAAGTTTACCACGAAACCGTACTGCTGTTGCTGAAAAACGGTTTAAACGCACAAATATTCTACGCACATATTTTGGTTATTTTCAAAGCACGCAGTAAATCATAACCTATTTTTGTCGTAAGCAAAGAACTTTATTGTAACGATATCTTCAACTTTTTGTTATACATTTTTTTCAGTATCAACATAATATTATACAATAATTTTTCACATAGTTACTATAGACAGTTCTGTTTATGAAATAACGCAGCTATGCACAAACTGCGTAAAAAAAACAGAAATACAAGCATGGCAATGATGGCTATACGAATAAAAATAAACAACTATATTAACAAATGATATAATTTATTTATATTACGAGGACCTCTGCAAATTGATCAACTAAAAAAATATTTCAAAACAAGTAATCTTTAGAGTTTTACGCCATAGACCTCCGGCAATTTACCACATACCAAGTTTCACGTCACGTTACCCATTCTACAATATTACCTGTGTTTTGTTAAGTTTAATTCCAAATGCTTTAAGAAAGGCGCTGTTTGTTTTATGGTTTTTATTTGAAGAGTTGAAATAAAACAGCTCGGTTTTAAAAGGCAGTGGCTGCTTAATTGTTTTGGTTTGAAATATTTTAGTTTGGCTTTTATTTAAAGTCGTAATTCTGGAGCTGAGCTTGAATAGAGTGCATTCTAAATTTTCGTACTCGCTCTTCTTTCTTGCTCTTTTTTCAAATTATTTCCTAATAATCAAACTAATCAATTATCTAATCTAACAATCTAATGGCATCGCATTCGACACATCGTCCATACATTTCATAGTTCAATTGTGCTCTAATACAAACCAATATTTTGGCCCCACAACCGATGCCTTGCACTGAAAACAGATTTCAACAAACAAATCTAAAACCGTTCTAGCTTGTGAAGAGTGGAATCGGCTATGAACTTTTGTACTTCTATTAAAAGAAGGCCCAGAAGTGAGAATGTATTGAGTGGTCTACAACAACAATAGGCGACAGTGACGTTTCAGGCAAATGATTAACTCGTCACGTTATTTGTTTACTGTTTGTTAGTTTGACTGGCCCGATAGCTCAGTTGGTAGTAACCCTGCCTTCTGAACTGTGGGTTGTGGGTTCGATTCCCACACAGGACAAACATTTATGTGATGTACATCGATGTTTGTTCTGTATCTGGGTGTTATATTGTATTCTATGTATGTATTTACAAATAAAAAGTATCTAAGTATTGTATTAGTTATCTGGTTGCCATAGTACAAGCTTTGCTTAGTTTGGGGCTAGATATTTTTATTATTATTACATAAAAAAATAATTCTTGAAGCATATACTATTAAAAGTTTTACAATAAAGAAGGTAAGATATAAAATGCACGAGTAGTAGGAAGAGCTTAGCTCAAGATCCGGCGAGCGGTAACAATGCGGGAGTGTAGAATCTGCCTTGAAATATTTCTCTTCTCAAATCCAAAGTAGCATTTTGTTTTAGTGGTAATAGCAGAAGTTTGGTTGTTGGTTTTATGCCAAAACAGATTAACACATGCGTATGATTTTAATCCTAAAAAATTTAGTTTATACGAAAACATGGGTAATTTTTTTATGAAACTATGGTGACTTTTTAATCGGCTTATAGTTCATTATTTAGAATCTATAAGAAGTAATGCAAAACCATGTCAACAAGAGGGTTTTAAATATGAAATATTAATGTTCGTGTTAAAAATGTAGAGAAGGTGAAGAATGATATGTGTGCTAAGGTGAGAATGTTGAAATGACTTCTGACAAAAATCGGTGGAAGAGAAAAATACGCTGCACCAACCCCATTTAGATAATAAATAATAATTATTATAATATATGTGGACACCTCGCACAACGCTATCTAGCCCCAAACTAAGCAAAGCTTGTACTATGAGAAGCAGATAACTGATACAATACTTAAATACATACATAGAATACAATATAACACCCAGACACAGAACAAACACCTATGTTCATCACACAAATGTTTGTCCTGGGTGGGAATCGAACCCACAAACCTAAGTTCAGAAGGCAGGGTTACTACCAATTGAGCTATCGGGTCAGTCGAAGATGGTGTAAGGGTGGAGGGATGATGACTACTAGCAACATACCAAACGAGCACCCATTCAACACTTTTTTTGTTCTTTAAATTCAGACATCATAAGTATATACATTGGTACATCTTATTTTGTAACCTATTTCTACTATTATTATTATTTTATTTATAGCACTATTTTACCTACAATTTGGCTTTTTTAATTAGAAATAGTTTTGCTTTAGATTTAATTTAGTTTGTCATTATATTTTGTTTATTAGTAAAAAATAAATAATAATAATAACGCCCCACGATCACATAAATAGATCCTGGACCTAGGATTCCCTGTGGTTTTTTTTAATACTTGTCCTGCCGTGGGAATCGAAGCCGCCGCTTTCTGGTCATGAGCCGACCTGCTCAACCACGACACCACAGAGGCTGTCAAATACGTGTCTCATTTCTTTACCAATAGAAAAACATTAATTCAGTACCTGCTTTATCAGTATAAAAATATCAGTACTTGCTTAGAAATAGGGTACTAAAATAAATTGTTTAAGTAATGGTTTCTATAAGTAATTATAAGCCCATTTTATTCTCTAAATTACCGGCTAAGTCGTAAACGTTGAATTCTCTGCACTACTGCATAAAGAGGTCAGAGTATTCCTTTAGGGCTTAGCTCGTCCAACTCAGTCGTGAGCAGTGAATTAAGTAAAGGACTCGGTACATTTGCTAGATCACAGGGTGCTTAGAACTAAATACATGGTGTTCTGGTGAATGCGTACACTGTGTGATCGTAAATTCAAGCTAGAATACACAGTACCTTATGTAAATGGACATTGTTATATACGAATAAGATTTATTTTATAAATAAATAATTTATTTCGTCTCAATTACACAGATTTTCGGTACATTATATAATAATAATAATATGTGTGGAGATCTCACACAACGCCATCTAGCCTCAAACTAAGCAAAGCTTGTATTATGGGAACCAGATAACTGATATAATACTTAAATACTTTTTGTTTGTAAATACATACATAGAATACAATATAACACCCAGACACGGGACAAAAAAAAAATGAATGAAACAGAAATGAGAAGTAATTAGAATTATATGATTGATTTAATATTATATGCATGTATATGATTGCAATGTTGTCTATTTGTCTGTAAAGTTTTCCGTTAAAACGATTGAACTGTATACTTGTCTGTGGAAACTTTCCAGACACATATTTTTTTATAATAACAATAACAAAAAAGTATTATGCTGACTAAAATTGTTCTAAACTAATCAGAAACAAAAAAACCCTTCAGTAAACTAAATGTAACTACGCAAACCGTGCACCGGCTTACCACAGCCTGGCAATATCCGGCACACAAAAAGAGGATAGCAGTTCCCCTTTGTTTCACTTCTATTGATTGCTGCTGTGGCTGTCACAGAGCAGTGAATTTTCATAGAAAGCTTGGCTATTAATTGTCTTAGTTTTGTTCACTACAGGTTAGTTTTTGAAGTAAAACATCTTTACGTACGTTTAATTTGGGGAGTAAGCTAGTGAATGCGGGGCAACGGAAATTAAAGTTGGTTCACGTAGATCTCCATTGGCAACATTACAAGTTAAAAATTTGTATTATTATGTTGGTTTGTCCGGTAAAATGACAATTTACAATTGTCAATATGGCGACATTAACATTAAACAAAGCAAAAACGAAGTTGTACCGGCCGATAGACGGAGAAACAATATAAGATTTACTTCAGTTTCAGCACACTCGTTTTTTTATGAAATTAAATCTTATAGACTATGACATGAGACTAATAGTTATGATGTAGGAATTAAGAACCACTCAGGTTCTTTTGTCTGCAGTTTCTCAACTAAAAAAACTACTGATACAAGCAAGTTCTTTAATTAACTATATTGATCAATGGACATTTTGGTAGGATGCCGTTTCTCAAAAATGTAAGATAACTAAGGATATACCTATACTGTAAAAAACTATAACCTTGCATTTTTGGTCCTTAGACAGGGACAGTAATAGAATACTTCATACTAAGGGACGATATGAGTAAATATGTTCGATCACATTCAAGACGGCACCATTTTAGGAAAATTTGTCGGTGTCAGTATTGCACGATGCACATTGCTGCTTTACGGTACGCTATTATATTAAAATCAAGTGACTAGCCAGACTGGTATAGAAAATATCCTACCACCAAACTGTGACTGGCCTGATAGCTCAGTTGGTAGTAGCTCTGCCTTCTAAACTATAAGTTGTGGGTTTGGTTCCCACCGAGGATAAACATTTGTGTAATGAATATAAGTGTTTTTTCTGTGTCTGGGTGTTGTATTTTATTATATGTATGTATTTACAAACAAAAAAGTATCTTTGTGTTGTATCTTTGTAACTTTGTTTTGGACTAGATGGCGCTGTGTGAAATATCCACATATAGATAGATAGCTAGATAACTCTTTATTGTCTCACCAACGAAATTCATACAATACAGGAATTATTAAATCTTACATACTAGTGCAACAATGGGCGGTCTTATCGCTAATAGCGATCTCTTCCAGACAACCTTTGGATGGAAAGTATCAAAAGATAAAACACGGCGGTCTAAAACAATTCAGAATAAAAAGAAATACAGATAAAAATAAACTATTACCTATAACTTGCTTTATACCTATTACCTTTATATATTACCTTTATATTATTTAATTTATTTATTGATGCATGAAGCTGGTATTGCACGATGCACATTGCTGCTTTAAGGTACGGTATTATATTAAAATCATGTGGCTAGCCAGACTAGCATAGAAAATATCTTACCACCAAACTATGACTTCATGACGGTGTTATCTTTAATCAAAAGCTTATCGCAGAATTTCGAAACATTAACTCAAAGCATCCAGTACTAAGCAATCTTCACTATCGAAGATAGGTGGGTACCAGGAAAACATAACGTACTGGCAGTTTCAATGCAAACCGGATACGTGTTTTACAAGTACGTGTTTTGGATTGTGGCTGCTGTGATGGATGACCTGTAAGCTTTGTTTGTACAACTGTGCCGTTATGTTGCCTTAGTACGGGTTGTGATAGCGAACGCGGAGTCAACATTGACTCGGATTATGAATTTGTTTTGACCATAGGTTAAATAATAATAATAACGATCACATACATAGACCCTGGACCCTAACTAGGCTGCCCTGTGTCTAGATCATCATCATCATCATCATCATCAGCCTGTGTTAGTCCACTACTGGACATAGGCCTCTCCCAAGGTACGCCATTGAGCCCGGTCTTCGGCTCTTCTCATCCAATGACTGCTAGCCACTCGGCGCAAGTCGTCGCTCCACCTAGTCGGCGGGCGTCCTACACTACGTCTCTACGTGTCTAGATACCCAGGAACTATGAAGAAGCTCCCACAACACTCAGACTCAGAACAATTATTTGCGCTTATTTTTGTGCCAAATATTTTTTCCCGCGGGAATCTAACCCGCCGCATTCGGGTTATGAGCCGACTTGCTCAACCACAACACCACAGGGTGTGTGTATAAATGTCACAAAAAAACGCAACTTATCCGCAATATTATTGAAGATGATCTTCGAAGCACGGTGACGCTTAATTATCATACCAATTTTTGTAGCTGTCACCTATCCAACCAGTGATTGAAATCAACGTTTCAACTTTATCCATCGGTTAACAAAGGACAATCAAGCTTATGCTAGCCCTCTGTAAAGCCATTTGAAAACCATTTTTTCTCCCTTCCAATTACTTTCAATTCTTTCCGATAACTTTCTTAATGTAAAAATGTTGTTACCAATGAATATTTGGTGGCATACATAAACATTAAGGTCGTATAATAAATTCCGATAAATTCAAACCCGAAAATCCGGTCCCTTTCGTCATATCCTAGTGTAGGGCGCTTTACATATGTATAGTATGCATGTAATATTCCATAGTCCTTTTAGGGTAAGAGCTTTGAGATAGAATGCAGCGAGGTAGCCGTATCGCTTTGCATCAGATGAACGGCTAGCTAGTCACGTCATATTTCAACACTAGCTTCTGCCCACGGCTTCACCTGCGTGGCCTGTAGGAAAATAATTCGACCACCCATTTCACCCTTTTAGTCGACCACCCATTTCACCCTCTTATGGGTGAAATTTCGAAAAACACTTTCTTAGTGAACACCTACACTTTATAAAAAACACGCCCTCCAAATTGTAAGTCTAGACCAGCGGTTAGGGCTATGCTTTGATATATGAGTCAGTCAACCAGGACTTCGAATTTTATATGCATAGATAAAACAAAAACAAAAAAAAAAAACTACTCCCACAGATACATATGTTGAACCGCTCCGCTCGTCAGTTTATTTCTGCCTTACCCCGCCAAGCGGCCGTCATCGATCATCTAGGAGCGCCGCGTCTTGTCCTACCGCACCCGGCGCCTTAGACTGGAGATATCAGTACCCAACATATTAAACCAACTTAATGGCTGAAACCTGTAGATTTGCTTGCATACACACCATGAGATGGAAAACGTTTATATACTTCTGAACATAATCCTGCCTAATTAGAGCTTTTCCCATAATTATTATAGGTTGAATTATTTTCCCGTAGGCCACGCCGCAGGCGAAGCTGCGGGCAGAAGCTCGTGATAATATACAATAATATAAACGCCCAACGATCACATACATAGATATTCTGGACCCTTACTAGGATTCCCTGTATCTAGGGACCAAGGAACTATGTGGACCATGGTCCCACAACACCCAGACACACAATAAGTGTTTGAGCTTTTTTTCTGTGCTCAAATACTTGTCCTGTCGCGGGAATCTAACCCACCGCCTCCAGGTTATGAGCCGACCTGCTCAACCACCAAACTACAGAGCCTAAAAATATATCAATATTATTAACTCGTCCATGAGCAATTTAATTTAAAATGGATTTTGAGAACCATACTTGGTCACATTTAACATATTAATTTTAATGGAAATGAAATATTTGAATGACGAATGAGTAACCGTTAACGGGGTCCCGATCCGATCCCGTTCTTTATCTATTGAAAACGATAAGTGGAGAATAAATCTTTAGAGTAGCATTTAATCAAAGAAAACAGTACTTTTCTCTAATGATTAACGAGCAAACCAAACATTTGTTAAATCTGTACTCAAAATAATAAACGATAATAATGTATTAATCTTGTCAACGCAAAGTCTTTGACCTGTACAGATGGCGACGTTTGACGATTTGATTAAATGTAAACCAATGAAGTCGAAATAATTTACTCTCATCAGTTCACTAAATGCAGTTTGCTCGTACAAGCAACCGGGCCAATGCACCCAGACCTTCATTTGTCTTTGTTTACAATTTAGATGCCATACATTTGAACTGGAGTTTGCTTCAAGTTTGATTCAAATCGGTTCACAGAAATTTCACTGAATCTACACCCCGATGCAAGTTGAGAATTTGAGTTTGACACGTATTTGAGCATTATAAACGTGTTTCGAACATGGAAATAACTGTAATAAATACTATTTCGCTTTCTAGGAATTTTCAGATGCGATTTTGTCTGGTAATATTTTTGGTGCCACTTGTGAGTAATTCTACTGAGTTGCTCAAATAATTTCTAGTGACTTGTAATTTTATAGTACCTTAAAGTTCAGATTCAGAATATGTAGCTAGGTCTAAAGTACTTTATTCTTTATGATAACTACTACAATAATGGCCGATAGTGACTGGCCTGATAGCTCAGTTCTGACCCTGCCTTCTGAGCTGTAGGTTGCGAGTTCGATTCCCACCCACGACAGGCATTTGTGTAATGTTTGTTCTGTGTCTGTGTGTTATATTGTATTATATGTATGTATTTACAAACCAAAAGTATATTTGTATTGTATCAGTTACCTAGTTCCCATAGTACAAGCTTTGCTTAGTTTGGGGCTAGATGGCGTTGTGTGAGATGTCCACACATATTATTATTTATATTATTATTATTATTTATTTACAACTAGTTGCGTCCCACGGTTTCACCCACGGATTAAAAGTATTTTAATCATATGCTCATCCCACGGGAAAATTTCACTTTTCCGGGATTAAATGTACCCTATATGTTAATCCAGTGTATAATCTATCTTGGTACTGAATTTCATCCAAATCCATTCAGATGTTTGAGCGTGAAGCTGTAACAAACATACACACATACAAAGTTGCTAAGTACACTGCTAGTAGTAGTAGCAGTACTTGCTGTGTGTGTGTTGTTTCTTTATTTTAATTCCACTAACTCAATTTATAATACAATATTTTAATGATAACAAAATAACTGAACGATTCAAAACCGTAAATAGTAATAATTATAATAATAAGATTTAGAAGCAATCGAGTTTTATTTTTATCAATTACAATTATTAGACCAACAATGGAAGTAGATTTAGAAGTGATTTAATACCACAAAGCAATTATTGCCCTTAATTTGATTTATTAAAGTATAAATTACGATGAACCGTAGCGAGGGGCGCTCCTGAACTGGAATAAAAATTGAGGCTAGATGATGAATGGGAAGCTGTTACGGCTACCTACGATCACGTGGTCGCAAATATATAGATTTGCTGGATGTTTCACAAAAATGCTTCACTTTTTATGCTAATCATTTGATCCTATATAAAATTCATCAATACGATAGACTGCTGCGCTGCAGTGCGGCGATACATACTAATACAATATTTTATAATTTATATAATAACTAGCTTCTGCCCGCGGCTTCGCTCGCGTGGCCTATAGGAAACGATGAAGAAAATTTTTCATAGAATATTTCAACCACCCATTTCACCCTCTCAGGGATAGAATTTAGAAAAACCTTTTTTAGTGGATCTCACTTTACAATTACACTCAAATTTCAAATCTCTAGGACCAGCAGTTTAGGCTGTGATTGTGGGCTGTGTGTGTTGATATATAAGTCAGTTAGTCAGGACTTAGAATTATATATGTATAGATTAATACAATAGACTATAATAAGTCAAATAGGAATACTGAGAATAATTTAAATTAATGTTTTGATGAATTTGCGAGCTTCTAATCTCCTATAATACATAGTTATTTTAAAAGTCTCATCATCATCAACAGCTCGAAGACGTCCAATGAACATAGTTCTCCACAGAGTGCCACTTTGAGCAGCTGCTTGACTCCTGCATTCATCGGCTCCCCGCGATTTTGACCAGGTGGGTGATCATGGAACTTTGATTGAAATGCAACAGGAGAACTTTCATTCCTAATTTGAAAAACTAAGCACATAATCTGCGTATTGAAACTGTCAAATCCATACAAATTAGTGTTTCTAATGGTTGCAATCAAGTTACATGTACGCCTAGCAGAACGTCGCTGGCCTACGCTGCGTCCGTGTATAAAAGCTTAGTTCATTGCTTTAGATCCTGCCTTTTGCAACACAGTTTAATTACTAAAGCAAAAAGCAGAGCTCACTTTATCATGTAATCTTATTAAGTGTTTTGCAATAAACAATTTGAATTTGAATTGGAAATGCACTTTGAGCTAAAGTTTCCAGGCTATAAAATCATTTATAATGACTGGCCCGATAGCTCAGTTGGTAGTGATCCTGCCTTCTGAACTGCGGGTTGTGGGTTCGATTCCCACCCAGGACAAACATTTGTGTGATGAACATCGATGTTTGTTCTGTGTCTGGGTGTTATAATGTATTCTATGTATGTATTTACAAACAAAAAGTATCTAAGTATTGTATCAGTTATCTGGTTCCCATAGTACAAGCTTTGCTTAGTTTGGGGCTAGATGGCGTTGTGTGAGATGTCCACATATTATTATTATATTATTATTATTTTAAGCGTCTTCCAGTATACTTTATTTCGTGAGTCCGAAACACAGGTTGTTCGTATCGTTCAAAACCAGTGGACACATTCAATTTCATGGTTTGCCGCCGAGCGGTACACAGCGCCGGTTTTCTTCCGTATTTCAAATGATGTATTATTCGAGACAGGGTGGGTGGGAGATTGTATCGATATTTTTAGATGAAAGTCTTTCTGTCTCTTATTAAGGCTTTTTTCTACCTTTTATGTGAATGAATGATGTGATGAGTTAGCAGTTCACCGGATGTTAAGCGACACGGCCGCCCATAACAAACGCTGTGTCACTCAGAACTCTAAAATATAAAGTTTCAGTGTCACTGCGCATATCAACCTGAGACATCAAAACAGTCCAATAATAAGATTATTCGACTGCGAAATCAGATCGTAAAGTCTCATTTACCCAGTTATTTCACCTTCCAACCGGAACACAGTGCTTGCACACTACTGCTTCGTGGCAGAATATCTGGCAAAGCGGTGGTACTTTGCAGAAAACCACCGCCTACCAGAACCTTCCTCTTTTATTGCTTTTAAGTGTAGAAGTAAACATTTTAGTTGAATGATCAATTTAGGCTATGATTGATGCTTCCCTTCCTTAATTTACTATATATGTAAAAATAAAACGTTGTCGGTTGTACGTTTGTTTGTTTGTCATACACAGCAAAGCGAAAAACTAAGGAATGTCACAGGAAAATGATTATGTTGCGGGCAAAACCTCGTTCGAAAAAAAATCATTAAAATTATTTATAAAGGTAGGTCTAATCGACTAAAATTTATTTTAAAAAGCGTGATAATTAAACAAAGTAAAGAAGAAATTAAGTGCATAATTTTACGGTTTTATCAGTTACAAGGTAATTTAATCTTCTTAAAAGCGCTTTATTTCACACTAAACTAAACTGGCCTACGCAAAACGAAGAAATCACCTAAAAAGTATCGATACATTATAATCATCGCTCCCTTCCCTACCAATTTCCATATGTAATACCGTTTTTGTTATGTGAATCCGGGAGGTTATGATAATATCGACAATATCGCTCGTATGGCTGTTTTTACGCTGATTGATGGGTAAATATTTATATGTGGGTTATGGCCTGACTCAGTTTCCATATTTGAATATTATGGTGGGTATTAAAAGCGTAAATATAAAAGGGCGAATTTGGGTTAAACGTTTTTATAGAATCCTTCTTTTAGAGAAAAACTCTAATGAAGTTATTTCTTTTATAACAGGAGAAACGTGCCTTTATTTTTGTCTACTAACTAAATACTACAATAATAATAACAACTACTGTTAAACACTACCTTCCACAAAAATAAATATTTGGACAATATACTAGCCGCGGTGACCTAGAGACCGTCCAAATGCTCAAGCCCACTACCAGTGGGTAGCGTACTCATCACGCTGGTAGCATTGCCCCGTTTAATTGCAATGCTAATTCGTTGTGTCAAATAAGTGCTAGCATTTTATTTACGCGTTGAATCGACCAGGCGCTCTGATAAACTTTGGAAAGCGGGATGAGCTTCCGGTCGCCACGGACCCAGGGAAGCTCATCGTAGTGTGCAAGCACTACTGTGCTCCGGTTTGAAAGGCACTGTAGCGAGTGAAATTACTGGGAAAATGAGACTTTATAATCTGATCTCACAGTCGATTAATCTTATTACCAGACTGTGCTGATGTCTCAGAATAATGTGCGCAGTGCAATGTCACGCAAAAATTTATATTTTGGAGTTCCAAGTGACTCTGTTCTGTTATGGGCAGCCGTGTCGCTTAGCATCAGGACGACTAGCTTGTCACATCATTTACTAACTCAAAAAAAGTCTCTCTCTCTTACCTGGGTCTTCACATCATCAGCCAGAAGACGTTTACTGCGAAATATAGGTTTCCCCCAAAATAGCCTCTTTGGACGTTTATCATAGAGAGAGGTTTGCTATAAACACCACGCTTGGCAGCCGGCTTGGTGATCACAGGTTTTAATGTATCAAAGAGAATACTGCTGTACATTCCCTGGAGACTCCCTTAGCCGGCTTTTCGCGGGATTCTTTTTAGCGGGGATCTTATTCTCCTACTACACAGCACCGGAGTCATAATGAGGCCAATTATAGGTTGTGAGAACCACTATTAACGTGAATCACGCTGTTGTGTTTGGAGTACCTATAGGTCGCGCAAAACTTTATAAGCTCTCAGAAGTTAGCGCGGATGGCTACGCAGTACGCAGATTATAGTTATTGTATAGCCGCTTTTAAAATGCACTCAACTGTACCTTGTTTGTTTAGTTTGGTATTCGGGCCTAACTTCCAAAAGCTCATAAAGTTTTGCTCGAGCTATACCGAAAGAAATGTACACATAAGCTTGCAGCATTTCTAGTAAATGCGTCTTGATTATTTAAAAAATATTTCCCCTGAGGTAATCATTTATAAATTTTTATAGCAGTATTGTTCGTTTTTCATTACGAGGTTTGCTTAAATCGTTTTAGCAAAGTACACATATACATACGTATACATATACTTATACATTACTAGCAAACCCGGCGAACTCCGTTTCGCCACCAGATGGCTTCGTTTTATGTAACAGTAGCTGTCAAACAATGTATCACGCACTGGCGCCATCTACTTAAAATGTTGGTTTGTCCTGAATTTTTCCTGAATTTTCTTTGCTATAAACCTCACTGAGCTCGAGACCTTTCCAACGAATGCAAAACCGTGGAAATCGGTTCGGATTCTGGAGTTATAGCGTCAGGAAGGAAAACCCGACTTATTTTTATATAGTAGATTTATTATGAATGATACTTAATAAAAATTTACAATAAATAAAAAGTTACAACTAAAAAGAAATATAATTTGTTCATTGGAATTGAAAAATATGGTTTGAATTTTAAAATTTTCTTTTACAGACACAATAAGAATTCTAAAGTGACAGTTTTAGTCTCGCATTATCTAAGTAGATAAGTGGTGAGCCGGTGTCAGTTTGTACATCCCTCTAAAGAACCTCCGAAATTGCTAAAAGGCTTTTGTATAAGTACATTTACTGAATTAGGTAAGGCTTCTATAATTTTAATAAGCCAACTCATTTTAAATTTATATTACGGTAACTTTAGCCGAAGTTACGCAAAGGCTCAAAATATTCTTTAAAATAAATTCGAGAATTTCTATCAACTCTTTACTTAAAGAAAGTTCCCTATTCACGTCCAAAACACAAAACCACGAAAGAGCAATGTATTCAAAGCTACCTATTAACTTACTTAGAATAGTATTGCCAGGTTCTATTGTGCAATTACTTTAATATATATTTTTTTAAAGTAAAATTTAAATAATTCACCGACATCATCATAAACAAAAAATAAATTACTTATTTTTTTACATACTGTTAATTTATTTTATTCTCCAGCTGTTCGGGTGTACCCTGCAGAATATGGTATAGATAATGTTTAATTTATGACCTCTTTTTACCTATTATTATCTATTTTGTTTTTTTTTTTGAACGTACTATTTACAGATAATATTTACACCGAATATAGTAGTGCTTGCACACTAGTACTTGGTGGCAGAATACCAGACAAAGCAGTAGTATTTACTCAACGAATCTTGCAGAAAAATCCTACCACTAAGTAAAAAAGTCCTACCACCTAGTAGAAAAGTTCTACAACCTAGTAAAAATGGAGTACCACCTAGTAGAAAAGTTCTACAACCCAGTAAAAATGGAGTACCACCTAGTAGAAAAGTTCTACAACCCGGTAAAAATGGAGTACCACCTAGTAGAAAAGTTCTACAACCCAGTAAAAATGGAGTACCACCTAGTAGAAAAGTTCTACAACCTAGTAAAAAAGTCCTACCACCTAGTCGTAAATTTGATATCGTAAGACATAAAAAAAATATTTACCTACACAAAATCTTTATAAAAATCTGATCTTTGACATGAATCTATATTATAATTACGAAAAAGAGAAGCGAAGAGACAAATATTTCAGCCTAAGTTCAAAGGAAACAATTGACTAGCAACCGATATAAGCAACTGTATGTATAATCTTTGTCTTGTTGTATCACTGTCTTTATCAAATTTGATAATGAGTTACAAAATACCTATTCTTCCACTATCAACTTATTAGCAAAAGAGTTGTAAGGAGCTAATCGGTACATTAAGAAATACCTACTATAGTAAATCACGGACTTTGATTGCAAATAAAGAAACATATTTGTATGAATTTGACAGTTTCAATGCATGTGTTCATGTGCGTAGTTACTGAAGAATTTTTAAATTTGGAATGACATTTCTCGTGTTGCATTGCATTTAAAGTCGATGATCACCCAGCAGGTGTGTATTTGAGTTTCGCAAATCTTGAGGAAAACTTCAAAACTGGCAACACTTTCAGAACAAGACTCCACCACAACACCCGGCTCAAAAGTCCCAAACTCTTGCCATAATCTGTAGGATTTGTAAATTCATTACCCGATAAAAGTTGCCAGTGAATTAAAACCGAGATTATAAACTTTGAGGCCGACATAAAGTAGGATCAGATTTTTTATGCCCTTTTTATAGCTTAAAGTTTACGTGATTTATTAATAGACTGTCCGTGAAGTAGATCGACTCTGTCGTATCCAAATATTTAGATAGAATAACGCTCGATAGATTTCTGATCAACAGAAATCTTGTAAAAGTATCTGTTTATCACCCAAATACTGCATAAAGGAAGGTTAGGATTTTAGAAATCTTATTATATGTAAATAATCAAATCTAAATATATATAACTCAAAAGTGACTGACTGACTGACTGACATAGTGATCTATCAACGCACAGCCCAAACCACTGGACGGATCGGACTGAAATTTGGCATGCAGGTAGATGTCATGACGTAGGCATCCGCTAAGAAAGGATTTTTCGAAATTCCACCCTTAAGAGGGTGAAATGGGTGGTTGAATTATTTTCCCATAGGCCACGTCGCGGGCAAAGCTGCGGGCAGAAGTTCGTTTCTTATAATACTCAACATATATTAATCAAAAATGTAGCAATCGATAGATTGATTTTATAAATGTTGACATTTTAAGACATTAACAAAACAAAAAATATTTTAAATGCTTGAGACATCCGACTTTAAAGTCAACGTCAAATAATTTTATTCACAATTCAAATTGATATTAGATACTTAAAATTAAGTTACTGTTATAAGCATATACAATTACAGTTTTTTTTTGTAAAAATGTATCTTCTCTCTTATTTCTTTCTTTAGTGTCAAATATTATATAGCAAGCCCATAAGGTATGATATTTGAATTTATAAAAAAAAATCTCTTTTCCACTACTGGTGTAAGCCATCCGGCACAATGCAGAACCAAAAACTCCGATCCAAAGCTTCGATTACATCCTATATATTGTATTCTATGTATGTATTTACAAACAAAAAGTATCTAAGTATTGTATCAGTTATCTGGTTCCCATAATAAAAGCTTTGCTTAGTTTGGCGCTGTGTAAAATGTCCACAAATATAAAAATTATTTATTTATTTACATCCGTATAGAAGAAGTTACAACTTTTTTCCCGGCTTGATGATAGCGGTAGATTATAATGAAGACCAAAGTAAATTCTGCTGCCCATTTCCTGTACATTCTCTTAGCCGACTCGTACGGCACCCACGGGAAGAGATGGGGTGGTCCTATTTTTACACCGAGACCATACGGTTATAAAAGTCATTTCCATAAAAATGGTCACAAAAAGAAAACACGCAAGTAATCATAGATCATTACATATTACATGAGGCGGCCAAAAAAGATCCAAAACTTTTCCACCATTTTCGTTGTGATTATTACCTTTTAAATGGGACCGGGATAGTTCCTTATCCTCCATTCAAACGCCGTCTATATTCAGAGATCATATCATAACAGGAAAAATTGCTTCTACAAAAATAAGTTGCTCAAATAGTAACCCACTCTCGCAGCAATTAGAGGTCTTTCTTGCTTTCCTATAGGTCCTTTATAAGAGGATTTATTCCTACCAATAGATTATTGGTGTTATTGCTAGCCGCTTAATAACACATTTTTATATACTTCTATTTGTGCAATGTAAATATAAGGCGAGGAATAAGTGTTTTTTCTGATTTTATGGGGCGAATGCTTATGTAGCTACGGATAATTTCCGATATATTTATTTATTTACTAGGTGGTAGGACTTTACTGCAAAGTTCGTCTAGGTAGGTACCACCGCTTTGCCAGCTATTCTGCCGCCAAGCAGTAGTGTGCAAGCACTACTGTGTTGCGGTTTGAAGGGCACTGTAGCTAGTGAAATTACTGGGCAATTGAGACTTTATGGTCTGATCTCACAGTCGAGTAATCTTGTTACCAGACTGTGCTGATATCTCAGGATGATGTGCGCAGTGCAGTGTCGCTTGAAACTCTATGTTTTAGGGTTCCGAGTGATACTGTTCTGTTATGGGCGGCCGTGGCGCTTATATATTTTAAAAATTAGTGTGCTTTAGACCACACGACTTTAGTAAAATTTCTTTATGTCCATTCGGCCGGTATAATTTTGTTTAGCTTTGTTTAATGTTAATGTCGCCATTATGGCAATTGTAAATTGTCATTTTACCGGAACTTTGTTGTGTTGAAAGTGGAGATCTACGTTAACCAACAACGATCAACTTCCTTTCGCCTTGCCAGCTTATTCCCCAAGTCAAGCGTGCGTAAAGTAGTTATTCTTCAAAAATTTAAGCGATTTTTATGTTTACTTGTTAGCAAAGGCAAAACTGAAAATGTACTCGTACCCAGCTGAATAAGAATAACCCCTTTTTATGTTATACGTCTCGACTTATGGCAGCCACAGTGGGTCTCATCACAGTCCTCCCAAGCCTCACCAGTGTGTTATAACCTAAATAAAAAAAAAATTACGCCCAACGATCACATACATAGATCCTGAAATCGAACTAGGATTCCCTGTATCTGGGAAACTACGAGGACCATGGTCTTTTGGATTTCTATTTTTATACCTGTCACGGGAATTGCTGACCTGCTCAACCACCGTTCACAGGACATTCTACTTTCGAAAAACTTTAAAAAATAATCACAGATTCGATCTAACAAAGAACGGTACTAAAGCCAACTCATTTCAACTTCGCGTTGTAAAACACTCGGTACGCCTCGAGTGTTTGCTTACGTGAGAATAGCGCTCCAATGGCATTTAGTTTCGTAGAAGAAAGCAGAGAAATTCTGAATCAAAGAACATTCTGGAAATTTTATTCCGTAGCATAATCCAAAGTCTCAAAGCAACGACGTGCAGTTTTAGAATACTGTTCCGTATTTTCCCGTAAAAAAACAAAAACAAAAGTAAATGAAGAAAGAATATTTTTTCTTTATTTTCTTTTGTTTTTACACTTTATAATTTTATATGCTTAGTAATACATTTGGTTTTACCTAGTACCTATTATAATTTTGACTTGTATCATATATCATAATCTTTTGAAGATTGCAAATAGGCTATTTTTAGCACTTATACAAGTCAAAATTATGATAGGTACTAGAACTTTGACATTGACAATTGTATTTACGTATTTTACTAAACTGTGTATTCAGATGTTATAGATGATGGAATAAATTACTTACTACTTTATACGTATGTCTGTAGTACTACTGAGCTAGAAATGCATTGGCCGTTCAGTGCTGTAGTATCTTAAGCTGGTTTGTTATAAAATGGTTTGCAAAAATACAAAGTAATAATAACAATAATAATACCCAAAGATCACATGCATAGATTCTGGATCCTAACTAGGATTCCCTGTCCCACAACACCAAGATTCAGAACTAGTATTTGCGCTTTTTTTCGGTGCACACTTTTCCTGCACGAAACGAACCTGCCGCCTCCGGGTTATGGGCCACCCTGCTCAACCACCACACCACAGGGGCTGTCAAAAGTTGAATGTTGAAATTTGAGTTGAAGATATACATGCATTAATTATGCAGGCTTGCATTAAAAACACGTTTATTTGTGCATTAGTTTGTGCAGGCTTCCTGCATCTATCGGCTTCTCGCGATTTTGACCAGATCATCGGTTCACCTAGTGGAGGAAATCCCACCAAAATTATAAACGCATTTTTTATATGTATGTTTGTTAACTCAACTGGACGGATTTGGATGATATTTGGAATATACATAACTTATATACTGGATTAACACATATGCTACCTATTTCATCCGCGGATGAAACCGCAGGACACAGCTAGTAATATTATAAATACAAAAGTTCGAGTATGTGAATGTTTGTTATCTTATAGCTGAGTAACTATGAAACCAATTTTGATAAAATTTGGAATGTAGATACCTCATATACCGAATTAACACATAGGAAACTTTTTTATCTACGGTTCACCCGCAGGATGCAACTTGTAAATCATAAAGAACAATACTTTCATTTTATGAAAACCATTTCGATTGGCCCGATAGCTCAGTTGGTGGGTTAGTAACCCTGCCTTCTGAACTGTGGGTTGTGGGTTCGATTCCCACTCAGGATAAACATTTGTGTGATAAACATAGGTGTTTGTTCTGTGCCTGGGTGTTATATTGTATTTGTAGACAGAAACGGGTTGTGGGTAGGTTGCAACCTATATAACTATAGGCCTTCAGCATGTCCACACCGTGCCGTGTCCGGAGCAAGAATGATCCGTAGTACACCGAGCGATCCCTTTATATAGCCAGATGAGTGGGGCAGCGACGTCAGTTGCCGGTGTTGCCACTGTAATAAATTTAAATGCTGCCACAGGATAAATTACGGTACTACCCGCTGCGCATAGAGTTTATAACTGGACGTAGCCGCCGTCATATTTTATGTATGTGTTTACAAACAAAAAGTATCTAAGTAATTGTATCAGTTATCTGGTTCCCATAATACAAGCTTTGCTTAGTTTGGGGCTAGATGCGTTGTGTGAGATGTCCACACATATTATTATAATTGTTATTATTATTATTTCTTTTTTATAACATAGATAGACAAACAAGCAGGCGGCCCACCTGATGGTGACCAGTTACCGTCGCCTATAGACACCAACACCGGGGGTGCTGCCGATACGTTGCCTACCTTTTAAGACTCTATTTGTCTGTCGTTTGAAGTGCCCCATGTTGTAGCTCAGCGGAAATACCTCAGATGGTAGCTCATCCCACAACTTGCAGGTACACCTACAGAAATAGTGATATTATAGTAAAACGAGCTTTTGCCCGCAGCTTCGCCCACGGCGTGGCCTATGGGAAAATAATTCAACCACCCATTTCACCCTCTTAAGGGTGAAATTTCGAAAAATCCTTTCTTAGCGGATGCTTACGTCATAACATCTACCTGCATGCCAAATATCAGCCCGATCCGTCCAGTGGTTTGGGCTGTGCGTTGATAGATCACTATGTCAGTCAGTCAATCAGTCAGTCACCTTTGAGTTATATATATTTAGAGAAGAGTATATAGAGATAACTCTATTTTATCTTATCTATATTTTATTTTATTTAAGAGCAATGTGAAAATCCATCTACGCTCTGCTCTCAATTAACGTATCCCTTTTGAGATAAAACGAAATACTCCTCTATCGTTTTCCAAACGAACTGCTATGATTTTAGTAATATCGAGCGCTTTAAATCATCCAATTGAATATACGCTTTAGCTTACTGTTGTAAGGTTGGAGTTTGCATGGCAGGTGGATCGTTTATAACCTTTGGCCCGTTTATCAGAGAGGTATAAGAAAAATATGTGTCAGGAAGATTTCTTCTTCGATACAGGAAATTGAATAACAAATCCTTCTTGCTACGATGAGTGGTTGTTTCCTGCACTTCGGATTATTGGTGCCTTAGAACTTTCATTTGGCATGTCTTTGTTCTTTGAGACAGGTTTGCGTGACGATTTTGCCCAAATGGGCAGTTTATAGGAGGTGAATGACAATTTGGGGAATTTTCCGGTGATAAATTGATTGGTTGATTTCAACAATCACCAATGTTGAATGAGAATAGCTATTATTATTAACTGCTAGCTGCGCCCCGCGGCTTTATCCGTGTGGTATTTTTTTTTAAACTTTCCTAATTTTTTCTTTCATAAGAACCTTCTCCTCACAATAATAAACACAACAAAAAAAGAATTAGCGAAAAAGTTTCATCCGTTTACGCGTGATGCGATGACCAAGGGAAATAGTGGTTCATTTTTATATACAAAGATAACTATTGTATAATTTACTAGCTTCTACCCACGGCTTCGCCCGCGTGGCCTATAGGAAACAAAAAAAAAAATTATAGATAATTCAACCACTCATTTCACCCTTTTCGGGGTGAAATTTCGGAAAACCCTTTATTAGTGGATATTTATACCTAACAACGAGCACACGCTCCAAATTTCAAGTCTCTAGGACCAGCGGCTTAGGCTGTGCGTTGATATATAGGTAATGACTTATAAGTCATTACCTATATATCAACACAGTCAGGACTTTGAATTTTATATAATTTTTTAATATTAACTATATTAATCATATTATTGTTATTAACTTTATTAACTATAACTATAATATAACTATTTTTGATTTAAAATTATATTTGTCGGAACGATTTTCATAGCATGTACCTATATAGTTCTACATACTGGTTCTACACAAAATCCTTTGATTAACCCTCGAGAGCTCGGAACTCGGCCAGCTACCTTAGATAACCCCCGATTCTCCTGAGATCCAAAGTAGTTACATAGAAATTAGAACAGGGACCTGCGAGCCTTCTGCTTGCGTACTAGTTTAAAAAATAATAGGTTTTGGCTAGTTTTTAACGTGTTACTGCTTGACTTTAATCCCGAACGTGTTTTTTATGTTATCGAATGACGTGACGTAACAGCCGCCTATAACAGTTGCAGTGTCACTTGGAACTCTAAATCTTCACGTGATACTGGACTGCGCGCGTCATCCTGAGACATCAGCACAGTCTGGTAATAGATCAGACTATAAAGTCTCATTTGCCCTGTAATGTAATGACATTACAGGACAAATGCTTGGCGGCAGAATAACTGGCAGAGTGGTGGTACCTACCTAGGCGAACTTTGCAGTAAAATCTTACCACCTAGTAACAATAGACCGTATTATTTATTAATATTTTACTCATTAATTAATAAAAATTATAATGCCCAATGATCACATACATGATCCTAGACCCAAGATTCCCTGTATCTAGGAACTACGAGGACTACGGTCTCACAACACCCAGACGCAGAACAGGTATTTGCGCTTTTTTTCCTGTGCACTAATATTAAACCCACCACCGGCCTATGAGCCAACTTGCTCAACCACCACAATACAGAGGTGATCATCAGCCCAATATATTTACACGGATTGGACACGAGCATTTTCTCCCAGGAAAAGAGTTAGTATCAAGTTATCGTTTTCATTTTTCAATATTTTCAATTTAATAGTATTTAAAACTAAAGTGGCAAATTATAGTTCCGCTCTTTTAAACTCTGCTGAACTACTTCTTCTTCTCTTCATTTAATGGCCTTTGATAATTCCTTAGGAATTATTGTACGGTTATGTCATGTCAAAGTCTTATTTTGTCAGTCAAAATGCCATAATAAAATTATGGATATTTTACTGAAGGCTCTTGGAAGCTTTGAAGAGAAAACGAAAAGACATCGTTTTAAAAATTGGATTCTTTTGCCGACACTCGTGCACGTCCACGAACACTTAACGGATAAAACACTAAAATTCAAAAATACGCGGATTATGGAAAAAATAATCAAAATTCACAACCGCCATTTTCGGATTCTTTTCAACGACTCCTCTCTGCTGAACTAAATCCATCACTACGATTTAGAAATTGGCAGCATTATTTTGACAACATACATTTTGAGCTGTCATTTTACTCAGTCTAATTAAAAAATGGAGTTTAGCAGACTTTTACAGCACCTATGGGAAAAGATGGGATCACCTCTCTTCTATACACATAACATAACATCTCTCTTCTATACACATAATTCGATTCTCAATAAACTTGATAATCTCTCATCAAATCCGCATCTATTTGTTACAAAAGTTTGATCTCGGTAGAGGTTTCTGTACCATCGTATTGTATCGTATCGCAAATTCTCCACCCAATACATCACAGATCGGAATGATTGGGTCAACTCGGAGGTTTCAGAGTTTTAATTTCCGCCCGCGATCGGTTACTGTGGCGAGTTGGGTGTCCTTTGCGATACAAAATGATGTATGGGATAAGAAAAGAGATGGAGCGGGAACGGATAGCGTTTTATTTTATTTTTTTTACATAGAATTGGTGTTTTGCTGCTATCGGTATAGATTAAAAAGATTAGAAAAACTTACAGGAACTTATCTCAAAGCTAACGGGCTAAAGTTGTTGGTAAATAAATGAATGTTAGAGGTTTTTATAAACCGGTAAATTGCCTTCTTTTTCAACTTAATACTACAATGATATTATAACTAATACTAAACACTAAAAAAAAAAACTATCACTAAAAAAACAGTTTGACTATATACTTGCCGCGATGACTTATAGAAAGTCAAAATGCGGTCTAAAACCAGACGAGGTTTAATCTCGATTTGTATAATATGGTAATGTTTTTGAGCTATAACTATTTTTATCATTTTATGAAAATTAATTGTTATTTTATTTTTATTATAAAATTGTTGTGAAGAAAAATAAAAGATGATGGTGGTGATGAGCTGAAAGTTTCACTGTTCAAGTTTCACAGAACTAATAATTTCACAAGGAAATAAATATAACATCATTTCACTCTTTCAAAGCTAGTGTGAAAATGTACACTCTGCACTCTCTGTATGTCAGTGTCAAACATAGAAGTATCATAACTTATGTTTTTTTAGTTTTAAGACGTAGGAATTTAAAATTAAACCCAAAGAGTCAGTAGTATGCCTTGAATGGTATATATTTTAACTATAATAAATAATAAATATGTGTGGACATTTCACACAGCGCCATCTAGCCCCAAACTAAGCAAAGCTTGTACTATGGGAACCAGATAACTGATACAATACTTAGATACTTTTTTTTTTGTAAATACATACATAGAATACAATATAAACACCCAGACACAGAACAAACATCAATGTTCATCACACAAATGTTTGTCCTGGGTGGGAATCGAACCCACGACCTGCAGTTCAGAAGGCAGGGATACTACCAACTGAGCGATCGGGACAGTCAAAAATAGCCTGATAGCTCAGTTGGTAATAGCTCTGCCTTCTGAACCATAGGTTGTGGGTTCGATGCCCACCCAGTACAAACATTTGTGTGATAAACATAGGTGTTCGTTCTGTGTCTGGGTGTTATATTGTGTTATTTGTATGTATATAAAAATAACAAGTATATAAGTAATGTATCAGTTATCTGGGCGGTGATCACGAAACTTTGATTGCAACAGAAGAATGTTCCATACTAACTATGCACATAAACTGCGTATTTAAACTGTCAAAGCTATACAAATTTGTGTTTCTATCAATTGAAATCGAGTTACGCTACCCAGCTGGTTCCATGGTGTAGCTTAGCTTAGTTTGTGACTAGATGGCGTTGTGTAAAATATCGACACATATTTACTATTCAAAATTGGACAAAAGTGTTACTATCTGTCAATGATTGTTTAATCGCTAGCACTTATAAGCTACACCAAACCTAAGCATCCTTCGCTTAGTTTATCTTCTAACGTAGCAAGTCGCCGCAACTTTGTCCATAAAGACCGCTCTTTAGTACTTTACGCCGTGAGGCAGGCTTTATGTATCTTTCAGATTTCTCCACTCGCTGCGGCTATTAGTTTTTATGATTATTTTGTAGTTTCTCTGTAGATCTTTGTTATAATGAAACTGGTAAAAAATTGTTTTAAATTTACGGTGAAAATGTTTAAAATCCATATGCAGTGGTAAAGTTAGTGGGTTTTCTTAAGATAATCCTATGTAGTTGCGAAGAACTTTGTAACAAAAAATTGGTCGTCCGTTCTAAAACTCATCGTACCAAATAAAGACACCAATTACAAGTACGAACCTGAAATTTATATTTCCATGACATTTGCAGTTTGGTGAAGCATCGAGTTCGAGTGCCAATGGAGCTCGTAGTAAAAGCCTAAAAAAGGGAGTAGGTAGAGTTTAGTCAGATTCTAGTATTTTGAACCTTATATCATCCGCATTCTACGGATGGCCGTGAAGATGGTGCGTATACGCTGAAATACAGTGAAATGATAAATTATTCAAATCAGAATTCGTATAATTATAACCCGTATATAAATATGTGTTGGCCAGCCCGATAGCTCAGTTGGTAGTAACCTTGCCTTCTGATCTGTGGGTTGTGGGTTCGATTCTCCCCCAGGACAAACGTTTGTGTGATGAACATTCGATGTTCTGTGTCTAAGTGTTATATTGTATTCTATATGTATATATTTACAAACAAAAAAAAAGTAAGTATTGTATCAGATATCTGGTTCCCATAGTACAAGCTTTGCTTAGTTTGGGGCTAGATGGTGCTGTGTGAAATGTCCACAAATATTTAGTATTTATTAAGTAGTGTCGTAAGGTAGCATAGACCAAGTGGGTTCAAAAACCTAATGCTCATTAAAAGGGTTCAAAAAACTATGATTGGTTATGATTAGACCTCCACTGTAATGTTTTGACAGCCTCTGTGGAGTAGTGGTTGAGCAGGTCGGCTCACAACCCGGAGGCGGCGGGTTTGATTCCCGCAGCAGGACAAGTATTTGTGTACAGAAAAATAAGCGCAAATACTTGTTCTGAGTTTGGGTGTTGTGGGACCATGGTCCTCGTAGCTTCTGGGTCCTTAATCACAAGGAATCCTAGTTAGGATCCATGATCTATGTATGTGATCGTTGGGCGTTATTATTATTGTTATTATAATAGTCTAAAGAACTGTTGAAAAAATTTATGAGAGTTCTATTTTTCATTGACTCCACGCGGATAAAACTGCGAGCCGCTACTTTTATTGTACAGCATGGAGATAAGTTTCCCCAGAAATACGCATAATTTCAATGCATTGGGAAACCACCCTAGAGCAACATAAATCATGCATCGAACGTTATTGCTAGCACCCTATACCCTCCACTCTCGGGCAATATGATCCGTCAAAGTAAGCTCTGCACCCTTAATGCATTTACATTGTGGGGCGCCTATGATAGATAGTAATAGCTACTGACCCTTCTAAATCTAGAGGTTACTTTACGTGCGCTTCTTGGAATAAACTCAAACATCTGCAAATTTCTTTTGAATTTTTAAAATGATAGTGCATCAACATTTAACTCTAAACTTAAGTAAATTAACTTACAAAGGTTGTTTATGGTTTATAGACAATTGACAAAAGTGGGGCACCTAATATGACAGATATAATGCACTGTACCAACTCTTAAAAATCTAGAAGAAATTTCACGTGCACTTTATTTGAGCCATCTTCTTCCCTTAAAAATATATTATAGTAAAAGAAGTAAATAAATCCACAAAACTAGGTTGCTTCACTTTACAATAGTGAGTGAGCTATCTACTTTATTCTTTTGCTTGTATGAGTACGCTGAAATGCAGTGCTTGTACACTTGATTGCGTCAAGCTATATAGCTCAGTAGCTGTCGTTCCTTTTAACTATTTTGTATCATGTCAGAAAATTCAGTAAGGGGTCAATGACCACATAAAATTAACCATTTTAGACAGATATCCGCAATATTATATATTTTTATTTATTTATTTATTTATTTATTGCAATAAGATCGGTTTTAGACCAATTACACTTACTACTAAATTATTAATTATAATATATTTAAAATTAAATGTCATAAATCAAATTCAAAAAAAGCACCAATTAATAATACATTGACAATACAGATCAAACATTTTCGCAATAGGTCAAACACACATATAAAACAGTTTTCCAATTGTCAAAAAAGATATCAAAATCAGGGTTGGCGTCGAGGAGTGCATTGAGGTTCCGCAGGGACCGGCATAAGGGAGACTCGGCTCGGGCCACAGTACGGGAACCTGGGACAGCAAACAGCCTGTGTCATCTACTGGGCCTGTGTCGCACATATTTGTCCGGGACAAACAAGTTGCACACTCGGTCGTGTAAATCACGGGAGTCAACTAAGCCTCTTAGAACTTTACAGCACATAGTGAGTTGATCTAACAATCTTCTCACTGCTAAAGAATTAAAACCCGGTTGACCGAGCAGGAACTTAGTGGGATATAAAAATGGATAGTATCCGTAAAGTCTCTTATACAAAGCTTTTAAGAAAGCTTTCTGAACTTTCTCAAGCAACAAAGTGTAAGTAACATGGAAAGGGTTCCACACACATGCACTTGCCTCTAATTTACCTCTCACAAGAGAATGGTAGAGTGTTCGTAGCACCAGTGGGTCCCGGAAGTTTTTGGTGTTACGAAGGACAAAACCCAGTCGTCGAAATGCTTCTTTAGCAAGGTTTGATATATGATCGTGGAAAGTCAAACTGCGATCGAAATTGACTCCCAAGTCCTTTATGCTATTTACTCTTTCAATATAAGTGTTATTTAAATTATAATTAAAATGAATTGGCATTCGTTTACGGTCAAAAGACATTACATAACATTTATTTAAATTAAATTGCATTTTATTAGTCAAACTCCATTTAAATATTAAGTCAATGTCATTTTGTAAAAGATAACAGTCATTTTGTGATTTAATCTCAAGAAAAAGCTTTAGGTCGTCAGCGTACAAGAGACTTTTAGCAGAATTCACCACCGAAGCAAGGTCATTGATCATTATTAAGAAGAGGAGTGGGCCAAGCACCGATCCCTGGCTCACTCCGGATCGAGTATGATAAGGTTCTGAGACGTATATACCGTGCCTCACAAATTGACGACGGTCCCTCATATAGTCTGAAAAAAAATTCAGTAGTCGTGGGGTAAAACCAAGGTCATGTAGCTTATGCAACAAGATATCATTGTCAATTTTGTCGAATGCTTTCTGAAAATCAAAATAAACCACATCAACCTGGACTCCACGATCCAAAGCGCTCGAAATGTAATCAACCAGAGACAACAGGTTGGTATTGACGGATCGCGCCGGCCGGAAACCGTGCTGCTCATCGCCTAGATATTGACTAATTTGCCTATATATTTCTTTATGTAATATGTATTCAAATACCTTAGCAGGTGAACATAAAATTGCTATTGGACGATATTCTTCGACTGCTGTCCTATTACTGCTTTTAGGGATTGGCGTTACTCTGGATAACTTCCACTGAGTAGGGTATGCACCATCTCGAAGTGAGAGATTAAATATATAAGAAAGTGGGAGCACAAAATACTTTTTACAAGTTTTCTGAACAAAACCGGGCAGGTTATCCGGTCCAGATGAACTACCAGGCTTGAGCTTCCTAAGACCACCTTCAATATCTTCAGGAGAAAGGGGAGGTATATCCACATACCCTCCGTACACAGTATCCTCGCGGAATTTATTTGGGTTTAGTACTGGTGACTCAGCCAGAAAAACACTACAGAAATAATCCGCGAAAGCCTCAGCAGCAGCAACTCCGGTATGAGATTTACCTTCATAAGACACACTAGGCTCAAAACCACCTTTTGATCTTAAACTCTGTACATGGTGCCAAAAATGTTTTGGATTAAGTTTTAAATTATTCTCAATATCAGATAAGTAATTACTGTACGCCTGAGCAACGCGAGTTTTTAAAACGGCACGTAAATCCGAAAACAATCTGTATGTATCTGTACATTTCGAGATCTTCCAATCTTTATGCAATTTAAGTTTCCGGCGAATACCCGCTATGATATCAGCATTAAACCAAACCGGATATCTGTTGCACTTAGCTATTTTCCTTTTCTTTTTAGGGGCAGTAAGATCAAATAGGTTGTAAAGTATTTCATAGAAAGCATCTGTTGCTGAACGGGCATCATTTGATTCTATGACACGGGCCCAAGACGTTTCAGTGAGCAGAGACATAAATAGAGAAAGATCCATTTTATTATAATTCCAGTCGCGAGATGGATCTAAATTACTCGGTTGCAAGCGGTTAGAGATATTACACAATCGGAGACTCACCGTTATCTCCAGCGGGGGGTGATAGGTGTCGGGCGGGACGAGGCCGTCGGCAATAGCAACACATACCTGCCGCACCTGTGTCTCGATGCACTCCTGCGCCAACACCACGTCAAGCTTACTTCCATGCGAATTGATTACGTCATTACACTCTATTAGGTTACAGTATGTCAAAAAATAACAATAATAATTTTTTACATTGATGGATGCACTGTTTAAGTTTAAGTCACCTAAAATTAAGATTTTACCGTTCAAATCTGATATAAAGGATTCAATGTTGGAGAATAAATTCATATACACGTCATCGGTGGCACTCGGCTTTATGTACACAACGCATACATTAATAGTGGAACCACGATAATTAAAGGTCGCCCACAGATCTTCTCCGCTTTCTGTTTCGAGTTCCCGTCGACGTCGCAGCGTGATACCGGGTTCAGCCTGACAGGATGACGTGTGCAGTGCAGTGTCACCTGAAACTCCAAGTGACACTGTAACTGATATAGACAGACGAGTTGCTTAACATCAGGCGAACGATTAGCTCGTCGTGTAATTTTTAACATTTAAAAAAATGCCTTTCAAGTAGAGTAGTTACTGTAATGTTTCTTGCAGCTTCTTCTTTACAGGTGTAATCGAAGCTTCGGATCGGAGTTTTCATTTCTGCATTGTGCCGGATTACTGCACTTGTGGTGGGAAGGAGAACTTCTTTTTTTAAACTCATTTATTGTATTAGGCTTACTAAATTTGACATTAAGCACTTTGTAATTTTATACCCTTAGAACAATATCATAAATAAGGTATTTAAAGATTTCTGATTTTTTGACTTGTAAAAGTGTTAATCAATGAATTGTTTGAGATTTAGTGTGCAACAATTGTTTGTTTTAATTTAATAACTTTTATGTTTATTTTTTTGCCGAAATTGTAATTTATTAATTGAGTTTTAATAACCCAAATAGTCCTCTTTAAGGTTACTTTAAGCACATAATCTTTTATTACAAAATAAATTATCCTAGATTGTTCTCGAAGCCTTCGGAGTAACAATGTGATGCCTTTAACTTATCTGTCTTATTGGAAGTTGATTTATAATGAGAACCTAAAACTTAATCAAACTTAACTTAATTAAATAAAAACTATAACAACCTTAATAAAATTAACGTTAGCTCTTGGCCTACCCTCAGAATTTTGCATTTGATTCAGCCGCATTCAACCTCCAGCAGTAAACAGCTGTAATTAAGTAAAACGATGTACGAACGGCGTAGCTCTTAATGTACACACTTACATACGTGGATACTTATTTTTAGACGTGCACCAACCTTCCGGCATTCGGCATAAACGGCCATTTTGATTTTGTGGTTGCACTAATCTTTGTTTACCTAATATATAAAAACATTTTTAACTAATATGTAAATACATTTATTTATTTAATCTCTACTTCACGGCATACAACGCAAATAGATAAATGTAATTTTTTTTTTCTTTCTTTAAAATAATATTAAAAATAATGATAGCGCCCAACAATCACATACATCCTGGACCCTAACTAGGATTCCATGTTTAGGGATCCAGGAACTACGAAGACCATGGTCCCACATTACCCAGACTCAGAATAAGTTTATGCGCTTTTTTTGTGCACAAATTGCCCTGCCAAGGGAATCGAACCCACCGCCTCCGGATTATGAGCTGACCTGCTCAACCACCACACCACAGAAGCTGTCAAAAACTAAAATGTATATTTGAATATAGTATTGTAATTAAACACCTACACGCCACCACAATGAGTTTTTTATTCATAACTAGACGCGCTCCTTGGTTTCAACTGTTGTTAATCCATTTTCTCTACTTTAAAATTTTCGGTCTAAAAAGTACCCTATATTGACCACGTTAATATAAGCAACCTGTGTATAAAATTACTTAATTTTTGGATCAAAGTACAAAAAAAACAGAAATTTAATTTTATATATCAGTAAGGATTCAGTAGAAAAATAGAGATTGGAATAAACATAGTGCAATTAGAAAATATATTATAGATTTTACAACTAACGCCCGCATAAGAATGACCTTGATAATTCCGGCCAAATCAGAGCAAAATAAAAATCATCACATCCCTACAAAATACACAAAGTTGTCAACACAGCCACACGATAATCGACTTAAAAGCTGAACGCCTAAAGTGACATTTGAAATAGTTGCAGTATACCTTTGCATTCGTCGTGCATAATGTATGTGTGTGTATTAAATGGCCTGAAGGTAATCGTTGACTTTATGGAAACGCTTTAGAGAAAATGAAGCAGTTTTAAGATTTATTTTTAAGCATTTCTTTTAACTTTGTATAGTACTAAAGCTAAGCTTTTAAAGAATTTAATTAAGTTTAAGCAAAAACGCTTTCAAGAGTTTCATCTGACTGAGAAGCGAGAGAACGTCTTCTAGACAGTAATGTAGCATATAAGTACGAATTTGTGTAGAAATGTAATTGGTCTACATCTACATATTTGCATCAAGCTTATGTCATGATCATCCAACCAGTTTTTTTAAAATGGTTTTGGCTCCACACCTCCGTGTATTTAGCCAGTGTCAAGTAATTGATAATGTATCAAGTTAATGATATTTCACGCAAATATGTGTCAAGTCACAGTCGAAGTCATCAAGTCAAGTCATAGTCAAGTCATAGTCTAGTTAAAGTCATACTCCTAGTAAAGTGGTGGCAACTTTACTTGAAGCTTCTATGGAGTTTTGGAAACAACACGAAAAGAAACGTTTTACCATCATTATACCATTTCCCCACACTCACACTTAGCGAATAAAATGCCACCAATTTTATGCACTAACATTGAAAATAACACAAGTTTTGGAAAATAATACAATGCGATGGCGCAATCTTTTTCGCATTCCCGCCAAAACTCATTCAACCAGTTATCCTTCTACAATTATGACGAATATATTAAGTGAATGATGTGACATCTGTTATTTTACACAGTTGATACATTTTACACAGTTGATACATTTTACGCAGTTGATACATTTTACACAGTTGATACATTTTTATTTTTTATGGTAATTATAATTGACTATGTACTGTACTGTATTACAACATATATTATAATGTCAATATTTATTTATTAATTTCGTATACCTGCGAACGATGTAAAAATTTTTTAAATTTAAATCACAGTATTCACCCTATTTACATAGGGTGAATACTGTGACTTACATTTAAATTTTATTTTTTTAATTAATTTTACATGCTCTATGATTTAAATGCACTAGATAATAATGTAAGCTATTTGAAATTGTAAGAATTATTTTGACTTGTAAATTGTCATTTTATGAGTAAATTGATTATTATGAATGATTATTGACCAGAAAAAGGTATAAGAAAATGGCAATAAACTTTAAAAAGAAACCTCATCATTTCGCTTTAGAATATTAACAGTGATGACTTATGGCAATGAGGCTTGGTTTCTTATTGTTGCCTCAACGAGCTATCGAGAAAGCTATGTTCGGGGATTCCTTGCAAGATAAAGATCCAAAATGAAGAGATACGCAGGAGAACTAAAATCACTGATATAATTAGCAAGTTCAAATGGCAATAGGCGGGCAGAACCGACAATCAATGAGGAATAGTTTCTCGAGTGGTGACCATGAACCGGAAGACGCAGCAAAGACCAGCCTCCGCTAGATAGATAGATGATCTGGTCAAAACCACGAGGAGCCGATGGATGAAAAAAGTAAAGGAGCCGCTCAAAGAGATGATGATACTGTGATAATGAATGTGTTTATTCATCGGGGCCATTAGGTTATTCTTGTCCATTCCAAGGTTATCCTTTGGGAAGAGTGACATTTTATGCCTCTAATGAAACACTCGTTTATTCATACTTACTAAAAATATTGATTGCTCCTTTTCTCCGCATAATGGCAGGAGCACGAGAACTCTTCCGCTGGCATTTTTTGCGGTCAACCACCATTGGCTTCATCCCACACCATTTTATGATGAGGCCTTCCTGACTCGGCACTGGAACCCTAATGCACCGGATACCACGGATTAACTTATAATGTAACAGCACTGGTATAGAGATATATTTAAAAAAGCCTATATTTGTTTGCCTGACATTATTATTTTAACAAATCACGCTAACTTATAGGATCAACATTTACACATAAAACAATAGCACTATTATTTCTGTATTCACCCTAAAAAAGCAAGTTGATAATAAAATCGATAACAAAAATTCCACAAATCTGACAATATGAAATCCGAGGCCTTTCATTCTTCGGATATCTCAATAATATCTTCGTACAATGCCTTTTCAATAACCCTGTATACACACGAACGAGAAGTTTGACAAGCAAAAGTTCTTTACATATTGTTTATCTACGTCCATCATTTATTTTATATCGATTTAATAACTGTTTTATGTTTTAAATTAATATATCCCCGACTGTTACTCACGAATAATATGTTGTTTTATGGAGTGGTTCGAGGATGTGGCTCTGGGTACAGCGACCGTAAAACCACGGTACTGGTGGCGCTATGTGGATGACATTTTCGCTGTAATAACTAGAGATGAACTGACTCAGTTTACGGACATCCTGAACACGGTGCACCGCAATATCAGCTTCACCGTTGAGGAAGAATGTGATGGCATGTTGCCATTCTTGGATGTGCAGATTGTCCGTGAGTCGGATGGCAGTCTCTCGCACTCGATATATCGGAAGCCGACTCATACGGACCGTTACTTGCGAGCTGATTCGCATCATCATCCAGCGCAGTTAGCCTCGGTACCTAGGTCCTTGATAGATAGATAGATAGAAAATTCTTTATTGCACAAACAACAACAATTGAAGGTACATAGGCGAACTTAATGCTATCGAGCATTATCTTCCAGTTAACCCTGGTGTATTGTGGAAGGCTTAATGCGGTAGTGCAACAATATAAATGAGATATAAATAAAAAAAAAAAAAAAGAAAACAACAACTTAACTATACGTCTAAACTAGTGATAATACAAGTAACACCATAATAAATATACAAAATTAAATACACACAATAATATAAATATAATACATATTATAATATACATACATATACAAATACTTAGATGGATTGCTTTCAGTTCGCGATTTGATTTTGAAGAGTAAGGTAGTGGTTATAGACTTTAGATTTAAATACTTCAATTGATGATGCCTGACGAATGTGGGTAGGTAGGCTATTCCAAAGGCGAATTGCCGAGACAGTATAAGAATCGGAGTAAAGTGCCGTTCTATGTTGAGGGGTCACAAGTTGTAAGTGATAACAGGAACGTTGCGGACGGCCAAAAGAAGAACTAGCGATAAAACGGTCTTTGAGATAGGTGGGAGCACGTGAGTCCATGAGTATGTTATATAGAAGAGAAACAGTGTGTGCATTCCTGCGATGACGGATATCTAGCCATTTTAATTGACGGCGGAACTGTGAGACGTGGTCGTATTTACGCAGACCATAGATGTAACGAATACATAAATTGAGAAGGCGTTCTAACTTATTGAGTTGCGCTTCAGTGGCATCGGGGTAGCATACATCGGCATAGTCTAGGATGGGTAGCAATAAGGAGTTAACTAAAGTAACTCTTGCATGATGTGGTAAAAAGTTTTTCAACCTTTTCAAACTATGCAGAGAACCATACATTCGTTTACTTATCTCCGTAACCTGGTTGTCCCAAGACAAAGTGTGAGATATATGAAGACCAAGGTTTTTCACTTCTTTACAGTATTTGAGAGTAGTGCCATTATAGACAGCTGGAGGAATTGCTGAGAGGTCTAACTTAGACAAGAGCTTACTACTGCCAGCTATCATTACCTGAGTTTTATTCGTGTTGATAAGGAGACCAAAACTCTGCGCCCATTCGTACACAGAATTGAGGTCTTCATTGAGCTGATCGATAGCTGTAGTTACTTCTTCAGGTTTGAAGGCAAGATATAGCTGAACGTCATCAGCATAAAGATGATAAGAGGAGAATCGAAGTTTAGAGACAAGAGTGTTAATAAAAATAGAGAAAAGAAGAGGAGAGAGGACACCGCCTTGTGGTACACCAGTATCGACGTTACACCAGTCAGAAAAGACGTCATCGATTCGTATACGCTGCTGGCGTCCACTGAGATAAGAAGAAAACCAGTCAATGGCAGAATGGGATAGATTGAGAGAGTGCATAATAGCAAGAAGGATTTCGTGATCGACACAGTTGAACGCATTACTAAAATCTAACAAAGTAAGGAGTGTCAGTTTGCGATCATCAATGGAAGACCTAATGTCATCCGTTATTTTTACGAGAGCAGTACAGGTACTGTGAGCAGGACGAAAGCCAGATTGAAACGGAGAGAGAAGATTATAAGATTGAAGATAATTAGTAAGCTGGTGATGAATGACTCGTTCTAACACTTTTGAGAAAAAGGGGAGAATCGAGATAGGGCGATAATCTTTTAAAACAGAGGACGCAGATTTTTTGGGTATGGGGATTATGTAGGCATATTTCCACGCATTGGGAAAACTGTTTGATGTTATTGAATAATTTATGATATGGGTGATGTATGGTACAATAATATGGATAATGGGAGTAACTAATTCACGCCCAATGCCATCATGCCCCACTGCTTTACTCGAAATACTAGTTATAATACGCTGCACTACTTTGTCATTTACTGCATTAAATTGGAGACTTTCCAAGTGCATGCTGGCCGTCATATTAAGGTTTGCAGTAGTAAGTGCCTTAACTGCAGCATCTATACTACAAGGAACCTGCGCGAAATGCCGATTTAAGGCATTTACGTCTACTGAGGGGACAGTGAAAGTGTTTCTTTTGCCAAAGCCCAACTCACGGAGCACTTTCCATATGTTGTTAGGGGTGCTATTGTTTATGGCAGTGAATATATGCCGCCGCTTCGCATTTCTGACAGCTTGGTTACAGCGGTTTCTGGCCTTTTTATATTTGGCAAAATTGTTCTCAGTTTTGTCCTTCCTATACTTTCTATACAAGTAGTCACGCCTTGCCATCAGCTTACGAATTTCTTCAGTAAGCCATGGAGCTGCGGGCCGTTTCATTCTACATGGTTTGATAGGCGCATGAGTATCGTAAAGAGTAGTTAATAAAGTGTTTAGGATTTGGACTTTCTCATTAATGTCAGTAGCATTTAGTAGCTGGGCCCAGTCTAGGGCACTAGCATCGATACATAGACTCTCCCTGTTTATGGCTGCCAGATTTCTTTGGAGGATAATCTTAGGTTTGATCTTGGGGACTTTGATTTTATATGATGCAAATATGAGGTCATGGCGCGAAAACCCAGGTGCTGGAAACTGACCACATACAGCAACTCTATTAGTATCCCGTGTGAGTATAAGATCTAGTTTGGAATGATTATCTGTCGTGTGATAGGTAGGGTTTAGGTCCAACAATGTCAAGTCTAGCGAGGAGATAATGTTTAAAAGTTTTTTAGACCTGCTATCATTGCGTAGCAAACAAGTGTTAAAATCACCCATGATTGCAAAATTGTCATACTGTGGTAAATGCAAATCAAGGAGATGCTCCAATGTATCAAAGTAGTTGACAGTGGGAGGAGAGTAAATAACACCAAGTAGAAATTTCACAGTTGTTTTCAAGGTAACTTCAATAAATAGATGCTCCATTGAGCTAGAGTAGTGAGAAGGTGATTTGGAAATTACCCTGAACTTTAACTCTGAGCGCAGGTATATCGCTACTCCACCACCACCCTTGCCGGTGCGATCATTTCTTATGAGCACAAAGCCAGGAAGGACAAAAGATTTAGAAGGAAGTGAGGGTTTCAAGAAACTTTCAGAGATTAAACATGCGTGAACATTTTTACTGGTAAAAGTCGCAAGAAGTTCTGTAAAGTGTGCTGGAAGGCTTTGAGCATTGATATGACAAATGTTAAAATTCTTTTTATGACCAGAAAAAGATTGATGTAAAAGATCATTTAACGGAGTGTCATCAAGGCTATCATCAAGGGCATCAGAAAAGTTGTCGGAATCCACTGATAGAAATAAATCAGACGAAATTGAACAATCCATAAAATATTATATATAAGAATAGCTAATAATTAAATATATATTTATAAGACTCAAATCAATGTATAATATAAATAATAAAATAAAATTAAAAAAATAGTTTTCATGTATAGCCACAAACACAATCGATAGGGTATAATCCTTAGATAGATACTAAGATCCACAAATAAAATAACAATGATTACAAAATCAATTTAAAAAAAGGGCCACACATGCACACTTGCCAAAAGAAAAAGATAGATAGTAGGAAATAAAAAAAGATAAGAGGAATAGATAGCCATGTAATCTCGAATATCTTTTGATCTTCTCCTTCCGCAAATGTGCAAGTATGGCATGGAAAATCAAAACTATCCCGTCGCACATACTTAAAGAAATACTGTAAACATAAAGAATAACAAATAAAGTAGGTATATAGAAATAACACTGTGTTTAAAAACCATTTTCTCTAGGGCTTAGGGCTACTGCAATACATGTAATCATTTTTGGAGGTTCAGTAACATGGGTTATTTTAATTAAAGGCAATTTTCCCTCCTCTCCATGTTCAAATTATCTATGTGTAATAATATCAGAATATAAAAAAAAGAAATAAGAATAGTTACTACTGGAGCCACACAAAGAAGAAAGAAAAAAAAAATTGCTTTTAACACCTTTCAGTCACTGTCAGATGTCAATGTCATGGCAATGTCGGTGTCAAACAATAGTAATCAGTCATTTTAGTAAAGTAAAAAAAAAGTTGAGAACAAAATCACTGAGTACTACCTTTTTATAACAAAATAAAAAACCCATACATATGTAAGGTGTACAGAAAAAAGTAATTTACAAATGGGAGAATAGTTATTGTGTCTACCGACATTATCTGATAATACGTAATATCCCCTACTTGGTTTGTGTATCCGAATCATACGGGGTCACCTCATTTATTAACATTTTTTGCTGTTTTTGATCGAGTTGCTGGCGCCGTAACTGCTGCCTTGGGGGCCGCCGCTGTCGTTGGAACTGGCGGAAACTTCTGAGCTATCTCTTTCAGTTGGACTTGCGATACCAATCTATGTTTGGCCCCATCCGAAGTCAAAAGATAAACACATCCGTCCTGTGACCAGCATTTATGAACACCGTATATCTTGCGTGCTTCATTAAAAACAACCCTCCTTGTAGCAGTGAGATATTCGGCCATAGAGACTCCAGTACCTTTGAGCTGTTTTTTGCTATTCCAAATGCGAGAGCGAACATCAAGGCTTTGAAATTTTACAAGTATAGGCCTTTTTCCACCGTTAGTTGTATCTTTACCTAAGCGATAGCAGAAACGTACTTGATCAGAACTAAAATCAGATAACTTGAGCTGGCTGGTCATAATATCAACCAAGATGCTGTGTAAATTTTCATCTTTAGCTTCTGGTATACCACGAAACAAGAGGAATTTGCGCCTGCTCCTGTTTTCTATATCATCAACAGCAGACATTACCTGAGTAACCTGGGAGCGTAGAAGATCAATAGCAAGCTTCATGCAAACCTTGAACTGCTTGAGGTCTCTAGCCAGCTGTTCTATAGAGGATTGTGCTGGTAATTGTGATGGTGAAGAAGAGCCTTTCAGACGAGCCTCAAAGGATGCCACACAATCATCAAGCTTACTATCAAGCTCCTTGATTGCAGCCAAAGGATCCGTAGTGTAAACAGTGGGCTTCTTTTTTTCCAAAGGCATGTTAGCTTCTAATCAAACCACAGTGATGAGGTTATGAAAATAAAGTGATAGTGTTTGTGGCTAAAGTAAGAACAAATGGATGCTTATATCATACCAGTGAAGTTTATGGTGCTATAATAATATTCCATTTGATTTAACACTGATAAACACTTGTAAGTATTTTTAATTAATAAATTTATATATCTGAAAATTTTGAGTTGTTGATTTAGCGACTACCCGCTTTAGCGATCAACCGGGCCCTAAGATTGTGTGACCCTCAGTACATTGATGAGGAACTTGTACATTTGAGAAAGGTACTTGAGGACAATGGGTATTGTTGGAGGCAGTGTTCTCGATTGATGAACCCTAGTGAGAGGTTACGACCTCCTAGGGTGGAGCGTTCTCCAATATATTTGCCGTTCGTGAGAGGAGTGACGGATAAAATTGGTCACATCTTACGACGGAAGTATAGTATAAAAACCATCTTCCGGCCTCCGAGTCAATTGAGACAAATGCTGCGTTCTCCAAAAGATAAAGATCCCCTGAATGTGCCGGGTGTGTATAAAATCCCGTGCGACTGTGGAAAAAGTTATGTTGGTGAGACGCGACGGAATGTCAAAATCAGGTTGACCGAGCACATAAGAAGCATCAAGAACTTGGACACGGTGACTTCAGCTTTGAGCGAGCATGCTCATCTGTCAGGCACCAATCACTTCATCAGGTTCGACAAAGCCTCCGTATTATCGAGAGAGAAGTTTTTCGTGCCTAGGAAAATACGGGAGGCTATAGAGATCAGTCGGCATCCCAATTTTAACAGGGACAGTGGTTGGGTGCTACCATCTGCGTGGAAACCAATTATGATGTGCAGTACTCCAAAATATGTTGCAACGGTCAATCTGGAAAGTGATACGGTTAGTGTAGTGTGCGATGACACCTATGACGCACACGAAAATGGAAATGCAGAGCTGCCTTCACTGACGTCGGTGCAAGTCCGGCCCCCCCCTGTGACCCCTCAGCGCTCGCGCCGGGCCGAACGGGCGGCCGTCCGCAGTCACCGCCGCGATCTCGCTGCGTGAACTCACCTCCTGAGGAAGAGCATCGGATATGCTCGAAACCTGGTCGAGAAATCGACATATTATTCGTGAGTAACAGTCGGGGATATATTAATTTAAAATGAATCACACTCATGAGAATTTTAATACTAAAACTGTTTTATGCTTTATTTTCTTTATTGAAACTATCAATAATTATGTAAATATTTAACTATCAATCTAATCTAACCAATTCAAATCATCTCTCACGTAATCACCATTTAGACAGGAAAATATTGAATTAATTCATATAACTTACATCGCAACACAAAAAGAGAAAGTTTTAGAATTATCTAAAAAGTACTTTACGAAGTAATAATGTTCTATCTATACCTATGACATAGGTATAGGTCTAAAGCAGTACTTTAAATATATTTTGAAAATTTTAATTGCGTTACAATTTTGTATCTATTCTCTATCTATGGATGTAAATTTTTTTATTTTATTTTGTGTGTTATTTCTGCAATCCTCGAGCAAGTTTGCCACAATTCATACCCGTACAGAACTGTCTCTTCATACCCATATCTATAAATCGAACAGCTCTCTGACCTTTGCGTTAAATGAGATTTTGGCCAGCTTTTGAAATATCGCATCATATCCTGAGTGTCGAACGTTTTATTCATGGTATGTGGGAATCGAGGGGTTAAAGTATTTTGAATGACTAGAAATATTAGCTGATTTATTAGCTGCTTCCTTTTGGCTCAGCGACTAATCTAAAGTCGCTTGGTGAGTTACAACTTTCCATTTCCGAGCCCTTTAGCCATTATTCAGTATTGTATTGATGGAATCGGAGACGAGGTCTGACGAAAGCAATGACTATGCGAATTGGTAGCAATAGTGTTTATAAAATTAAAATATCCAATCTTTTTTATTACGGCAAATTGCCTTTCTTTTCTAAATACTACAATGATATAATTCAAAATCAAAAAAAAATACAAAAATATTTATTGACATAAATATCATTACATTATCTTAACTAATACTTATATATTATATTATTATTATATACTATATTATTATAATAACTAATACTAAACACCACCTACTACTACTACCAAAAAAAATAATATTTGGACTATATACTGGCCGCGATGGCCTATAGACAGTCCAAATGCTCTAGCCCACTACCAGTAGGTAGCGTACCCAACATGCTGGCAGCATTGCCCCGTTGAATTGCAATGCTTATTCGTTGTGCCAAATAAGTGCCAGCATTTTGGTCACGCGTAGCGTCGACCAGGCACTCTGATAAACTTTTGAAGGCTGGCGTGGTGCGAAATTCAACTAGCGCTTTTCGAACATGAGAGACTGTGATGACTGAGCTGGTCAACTGCAGTACCGCACTGGCAGCTATGGGCCACACAGCATCTAGCACCCAAACGTAAGCTGATAGCTAAACGAAAAGTAGTCAGATCTAAAAGGTTACCATTCTTAAAAGATGGTATGGCATATAACCAAAGTTCTGACTCCCACATAGAGACTGCAAGAAGCCGAGCACGATCCGCGACGCTAGGATACGTATCTAAAAGATTTTTCCGTGCTAGTTCGCAGATCGGTCGGTCCCACAGCCTCTGTGAGGAAAGAACCACAGGGAAATCGGAATTTGGACAAACCAAACCTCGGGCAAATGAGCTACTTCGAAAGCACTTAAAGATGGAGCAAGAATTTTTTCTATTAATTTATGTGTACCATGTACAGAAGATAAAAAAGCCGGTAGTGCAACACTTGAAATTTTGCGTATCCCTAAACCTCCTAAACGCACAGGTAGAGAAAATTGAGACTACGTCCTGCCATCCATTTCAACATTCAAAACCGAAACCAGAGTATTTTTTACAATGTTATCTAAGCCCGTAAGAAGCTCATTGTGTTTCCACAAATGACAACATCGCAATATATAAGTAAATTTAGGGACGAATAGACAAAAATATATTTAAGTTTTGAAATAAATGACTGTTTTTTATAATACTAGGCTCAAGTGCTTTAAGAAATGATATTGAAGATGCTGTTTGTTAAACATCCAACGTTTCAATAAGTTTAATAAATAGTTTCATTCAGAAATATTATTAATAACGAATCATCCATTAGTCAAAGCCGATATTAAAAACCAATCGTCCGTTAATTCTGAACTTTATTATCAACAGAATACTTTTATGAATAGTCAAATTAAACTTTTGAAAGTCGAATAATTATTAGAAGGTTATAAAGGTTTCCATCTGAAAAGTTTTATGAATTTAGGAAAAAGTCTTGATTGCAGTTGTTGAAGCTTCGTTGGAAATTATCTAGTGCTATTTTTAGTAGTTAGATAAGCATTAAATGGACTTGAAAGTGTAATAATGCTTTTTTAAATCACGCTAATAATAACCATTATCTTAAATTATTTACAAGGTCTCTAAGAGTTTTGGATAAACTTATACTTAACGTGATTTAAAAAATAATAAAAATATATGTGTGGACATCTCACACAACGCCATCTAGCCACAAACTTAGCAAAGCTTGTATTATGGGAACCAGATAACTGATACAATTACTTAGATACTTTTTGTTTGTAAATACATACATAGAATACAATATAACACCCAGACACAGAACAAACACCTATGTTCATCACACAAATGTTTATCCTGGGTGGGAATCGAACCCACAACCCATAGTTCAGAAGGCAGGGTTACTACCAACTGAGCTATCGGGCCAGTCAAATAAATAATGGATTGTACAAATTATTATATATTTTTATGATATAATGTCACCGAATTTTAGAAATGTTTATAGCATGCTACTACTGTCTAACTTGATGGTAAGTGATGACATTATCGACGGTAAAGCACGCTTACCTAGAAGATGCCTATTCACAAACTCCCATATTTTATGTTTTACCATTACCATTTGCGTACAATGATATTGTTACAAATGTTTATGTTTATTGAAGTTGATGCTGTGTAAATTGATGAGTACAAGTAGCTGTTCTAGTGTGAACATGCCAAAATCAAAGCATAAAACTAAAGTTCAAAAGAACTTAACTTTGTAACTTTTAACTATAATATATTTTCATGCGTTGCCCCTAGACGCCATGGTATACGTGATTTGAGCACCAAATTTCCACTTCAGTTTTCATGAATAAAAATGTCAGCACGTTTAAGCTATTGATGATATTCATATTTTTTTTATAGTCTTTCGAATTTACGTCTTTAGTGGGTGTCAGTATAATAAGTATTAGAGGATTTTGAGTCAAAATATTCTTAATTTATGTATAAATAGATAGTCGGTCTTCCCACTCATTTTCAGCTTTAATAGATATCAGTCGCCTTAAAAGCAGCTTTTGATTTTAGTAAAGGTCGTATTTTGGTCAAAAGTTAATTACGTAGTGATTAGTATTTATATATCTGACGAAAACTACGTGGGTAATAATATAATAATGTATACTACCTACGCGTCTGTGCCAGTTATTGTGATGCTTGAATGAATCTAAGCTATGTCATTAGTATCAATTTTGTTTTAAACACTTTTTGTTAATTGAGGGGTGCCAATGGCACTAAATACAATTAGATTGATAATACTTTCAACTTAACTCTCTAAAAGAACTCTTTTTTATTGAAATTTTATTATATTGCACGGATTGGTCCCCCAGTGAAGGTGGTAAAAAAATTAATGAAGTCATCGAGATAACTAGAGACATCATAAGTCTACATAATAGTTCCCAAATGGTAAAGGCGACTACTTCTACAAAGGCTAACGTTTTGCTGATAACTCAAATATGAGCGTAGGTGCAGTCAAAAGAAGCAATGCCGAGCACAATTAATACTGTAGTAGTTGAACCTCAAGTATTGATAAATGCCAGAATGCACTGTTAGGTGCTAGGCAACAGAATTTAACTCCCATGCGTGACACCCAGGCAGGCACTAGAATACGTGTTGCCGTCGTACAATTCACGACGTTATTATCATCCCCGAAAGCTCAAGTTAGGTTTCAGGCCATAACCCTCAAATCGTCGACGGAAGGCATTTGCTGACTTAACACTCGGTGAAAAAACTTTTAGGTGATGACAGACCAGCTAAAAACATCCACACATCGTCAACCGGAGGAATATGTTGACCTAACATTGCCAAAACTCTTTTCCTTTATACTGCTAAAACCTTTATTAAAAGAAACAAATTATGACGTCATTACAAACTGCGCGGCCAAGTGTACGCCGATTGTCTAAGTGATTCGAAACTCTGCATTGTTCTCAGCTATTAGTTGTTCAGAATATTGCGGACTAACAATAGACGCGGGAATTTGTGCAGATAACGTGATTTATGTAGTCAGAGTTAATGTTGTAAATGGTATTTACGTGCGTTGAATATAGATCAAATTATATGTAGGTATACATTTTATCGATGAATTATAGAAAAGTTTAGAAGAAACGTTACGGAAGCGATCGCGATGTATTGGTATAATGTATTCTATTACACGGTCTGGAAAAGACTATGTTTTGCAGCCGCAATGGTTTTGTATGACATTAAGTAATATGTTTAGAACAATAACTTAAATCAAGTATTCTGATTTTGCTTATGAGTGCTAAAATTAGCATATTTGAAATAATAATTTACTTAAATTTTGAAGAATTTTGATTTCTATAATTATAATTCCTATAAGTTCTTTGTAATTTCAACATTTACTATCATCATCATTAATACTTTCTTCACGGTCAGACTTGTGAAGCTCAATTTAAGCGGGTTGATATGAATTATATTATTTGGGAATCTGCAATCAAATATAAATAATCTACATCGAAACTAAAATTCTTCGTAAAATTTATTGTGATTTAGCACCTACTACAATTTATTGTTAATTTACTGTCGTAAGTGTAAATAGTGCCTAAATAATAATTATATCTAAATATATATAACTCAAAGACTGACTGACTGACATAGTGATCTAACAACGCACAGCCCAAACCACTGGACGGATCGGGCTGAAATTTTATATGCAGGTAGATATTATGACGTAGAAATCTGCTAAGAAAAGATTTTTGAAATTCCACCCTTAAGAGGGTAAAATGAAATGTAATTAAACATATTATCAATTATTTTGATAGCAGCGTCAACCAACATTGTTCATGTATGAATTGTGTAAGGAGGTGGTACAAAATTTAAAGTTTCCGTGAAAAGAATTCTGCATTGTCCTAGCCTAAGAATAGTACCATCCCATCTCTTCCCGCGGGTGCTGTAAGAACTGGCTAAGAATTCTATTATATGCATACGAGGAAAGGGCAGAAGCATTTTTCTCGGTCTCATAATACAATCTACTGCGATGACCAAGACGCTTGCGAAGCGTGGTAATTATAGCAAAGCTCACTTCTGGTGGGTGAAGTCTACATTCGTTTTCTGACTGATGATGTGTTAGTGCATTTTCATGACTCAAAGTGAGGTTGTGTTTTACCTATATGTAACACCTGCATTCGACCACTGTCTCACCTAATGGGAAGCAAAGTCGTGGTCAACGATGGAACATACGAAATTATGTGAAATGTCCCCAAATATTTATTATTTATGTTTACCTAGAAGTTACCGATTCTTTCTTGCAAACTCCCAGATTATATTTTTTCTGGAATAAAGACGCTATTAACGTGTTCGATTCCATCCAAATTGTAGGCATGTCTATTATATTCGGATGTCTTGTTTCAATGCGTCGTGCTGTAAGGTGGTATAAACGACATGGCGAAATTTAGTTAGTTGTATAATTCTATCGCACACTCTCTGAAGTACAACTTGTAAAAGCGTTTGTAGAGCCATTTAGGACTACGTACTCTATAATAGTAACTTTCATGTACTAGTCCATAACTCCTGTGGCAAATTTTACAACAGTCCTTAACCTGTAAACCGGAAGTTAAGTAAGCCCGTACCTTCCTGTCAGTACGTAACTGAAATTGCTTTATTACTTCGCTTGAAACTTAAAGTCTTCCTTCAAGCTACTACGGTTCTACACATGGCGTTCACGTTTTAACAAAGGTTTTACTTGAAAACTGGAAGTGGCTTATGTTGTAAATTGTTATGAAAAACAGGGCAGTGTTTAGCTATATTTAATTTTATGCTTAAAAGGCAAAACGTGGCGAGGGGCATGTCTCTTTTTTTTGGTAAAAACGAGTTGGTATCATTAGTATTATTGATACTCATCAAAGATAAATATCGTAGTAGATTTAAGGTTGCGTTGCAAATATTATTTAACCCGTGCTCTAGCTAGTAGTGCTATTGTGCCCGTAGCTATGAGTGCAAAGTTTACAAATATCGACCGCAAGGTATTTCCACTACAGCACCAATTTCAATACCAATATAATCAATTGTCCTCACGATATCACATAAACAAGTCAGATTTAAAAATTTTCGCACAACATGACAACTTTCTCACCTGATGGTAAGTGGCGATGCGGTATGGGATATAAAGCGCTTGCCAAACTTCTTTTCACTGGATTAGACGCTCTCTCAACTGAGCTACAGGTTACAGTCCATTGATTGCGAAAACCCCGCTGCTTGTTAAAATATTTAAGAACTATATTATTATATCTTTTTTGTAGTTACGTGTTGTTTGGAAAAAAATCAAGTTTCATTAATATGTATGTCACTAACCACTAGTGTGTTTCATGTCTACTTACGCAAGACCTTCCAGTAAAACCAACATCTGTAATCGAGAGTTTTCTTACAAGAATATAACCGTTTTACTCCTACATGGCTCGGTTAAATTGGCATTAGCCTAAGCCTCGCTCCCATATATTATGCTAACTGCGCCAACTTATACCGACCCCACAGGATTTATGAGGCATATGGAGTTTTATAGATTTTTGTGAATATTAAACGGTTATGGCCGTTCATTTTGAGGTATCCTTAGGATGTCCTTAATTTGAACCAGTTGTTTATTTACATCTATGTTTTTTTATATTAAGGAATGACGTGACGAGCTAGCCTTTCGCCTGATGTTAAACGACACGGCTACCCATATCAGCTGCAGTGTCACTCGGAACTTTAAAGTATAGAGGTTCGCGTGACACTGCACTGCGCACGTCATCCAGAGACATCAGCACAGTCTGGTAATGAGGTTACTTGACTGAGATCAAATCATAAAGTCTAATTTGCCCAGTAATTTCACTAGCTACAGTGCCCTTCAATCCGTAACACAGTAGTGCTTGCACACTACTGCTTGGCGGCAGAATAACTGGCAAAGCGGTGGTACCTACCTAGACGAACTTTGCAGTAAAGTCCTATCACCTGGTAAAAATGTTACAGTATTACTATGGTACCGGAGCGGAGGTATTTACGGTTTTGGTATAGGTATTAAAATATTTTGACAGTCTACGTAAACTGGACTCCAAGTCAGCCTGATCCTGGCAACTCGATTCAGGCAACTTAACCGCGACCACTGGAACCTTTCGATGAGAACGCTCGGCTCAGCGAGTAAACAGGAATTCTGTTTGAAATTGTTCAGCTGTTTCTGCGTGAAGATTGAACACACAAACGCACAAAACTTTTGCATTGATAACGTGTGATTAAAATTTAGGCCAATTAGCTCCATTCGATCGTATTCATGTGCCCTAAAAACTGATTTCAGCTTCTGCGACTCTAGTTATAACAAAATATAAAATCTAAAGTCTGCAATGAAACTGCTCACCATACAAAAGAAAAATCACTACAATACCCCCAGAGATACTCCAGACACAATAAAATTAAAGGAATAACCGCTGAAACCACTCGGAAAAATCCAAAAGGATGAAACGAATCCATTCCCGGGTAATAAGATCAAAGCGACGAGAGGAAATGTTCAATCCAATTAAGTGGATGCAAATTGGTGTGTTTGGTCAGTATTTAAGCAAGGTAGAATATTGAATGGTTACTTAATTTTTTTGCCATTTGAAACTTTGAAGACGATATAGAAACTACATGTGCTTTATGCTAAGGTGAAAGAGTCAACTTTTGAAAAATCCGTTCGTTGAAATACTACTGCAATGCATTTGGGTATGTTACAGACGAATAAGTGTGAACTTAGAAGCGGTCGAACTTTAGTGCGGACGGGCAAATGTTGAAAATAAAACATTTTGAAGGTTTACGAAGGATAATTTAGAAATTTGAAGACATTCGTTTTCAATTAAATTCATTTATTTGGAAAATAAACGGAAACAGCAGCTAAATAGGACTTATTTTGGTTAGAGTAATGTGAAAGAAGTTAAATGAAAATATAAGATAAAGTATCTCGCCTGTGAAGACAACGAAATCGGGATGTACGTTCAATATGATGACAAGTTTGTACTTGTCTTGTTTCGCACGCAAATGCTTGCAAAAAAGAGAGAAAAAGAGAGAGAGAGAGAGAGAGAGAGAGAGAGAGCGCATGAGTATGGCCAGTCATCCTCGAGTTTCGTGAACTTGAAACTTTCTTGAACGTGCCAGTTTGCTCACGAGTTTTTCTTCTCCATTGTACGAGTGAGTGAAAATTCCACATGTATATTTTGGAAAGTCATTACTGCAGAGCTGATCGGGATTCAAACCAGACTGAATCAGTTTGAACAAAGTCACACGGGCTACCACTGAGCCAATTTTTATTTATTTTTATTTTATTGTACGTAAAAACAATTACCTATTCTCAAGTTCAAATCCACCAATCAGTATTCGTTTAATCCATCAGCTGAGACATTTAAACAGTAATCCCAATTCAATGTATTTGTGTAACTAGATTAAGCACTGCACGATCGTAAAATAGTGGTTAATTTGATTCCAAAAACATTTAACAAAAGTCTATACTAAGCCCTTTCGTAAGTTTATTGACCCCAACTTTAGCAGTTGCATTTTAATTTTTGTTAGCTTTTTTGTTTTCGATTCAATGACAAATTAGACATATCTATTGAAAGGATAAAAGATATAAATGGAGTTTTAATACATTCAAAGTAAGCACTCAACTACATATATAAAAACGAATTCCTAAATTAACACATAGTTTTTTTTTGTTTTTGGTTTGGCTCCACACTTTTGTGTATTTAGCCAGTGTCAAGTAATTGAAAATTTTTCAAGTTAATGAATATATATATATATATGTATGTGTCAAATCAAGTCACAGTCCAAGTTATCAAGTCAAATCACAGTCCGAGTCATCAAGTCAAGTCATAATCTAGTCTAGTCTAGTCAAGTCATACTCCTAGTAAAGTGGTGGCAACTTTACCAGAAGCTTCTATGGACTTTTGGAAACAACACGAAAAGAAACGTTTCACCATCATTATACCATTTTTCCACACTCACGCCTGTAATCCAGCACTTAAAGAATAAAATGCCACCAATTGTATGCACTAACACTGAATATAACACAAGATTTAGAAAATAATACAATGCGGTGACGCGATCTTTTTCTTTTTCCCGCCAAAACTCCTAACACATAGTTAATCATTTTAATCAAACTTAACTGATTAAAGAAATGATATTATTATTAAATGTATGGCAACTTTGCTTATTTCGTTCAACCATTCACTCAGTTTACTGTTATTTTTGACATATTATAATGACAGAGATACGCCAAAATGTGTTTACTCAAAAAGAAGTATCCATAACGTAGTATTTGTATCTTTGCAAATAACTCGAACTAATTTGTTAAATTGAACAAATAATCATAATTTTTGTCCTCAATTTAAATAAATTATAGATATTATTATCTGTTTTCATTAATGAAAGTGAAGCCATCAGCAATAAAGTTTGACAGCTCGAGTTTGACTCGAGACTCAGTGTTACCTCTTGTTTTATCTTTACTTCTTTTAAATTTGATAGAAAGAAACAAAATATAAAATAAATTTCCTTCCACTATTATTACCTATAAAATATTTAGTACATGTAAAAATTAGGAATTTTAGTAGGTACGTGCTTGAGACGCCGCGCTATATGCCCGCGGTAACTTTGAATTCTCGGAGATAGAAGGTAGCTTATGTTAATCTAGATAATGTAAGCAATCTGTATGCAAAATTCCATCCAAATTAGTCGTTGCGTTGAACGTCAAACAAAAAAAACAGACATCGTTCTATTGGTATGGTTATAGGAGCTCTTTATAAAGTTGTAGTAAAGTATACTCAAAAGTACTCTCTATAACCATACCAATAAAATAAGCAAGTCTATTGGCTATTTTCTCACTAGAGAGCTATTCAACTTAAAGGTCAAAATCCTCCAAACAAACATAATCCAAGCCAATCCAAACATATCAAAGATAAACTACAACTAAACAAGATTAAATCCAAAAGCGCTATTTAGGCATACAAGCCCTAGACAATGTTGAACAAAGCACTTTATACGATAACATTCATAATTTGACTTAACGCGTTGTGTAAAAGTCATATGACGGCCATTTTGGGGGATAACGACTGTTGTAAGAGGCTCTAGTCAGTGGCTCTCAAAGTTTGTTTTGTATGTGAGGGAACTAGCGTGTTCGGCTCGAGTACATAGTACTTTTGTGTTTGGGGTACTTGTAAATACGGGTGGGAGTACTTGCGTTATTCAGTGCCAATCCCCTTCCTTTTTTTTACATGAAACTTGTCTAATCTTTGACTACGCTCTGACCTGATGGGAAGTGACGATGCGATCAAAGGTGTAGCTTGCTAGCTAAGTAAATACCTAATCACTCTTCTCTTGAACACCCGGGTCATATTTCACCAGAAAGACCAGACGCTGGTAGGGCATTCCATTCTTTGGCCGTTCTAATTATGAACGTGGAATCAAATCACTTGGTACGAATGGGTGCTATTTATAAGGGATGGCGCTTAGCTGAGCGTCTAGTCTGGTAGTGGAATCGTAATGGGAGAATAGGAGGCAGTTCTTTCACCATGGTGTAATCTGCAAAAGACCAACAGACTTGGCACGTCCATGCTAATATTTGGAGCCTTTCACCTCCCAAAGTGTCGTCGTCAATAATCTTTTTGGCATGCCATTCTATTAAGCTTTATTTAATTTCTCCAATTTGGTTTATATTCTATATTCCTTTCTTATTTACGTTGACGAAAATAAAACTGCACTGATGTATCTTTTGATGAAACTTTTAAAAGCATTTTTATTAAAATAATTAAAATTAACAAACAAACACGATGGCTTTTGCTTAAGTTGTAAAGCCCTACTTTTATCGCTATTTCTTCAATACATGCTGGAAAAGGTCTGCTGCTAATCATAATATTAGGCTTCGCCTCTCTAAGTATTTATATCTCACTATTATTTCTTGCATCTATTGGCTCACCGCGCTATGCTGCTGAGCGATTACGTAACTTCATTGCAACCAGTAGAAACAAATATTTGTATGGATTTGACAGTTCCAGTTGTTTATCTACAAAGTTACTAGACAAATTTTCAAATCAAGAATGAAATTTGTCATGTTGCACTGCTATCAAAGTTTCATGATCGAAGTTCCATGACCACCTATTGGAAACCGGCCTACAATATTCGTGTCATGGTCGTCACTAGGAGACCTGTCTATTTTCCTATTAACATTGTTTATAAACACAATTAGAGCCAAAACACCTATTCGCTCCCGGGTTCATTAAAAACCATCGCACCTAACTTTGAGAAACTTTGCCGGGGACGAAAGTTTATTGCGGTTATTTTGAAGATACGACCTCAAACAAAATCAAGAACGTTAATACCCTTTCAGCTAACTACTATGGTAGCAAATATCAATGATGTAGGCAGGTGAGGTAGGAATTATCATATTTAGTTTGATTATGGTACCTAAGATTATATACACAAGGTGTATTTTAATGATCACGATAAAGTTTATGTCGTTTAGTACTTAATTAAATATTATTAGGATCGTGGGGATGTTGGGTTAAGTGTTAAAATGTACAAAGTGTCAAAATACTGTGCTAGATTGTTTGCACAATAAGATGAAAAAGAAAAGAACTGTTTTAAAGTATTTATTATAAGATTGCTATAATCTGAGATTAAGTAGGTTTCCAATTTTATTTGTGTGTTTATTTCAATTGTAGGTTAAAATGTTATTTCCATATAATGATTTTAAGCACCTAACTCTGGTTAAGATTTTTTGGTTTTTAGCACAAATTAAACCAGAGTTAGGTGCTTAAACCAAAATGTAAAGTACAACAAAAATATAAAAAAAGCCTAACTACTATGCATACCTAAAATGTGACCGTGTTAATGATTGTGTTAAGTAAATAAACTGACTCATTCTAATTTCGACTGTATAAATATATAGTCGAAATTAGAATTATATTATACAAGCTTCCGCTTGCAGCTTCGCCCGCGGAGTGGCCTATGGGAAAATAATTCAACCACCCATTTCACCCTCTTGAGGGTAGAATTTCGAAAAATCCTCTCTTAGCGGATGCCTACGTCATAACATCTACCTGCATGCCAAATTTCAGCCCGATCCGTCCAGTGGTTTGGGCCGTGCGTTGATAGATCTCTATGTCAATCAGTCAGTCAGTCACCTTTGAGAGATATATATTTAGATTTACTATATAAATAACCCAAAGAATTTGAGAAAAGCATCAAAAAGTTCTGTGCAATTAGGTACCACCACAAGCCTAGTACAAAACCTAACTGCATTTAACCAAGCAATCTAATACTATTTCCTCTGCAGACAGTTCGCTCCTCAATTTGGGAATACGGCAGTCCCAACATGGACTCTGTCGGCAGACGCCGCCACTAGCAAGTGAGGTCGGTGACATTAATAGATATGCCACACTAGAGCGATTGTCTAAGATAGTTTTATTGGACCGAAGTTCCTTATCGCGCGTTGCAAAAGAGGGCTAGACGGAAAAAATTAAGACTAAAAGTTGTAACGACATTTTTTGAAGCCGTGCGGCGTGCGCGTGTTGCTCTGTCTCTCTCCCTCTCTCTCTCATAGAAGCCAGTTATTTTTGTTTCGTCTTTCTATTTTGCATTCTTATTATATTAATATTCTTTCTATTTACATTATATTTGTTAATAAAAAATAAATATTTCCTTCACTAATTAATCTAAAGGAACTTCGTTCTATCCGGGTGTCCCTTGACACCTCTCAAATTTTTTATTTATTGCTATCTCACCTGATGATAAGTGAAGATGCGGTTTAGGATGTAACACGCTTGCCTAGAAGATACCTGTTCACTCTCGATTTGAAGACTCCAAGGTTGTAGTTTTCGGGAAATACGGACGCCGGTAAAGCGTTCCACTCTTTGACTGTTCGCATGATAAATGTGGATCCAAATTGCTTTGTTCGCATATGTGGGATATTAACCATGTAACGGTGGTGTTTTTTCGTACACCGGGTTGTCCGATGGTGGAACGGTGATAGCGGAATTAGAATATGCAACTCTAATGCACACTCAATACAATACAATAGTAAAGTATATTTATCAATGTTAGGTCCTAGAAAAAATTGAAATTGGATAGGAGCCTGGTCTTTTGACCATAGATGAGACAACCGTTGGAGCAAACCGCTTCTTGCCAAATTGTAGGATGAATCCCAATACTTTATTTATTTCTTTTTTTTAACACATATATAGATCCTGGACCCTAACTAGGATTCCCTGTGTCTAGGCACCCAAACACTACGAGGACATGGTCCCACGACCCCCAGACTCAGAAGAAGTATTTGGACTTATTATTTCTATGCAAAAATACTTGTCCTGTCACGCTAGCGGTAGTCCATGCGACTTTCACCCTGGCGCACCCGGTTCGAATCCCAACATAGTTTCGCCCTGCAACATAGACTTTTCAAGCTTTATGCGTAATTTGCTCTCACACTTACAACGGTGAAGGAAAACGTCGTGAAGATGATAACCGGCTCAAGAATCACAAAGTACGAGATCATGTATAATTCATAAACCCGAACTTGGCCAGCGCAGCGACCTATGCCTACGCTATAGAAAATGTTGGTGTCTTTACAGAGTGAACGTATTGGGCTGATGATTGGGGTCGTAACCACTACTGCAGTCGCCTCCATGTTACAATCTCTAGAAGAAGGCCATTTCAGGGTTTCTAAAGCTGAAGTCCATAGTGAATTTAAAAAGTCAATAAATCAAAGTTCGACCACCTGCCGTCGAGGGGTTTTATTAAAAAACTTCCCTATTGTTCAAGGATTTAATTTGGAAATTTTGAGCCAAGCATTCGTAAATTAATTCTTTCAGTGACTGAATGAATAATTCAGGCTGCCACTAGGAGGGATTTTGGGGTAAGATATTTCAGGGTATCTCCTTTATTATAGGATGAAGGACTCCTTTTATGTCTCTTCGGTATATTTCGTGCTGTAGATTGTGTTTCTGTAATGTTGAGTTTAATGTAAGCAATTTATTAAAATAAAATAAGAAATACAAAAAATTGGTTAAATATACTTAAAAAACGAACTTTATAGATAGATAGATAGAAAATTCTTTATTGCACAAACAATAACAATCGAAGATACATAGGTGAACTTAATGCTATAGGGCATTATCTTCCAGTTAACCCTGATGTAATGTGGAAGGCTTAATGCGGTAGTGCAATTTTGATGGGACATAAAAGAAAAGACAAACTACAACTTAACCATGTGTAAACTGGTAATAACATAATTTTTTAAATTTTTAACTGGTAATTATATACTTTTTATTTTATGAGTGTGAAACAAGCAACGTTGTGGCAGTAAACGATCAACGTATATGAAAACCTGTTTTTTTACAGTCTGGTCTAATACTGGTGGTCTCTGCCGACCTTTACAGCGGCACTGGTAAGAGGGTAACTGCATAAGACGCTCAGCCATTTTCACCAAAAATGGCAATGCGTTGGTTATGGTTAGGAGAGCAGTACACTGGTCCGACGATCCTAGCGCAGCCGATTGCATACATCGCCAGGATGCTAATTATATACAATATGGACTCAAGTGGTTTTCAATCGTGAATCGGGCTAACTGCCCTTTGGATGCGTTCAGTAATTAATGTGACCCGGCAAATAACCCGAACCCCCAATAAATGTTCTAAACAAAGCCCAACTTTCATTTTATGAACAGGTCCTAAAGGCGAATACGTTTCAGTGAGACTGTACCGGAACATGCTTTTAAGTTAAAACGTATAGATTATATGAAAACTGTTAATTCGACACGTTCCAAATTTTAATTCGAAGCACTCGTGTTTGACAGGTTTCTTGCCTAAATAATAAATGTTTGTAAAACCTTGCCAATAAGCTTAGGTTTTGCAAACATGGAACCTTAATAGCTACAGCTTAGCTTAGAAGCTGTAACAAAAAGGTTAGGTTTAAACAATTATAGATTTATAACTACAACTATTACACGGCTAACACTCACGAGATACAGTCGAATAACTCGACCGGTGTTCGGGCAATAAAGATGCCCATCCTCAAGGAGTACGCGCGGCGGCGGTGGTGGCGGCTCGGCGCTGACTCACTGTATCTCGTGAGTGTTAGCCGTGTAATAGTTGTAGTTATGAGTACTACTCACGTCAGTTTCTATAAAATTATAGATTTGTTTAAAATAAAATCGAATATTTTAATTACTTCTTTTTTAGAGCCATGGTGCTAAAATAAAAATGAAACCATGTTCTATAACTGCTTAAAATTTAACACACGATAATTAAAATTCCTCGCACATACTATCACAAAAGCACTGATTAAATTTCAATTCCTACCGTGAATACATAACAGGCTCATTCGCGTCGTATTGCTCAATTAACTCTTTAAAACATGTTTAAACTGGTTTTAACCAGTTAAAAGCAGATGTTTTTAGTGTTTCATTGACAGTCGTCATGTAGAACGCTTCACTGTTCCACGTTAAACTCGTCACATGTCATAAAACAAGGCTTTAAATTTTATGAATGTCATTTTATGACAGAACACGAGTGTTATTTGACTAAATTATGTTACTGCCTTTTGTAGAGTTAGTAATATATCTAGGCTTTAATGCAAATGAGTGGGAATCACAGATAACAGCAGTGCTAAAATTTTATCTTGCTACGCCGCGACTATGACGTCTAATTTACCAGACTTCATAACTGTAAATTTTTCTTTTTAGTGTTCTTGAGTGGAGGCCACATCTAAGTAAACGTAGTGGTTTGGATAACGCTTTCTACAAGTCCTCAATCAGGGCGGTTACTGGATGCAGAGAGCTGAAGCAGTCTTCAGTTCTCTGCATCCAGTGTGTGTGTGTTTGTGTGTGTATGTGTGTGTGTGTGTGTTTGTGTGTGTGCGCGTGTGTGTGCGTGTGTGTGTGTGTATGTGTGTGTGTTAATGTGTGTGTGTGTGTGTGTGACGGCTTTTCATGATGAATTAAATTAAATTGAAATGTAAGTGGTTTAAGTACCTGTTTTTGTCGGGATCTTATCTGAAACATTTTACAGTATATATTATCATATTTTTGTTAATATTTTAACCGACTTCAAAAAGGAGGAGGTTCTCAATTTTACTGTATTTATTTTCTTCATTTTTAAATGTTTGTTACCTCAGAACTTTCGACTGGGTGAACCGATTTTGATGATTTTTGTGGATGGAATTTATTAAAATTAAAATAGTTTATAAAATAGTTTATTAATTGCTATAATTACGCGAACCATGGAGGAAAAATATATTTCCTTCCATGGTAGTACATAAAATCTTGATAGGTTCTTCTATTAAAGCCTTTAGCTCGTAAAGAACAATACATTGCTCTATTAACCTTCCTCCTTTGAATATTTATGGTCAGTAAGTACAGTCATTTGCAAGATATTATCCGACGAGATTAAAAGAAGCCATTAGACGGATATTGCGTTTTTCAGTAAAGTCCTGTTTTATAACTCTTTGATAAATTGAATCTGATAGGTAATGTTATTAATTAAGTACCAACTAATCAATTTCATTGACTGATAGCTCAGCTGGTAGTAACCCTGTCTTCTGAATTGTAGGTTATGCGTTCGATTCCCAGCCAGGACAAACATTTGTGTAATGAAAATCCATGTTTGTTCTGTGTCTGGCTGGTTCTATGTATGTATTTACAAAGAAAAAGTATATTAAGTATTGTATCAGTTAACTGGTTCCCATAGTACAAGCTTGGCTTAGTTTGGGGCTAGATAGCACTGTGTAAAATGTCCACACATATTTATTTATTTGATTATTACATTACGGTTAAGTCAAGATTCAGATAGCCAAGATTCATGAACATTCATACAGAAAAACAAGCAGTACTTGGAAATGTTATAAAAATTTATTTACTAAAAATCTTCTTCTTTTTCTTCTACATATATACAACTAAAAGGTGACTGACTGACTGACATAGTGATCTATCAACGCACAGCCCAAACCACTGGACGGATCGGGCTGAAATTTGGCATGCAGGTAGATGTTATGACGTAGGCATCCGCTAAGAAAGGATTTTTCGAAAGTCCACCCTTAAGAGGGTGAAATGGGTGGTTGAATTATTTACCATAGGCCACGCCGCGGGCGAAGCTGCGGGCAGAAGCTCGTTTATTTATAAAAGAAGTGGAAAATACCCCACCGCCGTGTTATATGGTTTCATTATTATTTTTGGTTTCATAAAAAGTTCAATGCTGGTATCGAACCCAGGACCCACGGATCGCGAGACGACGTCTCTAACAACCGAGGCGTTATTGCTTCAAAGTTTACGCTTCCTCGTTGAGGCTAGTACGGAGGCCATTATGTTAATTTATACGGAATTAAACTTAAATTCAATGTAACAAGTAATGTTTTGTTGTCCAAAGCCCACGTTCTTAAACTTTAGACATTAAGTGCATCTATTAACTAAAAACGGTATCAACGACTAAAGAGGTAGATAAGTACTGAGCGCTAATGTCTTAAAACTTTGCCCGTAATTTGCCAAGGACGGCGTGCTTTAGTCTAGGCAAAACATTATGCTTCTGTAATTTTGCAGTCTTTAGTACAATAATTGTTAGCTGAAAATAAGCGCAAAAAGCTGAGAAAAGATTGAACAAGGTATAGTAAGAGGGTATATATTTTTTACTAATACAGGAGTATTAGTAAAAATTGGTGCTGAATATTAGACAGCCTCTTTGGTGTACTGGTTGCGTAGGTTGGCTCACAACCCGGAGGCGGCGGGTTCGATGCCCGTGGCTGGACAAGTATTTGTGCACAGAAAAAAATGCTCAAATACTCGTTCTGAGTCTACGTGTTGTGGGACCATGGTCCTCGTAGTTCCTGGGTCCCTAGACACAGGGAACCCTAGTTAGGGTCCAGGATCTATGTATGTGATAGTTGGGCGTTATTATTTATATGTTAATATTTATATATATGTTAATATAATATATAATATTTATAGTTATATATAAAATAACGTGTCTAGCATACAAAATCAGTCACACGCCAATACAATAAAATACTCATAATAAAAATAAATTTCCCAATGTGCGCAGAGGGCTATAAACAGATTGTGAAAAAGAAAATAACAAACCACTCCACTAATAATGTATAAGCTCTTTGATAGGGATTCACAATCAAGTGGGTAGTTTAATATTTTTCCTGTTATGTTTGGTTGGTTAAGTTTGTCGACCACTAAGAGCTAAGAATAAGCTTGTGTCATTATTATCAACCGGAAGATCTCCACTGCTGAATATAAGCATCGAATTCACTACGAATGGCTTCTTGCCGTTTGAATACAACGGCTCCTTAACTTGAAAATGGAAAAAATCTTTTTCATCCAATAATAATAATATGTGTGGGCATCTCACACAACGCCATCTAGCCCCAAACTAAGCAAGGGTTGTATTATGGAAACCAGATAACTGATGCAATACTTGGATACTTTTTGTTTGTAAATACATAGAATACAATATTAACACCCAGACACAGAACAAACATCGATGTTCATTACATGAATGTTTGTTCTGGGTGGGAATCGAACCCACAAACCACAGTTCAGAAGGCAGGGTTACTGCCAACTGAATTATCGGGTCAGTAATAAAATTGAACCGGGTTCATGTGCACTCAAAATCAAAATTCTGATTAACAATGTACGTAAATTGATCAATAAATCGATCAATTCTATGCCCAAATTGATTACGTTTAGCTTTACGACATATATTTTCATTTTTCTTAGTTAGTCAAGGGCTAACCTGACTGTTATGAAAAAATTAAAACACCGCACCTTAGACGCTTTTGAGGCCTTCTACTATAGACTAAATTAGATTAGTCTCTATTATACATTTCACTCGATGTTCAGCCATTTATGTTACTGTAAATAATGAAAGGATGCGCAACGCGTGAGACCTCTCATTCAACAACAAACCCAACTGAAGTTCAGTTAATCAGCTGGGCGATCACGTAACTCGATTTCAACCGATAGAAACACATATTGTATGTGTTTGTTTATTTTTTTTAATATGTATGTGTAGACAGGAACGGTTTGTGGGTAGGTTGCAAACTATATAACTATAGGCCTTCAGCATGTCCACACCGCGCCGTGTCTGAAACAAGAATGATCCGTAGTGCACCGAGCGGCCCCTTTTTATAGCCAGATGGGTAGGGAAGCGATGACAAATGCCAGTGCTGCCACTGTAATAAATTTAAATGATGCCACAGAGTAAATTACGGTACTGCCCGCTGCGCATAGAGTTTATAACTGGACGTAGCCGCCGTCATATGGATTTGACAGTTTGAATACGCAATTTATGTGCTTAGTTAGTTTGGAAATTTCTCCTGTTGCATCGCAATCACAGTTTCGTGATTACCCCCTAGATCTTCGTGAAGCTAGACTTGAAAGCACTGTTAACCACCAAGTCGGAGAACCTTTCTTCTTTCCACGTTTTCGAATTCGCATTTTCTACTTAAGAACAAGCCTAACATGTAATCATCATCATTCTAACGCTCAAAATCACTGCCACTGAAGGTTCAGGCAGATGCTGGCAAAGGACATGTATAATTGTACAATACATCCTAAGCGGGACGTCATTGAAGATCACCTCCGTGTAACGTCTAACCTTAAATTTGACGGGATTTGGTACATATTTAAATTCAATTGCTTCAACATTGGTATGTTGAGGCAATTTAATCTGATTAGTTCTACTAGGTGGTAGGACTTTACTGCAAAGTTCGTCTAGGTAAGTACCACCACCGCTTTGCCAGTTATTCTGCCGCCAAGCAGTAGTGCGTGAGCACTGCTGTGTTCCGGTTTGAAAGGCACTGTAGCTAGTGAAATTACTGGGCAAATGAGACTTTATGATCTGATCTCACAGTTTAGTAATCTTATTACTAGATTATGCTGATGTCTCAGGATGACGTGCGCAGTGCAGTGTCACGTGAAACTCTATACTTTAGAGTGACACTGCAGCTGATATGGGCAGCCGTGTCGTTTAACATATCAGGCGAACGGCTAGCTCGTCGCGTCATTCCTTAACATAAAAAAAAAGTTTCCGAACGTAGTCAACCAACCAAAGTACTTTTACGTTTTTGCCTAGCATCACATCGCTTCTAGCTCCTTCTACGTCACATTCATAAGAGTGACTTGGCTCGAAACTTTAATCCCTGCCCGCTCATGATCTATTGAACGGAAGCAACGTGACTTGCAGTCTTCTGCGATTAGATCGCAATATTTATACGACCTTTGAGGAATAGCCGATACTCGAAGGCTGTTTAAGATATATCGTCGGTCGTTTTATGGAGAAAATTGTATGTAATAACTTTAGTAAGAGCTGTTGGATGGTTCATAAAATAGAACTGACTTTTGTCAATCATATCTGAAAGTTATTTGTAAACGTTGGAACTAAATGGCGTGTTTTTTTTTGAGGTTTAAGATATCCAAACACAAATACGTGATAATGTTTGAAAGAAGAATAGTCTCCCAAGACAAGGAATCCTAGTAGGTTATTATTATTGTTATTAATACTATTACATATTTAGCAAAAAGTTTATCTTAATATCTATCAGAATCTCTGTTTTTTTTGAGGTGGGGAAATACCCTCGCACTTCCCTGCCACCGCAGGGGTGGTAACAGGGGGTATGTGGGACTTGAACCCACTAAAACCCCCCGTGAGCCCTCGTCCGCCGTACCGGGTCGAGAAGGGGTCACGACTGCAGTCCAGCCAACTCGCCCCCGTTAATTAACCGTTCGAGCGATGTTAAGTGACACGTGGGCAGCCGTGTATGGCAATATCTATCACAACCTCTATCACAACTTTTATCACAATCTCTATCATAATCTCTGTCACAACCACTATCAAAACCTCTATCACAACTTCTATTACAATCACTATTATAATTTTTATCACAATCTCTATCACAACCTCTATCACAACTTTTATCACAATATCTATTACAATTTCTGTCACAATTTCTATCACAATCTCTATCATAACCTCTATTACAACTTCTAACACAATCTCTATTACAATTTCTGGCACAACTTCTACCACAATCTTTATCAAAACATCTATCACAATGCACAATACACCCCACGCGGGACGTCAGTGCAAGCCTTATCGCCCCCAGATAGAATCAGACATCTATCAAAATCTCATGCATAATTTCTATAACAATACAAAAATGTGGACATTTTTACACAGCGCTATCTAGCCTTCGGTCTCCAAGTCTAGAATAAACAGGTATCTTCTAGCCAATCAGAGTCATCATCAACTGAGCTATCAGGCCAGTATCATATAAAATACTGTTTATCTCGGAAAATCATGCTGTTCTTACCAGATACTTAGATCATGGTACTCGTAGGTGAAATTGAGCGGAATAATTTAGATTAAAATTTGCACTATCAAATAATTACGAATGAAAAAAGATTTTCGTTGTAATTGACCTCAGTCAATTTGAAAATATTTAAGTCTCACTTAAATCTTTTCAAATTCAATTTCAACTTTCTAATCATGCTTATTCTTTTCCTTCTATCTCAATCTAGAAACACCTTGGAGCAGCAGCAAGGCTGAAGTAGAAACTTTAAGACAACTTTGACTCGCCTCGGACAAAGTTCAGTGTATTAGCGTTTGCAAAGTATCGATGTTAAATTTACGATGTCTCGACGGCAGTCGGTGAAAAATGGTAGGAACGTGAGATTTTTCAAAGAAAACTGTAATTTATTTTTTAATATTATTAATGGGTTAATGGAGAAAAGCCATAGTTATGCCTGGAAGAAATCGTTTAATGTGATAAGGCCGGCATTTATTCTTTCATTTTTTGTAATTTTTTATTGTACCAAAAACAAAACACTGCTGAATTATCTGGTGAACAAAATAACTGCTGAGTAGAAGGTATTGTTATATATCACGGATATTTAACTTTGGACGGAGGTTACGGAAATTTCAGGATTTCAAAGAATGCAGCCGAAGCCCCCACTTCGCCCACCCCACAAGCGACTGCAAGTACACGAGCGTGCTCTACGGAAGAACTTATTTTTTATTATTACAATAACATAATCCTTACTGTATTTGACATTAAGCACATTATAATTTTATAAGTTTATGCCCGTTAGTGTGTCTACAAGTTACTTATGTTGCGACACACAGAATGGCTCGTTAAGGTTTAGATCGTGTATACTTAGGATGATTAAAATAAAATGTCAAACTTCAGCAAAAAAGAGCTACAAAGCTATTCAAAAATCATCACAGGCATATCGAATCACACACCCATTGAAAAATCAATTACTATCGATACCCATTGGGAAATCCCAACACTAGTAAATTTATACTAGAAGCAAATAGAAAAAGATAACACGACTCGTCGCAAAGACGTCCTAATGGAAATTCTATTCCCTTTCGTCCCTAACACGGTGCCTTCGCCGTTTATCTCGAGCCATCGTATTTTACAATTGGAATTTACGGTTTACAGTGATTTTTCTTTGTGTAACTTTGTGTATGTGCAGACAGATCTGTTAGTTTTTACGAGGTGCAATGTGCAACTGCTAAGGGACTGTTATTTGCTTTTTAAACAAGCTGCTACGTTCAGCTGAGCTCGTGTCATAATAATAATAATAACGCCCAACGATGACAACATAGATCCTGGACCCTAACTAGGATTCCCTGTGTCTAAGGACTCAGGAACTACGAGTACGAGAATCATGATCCCAGTATGGGAGTTATTTAGTAAAACAAATGCACTCAGATTAAATTTTAATGTAAAGCAAAAAAAAAATCACCTACAGGATTTGAATCCGCCACTATTCATCCCTAAAGCCGGGAAATGCTTTAATTAAGCTATCGTGACAAGTAATCTCGTGTCCAAATTTATCCTTCACCTTATACAACCAACTTACAGGGTTTATTCATGCCCTACTTTAAAGCTCTATCTACCTCCATACAATTCATCAAGATCAGTCCATTTATCTATTCATCCTTAATAACTTTTCGTGTAGGCAAAAAGTCAATCCTTATGTCAGATTTTATAAGCTTGACTTAAAGATTTTTTTATGACCACAGCCGGCACCGATGGCTTAACGTGCACTCTGGAGCATTAGTAAGAAACAAAAAGAGAGACAGCTAGTTTCTAAAGAAGGGCACGGTATTACGATTTCGTATTCCTTTTTTTGGATTCGTTTAGTTCTGTGCGTGGCGTCTATATTTTATTTTTACTCTAAGCTAAAAAGCTTCTTCTACGAAACAAAGTATTTACTCGAACAACTGCAAATGTGCAATAAAAATAAACAATACTCTACTTCTACTAAATAAAAACTTTTAAGAAAGCGTTCTTCACTTAAACAAGCATCTCACTCATTTTAAAAATACATAATTCAGATAAGAATTAATTCCAACTAGCTTGTGAATTCAAATAGAGTTCCTGGGAATGGCTGTCGGTAACACAGATATTTACCAACGTAGATCAGGATTGACTAAGTACCGCGGATGTCAAAACTAAATAACATCTAAGTACTTTTACATAAGTTTTTACTACGTATTAGGACTTTTCTGCAAAGTTCGTCTAGGTAGGTACCACCGCTTTGCCAGTTATTCTGCCGCCAAGCAGTAGTGTGCAAGCACTACTATGTTCCGGTTTGAAGGGCAATGTAGCTAGTAATATTACTGGGCAATTGAGACTTTATGATCTGATCTCAAAGTCGAGTATCTTATTACCAGACTGTGCTGATGTCTCAGGATGATGTGCAGCAGTCATGCGAAACTTTACGTTTTGGAGTTCCGAATGACACTGTTCTGTTATGGGCGGCCGTGTCGCTTAAAATCAGGGTAACGACTAGCTCGTCACATCATTCAATAACAATAAAAAAAGTTTGTTTTTAGATACAGAAATAATACCTATTTATAATTTAAAATCCAATAACCCTTACTTTAGGTGGACTATATTAATAAAAATACGATAGAATATAATAATAATATCTGTAAGAAGTAAATCTGTTTTACTGAAGTGGAAACGTACAGGCTGATGTTAGATTATAGTTTTACAAATTCTAAATTTAATCCGTAGTAATTTTGTGTCGGTTGCTTCATAAACTTTTTGGCCAGTAATCCACTAGATACTTCATAACTTTGACTGGCCCGATAGCTCAGTTTATAGTAGCCCTGCCTTCTGAACTGTGGGTTGTGGGTTCGATTCCCACCCAGGACAAACATTTGTGTGATGAACATAGGTGTTTGTTCTGTGTCTGGGTGTTATATTGTATTCTATGTATGTATTTACAAACAAAAAATAATTTAAGTATTGTATCAGTTATCTGGTTTCCATAGCACAAGCTTTGCTTAGTTTGGGGCTAGATGGCGTTGTGTGAGATGTCCACACATACTATATTATATTATTATAAAGAGTTAACTCGTTCATGCCCACTATTGGAGTGGGCCATTTACCACTTATACTAGTTAACAGGTATTATATTTATTCTCATCCCTCTTTTCTTCGTCATCAACCTTTTTACTAACTACAACTACTCGAAACTACTAAAATGACAAATTACACTGTCAAGATGGCGACGTTAAACAAAGCAAAAACACAGTTATACCGGCCGATAGATAAATAAATAATAATAAATGTGTGGACATTTCACACAGCGCCATCTAGCCCCACACTAAGCAAAGCTTGTACTATTGAACCAGATAACTGATACAATACTTAGATACTTTTTTGTTGTAAATACATACATAGAATACAATATAAACACCCAGACACAGAACAAATATTGATGTTCATCACACAAATGTTTGTCCTGGGTGGGAGTCAAACCCACGACCTGCAGTTCAGAAGGCAAGGATACTACCAACTGAACTATCGGGCCAGATGGAGCTAAACTAAAACATCCTCATTAATAAACACGAACTAGCTTTAGACTAGTTACACCATCTTTTGTCTCTTTCGATCCAGCTAAATATTCCAGAAGAAAAAAAAGGACAAAAGGTGAAGTAACTAATCCGAGACTAATACCAGTTTATTAATAAGGCTGAAGAAGTTTTACTTCAATCGTGTGGTCTAAAGCGCACAAATTTTTTTATTTCTATTTCTACCTTGGCGACATCTCTGGGTTTAGTCAGTAGGAAATTAGAGTACCAGGTAGGTACCTGAACAGCCTCATTTAAATTTCATATCCAAGTTGCATTCACTCTTACTCCGCCAACTCTCAGTTCGCCTCTGCATTAAGGGTGCTCTTTATTCCTAGCCATAATTTGCTTACGTAGTGAGCAATTTTTTTGTCAGAAATTATGTAAAATACCTCTGAAGTGAAAAGTAGTATTACTAAACAGTTTTGATAGCTTTTTATGTTCGTTGGTTGTTAATTTGATTGCTTCTATGGATTTCACGGCACGACTTTTTTATGTTACGAAATGAGATGACGAGCTAGTCGCTCGCCTGATGTTAAGCGACACAACTGGCCATATCAGTTGCAGTGACACTTTTTTTTATGCTGCTTTACCGCAGAGTTCTGGGTCCGTGCCCTTTTTTAATATACTATTTACATATATGTTAGTTTTTATGATTATTATTATTTTAACAAAATCAATACAGGAGGGGCGTATATAAAAGTTTTTTGGACACTATATAAATATCGGGAATATCAATTATACAGTGACACTTGAAACTCTAATGTATAGTTTTGTGTGACACTGCACTGCGCACGCCATTCTGAGACATCAGCACAGTCTAGCAATTAGATTACTAGACTGTGAGATTAGGTCATAAAGTCTCGTTTGCCCAGTGATTTCATTAGCTACAGTGCCCTTCAAACCGGAACACAGTAGTTTTTGCCACTACTGCTTGGCGGCAGAATAACTGGCAAAGCGGTGGTACCTACTTAGACAAACTTTGACGAAAACTCCTACCACCTGGTAACCGGTTCCAAAATATGACCCGGGCGTGTTCGAGAGAAGAGTGAATAGGTATTTACTTGGCTAGCATGCTACACCTTCGATCGCATCGTCACTTCCCATCAGGTGAGAGCGTGGTCAAATGCTAGACAAGTTTGAAGTAAAAAAAAAGCCTGCACCCACACAGGGGTGGTCCTATTCATACGCTGGGACCACATGTCAAATATATATGAATACTCAAAAGTAAATAGGCGCTAAAATAATGATCGTAATATTTGGAATACTAAAACAATCCTTCATTTCACAAATGAATTATGGAGCCATAAAAATCTCAGCATTGACTTGCGCGACACAACCCATCATCCATAATTACACGCGCACGCTTTAGGGTGTTAGCCCACTGGGTCAGATTACAATTACATTCCATCAAAATTGTAATTTTTTAGTTTATTCAATTCAAACGAGTTAACCGTCCATACAATTTTTCACCAAACATTGCGCATAGCAAGGCTGCTATTAGACGTTCCAAATTTCATAAAATACGTGTTTATCTATTGGCTGCTGAGAGTTTATTAATGGAATTCGTCCAATCGCAAACAGCAACAGCACAGCAGTATGCTTGAATAAAGAATACTGCTTTGTGAGGGAGATTAGTGCCCGCAATACGTTTTCCTATTCTTATATAACTAATTGCGCAAAACATGATATATTTTTTCTTTTATTTTTTTATGGGCTTTGTCGCTGTGCGACAACATCGCCCAGGAAGAAAATGCATACCAAACAAAATTACAATATTATTTGATTAAGCCCAAATCCGTTAATTTGTATAATAAAAGGGCCTGATATGACATAGGACAACTCAGAGAACTATTACAAAAATCCTACTTCTAACATATTATGTCTACTAAGCCAAGCTCTCCTGTGGGTTTCATGCCGCACACACTCCATTAAAATATGTAGGACATCCTCAAGTACAAAACCTGTAGTTAAATTGGCATTTAGAAGTCATAGTGGAAATCATTTCAAAAAGAACTCCAGGATCTCATTGGATTTTTTGGTGGAATGACGAGACAAATAGATTAAATGATAGTGAATTTATTATTTCTCAAGTACTAAACTTTCATGATAACACCTCTGATCCAAACCTTATGATCATCAACGCTCTATAAGCAACTTTATGTGAGAAGTAAGCACAAAGGAGGTTCTAACCAAAAAAAATAGTTTTTTCCTTATTTCGCCAATTTTGAAGTTTTTTTAAACATTAATGAATGACGTGACGATCTAACCGTTCTCCTGATGTTAAGCGACAAGGCTGCCCATATCAATTGCACGTCACTCAATTTTGTATTTTGATTATTTCATATTTTTTACCTTTAATACTTTACAATTCTACATGCCATGCCCAGTTGGACGCAATTGTTAATTTTCTATTTCTGTGTCGAGTCGGGGTCGTCCGGGTCAGGTCAGCCGTGGTGGATTCACACCTTTAACCACCTCCCTCGCAATAAAAACAGTAGGTGGTGGATAAAAAATCCCTTATTCTGAACACGTAGGGCAATAAAATAAATATAAAACCACAATGATGCTTGACACGATGAAATAACGGGAGCGCCGTGAAACGGGAGAAGTGGTGCCATTAAGGTGTCTAGCACGCGAGCCGAGGAAAGAGCTGGGCTGGTTTTGGTGTCGACAGTTTAAGGGATAATGTTTCTGTCTTATTGCTATAATTTAAGGTCCAAATTAAAGTAGGAAATTTTGGAGATTTTTCACTTGTGTTGCCAGCCTAAGTAACATAAGGATCTGTTTATGCTAATTGAGGGCAGTGGATACTGTTTATATATCATAATATAGAAGATGAGGACCTCTAATTTTGGTGACGTAATAAATAGTAAAATAAATAAATATGCATGCATATTTCAAACAGCGTCATCTAGCCAAAAACTAAGCAAAGCTTGTACTATGGGAACCAGATATCAGATAAAATACTTTTTGTTCGTAAATGCATACATAGAGTACAGTAACACATCCAGACACAGAACCAACATCAATTTTAACCACACAAAAGTTTGTCCTAGGTGGGAATCGAACCCACAACCTACAGTTCAGAAGGCAGGGTTACTACCAGCTGAGCTATCAGGTAATAATAATAACAACGAACGAATGACATTGACATTTTATATTAAACCTACTGTGTGAGAAATTTAAGCGGTTCTAACATTGTTGCTCTTTCAAAAAAAAGCATTATTAACATGTGTTGCCATATCTGCCTTTTTTCCATATTTTGGCATTTTCCATTTGCATAGTGTATGCATCCAAATATCAGCCAATGACGTCACTCATCATTATTATTTTCCTTGATACTTCGCATAATGAAAAACAAAATAAAACGTTGCCCAGACATATATTATGTGGACTAAACATTTACTGTGTTCTAACGAGATTATACCTATAAAAGTATGATAGTAAAATATGTTTTCTTCTGCCTATATTTACCTAAAACAAACAAAGGCTAAAAGGTTAAAAGGTAATTCAATAAAGTTCTTAATAAAGCCTTGATTAAAATCGTAAGATTTATTTTTGTCCAATTTTATCGACCTTTGCCACAACACTGGCAGCGTTTTTATGCAACCGCTGGACAATAGGAAGTCTCAAGGAGACTGGATACTAATGCTTAAGTCTTCAGGAGCAGCGAAAATAAAAGGGTTACCTAATAATATATTATTCAATTTTAGAACCGCACTGAGTTGCTTAAATCAAATAAATCTCAGATTAGAATATTAGTCTGAAACATCTTTCGCAACAAAGAAGAATCTAAATAATGATCTTTGACTTTTAATCCCAGTTTCATAATACTTCCTTAATCAAAACTAATTTAAAGACGTTAATGTTTATTCATTGGGCCGGGGCAAACAAAACGACGTTTTAAAATTCAAAACTCGACTCACAAATTGAATAAAGCGCCGGTTAGCGACGGCTACCGTTGAAACAAATCAGCTGTTTAAGCTATAAGATATCCTTAGGCTTCTATATTAATCTTGCAAATGAGGCTTCTTTCGCCCCTTCATGAATATGCAAAATTTTTGTTTCAGCTCCGTCCCGCGAGAAAAAGTTGTTTTAAATCTGGCTTTATCAAAATCTTTTCGGGAAATCGAGGCAAAGTTTTTTTAAGGAGCGCCGTCTTAAACGTTAATGTATGAGATGGAAACTCATCGAACTGAGTCCGAAAATGATACCGTATCAAAGAAAAGTGATTTAATTAAGCTAGTCTTGAAATAAATTAACTGTTCATGTAAAGCAGACCCTAATATTGTCTGTGTTAATTAACCTCAACAAAAAGAATGGATGTGCTGGTAATTTATTCACAATGTAGCACAATTAGAATTTATTTGCGTATGAATTTTAATAAATCTTCGGAAGGTTGCTGGTCTACTTGACGTGGTGCTGACTGGTATCTATTGCTGTCATCACTGGCACTAACGTATTCTTGCGTATACGCATGAAGCAGGGGGCTACTAACGCTCGCAAACTAGCCATAAGACTAGCGTGTGTGTCTTCACAAAAACTTTTTTAATTGTAGATGCGTTTGGCCACATCTCGCCAGATGGCTAGTGCAAATGAAGCCACAGATGGGACACGTTTACACAGAAGATTCCTATTCATTCTGCTCTTGTATACGCCTATGTTATGTGTGGTAGGAAATACAATGCTATTTTTGTATTTCCGTCCACATATTTTATAATATTGGCGCGTACATTGCAGGAATCCTTAGATATGCGGATTATGAAACAATTCCCAAAACGATTTGTGTAAACTTGGAATACGTTGGGGCATTCTTTCTTCATGCAAATTTGTTGTATATTATAGCACCAACTAAAACAAAGTCAGTTCTATCTTTGTCTCGTTTGTTGTTTTACAAAAGTTACTTGAAAGATACATGCATTATTCTCAGTTCTATTCAACTCGCAAAACGTTCAGTACTTGTACGATAAAAACAAGAATATAAGCAAGCATTTAGATGATGCAATAACATGATAATATTGAAAAAAACCAACGTTTGTTGTTTGCTTGTCTAAACTAGTTTGTGGATTTTTTCAAGTTTAATTTGGTTACAAATTATAGATTAAAATTCTTTATTCTTCTTTAATGTGTGTTTTTTTTAATAAGTACTCGATCATCACTTGTAATTTAGATGCTAATGACGTTAATGTAATTTAGAAGCTATATAGATAGCGTCTAAATTACATTACTAGATGGTTCAGTTTACTCATTCTCTACAAAAATAAAATATTACTTTTTATAGCTATTTCCATTTTTTATTTACTTTGATATATTCACTTGTCAAAACCAACCCTTCATAGCTATTCTCTTTCATCCTTCATAGCTATTTTATTATAAAAACCACGTTACCTTTCATAACTATTATATTCACATAATAATTATAGAATCGTTTATGCTTTACAGCCTAATAGCTTTTTATTTCCTTATAAAATTATATCACCTTTATTAGCCATTCTTTTGTAACAATAATTTACTTAATACCTATACCTACTTTTTAGTTTATTCTGCTACACTTCACATCTATTTCCTTATAATTAAACTACCCTTCGTTTCTTTCTGTCGATTACTCGGTAATTTGTCTTGTTTACATTTAGTGAGTTTGCGTTGCGCTTTAAATAAAAAAAAATAAACCGTATTTATAGTGAAGTTTTTAGTCGATTTGTGAAAAATAGATATAAATTATCTAGTTGAAAAGAATAATGAAACCGATAAAGGTGTCATTTGGAACTACTTTGGAGTTTCATAGTTATCATACCCTCTTTTACTGTACCAACATTCTATGTACCTAATTTATCTGATGTATTGTTTTTTGTCAAATAAATTATCATTATCATTATCACTCTGATGAAGTTCGTGCGGACCTCCACCTCCGACTCCGACTCCGATTTCAGTTTCGATTCCGACTCCGTTACACCCTTGGTAGATATGACCAAAGAAACCTAAAATCTGTGAGGGAGTTTTGGCGGGAAAACGAAAAAGGTCGCTTCACCGCATTGTATTTTTTTCCAAAACTTGTGTTATTTTCAGTGTTAGTTACAGGCACGAGTGTGGGAAAGTGGTATAATGATGGTGAAACGTTTCTTTTCGTGTTGTTTCCAAAACTCCATAGTAGCTTCTAGTAAAGTTGCCACCACTTGACTAGAAGTATGACTTAGACTAGACTATGACTTGACTTAATCAAATCAAATCAAAATCAAATATATTTTATTTCAGACAACAAGATCCATATTATTATTAAGTTGAAGTTAAAAACAGATTAAATTAAAATTAACTTAATGACTTGGACTGTGACTTGACTTGACACATAGATACTTATATATGAAATATCATTAGCTTGAAAATTATCAATTACTTGACACTGGCTAAATACACAAAAGTGTGGAGCCAAAACGTACAAAAAGAACTTGTAATATATCGCTACGTGTAAATCGAAACTAACAGACATAGAGGCCGATAGGTGTGCTGTCACTGGCAGTTCGGTAGAATTGCTTCGTGCTAAAGTTTTTGAATAAACGACCGTCCCGCAATTTGTTCCTGTTTTGTTTCCTTGGTTCTTCGGTAAGATATCCACAGTGTAAGTTGATGAGTAGGATAGTTACAAAGGTCATCATCAATCTCAGTGGGTGGGGATTTAGACGAAAATCAAAAAAGGTCTCTCGTTTTTGATGTTGTTCTCTTGTTTGACAGCTTATGTGATATGGTTGGGCAGATCGGTTTATTACCCGAAGGCGTCGGATTCGATTCCCGCGACAAGATAAGTATTTGTGCACAGAATAAAAAACGAGTGTGCTTTAGACCACACGATTGAAGTAAAACTTCTTTAGATCCATCTATCGAACGATATGACTTTGTTTAAGCTTTGTTTAATGTTAATGTCGCCATCTTGACAATTGTAAATTGTCATTATACCGGAAATACCAACATAATTTATTTTTTACTTTGTTAGGTGACAATGGAGATCTGCGTGAACCAACATCAACTACCGTTCGTCTCGCATTCACCAGCTTACTCCCCAAGTCGTCAAAAAGTTTTACTTTGACAACGATACTTTTCCTTCTGTTTCATGCTTAAGCTGTGGGCAGTATTTGAATGAGTATACACGGTGGTATTTAGGTCGGTATCTGCCGGCGGTGCCTTGACACCTTGCAAGAAAATGTGTCTAGAATTTATTGCGGAACGCAAACTGTACCGAAATGACTTGTATTTTCCAGAAACTACTTAGTTTCACTTCCATTTGTATTTTTATAAAAACTTTTTCAAATTGTGCAAGTTTTAATGCATGGGGAAAAAAGCGCCAATACTTGTTCTGTGTCTGATTTTTGTAGGACCATGGTTCTCGTAATTCAAACGTCACGTCACGTAACGTTCAGATACAGAGAATCTTTGTTGTTGTCCAGGATCTATCACACTAATCACACTAATATTATTAAGGCGAAAGTGTGTATGTGTGTTTGTGTCTATGTGTGTATGTTTGTTACTCCTTCATGCTCAAACGGCTGATTGGGTAATTTGGAAATTCGGTATCAAGATAGCTTATATTTTGGATTAACATATAGGTTACATTTTATCCGAGAAAAGTGAAATTTTTCCGTGGGATGAGCAAATAATAAAAATACTTTTTATCCGCGAGTAAAACCGTGGGGTGAAACTAGGGTAATCTACATATGTGATCGTTGTGCGTTATTTATTTTATTTTATTTGAAAATAACAATACAAAATAGAAACATCATTTTATTGATAGTAGTACTGATCTTACATTAGTGCAAGCAAAAGTAAACTCTAAGGTAATTAATCTTTTAATTTTCTTTTTATTCTCTGAATTGACATAATGAGGGCTTAGCCTAGGTTGTCCTCTGATTAGTATAGCGTCAGGATGTCAGAGTAAATAGCTTTTCGGTTTAAAGGAAAAGAAAGAAAGAAAAATCACCCAGACACAGAACTAGTATTTGCGCTTTATTCTGTGCACAAATACTTATACTGTCGCGGGAATCGAACCCGCCATCTCTGGGTTATGAGCCAACCTGTTCAACCACAATACCACAGAGGCTAACAAGTACGTAGTAGTACGTACGTAAGTAGTACTTAGTATTAAGTACTAAAACCAATTCAAATAAACTAAATTATTCAAATTCAATCGAATTACTTCTGTGTAATTGACGCTATCGTAGTACTGTCGTGACGTGCTACATTTCCATGCCATACAGTTTCTTTCAGCCATATTACTCAAGTAAGAAAATAATTGAAGGGTTGAGAATAAAAAGGGTTTAACTGTCAAATTGATAGTTTCCAGAAAATTGACTTTAAACTTCAACGGCGTCATTTTAATGTAGAGTGCTTATAAGGTAATAGAAAAGGTTTATGTAAGTTTCAGTTGCTTGAAAATGTATTTATTCTATTTTAAAATACTAAATATAGCACTAATTCATACAACTACTGTAAAAATATAATATAATAAAATAAATATAATAATGTTTTTATGCTTAGCGAACTGTATTCCTGTGAGAGATAAACCGTTTTTAGTACTAAAATCTCGAGATTTAAGCCTCATTTAGGTATTTTGAGAATGTATTATTGTAGATAATTTAACGCTGAATCCAACGATACCCATAAGTAATTTTGTGAACAAAACCAGTTAAACCCTTTTTGTTCTTACCCCTTCAATTATAAAAAGCACGTAATAGTGTTACCGATTAACAATAGGCAATGGGATTAATAACCAAGTCTAAATTTAATCTTACGGAAAATAAAATAAACTTAGTGCCCATTTCTTTTCAGAAACAAACCTAATCATCTATTTCCATCTACCCTTTTACTAACTGACCCTACTCGGACTGTATTTAGCTAAATACACCTCAATCTGCGAAGCAATCAATACCGATCACTAGTTCTAACGCTTTGACAAGATTAATGTTCTGGCTCAAGGTGAGAAGATCAAGATACCCTGGACCTTTTTCACACATATTTTAAAAACCAACCTAAGCTGAGCTTTTAATGTGGTTAGTGTGAAAGATCAGTGTTTAATGGAAAGTCTTGATAACTAAGCATTGACCAGACTAAGTTGAACTTCACGTGTTAAGCGTTTATACAACTATATGGTGAATTTGTGTAAACAGTTCCTGAATTCTCTTTAATTGGTGAAGGAATTGTAATAGAATTATTTTTTTAAAAGTTATAATCATATTTTTTATTATTTACAAATATAATGTAATATTAATAATATTTTATTACTTATTATGTACAAAAAACCAGTATACACTCAACAAAAATAATCGTCGCGACACCACACTGTTTAATGCGAAATAGATACACGAAACGAAAATAACTGGCTTGCTCTCTATTAGTGAGAGAGAGAGAGAGAGGGAGAGAGAGATAGATAGAGAGAGAGAGAGAGAGAGAGAGGGACAGAGAGAGACACAGAGAGAGAAGTTACAACTTTTGGTTTTAATTTTTTCCGTCTAGCCCTCTTGCGCGACGCGCCATAAGGAACTTCGTTCCAAAAGTTAGCCTATATTTTTTTAATCATTCTTACTTTAGTAATCGTAATTGTTAACCTAGTAGGTACTCTAATTACACGCATTTCATACCTAGTTACATAAGGTACAAACCAAAGGTAATCTTATACCTTACGGAGAATACAAGCTCAGTGTATATTATAGCTAGGTGATAGAGTTCACTTTTCAAAAAATCGTTCGCACTACTGAAAATATCAAACGAGCTATCCTTAGAAGTAAATATAGCCTTCAATATTTACCAGAAGCAAGCTCTTATAATAAACATAATACTATACCAATATTGATAATCCATTCCCTAGTTCCAAACCACGAGGTACACGTCACAAGTTGGAACACACGAGACCCAAGAGAACGCGTCGTGACACGTACTGAAGTCATTAATTAGTCCATTTACCCGAGGCGTCGGCGTCGGCTCCTTTTCAATGGAAGCCGGGTGTTTGTTTGGAAAGTTTTTTATGTGATTAGTGACTGCTGCGGATAAGCTTTGGGTAAAAGAGACTACAATTAACTACCTTTTTCATATTACTATTAGGTCTTTACCTATGAAATTGCCGTTTTGTTTGAAAAAAGTTAAAGTATTTTTTTTTCGAACTTATTTATTTCTTTTATTCAAAGTAATCACCCCTGCAATCAATGCATCTTTGCCAACGCTGTGGCAGTTTATGGATGCCCTTCTTGAAAAAATCAGCAGGACGGGAGACAACAAACTCTTCAAAGGCGTTTTGTACTGTCTCTCGGGAATTGAATTTTTTTCCCGCTAAAAAGTTGTCCAAATTTTAGAAAAAGTAATAGTCGGTAGGCGCAAGATCTGGTGAGTATGGCGGATGAGGGAGAGCTTCCAAACCCAACTCATGCAGCTTAGAGACGGTCTGTTGTGCAGTATGGGGTGGCGCGTTGTCGTGAAGTAGCAGTGGAAACGACCGATTGACCAAAGCTGGTTGCAGACGTGCGAGTTTCGCCATCATTGTGGTCAGTTCTTCAATGTACACATCTGCAGTAATGCTCTCGCCGTTTTGTAAAAAGCTATGATGAATCACACCAGCACTAGACCACCAAACTGTGACCATCACCTTTCTAGGGGTCATTTTTCGTTTTGCACATTGCTTTGGTACCGAACCAGGATCTAACCAACTTGCTGAGCGCTTTCAATTGTCGAAAAGAATCCATTTTTTGTCGCACGTAACAGTTCGGTTCAAAATTCCTTCATTTCTGTGCCTGTTAAGCAGCGCAAGGCAAGTCTCGACGCGTACGTTGCGCTGGCGATCGTTAAGTTCGTGGGGCACCCATCTATCAAGCTTTTTTATCTTGCCAATCTGTCGCAAATGGACCAATATTGTTTTGATGCTAACATCAAAAGCTGCTGCCAGCTCAGCTGTAGATTGAGATTCATCAGTTTCCACAATCGCCTTTAATTCATCATTGTTGACCAAAGTTTACGGACGACCACGAGGTTCATTTTTCAAGACAATATTCCCAGAACGGAACCGAGCAAACCAATAACGGGTTGTACGTTCGTTTGTACAGTTCTCTCCGTAAACGTCGTTGATGTTACGTGTCGTTTGTGCCGCGTTGGTGCCACGACGGAACTCATATTCCATAATTACACGAAATTTCAAAGTATCCATTATGAGGAAAAATGTTGAAATGTAATGAAAATACAACGCTAATCAATAAACAAAAGACTTATATTGTAAATAGAATGTCATATTTTTAAAACAAAATTAATTTGAATTTAGAATTCATAGCCAATCAAAACTTTTTTTTGTTTGAAAAAGTCTGTACTGCAATACGGCAATTTCATAGGTAAAGACCTATTATTAATCAAAATGCTATTAACTTAAGTACACTGAAGAAATTTTAACAAATTGGGTTTGATTATGCAGGTCCATTGAAAACCGGTACAATATTTTTTATGATCTTGTTATATTTGGACGTGCGTTGACATGCTATTCTGGTCGATATCGTATCAGATATTATCGTATTTTGTTTATTATTTTATTAATACGGTATGGAAAATGAAGGAATAAAAACTGTTGTTAATGTCAATATAATTCTAGTATGTTTGTTCAAGAGTTGATCATTATTATGCTAGTTTATTTTTATTTTTGGCTCCAGACTTTTGTGTATTTAGCCAGTATCAAGTATTTGATAATTTCTCAAGATAATTACTATTACATATAATATATGTGTCAAGTCAAATCACAGTTCAACTGGTCAAGTCAAGTCATAAACGTGGCAACTTTACCAGAAACTTCTATAGAGTTTTGGAAACAACACAAAAAGAAACGCTTCACTATCATTATACCGCTTTCCCACAATCATGCCTGTAATCCAGCACTTACCACCAATCTTATGCACTAAAACCAAAAATAACACAAGTTTTGGAAAATAATGCAAAGCGGTGACGCGATCTTTTTCGTTTTCCCGCCAAAACTCATTTTGCTAGGTTACAACAAATCCTAAACTTTGATGACATCCTATGGAATTATGATGATCATTTCCTATTCATGTAGTATGCTTCTGAAATGATCCTCCTTGTCACGTTTATCACACTATAGCTGTCACTTCACATCTTAGTAATCCATAACTGACAGCTCGTTCGTGCCATTGTATTCCAATTAACTCACATTGTTACTGAAACTGCATTGCACTCAAAGTACCGCTTTAGTCGGGATTTCAGTGTCTCAATACTGACAAGTATAATTAGCTCCCATCAAAAGCAACGAATGGCGTTTCATTAACGGCTAAAATACTACCAAAATCGGGGCGCAAGTTACGAGAGTCAAGCGTCATTGAAGAGTTTTAGGATGTAAGACGGTTGCTACCACTTACAGATAGAAAAAATTACAAGGATCGCAGTAATTTTAAGTTCAGTTTATACATTTGTGAAAGAGAACACACGTGCACAAATGTGCTGCAACTCGACCACATCGCTCACTCCTCACTTCACATTGTACCTCACATTAAGATTGTGATCAAAACCTGACCTGGTTATTGAAAAAAAAAAGAAAAAAAAGTTTAAGAGGTGTTAAGTCGACTTCAATCGCCTTAATTTAATATTGAAAAGAAGTTAAAATCAAAGACTTCCGTTGTCTATTACCGAAAATGTTCTTCATAATCAGCTGGGAAATCACGTAACTCTATTATCTACTGCAACGGATAGAAACAATTTTTTAATGGATTTAACAGTTTCAATGCGTAGTTAATGTGCATAGTTAGTATGGAAATTTCTCCTGTTGCATTGCAATCAAAGTTTCGTAATCACCCCCCAGATCTTCACCAAATTTACTTGGGAATACTGTTAAGATTCTACTTAAAAAAAAACGAAATTTTGTCCAGAAATGTAAAAGAAATCAAGAGAACGAGAATCGAGAAACAATAAAATACATAATATAGTTAGAAAATAAATGTACTGAAAAAACTTGCAATAAAACTAAGTTATATAAAAAGTTAAACCAAATTAAATTAAAATTAAAAACTATGCAGTAACAAAACTTAATCTAAAAAGGTGCTACCGGTAGGCAACGTGCCCAAAATGCTAGCATTTGCAGCGGCATTGCCCCGTGGAATGAGACAACTAGACTTTGGGACAACAGTCGTTCCGAAAGATTTTTGATATATTTAGTAAGATGAATAACGGCTAAACTCACGTCAATTAAAAGGCGAAATTACTCCGACCAGGCTTCGGATATATTCGATGTCCTTCTTCTGGGAGTCAGTTACTAACGGAGGCCGCCGCCTGGTCGGAGTAATTTCGACTTTTAATTGACGTGAGTTTAGCCGTTATTCATCTTACAAAATGTGTCTTACTCACGATAGTTTTCAAACTAAAATCTTTATCTTGGTTTTATATTTAAGATCTATATATTTTTTTATGTTAAGGAATGACGTGACGAGCTAGCCATTCGCCTGATGTTAAGCGACACGGCTGCCCATATCAGCTGCAGTGTCACTCGGAACTCTAAAGTATAGAGCTTCGCGTGACACTTCACTGCGCACGTCATCCAGAGACATCAGCACAATCTAGTAATAAGATTACTAAACTGTGAGATCAGATCATAAAGTCTCATTTGCACAGTAATTTCACTAGCTACAGTATCAAAAAGATATAGATCTTAAATATAAAACCTCCTCCTTTTTTGAAGTCAGTCAAAAATATAACCAGGTATCAACGCATAAGTACTTAAATTGTACCATCGCTTGATCCACTAGCGACTGGCGGGTGATGAATACTTCATTACTACGGAAATAGGGCAAAGGTTGCCTTTTCAAACGACTTGTAACATTTTTATTTCGCTCGCAAAACATATACGCTTACTTGTCCGAGACAAGCAAATGGTTTTTTTGCCTGTGTGTATGAAGTTTTTCACGTTTATATTTTTCTATTGAAATAAATACTATAGGAAAAGTTTTGTTCATCCAAACTAAACTTTTTCATATATAAAAAATCATATTTATATGAAATTTTGTATATTTTGTGAGAACAAGTATTTGCGCTTTTTTTCCTTTGCACAAATACTAGTCCTGCTGCGGGAATCGAATCCATCGCCGCCGGGTTATGAACCGACCTGCTCTACTACCACAGCACAGAGGCTATGTAGAATGATACTATTCAAATACTTTTTAAATATGCAACCAATTTTATTCTACTTAAAAGTTATTGCTATGAATAAGTTTTACCAAAAAAGCATTTCTATCACGTTCCAAAGTTAAAACAGCTGCCACCAAACTTTTGATACTGTTAGTATGGGAGCAATAAAATTCAAATAAAAATCTACTGCGCTCTGCACTATACAACAGAATAAAAAAACCACAAAACTCAACACAACCATGGAGGCTCACTGTAACCTCAATTTTAAATAAAAGTACTTTTTCATCGGATATAGTGTGCAGAAACCGAGAAAAATCTACGTGAAAACCCAAAAACCCTTTTTTCGGGTGCGGTGTACATTATTTGATCTATCCTGACACCATTCATGTATTCTTCATTGTACCCTTTCCAATTTGCCTGCATTGTTTAATACGACTTAAATGGCTTTTAAAACAAAAAAAGTTTTTGAAGTAAAATTTCTTTACGCACGTTTGACTTAGGGAGTAAACTTCGATGCGGAAGTTGAACTTGGTTCACGTAGATCTCCATTGTCAATATAACAAAGTTATTTTTTTTTTATTATTATGTTGGTATGTCCGGTAAAATGACAATTTACAATTGTCAAGATTGGCGATATTAAACAAAGCAAATACAAAGTTATACCGGCCGATAGAAGGAGTTAAACTAAATAAGTTTTACTTTCGTGTGGTCTAAAAGCACACTCGTTTTTTATACTATGAGTGTGTAAAACAAGCAGACGGTTCACCTGATGGTAAGTGGTCCCTTCGTGTATGGACATTTTCATGTCATCTTTTATGAATATTTTTACCCTACTAGGGATTTTTTTAAATGGGAAAATGGGCATGCGTTTGTCAACAACTCACCTGATGGTAAATGACGAATTTGTCTAAAGTGGAGCACGCTTGCCCATGAGATGCCCATTCACTTTTGACTTAAAAAGACCCAGGTTATACCCAGGACGAAACACTTTTTTTTGTTTTTGGAAGAGCATAAAAAAAGAGAGCATTATGTTTTTTAATTCGACGTGACGAGCTAGTCTTTCGCCTGGTGTTAAGCGTCACCGTAACGTGGCCTTAATATTCTTAATGACATTCAAGGCTGGCCAGGAAAGGACTCCTTCTATTATCATAAATGCAATCTGAATCAGCAATAATAAAATTCTAAGATATTCTCTTTGTTGTACTGCAAATCCTTTTACATGCTCTTTTCTCTTATGCAATCAGAATGCAAGCTCCCAATCGCAAGTCCCGCAATCATAACTGCGCAGTTCAAATGGAAACGCTAAAAGGCGCGAGAACCGTAACGGGGTTTGTTCACATTCGCAACCGTCACGTCGTTGTTGGTTTCATCTACTCTAGCGAGTAGATTTATCAACATTTTAATACGAAAACATTTTTGAAAAATTAAAACGGTCAAAAACAAACAATCAAAATTTGGTAAAAAACTTAAATTTTATAAGAACATGTCTTTTAACTGAAATGTAAATATCCGAGCCCCAGTCAGAGCTAGCTATTTTATTGTAAATGTAGAAATGTACATGAGTTTAGCCGTGTTATTTGCCAATATCTTAAGCTAAAAATAATAATTTAGTAAAGTTACAACTGTAATTCTCTAATTCAAAAATTACGTAATCCGTTGCGTAGACGGACCTTTCGAAATAAACCCTGTCACAATGGTCGAAAAATATGCCGGTTCTACGTCGAGTCAAAAGTATCGGATGCAATGAAAAGTTTTGTAGCAGATGCCCAGTTCCTTGTAAAATCGTGTCGTATTGAACAAAGTGCACGAGCCTAATACTGCGGTGCACCCTGTAACATTTTGTTTCACGATATGAAACAATTGTAGCATTTAGCTTTAAATATAAGCCCGGGAACATGTGCGTGACATAAGGTCGTGTGTGTACACGCGGGGTTTTTAAATCGGGATATTAGCCCCGGGCTTACGGACTAACGCATTTGGGTTCAGATAATGTTCTGTTCGGGATTAGCAGATGTGGTTTGAATAGGCAATGCAGCATTTATTTATTTAATTGAATAGGTTTGAGTTTGGTTTAAAAATAATAATCTTATCAATTATCTTTTGACAGCCTCTGTGGTGTGATGGTTGAGCACGTCGGCTCATAACATGGAGGCAGCGGGTTCTATTCCCGCGACAGGACAAGAATTTGTGCACAGAAAAAAAGCGCAAATACTTGTTCTGAGTCTGGGTGTTGTGAGTGTGAGACCATGTCCCTCGTAGTTCCTGGGTTCCTAGACACAGGGAATCCTAGTTAGGGTCCAGTATCTATGTATGTGATCGTTGGGCGTTATTATTATTATTATTTCTTATCTTAACTGATCAGAAAAGTTAAGCGAATTTCGTAATGGTCATCATTTGGATCGGTGTCAGATACAAAAAAATCGAGATGGCTTTAGTAGAAGTAAAACTTCTTTAGCTCCATCTCTCTTGCTCCTATAGTAATATACGAAACTTAACTCTTTCTTTCTATCTTCACGTAGAGAAGGAGATATACCGTTCGCCTCACCAGCTTACCCCCAAGCGTGCGTAAAGAAGTTTTACTGCAAAAAGTGCTTTTTGTAATAAAGGTTAACGTTACTGGAAAGACCAACAAACGGTATACCAAGAAAACGTAGCGTATAGGCCGAACTCTCACTGAGTCCACCAAAGACCTAGTCAGAAGCTTTATGGATACATGGACAAGGAGCTGGTGTCTAAGAGAAGTGGGGGAGAATCATGTTGAACAGTAGACGTTATCCGGCTAGTGATGACAGAAGCCACAGGCAGCCCATCAAGCTCTTCTAATAAATAATAAATATTTATAAACATATCACACAGAGCCATCTAGCTCCAAACTATGCAAAGCTATGGGAACCAGATAGGTGATACAAAACTTAGATACTTTTTTATTTGTAAATACATAATCGTAAATAGCATACATATCTGAAATACATTTATTTATTGACTGCCCTGATAGCTCAGTTGGTAGTAACCCTGCCTTCTGAACTGCAGGCTGTGGGTTCGATTTTCACCCAGCACAGACATTTGTGAGATAAACATATGTGTTTGTTCTGTGTCTGGGTGTTATATTGTATTCTATGTATGTATTTATAAACAAAAAGTATCTAAGTATTGTATCAGTTATCTGGTTCCCATAATACAAGCTTTGCTTAGTTTGGGGCTAGATGGCGCTGTGTGAGATGTCCACACATATTATTATTATAAAAAAAAAAATTCGTATTAGCTCTCTTTATTCGATAACATCGTTATTTAAAATAGTATTCAAATCATGAAATCAGATTTTCTTATGTTGTGTCAATAAAGCAAACGATAAAACTGCTTTATACGAGAAAAGTGTATTTACAATGGGGCCAAAAATATATAACAAAATTCCAAGCCATATAAAAGAGTGCAAATGACCTATATGCATTCAAGCATAAATTATTTCAATATTTAATCGACCATACATTTTACTCGCTTATTGAATTTTTTGCTAAGTAAATGACTTTAATATAATACAATGAAATGGACCTATTTATTAGTTATTTTATGTGATCATAATGCTATAAGTGACATTTTTATATTAAAGCTTCAGCTTATTTGTAACTAGCTGCGCCCCGCGGTTTCACCAGCGGATACAAAAGTATTTTAATTATTTGCGCATCCCACGGAAAATTTTCACTTTTACGGGATAAAACGTAGCCGATATGTTAATCCAGTGTATAAGCTATCTTGGTACCTAATTTCATCCAAATCCATTCAGCCGTTTGAACGTGAAAGAGTAATAAACATACACACATACACTTGTGTTTGTACACACATACAAACTTTCGCCTTTATGATATTAGTGTGAGTTTGTATACCGTTGCGGCTGGTCGCAGTATGGACTTAATATTTTTGTTGTAAGATCGTTTTATGAGCTGCGTATCACAAAATGAATAATTTGATTTGATTTGAATATATGTTATATTCATAGACACAGAACAAACACATATGTTTATCTCACAAATGTCTGTGCTGGGTGGAAATCGAACCCACAGCCTGCAGTTCAGAAGGCAGGGTTACTAATAACTGCTTTATCGAGCCAGTTTGATGTCTGGTCAATTGTAACGTCTAAACATACCTACTCATTTTGCGCTTAAATTTAAAAAGCATCGAATGGCATCAAAATAAGTAAAATTTCAAAAGGTTTACATTACAATAACTGTGTCTCTCGATTGAGCTTTTAAGCCTTTTTGATCCCTTTGTCTGTATCTAAAGTGCTTTTGCTTTGCACTTACTGTGAAATATAACCCTTTGATGAAATGCTTTTGTTGCAAAACTAGATTTTCTTGTTAATAAAAGAGCATAATAATATATAAGGGTCATTTTATTTCTTATTTTTAAAGATTAGAAAGATAAAACTCTTTATTGAAACACCACATTACAAGCACAATTTACAAGCACAAACTTAAAAATTCACAATGTTGACGCTTCAGTCACAGTTCACAGTCTTATCGCTTAAATTGATCTCTTCCAGACAACCCAAATACTTGATGACTTATTTAAATGGTAAAATGGGCATGCGTTTGACAAAAACTCACCAGATGGCAAGTGACGAAGTTGTCTAAGGTGGAGCACGCTTGCCCATGAGATGCCCATTCACTCTTGACTTAAAAAGACCCAGATTGTACCCAGGAGGAAACACTGTTCTTGATAGAGCATTCCATTCCTTGGCCGTTCGGACTATAAATGACCCAGCAAAACGCTTGGTGCAAACTTGGGGTACACTCAGAACGTAAGGTTGTGAAGAATCACCAAGTCTTGAAGTTCTATGATGGAAAAGGGATGACGGAATGAGTTGATGAAGGGCATGCGCACACTCTCCAAAATGTAGCTGATACCATAGTCATTAAAACCCTTTATTCCCTTTTTAGCCCTTGACAAAAACAGACGCGTGTTAACGTTAAAGTTTAACGCGTGCAACTATATATTTATGTGTGTGTGACATTGCAGCTCTCAATCGCATAAACTATTTTTTAGAGGTGATTTGATCTTGGGTTTTCTTAACCATTAGATGTATTTTTGCGTCGTGATTTTATACTTGTTTAAATTAATTTGTACCCATTTCTAGAATAACACGGGTAGCATGATTAACGACAATAATTATTGTTGTGTCAAAACCTGGCCCGATAGCTCAGTTGCTTGTAACCCTGCCTTCTGAGCTGTAGGTTGTGGGTCCAATTCCCACCCAGGACAAACATTTGTGTGATGAAAATCGATGTTTGTTCTGTGTCTGGATGTTATGTTGGGTTCTGTGTATATATTTAGTATAAAGTACAAGTATAAAGTATCTAAGTAATGTATCAGTTATCTGGTTCTCATAGCACAAGGTTTGCTTAGTTTGGGACTAGACGGCGTTGTGAAATGTGCACATATAGTTATTAATTTTAGATAATTTGTTTATGATAATTAATTTAATAAAATAAACTATCGATTTTTATTTCGTTCACACTTTGTTGGCGCGAGTTTTATACAAACTTCACCATCTTTATTGTGCTAATAAAATTGTATATAAAAGTATTGAACAATAATAATATCAACTAAGTTATGTTTAACTTCCAAGCCGAACGATAATTATCAACAAACAATTTTAAAAAGAAATTAATATACTTCCTTATAATCACTGGTAGATTAACACACTTTTCAATGTAACTAAAAACACAGGTGTAAAAGCTGAAATTCACTCATTAGCATTATTATCGTATCGCGACCCAAATTTGAAATTAGAACAGCGATCAGAGATGATTGTCCCATAATTATGGACAATTTCCATAAAATCTATAGCGCTCCCATGCGTATCGCTTTACTGTAAAGTAAGACAGTGACAAAGTTTCGCATGAAAGATACGATTAAGCAATGGCGCTGTCCATAAAACAGTTCACTACAGTTATTCTGCCACCAAGCAGTAGTGCGCAAGTACTACTGTGTTCCGGTTTGAAGAGCATGATAGCTAGTGAAATTACTAGGCAATTGAGACTTTATGATCTGATCTCACAGTCGAGTAATCTTATTACCAGACTGTGCTGACGTGCGCAGTGCAGTGTCACGCAAATCTTTATATTTTAGTTCCAAGTGACACTGTTCTGTTATGGGCGGCCGTGTCGCTTAACATCAGGTGAACGACTAGTTCACATCATTCATTAACATAAAAAAAAAACTACAACTGGATAGCTCGTCCCAAAAATCACGGAATAACGAAAACTATACAGTTCTCCACTACCCTGTTGTTTTTGAAACTAAATACGACGCAAATAACAACAATAATACTGTTGGTCTTTACCAATCTTAACAGCGTCAGCAGCAGGGAGCATATAAAGAACCCAGCTTTCAAAGGTGGGAAACAACTGGCTCAAAGACGCTCCTGTAGTATGAGTCTCGGCTTGGACTGTACCAGGAGAAGAGGATCGAGAAGACTACGTCAACTAGAAGGCTAGATCATAAAGCGATCCCTGTCCCATCATTCTAGCGAACTCTAGCCTTAGTCATGATATAGCCAATACAAGTTGATTACGTCTGTAGTGTGATGGTTGGGCAGTTTGGATCATGGCCCGGAGGCAGCCAGCTCGATTCCAGTGGTAGGTCAAGTATTTGTGTACAGCGAAAGTGCTAATACCTGTTCTGTGTCCGGGTGTCGTGAGACCAAAGTCCTCGAGTTCCTGAGTCCCTAGACACAGGAAATCCTAGTCCAGGATGTATGTGACGGCGGCAACGTCCAGTTATAAACTCTATGCACAGCGATCGAGCACCGTAATTTACCCTGTGGTGGCATTAAATTTATTACAGTGGCAGCACCGGCAACTGTCATGGCGCCCCTGCCTGTCTGGCTATATAAAGGGATCGCTCGGTGTACTGCGGATCATTCTTGTTCCAGACACGGCGCGGTGTGGACATGCTGAAGGCCTATAGTTATATAGGTTGCAACCTACCCACAACACGTTCCTGCCGACATCAGAAGTGGGATTGCCCATTTCTACATCACTCTTCAAGCAACGCGAAACGTGACGTGACGTGAATGATGACGTGACGGCGGGTGATACTAATATCAAATTTAGTTGCAGGGTTAACCCAAACCAGTGAAAAAAAAAATGGAAAAAAAGTAACGATTCATTTTTTTGGAGAAAAAAAGAGAATGTAAAAATGATGACAAGAAAAATGTGTCTGAATGCTAAAGGGATAATCTATCCGGACTAGCACTAATGGTCCATAAAAAAAAATGTTGGTTGCTAAAGGGATATCTATCCGGTCTAGCACTAATTGGTCCATTAAAAAAATGTAGGAATGATGATTTTTGGTTGCTATAGGGATATCTATCCGGTTAGCATTATTCGGTCCATTTTTTATAAATGAAGGTATACTAATGGTCCTGAAGGGTTAACCCTGACGATGACTGGAAGGTTAAAATACTTTTGACTAATCAAATTGAAAACTAATGTTTTGACTTTGACTTAGACTCCAAGTTTAACTCCATTTAATTGTCAGGATGAACGAGCAATTACACTGATACTTATGTCCCTCACCAGGTACAAAGTGAAGCTAAGCGTACGAGGACGTACGCACGTCAGTATGGCCGTGACGGCGGCAACGTCCAGTTATAAACTCTATGCACAGCGATCGAGCACCGTAATTTACCCTGTGGTGGCATTAAATTTATTACAGTGGCAGCACCGGCAACTGTCATGGCGCCCCTACCTGTCTGACTATATAAAGGGATCGATTGGTGTGCTACGAATCATTCTTGTTCCAGACACGGTGCGGTGTGGACATGCTGAAGGCCTATAGTTATATAGGTTGCAACCTACGCAGAACCCGTTTCTGCCGACATATGTATTTGATCGTTGGGTGTTTTTTTTTATTATTTTATAGGCTGTTGATATTATTCACTTTGCACTATAATAATAATAATAATATACATTCCACACGAGCCTACAAACGCTCAACATCCATCAACTAACCTTCATACTGCTACAAAAAGCCGTTATTCTTAACTCGTGCAGAATTGTACGAAAATTTTTAGCACTGGAAGATTAAGTTTAATTATTTGATTTAGTTAAAAAAAAAATAATAACAAAAAAAATTGTAAAAAAAGTAGGTAATGGTTTTCGATTGGCCAAAAGCCCGCGAAAATTAGTTTAAGCCTCGGAAACGAGAGAATTGTAAATTACATCTAAAATAATAATAATAATAATATGTGTGGACATCTCACAGAAAGCCATCTAGCCCCAAACTAAGCAAAGCTTGTGCTATGGGAACCAGATAACTGATACAATACTTAGATACTTTTTGTTTGTAAATACATACATAGAATACAATATGACACCCAGACACAGAACAAACACCTATGTTCATCACACAAATGTTTGTCCCGAGTGGGAATCGAACCCACAACCCACAGTTCAGAAGGCAGGGCTACTACCAACTGAGCTATCGGGCCAGTCAATTATGAAATGCATGAGCTTGGTAACTGCTTAGATAAAGTATACGATCGTTTCATAGCCCAATTAACATCACTGATAGGTTTAAAGTTGCCGACTGTATAATGAAGACAATCTGGGTCACGTTTCGAAGGTATAACTGAATTGTACCTTGAAGTAGATCTTGTCATTAATGCCTCATTTCTGAAACAAGAAAAGCTTTTTTTAGTGTAGTCTCACATCGTAAAGACTAAAAAACTAAACAATTTTTTTGACTGGGAAAATTCTAATTATGTTTTAGTATTTTAATTTAAACTTAGTGTCAGTTACAGTGAAGTTTCTAAATGCATTCGGCTTTTATAGCTGCAGTGCTATAAAATTAGAACGGTCAGTACCTCATTTCAGGCGGAGTATTTTTCAATATGACTTGGATGTTAGATGAGTGGAAAATACCGTCGGACCCCTAAATGCAATTAGGGGGACAGAAAGTAAATGTTTACTGCCGTTTGTTCCTCTAAGGTGACAGTATTTCAGCTCTATAGTGGGATAGATTACAAAGTGAAAATCATATTTAAAATATATATACAAAGAACACCCGCGCGTAATACAGCTGGTTGCTAAAAGTTTAAGTAACTATAATAATATTTTTCTTTTCGATTCTACTAATAATTAGTTTCAAAATCATCCTTCGGTTTTCAACTGACTTCAAAATAAGTGGAGGATCTCAATTTGACTGACTTTAAAAATTTTTTTGTTATCTCAGAACTTTCGACTGGGTGAACCAATTTTAATGTTTTTTTTTAATTTGTAAGTTAGTATTTTCCGTGTGGTCACATTTCAATTTCATTAAAATCTGATATCTTTAATAATGTGTATTTTGACTACAAATAAACTGATTATGTTTTCATTTTTGTGATAAACAAATGCGGTGCGATTGAAGTCCGTTGGACTTTTTTTTTTAAATTATCAATTTAACGGAAATTTTGAAACTTTTAGTCGCTCGTATTCATCTTTGACGCTACATTTTCAGCTTCAATCATGATTAAAAAAAAATGACACTTATTAGTATTTATAGTAAGTAACCAATTATTAGATTATTATCGAGTTATCCCATAATTCGATTCCGAAATCTTAACATTCAATGCCACAAAAATTGAGAGCATTTTAATTAATAAACAAGTCAAAGACAGCACAAAAAAAACTAAATAACAATCTTTACGAGTCCCTACTACTATATCCAATCAAAAATTTTCATGAACGAGTCATCAAAATATTTCAGTACTATCAAAATACTGATCTCGCAAAATACTCCCGCCAAATCTATTTCTACCGTTCACTCAGAAACTTTATCTTCATAAAGAAAATCGAAAAATATGTACTCCGCTCCGAGATTTAGTAGTAGCTCCCCCAATAATTCAGAAGGTTGCTAAAGTATCGCTTTCGAAATAATTGGTAAAATGATACCTATAATACTGGGTCTTCCCTTTGAGATGGATTGATTGTGATTTTATTTATAGTTGGGAATTAAGACCTCGACATGGTTTAATTTAGGTTTCCAATCGGTTTTAGGGGTAGAGTTCGAGTAATTTTATTCTATAGGGATTTGTTAATCTTACTTTTAACTTCTTTGATTGTAAATGAACTGTCAACACACTTGACATCAACCGAGTGAATTTTCTACAAAATTAAAAAAAATAATAAAAATATAATAAATACAAAATCGGTTTTAGGGGTAGAGTTCGAGTAATTTTATTCTATAGGGATTTGTTAATCTTACTTTTAACTTCTTTGATTGTAAATGAACTGTCAACACACTTGACATCAACCGAGTGAATTTTCTACAAAATTAAAAAAAAATAATAAAAATATAATAAATACAAAATCGGTTATAGGGGTAGAGTTCGAGTAATTTTATTCTATAGGGATTTGTTAATCTTACTTTTAACTTCTTCGATTGTAAATGAACTGTCAACACACTTGACATCATCCGAGTGAATTTTCTACAAAATTCACCCTATATACCTATCTATGTTTTTTTATTTCTCTTCTAGGCAAGCGTGTTACACCCTAGACCACATCGTCACTGACCAACAAGTGCGATAGAGGTCAAACGCGGACCTATCAAACAATAAAAAAGTTTATGGATTTAGCATTCAACTTTTTTTTTGCTTCCAACTTGTCTAGCATTTGACCACGTCTGTGACGATGCGACCGAAGGTGTAGCATGCTAGCCAAGTAAATACCTATTCACTCTTCTTTTGAGTGTTCAAGAGAAAAGTGAATAGGTATTTAGCAGTTCAATTCCAGTAGTAGGTCAAGTATTTGTGTACAGCGAAAGCGCTAATACTTGTTCTGTGTCCAGGTGTTGTGGGACCAGAAATAAATATATCTGTGTTTCCCGCATTCACAGACGCTGGCAGAGCATTCCATTCCTTAGCCGTTCTAATTGAAGGATTGAGAATGAAAAGGGTTTAACTGTCCACTTGATAGTTTCGAGAAAATTAACTTTAAACTTCAACGGATTCACTTTAATGTAGAGTGCTTATAAGGTAATAGAAAAGGTTTATGTAAGTTTCAGTTGCTTGAAAATGTATTAATTCTATTTTAAAATACTAAGTATAGTACAAATTCATACAATTACTGTAAAAATTCAATATAATAAAATAATTATAATAATGTTTTTATGCTAAGCGAACTGTATTCCTGTGACAAATAAACCGTTTTTAGACTCAAAATTTCGAGATTTAATCCTCATTTCAGTATTTTGAGAATGTATTATTGTAGATAATTTCACGCTGAACCCAACGATACCCATAAGTCATTTTGTGAAAAAATCAGTTAAACCCGTTCAACCGTTCAACAGTTCTCAACCCTTCAATTATGAACTTATGTAAGTAAAAAGCTGAATGATAAATTGTGGGGGTTTGTTTGTGTCTTAACTATGAACTCTACTGTATGTTCACATTCATATTCCTAACCCTCGATTTCTCGTACGTTTGTCAAACTCGTGTCAAGTCAACATGATAAATATTGTACGCTCATTGGTTGAGACAGCCGAAAATCAACAGGCAACCAATGATCCTTCAGTATTTCGTCTGCCAAGTTGACACGAATTTAACAAACTTATACGAAAACCCACGGGCTGCACTGCAACTCACTGCACGGGCAACACCCATGTGTTGCTTAGCTAAGTTGTATTTATTTAGTATAGACGGGCATAATAACCCTTTAGTTGCAGTTAGTAAATTACAAAAGCGATAATGTATCTGTATGTATCTGCTATATCCGTATTTAGCAGAACATTTTGTATAGAACCATTTTCACTTTCTTTTGAATAATAATTCCAATGCTGATTAGTAAAAATGTTACGCGGATGAAAAACGCTTGGCAAATGTGGATTTTCGAACAGGCTAAAGCTGTTGGTCTCTAGCGACCTTTACAGCGTCATCGGGCAAGAGGGCCAATATGGTTTTGTACGCTCTCCGATTCGGTAGAGTGACGACTTGACGAATTGGATGAGAACAATCGAAGCCTAAGTGATTAAAGCCCGAATTACAGAACTAAGATTTCTCTGATGATGATGATGATGATGATGATGATGGTGATGATGATGATGATGATGGTAGTGATGGTGATGATGATGATGATGATGATGATAATAACGCCCAACGATCACATACATAGATCCTGGACCCTAAAAAGGATTCCCTGTCTAGGGATCCAGGAACTACGAGGACCATGGTCCCACAACACCCAGACTCAGAACAAGTATTTGCACTTTTTATTATGTGCACAAATACTTGTCCTGTCGCGGGAATCGAACCCGCAGCCTCCAGGCTACGAGCCGACCTGCTTAACCACCACACCACAGAGGCTCTCAAAATGATGATGATTATGATGGTGATAGTGATGATGGTGATGACGATGATGATGATGATGACGATGATGATGATAATAATGACAATGATGATGATGAGAAGATGAGACAATATCTCCGGTAGACGTGAGCTGTGATTTACAATCACAGTAATATTTAATCATTAACGTGCTCGTCTTAAAAATGTATGGTATTCTTTAATAGAGAACGAGCTTCTGCTCGCAGCTTCGTCCGCGGCGTGGCCCATGGGAAAATAATTCAACCACCCATTTCACTCTCTTAAGGGTGGAATTTCGAAAAACCCTTTCTTAGCGGATGCCTACGTCATAACATCTACCTGCATGCCAAATTTCAGCCCGATCCGTTTAGTGGTTTGGACTGTGCGTTGATAGATCACTATGTCAGTCAGTCAGTCAGTTGGTCACCTTTGAGTTATATATTTTTAGAATATACATGCCATATAAATTGGTGAATATATTTGGTGAATATTTTGTTGCAAGCAAGCTATAGCTATAAACAAAATGGCATGCTAGTAGATAGCATATTAGTGAAATATTTTGCTAGCAGAATTTTGTTCCTCCATAGATATTGGCATGCTTGAAGCTAGTGCAGACTTGTTTTGAATTGCCTTTAGCATGCTCTTTGTTTACAATCCCTGCTGCTATATATTGCGTGCCGATTGCATGCCAATTGTTGCATGCTTTTTTGCAATTGTTCAGCTATGCCTTTTGAGGTATAGTACACATGCCAGTAGTTGAATGCATGCCTGCAGCTTATACTTACAAGCTACAGGCATGCGCATTCGTTTGCCTTTTTAAACATTTCTAGTAGTAGGGTAAACCATCTAATAACTGGCCACTTTAGTCAGCTGGCCAGTTCGTTTTAGTTCGTGCAAGTTTCCATACGGTAATAATTGTGAACTATTATAAAAGCTTATAGATAAGGTAATGTTAAACCATGATCACAGGTGGCGTTACGTGAATGTTAATATTATTTTTCAAATGTAGTAAATAGTGGCAAATAACTAATAGCGCCCAGTTACACCAAGTTTTACCCTACTTACACTGAATAAAAACTTGATTTAACCAAATACTTAATTCTCTGTGTTGTCTTTGTAGAAGATTCAAGCCGCTTCTTATTTGCGCCAATTCACACGAAGTAGAACAAAATAGAAAAGATTTCCCGAAAGACACAGCTGCCACGGCGGGACTTATTTCGATTCATTATACAAATGTAGGCATCTGTTCCGTACCTAATTGGGTTAAATTAACTGAAAGGAATCAATTACATTGATGAATAAAATTCAAGGAACCTTCGCCTTTTTCTCGGAAAAGAATTGGGTCGATTGGCAAGCTGGTCATAATATACATGATTTAGGATAGAAGTGACATAAATAGTCAATCTTATTCCGTTGGACTAAACACCATCTCTTCATAATTGATAAATTTATATTAGATTATTTGAAATAAAATAGAATATAAAAACGAGTGTCAATTGTTTGATTTGTTATGTTGATAATGGAGATTTACGTAAACCAACTTCATATTCTATCCGCCTCACATTCACCAGCTTAGGTACTCCCCAAGTCAAGCGTGCGTAAAGAAGTGCTTGTGATCAGGGAACATTGATTGCAATGAATATTATTATTATTTATTTATTTATTAAGTATTGCAAGGTCATTATTTACCCTAGCACTACTGAATTCTATTATGTCAATGAATGATTAAAATACTTTTTATCCGCGGCTGAAACCGCGGGGCACAACTAGTATTATATATGAAGGTAAATCTGTAGGATTTTTTTTTTAAGTTTAGAGTCTTATCTAATTATTATAACTCTTTTCTTTATTTTGGTTTAACCCTGTAATCCAGGGAGTAAATAAAAAAAATATTACTAAAGATACCTTCTTATATATAATACTAGTTGTGCCCCACGGTTTCAGCCGCGGATAAAAAGTGTTTTAATTATTTTCTCAATTATTTGCTGACCCACGGGAGCATTTCATTTCCGGGATAAAATGTAGCCTATATGTTAATTTAGTGCATAAGCTATCTTGGTACCGAATTTCATCCAAATCCATTCAGCTGTTTGAGCGTGAAGAAGTAACAAACATGCACACATACAAACTTTCGCCTTTATAATATTAGTCTGATAGTGTGATTAATATGATGTATAAAACATTTCAAACATACGCAGCAGAGAAGAGACTCTATTTCAAATTTGAATTTATCGCCATTCCCTAAAGTCGGTATAAAATATTCATAGATGACACACAATAAATTTATTTCCTAACAATTTTTATTACTAAAATATCATAAATGTCTATAACAAATGTACAACGGGCTTTACATTTTTATGTTTCTCGGAAGCAGTTCTTGAGTTGTTAGGGGGTGTTCAGTATTGGCAAAGCGAAACAGCAGCACGCTTATTATGTGGGAACAAGATAACTGATAGAATACTTACAATATTTTCAAAAGTATACAAAGAATACAATATGTAACACCCAGACACAAAACAAACATTGGTGTTCATCACACAAATGTGTGTTCTAGGTGGGAATCGAACCCACAACATACAGGTTATAAGGCAGGGTTACTACCAACTCCTGCCGCCGGGGGCGAGTTGGCTGGACTGCAGTCGCGACCCCTTTTCGCCCCGGTACGGCGGACGAGGGCTCACTCGGGGGTTTTAGTGGGTTCGAGTCCAACATACTCCCTACCACCACCCCCGTTGTGGCAGGGAAGTGCGAGGGAATTTCCCCCCCCCCCCCTCAAAAAAAGGGTTACTACCAACTGAGCTGTCATGCCAGTCAAAGTCAGATGCCGCTTAGCTCAGTGTGAAACGTCCCTTAGACTTCGTACGCCGTTGTTAGAAGTATAGTTTTACGACAGAACTAATTGCGGGAAGCCGTAAAAGAGCGTTTACGACTTTAATTTTGCTTTTGACACTTTTAGATGGATCTTTTGAACTGAATTATATTTATTTTTAAATTATATTGGGGAACTGCAATTGACATGGCGTTGGTATGCAGGGTTATGATGGAAGGATATATTTTTATACGACAGCTTCTGTGGTACGGTGGTTAAGCAGGTTGGCTCATAGCCCGGGGGTGGCGGGTTCGATTCCCGCGGTAGAACAAAATATTTTTGCACCGAAATAAACGCAAATACTTGTTCTGAGTCTGGGTGTTGTGGGACCATGGACATAGTCCTAGGTCCATAGACACAAGGAATCCTAGTTAGGGTCTAGGATTTATGTATGTGATCGTAAGGCGTTATTATTATTATTATTTATTTGAATTTAACAGATTTAATATTTTAAAATTAAGTCTAAATAGGTATACACATTTATATAATTGTTTTAAATGATCTTTATAATTAAATACATTATGACAATATCGGGAACTGCCTGTACCCTGTAAGATAGTTTATAGGTACAGGGCACGCAGACTTAATACTTGAAATGAACTAGTTTATAAACATTATGATAAATATATTAATTACAAGTTATTCTAATTAAAAATCATGTAATCTAAAGCTATACAGAATATATAAGCAATTTGAATATGAATATTTAAATAATGTCCAACCATCACATAAATAAATCCTGAACCGTAACTAGGATTCAAGGGACATAAGAACTACAAGGACCATGGTCCCACAACACTCAGGCTCAGAACAAGTATTTGCGATTTTTTTTTCTATGCACAAATACTTGTCCTCTCGGTTTTGACTTGTTTTTGTCTCGTCTTTGTGGTTTTGTATGCATTTTAAAATTACGCACGCATTTTTTTCTTTAAAATATCTTCGATAGAAGCTTCGTAGATTTGGTTCAAATTTTGGAAAGCGGCGGCCGACAGCTATAATTTAAATGTATGAATTACATGATATATTAGATGGTAAGTAGATACGTTCCATTTTGGCCAAGAAACGCGACTAAAATCACCTTGTTTGCCCTTCGTTTTATGTGATTGTCAGGACAACATTTTAATATAGTGATTATATATTAATAGTTTATTTTATACTGTGTTTTAATCTTGCCAGTTTTATTTTCTTCAAAAATTCTGTTTACAAATTCTCATTACTTTTTAAATATAATTTTAAAAATAAACTAAAATGTAATTTTAATAACTAGAAGCGTAGAGTTAAGCAAAGAGAGAATTTAATAAAATTAAAAAATACACACCGAAAGAACTGTTTTAATTTAAGCAATTTCTGCCCCGTATTTTATGAATACAGATTTTTTGTTAAGTTTTGAGATAACTTTGTGAAAATTGGACATTAAAACATGGCAATTAAATATTTGTGACTATTTCACGTAGAAAGAGACAGCCTTGGATAAGGCTTTATACTGTCAACAAAAACTGAAAAACCTGGCTCTAAAGCGCACAAAAGGTGAAAATCCTTTGGAAAACCGCTAAGATTGAATAGTAGCTAGGCGAGAGAGTTCCGTATAAATATTTTATGTAACGCCTGATAACGTGATGTGTTCTGTCTCGTTCAATTTTCTTTGTTATTTCCTTGTTTAGGGAAAAAAAGATTTATACTATTTTCACGGATGTTTTATTATGGGTGAAATGATATTCATTTGTTTTCATACTTCTTGGAGCCGAATAGGTTATCGCGTTTACTTTGGGGAATGCCAAATATACATTTCATTTGTTCGTCAATTTTGTTCCGGAGGAAATTTCTTTTTTATTTGTTAAGCGATTTATAGCGTGATTTTAAGTGGATATTTGAAGCAGCGTTTAAAGTGTAGTTTGATTTTAATTTTAATTACCTTTTTGCACAATTAATCAAGTACTAATTATATTTTAGCCAACATTTTTAAATCATGTTTTATCACGCTATGATTGTTAGTTTTCTTATGGATACACATGCAAGTTACCTTTTTAAAGGTTATTAGAAATCATAAATAGCTGTTCATTAGAATTTAAAGTAACAAGGCGTAATGTAAGTGGTATTATTAAATATACAACATAATTCACAGATTACTAACTAGTAATAACATTATGTTGATCATACACTGCCAAAGAACATAAACAATCAATTTGAGTGTACGAAAAAGCAATAATCAAATTAATTAATGGCAACACTTGATCAATTTATATTGTAAAGATAACACAAAAATTATCATTGTCCTCGCGAACCGAACACATAATTGAAGGGGTGAGAATAAAAAGGATTTAACTGATTTTTTTGACCAAATGACTTATGGGTATCGTTGGATTCAGCGTGAAATTATCTTCAATAATACACTCTCAAAATACCGAAATGAGGCTTAAATCTCGAGATTTTGAGTCTAAAAATGGTTTATCTGTCACAGGAATACAGTACGCTTAGCATAAAAACAATACTATATTTCTTTTATTATATTATATTTTTACAGTAATTGTATGAATTAGTACTATATTTGGTAATTTTAAATAGAAATAAACCATTTTCAAGCAACGGAAACTCACATAAACCTTTTCTATTACCTTATAAGCACTCTACATAAAAATGACGCCGTTGACGTTTAAAGTCAATTTTCTCGAAACTGTCAATTTGACAGTTAAATCCTTTTTATTCTCAACCCTCCAATTAACAATGTAAAATGAGTAAGCCCGGAGTATGTGAGGACACGCGTCTCCGAATGCTACTCTTATGCAGCTCTTGTGCAACTCTCCCTTTATAATTAAATCCCGCGGCCCTTATATAGGTCAGCGCTGGCGACGTCAACGTAAACAAACGTGTGTCCCTACACATTATTTTGACTAACCTCGACGTTTCAACCAAGTCACATCGGCCGCGGTCACGAGGGGACTGGAGTAGCGAGTGTCAGCATCGTGCAGAACGGGCGTCGTCTCCAACTACCCGCATTTGATGTTGTAAATTTTCACTATCAATATCCCGGCATACAATACTAACAGTATCGGCAGTTTCACGCGAACAATCAACTTGTCATTTTATTTTAACCAACGGAACCCTAAAATATAACCGCCCTGAGGCACGCTAACTATAATTGCAGCTTCAGGTTAAAAGGAGTGAGATGAAAGGACACTCCTTATATAAAGGCTCAGTCTCTGTAAAAGCCTACAACAAAAACTTTACCTTCGATATGAACGCTATGTTTTATACCATAGAGGTGTATTTACAGATGTTGATAGGAAATATGGTTTGGTAGGATTACAATGTCTAGTTTTCAGTCTGGATTGCCATGGAAAGGTTAAGCGCTGTAACTAAAATGGCTCGGTGGTAATGCTCAATGAGACAGAGTATTAACAAATAGTCTGTTTGACGTTAAAAGTAATGTAGAAGAAAAATAACCTAGTACCAAGCAGATTAGTAATAGTGGAACAATTGAAAATTTTCTTCCTTATTATAGAATTTGACTCTCGTCTTCGTCATCCAAACATGATTACAGAATACCACGTCTTTTTTTTTTCAACCAAGTTAAAAAAAGAGGTATTCGAACAGACTTTTTTTAAATGTTAACCTCAGAATTTTGAGTTGAGCGGGAACTGGTCTGCTCGTGGTGTATATGCAAATAGTAATGAAGTATTTTTTTTGTTTTGTTTTGGCTCCACACTATTGTGTATTTAGCCAATGTTAAGTAATTGATAGTTTCTCAAGTTAATTACTATAATATAATGTGTGAAGTCAAGTCACTGTCCAAGTCACTTAACGAATAAAATGCCACCAATTTTATGCACTAACACTGAAAATAACACAAGTTTTGGAAAATAATACAATGCGCGATCTTTTTCGTTTTCCCGCCAAAAAACTGTAATTTACTTTCCTGATATTTGAAAAAAAAAAAAAATAAAGAAAGAAGAGACACATACATATATATATATATATATGAATATATTTGTATGTCTATCGTGTATTGATTTTGTAAAAAAAAATACAACAATCAAATATGTAAGAAGTATATTAAAAAGAGTACAGACATAGGAGTCTGTGGTAATGCAGCATTAAAAAAAAACATAGTTGAGTTAGACAAAGTAGCAATATACGTAACGGTGGCGTCTCGTTACGCCTGATACTTGAGACTGGCAAATCACTATTCGTTATGGGCTAGACGATAAATTATAGAGGTACGGACAGCGTGCTCTTGAGCTGTGGCCGTGGCAGTGTGGCCATGGTCACAAGTGACCAAAAAAAAAATCATCGTTTTTGTGCGCGAATACCGTTTTTTTATGTTTTGGCTCCACACTTTTGTGTATTTAGCCAGTGTCAAGTAATTGATAATTTATCAAGTTAATGATATTTCACGCAAATATGTGTCAAATTACAGTCGAAGTCATCAAGTCAAGTTATAGTCTAGTCAAAGTCATACTCCTAGTGAAGTGGTGGCAACTTTACTTGAAGCTTCTATGGAGTTTTGGAAACAGCACGAAAAGAAACGTTTCACCATCATTACACCATTTTCCCACACTCACGCCTGTAATCCAGCACTTAACGAATAGAATGCCACCAATTTTATGCACTAACACTGAAAATAACACAAGTTTTGGAAAATAATACAATGCGGTGATGCAACCTTTTTCGATCCGTTTTATCTTTATACCTAATATGAATCCATTAATTTAAAATGAATGACTCATGAGATTTCTCATACTAAACAAGTATTTTTACCATTTAACTTTACGTACAGAATTCACAGTGAATGCGATTCTAAAAATGTCTCATTCGACAATCAAAAACATCAATTTCAAGAGCTCAGCCCAATTTGCAAAGTAAACGTACGCAAACGCTTTACTCGCTCATATTTATTTTATACCCAAAGATTTTGCTTCATATAGAAAATCTCTCGCTAAGAATTTATATTACTCCCAAGTTCCTAACGTAAAGAGATTCTAGAGATTTACTTTCACTGATAAAGCTTTTTGCTTTATTAAGACGAGATGTTTAGTGAAAGAGTTTAGCGATTGTATACCTTTACCTACAATACTTAGGTCTTGGGCAGGAATCGCTTTGGGAACTTGGTACAATAATAACAAGTATTGTAAGTATTAAATCTATGAATCTGTGTGTTTGTGTCATGTTAAATCCTAAAAGAAGAATTGGTTTTGATTTGTATATTGTATGTTTATTATATTTAAACGAGCTTCTGCCCGCAGCTTCGCCCGCGGCGTGGCCTATGGGAAAATAATTGAACCACCCATTTCACCCTTTTAAGGTTGGAATTTCGAAAAATCCTTTCTTAGCGGATGCCTACGTCATAAAATCTACCTACATGCCAAATTTCAGGCCAATCCGCCCCGTGGTTTGGGCTGTGCGTTGATAGACTATGTCAGTCAGTCAGTCAGTCAGTCACCTTTGAGTTATATATATTTAGATTTTTGTACATTTGTATTTTTTGTTTTTCGTTTGAAAGGTTAAACTCATTGCGAGTTCTTAGATCTCACATGATTTTTGTGTAAAGGATTTTTTGAATTCTAACAAGCTCCAGCTATAACGTGAATTCTGATATTCATAATGATGGTGATGATATACTTACGCCTAATACATATTATAATAATTACGACGTTAGTGATTTTTAGTTTACCTTCTGATTAGAGTAGGCACTACGTCTGGTTATCACGTTTTTCAGGTCGGGTTTATAAATTAAACTGAACATTATAATAATAATAATATAATATAATATAATAAAAACACCTAACGATCACATACATAGATCCTGGATTATAACTAGGATTCCTTGTATCCAGGAACTATGAGGACTATGGTTACAACAACACTCTGACTCAGAACAAGTATTTGCGCTTATTTTCTGTGCACAAATTCTTGTCCTATCATGGGAATCGAACCTACTGCCTCTGGGCTATGAGCCGACCTGCTCAACCACCACACCACAGATCTTATAATCCATGGTACAGGCAGCTGGAGTGAAGAAACATTATTTGTTCCGTGGTACAGGTATTGTTACTGGAAAGGAAATTCATTTCTTCAACGCTACAAGTTCAACCGCAAAGTGATTACGATGTATAGACCATCAATTGAATTCAGATAATTTTGAATACATTCATAGAACGGACCATAACAGCAAAATTATGCTAATAAGTTTAAATTTTATTTTGTAAATTTTAGTAAAAATAAATTAAGTAGGTACCTACTACTCTTTCGCTTCAATCAAGACAATCACCTAGCCGTAACGAGTATAACATAAGTTACCTACGTATATACTTTAAAATAAATAGAGATGGTTCGTTTGATTCTTTTGCACTGAGTCGTAAGGAGCTAAAAAAGCAAATAAATTAGCGAAATTCTAAAAGTGTAAATCAAAGAAACTTCGGTATTAGTTTGATTGCTTCATTTGTTTCGAATTGATGTAGCGATAACTTAGATTAGAAAAAGTTCTAGTTCATTTGTTGAATTGAATTGAATCTTAGTTAGTGGCTTCTGCGACAAGTTCATTTTTTTTTAATTATCTTTTGAAATTGATATCGATCGTGATTGAAAAGTGATACCGAATTTTTATTTTAAAGTTGTTTTTTACACCTCAAGCCGGCGCGGCAGATATCAAGGCCGAAAACCTCAAACAACATAAGTATGCACTCTTTGATAGGGCCTACATGTCTGTGCCGTTTAGGGTGGAGACAATGGGTCCGTGGGGGCCGGCTGCCATGGAAACATATAGGGACTCGGCCAAACGTTTGGTGGAAGCATCAGGTGACCAGTTGGGCGATCACGAAACTTGATTACAACCGATAGAAACACAAATTTGTATGGACTTGTTAGTTTTATTTATTTTAAGTTAAATTAAAGATTTAAAATATATATAATTACGTTTAATTTTATGTGTAATTAAGTGATTGCGTAATTTAAATAAATTACTAACACGAGCTTTTGCAAAATAAACAAATTTAATAGCACAAAAAAAACTTAGTTTATTATGATTGAGTTAATATTGGCGACAATTCTGTAATTTAACAAATATTTAAAAAAAGTAGCTTCTGCCCGCGGGTTCGCCCACGTGGCCTATAGGAAACGAAAGAAGAAATGTTTTTTTCTTAAATTCAACCACCCATTTCAGCCTCTTAAGGATGAAATTTCGAAAAACCCTTTCTTAGTGGATACCTACACTTTACAAAGAACACACTCTCTAAATTCCAAGTTTCCAGGACCAGCGGTTTAGGCTGTGCGTTGATATATAAGTCAGTCAGTCAGGACTTTGAATTTTATATTTATAGATGTGCCGGAAATGCTTAGATTATGAAAAAAATATTATTAAGTATAGTAAATGATTGACCGAAATGACGGAATCGTTGTCACTATGGATGCAGTTTTAACTTCACCATTTAATAAACTGTACTTATTAATTTTGTAATTAAGTGTCTACCACAAAATTATACCACAGTAAAATTAATTAATAATACTACGCCATTTAAGGTGGTTAAATTTAATTGAATACCTACTAGAATGGTAATTAGACCAATTCATTTGAAACATATATTAATTAAATAATTAATTGTACTGGTTTAAACTGTAACTGATCGGCACCGACAACAAAACAAATACAATGTTTTCATTATTGTTGGCGATCAAAAGTTACATTAATTGAAATTATTTCTACAAATAAATCTTTCATCTTTTTCCCTATCTTTTTCCTTTCGATTTCCTCTTCCCGTGAACAAACTGTAAACTAAGTACCCATGCGAAGCCGTGGTGGGTTAGCTAGTCTATATAAATCACCAAACTCAATATTCCCAAACTGTAACCATAACTTGGATTAGATCTAGGAAGGTGTAACTATCAACTTATCTGTGGTTAGGGTTATGATAAATTTATGTACGGAACCCAGGATCGGTAAATTATGATTCATCCGTTTATAGTTGATATCAATTTAATCTGAACTATTACTGAGAAATAGGATGATATAGACAATAATAATAACGCCCAACCACATTATAGATCCTGAATCCTAACTAAGATTTCCTGTGTCTAAGGACCTAGGAACTACGAGGACTATGGTCCCACAACACCCAGACACAGAACAAGTATTGGAGCTTGTAAAGATCTTGCTGCACGTTCAGTTTACTAAAAAGAAAACATCAATGTCTTGATGATTTTTTGAGTGACTCAATTTTTTTAAATTCACATTTTACACTTTATACGTAAATCATTTTAGAAAGTATATTATAATACAATAATAATAACAATAAATATACTAATGATAAGAATAATAACGTCCATCGATTACATACATAGATCATGGACCCTAACTAGGTATTCCATATGACAACACCCAGACTCAGTACAAGTATTTGGCGCTTTTTTTTCCTGTGCACTAATAATTTGTACGGGAATCGAACCCGCCGCCTCTGGGTTATGAGCCGACCTGCTCAACCACCACACCACAGAGGCTGTCAAGTTCGTTTTTTATAACTTATTCCTTATAGTCTATAGATGCCAAAATCACGATAGATTTTCCTTTTGGCGCTCTAAATTCAGGTTCAAGAGAATTTTTCCCCTATCCTCTGCTCCTCTAAAAATACAAGCCTCGTTCAAAAAATAACACACCGGAACACCTCTCAAAATCACCCCAACCCTCATATGGAGGGGCAATCATTATCCCTCACGATAATCTCTTACCTACGCACGGGGTGAGAGTGGTCCATTTTTCATCTCGCACAACCTCGTGGGACCGCTTTAGTTTCAATAAGAGCTAGATAAGAGTGGAAAAGTGCATCTTATTTATCAGGCGATAAATATGGAAGCGGATTGTTTTCATTGCAAGTCTTCTGTCTTCTGGTGACAAAAAATGAAAAATATAGATCACAAATAGCGGATTTGTATGTGGCCTATACATCGCGTAAGTACGAGTATGTGTCATTTCATTTATGAGTTTCACGCCTAGTTGAGCTGACACGCGACCAAAAGGCTTGCACATACCTCGGCCACCGAATTAGTCTAGCTATTCAACGAGGAAATGTTGCCAGCTTTTTGGGAACGCTTCTTGCTGAAGGTGATCTAAATTCTGTGTTTTATTTATGACCCTCTTTTTACCTACAATATTACTTTCTCTTAAATTATTATTTATTTTAAGTTCTTATGTATAGTTTAGTATTTTTTTTATTTTTCCATTTAAATAAGTTAATAATTGAAAAATACTATGTCTTATGAGTGAATTTAAAAAGAAATTATACTCATATATCTAGTAACTTAAAGTAAATTTGAATTATAAATAAAAAACCTCATCTGAACCAAACCCCGCGCAACTTTCTTGAATTAATTAAAATTTCGTTGATGAGTTATCATTTACAACAAAAACTGATCACTTCAGTCATAATTTTATATTAATTAATATTTTTAAAATCAAGCATCAAAGCTAAAATACGAGTAGTGTGAACAATGCTTAAAAAATGAGAACAGAAAACTTTTAAGAACCTTTTGTCTACAGCTAAAGTTTCTAACACTAGCAAAATTACTTTCTAATAACGTCGACTTTTGTTTTCTTAATAATTGAGACAAACTAGGAAGTTTGCACTTATGTGCAATTTAATATCACACCCTAACGCCTCGAGATAAGACTTAATTTTGGTTAAACAGCGACTAGAAAAGAAAATGTACCGTGTTCAAATCTTATTTACCGTTTGGCTTTCTCAGAAAGCAAAGAAAAATGTTGACAATTCCGTTACCCTTGTGGTAGTTTAGCTTGATTGTTTTAGTTAGAACTTAATTACAGACAATTTAGTGTTGATGGCACGAGTGTGTTTTGTTTCTTTGTTCGTAAAAGTAATTAGACTTTTAAGTTGTTTGTGCTTACTTTAGCTATAATATGATACCGACTAAACATAATACCTAACCTTTTATTGAAATAAAAAAGGTTTAATGCGACTTCAATCACCTTAATTTTATACTGAAAAGTACTAAGATAACGTATTTTTATCCAAGTGTTTTGTTTTAAAAACCAAATTATACTAAAACGATTTTGATTAAATTTTAAAGTATATCTTTTTTATGGTGAAATGGACATGCGTTTGACAACAACTCACCTGATGGTAAGTGACGAAGTTGTCTAAGGTAGAGCACGCTTGCCCATGAGATGAAAATTCAAATATCGTTACAATTCAATGTTCAAGTCGAATTTTTTTCCCAGGTTTTTTTTAAATTACAAATTGTAAGCGCCCTCCTATTTTGAAGTCGGTTAAAAATGCACAGAAACACCATTTATGATCCTGTGTTTGCATAATTTAAGGGTTGAGAATAAAAAGGGTTTAACTGTCAAATTAACAGTTTCGAGAAAATTGACTTTAAACGTCAACGGCTTCATTTTGATGTAGAGTGCTTATAAGGTAATAGGAAAGGTTGATGTAAGTTTCAGTTGCTTGAAAATGTCTTAATTCTATTTTAAAATACTAAATATAGTACTAATTCATACAATTACTGTAAAAATAAAATAAATATAATAATGTTTTTATGCTAAGCGAACTGTATTCCTGTGACAGATAAACCGTTTTTAGACTCAAAATCTCGTTTTCTCGAGACTTTCGGTATTTTGACAATGTGTTATTGTAGATAATTTCACGCTGAATCCAACGATACCCATAAGTCATTTTGTGAAAAAAATCAGTTAAACCCTTTTGGTTCTCACCCCTTCAATTATGATCCTGTATATATATATATCCTGCATAAGATCATCGATAATGAATCTTTCAGAGGACTTGTATCATGTGAGACGCGGTGGTGCTCTTAATGGACCTTAAATAGACGTACATATAGACGACATAAGCCTACGACCAACAAAGTTATAAACTTCACCATCACAATAATATTCAAGCTAAAACGGCGCAAATATAGTAATCTCGGTAGCGGTTATATATTTGAGCCGTTTGGTGTTGAGACCCTGGGTCCTTGGGGGCTGGGAGTTCATCACGTTTTCAAAAGTTTATCAGAGTGTCTGGTCGATGCTACGCGTAACCATAATGCTGGCACTTATTTGGCACAACGAATCAGCATTGCAATTCAACGGGACAGTGCTGCGAGCATGTTAGGTACGCTATCTACTGGTAGTGGGCTGGAACATTTGAACTGATCATCACGGCCAGTATATGGTTCAAATGTTTTTTTGTAGTATTAGTTATTATATCATTGTAATATAATATAAGAAAAAATAATAATATTCAAAAAATACTTGATGCCTCTTTGTAATATCTAATAGCCTGGTATTGTTATTCTATATGGTTGTATTATAGGCCTGCACTGATGTCCGGCATAGGATATTTACTCCCACCATATTGACCCTAGCCACTCTGACTCCTTAAAGAAGGGAAGCACGGCCTTGACCAGTGGTGATATTTGAATATAAGCACTTGGTAATTTTATATGTTTAGTACAATAACTTAATTTTAAGTACATAATATAATTTTGACTTGTAAAAGTGCTAAAAATAGCCTATTTGCAATAAGTCTTTTGATTGTGACTTTGACTTTGATGATAGTGGTGATGATGATGCTAAAGTAGGCGATGTAATAATGGACGTGCTAGATTATGACGATAGTAAAGATGATGAAATGCGTCTGCTATATATGTAAGGCGGATACAGCAGTTGCTAAAAATGTTCAAAATATTAATTACGAGCTTCTGACCGCAGCTTCGCTCGCGGCGTGGTCTATGGGAAAATAATTCAACCACCCATTTTACCCTCTTAAGGTTGAAATTTCAAAAAATCCTTTCTTAGCGGATGCCTACGTCATAACATCTACCTGCATGCCAAATTTCAGCCCGATCCATCCAGTGGTTTGGGCTGTGCGTTGATAGATCACTATGCCAGTCAGTCAGTCAGTCACCTTTGAGTTATATATATTTAGATAGATGTTATAGATAGACTAACAGCTTGAACTATTTACTATCTACCGCAAGATAAATTATTTTTACTGATTTTTAACGTTTTTTACAGGCAAAGCATTTGACCACTACCTCGCCTGATTATAAGCAATGCCATGGTCTAATATGGGGCGTACTAATTGCCTAAGTTAAAATGTATCGTGTAAAAAATTCGAGATATACATTTAAGAATCTATACATTATTTTTGGATCAAACATGAGCCACAATGTAGAATGAGTAATTTTGATCTGTGGATCTTGGACTCAAGTCTAACGTACCAAAAATGAAATGCTAATGCAAAACAAATGCCAACACAAAACGGCAATCTCCAAACGTAAAACTCTAACCCAATACGCTCACATGCGGGAAACTTCCGAAAGCATTGTCTAATAGGTCGGAACCGGCGTAAGTGGTGTGACCACATTCTGTTTACGGGTCTTGCACACGTCCCGTGTTCTGACCGGTCAACATTCCTGGAGATTGATTTATATGCCGCGACAAAATGGCGGCTGATGGCGGCCATCTTGATGTTTAATCATGTCACACGTTTTTATTTAATTTTAACCTATATTTTTAAGCCCTTTTTAAGTTATTAATTATGTTTTTTTTTTACTTTTTTTTTTGTTTACAAACTTTTCTAGCATTTGACCACGCTTTTACCTGATAGGAAGTGACGATGCGGCCGAAGGTGTAGCATGCTAGCCAAGTATATACCTATTCACTCTTCTCTTGAACACACCTAGGTTACATTTTACCAACACAGACGCTGGCAGGGCATTCCATTCCTTAGCCGTTCTAATTATGAACGTGGAATCAAATCGCATGGTACAAATGGGTAATATTTTGACCACGAAGGGATGGCACTTAGCCGAGCGTCTAGTAGTCCGATAGTGGAATGGTGATGTAGATTCTCTTTAATAGTATCTGAAATGAATAGTTTTATTCTCTTTAACCATTCTTCTTACTGGTGGTAGGACTTTTCTGCAAAGGTCGTCTAAGTAGGTTACCTAATTACCAATTTGACAGTTATTCTGCCGCAAATCGATAGTGCGTAAGCACTACTGTGTTGCGGTTTAAAGGGCACTGTTGCTAGTGGAGTGCAAATGAGACTGATCTGTGGGGTGATAACGGAACTTTCGTTGCAATGAAACAGGTGAAATTTCATTAAATTTACAAATAACTATGCACATAAACTGAATATTGAAACTGTTAAATCCATACAAATTTGTGTTTCAATTGGTTGCAATCAAGTTACGTAATCGTATAGCTGATTTCATCGTTTAGTAATTTTACTACTAGATTCAGGATGACGCGTGCAGTGCGGTGACAGGTCAAATTTTATATTTTAGCGTTCTGAGTGACACTGCAACTGTTATAGGTAAGTTATCGCTTAACATCAGGCGAAAGACTAACTCGTCACGTCATTTACTAACATAAAAAAAAATGTGTGGGCCAGTCTTTGGGGACTGCTGATAGGAGTGAAAAGTAACTTGTGACATATAGGTCATGGGGAGCGTGCGGTGACGATGACGCGAGTTCAATAGTTTTTGTTCACCTAAAAAGTGTTCAATGAGCCTAAAAGAGTTTTCAGTTCAAAAACCTTTCAATAATGGATTCTACTATTAACGAAGGACGACTTTAAAATTGTATGTCTCAACAATTTAAACTATTTATCCCGCAAATAACCGAAAGCAATAAAACCCGTATATTTTTGTTATAAGCCACCGCCGTATAAATCATTTCCCGTATAATATCTACGGTGGGTTCCAAAGGAACGCAATTTCGCGTGTGGCATTCAAAAATGGATATACGATATATGGTTATACGGTAAATGAATTATACGGTAACTATTGTTGCAATGCGCTGAAAGTAGTCTCACGAAAATTCTGTACTGGTTATTGCAGAAGTGAATTATGTAAGACTGATTTTAATTTTAATTTTTTTAAACATTTCTTTCATCAGAGTTTTATTTAACACGAGCTTCTGCCCGCAGCTTCGCCCGCGGCTTGGCCTATGGGAAAATAATTCAACCGCCCATTTCACCCTTTTAAGGGTGGAATTTCGAAAAATCCTTTCTTAGCGGATGTCGTAACATCTACCTGCATGCCAAATTTCAGCCAGATCCGTCCAGTGGTTTGGGCTCTGCGTTGATAGATCACTAAGTCAGTCAGTCAATCAGTCAGTCACCTTTGAGTTAAATATTATTTAATAAAATTTATTTTGTTGCATTTTCACAATACAATAACACTTTATTGGACACCAACATATATAACAATGCACTTTGAAAAAAAAATACAAAGAATGATAGAACAAAGGGCGACCTTATCGCATTAAGCGATTTCTTCCAGGCTACCTTAGGAGTACCATTTTTATGAGTAATCTATTTCTCAACTAACGGAGTTTCGGAGTAAATATTTCTTTAACCTGTAGAATGTTGACGCAGTGCGCGACAATGGATTTATGAAAGACGGTACACGTAAGTGTAATGTAACCAGTCGAAAGTTGACTAACAATTGACTGGATCGATAGCTCAGTTGGTAGTAACACGTGCCTTCTGACCTAGGTTATGAGTTCGATTCCCACCCATGACAAATATGTGTGTCATGAACATCGACGTTTGTTCTGTGTCTGGGTGTAATATTGTATTTTTTTTTTATTTCATATATTTTTTTTTTTACTTCAAACTTGTCTAGCATTTGATCGCGCTCTCACCTGATGGGAAGTGACGATGCGATCGAAGGTGTAGCATGCTAGCCAAGTAAATAGATCTACTCACAATTATTTTATTAAAACTAAAGTAACAAACATGGCCATAAAAAAACTACGTGTATCATTAATTACAGACAAACACTGCATGCTACAATACTTTAAAATTTCTACGTATATATTTACGTACAAAAAGTGTCTAAGTATTCTATTGATTATTTGGTTCCCATAGTACAAGCTTTGCTTAGCTTAAGGCTAGATAGCACTATGTGAAATTACCACATATATTGCTCAACAAATAAAAGCTAACAAAGCTTAAAGCTAGCATATTATGAAAGAGAAAACGAGTTATTTTCGTCTTTCGCGCATTGCCGTTCCTTCGTCCGGCGATCTTGAATTAATGTGATTTTGTGAATAAGATTCGAGGTTTTTTAGCTACCTTAACGCAAGCTGTGGCATACTTCCCTTCCAAAAAACATGTGTGAATATTTTTTATTACATTTTTTTGTTTCAAATATATTTTCATTACTTATACTCGGAAAGTAGCTCTGAAGTTGCCTGAGGAGTTGAAAGTAATAATTTTGAGCCTTAGCGAAAATCTTTTTTAACTGAGAGCTGTCAAAAATTACAAAAAAAAACTGGATAACTTATGTAGTCTCATGACGGAGTTCAGGGGACTAAATTAAACTTTAACCCGAGGTAAATAGCAAAAGAATACTCAAATAAAAACACTAAATTTTCCTTGCTTTACACTTTTAAACATAGCTGTACTTCTTTGATCTATGCGATTGCACTTAAATGCAATCTTTCAAAGAATTTTCTATTATGTCAAAGACGCGATAGGAATTTTGATAAGCACTTACACTTTGTAATAAAAATACAAATGAATTCGAATAGTTGAAATAGTTTTACCGCTTTTTGGGGAGAGTATTTTATAAGTCAGATTTATATTTACACAAATAAATCTCTGCTAAAGTAAAAAGGAAATCTTGGAATAGATTTCAAATATTTTTAAACCTTACTTTTGACTTATTCCATCTTGAGTCACGAATCAGAGATTTTATTTTTAACTACGTACATGTTTTTTAAATATAAAATTTAAAAAAAAAATGTTGCGAAAGGAGATTAACATGTTAAGAATACTATTTGATTTAAATATCATTATTTTTAGACATTCATAACAATATGAAGGTTTAAAAATCATTTATAATAAAATTGTAAACGACGCACCATTATTCATTTACCATTCTAATATGCTTTCTTATTTGAGAATATACCATCTGTCATTGTAAGAAAATTTAGTTCTCGTTGTCAGGATTTTTAATACTAATGTCTTTTTGAAAAAATATAAATTTATTGTTTTGTGAAGACTAGCCTGATGTCTGAGTTGGTAGTAGCCGTGCCTTCAGAACTGTAGGTTGTGGGTCGATTCCCACCCAGGACAAAAATTTTGAGTGACTTGTATCGATGTTTGTTCTGTGTTACACACACACACACACACACTGTCATCACACACATCAGTAGTCTGGTTCCCATAGCTTTGCTTGGTTTGGAGCTAGATGGCGCTGTGTGAAATGTAATAAGTAGTTGAAAGAAAGAAAGAAAGAAAGAAAAAACATTTATTCAACACTCACTTACAAAAATAAAATAAAATTAACAAGAACATACAAGAATATACATACAACAAGAGAATACAATTAAATATAAACAGTACCTAGTTAGAAGTATTTAATAAGGAAAATAAAAGAGTAGATATAGCACGGAAGCAGTGGTGTCGAAAAGGGCTTACCTCAGCATTCATGCCGGTGTACTCGACACCTGGCGCTGATTTTCAGTTAAGCCCTATGGTTGACGGGTGACGGTGACCATAATAAAACAAATATTAATATATACACAATACACATACAAAAGAAAAATAATACATAATAAAACACTGTAAAGAGTAAGATAAACTACAAATGGTTAGGTATGAGATGAATAAAATAAATCATAAATGACATTTATTTAACTGATATTAGAAGAAAATAAATAAATAATAATAATAATGAAGGCAATGAATAGAAGAAATACACAATGATAAGTAATGAAGGCAATGAATAGAAGAAATACACAATGATAAGCAAACCAACTATATGTATTATATAAAAGACATGTCTATATTGACATCAGCATGCTGTCTCTGTTCGTCCAGAAGATGTTTTTTTAATTTTTGCCTGAATACGCCGATCGTTCGAAGTTCCCTGATCGGTGGAGGCAAATTGTTCCAGCATTTGGACGCCGCGTACCGAAAAGAACCTGTGAAAGTGGCTGTGCGATGCCGCGGGGTAGACAGCTGCTGGGAGGCATGCCTACGCGAGCATTGTCTGTTTCCGGTGATCCACTTGAGCTTGCGATGTAAATATGATGGGCTTTGATAGTTGATTACACCGAAAAGCAGACATGCCAAATGAAGCTTTCGGCGAGATTTCATTTTTAAAACATAGTGCTTGCTTAGAAATGGCGTAACATGGCTTCTCGGCGGTATATTAAAACAAAACCTCGCGCAAGCGTTTTGCACTCGCTGGACTAGACGCTGTGTTCGGGAAAGCAACCGAGGTCCATATACTGTGTCAGCATAATTAAGTTTAGAGAGAACAAGCGTTTCGACCAGCTGTATACGTAGCTCTTCAGTGAGATAGGGTCTTAAATTATAAAGCGTTCTAAGCCTATAGAAGCAATTCTGCACGGCGTCTGCTATGTGTCTCTCGAACCTCAGAGCCGTATCAATTTTTAGACCCAGATTTCGCGTTTCATAGATCCTGTCCACCGCCTGACCCATTAGCGAAACTTTAATAGTTTCGGGTAACAGAGCTAATTTCTGTTTACTACCCAATATCATAAATTTGGTTTTTGAAGGGTTTAACAAGATACCATTACTTTCAGACCAAGCTGAAATCTGGTTCAAATCTTGATTAAGATTTTTAAGGGTGCTATCTAGGTCACTTGGCCTGAAGTGTATATATACCTGAATATCATCTGCATAAATGTGATATTTAGAATGTTTAATGCTATTGATGATATCTGCGCTATAAAGAATAAATAAAATAGGACCCAAAATAGAGCCTTGTGGAACACCTCTTTTTACCTCCACAAGGTTTGATGATGAACAGGCCTTAGGCCCAGAACCATTTGGTTGTCGCAACTCCACGAACTGCTGACGATTTGATAGATAGCTATGGAACCAGCCAAGCGCAGCGCGATCAAACCCATAAAAACTGAGCTTAGAGAGGAGCAAATCAATGTTTATTGAGTCAAACGCTCGGGAAAAATCTAGCAATACTAAAAGCGTACACATGCCTTCATCCTGCGCTGCCAAGATGTTGTCAGTAACATCCAACAGCGCTGTGGCTGTGCTTCTGCCCTTCCTAAACCCAGATTGGACCTCGGGGAGAATTTTATTTTTTTCCAAGAAATCTGTTAACTGTTGACACACTACCTTTTCCATAATCTTAGATGCACATGGTAAAATACTAATGGGCCGAAGGTCTTTAATCTCCACAGGATTATTGTTTTTAGGCAGGGGGCGTACGATAGCTATTTTCCAAATATCTGGAAACGTAGCAGTGGAAATCGAGATATTCACTATAGCGGTAAGCGTCTCTAAGGAATGTGGTAACGTCATCAGTAACATTTTTAACGTAATGTGATCGTATCCCTCTGCGTTAGACTTAAGGCTTTTAATAATTTTATAAATTGCATTTGAATTAACTGTTTTAATGGAAAAAATGTGGTGACTAAAACGGTGGAACTCGAAAAAAGAAAGGAGAGAAATAGTTACACCGACTTTGCCGGGGACATTTAAAAAGTGGTCATTAATTACATTTGCATCGTTAAAATTTGAAGGAAGCTCATTATTATTAGTGGATGGCAACAAGGTTGACTTTAAATTTTTCCATAATACTTTAGGATTGTTTAATTTGTTATTTATATTAAATTTATAGTAAGCGGCTTTTTCGAGAAACATTGACTTATTTACTAAAGCCTTTAGACTTTTGTAATACAATAGTTTACCATTTGACTTGATTTGTCTGTAAGTTGCGAGTGCGTCGTTACGTAACTGCATCATAAGTTTGACGTTATCGGTTATCCAAGGGTAGTTGAAATTACTGAAAGTGGATGTCTTTAATGGTGCATATATGTCGAACAAAGATATTATAACGTGATTAAAAATACGAGTCATTTCGTTAACATCAGTAATATTCTGGATTAAATCCCAACGTATAATGTTTAAATCTCCGTCAAACGAGTTAAGGCAGATGTTTTTTAACGGTCTGTAAGTGATAGTGTGTGGTACACATTTTTGTTTTCTGATATTGAGTTCACAGATCACAAAAGCATGCCCTCGAAGCGATCCTACCGGTTCAACAGAGACATCTCTTACAGGTAAGTCCGTGCACACCACATCGATAAGAGTTTGGCTATTTTCCGTGAAATGTGTCGGGGTCGTGACTATTTGCACCAAACTCAAGCATCGCAGGGTAGTCGAAAAGATTTTAGTTTTGCTATCATTAAGATTCAACATATTTATATTAAAGTCACCTAATACTATTAAGTGGTCGCATCCGGAGAAAAAGTTTATGGATTCTGTTACTGCATCTATAAACAACTCGACATCCAACCAGGGTGGGCGGTACGCGGTACCGATTGCTACCCTTTTCCCATTAACAGAGGTAGTTAACCACATTTGTTCAACGGCTTTGTGCCGTGGGTCAACAGGATGAGCACGCGTACGCGCACTTACGCCACGTTTGACAAAAAACCCAACCCCTCCACCACGACCACCACGCATATCAATCGGGCGCGGGACGTGACGAAGGCGGTAGCCAGGCACGCAAGGCGCGCGCCCTTCTTCACCAACCCTGAGCCAGGTCTCATTTATTGCCATGATGTCCACATCGTGCTTATCCATGCCAACTATGAAATCATCATGATTAGTTCTTAAAGAACCCACGTTAAGAAGCCCAACTCGAAGAAATTTTTTATAAACCATTTTTGTGTATTTTATGATTTAGTGTTTTATGTTATAATAATATGTAAAATAGTAATAAATAAACAATATGAATATCTTTATATAATATAATAATGTAAATACATAGAATACAAAATTACTATTAATGATTTTATAGTCACCTGCCCGCTGTGTTTTACAACATACAAATTATTAAAATGAAATACAATATCCATACACTTTCTATAAGATGATTTATAATCTATGTGCTATTAAACAAAGTACGTGACACATAATTATTTGCCTCCAGATTATATGTAAATAAGGCTAAAGCTCGAATAAAATTTTATAATTTTATAAACATGCAAATCTATTACAAACGTAATCGGAAAGAACGGAACGTTGTTCAGTCCTATGAAAAACTAAACGTTACCTATCATCAACCTCAAATAACTGTCATTGTCAATATCAATTTGTCTGTAATGTCAATGTAAGGCAGTATGTCTATCTAGTTTGTGTGTCACTGGTTGCGTTCGGTTCAACGTCTAGCCCACAAAGCAAAGAGCATATAACCACTACGTTTTACCACAAAGTTAATAGTTTACATATTGAGTTCATTCACAAAAAGGAAACAAAATAATGTGCAGGTGAAAAGAAAACAAATACAATAGAGGGTTGAAAAAATAACTGCAGCTTCAAGCCTACCCCTGCAATAATTAAGAATTAGTCTGGACGCAAAATACTACCCTACAGCACGGTTTTGCAGAATTTTACATTACTTCTTGGCAGCGGCTGTGCGCTTAGACTTCGGTGGAAGGATTGCCTCCTCCAGTGTCGCTGACGCTTTTGCCACTGCCGGAGGCTTTGATGGTTTCTTTGAGGCGATTACAGTGAGATCTCCGCTGCAGCTAACTCGGTGCCGGGTCCCATCAGGCCCAATCACGAAAACAGAGCCATCCCTTGTCCAGCACTTCGTAATGCCAAATTGTTGTCTCGCTGCCATGTAAACGTCGTGACGAGTTTTCGTTAAAAATTCGGATAGCGTTAGACCAGAACCTTTCAGAGATGTTTTTGATGACCAGATTTTACCTCGAGTTAATTCATCACGGAGCTTAAAGAGTATCGGTCGTGGCTTGTCCCCTCCTGTGGCGCGACCCATCCTGTGACATCTGCTTAACTCATTTGCTGTAATCCCTGTAAGCTTCAGGCGCTCCACAAGTGTAGCTACAACAAGTGCTGATGTATCTTCCTTTTGCACTTCACGAAGACCATGCAAAAGAAGCACTTTACGCCGGCCCCGCATCTCCTGTTGGTCAGCTTGTTTTGCTAAAAACTCAATCTGGGACTGTAAAGATCGAAGCGAAGCCAAAACAAAAGATTTGAAAGTGGCAAATTCACTTGCTAAGTTTTCAGTATCTGGTGAAGAAGAATTTGATACTTGCTTCTTTTCAAAAGCATCCATGCGTTGGCTGAACATTTGCATAATTTGATTCATATTATCTTGAATGGTATCCATCTTGTGCAGTTTGTAAAGTGAAAATAAGTGAAGTAATATAATTATTGTGTGTGTGGTTATGAATTTTTAGAGAAAACACTTGCAGGCAGGTAAATTAGCACACTAACACATATATTTGTGTTTGTCGAACTTTAATGTATTTTTATTTAATAATTAAATTAAGAGCCCTGACAATCAGGTGTTTTATTTTTCGCGCCTACCCGCAAACTCCCTGAGTTGAAGTCTCAAATGTTATTATTTTATTAATCGCTTTATCCCCGACAGTCAGGGTTTCTTTGGTGGAGGCCTTCACCCAATATGGGGTTCCTACAGATATTGACATATCAAATTAAATTATGTTAGGCTTAAGTATTGCTATATTCAAAATTATTTCAAATTTAAAATTTGTAGGAAATAAAAGGTTTTTTATTTTTATTTTTTATTTATTTATTTAGCCGTTCGAAATTTGAATTAATTATAATATTATAATACCGTTTTAAACCCTCACAAAAGTGGCAATCACCTAGTCACTCACGACAACATCTTCACTTTAAAAGAAAATCTCAAACTCAAATGTTCAAAGAATTCAAAGTAGGTAACAAGAAGCCAAGTTAAAAGGAACCCAGGGAAAATCTGATTACAACAAAGAACGTACCCGAAACTGAAAGTGTTTAAAAATAATACTCCCTAATTACGTTTACGACTGAATAATTAAAGATAAAAATTGTGAGAAAAAACTTGAGCAATCCGGCATCCAGTTCCAGTAAAATAATAACTTGTTTTGCTGAATTATGTTTGTAAAGGCCTAAATACATTGAATATGATTAAAATATGAGTACCTGCCTAATTATTAACGATAGTTAACAGTTTTTTGCCAAAATCGAATTAATAATAAGTAGGTAATACTATTAATATCATAAAAATAACGCCCAACGATCACATACATAGATCCTGGATCCTAACTAGGATTCCCTGTATCTAGGGACCCAGGAACTACGAGGACCATGGCACCACAATAACCAGCCTCGGATCAAGTAATAGCGTTTTTTTGTGCGCGAATACTTGTCCTATCGCGGGAATCGAACCCTCCAGGATACAAGCCAACCTGCTCAACCACCTTATCACAGAGGCTGTCTAAACGATAGACACTGATGCTTATCAGGACAAATTTAAAAACAGCGTTTTTAAGTGTATAAATTACCATTTTTCTTATCTTATTATGTAATTCTCTTTTCTACAGGTTTATTTTTGGTGTCAATAAAGAGTATTGTGTTGTATTGTAATTACAATACAATTTTAAAAACATCGTTTTTAAATTTGTATTATAATCTGAACTATCGATAATTCGTTAATATCGTTATTAAAATCAATTATCGATAACAATACAATTTTAAAAACATTGTTTTTTAAATTTATTGATAACAATACAATTTTAAAAACATTGTTTTTAAAACACAACACTATTAAAGCTACAATTAAATACACGAAAATTTGTTTAGTAGCGTATACGTTATTTGTATGTTTACGTCTATCACAGATACAGTTTTCTACAAATTCTGAATGCGATATATTGTTGCATGCATTGTATTTTTATAGCCCAACCGAGAATATTGGGTAGTTTGAGTTTGTTGGCTGCATTGAAATTGTGTTTATGGTCGATAGGTGAAGCAGGATACATAAATATTAAAGTTTAGAATGTAACATTCTATCTGAAATAGCTGAAAAGGGAATTGGAGTACATACAATGCTGTAAGCGATTGAATACAATGTTAACTTATAAATCGCTTCGAACGAAAGCGTTCAAATGATTGTGATTGAACTTAACAATCTTTTGATCATCGATGTCGCGAAACAAAATAAAGATCTATCACACTAATATTATAAAGGTGAAATTGTATGTGTGTATGTTTGTTACTCTTTCACGCTCAAACGGCTGAATGGATTTAGATAAAATTCGGTACCAAGATAGCTTATACGCTAAATTAACATATAAGCTACGTTTTATCCCGGAAAAGTGAAATTTTCCCATGGGATAAGTATATAATTACTTTATAGGTTACTTTTGTAACATATTCATTATCTCAACTGTAATGAATTGTATACATAGTAAAAGAGAGTAGAAAGAAAAAAAAAATACATCACTGTAAAGTTTCTTGTAGCTTCTTCTTTACAGTTGTAATCGAAGCTTCGGATCAAAGTTTTCAATTCTGCATTGTGCTGAATTGCTTGCACCAGTAGTGAGAAAGAAAACTGCTTTTTTTTTCAAACTCATATATTGTAATGGGCTTGCTATATATTATTTGACAATAAGCACTTTGTACTTTATATGCTTAGTGAAATAACTTAATTTTAAGTACCTAATATAATTTTGACTTGTAAAAGTGCTAAAATTAGCCTATTTGCAATAAATCTTTTGACTTTGACTTTGAATTAAAATGCTTTTTATCCGCAGGTGAAACCGCGAGGCGCAACAAGTATAATATATCGGCAGTGTTTCCGTGATTTTTATTCACAAGGATATAACTAGTTGTAATGGGAGTGGGCAGACCATATCACTCGCAGAATCGACAACTAACGAGATAGAAATAATAATATTAACATAATAATAATAACATGTGTGGACATCTCACACAACGCTATCTAGCCCCAAACTAAGCAAAGCTTGTGCTATGGGAACCAGATAACTGATACAATACTTAAATACTTTTTTGTTTGTAAATACATACATAGAATACAATATAACACCCAGACACAGAACAAACACCTATGTTCATCACACAAATGTTTGTCCTGGGTGGGAATCGAACCCACAACCCACAGATCAGAAGGCAGGGCTACTACCAACTGAGCTATCGGGCCAGTCAAGAAAGATCCTTAAGTGGCGACTATGGATCGGAAGATGCAACGAAGGCTCACCACTAGGTGGATCAACGACCTGGGGGGTGATTACGGAACTTTGGTTGACAGGTCCGATAGCTCAGTTGGTAGTAACACTGCCTTCTGAACTGCAGGTTGTGGGTTCAATTCCCACCCCAACATTTGTGTGGTGAACATCAATGTCTGTCCTGTGTCTGGGTGTTATATTGTATTCTATGTATGTATTTACAAACAAAAAGTTTCTAATTATTGTATCAGTTATCTGGTTCCCATTAGTACAAGTTTTGCTTAGTTTGGGGCTATATAATGTCCACAGATATTTATTTATTTTATTTATAGTAACTATGCACATAAACTGCGTATTTAAACTGTCAAATCCATACGAATTTGTGTTTCTATTTGTTGCAATCGAGCATTGCTACAAGCTTATTATTCCCCTGTAAGTTCAGATTACTACAGTAAACAGCGAAACGTGCCATTTTAAAACTTATTAACTTCCAAAAAGCCTTTTAAATTTACCAAACGTGCTTTCCCGAAATAATCTGGTAGTAGGAAATATGAGCAACGCTATTCCGAAAGCTCCCTTGTCGTAATGCCTTCAATCTTGCGATTGGCTTACTTCAAACCTAAAGGACAGTTTTTACAAACAAAAAGGAACCCTAAACTCTACAAAATATAACATAATATCTTTTAATGGGTGTCGAGGGCCTTTTGAATTCAATTAACAGGGACCAGTGTTGTCCGTGCAAATGGGGTATTTTTTAAGGATGAATTATTAAATTTTAGAGCGGATGTTAAGGGAAGGTAATTATTCGTGGGTACGATTTTGTAATGATCCTGTGGAATTAAGTCAGAACGTGTTGTAATTTTTGAGATTAATTTACAATGTCTATTTATTAATTCACGGTTTTAATAAGGGTAGATTTTTTACTCGTTCATGCATTAAATTTTAATCTACAACTAAGGTTTTATACTCAAACTTGCGTCCCAAGATTAAATTTTTGTGGTGCGTTTCATTTTTCTTCATAACTGAATAATTCACTTACCAAAATTGAAGGGGTGAGAACAAAAAGGGTTTAACTGTTTTTTTTTTACAAAATGACTTTTGGGTATCTTTAGATTCAGCATGAAAATATCTACAATAATACATTCTCAAAATACCGAAATGAGGCTTCAATCTCGAGATTTTGAGTCTAAGAACGGTTTATCTGTCACAGGAATACAGTTCGCTTCGCATAAAAACATTATTATATTTATTATATTAGATTATATGTTTACAGTAATTGTATGAGTTAGTACCATATTTAGTATTTTAAAATAGAATTAAAACATTTTCAAGCAACTGAAACTTACATAAACTTTTTCTATTACCTTATAAGCACTCTACATTAAAATGACGCCGTTGAAGTTTAAAGTAAATTTTCTCGAAACTATCAATTTGACTGTTAAACCCTTTTTATTCTCAACCCTTCAATTATTGTCAAACAAAAGCTTACCAAACAAAATATCTCTAGTGTTGTAGATTTTTTCTGGTAAATTACGTCTAGATAAAGTATCTACTAACGCTTTGCCAGATATCCGCCGCAAAACAGCAGCTTGTATGAAAGAAAGATAGAAGACATTTATTCAGGACACCACACAACATAACATTATAGGAGAATACAGTATAATTTATATATGTATATGTATGCACTACTGTTGTAAATGTTCCGATTTGAAGAGCACTGTAGCTAATGAAATTATTGCGTGTTGAGACTTTACGACCTCATCTCACAGTCTACTAGTCTAGTATTATAAGTACTAGACTATGCTGATGTCTCATAAGGCTTACGTGTGCAGGACTGTGTTATACAAAACTTAGTGATTTGGAGTTCTGAGTGCCACTGCAACTGTTCGGACGGCCGCAGCGCTTAACATAACATGAACGACTAGCTCGTCACGTCATGTGTTGACAGAAAAAGTTCGAACCAAACTGATATGCTCAAGAACCAAATTAAAATATGTTTGATATCTGCCGTAAAAAAAAGAGTCAGCATGGTATACACAGCTCATAACTTAGCACTAAAAAAGTGATATTAACGTATTGGAAACGCAATGCACCATTACTTTTATAGGATAAATAGAAGACTCTTCTTCCCTTGTGACCTATTTATCCTACAAATTAAATTAAATATCAAATCAGAAATAAAGAATTCTGAGCCTAACTAACGCTAACGAGTTGTTATATGAAGATTTTTAAAGAACTGACCAATCTAAATAAAACAAATGAAGACTGTAAAACAAAAGAAACCCGAAAATAGTAAAAATGAAGTTGACTTAAGGCTCTTATTCCAAGTTCAAATAAATATGATACATAGCTCATAACTTAGCACCAACAAAGTGATATTAACGTATTGAAAAAACATTGCACCATTATTTTTGTAGGATAAATAGGTCACAAGAAAATACTCTAATTCTGAGCCTAATTAATGCTAACGAGTTGCTTTATGAAGATTTTTAAAGAACTGACCAATCTAAATAAAACAAATGAAGACTGTAAAACAAAAGAAACTCGAAAATAGTAAAAATCAAGTTGACTTAAGGCTATTATTCCAAGTTCAAATAAATACCAGACAAATAGATCCGAAGTCTCGTCGAGTCTGCGTTTTCCCGTAGGTGCGATTCATCTCAATAATTGGGTACCGCGCGTCGCTAGGAGAAGCGATTTGTTTGAAGAATTTACGCTTTATACTGGAAGTTGCTGAATAGGGCCGATTTGTTGAGTGTCTTTTAGCAGCTTTAGTCAAATTAGATTCTTGGGAATAGTGACTGGTGTTGGTTATTTCTTTAGAGGCATTCTATAATAATAATAACGTAATATACAAATGAGGAGGCGTTACGCGCACCTCCTCCCTCCCCCGTAGTGAGGCCACTGGTGGAGAGTCGGGGGACTCTCGTTGGTTGGGGTTGGGCGTTATTATTATTATTATTAAATATATATAGTGTATACTTATGTATTTACGTATGTACTTATTACTACGTATATTATGTACATATGTATAAATAAATAAAAAAAAAAATAATAAAAACTTTTCTGCAAAGTTCGTCTAGGACGGTACCACCGCTTTGCCAGTTATTCTGTGTTACGGTTTACTATACTGCTACTGTACTACTGTACTACTGTAGCTAGTGAGCTATAGTGCCCTTCAAACCGTAACACAGTAGTGCTTGCACGCTACTACACGTAGTGCCGTAACACTGTAGCTAATGAGGTACAGTGCCCTACTACTAATTGCTGGGCAAATGAGACTTTATGACCTGATCTCACAGTCGAGTGACCTTATTACCAGACTGTGCTGATGTCTCAGGATGATGTGCGCAGTGCAGTGTCACGCTAAACTTTATATTTTGGAGTACCGAGTGACACTGTTCTGTTATGGGTGGCCGTTTCGCTTAACATCAGGTGAAGGACTAGTCCGTCACATAAATAAAAAAATAGAAAAAAGACAGAACAAATATTTACGCTTCTTTGTCTGTGTACAAATACTTGTCCTGCCGCGGGAATGGAATCCACCACCCCTAGGTTAAGCCGACCTGCTTAACCACCACACCACAAAGTAGAGCAATGTGTGCAGGTAATCAAGTTCGCATACATAACCTCAGAGAAAGCTCAGGTATTTTTAGTTTTATTCTCAGCATGACCCAATGAGCATGCAGTAGTGACTGGCGACGCACTTTAAATGAGCTTGACATCTAAAACTGCATTACTATATTATTTTGTACATCCTAGAAATCTGTAAATTCGTGAAGAAATACCCTCAATTAAAAAAAAAAACTAGCTGATGGAAACTATAATATAATAATAATAATAATATGTGTGGACATCTCACACAACGCCATCTAGCCCCAAACTAAGCAAAGCTTGTATTATGGGAACCAGATAACTGATACAATACTTAGATACTTTTTGTTTGTAAATACATACATAGAATACAATATAACACCCAGACACAGAACAAACATCGATGTTCATCACACAAATGTTTGTCCTGGGTGGGAATCGAACCCACAACCCGCAGTTCAGAAGGCAGGGTCACTACCAACTGAGCTATCGGGCCAAACTATAACTTCGATTTAGTTATACCAACATCAAAATTAGCAATGCACAGTTCCGACCCGCGTTCAGTAGCCATAAAAGTATTTTATAAATTACTTACCCATCTAAAAGAAATAGAACAAGAGGAAAAATTTACCGTAGCCCTAAAAAATGTACTACTGACTAAAAGTTATTATACGTTAGACGAATTCTTTTCGGACAAGTTAACTATTATAGACTAGATCGATTCGCTCCGCACAATATTGCTATACTCAATCTGGTTCATTATATAACATACTTAAATATGCTATTATTAACACCAGCATGTCACCAATAATGTTTGCAATAAATAATTGAGTATTGAGTATTTGGATAGAACTCTACGTTTCTATAAACCAAGCTAAATAGGTTTGTATTTCAAAAGTAAGTAAAATAAATAACACTTCAAAAGAATTGGGGCACCATTTCTCTAACTGAAGTCTAAGTCCTGACTTTAGACATTAAACACCTAACTCAAACGTAGGCAAGACCTAGGCACGGTCTTACTTCGCCACTGAGCCTAAGTATGATAAATTGCCACATGAGACTGGAAGTTAGAATTCAAATGCAATTTTCGCTGTGTTAGAAGTTTAGAGCTCAAGAAAGTACCTAATATATTTTATTGGTATATCACTGAAATTCGGGAAGAAATGATATCATAAACTTCCATAAATTTATGCAGATCGTAAAATATCACAATAATATGATTTATAGAGAGTTACTAAGTTATTGAAAGTACTAGGGATTCAGTAACTACGAGGACCTACAACACCCAGACACAGAATAAGTAACTACAATCTAGGAATTTTCAAGTTAAGAGTGAATAGTTATCTTCTAGGCAAGCATGCACCATCGCAGAATCCCACTTTGCGCTTTGCACACTAAGCGCTTTTTTCTATGTGTACAAATACTTTTTCTTTCGCAAGAATCCAACCCGCCACCTCCGGGTTATAAGTCGACCTATTGAACACTCAATATTAACGATAGAAACTACTACTGAATGACTTGGTTTAATTTTTTGTGTCCCACAGCTGGGCAAAGGTCTCCCTCATTTTCTTCCCCCTATGTCTTAGTTTTTTTTTATACGAATCTATTTATTTTTTTAGTGGACAAAGTACCCATCATTGTAGATTTCAATTAAAAGAATAATTTATTTTTTTAGTGGACAAAGTGCCCATCATTGTAGATTTTAATTAAAAGAATCTTTTAATTAAAATTTACAATGATGGACACTTTGTCCACTAAAAAAATAAATAGATTGATGAATGATGATTTATATACAGTCCAAATGTTCCAGCCCACTACCAATAGGTAGCGTACTCAACATGCTGGCAGCATTGTCCCGTTAAATCGGAAAGCTGATTCGTTGAAATAAATTTAATTTAATTTCTATTATTATATCTATTATTTGATATCTATCTAAAATAGCTGAAATAGTATTACAACACAATAAAAATATTTTCATAAATTTCTATTTTATTAATTAATAGAGACAATTGAAAAGTGTTATTGGACACATTCTTAGATAATTAAATGTTTCAGAGATTAGGTTAAATATAAATTACTTATTAGCCACATGGATGGCTAGATTGTTATATTAGTAGTGTGCTTAAAAAATGTATTCTAGAAAAAAAAAAAAAAAACTATTTTGTGTAGTTGAGTTGATTACTTTCATATTTTGATACTCAACTTTAGACTATCACGTCCAAGTAGAATGTTTTTGATTTTATACTCTGATATGCTGAATATATCATTGGAATCTCATTACATATTCCAATGTAAGTAATGCCTTACCTAATAAACCATGCAGTCTCATCGTATTGATGTAGCAACCCCGAGTTTTACTAGCTTATTCACTCGGCGTCGATCGTAATTTGTTGCCTACACTGGACGAAAATATTTTATAGTACAGATGAAGTTTCGTCCGGCATAATCGCTAATTTTGGCCGGATACTGTAGCTAAAGAAGCCGGATAAAGTTTTAATTAGTTGCTCGAAAAAATAATTTAAAAAGTAATTACTTATTTTATGGGCGTGTCGGTTAACATCGGGTGAATGACTAGCTCATTCATTAACATAAACATGTTTTACCTCTCAAGTATAAAATATGATGTATATTAGGTACATAAATCACGTCTCGCCTTGACTATGATATAAATATTGAAAATCATCTGGACAAATATAATATAGTACTACTTTAGAGCTGTGTATAAGAGATGAAGATCAAACAGTTACGCTCTTGTCACACATTAACACGTGCAGCTAATTATATTTCAATTCAAAAATGCGAAGTCCTTGCGAATAAACACAGAACAAAGTTATAGTGAAGTCAAAGTTATATAAGAACTTTGCTAGCCTGATAGCTCAGTTGGTAGTAGCTTAGCTCTGCTTTCTGAACTGTAGGTTGTGAGTTTGATTCCCATCCAGGACAAACATTTGTGTGATGAACATCGATCTTTTTTCTGTGTCTGGGTGCTATATTGTATTCAATGTATATATTAGGTCTTTACCTATGAAATTGCCGTTTTGTTTGAAAAAAGTTAAAGTATTTTTTTTTCGAACTTATTTATTTCTTTTATTCAAAGTAATCACCCCTGCAATCAATGCATCTTTGCCAACGCTGTGGCAGTTTATGGATGCCCTTCTTGAAAAAATCAGCAGTACGGGAGACGACAAACTCTTCAAAGGCGTTTTGTACTGCCTCTCGGGAATTGAATTTTTTTCCCGCTAAAAACTTGTCCAAATTTTGGAAAAAGTAATAGTCGGTAGGCGCAAGATCTGGTGAGTATGGCGGATGAGGGAGAGCTTCCAAACCCAACTCATGCAGCTTAGAGACGGTCTGTTGTGCAGTATGGGGTCGCGCGTTGTAGTGAAGTTGCAGTGGAGACGACCGATTGACCAAAGCTGGTTGCAGACGTGTGAGTTTCGCCATCATTGTGGTCAGTTCTTCAATGTACACGTCTGCAGTAATGCTCTCGCCGTTTTGTAAAAAGCTATGATGAATCACACCAGCATTAGACCACCAAACTGTGCCCATCACCTTTCTAGGGGTCATTTTTCGTTTTGCACATTGCTTTGGTACCGAACCAGGATCTAACCAACTTGCTGAGCACTTTCGATTGTCAAAAAGAATACATTTTTCCTCGCACGTAACCATTCGGTTCAAAATTCCTTCATTTCTGTGCCTGTTAAGCAGCGCAAGGCAAGTCTCGACGCGTACGTTGCGCTGGCGATCGTTAAATTCGTGGGGCACCCATCTATCAAGCTTTTTTATCTTGCCAATCTGTCGCAAATGGACCAATATTGTTTTGATGCTAACATCAAAAGCTGCTGCCAGCTCAGCTGTAGATTGAGATTCATCAGCTTCCACAATCACCTTTAATTCATCATTGTTGACCGAAGTCTCCGGACGACCACGAGGTTCATTTTTCAAGTCAAAATTCCCAGAATGGAACCGAGCAAACCAATAACGGGTTGTACGTTCGTTTGTACAGTTCTCTCCGTAAACGTCGTTGATGTTACGTGTCGTTTGTGCCGCGTTGGTGCCACGACGGAACTCATATTCCATAATTACACGAAATTTCAAAGTATCCATTATGAGGAAAAATGTTGAAATGTAATGAAAATACAACGCTAATCAATAAACAAAAGACTTATATTGTAAATAGAATGTCATATTTTTAAAACAAAATTAATTTGAATTTAGAATTCATAGCCATACAAAACTTTTTTTTGTTTGAAAAAGTCTGTACTGCAATACGGCAATTTCATAGGTAAAGACCTATTATTTACAAACAAAAACTATCTAAGTATTGTATCACTTATCTAGTTCCCATAATACAAGCTTTGCTTACTTTGGGGCTAGATGGCGTTGTGTGAAATGTCCTCAAATATTTATTTATTATTTGACCTGAAATCTGTAAGACGGAGGATCCGGACAGGATTTGAAGCTCAGCTCTATTTTATACCCACAGAGCTGGTTTGAGTGTGCAACTCAATTTTCTGTATCGAATTTATACGTGTGCAGAATTTAATGTTTGTTTGTATGTGACGAGCGGGGTGAGGTATGCGTGTTTGCGTTTTATACAAACATCACATAATACAAGGCATTTATTTTGAGGGTTCCGTACCCGTTTTGGACATATTATACGCCCGTTATAGGATTACTTTGTCGTTTATCGGTCTGCAAGTCAAGACCCCTTTTCTCAGGAATGGCAGAAATTTCTTCATGTAAGGTGCTGATTTAGTTCATCGACCTAACAAGATAGATAGATAGATAGATGAACTCTTTATTGTACACACCAAATAAAAAAAAATACAAATAAAAAAAAACAGTCAATTTTATAAAGTGTAACAATGGGCGACCTTATCGCTAAAAGCGATCTCTTCCAGGCAACCTTTGGATGGAGAGAATTTGACGAAGTGGTAAAGGACGGGGTACACATAACTATTTTGTTCATAATTATAATACTTAACTTCAAATTTCAACAAGTTGAAATGGGAATGCAGGCCATGTTTTTCCATATTGTTTATGAACCGTGACGGAGAAAAATGGTACGCGAATGACGACTGCGAACTAGAAGACGTTGAAACTAGCCGTTTGTGGAATATACGTTTTAAAGAAAAGCTTTTAATAACCGACTTCAAAAAAGGAGGTATTTCTCAACTCTACTGTTTCTTGATGATTCTTTTTTTATTTGAAAGCTGGTACTTCTCTTGTGGTCCTTTTTATTTTTGATCAAGAACTGACAAGTGGTTTTTGAGTTATCCTTAATAATGCGTATTTCGATTTCGAATACATTGAGTGCACTAATATTTGTCCTGTCGCGGGAATCGAACACACCGCGTCCGGGTTATGAGCCAACCTGCTCAACCACCACTCCACAAAGACTGACAACTATAGGCCAAGGAATGTCTAGATCTCATCTGACGTTATGCGACTACTATCGAAGATGTAGTACGTTGACCTATGCTATATAATATACAAAATTATGTGCAAATTTAAATAACCTAATATAAATCAAAACAAGTTTATTTTCAGATTTTAACACTCCAATATCAATCTACACTGACGGAGATAAGATATCAAATAAGTTATTTTTTTAATTCAAATAAATTCACTTTCATATAAAAATCGTAAAGTTCTCTAAACTCGCACCAACCCCAGCTGCAGTTCGAAGGTTTTACGCGGTCGCAAATATACCATTTCATGATATTTTGAACCTTAATAACGCCATTATTCGCCGCAAATACGACACTTTCATCTATGATCCATTGTAAAATGGAATTTTACTTTCATAGTTCTTTGCAAATAATCTTGAAAAATGTTTGTACTATGAAAGTTTGAACCAAAATACTTGCTCTGCGTGGGTTTTCTAAGAATAGACACTAAATATACCCTCACATTCAAAGTACTAAACTAAAAGGAGAACATTTCGATTAAAATAACAAGCAGAGAGTATTAAAACATATAAGTATATGTTATATTAGTGTGATTAATGTGTAATAGTGAGGTATATTAGTGTGATTAGGTTATCACACTAATATTATAAAGGTGAAAGTTTGTATGTGTGTATGTTTGTTACTCCTTTACGCTCAAACGGCTGAATGGATTTGGATGAAATTCGGTATGAAGATAGCTTATACACTGGATTAACATATAAGCTACATTTTATCCCGGAAAAGTGAAATTTTCCCGTGGGATTAGCAATACTTTTTATCCGCGGGTGAAGCCGCGGGGCGCGACTAGTATGTGGTATATGAGCCTAAACATTATGTCTAACAATAACCGTTAATAATATAGATTTAATATTCTTAATTTAAGTTTCGATCACCTTCTGTGGCATTCTTTTGTAATATTTTATTTTGCTTTAAAGTTTCATCCTTTGTTTCTACGTAAAAATTTTTGAATCAATTAGTTTCGACATAAGTACTTATTAAATGTACCTATGATTTTTAAATTTTAGTTCTAAAATTAGGTTTTTTTATAGTCGCCACTCACAAAATTGTTTTCAGTTACTGTGTTTCTCCATATTTATTTTAAGGTTATTTACACCAGAGTCTCAACATACAGGCTTTGTGCTTATTTTGGGGCTCATAGTTAAGTGTAGTTTGAAGGAAATGTTTATTCTTGCAGTGTAATTAACAAAGTGTAACATTTCATTTTTGGCAATAAAATTATCTTATCTTACCTATTTTATTAAAACGAAGATTTCCCACCAGCGTGTATTGCAGTGACTTATGTACTAAGGTCCGTATTACAGAACGATGCTCAGTCATCGATCGGTGCTCAAGCAGAGATTTCATTCATAAAGTAATCAATTAGTGACCTTAGATGTATTCTCTTAAAGTTGGCCTCATTGTAAGCTTAAAATCACGCAACTAGCGAGCTCTAAGGAGACGCTGGGATTATAAAATCCGGAATGAAAAGATCCGCAGGAAAGCTGAAATCATTGACATATCGCAAAATTTTTAAGTTAAGATGGCAAGGGGCAGGCCAAGACAACCGAAGAGTAAACCAAATATTATAAAAAACTTAAATTCTTCCGGATAATCACTATCGTGATTTGTCTCTGGTATTATTTTCTCAGGTATTATACTAGAGGAAAATCGCACTCAGGCGTCTGTCGATACCAATTCTTTCCGAATTCCCACAATGAAACTCCTAAATAAAGAAATCCATTCAACTGAATAGAAAACAAGTAATCTCTTCAGAGGTTACCAAGGACAGCCATTAAAAAGATAAATTACCTGCGTTCGGATCGCCATTCTACTTCAGAGCAGTATGGGCTCCTTTGAATCAGTCCCTCTGGTTTATATTGTAAAGTTTAGCTTTATGTAAGAACAACCTTAGAATGTTTTTTTACATATGATTACAAGGAAAATGTAAACTACTGTAATTGCAACATTACCAGTAGGTAGCGTGCCTAACATGAAGAAGAAAGAAAGAAGAAGAAAGAAAATTTATTTTGTAACAGAACAAGGACATAGAAAAATACATGAAAATTAAAATTACCTAAGAACGTCGCTTTCAAGTTCTGTCACAAACCGGCCCCAACTCAGCATGGTGCTAGTTCTTACGAACCGGCGCTGGTCTTCCGTTGGGACCGTTTGGTGAAGCCACGGAACAGACATACATCAATGTTCTAAATTATAAAGAAAATATAAACATATATTTGTGTAAATAGTAATTAATACACATACTTAAAATTAAAATACAACAAACAAAAGTATTAAAACGAATTGTGCGAACCAGTATACAAATAAAACAATTTAGTAAATGAGAAGTGACAGAAGTTGGCAGTAAGTAAGTAAGTAAGTTAAGTAAATTATATATATGTAGATAGATTATAAAATGATGAGCTTTTATTTTTAAGATTAAATATTAAATAACACTTGTGTCGTGCGCTAGTGTTTCCTGACTTGTTTGATGTTGGTATAGAAAAATCTTAAGTTTGGATCTAAATAAACCAATATTTATGCTGGCAACATGCTGGCAGCATTGCCCGTTGAATTCATGATTGCTGATTTTTGATTGATGTTGATTCGTTCTGCCAAATAAGTGCCAGCATTTTTGCTTTTCTACCAGGCGCTCTGAAAACTTTGGAAAACTCGATAACCTCTCGGTCCCTGCCGACACACAAAATGGCTCAAGTAATCCAGCTGATGATGTGTGGTCTTTTTCATTTGGTTCACCGACAGTTGACACACAATTTCTATCAGTTATTCAGCTTAAAAATAGTATCTATATGCGCAACTAATTATAGGCAAACACATACACTATTTTGAGTGTTTTTATTTACTGTAACCTTAATTAAAGTATAAACTTTCCTACTTTTAGCAAGAAATTATTATAGAATTTAGTTTTTACGGATCAGACGTTTTGGTCTTCGCTAATCCACACAAGCGAAGTGTTAGCATTTTGTAGTAATTGGTAATATTGTTGTTGGGTTAAAGAATAAAGGCACTTTTCTCGTAAAAAGCATACATTATAGATCCGAACCGTGACGTTAGTTAATAATTTATCGCCCACGCACATCCGCAGGCAATGGGAAAGTGATAGTGAAAAATGCTTTCGCATTTGTTTACGTTAGTGGATCCAATGGGTCTGTTTAGTGGATTGACGGGATACCGTGACGGAATTTTGCTGTTGGAAGAACAGAGTAATCATTTTCGTTGTGACCTATTTAGTATTAACAAAACAACGAACGACTTCAAAGACGCTACAAATAGATTGATAACATTAAATAAAAACAAAATATAAAATATAAGATAAGATAAAAGCCTTTGGCTGAATACATCGCATTACATAACCAACGTCCTTTAATTATGTATTTTTTTAGGATGATATTAAAGGTATTTTTATATATAATAAAAGAAGATTGTAAAAATCTTTGGAGAACTGTGGAAGACAGACCTATTAATAAACGGAGTTTTGGCGGGAAAACGAAAAAGATCGCGCCGCATTGTATTATCTTCCAAAACTTGTGTTATTTTCAGTGTGAATGCATAAAATTGGTGGTATCTTATTCGTTAAGTGCTGAATTACAAGCACGACTGTGGGAAAGTGGTATAATGATGGTGAAATGTTTATTTTCGTGTTTTTTCCAAAACTCCATAGAAGCTTCTGGTAAAGTTGCCACCACTTTAATAGAAGTATGACTTGACTAGACTAGACTAGACTATGACTTGACTTGAAGACTTAGACTGTGACTTGACTTGATACAAATATACATAATATTAATTAGCTTGAGAAATTATCAATTACTTGACACTGGCTAAATACACAAAAATTTTTTTTTGTTTTGATTTGGCTCCACACGGAGACAAAACAAAACAAAAAAAAAATTAAGACTTTCTTTAGTTTTAAATAAAAGACATGTCCGTATACAAGTGTAAAAAATACAAAAAAATCCTACTTAATACTTCTAGCTAAGTTGTATACAAGATTCCACCCTAATACGTTTATCTCTGTTTCTATCTCAACCACCAAAAAAGGCAAGTTTAAACGAGTTGCTGCAAACTCAATAAATGCAACGTGCAAACGAGAAAACTGCTCACAATCATTTTGAATTTCCGTTACGGATATGAAATTCCTTCATTCCTGCGACCGCTTTGCTATTTTGAGTTTTAAAATGCACCTTTACTCTGAATAAGTTGATGAACTTTTGCTTGGAAAATTCATAAAATATCTAATATATTTCTCATTTTCAGTTGAAAAATTGTTATTATATGCCAATAAATATTCATTTTTTTTCAATGATTGGTTGTTTATTCTTTAAAGTTTAAACTAATTAGTAAAATCTTACTAACTACTGAGTAATGCAACTTACTAACTAGAAATACGTTTTTGGATTAAAACAAAGTAACTAAAATCACTGCCTATTGTACTGTAAATACTACATTAATATAACACAGTGGCTACGCTAATCTATAGTGGCTGCGCTGACTTATAGAAGCTGCACTGACCTATAGTGGCTGCGCTGACCTATAGTAGCTGCTCTGACCTATAGTGGCTGCGCTGACCTATAGTAGCTGCTCTGACCTATAGTGGCTGCGCTGACCTATAGTAGCTGCTCTGATCTATAGTGGCTGCGCTGGCCTACAGTGTCTGAGCGGACATATAGTGGCTGTTTTGACCTATAGTGGCTCCGCTGACCTATAGTATCTGAGCGTACCTATAGTGACTGCGCTGACCTATAGAAGCTGCGCTGAACTATAGTGGCTGCGGTGACGGTTTAATTGACATTAGACCTATTCGCAAAACGGCTTACCCTTAAAATGAAGACCTATTTGCCGAACGACTTCTTACTAAAAAGGCCTGTACATAATAAAGTATAATAAGTGTTCCTAATTACTTATAGTAGCTGCTGTGCTGACCTATAGTGGCTGCTGTGCTGACCTATAGTGGCTGCTGTGCTGACCTATAGTGGCTGCGTTGATCGATCGTAGCTGCGCTGATTTATAAAGGCTACGATTGCTTGTATAATAGATGAAATTTTTAATTTATAAAATGTTTAAATTACCTTCATTAACACCATTTACCAAACTTTTATTTACTTATCATCTCCATAAATTAGCGTTTATAATTTTGCAATCAGAATTACCAGAGCTGCTTACATGATTTATTTTAAGTGAAAGTAAATTAATATAGTAATTCAAAGTTAATATTACATTATTGGATGGAAATCACAAATTAAAATTCAATAAACGACATCGGTCCCCTGTCAACTAAACATAAATAAGTTGATAGGTTCATAGCTTTATAGGGTTTATAGATAAGAATGTAAATGTATATTGGTTTTGACCTGCTAGGACGTACTCAGCTGAATTAACTTCTTGTCGGTTCCCTTTATTCATTTTTGCCCGGTATTGGGCGGTTAGGGTTGTCAAACTACTGAATTACGCTAATATTTTCTCTTTTATTATAGTGTCGACAGAAAATATTGCGTAGTAAACAAGACTCTGTTATTGTGTAATTTATTGGAAGCTGATTTTTATTGCAACCTAGATTTTGGCCTATTGTGGTTTTTATGTTATCATTTTTATTTATTATTGTAGGTTTTATGTATATATAGGCTCAGGCTGTGCGTAGATTGCAACCTATATAACTATAGGCTGGGCATGAGCACCGGGCCGTGTCCGGAGCACGAATGATCGTAGTACACCGAGCGCTCCATTTATATAGCCAGATGGGTGGGGAAGCGATGACAGTTGCCGGTGTTGCCACTGTAATAAATTTAAATGCCACCACAGGGTAAATTACGGTACTGCCCCCTGCGCATTGAGTTTATAACTGGACGTCGCCGCCGTCATATAACATAAACTGTACGTAGAACATTATTTAGTAAATGAAATATGACAATTTTTTTGAGTTTTGGCGGGAAACGAAAAATGTCGCGTCACCGCATTGTATTATTTTCCAAAATTTGTGCTATTTTTTTTTTTTTTTTTTTTTTTTATTATTTATTCACATAAAATAAAGCACACAGAATTATGCATCTAGGAATATTATGGACTAAAGAAGCTAATAACAAAAATAATGCTGAACCCTGAATCCCACACTAGGACGACCTGTGTCGTGAGATTCAGTTTCTTCCTAAATGTAGGGTAGTTTATTACTGTTTATTAGAGTAGACATATAAAATTGCACTTAAGTAAACTTAAATCTAACTTATGACTTCCAGTGTAGATCAGAAAGTAGCAGAAACATCTCAAGTTCGCGTTAATATAATTATGTATGAAATTGATGAATAAATAAAATATGTTAGTGTTTGGTTGGTGCAGTAGGCATTGTAAGTTAGCTGAGTTGTGTAGGTGTGAGTGAGTGCAATATAGGAAAGTAGTATGTATGTTTGTGTGGCATCATGGCATGTGTACGTGGTACTATGGTATGTGCTATGGGACTATAATATCACACTAATGTTAAAGTTGGTAAGTGAATATTATAATAACGACGTTATTAACTTTTCACAAATAATATATTTATATTTTCAGTGTTAGTGCATAAAATTGGTGACATTTTATTCGTTAAGTGCTGGATTACATGCATGAGTGTAGAAAAGTGGTATAATGATAGTGAAACGTTTATTTTCGTGTTGTTTCCAAAACTCTACTTAGAGTACTTTACTAGGAGTATGACTTGACTAGACTAGACCATGACTTGACTTGATGATTTGGACTGTAACTTGACATGACACAATAAGCATTGATTAACTTGAGAAATTATCAATTACTTGACAGTGGCTAAATACACAAAAGTGTGGAGCCAAACGAAAAACAAAAAAGAAATGACAATTTGATCTGGCTATTGAACGAGTGAGCGCGAGGTGTTTCTGTTACAGCTTGGGCTAAACTGAGTTCATATGTCTGTCCAACGGATGTTCGTTCTCCTCTAGAGATCATATTTTTATTCCTATCCTCGAGAAATTTTGTGAAATTGAATAAATAAACGCTCAACGATCACATACATATATCTTGAACCCTAACTAGGATTCTTATCTAGGGACTTAAGAACTACGAAGACCGTGGTCACACAACACCCAGACACAGAAAAAGTATTTGGGCTTTTAATTTCTGTGCATAAATATTTGTCCTGTCGCGGTAATCGAACCCACCGCCTCCGGGTTATGAGTTGACCTGCTCAGCCACTACACCACAGAGGCTGTCAATAGTGTGGATAGTAAGTAAAGTTGGGCAACCCTAAAAGTCGTTCAATAAAATAAAGAGGGAGTGAAAAAAGCAATCTACTCATCCATACACAAACTGCTTAACGTTGGGAGTAATCAGCTACAAGCTTGGATAGAGCTTAAAAGTATTGGCTGTTATGCATTATTTGAGTAAAAAATAAACTGGTAAAACAAAATTGGCTGTTATGTATGATTTGAGTAAAAAATAAGCTGGTAAAATGAAATTGGCTGTTATGCATGATTTGAGTAAAAAATAAGCTGGTAAAATGAAATTGGCTGTTATGCATGATTTGAGTAAAAAATAAGCTGGTAAAATGAAATTGGCTGTTATGCATGATTTGAGTAAAATGTAAGCTGGTAAAATGAAATCTCTTGCTTCATCATTATAATCATCATCATCATCAAAAAGATTTTCTTTCTTTCTTTCATTGGTGATAGTAGAAGATCAGGAAAATGCTATTACAAATTTTCTGTATATTATCGTAGCCGGCTCTAAAGGCACCCGCGAGTATATATATAGCGGGGATATGGGGTGGTACTATTCTCAACCCGGTACCACACGGCCATGTGATTGTTGATTGATTAGTGTGACGATTGATTCGATTGATGAAATCATTGATTGGTGACGACTCCACTGTTAAAGTTGGTCACTAAAGATCATTATTGTTTGCTTATTATATACTAAATTATAATTAAACCCTGCTTAGTAAGTACTTTTGAATAATAGCACTATTGTTCGCTTAGTGACCTAAATAGTTTTTTCATTTGGCAATTATTTGTTGTTTCAGTAAATAATAAATACATACCTACCATTTTTTTAACCCCTACGTCATTTTAATCAACGATACCTAGTAACTTCCATAAAATCCATAAATATTTTTATATTTCAAACTCAATAATAATATCATACATCTTTTCATACTTAGCAACCAGAGACAGATTGTTCACTTAACTGCTAATAGAGCTACCCGTCTGTTGCTAACAACACGCTGTATTTAGTGTATAAGTAAACATATAACAGAAATTCGAGCTTAACCTTTACAAAATCGAACTGACCAATCACAACAGCGCAGTTCTTAGTGCAGTTATTAGTGACTTAAAGGTGTTTTTATGACACCAATTTGCATAAGAATTGTTGAGCAGGTGGTTCATAACCCGGAGGCAGTGAATTCGATTCCCGTGGAAGAAAAAGTATTTGTGCATAGAAAAAAGCGCAAATACTAGTTCTGAGTTTGGGTGTTGTGGGACCATGGTTTTCGTAGTTCCTGGGTCCCTAGACACCGGGGATCCTAGTTAGAATCCAGGATATATGTTTGTGATCGCTGGGCGTTATTATTATTATTATTATTATTAGCCACCAACCCGCACTTGACTAGTATGGTGGAATATGGCCGATAGTCTTTCCATGTGAGAAATGGGTCGTGTCCCTGTAGTGGGAATGTATTGGACTGATAATGACTAGTTGCCTCTCTATCTAACACATACCTCTTATCTATTCTGACGCGAGATAGGTTAAGTCCGCCGGGCCTGCCTATGTATTTTGTACGGACTACGCGCCTGGTACGCCTCTATCCGCTATTTACTTCATGACAGTTAACCCACATGTTTTTACACAGTACTGATTGAAAAGAGGTAATTGGCAGCGTGGCGCGGCCTCGGCAATCAATGCCACTGGCTGTACAAGCTCAGCTGAAAGCGTGACGTCATGAATAGAGGATTTACTGATAATTAACGCACCTATGGCACAGTGAAAATCATATTTAAAAGAAGCATTTCAATTGAGATCTAAAATTATTGTGTTTATGTTGAATCTGACGTCTACCCGAGCCCGAGTCTGACTCCGAATTCTGCTCCGAAACCCACTCCAAATCCGATTCTGACTTAGGCTTTGACTTTAATTATCATTCTGTGCTTTAACCATTTGTACTTTGTGGTTTTTATAACCATTTAGTTACCATAAGTGCTGTATACCCAATTCTATTGTAAGTCCGGAATCACACTAATATTATAAAGGCGAAAGTTTGTATGTGTGTATATGTGTATGCTTGTTACTCTTTCACGCTCAAACGGCTGAATGGATTTGGATGAAATTTGGTACCAAGATAGCTTATACAGTGGATTAACATACAGGCTACATTTTATCCCGGAAAAAAGAAATTTTCCCGTGAGATGAGCAAACTTAAAATACTTTTTATCCGTGGGTGAAACCGCGGGGCGCCACTAATGGATAATAATAATAATAACGCCCAACGATTACATACATTCTGGACCCTAACTAGGATTCCCTGTGTTTAAGGACCCAGGAACTACAAGGACCATGGTCCCACAACACCCAGACTCAGAACAAGTATTTGCTTTTCTTTTTTCTGTGCACAAATACTTGTCCTGCCGCGGGAATCGAACCCGTTGCCTCCGGGTTATGAGCCGACTTGCTCAACCACCACACCACAGAAGCTGTGTGATAATATTGTTTGTGACCATTTTTAAGTAAATTCCAAAACCTAAATTATTAAAAATTGTTATACCATTATACCAAGAGTTACACTTTCTCTACTGCATGTGTATATACTGTGATGCGTATTTACCCACACGTATACGCATAAAGAACGTAACTGTGTCATTTACAGAGCGGCTCCTAATTCAATCAGTGTCAATCAGGAGCCGGCGTTGATTAAATCACAATTACGCTGCTTAAATCACGGAATAACCGGTTATGAAAATTGGTGTATTTACAGGGAAAATTTGTGATACAATGTGGTTTCAGTTTATTTAGATCATCATGAGCTGCTCATTCTACCTTACGCCATTCATACCTTTCTTGAGCTATGGTTGACTATTTGGAAATGCATTCACAGTGCATTTTTGTATTTTTTTCCGTTCCTTATTTATTCACACTTAAAATTTTATATGAGCATGGCTTAAATATTAGGTTCTATAGGTTACAGTTGTACGCTAGACTGTGGAGTAGAAAAATCTGCGTTTTTATACATATTTTAATTGTCTGACTTACTTGTTCTGAGTCTGGGTGTTGTGAGACCATGGTCCTTGTAGTTCCTGGGTCCTTACACTCAGGGAATCCTAGTTAGGGTCCGGGATCTATGTAATCGTTGGGCGTTATTATTATTATCAACTAGTGGCGCCCCGCGGTTTCACCCACGGATAAAAAATATTTTAAGTTTGCTCATGCCACGGGAAAGTTTAATTTTTCCGGAATAAAATGTGTATGTGTTAATCCACTGTATAAGTTATCTTGGTACCGAATTTCATCCAAATCCATTCAGCCGTTTGAGCGTGAAGGAGTAACAAACATACACACATACAAACTTTCGCCTTTATAATATTAGTGTGATTCCGGACGCATAATAGAATTGGGTATACAGCACTTATGTTAACTAAATCGTTATAAGAACCACAGAGTAGAAATGGTTAAAGTACAGAATGCTAATATTAAAGTCAAAGTCTAAGTCAGAATCGGATTTGGAGTTGGTTTCGGAGCCGAATTCGAAGTCAGATTCGGGCTCGGGTAGACGTCAGATTCAACATGTACATTATAATAAACACAATCATTTTAGATCTAAAGAGACAGGCTTCTTCGGACAAGTCTGTATATAATAGGTCTTTACCTATGAAATTGCCGTTTTGCAGTACAGACTTTTTCAAACAAAAAAAAGTTTTGATTGGCTATGAATTCTAAATTCAAATTTATTTTGTTTTAAAAATATGACATTCTATTTACAATATAAGTCTTTTGTTTATTGATTAGCGTTGTATTTTCATTACATTTCAACATTTTTCCTCATAATGGATACTTTGAAATTTCGTGTAATTATGGAATATGAGTTCCGTCGTGGCACCAACGCGGCACAAACGACACGTAACATCAACGACGTTTACGGAGAGAACTGTACAAACGAACGTACAACCCGTTATTGGTTTGCTCGGTTCCGTTCTGGGAATTTTGACTTGAAAAATGAACCTCGTGGTCGTCCGGAAACTTTGGTCAACAATGATGAATTAAAGGCGATTGTGGAAGCTGATGAATCTCAATCTACAGCTGAGCTGGCAGCAGCTTTTGATGTTAGCATCAAAACAATATTGGTCCATTTGCGACAGATTGGCAAGATAAAAAAGCTTGATAGATGGGTGCCCCACGAACTTAACGATCGCCAGCGCAACGTACGCGTCGAGACTTGCCTTGCGCTGCTTAACAGGCACAGAAATGAAGGAATTTTGAACCGAATTGTTACGTGCGACGAAAAATGGATTCTTTTTGACAATCGAAAGCGCTCAGCAAGTTGGTTAGATCCTGGTTCGGTACCAAAGCAATGTGCAAAACGAAAAATGACCCCTAGAAAGGTGATGGTCACAGTTTGGTGGTCTAGTGCTGGTGTGATTCATCATAGCTTTTTACAAAACGGCGAGAGCATTACTGCAGATGTGTACATTGAAGAACTGACCACAATGATGGCGAAACTCGCACGTCTGCAACCAGCTTTGGTCAATCGGTCGTCTCCACTGCTACTTCACGACAACGCGCGACCCCATACTGCACAACAGACCGTCTCTAAGCTGCATGAGTTGGGTTTGGAAGCTCTCCCTCATCCGCCATACTCACCAGATCTTGCGGCTACCGACTATTACTTTTTCCAAAATTTGGACAACTTTTTAGTGGGAAAAAAATTCAATTCCTGAGAGGCAGTACAAAACGCCTTTGAAGAGTTTGTTGTCTCCCGTCCTGCTGATTTTTTCAAGAAGGGCATCCATAAACTGCCACAGCGTTGGCAAAGATGCATTGATTGCAGGGGTAATTACTTTGAATAAAAGAAATAAATAAGTCCGAAAAAAAAATACTTTAACTTTTTTCAAACAAAACGGCAATTTCATAGGTAAAGACCTAATATTACTTAAAAATTACCGTAGAATATAGGAATGATTATGTTGTAAACCGATTGGGCTACGTGGTCGCACAGCGACAAAGTCCTGTTTGTTTGTATGTTTGTAATAATAAAAAAAAAACTAAAATGTAATATATTTTAGTATTAAAATTCTCATGAGTGTGATTCGTTTTAAATTAATGTATCCCCGACTGTTACTCACGAATAGTATGTCGATTTCTCGATCAGGTTTCGAGCATATCCGATGCTCTTCCTCGGGAGGTGAGTTCACGCAGCGAGTTCGCGGCGGTGACTCAGTCACCGTCTCAGTCAGGGGATATATTAATTTAAAATGTAAAATATAGTTTATTTGACTCAAAGTACCTCGTGACGACACAAACATGTTTTCTTATACCTTGCTAAATTTTTATGTTGGGAATCGATGATTGTAATTTGTTTTGTGTACCAATATAATAAAATACAATATTAAATAAACTTGAATTTTAATACATAGATACTCGTAGATAGCTATGTAATGTCCACAGATGTTACCATGCTATATCTGGATTATTTTTATTAACACTTAATTTTACCAAATTTTTATTTAAAACACACAACGGTATTCCAATAGCAGTAAAGACCAATTTTAAACATTATTTCTATACAATAAACGTCGTAATGCCATTTACAAAGGCACAATCACATTCAAAACCACCGAACAGTCCATAAAGCAGCGCGGAGCAATAGAATAATGCACAGTAATCCTTAGCTTGCGTGTTTTGTACAGTTTACTCATCTTTTTAGTACCCTAGCTTTAGCCTAGCCTTCTAGTATCGTACATAAAGCCTGGAACTATACTAATAATAATAATAATAGCGCCCAATAATCACATATATAGATCCTGGACTCTAACTAAGATTCGCTGTGTCTAGGGACCCAGGAACTACGAGGACCATGGTTCCACAACACCCAGACTCAGAACAAGTATTTGCGCTTTTTTTCTGTGCTGTGTTACAAATACTAGCCCTGTCGCGGGAATCGAACCCGCCACCTCTGGGTTATGAGCCGACCTGCTCAACCACCACAACACCGAGGCTGTCGACTAACTTACTAGGACTTTTAATTGGATTCACGTAATCCAGTAGGATGGCTACTTTTGAAAAAAGAAAAAAAGATATTGTGAATTCTAGGCACTTTTCTGCAAAGTTCGTTTAGGTACCACCGCTTTGCCAGTTATTCTACCAAAAAGCAGTAGTACGCAAAGACTACTGTGTTCCGGTTTGAAGGGCAATGTAGCTAGTGAAATTAATGGGCAAATGACTTTATGACCTGATCTCACAGTCTAGTAATAACATTTTCTAGAAATCTTATTACTAGACTGTTCTGATGTATCAAGATATCGTGCGCAGTGCAGTGTCAAGAGTTTCGAGTGACACTACAAGAGCTGTTATGAGCGCAGCCATGTAGGCAACATCAGGTGAGCGATTAGTTTGTAATGTCATTCATTAACATAAAAAAACGTCAAAATTCGCAAATGACTTGAGAAATTATTGGTATTATAATTAGAAATTTATACGAGCAGAATTTATACGCGGTTGAATTGTTTTGAAAGTACCACCTACTAACGCCAAGCTACAAGCCTTCTTGAATAGAACCAACAAACTGATCTCCACTGCCCAAATCATAATGGAAAAACTAAGCGCAACTCTGATTCCCGGGTTCGCTTGAAACTCATTTTCCTGTTTGCCGATGGTACATTCTTTTGTTTACGAGTATACCTTTTTAGAATGTAATCAGGGTGGGTGTTCGGCAGCGATGACTTGGTGAATCGGTGTTTTTTAAGCTTTGAGAATGAATGATATGGTGTAAAAGTGATGAAAATATAATGTTACGCATGATGGGGAGCTAATAGGAAAATTACGGGGTATTATTAATGTGTGCAACTGGTGTGATGCGGCGTATGAATAGGACTACCCAATCACTCCCCCAAAAGAGCCGGCTAAGGGAATATCCAGGTAATTCCATATCCGGGCAGCAGCATTGTCATCGGTCGGTATTTTCATTTACTGTGGTTACCAAGTCACCTGCTAAGAGCGGTATTATGGAACTTTACCCGTGTGATAAGCGTCCAATATGGCGTTTAATGAGGGAGGTCTATGTTCAGCAGTGGATGTTATAGTATCATAACTTACACCTTGGAACAATTTCACCTAGATGACAGAAACAAAACTTCGTGATCGAGAAATTGAAACCATGAGCAATGTTGCGTAAGTAATAAGCAGAGTGTGAACTCTTTACTTTGACTACGCTTATATGATGATTAGAAAATGATGATATTCTTATTTATCGGAGTGCGGTGCATTATCTGCGCATAACTATTAGTGTGCACTGATTACAATATTTACTGAAATTAAAATGTGGAACTGAAAAGGGAGTTCATACACGGAGTATGAAAAAGGAGTAAGAAAAAGGAGTATGAACACAGAGTATTAAAAAGTTTCATCGATTCCATACTCCTTTTTCAGCTCCACATTCTAATTGCGACAGGGCAGTCAATATTGTTATTTTAGTCTGAAATTTACACACAAAAGTAATATAGAAAGGGAAATTTAGTGCGTGCTAAAGAAACCAAAATAACCCGTGGCAATTCCAACTTCATACATTCAAATTAGGCTCAAAGAAAGCGTGCGCGGGCTTAGCAGGAATCACCATATTCCGCCAATTCATCACATAGCTTCATTGACGTCGCACTGCGACAGAAATAAAACGTTTACGTCCTTGCGGTGGCATTGTTAAATATTTTATCTGTGAGTTTTGGCAGATGGTTGCTTTTGGGAAGTATTAGCTCAGGGTTACTAGTTGGTAGGACGTTTCTGCAAAGTTCATCTAGGTAGGTACCAGCGCTTTGCCAGTTATTTTGCCGCCAAGCAGTAGTGCGCAGGCACTACTGTGTTCCAGTTTGAAGGGCATTAGCTAGTGAAATTACTGGGCAATTAAGACTTTATGATCTCATGAGAAATGTCGCAGTCAAGTAATTTTATTATAAGACTGTGCTGATGTCTCAGGATGATGTGCACAGCGCAGTGTCACGCGAAACTTTATATTTTAGAGTTTTGAGTGACACTGTTCTGTTATGGGCGGCCGTGTCGCTTAACATCAGCTAAATGACTAGCTCGTCACATCATTCTTTAACATAAAAAAGGGATTAAACGCACGATATTTCTAGGTTTATATGTCGCGGTGAATTTTCCGCGGAAAATTTCATACTTTTCTTACTTCTTGCTAACTTGCTAACTATATCACTCATGTAAGTGTTAAGTACGTGACACGAACACTTACATTAATCCAATTAATTACATTTAGGCCAGAAGGTAATTCGGACAAATTTCGTTCGGATAAATGTACGAAATATACTTACCGATTGAAAAAAATAAACTAGGGCTAATTTTTCTGCGAAGAAAACTTCTAAAATAATGCTGTATTCTAATAAATTACAACGCATTTAAGGGTACACCTCGTAAGTTGCCTGCATAGACAAATCTTGGACATGATTTAATATCACTCGAGGCAGCTGAAAGATGTCCTTTAAAGAATGATTGGGGTTCAAATCTCGTAGATACATAGTGAGTTATAAAATATTTTTTTCCTTGTATTCTTAATTTCACCCAAATCCGTCCAGCCGTTTGAACGTGAAAGAGTAACAAACATTCATAGAAATTTGACGTTTATAATATTACTGGCTGCACCCCGCGGTTTCACCCGCGGATATAAAGTAGCCTATGTATTAATCCAGCGTATAAGTTATCTACACTCCAAGTTTAATTAAAATCCATTCGTTACTTTTTGTGTGAAAGAGTAACAAACACCCATACATAAAAACTTTCACGTTTATAATATTAACGAGCTTCTGCCCGCAGCTTCGCCCGCCGCGTGACCTATGGGAAAATAATTTAACCACCCATTTCACCCTCTTAAGGGTGGAATTTCGAAAAATCCTTTCTTAGCGGATGCCTACGTCATAACATCTACCTGCATGCCAAATTTCAGCCCGATCCGTCAAGTGGTTTGGGCTGTGTATTGATAGATCACTATGCCAGTCAGTCGGGTGACTGACTGATTGTCAGTCACCTTTGAGTTATATATATTTAGATTCAGCGTATAAGCTATCTGCATTCCAAGTTTCATTAAAATCCATTCATTACTTTTTGCGTGAAAGTGTAACAACTTTGTAAAACATACATAGAAACTTTCGCGTAGGACTAATAAGTCTTACTAATATTAGTATCGCGCGTGCTTCGTGGAGCAATACGTTTTGTACCATGAAGCACGCGCTATTTCAATAGAACTAGAAAAGTTTGAATATGCGACGCCACGCTTTGTAGGGGAGCTGTTTAGGTCAGGATAAGTGTCGCGTTATCTTAAATTATTCGTAACGCGACATTTTTTTTTGCTTCAGTCACTTATCAATATTATGTCGGGCTGCCTTGAAATCTACCTTTTATGAAGTTTCGTGACTTATTTAAACTTCTTCTTCTCTTCGTTTAATGGCCTGCTATCGCTTTTTAGCGATAATTCTGCCAATGTCAAGTAAGGAATTTTGTATGGTTATGTCATGTCAAAGTCTTATTTTGTCAGTCAAAATGCCACAGTAAAATGGTGAATATTTTACTGAAGGCTCTAGGAAGTCTTGAAAAGAAAACGAAAAGGCATGGTTTTAAAAACTTGGAACCATTTGCCAATACTCGTGCACGTTCACGAACACTTAACGGATAATAATACACCCTTATTACAAATTAAAATTAAAAATACACGAGTAATGAAAAAAGTTCAAAATTCACAAGCGCCATTTTCGGATAAAAGGTATCTTATGTATTAATCCAACGTATATGCTATTTGCATTCCAGATTTCATAAAATTCGATTCTATAGTTATGGAGATTAATGCTAACAAAAATTCACACACAAAACGACTTTCGCTTTTATAATATAAGTAGGATGGCTATTTGGACTGATAAACTGACGATCATTATGAATTTATTCCATTCCATTCCAGTGCTATTTTATGTGTTAATCATAATAATTTCACAGCAAACAAACGAATGAAAACACGCATTACCGGCATCAACGTGATTAAAATATTGAGAACTGAATTGAATTTGTTTTTTGTATTGTTTAAAGTTTCGTTATATATCTACAAAATGAATCTCTATATCCTTATTATATCTTATATTCTTATCTTATTAATGGTCATTGCATCACGCGTAAACGGATAGAACATTTTTGCTAATTCTTTTTTGTTGTGTTAGTTATTGACAGTAGAAGGTTCTTATCTAAGAAGTATTTGAAGGGGTGAGAACAAAAAGGGTTTAACTGATTTTTTTCACAAAATGACTTATGGGTATCGTTGGATTCAGCGTGAAATTATCTACAATTATACATTCTCAAAATACCGAAATGAGGCATAAGAGTCTAAAAACGGTTTATCTGTCACAGGAATACAGTTCGCTTAGCATAAAAACATTATTATATTTATTTTATTATATTATATATTTACAGTAATTGTATGAATAAGTACTATAATTAGTCTTTTAAAATAGAATTAATACATTTTCAAGCAAATTAAACTTACATAAACCTTTTCTATTACCTTATAAGCACTCATGAAGCCGTTGAAGTCAATTTTATGGAAACTATCAATTTGACAGTTAAACTCTTTTTATTCTCAACCCTTCAATTAAGATAGAATAGCGAAAAAAAAAAGGAAAATTCTCACCACGCGGCTGAAACTGCGAGGCGCAGCTAGTTAAATATAATTATACCTATTAGTCTACAACTTTAACCACTGAGTTTCACCAGTTACGACATAAATAGAGCCGAGACGTGAACAGCCAGTAACGGCATGGCTAGTCCACGATTTGGCTTACTAAATAGTGGCTTGGAGTTTTTCGGAAGTATCAAATCAAGATTTTAAGTGGTGATAATCGAACCCCGAACTAGGTGGACCGACAAACTGATCAGAACCGCGGGGTGCCAATGGATGCAGGAGACAAATAGCCAATCAAAGTAGTGCTCTATAGTTACTACGAACTAGTGGTAGTGGTAGGACTATTTCGCAAAGTTCGCATAGGTAGGTAGGCACCATCGCTTTGCTAGTTTTTCTGCCGCCAAGTAGTAGTGTTTCGGTTAGAAGGGCACTATAGCTTGTAAATTATTATTTTTTTATGTTAAAGGGAGCAAACAAGCATACGTTAATAGCATAGTTAATGGGAAATGAGGCTTTATGATCTGATCTGATCAGTCTAGTTATCTTATTATGTCTCAGGACGTGCGCAATGCAATGTCACGCGAAACACTATAGTGTGGAATTCCGAGAGCAAAGTTGTAGATCTACCTATAGTATAAAATGTATACGTATAAATATTTTTACCGTCGTATTGCCAAGTTAAAAAAAACGATGTGCATGTCGAGCAGTTGGACAAATTGGCTAGTGTGCGATGCATCGGTGAATCGAAAAGTCAGGAGTTATGACGTGTGGGATGTCGATTGATCAAAGCGTACATAAACCGTGTCATCCATTGGAGCGTATGAAGTCTTTTGCAGCTTGGAATCGATTTAATCTCTGTGGGGGATACCAGTGATGATATTCTGATTTTTCTGTAAAATTAATACATTTTGACTAATAACAATGTTGATAAATTCTAAATCATTCATACATTTAACTTTAAGATTTACATGCGTTTTAGGATGTTTAATTTCGTGATTTTTTTTTTATATTTTGGTTTATTTTAACAATTTTTATTTTTTTGTGATTGTTGCTTTATGCTGAGAAAGGTCAGTAAAAATTATATTTTTGCTTAATTTTGTACTTCTATCACATCCCTATGTGAGCGTATACTTCAAAGTCAAGTCAAAAGATTTATTGCAAATAGGCTATTTTTAGCACTTTTACAAGTCAAAGTTATTAAGGTACTTAAAATTAAGTTATTATACTAAGCATATAGAATTACAAAGTGATTATTGTGAAATATTACAAAGCAAGCCTATAACAATATATGAGCTTGAAAAAAAAGTTCTCTTTCTCACTACTGGTGCAAGCACTCCGGCACAATGCAGAACAGAAAACTCCGATCCGAAGCTTCGATTACACCTGTAACGAAGAAGCTACAAGAAACTTTACAGAGATGTATTTTTTTCTCTGACAGCCTCTATGGTGTGGTGGTTGAGCAAGTTGGCTCTTAACCCGGAGGCGGTGGGTTCGATTCCCATGGCAGGACAAGTATTTGTACACAGAGAGAAAAAAAGCGCCAATACTTTTTCTGTGTCTGGGTGTTGTGGGACCATGGTTTTCATAGTTCCTGGGTCCCTAGACACAGGGAATCCTATTTAGGGTCCAGGATCTATGGATGTGATCGTTGGGCGTTAATAATAATAATTAATAATAATTGGCATCCAACTTTCGAATTAGAATAATAAGATGTCTAAAAAAACGCTTTAACCACTAACAAATGTTAATAAAACATTTTGCCTACTTCTGTAAACAATTCATTTAAATATTGGCATTAAGCATACAATGTACCAAACCCGAGTGACAATGTAGTGGGAAATAAAATTTGATAGCCCCGTATTCATGCCACGGAATCGGCCCAATAAATGGATATAACGATGAAGGTAGAATACAAGATTGTTAGCTGGGTGTTGGTTTAAATCAGTTCTAAATATAGACTTATATATAGCAGCTTGAAATTCTGTGGTTCTAAATATTTCTGCCAATAAAATAATCACCTTGCAAGGGGCTTAAATATGAAAAAAAAAAAATAACGCCCAACGTTCAAAAGCGCAGGTACTTGTTTTATGTCTGGGTGTTGTGGGACAATGGTCCTTGTAGTTCCTGGGTCCCTAGACACAGAGAATCCTAGTTAGGGTCCAGGATCTATGTATGGATGTGATCGTAGGACGTTTATTATTTTTTATTTTATTATATGAAACTTATAATCAATCGTACTAGTTAAGTATTCAAGTGTCACTCGGACATAAAAATCAGCATCATCACACTATCACACTAATATTATAAAGGCAAAAGTTTGTATGTGTGTATGTGTGTTTGTGTGTATGTTTGTTACTCCTTCACGCTCAAACAGCTGAATGCATTTAGATAAAATTCAGCACCAAGATAGCTTATACACTGGATTAACATATAGACTACATTTTATCCCGGAAAAGTGTAATTTTTCCGCGGGATGAGCAAATAACTAAAATACTTTTTTCCGCGGGAAACCACGGAGCGCAACTAGTAATTAATAATTATAGCAAATACCCCAAAAAGGTAACACATGTTCCCGTAATTACTCCGACGACTTATCCGAAAATATCTCCCCATTTCAGAAATTGCCGTCAAACGTTTCCCCATACAGTAAACGCAATAGTTAGTTTGGTTGTTAGGCCCGGTCGTTACGCCAAATTGGTGGGGCATTATGGTATTAACACATGGAAATTTCCCGTTTATTCCCACTTCGGAGGTGCTAACGACTTCTCCCAACTCAAAAGTTAGATGGTGTTTTTTCGGACGAACTTTGGATATTTTCCTGGAACGCTTCGAGGTGAGTATTTCAGTTGTGATGCAGGAAGACTATGCTTAAACGTTTTTCTTTGCAATTGAGTGACGGAACGAGTAGTTTAGTTTTTATGAAAGCAAGCGCTTTTTTAATGATGTGAACAGCTAGTCGTTGCCCTGATGTTAAGTGACATGGCCACTCATAACAGAACAGTGTCACTCGGAACTGTATAGTAAAAAAGTTACGCGCGACACTGTACTGCGCACTTCATCCTGAGACATCAACACAGTCTCGTAATAAGATTACAAGCGTTGAGATTTTACTGGCCTAATAGCTCAGTTAGTAGTAGCTCTGCTTCCCGAACTGTAGGTTGTGGGTTCGATTCTCACCCAGGACAAACATTTGTGTGAAGGACATATGTGTTAGTTCTGTGTTTCGTGTTATATTGTATTCTATGTATGTATTTACAAACAAAAAGTATGTAAGTGTTCTATCAGTTATCTGGTTTTTATAGTACAAACTTTTCATGGTTAACCTCAAAAATTTATTTATGTTATATTATTATAGCTTCTGCCCGCAGCTTCGCCTGCTGCGTGGCCTGTGGGAAAATAATTCAACCACCAATTTCACAATCTTAAGGTTGGAATTTCGAAAAATCCTTTCTTAGCGGATGCCTACGTCATAACATCTACCTGCATGCCAATTTTCAGCCCGATCGGTCCAGTGGTTTGGGCTGTGCGTTGATAGATCACTATGTCAGTGAGTCGGTAACCTTTGAGTTATATATATTTAGATTTAAGTAGAGTAAAACGTAGCGCCAGGTTTTGATTAAAACAAGTTTGAATATAACTTATAGCTATTTTAAGAAAAGCTTGATTTTTATCGAATACCAGTAACTTATTACAGCTTGATAAATTAATGCGTGTCAAAAGCCGCAAAACGACGAAATCGTTGCCCGCATTACCGAAGGCGGATACCAATTTTAAATATTGAAACAGAAAATGTCAATCATGTTCTTTAACGCCACCCATTCACCGACCGATAAATCGATTGTCGTCATTGCTTATTCAGCCATTCACGGCACGACATTTGCATTCGCGGCAAGCCGGCTCACACGGCGCGAACCGGAACTCGTTCGGTTTTTTATTAAATTCGCGTTTACATTCATTTTATTGAGTGATGAGGTAGTTCGAATTCGGATGAGTTTGGCCATTGGTATATTTGTAGTATTTAAAATATAATTATTTAACTTCAAGCTATAATATTTACAATTTACATTCCTTCTTACAATAACAAAAACATTTTTTTAAAAAATCTTAAAAAATTTTTACTTGGCTAGCATGCTACATCTTCGATCGCATCGTCACTTCCCATCAGGTGAAACCGCGGTCAAATGGTAGACAAGTTTGAAGTATTAAAAAAAAATCTACGTGAGCCGGTATATTACTAAATTGGAGAAATAAAAAAGAAAATGATTGTTGTGTTAGGCGAGTAGTAGTGTTCTATGGGTGAGGCCTATTTTCAGCAGCAAAAGTCTTTTAGCAGATGATGTTGACAATGACGATTATGCAATAACAGATTGTATTGTAAATCAATTTGTAGGACTTCGGCGCGGTTTTTCAGTATCAGATAAAAACTATTCTTTGGATAAAACAAAACGCACTGAAATAAAAGAATAATTTTGTATAGTGAACACTGTAGTAATAATGGTACTTTTATTTTAGTCAGATTATAATTGGTTAGTTTTTAAAATTTATTCAGCCATTGAAAAATCGCACCTTATAGTATAGGACTTAAATAATAGATCCCGACATACATCGACCTTCACCGAGATGTTTATTTGATGAAACGTATTTTGTATTTGACGGCGGCTACGTCCAGTTATAAACTCTATGTGCAGCGGGCAGTACCGTAATTTACCCTATGGTGGCATTTAAATATATTACAGTGGCAATACCGGCAACTGTCATCGCTTCCCCGCCCATTTGGCTATATAAAGGGAGCGCTCGGTGTACTACAGATCATTCTTGTTCCAGACACGGCGCGGTATGGACATGCTGAAGGCCTATAGTTATATAGGTTGCAACCTACGCACAACCCGTTTCTGCTTACATATTCAATTTAATATGTCAATAAATATATTGCACATGGATTGCCTATTTCAGTCCAGAATACGATAAATTAACGACTCACAAAAAAAAAATTTACATTTCACTGGTATGATTATTAAACAAATTCTATGCCAATCGCAAGTATGAAGCCCATAGAATATGCAAACGTAAGGTTGCCTATTTTTTTCCAGTCATAACCCTCAATATATACACACATAAATAATTAATTGATTTAAAAATAAATGAATAACTATTCCTCTATTTTACTAATGAACTACTCCAAAATGATACACAGCATATACGAGTCTATCGCTGTCCTTTTCGTTCGGACGTTTTCTAGCAGATAATGATTTTTATGGTGATGTTTTGAAACTATGTTTAACTAGGTGGTAGGACTTTACTGCAAAGTTCGTCTAGGTAGGTACCACCGCTTTGCCAGTTATTCTGCCGCCAAGCAGTAGTGTGCAAGCACTGCTGTGTTCCGGTTTGAAGGGCACTGTAGCTAGTGAAATTACTGGGCAAATGAGACTTTATGATCTGATCTCACAGTTTAGTAATCTTATTACTAGATTGTGCTGATGTCTCAGGATGACGTGCGCAATGCAGTGTCACGAGAACCTCTACACTTTAGAGTTCCAAGTGACACTGCAGCTGGTATGGGCAGCCGTGTCGTTTAACATCAGGCGAACGGCTAGCTCGTCACGTCATTCCTTAACATAAAAAACAAAAAAACTAACACATGAAACACTAAATCTTGACTCAATATTATTAAATCAGAGGTACTCGTAGGAATAGTCACTTGACATAATGTTTCGGTTTAAATTAACAAGCTTTCATTACGCTGTTCTCCTAAAAAGTACCAGGTTAACATTACCATGTTAGAAGTATGATGATTTGGTTGTTTATACTCAATAATTTATTATTTATTTATTTATTCATCCATAAAACATAACATTACAGACCAGTCTAATGCGTTACATTTTATCACAATATAATTAAAGAACTTATTCATTTAACTTATTATGCTACAATTATTATTTAACCTTAAACCATTGAATTAATATAAAAACCTTAAACTATACATTACATACACGTAAATAAAACAAAATAGTAACAAAAACATCTGAAAAACAAAATACCTAATACACCTATACCTAGCACTTATAATAATAACTACCAAAAGCAATATAACACGATATAGCACTTCTCCAATGTCTATTAAATATAACATTTTGCCATGATTTTTTTTTATGTTAAGGAATTATGTGACTAGCTACCCGTTCGTCTGATGTTAAACGACACGGCTGCCCATATCAGCTGCAGTGTCACTCGGAACTCTAAAGTATAGAGTTTCGCGTGACACTGCACTGCGCACGTCAACCAGAGACATCAGCACAATCTAGCAATAAGATTACTAAACTGTGAGATCAGATCATAAAGTCTTATTTGCCCAGTAATTTCACTAGCTACAGTGCCCTTCGAACCGGAACACAGCAGTGCTTGCGCACTACTGCTTGGCGGCAGAATAATAGGCAAAGCGGTGGTACGTACCTAGACGAACTTTGCAGTAAAGTCCTACCATCTAGTAAATATACATATAATATAACGCACATTAAAATAATTTTAGGTATATTAAAGCCCCAGGACATTCCCTTACATCATTTTCCTCTAGACCTCTCTAACCGAAACAATTTTGACGCATAGCCCCCGTATGGTATTCGCTCATACTCGACAAGATAAACTTGAGACTCGTCGATTTATTATGTAAAACGTATCGGTCCCTCGAGAGTGGTATGTGGATAGAGTACTGCTTTAGGTAGACGGGTTCTAAGCGGGTAAAGTTATCTTAAGACATTATATTATGTGCTTTAGACCACACGACTGAAATAAAATTTATTTAGCTCCATCTGTCGGCCGGTATAACTTTGTCTATTTTTCAATTGTCATTTTACCGGATATACCAACACAATAATACAAATTTTAAGTAATTTTTATCTTTGTTATGTTGACAATGAAGATCTACATGAACCAACAACTTTCAACTTCCGTTCGCCTCGTCACGCAATCACCAGCTTACTCACTAAGTCAAGCGTGCGTTACTTCAAAAAGTTACAATAGTAAACCTATATCTGCAATAATGATTTTAAAAAATTGGAAACTATAGCTCAAAGGTAGCTCTTTCGGGTCAAACTGATGTACCAATATCGGTTGAATCCCAGTTGCATTTCATGAGCGGATTTCTCACTCGCTCTTCCATTGGTGAAAAGAACAACTACCGCTTGGTATTTAACTTCTGCTTTCTGAAACCATGTGTAAAATGTAACAAAGTTTACGTTACAAAAACGACAAATATTAGAGATTCAGATTGTAAATTTCCTAAAGTACTGCAAGCGTGTAAAGCCCATACAAACTAAACATTACTTTGATTAAAGAAGAAAATAATGTCCAATTCCCAGGTGGAAAAACTCAATTGGAAGCTATGTCACGTCCTCACATGCGATTCCGGGTCCGCATTACATGTAGTATAAGTCGAAACAGTAACATAACTAAGTAGAAACACTTTGAAATTCATTGTAATTAATTTTGTAGAAACATCTCAGGGGGGTTCGGGCGTCCCCGCAGTCTCCAGACAAAGCCTCCAATGTCGCAGCTATTCTTGGACGTTGCTTGACTCGCTGCCTGTCATCTCGCACACTTTTTAACCCGTCCACCTATTTACACCAAAATTATGAAATACAAATGCAAGAAGAGTAAGTTAAAACGGCAGATGCACGTCCTCACACTTAAAGTGCACCTCACGAACATTCGAGGATTGCACTCCAATCTCGAATCAGTCCACCACCCCCTAGAGACTAACAAACCCCACTTACTTTTTTTGACAGAGACACAGATGGAACTCACTCCCGTCGTCGGTGTTTCCATCAACATACAACTTGGGAGTCTTTAAGTCAAGAGTAAATAGGTTATTTCTGGGTAAGCGTGCTCCACCTTCGACCTCATCGTCACTTACCATCAGGTGAGATGTAGTCAAACGCAAACCCATCGAAAGTAAAAAAAAAAAAAAACATTAATAGTGCAGTCAATTTTTTGATGTGAAAGTTTTAATCAGAACTTTCACCGTTACTGAAAAGCATGAAAACAAAAAACTTTCTTCTAAACATTTTTTTTTTTTTTTTTTTTTTTTTATTGTTAGATAGGCTTGCGTTTGACCACTATCGCACCTGATGGTAAGTAACGATGCGGTCTAAGATGTAGCACGCTTGCCTAGAAACGTATTCAACGAGGGTTGATTTATTCATATTTAAACTTCAAAATGCTTGAATCAAACTAATTATTAAATAACTAGTTGCGCCCTACGGTTTCACCCGCGGATAAAAAGTATTTTAATTATTTGCTCATCCCACGGGAGCTTTTCATTTTTCTGGGATAAAATGTAACCTATATGTTAATCCAGTGTATAAGCTATCTTGGTACCGAATTTCATCCAAATCCGTTCAGCTGTTTGAGCGTGAAGGAATAACAAACATACACATGTGTGTATGTTTGTTATTCCTTCACGCTCAACATACAAACTTTCGCCTTTAGAATATTAGTGTGATTAGTGTGATATGGTATGGCACTGATTTTTAACAATAAAACATTCGCTACTGTTAATGATTATATTGATGTTGGCGTATATCGGATATTAAGTGAATTAGAGACCAAAGTAGAGGCCAAATTCAAGTCAATTGGAGGCCAAAGGCCACCTTGCGAATTCAGAAGAAATCCGCATTGGCAACTTCTGAATTTTTAAACTTTGTTACGGTACCAATTTAAAGGTTTGTTTATTGTGGGACATGGTACTTTGGGTTTATTTAAATAGCTTTTACGAGTACGCACGGAGATATTGTATTGTATTTTCTTTCTTGGTCAGTTTTTTTTTCTTAACTGAAGGACTTATTAAAGTGATTACTTATAATAAGCTTGGAGAGGATTCAGCCAGGAATAGCGCGTTGAGTAAAGGCAAGCGTGTATGATATTATCTTGTTATTACTTTTACAACAAATGGTAGACGTTCTTCTTATTATAATAAATATATTATGGATGTGTCGTGCGCAGCGACCGAATGGCGGGAACGAGCCGCCGCGCGGGGCCGCGGCCGGGCGCGACCGGTTGCTTCATGGTGTGCGCGCGTGCCGACCGGCCGACGCACACTAATGCGTGCGTGAACAAGCTAAATCTAGAATAATCTGCATGTTATTCTTTATCATCACCACCGTCCACAGGAACTACTTACTTAAACATAATTTTTTTCAACAACGAATGTTACATATATCGCGCGTGCCTACACAACATAGCAACATTGCAAAAACAAGACAAGATCGTCCCAATTTCATCCTTTTAAAACGCTTCAGTACACGTCAGGTCCCCATAATTTATCACGTTAAGTATCGCTTGTCTCAAATTAGAACCGACGTAAAGAAAAAGAGCGCTTTCAGAAGATTTTAGTTACTGAGTTCACCAAATTAAGCCATATAACTGCGCGGTTAAGTTAAAAATGTATCAAAACTGCATCAAAGGTGATTGATGAAATGAACCCGGTATATAATACACTCAATCTTATACAAACATTTGGCTGTCATAAAGCTGTGTCTCAATTGATCCCACACAAAGTCAAAGTCAAAGCATTTTATAGCATATAGGCTATTTTTAGCACATTTAAAACTCAAAATGATATAAGGTAATTAAAATCAAGTTATTGTACTTAGCATATAAAATTACAAAGTAATTATTGTCAAATATTATATAGTAAGCCCATTAGGTACACTTACAGTTTGAAAAAAAAAAGATGTTCTCTTTCCCACCATTAGTGCACAATTCGACTGAGCCTCAAAAAGTAGACCGCGTTACTTGCTTACCACTGCTCACCAGATCAAACAAAAGGGTGTCAAATTTGGCAGCTTAACCATGGTAACTTGTTAAGCTGCCATCAAAAAAACACTGCCAATAGCTGCCACAAAAAAGTTGCCAAAAAACCGCTTTGTGTGAGTGTGAGGTGACCTTTTTGCTCACAAAAAATTAAGAACCAGTGGCCAAAGTGAAATTACTGGGCAATTGAGACTTTATAATCTGATCTCACAGTCGACTAATATTATGATGATATGCGCAGTTCAGTGTCACGCCAAACTTTATGTTTTAGAGTTCGGAGTGACAATGTTCTGTTATGGGCGGCCATGTCGCTTAACATCAGGTGAACGACTACCTCGTCATAACATTCTTGACATAAAAAAAAAACACAAAATGATACAAGTCACGCACACTGACTATGTTATATGCTTGGTAATAGAGCCTTGAGCGTGGTAATTAATCAGACAAACACTAGAATATTCCGTATCTGAACGTTCCTTTTTATTTTCCAGTTACTGGAATCAAGAAAGACATCATACAGCTATTGAATAAAACTCCAGTAAATTTATGGGTTGTGTGCGTGATTTGATATCTAGTAGTAATCAATTACTAGTAGTTATTTACTACTAGTAATAAATTTTTTGACAGCCTCTGTAGTATGGTGGTTGAGCAGGTTGGCTCATAGTTTGATTCCCGCGACAGGACAAGTATTATGTACAGAAAAAAAGCGCAAATACTTGTTTTGTTTCTAGGTGTTGTGGGACCGTGGTCTTCGTAGTTCCTGGGTCCCTAGTTACAGGGAGTCCTAGTTAGGGTCCAGGATCTATGTATGTGATCGTTGGGCTTTTTTTTTGAGCGAGCTAATGCTGTTGCTCTCTATCGACCTTCACAGCGTCACTTTCGCTTAAGGCGCCCAGCTGTCACAAGTGGGAGGCAACTAGCTCAAGGGCACCCCTGGGGTGTGAGCCTCGGCTTGGGCCGTTGCCGGGATAAGAGGATCGAGAAGACTACGTCCACTGGAAGAGTGGACTCTATTGAAAGTCGCGACCGTTCTAGCTAACCTACGGGGGGTTAGTTGACCTCGCCGGCGGAGTCGGTGTCTGATTGTGTTACGCTGGTATCCTATACCGGTGCCGAAAGCGGTACCTGAGCCAGAAGGGCTAGACTGGTCCGGTGATCGTAGCGCAGCCGATACTACGGCAGCTATGGGATCATCCGGGTCGCTCAAGACGTGTCTCGGGCGGTGACGACGGGGTGTGTGATCGTTGGGCGTTATTATTATTATTGCTACGTAATTTTAGTTCCAACTTCAGCCAGGCTGTTTCTAATTTTAGACGTTTGGAAAATTGAAATGGACTGACGAAGGTACATTATTTCATTACGGATACCTCATGGTGTTTGATTCGTATGGAGCTACCGTATCGTAACAACCAGTTTATAGGATTAATACTTCTATAAAATTATGATTTTTATGAATTACTAGTTGTGTCCCGTGGTTTCACCCGCGGATGAAAAGTATTTTAATTATATGCTCATCCCACGGTAACATTTCACTTTTCCGGGAAAAAATGTAACCTATAGGTTAATCCAGTGTATAAGCTATCTTGGCACCGAACTTCATCCAAATCTATTCAGCCGTTTGAGCGTGAAGGAGTAACAAACATACACACATACAAACTTTCGCCTTTATAATATTAGTGTGATTATTAAAATAGGTAGTAGGACTATTCTGCAAAGTTCATCTAGGTAGGTACCACCGCTTTGTACTACGCAATAATGTATATAATTTATATAAGAATATATACAATATGCATACTTATATTTTAATCGAACTAATATATTTGCTCATTTACTGAGATAGATAAATTCTTAAACAGTATTAAAGCACTAGAAGTACACAATACAAGTTATAACAAACACAAAATCCAGTAAAGAAAGGAGATTTATTAGAGAAGCAATAACCCCAAAACAAGATGAAGTTACAATTATTTTAATTAACGTCATTAAAACTTCAAAGTAATGCCTGCGAGTGCTTCTTTATCTTAAGAATTTGTGTACTTAAAGTCAGAAGTAAAGCTTTCAATATCAGCCCCAGACATACTGGATAATGTTCACTACTGCACATAGACTTCTCCCATTAGGATGGGTTTTGTGTTTTGTTTTGGCTCCACACTTTTGTGTATTTAGCCAGTGTCAAGTAATGGATAATTTCTCAAGTTAATTAATATTAGATATATACTGGTGTCGATTCTGTGTCACATACTCTAAAGCTAAACTTAATTAATATATTTCCGTTTTTTTCATTTCCCCTTTATCAGAAGAGTACCGCCAAGTTTACTTTAGTTTTAGAAAATACGACACAGAATCGACACCATTATGTGTCAAGTCACAGTCCTAGTCACAAAGTTAAGTCATAGTCTAGTCTAGTCAAGTCATACTCCTAGTAAAGTGGTGGCTACTTTACCAGAAGCTTCTATGGAGTTTTGGAAACAACACGAAAAGAAACGTTTCACCATCATTATACCACTTTCCCACAACTTAACTTTAATACTAGGAACAAAAATAAATTGAAAGTTCCAAGATTCAGACTGCAGAAAGTTAATGGTTCATTTATGGGAAACTGTATACGCTTTTATAACAAGTTGCCCGACGGTATCGAACAATTGTCAATGCGTAAATTTAAATTATTCATAAAGTCAAACTTAATGAAAAAAGCCTATTACACAATAAATGATTATGTGTCGGACAAAAAAGCTTGGCCTGAATATCCCAAGCTTAACGGTATGAAATCTTAGGTACTTTGCCTATTGCCTATTTCTATCTATAAATTCAGTTTCTATTTGTAATGTTTATAATAAGATAATCACGGTATTTTTCTTGCACCGGTGTGACGTGGTGGTTATTTTTGTAACATATTCATTATCTCAACTGTAATGAATTATATACATTGTAAAAGACAGTAGAAAGAAGACAAAAAAAATACATCACTGTAAAGTTTCTTGTAGCTTCTTCTTTACAGTTGTAATCGAAGCTTCGGATCAAAGTTTTCAATTCTGCATTGTGCCGGATTGCTTGCACCAGTAGTGAGAAAGAGAACTGCTTTTTTTTTCAAACTCATATATTGTAATGGGCTTGCTATATTATTTGACAATAAGCACTTTGTAATTTTATATGCTTAGTGAAATAACTTAATTTTAAGTACCTAGTATAATTTTGACTTGTAAAAGTGCTAAAATTAGCCTATTTGCAATAAATCTTTTGACTTTGACTTTGACTTTGACAACTCATGCCTGTAATTCAGCACTAATCGAATATAATGCCACCAATTTTATGATCTTTTTCGTTTTCCCGCCAAAACTCGAGGGGGGTTTTAGAAGGGAGTTGGCAAGGCAATGCGTACTCTTCTGTTGTCCATTTGGCGCTACTTGGCCACACGTGTTATATAAAACTATTTCACTCGTAATTACGGCCATGCGTGTGAAGCCGCGGGAAGAAGCTAGTAAAAACTAAAGGTTTAACTTGAACGTATATAAACCTAATTAAAGGGTAAACATATATACAGAAATAATAAAAAATAAAATTGGCACGGCAAACAAAAACGCTTGCTCGCTTTCAATTTTTGACACCGTAATGAAAAATCACAACAACTCAAAAAGGGAATCTATAAAAAAAAAACCTTATAGGGTAAACCATCTAATAACTGGCCACTTTAGTATAATATAATGTGTGGACATCTCACACAACGGCATCTAGCGCCAAACTAAGCAAAGCTTGTATTATGGGAAACAGATAACTGATACAATACTTAGAAACTTTTTGTTTGTAAATACATACATAGAATACCATATAACACCCAGACACAGAACAAACACATATGTTCATCACACAAATGTTTGTCCTGGGTAGGAATCGAACCCACAACCCACAGTTCAGAAGGCAGGGTTATTACCAACTGAGCTATCGGGCCAGTCAAAGTGAACTGGCCAGTTCGTTTTAGTTCGTGTTAGTTTCCATACGGTAATAATTGTGAACTAATATGAAAGCTTATAGATAAGGTCATGTTAAACCATGATCACAGACGGCGTTACGTGAATGTAAGTCTTATTTCAAGCAAATGTAGTAAATTGTGGCCAAAAACTAATAGCGGCCAGTTTTAGCGGCCTATATAAAGCGTGGCTAGTACACAGGAAGCACATTAGTAGGCACAGCGTGATCAAAGGTACTGTTAATCTATCTACTGACAAGCTATTGAGGATACTAGAGACAATTAGAGATACCTATTGTAACCAGTCTTTGTAGTTCATAGATTTGTTATAGCAAGGACAAAACGGATCTGCGGGTGAAACCACGTTGTATATTGATATATACAATATTGATAGTACACAGTGTACTTTAAATATTGTATACAGAGTTAATTTTAATTTACCGGAAAGCTCTCGTACACTGATTCTTATCAATAAAACTAACAACGTTTGTTCTACGATATTTTTCTAAACTATGTACTTTTCACAATATTGAAAATTAACAGAATCTCGCAGAGACTACAATTTTCATTACTCTCAAGTCAATGAACGCGCTGCTCTCGGACGGCAATGCCGCAAAACCCCTCCTCGCTCCGCACCGCAGCCGGTCTCTGCACCGCACGCTACCCACCATGATACCTACAGTAAAAATTACAAGTACCTGCCAGTGACCGCTGTCGATAGGAACAATGCATCATAAAAACAGTAATAGCTACAACTACTGCCGTTTATGGTAGCTACTACCGATCGCTGCCCACCGAGTTTACTTACTTTGTTTGAAAATATTTAAATTTTTTAATGTTACATACTTAATGAGCACAAATGAGTAATAAACTGTAAGTTGTAAACGCGTTGCAGGTGATAAGGATGTTTTCCTTCATTGTGGACGACGCTCCAGGCTCAGTATTGTGAAACATTAAAACGTTTCGCAGCGTCATTGGTACTCGCAGCAGGATACTTTGGTGGGCGGCCGCGATCATGGTGGCTAGGCTGGAACTGCCCATGATCTCGCAAACGTTGTGTAGCGGCCAACATTGTCGACCAGCTCGGTGTCCGTCGGTTAGGAAACAGTTCTGCACAATCACGACAAGCCCTAGCCACATTGTCATTTGCTCTTGCTAGCACTCTAACCATTTCGGTGTATTCAATGCTTGAAAACTGATACGCCATCTTTCACATCGAAACTTGGCACACGCGATGCAGTAACGGGTGGCGAAAACGCATGCGATGCGTCCGCAACGAGCGTGATTGAGTGACTGACCTTGTCCCACATTATTTCGCTTCCGCCTCGGACTTCCCACCCGCCTTTTTTTAGCAGTATGCTATCTTTGTCACTCTCAAAGCGCGCTGCGTAGCTGTTTTCGCTTGATGGTGGAAACACGATAGACAATTAGACATCATAGTGTACAAAAATGCGTAGTGACGTTCTGACTCTCGCACGTGGTGGTGTACCCTTCGCCGCGTCGGTCCCTATTGCCATCCTGCCTGCACACGTCAATTCATTCATGTTTTTTTCCAGCCGTTTGGAAACGTCGTATCACATTGAATCGGTTGTTGCGGTTTTGTCAAAGTTACGGTGTTTTACAGATTAATGATGCATCAGAGACACAAAATAATAATAATAAGAATTTTTAGGAAAAAAAAATTTAAATTAGTATAACTAATATTCTTAGTTTTGATGATAGGAATCAGTGTACGAGAGCTTTCCGGTAAATTAAAATTATCCCTGTATATCAAATACAATATTTAAAGTACACAGTGTACTTTCAATATTGTATACATCAAATACAATATTTAAAGTACACAGTGTACTTTCAATATTGTATACATCAAATACAATATTTAAAGTACACAGTGTACTTTCAATATTGTATACATCAAATACAATATTTAAAGTACACAGTGTACTTTCAATATTGTATACATCAAATACAATATTTAAAGTACACAGTGTACTTTCAATATTGTATACATCAAATACAATATTTAAAGTACACAGTGTACTTTCAATATTGTATACATCAAATACAATATTTAAAGTACACAGTGTACTTTCAATATTGTATACATCAAATACAATATTTAAAGTACACAGTGTACTTTCAATATTGTATACATCAAATACAATATTTAAAGTACACAGTGTACTTTCAATATTGTATACATCAAATACAATATTTAAAGTACACAGTGTACTTTCAATATTGTATACATCAAATACAATATTTAAAGTACACAGTGTACTTTCAATATTGTATGCATCAAATACAATATTTAAAGTACACAGTGTACTTTCAATATTGTATACATCAAATACAATATTTAAAGTACACAGTGTACTTTCAATATTGTATACATCAAATACAATATTTAAAGTACACAATGTACTTTCAATATTGTATGCATCAAATACAAATATTGTATACATCAAATATATACATCCCAATTTCATACTTTTGAATTGGCGTAAAACGTATACACTTGGTACTTCACATAATATTAACAAATAATAAACAATTTTCATTCTTTAATTTCTGTCCATCCTGAGGTAGCCTGGAAGAAATCACCCAATGCGATAAGACCGCCCTTTGATCTACCATTGTTATTAAGTTTTCGAAGGTGCATTGTTGTAATATATATAGTAGTGTAGTTAGTTGGTGTTTAATAAAGTATTATCGTATCGTATCGTATTGTATTGTATTTTATTGTTATTTTGTATTGCAATTTCATTCGTTTCTGACTGACCTTGTCATTTATGCAGAGGCATATGAGAATAGGGGGGTGATCACGAAACTTTGATTGCAATGCAACAGGCGGAATTTCCATACTAATTATGCATATAAACTGCATATGCAAACTGTCAAATCCATACAATTTTTTTGTTTCTATTGGTTGCAATCAATTTAAGTGATCGCCCAGCAAGTCAGTCAGAATGTATGAAGGTTCCAGGTATGAAGATCCCAGGTTCATACATAGCCACAACCTTCTTTTGTACTTGCGTGCTACATAAATTAATACAAATAAAGGGTATGAATATTATGTGAATTACCTCTGTGGTGTAGTAGTTGAGTAGGTCGGCTCATAACCCGGAAGTGGTTTTGGAAGTTGACGCAAATACTGGTTCTGAGTCTGAGTGTTGTGGGACCCCATGGTCCTCGTAGTTCCTAGGTCTTTACTCACAGGGAATCCTAGTTAGGGTCCAGGATCTATGTATATGATCGTTGGGCGTTATCACACTAATATTATAAAGGCGAAAGTTTGTATGTGTGTTTGTGTGTATGTTTGTTACTCCTTCACGCTCAAACGGCTGAATGGATTTGGATGAAATTCGGTACCGAGATAGCTTATACACTGGATTAACACATAGGTTACATTTTACCCCGGAAAAGTGAAATTTTCCCGTGGGATGAGCAAATAATTAAAATACTTTTTATCCGCGGGTGAAACTGCGGGGCGCAACTAGTTATTAATATTATTAGAATGTTAAAGAAGCGATGGCGCTTTTCCAGTGCATAACCTCGTATATAAGTCTGCTTTTGTTCTAAAGTGAGAAGAGTACAATGTTCGATTCTCACATTAATAAAGTTCGAAATGGCCATCATAAAATAACAAAATCTATTTGTTGAAATTGAACTCATTCAGACGGAATAGACCGACGCTGCATAGTCGTTGAGAAGATTTTATTTTATCGGGCATTAAATATTTAAGAAGTGGGTTCATTGACCCCCTCAAATCCTCCAGAAACTACGGAGGGATTTTCATAGCTCGGCAGCAGGCACGGATATTCTAAATATTAAAAGATAGCATCTTGAAAGAGCAGTTGAGTTTTCTTAGTTCCATTCCGTCAGCGGATTATGAGAAATGTGGGGTTTAATTCGTTTTTGAAGGATTTTGTACATTTTGAAGTTGTTTGTTTTATTAAAGTGGATTACAGATGAAAATGAATCAAATGTCTGGTGTCCTAGTGCCCTTTCATATAAGCGTTTATACCGAGTTAATGTAAATTCTATGCAAGTGATAATAAGGTTTATATTATTATAGAAACTTACGTGAGTAGTACTCAAGACTACAACTATTACATGACTATTACACGACGACTACGAGTTATTCGACTGTATTTCGTGAGTGTTAGCCGTGTAATAGTTGTAGTAAGGGTTCATATTGTACCTACGTTTAGCGCGTCAATTATTCATATTCATATATTTTTTTTTATGTTACGAAATGACATGACTAGCTGGTCGCTCGCCTGATGTTAAGCTACACGACTGCCCATATCAGTTGCAGTGACACTTGAAACTCAAAAGTATGGTTTCGCGTGACACTGCACTGCACACGTCATTCTGAGACATAAGTCTAGCAATAAGATTACTAGACTGAGATTAGGTCTTAAGTCTCATTTGGCCAGTAATTTCACTAGCTACAGTGTCCTTCAAACTGGAACACAGTAGTGCTTGCGCACTACTGCTTGACGGCAGAATAACTGGCAAAGCGGTGGTACCTACCTAGACGAACTTTGCAGAAAAGTCCTACCACCTGTTTGCATTAATGTACAATTTATATATTATGTCAGGTCTTAACAACTAGTTAAGTAGGTACATGAACCCTGTAAGGGCGCTTGCAACTGAGTGCGATTAAAAATAAATTAATTGATTTCAATTACATAATGGATATATCGTCAAAATTTAATAATATAATATTTTCAAGCATTTAATTATATTTATTTAATTATTCAATTAATTACCTATTGAATATGGCAACTCAATAGGTAATATGCAATTAATCTAATCAATCAATTTATTTTAGTCTTTTACTGCTACTACCCACTCTTTACAAAAATAAATAGGCGAAAATCATTAGTAGGAGGTTCGTGAAGATAGTCACAAAAGTGGCAAAGATAAATAGACAACAACGAGAATTGCACCCAATGGTCACTTGCTTTAGATGGGTGACCACTAAAAAGTGGTGTTTACAGCTGAGCGCTATCGTGCTTTTGGAGGGCACGTTAAGCAAGTGGTCCCGGCTATTTTGTAAGATAATATACACACCGGCACAATTAGCGGAACACAAAAAAGCAGGATTTTAAAATCTTTTACTTGAGGAACTGGCCAGTTATGATATATATATTTTTTTTTTGATGTTTTGGCTCCACACTTCCGTGTATGTAGCCAGTGTCAAGTTATTGATAATTTATCAAGTTAATGATATTTTACTCAAATATGTGTCAAGTCACAGTCGAAGTCATCAAGTCAAGTCATAGTCAAGCCATAGACTAGTCAAAGTCATACTCCTAGTAAAGTGGTGGCAACTTTACTTGAAGCTTCTATGGAGTTTTGGAAACAACACGAAAAGAAACGTTTCACCATCATTATACCATTTTCCCACACTCACGCATGTAATCCAGCACTTAACGAATAGAATGCCACCAATTTTATGCACTAACACTGAAAATAATACAAGTTTTGGAAAATAATACAATGCGGTGACACAATCTTTTTCGCTTTCCCGCCAAATTTCCTTATAATATTTTTTAATTTATTGTCAAATTTGAAAATAGAAAATTAGATTACATACACTTTTTTCATTCATTTGTTTTATTTTCCCGAACAATACGTTTTGTTACCAAGATAAATCTTGCAGCTTAAACTCAAAATTAAACAACTTAATGTAAATGGGCTAATATTAGCACTATTATAAGTCATTAAACTTAAAATACTTAATTTATGATGTTGTTCTTACTAATACCTATTTTACTACAAAACGGAGAAAGAACAATGATTGAAATTTTGTCTCCAGAACTGAACTTTTTTAAAGCAAATAAATAATACACTCAACGTTAAATACATAGGACCTGGAACTTAACTGAGATTTTCTGTATCTAATTTAGGGACCTAGGAAACACAAGTATTATGATCCCAAAACAATCATACTCGGAACAAGTGCTTATGCAATTTTTGACGTGATAACGTGTTATAAATCGATGAACCCCGACTGCACGTATGAAAAAGTATGACTGACTGTCTCGTTCCACCTGATCCCAGCGTGCGAGCGAGAGCGCGAAACAAGCAATAGAGAGGCACGATCGGGCTAAGTGTTTTTTTTTGTTTTGGCTCCACACTTTTGTGTATTTAGACAGTTTCAAGTATTTGATAATTAAGTCAAAAGTCAAGTGAAGTCCAAGTCATCAAGCTAAGTCATAGTCTTGTCAAGTCATACTCCTAGTAAAATGGTGGCAATTTTACCAGAAGCTTCTATGAAGTTTTGGAAACAACACAAAAAGAAACGTTTCACCATCATTATACCACTTTCCCACACTCATGCCTCTAATTTGGCACTTTTCGAATAAAACGCCACAAATTTTATGCACTAACACTGAAAATGACATCAGTTTTGGAAAATAATACAATGCGGTGACGTAATCTTTTTCTTTTTCCCGCCGAAAACGCAAATTTTTTTACATTATCACGTAAAATTATCGTCCGTAAACCGACTTTACAGACAACCATGTTTTTTCATGTGCACAAAAACATTATTATTCGATATTAACGGACACTTTAAATTTGGTTAACAATTTATCAGATTGTCAAATTACATTGGCGTGTAAGTGGCTGTAAAAAGGATTTATTGACTTAGTCCCGAGCTAGTATTACATGGGATTAAAATGAATCAAACGATTGACGTTTTTAGGGATACACTTTATGCACAGACAAGAAAATCGAAATAGACGGCACATTCAAAACTGGAAAGTGAACCCAATAAAGGAGGTTATCACAATGAGTTTACATGAAATGAGAAGCTGAAAAATGGATCATGACGAACATGAACATAATAGTGAATTCTAAATTACTCCGAAATCTCTCTAAAAAACTTTACTTCATTATTAAAAACTTTTTAACCTAAAAGAAGATTGAAAAATTTGGAGGTTAGAGCCTTTAACCTCCAAATTAGAATATAACCTTGACTCATGTTACAAATCGATCAATCATTGATACAAACATTATGAAAGGAGTTTTGGCGGGAAAATGAAAAACATCGCATCACCGCATTGTATTATTTTCCAAAACTTGTGTTATTTTCAGTGTTAGTGCATAAATTTGGTGGCATTTTATTCGTTAAGTACTGGATTACAGGCATGAGTGTGGGAAAGTGGTATAATGATGGTGAAACGTTTCTTTTCGTGTTGTTTCCAAAACTCTATAGAACCTTCAAGTAAAGTTGCCACCACTTTACTAGGAGTATGAATTTGACTAGACTATGACTATTACATGACGACTTCGACTGTGACTTGACACATATTTGCGTGAAATATCATTAACTTAATGAATTATCAATTACTTGACACTGGCTAAATATACAAAAGTGTGGAGCCAAAACATGAAAAAAAACTGGGAATATGTCATTTGAGTTATGCCTTCTGTCTAAGTCTGTGTTTCCAAAACTCCATAGAAGCTTTTGGTAAAGTTGCCACCACTTCACTAGGAGTATGATTGACTAGACTAGACTATGACATGACTTGCCTTATATTAATACATATTAATTAACTCGAGAAATTACCAATTACTTGACACTGGCTAAATACACAAAAGAGTGGCGCCAAACCAAAAAAAAAACTCATAAGGAAGGAGTATATATGATTGCCGATTCACTCGAACACTCCACAAAGGACATGTTCCATAACGGTACTCGGCCTCCAACAGGTACACAATGCATACCAATGGAAAGCTTATTTAATGGGCTTCTTGAATATGTACATTATATATTTTATTGTACCGCCAATTTTATTTAATTTGGTTTTAAAAAATAGAAAAATAAATGGTTTGCGCTAAGCCAAAACAACATGACAACATCAAAAAAAAAACTGTGAACTACCAATGAGTGACAGTGACATTCATTATATAATTTCAAACGGTTTATTTTTTGTTTTTTTGTCTTCTTAATTCCGTATAATTATACTAGCGCAGCCAAGGCTAAAAATAGTACCATTATATTAGAAAGTAGAAACGTTTTCTTGTAGAAACTACGCAGGAACTAATACTACATCTCTTTGGTAGAAATAACCTCTTGGAGGGTGTATGTTCGTTTGCTATGTAGGTACAATATAAAATAATAAGACGTGAGCTAGGTTAAATGAGCTTCAAGTGCTTAGGCCATAGAATTAGTATAAGTATTGGAGGTTAAGCCTTTTCTCTTTCCTAAGTAGCCAGTGCAGTGACCTACAGCCTATAGGGTTACAAAACAAATAAAAAGACATTCTTAATCTAACAACCATTTATTTATTTTTAACATCTTCCCTCATCAAAATCCCATCCAGGAAGCTAGCAGGTGGTGCCAAACTATCTTGAAACCTAGCCCATCCCAGATACCACACATTGTCATCACATGTGCACAGCAGGTTCACTAGATGTTAGTGCAAAAGGTTCAACAGGTTGATGGGCGATATTTTCGTGGGCTCAGATCCAACAATCGTTGCATGCAAAAACTTCATCAGGAATCTAGAAAGATAATTATTACCATATTATTGTTATTGCAATTTATTGAAGTAAAAACAGGTTGTATGATAGAATGACTTCAAGGCTTTTGCTTAGTTGCATTATCACTCATATGGGCTATAGAAAGCAGAAGAATAGATGGAGAATGTCTTGTCACTGGATCAACTTCAACTTGCTGTGATGAAAGCAGCTCATGGATAATATCAGTAAATAAGTGCTTCACAGGTTCACTAGATATCAGTAGAATATGTATATTTTGCTTAAAAATGATAGCTGATATAAAATGGGAATCAATAATAGAAGTAACAAAAACCTGTTTATTACCTATCATGGGAACATTTGAATTGCAATGTAATTCATCTCTTCGCTTCTTATATGCAGTCTGCGGCGATGCCTTCCAGAACGCCTACCCAAAGAAATTCCACAAGATATGCATACACACAAATATCCAAGTTGCTATGATGTGAGTGATCTTGAGACTCCACACGGTTTTCAGCCTCACTTGCCACAAGGATGTCACATTCATGGCAGACAGTCACTATCAGTTAACTGCAACATTAATCATCATTAGAATAAAATTACTTCCTTCTGAAGTTCAAAGTTGGTACCAGACCGACGATTAGTAATACCAAAGTATGAAGTCCTAACTTGATGGCTGATTAAATAAAGTTAAACCAAGTGCTTACCACACAACCGCACCATTTCTCAACAACCAAAAGATGTTCAGGGCTAAGCTCTATAGCCCAGTATTCATGCAATTGAACGGCAGACCGCAGAAGTATACTAGTTTATACAGACAGCCATATTGACCAGTCTGAAAAAAAAATTACCACATGTTAGAAAAATATCGATACGACAAGTAATTCTGTAGGCATAATTAAGTATGAAATACTACTTTTTACATACATAAACAGGGCGCAGCTCAATACCTTTGATCAATAATATGCACAATAGCACTGTAGAGCACACAACGAACAACAGCGTCTTTCGCGAAGTCAATGTTCTTGTTCACAATCACAACAAAACAAAACTGTCTTTTGGCGAAGTTTGGTATAGGGCGCGAAGTCTCGCACTGGGCGGAGGAGGGCAATCACAACTCGATGTACTAGGCGTTATCGCCTAGTACGTCGATCACACATCCCATCACATCCAAATACAACAAACGAACTAGCAGCGTAGTGCGACAGTGAGGTTACCGGCATTTTGATTTGAAATAGGGATGTCCATCGTATGATGGGTTTACGATTATTTCATTATTCACATTTTGTATGAAGATCGATTAATTGAATACACCGATTGACTTTTTAGATCGTATTTCTTTTCCTTTTTATTATTTGAGAGGCTTGTATGTTTTTATCATTATTGATTCAGGAATAAAATATTTAAGTTAATTTATGCTCAAAACAAACAAAGCAGGCTTAAAACACTCGTGATTAGAAAATTGTTGGGCAGGTTAGGTAGTCATACATTTTTAAATGGATTCCTAAATAAATAAATGAGGCTCAACGATCACATACACAGATCCTGGACCCTTACCAGGATTCCCTGTATCTAGAGACCCAGGAACTTCGAAGATCATGGTCCCACAACACGAATTCCAAGAAAATGCGTTTTTTTTCTCCTGTGCACAAATACTTGTCTCACCATGAGAATCGAACCTGCGTGCCTCCAGGTTTTGAGCCAACCTGCTCAACCACCACACCACGAAAGCTGTCAAGGCGGTGGAAGATTTAAGTTTATTAAAACCTAGCTCCGCCTATATATTAAATGATGATGCATCGTATTTATGAATACCATCATACGACTTTTATGCCTATAGAGCTCATTGAGTCCGATAAGGTCAGTTAGAAAAAGGGTGACGTAAACTAGGTACTCAATAAGAGGCGTTTGAAATATAGTTATTCAAATCGATTCACAATGTTTGATTATTCTGGATAATCGATTTTCCCATCTATAGATCCCCGATTCCCATCCTTGGCGCTCGACTTCTGTGGGGCTGCCATGCATCACTTGGTGATGCCAGTAAATATAGATTTGTTTTCTACTACTATTTTTTTTTAAATTAAAATTACAATTAAATGGCGGTGTCATAAAATTATTTTATGGGCTAAACATTATCTACAATAATTGCACTACACAATAATATAAGTCACTGTGTGGTTGGTTACCAAGTACCAACTCCCATACAAAACCATACCGTGTCCTTTCAACAAACGGTTTACACCTCGTAATGCTTCTTCAAAAAGTAAACAGAGACATACAAACAGTATTTGTACAGCACTATAATTTTTAGGAAAACCCACTGTAAGGTTGTCTGCCTATAGGGCTCAATTTACATTGCGCGGGAGAGTAAAAGCAAACGGAATTATAGGTAAGTACTATGTACTTCTAAACTAATATTATAAAGAGGAATGTTTTATTGTTTATGTGGATTGGATAGGCTCTGAAACAACTGAACCGATTTGGATAATTCTTTCAACATTAGAATCCTTTTTTTTTTTAGAGAGGGAAATGCCCTTGCACTTCCCACATACTCCTTTCCACCACCCCTGTGGAGGCAGGGGGTATGTGGGACCCGAACCCACTAAAACCCCCCCGTGAACCCTCGTCCGCCGTACCGGGGCGAGAAGGGGCAGTCCAGCCAGCTCGCCCCCGGCCATTAGAATCCTACATTATCCCTGATGAACATAGGCGATATATAATGGCCGTGCAAGGCCGGGGCGGACCGCTAGCATATAATAATAATAATCATGAACTTTCAAACAATAATAATCAATAATAATGAACTGTCAAGTTCATTATTGTGTCAAGTATGAACTAAGCATTCGTTTGGACGTCACACTATTTTATTTTTTCATAATAGATTTTTTTTAAAATCTATTTTTTTAAGGGGCTTTTAAACAAAGTTTATGCCAGCCCCATTCATAATAGATAGGCTTGCGTTTGAACACATTTCTCCTGATATTAAATGACGTAAAGTTCATTGTGTTATGTATAGTTCCGTTCGACTGCAATTTAAATTAAGCTAATGAAGTGTACGAAGTGTTTTTTTGGTACATGATCTAAAAACAAAATTCCATCTAGCATGTCTGATGCGGAGTTCCGGACCCTGTGGCCATATCTTTACACATGCACAGTTCCATCGTGTCAACTATTCAACATTCTGCATATACTGCAAGCCACTTTCAACCTTATTGCTTTGACTTAAACGCGAACTGGGACAATGCAAATGATAAAAAGATACATGCTAGATTTTGGCATGAGACAGAGATTGGCTTTTGTGACGTTTTTGTTATTGCCCAGTGGACTATGACGGAAATTTCGACGGTTTTTCTATGCACGTGGATATTTGAAGCGTGAAAAGCGAGATAGGATGTTTTGTTCCAAAAATACGTTTACTTTTTTTTAGATGTGTTTCGATAAACCTATTTTTTTCCTTATTCAAATATGACATGTGTTTGTAATTTAGCTAGGCACAAAACGGAACACAGTAGTACTTGCACACTACAGCTTACCGGCAGAATAATTGGCAAGGCGGTGGTACGTATCTAGACGAAATTTGCATAGAAGTCTACCACCTAATAAACTCCTACCCCAAAAAATATGAATCGAACTTATAATCTTCGGTCTTTTCTCAAGATTACAACATGGAGTCCTTCAAATGGGGTGACAATACATTTCTTAAGGGTAGTCAACGTATCATCAGCGCCTCCTCTTGCAGATGTCCATAAGCGTCAGTACCACTTACCACCAGGTGGGCAGTTTGCTGTTTGCCACAGATAAAAACCAATGCACCTATGAGTAGGCTAATTTTATTGTACTTAATTTGAACTGACATCCATCCGTCTCTAAAGCCAGGATATAATTTTTATCCTTCAACCCCGTAAGTTGGATAATTTACGGAGTTTTTGGTTTTGGAAATTTATTTATTTATTTAGAGATTATTATTGTTATTAAGAGACCAACAGCATTAAGATTTAAGCCTATTGTAGCTTATATGTTAATCCAGTGTATAAGCTATCTTGGTATCGAATTTCATCCAAATCCATTCACCCGTTTGAGCGTGAAGGAGTAACAAACGTACACACGTACACACAAACTTTCGCCTTTATAATATTAGTGTGATTAAGAATCTGCTCCTATTTTTAACTCGCTTAAAAATATAGTAGAATTTGTGGTTAATCAAAAGTAAGTGTTAGAGTGGTTTTTTTTTTAAATTTAAACACCGCTTGAACTCCTTCTTCTCCCAATCTTATCATATATCAAATTTTAACATCTCAGACTATCTAATTATTCGCATAAGAATCAGAGAGAAAAACCAACGAACCACAGACTAACTCGGCTTAAGCGATACGCTTATCGATTAATAATTGTTGCCATTAAATAAACAAAATAATATTCAAGCTAAATGAACTGTCTGTAGGGACACACGTTTGTTTACGTTGACGTCGCCAGCGCCGACCTATTTAAGGGGCGCGTGATTAAATTAAAGCGGAGTCGCGTAGGAGTCGCGTAACAGTAAGCAGTAGAGTTGCACGAGAGTTGCATTAGAGTAGCATTCGGAGACGCGTGTCCTCACATACTCCGGGCTTACTCATTTTATATTGTTAATTGTGTGTTCGGTTCGCGAGGACAATATATGTGGTAAAAAGTAATAATTAATTTTTAATTTATCCCATTCCGGCAGTGAGATTATTAGTGAACAATAGGACCCCCGCAAACTGGTGACACCCGCGTTTTTTTGTTACTTACCGGAATGGAGGAATTGTGAAGTGCTTAAACTTTTTTTTTATGTTCGTTTTTTTGAACAGTTTTTTTACTTATCCTTTTTATGTTCGTTTTTTTTTGAACTGAACCTTTTTTTGTGTCGTAATAACGGCAGCCGCGCACCCGTGCACTTAGAATTGTATTTTTTTTTCGTGATCATGATGAATCCAGCACCCACGAAGCCGTTAATGTCGGCAGCAGATAGTGCTTTAATTTTAGCGGAGATAGCCAAACTCAACGTGCGAATGGCGGAAATGGAAAGGTCGAAGCCAATGAGCAGGCAAGATCCTAATAGTCGACGTTTTCCTTCACGTTCCCGACAAAGAAGTAAAAGTAGAGGCAGACGTGACCCTCACTGGCTATGTTTTTACCACTACCGATACAAAGACAACGCTACGAAGTGCATATCACCGTGTAACTGGAAGAAAGCGGAAAACTAGAGGAGGTGCAGGTATCTTCGGTGGTCCCCTGCATCAAGACCAACAACCACCGACTATGCGTAACAGATCGTGAAAATGGTATGCGTTTTTTGGTTGATTCTGGTGCGAATATCTCAGTGCTTCCCCGTGGACACAGGTCAGTGCGTGATTGCGAACAAAACTGTGAGTATAAACTTTATGCAGCTAACGGAAGTGAAATTAGGACATATGGCACAAAGACTATTACACTTAATCTTAATTTAAGGAGAGCTTTTAAGTGGACATTCGTTATTGCCGATGTCAACCAGCCCATTTTGGGAGCTGATTTTTTATATTATTATGATTTACTTGTCGATATAAAGGGCAAACGATTAATTGACCAAGTGACAAAATTGCATGTCGTTTCATCAATTGTTAATTCAGATCAGTTATCGATTTTTACGATCGTTGAGACTCATCCGTTTTACCATCTGTTAAAAAAGTATCCGGAACTAACGAAGCCTTTATCTTTTAAAGAACCTCCGCGTCATAATGTATTTCACCATATTGAGACGACAGGCCCACCGGTACATGCAAGAACAAGACCGTTACCACCGGACCGCTACAAAAAAGTACGCGAAGAGTTTAGGTTAATGCAGGAGATGGGAATATGTCGCCCTTCGAAAAGCGCATGGGCCACTCCTTTGCACGTAGTGCCTAAGAAGGATGGTCAGATACGTCCATGTGGTGACTATCGTGCTTTAAATGCCATCACAAAGCCCGATAGGTATCCTATTCCACATATAAAAGACTTCACGTTCATTTTAGCTAACAAGAAAGTTTTCTCCCGGATAGATATTAATAGAGCTTATCATTTTATCATGGTAGCTCCGGAGGATGTAGAAAAAACAGCAATAACAACACCTTTTGGTTTATATGAGTTTCCACGCATGTCTTTCGGTTTGAGAAACGCCGCGCAAACATTTCAGCGTTTCATGAATAATTGCGTATTACAAAATTTGGAATCAGATTTTCAGAAAGAACATCCTGAATTTTCAGAATTTAAGCCGGAATTTGTATTTTCTTATTTAGATGATTTGATTATAGCAAGCGAAAATGAGTTATTGCATGAACAGCACTTAGACGCAGTTTTTAAACGATTAGAAAGCTTTGGTATTACGATTAACATCTCGAAATGTTCATTGGGTCAAGAGAAAATCGAATTTTTAGGCCACGAAGTTTCAGTTGAAGGACTTAAGCCTTTAGACAGCAAAGTCAAAGCCATCATTGACTATCCAAGGCCAAACACCATAGAAGAACTTCGCAGATTTTTAGGCATGGTAAACTTTTATAGAAATCATCTACCTCATGCAGCGAAATATCAGGCCGAGTTAAATAATTATTTACATCGCGGTAAAAAAAAGGACAAGTCAATCATTGTGTGGACAGAAAGTGCTATTCAAGCTTTCGAACAATGTAAGCTTAGTTTGAAGAGCGCTACGTCATTAGCGTATCCCTTGTCCGATAAACCACTTGCGATTATGACGGACGCTTCAAACAATGCCATTGGTGCGGTTTTACAACAGCAGGTTAATAATAGCTGGGTTCCTTTAGGTTATTATTCCAAGAGATTGACTGACGCGCAACAAAAGTACAGTACCTACGATAGGGAATTACTTGCGATATATTTGTCAATGCAGTATTTCAGGAACATGTTTGAAGGCCGCAATCTAACCGTTTATACTGACCACAAGCCATTGACTTTTGCATTTCAGAAGATGGGTAGCATTAAAGAATCTCCGCGACGTACTCGACAATTACTTTATATTAGCGAGTTTACTACCGATATTCGTCACGTGACAGGACAGCAAAATCACGTGGCGGATGCTTTAAGTAGGATTGAGATAGATACCATTTCATGCCCAAACGTAATTGATTATACTGAAATTGCCCACATGCAGCGTAACGACAAAGAGCTTAATGAGCTATGGTCAGCAAAAAATAGCAACTTTAAACTGATGAAAGTGACGATGCCATGGTGTAGCGAGCCGATTGTTTGCGAAAGCTCAAGTGGCTATACAAGACCGTACTTACCCGAAAAGTTTAGACGATTGGCATTCGAGTCGATACATAATTTAAGCCATCCAGGTATTAGGACATCTAGAAAGATGATATCTAGTAAATTTTTTTGGCCTGGGATGCAAAGAGATTTAGGTATCTGGACTCGTTCTTGTCTAGAGTGTCAGAAATCAAAAGTGCACAGACACACCATGTCGGCACTAGGGCAGTTTTCACAGGTAAGTCGTTTTGAACATTTACATGTAGATATAATAGGTCCGTTACCAACAACGGAAGAAGGCTACAGATACTGTCTTACCATGATAGATAGGCAGACAGGCTGGCCGGAAGCTTTTCCGATGAAAGATATTTGTGCTAGGACAGTGGCTAAGATAGTTTATGAAGGTTGGATTACGCGGTATGGTGTACCTGTATTTTTAACTAGCGATATGGGTAGGCAATTTGAAAGTAGTCTGTTTACTCAGCTAATGAAGTTTTTGGGCGTAAACAAGTTAAGGACTACTCCATATCATCCACAGAGCAACGGTGCTATTGAAAGATGGCATCGAAGTTTTAAGGCTGCATTAATGGCCAGATTAAATAATAGAAGCTCGTGGATAGACGAAATGTACACAGTAATTTTAGGTTTGCGTGCGGCGCCTAGATCAGACACTGGTGTATCCGCGGCAGAATTAACCTTCGCAAAAACGTTAAGGCTTCCTGGTGAATTTTTTGAAGTAAGTGACAGTAAAATTGCAGACGGCGAGGAATACGTTAAGCATTTAAAAGAAACGATCAGCAACTTAAGACCTAAACCTATGGTTCACAGAGATTCGAGAACAATTTTCGTACACCCAGATTTGAAAGCATGTAAAAAAGTTTTCGTTAGAAATGATTTTGTGCGAAAATCACTGCAACCACCGTATGATGGACCATATGCCGTAGTCAAAAGACTAGATAAAGGTTTTATTGTGCAATTACCGGGTAGACAGTCGCTTATTTCCATTGATCGTTTGAAGCCCGCATATGTGCTAGACTTTGAATCAACTGATACAGACTCAGGTCAAAGTTGTAGTACAAAGATAAATGTTAGTGATAAGATTGTTAATGATAAAGCAGGGCCGCACAAGAGTTATTTATCACTAGATGTTGCGAAAAAAGATTCGCCCATGTGTACAACGCGTTCAGGTCGCATCATTAAAAAACCAGTTCGGTTTAATCTGAATTAATGAACTGTGTAATAAATATTTTTGGTAATGTTTTGTTTTGTAATTTACTTCTTAATGTAAAATGGTAATTTTTGAATTTTTTTTCTTCAATATGTATGCCTTAGTGTTTATTTTAAATTTGCTATAATTACATAGGTATACTTGAATATTTTTTTGGTACTTGATATTTTTACCACTCTATGTTTCATTGTTTATGTTAGTTTATTATGGTTTACTTCAATGTTTTTATTATGACTACGTTACTCATTGGATTTGTATTTATTTGTACGTCTTATTATGTGACCGACGTACCTAAGTGCTAAAGTTATATTTACACCGAGTTATATTACACTGGCTGTTTCTAAATAATATAAACAGTCCGTGTCGGTGAGAACTGAAAAATAAACAAATGAGTGGGGTCGAATCAAGTGAAGTCTATGAATTCTTTGAGTTTAGAGTGGATAACAATGAGTTACTTTGTAAAGGGATCGTTTTGTTTTAGTTATTTTTGTTTATATAAGTTGACGTTAGTAGAGTATTTGTTTATCGAATAACGTTGAACTTGAGTTAAACTTTCAGAACGCATTTGAAAGATGTTTTGTTTATTGAGTCGATATAATACGATTTCCTTTGTTCATTGTAGAGATATTTTTTTTGTAACTTTATTAACATGTATGACTTTTATTGTCGAATTTTGTACCAAAATTATTATTTTTTAAGAAGGGGGTTGATGTAGGGACACACGTTTGTTTACGTTGACGTCGCCAGCGCCGACCTATTTAAGGGGCGCGTGATTAAATTAAAGCGGAGTCGCGTAGGAGTCGCGTAACAGTAAGCAGTAGAGTTGCACGAGAGTTGCATTAGAGTAGCATTCGGAGACGCGTGTCCTCACATACTCCGGGCTTACTCATTTTATATTGTTAATTGTGTGTTCGGTTCGCGAGGACAATATATGTGGTAAAAAGTAATAATTAATCTTTAATTTATCCCATTCCGGTAGTGAGATTATTAGTGAACAATAGAACTCCGCAAATGTCAATAATCGCTCACGTTTATAAAACACCACCAAAATATCTATTTATTATGTTTATGAGAAATTCGTATATGAAGGAATTAATTATATTTATTAAGTGACTGGTTGTATGGTTTCACATTTGAAGTACTAGCGGTGTTCGTTAACATAAGCTTAAATATATATATATATATATGTAATAATAACAATAAGTAAAATATTTAAGCCAATAATAGCTCTCGATGGTAAATACAATGCTTATAATGAAAGAAATTTGCTAGTACTGTATTACGCATGTTTAAAAGAGTGAATATGAAGGTGTGCTATTATCTGTTGATTACTACTGGCTCATGATTCTTTAATGCAGGTATAGTTAAGATTCAAAATCGAAGCTTAAAAATATAATTTCCAAAAAACAACCATAATAGCCGGATAAGCTAAGCACACCTCCTAATGCAATATGTCGTCTGAAAACAATTTGTTACAAGCCGTCCGTGCGGTCTTTCTTTCATTACCAAACATATCCATTTCATGTTATACACTAGCATTAATGTTACACATACTATCTTGAACTTTATCTTAAGAAGGCCATGGTTTTATTTAATTCAGCAATAAATGCAACTTGAGATGTTTTAACAAAGAAAAGCCAGGGCTAGTTTGAAATGGGTACTGCTATGTTTTTAAAGTGAATTATTTTATAAGAAAAACCTTTAGAAGTTTTAAGTAGAGAGAATTTTAAGTTCCTTCAGAAGCTTTTCGGTGTTCTAAGACTGAGAGACGTTTCTTTTGATTTCAAAGATTAAGGGGGAAATGTGATTGGAAATTCTGTCGATTCAGATAATCTTCACCTTCTAAGGAACAGTATTCTTTGTTAGCAATTTGTGAAAAAACATGTAATTTCAAAGCTGATGGATTTAATATTGTTTCTGGGAATCATAATCATTCGCTGGTTTTTGGCGTGTCTTGAAAGGCACTTATCAATATTAAAGCTATAAGAAGTTGTTCGACTTGATTTTTTACAACATCCAACCGACATTTTTTTTTGAGAAATATTTGCTTACTAATCATTAACCACAAATCCTACTATATTATTAAGCGACTTAAAAATAGGAGCAGATTCTTAATCGCACTAATATTATAAAGGCGAAAGTTTGTATGTGTGTATGTGTGTATGTTTGTTACTACTTTATATAGAGTTTTAAATAAAAACTACGCTTTATTTAATGGGCACCATCCTTTTATTCGTAGCAGAGCAAGTCACTTAATCACAGAGCACTGTACGCCATTTTTTTCAGAGTATATCAACCACCAACTACTAGACACATAAGAAAAGAATCGTAGACTAATTATAATGGACTACAGATACACAATAATATCCTTAACACAGCCCCTCAATTTATAGAATTTTGATACTACTAAAACATTCTTAAATTGCACACAAAACATTTAAGTCAATTGACAACTCTAGTATTAATAACTCTAATACAATATCATATCCACTCTATGCTTTGCAACTCTAATATCAAAATTATTATGTGACGAATAAATGCAATTATAATTTACAATCCTGCTCCTTTATTTTAATATAGTTATTAAGCCTTTATATTAAACAATTAAATAACACTATTTTACTTTTAAGTTACAAGTAAGTTACATGACATTTATCCTATAACATAGCTAAATAGGTACTTAGGTTTTAAACTAGATAGGTACAATCACTATAGTCTAGCTTAAATATTAATGAAATTATGATAATTTATATTAAATTTAACTTTTCACAAAAGTATGCATGTTTATTTATAGGTAGAGCTTTGGTGAAAATGTCTGAAACATTTTCATTTGTAGGTACATATGAGATAGATATTATTTTCTTATGAATCAAATCTTTTATGAAATGATACTTAATGGAAATATGTTTGGAAGCTTTAGTATTGCTTTGATTATTGATTATATTAATTGCGCTTTGGTTATCAATCAACAACTGAGCTGAAATTATCTCTTCATTTAGGAAATCAGAGATCACCCCTTTTAAGTGCATCAGCTCACTCACTGTGTGTGCTCCTGCAACATACTCAGCTTCAGCAGTCGAAAGAGCGGTACATGTCTGCTTCCTGGCAAACCAAGTAATTAAATTATCCCCTTGAAAAATAGCGCAGCCACTTGTACTTTTCCGGTCCATCCTGTCAGCTGCCCAGTCTGCATCTGAATAAGCTACTAACTTTGTTGGGTCACCAGTCTTCTTATATAGCAGCCCCTGATTTGATGTTTCCTTAAGGTAGCGCAATACCCTTTTACCAGCTATCCATAGCTCACGTGTAGGTATGTCTAAAAATCTGCTCAAATAAGATACTGCGAAAGTAATGTCCGGCCTACTATTTGTTGAAATGTATAATAATGAGCCTATTAATTCTTTAAAAGGTACATCGATCACATCTGAATGATCTGATGATGATGCAATCTTTGCATTAAAGTTTATTTCCATTGGAGTCTTACTTCCTTTGCAGTCTTGCATGTTAAACTTTTCTAAAAGTCTTTTTATCATTTCAGTTTGTCTTATTTCCAGTCTATCGTTTTCCCTTGTTATTTCTAATCCTAAGTAGTTACACACTTCTCCTAAGTTCTTCACTTTGAATTCTTTTTCTAATTCTTTTATTATTTCACTGTCATCTCCGAGGTGTAAAATATCATCAACATACAGTAATATCCAATTATTTTCCTTTTTGTATAAACATGAGTCATACTTTGACTGTATATATCCTTTTTCTGTTATAAAGTCGTGAAATCTTTGATACCAGCACTTGGGTGCTTCTTTTAATCCATATAATGATTTCTTCAATTTGAGAACCTTTCCTTGTGTAATTTCCATTCCTTCCGGGCATTTAATATATACATCTGTATTCAAGTTTCCATGTAAGAATGCGGTTGGAACATCTAACTGCTTCAGTGATGTATCATATTGTATGGCTAAACTCATCATCATTCTTATTGTAGAAATCTTACCTACTGGGGCATAGTGATTATCGTGGCTTCTTTGTTGAAAACCTTTAGCTACAAGTCTTGCTTTTTTAGTGCCATCCTGCTTTGTTCTGAAAACCCATTTGGTGTCTATTGCTTTACTTCCCTTTGGTAATGTAGCTTCTTCCCAAGTCTGTAATTTAATTTGTGAATTTATCTCTTTCTGTACTGCATTTTTCCAATCATTATCTTTAATGGCTTCTTCATACTCTTGCGGATCCCCTGATAGTAAACAATATGCCGTGTATAATTCATAATCATCTAGAATTCCTTTTGGCTTTTGCACTTGTCTTCCTGATCTAGTTATATATTCTTTTGTTTCTTGCCTATTCTCTGCATTTTTGTTTCCTTTGTCTATTTCTTCAGTTTTCTCATTATCTTCTTGATACTTCTTTATTAATTCTTTGTTTGTTTCATCTTCTTTTGCTCCTCTTTGCATGTCTAAATTACTCTGATAAGGCATCATTCTTTTCTGTCCATCTTCTTCATCCTTCTTTGTATCTTCTTTTTCTGTTATTTCATCTCTAAAGTTCCTTACCTTCATTATTTCATTATTTTCTATTTTATTTGTGTCTTCTTTGTACTTTATTTCCGTCTCATCAAATCTCACATGTCTAGATGTTACTATTCTATTCTCTTCAGGATCCCACAGTCTCCATCCATTCATTGTATAACCAACAAATATCATTGCTTTGGCCCTTTTGTCAAATTTTTCTTGTTTAGGAACTGTAACTGCCCATGCCTTTGCTCCAAAAACTCTAAGTCTAGACAGGTCCAAACGTCCATATCTGAGCTCTGCAGGTACTTTGTTATGTATAGCTGAAGATGGGCACCTGTTTATTTGGTATACTGCACATCTCACAGCTTCACCCCATAAAGATTTAGGTAGTCCAGTCTCATTCAGTATTGTCCTCGCTTTGTTGTAGATAGTACGGTTCATTCTTTCAGCTGTCCCGTTGGATTGTGGGGAGTATGCCTGTGTAAACTGCATAATTATGCCCTTGTTTCTGCTATAGGTAAGCATCTTGTCATTCTTGAACTCTCCACCATTGTCGCACCTAATTTTCCTAACTTTATTTCCTGTTTGTGTCTCAATTTGTTGTATATAGTCTATCAAGTAACTAGTAGCTTCACTTTTCTTTTTCAGTAAATAGACAACTGTAAAATGGGAATAATCATCAATTATTGAATGATAGTATACTTCTCCGTCTAATGTAGGTGTACTTACAGGTCCTGATAAGTCTGTATGCAACATTTCTCCCACGTATGTTGACTTTGGTCCTGGTATTGTTGCATATGGAAGTCTTGTAGATTTTCCTTCTAAACATGGTCCACATTGTTTGTCTGAGCTGGGTAAATTTAGTATTCCTAGATGTCTTCTATTAGCATGCCCTAACCTTTTGTGCCATAAATCTTTATCATTAATTGCTGCATTACATTTTTCTAAATTTAGTTTCAGATTTATTCCATACAGTCTACCAAACATTCTTCCATAAAGTACTATTTTTCCTTTAGTAATTGTTACTGAATTTTCATGAAATGTTACAGAATTACCTTTATGTAATAGTCTTTTAACAGATAATAAGTTGTGGGCTAAGCCCTTGACAATCAAAGCTTCAACAGTTATTGGTGTGTCATTGTACATCACATTTAGGGTACCTTGCTTATTGGAAGTTAAATATTGGCCGTTCGCTACAAAAATTTTAATTTCTTTATCTAAGTATTGAATATCAGTCATATAATTTTCAAAGCTGTCCATAACTAAGTTTTGTGTTGCTCCTGAATCAACTATAAAGTTAATGTCCTCTCTACAATAATCACTTAATACTAATACCTGTTCACACGCTACAAATGATAACTGACTTTCGCTTACTGCACTTGTTCCTTGCTCTCTTGATTCTCTCAGTCCTCTTGTTTGTCCTCTCATATTCTGTTGTCCTCTTGAATACACTTGTCCTCTTGTGTATGCTTGTCCTCTTGTCTGTGCTTGTCCTCTTGTATGTGCTTGTCCTCTTGTGTAACCTTGGCCTCTTCCTCGTTCTCTGCATTGAAGGGGTTTATGCCCTTGACGCCCACACCGAAAGCAGGCCATGAATGCTGTGTGGGGTTGCTGGTCTGCGCCCTTTGTTTGTTCTTTTACTTCTGCATCCAACAATCTGGCCTTAACAAATTCTATTTCTAATGCTTTTTCGGTTGTCATTGTCTCGATGGTCGTTATGACATTGTCATACTGCGACGGCATTGAAGATAGAAGGTAGCATATCTTATCCATTTCATCCACAGAACATCCCGCAGCTAATAATTCACTCAATAAACTATCAAATTTCAGAAAATACTCCTGTAGTTTTTCATTTTGACCACACTTTAATGTGATGAGCCTTCTCTTTAAATGTAATTTGTTAAAAATGCTTTTTCTCTCGAATGTGTACTCAAGTTGTTCCATCATTTGTTTCGCAGTGCTGCATTTCTTTACGATTTCTAGGTATTTATCTGATAAACATTGTACTATTATATTTTTTGCCTTCGCGTCTAGTTTATTGAAATCTTCTGTCAACTTATCTTCAGTTTTCTCTATTGTACAGTATAATTGTTTTTCCTCCAGAAGCAACTTCAATCTGAATTTCCAATTGTTGAAATTTTGCTCGGCGCCAAGACGCGGAAACAACTCTTTGTCCGCCATTTTTACTCTTTACTTTTTGGCTTTGAATTCTTCTTGATTCGATCACTTTCTTGAGTTACATATCCTTCTCTTTTCTAATAAAACGAACTTTTGTTTGTTCATAGCGCAGTGGAAGCGTATAGAGTTTTAAATAAAAACTACGCTTTATTTAATGGGCACCATCCTTTTATTCGTAGCAGAGCAAGTCACTTAATCACAGAGCACTGTACGCCATTTTTTTCAGAGTATATCAACCACCAACTACTAGACACATAAGAAAAGAATCGTAGACTAATTATAATGGACTACAGATACACAATAATATCCTTAACACTTTACGCTCAAACGGTTAAATGGATTTGGATGAAATTCGGTACCAAGATAGCTTACACACTGGATTAACATATAGACTGTTAGGCTATATATAATATTATAAAGGCGAAAGTTTGTATGTGTGTATGTTTGTTACTCCTTCACGCTCAAATGGCTGAATGGATTTGGATAAAGTCGGTATCAAGTTAGCTTATACACTGGATTAACATATAGGCTACATGTTATCCCGGAAAAATGAAATGCTCCCGTGGGATGAGCAAATAATTGAAATACTTTTTATCCACGGGTGAAACCGCGAGGCGTAACTAGTTTTTTATATTTGTTACCAAATAATTCCGTCAATTTACACTGACGTTGAAGATTTTTATGTGCTTTCAGAATTGTCTCATATACATTTCATCGAATTCAGTGATTCAAAAACTTTACTACTGAGTTTGGTTTTTAATCAAAATAATTGGAATAAAAAGTCATCAAGTACTTTACAGTTGAAATTAAGGGGACATAATTATGCCACGTGAAAAAAGTTTAAGAAATGTTGTATGAGATAGCAAAGCTATGACTAAATTGACTGCCCCATAGCTCAGTTGGTATTTTAACCCTACCTTCTGAGCTGTTGGCTGTGGGTTCGATTCTTGCTCAGGACAAACGTTTGTGTGATGAACATAGATGTTTGTTCTGTCTCTGGGTGTGATATTGCATTCTATGTACGTATTTAAAAACAATATATATCTAAGTATTGTATCAGTTACCTTTGCTTAGTCTGGGGATAGATGGGGCTGTTTGATATATTCACAAATATTTATTTTATTTTTGATTTATTTCTCAAACTATGACGATGTTCGTGATTTCAAAATTATGGTATCGTTTATAGCACCCGTTTATTTCAGATTGTTCAATAAATCGTTTGTCCTGTTTATTATTTCGAACCTATAAATTTTGGGTATCAAAATTATTTAGCGCCAACGTAAGGTAGCCCTTATTGCCCCGTAAATCTTATCACGGAGTTCGGTAAAGTTATTACTCTGCAAAATTGTGATGAAAATGGTGGTAATGTAACAATGTGAATGTTTTGGCTTAGCTGTACGTTTAGATATATTTACAAATTGAAAAAAAAAAAAAATCTATACATATAAAATTTCAAAGTCCTCACTGACTGACTGAATTTATATACAACAATGAATGAATTTATATACAAAGACTTATATATCAACGCACAACCTAAACCCCTGGTCCTAGAGAGTTGAAATTTGGAGGATGTGTTCTCTTTGTAAAGTTCAAGTATCCACTAACAAAGGATTTTTATAGCCCACGCGAATGAAATCGCGGGTAGAGGCTAGTTCATAAATAATAATAATACATACGCCCAATGATCGCATACATTGACTTTAGATCCTAACTAGGATTCCCTGTATCTAGATACCCATGGACTATGAGGACCATCGTACCACAACACCCAGACTTGGAACAAATATTTGCGCTTTTTTATGCATAAATACTTGTCCTGTTAGTTCCCTAAACCCGCCACTTCCAGGTTATGAGCTGACCTGCAAATTACCACACCATAGAGGCTGTCAAAAATGGGCCAGGGCTTTTGACCAGCTAGGCGATCACGTACTAAGGTTTGGCTCTGTAAATTCATCGAACGAATAAAGCCATATCAAATACACAGCAAATAATTCTACAGCTAATTCCAGATAAGTTTATTGCACCCGTCGAAAACCCAAGCAATAATAAAGTTGAATTTATACCATCTAAGCGAGTCCCGAAAGTTTTCCGAACTCGATTCGAACGCGATAAATCGATGTGTGAATGAGATCGGCCAAGTTTCGATATATTTAGCTTCGGGAACGGGACAACCTAGTTCCAGGAACTGTAGAAGAATTATGAACTTAGTTTTAGATAGAACGAAGCCCAGTGCACTTCGCGCTTAAGATACGTAGCTACATGTACACGTACACCTACCTTGGCGGACCAGGGGACTTATGATAATTGTAGCCGAAGACCAGAAGAGACCACAGAAGTTTCCACTTCTCTGGTCTCTGACCTCCGGCTGTATAGAACTCAACATAAGGTTAATGTGTAGAAAGCAACCTTTTGTCATGAGTTGAATACACTTATTATGCAAGATAAATTACACTTTATTACGTAGCAGGAAAAGTCACTATTCACTTAAACGTCTTTTTGGAATTTATCTTCTACAACTGAGTTCTAGGAACTAAACTTGGGTAGAATTATGAACTTAGTTATAGATAGAACGAAGCCTAGTGCACTTGATATTGTAGCCGAAGACCAGAGACCACAGAAGTACCCACTTCTCTGGTCTCTGACTTCCGGCTGTATAGAACCCAGAATAAGGTTAATGTATATTAGAAAGCATGAGCTGAACACTTTGCACTATGCGAGATAAATTGAATTTTATTGCGTAGTAGCAAAAGTCACTATTTATTTAAATGTTTTATTGGAATTCATCTTCTACAACCCAGCTCCAGGAACTATGCTTGGACTGAATTATGAACTTAGTTTTAGATAAAGCGAAGCCCAGTGCACTTGATTTTGTAGCCGAAAACCAGAGACTATAGAAGATATCCACTTTTCTGGTCTCTGACCTCCAGCTTCATGAAACCCAGAACAGGGTTAATAACTCCAGTGGCGCTGTTTTTGCAGGAAAACGAAAAAGATAGCGTCAAAAAATTATCAATTACTATAATATACCAAAAAAAAAAACTCCAGTGTAACTTTCCTGCAGGCCCGCAGTCTGACAAGGGCACGTGTCAGAAGAAATAAGAGTATAGGTAATATATTAGAAAAAGAAACGGCCTAAACACTGTGATATGTGAGATAAATCGCACTTTATTGCGTAGTAGCAAGAGTCGCTATTAATTTAAATGCCTTTTTGGAATCAATCTTCTGTACCTATTAAATATTTTATGATAGCACTGATAATCCTTAAGAATTGTGAAATCAATGGGATTAGCTTGGTGAGGATAAAAAAATTGATATGAAAATAAACTTAACCTATCTAAACAAATTCAACTCTATGTTTCACATGCACATTCTCAAAGAGTTATCTCGTACGGATTCCTTTGATCTGCACGCAAAAATCAAGCCATTATCATCCTTAAACATAAAACATCTAAGGGTGAGATTCCTGACGACTCCTGACGATTCCTGACTTCCTGAAAATCAACGGATGCAAGGAATACATTTGTTTCGTCAATTGTGCAGAGATTCTAAGCTGGTAAAATAAGTTTTCACATTTTTTTTCTTTTGTTTGGAAGATGACATGATGATTGGAAATTATTTGGTAGGCTTGCGAAGACAGTTATTATATAGTATTCTGTGGTTTTTATACTCTTTGGGCTTGCGTTTGATTGCTGTTCAAATCATAACATGAAATCATCAGCCGGAAGGTGATCATTGTAATGAGCCTTCCCTTAAAAGTAACAAAAAGTGATAACTGTGCTGTTTTTATTAAATACATTTTAGTGAAATCCAGTAGCATAATGGTCCCAGTCACATAAGAATAGGATCACCCCATCTCATCTTGCAGGTGCCGTTAGAGCCAGCTAAGGGAATATCCAGGGTATTCTCTGTCTGCATTATAATATACTGTGATCACCAAGATGTCTGCCAAGCTTGCTGACTATAGCCGACCTTCCCGCGCCTCCGATGGGGAGGGGGGAGGGGGTATGTTTAGAGGTGGCTGTAGGTGCTATAGTAAGGCTGATGATGATGGTAATTACGTTACGGTTTAGTTCACGTTCTGTAAATCTATAGAGGAATGAAAGAGGAACAAAACAAACAAACAACAACAGTATACCTACAGCACTCGATACCCACATAAATATTCGTCTAAATCAAACTACACACTACACGTACAAAAGCAAACAACAGGAAATCAGTATACATGCGGATTTGCATTCGCAACGGTTACTTTGATGATTCCCGTGTATTGGGAATTGGTTTTGAACTGTATATCCAGGCACTGAATTGGTAACTATTGGTTTTGATTTTTAATATTGAACGATTCTCTCTCCCTTCTCTTCAATTGATGTCTTTCTAACGCTTTATAGCGATAATTCTGCCAATGTCAAGTAAGGAATTTTTGTACGGTTATGTCAAAGTCAAAATATTTATTGTAAATAGGCTAATTTTAGCACTATTAGAAGTCAAAATTATATTAGGTACTTAAAATTAAGTTATTTCACTAAGCATATAAAATTACAAAGTGCTCATTGTCAAATAATATATAGCAAGCCCATTACAATATATGAGTATGAAAAAAAAAGCAGTTCTCTTTCTCACTACCGGTATGTCATGTCAAAGTTTTATTTTGTACGTCAAAATACCATAGTAAATGACATGGCATAGCCGTACAATAATTTCTTACTTGACATTGACAGAGTTATCGCTTAAAAGCTAAAGCAAGCCATTGAACGAAGAGAAGAAGAAAATGTCATTGTAAAATGGTGGATATTTTACTGAAAGCTCTTAGAAACCTTGAAGAGAAAACGAAAAGGAATGGTTCTACAACCTTTAACCATTTGCCAACACTCGTGCCATTCACGAACACGTAACCGATAATAATCCACCCTTATCACACATTAAAATTAAAATATACGCGGGATTTAAAAAAAAAATAAAATTCACAACTGCCATATTCGGATTCTTTTCAACGACCTACCAAACGATATTACGTCTTTTAACTGGATTCACGACATGTCAGTTAATAGGATGCCACACTATGAAGAAAAAAAAAATAGTGATGTGAAAGATTGAGCCACTGAGAACAGTTCATGTAATGAGTGTACTAATGAATCACTAATTGAGATTTGTTAATATATTATGAAAATTTGATTAACATCCTTGTATAACTGTAATTGTAAAATTTAAAAACCTTCCAAGTATTGTTAAACTACGGCGTTACACTAACATAATAAATCGATACATTTTGAGTCAATCATACATATTTTACATGTAAATCTAAACTGTAGCCAATACTATTGGTTTCGGTGTGGCAATACTATTTGATTTGACATCGGTTAGCTGCAAATCTGTCGTGAATCCAATCAAATTTTGTGGATTACAAAACAAACCCAGAAATAAGAGTAAAAAGTCCCAAAAATCATTCCATTTCATCTGTATTCATTTCTCATTGTTTGCATTTCATAGTTAATTTATTACAACAGTCCCCTCGTGACCACGGCCAATGTAACTTGGTCGAAACGTCGAGGTTAGTCAAAATTATATTCTGATAATTTTTGTGCGCGAATAGACCCGTTTTATCTTTACATTACAACAGGAATAATAAGGAAAAACTATTTTTTCGGGATTATTATTGAGATGAGGCAAAGTACTTACTTTTGCCACCAGGGTGTTTAAAGATCCGCACGAGCTTCCTAAACCTGAATCTGTAATAATCCGGGAACACTCCATACACAAAATATACGCTTGATGGTAAAAATATTTTCAAATTTAAATTTTTCATACATAGGTAGAGATTGCTCGGGCATTGAAAATAAAACGAGTGTCCTTTAGACCACATGGCAGAAGTAAAACTTCTTTAGTTTAGCTCTATTTACCGGCTGGTATAACTTTGTTTTGACTTTGTTTGATGTAAATATCGCCATCTTGAAAATTGTAAATTGTCATTTTACCGGACATACCAACATAATACTACAAATATAAGGTAATTTTTAATTTTGTTATGTTGTTAATGGAGATCTACGTGAACCCACAACTTTCAACTTCCGTTCGCCTCGCCAGCTTAATTCCCAAATCAAGCGTGTGTTAAGAAGTTTTACTTCAAAAATAATACCATTGACACAAAGAAATAATAATCAATAGCGATGGAGAGAAGTATTTACGTTGAGATGTAAAATGGAAATCGATTTGACTCCACTCGTTTTGCGAATCGGAGTGCAGTCTAGAATGCATCGATTACACGAATAAGTGAACGACCACCGGCAACGGCAGCGCTTGACACGAGCTATAAGCGGAAGCGATTATCAACTACTAGCCCCCAGCAGTTCCACCCGCAGATAAAAAATATTTAATAAAGAGTTTAAATTTAGCCTATGTATTAATGTAGTATATAGCTACGAGTATCTATTTTCAAAATTTCATCCAACTCCGTTCAACTGAGCGTGAAAGAGTAACAAACATATTAACAAACTTTCGCGTGTATAATATCGTTGTGCGAGTGCGTGGCTCCGAGACAGCCTGTGGATCTTTCATACCTGGTTAAAATTCTGCTAGGCCTCGCATCAATGAATTTCCAACTGTGAAAATAATTTTAAGCGCGAAATTTTGAAGTGTTGCAAAATTTAAATTTGCTCCTACAACGGTGAAGGTAACGAACTTGTTCAATAATTAACAAATTTTCTGTAACTTCCAATAACACACACTTAGCCAGCGTGGTGAATTATGGCCTACGCTTTGTTTTTTTTTTTCTTTTTGTGAACGAAGGCCTGTATCCCGTCAGTGGTAGCGTATTTACTTAATGATAATGTCTACAAAATAATTGTACTACCAAAAATACATGAATAAGGCTTAGGTAAATGAATAAATAAATAAATTAGACCAGTGTCAAACGTGTGTTTAACATCAACAGTTTAAGGCTTGTTTAAATCTTTCATGGTTGTTTCAAGTATGATGCCAATTTTATATCTGTTAGTTGGTTTGCTCTCTCCATGTCATCCGCGTAAGATTTTCTGAGCAGTATTTTGAAAACAATTCTTAGGCACTGCTAAAACTTTATATAGGAATGTTACAAATAATTATAACTATTGTCTTCATGCATACATGATAATGATATTGTTCTATTTTAAGCTTCCGCTTTCGCTTATGAGATAAACCAAACCAATTTTATCGTAGTCGTCCCGGTGCTGCACTATGAAGTGCAAAATCAACTTAATTATTGTAGTACCGATTTTTTGATTGGATGAATTCAAGGTCACAAGTAAATTAGCTTTATACTGCACTGTTTTCGGAATAGATTATTAATACCATAATCGCCTTCGAATTAATAATACTAATATTCTAGACATTTCACACAGCGCCATCAAGCCCCAAACTAAGCAAAGCTTGTACTATGAGAAATAGGTAACTGATAGAATAGGTACTTACAGTTTGTTTGTAAATGCATACATAGAATATAACACCCAGACACAGAACAAACATCGATGTTCATCAATTTTTTTTTACTTCTAACTTGTCTAGCATTTGACCACGCTCTCACCTGATGGGAAGTGACGATGCGATTGAAGGTGTAGCATGCTAGCCAAGTAAATACCTATTCACTCTTCTCTTGAACACGCCCGGATCATATTTCGCCGGAAACACAGACGCTGGCAGTGCATTCCATTCCTTAGCCGTTCTAATTAAGAACGTTGAGTTAAATCAACTTGACCAGTCATGTTTTGTTACCTTGTACAATTTGCATCCAATATCACTTTCACAATAACTAATATTGTTATGGAACAATACCAATTATAGTTTCTAAGCCATTCACTTGTAACAATAGTGTCGTGTCACATGACATACATACTGTTTTGCAATATCAGTGCCGGTGTTGCTAGATACAACGAAATTGGAGGTTTTCTGACATTAGGTGGAAGGACTTTCTTGCAAAGTTCGTCTAAGTAGATACCACCGCTTTGCCAGTTATTCAGCCGCCAAGCAGTAGTGTGCAAGCACTACTGCGTTTCGGTTTGAAGGGCACTGTAGCTAGTGAAATTACTGGGCAATTGAGACTTAATGATCTGATCTCACAGTCGAGTAATCTTATTACCAGACTGTGCTGATGTCTCAGGATGATGTGCGCAGTGCAGTGTCGCTTGTAACTCTATGTTTTAGGGTTCCGAGTTCAACACTGTTCTGTTATGGGCGGCCGTGGCGCTTAACATCAGGTGAACGACTAGCTCGTCACATCATTCAATAACATAAAAAAACACATTAAAAATAAAAAAATTGTTCTTATAAATCTGTTAGATGGCGTTGAGGAGATACGGCTATGAATAGTGTCACACAATTTTTTATCTCTGTGGTTTTGAAGATTTTGAATTAATGAAGCAAGGTCAAAAGGTCATTTTATTGTCATGGATAACAAAAAAAAAAATAACACGTAACAGTCACGCATATCCTGAACCCTAACTAGGATTCCCTGTATCTCAAGACCCAGGAACTACGAGGACCATGGTCCCACAATACCTGTGTAGGTATTGGGTCTGTGTCTGGACACAGAACAAGTAATTGCGCCTTTTTTTCATGCAGATATGTATGTCCTGTCGTGGAAATTAAACCCGCCGCCTCCAGGTTATGAGTCGACCTGCTCAACCACCACACCACAAAGGCTATCATTTGGATTTGACAAGCAAACGAACGTAAAACAATCTACATTATTTTAAAATGTTTACTCCTTAAAACCGAACCTAGAACATGTGACGATGGGAATTAATTAAAATTCAAACTAACAATAGTATACCTTAGCGTATTGAATAACGAGATACCTTTGATTAATTCTACAAAACGCCGTTGCGCGTGCAAAAGTCACTATGTGCTATTTAGTTATTTTCCGTGTTAGATGCAACTTAAATCGTCGTTTCAATACAAACTTACTGTAAAAAGAGCTTTGTGATAATGCAATATTTAAAGAGTTACGAAAAGCTATGTGTTATTCATATATCAAAAGTTCCATATGAACACGTTATATATTAATTAATTAACTCTCGAGAAATTATCAATAACTAAATAACACATAGCGACTTTTGCAAGCGCAACGACGACAATCAGCATTACATTTGTAGGAAATTTTAAAAAGTAAATAGGCAACACTGATTATTAAACACTATTATTTAATCACAATATACTATGTTGTTTGTTGGGAAAAATCTATGAAAACTGATACGTGGGAACGATTTGCGAATTTTCTACGGCAAAGTAGAATTAGTTACTAGTTTCCATGTTATTCTTTTTTATATGTGTTTGATAGATTGGCGTTTGACCACTATCTCGCCTAGTGGTAAGTGTCGATGTAGTCTATGATGTAACACGCATGCCTAGAAGATAGCTGTTCACTCTCGATAAGAAGACTCGTAAGGTTATAGTTTTCGGGAAATACGAACGTATGGAAAACGTTGCACTCTTTGGCTTTTCGCATCTTTCGGCATCCGCTAAGAAAGGATTTTTCGAAATTCTACCCTTGAGAGCGTGAAATGGGTGGTTGAATTATTTTCCCATAGGCCTCGCCGCGGGCGAAGCTGCGGGCAGAAGCTCGTTTTAGTATAAAACGAGTTCTACTAAAACGTATTTTCTTTGATACAAAACTTTGCCTGTCATCAAAGGAAGCTTTTGAAATCACACTCCATTATCATTTTAATGGAGTGTGATACATACCACTAGCAAGAAAAAATAGGCAACCAAATATATCCATTTATCACTAGGTTAACACACACAGGTACGGCCTGATGCCACCATCGACAGACATAACTTTAGTCAACTTCTACTACTTTTTAGTCAATTTTAACAAACTGAGCAAGCGAAATGACCTTGACCTCTTTTGCACCAGCGCTTCCTCGGCGAGGCGACGGCTGAGCAGTGAGTTTTTCTTAGTTGACGTTTGATGATAGCAGAATGTTAATGTAATATATATATTTTTGTACCTATATTTAGGCATTTATTCTGTAATTTTAAACCTATTACATTTTCCACAATTATGTGGGTAATTTGTGTGACAAAATTGTATTTATGCTCCAGTGTTGACACATTTCGAACTATATTTTTATCTATACGTGAGCACCTGTAATTGGTTTTCTACTGTTAAATTGATGTATATTTTGTTAAGATAAGCCGTTGGTTTTCCTATAAATAAATAAATCAGTCTCGAGGCTCAATTCACATTTGGCGTCTTTTTGATTCTATAAGAGATATCGATAAAGATAGCAACAAAAACACGAAACAGTTCAAAAATTGTTAATGCTGTTAGGACGTATACGTCAGCCTCCATGGTGTGGTGGTTCAGCAGGTCGGCTCATAAACGGGTCTGATTCCCGCGGCAGGACAGGTATTTATGCACAGAAAAAAGCGCGAATACTTGTTTTGAGTCTAGGTGTTGTGGGACCATGTTCCTCGTAGTTCCTGGGTGCCTAGACACAGAGAATCCTAGTTAGGATCCATAATCTATGTATGTGATCGTTGGAAGTTATTATTATTATCATTATATTGTAAAAGACTTTCTAAAAATGACTTACAAAATAAGTGTAAAATGTGAATAAAATAAAAAATTGAGTCACTCAAAAAATCATCAAGACTTTGAGTCTAGTCCTGTTTTCTGTTTGTAATCTGAACGTGTAACAAGATCTTTATAAGCCTCGGCGGTCATGCAATGCAATTCCGTGTTCGATTATGTAAACATGCTATTCCAAAGTGTACGGAACCCTTTCTGAGGGTGAACTCGACTTGTTTGCGAAACTATTTGGAAGCCTCATTAGTTATTAGAAGTTACCCAAGTTTAGGGCTTAGTTAGTTTGAGTAAGTTATTGGGAACTTTCTGTTTCGGGCACCATTAGTTAAGAGTCAAGGTGAAAAGTAGAACATTTTTAACAGACTTAAGAAATAGGTTATGAATTGTTCGTGTTGTTTTATTTATTACTAGCTGACTTAAAAAACGTTGCTCCAAATTTCTCATCCAAAATCCTATTGGATTATAAAGAAAATTTTTATACAAAAAAAGCCAAATCAATCGCGTCATTCTCAAAATACGTTTGTTAAGGAACTTTTTTTAAATTTTTAACCGTCTGCTAAATAGTGGCGGTTCTATGTTCGTCTATATGAATTTTTTTTAATTGTGTATTATTATTAAAACACATTAGGTGCCTATGTCTGTTGTATGCGTTCTCGGTAGAACTTAGAGATGAGTTTCAAACAGAGTTTATTAAAATTTCTAATTCTAACTCAATAAACAGAGCTTATTGCAATTTCACATTAATTTCATTCTTCATTAGCTCGGGCAGAAAAACTCTCTTCCTGCACTTTTCCCACTGATTAATTGTTTATCTTAGGGTTCCGTCATAAGTAAGATAAATGTTTTTGCATACCTAATCACTTGATCGTTATGACATAGTCATAAAAAAAATACATCACTGTAAAGTTTCTTGTAGCTTCTTCTATACCGTTGTTATCGAAGCTTCGGATCAAAGTTTTCTATTCTGCATTGTGCCGGATCGCTTGCACCAGTAGTGAGAAAGAGAACTGCTTTTTTTTCAAACTCATATATTGTAATATGCTTGCTATATATTATTTGACAATAACTTTGTAATTTTATATGCTTAGTGAAATAAATTAATTTTAAGTACCAAATATAATTTTGACTTGTAAAAGTGCTAAAATTAGCCTATTTGCAATAAATCTTTTGACTTTGACTTATTTTAATTGCTGTTACAATAACCTTGAAGATTTAATTAATATTAGTGCACATAGATGTTAGAACACAATAATTGTTACCACTATTGTATGGATGAATTGGCACTACGTTTCGCTTGAATTGGCATCAAATTAGCTTAAACCGGCATACATTATGAAGTACAGATTCTCAACTTGAGCGTGGTTATAATTGTATCCAGTTGACGACACGTAAAACGTGACAAATAGGTATTTGTTCAAAAGGTGTTGGTTTTTAGTGTGCTAGTGTAATTTGTGAAATCTTAAAGATGATGACGAAACTAAAATCGTTGTAAAAGTGCGTCTAAATTTCAGTTCAAGTATATGACACGCCGACGAGTATAAATTTGAAACTTGTTGTACTCTAAAAATAGTCGAAAAATATTGAATTTTTTTTTTAAAGGTTACATTATTTTAATATAACTGTTTAAGAACCTAAGGATATAGGAAATACTAAATAGGAAAACTGATAGGAAAGTTTAGAAAGTTGATAATTTTGAAAACGATGGTCGTGTCACTGTTAAATAAGTAGGTACTGCTATCACGATTAAAAACACTTAAGACACAACAAAATAGCAGGAACCCTCAATTCACATTACGATTCCCATCTCAATCATATTTTTCCATACCGTAAGAACAATAGGTTTTGTTTTCATGCAAGCTTGTTATTCGTATGAACAATACTGCGCTCTCGGCTAATGGATGCGAAGCTGGACTAGGTGTTCAGCCTAAGTGAAGAGAACAAGCGGGTAGTAAGGTAATAATGAAAACTTGAGAAGTGTCAAGGGACACCCGGATGGAACAAAGTTGAATTGTAATAAAATTTTAAAATTTTCAGTACTTGTGCAGAAACTGTTAGGATTCATTATTTTTACTATTTTATTATTTATTATATTATACAAAAAACTTGTATACACTCAACAAAAATAATCGTCGCGACACCACACTGTTCAATGCGAAATAGACAGATGAAACGAAAATAACTGGCTTGCTTTCTATGAGAGAGAGAGAGAGAGAGAGAGAGAGAGAGAGAGAGAGAGAGAGACAGAGAGACAGAGAAACACGCGCACGCCGCACGGCTTACAACTATAGCAAAAAGTGTCGTTACAACTTTTGGTCTTAATTTTTGCGTCTAGCCTCCTTTCACAACGCGCGATAAGGAACTTCGTTCCAACAATAATACCCAAGGTGGTTGTGAAGGTGTAAGGTGGTTCTTTAATTCGAATCATTTCATATTCGGCCAAACCTTTCGTCACACAGTTCAAAATGAAATAGATGCTTTTTGTGAATATCTTAGAAACGCTTGTTATGGCCCTAACGAAATTACAAATGAGCCGTGTGGTCCCGATATTGTGAGAATAGAACCACCCCATCTCTTCCCGTGGGTGCGATAAGAACCAGATGAAGCAATGTCAAATGAATTGGCAGTGTTTTTTTTAATAGATTGTAATGTGACTTTATTGTTTATGATGTATAATATTATAGAAACTGACGTAAGTAGTACTCATAACTACAACTAGTACACGGCTAGCCTGAGAGTCAGCGCCGAGCCGCCACCGCGCGTACTTTTTGAGGATGAGCATCTATTTTGCCCGAATCCCGGTCGAGTTATTCGACTGTATCTCGTGAGTGTTAAACGTGTACTAGTAGTAGTTGTTTATGATATACTTATATATCCATCGAATTATAATCATTTGTGATGATAAATGAAAATAATATGATCAATAATTGACAGTCATAAAAATTTCTAATTACATATAAACAAGCGAAAATATGCCTTAGACACTATGCAAAGACCATACGGCCATAATGCAAAAAACTGACTACTTAATCATAATAATAACAACGGTCTAGGTGGTAGGACTTTGTTGCAAAGTTCGTCTAGGTACCACCGCTTTGCCAATTATTCTGCCGCCAAGCAGTAGTGCGCAAGCACTACTTTGTTCCGGTTTGAAGGGCACTGTAGCTAGTGAAATTACTGGGCAATTGAGACTTTATGATCTGATCTCACAGTCGAGTGTCTTATTACCAGACTGTCATGATGTCTCAGGATGATGTGCGCAGTGCAGTGTTGCTCGAAACTCTATTTTGGGGTTGCGATTGACACTGTTCTGTTATGGGCAGCCGTGGCGCTTAACATCAGGTGAACGGCTAGCTCGTCAAATCATTCAGTAGAATAAAAAAAAACAAAAACGGTCACATACATAGGATCCTGGACCATGACTAGGACTCCATGTAAGTCCCAGGAACTACAAGGCCCCCACAGCAACCGGACATACAACATATTTTTGCTTTTTTCTCTTGTGCACTAATACTTTTCCTGTTGCGAGAATCGAACCTGCTACCTCTAGGTTATGAGCTGACATCCACAACCACCACACCACAGACTCTGTCAAATATGTAATTAAATATGAAATGCTTTCCATATTGTCGCCGATCGACCAATATTTTATTGTATTAAGTGTTTTTGGTATATGAACTTTTGTTTTGTCTGTTATAAGAATAAGAATAAGTTTATTTGGCTACAAATGTCAGATACAAAAAGGTTATTTATGTAATTTGGACGATTTCACAGTTTTATTCAGGTATATATGTATATTTATACTTAAACATAGCAACTGTATTATAAATATTTTGAACAATGTTATCTATAAAGTTAATATTTAAGAGATGCTTTTTTTCCCAATTGTTATAATACTACAACAGTTCTACACGCAAGAGTGCATTTCGATTTGGCCTTGATTAATTATGGTCATCTAGTTTCACGCGTGCTAAATATCTACTGTACCCGTTCATCCCATCACAAATCGCTTTCGGCTTACAACTCGCGTCCTAGGATTTATGTGCACGAATAGCCACCTGCTTTGAGTTGAAATTGAACAGTGGGTACTAGTTAATATTCAACTGTTCTCATTTCCTGATGACAAGTTGCTAGGTACTGCCACGACTATAACTGTATAATGATTTTATTTTTCTTTACAGCTCAGATGAACAATCACATACATAGATCCTGGACTCTAACTAGGATTTCCTGTATCTACTCAGGAACTACGAGGTTTTTTTGAACAGGCTAATGCTGTTGGTCTCTACCGACCTTTACAGCATCACCGGGCGGGAGGGCAGGTGCTAAAAATTGCCTATTTGCAATAAATCCTTTGACTTTAATTTTATTCCCGTGGGTGCCGCAAGAGCAGGCCAAAGGAATATCCAGGAAACGAGCAGAAGCATACTTCTCGGTACATTACAGTCTTTTGCGATCACTAACAGCGATATATTTTTGCTAAATTCAGGTGTGTTTTTTTTATGTTTTGGCTCCACACCTCCGTGTATTTAGCCAGTGTCAAGTAATTGATAATTTATCATGTTAATGATATTTCACGCAAATATGTGTCAAGTCACAGTCGAAGTCATCAAGTCAAGTCATAGTCAAGTCATAGTCTAGTCAAACTCATACTCCTAGTAAAGTGGTAGCAACTTTACTTGAAGCTTCTATGGAGTTTTGGAAACAACACGAAAAGAAACGTTTCACCATCATTATACCATTTTCCCACACTCACGCCTGTAATCCAGCACTTAACGAATAGAATGCCACCAATGTTATGCACTAACACTGAAAATAACACAAGTTTTGGAAAATAATACAATGCGGTGACGCAATCTTTTTCGCGTTCCCGCCAAAACTCCAACAGCAGGTGTGTTTATTATTGCGTGCTCAAACATTACCGCTACTATACTGCTAGACGTGAGAACCTTTAATTGGCTTCCTAGTGCATAGTATGTTTCTACGATGTAAGAAAAAGCTGTTGGTCTTCCTAAGAATAAATAAATAAATAAGTATTATACGTATCCAAAGAGGTGTCAGGCTTATGTTCCGTCTTTGACGTCTTCCAGCAGCTGATTAGATCTAATGATGTGATCAAATGTGATAGCCAGCGCAAGCCATCAACGACTTAATTTTTGAAGTAAAACTTCTCTACGCACGCTTGACTTGGGGTGTAGCTTTCGAGGCGAACGGATGTCAATATAACAAAATTTAAAATTTTATTTTTATGTTGGTATGTCCGGTAAAATGACAATTTACTGTTATCAAGATGGCGAAATTAACAAAGTAAAAACCAAGTTATAACGGCCGATAGATGGAGCTAAACTAAATATGTTTTACTTCAGTTGTGTGGTCAAAAGCACCCGTGTTTTATTGTAATATGCCCATTTTTTCTCAATTTTTCTAGAAACGAATGTGTCCTGTTTTACTAAAGTGTTTATAATCATGATTTATATCAGTCTCTCAGTGTACCAAGGCAGGTATGTCGTTTAAGGTTTGCGACAGACAACACGCATATTTTAAAGTCTGTGTGACTGCATCGGCCGCGTGTCACGTAGGTAATGCTACATCGTTTGTCATTTTTACGATCCTCCAGGCATTTACCGGTAGCTGTGCGGAGAGATACGACGCATTTTGAGTGAGGTGTTTCAATAAAGTTTGATTTTTATATTGGGTTGAGAAGTAATTTGATTGTCTATGCCTATACCTAAATTATTTTAAAAATCTAATCAGGATTTTATGGACACACTAGTTGCGCCCCGCGGTTTCACCCGCAGATAAAAGTATTTTAATTATTTGCTCAACCCGCAGGAAAATTTTACTTTTCTGGGATAAAATGTAGCCTATATGTTAATCCAATGTATAAGCTATCTTAGCACCGAATTTCATCCAAATCCATTTAACCGTTTGAGCGTGAAAGTGTAACAAACATACATACACACATACACACAAACACACATACACACATAAAAACTTTCGCCTTTTAATATTAGTGTGATAGTGTGATGTGATAGTGTCATTTTTTTAATATAATTATATCTACCTAGATGCTGTACAATAATAAATGATGACCATGGATGATTAACACTCCCGTTTTGTGTAGTGGTTTGTTCAGAATGAAGTGAAAAGGTGACGATTTAAAGTATCTACGTATGAGGTTGCTATGCTCAAGTTTGTAGGAACTTGTGTTAAAGATCCTTTTATGTTGTGAGCACGGTGTCTGTTTGTCTAATGCCCGTTTTCACCAATGAATCCTTAACTGCTACGTAACTAAGGTTCCCTTAAGCTAAGGGGTCTCTTAGAACAGTCACTTACCTAAATCCATTTTCACTAAGTTAAGGGATACCTAAGTAAGGGCCACTTACGTACGTATCCGAAAGTAGGGATTCAATAAACGTACATTTACCGATTAAGTTATTTTACTAATATTTTGGGATAACACATGAAGATTATTGAATAATTTGCTTTATTCTAGGTAAAACATAGTTTTTTTTACCAAGATTGCGTTGTAAAAACTAAATACTAATACATAAAATTATAGCTGCTGAATACCATTGCTAAAAAAAATTACGTGATGAAATAATGACAATGGACGGATTATTTTCTATTATTATTAATAATAGAAAATAATTAACATGAATAATATTTTTTATAATTATTTATAGAAATAATAATAATTATTAATAATAATAATAATTTTTTTATTAATAATATAATAATAATAATTAATTATCAATTAATTGTAAATATTAATAATTATTATTAGTAATATTAATTATTATTATTAATAATAACATTAATTATTAGTAATATTAACTATCATTATTAATAATAATATTAATTATTATTATTAATTATATTCATTATTATTGATAATAGTAATAATTAAATTAAAATATTAATTATTATTATCAATAATAATAATTAATTATTATTATCAATAATAATAATTAATATTACTAATAATAATTATTATTATTTACAATTAATTGATAATTAATTATTATTATATTATTAATAAAAAAATATTATATTTTAACACCATCCTTGGATAACCTAAATCTTTTGAAGGAGTCTTGGTCATCATATTTAGTGAAAAAATCCGGTCTTTCACGGTAAATGCGGGGCCGTGTAAATAAACTTGGATTCGTAATTAATTCCACTGTTTCAGTAGCTTCCAAACTCCCAAATACCTCTGAAAGACTTTCCATTTCACACAAGATTACAAATATTATGTATGCATATACAATAACTGTCACTTAGCACTAAGGGGCCGAAATTCGGCCCCCTAATAATAGGGGATCCCTTAGGACCTTAGGTGTCCCTTAGATGTTGGTGAAAACAAAACTACTGACAGGTGTCCCTTAAAATGTCTTAGGGTCTACCTAAAATTTAGGGATTGTCGGTGAAAACGGCCATAAGTCTTACAGGTTCTACAAATCTATATACCTTGAGTATATTTAGTTCATAATAGCATAACACTTAAAATAACCGCCGACTGCAAGGTTATATTTTAGGTAAGTATCCTTGCATAAGTTCATTATACCTCGCGGTAATGTACCGTACGTGATACCATTCCGTTGTTACCACCCAAAGAGGAAATTATGAGAGGTTATACGAGTTTTAAAGTATTTCGTGGTTAAGTTACGGTTTCCTGAATATCGTAACTTTTAGGTTGGGCAAGAAATAGTACAGAAAAGTTCATTATTACCATCTTTGTAATTATTTTATTATTATGTATGTTAGATTATAGGATGGTAACACAGACCTTTTAATTAAATTTATTGTACTTTTTTTTTTTAGTTTTGGCTCCACACTTTTGTGTATTTAGCCAGTGTCAAGTAATTTATTATTTATCAAGTTATCGATGTTTCACGCAAATTTGTGTCAAGTCACAGTCGAAGTCATCAAGTCAAGTCATAGTCAAGTAAGTCTAGTCAAAGTCATACTCCTAGTAAAGTGGTGGCAACTTTGCTTGAAGCTTCTATGGAGTTTTGGAAACAACACGAAAAGAAACGTTTCACCATCATTATACCATTTTCCCACACTCACGCCTGTAATCCAGCACTTAACGAATAAAATGCCACCAATTTTATGCACTAACACTGAAAATAACACAAGTTTTGGAAAATAATACAATGCGGTGACGCAATCTTTTTCGCTTTCCCGCCAAAAACCCCTTTATTGTACTTATTATCATGAATTAACTGGCTCAAGCCAGAGATACGTGGATGGAAATGGAGAAGCAGCAGCAGTGAGGTAAACATAATTAAAATAAATTTGCTAATTTGTGGGGAATTTTTTTGTTGTTCTGTTTTATTTTGTACTAAATATTTAAAAAGGTGTTCTTTTCCTTTAAGATATATTAATTTTAAAACAGATAAAGCTTGGATTCTAGCGTTGAGTTGTACGTAAACTGTTATAATTGAAGGGTTGAAAATAAAAAGGGTTTAACTGTTAAATTGACAGTTTCGAGTAAATTGACTTTAAACGTCAACGGCGTCATATTAATGTAGGGTGCTTATAAGGCAAGAGAAAAAGTTCATGTAAGTTTCAGTTGCTTGAAAATGTTTGAATTCTATTTTAAAATACTAAATATAGTACTCATTCATACAATTACTGTAAACATATAATATGATAACATAAATATAATAATGTTTTTATGCTAAACGAACTGTATTCCTGTGACAGATAAACCGTTTTTAGACTCGAAATCTCGAGATTTAAGCCTCATTTCGGTATTTTGAGAATGTATTATTGAAGATCATTTCACGCTGAATCCAACGATATCCATAAGTCATTTTATGAAAAGAATCAGTTAAACCCTTTTTGTTCTCACCCCTTCAATTATTAAATAAAGAATTTTGGAAATGATAATGAAGTAATTTAATTGGGGGTTAACCATTTTGTGTACTATTAAAATATTAGACTACATGTAATATGAAAATTATTAACGCATTAGTTTTAGGGTCGTAGAAATCTTTTATTTACAGTAAAGTCAATGATTTTGAATTATAAATAAAACTTAAGTAATAATTAAGAGGAATGGTTTCAAAGTTCGTTCTTTTCCCAAAATTTTGTTGAAATTAGCTAAAAAGGTATTTAGAAAGTTAGAACTATAAAAAAGGTATCGTCACAAAATAACCTTATCATAATTTCCTCCACATTCATATTCTCAACGGTAAGTTAGTAAGTTATATGGTGTCGAACAATGACCTGATTTTCATCTTTTGTCTTTATCTCTTACACTAGTTTTGGAGTTTGAGCAAAAAGGACATCGGGCTTAGAGAACAGTGACTTAATTTTCATCTATGCTTATTATTTGCTGACAGCCTCTGTGGTGTGGTGGTTGAGCAGGTTGGCTCATAACCCGGAGGCGGCGGGTTCGATTCCCGCGACAGAACAAGTATTTGTGCATAGAAAAAAAACGCAATTACTTGTTCCGTGTTTGGGTGTTGTGGGACCATGGTCCTCGCAGTTTCTGAGTTCCTAAATACAAGGAATCTTAGTTACGGTTCAGGATCTATGTATGTGATCGTTGGGCGATATTATTTTGTCCTTATCTCTTACTAGTTGCGCCCCGCGGTTTCACCCACGGATAAAAAGTATTTTAATTATTTGTTCATCCCACGTGTCAAAAATCTTTTTTGCGGGATAAAATGTAGCCTATATGTAAATCCAGTGTATAAGCTATCTGGTTACCGAATTTTATCTAAATCCATTCAGTCGTTTGAGCGTGAAAGAGTAACAAACATACACTCATACAAACTTTCGCCTTTATGATATTAGTGTGATATTGCTTTAAGAATTTAAGCGAAAAGGACGGGCAATTTAGAACGAGACTCGGACCTAGTAAATCTGTTTCAATTTCCTAAGCATGTGACTATGAATAGCTGAAACTGTTTAATCATAAGCATGGCTGCATATTCATGGTTCGAGTGCGTTCATTGTGGATTGTGGATGATCATTGTTGACCAGCTGTTACAGGGTAGCCATAAAATGAGCGATTTATCACTGAAGAATAATTCACTGAATTTTTTCAAACTATAGAACTGGAATACTGAAATGTTACTCCATTTACCAATTTCGCAGAAAAAGACTAGAGAGTAAAAAATAAAACAAAGAAAAAAAAAAAATACTCAATACTTACTTACAAAAATAAATTACAAGAACATAAGTATATGTACAATTTTGGATTATAGCCTAAAAGATTTCATACAATGAAATAAGTCCAAAGTCAACAAAAGCACTTTGTGACGTCACTAATATGACAAAATAATAATATGATAAAATTTTTATTAACGTAGTTCTCCAAATTTTCAGCAACAATTACACTTTTTTATACAAATTTAATAGCCAGATTTGTGTCCTAAAGAAATAACAAGATATTTTTTTATTTGATATCCATATTTCATGTTATCCATAAAAACTGCGCAAACCCAGTTTGATATCTAATTATGATTTATGATTTTCAACTTTAAACAGAACGATATAGAGACCTCGTCAAAAATAAGATATACTATGTCGCGGACTTAATTAGGTAAAGTTATCACTGTGCACAGTGATAACTTTACCTAATAAGTATAGTAAATTAAATCTCCAGTTTTGGCGGGAATACGAAAAAGATTACGTCACCGCATTGTATTATTTTCCAAAACTTGTGTTATTTTCAGTGTTAGTTCATAAAATTGGTGGCATTTTATTCGTTAAGTGCTGGATTACAGGCATGAGTGTGGGAAAGTGGTATAATGATGGTGAAACGTTTCTTTTCGTGTTGTTTCCAAAACTCCATAGAAGCTTCTGGTAAAGTTGCCACCACTTTACTAGGAATATGACTTGACTAGATTAGACTAACTTGACGACTTGGACTGTGACTTGACTTGACACATTATACGATATTAATTAACTTGAGATATTATCAATTACTTGACACTGGCTAAATACACAATAGTGTGGAGCAAAAAAAAAAAGAAAAAAAAATAGATCTCAATAATTTAGGGACTAAAATATGACAGAGATCCAGGGACTCGGGATCCCGAAATCGAATCTTCTAGCTGTATTACATATAAATATTTTACAATGCTCGGTAACAAGTATACAGTAATATTTGATAGCCTCTGTGGTGTGGTGGTTGAGCAGGTCGGCTCATAGCCCCGAGGCGACGGTTTCGATTCCCGTGGTAGGACAAGTATTTGTGCACAGAAAAAAGCTTTAATACTTGTTCTGAGTCTGGGTATTGTGGGACAATGGTTCTCGTAGTTCCTGGGTCCCTAGACACAGGGAATCCTAGTTAGGGTCCAGGATCTATGTATGTGATCGTTGGGCGTTATTATTATTATTATAATATACATTTGAATAAACTCGTAACAAAGGTAGTGATTACAGTGACGTAAAAAAGTTGAATGCAATCGGCTACTACACCCCCATTATTGCATTTAATAAAGGAATCATTTATTCTGTATAAATATGCAGTATAAATAGTAATCTTGGTAGCGGTTACATATTTGAGCCGCTTGGTGTTGAGACCCTGCGTCCGTGGGGGCTGGGAGCTCATCGCGTTTTCTAAATTTTATCAGAGCGCCTGGTCGATTCTACGCGTTAACAAAATGCTGGCACTTATTTGGCGCAAAGAATCAGCATTGCAATTTAACGGGCCAATGTTACCAGCATGTTGGGTACGCTACCTACTGGTAGAGGGCTGGAGCATTTGGACTGTCTATCCATCACGGCCAGTATATAGTCCAAATGTTTTTTCTTTTTATAGTTTTTTTTTATTCTGCAGTAGATGTCTTTGCGATAATGGTACGTAAAATCAACATAAGAAATTATTTGTCAAATAATAAAGCTACTCGACACCCGTATGTTTAATGGCCCGCCAAAGAGATAGTTGAGTTGCAAATTGAACGCTTCTGATTCTATTTAGTCATAGTCATATTCCTGGATCTCAGTTCTTGAACGGTTTATTATTTAGCTATGAAGCTACTAGGTGATAGGACTTTTCTGCAAAGTTCGTCTAAGTAGGTACCACCGGTTTGCCAGTTATTCTGCCGTCAAGCGGTAGTGCACAAGCACTAATTTGTTCCGGTTTGAAGGATATTGTAGCTAGTGAAATTACTAGGCAATTAAGACTTTATGGTCTGATCTCACAGTTGAGTAATCTTATTACCAGGCTGTGATGTCTCAGAATGATGTGCGCAGTGCAGTGTCGCGCGAAACTATATATTTGAGTTCCGAGTGACACTGTTCTGTTATGAGCGGCCGTGTCGCATAACATCAGATGATTGACTAGCTCGTCACATCATCAAGTAAGAACTAAAATTGTATTTTAAATTTGTAATTAAAAAAAAAGAAGTGATTTTTGTAGTAGGCTTAGTTGTTTGTAAAAGGATAAGTGAGATTTCTTGTTACCGAAGCTGTAAAGCATGGCTATCCCGGATTTAAGGTACAGTTTAATAGATACAGTTTCCAATTTCGGATGACTTCAAATTTTCCTCTACATTAAATATTTATTTATTGTGACTCCAGTAAAAATAATCTTCCATTTTCCGTCAATCAACTGAAATTCCCAGCTTATTTAAAGTTCAACGAACTGTATTTTGAATGCACAGACCGTGCTCATTGAAATAATGATCCGCGGATTAAATTGTAAAACGAAATGGTTTGTAATTGTTGCGATTTTACAAATCAGAATTTTCGCAGAATTAAGTAAAATTAAAATTATCATATTTATAATGTTTTTACTGATTTGAATAAACTGGTTGATTGATGCTAAAAACGCTTCACAGTTATTACACTTAGCTCTAGACAGTATCAATGATGACTGATATTTGAGAAATGAAGCTAGCGAACTTCAAATTCATATTTCTGTATCCATTATAATATATAAAGATATGTAAAATTAAAATGTCTGTTACTTTGTTCATGTGTTTTCACGGCCATATGGCTCAACCAACATTTGGCAAATTGCTTAAAATACCTACTGTCAATTTGTACTGTGTAATTTATCTCAAAAAAATAAAAAAATATGATCGCTGGACAACTCATAAATAATTTAATATAGTAATAATATGCGTGGATATCCCACACAACGCTCTCTAGCCCCAAACTAAGCGAAGCTTGTATTATGGAAACCAGATAAAATACACAATATTTAGATACTTTTTGTTTTTAAATACACACATAGAATACTATATAACACTCAGTCACAGAACAAACACCTATGTCATCACACTTTTGTTCATTATGGTAAAACAGTACAAAATTGTATAATAGGCAATGAGAAAATTGATTTAATTTGAATTTATAATAATAATTTGAGCATTATAATTAATATAATCGCTACCGTCCTCTGAGAGATTAATCAGTAGGTCAGATAATAGACGAGGGTGAAAATTTTAAGCTCCACTAGAGATGAGATCCGGTAGCAGCAACAAATTTATTACTACTATTATATTATATTATACACGGTGGAATTGAATTAGCTCTTTTCCTTAAATGTATGTACTCAGACCATGCTATAGAATATTTGTACAAGGTCTAATTAAAAAAAAATGGTTTTGTTTTAGTATTTAGTGCCTCCTAAAATAACTGTATGACAGACGAAATGTATATTTAACGCTACCTACAGCGCGGGCACCGGCTGAGTGCTTTGTGAATGTTTCGTAGGCAATAAAATACCTGCTATGTTCAAGGTCACAAGGCTTTTCTTTAGAATTTAAAGCAGTAATATCTAGATTTCAGTTTTATTTCATAAGTACTTTTTTGTTTAGGTATATGGGAGCGTTCTATAGCATGGACTGAATACATATAAGGATAAGAACAAATTAAATTCCAACATGTATAGATTGAAAAGAACAAAACCATTTGAGTTAGTGTAGTGGCATAGTTTATTAAGTGTTAGTATAACGTAGTGTAGTACAAACAAGTGCTACCTAAAAAGAACACAATAAAAATGTGTCTTCGCCATAATAGAAACAATAAAAAACATGTTATTGGACACATTCTTAGACAATTCGATTGTAAAAGTTTAGGTTAAATTCAAATCACTCATTAGTCAAATAGTTGGCTAAATTGTAATATTAGCAGAATGTCTACCAAGGCATTTTAAGAATAAGAAAAAAGAACTATTACATTCGACCAAAAACAGGCTCATGTATAAATATGGTCGGTTTGCCTGTTCATAGTTATCGACGACCTTACTGCAGATATAAAAATACCCTTTTAATTTTAGAATTTAAAAAATAAAATAAAATTTAATTATAGATTAAAATTCATAATTCATAATTCATTTATTGGTATATAGAAATACAGGTCAATATTGTAGGTACTCGTAGGTACATATTAAATATATTTTCTACATTCGTTTTAAGAACATAAAATAAAACATAAAATAAAATTGTTAAGTTTAGAAATTAAATATAATAAATATAATTTAATTATAATAGAGTATTATTTAATACGGCCTAATGCTTAAAAATTCATCAAAGTTATAGAAGGTTTGCTCGATGAGCCAGCGTTTCAGTCGCAGTTTAAAGCAATTAAGGCTTATGTCCGCCTCTGTGACGTTTTCTGGCAGTCGATTGTATACTTCGGGTCCCATGACATGCGTTAACTTCTTAGATTTAGCCAACTTACAGAAGATATATGCTAACTTTCCAGAGCTCCGCGTGTTGTATGGGTGCATATCCCCCCTCCTCTTGTACCGTATGAAGTTTACTCGCACATACACCGCTACTTGGTAAATGACAATCGAGGGCAGCGTTAATATCCGTAGCGACTTGAAGAATGGCCTGGCAGAAGAACCCTTCGGGATGCGTGCTATTGCGCGCACGGCCCGCTTCTGCATACGAAACGCGCGCAGGCAGTCCGCGGATCGACCCCAGAGTTCTGCGCCGTATTGCAGAACAGAGTGGACCGTCGCGAAATAGCACGACCGCACCACGTACTCTGGTAAGAAGCGCGACAGTCGGTGGAGTGCGAAGCATGCGCTACCTAACCTCCCACATATTTTGTTGATATGCGACTCCCAGGTGAGCGCTCTATCTAGCTCAAATCCCAGGAACGTGGTGCTGTTGCATTCCTCTAACCTAGTAGTTCCATTCACGCAAACCTGTAATTTTCGTGGTTTCTGACCTGCGATACAGAAATGCATATAATGGGTTTTTGTTAAATTTAAAACTAATCCATTTTCACAAAACCATGTTGCTACCTGACAGGCTGCAGCATTCAGTTGCTGCTCAAGTTGGTCTACGGATGGGGCTGTTACCACAGCTGCAACGTCATCGGCGTACATCAGTACTTCGGCGGCAGTAATGGCATTAGGTAAGTCGTTCAAAAGCAAGGAAAACAGGATATTGGACACTGCCGACCCCTGTGCTACTCCCATCGTCAACGGTAGAGGATCCGACCTATCTAGACCTCCGCCTCCCACCACTACCTGGAATCTGCCGCAGATCATGTCTCGTAGTACACGGAGGGCTTTACTCTGGATACCGTAGTACCGCAGTTTTACTGCGAGTATAGCGTGGTCAGCCACGTCGAACGCCTTTGAAAGGTCACAGCAAAGCACTGCGACATGCTGCTTTCTCTCGCGGGCGTCCATCACCAGACGCACCACCTCGCGGGTAAGGCAAGTTGTTGAGCGGCCCTCCCGGTACGCATACTGACGGTCAGACAATGCATCTGTCGACGATAGGTAATCTATTAAACGGGAGCTTATACCGTTTTCGAAGACTTTTGCTACCGCAGGTATGATCGAAACTGGCCTGTATCCGTCGAGGTCCTGCCTGTTGCCCTTGCCTTTGAACAGCGGTGAAACTTTGCTCAGCTTAAGAGGACCCGGGAACACCCCATTAGTTATGCATAAGTTGAAAAGTTCCGCTAACACACCGGCCATGGGGGTAGCCGCAGTGCTTAGGAGCTTCATAGATATTCCGTAAGCATCCTTCGATGGTTTTGGTGGAATTCTTTTAGTGATGATGTGGAACACTTCATCTGCCGTAAAAACGCGCAGTCTCAACGAGCGATCCGAAGGCGCGCGAGCTGCACTTAGGGTTCGTTGGACACGAGCCGGGTCCGCCTGGGGTGCCCCGCATGCCGTCGCGGCTCCCACGAATCTAGCATTCATTTTATCCACAAGATCTTTTTTTGTCAGAAATGGTAGCCCATCTAGATTCCTAACTATGTCGGTGAAATCAATGTTGCAGTTATTAGATTTGCCTCTTTGTTCATTGATAATACCCCACATTGACTTAGCGGTATTTTTACTTCCTACTATTATTTTAGAGTAGAATTTAGTTCGCTCTTGCATAATTAAATTGTCATACTTAGTATTTAAGTCAGTTATTAAATCATTAATAAATTCCATGTCAATATTTTTATTACGAATGTCGATAAATTCAAATAATAGTAGTCTAAAATTTTCAATGTCAGATGTTACCCACGATGGGTGTGCTATATTAGTGACTTTCTTTAATGGAAAACAAGTTAAGAATTTATTATTGATAACATTAATAATTGCCATTGTTATCTTGTCATAGTCTGCGTTATTGCGCTGTATGACGGCGTACCAATCTACACTATCTAGCGAGATGGCGAAGTTATGACGATTAGCAGGAGAAAAGTTTCTCACTAGACGTGGTCGTTTCTGTGTCACCGTTGGGGGGGTGCCTGCACTCCGGATTAGTTCTGCACGAACTGCCAAGTGGTCACTCAGGTGAGTTGTCACAGGTGAAGTTGAGAGGCTACCCGATGGTAAGTTGGTGTACAGGTGGTCGAGGCATGTTGAGCTATGTGCCGTCACGCGAGTAGGGAAGTCAACCATATTGGTCATGTCATGGGTCGAAAGTAAATCAGACAATCGTTTTTGATCACTGCATACCATCCCTATACAATTAATGTTAAAATCTCCTAAAATTATGCACTCAATTTCTAGCTGGCTGATCTTAACGAGCAAACCTTCCAACTGAGTCAAGAAATCATTTGCGCTAACTAGGTTTGTTCTATAAACACACACAATTGTCAAATTATAATCTAGCAGATCTACAGCAGATACTTCGCAATAACGTTCAGTGGAACAATTTGTCAGCTCATTGTTTTCTATACATTTAATGCCCGCCTTGACAAACACACACGAACCACCGTGAGCGGTAAGTTTTCTACAAAAACATGAAATTAGTTTGTATCCATCGATATGAATACACCTAAGTTTTTTTTCACACAACCAGTGCTCCGTCATAGCTAGAACATCACACGCGAGTTTACTCTTTAGTAAAACTTCGATCTTAGGTGCTTTCCTATCGATGGAGGCGATGTTCTGATGGCAAACCACTAGTAAATCATTCTTGACAACATTCACATTCACAATACTTGTTGAAGCTATGTTGCGGTCATGCTGCCGGCTGCAGTTAAACTGAGTTCGCTGCGATTGCGCCGCCTGTGACGGCTTTGCGCTGCTCACCGGAACCGGTCTTGCCTCCCCGCACCGGGCGGGGCTCTCGCGGAAACCTCATATTCCAATCGGACAACTTGACTCGTTGGGGCCATGAAGTTGGATCGCTCAATCGCTCATATAAGCGTTCGGGGCATCCAATTACAAACGCAGCGTGCCTGTTGGTTTTTATTTGGCGTTTTTCAACTAGGTACTCGTCGCATTTATTAATTTTATTTACGTAATTCAATACATTTTGAACAGTGGTCTCCGGTCTAAGTGACCATACTTGTATATACTTTAACCGTTCCACTGTTTGAAGCTCGCTATCCTCATTGCCTTGTCCGGTAATTATTCGTCGTTTACTTGACCGTTTTGTAACTTTCGTCCAGTCGTCGGACTCAGCTTGGGAGGGTGAGAAGTCTAAGATATCCGCGGCTGCCGTGATCGGTAGTTTTGTGGTCCCCTCGTGGTCTTTCAAGATAGTATTATCCACAGTTATACGAGGAACCGTTTTTTTCTCTAGACGGCTTTTTTCAGATCCAGTCTTTATCATAGTAGTGGAGGTACATGGCGTCATCGAATTGCGAGTTTTCCCATTGGCCGTGGTAACATCTTTCTTCGCAACGGAGGCATGATTGGCAGATGCACCGCTAGTCGCCTTCACACGTACCTGTCTGATTGGCCGCTGCGCTGCCGGTTGTGTGGGTGCGGTCGTTGGCCCGGTCAGCTGTTGTTGTTTACCCTCAACAGCTGATTTTAGTTGTTCCATTGTAATATTATTTTGTTCAATGTGATTAGCAATTATTTGATTTTGCTCAACTATTGTAGCTTGCATGGTGATCACTTTAGCTGTAAGTTCAGACACTAACTTTTGCAAATCCCGAACATAACTTTCAACATCTTTAAGCGTCATTTTGAATTTATACGATTAAAAATCGCGGACCGTCCTGTATACCGTGCGTGTGTGTACAACAAAATTCCTTTAGTTTTCCGATTAGTTTTCCACTTACATTTTTCTATTTATAAAAGGAAATTACATGGTGAAATTATTTTTTGGTGTCAGGTCTTTGTTCTGTTTTAATCAACTCCAAGACTAAAAACAGACAAGTTGGGAATTGAGTCCTCAAGACAAAGATTTGAGTATAGAGATGCATGAATTAAATGTTCTATCCGGCCAAACCATTGTTCCCATTATTTCTATCTCGAACATTTTGTAATATGGAAATCGTAATGTAATTCGGGTGAATAATTCCTTCGGCTCATTTGATTATATTCAAAATCTAGCGGCAGTTAACGTTTAATAAATTTGCACGCTATGACAATATATGTGAAACACCTTAAACATAGACGTAAGGTGGCATGTTTGGCTGTATTTTACAGAATTTATTTTGGAAAATGTGCCCAGGAGCTTCACAGTCTTATCCCACCGTCTCCATTCCACTACAGGACCTCATGGCGAGGACAGAGTCCAGACCATCCTTACGTTGTTGATTTACCTTTTGTTCGTACGAAACGCTTTGCAGATTCTTTTATTGTGCGTACGGCTAGGGAATGGAACTCACTCCCGTGTTCGGTGTTTCCATCCACATACAACTTGGGTGTCTTTAAGTCAAGAGTAAATAAGTTATTTCTGAGTAAGCGTGCTCAACCTTCGACCTCATCGTCACTTAAAATCAGGTGAGATGTAGCAAAAAGCAAAAACATCGACCGTAAAAAAAAATTGAGTTTGTATAGTCAATGTATTTTTCTGTCTATTTAGTAACTTTTCCTTTTTCCAACCGTACCGTCCTGACTGGTCTGACTGGCCCGATAGCTCAGTTGGTAGTAGTATATTGTGGGTTCGATTTCCACCCAGGACAAACATTTGTGTGATGAACATCAATGTTTGTTCTGTGTCTAGATTGTATTCTTGTTATGTACGTATTTACAAACAAAATAAGTATTGTATCAGTTATCTGGTTCCCATTGTACAAGCTTTGCTTAGTTTGGGACTAGATGGCGCTGCGTGAAATATCCATAAATATTATCATTATTATTTTTATTATTTGGACAAAAACCTGGTCTCCTTTAGCTTTTACTCTAATGATTCTCTTCCGACTTGGGTATACTGATGCTCTGATAAGGATTTGGGAATCCTCCTTAACCAATTATTGTATTTAACAAAATAAAAACATACAGACGAATATAATACCTCCTTCTTTTTGCAAGTCGGTTAAACAGATGATTTTCAACGATAAAGTCACCATTTTTGGGATTATTTTTTAACTGCCTCTATAGGCCAAACTCTGTAGTTTGGCCTATAGAGGCAGTTAAAAAATAATTAACTTAGATACTTCTTTGTTTGTAAATACATACATAGAATACAATATGACATTCAGCCGTTTGAGCGTGAAAGAGTAACAAACATACACACATATACACAAACACACATACAAACTTTAGCTTTTATAATATTAGTGTGAAGTGTGATAGTGTGATGTTATGTACCTACGCATAACAATTTTTAATTACTGGTGCCTTAAAAGGTCAGTTGATATACACATACAAACTTTCACCTTTATAATATTAGTGTGATTTTTTTACTTCCCTACCTGTAATCAATGATTAGTTAGAGACTGTAATTTATGTTGCGTCGATAGCTCATGGTCATAATTTAAACTGTAAAACAATAGATTTTCCCCCAAATAACTTGGCCACACACCCGCCGGCCGCTTCAGCACCAAAATCTTACATACAACACACAATACAATAAACTTAAACTACTACTACTACTTACCTACAGAGAACTGTTTCCTATTACAGCAGTGGACGTCTTGGTGATGACGATAATGAATAACTAATATATAAAGTATCTAAAGGTTATTGAAAAATAGATATATATAAGGTATATATATATATATATATATATCTATTTTTCAATAATATATATATATATATATATATATATATCTATTTTATATATAGAAGTAGTAAGTAAGATATATATGAAAAATAGATATATATATATATATATATATATATATATATATATCTATTATATATATATATATATATGAAAAATAGATATATATATATGTATATATATATATATATATATATCTATTTTTCAATAACTATGGGACGGTATCCATTAAGTTGAAATAAAACCAATTTGAAAAATATACGGCAAAAGTAGTGACGTAATACAACACAGAAATAAAAAAGGCATTGCATTGGCAATATCGTAACATTATTGGAACGATATGCACGACTAAACACTAGCGGTTAGATGAAATTGTGGGCTTTAAAAATTAGTTACGTGAAACTACTAAAATTCTAAATGGAAATAATATTGAGTGGGAAAGTTTAATTACAAAGTTGACATGCAAGAAAAGGTTTATTCATTATCACACTGAAATACGGTTTAAAGTAAACTGAAATAAACCTGCACTAATGCCACAATGGACGGTTACTAGCCCTTTTTATTGCACGCAACGTCTTCTTTGACTAATGTAATTGATGTTTAGAGTAAGACAGTTGATGATAGGTAAATGGGGACAGGGCTGTACTAGAGTCGAATTTAAGGTAGGACAGTGTAGGGACCTTGGCCCATATCAATTTCAAAACACCCGCCATTTCCGCGGTTCTACGACTCGCGCGACATCAAACGTGCGCGACAGGAACTACTCTTACTTTTGTAAAACTTCTCTGTGCAACCAATTGTGACTTAGTGCTAATAGTGCATCACGTGGGCACTCCAAAGCCTGCCTGGAAGTCCTAGGACAGTGGGACAAAAGGATTTTGGAGCTGAAGCGGCCGGCGGGTGAGTGGCCAAGTTATTTGGGGGAAAATCTATTGTTTTACAGTTTAAATTATGACCATGAGCTATCGACGCAACATAAATTACAGTCTCTAACTAATCATTGATTACAGGTAGGGAAGTAAAAAAATCACACTAATATTATAAAGGTGAAAGTTTGTATATGTATATCAACTGACCTATTAAGGCACCAGTCATTAAAAATTGTTATGCGTAGGTACATAACATCACACTATCACACTTCACACTAATATTATATAAGCGAAAGTTTGTATGTGTGTTTGTGTGTATGTGTGTATGTTTGTTACTCTTTCACGCTCAAACGGCTGAATGTCATATTGTATTCTATGTATGTATTTACAAACAAAGAAGTATCTAAGTATTGTATCAGTTATCTGGTTCCCATGGCACAAGCTTTGCTTAGTTTGGGGCTAGATGGCGTTGTGTGAGATGTCCACATATTATAATGGATTTGTTTGAAATTCGGCACCAAGATATACACTAGATTAACATATAGGCTACATTTTATCCCGGAAACGTGAAGTTTTCCCGTGGGATGAGCAAATAATTAAAATACTTTTTATCCGCGGGTGAAACCGCGGGGCGCAATTAGATCATAATTGATCTGCCCTCGAAGCATGAGCTCCTAAATCAATGATAATGATAATGATAATGTAATAATAATGTAATCATATCATGTGATGTACATTCAATAGCTATTCGTAGACAAATTTCTGTGACAGAACATGAGCATGTATCTGTTTTTTTTATCTCAAACTATGAAACAATGTAATTATAATAATTTATCTTAGTTTTGGTATTTTTAAGGCATTGCCCCACAATTCCCCCCCCCCCCCCCCCTTTTAGCTACAGCCGTGAATGGGGACTACTGTCTTTTTTTTGTATATTTTGGCTCCACACATTGTGTATTTAGCCAGTGTCAAGTAATTAATAATTTATCAAGTTAATGATATTTCACGCAAATATATATCAATTCACAGTCGAAGTCATCAAGTCAAGTCAGTCAAGTCATTGTCTAGTCAAAGTCATACTCCTAGTAAAGTGGTGGCAACTTTACTTGAAGCTTCTATGGAGTTTTGGAAACAACACGAAAAGAAACGTTTCAACATCATTATACCATTTTCCCGCACTCACGCCCGTAATCCAGCACTTAACGAATAGAATGCCACCAATTTTATGCACTAACACTGAAAATAACACAAGTTTTGGAAAATAATACTAGACGAAAATAATAATAGATTAGACTATGACTTGACTTGACTTGGTGACTTCGACCGTGACTTAACACATATCGGCATGAAATATCATTAGCTTGAGAAATTACCAATTACTTGTCACTGGCTAAATATACAAAAGTGTGGAGCCAAATTTCGACAGGATTTTGTTTCTTGCTCGCTACGTGAAATTCGGTGCATCCGTAACTGAAACTATCTGAAACTAACGGACAATCCAAAATAATCACATAACCGTATCCGAAACCGATATAATTGTATTCCTATATCCATATCCTTATCCGTATTCAGATCCGAAATATCATATTCAAAACATCTCTGGGCCAAACCAAGTGATGTTGTAACGTTTGGTACCATTACAGTCTCACTGGTACTTTTAACAACAACAGTAGCTTTTTATCAATCCCTTTACCTATTTATCAATCGTCTTACTCTAATTGACGGTTTTTAGAGCTACTTATAACGAGTTTTTGCTTGGCCTGATGCTTATCGTTTTAGCTCATTAAGTTTTCCTTTAGTAATTTTCTCAATATATCCAAAATGGTTTTTCTTAAAATGTTCTTATTGCCACGTCTTCTTACACAGAAAATATTATGCAATAAAATTTAAAAGAGATTTGATGAGATTTTGAAACGTCAATTTTACCTAGACAATAAATTAAATATGAAAACATACTTACTAGGCGTGGTAACCACTTATTTGGAATGGTTATATTAAACAGTGGAAGTATTCTGATGTATCGATAATTGATATCCATTCAAATATCAATTATCGATACATCAGAATACTTCCACTGTTTAATATAACCATTCCAAATAAGTGGTTACCACGCCTATTTTATGATCCTTAATATCTTGATAGGTATTAGGGATCATAAAATATATATTAGGGATCATAAAATATTGCAAACACCAAAAGACAGTGTAGATATGACTTTCACGTTCACGCACCATTTTGAAAATCCCAAGAAGAAAGCAGTCACTGTCGCCTGTAGACATTTTTTTAATTAGACGTGCCATTAACGCATTGTTCATCCTTTTGTGAACCTCTTTAAGTTTTACATCTTTTAGCTCCACCAAAAAACATTATTTTCATTCTCATTACACATTTTACAGTTACGGCAAAAAAGTGCAAATAAATCGAGCGTACTTGTTACAGCAACAAAAATAATAGGAAGTCTTTACACGAAATATAAAACACATGCCCCAAAATGCTTTCAACTCGAGTTTAAGTATTCCATAACATGTTCCCTAAAATCATACATACGATAGAATATCCTTATACGGCTTTTATTACAAAAGAAACCACCGTATCTGTATACCATTATATGGAATACCATTTTCTGTTACGGCTTCATTATGGTAGAATACGCTTCTCTTCGGTGCTTATGAGATTTTTGAAGCTATATTTTTATGGAAATGTTCAGTCATAGGTTGGTTTTGTTGGGTAAGAAGTGCTTTACAATGAAGGGGTTAAAATGTTTTTTTAGGGTTATTTCAATTCAGAGGAGTTTTTTGGCATTAAGTAAGTAGGACTTAAAACAAAATCCACTATGACTTTAAGTAAAAATGGTGGCTTTTCGGTAGTTAAGACTTACTGATCATAAAATATGAAAGAGTCACTGGATGGACACAAAGATGTTGGTTTCACATTTATGCTGGTGATATTGGTTGATATTGTCACCTAGGTTCATGAATTTAATTTTAAATGCAGGTGCATAAACCTCCCATTTTTCCAATTGTCGCTAGCTGGATGATGATGATGATGATATTATAATGGTTATACTGTAATTCTTTAAACGTACGAAAAAAATTTAGATAGGCCTCACATTTCAACAATAATTTCTTTACCCTCATAAAAATAGGAACAATGCCAAAGCCGATACTTTGGCACTTATCCCAATCCGTAAGTTATTGGGTACGGTTAACAACGGGACACTGTGAAATAACTGGTCTGTAAGGATATATCCGTAAATAGGACTTTTGAACATTCATTGATCTTCAAATCTAATGAATTATCATTATCTAGTTTATGGCCTCTCTTCAGCTTTTCTTTTCCTTCAATTGACTCAAGTGTCACTTCATAGACAATTTCATCTTATATACTAACTACACACTTTTCACAGTTTCTACGAATTCACGTCTGCCCCAATTATCGTTGGTTCTGAAGATGTGACCAGCCTTATTTTATATGGCTAATGAGCTGAGCTATGTAAAGTTTGACGAACTTAAAACTAGTTATTATAAACTTATAAGTGCCATAAAACTGGCAAAGGTATAAAACGGAAAATTGACAGCCACATACCTCTGAGTTTTGTCTATCTATTACATTCACCTCGGTAGTAGAACACTTATCTCAAAGTGAAATTTTTATGCCCAAAAGCCAACTTATGAGATAGATTATAGTGGGGCTGTTGCATATGAATTCGGTAAGGCTAGTAAGGCTCATTCAACTCTACTTGATTTAATTAAAACAAAAATGTCGACATATCAGGCCTTGTAATTATGATCTTAATATAACTAAGAGGGATGTCACCAACATTTTAAAAATGAATATTGATGACAAAAAATGATAATCAACAAAAATGTGGTTAGATTGAGTGAAAATTTATATGTGTGACAGTGAAACATGCTGCACCGACCTTATTTAAATGGAATTAAGGTAGCGGATTATGATACTAGTGCCGAAACACGAGCGAAAACCAACGTTAAAACTTTAAAACAGGCTATGCTGAGCACGATGCTGTTATTCCAGTAAATATGCAGTTTTCGTCCCACGACGGTTATTAAACATTAAAAATTTAAAACAAAACTGCCACATATTGTACTGTAACCATAAGTTACGGCAACCGAACGTTACCGCAGACCGCGAGTCTGCATAAAGTTTGAACGTAAAAAGTAGGTGAATACACAAAACGAAAATATGTTTATCTAAAAAAGGACATCATCCATAGTTCTACTGTGATTCTACTGTATGATTTGACTGATCTGATCATACATGATAGGGCATAACCCAATTTATGTAATTACGTACGTACAAGCTTACCAAACATTTTAGGTAAGAAGCTACAAGAACGTGGTCCTGACTACAGGGCCGTTACGCATAAAGCGCCAGAAGAGCAAAGCTATATTCGCTGTGTGAGCTGAACTGCACTTTATTGCGATGTAGCAAGAGTCGCAAATTATTTAAGTGACTTCGCGGACTGAATCTTCTGTACATTTACTATTCAGCTAGGTAGATATATAAATCGGGGGACGAGTTGGCTGGACTGCAGCCGCGACCCCTTCTCGCCCCCGGTACGGCGGACGTGGTGCTCACGGGGGGCTTTAGTGGGTTCGAGTCACCACGGGGGTGGTAGCAGGGGGTATGTGGGAAGTGCGAAGGCATTTTCCGCCTCAAAAAAAAAAACAGGTAGATATATAAATAAATAATTTTAACGAAACTTAAACATCAGAATGTTATTGAAGATAGTTGCACAGTATCTTATCTTCAAACAATGGAACCATTGATTTTGGTGAAAGTAACTACACAGAGACCGGTAAAGTTTCGTTAATATCATATTATTTTATACGTTGTATATACTTAGTTCTTCATTTTATCACGTAGAAAACGCCTAAGTTTTGAATTTGTATAAAAGTACTACTTCACATCGACTTATTTCTTTCAATAAACGTGTCTGCATAATTATTTAATCTTTGAATTGCATATTGGACGTCAATAATTGTAAACATACAATTATTGACGTCCAATATGCAATTCAAACCAAATTCCTTCGTTCAATCTTCTGAAACATTTATATTACATTTATTTTACTCGTAAAGTTTGGCTATTATATGAGTTTTAAATGGAAACCCTTACCATTTTTTTTATTTACTAAAAATATTATTACTTAGTATTTTAAAGGCAAAAATGAAACTGTGTCTTCTATAGACAAGCATGTTTCATCATCTAACGCATCAACACTTATCCATAGGGTTATCACCCTACATACTACATACATACAGTAGTAAAATCCTATTACAGTTTATAAAGTTTCCTTGAATATACCCATGGTCACCGCAACAATACTTCGGTAGAATTTTCGTACTTCGGTAGAATATTCATACTCCGTAGAACAATGTGTATCTTTCACACGACGCCAGTCCGCTTGACGTGTAATTTAAGCTTTTTTGGTCGGGAACAATGTGAAGATAATACACTATGAATTCATTTTAATGTTCTGTATACACGAAATAGTGGAGACTGCGGAGATAATGAAAGGAAAAATTGTTTAGATTTTATGTGGATTACATTTTTTTTTTAATAATCATATTTATTATTGATTTACTTACACAGTTATCGATTCGATTTCCATGACAAATATTTGTATGATGAACATCGATGTTTATTCCGTGTCTGGGTATTATTTATATTGTATTCTATGTATGTATTTACAAACAAAAAGTATCTCAGTATTGTATCAGTTATCTGGTTCCCAGAGTACAAACTTTGTATAGTTTGGGGACGGCGCTGTGTGGAATGTCCACAAATACAATACAATATAAAACGCTTTATTGACGCCATAAATAAACATATAGAAATTAGAATTACATAATAAGATAGGTACAATAGGTGGTCTTATCGCTAAGAGCGATCTCTTCCAGACAACAAATATTTATTTATTTACTGAACACCAGCATAATATACACTATTACAATATGAATACAAACATTACATATCAGACTCAGAACAAGTATTTGCGCTTTTTTTGTGCTCAAATACTTGTTCTACCTCGGGAACTGAACCCGCCGTTTCTGGGCTATGAGCCAACCTGCTCCACCACCACACCACAGAAGCTGTCAATAACATTTTAACGTAGTCTTGCAATAATTGTAAAAGCAGCAAATACTTTAATAGTGCAAAGTGTTGGTGTCAAAACATCTCATTTAAAATGAAAGACAAAATTCACTGAAAGATTGAATTCTATACAAAAGTGGCTGCGACGAGCCATTTTAACGGAAACTACGTCAAGGACCCTAGTGACTAAAAAGTCAGACTACTACAGGTTTTCGATAGGACATAGAAAAATAAAGATCTGTAATATGGTTTCCATAATACGTGATTTTGGTAAAGAACTCATTTGTTTTTAATGTAAGAATTAATAAAAGTTACCAATATCCTACTATCCTACTAATATAAAAAACCTGACAGCTTGTCTGTATAGATGTATGGATGATTGTTACTATTTCACGCTCAAACGTTTGGATAGATTTGGATAAAAGGAACATAGATAGCGTATATACTAGATTAACACTAGTCTACTTTATTATCCACGGATGAAACTCGTTTTTACAACGGCAAAGAAAAACGTGAGTAAATCGGCAAGTTCCAGAAGAATTTGAGAGTGTGTGTATCATCTAAAATACACACACCTGCCAACTGGCGTTCGAATCATTTTCATGTGGTAACCATCCCTTGAGAACGGAGTGAAACCACTCTGCAATGTTTCCGTTAGTGAAATGTCTATTTCAAAAACTGTGGCGATTGTTTACGAGCAGTTCCCTGTCTTAAGCCATTCAATGAATTAAAAATTTGACTGGTCCGATAGCTCAGTTGGCAGTAAACGGTTGCCTTCTGACCTGCGGGTTTTGGGTTCGATTCCTACCCAAGACAAACAAAAGTGTGATTCACATCGATGTTTTTATGTGTATGTGTAGGGCTTATTTATTATTTATTAATATACTAAACATAGGTGAAATTTATACTTGAAATATTAAAATATTGTATGGATTTTAATGAATATAAATTAATTTTCACAAATATAATTCTAATATAAATTATGTGCATTCTAAAAAATTTAGTTTTTGTATTACTAGATATACCAAAGATATATCTGTAAAACTCACTCACACACATCACAAGAAAACTAAAGCTACCATTATATTGTACAGCAAACTACAAATAGTACGTTATTTTATCAGCTTCCGCTAATAAAAGATGGTGCCACTGATTAATAAAATTGATTATTAATTTAATGATTGGTATTGGTGGGAAAACAAAAAAGATCGCATCACCGCATTGTATTATTTTCAAAACTTGTGCTATTTTCAGTGTTGGTGCATAGAATTGGTGGCATTTTATTCTTTAAGTGCTGGATTACAGGCATGAGTGTGAGAAAGTCGTATAATGATGGTGAAAAGTTCCTTTAGAATAGAATAGAAGCTTCTGGTAAAGTTGTCACCACTTTAATAGGACTATGACTTGACTAGACTAGACTATAACTTGGACTGTGACTTGACTTGACACATATTATATTACAGTAATTAACTTAAAAAATTATCAATTATTTGACACTGGCTAAATACATTTTTTTAATGGTTTTGACTTCCATCTAGTTCAAGAAAACAAGGAGCCAATCAGAGCGAAGCATTTATGCCGCGAAAAAATGCTGCGAGAGGCTGCACCAGATGTTGTTTTATAGAGTTCTTGGGCCAGTTCATCGTATCACAGTTATTTCATCAAAAATATGAACTTCAACACAAAGGTAGTAAAATACAGAATCTGAATCAATCGATGCATAAATCACGAGCAGCTGTTATTGAAAACATTGTACGTGTCATAAACTACGACGGCAGAGAGATAAACTTGCAAAGTTTTATTTGCTTTACAATACTGATCCTTATGAAATATATTTCAATTGAAATAAAGTAGTTTTTTGTGTATCGATCTTTGGATGAAATTCAAGACGAGTACATTGCCCTTGAAGTTTTTTATGTTCTAAGTTTAGGCATCTATTTGTAAACTTTGTACATATATTTTGGTTGGCCGCCGACGTATCGAGTGTTGATCCAGTGTGTAAGCTATCTATATTTCAAATTTCATCCGAATTCCGTGTTACGCCTTTACGATCGATAAACGTCCAGCCGTTTGTCTGGACGTTTATCGATATATATACATATATATACAAAATTACAGTTTCATTATTATAACTTTTCCGCAGGAAAATGAATAGTGGATGAAATCGTGAGGTAATTCTGTAACAGTCATAAATATCCAACGATAACTGCGTTCGATAACACATGTGTTTGACGATTTTGGTTTTATTGGTAGAGTAATTAATATGAAAATAAAGGTTTTATTTCTATTGTGGTTATTGGAATGACCGAGCTTATAGCTTATTTTTGTGTTCCATATATAACATAATATAATATAAGTACCTACTTACTATACAATTATAAAAAGAGAAGGATTCTAAAAAGGTTTCTAGGTAAGAATGCACCATAGACTGGCTGGGCGATCACGTAACTCGATTGCAACCAACAGAAACACAAATTTGTGTGGATTTGGCAGTTTGAATACGAAGTTAATGTGCATAGTTTTTTTTAACACGGCAAATTGCCTTTATTTTGTAAATACTACAATGATTTCATAACTAATACTAAAAACTACACACTACAAAAAAAAGAAACATTTGGACTATATACTGGCCGCGATGACCTATAGACAGTCCAAATGCTCCAGCCCACTACCAGAAGGTACCGTACCCAACATGCTGGCAGCATTGCCCGGTTGAATTGCAATGCTTATTCGTTGTGCCAAATAAGTGCCAGGAGTGTGCATAGTTAGTATGGATATTTCTCCTGTTGCATTGCAATTAATGTTTCGTGATCACCAGTAATCAGTGATTCGTGACAAAATATTTGTGACAGACCAAAAAGGACCAAAATACGTGATTGGACAGAACTCCAAAATATTATTCAAAAGCCTGGAAAGTTTTACTGCTTTTGAGCAACCCAAGGAGCCAGACTCAAGTTACTGGCAGTAACTTTTTCTTTTCAATGATTTTCGAGACTGGTAACTCTGGTAAGTTTGTTTTAGTCGTTGTAGGCTAACTCAAGGGACTGATTCTCTGGTAAATATCAAGCAAGACATACCATAAAATTTAGAGTAAAATCTTTCGGTAATTATTACGCCATTTGACAATTTTTGTAGCTATCATTAAGACTTAATGACCCATCGTCACCCAAGTGAAGTTTTATCATACTAATATTATAAAGGCGAAAGTTTGTATATGTGTATGACGCTTCAGTTTACTAATTCTACGGGCTATTCCTGTAACCTTAGTTTTATGGCGGAACTTTTCATTACTATTTAGACAGCCTCCGTGGCGTGGTGGTTGAGCAGGTTAGCTCACAATCCAGACGCAACCGGCTCGAATCCCGCAGCAGGACAAGTATTTCTGCGCAAAAAAGCGCAAATTCTTAAGAAAATCTTAAGAAATCAAAAACTACAAGACTGAATATTTTTCCATCCAGATTTTCTTACTCAAGCGTGTGACTCACGCTTTCATCCAATCACATGCGAGCCAGTGCTGCCAACTAGAAAAGTTAATTAACCCAGAATAATTTCAATAAATAGGAACACATTAATAATTTTACGACGTTAGTAACAGTATTTTTGTTTAATAGAAAGTTAATTGAAACTAGTAATCAAGTTTCAATTTAGCAACATTTTGCAAGAAACATTTATTATTCAAAACAAGGCTCCAGACGGAGGCTTCCTTTGTAATAATAAATTGATGATTACTCAAGTTACAACATTTATTAGATAAAGCAATAAATTATTAATAACCCAGATTTCGCTTGATTTTATTCAACAAAACTCAATGCCAATTAATATGAGTTTGGGACAATTAATCCAAGCGTTAAGTCAGATAGGTAACTAGCGTTCTTAATTTGACAAGGACAAGTTGCGTAGGCGGAGAACCAGACATACTCTAAATTGTATCAGTATAATAATAATTGAAGTGGTGAGAATAAAAAGGGTTTAACTGATTTTTTTCACAAAATGACTTATGGGTATCGTTGGATTCAGCGTGAAATTATCTACAATAATACATTCTCAAAATACCGAAATGAGGCTTAAATCTCCAGATTTGGAGTCTAAAAACAGTTTATCTGTCACAGGAATACAGTTCGCTTAGCATAAAAACATTATTATATTTATATTATTATATTATATTTTTACAGTAATTGTATGAATTATTACTATATTCAGTATTTGAAAATAGAATTAAAACATTTTCAAGCAACTGAAACATACATAAACCTTTTCTATTACCTTACAAGCACTCTACATTAAAATGAAGCCGTTGAAGTTTAAAGTCAATTTTCTCGTAACTATCAATTTGTCAGTTAAACCCTTTTTATACTCAACCCTTCAATTATTTTTTATATTTGTAACCAAGCGATCGAGTTTTTTTTTAATGTTAAGGAATGACGTGACGAGAGTTAGCGTGAGCGGTTACGCTCGCCTGACGTTAAGCGACTCGGCTGCCCATGTTCAAATGAGATAACTCTGCTACGTTTATGCATCTCTAGATATTAAGCTAGTAGCAGATAGAACAAAAATATGACAGACTAGTTGCGCCCCGCGGTTACACCCGCGGATAGTGTTTTAATTATTTGCTTATCCCCCGGAAAAAAATCACTTTCCCTGGATAAAATGTAGCCTATATGTTAATCCAGTATATAAGCTATCTTGGTACCGAATTTCATCCAAATCTATTCAGCCGATTGAGCGTGAGGAGTAACAAACATACACACATACACACAAACACACATATACACATACTAACTTTCGCCTTTATAATATTAGTGTGATTTTAGTTACTACTTACGTGGATATGATGAATAAATTTGAAATTACAATCTGAACTAATATTAATATATTAAAGAGGATAGATGTTATTGTTTGTTTGCATTGAATAGGCTCGGAAACTACAGGACCGATTTGAAAAATTCTTTTACCTTTAGAATTCTACATTCATACATACTACATTCTAAATTATCCTTGATGAATCTATGCACGTGCGAAGCAGGGGTTAGCCGCTAGTAAGTTAAAATACGATAGAAAATTTGACCTAAGTTAACGACAATGCCAGCTCTTCGACTATACTCAACAAGAATCTGCGTAGCAAATTTTTTCCCGCTTACTTTCAACCGCGCACAGCCATTGTACTCTAAGTTCTCGCAAAGAATAGTACTTACCGACACGTAGGAAGTGTGTGCAATCATCGAGACTGTAACTAAAATAAATAAGTGCCAAAAATAAGTGCCGGAAATTTAATAGTGCTGAAATGTCCCAAATCTGGGTTCCTCCAGACATTGCGGCTATATGCCCGGAGCAAATCGCACCTTTGACTCAATGTTCCCAACTTGGATTCGTATACCTGTCCTTACTAACTCAACTATTTGGAAGATCAATGGACAGTGTCAACAAAAATCCATATTTTGACAATCCAAGTGCAGTGCAAAGTTATAAAGGATCGGAAGAAATTGAAACTAGCATCGTTGGCCCGACCCATTCGGGACCCACAAATTTGCCGCAACAACATCAAATGCCATTCAATCAGCCGCATTCGATTCCTTTCAGTAATAACGTATCGCCTTTAAGGCAGAGTCAAGTATTTGGCGGACCTTTGAACCAGGGCCAATCCTTCAGTGGGTCTCTTTTACGGAATGAAGGACCTTTTGGAAATGAACAATCGGGATTCCAAGAGCAAGCAGGATTGTCTTTAGGAGTGTCTTATCCATACGGAACACAGGGTACGTTCGGAACTCCGGGTCCATTTAGACAATATGAAACGCAGATCCCGTTGGGTATAGCACCGATCAAACACCACTCGACCGGATTAGGCACAGTTCAGAAAACGGATTTCTCAATCAATCACAGCACCAAAACTCGCAGTCACGGCCCGGACGGCAGCCGGGGCTATTCCGATGCATCGTTCTATCTCAAACAAGAGTTCGGGAAACCGGACGAGACTAAACTGCAAAAGGAATATCAAAATCCGAACGATTTTAAGTTTGAAAGTTCATTTGGGAAATACAATTCCCCTGTGTTCGATTTTGAAAACATTAGACGTAGCTTCAAAGATATCGATGCGGCAGCAACTGATACTAAAATTATGGAGGAGAAGGTAACAGTGAATGGGAAGAAGAAGGTTAAGAAGAGTAGAAGAAAAAGGCAGGCAGTAGAAGAATATGATTTTATTGTGGTTGGTGCTGGCTCTGCGGGATGTGTGGTGGCTAACAGGCTGTCGGAAGTTAAACATTGGAAGGTAAGTGTTGAATTTTTTATACATAGTTTTTTTTAAGTAAAAATTTCTAAATAAAGCGAAACGTTCAATCATTCAGTATGCGAAGATAAACGAACCTCTTCTTTTTTTTCACACACATAGGCACCTGGATCCGAGCTTTTTGTTAAATTATTTTAAATTTATTACCTTATAGCTTATTATTAATCATGAACATACAATACAGAATGGACAATACGAATTTTTAAAACATAAGTACTCGTGCTTATATCTAATTGTGCGAACGCCACGAGCAAACCAGCTTCCGCGCTTTACTCTTCCACGTATACAAAAATCTCATCATAGTAAAATATAATGTGTTCGTAAAATATAAAGTATTGCTATACCAGTACATATCAATAGCAATATGATGAAAGAACTTTAAAAACAAACAAAAAGAACACTAACATAAATCAAATAGTAACAAATGATAAAAATAAAAAACATTAAAAGAATGACTGATTGGCTTGTTAGCTCAGTTGGCAGTAGCTCTGCCTTCTGAACTGTAGATTGTAGGTTCAATTCTCATCCAGGACAAAGGTTTGTGTGATGAATGTTTTTTTCGTGTTATAATGTATTCCATATATGTATTTACAAACAAAACTATCTAAGTATTGCATCAATTACCTGGTTCTCATAGCTAAAGCAAGCAAGCTTTGCTTTGTTTCATGGCGCTGTGTGAAATGTCTACAAACAATAATTTATTTATCTCGATTGAAACAAGGCTCAGTTTTGCGAGAGTCTCCATTAAATAAAACCTAGAACGAAGCATTCCAAAATCTTTTTAAAGCACAATACCATTGCAGTTGCCGTATTTCTAATTCGTTAAGGTTCAAATTCAAAAATATCTGCAGCTCAAAGACAAAAATCAAATCCAAATAAGGTAAAATACCGTTACACCAATACATTTCCTTGTCAGAATTGTAACCATCTATTTTTTGTAATCCCATAGGGCTGAACCCTTTCTTCACTTGCCAATAAAACTATCAATCTAAAAGGGGCTGACAGTTTTCCTCTAAAATGTAGGTAAGATGGTAGAATGCCTACTCTTTGAGAGGGTTTTGAGTGAGCCTTTATTACGTGTTTACATCGTGAACGATTTCTTGAGATAGTGCTCTAGCTACCGTTTTGTAGGTAACTTTCGTCAATGAACTTTTCCACTGCCGAACAAAAGACTCTCGTTATTTTGATGAACATTTGGATCCAAACAAGCAACAAACAGATTATTTGCTTGTGTTTTTGGGTTTGCGCACCGAAAAGAAGACTTGTCACTAAGCCTCCAGTGTCTGTGTGACATATACACGGCTGTATCTCGTGTATACAGAACCCTCGGTTCGTAAGTCCGTCTTGCACTTCGCCTGTTTTTTAAATACCGGATGAATGAATAGTCATTCTCCAGTAACACTTTTAAACTAAAAATAAACCATAATATCCAGGTTTTTCGTAATCACGTCTATAACACAATATATACAAAAAACTTTAATTGATATATAACGTGAAATCGATACGGTAGTGACCTTGAGCCACACAAATTCTTTCTTATTGCGACACAACCCTTGTTGTCACCAGTGGCATGCCAAAGGAATTAGAGCAGAACCATTTCACAATAAATAGCCACCTATCTGCCTGTTGTAGAGGCCGTGACCCATACCCTTTTTACGGGTCGATGGCCAGTTTGGATACGATTTTGAAACAACTCATTCATGACGGACTTTTAGTGGATGAAATTTAATATCCTTTTATATATATACATATCTCACATCTCAGAGTTCTGCCATCAATTAAAATGGCTAGATATCCGTCATTGCAGGAATGCATACACTGTTTCTCTTCTATATAACATACTCATCTCACTCATCACCTATCTCAAAGACCGTTTTATCGCTAGTTCTTCTTTTGGCCGTCCGCAACGTTCCTGTTATCACTTACAACTGGTGACCCCTCAACATAGAATGGCACTATACTCCGATTCTTATACTGTCTCGGCAATTCGCCTTTGGAATAGCCTACCCACATTCGTCAGGCATCATCAATTGAAGTATTTAAATTTAAAATTTATAACCACTACTTCACTCTTCAAAATCAAATTGCGAACTGAATCAGCAATCCATCTAAAATCTACAGCTAATAGACATACGTTTACAAAAAAGAAGCCAATTAAAGGTCCTTACGATAGACAAAAAAGAGTATAATTTAAATGAAGCGAACACCTAAGAGCACTACCTACATACGCACTGCATGGTATTACTTACTAAGTTATAGAATAGCTATGCACAATAATAAATTATGGAAGTAAGTAAATAAATAATTAAGATATCAGCTAGCCTACTAACTAAAAATATTACAGTTAATTATTGGTAATTAGTCAAAAAATTCAGTGCTCAACCGCTGCCTGGCCGACGCTACGCTTGTACAGAATAATAGTTCAAAGTTAAGACGCTTATCAAGTACATTAAACCCATTGCTGGCCCTCCATAAATACGAGTTTTGTCTATAGTTTGTGTTTACTACCGGTGCACTTAGAACTTAGAATGGAATTAATCTCAATGATTTCGAGTGAGCAACTAAGTTAATTTTCTATAAGAATTCAGGGCAATCAATTTCATTTGAACAAATTTTGAGTAGGTAAGTTATATCAACTATTTCTCTTCTTTTAAAGAGAGGTAGAAAATGGAGTTTCTTACAAAGTTCCAAATAATTATTAGACTTATACGGGAGTTTCAGGCGATAACATATATATTTGTATATGAATGTATATTATGATATGTATTATATTTTTATTATTATGTTTATTTAATTTTGTATATTAACAACTTTCCACAATACACCAGGGTTAACTGGAAGATAATGCTCTATAGCATTAAGTTTGCCCATGTCTCTTCAATTGTTGTTGTTTGTGCAATAAAGAATTTTCTATCTATCTATCTATACATATTGGACTGGCCCGATAACTCAGTCGGCAGTAACCCTTCTGAGCTGTAGGTTGTGAGTTCGATTCCCGCGCAGAATAAACATTTGTGTGATGAACATTTGTGTGTTTCGATGTTTGTTCTGTGTCTGGGTGTTTATATTGTGTTTTACGAATAAATTTACATACAAAAATATCTAAGTATTTTATCAGTTATCTGGTGTCCATAGTACCCAGCTTTTCTTAGTTTGAGGCTAGCGCTGTGTGAAATGCCCACACATAATTTATATGTACTATTATTTATTTATACTCACATCATTATTGGTGGAAATGTTAGAACCGTGGGTTCTCGTTTTAACTATTGCGACCACGTAATAATGCGAAAAATTGTTTGTTGGTATGCCTTTCTTTCATTTAGAAATAATAATAATAATATGTGTGGACATATCAAACAACGCCATCTAGCCCCCAAACTAAGCAAAGCTTGTACTATGGGAACCAGATAACTGATACAATACTTAGATACTTTTTGTTTGTAAATACATAAAATACAATATAACACCCAGACACAGAACAAACACCTATGTTCATCACAGAAATGTTTGTCTTGGGTGGGAATCGAACCCACAACCCACAGTTCAGGAGGCAGGGTTACTACCAACTGAGCTACCGGGCCAGTCAAGAAATAGATCAAATTGATGGATTAAATTGAAGATAAAAATTTCATATACATAAAGAGGCAGTATAGTGAACCATAAGAGGCAGGAAAATACTAGAAAACTATTACGTACTTATAAATAGTGTTATAAAAGATTACTTTCGATGGTACATTTTTGTAAAATTTGATGGATAGATAGAGACGGAGAACTCTTTATTGTCTCACCAATTAAGTACATAAACAGGAATAAATATAATATTAACCAAATAGTGTAACAATGGGCGGTCTTATCGCTGACAGCAATCTCTTTCACACTGCCTTTGGATGAACAGTAATAGTAGCGAAGAATAAACGGCTTGATTTTAAAGGAAACAAATTATTTTTTTAGTAGTTATTTTAGCTAATAATTGGTGCTGTTGTAGCAGTTAGCCCAAATGGCATCTGGTGCAATGTGTCATTAACCGCTGGTAATCCTAATTGACAAGCGCGGATTAAGTGATGTCAAATTGCTGGACAGTGTTCGCATACAATTGTGTATTTATATTAGGTCTTTATCTATGAAATTGCCGTTTTGTTTGATAAAAGTTAAAGTATTTTTTTTTTCGAACTTATTTATTTCTTTTATTCAAAGTAATCACCCCTGCAATCAATGCATCTTTGCCAACGCTGTGGCAGTTTATGGATGCCCTTCTTGAAAAAATCAGCAGGACGGGAGACAACAAACTCTTCAAAGGCGTTTTGTACTGCCTCTCGGGAATTGAATTTTTTTCCCGCTAAAAAGTTGTCCAAATTTTGGAAAAAGTAATAGTCGGTAGGCGCAATATCTGGTGAGTATGGCGGATGAGGGAGAGCTTCCAAACCCAACTCATGCAGCTTAGAGACGGTCTGTTGTGCAGTATGGGGTCGCGCGTTGTCGTGAAGTAGCAGTGGAGACGACCGATTGACCAAAGCTGGTTGCAGACGTGCGAGTTTCGCCATCATTGTGGTCAGTTCTTCAATGTACACATCTGCAGTAATGCTCTCGCCGTTTTGTAAAAAGCTATGATGAATCACACCAGCACTAGACCACCAAACTGTGACCATCACCTTTCTAGGGGTCATTTTTCGTTTTGCACATTGCTTTGGTACCGAACCAGGATCTAACCAACTTGCTGAGCGCTTTCGATTGTCAAAAAGAATCCATTTTTCGTCGCACGTAACAATTCGGTTCAAAATTCCTTCATTTCTGTGCCTGTTAAGTAGCGCAAGGCAAGTCTCGACGCGTACGTTGCGCTGGCGATCGTTAAGTTCGTGGGGCACCCATCTATCAAGCTTTTTTATCTTGCCAATCTGTCGCAAATGGACCAATATTGTTTTGATGCTAACATCAAAAGCTGCTGCCAGCTCAGCTGTAGATTGAGATTCATCAGCTTCCACAATCGCCTTTAATTCATCATTGATTACCAAAGTTTCCGGACGACCACGAGGTTCATTTTTCAAGTCAAAATTCCCAGAACGGAACCAAGCAAACCAATAACGGGTTGTACGTTCATTTGTACAGTTCTCTCCGTAAACGTCGTTGATGTTACGTGTCGTTTGTGCCGCGTTGCTGCCACGACGGAACTCATATTCCATAATTACACGAAATTTCAAAGTATCCATTATGAGGAAAAATGTTGAAATGTAATGAAAATACAACGCTAATCAATAAACAAAAGACTTATATTGTAAATAGAATGTCATATTTTTAAAACAAAATTAATTTGAATTTAGAATTCATAGCCAATCAAAACTTTTTTTTTGTTTGAAAAAGTCTGTACTGCAATACGGTAATTTCATAGGTAAAGACCTATTATATATCAAAATTTGCTCAATTGCAAGGAATGGGCAGTCTTCAATTCTCCAGACTAAAGCGACATAGTATACACAACCTAGCGCACAGATTCGCAGACAGAGAATGAGAGATAATAATAATAATAATATGTGTGGACATCTCACACAACGCCATCTAGCCCCAAACTAAGCAAAGCTTGTGCTATGGGAACCAGATAACTGATACAATACTTAGATACTTTTTTGTTTGTAAATACATACATAGAATACAATACAATATAACTAGATATATGCGTCCAGTGAGATAACTCACTGGACGCATCTCTCTCCATACAACCCAAAAATAATCAGTTTGAAACAGCCAGCGAATTGGATTATTGTTCTATGAACAAATTGCCAAGTAGCAGGATACAAATAAAAATATATATATCAAAATATACAACAGCATACTTGTCCATAATCTTGTGCAGATTTTGATTTAGAATATATGTATACAGATATGCTTACATTATAGAAAACTTACAAAGAATACCGTTTTATGTCAGAATATTAAGAAGTTTAAAAAAAAACCGGCAATTTACAAATAAAGTCGCTATTAATATTCTAAAACAATGAGTAAAGAGCATCGAAAGTATCTTTTCATTGTTGCTCTATTAGGAAACTCAAAAATTAATTTAACCGATTGCAAAGGACAATCTGTCTGTATCTTTTAATCTAACTACTAGTACTAATAAATCAAATTTTTGGAATTAAAATTTTTCACAAAATTTAATATTTAAATAAAAATATAACTTAATTTTTTTTTACTATAAGATTATGTATTTTTAATTTATGAATTAAAAAATAATCTTTTAATTTCCAATCAGAATTTACAGGCAACAATCAGCGCAATCAGTTCCGTATATTAGTTTAAAATTTTTGTTCAATCATTTTATCCACTGACAACAGCCGTAAGCATGCCAAAGACCTTCAATCTGCCAGAACGGCAATAGCAATGGTAATTAGTACCGGGCGTGTTGCATGCTTGTAAGGTACAGCACGTCGACAAATCAAGAGCAATACTGGTGATTAAACTTTTATTAATGGAGTTGCTAACTTAATTGATTAATGATCAAGGACGGGAACTTTCTATAAATTTTGTTGATATAGAACACAAATACCCCGTCCACCGGAAGATATCCACTGTTTAAGTAAAACTTCTTTGCGCACGCTTGATAAAAATCTAACAAATTTGAAGTAGATGCTTTGTGAAATTACATACATATTATATAAATAAATAAACGCATTTAAATTTCTAAATATAAGGTGAAGTTTAATTTTACATTAACTTGAAAAGAGTTCCGATAAATAATTACCAAGTTTCACTTCAATTATTTGATTTTGTCATGAAGTTTCTCAAATATGTACGTGACTATTTATTCTTTTGTTATGATCTATTGAAATCATTTTCAACATACTTTCGAAAATATAAGCGTGCAACGTTCGTACATAGCGAAGCTTAACTGTTTATTCTTAATCGATCAGTAGTGTTAAGCAATGTTCGCTGCGGTCTTGGATAAATAATAAAAAAAAAAAATTGTGGACATTTCATACAGCGCCATCTAGCCCCAAACTAAGAAAAGCTTGTACTATGAGATAACTTATAGGATACTTATATACTTTTTGTTTGTAAATACATACATAGGATACAATGTAACACCCAGACACAGAACAAACACATATGTTCATCACACAAATGTTTGTCCTGGATGAGAATTGCTAGATGGCGCTGTGTGAAAAAACGAATGACAAAACACAAAAGCTTACAACTTTTAATCGAATGAAAAAGAATCGCAATGAAAGAAACAGATCCAATCAAAAATTCAAAAGCAAAACAGTCTAAACGATTGTAATAGTCCAATCAGTTGCAAATCCGATACGGATCCAGAAGTTTCCATGAATTCATAATTCACTTAATTTGTTGCTTCACTTCGAAACTTTTTAGTTTCCAGAAAGTTGCAGGAACAGTTTTCTCTGAAATGTATTATAATAATATGAAAATTGATTCGACTGGGATACCTTTGAGATATATTTTTAAAATGATTTAAGTTTTTCTCTTCTATATTTAATCAGATACATCATCATTTTTACTTACAGCCTGAATGTCTACTGCTGGACAAAGGCCTCTCTCATAAGACCGCCACTTTAAGTCGCTGCTCAAAATGACACTCTTGCATCCAGATGCGAGATTGCGATATAAATCGACCTACAATAGTAATACCTATGGACCTTTCTTATGTATATATATATATATATATATATATATATATATATATATGTGTGTATATATTATATGTATATACTTACGTATATATAATTATATTATGTATATATACCTATCTATCTATATAAAACTCAAAGGTGACTGACATAGTGATCTATCAACGCACAGCCCAAACCACTGGACGGATCGGGCTGAAATTTGGCATGCAGGTAGATGTTATGACTTAGGCATCTGCTACGAAAGGATTTTTCGAAATTCCGCCCTCAAGAGGGTGAAATGGGTGGTTGAATTATTTTCTCATACGCCGCGGCCGCAGCTGCGGGCAGAAGCTCGTTTTAAATAAATTTGAAATTTAGAAATTATAGGGGACAAAATATTATTTTATTAAACAACAGAAACCACAGTATATTACTAGTTAAGCACAAAACGTGTTTCACTCGAAACACTATTGCCTAAGTAGAAGTTACTATGGGAGCTCAATTGTAAAAGTTTCTCGCTTCGAGACTGGGTTTGCATTGTTTTACTTTTATGATTGTAAACGATATTGTAAAAATGACTAGATATGGTCGAGCAGAGGCAATATTGAATCACAGGCTCCGTCATAGCACGTTTTTTTCTCTATAGACCTATGTTTAAAGTTTAAAATCACAGAACATAATTTAATGTCAAACTGAGTCTGCACATGAAAATGTGTTAATTTTTGGCGGGGTTTTTGTAGGTTATGTAAAATATGGGTATCAAATAAATATTTTATCTTGTCATTCCGTTAGGCCACTAGTCTGACTATTCCATTTGTAAAATAAATTTGTTGTTAGTGCTGTAAATTTGGACAGTTACATTCGAAATGTATAAATAATAATATTAATAATAACCCCTAACGATCACATATATAGATCTTGGATCTTAACTAGGATTCCCTGTGTCTAGGAACCCAGGAACTACGAGGACCATGGTCCCACAACACCCAGACTCAGACCAAGTATTTGCGATTTTTTTTCTGTGCTTGTTGGAATGGGAATCGAATCCGCCGCCTCCAGGTTATGAGCCGCCCTGCTCAACCATCACACCACAGAGGCTGAATATTTTATGGCATCATTACAAAGAATTTATTTTAGAAAATTAAAGTACTTATTAAGGTTTGTTCGTTTTTTACATTCCTATTATTCGTTTTATTTTCTGGATACACAGTTTTTTTATATGTTTATTTTCACACGTCACGTCACATTCTGTCGTCAAAAAGTACCTTTTCTTGAATTAGGGCTTATACCATCAAGGAATATGTTTATAAATATATAACATACCAAACGACTAAATTGTACTTCAGTACAATATCCACTCTGGTAAAAGGTTCGTCAACTTAGATTCCACTCTTGTACGAGTGTAAAATATATCTAAGTTTTACTTTTAGGGTAGACTGAATTGGCACTTTAAGTTTGCGTGCTATATTTTCGGCAACACCACCACAAGGCAAGCTTGTGATCAAACTGATGCTATAAAATAATAACATTATTGGAAATGCAACTGTCTGTCATCTTTAGATCTCGTTCAAAAAGTGATGTTCCATCTCTTCTAGAAACTCTATAGCTTGCTTTCAAATTCCCAACTTCTTATAACACTTACCGACTTTGCAAGCTAAATGAATTCCCAGAGTTGAAAGTAATCATTTATGTCTCATGGTAGTCTAAATATATATAACTAGAAGGTGACTGACTGATTGACTGACTGACATAGTGATCTATCAACGCACAGCCCAAACCATTGGACGGATCGGGCTAAAATTTTGCATGCAGGTAGATGTTATGACGTAGGCATTCGCTAAGAAAGGATTTTTTGAAATTTCACCTTTAAGAGGGTGAAATGGGTGGTTGAATTATTTGACCATAGGCCATGCCGCAAGCGAAGCTGCGGGCAGAAGCTCGTTATCTATATAAATTCGTTTTCTAAATTCAAATAGTACTGCAACATTTCATCAGTTTAAAAATTTGCTTAACTAAACTATGCCTCCCGCATACAGCATTGTTTTGATCGATTGTTTGCATTGCTCTCTATGGTTTTGACCTGGAGGGTGATCACGGAACGATAATTTCAATGCAACAGGAAAAACTTCATTTCTATTTTGAAAATTTCTATAGTAACTATATACATAAACTAGCATTGAACTGTTAAATCCATACAAACTTGTGTTTTATCGGTTGCAACCAAGTTCCGTCATTGCTTTGCAGGTCGTTGATTTTGTTATTGGGAGACCAGCCTACACTGCGTGTTCTCATTCGTAGTCTCAACTAGAGAACCTTACTTTTCCATCGATAATCGGTTCTGCAAGCGATGTGACCAGTTATAATTTCAGGAGACGATAAGCACTGACTTCTCGCTTGGGGTATATTGTGCATGTCTGAACAACTATCCAATGTCCAACTATCCAAGCCAGCCCAGCTTTTTAGTGTAATGGAGTGCAGCTTTGCGTTGCTGGCACAACTATTTCAGTGTCGGTGTCACAGGTGTTGACGATGTCGTGTTGATGGAAGTTATTTCGTTTGTTTTATTCCAGTTTTAGGTCTTATTTTCTGTGGAATTGCCATTTTAATTTGTTAGCACCAGCGGAGTACTATTTTACAAACTGGAGCCCCAGTTTGCTTTAATGTTACGTTAATGTTGTATTGTAATAAACAATAAAAATAGCTTGTCCCCATCTGCACCAATTGGAATCTCTCACTTCATCGATATGCAATCACTTCTCAAATACACCCCTCCACGATTATTTGCTTTACTTCCAGTCCAGTTTCTATTTAAATTAATGAGGAACATAAATTGGTTTTCAGACTTGTTTAGATGTCGTAATTGTAAAAGTTTCATTTGAATTATCGCTCAAGATTAAAGTTAAACAAAAACGGCGTACAACTGTTTGTTACTTCGAGAGTATAATCTGAACAAATAAAATTTCAAAGGAACAAGTTTCGAGTTTAGTTTGCTGCTTATGAAAGCTTTATTTAGTTTCGTGACAGAGGTTGTTTAGTTCTTTTACGGCACTCTTCAGCTTCAGTGAGCATCGATTTTAGGGCTGTTGGAACAATTTTTAGTTTCCCATGAGGTCCGGTATTAAATCCTGGTACCTAGCGCAGATAAAATTAATTCAGTCTCCGTCTATGACACAATCAAATTAATTTATTAAACACTTAAATGAACCTCTAACTGAACTTAGGTTCACTAATGCGGTACACTGTCGTCACATCGCTATGATTGTCAATTTATTTTTCTGGTTTTTAGCTAAAGTAGTATAATTTGAAGGAAATTCAGCACACTTATTAAAACTGAGATGAAGATAGTAGTAAGAGAAAAAACGGGCAATTTTATGTGAAACCGTGAATTGTTTTTTTAGTATTAAAAAGAGATTTATTGGTTTTCTAAAAGTATTTTACAAAATGACCTAGTAACATCTGCTAAATATTTTAGTTTCCTAAGTTTTAGTTGCTAAATAGGTACAGAGTCTTGAACTAAAATATTGTTGACATGATTGAAAATTTGCAGTATCTAAAGCAGCTTCGATGTTATATCGGAACAACTTGCTTTGTGATGAGAAAATTAAACTGCCAGGTATTGAGTTTTGAAGTGGGATTGGAAGAGAGAACTTTGGATTTTGTCAGAGTATGCTAATAGAAGTAGTTTATGAAAGTGAAAGAACTAGGTAGATACTAGATTACACGGATATATATATATAAGTAACATATAATTTCAGTTTAAGGTCACATATTAGGTGTACCGGGTACCCAGAAACTAAGGGGATCATCTTGGTTCCATAATATCTGGACACAGAATAAGAACTTGTGTTTCATTCTCTATACATTACACTAATGCTGTAGCAAGAAATAAACCCGCATCCTCTGGGATATAAGTGGATTTTCTTAACCACCTCTTCATGGAAGATGTTAAAAATAGCCATAATTCTTTCAAATTTATATTTAGGTAGTTTTGGCTTTACTTAAGTTCTATTTATAATTTATGTGTAAAGAATGTCTTAATTTTATTTCATATTATTATATCGTCATGGTATAACAACGTTCATGTACCTGCACCAGCAAAACTTAGCTTCTACAAAACAAAATGTTGGTACAAAATAAATTGCTCATTTAGCTCGTTCATCATAGTACGGTTGGGAGTAGGGTGGTGGAGGACACACTTAAGCGACAAACTTGACTGCACACATATTGCGGGAGCACTGTAAGGCGATGTCAAATGTTGTACAAAATACTTAGTAGTGTATAGCCAGAGCAAAAAAAATCAAATTTGTAAAATGTGTGTGTAAAACTTTATACCGGTTAAAATTTTCATTACGCTACTTCTTGACAATTTAATTTATCATAATTGTTAATTAACTTAAATTAATTGTTTATTTGGGATTGCGTGACATCTGCACCTGCCTGTAAATTAAGACATTCATACAATCGTTGATAATATTTGAAAGTAATGCAAAAGTCAACTTTTAGATAAAACAAGAAAAAATGCGAAATATCTTTTAAAATTTAAATTTATCTAGAAAAAAAAAACTAAAACAAGCCAGGTCCTCAATATAAAAATTCAGCATCAATCAGCCTCAATTATAAACGTTACTTAAAAACGATAAATTATCTGTCTCGTTTTCGATCGTGACATTTCACGTCAGCTAAAAGTTCACAAGACATTTTAAGCATTAATGTAATTTGACGGGCGTAAATCCTTATTTACGCCCGTTAAATTGAACATTGTGTTTTATTTTGTTAAACACGCCTTTGATATCTCTTCGAATTTTTCGTGGTAAGACATATTATTTTTTGTTTTCCCACAAAAAAGTCGATAAGTGTACCTGTCGAAGTACACTGGTTTGTAAAATGTATATAGTGTATAATATATAGTATATGTAGACCTAAAGAGACGCTTCTTTGCAGTCACGTCAGTTGAGTAGGTGTGCACGAAAAGCAAAATTAAAATATAAAGTTCCATTTATCAACCGCGGCGTTCAAGGCACGAAGCAATTAATTTAATTTTGATAGTTTAGACCCAATCAAACTTTGTTGCGGCGGCGAGATGAGTTTAGTTTTTATACAGTAGTGAACTGTATTACAGAATAGAGAAAAGATATTTTAGATGAATTTTGGGCTTATTGTAACTTTTTTCATATAATTTATCCTGTATATAACTCAGGAACGTCTGATGCACAAATAAAACCAATATTTTATTTAACAGATTATGATTTGAATGTTTTCGATTACAACTGTAAAGAAGAAGCCAAAAGAAACTTTACAGTGATGTATTTTTTTTCTACTGTATTTTACAATGTATATAATTTATTACAGTTGAGATAATGAATATGAAACAAAAGTAACCACCACGTCACACCGGTGCAAGAAAAATACTGTGATTATGTTAATAAACATTACAAACAGAAACTGAAATTATATTAGAGACGAACAATAGGCAAAATACCTAAGATTTTGTACCATTCAGCTTGGGATATTCAGGCCCAGCTTTTTTGTCTGACATATAATCATTTATTGTGTAATAGGCTTTTTTCTTTAGGTTTGACCTGACGAATGATTTAAATATACGCATTGACAATTTTTCGATACAGGAAATTTGTTATAAAAGCGTATACAGTTTAATCACGGGCGGTATCAACCTGTTATTTAGTAAGCGCAACTAATAAAAGTTGGAATAAATTAACGCGACCGCGTCTCATGTCGCACAGCTTGGTCATGGTGAATTATAATTTACATACATAACGCCTGTTTGTTTAAGACTTCTACGAGTATAGATCATAATCTTTAATACCATATTTGTTTGCGGAATTCTATAATTTTATGTATACCACTTAAAAGTATTTGACAACACTACAAGATAATAAAATAATTACTTCATTCAAATTTACATAATTTTAAGTTATTTTTTTGTAATTAGAACATGAAATTATTAAAAATGTATAACTCATAAAAGGTCACAACTACGCATTTACAAAATAAAGATCCCATGCAACTCACCACCACGTGGTAAGATTCCCAGAAAACTGGCAGCATTATCTCGGTGAACAAGAAAACAGCTTCTGAGCAAAGTATATACTCTGGGATCCCCCGAGGCGAGAACCAATATCGTAGTAGAATTTGTCTAAAAATTATTTTGTGTTAAACGACCACGGGCCTAGCGATTCTGTATTGTTTTGTTCAAAATAATAACAAAATGTGCCATCTCACTTTCCAGGTACTCCTGCTAGAAGCGGGTCCAGAAGAACCAGATGTAACTAGTGTTCCGGGTCTGGCACCAGTCTTGGGCGCGTCAAGCATCGACTGGAACTACAGAACGCAGCCTGAGGAACTGACCTGTAGAGCACAGCGAGGTCAATCTTGTGCTTGGTTGAGGTATGAGAGTACAATTTCAATAAAATTGATTATTTTATCCCAAACAAAGCACCAGCACGGGTAGCATGAGCTGTGGAAATGGACATATCTCTTCTCAAGAAAAAGCGTTATGTTACTCATGCTGTAATCACAGCATATATAATCATTTATTGTGTAATAGGCTTTTTTCATATAATCATTTTATTATATAATTTTATTATAATCATAACAGTTCTGAAAAACAAACTAGAAAAAACAAATGAAACACGAAGTTCGATGGCATAATATATATTTATGAGGTGTTTCCAGTAACAGTGAACAATTGTCATCATCATCAGCTTGTTAGTCCACTGCTGGACATAAACCTCTGACAAGGCACGCCACTGAGCCCGGTATTCGGCTCTAACAATTTAAATGGACAATTTTAGTAATGCTTAATATTGCATTTATTGTTTTCTATCACTATCAGATTTCAAACAGCCTATTTACTCCGCACCAGGATGAAAAAGAAGATGAAATATAAGTATACGGTATTTTGTTATTTTTTCTTGGCTGCTTTCATTTTGGGTTTGGCTATGTTAATCACACTTCACACTAATATTATAAAGGCGAAAGTTTGTATGTGTGTATGTTTGTTACTCCTTCACGCTCAAACAGCTGAATGGATTTGGATGAAATTCAGTACCAAGATAGCTTATACCCGTGGAATTAGCAAATAATTAAAATACTTTTTATCCGCGGGTGAAACCGCGGGGCGCAACTAGTATCTAACATATCCGTTCGTATGAAGTTGCATGAAGGAGCTGTTCAGACGCCTAGTAAGTATAACAGGCGACCAAAACGCTGGCTAATACCTTGACCAAAGACTAAGTTTGTCCACCGAACGAGGTAATGTCGACAGCTTTTTGGGCACCTTACCCGCCGACAGCGACTTAAGCGTGGTTTTTGTATTTATAGTTTTAGGTTTGGATACTTAGTTTATTTTAGTTTAGATTGTATTAGTTTTAGTAATTATATACAGTTTATTTTTAAAAAATGTGCTCAAGAGCATGCTGACTTGTGCTTTGATTTTTCATAAATAAATATATCAACTTTATACTAAACGAAAATGTTGAATCTTTTTACTTTAATTGTTAAATCATGTCATTTTCAGTAAACAATCATCACTAGATATTCATAAAATATTCAATAAATCAAATAAGTATTACACTATTTGACACCGTGAAGTAATTTCATCAACTAATCTAATCTAATAATAATTTTGTAAAATCAATATCATCATGTTCCGTTACATAAGAATTTTCATAAAAGAGGAAAGATGGTTTAAGATACGAAATAAAAATGCATTAAATGACTAGTTCTGTACTAATTATCTTAGTTCCAAAGGAAGATAACTTTCATTGAAAAACATTAATTAATTCCTGCATCTAAAATATTAGTTGAAGTTGTTAAGCCTTTTTGTCAAGGGAGGATATAATATAATCAACCTAGACTTTGTTTTTAATTTTAGAATATTTATTAGAAAATAAGTCATTAGTTCTATTTATACAAAAAAATATGACAATTGGTTATATAGCACTAACAATGATCATAAAGTTTTTCTTTCATTCTTATTTGCTTGATTACTTAAGGAAAAAACATTCATTAAAAACTTTGCTTTTTATCTTTATTATTTTCGCTGTTAACACGTAGTTTTGCTTACAGCGGAAAAGTCATGGGAGGATCCAGTTCTATAAATTACCTTGTTTACATGAGAGGTAACAAACGCGATTATGACCAATGGGCTGACCTCGGAAACTATGGATGGACCTACAAAGAAGTATTCACAATATGCTCTACCAGACATATTATCTAAAAAACTAAAAAAAACTTAAAGTAGTTATTTCATCTGTTGACTTTTTTCAGGTGTTGCCATACTTCAAAAAGTCAGAAAATAATCAAGACATAGAAGCTAAGGACACAATACATCACGCGGTCGGTGGTCCAATGAATATCGAAAGATTTAAATATGCAGATAAAAACGTCGGAATTTTTGTTAAGGCTTTTCATCAAACAGGTTTACCATTGATTGATTTCAATGGAAAGAAACAAATTGGCACCATGACGACCCAGACTACATCTAAAAACGGCAAAAGAGTATCTACTAATGTTGCTTTTATCAGACCTATTAGATATACAAGAAAAAACTTGTCTATTATACTAAATGCTCGAGTGACTAGAGTTTTAATCAAATCCACAAACAACATAGCATATGGAGTTAAATATTTCAAAAATGGAGCATGGTATAAAGTTCATGCTAAAAAAGAAGTAATTTTAAGTGCCGGTGCATTAGGTACTCCTAAAATACTAATGTTATCAGGTATAGGACCTAAACAAGATTTAGAGGCTCTCAAAATCAATGTCATAAAAGATCTAAGTGTTGGAAAAAACTTACAAGATCACGCTACAACAAATGCAATGATAATAAAGCTCTCCAATGAAACTTCGACATTTATACCAGTTCATGAAATGCTGAATGAAATAAAACAATACTCTATGTCTAAAAGTCAAGATAATCCGTTGTCTGCTCCTGGACCATTACATCTTAGTGCTTTTATTAGAACTAAGTGTGCGGACAAAGACAAAAATGTACCAGATATACAGTTTCACCTTGACGGTCGCAATTATAGAGAGTTTTATTCAGACCCTACCACTTATTTAGAAACCAACACATTTCCTTTTTCATACTATGACAGTATCAATGTCAGACCAATTCTTTTACACCCGAAAAGCAGGGGCTATGTAACTCTTAATACGACAGATCCTATATTTGGACTTCCAAATATTTATCCCCGGTTCTTCACTGTAAAAGAAGATTTAGATACTTTAGTAGCAGCATTAAGATATGCAGCTAAATTAGAAGCTACTGAAGCTTTCAAAGAAAATAAAATAAAGTTTGTAAAGGAACCTGTCAAAGCATGTAAAGAATTTAAATGGGGCACTTATAAATATTTTTCATGTCTCTTTACAAGGTATACTGGTACGATTTACCATCCCTCTGGTACATGCAAAATGGGTCCTTCAAGAGATAAAGAAGCAGTAGTTAATCCAAGATTAAAAGTCTATGGTATAAAACATTTGAGAGTAGCTGACGCTTCTATTATGCCCAACATAGTAAGAGGTAATACAAATGCACCTGTTATAATGATTGGAGAGAAAGTTGCGGATATGATTAAGGAAGATTGGAAAGATTACAATAATAATTTTTGATGATAATATGCTCTTCGAGGTATTTTTAATGTGTCGTAATGTATCTCACAAGTCAACTTCATATCCTTCACCCCAGTCATAAAATATAGCTAATTGTCATAGTTTCTAAAAATAAAACCATTAAATGTTAGTTTGTACAAACAATTTTATTTATACCCCTGTCATTATATATATATCATATGTCATTATTAATAGATAGAATCTTCATACCACAGTCAAAACCAATATTTATCGACATTGGTAAGTCAATGAAAATTACACTGTCGTGTAACACACTCACTGGTAATTGTGTTTGCTACTTGGTTGACAGCACAGACATTATTATTATTTATTAATAAATTTATCTCTTTGGTTACATTATTTGTTTAATATCTTAATATTGGTTTGGGTTTACTTGATTGACTGTAATTGATTGATTTCTAGACAATCAAAATTATTATTGGTAGTAGTGATATATAGTGGTTAATATGTAATATTTTATAGTAGTATAGTAGTAGAGGTATTAAAATAATAGGTCTTTACCTATGAAATTGCCGGATTGCAGGACAGACATTTTCAAACAAAAAAAAGTTTTGATTGGCTATGAATTCTAAATTCAAATTAATTTTGTTTTAAAAATATGACTTTCTATTTACAATATAAGTCTTTTGTTTATTGATTAGCGTTGTATTTTCATTACATTTCAACATTTTTCCTCATAATGGATACTTTGAAATTTCGTGTAATTATGGAATATGAGTTCCGTCGTGGCAGCAACGCGGCACAAACGACACGTAACATCAACGACGTTTACGGAGAGAACTGTACAAATGAACGTACAACCCGTTATTGGTTTGCTTGGTTCCGTTCTGGGAATTTTGACTTGAAAAATGAACCTCGTGGTCGTCCGGAAACTTTGGTAATCAATGATGAATTAAAGGCGATTGTGGAAGCTGATGAATCTCAATCTACAGCTGAGCTGGCAGCAGCTTTTGATGTTAGCATCAAAACAATATTGGTCCATTTGCGACAGATTGGCAAGATAAAAAAGCTTGATAGATGGGTGCCCCACGAACTTAACGATCGCCAGCGCAACGTACGCGTCGAGACTTGCCTTGCGCTGCTTAACAGGCACAGAAATGAAGGAATTTCGAACCGAATTGTTACGTGCGACGAAAAATGGATTCTTTTTGACAATCAAAAGCGCTCAGCAAGTTGGTTAGATCCTGGTTCGGTACCAAAGCAATGTGCAAAACGAAAAATGACCCCTAGAAAGGTGATGGTCACAGTTTGGTGGTCTAGTGCTGGTGTGATTCATCATAGCTTTTTACAAAACGGTGAGAGCATTACTGCAGATGTGAACATTGAATAACTGACCACAATGATGGCGAAACTCGCACGTTTGCAACCAGCTTTGGTCAATCGGTCATCTCCACTGCTACTTCACGACAACGCGCGACCCCATACTGCACAACAGACCGTCTCTAAGCTGCATGAGTTGGGTTTGGAAGCTCTCCCTCATCCGCCATACTCACCAGATCTTGCGCCTACCGACTATTACTTTTTCCAAAATTTGGACAACTTTTTAGCGGGAAAAAAATTCAATTCCCGAGAGGCAATACAAAACGCCTTTGAAGAGTTTGTTGTCTCCCGTCCTGCTGATTTTTTCAAGAAGGGCATCCATAAACTGCCACAGCGTTGGCAAAGATGCATTGATTGCAGGGGTGATTACTTTGAATAAAAGAAATAAATAAGATCGAAAAAAAAATACCTTAACTTTTTTCAAACAAAACGGCAATTTCATAGGTAAAGACCTTAATTAGATTAGAAGAAAATTTTAGGAAAGTATTAAGTGCAAGTAATAATATTACCTACTAGTACCTGTTATGAGTATCATTACTTTTTAGACGGTGTGTTGGGATACGTGTTTTTAGTAGAAAAAAAAAAAAAAAAAAACAAGTATTTTGGTAGATAATCAGTTAACAAAACAAATAGTTTAACATAGTATGTTAACGCATATATGTAGTATGTAACTTTGTTGTGTTTACTAACTAAACCGGTTAATTTTCAAGGCATTTAGTAATTAGAGATAAATGTTATGATTGCAGAGGCAGAACAATGGGCGGATCCAGTGCGATAAACTATATGGTTTACATGAGAGGCAACAGAAGAGACTATGATGGATGGGCTGAGCTTGGCAACCCTGGGTGGAGCTATCGAGAGGTAGTAAGCCATTGAAGATATTTAGAGTTAAATTGTCACAAGTTCAACCGAAACTTAATAAATATTATATGCAGCAAAAGATACTAAGATAAAGATACAAGTCATACTTGTATAAATTGAACCTTAATTCTTCAGTGGTATAATGTTCATTTTCTATTGATTGCAGGTGCTGCCATATTTTAAGAAATCGGAGAACAATCAAGACATTGAGTCAAGAAATAAACACTTTCATTCGGTTGGGGGTCCACTAAACGTCGAAAGATTCCCCCATATTGATATAAACACTATGATGCTAGTCCAAGCTTTCAAAGAGAAAGGTTTACCTGTAACAGATTTCAACGCAGAAAACCAAATAGGTACTGATATAGCACAATCTACGTCAATAAATGGTCGTAGGCTTTCAGTTAATGCTGCATACATTAGACCAATAAGACACCTTAGGCCTAACTTAAGAATAGTAACCAATGCATTCGCAACTAAAATTATGATAGATCCTATTACTAAAGCAGCTTTTGGAGTACAATACGTAAAAGATGGTCTTTACTATCAAGCACAGGCTAAAAAAGAAGTTATTATTAGTTCTGGTGCCATAAATTCTCCTAAATTATTATTACTTTCTGGCATCGGGCCTAAACATCATTTAGATCTATTAAATATACCAGTTCTAGCTAATATTAACGTAGGACATAACTTACAAGATCATATTACAACAGATGCGTTTATTTTAAGTCTTTCAAACAAAACCTCAACAATGGTGCAAGGCCAGCAGCTTTTAAATGAAATTTATCAGTACCATTCTCAACATGTGAAGAAATCTGGTCCTTTGTCAGCGTCAGGTACTCTAAGTGGCACTGCGTTTATAAAATCACAATTTGCAGAAGAAAATGCACCAGATTTACAATTCCATTTTGATGGTACAAATGTAAGAGAATTCTATTCCGATCCAACAACTTTCCGTTCTTTAAATATATTCCCGATGTCTTTTTATGATGGATTAGCAGTCAGGCCTTTATTATTAGTTCCCAAAAGTCGAGGATTTATATTATTAAACAGTACAGATCCTGTGTTTGGTCAACCGTTGATATATTCTAGATTTTTTACCGCGAGAGAAGATTTAGATGTTTTAATAGCTGGTATGAGATTTGCTTTGAGCTTAGAAGAGACGGATGCATTTAGAATAAGCGGAGCAAGTTTTGTTAAAGTACCTGTTCAAGCTTGTTTAGAATATCAGTATGGTACGGATGAATACTTTATTTGTCTCTTGACTCACTATACTTCAACGATATATCATCCAGTAGGGACTTGTAAAATGGGACCTAAATGGGACAGAGATGCAGTAGTAGACCCACGTTTGAGGGTGTATGGTATCAAACATTTAAGAGTCATTGACGCTTCTATTATGCCTCAGATAGTAAGAGGAAATACCAATGCGCCAACTATTATGATAGCTGAAAAAGCATCAGATTATATAAAAGAGGAATGGCTAAATTAATTACTAGGTTCTATTTAAGTAGGTAGTTTAAATTATTTTGTACATTTACATACATATTGTTCTATTTTATTTTGTATACTTGATATGAGAATTTTAATTATTAAATGTCGTTATTTATACATATGTGTGTATCTTATATATATTATATATATATATGTGGATATCTTATATTGTGGTAGGAATGTGTAGTGTACATGTATGATTTTATTTATATCGTAAAAAATTCGCGACATAAATATAATCTTTATCAGTTCTTTATTGGCTGCAGCTAACGTCCAAGTGTTTGTCCGTAATAGGAAATTCTGCATAACTATTTTGTTTTTTTTTTTTTAAATCTTTTATGCCAAAAATATTTTTAAGTTTAATAATAAAATTATTGACAGCCACCGTCCTTTTTTTTTCGGTCCGTTTTCTGAAGCAGATCGCTAGCGATAAGACCGCCCATGACACTTAGTTGTACAAATTTTGTTTGCTGATTCTCGCTGTAATACGGTATTTTCCATAAAGAATTTAAAATTAAAAAAATCACATACATGTTTCAATATAAATGTGTAAATTCAATATAATGTCTTTTAGTAAGTAAAACCAATTACTGCTTTGCCATTTATATTTAAGGAAAGTCCTTAATTAGGTACTACAATAACAACACACACACACACACACACACACACACACACACACACACACACACACACACACACACACACACAACACACAGATACTCACACACACACTCACACAAAAACACACGCACGCACGTACGCACGCAGGTACGCACGCACGAACGCACGCACGCACGCAAACACACTATGGTGAACATACATGCCAAGTAAATGATACATACAGACCTAAGTATTGTTTGTTCGTTGTAGGTTTCTTGTTTCGCGTCTCAACGCGAAACAAGAAAGTTCCGACAAAGACCAACAAAATAATATCTTGCGCTGACTCATCTGAATACGTTCGTGCTGCTACTGTGGTCATTAAACTCGCGGTATTTAGAAATCTATTTTTTTTTCTAAAAATATTAAAAGTTATTTTATTATGGTTATTATTTATCAGTAAATGTACGGTCAGTAGACCGTAGGGTTAACGTAGGAAACATCTTTATTGCCGAGGTAATGCGTAATTTTGAATACTTATCTAGATACGTTTCTTCCTTTATACTAGTAAATACAATGATTATTAGTGAGGTTCTGTAGAATTACTTAATTCATTAAATTTATTTAATGAATGAAATTTTTGACTGGCCCGATAGCTCAGTTGGTAGTATCCCTGCCTTCTGAACTGCATGTCGTGGGTTCGATTCCCACCCAGGACAAACATTTGTGTGAAGAACATTGATGTTTGTTCTGTGTCTGGGTGTTATATTGTATTCTATGTATGTATTTACAAAAAAAAAAAGTATCTAAGTATTGTATCAGTTATCTGGTTCCCATAATACAAGCTTTGCTTAGTTTGGGGCTAGAAATAATCTGTGTGAAATGTCCACACATATTTATTATTATTATTTTATAGATATTTTGGTAGGTAACATACACATATTATTCTGCACCATTTTCAATGATGAGATAATAGCTTACATATTCATTTTTTAAATCAAAGGGGGCTATAAATTGATAATGTTTCAATAATGATATTTTTGTTTCCATATAATTAAAGGTATTTTTATACTTTCTTTTAAATCTACTTCAACTATTGAAATATCTATATAAACACTGAAATAGCATACTATTATTTGAACTGCTTTTTCTATTTACAAAAATAACCTAAAAGTGAGATTGCCACCATAAGGTATATTATAATAAATTCAATATAAAATTAATGTGTCTCAACTCGACTTGGTTCAAGGAAAATTATTTAAATTAAATTGAATCTTAGTTAGTGGCTTCTGCGGTAATTTCACGACAATTTCACCAGTGACATGTACTAAAATACGCCAAACGAAGGAGATTGTTCGGTAATTTAAAAATGTTGGTCGGTGAAAATGAGTATTATGATGACTTTTACACTCAAACAAATCTGAAACAATTACAAAAACGGAGTTTTGGCGGGAAAACGAAAAAGATCGCGTCACCGAATATAATGCCACCAATTTTATGCACTAACACTGAAAATAACACAAGTTTAGGAAAATAATACAATGCGGTAACGCAATCTTTTTCGCTTTCCCGCCAAAACTCTTATATTCCCAGTTGTTATTAATTTTCTCTAGGCTGGTTTCATTTTGGTTTGAATATGAGCCAAATTGGCAAGTTACTTGTGAATTCACTTGCATAAGTGGGGACAAAGTTAGGCTTTCCAGGTGACATTGATTTCATAAAAGCATTCTTGTTGGTAACCTAATAACAAACTTTTATTGTTGAGGCCGGCTGGCTGATATCACCTTTTTCGATTGTTTCCAAACGATCTTAGTTTATATAATTGTATATGTTGGCAGAAACGGGTTCTCCGTAGGTTGCAACCTATATAACTATAGGGCTTCAGCATGTCCACACCGCGCCGTGTCTGGAACAAGAATCATCCGTAGCACACCAATCGATCCCTTTATATAGCCAGATGGGTGGGGCAGCGACGACAGTTGCCGGTGTTGCCACTGTAATAAATTTAAATGCTGCCACAGGGTAAATTACGGTACTGCCCGCTGCGCATAGAGTTTATAACTGGACGTAGCCGCCGTCATATATAATATATATTCAACAGAAACATTAATGTGTACAGGCACTCTATAATTAAAAAGTTACAACTAATAAAACATTATTTACACAATAAATATGCTAAATTTATATTGTTAAGTCAAGTATTAATGATGTCAGGTAGGTAATTTCGTTATGCCGCTTTCACTACGCGGTTGAAACTTGGGTTCTTTTAGGTTTACGTGCTACATCTATGGCTACACCAACGCTTTCCAGGCAATTTGGTGGTCAATGTAAACCTTATAATATACAACTGAATACAAAATATATTATTTTATTTTGATTCGTACATGTTTCAGTATTTCGTGTAAAATATTTTTTGACTAACGAGTTAAACGATTAAAAGTGATACAGAGAAAGTATGACCTAGGCAGGCCGTGTGAATTTCTATCTCAGTGACTTCAGTGGCTTCTCCTGTTAAACAAAAAAAAAAAAAAACTACTTGTGATTTAGAAAAAAACTATTTGTCGGAATATATGTATATGTATTTGTATGTGGATGTGTATGCACATTGTGTGTTTGTATAACTATTTAAATTAATTGTTAAATGTGATTTGCCAACATGTTTTCTATTCCATCATAATCATAAATTTTAGCCATTTATTAATTGTCTTTTAAAATTCGCTGTGCCAAGTTTTTTCAAATATCAGTTAACTTAATATCAGTGACTTTTTACCACCGTCCTTGCTCGTTGATCTATCTCTGTCCATCTAAAGGTTGTCTGGAAGAGATCGCTGTTTAGCGATAAGACCACCCATTGTTACCTACTCATTAGTTATTTCCTGTTTTTGTATTTGTTGCCTTGGTGTCAATAAAGAGTTTATCTATCAATTATGTGAAGTGTTTTAATTAATAATATTGTACTGATGAAATCATAACTTGATTAATTTTACTGTACAGGAAAAATAAATCAGTTGACATGGTTACTATACCATCAATAAAAACTCTCATTTAATGGCCTAAGCGAAGTCCCATCTGCCGTTTCTACACCCCCATTATCTGTTCCCATAAACCGCTGAGAAGCAAACAATCTGAACCAAGACTCTGTCCTCACTCTTAAATCACTACCAGTTGAAATTGACCTACCCTGAACCCCTCAATACTTCACATTCCAATAGAAACCAAGGATTGTTCAAGAACACGCAGAGTTCAATTTTATTTGGTTATGTTATAAATTTTACAGCGTCATAGACTTAAAACTTCATCAAAGATCTATAAATAAACAGAAGCGAGACCCAATTGCTTTAGCGTTTAAAGCTTGAGCCATAGTGGTTTAATACTTGTAGTTTAGATTCGAGAAGCGATAACTCCAGCGTTTTATGATGCTATGCATATATAAATAGTTATTAAACTTACCCAAATGACTATCAGTAAATAAATAAATATTTGTGAGCATTTCACAAAGCGCCATCTAGCCTCAAACTAAGCAAAGCTCGTACTATAGCAACCAGATACCACTCACATAGATCCAGGACCCTAATTAGGATTTCCTGTGTCTAGGGACCCAGAAACTACGAGGACCATGGTCCATCCATGGTCTCACAACACCCAGACACAGAACAAATATTTGCATTTTCTGTGCACAAATTCTTGTCCTGACGCGGGTATCAAACCCCCTCCCTCCAGAATATGAGTCGACCTGCTCAACCACCATTCCACAGAGACTAAATACACAATATATACACAATAATATATACAAAAGGGAAGAAATTGCTCGAAGTATCGCTCTATGGGAAAGAGTCAAAATTTCAGCGGATGATTTCTTCGGGTTGATGATAACGATTTAAGGCCTTACTTATAAACTACTTTTTAATCAATGCTAAAAAGTTTTCTATCTCTTTTTCGCTCGTGACACTTTACGAGACACTTTCAGAGAGAAGGTAACAGTTTTTTAGTAGTTGGATATTGGATTAATAATTAGAAATTCTTCGCAATCATCAGTCTAATAAAGGTAAACGTAAACAATATTGCTGCAACAGGAATTCTCATTTAGTCCTGGCAATAAATTGTACCTCCTTTGTCGTTTTATGGCAACAATATTATTATTACAAAATAACAGACGAAGTTTCAAATGAATGCAATAGTCGTTTTACTGGGAAGGCGTGGTGTTTGTTTATGAGCTTAATTAAACGGTTTTAATGTAAAGGAAAATGTAAATAATTTTTTGTTGCATTTTTTAAATGTACTAGAAGTTTATTCCCACTATAAATTAGATTTAAGTTAAGCAGGCGATACCGCTAGAAAATCAAAATATAGTTCATTATATGAAATAAAACTTCTTTACTCACGCTTGACTTGGGGAGTAACCTAGTGAATGTATAACGAGGCGAATGGAAGTTGAAAGTTGTTGGTTAACGTAGATCTCTATTGTCAAGGAAACAAAGTTAAAAATTACTTAAAATTTGTATTATTATATTGGTATGTCCGGTAAAATGACGACTTACATTGTCAAGATGGCGGCATTAACATTAAACAAGGAAAAAACAAAGTTATACCGACCGATAGATGAAGATAAACTAAAGAAGTTTTACTTTAGTCATGTGCTCTTAATGAAACTACACTCGTTTTTTCATGATTTGGACTGTTATTCTGTGGTGCAATTTTAATTAGATATCTATTATTATGCAAATTGGTGGCAATCAACGGATTCTTATAGAAGAGAAAAGAAACAATTTTTACCAAGTAATTGTTTAAAAAAACCAACAATAAGCAGACAATTTCAACCGCAAAACCTTGCATCAACGCTTATTTTTGTATTAGGGTTATAATTAATATAAAAAATACTACATCTACGAGTTTAGCTAAAGTGAATTACCGTAGTTGCATCCATGTATCTAGATACAACTAGTTGTTATCATCCAGTATTGTCCAGAAGCTGCCACTGTTGCACATAAATCTAAGCAACTGGACAACGTTGCGAACGCTGATGTATGTATTTTCTGTTTTATGTCGGATTGCTTGCACCAGTAGTGGGAAAGAGGACTTCTTTTATTCAATGCTATATTTATTTTGAACAGGCTTATATATTTAACACTAAGCACTTGGTAATTTTATATTCATAGAATAATAACTTTTAACTGATCACATTTTGATTTGTAAAAGAGCTAAAATAGCTTATCTATACATATAATGATATTGTAACCGAGAATTTTTTTTAATATTCTAATTGCGTTACTCTTTTTATTGATATGGAAGTAAAATGTTTTTTCTCTGGCACCTTGAACACGCATCACGCTGGATCAACTGAATGGATTTTCACGTTCTTAATTAGAACGGCTAAGGAATGGAATGCCCTGCCAGCGTCTGTGTTTCCGGCGAAATATGACCCGGGTGTGTTCAAGGGAAGAGGGAATAGATATTTACTTGGCTGGCATGCTACACCTTCGATCGCATCGTCACTTCCCATTAGGTGAGAGCGTGGTCATATGCTAGACAAATTTGAAAAAATAAATGGATTTCAATAAAACTTGGTACAGATAATATGGCTAATTTAAAAATAACAAATATGGGCGTTATATTGTATTTTACGTATGTATTTATAGAAAAAAAGTATATAAGTAATTGTATCAGTTATCTAGTTCCCATGGTACAAACTTTGCTTAGTTTGGGACTGGATGGGACTGTGTGAAATTGTCACTCACATTATTATTATTATTAATATGCAAATTACTTAAGATTTTCTAAAACTATCAACTGCGGGTTACACGAAAGAATAGGACGTAATTTATATGCATGAACTTTTTATTTCCGGCTTGTGGTCGCCCTGCTAGACTTGCACCCCTACCGCGTAACCATTCTGGGAATTGGCTTTGCCTTCCATCCTGCACGCGCCAATTAACAAGTTCACGAGTGCAAGCAAGAGAGAAAACGATTACGATCTTCACCAGACTTACGTGCTAAGGCCCCTGTTCTGCTCTATCGGCTATAAGTTCTGAGAGCACAAACTTTAAGTTGAACGGAGGACGGAACAACGATGTAAAGCTATAAGCGTTTCGGCTTTCTAAAACGAGTACGGAATTCTAAAAAGGGTCTCCGTCAAAGTTTTTTTTCCTTTGATAGTCTTGCATTTGACCACTATCTCACCTGATGGTAAGTGACGACGCAGTTATGATGCAACAGATGCCTAGAAGATGCTAGGTCGCTCTTGCTTTGAAAACCAGATTATATTTTCCAGGAAATTGAAATGCTTGTAAGTTGTTCCATTCCTTTGCTAGTTTGTAAAAAATAAGTACAAAAAACAAAACAATTACAGTAACAAAATGTTTGTGACTGTAAACAGAAGCAGTATTTTCAGTACGCCATTAGCGCGCCAACAAGCTTTATTTTCTCCAGCACAGGCCATTGTTAACCGGAAATACAAGTCTGAAACAAAGGTTTCCGGTCGCCGCCAGCCACAGGCCTCGATAATTAAATTCTAGTCAATTGATCCACTTTTATTGCGGTTAAAAGCCTTTGCGTTGGCCAATGCATTGATCTAATTGGGGGTACGTTATTGCTTTGCGGGCAATAGGAAGTTCTCTTTGAGAGAATGTGTGAAAAATAGTCCAGGGAAAGATTATTTATGCAATATTAGAGATTATATTCGTATAAAAACAGCTAACGGAACCATAGGTATTACTGAAAAGGGGAATATGAGTCGTAATAGTGAACGAGTGCGGCTCTGGTGGTAAGTGGTAGCCTATGCCACTTTTAAACTAAATGCACCCAGATTCGAATCTCACCAATGACTTTTCAAGTTACGTAACAGAACTGCGGAATTTTGCACATCTCAAAATTCAAAAATATCATTGACCAACGGTCAGCATGGTAGATTATAATCCACCTATACCCTCTCCATTTGAGAGAAAGGCAGTGTTTGAGTGGTCGGGAAGTTTTTTTTTTTTATGTTATTGAATGATGTGACGAGCTAGTCGTTCACCTGATGTTAAGCGCCACGGCCGCCCACAACAGAACAGTGTCACTTGGAAGCCAAAAACATAGAGTTTCAAGCGACACTTCACTGCGCACATCATCCTGATCAGCACAGTCTGGTAATAAGATTACTCGACTGAGAGATCAGATCATAAAGTCTCAATTGCCCAGTAATTTCACTAGCTACATTGCCCTTCAAACCGGAACACAGTAGTGCTTGCACACTTCTGCTTGGCGGCAGAATAACTGGCAAAGCGGTGGTACCTACCTAGACGAACTTTGCAACAAAATCCTACCACCTAGTAAAAAATATTGGGCTTATTACTATATTAAGACATAGTAATAGACCAACCACACTTGCTCAGCATGGTGGATCATAGCCTACCTATACTTTCTTCGTGTGAGAGAAAAGTATTCTAGTGATGGGAACGTATTTTGCTTATATCGAGGCATAGTTATATTGGTGGTAGCCATTTACTGAACTATTAAGATTAAGCTTATATGTCGCTATGTTCAAAAGTATATATAAATAGGGGTTTTTGGCGGTAAAACGAAAAAGATCGCGTCACCGCATTGTATTATTTTCCAAAACTTGTGTTATTTTCAGTGTTAGTGCATAAAATTAATATAATATAATAATGATGGTGAAACGTTTTTTTTCGTGCTGTGTCCAAAACTCCATAGAAGCTTCAAGTAAAGTTGCCACCACTTTACTAGGAGCATGACTTTGACTAGACTATGACTTGACTTGATGACTTCGACTGTGACTTGACACATATTTGCGTAAGTATCACTAACTCGAAAAATTATCTTTTACTTGACACTGGCTAAAACATAAATGTGTGGAGCCAAAACATATAAAAAGAAAGTATAAATAAAAAAATAATAATAATAAATATTTGTACACATTTGACACAGCGTCATTTGGCCCCAAAGTTAGCAAAGCTTGTACTATGGGAACCAGATAACTGGCAGAATACTTAGATACTTTTTGTTTGTAAATATATACATAGAATTCAATATAACACCCAGAAACAGAACAAACGTCGATTTTCATGCCACAAATGTTTGTCCTGGGTGGGGATCGACCTAAAGCTTAGAAGGCAGGGTTACAAGCAGTAGCGCACAAGCACTGCTGTGTTCCGGTTTGAAGGGCACTGTAGCTAGTAAAATTACTGGGAAAATGAGACTTTATAACCAGATCTCATAGTCTTGTAATCTTATTACTAGATTGTGCTGATGTCTCAGGATGAGGTGCGCAGTTCAGTGTCACGCGAAATTCTATACTTTAGAGCTCCGAGTGACACTAACAGATATGGGCATTGGGCAGCCGTGTCGCTTAACATCAGGCGAACGGTTAGCTCGTTACGTCATTCCTTTACATAAATAAATTCCAAACTGAATAGTTCAAGTTAATTTTGATGAAATTCGATGTTAGATATTTTAAGATTTGGAGTAAAATATTTCAAGTCCTACAGTTAAACATATAGGATATTTTTTATTTCGGAAAGTTATGGGGTTCCCTTGGGATACATAGAATATTATCTATGTGAGCGACAAGGCACAGTATTGTAAAAATATAAAAACAATAAATCGAGAAACAGTAATCAAAATCTATAAAAGTTAACCACACCGCAACGAGATAACAACAAACGTAAAGGGAAATATTTCTGCTTTTCCACGAAATCCCCGAACTGCGATGGAAAAACCGACAGTTGTCAATTTTTCATTGCAACTGCAAAAAAATGTACAAGGGATCGCAAGAGCCGCGGAACCAACTAGATTATTGCTTCTTTTATTGGGCTTTCTGTTTTGAATTGAAAAATTGAAGCAAAACTTTAGGACCGTATTCTTGCCAATGAACACGAAAATAACACAAAAAAGTTGTAGCTTCTCGAAAATGATCTTTATAAATAGCTGTCCCACCTAGACAATAACAATCTATTTACTATGTTCTCACTAAAAAAAGGGTACAATGGATGTAGGTATCGTGTGAGTAAATGAGATAAATATATCAATAGTTGATCGCTACCTATACACACCGATGACGAGAACTCGTTTTGCACTAGTTAGTCGCAGTGGCAAGAAAATATAAGCTTATCGAACTCGTTTGGAAAGAAAAATACTCAATACAGCGATGAAACTATCGGAAATAAGCAGAACACACTCACCTTTAGCTGCTTATTTAATTAGTTATCGTACCTTTTTATGTTAATGAATGACATGACAAACTAGTCGTTCACCTGACGTTAAGTGACGCAGCCGCCTATAATGGTTGCAGTGTCACTCGGAACCCTAAAATATAAAGTTTCGCGTGACACTGCACTGCACACATCATCCTGAAACATCAGCACAGTCTGGTTATCAACTAGGCAAATACGTAACTCGATTGCAACCGATAAAACACAAATTTGTATCGATTTGACAGTTTGAATACGCAGTTTATGTGCATAGTTAGTATGGAAATTACTCCTGTTGCATTGCAATCAAAATTTCGTGATCACCCCACATAAATATAATTTGCCCAGTAATTTTACTAGCTACAGTGCCTTTCAAACCGGAACACAGTAGTGCTTGCGCGCTTGTTGGCGGTAGAATAACTGTCAAAGTGGTGGTATTTACCTAGAACTACAAGACTTGGTGATTCGTCACACCCTTACGTTGTTAGTGTACCCCAAGTCCGCACTAAGCGTTTTGCTGACTCATTTATAGTCCGAACGGCCAAGGAATGGAATGCTCTCCCAAAAACAGTGTTTCCTTCAGGATATAACCTAGGTCTTTTTAAGTCAAGAGTGAATAGGCATCTCATGGGCAAGCGTGCTCCACCTTAGACAACTTCGTCACTTACCATCAGGTGAGTTGTTGTAAAACGCATGCCCATTTTATCATAAAAAAAAAAAAAAAAAAAAAAAAAAAGACGAACTTTGCGGAAAAATCCTATCACCTAGTAGATAGATAACAAAGTGACACTCTTTTATGTACCCGGTTTTCTAAGATGAGAATAATAAGAGTATGTAGAATCCTAAAATCATTTAACGTTATATAAAACCATATTTGATAAACACAATATCCATTTTGGTTGCCGAATTTTTCCTTCAATTCAAACAGTGTGAGCAAAACTTAGTAATTGGAGAAGTCAAGTACTGAAATGTTCGGTTAACTTACCTACGAAACATTCGTTAATCTATGTTTTATCCATACTTATTTTATGTTAGGAATGAATAAAAACAGTTTTTATGAAACTGGCGTGAGTAGTACTCATAACTACAACTAGTACACGGCTAACACTCACGAGATACAGTCGAATAACTCGACCGGTATTTGGGCAACATCACATCACACTTCACACTAATATTATAAAGGCGAAAGTTTGTATGTGTGTTTGTGTGTATGTGTGTATGTTTGTTACTCCTTCACGCTCAAACGGCTGAATGGATTTAGATGAAATTTGGTACCGAGATAGCTTATACACTGGATTAATATATAGGCTACATTTTATCCAGCAAAAGTGAAATTGCCCCGTTGGATGAGCAAATAATTAAAATACTTTTTCCGCGGGTGAAAACGCGAGGCGCAACTATTAGACAATGGTCGATGGCACAGCACCCCTACCGCGTAAGCGTTCTGGGAATCGGCTTCGCCTGCCATCTCGCACGCGCCAATTAACAAGTCCACGAGTGCGAGCAAGAGAGAACACGATAACGATCTCTACCAGACTTACGCGGTCCCTTGTCGAGTTATTCGACCTGTTGTATCTCGTGAGTGTTAACCGTGTACTAGTTGTAGTTATGCTTACAAAATTGTTAGCTATGGCAAACATTTAAATATCGTGTAAAGATAAAATGATAATTATCCATAAAGATTGTGTTTTATTTAATGGAAATTATTAAGTTTTTATTTTGTTTATGGTTTTGGTTTTGATTTTAGTCATGGTATTGGTATTGGATTTAATCCACGTTTTTGCGTTAAAAAAATCAAGCTTTTACAGCGGATCATCAATTTTACCATAAAAAAAAATTACATGTGACAATATAATATACTCATAATACGAATATCAAGGATTTTAATGATGTAGTTGTTTTTTTATTTTTTATTTAATATATAAAATAGACGATAATAACTACAACCTTGGAGTCTTCAAATCGAGAGTGAACAGGTATCTTCTAGCCAAGCGTGCTACAACCTAGACCGCATCGTTACTTACCATCAGGTGCGATAGTGGTCAAACGCAAGCCTATCTAACAATAAAAAAAAAGACGAGCAAATTTAAATCTTACAGGAAAATCTGCCAACATCATTCTTATTTATCAAGTTCTATTGTGCCCAAAGCTAACTGTTAATTTCCCTAAACTTCAAGTTATTAGCTTTAATAATAATGAACACAAATTACAGTTCACGAATTTCCAATTTGTACTAGTTTGTTTGGATAAACGCCTTTGTGAGTTTCTTTTGATATTCTGTAGAACGAGGATTGAGAAATAGCCGTCTTATTACGCACACAGATACACACGCTAAACCTAATACATCCAAATGATTATTAATTCAAGAAAAAATTAGTTTTTAAATAATCAAACTAAAATTAAATTAAAAACTATGCATTAGCAAAACTTAATCTAAATCCAAATTTGACTGCTCGATAGCTCAGTTGGTAGTAACCCTACCTTCTGAACTGTGGGTTTGGGTTCGATTCCTACCCAGGAAAAACATTTGTGTGATGAAAATAGGTCTTTGTTCTGTGTCTGGGTGTTATATTGTATTATATGTATGTATTTACAAACAAAAAGTATTTAGGTATTGTATCAGTTATCTGACTCCCATAATACAAGCTTTGCTTGGGACTAGATGGCGTTGTGTGAAATGTCCACACCTATTATTATTACTATCCAAAGTTATAGAGCAAAAATATTTCCGTAACAATAGCATGTTTTTTAAAAATAAATTAATTATGTTAGTACCAAGAAATACCTTTACTATTGTACAAGAACAAACGACGTAGGTACTGAAAGAACAATATTTTTAGTTTGCGCTTACAACTCAGCACGATTTCATACCGCCACGGGCAACTAATTCTCAGTATAAAATATTAATAAAAAAATGTAGCTGGCCAGAGCAAAGAAACGACTTGATCTCAGTTTAACAGCCAATTTTCTCGGGATTAATAGAGCAAAAGTGGTGGAACAAAGCGGGAGTACAATGAAAACGGTGAGAAGTGAATTTATTATTTTTGGCTGAGCTCATTTTAAACATTGTCAGGAATCAAGGTGTCTAAATACAATGTTGTTTTTAACAAAACTGCTTAGAATTTTTTTGGAATATTAATTGGTCTGTTTCACTCTAGTGATACATCATTTTTTATCGATATCGCTCTTCCTTGCATGTCATGTCCTTATATATACATATACTATACCTACAATTCAATACCAATCCAATACCAATCCAATTCTAATCCAATACCAAACAAGTGAGCTTAAATGAATAATTTAATAACCTGTACCTAAAAAATATCTAACTCTACATTCTCGATGAACTCATATTGGAAACAAAAAAATACAAAATTGATAGTGAGGAGAAAATATTATAGGTCTATGGTTCAACCGTTAGGAAGCTACGATGCTACACGCATAAATAGACACGTTTTTAATTTATTCATTTAACAGAATACAGTATTTATTTAAATAAACAACATTCTGCCGAATAGCCGAGCAGGTTTTTGGCAGACACAAAAGCTCTCGTTTCGCTTCCTGAAAGAGATTTAAAACTGACGCTTTACTGATCGAATTAAAAATGTTGATTCCATAATGCACCACAAAACTGTCTGTTGCGTATCGTTGATATAGTCTGACGTTTTTAGGACTTCTTCTATGAAGATAGAAACTTCCGTCTGTGACTACGCTTGCTTAAAATTAATTAACTAGTTTGGATCCGGGGCCGGTCAGCCATATAGTAATTCATAAAATTATCTTATAATACCTATTTTTTCGTAGAAATTCTTCATTTTGAGATAATTTATCCTTGTTTAATCTAGTCTGAGTAAGCAATCTTTAAAGGTATGTAAACACACTCACGTCTTCACTAATTATGTGCAAAAATTACCTATTACAGATATCTTTGTTTCCATTTCTTGCTCGATACTTTTCATCCAGGTGCCATATGATTAAAAAAAATCTAATGCTAACTAAAAAAACGCAAAAATGAATCAAATTGAAATTCGTAGGTCCTTTTAATATATATTACAATTCACGTTGAATTTCCATGACAATTTGGTGACCGTTGGCATTCCTCTATTAAATTCTTTTAACACATATAAAATGGTTGAATGGAAAAATCGTCGCAAATCTTCGCACGTCTCTACGACTCGATATCTGGAGTTTTATTCGATTTATATCGATGCATAATAATAATCGGTATGCGTTTATACGAATTCCTTTACTGCTGGCTTTGAATCGATTAGAAACGAGCGTCATAACGATTTAGCCGAATATCCGGCTAAAAATAACAATCTATTTTTGAGACTAAAAATAAGAATTTATATCTAATAACAATATGACTTTCTTAGTATTTAATGATTGTTTTTTTATTTTGTTCTATGGTTATGTAATCATAAATGTTGTTAAGCATCATTAGACGAATTCATAATGTTGCCAGTTTTAAAATCACGGTTTATATACAGTAAACCGTACTTGTAACAAATATTTTCTTAGCATTAAGCGAAGAAAATACAATAAATACGAAGAGTACGCCTTAGAAAACGTGTTAGAATGGGTACTAGCCAGCGAAAAAGGCAGCTGGCAAAACTCAGGAGGTGAGTCTTTAATAACGAAAATTAGGTTTAACACTTTATTTTGCATTAAATTATGAGTTCATGATGATGATGTTTATGTTGTATATTGGTACCCTTCCTTAATAATATTATAAATGCGAAAGTATTTTAATTGTGCGATAAAAATTATTTTAACTATTTGCTCATCCCACGGGAAAATTTCACTTTTCCGGGATAAAATGTAGCCTATATGTTAATCCAGTGTATAAGCTATCTTGGTGTTAAATTTCATCCAAACCCATTCAGCGGTTTGAGCGTGAAGAAGTAACATACATACACACAAACGCACATACACACACATACAAACTTTCGCCTCTTAGTGTGATATTTGACCGGAAAAAGTAGCCGGACAGTTAATAACGCCGTCAACTATCTCTGCAATCGATTCTGCGGGCATCGACTGCGACCTTTTTTCCTACGTGTCCCGAATTTTGAACAAGGGATAGGAAATTAACGCTTTTCTTTTATTCGTTAATATTAGGTACGTACGTGTCTTAGATTTAATTTAGCCGGAGCTTGATTAGGGACGGCTTTGATGTCGGGTCTAGAGCTTATTGATTTATGAGGTTCAAACATAATTTCTACTTAATTGAATAGGATACTGTATTTGATTAAATATAGATTTGTAGATATAAGTTTTCAAATAACCATTCATCTAAAAGGCAAAATTATAATTGTGTTTCATTCTTTAACACGTCTTAGGTGTCAGTGGAGCATAATAATATAATAACTAACAAAATAGATCACCATTTAGTTTCGAAAATCTCAATACTACGGTGTTAGGACTTTTCTGCAAAATTGGTCTAGGTAGGTTGGTTTTTCTAAAAAGTCCTACCACTGTAGTGTTGACATTTTTGAGACAAAATGGTGGTCCATTTTGTTATTTATTCTGCCGCCAAGCAGCAGTGTGCAAACACTACCGTGTTCTAGTTTGAAGGGCACTGAAGAAAAATTACGTAGCAAATGAGACTTTATGACCTAATATCACAGTTTAGTAATCTTATTACTGGTAATATGAGATTACATAAGATTATATTTGATAATGAAGATAATGACAAAAACAAGTACGAATCATCATCAATCGTTTATTATTATTATTATTGTTTTTTATGTTAAGGAATGACGTGACGAGCTAGCCGTTCGCCTGATGTTAAACGACACGGCTGCCAATACCAGCTGCAGTGTCACTCGGAACTCTAAAGTATAGAGATTTGCGTAACACTGCACTGCGCACATCATCCAGAGACATCAGCACAATCTAGTAATAAGATTACTAAACTGTGAGATCAGATCATAAAGTCTCATTTGCCCAGTAATTTCACTAGCTACAGTGCCCTTCAAACCGGAACACAGCAGTGCTTGCGCACTACTGCTTGGCGGCAGAATAACTGGCAAAGCGGTGGTACCTACCTAGACGAACTTTGCAGTAAAGTCCTAGACTTTACTGCAAAGTTCGTCTAGGTAGTAGTAGTAATAGGACCACCTAGTACAATATACCGATATTATATACCGATCGCGAGTGATCTTGAGTTCATTTGACGAGCTTGAGACGATTTTGCAGAAAACATGCCTTACCAGTATTTTAGAAAGCCTCTGTGTGGTGTTGAGCAGGTCGGCTCATTACCCGGAGGTGGTGAGTTCGATTCCCGCGGCAGGACGCGTATTTGTGCACAGAAAAAAACACAATTACCTACTTGTTTTAAGCCTAGGTGTTATGATACTATCTATGGTCCTCGTAGTATCTAGGTCTCTAGACACAGAGAATTCTAGTTAGGATCTACGTATGACATCGATGCGCATTTTTTATTTATTATTTTTTTATATCTATCAGTAGACATGCGTTACTTATCAATTAAGTTTCTAAGACTTTATCATTACACAAATATAACCCTTGTTTCTTCTAAAAAAAATAATTAAAAAGCAATTGTGTTTTAAAGCATTCCAGAGATATTTATTAGGATGAGCAATTTTAAAAATTTTGGTATAAAATTTGTGTACACAAAATTAAATGCTGCCTTTTCGAAAATGAATATACCATGTTTTATTAATTTACTACAAGCGCTGTGTGCTGCGTACCTACTTGATTTTTCCGTATAATAGACTAAAACATAATTCGATACCAGGAACAATTTCCTTTTAACTGCTATTTTTTACTTCAAAGTTCTGGGTATTAATATAAAATGTTACCGCAGGCAACTAAAATGCTGAGGTTTCGTCATGAGTTTAATTTAATTTGTACCGAGAAATATTCCAATTAAGCAGTGGTTCTTATAATACAGCCATTTCAAAGTTCGAATCAATTCGCAATTCATTTTACATCTAAATAGTGAGTCTTTCTTTATATTTCTATGGAACTAGATAAGTATAATTACAGATATTTTTTTCGCTTTTTGTTCCTTATTCATATTTAGTATAACTTTTAGTATAAGTTTACGACAATTATTTTTAGCCCCCAACGTAATAACGACTGGTTGTTATAAGTTTGAACTGTCTTTGTATTTGATTTTTTTTGTTTGAAAGGTACACCAGTAGTTAGTAGTGGTAGAAAGAGAACTTCTTTTATATTTAAACTCATTTATTAACAAGCTTGCTATTATGAGACTTTGATTTAAACTATTTATTTATTTATAATATATAATACATAATCTAAAAAAATTTAAATATTGAAATAATTAAAATCATTTTAAATTATGAGAAAAACTCTAAAATATATTAGGTCTTTACCTATGAAATTGCCGTTTTGCTTGAAAAAAGTTAAAGTATTTTTTTTTCGAACTTATTTATTTCTTTTATTCAAAGTAATCACCCCTGCAATCAATGCATCTTTGCCAACGCTGTGGCAGTTTATGGATGCCCTTCTTGAAAAAATCAGCAGGACGGGAGACAACAAACTCTTCAAAGGCGTTTTGTACTGCCTCTCGGGAATTGAATTTTTTTCCCGCTAAAAAGTTGTCCAAATTTTGGAAAAAGTAATAGTCGGTAGGCGCAAGATCTGGTGAGTATGGCGGATGAGGGAGAGTTTCCAAACCCAACTCATGCAGCTTAGAGACGGTCTGTTGTGCAGTATGGGGTCGCGCGTTGTCGTGAAGTAGCAGTGGAGACGACCGATTGACCAAAGCTGGTTGCAGACGTGCGAGTTTCGCCATCATTGTGGTCAGTTCTTCAATGTACACATCTGCAGTAATGCTCTCGCCGTTTTGTAAAAAGCTATGATGAATCACACCAGCACTAGACCACCAAACTGTGACCATCACCTTTCTAGGGGTCATTTTTCGTTTTGCACATTGCTTTGGTACCGAACCAGGATCTAACCAACTTGCTGAGCGCTTTCGATTGTCAAAAAGAATCCATTTTTCGTCGCACGTAACAATTCGGTTCAAAATTCCTTCATTTCTGTGCCTTTTAAGCAGCGCAAGGCAAGTCTCGACGCGTACGTTGCGCTGGCGATCGTTAAGTTCGTGGGGCACCAATCTATCAAGCTTTTTTATCTTGCCAATCTGTCGCAAATGGACCAATATTGTTTTGATGCTAACATCAAAAGCTGCTGCCAGTTCAGCTGTAGATTGAGATTCATCAGCTTCCACAATCGCCTTTAATTCATCATTGTTGACCAAAGTTTCGGGACGACCACGAGGTTCATTTTTCAAGTCAAAATTCCCAGAACGGAACCGAGCAAACCAATAACGGGTTGTACGTTCGTTTGTACAGTTCTCTCCGTAAACGTCGTTGATGTTACGTGTCGTTTGTGCCGCGTTGGTGCCACGACGGAACTCATATTCCATAATTACACGAAATTTCAAAGTATCCATTATGAGGAAAAATGTTGAAATGTAATGAAAATACAACGCTAATCAATAAACAAAAGACTTATATTGTAAATAGAATGTCATATTGTTAAAACAAAATTAATTTGAATTTAGAATTCATAGCCAATCAAAACTTTTTTTTCTTTGAAAAAGTCTGTACTGCAATACGGCAATTTCATAGGTAAAGACCTATTATTAATTATATAATTATTTGAATCTGAACAAACTGTTTTAAATAGATTAAATGAAAATTAAAAACTATCTATGCATTAGCAAAATTTAATATAAAAAAAAATACAATAATTATATATCTATATATATAAATTTAATTTAGACTATAATATATAATAGTTAAAGTCAAAGTCAAATAATTCATTGCAAACAGGCTTATTTTAGGACTTCTACAAGTCAAAATCACAATAGCTATTTACCTATTTTCTAAGCTATAACACTACAAAGTGCTCAATGTCAAATATATATATATATATGTAATATATAGTAATTTAATATACATTTTTGAGTTGTCTGGAAGAGATCGCTTTAAGCGATAGTACCGCCCATTGTGATACTTAATTCTTAAGTTTGTGCCTGTAAATTGTTCCTACAATGTGGTGTTTCAATAAAGAGTTTTATCTATCTATCTATCTATAAGTGCCCCGCAGTTACACTTGCAATTTACAGGTTTTGTTATAGAAAACATAATTTTCCGAAATAAAAATACAAATTGTTACATCAATAGCTGGAATTTTCACGTCACACAAAACAAATAGAAAAAACAGGCTCTCTCACTCAGGGTCACTTTTATATATTCAATAGTTATAGAGATAATTCAAGAATAAGGCACTAAGTGATAGTAACTCTTATCAATTCTATGGCGCAAGTCACAAAGAGCTCGCTCACCTCAAATCCGGGAAAGCGTTAGCAAACTGCGACAAATGAGGGTAGATTAAACAGAACGATGGTTGAACTTGCAGTAGTGTGACCGCAGCCATTCATTACTGTGACTGCGCTTTGCATTCGCGGTATTAATTCTTGGTAATGGCGGATTTATTTGTTCAGCTATGAAGTTACAAGAAAAACTAAATATTTAAATTTAGATTTTGTTGTAACTCATCTTGGTTCTTAAACTACCTAGGTGAATACAAATATGCGGTGCAATCTTTGGGGCCTGCCGATAGAAGTGAAAAATAAATATATACACAGGACCTTATACATATAGCTCATGGGAAGCGTTCGATGACGATAACGCGAAGACACAGAATATATATAGCTTATGGAAAGCATTTGGTGACGATTACGCGAGTTGCAAGCTTTTTGTTCACCCAAAAAGTACACGTATATACACAGTATACATATAGCTCATGGAAAGCGTTCGGTGACGATGATGCGAGTTCCATGAATTCTGTTCACCTAAAGAGTGCTCAACGTGCCTAAAGAAGTTTTTGTGTGAGTTGTCCACACATATTATTTTTACGAGCTTCTGCCCGCAGCTTCGCCCGCGGCGTGGGAAAATAATTCAACCGACCATTTCACCCTCTTAAGGGTGGAATTTCGAAAAATCCTTTCTTAGCGGATGCCTACGTAATAACATCTACCTGCATGCAAAATTTCAGCCCGATCCGTCCAGTGGTTTGGGCTGTGCGTTAATAGATCACTATACTAGTCAGTCAATCAGTCACCTTTGAGTTATATATATTTAGATTATAATTGTTGTTATCTTCAAAAACCTCCAATAGCTAGGAACACCATCTGGATTTTACCTATCAAAAAAAAAAAAAAATTGGTTCATTAAAGGATCTACAACGCCACAGTCGAACAGACTGTGACACAAAAACACACAGGTAAAACTTATATCACACTTTTACTATGATAGTAGGAAAGCAGACATAAAAAAAGACGAATGATTTTTCCCCTAACGCAGTTTCATGTTCATTTGACGTAACAGCCAGCATATTATTTAAACAAGAGTATTTCATTTAAAATGTAGACATCACACTAATATTATAAAGGTGAAAGTTTGTATGTGTGTATGTTTGTTACTTCTTCACGCGCAAACAGCTGAATGGATTTGGATGAAATTCGGTACCAAGATAGCTTGTACACTAGATTAACATATAGGCTACATTTTATCCCGGAAAAGTGAAATTTTCCCGTGGGATGAGAGAATAATTAAAATACTCTTTATCTGCGGGTGAAATCACGGGGCGCAAATAGTAGTTTTATATACAAAAAAGTTGCACTGCCATTATACATTTCATAAGGATAATTGGTTACAGCACTGTTTGGTAATGAGTACTCAGGGGAAAGTTGCTTTCCATTCCAACATTTCTCTTCGCCAGGTTTAGCTTCATTCGCGGGATGAAAAGGAGTTTTATTACAATGGAACCCTATAATAATAGTACTCCACTGGTTGCTTATTCTATGTCCTAAGATCATTCCCGCAGTTTACAACGAGCAATGGAATTCAACACTAGAGCAGTTAAGAACTATTCCCGAACAGTTTACGGACTATGAAACTTAAAGTCGTAAATTGGGGCATAATTTGCTTTAATTAGCACAGGATCTGTTTACACAATGGATCTGCCAGTGTAACGTTACTTTCGGGTTTTTTTTGTTTTTGTATGGCTCCACACTTTCGTGTATTTAGCCAGTGTCAAGTAATTGATAATTTCTCGATACATATGTGTCAAGTCAAGTCAAGCCACAGTCCAAGTCATCAAGTCAAGTCATAGTCTAGTCTAGTCAAGTCATACTCTTAGTAAAGCGGTGACAACTTTACCAGAAGCTTGCTATGGAGTTTTATAAACAACACGAAAAGAAACGTTTCACCATCATTATACTACTTTCCCACACTCATGCCTGTAGTCCAGCACTTAACGAATAAAATGCAACCAATTTTATGCACTAACACTGAAAATAATACAAGTTTTGGAAGATAATACAATGCGGCGACGCGATCTTTTTCGTTTCCCCGCCAAAAAAAGCCTTTCGGGTTACGGTGTTTATGTGTGTACATAAAGTGTTACCAGTAAATATATCTATCTTCTACCGTATGTTATAAGACAGTGTTTTATCACATTTCAATTTTTTTTAACTAATGCCACTAATATTATAAAGGCGAAAGTTTGTATGTGTGCTTGTGTGTATGTCTGTATGTTTGTTACTCCTTCATGCTCAAATGGCTGAATGGGTTTGAATGAAATTTGGTGCCAAGATAGCTTATACACTATATTAACATATAGGCTAGATTTTATCCCGGAAAATAGTATTCCATAATTAGTCGATTTTTTACGTGTCCGTGATGACGAAAAATATTCAAATGCTATGAAAACATAACGCTAATCAACAAAAAATTAGTAATTAAAAAAAAAAACTATGATTCTAAAAAGCAAAAAGTTGGACTTAAAATGCTTAGCCAAAAAAACTTTTTTTTATTGAAATGGCCAGTACTACAGTAAAGACCTATTATTCTAAAACCACATCGTCTATAGCAAGAGTCGTAAACATCACTAATATTCGACACTGTTCATTTTCCTTACCTCTTCGGAATAGTGGTCATTATGGATTAGCAAATGTTGTTATCGACAAACTTAACAAAAATTTCAGCGGCACTTTACTGGCGTTGTTATAAGGGTGATTTTATGTATTTCGGGTAAAATTTCCTTTGTAATCACCGAAAATATAACCATGCGGTCAATGTGAACTTTATTTCCGAAGCTTTGAGAGTGTTTTCGGCTGATTGAGTTGAAGGTTTGATTGTATTTTCATTTCGAAATGCCATTTCACGGTACAAACATGTTTTCCTTGTATTGTGCGATTTATGAGTTACACTTTGCGTTCTAAAATCTCCGCTAATTAACGACGTGCTTGTAACACATTTCGCACCGTGGGACATTTTATAAAAGAACAATTTTCCGTATAAAAGAATTTTTCTTTAGAGTTGATGGAGGGAATCTAACAGATTAGCTACCCTCGCATAATTGGCTAATGCGTAGAAAGAGTAAAATATTTATGTTATCAAGTTTGTGCATTTCTGTAAAGTTTACGTGAAGTTTGAACAATCGCAAATCATGAATATTTTACGGATTAATCTCATTCATTAATCCATTGTTTTGCAGCGCTATGACAGCCTAGTGGAATAAATGTTTTCGTACAAATTAAAAAAAAACATAATAAACAAATAAGTATTTGTGGATATTTCAAACAATGCCATCTAGCCCCAAACTAAGCAATGACAGTCTAGTGGAATAAGTCTTTTCACTCAAATGTAAAAAATAATATAAATATTTGTGAACATTTCAAAAAACGCCATCTAGCCCCAAACTAAGCAAAGATTGTACTATGGGAACCAGATAACTGATACAATACTTAAATACTTTTTTTTTGTAAATTCATACATCGAATACAATATAACATTTTCATTAGTCATTTATTTTTATTTCAATAATCGTTAATACAAAACTAAACTAGACCTAAAAAACTAAAGTATACCTAAGAACTTAAAATAAATGAAAACTAAAAAAAATAAACCGTTGATTGAGGGGAAAGTTCCCAGAATGCTGGCAGCATTACCAGGTTGAATGGCAATGCTTATTTTTGGTGCAAAATAAAAGCCAGCATTCTGGTCACCTGATGCTTCCACAAAACGTTTTCATTATAATAAGCTTGCTATATTTTGACATTAAGCATGCTGTAATTTTATGTTTTTATTTTTTTTTATTCTGATTTGACTCGTAAAGGTCCTAATAGGAATTAATCAATTGACTTTTATTTTCACTATATTTTATGTAGAAATTCAGTATTAAGTTTTCTCTGTCTCATTAAAAAGAATCACTAAAATGTGCACTGTGCCTAACATTAAAACAATGAAAGAAAATTTATACAAAAGCCTCACCACACACAATGAAAATTTAAATTTACCTAGTGAATTCATCTCTAGAATTTAGAACGCAAATACCTACTTAGCCCAGCGCTTTTTGCATAAATAACGACTTCGTTTGAAATAAACTAATTTATTCGGTTGTTTTTTTATACGTAGTATTGTGCATACTTAATAAAAAAGAAAATAAAGTTTTGCTTAAAAATAACGCTCATGAAATATAAATACTCACTGGCCCGATAGATCAGTTGGTAGTCTGCCTTCTGAACTGTAGGTTGAGCGTTTGATTCCCGCCCAGGACAAACATTTTTGTGATTAACATCGATGTTTGTTGTGTGTCTGGGTATTAAATTTATGTCTTACAAACAAAAAGTAGTGTATCAGTTATTTGGTTCCCATTGCACAAGCTTTGCTTAGTTTAAAGCCAGATAGCGCTGTGTGAATTGTCTACACATATTTATTTGTTTTAAAATACAATTAGCTGTCAATTTTTTTTAGAATATTATTGGGAAAATGCTAACAACCTCTTAGGGGCACATCGTACATAACGCACTTTAGCAGCTTAAGCAATGCATCAAAATTGCATTGGTGGTGGCAAGGTAAAAAATTTTTCTTACTTCAAACTTGTCTAGCATTTGACCGCGCTCTCACCTGATGGGAAGTGACGATGCGATCGAAAATGTAGCATGCTAGCCAAGCAAATAATTTGGTTTTGACAGCCTCTGCGATGTGGTGGTTTAGCAGGTCGGCTCATAACCTGGAAGAAGAAAAAACGCAAATACTTGTTCTGTGTGGTGGTCTGGGTGTTGTGGGACCATGGTCCTCGTAGTTCCTGGGTCTCTAGACACAGGGAATCCTAGTTAGGGTCCGGGATCTAAGTGTGTGATCGTTATTATTATTATATTGGCAATGTTTCCGATGTAACAGACGTCCAAAAGCTACGGTGACCTCTTCTCATTTAGAGGTACGTATGTTTGTTTACTACCTATAGAGTAAAAAACTGTGTTTTGTTTATATTCTGTGGGTAGAATATTTTATAAACTAAACCAGCACATTGAAAATGAAACGTGTAATGGCGGCCAATTGAAGATAACGCCAAAACAGAGGTGTCCGTTATAAAATTACAAAACCTCTACATATATTACAGTGTTATCCAATAAACATACTAATTATTAATAAACCACGCCTGATTAATAAATATCTTAAAACAATGAGCCTGCCTACCATGACAGTAATAATAATATAGAGAAAACTGAAACAAAAAATAGGATTACGGATAAAATTGTATCTTAATAAGCCAGTAGAGCCTGGTTTTAGGGATCGTCATACCCTATTATTGTCTTGAAATAACGTTAAGCCGGTTGGTCTTTCAGTTCCCATCAAAAAGGATCTCCAAAAAATAATAGTCACTTACTATTTTTAGATATTTGGAGATGGGAATGATAAATACGGTAATAAATGTAATGTCAGTTGATAATAAGTATTATTACGTTACGCATTTATTCATTTTTTGACAGCCTATATGGTATGATGATTGAGCTACCACTATTCAAATCGAAACTACAGTGGACGCTGCTTTACTTTACCCATCAATTGAGAAGATGAAGATGAAAAATATTTGGCAAGGGACTATGTTGTGTTTTGTTTTTTTTTTTTTTTGTACAAATTAAAATAAAAGAAATCAAAAGAACAAGTTCAAAATTAAAAAAAAGGAGTTATACCTATACTGATAATCAAGAGTTTTAAAATTAGGAAATCACTAACAGCCTTATTAATAAACACGAACTAGCTTTAGACTAGTTACACCTTCTTTTGTCTCTTTTGTTCCAGCTAAATATTCCAGTAGCAAAAAAAGGACAAAAGCTGAAGTAACTAATCCGAGACTAATACCCGTTTATTAATAAGGCTGTAAACGTTTGCGTCAATAATGGTGTCGATTCTGTGTCGCATTCTCTAAAACGAATGTAAACTTAAAGTATGGCGGAACTCTTCTGATGAAGGGGAAATGAAAAAAAAAAAAAAAATGGAAATATGTTAATTTCGTTTAGCTTTAGAGAATGCGACAGTGAATCGACACGAATGTTAAGTTAATTTAAAGTTCATATTGTAAAGATAAAACGGGTCTATTCGCGCACAAAAATTATCAAAACATAATTTTGATTAAGCTCGACGTTGGAGACTCATGTCCCCTCGTGACCACGGCCAATGTAACTTGGTCGAAACGTCGAGGTTAGTCAAAATTATGTTTTGATAATTTTTGTGCGCGAATAGACCCGTTTTATCTTTACAATATAATTTAAAGTATTGCACTTTGTGAAACTAGATGGCGTTCACGTCAAATTAGCAACCTTCAAAGCAATTAACAATAACTGGTTCTGTATAGAGATTTAGTCTGTGTATTCAAGATTTATCCTTCTACAGCGGGCCCGGACATGTGGGAAGCCTTTATTATTTCCCGATGGCCGCTATAACTCATCCCGCGATAAATACGACACTCACCCGTGGAGTTACGTGGCTATTTTTTTGTTTATTTATTTATTAAAAGACCAACAGCATTAGGATAATATAGATAGTAATTACATAAAAGCAGAATATTAATGTAGCCAATAATAGGTCTCGATAGTAATACAAGTTTTATAATCAAAGAGACACAGCTCGCACTGCATTGCGCATGTTTTAAAGAGTGATTATGAAGGTGTGCTAAGGTTGTAGGGTTAGGTGTATGATTATTAGTAGTAATGTTTAATTAATTAATAATAGGTAATTTATGCACGCGTGTGTGTGTATGTGTGTTTTTTATGTTACTTAATGATGTGACGAGCTAGTCGTTCACCTGATGTTAAGCGCCAAGGCTGCCCATAACAGAACAGTGTCACTCGGATCTCCAAAACAGACATTGCACTGCGAACATCATCTTGAGACATCGGCACAATCTGGTAATAAGATTACTCGACTGTGAGATCAGGTAATAAAGTCTCAATTGCCCAGTAATTTCACTAGCTACGGTGCCCTTCAAACCGGAACACAGTAGTGCTTGCACACTACTGCTTGGCGGCAGAATAAATGGCAAAGCGGTGGTACCTACCTAGACGAACTTTGCAACAAAGTCCTACCACCTAGTAGAGGTTATCCTCAATACACGATGTGTTCTGGCAACAGAGAGTAAAGGTAGATGCAGGCATCCCTAGGCTGTGCTTGAGAGTTGCCTCCCACTTTTGACGGCTGGGTGCCTTAAGTGCCTACTCTGCCCACCTTGTGACGCAGAAAGTCAGTAGAGGTGGCATTAGCCCATTAAAAAAAATGTCGCGCATCGCACGTGGCTTACAACCTTATCATCTCGGGACAAACCGACTATGGTAATAAAGTTTGTCTCGAGTTAAAAGTTAAAATACATCAATATATACAAATATTTATACGTAATAAAAATATTTTGGACCCTCATATTTTTAATTGACGTAATAAATTCTTCGTGCAAAATTGTTTATGGTGTCAATAAAATAAAACTGGCTCGATAAAAGCCAAATTATAGACGACTAGCTTCTGCCAACGATTTCGTCAGCGTGGCCTATAGGAAACGAAGAAGGATTTTTTTTTAAATTCCCGTTTCACCCTCTTAGGAGAGGAATTTTGAAAAATCCTTTCTTATTGTATACCTACACTTTACAAGGAACACACACAGAACCTCCGAATTTCAAGTCTCTATGACCAGGGGTTTAGGCTGTGCGTTGATATTGTCAGTCATTCAGTCAGTCAGGACTTTGAATTTTATATGTATAGATTAAATACTTACACATATTGTATATCATTGTTCGTAACCATGTTGTAGGTTGTTGTGGCTTCAATTTGACAATGTAACATACTTACCTTCTTGGCTTCATTCCCATCTCATTCCCATCCGCTCCGTAATCCCCACGTCACTCCATATTCGCTCACCGACCTCTTCCAGTAATAACAGAGTTCTTATAATGAGAAATCGCTGGATTTCCGCGAACAATGGCCGGAACCTAATCATTGTGTCATTACGGACAATCCTTTATTCACGAATCTGTTTAACACACAGTTAAGAACAATGACGAATAGGGAATGATTTTGTAATTTATTATTTTTGAAGTAAAACTTCTTTACGCACGCTTGACTTGGGGAGTAAGCTGGTGAATGCGTGACGTGGGCGTTGCGGAAATTGATCAGGCAATGCGAACGGAAGTTGAGAGGGAGATATAAGTTATAAAGAACTCTCTCTGAGTTAAGTCTCGTATTGAAGTTCCAATTCAGAATAAATTCGTGTGGTCTAAAGCACGCTCGTTTTTTTTTTTGCTTTAGTTTGTTTTCCTTTAAGTGCTATTTTAATAAAAGCCTTACAGAGGCGCTTTATTTCTTCTACACCTATATTTTTGACAGCCTGATAGCTCAGTTGGTATTACAGGTACTACAGTACTGAAAAGATAAAAGCAAAATGTAGAAGGAAATGTTAAATGAAGAGGCTTAAAAAGTGTTCCAAGATGTAGAGCCGTGTGTCACAAATAATCCTTTCGTTGTAATTATGAACGTAGCTTCTGTACGCTACTGAACATACAAGGACGCGAAGACGTAGACAGACTGAGTCTTGTAACTACTTGTACTTTTATACAAGTGTGTTTTATGTTTGACTATCTGCATCCTGGGTTGTATGCGAGTAATAAGATCTATGTGTCAATTCAGTATATAAGCTATCTCTATTCGAAATTCCATCAAAATCCGTCCGGCTTTGTGACGTTTAGAGGTAACAAACATAGAATTACATTATTAGCTATATTAAAATTCTATGGTAACAAACAATTGTATGTATTGGAATATTAGTACGAGTAAGAAATATAAAGTAAAAATAACCACGGTATAAATCTAAAACAAGTCCTAGCCCATGCTTAGGATTTAAACATTTTTTGTATAACTTTCTCTTACTGTCTGTATTTTTAAATTTATTTCTCTTTCTTTAGCCCTTAATGTATGAATTTAAAATTATTCTTAAGCTTATAGGCATAAATAAAAATTTAAAATTGCATTTATATATTGATGCAGAAATATTGTTGGTAAAAATAGAACCTAAAAAAATATCACGCAGGCATATAATCATAGATTTATTTGCAACTAATTCACTCGTAGGTAAAATTTACCATCATGTAATATAAATATCGTCACATAAAATTGTAATAATTCACGTCACTTCGGCAACATCAATTCAACTTTTTAAATTAAAGCTAGCAAAGAAAACCAAGCCTTGGGTTATAAAATTAGATACGGCATATGTACTTTTCGGATCGCGTCCACGTGGCCGTTATTACTTTTTTCTACATATAATATTCCTTTTCAGGCAGTTCGTACAGCTTATAATTCGTGTAATCGATAAATCTTTAAGATACACTTTGGCATTTCATTCAAAAAACCTTCAACGCAAAATATAAGGCAAACCCAACATAGTAGCAGTTCGCACAATTCCCAAAGTTTAACGGACTAATGCTGTTTGACTAACGACTTCTACAGCATCACCAGGTGGGTAAGCCGGCACTTAAGGCACCAAAAGTGGGAGACAACTAGCTCAAGGGCACCCCTAGGGTGCGAGCCTCGACTTGAGCCGTTGCCGGGATAAGATCAAGAAGACTACGTCTACTGAAAGAGTGGACCCTGTGGAAATTCGCGACTGTTCTAGCTAGCCTACGGGAGGTACATCAACCTCGCCGATGGGGTCGGTGTCTAATTGTGTTACGCTACCGGTGCCGAAAGCAAATCCCATTTTGCACAGTCAATGTTCATAATTCAGGCGTGTAAAACATGCTGCGGGGCGATGGAACAACGACAAACGCAAGACCAGCACAAGAAGAATGTAGGACTAAAGTCCATGCGGTTACTCTTTTTTTAAATAAAAGTTACAGGCGTTTGGAGAAGACCTATGCCTAGCCGTGGATAAGTAAAACGATATTCATTATCAGATACACATTTCCATGGCACGCTGTTAACTTTTTGACACAGAACATTGTATTGATAATAAGTTAATAGTTAATATGTAATAATATGGCTATCAGCTGGGTCATTGACTCTTAGTTGAAGATATCACTGCCCTAATACCATATCTCCGTTTACTAGATCCGGATCTGGGATAAATGTGGAATGAAAGAAACACACTTGGACAACTTCAGACAACAATCTCCAATTTGAATTCGCGTAAATTTTGGGGGTTCGGACGTTTATTTTTAGGGGTTTTTATTTGAATGATGAAAAGCGGAAATTGTACCATAACAAAGTTACGATAATAATACTAATGTACTTAATAGAAGGTCGAGTATAATCGTAATTATAGTAACCTCGTATTTTCGAGTGAGTTGGTATGCTTACTAAGTGCAATGTATTTAGTTTTTAGCTCACTTTCGGAGAGACTACATGCATATATTTCAAAGGGTATTTGGGGCATATTCATATTTTAACTCTAGTGTCGCATACAGGTCTATAGGGAAACAAAATCACCCGTGGACCTAGCGATTGGATGCCAATAATTTGCATAATAATAGATGAATAATTAAAGGCGAACTTCGAGTCAAAGGCTTAATGAGTTGGCTCACTGGTCACACTAGACCAGTGGCGTAGCTATCAAAGAGCTAGATTGGGCAGTGCACTGGGGCCCCAAGCTCAGGGGGCCCCTAGGACTTGACTCACAAACTAAAAATTAAACTAGTGAATTTCTCCCATATTCGGAATATAAATAATGTAGAGGACGATGAATCTGGAGTACGTCGAATTCAAAACAAGGCAAACACGGTACAAACGATTTTAAATAGTTTAGTGGGGGCCCTAGTTTATTTTTGGCCCCGGGGCCTTCAGTTACCTGGCTACGCAACTGCACTGGTCACACCAATACCTTCACGAATAATATAAGTACGTATAGGCTGACGGGTTGTGCGTAGATTGCAACCTATATAACTATAGGCCTTCAGGATGCGCACCGGGCCGCATCCGGAGCAAGAATGATCCGTAGTACACCGAACGCTCCTTTTATATACCCAGATGGGTGGGGAAGCGATGACAGTTGCTTGTGTTGCCACTGTAATAAATTTAAATGTTACCACAGGGTAAATTACGGTACTGCCCGCTGCGCATAGATTTTATAACTGGACGTTGCCGCCGTCATACGTATACGGAAGTTTAATGGCAAATTCAAGCATAAATAAACGTAATTAATCACAATTATTAATGAGTATCGAGTATGCCTTTTTTTAACAACGTCAATAAAGACTATTATTGCATGTGGCTTTGACTGGCCCGATAGCTCAGTTGGTGGACCCTGCCTTCTGAACTATGGGTTGTGGGTCCGATTCCCACCCAGGACAAACATTTGTGTGATAAACATAGGTGTTTGTTTTGTGTCTGGGTGTTATATTGTATTCTATGTATGTATTTATTAACATAAAAAAGTATCTAGATATTCTATTAGATATCTAGTTACAAGCTTTGCTTAGTTTGGGGCTAGATGGCGTTGTGTGAGATGTCCACACATATTTATTTAAAAATAAATGTGGCCATTTACAAAGTTCGTTTCGAAAAACTTGCTTACCAAATTGCAGGTGCCACAAAAAGTTGCAATGTTACTACTACATGTGTTACGCGGATAAAATGCAATATCAGATGTATAGCGCCCCTTGTTGTGGCGTTATGGTGGCTCGTAAATCTTAAAGGGTCACCTTAGGGAAACGGTAGCGTTTGTTGCTAGAGACGGGGCAGTGTCGATATTTCGACTCAGTTGGTTTAGCTCTGCCTTCTGAACTGTAGTTTGTGGGTTAGATTCCTACCCACGACAAAAATTTGTGTGATGAATATAGGTGTTTTTTCTGTGTCTAGGTGTTATATTGTATTCTATTATGTGTTTAAAAAGTATCTATTTATTCTATCATTTACCTGGTTTATATAGTACAAGCTTTGCGTAATTTGGAGCTAGATAGCGTTATGTGAAATGTCCACAATCATTTATTTATTTTATTTGTAGCAAAATAAGGTGTCTAAAGATCATCATTTACATAGAGTGCCTTAATAGTCACCACTGTAATTATCATCAGTCTCAATCATTATCGAATCGCTAAAATGTTGAACGTTCATTGTGGTCATTATTTTGATGTGTGACTCTGTTTATGCCAAAACAACATAAAAGATGAGTGTATTTAAATAAATACAAAATGAAACAAAAACGTCGGAAAAATTGCGTTTCAGTTAGTGTTTAGGATGCAATTGTACGACGTCGTGCCGGGCCTCACCTCTTCATTTTTGTCGTTATCGTTTTATATCGTTTTTATATCATTGACTGTTTTATCAATATTTGTGTGTATATATATATCTATAGGTCATCGCGGCCAGTCCAAATGTTTCTTTTTTTTTGTAGTAGGTAGTTTATAGTATTAGTTATTAAATCATTGTAGTATTTAGAAAATAAAGGCAATTTGCCGTGTTAAAAAAAATATGTACATATATATTTATTAAATGAAAAACAATAACGACAAAAATGAAGAGGTGACGCCCGGCGCGACGTCGTACAATTGCATCCTAAATACTAACTGAAACGCAATTTTTCCGATGTTTTTGTTTCATTTTGTATTTATTTAGTTACACTTTACATTACATTGTACAAGTAAAGTACATAACGTTAATTAATTTTATTTTTAATGTAGTAAAATAAATATCGACTATTTTTTATCGATACTCTTACTTATCGATACATTCCCATCCGTATAATACTAGTTCCGTCATGCCGGGCACAGGCGTCATACTGGCACTACACCCACGCCAAACATTGTAGATTGTTATAGGTACTAGGTTATTTGTTGGTGCCTCTGTTGTTATTTTTGTTTGTGTTTAGGTTTATTTGGCGTGAATAACGAAGCCACAAGAATACTCGCGAGGACGCAATAATTTTCCAACATTATAAGTTTTATAGAGATTCTTTGTTGATTTTGGTAGTAATAATAATAACGCCCAACATAGATCCTTGACCCTAACTAGGATTCCTTGTATCTAGGGACCGAGGAACGACGAAGACCATAGTCCTACAATACCCAGACACACAACAAATAATTGCGCTTTTTTTCTGTGTCAAATAATTGTCCTGTCACTGGAGTCGATCTCGCCACTTCCAGGTTATGATCCAACCCTCTTAACCTAGTGGTTAAGTAGGTCGGCCACAGATGCTGTCAAAGTAGAAGTAGTATAAGTACGTCTATACTCTTAGTACCTACAAGATTATACGAACGTACTTTACTGTACTAGATAAATAAATAAAATATTTAGGTATATTGAAATTCTAGCACTGAGCGTCAACTACAATGTTTCGGTATTAATAATCAATTTAATTTTAATTTGTCCATAGTGACATTAAGTATTTTTAGTCTATGGTTTAGTTTAGTTACTAATACTCTGTCTGTTACGAAAACAAAGTCAAAAATAATCGAAATAAATTTATTTTCTATAGATTCCATCAGAAGTCCTAAACAAGAATATTTGGTCCTTCGAGCCGGATTTCCTATAAATATTTTACGGCAATCTATATCGTGTACAGTAATATGTCACAGAATAAAATCGTACTAGAAATACTAATGTATATTCGAAATAGCATTGGAATCGGTCAAACATTTTGGTGTAAGCGTCACACTAACAAACAGATGTTTCTTTTTATATATTAGTAGAATAACAGAATAATAATGTTCAAAAGATTTCCAAAGAAGACTTGATATACCCTGAAATCAGTTTAACATAACTCTTGAAAGAAAGCTTTCAGCTTTATCTCCACGCACGCCCGCTCAGTTTGAATAATAGTGCTCTTGTACAAGAATTATGTAATAAATCCACTTCGTGTCTTATTTCATTTGAATTAGTACGATAATATGTTTGCTTTTGGATTTATGCAGTACAGTTATTTTATGGTAAATTTTATAGCCGACATTTTATAGTTTCATTCCAAATTTGAAAATGTTCATACTAACTATGTACATAACCTGCGTATTGAAACTAATAAATCCGTACAAATTTTGTATCAATAGGTTGCAATCAAGTTACGTGATCGCCTAGCAAGTTCATTGTAATTTATCTTAATACATAAAAATGAATCTCGATTTCCCTTAGTCATCACATTACGGGTGAACGGATACAACATTTTCCCTAATTCTTTTTATATTAGGTCTTTACCTATGAAATTGCCGTTTTGTTTGAAAAAAGTTAAAGTATTTTTTTTTCGAACTTATTTATTTCTTTTATTCAAAGTAATCACCCCTGCAATCAATGCATCTTTGCCAACGCTGTGGCAGTTTATGGATGCCCTTCTTGAAAAAATCAGAAGGACGGGAGACAACAAACTCTTCAAAGGCGTTTTGTACTGCTTCTCGGGAATTGATTTTTTTTCCCGCTAAAAAGTTGTCCAAATTTTGGAAAAAGTAATAGTCGGTAGGCGCAAGATCTGGTGAGTATGGCGGATGAGGGAGAGCTTCCAAACCCAACTCATGCAGCTTAGAGACGGTCTGTTGTGCAGTAAGGGGTCGCGCGTTGTCGTGAAGTAGCAGTGGAGGCGACCGATTGACCAAAGCTGGTTGCAGACGTGCGAGTTTCACCATCATTGTGGTCAGTTTTTCAATGTACACATCTGCAGTAATGCTCTCGCCGTTTTGTAAAAAGCTATGATGAATCACACCAGCACTAGACCACCAAACTGTGACCATCACCTTTCTAGGGGTCATTTTTCTTTTTGCACATTGCTTTGGTACCGAACCAGGATCTAACCAACTTGCTGAGCGCTTTCGATTGTCAAAAAGAATCCATTTTTCGTCGCACGTAACAATTCGGTTCAAAATTCCTTCATTTCTGTGCCTGTTAAGCAGCGCAACGCAAGTCTCGACGCGTACGTTGCGCTGGCGATCGTTAAGTTCGTGGGGCACCCATCTATCAAGCTTTTTTATCTTGCCAATCTGTCGCAAATGGACCAATATTGTTTTGATGCTAACATCAAAAGCTGCTGCCAGCTCAGCTGTAGATTGAGATTCATCAGCTTCCACAATCGCCTTTAATTCATCATTGTTGACCAAAGTTTCCGGACGACCACGAGGTTCATTTTTCAAGTCAAAATTCCCAGAACGGAACCGAGCAAACCAATAACGGGTTGTACGTTCGTTTGTACAGTTCTCTCCGTAAACGTCGTTGATGTTACGTGTCGTTTGTGCCGCGTTGGTGCCACGACGGAACTCATATTCCATAATTACACGAAATTTCAAAGTATCCATTATAAGGAAAAATGTTGAAATGTAATGAAAATACAACGCTAATCAATAAACAAAAGACTTATATTGTAAATAGAATGTCATATTTTTAAAACAAAATTAATTTGAATTTAGAATTCATAGCCAATCAAAACTTTTTTTTGTTTGAAAAAGTCTGTACTGCAAAACGGCAATTTCATAGGTAAAGACCTATTATTTTGTTTATTATTTTCAGGAGAAGGTTCTTATGAAAGAAAAAGTAAGGAAAGTATGAAAAATTTTCACCACGCGGGTGAAACCGCAGAGCGCAGCTAGTATATAGTAAATAAAAACGTAGTACGCGAAGTTGACGTCCCCCTTATGACGTAGGAAAGCCATCTAATATTCAATCTTTAGTCAAAGCTACCCATAGAACCATCGCGTCGTCCATTCTTCCAGTGTCTCAGTAATCTTCTCGTTCCTCTTCTCCTGGTAACGGCCCAATCCCAGGCACTCCTCTCAGGGATATCCATGAGTTAATTGCCTTCCAATTTTGATGGCTTTATGCATCCACGCATAATGACACTGTAAAGATCGATTGACACAAAAAGCCCCGTTAAAAATAATGCGACAGATAATTCAAACACATACAACCTTTTAAAAAACGAGTTTGCTTTATACAACACAACTGAAGTAAAACTTCTTTAGTTTAGCTCCATCTATCTGCCGGTATAACTTTGTTAATTCTTTGTTTAATGTTGATGTCACCAGACAATTGTCATTTTACCGCACATACCAACATAATAATATTTTTTAACTTTGTTATGTTGACAATGGAGATCTAAGTTAACCAACAACTTTCAACTTCCGTTCGCCTCGTGACTCCCCAAGTCAGGCGTGCATAAAGAAGTTTTTCTTCGTAATTGTATCTACACAGGTTACCACTAGTAAATGAAGATGATATAAATCTAGATCTCCAGTAACAGCCATGGATATCAATCACGCTAGAATGAACAAAGCAAATGCAATGAAGGCGAATGCTCCACTTACCACCCCCACAATAGTGGCCCAGTCACATTCAGGATCGTAAAAATTCTTTAAAAAGGCCATTTTTTCCAACGACAGAGAGGCCCTATTCAGCTGTCCTGGAGAAGGCTATTCTTACCAGTGTTATCAGGAAAACGGCCATCACAATTATGCCGCTTTTGTTGGGACCCTTTAAAAAAGACATCTCCCGGAGTGATTTTTTTTGTGATTATTAGTATGGTTTCGTGTGTTTTTGTTTTGTTTAAGAAAAGTTTTGTGTAAAATCAGACTTCGGAAATTGGTCTACATAAAAGCAACAAAACAAATGGTCGATGATACACGTGACGAAAATGCTGCGATTTATTTACAACGAATCAGCATTACAATTCAACAGCGCAATGCTGCCAGCATGTTGGGTTCGCTACCTACTATAAGCTGGAGCATTTGGACTGTTTATAGGTTATCGCGGCTAGTATATAATCCAAATGTTTTTTTTATAGCAGGTAGTGTTTAGTAGTAATTGTTATATAATTGTAGTTTATTTGAAAGAATAAAGGCACAAAACAAATATAGTTATTGATTTATTGAGTATATTAGTAACTATTTTTGACTTTATAAAATTCATTAACGATAACTAAACTAAACTAGACCAAAAAAACTCTATTCCTAAGAACTTTTTTTTAGGTCAAGTTTATTTTAGTTTTTGTTAATTAATTTGATAAAGTCAAGAATATATTATTGTAACTATTTTCGCAAGTGCTTTTTTAAGTAATATTTGAGTGTCAGACGATGATCATTGCATTTTTTTTTGCAACTATATCTTCAATTTTATAAATATACATGTCCTGTGGATACGTCATCATGAAAAGAAAGAAAGAAATTTCATACTTTGAATTTCAGTATTTTATACAGTCAATAAAAAAGTAAGTACTTTCTTTGGGCTTAAGTGTGGTGTGCACCTAAAAAATAATTCCATAACTTGTTTTGTAAGATAAATAACGGCTAAACTCACGTCAATTAAAAGTCGAAATTACTCGGAGTTATTTCGACTTTTAATTGACGTGAGTTTAGCCGTTATTTATCTTACAGAATGTGTCATACTCACGACAGTTTTCAAACTAAAATAATACTTCTTTGTTTTCAACCGACTTCAAAAAAGAAAGAGGTTCTTAATTTGTTTTATTTTTTGTTACCTCGGAACATTTGACTTTGTAAACCGATTTTGATGATTTTTTTAAATAGTTGGTGTTTCTTCCCGTGCGGTCCGATTTTTATTAAGTCCAGTTCTGACAATGGCATCCTTGGTTGTCATTGTCAGAACTGGACTTGAGAGAGATATGTCAAATCTCTTGAGAAAAGCATATAATTCTGAAGTCGGCTTTTTACGCTTTGGGTTTGTTAATTATCAATGACAATTCACTGCTTTCCTTCCGCTTCTCAAACGCCCTAAAATACGCAAATAAGTCCACACTTAACCTAAATACATTACATACCCGTTCCGTACACCAAAACTATTTACTTAAACAGTATTATGAATCGTGAATGCGACATATTCAGCATTAATATTATTCAGGCATAGTCACTGACAGGGCCGCTGTTAGGATGAATATTTGGGGGTTAAGGCTATTTTATTGACAAACCCAAAAATTACTTTTTAAAGTAATATAATATTCTAATATCATTACTCAATAGCTGCAGTGCCCTTCAAACCTGTTTGGCTTCAGGTGCCTTCCTTTTATAGGATAGAAGTATACTAAGACAGAATTCTAACCCTAAGAGACTCATTTAAGGTGTTAATATTGGATAAAGAAACGCGCGTCAATCCAAGGTACTTCCTCAAGCAACTAATAAGCACTTTGTAATTTTATACGCTTAGTAAAATAACTTAGTTTTAAGTACTTAATATGATTTTGACTTGTAAAAGTGCTAAAAATAGCAATTTACAATAATTTAGTTGTTTTTTTTTTTAACTTTGAATAAATTTTAAAAGAATCAATATCCAAAATATTTATGATGTTAATAAAACATTTTCCCGTTCGCAAACCTGATTAAATCCCTGTTACTGAGAACTATTTGTGTCGTGGGAATTAGGGCTTGTGGTAATAGATTTCAGTTTACCTAAAATTAATTACGTTAAATGATTTATAGGAATGGCTGAGTCATATTTATTATAGTCATGAATATTTATTATATTATCATATTTATTATATTCATATTATGTTGATAACTTTGGACAAGACCTTCTTCAGGAAGGTATGAAGATTGTCATCGGCGTTATAGCTGCACAGGATTTCTCTCACGCGGAGAGAGTGTAGGTCATAATCCAAAACGCTGGCCAAGTGCAGGTTGGTGGATAACACTGGTTTTCGAATATTGTTACTCTTAATCAGGCTGGTTACACGGCTTAAGGTATTAAGCTGGAACTACGAGTACTACGAATAATTTTACTAGGTTTTTTTTAAATGTTTATAAGTGATGTGACGAGCTAGTCATTCACCTGATGTCAAGCCCATAACAGAACATTGTCACTCGGAACCCTAAAACATAAAGTTTCAAGCGACACTGAACTGCGCACATCATCCTGAGACATCAGCACAGTCTGGTAATAAGATTACTCGACTGTGAGATCAGATCATAAAGTCTCAATTGCCCAGTAATTTCACTAGCTACAGTGCCCTTCAAACCGGAACATAGTAGTGCTTGCACACTACTGCTTGGCGGCAGAATAACTGGCAAAGCGGTGGTAGCTACCTAGACGAACTTTGCAACAAAGTCCTACCACCTAGTAAAGGTGTAGGTGGTAGGACTTTTCTGCAAAGTTCGTCTAGGTAGGTACCACCGAATTACGAGGACCATGGTCCCACACTAGTATGACCAATAACCTAGTCAGAACTGCGGGGAGCCTATGGAGGCTGAACAGACCCTCAAGGTGGGGTACTATGGGGGAGGATGACGATGATGATCTTCAGGCACATGAAGTATATAGAAGCTACCGGAACCCTCAGACTGTCAAACTATTTGTCTCTTATTTTGTTATCTTCTTCTCAATCGTGTCACTCTTGACAGAGCGGTCGTGGTCGTCACAAAGAGTGGTGAGCCGCTGAAGCTTGCCTCACGACTTCTCGCCATCTCTCCCTACTGGTGGTTATTTTACACTCATGCAAGGGACCGCCCACCACAGATTTCATCTGGTCAGTTCATCGCATCGGTGACCTTCCACGCTTTCTGGTGCCCTCAACTTTACCCTGTACCACGAGACGTTGAATGGAGTCATTGTTCCGCCTTGAGACGTGTCCGAAGAACTTGAGGATGCGAGTTTGCACTAATGCCGATAGATGCTGTTCAATTCGGAGTTCTTGAAGTATAGAGACGTTTGTGCGAAATTTGGTCTACGATACCCCAAGCATTCCTCTCCAGCACCACATTATTTTATTTATTATTTTGTTATACGCCTGTAAATAATACAACTAAAATATATACCACCTGACCATTTCGACCTCTCGCATGCTCCCAATCAGCATATTCTCACTGGACCATAATTTACATACAATAACCTCAGCAGTATAAATTACCCTGTTTACTGATACCGTGATATTTTCATAATAACTAGATATGCGATGGAGTTATTTTACTGGATATTTGTACCGGATAACTACATACTACAGTAACCTCGATAGTTAATAATAACTTCTTGTGATTTTTCTTATTATTGTTTCTAATTGCGGTTATTTGAAATGAATATTAATAAATAAATATTGTTGAAAATTTCACACTGCGCTATCTAGCCTCAAACTAAGTGGTAGGACTTTTCTGCAAAGTTCGTCTAGGTAGGTACCACCGCTCTGCCAGTTATTCTGCCGCCAAGCAGTAGTGTGCAAGAACTACTGTGTTCCGGTTTTAAGGGAAAATGAGTCTTTATGACCTGATCTCACAGTCGAGTAATCTTATTAACCAGACTATGCTGATGTCTCAGGATGATGTGCGCAGTGCAGTGTCACACGAAACTTTATATTTTGGAGTTCCGAGTGACACTGTTCTGTTATGGGCAGCCGTGTCAATTAACATCAGGTGAACGACTTGCTCGTCGCAACATTCACTAACATAAAACAAACGCTATCAAATGTAAACTAGGTTATTATACTAATTCCATTTAAATAAAATGTAAACTGGCGTGGCATGTTGAATTAATTAGCGAAAAAATTGTATTGCATGGCACCTAGTTTTTTAACTAATTGCTTAACGCTTGGCTATGTTAACGTTTGATTTATAATTTAATGTTGTGACGCGACGTGTTAATTTGCGCCGTTTAAGTCATTAATTACTTTAACGTGATTTAAATCTAGTTAGCGTGACACGTTAATTATTAACTGCTTGATCTTTGAAATGAGCTTGAGCTTTTGAAAGAAAATTTGATGAAAGTTTGTAGTACATTATTGTATTCTATGTATGTATTTAAAAATAAATTTTATAAAAGTATTCTATCAGTTATTTGGTTCCCACAGTTCAAGCTTTATTTAGTTGGGGAATAGATGGCGCTGTGTCAAATGTCCACAAATATAATTATATTTATTACTAAATACTAAATGGTATGTATAGTACAGAAAGCACAGAAGATTCATTAAAAAATGGCGTTCATTTAAATATCGACTCTTGGCTACCATGCAACAAAGTGCAATTTGTATCCTACTAGTTGCGCCCCGCGGTTTCACCCGCGGTTAAAAAGTATTGTAATTATTTGCTCATTCCACGAGAAAATTTAATTTTTCCGGGATAAATTATAGCCTATATGTTAATCTAGTGTTTAAGCTATCTTAGTACCGAATTTCATCCAAATCCATTCAGCCATTTGACATTTGACAGGAGTAACAAACATACACATATACACACATACAAACTTTCGCCTTTATAATATTAGTGTGAGTGTGATAGTGTGACAATGTAAGCCTAAACGTTTATCATCTGTATTGGTATATCTCCTCATCACTCCGTACCGTCCTCATGCGTTACTTTTAACGAGGATCATACAGTCGTAAGTATCGATCCAGGACGCAAAAGATTTTGAACCTAAAGTTAAGAGTACGATAAGAGTAATTAAAATTGTCACAGCTAGGTTTTTTGGGATGATGATTGGGATATGAAACATTATCTACCAGTCAATCTGGATGTGCAAGAAAAGAAATGGTAATGGTGCAGGTGCAGAATGACGTGCGACAGTTTTACGCAAAAATTAACATTAGAGTAGAGTTCCGAGTGATACTGCAGCTGTTATGGACGGCCGTATCGCTTAACATCAGCTGAACGAGTAACTAGTCAAGTCATTCATTTTAATTTAAAAAAGTGCATTAGACCACACGAATGAAGTAAAACTTCTTTTGTTTAGCACCATCTATCGGCCGGTCTTTGTATTTGCATTATTTAATGTAGATGTCGCCATCTTGACAACTGTATATTGTCATTTTACCGGAAATACCAACATAATAATACTCATTTTAACTTTGTTATGTTGGCAATGGAGATCTACGTGAACCAACTTCAACTTCCATTCGCTTCGCCAGCTAACTCTCCAAGTCAAGAGCGCGTAAAGAAGTTTTACTTAAAAAAAAATATTCAAAATTATCCTTGTTCACTTGCAATCTAGTAACTCGTTCACTCAGTCATTCAATAACTCGGGGCAACCTTTTAATCCCGCGTGTCAGCACAATGAAACGCTCGATCATCAACGTGATGCCAACGCATTGGGGGCCTACTGTGAATGGGTTTACTAGCGTTCTTTCTTTTCACTTCTAAGGATTAGTGGCTCTATAAGCTGTGAATCTCAGTCAGTTTTTGCATAGCTTAAAATTGAAAAACTATTTACGTGAAAACTATTTAGGTGCGTTGAGCAGTTTATGCATGAGAAAAATCATGTAACTTTTTTTTTTTTTTACTTCATACTTGTCTACTACACACTTTTTTTTACTTCTAACTCGCGTCATCGTCACCGTTTTACATGAGCTATATGTATATTTTGTGTATTATTTGTACTGTGGCTGCTGTCCGCGGCGAGCTGTCATTTACCTCGCCCATCTGTTCCACCCATAAGGTCTATTAACTTTGCTGATATTATCTGTACCTGTCATAAACATAAAAACTATTTTATTCAATAAAAATTGCAGTAAGTACTAGTTTACTAGGTGGTAGGACTTTTCTGCAAAGTTCGTCTAGGTCTAGGTCTACCTCTTGCTTTGCCTGTTATTCTGCCGCCAATCAGTAGTACGCAAGCAATACAGTCTTCCAATTTGAATGGCACTGTAGCTAGTGAAATTACTGAGTAATGAGACTTTATGATTTGATCTCAGTCTAGTAATCTTCTAGTAATCGTATTACTAAGATGTGCTGATGTCACAGGATGACGCAAATGCAGTGTCACGCAAAACTCTAGAATCCCGAGTGATACTGCAACTGATATGCGCAGCCGCGTCTCTTAACATCAGGCAAACAAACAGCTCATCATGTCATTCCTTAAAAAAAAAACTAGGCGAAAAATCAAAACATCACCAAAGTAATTTTAAAGACGCGTGACCAAAATGCTGGCACTTATTTGGCACAACGAATAAGCATTGCAATTCAACGGGGCAATGCTGCCATCATGTTGGGTACGCTACCTTCTGGTAGTGGGCTTGAGCATTTGGACTGTCTATAGGTCATCGTGGCCAGTATATAGTCCAAATGTTTCTTTTTTTTTGTAGTAGGTAGTTGTCAGTATTAGTTATTAAATCATTGTGGTATTTAGAACATAAAGGCAATTTGCCGTGTTAAAAAAAATTTTAAAGCAATATGTTTATAATAAAAAACGTATTTCATAGTAGACTCCGTCCATGGCCTCCATCCCAAAGGGTCACGTCAGACCCTGATTACTTCCCGTACATGCCCTCTAATCGATCGAGGCGGGCAGGTCATAATAGTACGTCCAAACGATCGGCAGCCCCGCAATAGACATAACTGTATTTAGCGTCTACACAAACAGGAGTAAACTGGTGAATGCGAGGCAAACCGAAGTTAAAGTTGGTTCACGTAGATCTTCAGTCAGCATAATAAAGTTAAAAATTTGTATTACTATGCTGGTAAAATTACGATTTACAGTTGTCAAGATGGCGATATTAACACTCTTCTTTCTTGACAACTAGTTGCGACAAGAGAATGATTTAGCTTTTAAGCTATCAGTTTCCAGCCTCATATAAGTCTGGTGGAGATGGTAATTGTATTCTCTCTTGCTCTCACTCGTGGACTTGTTAATTGGCGCGTGCAGGATGTCAGGCGAAGCCGATTCCCAGAGCAGTTACGCGGTAGAGGTGCTGGTTACAGTACCCTTCGATCCGTAACACAGTGCTTGCGCATTACTTCTTGGCGGCAGAATAACTGGCAATACGGTGGAACCTACCTAGAGGAACTTTGCAGAATAGTCCTACTGCTTAGAACTTTACCATTTATTTCATATACTAGGTGGTAGGACTTTATACTAGGTGGTAGGACTTTATTGCAAAGTTCGTCTAGGTAGGTACCACCGCTTTGCCAGTTATTCTGCCGCCAAGCAGTAGTGCGCAATCACTACTGTGTTCCGGTTTGAAGGGCACTGTAGCTAGTGAAATTACTGGGCAAATGAGACTTTATGATCTGATCTCACAGTTTAGTAATCTTATTATTAGATTGTGCTGATGTCTCTGGATGACGTGCGCAGTGCAGTGTCACGCGAATCTCTATACTTTAGAGTTCCGAGTGACACTGCAGCTGATATGGGCAGCCGTGTCGTTTAACATCAGGCGAACGGCTAGCTCGTCACGTCATTCCTTAACATAAAAAAAAAAAAAAAAAAAAAAAAATTTACTACCTATTTACTAAAAAAAACAATTTTTCAAACATTAGTGATTTAATTTGTTTCTAATTGTAATATCAAAAGACTGCATTAAAATTTTAAGTGACAAAATGAGAGTTTTTCCTAAAAATAATCCATATTTTTATAAACATATCATAAATAATAAAAAAAAACAACGTCTAATATTGAATCATATCTAATGTAGACACGCGTCTTCATGATTAAACAACGCATAACGGCGACTGAAGAGTTGAGCTCAAAAAGATATCGATAAATAAGTAGTTATATTTTGTATTTGTGTTTTTAGGTAAAAATTATTACTTGCGTACTCGTGAATTAAAAACATCGCTGAATTAAGAGTTGTATCAATCACTTGACCAACTTGTATGATATTAGCTTAGGCGTATAGAATGTTAGTGGGGCCACTGGTGGAGAGTCTGGGGACTCTCCGCCGGCTTGCACAGCCCCACACGTCTGGTGGGTGACCTTGGTGAGCAAGGTCACCCATCCATTGGCGCGGAGAGGTCCGAAAGGGCCTGCCGCCGGGGGCGAGTTGGCTGGACTGCAGTCGCGACCCCTTCTCGCCCCGGTACGGCGGACGAGGGCTCACGGGGGGGTTTTAGTGGGTTTGAGCAGGGTAGCAGGGGGTATGTGGGAACATACCCCCTGCTACCACCCCCGTGGTGGCAGGGAAGTACAAGGGCATTTCCCCCCCTCAAAAAAAGGCGTATAGAATGTATTAGTGGCTGACCGCACGTTTCATGCGGTGCTCAATCGCACAAACAGTCATATTTGCTAAGACGGCTTAAGCAACAGGAAAAATGGTATGATTCAGTTACTGTAAAAGTAGCCGTGCATCTATCACGTAGTCAATCAATCACACACGATATTCGCTTGGGTATCAAGACAGTTAGTCATGCTACCAATTGCTCGTTCTAACGACAACACTGTCGATGTTTCAAGTACCGAAAAGTCAATCGATAGTACCCACGTAACGTCACCATCAGCCATGAAAATTACCATCGATATATTTTACAAAAGCTGTTCTCATCTCTAACCTTCAATGTACATGTCAATGACCCTATTAAGCGGATGCCTGATTAAAACCACAAGAGATGCGGAGTTATTAATATTATAATAAGATCAGACGAAATCGACATTGGCTAGAGTTTGCGTCGACACTTGTGCATGTGCCAGTCGAATATTTTTTATTTTTTTGTAGATAATAAAAAATTCATATTGATGGCAACTGTCCAAATACAAGTGTTCCTTTTTAATTTTTTAAATAGTTTACCATTTATGTTTTTTTTCTATTGTCATGGGATTGTCACTTTTTGTTTTTTTGGTTACGCGCAGTCGTTTTAGTTGTATTTTCTTTAATTTTTATTGTAAATAATATAATAATAATAATAATATAATATAATAATAATATAATATGTGTGGAGATCTCACACAACGCCATCTAGACCTAGTAAATATTTTAAAAATACAGTTTTTTACCATTTCACACCATGGTACGGCTTTATTTCCTCATCCATTTAGTTATACAGTTCACCGTGCGCTATCATATATTTATAAGCTAGTAAGTAAATTATTATAGTTAGTATAAGTAAGTATGAATTAATATAAATTAGTTTTTTTTTGTTTTATTTGGGGTGCCTACCCAGCACAGCCAGCACAGCTATCATAAAAAATAAAATAATGAAATAATAATAATAATATCTGTGGACATCTCACACAACGCCATCTAGCCCCAAACTAAGCAAAGCTTGTGCTATGGGAACCAGATAACTGATACAATACTTAGATACTTTTTTGTTTGTAAATACATACATAGAATACAATATGACACCCAGACACAGAACAAACATCGATGTTCATCACACAAATGTTTGTCCTGGGTGGGAATCGAACCCACAACCCGCAGTTCAGAAGGCAGGGCTACTACCAACTGAGCTATCGGGCCAGTCAAATAAATTTGAAGAAGCAATTAAAATCATCCTAGTATAATTTGTATAGTTGCTAGAAGTTGAATAGTTAGAATAAGTTCTATAGTTACTACTAATAAATACATATATGCATAATGAGTCGCAGATAATTTTCATTCGGCATTTAAATTCCCCGCTAAATTCAGGGGATTTATAACTTTAATGTGTATTATCTGTGACATTGTAGCTTGTAAATGGATGACATTATTTCGAATTTCCTTTTTTTGGTTGGAAACTTGTATCGTATTCTTAGGTATGATTCAAGTAAATTGGTTCACACGGTTAAGAACAATGAAACATAGGGAATGATTTTGTTATTTATTATTTTTGAAGTAAAACTTCTTTACGCACACTTTTTACTAGGTGGTAGGACTTTATTGCAAAGTTCGTCTAGGTAGGTACCACCGCTTTGCCAGTTATTCTGCCACCAAGCAGTAGTGTGCAAGCACTGCTGTGTTCTGGTTTGAAGGGCACTGTAGCTAGTGAAATTACTGGGCAAATGAGACTTTATGATCTGATCTCACAGTTTAGTAATCTTATTACTAGATTGTGCTGATGTCTCTGGATGACGTGCGCAGTGCAGTGTCACGCGAACCTCTATACTTTAGAGTTTCGAGTGACACTGCAGCTGATATGGGCAGCCGTGTCGTTTAACATCAGGCGAACGGCTAGCTCGTCACGTCATTCCTTAACATAAAAAAAAAAACTTGAATTGGGGAGTAAGCTGAATGCATGAGGGTCGTGTTCCGGAAATTGATCAGACGAGGCGAACGGAATTTGAGAGGGAGATATAGCTTAGTAAAGATAGAAATAGAGTTAGGTTTCGTATAGAAGTTTTACTTCTGTTGAAGCACACTCGTTTTTTCATTATCATTTTATTTCGTAAGCTGAACAACTTTGTTATAGGTACCTTTTTTTACCGAACCCAAAAGCCTGCTGTGAGTTATATCCGCACATACAATCGATTTTTAATAAAATGTCTATCGCCCCAGGCGTATTCATTTACAAACTTTTACGCACTACGCACGCTTGAAACATTTTGTGGCAATTGCGAGTTGCATAATTTTGGAAACAACCACAAGAACACATATGATAATGAAAACTGTGGAACGCGATACTTTTGTCTATTTTACATACTACTTATCTTTGCCTCTCTTTTTAAATGATCTATAATGCCTTTTTTTTCGATATTTTTGATATGAATACTTGCCTTAAAATAAAACACGAAATAGCTCCTTAAAAACCTAAAAATAGGTTAATTGATTGTCTTTATAAAAAGAAAATAACTCAATACTTATACAGCCATGAAAACAAAAATAAAATATCTCAAAAACACACAAAGTTTTACTTACCTAAGCTTTTTATGATTCGGGAATAAAAAGACAACTTGATCACACAGTGACGTCAATTATATTATAGAACTATTATTAAACTGTGTATAATAACTGTAGCTAGTGAAATTACTGGGCAATTGAGACTTTATGACCTGATCTCACAGTCGAGTAATCTTATTACCAGGCTGTGCTGATGTCTCAGGATGATGTGCGCAGTGCAGTGTCACTCGTAACTCTGTTTTGGGGTTCCGAATGACACTGTTCTGTTATGGGCGGCCATGGCGCTTAACATCAGGTGAACGACTAGCTCGTCACATCACTCAGTAGCATAAAAAAAAATACATACATTTTCGAATCACTTTTTAAATAAATAGGTTAATTGATTGTTTTTTTACTACATGAAAAGAAAATAACTCAATACTTATATAGCCCTGAAAACAAAAATAAAATATCTCAAAAAAATAACTCAAAGTTATACTTACCTAAGCTTTTTAAGATTCGGGAATAAAAAAGACAACTTGAACACACAGTGACGTCAATTACATTATAAAACCTCATTATTAAACTGTGTATAATACATACCTTTTCTAATCACTTTTTTCTATTTTTGATTAGAAATATCATTGATAAACATCAAAGCGATATGTTAACCACCACAATTTGTTTTGTAGTTGCCACTAAAATATCGCACGATTGTGAAATCTCTTATTACCAATTTTGAAATATAAAGCCTTTGAAATTTGATCTAGAAAGCGAAATACGGTTTATTAACGTCAGATTTAATGGAAACGGTGTGAATTGGCTATAAATTAAGGAATATTGTCCGTCAAAAGTTTTGAATGGTTGGAACGAATTTATAAAACCAGAACAGTGTAGTGAAATTAGTAGGGGATCTGAAACTCTAGTTAACTATTTTATTAGATTAATGAGCATTTTAGATCGTACTTTGAGAATTAAATTATCTGAGTAACCAAAATTGTTCTGTTTACAAGTTTTGTAATTGTATGTTAAGTTAAAAAAAATGAACACGGAAAATTGCCTTTATTTTCAACTAAATACTACAATGATATAATAACTAATACTAAACACACCTACTACAAAAAAAAAAAACATTTGGACTATATACTGGCCGCGATGACCTTTAGATAGTCCAAATTCTCCAGCCCACTACCAGTAGGTAGCGTACCCAACATGCCGGCAGCATTACAACCAATCATTTAAGTAAAATGATTGGTTTATTATAATCAATACCAAAACATTTTCTCTAAATTTTTATTAACATTATATTTGTACCTACGAAAGCGTAATATATAATAGGTATTTATACACGGTGGAATTGAAAACGCTCTTTTCCTTAGATGTATGTACTCAGACCATGCTATAGAATATTCGCACAAGCTACAATTTAAAAAACGATCGGTTTTATTGTAATATTTAGTGCCTCCTAAAATAACTGCATGACAGCCGAAATGTCTATTTAACGCTACACATAGCGCGGGCACCGGCTGAGTGCTTTGTAAATGTTTCGTAGGCAATAAAACACCTGCTTTGTTCAATGACGTAAGGCTTTTCTTTAGAATTTAAATTTGCATTAATTTGATAATACTTTGATTTAAGATTTATTTCACGAATACTTTTTTATTTAGTTAGGAACGTTCTATAGCATGAACTGAATGCATACATTAAAAGAAAAAATTCCACCTTGTATATAATTTGGACCTTTGGTAAGTCCAACATTAACAAAGAAAACTTTCAGTCAGTCCTAGGTAGACTTAGATATATTTGCCGACAACTTCTAGAGCAAAACATAGCTTACTGGCATTCTTCAATGCACTATGACCGCGGTCACTCGGGTTCGAATTAAATTGAATCGGATAGACCAGAATACGACATTTAACGAATAGAGGGTGTAATCAGATGTAGAAACCGTGATATCCTATCAGTGGGTAAATAATATAAATCATAAATAAAAAAATATAAATAATAAATATGTGCGTACATTTCACACAGCGCCATCTAGCCCCAAACTAAGCAAAGCTTTGTACTATGGGAACCAGATAACTGATACTTACATACTTTTTGTTTGTACATACATAGAATACAATACAACACCCAGACACAGAACAAACACCTATGTTCATCACACAAATGTTTGTCCTGGGTGGGAATCGAACCCACAACCCACAGAAGGCAGGGTTACTACCAACTGAGCTATCGGGCCAGTCAAAATATAAATACATGGTTCCATATCCAATTTGCTTTATGCCGTCAAAATTCTGGGAACTACTCCATCCTTATCTTTGTGTTCCCTTACATTCCAGATTACGATGATCTTAATGTGCTGAGGAGAAAGCTGCCGCACGTTCTCAGGGTGTTCCCTTAGCGAGTTCTTATGGATCCCACGTGAAGATAGGACGTAATCCCAGTGACCAGACCAGAATAGAACCATCTATTCTCACACCACGGGACCACAAGCAACTTTTGGTTTGTAAAGATCGAAATAATTCATAACATATTACACAGCTGCGTACAATTTAAGGTCATGTCTGTGTTAATACACTCGGCGTCGTGTCGAAGTCGTAGAACAGGTAAATAAAACTCAGTTGTTGCTGGAGCATAGTAGTAGTTGTGGTGGAGGCGTTAGTACATAAAAATCTGTGAGAATTTTGTCACCGCGATTCAGAAATAACTTTCTCAAATGGTGGGCGCCATCTAGTTCCATTTAAAGCAAACTAAAACACAAATCAGAACCTAAACAATAACAGCCTTATTAATAAACACGAACTAGCTTTAGACTAGTTACACCATCTTTTTGTCTCTTTTGATCCAGCTAAATATTCCAGTAGCAAAAAAAGGACAAAAGGCGAAGTAACTAATTCGATACTAATACCCGTTTATTAATAAGGCTGTTATAGTTCCGATCTCTTACATCGGCTCTGCTAAATAATTAGGGTATGATGGGCTGGCATAAATGCTTTTAAAACGGCTCTTAAAAATTGAAAAAAAAAAAAAATACTTTTACTCTGCATAAATTTCAGCAACTGAGATGAATGGATCGAAATGGTTGAAATTTTATGAAGATGTATTTTGAACCATTGTTAAAACAAAACAAAAATGTTACTTTAATAAACTCTCCACGCGTCCAAAGCTGCTGGCAGTAAATAAGTGTAATTATTAAAACAATTGCCTTAAAATGAATGTGTATCTCGAGTAGACCCGTAATGAATTCAGCTTAGGGGCCTTGCCATCATAGCTTACGTCTTTATTCGAATTCCCCTAAAAGCTGATCTAAGGCTTCAGTTCCATGAACTGCCAATTAATAAAGGGCTGTGATGATTATCAATCAAGAAGTTAAATCAAATCTTAACTATTGAGACAACTTGGTGAACTAATAACTACACAAACTTGATTATAATCTTGAGTTAGTGTTGTTTTAAACACCGTAAATCTAGCTATCAAATTAAATCAGACTAAACTAAGACTGTGTTTGGATTACGTATAATTGGTTCGTAAAATCATTCGAATTGATTTAAACTTTTCAGTATTATTTTGGTCATACAGACATCGTAGAATTAACTTTGTATTAAATTTATCATAAATACACTTTTTAGAAATTGAAAATTTCAAAAGTAAACAAACACAATATTTTAAGTACAAGTTATGCGCTGGAGACAGGGTTTAGCTTGCTAAACGTAATTTGGGCCTCATAAAAATGACTAAATATTACAATAACATAACAACTAGTACTAAACATTACCTAATAATAATAAAAAAATTGAACTATACACTAGACGCTATGACCTGTAAACAGTCCAAATGCTCCAGCGCACTACCAGTAGGCACCTAACATGCTGGCAGCGTTACCCCGTTGATTGCAATGCTGATTCGTTATGCCAAGTATGTACCAGCATTTTGGTCGTGCGACGCATTGACCAGACGATCTGATGAATTTTGGAAAATGTGATGAGCTCTCAGTCCCAGGCTTCATTAGATGTCAGAGAAAGAAAGGAAGAAAAAACCCACTATGGAAAAACACACACGCTGAGTCTATAAATACCAAGGTCTTCAGAAACTCTCGCCTTTCAGTCTGGTTCCGGACACATTGTAGCCGGGTTCGATTCCCATGACAGGACAAGTATATGTTTCTTTTTTATTGTTCGATAGGCTTGCGTTTGACCCCTATCGTACCTGATGGTTAGTAACGATGCGGTCAAGGATGTAACACGCTTGCCTAGAAGATACCTGTTCACTCTCGATTTGAAGACTTCAAGGTTGGAGTTATCGGGAAATACGGAAATTGTGCACAGAAATAATATTATACTTGTTCTTCTGGGTATTGTGGGACCATGGTTCTCGTAGTTCCTGGGTCCCTAAACACAGGGAATCCTAATTAGGGTCCAAGAGCTAAGTATGTGATCGTTGGGCGTTGTTTTTATTATTATTATTGTTCTACAAGCTACAGAAAATTAGTGTTTTTAATTTATCCCATACAAAAAGTGCATCCATACAAATCAAGGATCAATAATCATACCAATACTGGATACGTTACGCGATTTTTACTCTTTTTAAGGAAAGTCGGCGAAACAGGAATACAGAAACTAAAAAAAAATTAAAGCACGTACAATACACGTATACATTGTGGTACAGCTTTTGAAGAATGTAAAAGAACACTGGACTTTGCTGCCAGTACATTAACTTGGTACTGTTTTTAGATGGATACCTTAGGTACTTTATTAATAAATTCCACTGGCTTGTATAGTAAATATATAGAAAGAAAAAAAAGAAAGAAAAACATTTATTCAACACTGACTTACAGTACAGTACAGTACCTAGTTAAGAGATCGTGTATTATATCGTAAGAAATGTACTTTAAATTTCAACGCCTGAGAGTAGCCAAGTAGTTTTATTGTTACCAATCCAGAAATTGGTAAAAATTAACTCTAAGGCTACAAATAGCCTATTTACAATAAAATATATGATCTTTACTTTATTATTGAATTTAATTAATTAACCATCATTTTATAAGATGCAGCTCGTAAACACTCAATTATATGATAAACCAATTATCTTATACCATTTTACGGTATGTTTGCTTATATAGTATAGTTTATTATTTTTTTATTATACGGTTTATTTGATGCAATAATTATTTTGTAAAGAGCAAACTGATAAAAATCATAATGACGCTAAATTTGATTTAAGTTTGATGATTTTCTCACAAAAATGCATCGTTGCCTTGACTTTGGTAACGTTTTTTTAAGTAATTGATGGGCAAATAAGCAAGATCACAGCTAAATCATTGCCGTTACGTTTTGCACTCCTAAAGAGAACTCTTTTAATTAAACATGTATTGATTGACATTGGATAAATCAAATATTAAATAAATGACCGGAAATTAGGTACTGCTACGTTATCTTATACTGTGTCCAGCAGAGATTGCTGTGCTATGAAACACTATCACGAAATTTGAAATTCGATAGCAATCGGCGACCGGACGTGACGGGAACGCGTCCGGTGCCCGTCCGACATCCGTCCGGCACGACGCCGGAACGGGACGGAACGGTCGAGTTGTGATTTTCGACGCCAATTATTGTAATTAGGTTCAGTTGAGAAATGAATTTTAAATTACTTCCGTCGATCTTTGAACGATGGGAAATTGAGCGCCATGGGAATTGGGAAGACAGTTTATTTAGATGAAAACCCTGTGATTTTTACTTATTTGTAAACATGAACTGGATCAGTCTTTTCCCTTTACTTTTAACCTTAATTTTATATAATTTATTTTTCTTACCTAAAATATAATTCCAGGTAACGTAGTAGATGTTGAAATAACATGAATAACAATACAACTCTGATTAGTAGAACGATTCCCTGAACCATTTAGTGTACCTAAATAGAGATTTACTCGTAAAATTTGATTGAAAAACGTCCTGAGAAAATTGAATAAATAAGAATAAGTATGTAAAAATAGGTATTCGTGGCACTAAGTTTGTTTCCAATTACGTTTTCTTGGAGGGATTGAAAGAGTTTGCTTTCAATTTGAACCCTAATTGATTTCGTATCTTGGATAAAATTGAATGGATTTCTTAGTAAACCATTTTCTTCGAGATGATTAGCGATCACAAATTTTGCTACATAGTTTAAATAACTGAATACTAAGATATATAGATTATTTTTGTATTACATAAATCAAATCAGAATATCAGGTTCATTCATTCAATAAGACACCAATTCGCGTTTTAGAATTTTCATACAAATTATTAATAAATTTAGGAACCAATTCCTGGAAACCGTGGTTTATATAATTGTAACTAACTTAATGAAGGGCTGATGATAGATTCCAAAGATATGAGAAATATCAAAAGAAAACCAGGAGGGTTGATGCGAGACAAGGATAGATATACATTTAGTTAAAATTGAAACTCTTACACATACAAATGCGACTTTTCTAATACCTCTTGAATAATAAAGATGAACTAAATTAATGAATACTATTTGGTCATTTATGCAAAAGAGTGTCCTACATTATCACCCGCAAGTTAAACTTTTTACGTGGAAACTCTCCATTAACCGGAATATCATATGATAAAATATCCGAAATTAACATATGATATAAAGTATCATATGTTAATTTCGGTAGTATTAAAAATCTGTATACAAAATTGCATTCATATTGGATTAGCCATGTTTGCCTGAAAGCAACACAAACGAATCTTACTAAGCATTTTTACAACTTCCATTTAAAAAAAAAAAAAAATTACCTGTGTTTTTATAACAAACGTTCTTTATCTTTATCATTTTATTTAATTAGCTATAACCACTATGTTTCATCGAAATCCGTCCAGTAGATTCAGCGTGCTGCGTGTCCAAAGGACAGACAGACAATAAAAATGTTTTTACTTCTATATCGATAAAAAAGGACAATGAATTAAAAAAAAATAGATTTACGTATTTAGTATAGCTACAGTTTTATTATATGTATAGATACAACTTCAATTTGATACCTGAAATTACCAACCGACTAAGTAAATGTACATAATTGATGAAAGAACTTAACCCATTACTTTTCTGAAAGCCCCTTTACAACTGACTAAGTCTTAAGTCTGAGCCCATACATTATTCAGTGGTATTCATTTCGCGGTCACTGTACGTTTGAGTGTACACGAACAAAATTGTGTACACACATGTATTAGCAAATGAGGACGAAATGTTTTTGGAAGGTATTAATGTGGAGAATGTTACTTTAGGTTTACGATCTAGTAAAAAATTATAATCAGCTTCATAGAAACTTGTAATAAAAGTATTTGTTCATAGCCAAACTAAATCGCTAAAGCTCTGTGACGTGGTGGTGGAACTGGTCGGCTCATAATCCGAAGGTCGGTTTGATTCCTGCGATAGGACAAATACGTAAACAAGGAAAAAAAGCGCAAATACAAGTTCAGTGTCTGGGTGTTGTGCGTCCATGGTTTTTGTAGTTCCTGGGTCACTTAGTCCACAAGGATCTCAGTTAGGGTCCAGGATCTATGTGTTTTAGGCGTTATTATTATATTATTATTATTTATATAATATATCGAACTTTTGGATCAGAGTTCTATTTTCTGCATCGTCCTGTGACGGATTGCCGCTTGTACCAGTTTTAGTTTGAACCTTGTACCAGTGGTGGGAACGAGTACTTCTTTTCTTGAAACTCATTTATTTTAATCATATTTGACAACAAATGCTTTGTAATTTTATATGCTTAGACTAGCTTCTGCCCGCGGCTTTACCCACGTGGCCTATAGGAAACGAAGAAGAAAATTTTTCATTGATAATTCAACTACCCATTTCACCCTCTTAGGGATGGAATTTTGAAAAACCTTTTCTTAACGGATACGTACACTTTACAGAAAACACACCCTCGAAATTTCAAGTCTCTAAGACCAATGGCTTAGGCTGTGCGTTGATATATAAGTCAGTCAGTCAGTACTTTGAATTGTATATGTATAGAAAAATATCGTAAATTTGAGTTTTTTGATTTTAACTTATGCAAGTGATAAAATTAGAATATAATTATGCAATGAATTGTTTTATAACCGAGGTTTATGCAAATTTTCAGAACTAAAAATTTTTTTTCACTAACTGTTTCTGCAATGTAATTTGTTAAGAAAACAATTGCGCATTCAAGAATTCTCCCAATCATACAAAAAATAGCTATGTGTTAACAAAAGGCTTATGATCTTTATTTCAATTTAGTCATTCTTGAAAAGGTTTTCTGAACCGTTGTCAGGTCCGCTGCGTCAGTCTTAGTTTTAGAAACCCCTGGGATTCTCCCTCCTAAATAAATCTAATTAGGAATGCCGAGGCTTCCTCTGAGGAATTCCTTAAACTTTCGGAACCGAAAGAAAACTTAGTTTGCGGTGACAGAAGATTCCATTCAGATAATGATGTTAGGAATTCAATAAACTCAATGCGTTATATTAACTTCGGAAAGTTATTTGGTGGAACATTTAGAGAATCAAATGAGTTTCTTATTGATTTTTTCAGTTCTGCTAAAAGCTTCTAAATTAAAATTACTTAAAAAATGGAAAATATATTTTAAAAAATCCCCGAAACAAAGCTTAAGCTTAGTACTTACTTACATTTTAGGCGGTCAAGTTTTTAAGAAATCTGGATCATTTCAAGGAAGCCGAAACTTTCAGTAACTTTAATAAATAAAAAAATATACATCCGCACATTTTCAAGATTAAGGCGGTTTTATAATGGACTAAACATTAAAAAACTTAATTAGTCTAATTTACTAATTCTAGGTCTTGCTCAGTGTGTCTTCAACCTTACTGAAGGTAATAATGGCATGAAATAATTCTTGCAAATGTTTTTTCGATAGGCTAACGAGCGAACCGGAAACAGTGGTAGCGGCCATGTTTGCGTTTTGCGGCATCCCATTTCCAACTTCCGGTCGCCATCTTTGCTTGTAGCACAGAAGGGAAGTTTGCTAAGCAAAGACATCGATGGAGCTGTTATAGCAGTATGGGAGCAATCCCATAATACAGAGTAAGCCATGATTTGTAAAAATCTAAGTCATAAGCTTTAATGTCAAGAATTAGATTCTTATTTATATATTCCATAACGAGCTTATTTTGCTTTAGAACATAGTTTTTTTAACGATTACAGAAATGAGTATGTTCATAGGTTATAGACTGTAACTGGAATTCCTAGGGACTACGTAGACCATGGTCCCACAATGGTTATACAGGTTAATTCAGTAAAAAAGTGCGAATAAATCAATATGTGTGGACATTTCATACAGCGCCATCTAGCCTCAAACTAAGCAAAGTTTGTGCTATGGGAACCAGATAACTGATACAATAGTAAATGCTTACATAGAATACAATATAAGCATCCAGACAAAAAACAAACATCGATGCTCATCACACAAAAGTTTGTCCTGGGTGGGAATCGAACCCATAACCTGCAGTTCAGAAGGCAGGGATACTACCAACTGAGCTATCGGGCCAGTCAAATTAACACAATTTGTGATGATTTGTGGGATTTATAACATCTGACTCGATTGATGTAAACTACATAATTCTTGAGACGATAGAAAAGAGGTATGTATACAAAAAAATGCGCTGGATTAAATATTATAAAATTTAATATTAATTTGGCACACCTTTACAGAAAAAACAAAATCGGAAGAGAGAAAAAGTTGCCACTTTGCAAAAGTGGTAAAACAATAACATGAAAATGTTGCTATTACTAATTATATGAATTTACACCATTTTAAATATATGCTTTTACAAACTTTTATTTAAACGTTTAATATTAATTAAACAGGTATTGTTTTTTTTTTTTTTTCAAAATAAAGTCTCTTATTATGTTTGCTAAGTGTTACATAATGTTTCCTTTTCATTATGTTGTTTTTATGAAATGAATGGCAAAAATGGAGTAATGTAATGTAGTGTAATGTAAGCGGTTGCCACCGCCTAGGACATTTGCAACACGAAGGATATGCCTATGCGTTGAAATAGGCTTTTGAAAATAAGTTCTTACTGTTTATAGTGTTGAGCATAAAGAAAGTTTGCTTAGCAAGGAGCACATTGTTTTCGAAGTTCCACGCAAGTGGCACTTAGCCAACTTTCGACTTAGGTTTTTGCTTTCGATAATAATTTTCTGGTACAAAGTTCGCGTAAGCAGAATCTGGGACCGTTTTAAGGAGTTCAGAAAGGTTTTGCGGCTTTTGTTGAATTTGGTCTCATTAGGTATGGATTTTACAATTCTATGAAGAATGTTTTGTAGGAATTCTTCAGATACTCAGTTCATTGCAAAAATGAGACATGTATGTAATGGTATGTTTTCTGGTATGAATGATGGTTGTAATCGCGGTTAGAAAGCATTCAGCCCGTTGATAAGAAGATTATAAAAAGAGTTGCTACACTGACAGCAGCTAATTATGAGAAACCTATGCTTATAATGAAAAATGGCGATTGCTGAAAGTGGATGATTTTGTGGGGAAGGATAATGAGCTTCTTCTATTAGAAGGAACCTTCCATGAACATGCATAAGCACCGATAGTTCTAATATACTCCGCTCTGCTCCACTCTGCTCCGCTCTGCTCCGCTCTGCTCCGCTCTGCTCCGCTCTGCTCCGCTCTGCTCCGCTCTGCTCCGCTCTGCTCCGCTCTGCTCCGCTCTGCTCCGCTCTGCTCCGCTCTGCTCCGCTCTGCTCCGCTCTGCTCCGCTCTGCTCCGCTCTGCTCCGCTCTGCTCCGCTCTGCTCCGCTCTGCTCCGCTCTGCTCCGCTCTGCTCCGCTCTGCTCCGCTCTGCTCCGCTCTGCTCCGCTCTGCTCCGCTCTGCTCCGCTCTGCTCCGCTCTGCTCCGCTCTGCTCATAATATAGAAACAAAAAATTTAAAATAATGAAATGCATTATCATTTCTTAAGGCATATACAACCAGAAAGCGTTTTGGTTGCGGTAGGTTAATGTTGACCGATGAAAATCTGAAAATGAACTATAGTTATATTAAGTAACACAAAATGGAAATACAAATATATTTTCGTAATAAAAGCTTAAACAAACACGTGTACATCAAATTTGTAAGCAGCCTGGATAAACATCGTGGGCGTAGCAGTTTGCTATCTCCCACGGATTAATAATTTATACCAATATAATAAAACAATAAAGGAAAATAGATAAGTATTGTAACAAAATTGTAACCAAAAAGGAGCTCATGGCCTAGCGCTAATAATCATTGCAAAATAAACATACTGTACAGGAATTATGGTTCTAGGTCATTATTTTAGCTTCATCGTAACTTAAAATTAACTATAATCTTGGAGTTTAGAAGTAAAGTGAACCGGTATTTTCAGGTCATCATCATGCTTGTTCAGGAGATAGTTTTAGATGCTTCATCGTCCACTCGCGCCGTCGTTGCTTACCACCAAATGAGACTATGGTAAAATGTAAATATAAATAATAATAATAATAATAAATATGTGCGGACATCTCACACAACGCCATCTAGCCCCAAACTAAGCAAAGCACGTATTATGGGTACCAGATAACTGATACAATACTTAAATACTTGTTGTTTGTAAATATATACATATAATACAATATAACACCCAGACACAGAACAAAAACCTATGTTCATCACACAAATGTTTGTCCTGGGTGGGAATCGAACCCACAACCCACAGTTAAGAAGGCAGGGTTACTACCAACTGAGCTATCGGGCCAGTCACCAATAAAAAATAAATATTAAATAAATTATGCTCTTACATTTTTTCAATGCTGCAAGTACCTGCACGATTAAAAACCTAAATTTCTCATGATGAATTTGGGTTTTTAACCTTATAGGTATCGCAGGAACTACGTGTTCTAACATTATCATGAATCGAAACCCCGAATACTTCAACCAAGTCGAGGATCACACAGATTATGATTCAAAACACGTGTGCACGATAATGAAGTATAGATTTCAAACGAAACATTAACCCCTCGTTCGATGGGGGGAACTTTTAACGGCTTTATTTTAACACCCGTTCGATTATTGTTCGACTCGAAAGTGAAATCTGGTCATTATCCGAAAAGTCTAAAATGCCCATTGTGATACATTGGTTGTAAGGATGGTGAATAATTCTGTAAATTTTACTTTACCCCATAAACATGGGCTCACTATTGGCTTTCTATTTAGCACGGAAATAACCAAACGATTCAATTCTCAATTAAGCATACAAAAAGAAAAGAAAAAGATTTATTAAGGATTTTTTGACTGGCGTGATACCTCAGCTGATAGTAACCCTGCTTTCTGCAATAGGTTGTGGGTCATTTGTATGGTGAACATCGATGTTTTTCTGTGTCTGGGTTTAATATTTATTTTATGTATGTATTTACAAACAAATAAAAAGTATTATAGTATTGTAACAGTTATCTGGTTCCCACAGTACAAGCTTTGCTTAGTTTGGGGCTAGATGGCGCTGTGTAAAAATTCACAAATATTCATATAATTATTATATAAAAATTATGTTATATAACATAACTGTTTGGACTTCGTGAAGACAATTAAAAAGTTACATGAATTGTGTCATTGAAAAATTGACATGAAAAAAAAATACACTTTTACTTAACGTTATTTGATGTGTTAATTAAAAAGAGATTATACTATTATTATTATTATTATCATAGATACCTGGGCTGAAGTCCGAACAATTATGTCAAGAATAAGCTCCAACTCAACATGCAAGTATTATGTATATGTGTTATATACAATAATAATTGAAGGGTTGAGAATAAAAAGGGTTTAACTGTCAAATTGACAGTTTCGAGAAAATTGACTTTAAACGTCAACGGCGTCATTTTAATGTAGAGTGCTTATAAGGTAATAGAAAAGGATAAACCTTTTCTATTACCATCTATTACATCTATTATCTTCTATTACAGTAAGTTTCAGTTGCTTGAAAATGTTTTAATTCTATTTAAAATTACTAAATATAGTACTAATTCATACAATTACTGTAAAAATATAATATAATAAAATAAATATAGTAATGTTTTTATGCTAAGCAAACTGTATTCCTGTGACAGATAAACCATTTTTAGACTCAAAATCTCGAGATTTAAGCCTCATTTCGGTATTTTGAGAATGCATTATTGAAGATAATTTCACGCTGAATCCAACGATACCCATAAGTCATTTTGTAAAAAAAATCAGTTAAATCCTTTTTATTCTCACCCCTTCAATTATTAACAGAGGTACAGAAACAGTAATTAAAACTGAGAATAACCTGTTTTGAATATAATAGAATAGAATAAAGTGAAATCAAACAAATAGAAACATAATATTCATCGAAAGTATCCATATAAAAATGTTGACTATTTACATAGACATTATAAAATTACGAATTCAAAAATACATAAATTAACGAAGGACCTATGTATAGGTCAACAAAAATGATAACTCACCCTTATTACACATTAAAATTAAAAACTACGCGACATATAAAAAAAAACTTTCAACCGCCATTTCTGTTTTTTTTTTTTTTTTCAGACCCCATGGTTTTAAATTGAATCACACTTTTTGACGCGAATGTTACAATTAGACAAACTGCCAATCGACAGTTCATTTTTGGAGCCAAATCGCAAAACGCACCTAAACCCAAAAATTTACCGTTATAAAGTTTTCGGTAGCATCATCTCGTCTTTGATCGAAATTCTACATTTACAGATCCCTGATTGGCTATCCCATTTTGCGCCAAACACTTACTAGGTGATTACAGACACCCACTTGATTACAGACAACGAACCTTGAGCTTCCCCAGTCTACCGCATTACTCGCCACTTATCCAATCTCTGTGTACCCCACAAAGGGGATTAATTCAAAACGTCTGGGGGACTCCAAAATCCATTCTATTTAACACTCCGATTAACTGACTCGATTTATCGACTAACTTCGGACGTAACCCCATTGTCGATCGTCAAATGTTTCATATTTCGCAGTTTCGATTTTCGGAGTTTCGTTTTGTTTCATCTATTTTAATTAATAGGCTCGGCTGCGAGTGAAAATTAAATGGGATTGGACTTTGTTTTTTATTTTACGATAATGTTTTTTGTAAATGGTTTGATTAGAGTTTTGGCGATTAGCTTCGTTGCGTTTTGTTTTCGTCTTTTGATGAAGCTTTGAAAGAGGGCTAAATGATTTGACGTTTTTGTGTACATTTAAAATTTTATTTTTATTTTGCCCAATATTGTTTAATAAATATTGTATCGTGTAGTCTTTATGTTTGTTTCATACAACCTTGATCATAGTTTTCTTCTTTTCTTCTCACGCTTGTGCGATGCAACAAATTTTGTTTATACAGATGTAAATATTAGTTAATTTGATGAAGATAAAAACTAACCCGGCCGCCATAGGGCTTAACTGAAAATCAGCGCCAGGTGTTGAGTGCACCGGCATGAATGCTGAGTTAAGCCCTTTTCGACACCACTGCCTCCGTGCTAATTATCTACTCTTTTATTTCTCTTATTATATAATCTTAACTAGGTACTGTTTATATTTAATTGTATTCTTTTATTGTATGTATATTCTTGTAATTTTTTTTTGTAAGTGGGATGTGAATAAATATTTTTTTCTTTCTAACAAAGATGTGAAGATCATGTTATAAGATGTGTAAACTTGTTTTTGCTACAGTAAGTACTTATTTTAAGCCGATATGTAATATAGCGTGGATTAGTGGTAATTTGTTAAGGTTACTATAAATATTTATTTGCGTTCAGTTATTCTTATTATGCTTTTTTTTTTTAAATAAAGGCACTGCTTTAGGAAATAATACATTGTACCAACCAAATAATTGCATTTGGCTAAAGGAATATTACTGTACGTACTTGCAGAATGCCGTCATTAACATTAAAAGTCTTTGGTTTTTAGAAGTACTTTTCGGATCTTGTTAATCTCGTTTACATTTCTGTGTTCAACGCATTACAATAAATATAGAAATGTAACATGTTGGAAAATATCAGGATGTATAACTGTTGTACTATTTTATTTTATAGAATGAGTTACTGAATGTAAATGAATACCGCACTAATTTAAATAATGTAGCAAGGCGGTACGTATCGTTAACACAGAATAAATAATTATCCTTTAAGTATCATTATCAAGTAGATGTTCTTTATGTTTGTAATATCTAATATTAATAATTGTATAAAACGAAATACATATACGTTCACAGTGTATTAGGCTAAGTTTTTACAAATAAATCATTCATTCATTCATTCAAATCAGAAGTCTTACAGCTTAACACGTATGCGTCATAACCCTCTGCTTCGCCGTAGTCGTCCTTCTACATATTTCAACTTCCAGCATAAAAGTTACAGAGTTCTCATCACTTTGTTTGCTGATTTATTATTTACCTTCCTCGAGTCTTTGTCAGCTGGCGTGGTAAGCTGCAAAGTTGTCAAGTGATATATTATGACGGTCTTTATCATTAGTTTTTGCAAAGGTGTTTATTGTTATCAGTGTGGATTTCTATGTGGAAATTATTAACTGGTTGGAACAAAAGACTTTTATTGCAAACTAGCTGCTCACTCGTGGATAAAAAGTAGCCTATGTGTTAATATAAGTGTTTTACTAGGTAGTAGGACTTTACTGCAAAGTTGGAGTTTCGAGTGACACTGTTCTGTTTTGGGCGGCCGTGTTGCTTAACATCAGGTGAACGACTAGCTCGTCATATCAATCAATAAAATTAAGAAAAAATCCAATATATAAGCTATCTATACTTAAAAAAAAATTAACAAAAAAAACATTTTTTTACTCTTTCCCACCTTTGAGGCAATTTATTTTCAATCATAATCATTTTGATTCATATAAAAAAAAAATATATATATGAAATACTAATTAAAAATTACGTATTTGAATGATTCTTTATGGTTCATGTATTTTGGTGCATAGGTTTGTGAAAAAAATCCCTATGTAGATTGAAAACTATCGTGAGTAATTGATACATTTTGGAAAATTATTAACGGCTACATTCACGTCAATTAAAAGTCGAAGTTACTCCAACCAGGTTTCGGACATGTTCGATGTCCTTCTTCTGGGAGCCAGTTACTAATTCAAACCTCTCTCGTGAGCATCAGCACGTAACTTATTTAAGTTCGGACACTTTATTGACATCTGTGGTATAGTGGTTTAGCAGGTCAGCTCATAGCCCAGAGGCGGCAGGTTCGATTCCCACAGGATTTGGACAGAAAAAAAGGCAAATACTTGTTCTGAATCTGGGTGGGAGGGACTGTGGTCCTCGTAGTACCTGGATCCTTAGACACAGATAATCATAGTTAGGGTCCAGGATCTAGGTATGTGATCATTGCGAGTTACTATTATTATTATTATTATTTAAATGTCATATTCTATAGTACCTTAATTTCAAAGTATCTTAGTCATAGAATTTACGAAATTAGTCTTTAACTGTTATCACTTTTAATGAATAACCATAATTAGTTTAAAACTTGTTATAAGCACCGACATAGACAATATAAACAGTATGGGCTGTTATCGTGGAATGGATTTTAAGGTATAAATAAATTACATCTAAGTAACTCACACACACCTTACAAATTCGTTGTCTATGATACTTTGAAATGTAGGTACAAAATAATTTACTATACTACTGAAATAGTGTTTTTTTTTTTCACTGAAATTCAAATGATTACAAAAATAAATTGTAAAATGCCCGTGAAGCTGTGGTTACTACCATACAAGGCGACCCTTGTTAAAGTAAAAAGTGAGATGAAATGAATGAATGAATTTTACTAGGTTGTAGGACTTTACTGCAAAGTTCGTCTAGGTAGGTATCACCGCTTTGCCAGTTATTCTGCCGCCAAGCAGTAGTGCGCAAGCACTGCTGTGTTCCGGTTTGAAGGGCACTGTAGCTAGTGAAATTACTGGGCAAATGAGACTTTATGATCTGATCTCACAGTTTAGTAATCTTATTACTAGATTGTGCTGATGTCTCTGGATGATGTGCGCAGTGCAGTGTTACGCAAATCTCTATACTTTAGAGTTCCGAGTGACACTGCAGCTGGTATTGGCAGCCGTGTCGTTTAACATCAGGCGAACGGCTAGCTCGTCACGTCATTCCTTAACATAAAAAAAATGAAAAAATCTTCTTTATAGACCGCATAATATTCCTAAAGGTTTAACCAATTTTCTGACTGCTCATACTGACACAATGGCTACGTAAGGGCCGAATTTGGAATAAATTCGCCCAAACTTGAGGTGTTAAACGGATTACAGTTCGTACGAAATTCTGGCCCTTTCATTAATCGAAGCTGGGATTTAAAAAAACTGAGATGTGGTTTAGTTTAAGTGATATTTTATATTCAAAAAAATTGAGCTATTTAACAATAATTTTGTGTTTAATAATGTAAAAAAACATTTTTTTCTTATTATACGTACAAAATGGAATTTCGTTGAATTCTGCTTTTTGTAGCTAGTTTTCAATCAGTAAGCAGAAATATTTTGCAATTTATTTAACATAATGCTGTAAGTATCAGTAACAGGTATCGGTTAAATAGTAATTGTACGTACTCGAGTATAGGTCGTATTTTTCAACAACACATGACGAAACTTGGCATACAGCTTCTACAAGCTCATGGAATTTTATGTGGTGGGCGATTTTTGATTGGAGATGTCCCCGAAATATGGGAGAAGTTTGTTGTTGCACTATTTACCAGTCAATTATGAGGGTATTCGCCAAAAAAAATTGGGTACTCAATATTAAATCAATATTTCAAATATGAGTAAAATTGATTTTCAATATTAGATGCCATATTTAGTAGTTCAAGTATAAAGCCAAGTTTGATCGTTTTGGCATCAAACATCCTTCGACCGTTATCATAAAATACATTCGGTAGGTAAAAAAAAATCGGTAGATAAATTTTCTTTGTGTTAATGATGCAGCGACATGATGCAACTGCAAACACTGCACAAAAGTTGGTGGTCGCAACCAGATATTAGGCTGGTGGTTAGGTTTTGGGTACGTAGATGAGATAAGTAGGTGAGGTTAAATTTCATAGTCATTTATTTATGAGGCTATGTTTTTAAGTAAAAGAATATCCTTTCGACCATTATTATAAAATATATCTGGCGTTTTCAATTCCCGGTTCAGATCGGTTATTTATAAAAAACATATTTGAATGTAGTTTAAATCAATTTTAACATCTAAATGAATATATATACATATATATATATATAGATAAATAGAAGAAATATATATAGGGATAAAATATAGCTTTCTTTCAGCAAATTTTCCTATTATATAGGTAAAATCCCAAACAAGTATTATTACACTAATATTATAAAGGCGAACGTTTGTATGTGTGTTTTTGTGTATGTGTGTATGTTTGTTAGTCCTTCACGCTCAAACGGTAGAATGGATTTTGATGAAATTATAATAATAATAATTCTAATAGGCTACATTTATCCCGGAAAAGTTAAATTTTCTCGTGGGATGAGCAAATAATTAACATACCTTCTATCCGCGGGTGAAACCGCAGAGCGCAACTAGTACCTAATATTTATGATCTCTCTTCTTTTTTCTAACGCTGGTGGTTTACTATCAATACAGCGACTACTGTTACTTACTTACTTTTTTACTAGGTAGTAGGACTTTTCTGCAAAGTTCGTCTAGGTAGGTTCCACCGCTTTGTCAGTTATCCTGCCGCCAAGTAGTAGTGCGCAAGCATTGCTGTGTTCCAGTTTGAAGGGCACTGTAGCTAGTAAAATTACTGGGCATATGAGACTTTATGACCTGATCTCACAGACTAGTAATCTTATTACTAGATTAAGCTGATGTCTCAGAATGGTGTGCGCAGTGCAGTGTCACGCAAAACTCTATATTTTAGAGTTCCGAGTGACACTGCAACTGATATGTCGTGTCGCTTAACATCAGGCGAATGGTGTTGCTCATAAAATATTAATATTCATATTCATAGGTTATAAAAATATTAATAACTAGTTGCGCCCCGCGGTGTCACCCGCGGATAAAAGGTATTTTAATTATTTGCTCATCTCACAGGAACATTTCACTTTTCCGGGATAAAATGTAGCTTATATGTTAATCTAGTGTATAAGCTACCTTGGTACCGAATTTCATCCAAATCCATTCAGCAGTTAGAGCGTGAAAGAGTAACAAACATACACACATACAAACTTTCGCCTTTATAATATTATATAGTGTGATAAAAAAAGCAACTCTGAGAGCTCAGTTCGTTTTGTAAATACGTCGCTTTATAACGCGGATAGTAGCAGACGTCTGGGTCGGCCGCCCCGGAACTGGGCAGTTAGGGTCGCACTAAGGCAATTTAAGTAATCTGCTGTCAATAACAATTGTATGCTACGACATAACTCAGAACCACTTTGCTATTGGAGATGTTTTTATTACGGTAATAATGCATGGAAATCGTACTAATATTATATACGCGAAAGTTTGTATGAATGTTTGTTATTCTTTCACGCTCAAACGGTTGGACGGATTTGGATGAATATAGATAGCTTATATACTGGACGAGCTTCTGCCCACAGCTTCGCCTGCGGCGTGGCCTATGGGAAAATAATTCAACCACTCATTTCACCCTCTTACGGGTGGAGTTTCGAAAAATCTTTTCTTAGTTGATGCCTACTTCATAACATCTACCTGCATGCCAAATTTCAGCCCGATCCATCCAGTGTTTAGGCTGTGCGTTGATAGATCACTATGTCAATCATTCAGTCAGTCACCTTTGAGTTATATATATTAATAGAAGATTAACACATAGGCCAATTTTTATTTGCAGGTGAAACAGCGGGATGCAATTATTAAAATATATTTTGCTATGAGTTATGTTCAACAATTATATCTAAACCTCTAACATTCTATCTACCATGATAATCCTACTCATAAATCTACTAGTCCTACTAATCATACTAATTTTACTAATCCTAAGAATCTTACTAATCTTACCCATACCAATCCTACTGATCTTATTGATCCCGATAATCATACCAATCCGACTAATTTTACTAATCCTAAGAATCTTACTAATCTTACTTATACCAATCCTACTGATCTTATTGATCCTAATAATCATACCAATCCTACTAATTTTACTAATCCTAAGAATCTTACCAATCTTACCTATACCAATCCTACTGATCTTATTGATCCTAATAATCATACTAACCCTACTAATTTTACTAATACTAAAAATCTTACTAATCTTACCTATACCAATCCTACTGATCTTATTGATTCTAATAATCATACCAATCCTACTAATTTTACTAATCCTAAGAATCTTATTAATCTTACTTGTACCAAACTTACTGATCTTACTCATTCTAATAATCATTATATTAGTCCTACAAATACTATAAATCCCTGTTATCCTACTAATATTATAAATAAGAAATATTGTCTGTTTCTATGTATAAATATAAATAAATATCAATGGACATTGTAGTGGATTTATAGTATTGTGTAATTATTTCAAGTACCATTTATTGAAAAATTATTCGCCTAAGTGCTTTTAAAACTGTAAATTGAAAATATGCGTTTACAAACACAATTCACTCAAACCCATTGTATGATTGTTACCAGGATTCAAATTGTACGTAACCACAAAAATTTAATAATTTAAAAAAATTATCTTATCTGCACAATGGCAAACTAAGCTCTTTCTTCTATACGAAACCGTTCACACGTGAATTGGCGGAAAACTACAAATTTAAAATTACCACATCCGCTCCATCGTGCAAAATGGCGTAACTAGATTCGTAACTTTTTGATAGACGGGAGTCAATGGACAACTTCGCTCTTGGCTCGTAGAGCAATTTACATGTAGAGCAGCAACGTAAAATTTTGTAAATAAAGCCTTTGTAAACAAAAAATAATAAAATGGTAACTGCTGCGATTTTGTAATCTTGTAGATTTTTATGAAACCCATTTGGAAACATGTTAATGTATAATTAAAACTTTCACTTAAGTGGTAGGATTTTATTGCAAGAGTTCGTCTTAGTATATAGCATTACTGCAGTGATATTCTACAGCCAAGGTACAATGCAGTAATCATTGATATTTTACCTCAAGGTATAAATATTTTTCCCTCGAGGTAGAATCATTTTACCTCAAGGTAGAATAATTTTTCCCTCGAGGTAGAATCATTTTACCTCAAGGTAGAAATATTTTTCCCTCGAGGTAGAATCATTTTACTTCAAGGTAGAATAATCTTTCCCTCGAGGTAGAATCATTTTACCTCAAGGTAGAAATATTTTTCCCTCGAGGTAGAATCATTTTACCTCAAGGTAGAAATATTTTTCCCTCGAGGTAGAATCATTTTACCTCAAGGTAGAATAATTTTAGATCAAGATAGAATATCAGTGCAGTAATGGTATCTATCAAGTACATTTTGGTCACCTAAAATAATTGCAATAATGGTACTGAGGCGTTCCGGTTTTAAGAGCACTATTGAAATGATGCTGGGTAAATAAGACTACATTGACCTGAAATCAGAGTCTATATAGTTTTTACTAAAGGCATAAATCAAACACCGAGCTTGTGATGTAAGAAACAACTGAATTTTTATCGGTCAACCCAAATTATGAATATGCTTAAACTACTGATCATATACAATAGTCTAGATCATAAGATTAGACTGTGTTGATGTCTCAGGATGACTTGCGAAATGCAGTGACCTTTGTTAGAACCTTGACCTAATGTTATTTAAACTAACCCTTAACATTTTTTGCTCACATACAAATGTACAATTTTATGACAACAAACTGCCTTTTTGCCAAATTTAATAAAATCGTATTACCCATTCATCGTAATAATAAAAATAACAAGCAAAAAAAAACCCACCAGTATCTAGCCCTTACTGGTATCTATCTACTGATAGCCATATATCAGTAGATAGATACCAGTAAGGGTAATTACGACCCGGTGAAGAATTGGTTGGATCATTATCATCATCGACAGCCTGAAAACGTCCATTTCTGAACGTAGGCCTCCCTCACAGAGCGGTACTTTGATTGGCCGCTAACTTATTTATCAACATTCACCGGCTCCCCACAGTTTTGAGTAGATCGTCGGTCTACCTATTGGGGGACTGGCCTACACTGCGTCTAGAAGACGCCTACACTGCGTCTTCTAGTTCATGGTCACCACCCGAGAACCTTTTTTCCCCATTGGTTGTCAGTTCTACGAGCGATGTGGCCCATTACCATTTCACCTAGCTAATTCCATATCGATATCAGTCACTTTGATTCTCCTGCAAGTCTCCTCAATTGGTCGGATACAAAGATATCAATGGGACAGTCATTTCATCTTACGATGATGATGATGAGGTATAAACCTTGAAACGCGTTGCATAATAATATATCTACGATAACACTTAAAATCAGACATCCCTCAAATCATAACCGCAGAACTGCTTCGCTGAACGTCCTAAAGCCGCAAGGCTCGGCCGTAAACCAAAATTGACGACTCACATTACATTTACTCGTAAAAAGCAAATTTTGGTAATGTACTCGAATTTACTGGCAGCAACGGACTTACTTACAGGTTTAATATTGGCCTAAGGAATGTTGGATTGTTGCGAAGACTGGGCTTTATTGTAGCAGATAACTTTTTGCTCTAATTTTTTTCTTACTTTTCGTACTTGTTTGTCGAGAATAGTTTTCTTTTCACAGATCTATAAATGATGTTAGCATATCTTAAGTTTGCGAAAATATATTTTGGGGTCATTTGAACAATTTTGTTTAGGAAAACTAAAGTAGTTACCTAGTTAAGTTTTGTTCAGTCATTTCTATTTTTCGTTTTATTTTCATTTCACACAATTTCATTTTGACACGTAACGACACATTAGTTATGTCGAAAAATTGCTATTTGTTGATTTTGCGAAAATAGTTTTGGAAATTTCTTCATAATCTAATGTTGTACACTAAAATCTAAAGGATATCCTTGTAATCTAAAAAATTTACATTGAAATCTAAAGAATTTACATTGAAATCTAAAGAATTTACATTGAAATCTAAAGAATGTACATTGAAATCTAAAGAATGTATTTAAATCTAAGGAATGTGCCTTAAAATTTAAAGATTGTACAACAGCAACAGTATTTCTGTCAAATATAATTTAGATGTATTCAAGATCAGAAAAAAAAAGATCAGAGTAAATGGGTGTAGAAGCAAGCGTGACTCACCTTCGGCTTCATTTAGTCTTGCAGTCTGGCAAGAAGCATCATACCAATAATTTTATTCACTAGATATAAATAAAGATATTCGTGTGTAATCCTAAAAATCGTTCAATTACTGCAGAGTTTTCAGTGTTTTGAAATATATAAATATATATAACTCAAAGGTGACTGATTGACTGACTGACATAGTAATCTATCAACGCACACCCCATACCAGTGGACGGATCGGGCTGAAATTTGGCATGCAAGTAGATGTTATGACGTAGGCATCCGCTAAAAAAGGATTTTTCGAAATTCTACCCTTAAGAGGGTGAAATGGGTGGTTGAATTATTTTCCCATAGGCCACGGCGCGGGCGAAGCTGCGGGCAGAAGCTCGTATGAATATAAATGTCATTCAGACCCTGAAGTTCTGATTGAATTGGCTTAAGATGTTAACGATGTCTCCTTGAACAAATTTTGACTAACTTGTTTTGATTTACTCAGACATAGAAGCTGGTTTCATGTATCCATCGTAGGTTAGCTAAAACGGCCGCGACTTTCAATAGGGTTTATTCTTCCAGTGGTCGTAATCTTCTCGATCTTCTTATCCCAGCAACGGCCCAAGCAGAGGCTCGCACCCCAGGGGTGCCTTTTCAGCTCAAGGGCACCCCTGGGGTGCGAGCCTCTGATAGATAAGAGGCAACTAGCTAGTTGCCTCCTACTTTTGACGGCTGGGCGCCTTAAGCGCCTGCCCTCCCGCCCGGTGATGCTGTAAGGGTTGGTAGAGACCCTGTTGGTCTTTACTAATCTTTACAGCGTATTAACTTGTTCACAAAATAATAAGCTAGTTGCGTGTACTTCGTTTCATGTGCTGAGTGCACCAGGCCCGTCATTTTAAATAATTAATTTACGTGCAAAACTGACGTCATCTGAACGCTGAATTTAATCCAAACTTGATTAAAACTAGCTAGATGAGATAATAATGAATTTTAGATACCAATATTGGAAATATTACTGTACCCAAAACTAGCTGAACGGTACAAAAACCCGAAGCATGAAGATTAATCTGCCGTTGGAAATTGAATCGTAACTTTTGGGTACAAGGGTGGAAAATTTTGAATAATTACAGAATACACTATTACTTCAATCGATGAGTGAAAGCTGGATAGCCTTACGCCTTATGTATGTTTACTTTATCACATCATATAACCTGGGAGTTTTCAACTCAAGAGTGACTTTTTTTTTGTATACATTATTTAGGTAAAATTAATAATGAGAGAAGCCACTGACTTCTGAAATACAGTTTTCTCTAGTTCGAGAGTCTATATACAAATTGTGTCAATAAATTTATCAACGACGTTTTTATAAGTTATATGAAAAATATTACCTTAGTAATCTCAAATTAATCCAAAAATAACGAAAACCGTAATAAAACAGCAAATAACCTTTGCATAAATACCATCTTTGCTTGATTGATCCGGAACGACGCCAAACCCCAAGTGGTATTCGAAGACAAAAACCCATTGTAAAGTTTGGACACGGTCCAAGTTATAAAAGTTTCATGGGTATGCGTATGTGTGATGGATATTGGTAATCTATAAAATTTTCATAATGAAAATTGATGCTTCCATAGCTGTTACTAAAACTCAAATTCAAAGAAGATGTCATGTACTGGTTTGCGCATAAAGTAACTGTCGAAAAAATATAATCGCACTATCACATCACACTAATATTATAAAGGCGAAAGTTTGTATGTGTATTTGTGTCTACGTGTGTATGTGTGTATATTTGTTACTCCTTCACGCTCAAACGTCTGAATGGATTTGGATGAAATTCGGTACCAAGATAGCTTATACACTGGATTAACATACAGGCTGCATTTTATCCCGGAAAAATGAAATTTTCCCTTGGGATGAGCAAATAATTAAAATACTTTTCATCCGCGGGTAAAACCACGGGGCGCAACTAGTGGTTACATATACGATTACAATCCACAGTAGCCAATAATTTAATGAAAGAAAAAAAACCAACCGCATATATTTTATTTATATCAATCCCACTAGGTGTGCGACCACATATAAAAATGCGAAGACCTGTTGGATTGGTTGGAATCGCCCTCTAGCGCTATCACATCAAATTAAACATGCTTTCGCTAATAGCTTAAACCATATGCAAAATGAGGGCAATCCGACCACTCGATATGAGTGGAGGCTCTTTGCTTCTCGATGGCTTTTGTTTAACATGGGAGTGCCTGCGATTACGTTTTTTACGATGCAATTATTAAAAAATCTCTGAAAACTGTTTTATATTTGTGCTAATTTAAATTTATGAGGCTTAAACAATCATTGAACTAGTGTTAACCTGCTTTTTTCTATTTTGAAAGTTTTACGTCTGTTTAAACCTTGTTTACGTATTTGTGGTACTACGGATGATAATTTAATACTCAATTAGTACTTTTTCCTAATTTATAACTTATTTGTGATAAATTTGCTTATAACTAAAATTTAAAACCGTTTTTACCAATAAGAATAATAATAAACTTAACCTACGAAGACGCTACTACGTTCACATTTTGTGCTGGCGGCATTGCCCGGTTGAATGACAATGCCTAGACTTTAGACCAATTACAGACCATCATTTAGGTCACGTCACTTATTGTTCCGGTATGAGAATAGGACTCCATTATTTCCAATCATTGCCGTAAGAGCTAGCTTAGGAAACTAAGGAATAGACAGGGATTCTTCATGAAATCTTTGAAACCCATAATAATTGGATTATCTGGTTGAATGGCAGACTAGACTTTTGACCAATGAGACCAACATTTAGGTCGCATCATTTATCGTTCCGGTATGAGGATGATACTGTACTGAATGGCAATAGGGTACTTTGTTTTTTGTAGTCTATTAAGATGTGTTGCGTCCGTGATGTCATGTGATGGGTGCCGGCTGAAAATCAGTAACCGAGGTTGTTGTTTGCAGCCTCAGTTGTATGCTGAGCCGGGACCTATTCCTGACATCGCGCAGTATTGCATATTAGTGTGTGTGATGTGTATATGTTTCTATTGTCTTATTAATGTTACCTATGCGATATTGTGCGTCAAGAATAAAGTTTATTTCATTTCATTTCATTCTTTGTCGCGGTTGACGTAAGAGCCAGCTTAGGAAGCTAAAGAATGGACAGCAGATATTCTGAAAGGTTATATTTAATTAAAGAGAACGTGGTTTAACCATAATCGTGAAATAATGGGAAGAGAGTTATACGTATTATCATTTTGCTTTTTTTTATGTTAAGGAATGACGCGACGAGCTAGCCGTTCGCGTGATGTTAAACGACACGGCTGCTCATATCAGCTGCAGTGTCACTCGGAACTCTAAAGTATACAGGTTCGCGTGACACTGCACTGTGCACGTCATCCAGAGACATCAGCACAATCTAGTAATAAGATTACTAAACTGTGATATCAGATCATAAAGTCTCATTTGCCCAGTAATTTCACTAGCTACAGTGTCCTTCAAACCGGAACACAGCAGTGCTTGCGCACTACTGTTTGGCGGCAGAATAACTGGCAAAGCGGTGGTACTTACCTAGACGAACTTTGCAGAAAAGTCCTACCACCTGCTATAGGGTATCTAAAGATGGATTAATGTAAATTATTTATTATTATTAATTATTTTTAAATACTCGACAGGCCCTGCGGTGTAGTGGTTGAGCAGATCGGCTCATAACCCAAAGGCGGCGAGTTTGATTTCCACGGCAAGACAAGTACTTGTGCACAGAAAAAAGCGCAAAATCTTGTCCTGAGTCTGGGTTTTGTGGAAACTAAGGTCCTCGTTGCTGGGTACCCTAGACACAAGAAATCCTAGTTACGTCCAGGATCTATGTACGTGATCGTTGGGCGTTTTTATTAAATTATTATTACTTAATTATAATTAAAATATTAAAATGTTCTCAGTGTTTGTTATTAAGAGATCGCTTAGAACTTCAAGCTTAAATATTATATGAAATATATAATTTTAAAACCACTAATAAAAAATACATTAATTATATTCTCAAACACAAAGGTACCGAATAATTACAAAGTCGTTATGTATTAATGCGATGAGATTAATATCTATTCAATAAATTGCCTCAAATTACGCTAGAAACTAATAAAATATTCAAATATGGGCCCGCATAGTGAAATTATAAGGGCGTAATTATTGGTGTGGAACGAAAGTTTGTAAAAGCATGAAAAATTGGTATACTTTTTTTACATTAGAGTACGATAAAAATCATAATCGATAAGGCCTAATAAATGGGTAAAATAGTGTCGTGGTATAATAATTATACAAGTACACAAGTAAAGTCAAATACGTCAGCCTGTGTGGTGTGGTGGTTGAGCAGGTCGGCTCATAACCCCGAGGTGGCGGGTTCGATTCCCAAGACAGGACAAATATTTGGCGCCGAAAAAAAGCTCAAATACTTGTTCTGAGTCCTGGTGTTATGGGACCAAGGTCATCGTAGTTCCTGGCTCCCTAGACACAGGGAATTTTAATTAAGGTCTAGGTTATAGATCCTGTACCTTACCTAAGATTCCTTGTGTATAATACAAGTAGGTATGTGATCGTTGGGCGTTATTATTATTATTATTACCTATAGAAACAAAATTCAAATAAAAAACACATCATCCAACTTTTTTCAAACGTCACTTTAATAATACCTCTAATTTAGTTAGAATGTCTCTGTAGTCATATACAGTGAAGCAACTGGGATTTTTCACACAAAATGGGGGAATAAACTGAATTAAGTCACTGATAAGGGATATTAGTGACCTATTAGTGATTATGGGGCTAGTGATTATGGGGCTAATAGGGGCTAGTGACCATAATCAGGTACGCTTGGCAGACGGCGTTAGTGACCGCAGTAAAGATCAAAAAGAATGCACATTCCCTGCATACTCCCTTAGCCGTTCACTACTCACGGTAGGAGGAGGGAAGGTCCATTCTTACGGCAAGACCACATAAATAATAAATAAATATCCATGAAAGCAAAATACTTATCCGTTTGCCTAAGTAGGGTTATTCTCAGCGGGAGCCATAACTGCCTTTGTAAATATCCAGACATAAGTTAGGGATACACGAATGTCTCCAAAGGTCGTTGCCCTTAAACTATGAATAAAGTATTTTAATATCCAGACATCACTAGAACTTCATCTTAATTTTTTTTTATCGCATTCTTCGTAGCTATTTTTTATTGAAAATACTTTAAAACTTTGTGTGCTTCTATATAGGTACCTAATATTATACCTATTCGCGTGCCTGTGCAGTGCGGTAGTTAAGAAAGTTTTTTAAGTTATAATTTTTTAAATTTATTTGTACACAGAAAAACGCACAAATATTTGTTCAATGTCTGGGTGTTGTGGGGCTTTGGTCCTCGTAGTTACTCAATCCCTACATACAGAGAATCCTATTTAGGATCCAAGATCCATGTGTATGATCGTTGGGCATTTATTATTATTATTATTATTATTCATTTTATGTTTTCATGCCAAATTATGATCATGCTAATAAGAATGTAGCTATTCATAAGGTAATAAATTTGACTGGCCCTATAGCTCAGTTGGTAGTAAGTATCTAAGTATTGTTTGCTTAGTTTGGGGTTAGGTGGCGTTGTGTGAGATGTCCACATGACGGCGGCTACGTCCAGTTATAAACTCTATGCGCAGCGGGCAGTACCGTAATTTACCCTATGGCGGCATTTAAATTTATTACAGTAGCAACATCGGCAACTATCATTGCTACCCCAACCATCTGGTTATAAAAAGGGACCGCTCGGTGTACTACGAATCATTCTTGCTCCAGACACGGCGCGGTGTGGACATGCTGAAGGCCTATAGTTATATAGGTTGCAACCAACGCACAATTGTTCTGCCTACACACACATATTATTATTATTATAATACTACGTAAATGCCTCCTAGTTTCTACACGGTTACGTTGTGCGCTGGTGTACCTAGATTTTCTTATTATACGGTTCATCAAAACCCATCCCGCGCTTTCTACATAGCTTTCCCCGTGACATCCAGCAGCTTATTACGTCGGACAATACCTGGCACCGAATCACGAAACAATGATGTACTGATTATTTAATCAGTACATTTCTATTCGGGGTGAGCGACTGAGCGACCGCCCCAGGGAATGAAGCTGGGAAGAGAGGATACGGTGAGCTGTGATAGAAATAAGCAATGTCCTGATAGTCGCAATTTTTTGTATCGTTTGGCTGGTTTGATAGAGTTTAACGAAAAGTTATAAGGATAAACACCAAATTGTTTTTTGTTTGCGCACAATAACGAAGTAAAATGATAAATTTATAATTTTTTTTTTTTTTTTAAGATTACGTTCAAAATTTTTAAAAAGCAAGTTTGCATTTATTATGTAAAAAATTATTATGCTGAATAAAACTTTCCCTTAATCAATACTATTAATAACAGTTGTTGTTTCTCACAGTTATAATATGAACTCTTTTATCATGTCGTTGTATAAGTATAGTAAATTTTATTAATGTAAATATATAACTGAATCCATTATAATTATGGAAGTATTTAAAATAACGAAAGGGGAAAAATGTAGATAAAAAGAGGTTGTAAATAAAACACAGAATTTAGATCACCATCTGCAGGAAGCGAACCCAAAAAGCTGAAAACATTCCCTCGTTGAATAGCTAGGCTAATTCTTTACTAATTTTTTAAATTTAAATTATGTTCTTGTTCCATTTTTAATATAATTCCGTTTAACGCGTTTTAAGCCTAGATTTAAAAACTTTCAAATAGCCTATTGAAACATCACATATTTTATTTTCATAAACATAAATATATAATTTCAGGGTATCATAAAGTTTGTTTTTGAGTTTTGGCGGGAAAACGAAAAAGATAGCGTCGCCACATTGTATTATTTTCCAAAAATTGTGTTATTTTCAGTGTTAATGCATAAAATTGGTGGCATTCTATTCGTTAAGTGCTGGATTACAGGCACGAGTGTAGGAAAGTGGTATAATGATGGTGAAACGTTTCATTTCGTGTTGTTCCCAAAACTTCATAGAAGCTTCTAGTAAAGTTGCCACCACTTTACTAGGAGTATGACTTGACTAGACTAGACTATGACTTAACTTGATGACTTGGACTGTGACTTGACTTGACTCACTATATGATATTAATTAACTTGAGATATATCAATTACTTGACACTGGCTAAATACACAAAAGTGTGGAGCCAAAACTAAACAAAAAAAAAAGTTTGTGTTTTACTTGATTTAATTCAACCAGTAATAGTGACGGAACTGAAGGGGTCAAAGTAGTTTTAGGTCACTGACCCCATGGCCAGTCCGACTTAAATCCGACTAAATCCGGTCAATCTTATTACAATAATGACGTCTGTTTTCGATGTCTGTGTGGAAGCCATGTGGATATTCTTTTTGTATTTTTATTCGTTCTTGCTTACTTGTGTTATTTGTTCAATAACTTTTGCCCAGGTCATACTGAACGTTACTGGATCTGACCTAAATGACCTAAATGAATAAAAAGGATTATGGAATTCGAAATCTGAATTCTGTAGAAGCATGTTAATATTTTATTTTTGGGACAATTATCTCATATTTGATGGTAAAATTATTTGCAGAATATTTTGAATACATTGAATATTTCTATTTTTTAAATTAATTTTTTGCTTAACTGTTTTATAATTTATAGGCATATCAATTGACCACGGTCTAACTTGATGGTAAGTGATGATGTGGCCTAAAATATAGCACGCTTGCCTTTAGAATACCTATAAGATAAGCACGTTTACATTTTTACGATAGACTACATGATTTATAAAAGCTTGTTTATCATCGTTAGTGGTCTAATAATTCTGAAACCTGGGTCTACATTCATCTAAGTAAACAATTTATAAAAAAAAAAGTAATAAACAGATATACAAAACGAAATGTCATGGTTCATAAAAACACAACAGTTCCACAGCAAACTTAAACTTTATTGGCCCTAACTTAAAGCTAAAGTAAGTGTTAAAACAAATTTCTCCCTCTAACTTAATTACAACTTGCATGCATATTTGATATAGCTTAGCCAAACTTTGCGTAGTTTGCTTATTATAGGAATGAGACATGCAACCGGAAAATTACAAGAGAACACAATATTTAAACTGAAATATTGTAGTTTTAATTTTATTGCCTAATGTATTTATATCGAATTACTACTAGCAATAATAATGGGCATCAAGTCAAAACACCGGAATAGATTTTCTTATATATAACTGGTGTTTTCCCACTTTTCACCATATATTGTGTAATATGGCTTCCGATGTAATACGCTAACCTAGAAAACATAATGATTTTGTCTGGAAGGTTGTCTGGAAGAGATCGCTTTTAGCCATAAGACCGCCCATTGTAACCTACTCCATAAGCTTTCCTGTACTGTATTTTGTCATCTTGGTGTCAACAAAAAGTTTATCTATGTTCCTTTCTAATGTTCATTTGACTTTTGAAAAAAAAATAAAAAACATCATCCTAATAACAGCTGTCTGGGAACACAAACGTTGATAATTAATTACATTTCCTACATAAATTTATTAAATTATTTGACTAAGTAATATACTAATACCTTTAATGCCAGTATATGAAAATGTTCCTTTGTAAAATGCATGCAAAAATGCAAAATAATCGCAGGATGAAACCGTTGGGTTCCTCTTATAATTGATATAATGTATTAAAAACAATAGCGTCTAAATCTATTGAGGCTGATTTTCACCTTTTATAATCTGTAAATTTAAGGATTTACGTGCAAACATCCTTTTGCCTTCCTAATTTTCAATGTATAGTATTTTTTATCGAAGAACAATAATTTTATCGATATCCGGCAAAACTAGCTTTAGCACATCCCTATCTTACTGCCAAGCAAACAGTTAAATTAACATTAATGTCTTTAATCATTCAATAGCTGGTGAAATGAACTTTGTTCAAGTGACTTTGTTCAAATAATGCTGGATTAAATGATTCAAGCTAAATAGACAGGGGAGAGATTAAAAGTTCTAAACAGGATTGCGATAGTATGATGAAGTTGTTAGTCACGTTTCACAATTCAGTAGCAAATTACGGTCGATTAAAATTGGATTTGGCTCTGCAATATCTCTGCAGAAACTACTTTGAAACAGTAGAGTCTTACGCAACTTTATTTGAATCCTGCTCGACTCTGAACTACTCGTAATGTTGTAGTTTGAACCTACAATTAAGACCACTTCGAAAACGTCTACAATATACCTACATCGGTAATTGTTGGTTTCTTAAAATTTACGTCACCCAAGTTGTCCGTTACTCAAATTGTCCGTCACTCAAATTGTCCGTTACTCAAATTGTCAGTTTCATAAAATGTCAGTTTCATAAAATGTATCTTTAACTTTGTTTGTAAGTTTTTTTTGTATTTGTTCCCTCGTTGTCAATAAAAAATTTATCTATCAATCCATTTATCTTTAACAAAAAAATGTGTGCAGAACTAAACACTTACTCTACTACAATGGTAAAGAAACCGATGCCATGTTCACGAGTCTTAAATTTGAGACCATGTATCAATTTGTAACCCGATCTTGGCTGGAATCATGACATAGATTCTATTCATGTATGAGAAGATCCAACAATGAGAACGTATAGAAAACATGATCAGCATAATTCATGATGTTTGTGCAATTCTAGTACTGCACAGATCAAGTTTCTCAACATACAGTTTTTTCTTTTACAAAATCTAGAATAAGACTTTATCTTAACTTCTAAGATTCAGAATATCGAATAGATTAATGATGTTTTAGTAGTTTTTAAATATTTTAGATGTTAATTAAATCTGTCACAACTGATGGGCATTTTTTGGTTGACTGGCCCAATAGCTCAGTTGCTAGTAACCCTGCCTTCAGAGCTGTAGGTCGTGGGTTCAATTTCTACCAAGGACAAACATTTGTGTGATAAACCATAACCACTATATGAGCTCTATGCTGTACAATAGACTTGTGGCAAGCCAACCGGCTACAGGCGAGCCAGACGCAAGACGCGGGGCGCGGGGACGTGACACGGCGAAGAAGCAGCAGTCGGCGGCCGGCCGGGCCAGTGCCTTCCGAACCGCTCCGCGCGTGAAACCTATGTCCACAGTGGTGACCTTTTCGACGTTCGAACGCAGCTACGATTACGATGCAGAGCGATGGCGATAAATTTGAAGAATGTGCAGCGCCCACAGCTACTGTCGAGCGCGTTTCAGTACACCTGCCACCATTTTGGCCAGAAGATCCCGAAATTTGGTTCGCGCAAATAGAAGCACAATTTGAAATATCGGGAACGAAGGCGGACGCCACAAAATTTTATATGGTTATACAGCAGTTAGATCACAAGATTGCTCGTGAAGTACGGGATATCATAACAAATCCGCCACGGATTGACAAATATGAGCACCTCAAACAAGAGTTGATTAAACGATTGTCAACATCCCGCGATCAGAGAATTCGGCAACTTTTGACTCACGAAGAATTAGGGGATAGAAAGCCTTCCCAATTCCTTCGTCATTTAAGGTCGTTGGCGGGAGATGGAGTGAACGATGATTTCTTACGTAGTTTGTGGTCCAACCGGCTCCCGACACACGTACAGGCTATTATAGCCTCGCAGAAAAGTGCAAGTTTGGATGAAATAGCTGAATTAGCAGACAAAATCTGTGAAGTGACGCCATCAAATTCATCACAAGTGGCGAGTACATCGGGCGGCCATTTTGATGCAATGTTGAAGAGGATGGAGGACATGATAACGACTCGGATTCAAAGTGAAATAACGGCGCAGCTTTCCCAACTTGACATACGCGGACAGCGCGGGCGCCCCTTCCGACGCCAGGGTTCCCGTTCTTCTGAAAGGTCAAGGAGCAGAGGTCAGAGTCAAAGTAGGACCCCAGGTATGTGCTGGTATCATGATATTTTTAAAGAAAAGGCTCGCAAGTGCAAGCAGCCTTGTAATTTTAATGTACGTAGGCAGGAAAACTGTCGCGGCAATCAGTAGAGGCGGCGAACGATTGCTACGCCGTGAACAGTCGCCTATTTTTAACTGACACTAAAACAAAAATCCAGTACCTGATAGATACGGGGTCAGACCTCTGCGTGCTCCCCCGCCGTTTTCTGCGCCAGTTCCGTGAACCTACTGCATACGACCTAACAGCTGCAAATGGAACTGTGATAAATACCTACGGCACTCAGAACATGCACCTGGATTTTGGACTGCGACGTGACTTCACCTGGAATTTTGTGGTCGCTTCGGTAGACAAACCGATTATTGGCGCCGACTTTTTATCTCACTATGGTCTTCTTGTGGATTGCAGGAACCAGCAGCTCATAGATAGCGTCACTAACCTCACCGCCCAGGGCACCCTGAAACTATGCCAGCTGTTCAGCATAAAAGCTGTATCCGGTAATAGTGAGTACCATCAATTATTATCGCAGTATCCGACGTTGGTAAAACCATCTGGTGTGTTCCGCGAAGCTAAGCACTCGACGGTCCATTATATTAGAACGACACCTGGACCGCCAGTCTATTGTAAACCAAGACGTTTAGCCCCAGATCGCCTGAAAATAGCTAAAGAAGAATTTGAGCACATGCTTCGTGACGGTACAGCTCGTCCATCTGATTCTCCATGGGCGTCTGCGCTCCACCTGGCGCCGAAGAAGAACGACAGCTGGAGACCCTGTGGAGACTATCGTGCGCTCAACGCCCGTACGATTCCAGACAGGTATCCGATACGCCACCTAGAGGACTACAATCATAAGCTCGCAGGTTCAAAAATATACTCAAGGCTTGATCTGGTTAAGGCATATAATCAAATTCCCGTATTTAAAGATGATATACCCAAAACGGCCATAACCACACCTTTCGGGATGTATGAATTCCCCTTTATGACCTTCGGGTTAAGAAATGCTGCTCAGACTTTTCAGCGGTTTGTAGACGAAGTGTTGCGAGGCTTAGATTTCACATATTCCTACATAGATGACATATTGGTATTTTCCAGGAGTAAACGCGAACACCTGGAACACCTGCAACAAATTTTCCAGAGGTTGGAGGAGTATGGCCTGCTTTTGAACGAGTCAAAGTGTATCTTTGGTGTTCCAGAGGTCAGTTTCCTTGGGTTTACTTTGACAGAGCATGGTACCCGTCCACTCGACACCAAGGTGAAAGCGATCCAGGACTTCCCACCTCCAACAACCGTGAATGGGTTAAGAAGGTTCCTTGGTATGTTGAATTTTTATAGACGCTTTATACCCAACGCAGCCACTAACCAAGCTCCTCTGCACACAATGATTTCTGGTCCAAAGGTGAAAGGAACTCAGCCCCTTACTTGGACACCAGAGCTCCAAAAAGCTTTTCAAGAGTGCAAGGATAGCATAGCCCGTTCCACCTTGCTAGCTCACCCAGAACATAACGCACCGCTTGTCCTCGTTACTGATGCATCTAGTTCAGCCTTAGGCGCGGTTTTACAGCAGCTGATAGATGGTGAGTGGCAACCACTTGCATTCTTCTCGAAGAAATTAAATAAGTCGCAGGTAAAATATAGCGCATATGATAGGGAATTGCTAGCAATTTACGAAGCCATCAAACATTTTCGCTTTATGGTCGAGGGAAGACATTTTATAGTGTACACGGACCATAAGCCTTTGACGTTCGCTTTTGATCACAGGGATCGACCATGCTCCCCGAGACAATTTAATCACCTCGATTTCATATCCCAATTTACGACCGAAATAAGGTATATTGAAGGCAAAAATAACATTACAGCAGACTTCATGTCACGCGTAGAGAGCGTGGCAAAACCTCCCGACTTCGAGAGCCTTGCACGAGCCCAGCAGAATGACCAGGAGCTCCGAGATGTACTGCAGACAACTTCAACCTCATTAAAGCTACAAAAATGCCCTGTACCAGGTACAAGATTATACTTACATTGTGATACTTCACTGCCAACGCCTCGTCCTTTCGTGCCACTGGAGTTGCGCCGGCAGATTTTCAACTCGATGCATGGTCTATCTCACCCTGGAGCAGCTGCGTCCATCAAGCTCGTAACACAGAGGTTCGTCTGGCCTTCGGTTCGTAAAGACTGTAGACTATGGGCTAAAACATGCGGTGCCTGTCAAAGAAGCAAAGTGCACCGCCACACTTCTGCACCACTAACGAGTTTCCAGCTGCCAGCTGCCCGGTTTAGCCACGTTCACATCGATCTCATTGGCCCCTTACCACCGTCGGCTGACTTCAGGTTTTGCTTGACCGCGATAGACAGATTCACTCGCTGGCCTGAGGTTATGCCCCTTCAAGATATTACAGCAGAGACGGTGGCAAAGGCGTTTTTCAATATCTGGGTAGCAAGGTTTGGCTCACCTCAGACGGTTACGACAGATTTAGGACGCCAGTTTAACTCTCGCCTTTTTAAATCATTGACAGATCTATGTGGGACTCGGCTACGTCATACAACAGCCTATCATCCAGCAGCCAACGGCATGATCGAGCGCCTGCATCGAACGCTGAAGGCGGCCATCATGGCGCACGAAGACACTAGATGGACGGATGCCTTGCCGTTTGTTCTCCTCGGCATACGTTCAGCGTGGAAGCCAGACATTCAAAGCTCAGCAGCTGAAATGGTATATGGTGAGACCCTAAGGATACCGGGTGAGTTCTTTGACACTCATACACCTACATTCACTTCTGAAACAAACTTCGTTACACAACTCAGAGAATACATGACTCGCTTGAAGCCCAGTCCAGCATCAAGACATGGTACCAAATCTGTATTTGTACACGATGACCTCAAAACAGCTACACATATATTTTTACGCAAAGACGCGTTACGTGGCGCACTAGAGGCTCCTTACACTGGCCCGCACAAAGTTTTGGAAAGGAGTGACAAGACCATAACAGTCGAGCTAAACAGAGGACCTGTCACCGTCTCCATAGACAGAGTTAAGCCAGCTTACATTCTGGCAGATAATGTACAGGAGGCGACCTCTGGTCGCATACAGAAAGACGCCCCCATTTATACACGCGCGGGCCGTCGGGTTAAATTCCCTGATTTTTTCCAGGTCCAACATTAATTCTCCAAGGGGGGTGGTGTGGCAAGCCAACCGGCTACAGGCGAGCCAGACGCAAGACGCGGGGCGCGGGGACGTGACACGGCGAAGAAGCAGCAGTCGGCGGCCGGCCGGGCCAGTGCCTTCCGAACCGCTCCGCGCGTGAAACCTATGTCCACAGACTAAACAGACAATTAAATATTTATTCCCTAACGTTGTATAATTGCAAGCTAAAATGTGTCGAATGGCTTCAAACTTTATCATACCAAGATACTGAAGACCTCTTGATGGTTGTGAAATAAGACTTACTATCACAACACACCACACACCACTCACCACTCACCACACACCACACACCACACACCACACACCACACACCACACACCACACACCACACACCACACACCACACACCACACACCACACACCACACACCACACACCACACACCACACACCACATACCACATATCACACATCACGCACTACACGCCAATCACCATACGTTCACATCCTTCTCATTTTTTTGCCTATTTCCCGTACTTGAATCGTAAAATAACTTTTTTTATATCCCTACCTAGCAATTATTAATTTAAGTTTTTTCAAATGTTATCTTTGTTTAAAACTTTATATTTGTTACCTACATTGTTTTTTAGTTTGGAACTTTACTGTCCTTTTTACGGAGGAGGGCGTTGACATCTGCGACACAGTCTCGTACTTCTGCAGGTGTCATCGATTCTCATTTTCTTTTAAGTGTAATTGTTTTTGGTTCCTAATAAAATACTTTACTTTACTTTAAAACATCAATTTTTTTTCTATGTCTGAGTATTTATATTGTACTCTATGTATCTATTTACAAACCAAAAGTATCTAAGTATTGTATCAGTTACTATATAGTTTAAGCTTTGCTTAGTTTGAGGCTAGATGGCATTGTGTGAAATACCCACAAATATTATTTTTGGTAACATTGATAGTAAAATTAGATGAAAAGATTATCATCAGATTTTGTGCAGTTATATTGTATTAAAACATCCACAACTAATGGGAATTTTCGGTATTTTGTCCAGTAATAACATAGTTGATATCTCAGCCCTATGGCTATTTTGAACATATTTATTACATTAAACATAAGTATTTTATAATCGATAATACAAAATTAAACTAGATCTAAAAAACTTAATTATACCTAAGAAATTAAAATATAAAAATATCAAACTAAACATCATTATTGGCTATTTTTAAACGTCATCAAAGTTTTCATTTGGATTTTTGCTAAACGCTACCTCCGTAGTTCTAATGGTACTTAACATTAACAATAGACTGTCGTTATCGCTAAACCCATTTCTTCCAGACAAACTTTGATGCAGAAGATACTGATAAGATAATTCAGTTGTAAACTTTACACCGTGCTTAGAATAATAATTCATAACTATTAACATTTCCATTAAACTTCTAAGGTCAGAAGTTTCGTTAAGTTTTCATGGACCAAAATTTATGGCCTTACGTTGAAATAGACTGCTTATCGTTACAATAACTTAAGTTGTCTGTAGTTAGCAGATCAATCTATAAAGGAAAATTTTTAACCATGAATGGGATTTGAACCCGCATTCATCCATCTCGAAATCCAGGAAATGCATACTTGAAGTAAATTGACCAGTAATCTCATGTCGAAATTAATACTTCACTTTTTACAACCAACTTGGAGGGTTGAGGGGGGAGGGTATCTCTCAATACATGGCACTACCAACTCCGTAAGTTCGTTGATCATCATCATCATTGATTATATATTAGAGTAGCTTAAGTTTTGTATCTCTCCGCCGCGCTTACACAGTCATGTCTTACACGCCTAATAAGTAACTGAGGTGTAAGGTTATCCACCCACTGGCGCTGAAGCCCGAAAGGGCCTCACGTCAGGGCGAGATGTATAATGCTAGCGCGAATCCATCTCGCCCCACCCCGGTAGCGGACGGATCACTTTTAGTGAGTTTGAGTCCCATATACCTCTGCCAGAGAGAGACGCAGTGGCAGAGAAAAAAGAGGAGATTTTCCCCAAAAACAAAAGATGCTTTTTTTCTTATGTTTCTCCCGGCTTAAGGGCGGATGGATAAGGGCTTAATACCGTTTGTATTTCAAATTCTTCCTTTACAGACTAATCTGTATATTAAAGTTAAGCTAAGCGAAGTAATAAACTTTGTTACATAAGGGCTGTGGATTTTGTAAAATAAATAAAATAATATAAAAAATAAGCTACAAAAATCATAAATTTTGTCTGTAGTTAGGCTTTTGCTACAAAATAAATGAAAAACGAGCGTGCTTTATTCTACATGACTAAATTAAAACTTATTTAGTTTAGCTCCATCTATCGGCCGCTCTTTAATGAAAATGTCGCCATCTTGACAACTGCAAATTGTGATTTGGGGAGTAAGTTCTTTACGCACGCTTGTGCGTAAAAAAGTTTACTTTAAAAAGTAAAAATTACTCAGTTTTTTGTTACGACATATACAAAGAGCGATTTAGAATAAAAGCAAATAAAATAATATTGATAATAATATCTTACAGCTTAAAAATATATATTTAAAACTATCTGCATCGGTGGCTTCGCTCTTGGATCAAAAGTATTCTACATATTAAACCGAGGTATAAACTATCTTCCTGCCAATTCACACTAAAAATCCGTTCAGCTACCGTTCAGTACTCACAAACCTTTGCATTTATAATATTAGTCTGATTAGTGTGATAAAAATACTGAACGGCTATAATAAAGTTCTGCCTACCTATATTTAAGTCAGAACAAGTTATTATTGGTTAATAATAGTAAAAGACAGAAGCAAACGAAATTATCTTCTACTTCCAGAAACTGCCCACAGTTCAATGACGCCTACGATTCATAGCTACGTATAATTTTTTCGTAGAGCCGTAGAAGAAGCTACGAGATATCTACAATTCTACGAAAACGCTGACTTTCTATGATATGACCGCATAGTTTTACGACAATTATTGTTGTAATAAAGATTTCTTAAGAAAAGATATCGTAGAAATCTGTTTTTAAAAGAGTTCCGAAATATTTCATATCGATATATGTTTTAAAAAACCTACGAAAATATTTGATTTGTCAACAAACAAGGCGGAAAAAGAAACCTCGAGTAACGAAAACAAAAATGTATTTGTTAAATGTTTTCGTAAGATTTTCTGAAAAGAAATTGTCGGTATACCCTTTTTAAGCTACAAAGGTATTGGATATAGATTTATAATACACCGCGTCAAGTATTTAAATAGCGCGAAATAGAAATTTCACTCTCAGAAATTTATTGGGCATGCGCGAAAATTCAGCTCTACCGGGCACGCACACATACAAAGATTTAGGTGATCGGCTCACACACACACAATCTACAAACACATGCAAAACTGAAACGCTATAGAAGTCACCCACACATAAACAGAACATTCTGTGTTTACAGTGTAAGGTTGGACTCACACTAGGACAGGCCAACCCTGGAGCAGCTATATGCGTTAGTTGTCCGCAAGGTGTCGCGTCGGACAGACGTATTTGTACGTTGAAAAACGTGTGCTGTGTTTGAACCGCGAATTTCGAGTGAAACCTTTCATACGTAAAGTGGCGATTAAAAAGTTTTATGTGACTATTATGATACAAAGTTTGGAAGCTATACTCAGTGAAGTGTGTGGATCAAATTAATATACTGTTTTTATTGATAACAGTTCTTTTCAAGGTGAAAAATAGTTTTGCGTGAGATTTATGGTTTTGATTGGATAATTAATTAGGTGAGTTTAAGAATTAACATTTTTTAAGGTATTGGTTAAAAATTTATTATTATGTGTGTCATTAGATATTATATAGTTAATAACTTAATTTTTAAAATATTGAATGTTAATTCAATTATTGAAAACACAAAACTCAAATTCACTGAAATTATTAGGTAATTAGAAATACGTAATATTTACGATTTCAACTGAATGCTAAAATTTGAATTTTAATCTCATTTTTACGCAGCTTTTTATATTTTATGAGTTTGTATTTAGCAAGGTGTATAGGTACTTTTAATAATTGTTCTATTAGTTAGACATTTCTGTACTTTTTTGTGACTGTACCTTCTGTGAGTGATAACAATTCACATCGATTCATGGTATGTTTTAGGCTTGCTTGTTTTATTCAAACGTACTGACGCAATTAGTTGATTACATTTTCAGGTAAAAATTTAACTGTGTGAAATAAAATGTTAATGGTTGTAACCCTTCTAAGAATACAACCATATTATCATAAATAGTCTTCATATCAACAATATAGACTGCTAATTTATCAGTCTCTGAGGTGTGGTGGTTAAGCAGGTCGGCTTTTAACCCGGAAGCTTCGAGTTCCATTACCGGGATAGTACAAGACTTTGTGCACAGAAAAAAGCGCAGATACTTGTTCTGTGTGTTGTGGGACCCATTGTCTTCGTAGTTCCTGGATCTTTAGACAAGGGTATCCTAGTTAGAGTTTTGGATATATAGATAGATAGAAAATGCTTCATTGCAAAAACAACAAATGTAGGTACATAGACGAACTTAATGCTAGAGAGCATTATCTTCCAGTTAACCTGGGTGTAATATGGAAATTTTTGCAGGGCAGTGCAAAGTAGCTTAAATATAGATTGTCTAACTAAACATATAAAATGACTAATATAACTTTAAGTTGCTCGTATATAATCTCTATGTTGATACCGTTGGATGTTTGTTTTATTATTTAATACTTTTTTACTTCACACAACAGAACTCCACTATTTTTGAAGTAAAACTACTTTACGCACGCGTGACTTAGAGCTGCAGTAAGCTCGTGAACGTAGGGCGAACTGAAGTTGAAGTTGATTCACGTAGATCTACATTGCCATAGTTAAAAATGTGTATTATTATGTTGGTATGTCTGGTGAAATGACAATTCACATTTGTCAAGTTGATATTCTACTATATAAAAATAAGTCGGGTTTTCCTTCTTGACGCTATAACTCCAGAACGCACGAACCGATTTCCACGGTTTTGCATTCGTTGGAAAGGTCTCGGGCTCCGTGAGATTTATAGCAAAGAAAATTCACGAAAAATTCAGGACAGACCAACATTTTAAGTAGATGGCGCCGGTGCGTGAAACATTGTTTTTCGTATATTATAAAATGTTTAATAAATAAACGTCCACCCGAGTGAAGCCGGGACGGGCCGCTAGTTAGTCAATAAACTGTAACAGTGACTGATGTATTAAGTAAATTATAATTTTTGGCGAGGTGCTGGGTCAGGGGATGGTTCGGACAACGATTCTCATTGAACGAAGAACCGAATTGACCATATTGAAAATCCGTAACTATACGTAGTTCATAGATTTTTTTTTTAATTTTCGTTTTTTGTTTTATATCACCAATCATTTGAAATTTGAGCCTAATTTGGGTTTATTTGAATTTGAAATCAAGTCAAGCTTCGCACACGTGCTTATAATTTCTTATATTTGATGTAAATACTTAGAACTATATACAATAATATTTACGAAATATTTATTCGTAAATTTACATATATATTTTTATTTATAATCCTAAAACTTTCACATCACTTAAACAACTAGAATTTTTTTTCTCTATTTTTTTCACTATATTTTTTAAAATTTTAATTTGTGAAATCTAGATAAAATCAAAAAGCTTAGATTTCAAAGAGCTTCAAAGCCAAGGGTCGTTTTAAACGTCAAAGAGAAATAGAATGTAAAGTGACTCATCTAATTGGATTACAAATCGTGTTTCCGATTCTCAAAGGCCAAAAATTTGATCTTCAACATTCTTCTAATATAATGATTCCTTACCTATATTAAGGAAGTTTTATAATAAACTAAACTATAAAATTAAGATAATACTTACCTGAAGGGTGATCATGAAATTATGATTGCAATGCATCAGGAGTAATTTCCATAATAACTAACATAAGCTGTGTATTCAAACTGTCAAATCCATACAAAATTGGGTTTCTATTGGTTGCAATCGAGTTATGTGATCGTCCAGCTAGCAACAAACCATTGTCAGTAGGCAACGTTCGCAAAAGCCTAGCGGCATTGCTGCATCGGATAGTTGGATGCCTTTGAAGTGGAGAACAAATGTCGATGTTCATCACACAAATGTTTGTCCTGGGTGGGAATCGAACCCACAACCTGCAGCTCAGAAGGCAGGGGTACTACCAACTGAGCTAACAGGCCAGTCAAGTAAGCTACTATGAAATTGTTAGCCTTTATTTCATGCTTAAAACCTTTATTGTGTTTTAGACGACCGTAATGTAGCTTATTACTCAATTACACAAACATTTCGCAGGACTACGCTTTTAAAAATACATTTACGTTTCTGTAACGCTTTTCTGTCCTAGTAATTATAAATCCTTTCAAAATAATGCAGCTTTCAAACGCAGAATACTTTAACAGTTTCGTTTGACGGAGAATTTAATGAGTTTTTAATTGCTAGTCTTTATATTATACGCGTTTTGAATAAGGTTTCCATTCCATTAAGATGTTCGAATCATTAATATTAATGAGGTCTCTCCAGCGGACATTTAAACGTGTCTCCTATTCTTGCAAAATGTTTTTTCTAGAAAACCGAGACGGCTTGTACATTTCTATGTAGCTTAGTCTAATCCGTTATATATAAAACTAGCTTCTGCCCGCGGCTTTGCCCGCGTGGCCTAAAGAAAGCTAAGATTTTTTTAATAGACAACTTTTTTAACTTAGATCATTTTTAATAGATAAAACCCGCTGTGTGAAATTTCAAAAAACCCTTTTTTGTGGATACCTACACTTTACAAAGAATACACCCGCTAAATTTCAAGTCTCTAGGACCAGTGTTTTAGGCTGTACGTTGATATATAACTCAGTCAGGACTTTGAATTTTATATGTGTAGATGATTAATAATAATAATATAATAACGCATAACGATCACATACATAGATCCTGGAACCTAACTAGGATTAGATAGGAATATTAGAATAGGAACTACGAGAACCATGGTCCCACAACACACAGAGTCAGAACAAGTTATTGCGCTTTTTTTTCTGTGCACAAATACTTAACACGCCGCCTCCGGGCTGACCAACCAACCACAACACAGAGGCTGTCAAAATCAATCAAAAATCAATCAATGTCAATTGAAAAGTCGCTGTGTTTGATGGTGTGGATAAATATGGCTATAAAGCAGAAAAGTGATCCTGTAGTCCCTTTGTGAGTATAGGACCTCTTTTTTTCCCATGGGCGCCATAAGAGCTTGCTAAAGAAATATGCAGAAAATGGGCATCTTTCTTTCCTTCTTCTTGGTATATCGGTGGCGTCTCGAACACCACTGGCACAGAGTTGACAACGATGTCCCATCACTAAGAAGTTTTTCACGGCAGTGGTGTGAGAACTTAGAAGAATATTGCAGTGTTCCTACATGTTAACAATACTAGGTCGTGGGTGTATATTAACGTGTGTATTAGCACAAAAATTCCTGTGCCGTGACCTGTGTCAATCGACGCGAAAATATACGACCGAAGTTAATTGGAGCTCAGTTGTTTTATTGCAACCAAGTCTCCAAATATCTTATGATGTATAACGATCACCAAGACCTAACAAGCGTGGTGCTTAAGACGTTTTATAGAAAAGAATGTGCAGCAGTAGACGTCTTACAGCCGATAATTGACAATTATTTGAAGAAAATTTTTTGCTAACGATAAATAGCTATGCTGTTCTTGGAATTCGATACATGGACTATGAAGCGTAATTTCTTTCTTTTTCGATACAATTAGGGATGATAATGGCGTGAATTTGACGTCGACATACGATAAAGTTTATAGATATATCTCAATAATTATCAACGGGATAATGGTTTTTGTGTAATAAATAGTATTTTGTTAGTAAACACGTAGATATGGTTCAGTTAACGAGGGAACTTTTTCTTTACGAATCCTCGCCTGATGTGAAGTTGTCATCGTAGGATGAGGATAGGAATCTTGGCTAGCATGCTGCACCTTCGATCGCATCGTCACTTCCCATCAGGTGAGAGCGTGGTCAAATGCTAGACAAGTTTGAAGTAAAAAAAATCACAACAATATACATCTACGTGTTGCTTACTGTTTAATAATATCCAATAAAGCTTAATAAATATTGAAAATCGCCTTATTATTAATGGTAGCAACAAAGTTTCATTTCGTTAGGGTTGTCACGTATTTTCAAACTTTTAATGCCAAAGTTGTAAAGAACGATTTGTTACAAACTCCGAAACGAGTATGATTTTGCTTCAAGTATCGTCTATTGTCAGTTTTTAGAAAGATTTACTCGTTACATATACTTTACGTAGAGTAATCATGTAGAACGAAATAAAATGGCTTAAAATATGTAGTATAAGTTGATTCAATAAAAGTCTCTATTACTAGGTGGTAGGACTTTTCTGCAAAGTTCGTCTAGGTAGGTACCACCGCTTTGCTAGTTATTCTGCCGCCAAGCTACGGCTAACGGTAGCAGTAGCTTGGCGGCAGAATAACTAGGCACAGGCGCAAGCACTACTGTGTTCCGGTTTGAAGGGCACTGTGGCTAGTTTAGTTACTAGGCAAATGTGACTTTATGACCTAATCTCACAGTCAAGTAATCTTATTGCTAGACTGTGCTGATGTCTCAGAATGGCGTGCGCAGTGCAGTGTCACGCGAAACTATTCTTTAGAGTTTCAAGTGTTACTGCAACTGACATGGGTAGTCATGTTGCTTAACATCAGCCGAGCGACTAGCTCGTCATGTCATTTGGTAACATAAAAAAAGTTAGATATTATTAATAAGTGATATTAAGAGCTAAGTGTATCGAATCTTAACGATAGCGACTGTTTTGCTATGCCTTAGTCACTTTATATTTTGTTTTTCACATTATTTACCGGAATAAGTCCACTAATGAGCATAGGCCTCTTTTATAAAACGCTACTTTGGACCCCTATCATAGGTAGGTTTTTATGATGTGGTGTTTTAATAAAGAGTTTATCTATTTATCCTCATTTACCATAATCAGTACGTTTGACTCTAAGTACACCCACGGGAAGAGATGGGGTGGTCCTATTTACACCCCGGGACCACAAAATTATTATATATAGTATTTAAATAAATTTGTGGGGAGGTAGTTTAGAACCAGGAGACGGACATAGAATACTTTTTACCCCGTTCGACCGCGTTTTATCAATTCACCCGTGCGAAGCCGGGGCGGGTCAATTAGTTATAAATAAATGGTATAAATTAAGGTCAAAAATAATACAAATAAAATAATATCAAAACAAGCCTATTCAAAAACCCCCAACTGTGCAAAACCCGGTGCAAAAGTGCCTATTACACTGGCTACATTGCCACTCTAAATGTGGCTAGGTTAATAAATTTATATAAAGAAATTAAATAAAATGTACTGTACAAAAGCAGTTTTTATTAGTTTTCAACCAACTTCAAAAAAATTGAAGGATCTAAATTCGTCTTATTTTTAAATTTTTAATTTTTGTTACCACAGAACTTTCGGCAAGGTGAACCGATTGTGATGATTATCATTTTAAAGCTAGTGCTTCCCGTGTGGTCACATTTCAATTTGGTCCAGTTCAGATAGTGAAATCCATAAGAAAACTATACTTTGATACAATACCTAAAACTGTTTTTTACGCTTTGCGCGCTGCGTATAAATTAAATACATCATGTAACTGGCAGAGCATCCCATCCAAGCATTCAAATACCACCTAAAAGAGGTTAATTTTAAAATAAAATATTTTTATAGCAAATTGTAAAGGCAAAAACAAACACGAGCTTCGCTGGAAAAATGTTTTGACGGCGCGACACGTCTTTGTCGCCGTAGTGACAGTAGTACATGTCAAACGTATCACTGAAAATGGGTCACGCACACTAATTACGTGTTATATATCAACACGGGTGAACTAGACGGGCCTTGAGCTACAATTTTAAACTAAGAACAGCGTTGGTTGAAATTAATAATAAATAAATAATAAATAATAAATATGTGTGGACATTTCACACAGCGCCATCTAGCCCCAAACTAAGCAAAGCTTGTACTATGGAAACCAGATAACTGATACAATACTTAGATACTTTTTTGTTTGTAAATACATACATAGAATACAGTATAAACACCCAGACACAGAACAAACATCGATGTTCATCACACAAATGTTTATCCTGGGTGGGAATCGAACCCACGACCTGCAGTTCAGAAGGCAGGGATACTACCAACTGAGCTATCGGGCCGGTCATAATATTTATAAGAATCGAAAATGTTTATGTACTTTCTTTAAATTTTTATTCATATAAATATTATTACACTAAATTAATGAATCCATAGATTCTGGAACTAGTTTTTTATTTATTTATTTATTTTAACATGCCTTCATACAAAGTCATTATTTAGTCTAACTAATCTATACAGTACTTAGTTCTCAATATTACATTGTATGAGCCCTGTGAGGGCGTTGCACTTTAGAGCATGCATTGCCTAACTCTCGTCACATTACAATAATATTCAGGCCGAAGGAAATTATGATTACTCTCACTTAAATTTTTAGGTTTTGTTTTTAAACTGTATTTCAGAAATCAGCGGCTTCCCCCAATATTTTAAAACGTTATTATTATGGCACACAAAAAAAAGCATACAGTGAAATCTAGAGGGAAAAAAAATATAACTATGTTTTCCTGATTATATCATCACATGAAAATAGTAATTAATGATTTAGTTTATTTAAAAATTAACGATTTTGTTGTTTTTGTTTTAAAATCGAAAAAGTACGACAATTACGTTATAATAAAAACTATTTATTATAGCTTATTCTTTAGATTTTTTTTCGGTGTTCGTTATGTTATATGTTTTTCTAATAATTATGTCTGTTATTTGTACTATGATAATGATGAATATTTTAATTAAATAATAATGCCAAAATCAAAATTATCTGATGTTGTAAATATTTCCAAACAAGCATCACAGATGACTGTGTGGTTTGTACTATACATTCTTTGAGCATGTTGTGTTGTTAGTATCGAGATATTGGTCTTTGTTTATTAATTAGTTTTTGACTGAATGTCTTTGACTGTAGATACCTACACTTTACAAAGAACACACTCTCAAAATTTAAAATCTCTAGGAGGTTTAGGATGTGCGTTGATATATAAGTCAGTCAGTCAGGTCTTTGAATTTTATATGTATAGATTAGAAAGAGATGCGTTACTGTCTATACTGCTCCACTTCAGGGTCCATTGTGAAGACACGAGTGGTTTTTGAATGTTTTATGATGAAATTTTAATACAATGCCTACAGAGTTTTGCGACGTTTTACCCACTCCAGTTGGAAATGTGTTGAGGACATTTAGGTCGTTTTGGTGGTCCCTTTTATTGGTGAAACGCTCGTGCTGCTTTGGTGTGAGTTTCGGTTTGCTCATTATTATCTTCGTTGTCTATTTTGCGAGTCATGCTATGGGTTTGAATTTTTTTATATTTTTGAAGTTCTTTACGCACGCTTGACTTGGGGAGTAAGCTAGTGATTGCGAGGAATGGTTCACGTAGATCTTCATGATCGACTTAACAGAGTTAAAAAATTGTACCGTTATGTTTTTATTATTGTCAAGATTTAGATGAAGAGCAACATTAACATTAAATAAAGCAATGACAAAGTCATGCCGGCCGATAGCTGGAGCTAAACTAAAGAAGTCTTACTTCAGTCATGTGGTCTCAATCACACTCGTTTTTTTTAAACTGGCAACAGTGGCTTAAGTAAAACATGTCCTGGCTTTACAGATTATTGGATCCGACATTTTGCTTTCGATTAATTTGTTAAATATCTATGACTCAAACAATATTCAGCCTCTTCTGCTTACCACTTACTTAAACATTTAACCTCTTTCAGCGTAACCCTTATCAAAAACTCACAAAATGTAGCTATCTTCCCCAACGTAACAAATTTTCGTGACATTCTATTATCCCAGCGCAAGACAAAGGGTAGCGTGATCCGTTTGTTTCCAATTTCCATTCACAGATTAACCGATAGCTAGATGGATAGATAGGTATAGTTATAACATCTGTGATGTAGGGTCGTGATGAAAGGTTTTCCATTTCGTTTTCTCTTAGAAGAATGGCTGAAACCGCAATCTTTAATTAAGAGCCGTGTTTTTACAGTGATTGTAATCATTAGATGGATGGAACTTTTAGCAAAAGTTCGTTTATTTATGTCGAGCCTTCCGGTTCGTACCTTCAATAATAATAAAAATAATAATAAATATTCGTGGAAATTTAACACAGCGCCATCTAGCCGCAAACTAAGCAAAGCTTGTATTATGGGAACCAGATAACAATACAATACAAAATTTTTTATTGAAATAAATCTAATAACATAAAATTTATGAATCCATAGATTCCCGAATTAGTTTTTAAACTGTATTTCAGGAATCAGTGGCATCTTGCAATATTTTAAATATTTTAAAAATCTCACTCACTCGAAAACCTTTCTTCCCCACTTGTGGTTGATCCTGAGAACAATGTGGCCTCATTGGCATTTCAATTTGCTAGTTCTGAGAGAGAGATATTGGTCACCTTGGTTGCAGATCATTACAGATCTTCCTCCTCAGAATCATCTTTCGCCGGGAAATGCTGAGCATAGCTCTGTCCATCGCTCGTTGCGCGACTGTAAAGTTACTAATATGTCAAACAATAACAGACCACGTCTCAATGCTGTTTTATTTGTTTGTTTTTGTTGACACTAATACCTGTCATCATATAGAGTGATAATTAAATTGTCTATCACAAATTCTTGAATACTATACACGCTTATACTGGTTGGTTTTTACGCAGCGTATGCCGGACCCATTAATAAGAACCGATGATCCAGGGGGTGATTACGAAACTTTGCAATGCAACAGGAGAAATTTCCATTCTAACTATGCACATAACTGTATTCAAACTGTCAAATCAATAAAAAATGTGTTTCTATTGGTTGCAATTAAGTTATGTGATCAACCAGCTAGAACGTCGCGAAACCAATGGATTCAATAGCAAGTATCCAGTAAAACTGGTGCTCTGTGGGAGGGGCTTGAGTTCCGCATGGAACGTTTTTGGTTAGATGATGAAAGATAATGATAACTTTCTTTAAAGAGATTTCAAAATAATATGCTTGTTCCTTCTGAATTATCAATAACAGAGCTTACCATAAATTCTCATACATAATTCTTCTCCAAAAGAAACTGGCACGTTTTGGTGCGACCAAACTCAAAAGCATGTGGGATTTGGCACCTGCAAACAGTATCGGTATCGCCTTCTGGATTATTCGCACCCTCTTTTTACAAGGCCTTCGGGCTGTTCATATTATCACATTCAGTAAGAGATGTTTGTAAATTTAAGAAATTCGACTGACTCAGGCGTGTTCTTGCTAAAGTTCATTTGAAATTCATGGTGTCAGTTATACTTATCAATAATTCCTCTTTAAATTTAACACTACAGTAAAAAAGATTCTGGGTGTTTCAATCTTGTGTTCAATTCTTCAAGTTGGATCTGGGTGATTCTATGTGAAATAAGTACAGCACAGAATCCCACTAAATCAAGATGTATATAAAATTACTTGTGATCTGCTGCGCGATCACGTAACTCGATTGCACCTGATAGAAACACCAATTTGTATGAATTTAACAGTTTAAATGCGCAGTTTATGTGCATAGTTAGTATGGAAATTTCTCCTGTTGCATTGCAATCAAAGTTTTGTGATCACCTCCCGATAACTGGTCCAAATGTAAGTATTTTTAAGCGCATTTCTTTACTTTTGAGCGCAATTAACTACACTAGATATTTCTTTACCATATTTTCTTTGTGTTTTTATATAATCTAATTTGGTTGTACGTATTAATTACTAACATAAATAAGAAAATAAAACTCGACTTAAGGCCATGTTGAAGGATACAGTACTAATAAATACCTTTTTTTCCTTTATTTCAAATGACTAAGTATGCTGTTCTATAAAAACAAAAATAATATAATAAAATAAAAATAAAATAAAATAAAATATTTTCCCGACTATTTTCTTTAGTGAAAAACTAATTGATACCTATCTAATTTTATCACCGAATTTAATAGTTATTTACTTAGATTTTAACATAGTAGTAACTAAAATATAATCAGTGTAACAATTGTCAGTATAACAACAATAATATTCATACTTCTCTTAAAGTGGTGGCAACTTTACCAGAAGCTTCTATGGAGTTTTGGAAACAACACGAAAAGAAACGTTTCACCATCATTATCCACTTTTCCACACTCATGCCTGTAATCCAGCACTTAACGAATAAAATGCCACCAATTTTATACACTAAAATTAAAAATAACACAAGTTTTGGAAAATAATACAATGCGGTGACGCGATCTTTTTCATTGTCCCGCCAAAACTTATACCATCAGACAGCTTACTCCTCAAGTCAAGCGTGCGTAAAGAAGTTTTACTTCAAAAAAGCTTTGCAGCTACATGATATTTTGAAAAGAAAAATATAGTAAACGTATTTTGAACTGGGCATCAACTTGCCTTCCGTTACATTTCAAAAAGAACTTTATTCTCCAATCATGCCCATAATATCCGAGAAAAAGTGTGAACCCTATCTCCGTAATGTAAATCCAAAAGCACCGTATTCCACCGGGAATTATATTTACACAGCCAACAGCTGTTGTACTCTGTATGTAGGATTACTTACCTACTTCGTATATGCCGACGTTTTGTTAATGAAAGCGCGGTTATATGTACTTAGCAGTGTATTATGTTTCATATCATCATCATCATCTAAAATATTTTATATATCTTATGCCGTTTTTTTTCTTATTGTTATCTGAATAAAGGAGAATGGAACCATACATAAAACTGTAGTAATATATGTATTATATATCAAGGAGTTAGGTATGTGTATTAGATGCTAGGACTTTTCTGCAAAGTACGTCTAGGTAGGTACCACCGCTTTGCAAGTTGTTGCCGCCAAGTCGTAGTGTGCAAGCAGTACTGTGTTTCAGTTTGTAAGGCACTGTCACTAGTGAAATTACTGGGCAATTGAGGCTATATGATCTGATCTCACAGTCTAGTAATCTTATTACCAGACTGTGTTGATGTCTCAGGATGAGGTGCGCAGTGCAGTGTTGCGTGAATCTTTATGTTTTAGAGTTCAGACTCCAAGTGACACTTTTCTGGTATGGGCGGCCGTGTCGCTTAACATCAGGTGAACAACTAGCTCATCCCATCATTCATTAATATTTATTTGACTGACCTGATTGCTCTACATACATCATGTTTAATTTAATTAAATAAAGGAAATATAAGTGTCGGGCGAAGGCAATATCAATACTTAAATAAATATATAACATTGGTGGACATTTCACACAGCGCCATCCAGCCCCAAACTAAGCGAAACTTGTACTGTGGGAACTAGATAACTGATACAATACTAAGATACTTTTTGTTTGTGAATACATACATATAGTACAATATGACACCCGGACACAGAGCAAACATATATGTTAATGATACAAATACTTGTCCTGGGTGGAGATCGAACCCATAGCCTGTAGTTCAGAAGGCAGGGTTACTACCAACTGAGCTATCGGGTCAAACGAATTATTATGTGATTCTTATTTTTACATGTTTATTATTGGTGTCAATATAGTCTTTTGTATTGTATTAATAATAAATATAATAATAGTACGAAATCTAGGATCAAAAAATTGTTTTCGTAATTGGGCGATACCTTGCTTTGAAAGGCATTTTGAGTTTGGCTTTCGCCGGTGGTTAGGCAATAATAGACTTTAAGCCAAGATGATTAAGAAGCCTTCGGGTGGCCTAAATTCTGATGCCAGGGCCAAGTTTAAGTTATGGTATCCACGAGAAGAAATAGGGTCGTCCTATTTACAAACCGGTATCAAAACCCAAAGAAACTACCTATTTTAGCATCATCCATAAAGTCTTCAGTCGTTCCATTATGTAAAACATTCAGCTCTTCACAACCAAAAGTGAAATAAAACGATACAATAATGTTCTACAACAGTTTAAAACTTTTTCGCTTTGCTTCTACTGTTCTGTGAATAGCTGCTGCGTTTGTTTTACAAGTAGCAAGGATTTTTCATATCTTTTGAGACAATTTTACATCACCGTATTATTATCATTTTTGTGACCGACTGAACCACAGAATACTATTACAGCTGAACTGCGCATTTTATCCTGTGACATCCTACAGTCTAATAATAAGGTTTCTAGACTGTGGTATCAAGCCTAGATCAAACCATTTAGTCTTAAATTCTCAGTTCATAAATAGGCTACACTACAAGTAGGTAATCTATTATTAAATGTAGTTGCTACCATGATCTCAGTTTTAAAGCTTTATGTTCCCCGAAGAAAAACTTGAGGTGTGATCGAAAATTGGTTGGGCAAACCATGTATGGTTAACTAGCTGTGTTAAAAAATAGGTGATCTATCTTTGTTTATTGTTATCTTTGTTATAAAATATATTGTTTTATAATCCATTGTTTCAATTACATTTTTATACCAAATCAAAAATGCCCAAAAATCGGGTACGAATCTGATATATGCTACTTATTGACACGTTTAAGAATTGAAGTAAACAGTTTAATTTTATTTTTCTTTATCTTGTTATTATTCTAACAAAGATATATAAATTATTCACAAAAAAGTGGTTTTCGGTTTCTGTGGTCAAATGATCTGCTAGTGCACAATCACCTTAATCCACCGAATTTCATATAAATTGGTCAACAACCTCGTATCCTCAGCACTCAATTTGAGCTGTCACAGCTTCTTATGAGTGTGATTGAGGATCGAAATAAGCGAAGTATATTCTCAATGTTGATACGGCCTCGTATTATCCCCAAATTTGAGATGAAATCGAGGAAGGCTTTAGGGAAGTTTGCTCAAGAGTACTCTGTGGCATTTGATTGATTTACAGTTTTTTATAGCCTATGTCGCTTACAAATATTAACAAAGAACAATAAAATCAATATACAATACATCATTGAAGTAAAATTTCTTTACGCACGCTTAACTTGGGAAGTAAGCTGATGAATGCGAGGCGAACGGAAGTTAAGCTTGGTTCACGTAGATCTCCATTGTTAAAAAAGTATTATTATGTTCTTATGACCGGTAAAATTATAATTTACTATATATGTTGAACCAGTGTATAAGCTATCTTGGTACCGAATTTCAGCAGTTTCCACGTGAAGGTGTAACAAACATACACACATACACACGAACATACAAACTTTCGCCTTTATAATATTAGTGTGATTAAAAGTGCGGCAGAAAAATGACGATTCGAGTCCAAGAAAAATATATAGTTTTCCATTATTTAGAGTGTTCTACGTCTGCTTGTAAGACATCCCACAAGTTTTTCAACAAACATAAAAAAAAATTACGAAATACTTCCGTGAAATGGGTAGGGACAAAATATGTTACATCTGTTAAATTGTCTATTCTTTCTTTATAAATTATACTGTATTCTCTTATAATGTAATGTAATGTTGTGTGGTGTCCTGAATAAATGTCATTTCTTTCTTTCTTTTCTATTTTCAAAAAATATAAGCTAATCCCCCCAAGTCCCCATCAAAATCGAATGTATCACACATATTGCCCACTGTATATTTTACTACGACATTTTTTTCAGTACATTTACCTCGGGTCGAATTTATTCCTGTCATAAATCCATAGTTATGTATGAGCAGAGAAAGCCGACTTCATCTTAACTTATCACGCCTTGTCGGCATGCTGTATGTTCAAAAGCAGTATGGGAACTTCTAACAATTCGTTTAATCTATCAAAATTGAAGGGTTGAGAATAAAAAGGGTATAACTCTCAAATTGATAGTTTCGACAATATTGACTTTTAAACTTCAACGGCTTCATTTTAATGTAGAGTGCTTATAAGGTAATAGAAAAGGTTTATGTAAGTTTCAGTTGCTTGAAAATGAGAAAACTAATGGTTTATTTAAATAAAAATGCCGATCTAACACGAAACAAATTATAATTTATATTGAGAAAAACTAAACACATCTTATTTTTGCAATCATGGCGAACAGAGAGGGCCGGAAGGATACCGAGAACCATAGAGTACAACATATCCATAGCTTACTTAAATCTAATACTTATGATACAGACTAAATACTATTCTAACAGAAAATGCATTAATTCTATTTTAAAATACTAAATATAGTTCTAATTCATACAATTACTGTACAAATATAATATAATAATATAAATATAATAATGTTTTTATGCTAAGCGAACTGTATTCCTGTGAGAGATAAACCGTTTTTAGACTAAAAATCTCGAGATTTAAGCCTCATTTCGGTATTTTGAGGATGTATTATTGTAGATAATTTCACGCTGAATCCAACGATACCCATAAGTCATTTTGTGAAAAAGTCAGTTAAACCCTTTTTATTTGCACCCTTGTAATTGAGACTTTTGCTAATAATACTCTTTTCCGAAATTTAACTTAATCATTTTTTTAATAACTTGAAAACAGTACAAACGATGTAGTAACTGAGTGTCACCTATAAATACAATACAATATACAAGAATACTTTATTAAAACCCAACATAATTATATAAGAATGCACTTTGAAATAAACGTACAAAAGAATGGTATTATTGCATTGTGCGATTTTTTCCAGGCTACCTTAGAATATAAGGAACTAAAGATTCAAAATTCGATTCACACACCACCGGGACCTACGACTTATGATAGTTAAATTGGTTATATCTTTGTCCTCAGAGACCGACTGATGGACTGATTGACAAAGAACATCCCAACCACTTGATATTTGTATGGTAACTTCCTTTTATGGCGTAGAAGTGTACTTAATAAGGGTTTCTGATAATTGAACTCTTAAAGAGGTAAAAATTAAGTTTTAAAATTGTATTATTTTTTATTCTTTATTTAATCAACATGATTATGTCGCCCTGGTACATGAAAATTTACAATTAATTAAACATAGTAATATATATATTTAAGTGCTTATATGCTTATGTTGTATATATAGATAACTATGTGGACTGATCGGAGGATAATTTTAGTTTGTACAATTTAATTAATAATTTCACATCATATGAATAAGGGTCTGATAAAATAATATTGCAGTCAGCGGAGCTTTTTAAAATTTGATTGTACTTAGCATTTCGGTAGGCCGCTTTATGGACACAAAATCGTATTATAAAAACAGGGGAAAACACGGGCTGTATCAAGAAAATGGAAATCAGACAACATTACATCTATTAAAATTATTCAAAAGTATTTTTTATCTACTAACCACAATTTATTTATAATATTAACGCATTTGTAATTATTTTAATATCAAACTAGTTGCGCGGTTTCACGCGTGTGGTAAAAATTATCAAATTTTCCGCTCAACTTTCTTAACTTTTTCTTTCATAATAACATTCTTCTGACAATAATAATCATGATAAAAAAGAATTAGCGAAAATGTTCCATCTGTTCATGCGTAATGCGATGACCAAAGGAAATAGATATTCATTTTTTTATATAATAGGTCTTTACCTATGAAATTGCCGTATTGCAGTACAGACTTTTTCAAACAAAAAAAAAAGTTTTGATTGGCTATGAATTCTAAATTCAAATTAATTTTGTTTTAAAAATATGACATTCTATTTACAATATAAGTCTTTTGTTTATTGATTAGCGTTGTATTTTCATTACATTTCAACATTTTTCCTCATAATGGATACTTTGAAATTTTGTGTAATTATGGAATATGAGTTCCGTCGTGGCACCAACGCGGCACAAACGACACGTAACATCAACGACGTTTACGGAGAGAACTGTACAAACGAACGTACAACCCGTTATTGGTTTGCTCGGTTCCGTTCTGGGAATTTTGACTTGAAAAATGAACCTCGTGGTCGTCCGGAAACTTTGGTCAACAATGATGAATTAAAGGCGATTGTGGAAGCTGATGAATCTCAATCTACAGCTGAGCTGGCAGCAGCTTTTGATGTTAGCATCAAAACAATATTGGTCCATTTGCGACAGATTGGCAAGATAAAAAAGCTTGATAGATGGGTGCCCCACGAACTTAACGATCGCCAGCGCAACGTACGCGTCGAGACTTGCCTTGCGCTGCTTAACAGGCACAAAAATGAAGGAATTTTGAACCGAATTGTTACGTGCGACGAAAAATGGATTCTTTTTGACAATCGAAAGCGCTCAGCAAGTTGGTTAGATCCTGGTTCGGTACCAAAGCAACGTGCAAAACGAAAAATGACCCCTAGAAAGGTGATGGTCACAGTTTGGTGGTCTAGTGCTGGTGTGATTCATCATAGCTTTTTACAAAACGGCGAGAGCATTACTGCAGATGTGTACATTGAAGAACTGACCACAATGATGGCGAAACTCGCACGTCTGCAACCAGCTTTGGTCAATCGGTCGTCTCCACTGCTACTTCACGACAACGCGCGACCCCATACTGCACAACAGACCGTCTCTAAGCTGCATGAGTTGGGTTTGGAAGCTCTTCCTCATCTGCCATACTCACCAGATCTTGCGCCTACCGACTATTACTTTTTCCAAAATTTGGACAACTTTTTAGCGGGAAAAAAATTCAATTCCCGAGAGGCAGTACAAAACGCCTTTGAAGAGTTTGTTGTCTCCCGTCCTGCTGATTTTTTCAAGAAGGGCACCCATAAACTGCCACAGCGTTGGCAAAGATGCATTGATTGCAGGGGTGATTACTTTGAATAAAAGAAATAAATAAGTTCGAAAAAAAAATTATTTAACTTTTTTCAAACAAAACGGCAATTTCATAGGTAAAGACCTAATATATAATGATAGATACTTATCGGTTATAAACACCGTCAATAAAATAAACGGAATTGAAATAAACAGCTTGTTCCCAAGGACTAAGTGGATATCGTTTATATAAGAAACCTCCATACTGTCATTACAACGACCTTTCGATAATAATATTTCACATAAAACGTCAGTAATATATCATCCCCATAAGTCTATCGCAGAATCCTAGTCGTCGCCGAATCTAGAATTATATATAAGGTGTATTTGTCCCATTTTTAGTCTATTGACCCGTTTTTTTCTAGGCTTTTGGATAGACACAATAAAATCCGAAGAGATTGAGAAAGAATAGGCAATAATACGATTGATGTATGTAATTACTTAAATGGAAGAAGGATGAAATGATATTGAATTACTTACATTTTGGTACGTTGTTTTATTGAGGTTTCCCATTACTACCATAGTTCTTGTTATGTTCCCAAAAGATCCACGACAATTAAAAACGTCCTTTGCTGAACAAAAGATAAAGAGCTACTTTGAGCTACTGCTTGTTTCTTGCGTCAGACAGCTCCGAGCGTTTTTGATCAGTTACGGTTACGGTCCACGGTTTGTGGACGGTGGGCCTACGCTTCGTCTTCCAGTTCATGGTCACCACATAAGAACCATTCTTTCCCATTAGAGGTCGATTCTAAGAGCAGTGTAGTCTGCCCATTGCCATTTCAACTTGCTAGTTCTATGAGCTATATCGGTGATATAAGTTCTCTTGCGGCTCTCCTAATTTTGAACACAAAAAAAAACCCTGAGCTTACTCCATAGCTCGTTGCGCAACTTTGAGCTTACTTATGAGGCCAATACAATAAATAAGAAACCACGTCTCTATGAAATTAGTAAAAGTACTATTTTTTATTTAAATCAAATCATATATTTTTTTATGTTAATGAGTGATGTGACGACACGGCCGCCCATAACAGAACAGTGTCACTCGAAACTCTAAAATATAAAGTATCGCGCAACACTGCACTGCGCACATCATCCTGAGACATCAGCACAGTCTGGTAATAAGATTACTCGAAAATTTATTGCAAACAGGCTAATTTTAGTAAGTTTGCAAGTCAAAACAAAAATTATTACCAAATTCAACTTAATGTTCTAATTTAGAACAATAACTTGAAACTATTTATGCCATAACTCATCACGGGCAACATACGCCAGATGAATAATACCTTTTCAAATGACTTCAAAAAAGGAAGCTCTCAATTCAACTGTTTTTTTAAATGTTTGTTACTTTAGACTGGTTAAGCCGGTTTTGATGATTATTTTTTTATTTAAAAGCTAGTGCGTACCCATTTCAATTTGGTCCAGTTCTGACAATGGCATCCATGATAAAGCCATATTCTGAAGTGAGTTTTTTAAGCTTTGCGCTTTTTATTATTATTCCTCTGCGATATTTTGGACGAAAACCAGCCGCTCACTGAGTGAAAATAATCTGCATTACTTTTCCAGCAACAAGTGTTGTTCTGAAAATTTCAGAAATGACGTAAATTACGCGTACGAAAATATATGGGTTTATTGTAAAAAAAAAAATAAGTACCAGCATTTTGGTCATGCGTAGCATTGACAAGGCGCTGTGATAAACTTTTGAAAACGCGATGAGCTCCCAGGTCCCACGCTGGATTCGTGGGACCTGGGAGCTCTAAAAGAGTCAGAGTCATTAAAATTCTTATATGGTTTTTGGTAAGAAAACGAGAATGATCGCATCACCACATTGTATTATTTTCCAAAACTTGTGTTATTTTCAGTGCTAGTGCATAAACTTGGTCGTATTTAATTCGTTAAGTGCTGTATATAATTACAGGCATGAGTGTGGGCAAGGGGTATAATATTGATGAAACGTTTTTTTTATGTTGTTTCTAATACTCCATAGAAACTTCTAGTAAAGTTGCCACCACTTTACTAGGAGTGTGACTAGACTACGACTTGACTTGATGACTTAGATTGTGACTTGACTTATATCTGCATGAAATATCATTAGAACAGAAAGAAAACATAGAAAGACGCAGCTTCCACAGAATACATGTTATGTTTATTAAAGTATTATTATTACTATATATATATGTCTTGTTCACGTTTTTTCTTGTTTATTGTATTTTTGTCTACAGCATGTAAGCTTTTTATTTGTTATGTTGTAAAATTATTGTATTAATATATTAAGTATGTCCTGACGTTCGTGGCGCCACAAATATGTTCCGACAAAATCAGTTATTAAGGTCTTAGGACCTTAATAATTGTATGCTGAGTCGGAGCCCATTAGTAACACCATGTAGCATTGTTTTATTGTTTTGGTGTTACGTATTTTTCATCAGTTGTGTGTCACGAATAAATGTTTTTCTTTCTTTCTTTCTTTAACTTGATAAATGTATCGTTAACTTGACACTGGCTAAATACACAAAAGAGTGGAGCCAAAACAAAAAAGATTCTTGTAAGTACAGCTTAGTTCTTACTAACAATTACAAAGGCAAACTTCAATAAAACCAGTCGAAGATACAAAAGGGTTTTCGAAGATGTCAGTAACACACAATTCTTAGGATAGTCGTAAAAAAAATAAATGAGTTCGCCAATGCCTGGGGGGGTACTCGGTATTCTTGATACAGGAATCAGAAGAGCAATTCAATTCTGTCCAAGTTCGTACCCAATCATAACTTCGAGGATAACTTTGGTAGACGGTTTCTCGAGATATCTTATCTATCCTTGCAATCTATTAAGATTTGCGACTGTCTTCGATAGCTGCGATGGAGTAGTGAGAAGCAAATTGACTGGCCCAGTAGCTCAGTTGGTAGCAACCCTGCCTTCTGACCTATGGGTTGTGGGTTCGATTCCCACCCAGGACAAACATTTGTGTGATGTACATAGGTGTTTGTTCTGTGTCTGGGTGCTATATTCTATTCTATGTATGTATTTAAAAAAAAAGTATCTAAGTATTGTATCAGTTATCTAGTTCCCATAGTAGAAGCTTTGCTTAGTTTGGGGCTAGATGGCGCTGTGTGAAATGTCCACACATATTATTATTATATTTTTATTATTATTAAATACTAGTACTTATATAAAACTAGCTTCTGCCCGAGGCTTTACCCGCGTGGCGTATAGGAAAATAATTCAACCACCCATTTCACCCTCTTAGAAGTCGAATTTCCTTTCTTAGTGTCAGTTAAAATCTACATTTAACAAAGAACGTACGCTCCAAATTTCATTACTTTAGGACCAGCAGTTTAGGCTGTGCGTTGATTTATATCAACGCACACACATAAGTCATTCAGTCAGTTAGTCAGGACTTTCAATTTTATATGTATAGATTGAAACTTTGTTTGTCTATTTATATACTAGCTGCCGTGGTTTTACCCGCGAACAAAAAGTAGCACACATATTAATGCACTATAGTATAAGCTATTTATGCAATTTCATCCAAATCCGTTCAGCCGCTTGAGCGTGAAAGAGTAACACACATCCATACGTAAAAACATTAGCGTTTATAATATTTGTAGGATAGAATTTGTAAAATTCGCATGCAAAGAAGGCCGAAAAAGTTATGATGAAATTTTTTTTTAAATAATAATAATAATAATATATTTATTTATTCACATAAAATAAAGCACACAGAATTATGCATCTAGGAATATTATGGACTAAAGAAGCTAATAACAAAAATAATGCTGAACCCTGAATCCCACACTAGGACGACCTGTGTCGTGAGATTCAGTTTCTTCCTAAATGTAGGGTAGTTTATTACTGTTTATTAGAGTAGACATATAAAATTGCACTTAAGTAAACTTAAATCTAACTTATGACTTCCAGTGTAGATCAGAAAGTAGCAGAAACATCTCAAGTTCGCGTTAGTATAATTATGTATGAAATTGATGAATAAATAAAATATGTTAGTGTTTGGTTGGTGCAGTAGGCATTGTAAGTTAGCTGAGTTGTGTAGGTGTGAGTGAGTGCAATATAGGAAAGTAGTATGTATGTTTGTGTGGCATCATGGCATGTGTACGTGGTACTATGGTATGTGCTATGGGACTATAATATCACACTAATGTTAAAGTTGGTAAGTGAATATTATAATAACGACGTTATTAACTTTTCACAAATAATATTTTTGTTGCAAAAAGCTTCTAGTGTAAAGAACTTATCGTGTTACCACAAATATACAAACAAGGTTTAGACAGACGTCAAACGTGTGTTGCAAAGTAGCGGTTTAACACTTGTTCGAAGCTTGCTTAAATCTATTTATACCATAACAGCCTTATTAATAAACGGGTATTAGTCTCGGATTAGTTACTGTTACTTCAGCTTTTGTCCTTATTTTTTCTACTAGAATATTTAGCTGGATCGAAAGAGACAAAGGATAGTGCAACTAGTCTATGGATAGTTCGTGTTTATTAATAGCGCTGTTAATGTCTAGAAGATTTGTAGTTTTTTTTTATAGTTATGAATGTGGGGCCTGGTCACTTACCACTCAAGCAGGTTTAAAGACAGGTCATAGGAAAATGTATAATATCTGAGTTCGAGATTAAAACGAGTGGAATTACGTCTAACAAAAATCCGTTGATTGGCAGTAGAACAGGCCCCTCAATGTCATGATTTTACCTTGATAACATCCTCCGTTTCACAGTAACCTAGGGAAGATAGCCAGGAAACCATTTTTTGTTTGAAAACGTAACGTGATGCTTCTAGGATTTTAAGGGTTCTGTCTAAGCGCTGATATAAGAATGGTCCTTTATATGAATAAGCTCGTTGTCCTAGCGAGGTTTTCGTACGAGGAGCTGACCATGTGTTGTGTCGAGCAGACCGCGTCGGCGTTATAATGGTCTTCATGGCAGTCTTATGAAAGCGCATTGTCACTGCAAGAATGTATAACTGCCGGACTCGGAGGTATTTAGTATCATCGTATAATTTATCCGTAGGATACCTGAAAGGCATTTTCTAAGCGGCTTTAAGCAGAGCTCTCTGTGCTCTTTCAATTTTTAAAAAGAGAGTTTTACTTGCAGATCCCCAACACACTATGCAATAATTTAAAATTGACTGGCATAAGGCTTGGTAAACAATTTTTAATGTCTTTTTATCTGTCAAAGAGCCCAACCTCTTGAAAATGTATATCATTTTGCGTACTCGACCACACAGAGCATTGATTTGGTTTTCCCATGTTAGCTGATGGTCAATTGTTACACCGAGATACTTCATACTATCGATACACTCTAAGTTTGGGCAGAGGCATGTTTCATTTTGGTAAGAACCACATGTGTGTAATTTAATGTTGATGCAGCCGGGCTGAGATCGTTGAGATATGCGGAACGCCATGTATTTGGTTTTAGCTGTGTTTAAGGTTAGCAAGTTGTTTTGTAGCCAATGTGCAACCTGGGCTAGCCCACGCTGAGCCATATCAATGACCTCCTTCCAGTTGGCTCCATGAAAGATGATAGCTGTGTCATCGGCAAATGCATATATATTGGCTTGATTGATCGGAAGCTGACAGAGGTCATTAATGTACGCCAGGAAGAGAGTAGGACCAAGCACACTTCCTTGTGGGACGCCATAGGAGACGGTAGCAAAGTCACTGTACTGGTTTGATATGCGAACTCTTTGTTTTCTGTCACTCAAATATGAACGGAACCAATTCAGTGGGATTCCCCTTACTCCAAGGAGTTCTAACTTCCTCAACAGAATCGGCCAAGACACAGTGTCGAATGCCTTAGCCAAATCTAGAAACACTCCTACGCACTTTTTACCTGAGTCTAGGTTTTCGGATACCTTATCTACCAGAGCCACAACAGCATCTTCAGTAGATTTATGCGCTCTGAATCCATATTGATTAGGGGACAATATATCGTTCTGTTCTAAAAAACCTAGGAGACGCTTGTTTACTACTTTTTCCAATATTTTTGATATAGATGGTAATAAGGAAATTGGGCGGTAATTAGATAATGTAGAAGTATTGCCAGACTTAAAAACTGGACAAATATCCGCAGTTTTGAAACAGCCAGGTACGCTGCCTTGAAGCATACTTAGGTTACATATATGAGCAATCGGTAACGCTAGAGTATGGCTAGCGCGTTTCAAGATTTCATTGCTTATCTGGTCATAGCCTGGGGCAGACGCTGATTTCAGACCCGAGATTATCTTTCTGATTTCCGATACATCGGTAGGTGCCAGAAAAAGGGAACCAACTGGACTATGTTTAACTGACGCGACATCTGCCAGTTGTGACTCCGTTTTGCACAGTTTATCAAGGATGCCTTGGGCAAGGTCACTTCCAACCGATGAAAAGAAGTCATTGACAGTGTTTAATGAGTCGGGAACATTTGCTTTGACTTTTAGAAGATCACTAGAGTTTATTTTTGATGTTTTCATGTTACAGATATCTTTTACTGTACTCCAGAGCTTTTTACTATTGTCTTTGTTAGAAGCGATTCGGTCTGAGTCGTATTTGTCTTTTTGGGTCTGAAGTAACCATTGACAATAGTTACGATAGTTTTTGTATCGCAGCTTTAAAGACAAGTCATTAGGAGACGGTCTGACCTCAAGGTGTAGTGAGTCTCTTCGTCTGATACAGTTAATTAGTCTAGGTGTCATCCAAGGTTTTATGAGTACCTCTGAGCTGGCAATCTTTCTTTGGGTTGTATTGGTTTTAATGGCGATGCTAATTTGGTCAAGCAGACTTCGGGTGGCTAGTGTAACATCTGTTTCGAGGTAGAGTGTGGTCCAATTTATGTTCTCCAAGTAAGTAACTACATCGGCGAGATTAGTTTTGGTGATTAGCTTAGACCTGGCGGGGCTTTTGTCTAGTAATTTGTTGATTCCGATAATGACTGTGTCGTGATCCGTTATATCCGAATCACATACAACAACACGACCCTCTTTGTTGCTTTTGATAAACGCGTGATCCAAGCAATTAGGTCCCCGGGTTGGTAAAATGTGGCCTGGAATATATCCATAATAGGCGATAAGGTCGAGGTAGTCTAGTGACCTGAGGTCATTAGCACTAGCTTTGATATCAATATTAACATCACCGGTTATTATACAAGACTCAGTAGATATTCCAGACATAGTAAATTCCAAAGATTTAAAAAAAATTGTTGTGTCTCTTATCGATGGGGTGCGGTATAATGCAATTATGCTTAGTTCGGAGCCCAGTTTTATGACCAGGCAGTTAGCATCGTCAAATTGAGGTTCTTGAATTTCAATGTTCAGCCCCGATTTGCAGAATAAAACTAGCCCATCGTTTTGGTTCCTTAATATTGTCGATGAGTGGCAAGTATAATTGGGTAGGTTAAATTTTTGAAAATTTGCGTCGATCCAACATTCTGTTAATATAATAACGTCTGGAAGAAATTGCAGCCGTGACAGGTATATTATGAATTGGTCAAGGTTTTTTCGCACACTTCAAATATTTTGTGTTACTACAATTGTTTGTAGCGTATGGTCCCCTAACTTATCTTTACATTCTTCAGCCGTGCTAACTCTAAAACTGTCTATTAATGTAGTGTTGTCAATGCTATTAATTAAGTCTAGATCACTAATCATGCTTGATTTTAGGTTTATGGAAAACACAGGTCCACCTGTGTTTTATTTTAAATTTCGGTATTTTTTTTGCATCAACAACAACAATAATTAATAATAGACAGTTAATTTTCAGGGGCATCTTGTCTGTGAAGTGAATTTTAATTAATAATAGACAGTTAATTTTCCAGGACATCTTATCTGTGGAGTGAATTTTCGTTTTGAAAATAGTTTTAGAGGTCGGAGAAATATATATATTGAAGGTTATAAGTAAGTTAAGAAATTGTATTATCGTTCGTATCAGGCGTTTCGATAAACAAAGCAGGTAGCAGGCAAATATAAATAACGCTCCAGTTATGTAACAACCTCCAGCGCGTGCGCAGGTATCCGGGTACGCGTGAATTTTATAAACGAGTTCTATCCAAGACTTTTCAACTGAGTTGAAGCACCAGTACAACATAGTACTACTACTTGCTATGAGCCAGTAGCTAGGTGATAACAGAATTGTACTTCCGTTTTCACGTCCGGTCAGTTCAAAATAATTAAAGAAAAAGTACCACTGGACTTTTAGTAGGACTAAAATATGGGTGGTGTCTATTTTATAGTGTTCCACTGTGTGTTGTGTTTTGTAGTTTTTTGCAGTATGTATCAGTATTGGATTTGGTATGCAACGAGAACAATATGTATAGGTTGATGTGAGTATTATATGAATATAGGTTATACTGTATTGTGTTAGTGTGGGTGTATATGTTTGTACTGTGTGTTGTGTTTTATAGTTATTTGCAGTCCGTGTCGTCATTCGGTTTGGTATGTGACAGGAACAATATAGGATACAAAAGTTATATAAATATAGGTTAGTGTAATGTTTTAGTGTGAGTGTATATGTGTGTAATTTAATGTTTTTATGTAAATATTCTAAGTTAGTGTGTTTCGTGTATATAAGCTGTTGCGGTAAAAATAACAACATAATAATTAAAGGCGAACGGAACTTGAGAAGTTTGCTTTTACTCATTAAAATAGGGCTAAAAGTAACATGACGACAGTATGATGCAATCGCTAAAACCAACAGCAGAAATTGATAACACGGAAAGGCGACTTTAGCAGGAATCACGTGGTCAGTGTGAGGCAGGCTAGTATTTTCACTCTGTTGCCCCGTTCCTAGTCACTTGTCTTTTAGTTTCTCAAGGTCACTCTCGCTGGATATACGAATTTGTGGAGACCCTTCTTCTTTGCGCACAAAGATGCGTCCAAACGCCGTCCAACAGTACGCAAACTCGTATTTCTTTACAAACTCCCTAGCTAAGAAGTATAGTTTCCGTTCCCTCTGAGTTAGGTTTTCCGATATGTATATCGGCCTGCAGATGCCACCTATATTTATTTGAGCGGAGTTGAATTTATCTTGCTGATGCTCTTTATTGTATTTTTTAAAAGAAGCCAAAAATTTGTCTCTCGTAGAAACCGTGGTGAAGTCCGCTATGATCGGTTTGATGGCGGCTTTTGTATTTATACGGTATACGTCTTTAATTTCCGTGGTCTGCAACGGTATATCAAATATTTCAGCAGTACAGCTGATTACCTTCTTAAGGTCTTCTTTAGACTCCTTTTGACTTTGTGGTACGTTTCGAATTTCAATGCTCGTGCTACGGGCGCTTCGCTGCAGCATCTCAACCTGGCTCTGAAGCTGTTGAATATGTGCCTTGTCGTTTTTACTTTCTTCTTCAAGATAATAAATTCTATTGAGGGCTTCCTCGTACTTAGCTGACATGCAGTCCACAGATACTTTGACCTCGTTGATGGAGCTTAAAACTATGTTGCACTTAGATTCATCACTATTGTGACTGTGTATGTGTGAAAAAGTTATGATGAAATTTTGCACTGAATACAGTGCAAAATTTCATCATAACTTTCTCTATAAGTAACAAGTAAGTAAGATCTTTGACAGCTAAAGCTTTTTAATAATTGCAGCTAACTGAAAATAAATGTTCCACTTAGGCGTTGAGGAAAATATCCATTTGAAATCAGATCGGGAAATGCATTTCAAATGGACACTTAATGACTCGCTTTCAACTTTAACGTAAAGTCGTAAAGTCCGAAATAGTAAACTAGTTGAAATTCAACAGTTTTATTCGTTTTAATCAAATTAATAGATTTCAACACGTAAACTTAATTGCCTATTAAGTTTATGGGTCATAGCGAAATTCAAGTTTAAAATGGGCTAAAAGCTGAGTTAATACTTAGACTTAAAATTAAATACGTGTGCTTCCGTTATTTAAATATCCTATTTCTGTTTGTGAAGGTTTTAGTTAAATACTATTTAGTGTAGTTTCGAGATAAATGAGCAGAGCTTTGACTGGGGAAATGTTTGCAGACTAATTAATATTATATTACTAGCTGCGCCCCGCGGTTTCACCAACGTGGTGATGATAAATCTCGCAATTGAAGGGTTGAGAATAAAAAGGGTTTAACTGACAAATTGATAGTTTCGAGAAAATTGACTACAAACTTCAACGGCTTCATTTTAATGTAGAGTGCTTATAAGGTAATAGAAAAGGTTTATGTAAGTTTCAGTTGCTTGAAAATGTATTAATTCTATTTTAAGATACTAAATATAGTACTAATTCATACAATTACTGTAAAAATATGATATAATAATATAAATATAATAATGTTTTTATGCTAAGCGAACTGTATTCCTGTGACAGATAAACCGTTTTTAGACTCAAAATCTCGAAATTTTAGCCACATTTCGGTATTTTGAAAATGTATTATTGTAGATCTTTTCACGCTGAATCTAACGAAACCCATAAGTTATTATGTGAAAAGAATCAGTTAAACCCTTTTTATTCTCACCCCTTCAGTTTTTTTCTTTCATGAAAACCTTCTCCTGTCAATTATAAACACAACAAAAAATAATTAGCGAAAATGTTCCTTCCGTTCACGCGTGAAGCGATGACCATGGGAAATAGAGATTCATTCATATATATAGATGTATGTTTTTATACTTATTATATTATTATTATTATTTTTTTTTTTTTTTTTTTAAGATTTGGCTCCACACTTTTGTGTATTTAGCCAGTGTCAAGTTATTGATAATTTATCAAGTGATCGATATTTCACGCAAATATGTGTCAAGTCACAGTCGAAGTCATCAAGTCAAGCCATAGTCAAGTCAGTCTAGTCAAAGTCATACTCCTAGTAAAGTGGTGGCAACTTTACTTGAAGCTTCTATGGAGTTTTGGAAACAACACGAAAAGAAACGTTTCACCATCATTATACCATTTTCCCACACTCACGCCTGTAATCCAGCACTTAACGAATAAAATGCCACCAATTTTATGCACTAACACTGAAAATAACATAAGTTTTGGAAAATAATACAATGCGGCGACGCGATCTTTTTCGTTTTCCCGCCAAAAAAAAAACTATTATATTATTATAATTTAAGTGTTTATACCTATAATCCCAGTATATATAATAATGTTATATTTTATTTATTATACGTACATTACTATAATTCTTTATTTTATTTTTATTAATTTTCATTTATCTCAATTTTTTTTTTTTATGTTAAGGTATGACCAGACGAGCTAGCCGTTCGCCTGGTGTTAAACGACACGGCTGCCCATATCAGCTGCTGTGTCACTCGGAACTCTAAAGTATAGAGGTACGCGTGACACTGCACTGCGTACGTCACCCAGAGACATCAGCATGATCCAGTAATAAGATTACTAAACTGTGAGATCAGATCATAAAGTCTCATTTGCCCAGTAATTTCACTAGCTACAGTGCCCTTCAAACCGGAACACAGCAGTGCTTGCGCACTACTGCTTGGCGGCAGAATAACTGGCAAAGCGGTGGTACCTACCTAGACGAACTTTGCAGTAAAGTCCTACCACCTAGTAGTAATTTACTTAATTTGTTTACACCACCGACCTATATCTCTCCAATAATTCTTTCTATCCAAAGGCTGACTCGAAGACATCGCTTTTAGTGATAAAATCGCCCATTTTACTATAGCCTTAAGTTCCATTATCTGTAACTGTTTTTTTTTTGGCGTACAATAAAGAATTTTTGTATAGCATTGTAATACGTAGTTATTGTATATTGTGTAATACGGGCGTTATTTTTTTTTTTGTATGTTTTGGCTCCACACTTTTGTGTATTTAGCCAGTGTCAAGTAATTGTTAATTTATCAATTTAATGATATTTCACGCAAATATGTGTCAAGTCACTGTCGAAGTCATCAAGTCAAGTCAATCAAGTCATAGTCTAGTCAAAGTCATACTCCTAGTAAAGTGGTGGCAACTTTACTTGAAGCTTAGTTTTGGAAACATCACGAAAAGAAACGTTTCACCATCATTATACCATTTTCCCACACTCACGTCTGTAATCCAGCACTTAACGAATAGAATGCCACCAATTTTATGCACTAACACTGAAAATAACACAAGTTTAGGAAAATAATATAATGCGGTGACGCAATCTTTTTCGCTTTCCCGCCAAAACTCCTGGCGTTATTACTCGTGCGCCTTTCAATCCTGTGTAGTTCATACACAGTTTTTTTTGGTGTACTGTAGTGTACTGTAATTATACACAGGATTAAAAAGCGCATGAGTAATAACGCCCAACCAAACTACGTATCTAAATATATATAACTCAAAGGTGACTGACTGATTGACTGACTAATATAGTGATCTATCAACGCACAGCCCAAACCACTGGACGGATCGGGTTGAAATTTGGCATGCAGGTAGATGTTATGACGTAGGCATCCGCTAAGAAAGGATTTTTCAAAATTCTACCCTTAAGAGGGTGAAATGGGTGGTTAAATTATTTTCCCATAGGTCACGCCGCGGGCGACGCTGCGGGCAGCGGGTCGTTACAATTTAAGTCAAAAATTCTTTATTGTACACCAAAAAAAAGCTATTTGGCTAATTATCGCCATTAGCCATAACTACAATTTTGCATGGAATTTTCACACGTCTTATAATGTTGAAAAAAAATTCAACTAGGTTACCAAACTGATTTGGTTAAGAGAAATAATTTTTGCGTTCCAAGCTGCTTGTGAAGTTGAAGCAATACTTATATAGCTGTCGTGTGGTCGCGGCGTAAGATAGGGTCAGCCTAAGATCGGACTAAGGGAATATGCAGGGGATGGGCAGCAGCATTCTTCTCGGTTTCGGTATCACAAAGACGCCGAAGAAGGAGAATATCACAATCAAAAATGTGAAGAAATTGGTTTTCCACCAATTTCTACACAGAATCATTGCCTCGTAATATATTCAGAGAAAGGTCCGTCGCGTCCGTTAGCGCTAAAAGCCAAGAAATAAAAGCGAAACAAATAAACAGATCTGGAGGTATCTGTATCTTATCCGAGGGATTTACGACTGTGGCAAATGAGATTGCTTGGAATATAGCATTTATGGGAACGCGTATAGAGCTTAAGGTAACTTCTGAAAAATGTTACTGCTTTGAAGTTCTTGTGAATAATAATAATAACGCCCAACGATCACGTGCATAGATTCTGAACTCTAACTAGGATTCTCGGTGTCTAACGAGGAACTACGAGAACCATGATCCCACAACACCCAGACTCAGAACAAGAATTTGCGTTATCCTGTGCACAAATACTTGTCCTGTCGCGGGAATCGAACGCACTGCCTACGGTTTATGAGCCGACTTGCTCAACCACTGAGGCATTTACAATTGAAGGGGTGAGAACAAAAAGGGGTTTAACTGATTTTTTCACAAAATGACTTATGGGTATCGTTGGATTCAGCGTGAAATTATCTACAATAATACATTCTCAAAATACCGAAATGAGGCTTAAATCTCGAGATTTTGAGTCTATAAACAGTGTGTTTATCTGTCACACGAATACAGTTCGCTTAGCATAAAAACATCATTATAATTATTTTTACATATTATATATTCACAGTAATTGTATGAATTAGTACTATATTAAGTATTTTAAAATATAATTAATACATTTTCAAGCAACTGAAACTTACATAGACCTTTTCTATTACTTTATAAGCACTCTTCGTTAAAATGAAGCCGTTGAAGTTTAAAGTATTTTTTTTTCAAAACTATCAATACAAACCCTTTTTATTCTCAACCCTTCATTAACGGTTAAGTTTTTACAAACTTTAATCTGTTTTTATTATGAATCAGCTATCAAAAGCTGGCAGATTAAATTGGTTATGTGACGAGTAACAAGTTTATTGCCGTATATAAATTTTGCCGATAGCGGAGAGATATTTTATTAAGAGAGCAAATAAAAAATATTACAGGGAGATTACCTACTTGGCCGTAAATATAAATTGCTTTCTGATAACTCGGATCAGTTTTATGGCTCTTAAGGTTTTTAAGATGTTTTATCTGATATACGTGGGAGCTTTTAGATCGTATAACTTTTATTGTGATGACTTTTTTTCAATATCATCATCGTTTTTTTGGATTTCAATCGAGTCTGGATTATCTTTTTGGACCAAATTTGCTGTTATTTTATCCGGGATTTCAAACCCACTTATATTATTTGACTGTGCAAATAAAATACAAAATAATTATTATTTCATACAATATGTTTGGAAATATGTTTTGTGCACGGGTTGTGGGTTCGATTCCCACCCAAGGCAAACATTTGTGTGATGATCATCGATGTTTGTTCTGTGTCTGCGTGTTATATTGTATTCTTTGTATGTATTTACAAACAAAAAGTATCTAAGTATTGTATCAGTTATCTGGTTCCCATAGTACAAGATTTCCTTAGTTTGGGGCTAGATGGCGTTGTGTGAGATGTCCACACATATTATTATTATTATTAATATTTTTAGTTAGCATATTTTGTTTTACTTAGACCAAATATGCCAAAGAGTGACTAGTCTCATGCATATAAACTGAAAAGTAAAGCCAAAAAAAGGCTCTTAGCGATTTTAATTCCTCAATTTCATACTGAGATTGATTCCATAGAATCTGGTCCAATAACATATATGTTCTGCATAACAATTTTTTAACAATTAAAAAATATTTGAAGTTCCAAGTAAAGCCAATGCCAGTGTTAATTTGGCAGTTCCATGCGCAGATCAAGTTTGACATAAAATTATGATCTGCGAATTTCAACTTTAAACAGAGCCTATAGAGTCCCCTCTCAAAAGAAAACGCGCTATGATCAGTATGATTGTCAGGTCAGTTGATCATTGATAGGACTCTTTTTTGCCAAGCGATGTCCAATACGCGCAATATATTACCCAAATCGCGTTCCTTTAGACGTCATCTATTGGGTAATTAATAGTCTCTGGCATGTACTCCATAATCAATTAATTATCATCAAATCTAATCTAATCTATCTCTGCAAGTAATTTGTGCAGACGGTACTGAAGGAATTGCCTAAAAGCAAGACACCTAAGAAGGTTTGACCTTAATTATGCAAATGACTAAGCAGTGAAACTCGTTACAAGCTTCTGTTTTTCAAACTGCTATAAAAACATTCTTTGTCCAGATATAATGGCCAAATTGGTGTTTTAAGGAATGATCAGATAAAATATTGATTTGCCATCCATATTTCACGTAACGTAAAAGTAGCTAATATTGTACTAATTTACTTTTATTTAGAATATTAGTTTATTAAAAAATAGTTTATATATATAGTGTCAAAGATTTTTTAGTTTAGGTTGTGTACGGTTATAATTGGACTTTAGGTTTATATAGCTGTGTCAATGTTGATTTTTTACTAATGTATATAATGGCCTATTTTCTGTCACCGAACCTATTACAATAAAATAAAATAAATTCACAAAAAACCTGCCAAATTAACACAGTTTCATGTGCAGATCAAGTTTGACATAAAATTATGATCTGCGAATTTCAACTTTAAACAGAGCCTATAGAGTCCCCTCTCAAAAAAAAACGCGCTACGATGCGGCCTTATAAAGGATTACAAATCATGCTACCTGCATTATTCTTGCCTATAGTCTGCAATCATTGGTGTTTACGACAAAAGATGGCGACGTTTAATGGTGATAAGTAAAAGAGGTAGGTGCTCAATCTCGGTCACAATCCTGGCAGGAAGCAAATATTATCCCCTTTCGATGCCGACCTACTTTCTCTAATACATAATTCATCAACCCTGTTTTGCCATGTGATATACGACGGCGATACTTACTCCCGAAAATGTGATTTTCTTGGGCAATTTAGTTAATTAATCGCCATTTTGGGCAGGTTTTGTGTGATTTTGTTTTTTTGTTGGTTTTATTAGTGGAGATATTTATGAGCTGGGCACGTGATACCGTGATATAAATAAAAGAGAGAAGAACAATCAAAGATGCACAGTGAATCGGGTGTTCTCAATAGATGCGTTGTGTCAGAATGATCCATCCTACCTATCATACTCCTACATTATATTTATACTATTAGCGCCCCGCGGTTTCACCCACGAATAAAAATTATTTTAATTAATTGCTAATCCCACAGGAATATTTCACTTTTCGGGGATAAAATGTAGCCTATATGTTAATCCAGTTTATAAGGTATCTTGGTACCGAATTTCATCTAAATCCATTCAGCCGTTTGAGCGTGAAGGAGTAACAAATATACACACATACAAACTTTCACCTTTATAATATTATACTAGTGTGATAATACTGTGTTGTCTTGGGGAGTGCTAAACTGCAAAGCTTTATGGCTTTGTTGATGGGTATTCTCATCCGCATTTGTCTCAGTGATCATTTTTGAATTAAGTTTTTCTTTGTACTAGTCTTAAGTTACAATCCAGGTCATATACAAGTATGTTAATGTTGAATAAGTCATTGATTGCAATTCGTTTTTTTTTTGTGGATTAAGACATTCATTTATTTATTAAGTTTTAGAAGACTATCGACTATTATAAGCTAAAATTAACAATAAAATTAAGTAACAATACAGCTACTAAAAAGTCTTCACACGTAGACACTTCACACTTTGTGTACTAACTGCTTCGAAAGTAGAATGGGCACAGGTGGGCAGCAGCATTATCTTCAGTACATTAAAATCTTCTGCGATCACCAAGATGTCTTCCAAGCGTATTGATTACGGCAACATCCCTCCCCCTTCCTATGATAAGCGTCAAAAATGGCGTTTGATGGAGGGCGCCCATGTTTAGCAGTGGTTCTTCCAGACAATGATGTTGTACGAAATAAAAAGAGATAGCGAGAGCAAAATGCACGCCATGCAATTAGATTTCACAGGATTGCAGTCCTGTAGAGGATTCTAGACAGCATTTTCAACAGTGCCTCTAAAAATAAGTGATCAAAAGGGCCCAATGTCTATACAATGGCACTTCCGAAATCATAGGACATGTCATGTCGAGTGGAAATGGAACATTTAAATTTCAATGGCAAACCGTATCTTTACGAACAAAAGGCGGCCTTGTGCGATCGATGAGCCTAAATACAACATTACAATATGTATTGTGACAGGAATGGATTGAGTGGTTGGGGCAAAATAAATAATAAATACTGAAATAATCAAACTAGACGATCTGTTGTAGACTTCGCGAGTCTAGATATTTTTTTCGTTTTCAACCCCCGTGGCACTGCCTACTCACAAAATTTTGCGATAATAGGTTCAGAAATATGACCTGTAATATTCTATTCTAGTCTATTACATAATATTGTTATGGTTTATATAGGTATATTGTTTTATGATGTAGGAGTATGTATATGACGGTGGCGACGTTCAGTTATAAACTATGCGCAGCGGGCAGTACTGTAATTTACCCTGTGGTGGCATTTAAATTTATTACAGTGGCAACACCGGTATCTGTCATCACTCCCCCACCCATCTGGCTATAAAAAGGGAACGTTTGGTGTACTACGGATCATTCTTGCTCCGGACACGGCCCGGTGCACATGCTGAAGGCCTATAGTTATATAGGTTGCAACCTACGCACAGCCTACGTATGTTTATTTATTATGTAGTTAGTATTATATTATGGTAATTATTTCATTATTATGCTGTGGTTTAGTGCACCTCGTCCATATGACTTTGTATAAATCTTCTCCGTCCAAAGGTTGCCAGGAAGAAATCGCTTTTAGCGATAATGTCACACATTGTTCCCTACTACTTGTGATTCATTGTATTATTTGGAATTTTTGTTATTATGTGGTGTGAACCATAATGAGTTTATCGATCATATGTATCTGTAGAGGATAACAGCCAGACAAAAAAAAAAGTACCTAAGTATTGTATCAGTTATCTGGTTCCCATAATACAAGCTTTGCTTAGTTTGGGGCTAGATGGCGCTGTGTGAAATGTCCACACATATTTATATTTATATTATATAAATATACCAAAAATCTGAAATAAGTAAAAAATATATTTTATCAATAATTAATATCATTAATTTTATTCATGCCAAAAAATATATATTATATATTTTTTTTTTAACTTTTTTTTTTAAACAATTACGTCTCTCCCTGTCCTCATGTTATGATTTTTCTTAACTAAAGGTAACGCCAAGGGTGGCGTGTGTGGGTGCAAGTGTCCCTATATAGGCATGCATTGGTAAATCAAAATCATAATATATTTCCACAGTTTATGCTTCAGTGTTATGTTATGACGCTGAACGTGATAACGTGAAATGATAAGGAGAGCCATCACGCCCCCCCCCCATTTTATAACGCCTGAGTCCAGCCCAGTTTCTTATAGCGTTTTCATGCCAGACGTATTGTTTGCAAGGAAGAATTAAACCGCGCCAAGTTTTAGATTGGACTTTGTTTGAGTTGCTTTTTTTTACTGTGGTATGAAAATTGTTTCTGGCAGATAGCTAGAGTATATCCTCTTTTATGCAATTAGACTGGTAATAAAACAGTCTAATTGTCGTTGGAATTATCTATATTTAATAAGCTCTCTGCGTTTTTTATTAAGACGTAAAATTAATTAACGCGAGCGAAGCCATATGGCAGGTGAGTTATAAAATACGTCCGTCTTGAATGATGGTAAGACCTATGGATATTTGTAATACTAGACACAACAACAACTATTACACGGCTAACACTCACAAAATACGGTCAGCGCCGAGCCGCCACCGCCGCCGCGCGTACTCCTTGAGGATGGGCATCTATATTGCCCGAACACCGGTCGAGTTATTCGACTGTATTTCGTGAGTGTTAGCCGTGTAATAGTTGTATTTATGAGTATTACTCACGTCAGTTTCTATAATATTGTAACTAGACACAACTTACGCTTTGTTTATTTAATGCCCAACGATCAGATGCATGGATCCTGGACCCTAATTAAGGTTCTCTGTATCTAGGGACCCAAGAGCTACGAGGACCATGGTCCCAGAACACAAATACATAGAACAAGTATTTGGGTTTTTTCATGCACAAATCCTTTTTCTGTCGCGGGAATATGAGTTAGTTAGAGTTAAAGAGAGAGTGAGTTATGAGCTGACTTGCTCAACCACCGCACCATAGATGCTATCAACGTACAACGTACTTTATTTTTTTTTTATCTGCATTACCACAGACACCTGGGTCCCTGCTTTTTGCTAAATTATTTAGAATTTATTAATTTAGCTTATTATTAACATGAAAATAAAAACAATCTATACTCTAACTAAACTATAATATAATCTAAAACTAAAAAACGAAAAATATAGAACTCAAATATAATCTGTACTATTTTGTATATGAATCTTTCATTTAATTATTGTATTTAATATCTCTTCTCATTGTAAATTAATATTTTGTAATGCATGCACAAATGTGGTAGCCTGAATTATCTTTACGAATCGATTCACATCCATTACCAGTCCAACTTTAAGTTCCATTGTAGAAATTAGCAAACTTTATTCTTATTCGTACTTTACATGATTAGGAGTGTCTCAAACTCAAAGCTTTTGTACAGTCGAGAACAAAAGTTACTACGCTAAATCTTGAATTTTAGTTTATTAAGTTATGTTTACAAAATGAATTTTATTACGTTTTAAAGGAATTTAATTACGATAAATAAACACTTGAAATAATATTTATTTAGTTTATACACAAATGTAAATTCACTAAAACATTTATAATTATTATTTTTATTATTATTATTATCATCTATGGACATTTCACACAGTGCCATCTAGCCCCAAACTAAGCAAAGCTTGTATTATGGGATCCAGATAACTGATACAATTCTTAAATACTTTTTGTTTTTAAATACATACATATAATACAATATGACACTCAAACACAGAACATACACCTATGTTCATCACAGAAATATTTGTCCTGGGTGGGAATCGAACCCACAACCCACAGTTCAAAAGGCAGGGTTACTACCAACTAAGCTATCGGGCCAGTCAAAGTAATATTAGACTATTTTACTTTATATTTAAAGTATTCCAAATTATTATTAAATTCAAGCAGTATTTAATACCTACGCTATTATTCTATGCTATTTAAAATTGATGTAAGGGAGAAAAGAGTGAGGTAAAACAAAATAGCTTTTTCTCTGACTTTATCCTAGTTACATTTTACTTATGATATAATAGATAACTCAGATAAAGACTGTTTTACGCGTAAAAATAAAAAATCAACACATAATACATAACCTGACACAATTTGTTTTGTTAAAGATTATACATGAGTTTTGGCGGGAAAACGAAAAAGATCGCGTCACCGCTTTGTACTATTTTCCAAAACTTGTGTTATTTTCTGTGTTAGTGCATAAAATTGGTGGCATTTCATTTAAGTGCTGGATTACATTCATGAGTGTGGGAAAGTGGTATAATGTTGGTGAACATTTCTTTTCGTGTTGTTTCCAAAACTCCATAGAAGCTTCTGGTAAAGTTGCCACCACTTTACTGGGAGTATGACTTGACTAGACTAGACTAGATTATGACTTAACTTGATGATTTGGACTGTGACTTGATTTGACACACATATACATATACATTAATTAACTTGAAAAATTATCAATAACTTGACACTGGCTAAATACACAAAAGTTTGGAGACAAACAAAAAAAAAAGATAATACATTGTCACTTGACACATGATAATCACCTCAATGAGCTTTTAAAGATGACTGTACATAAAGCAAACGAGCCCGCTTTGCCGTACATTCATTAATCTTTCACGCGCATGGTTGTAGCTCTTTACTTAAGTAGAGTTACTCTAAGCTTGAGTAGGTACTTTCATATTCTTAATTCACCGAATGTGGTGATACCTCGTGTTTGTTTGATGTATTTTAGTAAGCAACGTGGGTACTAAATTAGAACCGAATAAAGCTGAAAACATAGTAAGTATAGGCTTTGATATATATAATACTTTGATGTTTAATTCAAGTGTTCCTAAATACCGAGGTGTGGGAATATCAAAAGATAAAGAGTTAAGTGAGACAGTAATGACATGTTTATTTATTTATTAATAATTCCGTTATCATGATTACATTTCAAATAAAATAGTTACAATCACAATAAAATGTAGTTTATATCTACGGGATAGGTATCAATATTCTTTACAATTTGCATTATAATCTCTTGCGATCACCAAGCCACCAAAGCACGGTGATTGCGGCAAGGTTGGCAATTTTTTTTAAATTGCTTATAGAGGGGGTCGCCCCCTCCCCTTTAACAAGAGAGAGCTATGTTTAACAGTATACGCATATTAAAGCTGATGATGTGATTTATGTGATGTGAAGCTTGGTTACCATTAAATGACTTTTACAATTATATAGAATTATATTGCAAAATTAACGATACAATATTTTTTTAATGATTTTTTTTATGTTATTGAATAATGTGACGAGCTAGTCATTCACCTGATGTTATGTGACATGACCACCCATTACAGAACAGTGTCACTCGGAACTCCATGTAAAGTTTCGCATGACTGCTGCAATGCGCACATCATCCTGAGACATCAACACAGTCTGATAATAAAATTACTCGACTGTGAGATCAGATCATAAAGTCTTTGCCCAGTAATTTCACTAGCTACATTTTCCTTCAAACCGGAACACAGTAGTGCTTGCACACTACTGCTTGGCGGCAGAATAACTGGCAAAGCGGTGGTACCTACCTAGACGAACTTTGCAGATAAGTCCTACCAATAAATAATAACGACCTACGATCACATACATATAACGAATACCCTAACTAGGATACCTATAACCCTACTAGGATATAGGACTCCCGCTCTAGGATTCCCCAGTTATATATAAGTTTGTCTATGAGCTATTCGCCTTATAGCCACTATAGAAATTTTCAAATTAGGTAATAATTTTTTCTTGTTGCATTGCAATCAAACATCCGTGATAACGTCCAGGTAAGATTTGGACTAATGCAGTCTTGTAAAACGAAAGCGTTAACACTTTTTCTAGGCTGTATTTTAGTTGAAAAAGGAACTAAAACCCATTGCGATGAAATTGCAAACATGTTTCAGCCACTGCGTCCAATTCCAACACAAAATCCCCGCATTCTCTGCGTTGTCGAGCCAAAGAAGCAATGTACTCGTTCTCGTTCAGAATGCACGCCGCATGACCGCCAGATGGAATTCCGCACTCCCGTATTACATACTAATAAGGAGCTGAGAGTGAAAATTCAGAAAATGGATGGTAACCCGATTCCTGATGCTATCAGCGTAATGGGAAGTGTTAGGTTTAAAATATTGTGACGTTTTATCAACTCTTAAATTTATAATGCAACGTTATTCAAATTTATATAAGTATAATATCATATAATTTAATTCGTATCCTTTTAGTTGTTGCAGCGTGAAAAAGGAACTAACACACACACAAATTTTTCGCGTTTATACTGCAATACTTTTTACTTATGACGCGAGTACATTATTTTCCATACTTTCAATAGGGTCCACTCTTTCAGTGGACGTAGTCTTCTCGATCCTCTTATCCCGGCAACGCCCCAAGCCGAGGCTCGCACCCCAGGGGTGCCCTTGAGCTAGCTGCCTCCCACTTTTGACGGCTGGGCGCCTGCTCTCCCACCCGGTAACGCGAGAGTATAAACCATTTTCCCACGAAACGCTAAAATGTAGGTAATTTTACTCACGGGTTCTACTGTCTTTATCGTATGTCCACGAAGCGACGGAAAATGTTCACACATATAAAATCCTTTTGATATTTAAGACTGCGTCTCTGCAAAGCTGACACTAGCCAATTCTCTCCTCCGTCAAATCTCCTCTTTAAAAAAGGAATAGTACCTAACTGCGTATTAGTGAGCTTTCAAGTATCCGAATTAATTAAGCTCTAAGACGTAGGCGTAATCAAGAATGGAATTCGGGTAATTAAAGCATATGAGCCCCTCATAACAATGATCGAGAATTAATCCAACGCGTCAGAAATTGGGTCATATTTGGATTAGCGCCTTCTCAAATCGGGCTCTATGTTTGTGACATACATTAATATCTTGCTGACAATAAATTGGTTATTTCATAGGTACATACGATTGATGTAGAAACTTGATGAAGGATTGTATATACATATATATACACCCACAAACACCCTCTTGTACATTTATACATACAAATATACAGATACACATACACACACCCACACACCCACTCACTCAAACACGTACGTTGATACCGATGAGTGTTGTAGTATAAATTCATTTTTTTAATCTATTTCTATACCATAAGTTTTTTTTTCTCTAGATTTAACTGTATGTTTTTGTGTGACAATAATAAAATTTAAAATATTGGGAGAAGTTTTTTACGCTTCATGTTAGAAAAAGGTCCTTTAGGATTAGCAACGTACCCTTATTATATATAGGTCTTTACCTATGAAATTGCCGTTTTGTTTGAAAAAAGTTAAAGTATTTTTTTTTCGAACTTATTTATTTCTTTTATTCAAAGTAATCACCCCTGCAATCAATGCATCTTTGCCAACGCTGTGGCAGTTTATGGATGCCCTTCTTGAAAAAATCAGCAGGACGGGAGACAACAAACTCTTCAAAGGCGTTTTGTACTGCCTCTCGGGAATTGAATTTTTTTCCCGCTAAAAAGTAGTCCAAATTTTGGAAAAAGTAATAGTTGGTAGGCGCAAGATCTGGTGAGTATGGTGGATGAGGGAGAGCTTCCAAACCCAATTCATGCAGCTTAGAGACGGTCTGTTGTGAAGTATGGGGTCGCGCGTTGTCGTGAAGTAGCAGTGGAGACGACCGATTGACCAAAGCTGGTTGCAGACGTGCGAGTTTCGCCATCATTGTGGTCAGTTCTTCAATGTACACATCTGCAGTAATGCTCTCGCCGTTTTGTAAAAAGCTATGATGAATCACACCAGCACTAGACCACCAAACTGTGACCATCACCTTTCTAGGGGTCATTTTTCGTTTTGCACATTGCTTTGGTACCGAACCAGGATCTAACCAACTTGCTGAGCGCTTTCGATTGTCAAAAAGAATCCATTTTTCGTCGCACGTAACAATTCGGTTAAAAATTCCTTCATTTCTGTACCTGTTAAGCAGCGCAAGGCAAGTCTCGACGCGTACGTTGCGCTGGCGATCGTTAAGTTCGTGGGGCACCCATCTATCAAGCTTTTTTATCTTGCCAATCTGTCGCAAATGGACCAATATTGTTTTGATGCTAACATCAAAAGCTGCTGCCAGCTCAGCTGTAGATTGAGATTCATCAGCTTCCACAATCGCCTTTAATTCATCATTGTTGACCAAAGTTTCCGGACGACCACGAGGTTCATTTTTCAAGTCAAAATTCCCAGAACGGAACCGAGCAAACCAATAACGGGTTGTACGTTCGTTTATACAGTTCTCTCCGTAAACGTCGTTGATGTTACGTGTCGTTTGTGCCGCGTTGGTGCCACGACGGAACTCATATTCCATAATTACACGAAATTTCAAAGTATCCATTATGAGGAAAAATGTTGAAATGTAATGAAAATACAACGCTAATCAATAAACAAAAGACTTATATTGTAAATAGAATGTCATATTTTTAAAACAAAATTAATTTGAATTTAGAATTCATAGCCAATCAAAACTTTTTTTTGTTTGAAAAAGTCTGTACTGCAATACGGCAATTTCATAGGTAAAGACCTTATCACATACGTGTTGCAAGTGTCTATAAAAGTGACTACATTTTTTTTTATATATGTTACCTCATAACTCCTTCATTTATAACCGATTTGAAAAATTCTTTTTTATTTGATAGAGATCTAGAAGTGTCGCATAGATATGTCATCAAAATCGGTTTAGTGATTTGGATTTTAAATCAAAATAGCTGAAAGTATTACACTAATATCATAAAGGCGAATGTTTATATGTGTGTTTGTGTGTATATGTATATGTGTGTATGTTTGTTACTTCTTCACGCTCAAACGGCTGAATGGATTTGGATGAAATTTGCTTAGCTCATACACTGGATTAACACATAGGCTACATTTTATCCCGGAAAATTGAAATTTTCCCGGGGGAAGAGCAAATAATTAAAATACTTTTAATCCGCTTGTGAAACCGCGGGGCAAAACAGCTAGTATTTTATAATGGAATATTATCCAAGTATTTCTCAGTATCGATGATATTAAGTATATTTAAGTTAGTTTAGGTGTTTCAATAAAAAAATAGCTATGCTTATTTCGAATTTGATCGACTTTCCAAAATAAAACGACCGATATCTCACATTCAAAGTTAGAAATAGGCCGACGTCTCATACAGCCTTATTAATAAACACGAACTAGCTTTAAATTAGTTACACCATCTTTTGTCTCTTTCGATCCAGCTAAATATTCCAGTAGCAAAAAAAGGACAAAAGCTGAAGTAACTAACCCAAGACTAATACCCGTTTATTAATAAGGCTGATAATGCCTGCAGTATTTTAGTCACGCTTCAGATTGCACGATATGCATTTCAAGTTTTCATATATATTTCACGAGTATGTATACCGTACTTTAGAAGCGCTTGGCTTCCAATATATGCTTATAAATTAACTCTAGTGCATACATTGAACGGACAAGCGCATTGAAACTCTCATTCATTATGTCTGAATTTAAATTAGGAGCTATCTAAGTTTTTTTTTAATGTTTTATCTCCACACTATTGTGTATTTAGTCAGTGTCAAGTAATTAATAATTTATCAAGTTAATGATATTTCACGTAAATATGTGTCAAGTCACAGTCGAAGTCATCAAGTCATAGTCTAGTCAAAGTCATACTCCTAGTAAAGTGGTGGCAACTTTACTTGAAGCTTCTATGGAGTTTTGGAAACAACATGAAAAGAAACGTTTCACCATCATTATACCATTTTCCCACACTCACGCCTGTAATCCAGCACTTAACGAATAGAATGCCACCAATTTTATGCACTAACACTGAAAACAATACAAGTTTCGGAAAATAATACAATGTGGTGACGCAATCTTTCTCGCATTCCCGCCAAAATTATCTAAGTATTAAACACAACAAAAAATTTTGAAAGTTGTTTAAAGTTATTCTTATTAAACTTTTTTCTTGTTTTCCAGTTTTGCTTAGTTCCTTATGTGGTGGAGTCCAATTTAATAGCTTTAGGTTTAAAACATATGTTGCATATTCCGACCGGGCAGGAACGTCACCAGGCGGGGCAGTGTAACCGCTGACACGTCGATTAAGTAAGAGTAAATTGTAGTTTTTACCTTCCCATATATCGACATATTGATGAAACTTTACACGTTGTTGGCATGTACCCGTTTGCAATCATTACTTAGGTAAAATGCTCTTGTTTTATTCTACTTTAGGAAAAAGTGCGGGTAGTCCTTGGGTACTGCCGCTAGAAATGAAAACTAAGTGACTTTTAACATATGAAACACATGCTGTGGCGATGACGCGAGTTTCACGCTTTTTTTTTTTCACCCAAAAAGTACACATAATACACAGTATAAATATAGCTCATGGAAAGCGTTCGGTAACGATGACGCGAGTTTCATGATTTTTGTTCACCCAAAAAATTTCTTAATTCGTCTAAAGAAGTTTGCACATAAAAAATAACATTCTTCCAAACATTCAACTAGCACCGGAGTTTCGATACTGCATTGTATTAGTTTTTTTTTTGAACGAGCTAATGCTGTTGGTCTCTAACGACCTTTACAGCGTCACCTCTCTTAAGGCACCCAGCCGTCAAAAGTGGGAGGCAACTATATCAAGGGCACCCCTGGGGTGCGAGCCTCGGCTTGAGCCGTTGCCGGGATAAGAGGATCGAGAAGACTACGTCCACTGGAAGAGTGGACCCTATTGAAAGTCGCGACCGTTCTAGCTAACCTACGGGGGGCACGTCGACCTCGCCGGCGGGGTCGGTGTCTGATTGTGTTACGCTGGTATCCTATACCGGTGCCGAAAGCGGTACCTGAGCCAGAAGGGCTAGACTGGTCCGGTGATCCTAGCGCAGCCGATACTACGGCAGCTATAGGATCATCCGGGTCGCTCAAGACGTGTCTCGAGCGGCGACGACGGGGTGAAAATTGTATTAGTATGATTGCCACCGTAACCATATTCAGTATACACCTGTGCAAACAACGCTTCCGCTCATGCATTGTCCCATTAATAAGTCTAACCACACAAGAGCGTAGCGAAATGATTTGGCAGCAGCCCAGCGGCGGCTACCAACCGGATTTGTCATGTTATTATGAAGGCTAACTTTTATGAAACTCAGTTTTCTTGTACGGGAACTTTTTTGGATACGGACCCGGTTATTGTTGTAGCCCGTGTTGCGTAATCAGAATTTGAATAGGAAATCGCGGTACGTATCTGGGACAGTTTGGGGAAAAACAAATTGTTGTTATACATTAACAGATGTTTTCTCGAGAAAACAACAATCCAAAATTTATTTTAAATAATCAACACTGTTTTTATTTACGAAAGGTTGTTTTTAAAAGGACGACTCCTATGTTTAGCGTTCTTGCCAATATATTTTTAATATTATTTTTTTACCTTAGCTGCGATATGTGCTAACTGCAGATATTCTAAGTTAAAACAACAGCTGGTCTATAACAGCTGCCAGTAGTCTGTATGCCTATTACTATAAAGACTAAATTTAACGTAAAGGTTTTTTATTTATTTACATGAAAAATTATTTATCTGTTGATCACGCTAAATAAATTATAAAACTAAAGTTAAGAAAGATCTAAGTGCATAAGAGATCCATCCTTGGAGGATATTGATAATTTAGTCAAAACCGCGCGGAGTATTTGACGCAAGAGGCAAACAATTACTCAAAGTATATATATATCATTATCATTATCATCATCATGGCCTCTATTATAAATCTATGATGGAGGCCATGATGATTATGATGGAGGCCGTGATGATGATGCTGATATTATAAAACAACAATTAGTGTAGTAGGTACACAAGCACATCACCAAATTAAACAGTGAAATGAAATACCAGAACAAACAATAGGCATTATTACAGCAATTTGTTCACAAAATAACATCTCCGGGAAAGTTCTAGGATAACAGAAACCATCACAACAGGAAAATGGCTCAATTTTCTTGTTCAGCTTAAAGGAGTCAAGCAATTAATATCAAAAACAGTAGTTTTAACAACAAAAACTAATTTATCGTCTGTTTACATCCATTGATGTGGGTGCTCTGGTAGGGGTCGGCCAATTATTAATTGGTGTAATTTATATAGCAAGAAGACGGACTGCAGTACAAGGTTTTATGCAGTAAGGGAGATATAGAAATAGTCTACTATAAATAGTTTGTTTTTATTTCGCTACGGCTAATTCAGCTGAGCAGCTAAAATGGCGCAAATATAGTAATCTCAGTAGCGGTTACATATTTGAGCTGTCTGAGACCCTAGGTCCTGGGGGAGCGAGAGCTTGCAATTTAATGAGGCAATGCTGCCAGCATGTTGGGTACGCTACCTACTTACTGATAGAGGGCTAGAGCATATGGACTGTCTATAGTTCATCGCGGCCAATCCTTTTTTGGTAGAAGGTGGTGATATTATTAATTATTTTATCATTGTAGTAGTAGTTTAGTTGAAAGAATAAAGGCAAATTGCCGGTAAAAAAATCTACTTCAATGCATATTTACTAACCCGTAAGTACATGTAAATAATGCCGTTAATTTGGGATGTTTTTTTTCTGCTGTATCTGCTCTGAATGCTCTGTGAACCTAGTGGGATGATTACCGAACTTTGATTGTAATTTAACAAGAGAAATATCTTTCCCGATTTAAAAAAATCCATTGTAACTGCTCATAAACTGCGTATTGAAACTGCCAAAACTATACAAATTAGTGTTTCTATGGGTTGCAATTAATTTACCTGATCCCTTAGCTGAGATAATGAGCTTGTGGTTTTTACAGCTGGGCGCCATATTATGAGACGCTCGACTTACAGCGTCACAGGGTTTAGACAACAAAATCATTGACCCATTTCTACAAAACCTATATAATAGATATTTTTACTAGGTGGTAGGACTTTACTGCCAAGTTCGTCTTGGTAGGTACCACCGCTTTGCCAGTTATTCTGCCGCCAAGCAGTAGTGCGCAAGCACTGCTGTGTTCCGGTGTGAAGGGTAGCTAGCTGAAATTACTGGGCAAATGAGACTTTATGATCTGATCTCACAGTTTAGTAATCTTATTATTAGATTGTGCTGATGTATCTGGATGACGTGCGCAGTGCAGTGTCACGCGAACCTCTATACTTTGGAGTTCCGAGTGACACTGCAGCTGAATGGGCGGCCGTGTCGTTTGACATCGGGCGAGCGGCTAGCTCCTCACGTCATTCCTTAACATAAAAAAAAAATATTTATAAATATGTATGAATGATGTTCAACTGAAATTAATAGAAAATTAATTAACGTGGGATCAAGCAATTATTATAATTTTCAAAGCATTATTTTGAGAATCATAAAAGGGTCAAACTTTAAAGGGTTCTTTTGTTTTGTTTTAATTTTAAAATGAATAGAAATTTACTTAATTTTATTGAGAAGTATACTGTGCAGAATTTACATGGCAAAGAATTTTTGAGTATATGTTGAAAAAACACAACTTAGAGACTTACTTACGATTTTGTACCAATATGAGTTACTTAAACAATCAAATGGTGGTTCCACAGACCCGAAATGCCTACAGCATTTTGCGGCAATGATTTGTGACTGTACCCCCATTGTTTGGCACCTATTAATTTTGATTTGTTTGCTTCTTGTTTCCCCATTGCCTTCGGCAAAACATGAGATAAGGAGATGCTTAGTAAATTGATTGCGCAATTAATTAGTTTCAATTGTGTTTTGATTTTGACGATTGTATCTACAGCAAACACTTCACAGACACTTAATTATTTTCATTTGAAAAAATATATCAATCTATATCCGCGATTATGTATCAGACACATAACTCTTCATAGATAATGACTATGGTTTCACAAAGCCCCATCTAGCCCCAGATTAAAAAGAAAATGGTTCAGGTAATTTATTATACGATTCTTAATTACTTATTTCTGTTACTACACTTTGCATGCGTTACAGCAGAAATAAAGATACATGTTTGCGAGAACTCCTACTACTATTACTTATGCTTTCGACGGCTCATAGAGTCGCCTAGTCCTAGATCTTCTCTGGATAGGTTAACTATTCCTCTTAATATAGGTCAACCACGTATCTTGAAATCGCGGAGTATGTGCACGGGGCTTCGCTTCCAGAATGTCCAAAAAGGTCAAAGTTCCCAAGAGCTTTAGTCTATGAAATGTCCACAGCCATGGTGACCCGTGAAAGCTAACGATGAATTACGCATCTAAGTCGCGTACCGCCGAAGGTGCACCTGACGTCATGTATTGCGTGTGCTCCGATAATTTTAAGGTAGATGCGTCACGAAAGTACCCTTTGTTCTTTCATATCACTACCGCTATTATATATTATCGCTATATATCGCGCATATCTCAGTTATACATTATATAAATACAATAATTTGGTTTCCAATAGCCCCGCCTCATTTAGCCCAAAACGAAGTAAAATGTGTGTAGGTAAGCTATAAATAATCATACAGTTTAATTCAGAGCTTCTACAATTTTAACTGCTTTGTTTGCTTTCATAAATTATACTGAACTTTACAAGCATTACACCATAAAAATAACGATATTCAAATAAATAAAGTATTATGGTTTCAAATAGCCCCATCTAGCTCTAAAATAACTACAATTTGTGTAAGAAGTAGGTAAACAGATTATCACAGATCCTACTTCCTACTAATATTATAAACGCGACAGTTTGTATGTATGGATGTATAGAAGTATGTTTGTTACTATTTCACATTTAAACGGCTGGATGGATTTCGATGAAATTTGAAATGTACATAGTTTAAATACCGGATTAACACATATACTACTTTTGATCCGCAGTTGGAACCGCGAGGTGAAGCTAGTAGAACATAAAAGCTTTACACAATTCTTAAAAAAATCCAATTCGTTATTAACTCATCTTCTCTCATCTTTTTTTAAACGAAATGCCAGTAATCCGCAAACTCGATAAGTCTGTTGGGAAAAGGAACAACAAAATTTCATTTTACAATGTTCAGCCACTGTTCAGACAACCCTATTAAGTGAAACTTATGTTTCGCAGAAATTTTAAATGTAATATAAAGTCAGTGTCTAAAGTAGATACAAAAAGTAAGCCCATTTATGTTAGCTATACTATCTATTGCGTTTATTTCCCGTGTTGATAACGCTTGTACTACAAATAGTAACACGGGTAATATTCTCCCGAATCACTACCACTCGCAAGTCAATATAACATTATATCTTGAAATATGTCATCTTGAGGTATGTCTAAATTATCGACGTATATCCTGCAGATGTTGAAAATTTTGATAAAGTTATTGCTTAACTTGAGATTTTAGACTAATTATCACTCAGCTTTCGACATTTGACTGACCCGATAGCTTAGTTGGCCCTAACCCTGCCTTCTGAACTCTGGGTTGTGGGTTCGATTCCCGCCCAGGGCAAACATTTGTGTGATGAACATAGGTGTTTGTTCTGTGTCTGGGTGTTATATTGTATTCTATGTATGTATTTACAAACAAAAAGTATCTAAGTATTGTATCAGTTATCTGGTTCCCATAATACAAGCTTTGCTTAGTTTGGGGCTAGATGGCGTTGTGTGAGATGTCCACACATATTATTATTATATTATATTATTATTTGGCTCTCTTTTTCCAGTCATTACCAGCTAGCTCGTTCATTATAGTCCATTAATTAGGAAACCATGCTAAGACAGCCATTTTGTATTTCTACTGAATTTTGTCTAGACTTAACAACTGTCTACATTTTTCTGTGCGCCATTGCGGATACAACTTATGACCGAATATACTTCTGGGGATCACTTTGGAAGTTTTAAAATACTGTTGTTTTGGAATTTATCATAAAGTTATGAAAGATTTCGCTTTTGTGTATGCGGTTGACAGTTTTCTGTTTTATACTAACGTGTTAGCTTAAAACGCATTGACAAAAATGAGTAGTGTAATTTTTTTTTTTATCTTAATGCTAGTTTTTTTATGTTTTAACTAGTCGTACTCCTGATGTTAAGTGACACGGCTGCCCAGGACAACAGGACAGTGTCACTCGGGTCTCCAAAATATATAGTTTTTTGAGACATTGCGCTGCGCACATCATCCTGATACATCAGTACAGTCTGGTAATAAGATTACTCGACTGTGAGAACAGATCATAAAGTCTCAATTGCCCAGTAATTTCACTAGCTACAGTGCCCTTCAAACCGAAACACAGTAGTGCTGGCACACTACTGCTTGGCGGCAGAATAACTGGCAAAGCGGTGGTATCTACCTAGACGAACTTTGCAAAAAAGTCCTACCACCTAGTAAAGTAAGTAGTAAAGTAAGTTTATACAGACCTGTGATATTTGTATTTCGATCGGTTGCAATTAGGATCTGTGATCGCCTAGCGTATCAACATGCATGGTTGAAATCAAACATTGTCTAATTCACAAGTCTATTAATTATAAATATCGTGCGACTTCATAACATCTATCGTATGAGCGTAATTACTGTTAGAGAATATCGTCCCCTTTTTCAAACTTTCAAAACCAGCTGGCTTGAAAATATTTCGTATAAAACTTTGTACCGGTGCCATCTTTTTACATAACGTACCCATTATCATCTGGGGCGCCGTTTTTATTTACGAAATAGTGTTGGATTAAAGTTAGTATGACAAAAAATATCCAATGGCAGCGGTCGAAAGAGAAGATTTCGGTAACTTTCTATGTTTTCATCACTTGAGAATAATTTAACTTTTTTAAATATTCATACACCTTACGGATGAATGAATAAATATTTGAAACTTTATTATGCTTCTCTTTTTGGTTCAATAATGTTTATGTATACCTGATTATAAAATTGTAGTAGTTAATTAAAGAAATAAAACCGGGTAGAAATGAACGTGTGTGGTGAAATGCAACACTTATCGATTTATTATTATTTTATATCGCATCGTCACTTCCCATCAGGTGAGAGCGCTATCAAACGCTAGACAAGTTTAAAATAAAAATAAAAAAAATCTTACAGTAAAAACCAAGTTTTCATGAAAAAAAAAAAGAGTTTTTCAAATTCGGAATATATTTGTCACTGTAATTAGTGTATGGAAAACTTGGATAGAACAACGGTGTCAGGTCAATTAGTATTAAAATTATAGTCGCTTGTTTAATTTATAATCTGAGAATGAAATAAACAGGGTCGAAAATGACTTCAATTTCACGCATTGTACTTATTCAGTTTTCTTCAAACAACATCAACGTAAAGCTTATATTCAAAACAGTTTGCACACGCAGATAGGTACGTATCTATTGTAGTTCCAATCTTGGACAAGTTATCCCGAACCCTACAGGCTTTACCCAAATAGCTGACCGTGAAATAGATACGGCAGCCTACACAGGCAGGTTTTCTTTGAATGGAACATGCTTATAGTGTATTCTTTATTATATTATGCTTCTCAAAATAAACGTTTGTCTTATCAACCAAAATGTATCAGATGATGGTTGCCACGGCAATAGTACGTCTTTTGATTGTTGGTCAATTTCTATGAAACATAAAAGAATTCGATCGGTTAAAACAAAAATTTGTTTGTTTCAATTGATTTCTTATTTCGATGATATTAGGCCTAGTGGTGCGTTCAGTCTTAGCCCCGAGTTAGTGTCCTGGCGAGATTGGTCTGAAACGACAGCAAGATTACAAAAGTTACAAATAGCCTTAGAAAAACTAGGAAATATGGCAATGGCCATACCACATCACTCACACAACCTAGAACCGATGAGAAAGAAAGTTCTTATGTGACGACCAGGAAGTGAATAAAGCAGCAGCAGCTCAAATTGGCTCACATTGGGAAAAACCTACTTTTTTAATTTTTTTTCTATTTATTTATATATTGTGATAAAAACGACAAGATCAATTACAGTTACCACACAAAGTATTTTATACATTAAGAACAAACAAATAAGGGTTATAAAATAATAAACCAATGGGCTATTACAATAATGTCAAATAAAATAATATAACGTCAAATTTAATAAGATTTAAAAAAAAATTATTCACTAACACTACTGTCGAGATCACAGATATTGTTCCATTGGTCACTCATGCTTTCACAATATGTCAATACTACAGCAACAATGTTAGACCACTTATCAAAAGAAAAATCAAAATCAGCGTTGGCGTCGCAGAGTGCATTGAGGTGGTGTAAAGGGCGAACCAGCGGAGACATGGCTCATGCCCTTGTATGACCGCTATCAATTGAGAAGAGTTTATACTGTCTCCTGTCACCGCGCCTGGTTGACGGGGCCTCAATTCCGTCTGGGACGTATAGCACACACAGTACATTGTGCAAGAATAAACAATCTACAGAATTGCTCAGCACTTTAAGGCACGTGGTGAGCTGATCGAACATCCTTCTCACCTCTAGAGAGTTATAGCCTAAGTGCCCGAGGAGAAACTTGGTCGGATACCGGAATGGGTAGTAACCATAGGTTTCCTTGTAAAGATATCTTAAAAAGGCTTTTTAGACCTTTTCAAGCATCCGTGCATAGCGGTAAACGTCGTCAAGTTGATTAATAATCCAAAGAAGTTTAAAAACTCTGAATTATTATAGCGGAAATCTACCAAAAACTTTGGTTCGATATCATCTGTTCGAGACTTGGCTGCTACTGCGGCCCACTTGGCAACGTACCGGGCCGCTTGTTTCACTTTTATATTTAGTGCCGTCTAAGCTATAGCCTGGCTTCCGGACCTAGTCTGGAGTTGATTATCTTTGCTGTGGAATAGATAGATAGCTTTCGGTATGAAGACATGCGGTTTGCAACGATATGTCTTAACGACTTCACACGATACAATCTGACCTACAAGTCCATTAAAATTTGTAATCACCAAAACGCCTGCAAAGCTTGGTGATTATGTAACCTCCCCTGAATGATTAGCGTCCAAGTGGATTATTAAAGAAGAGCCCTATGACTTCAATAATAGATATATAGATAGTTTTTGGGATGATGATGTGTGATTACGATAACAAATGATAAGACAAAAAAATGAGTTCGTTGAATATATAATGTGATATCGATTCTAGAATTAACAAACGTTACTAGTATAACACTTTTCAAACGTAAATGCGCCGTGAAGTAAAGTCGTCAGAGTTTTAATTTCCATCCAATCTCAACCAACAAGAAAAGCCAAGAGGACAAAGAAAGCCCGCAACGAAAAACATAATAAGCAATTCGTTCGCCTTTTCTTAAAATAGAATTAAGCCATTTAAAAACATTGTGGTACGGCTTCGTTTGGCTGCACTCCGGAACATTTTGAACCGTTCTGGAAATATCTTTTCCATTTGTGAGTTTACTTACAAGTGGCGTGCTTTTGTAAGGATTTTAGTAGAATTATACAAAATTTAATTTAGTTCAGACCCTTGGTTACAAGGGCCAACCTAAACAAACTTACTAATGGTTGCTGGTCTAAGTAGTAAGCGTTTTGTCAGTTAGTATACTAATTTGTAACTCTTAATTCAAAACTCAGCTTTTGTTCTTTACTAATAAATTGGTTAAGCAATGTTTGGTACGGTCATCAGTACAACAAGTGACTGCTACAAAAAATTACCTATTTGTATGCGCTAATACGCTATGTTCCATGGAATGCAGCAAGTCGCAATTAAGCACGGGATCCTTCCACAATACACTGGAGTTAACTGGAAGATAATGTTCTATAGCATTAAGTTCGCCTATGTACCTTCTATTGATGTTGTTAGTGCTACAAAGAATTTTCTGTCTATCTATCTATTCTCTACTTGGTCTGCAATCACAGTAAACAAGATGTCGTCTCATTTCTCAAAAAGCTGACAATGCTGTAAGTTTTTAATACCTTTTTTAAACGGTTTATAACAACCATTTTTGTTGTAAAGTTCATCTCTAGCTTCATGCTCATTAATTAACGTTTTTGGTTCTACTTCCTAATCTTCCCCTTTGTCATTATAAATATCTTTTCTCTTGTCGCATGTCCCACCAAGCCGGGTGGTAACCTGACTTTATTAAATTACCCTGTCTGGGATGTATATAAATTGTCAAATTTATCGCACGTTCTCACGTAGAGAGCGGTCGTCATTTGATGTTGACAATTTTAAGGAGTCAATTTGCGTTTGACAATGTGTCTGGATCTTATTGGGTTGTTGTAAGGTATAATGACTCTTACTCTCAAAAAAAAATTGAAATATATGAAATTTAAGCCTGTGCCGTCTTTTATCTATTAATTCCTATGACTTCATTGGTCTTTAGATTTCTATGTATAGCTTTCATTTGCAATAGTTTTTTCATGATCTTTCTCTCTCCCTATATATCTCCGCCTTTCTATCTGTCCCTCTCATTCTATTTATGTTCGATTCTTTTTAATTTTTTATTATTTATTTAACGAGCTAGTCGTTCACCTGATGTTAAGCGACACAGCCGCCTATAACAGAACAGTGTCACTCGGAACTCCAAAATATAAAGTTTTTTTATTCAAATGTCTATATTTATATTTCAAATCACATATACGTATTGGTATCACTTACAATCGTCACGCTGTTTCTTTTGTTGATTATCTAGTTATTGTATTGTCTTTTATAATTATTTAACGGTTTTATTTAATTTGCTATATTGGTTTTTCTTTTTAATATTATTTAGGCTTACGTTATTTTTTGCTTCTTTTACAGATGCCAGTTACGTTGTTTGCTTTTATTTCTCATCTGTTATTACGTGCATAAGATTTTGTTTAATCTATCTATGGCTAATTCAAATTTATTTGTAACTTACTCAAAATATAGTTCAAAGCATTCAGAAATGTTAGCTTATCTCAACTTGTGAGCAATTATTAAACGCAAATTCCAAATAGACAAGAAACACTAAACCACCACAAGTTACCGAAGTTTCATTCCAATTGTATTCAAGTCAAACAATTTCTACATAAACAATTACACATAGTAGCTGTAATTAAAGTGCGTGTGTTTGTAGAGATAAAAGTTTCTCGGAATAATCATGAATAGTTAGTAGAATTGTTGTAACTTTGTGTAACTATTAACCATGAACTAAAGACTTTGATACTCGGCCTAAGCATCATATAGATTTTTTTATTGTAAGGAGTCTTTTGGGACCGCATTTTCTAGATATTATAAATTAAAAGTTGACAAAATACTCATTGATTAGGACAGTCATTGTGGATTAATGCACTACACATAGGCACTTGCATGTTGCTTGCATCCTAGACCGGATCGTTACTTAAAAATATTGGTGAAGCGCAAACCTGTAAAATAATTTAAAAAAAATGCATCAAAACTAGTTTATTAGCGAAAACATTTGGACGGTTTGTAACAAAAAAAAGAAGTTCTTTTCAACAGCCGTATTTCGCTTTTTCTTTTAAGTTAATATGACTTTTCAACAACACTGCACAGTGGAGATAATATTCAAGTTAACCAGAAAAAACTGGCTAAGGCATTCACATAAGCTTTATTAAAAACCTAAATTATGTAACGTGTGCGTTCGCTAAATTCTAATACGCAAGTGCCCGTCTGCACTTAAGCTTAACTCTTAAGTTTGCACTTAGTTTATCTAGGAAGTACCCGAATGCGTTGTAGTCAGTACGTTATCACTATAAATGCGAGCTCAAGAGCTGATAAACTTTAGTGTGGACGGGCGGAAGTGTTTCCAATGACTTTGTTAAGAACCCTATTCGCTCTAGTCTTCATCATCATGATCATCAACAACCTGAAAACGTCTACTTCTTGGGTTTATTCCGCTGCCAGTTCTCTGCATGCACTCACAGCCAGATCTTACAGCACCCACGGAAACAGATACAGCCTTATTAATAAACACGAACTAGCTTTAGACTAGTTACAACATCTTTTGTCTCTTTCGATCCAGCTAAATATTCCAGTAGCAAAAAAAGGACAAAAGCTGAAGTAACTAATCCGAGCTAATACCTGTTTATTAACAAGGCTGATAGGGTCTAGGTAGTCTTAAAGAAACCCATTCTAACAGTCGAGAAACAAGGAAAAATAATAACCTACCATAATTTGATTCTATTCATCAATATTATTTAAGACTTTACAAAATTATGTATGTAACATGAATGTAACGATGAAGGGATAAGATAACTTGTCTTGTAAACAGAGATCATTCTGAGCGTCTGGTTTAAAGTGAAGTTTGTAACGAGTTATGACACTGTACTGTGAACCAGTACGTAATCTTACGCTATTGTGATTATTTGTCTTAGAAGAATACATAATGAGTGCAAGAGTGCTAAAATTTTGCTTCTGCTTTATGTAGTTGAGTTATTAACTTACAAGAACTTAAAGAAAGAAGAAAGAAAGAAAAAACTTTTATTCGGGACACACAACTGATAAAAAAATACGTAACACCAAAACAATAAAACAATGCTACATGGTGTCACGAATGGGCTCTGACACAGCATACAATTAAGGTCCTAAGACCTTAATAACTGATTTTCAGTCGGAACACATTTGTGGCACCACGAACGTCAGGCATACTTAACATATTAATACAATAATTTTACAACATAACAAATAAAAAAGCTTACATGCTGTAGACAAAAATCCAATAAACAAGAACAAACATGAACAAGACATATATAATGATAATAATACTTTAATAAACATAACATGTAATCTGTGGAAGCTGCATATTTCAAGTCAGTGTCAACATAGTCCATTGTCAAACGCCAACGGCCGACCACGGTACGTCACACGTGTGGCCATCGTGCCTTCGTGCATCGTACTTACAAGAAGACTAATGCGTAATTATGTAACTATGTCCAAATAAATTACCACTAATAGTATTTTATCCGCATGATTTCCTATTTTTTGGGTAGACAGGGGCTATTCATTGATCAAAGACAGAACCCAACTTGCTTTCTGAAATAATATTTGTAATGGCGGAGACTTCGTGATACGCAGTTAAAGATTACGCTTAATTGGCTTGGCCTGAGTTCTGAGTATCTGGTCTGAAGTGAAGTTTGTAACGAGTTATGACACTGCGTACTGTGAACCAGTACGTAAGCTTACGCTGTCGTGATTATTTGTCTTAGAAGAAGACATAAAGAACGCAAGAGTGCTAAAATTTTGCTACTGCTTTGGTTATTGAAGCTATTTTAATAAATAATGTTACGTTTAATGAACGTTCAATAAATCAATACAAGTATTGACGAGGTTGTGGAAAAATAAGTAATCCGCCATTTTGCGGCGGCGGCCATCTTAGATTCTCAAAAGTACTGAATATATTCGACTGTATTTTTATCAGAACGATATCTGTGTACCTACCAAATTTTAATTTCAGATCAAACTGTCAACAAGAAAGGGATAAAAATTTAATTACTAACTTTGAACCCAACATCCAAAAACAAACGGGTCAAGTTAAATAAAACCGTTTAAAACCGTAAATTTTAATTAATTTTCTCTACCGCTTGCTTGGTACTAAGTTACTGTTATGGTTGCTAGGGATAGGCATTGTTCTATTAAAGTAATGTAAGTGACATAAGTTTGATATAAGATGGGTATTCACCCATCTTATAATTAAATATAAATCTTAGAATGCACGAAATTAGGAAAATTCAGTACACGACGTTGATATAATGTTAAGGCTCAAAGCAGCAAGCAACACTGTCCCTTTGAATCTACTTATAGAAAACGCCACGATATCTAACTATAATCCTGACCTTGTTTATAAATAATTCATTATTTTGTGAGAAATAACTCGGTTTTATTTATATCAGCTAAAAAAGAAATTAAGTCTGTCTAGACCATTTCTTTTCAGTCTTGATAATCACCATTTATAATAAAACTGTTTCCAAGCAACCATTTGCTAGTCTGTAGTATTCGATCCAAAAACTTAAATAGAATACAAGAAAAACAATGTGCGTTCACTTGTTTTTCTTTGTGGAAACTCTGATACTAATCTATAACAGTTTTTATCTCAATTAAGATCTCCTCCAACTAAATAAATAAAAATGAAATGTTTTCTCTTAACCAAATTGCTGAGCTTTTTGTTTATTCTTCAAAAGGAGTTCATATATCAGAATTGCGGTCATTACTGACTCACGGCTGGAGATAAACAACGAATCTCGCAAAACAACAAAACATCCATACAGTGGCAGAAGCAGTGACATCAGTAAGCCAAGTCCATTGAGTTGATTAGAAAATACGCTACAGTGGTATTTTCTAATCAAATCTTTAGTTCCATGCTATGATAGAATTGATAGATAGCTAGATAGAAAATTCTTTATTGCACAAACAACAACAATTGAAGGTACATAGGCGAACTTAATGCTATCGAGCATTATCTTCCAGTTAACCCTGGTGTATTGTGGAAGGCTTAATGCGGTAGTGCAACAATAATGGGATATAAAAGAAAAGAAAACAACAACTTAACTATATGTCTAAACTGGTGATAATACAAATAACACCATAATAAATATACAAAATTAAATACAATAATATAAATATAATACTTATTATAATATACATACATATATAAATAATTAGATGGATTGCTTTCAGTTCGCGATTTGATTTTGAAGAGTTAAGTAGTGGTTATAGACTTTAGATTTAAATACCTCAATTGATGATGAGTGCATTTTATTTTTAAAGATATTTAATTTAAGATATTTAATTTAAGATACTAAGGATATATATACAATTATAAAGTGTCAGTACTTTGTCAAGTTTCGCTGGTAGGTATGAACCTAATGTTTTTGTATTATGTTGTTTGTGTGTTTTTTTTTATTCTCTATACGATATTAAGATAAATATTATTGAGTTTTGCTTGTATCTTTTAATTATGTTTTAACTTCCACCGTAACCGGAACTCGGTTGCGATCATCATCTTAAATCTCAACTTATCTTTGCGGTGTAAGTAATCAATCGTTGAGTTGAAGCTTATTGTATATTTCCGACGTAAGTAAGTCAAATGCTTACATATTTCAGATTTTTAGGTTATGTGTAGAATTATAATTATAACTAATTAAATGCTTTAGAAGCAAGACGGTAAGAAAAAATATTTGATATATTTTTTCTATTTCATTATGTTAATGTTGAAATATTGCAACGACTAAAATGACTTGCGACGTATATACATAAGTAGTTGCTCATAGCATAGTTGTTTAACTGCAGCGCACTGATTTTCGTGAGACCCGTGGCTTGCATCAAGAAATAATGGTTACTCAATCGACAAGATAATTATATAACCTAATCTATCTTACCAGTACCTACACATACCTAACCCAAAGAAATAAAAAAATTATGTTGTAATCGCGTAAGCTAGGCTACTGACCATACTGCGCTTAGATATAGCAATTTATTTTGATAAGTTTATGGTGTTCTGACCCTTTATTAGAGATGGGTTCTGAACACAAGGTCGGTTAGTTTTAGCTGTCATGAGACAAACAAACCTTGGAGAATCAGTAAACAATGAAATTAACTAGATAAACACTTTGATAATACTATTAAACTGTATTTGATTGTCTAAATTGGCAGTCCCTACTGCTAATTAGAAAATAGAATAATGCGGCTAATAGAACCACCCCTACTTACAGTAGCATCGCAGTAGACAAACGTTAGGATATATGGTGTTCTTGAGTGGAAACTGTGACTTGGAAACGTAGTTTAAGACATCTTTAGCGTTGGAGAGTCAAGTCAAAGATCGGGGTTAGTGTTTCAATAAATCTGTGACCATCAGTTGACAATGTAACCAATACCGGCTGATTTAAAGGCGTGCCTGTTATGAGAGCGGCTTTTAAATCAGCCGGTCACATCACAGGATTTTGATTGTAGGTGAACTTACAATTCACTTACAATCAAAATCCTGTGAAATAATTCGGTGTAGTGGCCTAATAACTTAGTAGGTAGTAGGCCTGCATTCTGAACTGAAGGTTGTAGATTTGATTCCTACTCAAGACAATCGTTTGTGTGATGAACGTTGATGTTTGATCTGTACCTAGGTGTTATATTGGGTTAAAACTATGTAATTATAAATGAAAAATATATAAGTATTAAGTGTTCTGCGTATAAATTATTTGGTTCCCATAACACAAGTTTTAATGAGTTTGGTAAATTGCACTGTGTAAAATGTGCATGTGCATAATACTTTGAGCAATTTTTGAATACCGCGTCTCAATTTCGGAGAAGTTTTTCAAGAAGACTAACGCATAAATATGTAACTAAATCCAATAAAATTATCATTAATAGCACTTTATCTGCACAATTTCCTATTGTTTGGGTAGACAGAGGCTGTTTATTGAGCAAGGACAAAACCCAACTTGCTTTCTGAAATAATATTTGTAATGGCAGTGACTTCGTGATACGCAGTTAAAGATTACGCTAAATTGGCTTGACCTGGTACACGGCTTTAGATGAAATCTACGGCAAACGTCATGTTTGTTGAATTGAATACCGCATTGTGGCCACTTACTGCTTAAACCCTTTACACACTAAACAACTAACCCAAGTCGGTTAGGTTTGCGGTCGCACACCACACCGATTTTCATGAAACATGTTCCGATCATACCACGTTATACGCCACTACCGCACTCCCAAACATCGCATGTTAGACAAATATATTCGGTCTCAGATGTACGGTAAACACGGTTTATCAATTTTTATGCCCGCTCGTGGCATCGCAAACAAAAGCAGGCAATTTTTTTGCGCGGCCATAAAAACTTCGTACCCGACGACAAACAAACAGTCTTGGTTATGTGGTATTTTGGATGGACTGGAGTTGATTGAGGTGTTTTGGCAGATCCTTGTTGATGGGAGAACGTATTCGGATTCATTTTTTATACACCAAATTGTAGTAGTAAAAGCGTTGGTCGTAAAGCTATATCACCATCGGTTTTTTTGCGGTGGATTCTGTTTAGTTATTATTTGGCCGGTTTCATTGTATTTGATGTTTTATAACAAATGAATAAAGTTGTATATGTAGATGACTTGATATTTGAGTGAATGTTTAATAAGAAGAATGAAATTTCCGCAATAGATCAGTCAATTATCATACACTCGCGGAGATTCAAAACATCTTGAAACGAACTGGTTTACATCATATCGTATTCATCATCATCCTTATCATCACTCTGAACGCGTCCACTGCGTAATATAAACTACTTTTTTTCTACAGCCCCTTGCGGTTTTGGTGGACCAAGTCATTAGTATGTCTAGCGAATATTTTGTTCTGTGTTTGGGTGTTGTGGGACTATGCTCCTCGTAGTTTCTGCGTCCCTAGATGCAGGGAATGCTAATAAGGGTCCAGGATCTATGTATGTGATCATTGGCTCATAACCCGGAGGTGACCTATGGGTTGTGAGCCGATCTGCTCAACCACTACACCATAGGGGCTGTCCACATTTGTAAAAATACTTTTTATACTGGAAAATTGTATCTACTATTAATATTAAATGAAAATAAATAACGTCGGTTGTGACGGTCCGTAAACATAAAATTTCTGTAAATCAGACACTTTTTTTGATTTCACCGTTGCGGCTCACATTTTTCATTTTAAACAATGTCGGGAAAGGTTCCAGGTCAGTAAACTTTCTACGATGGTTTTCTTGGAGTTCCTTTTTGCAGGATTCTATTATTAACTACTCGCGCCCCGCGGTTTCACCCGCGGATAAATAGTATTTTAATTATTTACTCATCCCACGGGATTTTATTTTTCCGGAATAAAATGTAGCCTACATGTTAATATATAGTATATATAAGCTATCTTGGTACCGAATTTCATTCAAATCCATTCAGTTGTTTAAGCGTGAAGGAGTAACAAACATACACACATACAAACTTTTGCTTTTATAATATTAGTGTGAAGTGTTATGGTGTGATGTTATGTACCTACGCATAACAATTTTTAATGACTCGTGCCTTAATAGGTCAGTGATGAGTAAATTCTGACGTGTGGAATATGGGCTTGACATTTCAGAAAAAAAATATTGGAAAACAGCAAGTTTTATAGAATTTTAATAAACAATGGCCTATATTTTTGCGGTATACTTTTCATTTATATTATGCAACTCTGTTAAACCGATACTGATACGGTAATTAAGTTCCTCCGGGCTTATCTCATAAATTTTGAGGACATATAATGCTTTCCTATGGATATTTAAAACTACACAGGAGGGGAAAGTAGAACTTGCATGGTGCGAGGTTCATCGGCAGCCTGAAGACGTCCACTACTGAAGATTAGGCCTCCTGATGGAGAAAGCCACTTTGAGCGGCTGGTTACATCTTGCATCCATCAGCTCCCCATGGCTTTGACCAGCTGGGCGATCACGTAACTCAATTGCAACCAATAGAAACACAAATTTATATGGATTTACTGACATGACTGTTTGGACTGTTTCAATACGCAGTTTATGTGCATAGTTAGCATGGAGATTTCTCCTGTTGCATTGCAATCAAATTTTTGTGAACACCCCCCTGATCATAAATCCATCTATTGACTGACCCGATAGCTTAGTTGGTAGTATCCCTGCCTTCTGAACTGTGGGTTGTGGGTTCGATTCCCACCCAGGAAATAACATTTTGTGTAATGAACATAGGTGTTTGTTCTGTGTCTGGGTGTTATATTGTATTCTATGTATGTATTTACAAACAAAAAGTATCGTAAGTATTGTATCAGCTATCTGGTTCCACAAATACAAGCTTTGCTTAGTTTGGGGCTAGATGGCGTTGTGTGAGGTGTCCACACATATTATATTATTATTATCTAGTAGAGGGCTGGCCTACGCTGTGTCTTCCAGTTCGTGATCGCCGGTGCGAGGTTAAAAATAAATAAATTCCCTTTAAATACTATTAATTATTGTGTAGCTGTTATTTTTCAACCTACAGATATATTTCCTTTGCTCTTTGAGATAATACTATTTATTAACCCGTGAATAGCATGACTCCATATTATTTTTAACATTGAATTTTGCATCTCTTTCACACAGCCATACTTTTAAAGTAGCCCTAGTTATCGAACCGCTTTGACCCAAATGGGGCTCAAAACCACAATGTCAGTTGGGCCCGATTTGGTTGAAATTTGTCAATGTTTTAAATTGGAATTATTTTGTGGGTTGGGCTATTTTTCAATTTTAATATTGACGATCTACGTGTTAAAAAATGGTTTTTAATCTTGGGGTGGTTCTTTTAACACGCAGCTGAGACCACACAGCCAAACAAGTCTTTATTTATAATTTATGATTCACGTCATGTGAGTTTTTTTCACCCTTTTTTCTTTTCAATTATGTAATTTTTTTTGTTTTTATTGTATTGGTGCACATAACAGTTATGTTATTCACACTGTTGGATTGCCTTATTAATTTAATAAATATGTGTATTACACATGTTTATTACATGTAATAGAAAATATATTGATAAACAACATGATTTAAAAATTACATAATAAACAATTCATAATCCAATCACACTCGCTCTGCCTGATTCAAAACAGTGGTAATATATTCTAGTGTCTGAAATTACATATTCGATGTTTTTTTTATTTTAATTTTTTTATTACACTATCCATAAATTCAGTTTATTTTCCTTAAATATTTTGTATACCTACATTATGTGTATTCTTTTATTTCTGTCTACAATTTTCCGATCAATATCATACGCCTCGCTTGTGTTATTAATATCTTGCGTCTAGATTCTAGACAACAATTTGCATACCCTTAGCATTATTCAATTCTCTAATCAAATGCAATATGCATTCAGGAAATTGAGTAACAGATGCAGATGGAGGTTGATATTAACGTCTAGTTGAACTGACGGATTTAACGCATAATGACACATACGCGAAAAAGCGCTTACGCGTAATGATTCTTACAAAAGATGACGTTTACGCATAATGACTCATATGCAAACTGACACATATGCATAACGTTGAGGATATTTATGCATAATGACGTATAGACTCACACCCTCTCATCCTCTCCACAGTCTTCACCATGCCCACCCACACACACACACACACACCCACACACACACACACACACACACACACACACACACACACACACACACACACATACACACATACACACACGCATACACACATGCACACACGCACACACACACACATTGTCTATGCCTTTAGTTTTATTGTTATTACTAACTTATCGTAATAGTTTAACCTCGAAAAAAATTAGCTCCAGAAGAAGAGAAGAGCTAACTAGCAGCAAGTACTGCTCCGTTCTGGTTTGAAGGGCACTGTAGCTATTGAAATTACTGGGCAAATAAGATTTTATGACCTGATCTCACAGTCTAGTAATCTTTTTACTAGATTGTGCTGATGTCTCAGGATGTATGACGTCCGTAGTGTAGTGTCATACAAAACTCTATACTTTAAAGTTCCAGTTTACATTGCAATTGATATGGGCAGCCGTGTCACTTCACATCAGGTCGTGGTTAGCTCGTCACGTCAATGATAAGTTCCAACTAGAATTTACTCAATATACGAGTACTTACTTAAGTTAAAAGAATATAAATTTAGCAACTTATTTTTAAGTTATACTACCTATATAAAATGACAATATCAAAATTTAAAAAAATTGTTACCTTTATTATTTTTTTTATATGTTAAAGAATGACGAATTATTAATGAAGTTATGGTACTTTACATAGACCTAATAACAATCATTCACACCTACACAACACAGATAACCTCATTAGTGATTTAAGATAAATTTCTGGAAGGTCACGCTTGAGTCTATCAATCATCTATTTATTTTATATTTTTACTTGTTGTGCCCCGTGGTTTCAGCCACGATTAAAAAGTATTTTAATAATTTGCTCATCCCATGAAAAAATTTCACTTTTCCGGGATAAAATGTAACCTATATGTTAATCCAGTGTATAAGCTGTTTTGGTACCGAATTTCATCTAGATCCATTCAGCCGTTTGAGCATGAAGGAGTAACAAACATACACACATACACACAAACACACATACAAACTTTCGCCTTTATAATATTAGTGTGAAGTGTGAATAGTGTGATTTCATTCATTATTTCATACAAAATACCTATTTACTAACTAATTTAAATCGCAAATAAGGGTTAAGTCCCGAATAAACCTCAAACTTAACCTGTTGTTTAATTATTCATTTTAACCTAGTTCGACGCAGCTTAAACTCAGCTTAGTTAACCTGGTTATATTGTAAAACTGGCCCTTAGCAAACGTATTATAAACGCTACGCGCAGAGATCCTATAATCCCCAGGCGTAATCAAGTTTTCCTGTATTAATATTGACATTTAATGTAAGCAAGTATTTCATGATTGCGTGCCCATGGGGAAATGTACGGTTTAGTAAGTTCTTAATAACGTATCTTTGATAAGTTATGGGGGCTTTACATGGGTCGATTTTCGCCGTGCGGCTAGTCGCTCCACAAATTGTCTCACCAAGCCGCATCGCTAGCATATATACAGGGGACTAAAATCGCACGTGCCTCAGTCCTTTGAAAATGTTGAGCAAAATAAGTGTTCGCTGGAATTTAAATAGTTCGTTAATATCTACCGTGTAAACTGATGGTTTACAACACTGGTACCCAAACTTATTTTGTCTACTGCTCCATTTTTTCACCTACTTAAAGGTTTTTAAGTAGGTGAAAAAATGGGGCGCTAAAAAATAATTTGCTCTCAAAGTGGGCAGTAGACAATATAAGTTTGGGAACCCCTGTTACATTATGTTATAGTTATAGTGGTTACTATATCCCCATTTTTGTCTGGGTCTCTCACTGCCCCCCTTTGGGCCTGCAGTGCCTCAAGGAGGGGTTATCTCAGACTTTGGGGAAGGATGGTTTACACGGTCGATTATAATCACCAGCTGCATGCGGCCGCTCGCCGTGCAGCCAAAATCAAACTTTGGGGGCTAGCGGTTTTAGCCATGTGCGACCTAGCCGAATTGCCATTTACACAGTAAATTTCCACCGCTCGGCAAAAATTGTGCGGCTTTATTCACCCGTGTAAACCCCTCTTTAGCTTTTCAGGCGCGGCTGCGATGATGGCTGTAACCTCTATCTTACTCTATTAAATATTCAAAAGGTTTGGAGCTTCCAAAATTAACTCTATTACTTTGGTATAGAATACGTTTTTACGTATTGACTAATTTTGAATAAAAAGAATTAAAATTCACAAAAAAAATCTAGTGATTTTTGTATTAAAGCATCTGAACTATTGGCTCTAGTCACCACTTTATCCTCTTCTACTGTTTTAAGCCCTTGTTGTTTCAAACTTTCAACTTTTTTTAAACACATTTTTTTTGTATGAGTTTCATTTAGCTATCACATTGAGATAGAACATTTTTTATCATGGTAAAAATTGTAGTGTTTAAAACAAGCAATTTCTACTTATGTGTTAAACAAAAAATAGAGCAAAATCGAGATAGATCGCATTGAACGACATTCTTTGTCTCACTACAAAACAAAAATGTTAGGTTAGAGTTTTCCATCACAAAACAAGTATCAACTACTTAAACTTTATAAGCAATTTTGGACTCTATCTCCCAACAAAATATATTACAAATTCCAAACGAAGTAACATAATGATTAACGCCAGCTGTAAAATTCGGAGCACGACTGCAATGTAAAAAACTTATTTCTCCCTCGCACGTCCGTGGTGTCCGAAACCCGGATCATATCGCGCATTTTACAGGCTTTTACAGGATACTGTTTTATTTTTACACTCTACGTTTTGTACAGTTATTCCGCGAATGTGTTTTATACGTTATGGAACGGTACAAGAATACAAAATGTTAACATTGATGATAGCGGTTGCGGAAAATTGTTCGAAATGAAGATTGCTTTTTGAAATATTATTTTTTGTGAATTTGAGTTTGATTCTGTTACACAAAGTTCACAGATTTTATTTGTGCATGTAATAAGTACGTAGAAGCACCGTTTTTGAAGTAACTTTTATACGCATGCGTGACTTGGCGAGTAAGCTGGTAAATGCGAGGCGAACGGAAGTTGAAACGTTTTAACTTTGTTATGTTGGTAATGGACTCATTATCAACAAAACAAAGTTAAAAAATGAATTATTACGTTGGTATGCCCGGTAAAATTACAATTTACAATTGTCAAGATGGTATTAACATTAAACAAAGCAAAAACAAAGATATATTGCATAGTTGGAGCTAAACTAAAGAAGTTTTACTTCAGTCGTGTGGTCTAAAGCACACTCGATTTTTTATCGAGAATGTTCTACTAGTGTATATTCGTTTGATTAGGCAACGCAACTACCACAAGAAGCCAGATTGTGTCGCTCTACTAATTCTGCCTTGGAGCATTTGCGTGTAGTCTGCTATTGACATTAACATGGGTGCAGATGCTTGAAAATTGGAGTCATATAATTATGGTACATTGTGTATTGTTTTACGTCTGTCGCAGATATTTTGAGCTCTATTGGATGGAGAAAAAGAGGAAGTGTATTATTATTGGTTCAGAACAATTTGAAATGATGGCGTATATGTCCAAAACATGAGAACGTTTGAACATTTTGTGATATCAGCTAAGGGATGTGAAGTTAGCTTTGCCAAAAAGATTTTAACCAAATTTAATAAACAATGCGGAAATTGATAGACAAAGTTTTTATTTCTAAAAAGGAGTAAATTGTTACTGAAAAGTATTGTTACTGATCTTTATAAAAAAAAACAGTTTTAAATTAATATAAAAATAGAAAGACGCTTTAAAAAAAGTCTTTCCTTTTTCAGACACGAAGAGGCCACAAATCATTCTTATCTCACTGAATTCAGATCGAGGTGAAACAAATTACGAAAGATTTAAAAATAAAATTGGGATGTAATAAACTATTTTGGATATTAAAATTAAGAATATTATTTGTCTATTCATCTATCTGTTTATAAATGGCTTTGTGCTAACTCCTATGTTTTTTTAAGGATGTAGATAGCAAACAAGCATAGCTTCCTTATGGGAAGACATTACCGTAGGCCATGGACGTCTGTACCTCTAGATAATTAATGCATTGCTTATGTGATAATACATTTGACCCTGTTTTTAAAATGATGCATGTTATAGTTTTAGGGAAACACCGCTGATTGAAATCCAACAAGCTTACACACACTCCAACCGCATGAATTCTAGCCCTTATTTATTTATTATGTAGGTTTACAGCACCGACCACCGTACACACGCTATGACATGGCTGTCGCCAGCCTTTCCGATACCTAACTATGTGGTTGGTGTTTTACCGTACATCTGTAACACATCTTACAGATGAATTATGATTATATACTCAGGCGGGAGGGCTAGAATCCATGCGGTTGAATGCATGGTATTATTATTACATCTTGTCGGTGTCAGCGGTGGAACATCTGTTAAGGGTTTAAGAAAGTTTAGACCCCAAACAGCTGGAGGTTTAATAAACTACTCCTCAAACTAACTTGCAGTTTTAGTTTTTTTTTAACTCAACAAACAATAAACAAAGATAAATGAGGCGTTCAAAATTGTATCAACAAAAAAATCTGGTTGAAACTTTATATTGTAGTACGTGGCATTATCAGTCAGTGACTTTAATGGCAAACTCAAGGTTCTGTTAATATTTTGATGAGATTCAGGGCTCTTGTGTGAGTAGGTGTTTTTAATTAAACGCTGCTAAATGTGAGTTTATACAACTCTCTATTTTGAGTAGTTGTAATTTTGCGTAAATTACGCTATTTTGCTTAGGCATGTTTCATATCATATAAATATGTATTATTCATATAAAGCATGTGTTATCAACGTATGTGTCATTTCACGCAGTGACTTTCGAGTAATTTTGGGTGTGTGTCATTCTGTGTAATATTTAATTATGACTAGCTAACAAATCCACTTTAAGATATTCTGAGCTTCTACACAAACCAACTCTAATTGAGAACCTTTGATATTTTTCCTAGCTGAAAATGATATAATAGTAATAATAACACAAGATAAAAGTTTTCAACACGTAATGATGTGGAAAAATATTATTCGTTATATTCTCAGGTAAATATTAGTGAAAACGATAACTTTTTTCATAACTTTCACGCCTTTTTGCTCATGATCGTTCAAAACGTCGCCTTGATAATGTGGAACCAACTTCAGTGGAAAATTCCTTCATATTTCTACGTTTTTCGTTAGAAAATATATTGGTGCGACGGTGTCATATTTCTGTTTGATAGGATTATGTGTCTCTCTTAAAGTTTAAAATAAAATATAGAGAAAGAATTTTCTTTATGCGGAGAAACTCGCTTGGGAACAATAAAATTGTTTGTTTTGGCATTGAGTATTATTGGAAGAGATTTATTGAAATTGGCTTTGTAAACAGCAGTTTCCTGAATGAACTCTGTAGATTTCCAAGAATTAAGTTGTATTATTGTGGTTAAAGAAAGGTTTTTAATATATGAAGTGGATTTTCAAAATATACGAAGCTTTTTTTACAATAGACAACTAAAACAGAAAAAAATAAAAAAGAAACTTAATCTAACAAATCACTACCAGTAGGCAACGTGTCCAATACGCTGGCAGCATTGCCACGTTGAATGGCAATGTTCAATCTTTGGCCAAAGTAGAGGCCAGCATTTTCGTCACGTGTTGTTTCGACCAGATGTTTAGAAAAGTCCTTAAAAATTTGGTAAGCGTAAGGTGAGTCTCGGTCACTCGGTCTTAAAAAAAAGTTAAGATAAAATTAGTGTAGGTATAAAGTAAAAACAAAATACAACAGTAGAATAGTTTTCTGGACTTTTACAGCGAAACTTAAACTATTGAACTTATTGGGCCACGTGTAACTGAATAAGTTGTTGACTGGCCCGATAGCTCAGTTGGTAGTATCCCTGCCTTCTGAACTGCAGGTCGCGGGTTCAATTCCCACCCAGGACAAACATTTGTGTGATGAACATCGATGTTTGTTCTGTGTCTGGGTGTTTATATTGATTTCTATGTATGTATTTACAAACAAAAAGTATCTAAGTAGGTATTGTATCAGTTATCTGGTTCCCATAGTACAGGCTTTGCTTAGTTTGGGGCTAGATGGCGCTGTGTGAAATGTCTACACATATTTGTTATGTTATTATTATTATTAATTTTTTTAAGCGCCGGTTTCTATTTTAGTTCAGCGGCTCAAACTTGTTTAAAACGGTTACAATAAAATACCCTCACATATTAGAAATATATGTTCATTTAACTCATTCAAGAAGCAATTGATACCTTACGACGGAGGAGTTGCTGAAGTGAACATTTTAAATTATGTCTTATTGGAATGTTATATTACTTAAGCACGCACTTATATTTATGTTACTACGAGCTTCTGCCCGCAGCTTCGCCCGTGGCGTGGCTTATGGGAAAATAGTTCAATCACTCATTTCACCCTTTTAAGGGTGGAATTTCAAAAAATCCTTTCTTAGCAAATACCTACGTCATAACATCTACCTGCATGCCAAATTTCAGCCCGATCAGTCCAGTGGTTTGGGCTGTGCATTGATAGATCACTATGTCAGTCAGTCAGTCACCTTTGAGCTATATATATTTAGATTTTAAAATGTGCGTCTTAATTGTCATGATTGTTTACAATAAATACTCTACGATAAAAAAAAAGTGCAATTACTTTTTCTGAGTCTGGGTGTTGTGGGACCATGGCCCTCGTAGTTGCTGGGTCCCTAGACATAGGGAATCCTAGTTAGGCTCCAAGATCTATGAATATGATCGTTGCTGGGCGCTAAATTATTATTATTTATATGACTGGCCTGACTGCTCAGTTGGTAGTAGCTCTGCCTTCTGAGCTGTAGGTTGTGGGTTCGATTCCCACCCAGGACAAATAATTGTGTGATAAACATCAGTGTTTGTTCTGTGTCTGGGTGTTATATTGTATTCTATGTATGTATTTACAAACAAAAAGAATCTAAGTATTGTATCAGTTATCTGGTACCTATAGTACAAGCTTTGCTTAGTTTGGGGCTAGATGGCGCTGTGTAAATGTCCACCAATATTTATTTATTTATTATTATGATAATAAAATTTCAGGACATACATCCAAGTGAAGTTGAATAAAGGCTCATAATCATAGAATTATAAAAGCGGAACTCTTATTTCTATATACAAAGAGCATATGTAATTCCAACTCACTGGCTTCGTGATTCCGGCTCATCCGATAATCTGCCCCCTGACGTCATTTCCATATCCATCAGTCTTGGACCCTAAAACATCATATCGTGTTTTGATAGGCGAAATACCTTTCGGAATACGCCCTTCATACATATTTCGAAGGGATGTCGGCACCATTCATAGCTAATATATCAGATGCTCACCTACCTCAAACATATCTGGACTGAATTGACGTTCCATTAAGAAATACGTGACGATATTTTTAGTATATTTAGGGATCCTTAGGAAAAAATGATGTTGTTGAAAAGTATAAGTGGGAGCAAATTATAACCTGCTAGGAAATCACGTATTGTAACCGATAGAAACACACATTTGATTTGACAGTTTGAATACGCAGTTTATGTGCATAGTTAGTATGGAAATTTCTTCTGTTGCATTGCAATCAAAATTTCGTGATCACTCCCCTGGGCTAAAAGTGTATATTATTTTTTAAGTTATTCTTCCTTCTAATTAAGAAAAAAATATTGTTAAAATATTGTTGTTGTACGTTTTTAAATGTTTATCAGTGTGCCACGTTAATTCGACGCGTTACCAAATCGTTGGCACTTATTTAGCACAACGAAGCAGCGAAGCAGCATTGCATTCAACAGGGCAATGCAGCTGTTGGGTACGCTACCTACCGGTACCGGGCTGGAGCTTTTGGACTAGGTCATTATGGCTAGTATATAGTATAAATATTTTTTTGTAAAAGGTGCAGTGCAGTTAGAAGTATTTAGTAATAGTTTTAATATTAATGTAGTAGTTAGTTTCTTAAAATAATAAAGGCGTTTTGCCAATTTAAACTAATTATTGCTCGATAGCCTCTGTGGTGTGTTGAGCAGGTTCGCTCATAACCGGGTTCGATTCCCGCGGCAAGACAAGTATTTGTGCACAAAAAAAAGCGCAAATACTTGTTTTGAGTCTGGGTGTTGTGGGGCTATAGTCTTCGTAGTTCTTGGGTCCCTAGACACAAGGAATCCTAGTTAGGGTCCAGGATCTATGTATGTGATCGTTGGGCGTTATTATTATTCAGTAATATTTTTATTTATATGTTTATTTCTAAAAATTAAATATAATTAACCAACTACGGAACCTTCAACACATGAGGACAACTCGCTCTTGATCGCTTTTTGGTGCCTGCCTGAGACGGGTAAACTGGAGTTGACGGTGCGTGAAACGTGATAAGTCTATTCTTGAATGATAAGAAGTAATGCCTTTTTTATATATTTTTGCGTTGTGATAGTTCTTTTGGTAATATTTCGCCAAAGATTTTTATATAAATACGCGTAATGTTTAGGCTATTGTGTCTCATAGTTGTGTGGGAGTCATGATCAAAGTTGCTAACCAATATTCGTAAACATTTATCTATACATATAAAATTCAAAGTCATGACTGACTGACTTATATATATGAACGCACAGCCTAAACCGCTGGTCCGAGAGACTTGAAATTTGAAGGGTGTGTTCTTTGTCCGTTGATGCCATAATAGACGTCTAAGGGCTAAAGCTAAGGCTAACATCCAGAGAATGCATGAGCAGCATCATTCTCCTCGTACATTAATAATAATAATAACCAAATATTTGTAAGCATTTTACACAGCGCCCTCTAGTCCCAAACTAAGCAAAGCTTGTATGGGAACCAGATAACTGATACAATACTTACATACTTTTTGTTTGTAAATACATAGAATACAATATAACACCCAGACACAGAACAAACATCAATTTTCATCACACAAATGTTTGTCTTGGGTGGGAATCGAACCCACAGGCTCCAGTTCAGAAGGCAGAGCTATACCAACTGAGCTATAAAGCCAATCATCATCATCACATTAAAATCATCTGCGATTACCAAGCCACCTGCCAAGCTTGGTGATCATGGGAAACCTTAATAAGCGTCCAAGGAGGCGTTTTATGGGAAAGCATTTTCAGCAGTGAACGTATTCGTTTCTGTTTGTGTAACGTAAGTGATTTGGCAAATGTGAAATTAACCCTATTCATAAGTCTTTTTTTGCAGCCCACCATATTTTTGTTTAGTTTAATTAGGGCATATTCCTATTTCTCACGCCGCTGGGGACCTTTACGGGGACAGACAGGAATAGTGGGAAATGTAAGGTTAGATAAAATAGTTTATTTATTTATTTATTACTTAAATATATTTGGTGCTTAAAGTAACCTAAAATATATACTCTGACAAGAGTGTTGCAATTTGTTAAGGCAAACAGTAACTTATGAAGTAAGCTAAAGGTATTTAAGTATTTACAATGATTTAAACGACATTCCGGCTCATTCGAAATTAAAATCTTTCTTGCTGCAATATTTTCTTATTTTCGGTCTACATTCATATCTCTTTTGTTTCATAAAACACTACCTAATATTTTCACAAAAATAATGAAAAATGTTGCCTCATCGTTCCCATATTTCCAGGTTAATGAGAGCACAAAAGAAGTCTTTCATTAAGACCTGCAGCCGTTACACCTTTAATTAGACTTCAGTGAAGCCACAGAATAAACAGCAGTCTGTACCCAATACTGATTAAAATGTGGTGATGTTTTGGCTAGATGTTGGATTAAGTCGAATTTCGGAACAAATTTTTATTGATTACGAAAAATGTTTATGTTCTACTAGCCATGTGTGTGACCCATTTCCATTTCAGTTTGCTAATTTTGAATGCCATATCGGTATTTTGATTCTCCTGCGTAAATTTAATTTATCTAATCTGATCGTAATGTATTGTCATTAATTTATTTATAAGTTCCTATTTTACAAAAACAGTTGGAAGAATTGTTGATGTAAGAATGCGAAATGTGAATGCGAGGAGAACGGAAGTTGGAGTTGGTTCACGTAGATTTCCATTGTCAACATAACAAAGTTAAAAATTTGTATAATTGTGTTGTTATGTCCGGTAAAATTACAATTTATAATTTTCATGATGGCGGCGTTAACATTAAACAAAGCAAAAACAAAGTTATACCGGCCGATAGATGGAGCTAAACTAAAGAAGTTTTACTTCAGTCGTGTGGTCTCAAGCACACTCGTTTTTTTTTTATTTTTGACATCTGACTGCCGCGTGATTGGATGAGTTGAGCAAAAAAATCAGTCTTGAGTTTACTAGTGAAATGTTACGATGTAACTATATTTTTAAATCTATTTATACATATAAAATTCAAAATCCATACTGACTGACTGATTTATATATCAACGCACAGCCTAAACCACTGCTCCTAGAGACTTGAAATTTGGATGATGTGTTCTTTGTAAAGTCTAGGCATCCACTAAGAAAGGGTTTTTCGAAATTCCACCTATAAGAGGGCGAAGCCGCAAAAAGAAGCTAGTAAAGAGTAAACTTTTAAGAGGTGCCTTTTGTTTTTATTTACTCGTACTATAACACCTACCCATACAAAGATAAATTAGTTTTGAATGGGCAGCATAAAAGATTCTCTGTGACAAAAATCTGCACACACTCTCAGCGTTACATGAAAACGTTATTAGCGTCCCACTCCGCCCTAATGCCTAGGCTAATTAGGCCCTATAGCCTCGTCTAAAGTAAACCCCATTAGGGTGCCCGTAATTGTAAGATCGCCTCTTGCAGGTATGGTAGGGTGGTAGTTTGCTAATTAACTTAGAGTAGCTAAATGGGTTGAATGGGTGAGGTGTAATTCTTGCGCTAGTTTTTTATAGTAACACTAGCTTCTGCCCGCGGCTTCGCCTGCATGGCCTATAGGAAATGAAGAAGAATTTTTTAAAATAGATAGTTCAGCCACCTATTTCACCCTCTTAGGGGTGGTATTTCGAAAAACCCTTGCTTAGTGGATACCTACACTTTACAAAACACACCTTCCAAATTTCAAGTCTCTAGAACCAGTGGTTTAGGTTTGCGTTGATATATCAGTCAGTCAGTCAGGCTTTGAATTTTATATGTACAGATTGTAACTGTTCATAAATCCTCATCGTTCGCACATCAAATGGGGTTTTTGGATTGAAGATCGATAAATCAACATTGTTCATTTTCTTTCGTTTCGTAATATATATTTCGCTTTTTCAAAAATGTATGTATAAATAAAAGTAAAAAAAAAATGAATAAATGATTAATTTTTAATAATCTTTTAAAAAATTTTATAGCATTTATATTCATTGAAATAAAATTGAACCATTGACTGAGTTGTTGGTGGAATTGTTCTTGGGCAGCGGTCGGGAATAATATTAATAATAATAATAACGCCCAACGATCATATACATAGATCGTAGACCCTAACTAGGATTCCTGTGTCTAGGGACCCAGAAACTACGAGGACCATGGTCTCACGACACTCAGAGTCAGAACAAGTATTTGCGCTTTTTTTTTCTGGGCACAAATACTTATCCTGCCGCAGGAATCGAACCCGCTGCCTCCGAGTTATGAGCCGACTTGCTCTACCACCACACCACAGAGGCTCTTAATACAGAGGCTGATGAGTCAATATATATGTATTTTAGTCAATTTATAAAATAATAGGTCTTTACCTATGAAATTGCCGTATTGCAGTACAGACTTTTTCAAACAAAAAAAGTTTTGATTGGCTATGAATTCTAAATTCAAATTAATTTTGTTTTAAAAATATGACATTCTATTTACAATATGAGTCTTTTGTTTATTGATTAGCGTTGTATTTTCATTACATTTCAACATTTTTCCTCATAATGGATACTTTGAAATTTCGTGTAATTATGGAATATGAGTTCCGTCGTGGCACCAACGCGGCACAAACGACACGTAACATCAACGACGTTTACGGAGATAACTGTACAAACGAACGTACAACCCGTTATTGGTTTGCTCGGTTCCGTTCTGGGAATTTTGACTTGAAAAATGAACCTCGTGGTCGTCCGGAAACTTTGGTCAACAATGATGAATTAAAGGCAATTGTGGAAGCTGATGAATCTCAATCTACAGCTGAGCTGGCAGCAGCTTTTGATGTTAGCATCAAAACAATATTGGTCCATTTGCGACAGATTGGCAAGATAAAAAAGCTTGATAGATGGGTGCCCCACGAACTTAACGATCGCCAGCGCAACGTACGCGTCGAGACTTGCCTTGCGCTGCTTAACAGGCACAGAAATGAAGGAATTTTGAACCGAATTGTTACGTGCGACGAAAAATGGATTATTTTTGACAATCGAAAGCGCTCAGCAAGTTGGTTAGATCCTGGTTCGGTACCAAAGCAATGTGTAAAACGAAAAATGACCCCTAGAAAGGTGATGGTCACAGTTCGGTGGTCTAGTGCTGGTGTGATTCATCATAGCTTTTTACAAAACGGCGAGAGCATTACTGCAGATGTGTACATTGAAGAACTGACCACAATGATGGCGAAACTCGCACGTCTGCAACCAGCTTTGGTCAATCGGTCGTCTCCACTGCTACTTCACGACAACGCGCGACCCCATACTGCACAACAGACCGACTCTAAGCTGCATGAGTTGGGTTTGGAAGCTCTCCCTCATCCGCCATACTCACCAGATCTTGCGCCTACCGACTATTACTTTTTCCAAAATTTGGACAACTTTTTAGCGGGAAAAAAATTTAATTCCCGAGAGGCAGTACAAAACGCCTTTGAAGAGTTTGTTGTCTCCCATCCTGCTGATTTTTTCAAGAAGGGCATCCATAAACTGCCACAGCGTTGGCAAAGATGCATTGATTGCAGGGGTGATTACTTTGAATAAAAGAAATAAATAAGTACGAAAAAAAAATACTTTAACTTTTTTCAAACAAAACGGCAATTTCATAGGTAAAGACCTAATATATATTGCTTAATGGCTCCATAAACAAAAACATGGACAATTTTAATCTTTTTTATTGCCTTACATACTGACTGAAGGTGAGTAAACACTGATGGAATGGACAAGATGTATTTACACGACAGATCAAATGAACAAAAAGGTCGGAATAAAAATACTTTATTCATGTTATGAGAATATTTTGAGCTTTGATTACAGATATTTAGAAATAGATGCGATAAAAGTCCCTGGGTTTTCGATTGAGGTTATTTTTGCACCTTTTTTTTGCTTCATTTTTTTACTAGGTGGTAGGACTTTACTGCAAAGTTCGTCTAGGTAGGTACCACCGCTTTGCCAGTTATTCTGCCGCCAAGCAGTAGTGCGCAAGCACTGCTGTGTTCCGGTTTGAAGGGCACTGTAGCTTGTGAAATTACTGGGCAAATGAGACTTTATGATCTGATATCACAGTTTAGTAATCTTATTACTAGATTGTGCTTATGTCTCTGGATGACGTGCGCAGTGCAGTGTCACGTGAACCTCTATACTTTAGAGTTCCGAGTGACACTGCAGCTGGTATAGGCAGCCATGTCGTTTTACATCAGGCGAACGGATAGCTCGTCACGTCATAACTTAAAAAAAAAAAACCTGTAAAGTTCGCCACTGGGATTATACACGAGATACTTGCATGCATATTAAGTAAATTTTTGTCAAATACGAATGTTAAGTATATCTTCTAAATATATATAACTCAAAGGTGACTGACTGATTGACTGACTGTCATAGTGATCTATCAACGCACAGCCCAAACCACTGGACAGATCGTGCTGAAATTTGGCATGCAGGTAGATGTTATGACGTAGACATTTACTAAGAGAATTTTTCGAAATTCCACCCTTAAGAGGGTAAAATGGATGGTTGAATTATTTTCCCATAGGCCACGCCGCGGGCTAAGCTGTGGGCAGAAGCTCATTATGTATACCTATTATTGGCTGACCCGGTAGATAATTTGGAAGTATCATTGCCGTCTGAGTTGTAGGTTGTGGGTTTGATTCCCATAGTACAAGCTTTGCTAAGTTTTGGGGCTAGATGGCACCGTATGAAATGTCCACACATATTTATTTATTGCATAAATCTCCATAGAACTTCACTCACAATAGGGTTATGTGCACAAAAATGACATTCATTCATTAATTCAACAAGTGAAGAGTGGAGTGAAATTTATATCCACAAATTACCTACTTGGTATTTTATGCATCATATAATTATACGACAATATGTGTAAACAAAAACAAAGGAGAAATAAGAACCCGTTTCACACAGTTAGAACATACATTTCCGTACGAGTTGTTTTATGATTGAACTACCGTTTTTCTGATCCAAAGTTTGAGTGACATAGCCAATTATTAGGTAGATGCCATCGAACAACTGACCAGCCATTTTCTTCACTTTGGCCAAGGAACGTGGCATTTTTCTTTTCGCTTGCCTTTCCGCAAGATATCATCAAAATATATGACGCCCAATATTTCCCCGTCGAGCCTCCTTATCAATTCCCAAAGTGTATCTTAAGATACATCGTGTTCAGTTTTAAAGAGACAGTGAAAAATTACAAAGGATAGAGTGATGGATGGGCGCCCGTGCCTACGTTTAAAAACGATTCAGATGCTTAATTTTTCTGTCGTCAGATGTCGTTTTAGTAGCGGGCGAGTGATGGATCGGTTGGGTGAAAAACAAAATACTACCATTGGTTCTCGAACTCAAATCCACATTGATGACTACTACGTTTTTTTATACTTCAAACTGGTCTAGCATTTGAGCACGCTCTCACCTGATAGGAAGTGACGATGCGATCGAAGGTGAAGCATGCTAGCCAAGTAAGTACCTATTCACTTCCTACGTCATATTTCGCCGGAAACACAGACGCTGGCAGGTCATTCCATTCCTTAGCCGTTCTAATTATGAACGTGGAATCAAATCGCAAGACTTTTTGTAAAGTTCGTCTAGGTAGGTACCACCGCTTTGCCAGTTATTCTGCCGCCAAGCAGTAGTGTGCAAGCACTACTGTGTTTCGGTTTGAAGGGCACTGTAGCTAGTGAAATTACTGGGCAATTGAGACTTTATGATCTGTTCTCACAGTCGAGTAATCTTATTACCAGACTGTACTGATGTATCAGGATGATGCGCGCAGCGCAATGTCTCAAAAAACTATATATTTTGGAGACCCGAGTGACACTGTCCTGATGTCCTGGGTGGCCGTGTCACTTAACATCAGGAGTACGACTAGTTAAAACATAAAAAACTAGCATTAAGATAAAAAAAAAAAAAAAATTACACTATTCATTTTTGCCAATGCGTAAAGTGCAAGCACTACTGTGTTCTGGTTTGTAAGGCATTGTTGCTAGTGAAATTCCTGGGCAACTGAAACTTTATGACTAGATCTCTCATGCCCGTCTGTGCTAAAGTTTGAAAGCTACTAAGTTCGCACTTATACCCGTAGCCCCGGTTTTTCATAAGTTTGTCAATTTTCTAGCAAACAATAACGCATTTTCATTAATAGCTACCAAATTCATGTTCTTTTTCCCACAAACAGTATTGTAATTGAAAACCCATGGTAGAGCTAAAATCAATAATGTTAAAAAAACCTAGATTGACAAGTGGATAAGTAAATTTGATAGCACGTTCAACTTAAGCTTGGTAAACTGCTTATTCTCATCACGTTTTATAAAATTGTGGGTACATCCGGCATGAAACGTCTGTTCTTGGGAGGAAAGTGCTTAAGATATGCGACCTTCTAGCTGCGTTTTTAAACGGAATTTTAGTCCAATTTATATGTGAGTGTTTTTTTTTTTTGAGAAAAAGTTTTTTTCTTCTCCAGATATCTTTAATGTAAGAATTTAATCGCCTACCCTCCGTTTTTTGTACGTTTGTTAAACTCGTTTCCACTTCAACACATCAAATACTGAACGCTCATTAGTTTCTGGTTGATCATCGTCTGTTTTTAAGCATTTTGTAATTAATTTGTGAGCTAGCTTATACCCGAGTGCACTTTTTAAATTTTTGTAATCATTTATGCTTTTTCCTCTTTCTTCTTTCGGTTGTAGATTCCATTCTTACGTAATCTTAATAAGGGTTCCTAGTCCATATCGGCAGAGAACTTGGACAATAAGCAGCATAAAATATAACTGTTATAATAGTATGCAAAAACTTTGTAACTGAATCAAAGGGATCAGAAGTACTGGAAAACGTTCTTGTCAAACTTTCCTTACCAAACTCAGGCACAAATAGAATAAGAAATGCTTTTAAAGTAATAATTTTTGCAAAGTATTGTGGTGGTAAAAAAATTAAGTTTTCATGCCTTTTAACGATTTTATATTAATAAAGTTGCGCCCCGTGGTTTCGCCCGCGGTTGAAAAGTATCCTGTCGTTTAATCTGCATTCCAAATTTAATCAAGTTACAGAGATTAATGGTAAAAAAAAATAACACCCATGAACTAAATACATAAAAACTTTCATATTTATAATATTAGTAGGATTTTATCTTTGATACTATCAATTATTTTACAATAACTTTGCGCGAGAAAACGAAATGATTAAGCCAAATGAGGAAAATAAGTTTAATGTAATAATGTTTTAATGTTGATCAGCAAAAGTGAATAGGTAAGTTATGAAAAAAAAAATAAAGTTTCTTACGATTTAGATTGTTTTAAATCCCTTGCCTCACGATTTACTATTTATATACTCAAGGTTTCATTGCATAGTCACAAAATAAATTGCATACTTACATGATTTCAATTGTTTGTGACATTTATGATTTGTATAGTAATATTTCTTGCTTAGAGTAATCAAACAGATTCATATTTATTGCCAAGAAAAAATTTTAATCACTATCGGGATTTATGATAATTTTTCTAATTTAGGATTATTATGCAATGTTTATCGTTGATTAACATCGGGCGAGAAAGTCGTAAAATGCTTTGCCTATCACCAATAAAAAAAATTGTTTGACCTAGTCAAAATCTATGTATGTTGTTGACCGTCAAATTGGCTAGTTGGCGTCTTCTTGCAATAACTAAGGATAAAGTTCATAAAAAACAATACATAAACATAAAACAAAAAGGTTATATTAAAGATTATTACTAGTATCCTAGTAATTTAAGCTGAGATTTTAATCTAATGTTGACACTAACCAAACATGACACGTCAGCCAGACATTGCATAACCTTAGTCAAACATTGCAATGTTTGCTTCATCCAAACTGCGTCCAATTCTGCCGAAAAATTACGAAGTTGACACTCAACATTTTTCCCGTTACCATTAAAATTCACGAGTGTCTAATATATGCCGAGTCGTAAATAAAACGGGGTTACAGCCCCCGAAACCTATTTGGAATGTGTCCAAATATGAATAAATAAAGCGCTGGATATGCTAAATAGTTGCCATAAACAGTCTGTGAGTCACCTTGCGCCATATTTTGCTGTCAAGCGCTGAATACTTGAAAACCTTTAAGGATTTTTTTTTAAATATACACACATATTTATATCGTCATAATCTAATAACACAAATATTACATCACAGGTCTATAGACGACAAAGATCAAACAAAAAATTTTAAGGTAAGTCAAAGGTGTATTTTTAATTTTCTTTGAGAAGACTCATCAATAATTGAAGGGGTGAGAACAAAAAGGGTTAAACTGATTTTTTTCACAAAATGACTTATGTGTATCGTTGGATTCAGCGTGAAATTACCTACAATAATACATTCTCAAAATACGGAAATGAGGCTTAAATTTCGTGATTTTGAGTCTAAAAACGGTTTAACTGTCACAGGAATACAGTTCGCTTAGCATAAAAACATTATTATATTTATTTTATTATGTTATATTTTTACAGTAATTGTATGAATTAGTACTATATTTAGTATTTTAAAATAGAATTAAAACATTTTTAAGCAACTGAAACTTACATAAACCTTTTCTATTACCTCATAAGCACTCTACATTAAAATGAAGCTGTTGTAGTTAATTTTAAAAAAGTCAATTTTCTCTAAACTATCAATTTGTCAGTTAAACCTTTTTTATTCTCAACCCTTCAATTTATATTTATTGTTGAAGTATTGCCATTGAAGTTCTTGGCCATTATTTCCAACTAAAAACTCTTCGAAGACTTCAATATTATTTTAGCACCGTAATTACTTTAACCTCATTTTACGTAATTCGTATCTCAGTCTCAAGACACAGGCTATTGCCTAGTTGGAGCCTCACATACAATTATTATGATACACGTTAATTATATATTATGTTTACACGAAATTATAAATAATGAATACACTTTTTATAATGAATTAATGTATTGATTAATGTAATTAACTTTAGCTGTCTAATTTATAAATAAACAAAGAAATTTTAGATTACCGTAAAATAATAAAAGTAAAGAATTAAAACTTAGTAAGCTATAAATGAAAGAAAAAGAGACATGATAAAAAAGTATATCATCTTAATAACCTTATATATGCATAGTAACTGGTTCTCATTTTCGTCTAAACCACCCAAAGTGTTCTAGGTAGCTGAGCCAACTCTCCAATGACTTTCGCGACTCGCATTTAAATTCCTAATGAAGCTTTTCAAACAAAACGACAAGTTCTAAGAACACATTTCAGCCTGTTAGTAACGAAGTGTCGTCAAACTATTAACTTTATATCTGAGAGAGTGGACGTTTTTAACTGCAGCCTGTCGAACTTAATAGAAGTATCTCAAAGATATATGGAAATGAATAGCATTTCTTAACTATATATACACCCTCATTATCACTCTTTAAACATGCGTAATGCAGTGCGAGCTGTGTCTCTTTGATTATAAAACTTGTATTACCTATTATTGGCTACATTAATATTCTGCTTTTATGTAATTACTATCTATATTATCCTAATGCTGTTGGGCTTTTAATAAATAAATAAATAAATATCGTAATAATAATATATAATACCAGTTGCGCCCCGCGGTTTAACCCGCGGATAAAAAGCATTTTTATTATTTGCTTATCCTACGGGAAAATTTTACGGGATAAAATGTAGCCTATATGTTAACCCAGTGTATAAGATATCTTGGTACCGAATTTCATCCAAATCCATTCAGCCGTTTGAGCGTGAAGGAGTAACAAACATACACACATACAAACTTTCGCCTTTATAATATTAGTGTGATTTTTGTGCAGTTCCTGTTTGTGTTTGGATTTCAAAATTTCATGTTCATATAATATACTAACAAATCAGTTTCTATTTAATTTAACCAAATGACTATTTTATAAAACATTGTAGATAGGTTTATAATTAAGATGAGCTATATTAATAAACTGTTTGTCATTAATTATTAAAAAGAACTACATTCAACTAAAGAAAAGCCGCCGAGAGAAACTTTTCCGAACAACATTTTTGTTTTGTTCCCAGCTTCCAAAGCTAGGCCACTGAGCCACAGTAAATCCCAGTGGACTATCTTCTCCGAGATAAGATGGGTTCGAATCCATTCACGCATAGTAACTTATACCTACATCTTATATAGTTGGTTCACTGATAAATACGCTTTTGTGAAGAGGGGAACAAATGCACTTGTGGTTGGGTAAAAAAATCAGTTGATTTGAAGTTAAACTTCTTTACGCACGCCTAACTTAAGCTGGCAAGGTGAACGGAAATCGGAAGTCGCTAGTTAACGTAGATCTAAATTGTCAACATAACAAAGTTAAAAATGTGTTTTTTTTTGCTTTAACGGACCCTACACACCTAGACTCATAAAAAGTGTTAGAGCTTTTTTTCTGTGCACAAATGCTTGTCCTGTCGCGGGAATCGAACCCGCCACCTCCAGGTTATGAGCCGACCTGCTCAACCACCACACCACCAGAGGCTGTGGTGTGGTGTATTATATTGGTATATCCAGTAAAATGACAATTTAAAATTATCAAGATGGCGACATTAACATCAAGCAAAGAAAAACCAAAGTTATACCGGCCGATAGATGGAGCTAAACTAAATAAATTTTACTTCAGTCGTATTAGTTGTAGCCAACTCCACGCAGCAACAGAAAACGAAAGCCACAACACTGCTGTTTCTATGTTTCTCTGTGAGATAACTTCATGCGACGTATCGCTAGATGCGAAATCTACTTCATAGAAATAAATAGATAGCAGTAAAATCCAGCTGTGTTACGTTGAAGTACGCTATTATTATTCCTTAACAATGTATTGTGTTTGAAATAAAGGTTGATTTTTGATTGGACAATTGCTACGGGCAGATTGAAGAAGCTGGCATTGCCATGTTAAATGGCTCAATATTTGAACAACGAAGAGCAAAGTTATTCACTGTTTTTAAATTTCACTGTGCCATCATAAAATTCAAAATTACTTTTAATGCCTGTTCATGAATAATAATGCCCAAAAAGTTTATTGTATGAAAATTAATGAATATTAATTTTAAGTAAATTTTCGCAGGTGTGTTTTTATGTTTTAATTTAATATATTTCGGGTTTGTACTTGTTTGTAAGGTTCTTTTGTTTTGGGATTACATTAGGTCTTTACCTATGAAATTGCCGTTTTGTTTGAAAAAAGTTGAAGTATTTTTTTTTCGAACTTATTTATTTCTTTTATTCAAAGTAATCACCCCTGCAATCAATGCATCTTTGCCAACGTTGTGGCAGTTTATGGATGCCCTTCTTGAAAAAATCGGCAGGACGGGAGACAATAAACTCTTCAAAGGCGTTTTGTACTGCCTCTCGGGAATTGAATTTTTTTCCCGCTAAAAAGTTGTCCAAATTTTGGAAAAAGTAATAGTCGGTAGGCGCAAGATCTGGTGAGTATGGCGGATGAGGGAGAGCTTCCAAACCCAACTCATGGAGCTTAGAGACGGTCTGTTGTGCAGTATGGGGTCGCGCGTTGTCGTGAAGTAGCAGTGGAGACGACCGATTGACCAAAGCTGGTTGCAGACGTGCGAGTTTCGCCATCATTGTGGTCAGTTCTTCAATGTACACATCTGCAGTAATGCTCTCGCCGTTTTGTAAAAAGCTATGATGAATCACACCAGCACTAGACCACCAAACTGTGACCATCACCTTTCTAGGGGTCATTTTTCGTTTTGCACATTGCTTTGGTACCGAACCAGGATCAAACCAACTTGCTGAGCGCTTTCGATTGTCAAAAAGAATCCATTTTTCGTCGCACGTAACAATTCGGTTTAAAATTCCTTCATTTCTGTGCCTGTTAAGCAGCGCAAGGCAAGTCTCGACGCGTACGTTGCGCTGGCGATCGTTAAGTTCGTGGGGCACCCATCTATCAAGCTTTTTTATCTTGCCAATCTGTCGCAAATGGACCAATATTGTTTTGATGCTAACATCAAAAGCTGCTGCCAGCTCAGCTGTAGATTGAGATTCATCAGCTTCCACAATCACCTTTAATTCATCATTGTTGACCAAAGTTTCCGGACGACCACGAGGTTCATTTTTCAAGTCAAAATTCTCAGAACGGAACCGAGCAAACCAATAACGGGCTGTACGTTCGTTTGTACAGTTCTCTCCGTAAACGTCGTTGATGTTACGTGTCGTTTGTGCCGCGTTGGTGCCACGACGGAACTCATATTCCATAATTACACGAAATTTCAAAGTATCCATTATGAGGAAAAATGTTGAAATGTAATGAAAATACACCGCTAATCAATAAACAAAAGACTTATATTATAAATAGAATGTCATATTTTTAAAACAAAATGAATTTGAATTTAGAATTCATAGCCAATCAAAACTTTTTTTTGTTTGAAAAAGTCTGTACTGCAATACGGCAATTTCATAGGTAAAGACCTATTATATGCTAGGTCAAACAAATTTTGTCAGCTGCTAAAAAATAGAAATTGCCGACACAATCTGGTTCGATTCTCACACGACTAAATATTTTTTTTATTTAAGTGCCGAATTTGCACTAAAATATTCTTAAATTTTTTTTCCGGTGTTACTTGGCTGGCATGCTACACCTTCAATCACATCGTCACTTCCCATCAGGTGAGAGCATGGTCAAATGCTAGACAAGTTTGAAGTTAAAAAAAAAAAACATTTCTCTGAAAATCAAGCTACAATTTTGTTGGAGATTCGGTGAAGTTTTATGATTATCTAATATCATTTCAGTTCTCAAATTTTGTAATATTTATGCGGACTATCAAAAGTTTTTTTCTACAGTTTAGGCTATCCGTATTCTGCCTTGATTCATGCAGCCCAAATATTTATTATATTTTTATTTTTGACGTAAGGAATGTCATAGGATTTTAAAACTATCAATTGGTTAAAATTCAATTAAAAACACGTTCAGCCATCCCACAGAAGCAAACTTTAAAACGAAAAAAAAGCAATTTGTTAAATGCACAAAAAGGTTCAATTCAATTCTATCCACTATCAACAAAATAACCTTTTTCACACTCAGTATTATCGGAAAAGACTGCAGAGCCTGTATCCGACAGGAATTTATTCATGATGTATCCGGCTTTGAGGAAAATATTTTTTTCCCTGCCGTCTGATGGACAATGGATAAAGGATCTGAGACAATATAATATATGTAACTATCAGCGCACCACGGTAGTACGCGCTTTTTCTTTACCAAAGGATTTTTTGGTATTCAATGAATTTAAAAGTAACCAGTTCAATTGGATACACTATTTTCGTTTTGAAACTATACATTTTGTAACATAAACATTAATATTTACAGGCACTCTATAAATAAAAAGTTAAAACTAATAAAACATTATTTACAAAATAAATACGCTATCCAACTCACCACCGCGCGGTAGGGTTCCCAGAATACTGGCAGCATTACCTCGCTGAATTAGAAGACTTAGCTTCTGAGCGAAGTATGTGCCAGCTCTGGGATCCCCCGAGGCGAGAACCAAACGAGTCGAAACTTGTTTAATAAATTTTTTTGTGTCGGACGACCACGGGCCTAATGTTTCTACGGCCAGCGCCACAAACTCGTGATTTGCGCTGACCTGTGCGTATTTGCGCCGTTTTTTTATTTGCGCCTGTTCCGCCGCGGCCCCGACGCTTTGAGCCGTGCTGGAGACGTGAGAAGGTGCCAAGGTATCCACACACGTGGCGTCCCAGACAAGTGTGCGTCCAAGACACCACGGGACTAAGGTGGCACCATCCGGTCTCTTGCCGTCGTCTCTCACCAACCCAGTCGGCTCCAGCGTAGAGGGCACGGATGCTGTGGAGAGTGCCCGCCTGACTAAATCATTGATCGCCCAATGACGAAATAGCCGGCCGGCACTCTTCACACATGAGAGCCCATGTCGTCCGAGTCGGTCCACGCCTTGCCCACATTGGCAGTGATGAGGCTCGCACAGCTTAACCCCCAAACGTAAACCCACGGCTACTAATAATAAAGTATATATATTTATTATTATAAAGTATATATATATAAATTATTATTACATTTTGTAACATAATGGCTAGACACACGTTAATTAAAAGTCGAAATTACTCCGACAGGTTTCGGACATATTCGATGTCCTTCTTCTGGGAGCCAGTACTAACGCAAGCCGTGGCTTTTTCGAGCGTCAGCACGTAACAATACAAACTATACAAATCAATATTTTTTTACACGTTTGGAGGATTTTTTCACATTTTAAAGTTAAGCAATGACATGAGGAGCTAGTCGTTGGCCTGACGTTAAGCGACACAGCTGCTCATATCAGTTGCAGCGTCACTCTTAACTCTAAATATATAAAGTTTTGCGTGAAACTGCACTGCGCACGTCATCTTGAGACATCAGCATTGACTAGTAATAGGATTACTAGAGAGATCCTCATCATCAACAGCCTGGTGACGTCCATAAAGCACCGATTTGACCGACTGTTAATCTTCTGCATGCATTGATTTCCCGCGATTATGGCTCCAACTTTGATTGTGTAATTAGTCTGAAACCCGGGAAAAGCCACAGTATACTTTTTAAACCGACTGGTATAAAAGGAACTGCTCTCAACTTCACTGTATTTTGTAAAAATAAATATTAAATTACAGTTCACGCTTGCAAGGTAATAAATTGTCAAGTGAACAAGTTCCATCCGTATGGGACAATGTCTTTAAAAGAAACTACAATCCAACAGATAAAAAACATACAAACTGAAAACTTCAAGCTTTATACGCAAATCTTTGAAATTATCCTAAAGAAATTTACTTTAGCCAGACTTTAGCTATAAACTAACCTGTGTTTTAAAGTTTGACAGCTCTTAAAGTTCGCAATTATTCGTCACCTATTTGCAATGCATTTGGGTATGTCACAGAAGAATAAGTGCGAACTTAGGAGCTGTAAAGATAGGTATGTAGGTAAGATAGGTATGTAAGTTTCAACTTTGAGCGAAAGACTAGGCTATAACTTTTGATTAAAAAACATGGGAAATCCATTAGGGCTGTAAAAAACTATTTAATATGCATGGATCGAGAAAATATGTTAATGGAGTTTATAATATACCCTTTTGCTATAAGAAAAAACTTATTACGAGGATAATACCTAGTCTTAGCCTCGGAAGGCTTTTAAGAAAAATTAAAGATTTTTTATCACATCTACTCATAAAGAGCTATTTTATTTTTTGTAAACAGGGACTAAAACAGCTGTTATATTATAGAAACTGACATGAGTAGTACTCATCACTACCTACAACTATTACTACTATACACGGCTAACACTCACGAGATATAGTCGAATAACTCGACCGGTGTTCGGGCAATAGCCGCCACCGCCGCCGCGCGTACTTCTTGAGGATGGGCATCTACCATCCTCAAGAAGTACGCGCGGCGGCGGTGGCGGCTCGGCGCTCTAGTGTCCCTTAGATAGTTACTATACTCTTTGCTCTAGTGAGTGTTAGCCGTGTAATAGTTGTAGTTAGCGTTACATACTCTTTGGTTGTAGTTACTAAAATAAGTCTGAGAACTAAAAATTATTTGAATTTGGAATGTGAATATTGTTAGTAAAAGTTCCAGCCACCAAAGAGATCGATCACGAACATTGTATGAACATAAATGATAAATCGCGCAAAGGAGTTTTGGCGGGAACGCGAAAAAGATTGCGTCACCGCATTGTATTATTTTCCAAAACTTGTGTTAGGTTCAGTGTTAGTGAATATAATTGGTAGCATTCTATTCGTTAAGTGCTGCATTACAGGCGTGAGAGTGGTAAAATAATATAATGATGGTGAAACGTTTCTTTTCGTGTTGTTTCGAAAACTCAATAGAAGCTTCAAGTAAAGTGGCCACCACTTTACTAGGAGTATGACTTTGACTAGACTATGACTTGACTTAATGACTTCGACTGTGAATTGACACATATTTGCGTGAAATATCATTAACTTTATAAATTATCAATTACTTGACACTGGCTAAATACACGAAAGTGTGGAGCCAAAAAATAAAAAAAATTACAAAAATCTACGCGAAAAATATTTTGTAATATTTGTATTTGTTATCAATATCAGCCTACACTAGTCCACTGCTAGACATAGGTATCTCCCAAGGCACGCCATTGAGCCCGTTTATAACAAATAATAATAATTTTTGAGAAATATAATACTACACTTTAATATAGTTTATAGAAAAGTAATAATTAATGTAACAATGACTAAAAATATTTTATAACAAGCATTTCAGAAATGCAGTGAAGTGTTTCACAACCGATAGAATTAAGCCATTCAAAAATAAAGTAAACAAAGAAAACAGCAATTCCCAATAGTGCAGTGTATTTCAATAAAAATACCAGTGTATTCGATGTGATGCTAAATATCACGTACATTCAAGTGTTGTTTATTAGCTGACATTTTTTATCGATAATAATTTATATATCTATCGGACTAAGGTATAGTTTCAATTCACACAACATCAGCTGGAAAACGTCCACGTTGAACATAGCCCGCCATAAAACGCCACTTTGGACGCTCATCGTACGGGGCTGCCATAATCATCATATTCTTGGCAGGTGGTAGAAATATTCACGTAACTAGCTTTTTTAGCACATTATAAACTACGATACTAAAATCTCGTTTGTCTGTTTGGTACCAACCTATCTGTTTATTTGTTTTTCTGTACGACAATTCTCAAAAAGTCAAAAGTTCTCGGAACAGCTGATCGAAGTTCGGCCATGTTATTTCACTAACGGAGGTTTATGGAGGCTTAAAGTAAGGTCTTGACTTCACTAAGTTATGGATGTCCACACATATTATTTATTTATTTTATTATATTTATTTATTTTCGGATATCTTACTATTACAAGCTTATAAAGCCTCCATAACTTTTTATGAATAAGACCATATTACTTTTACTGAGAATTCGATATAATTTAGCGATAAAACCGCAGACGTTATAATTGTTTATTTTCATTTATTTATTAATTTATGTAATGAATAGTCTAGGGATAAATGCATACATGGGTTTTCGTACGTTTGTAGGGTAATAATAACCTCCATGTAATAAAAGGCAGGAACATTTTTCTTTGAAGAGCCAGTTGAATAGAAACTGGGTATTAAAGTGAAGAACACCTTCCGGCTTCAGCATTTTCTTCCGCTTTTTTGGCAAAGAATGTTCTTTTATTAAACTGAAGATCAAATTGAAGTGTAGGTATGAAAAATTTTATCGATAATAGAATAATAATATTAGAGATTTAAAACTATAGTGAGTGTTATTCATATCGATAATTATACAAGGAATGTCGAGCGTATGATGATGATGATTGTTAGGAAATTAGATATATATGTTATTTTAATAAAAAATATTATTATTTGATGTTTGTTATTGAACGTAATCATTCCACCGATAAAGACAACTGCTTAGTCGTTTTTTTTATTAAGAGCACCTTTCAGTCTTCATTGACTTACTCGTACTTGGGGATTAAGTTTTCAAAAATCATTTTCTAGTACAATCTTATCTTCTAAAAGTATCTAAATCCAGCCTAAACGAAAATAGGTAAGTTTATTTATTAGTCAGTGACTTAACCAAAAAGGTTTTAATAGTGATGATGATAATTAACGATAAAGTTATGAAAAACATGATTTTATTATGAAATAAAAATGGACGACCAACACAATGAATTTTACAAAGACTTGCCATTTATTACAAAGTTTAAATTGTATCAAGATTTACACTTTAATTATATTTCTAATAAATTGAAAGACTAGACCAAAGTTACATTAAGACAAGCAATTAATCAAATATATTCGAAGAAACGTATTTTACAATTATTATTACGTAGTTCATTAAATGTTGCGATGGAAATACAATTAATTTTAAGAGCCGTGAACAGGATTCCTTAAAATTAATTTAGCTTGATCAGTTCTATGAAAAAAAAAAAAAATCGATGATTTTTTAAATGGATTTTTTACAGTAAGTTATATTAAAGTATGTTGTGTATTGTGTGTAGTATTTTATTTAACGAGGAACAACAACTTAAAATCTGTACCATACATATGTATTATGTATTAATTGTGATGTTCTATGTTTTAATTTTTTTTTACTATATTATTATTATTTATTTATTTCCTTTTTCGAAAAATTTAAGAAATTTTTCTTTAGGATTTAGAGGTTTTCAATTGTAATTTTTTTCTTCTTTATGTTTGTTACCTCAAAACTTTCGACTGCGTGAACCGATTTTTATGATTTTATTCATTTGAAAGCTGGTGCTTCCCGTGGTTCCATTTCAATTTGAATCAGTTTTGACAATATCATCCATGAAAAAACTATGTGAATCTGAAGTCAGTTTTTACGATTTGCGTTTGTTATTACGTTTGAGTATCGATAACTAGCGTGCATCACTACGCATGCCTCTAACCAAGCAGCGTCAGAACTTATTTTTTATTTGCGCGACCGACCGTAACACAAAGAGGATTCCCCGGTTGGAAGACATTAAAACTTGCACATCGGCGAGTTTTGGGTGATTCCAAAAGACGTTTTAATGGCCACAAGGAAGTTCGTAACTTTCTTTATAAACGGGAAAGTTGCTAATTGAGAAGTTTCGTGGGAAACCGGTAAAGATGAGGTTGTTAGAAAAATATTTTATAGATATATTCCTTAGATAAAAAGAACAATAGATATGTATTATATAGACGATGATTATATTACTCGAATATAAAACTAAAAGATTACAAATTCATATCATATTCTAGAACAGTAATTGTAACGGAAACGTTACATATTGATATTTGATAAAAAATCATAATTTCTTCTTATATTTAAATGAAATTATGAATTTCATAAATATTTGAACAATATTTAATAAAATTGAATAAATTGATATACAATAATTAATTTTATTAAAAATTATACAAATTAAACCTATTTACAATATTTCTTTTATAATTCGCACGGGTGGTTATTTATTTGTTAAATATTTTGGCATAAGCATTTTTTATTGCATTGAAATAGCCTATATTAATAAGTGATAATGTAGCATTGAAATGGTGAAAGAATTTTTAAAACCGATCCAGTACTTTTTGAGCTAATTCGTTTCAAACATACTTGCCTACAAATCTTTCCTCTATATAATATTAGTATAGATATATAAAAACTATACCATATAACTATAATATAAAACTATAAGAGCTAAATTTTACATAATAAAACCTAAAATAAATATACTCACAATATGTAGGAACCTAGGAGCAATAATTTATACTTACTTATAATAGGCTCGTTTTATACATAAATATTCTAAAAACTAATAATGTAACGATTACAAGTACTATATTGTTCAGTCGTAGTTTAGAATTGTACTTATTGAAACGGTAAAATAAGAAGGGCGCGATTGCCTGAAGTAAGTCACAAGAAATAATTTCTAGAGGTGTATGAAAATATTTAAGATATTGAAATCAAAGTATCGGCCATTTTTTTTTTTACGAAAAAACGTCACCGTTACATGGTCTATATCCCCCATGTATGAACAAAGCGACACATTTATCATGCGAACAGCCAAAGAGTGGAACGTTTTACCGGCGTCCGTATTTTCCGACAACTACAACCTTGGTCTTCAAATCGAGAGTGAACAGGTATCTTCTAGGCAAGCGTGCTACATCCTAGACCGCATCGTTACTTACCATCAGGTGCGATAGTGGTCAAACGCAAGCCTATCTAACAAAAAAAATGTATTTCTTTTTTTAGCTTCACTTTGAGCTCATCGTCTTCATTCTTCTAGTCAAAGAGATAATCTAAGACATAATCTGACCGTGAAAGTTTGTAAAATAGGTATTAATTTGAAGCTGCACCCTGCGGCTGCGAAATCCTTTTAACGAGCACTTAGTAGCTAAGGGAGCGTGTCAAATTTCTTTTTTTAATCTTCGTGGACATTTTTTAAGTAAAATCACGGGAAAAGGCGTGAATAATGAAAATTATGCTGATAAAGGAAAACGATGCGAAGATGCGCTCTGTCTCAACAATATTAATAATAATAACGCCCAACGATGTATGTGATGTATGTATGTGACATAGATCCTAGACCCTATTTATGATTATCTAGGTACCCATGAACTATGAGGAATGGTCCCAAAACACCCAGACTCAGACCAAGTATTCGCGCTTTTTTCCCGTGCTCAAATACTTGTTCTGTAGCGGGAATTGAACCCGCCACCTTCAGGGTTATGAGCCAATCAGCTCAACCAACATAGCACAGAGGCTCTCAAGTTAGAATTATATTACACCAATTAATCATCAGTCGTGTTACTGAGCTCAATTAACTTAATATTAGTAATAATAAGAAAACTAGGTATTGTAAAATTTTTGTTAATTTGTCTGAATAATACAATTTAAATATATAGTTTAATTTGTACTAAGTAAAGAATAGAATCAAATCAAATTAGATCTTTACGTTCTTGAAATAAAGTTGCGTAACAACTATAATCATAGAAATTCTTGAACAGACAATTGCCTCAGTTTTGAGCTCAACATAGCAAAAGCGGCAATTACGCTTAATTTTGAACTTTAAACTTTCCCTCCACTAATTTATAACATTGCTATATTTCAAAAGCTACAAATTCAGTTGATTAATTAAAGAGTAATTAGATACTCTAGCAACAAAGCTTCCATTGCGATTAATCTTTCATTGGATAAAGTAAACTTTCCTTTTGTATTAGGAAACCTTTGCTTTTTAGTAAATCTGTTAACTTAGTATTTAAAAAAGCTTATTTATTGAAGTTAAAAATATTTTGATAGTTTCTTCTTCTTTTCTCGTTATTTATCTATATACATTGTACTATATACATGATTCACCTGGCTTGCATAACCCAGATACATGTAAAGTTTTAGGTAATCTGATGATTTTTAATGTAGATCAACTATTTTTGTTTCATGTAGACATAATTTCCACTACATTTATTGAGAATTCGTTAAAATATTTCAGTTTATATTATTGAACCTTAAAAAAAAATTTAACATTGATTAACTTATAATATTGTATTAACAATTTGATATTAACAAAAATTTGATTTTTAGATACATAAAAAAATAATGAAAAAAAGCATTAAATTATTTACTAGGTGGTAGGACTTTTCTGCAAAGTTAATCTAGGTAGGTAACACCGCTTTGCCAGTTATTCCATCGCCAAGCAGTAGTGTGTAAGCAATATTGTGTATTGGTTTGAAGGGCATTGTAGCTAGTAAAATTACTGGGCTAATGAGACTTTATGACGTGATCTCACAGTCTAGTAATCTTATTATTAGAATGTACTAACGTCTTAAGATGACGTGCAGTGCTGCGTCACTGTAAGCTCTATAATTTAGTGACAGTGCAACTGAGTGTTACGGGCAGCCGTGTCGCTTAACACTAGGTCAACGACTAGGTCATCATGTAATTCCTTAACATTAAAAAATAGAATCAAAAATTAATTGTTGAGTGAAATACGCGTCTTGGTAAGCGTGGTTTAAAACGCCTTCTACTATGTGGTTGGCGAGAGTTGGTGAGAACCACCGAAAAGTTTCAGTGACGTACCTTGAGAGAGGTCTATGTCCATCTGTGGACTGACACAGATTGGACAATCAAGGAGGAAAATCTCAACAAAAGATTTTAATCCATATAATTGGTGATGTTTCAAAACAGTACATTTTTGTTGATCTGACTTACTTTTGGAACTCTCATAATGTTACTGACGCTGCACACTTCTTATGTTCGTTAACGTTATATGAAACCTCATTATGGAACGTGAAAATGTAATAACCTGCGAGACGTCTACGATCATCATTATCATACAATGAACAAGACTGGCGTCCTCTGTAATATTATGCTTCGTCAGTCAATATTGGTTTAGGAGGATGGCCTATATCATCTCTTTTCATGTTACATTATAGATTGCTTCGTTTTGAATAATATTGTTATCGGGGTTTTAACTGGTAAAGTCCATTATTTTCTAAACTAACTATCAACTGCACCTAACTAAACCACCTACTACAAAAGACAAGTGTGCTTTAATCCACACGACTGAAAAAATTTAAAATTTATTTAGTTTAGCTCCATCTATCGGCCGGTATAACCTTGTTTAATGTTAATGTCGCCATCTTGACAATTGTAAATTGTCATTTTACCGGACATACCAACATAATTATACCTATTTTAACTTTGCTACGCTGATACTGGAGATCTACTTGAACTAACTTCAACTTTCGCCTTGCATTCACCAGCTTACTCCCCAAGTCAAGCATGCGTAAAGAAGTTTTACTTCAAAAATATTAGAATTAACCGCGCTGACCCACAAACGGTCTTGATACTAGGCCGCTATCAATAAGAACCGTGCCCAACAAGAACCGCCCCGTTAAATTGATGATTTGTTGTGCCAAATATGTGCCAGCATTTTGGTCACGCGTCGCGTAAACCAAACGCTCTGATAAACTTTGGAAAATACGATGAGTTCTATAGAATAAATAAAGATATATATATAAATATTTACTTAAAACATGATCTAACATTTTTGGTATTACAATTTTTTTTGCATGACAACGTTCCCATATTGTGTAACTCAGTAACCGTTTCCTTAAATTTGGTAGGTTTCTATTAATTTTATTCCATTCTATATTTTTCTTAAAGGACAAAATTTAATCACGAGCGAGATTATCAAATATATCTCAATAGACAACGCTGTCAAGCTTTTTCTGCTAAGTTCGTTTACACCGCTTTGTCAGTTATTTTGCCACTAAGCAAAAACCGATTACATCAGTTACGTTACCAGATTGAAAGACATTGCAGCTGGTTAAATTACTGGACTGTGAGATTAGGTCAGTCTAGTTAGTAATCTTATTAGTAGGCAGTGTCACGCGAAACTACTGTAACTTAGAGCTTCGAGTGATACTGCAATTGATGTGGGCAGCCGTGTCGCTTAACATCAGGCAAACGACTAGCTCATCATGTCATACCTGAATATAAAAAAATAACAAAAGATGTAGGAATTAGCTAGTACACTGAAAAAAATATTTAACCAAACTGTTTCAGTTATTTCATTGATAACAAATATTGGACAAGGTCCAACTACAGTTAAGTTGATTTGACAAAACTGGTTTAATTTATTAACCAACGATTTCACTAGAGATACAACTGCTTTTGATTAGACATTACTAAAGTTATGTAGTCACTTTTTTAAGTTGCAAGTAGACGAAAGTTTAGTTACCTAAAAGGAAGTTTGTAATGTGACGAGAGTTAGACAATGTATGCTCTAAAGTGCAACGCCCTCACAGGGCTCATACAATGTAATATTGGAAACTAAGTACTGTATAGATTAGTTAGACTAAGTAATGACATTGTATGAAGGCATGTAATAATAAATAAATAAATAAATAAGTTTTTTTTTATTTTTCCGTGTACGTCTTAAATCTTTAATAGTAATATTGGCTCAATTAGGTCTGGCGCTGTCCTGCCTGGAAGAGTATTAACAATACAATCTTTATTGTTCCAGATCATGCTCCCAAAGTCGCGAGTGGAACCCCGACGTAGTTCACGCTTGATCGAATGGAGGTGCCGTGGCTGAAACATGGCTCAGTGGCGAGCGGTCGAGATGCGCGCCATGTGCCGTTTTGGCTATCGACTTAAGATTGGCCTCGTAGTAATAGTCATCATGGTGCTCGGTTTCTTCAATGAGAGCCAAGGTAAGACAATAATAATAAAGCCCATAGATCACATACATAGATTCTGGACTAAGATTTCCGGACTCAAGAATTACAAGGACCATGGTTCTACAACACGCAAAGACAACGCATATTTTTTTCTGTGCACTATAACTGGTCGTGTAGCGGAAATCGGTTTTGATTTCTGGGATAGTAGCTGAAAAGCTCAACCACCACAGTGTAGAAGCTCTCGAGATCTTCATTCACCGGTACAATGTCTTCCTGAGCGTATTATAAACTAAGTACTAATTTATGAAACAAAATATTTGATTTGATTTTGATTCTGTTTTAGGGGTATTAGGGTTTATTGTAGGCATCAACTGCGTAACTACGAACAACATTTGCAGTGCTTCAGCGGTTTCTAAATTTCTAACGAGTGTTAATATGCAAACAAACATAATTATGATATCTTCAAAAGGGAGCGAAACGAGTGAAATCTTTGCTTCAATTTGCGTTTGTTTTAATCTGCGTGAGTTGGTCCTAGCGTTGGTGCAGGTTTTATTATTCAACGAATCTCGCCAAAAATTTATATACGTTCAAACTCATAAATCTTTTGACGTCGATGATTTTTAGTAAAAAATTTAGCAAATACATCTTGTATTTGCCCCAAAAAGGGGGAAATTTGCTGCGGCGCCATTTGCCTACATAATATTTGGCAGAAACATGTTTTACAAAATTCTAAACACGTATTCCTAATATGAGCAAAATTACTTGAAAGGTTGTCAAGATATAAAGTCAAGAGTGCTGAGTTCGGGAACACAATAATATAGTTGAAAAAAAAAAAATTGTGCTCACGAGATCTCCGTTCCCAGATCTACTAGTTCTATCCATCTCATCATAATTCACCGTAAACACAAACATACATTAACGTGTCATCAGTTATCCAAATATAAAGCCATTATTCGAATATCGCTTCACAGCCAGCAAAACCGCAATAATCGAGTCGAGTTTAACTCCACCGATGGCTAGATAACCACAAACTTGGACGGCGACGCAAGGGAGTCTTATTCACATAATATCTCCAGCTAAATTGACCTAATTAAAATCATTTAATATTTGCATTTTGGTGGTATTAGTTTTGCTGTATTAGTTTGTATGCCCTTTGAAATACATATTTGGAATTTCGAGTGAGTTGTCATTTGGAAACTTTACTTATAAGTTTGAGGAATTTAATAAGAATAATAGTTTAGTCAAGAGACTAACATCGTTTACATCTTCGTTATCACTACCACCTTTACGGCCATCACCACCACCACCACCATCATCATCATAATAAGCATCATCATCATCATCATCATCACAATTTTTTAATCTATTACCTGGATTCCACCCATCCTAGATTTTCCTAGTTTGTGGCTAAATAGCAGTAGGTGTGTGAAATGTCCACAAACATTTATTATTTTGGCTAAACGTCATTATAACACTATTTATACCTCAGACTGCACGTACTAAAATAACTTCATTTCGTAGGTATCCAAGTGTATAAACATACATTGACCTTTAACACCCTCCGTGACGTCATTAACAACCCTGACGTCATTAGCAGACGTCGGTTGATGTCGACGTCAATATTGCCGTCTAATTAAAGACAAATTAATCTGCGGGACTCACGCTGTTTTACTACATTATAAAACAGTTGTTAAAAGGTATTTACAGTAGTTGTTAGTTAGTGACGTATAGGTACTTGTGTATCGTTAAACTAGTACAACTGGGGTTATAAACTAGGACTGAGTTTTGATCGAAGATCAATTAAAAAGCGTTTACTGGAAATCTTTTTGTTATTATCTGATAGTTAACTTAATAAAATATATTTACTAGGTTAACTATCAGATTGTATATTAACAAAGGTACCTAGTAATAGCTTTTTTATTTGATCTTTGATCATAACCCAATCTTTTTTTTAATAACCCCAGTTGTACTAGTTTAACGATAATAATAAGATCTTTTTCATAAGTATAAGTAACTATAAGACTCACGACTTATATAAAAAATTAGTTTTTTGATCATTTCAAAGTGGTTTAGCATTTGACCACGCTTTCGCCTGATGGGAAGTGACGATGCGACACCCGCATCAGGACAAATAATTGTGGTGCCTAAAAAAAAGGGCAAATTCCAACCAAGGACCGATCACGGTTCTCATAGTTTCTGGATCCCTAGATACTGGGAACCCTAATTAGTAGTTACGGTTCCCTGTATCTAGAGATTTAAGTACTTGATTTTTGGGCGTTTTTTTTTTCTATAAATAAAAATGTAAAGCTATTCGTTGGTAAGCGCAACGAATAGCTTTACATTTTCAACACGCGTGATTGCGTGGACCAATCGGCCATTTTTTTGTTTTAAAATAATTGTAATTAGGTAAAAAAACATAAGAAAAATATTCTGTTCAATCTATCACCAATCTGTTCAATCTATGCTATTCAATCTATCATTATCTATCATTAATGTATTCAAATTAAGATAAAACGGACATTATTCTGTTAAATGATACACTTTGTGTAAAACGTCCCATAACATGACAAAATGTATGATACCAAACATGATTCTATGGTGCTCCATTTTTCAACTTAATTCTATAATACTTAAAAGGCTGAAGTGGAACAAGAAATATCTTGTTAAAACTCGAACATTCTGGAGTTCTTACAATGAGATGCCTATTAAGTTCAAGCTTAAGATGTATTTATTTTGAGCTGACCTTCAATTCCTGGCTAATTTGGCGCAACACAAACAGTGACGTCACTAATAGCCTGTCAGCTCCGTCCATCTCCTAACCTAATTAATGACGAATTACGCAACATTAATTACCAAATCCGTAACACTTCTGATTTAGTGCGTTTGCCGGGAAAGCTAATTAAGCGTTTCTATAATTAAATAGATAACTCAAGTTTGTTTATATAGTTATTTTCGTGGAATCATTTCGGTGTTTAGGATTGAACGAAGTAATTTATGAACAAGGAACAAGTTGCAGTTTTCAATGGACTAGCGAAATTAGAGTTAGCGAATTCAAGAAACAATTGACTCGAAACCTTACGACGGATGAGTTGCCGAAGTAAACATTTTAAATGAAGTCTTGTTGGAATATAATATTTCTTAAGCACGTTTTATATATATGTACTTACATTATTTAAAGTGACGACGAATGTACTTATATTGAGTTTTTTAAGTCTAACTATGTTCTCATGGAAGTGACTCTTTTGTCTTATTTGAGAATAAATTCCTTCAAACCTTAAACCTTAACAGCCTTATTAATAAACACGAACTAGCTTTAGACTACTTACACCATGTTGTGTCTCTTTCGATCCAGCTAAATATTCCAGTAGCAAAACAAGGACATAAGCTGAAGTAACTAATCCGAGACTAATACCCGTTTAGTAATAAGGCTGTTAAACCTTAAAGAGCCTAAAACCGTCCACTGCTAAACATAGGCCTTCCCCACAGAACACCATTTTGAGTGGATGCTTGTCTCCTACATCCATCGGCTTCTCGCGGTTTTGACCAGATCGTCAGTCCACCTTACACTTACGCTTACGCTGCGTTTTCCGGTTTGTGGTCACCACTCTAGAACCTTTCTTCCACATCGATTGTCAGTTCTACAAGCAATGTAGCCAACCCATTGACATGTCAACTTGCTAATTCTAAGAGCTACATCAATCATCTTAGGCGTCCCGTGGATCTTCTTATTCCAGATATTATCTCGACACTCTCAACTCTGTCCGAGTTGGATACTTCGTGCGATGTCTTAGGTAGTTAGGTAGACATTCGTTCCCAACAATTACTGATATATGTGGAACATGGGCATTATACATGTTTTCCTCCTCTTTAGTTCATTAAAATCTTCTGCAATTACCAAGCTGCCTGCCCAGCGTTATGGTTAAGGCTGTCCAAAAGGTGTATCTGGAGGACACCTGTGTTCAGTAGTAGACATTATCTAGTTGATTATGTGTAATGTGACTTATCGAACATTTTGTATAAACTAATAAAATATGTATTCACCCCCGGTTTCTCGTATATTTAGATTGTCAAACTCACGTCAACTTAACTCGTCAAATACTGAACGCCCATTGGTTGCCTGTTGACCATCGACTGTCTTTAACCAATGAGCGTACAGTATTTGGTCTGTTGAGTTAACATGAGTTTGACTTACGTACGAAAAAACGGGCGTTAGTGTATATCTAACTTTAAGATTACCAGAAACATGTTTCAAATCTTTCGTAAAGCTAAAAGATTTTTTGTGGATTCTTTAATGAAATTTGGGATTAATGAAATTATAATTATAATTTAATGTTTTATAATTTATACATCCATAAAAATCAGGGCAAATTGCCTTTACTTTTAACTAATTACTACAATGATATAATAACTAATACTCAACACTACCTACTACGACAAAAAAAAAACATTTGGACTATTATACTGGCCGTTATGACTTATTTACACATCTATGATTTTTGAATTAAAACTTCTTTACACGCGCTTGACTTGGGGAGTAAGCTGGTGAGGCGGTCGGAAGATATAAAGAAAGAGTTAAATTTCATATATTACTGTAGAGGCAAGAGAGATGGAGCTAAAGAAGTTTTACTTCAGTCGTGTGGTCTAAAACACTCTTTCTTTAAGTTTGCCTAAAATGCGCCAATGGTATAAAACTTGTTTATATTGTCTGTTCTCCACAATATCACTTGTATTACCAAACAGAGCGTGGAGTGGTACATTTGCGCAACTATTCGTTCGAATGTTTGTACAACTAATGTGATTATTTTGAGTAAATAGATTTCGCTTGAGCACCGCCAGGGTATTATTTGGTTGGTTGATTGTATGCGGTTTCTATTTTGGGTTTTGTTTAGTTGATTGTTTGAATGTTTGATGGAAATGGTGGAAGTACCAAATTTATGTCATAACGAGCTTCTGGCCGCAGATTCGCCCGCGGCGTGGCCTATGGGAAAATAATTGAACCACCCATTTCACCTTCTTAAGGGTGTAATTTCGAAAAATCCTTTCTTAGTGCGTTGATAGATCACTATGTCAGTCAGTCACCTTTGAGTTATATATATTTAGAAAATAATTATAGACGAACTTTTTAGTTTTACACTTTAAAAAATGTATTTCGTTAAATTTACGCTGGCGTAAAAAAAAAAAGAATTCTTCAACGTAAAATCTATGGACACGGTTTTTTTAAGCGCTGCCAGAGCGGTGACGCCACAAAAGTTTTAAGAAACTAAAGCGAAGTTAGATACACTTTTGTTGTAATAGAAGGAGGTCCATGGGTTTGCTGAATTAATGATATGCCGATTGACTTTGTATACGATATATTAATTAAAAAGATATTTACAAAAACCAAAATGCGGAAAATAAAATTTTCTCTCATGTGAAGTCTATATCAACAACATTCGTTGCCCCTAGCAACTAGCTGGAAAAGTTCTCTATTAAACTGGTATGTAAACTTTTTCGTGGGCTAGCACACCACATCACCCCCCTCCAGAGACCGTCCTACGGGCGATAATATTCTGGAAAACGCACTGTTCGTCCTGATCGAGTGGTGGTCACTGGAGCGTCTCGGGTCTCAGGTGCTGCCACGGCGGGAGAATGGTCCAACTCACGAAGTATGTAGGCAGGTTTAATGCGGTCGACTGATACAGTGACTTCTTTGCCTTTTATGCGGAGCTTAAAAACTTTATCCCCTCGTTCTATCACCTCATGCGGCCCTGTGTAAGCTGCTTGAACAGATGGGTGCGAGGTGTCATCTCTTAGAAAGACGTGGGATGCTGTTGCTAAATCTTTGAAAATGAATATGGAGCGGTTATTCCCATGATGAGAAGTTGGTAATGGCAACAAATTTTTGGCGAATGTGCGCAGTCTTTCAGTGTATACTGTCAAGTCCTCTGTGCCATCAGCCGATTGACAAAAAATGTCACCTGGAAGTCGTAGTGTCTCTCCATATACGAGCTCAGCTGGAGTCGCTTGTAAGTCTTCCTTAAATGCCGCCCGGATTCCCAGTAGTACAAGTGGAAGTGTTTCAAGCCAGCTGCTCGTCGCATGACATGTAATGGCGGCTTTAAGCTGTCTGTGGAATCTTTCGACGAGTCCATTGCATGCTGGATGGTAGGCTGTAGTTCGTCTGCGTTGAAATCCGATGATGTGGGACAGATGCTTAAAAAGTTCTGATTCAAACTGTCGACCACGATCAGTGACGATATCTTCAGGGCAGCCGAATCTGGATATCCATCCGTGAACTAAAGCTTTTGCCACTGTTTCAGCTGTTATCTCCTGTAATGGTATAGCCTCGGGCCATCGTGTGAAGCGATCTACACATGTGAGACAGTAACGACACCCTTGTGAGAGAGGTAAAGGTCCGATCAAATCTATGTGGATTTTCATGAATCTGGCTCGAGGTAAGCTGAATGATGCTAACGGAGATGAGACATGACGTGTTATTTTTGATCGTTGGCATGCTAGGCAGGAACGAGTCCACTCTCTACAATCTTTTCGCATACTAGGCCATACATAGCGTTCCGATATCAGTTTCGTCGTCGCATTTATGCCAGGGTGGCTAAAAGAATGCAAGTTTTCGAACACTTGCCGTCGCATGTCTTTGGTCACATAAGGTCTGGCCACATTGCTGCTCTTGTCACAATAGATTTCTGTGTGAGATCCAGGCAGTTTGATTTTTGTCAAGCGCAGAGAAGTATCGCTATCCAAAAGTTGTTCTAGTTCAGGATCTGTGCTTTGTGCTTGAGCAAGCTTGGATAGATCGATGGGCTGAGTAATCTCTTCGATGCGTGATAAACTGTCAGCCACAACGTTATCCTTTCCTGAAATATGCCTGATATCTGTAGAAAACTGTGAAATAAAATCCAGATGTCTGAACTGTCTTGGTGAGCACTTTTCTTTTCGTGAATGAAATGCGAAAGTTATGGGCTTATGGTCAGTGTAAATAATAAAGTCTCTCGCCTCCACCATGTGACGAAAGTATTTTATTGCTTCGTAGATGGCGAGAAGTTCCCTGTCGTAAGGCGAGTATTTCTGTTGACATGGCGAAAGTTTTCGAGAGAAAAATGCTAAAGGTTCCCACAGGCCGTCTCTATGCTGTTGTAAAGCTGCGCCCATTGCTGTGTCTGAAGCATCAGTGACTATAGCGAGCTTCGCTTGGCAGTCTGGATGAGCAAGTAGTGCTGCTTGGCAGAGACTTTCCTTGCAGGCGATGAATGCTTTAGTAGCTTCTTCTGATAAATGCACGGGATGTGAACCTTTAACTGATCCTGTGAGCAGTGCATTCAGAGGCGCTTGATGCCGCGCTGCATCAGGAATAAACCTTCTGTAAAAGTTCACCATTCCTAGGAATCTTCGCAGTTCTCTGACGGTTTTCGGTGGTGGGTAATTCGCAACCGCTTCTACCTTCGATGGTAATGGTTTAGTCCCAGCTGCTGAGATGCTGTGTCCTAAAAACGTTACCTCTGATACACCGAATATGCACTTGTTCGTGTTGATTACCATGCCGTATTCCTTGAGTCTGTTGAAGAGCAGATGAAGGTGCTTCTTGTGTGATTCCTGATCAGGTGAGAAGATCAAAAAATCGTCCAGAAACGGGAAGCAGAACTCTTCAAGGCCCCTAAGCATCTCGTCCACAAATCGTTGAAACGTTTGGCTGGCATTACGTAGTCCGAACGTCATGAACGGAAATTCGTATAAACCAAACGGCGTCGTGATTGCGGTCTTTGGAATATCCTCAGGGCAGACAGGAATTTGATTATAAGCTTTTACGAGATCGATAACCGAGTATACTTGACAGCCGGAGAGACAATGTGCAAAGTCATGTATGTGCCGAATGGGATAGCTGTCTGGTACGGTTCTAGCGTTGAGCATTCTGTAGTCACCGCATGGACGCCAGCCGTTATCTTTTTTAGGCGCAAGATGAAGTGGTGATGACCATGGTGACTTTGAAGGTCTGGCTGTTCCGTTCCTCAACATATCTGCAAATTCGTCTTTTGCGATTTTTAATTTATCCGGTGCTAGTCTTCGTGGTGTGCTGCTAATTGGCGGTCCTGCAGTAGTCTGTATATGATGCATGGTATTATGCTTCGGAACACGGTGGACACCGGAAGGTCGAGTAATCTCAGGGTATTCGCTTAGTATGTTATGATATACGGAATTTCCAGAAATAACTTTTACCGATGAAATGTTCCCAGTTGACTGTGCAGGTGAAGCTGGGGACGTAAGGCTTGTGGTGTTGTCGATTAAACGTTGATTTCGACAATCCACGATGAGGTTGTAAAATGATAAAAAATCTACACCTATTATGGCCTTTGTAACGTCCGCTACGATGAATCGCCAAGTAAAGTCACGACGCAAGCCTAGGTTCAGCACTAAATGAGCGTAGCCGTAAGTAGAAATGGGTGTACCGTTTGCCGCACACAGCTCATAATTTGTTTTCTCACGACGTTCCTTGAGTGCCGATCGGGGGAAGACACATACGTCACTGCCAGTATCGATGAGAAACTGCATCTTCGTAGCGCCGTCCGTGACAAATAGGCGACCGGAAGTTTGGCAATCGGTCGTCGCCATTACCGACTGCTGTTCGCGTTTCCCGCATGGTAGTCGCATGGTTTTACGCACTTACTTGCTTCATTGCCGAACTTACTATGATACCAGCACACAGGAAATTTTCTATAGTTCGACTGTGATCGTGTGGAGCTAGAACGACCGCGCGTTTTCTTGTCTGAACGATTCGGTGCACGTGAATGCCGGTTCACCTGCGCAGTTAGAGCTTGCACTTGTTTGGTAAGTTCAGCAATCTGTTGGTTCATGGCTTCTAAGGAGCTTCCTGGTATGGCACTTGATGTTGATGCTACGTGCGCTGTAGGCGAAACAACGTCATGGATGCGGTCAGCGAGATCTGCGAGCGCTTCCAGCGAAGACGTCATCTGCGAAGCGATTATCGTTTGCGTGCTACTTGGTAGGCGACTGGTCCAGATAGTACGTAGAAAATCTTCGGGAACTCCAGGTCCAGCCAAATGTTGCAAATGTCTTAGAAACTGAGATGGCTTACGGTCTCCAAGTTCTGCGTGCATAAGTAATTGCTTGACCTTCTTTTCTCGTGACGCGGACAGTCGCTTGATAAGTTCCGACTTCAATTTTTCATACCTGTTGGTGTCGGGCGGGTTGATGATTATATCTTCCACCTCAGAAGCATACTGTGGGTCTAGTTGGCCGATAACGTAGAAAAACTTCGTATTGTCCGTAGTAATGTTCGATATCGCGAATTGGCCCTCGATCTGCGCGAACCAAATGGCTGGCTTTTCAGGCCAAAACGGCGGAATGCGCACGCCAACACGACAAACATCTTCGTTCTTATCGGTTGAGAGCGACATCTTAATGCGAATCAGTATCAGAATTATCGCAATCAGCAACAAAATCAAAATCACACACATTTACTGCAAACGTGGACTTTCGGTTCAAAACAGGTCACCAGTAAAGCCTAGTTAATCACGTCGGGGTCACCAGTAAAGCGAAGTTAGATACACTTTTGTTGTAATAGAAGGAGGTCCATGGGTTTGCTGAATTAATGATATGCCGATTGACTTTGTATACGATATATTAATTAAAAAGATATTTACAAAAACCAAAATGCGGAAAATAAAATTTTCTCTAATATGAAGTCTATATCAACAACATTCGTTGCCCCTAGCAACTAGCTGGAAAAGTTCTCTATTAAACTGGTATGTAAACTTTTTCGTGGGCTAGCACACCACAAAACTAACGACACTAACATTTAAAACAAAAATATTGCGGGGCAGTCTTTGAGGACTACCAATAGCTAAACAAATTTGTGACATATAAACTTGACGACGCGAGTTTTACGTTTTTGTTCACCTAAAAAGTATGTACACATATTTTACACATTATATAAAGCTTAAGGAAAGCGTTCGGTAACAATGACGCGAGTTCCATGACTTTCGTTCACCCAAAAAGTTCTCAACGCGCCTAAAAAAGTTTTCACTTCAAAATAAGAAGTGCACGCATTATGAAAACCCAATTTTTCAATTAACTACAACTATACAATACACTAACACACAGTGCATTACTGCAAAAAGCTTACAGCAACTGTTATTCAAACTGTCTCTTAGCTTTCAAGTCTAGCTTAGAGCATGCAAATGCAAGAAGACGGAAACCTACACGTGTTCACCTGCACAAGTGTACTAGTGAGGGGACAGTAATAATTTGGCCGGATTTTTCGTATAAAAAGAATACTTCGATAAATACCCACTCACCAGTACACCAGTGCACTCCAAAAACTGCACATAACTATAAGTTGCAAATCAATCACGTTTATTAATTGTTTGATTTTGATTATTGTCACTATGTAATTAGTACCAAAATAGTACAATTAAACTGGTATAATATCTAATATCCTATCGTACTGTAGATTTGTGGGTGTTGTGTAAGAAAATAATTATTATTTAATATATCTGATATGTAAGGAACACAATAGGCTATTTGACTACTATATTTTTATTACATACATAAATAATGTACCTCAAAAAATAGATAACTGTGAAAACAAAACTTGAATATCTCAAAAAATGACTAAGTTACAGGCATTTTAAAATACAGAAATAGAAAGAGACAACTCAAACACGCAGTGACGTCAGTTACCAGTCTTCACAGTAACTCATTACTAAGCTGTGGTAGCTCTACATACAATCTTTTTGGCATGTGACGTCACAAGCCATGCCTTCATAGTAGCTGTGAGGAAGCTTCACACGATCTCGGTTTTGCGAGAAAGGGACAGGCGATGAAACTTTAAAGGCGTACTACTCCGTGATTAATTTACCGATTTTACTTATTTTTACAATGATTACATTCATTTTTAACCTACTTTATGAAAATAATATTTACTTGTTCATTTTTAATAGTAGTCAAATAGCCTATTGTGTGATGATATACCGACCGGACCTCGTTTCACAAGACAAATTAAAAGTTGTTACATCTGTCATTCATAAATTGTCATGAAAAATAAAATAAAATTCCAAAAAAAAACGATATATGTGAAAATAATTAAAAAATCTATACATCATAAAATACTTGCATTTTAGACTTGAAATTGTTTTATGGATTTAAAAAAAAATACTTCTAACTTGTCTAGCATTTGACCATGCTCTTTATAGGAAGTGACGATGCGATCAAATGTATATCATGCTAGCCAAGTAATTAAGAAAATATATATAAAGTAATTATTTGTATATTATACATGCCAGTTTTAATGGTGGTTATAAACGATGCTGTCCACTCAAAATTTCCTAACTATTCTTTATATTAATTAATATACGACGGATAGTGAAAAGTGGCCGGATATAACTTTAATTGTCTACTAAACGAAGTGTCAAGTAAAGTTCGGAGCTAAAGCTTGAACGTGAGCGTTTTATGTTCTAGACTAGGAAATGTGCGTGTTAAATTTGTCTTGATAAACAAACAAGATTAAATTTATTTCAACTATCTTATGAAGAGTTTAGAATACATTTATTCTAAGTTCTAAAGCTTCTATGTATTTCTGAGAAAAATAAATAGTTTGTCATAGATAATTAACACTAAGAACAAAATCGTAACTTTCATTTTTTTAATCATGACATATTGAGCTAGCCGTTCACGTGATGTTAAGCATCACAATTACCTTAGTATAACAGTTGCAGAGCTACTGGGAACCAATAATATGAGACAGCAGTCTAGTAATAAGGCTTTACTGGAAGATTAGGTCATAAAGTCTTTTGTCTAGTAATTTTACTAGCTACAATTCCCTTCAAACCGAAACACAATAGTGCTTGCACACTTCTGCTTTGCAGCAGAATAACTGGCAATAACTGGCCCAAGTAGTACTTACCTAGACGAACTTTGCAGAAAAAGTGTGCTTTAGACCACAAGACTGAAGTAAAACTTCTTTAGTTTAGCTCCATCTATCGGCCGGTATAATTTTGTGTATGCTTTATTCAATGTTAATGTCACCATCTTGACAATTGTAAATTGTCATTTTACCGGACATACCAACATAATGATACAAATTTTAAGTAATTTTTAACTTTGTTATCTTGACAATAGAGATCTACCTTAACCAGTTCAACCCACCTCTCTCTCTCTCTCTTGCCTCTACAAGTAACACGAAACGTAACTCTCTTTTTCTTTCTTCAGTAACTTATATCTCCCTCTCAACTTCTATTTGCTTCGTCACGCATTCACCAGCTTACTCCCCAAGTCAAGCGTGCTTAAAGAAGTTTACTTCAAAAAGTCCTACCACCTAGTAAACTACTATCATAGCAGTTCAAATTAGACTCGCAAATCGTTCATATCGTGCGTGATCGCAATAGCGCATAACAATAACGCTATATAAGCGTTTAACGACAGCAGTTATACCGTATAGCAAAGTTATTAACAGAATGTAGAACAAAAGAGGTTGAGTTTCCGAATTCGTATAAGAAACAAAAGGCATTTTAGTTCGCACAGATGTTATTAATGTGTTTCATTAGAAAGGAGAACCGAATTAGGTGCGCTAGAAGTGGCTTATTGTTGGTTAATACTGAGAGAATTAGCTACATAAATTATTGTTGAATATATCAATAAAATTAATAAATAACGCCTACAGATTAACTTATTATTAACTTATATATAAAAAAATTCGGGATTTTATACGGTACTGAGACGTAGAAAATTACGATAGGACTAGATCATCTAAAAGTCGTTCGGAGGCCTATGGTAAGAGTTTTATGTTCGGTATTTCTTTGCGGCGTCAAATTTGAAGAACAAAAGTTATTGAAATAGCTCTGCAGATTAATATTATACTATTTTTTTTTTATGTTATTGAATGATGTGACGAGCTAGTCGTTCACCTGATGTTAAGCGCCACGGTCGCCCATAACAGAACAGTGTCACTCGGAACCCTAAAACACAGAGTTACAAGCGACACTACACTGCGCACATCATCCTGAGACATCAGCACAGTCTGGTAATAAGATTACTCGACTGTGAGATCAGATCATAAAGTCTCAATTGCCCAGTAATTTAACTAGCTACAGTGCCCTTCAAACCGGAACACAGTAGTGCTTGCACACTACTGCTTGGCGGCAGAATAACTGGCAAAGCGGTGGTACCTACCTAGACGAACTTTGCAACAAAGTCCTACCACCTAGTGTAATAATAATAACAACGTCCAACGATCATATACATACCATACATAGATCCCGGACTCTAGATCCTGGATTTTTTGTGTGTCTAGGGACTCAGAAACCACGAGGATCATGGTCTTACAATACCCAGATATAGAACAAATATTTGCGCTTTTTTTTCTGTGCACAGGAATCGGAACCGCCGCCGAAGGGTTATGAATTACCTTCCATCTCAGAGTCAAAGGCTCAAGATGTCAATCAGCAGGTGAGGTATTTGTGTACAGAAAAAAAAGTGCAAATACTTGTTCTGTGTCTGGGTGTTGTGGGATCATGGTCCTCGTAGTTCCCTACGCACAGGGGATCCTAGTTAGGGTCTGACGGAACAACGCCCAACGATTACATACATAGATCCTATCCTACGTGATTGTTGGACGTGCAGAGTGCGGTGTCACGCGAAACCATATATTTTGGAGTTCCGAGTGAGTAAGGGAATAGGATGCTAAACAGTAGAATGTATGAAAATATCTGCAGTAATAAATATGCAAACTTGCTCGTCATTTTATTTGAAATAAAAAGAATTGCATTACTTAAGTTCATACACTTCATTTATTTATGTTTCCATGTAATCCTACAGAAGTATCAACAATTCAAGGAATATATCCAATGAAAGTCTTAATAAAATAATGGCAACTTTCCCAAACGCTGATTTATGACAAAATCTCTTCGAAACTCAAATTCGGCAACTCCCTAATTATTAATTATCTGAAGGCGCCTCGACTGATCCAATTACGTAATTAGCATTGTTGAATAAATTAGAGACTAATTAGATATGCTGTAAGCCTAAATGTTGATAACAACGTAAGGAGATTATTTAGGTATCAGCTTAATTGGCATCTACAGATTAGAATAATTTTGAAGCCAGATGCGTAGGAAATACGGTTTGCCTTTATAAAATAAAGAAACTAATATTTGCAAATAAAAGCTTACAAATTTTATTATTTTGATTGATTCACACAGTTTATTTTACATCGACAGCCTCTGTGGTGTGGTGGTTGAGCAGGTCGGCTTATAACTTGAAGGTGGCGGGTTCGATTCCCGCGGCAGGACAAGTATTTGTGCACAGAAAAAAAAACTGCAAATACTTCTTCTAAGTCTGGGTGTTGTGGGATCATGGTCCTCGTAGTGCCTGGGTCCCCTGGATCTATGTATGAGATCGTTGGGCGTTATTATTATTATTATTATTCTTAGACATTCTCAAAGTATTATGAAATACTTTGTTAAATTTTAATACAGCCCACGGGTCTAAACCAAGTGTGCTGCATGTTCTATCATCGGTCGTGTTACTGAATCCTCCTGTAGAAATATTCTAACTATTCTGCATGTGTTAAGTAATTTCCACCCAGGTCAGACGATTTTGGGATGAACATAAATGTTTGTTCTGTGTCTGGGTCTTAAATTGTATTCTATGTATGTATTTATAAACAAAAAGTATCTACGTATTTGGCTCTATTATTTGGTTCCCGGAGTGCAAGCTTTGTTTAGTTTGGGGCTAGATGGCGCTGTGTAAAACGTCGACCAATATTTATTTATTATTATTAGTAAAAATATAAAATATAAATATTTTTTTAGATTTACTCTATTTTTGGTATTACCTAAAAATTAAACGAATTAAATAATATTTTTAGTTTTTAAATATTTCATTTAAAAAAAAAACATTTAATATTGTATCAGTTATCTGGTTCCCATAATACAAGCTTTGCTTAGTTTGGGGCTAGATTTCACTGTGCGAAATGTATACACATTTTTATTTTATTTATTTAGGAATAAGTTTTGTCGACACCTAAATTTGATTCGGCAGCACAGTGAAATATTATTCTAATAAAATTTAGCAAGCAAATGCAATTGCGTTTGAGTTTCTGAGCGCTGCGCTGGTGTGAAGATTTTCTACTGCTACTATGGTCCCCACTGCGTCGTAAGGGCGAGTTTCCACTTAGCATCACGTACAGTCTGCCACTTCACTGTTTTTATTATGAAAGTTTGCCAGTTCGACGTAACGCGTGCATTACATGTAGCCGTTACAGCTTTTATGAGCTTTTGCATGGGAGCCTGCGCAGTTTGAAATAATAAAGTTTCGATGAAACTTCAGGGCAATGTCCTTGAAAATTTTATAGGCTTAAATCACTAAAAGCATTTTGTAATAAACCAGCGTCTTCTGTTATAGCTTGATGCATCATTAACAAACATTATAATTTTTGCCGCCACCGCGTATATCGTAAAAAAATAAAGTATTTTTTTTTTATGTTAATGAATGATGTGACGAGTGTTCGTTTCAATTCGTTCACATGTTAAGCGACACGGCCGCTCATAACAGAACAGTGTCACTCGGAAACTCTAAAATATAAAGTTTCGCGTGACACTGCATTGCGCACATCATCCTGAGACATCAATACACTCTGGTAATAAGATTATTCCACTGTGAGATCAGATCATCAAATATCAATTGCCCAGTAATTTCTCTAGCTACAATGCCCTTCAAACTAGAATACGGTAGCGCTTACGCACTACTGCTTGGCGGCAGAATAACTGGAAAAGCAGTGGTACCTAATTAAAGAACTTTGAAGAAAAGTCCTACCACCTAGTAAAATAATATAATAATATTAATATTGAAAAATTAGGTAAAACTGAATTCAATTAACTTAATTTCGTACTTAGAATACTTACACTACTGCAATACTTGGTTGGTATTATTCTCATTTATCATTTATTTCAAATTGTAATAGGTTAACATTTACGATAAAAATTCACATGGTATATATTTACTCCATTTTTTTAAATTTAAAAATCAAACAACGGGTATTCTGGAAGTGATCACTTTATGCGATAAGACCACTCATTTGGACACTTAATTTTTAAGTTTGAAATTGTAAGTTTTTCCTTTAGTGTGAGGTTTCAATAAAGAGTTTTATCTATCTATCTACGGAACTGATTGTAATGAAAAAAATCTGAAAAAAATTAAACCATTAAAATAAAGTAATTTAAAATCGATTCTGTTCGGAGTTTTGAGGTAACAAATTTAAAAAATACAATTTAATTGAGGCTTTTACTTGTTTTAAGTTTACTTGTTTTAAAAACATGTCTAAACAAATTTTCTTCAGGTTTACTTATAGGAAGGACTTTTTTACAAGAGTTCGTCTAGGCCTGATAGCTCAGTTGGCAGTAACCCTGCCTTCTGAACTGTGGGTTGTGGGTTCGATTCCCACCCAAGACAAACATGTGATGAACATAGGTATTTGTTCTGTGTCTGGGTGTCATATTGTATTCTATGTATGTATTTACAAACAAAAAGTATTTCAGTATTGTATCAGTTATTTGGTTCCTATAGTACAAGCTTTGCTTAGTTTGGGGCTAGATGGCGCTGTGTGAAATGTCCACACATATTTATTTATTTAGGTACCACGGCTTTACTAGATTTTAATCTACCGCCAAGAATATTATACAATATTTACTGTATTCTAGTTTAAAGAGCACCGTAGGGAGTGAAATTACTGGGCAAATGAGGTTTTATGACTTTATCTCATAATATCTCATAACTTAGTACTAGAGTACATTGATGTTTCAAGATAATTTGTGCTTTAGCAGTGCAGTTCATTCAAAAAACAAATATATCTATATAAATAAAAATGGATCTCTATTTCCCTTTCGCGTGAACGGATGGGACATTTTTGCTAATTCTTTTTTGATGTACTTATATACTATCAGAAGAATGTTCTTATAAGAGAAAAAAATTAGAAAAATATTTCAACACGCCGTTGAAACCATGGGGGGGCAGCTAGTTACAATATAAACATATATAAAATAAGGAATAGTAAAATTATAGAGGTGGTTTTAGATAAAACTATCCATACTCTTTACATTCATATTAAAACAATGTATTATGTAATTATAATTAACAATTACCTTAAGACTGTAGACTATGTTATTCAAGGTCGATTGCTAGTCAAACAAAACTCGCCTTTATTGATTTGTCGGAACGGTCAAGTTCGGTTACTAACCACGCCCAGACCTGAACGTTCAGACGTGTTCTAATAAAAATACCCAATCCGTATTCATGGCGTGTACAAAACAGCCACACACTTGACCAAATGAGCCGTTTGTTTGAATTACATGCAGTAACTTAACTTTAGGGGTTTTGGCGGGAAAACGATAAAGATTGCGTCACCGCATTGTATTATTTTCGAAAACTTGTGTTATTTTCAGTGTCAGTGCATAAAATTGGTGGCATTTTATTCGTTAAGTGCTGGATTACAGGCATGAGTGTGGGAAAGTGGTATAGTGATGGTGAAACGTATCTTTTCGTGTTGTTTCCAAAACTCCATAGAAGCTTCTGGTAAAGTGGCCACCACACTAGGAGTATGACTTGACTAGACTAGACTATGACTTGACTTGATGACTTGGACTGTGACTGTGACTTGACTTGACACACATATATATTATATACACATTAATTAATTTCAGAAATTATTAATTACTTGACACTGGCTAAATACACAAAAGTGGAGCCAAAACAAAAAATAAACACAACTTTAGCAACACGTAACCAAAGTGCTGGCCTCTACTTCGGCTAAAGATTGACGTGGCAATGCTGCCAGCATATTGGGCACGTTGCCTACTGGTAGTGGCTTTTTGGAATGAGTTTTATTTTTATTTAAGACGAGTTTCTGCTCGCAGCTTCGCCCGCGGCATGGCCTATAGGAAAATAATTCAACCACCCATTTCACCCTCTTAAGGGTGGAATTTCGAAAAATCCTTTCTTAGCGAATGCCTACGTCATAACATCTACCTGCATGAACAATTTCAGTCCGATCCATCCAGTGGTTTGGGCTGTGCGTTTATAGATCACTATGTCAGTCAGTCAATCAGTCAGTCACCTTTGAGTTATATATATTTAGATTGTTTTTTGTTTTATTTCTCTATATCTATTAAAATAAAAGTTGTCTACCGATAACTTTACGTAGCAAAGATTTGAATTACAAAATGAAGAAATAGTAAAAAAAATTCAGTGCCGTAGAAAATCGCAACCAAAATTTGATATGATATTTTTTTAAATAATAAAAAAAAATCTAGCTTTGTTAAAATTATAAAGTTGCACAAAATATTTATAGTGCAACAGTTTGAAAATGCTTTTGTATGAAGTTGCATTACTGTAGAAAGTCAGCTTCCGAGATAGGTGTTAGAAACTTTTCGGCAACAGTGGACTAAAAGTTCGGTACAAAAGGTTTTGGCGAATTTCGATTAAGGGATGGTGAAGTTTGGTGGATTAAAAAGGTGGGGAAGTTCAGGCTAAACACTAAGTGATTACGTTGGGCTTTTGGTGTGAAATACTGTGTTGGACAGAAGACTTTAGAAGTATTCAGATCTTTTTGATTTTTTTTTAATGATAAAATGGGCATGCGTTTGACAACAACTCACCTGATGGTAAGTGACGAAGTTGTCTAAGGTGGAGCACGCTTGCCCATGAGATGCCCATTCACTCTTGACTTAAAAAGACCTAAGTTATACCTTAAAGGAAACACTGTTATTTTATTTTATTTTTTTTATTTATTTTATTTTATTTGGGGGGCTTACAGCTATCATAAAAAACTAAATAATGACATAACTTTGAAGAGCCAATTAAAAGCCTCCACAACTAATATTATTGGGAGAGCATTCCATTCCTTGGCCGTTCGGACTATAAATGAGTCAGCAAAACGCTTAGATTACATGATGTCCTACGGTTTTGTCTTTAAAAAACAAAATTTATTTTTAGCATAATTATTGTTTATGCTTACTTTAATTCTGACTGAAAATCTAGATATTTTTATTTATTTTTATTATACAATATTAATAGTATACGAAATAAAATCAAAACGATTTTTCTTTTAATTATATCTTACACAAGCTTCTGCCCACGGTTTCGCCCGCGTGGCCTATAAGAAACGAAGAAGATTTTTTAATAGATAATTCAACCACCCATTTCACCCTATTAGGGTTGGAATTTCAAAAAATCCCTTCTTATTTTTTAGGTACTGTACCGTACTGTACATTTAAAAAAAAAACACACCCTCTAAATTTCAAATCTCTAGGACCAGCGGCTTAGGCTGTGCGTTGATATATAAGTCAGTCAGTCAGTCAGGACTTTGAATTTTATATGTATAGATTTATTTATATCTCTGGAACACATAACTTTCCATCTCTTACATATATCATTATTATTTTTAATTTTGCCTTATACATACGGAAGATATTTTATTTACAGAAACTATGGTAGTTGAAATTCATACTCACTGTAAGCTCGAGCTCCAACCATTATTAATGTAATAAGCTTAACACAAGGAAACCTCATACATACTCTCACTTGACCTAACAGCTTTACTCTAAGCCGCTTAGGGATTAAGAAAGAAAATCTAGATTCTAACAGGGACGAATCCAGAGCTGGAAGTCTCTTTAAAAGTCTACATGTCTATCCCGAGCGACTGGGTGAAAATTGAAAAAACTCAAGGACTGAATTACTTAAGGATTTTTTTATGTTGAGGAATGACGTGACGAGCTAGCCGTTCGCCTGATGTTAAAGGACACGGCTGCTCATATCAGCTGCAGTGTCACTCGGAACTCTAAAGTATAGAGGTTCGCGTGACATTGCACTGCGCACGTCATCCAGAGACATCAACACAATCTAGTAATAAGATTACTAAACTGTGAGATCAGATCATGAGGTCTCATTTGCCCAGTAATTTCACTAGCTACAGTGCCCTTCAAACCGGAACACAGCAGTGCTTGCGCACTACTGCTTGGCGGCAGAATAACTGGCAAAGCGGTGGTACCTACCTAGACGAACTTTGCAGTAAAGTCCTACCACCTAGTAAAAATAATACAATAAACACATAAATAAAATACTGAACCAAATTGTGCTAAGTCATCCAGTATAAGTAAAGTCTGCGTTCTTTACAAATATGGGTGGTGGAAAAATCTTGTTAAATATAACTTTCTATCGCACGGATGGATACACAAGCTGACGGCGCTTTGGCCCTTTAAAATAAATAAAAAATTCACAACTTAATGAAGTGTTTTCAATAAAGTAGTATTTTAAAAACTAATGATAAAGTCAACTAAAGTTAATACTTACATCCAAAAGAGTACCAAAACAAAATAGCATCAATTCACTTTTGGGAGTCATGTGGAACGTTTAAATTAATCTCAAGGTGCACTAACAATTTCCTAATGGATTAATAAATAATGAATATATAAATATATTGAAGACATGTCACACAACGCCATCTAGGTTCAAATTAAGCAAACGTTGTACAAGCGTTGCTTGGTTACCGATATGATTGATACAATACGATACTTTTTGTTTGTAAATACATACATAGAAAACAATATAACACCCAGACATAGTACAGTTTGTCTTAGGCGGTAATCGAACCCACAACCTACAGTTTGGAAGGCAGAGCTACTACCGACTGAGCTATCAGGCCAGTCAACATTATGGTTGTAATTTTTTTATAGTAGTAATTTAATCCCATGTGATATTTTTCATTTCCATGATGTGATTGTAATGTAAAATATTAGGAACATTTTTCTCTTAGGTGCTGTAAGAGCCGGTTAAAGTAATTTCCAACGAGCAGCAGGATTTTTCTCGGTCTGCATTATAACTTACTGCGACCACCAAAATGCCTGCCGAGATCTGAAGATCATGGCGAATTTTCCATTGTCCTTGATTGCCTATGAACAATTGTAGCCATCTTCTGGTTAATAATATGGTGTGGTATTTCTGAAAAGATTGTTTGGATCACTGGTAGAAAAAAAACGAGTGTGCTTTAGACCAAACGACTGAAGTAAAACTTCTATACGATACGCAACTCTTTTCCTACTTTCACTATATTATATCTCCCTCTCAGCTTCCGTTTGCTTTGCTTGATTTCCGTAACGCTCTCGTAAAGCAGTCACCAGTTTACTCTCCAAGTCAAAAGTTGATGGAATTTTATAAGTAAAATCTGTTATGATAGTTTGGAAAACTAAGCTTTGGTACTATAGTCCTGAATGCAGCCCTGTGTTTTGTAAGATGCACTTGGAACACGTCTTCCTTTGACACTAAGTTTGTCCTTTAAGTTTAGACCGTAATGTGCTGAATATATTTTCTTTGGCGTCTTTAAACCGCGTTTGCGTAGTTGTCCTTTGAGTTTAGAATTCTTTGGAAATCTTTAGTAAGATGAAGAGTTCTCTTCTTATTTGCTCCGTTCTTTGTGGAACTAAGTTTGGTCTTTACATGAAAAATATTACGTGCAAGGATTCAAAGTTTACTAACATTAAAGTCAGCCTGTTTATTCAATCAAAGGCTAGTTTTCCTCTCAACTTTTTTACTAGGTGGTCGGACTTTGTTGCAAAGTTCGTCTAGGTAGGTACCCACCGCTTTGCCAGTTATACTGCCGCGAAGCATTAATATGCAAGCACTGCTGTGTCCCGGTTTGAAAGGCACTATAGCTTTGAAATTTTCACGTCTACAGTCGAAATCACTTCGACTAGGTTTCATACATATTCTATGAATTTTTTGAGAGCCAGTTACTAGCGCAAAGCTACGTGCTCACACTCGTGACAGTCACGTCATAAGGTTTTGATTTATGGCTCAAGACTATAAAAAATAAAACGTATGAAGGTGAAATTATTATATTTTTCGATTTTTTTTTTCGCTTATTATGAACAACGCATGTTCTTATTATTTTGAAAATAAACTAACGCTTTTTCTCTTTTTATCCTCTTTTTGTGGAATATATAATAATATAATAGTGTTAAAAGTACCATCGATCAAGTGAAATTATTAGATTTCGCGACTTTATATTTCTCAAGTTAATTAATGTTCCTATTATTTTGAAAACTATAAATGCCGTTTCTCTTTTTATCGTCTTTTTATGGAAAACTAAAGATCTAGATAAAGTATTAGATTTCGCGATTCTTTTTTTTTTATTATGAAGAGCGCATGTTCCTATTATTTTAAAAACAATAAATGCTTTTTTCTCTTTTTATCCTCTTGTTATAGAAAAGTAAAGATCAAATGAAATTATTAGATGTCGCGATTACTTTTTGCTTATTATAGATAAGGCATGTCCATAGGCTACGGTGACAACTTCCCATCAGGTGGGCCGTATGCTTGTTTGCTTCCTTTAAAGGCATGTTCCTATTATTTTGAAAACTAATTTTTTTTTTCTCTTTTCATCCTCTTTTATGAAATAGTTTCAGAAGTACCATTCATCAAGTGCCATTGATGGATGGACGCAAAGTTGTATCCATTATATAAAAAGAACCGCTTGTTAGGTTTTGTAGAATGTCCTGTAATGTAATTCTTGAAGGTTTATATTAGCCAGATTCTTTCAGTACATTCAGTCGCTTCATATCTTCAAAAATGTCTAAATGAGTGAGTAAGATAGAGAATGAAGGTACCATAGACTTAATTATTAACAATATAGGATTATTTACACATTACACACATTAAATGTAAAAGAGTTGCTATAGTTAGTCAAGTTATTTACAATATTTATCGTCAAAAGAGTGGTATTGAATAGTGTAATTGACTTGTGGACGTTTTGTTGACTTGCCACCAGGTGGCGTTGTGTCGACTGTCATGGCTTGAAAATTGTTCCGTCGCCTCTTTAATAGGGCAGAACGTTGCTCAGAGTAGTTCAGTTGATCTTCGGCAGCGGAGTCAATAACACGAAACTATTGCCGATATACTGTGAAACAGGAAACATAATTATCTGGAGGTTGTTTATTAATTGTACAGCAAATGTCTATGAAGTTTTAATATAATCGTGAGCGTTAAATTGAGTACCTCTGCTATCTGAATGTCTCAATAATAGGACTAACATTATTACACTTGCTTAATGACATTAAAGCCTTTGTAACGCAAGCGCTTACATTAACCTTACCTTTTCAGTCTAGTTATAGAATGTGGTGGTAAAATAACTTCGTTGTTATGCTACAACAAAAAGTTACATGAAATGGACAAAATTAAAATAACACCTTTAAACTATATGATTTCGGTAAATTTAATGGAATTTGACTCGTGCGTCCACAGCGTAACGCTCAAAATACTTGACTTTTAAACCACCACCCAAATCCACTTTCATGACCTTTAGCTGTCACGCGGTCTCGACCGCAAAGTAAAGTAAACTCAAATACGTTTGAGGGTAGGTACGTATTCCATTGCGGGTTGGCTTTAAAAACAAGCAACAGAATCATAAAAACAGGGTAAATGAGATGTGAACCACGCGATTTAAGTCAGGCAATTTGGCGTAATGATACGCCTAGAGATAGGTAGTGGGTAAGAAATGGGGAAGGTAAATTTTTGTTACGATTTTAGTAAGTATTATGGCTCACATCTCTTAAAAGAAAGTCTTAAAATGTGTAAAATACTCGACTGTTTCTTTACAATTATGGAATAAAAAAATAAGTCAATATTTACAGATGGAATGATCATCACTTTATTTATTGGTGTAATTAATGCGAAAACTAATCCTCAAGTTAAAGAAAGCTACAAAGAGTAATAGAAAGAGACAGAGAGAGAGAAGGAAAGAGAGATAGAATAAAAAAACAATATCCGGTCTATTATTCCCACATACGAAAATATTATGCATTATTTCAGCATACATCTGTGGAAATATTTACAATTCCTCAATAATAATAATAATAATAACAACCAACGATCACATACATAGATCCTGGACCTTAATTGGGATTCCCTATGTCTAAGGACCCAGAAACTACAAGGACCCTGGTCCCACAACACCCAGAATCTGAGCAAGTATATGCAATTTTTTTCTGTGCACAAATACTAGTCTTGCCGCGGGGATTGAATCCGCCACCTTTGGGTTATGAGCCGACCTGCTCAACCACCACACCACAGAGGCTGAGAGTTACTAGTTAAGTAGAATGTTATTCTTTCTTTAATTGTAACAGGTAAATTTGGCTCATCTCTAAAGCTGCCGTTTTAAAGGGTTGGCGATCTTGTCCAAGAGCGTGTTTGGCTTGTTGTTGGTATCAACTACTTTTCGAGGTAGTAATTGAAGTGTCGTTAAAGTTCGTGGTTTTATTTCGGGGGAAATGACAACTTTAGTGGGGAAATAAAAATAAAGTAGGGTCTTGTTTTTGTAGGGTTTTATGAGCTTTAATAGAGGGTTTCATCCGGCCTAACGCACTCTATGCTTAGGCAAAATCTGTAAAATCCATTTTCAATGTAATGCGTGCAAAAAGGTAAGAAGTAAGACAATTGAAAGGAGGGTCCAATTTTTAAAAGCTAAATTACACTTTATTGTGTAGTAGCGTGAGTTTCTATTCTAATAAATGTGGTATCGGAGTGAATCTTCTATACGGTTGTCCTATTATTTATTTTGGGGTTAATCTATATTATAACCAGGGTCACAGAGAAAAATAAACAACAGTACCGAGATTCGATTTTCTATGGCACATATCGTACATTGATGGATAGAATTAACTTATTAACTTACTACTACTACTACTATAGTAGTAGTAGTACGCTAGCTTGCATCCTTTAATGACTTATATCATTACTTTTTTAAATTTAATTCTTGCTTCTTGCTGCTTCTTTGCTTGGTAGCAAAGCTTATACTATCATTGTTTATACTATAATAATATTATAATAATAGCTTTGCTTAGAAGCATAAGCTACTAAGCAAAGCTTATTCTGTCATAGTATAAGCTTTGCTAAGTGTGGGGCTAGATAGCGCTGTGTGAAATATCCACAAATATTTCTTTATTTATTAAAAAGTATCCAAGTATTGTATCAGCTATCTGGTTTGGGACCAGATAGCTGATACAATACCTAGATACTTTTTGTTTGTAAATACATACATAGAATACAATATAACACCCAGACACAGAACAAACGTCGATGATCATCACACAAATGTTAATCTTGGGCGGGAAACGACCGCACAACCTACAACTCAGAAGGCAGGGTTACTACCAACTGAGCTATCCAAGTGCCATATTTCTCATTATGATAACCTATCTAGTTTTCGTTGCGTATATGCTACTTGTCGAGAATAATAATGTACGCATAAGTAGTGCGTGTGTAACTCACATACTTTGGTAATATATGTAAAGTTCTTGTCCATGTATTCTTAGGATTATTTCCTTCGCCGTTGTGGCCGCATACAAAGTACATTTTTAGACTTAAACTAGATATATACGCAATAAATTTTCTTCATATTCTCTACATACGCAGAATATTTCGAGCCTCGTCCCCGTTGTATTGCCACTTTACAGCACCTAGCTTAACGGTAATCGATTTTGCAACAGATGTGACTAGTACTGACGTAGGAGAGACAGCGGTCAATTTGAGTGAAATGTTTTATAAATACGATTTAGATTGTTTTGATTTTCGCTGGTATAGTGCAATCATAGCATCATGCTTGATCGAAATTATTCAGTTCTATTTATATTATTTTTATTAATAAAATCTTATTCGATTTAATATGTATAAATAGATACTTGTTCAAATATATAAGTTATTAAAATTACTGTCATTCAGTATGATATAGTTGAATGACGTAGTATGAGAAAAACGAGAGTGCTTTAGACCACATAACTGAAGTAAACTTCTTTAGCTCCATCTCTCATGCCCCTGCTCATATACGAAACGTAACTCTTTCTTTCTGCTTCCGTTCGCCTCACCAGCTTGTCCCCAAGTCAAACGTGCCTAAAGAAGTTTTACATCAAAAAGTAATAACAGATTGTGAGTGTCGAGTGATCAAACTTTTTATATATAGGCAAAACGGGTTGTGCGTAGGTTGCAACCTATATAACTATAGGCCTTCAGCAAGTCCACACCGCGCCGTGTCTGGAACAAGAATGTTCCGTAGTACACCGAGCGCTTGGTTATATAGCCAGATGGGTAGGGGAGCGATGACAGTTGCCAGTGTTGCCACTGTAATAAATGTAAATGCTGCCACAGGGTAAATTACGGTACTGCCCGCTGAGCATAGAGTTTACAACTGGACGTTGCCGCCGTCATATATATTAAGTTTTATTTTAAAGTGTTTTTGATATACATATACCTATTGTTATTTGTTTGACATACTACTACTGAATACTATGGTCCCAGATTTTACATACACACACAAGTACACATACAAGTACATTTTTTACAAATTTTGTACACAAACGGTTTTCAAATTGGTTTGAATTTAAAAAATAACGTCCAACGATCACATACATAGATCCTGGACTCTAGCTAGTTTCCTTGTGTCTAGGGATCCAAGACCTACGAGAACTATAGCCCCATAGCACCCAAAACCAGAACAAGTATTTCCCCTTTTTTCTGTGCACAAATACCTATCCCGCCGTAGGAATCGAACCCGTCGCCTCCGGGTTATGAGCTGACCCGTTCAACCACTACACCGCAGAGGCTGTCAAATATATAATTAAATATTATGTAGATACTCGAGTTTTTTGTGTGGTAATTAACTACTGAAACTACTCATTCTAAATAAAAATTATTGAACTATGAATTTGATATTATTTTATAGAAATAGCAGTCAAATTTGACTGCAGCTCTTTCCACATAGACTAACGTAGTGGTTTAGCTAGCCGCCCGGAGCTGTAGTGACATGAGCGGCATGTGTTCCTTATAACTATCAACATGGGAGCTGATCGTTATGCTACGTTTAAACGACCAAGCGTATTTTTTATAATAATTCAGTTAAAAAAAAGGATTTTAACCGATTTTTTTGGGGGTTTATGTTTGCTCGCGTCCGTAGGCTTTAACCCTAGTTTCCCTACACGTGACCCCTGGGTGGTGCCAAAAGAGCAACCAAATAACTGGTGGAAGGCCTCAGCCGCCGGCTTAGTTACCACCCATTAGACAAAACCACGATTCCAAGCGACTCGTCGTGTTCCATCGTGATGTCTAATGAAGCCGTTCTGACGAGTAGATGTGGACAGTTGTGTTGGGTATGCAGACCGGTATTGGTGATGGAGATGCTTTCGCGTCGGAGACCTTGCTTCGGAGGGTAGCGGGATCCGAAGCACGGTGCTCTCTGCTGGCCGACCGCAAGTTGTAGGGGGCCCAAGTAGTAGTCTAGCCAACTACAAAAGGCTGCCCCACCGCTTGTGTAAAATCCTGAGGTTGTCCACAGGGCCAGTTGGCGACTGGAAGTGAGGAACTTGTGGGCAATTTCAGGGGGGTTCGGGCGTCCCCGCAGTCTCCGCGCAAGTTCTCCATTGGCGTAGGAGCTTCTCTATTACTGAGGGTTAGCATCCCAATATCTCGTCCACTTCCACGTCCACGGCAGATGCACGTCCTCACTCTTAAAGTGCACCTCACAAATATTCGTGGGCTGCACTCAAATCTGCTAGCGGTCCATCATCATCTGGAGACCAACAAACCGCACTTGCTCTTCTTGACTGAGACGCAAATAGGATGTCCATCAGACACGGCATATCTGGACTATCCAGGATTCATCTTGGAAAACCGCTTCCTTCCACGCGCTGGTATCTGCGTTTACGTCCGTGATGACATTTGCTGTTTGCGTCTCCGAAACCTTGAACATCCCCACTTTTCGGTGATTTGGGTGCTTGTGGACACCGGCATTGAGAAAATTCTCTATGCCGGTGTGTACAGATCACATAGCGGTGACCGGGAGACAACTCTTCTAATGGAGTATCTCAGTGAAACGGCAGATGTGGCTCAGCAACGCTATCCTTCGGCTCAGCTTGTTGTTCTGGGGGACTTTAATGCTCACCACCAGGAGTGGTTAGTCCCACACCGGATCACGGACCACGCTGGGAGAGAGACGCGTAAGCTCGCTTTGGCGCTCAATTTAACGCAGATTGTTAAAGAGCCAACGCGAGTGCCTGATATTGATAGCCACACTGCTAACTGCCTCGACCTTCTGCTCACGACTGAACCAGACCGATACTCTGTGGCGGTATCCTCACCCATTGGTAGTTCCGATCACTGTCTGGTCAAGTCCGTTTCAGTATACTCCCCGCCTGACGCAAGCCCTAAGAGCAATCGGCGTGTCTGGAGATACAACTTAGCAGACTGGGACGAGATGCGACATTTCTTCGCTTCATATCCTTGGCGGCAAACGTGTTTTTCTTCTGGAGATCCGACGGTCTGCGCGAATGCGGTTACTGAGGTAGTATGTCGGGCTATGGAATATTTTATTCCATTTTCCGATAAACCCGTGACCAGCAAAGCCAGCCCATGGTTTGGAGCCGAATGTGCACGTGCTGAAGCGCAGAAGCATGCGGCATATCTGGCATGGGCTGACGCTCGAAAACGCAAGGCCTCGGACACTCGAGCTAAGAAGAAAGCCTTTAACGTTGCCGCCAAGGCCTGTAAGAAGGAATTAAGGAAGGCTCGTTTCAATCATATTGGTCGAATAGGGACTAAACTTGCTTCCTACCCAGCGGGTAGTAAGGCTTTTTGGTCCCTAGCCAAATCGGTTGAAGCGAACTTCTGTCGATCCTCACTGCCTCCATTATTGAAACCAGATGGATCGCTGGCTCACACTGCAAAAGGAAAAGCAAACTTGTTTGCCACTCTCTTTGCAGAAGCTTCGCGTTTAGATACTGCTAATGAGGTACCTCCCTGCCTTCCACAATGCGGTGTTTTCATGCCGGAAATACGCATACGTCAGAAGGAAGTACTAAAAACATTACGCAGTCTAGACGTGAACAAAGCCAGTGGTCCCGATGGTATACCTGCAATTGTACTTAAGAGCTGTGCACCCGAGTTGTCTCCCATTCTAACACGCCTATTTCGCCTCTCTAGACACCGGAATAGTCCCTATGATTTGGAAGCTAGCCAACGTACAACCTGTATCTAAGAAGGGCAGTCGTGCTGATCCTGCCAACTATCGACCCATCTCAATTACCTCCATTCTCTGTAAGAGTATGGAGCGTATAATTAATAACAAGCTCTTGGCATACCTTGAAGACAATGATCTCCTCAGTGACCGGCAATACGGATTTCGCCGAAACCGGTCCACTGGGGATCTTCTCGCGTATGCCACTCACATATTGAGCGAAGCCTTAGAGATGCATGGAGAGGCACTTGCTGTATCTCTAGACGTCTCTAAGGCATTTGATCGGGTCTGGCACGACGGTCTTCTGAATAAGCTTCCATCTTACGGACTACCTGCTGGTTTGTGCACTTGGATATCAGACTTTTTGAGGGAACGATCGCTTAGAGTAGTTCTTGATGGCTGCTCTTCCGATCAATTAGCTATTAATGCTGGTGTACCTCAGGGGTCAGTTCTTTCAGCAACACTATTCTTACTCCACATCAATGATCTGCTAAAGCCCGGTACCTTTGGGTATGCAGATGATAGTACTGTTGTTGAAAGATACACATCCAGTGCCCGAGCCAGTGGTGACGACGTCCGGATTGAGAGAGAGGCTATGGTTGAGCGCATGAACCTGGCTTTGAAAGTCGTGTCCGATTGGGGCGATGCTAACTTGGTTAGGTTCAATGCTGCAAAAACACAGGCGTGTTTATTCACTGCTAAAAAGAGCCCACTCCATCTGGCTCCTTCATTCCGTGGTGTATCTGTAAGTTTAGGAAACCATCTTGAGCTTTTGGGTGTTGATCTTACGTCAAACCTAAACTTTGGATCCTACATCGAGTCCAAAGCCAAAGTAGCTTCAAAAAAACTCGGCATATTGTCCAAGGTAAGGCGGTACTTCACACCTGGACAGCTTCTAAATCTGTATCAAGCACAAGTCCGATCGTGTATGGAGTACTGCTGCCACCTGTGGGACGGGTCTGCCAAGTACCAGCTTGAGGCTCTGGACTCGATCGAACGGCGTGCCAAAAGGCTCATTGACGACGACACTTTGGTTGGTGAAAGGCTCCAGAGCCTTGCACATCGACGTAAGGTGGCAAGTCTGTCGGTTTTTTACAGATTACACCACGGTGAATGCGCTCAAGAACTGCATGATCTAATTCTCCCATCACCATTCCACTACCGGACCACTAGACGCTCGGCTAAGCGCCATCCTTTTGTGATCGAAATACCACCCATTCGTACCAAGCGATTTGACTCAACGTTCTTAATTAGAACGGCTAAGGAATGGAATGCCCTGCCAGCGTCTGTGTTTCCGGCGAAATATGACCCGGGCGTGTTCAAGAGAAGAGTGAATAGGTATTTACTTGGCTAGCATGCTACACCTTCGATCGCATCGTCACTTCCCATCAGGTGAGAGCGTGGTCAAATGCTAGACAAGTTTGAAGTAAAAAAAAAAAAAAAAAAAAAAAAAAAAAAAAAAAAAAAAAGATTTCAATCCCAATGACATAATTGTTGTAGTCGAAATCAAAATACTAATACAACTTAAGTTTACTCAAAAACTAAACAGCGGGAAATCGTCTACGCTGAACATAAACATCAATGGAGTACCACTTTGAGCGGTTGCTTGCTTCTTTCATCAACTTACTTTAATATTTACTAATAACTAACTAAACACAAACCACTAATTAAACATTACAAACCAAAATAATATCATTCAAATGATCGAAACGCATTTCCATAAATCCCCTACTTAAAAACTGGCATGGAACAAACTCTTTTATATTCCCAACGAAATAAAAACTGGCATGGAACAAACTCTTTTATATTCCCAACGAAATAAAGAAATGTCGTTTACATCGGAGACCCTAATAATTCCTTAATCAACATACCTTTGTTTACGCTAATTGTGTCATTTCGCATTCCATTTGTGCCTTTTCTACAAAAAGAATTAGAAGAAAGACGTAATGAGGTAAAGGAAAAATGTTGAAAATATTAACTGAATAAAGGCAATTTTGCTGTTACTACACATCAGTCAGGATTTATATGAAAAAGGTTTTAAATGTTTAAAAAAGTGACAAAGTGAGATTAAAAATTATTTATTTAAAAATAAACCTTTTTAGTGCAAAACAAGTTTTAATTTAAATAAGTTTTGAAGGAGAAGCTTTTATGATTTAGCATCCACGTTATGACAAGGTTTAAAACGGGCTATCACGATTAAATGCAAGTACAAATTAAAAAAAAAAATGTCTGTCCTATTCACTGTTGAGAAGCTCCCTCACCGCAAGTAGCCCTGGGAGCAGCAGCCATGTCATGATGGAGTTTAGAATAGACTATATTATAGTTAAATACATTTACAAAATTTCGTGTCTTTGCTATTTGGCCGTTGAGGAGTTCCACTATTCACCCCCTGACTTTATCATCAAATCAGCTCAATAGTACCAAATTATTGAATTGTTACTAAACATAAATATGTATGCGAAATTTCGGCTCAGTCAGAAACAGGAAAGATTACGTTTTTATTACATTGTTAGTTAGTTAATTTTTCTTCGATTTCCTTGAGGGCTTCTTACTTGGCTTAATGTCTATTGTCTTACTGCAACAGTATGACTGACAGTTTACGTCCACTCCACGTGCTCATGTGGACTCTGATGTCGCTGTTCACTCACTCGTGTCAGTGGTCACTCAGGTAACGTATAACACGACTTATGTAACACGACTCCCTTCGCACATTCATCTTTTTCCTTATTTTTCCCTCTTGCTTCTCTTCCTTTGTCTGCTCAAGGAAAGAAGCGAGAAGAAAAGGTTAGGGCGTAAAATCATCAACATCAGCTTGACGATATCCACTGCTGAACATATGCCTCCTCCATCATCTAGTAAAGTTTAAATACTTATCAAACTATATGCCTCAAACCTTCATCCTTTAGGACTCCATAGAATTACGAGAAACCTTAATAAAATCGTCACGTCCGTCTATCTATCCTGGATCCATTACAGTCTTATTCATTGTAAGAGCTGTATACAGTACCTACTTATTCAAATCTTTTTCCAACAGGAACGGCTCACTACGGAGAAGACAGCGTGGGATCATTTCCATACTTCGAGTACAACGTGCCACGGAACGTCACAACCGTGGTCGGGCAGACTGCCTTCCTGCATTGCAGAGTAGAACAACTAGGGGATAAAGCTGTAAGTAAATTCAGAGCAATTGGACATAAGAACTAAAGTAAAGGACATTTAAAATCTTCTGCGATCACCAAGCCGCCTTTCAAGCGTGGTGATTATCACGATAGCTTATTAAAAAGTTTTAGGGAGAATGCGAGATCAAAATCACTCTTAATACAAATTTTCCCTCTACAATATAATTGATCTGGTGATTACACTAACCGAGTATAGTGCTATAAATCATAATATTAGGTCTTTACCTATGAAATTGCCGTTTTGTTTGAAAAAAGTTAAAGTATTTTTTTTTTCGAACTTGTTTATTTCTTTTATTCAAAGTAATCACCCCTGCAATCAATGCATCTTTGCCAACGTTGTGGCAGTTTATGGATGCCCTTCTTGAAAAAATCAGCAGGACGGGAGACAACAAACTCTTCAAAGGCGTTTTGTACTGCCTCTCGGGAATTGAATTTTTTTCCCGCTAAAAAGTTGTCCAAATTTTGGAAAAAGTAATAGTCGGTAGGCGCAAGATCTGGTGAGTATGGCGGATGAGGGAGAGCTTCCAAACCCAACTCATGCAGCTTAGAGACGGTCTGTTGTGCAGTATGGGGTCGCGCGTTGTCGTGAAGTAGCAGTGGAGACGACCGATTGACCAAAGCTGGTTGCAGACGTGCGAGTTTCGCCATCATTGTGGTCAGTTCTTCAATGTACACATCTGCAGTAATGCTCTCGCCGTTTTGTAAAAAGCTATGATGAATCACACCAGCACTAGACCACCAAACTGTGACCATCACCTTTCTAGGGGTCATTTTTCGTTTTGCACATTGCTTTGGTACCGAACCAGGATCTAACCAACTTGCTGAGCGCTTTCGATTGTCAAAAAGAATCCATTTTTCGTCGCACGTAACAATTCGATTCAAAATTCCTTAATTTCTGTGCCTGTTAAGCAGCGCAAGGCAAGTCTCGACGCGTACGTTGCGCTGGCGATCGTTAAGTTCGTGGGGCACCCATCAATCAAGCTTTTTTATCTTGCCAATCTGTCGCAAATGGACCAATATTGTTTTGATGCTAACATCAAAAGCTGCTGCCAGCTCAGCTGTAGATTGAGATTCATCAGCTTCCACATTCGCCTTTAATTCATCATTGTTGACCAAAGTTTCCGGACGACCACGAGGTTCATTTTTCAAGTCAAAATTCCCAGAACGGAACCGAGCAAACCAATAAAGAGTTGTACGTTCGTTTGTACAGTTCTCTCCGTAAACGTCGTTGATGTTACGTGTCGTTTGTGCCGCGTTGGTGCCACGACGGAACTCATTTTCCATAATTACACGAAATTTCAAAGTATCCATTATGAGGAAAAATGTTGAAATGTAATGAAAATACAACGCTAATCAATAAACAAAAGACTTATATTGTAAATAGAATGTCATATTTTTAAAACAAAATTAATTTGAATTTAGAATTCATAGCCAATCAAAACTTTTTTTTGGTTGAAAAAGTCTGTACTGCAATACGGCAATTTCATAGGTAAAGACCTATTAATATGTTTCCTGATACCTTCAGTATTTTGAAAATTGCACGCATTATCATCAGCCGAAAAATGTTCAATGCAAAACAAAGACATGCTACAGTACTTACGTACGTATATAGTACGTTTTCAAGTTTGATCTCCGGTAGAAGAATTAAGAATACACAGTAGGAAGAATATCATTTCAAATCTCATTGGTTGAGATTTATGATAATTCATATTTTATTGGAGCAATCTGGCAGATCATTTCTAAAAAAATCAGCTATTACAAAATTAAATATTAGTATACGTTTGTGCGCTGTATAAACAAACAAGGAGTCAGATTTATGTAAAATAAGACACATTTTAGCTATTAGGTACATTTAATGCTACTCTTATACACATCTGCACTTAAGTATGGCAGTTCTTAAGTTTGCATTTATCTCTCTAGGACGTACGTAAATGCGTAGCAATAGGTACATCATAGTGGAATAGGTGAGTTGGGAGCTAGGAACTGTAAAATTTCAGTTAAGAAGAATGTGTGTATTAGATATCAATAACCAAAATGATATGAACGATAATAAATACTACTTAAGTATTACTCATGCATCGCTACAGAAAAAGACTCCTTCGAGGAATTCTAATATCACAATCAGAGCAGCACTTTTCATGCTCTGCGAGTCGTTCTTTGAGAAATAAGTATGTAAATTGAATACACTCACATGGTTGGAAGAAAAGTAGGTTATGAACTTCCCCAATGTGATTTAATATTGCACTCGCGTTATTAAAGTCTAAGGTTTATATTACCAACATCTCTAACACTCGTCTTCTAAACGCTCGATACCTTAAATTCCTTTTGTGGCGTTTACTAGTGCCTTAAAGGTCAGTAGTAACATCAATGGGTGAGTTTTGGCGAGAAAGCGAAAAAGATTACGTCACCGCATTGTATTATTTTCCAAAACTTGTGTTATTTTCAGTATTAGTGCATAAAATTGGTATCATTCTATTCGCTAAGTGCTGGATTACAGGCGTGAGTGTGGGAAAATGGTATAATGATGGTGAAACGTTTCTTTTCGTGTTGTTTCCAAAACTCCATAGAAGCTTCAAGTAAAGTTGCCACCCCTTTACTAAGAGTATGACTTTGACTAGACTATGACTTGACTTGATGACTTCGACTATGACTTGACTTGATGACTTCGACTATGACTTGACACATAATTGCGTGAAATATCATTAAGTTGATAAATTATCAATTACTTGACTCTGGCTAAATACACAAAAGTGTGCAGCCAAAACATAAAAAAAAATGTAATCAATGATACTGATCAATGATACTTCTGATAAAACCGGCTTAAATTATACAAGGTTATTGGTTCGTGGAAGGTATCCGTTCTGGGTATGTTTTCAGGCTGTTATTTAAGCCACCGCCGCCCCGGGTACTCCTTTAGGATAGGCATCTATATTGCCCGAACACCGGTCGAGTTATTCGACTGTATTTCGTGAGTGTTAGCCGTGTACTAGTTGTAGTTATCATTTAAGCATTACATGAATTCAGCTACTTTTGTATCCTCGAGCTATTTAAATTTGTAAGCTTTTACTATCAGATAATTATTATCACAAAACGGTATCAAAAGGCGTTTTTTTAATTTAAAAAAGTATGGGCTACTGTAAAATAACAATAACCGCTAAACTACATAGTTGTAACACTTAAAAGATAGTCAAGACCTGTTTAAAAATACCCTTATAGGTTACGGCGGTAGATACTCTTTTGACGAAAAGACGAAGATATCTGAATTTTTTTTTAAATAAAATGCAACACAGAGACGATTATTATTATATTGGAAAGTGCCATAAAATTGCAAGGCCCATTATTTTTTAACTACTACAGTAATACCAACTACTACTAAATGCTACATTATAATATATACTACAAGAAAATCATTTGTAGTATATACTATCTGCGATCTATTATACAACCAAATGCTCCAGCTGAATAATTACCAGTAGGTAGCGTACCCAACATGCTGGCAGGATTACTGCGTTGAATTTAAAATGATGACAAAAATTAGATAAAACTACATTACTATTCAAAATTGCACTGAATTTAGATATTTCTCATGAAAATAAGAACATTAAAGAAAAAACAGATATTAAAATAAAAGAAATAAAATTACTAGTCAATATAATAAAATCGAATGAAAGTAGTTGAATCGTCTGAGTTTCGTTCGGCAATTTATTTTTGAAATTACAAGTCGTGGATTCTGTGATTTTTACAAATTAAAAATGAACAAGATACCTCTTATTCCATAAAGATTTTATTAAAATGATTGAATCTTTTGTGTATCTGAAGCTAAAGCTTACTTTGAATTCGCTCCATACAAATGTAGTTCCATTTAGCTTCAGATTTCCGTTTCAAAATCATTTAGCAGTTACCTCTATAAAATCAGATTATTTCTATAAATCTCCATTCATATAAATAATCTGATCAATAGGCGTTATACAAGGTTTAAAGATCGCTGAGTGCTGCATTTCAAACTGTTGAGATAGCACTTTGAAGAGCTATAGATAGGTAACCCTTTCGGCGTGTTCTATCTTCTTTATTTTAGCTATATCTCTACAAAGCTTTTTATAATAGCACTTTGAACACTTTTAGAATCCATTTTTACAAGTGCTATTTCAAAACTTTAAAATATAGCACTCAGCGATAGAAGTGAGAATAATGGCGCTTGTCACAGAATCAAATCGCTGTACGTAATTTACGTTTGAGATGCGTGAATAGTTCAGCAAAAGCTTGTGATTACAAAAGAAATTATAGATTGTGAGGCTATTTTATGAGTGTGTAAAAATATTTTTGTGGAAACTTTCTGACACCCAATGATTTTTGGTTAACGTGTAGCAATGCTAGCCAAGTAAACCTATTCACTCTTCTCTAGAACACGCCTAATATTTATCCTTTATCCTTTCCTTTATCTAATTGAATTTAATCTTAGTAACTTGCAAATTTCAAGTATTGGTTTTTTTGCGGGAAAACGATAAAAATCTTATCGCCGCATTGTATTGTTTTCCAAAACTTTATTTCTTTTATTTAACTTTTAAGTTTTATTAACTGTTATTTTCAGTGTTACTGCATAAATTGGTGGTGTTTTATTCAATAAATGCTGGATTACAGGCATAAGTGTGGGAAAAGTGGTATAATGATGGTGAAACGTTTCTTTTCGTGTTGTTTCCAAAACTCCATACAAGCTTCTGGTAAACTTGCCACCACTTTACTAGGAGTATGACTTAGACTATGAATTGACTTGATTACTTAGACTGTGACTTGACTTAACTTGACACACATTGTATGAAATACTAGCCTCTGCCCGCGGCTTCGCCTGCGTGGCTTATAGGAAACGAAGAAGCAATTTTTTAATAGATAATTCAACCACCCATTTCACCCTTTTAGGGGTGAAATTTCAAAAAACCCTTTCTTAGTAGATACCCACACTTTACTAAAAATAAACCCTTTAAATTTCAAGTCTCTAGAACTAGCGGTTTAGGCTGTGCGTTGATATATAAGTCAGTCTCAGTCAGGACTTTTAATTTTATATGTATAGATCATTTACTTGAAGATAATCAATTGCTTGAAACTGGCTAAATACACAAAAGCCTGGCGCCAAAACAACTGAAAAAATTGAAGTACTAAGACCATCAACAAAGTAGATTGTTTTATGATTAAAATAATTAAGTTTATTGAATGAACAGTCACAAGCACGTCCTTCAGTTCAAATTACTTGACACTAGCTAAATACACAAAAGTGTGGAGCCAAAACCAAAACCAAAAACAAGTACCACAGACCACCCGTTCGGTGTCAGTGTCAGTGTGACCGGACCTTAAGCATGTGGGCTGTACCAACATAAACATTATATTGTGGTACAGCCAACACGCTTAAAGTCCGGTCACTGCACTGAGGCAACGTATTTGACAACTAGGTACAACAACATTGTGAAAAGCTGAATTATAAACATCCTAAAGAAGCCAACCCTTTCTACTGTAAAAAGATTTTTATAAAAATATTCGTAAATTCTGTTTTGCATCATCATCATCAACAGTTTAAAGACTGCTGATCATAGTCCTTCCTCATAGAGTGCCACTTTGAGCGGCTGTGCACCTTGCATGTTTTTGCATTAAGATCCACAATTTCTTTTATAAAATAATGTGAATCCACCTTCCCGATATTCTATCCTACGATAACTAACTTCCACTCAATTTTTATTCATTTGCAGCTATAATACAAGTATCTGACAGTAATATTTTTATTCCCATTAAGTATGAAAAAGTGTCAATACCACAGATATGTAATTACTGAGTTGTATTAAGTCGTTCGGTGGCTAATCAAGTACTTTGTTAATAGATTGCTTGAGGGTTTGAGTTTATAACTATTTTGCATTATGTTTTAGGATTACACAGAAGACTTATCTATGTAATGAGATCGTTGAACGTTATTATTTTTATTATTATTAATTATAGATTATTAGAAGCTAGAAAAAAGTTAGAGAGATAGATAGATAGAAAATTCTTTATTGCACAAACAAAAACAATAGAAGGTACATAGACGATCTTCATGCTATAGAGCATTTTCTTCCAGTTAATCCCGGTGTATTCTGGAAAGTTTTAAATTATATTTAAAGTATAACTTCTTTCTGTATACAGGTACTACTAACCTTTGACTAATACTTATTAGTCAAAGGTTAGTAGTACCTGTATACAGTTAGTAGGTTAGTAGTAGTAAGGCTAGTAGTAATTTCAAAACCACTAACGTACTACTAACCTTTGACTAATACTTATTAGTCAAAGGTTAGTAGTACCTGTATACAGTTAGTAGGTTAGTAGTAGTAAGATTAGTAGTAATTTCAAAACCACTAACGTACTACTAACCTTTGACTAATACTTATTAGTCAAAGGTTAGTAGTACCTGTATACAGTTAGTAGGTTAGAAGTAGTAAGATTAGTAGTAATTTCAAAACCACTAACGTACTACTAACCTTTGACTAATACTAATTAGTCAAAGGTTAGTAGTACCTGTATACAGTTAGTAGGTTAGAAGTAGTAAGATTAGTAGTAATTTCAAAACCACTAACGTACTACTAACCTTTGACTAATACTTATTAGTCAAAGGTTAGTAGTACCTGTATACAGTTAGTAGGTTAGAAGTAGTAAGATTAGTAGTAATTTCAAAACCACTAACGTACTACTGACCTTTGACTAATACTAATTAGTCAAAGGTTAGTAGTACCTGTATACAGTTAGTAGGTTAGTAGTAGTAAGATTAGTAGTAATTTTAAAACCGCTAACGGTTGTCCATTTAAATTCCAAAAACAAAATAATTATGATATTAAAGTATTGTGTTATTTGAGTGTAGTTTCAAATACCTTCGAACTCGAACAGCTAACTGAAAGAAAACGAAACGGTATTAACCCGATTGATATCAGCATAGATAACACAATTTAATTCTTGAATATTTATAAACTGGCTGTATAGGAGTAAGTATATAGTATAAGCGACTTGCCATATAATAACTTTAAGAATAAAATTAAAAATTTCTTCCAAGTTCATCCATTTTATTCCTTGAACGAATATATGAGATTGCCTCTGGCAGAACCTTCATTTATAATTGCTGACCCAGAAATTCAATAGTGTAATTTTACTTTTAAGTCACGTTTCACGACTCATATTTATATTTTTTCATTAGTAATTTAATTTTAAATTTTGTAGACTTTATATATTTTGTTGCAAATTGACGTACCAGTGTAACGCGATGTTATAAGGTGAATAAATCTATGAATCTATAGAAACTGTATCAGCGTCACGGATTTTTTGCTTAATCTACTCGCTTAATAAAATGTACTTGCTCCAGATCAAATGAAGGGTTGAGAACAATAAGGGTTTAACTGTCAAATTGACAGTTTCGAGAAAATTGACTTTAAACGTCAACGGCGTCATTTTAATGTAGAGTGCTTATAAGGTAATAGAAAAGGTTTATGTAAGTTTCAGTTGCTTGAAAATGTTTTAAATCTATTTTAAAATATAGTACTAATTCATACAATTACTGTAAAAATATAATATAATAATGTTTTTATGCTAAGCGAACTGTATTCCTGTGACAGATAAACAGTTTTTAGACTCAAAATCTCGAAATTTAAGCTTCATTTCGGTATTTTGAGTATGTATTATTGGAGATAATTTCACGCTGAATCCAACGATACCCATAAGTCATTTTATGAAAAAAATCAGTTAAACCTTTTTGTTCTCACCCCTTCAAATAGGTAGTATAAAATTAATATTGGAACTATGTAGTTCATAAAGTGTAATATGACCCCAATTCTGCCTGACTAAATCATTGCGTAACGTTCATTCTATATTGATCCATACCCCGGCTGTTACACTCCACTGGCCATCACCTAACAGATATTTCAATTTCAATTTCAATTTCAATTTTTATTTGCATTCCACAATGTTGTACAGGTGTAGGTAGTTTTTTTTAAATAACAGTTCATCGTGGACCCTGTCGGGCACGCAAAATTAGAAGAGAGGAAGACAAAATTAAATATTATTAGATTAGAAAGAGGTTACTTATTTTATACTAAAGTTAAATGAATTATTATTTTTACATAATATGCTTAAATTTTATCATTTAGATATTCATTTATAGTATAATAGCTTTTATTTATTAGAAAATGCTTTAATTGTTTTATAAAGATTACATTATTTGATTCCTTTTTCATTGCTTCTGGAAGCTTGTTATATATATTAATAGACATAACAAGTGTACCAGAAGCATGCAGCTTAAGCCGGGAAGAAGGTAGTACCAATCGGTTTCCGTGGCGAACTGAACGGTTTACGTTTCTCGGTAGGTAAGAGCTGTAATAATGCAATTTATTCTTGGAAGTGTCGATATCAGGCGGACAGTGACTTTGCTGAGTATCGTGATATTGGTGTCGATTCTGTGTCGCATACTCTAAAACTAAACGAAATTAACATATTTCCGTCTTTTTCATTTCCCCTTTATCTGAAGAGTACCGCCATACTTTAAGTTTACTTTAGTTTCAGAGAATGCGACACAAAATTGACACAAGTTATCGATTAAATCGATGTGTTTCTGTTACATAATTAAATAATAAATAAATAAATAACGCCCGAAGATCACATACATAGATTCTGAATCCTGAATAAGATTCCGCAATACCCAGGAACTACGAAGACCATGGTCACACAATACCCAGACTCAAAACAAGTATTTGTGATTTTTATCCGTGCACAATTGCTTGTCCTGTCGCGGAAATCGAACCCGCTGCCTCCAAGTTATGAGCTGACCTATTCAACCACCACATCACAAAAGCAAGCAACTCTCAATAATATACGGTTCTGCTAAGAATCAGCTTGTGGCCTTAGGAGAGACCATAAGAGAGACGAGCAAAAAGACTTAATAGAGTGAAATGATGCGCTGGTTAGAAAAATTTCAAACGCATTGTCAAAGTCAAATTTCAAGCCAAAAAAATTATTGCAAATAGGCTAATTTTAGCATTTTTACAAGTCAAAATTATATTAAGAACTTAAAATTAAGTTATTTCACGAAGCATATAAAATTACAAAGTGCTTATTGTCAAATATTGTCAAATTGTCACTTAAGCAGACATCAAACATGTCAAATGCAAACCTGCTACTACTATCAAAAAATATGTGTCTGCTTTGATTGCAGTAACTGTACTCTATTGGCTCAAAAAACCTAAACACAACTAAATCAAAACAAAGATGTCTTTGAAATCAACGCTTTTAACAACAGCATTGATACAGCGAGACATCTAAAACTGGGGGCTGATTCTCAATCTAATGTCGTGCGACATTATGAATTAACTGGAATAAAAATGCCTTTTGAGTTTTGGCTAGAAAACGAAAAAGATCGCGTCACCGCATTGTATTATTTTCCAAATCTTGTGTTATTTTCAGTGTAGCGCATAAAATTGGTGGCATTTTATTCGTTAAGTGCTGGACTACAGGCATGAGTGTGGGAAAATAGTATAATGATGGTGTAACGTTTATTTTCGTGTTGTTTCCGAAACTCCATAGAAGCTTCTGGTAAAGTTGCCACCACTTTACTAGGAGTGTGACTTGACTAGACTATGACTTGAACTGGGACTTGACTTGACATATATTTTAATTAACTCGAGAAATTATCAATTACTTGATACCTCGGTACATTAAAATCTTCTGCGGTCACCAAGCTGGCAAGCCGTCTACCAAGCGTGTTGGTTTTGGTATTTTGGTATAATAAGTGTCTGAAATGGTGTTTTATGGGGGGAAGCCTGTGTTCAGCAGTAGACGTCTTCCGGCTGGTTGATGTGAACACAATTATTGCAAAAACGTTTGTGATCACGATGTCTAACCATTTACTTACTAGTTTATAGTACTACTAGCTTCTGCCCGCGGCTTCGCCCACGTGGCCTATAGGAAACGAATATTTTTTTTATAGATAATTCAACCACCCATTTCACCCTTTTAGGGGTGGAATTTCAAAAAAACCTTTGTTAGTGGATACCTACACTTTACAAAGAACACACCTTCCAAATTTCAAGTCTTTAGGACCAGCGGTTTAGGCTGTGCGTTGAGATATAGGTCAGTCAGTCAGTCAGGACTTCGAATTTTGTACTCGTTTATGTACTCGTATGTATAGATTGCTTGCTTTTTGTCAAAGAAAAAATATTTTAACCCCAACCGGGATTTTACTGAAAACTACTAAATGTCACGAGTATTTTTTTTTATGTTATTGAATGATGTGATGAGCTAGTCATTCAGCTGATGTTAAGCGATACATAACAGTATTTACGGGTCAGGGGTACTGCGATACAAAATTATAATTTTCACTCGAAATTTGACAATTCACGTTCCATATTACCTGAATATTGGTCCTCGGGATCGCACTACAGCTGATGATCAATACTAGCCTGGGCCGGTGGGCGGACGAACTCGTCCCGGTTGCTATTGTAAGTAAACTGGGCCACTCGCTCGTTTGACTATAGACTAGACAAACCGTGGTTATAAATAGGTTCAAACGTTGGCATACTGGATTTGAATAAACAAAAAATCCATGGTTGAAATTTGAACAATAAAATTGTCAGCCAAAGTATAACAATTTCGTAATGCTTAATTAATAAACTTAGCACTTAAAATGATCTCTTCAAGACGATCTTTGGATGGAGCGGAAATTGTTAATAAAAAAGAAATAAGCTAATGTTTAAAAATATTGTTTTAGTGTTATCGCTATCATAATACGTGTAGTTAAACTAATCGGCGTTTACCAAAACAAAATGAAAATTAAATTTTGTTCTAGAATATTTTTAATATTTTTGTTGCAGGTTTCTTGGATACGGAAAAGAGATCTTCATATACTAACAGCTGGGATATTAACTTATACATCAGATCAGAGGTTTCAGGTAAAAAAAAACTTTTATTTTTAGTTTATAACTGTAGGAGAGTGCCCAGCGTTTTCTTCCGCAATTTACTAATTTTCCCATTGTAATTCTTAATTTTCATGGGTGAAAAATATCCTCCATCTTTACCTCTGTATTAAAAGCAATCAGTGTTCAAAACTTTCTCCAAATCAGTTCGGCCTCTTTGGCTTACAAACAAAACAAACAGATTTTTCCCTGTTCTAGGTCAGCTTTGATAGCTCAGTTGGTAGTTAATAGATTTTCCTTCTGAAGGCAAAGTAGGTTGTAGGTTCGATTCCCACCTATAGGCCAATCATTTGTGTGATGAACAGTGTTTCAACATATGGCTGTATGGGCCCCATAATAAGGAAAAATTGTTTTATATGTATGTATTTATAAACAAAGGTATTTAAATATCTTATCAGATAATCTGGGAGGTGATCATGTAACTTTAATAGAAATATAACAGCCCAGATTTAATTCTTAATTTAAAATTTTCCATAATAACTGCGCACATAAACTATTGAAATAGAATAGAATATTTATTTATTTGTGCAAAAATAATAAATTCAGTTTACAATCAATATTAGTTTCATTTTGTTGCAATCTAGTTACATAATCGCCTACCACAAGATTTTTCAATGCTCTTTGTTAAAGGGATCATCAATCCCGTCTATAGCGTTGGGTGACAAAGTTCCATTAGACGGATGAATGAATGAGAATATTTTATTATTCTTTCGCAGGTGATTAGACCAGAAAAATCCGAGAACTGGACACTTCAGATCAAGTTTCCGCAGGAGAGGGACGCGGGAATCTACGAGTGTCAAGTCAACACTGAACCAAAGATGTCGCTAGCGTTTCAACTCAATGTTGTCGGTGAGTTTAATCAAACATATAATAGATGTCGCTACAGCTGCTTAGCTGGTTAAAAAATATAGTCCTAAAGTATCTGCAAATATTTTAACTATTCATTTATTTCTTATCAGATTACACTCAAAATATAGAACTAATTCTCTCGTAAACCAAATTCAAAAATAAATTTTGAATTAAAATTTTGCAGCCTCTGTGGTGTGGTGGGTTATCAGGTTGCTCCATAACCTGAAGGTGGCGAGTGCAATTCCTGCGATAGTACAAAGATATTTAAACAAAAAAAATCACAAGTGCTTGTTCTGTGTGTGGGTGTTGTGGGATCATGGTCCTCATAGTTCCGGTCCCTAGATACAAGGAATCCTAGTTAGGGTCCATGATTTATCTACCTACAGTAATAATAATAAATAATATGATAATATGTGTGGACATCTCACACAACGCCATCTAGCCCCAAACTAAGCAAAGCTTGTATTTTGGGAACCAGATAACTGATACAATACTTAGATACTTTTTTGTTTGTAAATACATACATAGACAACAAACACCTATGTTCGTAACACAAATGTTTGTCCTGGGTGGGAATCGAACCCACAACCCACAGTTCAGAAGGCAGGGTTACTACCAACTGAGCTATCGGGCCAGCTACCTATGTGATTATTGGGCGTTTATTATTATTATTATTAATTCAAATTAAAAATGATTATGTTATAAAAACTCAAACTGTTCAAAGTTCATAAATCCATACAGATTCAAAACCCAACTCTCCCAACTTCGCCTGATCTATTAATCAAGCAATATATTCCAGAATCTCCTAAACAACAAAGTTCAGGCACCTGAGCAACCACCGACCTCGAGTAAACAAGCTCGGACAAATAATTTCAATGAAGCTCAAAGTTTCCAATCTAATAGGGGCGAGAACGCCTAAGTTCTGGAGAACTTTATCTGTAGAACAGGTTATACTTGGCATCGCGTGACCAAGCTAACAGCGCCTTGAACAGGAATAATTTAATCAGTAAACTAACTGTCAGTTTATGGAATAGTAATCATAGCTTTAATCGACTTATCTGAAACAGGTATAAAACAAAATTTTATTGTAAAGAAAAAAATATTCAGCCGAACATTTACTACTTAAGCAGCTGTAAAAATTAAAACCAGATAATAAAAAAAAGAGTGTGCTTATACCACATTACTGAAGTAAAACTTTTTTAGTTTAGCTCTATCTATCGGCCGGTATAACTTTGTTTTTGCTTTGTTCAATGTTAATATCGCCATTTTGATAATTGTAAATTGTCATTTTACCGCACATACTAACATTATAATACAAACTTTTGACTTTTCCATTTTTTTTTTTTTTTTTTTTTACTTCAAACTTGTCTAGCATTTGACCACGCTCTCACCTGATGGGAAGTGACGATGCGATCGAAGGTGTAGCATGCTAGCCAAGTAAATACCTATTCACTCTTCTCTTGAACACGCCCGGGTCATATTTCGCCGGAAACACAGACGCTGGCAGGGCATTCCATTCCTTAGCCGTTCTAATTAAGAACGTTGAGTCAAATCGCTTGGTACGAATGGGTGGTATTTCGACCACAAAAGGATGGCGCTTAGCCGAGCGTCTAGTAGTCCGGTAGTGGAATGGTGATGGGAGAATTAGATCATGCAGTTCTTGAGCGCATTCACCGTGGTGTAATCTGTAAAAAACCGACAGACTTGCCACCTTACGTCGATGTGCAAGGCTCTGGAGCCTTTCACCAACCAAAGTGTCGTCGTCAATGAGCCTTTTGGCACGCCGTTCAATCGAGTCCAGAGCCTCAAGCTGGTACTTGGCAGACCCGTCCCACAGGTGGCAGCAGTACTCCATACACGATCGGACTTGTGCTTGATACAGATTTAGAAGCTGTCCAGGTGTGAAGTACCGCCTTACCTTGGACAATATGCCGAGTTTTTTTGAAGCTACTTTGGCTTTGGACTCGATGTAGGATCCAAAGTTTAGGTTTGACGTGAGATCAACACCCAAAAGCTCAAGATGGTTTCCTAAACTTACAGATACACCACGGAATGAAGGAGCCAGATGGAGTGGGCTCTTTTTAGCAGTGAATAAACACGCCTGTGTTTTTGCAGCATTGAACCTAACCAAGTTAGCATCGCCCCAATTGGACACGGCTTTCAAAGCCAGGTTCATGCGCTCAGCCATAGCCTCTCTCTCAATCCGGACGTCGTCACCACTGGCTCGGGCACTGGATGTGTATCTTTCAACAACAGTACTATCATCTGCATACCCAAAGGTACCGGGCTTTAGCAAATCATTGATGTGGAGTAAGAATAGTGTTGCTGAAAGAACTGACCCCTGAGGTACACCAGCATTAATAGCTAATTGATCGGAAGAGCAGCCATCAAGAACTACTCTAAGCGATCGTTCCCTCAAAAAGTCTGATATCCAAGTGCACAAACCAGCAGGTAGTCCGTAAGATGGAAGCTTATTCAGAAGACCGTCGTGCCAGACCCGATCAAATGCCTTAGAGACGTCTAGAGATACAGCAAGTGCCTCTCCATGCATCTCTAAGGCTTCGCTCAATATGTGAGTGGCATACGCGAGAAGATCCCCAGTGGACCGGTTTCGGCGAAATCCGTATTGCCGGTCACTGAGGAGATCATTGTCTTCAAGGTATGCCAAGAGCTTGTTGTTAATTATACGCTCCATACTCTTACAGAGAATGGAGGTAATTGAGATGGGTCGATAGTTGGCAGGATCAGCACGACTGCCCTTCTTAGGTACAGGTTGTACGTTGGCTAGCTTCCAACTCATAGGGACTATTCCGGTGTCCAGAGAGAGGCGAAATAGGCGTGTTAGAATGGGAGACAACTCGGGTGCACAGCTCTTAAGTACAATTGCAGGTATACCATCGGGACCACTGGCTTTGTTCACGTCTAGACTGCGTAATGTTTTTAGTACTTCCTTCTGACGTATGCGTATTTCCGGCATGAAAACACCGCATTGTGGAAGGCAGGGAGGTACCTCATTAGCAGTATCTAAACGCGAAGCTTCTGCAAAGAGAGTGGCAAACAAGTTTGCTTTTTCTTTTGCAGTGTGAGCCAGCGATCCGTCTGGTTTCAATAATGGAGGCAGTGAGGATCGACAGAAGTTCGCTTCAACCGATTTGGCTAGGGACCAAAAAGCCTTACTACCCGCTGGGTAGGAAGCAAGTTTAGTCCCTATTCGACCAATATGATTGAAACGAGCCTTCCTTAAATTCCTTCTTACAGGCCTTGGCGGCAACGTTAAAGGCTTTCTTCTTAGCTCGAGTGTCCGAGGCCTTGCGTTTTCGAGCGTCAGCCCATGCCAGATATGCCGCATGCTTCTGCGCTTCAGCACGTGCACATTCGGCTCCAAACCATGGGCTGGCTTTGCTGGTCACGGGTTTATCGGAAAATGGAATAAAATATTCCATAGCCCGACATACTACCTCAGTAACCGCATTCGCGCAGACCGTCGGATCTCCAGAAGAAAAACACGTTTGCCGCCAAGGATATGAAGCGAAGAAATGTCGCATCTCGTCCCAGTCTGCTAAGTTGTATCTCCAGACACGCCGATTGCTCTTAGGGCTTGGGTCAGGCGGGGAGTATACTGAAACGGACTTGACCAGACAGTGATCGGAACTACCAATGGGTGAGGATACCGCCACAGAGTATCGGTCTGGTTCAGTCGTGAGCAGAAGGTCGAGGCAGTTAGCAGTGTGGCTATCAATATCAGGCACTCGCGTTGGCTCTTTAACAATCTGCGTTAAATTGAGCGCCAAAGCGAGCTTACGCGTCTCTCTCCCAGCGTGGTCCGTGATCCGGTGTGGGACTAACCACTCCTGGTGGTGAGCATTAAAGTCCCCCAGAACAACAAGCTGAGCCGAAGGATAGCGTTGCTGAGCCACATCTGCCGTTTCACTGAGATACTCCATTAGAAGAGTCGTCTCCCGGTCACCGCTATGTGATCTGTACACACCAGCATAGAGAATTTTCTCAATGCCGGTGTCCACAAGCACCCAAATCACCGAAAAGTGGGGATGTTCAAGGTTTCGGAGACGCAAACAGCAAATGTCATCACGGACGTAAACGCAGATACCAGCGCGTGGAAGGAAGCGATTTTCCAAGATGAATCCTGGATAGTCCAGATATGCCGTGTCTGATGGACATCCTATTTGCGTCTCAGTCAAGAAGAGCAAGTGCGGTTTGTTGGTCTCCAGATGATGATGGACCGCTTGCAGATTTGAGTGCAGCCCACGAATATTTGTGAGGTGCACTTTAAGAGTGAGGACGTGCATCTGCCGTTTAAACTTGCTCAATTTATTTGACTTTTTCATAGTTGGGTGAGTTAGGTAGACAAGTAGGAAGTGGACGAGATATTGGGATGCTAACCCTCAGTAATAGAGAAGCTCCTACGCCAATGGAGAACTTGCGCGGAGACTGCGGGGACGCCCGAACCCCCCTGAAATTGCCCACAAGTTCCTCACTTCCAGTCGCCAACTGGCCCTGTGGACAACCTCAGGATTTTACACAAGCGGTGGGGCAGCCTTTCGTAGTTGGCTAGACTACTACTTGGGCCCCCTACAACTTGCGGTCGGCCAGCAGAGAGCACCGTGCTTCGGATCCCGCTACCCTCCGAAGCAAGGTCTCCGACGCGAAAGCATCTCCATCACCAATACCGGTCTGCATACCCAACACAACTGTCCACATCTACTTGTCAGAACGGCTTCATTAGACATCACGATGGAACACGACGAGTCGCTTGGCATCGTGGTTTTGTCTAATGGGTGGTAACTAAGCCGGCGGCTAAGGCCTTCCACCAGTTATTTGGTTGCTCTTTTGGCACCACCCAGGGGTCACGTGTAGGGAAACTAGGGTTAAAGCCTACGGACGCGAGCAAACATAAACCCCCAAAAATTCCAATTCCAAAATTCCATGTTGACAATAGAGTTCTACGTGAACCAACTTCAGCTTCCGTTCGCCTCGCATTCACTAGCTTACTCCCCAAGTCAAAAGTGCGTAAAGAAAGTTTACTTCAAAAATAATTTGTTTCTTTGTATGATAAATACAATATCAGTATAGCATACAATAGAATATCAGTAAGAAGCAAAATAGGTGACTTCAAAATTGTCCTGATGCATGTATGTTTCCACGTACACGCAGCACATTGTTTTTAAGTAATTCCTTGCTCGGACTGATGAACACCGAGATCAAAAACCGATGCAAGCATATTAAATCGTTAACAGCAATATATAATTTTAGTTTGAAAACTATCGTGAGTATGACACAGTTTGTAAGATAAATAACGGCTAAACTCACGTCAATTAATAAGACGAAATTACGCCGACCAGGTTTCAGACATATTCGATGTCCTACTGGGAGCCAGTTACTAACGCAAGCCGCGGCGGCTTTCGCGCGCGACAGTAACTGGCTCCCAGAAGAAAGTCATAGAATATGTCCGAAACCTGATCGGAGTAATTTCGACTTTTAATTGACGTGAATTTTAGCCGTTATTTATCTTACAATATATAATTTGACATTAACCGCATCCGAATAACAATTTCCTTTCACTTGCAACGTCCCATTTCGTCCTAGTTAGAAATATCTCAGCTTCGGTATACACGGGCGAGACTAAGTTTTCAAACTCCTAGCTCGTACAATGCGGGCTAAAACTGGCGTCACTTGACATTGCAATTTTCTCAGCTTCCCCAGCGCTCGACTGTCTCGACCCGCTCTAATGACTCGGCAAAACATGCTTTGTGAACTTTATGCTTGGGGTACGAGCCATTACCCCAGGCGTAAGTTTGCTTGTGTTTTAGTTATAAAAATTCTCGCGTTGTTCATGTTTGGATAGTAGGTGTTTTTTTTTTTTTTAGGTTAAGGAATGACATGACGAGCTAGCCGTATTAATATGCCCATATCAGTTGTAGTATTACTCGGAACTCTTAAGTACAAAGTTACGCATGACACCATTGCGCACATCATCCTGAGACATCAGCACAGTCCTGTGAGAATAGGTCATAAAGCCTCAGTTGCCAAGTAATTTCACTAGCTACAGTGCCGTTCCAACTGGAATACTGTAGTGCTTGCGCACTACTGCTTGGCAGCAGAATAACTGTCAAAGCGGTGGTACCTACCTAGAAGAACTTTGCAGAAAAGTCTTACCACCTAGTAGTTGTCTGCGGTCTAGATGAGCCTTTTTTATTTGTTTAATAGCGTTACGATACGTTTTAGGATGTGACACGCTTGTATTTATCTTATGGTTTAAATTTGAGACCAAATTTAGTTAACGGAATTGCGTAATTGCCATGAATGCTGTTATGTACGCCCATTGACTAATTGCGGTCACTTAGATAGGCGAAGCGTCCCCACTTCCATAATGTAATATGTGCAAACGACTAGTACCTATTTGTGAGTCAATAAATCATTGTCTACATTTAAATACCATTGTTTAAGGAGAGAAAAATAATAGATTTATTCAAGAAATATGCACAGCATTTCATTTTTAAAAGATAATAATTAATTTAAAACGACACGAACTAGCTTTAGACTAGTTACACCATCTTTTGTCTCTTTCGATCCAGGTAAATATTCCAGTAGAAAAAAAAGGACAAAAGTTGAAGTAACTAATTCGAGACTAATACCCGTTTATTAATAAGGCTGTATGAGTTCTTGGAAATTAGCGCGGATGTCTGCGCAATACGCATATTATAGTTATTGTATGGCCAATTTTACAATTCACCCAACTGTACCATGCGCAGTTTGGTACTCGGACCTAACTTCCGAGAGATGTTACTGTATGATTTGACGAGCTAGCCGTTCACCTGATGTTAAGCGCCACGGCTGCCCATAACAGAACAGTGTCAATCGGAACCCCAAAATAGAGTTTCGAGCAACACTGCACTGCGCACATCATCCTGGTAATAAGATTACTCGACTGTGAGATCAGATCATAAAGTCTCAATTGCCCAGTAATTTCACTAGCTACAGTGCCCTTCAAACCGGAACACAGTAGTGCTTGCGCACTACTGCTTGGCGGCAGAATAACTGGCAAAGCGATGGTACCTACCTAGACGAACTTTGCAACAAAGTCCTACCGCCTAGTAGTTCCGAGAGTACAAAAAGTTTTGCGCGAGCTATAGCTTGATAGCTACTCAGCTTAAGTGCGTACTATAATGTATTCTATATATCTAAGTAATTTTGAGAAACACTTGTTTTTCTTGCTAAGCGGTCTTTCCAATGAGTTACAGCATGGAGTTCTTTAAAAGAAGGGTTAAAAGATTCCTACAGCGTAAGCAATGCATTGGTGACGCCTCCTCCGGTGTTAAAGATGTCCATAGGCTACGGTGACCACTTCCCATCTGGTGGGCCGTATGCTTGTTTGCTCCCTTTAACATAAAAAAAAAAAATACAAAGTCCAGTTTATTAGATGCTCCGAACATTCTAGTCCGCCAAATATATCTTTTTTCATAACACCGTTTCCAAGAAAGAATATTTCAGATTTATACAGTCTAATGATTAGATAAATAGATAAACTGTTTATCTTGTCTCTTTATTTTCTTTCCTTTTACTTTTGTCTTTTCACGAAAATGTCGACTTTGAAGTTTACGCTTTAGTAAAAAGGTACTGAATGTTTCTCTACTAAATTTATGATGTGGCATAAAAAACGAAGGTTAGGAACGCAATATCCTTTGTTTTTACTTGTTTTTCGATCGATTTCATACTGTTTGTAAATCTTTGAAGAAAATAATTTTTCGCGTTAGTCATAATTTATGTGTAAACTATTGTTTATTTCAAGTATCGTAGCACATGTGTACTTTACGGTAATAAGGCGTATTTCTTCACATTGAATTCCTTCTAACAAGCTTTAAATTAAATTGACTGGCCCGATAGCTCAATTGAAGGGGTGAGAACAAAAAGGGTTTAACTGATTTTTTCCACGAAATGACTTATGGGTATCGTTGGATTCAGCGTGAAATTATCTACAATAATACATTCTCAAAATACCGAAATGAGGCTTAAATCTCGAGATTTTGAGTCTAAAAACGGTTTATCTGTCACAGGAATACAGTTCACTTAGCATAAAAACTTTATTATATTTATTTTATTATATTATATTTTCACAGTAATTGTATGAATTAGTACAATGTTTAGTATTTAAAATAGAATTAAAACATTTTCAAGCAACTGAAACTTACATAAACCTTTTCTATTACCTTAAAAGTACTCTACATTAAAATGACGCCGTTGAAGTTTAAAGTCAATTTTCTCGAAACTAACAATTTGACAGTTAAACCCTTTTTATTCTCAACCTTTCAATTGGTAGTAGCCATTGATTATAAATCCACTGTGGCTTTATTATTTTTGGTAGTAGCCCTGCATTCTGCCTTCTATGTATGTTTTTACAAACAATAAGTATATAAGTATTGTATCAGTTATCTGGTTCCCATAGTACAAGCTTTGCTTAGTTTTGGGATAGATTACGCTGTGTAAAATGTGTACAAATATTTATTTATTGAAAACAACCAAAATGACAAAAAGCGTAATATAATTGGAAAATTAAATATGAAAACAAATGGCAGATATTTTTGCTAAAATACAAGTTTTATAATTACAAAATTGCAGAAAAGACATGAAAATTAAAAGTTTATTTAAACATCACTTTGTTCAATACAGAACCCGTATAACTCATAAGTAAAATATTAACATTAGGATAACAAGTCGAAAGCAGCATTCAACTAAAGGGCAGCGCCAAACTTTCATGGGGTTATGATTCTGTAACGGCTTTGAGACATCCCAAGACCCTTAATTAGAGGTGTAGACAATATCCGTCCAAATTCTATCGTTTTAATTTTTTTTTTGTTTGGTTTTGGCTTCACACTTTTGTGTATTTAGCCAGTGTCAAGTAATTGATAATATCTCAAGTTAATTAATTTTGGAAACAACACAAAAAGGAACGCTTCACCATGTTCATACCACTTTCCTACACTCATACCTGTAATTCAGCACTTAACGAATAAAATGCCACCAATTTTATGCACTAACACTGAAAATAACACAAGTTTGGGAAAATAATACAATGCGGCGACGCGTTCTTTTTCATTTTCCCCATCGTTTTAATTATCATCCGGTCAAATTACAGTAATTTTTCTTATTGGTCTTACTGTATTTTTATGATATAACTATAATAGTTGACTCGCCACGGCTTCGCACGGGTGAGTTTGTAAAACGCGGTTGAACTGAATAAAAAGTATCCTATGTCCGTCTCCTAGTTCTGAGCTACCTCCCCACCATTTTTCAGAAAAATCGGTTCAGCCGTTCTTGAATGGTAAATAGTGTAACTAACACGACTTTCTTATATATATATAAATTTTTAATTTGCTGTTGTCGTGGCCATCTTTGAAAAAGGCGAAGAGCAATTTTTTTTTTTCTTAAATGTACTAGGTGCTCCTAAAACCCCCCAATGCAAAAAATCTGTCGTAACGGACCAATTTTTAAAATGGCCACCATCTTGAATCCGCCATCTTGGATTTTCATGACCACAGTCAGAATGCCCTCATCGTCCCCTATGAAATTTGGTCGAGCATCCCTCACCTGACTCTTACTGTTTCCGATTTATAAGCGTTTCGCATTTTGTATGGAATTTAAATTTTTTTATATGGCAACTCTATTTTCTTTTATTTCTCTGAAAGCATCCCAGGATTTTCTACACTTTAGTTAGAACAGGACATCCATCCCACTTGTAGTTTCCGAGAACCATTTAGCAGTTCCATCTTGGAGATGACTTTCTGGTAATGTCAGATTTTTTCCCATACCTATCCACTCGCATACTTGGTTTTTTACCCACCACGCATGACGGCCGATATCAACTATGTCAATATCTATCTATTATTAAAAACTAATACTAAAAACTACCTACTACAAAAAAAAGAAACATTTGGACTATATACTGGCCGCGATGACCTATAGACAGTCCAAATGCTCAAGCCCACTATCAGAAGGTAGCGTACCCAACTTGCTGGCAGCATTGCCCCGTTGAATTGCAATGCTTATTCGTTGTGCCAAATATTATTTATCTAAATGCCCACCCATTTAACTTTAACTTTATATAAGTAAAAAATTAGTTTTCCGGCACTCCGGTCAAAATATTACAAGTCCTTCCACTAGTTCAAATATTCAAGTCATGAGCCCTTTTCCCTTAATGCTTCTAACAAGATTAAGTAGGTACAAATCCCTTTGGCAAAAGCGATCCTTGAATTATTTGGAACTAAATTTATTACTGATTTAATGTCAGATTTGATTTCCGGGGCCGAAAATAAAGTGGGAAATTCTATGGCCTACGCACACTTGGAAATTTTAGCACCTGCAAATTGAACAATCAAACAAATTGGAAAATATTCTGGTAAATTCCTTCTATATGTAAAGTTTTACATACTGTTTGCGAAGTGACTTTGTATTTTAGTGACTCCTAATATTTTATCGCAGTAGTAAAATGTATTTTTACGATGTTATTATCTTACACACGGTGTTTTATACACTATTGATTGTGTTAACTCCTTGTTACTGCCTTTTTCTTTCTTTTACATAATGAAATAAAAGAAAACCGTTGAAGGTTTATTAAACACGAGCTTCTGCCCGCAGCTTCGCCCGCGGCGTGGTCTATGGGAAAATAATTCAACCACCCATTTCACCCTCTTAAGGGTAGAATTTCGAAAAATCCTTTCTTAGCAGATGCCTACGTCAAAACATCTACATGCCAAATTTCAGCCCGATCCGTCCAGTGGTTTGGGCTGTGCGTTGATAGATCACTATGTCAGTTAGTCAATCAGTCCTTTCAGTCACCTTTGAGTTATATAATATTTAGAAGATGACAGAAAAAATTGGTGCTAATTTTCAGATCATTAGTCTATACCAATGGTCTGAAAATTAGACCTTAATTAATATTAATGAATTATTTAATACAAAATCATTTATATACAAATAGAAATACAAATTTGACTACTCCATCCAATTTGTGGTTTTACATAAATTTGCTGATTACAAAAGTAGTGAGTATTTGAAAGACGCAAGCTCCACATGATAGGTTCTCGTCAATGATGGACGTATATAGATTTCCTAAATCGATTTGTGATGTCCAAGAGGAAAATTGACGGATGAAATGGACGACTGATTCAGTGATCGGTTCAAAGGAGAACCGATTTATCTTGCTTTATTAAAATGTAGAGCGAAAAATGTAAAAATGATTGGTACAAGTTGTAAAAGTAATAGAACAAGATTGCGACAAAATTATGTCTTACTAGGACATCGCGATGTTTGACTAAGTAAAATCAAATACTCTTATATAATTCTTAATAAAATTTTGTAACTAAAACGTAGTACACAATAAATATTATAGTCACAGAACTGTGTGAACTATAAAGAAAAAACAAGTGTGCTTGAGACCACCCTATTGATGTAAAACTTCTTTAGTTTAGCTCCATCTATAGGCCGGTATAACTTTGTTTTTGCTTAGCTTAATGTTAATGTCACCATTTTGACTGTTGTAAATTGTCATTTTACCAGACATACCAACATAACAATACAAATTTTTAACTTTATCATTTTGACAATGGAGATCTACGTAAACCAATTTCATCTTCCGTTCACCTCGCATTCACCAGATTACTCAAATCAAGCGTGCATAAAAATTACTTAAGTAGAAAATAAATAGTTAAGTAGATTTAGTAGTAGTAAATAAACGACGAACTAACAGTATTTGTTTATCATCTGTTTAATGAACATCACTGAATGAACTCCCTACTACTTTGTGTTTCTAATTATCATGTGATGGAAAATCTGAACGCGTTAAATGTTCTAAATCAACATCATCAACAACCCTCGCCTAGGCATGAGCCTGCATAATCCAGCATAATTCTCGTCACTAATTTGAGCGACAGAAAAGCTATGATTTTACGCAGACAAACTCGATTTTCAAATTACCATAATGTGTGCTGGGTCCCTATCAATAATAGTTAATATTGGCTAGCTCAGCTTTTTACGAAATATCAGTAAGGAAACTACGAAGATGAAAGACATTCCATGACGAATTCTTGTATGCCTTTTATGATCTAATACGGCCGATGCGGAAAAATTCTAAAAATATTATTTGCCAGTTTTGCACTATGAATACTACTATTGACAAATAAATCGACAGCGTCTGTGGTGTGGTGGTTGAGCAGGTCGGCTCATAACCCGGAGGTGGCGGGTTCGATTCCCGTGGCAGCACCAGTATTTGTGCACAGAAAAAAAGCGCAAATACTTGTTCTGTGTCTGGGTGTTGTGATACCATGGTCCTCGTAGTTCCTAGATCCCTAGACACAGGATCCTAGTTAGGGTCAACGATCTATATACCTATGTGATCGTTCGACGTCATTATGATTATTAATGAGAATAAAACTTTCAGAATTGTATTGTACAACAAACGTGGTAAGTACGACGAGCAAAAGCGTACAAACTGTTGAATGTTTGAAATTATGATGGAATTAATACTGCTTGAACATTCGCTTGGAAAACGGGTTAAATACACTGATAATTTGGTCAGAGTTGAGAGTTGAAAAATTAGCAAAAAGTGGTTTTATCTCATCACCTACATTAAAAGATGCCAATGCCAATATTGCATATAACGCTCTACAACTAAAAAGCCCAGTATGGCAACTTACGGAGACGACTTAGGATCAGCAATAGGTGTTTGACAATCAGATGAATAAGAATCTAAGATGTCCTTACTGGTAATACTTATATACTGCGATATTATCTCGTCTGCCAATTACCCGAGTCTAATGTTAGTCCAAGCGTTAATGATTCGACCGAGCATATCCGATCGTCTGCAATATGGCGCTGCTTCCGGTCATACAGTCTATTTGATATTCAAAACAGTGACAAAATGCTATAAGATTTGATGGTACATATATATTAGATGGAGTTTGTTGCGGCACTTAATGAGGAGCTTTGACTTCATAGTGGTCTTTCATTCGATAATAATGTTGATGATGATTTGGTACTACCTGTTATGCTATGATATATGAAGTGTTTATATGAGTTTTGATAAGGCATCTGGGGAATACCACAATTTGTAAGAATACAAAACAAATGAAAATTAGTAATAAAAAGTAATAATCAAAAGTTACAATTAGTAGTGGTAATATTAGCTGCATCAGAAAAAGATTGATATTTCTCTGGTAAAATAACAGTTTAAAAAAAAAACCTTACTGGACTAAAACTTTTTCAGAATAAAACACGGATTGTAATCGCTGTCATAGTACCAAATCTCGACATAAACTTCTTAATACTCGTAACTACATGGAATAACAATTTATATGGATAATCATACAAAACAGCACATTTTTCATCTCATGCTTATGAAGCATGAGGGCCCAAACCCACCACGTTTTTTTTTTGAGATATTACTTTGGACGGTTTGGACCAAAACATAAAGATAAACATAAATGTATTGTAAAAAAGTACATACATATAAAATCCAAAGTCCTGACTGACATATATGTCAACGCACATCCTAAAACGCTGATTTGAAATTTTTAGAGATTTGAAATTTGGAAGATGTATTCTTTGTAAAGTGTAGGTATCCAAATAAGAAAGGGTTTTTCGAAATTCCACCCCAAAAAGAGTGAAATGGGTGGTTGAATTATCTATAAAAATATATTCTTCGTTTCCTGAAGGCCACGCGGGCGTAGCCGCGGGCAGAAACTATTGAATAAATAAGAGAAACTTCTTTCTACTCTCCATTTATGATGATATTATCTTTTTTTTGAATACCATAAATATCTATTGTCAGTTTTATAATTAAAATAGATGTTTTCATCAAGCTTTCACCAAGTGTAATTTAAAGATAATTTTCCATAAGCCCCATCAAAATTCTCAGTATCACTTTTGGGATCAAAATTTTATAATTGTAGTTTAATTTGATCAGTGCTTTGAAAATTGCCAAATGCTTTGATAAAGCTAACAATCAAACAAAGAGTTACGTACTTTCAAACCAATTCATTACTTAACAAAAATAATAAATCAGCGTTGCAGTAATAAAATTTGGAATATAATTAAATCAGTTTGCCAAGTCAGTCATTTAGAAATTACAGTTGGTTTCTTCTTTTTATATTTAGCCTGGTGTGCCTTCATCCCAAGAGCCCTGCACAAGGGCGTTTCAATACCTACTCAGGGCACAAATCCCCAGATAACAATGTCAGATGGAGGTTACGACGAACCTTTTCAAGATTAAATCTTGCTTTAATTTTTTTCTAGAACGTTCCAAGATCCTTCCCTAGAAATATACGTGTTGTATCAACCGCTGCGAGGCTTTGACAGGCTTTTTTGCCTAAATATCTAAACACGAGTCATTTGTTTTGGCATTAAGGTAGAGAATAAATGAGTTTCTCCTCGAAACGACTTTTAAAGTAATGTCATTACCTGAATCGGATATTTTCAGATGTGAGGATAACTTGTAACGCGTTCTTGGAATAATAAAGTATTTGAAATAAAATATTCATATGTTATTATCATAACGTCTAAACCATAATATTATTAGCTTTGTATATTAACTCAATCCACTTTTTTTATTGTTAATGGATGACCTGACGAGCTAACCGTTCGCCTGATGTTAAGCGACAGTGACACTGCAACTGATATGGGCAGTCGTGTGACTGCCCATATCAGTTGCAGTGTCACTCGGAACTCTAAAGTATAGAGTTTCGCGTGACACTGCACTGCGCACGTCATCATGAGACATTCAGGATCCAGGGTCCAGAATCTACGTATGTGATCGTTATTATTTATTTTATTATTTCTAAAATCGTTGTGGTATATTTGATTTTTGTCAGCTCTGATTGAAGCTTGTCTTTAAATTATTTGTGTATTCCTGATGAATTATAAATGTAAGTTCTGTTATTCCTTTAATGTTCCACCGATCAGCTTCCAAAGCTTTGTGTTCTGAGTTTTGAGCCCACACCGCATATATGAATTTCCAATGATATTTTGTTATCAAACGCGTAATTGGATGAGAACGAAGTTTTCCATATTAAGTGGTAATATTAGAATTCAAAAGGTAGTACAAACCTACGCAACTGTTATTTATTCATTTACCTTATGGTAACAATGAAAATTGAATTAGGTTAGTCGAATACATTTTATGGAGAAGCCTGGTAAATTTAACTTCATTACTCGAACTAAACTTGTTACTTGGTGTTTCTAGAGTTCTAGACTATTCTTTTAGAATCTTTTTTTAAAATTCTAGTTTACAGTGTAATAACAATATGTGTGGAGTATATGTGGAGATTTCACACAGCGCCATCTAGTCCCAAACTAAGCATAGCTTGTATTATGGGAACCAGATAACTGATAGAATACTTATATGCTTTTTGTTTGTAAATACACACATAGAAAACTACCGGCCCAGACACAGAATAAACATCGATATTCATCATACAAATGTTCGTCCTGAGTGGGAATCAAACCCACAACTCACAGTTCAGAAGGCTGGGATACTACCAATTTAGCTACCAGGCGTATTTTCATCATTTTATAGAATAATTTCTATATCGACAAATTATTTTATCAATGAATATGTCTTGTATGTATGATTATTTTTAAGTAATAATCCAAAACTATAGTTCAGTTAGAAAAGTGCTTCAAGTATATAATTAATTTAATTTAAGTACTGTTTTTGGTCCTTGTTTCCAAAATAAAGTGATGCTTTTATTTATGAATATTTTGTCGAAGAAATACTTTCAATATGATATATATAATTACTTAAAGACATTATAAATTAATCCTTCCCTCTTTCTTTCCTACCATTATTTATTTTTTCTCTCTCATAATTTTAACCCCCACTCTTGTATTGTCAACAGAAGCAAAAGCAAACATCCTCGGGCCAGTCGACTTGTACGTGAAGACTGGCAGCAAATTATCTCTCACATGCATCCTAAGTCAAGGACCACATGACCTGGGAACTATATTCTGGTATAAGGGTAAGTTAAACTGTACAAATAAACATTTCTCTAATTGTGATTCTATTCCCTGTCTCGCTACAACAGTTTCACTCAGAACTTTTAAGGATCTTTGATGTGATAATTGAAATAAAACTTTTTTACGCACGCTTGACTTGGGGAGTAAGCTAGCAAGACGAACGGAAGTTGAAAGTTGTTGGTTCATGTAGATCTCCTTTTAACATAACAAAGAAAAAAAAAATTATTATGTGTAATGTTTTACATTAAAAAGCAAAAACAAAGTAATACTGGCCGATAGATGGAGCTAACCTAAATAAATTTTACTTAAGTCATGTGGTCTAAAGCACACTCGTTTTTTATTGCTTATTTTGGTTGTCATTTTCAGAAACACTAAGCCTATTAGTTGTCGTTGAATGGCTAGGCAGTTACTTTTATCTTCTTCTTCCAATTCATTATTTTCACTGTCATCCATTACTTGTTTTCACAAATACTCAGTATTAAGTAAATAGTTTGTTGCCCTTTGCATTTTAAACACAAAATATATTTTTATTATGAAAGATTACCTATATACCACAGCCATTTACGTATATAATTTAATATAAGCCTTTTTGACAGGAGCAAACATAATAGAATATAAGGAGGTTGAAGAAAACGATATTATAGAAGAGTCAAGAGTACGATTGAAGACAGAATGGACAGAGCTGCTCACTTCAAGATTGATAATCGAGAAAGTGCTGCCAAGTGACAGCGGAAACTATAGCTGTGTCCCAACCATGGCTGATGCTGCTTCAGTTAATGTTCATATTATAAATGGTAATTTTTCTTAAGATTTTAACAAGTATGATGGAAAAAATATTGTCGAAAACACTATGGTAATTAATGCCAGCTAGTCAAGACTGAAACTTTACAAACTTTAAGCAGTTCAGTTATAATTTCTGAATCTGACTGGAGTGGCTTGTGTTTGGGTTCCGTTCCTGATGGGTCAAATAACAAATTGATTTTTAAAAAGTACTTTAGATAATTATGACTAACTATATGAATTAGATTCAGTTTAGACTGTAAAATTACTAACCGTTATGATATACTGAAAACGTACAAAACCTCAAACAATTTTGTATAAACACTAGAATGTTGAAACATCGCTGTATTGAATGGTGAGCTGTTTCATAAAATGTTAATCATGATAATATTTAAAATGAATGTACAGATTTATGCAAATAAGATAATGATGCGTTGGATAGTATAGAAATAATTACTTAGTCTAATAACAATCTCTCTTCAACAGGAGAACACCCAGCAGCTATGCAGCATGGCAACGCAAACACGGCATCTCCCTGTGCACTATCAGTCAACCTCTTTATATCTCTATACTGCACAATTGCAACTTTATATACGAACACTGTAGATGGATTCAGATGAAAGCTACACAAATACAATGGCAACAGGTGACGCTGTTAATATTCATGTAGATGTGGTGGTGATTGCAGATATAGATTTTATTGTAGTCGGTCGCAATGTCGATGACAAATAATATATGGATAGTAACAAACTTAAAAAGCCTTATTATTAAACTAACGAAAATATTGTTAGTTTCTAACATACAAAAAGGATGAACATAACCTAGTAATTTCTGTACTGAAAGTGTTTGGTTTAGAGTTTTCTTTTTAGAGCATTTATTGATTGTTCTGTTTGCAGAACAGTTTATTCATGACATAAAATGAGAGAAGGACTTAAAATATTAAACAGAACGTGAAGTACTATCTTGTTAATGATACTCACAATGATATTTATATCTGTTAATCATACTGAAATTTATATTTTGAACAGTGTATAGAAACGTAAGTTTAGTGTTGATATAATAGATTTGATAACTTAAATTATTAATATGGAATAAGTAGATGAAATTGATTTACGTTTAGATAATTTGAAGATATTTTTGCCGAGAATATTTTGATGTAGGTTTAGTTTAATTCACTAAATTATTGGTATATAATAATTTGATGAATCATTATAATAATTACTTAGAGACATTTATTTCATTTAGGTCCTTCTTTAATATTTTGAAAATATACAGATTTTAATGTAACCTAAATAGTAATTGCACTTAGAGAAATGATGTTAAATTTGAGAAAGGTTTTTATAGTTTATAGAAAAATGTTAAAAGCACATTATTTTCCAAATGATAAATATCAATAAATCATATTGAGACTAAACTTATCTTAAGACCTCTGCGATGGAATGTTGGCGCATTAGATTACATACAATAGATTTATAAATGAAAAATATGCGCATTACCAACGCAGGATTAAAAATCGGGTATTTATTATAATTTAATTAAAAATACTTTATTTAAATTATTTTTTTTGTATAATTTATTAATCTTATAAAAAAGAAACGTAAGAAAATTCCATTCATTTTATTTTTTTGTTCGTTTGCGTATTTTATTTGTTTGAACATGAGTAAATACATTTTTCATACAAGTTCTTACTGTAACATGACTGTATTGTGTAGAAACTGTACCTATTTATAATGGCCTTCTAATTTCGGCAAAGCAATGTAAATATTTATAATTATCAACAACAAATAAATGTTAAACCTTTTATTAAGAATGAAGGCGAAAATCATTTAGATACGTGATTTATTTATCAAAATGAATTTAATACTGTAAGCAATATTGAAGAACGGAATAATTAAATTATTATTATACGATACAATATATTATGAATTTCTGTATAAAATGTAAATAATAATAAATGTAATATTTGATAAATATTATTTTAATAAATCAAGAAAGAATATAATCCGGCTATACATAATTAACAGCAGAAATGTAGTCAAACAGTGCCCTATCTGGTATTGATCAAATAAAATAATATAAATAGTAAAAAATGGTTATTTCTTTGTATATTTAATTGCAATTACGAGCAGTAAGAATTACATAGTTTCTTCTTTTCACTCGAAAAGATCAAGATCTCACAAAAAACAAAATTCTAATTAAATATTAACTTTGTAATATTATATATTGTTCTTTTACTGAAAAACGGTTTAGTTTCATATCAAATTATGTCATAATGTAATTGTTTCTATTGGTTTGTATAAGGTTATAAATAATTATCATTTGTTGCCAACATCAATATAACGAACTTTGTTTGATATTTAGATCCTTTTATAGCTGAGAGAATCTTCTCTCCAAGAAATTTATTATTAATAAATAATCTTGCACAATCTCTCTTGCTCCCCATTTTAGATTATGCTGACGTATGCTACCTCGACCTTACAGAAGACCTGCTGAGTAAGCTTGAGCGTTTACAAAATTTCTCAATTAGGTTCATATTTGGCTTGCGCAAATATGACCACGTTTCTCATTTTCGTGCAAAGCTCAAGTGGCTGCCCATACGTCTGCGCCGGAATGCCCATATCCTTTCTCTTTTATACAATGTTTTGTTTACTCCATCCACTCCGCGCTATCTTAAGGAACGTTTTAACTTCATGCACAGTTCGCACACCTTGTCTCTCAGGTCGTCGGAAAATCAGACTCTCAAGATGCCTTTACATCGTAGCAGTTTCTATGATCGGTCTTTTAGCATTCAGGCTGTCCGCCTCTGGAATGCACTACCTGTGACTATACGGAAGGCCCCTTCATTGTACATCTTTAAGGATCAAGTGAAGGAGTTTTACTTGTCTGGATAACTGCCCTGTTTTTTTTTTTTTTATTGTTATTGCTTACTGCTAATACATTTTAATAACTCTGTTTATTATTGCTGCGTTATATATATATATATATATATATATATATAATTATTTGTATTTAGGTACATAGTGTATGAATATATATTTATACTTATTGCGTTATATATATTTTATGTACGTTTGTATTTATTTATTTATTGTATTGTTTAGAATGTGTGTATGTATATATATGTATCTATATTTATCTATATCTCTTCTATATTTTAAGAAGTTAAGTATTATAATTATAATTATGTCCTTTATATGAACGAAATAGTTATGTGCACCCCGTCCTTTACCACTTCGTCAAATTCTCTCCATCCAAAGGTTGCCTGGAAGAGATCGCTTTTAGCGATAAGGTCGCCCATTGTTACACTTTATATAATTGATTGTTTTCTTTTCTTTGTATTTTTTATTATTTGGTGTGTACAATAAAGAGTTCATCTATCTATCTATCTAATAATCTAAAATGCTTTTGAAATAATATTTTCTTGGCTAAAAATAAATAATTCAAAATTATATACCTTTCACATTTAGTTATTATTATAACGTTAATTATGTTCTAAGATAATTATGTTTAAATTATAAATATTATTGTATTATCTTTATAAAATGTAAGTGTTACCTAATATTTTTGTGCAAAATCTTCCAATTTTCTCTTCGTAACTCATCTGTCAAAATCAAAAATGTTATTCCTTTCCATAACACAAAATCCTTTGAAATTTCCGTAATTCAATTAAATTTTGAAAGATTACATAGCAATTTATGTTTCATCTCTCATAATAATTGTACGGTTCTAATAAAAAATAATTAGCCCACTCAAGGGATGACTGCTGTGGACATCTTTATTTAAATTGGGGGATGTAATATTAACTTTTTAACCCATTCTTATTTATTTTTGAGCTGTTCATATTGAACAGCGGGTCAAAATGAAAACAGATGCTGTTTTTATTAATGTTTGTAAACAAATTGCGGTACGGGAAATTAAAATTAGACCTTTTTGGATGTTTTAATACTGTTTGAGTTTTCCTTGATAAAATTACTTGCACAGTTGTTTTAATATTCTATAAGGTATTTCAATTACCGTATACACACCATTTCTGTCTGGTGTGTACACACACGTGGATAGATTGACTTTTTTTTTTATTTATCAGTATTTCCACAGACAGCTGGGTCCGTGCTTTTTGTTAGATAATTTTATATATTTATGAATTAAGCCTATTATTAACATGAACTTATGTTATAAGTGGATAGATTGACTTGGGCACATCGTCCCGGTGATTCAGTTCTGCCACCGCAGCCGTTGAGAAAAAATTACATTCATAGATTTCATTGACATTGTAGCGCGACCTCCGCAGATTTTTTTTTGTATGTTTTGGCTCCTCTTTTTTGTGTATTTAGCCAGTGTCAAGTAATTGATAATTCCTCGAGTTCAAGTTATATATGTATGTGTCAAGTCGAGTCACAGTTCAAGTTATCAAGTCAAGTCATAGTCTAGTCTAGTCATACTCCTAGTAAAATGGTGGCAATTTTACCAGAAGTTTCTATGAAGTTTTGGAAACAATACGAAAAGAAACGTTTCACCATCATTATACCATTTTCCCACACTCACGCCTGTGATTCAGTACTTAATGAATAAAATGCCACCAATTTTATACACTAACACTGAAAATAACACAAGTTTTGGTAACTAGGACAATGCGGTGACGCGATCTTTTTCGTTTTCCCGCCAAAACTCTCCATAGATGTTATGTGCTTTGGTACTTTGGGCCAATGATATTAAAGCAGTAGTTGTTTAAAAATACTAGCCGGATTCTAAGATTTCTTTGTAGTGTCTAAGTCGTCATAATGAACAATACTCCGAAGACGTACATTGCTGAACACTAGCTTCCCCCATACAGCGATCTTTGATCAGCTGCTAGAATTGGTCGCGGTTTTACCAGGGCGTCGGTTTACATAGGTACTGGCACACTGAAAAGACTACACTGGTGTCTTCCAGTTCATGGTCTAACCTTCCTTCCTTATCGGCTGCTCGGTGACGCTATAAAGGTCGCTAGAGACCAACAGTATTAGCCCGTCAATGATACTTCCCTATATCCCTATATCGGTTGGACCAGTGACGTAGCTATTGCCATTCCAAATTGGCAATTCTAATCCTCACTCCAAAACCTTCATTTAATCTATTTTTTTTTCTTCTTTTTATTTAAGAGCCCTGTTATTATCTGTGGAGTAATCCCTATTGTGGGGAAAACGAAAAAGATCATGTCGCCGCATTTTATTATTTTCCAAAACTTGTGTTATTTTCAGTGTTAGTTCATAAAATTGGTGGCATTTTATTCGTTAAGTGCTGAATTACAAGCACGAGTGCGGGAAAGTGGTATAATGATGGTGAAACGTTTCTTTTCGTGTTATTTCCAAAACTCCATAGAAGCTTTTGGTAAAGTTGCTACCACTTGACTAGACTATGACTTAACTTGATAACTTGGACTGTGACTTGACTTGACACATTATATAATATTAATTAACTTGAGAAATTATCAATTACTTGACACTGTACACAAAAATGTGGGGCCAAAACAAAACAAAAAAATCCCTATAGTTTTCTGTTTTCAGTCAATACTTTAACGTCCCCGTACATGACATTCTTAATTAATAAAGCGAACATCCAAAAGGAAATTTACGTCAAAACAAATTAAAATAAAGATCAAAGCTGCATAATCTAAATTCATAAATTCTAAACCTTCTCAAGTTTAAGCATAACAAGTTTAAGCATTCCTATTATTACTTGTAATAAGATCATATTAACCAAGTTCATTATATTCGAAGGAGGTCTAACCACATCCTGGTGGTTTAAATATTCATTTTGAAGGTTACCACACGCGGTGGGGTACGTGCGAACATCATGCGTACCAAACCCCAAGGGGTTATGGCTCGCATGTTAGGACAAAATGTATGTGAAGAATCTAAAATTACGTTACATGCACGAATTTAGTTTCTGACAAGCATCAATCCACAAAGTAATAAAGAATAGTACAACATATACTAGGGATGAAAGTAACTTATTTACGGGGCTTAGGAGGGACTAAAAAAGTCTTTAACTGTAGGTAAGCACTGTGCTCTTCATTACGAATACAAGGAAAGTAAAACTAAAAACATAATTAGCTAAAGAAAAATGAGTGAATACAAATCTCTGCTACACAGAAGTATAAATAAAACTTTACAACTCGAAAAAACGAATGAAGATCGGATTGCCGCTTTCCCGCCTATTTTCTTTTTTTCTGTGGCCGGCCAACTATTCAGACATAATTTTTCATTTTCTTCGTTTAATCAATGTTGTGATGAGCTAGTCGTTCACCTGATGTTAAGCGTCACGGCTGCCCATAACAGAACAGTGTCACTCGGAACTCCAAAATATAAAGTTTCGCATGACATTGCACTACGCACATCATCCTGAGACATCAGCACAGTCTGGTAATAATATTCCTCGACTGTGAGATTAGATCATAAAGTCTCATTTGCCCAGTAATTTCACTAGCTACAGTGCCCTTCAAACCGAAACACAGTAGTGCTTGCACACTACTGCTTGGCGGCAGAATAACTGGAAAAGCGGTGGTACCTACCTAGACGAACTTTGCAGAAAAGTCCTACCTCCTAGTAAATAAAATGGTAAATATTTTGACCAAATCTGATTTGATGAAAGATGTCACCGTTAACTTTGAACATCTATGGGGCGATTACGGAACTTTGATGCCAATGCAATAGAAGAAATTTCAATATTAATTTGTAAATTTTCATACTAACTATGCACATAAACTGCGTATTAAAACTGTTAAATTCATACAATTTTGTGTTTTTATCTAATGCGATTAAATGTTCGTGTAGCTGTAACACTAGACGTGTCACTAATCTTTACCAATAAATAATTAATTATCCAAATATTAAACATTGCATCAATTGTATTTTTATTTTGATTTGATTTATTGTTTTATTAAAAGCCAATAAATTTGAATTTTGTACTAAGAACTGTTTTAATAACTTAACGGTGGACAATCACAAGTACCTATTTTCAAGAGAAATATGTTATTCAAACAATAAAAAATAAATTAAATAGCATCGATTTTGTTATTTTTTAAGCAATGTATTTTTCAAATAGTGTAATTTATTAGTAAATGTAAATTTCAATGTAAATAATTAGAAGTAAACTGTAAATACTAACTAAAACGTTTCTCACTGTTTTATTTGAAAAATATATAAAGCAATAAAAATATAACTGTTTCTGGATAAAGTTTGACATTTTATAAGGAAAGTTTATTTCAGGACATTTGTAATAATCTGTAGAAACAGGTAAAAGATTATACATATTGTAACTAAGATATAATTTTAAGAAACTTTGACAAATAAAGATAGTAACTATATATAATTTGATTTTTATTCACGTCAGTAAATGAGTAGTATCTATTTATAAAAATTTATTGATAAAAACGAGTGTTCTTTAGACCACACGACTGAAGTAAAACTTTATTAGTTTAGCTCCATCTATCGGCCGATATAACTTTGTTTTATGTCTATGTTATATTTATGTCGCCATCTTGACAATTGTAAATTATAATAACACAATTGAGGTAATTAAAATATTAACTTTGTTATGTTGATAATGGAGATCTACATGAACCAACAACTTTCAACTTCCGTTCGCCTAGTCACGCATTCATCAGCTTACTCCCCAAGTCAAGCGTGCGTAAAGTTTTACTAAAAAAAAGTTAAACAAAAAAGACATTATCGTAAAGTTTCTTGAAGATTCTTCTTTACATGTGTAATCGAAGATTCGGATCTGAGATTTCTGTTCTGCATTGTTACGGATTGCATGCACCAATAGTGGGCTCTTTCCCACTTTTTTCGAATTTATATTGAACCTAATGGGCTCGCTTTATAATATTTGACATAAATCACCTTGTAGTTTTATATACTTAGTAAAAAACCTTAATTAAAAAAGGCAGTAGCAGTAAAAATTCTATTTATTATTATCACTAACTAGAAACAATTGTAAGTTAAAGATAATTTTTATTATCGATGTCTCAGGATGATGTGCGCAGTGCAGTGTCACTCGTAACTCTGTTTTGGGGTTCCAAATGACACTGTTCTGTTATGGGCGGCCGTGGCGCTTAACATCAGGTGAACGACTAGCTTGTCACATCACTCAGTAGCATAAAAAAAAACTCAAAGTACCTGTTGTGCGATCACTTATAGACTCATCAACTCATCAAATACCGAGAAAATCCGAAGTAACCGAACAACAATGAAAATTTGTTCCACAAAATAATTTCTAAACGGGGTCGAAGGACAACAAACCCACAAATACTTTGGAAAATATTGCGTACCAAATTGTTGAATACCAACAATTCGGAGATCATAAATATTTATTATTTTGTTCCTTATTAAAACATGCTTATGGTTTCGTCTACCAACGACCCACGCCTAACCTCAGAATTCTTTGAACAATACAATAAGTTTAATAAATATAGCATGATGTATTTACGTATATAAATGATGCTATCATAACCTGTTAATATAAAAAATGATAATGCATACTCTAACATAATAAGGTGAACATTTTTTTTTCATCATGTAATGATTAAAACGTTTTGAATATCTTGTATTAGTTTAGGTGTGACAGGAAAAGGAAAAAAAAATTAGGCGCGTTTTAATAAAAATAAAATAAATACAAGGAATAGATATATATAAAAATTTCAAGTCTGTGCTAAATAACACCCACTGCCGCACAAACCAGCGCAAATCAATTATTTCAATAATATAATAATCTATTTATTATTATTCTTATATTATATTAAGACTTAACAAAAAGATGATCTACACAGTAGTGCGGATTATTTCTGCTTGCTGTTATTAAATTAATAATTAGAACGGCATAAACAACATATTGCGTCAACTTTTATCTTTTATTTTCTTTTTCTTTTTTTTAGTCAATGATGTGAAGAGCTAGTCGTTCACCTACTGTTAAGCGACACGGCCACCCATAACAGAACAGAACTCGGAACTCCAAAATATAATGTTTCGCGTGCGCACATCATCCTGAGACATCAGCAAAGTCTGGTAATAAGATAACTCGACTGTGAGATCAGATCATAAAGTCTCAAATGCCCAGTAAATTCACTTGCTACAATGCCTATCAAACCGGAAGACAGCAGTGCTTGCGTGCTACTGCTTGGCGGCAGAATAAGTGGCAAAGCGGTGGTACCTAACCTACCTAGACGAACTTTGCAGGAAAGTCCTACTACCCAGTAAAATACCACCTCGTTGTCTTCTATAATGTTGACCATGATTTCTGATTTATCAGCATCAGTACAATGATGATTAATCAGAAATCATGCGTAAACAATGTGATAAAAATGATCGAATGAATCGATGAAACACAAGATTTATTTTTCAACTCGTAAATCATAAATCCGCAAACAATAAAACACTTTAACGATATAGTTCATGCAAAAGTGAGTCGCGAAGCAATTAAATAAACAAAATATGGCCGTGAATATGATCCTATAAGTCAGTAGCTTAGCTTACTATTGTAGAATACAGTTATGTAGCAAAATATCAAGAAAAAAATTGTATACTCTACAATTATATAAAATAAAAGCATCGTTTTTATAATACACTAGCTTCTGCCCGCGACTTCGCCTACGTGGGCTATAGAAAACGAAGAAGAATTTTTTTCACAAATAACTCAACCATCATTTAAATTTTTTAGGGATGGGATTTCGAAAAACCCTTTCTTAGTAGATACTTACACTTTATAAAGAATACAATATCCAAATTTCCAATCTGTAGGACCAGCAGCTTAGGTTGTGCGTTGATACTTAGGTCAGTGAGTCATTCAGGACTTTGAATTTTCTATGTGTAAATGATGCCAAAATGGTTAAACCGATCTGGATAAAATTTTGTATACTGGTTGTTAATCATAATCAGAATATATATAGTACCAATGAAACAGGTATAATTATGATCCCATTACTGAAACTTTTAGATTGTATTAATCGTTAATCTTAGAAAAGTGTGCCGCACGACTGAAGTAAAACTTCTTTAGTTTAGCTCCATCTATCGGCCAGAATAACTTTGGTTTTTGCTTTGTTTAATTCACCATCTTGACAATTAGTAAATTGGCATTTTGCCTGACATACAACATAATAATATAAATTATAACGCTTTTATGTTAACAGTGGAGATCTCCGTTAACCAACAACTATCAACTTCCGTTCGCCTCGCCAGTTTACTTCCCAATTCAAGGGTGCGTAAAGAAGTTTCAAAATCTTCAAATCGAGAGTGAACAGGTATTTTTTAGGCAAGCGTGTTACATCCTAGACCGCATCGTTACTTACCATCAGCTGCGATAGTGGTCAAACGCAAACCTATCAAACAATAAAAAAAAAAGTTTTACATCAAAAAACTGAATTCACTACTGTTAAAAAGCTTACACTACTGTGGCGACATCCAACGTTGGATGGTTCAACCAATTTCGCTTATTGCATATGTCTCATGCATGTTGTATGAGGCTGACGAAATGCAATTATTTCCGTGTTGGTTATGTTCTGCATACAGTTGTTACCTGGAACTTTACATAATCATATTCACTTGTATTCCTGTTTTACAAGTAAGAGTAATTCAAAGATTTTTTTTTTATATTTTGGCTCCACACTTTTGTGTATTTAGCCAGTGTCAAGTAATTCATAATATATCAAGTTAATGATATTTCACGCAAATATGTGTCAAGTCACAGTCGAAGTCATCAAGTCAAGTCAGAGTCAAGTCATAGTCTAGTCAAGTCATACTCCTAGTAAAGTGGTGGCAACTTTACCAGAAGCTTCTATGGAGTTTTGGAAACAACACGAAAAAAAAAAACGTTTCACCATCATTATACCACTTTCCCACACTCATGCTTGTAATCCAGCACTTAACGAATAGAATGCCACCAGTTTTATGCACTAACACTGAAAATAACACAAGTTTAGGAAAATAATACAATGCGATGACGCAATCTTTTTCGCTTTCCCGCCAAAACTCCTAAAGATATATTTTAACCTTCTTTACTCTCTAACAGCCTTATTAATAAACACGAACTAGCTTTGGACTAGTTACACCATCTTTTGTCTCTTTCGATCCAGCTAAATATTCCAGTAGCAAAAAAAGGACAAAAGCTGAAGTAACTAATCCGAGACTAATACCCGTTTATTAATAAGGCTGTAAGGTTCGTATTAAAGAACGATGCTCAGTTATCGGCCGGTGCTCAAGCAGAGACTTCTTCAATAAAGTAATCAATCAGTGAAAGAAATCTCTACTTGAGCACCGATCGATGACTGAGCATCGTTCTGTAATACGGACCTAAAATTTTTTTTTTGATGTGAAACTTCTTTACTCGCGCTTGACTAAGCTAGTAAGCTGGTGAATGCGTGACGAGAGCGTTACGGAAATTGATCGGACAGCAAACGGAAGTTAAGAGGGAGATTTTATATAAGTTAGTGAAGACAGAAAGGGAGAAAGTTACGTTTCGTATAGAAGTTTTACTTTAGTTTTACTGAACCGTTTTTTTTTTTTTTCATTATCATCATTAGCCAAAATACATCTACTGCGAATGCATCTTCCCCGAAGAGCGCCACTTTGAGCGACTGATTCTTTCTTGCATCCATTGGCTCCCCTCGGTTTTGACAAGTCGTCGAACCAGTTATCCACCAGGCCGGCTAACGTTGCGAAAAAGTATTAAATTCAATTTTAAAATACTATATATAAAATTTGAATAGAATAAGATATATTTCAGCAAACAATAACAACGATAACAATATCATCCTTATTTAATTAGGTATATGAATTAGATATACCTATATACTTACCTAGGTATAGCGATAAATTTAGATTTGTAAGCACCTTCTATCAATACATATAAAAGTCCTGAATGACTGAATGACTGACTTATATATCAACGCACAGCCTAAACCACTGGTCCTAGAGACTTGAAATTTGATGGGTGTGTTCTTTGTAAAGTATAAGTATCATATAAGAAAGTGTTTTTCGAAATTCCACCCCTAAGAGGGTGAAGTGGGTGGTTGAATTATTTTTCTATAGGCCACGCGGATGAAGCTGCGGGCATAAGTTAGTAATGTATAATGTATTAGAGGAGAGAATGACAGCTTAAACTAAATTACTTGATTAATAATAGGAATTATAGCAATCAATATACCTATCCAAAATTATTACTTAAGTATATTTGTCATTTTCTTCTTTAGGTATTCAGTGGTTTAATTTACAATAAGCTACCCCTCTAACAATTTTATTACATACTAGTTGCGCCCCGTGGTTTCACACGCGGATAAAATGTACTTTAATTCTTTGGTCATCCCACAGGAAAATTTCACTTTTCCGGGATAAAATGTAGCCTATATGTTAATCCAATGTATAAGCTATCTTGGTACCGAATTTCATCCAAATCCATTCAGCCGTTTGAGCGTGAAGGTGTAACAAACATACACACATACAAACACATACAAACTTTCGCCTTTATAATATTAGTGTGATTATTTTACATACATTCTAACTGTAAAAGAAAAGCTAGCACAAATTGATCATTTAAAAAATATTGTTTTAACAAATAAGAGACGTTCATTAAAATGGAATAAAGGCACGAAAAGGTCTTAAATTTAATTTGTATTCACTCAAAAGTAACATTTAAGGCGTCTTAATTAAACAGAATGGCAAGCCATTCCCATGGGCGTTACGGTCTTTAGGGAAAAACGGTAACAGATTTTGACATTATGCGCTTAAATTAATAACACCGTCAAAATACATACACAGTCATCTAGCGCTCTGTGGGGAAAGCCTGTGTTCAATAGTAGACGTCTTAAGGTTGATTATTATAAAACAAAATGTATTATCCTACACAGTCAAAATGAATTAATCCCTGTATTTTCAAGCACAGCCTTGACGGCCTTTTGGTGTGATGGTTAAAAAATTTCAGCTAATAACACGGAGCCGGCGGGTTCGATTCCGACGACAAGACAAGTATTTGTGCACGAAATTAAGCGCAGATACTTCTGAGTCATATTACTTCTGGGTAATATTCTGAGTCTCGCAGTTCCTGGGTCCATAGATACTGGAAATCCTAGTTAGGGTTCAGGATGAGGACAGTGCCAGCCACTCCTACGGCACTCGCAATGCAGACAAACTTGTGTCAGTACAGCGCTCCCTCGCCAAGTCCTGTAAGTTGACCCATGTAATGGGTCCAGATGTCTACAACCGACTCCCTGATGACGTGGTCTCGGCTCCTAGCTTGACATCCTTCAAAATAAGATTGAAACGCTGGCTTATCGAGCAAACGTTTTACAGTTTTGAAGAGTTTTATGAAATAAAGTAATTATTTATTTTTAATTCTAATATTTTAATGTAATGATGCACTTATATCAATTGCAAATTTTGTTATATTAGGTCTTTACCTATGAAATTGCCGTTTTTTTTTGAAAAAAGTTAAAGTATTTTTTTTTCGAACTTATTTATTTCTTTTATTCAAAGTAATCACCCCTGCAATCAATGCATCTTTGCCAACGCTGTGGCAGTTTATGGATGCCCTTCTTGAAAAAATCAGCGGGACGGGAGACAACAAACTCTTCAAAGGCGTTTTGTACTGCCTCTCGGGAATTGAATTTTTTTCCCGCTAAAAAGTTGTCCAAATTTCGGAAAAAGTAATAGTCGGTAGGCGCAAGATCTGGTGAGGGAGAGCTTCCAAACCCAACTCATGCAGCTTAGAGACGGTCTGTTGTGCAATATGGGGTCGCGCGTTGTCGTGAAGTAGCAGTGGAGACGACCGATTGACCAAAGCTGGTTGCAGACGTGCGAGTTTCGCCATCATTGTGGTCAGTCCTTCAATGTACACATCTGCAGTAATGCTCTCGCCGTTTTGTAAAAAGCTATGATGAATCACACCAGCACTAGACCACCAAACTGTGACCATCACCTTTCTAGGGGTCATTTTTCGTTTTGCACATTGCTTTGGTACCGAACCAGGATCTAACCAACTTGCTGAGCGCTTTCGATTGTCAAAAAGAATCCATTTTTCGTCGCACGTAACAATTCGGTTCAAAATTCCTTAATTTCTGTGCCTGTTAAGCAGCGCAAGGCAAGTCTCGACGCGTACGTTGCGCTGGCTATCGTTAAGTTCGTGGGGCACCCATCTATCAAGCTTTTTTATCTTGCCAATCTGTCGCAAATGGACCAATATTGTTTTGATGCTAACATCAAAAGCTGCTGCCAGCTCAGCTGTAGATTGAGATTCATCAGCTTCCACAATCGCCTTTAATTCATCATTGTTGACCAAAGTTTCCGGACGACCACGAGGTTCATTTTTCAAGTCAAAATTCCCAGGACGGAACCGAGCAAACCAATAACGGGTTGTACGTTCGTTTGTACAGTTCTCTCCGTAAACGTCGTTGATGTTACGTGTCGTTTGTGCCGCGTTGGTGCCACGACGGAACTCATATTCCATAATTACACGAAATTTCAAAGTATCCATTATGAGGAAAAATGTTGAAATGTAATGAAAATACAACGCTAATCAATAAACAAAAGACTTATATTGTAAATAGAATGTCATATTTTTAAAACAAAATTAATTTGAATTTAGAATTCATAGCCAATGAAAACTTTTTTTTGGTTTGAAAAAGTCTGTACTGCAATACGGCAATTTTATAGGTAAAGACCTATTATTTTTGACATATTAATTTTTTTATTTATTTTTTGAAATTTTTATTTTATTTATAATATTAACTATTGTTATTCTGATTATTTAAATAATAATTATTTTTAAATTGACATGCACTTATGATTAATATTATTATTATTTTTTTTTTGTTCATCTTTATTTGTATGTAGGTACCTATATAATGTATACACTATAATTGACATTATGTACTCAAATTGACTGTTTTTGCTTTTTTCAAATTGTTATTTTTAATATTTTATTTTGACGTGTAAACACAGTTTATTAATAAATGAGTATTTGAGTATTTGGATCTATGTATTTAATAAATATTATACAAAGTTTAAATTATAACCACAAATGTAAGTGATAACCATATCCATGCGGTTTGCATGCACATAAATACATTAGCTTGCGGTATCGGAATGAATTTATTACCTTTATTGATGATAATATAGTAGGTATTCGGTAACGCGACCGACAAGCGTATAATTATATTATCTACACTATCTACTACACTAATTAATAATATCAGATAGTTAACAAAGAATTAATTATCTAACTAAACAATGAATGTATGACGCGTGTGGCTTCCAAGCCGACGCACCCACGTGAGCTTATGCTTATATTTTTCTTAAACTTAGATAAAATATTACCTATGAAATTGCCGTTTTGTTTGAAAAAAGTTAAAGTATTTTTTTTTCGAACTTATTTATTTCTTTTATTCAAAGTAATCACCCCTGCAATCAATGCATCTTTGCCAACACTGTGGCAGTTTATGGATGCCCTTCTTGAAAAAATCAGCAGGACGGGAGACAACAAACTCTTCAAAGGCGTTTTGTACTGCCTCTCGGGAATTGAATTTTTTTCCCGCTAAAAGGTTGTCCAAATTTTGGAAAAAGTAATAGTCGGTAGGCGCAAGATCTGGTGAGTATGGCGGATGAGGGAGAGCTTCCAAACCCAACTCATGCAGCTTAGAGACGGTCTGTTGTGCAGTATGGGGTCGCGCGTTGTCGTGAAGTAGCAGTGGAGACGACCGATTGACCAAAGCTGGTTGCAGACGTGCGAGTTTCGCCATCATTGTGGTCAGTTCTTCAATGTACACATCTGCAGTAATGCTCTCGCCATTTTGTAAAAAGCTATGATGAATCACACCAGCACTAGACCACCAAACTGTGACCATCACCTTTCTAGGGGTCATTTTTCGTTTTGCACATTGCTTTGGTACTGAACCAGGATCTAACCAACTTGCTGAGCGCTTTCGATTGTCAAAAAGAATCCATTTTTCGTCGCACGTAACAATTCGGTTCAAAATTCCTTCATTTCTGTGCCTGTTAAGCAGCGCAAGGCCAGTCTCGACGCGTACGTTGCGCTGGCGATCGTTAAGTTCGTGGGGCACCCATCTATCAAGCTTTTTTATCTTGCCAATCTGTCGCAAATGGACCAATATTGTTTTGATGCTAACATCAAAAGCTGCTGCCAGCTCAGCTGTAGATTGAGATTCATCAGCTTCCACAATTGCCTTTAATTCATCATTGTTGACCAAAGTTTCCAGACGACCACGAGGTTCATTTTTCAAGTCAAAATTTCCAGAACGGAACCGAGCAAACCAATAACGGGTTGTACGTTCGTTTGTACAGTTCTCTCCGTAAACGTCGTTGATGTTACGTGTCGTTTGTGCCGCGTTGGTGCCACGACGGAACTCATATTCCATAATTACACGAAATTTCAAAGTATCCATTATGAGGAAAAATGTTGAAATGTAATGAAAATCCAACGCTAATCAATAAACAAAAGACTTATATTGTAAATAGAATGTCATATTTTTAAAACAAAATTAATTTGAATTTAGAATTCATAGCCAATCAAAACTTTTTTTAGTTTGAAAAAGTCTGTACTGCAGTACGGCAATTTCATAGGTAAAGACCTATTATTTAGCTTATTAAAATCCATAACACCCAATGATCATATACATAAATCCTGCACCCTAACTAGGATTCCATGTGTCTAGGGACCCAGGAACTACGATGACCATGGTCCCACAACACCCAGACTCAGAACATGTATTTGCGCTTTTTTTCAATGCACAATTACTTGTTCTGCCGCGGGAAATGAACCCGCAGCCTCTGAGCTATGAGCCGACCTGCTCACCACCACACCACAGAGGCAGTCACTAAAAGGGCTAGTGAGGAATAAATATTTTTAACCAGAAACACCGAACATAGCTCTTTTTCTAGGCATCTGAACGACTTTTGGATGGTGATCTAGTACTATCGTAAGCGTCTACGTCTTAAGTCCGTATTACAGAACGATGCTCAGTCATCGATCGGTGCTCAAGCAGAGATTTCATTCATAAAGTGATCAATTAGCGAATGAAATCTCTGCTTGAGCACCGATCGATGACTGAGCATCGTTCTGTAATACGGACCTTACGTATAATGGCTCTAAATTTTTTGGAAGTAAAACTTTACGCATGCTTGACTTGGGTAGTAATCTGGTGAATGCGAGGCGAACCAAAGTTGAAGTTGGTTCACGTAGATCTCCATTGTCAATTTTACAAAGTTAAAAAATTATGTTATTATATTGGTATGTCCGGTAAAATGATAATTTACAAACATCAAACAAAGCAAAAACAAAGTTATAACGGCCGATAGATGGAGCTGACCGAAAAAAGCTTTGCTTTGGTCGTGTGGTCTAGAGCACACTAGTTTTTTCCCTAATGAAATTCTTATAATGCCTTTTATAAATGAATAAATAATAAGAACTACGACTGCAGAAGCCTAAATCCACCAGCCATAGAATAATATCTTGCAAAGCAACAAGATATAAAATTCGACCTTATCTCCTAAATTTTATTACGAAATCCGAGCCAGTGCACCTTTAACTTTGCCCAATAAATCTCGGGCAGGAAAAGTTCTCAGCATTCCCTCATTTACATTTTATTAACTTGATTTTTTACAAGACTTCGCCTCTTTGATTGAATTTTTTATTCGGCTTTTTTTACATAGAATTCATATGCGTTTTCATCATCAAAAATATTATGATTGTTGTTTCGTAGCCACGTCTAGATAGATATTAATTAACAGATTGTTTGTTTTGTTGTAATTTTAAGAAAGTAAAAAAAAAATTAATTGAAACTTGTCTAAATATTTTATCTAATGAAATTGTTTTCATTTAATTTTCATAATGACAATGTCACTTTAGTAATTAGACATAACAAAAAACATCGTCCAAAAGCGAAACTTAAATGAAATTCTTATTTAAATAAAAAAATCTGTTTTTATGACTTGTCTAGATTGATTACTCCAGTTTAATAATTTGAGTATTGAGTAGGTGTGATAAAGAAGTAACATCATTGGTGTTTAATGCATTCTTTCTTGACTCTGTTTTTTAAAACGTTGAATGAAATAACGTCATCTCTCTCTTTCTCTCTCTCTTCTTTCTTCTTTCATCATTCTTCGGTCTTTTCTCAAGATTACAAAATAGAGTTCTTTAAAAATATAAATTCACTCAAATATCGAAAAGTTTACTGCTGCAGCTCTTTAAGAGAAAACAACGAATCTTCAGCTATAGAAATAAAAAATAAAAATAAAAACGCAATTAAAGGTCGCATTAATTGGTCATACTAGCTACAGTGCCCTTCAAACTGCAGCGGCAGAATATTTGGCAAAGCGGGAAACATTTTCAATACAGTTCTTAAAAAATAACAAATGTTTCACTAAAATTATTCAAATTTTATAATGCCGTTTGAATACCATAAAAATTTAATAAAAATAAAATTATTATGGTTTCAGTGCATTTTGCACAATTTTAAGGTACACTTTAATATTCATATTGGCGCACAATATTAAACTTTGCCAGACGAAAGGTCGTTAACTTCGTTTATTATGTCGACGGTGGTAACTGGCAGCCAACAGGTATACCTGTCTTACATTATTATGTTGCTGCACTTTGAACCAAGAAATTTCTTTAAGAATCTTATGAGGTTTCGTTAGCTTTGACTAAGAATAGCTTTGTTCGTATACAACGTGTTACAAAATACTCCGTAAAAAATATAATTAAAAATCAAAGCCAAAAATTTTGTTAAACTTAAGCTGTCGTGTCAGGGAAACCGATTATTTAACAGAAAGGCCTACGTACCTATTTTACCTAATAATTGTCTACTTTCATAGTTTTTCTATTTTTCATTCGTAAATGTTTGCTACCTCAATACAAGGATGTCATTATACTCAAGTACTGGCTTCAAAACTTGTCAATTTGGAAAAAAATTATGACATAAATTATGCGAAGGCCATGAAGATAGCAATTTAAATCGTGCTCGCGAACTGTATCAGTAACGATTTACTGATGGCATTATGAAAAGTAAGTGTTCGTTTAGGCTGTTTCGTTAGGTTAGGTCTTTTAAATTTTTTATCGTTTCGTGAATTAGGTAGAAACGTAAGTACATTTTGCGTAGTTTACTCCTTAATTTTACTGAAATAGAGTTTGCACATCAGTGATAATAATAATAATTTTTATTTATTTGGGGTTATTTATACAGCGTTACACGGTCTTAAATATTGTAAATGGACTCGTTATTTCCCCCATTTAATCTTCTTTCGGCTCTACGGGTAGTTTTTTAACAGGTTAAATAAAGGTTCATAGTCCAAAGTCGAAGTCAACTTTAGCTATGCATGGTTAAAAATATCTACAGAAAAATACAATGGCCTATAGGAAAATAATTCAATCACCTATTTCACCCTCTAAAGGGTGATAATTTAAAAAAACTGTTTCTTAGTGGTTACTTACACTTTACAAAGAACACACCCTCCATATTTCAAGTTTCTAGGACCAGCGGTTTAGGCTGTGCGTTGATATATAATTCAGTCATTCAGTCAGTCAGGACTTTGAATTTTATTTGTATAGAAAAAGTTATAAAACAACAGACATACAGACAGAAACATGGTTGGAATTACTTTCAAATTTAAAATGGTTTGACCGAAGCTAAAAATGGTTACTCTCCAGACGCTAGAAAATGAACAACCTTCAACCGAAGAAGTAAGACAATAAAAATGTCATTAGAGATGGAAAAACAACTTGTCATTACAACAATAAAAAGGTATGCAAACGGTTTTCTTTCTCTTCAATATAATTTAACAGAGGAAATATAAAACGACAGAACAGGATAAAAGATGGAGCTTAGTCTGATGTTTTCGTTAATTAAATTTGATATTCTTTTGTTTTGCTATAATAAAGCTGTGTCTGAAAGACAGTAAAGAATCTGAAAACAAATAATTTTTAATCAGTTTTGAATAAAAGTTTTGAACATAATATATTTCTGTTCTGTTTTAAGATTCTTTATTTCTCAAAGAGCACTGAGAAATTATAGCTATTTAATAATAATTGGTATGGTACATAGTTTGCCTTTGAGCATGCAGATGCTAATGCAAAAACAAATTATTGTATAAGGTAGGTAAGGAAAAATCAATTTAACACAAGTCTGGTCAAAGATTATGTAGGTAAAAGAAGTAAAATAGAATCACTTAAAATGTGGATTTTCAATAGCTTTTTGAACGATTGGAAGTGTCTTTATATGTGTATTTATATAATCTTTATTTTATCGTATCAAAATTATATAAGTAATAGTAATTCGACCATTAAAAACAATATCAAGAATATATGATTAAAAGAAAAATAATTCTTAATTAATTTATCTTCTTTAATTTATTAAACTTTCTACTTAAACAATAAGTAGAAAGTTTAATAAGTTCATAAATAAGCAATACAAAATCCAATTATACAAATGCAAAAATAATGAAACAGTCATAACAATAAAACAAGGAAATCATAAATTCTAAATTTAGACAAAACGAATGATTTTAAAATACACTGCCATTTATCACAAAAAATATCACATTCAGTATTGGCGCTCAAGAATGCATTCAGACCGCTTATACAATGGCATAAAGGGGTTTCACCTCTAGCCACCGTACGGGAACTAGGAGCAGAAAAGACCCTGTGTCTATGACATGACCTTAACTACAACTATTACACGGCTAAAACTCACGAGATACAGTCGAATAACTCGACCGGTGTTCGGGCAATATAGATGCCCATCCTCAAGGAGTACGCGCAGCGCCGAGCCGCCACCGCCGCCGCGCGTACTCCTTGAGGATGGGCATCTATATTGCCCGAACATCGGTCGAGTTATTCGACTGTATCTTGTGAGTGTTAGCCGTGTAATAGTTGTAGTTATTAGTACTACTCACGTCAGTTTCTATAATATTATGACATGACCTCTGCCAGATGTAGCTATCAGGGACAAAAAGCCTACGCAGAAGATCGCGGAATACTAAAGAGTCAAAAGTACCTCTTAGTACATTACAAGAAGTATTGAGCTGATCAAAATACCTCCTAACATCTAACGAGTTGAAACCAAGATGACCTTGTAGGTATGGGATTTAAAATCAATATGTCATAAGTGTTAATTTACTGCTTATCCATACTGTCGTAAATTTTAATGAAGCTCATATTCTGAACGTAATAAAAACAATATAAAGAGAAAAACAATGAGCTTTGTGTATGCAGTATTCGTTTTATAAAGTGGATTTATAATTTCCTTTTTTAAGCTTGTTCGTGTTTTAAATCTTTCTTTTTTTAGTTTGGCTCTACGCGATTGACGTGTTTAATCAATGTCAAGTTAACATTTTAATCAAATGTAATTTATAGAGCTATCGAAAAATTACAAGTTGAGTTGAAGTCACGTCTTAGTTTAGCTCTAATAAAGCGGTGAATACTTAACTGATTTTTTCAGCTTTCTATGGAGTTTTGCAGAGAACTATCACGTTTTTCTACCTTATATAATTTATTTTTGAATTGTACGCGTTCACAAACGGTCAGTTAAAATACAAGTATAAGTATTTTTTTAAATTCTTAATTAAAATTTAATTATTAAAGTACAGAAGTGGGTTAAGAATATAATATTGTTTTTTTTTACTACAATCTTGTCTAGCATTTGAATACGCTCTCACTTGATGGGAAGTGACGATGCAATCAAAGGTGTAGCATGCTAGCCAAGTTAGCTTATTCACTTTTCTCTTGAACACGCCCGGGTCATATTTCGCCGGAAACACAGACGCTGGCAAGGCACTCCATTCTTTAGCCATTCTAATTAAGAACGTATGTATGGAGAAATCATCTTCCCCCAATTTTCAAACACGTAAATCGCTTTTGATCAACTCTCAGCAAAGGAAATTCTTAATTTGCAATTACCTTGGGTGTGTAGGTAATAATTAAGTTTAAGATTTAGGGTATCTTAACACATAGACACGACAATTAATCATCTTTCTAGCTATATTACAATTCTCTAGCCTAAGCTTAATACCGGTATCATTGACTGCAACGTAGGTTTAGTTTTCCTAGAAGTGATTTGATAATAAATGAAAAATAAATAATGATTATATGACGTGAAATTTTTAAATTCACATATTGTAACTGTTTTTTCAATCATCAGAAATAGAAATTTTTTTTAAGGAATGACGTGACGAGCTAGCCGTTTGCCTGATGTTAAACGACACGGCTGCCCATATCAGCTGTAATGTCACGCGGAACTAAACAATACTTTATTGTACACACAACAAATTTAAAAGCATAGGTTCGTACTTGATTCCAGAAAGCGTTAAATTTGTTATCTCCAACCAAACTAAGTAAATGAATAAATTTTGTACGAAATTTTCTCAAGATCTCAAATTGGAGAGTTCCAAACTAAACAAATTTTCAAACTATAGAGAACAAAGATCTTGAGGAGTTCTCGTTAGAATAGTTGCGAAGAAATGTTACTGTTTCTCTTTTCTACCAATATTTTTGTAGTACTCTACTAAATTGTATTGGCTATGGCCCGCGGCTTCGCTTCTTTATGTACGTGGAATATACAGTTGAAAATTGTCATATTTTCTCTACTTCCACGGCAATGTCCACGATAAAAAGTAGCATATGCTTTTATGCATAGAGTTCAAAATAATCAATCTATATTTGACACAAAGTTTTTTAGGCGGTATATATATTATTGCCTTGTCATAACTAATACGCAATAATATATAAGCATAGAGATACACAGGAAGATAAGCTATCATTTTTTTAGTAATCACACTAATGTTATAAAGGCGAAAGTTTGTATGTGTGTATGTTTGTTACTCCTTCACGTTCAAAAGGCTGAATGGATTTGGATGAATTTCAGTACCAAAATAGCTTATACACTAGATTAACATATAGGCTATATTTTATCCCGGAAAAGTGAAATTTTCCCGTGGGATGAGTAATTAATTAAATTCTTTTATTCGCGGGGCGCAACTAGTACACAATAATTCTGAGTGCTCATAGCTAAAAACTGAAGCCAATTTAATGATAGTAAAAACGGTATTTCACTATCGTATTGCTTTTTTTGCTTCAATCTAGTTCTAAGCGCTGAGCTCATATTATTGTTTTTCTAGTCATGAGAAGCTATTAAGGGTTGCCAATAAAAAATATTAAACCTTATATTAAACACATTAGTATGAAATTAAGGCAATTTGAAGACCCTTTTCAAAAGGTGATCTTCAGTCAAAGGATCATTGGCCGACCTTGTTTTGACCTTACTGGCGACACTGATCAATCCTACTTCAAAAGGCGTAAGCCTTTGTATGGAGAGCAAATATATATTCCGACTCTTCCCATTTGTGAGACCGTGATCGTTTTTAATCTCTGGTACGCAATATACGAAATCTGGATTTAGGTCGAGACTTTGTGTGTAATATTTGACTTTCTGTGAGTATTTCTTTATGTTTCTGTAGTTTGACCATTTGACATTGTTTGACCATCGAGTTTGATTTTTGTTTTGTGTCTGGGTATTTTGGGACCGTGGTCCTCGTAGTTCCTGGGTTCCTAGACACATAGAATCAATCCTAGTTACTGTCCAAGGTTGTCATCGCTGTGTGAGAGTGGGCGGTTCAAACTGAAACTCTATCTCAAACAATGTATTGTAAATGAGCACTTCTACAAGTCAAAAAACCCAAAAATCTAATTTATGTATTATGCTAAGCATATAAAACATGTGCCTAATTTCTAATATTGCAAGCTTTAATAAGCTGATAAATGAGTTTTAAAAAAAATTATTTCGGTTCGATAGTACTAGCTTTGCTTAGATTGAGGCTAGATGGCGTTGTACAAAATGAGGAAAAATATTTATTTTAACTCTTCAAACAGCAGACGTAGGATATTTTCTATGAAGCCATAATCTTTAATTGTCATGTCTCTTCCAGTTTTAAAATTTCAACGCACATACACATAATGTCAAATGTAACGTACACTAATGATATGGTTAACCAAACGCTAATGGATGTCGCCCGGCGGAATCTGATTGTCATGACAAACGAGGGGAACTATTGAATAGTTGAAGCTCTTCTAATTGTTTGCTTATTACGGTATATTTAAATGTTCTGCGATTACCAAGCCACGCTTCTACCACGCGTAATGATTATGGCAAAGCCCTTAGCATAAGAGTCCAAAATGGCATTTTATGAGCGATGCACGTTATTTTGTACTTTATGTATATAATAATAATAATAATAACGCCCAACGATCACCTATAGAGATCCTGGACCCTAAATAGGATTCCCTGCGTCAGGGACCCAGGAACTACGAGGACCATGGTCTCCCAACATACATACATAGAACAGGTAGTTGGGCTTTTTTTTCCGTGCAAAAATACTTATCCTGGTGCGGGATTCGGACCCGCCACCTCCGGGCTATGAGCCGACTTACTCAACCACCACACCACTGAGGCTGTCAAATAAATTCACAAAAACTATCTAAGTATTCTATCAGAGTCAAAGTCAAAAGATTTATTGCAAATAGGCATTTTACAAGTCAAAATTATATTAGGTACTTAAAATTAAGTTATTTCACTAAGCATATAAAATTACTAAGTACTTATTTTCAAATAATATATAGCAAACCCATCACAATATAATTATGAGTTTGAAAAAAAGCAGTTATCTGGTTCCCATAGTACACGCTTTGCTTAGTTTAGAGCTAGATGGCACTGTGTGAAATGTCCACAAATATTTATTTATTTATAAACATTAATAGTAGATCTAACGTCGTACGGTATGACATATCATTATTTCCTACTATTAGGTCTTTACCTATGAAATTGCCGTTTTGATTGAAAAAAGTTAAAGTATTTTTTTTTCGAACTTATTTATTTCTTTTATTCAAAGTAATCACCCCTGCAATCAATGCATCTTTGCCAACGCTGTGGCAGTTTATGGATGCCCTTCTTGAAAAAATCAGCAGGACGGGAGACAACAAACCTTCAAAGGCGTTTTGTACTGCCTCTCGGGAATTGATTTTTTTTCCCGCTAAAAAGTTGTCCAAATTTTGGAAAAAGTAATAGTCGTTAGGCGCAAGATCTGGTGAGTATGGCGGATGAGGGCGAGCTTCCAAACCCAACTCATGCAGCTTAGAGACGGTCTGTTGTGCAGTATGGGGTCGCGCGTTGTCGTGAAGTAGCAGTGGAGACGACCGATTGACCAAAGCTGGTTGCAGACGTGCGAGTTTCGCCATCATTGTGGTCAGTTCTTCAATGTACACATCTGCAGTAATGCTCTCGCCGTTTTGTAAAAAGCTATGATGAATCACACCAGCACTAGACCACCGAACTGTGACCATCACCTTTCTAGGGGTCATTTTTCGTTTTGCACATTGCTTTGGTACCGAACCAGGATCTAACCAACTTGCTGAGCGCTTTAGATTGTCAAAAAGAATCCATTTTTCGTCGCACGTAACAATTCGCTTCAAAATTCCTTCATTTCTGTGCCTGTTAAGCAGCGCAAGGCAAGTCTCGACGCGTACGTTGCGCTGGCGATCGTTAAGTTCGTGGGGCACCCATCTATCAAGCTTTTTTATCTTGCCAATCTGTCGCAAATGGACCAATATTGTTTTGATGCTAACATCAAAAGCTGCTGCCAGCTCAGCTGTAGATTGAGATTCATCAGCTTCCACAATCGCCTTTAATTCATCATTGTTGACCAAAGTTTCCGGACGACCACGAGGTTCATTTTTCAAGTCAAAATTCCCAGAACGGAACCGAGCAAACCAATAACGGGTTGTACGTTCGTTTGTACAGTTCTCTCCGTAAACGTCGTTGATGTTACGTGTCGTTTGTGCCGCGTTGATGCCACGACGGAACTCATATTCCATAATTACACGAAATTTCAAAGTATCCATTATGAAGAAAAATGTTGAAATGTAATGAAAATACAACGCTAATCAATAAACAAAAGACTTATATTGTAAAGGGTGAAGGGGCGTGTAAATAGCCCACATCGCCTCTGGTTCCGATATCAGTGTCCGATGTTAAGCGCCTATGATAAAAATTAAATATGGCCGAACACTAAACCGCGACAAGTGACAAGAATGATGAACGACTAAAATCAACACCAGAAAATGCAGCAGCCCACGTACCTCAACCATCCAGCACCTCACCAGGTACTCGCAGATGCGAATCAGAGCAGATCACCGTCTCCCGGTACTTCCAGCAGATCCTCAAGCCCAAGTTTGTTGGGCCGCCGGCCGGCGTTTTTATAATCCGAAGAACTCGTGTAGATCCTGTTAGATCTGGAGTGACTACGTATGCAGTCGCTAAATGGCTGGGTATTACACAAAACTAGCCAGTTTTCAGGCACAAAAGGTTGAATTTTAGGTCACAAAACTATTTTTCACTTGAACAGCGTATTGCTTTCACGGGAATCAAAACGAGAAGATCGCCATTACCAAGATTGACATTAGGGTACATCATTAGACCAATCAGCGGTGTGTTAATTGCAGATAATCAGTACTGCTAACGCCATCTATCTCGACCCTCTGAGAACTCGAAGGTTTCGGATATGGGCGCGACATTCTAATATTAACTTTAGTTCGTTCATCAAAGAAAGTCAATTGATATTGGAAATAAATGTTAATAATTAGAAAATATCAAAGAAAATATATTATTATTAAATTGGAAAAATAAATGAAGGCCTTAGCGCTTCACCATGCACCCCGCCTTGGAAGGTCGCAAGATCTTTCAAAAGAAATCAAATAAAGTTTATACATTAGTTTGCGTTAAGCTCTACAGGTTTCGTGTCGAAACGAAAAAATAAAAAGTTTTCAAAATTGATGACTGATTAGAAACGGAAACGAATTAATTATATTAATATGGCAATTGAATAATAAATATAAAATAAGTGCGACATTTATATATTTTATGAGGATTATTGTGTCGGTATCGGATATAGTTTAGTAACAGCACGTTTGAAGTTACCGTATTTTGTCCTCACCATAGCGACTCGCACCGTACTATCTGAGCCCTTAAAAACTTCAGTTATGACTCCTAAAGGCCAATGTAAAGGAGCTAAATCATCCTGTCCTACTAATACGACGGTTCCGATTTCAATTTGTCTGTCAGGCGTAGTCCACTTCTGTCTGACTTGCAGCGTATGCAGGTACTCAAGCCGCCATTTCTTCCAAAAAGATTGGACCATGCTGTCCAGCAATTGTTTGCGCTGTACTAAGTTGACGCGTTGATTTGCCAAGTCGGTAGCAGGTAAGTATTGCAGTGGACTGGACATCAAGAAATGAGCAGGAGTAATAATTTCAGGGTGTGGATCGGACGATACTACACACAAAGGGCGAGAGTTCAAGATGCACTCGATCTGAACGAGTACAGTCTGTAACTCTTCGTATGTCAAAAGCTGACTGCCTATAGAACGATAGAGGTTCGTTTTCAGGCTGCGAATGTTACTCTCCCACATACCTCCAAAATGGGGAGCTCTAGGTGGAATCATTTTCCACTCTATGCGACGGGTACTTAACTCATATGAGAGTGAAGAATTGAAGTTAGAACTTGCCAAGAAGCTATACAGCTGATCTAATTGGGCCTTGGCACCAATAAAATTTGTTGCGTTGTCCGAATACAGACAAGAAACTGGTCCACGTCGGGAGATGAATCGCTTGAACGCGGCCAGGAAACAGTCGGATGTCAGATCGGACACAAGCTCGATATGAACAGCCTTGGTTACGAGGCACACGAACAGGCATATGTACGCCTTCTGTGCGTGTTGACCTCTGCGTCGGGTGAGCGTTATGCGGATAGGGCCAGCATAATCAACTCCCGTGTGAACGAACGCCTTAGCTTCCGACACACGGCATGTGGGAAGATCTGCCATCTTTGGGGACGGGTGCGAAGGGTTCACCTTGAAGCAAACGTTGCATTTCCGCAACTTGGATCTAATGACCGTTCTGGCATCTAAGATCCAGAAGCGCTGCCGTAGAATGGACATGAGGAGTCCAGGTCCAGTATGACAGTTGACCACATGATAATGTTGAATGATTAGATCAACGACATGATCGCGTTTGGGGAGAAGCATGGGGTATTTGGCATCGAATGGAAGATTCGACTTAGAAAGCCTTCCGCCAACCCGTAAAATGCCTTCTTCATCTAGAAAAACGTCCAGACTCAGCAGCTTCTTTGATGGGAGCTTATTAGATTTTAGGCATTTAATATCCTCAGCGAAATGAACAGACTGAATAGTGCGAACCAGAGCTCGTTCCGCAGCTATCAATCCCTGAACAGAACGCGGTACAACATTATTTTTCGGTAAAGCGAATTTCAATATGTATGAGATTATGCGAAGTAACTTTTCCCAGGAAGAAATGCGTAGAGCCAACTCGCATAGGAGCGGTGGTTCTAACTGAGACGTTATTGTCATGGCGTTTGTCTTATGCTCAGGTAGTTCGCCACAATTGCTTGGAGAGAAAGGCTTGACAGGCCAATCCTCAGGAGCTCCATGCATCCACGGCGGTCCGTTCCACCATAGGTCGTGCGAAACTAGTTGAGAAGGGAGCATACCACGGGACAGGCAATCGCTAGGATTCTCTACGCCGGCAACGTGGTAGAAATGTTTTGCGGCCAGATTCTCCTGACACTGAGCGACGCGGTTACTGACAAAAACAGACCATCGATGCGGAGAAGAATGTATCCACGATAAGGCTATGGTGGAATCTGAGAAGGCGTAAATTCCTGCCATAGGAACACGAGTGGCGTACGCATCGTGAACGGTTTTGACCAGTTTGGCCATGAGTACGGCGGCGCATAACTCAAGACGGGCGAGAGTGGTGACCTTGGTCGGTGACACCTTTGATTTTGCGCAAAGTAAGCGAACGCTGATGCCAGAAGAGTGAGTACAGTGCGCATAGACCACACACCCATACCCATTCATGCTAGCATCGCAAAAAGCGACAAGATGTAGCACACAGTCAATGTAGACGCCTACATGACGTGGAATGCGCACGGTGTTGAGCAGAGGAAATTCCTGCACCAGAGCGGAGAAGCGAATCACAACGTTCTCGGGAGCAGGATCATCCCAGCCACAGTTGCTTAACCATAATTCTTTAATAAGCAGCTTGGCGTAAAGAATAACAGGGGCAACCAAGCCGAGAACGTCGAACAGACGAGCAACGACCGACAATATGTTTCGTTTTGTGCATTTGTCTGTGACTGGAGCGGAAGTGAAGAAAAAATTATCTTCAGTAGGGTCCCACGACAGACCCAAAACCTTTGAAGCGTTATTCTCAGCGTCGAATTCAAGGGATTTGCGGTGCGAATCAGGGAGGCTATTTAAAAGCACTGGAGAATTACTAGACCACTTTACTAGTTCAAAATCACCCGATTGGAACATCTTAATGAGATCCTGTGCCAACTGCATAGCGGTGTCTTCGTTATGAGCAGAATAAACTAGATCGTCCATGTATAGACAAGTCTCTGCAATCTTAGATGCGTCAGGGAAATATGGACTCATGTCAGATGCCAGCTGGCGCACAGTGCGCATAGCTATATAGGGGCTCGACTTAAGACCGAAAGGTAAGCGGTTGAAAGCGTATGTGCGCACTGGTTCGTTCTCGTTGAATCGAAACAATATAAGCAAGTATTTTCGCTGGTCAACAGGTACACCAATGCGTAAGTACATTTGCTTTATATCGGCGTTCATGGCTACCGGAAATAACCGGAACTGCAAAAGCAATAGAAATAGATCGGTTTGTAAATTTGGACCAATATGAATGACGTCATTCAAAGAGAGACCAGTATGTGACCGAGCGTTCGCATCTAATACTATACGTGGCATTGGTTTATCAGCTCGAACAACAGCGTGGTGTGGGATGTAATACCCAGCGCCTGAAGTTTCGGGAACATCAACTAAGCTAAGGTAACCGTTATCAATGTAATCTTGAATAACTTTATTGTAATTCTCCCTTAAGCTTTGTGAATGGCGAAATTTTCTTTCTAGCGCGATGAAACGGCGGTAAGCGACAGCGTGTGTATTACCAAGTTCCGATGGATCCTTTTTAAATGGCAACGCTACAGTATATCGGCCTTCATCGTCGCGGGTAACAGAAGACGTGAAGATATTTTCGCATTCCGTCTCTTCCGGTGAAAGTAAGCGCACTTTAGGCACTTCTTCAAGTTCCCAGAACTTTTGCACTAGTTCATTTAGAGCTAAAGCAGTGAAAGATGCGGTAGGTACTAATGCGTCATTACGCGGAAAATCACCCATCAGAACATATCCGAATGTGGTCAAGAGCGCAGGTGGGGCATGGCCACCCAGATCTACTCTATTCCCCAGGTAAATATACGGGAAAAGTTGAGCGCCTAACACAACATCAATGTCTCCGGGGATGTTCCAGTTCAAGTCAGCGAGAGGTAAATTATGAAAATTTATATTCATATTACACTCGATAAATTGTGACGGTAACTGATCAGTGATACACTCCACGACTAGCGCGTGTATGTTGTATTTCTGGTCAGGGTATACGCGGGATTCAATATCCAAATGAACATAACCAATGATTGGACGTGAAGTTGAGCCAACACCCTTGACAAAAGAGTTACTCAAGGGTATTATAGGTAAGTTCAATGTGCGACAACAATCTGTGGTAATAAGGTTGTTTTGAGAGCCATTATCAATAAGACATCTAACAACAGATTTCTGTCCCGTACCACCATTAGGTCGCGCGTACACTTGAGCTGTTGACAATAAGACGGTTGACTTCGGTTTCATTTCGGCCGAAAGTAAAACCGCAGGATTATGCGATGGGGGTGCAACAGTAGTGCAAGGCGTGAACATAGTGGGGACCGCTAGCGGAGCAGTAACTACGGGAGTATCAGAAGTCATAAGCGTATTGGGGGGTCCATGCAAAATTGGGGGGACCACCGTAGAATTAGGGGCGCGCGTTATAGAGGATCTATTAATATTAGGAGATCCATCTACGGTACAGGGGATAAGCGTAGAAGAGGGGATCAATGTCCTTGGCGATATATGCGCATTGGGGGACCCAACCATAGTAGGGGGGTATAGCGTATTGGAAGGGGCCAGCGTAGCGGAGAATGTAGGCGTTATAGGGGTCGAACCTCTAGTGAGGGGCACGTCATTAACGTGAGGGACTAGCGAAGCGGAGAGCGCGGGCGTTGTAGGGGACAAACCTCTACTAGGGGACGTACCTCTAGCATGAGGGCCACACGATGCAATAAATGCGGGCACTGTAGGGGACAAATTTTTATTCGAAGACGCATCTACCATATGGGGGACGAGCGAAGCGGAGAATGTGGGCACTATAGGGGACGAGCCCATAGTAGGAGACGTGCACGGTGGCAACATTGGTACTTCGCCCTCAACCCAAGCGACATGTGTGCGGGAAGTGTTCCTATTAGTTTTATTGTCAAAGTGCAACAAGGTATGGTGCCGTTTTTTACATAATTCGCACACCGACGATGAATTGCAAGTCGTTAAGTTATGCATTACACTTAAACAATTCACACATCCACGCTTCGATTTAATAAAATCATATCGCGATTTAGCATCACGGGAGCTCTTAAACTGCGCGCAATTATAAAGTTGAGCGTGACCGTTATCATTGCAAAACGCACAGCGCGTGGCATCCGCGGTAGGTACAGGTCCGTCGCTAGCGACAAAAGCCTTGTAGGTATGTGTGCCCGTGCGAGCTTCACGTGACGTAATAGCGGCCGGCGGTTTGTTGTTTACGTTTCGCTGGTTAAGGTATGACGAAGACGGATTCGAACGCTCTAAAATCTTAGCCTGATCCTGAACAAAAGATATCAGCTGTTTAGTGGTAGGTATTTCGACGTCTCGAACTGATAACTCGAAACTTTGAACCGTTTGCATATCAATCTTTCTCAATGCACAGTGCAAAAGAATAAAATCAGTAAGATCCGGTATAGATAATTGTTTTAAAGCGGATATAGAAGCGGCATATTTTTCTATAAATGAATCTAAGCTATTAGCGTTGTGTGAACATCCTTTTATATCTAGAATATTGCTCAAATAGTGCGTACCTAAAGCGCGCTTATCTTGGTATTTTTTAACCAAACTGTCCCAGATTATTTTATAGGTATCGCCCGTCGGAACTATTCCGGCGGTCACCTTCAATGCGTTGTGAGTCAGTTTCCCGACCAAGTACTGCACCCGCTGCGAGTCAGACAGCTGATCATTGTTATGAACATTAGCTTTAAATGATTCGTAAAAAGCGGGCCAATTTTCTGAACGACCATCAAAACTTACTAAGTTTATAGGAGGTAAGTTAATATGCGAACTCACGACCTTCGGTTCCCTGTCACTCCGTGATGGCAAAATAACGGCATTAATTATTTTATTACGAACGCGTTTGACTTTGTTGTATAAATCATCAAAGGCATCTAAACAAGCATAGTCAACGCGTGATTTGGGATTAATTTGCAACTTTTTTTGATTTATTTGATCAATAATTCCCTCAAACTTATTACGTAATTCGTCTACCGTTTCCGAATCAGTCATGAAGTTCTCATTAGATCTGGAAGTCGACTCAAACGATGTTATAGTTTTAGCGGCATCATAAACGCGGTTAATTCTTTTAAAAAGCAATTCTTTCTTTTGTTCTAAAAGAGCCAATAAATTTTCTTCACTAAGTTGAGTTTCAGTCATAGTGACTAACTGTATTACAGAACACAAAAATAAAAATTAAAATTGCAAGGTTAAATTCACAAATAGCAGCAAAAAACTAAGTTCGCAGCTACGGAATAAAAATAGCGGCGAAAATTATAACTTAAAGCGTTTCATGTACAACTTTATTTGAACGAGATATTACCAATTAATTACGTAAATCTATATCAAATAATGCGACTTGATTAACGTAGGTATTAGAATTTTACCAAGTTTACGTAAAATCTATGACCAAAGTTATTTGCGTTAAATATAATAATTTTACCAAAATTACGTAAAATATAAAAATATCACTGGAACGATCCGTGACTCAAAGGACCAACTTATTATGAAGGGGCGTGTAAATAGCCCACATCGCCTCTGGTTCCGATATCAGTGTCCGATGTTAAGCGCCTATGATAAAAATTAAATATGGCCGAACACTAAACCGCGACAAGTGACAAGAATGATGAACGACTAAAATCAACACCAGAAAATGCAGCAGCCCACGTACCTCAACCATCCAGCACCTCACCAGGTACTCGCAGATGCGAATCAGAGCAGATCACCGTCTCCCGGTACTTCCAGCAGATCCTCAAGCCCAAGTTTGTTGGGCCGCCGGCCGGCGTTTTTATAATCCGAAGAACTCGTGTAGATCCTGTTAGATCTGGAGTGACTACGTATGCAGTCGCTAAATGGCTGGGTATTACACAAAACTAGCCAGTTTTCAGGCACAAAAGGTTGAATTTTAGGTCACAAAACTATTTTTCACTTGAACAGCGTATTGCTTTCACGGGAATCAAAACGAGAAGATCGCCATTACCAAGATTGACATTAGGGTACATCATTAGACCAATCAGCGGTGTGTTAATTGCAGATAATCAGTACTGCTAACGCCATCTATCTCGACCCTCTGAGAACTCGAAGGTTTCGGATATGGGCGCGACATTCTAATATTAACTTTAGTTCGTTCATCAAAGAAAGTCAATTGATATTGGAAATAAATGTTAATAATTAGAAAATATCAAAGAAAATATATTATTATTAAATTGGAAAAATAAATGAAGGCCTTAGCGCTTCACCATAGAATGTCATATTTTTAAAACAAAATTAATTTGAATTTAGAATTCATAGCCAATCAAAACTTTTTTTTGGTTTGAAAAAGTCTGTACTGCAATACGGCAATTTCATAGGTAAAGACCTATTATTATGGCTAAACTTCATAGACATTTGCAGCACAATTAATAAACAACCTCCAGATATGTTTCCTGTTTCACAGTATATCGGCAATAGTTTCGTGATATTCACTGCCGAAGACCAACTGAACTCCCCTGAACAACGTTCTGCCCTTTTTAAAGAGGCGACGGAACAAGTTTCGGCCATGACAGTCGACAACAACGCCACCTAGTGGCAAGTCAACAAACCGTCCACAAGTCAATTACACTATTCAATACTACTTTTGACGATAAATATTGTAAATAACTTGACTAATTATAGCAACTCTTTTACATTTAATGTGTGTAATATGTAAATAATCCTATATTGTTAACACTACAATGGTTGTGAGCTACTGAAACCGTCCTTGGCAGCTCACAACTATTTCTTATTTTTCTATAATGGTTCAATAATATTAGTGGTAAGCATTTTGACTGACAATCCCGAAAAGGGACCAAAGGTGATAATGTGAATAAGTGCTACTGTCTCATAGCCACATTTTCACAACTCAAGAGCACCTTTATTAATGAAAGGAAGAATACAGATGACGGTAGAAATGCGGCGACCTTGAGCCGTGTTTTACGTAAAGTGGATTTGAATAAAAACGTCTGTCCGAGAGCCGTGGAAAAATGAACAGTTTGCGTTGTCTCAAGGATTTAAGGCATTTTTCCTCTATATGTATTTTTTTGTTTTATATTTCATATTCAAGGCTTTAAGATTACGTAACTCATGAAACTGTCAAAATATTTTTGAGTACACACATACTTTAATAACTTTTCTGAAGGTGGTGGTGGTATGCACGGTCATAATAATTATAATTGTGGACATTTCACACAGCGCAATCTAATCCCAAAGCTAAGCTAAGCTTGTACTATGGGAACCAAATAACTAATAGAATACTTAGATACTTTTTTATGTTTGTAAATACATACATAGAATACAATATAACACCAAGACACAGATCAAACACCAATTTTCATCACACAAATGTTTGTCCTGGGTGGGAATCAAACTCATAACCCACAGTTTAGGCAGGGTTACTACCAACTGACCTATCGGGCCAGCCCATAACCATCACTTAAGAAATCCATACGAAAATCTTGTACATAAAAAACAAAATCTTACATAGGTATTCCTAATCTCAAAGGCAAATGTCCTACTATTTGTAACAACCTTTTGCGTTCTAAAATGAGCGTTGAAAATCAGTAACGTTTGGCTACGGGGAAAATTGGAGCAAGAATTCCGCCAGAGAAAAAGGCAACACGCTCCAAATTTACCCAGAAAAGGTGAGAAAAACGCCAGCCACTGAGGCAAGGTAACTCAGTAGTTTATGTTAGTAAATAGGTTCGATTTAGGTACACACACATAATATTACTTAGTTTTAGGCTATTAGAGCTATGCTTTTTGAAGTAAAGCTTCTTTACGCACGCTTTACTTGAGAAGTGTGCTGGTGAATGCGAGACGAAGTCGTTACGGAAATTGATCGGGCGAGGCGAATGGAGGTTGAGATATATTTTAATTTGAGATATAAGTTAATTAAGGTAGAAAGAGCAAGAGAATGAAGTAAAACTTCAGTCTTCAGTCATGTGGTCTAAAGCACATTTTGAAAATTTTTGGACTATTTACTAGCCGCGTTGATCCATAGACAGTCCAAAATTAACATGAAAAATGTAATATTAATCATATTTATAAAAGCTCATCCAGTATTGTGTCGAATACTTGCTTTTGGAGTTAGAATTCTTAATTTTTTTGATAAAACTCTATTATCTCTAGTTACAAAGGATCATTTAAATTCATCCATGTAAAATGGTACTTGGTATGCGATTAATTTATTGCTTAATTTTTAAAAATGGATTAAGTAAAAGAAAAATCATATAATTTTTTTACTTAAATTTTCAAAGATCTTGCGGCAACATTAAAAGAAATATGTTTATTTTTTGAGAAAAGGTCGTCGTGGTTCTTACGAAACAACCATTTTTCGTATTCATTGTTCGCCGTTCGTGTCAAGCTGTAATCTACTTTTACTAACAGTTGAAGCATTTTTGTGATGTACATTGCAGATATGAAACCTCTAAGATGCCATACTGATCAAAAGTCTACCGCGATAAAACCAGGTAGTGAAGCCAAGTTCGACTTGTTTGAACATGATTACGATTCGACACCATTGCGCGGTTATCCAATCAGGGGCAAAAATAAGTGACCTACATAGAAAATACTCCGATAGATCTTACAGAGGATGCGGAGATGTAGAGATAATGGAAAAGAGAACGGCTTAGAGCAATTATTATAATTGGACTTTTAAAGCTTACTGGCGTACTGCGTGCAAGAGAATTATCTCAATTATTATTTAAGTACTAGTTGCGCCCCGCGGTTTCACCTTTTTTTTTTTTTTTTTTTTTTTTATGTTAAGGGATGACGCGACGAGCTATTTGTTCGCCTTATGTTAAGCGACACGGCTGCCCATATCAGTTGCAGTGTCACTCGGAACTCTAAAGTATAGAGTTTCGCGTGACACTGCACTGCGCACGTCATCCTGAGACATCAACACAATCTAGTAACAAGATTACTAGACTGTGAGATCAGGTCATAAAGTCTCATTTGCCCAGTAATGTCACTAGCTACAGTGCCCTTCAAACCGGAACACAGTAGTGCTTAGGCACTACTGCTTGGCGGCAGAATGATTGGCAAAGCGGTGGTACCTACCTAGACGAACTTTGCAGAAAAGTCCTACCACCTAGTAAAAACCTGCAGATAAAAAGTAGCCTATTTGTGACCAAAATGCTGGCACTTATTTGGCACAACGAATAAGCATTGCAATTCAACGGGGCAATGATGCCAGCATATTGGGTACGCTACCTACTGGTAGTGGGCTGGAGCATTTGGACTGTCTATAGGTCATCGCGGCCAGTATATAGGCCAAATGTTTTTTTTTTGTAGTAGTAGTAGTAGTTAGTTTAGTTATTAAATCATTGTAGTATTTATAAAATGTGTATAAGCTAGCTATATTCTTAAGTTTTTTTTACCCTTTTTTTATATGAAACGCAAAAAATTACTAAAAATTGGTCACGTTTTTGCGTAAAAAGCCCGCGGCGTCGCCCTAGTGGTGTTCCAGACTTGTCCCATGGGAATATACGATCGGGATAAAAAGTATTCTATGTGTTAATCCAGATTATAAACTGTTTCAAATTTCATCAAAATCCGTTCAGTAATTTTTGCGTGAAAGAGTAACAAACATTCATCCATACATCCATACTCACAAACTTTCACATTTATAATATTAGTAGGAGTAGGATAGGATTTTAGCATAAACAAGAAAAAGTCTAAATTTTAGAAATCAACTTCAAATATTTATATATTTATTATTATAGGTGACGAACGAGAGATTAAATAAACACCGCCGTAAACATCTTTAAAAGCCAATGCTCAATCTAGGTGTAGCATTACGCCAAATTCGTCCTTGGAGGAACTAGATTCATTTAACCTCAGGTGACATGTGGCGAAACGCCTAAGTCAAAAGTAAAAAAAATGGTTTTCACAGCTTAAAAAACGTTGTGTTACAAGGGTTAATAGAGCTATCATGTAAAGCCACATCCAGCCGAGCACCCTGAAGCGGGTAAAAACGGGGGAATGTTGCGTCGGACAGGTGAAATAGTGCGAAAAATTGCCCCGCGGTCAAACGGGTACGTTTTCCCCGGTGCTTTCTTGGACAGGGTCGTACTGGGTGGGGGCAATTAGGATAAGATATAGACGGTTGGAAGAAATCACGTTCGGGAGTTCAGGAAAATTATGTGGTGGCTTGATAGTTTACTAATGAGTCAAATTAAACTACACTAAAATAATAGGCACGCTTCAGTTCACGATAAATAAATAATAATAATAATATGTGTGTGGACATCTCACACAACGCCATCTAGTCCCAAACTAAGCAAAGCTTGTACTATGGGAACCAAATAACTGATACAAGTACTTAGATACGTTTTGTTTGTAAATACATACATAGAATACAATATAACACCCAGACACAGAGCAAACACCTATGTTCGTCACACAAATGTTTGTCCTGTCAAAATAATTGTTTATACAAAGAAAAAGGTTTATTTACTTCATTAATTCAATTTTTTTATTGAAAAAATTAAAAATACTTTTATTTGGATAAAAGCAAATAAGTACATTACATTAGGTTAGAAAAACCTGGGTCCCCACACTAGGCTCAGAGCCCGTATTATGCGGTCCAGGCCTCTTTCGCCGGTAATAATATGGGAATTTAGCTTGTATAAACTTTGCATATCGAACTGCAATAAAAAAAACGAGTGTGCGTTAGCCCACACGACTGAAGTTAAATTTCTTTAGTTTAGCTCCATCTATCGGCAGGTATAACTTTGTTTTTGCTTTAGTTAATGTTAACTTCGCCATCTTGACAATTGTAAATTTTCATTTTACCGGACGTACCAACATAATAATACGAATGTTTAACTTTGTTATGTTGACAATGGAGATCTACGTGAACCAAATTCAATTTCCGTTCGCCTTGCATTCACCAGTTTACTCCCCAAGTCAAGCGTGCGTAAAGAAGTATTACTTCAAAAACATTTTCCTTCCTACTTTCCTCCGTGTAAGTTGGTCAGGCATATGAGAATTTTAACTAGCTGGAAATTTTCTGACCTTACTTATCTGTTGTATTACGAAAAAGCAGCTGCTGGAACCAACGGCTTAACTTGCCCACTAGTAGCGCTTAGTTGTAAATCCCACTTTTTGCAGCGACCGCAGCGAAATTGGAAGAGCAGCTTGTCGAGCTTTGCTTTGAGCGTTACAATTTAGCCATAGCTATACTATAGTTGTAGATAAAAATTGTCAATAACCTTCAAAAATTTACACATAAAACAATTACGAAATTTAATTCTTTGGGGACTGACGATAGAAGTGAAAACTAAGTAAATTGTGATATATAGCTCACGGGAAGCGTGCGGTGACGATAACGCGAGTTTCACGCTTTTGGTTCACCCAAACAGTACACATGTATACACAGTATACATATAGCACATGGACAGCGTTCGGTGACGATGACTCAAGTTCCATGAGTTTTGTTCACCCAAAAAAGATCAAAACGCCTAAATAAGTTTTCACTTCAAAAATCTTACTTGAATTCTGTTTTTAAACATTTTTTTTTGTTAAGGAATGACGTGACGAGCTAGCCGTTCGCCTGATGTTAAACGACACGGCTGCCCATATCAGCTGCAGTGTCACTCGGATCTCTAAAGTATAGAGGTTCGCGTGACACTGCACTGCGCACGTCATCCAGAGACATCAGCACAATCTAGTAATAAGATTACTAAACTGTGAGATCAGATCATAAAGCCTCATTTGCCCAGTAATATCACTAGCTAAATTGCCCTTCAAAACGGAACACAGCAGTGCTTGCGCACTACTGCTTGGCGGCAGAATAACTGGCAAAGCGGTGGTACCTACCTAGACGAGCTTTGCGGTAAAGTCCTACCACCTAGTGAATTTCTTAATCCGTTCCTGGAGTTCATAAGGGCGCATTTGATACAATAACGAACCTGCTTCTAAACAAAGGCATCAAAATTGTTTTACTTACAACGCACGAGTAGTTTCAGAATAAAACATTACTCGTGCCTAATAATAAAGCCCACGAACGTGTTTTCAGTGAGAAAATATTTTTGTTTATAGATCTGTGTAAATATGATCGCAATAATTTAAACCTACAGGTAAAATAAACTTAGTATTACAACAGTCATTATTGAAATTTGGCGGGAAAACGAAAAAGATTGCGTCTCCGCAGTGTATTATTTTCCAAAACTTTTGCTATTTTCAGTGTTAGTGCATAAAAGTGGTGGTATTTTATTCGTTAAGTGCTGAATTACAGGCATGAGTGTGGGAAAGGGGTATAATGATGGTGAAACGTTTCTTTTCATGTTGTTTCCAAAACTCCATAGAAGCTTCTGGTAAAGTTGCCATCACTTTACTAGTAGTATGACTTGACTAGACTATGACTTAACTTCATAACTTGGACTGTGACTTGACTTGACACTATATGATATTAATTAACTTGAGTAATTATCAATTGCTTGACGCTGGCTAAATACACAAAAGTGTAGAGCAAAAAAAACAGTCATTTCGCACTTATGTGTACGAGCGTGTTATCAAACCTTAGCTGAGTCGCATCGCAAGGCTGTCGCACAGTAGTGAATGGCACATCAGTATGTGAAACCGGTACGGGCGTGGGACACTCAAATTGGAAATTGGCTTTCGTCTTCCTTACTTTCTCCATTCTTTAATAATAATAATAATATGCGTGGACATCTCACACAAAGCCATCTAGCCCCAAACTAAGCAAAGCTTGTATTATGGGAACCAGATAACTGATAAAATACTTAAATAGTTTTTGTTTGTAAATACATACATATAATATAATATAACACCCAGACACAGAACAAACACCTATGTTCATATGTCACAAGTTCCTTAGTTTTCACTTCTACCGGCAGTCCCTAAAGACTACTCCCTTATTGTTATAGCTATTAGCGAGAAACATTTTGCTTATTGCTATAAACTTATATTATTACAAAAATTACAGCCTTAAGTTACGCAAATAAGAGTCAAAAAGAGAGATAACTTATATCACGTCACAGACTATGGATGTGATATAACAGACTAAAATAAATACCAATACTAGGCGATATAAAACAATATGTTGTTTTATAAGAAACGTTGCGTTTACACGTAAACATTAATTTTAACAAAATGGCTGAACCAATTTAAATTTTATTTTGCACACAGATTGCGTACTATCGGGATCAACGTAGCCTAAACAATTCTTTCTAGACTATTCTTTTACCCTAGAAAATTTTCAACTGCAGGAACTGCAGGACTTTGGAACTGATTCTGCCATAAAACCAATTATCCGATAAAGATTAAGTTCTATTTATATCTTTGTTAAAGTCTATTTCAGATTTTCACTGGCCAGTGACGTCAGAGATATACGACTTGACCTTCAATTGCTCACCGCAATCGCACTATTTTACAACCGCAGGTCTAATAAAACCACAGTTTACAGTTCTGCAATACTCTTGGATCTTATGGCTTTGGAAGAAGGCTTATCTTTGCAAAATTCAGAACGCACTCTTGATACCACAGAATCATATCGATTGAAGTTGGTAAAGTTCATACGTATTTTGAAAACTTAAAACACGTTAACAGTCTCTGTGGTATGGTGGTTGAGCAGGTTGGCGGGTTCGATTCCCACGACAGGAAAAGTATCCTGTGCGCAGAAAACAGCAAAAACCCTTGTTTTGTGGCTGGGTGCTGTGGACCACGATCCTTGTAGTACCTGGGTCCCTAGATATAAATAATCCTATTTAGGGTCCAGGATAAATGTATGTGATCGTTGGGCATTATGACTATTATATGCTAATACATTTTTGTCATTAAGAGAATGATTGTGTAACGAACTAAAGTTTCCTATCTGCCTTTTCACTCCTGACATGCACTAGGAAGTCAAAGCCTATCGCTTCGAAATTATTGAGTAGACGTACCGAAGTGACCGACCCAGTCGCCAGGCATCGTAAAAGAGACAAATGGCTCAATCCGAGTGACACATCGGCGTTTGTGATGCGATCAGTATAGGCTTCGGATATGTGGGAATACTTCGACGATGTGGAAATACTTTGGCGATCTGGGAATTAAGGATCTTACGATGCGAGAATTTAGGGGGTATTTAAGGTAATGGAGGAAGAGCTTTTGTTTTTCTGTCAGTGGACTTTACTAAAATGGTAATAAGATGTTGAGATTGGTTGAATTGTTTTCAGATAGATAGGTTGTTTTCCTCCAAAGTAAAAGAAATGTTTTTATAAATTGACCAGTGACGATCCGTGATTTCAACGGCAACTTGCCAATAATCCGCGGTAAATTCCAATTTATTGCGATGATATTCTTATGGTTGATCTACTACTAGAATCTACTACGTCAGTACTAACGTATGGAGTAGATTCTGATAAATAAGTACACAAACGAAATTTCACTTTATCATTTGTATATAATATGTACTGCATAAAACTAGGAAGGAACATTTGAATTGAAAAAAAATAGTAACTGCTCTAGTTACTTAGGATCCAGAAAACTCAATTCTAAAGAATCCCAAAAACACTTGGATTATTAGTACAATAAGAAGCAAAATCAAAATATTAAAAAATATATAAATTAAAGCATATAAATGTATTTCAGGGTTAGAGTTGTTTTCACAGCTTATGATTTTAAAACAGTTAATCCGAGATCCTGACGATCAACTACTTAAATAAAAATAGGTACTAAGTAGAGGTAGTTTATCGCAAAACTACAACGCTCGACACAAAGTCTTAAAAGAGGATTACAATGGTTTAAAATTACGTTCTAAACACAAGTCCTAACTGCAGAATGTTTCGCTGCCCCTAGGAATAGCTTAACTTGCAACCTCTTATGTTGTCCAACTAGTACACCTATTTCCTAGTATAGTGCTGCTTAGAACTTTTTTATTTATAGCCAACATTGTAATTGTTTCCTATTCTTTTTGCAGTAAAACTTCTTTACACACGCTTGACTTAGGGAGTATGTGATTGCATGAAATGTTGGTGAATGCGAGGAGAACGGAAGTTAAAGTTGATTTACGCAGATCTACATTGTCCATTGACAATTATTATATATCTGGATATCCGGTAAAATGGCAATTTGCAATTGGCAAGATGGTGACATTAACATTAAACAAAGCAAAACAAAGTTATATCGGCCGATAGATGGAGCTGAACTAAATAAGTTTTACTTCAGTCATGTGACAAAGCTCACTCGTTTTTTGCTTAAGTCAGCTTTGTTCCGGACACAATTTGGGAAATGGTCATCAAAGGAAATGGTGAATGTACTACAGATAAAGACCAACTAATATAATGGAATACAGCCAAAAGATCAAGTAATTACACAACACGGTGTTTTTTTTTTGAATACCTACTAGATACTTATCTGGTCGACGAAGTAGCATGCCCATTAAGAAACCTATTTGTTATTCTTTTGAAAGTGTCCAGATTATTAGCTATTGGAAAAAAATGCTGGTAAAGACGTCCACTCATTAGTTGCTCGCCTTATAAAGGTGTATTAGCATAAATAATGTTGCACTGAGAGTAAAATGATAAACAATAGCTACGGCAAATGGTCATAAAACCGTACTGTCTCCGAAAATTACGCCAAATAAATGACCCAGTTACGTTGATAAAGCTGTTTGCAATCAAAATATAAGTGTCCCCCATCTCAATGTAAAACCATAAAAATTAATTTAGAGCCTCGGCCCTAACAAGAATAATGCGTGAACATTGTTACTTAAGCCTGTACGTTCATACATTACCCCGCTTATGATTTAAACCGATCTGAAATAAGCTTTACATCTTCACAACAAGATTGAGATTGGAGTGTAGAGTTTTCAGGCTATATTACGGGGTAATATTTAGTTATATTTATGAGTGGCTTGGTATGGGATAGTCCCAGGTCTCGTATTTGGGGGTTTCCTTCGAAATTACTTATCTCACCTGCTTATACTGAGGTGGATGTTGGGGGATTTGTCTTTGTTTATGAAGGGGTTTTTAAAATATGCTTACTTAATTTGAGTATGATAACAACAATTTCCTAACAGAAAAGAAATTAAGCATTAATTTAAGTGTCAGCGTTGAACATCCTGATCAGAAAGTCTAATTTGTAAAGGTATATAATCTATGTGAGAAGTCGCAGCTTTTGAAGAGTTTGTACAATCCACTGTTTTACAATAGTAGTCATAATATTTACGACACCAACATTTTTCATCCACAAACAAGTTTTTTGTTTAAATGGTATCATTTAAACAAAAAACTTGTTTGAACTATGCCCTAAAAGGTTTTATGTGATAAATATAACGCTGTATAAATTTTGACTTGACATCACAGAACCATGAGATTTCAGAAGATACCAAGCTGTACGATGAGTTATTCCATAAATCTGAGAATTAAAAGATGTATGAATGCCGAAATGTAAAACAACGAGAGCTTAAAATAACAATATCACAGAACGACGAGGTCTCTAAATACTGACATTTTGGAATAACGAAAGTTTAGAATAACAAGATAGCAGAAATTTGCAAGATTTCAATCAACTATTATATAACTGGTTGGAAATTGATTCGAATAATAAACCATATTTCTAAACTTTTCTTATTAACTGTACACGCTCAAATTTGTCGAATTGCGTGTGTGTACACAACTTTCACTTTCAAACATACAAACCACATATAACTTTATAGATAAACTTCCTGCAAACATGGCGGCCTTCAATGATGAATACAAAAGAGTCTTCCAAAGGCGTCAAGGTTTCCTACATTTCCTCACATTCCCGTTGAATAATTCAGGACACCAATAACTAGTTACTTTAAAAGTAAAATTTTAAATTTACTCTCAAAGCATGTTCCCGTCACATTTGCTTAGAGACGACAGGCTCTCGCACATAGCTTTGGAATTTTTGTTGCGATTTACGTCAAGAGCGGTAGCGGGCAACGAATTTTTTTATGGCAATCATTAAAACGATAGACTAATGCCGGCCGGCTTTATTTTTTAACGCTTACAAAGATCTTGGCAATTATAGATATACTAAGATGGGCCCTATTTTTCAATTGCTTACAAAGATCTTTCTTTTCACTGTATATAATGCCTTAATGACATTTCACTCTCTCTTTGGTTACTTATCAATTTCAATAATAAATTTAAGTAAACATCTCATTTTGTGTTTTGTCTGTCAGAATCAGAAGGTACCCTACATACAATCTTCAATTAAATGTATTGTTGGAAATCCTAAGTGGTTTTAGTTTTTAAAAAAAATAAGTTTACATTCAAGCTAAGAATATTTATTAAGATTTACTAAGAACCGACAATAATTAATAGCGTGATTTTATAAAACGTCCGTCGCCTCTGAGCGCTGCCCGAAAAGTGCGCCCGAGCCTTCTTCGTCGCTCGTATATATACTACGCCGCTTGCATCAGCTCCCGAAGTGAAGTATTTTGTAACACGGCCGTTCCTGCTTGCGTGTTGTCCTCAACAGCTGCTTCATCTTCAAGCGGCACATTGTCGTCGACCTCGGCCGTTGTGTCTTCTTCTATAACACAACAAAACATGATTTTAGGACCCGATGTACAGGCATAACGTTGGTAACTGAAACCATTTCAAAATTAAAATGAAGCTGTTGCTCAATTTAAAGAAATTTCAATTTAGAGAAATTCAACAGGTACTTGTAATAAACATTGAAAACGGAGACTGCAAAACAACTGTGTTAGAAGCACAAGCGTGCACTCAAGTACAACCAACACAGGTCTCGCATACTAATTTTATGAAAATTTGTAAGAACAAGTAAGGTTCCAACAGCATGTAAGAAAGTACTTTAGCATAGAAAGTAAAGAAAAATAAATGTATTGCGAATTTCAGAATTCCGGACTTCTAAACTTCGCCACACATTGTAATAGAAAACGGCAACTGTATGGGATAACATTCATAAACCACATCATACATTGCAAAAACGGCAACCGTATGACGTGACACTCACAAATCACGTCAAACATTACAAAAACGGCAACTGTATGATGTAATACTCACAAATCACGTCATAAATAGCATAAACGGCAACTGTATGACATGGCACTCACAAACCACGTCATACATTGCAAAAACTGTAACTGTATGACATGGCACTCACAAACCACGTCATACATTGCAAAAACGGCAACTGTATGATATGATACTCACAAAACACGTCGTACATTGAAAACACGGCAACTGTATGACGTGACACTCACAAATCACGTCATACATTGCAAAAACGGTAACTGTATGACGTGACACTTACAAATCACGTCATACATTGCAAAAAACGGCAACTGTGTGACATGGCACTCACAAACCACGTCACACATTGCAAAAACGGCAACTGTATAACGTGACACACAAATCACGTCATACATTGCAAAAACGGCAACTGTACGACATGACACTCACAAATCACGTCATACATTGCAAAAAGAAAGAAGGCAACTATGATCACACATTGCAAACGACGCCACACGAAGTGCAGTCATCGCTGAGACAGATTTCCGCAGTGAAGAACGCAGAACAAGCGTCCAGCGTCCATTTGCCCCGCCAAAACACCATGTGATCGGCGGCCGCTTGCGTTGTCTTGCCATAAGACCCGCCGAGAAGTTTCAAGCTACAGCGGTGGGTGGCAGCACATGCAGGACCTTGTAGGGCCCCAGCATGCCAGAGTCCAGCTTTCCCGTAGATTGTGACGACCTGTTCACGAACACAAAATCGCCGACGGTGAAGGTTCGTGACTGCTGACGACCTTTGTTGACGACATAAGCGTCTTGGAGTTGCTGGTCAGCGTCTGGTAGTGTGGACGCAGTATTATTCATCACCGCATCTTAACGGTACACCATTGCGAGTTCTGTTTTGAATGAATAACCGGGGACGTACCGTCTAAAGTAACAAAAACTAACTTAGTAGCATTAAAAATGTCTAACCTCTTTAGACATTGCTTGGCACTTACATGTTAACAGAAGCTTCTACCTTATGCTCGCTCGGTCTCACCTGACCATTAGTAATCATTTGACCTTAGTAATCTATTTCAGTTTTAAGAAATTCACATTTCTTAACGTTGATGGAAAATCCTGCCTCAGTCAGAGTCTTTAGAATCACTATACTCGCGTTTTCGCTTGTTTTGTTAAACATAACCTTTGCGAAAAACACCACGAGCTCGAACGGGTTTAATCTCATCAGGTTTCACATAAATGGACAGAAAACTCACTAAATTCATAGCAGTTGCGCGAATTTGAGGATCAGTAACACCAGCGTGTAACTATCGCTACAATGAACTCATCACTCAAATCGTTAACAATGCGTAATGTAACAATAAACGTCTAGCGTATTCTGCATACGTGGGGTAGTTATCGGAATCAGTTTTCATAACATCAAATAAAAAGTTCACGATATCTACTCGTATAGGGCACAATGCCTTAAATTCACACTTGAAATTTGGCCAACTACGATCATTACTAACCCAATCGTATAGCCACGACCACGCATCATCTTACAGACAATTACCTATACGTGCTAAACACTCACGATCGCCCCATCATTTAGTTTGCGCACATAATAAATTTGACTACACAACGAATCAAAATCATGCAAAGACAGATCGAAATTTGACATAAATACATGGTTCGATCTTACCGGCATGGCATCATAGCATTAACGAGCTTTTCGGCTACTTATAACCATATCCGCGGTGGGCGGAGGCGTGCTTGAACATGGCACGGACAGGTCCAGACAGGGTACGACTCGGCGCTCGACGGCGCAGTCAGTAGTCAGTCAGCGGCTCGTATGACGCGGCTGGCGTGCCGGAGCATCCGGTGCAGGCGCCGACATGGCGCGCGATGTACTCGCAAGAAAACTTGCACTGCGTGTCCTGGAATCTTCCAAAACACCTAAGCAGCTTATGAAAGTTTGAAGCTGGGCTTCTAAACCAGGAATAAACGTTCGATCTCTCTTAAGACTTTTACGTTTACTAGTCTCAGCCATAGCCACAAAAATTTAAGCGGATATTCTTTAAAATCACAACAGCAAAAGCAAAGCAATATTTAAAATCAGAATAACCAAGTCAGAATTGAGTTAGATCCCACTTCTGATGTTGGAAATCCTAAGTGGTTTCAGTTTTTAAAAAAAATAAGTTTACAATCAAGCTAAGAATATTTATTAAGATTTACTAAGAACCGACAATAATTAATAGTGTGATTTTATAAAACGTCCGTCGCCTCTGAGCGCTGCCCGAAAAGTGCGCCCGAGCCTTCTTCGTCGCTCGTATATATACTACGCCGCTTGCATCAGCTCCCGAAGTGAAGTATTTTGTAACAGTATTGTTATAAAATCACTTTTAAGTAGCGCTTAGCATTCATTTATATTATCAAGCATTTTTCATTAAAGCACAACTTTTTGCTCTCTCCATCTTGCAGTCATCACAAATATATTATATTCTTATTAAATTGTGGTTTTGTATAATATTATTATAATATTTATCCACAATCTAGCTCAATGACTCACTCATAGACTTTCTAAGTCTGGGAAATGTACTAGGGTAGCTGGTGTCAAATTTTTTAACGATCTTCCAGACTCCATACTCATTGTTGAAAATGTTCAGACTTTAAAAATCAAATAAAAAGTTTTCTTATAGATATGGCGCCATATAGCGTCGAGTAATTCATTCCAAAACTGGTGTGATCAATTTTATTTTATATACCTACTATTTTAATAGCATTATTTTTACAATAATTATGTTATTGCATTTATTTTTTATGCTTAATTAATAATTTCAGATTTGTAATTTTTTAAAAATATCAATAAATTTATCATTATCATTATCATAATGAGTGGCTGGTTCAAGGTGTCCTCTATATGATTGATTTAATTGAACTGCTTACCGCCGAATCGGTTAATCTATTTTTCTCTCTTAATATCAACGCTTTTCTTAACATTTGGACCAAACTACAAATAACTCGGCGTGTTCTTGCGAGAACATTTTATTTAAGCTCAAGCGAGCGTGATGTCTCCAGGATTTTCCTGCCACTTTCTATTCGATATCAAAACTTTAACTTTTCAAAAATATCCAAAAGATTTGCATCAGAATTACTTCAGAAGGATTTTTCTTGCTCTGGAAGTCGCAGTGATCTGACTTCCGAAGTTGAAACTGTCGGGGTCTCAAATTGTTTTTGAATCGGTCACTCATTTCAAACAGTACATTAGATTATCAAATTAGTTTGAGTGTCTTTAAGTTATATGACATTTATTACAAGATTTCATAAATCACTCCAAAAAAGATGTCCGCCTTAACATTAGCTGGTATGGAACTGAATTCATACAATCGAAAATTAAAAATATATGAGTTTACTTTTTGAATTTAAATAAATAACATCAATTGACCAATCCAAGGGCAACGTCACCCTCGGCCATATTATCAAATATATTAAGATGCTACCCAAAGCATCTTGGAAATCTTGTTCGGTTTGTTTCTTGAGATCATTTCTGCCAAACACCTGTAAGAAATGGAATGAGCTACCCTCTGAGGTATTTCCTCTAAGATACTACATGTGGCGCTTCGAACGTCGGGTAAATAGAGTCTTAAAAGGTAGGCAACGTATCGGCAGCGCCCCTGGTGTTGCAGGCGATGGTAACAACTCACCATCAGGTGGACTGTCAGCTTGTCTATGTTAAAAAATCGTAAACGTCCTGCTTTTTGTCGCCGTTGTTTTCACCGCTGGGATACCTAAATTCCTTCTCTCACAAGGAAAGAGTGTAGGGCTGTAGGTAATCCAACATACATCCAAATGTGGGTTGGCAGATGATCTAGAATTTTAATCCTTGAACATGCGGGGTTCCTGACCATGTTACCTATTTATTACCTTTGTAAGGGAAAACTCCGCATAACATCCGTAACTTGAGTCAAAGTCATTGGTGTGGGAGTGGAATTTGGAGCTAAGATTCAAATGTTTTATTTGTAACATAATATCAGCTACAATTTATTAATTTATTCCAAAGTGGAAAACTTTAAGTACATACTTTCTTTCCAGCACCGGTACTTTATAGTAAATACCAAGTAAATTGTTTGCAGCGGGCTCGAGTAGCGATAACATCGCTATCATTAAGCTTTATACTCTTGTTTACCGAGTTTTTCGAGAATGCCACCAGCTACGTGGATTTTGGGGTCCCGCTTGTTACAATGGAACGAAGCTTTAAAGGTTAGAGTGTCATTTTTTGGTTACTTGAATAGCTATAATCTGAACGCTTTCGAGGGGTGAGTGAACAGGTTTCTTAGAGACAAGCGTGCTACATCGGCGACGACACTGTCGTTTAACATCAGAAGAGTCAAATGCAAGCCAAATAAAATAGTAAAATAAAAACACACATTAAAAACAAACCAAACAAATAAAAACACGACTGAAGTAAAACTTTTTAAGTTTAGCTCCATCTATCGGCGGTATAACTTTGTTTTAGCTTTGTTTAATGTTAATGTCACCATCTTGACAACTGTAAATTGTAATTTTACTAGACATACCAACGTAATAATACAAATTTTGAACTTTTTTATGTTGACAATGGAGATCTACTGAACCAACTTCACTTCCGTTTGGCACCAGCTTACTCCTCAATGTCCAGAGTGAAATCTAGAAGGTCATATATTTTCAAGAATGCAGTTCATAATATTATAGGGTTTATGGGGGGGAAAATATTCAATGAACTGTATATTTAAGAATATTTAAATGAAAGAATGTTGCCAAATTAAAGCAAATATTTAAAATACATTCATTAAAGATAAGTATTAAGAAATGCTAATTTACTAGCGCGTTACTTTACGTTTTATGCGAAGAAAAGGTTATTATTTAAGTGATAATGTTATAGAAGACGCAAAGACCTAAATACCTAAGTAGAGTTGGTTTTAAAGGATAAAAATATACGGAACACTAGTTGATAAATTCCTTCGCCTACTTGTCATCCTATTTTCCTCAGTACACCCTTAATTATGTCATTACTTATTTCTCCCCTTTTGTCAAGGTAATAAAGTTTGTTTCAGTGGACAAGTCTGATTTTATTATTGTTTAGGGCGAAAAAAGCTTTGGGAACTATTTCCATGTTATTGTTTTTATGGTGGCCGTGACTTGCGTAGGGATACAAAAATAAATTGGGTTTCAAATAGTAAGACATGTATATTAGTGTACTAATTATACTTAAACATCAAAGAATACAAAAAACCTTTTAAAATTCGACAAACTCTGTGGTGTGGTGGTTGAGCAGGTCGGCTCATAACCCGGAGGCGGCGGGTTATCGAACCCGCCGCCTCGGGAATCGTCCCGCGGCAGGACAAGTGTTTGTGCACAGAAAAAAAAAGCGTAAATACTTGTTCTGAGTCTGGGTGTTGTGGGACCATGGTCCTCATAGTTCTAGGGTCCCTAGACACAGGGAATCCTAGTTAGGGTCCAGGATCTATGTATGTGATCGTTGGGCGTTATTATTATAGAAAAAAAAAAAATTGGATGGAATATACTTAATTAAATTAATAAAAGAGGAATGAATTGTGTTCCGATTGTTGTAAAAGAAGTAGATCTTCTAGCCAATCGACTACTTGGATGGTTGATAGCTGCAAAAAGGGGTATTTATAACGGAGTGCTACCGTGCTTCGGAAAGCACGTTAAGTTTAACTTGTTACGAGAACAAGCCCGATTTGAAGCCTAAAAATACTGACGTAGTTCTAACTACACGCACGAATCTTGGACATTTTACACGCATTTTACGCAGCGCTATCTAGCCCCAGACTAAACAATACTTGTACTATGTGAACCAGATAACCGATACAATACTTAGATACTTATCTGTAAATACATACATAGAATACAATAAAACCCCAAGACACAGAACAAACATCGATGTTCATACAAATGTTTGTCCTGGGAGGGCTTCGAACCCACAACCTACAGCTCAGAAGGCAGGGTTACTACCAACTGAGCTAGGATTCCCTAGACACAGGGAATCCTAGTTAGGGTCCAGGATCAATACATGTGATAGTTGGGCGTTATTATTATTATTATCAAGAAAATAACCATTATCTGTGCATAAAAACATCTATCGTCCGTCATATGTCGTCCATTTTTCACATCGCTCAGCCCATTAAAATCAACTTTAAGCTTTCCGCGTTCAGCTACCCAAGTGCTAGTTCACACTAACACTAAACTGGCCTTCCAGAACTTTCATAGTTCACATGTCCACATGAGACTTCCAAAGTCAGGTAATAGCCCCCGAGATGCAAAAACGACGCCTCGCTTGAATTTTAAGTGACGACTAAGTGTGAAGTAATGCCAATTTTTACGAGACAGCCCTGAGTGGAATGTGTGATGAGGCAACCCTAAAAGAGTTATGGGGAACTCGTTTTGAGGGTAAGTGGAAGGATTAAGTTGTTTGCGTTAAGTTTTTTTTTTTGGGAGTGATTTATTTAGAACGATTGCTGTAGGTGACATTTTGGAAAATAAACACGTGTTAGAAAATAATTGCAGCATCTATGTATATTATCTATCATAAAAGCTATATATATATAGTATATTTAAGATAAGACCGCCCATTATGACAATTCTTGAGTTTGTGGCTGTAAATTGTTCCTCCTGTGGTGTTTCAATAAAGAGTTTTATCTATCTATCTATATATATATATATATATATATATATATAAAATAAATAAATAGGAAAAATAGCTATTTAACTAGACGCATTCTTCCGCCATTGCATCATAACACGCAGGTGTTGGCGGAAGAAACAGATAGATCTATATAATCACGACCAATATATAATACGTCAACGTCCAAGCTACGTGATGTTTAAATTCGTTTATGGTGGTCCCGGTATAAGACCACCCGATATCAACCCAAGGCCTCCTTCTAATGAGACCTATTTTCAGCAGATGATGAGATGTGACCCAATTCGGTACGAAAATAAACAAAAGCGAAAGCGAAAATAGTTATTAGCTTTCTAGTTCAAGATGTTCATTTCTCAAGATTCCAAAAAAAAAATCTAGGTCAAATTAAGTCGCAAAACCTTAGAATTAGTCTCCGCGCCCCAAACTCACGTTTTAATAAAACCCGTGTTACTTGTTAACGTGAAAATAAACGGGCGATCCGCGAAGATACGGCTCGAGAATGTTTTAATTTTGGAAAGATTGTTATCTCGTCCCTGTCCGTTATTCTTTGTCTTCATTATTTATTCGAGATTTTTAATTAAAATAGTTCTAGGAGGTTGCAGGAACAAGCATTAGGCTAGTAGGGTTGCCAGGTAAAGATAGTCTGTATAATAATTTTAGTTTTAACCGGCATGTATTAACTGTTCATATTTCTCTTTGCCACAAGGCTTACGTATACCTAAACATAATGACACCCAAGTAAGAATTCAAACCAAAAACGAAAACCCAGCAATTTTTCTTCTCGTGTATGCAAGTTGTTAATACTTGGTTATCTCTGGGGTGAGATTTATTCCAGGGAAGGGATTAGGCTTCTGAGGAGGTAGGCCCGAGCCGCTCTAATCTTTGGTGGCCAGAAGACCTGACTCTACCGGTCCCTGGGCAGAGGATGGTGGAGACCATACGCTGGATCCTCCAGGAGTGAGTGTAGCAGCTATTCGGGTCGCTAACGTTCCAATTGGTGTACGTGCTTTCTGGACACGGATGTTTTGGAAAGTACCTGATCCAATCCCGAGACGGGAGGCGACCCCGCCTGCCATGAATGTAGGGTGCTGGAGGATATGTCGCCCAACACACTAGAGGTGTGCTCTGCTTGGGATTCCAAGTGGCGCACGCTTTCAGCGGTCATTGGCCAGGACCTCTTGTTGAACGCCATGCTCGGCAGTGAGAGAGCGTGGCAGGCAACAGTCTCCTTTTGCGAGGCAGTGATGACGCAGAATTAGGCGGTCCACGGCCCCAGCGGGTCAAGGAGGATGATGTCATCTCTGACCCACTCCGGCACAGATGGACCGATGAACGGAGTAGGCGTTTTGCGCGCCTTGTCCAACCTCCGTAATGAAGTTGCTAGTTGATGGAGATTCGGGGAACTGTTGGGAGGATGAAATCCATAGATTTTATACATTCATGATATCTGATAACTTTCTAAGGACATCACTTAAACCTAAGTCACGGAAGGATAAAAATATGACAAAAAGAACTGTTTGGCGGCTAAAATAGCAGAAAGGGCAACCTTACCCCCATTCCCACCTAACACCAGGAGATTTTAAAGTTGTAAAGTGGTGTAAACAAAGTAAAGATTAATTACAGGATGGATTGCTTTTGTTACTGTTGAAGTTTAATGTGGTTGTCGTTTCTTTTTGAGATGATCCGGAAACAACATGTGAAAGAAAGGGATGCAAAAGAAGTCGAGAGTTCAAGAGTCAGAGATCTAGCTAAGAGATTTTAGAACATGAAATTATGTCACTGAAACAACCAAGAGTAAATAGCATCATATGGACAAAGGTCCTCCACCTTAGACCATATATCATCACTTTCCATGACATAAATATATTGTCGAACGTACTCCCACGTTAGTACCTATAAAAACAGAAAGGAAATTAATGTTTCTGCCGGTTCATTAGTTTATTAAATTCAATAATAACACTGGCTCTGATTTTTTATTTTAAGTTAACGAAAGCGTTTTTGCGAGTCCATTTATTTAGCATTACAGTGGCGTATTTATTCTACAGCAAAGTTTTTAAAGTGTATGTTGTGCTCTATTTGTTTTTTTTTTTTTTTTTTTTAATCTTTTTTGAGAACCGGTTATAATAATTATTATAACTTGAAACAGCACAATAGAATGCCGGGCCACCTTAGGCACACGGAAACTATACAATATCCACAAAACTTTGTGCATAAATAGATAAAGCCACAAAACACTGCTAGTAATTCATAAACAAACATAAACCCGCATAGCAAGTTAGAAACACTGACAAGCGACGAAATCGCAATGACATCTGAATAATTAAGAACAGCGTGCCACCTTGAAAACTTGCCTCACCGGGGATTAATGCCTGTTAAGGTGAGTCTCCACTGAATATTGGTTGGCGAGTATTCAACTTTTTTTTTTAGAGCGGGGAAATGCCCTCGCACTACCCTGCCACCACCGGGGTGGCGGCAGGGGGCTTGTGGGACTCGAACCCGCTAAAACTCCCCCGTGAGCCCTCATCTGCCGTACCGGGGCGAGAAGGGGTCGCGACTGCAGTCCAGCCAACTCGCCCCCGAAGCAAATATTCAACTAAGTCAAGAGCATCCAATAGCAAACTTTCCATAGAGCAGGATAATAACGTTTACGACAAGCTAAATAAAACTGCCTGCAGTCGCATTTATTTCACTGACTAGAGGGATCGTTTGTTCATGACCGTTCCAACGCTGACCTAGATTCACCTACGTCATAAACGCAAGAATGGAAGCAAAATGCTCCGATCACGTTGTGATCCACGAGCTGCTCGCTTTCATTCAACAGCAGCTAAACGCGACGGACGAGCTCAGCCATGCAATCTGCATCACCAGCTACACAGAGGACAAAATGTTTGCCGCTAAGAACGTGTTTTTCGACAAAGCCGTAACTACTTTGAGACGAGACAAAAGGGATGGCCGCGACAAGAAGTACCTGCATGACATCGTAAATGACACGGTTAGTGTAGTGTGCGATAACACCTATGACGCACATGAAAATTTTGATACTAAGCTGCCTTCGCTGACGTCAGTGCGAACCCGGTCCCTTCCCGTGACTCCTCGGCCATTGGGGGAGCGAGAGGCCACCCGCAGTCACCGTCGTAATCTCGCTGCGTTACTCACCTCCTGAGAAAGAGCATCCGATATGCTCAAAACCTGGTTGAGAAATTGATACACTATTATGAGTGACAATTGGAAATATATTAATTTAAAATTATTTTGTTATAAAATAATCGTGAACTTACCTTACCTCTTTATAGCCATAGAGCGATACATTGAGTGGCTGCTTGTCGCTTGCTTGCTGGTCTCTGCTTGCATCAATCGGCTCCACGTGGTTGTGACCAGATCTCTGGTCCACTGAGTAGGGGGCTGGCCTAAGCTGCTACTTCCAGTATGGTCGCCATTCGTGAACCTTTCTTCCTCATCAGTTGTCAGTTCAATCAGTCCTGCGAACGATGTAGCCTGCCCATTGTCATTTCAATTTACTAATTCTAAGAGCTATATCGGTCACTATGGTTCTCCTGCAGAGCTTTTTATTTCCATAAAAAGAGAAGAGAAAAGATCTGCTATTGTTTGACTACAATCTGCTGGCTCCCTTAAAGAACAATGCTTTTGAATACAGGATGTGACTACACACCTTAAAACCAGCAAACTTTAAGAAGGTGACGGGTGCTTCATCTTGAATTCTTTATTGGGTGATTGTGAGTGAGGAAACATTTTCGCAAATGTTTTTTTTTTAAATTATATCTTCAAATTTAATCAATAGACTTCAAATGTCACATTAGCAATTATGTTCCTTATCTATCATGATGGTTGGCACATTGGTGCACGTTTTTTGACTTATACTTGTAATTGGATCTTTACCATAAAAAGGTAGCACATATCAAAACACTTTAGACTTACATTAAAGGAGTTAAAATATTAGTATAAATTATGGTATTAATCTTAGTTTTTATCTATTTGTAATATATAGATATTTTAGCGGTTAATAATAATGAAAAGTAAATTGTGCAGTGGTGTCTTTTGATAGTGTCAAGGTGAAAAAATCCAAGTTATTACTACTTGAATGTTATAGATATGGCCTATGTATTTCAAACCTCTTTCAAACATACGTGCTTCAAACACTCGTGAATTCACTCATTCGAGAATTGAGTTCAGATCCTTTTCCAAAATTATACCAGGTGTTTTTAAATCTACTCAAACCCTGTTACACTTATAACTACTTACACATTAAACCTAAACAAATTAAAATTACCTTTCGAATTGGGTGGCTACAAGAGATACAACAAAATGGACCCGGATTTTTCAAAAATTGTCATCTAATCCCACATACTCGTAAATTTCATTGATTGTACCATCATTGAAATGTTAACTGAGCTTATTATAAAATGCAAATAAAGTAATTCATTTAAATAAGAATGCATTTCTTGTAGAAATTCACGCGGATTCCTTAATCGAAATCTACTGCATTTACTATTTTAGTTTTCTAAATAATGAAGTAGCCCTGCAGTTGCCCGTAAGTATTTTGAAATTTATTTTGAGACGTTTCATTTTATTTATTAGTTATGTAGGAAGGATTTTTACAGTTTACAAGCTTATTCAAATTACTGAACGTACCTATTGAGTTGTAGAATATTCAAATAAAATCCAGCACCGCACCACTAGCGGCAACAATACGTAATTTATTTCATACGAATATTCGACGATAACCGATAACGTTAACATTTGAATTTTGTAATAGTGATATTGATCTGACTCCGTTATAGTGTAATTAATTATGTATATCCATATCTTTAGAGCCTATAATTTACTGTACTTGTTACGTATGTATGTAAACTTTACCACTAAAGTAAAATCTGTTGCTAGCACTTTAAGAGCGCTGTACATTATGAAAGTTTATCGGTTTTTGAATCAGCTGGGGTTGAAACTAAAATATTATTACGCTTTAGTTTCGCATTAACATCATTAAATTTAAAGTTATATCGTGAACGTTATGATACCAAGTGCCTGTGGAAGTTTCGGAGTGTATTTAGAGGGGCATTATTATATTTATGTGTAATTTCGCTTACTCCCATTTTGGTATAATAATAACCATTTTATTTCTTTCCTAGTCCTACTAAAATTATAAATGCGAAAGTTTGTGAGTATGGATGTATGGGTGTATGAATGAATGTTTTTTAATCTTTCACGCAAAAACTACTCAACGGATTTGGATGAAATTTGGAACACAGATAGTTTATGACATGATTTAACACATAGGATACTTTTTATCTAGGAGGACATCGAATATGTCCGAAACCTGGTCGGAGTAATTTCGACTTTTTAATTGACGTGAGTTTAGCCGTTATTTATCTTACAAAATATGTCATACTCACCATAGCTATACGACACATTTTGTAAGATAAACTAAAACACTGTGTATCTTCTTGACGAAAAAGGGTGAATCAATAGATATTCCCTTCCGTTCCATAATCCCTATCGTTCAATTTAATATCAATGGCCGATAACACTTATACCGCATTAGCTTTCAGGTAAGAAGCTGCCAATATTTGAAGTACAGTCTATTATCAAGAGATGGGCCAAAAGTGGGGTGACAATAATATGAACTGGAATAAATCGGACAGTTCTGGATTTAAGTGCTTATTTACAAATATATGCTACTTATATGGATAGGGATGGACGGATTATCTGTCTGCCTCTTGGATGAAATAATCACATCTGCGCGAATTTCAGTGCTTTCTTGGGAATGCTTGACGTGCGATTTTATGGGTAATTTAGAAATATAAAGACATTTATTCGATACTTGCTTAAAATTAAAGTACAAAAACAAGTTATATTAATACATAATATGTACGTAACGAACAAAAAACAAGTATCTAATGGGCGTCGGCTCAGCATATTGCTGGTCATTGAATTTGATAATCGTTGCTTTTTGAGAACATATCCGAAGCCATGATAATCGATTGCATCTCGTCAATAGCTTACTCATCCTCTTATAAATGATGACCTGAGCCAAAGCTTCAAAATAAATTCTTAATCGGTTATTTTTATCAAATCATAGAAATGTTTAATTTTACAATTTCCGTACTTTTCCGGTATTGCAGTTATATGTTGAGCATAACAGTCAATTTATAAGTGTCACACAAATTTTTGCTTAAACATCAAGCTTATTGTAAAACTCACCAAGAAACGGACAACAATAGGAGAAGATATTGCAAATTTAAAAATATATAAAGTTTTTTTTTTTTTAGTATCTGTGTTCCCATAGGGGAACCAGATAATAAATAATAATAATAAATATGTGCGGATATCTCACACAACGCCATCTAGCCCCAAACTAAGCAAAGCTCGTATTATGGGTACCAGATAACTGATACAATACTTAAATACTTTTTGTTTGTAAATATATACATATAATACAATATAACACCGATATATATGTAAGCAGAAACGGGTTTCTGCGTAGGTTGCAACCTATATAACTATAGGCCTTCAGCATGTCCATACCGCGCCGTGTCTGGAACAAGATTCGTAGATGATTCGTAGTACACCGAGCGGTCCCTTTTTATAGCCAGATGGTTAGGGGAGCAATGATAGTTGCCGATGTTGCCACTGTAACAAATTTAAATGCCACCATAGGGTAAATTACGGTACTACCCGCTGCGCATAGAGTTTATAACTGGACGTAGCCGCCGTCATATACAACAGATAACTGATACAATATTGATATATTTTTTTGTTTGTAAATACAAACATAGCCTGGAGGTGGCGGGTTCGATTCCCGCGGCTGGACAAGTATTTATGCAAAGAAAAAAAAGCTCAAATACTTGTTCTGAGTCTGGGTGTTGTGGGACCATGGTCCTCGTAGTTCCTGGGTCACTGACACAGACACAGGGAATCCTAGCTCTAAGTGATTAATTTATTATATATATAATTATATTTATTTCATTTAGACAACCTTGACACAAGTGATTGATGATGATAGGAATATCCGTAACATTACCAAAATTATGGCGACACCAACCATAACTTTCATCAAACTGCCCATAAGCGATGCTCCAGGGAAAAACGCTGCGAAGCTGTTTTTTATCTCTCAGAGCTTGTGATATGATCTGCTTTCGTTCAGTTTAGAAATTGTTCGACAGCGCCTTTAGCTCATTGAAAACTCTTCAGGTTATTTTTAAACATTGACGTTTTATCGTACGTAGACGTGTGTCTAGGTACGATAAAAACGTCAATATTTAAAAATTGTCGTGTGTCTACGCACGATAAAAACGTAAATGTTTAAAAATAACCTGAAGAGTTTTCAATGAGCTAAAGGTCCGATCTATCATAAACAGTTATGATAGATCGGATAGCTCGGTTGGTAGTAATCCTGCGTTTTGAGCTGTAGTGTGATGAACATCGATTGGTTTGTTCTGTGTCTGGGTGTTATATTATATCCTATGTGTGTATATTTACAAACAAAAAGTATAAGTATTCTATCAGTTATCAGGTTTCTATGGTACAAGTTTTGCTTAGTTTGGGGTTAGATGGCGCTGTTTGAAATGTCTACAAATATTTATTTATTTACAGAATTTTTTTATTACTTACATTTGGCGTTTAAGTGTTGGGGTCGGTACCTAATAGTGGGTTGGAGCATTTGGACTGTCTATGGGTCATCGAGGCTAGTTTATAGTCCAAATGTTTCCTGTACTAGGTTTGTAGTAGTTAGCTTAAAGTATTTAAAAACCATTTGATTATTTGACTCATTTCATTGAACAAAAAAGGTTTTTGTGTCACTTACAGATCATAATTGGTTTTGTACGCCAAATTATCTTTATTGTGAATACATACCATATTCTTCGTGTTTATTAAAATTTTCAATTAATTTTTCATATATATTTTTATATAAAAAAGTACAAAAATAATAAAAGTTTAGCAAAATACACGTTTTATGAATCCAATTATTTAATCATGATAGAAATAAAACAAAAACTCCACTACTTATTTTTTATAAAACGCACGTTTTTCACGAAGGATCTAAATAGACGCCTGTTGTTTTATAATTTAGCTATAAACAAAACACGTACTAGCAACACTGCTTCTGACACAAAATCAATTTAAATTAAAAACGTTATTCAAAAACAATCAAGTGCCAGGAACAAAGTAAATTGGAATATAAGAACAAACAGGGAATGAGCCACAAATTCGCGGAGCATTCGAAATGAGATGTGGATTTTGGAGTGACTTTACATAAGGTAAGGTATTTCACCATTTATTATACAAAAATGAAATAGAAAATACAAAAAAATTACGTTATCATTACATTATTTTAATGAACCCATAGATTCCTAAACTAATTTTTAAACTGTATTTCAGGAATCAGGAGCTTCTGAAAGTGAGAACAACTTCTACCATTTTAATTCCGTACTGAGTAGTACTTGAATGATATTTAATTAACTAAAATTTGACTTAATTACATTTCCATGAAACTAATCAGCAGGTATATTTTTTTAATAAATAAAAATTTCCAAATCGGTTTATAAATGACGAAGTTCTGAGGTAACAAACAAAAATACTACCAGACCGAGTACCTCTTTCATTTTTGTAGTCGGTTGAAATATAATGGAGGATTATTTTGCTTTGCCAAGCATTTGCGTTTAATTTTAGTCATAAGATAAAACTTATTTTCTGACAAAACTTTTAAACTACTTATTGGTTACTAAGTTTTAAGTGTTCCTAAATTTTCCCATTTTAGTTTTATTGATAACAGTTGTCTTTTTCTCTCTCTCTCTCGTTGTGTATCTAACTAAATATCTGACTCAGATTTGATAGTAAAGAAATTATATTTCTTCTTTTATTTAACTAATTATTCACTTAGTTAAGTTAATGATTTGTATTATTTTTTATTAATTTAGGTAATTATTAATGATTATTTTATTATTATCAATCATCAATCCATTCGACGTGGTAATGCTTCCAGTATTCTGGGCACTTTTTCCTTCACCAACGGGTTATTATAAGTCTTTTAGTTTATATTTATTCCATCATAAGTTATATTTATAGTTTAGTAGTAGGTATAGTTTAGTTTTTTAGGTCTAATTTAGTTACTATTAACGGTTATATAAGTTATATTATAATAGCTATGTTTTTTTTTATTATTTCTAATTTTTTATTGTGCGTACACCACCGAGCAAACAAGTGCCATGTTTATAACTTAAACTTTAATGGAAAATTAAAATGTCACCAATTGCAACAAACAACAAAATGCTTTATAAAACACCGATGTAAAGACTCCTTTACTAAGTGAGGGGCGACCGTTTTTAATTAACATTTTGCTTTAAACTTCCGATATCTTTTAAGACGTGGCGTTCTAGAGACCGGAAAAATAAAAAAAAGAAATCTTGCGGTTTTAAAGCGAAAAAGTTTCAGTTGCGATCTTTTATAAATGGCCAAGGCTTTATAAAAGGTCTAGACTTTTTCTGCAATCAATTAAAAATACCAAAAATACGTTTTCGTCCCCAAAAATCCGGTGGACAAAGACCCATTGAAGATCGAAAGCGGGGAAGTAACAAATGTCCTACAAAAAGGCGGGGTATAAAAGGACGGCTATATTAATGAGCCGAATGCCCAGTCATTAAATTCAGTTAACAGGATTCACAGTGTCACTGTGGAGTGTTCGTGACGGAATGAATTTTCTTTCCCGTTTAACTTCCTGCAGATTTATTGACTTGCGTTTAAGGAGAGCGCAACGGTCTTATTTTGCTTACTACGAAGGTTCAATTTGGTATGTTGGACAGTAAAAAAACATTTTGTTGTATAAAATGAGGATTGTGTTTCATGAACTAATATTTGTTTACTCAATGGTATCTTTTAAAATTATAACGCCTTTGAGGACCACAGTTTTCCGTATGGTAATCCAAAAGCATTGTGGCTTAACGGCTTTTGTCTTAACAACACCTGGGATTGACGGCTTAACGTTAAAATTCCACAGTGGTACAGAATACTAGATATGTTACTTTATAGAGTTTTGCGTGACACTGCAGCTGTTATGTGCAGCCGCGTCGCTTAACTTCACGTGAACGACTAGCTCGTCACACCATTCATTAATGAAAGAAATACGCAATCTCCACATACCTACAACCTTATCATTACTTTATCCCTCGTGATCCCATAATAAGTCGTGTTTATCATACGTGTTAATACCCTGGAGCCTTGGATTGTTTTCTTCACCTTTGTCTGTGATAAATCATGTCTACCGCTAACATTTCTTGAATTATATTTTTTTGTGGTTTGGCTCCACACTTTTGTGTATTTAGCCAGTGTCAAGTAATAGATAATTTATCAAGTTAATGATGTTTCACGCAAATATGTGTAAAGTCATAGTCGAAGTCATCAAGTCAAGTCATAATCGAGTCATAGTATAGTCAAAGTCATACTCCTAGTTAAGTGGTGGCAACTTTATTTGAAGCTTCTATGGAGTTTTGGAAACAACACGAAAAGAAACGTTTCAACATCATTATACCAACTTTCTACACTCATGCCTGTAATCCAGCACTTAACGAATAAAATGCCACCAATTTTATGCACTAACACTGTAAATAACACAAGTTTTGGAAAATAATGTAATGCGGTAACGTGATCTTTTTCGTTTTCCCGCCAAAACTTATATTTTTTTGCTTCCTCAAAACGTAATCAGATTATGCTTGTAATTTACCTTGTTGAAGTGAAATTTATTTACACACGCTTGACTTGAGGAGTAATCTGGTGAATGTGAGGCGAACTGAAGTTAAAGTTGGTTCAAGTCCATTGTCAACATAACAAAGTTGAAAATTATATTTGTAATATTATGTTGATGAAGATTTTTTTAGAAATGAAATTAAAACCTTTATTATAATAGATAAGTAAAATGTAAATGTAAAGTGTCAAGATGGCGCCATTCTACAATCGACACTCGAAACCGTGTGGTCCTGGTTTTAGAATAGGACCAAGCCTACCTTTACTACCTACCTACCTTTACTAGGTGGTAGGACTTTTCTGCAAAGTTCGTCTAGGTAGGTACCACCGCTTTGCCAGTTATTCTGCCGCCGAGCAGTAGTGTGCAAGCATTACTGTGTTCCGGTTTGAAGGGCACTGTAGCTAGTGAAATTACTCACAGTCGAGTAATCTTATTACCAGACTGTGCTGATGTCTCAGCATGATGTGCGCAGTGCAGTGTCACGCGAAACTTTATATTTTGGAGTTCCGAGTGACACTGTTCTGTTATGGGCAGCCGTATAGCTTAACATCAGGTGAACGACTAGCTCGTCACATCATTCTTAAAATAAAATAAAAAAATAAAAAAAAGCCATCTCTTCTCATGGGCGTAAGAGCTGGCTTAGGGAATATAAAGGCACTGGGCAGCAGCATTCTCCTCAGTACATTAAATAACGACTCAATACTGACTACTAACTTAAAACAAAAATGTAAATATAAAAATATTCAAGTTGTCACTATTTACGCAAGAATATAAACGATTAATCACTCATGAGTGCCAGCATGTCGACATATTAACCAACGACGTTACAAATCTATGTGTAATTTGATTATTTAAATAAGGATTTGAGAATTTACAATACTTTGAATTAGTAAATGTATGCTCAGGTGAACTACTACTCCTGAACAAAAATAATGGGCGTTGGATAAATAGATAAAGTCTTGACGCTAAGATAATGAAATACAAAATAGGAAAGCTTATAGATGGGTTACAATGGGCAGTCTTATCGCTAAAAAAGCGATCTCATCCAGACGACCTTTGGATGGACATAGATAGATCAATGAGCATAGACGGTGGTGCTATAAAATAAAAGATTAAGAAAAGTCGTTATGATTATATTATTTAATAAATAAAAATGCACCGGGTACAGTTAGGGGTGGGTTATTTGAAAAAGTTATTTTTTTGTATTTTTATTATTTGATTTGTATTTTTGTATATCTAATAAATAAAGTATTGAATAAATAAAATAAATACATCTTCTGTGATCACCAAGACGCCTGCCAGGCGAGTGATTATGACAAACGTCCCCTATATATTTAGTTATTTATGATAAGCGTCTAACGTGACGTGACGTGACTGACCCTATAGTTGACTGACCCTATAGCTTAGTTGGTACCCTGCCTTCTGAACTGTGGGTTGTGGGTTCGATTCCCGCCCAGGACAAACATTTGTGTGATGTACATAGGTGTATGTTCTGAGTCTGGGTGTTATATTGTATTCTATGTATGTATTTACAAACAAAAAGTATCTAAGTATTGTATCAGTTATCTGGTTCCCATAATACAAGCTTCGCTTAGTTTGGGGCTTGTTACATAGCATGCTAAGTGCACCGGACGCGCCGCTTATCGCACCGTCTAGACGTCGTCGCCGCCGCGTCAGCTGGATTTACACACATCCACAAGCCACTAACACATAAAGAAAGTGCTGACCAGCGCCTGCGTGAGAATGGGATCGCGACCGCCGTCCGCGCATCGCCCGCGTCCCGCGTTCCCCTCTTAGCCCCGCGAGACTGTCATGACCCCTCCCACGTCACTTGCTCTCGATCGCCGAGACCTGTCACTTGTACATATTAATTATAATTAGTTTTAAGGATGTACTTAGATTAAATTAAAGGACTTTAGTATAATTATCGTTTCATTTTAATACTCCCGCTGCAGCCCCTCTATAATTGGCTAGATGGCGTTGTGTGAGATGTCCACACATATTATTATTATTATTATAACGCGGAGTTTAGTAGAAGAGGCTTATGTTCAGCAGCGAACATCGTCCTTTGATAATGGGATGTGAATGTATAAAATACTAAAACGTTACCAAACCGTCAAAGCTGATAGAACTGGCTTGTCTATACGGTCAAATTGTAAGTGTCGTTGGATCCATCAGAACTGGCTCTGCGTTAATCCTGTGATCTGATGACGCCCGCTCATCCGATATTCGCATGCATTCCCGAAGCGACCCGGGTCTATGCGGAATCAACTCTCCTTTCACGAAGCTGTCACAGTATATAAAGCAGTAAATCATCTATAGAAAACTCTCAAATAATATAATAATAATAATAATTGTAGACATTTCACACAGCGCCATCTAGCCCCAAACTAAGCAAAGCTTGTACTATGATTGAATTTGTTATGAACCCCGTTGATTGAAGAGTGTTACGTGAGTAACGGGTTGTGCATAGGGTGTAACCTATATATGCCTTCAGCATGCGCACCGGGCCGTGTCCGGAGCAAGAATGATCCGTAGTACACCGAGCGTTCTCTTTTTATAGCCAGATGGGTGGGGGAGCGATCACAGATACCGGTGTTGCCACTGTAATAAATTTAAATGCCACCACAGGGTAAATTACGGTACTGCCAGCTGCGCATAGAGTTTACAACTGGACGTTGCCGCCGTCATATATACTTTTTTGTTTGTAAATACATACATAGAATACAATGTAACACCAAGACACAGAGCACCTATGTTCATCACACAAATGTTTGTCCAGGGTGGGAATCGAACCCATAACCCACAATTCAGCAGGCAGGGGTACTACCAACTGAGCTATCGGGCCAGTCAATCAATACCATGTAGACAGGTTTTAAACGCCTAACAATGTGATAATCATTCCAGAACAAAAAAATTCGTAAGAGTTCAAATAAATTATCAGCTTTACGGCTAGCCACTTTTAATAAGCTCGCCAATTTTTGTCGTGTTAGGTTTTAGCTAGCAAGCTATTTTTAATACATTTAAGTAGCAAAATTTGCAGTTTGCATTACAATTCAATGCAAAACACTTTATTAACCCTAATAAAAACATAAAAATGACAATTATATAATAAGATAAGTAATGAACGGTCTTATCGCTAAGAGCGATCTATTCCAGGCAATCTTTGGATGGACAGAGATATGAGACACTATGAGCATGGACGGTAGTGCAAATAAATTGCCAACAATCTCATGTGTAGATCCTGGATCCTAGGATCCCCCCTGTGTCTACCGACCCAGGAACTACGAGGACCATAGTTCCACATTACTATATTGCACACATAATAGTGATAATATTTACGCAGGACATCAAATACTTGTCCTACCGCGGGAATCTAACCCGCCACCTCCGGGTTATGAGCCATCCTGCTCAACCACCACACCACAGAGGCTGTCAAATAATAAGTATATACTTAAATACTATTACCTAAAAATTACTAGACAATGATTGTTTACTGCTATGTGTGTAACTTTTTTTTAATGTTATTGAATGATATCACGAGTTCGTCAAAGTCAAAGTCAAAAAATTTATTGCAAATAGGCTAATTTTAGCACTTTTACAAGTCAAAATTATATTAAGTCGTAGGTATTAGTCGTTCACCTGATGTTAAGCGTGATACTGCACTGCGCACATCATCCTGAGACATAAGCACAACACACACATAAGACAAAAGCACAAAGATTACTTGACTGTGAGATCAGATCATAAAGTCTCAATTGCCCAGTAATTTCACTAGCTACAGTGCCCTTCAAACCGGAACACAGCAGTGCTTGTGCACTACTGCTTGGCGGCAGACTAACTGGCAAAGCGGTGGTACCTACCTAGACGAACTTTGCAGAAAAGTCCTACCACCTAGTGAACCTAGTTACTGTATGTATAATGTATACTGTGGCTTTTGCGAGTCGGTCGTAAAGGGTTTGGAACAGTAATCTAATCATTCTTGGCCTGCATGTCTGGTCGACTTTGGCAGCTTACGTTGACGTCCTTTGGTGCTTTTATTCTTTGCCAATGGATTTATTTACTTTCTTAAATAATTATTAGTTTGAGGTTGCCTTTGTTAACAATATAGGATTATTTACACATTACACACATTAAATGTAAAATAGTTGCTGTCGTTATTCAAGTTATTTACAATATTTATCGTCAAAAGTAGTATTGAATAGTGTAATTGACTTGTGGACGGTTTGTTGACTTGCCACTTGGTGGCGTCGTTGTCGACTGTCATGGCCGAAACTTGTTCCGTCGCCTCTTTAAAAAGGGCAGAACGTTCAGTGGAGTTCAGTTGGTCTTCGGCAGCGGAGTGAATAACACGAAACTCAATAGTTTCGGGTTTCACAGTATAACGTGTGTATGTCAATACACACGTTATACTGTGAAATATTGCTTTGTTGTATTTTTTGTGAAATATATACTTGTGGGCAGAACGGGTTGTGCCTAGGTTGCAACCTATATAACTATAGTCCACACCGCGCCGTGTCTGGAACAAGAATGATCTGTAGTACACCGAACGCTCCCTTTTTATAGCCACATGGGTAGGGAAGCAATGACCAATGCCGGTGTTGCCACTGTAATAAATTTAAATGTTGCCACAGAGTAAATTACGGTACAGCCCACTGTGCATAGAGTTTATAACTGGACGTAACCGCCGTCATACTTATTATATAGTGTATTGACATACACACGTTATACTGTGAAACAGGAAACATATCTGGAGGTTGTTTATTAATTGTGCAACAAATGTTCATGAAGTTTAGATAATACCTTACTGTTATTAAGCGATGTGAGAATGAGGTGAGAACAAATATTTAAGTCATTATTAAATATTTTAGTGTTTATAGTTAAAAACACTTTTAAAAGCTTAATTACTTTTATTAGTTCAGCCAGCGTAATATGTATAAGTTGATGCAATGGTTCAGTGTTACCCGGTCACACCACCAAAAAGCTTCCATTATAATTTACAACATTGCCAGTATGGCACCATTATAAAGATGACCTATATCTATTACAACAATAACTAGAAGTTTTCGCGGGAAAGCGAAAAAAATTGCGTCACCGCATTGTTTTATTTTCCAAAACTTGTGTTATTTTCAGTGTTAGTGCATAAAATTGGTAGTATTCTATTCGTTAAGTGCTGGATTACAGACGTGAGTGTGGAAAATGGTATAATGATGGTGAAATGTTTCTTTTCGTGTTGTTTCCAAAACTCCATAGAAGCTTCAAGTAAAGTTGCCACCACTTTACTAGGAGTATGACTTTGAGTATACTATGACTTTACTTGATGACTTCGACTGTGACTTGACACATATTTGCGTGAAATATCATTAACTTGATAAATTATCAATTACTTGACACTGGCTAAATACACAAAAGTGTGGAGACAAAATGTAAAAAAAAAAACTACTAACAAAATATCTGTGGTACCAATGAATATAGTAGAATACTTACTAGTGACTCATTAGCATTCTTATTTTAAATTGAATTTTATTTTACTTGACAGCCTCTGTAGTGTGGTGGTTAAGCAGGTTGGCTCTTAGCACGGAGGCGGCGGGTTCGATTCCCGCAGCAGGACAAGTATTTACGCACAGAAAAAAAAGCGCAAATACTTGTTCTGTGTCTGGATGTTGTAGGACCATGGTCCTCGGTAGTTCCTGGGTCCCTAGACACAGGGAATCCTAGTTAGGGTCCAGGATATATGTATGTGTACGTTGGGCGTTATTATTATTATTATACCGAACCAATCTATAAAACTAATCTATTTTTCGATATGAGTTCGATTCATGATTATATTTCTTTATGTGTTTGCTCGACTGAAGTAAAATATTTAGGTCAATACTGTAACAGAACTGACCCCGTATTTTGTAGATCAAATATTTTTCGTCAAAATAACGATAATCATTAACGCACACTCTCCTTTTGTGTTGGCTTCGACGACTTGGCCACTTTTTAGAAGCAGGTATTAGAAATTGATTTTTTTTTATTAATCAATGGTTTGGCAATTGTCTAAAATGATGGGAAATAACAACTTGGTTGACGATAAAGCATATATAGGGTCCGGGTTAGGCTTGGCGGGCAACCTATAAAACTATTGGCCTTCAGCATGCGCACCGAGCCGTGTCCGGAGCAAGAATGATTCATAGTACACCGAGCGCTCCCTGTTTATAGCTAGATATGTGGGGAAGCGATGACGGTTACCGGTGTTGCCACTGTAATAAATTTAAATGCTACCACAGGGTAAATTACGGCACTGCCCGCTGCGCATAGAGTTTACAACTGGACGTTGCTTATTTGTTTCAGCATAAGTAAATACATTATGAATTACAAAAAATACATACATAGTTTTAGTTTTGCCTTGAAAACTTGAATCATATTATAAGACACGAAGACACTGGTACATTATAAAAAAAAAAAAAGGATATTTAACTAGTCTATCAGTTATCTGGTTCCTATAGTACAAGTTTTGCTTCGTTTGAGACTAGATGGTGTTATGTGATATGTCCACAAATATTTATTTATTATATAGTTTTCAGTTGCGACAATTGTATCACATAAAATCATATAGGTTACAATTTTTTCTATATTTTTTTTTAAATATATATTGTTAGGTTTTTAGAAGGTTAATCTAAATTAAAATTGCTTATTAGCCAAATATGTATGGCTAGATTGTAATTCAATTAGAGTGCCTACCTTGTCGGTACGGTCCTAGAGGAATGAGAAAAAAAAATTGTAAGTGACGTCAATTTTAAAGATACAAAAATGTACCGAGTGTGCGGCGACTACAAGTGCGATAAAAGTCAGCGATTGTCATTTTCATAAATATGTATGAAGATAGAGACAAACTCTCGGAACGGGCCGGAGAATTAATTCTCGGAATATAGAATGAGGCTAATTTTTCCCAAAATTGGCTGCCAATCGCTTAACGGGAGAAAATGACGATAGGTATTTCATAGACTTTTTATTCAAATTAACTTAATCGAGAACCTCACTTATGAGTCTTTGTTTCCTGAAAAATATAATCGGAAAGTTTTCAAGGCTGTGTAAACCGGTATCTAATAGGCTATCCTATAGGTCACATCTTAGTACCACCCAGTAAAAATCTAACTATTATTCTACTTATAATCTAATTTATATACAAAAGCTTGTTTTTTTTTTTATTTATATGATTGTAGTACGCTACGTCTCGTTTGTCGGACATAAAAAAACACAAATTAATCAACGAAAACCTTTTAGAAATATTCTAGAACTTCTATAAGTAAACTTTCAAAACAAATTCCAAGACAACATTTTCTTCAGATGTTATATAATTTCTATTGAATCAATTTTAAAATCTCGTGGAATCTCTTAAAGCTTCCACCAATAAAACAAGTAACCAAAAATATAATAAAAGACCTTTACTTAGCGCCACATAACTTGAACACCCTTACATTATGCTTCCTACTATCTCCACGTTGTGAAATGCAATGTTTTTTGCGGATAATTTGGAGGAAAATAGGCTTTATCGCAATAGGTACAAGGTGGTGACAATGTATTGTGTACGAGAGACGCGGAAACGTATACTGTGCTTAAAAAACCGCTTTCATTTGTCACCGGCAGATGCAGTCGAATCAGGTGCGGGGCCATGATAACAAAACTAAAAGCGGATTATTTGAAGCGACGGCGTGGCTCAGATGACGTCATCGTCACGTCAGTGGCGACGACATCGACATCGACGATGACGTCATCAACTTTAATTTCTGAGGGAGTGGACATTTTTAACTGCAGCCTGTCAAACTTCATAGAAGTAGCTCGATAAGGCGAAGTAGTCACATTAATATTATAAAGGCGAAAGTTTGTATGTGTGTTTGTGTGTATGTGTATATGTTTGTTACTCCTTCACGCTCAAACGGCTGAATAGATTGGGATAAAATTTGGTACCAAGATAGCTTATACACTGGATTACCATATAGGATACATTTTATCCCAGAAAAGTGAAATTTTCCCGTGGGATAAGCAAATAATTAAAATACTTTTTATCCGCAGGTGAAACCGCGAGGCGCAACTAGTAAGATATAAAGAAAATAACTTATCTTAATTATAAATACATATCGTAATAATAATATGTATTATAAGTTGTAACATCGCATTAGAATTGTTTGTAATGATGCTACAATTCTGTTTATGAATAAATAAATAAAAATAAATAAACATGAAATCCAATAGTGATGAATTGAGGTTATAAAAAAATATAATAATAATAATAATAATATGTGCGGACATCTCACACAACGCCATCTAGCCCCAAACTAAGCAAAGCTCGTATTATGGGTACCAGATAACTGATACAATACTTAAATACTTTTTGTTTGTAAATATATACATATAATACAATATAACACCCAGACACAGAACAAACACCTATGTTCATCACACAAATGTTTGTCCTGGGTGGGAATCGAACCCACAACCCACAGTTCAGAAGGCAGGGTTACTACCAACTGAGCTATCGGGCCAGTCAAATATAGACTGATATATAACGTTTCATTTCCAGATACATCCAAAATAGAAATGTAGAGTGTAAATTAAAATTGATATAATAATTGCAAAAATATACCTTTAACAATTACTAAATAGTTCTAAATGTGTTAATAAAAAAATGTAAAATACTGTTTAGTATTTTACAAATACTAAATAGTTCTAAATGCGATACAACCTACTGCAAAAAAATATTTTTACAAGTATATATACACATAACACTAGCCACAATGAAGTATAAACAGTCCATATGCTCCAGCATACCAATAAGTAGCGTACTCAAGATGTTGGCAGCATTGCCCCAACAAATTGCAATTATGCCAAAAGTGCCAGCAATTTGAGAACATCATTCATTAACATAAAAAAAGATAAATTGTACATAAAATGAATCTTCAATATTAAAACGCCATATCGCTGGCCCCACCACGACTGCCAGGTGATTGAGCGCTGTCCTTTGACACGGCCCGGAGGAAAAATTACGCGGTTTTTGCGAATAACCCACGTAAGTATCTGACTGACTGTGGTTTTGATGCCGAATCTTTGCATTGGATACTCATAGCATACCCATATTGGTCAAACGTTATCTCTAAATATATATAACTCAAAGGTGACTGATTGACTAACTGACATAGTGATCTATCAACGCACAGCCCAAACCACTAGACGGATCGGGCTGAAATTTGGCATGCAGGTAGATGTTATGACGTAAGCATCCGTTAAGAAAAGATATTTCAAAATTTCACCTTTAAGAGGGTGAAATGGGTGGTTGAATTATTTTCCCATAGGCCACGCGGGCGAAGCTGCGGGAAGCTCGTTTACTTATAGAAATGTCGTGAATTACTAAAGTTTAAGAGGATCTCGAAACAACAAGGTCCACTCTTCTATAGGACGTAATTAATGTATCCTAGATCCTTTTAACCTAGCACCCGGTGACGCTGTAAAGGTCTGTAGAGACCAACAGCATTATAACTTTGACTATTCAACCTGAGTAAATAGCCAGCTCAAAAAGTAGAAAAATTATTCTAAGGTAGTAAAAAAATATTTGTTACCGTCTAAATTCACCTTGAACAAAAAGGACGGTAGTTATAGAAATTTGGTTAACCTTTAAAGTATAGGTACTATATACACTACTACTATATATAATCTCCAAAATTCTCATTTCGCCAAATCTACAAAAATAAGCGCCCGTTTCATATTATCGAGAACCTGCAATGTAGGTTAGTGGACAAAGCTCTCAGCTTCAATATAGATGAGTATTTATAGAAATACTAGACAATGTAGCAAATAATTTAAAGAGTAGGCTTAAGTGATTCTATTGAAACAAAAAAACAACTCCAGTCAAATGCTAGTCGGATTAATGTAACGAAAGTTCGGTATACATGCATTTACAGCTGTGAAAGACCAATTAACTCCCTAAATTAAGCAATTGTTGAAGACATTTATCGCCAATCCAATTTGCACTTGGCTGGATTTTAGTATTTGATATATGTACTGTACTAAGTAGGATGAATGTATTGAATTACCGTTGTTGAGTGGTAAAAAAACGTTAAAAAACACGTTTTTTGTATGACCAATAGTTACATAGTCTACCATATTTATTTTTAGCTGCGCTTTGCTATGGTTATGATCGATAGTAAAATCACTTAGGATTGAATAATAAAAACGAGTAATCTATGAACATTTTAGCCGACTGCCTATATATATACTTTGATGCAGTAACAAAAATAATGAATAATTTCTTCTCCTTGAATGGCTTTTTTTCGCTTGTTAGCGATAATTCTGCCAATGTCAAGTGAGGAATTTTTGTAAGGTTATGACATGTCAAAGTCTTATTTTGTCAAAGTAAAAATGCCACAGTAAAATGGCGGATATTTTACTGAAGGAAGCCTTGAATAGTAAACGAAAAGGTATAGTTTTAAAATTTGGAACCATTTGCCAACACTCGCGAACGATCACGAACACTTAACGGATAATAATCCACCCTTATCACACGTTAAAATTCAAAAATACACGCGTTATTTTTCGGATTCTTTTCAACGACCTCGAATAATTTGTATTGCAAATATTTGAATGGTATTTTAAAATAGAGCTCAAGACAAAGAAGCGCAGTATTTTTTTAAATATTGTTTCGCCGCAAACAAACGACGATTAAATACGCTTTTCACCTGTCAACACAAAAACGCTACCATTCTATTAAAATACAATAAAAACCAATTAATTTCATACACAAAAGATCTGCTGGATGAGCGCACAAAAAGATAAGCAAATGCGAATACAAAAATAAAACATTGGACGGTGTAAATCAGAACAATTGTAAATGCTTTCGTGACATTTTTGAAATCATTTAGGGAAAAAAACGTTTACCTATACTTGTTTTTGTTGAACCATGATCCTCGTAGTTCCTGGGTCCCTATACAGGGGATCCTAGGTAAGAGTTGGGATGTATGTATATAATCGTTGGGCGTTATTTATTTAGTACTCTTCCCTCCTTTCTTTACTACTCCGGATGACAAAACCCCGTATTAAGACATTATTTAACAACAATAATTATCTTGATCTTGATCTGGTTTAAATAAATTATTTGATTTTGATTTGATTTGATTATTTTGAGTGTGGCCGTTTCGCACATTTGTTGGGATGCAATAGTTCCCAACTTGACTTATATTAGTTTAGAAGCAAAACCCCGTAGATTAAGATTTTATTTAATAACAATAATTATCTCGCTGATGATATAATAAATTATTTGATTTTGATTTGAACTGATTATTTTGGGTGTGGTTGTTTCGGATATTTGTTGGGATGAAATTATGCCCAACTTGACTCATATTAGTTTAGAAACTGATTTTAGTTTTCTAATCCATGTTTCGTCACAAAATTTGATTTACCGTTGTGATATGAGTGCTAATTCCGTACATAGCTTAAAAAGGGCTTGTACAGGGCTAGATAGAATTCAAACCAAGGTACGTCGGTTTGAAAGTCGCACGGGCTACTGCTGAGTCTTACTTGCTCTCTGAACCACATTTGACCGTAATATAACATTAAAATATCAGTTATAATGAAGATTTCAATCAGCCAGAGGTCACGTTAAATTAATTTTAATGTAAATGTAAAATTCTAGGTTATAACTTAACTTTAAAGGCTCTATAAAACTTGTATTGCGTCTGAAATGTGCTTTCATAAACTCCGTAAGAATCGAGCTATTTTACTGAATTATTTACTAGGTTATCTAAACTGTGAGCCAAGACAATTTATTTAATGGCGTTCATTTCTGCGTCTGACTCCATCATCATTTTGTAAATTGTTCTTGCTTATTTGTAGCGATATTTGTTGTAACAAAGATATAATAGTTCCTAAAAAAAAATTGACACCCAGAATTTTATTTAAATCTATCCTATTTGTAGTATTTAGTAATGGTATAAATGAAACACCGAGCTTGTGATGTAAGAAACAACTGACTTTTTATTGATCAACCCACATTATGATATTATTCATACCCTTAAACTACCCTCAAGATCACATACAACATCTCCCTTCTAATAAGAATAAGTTTAAGACAAACCTGCTAGATCGAGAATCTTAATTATAGTACAATTAACTGACACATTTACTCTAGTTAGACAGAAACATTATGATTGTGAGACGCTGGGTTGGTTTCTATCGGAACACAATATCTAAATAAATAAATATTAGTTTACATCGTAATTTAAGCATGATTAATGTGGCTATAGCTAGAAGACTAAGATTGACTACAAAATTCAGTAGCGCAATCTGTAAATGCAAAATAAAGAATATTTTTTTGAACATTAAATTACTGATTAATTTAAGACACAGAGGATACATATCTTTGTGGAGGCTTAACCTCCCTTCCACTGCGAGTAAAACTACGAGGTGCGGACGCAGCCGACACTAATGATCTCCTCCTTTCCCCTCCTGGCGGAGGTGACATTCCTGAAGGAATTGATATCGAGTCGCCTACCGATGGGGTGTCATTCGGGTCACTGTCGTCCCGTAAATAGTCGTAGCAACATTTATTGTCACTGTTAGAAGTATTATTTGATTTTAAAATATGAGCCCTATTACGTCGATAAGTACCACCGTTGTCTACTTTCACCCAGTACGAGCGATCACCTTGAGCTTTCTTCACTACCTGAGCTTTATTCCACACTTTACCATCTTTCACGCGGACCTGCTCCCCCGGCAACAAACGGGTGGCCGGCTTTGTGCTTCTATCGTAGTAGTACTTCATCTTATCTATGTTACCTTGCCTAACATCACGGACGTGTTTCGATTCGATTGACCTAGGCGTCAACCTTTGTGGAGCAACCGGCAGCCTAGTGTTGAGCGATCTTCCCATTAATAACTGTGCCGGAGAATACTTCTCTCCCGTAAGCGGTGTGTTTCTGAAGTTCAGCAGTGCCAGCTGCCACTCGGTTTTATCTTCGGTGGCTTTCTTTAGTAAACGCTTGATCGTTTGCACGTTCCGTTCGGCTAGTCCGTTTGAACGTGGATACAGCGGAGAACTAGTCACGTGTTCAAATTCCCAATGTTTTGCAAATTCCCCAAACTCTGCCGAAGTGAATTGTTTTGCGTTATCTGTGATTAATTTTCTAGGTATTCCAAAACGCGAAAAAATGCTCTTCATTTTAACTATAACGGTATCACTTCTTAGATTAGGTAAATAGACAACTTCTACGAATCTAGAATAATAGTCAACTACCAGCAGGTAACAATGCTTATCTAATTCGAATACGTCGGCGGCCAGAGCTTCCCACGGCAGCTGCGGGAGAGGGTGCGGCGCGAGAGGCTCGCGCGGCGGTGCGGCGCGGTGGCGCTGGCACGGCTCGCAGCGCTGCACACACTCCTCTATCTCCGCGTTCATCCCGGGCCACCAAACCGCTTCGCGAGCACGTGACTTACATTTTTCGATTCCCTGGTGTCCTTCATGGATGCGTTTTAGCATTTCTTTTCGCAAACTGCTCGGGATAACAACTCTATTACTGTGAAATAAGATACCATCAATGTCGTGTATCTCGTGCCTAAACGTCCAGTAAGGTCGAGCGATCGTGTTTACTTGATTTTTGTCATTTGGCCACCCTTGATAGTAGTAACTTTTCACTGCAGTCAGCACGCTATCTTTCATTGTCTCTGTCCTTATCAATTTTAGTCTTTCACTCGTGGTATCCAAACTCTCGTACATCGCATTCACGTGAACGGTGACGTCACCGTCGCACACATCCGCGCCCGAACCTTTCTCGACCGCCGATCTCGATAAAGCATCTGCTATATGCATAAATCTACCTGGTTTATAACTGACATTTAACCGATACGCCTGCAATTTCAAAAGCATTCGTTGCAGCCTCGGTGGTGTTTCGTTGAGGGCCTTTCGAAATATCGTTTCAAGCGGCTTGTGGTCACTTTCAACCGTAATTTCGCTGTGACCATAAATATATTGATGGAACCTCATGCACCCAAAATATATAGCGAGCATTTCTTTTTCTATTTGGGCCCACCGAGCCTCTGTCGGCATGAGCGTGCGCGCGGCGTACGCGACGGGCCGGCCGGCCTGCAGCAGGCACGCGCCCAGCCCGTGCGCGCGGCGTACGCGACGGGCCGGCCGGCCTGCAGCAGGCACGCGCCCAGCCCGTGCGCGCGGCGTACGCGACGGGCCGGCAAGCCTGCAGCAGGCACGCGCCCAGCCCGTGCGCGCGGCGTACGCGACGGGCCGGCCGGCCTGCAGCAGGCACGCGCCCAGCCCGTGCGCGCGGCGTACGCGACGGGCCGGCCGGCCTGCAGCAGGCACGCGCCCAGCCCGTGCGCGCGGCGTACGCGACGGGCCGGCCGGCCTGCAGCAGGCACGCGCCCAGCCCGTGCGCGCGGCGTACGCGACGGGCCGGCCGGCCTGCAGCAGGCACGCGCCCAGCCCGTGCGCGCGGCGTACGCGACGGGCCGGCCGGCCTGCAGCAGGCACGCGCCCAGCCCGTGCGCGCGGCGTACGCGACGGGCCGGCCGGCCTGCAGCAGGCACGCGCCCAGCCCGTGCGCGCGGCGTACGCGACGGGCCGGCCGGCCTGCAGCAGGCACGCGCCCAGCCCGTGCGCGCGGCGTACGCGACGGGCCGGCCGGCCTGCAGCAGGCACGCGCCCAGCCCGTGCGCGCGGCGTACGCGACGGGCCGGCCGGCCTGCAGCAGGCACGCGCCCAGCCCGTGCGCGCGGCGTACGCGACGGGCCGGCCGGCCTGCAGCAGGCACGCGCCCAGCCCGTGCGCGCGGCGTACGCGACGGGCCGGCCGGCCTGCAGCAGGCACGCGCCCAGCCCGTGCGCGTGGCGTACGCGACGGGCCGGCCGGCCTGCAGCAGGCACGCGCCCAGCCCGTGCGCGTGGCGTACGCGACGGGCCGGCCGGCCTGCAGCAGGCACGCGCCCAGCCCGTGCGCGCGGCGGACGCGACGGGCCGGCCGGCCTGCAGTAGGCACGCGCCCAGCCCGTGCGCGCTCGCGTCCACCGACAGCGTCACCGGCTCGTGCGGCGATTAGAAACGCAATACAGGAGCCTCGCTTATCGATTTTTTTAGCTGTTCAAACGCTACATCGTGCACTCGTGACCATTCAAATAAAATATCTTTTTTTAACAACGCCCTCAGCGGAGACGCTATTGTTGAATAACTCGGAATAAATCTCGCCAAATAGTTCGTCATCCCTAAAAAACGTTCTAGTTCTTTTTTACCTTCCGGTCTCGCTATATTATTGATAGCACGCACGCGACTCGATAGTGGGCTGATGCCCGAGCTACTTAATGTATGACCTAAAAAATTTATTTCGGGGGCCCCAAGCACACATTTATTTTTGTTGAACTTGATACCGTACTCAACTGCCCTTTTAATTACCTCCTTAAGACGATTATCATACTCGCACTTATTGCGGCCCCAAATTAAGATATCGTCCGCAAAAATTTCAACTCCTGGCATAGAAAATATTTTATACATCTCGTGATGAAATATTTCCGGCGCACAATTAATTCCAAACGGCATACGAAGCCATCTAAATCTACCAAAGGGCGTAGAAAATGTACACAGCTTAGAACTAGCCTCATCCAGCTTCAGCATCCAGAATCCAAATTTCGCATCTAGTTTTGAAAAAACTTTTGCCCCGGTTAGGTTGCTCGTGATCTCCTCTAACGTTGGTAGTTGAAAGTGACAACGGCGCACAGCTTTGTTTAAATGGTGTGGATCTAAACAAATTCGTAACTTATCAGGTCGCTCGACTATCACAATGTTAGACACCCATTCGGTTGGCGAATCTTCTTTTACAATAATACCTAGTTGTTCCATATTATGCAACTCCTGTTTCAGCCGCGGTATTATTTTATTAGGAACTTTTCTTGACGCGTTTACTACTGGAGGTACCGTTTTATCTACTTGAATTTTATATACATTCGGCAAACAACCTATACCCTCGAAAACACTTTCATCTATTTTATATTCTGTAATATGACATATTTTCTTATTCCGTATGATAAGCTCAAGATCACGACAAGCGTTAATACCTAGTAAATTATGAAATTGTAAATCCAAAACATAAATTTTTTGCTTAGTTTGTAATTTATTATGACATAGTACGGGCTCAAAATAACCCACCACAGGTAGCTTAGCTTTACTGACCTCCCGTAATATACAGTTATTATGTTTTAACATTCCTACATTAAAACCTGCCTCTCTAAAAGCGCTCAACGAGATGACGGAAGCCTCTGCTCCGCTATCCAATTTAAAATTAATTTTAACATTATTTACCATCACATCTTCGAACCATGATTCACAATCACCGCCTACCATTTCAATGGACAAGCTACACAATAACGACTCACGTATCTCGGCGTAGTCCTCTGTCTCGTTATCTTCTGTAATCTCTCCGAAGAGCTTCGCGCGACACACTTTCGCGAAATGAGCAACACGCTCACATCTGTAGCACTTCACGTGACGGGCTGAGCACTGATTTCCTGCACGGTGCTTACGGCCGCAGTAATTACACGCACTAATCGCACTCGCATTATAACCGTGTTGTTGCGAAAACCGAGGATGAAAGCTAGCGGCGGCGGCGGCGGCAGGCCGTGGCTGCGGGCGCCGCGCGGCTCCTGCGCGCACCTCCTCCAGCGCTAGCGCCTCGCCCGCGCCGCTCGCGGTCCCGCCAGCGCTCGCGCACGCCTCCGCCTGTCGGCTGGCAGTTTCCACCGCACGACACCACGAAACAGCCTCTTCCAGGTTCAACTTTGATTTCGACAGCATTCTTTCTCTCATGCCGGAATCCTTAATGCCTCTGATGATCTGGGTTAGAATTAGACTGGTGCGTAACTGGCCGAACTCACACGATTTACTTTTTTGCTTGAGCGTACTCAAAAACTTATCAAAACAGTCGTCGCGTTGGTATGTTTCGAAAAATAAGTGGCGCTCATAGTTGACGTTACGAGTCGGATCGCAATGAAGTGTGAACTTCTCAACTAAAGTTACGTAATCACTTTTAGCGCTGTCATCTAGATCCAATTCCTCCAAAATCTCTCGGCCGTATTTGCCAATGACATGTAAAAACAATGCACATTTCTCACGAGATCCAGCATCTTCCTTGCCCGTCGCGATCAAATAATAATCGAACGCCGACTTCCATTCCCGCCAATTTGTCGCTACGTTCCCGTGGTCGCTCATGGCGGCCGGCTGTTGAAGCGCCGCCGTATATGCCATTTCTAAAAAAAATCACTTCCCTTACACACCTGACACCATGTAGTATTTAGTAATGGTATAAATGAAACACCGAGCTTGTGATGTAAGAAACAACTGACTTTTTATTGATCAACCCACATTATGATATTATTCATACCCTTAAACTACCCTCAAGATCACATACAACACTATTCATTAGATCAGAAAAAAAACAATCGTGCTTTAGCCCACGTGACTGAAGTAAAACTTTTTAGTTTAGCTCCATCTATCGGCTGGTATAACTTAGTTTTTGCTTTGTTTAAAATGTCGCCATTTTGACAGTTGTACATTGTCATTTTACCGGACATTCCTATATAATAATACAAATGTTTCACTTTTTATGTTGACAATGGAGATCTACGTGAATCAACTTCAACTACCGTTCGCCTCGCATTCACCAACTTACTGCCCAAGTCAAGCGTGCGTAAAGAAGTTTCACTTCAAAAGAAAGAATGAAAGAAAGAAAGAAACACTTTATTTGCAAGAACTGTACACAACATTACATAATTACACCGAAAAGAACAAAACATAACCTAGTTCAATTTATAACTTACTTATAGTTATAACCTAGACTGAAGACTTTTCATAATATTTTTATCTATGTAATCTAACCCGTTAAATATGTGCTATTTATATAATAAGAAAGTATTATAAACTTTTCCTCCGAATAAAAACTATCTTCCTTCTACCACCGCACAACACTCGGAAACACAGCAGCTGTATATAGTGGGAATACCTCCAATCCGCACAAAGCGTTTTGCCTCGACATTTGCACTAACAGCGAAGAAATGGAACAACTTACCATGGTCTCCGTTTCCTGAAAAATATATTCTGGGAGATTTCAAGGCCAGAGTGAACTGGGGGGTAATTACGAAATCTTGATTGCAATGCAACAGGAGAAATTTCTATACTAACTATGCACATAAACTGCGTATTCAACTATACTAACTATGCGCATAAACTGCGTATTCAACTATACTAACTATGCACATAAACTGCGTATTCAACTATACTAACTATGCGCATAAACTAAGTATTCAACTATACTTACTATGCACTTAAACTGCGTATTCAATTATACTAACTATACACATAAACTGCGTATTCAACTATACTAACAATGCACATAAACTGCGTATTCAACTATACTAACTATGCACATAAACTGCGTATTCAACTATACTAACTATGCGCATAAACTGCGTGTTCAAATACACTAACTATGCACATAAACTAAGTATTCAACCATATAACTATGCACTTAAACTGCGTATTCAATTATACTAACTATACACATAAACTGCGTATTCAACTATACTAACAATGCACATAAACTGCGTATTCAAACTGTCAAATCCATACAAATTTGTGTTTCTGTCGGATGCAATCGAGTTACGTGATCGCCCAGCCGGTATCTTATAGACAAGCACGTTCCATCGTCAACCTCGTCATCGTCGTCACTTATCAACAGATAAAACAGTGGTCAAATGCAAGCCTATCAAAGGCTCTATGTATCTTAACTTTAAAGTTTTAAAAGTTTTTACTAGGTGGTAGGACTTTTCTGCAAAGCTCGTCTAGGTTTTTACCCCCGCTTTGCCAGTTATTCTGCCGCCAAGCTTGCGCACTACTGTGTTCCAGTTTGAAGGGTACTGTAGCTAGTGAAATTACGCAGTAGTGTGCAAGCACTACTGTGTTCCGGTTTGAAAGGCACTGTAGCTAATGAGATTACAGGGCAAATGAGACTTTATGCCCTCATCTCACAGTCTAGTGATCCAGACTGTGAGATGAGGGCATAAAGTTAGCTAGACTATGCTGATGTCTCAAAATGGCATACGCAGTGCAGTGTCACGCGAAACTATTCTATAGAGTTTGAAGTGCCAATGCAACTAATATGGGCAATCGTGTTGCTTAACATCAGGCGAGCGACTAGCTCGTCATGTCATTTCGTAACATAAAAAAAAACTTTATAGATAATAACCTACATTTATTGAATTATAATAAAATTCCAAGTTCAAAGTCAATAGCAAATATCGTACTTTACACGACAAAACAATAAACAAAAGTACAGAAACGTGAGCTTTAAAAACGAGTATTCTTGCTTCTTACACAAAATATTTCCTCAACATGCCTTCAAGCAAATCAACGTTTTTCGAGCTCCTCAAAAAACACGTAACCGAGGAAATCACAGCGCCATTACGCGCAAGATACAACAGCCTTATTATTTCAGTAATGCTACATCGTGCCATGACAAACGACCTTGTTCCTGGAAAAATACTGCTGTCTACGTAATTCTATGTTTTAGAGGAACCACAGAATTGGTTGAAGACAGATAGGTTTTTGGTCAGCGTGTTTCTAAGTAAAAAATCACTCCAAAAATACGTTAAATTAAGATAACTCTTGGCTATCCCATTCCATTAACCCACTAATCTTAATAATAATGAATAAATAAATAACGCCTAACAATCACATACATAAATCCTTGACCCTAACTAGAATTCCCTGTGTCTAGGGACACAGGAACTACGAGAACCATGATCCCACAACACCCAGAGTCAGAACAAGTATTTGCGTTTTTTTTTTTTGCACAAATATTTGTCCTGCCGCGGGAATCGAACCCATCTCCGAGATTATAAGTCAACCTGATCGGTTGAGCACATCACAGAGGCTGTCGAAACAACAAAACTCCAGAAAGTAAATATAATATAATGATGGTGGGATGGGATGGGATTAGTGGGTTAATGGTAACCCGCTAATCCTATTCAACTATTCCCACTATCTTTTATATTATTATTACATTCTGGAGTTTTGTTGTTTCGACAGCCCCTGTGATTGATTGATTGAAAAACTTGATTGATTGATTGATTGATATTATTATAAATATTATGAATGTGAAAATGTGTATGTAAATGTTGGTTACCTTCTATCTCCGTAAATACAAAACCGATTTTGATGAAATTTGGAATGCAGATAGTTTATACCGCCGATCAACACGTAAGATCCTTTTTATGTGCGAGTAAAACCGCGGGGAGCAGGTAGTAATGCAATACTCATTCATTTCATTCATTCATTAATTCATTTAGCATGCAAGCAATAATTATCTTCTAACTCTTGGTATGGAAATGTGGCTAATGCAATGATCAAACGAAGAATATTTTTTGGAATCTGGAAGCAGTTTTAGTGGACTATTTTATTCCATTCGGTATAAGGTTTAATCTATGCCATAATCCGTTTTATATATCTGAGTAATGTTGTCGTAAGAAGTGTCCATAAAACTTTGTTTTCATATGCTTTCAGCTTAAAGGTTATGCTTATCTTTGTTCTAGATTTAGGTATTTTGAGTTACGGCCTAGACTTTTATAATCATAATCATCGAAAAGACTATTGCTGTAAATTTTTTGATCCATAAAAGTTCCATTTGTTCCCTGTAGGAGACATGAGAAGAACCTTTATTACACTCCATTATACTAATATTATAACCATTATAATAATATTCATATTCCACGTTCATAATTAGAACGGCTAAGGAATGGTATGCCCTGCCAGCGTCTGTGTTTCCGGCGAAATATGATCCGGGCGTGTTCAAGAGAAGAGTGAATAGGTATTTACTTGGCTAGCATGCTACACTTTCAATCGCATCGTCACTTCCCATCAGTCAGCGTGGTCATTAATGCTAGACAAGTTCGAAGTTAAAAAAAACCTTCCTAGGAGGCTAACGGGTAGGATAAACACTCCAGGAGTTAGAAATACTTTTTTTTTATGTTAAGGAATGACGTGACGAGCTAGCTGTTCGCCTGATGTTAAACGACACGGCTGCCCATATCAGCTGCAGTTTCACTCGGAACTCTAAAGTATAGAGGTTCGCGTGACACTGCACTGCGCATGTCATCCAGAGACATCAGCACAATCTAGTAATAAGATTACTAAACTGTGAGATCAGATCATAAAGTCTCATTTGCCCAGTAATTTCACTGCCACACCTTCGCCTTTCAAGTAATTTCACTAGCTACAGTGCCCTTCAAACCGGAACACAGTAGTGCTTGCGCACTACTGCTTGGCGGCAGAATAACTGGCAAAGCGGTGGTAGGTACCTACCTAGACGAACTTTGCAGTAAAGTCCTACCACCTAGTATATTGCATTAGGTTACGATATTTGTTCGCAAAAAAGGCAAGCTCTTGTTTTATGTCTGGGTGTTGTGGGACCATGGTCTTGGTAGTTCTTGGGATACAACAAATACTAGTAAGAACTTAATTTTTATCCAAATGCTTGTTAAGTGTTACTATTATTATTTAAATACTTATAAACATAAACCGATAGAGAAATAATGTAACACCATTTTTAAGTAAAACTTCTATACTTACTACTTTCACAGGCTTAATTAATAAATATAAAAAATAATCTAACAAAAAGCACGGACCCAGGTGTCTGTGGAAATGCAGTACAAAAAAAAACTTCTTGCAACGCACTCTTGACTTGAGTGACCTATTCTAATATATGCAGCTGTATGGCTTAATATCAGGTGAATGACTGGCTGGTCAAATCATTCACTAACATAAAAAAAAATTAAAATAAAAAAATTAATAGAACATTTTTTTATTTGCCTGAAGACAATAAAGATCCCAAATAAGGAGTATTTAATTTGATTCATAATACCCTCGTTCCTTATAATCATCACTTTTGTTATATTTTCCTTAAAAATAAATAAACACACAATGTTTTTCATTAAATCCTACGTAATTAAAGATTCCAGTATAATAAGTATCTTTTAGAAAATGGTACTTAGGGGAATAATAAAAATTTTATTAGTTGCAATTCCGAACCTAATTTTTATCGTAATAATTAAGTAGAAAAAATAACTGCAGCAGCTATTAGCAATCTAAATATATATAACTCAAAGGTGACTGACTGACGTAGTGATCTATCAACGCACAGCCCAAACCACTGGATGGATCAGGCTGAAATTTGGCATGCAGGTAGATGTTATGACGTAGGCATCCGCTAAGAAAGGATTTTTCGAAATTCTACCCGTAAGATGGTGAAATGTGTGGTTGATTTATTTTCACATAGGCCATGCTGCGGGCGAAGCTGCGGGCAGAAGCTCGTAACAATATATGAGATAAGCTGACGTACTTTGTTAATTTATTAGAATCTTTTATAGTACACTACGAAAGTTTTACTTTTAAGCTTCAATTAAATCACAGTAAATTGCATAAAACTGAAAACTAGCTTTATAGCCCCTATGGTTGAGCAGGTCGGCTCATAGCCCGGAGGCAGCGGATTTGATTCCCAGGACCAAACAAGTAGTTGTGTACAGAAAAAACGCATATTCTGTGTCTGGGTGTTGTAGAACCATGGTCCTCGTAGTTCCTGGGTCCCTAGATACAGATAAATGGATCTTACCTGTATATAGGGACCCAGGAACTACAAGCATAGGCTTGTGATCATTGGCCGTCATTTTATTTTTATGCGATCACCTAGACGTCTGCCAAGCGTTGTGCTTATAGAAAACCTCCAGTCTATGTGGAGCTTCCAAAGTGGCGTTTCCTAAGGGTACTTCTGTTCCGAAGTGGACATCCCGGCTGGTGATGTGAATACTGACTGTGAATTTCTACGTCGTCTTTTGATGATGTAAGAGCTGGTTAAAGAAATATTAAGGCTGGCCTACGCTGTATTTTAGGTTAGAAGTCGCCACTCGCTCCCACTCAGTGACGCTATAAACTCGCTCGGTGACGCTGTATAGGACTACAGTCCTATACAGACACCAACAGCATTAGCACGTTCAAAAAAAAGGTTGCGGTTGATATTTATACTTTAACTTTGCTGATCATACATTTTTTCAAAATATCTTTTTTATATTTACATTTATTTATTTCGATTTTTTTTTATTGCAAATGTTTTCGCATTTCTGCCAGCATCATGTCAAAAGAGAAACAATAAAATATGGATTTTTGAATTTGGAGTATCAAAAAAATAAGAAAAATATCCTATAACTACGAGAATTATAATTATAAGAAAAACATAAGTAATTAAATAATTCTAATCATGACATAATAATGTACATTAGTAAACGACTACAGTTTAATATGATTTTCGGTAAATTTTAACGTGAAACTGGCCGAAATGTCAAAAATATAGTTGTCACAAAAAAGGAACATACCATCAGTTGTCAAATTAACTTCTTTTTCAATTTTTTTATAGACAATGCATTTGAACACGTCACATGTCTCACCTAAAGAAAGTAAGGATGCAATCTACGTGGGTATATGCTTACCTAGATACCTGTTCACTCTTGACTTGAAGACTTCCAGATCGTTTAGGTAGGTTAGGTGGAAACAAGAATGCTGGCAAATGTGTCAATTTGCTAATTCCAAGAGATTTTAGTCACCTTAGCTCTCCAATCTCCACATTTTGGATCATATCTCGTAGGGAACATCTCCATAGCTCATTGCTACCGTACTAAACAACTATATAATTTTCAAGTCATACACACTGCGGTACGCATCACGTGACTGGGTTTAGAAGTTTTGAACATAGTATTATACCCTAAGGAGATGGCAAGGGCGAAGTTTAATTAGGTAACTTTTGAGACTCAGGATTAGGTATGTGTGGTAATGAGTACCGTTAACGTTATAATGCTGAATCGGCATTGTTTTATTGAAATAGTACCTAGTTGAAGAGTAATTAGGTCGATGGTTCTTTTTTTTATGTTTTGGCTCCACACTTTTGGTTATTTAGCCAGTGTCAAGTAATTGATAATTTATCAAGTTAATGATATTTCACGCCAATATGTGTCAAGTCACAGTCGAAGTCATCAAGTCAAGTCAGTCAAGTCATAGTCTAGTCAAAGTCATACTCCTAGTAAAGTGGTGGCAACTTGAAGCTTCTATTGAGTTTTGGAAACAACACGAAAAGAAATGTTTCACCATCATTATACCATTTTCCCACACTCACGCCTGTAATCCAGCATTTAACGCATAGAATGCCACCCATTCTATGTACTAACACTGAAAATAACACAAGTTTAGGAAAATAATACAATGCGGTGACGCAATCTTTTTCGCTTTCCCGCCAAAAAAAAACCGGACGATTGTTTATAACGTAATTTGTAGTAGAAGGAGTATGGGTAGGAGAATATATATTTGGGTATGCAACCTGAAATCTTGGAGAAAAAATGATCAGATCTTATCCATTTTGAACTTAGCATAAAGAGTCCACGTGCATGAATAACACTTGTACGTATCCAAAGTATTGATTAAGTGTATTTAAACAGTAATTAGGACCAGTTTAGTAGAAGTTGGGAGAAAGAAGTTGACAAAAATCTTCTCATCAACTCACACATATTTACACAGATTACACACAGATCGCATATGAATCAAAGACAGGATAAGAATCGAAGTGTGAATTATAATACTCGTACATAAATTAAGTAATAGGAATATGTAGAATACTCGCAGATTATTTAAAAATAAACAATTAATGTAACCACAAACTTTTATATTTAATTTATTTTCAATAATTAATGAAAACTAATGCATGAAATTGACTGACAGATTAGAACATCATCCTCAGATTAAACACAACTAAAATCTACACATAAACGAAATTCATTTTTAATTCCCAGCCTTATGCATTATCCCTAATATTTTTTTGAAAACCACAATCATTATGGAAAATAGAATAAAAAATTACGCGTCAATTACGCGTAATTTACTCAGACCAGGTTTAGGACATATTCGATGTTATTCTTCTGGGAGCCAGTAAGCTTACCACTTGTACTTTAAAGGCGAAATCAATAAAAGAAAGAGAGTAAAAATCTTATTATAGACTAGCTAGACTATAATGTCTTAATTACTAGACTAGCTTATAGACTAGCCAGTCTATAATAAGACTTACTTTCTTGTCAATAAGCACTACGTACTTACTTTAATATCTTTATAATGTATGATTATCACACCCAAAGGACTCTGTCGGTCCAAAGTTTAATTAGGTAAGTTCGAAGGATCTAGGGCAAGGCAAACTCATTATGGCATAAGATAATATGATTTTGATTAAGCAAGGGTGACTCTTTAACGATTATGGCTCCGTGGGGTAATGTAAGGAGAAACTTTCTGAGTCATGGTGGAAAATAATGATTTTGACTTGATTTTGTAGTGAAATATAAAGTTACTTATTGAACTTAAACATTTTAAGGTATCCTAGGGCCTTACCGCGTAAGTCTGGTGGAGATCATAATCGTGTTCTCTCTTGCTTGCACTCGTGGACTTGTACATAGTACAAACTTTGCTTTTATTATAATAGATAAAGCAGAAAACAATAAAAAGAGAACTAAATCCAACAAACCACTGCCAGTAGGCAACGTGCCCAATATGCTGGCAGCATTGCCACATTGAATGGCAATGCTCAATCTTTGGCCGAAGTAAAGGCCAGCATTTTGGTCACGTGTTGCTTTGACCAGACGTTTAGACGTTTAGAAAGGTCACTTGGCTTAGTTTGAGACTAGATGGCGTTGTGTGAAATGTCCACATGATTATTATTATTATTTATTACCTGAATACCGCGACAAGTGATCTTACGTCCATATAAGTGTCTAAAGTTTTTGTACTGTTATATACTTAATGATATTTTTACTGATCCATTTAATATTGTTCTTGCAAGGCACTCATCTCGTTGTCTTCGACGGATTAATAAAATGTAAATTTCTTCGACACCGGCCGCTTTTCCGATCAATTTGGTTGGAGTTTCTTGAAAGTGGAGAATATTCCTTCAACTTTTATAAAAATCAACTGCTTCAATGTCAAAATCTTGACTTATTATATAAATAAATACAAATATTTGTGTACATTTCTCACAGCACAATCCAGTCTCAAACGAAGCAATGTTTGTACTTAACTAATAAAATACATAGATCCTTTTTGATTGTAACTACGGAGACACCCAGATCAAACGCGACACTAATGTTTATCCTGGGTGAGAATCGAACCCACAATCTACAGTTCCGAAGGCAAGGTTATTATGTTGATAATAACCCTGCCTTCTGAACTGTAGCGTTCGGGTCAGCCTTCTTCTATATTCATAAGAATTTGTCCAGAACCTCCAAGTAGCATGTCTTAAGGACTAAGAGTCCCAAGTGACGTAATGACTGACTGAAAGAGATTTGACACTTCGAAGGTATTTTCTTTTTATGTTGTAAATGTTCTTAAAAAGGATTAAATTCCCATGGATGGAGTGTTGGGTCTACACAAAAAGATAGGACTAGATTTATCTTTATTCTAGTGAAATTCCGCTGGAAACAATAAACAAAATCACTTATATTTGACTGGTAAGAATCACACAGATCTACACAAAATCACACAGAACAGTGTGCTGAACCGCACTTGTTCTTTAAATTGGCTAAATGACATAAGTCAAGAAAGTTAGTACTATTTAAAAAAACGAATGTGCTCTAGATTTCACGACTGAAGTAAAACTTCTTCAGCCTTATTAATAAACACGAACTAGCTTTAGACTAGTTACACCATCTTTTGTCTCTTTCGATCCAACTAAATATTCCAGTAGCAAAAAAAGGACAAAAGCTGAAGTAACTAATCCGAGACTAATACCCGTTTATTAATAAGGCTGCTGAAGTTTAGCTCCATGTATCAGCCAGCATAAAAATGTTTTTGCTTTATTTTATGTTAATGTCGCCATCTTGAAAATTATAAATTGTCATTTTACTGGTTATACCAACATAATAATACAATTTTTTAACTTTGTTATGTTGACAATAGAGACAATCTACGTAAATCAACTTCACCTTCCGTTCGCCTCACATTCATCAGCTTACTCTCCAAGTCAAGCCTGCGTAAAAAAAATTTTCTTCAAAAAGTTTCTGAAGTGTTTTTTAGTTGTTCAGCTGTTTATTGTTATTTTTTATATTCATGACGAAATGAAATACAGCAAAAGACAAAAGGAAACCGTTTTTAAATAAAAAGGAAACTTAAACAAGCCACTGCCAGTAGGCAACGTGCTCAATATGCTGGCAGCATTGCCACGTTGAATGGCAATGCTAAATCTTTGGCCGAAGAAAAATGGTTCATAGAGTAATTTTAGTTTACTTATTTATAATTCGGATAATTCATACAATTAATAAATGAGCTGAGCATTCTACGGATTCCACTGTGACGGCTGAGACACATTGGCAGACAGACTGACAGGAACAAGGGTTTGGTTTGAATCTTTTTGGCACCCAAGGAATTAATGCTATTTACAACAGTGCTGTTCCAACATGACAGCTAATTTTAAAGATCTTAACATTTTCTTTGCGATTGTACTTGATCAAAGTTTTAGTTTAATGATATAAATAAATAAATATTTGAGGACATTTCACACAGCGCCATCTAGCCTCAAACTTAGCATAGCTTGTACTATAGAAGCCAGATAACTGATACAATACTTATACACATGGGGCTGGCATAAACTTTGTTTAAAAGCCCCTTAAAAAAATAGATTAAAAAAAATACTTACACACTTTACATTTGTTTGTAAATACATACATAGAATAAAATATAACACCCAGACACAGAACAAACACCTATGTTCATCACATAAAGGTCAACAACCACAACCTATAGTTCAGAAGGCAGCTACCAACGAGCTATCAGGCAAGTCAAATAAGTCGAAATCTGACAAACTTGATAATAAATCCAAAAATACAGCTATATATTTGTGTGTTCGAATAGACACGTCTATCATTATCAGAACAAAAGTCACTGACATAGTTTCCAAAAATAGCAAGTTGGAATAGCAAATGGGCAGGCCATTATCTCTTGCAGAACCGGCAACTAATAGGAAAAGGAGGGAAAGGGAGTGGCAACCAAGAACTGGAAAACATAGCGTAGGTTGACCCACCACTAAGTGGATCGACAACTGTCAGAAACGCGGGAAGCCGATAGATGCAATAGCTGGTAAATAGCTGGTCAAATTGGCGCTTTATGGGCCTATATTATACAGTAGTGGATTATTCAGTCTTCCGTTTGATGATTATTATGAATAGTTATTTAATAGTCGTTTGAAACGACAGAAGGTTGTTGTTGACACTTAATCCAGAAAACCAGTGACGCACAAACATAGATTATTACAGACACGTCGCGTAATGCGTCAACCTACATAAACGTTACTTTTTAACCACCTACCTTGAAAAAAAAAATAAAGATTATTAAAACGTAAAACATAGTTTAGAATTACATATAGAGTAAAAACGTTTTGCGTTCAAGAAAGTCTCGGTTTTGATTCAGCCACGTTGCACCGAACTGAGATAGTTTTCCTGCAGGTACCTTGTACAGATAGCATCTCATTTACAGAAACCCGTGTCACTCCAAACTCCAATGTCATTCGAGTGGCACTTAAGGTTTGGCTTGGAGCTTCTTGAAACGGATTGCTTACACCCCTATTGATTGTGTCTCGAGTTGATTTATTTAAATTGTTGGTACAAAATCTGATCGGTTTGTTGGTATCTTGTCATAGGTCCAATACGTATTCTCTAGCCTTCTCTTACAAGAAAAAAGTGTGGGCCATATTGGCTAGTGTGGTAAATTAAATCCACCACAACTAAATGCAGGTTGGTTAAAATCTTACTCGGCCCTGCCAATGACTTTTCAAGAACCACAAAACTCGAGAACATGACGTCATGCATTCGCGCTTGGTCAGAGGTCGCTTTCAGCTGTTTTGACAACTTGGTTTCGCAACTAGTTGCCTACACGTTATCACTGAGTCCCAGCAGCGGGATACTATTGGGTTGATGACGAAGGACATTTTAAACTACTCCATCCGCACTGAAGACTCCATAAACCTAGCAGATCAAACAATATTATTACAAGCACTTTAATAAAAAACGAGTGTGTTTTAGACCGCACGCACGACTGAAGAAAAACTCCTCTGGTTTAACTCCATTTATCGACTGGTATATGGCTTGTTTTTTCCTTGTTTAATATTAATGTCGCCATCTTGACAATTGTAAATTGTCATTTTGCCAGACATACCAACATAGTAATACAATTTTTTCACTTTGTTATGTTGACAATGGAGATCTTTTTTTTTTTGAGGGGAGGAAATGCCCTCGCACTTCCCTGCCACCACGGGGGTGGTGGCTGGGGGTATGTGGGACTCGAACCCACTATAACCCCCGCGTGAGCCCTCGTCCACCGTACCGGGGCGAGAAGGGGTCGCGACTGCAGTCCAGCCAACTCGCCCTGACAATGGAGATCTACGAGAACCAACTTCAACTTCTGTTCGTCACGCATTCACCAGCTTGCTCCCCAAGTCAAACGTGCCTAAAGAAGTTTTACTTCAAAAATCCATTAAATAAGCACTCAATCGTTGAATAATACATCAATAGCACCTAGAGGAACATTACAAGTTACTATACTACCCGTTTACTTATTCCGTGCAACGGTAACTTGACAAAGAAATTAGTTTCGAGTGAAGGTAACTTTTAATTTATTCATCACGTCATTTGAATGTTAAAGCGGCAAATAGAAAATGTCATAGGGTAACTTTGGATACCGAGTAAGCAACTGGTACTGTTGTGGTTGGAATGTTTAATGAGTTTTTTTTTTATGTTTTGGCTCCACACTTTAGTGTATTTAGCCAGTATCAAGTAATTGATAATTTATCAAGTTAATGATATTTCACGCAAATATGTGTCAAGTCATAGTCGAAGTCATCAAGTAAAGTCATAGTCTAGTCAAAGTCATACTCTTAGTAAAGTAGTGGCAACTTTAATTGAAGCTTCTATGGAGTTTTGGAAACAACACGAAAAGAAACGTTTCACCATCATTTTACCATTTTCCCACACTCACGCCTGTAATCCAGCACTTAACTAATAAAATGCCACCAATTTTATGCACTAACACTGAAAATAACACATGTTTGTTGCCGCTTTGCCAGTTATTCTGCCGCCAAGCAGTAGTGTGCAAGCACTACTGTGTTCCGGTTTGAAGCTAGTGTGTAGTGTAGCTAGTGAAATTACTGGGCAAATTGAGACTTTATGATCTGATCTCACAGTTGAGTAATCTTATTACTAGACTGTGCTGATGTCTCAGAATGATGTGCGCAGTGCAGTGTCGCGCGAAACTCTGTGTTTTAGTTCCGAGTGACACTGTTCTGTTATGGGCGGCCGTGGCGTTTAACACAAGGCGAACGACTAGCTCGTCACATCATTCACTAACATAAAAAAAAAAGTTTTGGATAATAATACAATGCGGTGACGCAATCTTTTTCGTTTTCCCGCCAAAATTCCCATTTGAATGTTAAAACGGCAAATAGAAAATGTCATAGGGTAACATTGGATACCGAGAGTAGTTAGCAACTGGTACTGTTGTGGTCGGAATGTTTAATGAGTTGGTAATAAGCTATTACAGCTGTTTTATTGTACTTGTTTCTTAACTGATGTTTAAAGCTAAGCAACGTTTTCTGCGGTCATGACTTGGATGGGTGACCGTTGCTAAAAAGTCTTCTTGTAGGCAAGCCTTGATGTCAAGACAAAAAGTGGTATTTACCAAATGAGCTTTGGAAGGCATGCTTATATGAGGACAGACGATAAAGATTGATATTTCAATTTTTTAAAGTAAACCTTATTTATGCACTCTTGACTTGCGGAGTTAGCTGGTGAATGAGAGGCGAACTGAATAAGTGGAAGTCGGTTCACGTAGATCTCCATTGGTGTCGATTCTGTGTCGCATTCTCTAAAACTAAAGTAAACTTAAAGTATGGCGGTACTCTTCTGATAAAGGGGAAATGAAAAAGACGGAAATATGGTAATTTCGTTTAGCTTTAGAGTACGCGACACAGAATCGACACCATTGTCAACACAAAAAGCTAAAAATGTGTATTATTGTGTTGGTATTTGTGTTGTTTGCACGGTGCACGTCATCCTAAGACATCGGAGTCTAGTAATAGGATTATTAGACTGAGAGATTAGGCCATAAAGTCTGATGTGGGAGATTTGGCGGGAAAACGAAAATCTTTTGTCGCCGCATTGTATTATTTTCCAAAACGTGTTATTTTCAGTGTTAGTGCATAAAATTGGTGGCATTTTATTCGTTAAATGCTGAGTTACAGGCATGAGTGTGGGAAAGTGGTATAATGATGGTGTAACGTTTCTTTTCGTGTTGTTTCCAAAACTCCATAAAAGTTTCTAGAAAAGTTGCCACCACTTTACTAGGAGTTTGACTACATACTACTGACTTGACTCGATGACTTGAACTGTGACTTGACACATATCTGCGTGAAATATCATTAACTTGATAATTTATCAACTTCTTGACACTGGCTAATTACACAAAAGTGAAAAAAAAACATTAAAAAAAACTCATGTGCCCATCAATAATTTCACTAGCTACAGTGCCCTTCAAACTGGAATACAGTTATGCTTGAGCACCTACTGCTTGGCGCAGAATAACTGGTAAAGCGGTGGAAGTGGTAGTACCACCTAAACAAACCTTACAGAAAAGTCCTACTAGTAAAGTAAACACTAAGCTAAGTTTTAAGTTTGTTCGTTATTTCCATGGATCAGCTATCGTGCGTTTATCTGACGACAAAGTCTGACCATTTTCCTTTATGAGACGAAGTGATTAAATAGCTCGTATTAAGCACAAGTACAACCGATCCTTGATAACCGCTATCAACAAGTATATGAAATTTTACGAGCAAAAACGTTTAACCGCTAACGCCCCCTTGTGGTGAAGTGTTCTACCCATAAAACGCAATTTTATGTCAACCTCGATTCTCGTAAATGTGCGGCATGGCTTTGATCTGATATAAACGAGATCGAGTATGGTTTTTCAAATGAGATACAAAATATGTTTCGAAATGTGTCGACACTAATGAGTAAATATCAAGCAGTCGGCGTGAAATTATATTCATTGAGAATATGATTATAAGTGGGTAGGTAAATTTAGGTAACATTTCATTTCACATTTCCTCCCATTCTTTATCATCTTCATCATCGCCAATATTTTACTAAAACTATGAAATAAACAAATAATAATAACAATAAACGATCACATACATATCTATGTATGTGATCTAGACCCTAACTAGGATTCCCTATATCTAGGGACCAGGAACTACGAGGACCATGGTCCTACAACACCCAGACGCAGAACAAGTATACTTTATTTTCATTCATAAATACTTATCCTGTCGCGGGAATAGAACCCGTTGCCTCCAACTTATAAGCCAACCTGTCCACTCACCACACCACAGAAGCTGTCAAAATAAGCGTCACTTTCCCCTGATATCTAAAACCGAAAGGACTACTAGAATACTGGTGCTCACCTAATTGGTTGGACGCTATTCTTATATACAGCATATATATAATATTTTTGCACATATGTCAGTCCTCCTAAACGTTTGTGCCAAATTTATTGTAAGAAGTATGCGTTCGAGCGGGTAAAACTATTGATGGTTTAGATACCCGTGGAAAGCCGGTTAGCTTTTTTTACTGCAAACTTGCCTAGCATTTGACCACGCTATCATCTGATGGGAAATGACGAGTATATGTATATAATGTATCGCTATAGTATTTTAACTGTGTTATACCTACTTGCTGGTGCTACTGGTGCCTATTGGTGTCCATCCTCACTCTAACAAAACCTTAGGTAACATGTTTAATTATGTAACCGGATCTTTAAAGTGAACTCTGTTACCTAGATATAAGGACCAGGATTTCAGGAAGTTTCTACGTATCACTACCAAATTTAGGATAGCACTCAACGCAGTAGACGCTCAGTGAAAATTCAACTCAAAACTCTTTTTATAGTTCTTGGTTCTTTTTAATCTAGCACACGTAACTTTGGAAAGTCCGAATGGCAGTTAATTGTGGGAAAATATTTGAATTTTGCTTTGAATTTTTTCCTTACCGGACTATTATTATGGTCAACATTACTCATCTATTTATGGATAATTTACAAAACTTCACAACAAATTTAAAAGGCGCAGAAATTCCCATCAATCTTGACAAATGCTAAACGCACAGGCATAACTAAGCCTTGAAAGTTCCACGAAACCAACGAAGCTTGAAACTTGGAAACTTGGAAACAAAATACTGTGCTACTTTTTTCACAGGGACCCAATAACCGGAAACTGGTAAATGTTTCATGTTTTTTTAGATAGCTTAGCGTAGCTTGGTTAACTTTTGTTTTGTTGTCGACTCAATTGATATTTAGGTAGGTACTTAACAAAGGTGTGTATGCGATAGGGAAAGATATACTGAGATCAGTCGTTTTTTTAATAAGTTGCATTCATGTAATTTTATTTCTCTAACAAACATAGAAATGTTAAAAGTACGGTTCCAAAGGGATGAACATATTCTGATTTTTATTTTTTGTTTGAAAGGTGTCTTGAACTATTTGATGAAAGGAACTCAGAGATTTTAAAATAATGAACAAATCACTTATCACATTACACCTTACACACGCATCATTAGCTGGAAGATATCTTCTGCTGAACATAGGCTTTCTCCATAAATTCCACTTTAGACGCTTATCGTAGTTTGCCATAATCTTGGCAGGCAACCAACTTGGTGATCGAAGAAGCTTTAATGTACAGAGCAAAATGCTGTTGTCCACTCCCTGTTTGATGATGTATTCATACAAACTATACCTGAATTCTCTAAAGTGTACTTAAACCGGTATTGCATACTAATTTTATTAAGTCGTACCGTACCGCTTAGGTACTGGTTTAGTACCATAAAACGTTATCCATTTTCAAACCCTTACTTGGAAAGTTTTAACCTAAAAAAGATGGTACTTTTGCTTATCCCCTTTTCTTTTAGAGGAACACAGTTTTAACTAGGTCAGAGAGTTCCTTGGAACGTATAGTTATTAATGGAATTGGGAAGGAATAAATACGCGAACCCGTAGTTCGGTGACATTGTGAAAACGATCTTCACAAGATACCCCAATTTTGTATTACGGTAATACATAACTGGGGTATCTTGGAAGATCTTATTTGGTTCACGATTTACTATTACTGCCGCGTACTTGCTAAGAAAAATACAAAAATACTGATTTGTAATGTCTCAAAATACCTAACAATATTTAAGGCTTTATTTTAAAGATGATACCTTCTCTAGGAGTACATAATAGTGTTCTGTAGTGGGTATCTATTAACCGATGTGACGTGAATCCCTTGCTTTATTTGTTTTTTTTTTAAACCTAACATGGCTTGTTTCCACACATTTCAACTGGTGCTAAATCACAAAATAGGATCGGACATGCTAAGACTAGACTAAATAGTTTTGTATTAACTGTAAGCACTGAGAAAAATAAGTATTTTCTGAATCTAAAATAAATGCATTTCACCTGAAAATGTAGTTAACAAAAAATGTCACTATTAAATTTTATACAGGTTGATCCTATTAATATTTATAGGGGTGTTTCGGAAAGGGTGTAATAAGATGTTATAGGGGTAGTCACCTAAGTTCACTGAACTAAACTTTTCGTTTTATATACTTGTATGAAAATGGTGTTATTTTGTGTTCATTGAACTTGTAAGAAAATATTTATTTATTTTGTTTATTAATATTATAAACTCACAGTAACAAATGAAAAAAGGTAAGCTTAAAATAAAAGAAACTATGCCAGTTACAAGTTTCCATCTATAGAAACATAATTTATACAAAAACAAGCTCGTAGTATTATTAAGTTATGCTATCAAGTTTGAAACACGAAAAATTCAGATGTTCATTTTTGCCTCACCCTTCCGAAGAAAATGTCATAAACATTGTTACTTTTTTGAAAGACACAGAAGACACAAAAGACACAGAACAAGTAATTGCGTTGTTTTTCTGCACACAAATACTTGTCCTGCCGCGGGAATCAAACCCACCGTCTCCAGACAACGAACCAACCTGCTCAACCACCACACCACAGACTGTCAATATAAACTGATTTTGTACGAGTGGGAAAAAAACATCTTTGAAGTAATATATTTTTAGTAAGCGCTGAGCAGGTTTTCGAAGCTTACCCTCATATAACTAAAAGACAGGTGGGCGTAACGAACGTGGCAACCCTGGACCGGAATGAAGTTCAAATGAATGAAACGTCAGCCCTCATTTTCCTGTTAAAACTTCTACTGTAATTGCTGCCGTGAAGTCAAAATGAACACCAATACGCATATGGATACAGTATGGGCACAATAATCTATGGTCCGTATTACAGAACGATGCTCAGTCATCGACCGATGCTCAAGCAAAGATTTCATTCACTAATTGATCACTTTATGAATGAAATCTCTGCTTGAGCACCGATGGATGACTGAGCATCGTTCTGTAATACGGACCTATGTGAACTATTTTTTGTAGCTGCGTTTTTTATTCATGATCGTTCATAGCTCATCAACAAACCTGTTTTTATATAATTCTGTATCACACTAATATTATAAAGGTGAAAGTTTGTAAATGTGTTTGTGTGTATGCGTGTATGTTTGTTACTCCTTCACGCTCAAACGGCTGAATGGATTTGGATGAAATTTGGTACCAAGATAGCTTATACATTTAGATTGGTTAACATATAGGTTACATTTTATCCCGGAAAAGTGAAATGTTCCCGTGGGATGAGCCAATAATTAAAATCCTTTTTATCCGCGGGTGAAACCGCGGGGCGCCACTAGTTTTTTTTTTAACTTTTGTAGTTTTGACCAAGCATGAAAACAAGAATTAGAAATTTGAATTGAAAATGGAGCGACAGGATAAACAAAATTGAAGGACGGGATTGCGTAGACAGACCTGGATAAGCATGGGTGCAGAGAAACAAGGAAAATAAAAGTACGCTGAGCATTGAAATTATAACTATATAAAACAAACAAATAAATTTTAACATTATAACTTCCATTAATTCCGGAGCCCCGCTCAACAAATCAAACAATCATTACAAAATAAAAAAAACATCGCATGATTATGTCGGTATGTCCGGTAAAATTACAATTTACGATTGTCAAGATGGTGACATTAACATTAAACAAAGTAAAAACGAAGTTATACGCGCCGATAGATGGAGCTAAACTAAAGAATTTTTACTTCAGTCGTGTGATCTAAAGCATACTTGTTTTTTGGAACAAAGTTCTTTATCACGCGTTGCGAAAGGGGGCTACACGGAAAAAATTAAGACCAAAAGTTGTAACGACACTCAGGAAGCCGTGCGGCGTGCAAGTATTTCTCTCTTTCTCTCTCATTTCGTCTTTCTATTTCGGATTCATATTATATTAATAATTCTTTCTATTTACATTATATTTGTTAATAATAATAAAGATACTGTTATAACTTAAAAAAAACATTTTATTACAATTTTTTCACTAATGAATCGAAAGGAACTTCTTTCTATCCGGGTGTCCCTTGACACCTCTCAAGTTTTTTAAATAGAATTTTTTTTTTTTTTTTTATTTTTTTATTTCAAACTTGTCTAGCATTTGACCGCGCTCTCACCTGATGGGAAGTGACGATGCGATCGAAGATGTAGCATGCTAGCCAAGTAAATACCTATTCACTCTTCTCTTGAACACGCCCGGGTCATATTTCGCCGGAAACACAGACGCTGGCAGGGCATTCCATTCCTTTGCCGTTCTAATTAAAAACGTTGAGTCAAATCGCTTGGTACGAATGGGTGGTATTTCGACCACGAAAGGATGGCGCTTAGCCGAGCGTCTAGTAGTCCGGTAGTGGAATGGTGATGGGAGAATGAGATCATGCAGTTCTTGAGCGCATTCACCGTGGTGTAATCTGTAGAAGACCGACAGACTTTCCACCTTACGTCGATGTGCAAGGCTCTGGAGCCTTTCACCAACCAAAGTGTCGTCGTCAATGAGCCTTTTGGCACGCCGTTCAATCGAGTCCAGAGCCTCAAGCTGGTACTTGGCAGACCCGTCCCACAGGTGGCAGCAGTACTCCATACACGATCGGACCTGTGCTTGATACAGATTTAGAAGCTGTCCAGGTGTGAAGTACCGCCTTACCTTGGACAATATGCCGAGTTTTTTTGAAGCTACTTTGGCTTTGGACTCAATGTAGGATCCAAAGTTTAGGTTTGACGTGAGATCAACACCCAAAAGCTCAAGATGGTTTCCTAAACTTACAGATACACCACGGAATGAAGGAGCCAGATGGAGTGGGCTTTTTTTAGCAGTGAATAAACACGCCTGTGTTTTTGCAGCATTGAACCTAACCAAGTTAGCATCGCCCCAATCGGACACGGCTTTCAAAGCCAGGTTCATGCGCTCAACCATAGCCTCTCTCTCAATCCGGACGTCGTCACCACTGGCTCGGGCACTAGATGTGTATCTTTCAACAACAGTACTATCATCTGCATACCCAAAGGTACCGGGCTTTAGCAAATCATTGATGTGGAGTAAGAATAGTGTTGCTGAAAGAACTGACCCCTGAGGTACACCAGCATTAATAGCTAATTGATCGGAAGAGCAGCCATCAAGAACTACTCTAAGCGATCGTTCCCTCAAAAAGTCTGATATCCAAGTGCACAAACCAGCAGGTAGTCCGTAAGATGGAAGCTTATTCAGAAGACCGTCGTGCCAGACCCGATCAAATGCCTTAGAGACGTCTAGAGATACAGCAAGTGCCTCTCCATGCATCTCCAAGGCTTCGCTCAATATGTGCGTGGCGTATGCGAGAAGATCCCCAGTTGACCGGTTTCGGCGAAATCCGTATTGCCGGTCACTGAGGAGATCATTGACTTCAAGGTGTGCCAAGAGCTTGTTGTTGATTATACGCTCCATACTCTTACAGAGTATGGAGGTAATTGAGATGGGTCGGTAGTTGGCAGGATCAGCACGACTGCCCTTCTTAGGTACAGGTTGTACATTGGCTAGCTTCCAACTCTTAGGGACTATTCCGGTGTCTAGAGAGAGGCGAAATAGGCGTGTTAAAATGGGAGACAACTCAGGTGCACAGCTCTTAAGTACAATTGCTGGTATACCATCGGGACCACTGGCTTTGTTCACGTCTAGACTGCATAATGTTTTTAGTACCTCCTTCTGACGTATGCGTATTTCCGGCATGAAAGCACCGCAATGTGGAAGGCAGGGAGGTACCTCATTAGCAGTATCTAAACACGAAGCTTCTGCAAAGAGAGTGGCAAACAAGTTTGCTTTTTCTTTTGCAGTGTGAGCCAGCGATCCGTCAGGTTTTAATAATGGAGGCAGTGAAGATCGACAGAAGTTCGCTTCAACCGATTTGGCTAGGGACCAAAAAGCCTTACTACCAGCTGGATAGCAAGCAAGTTTGGTCCCTATCCTTAGAAATTTTATCTTACCTTTCATTTATGCCAAATACTTACCCTGTAGCTTGCATGGCTAGCATGCTGAAATCAAAACACTACTGCCACTGCTCTTACTGACACTTTAAAGTCACATACAACAACAAACATCTAAACATTCCTATGCTTTATTCAAATGCGGTAAAGTTCAAAATTGTTTGACAACTTTACCGCGTTAGTACGATGGGATGAAAAGCGTTAGGCGCGCGTGCTTTTTATAAGTTCGGAGTTACACACTGCGTAGAATATGTTATAGCCGAGCTGTTTAAATTTGCATTTTGTTAATTGTTTGTCAGTTTGACAGGTTTTTTGCTTTTTGGTACACTTTTAAAGGAATTTCGTGTGAAATACAAATATTCTCGTGCGTTGGTGTGACTGTAACGTATTGTTTTTGACAGTTTAAAATGGCTACGTTATATGGGTAAGTAGAAAAACTGCAATAGAGCCTTTAAAAAAAACGAGTGTGCTTTAGTCCACACGACTGAAGTAAAACGTCTTTAGCTCCATCTATCGGCCGGTATAACCTTGTTTTTTGCTTTGAATAATGTTATTGTTGCCATCTTGACAATTGTAAATTGTCATTTTACCAGACATCACACTAATATAATAATGGCGAAAGTTTGTATATGTGTATGTGTGTTTGTGTGTATGCTTGTGACTCCTTCACGCTCAAACGGCTGAATGGGTTTGGATGAAATTTAGTACCAAGATAGCTTATACACTGGATTAATATATTAGCTACATTTTATCCCGGAAAAGTAAAATTTTCCTGTGGGATGAGCAAATAATTAAAATACTCTTTATCCGCGTGTAAAAGCGCGGGGCGCAACTAGCACTTCCGTAATCACACGAATTTTAAGTAGTTTTTAGCTGTATTATGTTGACAATGGAAATCTACGTTAGCGAACAACTTTCTCGTCATGCATTCAGCATACTCCTCAAGTAAAGCATGCGTAAAGAAGTATTACTTCAAAAAGACTATCCAAATATATTTTAGAATGGTTCTCTAGTAACATGGATAATTGCGCAGATACAATTAATAAAATCAGACCAATGTCAAACGTAAGACGAACCCGCCCACTAGGGCTTTGCAAACATTAATGTAGGCTCAAACTAATGATTTACGTAAATCTGGCAGACATTACGTTAAAGGAAAGGAGTCAGTAGGGAGTCTGTTCGAATATTCATTCAAAGACCTAAATTCAACAATTATTTTATACGAAAGGCTATTTTAGTGGTTTTCTTTTATATAATCTAGTATAGCCTCTGTGGTGTGGTGGTTGAAAGGTCGGCTCCTAGCCCGGAGGCGGCGGGTTCGATTCCCGCGGCAGGACCATGGTCCTCGTAGTTCCTGGGTCCCTAGACACAAGGTATCCTAGTTAGGGTCCAGGACCTATGTATGTGATTGTTATTATTATTAGCGCTATTATTATTATTATAGCTATAGCATTTGACTACTGCCGTGAAATAAATGTCACGAATTTAAATGAATTTTACTTTAAATTATTAAAAGGAGTTTTTGACTTTGGTAGAATGTAAAAAATACTGTTTTAGTTGGCAACACTGTCGGAAGGGCCATGATTGGTTGGTACCATCAGCCAATCATGGGTGCTTGTGCTCAGTAAAATTGAGTTTGGTGGGGAGAGTTGAGGTGTGACAAAAAAGCCATAAAAGCAATCTTCGTGGATCGGCAGAAGCTTAAGGACATATCACACTTGTAAGTTGACTTTGTATTTATTAAGTTTGTTACAGTTTTTTTACAGTGCCCTTTTATCTCTTCTTTTGCATTACAACCAAAGCTCAGTTGCAGTGATCACCACCGCTTGAGATTCTTTAATTACCAGCATGCAACTAAACCTATGTCCAAGATTGCCAGTGCATAAATTGCTTTAAATCAAATCGCTATCAATACGATTGTACGACTACCAAAGTGGCAGAAGCACTTAAAAATCGCACGATGAAAAGCATTTTCTTCTAATAGACTGGACATAAAAAAGTCTCCACCAAGTCGGAAACTAAGACCTGTAAAAGTTAAAAAGGGACCTTTTCATCTGAATATTAAAGTCTATTATTATTGAAATTGATTTCATTGTCTTCATTCAAACACAGTTTCTTATTACAAACAAACGCTTTCAGACGATTGGACAAACAAGCAAAAAGCTACAATTTCTCTGGCGCAATTAAGAAACGGCGTGACGAGATCGTGTAATAGAAAAAATCTTTTTAGAGATATAATAAGGTCAACTTTAAGCGACTTCTGGATGATGATCCTTCTTTCTTGTGTATTAGGTAAATGGTAATCTCTGGTGTTAATAAATGCAAATGCAATAATGCAGTTGGTTTTTAAACATGACAAGTATTTGTGTACAGAAAGAAAACGCGCAAATTCTTTTTGTGTCTGGGTGTTGTAGGACCATGGTCCTCGTAGTTCCTGGGTCTCTAGATACAAGGAATCATAGTTATGATCCAGGATCTATGTATGTGATCGTGGGGCATCATTTTTTTATTATTTATGACTTGGCTTAATGACTATTGTTTTACGAAAATAACTGGGAACGGCTTAACACCAAAGCACCGTAGGGAGTTTTGGCGGGAAAGCAAAAATGATTGCGTCACCGCATTGTATTATTTTCCAATACTTGTGTTATTTTCAGTGTTAGTGCATAAAATTGGTGGCATTCTATTCGTTAAGTGCTGGATTACAGGCGTGAGTGTGGGAAAGTGGTGTAATGATGGTGAAACGTTTCTTTTCGTGTGGTTTCCAAAACTCCATAGAAACATCAAGTAAAGTTGCCACCACTTTACTAGGAGTATGACTTTGACTAGACTATGACTTGTTTTTTTTTTTTTTTTTTTTTTTTTGTGGACATTTTACACAGTGCCATCTAGCCCCAAACTAAGCAAAGCTTGTATTATGGGAACCAGATAACTGATACAATACTTAGATACTTTTTGTTTGTAAATACATACATAGAATACAATATAACACCCAGACACAGAACAAACACCTATGTTCATCACACAAATGTTTGTCCTGGGTGGGAATCGAACCCACAACCCACAGTTCAGAAGGCAGGCTTACTACCAATTGAGCTATCGGGCCAGCCAGATTATGACTTGACTTGATGACTTCGACTGTGACTTGACACATATTTTCGTAAAATATCATTAACTTGATAAATTATCAATTACTTGACACTGACTAAATACACAAAAGTGGTGGAGACAAAACATTAAAAAAAAAAGCACCGTAGTAGGGCTCAGTTGTAAATGCCACTTTTAGCTCGTGGTCACCCATCAAAAATGAAAAGTGAGCATAGAGAACTAAATCAACTAAGAACCAGTTAGTCAAACATTTGCTATGTACCATAGATTATCAAATAAATATACTACCGGCACACAGATACATAAATAGTTTGTGATAAAAGTAGAGAAAATTTACTACCGCGTTTTTCAATCCTAAAAGACCTTTATCTCTTTCTCTCGTAGAACTTGTGCTTTCGGACAGAGTTCATACAACCATAATTATTCTATTGACCTCATACCATGTCACAAAAACTTGATAGTAATTTCGCAAAGCATTCAAAATGGTATGAGCATTGTTGCAATGATTAGTCTGTTTTAGTTTACTCTGCTCCCAGCACTCAGATATTCACATTGATTTATTTATACGCAAAAGTAGACTAATTTCGTTCCTTCGGCACGAATATAAATCCCTTCTGGGTTCCTTTGATAAATAATGCAGGAAGCATCTTTAGTTCTTCACCGTTACTCGAGCTACCTGCGAAGTTATGGCAAAAAGCTTTTCGGACAAGAGTTTTACGGAGGTATTTTTAGCCAGTCTTGATGCAGACAACGTCTTAGTTTTAGGTGATACGGCTGAGGTTTATTATAATACCGTATTTAATTAAACCACCTCCTATAATGTAACCTATGTCAAATCAAATTCATATAAAATTCAAAGTCCTGACTGACTGACTGACTTATATATCAACGCACAGTCTAAACCCCTGGTCCTAGAGACTTGAAATTTGGAGGGTGTGTTCTTTGTAAAGTGTAGGTATTCACTAAGAAAGGGTTTTTCGAAATTCTACCCCCAAAAGGGTAAAATGGGCTACGTGGGCGAAGCTAGTCTGAGTATAAATAACGAATCGGTTGACGCTCCGTTCACGCGAAATTCGACCAAATCATTGGACGAGTAGTATGGAGCATCCGGACTGCTAAAGTTATTAACCTACCTTTGTAGTGTAGCTGATCGGTAGCCCGTGCGTTTTTTGAACCGATGACGCACCCACTTTCAGATTCCGCTCGGCTTCACTAATGTGTTTTTCAATTTACGGCATAATTTGCATTTCTTAATTTGAAAAAAAAAATGAAAAAAATGAAAAGTACATTTATTTGGATAAAGGCAAATAAATTTAAATTTAATTTAATTAAAAATTTGCATGGGTTTAAAAAAAATATATCACTTAAATATAAACTTTATTAAGTACGAGCTTCTGCCAGCAGCTTCACCCGCGGCGTGGCCTATGGGAAAATAATTCAACCACCCATTTCACCCTCATAAGGGTGGAATTTCGAAAAATCCTTTCTTAGCGGATGCTTACGTCATAACATCGAACTGCATGCAAAATTTCAGGCCGATCCGTCCAGTGGTTTGGGCTGTGCGTTGATAGATCACTATGTCAGTCAGTCAATCAGTCAGTCACCTTTGAGTTATATTTATTTACATATCACGATAGCATTGTTATTACAGTTGTTATTTTTAAGTACTAGTAAGTATTAAGTATACATACAAGCTCATTTAAATTACATAACTAACCCGTCGTAACTGACGTTAATTTGTATCTAAATAAACTTTTTTTTTAAGTTTTGGCTCCACACTTTGTGTATTTAGCCAGTGTCAAGTAATCGATAATTTATCAAGTTAATGATATTTCACGCAAATATGTGTCAAGTCACAATCGAAGTCACCAAGTCAAGTCATAGTCAAGTCATAGTATAGTCGAAGTCATACTCCTAGTAAAGTGGCAACTTTACTTGAAGCTTCTAATGGAGTTTTGGAAACAACACGAAAATGTTGTAATTCAGCACTTAACGAATAAGCTGCCACCAATTTTATGCACTAACACTGAAAATAACACAAGTTTTCGAAAATAATTCAATGCGATGATGCGATCTTTATCGTTTCTCCGCCAAAAACTCCAAAATAAACTTATTCTTATTGAGAAAACCGTCACGTTAAAAACCAAAATCATATTCGATAACGTTCTGGTGTCATTTGAAACAAATTAATTACAATAATCAAAATATCAGTTTAAATAAAAAAATAATTATGGCCCATTAAATTTTCAACGTATAATTCTAACATATTTTTTATATCACAGTAACGTTTGATATTTTATGCTGAATACGTCTCCGGAGGATTTTGTTATAAAATCCCATCTATATTTGCATTTGGGTTCTCTTATTTATATAATATACTTTCCATGATAATCGCGCCGAATTCGCCCTCACCTTCACGAAGAATTCTATTAGAATTTTTCCCGTAAATATCAATATGTGTAATTTATGGTCCGTATCCAGGTCAGGGGGAAGGAAGAGGGAAGTGGTCTGTCAAATAGTTGTTTATTCAGAAGCCGACCTTTTAGCTGATTCTTTCTTATTGTGTTAAAGGTATTTATAGGTAGGACTTTTCTGCAAAGTTCGTCTAGGTAGGTGCCACCGCTTTGCCAGTTATTCTGCCGCCAAGCAGTAGTGTGCAAGCACTACTGTGTTCCGGTTTGAAGGGCACTGTAGCTAGTGAAATTACTGGGCAAATGATATTTTATGATCTGATCTCACAGTCGAGTAATCTTATTAACAAACTGTGCTGATGTCTCAGGATGATGTGCGCAGTGCAGTGTCGCTCGAAACTCTATGTTTTGGGGTTCCGAGTGACTCTGTTATGGGCAGCCGTGTCGCTTAACATCAGGTAAACGACTAGCTCGTCACATCATTCACTAACATAAAAAAAATGCTTTAATGAAACAATGTTGTTATACATAAAATTTTGTGAATAATGGAAGATACAATGTAGCTTATGTTATGTTTCGCCAACGGTTATTTTGAACTAAAAGAGCTACTTGGTATTACTCCCAATTTGCACACAAAGCCTCTGTGGCGTGGTGGTTGAGCAGGTCGGCTCATAACCCGGAGGCGGCGGTGTAGTGTATGGTGGAGAGAAATAAACTCTGACTACTCGCCTATACTAAAAAATAAATAAATATGTTTTAACATTTCACACAACACCTGGCTCCAAACTAAGCAAAACTTGTACTATGGGAACCAGATAACTGATACAAGACTAAATACTTTTTTGTTTGTAAAAATATACATAGAATACAATATAACACCTAGACAGAAGAAACATATCGATGTTTTTTCTGTCTAGCTATTATACTGAATAATGAATAATGATCAATTAATAAAAGAATGCAATATAACAGCTAGACAGAATAAACATTGATATGTTTCTATGTATTTATATTTTTACAAACAAAAAAATATCTTAGTATTGTATCAGTTATCTGGAAAAATATTTATGTGATGAATATCGATTCATCACACAAATATTTGTTCAGGGTGGGAATCGACCCACAACTCACAGTTCAGAAAGCAGGGTTATCACAAACCGAGCTATCGGGCCAGCCAATACTAGGTGCAATGTGCTATATTTTACCCTATACCAGCCGCGATGATATTTTGATCTTAAGGAAGGTAGCGTTTATCTTCATTATTATCTCTCTGCTTTAACAACTTCATACTTAGCATACCGCAGCCTCTGACGTCAAAGTGAAAATTACTCCACATCATTAGCATAGATTAGGGGTGTCACCCGTTAGCTCAATGATCATCTCTTAAGAGGCCTTTCTTTGTTATACTCACAGCATCAGATCTTACGTCACTGACATGATGTCAGTTTATACATGCGTCCTTTTTTTTTTAAGTTTTGGCTCCACACTTTTGTGTATATAGCCAGTGTCAAGTAATTGATAATTTATCAAGTTATCGATATTTCACGCAAATATGTGTCAAGTCACAGTCGAAGTCATCAAGTCAAGTCATGGTCAAGTCAGTCTAGTCAAAGTCATACATCCTAGTAAAGTGGTGGCAACTTTACTTGAAGCTTATATGGAGTTTTGGAAACAACACGAAAAGAAACGTTTCACCATCATTATACCATTTTCCCACATTCACGCCTGTAATCCAGCACTTAACGAATAAAATACCACCAATTTTATGCACTAACACTGAAAATAACACAAGTTTTGGAAAATAATACAATGCAGTGACGCAATCTTTTTCGCTTTCCCGCCAAAAACCATATTGCATTCTATGTACAAACAAAAAGTATCTATGTGTTCTATCAGTTACATGGTTTCCAAGCCTGGTTTCCTGGTGGTACAAGCTTTGCTTAGTTTGGGACTAGGTGGCGTTGTGTGAAATGTCCACAAATATTTATATTTTTTTTAAATCAAAACAGAATTTGATGCTAATATCCAGAGCTATAAACTAATATTTCATATTATAGAAAACTGTATTCTATGTCAGCGTGTATGTTTACCTTCCTTTTCTTTGCTTATTTATTACAAAAATTATCTGCACGACCATATTTCATGGTTTAAAAAATGTATAGTTCTAAAATCACTAAAACAAATCTGCCCCAGTAAGTAAACTCAACACGGTCCCTCGTGGACCTTAATTCTGTTCTCAGCGAACACACTCAGCTTTTTAGATTAAAACATCGCGTAAATTCGCGTAACTTACGACTAGAATGGAGATGTTCGCACGCCTGTAAGTCGCGTAACTCTAAGGTGCTCGGGGACCAGGATTCACAAAAAGATTGGATTAAATAACCTGTGAACATTTATATACGGGTATTATTAACTAACTTATGAAAAATTAGTTTTGCTCTGATTTTGATTGACGAAACAAGCCCATGAAGACAAACAGAGACGGACTATACCCATCATATTTCTTATGTGGTATTAAAGAGGTGGTCATGTGGGCTCGGCTCTTGTGCTCCTTAGATATGATCACCTCATCTTTTTACGCGGGTACCGTAAGAGCTGGTTAAGAGAATATCTACGAAATTACTAATAACACTAATACTACTAATAACACCTCATTCTACAACCCTTTGGTAAGGATGTGTCGTCAGTATAACGACATCTTGAAGGAACACCACAGCTCAGTTGATATCTTTGACCAAAAACTACCAAAATTTAAAAGAGACGTTTTAGCTATCATTTCCGAAATTTAAATGTTTAAAGATTTTGCATTTAAGATACAAATCGATATCATGAAAACATATTTAATTTTTTACTAACTACTTATTTTATTGTTTTGTTAATCATGATGTGTACACATATTTTGGGATGTAACCTAGCTCAAAATGTTTGTAAACACTTTTTTTTTGTTCTTTTGTTGGTTATATTCTGTTTTGTGTGCCAAATGAATAAATAAATAAATAAATTAGCAGTAGCATTCTCTTTGGTACATCAAAATCTACTTTCCATCAGTTGAGATGTAGTCAAATGTATGCATTTAAGCATAAAAAAAGACCAAATTCTTGCAAAGTTTTGCCGTACTCCCCGTAGGTTAACTAGAATTGTCGCGACTTTCAATAGGGCCCACTCATTCAGTGGACCTAGTCTTCTCGATCCTCTTATCCCGGCAACGGCCCAAGCCGAGGCTCGCACCCCAGGGGTGTCCTTGAGCTAGTAGCCTCCCACTTTTGACGGCTGGGCGCCTCCCGCCCCCGCCTCCCGCCCGGTGACGCTGTAAAGGTCGGTGTAGAGACCAACAGCATTAGGCCGTTCAAAAAAAAATTGCAAAGTATTCATCAGAATCATAAGGTAAAGGTTCCATCGATCCCAATTTACCAGGTAACAGGATCCTCAAAACTGACGTAATTTTATTTTTCTACCTAATTTCTCACCCAATCAGAAGATCTTAATACAGTAAAGTCATAACCTAACAAAGATTTTAATTGCCTTTGATTTTAATTTTTCATGTAATTGTTTCGGTTGACCCTAAATTAACTGTCATCTTAGGTTGTTTGAAAAGGGTGACTGACGGAAATAGGGATGTCCTAGGATCCCGGTCATATATTATAGTTTGTATTTTGATCTTTTTGTCGATCATCTTTAAATTTAATAATCATTTGGGAAAGTTTGCATGCTTTTTTGGCAACTATTAACAAAAATTTAGATTGACTTTTAAGAATTCTGGGCTAAATTGATCAAAGTAATGTAACTGTTTTTGTCTGGATGTTGAGGGACCGTGGTCCTCGTAGTTCCTTGGTCCCTAGATACATAGAATCCTATTTAAAATCCAGTATCTATGTAGGTATGTGATCTTTGGCTTTATTTATTATTTATCTTATTTTTATTTAGAAAAAATCATCAAGCTGTTTAAATCTCACTAATAATAAAAGTATGAATGGTTGTGAGAGTGCGTCTTTTCACAAAACAAGAAAACTCATACTTACAAAACCAAACTTATGTATATGAGTTTATAATTATCAACTTTGTTATTCATTTCGCAACTTTATACTTATTGGATTTGCGGATTGTGCACATTATATCAAAAAAGAGTGTGCCTTAGACCACACGACTGAAGTAAAGCTTCTTTAGTTTAGCTCGTTCTATCGGCCATTATAACTTGTTTTTGCTTTGTTAATGTTGCCATCTGGACTATTGTAAATTTACATTTTACCGGACTTACTAACATAATAATATACATTTTTAACATAGTTATGTTGACAATGGTGATCTACGTTAACCAACAAATTTCAACTTCCGTTCACCTCGCCAGCTTACTCCCCAAGTTAAGCGTGCGCAAAGAATGTTTACTTCAATAACTATGCGCAACGTAAGTATCATTTTTCACACAACTCCAAAAAATTTCAAGCTATGAAAATAACTGAACTAGAACTAGCAACTACACCTAATACATAAGCCATAACATCTCAAAAAACTGCTGAAACACAAAAATAGCTGGATCTAACATATTTATTATCTCATCTGTAATGAATTATACACATTGTAAAAGACAGTAGAAAGAAGGAAAAAAAATACATCACTGTAAAGTTTCTTGTAGCTTCTTCTTTACAGTTGTAATCGAAGCTTCGGATCAAAGTTTTCAATTCTGCATTGTGCCGGATTGCTTGCACCAGTAGTGAGAAAGAGAACTGCTTTTTTTCTAACTCATATATTGTAATGGGCTTGCTATATATTATTTCAATACAAAGTCAAACACTGATACAAGAACTAGATAACACAGAATTAATTAATAGTACCTACTGCAATGTTCCTGAAATGTGCAGAATATACTTAGGTTTGGAGGATGACAAACATCACTTTACAATACTTGCACAGAATATACGTAGCATACGAAAAAATCACGACCAGTTTCTGGTGTTTCTAGCTAGGCTTAACTACCTACCGGATATTATTATTTTGACTGAATGTTGGTTGGATGAATCATTTTCTGGAGTCGACCTTGATAACTATAATTGTTCTTTCTCCAGAAAATATCTTAACCAAAATGATGGAATTGTAGTATATTCAAGGATAGGGCTTGACCTGAACGTAATTGAACCGAAGTTTGCAAATGCTAACTGTATTGTGATAAACGCTGCGAAACAATACAATATAGTAGCTATATATAGGTCACCGTCTGTTTACAATATTGACAACTTTATGAGCTCGTTGGACACACTAATACCTAAGCTACCTGGCGGAACCTCCATTTTAATAGGAGATATGAATATAGATATAAAGCCAACATCAACTGATCCACGATCTGATATCTATTTGGACATGGTGTCACATCACGGCTTCATTGTTGGACACCAACTTCCTACTCGTGGGCCCAATTGCTTGGACCACGCGTTCATAAAAACCTCACTTCAAACAACAGTAGTGGTATGTGCATCAGGTGTTAGTGATCATGACTCAGTTCTTTTGAGTATAGAAAAGAAGCCTAATCAAATGAACCAAGTAGAAAATAAAGTTACTAAAATAGACTATAACGCGGTAATAAAAGAGCTAGAGCAAATAAACTGGTCGACTTTATATAATTGCTCTGACGTTAATAGTGCAGTCCGAGAACTGGTCAGGAAAATCAGTACAGCAGTAGAAAATCATAAAACAGTTTCAACGATTCCAAATTCTAAATTTATTCGCAAAAGCTGGATAACCCCTGGATTAATTAGATGTATACGTCGAAGGGACCATTTACAACTATTAGCAAAAAGAAAACCTAATTACAATAATGCAAAAGTCCGATATAAAAACTATAGGAATCACTGTAACAATATTCTTCAGAACCTAAAAGATGCAAACGACTGTCATAAAATAGAAAGCAGCAATGGCGACAGTAAAAAGATCTGGATGGCTATAAAAGATGTATGCAACATAAAACCTAATAAAACAACAAATTCATGTCTATTAAAATCCGCCCCGACCCCACTAGAAGCATTAAATAACGCCAATCACTATTTTGCAACAATAGGTGACTCTCTAGCAAATGAAATATTATCCAAGATTAACATGTCAGAACAAGAACTATGCAACCGTATAAAAATCGATCTCTCTCCTTCTAGTTCCTTATTTTTGTCACCAACAGATCCCACTAATATAAATAAAATCATTAGTGGACTCAAATCAAATTCTGCACCAGGTGAAGATAACATCAGCAACCACCTACTTAAACTAGGTAAGCACATTCTTGCAGCCCCCATAGCTTTTATTTGCAACTTAAGCATTGAGACGGGCTTAGTTCCTGAAGAACTTAAACACGCAAACGTTTGCCCAATCTATAAGGCAGGGGACGCAGAACTGGTTTCGAATTACCGACCTATATCTCTTTTGAGTTCTATAACTAAAATATTAGAAAAAGTAGTTAACAAAAGTCTTATTTCTTTCCTTGAAAGGGAAAACCTTCTTTCCACGAATCAGTTTAGTTTCAGGGCTGGCAGGTCAACGGAGGACGCCGTTACTGCACTAGTGGACCATGTAACCAGCAAAGTGGACATGGGACATAGGTGTATCGGAGTCTTCCTTGACCTAGCGAAAGCTTTTGACACCGTCTCGAGGCAGATTCTTGTGAGAAAGCTGGAATGCATTGGTGTACGAGGTACGGCTCTAAAATGGTTCCAGTCTTACCTATCCGATCGAAAACAAAAAGTAAAAGTAGGAGAACACCACAGTAGCCTACAGGAAGTGTTTTTCGGTGTTCCCCAAGGCAGTGTGCTTGGTCCAACACTGTTTTTGGTATACCTCAATGATCTGTGCAATATCAACTTACCCCATGCAAAAATATTTGCGTTTGCCAATGACACTGCCGTAATCTTTGATGGTGCTGACTGAAACGATGTAAGCTCCCACGCCAATAATGGTCTACGTCAGATTGTACATTGGTTGCAGTGCAATCTACTTACCTTGAATGCTGCTAAAACAAAAATTCTGGCCTTCAGAGTCTCAGCACGTAGTGCTCCAATTACTAGCCTCTGCATAAAGCTTCACTCATGTCATAATGGAAACTCACTGCAATGCACGTGCCCACAATTAGAACAAGAAAAAGAGTTTAAATACCTTGGCATATACATAGATGAACTTCTTTCCTGGACGAAACAAATACAGGTTCTCAGTGGTCGACTCCGAAAGTTAATGTTCATTTTCAAAAGACTTCGATCTATTGCTTGTCATAAAATAATAAACATGGTATATACATCACTATGCCAATCTTTGCTATACTACTGTGTAACGTCTTGGGGAACAGCTGGTAGCAGCCTTCTTATGAAAATTGAGCGAGCGCAGCGTGCTGTTCTAAAGGTTGCTTATGGTAAACCGTATAGATACCCGACAGACCAACTATACCAAGACACTAGGAACCTTAGAGTCAGGCAAATTTTCATTCTCTCTTCTGCACTTCGTTTCCACAGGACAGCCTTAGAAAGCGGAATGGGTGGCTCATTAGATCCTGGTGAAACTAAATCTAAACGCTTTTATACTTGGCGTGCTCCAAAAATTAAAACACGATTTGGACAGAAATCTTACCGCTTTCTCGGATACTATTTACGGGAAACTGAATAAAATACTTGGTATCCGGAATTGCTAATTTGCTACAGACAATACCAACAATCCTACATACACATACACGCACATGTACACTATATATCACGCACTCTCAAAATTTTTAACAGACAAAAATAAATATATATATATATATATATATGCAAAACATTCACACAGCTGACGATTATTCCTCTGTTGCCGGTCAGAACCTACGTTTAAAACGCACAGATTCAAATTTATATACACATAATACCATCCAAATACACTCATACCTCATATCACTCATACATGCAACTCATGCATACAAATGAACTTTCCAGTAATAGTAATGGGTAAAGAAACTATTGTTGCTAAAATTGTTGAAAATAATTTGTTATTCTTTCATTATTATTGTATTGTTATATATTGTAATATGCTTGATAGTTTATGATAAGTTTATTGTTATGTTTCATTAGAGGAGTACTGTTCAGCACAACACAGGGAATCCTACTGTGCTGAACAGCGAAATTGTGAGAATCAGCTTAAATCATTTATATACTTATTTTGTTGATTGTAAACGGAATGTATTATTTTTGCACAAATAAATAAATATTCTATTCTATTCTATTCTATTCTATTTGACAATAAGCACTTTATAATTTTATATGCTTAGTGAAATAACTTAATTTTAAGTACCTAATATAATTTTGACTTGTAAAAGTGCTACAATTAGCCTATTTGCAATAAAATCTTTTGACTTGACTTGACTTGACTTGATCTATATTACGATTGAATTAGTTTTTTATTATTTAGGAGATATTTGTCAAAAAACCATTACAAATATTGCACCATACAACTTCCGGCCTTTTGGCGAATATAATGCATCGGGCATCTCTAAACGAACCATCTTGATATGACAGCACAACTCCCTTAATTTAAGTACCCCGTATGGAATGTTCTTTGTTAGCTTTAGTTCAAGTAAATTAATCAAAGTTACTGTATACTCTTAGAAAACACAATGAATGTGCAAATTAACTTAAAGTGTACTAACTCTAAATACTATACCTAGTAGATTTATCTAGATACTAAAAACTACCCTAGAGGCTGGTGGTTTCACATTGAACATATTTTTGTATTCTCGCGGAATTAGTTTTCCAAGAAATGTATTCTTATTTTATAGAATTTATTTTTTTTAATTTTTAATAATCTTTATTTCTCATGAAATTACAGTACTTACTGAACATTTTTAGTGTACGTATAAATTCTAGAAACGACAAACAATTTTTCGAATTGCTATTGTAAGCAATTGTGGTAATAAAATTTTAACCAAAACCATTTTTTGGTTTTAATGCAAAAACTACGTAAACAAGCTCATACAGATAATATTTTTATAATATTCACATTTTATTTTTTGTTTATAAAGAACCCGCGGTACACCCAGTTATCTTTAGGGGGTACCACGGGAGGAGTTAATTGCCCGGACAATTATATGGCTCATAAGGTACATAATTGAAAGGTTCAGAATAAAAAGGGTTTAACTGTCAAATTGATAGTTTCGAGAAAATTGACTTTAAACTTCAACGGCGTCATTTTAATGTAGAGTGCGTGTTAAGTAATAGAAAAGGTTTATGTAAGTTTCAGTTGCTTGAAAATGTAATAATTCTATTTTAAAATACAAAATATAGTACTAGTTCGTACAATCACTATAAAAATATAATATAATATAATAAATATAATAATGTTTTTATGTTAAGCGAACTGTATTCCTGTGTCAGATAAACCGTTTTAGACTCTCGAGAATCGACAATTTCGAGATTTAAGCCTCTTTTCGGTATTTTGAGAATGTATTATTGTAGATAATTTCACGCTGAATCCAAAGTTAAAGGAAATATTTCAATATGGGAATGAAATTTCTTTTGTTGAATTCCAATTATGCAGCTGATATGGATAGCCGTGTCGTTTAACATCAGGCGAATGGCTAGCTCGTCACGTCATTCCTTAACATATAAAAAAAAAAAAAAAAAAAATTAAAGCTTCGTGATCACCCCCCTGTGTAAAAAAACAATGGTAGTTCAATTATTAGTGTCATTTAAAGTACTTTTGAACACCTAGAAAAGGATCAAAATATAAAATCAAAATACAACTAGACCCTATAAAATGAACGTTACTATAAACCTGAAGCACGATTACATCAAAGTTAACAGGTCCTTTTAAAATAACTACCCAAAATTCAATCCCATGCTTTAATAACGCCTCCTTAGATTCGTATCTCTTTGTTGGAACTGGGCTGAAATGTGCCAGTAACAATTTTAAGGCATACTTTCAGATAAGGAAATTATTCTTTCCCAACATTGGATTATTAGATCTCCCCTCGATATGAGAGTTATATCAGCCGCCGCAGACTCTGCGCTTAGGATTTTAGTATGAAGTTATTTCGATTATTGGTGGCGAAAATGTTCATACAAACAAGATATAAAAAAAGATTTTTGTCATCGCCCAATCTTTTGACAGCCTCTGTGATGTGGTGGGTGAGCAGGTTGGCTCATAACCAGGAGGTAGCGGATTCGATTCCCACGACAGGATTTGTGCAAAATAAAGCGCAAATACTTGTTCTGAGTCTGGGTGTTGTGGGACTATGGTCCTCGTAATTCCTGGTTCCCTAGACACAGGGAATCCTAGTTAAGGTCAACGATCTATGTATGTGATCATTGGGCGTTATTATTATTATTACTATTATTATTATTATTAACCAGCTCTCTTCATGTCAATACAACGTGGCAATGCTGCCAGTATGTTGGGCACGGTACTTTAATAGTAAGCTAACTGCAATTTCTATAAACAGCATGGCTAATATACGAGTACAGTTGATTTTTAACTACAAAAGACATATTGCTTTGCTTTTAGCAGAACATGATAGTTTCTAGTATCATGCACGATTGTGTGGTAGTTTTAAAATATATAAATACAGTATTATTGAAGCAAAACTTATTTACGCACGCTTGACTTGGGAAGTAAGCTAGTGAATGCGAGGCGAATGTAAATTAAAGTTGGTTCACGTAGATATACTAATACTAACATAACTAAGTTACAAATGTATATTATTATGTTGGTATGTCCGGTAAAATGTCAATTTACAATTGAAGGGTGGAGAATAAAAAAGAATTAACTGACAAATTGACAGTTTCGAGAAAATTTACTTTAAACTTCAATGGCGTCATTTTAATGTAGAGTGCTTATAAGGTGTTAGAAAAGGTTTATTTAAGCTTAAGTTGCTTGAAAATGTATTAATTATATTTGAAAATACTAAATATAGTATAATTCATACAATTACTGTAAAAATATAATATAATAAAAGAAATAAAGTAATGTTTTTATGCTAAGCGTACTGTATTCCTGTGACAGATAAACCATTTTTAGACTCAAAATCTCGAGATTTAAGCCTCATTTCGGTATTTTGAGAGTGCATTATTGAAGATAATTTCACGCTGAATCCAACGATACCCATAAGTCATTTGGTCAAAAAAATCAGTTAAATCCTTTTTATTCTCACCCCTTCAATTGTCAAGATGGCGACATTATCTTTAAACAAAGCAAAAACAAAGTTGCACCAGCCGACAGATGAAGCTAAACTAAAACTCTAGTTTACTCTAGTTGTGTGGTCTAACGCACACTCGTTTATTTACAAAGTTTGAGCATTCGATCCTGAATTGGGACGAGCATTAAACATTTTGCAGAATTAAAACATTCCATTCCATTCCATGTACCAAGTGTGAGCAGGATCTAAAAGGATCTATTCTAACTCGGGGGTTCACTTTATCAGTGAATTTTATTACGGCGCCATTGGGAAACTCACAAATTGATTCAATCTTGTGAATACTAAAAAGGCGGCGGCTTGAAATGATCTTCCGATAGCCGAAGTGGCAAATTTTCGTATTAATAAACCCTTATTAATATAAATACTGGGAAAAAATTACTATTTTACGCAAATCAGGTTACATTATAATAAAAGTAAATTATTTATAAATAAATATTTGAGGACATTTCACACAACGCCATCTAGTCCCAAACTAAGCAAAGCTTATACTATGGAGACCAGGGGGTGATCCCGAAACTTTGATTGCAATGCAACAGGAGAAAATTCCAGACTAACTATGTACATAAACTGCGTATTCAAACTGTCAAATCCATACAAATTTGTGTTTCTATCGGTTGCAATCGAGTAACATGATTGCCCAGCAGATAACTGTTACAATACTTAGATTCTTTTTGTTTATAAATAGATACATAGAATACAATATAACACCCAGACACAGAACAAATACCTGTTTATCAAACTAATGTTTGTTCTGGGTGGTAATTGAACACACAACCTATAAGTCAGAAGGCAGAGGTAACTACCAACTAAGCTATCAAGCCAGCCGATATTACTTAAAGATAAAAATTTAAATATTATTTAGAGCTGAAGCAATAGTTTTTCAATAAATTAAACTAGCTAACTTGTTTTTCTTTTAAATCACGTCAGATTAAAATAAAAACGTAAAACATCGAAGCCGATAAATCGTAGCTGTCCAAATCTGAAAGGCTATCCAAAAGGCAGTCTAGATAGGCACCCTAATAATTTAGACGTAAATTTCATTTCATTTCAATAAGCCCTTCAAACTGTATTAGCTCCATCCCCTGACCCGCATCAACCCGTGGGTCCGAAATAGAAAAAGAACTTTCAGGCGTTATAAAGAAAATTAACTGAACAGAAAAATGAGGGGTCAGCGCAAAATTAGTGCCCCGAAAACGGCGCCCGGGTTCTAAATATGCGATGCGGTGAATTTTGTCTGCTGTGAGTACCATATGTGAAAATTTAAAATTAACATTTGAGGATCTTTGTGAAGTCAGTTAACTTCATAGATTTTAATAAAAGGCGAAAAATAAGGAAGTAGCTTTTCAAAAGTGGCTGAGCATCACGCAATCGCTATTGGTCAATTGAGTTCTTGGATATCAATAAAATTCCAGGAACTGGTTAAGTTAAAAAGCGTAACGCGTTTATTTATCCATGTAATAGAAAAATATATTATCTACTATTTATTTATTATTTACTAGCTGACCCGCCCCGGCTATGCCGGCTAGCCGGATTGCTTGCACCAGTAGTGAGAAAGAGAACTGCTTTTTTTTTCAAACTCATATATTGTAATGAGCTATTTGACAATAAGCACTTTGTATGTATATATGCATAGTGAAATAACTTAATTTTAAGTACCTAATATAATTTTGACTTGTAAAAGTGCTAAAATTAGCCTATTTGCAATAAATCTTTTGACTTTGACTTTGACATTGACTTTATGCACGGGCTAATAGTGAGAATACTTCGTCTTCTTCTTTTCTCACCTTTCAAACCTTCCCTAGACCTCCATGAACATTTCAAGACCAAGATAAGGTAAACCCGTTCAGCCATTCTCGAGTTTTAGCGAGACTAACAAACAGCAATAGATTTATATATATATAGATTAATTTATTCATTTATTGAACACCAGCATAATGTACACTACTACAACAATAAAACAAACATTACATTACACACAAATACAATTATTGGTGAAGACTGCATGCAAGTAAATTAGCGAGTACTTTAAAACAAATTTGTATATAGTACAATTTTATAAGATTACTAGTTGTGCCCTGCGGTTTCACCCGCGGATAAAAAGTATTTTCATTATTGGCTCATCCCACAGGAAAATTTCACTTTTCCGGGATGAAATGTAACCTGTATTTTAATACAGTGTATATGCTATCTTGGTACCGAATTTCATCCAAATCCATGTAAGTTTAGTCTCAATTTACTAGCCAGAACTATACCAGGTACCTACGATATAAAACATCCCCGATTCGTTTTATAAACATTTTCCTATCGACAGCTGACAATTAATGGTCAACTTTTCAGTGCAATTCAATACTGGTGGATGAATGTACTCCGTAAATTTTTATGGGCAGTTGTATAACAGGATGCATAACAACGCGGGAACAATATCGTTATTCGGTCCGAGAGCATGACCATAGAGATGGGCGATATAGATATCGATAATATCCAGGAAGCACTTACACTGCGAAAGACGCAAGGGGCTAAGAGGGGTATACATTTATGTGAAGAGACGTTTTTTTGCTTTTGTTGGACTTTTACTAAAATAGGTACTGTATTATTATTATTTTATTTTAAGGAATATCTCGTAACTTTAAAGTATAGTCTCGCGTGACACTGCAGTGCTCTTACCAACCTGAGATCTCAGCACAGTTGGGTAATAAGATTACTCGACTGTGAGATCAGATCATAGTCTTATTTTCCCAGTATTTTCACTTGTTACAGTGTCCTCAAAACGGAATACAGTAGTGCTTGCGCAAACAAGCAGTAGCTTGGCGATAGAATAACTGGCGAAACGGTGATACCTATTTTATTTGCTTTCGTTTCAATCTTGTTGTGTTAACTCTTTGGGAATAAGACAATCATTATGACAAAAGCTGTAATAATTACTAAGGTAGGACTTTACTGCAAAGTTCGTCTAGGTAGGTACCACCGCTTTGCCAGTTATTTTGCCGCCAAGCAGTAGTGCGCAAGCACTGCTGTGTTCCGGTTTGAAGGGCACTATAGCTAGTGAAATTACTGGGCAAATGAGACTTTATGATCTGATCTCACAGTTTAGTAATCTTATTACTTGATTGTGCTGATGTCTCAGGATGACGTGCGCAGTGCAGCGTCACGCGAAACTCTATACTTTAGAGTTCCGAGTGACACTGCAGCTGATATGGGCAGCCGTGTCGTTTAACATCAGGCGAACGGCTAGCTCGTCACGTCATTCCTTAACATTAAAAAAAAAATCCACCTTAGTACAACTTTGCAGAAAAGTCCTTACCGCCTTAGTAATTATTACAGCTAAATAAACCATTAAAACTAAATACTAATACCACTACTATAGTTTTTCTGACTTATACTACGCTTTTGACATAGGAATCTGAATGAGACAGCAACAGAAAATAATCGCAATGATTTGCTTGAATATGCTTACTCTTACATGAATCTACGATAACAATTATTCTTATTATCGACAAAACAATCCAGTTCTATATGCCGTTAAACATTATGAGGATACGTCTGCTTGACCCTTCCTATTCTCCAGGGTGTGTGACCTCAATGCTTTGATTATGAAATGATGAGTTAGGCTTTGAAATTCTATAGCCCTGGAGGGTTGAACTGACTATAATAAGCATAATATTATCGATTACTCGACTTGTCCCAAAGGTCTTTACTGTATGGAAACTTGGTTCACGCTTAAATTATAATAAAACCTAATAATCAATAATAATAATAATAATCAATGTCAAGGTTTGCACTGGCACTTTTATAAGTCAAAGTGAGATGAGGTACTAAACATACTTAAATTAGGTTATATTACTAACTTTTAGCGGCACGTTCAATTTAGTTGTATACTGTAATTTTTTTATTTTTTTTTACTTCAACTAGGTGGTAGGACTTTTCTGCAAAGTTCGTCTAGGTAGGTACCACCGCTTTGCCAGTTATTCTGCCGCCAAGCAGTAGTGTGCAAGCACTGCTGTGTTCCGGCTTGAAGGGCACTGTAGCTAGTGAAATTACTGGGCAAATGAGACTTTATGATCTAATCTCACAGTTTAGTAATCTTATTACTAGATTGTGCTGATGTCTCTGGATGACGTGTGCAGTGCAGTGTCACGCGAACCTCTATACTTTAGAGTTCCGAGTGACACTGCAGCTGATATGGGCAGCCGTGTCGTTTAACATCAGGCGAACGGCTAGCTCGTCACGTCATTCCTTAACATAAAAAAAAAAACCTTGTCTAGCATTTGACCATGCTCTTACCTGATGGGAAGTGACGATGTGATAGAAGGTGTAGCATGCTAGCCAAGTAAATAATTTATAAAATAAAATAAAATGTTATGCTCACATTTTCATATTACTAACTGATGTTATAATTGTCACTTATCTGTCTTTTGTCATAAAGTCTGCAACCTGCCTAAGAGTTATTTATTCACATTTCATGTTTGTAGCTAGCTATTGGTAATCCGTTAATTGCTTTTTTTGTTACCTATACCTGTTAGTTTTATATTTTCATGTAATGTTGTTGATTACCTTAAGAAAAATAAAATAAAATAAAAATAATATAATAAATCTTTACACTGCAAGCTGTTCGTCTGTGGAATGCTCTTCCTACAGGAATTAGACACGCTGTCTCAGGCCATATTTAAAAAAATGGTTCCCAAATATTATGTCATGTTAACTGCTGCTATCTAGTATCATAATGTAACTTTTTCCTGCTTTTATAAATAAATATGTATTAGTTTAATTTATTATAAAATAAACGTGACGTAAAGAAAGGATATATTTTATATTTACCAAATTAAAGGTAATACTTTATATTTATGTGGATTTATTTTTATTCTAAATTGTTTTACACCACCGTGTATTATTTTTATCTTTTGATACTTTCCATCCAAAGGTTGTCTAGAAGAGTTCGCTATTAGCAATACGACCGCCCATTATTGCACTAAAACGTAAGATATATTTATTCATTTATGTAAATTTCATTGGTGAGACAGTAAAGAGTTATGTATCTATCTATTTATAATATTAAATGAATTATAATAATTTCTGAGTTGTAACCCGCGGGAAGAGATGGGGTGGTATTATTAACACCACCGTGTCCTGACGGCTGTAGTAAATAAATTCTTAATATTAAAGTTCATAACTTTTATCCATCATTTTCATCGATACAATTTGTATTTGAGTACAATTCCTCTTTAATCCATTCAATATAATTCAACTTAATATCGTATGCGTACTCAATTCAAGTCCCAAGTCGAGATCAATCAGTCCTGAAAATAATCGATTCAAACTCGCTGTTCCAGAAACATTTGCAGATCACACAAATCGGATTCAAGGATCCTCTAAACCTAACACACCCTTAGCTGCCTATTGTTACGCAAGCGTGGGTACTTGTTACAATGTCGAATTATTCGATAAAATAGATTTCAAGCACTTTTCCCTCTGAAGTTCTCGCTCCGAACGTGACATAATCAAGTCGCGATATCGAGAGGATTCGTAATCGTTTAATGTTTGTTAGCTTTTAGCCGTTATTTTTGATTGTCAGATGTTTAAGTATGAAGTTGAGTTTTGGCGGGAAAATGAAAAAGATCGCGTCGCCGCATTGTATTATTTTCCAAAACTGGTGTTATTTTCAGTGTTAGTGCATAAAATTGGTGGCATTTTATTTGTGAAGTGCTGGATTACACGCACGAGTGTGGGAAAGTGGTATAATGATGGTGAAACGTTTTTTTTCGTGTTGTTTCCAAAACTCCATAGAAGCTTCAAGTAAAGTTGCCACCACTTTACTAGGAGTATGACTTTGACTAGACTATGACTTAACTTGATGACTTCGACTGTGACTTGACACATATTTGCGTAAATATCATTAACTTGAAAAATTATCAATTACTTGACACTGGCTAAATACACAAAAGTGTGGAGCCAAAACATTTAAAAAAAAAGTATGAAATTTAATATTGCAGCGCTATAGCTAACCAAAGAACGGCATAGTATATTAGTAGTAAAATAAAGAGTAGTTACCATGACACATCTGGGGGTGATCGAGGAAATTCGATTCCAATGGAATAGGTTAAATGTCATTCCTAACCTGAAAATTTCCATACTAACTGTGCACGTAAGCTGCGTATTGAAACTGTCAAATCCACAGAAATTTGTGTTTGTATTTGTTGCATTGCAACTAGTTGGGTGATCGCCTATCTGCACCCCTACCGCGTAACCGTTCTGGAAATCGGCTTTGCTTGCCATCCTGCACGCGCCGATTAACAAGTCCACGAGTGCGAGCAAGAGAGAACACGAATACGATCTCCACCAGACTTACGCGGTAAGGTCCCTGGTCAAGCGTCTGATTGAGAAACAAGATTAATTAATTAATTTATTTATTTTAAATATATTGTCATCAGTAAATAAAAACTGATTGATAGACAGACAGATAACATAATTGAAGGGGTGAGAACAAAAAGGGTTTAACTGATTTTCACTAAATGACTTATAGGTATCATTGGATTTAGCCTGAAATTATCTCCAATAATACATTCTCAAAATATCGAAATGAGGTTTAAATCTCGAGATTTTGAGTCTAAAAACGGTTTATCTGTCACAGGAATACAGTTCGTTTATCATAAAAACATTATTATATTTATTTTATTATATTATATTTTTACAGTAATTGTATGAATTAGTACTATATTTAGTATTTTAAAAGAGAATTAAAACATTTTCAAGCTGCTGAAACTTACATAAACCTTTTCTATTACCTTATAAGCACTGTACATTAAAATGACGCCGTTGAAATTTAAAGTAAATTTTCTTGAAACTATCAATTTGACAGTTAAACCCTTTTTACTCTCGACCCTCCAATTATATGTAAGTACAGCAGCTTTAGTGGCAGCCACGTAAAAAAGGATGGATTTTTTGCAATTCGGATGTTGTTTCGTTATAGGTACAATAATAGTCTTTTTTAAATTAATCAGTGCATATTTTTCTTTTAAATAGGTTTACACAGTCCTTTATTTCTTTCTACTGACGCCTGTCTGTCTAGAAAAAATCGCTAGGACCGATAAGACCGCTTATTGTTATATAAATTCATTACATAAATAAGATATATTTTATTTCTGCATGTTTATTTAATTGTAGAGACAATAGAAAGTACTCTATGTACTCTAAAATGATCGTACATCATTTTATTAGTATTAAGCCTTAGACTTTACTAGGTGGTAATACTTTTCTACAAAGTTCGTCTAGGTAGGTACCACCGCTTTGCCAGTTATTCTGCCGGCAAGCAGTAGTGTGCAAGCAGTACTGTGTTCCGGTTTGAAGGGCAATGTAGCTAGTGAAATTACTGGGCAAATGAGACTTTATGATCTGATCTCACAGTCGTGTAATCTTATTACCAGACTGTGTTGATGTCTCAGGATGATGTGCGCATTGCAGCAGTCATGCGAAACTTGACACTGTTCTGTTATGGGCGGCCGTGTCACTTAACGTGAACGACTAGCTCGTCACATCATTCAATAACATAAAAAAAAAAGATATTGCCTTGGCCCTGGGTAATAAAACCTAACAAATGAAAATACTTATCAGTGGTCTGTAGCGTATAAAAATAATGTACGTCGTCGAATACAACATGAAAAATACGGATATTTTACGTTATTTTGGATGACAACAGTGATTTCCTTAGAAACTAGCTCGTTTATATTATTATCTCGACCCGGAAAGAAAAAAGAGCAACAAAGCACGCCAAACATCCGAACCATCTTCCGGAAGAACAACCGGAAATGACACCACATTACACTAACACAAAAAAAGCATAAAAGAACATGGAATAATATGTACAGAAGATTTGGAGGTAACGTATGTGTACAAGTATTGTGTATATTTAATTTTCCTTAAGCTTTTACTTGGGGTGAAAAGGGGTGGATGTTGTAAAAAGGGTAACTTTACACCTGCGTAACATTACGAACATTCGGTTGGTAAACAAATGTGAGCCTAGCTAATGTAAAGCGAAGGGCAGGACGGTTCAGAACCTTTTGGGTTGTAGAGACAGAAAATTGTAGAGGTGCCTTTGATTCCCCACTTCCCCGCCAACCTATTATAAAAAAAAATATACCTAGCAGTTATGCAAGTTGTAGATTTCGCTCCACTCCGCCATTTTAAAACTATCCCAAATATTGGTTCTGCAAGAAATTCCTGGTTTTTGTATAGTTAAAAAAATGTCATATCGTACGCGGAAGTAAAAGCATTGGCCGAAGATCGATAACGATGGCGATTACTGGTGCGACAAGAGTAGGACTACGACAAGAGGTGAAGAAATCACTGAAAATTATGGCTTGGAATGCAAATGGGCTCCTAAAACATCTCAATGAACTGCAGGTAGTCCTGAACACTGAAAACGTTGATGTGACTGAATCATATATTAAAATTAAAGGTTATAAAACTTATCATGCGAGACATCCCGATAATACTGCCAGAGGAGGTAGCACCATTATAATAAAAGAAAATATTTACCATTACGAAGAACTTAAGTATGAAGAACAACATATACAAGCTGTGGCTGTTTGTGTCAGAACTAAGCGCTATCCTGTCACAATATCAGCCATCTATTGCCCACCCAAACATGCACTGAAAGTAGAGCAATAGAAAAGTTTCTTAGAAAAACTTGGTGACAGATTCCTATTCGGAGGTGATTTCAATGCTAAGAACACTTTTTGGGGATCTAGGCTAACAACAACGAAAGGAAAAGAGCTACTCAATGCAATTAGAGAAATTAAGTGTGACGTCATATCAACAGGAAAACCTACCTATTGGCCCACTGACTCCCAAAAGGTACCAGACCTTATTGATTTTTTCATTTATAAAAACATATCGTCTAGCTTTCTTCATATTGAAGAAGGCTATGATATGAGTTCAGACCATTCACCGATAATATTAACTTTAAATGACAACATTATTCAAAAAGAAAACCACCCATCGTTAGTGAATCATAAAACCGACTGGGAAAGCTTTCAGTTAGATTTAGATCAAACTATTGATTTGAAAGTTCCTCTGAAAGAACCAAAACAATTAGAATTAGAGGTGAGAAAACTAATAACAGATATTCAACATTGTGCCTGGTGTAATACACCTGAGTTGAAAACAATAATTAGGGATAATTATTATCCTACAGAAATCAGAATTCTCATAGCCAATAAAAGAAATCAGCGGCAGAAATGGCACAGTACAAGAGACCCAAAGGATAAAAGAATATTAAACAATCTTACAAAACGAATCAAAAGAGAAATTCAGAATTTTAAAGATAAAAGTATGGACATGTACCTTAAAAAACTAACAAGTGATCGTTCAACAGATTATTCTCTGTGGAAAACAACAAAAAATTTGAAAAAGCCAATTATGCAGATCCCACCTATAAAGACAGTCGACGGGTGCTGGGCTATAAATAATGAACAGAAAGCAAGTAGGTTTGCTGAATATCTGGAGCAGATTTTTCAACCTAACGGAATTGGTGATCTAGATAACACCAATGGTGTTATGCTAGATCAAAACTCACAGATCGAGTTAGATATTAAACTTGTAACTCCAAAAGAAGTATATAATGAAATCAAGCATCTGAAACTAAAAAAATCTCCTGGTTACGATCTTATTACTGCAGAAATACTTGTGAAACTTCCACGGAAAGCCATAGTTAAGCTGACAACTCTCATCAATGCTACATTCAGACTTCAATATGTACCTGATGTGTGGAAAGTAGCAGAAGTCATAATGATACCAAAACCAGGTAAACCACCACATGAGGCAACATCATACAGACCGATATCTTTGCTGCCGATAATGTCGAAACTGTTTGAAAAACTACTTCTGAAACAATTAAAAACTATTGTAGCAGATAAAAAGTTAATTCCTGATTACCAATTTGGTTTCAGAGAAAAACACTCTACAATAGATCAGGTGCATAGAATCACTAACATTATTGAAAACGCATTAGAAGAGAAGAAAGTTTGTACTACCATTTTTCTAGATGTCGCGCAAGCATTTGATTAAAGTGTGGCACGAGGGCCTGATACACAAATTACGAAATATGCTGCCAAAAACATTTGCTGATATATTAAAATCGTACATAACAGAAAGGAAGTTCAGGATAAGACAAGAAGAGGCTTATTCCGAACTTAAGCAAATAAAAGCTGGAGTACCACAGGGAAGTGTACTAGGTCCGGTCCTATACTTATTGTACACTTGTGATATGCCAAAAATAGAAAACAACACCATTGCAACCTTTGCGGATGACACTGCCATCATGGCTACAGGAGGAAACCAAGAGGAAGCCGTCGAAAAAGTCCAATCAGCTATAAATAAAATTTATGATTGGACTAACAAATGGAGAATAAAACTTAACGAAAGCAAGTCTATACACATTGATTTTACAAACAAGAGACCACATTACTACCCGGTATTTATAAACAACCAACAAATACCGTACGAAAATACAGCCAAGTATTTAGGCATGACACTTGACGCAAAGCTTCGCTGGAAGGCTCATGTCAAAAAGAAACGCGATGAACTACAGCTTCGCTACAGGAAGTTGCACTGGCTGCTTGGGAAGCATTCTTCGTTGTCTGTACACAATAAGATACTTTTATACAAACAAGTCCTCATGCCAATATGGACTTATGGTATTCAGTTATGGGGCTGTACCACACAAAACAATATACAGATCATCCAACGTTTTCAAAACCAAGTACTGCGGTGCGCTGTAAATGCACCTTGGTATATCAGAAACGAGGACCTACACCGGGACCTAAAGGTAGACCTTGTTGCTGACGTCATAAAGAAATTCGCTGAAGCTCATGAACGAAGGCTTCACCACCATGTGAATGTCGAGGCGATCCAGCTCCTCGATAGCACGGATATAGTGAGAAGACTAAAAAGGAAAAAACCTTTTGAGTTAGTTTAGTGATAGTGATATTGAATCCATAGTGTAGTGAGTGTTACTTAAAAAGACTCATGAACAAAGTGTCTTCCCCTTAATAGAGACATTAAGAAAAGTGTTAATGGACACATTCTTATGATTAGTTTAGCAAATTAAGTCAAATTTAAATTACTTATTAGCCGTAGTGATGGCTAGATTGTAATTTTAATAATGTACTATTAAGGTACCTCATTAAAAAAAAAAAAAAAAAAAAAAAGAGTAGGACTCTTAAATAATAAGACCAGGAGAAGAAATTGTATTATAATAATTGAAGGGTTGAGAATAAAAAGGATTTAACTGACAAATTGACAGTTTCGAGAAAATTGACTTTAAACGTCAACGGCGTCATTTTTATGTAGAGTGCTTATAAGGTAATAGAAAAGGTTTATGTAAGTTTCAGTTGCTTGAAAATGTTTAATTTCTATTTAAAATTACTAAATATAGTACTAATTCATACAATTACTGTAAAAATATAATATAATAAAAGAAATAAAGTAATGTTTTTATGCTAAGCGTACTGTATTCCTGTGACAGATAAACCATTTTTAGACTCAAAATCTCGAGATTTAAGCCTCATTTCGGTATTTTGAGAATGTATTATTGGAGATAATTTCACGCTGAATCCAACTATACCCATAAGTCATTTGGTCAAAAAAATCAGTTAAATCCTTTTTATTCTCACCCCTTCAATTGTCAAACCTATTCACTAAATTGTGTCGAAAATTGGTTGTGAAATGTGACTTGTCAAGGAGAGCCCCACTCCGCCATTTTAAAATTTTCCCAAATATTGGTTCTGCAAAAATTTCCTGGTTTTTGTATAGTTGAAAAAAAGATACATGTCATGTCGTACGGGAAGGATAAAGCATTAAATAAGAAGAAGAAGAGAAGAAATATCATTATAATAATTGTCAAACCTGTTCACTAAATTTCACGAAAATTGGTTGTGAAACGACGTGGACATACGAAATAATTTTTGCTCATGGCTTAAAAGAGACGCCTCGCTGGAGCTTCACGCTCGCTAGGTCAAAAAGGGGTTAACGTGATTTTAATTGTCGTAATATGATAGTAAGAGTTCCGTAGGATATATTAAAGGCACATTGTTAAGTTAGTTTGAGCACTTTTAGGTTCCCAAATAGCTATTTTCAAGCAATTTCCAATAAAAAAAACAATTCCTGATGCTCTTGCTGTCATTCATGAGAATATTCCAGTCTATATTTCGTACTTCATCATTAGGTTCTCACCAAATAGATATAAGTACTTAAAGAATACCTATACCTTTACAAAGAATTTTATTTAAGTTGATGCCTTATAAATAATTGTTTCTCAATATAATTGATGGCAACGAAAAAGAAACACATTAGCATACATAAATTTTTCGATATAGTCATAGACAAAAATCTACAAAAAACACACAAAAAATACAGATTATTACAAAAAGAAACTATGTTCTGTTTAAAGTTAATACTAACTATATGAAACCGCTGTTAAATTCCAGTTCGATAACAATATGATTCCCTTATCAAGACAACACCAGAATAATCGGAATATTTGTTAATTTTTGACTTATAATTTATACAGACAGTCCTTATTATAAGCTCCATCATAATGCTAGGCTTTTCTTACTTGACATTTCTAATCCCCTTCCTATGTTGTAAGGTCAAAACAAAGTAAATGCAAACTTAGTGCTCAGTAGATTTTATGACAGGACATAAACCTTCTCCTTTTCTACATGCTACCGTATTAACTTACTAATCTGGGTTTCTACGATAGTAACTCAGGCATGTTACTTGTATGGGCAATAATATTATTGGAACGAGACACTGAAATCTGACTCTTATTACAAAACAATTTGTCGTAATCATCAAAATGACATCTGTCAGAAAGCTGGTGATTAGATAAGATCACCCAGAATGGGTAGAGTCAAGTATATTTGGGTTACACTGATTTGAAAGTTGTCTTAGGCAGACCAAATATTATTGACGCCCATAATAACAGAGAGTGCAGTCAAACTAGACTACCCGTCAACTACTGATACAAGAGGTGGCTCTAAAGTTTAGGCTACTCACTCTAGGCATTTATCATTCTTCTATTTATTGCTATCTCTCTCTTTTCTTTCTCTCTCGCTCTCGTTCTTTTTCTCTCCATCTCTCTGACTCTTATTTTATGAAGAATGAATAGGTGTTTTCTACCCCAAAATGAGGTTGTTAGACTATACCTTCTAGTGTTATATTCAGCCTCATGGTGAGTTTGATTCAAGCCAATGGAAAATGACAACTCAAATCCAACCCAATGACAGCTTCTGTGGTGTGGTGGTCGGCTCATTACCCGGAGGCAGCGGGTTTGCTTCCCGCGGCAGGATAATAACAGCGCAAAATCTTGGTCTGCGTCTATAGGTATTGTGGGATTATGGTGCTCCTAGATCCTGGGTCCTTAGATACAGGATCTATGTATGTGATCGTTGGGCATTATTTATTTATTTTAATATCATTAATTACGTCACCCATTAAAAACTAATGATCACACCTTTGAGTACTATATTTTGAGTACAAAAAATCTGGATTTCATGCTAAGTAGTATATCCTTTATGTCCATTTATATAAAGTTCACAATGAATGGAAAATCCAAAATAAAATCTTCTAAAAATATTATTGTTATTGATGTGACACGAAACGGAGGTCCGATTTAATATCGTATCGCTTTCATTTCAGCTGATTGGTTATGAACAATTTTAGTGCCCACAATACCGACACTGTGAGTACTGAAACCTTGATTCGGACTGCATCATAGTGATCTTAGATACTGTGTCACAGTGTACTAAAAGCGGGCGCAGTTATAACACGAGACAGTTGACGGCCACGAGAAAATTGGACTTCTATTTTCAGCGCTTCACACTATAACGTAGAAATGGGACGCTGCATTAGACAGCCAAGTATAGACCCTCGAGCGCTGTATTTTAAAAAGCGCTGCAATTCAAAGTACAGCATTTGTTTTTTTAACTGAGTAGATGTAATTCTGACTGACTGAGAAGAGATGGCGTGACGAGCTAGCCGTTCGCCTGATGTTAAACGACACGGCTGCCCATATCAGCTGCAGTGTCACTCGAAACTCTAAAGTAGAGGTTCGCGGGACACTGCACTGCGCACGTCATCCAGAGACATCAGCACAATCTAGTAATAAGATTACTGAACTGTGAGACCAAATCATAAAGTCTCATTTGCCCAGTAATTTCACTAGCTACAGTGCCCTTCAAACCGGAACACAGCAGTGCTTGCGCACTACTGCTTGGCGGCAGAATAACTGGCGAAGCGGTGGTACTACCTAGACGAACTTTGCAACAAAGTCCTACCACCTAGTAAAGTAATTCAACAGTTTTATAGGTTAAGATTGTGATGAGGCTGATATCGATCGCACGCTGCCCAAGTGGTTAAGTAAAGTGATATTTTCTCAAGGTACCTAATAAATCACAGATAAAAAAAGTTTATAGCTAGTTTATTTAAATCTACTATATTAATAATAATAATAATAATAATAACTTCCAACGATCACATACATAGATCCTGGATCTTAACTAAGATTCCCTGTATCTATGAATCCAGGAACTACAAGGACCATGGTCCCACAACACCCACACACAGAACAAGTAATTGCGCTTTTTTTGTGCACAAATACTTGTCGCGGGAATCGAACCCGCCGATCCCGGGTATGAGCCGACCTGCTCAACCATCAGTATGTACTATATAAATAATGTATTATACAGATATATTATTACATTTAGGATTCCCTGTGTCCTAGACCTAGGAACTACGAGGACCATGATCCCACAAGACCCAGACTCGGAACAAGTATTTGCGCATAATACTTGTTCTGCCGCTTGAATCGAACCCACTACCTCCGGATTATGAGCCTACCCGCTCAACCACCACACCACAGAGGCTCAGAGAAGAAGATCTCGGAAAATAATTTTTGAAATGGGTTCATAATTGGCGAAAATATCGATAAAAATACACAAAAAAATACATACAGACGAACATGATAGTACCTCCACCTTCTTGGATGTCGGTTAAAAATTGAAAAAAAAAAATTCTCGATAAAAGGGATTGAAAAAAAAATCCTAAAATAAATTAACCTAAAACACGTTCAATTAGCAAACTTTCTCGGGAAAACTTTCATAAAATTATTCTTCATCAAAGAGACTCCATCAGCAAAGCTCATTAATATTAACTTGACAGTAACTTATAACTCTCATTAGGTGTCATTTTCTGTCCATACAATTCATCGAACTCAATTTGTTTTCATTAAAAGCTACGAAATACATTTATTTGTTTTTGCTCTGAGAGAGAAACACAAAAGATGCTATAATTACATTAAAAATTATGTTACAGATGTATAAATGGAGTTGATATTCTGCATAACTATAAGTGTTCAATTTTCGTTATTTTTATGAAAACAACTTGGTATCCCTAAGAGACCTAGGCTATTTAGTAGTTTTTAACTAGCAACACTTTCTGTTTTGTCGTTTTCACCGTCCGTCGAAGGCGGTTCGTTTTTATCGCAAAAATATATTTTAGTTAAATTTAAGACTTTGATACAGACTAAATACTATTCTACCAGTAATACTATTGGTTTTTTTCTTGACTATCGATAGACTGTGATTATATCGATAGTCAACTGATGTTGGACTAATGATAGTCAGCACTAGTACTAGCTGAGCTTTTGCAAAAGTCTTACCACCTTGTCATATTTTTATATTTTTTGTTCATTGTATATCTATCTGAAATGTCGTCTCCAAATCGTCATTTTTCTACCACTTCGCATTTCCGTACAGCATTCATCATATTATAATATTACTTAATATTACTGTGCCGAAACAAAAATACAATCAATCAACGTCTGTAAAAAGTGTGGTCTACAAAAGGTATTCTTTACTTTTTTGTAATAGATCAGCGAGCCCTCATGAGTGTGTCGCATTTGGTAATATGTTGTTCGTGAGAAACAGTTGACATACGAAATGAAAACTGATGACGGCTCTCCATCTTTGTGTTATTTTTGGAATAAATTGAAGGGTTGAGAATAAAAAGGGTATAACTGTCACATTGACAGTTTCGAGAAAATTGACTTTAAACTTCAACGGCTTTATTTTAATGTCGAGTGCTTACAAGGTAATAGAAAAGGTTTATGTAAGTTTCAGTTGCTTGAAAATGTATTAATTATATTTTAAAATACTAAATATAGTACTAATTCATACAATTACTGTAAAAATATTATATAATATAATAATGTTTTTATGCTAAGCGAACTGTATTCCAGACTGATAAACAGTTTTTGGACTCAAAATTTCGAGATTTAAGCCTCATTTCGGTGTTTTGAGAATGTATTATTGTAGATAATTTTACGCTGAATCTAACCATACCCATAAGTCATTATGTGAAAAAAAAAAGTTAAACTCTTTTTGTTCTCACCCCTTCAATTGTGTTATGGCTAATCTTTGGTATATTTAATTTTATATATTTACTAGGTGGTAGGACTTTTTTACAAAGTTCGTTTAAGTAGATACAACCGCTTTGGCAGTTATTCTGACGCAAAATAGTAGTGTGCAAGCACTGCTGTGTTTCGATTTGAAGGACACTGTAGCTAGTGAAATTACTAGACAAATGAGACCTTATGACCTAGTCTAGTAATCTTATTGCTACATTTTTTACATTGCTAACTGCACAAAAATAACATTTTAATAGTGAAATTGGAGAATAATTTCCACGCATGCAGTAAATTTATACAAAACCAGATGTTGATTAAAATTGTTCCTAACAAAAAATTTTTTTTTCTTCATTACAATATAACGGTGACATAAGTAAAATCTCCATCGTTCGCTGTACCATACCACCGCTGCACTTATCTCATATACTCTCTACCACTACCAAAGACTGCACTGCACTACCCCGCGCGCTCAGGTGAGGCCCGATCCTTTGACAAATCACTATCGGGGGTTAATGCTTCTTTACCAGTAATGATGCTAAGCTAGACTAAAATATGTTACAGTTTTTTAATATAGGACCAGCTCATGATGAAGAAAGAAAGAAGAAGAAGAAAGAAGAAGAGAGAAGGAGAAGAACAAGTCACCGTCTACTTTTGCATTTATGGTTTAAGAATATATTTGGTCAAAGAATAACAGATCACTTAAAGAGACTTACTTTTTGTCCATCCAAATGTCGTGAGGAAGAGAACGCTGTTCAGCGATAAGACCGCCCATTTTAACACTAGTTCATAAAGTTTCTTTAATACTTGTATATTTCATTGGTGGAAGAATAAAAGATTATCTATCTATCTATCTCTATCTAACCGTTTTTTTTTTATAGATGGTAGTTCCATACCTTGACTGGCCCGTTAGCTCAGTTGGTATCCCTGCCTTCTGAACTGCAGATTGTGGGTTCGATTCCCACCCAGGTCAAACATTTGTGTGATGAACATCGATGTTTGTTCTGTGTCTGGGTGTTATATTTTATTCTATGTGTGTATTTACAAACATAAAAAAATCTTTGCTTAGTTTGGTGCTAGATGACGCCGAGTGAAATGTCCACAGATATTTATTATTTACTAGTTGCGCCCTGCGAATAAAAGGTATTTTAATTGCTTGCTCATCCCACGGGATAATTTCACTTTTCCGGGATAAAATGTAGCCTACATGTCAATGCAGTGTATAAGCGCTATCTTGGTACCGACTTTCATCCAAATCCATTCAGCCGGTTGAGCGGGAAAGAGTAACAAGCATACACACATACAAACTTTCGCCTTTATAATATTAGTGTGATTATTATTATACCTATTCAACCTTCAGCATTCATCACCTTTAGTTGAATGACGTCAACTGCTGAACAAAAGCCTACATGTTTAAGTAGTTAGTGTATAAAGCGCCGCTTAGATCGGGTATATTAATGCATCAAGCGACTGCCCGCGGCTTGAACCATCAATTTTTTCCGAAAACTACAACCTTGGAGTCTTCAAATCGAGAGTGAATAGGTATTTTCTGGGCAAGCGTGTTAAATCCTAGACCATACGTCGCTTATCATCAGGTGAGATCAAAAACAAGCCTGTGAAACAAAAAAAAACGAATGTACTTTAGACCACATGACACAAGTAAAACTTCTTAGTTTAGCTCCATCTATCGGCTGGTATAACTTTGTTTTTGCTTTGTTAAATGTTAACTCGTTTAAAGAAGCTTGACAATATAATTGTAAATTGACATTTTACCGGACATTACAACATATTTTTTATTTCATTGTTTGATAGGTTTGCGTTTGACCACTATCGCACCTGATGGTAAGTAACGATGCGGTCTAGGATGTAACACGCTTGCCTAGAAGATACCTGTTCACTCTCGATTCGAAAACTCCCATATTAATACAAATCGTAATTCTAGTGGAACACTACCTTATAACAGCTTTGTAAGAGCTGGCAGTAATCTAGGTCGCCATTCTTAAAATCCAGATGAATGACACTGACCGTGAAAGAGATCATTCACAATCAAGGATTTCGCAAAAATCTTTATTCCTAGTTCTATCTCTTGGAGAGTAAGTGTGACCCAATGGTGGTGGCTATGGTTTGAATGCCCGCTTGAGTCCACTCTTGCTTACTTACTTTTATGTAACAAATACACTTTGCCCGTAAAAAAGGAATAAGTGTATGAAAAGTGCTATTTATTTTCCAATACTACAGCTTTCGTGCAATCTAAATATATATAACTCAAAGGTGACTGACTAATATAGTGATCTATCAACGCACAGCCCAAACCACTGGACGGATCGGGCTGAATTTGGAATGCAGTTATATGTTATGAAGTAGGCATCCGCTAAGGATTTTTCGAAATTCCACCCTTAAGAGGGTGAAATGGGTGGTTCAATTATTTTCGCGGGCGAAGCTGCGGGCAGAAGCTCGTTTTAATATAATTGTGATAAACCTAAAATCATAATTGTAATTATTTCAAAAAACTATTACAACTTTTAAAGTAAAAGAAAAATCAATAAAATAAAGCGGAATCATTTATTACAAACTAATCTTGCCGCACTAAAAAAGGATACAAAATATTTCAATTTACACTGGCCCTCGCTAATACCTTTGCGTAAAATATTTCGCATGGAAGGATTACTGGACTGTATTCGATATCCATTAAGTATTGATCCAGTTACTGGAACGTGTGCTTGTGTATTGCGCAAAATGCGTACTTTAAACAAAAAGAAAAGAAATTGTTCCAAACTTTTGTGTGTTGCGCAAAATGCGTACCTTAAATGAGAAGAAATAATTTGTTCCAAACTTTTCATGCCGAACCTTTGCTTATTGTTTTATTAAATAAAAACTTTATTCGTCTAAGAATAGGTACGAAACATCTTCAGTCATAGCAATGTACGATTTAATTAATGAAATTCTTCAAATAAACTTTAAATAATTAATTTTGACTTTCTGTCTAGAGTATGTGAAATAATTATAGATATTTTACATTAATATTTTAGATCAAGCAAGAAAAATAATATGAGCTTACTCTCACATTGTGAAGTTGAATAAAGGTTATTCTATTGTAGTTATAGTCATGGTTATTTATTCACATGAAAAATACACGTCAATTATAAATAAAGGTACACAGGTACATGGCAATTATTTTTAGGTGTATGACTATACATATAAAATATATTATTATCGTTAAAATTTTTCCAAATAAAATGTATAACAACAATAAAAAATAAAAAGATGTCAAAATAAAATAATAAAAAAAAGTCAAAATAAAATATTTAAAAATATAATTGCAATGTCTTAATTTTAAGTACCGAATATAATTTTGACTTGTAAAAGTGCTAAAATTAGCCTATTTGCAATAAATCTTTTGACTTTGACTTTTTAGTATTTTTTCTGAAAACATCGATTTCATTGATTTTTATTCTACACTATACACTGTCATACTATACGATAATCTGTTTATTTATATTTATATTTATTATATTTACATTATAATTTCATCTTCGAAGAAATAAGATAAAACAAAGATTTTCTTATAACAGTTAAAATCTGTGGCAAAGATATTACAGGCATATTTATTTGTTACACTTTTGACAGCCTCTCCGGTGTGGTGGTTAAGCAGGTTGGCTCATAACCCGGAGGTGGCGGGTTTGATTCCCGCAATGGGACAAGCATTTGTACATTATTATTTATTATTTTATTTTATTTGGGGGGGCTTACAGCTATCATAAAAAAACTAAATTATGACATAACCTCGTATTATCGAACTAGTTTCTGCCCGTGGCTTTGCCCACGTGGCCTATAGGAAACGAAGAAGATTTTTTTATAGATAATTCAACCACTCCTTATGGGTGTAATTTCGAAAAACCCTTTCTTAGCGGATACCTAAACTTTACAAAAAGCACACTCTTCAAATTTCAAGTCTCTGGGGTCAGCGGTTTTAGCGTGTGCGTTGATATATATTATAAGTTAGTCAGTCAGCCTGTACTTTGTATTTTATATTTATATATATCTTTATATTAATATATTTGTGGGCAGGAAACGGGTTGTGGGTAGGTTGCAACCTATATAACTATAGGCCTTCAGCATGTCCGCACCGCGCCGTGTCTGGAACAAGAATGATTCGCAGTACACCGAGCGGTCCCTTTTTATAGCCAGATGGGTAGGGAAGCGATGACAAACGCCAGTATTGCCACTGTAATAAATTTAAATGCTGCCACAGAGTAAATTACGGTACTGCCCGCTGCGCATAGAGTTTATAACTGGACGTAGCCGCCGTCACGGCCATACTGACGTGCGTACGTCCTCGTACGCTTAACTTCACTTTGTACTTGGTGAGGGACATAAGTACCAGTGTTATTGCTCGTTCATCCTGACAATTACATTGAGTTAAACTTGGAGTCAAAGTCAAAAGATCAGGTTTCAATTTGATTAGTCAAAAGCATTTTAACCTGCCAGTCATCGTCAGGGTTAACTCTGGTCTCCTCTCCACAAAGGCCATTTACAAAGAGTTGTAATTGAAGGGTTAACCCTTCAGGACCATCAGTATCCATTCATTTACAAAAAGTGGACTGGATGGTGCTAGACCGGATAGATATCCCTTTAGCAACCAAAAATCAACAAACTAATACCTTATCCCTTCATTTATAAAAATGGACCGGATAGTACTAGACCGGATAGATATCCCTTTAGCAACCAAAAATCATCATTTACCTTATCCCTTCATTTATAAAAAATGGACCGGATAGTGCTAGACCGGATAGATATCCCTTTAGCAAACAATAATCATTATTCCAACTCATATCAATTAGTGCTAGACCGGATAGATTATCCCTTTAGCATTCAGACACATTTTTTGATCAGTCAGTCTTACACTCTCTTTTCTTTCTTTTTTTTCTCTTTTTTTTACTTTTTTCTCTTTTTCTTACCCTTTTTTTCTCTTTTTTTTCTCTCACGAATCATTACTTTTTTTACCATAACTTTTATTCTCTTTTTTTTCACTGGTCCGGGTTAACCCTGCAACTAAATTTGATATTAGTATCACCCGCCGTCACGTCATCATTCACGTCACGTCAAGTTTCGTGTTGCTTAATGTGATGTGGAAATGGGCATCCCACTTCTGATGTGGGCAGGAAACGGGTTGTGGGTAGGTTGCAACCTATATAACTATAGGCCTTCAGCATGTCCGCACCGCGCCGTGTCTGGAACAAGAATGATTCGCAGTACACCGAGCGGTCCCTTTTTATAGCCAGATGGGTAGGGAAGCGATGACAAACGCCAGTATTGCCACTGTAATAAATTTAAATGCTGCCACAGAGTAAATTACGGTACTACCCGCTGCGCATAGAGTTTATAACTGGACGTAGCCGCCGTCATATTAATATTTTATATTTATATTAATATATCTATATTATTATTTTTGAAAATGCTACTACTTGAAGCACGAACAGATAAATACTAAAGTAACGTACACTCGCAACTCTAGATTAAATTCTTGTAAGTATTTATACTCCGTACGTTTGTATCGTTTATTTTCAAGGTGTAATGGAACAGATATTCACATAATCATCACATCAAACAGCCGGAAGACGTCCACCGCTGAACATGGCTTCCCCATAAAATACCGCTTTGAACAGTTAGGTTAAAAAACAGTTATTCCTTTTATCGAACTGTTTACGTCAGTTTACGCTACCAAACTCTTCTACTAATCTTTTACTGTTTCCAGTACCAGGACAGATGCAAACAAACTCGTCGGATTTTTTGCCCGTAAACTGCCCCGCAGAAGATTAACGGTACGAGTGAAATGTAGCTCGTAGTTTACGTTTTTATTGGGGCTAGTTTATTACTTATTTTATTGGTTTTCGTTGCCTGGTGTAATTAATTTTTGAAATATTTTTCGGGTTCCGCCGTTAACGTACTTACGAGGTTTCTAACCAAAGTGGGTTTGTGAGTGGGTGGTTGGGAAGTGGGTTTATACTTTTGCATTTTGATGACATACCTAAACATTGAAGAAACAGAAAAATAAGAAGAATCATGATATTATTATGTGAAATTATTAATTATTTATATATCTGAATTATGAATAACATAAGAAATATAGAAAACTCCTAGGTGGTAGCACTTTTCTGCAAAGTTCGTCTGAATTAGATTGTGTTGACGTCTCCTGATGCAATCAGTGGAGTGTCACGTGAAACTCTATATGAAGTTCCGATTGACACTGCAACTGATCAACTGATATGGGCAGCCGTATCGCTTAACATCAGGTGAACGACTAGCTCCTCACATCATTCATTAATATAAAAAATTACCTTCCAAAGAAATTAATGGTGTACATTGATTTTTTATTTATTCCGTATTATAGAATGTAACTCGAACCGAAATTCAGTTCAAAAACCATTACGAAATCAAATGATCGGACGCGAAGATTAGATCCGGTCCCAATTCTGCGAAACAGAACATTTAATACTCAATTACTTAGTTCCAAGTTATCGGGATCAATTAGATGGTCAGGTAACGTTATTAAACCTCAAACTGTTTCATTAACACTATCCATCCAAATTGATTACGCCAAAATTTCGACCGATAACTGTGTACTAGTCCATTTTGGCATTCAACCGCAGGATGTCATAGGCTAAATGCTTACAGTAAGTTTAGTTCTAATGGCCCGATAGCTCAGTTGGTGCTATGCCATCGTAAATGTAGGTTGTGGGTTTGGTTCCCATAATTGATGTTTGTTTTGTTTTTTCTATGTATGTCTATGTATTTACAAACAAAAAGTATATAAGTATTGTGTCAATAATTTGGTCAGCATAGAAAAAGCTGTACTTAGTTTGGCGATAGATGGCACAGTATAAAATAATAATAATAACGCCAATTAAATTAAAGCCATTCTTAAGTTAGTGCCTGTAAATTATTCCTGTAATGTGGTGTTTCAATAAAGAAAGAGTTTTATCTATCTAACGCCCGCAAATCACATACATAGATCCTGGACTCTAACTAGGATTCCCTGTATCTAGGGAACAAGGAACTACGAGGACCATGGTCCCACAACACCCAGACATATCACAAATATTTGCGCCTTTTTTCTGTGTACAAATACTTGTCCTGTCGCAGGAATCGAACCCACCACCTCTAGACTACGAGCCAACCTACTCAACCACCACACTACAGAGGCTGTCAAAATTATAAGTTCACAAATGTTTATTAAGTATTATTATTAATTAAAACTCAGTATCGTAGGCAGCCTGTGTAAGCCCAGAGTGGCGTAAGGCTAATTTCAAATCATATTACCTAGCTCGAATTTCAGCTCAACCCGCACTTCAATAATGTAACACCACATTTTATGCTGGTCAGAGCCATCTAGTTTAAATTTACGGAACCAAGATTTATGTTGGTTCTTGGTGTACTGGTTTTATTGCGCTGTGTCAATGTCCACCGTCCAGCACTTTCATCCTGCTGACCCGATGCGTTAATTAATTGAACGTATAAGTTAATTTCGCATGGGTTGAAACAGGATGAAGAAAAACATGGGACTGACCCTATAAAGGTAAATGTTTACGACTTTAGAAAAAAATTGGGAAGATTTTATATTTTAGCTGGCTTTCTTAATATTTAATTTATTGTAAAGATAAAACGGGTTTATTCGTGTACAAAAATTATCAAAACATTAATTTGACTAACCTCGACGTTTCAACCAAGTTACATTTTAAGTGGTCACGAGGGGACTTATAAAAATAATGAATGATGATTAGAATAATATTTTGATAATTTTTGTACGCGAAAAGACCCGTTTTATCTTTACAATATGAGTTCAAGTCGCGAAAGTTCAAAAGTGTTTTTTAATCTTTTTAGAGGTCTAGTCGGCTTACTCATCAATAAAAGTCCTGGCCTCTACTCGACCCAAAGCACAAAATAGATGATGGTTCCTACTAGTATAGGATAAGCTTTACCATTCGTGGCAATGCTGCCAGCATTTTGGGCATGTTGCTTACTGATAGTGTTAAATTAGGTCTTAATAATAAAGGTACTGTACAGTTTAATAGTTTTAATTTACTTTAGTTTTATAGTTTTTAGGATTCCATATATCCATTTTGAAAGACGACATTTTTATAGGCATTAATTCAAAGTCCCCGGTCAATGTATGTTTATTATAATAATAATAACGCCCAACGATCACATACATAGATCCTGGATCCTAACTAGGATTCCCTGTGTCTAGGGACCCAGGAACTACGAGGACCATGGTCCCACAACACCCAGACATAGAACAAACGCACACACTTGCGCTTTTTTTTCTGTGGACCAAATACTTGTTCTGTCGCGGGAATTGAACCCGCTACTTCTGGGCTATGAGCCAAGCTTAACCACCACACCACAGAGGCTGTCAAATTTTGCTTTGCAAATATTGCTCATTTAGTAAATACTAGGAGAGTAAAATGTTATGAAAATGTCTAGAGGCGTTCGAGTTATCATAGTGCACTCTATATTTAATTTTGTAGTAGCCGAGAAAGCTAAAAGAACGATATGATCATGTTGTCATTCTTATATATAGACTTCTTTCTCATGGAAATTTTTCATATCTGGCTATTTAATGCTCCCACAAGATTGTTTTAGTTAAATTATTTCAATTACCACGTTAATATCCGGGATTTATGAGTTCAGAGTAATTTATAGTTGTGATTTCATTTATACAGTTACTAGCTTCGCCTCGAGGTTTCACCCGCGTGGTGAACATTTTTAAACTTTCTTTGTTTTTTATTTCAAAAGAACGCTCTCCTGACAATAATAAACAAAAAAGAAAAAAAATTGCAGCAATTCTTTAAAAAAAAATTGAATTTTTTACATCTCTATATTAAGAGACATAAAAAATTCAATGTATTTTTTTAAAATTACAAATCAAAACAACAACGTTGGACATACTAAAACAAAACTTTAAAACAGCTTAACGTCGCTCTACGGGCATTTCATCCTCTCGCTTTGAAAACACTAAAACAACTGGTACAGCCGCTAAACAGTTGCAATATTTGCGTAATCATCACAACTACAGATTGCCAAGTGCCAGATAAGTTGGCATCCGCAGAGATACGTCCGAAAATGTTGGTACCGCATTTATTAGTTGTGGTTTGTTCACAATCTGAATTATGTGACTGGATCATGGTTACGTTTCAAGTTAGATAAGTACAGTCAGGTAAAGAGACACTAGATATACAAAAATCTTTAATTTTTCTTATCCTATTTTATTGTTATGACTGAATAATTATTTTTATATTTGCACAATTGACTTTTGATTAATTATTTATTTTTAGATGATTTTTTAGACTTTATAATAATGTTTTTGATTATTTAAATTATTATTTTATGTTTTATCATGCATGCGTTCGACATTACATGTAATGAATTTAATAATAAGTGTAATTGGCACTGCCCTTCTTAATATAATAAATAAATAAATAACAATTAAAAGCCTAAAAAATTTAGATCCGCGATCATCAACCCGAAATGTGAACACTTATGGTATATCTAAAAAAAGTTTACCTGTCTATAAATTTAAATTATGATACAGATTATATAGATGTTGTACCGGATGCTTTTTTATGTTAAAGAATGACGTGACGAGCTAATCGTTCGCCTAATGTTAAGCGACACGGCTGCCCATATCAGGTGCAGTGTCACTCGGAACTTTAAAGTATACAGTTTCGTGTGACACTGCACTGTGCACGTCATCCTGAGACATCAACACAATCTAGTAATAAAATTACCAAACTGTGAGATCAGGTTATAAAGTCTCATTTGACCAGTAATTTAACTAGCTACAATTTCCTTCAAGCCGGATTCTGTCGCCAAGCAGTAGTGCTTGCACACTACTGCTTGGCGGCAGAATAACTGGCAAAGCGGTGGTACCTACCTAGACGAAATTTACAGAAAAGTGAAGTCGGTCCAAAAACTTTTTGGTTTTAAAAATGTATGCTTCCATTCTGAATTACGACCACGGCTCAATGGATCCGGTGAGTTGAAAATCGTAGTAGAGTTAAAATTAAACGTTCATTGCAAAAAAAAAATTAAACTATAATTTATGATTGAAGTATGCTTTTTTGGTTTCTAACCTAACCAAATAATTATGTTCCACCATCAACCACCAAACTATTTGGATAACCGACATTTTGGTACGGCCTATAATTGAAACCACAGGCGTATTTTTAATATTTGTCCATTGTTTTACTAGGTGGTAGGACTTTGTTGCAAAGTTCGTCTAAGTAGGTACCACCGCTTTGCCAGTTATTCTGCGGCCAAGCAGTAGTGTGCAAGCACTACTGTGTTCCGGTTTGAAGGGCACTGTAGCTAGTGAAATTACTGGGCAATTGAGACTTTATGATCTGATCTCACAGTCGAGTAATCGTATTACCAGACTGTGCTAATGTCTCAGGATGATGTGTGCAGTGCAGTGTCGCTTGAAACTCTGTTTTAGAGTTCCAAGTGACACTGTTCTGTTATGGGCGGCCGTAGCGCTTAACATCAGGTGAAAGACTAGCTCGTCACATCATTCAATAACATAAAAAAAAATGTAATTGCAGCCTCGTTGATATATACAGCAAGATGCAAAGTATTGCTAGTCGATAAGGGCAATGAACCTTAGCTATTCGTCAGGAGGAAAGACTAAGCACTTTTAAATTTTATGTGCTTAGAGTATTAATTTAAATTATTCATATTAATCGAACGAGCTTCTGCCCGCAGCTCGCCCGTGGCGTGGCCTATGGGAAAATAATTCAACCACCCATTTCACCCCCTTAAGGATGGAATTTCGAAAAATCCTTTCTTAGACGATGCTTTCGTCATAACATCTACCTGCATGCCAAATTTCAGCCCGATCCGTCCAGTGGTTTGGGCTGTGCGTTGATAGTAGACTATGTCAGTTAGTCAATCAGTCAGTCACCTTTGAGTTATATATATTTAGATTTTACCTTCTAAAAGTGACAAAAATAGGCTATTTTAATTATTGACTACGACTATGCGTTCATGAACCACTCCATAAACGCATAGTCAAAGTCACTACTCGCGCTCAGCTTATGTTAAACGACGGTATTCAAATTAAACCATGAATGTAATCTATATAAATGAGAATAATACACGAGTACAAAACAACAATAAAAGTAGGTACATATCATTAAGCACTACAAGCCCTAAATTTTCCAAACAAACTCACAGCCGCAGAATTAACAAACCAGTAGGAAAACTTGTTTAGAATATTAATTTACTCAAAATAATCTAAGCAAAGTTCCCTTTATAACTGAAATAGGCACAAATTCAAAACATCGTCCGTGATTTCTGCCTCCAACCGTACTTGTCTAACAAATTTATCTTCTGATTAGACGTGTAGTTTCCCTCGGGCGGATATTTAGACGTACCTACAGAATAGTTGGGGGGTTTAGCATATTACTATACTGGAGTTTGCAGCAGATGTTAAGCTTCTTACAAGAAAATCCTACCTATCCTACTTGTTAGTCATGGTGTAGTTTAGTTATGTGGCTCCCGTATTCTAAAATACAAGTTTTGCTAAAAAAAAATAACAGTACAGAAGATTCACTCCACGAAGCCACTTAAATAAATAGCGACTCTCGCTGATACATAATAAAGTGTAGTTCAGCTTGTACAGCACGACAAACCTACCCTAAATTGGTGCCTCTCTTTCTATCGCTATCTTTATAGCGCTCCTCATCTGACGCAACTCGTAGTGGACTGACCCGTTAAGTCGGGCTGGTCGCATATAGTTGTAACTTTGTATCTATAATGCGCGAAGTCCACCAAACCATGACTTTGCTTATTTCGGAAAACGAGGATCACGGTAAAATACTATGTTAGTTAATTAATAATAATAAAACGCCCTACGATAACATACAATGACCCTGGACCCTAACTAGGATTCTATGCTAGGGACCCAGGAACTACGAGGACCATGGTCCCACAACACCCAGACTCACTTCACTCACTTGATTCAGAATTACTTCACTTAAAAATATAATATTTTTGGATTAGTTCCGACCAAACCCCGCAACCGTTCCCTGAACCTGGAACTAATCCGATATATATGCCTCGCCTCTACAAGTAACTGTGGGACCACGGTCCTCGTAGTTCCAGGGTCCTTAAACACAGATAATGCTAGAAAAAGCCAGGATCTATGTATATATATGTGTCGTCGTCCTATCTAACCTGTCCTGGCCAAACCATCAATACTACGCGCGATCACAGAGCAGGGTAAAAATTGCGCTCGACGGCGACGTGATTGTAATTTTTTTACCCTGCTCTGTGCGCGCGATAATGGATAAGTTATTCTGACTGGACAGAATATTGGGTACCTTTTTTACATAATTATACCAAAATTGTAACAGAAGTGAGACAGCGTCAACATTTTTTTCAAACTTTTGAAGTAAAACTTCTATTCGCACGCTTGACTTTGGGAGTAAGCTAGTGATTGCGCGGCAAACGGAAGTTGAAGTTGGTTCACAGAAATCTCCTTGTCAACATAACAAGGTAAAAAAAAAATATTATGTTGGTATTCCGGTAAAATGACAATTTACAATTTTCGAGATGGCGACACTAATATTAAACCAAGTAAAAACAAAATTATACCAGCCGATAGATGGAGCTAAACTTAAGCAGCCTCATTAATAAACACGAACTAGCTTTAGACTAGTTACACCATCTTTTGTCTCTTTCGATCCAGCTAAATATTCCAGTAGCAAAAAAAGGACAAAAGCTGAAGTAACTAATCCGAGACTAATACCCGTTTATTAATAAGGCTGAAGAAGTTTTATTTCAGCTGTGTGGTCTAAAGCACACTCATTTTTTATTTCAGTGTGTGTATCAAATTTTTAATTGGAGTCAACTAGGTTGAAGACTCAGCACTGTGTTTGTATTTCTATGATGATATTACTAACAATTTGTGCGGGTTCAATGTTTAGTTTGTTCGGGATGTGTTTAACTATGTTGTGGCCAGTTTTCTGATGACGTCATTTGGTTACGCAATTAGGCAATGACGTCATCAAGTTTCCCGAGTTACGTGAACAACCTATTCATTAACAGAGTGTGTTAGAATAACAAGCCAAGTAGCTTGTTTTTTGCATAATGACATAGGTCGAAGCATAAAAATGTTTTGTGGAAACCCGCAAACAAAACACTGCACAACAAAATCCAAAACGCTCAAATAAGCTTGACGGCGGCTACGCCCAGTTATAAACTCTATGCGCAGCGGGCAGTACCGTAATTTACCCTATGGCAGCATTTAAATTTATTACAGTGGCAACACCGGCAACTGTCATCGCTCCCCTACCCATCTGGCTATATAAAGGGACCGCTCGGTGTACTACGATCATTCTTGTTCCAGACACGGCGCGGTGTGGACATGCTGAAGGCCTATAGTTATATAGGTTGCAACCTACGCACAACCCGTTCTTCCTACAAGCTTATAAATTGCAAAACAGAGAAATTATTGTTTAATGAAACAAAAATAGCCCAACAAATTATATTCACGTAACGAAAAAAAGTAAGTTCTACAAACGTATATAAATTAATATACTTACTTCAAATATCAACTTTAAAGATAGTGAGTGTAGAAGCGAAATATTTTCTTATGAGAAATAAATATCTTTAACCACAAAGATGTTAGCCATGTGGTCCCGGTGTAAGAATAGGACCACCCCATCTCTTCCCACGGGTGCCGTAAGAGCTGGCTAAGGGAATATCCAGGGAAAAGGCAGCAGTATATATTCTTCTCGATCGGTAATAAAACCTATTGTAATCACCAAGACGCCTGCCAAGTGTGGTAATTTTGGCCCCGCCCCTGATAGCCTCTGAGGCCTATGTTCAGCCTATTTCTTCTTTACAGACTTTGGATCAGAGTTTTCTGTTGTGGGAGAAATAGAACTTTTTTTCAATCTCATATTGTAATAGGCTTGCTATATAATATTTGACAATAAGTACTTTGTAATTTTATATGCTTAGTACAATAACTAATTTTTAAAAACGCAGTTTAGTTTTGACTTTGTAAAAGTGCTAAAAATAGTCTTCTTCTTCTTCTCTTCGTTTAATGGCCTGCTATCACTTTTAAACGATAATTCTGCCAATGTTAAGGAATTTTGTACGGTTAATTCATGTCAAAGTCTTAATTTTTCAGTCGAAATGCCACAGCAAAATGGGGGATATTTTACTGAAGGCTCTAGGAAGCCTTGAAGAGAAAACGAAAAGGCATGGTTTTAAAACTTGGAACCGTTGGCCAATACTCGCGCACGTTCACGAACACTTAACGGATGATAATCCACCATTATTACATATTAAAATTCAAAAATACACGGGTAATAAAAAAAAGTTCAAAATTCACAACCGCCATTTTCCGATTCTTTTCAACGACCCTACAAATAGTCTATTTGCAATAAATCTTTTGACTTTGACTTTGACAGCAGTGGACGCAAAAAGGCTATAAAAAAATTAAGAAATTAACAATCTGTTATGGCTTTTTTGATTTTTCCATTATAAAAGTTTAAATATCATTACATTTTCATGAAAAAACTAAGTAATAAAAAGACTGTATAAATTCAAGTTTTTCTCAAATTAAAATATGAAAAAACTTTTGCAATTTAGATAGATAAGCCGAGATAGATCTGGTATGGTCGGTCAACTCTCATCACACTGGGCCTATTGACAAATGTAGGTTGATCTGATTAAGCTCTCTCAAGGCTTTTAGGGTGAATTTTTCTTTTTGGGTTCCTTATTGTTTTCGTGTGTAAATAACTTTTTACAAATAAGGAGCACCTGCCGTAAAAATTGGTATTTTCGATCTTACACATTCGATATTGTAAAAAATATTCCGTTCTCATTTACATATATTCGGCTGAACTCAATTTAATCAAACTAACCGCAGACTTAGGTTGACGGATTAAAAACTCTTCCTCTTTTCGTGTAGGTAAGTGGTGTGGCCTGGTGTCAAAACTTTTAGGCCATCTTAAGGCTTCCAACTTGGCTTAATAACAATTGTCTAACGAAAACAACCGGGAGCGATGCATGTCGGTTAGGAACGACTTGTGCTTTGCTACAAGCGCTACCATTAAAAAAAACCTTCAAAAGTTCAAGCCGAACTATCATTTTAAGCACAAAGCGTATTGCTTCAACATTTGACATTTGACTGGCCCGATAGCTCAGTAGGTAGTAACCCTGCCTTCTGAACTGTGGGTTGTGGGTTCGATTCCTACCCAGGACAATTGTTTGTGCGATGAACATCGATGTTTGTTCTGTGTCTGGGTGTTATATTGTATTCTATGTATGTATTTACAAACAAAAAAGTATCTAAGTATTGTATCAGTTATCTGGTTCCCATAGTACAAGCTTTGCTTAGTTTGGGGCTAGATGGCGCTGTGTGAAATGTCCACAAATATTTATTTATATTTGTTATTTATTGCTCGGGTGGCAAAGGAATGGAACAACTCTCCATCGTCCCTGTTTCCTGAAAATTATAAACGGGGAATAAAAAAACCGGGGACTTTTTAAGAGAAGAGTGAACTGTTTTTTTTTTTTTAAATGTATTTGTGAAAAGAGCCAGTGTCAAGTAATTGATAATTTTTCAAGTTAATGATATTTACGCAAATATGTGTCAAGTCGCAGTCGAAGTCATCAAGTCAAGTCATAGTCTATTCAAAATGATACTCCTAGTAAAGTGGTGGCAACTTTACTTGAAGCTTCTATGGAGTTTTGGAAACAACATGAAAAGAAACGTTTCACCATCATTATACCACTTTCCTAGACTCATGCCTGTAATCCAGCACTTGACGAATAAAATGTCACCAATTTTATGCACTAACACTGAAAATAACACAAGTTTTAGAAAATAATACAATGCGGTGACGCGATCTTTTTCGTTTTCCCGCCAAAACTCCGTGAACTGTTATCTACTAGACAAACATCACCGACCGCGTCGTCACTTACCACCAGGGGCCTTACCGCGTAAGTCTGGTGGAGATGGTAATCGTGTTTTCTCTTCCTCGCACTCGTGGACTTATTAATTGGCGCGTGAAGCCGATTCCCAGAACAGTTACGCGGTAGGGGAGCTGGTAAGACTATGGTCAAAATTAAGCATGTTAAAGCTAAATTTTTTTTCCTTTATAATGCCTGCTTTTGACCACATCAAATCATCTCGAATTTATACTAAGTTATATTATTGTACTAGCCGCGCCTCACGATTTCATCCGTGGATAAAAAGTAGCCTATATGTTAATGCACTAAATAAGCTATCCATATATCTAAAAAAATGTTTAAAAAAAGTATCGTATGTCCGTCTCCTGGTTCTAATCTACCTACTTACCAATATTCAACCAAATCGGTTTAGGCGTTCTTGAGTTATAAGTAGCGTAACTAACGCGACTTTCTTTTATATACATAATGTGAATATTACTGCGTCTTCACACTAATATTATAAAGGCGAAAGTTTGTATGTGTGTTTCTGTGTATGTGTGTATGTTTGTTACTCTTTCACGCTCAAACAGCTGAATGGATTTGGATGAAATTCGGTACCAAGATAGCTTATACACTAGATTAACATATAGGCTACATTTCATCCCGGAAAAGTGAAATTTTTCCGTGGGTTGAGCAAATAATTAAAATACTTTTTATACGCGAGTGAAATCGCGGGGCGCAACTAGTAGTACATAAAGACGTCAGCCTAGTCGGTGGTGGTTACAATAATGGCGAGGTAGCCCGCACATAACCATTAATTACTACTACACTTGCAGCACCTGTATCTTACTGTATGTACAGAGAGTATTATAGGTAAAGTGGATCGTACGAGGTAAATCGAGATACTAGGTGACTGTGACTCTGCTATACCTGTGAGAAATACCATTGAAAAAATAGATAGATAGATAGAGAACTCTTTATTGTTCCACCAATGAAATATAAAAATAACAAGAAAAACTTATAAACTAGTGTTACAATGGGCGGTCTTATCGCTGAAAGCGATCTCTTCCAGACAACCTTTGGATGGACAGTATTAAATGCAAAAGAGTAGACGGTGGTGTATGACAATTTAAAAGAAATCTATTAACAATAATTAAAAAAACATATACTTAATTTTTAGCAATAAATATACCTACATCCTAATACTTATATAATCATAATATTATAGTAAACTAATACATATTCTATATTACTTATAAAGCATATCATAAAATAGCATGATGAATTAATGCAGCAGCTATGAAAGTAAATAATGCTTTTGCACCATACTTTTAAATGTGGACAAGGACTTCGCATGTCTAACATCAGTGGGAAGCGCATTCCACAGGCGAACAGCTTGCACTGTGAAGGACTTGTCATAGAATTGGGAAGTATGGACGGGAGGCATGAGCTGGAGAGTTAGTTAGCTAGAGAAAATATTGGTTAGTATATTTTAATTGTATCATATACTGCACTATAAAATAAGCCACTGTGCATGAATACGTAGTGCGTGTGTGTATTTTTATATTTACCACTAGGTACCTTTTTATACCTTTTTTTGTATTCAGAATTCGCTACATAATATAATCTGGTAATAAAATATAAGTTTTTTACTAACAGCAAAAGAAGTTACAGTATATAAAAAAATAACCATGTCATCGCCTGTCGCGTAGGTATTTTGGCTGCTTTTTGGTGTTAATAATAGTAATAATAATAACGCCCAACGATCACATACCCTAGACCGTAACTAGGATTCCCTGTATCTGGGGACCCAGGAACTACGAGGACCACGGTCTCACAACATCCAGACACGGTATAAATATTTATATAATTTTTATGTGTACAATTACGTGTACAGTCACGGGAATTGATCCCACCGCTTCCGGGTCATGAGCCAACCAGCTCAAGCACCACACCACAGAAACTGTCAGAGGTATTACCACCATTTTGTTTTCATAAGTTTCACTGACCAATATCGTCCCCGCCACGGCAAACTTGCCAATCTGCATTGTACACGTTTTTAAGGAGAGCAAAAAACTACTACTATACTATGGTATAATTTTAAATATAGTTCAGATTCGCTTATTTACTGCTATCGTATTTCCTAAGCTATAAGAGCTAGAAATACAAGAATTCGTCACAATATGTATCACTGCCTTCTAAGCTGTTTGCCTACAAAAGCTCATTTTCGTTTGTTTGTTTCAAAGTTTCATTTAAGTTTGCCGTGGAGGGGACGAAATACGGTCTGTAAACCCAGGTTGACTGTTAAACTAAAAAGAAATGCCTAGAATCAGGCATTTAAAACCTTAGCTTGGCCCATTTACCCCCTTTATTTCTAAAAAGGCAGCCTGCATACCTAGTCCATACATTAACCTGGCCATCCTACAGACCTCACGGATATTCCTAAAGATTTAAGGAGTCAATAAAAGGTGTGTTTTACACCCAAACTGTACGTCTATCGGCCACTAAACCTGTCGAATAGGTACATTCGTCTTGTTAAGGGTTAAATTGGGAACTGTCCAGAATGGGGAATAAAGAAGAGGTGAAATATATTTTGCGTCAATTTGACTGACAAAGGTCAGGTTGATCTTGATGCCACGGAATAATGGTCTTAAGGAAAAGTCACCGTCAAGTCATACAAGTCATATCGGATATCCACGGGGAATATTTTTTTCATCCCTTCTATTCGAAAATAAGTGTATCCAGGTGGTGTTTTCTATAAAAAACTTTTAGCGGGCAGTAATGAGTTTTTAATCCTCTTTATAAGTGCGCCGCAATTATCTGTACCGCGCACATTTTTAATTTGGAACATCTTAGTTTGAGTTTTGGCGGGAAAGCGAAAAAGATTGCGTCACCGCATTGTATTATTTTCCAAAACTTGTGTTATTTTCAGTGTTAGTGCATAAAATTGGTGGCATTTTATTCGTTAAGTGCTGGATTACAAGCGTGAGTGTGGGAAAAGGGTATAATTATGGTGAAACGTTTCTTTCTTTCGTGTTGTTTCCAAAACTCCATAGAAGCTTTAAGTAAAGTGGCCACCACTTTACTAGGAGTGTGACTTTGACTAGACTATGACTTGACTTGATGACTTCGACTGTGACTTGACACATATTTCCGTGAAATATCATTAATTTGATAAATTATCAATTACTTGACACTGGCTAAATACACAAGAGTGTGGAGTCAAAACATAAAAAAAAATCTTAGTTTTCAGCGCCAAAGGTATCGAACGCAAATTTATTGTTTGAATAAATACTGACTGGTACGAGTGGTACGACGGCTCATAGTGGCGCCACCGGCTGAATAAAAAATAAACAAATTAAAAACTGCAGCGTTTATAAAACTGTAACAATACATTTTCGAAAATGTCTTAAATGTAAATATAAGTTTTTAGTTGTTTTTTTATTAGATACCATCTTGAGCTTTTGGGTGTTGATCTCACGTCAAACCTAAACTTTGGATCCTACGTCGAGTCCAAAGCCAAAGTAGCTTCAAAAAAACTCGGCATATTGTCCAAGGTAAGGCGGTACTTCACACCTGGACAGCTTCTTAATCTGTATCAAGCACAGGTCCGATCGTGTATGGAGTACTGCTGCCACCTGTGGGACGGGTCTGCCAAGTACCAGCTTGAGGCTCTGGACTCGATTGAACGGGGTGCCAAAAGGCTCATTGACGACGACACTTTGGTTGGGAAAAGGCTCTTGAGCCTTGCACATCGACGTAAGGTAGCAAGTCTGTCGGTCTTTTACAGAATACACCACGGTGAATGCGCACAAGAACTGCATGATCTCATTCTCCCATCACCATTCCACTACCGGACTACTAGACGCTCGGCTAAGCGCCATCCTTTCGTGGTCGAAATACCACCCATTCGTACCAAGCGATTTGACTCAACTTTCTTAATTATAACGGCTAAGGAATGGAATGCCCTGCCAGCGTCTGTGTTTCCGGCGAAATATGACCCGGGCCTGTTCAAGAGAAGAGTGAATAGGTATTTACTTGGCTAGCATGCTACACCTTCGATCGCATCGTCACTTCCCATCAGGTGAGAGCGTGGTCAAATGCTAGACCAGTTTGAAGTAAAAAAAAAAAAAAAAAAAAATTAAATTTAGTTGTTACTCTATGTTTTATCAAATGATAATATTACAATAAAATATGAGGCGCCATTTATTTTCTCATAGTGGGTGATGAAAAGTAGTGTACCACTTGGGCGCCTGACTCGGCAAAAACGTGAAGCACGCTTAGGATTCTACTTAAGAATCCCTCGCTACGTTTAGTATTCTACTAAAGAATCTCTCGCTACGTTTAGTATTCTACTAAAGAATCTCTCGCTACGTTCAGGATTCTACTAAAGAATCTCTCGCTACGTTCAGGATTCTACTAAAGAATCTCTCGCTACGTTCAGGATTCTACTAAAGAAAGAGTTGATAGAAGTGAAGGAGAGCCCTCACTTCCATCTGGATTCAAAAAAACGCCCTCGCTGTTAAAATATTATTTTGCTCCCTTACGATACAATCTAATTAATGTTTAGGAATGACAAAATAAGCTAATTGTTTGCCTACTGTTTAGAGGCAAGATTGCGTTTTTTGCCATTAAAAAAATGTTATTAGCTACACACACGCCGTCATGTCAAGCTCAAGCAAATCAAGTTTTTTTATGTTAAGGAATGACGTGACGAGCTAGCCGTTCGCCTGATGTTAAACGACACGGCTGCCCATATCAGCTGCAGTGTCACTCAGAACTCTAAGAGGTTCGCGTGACACTGCACTGCGCACGTCATCCAGAGACATCAGCACAATCTAGTAATAAGATTACTAAACTGTGAGATCAGATTATAAAGTCTCATTTGCCCAGTAATTTCACTAGCTACAGTACCCTTCAAACCGGAACACAGCAGTGCTTGCGCACTACTGCTTGGCGGCAGAATAACTGGCAAAGCGGTGGTACCTACCTAGACGAACTTTGCAGTAAAGTCCTACCACCTAGTAAAGTGACAACTTTTGGGCCATCCAAATCTCGGGTCCAAAACAAAAGTGACTGAATCATTACTAATGTATGATTGTCCGTTTGAACACACCTTTACCATTAACTCGCACATCATTGAATAATTCCTAAGACGGACCGAAGATGGCGTAGTGACCGCAATTTCACCTTCTAGGTTGCGTTTGTGGCCCCTTAAATAATTTAATACTCTACTTTAGACGAGTTGTAGTGAAGTTTGGGTTCATAAATGTATGAGTGGAGGACTGTTTTGCAATAACAATGGGTCAAGCATTATCTGGTTCAACTATTGTTTTTATGAAAGCATGACCTTGCTACAGGTCCAGTGCATTTATGCACGTCTACACTAAACCCTATTTTTTTATGTTTGGCTCCACACTTATGTGTATTTAGCCAGTGCCGAGTAATTGATAATTTATCAATTAATGATATTTCACGCAAATATGTGTCAAGTCACAGTCGAAGTTGTCAAGTCATAGTCGAGTCAAAGTCATACTCCTAGTAAAGTGGTGGCAAATTTACTTGAAGCATCTATAGAGTTTTGAAAACAACACGAAAAGAAACCTTTCACCATCATTATACCATTTTCTTACACTCACGCCTATAATCCAGCACTTAACGAATAGAATGCCACCAATTTTATGCACTAAAACTGAAAATAACACAAGTTATTGAAAATAATACAATGCAGTGACGCAATCTTTTTTCGCTTTCCCGCCAAAACTCCTAAGCCCTATTACGACTTAGCTAAGGTACACTTTCCTCCAGGTTTTTGTACTTTTGTTAAAATAGTGACTTGGCACACCAAATACTGAACGCTCATTGGTTGCCTGTTGATCATCGGCTGTCTTCAACCAATCAGTGTTAAGTTTTTGGGTCCTTTATAGAGTCAAAGGCTAAACTAGCTGCCAAAAAGCTGGGCGTTCTCTCTAAGGTCAGGCAGTACTTCGCACCTGAACAGCTTCTTAATGTGTACCAAGCTCAAGTTCGATCGTGCATGGAGTACTGCTGCCACCTGTGGGATGGGTCTGCTAAATACCAGCTGGAAGCCTTAGACTCTATCGAAAGGCGTGCTAAGAGGCTCATAGGTAGCGACTTGTTTGAGGCCCGCCTACAAAGCCTTGACCATAGACGCAAAGTTGCCAGTTTATCGGTTTTCTATCGAGTGCATTTTGGAGAGTGCGCATTAGAGTTGCATAACCTGATTCCGCCATCACCTTTCCACCATCGAACAACCAGACGTACGAAAAAACGCCACCGTTACATGGTCAATATCCCCCATGTGCGAACAAAGCGTTTTGGCTCCACATTTATCATGCGAACAGCCAAAGACTGGAACGCTTTACCGGCGTCCGTATTTCCCGATAACTACAACCTTGGAGTCTTCAAATCGAGAGTGAACAGGTATCTTCTAGGCAAGCGTGCTACATCCTAGACCGCATCGTTACTTACCATCAGGTGCGATAGTGGTCAAACGCAAGCCTACCTAACAATAAAAAAAAAAAAAAAAAAAAAAAAAAAAAAAAAAAAGTGTGTTGACTTGACATGCGTTTGACGAGAAACCAGGGGCTAGAGAGATAATTGCGAACTAGGAGCTATCAAACATTAGAGCAGGAAGGACATAAAGGTTCTACGACATAGGTCTTATAGGATTAGGTTTAACAAGACACCGTTTTGTTGGCAATTTTTGTCACAGAGTACCTAATAAATGACAAATAAGGAGCAGCCTCGTAAAACTTTGTGAGTGCACGTTGATATACGTCGTTACTTATTAAATACAAAAAAAAAATTGATATAAAGATAGCTCAGTTGGTAGTAACCCTGCCTTCTGAGCTGTAGGTTGTGAGTCCGATTCCCGCCCAGGACAAACATTTGTAATGAACATCATGTTAGTTCTGCATCTAGGTGTTATATTGTATTCTATGTATACAAATACAAACAAAAAAAAATATCCACAAATATTTTTGTTTAAAGATGAAAATGTGCTCAATTCAGCAGAATTTTTTTTTGTTTCACAATTATTGTAATGAGAAGCACAAGATTTCCGTTAAGTTCATTACGTAAATTAAGAAAAAGTACGTTCATAATATTGTTGGCATCGGTCTTATTAACTGCAGACCACAGAAACAAGATTATATCATAGAAAATTCGTCAGTAACAAATTACCTGGCTTTTCCACACCTCTTGCTGTTAGAATTGGCTTTATTACCAAAATAATAGGGTACAAAGTCGTTTAGCTAAATTAATGGAAGACAACGCAAAGACTTCAAAGGCTCTCCCCAATCTCAGCTTTGACGCAATACAAATTCTTAGACCAGTAAGGACAGACTAGATGATTATAAAACATATGGAAACTAAAATATATGGGAACTAAGGAAATAAAAGAAATAACATGTCATAATAGTTCATCTATCAATATCTAACATCTTCACTTTAAAACTAAAAGTTTTCTATTATAATTTTCAAAAAATAGATTTTTGATACTAAAAAAAAGTACAAGTAAAAGCTATGGATACACCGCTCAATACCTAAAAATATAGTTGGTGGTTATTCCACCAACGAAGATTTCTGAGGTTGACTTCAGGGAAGTTGGCGTAAAATAATGCTTTTTAAATACATGCGTAAAGGTAGTCAGATGGTGATGTTAATGATATTGAAAATTACCAACAGAAAAGGCCGGTAAATACCGTTTAAAATTTTTGTACATTAAGTATGTCTTATTTTCATTACAAATTAGATACATTAAATAGTGTAAGTTTCAGTCGCCAAGAATCAAACACTGGCGTAACTGGAGGCACCTTTAGCTTCATCGTTTGTATAACGCGATAACTTAAGTGGTAAAAAACTAAAGTAAAAAATATTTTATTAAAGAAAACCTGAGTCACAGAGGCGTAAAAAATAATGATATGGATATTCTAAGAAATAAAAAGTGTAGATATTCCCAAAAGATTTACAGTCCATAAATTTATAGGTTTTTAGGAATAAAGCATTCAATATAAATCAGCTTAGAGCCCATACTGCTTCATAAATTTACAGTATCCCAATCTTAGCTTTGACTTGTACCTCGTATATTAAATGTCAAGATATTATTATAAGGGGGTGTACGCACGAACGCGCAATGGCGAAACGCCATTATGAGCCACGCGGCCTTTAATATTTGTTGCAGGCTGTGTAATTTGGGAATAATCTAATTTCGAATAAAATTACTGTTGTGCTGTTTGTTTAGTTGTTTTGTTGTACTGAATACATCTGAAATCGTACATGTTATAACGTCTATAATACTTAAATCGTCGCAAACAGTGCAACATCCGCCATCGTCTAGCGGTAAAAGGGGAAGTGATCGAGAAAGTGCGTTATCTTTACCCAATAGAATCTATTTATTTGTTGGTTCATTCGTTCGCTTGCTAGCTTACTTGCTTGCTCACTTGTTTACTTGATCGCTTACGCCGTTGCTTGCTTTTTCGCTTGCTCACTTCCTTGATTGCTCACTGGGTTGCTCGCTTGCTTTCTTGTTTGTTTGTTTGTTTTTCGATTTATTTATTTATTATTAGACCAACAGCTTTTCTTATCTAGTAGAATCAAAAAATTCATACAGCGCCATCTAGCCCCAAACTAAGCAAAGCTTGTACTATGGGAACCAGATAACTGATACAATACTTAGATACTGTTTATTTGTAAATATATACATAGAATACAATATAACACCTAGACACAGAACAAACATCGCTATTCATCAGAAATGTCTGTACTGGGTGGGAATCGAACCCGCAACCTACAGCTCAGAAGGCAGGGGTTACTACCAACTGAGCTATCGGGGCAATCAATTTATTTGTTAATTATCACACGTGAATTGATTTTAAATTATTGTAAAGATTAAGTATTATCACATCATTAGCCTGAACATGTCCACTGTTGAATATATGAGGCCATAAGTTCCTCCACCATTAGAGGCCATAAGACCCTCCACCGTTAGAGGCCATAAGGCCCTCCACCATTAGAGGCCATAAGGCCCTCCATCATTAGAGGCCATAACCACCACGCTTGGTAGTCGTCTTGGTGATCGCAGTAGATTATAATACCAACTAAAGGGAATTCTGCTGCCCATTCCCCTTAGTACCTATTCTTACGCCACCTATTGGAAGAGATTCCTATTTATGTGTGTATATACGCCGGGACAACACATAGCATACAGCAGAACAGATTTGAATAAAATCAGAGTTTATTGTACCTTTTTTTTTTAAAATGCCCTCGCACTTTCCGTGGTAGCAGGGGGTATGAGAGACTCGAACCCACTAAAACCCTCCCGTGAACCGTCTTCTGCCGAGCCGGGCGAGAAGGGGTCTCATTTGCAGTCCAGCCAACTCGCCCGGTGGAAGTTTATTATATCTAAATCAACGTAGGATATTTTTTATCCCGAAAAAAACTGATCTGATTATGAGCCATGATTTTCCTATGAGAAAAAAAAAATAGGTGAGTGTATCTCTAGTGTAAGAACGTCTTTATTGCGTTACGCCATAAGAACCTTAACCCTTCTCCTAAAATACACGCATTCGAGTGAGTCACGTGAGATGTTGTATTAAATATATCACCGCTTGTATCAGGTGAACTCACATGTTACTATGTGAAAATGAACATTTGTTTCTGTCGAAAATTAACATTTTAGTACTGTTTTTCTTGGTCAAATGGTGAACTACGTATATTTACACTTTATGTCAGTTGGTGGGTCTTTGTCTAGAAAGAATTTAAATGCAGATCTGACTAAAAAGATAAAGAAGATAAAGGTAAAGGTATAAATGAAAGTGGTAAACATTTTGTAAAAGTAGTTAGGCCTAGATTAAAGACTGCAGAGTAAAGAAGTTCTGAGTAAAGAAGTTCTGAGTAAAGAAGTTCTGAGTAAAGGAGTTATGAGTAAAGAAGTTATGAGTGTGCTAAATTATACAGTGCTGATGCTTCCAGTATGTCTTAACCAGCTCATGGTCAACTAATTTATATCTAGTACCTCTAGTTACGCAATAAATTAAGTTTGACCTTGACAACTGACAACTGCTGTCAGAATATCTCCTAAATTAACAATTACAACAAATTATGTCAAAAAATTTTCATTTTTTATGTGAAGGAAAGACATGACGAGCTAGTCGTTCGTCTGATTTTAGCCAACACGGCTGTCCATATCAGTTGTAGTTAGTAGTTTCGCGTGACACTGCACGCATGTCTACATGAGACATCGGGACAGTATATTAATAAGATTACTAGACCGTTATATCAGGGCATAAAGTCTCATATGCCCAGTATTTTTACTGGCTACAGTGCCCTTCACACTTTCTAAAAGTTTATTTTGTTGCATTGCAATCAAAGTTCCGTGATAGGAGGTTTTGGCGGGAAAACGAAAAAGATTGCGCCACCACATTGTATTATTTTCCAAAACTTGTGTTATATAGTATATAACACCACCAATATATAGTATATAATATAGTATATAATACCACCAATTTTATGCACTAACACTAGTGTTTTAGTGCATAAAATTGGTGGTATTTTATTCGTTTAGTGCTGGATTACATGCATGAGTGTGGGAAAGTGGTATAATGATGGTGAAACTTTAATTTCGTGTTGTTTCCGAAATTCCATAGAAGCTTCTGGTAAACTTGCCAGGATTTACTAGGAGTATGACTTGACTAGACTATGACTTATAATATAACTGACTGATGACTGATAATAAACAAAGTTTATTATTCCTAATTAAATAAGTAACACCTACATAGCTATACTTGTGAGCTTTGACGTGACTGAGGTGATTCACTGTCAGCCCGCTATACAGGCTCATCAGAGACCTAGTTAATATATATATATATATGTATATATGTCAAGTCAAGCCAAGTCACACTCCAAGTCATCAAGTCAAGTCATAGTCTAGTCAAGTCATATAAAGTCAAATAAACTTTGTTTATTATTCCTAATTAAATAAGTAACACCTACATAGCTATACTTGTGAGCTTTGACGTGACTGAGGTGATTCACTGTCAGCCCGCTATACAGGCTCATCAGAGACCTAGTGCGGGTTGCAGAGCTTCCCAAGGGTACGGCAATAATTATGATGTATAGATATATCAAGATATATAAACTACATTAAATACTATGTATAATGTACCGAACATCTGTGTAATTGAGACGAAATAAATACTTTATATTATATTATTATATTATATTATATTATAATTGACTTGAGAAATTACTTGACACTGGCTAAATACACAAAAGTGTAGAGCCATTAAAAAAAAAAGTTCCGTAACCGTTTTACTTTATTAAAAAGTAGGTGGGGGTCGTTGGATACATAAGGCCGAGTAACCTTTAGCTATCGAACTAAATTTATTATTAGTTTATTGTCCTTAAAAATGAACTCTCTAAAATCGTAAGTGGTTGTAATGAGAGTTCGGCCGCACGCTTTAAACTAGCAACGCTTCGAAGAAAACATCTGTATTAAAACTTAATAAACGAAACGTTTTCAAACCAAAATCACTTTTAAGTACTCGGACCTAACGCACAAACTTGTTTAATTGTTGCGACAAAGTAAACAGAGATCGATTAAACTGGTTAACCTAAAGGAAGCAGCCATTAGCGTTAGCAAACATTTGTGCTTCGATGATACTTGGTAAGAAATAAGCTTTTAAGATTAAGTTATGTGCCTATCTTTCGATAGGTTAAAATCACGCAGAAAGTACTTAGACCATTATAACATGAACATTGATATTGATGATGAACATTATAAACATGAAAAATGATGAACATGAAATGATAAACTGCACTTTTCATATTGAAAATATAAATCGTGATCATTTCTATCACCTGCCACGTTCCCACTGTTGACTGACCCGACAGCTCAGTTGGTTTTTTTTTTTAGGTTTAGGGGGGGATATGCCCTCGCACTTCCCCCGTGGTGGCAGGGGGTATGTGGGACTCGAACCCACTAAAACCCCCCCGTGATCCGACCGCCGCCGGGATGGGGCGAGATGGAGACGCACTGCATTAACCATCTCGCCCCGGCAAGTTAGTAGTAACCCTGCTTTTGGAGCTGTAGGTTGTGGGTTCGATTCCCACCTTGGACAAATATTTGTGTGATGAACATCGATGTTTGTTCTGTATCTGGGTGTTATATTGTATTCTATGTATGTATTTACAAAAAGTATATAAGTATTGTATCAGTTATCTGGTTCTCATACTTAGTTCAAGCTTTAGTTATTTTGGGGCTAGATGGTGCTGTGAGAAATACGCTACACCAAGCCACCTAAGCCTGGCATCATTTGAAATCATTTCAAATAAAAAAGAAAAGTTTTCGATGAGTAAGGTAGCAAACATAAAACATACCGTATTGAGAACTTTCTTAACACTTTAAGCACTTAACACTTAAAGCTGAAATCCACCACACGAATATTATAATGTGTGTATGTGTGTATGTTTGTTACTCCTGCACGCTCAACGCCTTGTTTGAGTGAAATTTAGAATGGAGATATTTTTTACAGGATATTTTTTTATCGCGGGTGAAATCGCAGGGTGCACTAGTATTTCAATAAAGTAAAGTTTAATTTCGTAAAGTATCGCAGAAACAAAACTGCCAAGTAAACATAGCAACCGTCTCATTTGTAGCACCAGTCTAATTACCATCATAAGTCTAGGCTAGACTTATAAAATATCCACCACGTTAAAAGTATAACATCTAATTGTTTTCTAACAATATGTTTAAGTTGAAAATGGATCAGTAATTACTTGGAGCAGACATCGATGAAAGAACAGACCAGATAGTGCGTTTCATCACTTGATTGACTTTTGTCTTATGACATCAGCCGGGACCAACGGATTAACGTACCCTCCGAAGCACGGTAGCGCTCAGTTGCAAACCATTTTTTGTAGCGGTCATCCATCCAAATAGTGAACGCAGCGAACGCTGCTTAACTTTACCGATCGGTTAGGAACGGCTAGTCGTGTTTTACCATGACACTTAGGTATCAACACAGTTTAGTAATAAGGTTTCTAGATTCTAGATCTAGATCAGGTAGTAAAATCCCATTTGCCCAGTTATTTCTTTGGCTACAATATCTTTCAAACGGCATCACAGGCAGCACTACTGCTTGACGGAAAAATATCTGGAAAATATAGATGAATATGCACAATTATGAAATTTTATCTTGCCCAAAGTCATTTTTTTATTCCCTGTATTATCAATTTCCAAAAACCAAAGAGAAGATAAAATGGGATAAAATTTTTAGAGGCAACTGCTTTTTATTTCAACAACCGCAACTGATATTAAATTGGGAATCACAATTCCACAACCTAGAACTATATTGTAAATATGAAGACCACATTTTGATCATACAAATATTTACTAAACTATTAAAGTGTAGTTCAGCTACCTCAGTTCACCGCGAACTTATTCTAGTTTATTCTGTAATTGTTATTGGTGCAAACTATTATTACCCCAATTTCCTTGTCTTAATGGAGTTAAAACTTTGTTAATATGTATTAACTAACGTTTAACTGATGCTTATATAGAGATTGTTAGTAATTTTGTTTGTTTCGAAGATAACTCAAAGTAACGTTTGAAGGGTTGAGTTAAATTGGTGATTGTACGTAAGATAAATTGATTTGTTCTCGTTTATTATTCTAGATTTAATAAGTCATAGGTATTCAAACTTTTTGGTTTTTTTTTGGGGGGGAAGGAAATGCCATGTTTCTCCCTTGCTACCACGGGGGTGATGGCAAGGTGTATGTGGGACTCGAACCCACTAACACCCCTCCCATGACCTGTCTACCGCCGGGATGATGGGGATCTTGCCTCATCCCAGCGGATGAGACTTAAGACTTTGACATGACATAACCGTACAAAAATTCCTTACTTGACAGAATTATCACTAAGACGAGTTTTGGCGGGAAAACGAAAATGATCACGTCACCGCATTGTATTATTTTCCAAAACTTGTGTTATTTTCAGTGTTAGTGCATGAAATTGGTGGCATTTTATTCGTTAAGTGCTGGATTACAGGCATGAGTGCGGGAAAATGGTATAATGATGGCGAAACGTTTCTTCTCGTGATGTTTCCAAAACTCCATAGAAGCTTCAAGTAAAGTTGTCACTACTTTACTAGGAGTATGACTTTGACTTGACTTGACTATGACTTGACTTGATGACTTGGACTGTGACTTGACTTGAGACATACAACACTCATAAATTAACTTGAAAAATTAATTACTTGACACTGGCTAAATCCACGAAAGTATGGAGCTAAAAACAAACCAAAAAAAAACAATAGAAAGGCATTAAACGAAAAGAAGAAGAATAAACTAAATAATATTCATAACTGTATGTATAAAGTATATAATTACATAAGTTTATTTCATTGTAGTTGAGTTGATGCCTACGGTATCTCAGCTGATGGCAGGTAGGTAGCGGCGGTGGTATGAAACAGTGAAGATGATAGAAACAAAGTTTAATTAGGTTGACAGGCGATACAAATAGGTGCGAATAGGAAACGATACAGAAAATACAATAGAGAAGATGAAAAGTAAACACTCGCGTGATTTTTTTGGCGTCGGATGCGCGGCAAACGAGTACGTGTGTGCTCGGCGCGGGCGCTCGCTCTGTATATGGTGCGGCGGCGGCCGGCGGTGGCAACGACCTCGTTCCTTGCCTCCGCTCCCTCGCGTCGCTCCGCTCCCCGCGGTCGCCTGTGGCTTGGGCCGGTTGCATCGACGCGCGTTTGTCCATTATCATCGGCCACCACACTACTCCCCTTCCGAGATCGTAACTACGATCGATAGTAATCGGGAAATCGAACGATCCGCCCGCTCCTTGTCTTTCTTACAGGTACTTCGTCGGGAGGAAGAGTTGCTGGAGCTGAAGATGTGGCGGATGGAGTAGCATAGTTGTCATTGGAGGTGTACGCTGGCTTTAACCGATCTATGGTCACGGTAAGTGTTTTGTTCTTTACCAGTAGATCGTAAGTTTTAGAACCGCGGCGCAAGACTTTGTATGGGCCGGCGTACGGTGGTTGGAGTGGACGGCGGACTGGACCCTCACGAAGAAACACGTAAGTTGCAGTACTCAGGTCTTTCGGAATGTAGAAGGGACGCGATGAGTGATGCCATGAAGTTGGTTGTGGTGCAAGTTTGCTCATGTGATTACGCAGGCGATCGGCGAAGTCAGTCAGGTCAACGTCTTTGTTTAGTTTCGGCGAAAAGAACTGTCCAGGCAAGCGGAGCGGCTCGCCGTAGACAAGTTCAGCGGCTGTAGACTGGATGTCCTCTTTCCACGCACTGCGGATTCCCAGCAGCACCAGCGGCAGCGCTTCGGTCCACTGGGATGTGGCGTGACAGGAGATGGCGGCTTTGAGCTGGCGGTGAAGGCGTTCCACCAACCCATTGGCCGCAGGATGGTACGACGTCGTCATGTGATGCTGGGCGCCGACCATGGCGGCGATAGAGCTGAATAGCCGTGACGTGAACTGGCTACCACGATCAGTCGTAATGTTCTCAGGACAACCGAACCGCGCGACCCACCCAGAGATAAAGGCAGATGCGCAGGTGTCGGCTGTGATGTCTGGAAGCGGGTACGCCTCCGGCCAGCGTGTGAAGCGGTCAACTATCGTGAGGCAGTACCTGTGGGAAGCAGAATAAGGTAAGGGACCTATGATGTCCATGTTTATGTGACGGAACCGGGCTGAAGGTAGCGTAAATTCTGTAAGAGGCGCTGTCGTGTGCCTTGTAATTTTGCTTCGCTGACATTGCTGACATTCTTTAGCCCATTGTCGACAATCACGCCTAATGCCTGGCCATACGAATCTGGAAGATACTAAACGCACAGTAGCTTTTGCACCGGGATGACTGAGACTATGCATCGATTCGAAAACTTGACGGCGGTAAGTACTAGTGATAAACGGTCTTGGGTATGGAGTAGAAGTATCGCAGTATACTTGCGTGTTGGCGTCAGGTAAGGAAACCTTTTTCAGCTGTAGACTCGATCCTTCAACAAGCAAGTTCTGGAGCTCCGCGTCGGATTCTTGGGCACGGGCAAGAAATTGGTAATCTAAGGGCGTCGATACTTCCTCTATGCGTGACAGCAGGTCAGCCACCACGTTGTCTTTCCCTGGGACAAAACGGATCTCTGTTGTGAATTGGGATATGTAATCAAGATACCTGAATTGGCGTGGCGAGCATTTGTCCCTGCGAGTAGAGAAGGCAAAGGTGAGTGGCTTGTGATCAGTAAGTACGTAGAATGGTCTCGCCTCAACCATGTACCGGAAGTACTTAATAGCTTCGTGTATCGCCAGCAGCTCTCGATCGTACGGGCTGTACTTCTTCTGCGCCGGGTTGAGCTTTCTCGAAAAAAATGCTAGCGGTTGCCATTGGTTACCTTTTCGTTGCTGTAGAACTGCTCCAATAGCCACGTCGGAGGCATCGGTTTGTATCGACAGTTCAGCTTTTGGGTCTGGATGTGCTAACAGGGCTGCTTGGGAAATACTTTTCTTACAGTCGTTGAAAGCTTCCAGCTGTTCGGGTGTGAAGTTAACTGGTTTCGCCTTTCTGTCGCTGCCTGCCAACATGTCGTTGAGTGGCGCCTGCTTCGTGGCGGCCTCTGGAATAAATCGACGGTAAAAGTTAAGGGTACCTAGAAATCTTCGTAACTCTTTCGTCGTTTTAGGTACCGGAAAATCCAGAATTGCCTGAGCTTTCGATTCCAGAGGGCTAATTCCGTCAGCAGATACGCTGTATCCCAGAAAAGTGACTTTTGGTTGGCCAAAAACACATTTTGCCGTGTTAATCAGTATCCCATACTTCTGCAGACGTTCGAACAGCATTTTTAGGTCTTCCAGGTGTTGACGCTCCGAGGACGAGAATATCAAAATATCATCTAAGTACCCATAAGCGAAATCTAGCCCCCGCAGGACCTCGTCCATAAACCTTTGGAATGTTTGAGCCGCGTTGCGTAGACCAAAAGTCATATAGGGGAACTCAAACATTCCAAACGGTGTAGTTATGGCGGTTTTCGGAATATCGTCCTCGAAAACGGGCAGTTGATTATAGGCTCGTACTAAATCAACCGTTGAGTATATGGTTTTACCTGTCAGCTGGTGAGTGAAGTCCTGGATGTGGCGCACAGGATATCTATCGGGAATAGTCCGTGCGTTCAAAGCTCTATAATCCCCGCATGGTCGCCAGCCGTCGTTTTTCTTTCGTGCCAGGTGAAGTGCTGAGGACCAAGCGCTTTCGGATTGTCGGGCTGTACCGTTTTGCAGCATTTCGTCAAATTCCTGCTTCGCGATTCGCAGTCTTTCAGGGTCTAAGCGGCGAGGGCGACTGGTGACTGGCGGGCCTGGCGTTGTTCGGATGTGGTGCACGGTACTATGGATAGGCATAACTGACTTACCAGCAGGTCGGGTGATGTCAGGAAATTCACGAAGTAATTTGTGATAGACGGTATCATCAGAAGCTGTGGTACGAATAGAAGAGATGTCGGGTACCATGTCCTTTGGCTGCGGCGTGTGAATACCGAGCATTGTCACTCCGTCGATGAGGCGTTGCTGTCTACAGTCTACCAATAGGTGATAGAAGCTGAGGAAGTCCACGCCGATGATGGGCTTGGTGACGTCAGCAACTGTAAAACGCCAGCTGAACGCGCGGCGCAACCCGAAGTCTAAGGTAAGCTGTATGTGCCCGTATGTTGATATGAGCGTACCGTTTGCAGCGTAAAGTAGGTATTTTGTCCTCGCTCGAGGCTCCCGTACGGCTGACCTTGGAAATACACACAGGTCCGAACCCGTGTCGACTAAGAACTGAGCCTTAGATTTGCGGTCAGAGATGAACAGGCGGCCTGAAGAAACTGGACAGTCAGCTACCGCCATTAGTGACTGCCGGTGGAGTTTCCCGACTTAAATGTACAAGGTTCCCTACATTTCTGTGCTTGAGCGCCGTATTGAAAATGATACCAGCAGTGAGGGTGGTTATCCGGCCGCTGACGAGATTTTGATCGACTTTTCGAACGACAGTGGAAACGCGCATTTTTGTTGTTATCATTGTTGCCTCTATTGCGTGGCCTAGTATTAGTACGTAAGTTCTGTACCTGTTTTGACAGCTCATCGACCTTTCTAGCTATAATTTCCAGTGCCGACACAGTTCCTGGTTGTGAAGATGTACTGGCTACCTGCAGCGTCGGTGAAGCAATATCGTTGATCTTGTCGGCCAACTCAGCTACGGCCTCGAGTGAGCTGCTTGTCTGTGATGCGATAATTGTTTGAATATTAGTGGGGAGTCGATTCGACCATATTTGACGTAAGTGTTCGGGTACAGAAGGGCCAGCTAAATTTTGTAAATGGCGCATAAACTGCGAAGGTTTACGATCGCCTAGCTCTTCGTGCGTTAATAGTTGCTGCAGTTTTCGTTCCTGCGAGGCCGATAGACGTTTTATTAGCTCTGACTTTAATTTTTCGTACTTGCCGGTTTCCGGCGGATTTAAAATAACGTCTTTTATTTCGGCCGCGTATTGTGGTTCTAACTGTCCAACAACGTAAAAAAATTTAGTCTGATCGGTTGTAATATTTGATATGGCGAACTGACCTTCAATCTGGGCAAACCACACCGCTGGTTCCTCCGGCCAAAATGGTGGCATCCTTACTCCTACTCGACATAATCCGGGTACATCTTCAGAAGTCTTCATGTTCGAAGTCATCGGGTCACCAATGTAGTTGAGTTGATGCCTACGGTATCTCAGCTGATGGCAGGTAGGTAGCGGCGGTGGTATGAAACAGTGAAGATGATAGAAACAAAGTTTAATTAGGTTGACAGGCGATACAAATAGGTGCGAATAGGAAACGATACAGAAAATACAATAGAGAAGATGAAAAGTAAACACTCGCGTGATTTTTTTGGCGTCGGATGCGCGGCAAACGAGTACGTGTGTGCTCGGCGCGGGCGCTCGCTCTGTATATGGTGCGGCGGCGGCCGGCGGTGGCAACGACCTCGTTCCTTGCCTCCGCTCCCTCGCGTCGCTCCGCTCCCCGCGGTCGCCTGTGGCTTGGGCCGGTTGCATCGACGCGCGTTTGTCCATTATCATCGGCCACCACACTATAATGCTAAAAACTGTACAATTTCATAAAAACACCTTTTCACTACAACATACCTTATTTAATTTATCACACTTCTGTATGCATTAGTTAATTACTTTTGCATACGTTTTGAAATTAAATTTACTTCGTATGCTCGTATGTGCATGAAAATTTCATTATGTTCTTTAAAGACTCTTTTTCAACATTTTGAATTAGTACCTACCTAATTTAATTAGATCCTGCATTCGGTAAAATGAGAGCGAGCAAATCTATTTTTGACGTCCGGTAAAAGTGGTGTAGAATGTTTTATTAGGTCCTGATACCTTGGGAAGGCATTTTAAGATCAGATACAGATTTGTTCTATAGTGCCTACTTTAGATAAACTTAGGTACCTGTCTCGATCAATTAACAGATTCCCAAATGTTATCAGCTTCATCCGACCAACTTCTAGTATTAGGGTCGCGAATTATAACCTAATCTGTAAAGGTGGTTGGAAAATTATGGTGCAGTAGACCTAGTTTCAATATTTTACCGCTGCAACTAGTCTTACGTACATAAACGATAATTTTGCCATAATTACGCCTATTATGTGGTGACCTCAATCTTATAATTATGCCATAAGAAAAAGATTATTAGGGAGATAGAAATTCACGTACATTTTACCTATCATATGATTATGGAAATGGTCATGTCTTTTAAGCCTCTGTGGCGTGGTGGGTGAGCAAGTTAGTTCATAGCCCGGAGACGGTGGGTTCGACTACCGCGACAAGACAAGAATTTGTGCAGGAAAAAAGCACATATACTTGTTCTATGTCTAGCCGATACCACGGTTACTATAGGATCTTCCAAACCCACAGCCGCTGTCGCGGCACCCCCAAGGCCCCGCGTATCTTAATGCGTGGCGAGAAGAAACTCTGGATAGTGGGCAAAGAGCCCCAAAACGCGGGGAACTGTCCCCGCGCCTCCAGGGGTCGCGAAAAGATGAATCGGGTCGCTCAAGACGTGTCTCGGGTGGCGATGACGGGATTCATAAATTGTGTGACTTAACGTACGTAGAACTGTCTTTTTTAGCAAAATTGGTCTTATTATTTGGTAGTACCCCTACTGCTAGGGAATATCTTGTAGCTATAAGGTCAGGGTGAAAGATAAGGGTGCCTATAAGTTTGTACCGCTGAGCTAATGTTCCGAAACTTTGCTGCTTAAAAGGTTTATCTGTGACGGCGATAAGACGACCTCTAGCATAATCTGTCTCAGACCTGTAACTACTTCGGTACATGATGATTTTCATTTGACTTAACCTTCACTATCTCTGGCAGACCTTCCGTCAATGAGATTGTTTGACAGCGATGGATAAGTGATGTATTTATTGAAAACTAGTTGACCCATCTCGGCTTCGCACTGGTGAATTAGTAAAACGCGGTCGACCCGGATAAAATGAATCCTATGACCGTCTCCTGGTTCTATGCTACCTCCACACAAATTTTCAGCCAAATCGGTTCAGCTGTTCTTGAGTTATAAATAGTGTTACTAATACGACTATCTTTTATATTATAGATATATTACAGGTGTATTTTTTATGTTCAGGCATGACTTGGCAAACTAGTTGTTCTCCCGATGTTAAGCTACACGGCTGCCCATATCAGTTGCAGTAATCACTTGAAACTGTAAATTTAGCTTCGCGTGACAGTGCGCACGTCATCCTGAGACACTGGCACAGTCTAGTACTAGACTGTGAAGAATTAGAGAAGTCTCAATTGCTCAGAATTTCACTAGCTACAGTGCCCTTTAAACCGGAACACAGTAGTGCTTGCTTACAACTGCAGGCGGATAGCTGGCATAGCGGTGGTACTTACCTGACGAACTTTGCAAGAAAGTCCTACCACCTATTAAATGTAATAATATGACTAAAAAATGTTCAAGAATCATAGAATCGCCCTGAGTCCGTAGGGACCTCATCGCATTTTCCAAAGTTTATCAGAGCGCCTGGTTGATGCTGCCACTTATTTGGCACAACGAATCAGCATTGCAATTCAGTGGGGCTATATTGCAAGCATGTTGGGTACGCTAACTATTGGTAATGGGCTGGAGCATTTGGACTGTCTATAGGTCTTCGCGGCTAGTATACTTATAATAGTCCAAAAGTTTTTTTGTAGGTAGTATTTAGTAGTAGTTATGATCGATATTATTTTAGTGTTCAGTCAGTTGATAGAATAAAGGCACTTTGCCCTGAATCAGAAAATTGTAGGAAGTCGTTGTAGGACGAATGTCTTGACATTTTTGTCATCCATTAAACATACGCATCAAACTCCTTAGCCAGCGTGGTAGATTATTACCAACACTCACTCTCTGTGAATAAAAGAATTAGGTCTTATATAATAATAAAGTTATAATTACTATGACGTTGTTAGATACTTTTTTTTTCTTCCCCTTTCGAGGAATGAATGTTAGATACTTACATAGGACCTTTTTCATTCCAAATCACTCGATGATGACCAATTTCGCTAGTAGGTAGTAAGAGTATCCTTTCTTCCCTCTATTTGTTCTGAAAATAAAAACTATACTATACAAGGGTATGGGCGGGGCCGTCACTCACTGAGCTCTAATTGAAAATAGGGATGTGCGATCACAGAACGTTTGTCGATGATTTTTTTTATGTGATTCAAAATCTCATGATGTCTTCTAATAAATAAAGCAAGCAAGTATTTTAAAATAAGTATTAAATGGTAAGTTTAAAAGAAGAGGATAAACTTAATTTAATATATATAACACAAAAATATTAAAGTTTCTAAAAACTTTTGCAACCCCACTGGGATTTACGAACATAAAATAAACAAAAATGCACAGAAATTTATATAAAACCATTTTTTAGAATTTATACAAAAAGTACAAGATATTAATTTGATGACAGATATTTGTATGAAATGATGTTTGCCTTGTATTTTTATATATAAGACTCGCGGATAAAAAGTATTTTATTTATTTGCTCATCCTACAGGAAAATTTCACTTTTCCGGTATAAAATGTAGCCTATATGTTAATCCAGTTAATCCAGGTAATAGCTATCTTGGTACCGAATTTCATCCAAATTCATTCAGCCGTTTGAGCGTGAAAGAGTAACAAACATACACACATACACACTTACACATATACAAACTTTCGCCTTTATAATATTAGTGTGAAGTGTGATACTTTAGCACAAAATAATGTACAAGGGGGACTTAATGCTATGAAGCATTATCTACCAGTCAACCTGGATGTGTAAGAAAAAAAAAAGGTAGCGGTGCAGTAAAATATATATTAGAATAAAATACGTATATATAAGAAAAATAATAAATAACACTAACAATAACATATAATATACTACATATAAAAATAAATATATAAAAGTAATATAAGATACCTACTTATATAGATATAATGATAAACTTACTATACTTATATGACGTCAAGATTAAATAGTGCATTCGTAGTTGTATAAATAAGTTTCATGCAAATATTGCCGATTTTACATTAACATTTATTTATCATTTGGTCTTTATAGAGACAATCATTACAGCTCATTATCGGCAGCCAGTAGCTTAGTAACTAGACCGTAGGTGCCATAATAATCGGCTAAGGGAATAGCAGGGAATGGGCGGCAGCATTTTCTCCAGTCTACAGTATAATCTACTAATGTGGAGGCCTATGTTCAGTAGTGGGTGGCTTCCGGTTCATGATTGTGATAATAATAACGACCAACCATCACACACATAGATCCTGGACCATAACTAGGATTCTCTGTGTCTATAAGCCCCCGAAACTACGAGGACTATGCTCCCACAAAACCCAGACACAACCAGTTATTAGTTAAGTATTTGTTTTTTTTTCTGTGCCCAAATATTTGTCCTGTTGCGGGAATCAAACCCGCCGCCTCCAAATTATGGAGCCAACCTGCTCAACCATCACACCACAGAGGCTGTCGTATGATGATGAGTTAATTCATAATAATCGATAATTTGGTGAGTTTTGATCGTATTTTCACATCACTATGCTCAATGCGTAGTTTTTGCCCTTCGATAGAAAGAGGATACATGTTTATTTGTTTAGGATCTTTATGTGCAAATACCTTAGTACAAGGAACAAAAAAGGACGTTTGCGATACCTTATACCCCGAGGGTGTACTCTAACATACATGTACAAATATTGTTAAAATTAGACAAAAACATGGAAAATACCTTTCTTAAAGAAAACATGCGTAAATTACATATTTAGTCATAGGTACAAAGTAGGGGAAATGTTGAAATAAAAACAAAGAGGAAGCATCGGATGCAGGAGTATAAAAATAGCGAGGAGATAAGCGTCCACTGCTGAATAAAGGCCTCCTCTATTAAGGACAAGCAATCACTCAAACAAGCAATAATACTAAGATAAGCAATCATTACTCTATGGATGCGGAAGAGCGATCGGCGAGTACTACTTTGAGTGGCTGCTTATCTCTTGCATCCTTTGACGTCCCTCGGTTTTGGCCACGTTGTCGGTCCAGTCTTCTGGTTCGTGGTCATTACTGTAGACCCTTTCTTATAGAACAGACGTCTTAATCTATTTTTGTCATACAACTCGTACTTCATCATCAGTCAAAAGCGTTCCACTGTTAATTTATAAGTTTATCCTTTGGCATTGGTGAGCAGATTTCATTCACGATTCCCGTTCTTATAATAAGGTATTTCGATCTACTTTGGACTCCATCCTATTATTTTATATTTTAATACATCACCACGTTATGAGTTATGCTCTCAGTTCAGTCCTATAGCTCAAAGAGAATCGACATAAATGTGTAATTATTTGTAATTATTTAAAAATTATTTACAATATACTTAAGTCTTGGTATTGATCAAGACCCAAGTGTTGATATTAACAATTTTACAGTTACAGTGGTTAATAGAAATACTTTTTTTTTTGTCGATTCTCTTATTGCTTGCCAACAACGCTAATTTTGTTTCCAAAATTATTGCTTTTACATTTATGGGACATAAATGCAATAATATACGTTTGTTAGATTTGTTTTTCAAATTTTAAAGAAGCGCCTCAGTACAGATTTTAAAATTGAAATTTATATTCCTTTACGAGCAGTTCAAAATGTGACCGTCCCGTTGGGGTGTGGTCCGACTATAACCGCAAGCGTACAAGCAAATATATCATTTTGAAATTTGCAGGGGAAACAATTTAAGCTACGGGCAGAAGCTCGTAGTTCATATAGTAAATACCTTGGTAAGGCTTAAAAGGTTAATATTGATCTTACTGTTTTCATCCGACAAGCCTTTACGATTTGCAGAAAACACCTTGTTATAATATAAAAAAATCAGCATTTTCAAAGAAATTAGCTTAGTTTAGCATCATATTATTGTGAAAAAGTAGCATCACAAATAGTGGCGGTTATTAAAAACAACATGAAATGCTTCCAAAAACTCATAATAATATGTATATTTTTGAATTTTCAATACCGCTTGCACTCCAACCACCGACCAGTTTTAGGCATGCCGTGTACGTTAAATAAATATTACTTTTAAAATGTTGTCCTTTATTTTTCCACCTGTGTTTTGATGGTTTTCTTTTATGATTATTTAATGAATTTTTATTACAAAATGTTTCCCCAATGAATATGTGTTGCCTACATTTCTGTTTTTGAATTTTTATGGTTTATCGTATGCTGTGTTGCCTTATTTAACCTAAATTTTATTTACCTTTTCGATTTCGATTCATCACCATTTTTTAAATAAAAATTTCTTATACCGTACTTATCATGAGTTACTTATTATTATTACTATTATAATAGGTCTTTACCTATGAAATTGCCGTATTGCAGTACAGACTTTTTCAAACAAAAAAAAGTTTTGATTGGCTATGAATTCTAAATTCAAATTAATTTTGTTTTAAAAATATGACATTCTATTTACAATATAAGTCTTTTGTTTATTGATTAGCGTTGTATTTTCATTACATTTCAACATTTTTCCTCATAATGGATACTTTGAAATTTCGTGTAATTATGGAATATGAGTTCCGTCGTGGCACCAACGCGGCACAAACGACACGTAACATCAACGACGTTTACGGAGAGAACTGTACAAACTAACGTACAACCCATTATTGGTTTGCTCGGTTCCGTTCTGGGAATTCTGACTTGAAAAATGAACCTCGTGGTCGTCCGGAAACTTTGGTCAACAATGATGAATTAAAGGCGATTGTGGAAGCTGATGAATCACAAACTACAGCTGAGCTGGCAGCAGCTTTTGATGTTAGCATCAAAACAATATTGGTCCATTTGCGACAGATTGGCAAGATAAAAAAGCTTGATAGATGGGTGCCCCACGAACTTAACGATCGCCAGCGCAATGTACGCGTCGAGACTTGCCTTGCGCTGCTTAACAGGTACAGAAATTAAGGAATTTTGAACCGAATTGTTACGTGCGACGAAAAATGGATTCTTTTTGACAATCGAAAGCGCTCAGCAAGTTGGTTAGATCCTGGTTCGGTACCAAAGCAATGTGCAAAACGAAAAATGACCCCTAGAAAGGTGATGGTCACAGTTTGGTGGTCTAGTGCTGGTGTGATTCATCATAGCTTTTTACAAAACGGCGAGAGCATTACTGCAGATGTGTACATTGAAGAACTGACCACAATGATGGCGAAACTCGCACGTCTGCAACCAGCTTTGGTCAATCGGTCGTCTCCACTGCTACTTCACGACAACGCGCGACCCCATACTGCACAACAGACCGTCTCTAAGCTGCATGAGTTGGGTTTGGAAGCTCTCCCTCATCCGCCATACTCACCAGATCTTGTGCCTACCGACTATTACTTTTTCCAAAATTTGGACAACTTTTTAGCGGGAAAAAAATTTAATTCCCGAGAGGCAGTACAAAACGCCTTTGAAGAGTTTGTTGTCTCCCGTCCTGCTGATTTTTTCAAGAAGGGCATCTATAAACTGCCACAGCGTTGGCAAAGATGCATTGATTGCAGGGGTGATTACTTTGAATAAAAGAAATAAATAAGTTCGAAAAAAAAAATACTTTAACTTTTTTCAAACAAAACGGCAATTTCATAGGTAAAGACCTAATATATGTCACAATCGAGTAATTTTGGTATCACGGCTCCATCTATTGACGCTGTTGTGTTCGAGTCATATCTGGAACGCAAGCGCCATCTGTTGGTGTTCGATGGAGTTGGTGATACGCGCGCCATTGTGGTGTCGTGACTCGGGTCGGGACGACACTTCTCCGATGGCGGTCGGCGCGTGCGGACATCACTGAACCATCGCGCGTTCCGCCATTTATAACTACCTTGCTATACGTGCCTACCAATTACTGTGTAACTGTTGAGATTATAATATTGAGTTAACAAGTCTGTTTCCTTCATCCAACATTACCCACCGACGCCCACATTGAAAAGGATTAACGATGAGTGCTAATGATGATGGTGACGGCCATCCTCCTCCGTCATATATTAGTACTAATTATTATTATTATCATGTCCAAAATGATTTTATCCACGTTGATAATTCTATTGGATAACGGGGAATGACCGTTGTGGATATATTAATTCTTTATACAAATAAAGATTTCGGCCTTATTTTATAAAGCTACTAAGTCTTGAAGCGAAAAAATAGCAATACTTTTTTTTTTTTTGTTGAATACTGCATAGTGATTGTTGTGAACACCAAACCATAATTACAGGCACTTTTTTGTTTGTTTTGGCTCCACACTTTAGTGTATTTAGCCAGTGTCAAGTAATTGATAATTTAGCAAGTTAATGATATTTCACGTAAATAATGAGTCAGGTCACAGTCGCAGTCATCGAGTCAAGTCAGAGTCAAGTTATAGCCTAGTCTAGTCAAGTCATACTCCTAGTAAAGTGGTGGCAACTTTACCAGAAGCTTCTATAGAGTTTTGGAAACAACGCGAAAAAAAACGTTTCACCATCATTATACCACTTTCCCACAATCATGCTTGTAATCCAGCACTTATCGAATAAAATGCCACCAATTTTATGCACTAACACTGAAAATAACACAAGTTTTGGAAAATAATATAATGCGGTAACGTGATTTTTTTCGTTTTCCCGCCAAAACTCTACAAGCACTTGTACGTAGATCAAAAAACCATGACGTTTAACTTTACGATCTATCAACGAAAGCTGCATGACGTATGGAATATAGTTTCAAAATTTTTACACCATTCTTAGATACGAAACCCTATAATTCTTCCCAACAAACCCAAAAAAACAGCAAAAGATCTAACAAATCGTCCATCTGTACAGTTAGATGTATTGTGCGGAGAGGGTAGCATTACAATGTCATTAGTAGCAATCGCGGCATCAGGTCACGCGCGCTGCTTTGCTTGTGTATTACTACTTTTTTCGCTTGCATTTGTAAACGATAGGCCATTAAACATTCGATTTGATTCACTTTTATTTCCGACTCATAACACAACCTTGTTTATAAAATATCTTCTATATATCTTTTTAATATTTATTGTTTATATATAGCTTTATTGACACCAAGATGACGAAATACAAAACAGGAAAACTTATAAGTAGGATACAACGGGCGGCCTTATTCCTAAAAAGCGATCTTTTCCAGACAACCTTTAAGTGGACAGAGATATATAATATTTAATCTGTGTAGATATAGTGGGTACAGTTGGGATAGATGGGATAATAGATGGGAATAGTAGGGGATAGTAGGCATACTGGGGATAATATAATAATAATAATAAGTATAATAAAGATAGTAGACATAGTAGAGGTACTAGGAATAGTAAGCATAGTAGAGATTGATGTAAATAATACCAAGAGCACATTTCAAACATCTTTTTAATCTTCATTTTTCAATATACATTGTATTTTTTCACTAGCAAGCCAAATGCCAAGAAAATGATCGCTTTTTCTGCTCGACTGCCTGAATCCAACAGTCAGTGCTGCCAACTAGAAAAACAATTCAACCAATTTAAGTTTGAAAAATTAAAACAAATTATAAAATCCATGACAGGATAGTAGGGATATTACGGAAAGTAGGGATAGTAGAGAACAAAGGAATAATGGCTACGTACGTGGGAATAATGTACCACCACTTTGCTAGTTATTCTGCCGCCAAGCACAGTAGTGTTCCGGTTTGAAGTGCACTGTAGCTAGTGAAATTACTGGGCAATTAAGACTTTATGATCTGATCTCACAGTCGAGTAAATTTATTACGACTCTGCTGATGTCTCATAAAATCCATGACAGGATAGTAGGGATATTACGGAAAGTAGGGATAGTAGAGAACAAAGGAATTAATGGCCACGTACGTGGGAATCATGTACCACCGCTTTGCTAGTTATTCTGCCGCCAAGCACAGTAGTGTTCCGGTTTGAAGTGCACTGTAGCTAGTGAAATTACTGGGCAATTAAGACTTTATGATCTGATCTCACAGTCGAGTAAATTTATTACGACTCTGCTGATGTCTCAGGATGATGTGTGTAGTGCAGTGTCATGCGAAACTTTATATTTTGGAGTTCCGAGTGACAGTGTTCTGTAGGCAGACGCGTTGCTTAACATCAGGTGAACGACTAGCTCGTCACATCATTCACTAACATAAAAAAACCTCAGGTACAAGGTTAAAAATAACTCTGTATTACAATTTAGTCCAAACAGAATTTGAATTTACAATTAGGTCAATGATTGGCCTCTAAAAGTTTATTTAGATTCAGTGTTTCACTTCCCACTCTCAGCATTAATTAGTTGGAAAAAATATCCGCCAATTCTTTGGCCACGCGCAGACTCGAGCGAAGCGGTCGCGAGCAGAATGTGAAGCACACTCATTACCGCTCACGGAAGAAAACTGCCAATTTATTGGATTTATACTCTAGATTAGCCGTTTTTTTTGACGCAAACAGACAACAAGAAAGCTGAAAAATGCTGTGAAATTACACAAAGTTGTTCGCATTAATGCTTACTGTTTTGAAAGTCAAATAGACTGTGTAAATTATTGGCTCATTTAATGTTCAAAAGAAAACAATGTCTTTTTGCAGACGGTAAGGTTTATGTTTTTTTTTTTGTTAATTATTGTGCAGTTAAAAGCGTGGCAGATGAGATATGGTTATTTAATGATGCAAAGAAAATAGTTTTTGTGAAAACTATATATTTTATAGTTTTAATGAGTTCTTTGGTAACGGCTAGTACGATTTTGCTATTATTTTGAAATGTTCGGAATAGTTCGCATTAAGGTTACCATAGAAACATTTTTTTTTTTTAATATTTCCAAATTCGGAATAACTACATTTTTCGTTTATTGTATTTTGTATTTTTTTTTTGTTTATTTCTTTTCTTTATTATTTAATTTTATATTTAATTATTCGTACAAGCTAAAAACCATTAATCGTTAGTGCAATAACGCCTATACCGGCGGCGGAAGGATCATGGGGGGTTTTAGTGGGTTTGAGTCCCACATACCCCCTACCATCACCCCCGTGGTGGCAGAGAAGTGTGATGGGCATTTCCTCCTCATAAAAAAAGCTGGTAAGTAAAATGTTAATTTATAAATAATCACCATAAATAAAAAGAATTCAACTGGTTCTTATAAGCTTGTTTATTTGGATTGGATTTGGGTAGATTGTATATTTAGGACTTTTTTTAATTTAATATGCTTAGAAAAACATTTATATTATATACGAGCTTCTGCCCGCAGCTTGGTATAGGAAAATAATTTAACGACCCATTTCACCCTCTTAAGGGTGGAATTTTGAAAAATCCTTTCTCAGCGGATGCCTACGTCATAACATATACCTGTATGCCAAATTTCAGCCCGATCCGTCCAGTGGTTTGAGCTGTGTGTTGATAGATCACTATGTCAGTCAATCAGTCAGCTTTGAGTTACATATATTTAGATTTTTAGTATTCATATTTTGACTTGTGCAATTTTATAAATACATTATTAGACATTGAATAAGTAGAATGACTTATATCAGCAAGTATGTAAGAATGGACCTACACATCTTCAATGATTAAGTTTTTAGTATAAATCAATAACGACTTAGCTGATGGTATATAATAATATAATTTAATTATGTAACATGCCAACAAGTAATGTTCCTTTTACCAGTCTAGACTAATTATATATTCAGACAACACTGAATTTAAAATTCAAATGACTAAGCATGATGTACAGTACAGACGTCAAAAACATGTCTCAAAAAATAGTCTGCTGTATAGTTTGACAGCTCCGAAACTCGTACCTATAATAATAATAATAATATAATAATATGCGTGGACATCTCACACAGCGCCATCTAGCCCCAAACTAAGCAAAGCTTGTACTATGGGAACAAGATAACTGATACAATACTTAGATAATTTTTGTTTTGTAAATACATACATAGAATACAATATAATATAACCATGCTGTTAATGCAGATTATAAAAGCGTGGCAACACTTTTTGCCCCACCGCCCGCGCCTCACTCCCCGATCGGCGATGACAAGTTGTTAATTTTTATTGTCCTTAATAAATAGCGAGATACATAATGTATTCATTATTATTTAAACAAATTGTCAAGAGCATCCAAAATTAAAGATGATAAGTATCTAACAGTTCCTGATCCATACGACCGGATTATTCTTAGCAAGAACCAGCAAACAAGCAAGTTCGCCACGCGGCGTTCGCAATGGCCGCGAACAGCGTAATCGATTTGGAAAATTGATCATCGCCAAGCACCGAGGATCCAGATAGCCGTCGGCAGCGAGTCATCTTTATACATAACAATACAAGCAACATAATTTTTACGAAAATACACGGCAAGAAGTGTCGTTTATTACAAAGAATCTACGTGGGCTTTAGTGGAATGTCACAACTACGTAGTGTTCGTCATACAAGCAATACGAAAATCAGCTCTGAATACACTTTGATGGAGATACCACACCTGGAACCAGAACAACAATCGAAACAAACGTGAGTTCGTTCCATATCTCTTGTTAATTCGCACAATTCGTAAAGTCAAGTCACTTTTATCCGTTCAAACAATACCTAACCTAACGTATTCAATCATTATTTCCATATTTTTATGAACAGATAACTTCAATCAAACTTAGTTCTATCTTGCAAAAATACGCAGTAGGTATTCCATACCTATTCCTTTACAAATTGGCCGTAAATATATATATATTTCCCAGTAAAATTACAAGAAGTGTTGAACATTCTATTGTTCAACATTCCATTAAACTGCAAGTTCGGTTAAGCTATTATAGGCACCTCAACTTCAGTATTACAATTGATTGTGTGCTGCAATCTGAGGGAAACACAAGCAATTCTGCTTTGTTCTGCACGCATATGCATGACAAGTATTCAACTATATACATACAATAATCATTGCACTTTGAATATTAACTTTAATTTGCATCAGCAACATACAATACTTCTGATATTCATTGTTGGCAGTTACTATTCAGTATAACAATACAAAATGTCTACCAGCTACAAAGATTTGAAGAAAAAGCGTTCTTCATACAAGGCTAAATTAACACAATTTAAAAAATTCTTGGAAAAAATCACATCATGCCCAAAGCTAACCAGCACTCAAGTTGCTGAGCTAAATCTTAGATTGTCAAAAATTGATGAAATGTACAATGAATATGATTGTGTACAACTTAGTATAGAAGGTCAATCGGATTTTTCAGACGGAGATGATACAACAGAGTACCTAGAACGGGAGGAGTTTGAGAGCCAGTACTTCTCAACCATTGCCTGTGCCAGAAACTTGCTGAGCAGCTACAACTCTGCGGAGCCAGCGGAGGACAACCTCTCAGTGACAGGTTCTATGATGCATGCGGCAGGTGGGCCAAGCTTGAAATTACCTATTATCCAACTCTCAACCTTTTCTGGGCAGCTACAAGATTGGTTAGAATTCCATGACACATATGTTTCATTGATTCATTTGAATCCAAGTATACCTAAAATAAATAAGTTTCATTACCTACGGTCTGCTTTGAAAGACAGTGCAAAACAAGTCATTGGCTCATTAGACTTCTCAGCTAGCAATTATGAGGTGGCATGGCAGCTTTTATGTGAAAGATATCACAATGATAAACTTTTAATTAGTAATCATATACAAGCATTATTTGAAATAGAGATGATTTCAAAGGAATCATCTGTTGCATTGCGAACATTAATTGATACAGTAAACAAGAACCTTAGGGCCCTAAATTCTTTGAACATAAACACAGAAAATTGGGATATTATGATCATACATATGATATCCAGTAAGTTAGATTCAACTACTAGTAGGGTTTGGAAGGAACACATAAATCTTCATAAAGAGTTACCTACTTTAAACATGTTCATTACTTTCTTGAAGGGCCGTGCAGAGCTCTTGGAAACAGTTGAACACACTAATGTGAAACGTAGATACAGTGATCAGACACATAACCGTCCAAAATCATTTGTGACAAATGCAAATATACAAAACAAATCAATGAATTGTCCTTACTGTAAACAAGATCATCCCATCTATCAATGCTTACAATTTAAATCATTGTCACAACAGGCAAGGTTGCAAAAAACAAAACAATTGAATCTTTGTATAAATTGTTTGCGGCAAGGACATCACTTAAAGCAATGTAAGCTGGGTCCATGTAAGATTTGTGCAAAATGGCATAATACCATCTTGCATATTGATGAGTCTCCAGTTAGCACATCTACTCCATCAACTAGTAAGGATAGTGAGCGTGTGGTTTTAGCCACAAATGAGTCATCTGAGTCAACTCACTCTGAGGACAACCTCGAGAGTGACATCGTTTTGTCATCAACCATTCACTACAATAATTGTGTTCTTTTGTCAACGGCACTTATCGACGTAGTCGACCGACATGGTGCTACTTATACAGTGCGCGCCTTACTTGACAATGGTAGTACCACAAATTTCATGACTGAAACATTGAGTAACAAGTTGAAGTTGCCGGTTCATTCAACTTCAACTAAGGTAGAAGGACTGAGTCGTAACTCAGTATACATAAACAAGAGAACAGTAGTTCAATTATTCTCTCGAACTGATCAAACATATGTCAATAAAATAGATTGTTTTATTGTACCACAGATAACACAGCAGCTACCTACCGTACAAATTGATACGTCACACTTCAGAATTCCATCCAACATTCAGTTAGCAGATCCAGGTTTTCATACACCATCTGAAATTGACCTGTTGTTGAGTGCAGAAATATTCTGGGGTGTGCTAGGTAGTAATCGTATTTCCTTAGGAAAAAACAATCCTACTCTTACTGAAACCAAGCTAGGCTGGTTGGTGTCTGGTAGTGTACCAACACAAAATAAAAATAAGAATTTAACACACAATAATACAGTCCACTGTCACTTTTCAAATGATATTCAACTTCAGCACCAACTTGATAGGTTCTTTGAATTAGAGTCTTTCTCATTACCTCGCAAAACTACAAAGGAAGAGGATGAGTGTGAACAACATTTTTTACAAACTACAACTAGACAAGAAGATGGCCGGTTTGTTGTCAAGATTCCATTGAAACAACCCCCAGATGTCCTAGGTGATTCTCATCAACAGGCATTGACTAGGTTTTATTCACTAGAGAAAAGATTTAAACGTGACCCACCCTTTAAAGAAAAATATGGTGAATTCATGAAAGAGTATCTAGACTTAGGTCATATGTCTTTAAATGAGAACAATAATGACATACATTCATACATACTCCCTCATCACGGTATCCTGAAAGAAACTAATTTAACTTCAAAAATTCGAACAGTATTTGATGGTTCTGCAGTTACTTCCTCAGGGCATTCTCTCAACTCTATTCAACATGTGGGACCAACCATTCAGGAAGATTTGATCAGTATTTTGATACGGTTTAGACAACACAAATATGTAGTCACATCTGATTGTGAAAAAATGTACCGGTGTATATTAGTAGCAGAGGAGCAACGATGCTTACAACAAATACTATGGCGATTTGACTCTTCTCATGCTATTCAGTTATATAAGTTGAACACTGTAACATACGGCACTGCTTCAGCTCCATATTTAGCTACCCGTTGCTTAGCACAGCTGGGGCATGAGTGTCAGGATGCAGATGTACGTGAAACCATTTTACACGATTTTTATGTAGATGACTATATAAGTGGGAATGAAAGTGAAACCGAGCTATTGCGTATCTGTCAAGGTGTGATTAGTCAGCTTAAAAAAGGTCAATTTCATTTAAGAAAATGGCGTTCTAATAATTCAAACATATTGGCACAAATACAAGATGATGGTAAAGATAACTTTTTAAAATTAGTAAACGAGGATAATGCTAAAACACTAGGACTGAGATGGTCGTGCAGCTCAGACATGTTGTTTTTCTCAGTAAATATACATGCTGACCCTAAAAATGTAAACAAAAGGTCAGTTCTCTCTGGCATAGGTCAGCTTTTCGATCCTTTGGGCCTTGTCAATCCCTGCCTACTCCAAGCTAAGCTTATTTTGCAAAAGCTTTGGGCTTCTAATGTATCATGGGATGATAGGCTACCCGCTGAGGCTGAAAACGAATGGCTAGCTTTCTTAAAATCCATTCCATCATTAAATGAGATTGCTATTCCGCGACGTGTACTGTGTGACGCATGTGTCAGCATTGAACTTCATTCATTTAGTGATGCATCATTGTTAGCTTTCAGTGCATGTGTTTATGCAAGGTCAGTGTCCGCCGATGGTCACATTGAAGTACATTTGATTACAGCTAAAAGCAAGGTGGCGCCACTAAAAGGTATGACAGTACCACGCCTAGAGCTTTGTGGAGCCTTATTAGCAGTTAGATTAGCAAAAAGGGTAAAACAAGCTTTAAGGCTCAACATAGATGGATGGCGATTTTGGTGTGATTCTACAGTAGTTTTAGGTTGGATAAGAACACCAAAATCAAGCTTAAAGTCATTTGTACTGAATAGAATTAATGAAATAACAGAATATACAGATTCAACCATGTGGGGCTATGTACCTACCAATATCAACCCAGCTGATATTGGCTCTAAAACATGTAATGCAAAACAATTGAAAAATTCAAAGCTATGGTGGACGGGTCCACAATATTTACAATTTCCTGAATCTCAGTGGCCTCAACAACCCAACAAAATCACCACTGATTTACCTGAAATTAAATTTCAGTGTGGTTTGGCTACCCTAGCTAGTTTAGATAATGATTTTGTCACTAAATTTTCTGATTTCAGTAAATTGCAACGCATCACAGCATTTATGCTGCGCTTCATTCACAACTGTCGTTGCTCAAGTGACAGGTTTACTGGACATCTTAAGGTGTCAGAACTAAATGACGCTACTAAAACATTATGTAAAATTGTTCAAATTAATATGTTTTCAAAAGATTATAGTAGTCTACAAAGTAAAGGTCAATTACCGAATAAGTCACAATTACTAAACCTGAACCCATTTCTGTCAAAGGAAATGCTCATACGTGTAGGTGGCAGGTTATGCAACTCAAATTACGACTATGATACTAAACACCCTATAATACTGCACTCGTCACATCACGTTACGTTGCTGCTATTTAGGTATTATCATAAAATTCTTATGCACGCTGGCCCCCATCTGCTTCTATCCATTATGCGACATAGGTATTGGACAATAGGAGGTAGAAATCTAGTTAGAAAGGTTACACACGAATGTGTGACATGCTGTAGGTTCTCTGGGAAGTCTATTCAGCCAATAATGAGCAGTTTACCAAAAGAACGACTTCATACTGATTTTCCATTCAGTAACACGGCCGTAGATTACGCTGGTCCAATAATGCTGGCTGACAGAAAAGGTAGAGGTTGCAAACTTCTAAAGGCATACATGTGCATATTCATATGTCTGGCTATAAAGGCGGTGCATATAGAACTTGTTACTGAGCTGAGTACCGAGGCATTCATTGCTGCTTTAAATCGATTTGTGGCTCGCAGAGGAAAGCCACTTACCATTTTTTCTGACAACGGCACAAATTTTGTAGGAGCTTATAACGAATTTTCAAAATTTCTTAAGTCAAAATGCAATGATATAAGTGTATACGCGTCTGAACAATCCATCGATTTTAAATTTTCACCTGCCTATAGTCCGCACTTTAATGGCTTAGCTGAAGGCTCAGTCAAATCTGTCAAATATCATCTGAAGAGAGTTTTATCTCTAACTCATTTAACATACGAAGAAATGAATTCCGTTCTTATTCAAATAGAAGGTATTCTCAATTCACGGCCTTTAACTCCGCTTTCGTCGGATCCTAACGATCTCGTTCCTCTTACTCCATCTCACTTTCTTCTGGGACGAACTCTCACAATGTTGCCAACCTCGCCGGGTAACGTCGATAAAGGTGCACAGATATGCACACTGCCACGCTACAAGAGAGTAAGGTTACTAGCTAACCACTTTTGGAACCGTTACTACCAAGAATACGTCTCAGAGCTTCAGAAACGCGTTAAGTGGCAACGAAAGGACGAAAGACAGCTGCGCCTTGGAGACCTGGTGGTGGTCAAAGATGATCGCCTCCCCCCTAACAGATGGCTGCTCGGACGAGTCGTCCGCCTGTATCCTGGTGCAGACAACTGCATACGCGTCGTCGATGTCAACACTGCTGGAGGAATCTTGAAGAGGGCATACAATCGGATTTGCCCATTACCCGTCAACGATTCCGTGGAACAGAATGTTCCACCCGGGGGAGCCTGTTAATGCAGATTATAAAAGCGTGGCAACACTTTTTGCCCCACCGCCCGCGCCTCACTCCCCGATCGGCGATGACAAGTTGTTAATTTTTATTGTCCTTAATAAATAGCGAGATACATAATGTATTCATTATTATTTAAACAAATTGTCAAGAGCATCCAAAATTAAAGATGATAAGTATCTAACACATGCCTTTTCGTTTTCTCTTCAAGCCTTCCTCTTTCATTAAAATATCCACCATTTTATTGTGGCATTTTGACTAAGTAAATAAGACTTAACATAACATAAGGAGTTTTGGCGGGAAAACGAAAAAGATCGCGTCGCTGCATTGTATTATTTTCCAAAACTGTGTTATTTTCAGTGTAAGTGCATAAATTGGTGGCATTTTATTCGTTAAGTGCTGACGTATAGGCATGAGTGTGGAAAAGTGGTATAATGATGGTGAAACGTTTTTTTTTCGTGTTGTTTCCACTCCATAGAAGCTTCTGGTAAATTTGCCACCACTTTACTAGGAGTATGACTTGACTAGACTAGACTATGACTTAACTTGATGATTTGTACTGGGACCTGACTTGACACATTATATAATATTAATTAACTTGAGAAATTATCAATTACTTGACACTGATCAATGATGATGATCAATTACTTGATACACAATAGTGTGGAGCCAAAAGAAAAAAAAACATAACATAACCGAGCAAAACTTCCTCACTTGACATTGGCAGAATTATCGCTAAAAAACGATAGAAAGCCATTAAACGAAGAAAAAAGATCTCTCTGCCCCCACTTGTGTTAAGTCAACACACCTAATTCGTTCGCTTTCACTCATTGATTGAAGACAGCCAATGGTCAACAGGCAACCAGTGCCCGTTCAGTATTTGGTGTTCCAAGTTGACACGAATAGTTATTTGACACTAATTTAAAAGACATTGGTGCAGACAGGCATAAGACGAACCTACTTAAATACACTCCATTGTCACGCGCATACGCTGGATTAATTAAAGCTCCAAGGGACTGGACATTTTAAAATGCAGCCTGCTTTTTTTTAACGGGCTAGTGCTGTCGGTCTCTACCGACCTTTACAGCGTCACTGCGTATCTGCAGGCTTTAAAAGTTCATGGAAGTAGCAGTAAGATATATAAAAAAGAATAGTGTATTTAACTATATATCGTAATAATCATATTAATTAAAACTTGCCACATTGCATGGGAAATTTGTCTGTAATGTTGCAATTTTGCTTATAAATAAATAAAATATCAGTATTAAGCTAATAAGAGAGGCAGTGTGATATTGTGGACAACGGAACAAACCTAAAGTGAATCAAATAATCAAACCGATTTCAATATTCCTATTCGTAGCGTAGACCAAATAAGCTATAATAAATAAGCTAAGTTTTTTTTTTATGTTAAGGAATGACGTGACGAGCTAGCCGTTCGCCTGATGTTAAACGACACGGCTGCCCATACCAGCTGCAGTGTCACTCGGAACTCTAAAGTATAGAGGTTCGCGTGACACTGCACTGCGCAAGTCATCCAGAGACATCAGCACAATCCAGTAATAAGATTACTAAACTGTGAGATCAGATCATAAAGTCTCATTTGCCCAGTAATTTCACTAGCTACAGTGCCCTTCAAACCGGAACACAGCAGTGCTTGCGCACTACTGCTTGGCGGCAGAATAACTGGCAAAGCGGTGGTACCTACCTAGACGAACTTTGCAGTAAAGTTCTACCACCTAGTAGCTGCTGCAAGCTGTCGGTCTTTTACACATTACACCACGGTGAATGCGCTCAAGAACTGCATGATCTCATTCTCCCATCACTACTACTAGACTACTAGATGCTCAGCTAAGCGCCATCCTTTCGTGGTCGAAATACCACCCATTCGTACCAAGCGATTTGACTCAACGTTCTTGATTAGAACGGCTAAGGAATGTAATGCCCTGCCAGCGTCTTTCCGGCGAAATATGACCCGAGCGTGTTCAAGAGAAGAGTGAATAGGTATTTACTTGGCTAGCATGCTACACCTTCGATCGCATCGTCACTTCCCATCAGGTGAGAGTGCGATCAAATGCTAGACAAGTTTGAAGTAAAAAAAAAAGCTGAAAGAAAATTTTGACGAATTGTTAAGCTCAATAAATCTAAATGAAAGCAGGCAAAGATAGCAATTTTTAGCTACCTAATACAAATGTCTAATTCATTTGTACTCGCATCCTCAGCCAATCTTTTTTTTTATGTTATTGAATGATGTGACGAGCTAGTCGTTCACCTGATGCTAAGCGCCACGGTTGCCCATAACAGAACAGTGTCACTCGGAACCCTAAAACATAGAGACAGAGCGACACTGCACTGCGCACATCATCCTGAGACATCAGCACAGTCTGGTAATACCTCGACTGTGAGATCAGATCATTTGCCCAGTCTCAATTGCCCAGTAATTTCACTAGCTACAGTGCCCTTCAAAACAGAACACAGTAGTGCTTGCACACTACTGCTTGGTGGCAGAATAACTGGCAAAGCGGTGGTACCTACCTAGACGAACTTTGCAACAAAGTCCTACCACCTAGTAAAATCAGCCAATCTTGCCACATTGCGACTTAGTTGCTGACTGTACCAAGCAACTATTTGTCTCACTTTCACATATTGTACCGTCGAAGTTAAAACCCATTAATCCCTCGTACCAGTTTAAGTAGGTATGTTGAGATAGTATTAAATAATTTAAACAGTGTTGTCCGTGTGTCGGTGTAAGTTGCCAGGTTTTTAATGAGTACTTTAAAAGCTGTTGCGCTTGGTTTTAAATACATTTGGAACATTGTTTTAGAGTTTTGGCTTATTTGGCTGAACCATACCAATATACTATACCTACTTTACCCAAATTGCTATATTTTTTTTGTTTTATTAATGTTACTTGGGGAGTACCTAAGCTGGTGAATGCGAGGCGAACGGAAGTTGAAGTTGGTTCACGTAAATCTTTATTCTCAACATAACAACGTTAAAAATGTCTATTATCATGTTGGTATGTCTCGTAAAATGACAATTGAAGGGGTGAGAACAAATATGATATTTTTCACAAAATGACTGAGATTTTTAGTCTAAAAACGGTTTATCTGTCACAGGAATACGGTTCGTTTAGCATAAAAACATCATTATAATTATTTATTTTTATTATATTTTTACAATAATTGTATGAATTAGTACTATATTTAGTAATTTAAAATAGAATTAACACATTTTCAAGCAACTTCAACTTGCATAAACCTTTTCTATTACCTTATAAACACTTTGGCATAAACATATTTTCTTGCAATTAAAATAGCCGATATTAATCAGTGATAATGTAGCATTTAAATGGTGAAAGAATATTTAAAATCAATCCTTTACTTTTTGAGCCAATTCGTTACAAACATACATACAAATCCTTTCTCTTCATAATATTAGTATAGATGTGGGTACCGTACGGTCCTCGCAGGTCTTTGGTACTTGCCACAAGCATTCAGGATCTATGTATGTGATAATTAGACTCAATTTAGTTTAAAATTGTAATAAGATTAGTTAAATCCGACTTTAAAATTCATTCAAATATTTCACCCCAAGTTAGTTCCACCCAAAATGCGTTAAGTCTAATTAAGATTTCTAATTAATTACTTTTTCTTCCACTCATCCCCGCTGCGGGGCCTTCGGTGCTCGTTACCGTACTAAAAGTCAGTTTATGTTAATCTTACGATTATTAAGGTCTTATTCAGACGAAATAATACTTTTTTAGAGGAAATAAAATACTTGAGAGCTTGTGTTATTGTTACAAAACACAGATGCGGCGTATCATAATCACGATAATCACTCAGCATACTTTCACACACACACAAACACACACACACACACACACACACACATAACACACACATACATACACACGCACACAAACCTACACACACACCCTCACGCACGCACGCGCATACGTACGCACACAAACACACACACAAAAACAAGCGCGCACTCACACCTCCTCAATATTGTATCCAGAATGTCGTCAAATATTTATTTATTATTGGATGGCTCTATGTGTGTATGTGCGCGCTGAAATACACACAAATATATATAAATTTTTACACTCACTCCTTGTCAGAAAAGACCCAAGGCCCATGTCACAACGGTGAAAACGTATTTACTGCTTATTGAACTAATGAAACAAAACAAAGACAGTTCACAACACCCTATTCCATTTAACGACAATAAAGGCTTAAAACCACGTAATTAGTTTCACAATTCCGCATGCCCAATCAGGTTTTAACGAGAACCGTTGAATATCTTCATAATCACGTGAAATCACCGCGACCGCGACCATTGTAACTTGGGATTAGTTACAATTGCGTTCAGCAATTAAAAGCTATGGCCGGCCGTAATAATCAGCGTATAATTTGATTGTCAACTATTTGCAAACTGATAAGTTCAAATTTCAGGTATTTTTGAAGTAAAACTTCTTTACGCACTTGACTTGGGGAGTAAGCTGGCGAGGCAAACGGAAGTTGAAAGCTGTTGGTTAATGTAGATAGATAAATAATTTTTTTTTACTTCAGTCATGCACGCCAATACACACACACACACACACATACACACACACACACACACACACACACACAAAACTTTCGCATTTATTATATTAGTAAGATATACCTAACAGATCACGTGACTTATGTACCTTAGAATGATCCATAATTATCGTATAAGCATAATCTAAACGTGGACACCATTTCCTGTTCACGCTGACGTAATCAAACTGGGTCACATGGCTCTAATGCTTGGATAATTATTTTGACGTAAACGCTATTTTTCCACGCAATGTTTCGCATTCCTGGCGTTGATTAAACTTTTTATGATCCTGGAACCTAAAACGAGGAGAACAAATAGACCCAGTGCTTAAAAGAAAGTGAATCCAAAAAAAGGAATACGATATTGTGAAATCGTACCATTTCAGTCTTATAACTGTAATAGGTGCGGGTCTATAAAAATTATACGATTAGACGTACGCTCTTGATCATAGGTCAAAAATAATTTTCTCGCCCGATGACTCTGTAAAGGTCGTCGCTAGAGACCAACACTATAAGTCAAAAATAAGGGGAGTGTGCGTTGGTTTTCGAATTACGAATTCCATTTTGACAACAATTTAAGTCTAGAATGACATGCGCAGTTGAGTGTACACGAATTTTATAATTTGACGAGCTTCTGCCCGCAGCTTCGTCCGCAGCTTGGCCTATGGGAAAATAACTCAACCTACCCATTTCACCCTCTTAAGGGTGGAATTACGGAAAATCCTTTATGCCTATGTCATAACATCTACCTGCATGCCGTATTTTAGCCCGATCCGTCCAGTGGTTTGGCCTGTGCGTTGATAGATCACTACGTCAGTCAGTCAGTCACCTTTGAGTTATATATATTTAGATTAGATGTACCGAGTGACACTGCAGCCATTATGGGTTGCCTTGAAACGACTATTTGCTCGTCACGTTTAAAAGAAGTATTACTGATTAGCAAGTCTACATGATTTTCTAGTCTGAGCCATGAACGTGGTAAACTATTTCTGTAGGGATTATTTATGCATGCTAACATGTGCAGTGGAATTATTAGATTCATGGGTGTGTTTTTGAAGTAGCACCACAAAATGACAGTTGACAGCCATATTATATTATATATATATATATATATATATATATATATATAAGCGTAGCCATATAAGAGTTGATAACAGTGGTGTGGTAGTTGAGCAGGTTGGGTCATAACCCGAGGTGGTGGGTTCAATTCCCGCAACAGTACAAGTATTTGTGCATGGTAAAAAAGCGCGAATACTTGTTTGGTGTCTGGGTGTTGTGAGACACAACACCCAGTATTGTGGGAAAATGATATTATGTACTTACGTTTTTTTACGTTATTTTTTGTATTAAGCATATAAATTATTGCCAAGGGCTTAATGTCAAGAGATCGGCTCATAACTTTCTCAACCACCACACCAGAGGGGCTGATTTGATAATGTAATGTAGTCAAAATGAGCCTACATTTGAAAATCACAAAAAAAAAATATAGCTACATTTAATTCACTTAATCACAATAACAGAATGGCTAAACATTTCACTATACTAATCCAACTTCCGATTTGAGCTGAACTGATGTATTTACGACCTACATTCACACATTCGCGTCGACGTAGTTTGTAGCCTTTAGGGGTACTATGAAATGAGCGGAAGTCATTCAACAGAATTCCGAACAAAATTATTGAAACATGAAAAAAGTTTTTTTTTTTTATCTTAGTGAATGATGTGACGAGTAAGCCGTTCACCTGATTTCAAGCGACACGGCCGCCCATAACAGTACAATGTCACTTGAAACTCTAAAATGTAAAGTTTCGCGTGACACTGCACTGCGCACATTATCCTGAGACATCAGCACAGTCCGGTAACAAGATTACTTAATTGTGAGATCAGATCATAAAGTCTCATTTGCCCGGTAATTTTACTAGCTACAGTGCCCTTCAAAACGGAACACAGTAGTGCTTGCACACTACTGCTCGGCGGCAGAATAACTGGCAAAGCGGTGGTACCTACCTAGACGAACTTTGCAGAAAAGTCCTACCACCTAGTTACCCCTTTTTAACCATTATAGATTTACGTTTGACCACCAACTCACCTCATGGTAAGCGAAGGTGCGACTGAAGATAGATCACGTAAATCTAGAAGGTTCCACTCACAGTTCACTCTGGTCTTCAAGACACCCAGGTGATAAGTTTCAAGATTTTTTTTGGCCATTTCTATGGTACCTGATTATGGCAAAAAGAGTACTATAATTTTGATATTGTGTATGTGCTTTCTTGAAATAGATACTTATGTTTGTAGTGTATAGCCATGCTCATAAGTAAGTATTATATTTAGATATTGATACTAGGTCTGTCGTCTCAAGCGATACACTGCGCAGGCCGCGGGAGAGGTACGAAGTGTGGCAACACTACGGACCGGGCGGAAACAAGAGACGGGAGAGTTTGCGCTGGAGCCGATATCTTATTTAATATTAGGTCTTTACCTATGAAATTGCCGTTTTGTTTGAAAAAAGTTAAAGTATTTTTTTTCGAACTTATTTATTTCTTTTATTCAAAGTAATCACCCCTGCAATCAATGCATCTTTGCCAACGCTGTGGCAGTTTATGGATGCCCTTCTTGAAAAAATCAGCAGGACGGGACACAACAAACTCTTCAAAGGCGTTTTGTACTGCCTCTCGGGAATTGAATTTTTTTCCCGCTAAAAAGTTGTCCAAATTTTGGAAAAAGTAATAGTCGGTAGGCGCAAGATCTGGTGAGTATGGCGGATGAGGGAGAGCTTCCAAACCCAACTCATGCAGCTTAGAGACGGTCTCTTGTGCAGTATGGGGTCGCGCGTTGTCGTGAAGTAGCAGTGGAGACGACCGATTGACCAAAGCTGGTTGCAGACGTGCGAGTTTCGCCATCATTGTGGTCAGTTCTTCAATGTACACATCTGCAGTAATGCTCTCGCCGTTTTGTAAAAAGCTATGATGAATCACACCAGCACTAGACCACCAAACTGTGACCATCACCTTTCTAGGGGTCATTTTTCGTTTTGCACATTGCTTTGGTAACGAACCAGGATCTAACCAACATGCTGAGCACTTTCGATTGTCAAAAAGAATCCATTTTTCGTCGCACGTAACAATTCAGTTCAAAATTCTTTCATTTCTGTGCCTGTTAAGCAGCGCAAGGCAAGTCTCGACGCGTACGTTGCGCTGGCGATCGTTAAGTTCGTGGGGCACCCATCTATCAAGCTTTTTATCTTGCCAATCTGTCGCAAATGGACCAATATTGTTTTGATGCTAACATCAAAAGCTGCTGCCAGCTCAGCTGTAGATTGAGTTTCATCAGCTTCCACAATCGCCTTTAATTCATCATTGTTGACCAAAGTTTCCGGACGACCACGAGGTTCATTTTTCAAGTCAAAATTCCCAGAACGGAACCGAGCAAACCAATAACGGGTTGTACGTTCGTTTGTACAGTTCTCTCCGTAAACGTCGTTGATGTTACGTGTCGTTTGTGCCGCGTTGGTGCCACGACGGAACTCATATTCCATAATTACACGAAATTTCAAAGTATCCATTATGAGGAAAAATGTTAAATGTAATGAAAATACAACGCTAATCAATAAACAAAAGACTTATATTGTAAATAGAATGTCATATTTTTAAAACAAAATTAATTTGAATTTAGAATTCATAGCCAATGAAAACTTTTTTTTGTTTGAAAAAGTCTGTACTGCAATATGGCAATTTCATAGGTAAAGACCTATTATATCATAGGTATATCAATGGTATTGTGAGTGTGATAGTACATTCCACAATGTTCCTTCAAATCTTCTTAGCTACATATTTGCTTTTTGAAGTTAGGTGCGTTGAGCACTTTCCGGGTGAGCAAAAATCATGGATATACCACTAATCCATGTTTGTGTAGAATAAAATATATAGTGTTGACGTTTATTGTAATTCTAAGCTGGAGCAAATGTTTGTGTAATCTAAATATATATAACTCAAAGGTGACTGACTGATTGACTGACTAATATAGTGATCTATCAACGCACAGCCCAAACCACTGGACGGATCGGGCTGAAATTTGAAATGCAGTTAGATGTTATGACGTAGGCATCCGCTAAGAAAGGATTTTTTTAAATTCCACAATTAAGAGGGTGGAATGGGTGGTTCAATTATTTTCCCATAGGCCACGCCGCGGGCGAAGCTGCAGGCAGTAGCTCGTTACATAATATTTTGTAACTAATAACAAACATACATATAGCTGCAAAGATATAAAAAGCGAGTAAATATGTACTTACTTAGCTAACACACTACACCTTTCATCGCATCCTTCACTTCCCGAGTGAAAGCATTGTCAAATTTGATAAGACTGATGTAAAAAAAACACCAAAATATAAAGAATTTACAACATCGCAGTTCGCAGTACCCCCTCAGATGACGTAACAACGGGAGACGCCGAAAAGTCTGCAGAATGAGAGGTCAACACACAGATAAACGTGCAAAGTGAGTTGTTTGTCGACGCCCACTGTTAAATGAGTTCGTATCCGACCTTTAATGACGACTTATGAGATTTGAAACTGTCTTTAAGAAAATCCATCTTTTCTCACCTTAGACGTTCTGTTTTGCGTGATGTTTTTTTCTTTATAATTTGGACCTTACACCATTTTATTCAATGCGCATTCTAATATTCGTATCCGACCTTTAATTACGACTTATGAGATTTGAAACTGAAGTCTTTAAGAAAATCCATATTTTCCCACCTTAGGCGTTTTGTTTTGCGTGATGTTTTTTCTTTACAATTTGGACCTTACAACATTCTAATAACTGTGAATAAAGAATGCAAGACTGCCTTTTGAACTGTAAATGAATGAAGTAACGAGCTAGTTATGCACCTACTAGGCGATGATGGAACTTGATTGCAACAATTAGAAACAGAAATGTGTGTATTTAACAGTTTCAATACGCAGCTTAGGTTAATAGTTACTATAGATATTTTCAAATTAAGAATGAAATTACTTCTGTTGCAATACAATAAAAGTTCTGTGATTAACCCCCCTGGTGTTAAACGTCACGGCTGTCGTCCAGGTATATTATAAACGCATTTTTACAATAAATATATAACTAAACTAGGTACGCAAAAAAGATCTACTACATAGTAAAAGTGACTTAAAATTAAATTAAATTTGTAGTTGATATTTTAGACCGATGGCGTATTTCAATCAGGTCTTGAATCTTGACTAATTGACTATAAAGTTCATAAACTTCATAGTCAATTAGTCAAGAAAGTCAAAATGCCATCCAATTTCGAATTCGCGTCATTTTCTACATCCATAGAAAAGATGCAAAAATAGTATGAATTCTACGCCTAGATCTATAGACTGGATTCATACCTGCTAACTTTCTAATTCTGAAGTATGAGTAAAAAATATCAAATAACCTTTTGTTCTCTACAAATATACACAGCGTGTTTGATCGTTAAACTTTTAAGCTTTTCAAGTAGTTGAACATCATACAAATGGGCAGGTTTACTTTAAGCCAGTTACTGGCGCCACTACTTGTACATGTAGTGAATTACTGTAGGGGCTAAAGAGAGAAGCAAGTTGAACTAGTTCGCGCAGATCTCCATTGTCAGAATACTAAACATTTGTATTATTGTGTTAGTAAGTTTGATAAAACGACAATTTACAATTGTCAAGATAGCGACATTAGCATTAAACATAGTTATACCGGCGGATAGTAGGAGTTAAAGAAATTTCACTTCAGTCGTATAGTCTAAAGTACACTCGTTTTTTATGTCAGCTTTTTCCAGTATTAGTTAGTATGGTAGTACTCATAGCGAAGCTCGCATCTATACATATAACCGATCAGAAGTTAGGCAACATTTGCTGCGGTCATCACTTCTATAGCTGACCGCTATAAAAGTGGTACATTGAGAGCTTGACACGTTAAGCCATTGATCTCGGTTGCTGTCGTAAGACAATAGTCGTTAAGTCAAGTCAGAAGCCGATGGGTGGCTAAACATTCTGTATACCGGAGTACTCGACTACACGAAAAGGTGAAATTGTGGTCAAAGCTTATTTGGTATAAGAAAAGAATGGATAGTACTAGCCAGCTACTGTCCCATAACTTTCTTCACTCCGTTTTGAGTACGTGGCTTGTCTTCAGATAGTTCACGTTATTACTTACTCCAGCTACTGTCCCATAACTTTCTTCACTTTGTTTTGAGTACGTGGCTTGTCTTCAGATAGTTCACGTTATTACTTACTCCAGCTACTGTCCCATAACTTTCTTCACTTCGTTTTGAGTACGTGGCTTGTCTTCAGATAGTTCACGTTAGCGTTAAGAGACATTAAACCGTATTTACGATTATTTGTAGTCACTATTAAGTTGTGTTACAAAGTGTCTTTATAGCCTTAACATCTGCGTTACGTTATTGTCAAATTGTTCGAGTTTTAACGGCTGGTTGTTAAATAGAATGGTAGCAAAAAAACGACCCTAGTCCAGGATCTATGTATGTGATCATTGGGTTAGGCTAGGACTGGGATTCTCTGTGTCTAGGGACCCAGGAACTACGAGAACCATGATCCCACTACACCCAGACACAGAACAAGTATTTGCGGTTTTTTTTCTGTGCACAAATACTTGTCCTGTTGCGGGAATCGATCCCGCTGCCTTCGGGTTGTAAGCCGACCAGCTCAACCACCACACTACAGAAGCTGTTATGAATAATATAATAATAAATCTTTATGAAAAATCTCGCTTCAATGTGTTTCTAAGTCTACAAATTTTGTACATAAATCAATGAAATAATCAGCTGCCGAAACAGGTTTCTGACATGTGTCACTTTTGGTTATACAACTTGTCAGAATGTCAAATACAGTTTCTATTAAGCAGTTACTTTTCTCAAACATGCTTGGAAAGACAATTTCATATAAATTTTTCTTCGAGCTAAATCGAAATTGATGTGTGTCAAATTTAATATGCAAAATTAGTATGACAATCCATATCTGTCTAGCAGTTTAGCAGGCCGAAAAAATTAGGTAACTTTTTTTTATGATTTGGCTCCACACTTTTGTGTATTTAGCCAGTGTCAAGTAATTGATAATTTATCAAGTTAATGATATTTCGCGCAAATGTTTGTGTGTGTGTGTGTGTGCGTCTGTATCCCAAGCTTGATGGTATGAAATCTTAGGTACTTTACCTATTGCCTGTTGCTATCTATAATTTGAGTTTCTTTTTGTAATGTTTATTAAGATCATTTCTGTATTCTTTTTAAACCGGTGTGACGTGGTTACTTTTGTAATATATTCATTATCTCAACCGTAATAAATTATAAATATTGTAAGACACAGTAGAATAAAAAATACATCACTATAATGTTTGTAGCGTCTTCTTTACAGGTGTAATCGAAGCTTCGGATCCGACTTTTCTGTTCTGCTTTATGCCGGATTGCTTGCATTCCTTTTTTTTTCAAACTCATATATTGTAATTGGCTTGCTATATATTATTTGACAATAAGCATTTTTTAATTTTATAAACTTAGATAATTTTGACTTGTAAAAGTGCTATAAGTAGCCTATTTGCAATAAATCTTTTGACTTTGACTTTGACTTTAACTTGTCACAGTAGCCGAAGTAAAGAATAATATTCCGGCCTAGCGGATTGATACAGGTCCAAATCCCGCTCGTGGCACTTTCAACTTCAACTTTCCCTTTACATATAAAATGAATCTGTGGATTTTTTAGGAATCAAAAACAGCCAGATTATCTGCCAAGCACCGTGAGCAGGTTATCCGTTCTCATCTCGCATTCAAATCTTTACAAACGACCCACGAGTGTTTACCGCTAGTGTTGCTGTTGATAAATGACGGGGATATATCTTTGAGCGAGTTACCAGCGAAGCCTAGATTTCTTCCTATTAAGATTAGTGGAATAAATTAGTTAGTTACCGTTACCGTTATAGGAAGATAGAAAATGTTTTATTGCACAAACAACAATAAATACTACAATGATTTAATAATTAATACTAAAAACTACGTACTACTACTACTACAAAAAAAACATTTGCACTATATACTGGCCGCGATGATCTATAAATAATAAAATTGAATTACAACAACAGTGGAAGGGTTGAGAATAAAAAGGGTTTAACTGTCAAATTGATAGTTTCGAGAAAATTGACTTTGAACTTCAACGGCTCATTTTAGTGTAGAATGCGTATTGAGTAATAGAAAAGGTTTAAGTAAGTTTCAGTTGCTTGAAAATGTATTAATTCTATTTTAAAATACAAAATATAGTACTAATTCGTACAGTTACTGTAAAAATATAATATAATATAATAAATGTAATAATGTTTTTATGCTAAGCGAACTGTATTCCTGTGTCAGATAAAACGTTTTTAGACTGATAACCTCGAGATTTAAGCCTCATTTCAGTATTTTGAGAATGTATTATTGTAGATAATTTCACGCTGAATGCAGCGATACCAATAAGTCATGTGTGAAAAAAATCTGTTAAACCGTTTTTGTTCTCACCCTTTCAATTGTAGGTATTCAGAGTTACAGGAAAAATCGTGCTAGATCCCTTAAGGGCGTGGAGTACTCATCATTTCTGACTTATTTCACTATAAACACCCTAGCCTAAACTTAACCTTTTTCGAGATATTCGACTTTTAATTTTTTTATTGAAAATTGCCGATTTTTAAGCTACAATGACACAGTGATGCATTGTTGCAATGACGCAGTGATACAATGACGCAGTGATGCATTGTTGCGATGACACAGTGATACAATGACGCAGTGATGCATTGGTGCAATGACGCAGTGATATAATGAGTGATGACTCATAAATCATTATATTATGAGTGATGGAGCGACGCAGTAATGCAGTTGTATATTAAAATCAATTGCGATTGCAATCCATTAATCAATTGAATTTTTTTACGTATCTTCCTAATTAGGCGCGAAATTAACTTTATGGAATAATTAGCGTGAGTATTGCAAATATTGCACACTTAATTTTATTTAAATTATTTATTACAATCATATTACTAGTAAAAAAATAAAAAAAACTTAATGTTCTAATGCAATTTACTCCCTTTCGGCAAAAAAAACTACACATTTGCTATGCAAATCCGCTTACCATTCAAAAACATGAATTTGAATTTATTTTTACAAGAACAGGTAAACAAATCAGCTTTTACCGAACGTCTTTATTTTTCTATTATGTATCGGTTATGAGCGGTTATAACCGGTTTTGGCACAGTGATGGAGCGGTTATATCAAATTTTCCTAGGATTTAATTTTGTTTTATTCGAAGATGATTGCGGTAATACGCCAGGAGGGAAGAGTGTCAACGACAAATTCCTTTGGGTGAATCGAGAATATTCTAAACGAGACGTTTGGTAAATTAAAACCACGAACATTCAATATAAGTTCATCATCATCATCGTCACAATTTTTTCCATTCTGTAACATTTTATTGTTGGGTATAGATAGATAGAAAAAAAAAACGCTTTTTTGCACACATTACACAATTTTTTGGTTACATTAAAACAAAAATAAAAATATTATGTGTGTACATGTCATACAGCACCATCTGGCCCCAAATTAAGCAAAGCTTTTACTGTGGCAACCAGATCACTGACACAATACTTAGATACATTTTAACACCTAGACACAGAATATCTATGTTAATTACACAAATATTTGACCTTGGTGGAAATCGAATACATTGCGCAAGTGTTGCGTAGGTAATAAAATACATATAGACGAACATAGTACCTCCTCTTAATCGGAATTTGGTTAAAAGAACAAAGCGCTCAGATGGTTTCCACCAATAGAGATTTTACAATATAGATGGATGAAGATAAATGGAAAAAAAAATTGTTTTACTTTTTGGGACTTTAGTGTTTATGTCCAAATCTTTATCTCTTCAATATCTTTAATAAATTATACTCGTATATATGTTTTTATACGTAAAGTTTCACCTAAAGTGTTATAATATAACCCTTTTCTTGCTATTATATATTACGTTTGAAACTCAACTTGCCTGGTTAAAAACGACGAAATGGCTGAAGATCTACATCAACATCAACTGATATATTTTACTCGCGGTATTTTCCGACAGTGTGTCACCTTCCGCGGTCTCGGGCGATATCCTGCATCACCACTAGACGTCGCCGCAAATAGTTTGCACTTAAATTCGACACCAGCTCCCCAGCCACAGATAATTTAATGTTTGCTAAAAATATTCGAAATTTATGCGGAATATTTATTGGAAATGGGAGAATTAAAATAGTCTGTGGCTTTTAGGTAATGAATTGATAATGGATGCACGGTCAGCAAAGACAAGGAATTCAGGGGAAACATGCAGAGTATACAAAAGGCGTAGACGTACTCGTAAATAATCAGTAGAATGCAAATATTCAATATCACAATGGATTTTTATTGCATTTGAAAATCGAAGATATATTTAGGGATTCAAGAGCGTGAAAAGTTACGCAAACCTGAAAGACGAGAAGATATTCGACGAAAGATTTTTGGTTGAAAATTTTCTTTAAAATGTATTTTCATTTATCTCTTTTAGTTTGACCAGCCGCTTCAATAAATCTACCTAAGCAGATGTTCCATGTAACAAATCCAGCTCATTTATACACTACAACTAGTCATAACTCAAAGCGTAAGATTCCCAACGTTTCCAAGAAAAAATCACAACAAAATATCGTAACGCTCCAAGATTTTCATTGTTTGCGAAAGCTTTGTAGGCTCTCTCCCTCAAAACGTTTCTGTCGGAGCCCATTTATCATTTGGGGAACCCTTTTTTCTTCAACACATTAGTACGTCGTATTCTGTGACAGTTTATGAATGACACTGTTTTCCGAATAATAAAAGGGTGGAGAAGAATCAGTCAGATGAAGTCAAGGCTTACTTTTTATGAGTTGACTTTGCTGGAAAGTTTATTTATATTAAGGCATTGAAACTTTGAAATTCTTTGAATTATTTGGGCTGGCATTATACAACAATTTGAAATTTATTTGTTTTTGTAAACGTCAATAGACAGTGCGATATTTCCTGACGGGAAGAAAATAATCTTGCTCTTGTAAATCCTATACTAACTAATATTACCATATCATTAACGCCACTTTCAGCGGCTGCTTACCTTTAACATCCGTTGGATCCTCACAGATTTGACTTGGTCGTTGGTCAACCTAGTGGGAAGCTGGCCTACAGTGCATCTTCTGGTTTTACGGTCGCAACACAAAGGAAATTATGTTAGCCCTGTGTAAAACGTTAAACAACAATAATTAAAATACCCACAGCCTAAAACATTACTTATTGAAAATATTGTCAGTCTGATCACTGTTTCGAGAAAAGGAGAAGGGAAAATTTTAGTCTGTGAAAACGTTGTCTATTGACATCTTAGCATAGGTGACAGCGGATGTCTTCTCAAGACAGAGATAGTTGCTTTCTGTCGTTTTTGAGTGATGTAAAAATGAATTTTTTCGATACTTAGGTCGATAATGGTGCCAATTTTGCGTCGCATTCTCTAAAACTAAAGTGAACTTAAAGTATGGCGGTACTTTTCTGATAAAAGGAAAATGAAAAAGACGGAAATATGTTAATTTCGTTTATCTTTAGAGTATGCGACACAGAATCGACACCATTGTGTATTCTTCTTATCTCAAACAACGAGTAAAGAGTAAAACTAATACTCAGAATTAATAATCGAGGTATATAAACCTAAATATTAATACCGACTAATTTGAACAACAAACGAATAACTCGACCTCAGCATTAATTTCCATAACAACAGCAAATACAACAGACCAAAATAGGGAATACTACAAACTGATTTAAATAAGTGTTTAATTGAAAGCTGTCGCCTCAGCGATAGTTCTGTGTGTTTTATCAAAATTCAATAGAATAAGTTTCTAGATTATTACCTATTCTATTATATTCTTATTATTACAAGGCTTGAAAGTTGTTAAGGTTTGTTTTACTTTGCCCCTTCAAATTAGATTTCAAAATTAGTTAAATGATGGATTTGTGTGTGCTCCTTTTAACTATTGTAATGTATTTATACTACTAACGGACGACCACAGAGTACTATTACTCCTACTTTAGCATAGTGCTTTTTATTAAAAGTAGCATCTAAATATTACTAATACAGTCACCTACAGTTAATTGACATATGAAGATTACCCTTTTTTTATTGTTTGATAGGCTTGCGTTTGACCACTATCGCACCTGATGGTAAGTGACGATGCGGTCTAGGATGTAACACGCTTGCCTAGAAGATACCTGTTCACTCTCGATTTGAAGACTCCAAGGTTGTAGTTTTCGGGAAATACGGACGCCGGTAAAGCGTTCCACTCTCAGTACTCAGTACTAAATCATTAGTTTATATGATTACAAACATTATCAGTTACATTGAAAAGATGCCATTTTGATGTTATCCAAGGAATAATGTTGCGTCCCAGTTGAGGTACACAACACTTTAATGGTAAAGTAGTAAAAGTTGTAGTAAAAAGTTTTGAGTTAAGTTAAGTTTTAATAGATACAAAGAATCACAGCAGTTAGTTTAGCCGATTCCCCCACTCGCGCGTGTATCTGTCGCGGCGTGTAAAAGCGCACTGTTTTGAGGAATCGTGAGTTGAATGTGCAGAGTTGCAAAATGGTATTGTACTTCGTACATATTACCAACCCCAAAAAAGAGTGTGAAAACGCACGAGAGTGAGAATCGGCTGTACAAAGTCAAAGTTAAAGAAAGTTCAAAAATTAAAATGTAAATAAGTAAAAGTTCTTAAAAATGTTTAAATTTTACTTATGTAAAATAAAAAAAATATTAATCAAAACTAAATTTGATATCATCGACGTGTCCCCGCTGAGGGTGTGACCGCGCCCGTTCCCGCTGTGTCGCGGCCGACCCCGCTGCCGCTCGTGAGTCGTCGATGCGCGGGAGTGGCCGCTCCTTGAACGAAGATGAAATTCCAAGTGGGCACGATTTCTTAGTTGCAGTAGAATTGCGGGGCTGCAGTTCCAGAGTCACAGTTTTAGAAGGTTCTGCCGTCGTGGCATAAATAGCCCTTTTATTGTATAGGCCTCGCTTCTTCAAAACCCATACCATAGTCGCAAAAACCGCGACTGCTAATAATGTGTAGCAGATGGTATATTGATGAATATCGTGTGTAGTTATAGTAGCCGGGAGGTGAAGCTCGTTTATTTTTTGCTGCTCCAGTTGTTTCTCAACCTTTTCTAGGCTTTCTTTTTCAGGCATTAGTTGTAGTTGCGTTCGCTCAAAATTGAAGATGTTGTTTATGGATTTATCTAGTTTCGGTGGTTTCGCTAAGTACATGTTTACTCTCGCGTCACTGTGGTACTGATTATGGGCGTAGATGTTCAAATCCTTATTCTGCATCGTACATCCTTGCTTCAATGTTATGAGTGCCGATGTATTTATCTGATGAGATGCGACGTCACTGCCGCAGATAGTTCGCAGTACGCACGTGTCACAACACACCGCCAGCCAGGTATTTGTTGAATGTAATTCGACCCAGGCAGCTTTGCATGCTTTTTTCTTTACGATGCACGGTGAGGTCGTATAATGACCCAATAGTTTGGCTTCACAGGGTGCGTCTTTACTTTCCAAGTTTCTAATGGGTAAGTTTAGACTGCACACAAAGTTGTTAGTGCTTCGCTGGATGCATTGCTTCATTCGGTTCTCATTCCAGCTTATGTAAGTATTTTGTCTGAAGTTAACAGCGATGTATTCGGCTGATACAAGTACATATTTCGTACTTTCAGTTTCATCTTTTATTTTCAGAGGCAGAGGGATTACTCGATAGAGAGTGAAGTCTTCGTCACTCGTCAGGGGAATGTAAATCTCAAACATGAAGTACTCGTTTGTAACTCGAGCCTTCACGTACAGCAGTTTGTAAACATCCTTTATCTCTGCTTGAATATTTTCTACAGGAAAAGTTAGAGTTTTCGGCAGTCTCCCAGAGATCTCGTTCAGTTGTTTGATCGAGTTGACTGGAGAAAGGAGATGCACATCTATGTGGCCTTTATAGACGTCAAGAAGTGCGTTGAATAGCATTTCCTGAACATTCTTCAAATTAATCAGAAGTAATTGTGCATTGAGCGATACCGAGTTGAAGTAGTTAGTTGCCATAACAGTTCCAATGTTCGACTCAAGTTTTGATAGTCTCATGTCGGTGTCATTCATGAACTTGTTCATGAGTGCGAATTGTTGGCGAATGTTCTCTTCGTTTTTCTTCATGATCTTATTCTCAAGTTCGATAATAGTAGTTTGATTTTTCATCAGTTTAAGTAGATATTTCTCGTTGTTCTGTATGGCTTGAATGTCTTGTTGGTATTTCTCGGCGAAGTGTTGGTCCAAGACTCCAAACAAGCTGTTCGCTAGGTATCCCACACCATCGATCAGAGAGCGTCTCCTGCGATCAGACAAATGCTTGTGCGGGGCCAGTAGAATATCATTGTAGTACTTTAGTTTTTCCATTTCATGCCATAGTTGTCGCGTAGTACTCTCACAGTATCTTGGGTCCAGTTTTTGACACAGGATTTGTACGTCTTTTAAGTAGTTTTCCATTTCTTGAGTAGCTTGCCAGTATGTAGTTAAATTATAGTATGTAAGTAAGATCATCATGAATTAGTTGTATTTTTCCGTTTGTATCGTAATAAATCGGACGCTCGCGCCCAAGGTCAGTAATGTGAGTGCTCGACGGCACGCCTTCAGTGACGTCAGTCGATGCACAGTGCGATCCCGTTATCAGTGCAAAGAACGTTAGGAATGAAATAATCATGGTGATGAAACTTTTTCTTCCAGTACGTCCACGCCTGCTGCGCCTTAATTCTGAATGCGTATTTGAAGCGTCATTACTGTTTTGCTTGGCTGAGTATTTCGTTTTAGCTTCAACGTCAAAAGGCAAAATTTTTGCAAGTTTTGTAATCGGTCTCTTCAGCAAACCAGTTTGGGTTTTTATAGTGGTTACCCTGACGGGTCCATCCTGTCCTGGGTGTAACTCCATTACTTTTCCCATGGCCCATTTTCCTGGCGGTAGGTTATTTTCCTTCACCAAGACAATGTCGTCTTTTTCGAGACTTTTAGTAGGTTTTTGCCATTTGCTTCGCGCTTGTAGTTGTGATAGATAGTCGCTTGACCACGACTTCCAAAATTGATGCAGCATGTGCTCATTTAGTTGCCATCTTTGACGTAAATCAATGCTCCGTTCGTCTTCGTAGTTGGATAGCGGGAGTGTCATCGTAGGGCTTCCAGTTAAGAAGTGCCCAGGAGATAAATAGTTGTAAAAGTCTTCTGGGTCCTCAGTGAGTGGACATAAAGGCCGCGAGTTCATGCAAGCTTCTATTTTTGTTAACAATGTGGTGAACTCCTCGTATGTGAGTTTTTGATCTCCCAGAACTCGGCGTAAATGGTACTTCATTGAACGTACAGATGCCTCCCAGAGCCCTCCTGCTGTTGGCCAAGCTGGTGCATTGAAATGCCACTCTACTTCCAGCTTGGCGATTTCGTCGAAGAACTCTGGGGATAGTTCAGTTTTAAAGAGTTCATATTCGCTTTTCAGGAAAAACATTTTTTGTGGTCCTTCGAGCCGGAGCTCGAAGGACCACAAAAAATGTTGCGTCCCAGTTGAGGTACACAACACTTTAATGGTAAAGTAGTAAAAGTTGTAGTAAAATGTTTTGAGTTAAGTTAAGTTTTAATAGATACAAAGAATCACAGCAGTTAGTTTAGCCGATTCCCCCACTCGCGCGTGTATCTGTCGCGGCGTGTAAAAGCGCACTGTTTTGAGGAATCGTGAGTTGAATGTGCAGAGTTGCAAAATGGTATTGTACTTCGTACAAATAAGCTTCTTATTTCTTCAAAATTGGTGGTATAAAGGTTATACTCGTGTAACTCGGTTGTTCTCGGATTAAATTGTTGGTGAAATGTTTGTGAATATGAAACGGCTATCCAAGAGTAAATAGTGGTTTTATACTTGGAATAAAATTTATTAAATTTGGTAAAATTGGACCTAAGTTTAAGAAGCGAGTATAAGTTTCTGTCTGTCTGTTCTGTTTGTCCGTATGTCTGTTCATCTGAATTTTATAACTTCTAAAGTCATTTACGTAAACTCTCTTTTAGGAAACTTTTATTATGATAACTGTAACTACAACTAGTACACGGCTAACACTCACGAGATACATTAGTAGATACGAGTAATATAGTTGCCCAACTTCAAGGAGTACGCGCGGCGGCGGTGGCAGCTCGGCGCTGACTCTCCGTCGCTGCCACGCGTACTCCTTGAGGATGGGCATCTATATTACTCGAGCACCGGTCGAGTTATTCGAATGTATCTCGTGAGTGTTAGCCGTGGTTGTAGTTATAAGTACTACTCACGTCAGTTTCTATAATATTATGATAACTGTAGTTCACGCAAATGACGTTGGGGGCATCGGTAGTTGCAAAAAAGCAACATTGTCATTTCTAAGATACTGCGTGTCTTCCAATTACTTTGCTTAAGCCTCTACTGAGTAGAAAAAATGAAACTCAACGTGAATTCAAGCGAGATGAAAACTTTAAGCAGCCTGTCGGGCTTGACTTTGTTCCGTCAAATGCCAATAGAAAGACTACCCGACAGATAAGGGAACGCTCCAATGAACCTGACTTTACACGATGCAAACGGCTAGAGATGTGAAAAGTTAAAATTTGACCGGAGGAATGGATAGCATTTCTATTTTTTGTACCCTCTCATGAGCTAGTTGAAAACACAAGTGTATATTTTAATTATCTTAATACATTTTTTTTAATTGTAAAGTAATTCGTTTTGTATTAAATTAGGGTAAATTAAGATTTTGGATAGAAATCAGAAAGATAAAAAAATAATACGCATTTGGCATCGAATTTTTTTTTAACTCGGATTGTTTATGTGATTCAAACACTTTCTGCTAGGCAATTGAGTAACTTGATTGAAACAAAAATGTATATGGATTTGACAGTTACAATACGCAGTTTATGTGCATAGTTGCTCATATATGCTTGTTGCTGTAATAGTTCACTCCTTCCAACAGCCCTGGGCTATTCATTATTAAAATGAGGAAAATCTATGGACTGACTACGTTGAATAATAAACAAAAAATATTCGGCATCTTTCACATTAGAGTGTCCGGAAAACAGGAACTCCGGTAAAGTATCCCATCTCTAAAACCATTTTGAAAGGAGCTTGAAAATTGCTAGGAATTGCTATTAGGGAGTGCTGGGTCGGGGGCTTGTAAAAGGTATAGTAAAGAATGAATTGGAAATATCGTTGGTGAGCATTTTCTTCAAACCTGTTTCAGGACTTTATGAACTTGGAAGATATGAAAAGAAATTGATGTTTATAGCTTCCATTAAGCATCGTTGATGTTGCGTGCCGCTTATGCCGCATTGCTACCACGATATAATTTTTTTTTTAATTTCAATTTTCTTTGATAATTTGTGTAATTATATGGAACACACATATAATTACACAAATTATCAAAGTATCCATGACGACGAAAAAGATCCAAATACGGTGAAAACAACGCAAATCAATAGATAAACGACTAATTTTGAAAAATAAATCTAACCTTTAAAAATAAAGCTAATTTGTTAGTTAGAATTCTTAGCCATACCAAAAATATTTTGATTTGAAATGGACTGCAGAACGGCAATTTCAAAGGTAAAGTTCTATTATAATACTTTCATCACCTATCACTATTTCATAAAGACACATTATCTAAATATATATAACTCAAAGGTGACTGACTGACATAGTGATCTATCAATGCACAGCCCAAACCACCGGACGGATCGAGCTGAAATTTGGCATGCAGGTAGATGTTATGACGTAAGCATCCGCTAAGAAAGGATTTTTCAAAATTCCACCCTTAAGAGGGTGAAATGGGTGGTTGAATTATTTTCCCTTAGGCCACGTCGCGGGCGAAGCTGCGGGCAGAAGTTAGTTTTTCATAAAACTAAGCAAAATTCGAATATGAATAAAGAAAGCGCAAAAGGCAGTGTAGTTTTTACTATATTTTTTGTTAATACAAGCTGTATGATAAATTACAGATAATTATAATTTATTAATTAATTTACACAGATAATTAATTATAATTATATTTAATTATAATTATAATATTTATATAATTAATTATAATTAATTTAATTTTTTCACAGATAATTAATTATAATTATCTGTAATTTATCATACAGCTTCCTTGTTCATGTTTGAGATTGATCCCTTTTGTGATTGGAACTTTTACTAACAATATCCTCACCAATTCAAATCACTTTTACTTCCTTGGGATCAAAGAGCTATTTGTAGTCCCTAATTACAAAGAACAAAGTCTTTACGAATAGATGTACAAAAAAATATCCCCGCACTATTCCAATTTCTTCCGCCTCTGAAAATGTGTATTAGTTACTAAAAAAACTTGGTATGATTGTTTTGTTTTTCCAATAATAAAACACAATTGAAGGGTTGAGAATAAAAAGGGTTTAACTGTCAAATTGATAATTTCGAGAAAATTGACATTAAAATTTCAACGGCGTCATTTTTCATGTAGAGTGCTTATAAGGTAATAGAAAAGGTTTATGTAAGTTTCAGTTGCTTGAAAATGTATTAATTCTATTTTAAAATACTAAATATAGTACTAATTCTTGCAATTACTGTAAAAATATAATATAATAAAATATATACATTAATGTTTTTATCCTAAGCGAACTGTATTCCTGTGACAGATAAACCGTTTTTAGACTCAAAATCTGAGATTTAAGCTTAAGTTCGGTATTTTGATTCTGTCTTAACGACAGAAACACAGCTAGTTCCGTACATTCTAACAGAATACGAAAAATCTTTTACCCAACCTAATGTATACACTGTATATACTATAACGGATAAAAAGTATACCTTGATACCAAATAGAATAAAACGGTACACCAAGACAGAAGTAAATCCAACTTAGAATTGAAATCGTATTCAAACTACCGCGTCGAAGATCGAAAATAGCTGGAACTGCGATCGAGTAGTATAATACAGTGACTGGTCTTACTCTAAAAAGTATTTATCTGGTAAGTCCCAGTTAAGGGAATATCTACAGAATGGGCAGCGATATTCACCTCGGTATATTAAAAACTTCTGCAATCACCAAGACGCCTGCCAAGTGTGGTGATTATGGAAATCTAGGAGGGCCCTAAGTAGTGTTTTATGTGGAAGGCTTATCTTCAGCAAGAATTAGAACTTTTTCCAGATAATTGATGTAAACATTTTTTTGAGCTTTATGGCCAACTAGCTCCGCCCCACGGTTTCACCCGCGGATAAACAATGGCTTGTGTTAACCCACTATACTGTTACTAGCTTATAAGCTAGCTATATATTCCAATGATTACCATTTCGGTATGGAATGCTAAAAACCAATTTTAATTTAGGTAATTAATTTAGATGTTGATATAAACTATCTGTGTTTCAAATTTCATCCAAATTTGTTCAGTAATTTTTAGCATCCTACACAAATAAAAAGTATCTTATATGTTAATCCAGGTCATAAACTATCTGTGTTCCAAATTTCATCCAAATCCGTTGCGTGGTTTTTGCGTTAAAGATTAACAAACATTCATCTATACATCCACACTCACAAACATCCGCATTTATAATATTAGTAGGATTCACTCTAGACGGTTCAATTTAGTGTTTTTTCTATCCGGCAGCCAGTTTTGTATGGATTACTATAACCCACTTTGGAGAAGTTCACACCAAGCTGGTGACTCTCTGCTTATATCGGTGTTAAATACACTAAGCAGGCAAAGTTGCGGATAAGTGATAGTTATAAGATTGTGCTTTATTGTTGTCATGCGGAGTGATGAAAGTCACATGGCTTTCGTCCCCTGGTGACATCACCAAGAGAGTTTTGAATATGAATGTTGATGGCAAAAAAGTAGAGGAAGACCGAAAAAAGTTGGACTGTGAGAAAAATGATATGTGTGCTGTGTAGGGAGTGAACATTGAGATGACGTCTGACAGAAATGGGTGGAAAAGAAAATGCTGCACCGACCCTATTCAAATGTGATAAGGGTAGGATGATAATTACCGTGATATTTTAGACATTTTGACGCCTACCCATTTTGATCACAATGCATTTGAACATTTCGGCATGTAACTAAAACTAGTACACGGCTAACACTCATGAGATACAGTCGAATAACTCGGCCGGTGTTAGGGCAATATAGCGCCGAGCCGCTGCTGCACTGCTGAGTCAGCGCCGAGCCGCCACCGCTGCCGCGCGTACTCCTGGAGGATTCATTTATATTGCCCGAACAACGGTCGAGTTATTCGACTGTATCTCGTGAGTGTTAGCCGTGTACTAATTACAGTTATGAATCGCACGTCAGTTTCTAAAATATAATTATGGAATGTGTACCAATCTACAAATACAAAAACTCCGCTACTGTCTGTATCAATAGCTATAGAATATACAACGTTTGTGATCAACAAGTACGTAAGTTACGTCAGTACAGTGCGATAGTTTTCACTAAGTGTATCTAACTTCCAGTTACTTTCAGATTTATTCCAGTGCAGTCTGAACGTGTTTGTATTGTTTCCTATTTTATTTGAATTCAGGCCTTTAAGAGTTTGAGATTGAGCAGAAGAAAAATTTGGGCAGAAAGCGTTGTTTTTAAAATCTGAATAGAGAGCTGTTATAATCTAAACGTCTGTGTGTTCGTCTGTAGCATTGTAGCTCCCAAATTAACCGATTTTGATTTTGATTTTTAGAACTAAAACTTCTTTACGCACCCTTCACTTGGGGAGTAAGCTGGTAAATGCAAGACGAATGGAAGTTGAAGTTGGCTCACGTAGATCTCCTTTGTCACATAACAAAGGTTAAAATTTGTATTATTATGTAAAATGACAATTTACAATTGGCGACACTAACATTAAGCAAAGCAAAAACAAAGATATACCGGCCGATAGATGGAGCTAAACTAAAGAAGTTTTACTTCAGTCGTGTGGTCCCAAACACACTTGTTATTTATATTGTAGATGAGTCTTAACTCCAGTAATAAAGTGCTCGTGTTACTATTACCGACAGTGAAGAGATTCTTGAAAATCAAACCCGAAGATAAGGCCTCCCAAAGATTCTCTGGATTATGCTACCCAAGCCATGTTTTTTTTTTTATGTTATTGAATGATGTGACGAGCTAGTCGTTCACCTGATGTTAAGTGACATAACAAAACAGTGTCACTCGGAACTCCAACATGTAAAGTCTCGCATGACTCCTGCACTGCGCACATCATCCTGAGGCATCAGCACAGTCTGGTAATAAGATTACTCGACTGTGAGATCAGATCATTAAGTCTCATTTGCCCAGTAATTTCACTAGCTACATTGCCCTTCAAACCGGAACACAGTAGTGCTTGCACACTACTGGTTGACGATGTTGCTATAAAAATCATAAATTTTGAGTTTAATTGTAAGATTCTAAACTTTTCTTTATTTATAACAGCGGCAGTGTTCAAGACGGTCGAGCACCACCTGAGGGTTTCATTCCACGACTAACAAGCGCGTGGACCACTCGTTGTCATGAACTAGCGCCGGAACGACAAAATAACAGCTTTAGAGTTAAGAACCTTTAAGAAACGTTATATTTTAACGTTTTAAGGTTCCATGCAGATAGCGTAACTTAAAACAATCTTTTATAGACTAAGTAAGAAACAGGTATTTAATTACCTGTAATTTACCGATTGCCAGCTTTCCTTTTCTTTGTGTAAGTGGTCAGCCTTATCATCAGCATCTTTGGATAGAACAATCCATATAAAAATATTGTTGTGTTGATCTGCTTTTATTATTATACTGGTGAATCATGACAGCTAAATTTTAATTCATTTGAAAAGAATCCGAAAATGGCGGTTTTGAATTTTGAACTTTTTTCCATGGATTATTACCCGTTAAGTATTCGTGAACGTGCACGAGTGTTGGCAAATGGTTCCAAGTTTTAAAACCATGCCTTTTCGTTTTCTCTTCAAGGCTTCCTAGAGCCTTCAGTAAAATATCCACCATTTTACTATGGCATTTTGACTGACAAAATATGACTTTGACATGACGTAACCGTACAAAATACCTCACTAGACATTGGCTGAATTATCGAATAAAAGCGATAGCAGGCCATTAAACAAAGAGAAGAAGAAGAAGACATTTTATATTCAATGACCATTTGTTGACACTGGCTGTGCTAGGTGAGAGCTTATAGAGTAATTTAACTTAGTTTTAGCTAAAAATATCCTGTTTATATTGGCAATATTAGCTTTTTCATTAATTTGTATACCGCTCTTTTCACATCCCAACAAATGTCTTGTGACATGTTTGAGGGGTCATCACATCTGCGAAAATATTTTTTTACAGTTGCGCAGTACTTAAATACTATTTATGTAGGACGTAAACGACCCGACATTAGACCCTTCGGGCCTTTGTGCAGGCGATAATTTAGGCAGTACCTAAAGTTCCACAAATTTGATCATACAATTGAAACTATTTTTTTAAATCGGCTAGTTAGTATTTAGGTAGCCGCAAGCGTAGCTAACAATAAGTACGCTACGAGCGCTACGAATACGCTACGTTACTATGAGCGCTACAATATTGTATAATACGCTACGAAGGCTACGTGATGCTACTACGCTACCAGCATTACAATAATATGCTAAGTACTCACTACGGCCGCTACAATATCATGCTACTGCGCTACGAGAGCATCATGATTCTACTACGGTACGTTGCTACGAGCGATACTATTCAGTATTCATTAATAATAAATTATCTGTCTTGCCCTAGCGACACGTTCTCACTCTCTTCCGTTCAAGATTCGTTGTGCTAATTGGTATTTAATAAAATAATTTATAAAACGATTGCGTTGTGTGTAATCAGTGATAAACAACTAGTGAAGTGATAAACTATTTTTCATTTATAGATATAGATACCTATAGGCAAAATCCTGAACAGTTACGATGATAAAATTAGATGACTTTTTACAGTGTATTTTAAATTCCAGTTTATGTAGGAAATTACTACGTTAAAATAATTATAATAATAGTCACACAATATTTTCTTTATTATATATTAGATGCGTCCCGCAGTTTCATCCACAGATAAAAAGTATTTTAATTATTTGCTAAATAAATTTAATTTTTCCGGGATAAAATGTAGCCTATATGTTAATGCAGTGTATTATCTATCTTGGTGCCGAATTTCATCCAAATCCATGCAACCGTTTGAGCGTGAAGGAGTAACAAACATACACACATACAAACTTTCACCTTTATAATATTAAATGTGATAGTAACCAGAATTCTGACTGCAGCTATACGCTGTTCCAAAACTGAACGAAGATAAGGAAAATGGCGGGAGAGATATTTTTATTGCATTAACTTGTAGCCAAATAGCTGGTGAAATGGACAATTGTTTTAAGTAATGAAGGGAAACCGGTACAATCATGAGGATACCCTGGCAAATTTTTTGTTTGAATCTTTGCACTGAATTGGTGGCAAAGAATTTGAATTGTACAAAGTTGTTAGTGTAATAACCAGTTTATTTTTATTTCTTTCATCGTTAAAGTCGTTTATTTTTGCTTAGAAAACAAATACTTCAAATTTTTCTTTATTTATTATACTCCCGAGTTACTTTTTTTGTTTGGTTTTGACTCCACACTTTTGAGTATTTAGCCAGTGTCAAGTAATTGATAATTTATCAAGTTAATGATATTTCACGCAAATATGTGTCAAGTCATAATTGAAGTCATAAAGTCAAGTCATAGTCTAATCAAAGTCATACTCCTACTAAAGTGGTGGCAACTTTACTTGAAGCTTCTATGGAGTTTTGGAAACAACACGAAAATAAACGTTTCACCATCATTATACCACTTTCCCACACTCATGCCTGTAATTCAGCACTTAACGAATAAAATGCCACCAATTTTATGCACTAACACTGAAAATAATACAATGCGGCGACGCAATCTTTTTCGTTTTCCCGCCAAAACTCCTCCCAAGTTACTTCTCCTTGCTATCTTTGATAGGACTCCGTTTAAGCACTGACTCGTCTAATGATAAGCGCACAACGATGCGTAAAGCATTAGCTATAATTTCACACTGGGTATCTCTAGCTTTGAAAATTAGAGTTTAAAAGCGTTATAAGTAGTAACTTTTTTAACAAGCCATAAACGACTAGCTTCTGCCCGCGGCTTCGCCCACGTAACCTATACGAAAAAAAAAAAAGAAGAAATTTTTCATAAATAATTCAACCACCCATTTCACCCTTTAGGGATAGAATTTGATGAAAAACCTTTTCTTAATGGATACCTACATTTTACAAAGAACACACCCTCTAAATTTCAAATCTCTAGAACAAGTGGTTTTGGCTGTGCGTTGATACATAAGTCACTCAGTTAGTCAGGACTTTGAATTTTATATGTATAGGATAAGGTTGTGTGTAATAAGTGATGGCTGCATTGAAAAACTCTAATGGGTAGACGTAAAGTGTCCTATTAGAGCTATAGACTAAAAACAAAAAAAATTAATAGATTAAAATCAAAGTTTGAGCGCTGTTAATAAGCATTTTACTTCAAAGTTTCATAAATTCATATTCATAATCTTATAATATATCATAATCATTTCAAAAAGTCATAAGAGAAGATAGCTATTGAATTGAATACCTGGTAACCCTTGTCTCCTACTAACTTACCTTGGGAGTCTTCAAGTCAAGAGTGAGTGATTGTATGAATTAATGATTTATTTCAAGGATTCACAAACATCTCTTTACAATAATTTGGTTAACGGGTACCTTTTACGCAAGCATTCACCTTTGGCCACGTCTTTATTTACAATTAGGTGAGTGTGAGTGTTCATTTGGCATTGCAAATAAACGAAGCAATGCTGCCAGCATGTTGGGTACGCTACCTACTGGCAGTAGGCTGGATTTGAACTGTCTATAGGTCATCGCGGCTAGTATATAGTCAATAGATAAATTGCCTGTTGAAAAAATTTGTGTGAGTTGCCAAATACTATTCCTGTACTTATATTTTTTAAAGAATATGCCATCGATGGATTTAGGATTAGTGATTACGAATTTTAACTGTACGTTTCTAGATTCTATCACACTAGTCACACTAATATTATAAAGGCGAAAGTTTGTTTGTGTATATGTTTGATTGTGTGTATGTTTGTTACTCCTTCACGCTCAAACGGCTAAATGGACTTGAATGAAATTCGGTATCAAGTTAGCTTATACACTGAATTAACGAATGGGCTACATTTTATCCCGGAAAAGTGAAATTTTCCCGTGGGATGAGCAAATAATTAAAATACTTTTTATCCGCGGGTGAAACCGTGGGGCGCAACTAGTATATAATAAAGAAAATATTTTGTAACTATTATTATATTATTTTAACGTAGTAATTTCCTACATAAACTGAAATTTAAAATACACTGTAAAAAGTCATCTAATTTTATCATCGTAGCTGTTCAGGATTTTGCCTTTTGCCTCTTCATATATATCTGTTAGCGCGATAAAATATGAAATAGGTTATCAGTAAAATAAACAGTAAAATCAGTTTTCTTTACTTTTAAAATAACTAACTAAAAATTACTATATACTTATAACTAATTAAAAATATTTATTGCTAAAAATTAAGTATATGTTTTTTTAATTATTGTTATTAGATTTCTTTTAAAATATCATACACCACCGTCTACTCTTTTGCATTTGATACTGTCCATCCAAAGGTTGTCTGGAAGAGATCGTTTTCAGCGATAAGACCGCCCATTGTAACACTAGTTTATAAGTTTTTCTTGATATTTTTATATTTCATTGGTGGAACAATGAAGAGTTCTCTATCTATCTATCTATCTCTATCTATCTATCTAAAAATGTAAAAGATAGTTGATTTGATTCATAGTACCGCGTGATGAAATTTGTTTACACCTTGCTGTATAAACGAACAATGGCGGTCGCTTGAGGCATTGAGTAGAACCTTTGGCAAATAAGCAGCTCCGAGCAAAGTGTATATATAAGTCCTACAAGTACTTATATTATAAATGAACGCTCCTACAATCTCTTCTATTATTCTAGTCTACTGGGATTTATATCTAAACCTAATTTGATAATGAATTTCAACTTTCCTTACTTCTAAATAAGGTTTTCTATCCAGACACACCTAGTAAAATAACATCAGTAAGTTACTTCATAAAGGTGATTTTTCCTAGTAAATTAAGTAGGCGCCACTGCACATTGGTTCCCGACCTCCAGTCCTTCGTGCCAAGGAATAATAAACTTAATGCAGTAGTAATGTGATAGAGAACCAGAACCGAGGTTAATTCCGACTTAAACCTAGCTAAGTGCGAGCTCTAGTGGCTAAACGCGATATCCTGACTGCTCGGTCCGCGTACATTGGTTTATCTTGTAGAGAATTAAGCGTGGGATAGAGTTAGCTTAGGTCTGTAGGGCTAAGATAATTGCGAAAAGAACCAGTGCTTATGAAATGTTATCGAAGTTATTTCAAGAATCCACTGCTACTAGGTAAATAATAATATTTAGATAAAGACAAAGACAGTTTAATCTTTTGTCTTAATAGTTTTCATCTTACACTAAAAAAAAGAAACGTTTCAGTTGTCCCGGAATGTAAATTGAATAATTTTTAGCACTCTACTTATCCAAATAATATTTAAGTATTTTTTAAATTAGATAATTAACTGTTAACTTATATATTTTTTTTTATTATTATTATTAACTTATATAACTAAAAGATTGTAAATATAGTAATAATTTAAAAACATACAAATAATATTTTAAATGTCTTATCTTCTTTGTTATCGCAAGAGGCCAGGATTCTGATAAAGCTTTTATTTATTCCTTTATTGAGAAACGTAGTAAGTAATGTTTGTAAAGGGATTTGTAGGTAGTGTTAACAATATAGGATTATGTACACACATTAAATGTAAAAGTTGCTATAGTTAGTCAAGTTATTTACAATATTTATCGTCAAAAGTAGTATTGAATAGTGTAATTGACTTGTGGACGATTTATTGACTTGCCACTTGGTGGCGTCGTTGTCGACTGTCATGGCCGAAACTTGTTCCGTCGCCTCTTTAAAAACGGCAGAACGTTGTTCAGTGAAGTTCAGTTCGTCTTCGGCAGCGGAGTGAATAACACGAAACTATTGCCGATATACTGTGAAACAGGAAACATATCTGGAGGTTGTTTATTAATTGTGCAGCAAATGTCTATGAAGTTAAGATAATAGTAGAATAGAACTAAAAGTATCTATAATTAAAATAATGCAAGAGTGACATTGTTAACTTTGATCAAAACAGCAAGGAAAAAATTACGAGAAATTATATTTTACAACTCAAGATCGATAGAATCTATTTCAATAGGTACAAATAAATAAATAAAATACAATGATAAAACTAAATTAAATGTAACAAAGAATATAAATCAATTAGTCATAATATTTTTTCTCTTTTCCCTTCAAAGTAAATTGAGGATAATGGGAATCGAACTTTATTACCAAGTTTGCTTCATCTGTCAAAATAGAAACGTACAAATGTTGCGAACTGTTCTATTCCCTTCCTAATTCCGGACCCTCCGGAGGTCCGTCTCAGTTCATTAACGACATTAATCACTGTGTCGTGGCCTTGAGCTGAGCTACTATATAATGTACTAAGCGTTCGGTTTCAATGTTTTATCGTGGGAGATTAGGATGCAATTAGTTAAGGTTCCTTACGGGTGAAAAGATTTTACGTGAAGTTTGACTTCTTGGGGGTGATTACCTAACTTTGATTGTAATGCAACCAAAAAATTACGTTCCTAATTTCCCCAGTGACTATGCACAAAAACTATGTATTGAAACTGTCAAATCCGTATTTGTGTTTCTATTTGTTGCAATCAAGTTCCGTCATCACGTAGCTATGGTGTACCTGTTATATTTTTGAAATTGGCTTTTTTTATTTGTTGGGGACATTTTGCACAGCGCCATCTAGCCCTCAAACTATGAAAACTTTTTACTTTTTGTTTGCAAATTCATACTAAATATAACACCCAGGCACATAACAAACATCGATGTCTGTACTATCCACCCTATCTGTGTATGTCCTGTAAAAGCCCACAAACAGTTCTGAAGACAGGATTATAACTACCAACTGAGCTATCGGGCTAGTCGGTACATTTTCTCTTCTATAGAAAAGATAAGTTTTTCTATAAAAAATTGTCGGTACGTTCTATGTCTAAGAACCTATTTATCGTCATTTTTCACATAGAGTTTCAACAAATGCACGACTGTCATTTATTAGAAACGTGTATTTTGCTTTCAACGTCAGTCCAACCATGGTAGAAGTGTGATGGGCAGGCCTTGGTTTATAAAGTCATGGGCAGGCCCCCCAGAGTGGCTTTCATTATACTAAAAGCAGTTGGAGATGTAGTGGAAAATTTTTCTGGTGATGCCAATCAATAACGATGGAGGACCCACAAGGAGGTTGCTTTCTATGTAAGAGAGACGGAAACTTTTTCATGTTTGTTGTGGCATTATATATAGGTCTCTATGTATTTATGATGATCAGAGATAAGCAGTTCATAGATAGATAGATAAACTCTTTATTGACACCAAGGCAACAAATACAAAAACAGGAAATAACTAATGAGTAGGTAACAATGGGCGGTCTTATCGCTAAAAAGCGATCTCTAAGCGAGTTTATAAGAGAACTCAATTCAATTTCAAATTATCTTTATTTGACTTGATAACAATTGTTTTTCGTACATTTTAATGTAAATTAGGCCTAGAAAACGAATGAGCTGAATAAAATTGTTTTGCAAGCTTGCCCGCTTATATAAAACTTTTGACATACTCATGTTATTGAATACCATATAATATTAAATGACCTAGCTTTACTTTGTAATACCTATAAATCCATGAATACCTATATTTAAAAACCATATACCAAACCACCATGTACCAAAACCCATGTAGGCGGTAGAAAAACACTACATTTTAAAAAGTGGTGATTTTATATTTCACGAGCTTCTGCCCGCAGCTTCGCCCGCGGCGTGGCCTATGGGAAAATAATTCAACCACCCATTTCACCCTCTTAAGGGTAGAATTTTGAAAAATACTTTCTTAGTGGATGCCTACGTCATAACATCTACCTGCATGCCAAATTTTCCGTCCAGTGGTTTGGGCTGTGCGTTGATAGATCACTATGTCAGTCAGTCAGTCAGTCACCTTTGAGTTATATATATATTTCATAAGAGAACTACTCCCAAGTAATACAAAAACTTCGCTACAAATCATTCTGAATATCTGACATATTGCTAGACAAACTCGGCCCGTTTGAACCTATAACCGTTGGTAGATTTGTCTCCGCACACCGGTACACCAAGCCGCTTCGTCACCGGTATTTCTGGAATATTCACGGCATTCGCGAGTTCCCCAGTGCATATTTGTCAGAGAGTTCATTCCTCTATGAGTCCACGCCTTATACACTGCTGGCCGAGAAAAGTGAACATTTTCGGTACACTTTGTCGCTACCTCAGACTTAGTATCAAATAGCATGCTCACTCAATACGGAACCAATCTTCTCGATGTCGGTGCAGTACAAGCGGTCTTGTCCGCTCCACATAGTGAAGCGGCAAGAGCGCTGTATAAAATGGTATATCACTTAATAAAAGTCTGAGATACGGATTGTAGACAATGGTGTCGGCATAGTCGCAAAGCGACTCAAGACACCTGAAAAATGTAAGATTAAAAAAAAATATAGCAAAGCTTACAATCTAACTATTCTAGATAGATCCGGAACGCATAGTTATTTATTTATCCTCCTACTAATAAACACTTCATAACAGTAGGATAGCTACTCAGTGTTTTTTCTTGTTTTATCTCGGCCTATTTCAAACTTGATAGAGAGAGACAAACATAAGTTTCATCCGTTAAATAGACTGCAGGCGCACGCGCCACATCTAATACCTGCCTTAGATGGTAATAGGAACCTTAGAATTTTTGACCTGAAATCCGAAACTTACATATTTAGATAAAAATCTTCTACATATAGAATATAATAGGAAACGTTTATTTATAGCCAACAAGTACGGTTTTAGCAGTATAGTATATGCAAATATTCTAAGGTTTTGACACGTGTAGGCTATAAAATAAAATAAAATAAAATTATAAAAAACATTAAAATAAGTACTTATGTATATAATAAGGTCACATCTCAGCATAATGCATCACTGATGCAGCGCGCTAATTTATAGCTGTACTGGTCCTTTCTGTGTAGTAGGTGCAGCAAATTTTTCAAATAGTTACATATATTAGTTAGTTGTATCTTGCTACTAGTAAAATACTAAAAACTGGGTAAAAAAAGACATTTTTAAGATAAATAATGGCTAAACTCACGTTCATTAAAAAGTCGAAATTACTCCAGTAATTGGCTCCCAGAAGAAGGACATCGAATATGTACGAAACCTGGCCGGAGTGATTTTGACTTTTTAACTGACTTTGACTATGTAAGATAAATCTTATCAAATGTGTCACACTCACGATAGTTTTCAAACTAAATATAAACCTAGCAATTTATAGTGTTATTAGGATCAATCCCCACTAACAATGCTACAAGCTATAAAAGTGGGCTATTGGGCATGACGCCATTTGTTCATTTGAACGTTTAGGAAAAATGTGGGCTAATAAATCATTTGCTAGCTTAGCGAGTATCATCTACTTTATTTTTTGGTCTGGCTGCTCTGTACAGTTTGCGTGTATCTCGCCGAGTCCCCGAGCATTGGGGCAATCTTGAATTGTGTTTTGTTGGAGACAAGTTTAGACTTTGAAGTGTTTATGCAAATATTTCAATGGAATAAGTTTGGATTGCATGGGTTGGAATATTATTGCTTATTTAGACTTTACAGTCTTTCGTGAATAGGATTATTCAACTAGAGCAAAGTTATTTTACTCGTAATGTAAAGTGAGGCTTTGTATTGTAAGGCAAATATTTCGCAGTTTAAAGCTTAGGATGAGAAATGTAGTTTACCATCAACCTGTAACACAGCCGGCATGGTGAATTATGCACACATTTTCTGACTATGACAGAAGACCCATATCTTAGCAGGTGACGTATCGGCTGGTATCACTAGAATAAATATCAATTTATTCCGTGTGGTCAGATAGGTAATGACAATATGGCTGAAAGTGGCATGGCAGGTTATGCCTAGATTGCGAATCTAAATTGGGAACTAACTCTAAAACAAGTCTCCCAAAATACACCGCTAAGTGCTCGGCATTAGGTTCTTGACGACCTAACCAGGCGAGATTCCAAAACTCTGTTTGTTCTTAGACCACTAGCTCTATGCATATAGACAATAAAAGTTTCTAAAACTGAATTTAGCTTGATATTAATAACCATTTTTACAACTTTTACTATTCACAAACTTCAGCTACCAAGAGCCATCAATTGACGACCAGCCAAATCATCCAACGAGCTTTCAACTCTAGGGTCTCTAATTAGACATGGTCGTTAGTGTAAGTGCCCTCGACATCCTGAAATCGATTGGCTGGTAAGCGACTGCCGTCTTACTGCTAAAATGATTCAGGATTGAGTACCCAATATTTCTGCCAACTATGATCTAAATCGGTCGTTGAATGGTACTTACTCATGTCGTTTGTTCAGTAAATTATTTTATGATAAAGGATGGTTAATTCTTCTAATTCATTTTTAACTGACCTGTTAAGTTAAACAGCATTGGCTTTGGTAACTCCGATGAACGACCACTACATGGGTACATAAAATGGTATTACAAGTAAGCGGTACCATGTTTTGGAAAATTTTAGTTTGAAAACTATCGCGAATATGACACATTTTGTAAGATAAATAACGGCTAAAACTCACGTGTTACGTGCTGACGCTCGCGAAAGCCGCCGCGGCTTGCGTTAGTAACTGGCTCCCAGAAGAAGGACTCGAATATGTTCGAAACCTGGTCGGAGTAATTTCGACTTTTAATTGACGTGAGTTTTAGCCGTTATTTATCTTACAAAATGTTTTGGAATCTTTAGGTCGTTGGTTATCAGTTATTTACGTAAGACAACAGTTGTTAGGTCAAAATGTTTCGGAGTGACTTACGGAGACCAACTACCGACATAACAAGAAGAGATGAGAAAAAAAGTATCTGAATTATCTGGCTAACGAAATTTTCACTAGGTGGTAGGACTTTTCTACATAGTTCGTCTGGGTAGCACCGCTTTGCCTGTTATCCTGCCGCTAAGTGTGCATGCACTACAGTGTTCCGGTTTGAAGGGTTTGTATCTAGTGAAATTACTGAGCAAAGAGGCTTATGACCTGATCACACCGTCTACTTATATAGGAATCTAATTGAAGGGTTGAGAATAAAATTGGTTTAACTGTCAAATTGATAGTTTCGAGAAAATTGACTTTAAACTGTAACGGCTTCATTTTAATGTAGAGTGCTTATAAGGTAGTAGAAAAGATTTATGTTAATTTCTGCTTGAAAATGTATTTATTCTATTTTTAAATACAAAATATAGTACTAATTCGTACAATTACTGTAAAAATATAATATAATATAATAAATATATAATGTTTTTATGCTAAGCGAACTGTATTCCTGTGTCAGATAAACCGTTTATAGACTGATAATCTCGAGATTTAAGCCTCATTGCGGTATTTTGAGAATGTATTATTGTAGATAATTTCACGCTGAATCCAACGATACCCGTAAGTTATTTTGTGAAAAAAATCAGTTAAACCCTTTTTGATCTCACTCAGCCATTCAATTACAAGACTACTGTACTGATATCTCAAGATAACGCATGCAGTGCAGTTCCACGGCAGCATATTTTACAATTGCAAGTGGCATGGAACTGTTATCGGCGACCGTGGCGCTTCAAATCAGGTGAACAACTAGCTCATTACATATTATTATTTTTAATTTATAATTTTCATTTTTATTACGCGCTCACGCGTCACAACATTCAATGACAAAAAAATATCTTCTCTTCATTTAATAGCTTGCTATCGCTTTCAAACGAAGAGAAGAAGAAGATATAAAAACTCGCAAAACCTTTTCCTTTTTCCCTTTGATCGTGGAACTATAATAGCAATGCAACAGCTAAAATTCTATAAGTATGTAGTAACTATGTACAAAAACTACGTACTGAACCGTTAAATCCGTACAAATATATATTTTTAATCGTTGTAATTAAGTTCCAGAATCGCTTAGCTGATCTCATGCACGTTAGGACTTAAGTAATTCTAAAATGCTCCACAAAAGTTTTGTAAAGTGGTTACCAAATAACCTTTGTGGTAACTGTATAAGTACCACTTTTTACCAACAATCGTAAATCTAATGCAGACAACCACAAGGCATGAGCTACATCTTTATTTAGGCCCCCAAAAACAAGCCCACTTTTTCTACGGCCAGCAGTGTAAAAGCACTTCGGATAAATAATGCGTACGTCTTTTAGCTAACTCAACCCGTGTAATAACCAGATCGCTCTAAAATTGTATTACAGAATATTGTGAGCAATGTAGGATTATTTACGCATTTTACACACATTAAATGTAAAAGAGTTGCTATAGTTAGTCAAGTTATTTCCAATATTTATCGTCAAAAGAATATGACGGCGGCTATGTCCAGTTATAAACAGCGGGCAGTACCGTAATTTACCCTGTGGCAGCATTTAAATTTATTACAGTGGCAACCCCGGCAACTGTCGTCGCTGCCCCACCCATCTGGCTATATAAAGGGATCACTCGGTGTACTACGATTATTCTTGTTCCAGACACGGCGCGTATAGTTATATAAGTTGCAACCTACGCAGAACCCGTTCTGCCGACAAATATTTAATAGAGTTTTATTTATTTTATTATCACAACAGTTTATTTTGAAACAAACAACATAATATTATTTAATAAACATAAAATAATAAAAAGAGAACTTAATCAAACAAACCACTACCAGTAGGCAATGTGCCCATTATGCTGGCAGCATTGCCACGTTGAATGGCAATGCTATTTAATATAATTATTATTATTTTATTTAATAGAGTAATTGACTTGTGGACGTTTTGTGGACTCGCCACTTGGTGGCGTTGTTGTTGAATGTCGTGGAGGGAACTTGTTCCGCCGCCTCTTTAAAAAGAGCAGAACGTTATTCAGTACAGTTCAGATGGCTTTCGGCAGCGGAGTGAATACCGCGAAACTATTATCGATATATTGTGAAACAGTAAACATATCTGGAGGTTGCTTATTAATTGTGCTGGAAATATCTATGAAGTTTACAATATATACAGAATTTTTTAATGCTCACGTCTAGAATAAAGAATAAATAAGATACATATTCTTAAATATATATACGAGTAACTCGAAGGTGACTGACTGATTGACTGACTGACCTGACTGACATAGTGATCTATCAACGCACAGCCCAAACCACTGAACGGTTTGGGCTGAAATTTTGCATGCAGATAGATGTTATGACGAAGGCATCCGCTAAGAAAAGATTTTTCGAAATTCCACCCTTAAGAGGGTGAAATGGGTGGTTGAATTATTTTCCCATAGGCCACGCCGCGGGCGAAGCTGCGGGCAGTATCTCGTAAAATATATAAATAATAATAATCATACATCTTGGTTACTTACCATAAGGTGTGATAGTGGTCAAACGCAAGCCTATCTAGCAATAAAAAAACTTACAAGTAGCTTATGCAAAATATTTTTATGATTGTTCAAATTGATGACTGTGCAAAGTTGCTAAGTAAATAGTAATTTGTGTTGTGTAATACTGAAGTATTATTTTACAGCTGACCCCTTTACTTAGTTGTGTAAGAAATATTCAACAGCACCGCCGTCCGTAAGGAAAGCGAACTAAGATGGAGTCTTATTCCAACAAAATTTTCAAGAAACTTCCAACAAGCTTTCCGCAAAGCATCGTCATACCAAGTACAAGGAGGCTACAAGTAATATCCTGGCATCGCTCGAGTATCAAACACGTGTCTATAAAACGTTTTGTGCAACACAATCGACCATCGTAACTCGAACCGTCAAGTCACTTCCACGATTTCACATCATCACTATATTCGATATCCACCGAAGTTCTTCACAAATTGGACATAAACGATCAATCGCGAACCAGCCATTGGAAAAAGAGACTTATCTTGAACACGCAAGGTTGGTTTGGATGATTCCTGTCACAATGTCTGCTGCATTCCTTCCGAACGGAACTCAATTTTACGGTAGACATGCACTCATAGTCTTTTGAAGCAATAAATAACCTGAAATTGTGAAAAGGTTGATACACTGTGCAGAAATGAGTGTTATGGTAAGCCAATTGTAAAGCGGCTTTGTGAATTTCATTGCTTTCGGGGAAGCTTCAAGCGTTTTGGTCGTATTTTAACTTTGAAACGATTTTTGATGTACCGAAGCTTTTTATCCTTGTAAAACGTACATTGTCCGGGCTTTTAGAACACGAAGGTGATGGCATGGGACTCAAACCCACTACAACCCCCACGTGATCTGTCCACCGCTGGGATGGAGCGAGATGAAGTCACGAGCATTCACCATCTCGCCCCAGCGCAAGGCTCTTTCAGGCGTCTGTGCCAGTTGATGGGTAACCTTACACCTTGGTTACCCACTAGACCTTTGGGGTCGCGTAAGTGCTGTGGAGACTCCCCTGACTCTCCTCCACAAACCCGACAGTGGAGGATCGAGAAAGCGCGTAAAACGCCTCCTCCGTCTTGCGGAGCGGGTAAAATGGAAGAACCTAGTCCAATGCGATACAGCCATTTATAGATCGGAAAAATTACAGTCAGATAGACCCAGGAGGCTTAGTAATAGGATCTTGTTTTACCCATCACGTACGCAGATCTCAAAATAAAAAATCACGACTAATATAATACAGTTTTATTATTATTATATGATAGCGTGAGATACTGGCCAAGTGGAAACACTTGACCAGTATCTCATCTGGTAGGTGGTAGGTCATAATGCGGTCTAGGACATCGATCCTTTCCTAACAAATACCCGTTCACTCTCAATTCGATTCCAAATATTCCTTGCTCACCAAGGTCACCCACCAGACGTGTAGGGCCGTGCAAGCCGGCGGAGAGTCCCATCGTCATATACCTTAGTGTACATTAACAGCCCGAAAACGTCCACTGCATAGGCTTTCCCCATAAAACACTTTGGACGCATATCATAGGGGGTTTGCCGTAACCACCATGCTAGGCAGGCGACTTGATGATCGCAGAAGTTTTTAATGTACCGGGCAGAATACTGTTGCCCATTCTCTGAATCTCCAGCTTTTACGGTTCTCACGAGAAGATATGAGGTGGTCCTATTCTCATACTGCTGAGACTACACGGTAAGATTGTGCATTTTTATTTACTGTGGTTTGATACTCATACATCATGTAACCAAATATCATCTTTCATGCAAATACTTTGTATATACCTACATGTTCAACAACACTATCAACTTCCAAGAATATCCAAGACGACATTATGTGGTATACACAATTGTTACAACGTTTTAACCAGTGATGTGGTGGTGTAAATTACGCCGGATAGATTCGGTCGAGTTCAAGTTTTGAACGGTCAAGTTTTGCTAAGCTTTGCCGGTAAGTGTGCGGTAAAACCATGCCAAAGGTTAGTATAGCTCTTGAAATGTTTCTTGTTAGAAACATTTTTTTATTTTCTTTTCAATTATTAGTGATCTAAAGAGACGATAGTTCTTGTGGTGGGCTTATTGCAAAAAAAAACGTCAAATCCTATCTCATTTGCTGACGTTAAGTTCAATAGAACTACTGGGACTTATAAAAATCAGTCATTTCAGAAAGCATTCAAATAATGTTATTAAAAAGTTAAAAAATTTTGCTTAATAAAATAAATTGTAATGATTGTTTACTCGTTTTGGAACTTATGCTGTTGACGTAAAAATGATATAAGATCTAAGTCGATTTCCATAGAACTACTGGGACTTTAATAATCAGTCATTTCAGAAAGTATTAAAATGATAAACTAAAAAAAAAAGATTATTTCGCAGACGACATTTTTTGTTATGAAATAATTAAAATGTTTAATGAATAAAATTATATTGTAATGATTGTCTACTTATTTTAGGACAGATGCTGTCGACGTAAAAATGTTATAAACTCCAAATATTATGCCGGATAAGTCATTCGTCGAGCACCTGTCACAGCTCTAACATATATTTTCATATTCCTTATCCTTACAAAATCCGTTTGCAAGATATTTTACATTTTTCTTACAGGATAATGCTTGTCACAGCGATTTCTGGGTGAGCTTTCAACGATGGTCTTCACTTCGTATTTTGCTTCTTATCTCGCTTATCCCGAGGATTTCTTAAGCAAGATAAACTTGTTTTTCATTACGTACCATCTGAAAATTACCTTTACAATTTTATTCTTTGGTGGCCTTCCTTTGGAGAGAACATATAGTAAATATTTGGACTTCTAAAGCTACATAACGTTACAAGGTTAACATTGTGTTACTAAACGCTTGGTTCCAGTAATTCCATTCCATCCATGGTGGAACTGATGGATTATTTTTTCTCCCAGTACTTGAATTACAATAATAATAATAACGCCCAATGCACATACATATCACACTACCTATGTGTGATACTGAACACTGTATGTGATCGTTGGGCGTTATTATTATTACTAACTAGCATTCCCTGTGGGGCGATGTTATTATAATTATTATTTAGATATAGAATTGGAATCGCAAAATGTTCTCAATAAGTAAAAATATAGTTTTTGTAGAAATATAAAATACATGTATATCAAATCAGAATTTTAGAAATAGGTAACAAATCACACTATAAAGTATGTTCCTCCCTCCACTTCTCTCCCCTTTTCATTTGTAAAAATGCTCGATAAACCAACATATAATAGTAATAGTATATTAAATTCTTTTGTCTCGCTTTGATACGGGGCATTTTACGTCAGCAAAATTTACAAAACATTGTTGGATTGGCACAATCAAAAGCAACAATCACCAAACACTGAAAAACAAGCGTTCCTAATAATTTAGAGGAAACGTCTCGCAACTATCTATCTTGCTATCTACATAGAAAGTTTGTGTTTGCTACCATAGGAAAATGTGAAATTTGATTATTCGAGTACAGATTTTTTTTAGCAAATCTTTAGATAGATGAACTCTTTATTTTACACACCAATAACAAAGAAAAACAATTTATACATATAAAAATTCAAAAAGTCCTGACTGACTGACTAACTTATATATCAACGCATAGTCTAAACCTGGTCCTAGAGATTTGAAATTCGGAGGGTGTGTTCTTTGTAAAATTTAGTCGACTAAGAAAGAGTTTTTCGAAATTCCACCCCTACGAGGGTGAAATGGGTGGTTGAATTATCTATGAAAAAAAATCTTCTTCGTTTCCTATAGGCCACGCGTGTGAAGCCAATTATTTATATAAATTGTAACAATGGGCGACCTTATCGCTAAAACCGATCTCTTCAAGGCAACCTTTAGATGGAGTGAGTTTAGCGAAGTGGTACTTTAGTTACTCTATAGTCTTCTGAAAGAGTTTTTTGCACAATTTTACTATAACACTATATAATTTTACTTGTGCTAGCACCGGAAACGTTTTTGCAAAACTTCATTACTATGTCCTAAAAATTTTTTAAACACGGCAAATTGCCTTTATTTTCTAAATGCTACAATTATTTAATAACTAATACTAAAAACTACCTACTACTACTACTACAAAAAACCGTACAGATTCTTTGTGAATTAATTTAAAAAAAGAGTTTTAATTCTCTATATCTATCTCTCGTCAATGCTGTTTTAGGAATAAATCTCTATTTTTTTTGTATAAATTTACAATTAATAAATCTTATAAATAATAAAAATAGCATTTCATACTAGACTAGCCGACTGAAGAAGAAAGGAATATGTTTCTGCCATAACAAACATTATAAACGCTCTTTCTCTCTCTCTCTCTCGATATACTTTACAAACTGACAATAATAATATAATAACAATAATAGCCATTTCACCCTTTTAGGGCTGGAATTTCGAAAAAACCTTTCTTAGTGGATACGTACACCTTACAAATAACACACCCTCCAAATTTCATTCTCTAGGACCACCGGTTTAGGCTTGCGTTGATATTTAAGTCAGTCAGTCAGTCAGGACTTTGAATTTTATATGTATATAAGTAAAATCTGTTTGATTTTTCTCTATTTAATTTTGGAGGAAAATCACTGAAAATGACATACGAAACGATGGTACCGTTCAAAGTTAGACCGTTAGCGCGGTAACTACTGGTAATTTGTACACTTCGGCCGAAATGAGAAATGGTCGACCCCAGGGTGCGATGGTTGATTCAGAAAAATAACTCAAACGTTGCCAACGGTGTCGGAAATAAATGTGATTGTGCGGTATGGGCAACTGAGCGTGATAGTACCCCATCTTTAAATGGATGCGATGGAATTTAACGCGTGAAATTGGCTAATAACTTTACAACTTTACTTCAAATTTTACTAGGTGGTAGGACTTTACTGCAAAGTTCATCTAGGTAGGTAGGTACCACCGCTTTGCCAGCTATTTTGCCGCCAAGCAGTAGTGCGCAAGCACTGCTGTGTTCCGGTTTGAAGGGTACTGTAGCTAGTGAAATTACTGGGCAAATGAGACTTTATGATCTGATCTCACAGTTTAGTAATCTTATTACTAGATTGTGCTGATGTCTCAGGATGACGTGCGCAGTGCAGTGTCACGCGAAACTCTATACTTTAGAGTTCCGAGTGACACTGCAACTGATATGGGCAGCCGTGTCGTTTAACATCAGGCGTATGGCTAGCTCGTCACGTTATTCCTTAACATAAAATAATAATAATAATAATATCTGATTTATGTAGTAAATGTAAACAAAATCGGAAGCTAGCTAACTACACTAGGTAGTAAGACTTATCTGCAAAGTTCGACTAAGTAGTTACCATTGCAATGCCAGCTATTCTACCGCCAAGCAGTAGTGGGAAATAGAAGCTAGTGAAATTACTGAGCAATTGAGACTTTATGATTTGATCTCACAGTCAATATTTCTTCGAAACTTTGTATTTTAGAGTTCCGAGTGACACTGCTCTGTTATAGACGGCCGTGTCTCTTAACATCAGGTAAACGACTAGCTCGTCACATCATTTATTAATATTTTAAAAAAAGCACCTCTTAAACATCTTTTTTTTTCTTCATTATTCAATATATATCGCAGTTTTTCACTAGTAAATTGAAAACTAAGAAACTGATCGTTTTCCGCCGGGTTTTTTTTTCACGCTCTCGACCAATCGCCCGTTAGTGCTTCCAGCGAGTAAAAACCATTCAGCCAATCGAATATCGAAAAATACTTTTTAGTACTTCTATCTTGTCACTAGTGTAGGCAAACGGTCAGCACTGATGGTAGAATTTTTAAACTACCTGAATCCTTGAAGCGGATGAATGCGGGTTCAAATCCGTAGCTCGTGATTCTCACAAACTTACAGAATATTTTAGTGTTGATCGTAATAATAATAATTATGTGTGGACAAGTCACACACCGCCATCTAGCCCCAAACTAAGCAAAGCTTGTACTATGGAAACCAGATAACTGATACAATACTTAGATACTTTTTGTTTGTAAATACATACATAGAATACAATATAACACCCAGACACAGGACAAATACCTATGTTCATCACACAAATATTTGTCCTAGGTGGGAATCGAACCCACAACCTACAGTTCAGAAGGCAGGGTTACTACCAACTGAGCTATCGGGCCAGTACTTAATACTTCCATCTCGTCACTCGTAGGCAAACAGTCAGCCTTGATGTCAGAATTTTTAAACGACCTAAATCCTTGAAACGGATGGATGCGGGTTCAAATCCGTCCTAAATCGAACCTGCAACCCACAGTTCAGAAGACACTACCAACTGAGCTATCGGGCCAGTCAAGCCAGGGCCAGACTATCATGTTGCCCTATGCCTTACACTAGGGTTCAAAGGTTGGAAATTCAAAGATGGAAACGCACAAAACACATTCGAGTGTCTATCAGAAGTAGGACACCGATAAATCAACAATATGTTAATTCATTGTCAGCCGGAATATGTATGTATGCTGATCATAGGCCTCTCCTTAGGATGCCTCTTTAAAGTTTCTCATATTTTGTATCCAATGCTTCCCCGCTATTTTGACAAAACCATTGGTCACTAGTGGAGAGCCTACACAACATTTTTTTTTTTAGTTCAATCTTGTCTAGCATTTGACCACGCTCTCACCTGATGGGAAGTGACGCTGCAATCGAAGGTGTAGCATGCTAGCCAAGTAAATACCTATTCACTCTTCTCTTGAACGCGCCCGGGTCATATTTCGCCGGAAACTCAGACGCTGGCAGGGCATTCTATTCCTTAGCCGTTGTAATTAAGAACGTTAAATCTTCCAATTCTTGCATCACTGGAAAATCTTTTATTTTCGGTCCTGCGAGTGACCTGCCCATATTTGTCACTTCAAATATCTTTTTATTTTAAAATAAGATTCATTATTCTGTAACAATTTGAGAATTATCAGTTTAGCAGTTGTAGTAACTACTAACTGTTATTTGAAGCACATTAGGTGTATAGAGACCTCAATTTGTGAGTTCACGAACAGTTTAAAACTACGCGGCCCGGGGCTACGGGAGTGATGTTTTAAGCAATGTTTTGAACAGGGAAAACTGTGGAGTAGAAAGTCACACTTCACACTAATATTATAAAAGTGAAAGTTTGTATGTGTGTTTGCGTGTATGTGTGTATGTTTATTACTCCTTCATGGTCAAACAGCTGAATGGATTTGGATGAAATTCGGTACCAAGATAGCTTAAAGTTAAAGTCAAAAGATTTATTGCAAATATGCTAATTTTAGCACTTTTACAAGTCAAAATTATATTAGGTACTTAAAATTAAGTTATTTCACTAAGCATATAAAATTACAAAGTGCTTATTGTCAAATAATATATAGCAAGCCCATTATATGATATAATATATGAGTTTAAAAAAAGGAGGTCTCTTTCTCACTACTGGTGCAAGCAATCCGGCACAATGCAGAATTGAAAACTTTGATCCGAAGCTTCGATTACAACTGTAAAGACTCATACACTGGACACTGATCTATGACTCATGGCTTAGACACTGGCTTATATAAGTTACATTTTATCCCGGAAAAGTGAAAATTTTGGCAATGAGCAAATTAAAATACTTTTTATACGCGGGTGAAACTGCGAGGCGCAACTAGTATTATTATATAATTAAAGACCTAATAGTGCCCCCGCCTCCATGACCAAGTTTACCTGTCAGCAGTCTCCACAGTTTTATTGTTCCGCCATAGGATCTCGCTCATAATAAAGTTGGTGTTTAGTATTAAATTCAAACCCTATTACATTACCGCGAGCCTTCGGGCTATTAGAAAACTAATATAGTTTCGTGATGACCAGTCCGAACTTCTGTATCCATAAACAATTTTAGCGCTTTATTTTATTATGTTATGGTAATATAACTTTCGAGTAATGGTAGATGGGTGTGATGGAATTTTATTACTTCGCTAACAGGTTTATGAACGGATGTTGGGCTTTTTTTTATGTTTTGGCTTCAGACTTTTGTGTACTTAGCCAGTGTCAAGTAATTGATAATTCATCAAGTTAATAATATTTCACGCAAATATGTGTCAAGTCATAGTCGAAGTCATAAAGTCAAGTTATAGTCTAGTCAAAGTCATACTCCTAGTAAAGTGGTGGCAACTTTACTTGAAGTTTCTATGGAGTTTTGGAAACAACACGAAAATAAACGTTTCACCATCATTATACCATTTTCCCACACTCACGCCTATAATCCAGCACTTAACGAATAGAATGCCACCAATTTTATGCACTAACACTGAAAATAACACAAGTTTTGGAAAATAATACAATGCGGTGACGCAATCTTTTTCGCTTTCCCGCCAAAAACCCCAGGATGTTAGGCTTATTAATCTTTTAACAAAAACATTTTTTTGAAATAAAACTTCTTTACGCACGCTTGACTTAGGGAGTAAGCTGGTGAATGCGAGGCGAACGGAAGTTGATGTTGATTCATGTAGATCTCCATTACCAAAATAAAAAAATTAAAAGCTTGTATTATTATGTTGGTATGTCCGGTATAATGACAATTTACAATTGTCAAGATGGCGACATTAATATTTAACAAAGCGAAAACAAAGTTATACCGGATAGATGGAGCTAAACTAAAAAAGTTTTACTTCAGTCGTGTGTTTAAAGAACATTCGTTTTTTTCTATTCCTAACGTACCTAATTATGACTAAGTAATAATAATAATAATATGTGTGGACATCTCACACAACGCCATCTAGCCCCAAACTAAGCAAAGCTTGTGCTATGGGAACCAGATAACTGATACAATACTTAAATACTTTTTTGTTTGTAAATACATACATAGAATACAATATGACACCCAGACACAGAACAAACACCTATGTTCATCACACAAATGTTTGTCCTGAGTGGGAATCGAACCCACAGCCCACAGTTCAGAAGGCAGGGCTACTACCAACTGAGCTATCTGGCCAGTCAGTCTAAGTACACTATTTATGTAACAATCTAGCCATCTAGTTGGCTAATAAGTTATTATATTTAGCTTAAATTTTTTAAATAATTATCTAAGAATGTGTCTAATAACATTTTCTTATTGATAATTATAATAACGCCCAACGATCCATACATAGATCCTGGACCTTACTAGGATTCCCTGTATCTAAAGACTCAGGATGACGTGCGCAGTGCAGTGTCACGCGAAACTCTATACTTTAGAGTTCCAAGTGACACTGCAACTGATATGGGCAGCCGTGTGGCTAAGCATTTATACTTAAACACACTAGTGCTCGCACACTACTGCTTGGCGGCAGAATAACTGGCAAAACGGTGATACCTACCTCAAGGTTTTACTTACTTCAAACTCAAACTCAAACAGTTTTTTGTTCTGACTTCTCTTTCTCTTCCACGGGTAGTTCCCAACGGATTCCATTCCGACTCACTAGGTTTTGCATAACATTCACAAACGAAGTTGACAGCCTATTCTGGGACCATATTTTTGCTCGCTAAACCTGTTTTGCGTCCTTGTCATTAATATCTACAAAACTGATTCCTACGATGAGGACCTAAAGACTAAAGTCGAATTAGCAAGAAAAGAGCCGTGATGCTATCTCCCCAAAAATGGAGCTCGTACGGAACAAAATCGGTCGCAACTTTTTTCCTGATTACGGAGTGTAATCTGTATTTGATTAGGTAGAAATCCGTACTTCGTCACGCAAATATGCTATTTATCATCGGTTGGTGTTTGCCACGTGTAATAACAGGCACCTACTTTTTTTTTTTTTACTTCAAACTTGTCTAGCATTTGACCCCGCTCTCACCTGATGGGAAGTGACGATGCGATCGAAGATGTAGCATAATTTTTTTTTTTTTTTAATAATATGTGTGGACATCTCACACAACGCCATCTAGCCCCAAACTAAGCAAAGCTTGTGCTATGGGAACCAGATAACTGATACAATACTTAGATACTTTTTTGTTTGTAAATATATACATAGAATACAATATAACACCCAGACACAGAACAATCATCGATGTTCATCACACAAATGTTTGTCCTGGGTGGGGATCGAACCCACAACCCGCAGTTCAGAAGGCAGGGTCACTACCAACTGAGCTATCGGGCCAGTCAACCATTCCTTAGAGGTATATATATGTGGACATTTTACACAACGCCATCGCCCTAACTAAGCAAAGCTTGTACTATGGGAACCAGCTAGGCAATCACGTAACTCGATTGCAACCAATGAAACACAAATTTGTATGGATTTGACAGTTTGAATACGCAGTTTATTTGCATAGTTAGTATGGAAATGTCTCCTGTTGCATTGCAATCAAATTTATGTGATCACCTCCCAGATAACTGATACAATACTGAGGAACTTTAAAGCAAATTAATGATGCATTTATTCATAATGCAATGAGCTGAGTCGGGCCCTAGGGGTTCTCACGGAACTTTTTTTCAATGGATTTCAATGCAACAGAAGAAATTTCCATACGCACATAATCTGTGTATTTAAACTGTCAAATCCATACAAATTTGTGTTTCTATTTGTTGCAATAGAATTACGTGATCGCCCAGCTGACATCACATAACGTTACACTGTTATTATTTTTTTTCTATTTACTGTATTCTCCTATATTGTAATGTAATGTTGTGTGATGTCCTGAATAGTATTTTCTTTCATTTTAAAATACAAATACAAATTATTACTGTCATAAATATTTTTCACAACAATTTGTGTAGTGAATCCATAACTACTGATTCCTGAACTAATTCACTGTTATTGTAAAGATAAAACGGGTCTATTTGCGTACAAAAATTATCAAAACACGAGCTTCTGCCCGCAGCTTCGCCCGTGGCGTAGCCTATAGGAAAATAATTCAACTACCCATTTCTCCTTTTTAAGGATGGTATTTTGAAAAATCCTTTCCTAGCGGATGCCTACGTCATAACATCTACCTGCATGCCAAATTTCAGCCCGATCCGTCCAGTGGTTTGGGCTGTGCGTTGATAGATCACTATGTCAGTCAGTCAGTCAGTCACTCACCTTTGAGTTATATATATTTAGATTATTTTGATTAACCTCGACGTTTCGACTAAGTTACATTGACCGTGGTCACGAGAAGGGGAGCAAAAGAATGTTTTTATAATTTTTGTACGCGAATAAACCCGTTTTATCTTTACAATATGAGTTCAAGTCGCGAAAGTTTAAAGAGTGTATTCAATGCATTTCAAGAATCAGTGGCTTTTTTATTTAACATCTAGATGTTATTTATGTCGGAAAATGAGTATGTTTATTTATTAATTTCCGCATAAACGCATATACAACTAAATATGCAGCCTTTGGTATAAACAGGTAAATGTATATTTTATACAGCTTATTTTTAACTAAAGAATAAATTTAAACGTGCAAATTTGCACTGAGCAGGCATTGCTGCTACCTCTATACAGCTTATGCTCTACTTGGGTACTTTAAAAAATCGCAAATACTTGTTCTGTGTTTGGGTGTTGTGGGACTATGGTCTTCGTAGTTCCTGTGTCCCTAGATACTATTAAAGGAAATGCAATTCCTTGCATCCTATTATTAGGGTCCTATGATCCAGGATAAGTGTATGTAATCGTTGGGTGATAGTCATAGTTTATTTTTCATGATGCTATAAACAAGTACAAACATTATAACTTTTCATATGATTAACCCTAAAATTTTAACGTCACAATGCAATAAAAACTTCAGAAAAACCATTAATCATTCTGAGAATACCCGATGCATCAACTTGGCTGAATACCTCCAGCTTCTTTTGCCAATCAGGAGCGGACCGGAAAAGAAAAAGTTACCGTCCTTCACGCTTCATCCGTTCCATATTCGAATTCACTCGTGCAAAAAGTCCGGGAATAATTAAAGGGGCGCACACAGTGGAGTTATCCGTTACCCTTGTCACACGGATGACGGACGAGACAAAAACGTAGTTTGTGTGAACAGAGCCTTTTTGCCTGTCCACCCTTTGCCTCTAAGCCGTTTGTACGAGAATTTTTGTTGTTCACCATTTTTGTGCTTTTATGAGCCTGTGTTTTGTTTAGGATTTATTTCAGGGTTCCGTTTCAGTTAGTGAAATTGTCTCGCTGATGGTGCAATTTAGTAAATTGTGTCCCTAAAAACTACATTCTGACAAAAGCTTTCTACATTCCCTTTACCAAAAATTATGTTTGGAACCTATTTCGTTAACAATTTATACGTCTGTCTGGCCAAATAGCTCAGTTTGTAGTACCCATTCCTTCTGAACTGTGGGTTTTGGGCTCGATTCCCATCCAGGTAAAACATTTGTGTGATGAACATAGGTGTTTGTTCTGTGCCTGCATGTTATATTGTATTCTATGTATTCACAAACTAAAAATATCTAAGTATTCTATCAGTTATGTTCTCGTAGCACAAGCATTGCTTAGTTTGGGGCTAGATGGCGGTGTGTGAAATGTCCACATATATTATTTATGCTTCATAAATTTTCATTCCATCAAACCATTGTTTATTAGCAATTTTTCAATATCGCGTGGTATCCTTGGATGTATAAATAGAATGGTATATTGACTTTAAAAATCAAGCACAATAGTAACAACAAGCAAAGTCCACCCTAAGGAGCCGCTCTGATTCAACGAACATATAAACCGTTCTTGTGGCATTGGGAAGGCTTGTATGCACAGACTTCAACTCCAGACATCACGCGTCGTTGATGTCTGAATGATTCTATCGTATCTGCTGCATTAACAATATCAACACGGTTCTGGCTATAGGGATTCCAGCCCCGTTATAAGATAAAAACGTTGAACCACCAGAGGGGTAAAAAAAGGGAAGTGAAGATAAAACAAAGCCTGTTTCTGTAAGAGCAAAAAATCCTTGGCCTTGTTAAATTAAAAGCCAAACCTTGTTTATAATTTGGTTTCATAGCTGTTGGTAGCCCTGCCTTCCGAACAGTAAGTCGTGACTTCGAAAGCCATCTAAGACATATTATTATATGCGAATCACCGTAAGATTTTTCAAATTCAGAAACAAATTTTAGTGTTTATACTTATGGTTCAAGATAAAAGGAAATATAAGAACATATTTGGCCACATTTATAACAGTGGCTGTTTTATTCCTGAACAATTTACGTAAATTCTACAAATTCATGTTGCGTATAGAACGGCAGTAGAGAGTTTGTTTCCCCTTCTATTATACGTTTAATGTTGTTAGTTTACACTGTTGTTGTAGGATTACTTTTGCTTATTTATTAATGCCAGGTAAAAAGTTTCTTCGTATTTTGTTCGAGAGGTCTATACAAGGTGGAATTTAATTCGTTCGTTTCCATTCATGTATTCAGCCCATGCTATAGAATGCTCCCATATAACTAAATAAAAAAGTACTTATGAAATAAAACTTAAATCTAGGTATTATCAAATTTAAATTCTAAAGAAAAGCCTTGTGACATTGAATAAAACAGGTGTTTCATTGCCTACAAAACATTTACAAAGCACTCAGCTGGTGCCCGCGCTGTGTGTACCGTTAAATAGACATTTCGGCTGTCATGCAGTTATTTTAAGACGCTCTAAATACTAACACAAATCTATTTTTTTTTGTAATTGGACCTTGTACGAATATAACTATAGCATGGTCTGAGTACATACATTTAAGGAAAACAGTGATATAAATGCCACCTTGTATAAAATGTACCGAACTATAAGGTCCCACTTATCTCTCTAAAAAGTACCTAAATGCGTTTTAATAGGTATTGAACGTCATAAGAGCAAACTTAGGAGCTGCCGAATTTCAGTGCAGGGTTGCTTTGTCTTTTATGGTAGCTACATAAAATCTATAATCATTTGTTTTTGAAAAATTCTAGTTATAAAAACTTGGTCTGAAGTCGAGATAGTCTAAACTAAACCAATTATTAGAAATCAACGTCCCCAGGCAGCAGCTGTTAATAAAAACAGTACAGACTTAAGGCCAAGTTATAGCACTTTGTTTTTGATGGGGTCTTTATACGCTCTGTTTAAAGTTGAAAGTCGCAGATCATACTTTCATGTCAAACTGGGTCTGCGCACGTGTTAATTTTGTAGGGTTTTTGAAGATTACGTGAAATATGAATATCAAATAAATATTTTGTGTGATTATTCCTTTAGAAAACCAGTCTGAGTATTTGATTTGTATAAAAAAATGTGTTGTTATCGCTGAAAATCTGGGGAACTACGTTAATAAAGTATTTCTCATATTCTTACAACGATTTTATTTTAGAAAAACTAAGGTAGGTATTTAGTCAAGTTTTGTCATTCATTTCTATTTTTCATTTAATATTCTATTGACATATTTTTAATATGATTATTTTATTTGTCTTATAATATTTTTTATATTTTAGATTATTTATTTTAAATCCACACCAAGCGTTTTGCTGGGTCATTCAGAGTCCGAACGACCAAGGAAAAGAATGCTCTTCCAGCAACGGTGTTTCTTCCTGTGGGTATAACCTGGGTCTTTTTAAGTCAAAAGTAAAGCATCTCATGGGCAAGCGTGCCCCACCCTAGACAACTTCGTCCCTTACCATCAGGTGAGTTGTTGTCAAACGCATGCTTAGCATAAAAAAAAATTGACACGAAAATTGACGAGAAATTATCATTTTTTTTATTTTTTTATTCTGCTTTAATACAGCCTCCTGGGTCCGGGGTCCGTGCTCTTTTTTAAAATACTACTTACATATTGTTAGTTATGTTATTGTGTTATTATTATTATTTATAATATACAGTGGGAACTTATTTTTCCTATTTTCTTAAATTTATGGACACAAAATATATTGGGAACATCAATTTGCATATACAGACATGTCATTTTAGTGACGTCACAAAAGTGATTTACGGCCTACACCGCGCCTTAAGAGTTACCACTAACACACTTAAATGTTACCACTTTAACTGGCAGTTTGAATAGCAAACTCTAGGGTATACTAAATTTATGTACCTAGACTAACGTTTGGATAAGCCGATGGGAATTCAGGATTAGGTTTTGAGATATAATTTGATTTGAAGACTAAATGCTTGATGTACCTACGCAATAGTTGTCGTTTTCTGAAAAGATTTTTTAGATATAGTTTGGCCGCTATGTTATGTCACATTTAGGGTTCTGTACCCAAAGGGTAAAAACGGGTTAGTATTAGGATCTATCTATAGCATCTATCTATATATCGGTCTGTCCGACCTATAAGCGATTGTAACTCTTGAACCGTAAAATATAGTAGGAAATAGCTGACTGAAATGTTCACAAATTATGTTTTACTACGTTGCCGAATAAACAATAAAAATTATCTTCTTTCTCTTTTACTTATAATATGTACACATTACTGCTTTTACCCCCCTCCCCCATGTAGACTCGGACCTTAGAATATGACCACCCCATTTCTTCTCGTAGGATGAATGTAATGACGTGTAATGATGTTTACTTGGCTAGCATGCTACACCTTCGATCACATCGTCACTTCCCATCAGGTGAGAGCGTGGTCAAATGCTAGACAAGTTTGAAGTAAAAAAAAAAAAAAAAAAAAAAAAAAAAATGACGTGCGCAGTGCAGTGTCACGCGAAACTCTGTACTTTAGAGTTCTGAGTGACACTGCAACTGATATGGGCAGCCGTGTCGCTTAACATCAGGCGAACTGTTAGCTCGTCGTGTCATTCCTTACAATAAAAAAAAGGAATCTTAAAAACCAGCTATATATAGTTATATAAATATAAGTAATATCCCGCCCGGTGACGCTGTAAAGATCGGTAGAGGCCAAAAGCATTTAAAAAAAGCTAATGTAATATCTAGGGAATGGGCAGCATTCTTCTCAGACTTATTGCATTCTACAGCTGTTATACAGCTAATACACAGCTAGTTTAAATTCTTATGTAATAGTTTCAATTGTTTATTCCCTTTTCATATTCATATATCTCAGATTTCCAATATAGAAGAGAAATTAGGGTTAGGTCTGTTGGTTTAGTTTCTGCCAGCTAAAATATAACGTATCTTTAGCATCCAGATGTTCATAAGGCCTAACGTTAAGTCCGCTAAGTACGCTTAGCTTTCGAATTGTGAACTGTTAATCCTGTAATAGCTTTGTAAGATGTTAGACACAGATAATTATACTTGCAGTCCTTTAAACACCAATTAATATGGGCAAGAGATATTGCTCATATTACTGACAATCGATGGAGAAGGAAGTGGCAATCGAATGGTAATCACGAATCGAAAAATGTATAGCGTAGGCCGTCCAGCCACTAGGTGGACTGAGCTATGATCTGGGTCACACTTCACATTGTGGAGAGCAGTTGAATAAAAGAAGTAAGCATATAATCGTTCAAAGCAGCGTCTCGTCGCGTCTGTAGGATACTAGCCTATAGGTTTCTCCCATATAGAGTTCTATATGGGAGAAACCTATGGGCTTATTATCCCATATAGAGTTCTATATGCGAGAAACCTATAGGCTTATTAGCCCATATAGAGTTCTATATGGGCTAGTATCCTACAGACTATAGACCAGACAAAACCTTTAGACTATTCTAGTGCATCTTCCAGCTCAGGATTATCATGATGATAATTTATTTATTTATACTTTAGCACAAAATAATGTACAAGGAGGACTTAATGCTACGAATCATTATCTACCAGTCAACCTGGATGTGCAAGAAAAAAGAAGGTAGCGTTGCAGTAAAATTGATATTAGAATATTCATTCATATTCAATAAAATATGTATATATATAAGAATAATAATAAAAATATTATATAGTTATAATAAACTTGATTATGTAAATGATATAATAAAATTACTTACATAAATAAAACATACTATGCTTATATAATGACGAGATAAAACAGTGCACATTATGATAGCTGTGAGATACCATAGTAATTATTATTTAACTATTAAGGGAGAGACTTATTCAGCATTATAATTTTTTGAATATAGTTGTGAACTTGATTTTAAAGACATCTTAGAAGTAATCTTTTTGGAGTTTTGGCGTGAAAGCGAAAAAGATTGCGTCACCGCATTGTATTATTTTCCTAAACTTGTGTTATTTTCAGTGTTAGTGCATAAAATTGGTGGCATTCTATTCGTTAAGTGCTGGATTATAGGCGTGAATGTGGAAAAATGGTATAGTGATGGTGAAACGTTTCTTTTCGTGTTGTTTCCAAAACTCCATAGAAGCTTCAAGTAAAGTTGCCACCACTTTACTAAAAGTATGACTTTGACTAGACTAAGTATGACTTGACTGACTTGACTTGATGACTTCGACTGTGACTTGACACATATTTGCGTGAAATATCATTAACTTGATAAATTATCAATTACTTGGACACTGGCTAAATACACAAAAGTGTGGAGCCAAAACATTAAAAAAAAGTAATCTATTTTAGTTCCTTAGGCAAAGAAATGTACAACTTGACAGTGACAGAGATAATGTCATAGCGATAAAAATATCATATGTGTGTAATGTTGTCTGTTTGTTTGTTTGTGTAGCTTTCACGGTACATAGTCAAAGCGGCTGATCGATGGAAATTTCGCTACTATCATGTAAAAACAAATGGTGTCTCACTATGAAACTACCTAAATACTTAAACGCCTCAACACCAACAAAGTAATGCGCAAATAAAACAGAAATTTGAAACTAAGCGCCCAAACCATTTATTTCAGAGTTAACAACAATTGGAAATTCGCAATAGCCTTTCTCCATTCCACAATGCTTGATATCTCGGTCCGATAGCCGCCCTATCTTACAGGGTCGTTACGGCAAAACCGCGGAATCTCGGCAATCCCGCGACTCCCACGGGACCGGGACTTTTGCCCAGCTGCGTCCCAGGTGTAAACCCTTGCCCGCAATTCTGTGATAAGGGCTACTTTCCAGTGAGTATAGCTATAACATCATTGATTTTCTAACGAAAAACTCCAGTTTTCATAAATTGCAACCACAGATCTTAGTTTAGATTTACGCGTAGCAATTTTTTTTGCACGCGTAATTATAAACTTAAAAATTCTCTAGCGTAAATACTAAACCATCCATTAACCACAGATCGCATATTTATATCTTGTCGCAGATAGCTATGAAAGGTTTGAAAGGGAGTTTTGGCGGGAAAACGAAAAAGATCGCGTCACCGCATTGTATTATTTTCCAAAAGTGTTATTTTCAGTGTTAGTGCATAAAATTATTTGACACTGGCATCAATTACTTGACACTGGCTAAATACACAAAAGTGTAGAGCCAAAACAAAAAAAAATCATTGACAATTCTTCAGTCAAAATAAAACATAAATTTATTTAAAAAAAATATGATTTCAAAGAGGCGCGTCGCCTACACTGAGCTTGTATGCAGTTTGGTAATAGGGAGCCATTAGAGACCAGTTCATGTAGTAGGGGGCTATGATAAGCAGTTGACGCCTTCCATATGATGATGACGTTAATCTCAGCAGCGCAACCTTTAACATACAAAAAGAAAATTGGCTTTCACCTCGTAATCCGATGGATGCTCGCCCTAAGACCCAAAATGCCAGCGAGGCACATAAGCCGGCAAAATTATTGATGTTCCGTTCCGGTTTACGCATTTCCAGTTAGCCTAGTTTTGTTCTAGGATTGTCCGAATGTATGGCTTGTTTGGATAAAGTTTTGTCATAGATTTATCTGAGTGACAACTAATATATAAAAAAAACTTTATTTACGTACCTACTGGTGGGTATAAATATCTAAACAGACGTTTAACTGCAATTTTGCACACAGATTGCTGACACTACCGAGATCAATATAAGGTACAGGAGCCAATGAAGGCCCACTTAATTTCAAAACCTCGTGAAATCTTGCAGATAAATAAAGTATAGAAAAAACATAATGGAAGTTGTAATAATAATAATTAAAACACACTTGCATTATTGTCTATGGTACTAGTAGCATAAACCCGCGAAATTTAAAATGTTTCGTTTAATCATAACTGTATTTTTTTTAAAGTGGGCTATCCTAGGAGCCGGGCCATCTTCGGCGACACTACCTTAGGATGGTTTTTATCACGGAAAAACGTTTCCGCGGGAAATGGGTAAATTACAAGTAAAGCTGCAGCGGATGGCCTTGCCTCTAGTTAATGTAGAAAAAAATAAAGTACTGTTAATACTCTGGAAATAGCTAAGTGATATAAGATTTTAAACATTCATTGTCACCAATACTTTGGCAACTCGTAACAAATAAATTACATATAGGTATATAATATAAATATCCCGTTAATTGAAGCGCAGCAATATTGAGGTTTTTGATTTAGCCGATATCATTTCGTGGAGTTTTTTTGTTTGTTTTTATGTTAGTGAATGATGTGACGAGCTAGTCGTTCGCGTGATGTTAAGCGACACGGCTGCCCATAACTGGCAAAGCGGTGGTACCTACCTAGACAAACTTTGCAGAAAAGTCCTACCACCTAGTAAACGTTTTAAAAAGTTTTAAAAAAGTGCAAGGAATTAGCTTATTATCTACTTTTTATTGTCTACGTCCAATTCTATTTTAAAAGCATCAGTAAAATATATTAATAAAAGCACACTGAAAATCTTGATAGTATTGATATTTATTATAACGACATCTATGTCATGAGGACAGAACTATTCTACCGCTCATTATGGCTCCAAGTCGACTCTTTGGTGCGCTATTTAGCTTATTAGTTCAAAATATTTCCTGTAGATGGCAATACTTAAATGCAGTACTAAAAACAAACTTGTGTTATTTTCAGTGTTAGTGCATAAAATTGTGGCATTCTATTCATTAAGTGCTGAATTACAGGCGTGAGTGTGGGAAAATGGTATAATTAATGTGAAACGTTTCTTTTCGTGTTGTTTTCAAAACTCCATAGAATATTCAAGTAAAGTTGCCACCACTTTACTAGGAGTATGACTTTGACTAGACTAGTCTATGACTTGGATTGTGACTTGACTTGACTTATATACATTGATATTACTTAACTGGAGAAATTATTAATTACTTGACACTGGCTAAATACACAAAAATGTGGAGCTGTACCAACACAAAACCCATATAGTGTCCACGTAGCTATGATTGCTATGAAACATACTCAATATTATTCAAAATTTAAAGCCTTGCATAGTGACTAATACACAATATTGAATCTGTCAAATCCGCACATAAATCGATTGCATACAGCTTACATTTTCGGATTTAATTTTAATTTGTTGCTATGCCAAAACTAAACTATTCAAAAACTATAAGTTGAAAAAAAAAAACAAAAAAGAAAACAATAAAAAGCTGATGCTGTTGCCACGTTGAATGACAATTGCTTATTCTTGTACATTAGCAGGTGGGTTTCGCTGCAAAAAATATTTATACCTAAAAACTATGAATACTTTGGTTTTTGGTTGGTTACCTTACGGGACACTGATCCTTATGGCATAAAATAAATAATGCCCAAATTTCATTTCCCTTTCAGATCTAAAGTCCCTAGTTGAAAAGGTTCGCAAACATCAAAAGAAAAACAACGTTATCATTGAACAAGCTTGATTTAAGATTTAGATCAGTTATCGGTAAATATTCTTTGAAACCTTATCTTACTGATACTCATTAATAAAATTCCTAATTTTGTATAATTGGAAAAACATTATAATTGAAAACAATTATAATTTTTGGAAAGAGCTTCTTATCAGTTTTAATTAGTTTTATGGGTCTGCAGAAACATCGGTATTGTCATTAAGACCATGAATAAGTTTGTTTCTGTAAGATAAATAACAACTCAAGTCAATTAAAAAGTCGAAATTACTCCGACCAAGTTTCGGACATATTCGATGTCCTTCTTTTGGGAGCCAGTTATTAACGCAAGCCGCGGCGGCTTTCGCAAGCGTCAGAAACAGAAGAAGGACATCGAATATGTCCAAAACCTGGTCGGAGTAATTTCGACTTTTTAATTGACGTGAGTTTAGTCGTCATTTATTTTACAAAATGTGATGATACATACTCACGATAGTTTTCCAACTAAAAAGTTTACTACTCAACAAACATCAGTTAAGTATAAAAGTTTATTTGTATTAATCTTATCTATTATCATAGGTGTTTGTTCTGTGTCTGGGTGTCATATTGTATTCTATGTATGTATTTACAAACAAAAAGTATCTAAGTATTGTATCAGTTATCTGGTTCCCATAGCACAAGCTTTGCTTAGTTTGGGGCAAGATGGCGTTGTGTGAGATGTTAAAAAAAAATCTAGTTAACAAAGTTTTATTTGAGCCCAAAATATGCTGTGGTGGTTGAGTAGGTCGGCTCCTAACCTGGAGGCGGGCGGGTTCGATACCTGCGGTAGCACAACTGTGAAAAAAATAAAAAGCGCAAGTATGACACTGTCATAAAAATTGGCTGTCAAAACCTACCTAATATAATAGCAATGAAAAAAAGAAAGTAAGAATCAGGGCAGAAAGGGCATCTATACCAAAAATTTTTATGTTATTTACATAGGTAGCTAAAATTCATTGATATTCCCATTCTTAGCCCTAGACCAAACAGAGGGTTATTATATAAGATTTACGTGTGTCTGATGTCTGTTTGAGGTATATCGTAGCTCTTAAAGAGATGAACTGATTTTACTTTTTTTGTTTGGAATGTGACTTCATTGGAATAAATCTTTTGCTATAATTCAATAAAACTTAACTTTGTGTTTTGATAGCCTTTTGTTTTGATACTCGGAATAAATTTAACATTTTTATTGGATCTAATTATAATTGAAAGGTACTACGTAATGTATTTTTTGGTGGAATGTGTCCGTACCGACTCATTGAGCCAAGTTATTCTACTTCCTGAGGCATTTGTATATAGCTTCTTAGCTTCTCCGGCATCGGAAGAAACCTAGACCATGATAAAACCAATAGTTTCTTTACGGAGGAACATAATAAATGTGTACATATACATTTGTAATTAGCATTACGAGAGTGAAATTGTCATGACGAACTCTAATGGAAAACATTAAAGAGGAAAATAACATCTAATTTAGGTATAATATAGGTACCTAATAATAGTATTTCCGTCTTCAGTAATATCAGTTTCTGAAAATGATAATTTTCCAAAGATAAACATCAACAAATAACATACAAAGAAGCAGAGGCAGCGACATTGATATACTATAATTGACGATAACCTAAAAGATGGTCCGATATCGACTAATATAAAACAGTAAGCTATGATAACAATTCGTCAGTTTGTTAATTTGGTGAAACTACAATGAAGTTGTTGCTGTTAGCGCTGATATGCGCAGTAGCACATGCTGCAGACGAGCTCCTACTAGCTGAGCAGTGTGATGAAGAAGTGTGTAAGCTTCCTGACTGCAGATGCGCATCCACTAGTATTCCCGGAGGATTGAATGCTAGAGATACTCCTCAGGTGAGTGAAGATCCCACCATCATTATTACCTAGTCACCGTTTATTATTATCAAGTACGTATGTTAACTTTGTACTGAGTTTGGCAATTTTATTGGTGTATTTCTATATAAAAAGTATTGTATATTTTAGTATTAAAATTCTCATGAGTGTGATTCATTTTAAATTAATATATCCCCGACTGTTACTCACGAATAGTATGTCGATTTCTCGCGGTGAGTTCACGCAGCGAGATCCACCGCCGCAATCTCGCTGCGTGAACTCACCTCCTGAGGAAGAGCATCCGATATGCTCGAAACCTGGTCGAGAAATCGACATACTATTCGCGAGTATTGTATATGTAAGATTTGTAAACTGTTTGTGCCTTAAAAAATGAAATAGAATAAATCTCGCGTGCCGTAAGAGCTGGCTAAACAGGGAATGAATAGCAGTATTCTCGGCCTGCATGGTGACCTACTGACGCTTGTTGATTATGGCAACCTTAACGGGAGAGATCAATTTTCAGCAGTAGATGCAAAAAAGGCTGATTTTATGTATGTGAAGTGCAAATGCACACAGACAATTCAGTAGACGTGGGAGTCTGCGAAAGGTATCAGTGAATTTTGCTCTAAAGCCATCAGTATTTTATTTTTACTAGGTGGTAGGACTTTTCTGCAAAGTTATTACCAGACTGGGCTGATGTCTCAGGATGATGTGCGCAGTGCAGTGTCACGCAAAACTTTATAATTTGGAGTTCCGAATGACACGGTTCTGTTATAGGCGGCCGTGTTGCTTAACATCAGGCAAACGACTAGCTCGTCACATCATTCACTAACATAAAAAAACAATATCAATGATTTAACCATGGTTACAGGGAAAATGTTGACCTCATAGAGAGAGCCAGTAGTACAAGCATAAAGATGAAAGAAGTAGAATAAAAAATGACCCATCTAAATATATATAACACAAAAGTGACTGACTGATTGACTGACTAATATAGTGATCTATCAACGCACAGCCCAAACCTCTGGACAAATCGGGCTGAAATTTTGCATGCAGGTAGATGTTATGACGTAGGCATCCTTTAAGAAAGGATTTTTCTAAATTCTACCCATAAGAGGGTGAAATGGGTGGTTCAATTATTTTTCCATAGGCCAAGCTGCGGGCAGAAGCTCGTTAGCCATAAAGTCAATGACCCGTTAGATTATAAGGGAATCAAAGTCTAATCTATACATCGTAAAGTCCAAACCACTGCAAAGGGCTTTATTATCAGTACCTACCATTTATTAATTTCACCACAGTTTTACTCCATTCAACCTAAAACTTACCTGTGTATTGCAGTTTGTCACCATTACCTTCGACGATGCTGTCACAGCTGCTGCCATGCCAAACTACCGTGAGATTCTTTTCAACCGGCGTAACTCCAATAACTGTCCTGCTGGCGCCACCTTCTACGTGAGCCACGAGTGGACCGACTACTCCGCTGTCAATGAACTCTACAACAATGGCTTCGAGATAGCTCTACATTCTATTAGCCATCAGACCCCACAGACCTACTGGAGGGACGCCAGTTACGAAGATATCAAAGCAGAGATTGCGGATCAAAGGGAGCAGATTGCGTTTTTAGCCAATTTACCTCAAGCGCAAGTACAAGGCAAGTGGATTGCGGAAACTTATTAATATTCGGAGCATTTGGGTTACTCTGTTAATTAATTTTTAATAATTTTTGCGACGCTCGAAAGATTTCTGCAACTATCTTTATTTGATTTTTTCTGACTTCATTGCATTTAAATAATGAAATTTATATCGAATATACATAGGTAAAGAAAACACGATTAAATCAAGCAAAATTAATTTTATAAATATGATGAAAAATATGGAATAGAATATTATTTATTGGCCATATAACTTTTTACGTTACAGGCAGGTCAGATTACATTTCAACTTATATTAATGATAAGTATGCATACATTGAATGATATTGAATATAAATTTAATAAATAATAAATAGTCGTCCAAAAACAACAATAGGTAACTTCACTATAAACGAATTATTGGAAAAGAATAGTAATAGTATTGCATAAGTCAATTTCACAAATACCAATTAATGGTAATTGGTATTTGTGAAATTGACTATTTTAATATAATGATGAAGAAAAAGAATTGCTTAGTTTATATTCATTGTATTATACTTAACTTAAGCCATTTCATTTTCTTTATCATCATCTTTAAATTTCAGGGGTCCGTCTTCCCTTCCTCCAGCTCAGTGGCAACAACAGTTTCCAGGTCATAAAAGACCACGACCTCGGATATGACTGCTCCTGGCCTACCGTCACTTACAACAACCCAGGGCTCTGGCCATACACCTTGGACTACGCTTCCATCCAAGACTGTCAAATCCCTCCTTGTCCAACTGCTTCGCTGCCAGGTGTATGGGTTCAGCCCATGGTGACCTGGGTTGATCTGCAAGGCTTTCCTTGCTCAATGGCTGATGCTTGTGTCTTTGTGTGAGTATACTTATTTATTTGCGTAAATGTGTTGATATCTTCATTAGCAAGTCATTTTTTTAATGGGCGATCACATACATCGATCTTGAACCCTAACTAGGATTCCCTGTGCCTAGGACGGGAGGGAAACCTATTGGAGTTATTACATCCAGGTTTATTCTTTGATTATTTCTGCACGTTCTTAAGCCACACATGTTACTGGGATTAAAATTATGCTTAAATATGTTATTTGAGAATACTGTTATAGTTACTGCTCAAAAATCAGTCAGTAGGACAATTTCATTCAGTATTTCTGTAACTTTATCATGTGATTTCGTTTCAGTCCCGACCGTACTGACGCCGATGCTTGGTTCAACTTTATCCTGCAGAACTTCGAGAGGCACTACATGGGCAACCGCGCTCCCTTCGGCCTCTACATCCACGAGGCTTACCTCCGCGGATGGCCAGAGGTCAAGAAAGCCGTGATCAGATTCCTTGAACTGATTACCACATTGCATGACGTCTATACTGTACGTTATATACCGATTTTTCTTTCGACTCAAATATCAAATAAATACTACAATGATATAATAACTAATACCAAAAACTACCTACTACAATAAAAAAAAATTTGGACTATATACTGGCCGCTATGACTTATAGACAGTCCAAATGTTCCAGTCCATTACCAGTAGGTAGCATAACCAACATGCTGGGAGGAGTTTCGGCGGGTAAACGAAAAAGATCGCGTCAACGCATTGTATTATTTTCCAAAACTTGTGTTATATTCAATGTTAGTGCATAAAATTGGTGGCATTTTATTCGTTAAGTGCTGGATTACAGGCATGAGTGTGGGAAAGTGGTATAATGATGGTGAAACGTTTCTTTTCGTGTTGTTTCCAAAACTCCATAAAAGCTTCTAGTAAAGTTGCCACCACTTTACTAGGTGTATGACTTAGACTATAACTTGACTTGATGACTTGGACTGGGACTTGAAGTTTATCTGCGTGAAATATCATTAACTTCAGAAATTATCAATTACTTGACACTGGCTAAATAACTACAACTATTACACGGCTAACACTCACGAGTCAGCCCCGAGCCGCCACCGCCGCCGCACGTACTCCATTAGGATGAATCCGAACGCCGGTCGAGTTATTCGACTGTATCTCGTGAGTGTTAGCCGTGTAATAGTTGTAGCTATGAGTACTACTCACGTCAGTTTCTATAATATTATACTGGCTAAATACAAAAGTGTGGACTTTTCTGCAAAGTTCGTCTAGGTAGGTACAACCGCTTTGCCAGTTATTCTGCCGCCAAGCCGGTTTGAAGGGCACTTTAGCTAGTGAAATTACTGGGCAAATGAGAATTTATGACCTGTTCTCACAGTCTAGTAATCTTATTACTAGATTGTGTCGATATCTCAGGATGACGTGCGCAGTGCTGTGTCTCGCGAAACTGTATACTTTACAGTTCCGAGTTACACTGCAACTGATATGGGCAGCTGTGTCGCTTAACATCAGGCTGATGACTGGCCCGATAGCTCAGTTGGTAGTAACCCTGCCTTCTGGACTGTGGGTTGTGGGTTTGATCCCCACCCAGGACAAACATTTGTGTGATGGACATCGATGTTTGTTCTGTGTCTGAGTCTTATATTGTAATCTATGTATGTATTTACAAACAAAAAGTATCTAAGTATTGTATCAGTTATCTAGTTCCCATAGTACAAGCTTTGCTTAGTTTGGGACTAGATGGCGCTGTGTGAAATGTCCACTGATATTTATTTATTTAATGGTTAGCTCGTTACGTCATACCTTAACATAAAATAATATTAATAATAACTCGCTAATTATCTCCTAGGTGAACAGTAAAGAAGTCCTAGACTGGGTGAAGAACCCAGTTCCCATCAACGAATACAGAACGCAGCAGTGCAAGTCTTGGGTGCCAACCACTTGCACTCCTAGATTCTGCGCACTCACCGCTGAACACAATAGCGTAAGTTTTCTATGCTTAATCATCACAAATTCATTGTCTATTAATGCATTTTGATTTATTTATTTTTTTAATCTGCATTTCCACAGACACCTGGGTCCGAGCTTTTTGTTTAATTATTTTTATATTTATGAATTAAGCCTATTATTAACATGAACATATATATAATACAGGAAGGACAATACAGCCAATAACAAAAACATAAGTACTTATTTCTAATTGTGCATACACCACGAGCAAACCAGCTTCCGCAAGCAGCACTCGTTCACGAGCTTGACGCATGTTCCAGCTATGCATTTTGAATTCTATACTTTTTGTATATAAGGATTATTTAAATGCTATTTGTGATGTGAAAGCCATCATGATTGCTAGCTAATATTTAATATAATAATAACTCCCAACGATCATATACATAGATCCAGGACCTTAACTAGGATTCTCTGTATCTAGAGACCAAGGAACTACGAGGACTATGGTCCCACAACATCCAGACTCAGAACATCATAATCATAGTCCTCGTAGTTTCTGAGTCCTTAGATACACGGAATCCTAGTTAGGGACCAGGATCTATGTATGTGATCATTGGGCGTTATTATTATTTATTACTTGTTGCGCCCCGCGGTTTCACCCGCGGATAAAAAGTAGTTTTATTTATTGATAATTGTCCCACGAAAACATGCTATCGGGATTAAAAGTATTCTATCTGTCAATCCAGGTCATAAACACAGATAGTGTTCCAAATTTCATACAAATCCATTCAGTAGTTTTTGCGAATAAAGCCCGCGGCGTCGCCTTCATGGTGTTTGATAACTGTCCCATGGGAACATACTATCGGGATAAAAAGTATCTCATGTTATAATCTCGATTATAAACTATGTGTGTTCCAAATGCCATCCAAATCCGTTCAGTAGTTTTTGCGTAAAAATCCCGCGGCGTCGCCTTCTTGGTTATCGATAATTGTCCCACGGGAACATATTATCAGGATAAAAAGTATCCTATGTGTTAATCTAGATCATAAACTATCTGTGTTCCAAGCTTCATCTAAATCCGTTCTACTGAACCTACTACTGAACCTACTGGTTTTACGTGAAAAAGTAACAAACATTCATCCATACATCCATACTCACAAGCTTTCGCATTTATAATATTAGTATGATTTCATAACATTTTTGTTCTAGTGGAGCTACTACATGACAGTTTGCACGAACTGTCCAAGATCGTACCCCTGGCTTGGAAACCCACTGGGAGCGTAGAACACTCCAGCTGTAAATAAAAATACTTCGTTAACGTAAACTTCGTTTTATTTGAAAATCCCTTGTTCACCTTAGTAATTGTCTATTTACCATATTTTGTTATTCTGTTCCGTTCGTTGCCTGAAAGTATATATTTTTGAAGTAAAGTTTCTTTACGCACGCTTGACTTGGAGAGTAAGCTGATGCGAGGCAAACGGAAGTTGAAAGTAGTTCACGCAGATCTCCATAGTCATCATAATAAAGAAAAAGTTGTATTATTATGTTGGTGTGTCCGGTAAAATGACAATTTACAATTGTCAAGATGGCGACATTAATATTAAACAAAGTTATACCGGCCGATAGATGGAGCTAAACTAAAGAAGTTTTCAGTTGTGTGGTCTAAAGTACACTCGTTTTATGACGTATTCCGAAAAACTAAATGTAGAAATACGTAAGTAACTATACAGTAGTTTGAAGCTTGCCAGCATCTCCAAATAGTTCCTCATGATTGCTATGCTACATAGCTCAAGATACCTTTTACCTACGTCTTTTCTTCGTCTATCGTCTTTTAACTTTATCCCAATACGGGAAGCTGGCAGAACATATCTTTTGTTTCATACACTTCTGTCTCTTTCACATTTTTTGGGCATCTTTCACATAGTCTAGAAATAATATTACAGAAGCCGACGTGAGTAGTATTCATAATTACAACTAGTACACGGCGAACACTCACGAGATACAGTCGAATAACTCGACCGGTGTTCAGAGTCCAGAGTCAGCGCCGAGCCGCCACCGCCGCTGCGCTTACTCCGTGAGGATGGGCATCTATATTGCCCGAACACCGGTCGAGTTATTCAACTGTTTCTCGTGAGTGTTAGCCGTGTACTAGTTGTAGTTATAGTCTAGACTTTTTCCTCTACCATTTTTACCAGCAACTTTGTTACTTTAGACCTTTATTTCTAACGTCATGACGCTCATCCCTCTGTTTGATGATATTAATTAGCAATTAGATAGTCCACCCACTCCAAAGCATTAAAGCTTAGTTTTTTTTCTTTTCTAAACAACAGCACATGTAAAATTTAAATTTGATCATTAAAATGGAAGGGGTGAGAACAAAAAGGGTTTATATGATTTTTTTTCTTTTTTTTTTCCAAATGATTATGGGTATCGTTGGATTTTAGCGTGAAATTATCTACAATAATACATTCTCAAAATACCGAAATGAAGCTTAAATCTCGAGATTTTAAGTCAAAAACGGTTTAACTGTCACAGGAATACAGTTCGTTTAGCATAAAATTATTATTATATTTATTTATTATATTATATTTTTACAGTAATTGTATGAATTAGTACTATATTTAGTATTTTAAAATAGAATAAAAACATTTTCAAGCAACTGAAACTTACATAAACATTTTCAATTACCTTATAAGCACTCTACATTAAAATGACGCCGTTGAAATTTAGTCAATTTTCTCGAAACTATCAATTTGACAGTTAAACCCTTTTTTATTCTCAACCCTTCAATTGTGGATCAGTATCTATATTGATATATAGATAGATAGATAAACTCTTTATTGTCACACCAAATATGAATTAAATTACAAACCTTACAGTGATTTACAAGAAGTATACAATTGGCAACCTTATCGCTTAAATCGATCTCTTACAAGCAAACTTTGGATGGAAAAGATTCATCAAAGTCGTAAAAAACAAGGTGCACATTTACTATATTTCTGTTTGTGTGTTATTGCATATGATGATGACAGTAAAAACGTTGTCGTTTCCACTACGTATTTAATTTATTAAAATACTGCATCAAAAGATAAAACAATCAGACCTGATTATCTTAAAAGCATTGATTAAAATCACGTCAACTCGTTTACTGATAAAATTCTGAAAATTGTATAAGCTGGTATAAAAATAAAGCTGTAGGTAACTGTTCTTATCAGGCCGGTAGTTAATATCGTCAGTTATACAACAATCGAATATGATCATCGGCTATTGAATCTGATAAAAATTTATACGTGTATATAATCTGATAAAAGGTAAAAATGATAAGCTATGATGTCATTTTTTATGTTAATGAACGATGTGACGTGCTAGTCATTCACCTGATGATAAGCGACATGGCCACCCATAACAGAATCACTTAGAGCTCTAAAATAAGTTAAACTTGACACTGCACTGCGCACATCAACCTGAGACATCATCACACAAAATTCACACACCTCACAAACCTTTGCATTTAAAATATTAGTGGAATTTTGCTCTAATCAAAGTCATCAAATTGTCAATCTGTAGTTATCGTTTCTTGCTGTCATAATTTTAACGGGATTTCGAAGAATCAAAACAATAATTATTTTAATACATTTACTTCCATTTACATCAAATAGTAACTATATCGTAATCAAATTGGTAAATACTACACTTAGTAATGAGAAGAAAATTTTTCAAAATACATCTTTTAATTAGGGACAGAAAAATGTACTCTAAAACACATTACCACAAGTCTCATAATGACTCTAAAATCCTAAGTACCTTAATGTTTCAACATTTGGTGATACCGAGTCAAAGAAATTTGACACCTAAGTCTATATCAGTAAAGTTACAATAAAACTTTGGACACGTCCAATATTGGCAAAAGTTTCGAATAGACAAGGACATCTAAAAAGTAATTTACAGTTAACGCCTATAAAATATTTACAAGTAGATTTAAAGGAATACATTAGAAAAATAACGGCCAGAGAACATAGGAAACTACACTTTATATCTAATAGAATAAAGTCTCTCACAATCTAATTTAATAAGTTAACTAGTAAACTATGGTTATAAACTATTTACAACAGACTTTATGAATTTCCAATGAAGTCTCGTAATTAAATATTAAAATTAATGGCTTGAACGAAATAGCTTTCCCTTATGAGGTAGTAAATTAAATTGCGCCATCTTGTTAAGTACACAACTATATGAATGACTCTAAAATCGGTGATTTTAATTTAAAACAGTTGACATTCATTTACTTTAAAAGTATGCAAAAGAATTAGAACATTTTAACGAAACAAAATCTGTTTTAAAATTTTGTTTTTCATGTAAATGTTAACAACATATTTTCGTATATCTGAATATTTCATCATAGTATAAAATTACAGCATATTAAAAATTATAATTATTTCTAGTATGCCATGCATAAACTACGTCACACGTTAAGGGGGAGGGAGGGAATTGACGAAGTGTGACATTATGTGACAAGGGGCGGGTAAGTCCCAAATTTTGTGACATTACATTTATTCAAAATATAATATTTTATATTTAGGTATTACGACACATTTTTTTAAATTTCATAAATTTCTGAATCTAAAATTGCAAAATATGTGACATCACACTAGGGGAGGTCTCACAAAATGTGACCAGCTGTGACAAGGTCGAGGGAGGGGTCAAAAAATCATGAAATTCATGTGACTTAATTCATGGATAGCCCCTCAAAATGTATTACTCACTTGAATAATAATTGTATATAATGTCAACATGTCGTAGAAAGTGTAACTCAAATTTTAGAGCCAACCATAAACTATATTTACAATTTAAATAAATTAAAGCCTTTATATCAAAATTAAGAAATATTAACAAAAAACTATTGCACTAAATTATTTACACTTTTGTACAAAATAAATTTAAATAAGTTAGTAATACTGTAAATAAACTTAAAGCTTACATTTTAGAAAATATATGAGTTTTGCGGAACGCTTAAAATTAAATCAGTCATTAAATTGAATGGTGTAATCAAGTCAGTGTTAATATTTAAAAATAATAAGTTCTGTACTCAATAATTAATTTCACCATAAAACATTATTTTTTCATTTAGAGCACTTTATAAGAATCATATAACTGGTTGAAAATATCTTTAATTTCACTTCAAAATCTTATCAGTTCAGCAGAGTATCAACTAATTTAACATGGAATAAATAATAGGCCGAAATATAGAAAACTGGAAATAAAATACAATATTTGGTTAATATCTTAACATAGCAGTCCAGTAACTACACTTTACTCTTACTTATTTGAAAAAGGTCATGGCATCAACATTAACCTATTAATTTAGTCTACTGCTGGACATAGGTCTTTCTCAAAGTACATACCTCGGCTCTTCGGCTTTTCAACGCACTTGGCGCAAATCATCGTCCATTAGAGAGTCATATCTTTGTCAAGTCCATGGTCTCCACTAAAATCGCGTCTACTGCATATTGAATGTATGAATGTAGTACATGTAATGTGGCTGATAACAAACATGACTGAAACTTGAATTATCCGTGGTCGTACACGCGGGAAAAAGAAATAGTTAATCTAGAAAAAAGTAGACACAAAGATCACAAACAGTTACCAACGTGACGACCGGCAGATATCATCGGCGCCACAAAAAGCGGCAACACTTCGCAGTCGCAACGATTCAAAAATGGCAAATCACTACATCGTAAAAACAAGTAGGTTGAAAATGAAACACCACAAAATCTAGTTACAAACGTGATGGTCCCGTTTAAACCGGCAGATTTCGCATTGCACCTTGCAGCACCATACGAAGCGGCATTTGCATTTTTCCTCGTGGTCACGCACGCGGGTCTGGTAACCGCGCCCACAGCACAGGAGCCGGCAGCCGTCGAGTCCCGCAGACGTGCGGTTGCAGCCGCGACCGCGGGTGCCCAGGATACCGAGACTGGAGAGGGTAAAAAGGGTAAACAAGATATATTAGGTAACGGAAAAGCTCCGGCACAAATTTGACGCATGAATCCGACAAGAGAAGAGATTCTAGCAAGAAAATATTGTTTTCCTATTTCCACCATTATTTCTAAGTTCAGTGAGACAACAATAGTAGATTAAACTTACTAGGTGATAAAACTTTACTGCACAGTCATCACCGCTTAGCCAGTTATTCTGCCGCAAAGCAGTGGTACTCTAGCACTACTGTGTTCCGGTTTGAAGGGCACAGTAGCTAGTGAAGTTACTGGGCAAATTAGATTTTATGACCTGGTCTCACAGTCTAGTAATCTTATTACAACACTACATCTCAGGATGACGTGCGCAGTGCAGTGTTACGCAAAACCTTATGCTTTATTTTATGTATATTTAAATATGTTCTTAGAATTATTTGGCTATATTAAATTATAGTTATAATTGTATTATGTTCGCGACTGTACCATACTATACTGCAGCTATCCCCTCTACATTTTGCTCTGCGCTAAACTTACGTGCCGCTACCTGTACAGATACTGAGCTCTTCAAAATTACGTTAACTTACTCATCATTAGGTTCACAGTAGTCAGGCGAGTCTTCTAAGTACACCAAGTCAGTTTTGTTTGGTTTCTTCATGTCAGCGTGCAGCGGTCGCAGCTTTCTTATGTTCTTGCCTCTTTTTCTTTCAACGACCTGTGAATTTAAAAGGAATTTGGAGATTAATAATATCTTGATGTTCAATATTAGTTCTACTAAATACTATCTAAGACATGATTTCACCTAAAAATAAGACAAAGGTATGGTTTTTGCCAAGTTCTGATTCTTAATAAATAGCTTTTGTAAAGTCTAAAGTCCATGCCATAATCGGGAAAAATATTTTTTAATCAAGATTTAAACTCAAACTTTTAATTGTTGATTTGAAAGAAATATACTTATTACATACACTTATTTATGAGTAACTTATAATGGCACATTTATTATTACTGATCCAAAAAAGAGTAGGTTTTATTGCCTTTATTTTTTTAAAATTCTCTCTCCAAAATTTCTCTACTAAATTTAAATGATGCTAAACGAAGCTACTAACCTTCACGTGTGAAGCGCCTTCATATCTGGTCGCGAGAGCATCACCAACGACCCTGAGTTGCGGCAACCGTCGCCAGCACACGCGCACAGAGCAGGACCCTGACATGCCGTGACATTTGCAGACACGTTGCATGCGCCCACGGACGGCCTGGAATCGATCACATGTTTTATAACACCTGTCTTCTCATATTCTTCCTCGCGCTGGCTTCAGGGTGTTTCAAATTACCTAAAGCATTTTATTTTCGCTTAGACTTTGGGCGCTAGGCTATTTGATAATAACTATCGAACCAATAGATTTAGATCGATAAATAAGGTATGCCGGAATAGGTATATAAGGTCAGTGTTCGATTTGACCAAACTTTAATCGGATTAAATTAAACTTGACAATAGCAACTGCTGGGCTAGTACCTAGGTAATTTTGAGGCTAGTATGGCAAGGCATTATTTAACATTTACCGCAGTGGTTTCAAAACTATTAAATTTTACAAATCCATTAAACAGTTTTTTTTTTTTTTTTTTTTTACTTCAAACTTGTCTAGCATTTGACCACGCTCTCACCTGATGGGAAGTGACGATGCGATCGAAGATGTAGCATGCTAGCCAAGTAAATACCTATTCACTCTTCTCTTGAACACGCCCGGGTCATATTTCGCCGGAAACACAGACGCTGGCAGGGCATTCCATTCCTTAGCCGTTCTAATTAAGAAAGTTGAGTCGAATCGCTTGGTACGAATGGGTGGTATTTCGACCACGAAAGGATGGCGCTTAGCCGAGCGTCTAGTAGTCCGGTAGTGGAATGGTGATGGGAGAATGAGATCATGCAGTTCTTGAGCGCATTCAACAGTTTCTGTTAATTTCTTTCAAATGCAGATATTTTGATCTTGTATCCAAGTCTTTTATGACAATGTTTTCTTCGTTTATGCTGTGCTTTGATTTTGGAAAGTATAGGAGTATTCAACGATCACTCATCCAAATTATGAATATATAACGAATTTGAAACAAATAAAATGAACTGATTATTACCCTTCGTCCAGCCTCATTGTTGTGTAAGTTCACCAGCCCTTCATCAGTGTTCTTGTCTTCTTTGGAATCAACGAAGTCTCGGCTGTACATTTCTCCGTATCTTATATCCTGAAAGTAGAGAAGTCTCCGTGTTTATTGTGAAACGTTCAAAAATCGGTTTCCTTAATTATACTAATTTTATACAATGTAACACTTGTACTGTGCCATAAGTCCCAGTGAAGAGCGTGGTAGAATCTATGGGGCTAAGGGCAGTGTGTGTTTTTCTCATCGGCTCCAGTACCAGAGCAGAGGCACTGAGGCTGATGGGATCTAGTCAAAGACCCAGGCTTGTATAGAACAAAATGATAAGCAGCGAGTTGTGATGGCAGTAATTATTAATCTACTGAGCGGACGTCGAAAAGAATCGAGGAGAAAAAATTGTTTGGTCACCTTATACGAACGACGATAAGACATGAACGCTTCATGACAAATATCATAAAAGGTAAGTTAGAAGAGAAGAGAGAAAGAGGCAGACTTAAAAGGGCACATACAGATAATATAAAATAAAAGATAAATGTCATGTCGTATGGAAGGATAAGCATTGACTGACAAAAAACTATGGCGAATACTCCACCGACAAAAGCAGGACACATAAATAAGGAGAAGGTGGCTGATAGGGACAGCACGCAGCTTAATCTGTTAAATTAGTTATAGCTATTAACGAAGATAGCATTGTGAAATGAAAATAAGCAAATGAAATAGAAATTACTTACAATCGTCTTTGACTGATTTAATGGGAATGTGTTTTACTTTTCTTATCTACGTAGTTAGGTTTCTTCCGATCCTTTCTTCACCATCACTATCATCATCATCATCATCAGCATCATCATCATCACCATCATCATCATCATTATTAACAACATCCTTATCACTTACAAAGGTTTCTCTTACTTTTTATTTTTAGTTTAATTTGTTGGTTTTACACCGTAACATCGTACCTCAGAACACCCTCCCCATTGCCAATGCCGTGGCGTCCGCTTCCGCACCCTGGAATCACAGGAGCACTCATTGAGCTCCCCTCGACTGCAGGCGCGGGCTACCGCATGGGTGAGAGCCGCCGCTGACAAGGCGTGGACGAACGCTGACTCACGGGATTCTAAAAATTACATTTATAAATTAAAGCAAGATGCGTAGAGTGCAGTTTTTATGCATAAGATATATAGATTGATTAACTCTCAAAAACCTTAAAACTAAGTACTACTTCAGCTAAACTTAATTCACAAAAGTGTAACAGTTGTCGGCCTTATCGCTCAGAGTGATCTCTTCCAGATAACCTTGCTTTGCACCAATCGAATAACGCAAAAGCATATGGATGATGGCTTTAATAAAAAAAATGGATACATAAAATTCTTATGTAAATATATATCTTTATTTTTCAGATAACTAGTTTTACATAAGGTTTGCAAAAAAGGTCACCAATATGACGAAAAAAAATGTACCCTACATATCTCTACAAATATACAAAAATTGCGTAACTTGTATAACAATTTTCGATTAAAAAATGAGTAAAATTTACATAGCTTAGATAAAAAAAGCGCATTATTTTTAATGAAACTTAATACCCACGCACTGACATAACGAAAATCAACACTTCGGCAAACTGACACAAAAACAAATTTTACAATTTTGACTCTAATCACGATAAAAATACCGTAAATACCATTAAAAATGTAGTAAACAAGTAGAACAACCATAAAAGATGAAAACAAAGAACTGCATATTCACATGTTGATGCAGTGAATTACGCACAAATATAAATATCAATGGAAATGGCAACTAAACTTGACCTTAGATCCATTACTATAAATAATATCAGTGTTTTGTAAGACGATACAATACTTCCCTGTTATATTTATCCACTTTAACTACTAATAATAAACACAGTAAACGATACTCATATTTACATGAACGATTGTTTCATTGAATTCAAGGATCAAAAAATCTATTTCTTGTTTCCCGAAATATGTATACAAAACAGTTGCAAGTTCAAAGCTTGCAACTGTGCCTTGAAGTGGGTACTATTTCTTGTATACCGTAAACGGACATGCTTTGAACGGGCGTCACTCGTCATATGTGTTTATTTTATGTGAGGATCTTCAATTTCATGGGATGGTCTGGAGTAGACAACTAGGGCGATCGTTAACCACTGACTACTTGGAAATCAAGGTATGTATTAAACTGTAATAGTATCTGGTAAAAATATTCAAAAAAGGAAATTACTCTCGAGAATAAATTTTCAAACAACATTAAGAGAGGAATTTTAAATTTATAAAATAATGCCTGACTTAATTTACATTTTTACAGAGGAGAAAATCTTCGAGTGACTAGTTGAGTGTTTTGGTTTTCAATTATCCAGTTGACTGGCCCGATAGCTCAGTTGGTAGTAACCGTGCCTTTTGAACTGTGGGTGGTGGGTTTGATTCCCACCCAGGACAAACATTTGTGTGATGAACATAGGTGTTTGTTCTGTGTCTGGGTGTTATATTGTATTAAATGTTTGCATTTACAAACAAAAAGTATTTAAGTATTGTATCAGTTATCTGGATCCCATAATACAAGCTTTGCTTAGATTGGGGCTGGATGGCGCTGTGTAAAATGTCCACAGACATTTATTATTATTATTATTATTATTTGATTAGATTTTTTGGTAAAAAGCTTTTATTTTCTTTAATATCTAACGTTTTAAGTAAATCCCTTCCTAAATCATAACTAGCCTTTATATCTTTATTTATTTAATATGGATTAGCAAACCAATATTTTATTATGATTCTGGAAACAAATATAGTTTCTAACATCATTCGTTGTTCGGAAGTTTAAAAATGCTCAAATTCACTAGAACTATTTGCAAATTCGATCAAACAGGAAGGAAGCCAATAATGCCGACTTAAATATAGACAGTATCTACTAATCTAAGAATCATTCTAATAAATCCCTACGCATACGAGAAATACCGCGTCCAAAACTTAACTTCATGGAAATACATCACTTCAGGGATACAAAATGTTTATTTTCCCATTCGATTACTGATTTCACGTGCGCATACGTTGACTGAACCGCTCATGTTGTTTATTGTAAACTATTAACTGTTGGACCAGTTGGAGATGATCTTCCGAACGTGTCTAAAGGTGGAACAATGTTTGTAATCATATAGGAAGGTATAGGTCTAAGAGACTGGTTGGAAAAGTTTTGGTCAATGAACTGAGTACCCGGTATACTAACGTTATGAAGATTTAGTTCAAAAATTCTCTTACGTTAGAAACTCTAATAGAGAGATCATTTCCAAAAATCATTACTAAATAAGAGAGTAGAAGCTTTGGCTACTAAAATCAATACAATGGCTAGGTTTGTGAAAAGAGTTGGGTCAAATTCTAAAAATCTCTTTAACATTGTATAATGATTCTCTACATAGATAATAAAGAGAGAGAAAGAAACATTGGTGGGATATGGTGTTGATCAGTTTACTTGGCCTCGGCAGTTTTAGCTGACTAGGTCATCCTATCATAGCTTTGTTATAAGTACATACTATATAAGATCTAACACATAACATCGTACCGACACTTACTAAACTTCAAAACCCCTCCGAATATGTCAGTAGAGTTCTCCACAGTGCTGCAGTTCCATCGACTGTGCCGAAACTGATACTGGCACTCCTCGACCGCTTGCTCCGCACCGTTTTGGAGCACCTGAAATGTGACAAGGTCTGGTTCCTTACGAGTTTTGTAACGGGCTTCTTCCAGTATCATAATTAGTGAAAGACAGATCATAATAGTACAATAACTTAATTAACCTAATATTATTTTGACTTATGTATAAAAGTGCTAAATATAGCTTATCGGCAGTAAATTCTTTTGGCTTTGACTTTACACATAATACTATGATAATAATAACTGCATTACCAGAAACAGCGCAAATAGTGATCTATAATGCATTTAGGGTTATAATTCTAGGTCCATGGGCGGTCTCCCGGTGGAGATCACCGCGATTCCCAATGATTATCAGAGAGCCTGGTTGATGTGACGCGTGATAGAAATGCTGGCATTTATACGTTACTGTAAATTAGAATTGCGGTTCAACGGGGCAATGCTGCCAACATTTATCATTATTTTAAAGTTATTAACGTAGTATTCGTTAGTTTAAAAAACAAAATTTCTGTGTTTTCTATGCGCAATTTCATTGGTGCCAATATTTTGATTACTTAAGTGCCTACCGTACTGATTCCTGAGATATTCATAAAAATATTTTTTTGTCTTGTGTTAGTAAGTAATAATCACACTAATATTATAAAGGCGTAAGTTTGTATGAGTGTATGTGTTTTTGTGTATGTGTGTATGTTTGTTACTCCTTCACGCTCAAACGGCTGAATGGGTTTGGATGAAATTTGGTACCAAGATAGCAGATACACTGGAATAACATATAGGCTACATTTTATCCCGAAAAAGTGAAATGTTCCCGTGGGATGAGCAATTAATTAAAATACTTTTTATCCGTGGGAGAAATTGCGGGGCATAACTAGTAGTCTATATAGATCGCGAAAACAGTTGCAATACTGCGACACAAAAGTAGGACAAAGATTCAAAATCCCTTCAAATTGTATCCATTACTACATTTGCACCTTCCCGTTATAGGAACACAGCCATTGACAAAATTCAGTCTCAATAAAAATTCAAATCACATCATCAAAGTACCTCCTCAGCCATCCGTAAAAGTATAAAGTATATCTCAAATTGACCTTTGTTCATGTTCGCGAACATTGTGAGATTTCAAATTGCATGTAAAAAGGTATGTCTCAAATAAGAAACGTGGTTGTGGAGGACAAGAAAAACCATACACTATTCGTATCGGTAATCCATGCTTGGTCTACCTGCAATTATCACTTAAAGGCCAGCATAAATTACGTCATACGATAAGGGGGAGGAAGGGGTCGATAAAGTGTGTATGACAAAGGGGGACGGAGGGATCCCAAATTTTGTAACCTCAAATTTTTTCAAGCCTCTACAGGGAGTAACAAAAACCCTGTTATATCCGCGAGCTGCGTATCCAGTGTCAACTCAAGGTTGTAGTAATACTAGTTCTATTTAAATACGAGACATACAAAACTTACGTGTGCTTTTTATTAATACCTTTTATGCCGTTACTAAAAATGTTGACGACCTCAGATATTGACAACATAGGTACTTGCACCACCGACGCAGCCTGCTGCCTGTTGCCCGCACCCCGCACCGCCCGCCATGCTACGCTAAGTCTATTCACCGCGCATACCTACTGCGACGGAACTAGATGCCATTCCACAGATTACTTCTTATGCGTTTTCCATACGTTTATGTGCCCTATACCACATACCACAACGTTGTAGGATTGCGAGACCGTAACTTAATGACGTAAAAGGTCTCTTTGACCAATAGTGGTAAGCACACAAGTGCTGCGCGCCGTTCTGCCGCACTGACATATTCTAATCATTTTACGTCAAGCAAAGGCTAAACAATCGAATTCACGTGTGATTTTGTATTGTTAAGAAACAAGATAGGTACATCATTTTTAGCTCTTAAAAGAGCTTTCAAAAACACATCACACAAATGCTTCTACCAAGGCACATTAACATATTGTAGTATTCGTCGTTAGAATACGACATCACACTCGACACTAAATTCGCGACGATCAAACTGGAAACGACTAAATTGCATGAGAGAGCACGTGCGACTGAGTTTAAGCCGCGGGCCGCGCCGCACCTATGCCGAGTGATGCCGCGCCGCCCGCGCACCCCATTTCCCCGTAGGCACAGCTGCAGGAGCGGCATCCTACAAAAGAGCCGACAAAGGCGGCTCCCGTTTGTCGGTTCCGCGTTTGCTCTTCCCTTAGTTACTTAGCTATTTAAAAATAGGCACGGCTTGTGTCATAAACATTTTTGGGAAATTGTATTATTTTTTTGTGTTTAGATACTGCGTGTAACTTCAGATACGTATAACTTAGGTATTGTTAGACATTTTTATATGACTACTTGTAATGATCTGTACACATACTTCATTTATTTAACAGGGTTTTTGTTACTCCCTGTATAAATTTTTTGACAGCTTCTGTGGTGTGGTGGTAGAGCGGTCGGCTCATAACCCGGAGGCAGCGAATTCGATTCCCGCGGCAGGACAAGTATTTGTGCACAGAAATAAAAGCGCAAATACTTGTTCTGAGTATAGGTGTTGTGGGACCATGGTTTTCGTAGTTCCTAGGTCCCTAGACACAGAATCCTAGTTAGGGTCCAGGATCTATGTATGTGATCATTGGGCGTTATTATTATTATTAATCGTTATTATTAATCATATTAATCAATATTGTATATCTAAGTATTACAACACTAAATGTTTATTTTCATAAATTTTTAAATGTTAAATTGCAAAATATGTGGCATCACATATTGTTGGGAGGTCTCACAAAATATGTGACCAGCTGTGAGGACGGGGAAGGGGTCAAAAAATAATAAAATTCATGTGACGTAATTTATGGCTTAAGGATGATGAAGTAATACCAATTAATGAGTACTTAAAGGGCCATCCCTTTAAGTACTCGTTAATTGGTGTTAATCCATCGTCCTTAAGACGTCCACTGCTGAAGGCTTCTGCCATAGACCGCCACTTTAAGCGACTGCTCGCCTCTTTCATACAAATATACATGAATAAAGAAACAAACGAAACATTTTAAGTGAATATACGCTCTAATATTTTCAAAACCATGGGGAGTGCTTGGATGCAAAAGGCAAAACGACGTCTATAAGGGAAACTTATGTTCAGCAGTAAGAGGCCAATTTTGAACTTTTTTTCATACATTATTAAATTTAATATTTAACAACAACAATGATCTAATAACTACTACTAAACACTACCTAATACAAAAAAAAAACAATACATTTGGACTATATACTGGCCGCGATGACCTATAGACAGTCTAAATGCTCCAGCCCACTACCAGTAGGTAGCGTACCCAACATGCTGGCAGCATTGTCCCGTTGAATTGTAATGTTGATTCTATGTGCAAAATAAGTGCCAGCATTTTGGTCACGCGTAGGATCTTGAACCAGTCCTTCTTAAGAACACTTCCAGTTAAATTTCTTGCCAAACCTAGTTAGAAGCCTTTGAGCTTAAAAACAGGGCTGATCACTTGATATAACACTTTTTAAACTTTCGCGACTTGAACTCATATTGTAAAGATAAAACAGGTCTATTCGCGCACAAAAATTATCCATATATTACCATTCCATTACCAGTCCCCAATGTAACTTGGTCGAAACGTCGAGGTTAGTCAAAATTATGTTTTGTTAATTTGTTTGCGCGAATAGACCTGTTTTATCTTTACTATCTGATCACTTGATGCCTACACGAGAAGAAAATGATACATAATAAATGATACAAAAAATTCCAAGATAATTTTTACTTAATTCAAAATTCCACGGCGTTTTTGTTCTGCGAAGCATAATTCAAGGAACCAAGATAAAATTTAAATAATGTAAGTAAAAATTACCCGGTTGGGTGGTCTACGTAATTTGTACCTTTAATAATTTTGAATCAACTGGCAGAGAGACAGCTATTTAGTTACTTTGCAATATTGCGTAGCTGAGAATAGTATTCATGGTTTGGACAGGCAATCTACATAGAGACTTCGACTGAAACCAGAACGGTCTTTACATACTTACCAAAGTATAAAAAACTATTCTGGTTTACATACTAGTAATTATTTTTACAGCTAGCATCGCGCAGTGATTCAAATACCGAATCTCGCTTGGCCATGCACCATAGAATTTTGATGTTATACGTAAAATTTCCGCTCTTACAACAGTGAAGCCAAACATCATGTGGAAATTGAAGGGGTGAAAATAAAAAGGGTTTAGCTGATTTTTTTCACAAAATGACTTATGGGTATCGTTGGATTCAGCGGAAATTATCTACAATAATACAATCTCAAAATACCGAAACGAGGCTTAAATCTCGAGATTTTGAGTCTAAAAATGGTTTATCTGTCACAGGAATACAGTTTGCTTAGCATAAAAATTTTATTTTATTATATTATAATAGGTCTTTACCTATGAAATTGCCGTTTTGCAGTACAGACTTTTTCAAACAAAAAAAAGTTTTGATTGGCTATGAATTCTAAATTCAAATTAATTTTGTTTTAAAAATATGACATTCTATTTACAATATAAGTCTTTTGTTTATTGATTAGCGTTGTATTTTTATTACATTTCAACATTTTTCCTCATAATGGATACTTTGAAATTTCGTGTAATTATGGAATATGAGTTCCATCGTGGCACCAACGCGGCACAAACGACACGTAACATCAACGACGTTTACGGAGAGAACTGTACAAACGAACGTACAACCCGTTATTGGTTTGCTCGGTTCCGTTCTGGGAATTTTGACTTGAAAAATGAACCTCGTGGTCGTCCGGAAACTTTGGTCAACAATGATGAATTAAAGGCGATTGTGGAAGCTGATGAATCTCAATCTACAGCTGAGCTAGCAGCAGCTTTTGATGTTAGCATCAAAGCAATATTGGTCCATTTGCGACAGATTGGCAAGATAAAAAAGCTTGGTAGATGGGTGCCCCACGAACTTAACGATCGCCAGCGCAACGTACGCGTCGAGACTTGCCTTGCGCTGCTTAACAGGCACAGAAATGAAGGAATTTTGAACAGAATTGTTACGTGCGACGAAAAATGGATTCTTTTTGACAATCGAAAGCGCTCAGCAAGTTGGTTAGATCCTGGTTCGGTACCAAAGCAATGTGCAAAACGAAAAATGACCCCTAGAAAGGTGATGGTCACAGTTTGGTGGTCTAGTGCTGGTGTGATTCATCATAGCTTTTTACAAAACGGCGAGAGCATTACTGCAGATGTGTACATTGAAGAACTGACCACAATGATGGCGAAACTCGCACGTCTGCAACCAGCTTTGGTCAATCGGTCGTCTCCACTGCTACTTCACGACAACGCGCGACCCCATACTGCACAACAGACCGTCTCTAAGCTGCATGAGTTGGGTTTGGAAGCTCTCCCTCATCCGCCATACTCACCAGATCTTGCGCCTACCGACTATTACTTTTTCCAAAATTTGGACAACTTTTTAGCGGGAAAAAAATTCAATTCCCGAGAGGCAGTACAAAACGCCTTTGAAGAGTTTGTTGTCTCCCGTCCTGCTGATTTTTTCAAGAAGGGCATCCATAAACTGCCACAGCGTTGGCAAAAATGCATTGATTGCAGGGGTGATTAATTTGAATAAAAGAAATAAATAAGTTCGAAAAAAAAATACTTTAACTTTTTTCAAACAAAACGGCAATTTCATAGGTAAAGACCTAATATTTTTACAGTAATTGTTAAAATTATACTATATTTAGTATTTTAAAACAGAATTAAAACGTTTTCAAGCAACTGAAACTTACATAAACCTTTTCTATTACCTTATAAGCACTCTACATAAAAATGACGCCGTTGAAGTTTAAAGTAAATTTTCTCGAAACTGTCAATTTGACAGTTAAACCCTTTTTATTCTCAACTAACGTTTAAACCGACTTCAAAAAACGAGGAGGCTCTCAATTTGACTTCAATTCAATATCAATCAATTCGCCTGTTTTTTTTTTTTGCGTGAATGTTTATTTGTTTTTCTATTGAACTTTCAATAGGGTTAACTAATTTTGATGATTCTTATTTATTTCAAAGCTGGTGCTTCATACGTAGTCCCTAGTAATCAAGATATGACAACTAGTTTTCGAGTTATCCTTAATGATGCGTATTTCGATTTCAACTACATGGATGATGTTCTCATTGGGATCGAAGTCGTTAACAGATCCCTTTTTTACCCACGTCCAAAAAATGAGGAGGTTTTATGTTCATCTGTATGAATTTTTGTGCATGTTCATTGATATTTTCGCGAATTGTGAACCGATATAAAATAATCCTATTTTTAAAAGGAATTATTCTAGAATCCCAACATTTTAAAACATTTATTTTATGTCATCTAACAACCCACACTTAGCCAGTGTTGTGGTGTACACGGCTTATGCTCTTTCCCTGTGGAAAGACCCGTGGCCCACCAGTGGGAACGGACTTGGCTGATGACGAATAATTATTTCCGAGCCTGCGCGAAACATTAATAAACTGAAAAACGTAACACAAATTCAATACCTTCAGATTGGTCCCATAGAAATTTTATCAAAATCGATACATTACTTTGGTTAAATCAAAAGACCTAGAAAAGGTGTTTTCTATAATAGCATGTATATTATCAGTATAAAATTAAGTCCATTTAATCCCTTTTTTTAAAAGATTATTATTATTTGTATCAAAAAGTTACATATTAAATTACGTATTTAAAGTTACAAAGTAAGGAAGTTAAACTATTTATAGAATTGCTCAATTAACCAACAGGTTTATGCATATCTTAGAATCAGATCAAAGCAATTCAAAGGATTTTATTATCAGCACTTGGATCTTAAGCATCACTATCATTGATTATTAAAACTTAAATTATTATGAATACGTAGCTTAGGGGCTACAGTATTTGAATCTTCTAGCTTTTGCCAAGCCTGATACGTCAGTTGGTAGTTGATCTGACTTCTGAACAGTAGGTTCTGGGTTCGATTCCCACCCAGGATAAATATTTGTGTGATGAACATTGATGATTGTTCCGAGTCTGGGTGTTATATTGTATTTTATGTATACATTTACAAACTAAAAGTATTTTAGTATTGTATCAGTTATCTGGTTTCCATAGTACAAGCTTTACTTAGTTTGGGGCTAGAAGCGAAAATGTTCCATCCAATGCGACAGCGTGATGCGATGACCAAAAGAAATAGAGATTCATTTTTATAAATAAAGATCACTTATGGTAGGTACATGGTCTCTTACTGTTGTCCTCATTAGCCTTTAGTTAGTTGAAAGCCTCTGTGATGTGGTGATTGAACAGGTTGTAATCACTCATAGCCCGGAGGCGGGGGGTTCGATTCCCGCGGCAGGACAATTATTTGTGCACAGAAAAAACAAGCACAAATACTTATTCTGTGTCTGAATGTTGTGGGACCATGGTCCTCGTAGTTCCTGAGTCAACACAAGGAATCCTAGTTAGGGTCCAGGATCTATGTATGTGATTTTTGAGCGTTATTATTATTATTATTATTATTAGTAAGCCCGAAGACGCGCAATGAGCGATGGAGATATACTCGGGGTATTCCTTGCGTGATAAGAACGGAAAGTAAAAGATCCGTAGAAGAAGTAAATTCACCGATATAGTTCTTAAAATTAACAGGCTAAAGTGGAATTGGGCAGTTCACTTAAATCACAAAATCAGCGACCAACCCCCACGGACCCTGGTATCTTTACGATTTGTCTGTCACGTGATCGTAGAATATAGGCTAATTTTGTCATTAACTTTTAAATTCTTATGTACTTTACCTGAATCATCTTGTCCGATAACATGCAGAGTTGTTTCTGCCGCTCGACCAGGTACTCTAGCCTGTGGCAGTTGTCTTTGTGCAATGCTGGTAGCGTCTCCAGCGAGCCATTGATGCCCACTTGGGTCGGAGGTGGCACTGCTAAGTTCCTGGAAAAAGAAATGGCATTTTAGTAGCATTCTAATGTCATTGGAATATGGTAATAATTTCCAGCTTCCTTCGTTTATGACATCCTGTCTTTGTTATAACTACTGACATTCTCAAAGTAAGCGACACGGAAGTTGGATTGCATGGCCTCTTTTTGGTTGTTTTTTTAATTATATTAGGTTAATAATGAAAAAAAATTCTGTTCAGGCTTTCATGTAAATTTCATAATCTTTGTTTTGATTATCGCCACATTACCCGCTTCTTTGTATATATTTCGCACTTTATTATTTTCTATCACGGAAGCTCCTGATCGGCGTTCTCTTACCTTCGTCACAATTGAATAGTAGTCAAGTTTTTAGCTCTGAAACGCATACTACTCACGAATAAACCTACTGTACTGTACTTTTAGGATGAATTCTTTACGAATGTATTTAACATAAAAATAATAATAATAACGCCCAATGATCACATACATAGATCTTGGACCCTAACTAGGATTCCCTATGTCTAGGGACCCAGGAACTACGAGGACCATGGTCCCACAACACCCAGACTCAGAACAAGTATTTGCACTTTTTTTTTCTGTGCACAAATACTTGTCCTGCCGCGGGAATCGAACCCGCCACCTCCGGGTTATGAGCCGATCTGCTCAACCACCACACCACAGAGGCTGTCAAAAATAGATGAATCTGCTCCGCACAATCTATAATTATAAATAGGCAGCTATATAATATATATCCTATTAATAAATGGATTTGTCCTCAGTGACTGACTAAGGACTAATAGTATAAAAATCATAGGTTTCAATTGATTGACAACTCTTTCGAAGTACGTAAAATAAATAAAAAAAACAGTAGAATCTCCACCGTCTTTACATAGAGACGTAGGTCTTCCCTTTATTGATTTAAGGTTAATTTGTTAACAATATTACATATTCTAATGAAATACTGATAACATCAGCAAGCTTTCCATTATCCCCCTCATATTTGCAACTCAAACAATAAATGAAGATTATCCTGTCTATTAGCTCCTGTTTTATTTGAAGTCAAACATCTCCAACTACGCAGTTCCCCAACCATTGTAAACACAGGATGGCTGCTTGTGTAGAAACAACGCTAATATGCTTATTTTGTAATCTCATCTCGAGCACCGAGTTCCCGCGCAATAAAATAACAATGTTAAAGCGTAAACTGAAAAGCTGACGAGAACGCTCCAGGAACAATGCCGTATGAATATAAGGTAATTAGTTGTACAGACGTCCGCTCTGCACGACCTCTGCCACTCGAATGGGGAGCACTCGAAGAAAACAAAACTCGCTATTACCTACCCTCGTCTTTTGTTCCATTTTTTTTTCGAAAAAATATTCTCTATTCAAACCGGCCAATGCGGAGCGGGCGCGGCAGAGTACGTTGATTGGCCGTCGACCTCAGGGAAATAAAAGTGCTTTGGTAAATGAGGTGTTTTGTCTCGTTCCGCCGTTGCCGGGTGTGTTGTTGTCTCGTTCGGTTTTTCGTTTTAATTGCAAGCTAGAGTGGATGTGTAAAGGGTTGTGGGACCTTGAGTGGTACACGTGCAATGAGGCTGTGGCATCGGGGACTCTAAAGTGCATTCAACATGTTTAAATAGGGGAAGGGTTTCTTAACGTCATCCATGTTAGGTTATGAAGTGTTCCGCGGATTCACGCTTGGTGGGTCATTAACGAAATGCATTTTGTAGGATTTAATATTCGATTTTCGTTAGATTTTTTAATGTAAAAAAAAATTTTTCAGTTGTTTTTTAAGTACGCTTAAATAAAGGGTAAAAAGAGTGATTTTGATTATAAAGGTTTGTGATAACAGACTGAAAGATGGACAGAATAAAATTCAAAATTAATATTACTTTGGTTTTGAAATAGGTGTGGGTAGTCTATAACGTTATTTCTTTACAGGTGTAATCGAAGCTCTGGGTTGGAGTTTTCTTTGTTTTGCCAAATTTCTTGCACCAGAAGGTAGTGGGAAAATAAACTCAAACTCTATTTTCAAACTCATTTAATATAACATACTTGCTGTATTGTAAAATTACGCGCTTAATATTTTATGATTAAACATTACATTAAATTACGTATTAGACTATACTAGTACTATTTAGAGGTTGATTTGTGAAAAATGCTACAAATTAGTCCATTACAATAAACTTTTGACGTCTACAAATTCTCATAAACGTATAAAATGTTCTAAACAGTAAATTTTTACTTTTGATGCTAACTGCAGGGTAGTTTTAATACCGGACCGGAAGTAGCAAATCAGAGGCTGTTATGTTGGCAGCACTATTAGTCAGTGTTGCCAACTTAATAGTACTAGAGCACGCAATACTTGAGTTAACACTTTGGAATGAATATTATTTTAAAGTACCTATTACAATGAATATGTAATAGTGAATTGATCATTATAGCAAGTGCTCCATCATCGAACGCGTCTTCACAATTACTTACTTCATCAGTAATCAAATAAATAAATAAAAAAATTAATATGCGTGAACATTTCACACAGCGCCAGCTAGCCCCAAACTAAGCAAAGCTTGTACTATGAGAACCATATAACTGATACAATACTTAGATACTGTTTGTTTCTAAATACATACTTAGGATACAATATAACACCCAGACACAGAACAAACATCGAGGTTCATCACATAAATATTGGTCCTGGATGAGAATCGAACCCACAACCTACAGCTATAACTACCAACTGAGTTATCGGGCCAGTCAAATGCAGTCTTATCATAGCTAACAAAAGCTATTTAGAAGAAAAATGATTATCTTTTCTTCATGCTCGCGTAGTCAAGTAAGTTAGCCATGGTGACAGACATTAGGCCACCATAATTATGAACTATGAACTCGGCGTTCTTAGGCAATTTTCATGTATTTTCCTATGTTTTTGTTCTGTTACAAAATAAATTTTCTTTCTTCTTTCTTTCTTCTTTCTAAATGCCTTTGACTTTTGTTGTCTTGCAACAATACTTTTACCCAACGGCAGTGCAACTGAAGCACTACAGTGGCTCAGTTGTAAATTCTACCACTTTTTTACCGGTCAACCATTTAAGTGCAATGTATGCTTTATTTTACCCATCGATTAAGAATGCTTTTTATGAAATGGCAATGATGCTTTATTTTACCCATCGATTAAGAATGCTTTTTATGAAATGGCAATGATGCATTATTTTACCCATCGATTATGAATGCTTTTTATGAAATGGCAATGATGCTTTATTTTACCGATCGATTATGAATGCTTTATATGAAATGGCAATGATGCTTTATTTTACCCATTGACTATGAATGCTTTTTATGAAATGGCAATGATGCTTCATTTTACCGATCGATTATGATGCTTTATATGAAATGGCAATGATGCTTTATTTTACCCATCGATTAAGAATGATTTTTATGAAAAATGCTATCGATAAGAATAATTTAGATTGATCATAAGATTAATAATTAAGAATGCTATTTGTAACGTTGGCCCCCAGTTCGTGAAAACTGGGGGCTGACGCTACAAATATTAGATCAACAACAGCCTGAAGATGTCCACGCTGAACATAGGCCTCCCATAGAGCGCCATATTGAATGGCTGTTTGCTTTTTGCATCGAACGGCTCTCCGCAGTTTTGACCATCAGGTCATCGGTCCACTTAGCCCACTAAGTGGACCGATGGAACTAAGTGACCGGGGGCCGGCTTACGCTGCCTGTTTTGGTTTGTTGGTGCCACTCATGAACAGTTCTTTCCAATCGCTTGTTAATTCTGAAAGCAATGTGGCCTGCCTATTACCATTTCAAATTGAATTTTAATAGCTTTATCGGTGACTTTATTTTTATTTTATTTATTAAACCAAATAAGATCATAATGAGCACCAAATAAAAACATATCAACAAATAAAATTTGAAAATAGCAAAAAGATCAATTAAAAATAAAATACAACAAATAGAAAAAGAAAAAAAATGAAAATTGAAAAATTAAAAAGTTATTTCTTTAGATCTCCTGCAGATCTATTCATTTCGGATCTAATCTATAAGGTGGGGTTTTATTTCTTGTCGTGGTGTTATCCATATTTCAATACTAAATGGATTGTTCTCAGTGTAACTTATGTTTCTACAGTTGAGGCACTTATTAACTAATATATACCTATTTATGTCTATTTTAAATGAAATCACAAAAAAAATCATCTCAAACCGACACTTCAGTTCTCAGTTCTGATAAGCCGCTCTCGCACAAGCACAAATATTTACAGTCGAGATTTTTGAGTAATTGCTGCAACCCGTCGGTCGGTGTGTAAACAGCTTTAACGGCCCGCTTCGGGACCGTGCAGCGTTGTTTGAGTGATAAAAGGTTTCATTGATTTGTGATTAGAGAGTGCCTGAGTGACTTGAACATGGAGTTTTGGTGATTACTTGAAGAGTGTAGATTAAGTTTTTGAATTGAAAGTTCTTTACGCGCGCTTGACTTGTGGAGTAAGCTGGTGAATGCGTCACGAGAGTGTTATGGAAATTGATCAGGCGAACGGAAGTTGAGAGGGAGATATAATTTAGTGAAGATAAAAACAGAGAGAGTTACGTTTCATATAAAAGTTTAATTTCAGTCATCTTTTTTAAATATAAATAATTCAAAGATGACTGACTGACATAGTGATCTATCAACGCACAGCCAAACCACTGGACGGAGCGGGCTGAAATTTGGCATGCAGGTAGATGTTATGACGTAGGAATCCGCTAAGAAAGGATTTTTCGAAATTCCACTCTTAGAGGGTGAAATGGATGGTTGAATTATTTTCCCATAGGCCACGCCGCGGGAGAAGCTGCGGGCAGAAGCTCGTTTAGTATAAAGCACACTCGTTTAAAAAAAACGCATGAGCTAAATTTTTATCGAACTATTTTGTAAGATAAATAACGGCTAAACCCACGTCAATAAAAAAGTCGAAGTTACTCCGACCAGGTTTTGGACATACTTATTCAATGTCTTTCTTCTGGGAGCCAGTTACTAACGCAAGCCGCGGCTGCTTTCGCGTCAGCACGTAACTCATTTATCTTACAAAAATGTGTCATACTCACGATAGTTTTCAAACTAAAACTGTATCGAACTAATTGAAACAGGACGATTAGATTTGGACATTACTTTGAGAACAGTCTTTAAGAAGTTACTAAAGAGAAGATTCAAACAAGATCACATCACAAAGTTGATGTAAGCACTACAACATAACGTTGACAACGGAACAATTTATTGAATGACAATGAATAAACAATGAAATAGTACAGTCAACTACAAACGATGGTCAAAATGTATTTCGAACTATTTAAAAAGGTTGAAACAAATAAAGGGTAACAAATATTCATACATCTGTACATACAAACTTTCGCGTAATTAGTAAATAATAATAATAATAATAATGTCCAACGATTACATACATAGATCCTGGACACTAACTTCCTAGTTAGAGTTCCATGCAGGGATCCAGGAACTACGAGGATCGTGGTCCCACAACACCCAGACTCAGAACAAGTATTTGCAATTAATTTTCTGTGCACAAAAACTTGTCCTGTCGCGGTAATCAAACCCACCGCCTCCAGGTTATAAGCCGAACTGCTCACCCACCACACCACAGAGGCTGTCTGTTATTTACGTCTATGAAACTATTCTGACCAGTGCTATACAATGACTGTCGTCATTAATTGTATGTAAGATACGGCGTTTCCTTTGTAAATACCTACGATGTTACATAAAGACCCATTTTGCGGTCGTATTTTCAATACATCGTCGTCTAATTTTGAAACACTCTTATCTTTTACTAGGTGGTAGGACTTTGTTGCAAAAGTTCGTCTCGGTAGGTACCATCGCTATGCCAGTTATTCTGCCGCCAAGCAGTAGTGTGCAAGCACTACTGTGTTCCGGTTTGAAGGGCACTGTAGCTAGTGAAATTACTGGGCAATTGAGACTTAATGATCTGATCTCACAGTCGAGTAATCTTATTACCAGACTGTGCTGATGTCTCAGGATGATGTGCGCAGTGCAGTGTCGCGCGAAACTCTTTTTTATTTTCAAGTGACACTGTTCTGTTATGGGCGGCCGTGGCGCTTAACATCCGGTGGGCGACTGGCTCGTCACATCATTCATTAACATAAAAAAAAAACAGTCGAGTAATCTTATTACCAGACTGTGCTGATGTCTCAGGATGATGTGCGCAGTGCAGTGTCGCGCGAAACTCTTTTTTATTTTCGAGTGACACTGTTCTGTTATGGGCGGCCGTGGTGCTTAACATCGGGTGGACGACTGGCTCGTCACATCATTCATTAACATAAAAAAAACAGTTTAGTAATCTTATTACCAGACTGTGCTGATGTCTGAGGATGATGTGCGCAGTGCAGTGACGCGCGAATATGTTGAGTTCCGAGTGACACTGTTCTGTAATGGGCGGCCGTGTCACTTAACATCAGGTGAACGACTAGCACGTCACAGCATTTACGAACATAAAAAAAAATCTATCTCATTTGTTTGTCTCAGGCATGCATTTAGTACTTTTTTTGCAAGATCGTCTTGGTTAATACCAACAGAAATAACTGTTGCACTTGACTGTCATTAGAGAAACTGGTTACCTATGAATGAACGATTTTATTAACATAATCACAACATAAAAAAAATAGATATCCCGTATAGAAGAAGCAAGTGAAGCCATCTTACGTTATACCAAAAAAGAAGTGTTTACGTTTCTTGACAGTTATGAAATTATTGTCGTTCTTTGTCATTTTAAATCCACAGCTGCTTTTTTGACGTAACAAATTATGTTTTTTTTCGACTCCCAGTGTAGTATTTGAATATTTTTGTTAAATTATATCTTCTTTACGAACGATTGACTTAGGGAGTAAGCTGGTGAATGCGAGGCGAACGTAAGTTGAAGTTGGCTCACGTAATACTCCATTGTCAACTTAACAAAAAAAAATTGTGTTATTCTGTTGGTATGTCCGTTAAATTTATGACAAATTACAATTGTCAAGATAGCGACATTAACATTAAACAAAGTTATACTGACCGATAGATGGAGCTAAACAAAAGAAGTTTTACTTCAGTCGTGTGGTCTAAAGCAAATTAGTTTTTTTTTTTTTATTTATACATTACTTTATTGAGTTGGATTTAAAAAGAAGCTTTTGGATGCAAAAAAATTAAGCTCATTGTAGCATTTGTAAAGTAAATTAAATTAGCGCAGGGTAGGCTTGCTCACTCAGTGCTCAGCGGTGGGTATCTTTGTCTGTCAAGCGATGATGATGACGTTAGTTAGTAATAGGTGCTTCACTTTCGATTTCAACACGTTCCATCTGCTCTATTTACTTAGTCTGAGCTATGAATGAACGGTTTTAATAATTAGCATAGACTGAATACGCAGCGAAAGCGGGCCCTTCTGTTAAACCTAATTATATTATCTATGAGTAGGTAGTATTTATATATACAAGGTGGAATTTAATTCGTTATTTTCCTTTAATGTATGTATTCAGTCCATGCTATAAAACGCTCCCATATAACTAAATAAAAAAAGTACTTAGGAAATAAAAATTTAAATTCTAAAGAAAAGCATTGTGACATTGAACAAAGCAGATGTTATATTGCCTACAAAACATTTACAAAGCACTCAGCTGGTGCCCGCGCTGTGTGTACCGTTAAATAGATATTTCGGCTGTCATACAGTTATTTTAGGAGGCACTAAATACCAAAACAAAATATATTTATTTTAAAATTGGACCTTGCACTAATACTGTAAAGCATGGTCTGAGTACATACATTTAAGGAAAAGAGTGAATTAAATGCCACTTTGTAGAGGTAGTAAAAAATTATCTATGAGTTAACTTATCCCAAGGGATCCCTTTGACCCTTTAACTATTGACCTGCGAATAAGTGATTTGCTATGTATATGCGTTGGGTATTATTATTATTAATTACTTGCCAGCGGATTCGTATAAACATGGTACTAAATTTAACTGGACTTAAAATCTAAACTATACTAAAAACCTTAAAATAGATAACATTAATATCAAGAGCTAATTAATACCATGTTTTAACTGAATTAACATAAGAACAAGTCGTACACAACAGTTTTAGAACCCTATAGTACACGCACTAGAGGTAGTATTGAAAACAAAAGTGTTTGATTCATTTACTTTCAAGTTTATTTAACCAACTTTTAAGTGAAAATAACCATAAAATAACCATACCTTACCACCCTGTTCAACCCATTTAAAGGTTGATTTTTAAAAATTAAATTAGACTATGTGTTGTTCCAGAACCTAAACTATCTACATTGCAAATTTCATCGAATTTGGTTCAGTAGTTACAGAGAGTGATACACGAAATAATGCACAAGAAGTACGCAAGATTCCGATGAAAACTTAGTCATTTGCTACAGTGTACGCGATTAGCGATATTCAAATAACAATAATTATAACGCCCAACGATCACATACATAGACCCTGGACCCTAACTAGGATTCCCTGTTTCTAGGGACCCAGGAACTACGAGGACCATAGTCCAACAACATCCAGACTAAGAACATGTATTTATTTGCGCTTTTTTCTGTGCACAAATACTTGTCCTGCCGCGGCAATCGAACCCGCTGCCTCCGGGTTATGAGCCGACCTGCTCAACCACCACACCACAGAGGCTGTCAAATGAAGACCTAAAGCGAATTGCTATATTATACAAATCGTATTGTAGCAATTGACTTTAGGTTTCCAATTGAAAAGCGCTGAGAGGTTATGATGAGGCCTGGAAATGTGCATTCAACGCCAACAGCCAGTCATTCCTGCCATTCCTTCCAACAATATTGTACCAGCGGCAATAATAAGGAAGCCTGCACACACGAAACAATCGCGCTGGCAGGTAAGGGCGATTTCACGCGCCGCTTCCACATAATACTAGTTCTCGGAACGTATTAGGTATTGGTCACAGCGAGTGACAAAAGTGAAGATGCGAATCTCTATTATCCTAAAATGGTACCTTTTTTTTCTTCATTTATTCACATTTGTAATTTTACATGAACATAGCTTAAATGTTAGGTTCTCTAGGTTACAGTTGTACGCTAGATTGTGGAGTAGAAAAATCTACGATTTGATACAGATTTTAATACAGAGAGATAGATAGAGAGATGCAATCTAGAGAGAGAATAGAGGTGTAATGTTACCTACTTATTTATACAATATAGTGATATTTTTGAATCGGCTACTACTAATTTCATTATTATTAATGACAATATAATGGTACCTTTGGTTCACGATAAATTCATCCCGTAATTTTGTACAAATAATATGTAATACATATAATATGTGTGGACATCTCACACAACGCCATCTAGCCCCAAACTAAGCAAAGCTTGTAATATGGGAACCAGATAACTGATACAATACTTATATACTTTTTGTTTATAAATACATACATATAATACAAAATGTCACCCAGACATAGAATAAACACCTATGTTCATTACACAAATGTTTGTCCTGGGTGGGAATCGAACCCACAACCCACAGTTCAGAAGGCAGGGTTACTACCAACTGAGCTATCGGGCCAGTCAAATGATAAAATGATAGCTACTTGCCAAATTTTCACCTCAGCACGATATTGACTGTGCATACAAATGAAATGTGCAAAAAAATTCGAAAACAATATCACAAATATTACGATAAAGATAAAAGTTTGTATTAAGAAAAAACTGTAGTGAGTTAATTTTTGATTTGACATTTAATATCCAGAGGTAGCCACTGGTCGTCTTGGGCTCGTATTACAGAACTTCGCTCAGTCACAAATCTCTGCTCAAGGCGAGATTTCATTTAAAAAATGATCAAATAATGAATGAAATCTCTACTTGAGCATCCATCGACGCCTGAGCATATTTTAGTAATACGAGCCTTTGCGTTAAATTTTGTTTGTTATCTTTATTCATTTTGTACAGGCTCGTTACAAAAAATATGAATCTAACTTACTCTTAATATAACTTAATCTTACTTTAACAATAAAGAATCGAAAAAAAATTAGGTTTATTAGTTTACTGCTAATAATAGATGGCGCTATGTGAATGTTCCCCAAGTTCATTTCATCGTAAAAGTTTATAATCTACAAATAAACAAGTAAATATAAATAAATATTTGTGAATATTTCACACAACGCCATTTAGCCTCAAACTAAGCAAAGCTATGGAAACCAGATAACCGATGCGGTACTTAGACACTTTTTGTCTGTAAATATATACATAGAATACAATATAACATCCAAACACAGAACCAAAATCGATGTAAATCCCACAACTGTTTGTCCTGGGTAAAAATCGAACGCACAACCTACAGTTCGGAAGGCAGGGTTACTACTAATGCACATTTTGGAAAGTTCACAAAATTAAGCTATTTGGCTAGTCGATGTATATCAACAGATTATAAACCATTCAATCAATAATTCCAAAACTAATAAAATATTATTATGATTACATCCCTGTTCAATACGCCATCAGTTCTCGTAAAAGCAATTACACGTGCAATCACATTCGAGAACTTACCGAGTTCTAACACAATGGTACCTCCCAGAGCTTCCAAGAATACGGCCAGGAAATAAGGTAGGTGAGTATTCACCGGAGCGTTTTGATACAAAATACTAATCGGAAAGTAGTACCGATGTTTTGTAGCTTTTCAATTTATTTAATTTTTATCTGTGGTATGGTAGCAAAATAATTAACAGTACAAAAGATAGATGTGGTCAAGTCACATATTGATAGACAGACAGAGGCTGTCGCAAATAGTTTTAATATAGGTACGCAAAATAGTGATTACACATAATACGAATAGTAATCAGAAGAACTTTTTTTTTTGAACGAGCTAATGCTGTTGGTCTCTTCCGACCTTTACAGCGTCACCGGGCGGAAGGGCGGGCGCTTAAGGCGCCTAGCCGTCAAAAGTGGAAGGCAACTAGCTCAAGGGCACCCCTGGGGTACGAGCCTTGGCTTGGGCCGTTGCCGGGATAAGAGGATTAAGAAGACTACGTCCACTGGAAGAGTGGACCCTATTGAAAGTCGCGACCGTTCTAGCTAACCTACGGGGGGTACGTCGACCTCGCCGGCGGGGTCGGTGTCTGATTGTGTTACGCTGGTATCCTATACCGGTGCCGAAAGCGGTACCTGAGCCAGAAGGGCTAGGGTCCGGTGATCCTAGCGCAGCCGATACTACGGCTGCTATAGGATCATCCGGGTCGCTCAAGACGTGTCTCGGGCGGCGACGATGGGTGTAATCAGAAGAACACAATGGGGAGTATGTACTACAATACATTGTGACATTCTGAGCGATTTGTAGAAAACGTAGGGTAGGATAGACTAAGAGGGTATCAAATATATTTCTGGCAAGTGATATCTCGTTCACATGTCAAGGAACTCGTATTTAATCGAATTTCCTTGTAAATACTGAAATAAACTAATAATATAATTATTTGGATGAGTATACCTATGGAGATACCATTAGGTGGTAGGACTTTTCTTCAAAGTTCGTAATATAGGTACCACCGCTTTGCCAGTTATTTTACCGCCAAGCAGTAGTGCGCAAGTACTACTGTGTTCCGGTTTGAAGATCACTGTAGCTAGTGAAATTACTGGGCAAATGAGACTTTATGACCTAATCTCACAGTCTGTGCCGATGTCTCAGGATGACGTGCGCAGTGCAGTGTCACGCAAAACTATAACAAAACAAAACTTTAGAGGTCTGAATGACTCTGCAACTGATATGGGTAGGCGTGTCGCTTAACATCAGGCGAACGGTTATCTCGTCACGTCATTCCTTAACATACAAAAATTTCATCTAAATCTAACACGTAGGTACTGAGACATTCAAACAAGCACATATAGAAAAAGTAATTTTTACTGCTAATAGCAACCAGCTTGAAGCATAACATCATCATTATTATGCCTGCAAACAATATTCAAACTTATTTCCAAAACTTATGACACATAACGTTTTGAGCAACGGTTCTAAAGAATATTTCTCACTACCATGCGAAATGTAATAAACGGTGTTATGCAGAATGCTCACAGTTATCATATGAATGGAAAACAAGAATGTAATGCCGAAGCGTGGTTGTAAAATGGCAGTTTTGTTGATGCCGCTAGATGGCGCTGTTAGACAATACGGTTACGTGGGACCGTAACCTGATTTTAAGGTTATGTTTTGCGTTTACGAATGTAGATGAACCATGCATGGGAATGCTTGAGTTAGTCGGTGTTGAAACATTAACAAAATGTGTGATTTATTTTGTACATTGATTGGCGACGTTTTTTATATTAATGAATGATGTGACGAGCTAGTCGTTCACCTGATGCTAAGCGACACGGCCGCCCATAACAGAACAGTGTCACTCAGAACTCTTAGCTATAATGTTTCGCGCGACACTGCACTGCGCACATGATGCTGAGACATCAGCACAGTCTGGTAATAAGATTACTCGACTGAGAGATCAAATCATAAAATCTCATTCGCCCAGTAATTTCACTAGCTACAGTGCATTTCGAACCGGGACACACATAGTACTTGCACACTACTGCTTGGCGGCAAAGTAACTGGCAAAGCGGTGACCTACTACCCTACCTAGACGAACTTTGCAGAAAAGTCCTACCACCTAGTAAAATGTGTTGTTCAAAAAGCGATTTCGTATTAAATTAAATACCTAACTATAAATCTTATGTTTTACTAGTTACGCCCCGCGGTTTCACCGGCGGATAAAAAGTATTTTAATTATTTACTCATCCCGCGGAAAAATTTAACTTTTTCGGGATCAAATGTAGCCTATAGTTATATGTAGCATATAAGCTATCTTGATACCGAATTTAATCCAAATCCATTCAGCCGTTTGAGCGTGAAGGAGTAACAAACATACACACAAACACACATACAAACTTTCGCCTTTATAGTATTAGTCTAAAGTGTGTTAGTAACTCTGTAAATAACGAGTTGCGTTTTTAGATTTACTAGACGTTTTACATTCTCACGATTGTACTAAAACAAATCTACGTCTCATAATACTGTAGCACATCCAACAGCTAAAACTAACGTAATAACGAACTGTCAGGCAGTAAAACAATGTAAACTTAGCACCCGTTACAGTTTGCAGGTAATTAGCCTACATTGCTATCGCGACAGGAAGGCGATTGTTGACTTGTCCGGTGACGAAATCGCGTGTGCCCCTTAATATGAACTGTATAAAATTAGACTGGCCCGATAACTCAGTTGGTAGTAACCCTGCCTTCTGAACTGAAGGTTGTGGGTTCATTCCCACCCAGGACAAACATTTGTGTGATGAACATCGATATTTGTTCCGTGTCTGGGTGTTATATTGTATTCTATTTGTGTTTACAAACAGAAAGTATCTAAGTATTGTATTGGTTATCTGGTTTCCATAGTACAAGCTTTGCTTAGTTTAGGGCTAGATGGCGCTGTGGGAAATCTCCACACATATTTATTTATTTATTTTAAAATGGTATCATTATCTTTAGTGCCAATAAATATAATAAACTGACGTTAATTGTAAAGCGTATGTGTATGATTTAAAGTAAATAAGTCCTTATAATAAAATAAAATTAAAAAATATTTGTGGACATTTGACACAGCGCCATCTAGCCCCAAACTAAGCAAAGCTTGTACTATGGAAACCAGAACAACTGATACAATACTTATATACTTTTTGTTTATAAATACATACATAGAATACAAAATGTCACCCAGACACAGAATAAACACCTATGTTCATCACACAAATATTTGTCCTGGGTGGGAATCGAACCCACAACCCACAGTTCAGAAGGCAGGGTTACTACTAACTGAGCGATCGGGCCAGTCAAATGATAAAATGATAGCTGCTTGCCAAATTTTCACCTCAGCACGATATTGCCTCTGCATAGAAATGATGAATATTATACTTTTTGTGTGTATATGCATACATGGAGTATAATATAACGCCCAGACATAACAAACATCGATGTTCATCACACAAATGTTTGTCCTGGGTGGATTGAACCCACATCCTACAGCTCAGAAGGCAGGATTACTGCCAACTGAGCCATCAAGCCAGTCAAAATAACAGCCTTGTAAAAAAAGGACGGCTTAAAGGATTAAATCAATCGCCTTAATGTCAAATTTAGCAATACTTGGACACTACAATGATATAATCATTAATACTAAACACTACCTACTACTACAAAAAAAAAAACATTTGGACTATATACTGGCCGCGATGACCTATAGACAGTCCAAATGCTCCTGCCCACTACCAGTAAGTAGCGTACCCAACATGCTGCATGGCTGCTCCATTGAATTGAAATGCTTATTCGTTGTGCCAAATAAGTGCCAGCATTTTGGTCACGCGTAGCATCGACCAGGCGCTCTGATAAACTTTTGAAAACGCGATGAGCCCGGCCCCAATAGTAGTTAGTATGACTTAGTTTATATGACAAATTATTTGGATAACCTACAAACCAAACTACTGAAACTGGCTTTGATGAAATTTCTGATAGAACCAAACTGAAAATATATCGTATCAAATAAATCCTAATCTGGTAACATGATATAGATAAAAAAAAAGATGTAACCTAATTAAAGGGGTGAGAAAAAAAAGGGTTTAACTGATTTTTTTCACAAAATGACGTATGGGTAACATTGGATTCAGCGTGAAATGATCTACAATAATACATTCTCAAAATACCGAATAATAAACCGAATAAAAAATGAGGCTTAAATCTCGAGATTTTGAGTCTAAAAACGGTTTATCTGTCACAGGAATATAGTTCGTTTAGCATAAAAACATTATTATATTTATTTTATTATATTATATTTTTACAGTAATTGTATGAATTAGTACTATATTTAGTATTTTAAAATAGACTTAAATAAATTTCAAGCAACTGAAACTTACATAAACCTTTTCTATTACATTATAAGCACTCTAAATTAAAATGACGCCGTTGAAGTTTAAAGTTAATTTTCTCGAAACTATTAATTTGACAGTTAAACCCTTTTTATTGTCAACCCTTTAATTGAGAACCTCCTCATTTTTATAAGTCGGTTCAAAAGATTTTTATTATTGTTTTAAGAAAGGAACAACTGAGTTTTGGCGGGAAAACGAAAAACATCGCGTCACCGCATTGCATTATTTTCCAAAACTTGTGTTATTTTCAGTGTTAGTGCATAAAATTCGTGGCGTTTTATTCGGTGCTGGATTACAGGCATAAGTGTTGGAAAGTGGTATAATGATGGTGAAACGTTTCTTTTCGTGTTGTTTCTAAAACTCCATAGAACCTTCCGGTAAAGTTACCACTTTAATAGGAGTATGACTTGACTAGACTAGACTATGACTTGACTTGATGACTTGGACTGTGACTTGACACATATCACATATACATTATTAATTAACTAGAAAAATGAATTACACGACACTGGCTAAATACACAAAAGTATGGAACCAAAACAAAAAAAAGGTAACTACAACTATTACACGGCTAAAACTCACGAGATACATTAGAATAACTCGACCGGTGTTCGGGCAATATAGATGCCCATCCTCAAGGAGTACGCGCGGCGGCGGTGGTGGCGGCTCGGCGCTGACTGTATTTTAGTTATTCGACTGTATCTCGTGAGTTTTAGCCGTGTAATAGTTGTACTTATAAGTACTACTCACGTCAGTTTCTATAAAAAAAGGTAGTAACAGAATATTACAACAACGTATCAAAATTTGTCTCCAAAATAACCATTATTGACACCCCAAAGTACAATCAAGCACAAAACGCAATTCGTCAAAATCCCCATGCATTGAGCATTCGTCGCGAGTCACGTCGCCGTCGTTGGTCGGCTATGACTCACGCAGGGGTGTCCCGCTTCGATTATTCATGATACACCTTTTATTGCTAATGAATTTTGTATACGATGCACCTTGTTATGCAGTTATTTATTTTTATTGCATTAAATAAGGTACGCATTACAATTTTAATGTACCTAATTATAATAATAATATATTATGTGTGGACATCTCACACAACGCCATCTAGCCCCAAACTAAGCAAAGCTTGTATGGTAACCAGATAACTGATACAATACTTAGATACTTTTTGTTTGTAAATACATACATAGAATACAATATGACACCCAGACACAGAACATACACCTATCATCACATCGTTCATCACACAAATGTTTGTCCTGAGTGGGAATCGAACCCACAACCCACAGTTCAGAAGGCAGGGCTACTACCAACTGAGCTATCGGGCCAGTCAAAATTAAAATTAATTGATGGTTTTGCGAAAATAACTTTCAATAATAGATCCGTTAGTAAAGTACCAGTAAACATGATTTATACAGTTACCTATAACTGTATAAATCATGTTGGCTCAGAGTAGTAACCCTGCTTTCAGAGCTGTAGGTTGTGGGCACAAAGTGTGGGCATGTTGTGGGTTCGGTTCCCATCCAGGACAAACATTTCTGTGATTATCGATGTTTGTTATGTGTTTGGGTGTTATATTGTGTTCTATGTATTACAAACAAAAAGTATCTAAGTATTGTATCAGTTATCTGGTTCCCTTAGGCTAGCTTTGCTTAGTTTGGGACTAGATGGCGGTGTGTGAAATGTCCACGAATATTGTATTATTAAAAATAACAATATAATAATAACACCCAACGACCACATACATACGAGTAGATCCGGGACTCTAACTAGGATTCCTTGGGTCTAGAGACCCAGGAAATACGAGAACTATGGTCCCACAACACCCAGACTCAGAACAAGTATTTGCGCTTTTATTTCTGTGCTTGTCCTGCCACGGAAATCGAACCCGCTGCCTCCGGCTTATGAGCCGACCTGCTCAACGACCACACCACAAAGGCTTAGAGTATGATTATAACAATTAATAAAAGCGGTAAAATCCTGAGTTAAAATGGAGACCTAAAACCATATTTTATGTAAAAGGACTGGCATTACGTTTGTCTGATAGCTTTTTCCAACTTTGCATCATTAAAGCGTCTACGACCAAATATGCTCAAAACAGAGTGTTGCCACGGTAGTAAAGTGAAAATCCAATAAACACTTTATGGCGAAAAAGTAAAATTGTCGTGAAAACGACTTTTATGGTTTAATAAAAGTTACAATATAGGCAGTTAACTGTGCAGCTACTAGACAATACACGGGAAATATAGTATCAAAATAAACAATGTTCTTTAAGTGGGTATTTTTGTCTAAATCATTTTAGACAAAAATGTTACAAAGTACAATATTTTCGTAAATTAAAACATTTAACAAAAACTTTTATTTTCGTCTATAATACCTGTCTAAATTGATTTTAGTGATTTTTATTGCTTGTTAAATGTAAGTATCAACTTAACTATTATTTTCTAAATATTACTGAACATTTTGCTGTCAAGTAGAAACACACTTCACACTATCACACTAATATTATAAAGGCGAAAGTTTGTATGTGTGTTTGTGTGTATGTGTGTATGTTTGTTACTCCTTCACGCTCAAACGGCTGAATGGATTTGGATGAAATTTGGTACCAAGATAGTTTATATACTGGATTAACATATAAGCTACATTTTATCCCGGAAAAGTGAAATTTTACTGTAGGATGAGCAGATAATTAAAATACTTTTTTATCCGTGGGTGAAACCGCGGGGCGCAACTAGTTTAATATAAGTTCTACATTTAGTATAAGCAATGTTAAATTGTAAGGTAAGATTTTTTAAATATACCTAGTACAGTAATAAATATCTATACTTGATAATTTACTTTGCTGTGAATTAAAATGTTGTCCTAAGAAAGCCCTTTCTATATTTTTAAGCTTCTTCTTCATTAAAAAGCAGTAACACAAATCTCAAATAAAATTATTCAATATAAACACGTTTCGCCTAAAGCTACAATCGTGTAATATCTTAAGTTCACATAATTATGCGCACACGCGGTGATTAACGATAATTATAACAATATTAACCTATTATCAACTGTCATAATTTAATTTTATTGTCATAACGCTCAGTGTGGGTTTCGCTCAGACAGTTAGAATGAGTTTGTTGTTTATATTAGATTTAGTAGAATAAAGAGTTACTTAACGGGACTTGATATTATTTATTGGTATTTAAAAAATACTATACAGTCAAATATAAAGTTATATTTTTTTAACAATCACAACAAATTAAAAAAAAAATAGTTTCTGTAGTTTTTCTTATTAATAATGCCTATTGTCCTCCCTGTATTAAATATATGTTCATGTTAATAATAGGCTTAATTAATAAATATAAAAAATAATCTAACAAAAAGCACAGACCCATGTGTCTGTGGAAATGCAGTATGTCAAAACTTATGGCCTCAGGTCCAACCTGATAGTATATACTACCAGTGAAATTAAACTGCACTTTATTGACAACTACATATGATTTATTACGGAGCCAATTCCGGCACAGAACGTATCTTAACTTACCTTTATCGCTAACACACTTACCTTAAGTAGTGCACCAGAAATGAAACGCTTGCGCGATGCATGATTTAGTCTACGAAAATATTAGCCATCTAGCGAGATGACCGCGCATTAACATGACGTTCACGCATGACACAGTAAAAAAAAAATGCCTATTTCTAATATACTAATAATGCCTATTTTCTCTATTGTAAAAAAAGATAGGTGAATAACAAATTTATTTACAAAAAAAAATTCATTATAAATAATGCCTAAATATAAATATCATTCATCATTGCTTTAATTAATCGATCAACAGTTTTATTTTTATATTTACATAAGTTATATATAAAACTCTATGATACAATGTAACAGAACTTTTGCGATGAATTTATAGAACTCATACAAAACCATAAATAGTAAGTAAAACTACTTTTTATAACTTACAAAATAAGATAGTAATAAAAATGCATGACGACCGAGAAAATTAATGAATCAATCATTTCAAATGTCATAAAACCCAATCAAATAGTTAAAACTCCAGCTCTTCCAATTCAATATGAATCATAAAAACAGTTCTTTTTAATTTAAACTATTTAATCAAATACAATCAGAACCGGAGTGAATGCTGCTCAAACAAATTATGAAATCGGATATTATTCAGAGTAAAAAGCGATCCATCAAAATTTTTTGACAGACGGGAAAAGATCTGTCCTTTTGTGGTGGTTTCGAGTTTTGTTTGTGAATGTACAGAGATTTCGAGATTTAAAAGTTCAAAATGTGAACGAAAAGTTTTACTTTTTATTTATTTTAAGTAAAAAAGGTAAATAAACGAAGTACAACAGCTTTCGTTGTACAACTTTTTCTTGGTAGAGTTATATTTGTGTGCCTGCTTGAGAGTGTTCACACTAATATTATAAAGGCGAAAGTTTGTATATGTGTATGTGTGTTTTTGTGTATGTATTTTATCCCGGAAAAGTGAAATTTTCCCTCAGGGACGAGCAAATAATTCAAATACTTTTTATCCGTGGGTGAAACCGCGGGGCGCAACTAGTTTAATAATAAGAAAGTTGGCGTCGTGTTGACTAAAAGGTAATTTTCCTTATTTCTTTAATTTAGCAAAAGTTAAACAAAATCGTAGAGAGTAAACAATAAAATCTTTTTAAGTAAAATCTTTTTATTTGTTTCGAAACTGTATAAAGTCAAATAAATAAAAAGTGTTACCAAAAGTAAAGCAACTGTAGGTAATATAGACTGGCCCGATAGCTCAGTTGGTAGCAACCCTGCCTTCTGACCTATGGGTTGTGGGTTCGATTCCCACCTAAGACAAACATTTGTGTGATGAACATAGGTGTTTGTTCTGTGTCTGGGTGTTATATGCTATTCTATGTAAGTATTTAAAAAAAGTATCTAAGTATTGTATCAGTTATCTAGTTCCCATAGTACAAGCTTTGCTTAGTTTGGGGCTAGATGGCGCTGTGTGAAATGTCCTCACATATTATTATTATTATATGTTAGTACCAAATAACTTAACCAGCTTTGATTCAACTTCCAATATTTTGGACTAGATTGATCGCTGGTCGAAAACTTGGACTTCTTCATCCTTATAAACAGACGAGCTTCTGCCCACAGCTTCGCCCGCGGCGTGGCCTATGGAAAAATAATTCAACCACCCATTTCACCCTGTTAAGGGTGGAATTTTGAAAAATCCTTTCTTAGAGGATGCCTACGACATAACATCTACCTGCATGCCAAATTTCAGCCCGATCCGTCCAGTGGTTTGGGCTGTGCGTTGATAGATCACTATGTCAGTCAGTCACCTTTGAGTTATACACATTTAGATTCACTAAAACATAAAATAAAATAAAAAAATATTTGTGGACATTTCACACAACGCCCTCTAGCCCCAAACTAAGCAAAGCTTGTACTATGACAACCAGATAACTGATACCTATATACTTTTTTTTTGTAAATACATACATAAAATACAATATAACACCCAGACACAGAACAATCGTCGATGTTCATCACACAAATGTTAGTCCTGGGTCTCGAATTCTGGGAATCGAACCCACAACCTACCATTCAGAAGGCAGAGCTAGTACCAACTGAGGCCAGTCAACATATTGCAATTGCGCCTATAAAATTGCAATGTTTTATTGAAATGCCATATTATACAACGTACATAATTATGCACAATTATTCACGTCTCATATAAATAAAACCAAAGCGTTTAAATACGTATCGATTTATTAAGATAACCCGAAGACTTGTAATTTTCGCGCGTGTACATAAATTTCAATTTGTGAGATTCGAACGAAATTACACGTTTAGAGTTCAACTAAAGTGATTTATTGGGCTTTAGGTGATCGGGCTATATTTTGGCGCCTCAACGATCGGGATTTCTTAAAAGTACAAACGAGTACAAAAGGGTGCATGCGACTTGAACTATGTAAAAAAAAAACAAACAAAATGTAAGTAAAATAACAAACGCAATGCGTAAAAATCTGACTTTAGACTTAAACAGCCTTATTAATAAACACGAACTAGCTTTAGACTTGTTACACCATCTTTCTTGTCTCTTTCGATCCAGCTAAATATTCCAGTAGCAAAAAAAGGACAAAAGCTGAAGTAAATAATCCGAGACTAATACCCTTTTATTAATAAGGCTGATAGAGTTTTCTCATGGGTGCCATTGTACTGAACCAAATTGGACCACACGGGAAGCACCAGCTTTCAAATAAAATAAGAATTATCATAATCGGTTCACATAATCGAAAGTTCTGAGGTAACAAACATTTCAAAAAACAGTCAAATTGAGAAATTCCTCCAATGGTTGATATTTCTTCAATATGTAGGTGCAAAGTGGTCCGAGTCGACACTTACAATCCGCGAAGGAACACTTTACCAGGGTCTTTGTATCTTGACAAGTACAATCCGGAGTAATTCAAGTTACGAATGAATAGTAGAAGATTCTAAGCCAACATGTACAATCATAAACCACGTCATCACTTTCCATCAGGTGAGAATGCGGACAACCGCGGGCCTTCTTAATTAAAGAAAGAAGAAATAAATAATAAAAAAATAATAAAGAAAAGAAAGAATGAAAGAAAGAAAGAAAAACATTTATTCGTGACACAACCGATGACAAATACATAACACAATAATAAAACAATTTACTAGTGTTTATAAACGATCAAAGTCCTAAATATACCAAAAAAGGTTCAATAAAACTGTCGAGCAAGTAGTTTTTGTTATTAACTGTATATAAAATATGGTTGCCACTTAAAATTATTACTTTAACACCTCCTATTATGAGAAATATACTGCCTTTTGTGAAGTAAATTGAATAAACGTCAAAATATCTCTCTCGAAACCAAATACTTGGAGAAATTCTTGTCACAGATTAGATTAACTTGTGATTAATAAAATTGGTAAGAATGGTTGAATTAATGAATGGATGAATTGGTAAAATTTAGTACTAAGATTTGGGATTCTTTTGACCTTTTATTTATCCAACTGACTTCATAATACAGAACCAACATCGATGTTCATAAATAATAAATAATAATAAATATCTGTGGACATTTCACACAGCGCCTAGCCCCAAACTAAGGAAAGCTTGTACTATGGGAACTGGACAACTGATACAATACTTAGATACTTTTTGTTTGTAAATACATACATAGAATACAATACAATACCCAAACACAGAATAAACACCTATGTTCATCACACAAATGTTTGTCCTGGGTGGGAATCGAACCCACAACCCACAGTTCAGAATACAAGATTACTATCAACTAAGCTATCGGGCCAGTCAGTCAGTTCATCACCTCTAGCAAACCTACAGCAACGATTGCATACTAGGCCCACTTTACGATTGACTCTATCGTGGCAACGCTGTGCAGACTACAAGTAAATCTAGCATATGATAGTGACTCCGTACAGGCATTTCTCTACAAATGAATTTACCACGGTGATTCCGTGCAACACTTAACGAGTGTATCTTCCGCAATGATACTGTGCAAGCTTCACTCTACAAATAATTGAAGTAAAACTTCTTTACGCACACTTGACTTGGGAAGTAAACTGGTAAATGCGAGGCAAACGGCAGTTGAAGTTGGTTCACTTTATCTCCATTTTCAAAATAACAAAGAAAAAAATTTGTAATCTTATGTTGGTATGTCCGGCTAAATGATAATTTATAATTGTCTAGATGGCGACATTAAACATAGCAAAAACAAAATATATTGGCCGATAGATAGAACTAAACATAAGAAGTTTTTTTTGTTTCGGTTTGGGCTCCACACTTTTTTGTATTTAGCCAGTGTTAAGTAATTGATAATTTCTCAAGTTAATTAATATCATGTCTAAAGTCTAGTCTAGTCAAGTCATACTCCTAGTAAAGTGGTGAAAACTTTACCAGAAGCTTCTATGGAGTTTTGGAAACAACACGAAAAGAAACGTTTCACCATCATTATACCACTTTCCCATACTCATGTCTGTATGTCAGCACTTAACGAATAAAATGCCACCAATTTTATGCACTAACACTGAAAATAACACAAGTTTTGGAAAATAATACAATGCGGCGACGCGATCCTTTTCGTTTTCCCACCAAAACCATAATTGTGATTCATCAATGGATCAACTTCACTCTGAAAGACAAGCCTGAACACCGCTGCAATATCATCACTAATAAAATTGATCCATTGATGAATCACAATTATGGCTAAAATTAATCACAATTATGGCTAAAATTGAGTAATTTTAGTCATAATTGAAGGGTTGAGAATAAAAAGGATTTAACTGACAAATTGACAGTTGCGAGAAAATTTACTTTAAACGTCAACGGCGTCATTTTTATGTAGAGTGCTTATAAGGTAATGAAAAGGTTTATGTAAGTTTCAGTTGCTTGAAAATGTTTTATTTCTATTTAAAATTACTAAATATAGTACTAATTCATACAATTACTGTAAAAATATAATATAATAAAAAATAAAGTAATGTTTTTATGCTAAGCGTACTGTATTCCTGTGACAGATAAACCATTTTTAGACTCAAAATCTCGAGATTTAAGCCTCATTTCGGTATTTTGAGAATGTATTATTGAAGATAATTTCACGCTGAATCCAACGATACCCATAAGTCATTTGGTCAAAAAAATCAGTTAAATCCTTTTTATTCTCACCCCTTCAATTGTGATTCATCAATGGATCAATTTCACTCTGAAAGACAGACCTGAACACCGCTGCAATATCATCACTTGTGAAGATCGAGGCAGATTTTACAGCTAAATTAAAAAGCACTTTATGGCGTCATAAAGCTGATGGCACCTTATTGAGGTAGTAGGCATGCTTTATGGTAGAGGAATGGACGTTATAATAAGTATTATTACCTTTTTAATAGTGGGTAATAAGGGGTAGGTGTGGGTAAGGTTTTGATTAAAATCGGATCAGCTGTAATAAAGATTGGGCGCCACACGTATAATCTTAGGCGATAACGTATATAGGTATACTTAAAGATTACCTTAGGTTTTTTGTACATCTTCTAATGCCTGATAATATATTTTTGTAGAAAATTGTTTTCAGTACGTAATATTCGACAGTTTGTTTTTACGCCTACATTCAGTCAGATTAATTTATATTATTATTAGCAACGATTCTCGATTTTTTTTCATCAATTTATTGCTTTGTCAAAACGAATGATCATTTAACTAACTGACTATCAAAATCACTGTTTTGCTTCAATGCTTTTATTATGAGTTAATTGTTTGTGAATTTATAGCTATTAAATTGAAGGCACTGTACCAGCTTACCTACTCATTTCTGTGCATGTTCATTTCTAATTCCCACACATCATTATCTCACCCACACCACCGCAAAACCATAAAACGTCTCGTATTATAGAGGGCGCTATCCAATTTATTTCCCCGCTGCAGCTTGCATTAGAGGACTCGTAAAGTTACGATGTCTGGGCCCTGTCTCCCTTACTAGTTATTTGGGGTGTCGGAAATGTACAAATTGTAGAAACAGCTCTACCTTTAGAACTATAGATGGCTGAGGGGAGTGGTAATTACTTTTATTTGCAAACCTTTTGATTATGAGATTAAAAATGATATGTCAAAAAGTACTTAAAGAACACGCTTCTCATTAACTATGTACGATTCATAATATTAAAAGTAGGTACTAGTTGGTAGGATTTTTTAGTAAAGTTCGTCTAGGTATAGGTACCACCGCTTTGCCAATTATTCTGCCGCCAAGCAGTAGTGCGCAAGCACTGCTGTGTTCCGATTTGAAGGGCACGGTAGCTAGTGAAATTACTGGGCAAATGAGACTTTATGACTTGATCTCAGAGTCTAGTAATCTTACTAGATTGTGCTTATGTCTCGCGAAACTCTATACCTTAGAGTTCCAACTGACACTGCAACTGATATGGACAGCCGTGTCGCTTAACATCTGGCGAACGGTTAGCTTATCACATCATCCATTAACATTAAATATAAAAAACCTAATACCTACAAAAATATTCAATCCAATGTGATCATGAATAAAAATGGGTACCTAATCATTTCACACATCAATGTAATGAAATTCCATAAATCTCATAAACTCTATGAGTAAGTCCAAAACAAAGTCGAACATTGAAATAAAATAAATATTATACTCAGGCACTATAATTAAACTTTCATGAGTATTAGGGCACGTAGTAACAATTATTTAATCTGTAGGGCCCTTCAATAATTTAGCCAAGATAATAATGGCTATACATTTCTTACTGCCCCACAAATTGGTCTCGGTGTCTACCACTGTGAGGTTTTTGTTGCATTTCCGACTTAAATGAGGGGTTGCACCTTACGTAATTATAACTTGGCCTACTTTTTTTAATAACGTAGCTGTGGGAAACTGTATTCGCCTTTACATTCTGTTTTTATACTTTGAGACTACCTAAGATTCCTAAGAGTTTTTTGCTTATTTACGCTATTTACGGCTGTATGCACTATTTTCACGTCAGCTAAGTGTTGAGTGTGGTAAGAAAATTATGTGCGCAACCTGTAGTGTACTAATTCATGTAAAATATACGAATACTATGTTTACAAATTTAAGTATGCGTTGCGTTACAGTGTGGCCCGAGCTAATGTGTGCAGGACTGTATACCAGTGCGTTGATATCTGTTATATACTTTTGTAGAGCTTTGGTTTTTTATGTAAACTTTTGCAATATTACATACGATATTTCACTACGTGTGCCTAGTAGGGAGAGCGGTTGTAAATATTTTGTGCGTGCCAAAACATACAAATCAAACCTTATATTACAACAGCCACATTATCTGCTATTCTTTCATAAAACCATATTTTATTTGAACCATTTTCCCCGTTTATTAGATACAGCTCACCTGTGCCTTATACGTAGTAAAATATTTTATATTTTTTTCTCGTGAATTTCCTAAAATCGGTAATTTTACCAAGTTTGATTTCCCCCCATGGTGTAAAATAAAATTGCTCGTAAAACATCCCCATACCATAACTTCACCCTAAAGCATGGGACTTATGTCTCGAGTCTATGGTAACACCATCAATGGTTTATTAGATGGGGATGGGGAGAACAGACGTGCTGGCAACACAGATTGAGAGTGCTCTGGAGGCTTTCGTCGATAAGATGTCTCGTGGGTGGATAACATTTGGTTGAAATGAGACACAAATAAGTGGTTGAGTAAAAGTATGCTTTAAAAAAAGATTAAGAGCTGGTAAATAAATTTACCTGAATAATTCGTTTTAGTATAATAATGATAAATAATATGTATGACCAAAATAGTAAATTTACAAAGTATTAAACTGTTACAAGCCCAACACAGCAAAAGGGCCTGGTCAAACATTTCCCATGACCTCAGACAGCAATCGCCGACAGTTCACGCCAATAACTCAGACCTGAACTTAACCGATGAAAACGACTCCAAAACCACGCCTCCACTGCACATGACTGACAACAACATGAGCAAAAATAAAAGGTTAAACAGGTACTTCATTATCTTCAACTTAAAACAACTAAAATGGGCTTAAAAGGCTTATAGATAAAGACTAAATTCCAAAATCTGTGCTGGCTCTGTATGGGTTCGGTTCATTTTGTCCTTAATGATAATCTTAAAAGAAAATAAGTACTTAAAAGCAGTTTAAGTATTGGAAATGTCGAGACGTCGTCGCAATTTGTTAAGTATTGATGGATAAGTTTATTAGGCTGTAAAGGTTTAAAATATAGGAGCTAATGATTGAGTTTTTAAGTGCCCTTTTTGAGATTGTTTTGCAATAAATTCCGTATTTTAATTGTGGGAGTTTTGGACCATGATACGAATACTCTAACTTCTAAAAAAATTGTGCAGGTTTAAATATTATTAAAAGATCACGTCACAATAGATAACCTTTAGGAACATAAGTCATCTAAATAAATTATTGACCAAAAAATAATTATAATATAGTTAAATTTTTCAGAAAATGGTCTTAATATTTATAATACTCCCCGAATATAAAGCAACAATAGGCAATTGTGCTTCAAAAAGATTTCTTTGGGGATTTTTTGACCAGTTAGAATATATCTAAGAATTAGTAAAACCTGTTATTACCCACAATCCACGTCGAGAATTTCATTCATTAACCTATTTTCCATACTACGTAATTACACAATCATATATAAATTATTATCAACTTCATATCTAAAATCCAAGCTAATCCAAATTACAAGCCGTATAAATCAATGTTATCATAAACTAAACCAGTCTGATTCCAATTAGTGAATATCAAAAACTGTCTAATTATGCACCATAGATAACTATTTGTCTGGTTAATGTCGAAATTCAGAAGCGTTGCCACCGTATCGACTGGCAAGATCTTGATGTTGACAGTCTTCATAAAATTTTGCATCTTGCATCTTTTTGTGTATCTCTGTGGCCTTCATGTAGCAGATTCTCTTATTAATCCACTATTTGATTTTTTTCCAAGGGTATGTCAGAAAAACAGTAGATGAGAGGAACGGTGATTGTCCGGATACATTTTTACAATCGAAGATAAATATAGGAAGAAAGCGCTCAAAAAAAATCATTTGAATTACCTTTAGTCCACAAGGTTGCAAGTTTAGTTAAACGCTAGGTTAACTAAACTTAGGTTAACTTAGGTTTACTATTGTTATTGAAGGAGCCCTAACTTCTCCACATCCCTTTTGTTTTGTAAAACATCGAAATTTTTCATTTATTTTTCAGCTTTTGCGCTGTCTTTCCTGGATACTTACCTTCATCAAATTCATCATTTATTGTGTATTAGTTCTTGGACAAATAGTTTCAAAGCTTTTGTAGTGTCATTTTTTAAGCAAAGCTGATGCATAAGAAATCTACGTTGTACCTTTGTAACTATTTGTTAACAACACTCTCAAGTCGCTCAGAATTTGCGACAAGCAAATGAAATATATTGGTGCAGGCTGACTATCTATGCTAACATTAGGCATACTATCACTATATCACTGAATTCGTGCATGAACACAACATGTTTTTGAATAAATTATTGTTTCTGTTTTAAATTAATGCTTAAACTACTTAATTAGCTCCTATTTAGTTTTAGTTTGATTACAACTTGTGGAAATATAAATTAAAAAGAATGTGTTAACCCAAAAAGCCGTCTTTTAGGTATCAATTCCAGCCAGTGATCGCTACTCTCGAATCACCTAAAACCTTTTTCCGATTAAATAATATCTCAGATCTCACATAAACATTTAGGACTGTTAAATTATTTTCAGTGCTACAAATTTACTGGAAACTTTGCCTTATTAAAGCTTATTTGCAAACTGTAAACATGCACTCAGCATGCACCAAGTGCGACTTTCTTGACCTTTTGAAGCAAACAAGCACCATTTTGTATCCAATATTACTTCATATCTGATAATGTGGCAACTTGGTTTGCTAGGCTAGTAAACTACCTTGATTTTGGATAATTGATTTTCCGCCAAGTGTTTTGTGAATTTGGAAGACAAAACGTTTATAATAGCCCCGACAAAAACGGACATTTGCTAATATAACCTTTTTTATCATGTGTAAAACTCTTATCTTTAATCTGCCAAAAAAGAATAGAGATGACATTATGGTTAATTTTGTATTGGTTATTCTTGTACTTTTTATTAGAATTCAAACTTTATAGTGAGTTATTTTTGTTCCTAGTGCTGGTAACACCACAGGTAACAGAATCGTGAGAACTGTGACGATTAGTAGCTGTGAATTAGCTGGTTATTTTCAACTAGCCTTGTTTATGCACTGCTTGTTGGCAACATGAATTACAGAGTGGTTACCTACATCCGATAATTAATGCTTTCCAATAAGACATTTTGACTTCGAATACATTTTACGAGCACACCAGAATTAATCACCAAAAATTCAAATTTTAATGTCTCGTCTAATTGTAAAAGTTTGGCTTACTTAGTATATATACCTATATATGAAATATTAACTTGAGAAATTATCAATTACTTGATACTGGCTAAATACACAAAAATTTGGAGCCTAAACAAAAAGACTATATTCAATTAATTGATTCCTTAGTCGTGGCATAATATAGAGCTGCCATAAAAAAAAACGCGAATTCAGACTATGTGGGAAATAATTTCTTGGTATCTGATTAAGGGTCAAATCTCCCACTAGTTAACAGTATAGGCATATAGGCACAAATTAAACCATAGTTCCTCATGACCATGTCCAAGAGGATACGTCCTAACGGATTCCACCAAGCATTCCAATATATTTTGCAACTGATAAACCACAAAAAAATAATTTGATGTCATCTGAACACAATCAAAATAAACCCATAGCATGCCACGTAGAAAATAAGCCACCGCGCCTCTAACTGTTGGTATTTGGCTGACTCAAAGCTCGACACCAAAGCTATACAAAACCTTAAAAAGTGATGAGCTAAGTCAAGGAAGGCGGACCATAACCTGGGGCAAAAGGCCTGGGAAGAAACTATGTACCTTTAATACCTTTCTACTTTTTCTACGGACATTGAAATATTTTTGTTAACTTTTGAACATTTTGGTGACTCTACATGAATCTACGCGCAGACTAGTTAGTCCTCTTCTCCGCAGGCACATGTACTTTGTTTCTGAAACATGCATTACCTTAACTTTGGAACATTATTTTTATTATTTTAATGAGATTACAACACAACAACGACGCTTTGAAGTCACCAATTTTTCCTCAATTAACGCGATGTTTTTATTGAAATTAACTTTTGAACCTTTTCGTCTTATCGTGTAATATTTTCAACCTTTTGGATTACACGTTCACTTAACGTTATTTCGATAATTAATTTTATTTGCGTTCATTCCAGTTACCTTTTATAAACGCTGCATAATATTTATACACCGTGCATTAAAAAAAGCGCAAATACTTGTTCTGAGTCTGGTGGTAGGACCATGGTCCTCGTAGTTCCTGGATCCCTAGATACAGGAAGTCTTAGTTAGGGTCCAGGTTCTATGTATGTGATCGTTGGACGTTATTATTATTATTATTAAAAATTTACTAATATAAATACAGTTACTGCCAAATAAAAATAAATTGTTCTTCTAAATGAAATAAAATATAAATTTTTCAGTAAAGGAAATTAAAATGTCGTATAAAAGCAAATCCAAGCAAGTTTTGAGAAAAGTAAAAATTAATTTACATTCGAAAGAGTTGAATCCAATAAAAACACTTACAAAGTAATCTAATTAAATTGGTAATAGTTGTAAATGTGAAATGCGATGACATCAATATTTATGGACACTATTTGAATCGCACAGTGGGCCGGCGACGATGCGGTCAGGACAAAAAACGCTTTTAAAACGTATCCATTGTAGCTGTAATGTGCCGCCGTTTTAAGGTTCAACTGGTTTTGGTATTTGAATTTTGCTCTATGAACATACACAGTTATTTCTCTTTTGATTAGAAAATGGCTATGCAAAATAGTTTTATCAAACGTTTCCAATCTACTACGTTTATGTCGTAACGAGGTAATCATAATATTTACTCGTTTCAGATTAAAAGGCATTTTAATTCCACCGAAGCCAAATAAAGTTGCACCTACAAAATTAAATGTTTTTAAGCAATAATTAACAAAACTGAAATACAACATTCTATTCGATATTTAATTTATAAACAGTATTTTTTTATTAAAAGACCACACGACTGAATTAAAACTTCTTAAGTTTAGCTCCATCTATCAGCCGATAAAATTTGTTCTTTGCCTTGTTTAATGTTAATGTTGCCATGTTGACAATTATAAATTGTCGTTTTACCACATATACCAATAAAACAATACCAGTATTTTACTTTGTTATGTTGACAATGGAGATCTAAGTTAACCAACAACTTTCAACTTCCGTTCGCCTCGCCAGCTTACTCCCTAAGACAAGCGTGCGTAAAGAAGGTTTACTTTAATAATTGTTTAAAAACTAGGCATAGCATTATCTTTTACCAAAAAGTATCAAAACTTTCCGAAGCACCGGTCGGTCCCTTGGTCAACACAGCCGATGATGTGGACAAAAAACCCGGCCGGCCGCACCGGGGCGCCGACAAAGTGACGAATACATAACTTTTGAGAGGCCCCTTACACCACTGTGCGGCGATTAACAGCCAATAACACTCGGTTTTGTCGAATTGACGTAAATTATACGTCGGGGTTGTTTGATATTTTTGGCCGGATTCTAAGGGTTAACGATCCAGTGGGTCCAGAAAAATTCCTGTAATTTTGGCGCATTTTTAATAGGCTTTCCGGATAATTTAATAAAATGAATCAAAAACATTCTGGTACCTTTTCTAGATGTGATTGTGTTCCCCATATTTCAGCGCAGTTTAAATGAAATAAGTTCGCTTTTTTAAATTCGTCTTTTATCATAGGGAAGGGCATTCATTATATTATATTTTGAGAAAAGCATTCTTCCTTTGCAATAAACCTGACCTACCTACACATTTCCGTGAATTATTCTCTAAAAATTATATGATTTTACTAGCTTCTGCCAGCGGCTTCACCCTTGTGGCCTATAGGAAAATAATTCAACCACCCATTTCACCCTCAGATGGGAATTTCAAAAAACCCTTTCTTAGTGGATACCTACACTTTACAAAGAACATACCCTCCAAATTTCATGTCTCTAGAACCAGCGGTTTAGGCTGTGCGTTGATATATAAGTATGTATTTACAAACAAAAAGTAATTAAGTATTGTATCAGTTATCTGGTTCCCATAGTACAAGCTTTGCTTAGTTTGGGATTAGATGGCGTTGTGTGAGATGTCCACACATATAATTATAATTATTATATGTGTGGTCGACACGACACGTGACCAAAATGCTTGCACTTATTTGGCACAACGAATAAGCATTGCGATTCAACGGGGCAATGCTGCCAGCATGTTGGGTACGCTACCTACACCGGTGTGAACTTGGCAGCCAAAAGTTAGCAGCCAATAATCCGACCAAATTAAGACGGTCAATTTTTTAACTACTGAAATATTCATGTATTGATACTGAAACATCAAGATTTATGTGCAGGCTGTCACGCAAGCACTAATTATGATGCCGGATTAGAAGTGATTTACCCCACGAGCGTCGTGGAGAATATCTTCCATAATATTTAGTAAAAACTTATTGAAACGCTTTTCACCCCAGATACACCTGTAATCCCCTGAAATTTGAAAATGTTTTTATTGAATTGAAAAGCCAACAAAAGTACCTTTACTATGAGTATGGTGAAAACGTGGCTTTGAAACGATTTATGCATTCAATAATCTATCAAACTATAAAAAATCACAAATATCCCGAATTTATTGGCTGCTGAACATTTTCAGTATGTAAAACGCTGAATTGTGAATATATAAATACTGAAACATCTAGACCTATGTTTAACCTATCATGTCGACACTATGTTATGCCGGCTTCGAAACGATTGAACCCACCAGCGTCTTCCATAACATTGAGAAACATTTTTTCAAACGCTTTTCGCCCTAGTACAACCTGTAATCCCCTGAAATTTGAAAATATTTTTATTGAATTGAAAAGCCTACAAAATTATCTTTACTATGAGTATAGTGAAAACGTGGCTTTGAAACGATTTATGCATTCAATAATCGATCAAACTATGAAAAATCACAAATAACCCGAATTTTTTTGGCTGCTGAAGATTTTCAGTGTGTGAAACGCTGAATTTGGAGCATATAACTACTGAAACTTCTAGAATTATGTACAGGCTATCATACCAGAACTATGTTATGCCGGCTTCAAAACTATTAAACCCACCAGCGTCTTCCATAACTTTGAGAAACATTTTTTCAAACGCTTTTCGCCCTAGTACAACCTGTAATCCCCTAAAATTTGAAAATATTTTTATTGAATTGAAAAGCCTACAAAAGTACCTTTACTATGAGTATAGTGAAAAGGTGGCTTTGAAACGATTTATGCATTCAATAATCGATCAAACTATGAAAAGTCAAAAATATCCCGAATTTTTTTGGCTGCTGAAGATTTTCAGTTTGTGAAACGCTGAATTGTGAATATATAAATACTGAAACATCTAGGACTATGTACAGGCTATCATACCAGAACTATTTTATGCCGGCTTCGAAACTATTAAACCCACCAGCGTCTTCCATAACTTTGAGAAACATTTTTTCAAACGCTTTTCGCCCTAGTACAACCTGTAATCCCCTGAAATTTGAAAATATTTTTATTGAATTGAAAAGCCTACAAAAATACCTTTACTATGAGTATGGTGAAAACGTGGCTTTGAAACGATTTATGCATTCAATAATCGATCAAACTATGAAAAATCACAAAGAACCCGAATTTTTTTGGCTGCTGAAGATTTTCAGTGTGTGAAACGCTGAATTTGTAGCATATAACTACTGAAACTTCTGCAACTATGTACAGGCTATCATACCAGAACTATGTTATGCCGGCTTTGAAACTATTAAACCCACCAGCGTCTTCCATAAAATCGAGAAACATTTTTTTCAAACACTTTTCGCCCCAGTACAACCTGTAATCCCCTGAAATTTGAAAATATTTTTATTGAATTGAAAAGCCTACAAAATTATATTTACTATGAGTATAGTGAAAAGGTGGCTTTGAAACGATTTATGCATTCAATAATCGATCAAACTATGAAAAGTCAAAAATATCCCGAATTGTTTTGGCTGCTGAAGATTTTCAGTGTGTGAAACGCTGAATTTGTAGCATATAACTACTGAAACATCTGGAACTATGTACAGGCTATCATACCAGAACTATGTTATGCCGGCTTCGAAACTATTAAACCCACCAGCGTCTTCCATAAAATTGAAAAAAAAAAATTTTCAAACGCTTTTCGCCCCAGTACAACCTGTAATCCCCTGAAATTTGAAAATATTTTTATTGAATTGAAAAGCCTACAAAATTATCTTTACTATGAGTATAGTGAAAAGGTGGCTTTGAAACGATTTATGCATTCAATAATCGATCAAACTATGAAAAATCACAAATAACCCGAATTTTTTTGGCTGCTGAAGATTTTCAGTTTGTGAAACGCTGAATTCGTAGCATATAACTACTGAAACATCTGGAACTATGTACAGACTATCATACCAGAACTATGTTATGCCGGCTTCGAAACGATTGAACCCACCAGCGTCTTCCATAACTTTGAGAAACATTTTTTCAAACGCTTTTCGCCCTAGTACAACCTGTAATCCCCTGAAATTTGAAAATATTTTTATTGAATTGAAAAGCCTATAAAAGTACCTTTACTATGAGTATAGTGAAAACGTGGCTTTGAAACGATTTATGCATTCAATAATCGATCAAACTATGAATAATCACAAATAACCCGAATTTTTTTGGCTGCTGAAGATTTACAATGTGTGAAACGCTGAATTTGTAGCATATAACTACTGTAACTTCTGGAACTATGTACAGGCTATCATACCAGAACTATGTTATGCCGGCTTCGAAACTATTAAACCCACCAGCGTCTTCCATAACTTTGAGAAACATTTTTTCAAACGCTTTTCGCCCTAGTACAACCTGTAATCCCCTGAAATTTGAAAATATTTTTATTGAATTGAAAAGCCAACAAAAGTACCTTTACTTTGAGTATAGTGAAAACGTGGCTTTGAAACGATTTATGCATTCAATAATCGATCAAACTATGAAAAATCACAAAGAACCCGAAAGTTTTTGGCTGCTGAAGATTTTCAGTGTGTGAAACGCTGAATTGTGAATATATAAATACTGAAACATCTAGAACTATGTACAGGCTATCATACCAGAACTATTTTATGCCGGCTTCGAAACTATTAAACCCACCAGCGTCTTCCATAACTTTGAGAAACATTTTTTCAAACGCTTTTCGCCCTAGTTCAACCTGTAATCCCCTGAAATTTGAAAATATTTTTATTGAATTGAAAAGCCTACAAAAGTACCTTTACTATGAGTATGGTGAAAACGTGGCTTTGAAACGATTTATGCATTCAATAATCGATCAAACTATAAAAATCACAAATAACCCGAATTTTTTTGGCTGCTGAAGATTTTCAGTGTGTGAAACGCTGAATTGTAAATATATAAATACTGAAACATCTAGAACTATGTACATATCAGAATTATTTTATGCCGGCTTCGAAACTATTAAACCCACCAGCGTCTTCCATAACTTTGAGAAACATTTTTTCAAACGCTTTTCGCCCTAGTACAACCTGTAATCCCCTGAAATTTGAAAATATTTTTATTGAATTGAAAAGCCTACAAAAGTACCTTTACTATGAGTATGGTGAAAACGTGGCTTTGAAACGATTTATGCATTCAATAATCGATCAAACTATAAAAATCACAAATAACCCGAATTTTTTTGGCTGCTGAAGATTTTCAGTGTGTGAAACGCTGAATTGTGAATATATAAATACTGAAACATCTAGAACTATGTACATATCAGAACTATTTTATGCCGGCTTCGAAACTATTAAACCCACCAGCGTCTTCCATAACTTTGAGAAACATTTTTTCAAACGCTTTTCGCCCTAGTACAACCTGTAATCCCCTGAAATTTGAAAATATTTTTATTGAATTGAAAAGCGTACAAAATTATCTTTACTATGAGTATAGTGGTGGCTTTGAAACGATTTATGCATTCAATAATCGATCAAACTATGAAAAATCACAAATAACCCGAATTTTTTTGGCTGCTGAAGATTTTCAGTGTGTGAAACGCTGAATTCGTAGCATATAACTACTGAAACATCTGGAACTATGTACAGACTATCATACCAGAACTATGTTATGCCGGCTTCGAAACTATTAAACCCACCAGCGTCTTCCATAACTTTGAGAAACATTTTTTCAAACGCTTTTCGCCCTAGTACAACCTGTAATCCCCTGAAATTTGAAAATATTTTTATTGAATTGAAAAGCCTACAAAATTATCTTTACTGTGAGTATAGTGAAAAGGTGGCTTTGAAACGATTTATGCATTCAATAATCGATCAAACTATGAAAAGTCAAAAATATCCCGAATTGTTTTGGCAGCTGAAGATTTTCAGTGTGTGAAACGCTGAATTTGTAGCATATAACTACTGAAACATCTGGAACTATGTACAGGCTATCATACCAGAACTATGTTATGCCGGCTTCGAAACTATTAAACCCACCAGCGTCTTCCATAAAATTGAAAAAAAAATTTTTCAAACGCTTTTCGCCCCAGTACAACCTGTAATCCCCTGAAATTTGAAAATATTTTTATTGAATTGAAAAGCCTACAAAAGTACCTTTACTATGAGTACAGTGAAAAGGTGGCTTTGAAACGATTTATGCATTCAATAATCGATCAAACTATGAAAAATCACAAATAACCCGAATTTTTTTGGCTGCTGAAGATTTTCAGTGTGTGAAACGCTGAATTTTGAATATATAAATACTGAAACATCTAGAACTATGTACAGGCTATCATACCAGAACTATGTTATGCCGGCTTTGAAACGATTAAACCCACCAGCGTCTTCCATAAAATTGAAAAACATTTCTTTCAAACGCTTTTCGCCCTAGTACAACCTGTAATCCCCTGAAATTTGAAAATATTTTTATCGAATTGAAAAGTTTACAAAACTACCTTTACTATGAGTATAAAGAAAAGGTGGCTTTGAAACGATTTATGCATTCAATAATCGATCAAACTATGAAAAATCACAAATAACCCGAATTTTTTTGGCTGCTGAAGATTTTCAGTGTGTTAAACGCTGAATTCGTAGCATATAACTACTGAAACTTCTGCAACTATGTACAGGCTATCATACCAGAACTATGTTATGCCGGCTTCGAAACTATTAAACCCACCAGCGTCTTCCATAAAATCGAGAAACATTTTTTCAAACACTTTTCGCCCCAGTACAACCTGTAATCCCCTGAAATTTGAAAATATTTTTATTGAATTGAAAAGCCTACAAAAGTACCTTTACTATGAGTATAGTGAAAACGTGGCTTTAAAACGATTTATGCATTCAATAATCGATCAAACTATGAAAAATCACAAAGAACCCGAAAGTTTTTGGCTGCTGAAGATTTTCAGTGTGTGAAACGCTGAATTTTGAATATATAAATACTGAAACATCTAGAACTATGTACAGGCTATCATACCAGAACTATGTTATGCCGGCTTTGAAACGATTAAACCCACCAGCGTCTTCCATAAAATTGAAAAACATTTCTTTCAAACGCTTTTCGCCCTAGTACAACCTGTAATCCCCTGAAATTTGAAAATATTTTTATCGAATTGAAAAGTTTACAAAACTACCTTTACTATGAGTATAAAGAAAAGGTGGCTTTGAAACGATTTATGCATTCAATAATCGATCAAACTATGAAAAATCACAAATAACCCGAATTTTTTTGGCTGCTGAAGATTTTCAGTGTGTTAAACGCTGAATTCGTAGCATATAACTACTGAAACTTCTGCAACTATGTACAGGCTATCATACCAGAACTATGTTATGCCGGCTTCGAAACTATTAAACCCACCAGCGTCTTCCATAAAATCGAGAAACATTTTTTCAAACACTTTTCGCCCCAGTACAACCTGTAATCCCCTGAAATTTGAAAATATTTTTATTGAATTGAAAAGCCTACAAAAGTACCTTTACTATGAGTATAGTGAAAACGTGGCTTTAAAACGATTTATGCATTCAATAATCGATCAAACTATGAAAAATCACAAAGAACCCGAAAGTTTTTGGCTGCTGAAGATTTTCAGTGTGTGAAACGCTGAATTTTGAATATATAAATACTGAAACATCTAGAACTATGTACAGGCTATCATACCAGAACTATGTTATGCCGGCTTTGAAACGATTAAACCCACCAGCGTCTTCCATAAAATTGAAAAACATTTCTTTCAAACGCTTTTCGCCCTAGTACAACCTGTAATCCCCTGAAATTTGATAATATTTTTATCGAATTGAAAAGTTTACAAAACTACCTTTACTATGAGTATAAAGAAAAGGTGGCTTTGAAACGATTTATACATTCAATAATCGATCAAACTATGAAAAATCACAAATAACCCGAATTTTTTTGGCTGCTGAAGATTTTTAGTGTGTTAAACGCTGAATTCGTAGCATATAACTACTGAAACTTCTGCAACTATGTACAGGCTATCATACCAGAACTATGTTATGCCGGCTTCGAAACTATTAAACCCACCAGCGTCTTCCATAAAATCGAGAAACATTTTTTCAAACACTTTTCGCCCCAGTACAACCTGTAATCCCCTGAAATTTGAAAATATTTTTATTGAATTGAAAAGCTTACAAAACTACCTTTACTATGAGTATAAAGAAAAGGTGGCTTTGAAACGATTTATGCATTCAATAATCGATCAAACTATGAAAAATCACAAATAACCCGAATTATTTTGACTGTTGAAGATTTTCAGTGTGTGAAACGCTGAATTCGTAGCATATAACTACTGAAACATCTGGAACTATGTACAGACTATCATACCAGAACTATGTTATGCCGGCTTCGAAACGATTGAACCCACCAGCGTCTTCCATAAAATTGAAAAACATTTTTTTCAAACGCTTTTCGCCCCAGTACAACCTGTAATCCCCTGAAAGTTGAAAATATTTTTATTGAATTGAAAAGCCTACAAAAGTACCTTTACTATGAGTATAGTGAAAACGTGGCTTTAAAACGATTTATGCATTCAATAATCGATCAAACTATGAAAAATCACAAAGAACCCGAAAGTTTTTGGCTGCTGAAGATTTTCAGTGTGTTAAACGCTGAATTTGTAGCATATAACTACTGAAACTTCTACAACTATGTACAGACTATCATACCAGAACTATGTTATGCCGGCTTCGAAACTATTAAACCCACCAGCGTCTTCCATAAAATCGAGAAACATTTTTTTCAAACACTTTTCGCCCCAGTACAACCTGTAATCCCCTGAAATTTGAAAATATTTTTATTGAATTGAAAAGCCTACAAAAGTACCTTTACTTTGAGTATAGTGAAAACGTGGCTTTGAAACGATTTATGCATTCAATAATCGATCAAACTATGAAAAATCACAAAGAACCCGAAAGTTTTTGGCTGCTGAAGATTTTCAGTGTGTGAAACGCTGAATTCATAGCATATAACTACTGAAACATCTGGAACTATGTACAGACTATCATACCAGAACTATGTTATGCCGGCTTCGAAACGATTGAACCCACCAGCGTCTTCCATAAAATTGAAAAACATTTTTTTCAAACGCTTTTCGCCCCAGTACAACCTGTAATCCCCTGAAAGTTGAAAATATTTTTATTGAATTAAAAAGCCTACAAAAGTACCTTTACTATGAGTATAGTGAAAACGTGGCTTTGAAACGATTTATGCATTCAATAATCGATCAAACTATGAAAAATCACAAATAACCCGAATTTTTTTGGCTGCTGAAGATTTTCAGTGTGTTAAACGCTGAATTTGTAGCATATAACTACTGAAACTTCTGCAACTATGTACAGGCTATCATACCAGAACTATGTTATGCCGGCTTCGAAACTATTAAACCCACCAGCGTCTTCCATAAAATCGAGAAACATTTTTTCAAACACTTTTCGCCCCAGTACAACCTGTAATCCCCTGAAATTTGAAAATATTTTTATTGAATTGAAAAGCCTACAAAAGTACCTTTACTATGAGTATAGTGAAAACGTGGCTTTATCGTAGGTGTATCTGGGGTGAAAAGCGTTTCAATAAGTTTTTACTTAATATTATGGAAGATATTCTCCACGACGCTCGTGGGGTAAATCACTTCTAATCCGGCATCATAATTAGTGCTTTCATGACAGCCTGCACATAAATCTTGGTGTTTCAGTATCAATACATGAATATTTCAGTAGTTAAAAAACTGACCTTCTTTATTTGGTCGGATTATTGGCTGCTAACTTTTGGCTGCTAAGTTCACACCGGTGCTACCTACTGGTAGTGGGCAAGAGCATTTGGACTGTCTATAGGTCATCGCGGCCAGTATATAGTCCAAATGTTTTTTTTTTTTGTAGTAGTAGTAGATAGCTTTTAGTATTAGTTGTTAAATCATCGTAGTATTTGGAAAATAAAGGCTTATAATTATTATTCAGTCAGTGAGTCAGGACTTTGAATTTTATATGTATAGATATAGATTACCTTTGATTATAGATATACCTTTGTAAATTAGAAAATAGATGTAGGTCCAGTTCGGTCGACAATAACACCATACCGCTAATCCCATTAACCACACAACGCTATAGACAGACCCTTCAATATTATTACTGTCATTAAACACCACCATTGCCATTAAACCCCGTCATTAGTACGTCAGAACCCCATCCGAGCTTCGATTATAACAGATTTGTCCATATAACAATAACATATCTGAGCATATCCATGTCTATGCAGAGAGGATCGGACCGCCATCATTCGTAGGGTCAGAGTCCCCTTGATATGCCAGCAAGTAATGCGCGATTTCACAGGCCACCCTAGCTTAATGGTACAAGTTATGAGAGCCAGTAAAAGCTGGAGTGATTTTGAAGTAACTTATACCAATAACAATAACGCCCAACGATCACATGCATAGATCCTGGACCCTAGGATTTATGCATACATCCAGGAACGACTAAGACACACCAAGACTCAAAACAAGTATTCACGCTTTTATTCTGTGCACAAATACTTGTCCTGCCGCGGGAACCTGCCGCCTCTGGTTTATGAGCTGACCTGCTCAACCACTACACCACAGAGGCTGTCTAACTTATAGTCACTTTACTAGCTGAAAGAAAATCTAGTTCAATTCATAAGCCTTTTGCATCTACTGCTGAACATGTGCTTTCCGCAATAGACCCAAATCTGGATGCCATAATCACTATTCTTGGTAAGTGTCTTGTGATCACAGTAGACACATCATCATCATCAGCTTACATTAGTCCACTGCTGGACATAAGGCACGCCACTGAGCCCAATCTTCAGCTTTGTTTTTCCAGGTACTGCTAGCAGTATACACGACCAGTCATCAATATGCCCATCATCAGCATCCAAATGTCCATAAGTACGGTAAATTCTTCCCATCAGAAGGTCATATGCTTGTTCCGCATAAAAAAACTAATTTTTAAGGCAAAAATTCGGTAAAACTGCCGAGCATTTTGTCCGCTTATAACATAGCTCCACCCCGACGTATGCACCGACACGTTTCACCGCTACCTCTGGCACAAGTGTGTATTTTAAATAGCCTTACGGACTACCCTGTTTACAACGGAATATTAGAAAACACATCTATGAATGCAGCGGCATGCGCGGGCCAAAACAGGTGGAGGCTTTCGCTTGGGAACTGCGAAATGTTATCGTAATCAACAAATATGTTTTATGCAGTCTTCAATAGATGAATTTTTAAGTAAAGGAAAAAATTTTAACTACAACTGGAGGGATCTCGTATCTAAATGTATTCTTTGCTTTTTCAACCGGTTAAACGGCGCAAGGACGAACTTACAGTTACATAAATATTAACCTATTCATTACATAAGAAATAAACGTCTACATTTTACATATTTATAATAAACTACTTGCGCCCCGCGGTTTCAAAAGAATAAAAAGTATTTTAATTAATTGCTCATCCCACATTTCACATTTCACTTTTCCGGAATAAAATGTAGGCTATATGTTAATCCAGTGTATAAGCTATCTTGGTACCAAATTTCATCTAAATCCATTCAGACGTTTGAGCGTGAAAGAGTAACAAATATACACACAAACACACATACATACTTTCGCCTTTATAATATTAGTGTGATGTGATGTGATTGGAGTTTTCAATGGACTTAGATTTTCGTTAGTTGATTCTGTTTTTCAAAACCTTAAATTAAATTAAATAATCAAACAAACCGTTCGGCTTAAAATTAAATTAGATGAAGTAATTTATTATTACAAACATCGTTTTAAAGATGAAAACAATCTATTTGAAAAATCCAAATTATTTTAATCCTGGTAAACAACATTGATATCCAAACTAGGAAAACCGGTGTTTTGGCATAGCAAACCGGGCAAAAAGTTTAAGTAATCTATAAAATAGTCTTGTAATAATTATTACAGCTTTAATTTAGAATTTAAATGGATGCTGTAATAATTACATGTCGCTCATCAATAACATATCGTAATTTACATCAGAAAATCAATTATTTCTCACCCGTTATCTATGATGGTGTGGGAGCTGTCGGTACTTGCGATAAAGGTGTTTTAAATTATGCTGTAATAAAACTAAATATTATAGTTCAAGTTCCGTGTGATTTATTTACATTTACTACTTTATTTTAGTATGAAATGTGCTTATCCTACCAGTCAGGGAACGGTTTAAGGACATAAATATTCTAACCGTGGCTAGTCAATACATTTACGAAAATTCGATGTACACTCATAAAATACTAGCTCTTTTCCCAGATATTGCGATATTCATAACTTCAATACTAGGAACAAAAATAAATTGAAAGTTCCAAGATTCAGACTGCAGAAAGATAATGGTTTATTCGTGGGTAATATACGCTTTAATAACAAGTTGCCAGGTGGTATCGAAAATTTGTCAATGCGTAAATTTAAATTATTCGTCAAATCATACCTTTTTTTACTTCAAACTTGTCTAGCATTTGACCACGCTCTCACTTGATGGGAAGTGACGATGCGATCGAAAGTGTAGCATGCTAGCCAAGTAAATACCAAACCTGATGAAAAAAGCCTATTACACAAAAAAATATTGTGTCGGACAAAAAACCTTGGCCCGAATATCCCAAGCTCAATGCTATGAAATCTTAGGTACCTTGCCTATTGCAGGTTGCTATATAATTTCAGTTTTCTGTTTGTAATTTTTATTAAGATAGTCTCAATATTCTTCTTGCACCAGCGTGAGTAATATATTTAATTATATAATGTCTCAATTGTAAATTGTAATCTTCTAAATAAATATAACTTAAAGGTGATTGACTGACCGACATAGTGATCTATCAACGCACAGCCCAAACCACTGGACGGATCGGGCTGAAATTTGGCATGCAGGTAGATTTTATGACGTAGGCATCCGCTGATAAAGCATTTTTCGAAATTCTATCCTTAAGAGGGTGAAATGGGTGGTTGAATTATTTGCCCATAGGCCACGTCGCGGGCGAAACTGCGGGCAGAAGCTCGTAAATTATAAATCTCTTTCTGTGGTGGGATGGTTGATTAATTGAGGTGGCGGGTTCGATTCCCGCGGCAAGACAAATTTTGCATAGAAATGTTTGAGTCGGGGTGTTGTAAGACAATGGTGCTCATAGTTCCTGTGACTCTAAGGACAGGGATCCCTAATTAAGGTCCAGGATCTATGAGATCGTTGGGCGTTATTATTATTATTATAATTGTAAAACATAGTGGAGTAAAGTTTCTTGTAGCTTCTTCTTTACAAATGTAATCGAAGTTTCAGATCGGAGTTTTCTGTTTTGCACTGTTTCGGATTGTTTGCACCAGTAGTGGGAAAGATAACCTTTTTTTTTTAAATAATATTCACATATGGCATCTAATGGGCTTGCTATATAATATTTGACATTAACCACTTTGTAATTTTATATACTTAGTACAATAACTTACTATTAAATACCTCCTTAATATCATTTTGACTTGTAAATGTGGTAAAATTTGCCTATTTGCAATAAAATCCTTTAACTTTGACTTTGAATCAACTTGTATACTACAATTTACAAATATTTAATAAAATGATCGAAGTGAACCAAAGTCTCTGGTTCTATTCTCAAAATCACTCGCGTACGAGTCGCATTCTTCAAGGAATCATTACAAAACTTGGTAATACAGGTTCTGCAAGTTTATGGACTTTTTTTGCCGATGGTGATTTTTTGGAGCTGTTTTTCCCCATAAAAGGAGGAATTTTGCTGCGTTACCATATATCCGCCAATTTTGATAATATGTGGCAGAAATATTGGGCACTTGATACTAAACCAATGCTACTAATATTTTCATTTTTTTCACGTTCAAACGGGTGCATGGATTTGGATGAAATTTTGAATATAGATAGCTATCTAGTGGAATGTGAAAAAAATGAAAATATCCAGTATATAAGCTTATATTACTGGATTAACACATTGGCTACTTTTACTACTTATAAAATTATAGGTCTTTACCTATGAAATTGCCGTTTTGTTTGAAAAAAGTTGAAGTATTTTTTTTTCGAACTTATTTATTTCTTTTATTCAAAGTAACCACCCCTGCAATCAATGCATCTTTGCCAACGTTGTGGCAGTTTATGGATGCCCTTCTTGAAAAAATCGGCAGGACGGGAGACAATAAACTCTTCAAAGGCGTTTTGTACTGCCTCTCGGGAATTGAATTTTTTTCCCGCTAAAAAGTTGTCCAAATTTTGGAAAAAGTAATAGTCGGTAGGCGCAAGATCTGGTGAGTATGGCGGATGAGGGAGAGCTTCCAAACCCAACTCATGGAGCTTAGAGACGGTCTGTTGTGCAGTATGGGGTCGCGCGTTGTCGTGAAGTAGCAGTGGAGACGACCGATTGACCAAAGCTGGTTGCAGACGTGTGAGTTTCGCCATCATTGTGGTCAGTTCTTCAATGTACACATCTGCAGTAATGCTCTCGCCGTTTTGTAAAAAGCTATGATGAATCACACCAGCACTAGACCACCAAACTGTGACCATCACCTTTCTAGGGGTCATTTTTCGTTTTGCACATTGCTTTGGTACCGAACCAGGATCAAACCAACTTGCTGAGCGCTTTCGATTGTCAAAAAGAATCCATTTTTCGTCGCACGTAACAATTCGGTTTAAAATTCCTTCATTTCTGTGCCTGTTAAGCAGCGCAAGGCAAGTCTCGACGCGTACGTTGCGCTGGCGATCGTTAAGTTCGTGGGGCACCCATCTATCAAGCTTTTTTATCTTGCCAATCTGTCGCAAATGGACCAATATTGTTTTGATGCTAACATCAAAAGCTGCTGCCAGCTCAGCTGTAGATTGAGATTCATCAGCTTCCACAATCACCTTTAATTCATCATTGTTGACCAAAGTTTCCGGACGACCACGAGGTTCATTTTTCAAGTCAAAATTCTCAGAACGGAACCGAGCAAACCAATAACGGGCTGTACGTTCGTTTGTACAGTTCTCTCCGTAAACGTCGTTGATGTTACGTGTCGTTTGTGCCGCGTTGGTGCCACGACGGAACTCATATTCCATAATTACACGAAATTTCAAAGTATCCATTATGAGGAAAAATGTTGAAATGTAATGAAAATACACCGCTAATCAATAAACAAAAGACTTATATTATAAATAGAATGTCATATTTTTAAAACAAAATGAATTTGAATTTAGAATTCATAGCCAATCAAAACTTTTTTTTGTTTGAAAAAGTCTGTACTGCAATACGGCAATTTCATAGGTAAAGACCTATTATTACAATTATTTGGTTTTAGTCAAATCACACTAGATATCTCTAGCTCTCAAACTACAAACAAATAGAGACTATCAAAGCTAACTGTTGTTAATGTAACTGGCGTAACTTTATTACTGTATTTGGATGATATCTTAATTGCTTTTGCAGTCTATGTAAATCATTTTAATCAAATTGCAAAATAACAAAGTATTTTTCATGAGTTTTTTTTTTGTATATTTATATAAAGGTTGACATTGGCATTTTATTTTTTAAAATTAGATTACGTATTATTTCCTACAACAAAATAATAGCTATGATTAAATTTTTAAATAATTAAAGGATATTTATATACATAGATAATTACTTAAATCGCAACGCGTCTTTATCCGCGGATAAAATATAGCTTATTTGTTAATCCGTAAACTACCTATCTATATTCCAAGGTTCATCTAAATCCATTCAGCCGTTTGAGCGTAAAAGGGTAACAATCATACATACACACATACAAATTTTCGCCTTTATAATATTAGTGTGATAAAATATAAAAATAACTCTATGGCCTTATGACAGCAATTATTGCCGAATCATTGTATACAATATTTGAATCAATTTTATAGAAGAGGATATAAATAAAAAGAAAAATAATAAAAAAATAAAAATTGTTTATTGCCAAAAAAAAAGTAAAACAAACTGGGTACACACAAATAATATTACATCTAACATAATATAATTAATTGGCAACAGGAGTATGCTCAGCACTATGCTGCGTAGAAATGTTCTACGCAGGGCTGGTTTTCAGCATAACCCAGTTCTCGAACAAAGGTCTTAGCCGAGTTTTAGCGAGTGTGCGCGGGTCATAACTTGGGTCACTTGTTTTATTATATTATATTACAGCTTACAAAAAATAAAATAAACTAAATTAGAGACAATAAAGCAAAAAAAAAAGCAATAAAAATTGAGTAAAAACAGTAAAATTTTTCAAAATTAACAATCGGGCAGTATTTTTCTAATTATAATTTAATAATAGTAAGTTAATATTATAGATTAATGTTAATGTAAAGAAAAAAAAAAAAACACTAACGAGTTCCATTCCAATGCTCATATGGACTGGTGGTGTGATGTACCAATAATAGGTTGCGTGAGGAAGTATGTGTGCTAGTGTGTGTGTGTGTGTGTGTGTGTGTGTGTGTGTGTGTGTGTGTGTGTGTGTGTGTGTGTGTGTGTGTGTGTGTGTGTGTGTGTGTGTGTGTGTGTTAAAGAGTGCCTTTTGTGAATGATTCGTAGGTATATGTGTGGAGAATGCTATGAATATAATTTATTTGAATCTAAAGGTTGTTTCAAACAGATTTTTGTAGTGCTCCAAAAGCAAATTTTTGTATCGAATTTTAAATGCACTGGGACTCATTCTCTTCCTGCTAGGAGGCGGAATATTATTCCAAATTTTGGAGGCACTGTATTTGAAGCAACCTTTAAATCCTGCGGTCTTGTGTTTGGGGATGTATAACTGGTTCAGGAATTTAGAGCGAGTGTTAACAGCGTGAATATCCTTATTCCAGGTTAGCTTATCAAAAAGGTAATCTGGTTTTTTGTTCCATAATACTCTTTGAGTCGTGCAGGCCAGATGAAGTTCTCGCCTAGCCTTCATATTTAATATATTGTTCTTAACGAGGTAAGGAGTAATATGATCTCGTCTGGGTATATAAAAACAGAATCTTGCACACGCATTTTGTACCCTTTGGATTGCAGCTTCTGTTTTTGCGTAAAGTCTTGGCCCATAGACTGCGCTACAGTAATTGAATGGCGACAACACCAGAAGGTCACACAACAACACCCTTACCTCTTGTGAAATATGTTTCCTTATATTATATAGAACCTTCAGTTTATAAAAAGCAGTTTTGATTTTTTCATTAACGTGTTTTACAAATCTCATTTCATTGTCAAATATAAGGCCAAGGTTTCTGGCTTCAGACTCGATCGGTATATCCACTCCATTGATGGATACTCTAGGGTTATGACGTTCCACATTAGCAATTTGAGTTTTAGTACCTAAAAGCAGCATTTTAGATTTAGAAGGATTCAGTATTAATGAATTACGTGCAGCCCATTTGTAAATTTCATTTAAATCATTATTTATTAAATCCATGGCCTTCAAAGTATCATTAGCAGAAAATGAATGATAAATTTGAGTGTCATCTGCATATAAATGATACTTGCAATTTTTTATATACTTTGGTAAATCAGCTGTAAATATTGAAAATAAAATTGGACTCAATATCGAACCTTGCGGCACCCCACGAGTTAATCTGCCCAATTCAGACTGTATCTTAATGCCGTCATGGGACTCTGTTTCTACATACTGCTCTCTGTTGAACAGATATGATTCGAACCACTTACATGCACTTTCTGAGACACCGTAGTATGAAAGCTTTGCAATTAACATAGCCGGATTCAAACAATCAAATGCACGAGAGAAGTCCAATAATATTAGAGCACTACATAGCCCCGAGTCTGACGATGTTATAACGTCATCGGTTACATGTAAACGGGGCAGTCTCTGTACCATGTCCCTTTCTAAAACCTGATTGAAACGAAGGAATTATATTTTCTGAATTGACATATTTTTCCAATTGATTAAACACTACTTTCTCTAAGACCTTTGATAGAACAGGAAGTATACTAATTGGTCTCAGATCCTTAAGCTGCTCTACCGATTGTGACTTTGGTATCGGCTTGACCAATGCTCGTTTCCATGATGCAGGAAAGATATTTTGTTCAATCGAGCGGTTTATGATTGCTGTGATGGCTGGTAAGGTCTCAGAAAGAGTAAGCTTTACCATGTCTGCATTGATTTGATCGTGCCCTGATGCGTTAGTACTAGTATGAAGAATAACTTTACCTATTGCTTCCATGGACACGGGATTTAATACAAATATACTATTAGTAGCTTTGTTTGTTTTAAAAAACTGAAGAGTCTCAATGTCTATACTTCCGTCGCCAGGAATAGTTAAAAAGTGATTGTTAATTAAATTTGGGTCATTCAAGTTTTCTGGAATAATTATGGGATCTTTGTTAATGGTTTTTATATTTTTGATGTATTTCCACATTTTTTTGGGTTGATTTATATTTTTATTTATGTAATGTGTGAAAAAAGCTTTTTTCTCTCTTTCTAATGCACCTATGACTAAATTTTTGAGGCTTTTATAATATTCTTTCGAGGTATCTGTTTTTTTAGTATGAGCATTTACTAGCGCTTTATTTCTTAATGACATCATAAACTTTATCATATCTGTTATCCATGGTTTGGGTGATTCTATTATTCTCTTTCGCTTAAGTGGAGCATGCCTGTTAAAAAGATTTATCATATTTTCGTTAAATTTTTCGATCATCAATTGAGGCTCTTCCATTAAGATAATATTATTCCATAGAGTTAATTGAAGGTCACTGTTAAAAGAATTTTCGTCAATATTTCTAAAAGAGCGGTTTTCTATGAATCGAGCACTCGGTTTGGGTTTTTTTATGTCAAACTATATATAAACAATATAGTGGAAGAAGTTAAAAATGCAGTTAAAATATTTACACTTGCTTCCGTGTAATAGTTCCGTGTGTAAGTTCCGTGTACCTGAGGTCTTTCTCATTTTGCTACATATTAAAGAACTGAGATTAAAACTTTAACGGGCAAAATGCATTTATTCTTTTAACTAACTATTACAATAATATAACAATAGGAGTTTTGGCGGGAAAACGAAAAAGATCGCGTCGCCGCATTGTATTATTTTCCAAAACTTGTGTTATTTTCAGTGTTAGTGCATAAAATTGGTGGCATTTTATTCGTTAAGTGCTGGATACAGGCATGAGTGTGGGAAAGTGGTATAATGATGGTGAAACGTTTCTTTTCGTGTTGTTTCCAAAACTCCATAGAAGCTTCTGGTAAAGTTGCCACCACTTTACTAGGAGTATGACTTGACTAGACTAGACTATGTCTTAACTTGATGACTTGGACTTGACACATTGTATGATATTAATTAACTTGAGATATTATCAATTACTTGACACTGGCTAAATATACAAGTGTGGAGCCAAAACCAAAAAAAAAAAGTTAAAAAACACAGCGCGATGTGGTCGCCAATCGACAAAGCCATTAAAAAAGTAAGTACATCGGCTTTTCTATTTTTTATAACAATAAAAATAAACAGACAGAAACAAAAGAAACTGTACCTATATAGGTCTTTTTATCAAAAGGATAATAGCGTTAATTAATAATCACGATAAACTTAAAAGCGCTAGAAATAACGACACATCGATAAGAGAGCCCTTAAAATGGACCAAACTATTGTCCAAACTAATCATTTATAATAATCTGGGATTTTAGACCTTACTGAAAAGTGTTACGTTTGAATTTCTATTGATTTAAAATATTGTTCCCAAAGTTTGTCCATCAAACATTTCACAACAACAGGTAAAAAGATGTGAAATATAAACAGTAAGTCAACTTTTCACGAAATGAATAAATGTATTTAGAGAAATATATTTACTTAAATCCAAAATGCAACAAGTTAAACAGTAAAATAGATAATGCAGAGTACAACATTTTAATTTACCAGGCAATGAATGAATGAATGATGAATGAATGAACGAATGAAGGAATGAATTGGTGAATGAACTGAATAAATTTATTTGCAGAAACTGTGTACAAATAATTCATACTTGTAATGTGTTAGTTTCCAGTATTTTAATTGCGTATTTAATTTATGAAAATGGCGTTTTTTTTCTACATAACACTATCCGTGCCAAGCGTTTAAATTCAACCTTTATTATGCAAATGGCTAATGAGTCGAACTTTTTACCAGCGTTTCCGTTTCCGAATAGTCATTATCATTTTTTCAAGAGGAGTTTTTAACAAGCTAATGCTGTTGGTCTCTATCGACCTTTACAGCGTCACTGGACAGGGTTTTCAAGAGGGACTGCGTGCGACATTGTCGACCACATACGCACTTATTTTTAGTAAAAATGTGGTCAAACCAAGTATAGTACCTATATAAAAAAAACTTCAACCGCTGGATAAAAAGGTAGAAATCAATCAATTAACCTATTCCCGCCAAGCAGTAGTGTGCAAGCAGTACTGTATTCCGGTTTGAAGGGCAATGTAGCTAAGTGAAATTACTGGGCAAATGAGACTTTATGATCTGATCTCACAGTCGTGTAATCTTTTTTTTTTTTTTTTTTTTTTAATCTTTTTTTTTTTAAGGGGCTTTTAAACAAAGTTTATGCCAGCCCCATTGTACCCTAATCGTGTAATCTTATTACCAGACTGTGCTGATGTCTCAGGATGATGTGCGCAGTGCAGCAGTCATGCGAAACTTTACATGTTGGAGTGGGCGGCCGTGTAACATCAGGTGAAAGACTAGCTCGTCACATCGTTCAATAACATAAATAAAAAAATAAAAAAAAATTAACCTATTTCGACTGGCCCGATAGCTCAGTTGGTAGTAACCCTGCCTTCTGAACTGTGGGTTGTGGGTTCGATCCCCACCCAGGACAAACATTTGTGTGACGAACATAGATGTTTGTTCTGTGTCTGGGTGTTATATTGTATTCTATGTATGTATTTACAAACAAAAAGTATCTAAGTACTTGTATCAGTTATCTGGTTCCCATAGTACAAGCTTTGCTTAGTTTGAGGCTAGATGGCGTTGTGTGAGACGTCCACACATATTATATTATTTGCTCAAGTACTTATTGTGCTAAATGTGTTACCTAAAATAATGCTTAGATTGTTTTTTGTAGTGTAATATTATAAGAATGTAGTAGAAATTACACCTCAATATATTTTGCAAGAAACAGTTTACTGTTTATACAGTGTAACAGGTTCATTATTTGTCAAAGGTGTTTAACACACGTCTTTACTTGTACCCACATTCAACTGACCCCTTTCTTCTTCCACCTTATTTTATAAGGAAGTTCAATCTAAGCTGGATGTGTTATTATTGTATACTTTGTCATTTGGTTAGTGTCGGGTAAATAGATAAAGACATATGGAAAATAAATCATACATAGATCGTTAAAAGCATCCTTTAGTAGATAGTGTTTTTACCACTTTTACTTTTTAGTCTCTCTAGTAGTGGGATGTCATTCTTCATCTGTATCTGTCGCCATTATATGTAATAAAATTTATCAATAACTCTGACTAGAGTTTTTGCGGGAACGCGAAAAAGATTGCGTCACCGCATTATATTATTTTCCAAAACTTGTGTTTTTTTCAGTGTTAGTGCATAACATTGTTGACATTCTATTCCTTAAGTGCTGGATTACAAGCGTGAGTGTGGGAAAATGGTATAAGGATGGTGAAACATTTCTTTTCGTGTTGTTTCCAAAACTACATAGAAGCTTCTGGTAAAGTGCCACCACTTTACTAGGAGTATGACTTGACTAGACTAGACTATGACTTAACTTGATTACTTGGACTGTGACTTGACTTGACACATATATATATGACGGCGGCTACGTCCAGTTATAAACTCTATGCGCAGCGATCGAGCACCGTAATTTACCCTGTGGTGGCATTAAATTTATTACAGTGGCAGCACCGGCAACTGTCATGGCGCCCCTACCCGTCTGGCTATAAAAAAGGACCGTTCGGTGTACTACGGATCATTCTTGTTCCAGACACGGCGAAGTGTGGACATGCTGAAGGCCTATACTTATATAGGTTGCAACCTACGCAGAACCCGTTCTGTCTACATCAGAAGTGGGATTGCCCATTTCTACATCAATCTTCAAGCAACGCGACGTGACGTGAATGATGACGTGCGGCGGGTGATACTAATATCAAATTTAGTTGCAGGGTTAACCCGGACCAGTGAAAAAAAAGAGAATATAAGTTATGGTAAAAAAAGAGAAAAAAGTTAAAAAAAAAGTGAAAAAAGTAAAAAAAAAGAGAAAAAAAAAGAAAGAAAAGAGAATGATGACAAAAAAACGTGTGTCTGAATGCTAAAGGGATAATCTATCCGGTCTAGCACTAATTGGTATTCGATGGAATGATGATTATTGGTTGCTAAAGGGATATCTATCCGGTCTAGCACTATCCGGTCCATTTTTATAAATGAAGGGATAAGGTATTAGTTTGATGATTTTTGGTTGCTAAAGGGATATCTATCCAGTCTAGCACCATCCAGTCCATTTTTTTTGTAAATGAATGGATACTGATGGTCCTGAAGGGTTAACCCTTCAACTACAACTCTTTGTAAATGGCCTTTGTGGAGAGGAGACCAGGGTTAACCCTGACGATGACTGGAAGGTAAAAATGCTTTTGACTAATCAAATTGAAACCTGATCTTTTGACTTTGACTCCAAGTTTAACTCAATTTAATTATCAGGATGAACGAGCAATAACACTGATACTTATGTCCCTCACCAGGTAGAGGTACAAAAGTGAACCTGAGCGTACGAGGACGTACGCACGTCAGTATGGCCGTGACGGCGGCTACGTCCAGTTATAAACTCTATGCGCAGCGATCGAGCACCGTAATTTACCCTGTGGTGGCATTAAATTTATTACAGTGGCAGCACCGGAAACTGTCATGGCGCCCCTACCCGTCTGGCTATAAAAAAGGACCGTTCGGTGTACTACGGATCATTCTTGTTCCAGACACGGCGCGGTGTGGACATGCTGAAGGCCTATACTTATATAGGTTGCAACCTACGCAGAACCCGTTCTGTCTACATATACAATATTAATTAACTTGAGAAATTATCAATTACTTGACACTGGCTAAATACACAAAAGTGTGGATCCAAAACAAAACATAAAAGTATCAAGATGTATCTATGTACCTAAGTATGTAAGACAGTGTAAAATAAAAGCTGATAAATCAATATAACTTATAAGATCTATGGGGCATGGTCCCGGCACGGTATACCGTTATAGGTACCTAGCAAGGAGAATACAGCTGCCCATTCTCTGTAGATTCAAGGGAATATCTAAAGAATGAGCAAAAGAGCGTAAGTCGTAAGATACGTAACCGCGGATACCCACGGGAGGATATGTGGTGATCCTATTCTCACACTGCCACAGTCCATAGTTTTGTAGGGACACACGTTTGTTTACGTTGACGTCGCCAGCGCCGACCTATTTAAGGGGCGCGGGATTTAATTAAAGTAGAGTTGCACGAGAGCTGCACGAAAGTCGCGTAAGTCGTAAGATACCTACCCACGGATACCCACGGGAGGATATGTGGTGATCTTATTCTCACACTGCCACAGTCCATAGTTTTGTAGGGACACACGTTTGTTCACGTTGACGTCGCCAGCGCCGACCTATTTAAGGGGCGCGGGATTTAATTAAAGTAGAGTTGCACGAGAGCTGCACGAGAGTCGCGTAAGTCGTAAGATACCTACCCACGGATACCCACGGGAGGATATGTGGTGATCCTATTCTCACACTGCCACAGTCCATAGTTTTGTATGGACACACGTTTGTTTACGTTGACGTCGCCAGCGCCAACCTATTTAAGGGGCGCGGGATTTAATTAAAGTGGAGTTGCACGAGAGTTGCACGAGAGTCGCGTAAGAGTAGCATTCGGAGACGCGTGTCCTCACATACTCCGGGCTTACTCATTTTATATTGTTAATTGAAGAGGTGAGAACAAAAAGGGTTTAACTGATTTTTTTCACAAAATGACTTATGGGTATCGTTGGATTCAGCGTGAAATTATCTACAATAATACATTCTCAAAATACCGAAAAGAGGCTTAAATCTCGAGATTGTCGATTCTCGTGAGTCTAAAAACGGTTTATCTGACACAGGAATACAGTTCGCTTAACATAAGAACATTATTATATTTATTATATTCTATTATATTTTTATAGTAATTGTACGAACTAGTACTATATTTTGTATTTTAAAATAGAATTATTACATTTTCAAGCAACTGAAACTTACATAAACCTTTTCTATTACTTAATACGCACTCTACAATAAAATGAGGCCGTTGAAGTTTAAAGTAAATTTTCTCGAAACTATCAATTTGACAGTTAAACCCTTTTTATTCTCAACCCTTCAATTATGTGTTCGGTTCGCGAGGACAATATATGTGGTAAAAAGTAACAATTCAACTTTTATTTACCCCATTCCGGTAGTGAGATTATTAGTGAACAAAGGGACCTTAACAGCCTTATTAATAAACACGAACTAGCTTTAGACTAGTTACACCATGTTTTGTCTCTTTCGATCCAGTTAAATATTCCAGTAGCAAAAAAAGGACAAAAGCTGAAGTAACTAATCTGAGACTAATATCCGTTTATTAATAAGGATGTTAAAGTTTTACATATAAGTTATATTGACTTTCCAGCCTTATTTCACACTGTCTTGCATACTTAAATAGGCACGCTGATACTTGGTTAATGGTTGATAATTGAATTTAATAATGGAAACAGTTAATGCAGTCAATATATTTTGCCAAATGCAACGACAACCAATAAATCGACGAGTCGCCTCGCACATCATCAGCCAGAATGCAATAAAGTCAAAACGACTCCTGCGCAGTCAAAACAATCGCCACGTGTGCTTACAAGTCGATTATCGAGTAGGTAGGACAAATCAAGCATTTGTTTATTCAGTACTAGCGCCCATCCCGGCTTCGCACTGGTTTTTTATATATGCCTATGTTAATCAGGGATAATGTAGGATTCTAATGGTGAAAGAATTGTTCAATTCGATGTTGTATTAGAGCCTATTCAATGCAAACAAACAATCAAATCTATCCTCTTTATAATATTGTTTTAGATACTAGCTGTTTCACTTTAGTTTCGTTTATGTTAATCAATTCAATGTCGTATTATATAGTGATAAGAATGTGGAAGAAAGTTTCTCTAATGGCGATCATGAGCCGGAAGACGCGGTAGACACCCCGAAACTGGCGTACTCAAAAAGGCTGGTAGTGGAAATCAACTACTATTTTTCGTATGAGAGGAAGTTATATCATTGGTCAAGTGTGTTTATAGTCAATGGCAGTAGCTCTGCCTTCTGCCTTCCGACAGTAGTGGCCGATGGCTTAACCTGTCCTGAGAAGCACAGCAGCACTATTCTAAATACCTCCTTTTGAAGTAAAACTCCTATGCACGCTTGACTTGGTGAATAAGCTGGTGAATGCGAGGCGAACAGAAGTTGAAGTTAATTCACGTAGATATCCATTGTCATAATAGCAAAGTAAAAAAATTGTATTATTGTTTTTTTAATGCTGCTCCCTGACCCTGTCCGTGCTTTTTTAAATATATACTTATTTGGTTACTGTATTTTTTTCATAAATCCGATAGGTACAGTAGGGACATCTATATTATATTTCTTACAATTTTGGGCACTTTGTAACATTTAAATGGAGTTTTGGCGGGAATGCGAAAAAGATTGCGTCACCGCATTGTATTATTTTCCAAAACATGTGTTATTTTCAGTGTTAGTGCATAAAATTGGTGGCATTCTATTCCTTAAGTGCTGGATTACAGGCGTAAGTGTGGGAAAATGGTATAATGATGGTGAAACGTTTCTTTTCGTGTTGTTTCCAAAACTCCATGGAAGCTTCTGGTAAAGTTGCCACCACTTTACTAGGAGTATGACTTTGACAAGACTATGACTTGACTTGATGACTTTGACTTGACTTGATGACTTTGACTGTGACTTCAAACATATTTGCGTGAAATATTATTAACTTGTTAAATTATTAATATATACACACGTATTATAATACACGTAAGTGTGGAGCCAAAAAAAAAAAAAGACAACATTTAAATGTCGGGATTGTATTATTATGTTGGTATGTCCGGTAAAAAGACAATTTACAATTGTTAAGATGACGATATTGACATTAAGCAAAGCAAAAACCAAGTTACACCGGCCGATAGATGGAGCTAAACTAAAGAAGTTTCACTTCAGTCGTGTGATCTAAAGCACACTCGTTTGTTTTTGTAGCAGTCACCTATCTCCGATCATCGGCTATCAAGCTATAAAGGCGCTACTACATACGAGTAGATTACGAAAACACTCAATTGCTGATATTTATTTATATATTTTTTTATATATAATTTTTTTTTTTTTTTTATATATTTATGCGCCACCGTTACATGGTTAATATCCCACATGTGCGAACAAAGAGATTTGGCTCTACATTTATCATGCGAACAGCCAAAGAGTGGAACGCTTTACCGGCATCCGTATTTCCCGAAACCTACAACCTTGGAGTCTTCAAATCGAGAGTGAACAGGTATCTTCTAGGCAAGCGTGTTACATCCTAGACCACATCATCACTTACCATCAGGTGTGATAGTGGTCAAACGCGAGCCTATCAATCAATATAAAAAAAAATTTTGAATGAGTGACAATTTAGTTATCTTCTAGTCTATTCTAGTCTATTATGAGAATAAAAAGGATTTAACTGATTTTTTTGACCAAATGACTTATGGGTATCGTTGGATTCAGCGTGAAATTATCTACAATAATACATTCTCAAAATACCGAAATGAGGCTTAAATCTCGAAATTTTGAGTCTAAAAATGGTTTGTCTGTCACAGGAATACAGTACGCTTAGCATAAAAACATTACTTTATTTCTTTTATTATATTATATTTTTACAGTAATTGTATGAATTAGTACTATATTTGGTAATTTTAATAAGAAATAAAACATTTTCAAGCAACTGAAACTTACATAAACCTTTTCTATTACCTTATAAGCACTCTACATAAAAATAACGCCGTTGACGTTTAAAGTCAATTTTCTCGAAACTGTCGATTTGTCAGTTAAATCCTTTTTATTCTCAACCCTTCAATTATTAGTAGGTTTAGGTGAAGGTTAAGGTTTATTAGTAATCGTATTGTTTTAAGACGTATAGTAATGTGTGTTAAATGTAACTTTATTAACGAACTGAAACGAGAACTACTCACGTTTGTGTTATCTAATGTGTAATTATTGTTTTTCTTAATCTAGTATACAACGTAAATAGTGTAGTATTTTTGTAGTTTTCATTATCAAATCAAATCAAATCAAAATCAAATCATTTGTTTATTTGCAAGAATACACAATATACAATTTGGCTACAAGGTCACATAGTATAAATAGTGGTTACGTGCATTCAGCCTGCATGCAAATATTAAAAATAATATTTTATTACAACATTAACATTTGTTATTACATGTTAAATATTCTTTGACACTATAGAAACATTTGCCTAAAAGCCAGTCACTCTAAATGTTTTTTAAATATATTACCTTCCAAAGATTTAATTTCATAAGGAAAATTATTAATAATAGTTATGCACATGTTATATACATTTTTCTTATAAATGTCTTTACGGCAAGGAGGTTGGTACAGCAGGTTCTCGAACTTAGATCTTTTTTGTCTAGTAATGACATCACTTCGATTTTTAAAGAATTCGGGGTGAGTCTTGATGAAAACACAAAGGTCCCTAATATACATGCAAGGCAGAGAAAGAATATTGCATGCTCTAAAAAGTGGCATTTTATTTCTAAGTGTGAAGACTTTTTAATGTCTCTATTCTTATTTAATTTTATTATATATTTTAGCTCATAATAGTCGATAGTCTTCAAAAACCTAATAAATAAATAAATATAATCGCATTTTGTTCTACAGCATTTTGTAGGAATGTCCCATTTTCAAATATAGCTTTTAAATTCCGCGGCACAATGCAGTTATTAAGGCAAGCGGATGTTTCGAAGACTGCAAACTAAATAGGGCTGCCAGTAACAGTTATTTACAGTCACAGATTAGAGAAAAAATTTACTATCTGTGGGCTATGTAGATGTATTTTTAAGGATGTTTGAAGCGATGATGATAATATAGTGACCCCCGAAAACTGAGCAGGTGTTTTAGGATTAACTTTTTATCAAATTTATTTAGCATTTAGACAGGTAATACACAAATATGTGTATTACATGTGCATCATAGTTCTCAAATGGATGAACATATAAATTGAAGGGGTGAGAACAAAAAGGGTTTAACTGATTTTTTTCACAAAATGACTTATGGGTATCGCTGGATTCAGTGTGAAATTATCTACAATAATACATTCTCATAATACCGAAATGAGACATAAATCTCGAGATTTCGAGTCTAAAAACGGATTATCTGTCACAGGAATACAGTTCGCTTAGCATAAAACATTATTATATTTATTTTATTATATTATATTTTACAGTAATTTTATGAATTAGTACTATATTTAGTATTTTAAAATAGAATTAAAACATTTTCAAGCAATTGAAACTTACATAATCCTTTTCTATTACTATATAAGCACTCTACATAAAAATGACGCCGTTGAAGTTTAAAGTCAATTTTCTTGAAACTGTCAATTTGACAGTTAACCCCTTTTTATTCTCAACCCTTCAATTGTTAGTCGACTTCAATAAGTGAATGGAGGAGTTTTGGCGGGAATGCGAAAAAGATTGCGTCGCCGCATTGTATTATTTTCCAAAACTTGTGTAATTTTCAGTGTTAGTGCATAAAATTGGTGGCATTCTATTCGTTAAGTGCTGGATTACAGGCGTGAGTGTGGGAAAATGGTATAATGATGGTGAAACGTTTCTTTTCGTGTTGTTTCCAAAACTCCATAGAAGCTTCTGGTAAAGTTGCCACCACTTTACTAGGAGTATAACTTTGACTAGACTATGACTGGACTATGACTTGACTTGATGACTTCGACTGTGACTTGACACATATTTGCGTGAAATATCATTAACTTGATAAATTATTAATTACTTGACACTGGCTAAATACACAATAGTGTGGAGCCAAAACATAAAAAAAAAAGTGAATGTGGTTTTTAATTCGTTTGTATTTTTCCCAATGTTTGTTGCATATACTCCGTCATGAAACAGAGCTATAAAATATTTTAGGTAAGCTTTCCAGAAATATAGGATGGCTATCTGATAGCTATATTTTTATTACATAAACAAATAAAATTCTTCAAAAAGTAGACAGTCGTGAAAACTAAAATTAAATATTTCAAAAAATGACAAAATTGCAGGCATTTTAACATACAGGAATTGAAAGAGACAGTTCTAACACGCAGTGATTTTTTTTTTTATGTTTTGGCTCCACACCCCGTGTATTTAGCCAGTGTCAAGTAATTGATAATTATCAAGTTAATGATATTTCACGCAAATATGTGTCAAGTCACAGTCGAAGTCATCAAGTCAAGCCATAGTCAAGTCATAGTCTAGTCAAAGTCACACTCCTAGTAAAGTGGTGGCAACTTTACTTAAAGCTTCTATGGAGTTTTGGAAACAACACGAAAAGAAACGTTTCACCATCATTATACAATTTTCCCACACTCACACCTGTAATCCAGCACTTAACGAATAGAATGCCACCAATTTTATGCACTAACACTGAAAATAACACAAGTTTTGGAAAATAATACGATGCGGTGACACAATCTTTTTCGCGTTCCCGCCAAAACTCTGCAGTGATTTCAGTTACCAGTCTTCATAGAACTTTCTTACTAAGCTGTGGTACCTCTATGGTAGCTCTACATACAATCTCTTTGGTATGTGACGTCACAAATTATGCGTTCATAGTAGCCGTGAGGAAGCTCCGAAGAGAAGAGAAAGAGGCAGGAAAGAACTTTAAAAGCCTACTACTCCGTGATTTTTTTTTACCGATTTTACTTATTTTTTTCAACTATTATTTTCATTTCAGCTACCTACTTTATGAATAAATATTCGCTAGTTCATTTTTAATAGAAGTCAAATAGCCTAAGTAAACAGTGAATTTGCGTTTTTTAAACATATAATTTTAGAATTATAGACATAAGAAATATAATTATTAGAAGTTAGGTAAAGAAAAGGCATTCTATGACATTTTTCGCTATTGTTTACGTACATGTTTGACTTTTTTCGGAGCCAAAATGATACTCCGAAGCAAAAGAAAACAAGTGACAAGTATAAAAAACTCACAATTTTTCGAAACTAATAAATAAAAAATATTGTGAAAATAGCAAACCTACAACTGGCAACCTTATGTATAAGAATAATGCATTTTGAGGATAGTAGCGCGTTATCGGCTGTCAACAGACTCCACGACTGTCGCAGTCAAACTGCGAATTGGGTATTTTGCGCAACACTTCCAGGCTTCGACTATTCGAATAGTCAAATACCACAGTGCCAAAATAAGTTAAGCACCTATTTTGGCACTGTGGTCTTTGACTATTATAAAAGATATACCTAGGTGGATATAATATGGTTGGTAAGCACGTGTAATAAAGGTTATTACAGGTGCTTACCAACTATATTATTATTATAGGCGCCTTAAGCGAGGTGACGCTGTAAAGGTCGATAGAGACAAACAGCATTAGATCGTTCAAAAAAAAACTCTCCGTGCATTCATTTATCCTTCCGATCATCCGTCCTTTTTTTTCTCACAATACGTTCCAAAAAAATCATTCACCATCATTATGTATCACTTTCCCACATTCATGCCTGTAATCCAGCACTTAACGAACAAAACACCACCAAATTTATGCACTAACACTGAAAATAACACAAACACAAAATTCGTGTTCCCGACAAAACTTCTAAAAAAAGAATACTAATAACGACCGACAACGATAAATGATTAGCAAAACAACAGTTTATTACCAAACAATAATAGGTACATTTCAGCAATAAACAACACCAATATATTTTGTGTAGGTATTAATTAAGACCTTACCAGTGAATATTAAATTAAACTCGCCCGCAAATTATTGAGTCGACTCAAGATAATCTGTTTAATGCAAGCTAAACTCGGCTCGTATTTAAGTAATAATTAAACGAAGATCAACTGGCTTTTGTAGGGATGGGACATCTTAGGATTTAAAAAGACTTGTGACTTTCAGTCTTGATTTTAAATATATGAATATTAATTTCGTTTAAACCTATGTATAGTTATTAGTTACAACTCTTAATCTACAAGCATAGATTTAGTCAATAGATTGTAATGAGATTGTCTAGTTGTTAGTAAAACAGTGGAAATATAAGCTACGAAAAAAAAACTTTTTTGCATTTTGTAAAATTGTACAGTAAGATTGTAATATTTGAATAAAATTAACTACACATTCACAGTTTATTAGGCTAAGTTTTTGACAAATAAAATAAAAAAATAAATCGCACCATCCGACGCTGCCAGTTCGGATTATTACCTCCAATAATCGCAAGCGCACGCGCGTTTCAAGTTGTATATACTAAAACTATTGTCTAAATCAATTATTTAGAGTCAACTGACATCTTACAGCAGACATTCAAAGTTTAGTGTTGTTATAAAAAATTATTCTGCCTGCATTTTAAAATAGGTGGTTATATTATACTTTTGCTTAAAAACAAATAGAACGCCTATAATAAAAAAAATAGTTAATTCGAATATTTATTTATTGTATAATTATTATTTACTTAAAGATTTACACTTACGCATGAAGATCATTGCCATAGTAAAAATATCAAGACTTAAAAAGTGGGGACTCAAGACTAGTGTCAAGTGTTGGCGCATCACTAAACTCGCCAGGATTCGATTCCGACGGCTTTGTTCTTGTTCTTTTGATATTCGAGTAGCTAAATTGGGTGTTACTTGTTTGTGGGTTAATTTAGTGCCGAATGTCGTTACTGTTTGTATGTTTTTGTTGGTAGCGAATAAGCGAATATACATAAATAGTAGTAGGTATTGTTGTTATTTTTATTAGTAGGTATTGTACATTGTACTATTATTGTAAATGGTATTTAGTTATGTTGAAAGGTGTTAGTTAACGTAGATCTCCATTGTCAACATAACAAAGTTAGAAATTACTTACAACTTATTATTAAGTTGGTATGTCCGGTAAAATGATAATTTACAATTATTGTCAAGATGGTGATATTAGCATTAAACAAAGTTATACCGGCTGATAGATGGAGCTAAAAAGTTTTACTTCAGTCGTGTGATCTAAAGCACACTCGTTTTTTTTTTGTACGTATTTAATAGCCAGTTTATTTAACGGCCTAATGCTGTTGGTCTCTGAAGCACCTATATCCTACCTTTATTTAAATTCAATTAAAAGGAACGTACTGATATTTAAAAAATTTATTGCCGTCGCTTTGCTATCTGCACGTGTAATAGAGTCCATGGGCGAATTTTCCTTAATTTTATCTATTTGGGAAAAAATAGATTTTTACCCTTTTAATCTTAACAAAATCTTTTGTATTCAGTTTGAATGAATTATGATCTACGCCTTAACCTACAAACATAAAAAAAATTACTTAAAAAAGTGAGCGATTGTATTTATTTTATTTTGAAACATACAACGTAATATTATTTAATAAACATAAAACAATAAAAAGGGAAATCAATATCAATTCCTGTCAATATCATATTGTTTTATGTTTATTAAATAATATTATGTTGTATGTTTCAAAATAAAATAAATACAATCGCTCACTATTATTTCATAAAACAAATGACTTAAAATATATTATTTTTAATATAGCTGCGGACATTGAAAATCAAAAAAGGAAGAGCATAGGGGTACTTGGGGGCGGTAGACTTAATCTACAAAAAACTGGCAAAATTAACAGAGTAAGCGCAAAACCAGTTTGAGATAAAAATATGATCTGCGATTTTCAACTATAAACAAAGCCCTGTAAAGACTCCCTAAAAACTTAAATGTTTAATTTGGCTGCCGCTTTAAGATGAAAATAATCAAGGCGGAAAGTCGAAAATAAAAATATTGTTTTACCATTAATTTACTCAAATAAGTACGTATCTTCAATCAGTTTCCATGATAATTATCTATTTAAGTTCTACCGTCTACCGACAGGGTTTAACTAAGTTTAACCAAGTTGGAATTTAAATCAGAAGTCAATATTAGCAGAGTGAATAATAATTAACAAGTCAGCAAAGATTAAATGCACCAGTTTCTTAGAAAATTAAAGTATATTTACGCCCCAAAAATAAATAATTATAATTAAATAATAACGCACAACAATCACATACATAAACCATGGACCCTAACTAGGATTTTCCCCACAATACCCACACTAAAAAAAATAGCAAATACTTGTGGCATTTTTTCTGTGCACAAATACTTGTCCTGCCACGAGAATCGAACCCGCAGCCTTCGGGTTATGAGCCGACCTTTTTTTTTGTTTTTCGTGAAGCGACCTGCTCAACCACGACACCACAGAGGATGTCAAAATTACCAAAAACTAGACTCCACGCTATTTATATATTTAGCCGGTTTGATTAAAAATGTCGTCTACTTATGTTTGTTCTAGAACAGACATACTTTTTCATTAAAAAACGTTAAATAACGCCGAATTTTTCCTCTTCTTCTCGTGTAGTCATGTAGCTTTATGACCGATTCTCGTTAATTTAAAACGAGGTCAAAATTATGGCTTCAGACTTGCTTACGATAACACCCGCGAATGACGTCCTAGCGTGTTAAAGCAAAAAGGAAGAGGACTGCTTTTGAGATTGCCATCGCAAAAATACCTATGTACCTAGATACTACAAAAAAATAACGAATAGGAGTTTTGGCGGGAAAACGAAAAAGATCGCGTCGCCGCATTGAATTATTTTCCAAAACTTGTGTTATTTTCAGTGTTAGTGCATAAAATTGGTGGCATTTTATTCGTTAAGTGCTGAATTACAGGCATGAGTGTGAGAAAGTGGTATAATGATGGTGAAACGTTTCTTTTCGTGTTGTTTCCAAAACTCCATAGAAGCTTCTGGTAAAGTTGCCACCACTTTACTAGGAGTATGACTTGACTAGACAAAAATAACTTAACCTGATGACTTGGACTGTGACTTGACTTGACACATAACATATATCTAATATTAATTAACTTGAGATATTATCAATTATTTGACACTGGCTAAATACACAAAAGTGTGGAGCCAAAAGCAAACAAAAAAGAAAAAAAAGAACGAATGTGCTTTAGACCACACGACTGAAGTAAAACTTCTTTAGCTCCATCTCTCTTGCCCCTACAGTAATATACAATACGTAACTTTGTCTCTCTTTCCATCTTCTTTGAATATGCTTTGTTTAATGTTAATGTCGCCATCTTGACAATTGTAAATTGTCATTTTACCAGACATACCAACATATTAATACAAATTTTTAGTAGCCTTGACTTTGTTATGTTGGCAATGAAGTTGGCAACGTGAACCAGTACCATGTAATAATAAGTAAATAATAAGTTACTCTATGACCAGTACGATTTCCGTAACAGCTTACTCCGCACCTATATGTTATTCATAATATTTTTCAATATTATGAGACACACATAGAGATGGGACATTAAAATAATATGTTAAACGTATCACGATAATGTCTCAAGCATTCAATTTAAAATTAGAAACTAAATTGTCAGTTATGCCCCTTTTCAATAGCATCATATAAAAGTACCCTTTACATTGGTCAAAGTAACCGCCGCGGTTTTTATGCAAATTTTATGTGAGCCTGTCAATATCATTAGCGTTTAAAATGATATTACAGTTTCATGAGCAGATACTATCTATGCAAAATGTTACTATGTGTGTAGCTTCAAAATATTGTTTTATTTATTAGATAAGTTTGCGTTTGACCACAATTCAAGGGGTGAGAATAAAAAGGGTTTAACTGTTAAATTGATAGTTTCGAGAAAATCAACTTTAAACTTCAACGGCCTCATTTTAATGTAGAGTGTTTACTAAGTAATAGAAAAGGTTTATGTAAGTTTCAGTTGCTTGTTAATATATTATTCTATTTTAAAATACAAAATTTAGTACTAAGCCGTACAATTACTGTTAAAATATAATATAAGATAATAAATATAATAATGTTTTTATGCTAAGCGAACTGTATTCCTTTGTCAGATAAACCGTTTTTAAACTGAAAATCTCGAGATTTAAGCCTCATATCGGTATTTTCAGAATGTATTATTGCAGTAAATTTCACGCTGAATCTAAAGATACCCATAAGTCATTTTGTGAAAAAAATCAGTTAAACCCTTTTTAATCTCACCCTTTCATTATAATTAGCCGAGTCTGCACCAAAAAAAAAATACTTATAGGAATCCTGTTTACTCACATATTGAAAACTTCAGATCATAGATTTCAAATAAGATTATATTCGTAAATAAAGACGCCAGTAGACTTAGCAGGTAATTTATTTTATTATCATAATTTGACATTATAAGTAAGATTTTATACATAAATACGAAATATAAATTAATAATTAACAAACGCAAAGCGTAAAAAACTGAGTTCAGACTTGTATGGTAGTCTCATGGATGCCATTGTCAAAACTGGTCAAAGTCAAAGTCAAAAGATTTATTGCAAATAGGCTATTTTTAGCACTTTTACAAGTCAAAATTATATTGAAAAAAAGTTCTCTTTCACACTACTGGTGCTAGCAATCCGGCACAATGTAGAACAGAAAAATCCGATCCAAAACTTCGATTACATCTGTAAAGAAGAAGCTACAAGAAACTTTACAGTTGATATGGTACTTAAATGGGACCCCACGAGAAGCACCAACTTTCAAAATAAAAAATCATCAAAATCGGTTTAACCAGACGAAAGTTATGAGTTAACAAACATTTAAAAAGAAGTCGAATCCACCATCCCCTTCAAAAAAAGAAAACTTTCTCAACGTTCTCTTTTTTGAAGTGGATTGAAAACTAATAAATCAGTCGTTTTATAGACATTCGAACCGAATTACTGCATTCAAACAGTTACGATTCTTAGGCAAATTGAAAGTCTTCTTAAAGAAACCTGTCGTATCGTATAAAGCCTGAATTTAAGTGTATCGACTGACGACGAGTCACTTAAGGCTAAATGTACATATTTGCCAACATAACGGTGTCGGGTTTCCTACGCGTATCGAGAGAAGATTATCAACTAGGGAGGAGAAATTATGACAAAATCAGTTTCAGTGTAATTAAGCTTAGAGCAATAAATTTAGATGCGGTTCGTTCACATAATTTATAAAAATATAAACATGTTTTTCTTTCTTTTTTACCTATAAAGCTATAAAAAAGGATCATTAAAAAGGTACGTACTTACTAATAGATAATTTATCAGCACTCCGAGTTTTATTAAAATACAATTTAAAACTAAATTTCAATAATATTGTGACCAAAATAAGTTTGTTTTTTTATATGTTAAGAAGTGACATGACAAGCTAGTCGTTCGCCGGGTGTTAAGCGATACGGTTGCCCATATCAGTTACAGTGTCACTCGGAACTCGGAAGCACTGGAGATTTGCATGACACTGCATTGTGCACGACATTCTGAGACTTCATCACAGTCTAGTAATAAGATTATTATTAGTCTGTGAGATCAGGGGGGGGTGGGTGGTCACGAAACTGGTTGCAATGAAACAGGCGAAATTTCTGTCGGTTTCAATCAAGTTACGTGATTGCCCAGCAGGTCATAAAATCTCTATTGCCCAGTAATTTCACTAGCTATAGTTCCCTTCAAAGCAGAACACAGGAGTGATTTTGCACCTAGACGAACTTTGCAGAAAAGTCCTACCACCCACCAAAGTAAAGTATGTAGTAGTAAGCATATGAAACTTTTACAGCCTTATTAATAAACACGAACTAGCTTTAGACTAGACTCTTTTGTCTCTTTCGATTCAGCTAAATATTCCAGCAGCAAAAAAAGGACAAAAGCTGAAGTAACTAATCCGAGACTAATACCCGTTAATAAGGCTGTTAAAGTATAATAAAAAATACCTAAATACCCACCACAGACTACTTCACTGTGTATTAATGATTAAACGACAAAAAAGCACTCTAGAGTTTTGGCGGGAAAACGCAAAAGATCGTGTCACCGCATTGTATTATTTTCCAAAACTTGTGTTATTTTTAGTACATAAAATTGGTGGCATTTTATTCGTTAAGTGCTGGACTACAGGCACGAGTGTGGGAAAGTGGTATAATGATGGTGAAACGTTTCTTTTCGTACTGTTTCCAAAACTCCATAGAAGCTTCTGGTAAAGTGGCCACCACTTTACTAGGAGTATGACTTGACTAGACTAGACTATTACTTGACTTGATGACTTAGACTGTGACTTGACTTGACTTGACTTGACTTGACATACATATATATTACTTAACTCGAAAAATTATCATTTACTTGACACTGGCTAAATACACAAAAGTGTGGAGCCATACCAAAACAAAAAAAAAAAAAAAAAAGCACTCAGCTTGTTTCGCTATCGCTTCAGACTTGCACAGCACTAGCAATAAATACGGCGTTTAAAAACTGATATGGAGTTGCAGACAGTTGGCAATAAAGACCACACATAACTTGAAGTGCTGAAACATTTAATAAGTATTTATAATTCAATTTACTGACCAATTACCCAAAACAAAAGAAGTTGAATCAAATTATTATTATTCGTTGTCATCATTGTTATATTAAAACCTTCCGGGAACCGTAAACTGTAGTTTTTTTTGTTTGGTTTCGGCTCCACACTTTTGTGTATTTAGCCAGTGTCAAGTAATTGATAATATCTCAAGTTAATTAATATCATATAATGTATCAAGTCAAGTCAAATCACAGTCCAATTCATCAAGTTAAGTCATAGCTAGTCTAGTCAAGTCATACTCCTAGTAATGTGGTGGCAACTTTACCAGAAGCTTCTATGGAGCTTTGGAAACAACACGAAAAGAAACGTTTCACCATCATTATACCACTTTCCCACACTCGTGCCTGTAGTCCAGCACTTAACGAATAAAATGCCACCAATTTTATGCACTAACACTGAAAATATCACAAGTTTTGGAAAATAATACAATGCGGCGACGCGATCTTTTTCGCTTTCCCGCCAAAACTCCGAATTGAACTTAAAGTCGAGGTTATAAGCCACTGAATAATGATATACCTATCTACATTATTATTATTAAATACGTGTCGGGCGGGCTAGAATCCATGCGGTTGGAGCGAATGTACGCTTGTTGGAGGATTTTTATTAAGCATGGTATTACTATTACATTTTGTTGGTGTCAGCGGCGGCGGAACGTCTGGTAAGGCTTTAAACCGGAGTTTTGGCGGGAAAGCGAAAAAGATTGCGTCACCGCATTGTATTATTTTCCAAAACTTGTGTTATTTTCAGTGTTAGTGCATAAAACTGGTGGCATTCTATTCATTAATTGCTGGATTACAGGCGTGAGTGTGGGAAAATGGTATAATGATGGTAAAACGTTTCTTTTCGTGTTGTTTCCAAAACTCCATAGAAGCTTCAAGTAAAGTTGCCACCACTTTACTAGGAGTATGACTTCGACTAGACTATGACTTCGACTGTGACTTGACACATATTTGCGTGAAATATCATTAACTTGATAAATTATCAATTACTTGACACTGGCTAAATACACAAAAGTGTGGAGCCAAAACATAAAGGCTTTAAACCGACGACTCGCGACGCGATGACTTACTCGTAAATACCCACTAGAGAGTTAGTTATCGAGCAGGCTGACGATAGCTCCGTCATAGCGTGTGTACGGCGGTTGGTGCTGTATACCTACATAATTATTTTAAATATTGGTCGGGCGGGCTAGAATCCATAATAATAAAATAATAATAATATGTGTGGACATCTCACACAACGCCATCTAGCCCCATACTAAGCAAAGCTTGTACTATGGGAACCAGGTAACTGATACAATACTTAAATACTTTTTGTTTGTAAATAAATACTTATAGTACAACGAGCTTCTGCCCGTAGCTTCGCCCGCGGCGTGGCCTTTGGGAAAATAATTCAACCACTCATTTCACCCTCTTAAGGGTGGAATTTCGAAAAATCTTTTCTTAGCGGATGCCTACGACATAACATCTACCTGCACGCTAAATTTCAGCCCGATCCGTCCAGTGGTTTGGGCTGTGCGTTGATAGATCACTATGTCAGTCAGTCAGTCACCTTTGAGTTATATATATTATACACGTAACTTGATGGCAACTAATAGAAACACAAATTTGTAAGGATTTTACAGTTTCCATACTTATACGTAATTATATCATGCAGACTAATAATTCCTTAATATTATTTTCTGAAAATGTAATTAAAATAACATGACCATGTACTCTAGAATAAACCAAATGACATGAAACACTATAGAGTAAAAAAACCCTTGAGGTTTTATCTTATCAAGTATCGACCTTCGAGTTTCTTAACGTACTATTATTTAAACTGTGTTTAAGGTCCATTCAATTAATTTCCCGCTAATTACAGGTCAGATATATCTTGGAGATGATTAAGGTTGTGGGATAAGGTATAAGAGACATAAACTCTTTCTATTCTAATTTTAAACTTTTTTATGGTTTCTATCTTGAGCTAACCAACTTATCACGATTTATGAAGATTTTAGGGACGGATGGATACGGGTTCAATTTCCGTTCATGATTCAAAACTTCCTTCATATTACCATTAAAATTAATCAGTTGATTATATGCGAGCAGGTGATATTAGTTATAGTACCAAGAAGTAGTTCGGACAACTTTCAGTCGCACAAATGTTCGAAATGACCACATAAAAAAATAATAAGGTTACCACTGGGTAGGTCAGCCAAATATTTTCAATATTCTATGGGATAAAAAAAAACATCTTTTTAGAAGGACGGTTATAAGCAAGGCTGATCACGGAACTTTGATTGAAATGAAACAGAAGATATTTCATTCCTAATTAGAAAATTTGCATAGTAACTATGCACATAAACTACGTATTGAAACTGTCAAATCCATACAAACTTGTGTTCGAAACCAAGATAGTTACAAGTCCGAGTTGGTCTGCAACCCCGCTCTACATTTAAAATGTTCTCTTTTTTATTTTTTCAAAAGTCTGTATCCATAAATTCATAAAAGATTTTCAATAAGTAACCGTTGAATAATTGACAGACTTTGTGGTGTGGTGGTTGAGCAGGTCGGCTCATAACCTGGAAAGTTCGATTCCTGTGGCACTACAAGTATATTTACACAGGAAAAAAGCGCAAATACTCGTTCTGTGTCTGGGTGTTGTGCGACTATGGTCCTCGTAGTTCCTGGATCCCTAGATATAAGGGACCCTAGTTAGGGTTCGGTATGTGATCGTTGGGTGGTTATTATTATTATTATTATTATTAAAAAATTATAAAACAATAATAATAAATTGTTATTATTATTATTAATCGCTTGTCGCTTTTCACTTGAAACTTTTAAGCTGGAAACTAAATTAAGTATTAAAATTCACAAGCAACCCGCGTTAATACAGGATGTTCAAGTAAATTGCTCCCTGATACCATCGAATAATAACTTCTTTTGAGCACTCTGTATCCACCAAATAAAATCTTCAATATGGGATAAAAAGTTCGAAATGCTACAAAAGGTTTGAAAAAGGAACAAAAGGTTTGAAAAAGGAACAGTAAGCTTGAAAATGGTAGAGGTTTAAAGGTGGTATAAAAAGTTTAATTACTTTCGAATTCTTGGGTGTTTGGTACTTTTGAGGTATTGTATATTCTGATTAATTATGGGATTAAGTTAATCAACAACCATACCAACGTAGCTAATTAAAATAACGCAAACATTCATTTTTTTTATGTTAAGGAATGACGTGACAAGCTAGCCGTTCGCCTGATGTTAAACGACACGGCTGCCCATATCAGCTGCAGTGTCACTCGGAACTCTAAAGTATAGAGCTTCGCGTGACACTGCACTGCGCACGTCATCCAGAGACATCAGTACAATCTAGTAAAAAGATTACTAAACTATGAGATCAGATCATAAAGTCTCATTTGCCCAGTAATTTCACTAGCCACAGTGCCCTTCAAACCGGAACACAGCAGTGCTTGCGCACTACTGCTTGGCGGCAGAATAACTGGCAAAGCGGTGGTACCTACCTAGACGAACTTTGCAGAAAAGTCCTACCACCTAGTAAACTAGTAGTACTTAATATAACAAATTACTCGCAGTAAGCATTTACTAACCTAATGAGAAATAAACGATTCAGAAACTTACCAAGGTATCGTCCCAAATAAAGCAACACAAAAATATTTAATATAAACCAGTAACCTAAATCAAAATACATAAATCCTGATAAATTATTATTATCAAAAGAAACAAAACGTTATTGGCCCAAAACTGTTGACAGCCACTGACATCGTTTAAAATTAATGGCGGTCGTACTTAAACTCTGCTACCAGTCAGAGGTGGTCTACCTTTTTACACTTTAGTAAAAAAAGTTGCTATACGATTGTGATATCTCTAAATGTCTCCACCTGTGAAATATATCTGCAATTAACCTTATAAATACCCCTGGGGTTCTTTTATGGTCATAATGTAAATTATAAAATAGAATTCCAGTAGTTTTACGCTTAACTATAATTTTAATAGTTTGGTGTTAATAATGTTATGATCCCGCTTGGCTAATAATAATTTTATTTCTTCCATTAATTAGAAGTAATTTACATTTTATAGTTTTTACGTCGTGCTGCGGAGGTTATTTAATAATAATAAATATTGTAGACATTTCAGCGCCATCTAGCCTAGACCTCCGCCATAAAATGCCATTGTGGACGCTTATCATAGAGGGAGGGACGTTATCATAATCATCACGCCTGGCATGCGGTTTTGGTGATCACAGAATATTTTGATGTACCCAGGGAATGGGCACCATATTCCCGTAGATTTTACGGCACCCAAGGGATGATGCATCCAAAGGGTATCCCTATTCAACTCAGACTACTGGAACCACTTCACCATGATGCGGTAAGACCTATAGATACTTTTATAATCACATCATATCACACTAACATTATAAAGGCGAAAGTTTGTATGTGTGTTTTTGTGTATGTTTGTTACTTTTTCACGCTCCAACGGCTGAATGGATTTGGATAAAAATTCGGTACCCAGATAGCTTATACACTGGACTAACATATAGGCTACTGTTTATCCCGGAATAGTGAAATTAGCTGTTTATCCCGGAAAAGTGAATTAGCAACCGCACCCGCAGAATACTGCGGGTGCGGTTGATATTTAGATTAAAAATACCACAAAAAATGAAATTAACAAAAAAAAACGTTCGCGCACTCATAGGTATTATTATCCAGACACTAATAAGTTACCAATACATTGTCCCTTCACTCACGGATCCCAGCCACCCCAAAACATGGGTTCCCATAAAAAAGACCCCATTATCCATGGGAATTCCATGGGCAGCATTTTCTGGTCTGATGGACTTTAAATAAAACTTAATCGACCTTGAAGATTTCTGATATCATTAATATCGTTAATACACCATAATATTGAAATAAGTTGACAATTCCCATACACATTCCATTTCTATTTCCAAAAAAAGTATGCCATTTCCTGTGTAGAAATTAAGAATTTTAATTTTATCTATAAGTACATATAAAATTCAAAGTCCTGACTGACTGACTGATTAGCTTATATATCAACGCACAGCCTAAACCGCTGGTCCTAGACTTGAAATTTGGAGGGTGTGTTCTTTGTAAAGTGTAGGTATCCACTAAGAAAGGGTTTTTCGAAATTCCACCCCTAAGGGTAAAATGGGTGGTAGAATTATTTTCCTATAGGCCACGCGGGTGAAGCCGCTGGCAGAAGCTAGTGACTAATAAAATTGCACCCGTATTCATCACCCGTGTGGATATTTTCCAGGATAAAAAGTAGATTTTGTAAAAATAAACTCTCCATGAAAATAACTCTTACTACTACTAACTTCGGTCTGATTTTTTTACGTAACGAATTCTTGTGGGTACATTAAAGAAATTTTTGAATTTAAGCTGATTAAGAATGACTGTTTTTAGGTAAATAAACCCAAATGTATAAACCAATAGTGGAATAAATAAATTAATAAATACCCTATATATACTTTAAAAACGCTACAATGACCAAGTTTTACTTAGTTTAAAATCTGTGGAACAATCATAATAAGAAACATTTATAGCGTCTGTCAGCCATTTTGAATTCTTAAGCGTTCAAGAATCGAGACCGTTTCATTTCAGTTTTGAACTCAAACAAGAATTTTCACAAACACAGTCAACTCTAGCAAAAACTTGAGCTTTACGAACGGAAAACTTTTCTTTAAGCCAATATTTTCGTTTGGGATCGGTTAAGTTAGACTTTGTATAATAAATACTGGAATCCAGTTCGGTTCTTGGTTAAATGATGCTTCACGCGCGATTTATATTAATTTTGTTTTCTGAAAGTTGGCAATATTGGAAGTTGTGGCAGGTGAAGTTGAGAGAGCTCGAGTAGCAAGTTTGTGAAAGAACCTACACGGCATCATTAAAATATTCATTTTACTCAGGCATCTAACTTAACATCCAGCCATTCTTTCACAGTCTATATGTTGCGGTTGTTGAGAAGGTCGGCTCTGAACCCTGAGGTGGTGGATTCGATTCCCGCGGCAGGACAAGTATTTGTGCACAAAAAAAATTGTGCAAATACTTGTTTTGAGTGGGTGTTGTGGGATCATGATCCTCGTAGTTCCTGGGTCTCTTGACACAGGGAATCCTAGTTAGAGTCCAGGATCTATGTATGTGGTCGAGTAGCCGAACCATTCATAATACATTTGGTATAATAATAATAACGCCCAACGATCATATACATAGGTATAGATAGTATGAACCCTGAAATATTACATGGGATACTTGATACATAATTTGTAATTCACGCGCACGAAGCCGCTAGCAGCTAGCCATAAACCATTTAATTACCAGCCAACATAATTATTTCGAAATCTAAATTTTGTACCATAAAATGGGCCTGATTTCTCTTATTTTCTCAAATTGAGCAATTATTTTTGCGCGCATTGTTACTAAAGTAGCAATTATACACTCAAATTTGAAACCCCTAAAATTATTAATTATTAAACGTAATTCTAAAGGTACTTGTACGTATATCAAGTCCATTGTTCGATATCATGTAACTTTTCATTATCCGAACATAATAGTGATGTGAAACATGCTATCGATCTTTCAAAGTTACGTAAATTAATCATGTTACTAGATATGGTCTAACGAGCTCAGTCATAATTATCTGTGGCGTGCGTGTTACTTGTCAGATGGTAAGTACGTACTACATTCATGATAAGCTTGATGAAGTGCAATTGCATATAATTGCATAACATTTCTATGAGGTATTTAATATTGTTTCTAACTACAAGTGAGGGATGTTTGCTGCTTATTTTTATTATTATTATTTGACAGCAACTCTGATTTAGAGGTACAATATTTATTAAGCAGCGCATAATTATCGTTGTCAAAAAATTTATAATGAATGCTGCTTATTTACTTAACTTACTATGGATTTATGATTTATAGCAATATCTTTCCTTCACATTTATTACTACTATTATTTGTGATTATCATTGTTAATCTGAATTTTTTCGACTGTTTCTAGTTTTTTTCTTCTATTTTTCCTTTTTATTCTGTGTTATTTTTCTATATATAAGAATTTCATACACTGTCTATAATCATTTTGTTGTGTTTTTAAAAAAATGGTCACTCAATTCCATACAAATTGTTGTAAAATACGTAAGTTATAACAAAATATTTATAAGAATATATCATTTCCACTTCCAGCGTTCAAAGCATCCTTGCATCCATTCATCGCTTGCAACCCCTAACAATTTTGACAGCATAGTACGGTGCGGGCAACGCATGCAAATCACCCCAGGCAATGAAATATACGACCAATAAATAAACAACAGGGGTGAAATTAAATATTCATTCGGGCCAGTGACGGTGAGGTCGTCGATAAAATTCAGTGATGTATATTTATGCACATTTTATGCATGATGACATTGTGTATTTTTTGGTAATGCAAGTGATATATTGCATATAATATTTATGGACTTAGAATCAAGATCGAGTGATTTTAATTAAAATTAGAATGCATTATGATTGTAACGTTATATTATTTATAAATCTACCTGAGATCCATTGTAATCGTTAATTTGCCGACTCATTATTACATTTTGGTACCGTTTTCAAAAAATAACTGATGTTTCTGGCTTCATATCACTTTTGTTTTGAAGTACAACTGAAGATAAATAATCACAGTGCTATATACTACACAGCACTAGCGCCAACAACTACTAAGGTATGAAGACAGAAAGGAAAATGCCTTCAGCATGTCCACACCGCGCCGTGTCTGGAACAAGAATGATCGTAGTACACCGAGCAATCCCTTTAAATAGCCAGATGGGTGGGGCAGCGACGACAGTTGCCGGTGTTGCCACTGTAATAAATTTAAATGCTGCCACAGGGTAAATTACGGTACTGCCCGCTGCGCATAGAGTTTATAACTGGACGTAGCCGCCGTCAAGTACATGGAAAGAAACGTCCACTTAATTTTTTTAAAGCAATTACAACAACATAAAAATTGTCGATATCGATACGGCTGATTAGAAATAAAAGTGTCCATCACTATCCTTCGTCCAATATCGTAATAGGCAGGCTAAAGAGTGAGGCGACTTGTACAACATCACCATATTAGCCGGCCGGTGTGCAATAGCCCTTAGGCTGTTGCAGGGTTGTTATAGTGGAGAAAAATAAATGAATAATATTTTTTTTTTTAATAATGGAAAATTCAAGTGTCTTTTGTTTAAATTGCATGTTATTTCATTTAATTATTTTTTATTTCAATAATAATAATAACGCCCAACGATCACATACATAGATCCTGACCCTAACTAGGGTTCACTATGTCTGGGAGCCAGGAACTACGAGTACCATGGTCCACCAATTTTTGGTTATTGACATAGTTAAATAAATAAATATATGTGGACAGCATATACAGCGCCATCTAGACCCAAACTAAGCAAGCTTGAACTATGGGAACCAGATAACTGATAGAATACTTCGATTAATTTTGTTTGTACATACATAAAATAATATATAACACCGAGACACAAAATAAACATCGATATTCATCACACAAATGTTTGTCCTGGTTAGGAATCGAACCCACAACCTACAGCTCAGAAGACATGTTTATTACCAACTGAGCTATTGGGACAGTCAGGTTGATGAATTTCGCAGTTTTGCTCTTGTTCACTTGAACCTACTATTACCTTGCGAAATACTATTGCGCAAATAATGTGTGTTTAATGTGTAATTGTGTGTGTAATGTGTAAATGTTGTGTATTTTAGAATATTGTGTTCAATTATTTCGATTTTTATCAAATATATTGTCATATAAATATTCAGGTTAAACGAGTGCGCAATCGCAAATTGAATCACTTTATTCAATTTAATCACTTGATTCAATTTGCAATTGCGCACTCATTTAACCTGAATATTTATATGAAAATATATTTGATAAAAATCTAAATAATTGAACACAATATTCTAAAATAACTAAACCTCAAAACCTATATGACAACCCTAATGTTAAAAACATGTGAATGTTTTGTGACGCGCTAATAAATGATTTTATCCGACGTTTTGTTTGATATACTGCGACGCCAAATTGAATTGGATGCAATCTCGGTCTTACTTGAACACATGTGTGCGCACAGCCTCTGTAGTTTAGAGGTTGAGCGGATTAGCTCATAGCCCGGAGGCGGTGGGTTTGATTCTCGCGACAAGAGTATATTTTGTGCACGAAAAAAAAGCGAAAATACTTGTTCTGAGTCTGCGTGTTGTAGGAGAATGGGCATCGTAGTTCCTGGGTCCCTAGACACAGGGAATCCTAGTTAGGGTCGATGATCTATGTTTGTGATCGTTGGGCGTTTTTTTAATTATTTTAAATGAAACGGGTTATTATTGCGACTTTTTTACTAATATTGGCGAGATATAGATTGTTATGTATATATTATATATATATATATATATATACTTAATGTAATTAACATTAACAAACGCAAAGCGTAAAAATCAACTTCAGACTTATTTGGTTTTCTCATGTCATCTCCTGTTGTCAGAACTGGACCTAATTGCATCAGCACCAGCTTTCAAATAAAAAACGAATCATCCAAATCGGTTCACCCAGTCGACAGTTCTGAGGTAACAAACATAAAAAAATAAAATTAAAATGGAGTCGAATTGAAAATCCCTTTTTTTGAAGTCAGTTGGAAAATGTCATGGTAGTACATCCTCAGTATCTCAATATTGTAGCAGGTTGACGCTATGCAGATCGGTAGAGACTAACAGCTTTAGTTCATTTATAGGTAGGTACATTTGCGTCATTGTTTTCCTGAGTCGTACACATAGGTATCGCTTTATTAGTCGTAGAGTAGTATGAACAAGCATTTATGGTCATAGTATGAAGTTCATACTATGAACAAGTCCTTATAAGAGACATAATCCAAATGTAATCACTACATAGTATAAAACAAAGTCGCTTTCTCTGTCCCTATGTACGCTTAAATCTTTAAAACTACGCAACGGATTTTGATGCGGTTTTTTAAATAAATAAAGTGATTGAAGAGAAAGGTTTATATGTATAATAACATATAAAAATGTAAAAAGTCAATAAGTAAAAATGTAGTGTATGAATTTAGATATTCCAAAGATAGCAGGAAATCTTCATGGTTTAGAGAAAGAAGGATTGTTTTACTCTAAATGTAACGCGTGCGGGCCGCGGGCAGTAATGAATAAATCAAAACTACTGGATCGATTTTAATCATTTTTTTCAGTGAATTTTATACCCGTGCGAAGCCGGAGCGGGCCACTAGTTCAAGTTTAATTTTTTAAGTTGTCACGTATCGTCGGTATCTACCTACTTATTTTCAATAAGATGTATTCTTTCTTTCATTAATGATTTATAAATATAAAGAAACTTTATTGGTTTAAGTGTTTGTAATATTAGTTTATTTAGTTGAATATTGTACTGTTTGTTTCTCTTAAACATTAATAAAATAAAATAAAAATAAATATAATAAGTGTTAAATAGTTGTTAGAGCTATTTCCAACCACTACAGCTCACTATTGGGTACACAAAGAAACTATTATAATTTTAACTATTACAAAGAAACTATTAAAAATTACAATATTGATGTCTATCAACACGGTGTCAAATACACTGTTATGTCTACACACGTGTTTTGTGTCAAATACCAGTCAAAAACGAAGGGGACAAAAGCTTTTTGTGTAAAACTTGTTGCGAGTAGACTGACGCAAATTGGAAACCACGTGAAAATCGGATAAGTTATTATTGTGAATAACTAACTGCTTTGATAGTTGCTTTGCTATACAACAAAATAAAGAATCAAGAAGAAAAATATATTTGATGAAGAAATTCTTGAAATTAATTCCAAGGTAAAAATTGGATAAGTATGTCTGAAAAGTAATAATAATAATAATAACGCGAAACCATCACATACATAGATCCTGGACCCTAAATAGGATTCTCTATGTCTAGGGACCCAGGAACTACGAGGACCATGGTCCCACAACACCCAGACTTAGAACCAGTATTTGCGCATTTTTTCTGTGCGCTTCTTTTCAGTGTGCGGGAATCGAACCCTCCGCCACCGGGCTATTAGCCGAGCTGTTATATCACCACACCACAGAAGCTGTCAAAAGTATGATTAAATACCTAATAGGCACTAATAAATCACACTAAAATTATAAAGGCGAAAGTTTGTGTGTATGTGTGTATGTTTGTTACTCCTTCACGCTCAAACGGCTGAATGGATTTGGATGAAGTTCGGTACCAAAATAGCTTATACACTGGATTAACATATAGGTTAAATTTTATCCCGGAAAAGTAATTTTTTTCCGTGGGATGAGCAAATAAAAAAAATATTTTTTGTCCGCGAGTGAAACCGCGGGGCGCAACTAGTTAAAGCAAAAATGAAAAGCAAATCAGAGTCAGTTTTAATTTGCCTCAGTTTACCTACTAATACCTACAGTTAAACAACATAAATACAGTTTAATACTGCAAGCACTATTTTTGTGGTGCTGGTTCTTATTTACGACACAAACTGTTTTAAATTGTACTTAGTATGTATATGTACATGTTTTGAACTTCACAAAATACAATATTTTATTATTGAATTATTGATCCTAGTTCTTACCTAAGACTGAATTACAAAATATATGTCTAAAAATATCTTTAATATTACAAACTTTAATATCTCAAAACATATTGTGAATCAAAATAAAAAAACCAATGACTAATTTCGCAACTAAAACTTTTTCTACTTTCTTATTTAAAAAAATATTGCATTAAATAGGAACATTCAATGAAAACAAATTTAAAAAATAAATTTAGTTTATGTATGAATTTCTAATTTATGACCAAAAACTTTAAAATATGAAAAAAAGTTATTGCCCATCCCTACTGACAAATCATTAGGCTCTAATCAAACTAACCGCAGTGTTTCTCAATGATACATCGCCAATACGCGACATACTCATCATACTAGTTTTCGATTAGGTTTTTTTTTGTTTTGGTTTTGGCTCAACACTTTTGTGTATTTAGCCATCAAGTGTCAAGTAATTAATTTTACAAGTTATATTTATAATAGGTAGTAGGTACTTTACCTATGAAATTGCCGTATTGCAGTACAGACTTTTTCAAACAAAAAAAGTTTTGATTGGCTTTGAATTCTAAATTCAAATTAATTTTGTTTTAAAAATATTGCATTCAATTTACAATATAAGTCTTTTGTTTATTGATTAGCGTTGTATTTTCATTACATTTCAACATTTTTCCTCATAATGGATACTTTGAAATTTCGTGTAATTATGGAATATGAGTTCCGTCGTGGCACCAACGCGGCACAAACGACACGTAACATCAACGACGTTTACGGAGAGAACTGTACAAACGAACGTACAACCCGTTATTGGTTTGCTCGGTTCCGTTCTGGGAATTTTGACTTGAAAAATGAACCTCGTGGTCGTCCGGAAACTTTGGTTAACAATGACGAATTAAAGGCGATTGTGGAAGCTGATGAATCTCAATCTACAGCTGAGCTGGCAGCAGCTTTTGATGTTAGCATCAAAACAATATTGGTCCATTTGCGACAGATTGGCAATATAAAAAAGCTTGATAGATGGGTGCCCCACGAACTTAACGATCGCCAGCGCAACGTACGCGTCGAGACTTGCCTTGCGCTGCTTAACAGGCACAGAAATGAAGGAATTTTGAACCGAATTGTTACGTGCGACGAAAAATGGATTCTTTTTGACAATCGAAAGCGCTCAGCAAGTTGGTTAGATCCTGGTTCGGTACCAAAGCAATGTGCAAAACGAAAAATGACCCCTAGAAAGGTGATGGTCACAGTTTGGTGGTCTAGTGCTGGTGTGATTCATCATAGCTTTTTACAAAACGGCGAGATCATTACTGCAGATGTGTACATTGAAGAACTGACCACAATGATGGCGAAACTCGCACGTCTGCAACCAGCTTTGGTCTATCGGTCGTCTCCACTGCTACTTCACGACAACGCGCGACCCCATACTGCACAACAGACCGTCTCTAAGCTGCATGAGTTGGGTTTGGAAGCTCTCTCTCATCCGCCATACTCACCAGATCTTGCGCCTACCGACTATTACTTTTTCCAAAATTAGGACAACTTTTTAGCGGGAAAAAAATTCAATTCCCGAGAGGTAGTACAAAACGCCTTTGAAGAGTTTGTTGTCTCCCGTACTGCTGATTTTTTCAAGAAGGGCATCCATAAACTGCCACAGCGTTGGCAAAGATGCATTGATTGCAGGGGTGATTACTTTGAATAAAAGAAATAAATAAGTTCGAAAAAAAAATACTTTAACTTTTTTCAAACAAAACGGCAATTTCATGGGTAAAGACCATATTATATGTATGTATGTTGTATGTGTCAAGTCAGGTCACAGTCCAAGTCATCAAGTCAAGTCATACTCCTAGTAAAGTGGTGGCAATTTTATAATGTCGTTGAAGTCGAAATACAAATTATTAAGCATAACTAAAAACCAGCTTTTTTTTTTTTTTTTTTTTATGTTAAGGAATGACGTGACGAGCTAGCCGTTCGCCTGATGTTAAACGACACGGCTGCCCATATCAGCTACAGTGTCACTCGGAACACTAAAGTATAGAGGTTCGCGTGACACTGCACTGCGCACGTCATCCAGAGACATCAGCACAATCTAGTAATAAGATTACTAAACTGTGAGATCATAAAGTCTCATTTGCCCAGTAATTTCACTAGCTACAGTGCCCTTCAAACCGAAACACAGCAGTGCTTGCGCACTACTGCTTGGCGGCAGAATAACTGGCAAAGCGGTGGTACCTACCTAGACGAACTTTGCAGTAAAGTCCTACCACCTAGCTTTCAAATAAAAAGAATCATCAAAAGCAGTTCACTCAGGCGAAAGTTCTGAGGTAACAAACATAAAAAAAATACAGTCAAATTAAGAATAACTTAAATAAAAATAAAGTAACACCTCTGTATTAGGCGGAAGCTATCTATCATAGCGCTAATTGAATTAAGTTCTTATGAAACCAATTAAAAAGTATATTAATTGTAATTAGAATGGGAAATTATAATTAATAAGATAGAGATCTATTACTAAGATTTTGTTGGTAATTAGTTCTGGTCAAGCGTGAACTGGTCGGAAAAATGATAAAAACAAATTGGTTGGTTTTTTTTTGAACGGGCTAAAGGTCTTTACTGACCACACGAACCACACGACTAAAGTAAAACTTTTTTAGTTTAGCTCCATATGTTGGTCTATATAACTTTGTTTTTACTTTGTTTAATGTTAATGTCGCCATCTTGACAATAATTGTAAATCGTGATTTTACCGGACATGCCAACATAATAATAATGACATCACACTAATATTATAAAGGCGAAAGTTTGTATGTGTGTTTGTGTGTATGTTTGTTATGTTACTCCTTCACGCTCAAACGGCTGAATGGGTTTGGATGAAATTTGGTACCAAGAGAGCTTATACGCTAGATTAACATATAGGCTACATTTTATCCTGGAAAAGTGAAATTTTCTCATGGGATGAGTATATGATTTTAATACTTTTTATCCGCGGGTGAAACCGCGGGGCGCAGCTAGTAATAATATATGATTGGCCAATCTGGGCTACCAGAATGAAGTTTTAATGTTTTCTTTGTCTATTTTTGTATTGTTTTGGATATTGTTGAGTTTTTTATTTTTGTTTTACTTTGTTTTTTGTAGTGTATTAAGATGTGTTGCGTCCGTGATGTCATGTAATGGGTGCCGGCTGAAAATCAGTAACCGAGGTTGTTGTTTGCAGCCTCAGTTGTATGCTGAGCCGGGACCTATTCCTGACATCGCGCAGTATCGCGTATTATGTGTGTGATTGTGTATATGTTTCTATTGTCTTATTAATGTTACTTATGCGATATTGTGCGTCAGGAATAAAGTTTATTTCATTTCATTTCCATAATAATAATAATATGTGTGGACACCTCACACAACACCATCTAGCCCCAAACTAAGCAAAGCTTGTATTATGGGAACCAGATAACTGATACAATACTTAAACACTTTTTGTTTGTAAATATATACATAGAATACAATATCACACCCAGACATAGAACAAACACCTATGTTCATCACACAAATATTTGTGCAGGGTGGGAATCGAACCTTGTGGGTCCACAGTTCAGAAGGCAGGGTTACTACTAACTGAGCTATCGGGCCAGTCAATAATATTTAACTTTTTTATATTGAAAATGTAGATCTACTTGAACCAACTTCAACTTCTTTTCGCCTCGCATTCACCAGTTTACTCCCCAAGTCAAGCGTGGATAAAGAAGATTTACTTCAAGAATCAGAACGATCTACAGATCGCATAGGCAGTTCAGTCTCTTGAACATGGTGCTTGTGATCTTACTGCCGAAATATTTAGAGATCCCAAAACCAATAAAGCGCAAGACAAATATCCAATCATTAAAATAAATTCTATTGTATAGTTAATAACGGTGACCATTGGTTGTCAGATAAAATAGCGAAATAATAGCTTGCCACCGGCTGGCACTGTAAATTTACAGTAATGGAGAATTGGAGAAATGGAGAATGCATTAATAGAGCAGAGCCATAAGAGATTAAACTACAATTAATTGAGATTCTGAGATGTTCTAATTGCTTGAAGGTAGGAAATTATTTTGATTTTCTTATTGACGGAGCTAAACAAAGTAAGAGAAGTCTCTTCATCCACACGAGAAATTAGCTTTCATCTGCTTCTTTGGTAATCGGTAATGAATTCTGACGAAATAGGTTCTACAATTTTTTGAGGTCTGGAGTTCAGAAACAAACTATGCAATAAAGTTGGTGTTGGTAAGTTGGTTTGGAGAATGAAGTACCTAATATTGTAGAGTAGATCACAGCTGCGATGACTTAAAGAACTATACTGAAGTTAGATGGCTATAGATGTTCCTGGGGTTATATATATATTTTTTTTTATGTACGACATGACATGACGAGCAAGCCGCTCTCCTGATGTTAAGCGACACGACTGCCCATATCAATTGCAGTGACACTTATAACACTAAATTATAGTTTCGCGTGACACTGCACTGCGCACGTCATTCTGAGACAGCACAGTCTGGTAATAAGATTACAAAACTGTGAGAGTAGGTCATAAAGTCTCATTTGCCCAGTAATTTCACTAGCTACAGTGCCCTTCAAACCGGAACACAGTAGTGCTTGCGCACTATTGCTTAGCGGCAGAATAACTGGCAAAGCGGTGGTACCTAGACGAACTTTGCAGAAAAGTTCTACCACCTCACAAATGTACCACCTCACAATATTTAGAAAAATATGACTAACCTCCATATTACATACTATTGATTTTTTAATGTATGATGCTATTAAACCTTTCTTCTTCTTATTTAAGAGTCCTGCCCTTATCGGTGGAGTAATCGCATCCGTGCTCGATCTTCGGCCAATGCTATAACCTCCCTGTACGACATGACATTTATTTTTTCTTTTATTTGACCTATATAAACCCTTCTAGGTCTGCCTCTTCCTCTCTTCCCTTCTACCTTTCCTTCTATGATGATTTTTATTAGGTTGTCATGTCGTATAAGGTGGCCAAACGTTTTCCCACTTTTCGCTTCTATTGTCGCTAGCATGTTCCATTTTTCTTTTTCTTCTTTTTTATTAAATTCTATTTTATTTATTAAATCGTAATCAGTAAATAAGATGAAATCAAGTAAGAACTTGGGGCTGGTCTGCTCGTGGTGTATGCACAACTGGAAATAAGTATGTATAAAAATTTATTTTGTCTCTCCTTTATTGTATTTATGTTCATTATTAATAAGGAAAAGTAATAAATTTAAACTAATTTAACAAAAAGCACGGACCCAGGTTCTGTGGTACAGCAGCTAAAAAAACAAGTAGGTTACCATCACCTTTTCTCGTATTGTCTGTCTCAAGACGGGTCAAGCAAATTTTCAACTGTGAAATCCCGAAATACTTTAATGGCTATACCAAACAATGCCCCAAAATACACAATGACGAGCATTGCATTGATAAGAGGCTCCACAGATCATTATAATGCAGTGAATTCCGTTTTGAGGTCAAGATGTATGATCGTTACGCATTATTACCTCTGCGGGTCGTACAATCGATGTAGGTGTCTCTAACTGCTACTTGAGCTGTCTGCCAGTCAATAACTTGCAAAGGTCAGAAGCCACCGGACTCATAGTAGGCACAACATGGTTTGGTTACTTTCCATAATATGAGATCCTAGTCAAACTAGCTTTTAAGTTCAAAGACGAGAATGTGCATTTACATGGCGTGAATCATTTATATAAATTATGCGGTGCTTATAAAAATGGTCTATCTAGAACCAAAAGTAAATGCGGCATGATTACCTAACGAAAAACAAAAAATTTTTTTTTAGCGCTATCTAGCCCTAACTAAGCAAAGCTTATACTATGGGATCCAGATAACTAATACAATACTTAGATACTTTTTGTTTGTATACATACATAGAATACAATATAAACACCCAGACACAGAACAAACATCGATGCTCATCACACATATGTTTGTCCTGGGTGGGAATCGAACCCACAACCTGCAGTTCAGAAGGCAGGGACACTACCAACTGAGCTATCGGGCCAGTCAATAAAATATAGCCTTACCTTCCCATCTTATATAGCGCGATTCCAACCAAGACCTTAAAGTATTCACTCTCACGTTGTAGTATACATTATATTGTAGCGGTTGGCTTTAGATCTTCAATTGAATGAAGGGCTCCTGATCTTGGAATAACATTAAAATAACAGACAGATTATTACTAAAGAAAGATTTAATATATACTTTATTATTTGTCTCTTATAACTAATTCTAGTCACAAGAGTTGTTTTTAATCGAATGATTAAATTATGAATGTTCAAAATTTGCCATTTCAATTGGCAATGGGCAGCCATATTACTCGTAGAACCGACAACCGATTGGGAAGAAAGATTTTCGATGGCGACCATGCTGACTGACGCAGCGTAGGTTGACTGCTAGAAGGACCGTCGATCAGGGGCCTTACCGCGTAAGTCTGGTGGAGATGATAGTGTTCTCTCTTGCTCGCACTCGTGGACTTGTTAATTGGCGCGTGCAGGATGGCAGGCGAAGCTGATTCCCAGAACAGTTACTCGGTAGGGGTGCTAGTCATAACCACAGGGCACGATCGGATGCAAGAGGCAAACAGCCGATCAAAGGACGTCTTCCGGCTGATGATAATGATTATGGTGACAGGATCATTTTAGTTCTAATAGTTTTCAGATGTGACCTATTTTGACTAAAAATCCTCTAGCAGAATACGTTTCAGAGATTTAATTTTATTATCCATACACCTGTTAACTTTAACAGTTCTACTAATTATATCTAACTATATTATTTAAATATTTGCATCTAGTCTAAAAGCCGAGTAGGTAACGAGCCTCCATTATTAGTAATCACACTATAAAGGCAAAAGTTTGTATGTGTGTATGCGTGTATGTTTGTTACTTCTTCTCGCTCAAACAGCTGAATGGATGTGGATGAAATTCGGCACCAAGATAGCTTATAACACTGGATTAACATATAGGCTATATTTTTTTTTATGTTAAGGATTGACGAGCTAGCCGTTCGCCTGATGTTAAACGACACGGCTGCCCATATCAGCTGCAGTGTCACTCGGAACTCTAAAGTATAGAGTTTCGCGTGACACTGCACTGCGCACGTCATCCTGAGACATCAGCACAATCTAGTAATAAGATTACCAAACTGTGAGATCAGATCATAAAGTCTCATTTGCCCAGTAATTTCACTAGCTTCAATGCCCCGGAAAAGTGAAATGCTCCCGTGGGATGAGCAAACAATTAAAATACTTCTTATCCGCGGGTAAAACCGCGGGGCGCAACTAGTTTTACATATGTTATGTTCATAATTATCTCTTAGGAAGATCCATTACTCGGCCTATAACTCTGAGGAGCAAAATAATCTGATTCTGAATCACCATTGCATTAATATTAGTTAAATAGACACTTCTAATGACTTCAGTCAAATCGCATTTACAGTAAGCTCTTCTAGGTCTTATTAATAGAACAAAATAGTCATATTTAACCTAACATCTAACAAGACTCACTCACATGTTAATTTAAACGAAACGTTAACTTCAAACGGAGCAAGGCGGAACAGTTTTACTAGGAATGGGTTTATTTCTTCTTTGATAGGTGTGAGCGATCCATTGAAATATAAAAATGGAAACTGCACTAGTTTTGCGATGTTTGTTTTTGTAACTTACAATGCGTTTGTTTGATCAGCTTTTTCAATAGAATTCATTTGATCTGTAAAGAAGGTGAAGCTGACGATGGCCCCATCATCATCATCTTCATTGACATACAGACTGCGTGGTGATGAATTGGAAATTATAATGTGATGTGACTTTCGCACGAGCCTTCGTCGTTTTAACACGGTCCTGAGGATGCCTTGTGAAGAGGCGAAACTCGTGTCGAGGGTTATCTGTATTGGTGTTTATTTGTAATAATAATAGTTAATTTTATGATATTTATATAATTTTAAATATTACATTTCAGTTTTATTTATTATAATAATAATTAATTTAATAATCATAACATTTTTAAATTTATTAGTTTATGTTCAGGTTTCATAATAATTAATTTTATAATAATAAAAGTACAATAATAATAATTAATTTAAGTTTAATAAAAATATTTTAATTTCAGGTTTTTTAGGTTTTTTCGAGTTTTTTCATTAATTTACCTACAATAATCTGCGACTACCCCAATATAGATAATCTAACCTTACCTGAATTCAGTGGAATTACACTAGTTATTATTATTTTATTTTGTATCTAAGATGAACTTCCGCGAAGTCATGCCTTATTCTATCAATTATCAGCCATTTGAAACCATGTGAAAATATATATAGACAAGCGTGTTACATCACACCTTACGTCGCTACTACACGTCGCTTCTCATCACAAGAGATTGTGGTCAAACACTAGTCTACTTATAGATATAAAACAATCTAGATGATGACACGATCAATCGCATATATCAAAAAATCCAGGTGATTGAAACGATCAAACGTCGAGCGCTTCCTTATCTGATGAAAAAAGATAAAATCAACATAGAAAACTACCAAGCGCACAGAGTACTTACATTTATATGCTGTTTTTTAATGAAGCCAAAACCAATTATGTAATTATTCCCTTTCCTATAGTGTTTGCATCAAAAATCTGGGTAAATACAAACAAATTTTTATGCTTCATGAAAGAAGAGACCTTAAAAAGGTGTTCAATGCCACACCAACCATCGACAGCTCTAGACCACCGGACGAATGCTAACGCTTTGCATACAATAAACTAACAGTTAAAAGACGTACGGGTAGGGATTCATTGAAAAGAATCTGAAAATGGCGGTTGTGAATTTTGAATTTTTTTCCATATGCCGTGTATTTTTTAATTTTAATGTGTGATAAGGGTGGACCGTTAAGTGTTCGTGAACGTGCACGAGTGTTGGCAAATGGTTCCAAGTTTTTAAACCATGCCTTTTCGTTTTCTCTTCAAGGTTTCCTAGAGCCTTCAGTACACAGACCAAGTAGAGGATACTATGTATATATACTATGCTTCAGTACAAAGAATATAATTACTCTCGAGCTTCAGAAAAATATCTACCATTTTACTGTGGCATTTTGACTGACAAAATAAGACTTTGACATGACATAACCGTACAATAATTCCTTACTTGACATTGGCAGAATTATCGCTTAAAAGCAATAGCAGACCATTAAACGAAGAGAAGAAGAAGACGTACGGGTATCGTCTGACATTCCATGAAATCCTTATCTAGTTGAAACAAAGAAGAAAACAGTACAAAATCCTCACTAATAAAGATTTCTGTAGGTGCAGTAGATCGCAGGAAAAAACAAATGAATTTTTAGGTGTAGGTGGCCAAATAGGAGCCAAATAGCTCCTGATCATTCGGACATGTCAACCAAATATACGTTAATAAACATTGCCAATTAAGACTTCATATACCTTAAAGGTCATCGGTCTCCTAAAGATAAGGATACTTAAAACAATATGCGTGTTCTTCAAAGCATCATCAATTTAAATATAGTTATGGTAATGCCGCGAAGGCGTCAAATTGAGGTTAAGCATGCCTTACTTTTCGCTTTAATTAAAGACATCTTTACATTAATAGAAAATAAAGACACATCGTAGGCGTGTTATTTTCTTAATTGATAGTAAACGTGGGGTTTATCGCTGTAAAATGATAATGGACTCGAGTTTCTGCCAAATAAAGAAGCAAGCTTTTGTTTACGCTTCATATCTTGGATAAAGGAGAAAGTTGATAATACATAATAGGTATACCTTTTTATAATTATGCCAAGCCGCCTTTATTGATCTTTTGACAGGAGTAAAAGTCATAAAACTAAACTAGATTCATAGATTTATTCACCTTATAACATCGCGTTACACTGGCACGTCAATTTACAACAAAATATATAAAATCAACAAAAATTTAAAATATACTTAGAAATAAAATTAAAAAAAAACTTAACTTAATACATAGACATACTTGTTTCCATTTTCTTCTTGGCTCGTACGAGGACCTAATTTTAAAAAAATTGTCGTCGTTCACCTAATGTTATTTTTGGCAGCCTTTGACAGAAATAACAAAAGCGTTTTAGGCGCGATTATTCTATACCTGATCAATTAAAACATATTGGTTGGATAAAACAAAACACACTGAGCTTTGTAAGTGTTTTGTTTTTGTCATTGGCAAGTTTATTAGTCAGATTGCCTTATTACGTTTGTCTAGCATTTAAGTTTTTGTTTGTGTATGCCACCACAACACAAACAAGTACGCTATTTTCTCAAAAAATTACTCCAAGATCATTTTCAAAATGTACTTACCCATGTTTTACAATCACACTATCACACTAATATTATAAAGGGCGAAGGTTTGTATGTGTGTCTGTGTGTATGTTTGTTACTCCTTCACGCTCAAACGGCTGAATGGATTTGGATAAAATTCGGTACCAAGATAGCTTATATACTAGATTAACATATAAGCTAAATTTTATCCCGGAAAAGTGAAATTTTCCCATGGGATGAGTAATTAAAATACTTTTTATCCGCGGGTATACCACGGGACGCAACTAGTATATCATAATAATCTTCAACTTTACGGCCATTGAAAAATTACCCATTTGTTGAAATAATTAGGCAGATAGGTAGGTACATATTGATAATGGAATAAGTATCATAATTTTGTTTATTTTTTAATCTGACACATTTGAATTTTTGAACGTTCATTCCGGCCTGGATTAAATTATTCAAATCAATTTACGATTAATATTGTACTTAATATATCTGTAAGCAGATAAGGCAAGCATCCACTTGAACCAAATTAAATTATTGGCTTATCTCTGGTACTAATTACACTAAACCAACAGATACAATGTCTTGTATTTGTTTTAGCATGTCTGATTCAACATGTTACACAATAGATCGTAAAACGAAATATTTAGTTAGGAATTGTTGCCATTGTACAAATAAATTCTTTGGAAATATACGACACCTTCGAAATTTCAGAATTCTGTTTGTTGTTAAATTGAATAATACTCCTTCACGCTCAAACGGCTGAATGGATTTGGATGAAATTCGGTACCAAGATAGCTTATACACTGGATTAATATATAGGCTACATTTTTTTCCGGAAAAGTGAAATTTTCCCGTGGGAGGAGCAAATAATTAAAACACTTTTTATCCGCGAGTGTAACCACGGGGCGCAACTAGTAATGAAATATTTGTAAAATAAAAAGATCGTACCACCAATTTCTGTAAACGGTTAAGGCAGCCATATTTTATTCCTTTCGATTGAGTTTTTGGCTAGTTTCACTTTCTCTCGTTCAGCCAATAAGAGGCGAATAAAAATAATTTATTGGGCACTTTTCAATATGCCCTTGGTAAGTTGCTTATTTTGTTCTTTTTCTACATTTGCTTTGGTTTATGTTTCTGTCATTTACAAAATAAGTTGTCCATATTGGATATGTATTCGTCGCTTTCCTCATAAGGGATTAAGTAAATATCTAAAAGGTTCTCACATGGTACTTTTTTTTACTTGGTTTTTTTTTTATTTTGAATAAATTACATGTTTTTTTTTTTGGCTCCACACTTTTGTGTATTTAGCCAGTGTCAAGTAATTGATAATTTATCAAGTTAATGATATTTCACGCAAATATGTGTCGTCATAGTCGAAGTCATCAAGTAAAGTCATAGTCAAGTCATAGTCTTAGTCAAAGTCATACTCCGAGTAAAGTGATGGCATCTTTACTTGAAGCTTCAATGGAGTTTTGGACACAACACGAAAAGAAACGTTTCACCATCATTATACCATTTTCCAACATTCACGCCTGTAATCCAGCACTTAACGAATAGAATGCCACCAATTTTATGCACTAACACTGAAAATAACACAAGTTTTGGAAAATAATACAATGAGGTGACACAATCTTTTTCGCGTTCCCGCCAAAAACCTCCAGTTTCTCAATTACATGTTTGTCGACTGTTATAAATAATAATATAACCAAAACCACTAAGCGCACGCACTAAGCGTTTTGCTGAGTACAAAGTCCGAACGGCCAAGACATGGAATGCTCTTCCAGCATCAGTTTCCTGCTGGGTCTTTTTAAGTCAAGATTGAATGGTCATCTCATGGGCAAGCGTGCTCCACCTTAGACAACTTCGTCACTTACTATCATGTGAGTTGTTGCCATACGTATGTCCATTTTAGTATTTTTTTAAACCGAGCCTAAGCTTGGAAGATTTTTTTACCGGTATCTCTACATCACGGTGATTTTCACCTTTAAACAGAGCGCTCTGTTTAAAGTTGAAAATCACGTATCATAATTTGACGTGTACGCATGAAAATGCGTTAATTTTGCGGGTTTTTTGTGGATTACGTGAAATATGGATATCAAATCAATATTTTATTAGGTCATTTAGAACATCCGTCCGATTATTTCATTTGTAAAATAAATGACTTATTTATTTTACATTTATCGCTGTAATTTGGAGAACTACGTTCTTAAAGTGTTTTTTGGGAGTCATTAGAAAGATTTCGTTTAAAAAAGTGTGAATAACATCTTTAGATTAGCTCCATCTATCGGACGGAATAACTTTTTTTTTGCTTTGTTTAATGTTAATGTCGCCACCTTGATAATTTTAAATTGTCATTTTACCTGACATACCAACATAACAATACAAAATTGTAACTTTGTTATGTTGACAATGGAGATCTAATTGAACCAACTTCAATCACCGTTCGCCTCGCATTCACCAGCTTATACTCCCCAAAAAATTCGTGCGTAAAGATTTTTTACTCTAAAAGTCGAGTTCAAAACTATAAGCATAGACATAATCGATATGTAAACGGTCGCGCAAACCCAAACACGTTTACAGAATACCACCCAGCACAATGTTTACGAAAAAGAGCAAAACAAAGAAAGTTATTTTGCGCGTAGGTACTCTAGCTCAAGAGTACAAGTTATAAATAAAACTTAACTGCCTACGTCCACTACCGGAAATCGCGGGAGATCAAAGGTTTGACAGTACTGTGCGTTTTGCGTTTGCTTATTCTTTGCCATAGCGTTTACTAAGTTACTTATTTACCCTACAGGACCTTCTGTACTTTATGGCATATTCTTAGAAGTTTTATGTGTCACTTGTTGTACACGTTACCGGTTTGACAGATATTCTGCCGCCTAGCAGTAGTGTGCATACACAATGGTGTAAAAGAAAAGGCTTATTTATACTAGTACCGTATTATGTTAATTTTATTTTATCTGTGGATATAGTGAAATTACTGAGTTGATATAATACATTAGGGAGTTTTGGCGGGAAAGCGAAAAAGATATCGTCACCGCCTTGTATTATTTTCCAACACTTGTGTTATTTTCAGTGTTAGTGCATAAAATTGGTGGCATTCTATTCGTTAAGTGCTGGATTACAGGCGTGAGTGTGGGAAAATGGTATAATGATGGTGAAACGTTTCTTTTCGTGTTGTTTCCAAAACTCCATAGAAGCTTCAAGTAAAGTTGTCACCTCTTTACTAGGAGTATGACTTTGACTAGACTATGACTTGACTAGACTTGATGACTTCGACTATGACTTGACACATATTTGCGTGAAATATCATTAACTTGATAAATTATCAATTACTGGCTAAATATAAAAAAGTGTGGAGCCAAAACATAAAAAAAAATACAATACTACAATACAAAACACTTTATTGACAAGAATAATCAACGTTTTTGCATTCACTGTGAACCATAGGCTGCCCACAGTTTGCCATAATCACCAGACATTTATTAAGATCCGTATTAGAACGATGCTCAGTCATCGATCGGTGCTCAAGCAGAGATTTCATTCACTAATTGATCACTTTATGAATGCAGATTCAGTGCGTATTATCTAAATACTACAATGATTTAGTTTTTTGTGCGTATTTGGTCGACGGTTTAACATGTACATTGCAAATAGCTTTTTCTAACATTGTTGTAAAAATTAATGTTTCAATTTGCATTTGTGGTTATGTTCATGGGATGTGGGGTTCTGGTTAATGACATGTTTAACCCGTAGTAATTGAAAAGTGTAACAAACTTAATAACTTTAAACATTGTGACATAAAAAAGACACCACTGTCTTTGTCAATACCGATGGATGAAAGTATAAAAGTAAAACTCTTTAATTGCACTTTAAAACTACATAATATATACAAATCCAGAAACAGGTACCTATAATATTACAGGGTGGTCTTATTGCTGATATTTTTTTCAACACATAAACAATTTTTTTTTTTAAAAATTTAAGAACCGTGTCGATCTTCTTGATTTCATATTAAGGAATATATAGATCATATCATCATCGGTATATATATGTTTTGTTTTGGCTCCACACTTTTGTGTATTTAGCCAGTGTCACGTAATTGATAATTTATCAAGTTAATGATATTTCACGCAAATATGTGTCAAGTCATAGTCGAAGTCATCAAGTAATAATAAAATAAATAAAGTCAAGTCATAGTCTAGTCAAAGTCATACTCCTAGTAAAGTGGTGGCAACTTTGCTTGAAGCTTCTATGGAGTTTTGGAAACAACACGAAATGAAACGTTTCACCATCATTATACCATTTTCCCACACTCACGCCTGTAATCCAGCACTTAACGAATAGAATGCCACCAATTTTAGGCACTAACACTGAAAATAACACAAGTTTTGGAAAATAATACAATGCGATGACGCAATCTTTTTCGCGTTCCCGCCAAAACTCGTATATAATTTTTCTGATTAATTTGAATGACAAATCAAACTACTATACCGATTTTAATCTATGGGACCAATCTGAAATATTGCTTCAAGATTTTTTCAAATCGGTTCATAAACCAAGGAGGTCTGAAGCTACAAACATTAAAAAATATACCACCAAATTAGGAACATCCTCCTTTTTCTAAGCGAATTGAAAAATAATCCGTAGAGACCTACATTATGGCTTTTCAGAGAGTATATACGTAAGTTTGACTGTCCCGATAGCTTAGTTGGTAGCAAACACTGCATTCTAAGCTGTAGGTTGTGGATTCAATTCCCACCAAGGACAAACGTTTGTGCGATGACAATCGATGTTAGTTCTGTTTCTGGGTGCTCTTATATTGTATTCTATGTATGTATTTACAAACAAAAAGTATCTAAGTATCAGTTATCTCTATTGTATCAGTTATCTGGCTCCCATAGTATAAGCTTAGCTTAGTTTGGGGCTAGATGGCACTATGTGAAATATCCACAAATATTTATATTTATTTATTTAAGTAATGGAGTCGTCCTGCTCGGGTCCGTTCGTTATGCACCCTTTTTACATTAAATGAGATTTTTGGTTTAGAGAAGACTAGCTTCTGCCCGCGGCTATGCCCGTGTGGCCTATAGGAAACGAAGTTTTTTTTAAATATAGATAATTCAACCACCCATTTCACCCTCTTAGGGGTGGAATTTCAAAAAACCCTTAGGATACCTACTCTTTACAAAGAACACACTTTCCAAATTTCAAATCTCTAGGACCAGCAGTTTAGGTTGTGCGTTGATATAAGTCAGTCAGTCAGGACTTTGAATTTTATATGTATGGATAGTGAACACACTTGAAAGAGTGAGTTTCAATTTTTCTCGCGATGGATACAAGTTGCAATAAGTTTCAATTCAGATAATTTGGATTGGGTAATGACAAAGTTATACCTGTGTTAGACCCACGTGCAGATAGACATTAGACTTAGCTTTGTCGTATGTAAAGGCTCAGATGCGGAATTGTAAAAATTGGTTAAAGAATGTGGGAATTGGGAAGTTTTTTTATGAAAGGAACAAAACAAGATGCACGCAAAAGATGTAAGGGCGGATACAGACATTGCGAGGCATGCGCAGCGCACTGCATGATATTTTGCACTTGCCACGCATATGAGGGTCCATACATTGCGAAGCATGCGATGCGCGCCGTGCGCTGCACATGCCTCGCAATGTCTATCTTTGCCTTTAGACGTGCATAATAATCAAAATCCGAAGAAAAACTGAGTTACTGAGTTATGACATTTTGGGGATGATAATAGATTGATAGAAAATTCTTTATTGCACAAACAACAACAATAGAAGGTACATTGGCGAACTTAATGCTATAGAGCATTATCTTCCAGTTAACCCTGGTGTATTGTGGAAGGCTTATTGAAAGCAATATTGATGTTGAACTATTTATCAAACTGGTGATAGTACAAAAATTATGATGATGATGATGTAAAAACTAAGCTTCATAAATAAAACTGTCTATTGGTCTAAATTTTGAAAGTCAGCGGGTGATTTAAAAACTAACTCGTGAAATACAGATATAGGTAGTAAAGCGAAGTTAGATACACTTTTGTTGTAATAGAAGGAGGTCCATGGGTTTGCTGAATTAATGATATGCCGATTGACTTTGTATACGATATATTAATTAAAAAGATATTTACAAAAACCAAATGCGGAAAATAAAATTTTCTCTAATATGTAGTCTCTATCAACAACATTCGTTGCCCCTAGCAACGAGCTGGAAAAGTTCTCTATTAGAATGGTATTGAAACTTTTTCGTGGGCCAGCACGCCACATCACCCCCCTCCAGAGACCGTCCTACGGGCGATAATATTCTGGAAAACGCACTGTTCGTCCTGATCGAGTGGTGGTCACTGGAGCGTCTCGGGTCTCAGGTGCTGCCACGGCGGGAGAATGGTCCAACTCACGAAGTATGTAGGCAGGTTTAATGCGGTCGACTGATACAGTGACTTCTTTGCCTTTTATGCGGAGCTTGAAAACTTTATCCCCTCGTTCTATCACCTCATGCGGGCCTGTATAAGCTGCTTGAAAAGATGGGTGCGAGGTGTCATCTCTTAGAAAGACGTGGGATGCTGTTGCTAAATCTTTGAAAATGAATATAGAGCGGTTATTCCCATGATGAGAAGTTGGTAATGGCAACAAATTTTTGGCGAATGTGCGCAGTCTTTCAGTGTATACTGTCAAGTCCTCTGTGCCATCAGCCGATTGACAAAAAATGTCACCTGGGAGTCGTAGTGACTCTCCATATACGAGTTCAGCTGGAGTCGCTTGTAAGTCTTCCTTAAATGCCGCCCGGATTCCCAGTAGTACAAGTGGAAGTGTTTCAAGCCAGCTGCTGGTCGCATGACATGTAATGGCGGCTTTAAGCTGTCTGTGGAATCTTTCGACGAGTCCATTGCATGCTGGATGGTAGGCTGTAGTTCGTCTGCGTTGAAATCCGATGATGTGGGACAGATGCTTAAAAAGTTCTGATTCAAACTGTCGACCACGATCAGTGACGATATCTTCAGGGCAGCCGAATCTGGATATCCATCCGTGAACTAAAGCTTTTGCCACTGTTTCAGCTGTTATCTCCTGTAATGGTATAGCCTCGGGCCATCGTGTGAAGCGATCTACACATGTGAGACAGTAACGATACCCCTGTGAAAGAGGTAAAGGTCCGATCAAATCTATGTGGATTTTCATGAATCTGGCTCGAGGTAAGTTGAATGATGCTAATGGAGATGAGACATGACGTGTTATTTTTGATCGTTGGCATGCTAGGCAGGAACGAGTCCACTCTCTACAATCTTTTCGCATACTAGGCCATACATAGCGTTCCGATATCAGTTTCGTCGTCGCATTTATGCCAGGGTGGCTAAAAGAATGCAAGTTTTCGAACACTTGCCGTCGCATGTCTTTGGTCACATAAGGTCTGGCCACATTGCTGCTCTTGTCACAATAGATTTCTGTGTGAGATCCAGGCAGTTTGATTTTTGTCAAGCGCAGAGAAGTATCGCTATCCAAAAGTTGTTCTAGTTCAGGATCTGTGCTTTGTGCTTGAGCAAGCTTGGATAGATCGATGGGCTGAGTAATCTCTTCGATGCGTGATAAACTGTCAGCCACAACGTTATCCTTTCCTGAAATATGCCTGATATCTGTAGAAAACTGTGAAATAAAATCCAGATGTCTGAACTGTCTTGGTGAGCACTTTTCTTTTCGTGAATGAAATGCGAAAGTTATGGGCTTATGGTCAGTGTAAATAATAAAGTCTCTCGCCTCCACCATGTGACGAAAGTATTTTATTGCTTCGTAGATGGCGAGAAGTTCCCTATCGTAAGGCGAGTATTTCTGTTGACATGGTGAAAACTTTCGAGAGAAAAATGCTAAAGGTTCCCACATGCCGTCTTTATGCTGTTGTAAAGCTGCGCCCATTGCTGTGTCTGAAGCATCGGTGACTATAGCGAGCTTCGCTTGGCAGTCTGGATGAGCGAGTAGTGCTGCTTGGCAGAGACTTTCCTTGCAGGTGATGAATGCTTTAGTAGCTTCTTCTGATAAATGCACGGGATGTGAACCTTTAACTGATCCTGTGAGCAGTGCATTCAGAGGCGCTTGATGCCGCGCTGCGTCAGGAATAAACCTTCTGTAAAAGTTCACCATTCCTAGGAATCTTCGCAGTTCTCTAACGGTTTTCGGTGGAGGGTAATTCGCAACTGCTTCTACCTTCGATGGTAACGGCTTAGTGCCAGCTGCTGAGATGCTGTGTCCTAAAAACGTTACCTCTGATACACCGAATATGCACTTGTTCGTGTTGATAACCATGCCGTATTCCTTTAGTCTGTTGAAGAGCAGATGAAGGTGCTTCTTGTGTGATTCTTGATCAGGTGAGAAGATCAAAAAATCGTCCAGAAACGGGAAGCAGAACTCCTCAAGGCCCCTAAGCATCTCGTCCACAAATCGTTGAAACGTTTGACTGGCATTACGTAGTCCGAACGTCATGAACGGAAATTCGTATAAACCAAACGGCGTCGTGATTGCGGTCTTCGGAATATCCTCAGGGCAGACAGGAATTTGATTATAAGCTTTTACGAGATCGATAACCGAGTATACTTGACAGCCGGAGAGACAATGTGCAAAGTCATGTATGTGCCGAATGGGATAGCTGTCTGGTACGGTTCTAGCGTTGAGCATTCTGTAGTCACCGCATGGACGCCAGCCGTTATCTTTTTTAGGCGCAAGATGAAGTGGTGATGACCATGGTGACTTTGAAGGTCTGGCTGTTCCGTTCCTCAACATATCTGCAAACTCGTCTTTTGCAATTTTTAATTTATCCGGTGCTAGTCTTCGTGGTGTGCTGCTTATTGGCGGCCCTGCAGTAGTTTGTATATGATGCATGGTATTATGCTTCGGAACACGGTGGACACCGGAAGGTCGAGTAATCTCAGGGTATTCGCTTAGTATGTTATGATATACGGAATTTCCAGAAATAACTTTTACCGATGAAATGTTCCCAGTTGACTGTGCAGGTGAAGCTGGGGACGTAAGGCTTGTAGTGTTGTCGATTAAACGTTGATTTCGACAATCCACGATGAGGTTGTAAAATGATAAAAAATCTACACCTATTATGGCCTTTGTAACGTCCGCTACGATGAATCGCCAAGTGAAGTCACGGCGCAAGCCTAGGTTCAGCACTAAATGAGCGTAGCCGTAAGTAGAAATGGGTGTACCGTTTGCCGCACACAGCTCATAATTTGTTTTCTCACGACGTTCCTTGAGTGCCGATCGGGGGAAGACACATACGTCACTGCCAGTATCGATGAGAAACTGCATCTTCGTAGCGCCGTCCGTGACAAATAGGCGACCGGAAGTTTGGCAATCGGTCGTCGCCATTACCGACTGCTGTTCGCGTTTCCCGCATGGTAGTCGCATGGTTTTACGCACTTACTTGCTTCATTGCCGAACTTATTATGATACCAGCACACAGGAAATTTTCTATAGTTCGACTGTGATCGTGTGGAGCTAGAACGACCGCGCGTTTTCTTGTTTGAACGATTCGGTGCACGTGAATGCCGGTTCACCTGCGCAGTTAGAGCTTGCACTTGTTTGGTAAGTTCAGCAATCTGTTGGTTCATGGCGTCTAAAGAGCTTCCTGGCATGACACTTGATGTTGATGCTACGTGCGCTGTAGGCGAAACAACGTCATGGATGCGGTCAGCGAGATCTGCGAGCGCTTCCAGTGAAGACGTCATCTGCGAAGCGATTATCGTTTGCGTGCTACTTGGTAAGCGACTGGTCCAGATAGTACGTAGAAAATCTTCGGGAACTCCAGGTCCAGCCAAATGTTGCAAATGTCTTAGAAACTGAGATGGCTTACGGTCTCCAAGTTCTGCGTGCATAAGTAATTGCTTGACCTTCTTTTCTCGTGACGCGGACAGTCGTTTGATAAGTTCCGACTTCAATTTTTCATACCTGTTGGTGTCGGGCGGGTTGATGATTATATCTTCCACCTCAGAAGCATACTGCGGGTCTAGTTGGCCGATAACGTAGAAAAACTTCGTATTGTCCGTAGTAATGTTCGATATCGCGAATTGGCCCTCAATCTGCGCGAACCAAATGGCCGGCTTTTCAGGCCAAAACGGCGGAATGCGCACGCCCACACGACAAATATCTTCGTTCTTATCGGTTGAGAGCGACATCTTTATGTGAATCAGTATCAGAATTATCGCAATCAGCAACAAAATCAAAATCACACACATTTACTGCAAACGTGGACTTTCGGTTCAAAACAGGTCACCAGTAAAGCGAAATTAGATACACTTTTGTTGTAATAGAAGGAGGTCCATGGGTTTGCTGAATTAATGATATGCCGATTGACTTTGTATACGATATATTAATTAAAAAGATATTTACAAAAACCAAATGCGGAAAATAAAATTTTCTCTAATATGTAGTCTCTATCAACAACATTCGTTGCCCCTAGCAACGAGCTGGAAAAGTTCTCTATTAGAATGGTATTGAAACTTTTTCGTGGGCCAGCACGCCACAGTAGAATAAAATAGATTTAGTAATTTGGACGTTTCGAGCATGAAGCTTGGCCGTTTCGACCATAAAGTTGGGACGTTTCGAGCATTGCGATGCTCGAAGTTTGGGCGTGAAGTGCCCCGCGGTTTCACCCGTTTCCGGTAGTCCGAGTTGGTAGTATTTTTTTGGAATTTCAATGCTCATTAAAATACTTGCTGATAACACTCTAGATTTAAAGTTCTTAAATTTATTTTGCGTAAGTAATTTATACACATTAAAGTTTTTTTATTACTAATTATTAATAATGTTAAGGAATGGCCTGACGAGCTAACCGTTCGCCTGATGTTAAGCGACACGGCTGCCCATATCAGTTGAAGTGTCACTCGGAACTCTAAATTATAGAGTTTCGCGTGAACTTCACTGCGCACTCCATCATGAGACATCATCACAATCTAATAATAACATTACTAGACTGTGAGATCAGGTCATAAAGTCTAATTTGCCTAGTAATTTCACTAGCTACAAGTGCCCTTAAAGCCTTAGGTACCTAAAACTTAGGCATTCTATAAGAATTATTGTGATTAATTATATCATAAGTAGACTTAATTCAATTTCAAGCCAAAAAGAACTTTATTACACTAAACATAACAAAGCTCGTCCAAATAGAGTATAGACTAGGAATAATTCGGCCCCGCCACAAATCTTGTTCTCTCACACCTGCCTACAATCTGCTAGCTTCCCGTCTATCAAATTTCAAATACCAAGCAATAACATCAATCATTTCTGTTAGTTTATAAAATTGTTTTTGGTAACATCCATCTTGCACCGTTTTTCAACGTAAACAAAATTTTAAACATAAATAATTTTTCATCGGTAGAAATTATTTTTAGTACAATACATGTATGCACTATTTTATTTTTAGATTAGTTGGTTTACAGCACAATGTGCGTTATAAAATGAAGTTACACAGAATAAAATGTGGAATCTATCGAAAGTATTAAAATATTTTTACTTTGTATTTTAATAGTGTAGAAATTAATAGCTTTAAGCGGATTCCACATTTAGCCCTCTTATTTTTCCGTTAGTTTCTGAATCCAACAAACTTGTTACATTTTATTTTAGAGATATTTAATTACTTAAGTATTTCTGTGTAAGTAATACATAAAATACAGTTATTTAAAGTTTTCATGTGAAGGGCATGCTAATGTAGAGCTTAATTTACTTGAGACAACCTGTTTGGTCAACGTTAACCGGGCTTTTACATATATTTACATTACACTCACTTACAAGATTATTAAATTAATTATCGTTTATAACCGAACAATTTTCTTTATTTAACTTATCATAAATATTAAAGTTCGTTTCTTTAAATATAATGTATTAAAAATTATTACTAATTCAAAAGTTGATGTCGGTTGCAATATTTTCCTTTAAACTGCATTAGATACTTTTGTTGAAAGTTTTGTTCAGAAGATGAATGAAAACTAGAACTTACCACCAGTTTCCGGTGACGGCTTGTATTAGCAGAAGAAGAGAGCACAGCACCCTCCTTAACAGCTTCATTATGTTCATAACTTTGGCAAAGGTCTAATCTCAATATCCCCTCAAAAAAGCACAAAGAAACGTAAAATTTATAACTTTCAACCTCACTTCACGAAACCACAAAAATAATAAAAGAAACGAACTCCAACCACAAACTCAAACCAAACCACCAAACATAAACCACAACATAACAAAGTAATCACACAAATCGAAAAAAAAATATTACGAAAAAAAAACTAAACTTTTAATAAACTTTCGTAAAAGTTCACTCGGCGCGAAACCGCTCCAATTTTAAAACGGAACTCATGGCGACCGATTAAAATTCGATAGAGAATTATTAAGCGAGAATCTCAGTTCGATTTGAAAATCGAAAAAATAATTAATATATTTTCGGTTTTGGCCGCGACGGGCCTGCGAACCGCGCGGTTTGAAACACAAAACCAGACTGGCTTGCTTGCTTGAAGCCGTTCGTAAGTATTCCATAGGATTCTCCGTAAAGGGGAAGGGTCGCACCGGAGGGCGTGTAGATGCAATACACTGCACGAGTTCATCCTGCGAGCCCTTACCACGAGCCTCGATAACCTAGCAACCGCGGAATGCCGTGCAAAATGTCAACCCGCACCCGCGACTCACAATTTTGCAAGCCACTTTTACATAATTCTCACAGTAGTTCAGTCACGGTAGGTAGATGCTGCTGTGGGTCAGTCCAGGTCTCGATTGAGTTTTCACTAACAAATGTCGAAGACGAAATGAAAAATATCTCATCTGGTCTGTCTGGAAATGAGACTGAAGGCCTAATAGCAAAATCCTACAATATCACAATGGCAATATAGCTTCATCATAATGCAGCTACAATATTTAAAAAGGTAAGCCAATTTATACACAATGACAAATTCGAATAGATACAAGATAAAATGGTAATGGCAAACAATAAGATTGGCAACTATTGAAGGACACAGAAGTTGAAAGAACTGGTTATATACCCTTTTTGTGTTTTGTTTGAACTTATTATTGTTACAAATCCTTCACTTTATCACAGATCTATTTCAACAAAAATAACCATAGCGTATGCAAAACTGTGACGAGTTCCCTAATAGAAAGTGTTGCGAAAACCAATGGTAAAAGTAAAATCCCGAAAAATAAGCATAAACACATCAATTGTGGACTTATGCCGTCCTTCTGAGATGTTAAACCGCAGAATTATTATCATTTCTTTTGAAAATGATATGACTCTGATCGAAAGTCGGGATTTAAAGTCGTATAATTTTATTTATTGCGGAAATTCATAGGATCGTCGTCCTAAATGATCTCGTTATTTAAATTTATATTCCTTTTAATACTGATTATGTTTGTAACAACTCAAGTTACAGAATTATCTGTCTCTGTCATAGATTCGATCAAATTGTCTATGTTTTTAGCACAGAATAAATAATAGTATTTATAGATAATGTAATAATGGAAGCATTCATTGTATTTTAAGATTTTCTATTTACCGGTCTATAAATTATTGTATGTAATATGGTTTTTGTCTAATCAGTAATCACAATCACTACTAATAAACTATTTACATTCTGTTCATCTCTTTTGGTATTTTTTTAAATACTTTGAAGTGGTTACTTTGAAATGTTTTGGAAAAGCATGATCAGGCTTTAGCCTATGCCAAAAATAATTCATCTAAGTTCTTTAAACGATTTTTCATAAGCGTTGGGTAATGTTCAACTTGTGTGTAGCTTGGTAAAATTTTAATAATGTTGCAATAAAACTGGTTACGTTTATTTGTCTTATTAAGAAATAGATATAATTATTGTTTCTGTGAAAATATTAATGTATATTTTTTTAAAAACCGAACTATATACCTATTATAGTAAGGAGTACCGCAAGGGCGCGCTCTTTTACACCTGTTTGTCAATGTATGATCGATAAAAGGTGACCTTTGTGACTCATACTTGGAGATACTATCAAATTCTTTATCGACTTTGCAGTAAAATCATTTAATTAAAAGGTTATTGGCAAAATTGGATTCTTTTAAAGTAAAAACTTTTTCTTTGTATGTGCATGTTTGTAGGTTTCATTTTTTTATACGCATCACATATATTAATGTTTATATAGGTTTTTTATACAGAATATGGGAGCTAAACAATCCAACGATTGTGATGATGATGACGATGAAAATTGATGGTGTTTTCATTGTACTATGTATTTGCTGACATATTACATTAGGAATATAAATTCAACTTCAGAGCGAACTTCACTTCAAAATTCACAATCCAACAACTAATTTCAAGGGCCGCTCTATAAAAAACCCCATGGAGGGTAAAAAACCATAACAATAGGGCTTACCTGTCAGCCATTTTACTTCCCCATGTTTACGATCGGTGTAAAACAGTAATTGCAATAGATCAAACGGCCCGACAGATGGCGAAAGAAATAATAATATGGATGGAGAAAATAATGGTCTGGATAATAAAGAAGCAAGCGACTTTGATACTAATAGGGTTGGTTATAAGAGCTTAAGACGTTTTAATGAAGTAAGTACACGCAATAACAACAGTAGGATATATTTTTTAGAGCTAATCTCGTTATGTTGGTAATGTTGATGAATTTAGCAAGCAAAGAAAAAGATAATTGGATTTCAAATACAAATTTAAAAGACCGTTATTGTATTATATTGGGAGCAGTAATTACAAATAATAATCATAAGAAGGAAACGAATGAGTCGCAGTTAAAAAAAATCTAACTGAAAGCATGTAAGTAGTGGCTATAAAAATAAATGTATATAATAGCTGGCAACATTTTTAGGTGGTATAAGTTCATGGTGTAAATAATCAAACTCGATCAATCTCAATTATTCCAATAGTATCCATACTGGACTGTTTTGCATACTTCAAAACTGCGTTGATAATAAAACTGCAACAGTCAATACTAAACTAGACACCGTAAATTAAGCTTTACGACCAAGTAACAAGCTTCAGGATTCAATGGCGTATTTTCTTTCAATCCTGATTTAAATGGTGAAGTTTAATTCATGATTACAGTCTTATTACGAAGGCATTAAGGCGACTAAACGATTTCTTCTAAGAAAGTGACTCGATTTCCTTTAGAATGAGGAATGTTTCCATTGACATGAGACAGGAAATAATGAAATTGACTCCATGCATTCTTCTATCTTTTATGTTTTGTTCTCACTGTGTTCTTGTAGACTTAAAGCATTTGTTTATCTTATATAGGTATAGTTGAAATAAAATAGTACCTATTTAGCCAGTACTTGATTATAGTTATGCTAAAGTTTAGCATCATAAATATTATTATCAACCACCGTAAGGTCGTTCATGTTGGGGTTAAAGGTCATTTGCGAAGCTGCAAACAGGTTATAAGAACTGCAACATAGATCATTTTGCTCAAGTAACGTGCATCATCAGCTTATATCAGTCCAATACTGAATATAGACTTCTCTAATGTTACTAGGCCCGATTTTCGACCTTTCTAGTCCAACTTCTGGTCCAGCCTACTGTATGTCTTTAGTTGCTTCAATCGAATAAAAACTATTAAATTTATTGTTTAATACGATTGCTTAGAGATTTTATTTTAAAAAGCATCATTGGTAAGAAATTGTAATTATGTATCGACATGGCGTTTTGAATAATTACTTGCATCCTTTCAACTATTTTTTTTAAATGTTCGTGTTCTCCAATTGTACCATTCGCAGAAACTAGTTAAGGTGATTCAGCATATTTCATATTCATCTCACATTTCCTTCCATATCTGACGTGTTCGCGCAAATATTTCATCGACTAATGAAATAATAGTACAAACAATTTAAATTGTCTTTACCTACTAGATTGGCAACAATGGATTCAATTGAGAGAACGATCCTCGTGTTTACTTTAGAATTGAGCTCTTTAGAATTCTGGGATGTATTGTATTCATAATTTAATTTTAGAAGAGTTTGCGGAATCATCTTCTTTCTATAGAACCAAAATTTCAATAAATTAGGGTCGAGGGAAATTTTAAACTTGTTCGAGACTACATACTTGCATTTTTGACGTTGAAATTTCCGAACTGAAAGCTTGTCTATTCAGTCAACCTTTTCTATTTTCACTGACACTAACATTTTAACAGAAATTGATATGGGAACACACTTTTTTCTTGTTTTTAGTAATATGTATGTCATTTTAAAATTCCTTTTTCTAATGATAAACCAGTCAGTCATAAAAAATACTTGCCACCACTTTACTAGGAGTATGATTTTGACTAGACTGACTTGACTTGATGACTTCGACTGTGACTTGACACATATTTGCGTGAAATATCGATAACTTGATAAATTATCAATTACTTAACACTGGCTAAATATCGGATTTTTATATATAAATATAAAAATCCTAAAAAAAAAAAAAAAAAAAAATACTATTACAGAGGCTGTCGAAAACGCCCTCACACTTATAATGTGGGACTCGAACCCACTAAAAATCCCCCTTGAGTAGTCTGTCGCCCTGGTGGGGCGAGTAGCTTAGGCACTTATACAAAAAGGGGTTCCAAAAAACAATATAAATTCGTCATTCATAACAGTTTTAATTAGTTTTACGGTAGTTTAGACTCTAAGACACATCATCAACCGGACGAAGAGCACTGCTGAACAGCTTGGATCAGTTGGGTAACTATTTTTTTTTTGTTTTTTACCTTACATCACCAGCCTTTTTAGGTTCACTGCTTAACATAGCCTCACTTATTTGCCGTAATCACCACGCTTGGCAAATAGCTTGGTGATCACAGTAGATTATAATATAGACCGAGAAGAATGCAGCTGCCGATTCCTTGGATATATTCTTCGTTGGCTAAGAGAATATCCAAGGGCATCGTAAGAACGATACCCGAGGGAAGAGATGGGGTAGTCCTATTCTTCTGCCGGGAACACGTGACAAATCTAAGCTATGCAGGTTGCAGAAAGAAGGGAAAAATATCAAAACTACTCTACCTACCTACATACTTATTGTATTAAAGCTTAACGACCTATAGAAGAACTATTCAAAATGTCCAAACTACCCTACCCGATGGAAAACAAGTCTGGAGACAGCATCCATCAATAAACTAGGTAATTACAGAAGAACACACAAATCCTTTACGCAGATTTACCCCTCAGTATCACGATTAATTCTTACTGAAAAATGGTCCTTATTGTTGAAGGGAGAAAGGTGAAATCCAAGCCGAATGCAAGTTTGCGATAGGATAACTGCCAATTACGTTTGATATCCAAAAGCAGACACAACAATAACATAAAAGAATCGATACAGATACAAATGAATAATCTATAAATGCCTTTAAGACATTGGGGGTAGAGCTAGGAGAGCGTAGAGGTGGCAGTGCAATTACTGTAACGCCTGGTTGAATTCCATCTGTTTCCATGCAATTAATAAACTTTACACTAGTGGCGGTGTGAGCTGTAGGATTTCCGTTTGTCTTTGCATAGCTTAAAACCGAAAAACTATTTTGATGTAAACATGCACACCATGGCTCAGTAATTTCGAAAAATTGTTGAAAACTGAATCACCCATAACTTCTATTTAATTATCGAACCTGCTCACAAAGTTCCGCGAGAATCGGTTGCAATATGCGACCGTGCCGTGCTTTTACGCACCATTATGAAAGAAAGATGGGAAATGGAGGAATTAGTTTGTGTAAATCCTTCACTTATTCTCCAAAATGTAGTCTATAAATAACCGATAAACTGGCAACTTTACGTCAGTGTTCTAAACTGACTTACCTTTAGATTTTTCACAACTAATGTAGTCTTGAACTCGATGTCTTTAGAGTTCCAAGTGACACTGCAACTGATATAAGCAGCCGTGTCGTTTACCATCAGGCGAACGACGTAATTTTCATGAAGAATTCAGTGGTAGGAATTTCTTAAATATGCCAACAAATGTAGAGATTTGGGAAAGCGTAACCTATTAGATAGGATTTCCAATATGTCTACATTTTCCTAACTCTCGACTCGAAGTTAATACGTTATGAATATAATAAGTCGGCATATTCCATACTCTGCCAGTTAAGGAGATATTATCTAATACTATTTTTATTTTATTCATAGAAAAGCTCTTTATACTTTTGTTTACCCGATGGCAGTATTGTCTTTGAGGAAGGAGGTTGTGTGTATTTTTTCGTTTGTTGATTGTGCAGTTTTTGTATGATGCAGTGATGATGTTTTGATTCTTTTTACGAAAGGTTGTGATAGATGCTTGAGCGGGAAAACGAAAAAGATCGCGTCGCCGCATTGTATTATTTTCCAAAACTTGTGCTATTTTCAGTGTTAGTAATTAAATGTAATTCGTTGTGCTTTATGCGTTGTGCAGTTCAGTGCTTGCTTGGCGGTAGAATAACTGGCAAAGCGTTGGTACCTACCTAGACGAACTTTGGAGAAAAGTCCTACCACCTAGTAAAATGGTGTAGTTAAAATTATGTAGCTTTGATATAAAAAGTGATTACCATAGTTTTTTATTACAGAATGATTCAATCAAATCACAACCAAGTTCAACAAGAAAGTTCTGAAGCTACACTTTTTGATTTGATATTTATAAAATGAGCAATCATAGAATGGAATACTTCACCAGCATCATAACATTGTTTCTGGAGTTTTGGCGGGAAAGCGAAAAAGATTGCGTCGCCGCATTGTATTATTTTCCAAAACTTGTGCTGTTTTCAATGTTAGTGCATAAAATTGGTGGCATTCTATTCCTTAAGTGCTGGTTACAGGCGTGAGTGTGGGAAAATGGTATAATGATGGTGAAACGTTTCTTTTCGTGTTGTTTCCAAAACTCCATAGAAGCTTCAAGTAAAGTTGCCACCACTTTACTAGGAGTATGACTTTGACTAGACTATGACTTGCATAGTCAAGTCATAGTCTACTTGACTAGATGACTTCGATTGTGACTTGACACATATTTGCGTGAAATATCATTAACTTGATAAATTATTAATTACTCGACACTGGCTAAAACACAAAAGTGTGGAGCCAAAACATCAAAAAAAAATTGTTTCTGTTGTTACTGGACTGTGTGGAGTGTCAGGCGAAACTTTATTGGAGTTCCGAATGACACTGCAACTGTTGTGGGAAGCAGGCTGTAGCTTAAGACAAGCTGGGCGATCACGTAACTTGATTGCAACCTATAGAAACACAAGTTTGTATGGATTTGATAGTTTCAATACGTAGCTTATGTGCATAGTTATTATGGAAAATCTCAAATTATGAATGGAATTTCTCCTGTTGCATTGCAATCAAAATTCCATGATCCCCCCGCAGGTGGACGAATTAATCGTCACGTCATTCACTTAAATAAAAAAGCACCTACTTAGTTACATAATGATTTCCGTACCATAAATAGCTCATCTAGTTAGTTTTTTTTGTTTTGTTTTGGCTCCACACTTTTGTGTATTTAGCCAGTGTCAAGTCATTGATAACTTTTCATGTTAATTAATATTGTATAATGTGTCTAATCAAGTCAAGTCACAGTCCAAGTCATCAAGTTAAGTTATAATCTAGTTTATAATCTAGTCTAGTCAAGTCATACTCCTAGTAAAGTGGTGGCAACTTTACCAGAAGCTTCTATGGAGTTTTGGAAACAACACAAAATCAAACGTTTTACCATCATTATATCACTTTCCCACACTCATGCCTGTAATCCAGCACTCAACGAATAAACTGCCACCAATTTTATGCGCTGAAAATAACACAAGTTTTGGAAATAATACAATGCGATGACGCGATCCTTTTTGGGTTTCCCTCCAAAACTCAAATCAAATTTAAAAAAAAAATTACTTTGTTATGTTGACAATGGAGTTCTTCGTTAACCAACAACTTTCAACTTCCGTTCGCCTCACCAGCTTACTCTCAAGTCAAGCGTTTTACTTCAAAAAGCATTAAATCCGTGCCACCTGAAGCTGTCAATTCAAGCTAATAGTACATTGGTGTCGATTGTGTCGCATTCTCTAAAACTAAAGTAAACTATGGCGGTACTCTTCTGATAAAGGGGAAATGAAAAAGACGGAAATATGTTAATTTCGTTTAGCTTTAGAGTATGCGAAACACAATCGACACCATTCTACCTTTAAGATTTTCTCTAAAGACTTCTTCTACAACTTCTTGCTAGTCTAATTGACTCTGTGGCGGCGCAGCGTCGGCGGCGGCGGCCGGAACGCGCGTCATCGCCGCGCCGCGGAATAAACAGTTTAGGTAAACGGAGAGAGCCTGATTTTTTAAAAGTGATGTTACCTGATATTCTCTATTTTTATCGATAAAATTTTATTGAACATTTCTCTTGATTTTTTTTTTCTTTACGCACGCTTGACTTGGGGATTAAGCTGGTGAATGCAAGGCGAACAGAAGTTGAAATTGGTTTACGTAGATTTCCATTGTGAACATAATAAAATTAAAAATGTGTGTTATTATGTTGGTATTTCCGATAAAATGACAATTTACAATTGTCAAGATGGTGACATTAATATTATATCAGCAAAAACAAAGTTATACCGGCCGATAGATGGAGCTAACTAAAGAAGTTTTACTTCAGTCATGGTCTAAAGCACACTCATTTTTTATTATTATTTCAATGTGATTACCTATCTATCTGATATCGACGGAAGCCTATACCTACTTACATACTAAAGGACTTTGGTACCTATAGAGTGCCGACGTCTCTTAAGTCTGATTTTCACTTTGTTTAATTACCTAAGTAGCAACTTGCCACTTCAATGAGTTAATTTTTTACTATCTGTTGAACATAGATTTGCCAGTTAAGTATTAAAGTAACGATTAAGTGCAGGGAATAGAAAGATGTTCTATTTCAAGTGCAAGCTTACCCCTCCCCTGCCCCCATCCGTCTTCCGTACCCCGACAACTAACTGAACTCGCCGCACCTATAAACATACGAGTTAAGTACAGTTCATAAGTTGACAAATCACTAGAAACTGAAACTTGAAGCTAAGCTCGCCTGCAAGGATATAACTTATTACTTGACTGAACTAAATCGTTGAAATATTATAGAAACTGACGTGAGTAGCATTCATAACTACAAGTGTCAGCCGTGTACTAGTTGGTTATAAATCGTTGAAGTCGCAAGTTAACTCGCTACTTAACTAAACATAGTGTAACTCACCCCTAAATCAAAAACACCGCTTTAACTGTGCATAAAAAGTAGCCTGTGTTAATCCATTATATAAGCTATTTCAATTCCAAATTTCATACAAATCCGTCTAGCATTTGAGTATGAAAGAGTAACAAACTTTCACTTTAATAATATTAGTAATATAGAAAGTAGGAATAACTTTATTGTTATTGAATAAAAAATGTTAAATGAAATTTTAAAGCTATACTAGCCCGTTTTTAATTTTGGTTTAATGAATAATTTAAATACAGACTAAATATTATAAGTGTTTAAGCTTAAGAGTAACATAAATAAGTAGGTATATATAGATAGGTATTTTTTCAATACTTAAGAACCAATTTTTCACTCAAATATCACTGCTATGGGTGGACGTGATGCTTAACGTCACACGAATGACACAGTACATCAAATATTTTATAAAAAAAATGATTTTGATATTTTTATCGATTAATAGTTGCCGACTACATCCCATCACTAAATCTATTTATTTATCAAAATACTGGCTTGTATCAGCGCTCAATCATCGGCATGTTTTCCTGTCAATCAACAGCCAGCGCCAGACCATCTGTCTTTATAAAACGGAGTGTAAACTTTGCATCGATATTGTAGTTTTTACTACATATTAATTTGTTTATCTACATAAAACCCGGCCTGATTTGTGGCGGTAATAAAAGTCTGTCTAAAAGTGTAGAAGTGTTGCTATTTTGATTGAACGTGCGGCTGGGCCCTAATTGGTTCGGATTCGAACTTATACTCAATCTTTTTTAATAAAAATTTGGCATTTACTTTTTGAAGTAAAACTTCTTTACGCGCCCTTGTCTTGGGGAGTAAGCTAGTGAATGCGTAACGAGGCGAATGGAAGTTGAAAGTTGTTAGATCACGTAGATCTCCATTGTCAACATAACAAAAAAAAATACTTAAAATTTGTATTATTGTGTTGGTAAGTTCGGTAAAATGACAATTTATAATCGTCAAGATGGTGACATTAACATTAAACAAAGCAAAAACAAAGTTATACCGGCCGATAGATGGAGCTAAAGTTTTACTTCAGTCATGTGGTGTAAAGCACACTCGTTTATTAAAAAAAACAAATTGGCAAATACTTTTTGTTATCAGCACAATAATGTAATTGAATTTGGGATCTGCTATTTTTTGGTAAAATTTATTTGCACATTTTGAAGACTTAGTCGCAGGTCAAATGTTATTGACCCATGAAAGAAAATAAGAACATAAAGGAACTTAATCAAAGTTGAAGAACCTTTAGGACTGTATGTCATTTAATACTTAAACTTTAGGTATTAAATGACATACATAATATATTTTAAATAACTTCGCTTTAGATATAAATATAATTCTAAACTTTCTAAAAACTATAAGTACCTAAAAACTAAAACATGATAAAACTAAAAAAAACTTATAATAACCCGTTGGTGGAGGGAAAAGTGCCCAGAATGGAATGGAAGTGGCAGCATTACCACGTTATTGGCATTGCTTATTTTTTGTGCAAATTAAAAGCCAGCATTCTGGTCACCTGATACGTTTGACCAAGTCCCTGTGTTTCAGTTATTAATTTAATACCTGAACACACAGGGATGTTATGTTCAAAAACTAAAATTATTCACAAAATAAAATGATTATGCAAATCAAATTTAGATAGGCTGCTTAAAACTGGTAAAAAAATACTTACTACGCATTAAGCACTACAACAATAACACTATTAATGCATCACATGTGTGGTCTTCTCGATTAAGTATCGAATTATCGTGCACAAACGATAATTCGATATCAACTTACGCCATTGTGCACCGCCCTTTGTTCCCGCCATCCGAGACAAGATGGCGTCTAAACGTCATAGGAAAAAATATGGCTGCCCGGCAGTTATGGTTGGAATATGCAGCAATTATGCGACGCTTTTTTTACCGGCAAAGTGCTTTCATTATTTCAACTAAATACACATTGATATAATAACTACTACTAAACACTACCTACTCCAAAAAAAACATTTGGGCTAATATACTAGCCGCGATGACCTAACGCTCCAGCCCACTACCAGTAGGTAGAGTACCCAACATGCTGGCAGCATTGTCCCGTTGAATCGCAATGCTGATTCGTTGTGCCAAATAAGTGCCAGCATTTTGGTCACGCGTAGAATCGACCAGGCGCTCTGATAAACTTTGGAAAACGCGAAACGCGATGATCTTCTGGCCCCCACGGACTCAGGGTCTCAACACCAAACCATATATTATGTAACCTGTAGCGATCTAATACCAAAATTCATGATTTCTATAATAGTTTCGCCTGCTTAGCGTAGTCAACAAACAAATATGTAATGGAAAAGATTTGACCACGGATGGGATTTGAACTTGCATCCTTACCCAGTCCCTATTAAGCCGGGACATAGTTTACTTAAGCTACCGTGACAAGTGGTTTCATGTACAAATTTGTACTTCGCCTTTTACAACCAACTTCTAGGTTGGTAGCGCCACCTATTGAAAGATTCTCGAGAATCACCCCAACCAGCATGGTCAAGTTACACCAACACAAACTCTGTAATAAGCACCTCCCAAATCAATATTAATGATTTTATAGCAGTACCTATAACCTACTTAGCGGATTCAAATTTGATATTATATCTTACTAGTCGGATTAATAGGATTTTAATTATTTGTTCATCCCACGGAAGCATTTCACTTTTCTAGGATAAAATGTAGCCTATATGTTAATCCAGTGTATAAGCTATCTTGGTACCGAATTTTATCCAAATCTATTCAGCCGTTTGAGCGTGAAGGAGTAACAAACATACAGACATACAAACTTTCGCCTCTATAATATTAGTGTGATGATATTGTGATACAAATTAATCTACTCAAAATCAAATCTCTCAATCAAAATTTCAAATATCAGTTTCATTAAATTTTACACAGCGCCATCTAGTCCCAAGCTAAGCAAAGCTTGTACTATTGGAACCAGATAACTTATAATATATACTTTTATTTCAATATTCATTAAATTATACTGAAGAAAAGTTAATATTAAACCTTTCTCAAAAATATAGGTACCTTTTTATACTCAATTCGGTTTTGTCCAAATCCACTGAAATAGTGGGTAGGTACTATTTAGTCTGGAACACTCAACAATAGCAAGTAAAATGGATATTTTACATTTTGCAGACTTGCAACATCTAACCCTCTCTAATCTGAGAGTACCCTGCACCCACACATATTTTACAAAATTATACCCAACTTCATTGAAAGTTTCTCTTATCGTAGAATCGAACCTGGGATCTGTACTAAACATGTATTTTAAGGGGATCGTCTTTATCTTCCAACGCCATACCTGTAGTGTGTTGATATATCTAACCCTAGTAGACCGTACCATAGCTCTAAAAAAAAAAATTAAAAAAATGTGCATTAGACCAAATGACTGAAGTCAAACTTCTTTAGTCTTCTTTTCTATCGGTCGATATGACTTTGTTTTGGGTTTGTTTAACGTTATATCGCTATCTTGACAATTGTAAATTGTCATTTTAAATTTGTAATACCAACATAATAATACAATTTTTTAACTTTTTTATGCTTGAAGTTGCAGATATCCATAGGCAAAGGTGACTATTGGAGTTTTGGCGGGAAAACGAAAAGGATCGCGTCGCCGCATTGTATTATTTTCCAAAACTTGTGTTATTTTCAGTGTGAGTGCATAAAATTGGTGGCATTTTATTCGTTAAGTGTTGGATTACAGGCATGAGTGTGGGAAAGTGGTGTAATGACGGTGAAACGTTTCTTTTCGTGTTGTTTCCAAAACTCCATAGAAGCTTCAAGTAAAGTTGCCACCACTTTACTAGGAGTATGACTTTGACTTTTTGAATTCGACTGTGACATGACACATATTTGCGTGAAATATCATTAACTTGATAAATTATCAATTACTTGACACTGGCTAAATACACAAAAGTGTGGAGCCAAAACATAAAAAAGTCTAATTTAAATATATGCGGTTTAGAATGTCACACGCTCGTCTAGAGGTCTGTTCAGGCTAGACTGTGGTTACGGAAGCAGACGTTAGCAAAGCGTCCACTGCTTGATCCCATTGAATATTTCCCCTATGTTGCAGTATCAGTACTGCAGAGATAGCGCAGCCAGGGATACAATTAGCATGAGAAAACAGCGCTGTCCCGCCCTCGCCCGGGGGACACTAATTGGCGTTGTGTAAACTCGGCATGTTATCGAAACGCCTCGGGCGCGCGCTGCTACTGAGCTAATGTGGAGTGAGCTTTATGAAACACAGGTGGGTTCTTGCTTTCACCATTATCCTCTACGTAAGTAGAGGAATTTTGCATAGGATTCGCTCTTCCAGTGGACGTAGCCTTCTCGATCCTTTTATCCCGGCAACGGCCCAAGCCGAGGCTCGCCTAGGCCCTTGAGCTCTTGGCCCTTTACCTAGTTGCCTCCCACTTTAGATGGCTGGACACCTTAAGCGCCTTCCCGCCCGGTGACGCTGTCAAGGTCGGAGATCAACAACATGAGCCCGTTCAAAAATAATTACCTACCCTTATGCTACTAGTGGGGTCGTTGAAGCACGTATTCTTACAATGTCATCTTAGATATCTACGGCCATGGAGGACAAATTTCGCTCGCGCCCTGATAGAGGCTAAAGACAGTAATTCGCGCCGACATTTCACACAGCGCCATCTAGCCCAAACTAAGCAAAGCTTGTTCTATGGGAACCAGATAACTTAGTACTTTGATAATTTTTGTTTATAAATATATACATAGAATACAATATAACACCCAGACACAACAAACATCGAAGTTCATCACACGATGTTTGGTCCTGGGTGGGAATCGAAACCAGAACCTGCAGCTCAGAAGGTAGGGTTACTACCAACTGAGCTATCAGGCCAGTGATTTCACTTTCATCTAAAATTCGTTTGCTACTTATGTAAAGGTGCGGTGTTAGAAGAATAGCTCCCTCCATAGTTGCGTGCCGTAGTTGAAATCCGCCCGCCCACAGCGCTAATATTGACTTGTTATTACGGCGGTGACCGCGTCGCTCCCGTATCGTTCCCGTCCCGGCACCGTCTGATCACATGGTGTGTGCTTAGCTTAGTAACAATATGGGGACTATTGAACTAAGGAAAACTTTTGAAGTAAAACTTCTTTTCGTACGCTTGACTTGGGAAGTAAGCTGGTGAATGCGAGGTTGAAGTTGGTTCACATAGTTGTCAACATACCTAACAAAGTTCAAAATTTGTATTAATATCAACATAATAATATAAAATATTCTTCTTCTCTTCGTTTAATGGCCTGCTTTCGCTTTTTAGCGATAATTCTGCCAATGTCAAGTGAGGAATTTTGTACGGTTATGTCATGTCAAAGTCTCATTTTGTTAGTCAAAATGCCACAGTAAAATGGTGGATATTTTACTGACGGCTCTAGGAAGCCTTGAAGAGAAAACGAAAAGGCACGGTTTTAAAACTTGAAACCATTTGCCAACGTTCGTGCACGTTCATGAACACTTAACGGATAATAAACCACCCTTATTACACATTAAAATTCAAAAATACACGGGTTAAGAAAAATAATTCAAAATTCACAACCGCCATTTTCGGATTCTTTTCAACGACCATATAAAATAATGAACTTTTTTTCCAACGTATGTCCGGTAAAATGACAATTTACAATTATCAAGATGGCGACATTAACATTAAACAAAGATAAAATACCGGCCGATAGATAGAGCTAAAGAAGTTTTACTTGAGTCGTGTGGTCTAAACCACACTCGTTTTTTTTAAATTTAGATTAGTTTAGTTTTGCTTTGCATGCATTACACTCCCCTTTTTAATACATGCATCCTAAGATCGCAGTTTGCACTATGACCTCTTTAAAAATACATGCATAAAAATAATGGCACTTGCGGGAAGAAATTAGGGTGGCCTTTTTTTTTATATATTATATACTTATTTATTTATCCTACTTTATAGGAGGGACTTCTTTTTTGTTTTGTTTTTTTTTTAATTTTGTTCTTTTTTCTATTGATATGGATTATTTCTGAAACCTAGGTTATAAAAGTAGTGAAAATCACTATAATTATCCACGTTCCCCTTACCTCGTCCCCTGAACCATGTTGAAACAAGGTCGGATAACAAGACAGAACACGTGATTAGAGAAAACAAAGGATTATTAAAATAAACGGGAAATCATAAGAGAAAGCGAAAAAGATTGCGTCACCGCATTGTATTATTTTCCAAAACTTGTGTTATTTTCAGTGTTAGTGCAGAAAATTGGTGGCATTCTATTCGTTAAGTGCTGGATTACAGGCGTGAGTGTGGGAAAATGGTATAATGATGGTGAAACGTTTCTTTTCGTTTTGTTTCCAAAACTCCATAGAAGCTTCAAGTAAAGTTGCCACCACTTTACTAGGAGTATGATTTTGACTAGACTGACTTGACTGTGACTTGACTTGATGACTTCGACTGTGACTTGACACATATTTGCGTGAAATATCGATAACTTGATAAATTATCAATTACTTGAAACTGGCTAAATACACAAAAGTGTGGAGACAAAACTTAAAAAAAAAGGTGACCTCAGGCGTCACCCGTCGCGATGCATTACCGACTAAGCAAACAGACATGCATACTTACATGCGCTGGGGTTAGGGCGAGATGCATTGGTTGGCTGTGGCTCTTAATTTTTATTTTGTGGTGCAATGGGAATTAATTCTGAAATGATGAGGGGGCTATCATATGGGAGGTCAACGAAACTTTACTGCCCTGAAATTGGTAAAAGGAGACACTAAACTGTACTAAGAAACAAAATTAATAACACACAGTCAAGTGTAAATTAAAATAAACACACATTTTCGCGTCGCGTGACTTACGCCGTAGGAGACTAATTTATTCAATTTATTGTGAACAGAGCGCCATCTAGCTGGTCCCAAATAAAAAGCTTGTAGGTATTTATAGAACACTTATGTCCGTCGGTACTAAAGTTTGAAAGCTCTTAAGTTCGCACATATTCCTCTGTGACATACCCAAATTCATTGTCTGGGTTTTATATTGTATTCTATGTATGTACTCGTATTAAAAAAATGATATAAGTATTCTATCAGTTATCTGGTTCCCAGGTAGGAACGGCGTAAGCCACGCGCCGCGAAAAAAAGTTACTACGTATATTTACACTTTGACAGTGCGTTTACACGTTTATTCTTTTGGAAATGTATTAAAAATTTGATAATAGGATTGTATCAATACGGTTAACATATTATTTTATTCAGATTATTTTCTAAAATTAAATTTTTAATGACGAACGATCCCTCGTTCCTGATAGAATCCGCTAAAAAATCCTTTACTGATATATACCTTCTGTTGATTAAAGCTATTCAGGTAATACTGCTATGAAAATTATAAATTTAAGTAGGTAGGTACATTAGGTTTAAGATATTTATTTTCACTTAAAGAATCTAATTCACTTGCAAGTGAAAATACAAATAGCATCTTTAAATGCGAGTAGGAACGGTAACATACAGGTAACTAATAGGCTAGCAATCTTAAGTATTAAACTTAGGCGCGGTCCCTCAATCACATAAAAGCTATTCTTTGGATAAAACAAAACACAGTGAAAATAAAATTAAAAAGGTTTTTAGTGAACACTGTAGTGAACACTGCAATAATAATGGTACTTTTATTTTAGTCAGATTATAGTACTCTTTTTCTATCTCGCTTTTGCAGCTTGCACATGCCTTTTCCAAGTCAAAGTGCACAATATTTGTCATACCTTAGTACCTCGGCGGTCCTTTTACATGTTATCGCTGGAGCAATATTTGTGTTTGCCCGCGACGCACTAACGCGCCGGATGATGGATTTTAAATAATAATCCTTACTATTATTATAAACGCGAAAGTTTGTATATATGTTTGTTACTATTTCACGCAAAAACTACCGAATGGATTTTAATGAAACTTGAACCTACTAGATCACGTCATAGTCTCATTTGCCCAGTAATTTCAAGCTACAGTGCCCTTCAAACCGGAATATTGTGCTTGCACATTACTGATTGACGGCAGAATAACAGACAAAGCCTTGGTGCCTACCAGAAGAACTATCGATGGAATCTAATTAGTTATTTTCTTTAATTAGTTTTTTTCCTCAGTCCATGCTATAGAACACTCCTATATAACTAAATACCAAAAGTACTTATGAAATAAAAGTTAAATCTAGGTATTATCAAATTACTGCGAATTAAAATTCTAAGGAAAAGCCTTGCGACATTGTGCAAAGCAAGTGTTTTATTACTACGAAACATTTTCAAAGCGCCCAGCCGGTGCCCGCGCTGTTATTTTACGTGGTTTTTTATTTATTTTTATTGTGCTTTGTACTATGATTGGTGGATATATGGTCTGCGTACATACATTTAAGGAAAATAATGAATTATATTCCACCATGTATAGGAGAAAAGGTCATACTACCACCTACCACAAAGTAAGCCTACAACCGTACCACAAAGGTTTCAGATAAGTAAAATGTGAAGTCTCTTGAGTGTCTTGAGTACTTTAGATAGGCACTTTGACTTGAGTTAAATCTCTAGCGACATCTACGAAGCTGTCTATGAAACTTACGTTTTCTATAACTGCTAATAGATGGCGCTGTGTCAATTCAACTAAATTAAAAATACCGTTTTAAACTTTCTTACTTTATTAGGTAAAAAAACGCCAACTTTCGACTTAACTACAAATTATTGTCTTATTGAAAACTTAAAATAATTAAATATATGTACAAAATTATTTATATACACAATTTAAAAATACTGATTGGACAAGACAATTAAATATCATTAACAGATATTCATTTTACAACAATAAGAAATAAGTAGGAATGTTCAAATTATGTACGCCTTTTTCGGCTGACTAGTTAGGCTAGCTTGCTGCGTAAGATATAGATTGATAACGAATCGTTACTAATTAGTTTACGGTTTTACAAAACTAATTATTGGATGTAGGATTCGAACCCACGACCTACAGATCTTCAATCAATGACAATGATGCGTGAATGAAGTCGGTGTCATGCCTGGCGCACCAAACAAGTCGGTCCATTACGCGTAACGCATCAGAAGAGCACCGCTATAGAAAGAGAGGCACCTGTTTATGGTATACCTGTAGCGCTATGCGAGCTGAACTACACTTTATTACCTTGAAGAAAGAATCGCTATTCATTTGAGTGACTTCGCAGAGTGAGTCTTCTGTACCCTGTATGATTACTTTTTATGGTTTGATCACCATTATCAATTTAACCTTGGTTAGTGCAAATGGGTATTAGCTGCTTTGTATAAGACTATTACTTGTGAATATTAAAGATAATATTATAGTTTGATGTTTAAAAAAAGTTATTTTAATATTTTTACAACACAATTATACCGAAAACAAATAACAAAAATAAATAAAGATAACATAAGTAATTGAACGAAAAAGTCATAAGTGCTAAATATCGAAGTCTTTGGCCAATTAAAAAAACTGTAGAATTATTATGCAATTTATGTTTGGTTTTATTTATTAATATTGTCGTCTCATTCGGATTTGGACAACGAAAAATGACGAAATGTTGGTAATTTGGCTATAGCAAAAGCTGATTCCTGTCTGATGATAAGCGGCTGCCAGCGACTATGGACATTTGAAACTATGCAGCACTAGGTGCTAAGAGATAGGATAATAATAATAATAACGCCCAACGAACATACGTAGATCCTGGACCCTAACTAAAATTCCCTGTTTCTATGAGTCTGTGGTCCCACAACTCCCAGACTCAGAACAAGTATTTGCGCTTTTATTCTGTGCACAAATACTTGAATTAGGATAGGAGAGAGATATGGTGTCAAACTGCTTATTAATCCCGCTAGATGGCGCATAGTCCCCGATTAGTTATTTTGTGATTGGCGGATTTGAAACGCTATTTGCCCCTTTTTCTGCCCGTCGGTGAGACCAGTATATGGTATATATTAACTACAGACCTTCAGGACAAGTGCAACCTACCTTTTTATAAATTCTTTTAAATAAAGTTTAAAGTTTTTTTTTGTGTGTTTTGGCTCCACACTTTTGTGTATTTAGCCAGTGTCAAGTAATTGATAATTTATCAAGTTAATGATATTTCATGCAAATATGTGTCAAGTCACAGTCGAAGTCATCAAGTCGTCATAGTCAAGTCATAGTCTAGTCAAAGTCATACTCCTAGTCAAGTGGTGGCAACTTTACTTGAAGCTTCTATGGAGTTTTGGAAACAACACGAAAAGAAACGTTTCACCATCATTATACCATTTTCCCACACTCACGCCTGTAATCCAGCACTTAACGAATAAAATGCCACCAATTTTATGCACTAACACTGAAAATAGCACAAGTTTTGGAAAATAATACGATGCGGTGACGCAATCTTTTTCGCGTTCCCGCCAAAACACCTACGTCACCTTTAAAACAACAGCAGTTCTCGATAGCTTCGACTGACGTACGGGCGCCCCGAAATATTAATTTATTATATTTTCTTTCATTGCACCTACTTTCCGCCTCTTCGTGACCGCATCCTCATCACATCGTCTACAGTATAGTCCAAACTATAAGCTTCAAGACATTAATTGAATCATATTTTTGTGATAAAAATCCATTGAACATAGGCCCATGATCGAAATGACAAGTCAAGACTGCAATAGACAATTTATAGACAGCAACAATAATACTGTGCTGTTACGGGGGCCATCGTATTTTTTTTTTAACGGGCTAATGCTTTGCTCTCTACCGACCTTTACAGGGTCACTGGGCGGTAGGGCGTGCGCTTAACATCAGGTGAACGACTAGCTTGTCACATAATTTAGTAACATAAAAAAACTTGGTACTTTTACTTCCTAACGAAATTATATTTTTTTATTGTATGACAGGCTTGCGTTTGACCACTATCGCACCTGATGGTAAGTGACGATGTAGTCTAGGACGTAACACGCCTTAAATCGCCACAGAAGGCAGTAACTAAAAGTTGAAATTATAGCATAACTCTCAGATCAAATATTTAGCACTCAGTATGGGCATAGTCTATGCGAAAATAACAGTAGATCAGCTTGAATGGTACAAGCCGGTTAATGCATCTTGAAGTGCTCGCAGGCAAGGTAGAGTGTTGCTGTAGCCACCAGCCTTCTCTGTCTCGTTCTCTGCTCTGTGAAAATAATAAATAATAATATAAAATAAATAATACATAGATCCTGGACCCTAACTAGGAATCCCTGTCTAGGGACCCGAACTACGAAGACCATGGTCCCACAACAACCAGACTCAGAACAAGTAGGTATTCACACTTTTTTTCTGTGAAAAATTTCTCCTGTCTCGGGAATCGCACCCTCCGCCTCCGGGTTATGAACCGACCTCAACACAACCACCACACCACAGAAGATGTCAAAAGTAAAGAGGTTTTGTTGTTAAATTTTAAAGTGAGCATGTGCCATTACCTACGGCTAGCCCAGTGTGGAGATATCTTTGGAAGTAGTGACTTTGTTATTCTAAACCAAAGGCAACTCTCCAAATTTTCCAAGATTTAAGCATAAATTAAGTAATTAAAAGTAAGATTATTTATCTTGGTAGTGTTAATAATCTGTGGTTCATGGTCCCATGGTTGGTGGTCTGGGTGTTGACCCAGACAGGTAAAGTATTTGCGCTTTTTTTCTGTGCACAATTACTTGTCTGCGGGAATCGAACCCGCCACCTCCGTGTTATGAGCCAAGCTGCTCAACAACCACACCACAGAGGCTGTCAAATGTGTATGTTTATAAGTCAATCATTTATACCAACCTGACATGTTGCAGATATCCGTTAGTGACTATACTTTGTATGGTGGGTGCTTCGGGCCCCACTCTATCGGGCACCACTGGTGGCTCGTACTTGTACAATGGACCCTCTTCTATCAGCGGAATTGTTTCATGCAGGCCTCTTGTGAACTTAACACCGGATGAGAATTGGGTTACCTAAAAACAAGAAACATTAAGGGTCAATAAAAATGGGGGTTAATTAGGGGTCAGTTTGGAGTGGACTACAATTTATAATATTATAGAAACTGATGTGAGTACTCATAATTACAACTATTAAACGGCTAACACTCACGAGATACCATCGAATAACTCAACCAGTGTTCGGGCAACATAGATGCTCAGTGCTGACTTGTCGACTGTATCTCGTGAGTGTTAGCCATGTACTAGTTGTAGTTATGACTACAATTTAAGTTGGTTACTGTAACTCTGACTTTATGTTTTAATGTTGATCTTGACACCCAGCATTTATGCATCAATAGAATTTTCAATATAAAAAGATCTTATCTACCATGAAAAAAAAATACTGAATTAATGTAGCCTAAGACCTGTACAAATGTGTCCTGAAATACATGAAGATCTACAAACCTATCGCAGAATAAAATCTATACAGCATACAAAAATTATACATTAAAGTAAAAGTTCGTAGTGAACTCCAGAAAGCAGCAGAAGGCGATGTGTCACTACCTGGTTTTTATATATTTCTATGAAATACATTTCATAGACACATAGTCTGAAGGTATTTCATAGAGAAACCGGTAGTGGTGCAGTGACATGTAGCCTGCTGCTGCTACTACGAATGCTATGTCTAGGCAGAACCATTGATAATAAGACAGTAATACAAACACTTCACAGGGACAACCTTAAAGAAGATTTTGTCATTAATGTTGAAACATGAACATACATAATACAGGCAATTATGTATGTTCATGTTAATAGTAGGCTTAGTTCATAAATATAAAAATAATTTAACAAAAAGCACGGACCCAGGTGTCTGTGGAAATGCAGATTTAAAAAAATGTTTGTTTGCCAACATACAGATGTACAAACACTGAGCTACTTCCAAATTTATAATACTAGAAAAGGTTGCTTTTGTTTGTTTTCCTAGAGTATTGACTTTTCTAACAGTTTTCAAATCTAATCAGGATATATCAAAGAAAATATCCAAAAAAAAAAACACATCAAAATAAAACAAAACAGTCACCTTAGGGGCAGCTGGTAACACTTCCTCCTGTTTATTAGCAATAGTCTGAGCAAATGTGGTCAGGATATCCTTTGCATCACCTTCAGCAAACATCAATTCATCTATCAATGCTTCCTTTTCTCGGATCTTTTGTTTCTTTGCCTCTTGCTCCATGCGGATGATCTCCGCCCGCCGAAGGTCTTCCATTTGTTTTTCTATTTCTAGGATCTCTTCAAGTTCTATTTCTTCACGACCTATGACAAAAACAGGTTTCGCTTTATTAAAAAACTTAAGCCAATATATTAATATAATTGCATAATATAAATGATGATAAAGCACTTCATCATTTAATTTTATAAAAGACCTGCCTGCTCACTAGCAATTTTTATTTATAATATGAAAGTAGTATATTTAGGTAAGCCCTAATAATTATAAGTTGTAAGCCCTAAATGTATATACCATCACAGAAAATGTTTTTGAAATTTAGTGAATATTAATACTTTAATTGCTTACCAATTTTCACCTTGTTTTTCATAATCAGCTCTTTATTATCTTTTTTATATTGTTCAATCTTCTTATTTGTGTTAACAACATCAATATTATTTGTGAGGTTGTAAATAATCGTCTCTATATCTTCCAAATAGTCATTATATTCACGTAAACTACCAAAATCCTCCTCTTTCTTGTTGTAGTCTTTGAGGACCCTCTTACGAATATCTATCTCTTTTTCTACCATTGGATCTTCAAATAGTTGAACTCTGAAGTTGCTTCTACGTAGTGGAACATTGCAGTCAGGACAAGATCCAGACCCTGGAATAATAAGCTTTCATATCAATCTTAATCAACAAAACTTTGGAAGATGATGGCAATAACATCTGTATTTATTATTTGTTATCAGTTTTGAAATGACTATATCCAGCAGAAAATCAAGATCAAGAAGATCAACCTTGATGAGAAATAATCTAAATTCTTATAAGTATACCTTTTAGAAACAACAAATCTACACAGCTTTCGCACAAAGCATGCCCACACACGTTTACCATCAATTTCAAAGACGGGTTTCTGTACTTCGTTGTTTTGCAACGGGGACATGCTTGATCGTCCATGGTTGATAGTTTTCTGAAAAGAAATGGAAAATAAACCGTTAGAATTACAATAGTATCAATAATTACAGCATTATAGAATTTCACGAATAGAAATTAGAAGGGAAGAAACTTGAAAACGCCGCACGCAAAACAAATTAAGATTTTTCACAGATTACTATCAAAATTGGGAAGTATTGAGACATTGACAAACAATATCATCAGTAATTGACATTGACATATTACTACATATTAGATACACAAAAAGTTTATTTATGGAGTTTTGGCGGGAATGCGAAAAATATTGCCGCTTTTTTTTTTCAATTTAATTTAATTAGTCGCCGCATTGTATTATTTTCCAAAACTTGTGTAATTTTCAGTGTTAGTGCATAAAATTGGTGGCATTCTATTCGTTAAGTGCTGGATTACAGGCGTGAGTGTGGGAAAATGATGGTGAAACGTTTCTTTTCGTGTTGTTTCCAAAACTCCATAGAAGCTTCTGGTAAAGTTGCCACCACTTTACTAGGAGTATGACTTTGACTAGACTATGACTTGACTTGATGACTTCGACTGTGACTTGACACATATTTGCGTGAAATATCATTAACATGATAAATTATTAATTACTTGACACTGGCTAAATACACAATAGTGTGGAGCCAAAACAAAAAAAAGTTTATTTATATGCATTGCGTACCACGCGACACGACGCATGAAAATAGCAGGAACGTCATGGCCACGTTTCCTGTCTTTAAAGCGCGAATCGGAAAATATTCTAGTGTTTTATTAAACTTCTATCTTGATTGATGGCGATCACAGGTTATAAGAAAACCTTCTACTGTAGCCTCTGATGTCGATAGGCTTACTTTAATATATTGACTTTTTTTGATTTGTAACTGTCAATGTCAAAATACAACAGAACAATATACTTTACAAAAAAAAAGACACTACTTCACTACTCTTTGGTTGTACGTTATAATTTTATTTTTCCATGATTTACTTTTTATTTTCTCATCATAAGTGTTGTTATTTTGGTACAAAATATGAATTTAGCTGTAAGGCAAGTCCTCACAGGGCAAACATTTAGGCTATGTAATAGATTTGCATACAAAAACCTCATCAATCATCTACCTGTAACCTCAACATGTTCTGTTATACAATTTCGAAATTACTGCGACAACCCGAGCACAGAAACAAGAAAACTTCCTCCTCTAATGGAATTCCCACCTATTGTGTGGCCCTCATTTATTAATTTCATCAAAAATTGGATGTTTGCTAATTTTATCATCAGACCTTATTTTGATCATGAGTTCAATTTACACGAGTTCATTGATGCTTCCAAACATGCAGTAGAGGTTTGTAAACTACAGTATATATAAGAACTTAATTTCTATAGAAAACAAATACTTAGAAATAACATATTTCTTGTCAGGTTGTTTCAGGAGCATTAGAAAGGAGTGATTTCAAATCTTTAGAAGGTCTAGTCGAAAAAGATGCCATTACTGCCCTGAAGGCTGCTGTGTCACAACTCTCAGTATCTCAGAGGCAGCTTCTTGCTATAGAGAAAGATGATATCTTCTATTCCTTTCCATATCAGGTAAATTAATGTTCAATTTTAAAGTATGTTCACACTCTACTCGGGTAATAAGTATGTTGTGTGTAATTGTCTCATGCTGTTTATATTGTAATGTATTCAGTTTTTTTGCTACAGGTAGGAGTCATGTTCGATGAATCTGATAAGAGATGGGTTGAGATAACAATGTGCTATCATGTGCTGAAAGGGCTCAAAAAAATGAAAGAGGCTGATGATTTACCTCCAATTTCATTAGGGTAAGGAAACTTGTATTATAGTAGATACTCAAAAATTACAGCTTAGCCAAAGATTTAAGATATTATTGTTAAATAACTTTGGAATTTCAGATTATTTTTTATTGATTAAATAACTAATTGGATTTAATAACGAGTAGGTAGATAATGCTTTATGGAAGTTTAATCTTGGTAGAGGTACCCAGTTCCTCTAGAAATTCTCGCGAATAGTACTTACCCTATGCTTAATACTATAAGCAATCTGTATGTTATAATCTTGTAAAAGGCAGACAATCAAACAGTTGTTTTACTTTTATACATTACTAGAGGTGGTTTCACCTGCAACTTATATTCTTTGGAACTTGAAATTTTCTGGAATTAAACAGAATCCATTGGTGACTTTGTTATTATAAATGAAAATATCTAAATCAGTGAAGATGTGGTAATAACAATATTTCACTTTTACATATACATGAGGATAACTAATGTGAGTGAAGCTGAAGGATTGTTACTTACATAAACTTATGGAGTAACTGGATATTTCTTTTTCTTTTGAGAAAATTAAACCCATTGGTGTTTTCCATTTTGAATGGCAAAGTAGAAGGCAATCAAGAGAATGAAAGATTAAAAAATCCTGAACATCTTGTACTTCATGTTTGAACACACCAACAAAGAATGCCAACATTTATATTTTTAATCCTCTTTACAGTGTACAACCAGAATTCCAAGACAAGATTTTCATTCTAAACTACAGATTTATCAAAGAATTCACTAAAGGTGTTGAAGATAGTTGGTGGGTGAATATAGTGAATCATTTCCACCCACAGACACTCAAGAAATAAATTATTATATAGGCATCCTGTTGTAATAAGAAAGTAATAAATGCAGTTGTTTTGATATACTAATTATCTTAATTTCTTAAAGTGTAGGTAGCACCATTTATGTTTTGTACCTTTGATTATGCTAAGTACTTAATCATAGACAATATTTAGCATACATTTTTAACTTTTAGCATAAATGACCGCTCTGTCTGAAATTAGTATAAAAAGTATGTTTTATTCTTAGACCTAAGGAAATCTGTATCACCAGTTTAATGTCATTTTGCATTTTTTCAATCTCCTTGTTTTTATAATATAATGTTTGATAAAAAATTTCATTGTGAATCTTAAAACACGGTACAACAGCCTCCAAAATCTTTAGAAACTTCTTGTAGTTTAGCCAACAGTGCTGCTGTATCACCTGCAAAATTAAAACAAACCTACATTAACATTTATGTCGTAAATAAAATAATCTAGATAACAATACATTCACCAATATGGATTCAGAGTACTAAATAGGATGTAATACCATTGAAAAAGATTCTGATCATTTTATTTTGCCTCTTTTCATCATTATGTCTAAGGGTAGTGAGAATGAGGCAGTAATAGAAATGTCTGCTATTTTCAGATCCTTTCTCTAATGGTGCATGTCATACTTATAAAAAAAAAATAACATACCTATTGCTGGATCATATAAAGATCTTTTCTCCACTCCACATTGTACCTTTAAAGGCCTTTGTTTCTTTGCTGAGTGTTCTACATCTAAAACATAAATGGTATCCTTAGCTGAATTATAAATTAATATGTACATCATGTTCATGATACTTAGTATTTACTAATTATAAGTTATTCCCATTTGGCCCCACATCGTCACCACCATGGAGCCTAATAGGAATTGGTAACCTCTTGGGCCCTTGTTCCTCTATAGAAATAAAAATCGTTTTATTTTGAGGTTTAGTCAAAATTTTAATGCCTTGATATTGAATAATTTCTATGAACCATGTACATACTTGATATGAAAAATGATGATAATAAAATAATACCTGCATGAACTCTATCCAACAATGTACTAACATCCAAATCATCCTCTAATCTTGTACACAGTGCATTCACATACTGACTGGCCCCAGGCACAATTCTGTCCGTATCGCCAGTCTTCAGTTCATATGTAACATTTGGGTCTATAGTGGTGGAACATTCTATCTGGAGGTATTCATAAGCTGCCTCTGCAGATTGGCATGAGTAGCTGATTAAGAGGTTATTGTGAACCCCATACTCTTCTATGTTTGACAAGGCTGTATATATTTGAGGATTTGCATTTCTGAAATATAAGTCATTTCTATTAGACATTGAATGTGGAATACAGATTTTTTGGGTTATTTATTTAGATCAATAAAAAATGCATGAGCACAGTGGGATTTTTTTCTATTCGGCTCCATTTCATATGACATCTTACCATAACAATTAAGTGTATAATAATTCAAGCAATTTCAAGCTTAACATAATATTTATAAGGCGGTCTTTACTTTAGGTGACTTTTGCAGTATGTACAGTAGTATAAATTATCCGAAAAAGTCAACTGTACTATAAAAGTCACTTGTGTGGCTCAAAGGCTTAATTATCACAACTAAAAACAATAAGTACCTATCTAAAAACACTCTGCACATATCCATAATATTAATACAGAGTTCCAGCTTACATTTCCCCATTTCTCTGAGAATAAAGTTTTCTGTAATGCAATCTTTGAATTGAATGTTTTCTGTTGGGCAGTCTATGCCGAGCAGACATTTTGTGTTGCAAAGCTGGCAGCCATGGCCTGCATAAAATACTAAACCTAGAAAAATAGTAAAAATATTTCTTTTGTGTGATTGTTTACATATTTTGTAATCTGATTATCGAGAAACTTGCTATTAAGAAAATTACATTACATGTGTTTGTCATAAATGTAGTTGTAATTTTCAGTGCTCACCATAAGAATCTTCAGGTATACATTCACAAATCTTCCTCAAAATACCTTTCAATACAAAACTAGGTGTGTTCTTTATCATCACTACAATAAAGCCCAAATTCTGCAGCTTTGCTCCTATAGAATCACAATCTACTGATGGAGTTGCTAGCTTTGATAAATACATGTATTTATCATTAGCAATAAGTATAGCTACTTTGGACTGTGGCTTGTAGTATGTAAGTATGGTTCTGACATGCAATTTAGATATTAGTTTTTCATATTTTTCTACAGTATATCCGATTCTATCTAGTTCTTTCATTAGATGTTCACCAGGTTTATTTGTAGTAGAAAATGAAATGCTAAAAAATAAAAAAGTATAAGGTAAAAAAAGTTGGCGAGGGTACATACATACAATTGGTCTTATTTAACTTACAGAAAACCTATGATGTATTTCTAGAAAACAGCAACGTTATCACAAATACGTAAACAAGGCAAGGCTTAGACAGGCGCGCAAACGCGTGTTTTACACTACAAAACAGCAGTTATAAACTGATTTAAGGATTGTTTAAATAACTTATGTTGAAACCGTAAAAGATGGAATGTAGCTATCAAGATAACTAGCTGCCACCTGCCACTACTAACATAATCCTAGTTTTGTTTACAACATCAGTATTTCCGTTTGTTTATTTACAATATAAGTACCATAAGTACTTACTTGAAATCTGCCAATCTCGCTAATCTTTCGCACTGTTTTGTAGATAGCGCTAGCGCTTTCTTATATTCTCTGTAAGATAAAGTTTGTAATAAAGACATTTTTGTGAAAAACTTATTTTTGAGGCATACATTACATACAAAAACAAAGCAATTTTTTTTTAATGTTTTGGCTCCACACTTTTGTGTATTTAGTCAGTGTCAAGTAATTGATAATTTATCAAGTTAACGATATTTCACGCAAATATTGTGTCAAGTCACAGTCGAAGTCGTCAGTCTAGTCAAAGTCATACTCCTAGTAAGTATGACTTTCCTCTGCTCAAGTCAAGATTTTATATGTAAATTTATTAGCTGGTGAATGACATTTTGTCTTGAGCACCGATTCACAATTGAGCATAGTTCTCCGTATTACAGAACTTGAACAAAACAAGCTAAGGTCATCTTAGCCATTGGTCTACCTAAGCGTCAAATTAAAAAAAGTTAACTGTCTAGTTCTTTGTTACTATCAATGTCAGAGAAATCGGTAAAGCAAGCAAACAAAAACGGTAAAACGTACTGATATGCTCTTTGCAAGCAAACAAAAATGGCAATCGGTGTTGATGCTTCCAAATGGAAACCCAGAAGATTAAAAGGTACCCCTGCTGCTAAAGTGCGTAATTATCTTGGATTTGGAGTAGTGGGTTTTGCATTGATAAGTGGCTATATATTTCAGTAAGTTTTCTCGTTTCTTAATAGATATTGAACAGGTATTAATTAATTTAGTTTGAGGTTATACATTATAATGTATTTACTTGTCTTTCAGTACCGCAAAAAGAACTGAAAAAATAAGAAAAGCTAGTGAAGGTCTCTATGAAGATCCTGTAGAAGAAGTCGAAAGGAAGCTTATGATTGCAAGTGGTCTTCCAAATCGCACTGGAGAGCAAATCAGGCAAATGTTGAAAGAAGAGAGTAGGCCAGATTTACCATTCAAGTAATGAACCAAAATGATAGGTAGGTAATGTTAATATAATTTATTTATGTTATGAAGTTGATAAAATAAAGATGTAAACTCAATAAATTCGTTTCATTTCACCAGAGAGGAACCAAGCTCTTGTCCAGTGAAAAGCAAATACTTTGCTCCTGAATCTGCTATGGATGAGAGTTTATCTGACTTTCAAGAAACTAAACAAACTTGCGCCGGTCCTAAAAACCCAGTGAAGAACAGAAAAACGAAGAAAGCTCCAAAAAGAACCAAAGGTCAGAAAGACATAAGGACAGCTTTGAGATCAAAAAAGAATGAACTGGAGTCTTATTCTAAGGACTTTGATAAATTGTGCAAGAAAGCTGGCATAGACATTGATTCTGAGCAGTTACAATTGGCCATTGCTTTATCAAAGTCACTTCAAGACACAGCTTCAACATCAACTGATACTTATGTTGAGAAGTCCCAGGTGAGAAACACTCAAAATAGAATAGGGAAAATTAGAACCACACTTCAAGAGTATGGTTTTAAGGTGCCTGAAGTAAAAATAGCTTCAAACACTCGTAAAATTAGGAAACATAGAAATAACTACAAATTAATTTCAACTGCAGATACTGAAAAGAAAGAAATTATTGCTAATAAATACTCTCAAGTTTTGTTTCAAAATATAGCACACTGTGGTTTGTACAGTTCCGACACTGACTCTTCAAATATACCACTGTATTATTTGGCTTCAAGTGCTACTTATGATAAATTAAAAATTACAGATACATTTTATGTAAATAATCTTATTGAGAAATCTACAAACACATGTAGTCTATTAAAAGATTGGTCTAATATACCTGGAAGACCTAAAAGTCCCAACCTTTTTGAAGTCAGCAATATGAATTTCAGTGAAATTGAATGTTCGCAAGCAGAACTTGATATTGTTTTGAGTGGTTCTCTGAAGCGATCCAAAAATCTACTAAGAAATAAAATCCAAACTTTCAATAAAGATAATATATGTAGAATAGTTGAAAAAACTGAAGATGTAGGTAAAGTTTTAGAAGATATGAATGAAATTTATAAAAATGATCATGAAAACATATTAAAACTGGAACATAATGCTGAAGAATTAGTGGAATATATTTCAACAGCAAGGCAATACAGAACCTGTTCTCCAGATATGTTTGATGATGATGCATCATCAGTATTTGATGTCAGTACACATTCAATCACGGGAGAAGAAAAGGTTGCTCTAGAAGTACATAGCACAGACACAAAAGCGATCCTAAAAGTTATGGATATTACTGAATGTGTTCAAAGCAAGTCTCTAAAAGATAACTTAATAAATCAAACGCAAATGTCTGAGTTTTTCTTAAATAAGAATCAAACTAAAATAAGAGACAATGATTTGGTCAAATCAACAAAATGCATCCAAACTGAAATAAAAAATCTCTCATCAGCAGTGGATAAATCTGGATCACAGTTATCTCAAAACACAAATGTAACAAAATATAAAACTAATGACTTTATGGAAATTACTAATTGTGTTGCTACCATATCACAACCTTTGCCAAACAACATTGACCTGACTAAGCTTCCTGACCTTACTGAAGATAAGCCTCTTTTAGATAGACTTCATGAAAGTAATAAGGCTAAACATTCAGTTAGTACATTACTAAGTTCGCAAGTGTCTCAAAAAAGCAATGACATAGATTTAACAGAAATCCCGAAATATGAGGATAACATTGCATCTGTTGATGAAATTACTAAGAACCCAGAAGAAATAAATCTAGACCAAAGTATGGATCTGACCCAATCCTCAAATACTAGTGATGAGTTGCCTTTTGTAAGCCTGACTGTAACAAAAAGTAATTCATTAGATCAAACAATAATTTTAGATGTTGATGAATATGCTACAGCTAGTAAAAAATATACGAATTTACAGAGCCAAGAAGTACATATTGATATAACCCAGCACCCAGAAAAAAATGATTTTAGTAACCACAATCAAAGCTTTTTTGAAGAGAATTACAATGTTCATTCTGGAAATACTATTGAGCCGAAAGAAACCGGTTGTAAGACACATAATCTACTTGTCGATGAACATTTTTCACAGAGTTCAAAAAGCAAATCATACTCTAGCAACAGCAGTGATTCAAATAGTTGCCAAAATTATACAAAAATCAATTCTGAAAAATATGGACATTCACATTGGCAATATCATGAATACAGTCACATAAGTGCTGTGGAAAATCAAGATAAACTGTTGGATTGTCTTAGTCGTAACTGTATAGAAGTTATTGAAAAAATACCTGTTGAATATCATCGTTCCAACTGTGGTTATAAAAGATGTAAGCCTGGCAAAGTAGATCTAACTCAAAGTCCAGAAAGAAAATCGTGTTCTATCAATGATATATATAATTCAAAGAGCTATGAAAAAGAATTAACAACTATTAATTTAAAAGAACAGGGCTGTTGCTCAGCCTCAAAACCTACTCATGGTAATGTAGATATTATACTAAGTCCAGAACAAATATCAGACCCCAGTATACACAGCTGTACAAGTATTGTCGAAGAAATACCTGTAGAGTTACATCATTCTAACTCAAGTAACATGGCATGTAAATGTGGCAAATTAGATCAAACACTTAGTCCAATTAAACAATGTAGTGATAATGAAATGAAAGATATAGATTTAACTCAAAGCTCCGGCACATCTGAAGAAATGAGCCTAACTCTTTCAAATAAAGAATCCACAAAATCTTTCATTACCAGTGTGTCTAAGGATAATGGTCCTGGAATAAATGGCATTTGTGAAGAGAAAGTAATCGAAAGATCACAAAGATACAGCAGTCTAGGCAAGAAAGATGATGTCTCAATAGATTATGATGATTTTCTTGATATGCGATCTGATAATAGACATAATGTTTCCAAAAACACAAGTATTATATCGGTCGTTAATGAAAAAGATGAAGATATAAGTGAACATTCAAAGAATACTAGCCAGCTATCAAATTGTAGTCAAAACTCAGAAGTGTTTGAAATATCAGATAAAGAATTAGATTACTCAATGCATCAGTCAAGATTAGAAATATCAAGAGGTAATTTTGCATTTGGTGGAATATCTATTATGGATGAACTTACAGATATATCTAAGAAATCTATAGATGTTGACGATAATTCAAATTCAAATAAGCTGAATGAAGCCAATGAAAATTTTCCAACATTGAAGAAGAAATATAACCGATTTAAAGAAATAAGCCCAATAAAGCATAGAAGAATAACAGAAATAACAGCTACTCCTCAGAAATCATGCAACAGTAATACAATTACTGTAGTGACTCCTCAAAATAGTGAGCTAATAATCAAAACAAACAATGTAACACCAATATTAGATTATGAATCAATGTCTACACCTGAAATACATAAGGAATTGGACAAATATGGAATCAAACCTTTTAAAAGGAAACGAGGTAAGGAGTTATATTTAGACATTTACTCATTAATGTTCTGCAATGGAAGACTTGATGATTTGTAATTTTTTCGCCTAAGTTAACAGTGCCAAAACGTTTTTTCCAGCTATACAATTACTGACACATATTTACAACCAAACACATCCTATCATTGAGGCTTACACAGATGAGTTAGCTTCACCTCCAAAAAGGCACAAATCAAACGACGATCGATCTGTATCCCCTAAAAAAGTTTTATCACCAAGAAAACTACTTGGATGTCCAAGAAAAACGTCAGAATTTAGTTTAGAGGATGAAAAGAAAATTGGTAAGAAAGATACAGAAAAATATATGATCAAATATAGTACTACTAATAAAGTTGTTGCAACTGATAAAGACAAAGCAAGCAATGTCAATAAGACGAGAAAAGGTATAGTTAAAGATAGTTTAGAAAGTGTTCCAGAAAGATACAAAGATGGTATGAAAAATACACAAAGTAGTAGTAAAGCACACACGCCAAATCAAGCTCCTTCAAAAGAAATCGAATGCAATCCTGAAGATTGGGTATTCCAGAAAAGAGAGAAAGCCAAGGTATACATTTATCTAATTTTTTTAAAATTAATATTTGTGTACGTTCCACAGCGCCATCTAGTGAATTAATTGGAATATGGATATCGAAAAGTTGAAATATTGTAAAGTAGTAACACTGAACAGACTACGATTTGTAGCACTTAGTCATTAGCATTAGTCAAACTGAAGCTAAAACTAGATTTATAGATTGTGTTATAAAATAGAGACGCCGCGCGCATCTTACCGGATTATAATTATTAAACCCTATCATATATTGATCCCGATAAAATAAGCAACCCATGCGCAAAATTTCATTGAAATCGGCCCAGCCGTTTCGGTGTGTAAGTCACACAAACAAACGGATACAATGTTTCACTTTTATATAATCTTTGTGTATTATAATCAGTAGAGAAGGGATTCAAAAATAATCTTTTCATTTTTCACTAAACAAGAAGAAATGTTAACAATATTTGACACTTAAAATCCTGGGAAAGACGCCGCGGGCCACAGCTGATATTTTTCATTTTTTCAGGTGCAATCGTGCCGTGTGCCTTTACATATAGCATTTTACAACTACGTGGCATCGCATCGCCATCTTCGGGAGGCTATTCTATGCTATGAGCCAGTTGAAATAGATGTCATACATAAGGATTTGGTGGGGTACGGGCATCGATACGATCCTAAGGTCAGATGATAATAATAATAACGCCCAACGAACCCTAACTAGGATTCCCTGTGTTTAGGGACCCAGGAACAAAGAGGACCATGGTCCCACAACACCCAGACTCAGAACAAGTATTTGCGGTTTTATTTCTGTGCACAAATTTGTTCTGCCGCGGGAATCGAACCCGCCGCCTCCGGGTTACGAGCCGACCGGCTCAACCACCGCACCACAGAGGCTGTCAAATAATAGATTTACTTTAGCCGCCAGATCGACACTACTTTTAGGTATTTACCTACCAACAAAACTCAATTAATCTGTAAAAATCTATTTATTACATACAATATGTACATTTCAGTTAAGTGCATCCTATTCATCATACATTAATGTCAAACTCATCTACAAAATAAATTATCTTTTCAGGACTTACTTAAGTTTTTGGACAAGAAATGCATAACAGTCAAGACCACAGATGATGCTAGAAACAAAAAACGATCATGATGCGAGGCCATTGACCGCTTTTTAATTTTAAACAATTTTATAACAGACAAAAATGAGGTGCTAAATTCTTACAGATCAACTCAATGTTAACAATTTTTAAAATCGGAATGTTAAGACCTGCATCAGCTCCATTTCACAACTCATAGGAAATCTTTTTTAGACTACCCTCTGTCTCTTTCATCTACATTTAGGATAAAAGAGACGAAGAGTAGATTCCTAATCAGAATCTCTATTATGGCTGAATTGTGGTGCAGGATCCTGATTTTTTAAATAAATGTGGATTATTCCTAACTGCCCCCACTCAGAATGGTCCCACGGGGGGGTCGTCAATACCAATTCTTAATTATTGTACCAAGTAGCCCCATTGGGGTCAGTTGGGAATAAGTTTATTTTTTGTCATTAATGTCATAGAATGGATAAATCATGTACTTCAGTTTCGTAACGTTTTTGTTATTATTGTCATTTATTTTTAGTTTGTGCAATAAAGATTTGTTTCATAAGTTGTTTTCACAGTATTTTTGTTTAGGAAATTTGATCAATCTTAAACTGATTTTTGTATCTGACGGCGGCAACGTCCAGTTGTAAACTCTATGCGCAGCGGGCAGTACCGTAATTTACCCTGTCGTAGGATTTAAATTGATTACAGTGGCAACACCGGTAGCTGTCATCGCTCCCCCACCCATCTGGCTATAAAAAGGGAACGCTCGGTGTACTACGGACCATTCTTGCGCCGGACACAGCCCAGTGCGCATGCTGAAGGCCTATAGTTATATAGGTTGCAAGCTACGCACAACACGTTCCTGCCTATATATCCATGATATTAGTATGGTAAATACCTTGTTGGTCAACTTAATTCTAGTATTTACTTGTGATAGTTATACATTTTGGTGTGAATTAGAATTATCAGTTTACAGTAAATTAACAATTATTGGTTTTATATTTGGATGAATTAACCATATTTTTCTGAAAATCACGTAAGGAGCTTTATTGCACTAATACAACAATTACTGTTGGTCTCTATATAAATTACACACAGTACATGAAATGTGACGTCAAGATCCAATTTTTTTCTTAAAATATAACTACTTTTACTTACAAAAGTATGTTAAGTTTTTTACAATTTATTAAAGTCCGTTTCTGTAATTCGAAATCAATTTCTACAATATCAAACATTAATATCTTTATATATATCATCTATCACAAAGGATCCAGCAGTCTATGGAAGGCTCTGGCCTCTGAGAGGAATATTAGAATTTTCTAATATCGAATAATCGGCAGCTTTCCCAGTTGGTATTTATTTAGGCGTTTGAGAACCGATTTCGGACTGAAAAGTTTACAAAGACAACATTATTATCGATTCCCGCGGCAGGACAAGTATTTGTGCACAGAAAAAAAAACACAGATACTTTCGTTCCGAGTCTGGGTGTTATGAGACCATGGTCCTCGTAGTTCCTGAGCACACGGAATCCTAGTTAGGTTCCAGGATCTATGTATGTGATAGTTGGGCGTTATTATTTATTTATTAATTAGTTTGCAGCCGATTAGCGCGAGTTTGATTCTAGCGACGGGACAATTACTTACGCCTTTTGTGTGTGCGCGAATACTTCAAAATAATTGATTTTATTTTAGTAACCTTTTCTTTTCGTAATTCAGCTCTCAAACGCTGCTAATATAAATATGTATCTAAGTGTCCTGGGACCACAATCCTCCTAGTTCTTTTATGATTACTATACAAAGTTATATTTTAGAATTAGAGTATAAACGTTAAACTAAAAGGCAGCCTAATGTCATTTCTTTAACAACCCGGCTTGTATTAAAACTTGTCTTGTTGCGTTGTTGATATGCCTAAAACGGTCCGGGCCCAGTTGTATTCCTCCATACCTGAAATCGTAAAGGATTAATAGATAAAGTTCATTATTTTCGCAATCACTGGCAACACTTTCACACTAGCAGTGTGACCATAGCTTATTTAATTAGGGTCTCCAAAGACCATTAAATATTTGGTGTTTGGAGATACTAATCAAATACTTATTGGAATTAATGGATGTCTCAAATTTTTTTATTGAAGATTTTTTTAGGTACGGGCATGGCTGACCTAATGCCATACCAGCCCTATCAATTGTATTTAACATACGTAGTGAGTTAAAAGACCCAGTTTCAAACCCTGGTTGTTAAAATCTTTAGAAACTAGACAAATGTTTTTGGCGGGAAAACGAAAATATCGCGTCGCCGCATTGTATTATTTTCCAAAACTTGTGTTATTTTCAGTGTTAGTGCATAAAATTGGTGGCATTTTATTCGTTAAGTGCTGGATTACAGGCATGAGTGTGGGAAAGTGGTATAATGATGGTGAAACGTTTTTTTTCGTGTTGTTTCCAAAACTGCATAGAAGCTTCAAGTTGCCACCACTTTGCTAGGAGTGTCTTTGACTAGACTATGACTTGACTTGATGACTTCGACTATGACTTGACACATATTTGCGTAAATATTATTAACTTGAAAAATTATCAATTACTTGACACTGGCTAAATACACAAAAGTGTGGAGCCAAAACATAAAAAAATAATAATTAGACAAATAATCTAGGTAATTGATTATATTACGGGGAATTGCTGCCAGAATGTTGGGTGCGCTAGAGTGTGATTCAAACTGAATGGCGGCTATGAAGTTCGCTCGAAGCCCCGCACGCTGCGCTCACAGCTTACGTCTGCCCACGCACATCTAATTTTTTCTACTGCGTCGTCTTCACAACCGCCATTAAGTTTGGTTCACTCTACTGCTGCTGGTAGTGGGCTGGAGCATTTGGATTGTCTATAGGTCAGGCCGAATGCTTTTTGTGTAGCATTTAGTTTAGTGATTATTGTTTCATTAATATTGCTAAAGATACTGAGAATAGTTCTGATGAGTGAGAGAGACAAGTGACATGCTGAATTTAAATTTTATCTGAGGTTGATAAAAACGGGTTAGGACAATACACAGCGGTTAATTACGCACATCGAGCTAAAGAGCAATATAGCCGGTTAGTTTACGCTTCGTAGAGCGTCGTCGTGAGTGACAGAGATGACGCTATTTGCAGCCGAAATTAACCGATTATTTTGATAAAAAATATTCATTGCCTGTACCTGTGTTTCATCTATGTACTCATATGTTATAGGTATGTTTTTTTTTTGTTAAAGAATGACGTGACGAGCTAGCCGTTCGCCTGATGTTAAACGACACGGCTGCCCATATCAGCTGCAGTGTTACTCGGAACTCTAAAGTATAGAGTTTCGCGTGACACTGCACTGCGCACGTCATCCTGAGACATCAGCACAATCTAGTAATAAGATTACTAAACTGTGAGATCAGATCATAAAGTCTCATTTGCCCAGTAATTTCACTAGCTACAATGCCCTTCAAACCGGAACACAGCAGTGCTTGTGCACTACTGGTTGGCGGCAGAATAACTGGCAAAGCGGTGGTACCTACCTAGACGAACTTTGCAGTAAAGTCCTACCACCTAGTAAAGAGAGAGAGTAGAATAGTAGTTCCAGTGAGAAAGAGAACTATATATATGCCGTGAAAAATTAAGTACCTAAAGTTATTAAGTTGAGTGAAAGGTTTGTGTGTGTGTGAAACTGGTAGGGAGTGGGTGGTGATAGTGGTAATGTTTTGGTGAAAGTGGCAGTGTTCAAGTTCATGTGATACTGAGAGAGGTCTGTGGAAATAGTATTCTGCTTCTGCTTATTATGTGAAATTTTTAGCTACGTAAAACTGGCAGTATGTATGTTAAAATATTATTCACCATCTTGACACAACAACAAGCGCGTTCTTCTGATCCAATATCTGCAGTAGATGCAGCATTCTGCCTCCAGCATGTGCTTCGCCATCATCATCACAATCCTGCAGGATGCTTGTCCCTTTAGATGTCTTGCGTTCTATACGGTATGCATACATGTTGTGGGTTGCATTAAGATATTTCTTGTTTAGCTTCAGTTTTGATAGGACAGCTCTGAAAAGACATAAATTTCCATAGTACAAGCTTTTCTTAGTTCGGGATTAGATGGCGCTGTGTGAAATGTCCACAAATATTTATTTTATTTATTATAATTAAATAGCAAAGTTCATTGCAACCAATAGAAACACAAATTTGTTTGAATTTGACAGTTTTAATATACAGCTTTTGGGCATAGTACGAAAATTTCTCCTGTTGCATTGCAATCAAAGTTTCGTGATCACCCTCCTGGTGTTTTTAAACAATTTATATGTATTATGGACAATTGAGCATACTCACGTGACATCTTCAAGACTGTGAACCTCTGCAGCATGCCCTTGGAATGAACTTTTTCTGTCCATAATTACTTCCCCATGAGTTATGTCAGGGCAGTTTATGTCTAACTGAAAATTATAATACAAATCATAAGAAATGTGTAAAAACAGTATGAAAAATAAGAATATTTATACAAAACTGTCAAGTGGAACACATGGACTTATAGAATTATGCAGTTAGTGAAGGCCAAATGTGTCTGAATGTATATAATAGGTCTTTACCTATGAAATTGCCGTATTGCAGTACAGACTTTTTCAAACAAAAAAAAATTTTGATTGGCTATGAATTCTAAATTCAAATTAATTTTGTTTTAAAAATATGACATTCTATTTACCATATTAGTCTTTTGTTTATTGATTAGCGTTGTATTTTCATTACATTTCAACATTTTTCCTCATAATGGATACTTTGAAATTTCGTGTAATTATGGAATATGAGTTCCGTCGTGGCACCAACGCGGCACAAACGACACGTAACATCAACGACGTTTACGGAGAGAACTGTACAAACGAACGTACAACCCGTTATTGGTTTGCTCGGTTCCGTTCTGGGAATTTTGACTTGAAAAATGAACCTCGTGGTCGCCCGGAAACTTTGGTCAACAATGATGAATTAAAGGCGATTGTGGAAGCTGATGAATCTCAATCTACAGCTGAGCTGGCAGCAGCTTTTGATGTTAGCATCAAAACAATATTGGTCCATTTGCGACAGATTGGCAAGATAAAAAAGCTTGATAAATGGGTGCCCCACAAACTTAACGATCGCCAGCGCAACGTACGCGGCGAGACTTGCCTTGTGCTGCTTAACAGACACAGAAATGAAAGAATTTTGAACCGAATTGTTACGTGTGACGAAAAATGGATTCTTTTTGACAATCGAAAGCGCTCAGCAAGTTGGTTAGATCCTGGTTCGGTACCAAAGCAATGTGCAAAACGAAAAATGACCCCTAGAAAGGTGATGGTCACAGTTTGGTGGTCTAGTGCTGGTGTGATTCATCATAGCTTTTTACAAAACGGCGAGAGCATTACTGCAGATGTGTACATTGAAGAACTGACCACAATGATGGCGAAACTCGCACGTCTGCAACCAGCTTTGGTCAATCGGTCGTCTCCACTGCTACTTCACGACAACGCGCGACCCCATACTGCACAACAGACCGTCTCTAAGCTGCATGAGTTGGGTTTGGAAGCTCTCCCTCATCCGCCATACTCACCAGATCTTGCGCCTACCGACTATTACTTTTTCCAAAATTTGGACAACTTTTTAGCGGGAAAAAAGTTCAATTCCCGAGAGGCAGTACAAAACGCCTTTGAAGAGTTTGTTGTCTCCCGTCCTGCTGATTTTTTCAAGAAGGGCATCCATAAACTGCCACAGCGTTGGCAAAGATGCATTGATTGCAGGGGTGATTACTTTGAATAAAAGAAATAAATAAGTTCGAAAAAAAAATACTTTAACTTTTTTCAAACAAAACGGCAATTTCATAGGTAAAGACCTAATATAAATTGTGTATGTGCTAATATTATGGCTGTGATAGGAATTGTCTAGGTTGATCAAGATGTGGCTGAATCAGTGACAACAGAGATTATCTGGCTGACAATGTCTCATTGCCTAGAATATCCTAAAGTACACTTACTATTCGTCTTACTATCAGATTTTCACAAAAACAGGCTTTTCGAAGTTATTCAACTATTTTGTTAATGAGTCTTTCAACCTTTCAGGCTAGGATGTCAGACAACAAAATGTCAGTCCACAACTGTCAAATCCATACAATATTTTGATTCTATTAGTCTTCAGCTGCTCTTTGAGTTACAATGATGACCTACTTAACTGGAACAACTCTAAGAGTAACTGATGAAAGAAAAAAGTGCTAAAAGGATAATTACCAAAGCAAGATCTAAAGATACCACAGCAGCTGGTTTGTCTTCTTTTTTCTTCTGTGAGTCGGGAGGTTTGAGGGTTTGTAATATTTCCCGTATACGCTCAACCCATTGGAACACAACTGTTTCCCCTACATTTTCTCTAGAAAGTAAAACATACCTCTATTATTTTCTATTGAAAAATTGTGTGAAGGAGGGAATATCAGAACAGTTCTTGTGAATCAAAGTCTGGTGTTAGCCTTTGTTGACTGATAGACAATGCTGTAAGCATTAAGTCTTCCTTTGTACATTTTCTGTGCATAAAGTATTAAATAAATAAAATACAATATAAGCAGTACATAATGTAGATACTGAATTCTAGAAATGTCAATGATCAAGTTGTGTAAATGAATAAAACTTAAAATTCAGCAGTATAAGTTCCTTAGTAGATTGTGAAGTACATTTTGATTAGCCTTAATATTTATTTGTCTTTAGTTTAATCTTTCAATTATAAAAAGTAATGGGAAAATTGTTACTTAGTTTTTTTAATCATAAGGTTACCAATTGAGAGGCAGATAGTCAATATTAGCCATAAAGACTAATCAGGCAAAGAATCAAAGTGTATAATGCCTAGATACCTGTTGAATTCTGTGTGCTGTGTGTGTTTAAGCACAGTTCAATAACACAATTTTATTCTTATTATTATCTCTTGGAAATGTACAATCTGGCCTCTTAGTACATTAATTAGTAAGGAGACTATATTGATATTTAGTGTGTTGAGGCTTCATAACTTTAAAACTTGAGACGACAAAATTAATGATAAATAATATGGGCCATGAAAAATAATGAGATAGGTACCTACAAATAAACTTCATCCAGCGTAGTATGCAGTTGTCCTTTAGCTTTTCTGTCCATCCACGGAGCGGATATTTCATACTTAGGAGGCGACGCGATAGGGTAATCTTCAGGCATAGTTACATACAGTATCACTTCATTTTTACCCTTTTCTATCACGATGCTGTACGATCTTGTGGCTTCGCTCTCAGTCTTCCAGTCTTCTCCGTAGATTGCGCAAAGTGCTTCCACTTCTTCAGCCTTTAAAAGCAAAACAATATGAGAAAACCACAAGCAACATTTAGATACCAAAACTTTCCCATGCACGATAGCCTTTCTGCTGATGATATGCTCACCTGTTTGGTTAAATTATCCGAGTCCATTTTGCATTAACTATGAGTATAATTAATTTTTTTACTTTATTTGTTGTGACTGTAAAAAAAAGCCGCGTATAAAACGTAGTGCAAATGCAAAGAGCATATAACCAATTAACCACTACGTTTTATATGCTCTTTGGCCGCGTAAGCGTATCTTCCATTCCAAATTCCAATATTTTTCTTCATGCGATTTTTCAACTTCAACTCTTTGTAAGTAAATGGCCCTTGTGGAGAGGTTACCACAATTTTGCCAATATCACGTAGAATCACACATCAAACGAAGATTTTTTCAGTGAGAAATTTTGGTACATGTGTGTAACGAATGTGAGGTCAGCTACGCCAAGGAAATATGGATTGGATTTATTGGATTTTGACATTTTTGACAACGAAAATTGAAAAAATCTCGTTTTTGTGACATTGATAATTTTATTAATACAGATAATGTCAAAAGTGACTGTGACGGTGACGGTGACAGTGATGTGTATAGACTAGAGACAAAAGAAACGCATTTTTTTTTGTTTTGGTATGGCTCCATACTTTTGTCTATTTAGCCAGTGTAAAGTAATTGATAATTAATTTTCTCGAGTTAAGTTATATACAAGGTGGAATTTAATTCACTCTTTTCCTTAAATATATGTACTCAGTACCAATAAAAAAAAAAGTTTTGTTTTGGTATTAAGTGCTTACTAAAATAACAGCATGACAGCCGAAATGTCTATTTAACGGTACACATATCACGGGCACCAGCTGAGTGCTTTGTAAATGTTTCGTAGACAATAAATGTTCGGCCTTCAGCCCGGGTCCCAAATCCCTTTATTAAATTAATAAAATTAAAACATCAAAAAACGATAAATAATAGTGTATATTTTTTCTCATGAAAATTTTGCAATGACACACACATATTTTTTAATTGTCTTCTAAAATGAGGTCCGAACATACCGGCCACAATAGACCCTCATGGTCCGAAGGTTCAACCCTAACGGAATCATCAGAAGATTTCAGGGATTTGGGATGTAATGAAGTGTGGGGTTTCTTTTTAATTAAGCGACACCAAAAATATCACCAAAATATCTCAGGAACGTATGTCAGCCCCAAGGTTTTCTATCGCGTAAAAACATTCTTAAGTAGTGTGCCACAACATCTTGATTGCGCTTGACGATTCAGACGCCAATGCTTTCCCCATTTGTCAGAATACAAACCCGCGTACTTTTACACTCATACACGGTATAACTGCATCCCAGTGAAAATCTCGTTATACAGCTTAAACAGGTTCACGTTTGCTCTTCCTTTCCCATCGGCTATTAGATAGAGACATGAATCATCCATACATGAAAATTTAGCAATATCTGCCATAACATACGATAAACGCCTCGAGGAAGGCCTCTTGTTCTGAATTCACGCGTTCGCCCAGAATACACGTCGACTGATTCATTCAGAAGACTGTTCTGCAGACCAGCGCGATGGATCGTGGACTCAGATTCAAGGAATAGTTGGCTCAGTAATCCGATGAGCTTGGCAACTTTAGCTGGAAAATAATTTGGAAAATAATACAATGGGGTGACGCGGTTTTTCGTTTTCGCGCCAAAAACTATTCCATATTATGGTTCCCAAATAAGCAAAGCTTGTACTATGGTTCCCATAGTACAAGCTTTGCTTATTTGGCGCTAGATTACGCTGTGTGATTTCAAACCAACACACATAACTAGAATAATTTTATATATCTACCTAAACATAAAGTCAAAGTCAAAAGATTTTATTGCAAATAGGCTATTTTAGCACTTTTACAATTAAGTCTTAATTATATTAGATACTTAAAATTAAGTTATTGTACAAAGCATATAGAATTACAAAGAGCTTATTGTCAAATATTGTATAGCAAGCTTAGCGCATTACAATATATGAGTAAACAAAGTTCTTTTCAAGGTAATAAGGTAGATAACGTTACAAACACAAAATTCGCTCTATAAATATGGTACAAATTAGTTACCTATGTAGTAAGTACCTATACGTCGGGCGTCCTACTCTATCTAGGGTAGGGGGTAGGCAGGCACGCATTCCTTCCGCTAGTTTTATTAGTGTTCTGGGGACACGAGCTAATAATTACACAAATCGAAATGAAATCACCCGGTATTTGGCGTGTGTAATCGCATACACTGTATGCAAATGCCTACGTAATAGATATATTATGGAAATGCGTCGCGCGGTAGCCGGTAGGTAACTTATAATTTCATACACTGCTTTGAATACGGGCATATTAGTAGACATTTATTGCTGGCCACTTCGCACGACATTTCTTTTGAACCGAGATGTTATGATGGATAATTTGTCTAAAGCTATGTTTATAGCCTGCATTTTTATGAGTTTAATTGAAGTTCATGTAGGTTACACTTTTTTTTTGTTTTCTTTTGGTGTTTGGATTACAGGCGTGAGAGTGGGAAAGTGATATAATGAAGGTGAAACGTTTGATTTCGTGTTGTTTCTAAAACTCCATGGAAGCTTCTGGTATAGTTGTCACCACTTTACTTGGTGTATGACTTGACTAGACTAGCCTATGACTTGACACACACACATATATATATTTTTTTTTTTTTGGATATTTGGCTTATTAAGCCAGTGTCAAGTAGTTGATAAATTCTTAAGTTCATGTAATATATATATATATATATATAATTATATAATAATAAAGAAATAACTTAATTTTAAGTACCTAATATAATGTTGACTTGTAAAAGTGCTAAAATTAGCCTATTTGCAATAAATCTTTTGACTTTGACTTTGACTTTTGTATGTATACTTCTACTTTTTATAACGGGCAAAATGCATTTATTCTTTTAACTATACCTACCTACACGAAATTATTTTTGCTCTAAACACTATTTAATATATTATTAATATATTGTGCCTGAGTTGAAACAGAAATGTTTCGCTTCGCTCACGCTCGCGCTCGCTCACAGGCAATAAGCAGATAGACGTAGGTTGGGGGGTGTTACACAAAAACTCGTAAATACTTTCAGTTTTAACGATTTCAGTTTATTTTGATTTTTTTTACCTTAAAAAATTAAATTGGTTATTAGATAGAAATATTCTTATATTCCTGAAGATGTTAATTTATGATGATTTTTAACTACAAATTAATGTAACTTGAAATTAAAATAGTTACTTATTTTGGATTTTGATGTTCTATACAATATAAACATCATTATTACCTACTCTGTACCTTAGACTTAATAAAGTACTTACTTAGTAAAACTCGTACATTAACAGTTTCTAATATCTATTGACTATGCAGCAGGAATATTCCTTTATATATATCTAATCATATAATTAGGGAATGTTTCATAATAAGTACCTACTTACATAACCAGAAGTTTCGAAACGTCTGGTTGAAGCCACACGTGACCAAAATGCTGGCCTCTACTTCGGCCAAAGATTGAGCATTGCCATTCAACGTGGCAATGCTGCCAGCATGCTGGGCACGTTGCCTACTGGTAGTGGTTTGTTTGATTAAGTTCCCTTTTTATTGTTTTATCTTTATTAAATAATATTATGTTGTATCTTACATAACAATGTGCCAATTACTTTTGTTATTGAAATTGTACTAAACCATGCTATTAATATTAATTGTCAATAATAAATAGTTTATTACTAGAATATCACAGAACCATAAATTACTTTATAATATTTTTACAGATATTATTTACAGGAGAATTTTTTTTTTATCGGAAAGAATAATGCCTGTCGACATAAGTTTGATAGTTCGTAAGTTGTAAGTTTGATAGTTCGTAAGTTGTAAGTTTGATAGTTCGTAAGTTGTAAGTTTGATAGTTCGTAAGTTGTAAGTTTGATAGTTCGTAAGTTGTAAGTTTGATAGTTCGTAAGTTGTAAGTTTGATAGTTCGTAAGTTGTAAGTTTGATAGTTCGTAAGTTGTAAGTTTGATAGTTCGTAAGTTGTAAGTTTGATAGTTCGTAAGTTGTAAGTTTGATAGTTCGTAAGTTGTAAGTTTGATAGTTCGTAAGTTGTAAGTTTGATAGTTCGTAAGTTGTTTGTTTCTCTAGGACCTAGTAGGTACCCTAAATGCGTTGAGAACGCGAGGGATAAGTGCGAACTTAGGAGCTGTCAAACTTTACTGCAGATGGAGATAAGTCTTCCAAAACTATTTACATTTAAATTATATACTCAAGTATATACAAAAGATAATAAAATACTATACTAAAATGTACAAGACGCGCTCTAGATCACACAGACAAATGTATGTGTTTCTCACGTCATTAATGAATTCAAGCATAAGTTATTAAATTAGTTGTAGCATAACAATAATATGGACACAATGATCTAAGTATTTTAATGGAAATCTTAACATTTATGGCAACAAAGTATTTTGAACTACCATACAGATTCTTACTTAAGTTAGTATGTATACCAACAACACTACGAACAATGTAACACGGTATTGGTGATTCCTAATACGGTCTAACAATATTAAGAATCACAAATCATCGTTACACTCGAGGCGGCACTATGCGATAAGGGAGCGTATTTTTTTTTTTTTGAACGAGCTAATGTTGTTGGTCTCTATCGACCTTTACAGTGTCACCGGGCCACAGTGGTCCCATTTTGAAAAAAGGTGGACTTAGGACCGAAAGTCGGAATTTCGGGCTGTTTTTTTTTTATAGAATAGGTCTTAACTATCCTAACAACATCTATTCTATAAAGAAAATCCGTAGGATGCATAGTTTTCGAGAAAAAAAATAATCTTTTTTTTCTTGTATGGAGAAAAACATACTTTATTATTTTTCTCAAGTTGGGTGAAATAGTGACGGCTTTTGTTGATATTTTATGAAAGCCCTAGTGGTATTGTATCCAGAAAAAAATAAAACCAATGCGGTCACCTGCGGCCGCGGGAATAATCAGATGTCAAAAATTGATTAATTTTTTTTGCGTATTTTGCAAACATTGTTCGTTTCTGGCCAATTATTTATGTATTTTAGGTTAGCGCTCCATACTTTAATTCGAACTATTATATAACATTTCAAAAAAATTAATCAAAATCGAGTTTTTTTTTTATAATTGCTGTTTCATTCATGAAAATGCACGCATACATGGTTAATTCAAAATGCAAATCCTATATTACTCAGTATAATGTACAAAATAAACATGCACGTACCTAAAACGTAAAAAAAAAAAAAAAAAATATTTTAGTTTTTCGTTTATGCTTACTAAAAGTCACCGGTAATGGTTACCGACATTACTTACCTACCACTGGCGGGCATTATCTGCATAATCGATTTGTTGCTTTGTATTTTCAAAACTGGTTTTGCGACAGCATTTTCACAACCGCGGTTGTTGAATGCGAGGCAGGATATAAACAAACGAGTCACATCTGATACTAGCTATGACTGGTCGCTAGCTGGTCGCTTTGTTCCTGACAAATCCTGACAACAGGATAACTCGTATATGCATGCAAGTAACTACCCCCTAAACATAAAAGTGATATAGCTCATCAATAATAATTGGCGTATGTTATACACCAATAATGTTTGTTATTGGTGTGTGTTTTAATCTTATGTAGTTGTGTACGTATGATTTTCTACCAGAAACATAAGATAAATGTGTAGCCTTGAAAAGGGCTGTTTTATATGTAGTTTTTTAAAGGATAAAATAAATAAAAAATTATAGCATTGGATCTGGTATATTTTCATTTTCTACTCTTCTTCCACGTATACGCACTCCGAGTCTATTTCGAGCAACTGAATTGCCTCAGGAAGCATCTCTAGATGATTAGGCTTTGAAAATTTTGGTCTAAGCCATGATATGTGGGGGTCTGAACTTATTAAAAGCCCGTGTAGTATGTCCTCGTTTGTTTGGATCCTTCCTGTCTTTCTCGTGTTCTTCTCTCTTACGTTCCGGAAGTCTTTATTACGAGCCTCGGAAGCTTCCTCCGACAAGGACCCTAAAAATAATAAAAAATATGCTATAATTATACGTTGAAGTTGACATTGAAACTATTATTTTAGTGTTTATAGATTTACAGTTAGTTAACTGCTTTATATTTCATTTGTCTTGATCTATTATTACTTACCAATAGGCAGAACTGAAAAATGACTGCAAATATCTGCTCCGTGCATCAGAAGTTTGTGGACACTAACAGGCATGTAGTACCACGGATAGAGATGCACATACAGTTCTGCTGTTTCTTTGCAATAACGTCTGAAGTTCGCAATATTGACGTTCTTTCCTGAAGATATAACTTGCAGAATGACAGAAAATCGGAGTAACAAATCTTCATCAACTCCAGTGATTCTCGATGATCTTTTATAATCTCGGAAAAAACGTCTTGCAGTGTTTCCATCGTTAGTTGTTCCAAAGCCCTGCAAAGAAGAAATTAAGTTAGTAGGGCATACAAAAACAGACGAGTATATAATATAAAGGAAGCAAATTAAAGGAAAAATTACCTGTTTTACAATATCGATGAGTATTCCAGTCTGTTCCCGAAACTCTTGTTGTGTGGCATTTTTCTTTGCTTGCTTCAATTCCTTGTGATCGCCACGAGCACTCCAGCGCTGGAAGTCCATATTATAAGATATATGAAGTAGACACTCCATACATCTTATCTTCATATGTAACGATGAAATTCCATATTGGTACAAATCCTGTCGAAGCGGTCTCGTGGCCAAAAGCTCCAAGTTATTCATTTCACTTGGTTTCGCCAAGCAAATGGGGCACGTTGCTGATGAAGGTACATCTGCAATAATATTCGCCACTTTCCCATCGATCATAGTCATGTGCAGTTCGTGGGCTATCTCCACATCACCACAATTTGTTGGTACCAATTTTGTAATTTCGCGCTGCATTTCTAAGTGTTCCCCTTTTATGAACTCCGCAGTCTCTGAAGTAAACGTGAATTTCACTGGCCGACAGTAATGTGGTGAGCAAGGATTTGGGTTTTCCCAAATAATCATTTCTCCCCCATCAACTAGTCGGAGTGGGACGATGCTGATCAATACAACAGAGGAATCGTCAAACTCAGGAGCTGAGACTTGTTTGTAATTACTCTGTGACGATGCTCCGTCAAGGCCCCATTTCCATATCAACTTCAGTCCTTCTTTGGTTGAACTTGTGATTGGTCTTAAGTCTAGCAAAATTCTTTCCACTGTGTGGTTAAGAAGTCCTTGCAACCTGAAAAATAAAATAAATTAATAAAAGTAAGCTAATGAAGCTTAAAAATTTTAAAACAACATATAGTATAATTTTATAAATACCTTATGCGAGCTCCCATTTCCGTTACTTCCACGTGTTCTTCAGATGGGTAACATCTCTTTTTAGCGTCAAGTAACTTGTGATAAGACGGAAAGGCAGCTGAACAATTTTCATCCTTCAGAAACATTCTCAAGGATAAGTATTGCCATTTGGATAGGCTAAGGGCTGTGTACAAAGCCAAAGATGTATCCTCTGCTATACTGACTACTTTTTCTTCCTTGAAAAGGAGTTTTGTTACATCTGATACAACTTCGGGAGTCTCGCACAGATATTCCACAATCTTCGCTAAAGCATATTTTCGATTTTCTTTTAACTTGGAAATAAAATAATACTGTAGTTCTTCTTCAGAGTTATCGTTAACAAAGACACTGGAACGTCTTTTCTTTTGTTTGTTGCCCAAATCGGCAAAGGGCACTCTAACTTCTTTTACAGTAGAGGTACCTGCTTCCGCAGTGCAGACAGATGGAATAGCAACCGGCAGTAATTCCGGCTCTTCAACTAAGTCCTCTGGCATTCTCATTGTAGTAACAAGATCAACCGTATTGCAAGTAGGCCAATTAATATTGGTCTCTAACCACTTGCGGTTGTTTTCCCGATTCATAAATGTCTTCAAGTTTCTGCTTGCATCTTTCCACTTCTTAGTTACAAGATTGGTGAATAGCCGACAAAACTCCTTAATTGTTTGATGGTCATCTTCAGATATTTCACATGGTATTTTGGAAACTATAAATTCACACAATTTATTGTAATCCTTAAGATTTCCACTATCTTTAAGAATCAAGAACATATCAAAATATGTGCCTAAGCCAGCCATTGCAAATTCAAAATAGTAATTTTTAGTACTTCACAGTTAGCGATGAATCAATTTAAATTAACATTGCTCTGTATTTAATACGCCATAACAGATAGGTCATTAGTCACTATGTGCAAGAGCAAGGTAATAGTAAACGACCAATCACAGCCATTTATCAAAAATGACTCATTTGTTTGTATAGATAAAGTCCGCCAATGGGAGCTAAGTAACGTGTAATAAGTAATCAGGAATCTGCACAAACAAATGAGTCATTTTTTCTGGTAGAAAATCATACGTATACAGATGACAGAAAGATTAAAACACACCAATAACAAACATTATTGGTGTATAACATACGCCAATTATTATTGATGTAGCTATATCACTTTTATTTTTAGGGGGTAGTTACTTGCATGCATATACGAGTTATCCTGTTGTCAGGATTTGTCAGGAACAAAGCGACCAGCTAGCGACCAGTCACAGCTAGTATCAGATGTGACTCGTTTGTTTATATCCTGCCTCGCATTCAACAACCGCGGTTGTGAAAATGCTGTCGCAAAACCAGTTTTGAAAATACAAAGCAAGAAATCGATTATGCAGATAATGCCCGCCAGTGGTAGGTAAGTAATGTCGGTAACCATTACCGGTGACTTTTAGTAAGCATAAACGAAAAACTAAAATATTTTTTTTTTTTTTTTTTACGTTTTAGGTACGTGCATGTTTATTTTGTACATTATACTGAGTAATATAGGATTTGCATTTTGAACTAACCATGTATGCGTGCAATTTCATGAGTAAAACAGCAATTATAAAAAAAAATTACTCGATTTTGATTAACTTTTTTGAAATGTTATATAATAGTTCGAATTAAAGTATGGAGCGCTAACCTAAAATACATAAATAATTGGCCAGAAACGAACAATGTTTGCAAAATACGCAAAAAAAATTAATCAATTTTTGACATCTGATTATTCCCGCGGCCGCAGGTGACCGCATTGGTTTTATTTTTTTCTGGATACAATACCACTAGGGCTTTCATAAAATATCAACAAAAGCCGTCACTATTTCACCCAACTTGAGAAAAATAATAAAGTATGTTTTTCTCCATACAAGAAAAAAAAGATTATTTTTTTTCTCGAAAACTATGCATCCTACGGATTTTCTTTATAGAATAGATGTTGTTAGGATAGTTAAGACCTATTCTATAAAAAAAAAACAGCCCGAAATTCCGACTTTCGGTCCTAAGTCCACCTTTTTTCAAAATGGGACCACTGTGCGGGCGGGGGAGCGGGCGCTTAAGGCGCCCAGCCGTCAAAAGTGGGAGGCAACTAGCTCAAGGGCACCCCTGGGGTGCGAGCCTCGGCTTGGGCCGTTGCCGGGATAAGAGGATCGAGAAGACTACGTCCACTGGAAGAGTGGACCCTATTGAAAGTCGCGACCGTTCTAGCTAACCTACGGGGGGTACTTCGACCTCGCTGGCGGGGTCGGTGTCTGATTGTGTTACGCTGGTATCCTATACCGGTGCCGGGCGCGGTACCTGAGCCAGAAGGGCTAGACTGGTCCTGCGATCCTAGCGCAGCCGATACTACGGCTGCTATAGGATCATCCGGGTCGCTCAAGACGTGTCTCGGGCGGCGACGACGGGGTGATAGCGATAAGGGAGCCGAGAGTGTAATGATCAATACACACGCGTTTCGTACGACGTTTTTTATCATACTTGCGAGGAAAAAACAGACTTACAAAAGTTACTAGCGATATCGCTAAACTTTTGTGAAATATAGCGCACTTGTTTTTTTCACAGAATTCGCCCTATTTACGTAGATGCTAAGGTCTATGTTTTTTTTTCATGCGCCGCTTGTCTTAATATGATGTATACATACTAGATGGCGCCCTCGCCAGCGATGCGCGTTCAGGGCGCGAACTACAGATTACAAAAAAAACCGCGTTGGTGGCGCGATCTAATTCGACATGCAGCTGATAGATACCACAGAGGATACTATGGCTGATACTAAAAATATCTAGAAAATATAAAATATAATAGGTCTTTACCTATGAAATTGCCGTATTGCAGTACAGACTTTTTCAAACAAAAAAAAGTTTTGATTGGCTATGAATTCTAAATTCAAATAAATTTTGTTTTAAAAATATGACATTCTATTTACAATATAAGTCTTTTGTTTATTGATTAGCGTTGTATTTTCATTACATTTCAACATTTTTCCTCATAATGGATACTTTGAAATTTCGTGTAATTATGGAATATGAGTTCCGTCGTGGCACCAACGCGGCACAAACGACACGTAACATCAACGACGTTTACGGAGAGAACGGTACAAACGAACGTACAACGCGTTATTGGTTTGCTCGGCCCGTTCTGGGAATTTTGACTTGAAAAATGAACCTCGAGGTCGTCCGGAAACTTTGGTCAACAATGATGAATTAAAGGCGATTGTGGAAGCTGATGAATCTCAATCTACAGCTGAGCTGGCAGCAGCTTTTGATGTTAGCATCAAAACAATATTGGTCCATTTCCGACAGATTGGCAAGATAAAAAAGCTTGATAGATGGGTGCCCCACGAACTTAACGATCGCCAGCGCAACGTACGCGTCGAGACTTGCCTTGCGCTGCTTAACAGGCACAGAAATGAAAGAATTTTGAACCAAATTGTTACGTGCGACGAAAAATGGATTCTTTTTGACAATCGAAAGCGCTCAGCAAGTTGGTTAGATCCTGGTTCGGTACCAAAGCAATGTGCAAAACGAAAAATGACCCCTAGAAAGGTGATGGTCACAGTTTGGTGGTCTAGTGCTGGTGTGATTCATCATAGCTTTTTACAAAACGGCGAGAGCATTACTGCAGATGTGTACATTGAAGAACTGACCACAATGATGGCGAAACTCGCACGTCTGCAACCAGCTTTGGTCAATCGGTCGTCTCCACTGCTACTTCACGACAACGCGCGACCCCATACTGCACAACAGACTGTCTCTAAGCTGCATGAGTTGGGTTTGGAAGCTCTCCCTCATCCGACATACTCACCAGATCTTGCGCCTACCGACTATTACTTTTTCCAAAATTTGGACAACTTTTTAGCGGGAAAAAAATTCAATTCCCGAGAGGCAGTACAAAACGCCTTTGAAGAGTTTGTTGTCTCCCGTCCTGCTGATTTTTTCAAGAAGGGCATCCATAAACTGCCACAGCGTTGGCAAAGATGCATTGATTGCAGGGGTGATTACTTTGAATAAAAGAAATAAATAAGTTCGAAAAAAAAATACTTTAACTTTTTTCAAACAAAACGGCAATTTCATAGGTAAAGACCTAATATAAGTAATGTAATTAATAAATATTTTCGTATTAAGAACTTATTGTGAATAATTTGATTTAATGTTTACTAAGGAGGTTGAATTTATTTATTCAAGAAAATGTTTATCAATTCCAGCCGCGTAAAAACTCTTTTTTGGTATAAAACTAAATCTGTATAACCCGGGTAAATTAATAAATTTTATTCTATACACGTATAACTTGCAATGAGACAAGATTTTGCGGTAATGTAAAATGACGCTCGCGAAATATCTTGGATTATGACCCTAAAATCGGTGTAATAAGAGCCACTTTATGTGCAAGTGTGATGAAAATTATTATAATTTATTAGGTAAGTATAAACAGTCCTACATACCTATTAGGTACGTTATATGTGGGTCATTACATACAAGTACGCTAGTACTACAGGCTAACACATGGTGGAAGGTGCAACGGTTATGAAGACACAATTTCGCAGTGTAATAACTTAGTAAGTATATTACCTGTCACGTAAGAAGAACGCTGAACGCTGCGCTACGCACTGAGTGGTTTTTCAAGTCAAACTTATTCCATGATAAGTATTTAGTAAAGTAAGTACAATATTATTCTACAGTTATTATGGAATCATAATAGATACTTTCCTAGCCGCTTCTCTGGAATTAGCAGGAATTAAAAAATCACTCAGTGCGTAGGTCACCGACCAACTTTCTTCTTACGTGATGGGAAATATACCTCCTTATGATGGCCTATTTTTTACCGAAGCAGACACTATTTGTTTGCTACTATACTGTTGGTGTAGATCCTACGATTATTAATTATGGATTTCACTGCATCTTTATCTTAGAAACAAAACTTACAAAACAAATAGATTGAACATGGCTTATAATCAATTTGAACTTGAAAAATTTTCAATTTCCCGCCTTAATTTCTGGGCTGCCAGATTCAACAAAACAATCATTGGACACGCTTTGAGCAGAACAGTAACTGACTGGGGAACTTCTATTGCTAAAATTTTTTTCTTGGCTCTGGTAGTCGATCATACTTCCACTTGGCTGTCGGAGGAAATTCTGGAAACCGATGGGCGTTACATTCGGTAATTTATCCGGCTTTTTGAGCAGCTCTTCGATTGAGTAGGGATTTTTCTTTTTCTCTTTTTCCTTTTGCTCCTGTTCATCGTCTGGCCTGTCAGTGCTGTCATCGCTTGCTTCTACAGAAATGTGTTCAGATTCAGTTTTAACTTCATCTGAATTGATTCGCAAAAAATCGTTGTTGACATTCGCATACGGCGTGAAGTTTTTCGCGTCTGCGTGGTATGGCATCATTATTCTCTGCCAGGGCGAGATGGGATACGGTTTCAGTAGTCCCTGTGCTTGTACTTGATTGGCTAGGAGCCAGGATGTTGCCAGTCGTCGGTCGTAGAGATGCGCGTCGGTTGGTTGAGGCGGAGGGACGCGGATGCCTGAGTGGGCGAAGTATGGGGGGCTTTGTGGTAACACTGAGGGTGGTAAAGAGGTCTTAAGCGACATGTAGTCTATGATATTAGGAATCTCGGATTGCGGGTATGATTCTGTGAACAAATGAAAATCAATCAGTAAGGTTTTATAGGTACTTATACTTAAGTACAAGATCCTGAGATTACAACACGCGTTTGGTACTTTAGCTTGAATTTATAGTTTAATCATAGTGTAACGATAGCACGTGGTAACCAGGTGTAATTCTGACTTATAAAGGTAGGTAACTAAATAAATACATTACGTTTGAAAATTATTGGTCACTTAAAAATTAACGATCAATAAACCAAATTGTTCGTAAAACAATAATCGACTGTAAATTTTGTAAGCTCATAAACTTTGTCAAAGTAAGATAGGCGATTATATTATATGAACACAATTTTTATTGCAAGGTGCTCCGATTTTCTAGTTATTGCGACACGGTTCTTCATTATTGTACATACATACTACACTTTCTATATTTAGCAGGTGCCGGAAGTCGCAAGTATTTTAACAAAATTACAAACAAAATTCAAATTACAAGTTTTGAGGACATTCAATTATCTAGGTACTTATTCTGATTTGCCTAATGTTCAAATTAGAGAAATTAAATTAATAGTCAAAGTTATCACACCTGCTACAGTTAAATTACAACATACAGTTGCTTAGATAGTAAGCATTCTTTTTCCTAAGGAATGTAGTCCTACATCGGTTAATACATATAGGTAGTGACGATAAGCGAGTAGCTCAGCGGTCTACTTCCAAACCGACACAACCTGGTTCGAATCCTGCACCTGATTGCATTGCATTTTTTAAGTTATTTTAATTAATACTTTTACAACGGTCAAGCAAAACATTGGAAACCGGAATGGGCAAGAACCACAAATTCGAGGAAACTTGGGCAGCATGATGTCATAGCCTATGCTATGTCTATGTCGGAATAGGCGTGTCCCAGCAGTAGGAAAATATTGTGTAAATATCTATGATTGACAATCATAGGTAAATATGCATTTATCATTCAGCTACAGAATAAATACACTCGTTAAATTACACAGAAACAATAATCCATGTTAAAGACATCATGAACTATATCTCCAAAATACGGAGGGCAATGACATCTGTAACACAGTTTTATTACTAGCTCAGATGCCATTGGTCTAAACTGCAATTTTTTAAAGTCCAAATTGTTTATTATATCTTAATTTATAAGTAACTTTTGTACCAGTAACAAACGTTGTAACTCTGCGGAAAAATGAAAAAAAAATGTTCTATGTCAATAAATTGTTATTATATTATTAAATATACGAGTAATAACGAGTGTCGACGACTTGAACGATATAGGTCGTGTGCTCGAATCATATTGAACGGGCCATGTGGGTTCCTTTGATTGTTTTTCTAAGACTGCTGGCTGATGGGGAATGGAAGGCAGAAACGGAATGTGGTTGCATACCCAAGAGATATGCCTTTGCTTTATGTCACAGAATAGTTAACAGTCTGTATGAAAAAAACGAGTGTGCTTCAGACCACACGACTGAACTAAAACTTCTTTAGATAGCTCCATCTATCGGCCGGTATAACTTTGTTTTTGCTTATTTGCTTTATTTATTGTTAATGTCGCCATCTTGACAATTGTAAATTGTCATTTCACCGGAAATACTATCATAGTAAAACAATTTTTTATCTTTTTTATGTTGACAATGGAGATCTACGTGAACCAACTTCGTCTCGCATTCACCAGCTTACTCCCCAAGCCAAGCGTGCGTTAAGAAGTTTTATGATTGGCCCAATAGCTCAGTTGGTAGTAATCCTGCCTACTGAACTGTGGGTTGTGGGTTCGATTCCCACCCAGGACAAACATTTGTGTGATGAACATAGGTGTTTGTTCTGTGTCTGGGTGTTATATTGTATTCTATGTATGTATTTAAAAACAAAAAGTATCCAAGTATTGTATCAGTTATCTGGTTCCCATAGTACAAGCTTTTCTTAGTTTGGGGCTAGATGGCGTTGTGTGAGATGTCCACACATATTATTATTATTATTAGTTTTACTTCAAAAATTTACTGTAGGCGCTACTTAAGTAAATATCTAGGGAATGGGTACCATTGCATTCTCCTCAGTTCGTTAAGTCTTGTGGCGTTTTATGAGGAAGGTATGTTCAGCAGTAGACAGCTTCCAGCTGATATGTATGAATGAATGAAGAAATTATCTACTCACCATGCCCAACTCTGTCGTCATCACTCCAAGCCAGGCCGCTGTTCCGCAGGATCCTATTGACAGATGACACCGAGGGTATGGAGTGAGGCTCGCACACTCTCGCACTGAGAAGCCGCTCTCTGATCTCCCACGCGAACATGCCAGGATTCTCTTGTTTTAGGCGGAGGATCTTCTTAACGACCGTTGGGGTTGCCACTTGCTGGAAAGAAAAAATTGCCATAAGAACCTTTTTAACGCTATTTATTTGGTGCCATGAAAATTACGGTTTATTTACAAAGATATTGTACACTAGTTAGTCACCACGACTGCTTGGTCTTTACAAAATAGATATTCGCTGCCACTGGAGAATGTGACCACAGCTCAGTTGGGATAGCGACTAATCCGGAAGACGCGAGTGCAAATCCAGCTTGTTGGAAACGTTCTTGGAACTTAAATATCTTTGTAGATATATTTACACTTTTAAATCTATTCCACGATATCCAAATCCAAAACTTTGAAGGATTTGAGTAAATAAAATTACCGCTATTTTATTTTAAAAACTATGCCGGGCTATGTTCAATATTTAGTAAAAATTATCGTTATTCATATTAACAATTATTCATTTCCACAATTCCTAATATTATTTCTCGCCTTTGAACTGTCATTGATGGTCTAGTATATCTTTAATCTATGGTTTTGTGCGACTCGATGTATTGCCAGTATAAATAGATAAAACTGTAAATAGCGGTTATAATAATCTTGAAAGTGTGACTTGCAGCGTATCACACTAGTGATGGTTAATGACGATTTAATATCCATCGATGTTAATACCGTTTTCTTACTGAGAACCATTTTATCGTAATGGACATTGCAGTGTGAAAATCTTGCGGCGATAATCTTGCGGAAAAGATACGATACTTTTATTTTTCATGCCGAGATATATTTTATAAATATATATTTACACTTATCCAGGAGTTAACCTAAGATCCTAACCTATGTTTGAAATTATTATTTAAAAGCTTTTATACTTCAAAACGACTTTATTCATTTATTTGTTTGTGCCCGTATTACAGAACAATACTCAATCGTTTATTGGTGCTCAAGTTCAGATTACATTTACAAATCGATCAATTTCTGAATGAAATCTCGTCTTGAGGATTCATGACTGAGAATGGTTTTGTGATAGGGGCTTAGGTAGTCCTATGCAGCTCCATGCAGCGCACAGCGGTCTAGTAGAGCCGATGGGGCTCTAATAGACGGAGGAACAGTTTCAATACGTAGATTATGTGTATAGTTACTATGGCAATTATCAAACGAGGAATGAAATTTCTGCTAATGTTAGTAATGGACGTCTTCAAGCTGATGACAATATATATATGTATATATATATATCAATCTACTTACATTTATTTACGTAATAAAATATTAGTTCTTTTTGACTGTAGGTACATAGTAATGATCTTACATCATACCAATATCGCCGATAAAAGAAACAAACAAACGATAGCTATCTACCACAGTTTATTTAGCGGGAGCAAACATGCAACTTTATTAGTGTAGGAATTTTCATTACCACGTATCTTTACTGAAGTGCGGTGAAGGTAATAACAACATAATGAAATTTCGTGCGAACTATCAGCTGTGTGTAATGGCTTAGGTCCGCGGCTTTGCTCATTAGTCGATTGTCGAGTGTTTCTATCGATATCGGATTCGAATCGACTACTGGGGGCCGCACTATCAGGTCTAATCTTTGGGAAATAGAGTTGGGAAAATACTTAATTAAAAGCGGATGATGTGTTTACTCTGTGATCATACTACTGGGTATAATTGAATTCATTAGCATCATTAGTATCTAACCTACTCCTGACATCGTCACGTGTGGACCAATTTGTATGAAATCAAACGCATCAATTTGGTAGCTATTATAATAACTGCAAAACTGGGACGACTTACATAATTAACTGCTACGGTACAAAATTAAATTAAAATAATTAAGTACTGTTTTAATTATTACGTACATGCTAATAAAAAGTTTCAATAGAATCAAAATCAATCGTGCCAACTATATTAGGTAGTGGCGATCTTCACAATAAAAAATATATAACCGTGCACACTTCACTTTGCAAAAAAACATTAATAACTAATGTGCAATCATGCATCAATTAATGCTGTACTCAATAATGCTTGAGGACAGGCGCAAATCTAGCATTTGTTTTAGGGAGAAGCAATCTTAGCTAATTTCCCCTGCATATATAGTCTTCCAGAAAATGTATAAATAAAAAATATTAATTTAAATTAGTTCAGACTTAAAGCTAGAATTTGTTCGAGCACGCAATTTTTTTTAAGGAAAATTATTTGCATTTCAACTCAGTCAATTTGCAACTCAGTTGGTAGTTCCCCTTCCTTCTGTAGGTTGTGGGTTCCGTTCCTGCCCTGAGCAAACATTTGTGTGGGTGTAACATAAATATTTTATAATCGATAATACAAAACTAAATGTTTTTATGTAATTTTGTGGGTTTTATATTGCATTCCATGTGAGTATGTATTTACAAAAAAAAGTATCTAAGTATTGTATTAGTCATCTAGTTTCCATGGTACAAGTTTTGCTTAGTTTGTGGCTAGATGGCGCTGTGTGAAATGTCCACACTTGTTTATTTATTATTTAATGTACAAAGAAATTTTAAATGGTGAATAATTATCTTTAGGAAAAGGAAGCAATCAAAAAAAGGAACAAACATTATCAGAAGTATTATATCTACTCAAAAAATAATCAAAAATATTATGACAGCAGCAAGCTTTGAACGCATCAGTAATAATTACAGCTTACGCAGCAACACGAACGCACCCTTGGGGATTAAAATAGGAGGACAAGTAGCGAGTAAGACGCGCGCCCCTGGAGGGTTCTCAGCTACCTGATAAATAAACACCCATTGCCAACAGAATTCGTCCTATCTATGCCCAATAAACATCACATGGGATAATTACCTAATAAACTTATTTTTGCAGTTTTATTCATATAATTATATTGTAAACAAATTCTGTAAATATGATTTTCAAGCAACTTAAACCTTCGTCTCTTGATAAAACTTTTAATAATTACCCAAAATAAACTTATCTTTGCGGTTTTATTCACATAATGTACTAGGTGGTAGGACTTTATTGCAAAGTTCGTCTAGGTAGGTACCACCGCTTTGCCAGTTATTCTGCCGCCAAGCAGTAGTGCGCAAGCACTGCTGTGTTTCGGTTTGAAGGGCACTGTAGCTAGTGAAATTACTGGACAAATGAGACTTTATGATCTGATCTCAGTTTAGTAATCTTATTACTAGATTGTGCTGATGTCTCTGGATGACGTGCGCAGTGCAGTGTCACGCGAACCTCTATACTTTAGAGTTTCGAGTGACACTGCAGCTGATATGGGCAGCCGTGTCGTTTAACATCAGGCGAAAGGCTAGCTCGTCACGTCATTCCTTAAAAAAAAAAAAAAAAAAAAAACATAATATATTGTATACAAATTCTGTAAATATGGTTCTCAAGCTACTTAAACTTTCGTCTGTTGATAAAACTTTTTATTGGTTTGAAGTCAATCGAGTGTTTTAATGTAAAACTGTATACACTAAACTCTATTAAAATAATACTTAGTCAAGCAACATTTTCACCCGAGTTCTCGTATACGTTTGTCAAATTCGGTGTCAATTTGGCACGCTCATTGGTTGCCTGTAGATAATTGACTGTCTTAACCAAGGAGAGTACAGTATTTAGCACGTTGGCTTGACAGTAGTTTAACAAATAGACGAGAAACCTTACGATATATGTGCGAACTTAGGAGCTGTCAAACTTTAGTACAGACGTTTATTTATGATATAGGGTCTTGATATAATGACAGATGAACAATGAAGTGATCTTAAGCGTACCGTTTTTCAGCCGAGGCGCGGAACACTAAAAAATAAAACATGGCGCCAAATTGAGCGTTCAATAGGTAGTGTATCGATCGAGTTCTAATGCCGTAATTATAAGGTTTCCCGCTAAAATTGACGCCTTGGACTCGGGACGGGCCACCACACCCCTACATCGAAGCCTACTATTTACACATTAACTCTGACAGGCTACTTAAAAGTCCTATAATTATTTTTTTAAGCCACACGCATGAAAGGAAGTTTTGGCGGCAAAAAGTAGGTTATAATGGATTTGGCGGTAGTTTCGATAATTGTTTTGGCTTAGAATATTTGATTCGATCAAACAGATGCTATAGAGTTCCGGAAATTGATATGAAGTAGATAGGCTAATAACATTTTAAGATCCAGACGTTTTGCTTTTAGGGTAATTAGCGTTCATGTCTATTTAGTACTATTTAGTAACTATGGCATTCGAATATCAAGACGTTAGGGTGACATTTTCATTTTGTAACGATGATATAAAACGTATATAAGATCCGCAATTTTTTGGATTTCCAGAAGATTGTTTGTCTGGGAAATTAATCAGTATAGATTGAGAATCAGGATGTAGAGCGCAGTTCATAACTCTACTTTAAATTAAAGCTTTTTTAATTATCTATCGCCTGCTTAAAACCTTTAGTCATTTTAGGTAAATGAGACAGACTATAACAAGTAATTTTAAGAAGCCTCCAAATATTACAACTGATTATTTTCAAACGAGTGAATAGATTTTTTTGAATCATAGCTAAGACAAGTCACTTTTCCATCAAAAAGAAAAATTAAAATCAGTCACAACTGTTCATTTCGGAGCTACGAGTTCGATGTCATGTACGAAGTCACATAGATACAAACATTGAAAAATTATAGCATCATTTAGGTAATCATTCTAAGAGCAGCAAAAAGATGATGAAATTTAGAGCTATAGTAGGGATGGAGTTATCGCTAAAAGCGATCTGTTCCAGTCACCCTTTGGATGGAAAGAATTATTGGTGAGCAGGTCGGCTGTAAACAAATTAAGTAAATTGAGTAATAAAAATTACATTACCTATATTTTTCGAGTTAAGTACGTCAACTTGTAATAAAATTTCCCCATTACAACTAAATTCACATCTATCACTTCAAATTACAATTATTAAAACTTAGGTTTACAGCTAAGACTTCCAATTATTTATATCAAAGCACAGTACACATGTTATGTACAGAGTAGGCTAGTCGCCAAGCCGCGTCACGGACCGTTCCGTTCACCGCTTTTTGCGCGTGCGCACGCATCCATCATTCCTTGACACATCCAATATCAGTTTTTGCGCGCCGCAAAATGGCTACCAGAAACTGTCCAAGCGTGTTCGCGATTAACGTTTCTTATTACCGATTTCTATTAGACTTTCCACCTTCCTGATGGGGTGAAAGATAATGCTGGGGCGTGAGACACCAGAGACCGTTGCTATAATGACGGAATGATTCGATATTAATAAGACTTGCAGGTGTATGATCTAGCTGTCTGACATGTTTTTTATATGGGTCATAGTATGAAAACTCATTAAGAATGTCCTCTGAAGGAAATAGTTCGTAATTACATGTTGTAGGAAGCAAATTGTGATATGTCTAGGACATTAGCGAGAATGGCAATGGGTTTCATGGGTTGCATCTGCTCGGAATAGGTCGCTTTTGGCGCTCAATTAAGTTCAGTCAAATCACAAATCAAGCCGAATGTTTTTTTGATTTTAATTAATTAGCTGGAATGCCAATGCGACACCTCCTCGCTGCGGAAGACGGCTTACAGGGGGGTTTTAGTGGGTTCAAGTCCCACATATCCCCTGCCACCAACCCCGTGGCGGCAGGGAAGTGCGAGGGCATTTCCCCCCTCAAAAAAGGTCGATTTTAGCGCTCAATTAAGTCAAATCACACATCAAGCCGAATGTTTTTTTATTTCAACTAGTTATCTGGACTGTAAACACGACCTCTTCTCGCCCCGGTACGATGGAAGACGGCTTACAGGGGGGTTTTAGTGGGTTCAAGTCCCACATATCCCCTGCCCCTACACCCGTGTTTTTATTTATTTATTTTTATTTATATATTTATTGTTATAAAAACGACAAGATCAATTACAATTACCATACAAAATATTTTATACGTTAACAACAAACAAATCTGGGTTATAAAATAATAAAAGAATCCAACGGGCTATTAAAATAATGTCAAATAAAATAAAGTAATGTCAGAGTTAATTAGATAAGAAAAATTATTTACTATCACAACTGTCGTGATCACCCGTATTGCTCCATTGGTCACTCATGCTGTCACAGTATGACAATACTGCAGCAACAATGTTAGACCACTTGTCAAAACACAAACTGTGTTATATCTTAGTAGGTATAACCTACCCATGCAGGTGAGGAGTTTAAGAAAGTAATACAATGCGGTGACGCGATCATTTTCGTTTTCCCGCCAAAACTCCTATACATAATTTGTTTGATAAATTGTTACGTTCTTTTTTTTGAAAGTCCATATACTAAGCAAATCAATAGCAAAAGTAATTAATTTAAACTACCACTTAATGGCCGATATTTCTAATATTCAAGTAAATCTTGGCACTTGTAGTATCTTGTAAATTAAACTTTTAAGTGTTAATTGCTTAAGGTAAGGTGATGACGGGTCAGTTAAGATTTAACATTTTTCACGCTCTCTCTGACGTAAGTGGCTATAAAGTGATGTGGTAGAGACGAATGAAATTAAGGAAATTATATAGCTAATGATCACAGCATTTGAAGACACTGACAGTTGCTGTGTTGCTATATAAAGTATGTTAAGTTATTACTTAATTGTCATTTTTTATTTTCTAGGACGATACAGACACAAAATTCGCAGCATTAGATGTGTCAAAGTTAAAAAAAAAAATGGCTTAAGTGCGATTTTTGCTTTTATTCTTCTAATAGATCGAAATATAAGCAAGCTTATTATTTATTTATTTGGTTCACCAACAGTTGATACACAGTTTCTATAACAGTAATTAAGCTTAAAAATATTATCTATGTGCACAACCAATTATAGGCAAACACAGCATGCACTGACTACTTACTGACTATTTTTTCCGCCGTATTTTTTTAGATAAAAATATCCCAAAGAATATACACTACTTATTCATAGTCGTAAAATCGAAGTTCATATTGAAAAATCTAGCTCCAAATGCTACCAATTTTTAAAAACGAAATGTTTTAAACTTCGAATTCTCGAACATAATTAGTCCGTTGTCCATAGGCAATCTGCGGCGGGATCTCACACGATTTGTAACGGTAATGACACGATTGCTCACCGAGGGCGGTAGGGTCCCATGCGACGGGATGGGGTGCACCTGTCCAGTGGTGTCGAGTTGTCAACCTATCTGGCAGCTAATAAAGATATTGGCGAGTTTTGGAGGGAAAACGAAAAATATCGCGTCACCACATTGTATAATTTGCAAAACTTGTCTTATTTTCAGTGTTAGTGCATAAAATTAGTAGCATTTTATTCGTTATGTGCTGGATTACAAGCATGAGTGTGGGGAAGTGGTATAATGATGGTGAAATGTTATTTTCGTGTTGTTTCCAAAACTCCAAAGAAGCTTCTGGTAAAGTTGCCACCACTTTACTAGGACTTGACTAGACTAGACTTTGACTTAACTTGATGACTTGACTTGACACAAATAAACATAATATTAATTAACTTGAGAAATTATCAATTACTTGACACTGGCTAAATACACAAAAGTGTGGAGCCGAAACAGAAACAAAAAAAGATATTGGTGGATAAATACAGTCACTTTTTTTTTTTAAATTTATTATAAAGTTGACGTGGACACTGCAGAACATCGGAAGACGCCGCGGCAGATCTAGAAAGAGGTCTCAGGAACGAGCCTTACTCCATTAGCATTGACTGAACCACAAAATATCTCAAAGAAATCTTTGCCCAGCAGTGATATGATCATGGCTAGTAATAAATAATAATAGCGTTATTTAAGAATGTTGCTAATGTCAAAGGCTATATTTTCACGTTATTATTGTAAAGAAAACCAAGACATGTTTTCTCGAATGCTACGAGACCTTAGAGACCTTGGGTACCTTAGAAACCTTGGGTACCTTAGAAACCTTGGGTACCTTAGGTACCTTGGAGCATAGAATAACAAAAGTAGTTAAGTTACTACGTACTTGTAGTTAGGTATGTACTTAGGTATTAATCCACCTCAAAACCATACAAAAAACTTTCACCTGGAAAGTTGGATAAATTGTGTCTTTATATAATACCCACAGAAATCGCCCTATTTAATATTTATATTGTTTGAGATCAAGCTTTGGAAGCCAAAGCTTAGAATGAATAATAGTTTAATAGTGCAAGTGGCATTAGTGACAAAAAAATTGAATTCTAATACTAGTATTCACCGTTTAATACTTATGCAGTTTTCCCCCAAAATTATCGCATTTTCCGCAGCTTAGTTGGCATTGAAAATTATCGGAAGAAGTGAATACTATCGTATTACATAGTATATCTATTTTCTATCTAAATATATATAACTCAAAGGTGACTGACTGACTAACATAGTGATCTATCAACGCACAGCCCAAACCACTAAACAGATCGGGCTGAAATTTGGCATGCGGGTAGATGTTATGTCGTAGGCATCCGCTAAGGAAGGATTTTTCGAAATTCTACCCTTAAGAGGGTGAAATGGGTGGTTGAATAATTTTCCTATAGGCCAAATCGCGGGCTAAGCTGCGGGCAGAAGCTTGTAATATTATAATATAGTATTTAGTTGAAAGAATAAAGGCAATTTGCCAGTTAAGAAATAGGTAATAATTATAATCAGTTCTGTTGTATTCGGAACAAAAATATTTTTTTAATTATCCGCAGGTAGGTACATTTAATATCTATATACAGAGAAAAGACTCTTCAATATTACATTAGATCTTCAATAACAATAATATAATATGTGTGGACATTTCACACAACGCCATCTAGCCCCAAACTAAGCAAAGCTTGTACTATGGGAACCAGATAACTGATACAATACTTAGATACTTTTTGTTTGTAAATACATACATAGAATTCAATACAACACCCAGATACAGGACAAACATCGGTGTTCATCACACAAATGTTTGTCCTGGGTGGGAATCGAACCCACGACCTGCAGTTGAGAAGGCAGGGATACTACCAACTGAGCTAACGGGTCAGTCAAACAATAATTTACCACACTAAATATGAAATGTGCAATATCCATTAAATGCGCAAATATCCGCAACTACTCGTATTGGCACAGCACCCATGGCGAAAACGATCGTCTGGATTTTCGCAACTTAAGTCGGATTTACAGCGATAACATTCATGTATGGTGTATTTATGGATTAAGTTGTCAATATTATTACTCGCTCTTTAATACCGTAAAGCTGGCTTATAAAACATATTGGAAATTACGACGATATCGATGTCTTATCAAAGATTTGCAGCTTCATTTTGACATGATTACTCAATCTATTTGGAAACATTTACGGGTATTGTAGTTGATATTATAAGCTGGATTATGTTTAACGCAGATATATCATGGTCACATTCGGATTATCGATTGTCTATGGAAATGGATCAAAATGGGTGCATTTATGGATATATGTATCAAGTGGGTTTTGGCGGGAAAACGAAAAAGATTGCGTCACCGCATTATATTATTTTCCAAGACTTGTGTTATTTTCAGTGTTAGTGTATAAAATTGGTGGCATTTTATTCATTAAGTGCTGGATTACAGGCATTAGTGTAGGAAAGTGGTACAATGATGGTGAAACGTTTTTTTCGTGTTGTTTCCAAAACTCCATAGAAGCTTCTGGTAAAGTGGCCACCACTTTACTAGGAGTATGACTTGACTAGTCTAGACTATGACTTAACTTGATGACTTGGACTGTGACTTGACTTGACACATTATATGATATTAATTAACTTGAGAAACTATCAATTACTTGACACTGGCTAAACATACAAAAACAAACAAAAAAAATTCTCAAGTTTTGGATATATCACGCAATTAAGTCTCAAGTCACAGTCCAAGTCATAAAGCCAAGGCATAGTCTAGTCTATGTCATACTCCTAGTAAAGTGGTAGCAGCTTTACTAGAAGCTTCTATGGAGTTTTGGAAACAACATGAAAATAAACGTTTCACCATAATTATACCACTTTCCTACCCTCATGCCTGTAATCCAGCACTTAACGAATAAAATGCCACCCGTTTATGCACTAACACTGAAAATAACACAAGTTTTGGGAAATAATACAATACGGTGACGCGACCTTTTTCGTTTTCCCGCCAAAACTCCATGATCAAACTTGACCTGACCCAAAGATAGCATGCATAAAACCATTTAACTTCATTCACTATATCGGTTCATAGGAATCGCATTAAAAAATCGCCACTGGCACACATGGATAAAAAAAAATACAATTCCCGCGCTTCGGTGTTGCCTGCAATTAAAAACACGAGTACTGGTAACGTGCTGCCAGTGCTGAATATTTGATGCGGCCACGTTATTTTGTTTGACAAAGCTGTTAATGTCACTTTAGCATGTCATTCTGGGTCAGATTGTTATCAAGGCGTTATTCAATAACCTAGAAATATTGAGTAATTATTGAAATCAAATAATTACTCAAAGCCGCTCAAGTGGTGCTCTAGGGAGGCCTATGTTCAGCAGTGGACTTCTTGCGGCTGTTGGTGATGATGACGACTGAATAAAAAAAGAAAACTTGACAGGTGAAACCAGATAGAAAAAAGTTCCTTTCGATTAATTAGTGAAGATATTGTAATAATGTTTTTTTAGTTATAATAATATTTTTTTATTATTAACAAATATAATGTAAATAGAAATAGAAAGACGAAACGAAAATAACTGGCTTTCTATGAGAGAGAGAGACAGACAGAGAAACACGCGCACGCCGCACGGCTTCAAAAAATGTCGTTACAACTTTTGGTCTTAATTTTTTCCGTCAAACAACGCGCGATAAAGAACTTCGTTCCAACAATATGGATATAAATAAAAATGTAATAATTCTATTTGTTCATAAGCGCACTTGAGAACAGCTGGACCAATTTGTCATATTGCAGTAAAACTTTTCGCACGCTTGACTTAAGTAAGCTGACGAACGGAAGTTGTTAAGTTGTTGGTTAACGTAGATTTCCATTGTCAACATAGCAAAGTCAAAGATTTGTATTTATTATGTTGGTGTGTCCAGTAAAATGACTATTTACAATTGGCAAGAAGGCGACATTAACATTAAACAAAGCAAAAACAGTTTTCTTGGAAAGGTAGTTAATTTGAGTTTTGGAGTTTTCAAGTAAAAAGTGAACAGGTATCTTCTAGGCAAGCATGCCCCATCTTAGGCAAAGTCTTTGCTTAACAATATAGGCGAGACTGTGGTCAAATGAAAGCATAAGGTTTTACAGCCTTATTAATAAACACGAACTAGCTTTAGACTAGTTACACCATCTTTTGTCTCTTTCGATCCAGTTAAATATTCCAGTAGCAAAAAAAGGACAAAAGCTGAAGTAACTAACCCGAGACTAATACTCGTTTATTAATATGGCTGTTAAAGTTTAATGCAAAGGGCTATAACCAATTTTTTTTTAATACCGGAGAATTTCGATTTCGGGATGTAAGTCTTATTCTTTATAGGGTTTTTGTAAGAAAAGGACGATGTTTGTTGAATTAGATAGTGAATATGAAAGATTTGTTGCATCTACTATTCTATCAACTTCTATAACAAAGCATAAACTTACAAATAGTCTTTATTTTTTTTTAATGTTATTGAATGATGTGACGAGCTAGTCGTTCACCTGATGTTAAGCGACACGGCCGCCCATAACAGAACAGTGTCACTCGGAACTCCAACATGGAAAGTTTTGCATGACTGTTGCACTGCGCACATCATCCTGAGACATCAGCACAGTCTGGTAATAAGATTACTCGATTGTGAGATCAGATCATAAAGTCTCACTTGCCCAGTAATTTCACTAGCTACAGTGCCCTTCAAACCGGAACACAGTAGTGCTTGCACACTACTGCTTGGCGGCAGAATAACTGGCAAAGCGGTGTAGGTACCACCGACCTAGACGAACTTTGCAGAAAAGTCCTACCACCTAGTAAAATAAAAAACAATCTGAAAAACAGTCTGAATAAAAAACAGCCTAACCGTCAGATTCTAATCCAGATACTGAAAATGACCCTTAACAGGCCACAAAAACAAACAAAAAAATATAATCCCGAAGGACAGTTCGATGTATTAACATGTAATTAAGATAAACGGTGTTGCGGCGCTGCGCTGACCACTGTCCTAAACATTAGGGGACTTTATATCCACAAAACATCAATGAAAATGCCCCTTACAATCTGAGAACAAGTCAATTTGAACTTTCGTACTCTGACATAGAGCTTCATAAAACAATCTTTCATTACTCATTGCCATCAATGACACATTTTTATAATTTTTTAAAGTAATTTTGAACTTAACTGCTTAGATATAAGGTTACAAATATTCGTTTTACGTTTGTCACATTGATGGCTACTTCCACGGATGGTAGATAATTGGTTATATTCGTGTGGGGTTGTTTTTATTCGTATAATGAACGTTGTCCATTTCGTTCAGAATTTGTGTATTTTGTAATCGACATGCACTAATTTTGTAGGTGAAGGAGGGGTAATTTGAGGGTAAGAGGTTAAGGGTGAAGAGGCTTTTTAAATTTAGCATAAATCGTATGATTTAACTGGATTTGAATAAAAGCGTGCACTCGAAGAGCTAACAAGCAGCCGTTTAAAGTGGCGTTCTGTTGGGGAGGAATATGATCAGCAGGGGATGTCTTAAAGTTGATGATGATGATGATGAGGATGATGATGACGTATGAAAACATGCATTTTTACTAGGTGGTAGGACTTTTCTGCAAAGTTCGTCTAGGTAGGTACCACCGCTTTGCCCGTTATTCTGCCGCCAAGCAGTAGTGTGCAAGCACTACTGTGTTCCGGTTTGAAGGGCACTGTAGCTAGTGAAATTACTGGGCAAATGAGACTTTATGATCTGATCTCACAGTCGAGTAATTTTATTACCAGTCTGTGCTGATGTCTCAGGATGATGTGCGCAGTGCAGTGTCGCGTGAAACTCTATCTTTTGGGGTTCCGAGTGACACTGTTCTGTTATGGGCGGTCGTATCGTTTAACATCAGGTGAACGACTTGCTCGTCACTTCATTCACTAATATATATGTATAAAAAAATAGATCTTTTAAAAATTTAATAATTTTCTATCGTACCCATACCTAACTCTGTAAAAACCTGAAAAACTAGCTCACAAATCTGACATTGGCTATATAGATACAAACGCGTGAAGCCAAACGTAAAAAATACAGACCAACACCAAAGTTTAAAATGTTCATTATCGATTTAAATACCATATTATGTGCTGTGTTTTGTTTAGTTTCAAAGTTAGTATCGTTTGTTAATTAAAAAATGTTATAGCCTTGCTTCGCTTCACTGTGTGATAGACCTAAGGTCTGCTGTTATTTCGCGATGACACGCAAACCTTCTAATTGGTTGTAAAGGGCTGTAACCATGTCGATGTGGCACCTCAGTCGGGTGTCATTTCGCATGGTGCAAATGTGTGACAAGACAATAAAGTAATATTGTAGGTTATGGGCCAGTGAGGTTATGGTCCGCATGCATCCAGGAACAGTGGATATCTCTAAGTTTTTTTAATTGAAATTCTAAGCTTTGTCAATGATGCTTATATGCTATGTCTGGGTGTCATATTGTATTCTATGTATCTATTTACAAACAAAAAAGTATCTAAGTACTGTATCAGTTATCTGGTTTCCATAGTACAAGCTTTGCTTAGTTTGGGGCTAGATGGCGTTGTGTGAAATGTCCACACATATTATTATTATTTTTTTTTTATTATAAGTAATTTTTATCCTTCCAATTTGTTGTCAGCCACCATTTTATTCATACCATTTTGGGATTAATGTTTTTTTTTAATTCTAGATAGGTTTTTGTTTGACCACATTTCTTCTTATTGACGCCGATCACTCGCCTATTAAGAAATCTGCACTAATACACTCTCCTTTTAAAAATGAATCTTGAGTTTTAGTTTTTAATATACCTATTTTCAAAAAGCAAAGGAACCAATTTCGATCCAACATTTTGCTTTTACACGGCAATTGTTTTAGCAAAGTGCACGTAGCTTAGACTTTTGATAAAATGGGAATAAGTTTGATAACCTCTCTTTTGAATCAGGGTGACGAATGTGGTCAAAGTCAAAATGCCTTGAGAAGTACCAATTCTGATCTTGTGATCCAGGGAAACAAAAGCTAGAGATCACCGGTTCGGACGATTTTAATTTCAGTTATATTCCTTGGTTATTGAATACAGTGTCTAGATTTCCATGCTCGCATCTTTCTTTACGACTTACGTTTATGATGGATAGCCGTATAGCCGTATTTACAGCCAAATGGCTATAATTAGCTCAGCCGCTTTATGACTGGGCGGGCTTCGAATACTACTTTCACACTGAAATTAGTCAGTGAGCCTTCATGTTTGTTTTGGTGGGGTAAACATGTTATTAAGGGATTATTCGGTATTCCCGTACTCGGTAATTGCTATAGTAATGTATGATTGGATTTTATACGGTTTTTATGGGAAGATGGATTTAGGTATTAAAGTGAAAGGCTAATAATAACTACCGCTATCTATAACAGGTATATTTTTGAAAAATAATAGATCAGTTGGGAGTTTTGGAGCTACCCACTTATGAAGAACATTTTAAGAACGTGTAATAAAAAAGCAGGCTCTTATCAACTCTATAGGTTGTGCCAAAAATAACAGCTACGCTAAGATCTGATGCTAAAAGAACTTGTCAGTTTATTTAGTTCAGTAAAATATTCTTTTTTTTATGTTAAAGAGAGCAAACAAGCATACGGCCCACGTGATGGGAAGTGGTCACCGTAGCCTATGGACATCTGTAACACCGGAGGAGGCGTCACCAATTGCATTGCTTACCCCGTTTACAGGGTACAAAGACAATATTCTCTATTAAAATCAGATGACGTTGACAGACAAATCTTGTTAGTAATACACTACACAAATTGGAGAAATTTTGGTGAAATTGTCGCAGAAGCCACTAACTAAGATTCAATTCAATTCAACTACACTCAGTCGTGAATTTCTTCTCAAGACAAGATTACAATCACAAAATGATGAAATACTACTTGAGCATCAATCGACTACTGGGCATCGTTCTATAATATCGGCCTAAGACACCATACCACCAAATTTAGTTTTTTTTTTAATGGTAAAATGGGCACGCGTTTGACGACCACTCACCTGATGGTAAGTGACGAAGTTGTCTCAGGTGGAGCACGTTTGCCCATGAGATGCCCATTCACTCTTGACATAAAAAGACCCCGATTATACCCAGGGGGAAACATTAACATTATTGACATTTCGGAAAATCTGTATTGTTTATGGTACTGAATGAAGATATAAGTTTGTAAAGACTTCACGAGTTTTGACGGGAAAACAAAAAAGATCGCGTCACCGCATTGTATTATTTTTCAAAACGTGTGTTATTTTCAGTGTTAGTGCATAAAATTGGTGGCATTTTATTCGTTAAGTTCTGGATTACATGCATGAGTGTGAGAAAGTGGTATAATGATGGTGAAACATTTCTTTTTGTGTTGTTTCCAAAACTCTATAGAAGCTTCTGGTAAAGCTGCCACCACTTTACTAGGAGTATGTACTAGACTATCAGTCATAAGTGTCCTATAAGTCATAGGACTTGACTTGACTTGACACATATACATATATTAATTAACTTGAGAAATTATCGATTACTTGACACTGGTTATATACACAAAAGTGTCCAATTCAAGTCAAGTCAAGTTTTAGGAACAAAAGGAAAAGAAACGTTTCACCATCATTATACCACTTTCCCACACTCATGCCTGTAGTCCAGCACTTAACAAATAAAATGCCACCAATTTTATGCACTAAAACTGAAAATAACACAAGTTTTGGAAAATAATACAATGCGGTGACGCGATTATTTTCGTTTTCCCGCCAAAACTCCATAGACTAGTGTTACTAAAGAAACTCGTAGGAACATAAAGGGTGATAATTATATGTTCATTTGTTTTTTAACCTCAATTTTCACAAATGTTTAGCGCAAACCTGTCATAAAAGTCATGAACAGCAAGAAACATTATTTAAATCATCTCATCAGTCCCTTTGATTACACTAATTGAGGTCCTATCAAAATTGATACCGAAACCATCAGCAGTTCATTCCGAACCAAAATAATTAAACAGAGATCGTGTAAAATTGTTTGATTGGACAATTTAAGCAGACCTCGGATTTTATAAGGTCAAAACCATAATTCCGAAGGCACCTTCCAAATTACTTAAATGATGCATATGAGGTTTTGGTACCAAATAAAAATTTATATCGTTTTTCCTTAAATCGTCTAGATGTTTTAATTGAATTGTTTTGGTTTGGTTTGTTGTTAATGAAATCGGATCTTGGTGCTTAAATAAAACTTGGTTGATCGACATTTTCTTATACTACCCAATTTAAATTTTTAAAATAAATGTAAGCTGACTTTAGCCTTATTTGACTTGAACAGATAAACTCAACTTTTAAATATAACGCTAGTAAGTTTCCATGAAATCCGTTAAATCAAAGCAATCCGCAGGCATATCGAAGTTAAATCCAAAGCAAGGCATGTATATTCATTGTAAGAATCTCACATGATACCATTCCAGCGAAACTAATCTACAGTGTGGGAAACCACGATACCCGCCCGTTTTACCCAACAAATATTTACCGCTAGCCAAGCTTCATAGGTGCTGCTATGCTTTGGATATACCTAAGCGACCGGCGTGACTGCGAGAGCGTCTACAGAGCGTGAGCGTCAAAACGTCAGACGAAGAGTACAAATTATCAAGAAACATTCCGCAGCAGTGGTTACAATGCAACCTCCTCGAATGTGTGCTATGATTGTATAATGTATGTGTGTCTCATTTGTAATTCGGACTGCAGAGGAATGGAACAAAAAGTATTGTATCAGTTATCGGGTTCCCATAGTACAAGCTTTGCTTAGTTTGGGGCTAGATGGCGTTGTGTGAAATGTTCCCACTTATAAAAAAAAATGGAACACCTTACCAGCGGTCATTGTTTGCTGACAAATTTACCTAATCTGAGAGTTTTTAAGGCTAGAATGAACCGGTATCTTCTATATAGGCAAATATGAAGAATGTTGACCGCATCGTCACTAACCATCAAATGAGACCGTAGTTATTTATGATTTTAGCAAACCTGGTGGTCTCTTCACCACTTCGTAATAGTCTATTATATAAGCCTAATCGATTGACTGCATACTTATAATCAGTCTAGTACATTTATAAGCTCACTAGTTGCGCCCCGCGGTTTCCCCCGGGAATAAAAAGTATTTTAATTATTTCATCATCTCACGGGAACATTTCACTTCTCCGGGATAAAATGTAGCCTATATGTTATTCCAGTGTATCAGCTATCTTGTTACCGAATTTCATTTAAATCCATTCAGCCGTTTGAGCGTGAAGGAGTAACAAACATACACACATAGGTACACAGATACACACATACAAACTTTCGCCTTCATACATTCTTACAGACATAACACATACAAAGATTGTTTGACAAAAATTACTTGTGGCTTATACAATAATTATATATAACACACATAAAAAATTGTGAATTCTACAGTAATATTTTCTTCTTTTATTATTTACCTATTCCGATACGGCTAACCAATTAACAAAGCGATTTTTTCTTTTTTAATTAAAATTTAAATGTAACTGAACCAGAACATAATCATTTAAATTACTTACAGATTTTTTTCTACAGTAGGTACATTTAGCATTAGGAAAAAAAATAAGAAAAGAGAAAACATTTGACGCTCGATCAAAGCCGACGCTCCGTACGTATAAGTATGACCGAAGCTTCTTAGAAATAGCGAAAATAGTCCGATTTCACGCTCCAACCAATCAATGTTATAAGTTACGCTTTTGTAGAAATAATCGGTGATCGCCACAGAAGCATTTATTTCGAATAATATGTGGTAATAACGCTCGATTCGGCTTCCATTTTACTGCAATTAAAGTTTAATAACTTGACTTTTTTTGATTTGTTAATTTTAAAAGTTTCTGGGTAAAAGTTGGATCGATTTGGAGCGTGCTTTTTACCATTTTGAGAATCGACCGCTTTTCAATCGTTTTTTTTTTATCTATTTTGGGTAGGTATCACATTTTCAGTTACCTACTTTAATTGAATTTATTAAGCTAAGATGAATTAATTATACAGTGGGTAATTACTCTAAGTTATAGAAAATGTTTTAGTTCTTTTTGCTATGTCATGGTTCTCTTACTTATATATAGAGTATTTAGCTTATGTTTAAATCCTATTATAAGTACATGTCGGGATTTTTCTTTTTTTTACGTGCAATTTTTTGAATATTACTATGATAATAATAACAACGCCCAACGATCACATACATGTATCCTAGACCCTAACTAGGATTCCCTGTGTCTAGGGACCCAGGAACTACGAGGACCATGATCCCACAACACCCAGACTCAGAACAAGTATTTGCACTTTTTTTTCTAGGGCAAATACTTGTCCTGCCGCGGTAATCGAACCCTAATTATGAACTATGGTTACTTACCTAATAATAAATTTTAGAGGGTTTTATTTAATTAGCATTTATATTTGGTACAACTGTAGTGAAATAAATGCACTTTGTCCGTTTACAATAGATAATAATTAAGTGGAATATGATCTACCTTACAAGTCATGTCTACACCCTGTAAAATCAAACACCAAAACAAAAATAAGTTGATCGATGAAGGGCTTTTATTCAATTGTATACTATTACAATAGGTACCTATTGTACCTACTACTACCTAACCTACTTTAAGGACCATCTAAATAAACGAAGCTAGTGAAAGTAAAGAAACAAAAAGCATGTGCAAGCCTTTGTTTTTTTTTTTCTTTGATTGAGACAAATATCATATGAAAAATATAGATGGCCTCTGTGGCATGGTGGTTGAACAGGTAGGTTTATAGCCTGGAGGTGGCGGGTTCAATTTCCGCGGCAGGATAAGTATTTATGCACAGAAAAAACCGCAAATACTTGTTCTGAATCTGGGTGTTGCGGGACCACGGTCCTCGTAGTTCCTGAGTCCCTAGACACAGGGATTTCTAGTTAGGGTCAAGGATCTATGTATGTGATCATTAGGCATTATTATTATTATACTAGTAGCGCCCCGCGGTTTCACTCGCGGATAAAAAGTATTTTAATTATTGGCTCATCCCACGAAGAAATTTCACTTTTCCGGGATAAAATGTAGCCTATATGTTAATCCAGTGTATAGCTATAAGCTATCTTGGTACCGAATTTTATCCAAATCGAATCAGCCGTTTGAGCGTGAAGGAGTAACAAACATACACATATACACTATACACACATACAAACTTTCGCCTTTATAATATTAGTGTGATAGTGTGATTAGCAATGAGTTGTTCTTACCGAAATAAGAGGTAAAAATAGTTTAAGTTTTAGGCAGAATACTATATGCATTGCTAGGAACTGTACACGGGTACCTATTTAAATCTTTATAGCATAACAATAAAGTAACTATTTAATGATAGCTAGACCAGACCAAACATGATCTAAATATTTTTCTAATCTTGCGAACTTTGACCCGATTCAATTTGAAATTTTAGCTTAGAATGTTCTAATAAAATCGATTTAAATGCGATAGAATTGCCATAATCAATGTATTTTATATGATTCCTCACATTATTTTTAGTTTAAAAGATTTTAGGAAATCATAAATATACAAATCAAAGCACCGGCGAGCGACATATTATTTGATATTTATGTAATAATTATGAACTTATTCATATTACGTGTATTTAAACTTGTATAGTTTTTTTTGTATACTTTTTTAATGCAAAGCACCACTTAAATCTGAGATAGCGTTAAATTTATTAAAACAATATTTTTTTATAATCAGACCAAGTATGTAGACCTGCCTATATATATAGTACCATTTTTCTATACCTACTGTTTACTAAATAGAAACTAGTTTTGGCGGAAAAACGAGATAGTTCGCTTCACCGCATTGTATTATTTTCCAAAACTTGTGTTATTTTCAGTGTAAGTGCATAAACTTGGTGGCGTTTTATTGGTTAAGTGCTGGATTACAGGCATGAGTGTGGGAAAGTGGTATAATGATGGTGAAACGTTTATTTTCATCAAGTCATAGTCTAGTCCAAGTTATACTCCTAGTAAAATGGTGGTAACTTTACTTGAAGCTTGTATGGAGTTTTGGAAACAACACGAAAAGAAACGTTTCACCATAATTATACCATTTTCCCACACTCACGCCTGTAATCAAGCACTTACGAATAGGATGCCACCAATTTTATGCACTAACACTGAAAATAACACAATTTTTGAAAAATAATACAATGCGGTGACGCAATTTTTTTCGCTTTCCCGGCAAAACTCTCTAGTAAAGTTGCCACCACTTTACTAGGAGTATGACTTCGACTAGACTGTGATTTGACTTGATGACTTGGACTGTCACTTGACACATCTACGTAGAATATCATTAACTTGTCAATTAAAATATAAATTATCAATTACTTGAGACTGGCTAAAATACAAATGTGTGGAGCCAAAAAAAACTGGTATTACCACTAAAACCTATCTTGAGTGGTTTTAGACTAAATAATATAAAAGCTCCATGAATTAATCTGTGCATAATTATTGGATTAAACGCTGATACAATTAGATAACTACTCTAATAAACTAATAATTTAATGAGTTATTAATCTGCTACTTAATAACCTATATCATTAGGTTCATGTTTTTTAAATCTTCTAAAATAGGTAATACTTAGATACTGGCCGGAGACAAGTTTAAGCAGCGACGATAATTATGGAATCTGAATTCTAAATTATGTTTTATATTTATTTAATGACGCTTCCGTCTCACCTTTATGATCCACGGAGTCTACGGGCATGTAGATCGTATGCATCATAGATAATGTAAATGCAGCATCATATAGAGGTAGCCTTAGCACCGATCGGGCGTTTGAATACCTCGCACGTTGATTAGTAGTCAATTAAGTGTTCCCATAACAGCACTAATAAAAGTTTTCGGTGATTTGAATGTATTTTGTTGTAATCAATTTCTGTCGGCGTCCGTCTGTGTAAGAACAAATGGTCGTTTTATTGGCGTACCGAATCCAGTGAGGTCGGTGTCGAATACGCTTACCGGACTTGAGTTTGGGGGTCGGTGGGTGAGGTAAGGGAGCTTTACGGTGACTGGTCCGATAGCTCAGTTGGCCCTACCTTTATTTACTTTATCATTGTAGTATTTATTACATATAAGGGCTATATAGCGGATTTTGTTCAAATATATATACAACGTTTTTTACACGTCATTATTTCTCTCCAAATATTAGCGATTTTTTTTTATCCTAAGATCTTACAGAGTGTTTAAATCACATATTTGCTTTAGATATTACTAATTGCGTCAAGCGGTTAAAAAGTGTTTTAATTATTTGCTCATCCCACCGGAACTTTTCACTTTCCTGGAATGAAATGTAGCCTATATGTTAATCCAGTGTATACGCTATTTTGGTACCAAATTTCACCCAAAATCCATTCAGCCGTTTGAGCGTCAAAGAGTTACAAACATACACACATACAAACTTTCGCCTTTATAATATTAGTGTGATAGTGTGATAATTTTGAGGATTAAATACTGCCCATAACCAGCTTGTAATTTTTAATTTTCCTACGGAACCACAGCGCCTCTTGCAGCCAACGACTCTCGCCGTGTCGAAAGGCCATCTCAAGAAGCCGAAAGCTGCGCGCCGGTCGAAATTTTATAGTTTATAATTACTTCTGATTGCCGCCGTGACCTGCCGATTCGCTTTGAGAGTACCATCTCGCTTCTAGATTGCTAGATTGAATGGCTATTGATAGTTGTGTGGTTTTCCTTTGGGATACATTTTTTCTTCTAATTTAGTTTACGTAACGGTATTATTGTGTATATAGGTAGTCTATGTGTGCATATTAATCACACAGCAATCTTTATGTAGTTGTGTAGTATGGTGGTTGAATAGGTCGGTTCATTTCCGGAGGTTATGTGTTCGATTCCCGCGGCAGGACAAGTATTTGAGCACAGAAAAAAACGCAAATCCTTGTTCTGAGTCTGGGTGTGGTGGGACCATGGTCCCCGTAGTCCGTAGATAATAATAACGCCCAACGATCACATACATAGATCCTGATCCCTAACTAGGATTCCCTGTGTCTAGGGACCTAGAAACTACGAGGACCTTGGTCCCACAACGCTCACTCTGACTCAGAACATGTATTTGAGCTTTTTTTTTCTTTGCACAAATACTTATCCTGCCGCGAGAATCAAATCCGCCGCCTCGGGGTTATGAGCCCACTTGCCCAACCACCACACCACAGAGACAGTCGTAAATTAAAATGTGGGTGACTTTAAAAAGGACTATAAACTCACCTTGGTCTTACTCCCTCCAATAGACCCAGGTCTGATAGACCCAGTCTCGTAGAACCTCGTCAGGATCTTGGAAACGCATCCGTGGGAGACCAGCAGCTGCCGGCTGATGTCACAGGGCCTGACTCCCATGATGGCGAGCTCCACGATACGCTTCCGGACCCCATCGGGCAATGGTCTACCGTTGACAAACACCCCGCCAAGTTGGTTGACGCCAGCTTGCCCTAGAGAAGAAAAATATTTCAATAAAAATTACCATAGATAGATAGAAAATGCTTTATTGCACAAACAACAAATGTAGCTACATAGGCGAACTTGATGCTAAAGAGCATTATCTTCCAGCTAACCTGGGTGTATGTGGAAATTTTTGTAGGGTACTGCAATGCAGCTTAAATATAGATATATATTTAAGCTGCATTTATGCTGCATTAGCACATTAAATAAAAATATAAAATCACTAATACAGCTTAAACTTTAATATATACAAGGTTGAATTTAATTCATTTTTTTCCTTTAATGTATGTATTCAGTCCATGCTATAGAATGCTCCCATATAATTAAATAAAAAAAATACTTATGAAATAAAACTTAAAACAGTAAATACTATTTGTAATAATATAATGACATGCCTAATATAACGTGATTTTATAATGTGGTCAATGAAATAAATGAAATGAAATTAAATTAAATCTAGGTATTATTAAATTTAAATTATAAAGAAAAGCCTTGCGACATTGAACAAAGGTGTTTTGTTGCCTACGCAACATTTACAAATCACTCAGCCGGTGCCCGCGTTGCCGGTGTGTACTGTTAAATAGACATTTCGCCTATCATGCAGTTATTTTAAGAGGCATTAAATACTAAAACAAAACCTATTTTTTATTTGGACTTTGTACGAATATTCTATAGCATGCTCTGAGTACATACATTTAAGGAAAAGAGTGAATTAAATTCCACCGTGTATAGATACAACACAAATTTGTATTATTATTCCGTATTTGTATTATAATATATCGTAGTAGGTATTACTATTCCGTACACAAAGTTGAATAATAATAAGGGGATATCATAACATCAACAGCAAAACGAAAAACCTGCACTCCTTCCCTAATGACTCTATTACCGCGTAAATTTACGTCTCAATTCTTAACAAAAGTCTTCAAATAATTATTCATAACTTTCCATCCACCCAATATAATCTGCTCTGTGCATCCACCTTCATTTGTTTATGGCTAATATGTTTTTTTTAATGTTTTGGCTCCACACTTTTGTGTAATTGATAATTAATTAAGTTAATAATATTTCACGCAAATATGTGTCAAATCACAGTCGAAGTCATCAAGTCAAGTCATAGTCTAGTCAAAGTCATACTCCTAGTAAAGTGGTGGCAACTTTACTTGAAGCTTCTATGGAGTTTTGGAAACAACACGAAATCAAACGTTTCAATACCACTTCCTCACACTCACGCCTGTAATCTAGCACTTAACGAATAGAATGCCACCAATTTTAGCTTTTGTCCTTTTTTTGCTACTGGAATATTTAGCTGGATAGAAAAAAAAAGATGGTGTAACTAATCTAAAGCTAGTTCGTGTTTATTAATAAGGCTGACAAAGTTTTACTTCAGTTGCGTGATCTAAAGCTTACTAGTTTTTTTGTTAAGAATCAGCAACTAAGCTGAAATCACTTTTTTATTTGTACAACCTGACACAGACTACCACATGTATAAACAAAAAAGTTACAAACAGTTCTCTCTTCATTATTATTAAAGAAATGTAAAAATACAAAAATGTACATACCCAAAATATTGAAGTTTCCTATTAAAGAATACGTTATCTCCCTAGATGCCGTAAATTATTTTACGAGGTAATCATCGAAACAGATCGACAAGTTGAGGGAATTTTATGTGCTTAAATATGCTTTTAATAGGCGAATATAGTGGATATTATAATAATAATCTTAACTAGAAGTCTATTATGAAGTAGATTAATGGCAGCTTTTGTTATGTCCTTTGCCGCCAAATGCTTACGAATGCTTGAGACGTTTCTTTAAAAGCCTTTTAACCTTTCTCTGTCAATAACTTAGATCCACCTAAACAAACTCTTTTGAGTGTTTTACTACATAATAATAGTAATGTATTTGTGTGTATGTTTGTTACTCCTTCACGCCCAAACGGCTGAATGGATTTGGATGAAATTCGGTACCAAGATAGCTTATACACTGGATTAACATATAGGCTACATTATATCCCGGAAGTGAAATTTTCCCGTACGATGAGAAAATAATCAAAATACTTTTAATCGGCGGATGAAAACGCGGGGCGCAACAAGTAATTATATATAGTTTAGTTTTAAAAAAGGATTTCGTCTCAATAATAATAAAAATATCTATTATTTACAGCTGTTATTGTTTTCTTGAACGAAATAAAGTAAAAAAGCAGCTAAGGTGACTTTTTAAATAGACTGTTTAACCATCAGTTCCACACAAACGGTTACCAATCTCATTATTACTTCTAGAAGGCTATCTGGACCTGGCACCTACGCATCGGGCTACCGTTAAAGCCTCCATTATAAAGTAATAAAACAATCGCCTGCCGAGCAATTTATTACCTTAATGCAATAAAATTAACGTTCTAATTTGTTTGGAGCAATTTGGATTTACTGCGTTTCTTTAGGGGGCATTCAGACATGCTACTTTTTGTAGCAAATCGCGCGATATTTTGTTACTGTGTCCACATTTTATGAATTACTGGCGGATAAAATTTCTGATCACATCACACTATCACACTAATATTCTAAAGGCGAAAGTTTGTATGTGTGTTTGTGTGTATGTGTCTATGTTGGTTACTCCTTCACGCTCAAACGGCTGAATGGATTTGGATAAAATTTGGTACTAAGATAGCTTATATACTAGATTAACATATAGGCTACATTTTATCCCGGAAAAGTGAAATTTTGCCGTGGGATGAGTAAATAATTAAATAATAAAAATACTTTTTAATCCGCGGGCGAAACCGCGGGGCGCAACTAGTTATGGTATAAAGTGCATAACTATAAACTATACTACATTCACAGGTATAATATTGGTACATTAAATAACTGCTTTTATTCATCACCACATTAGCTGAATAAGATCGCCCTGACTGATAAGACCGCCCACTGTGCGTGATGCATTATTATACAGATTATACAGCCTCTGTGGTGTAGTGGTTGAGCAGGTCAGCTCATAACCCGGAGTTAGTTCGATTCCCAGTGCACAGAAAACTAGCGCAAAAATTTGTTCTGAGTCTGGGTGTTGTGGGATCATGGTCCTCGTAGACACAGGAAATCCAAGTTTTGGAAAATAATACAATGACAAAACCTAATTTTTGTTTTGTCGACTGTCTATTTTTTTGAGGAATATTATTTATTAATGCAATAAAAATATAACAGTCAAATAGCCTATCGTCGATATGCTCTACAGCTTCACCAAAACAAAGCCAGAAATAATGTGTTTTAAATTAAAACACATACGAGTAAAATTGCCGTGGCACAAAAAGTCGCCCGTCTGCTTACAGTTAAGGGCGCACACGCACCCGCCGCACGCCATTTCACGGTAATGTCGCGCAAAACGAACCATTCCGACAGATGCAAATTACTTTCCTGGCTTTACGATTCCTCTTTCTTGACCGCTCTTTAATGACTGACACACAGTCAATCAAAACTACACCTTGGTCGCAGCGTTTAGAGTACGTTTTTCACTGGTGAGCGCAAATGTCATTAAAAGTATCGGAAAGATCTCATTAGTCCGGTGTGGATGGTAGCGATCGTTCCGGGAATGGGAATCTAATCTCATAGGTTGATTTGATTACGTATCGATGTATCGTGCCTTATTCAGTGAAGATTCTTGATTGGTACGAGTTTTAGTGAATGTGGACTTCACGTCCGAAGCAAATTTTTTATTTATTTTTATGGTTTAGTAGAAATCTTTTCACATAAAAGCAATTCGACATTGAATAGCGTAGGTAGGTATAATTATGAGTTAATAATACTCCAGTTTTGAGTAATTATGTAGCAGTAAACAGTTGAAGATCGACCAACAAAAGTTTTTGACGTGATAACGTCTTTTTTTTTTATTTGGTTTTGGCTCCACACTTTTGTGTATTTAGCCAGTGTCAAGTAATTAATTTCTCAAGTTAGTAAATATTATATACGTGTCAAGTCAAGGTACAGTCCAAGTCATCAAGTCAAGTCATAGTCTAGTCTAGTCAAGTAATACTCCTAGTAGAGTGGTGGCAACTTTACCAGAAGCTTCTATGGAGTTTTGGAAACAACACGAAAAAAAAAACGTTTTAAAAAAACTTTCCCACACTCATGCCTGTAATCCAGCACTTAACGAATAAAATGCCACCAATTGTATGCACTAACACTGAAAATAACACAAGTTTTGGAAAATTATACAATGCGGTGACGCAATCTTTTTCGCTTTCCCGCCAAAAAACCCAGTAAAAAGTTTTCCCGCCAAAACTCTAAGTAACCTTTCTTTATATTACTCAAAAATCTCTAGCAATAGAGCACACATAAAGCCATAAAGTGCAGCCAATAGTAAAATTATACAATTCCATATTCAAGAATCGATCAAACCCGATTTATCTACACTACCCCACGGTTTCACCCACAGTTAAAAAGTATACTATGTCCTTTCTCAGGCTATAGACTATTTATTTACCGAATTTCATTTAAATCTGTTCAGTAGTTAGTCGCGACAGACCGACAGACAGGCAGAGCTACTTTCGCATTTACAATATTAAAGTAATGATTTTGGATAAACGCTAGTGTCTAATATATTGTAGCAAGCAACAGCGTTGTATGTTTAAAACTAAAATGTTGCACAAGTTATTACATATAAAGAGGATTAACTCATCCCATAAGAGTTTCAGTAAATTACGTACTTTTAACAACAATGACGGCGTGTGTGTTAAGTAACAAACGAAAAGGGTAAAAACCTGACTTCAGACTTATTTTTTCATGGATGTTAGAACTGGACCATACGGGATGCACCAGCTTTGAAATAAAAAAAGAACCATCAAAATCGATTCACCCATTCGAAAGTTCTAAGGTAACAAACATCTATTAGTACATATAAAATTCAGTCCTGACTGACTGACTGATTGACTTATATATCAACGCACAACCTAAACCGCTGATCCTAGAGACTTGAAATTTGGAGGGTGTGTTCTTTGTAAAGTATAGGTATCCATCAAAAAGGATTTTTAGAAATTACACCCCTAAGAGGGTGAAATGGGTGGTTGAATTATTTTCCCATAGGCCACGTGGGTGAAGCCGCTTGCAGAAACTAGTATAAATATATATTTTATTCTATTTGACATTATTGTAATAGCCCATTGGGGTTTTTTTTATATCCCCTAGTTTTTTTTTATATTTTGTGTACTAATTGTAATTGATTTTGTCATTTTTATCAAACAGTCTGATTGAGAACCTCCAGTTTTGAAGTCTGTTAATAAATAACCGACGTTTTTTACCAGATTGTGTTTTTGTGTATTAATGTGTATCATATCACATATCGGCTGCGCTATCTTACCCAACCCTACACTAATAAACCTTAGATCTTATGAGACACTAATCTTATCCTAGATTTTGTTGCTGTATAACAAGAGTTAAATGCTTATAACATTTTATGACATATCTTTCAAGCCTATATGGATCGTAAAATCGTAACTAGGTATCTTGAAAATAATTTGTACTTTATTTTCCACTATAAGCACCCACACATTCAGCCGGAAGGCGTCTGAACGCAAGCTGCCTCCAGAAAAAAACGCCACTTTGGATGTTTATCATAGAGGAGTTTGCTATAATCACCACGCTTAGCAGGCAGCCAAGATTTTAATGTATGTGGTAGATGGTAGGACTTTTCTGTAAAGTTCGACTAGGTAGGTATTAGTAGCGGCACGAAACTCAAGCGCTGCGCTTCATTGCGCAGAAGTCAAAAATTAGGTACCTAGAGGAAGGGTGCGCGTGCGCAGCGCCGGTTGGCAGGCGAACGACATCCTCGTCACGTCATTAATTGACATAAAAAATGTATTCTCTTAGCGAGTTTTATGGCACCACGGGAAGATATGGTGTCGTTCTATTTCTTTTCCATTCAAAGGCTTGACTTGGCTCACTACATGAATAATCATTAATAGGCCAGCGCAGACAATATGCAGTCCAAATTTTTTGAAGTGAAAACTTCTTTGGTTGCGTTGAGTTTTTGGGTGAAAAAAAAGCGTGAAACTTGCATCATCGTCACCGCACGCTCACCATGAACTATATGTATAATGTGTACTTTTTGGGTGAACCAAAAGAGTGCAACTCGCGTCATCGTCACCGAACGCTTTCCATGAGCTATTGTCACACTCACAAGTTACTTAGTTTTTACTTCTATCCGCAGTCCTCAAAGGCTGCCCCGCACATAATTTTTATTTGAGTAGGTAAATATAGTTGTGTAACTAGTTGAATTTTGGCAGTAATGGTTAGTAGGTATGACTGCTGTAGTCAAAATTCGTTAAAGTCGTTCCTGTTTAAAAATGTTCCAGTTTATGAGTACGACAAGGTCTCAACGTAGTTATATAGACATTTACAGGTCATATTGCATTTAACACTTCGATCGCTAAATCGCTAATACGCTTCCAGTTCAACAATACTCGTAAAACCACAGAATAAGCCCCAGTTGGTGCGTAAAACTTGCAGACATTTATGTTTTTTTTTCTTAAACGAATATATCGGCCATATATCGGCAGGATTATGGCCGGGTTTACAGCTTGTGACTGATTTTACTACACCGACAATTGGAGCCGTTCGGTGCCGTTTTGGGGTTAAGGGCGGACAAGAATTTTGTGATGTTCAGCTACTGACGGCGGCTCTCGTTTCGATGTTTGGAATTCTGATTGTCTCGATTACGCGTTAATGGTCTCAGGCCCCGGAGTAAGTACTTTTGCGAAAAGCCATTAGATTATTTAACTTTCCTGCATCGGTCCGTGTTGACGTATATTGCATTGGACAATGGACAGTCAAACAACCTCTATAAGTAGAAAGCAGGGGAGTTTTGGCGGGAAAGCGAAAAAGATTGCGTCACCGCATTGTATTATTTTCCAAAACTTGTGTTATTTTCAGTGTTAGTGCATAAAATTGGTGGCATTCTATTCGTTAAGTGCTGGATTACAGACGTGAGTGTGGTAATTTGGTATAATGATGGTGAAACGTTTCTTTTCATGTTGTTTCCAAACATTAAAAAAAAAATCTTTTTACTGATTTTAAACCAAAAGCTAAGAAGGTTGAATGTTATTCTATTGACATTGCCACAGCTTGTCTTATTGACATTAAAATTTTGGTGGTGCGATTTTTTATTGACATTTTATTAGCGAATTAAATCGAAATATTTTGAAGATGGACCGATGCCGGTGCCCGGATTACGAAGCTGCGGTGAAGAAGTTAAAGTTTTTTACTGTTGGCACATTGAGACCGGATGATATTGATACCTATAATAGTGAGTAAATATGGACTGCACCGGTAGCATTAGCTGAAGAAATTGATTTGACATAACACTTATCTAGCGAAAGCGTTTAACTTAGGTATAAGCAAAGATAATAAAGTCTTTATTTACAATAAAGCCCGTGGTAATCTAAAGCAAAACTAACGTACTCGCAAAGACTAGATAAAACGAAAAATAGTAGTGGAAATCAACTACTATTTTTCGTATGAGGGGAAGTTTTATCGTTGGTCAAGTGGGTTTATAGTCAACGGGTATAAGCGACGTCGGGATATGGCTCAGGGAAAGGAGACAAACTAATTTTATCGTCAAGTGATGTATACATTTTTTTAAACAAACTTAGTCAATTCTCACTAGCAGTAAATAATAATAATAAGTAAATAATTATGTGTGGACATTTCACACAGCACCATCTAGCCCCAAACTAAGCAAAGCTTGTACTATGGGATCCAGATAACTGATACACTTTATGTTTGTAAATACATACATAGAATACAATATAAACACCCAGACACAGAACAAAAATCGATGCTCATCACACATATGTTTACCTGGGTGGGAATCGAACCCACAACCTGCAGTTCAGAAGGCAGGTACACTACCAACTGAGCTATCGGGCCAGTAAAACAGTTACTACAGTTTTCAAATTACTCCAAGGAGGTGCGTCGCCTACACTAGGTGAGGATCTGTGTGTAGAAAAATTCCAATTGAATCCTCCAGGAGATCCGAGTTAGGGGAGCCAAGTGGACGAAGACGGTTTGACCAATGAATGATCACGTAGATCACGTCATAAACCTTTTTTTGCGTTTTTATTGGTGAAACGCTTTCTCGATAGAAAAGGTATATGTGTCGATTTCTACAGCTTATGGTACCCGTTCTGATACGGAGCTGATGACGATGGCTTACAATCGATGACCTATAATATGAGCATTGACATATCGAATACTAGTTGACCCGCCCCGGCTTCGCACGGGTGAATTAGTAAAATGCGGTCGAACGGATAAAACGGATAAAAATATCCCATGTCCGTCTCTTGGTTCAAGCTACCTGCCTACCAATTTTCAGCAAAATCGGTTTAACCGTTCTTGAGTTATAAATTGTGTAACTAAAACGACTTTCTTTTATATCTACGAGTATAATATAAATAAATATAAATATGTGTGGACATTTCACACAGCGTCATCTAGCCCCAAACTAAGCAAAGCTTGTACTATGGGAACCAGATAACTGATACAATACTTAGATACTTTTTTTTGTTTGTAAATACATACATAGAATACAATATAAACACTCAGACACAGAACAAACATAGATGTTCATCACACAAATGTTTATCCTGGGTGGGAATCGAACCCACGACCTGCAGTTCAGAAGGCAGGGGTACTACCAACTGAGCTATCGGGCCAGCCGATAGTATATTATATATACTATATTATATAGCCGGCAGTATATTATATATTCATATTCATATTCATATTCATTTATTTGCATTCATGTACAATTTATATATCATCAATATCAATATAGAAGAAGATGACTGAGAAATGAATGCATTCCCAAAAGAGTATTGGTTTTTTTTGTGGTGTTCTTTTTCGAATACACTACATTGTATATTTATTATCTTTTGGGATCACCTCAAAAAAAAAATATCTTCTAATTTTTCCAGGGGATGGTTTTGCAGTGTCCTGGGTAAAAATAGGCATATCATACGATGATATGAAGTTTAAGAAACCCAAGGCGAGGAAGATCCTCCAATGGCACGAGATCCCTGGCAACCAGCTGTCGAAGGAGGCGAGGAAGATCGAGCAAATGTGGTGCCCGTACATGACACCTTATGTCTTACCGCTGGCTGAAAATTGACGTGATTTGTTTTGAAATTAGAGACCAAACTATTTTTATTCTAACATTCACAAACTCTTAACTTCCTCCGTACTCCTGTTCTCCTAGTACTTTATTTTTTTAAAAACCATAAATTAGCAATAAATAATCTATACATATAAAATTCAAAGCCCTGATTGACTATCAGCGCACAGCTTAAACCGCTGTTCCTAGAGACTTGAAATTTGAAGGGTGTGTTCTTTGTAAAGTGTAGGTATCCACTAAGAAAGGGTTTTTGAAATTCCACCCCTAAGAGCGTGAAATGGGTGTTTGAATTATCTATGAAAAAGTTTTCTTCGTTTCCTATAGGCCATGCGGGCGAAACCGCGGGCAGAAGCTAGTAAATAATATACCGCCCAACGATCACATACATAGATACTGGACTAACTAGGATTCCTTGTGTCTAGGGACCCAGGAACTACGAAAACCATGGTCCTATAACACCCAGACTCAGAACAAGTATTTGTGCTTTTTTTCTGTGCACAATAACATGTCCTGCCGCGGGAATCGAACCCACCGCCTCCAGGTTATGAGCCGACCTGCTCGATAACCACACCACAGAGGCTGTCAATCATATAATCATATGCATTTGATTGTGATTGCAGAATCTGACTAATGTTTCTTCAGATGTTTTTCATTGACTGGCCTGATAGCTCAGTTAGTTCAAAAACTAACTGCGGTCTTTCGAATTATAGGTAGTGGGTTCGATGCCCACCCAGGACAAATATTTGTGTCATGAACATGTGTATTCTATGTATATGTCACAAACAAAAAGTATTAAATATTCTATCGGTTATAAAAAGAAAAGCTTTGCTTAGTTTGGGGCTAGATGGCGTTATGTGAAATGTCCACGATATATTTATTTTTTCATATTCTACAATCAAAATCTATGAAATTGTCCACAAGTATTGTATCTTTATGTGAATTAATTACTTTATTTGTATATTCCTTTTCATGGCAAGTTCAGTTAGCACTTATGTTGATAATGGTACTTACAATCAACAAACTGGATGTAGAATTAGGTGGGATAGTGATTAAGTGATTTTAGGGATAGAGTGGCAATTTTTGAAAATAGATCCGTTTGGTTGGATCCTTTGGGAACTGCCTATATACCATAACGAGCTTCAACCCGCAGCTTCGCCCGCGGCGTGGCCTATGGAAAAATAATTCAACCACCCATTTCACCCTCTTAAGGGTGGAATTTCGAAAAATCCTATCTTAGCGGATGCCTACGTCATAACATCTATATGCATGCAAAATTTCAGCCCATACCGTCCAGTGGTTTGGGCTGTGCGTTGATAGATCACTATGTCAGTCAGTCAGTCACCTTTGAATTATATATATTTAGATACGATGGGGATTTTTTAAATTATTAAGCTGGTATTCTATTTGACTTAAGTAACAACAAATGGTTTGTTTATTAGTAAAAAAACTATCAATTACCATGTCGGAAAAATGTTATAATAAAATGAATGATAAACTTATTATAAATATGTGAACATAAAATAAAATATACTTATCTACCGAGTATACATACTTAAAATTTAAAGTCGTCTATAATATGCGAAATATATGACTAATGAATAAATTTAAATTTAAAAACAAACCACTTAGTGCGTTATTTATTGTTTTTGTAGCATTACTTACTAATTTTTTAAACGGATTTTTTATTCATAATCTTACCTATATTTATGGTACATATATGTACATTTGCCTTTTATCTGAAAATATTCAGTGATATATGCAGGTACCTAAATTATTATTTAAGAAATAAATTAAGTTGAAGAAATAAAATAAATCTAACTCAAAGGTGACTGACTGATTGACTGACTAACATAGTGATCTATCAACGCAAAGCCCAAACCACTAGACAGATTAGGCTGAAATTTTGCATGCAGGTAGATGTTATGAAGTTTGAACAGATTTTTCGAAATTCCACCCTTAAGATGGTGAAATGAGTGGTTGAATTATTTTCCCATAGGCCATGCCGCGGGCGAAGCTGTGGGCAGAAGCTCGTATATAATATCTTGCTTTTTCTTATCACCTCGCTCACACTTTACAATCACAACCATGTATTTTTAATTTTAAAAAATGTTTAGTTTTTCACACAGCGCCATCTAGCCCCAAACTAAGCAAAGCTTGTACTGTGGGAACCAGATAACTGATATAATACTAAAATGCTTTTTATCTGTAAATACATTCATAGAATACAATTTAACACCCAGACGCAGAACAAGCACCTATTCACTTATTCATCACGCAGATGTTTGTTCTGGGTGGGTATCGAGCTCACTTACAGCTCAGAAGGCCTAGGTCCTAAGTTCGCACTTATCACTACGCTTTAGAGATTTTTAATGCAAACGGGCATTAGCGTTATATTGAGGTTCTCTTTTCAGAATATAATTTGTTCTGTAGGCCGAGGGCGCTTTTTCATAGTAGAAAACGTTTTCAAAATAAAATTCCTTTTTAAGACGATACATTTTAGGATTGATAAATAATTAATTGATAAAAATCACGTATCACTAAATCGAGAACAGCTAAGAACGTTAAAAAATATGAATAATACAGCTAGACGACATCTACTGCTGAACGCAAGACTCCCCCATAAAACGCCACTTATTATAGACGCTTATTATAGGAGGGGGGGGAGTGTGCCACGATCACCACACTTTGTTTGATATCAACTTTAGTGGTAGTTTCATTTTTCGTGTCTTTTCTCATTCCAAGGTGTTTTTTTATGGCAAAATGGGCCTACGTTTGGTAACAACTCACCTGATGGTAAGTGACGAAGTTGTCTAGGGCGGAGCACGTTTGCCCACGAGATGCCCATTCACTTTTGCCTTAAAAAGACCCAGGTTGTACCCAGGAGGAAACACTGTTGTTGGAAGAGCATTCCATTCCTTGGCCGTTATATGTAACACATAATATAAATAAATAACATCTAACAATTACATACATAGATCCTGAACCCTAACTGTGTCTTGGGACCCAGGAACTACGAGGACCATGGTCCCACAACACCCAGACTCAGAACAAGTATTTACCGCTTTTTTCGACTTTTAACTAGTACCATAACATTACAAAATCGAACTCATCCTGTTTCCACCGTTTATAAGTTTACGATATCCCTAAACTAGTTTTTTATTTAAATTAATTAACAATAATAAAAGGAAATAAAGTTTACGATATAAAATTGTAACACAGTTGTAAACATCCGACTAGAAAATCGAATCTGATGTTTTAGATCCATTTGATATGGACCCGTCGTTTTCACCGTTACGGCAATGTTAGTGTGGACATGGTCGATTATTCACAAGAAAATACGTAGGTTTTCGTAATTAGTAAAAATGTTATGGCATTTACTAATTTTCAACAAGAACTTAAGTAATCGAGAACTGAAATGGGTTTAAGCCATCTAGTTGTTGAAACGTTAATACCACCACAACTTATACTAAAAATGACGTATAACGTACTCTAGTACTTCAATCAATGTTTGTAGTTAATTCCTTAGAAATCCTACTAAGCCAGCATGTTTACTGAATCTTTGAGCTTTTTATTATTATTATTATTGTTTATTGCACTAAAAAACAGTATAAACGGAGGACTTAATGCTAAAGCATTTTCTACCAGTCATCCACTCGTAGTTTGAGAAATAGGGATGTAGGCGTGCAACAACATTTGTATGAGTAGTATTTGTAAAAAAATAATAATAATAATTAAAGTGATTATATACATAAAAATAATAAATACATAAACTATCATACACATATAATAATAAATAAATAAATAGTGACAAATCGTTAAACCAGGTTAGGAAGGGTTATTAAAATAGTGCTCCCGAACTAACTTTTTAAACACCTCTTTAGATGTGACTTTTATTATTTTAGGTGGTAGTTGATTCCAAAGACGTACTCCCAAATGAGCTTTTCTCAACGAAAAGGCAAAAAATCAGCCTAAGCGTAAATTTTTCTCCATCCTCTCATATTCCTCTACGTATTTTGCAGCAATAGTCATAAAAACAATAAAATAATTAATAATATTGCTTGTAAGCAAGCATGTTCCATCATCGACCGCGTCGTCATTTACCACCAGGTAAAATAGTGGTCAAATGCAATCCTATCAAAGTTAAAAAAAAGATATTATAGAAAATAATGTTGGTGTTTGATTATGAGGTCCGCTTAGATCGTTTTAGCAAATAAAACTGGTATCTAAAGGTAAACGTAAAATATATATTATAAAGAACAGTTAGGTTGCTTCACAGTTTTCTGGTGAGTGACAGACGAAAAATCAAAATTCAAAATTTACAGGCGATGACATATCATTAAAAGAAATACAAAAGAGTTAACTATCTAGTAGCTCATGTAACCTCTAACACTCCTCCTTAAATGAGGTACTAGAACCAGTCCAACTCCTCCTCAAACTTGCATTCCTCTCAGACACCTCTCATGCCTCTCCCTGCAAAGTCCTTTCGTCAGCACATCTGCAGGCATCTCATTCGTAGGCAAGTAACTCAGCTTTACCTTCCCCATTCGAACCATCTCACGAATGTAGTGATGCCTCACATCTATATGTTTGGTTCTCCGATGATGCATGGGATTCTCAGCAATTTGAATTGCAGACTGACTATCACTATATAGTTCCACAGCTTCATTAATCCCAGTCAGCTCAGCTAGAAGTGCAGTCAAAAAAGCCGACTCTCTGCATCCCTCCGAAAGAGCCACATATTCAGCCTCAGCACTTGAGAGTGCTACTGTCATTTGCTTGCGACTTTCCCACGCTATAGGACATCCTCCAAATGTGAATACAAAACCAGTGTAAGATTTTCTATAACACACATCCCCTGCGTGATCTGCATCCACATAGCCAACCAGCTTATTTCCTGTCTTCTTGAATATAAGCCCGAGTTCTTTGGTTCCGTTTAAATATCCAAGCACACGCTTCGCAGCTGTCCAATGTGTTTGATCAAAACAACTGTTAAACTGGCTTAAGTAACTAACTGCATATGCAATATCAGGTCTTGAGCACACAGCTAGATACATCAGTGAACCTATTAACTCCCTGTATGGCAGTTCGCTTGGTGGAACGTACTTCTCATCTTGTGGTTTCACAAGCTTTATTCCACTCTCAACAGGAGTCTTTACACTCTTGCAATCACTCATTCCAAATTTCTTTAGGATCTTCTCAAGATACTCAGTTTGATTGAGTCGTATAGAGTTCTCCTGACGTTTAATTTTCATACCCAGAAAGACGTCTACTTCACCAAGGTCTTTCATTTCGAACTTTGTTTGAAGCTCTCTTTTCACCGATATTCTCTCTTTTTCATTATTCCAAAATATTAGAATATCGTCAACGTAAATTGCAACAAACATCATAGAGTTTTGTTTCTTCCTCATGTAAACACAAGGTTCAGTTTCACATCGTTTGAAACCCATCTCTAACAAAACTTTGTTCAATTTCTCATACCATGCTCTGGGAGCTTGCTTTAGCCCATAAAGAGCCTTCTTTAGTAGACAGACATGTCCTTCTTTACCTTGTTCCTCGAAACCTTTAGGTTGTCTCATATAAACCTTTTCTTTTAACTCTCCGTTTAAGAACGCGGTAACGACATCCATCTGATCTACCTTCAGATTATTCTCCACGGCTAGGGCTAATAGTAGTCTCAAGGTACTGTGACGTACTACAGGCGCAAAAGTTTCGTTGTAGTTCAACCCTTTTATTTGCGTAAAACCTCTGGCTACGAGTCTCGCCTTGTACCGTATCTTCTCCGGCTCTTTTTTTATTCTAAATAACCATTTAGAATCCACGAAGTAGCCATTAGCCTTCTCTACTAACTCCCAGGTCCGGTTTTTCTTCATTGCATCAAGCTCTTCTTGAATAGCTTTCTGCCATTTATCTTTATCGGGTCTAGATAAAGCTTCTTCCACTGTAAGTGGATCTTCCTTCATATCTTCTTCTGCATAATAGAGAATATAATCACTCAAGTTTTTAGGCTTCCTTTCTCTAAGAGGATATTCTCTTTCAGGAACATCATAAGTGGTTTCCAATCTAGGTGCAGAACCTTCACTACCTTGCACTTCAGATTCAGGAACTTCCACTCCTTCATTGGGATTCACGGTCTCAATTTCATTTATTTCTCCAGCTGACTGTACCTCTTCACCAGCTATGTTTTCTGTACAATGCTGTTCACCAACTTCTTCACAGTCGAAAAATTCATCAGGCCCTCTTCGTACTGCTTCATGCTGTTCCACTCGATGAACTTGATCAGGAGCATCAACTTCTCGAATCAAAATAGGTCTTTCCCAGCTGTCATCTGATGGTATCACTTCCACGATTTCATCATGAGTGTCGTTTGCATGAATTCGAATTTGATTTTCAAAGAACACTACATCTCTTGCTTTGTATAAACTATGCGTGACAGGGTCTATAAGGCGATAGCCTTTTGTTGTTTCGCAATAGCCAACAAACAGCAATTCTTTTGTTTTTGAATCAAACTTCTTCCGCGTTTGTTTCGGGACATGCATAAACGCCCGGCAGCCGAAAACCTTTAAATGACTCAGGTCTACCTTCCTGTTAGACCATGCTTCTTCAGGCGTCATCCCTCTTACAGCTCGTGTTGGACATCTATTTTTCAAATAAACTGACGTGTTGACCGCTTCTGCCCAATACTTCTTATTAAGTTTCACTTCTTCAAGCATGCTTCTAGCTCGTTCCACAATTGAACGATTTGCCCTCTCACTTACTCCATTTTGTTGCGGTGTGTATTCCACTGTCAACTGGTGGATAATACCATTATTCCGCAAAAAAGTATTTACGCGTTCATTGACGTAATCGGTCGCATTGTCTGTTCGAATCGCCTTTAGTTTTTTACCTGTCTGCTTTTCAACAAGCGTTTTAAACTCTACCAATTTCGAATAAACTTCACTTTTGTTTCGCAAAAAATAAACAAAAGTTTTTCTCGATTTGTCATCAATAAATGTCAAAAAATACTTATACCCCGTAAATGAAGTAGTTTCTATTGGCCCACAGACATCACTATGTACCAGTTCAAGTAGTTCAGTAGCACGCGTACTCTTTTGTTTCGGAAAAGGTAATGTAGTTTGCTTACCTTTCAAGCACGACACACATTGTACTGAAACTGGGTCCTTGAAACATATACCTCTAGCCAGTCTGTCACGTAATATTTTCATGTTGCCGAGTCCCAGATGTCCAAGTCTGCGATGCCATAGTTGGACTGCATCATCAGCATTTGTTTTTAAAGCTGAAAACATGTGAGGATTAGAATTGGACTTCACTACATAAATCCCTTTCTCTTCCTTGCATACCAACTCAACCTTACCGCTCACTTGACATTCTCCCGACTTATACAACTCACAACCTTTTTTTGAAAATACTACCACAAAGTTACGATTCACTAACGTACTTACACTCAATAAATTCGCAGCTAACTTCGGCACGAACACAGCTCCCTTCACACTCACGTTCAGTTCATCCGAACAAACATCACCTCGGCCTTCACCTTCCACCCTGTTCCCATTCGCGCAGGATATTTGGACTGGCTCTCCTAACTTTACATAGTTATCTAGCCAATCTCTCCTGTTTGTCATATGAAATGACGCTCCAGAATCAAGTATCCACTCTTGCGATGCATTTCTGTAGGTATGGAGTGCCGTATGTGTCGTGTGTGCTTGACAGTCATGCTTCTTGGGGCAAAAACGCGCTTTATGTCCTTCACCACACACGTAGCATTCTATCTTTTTCTTTTCTGCCTTGCCGTTGTTTTTCTCTTTTGCTTTGCTGTAGCTTTTCTTTCTAGCAGCACTCAAAGCGTTCTGCGAACTCTCAGACGTCACATTAACGTCAATCTGTAGCAATTTGGTTTTAACGTAATCGGTTGTCAACGTTATATTGCTATTTTCTATAGCCATTCTCATCGGCTCGTACTGGTCTCCTAGCCCCTGTAGCATAAGTGCAGCCAGCAACTCGTCGTCTACTTCTTTGCCCATATCTGCTAGCTGATCGGCCAGCGACAGCATCTCGGTGACGTAGACTCGTGGACTGCTATACATACTCAGCTTCTGACTAACAAGACGTCCCAGTAATCGACACCTATTATTTACTCCTTGGTCTTCAAAGGCGGCTTTCAGCGCGTTCCAGCTCTCTTTAGCTGTAGTAGCTTTCTTCACGTGCACTAGACAGTGTGGTTTCACCATAAGGAGCACCTTTGCACGTACCTTTCTGTCTATCTTAAGACCAGCAGCAGTTGACGGTGTTTCTTCTATATATTCCCATAAATCTTCCATTACCAGATAAAGCTCCACTTGAACCTTCCATGTCGCGTAGTTAGTCGCGCCATCAAGTTTCTCTATGCTTTGAAGTAATCCTCCTGATACATGGGCGTGCGGAGCACCGTCGTCACCAATCACACCACGTCTTACGTTATCCATTCTTCTAACCAATTTTTATCTTACTAAAAATCTTCCTAGCGATGCTACCATGTTGGTGTTTGATTATGAGGTCCGCTTAGATAGTTTTAGCAAATAAAACTGGTATCTAAAGGTAAACGTAAAATATATATTATAAAGAACAGTTAGGTTGCTTCACAGTTTTCTGGTGAGTGACAGACGAAAAATCAAAATTCAAAATTTACAGGCGATGACATATCATTAAAAGAAATACAAAAGAGTTAACTATCTAGTAGCTCATGTAACCTCTAACAAATAATAACACTCAATGCACCAATAATTTCATAGATACACATACTCTAACACCTAAAAATCTATTGAAACTTTAATAGTGAAGTTATTTCTTAAATATTGCATTGAACAGCTTTTTAAACTAAAATACCATTGATAGAACTAGACTTCGCGGAAATTCATCTTAAATACATAATGAAATATTAGATATTCTTATTTCATATTGTATCAAAATACCAACGTAAAAAATGACAACAAAAACAACAAAAAACGACAAACAACACCAAAAAACAACAAATTAAACAACGTAAAACGTAGTGGTTATATGCTCTTTGAATACCAATCCGTACCGTTTGAGTTTGTCAATAAAAACAAATTAGAGTGATTATTCATTTGCTCTAAAAAGAAACTAATGAACTAAATAGTTATGTGCACCCCGTCCTTTACCACTTCGTCAAATTCTCTCCATCCAAAGGTTGCCTGGAAGAGATCGCTTTTAACGATAACGTCACCCATTGTTACACTTCATATAAATGTTTTTTTATTCTTTTAAATTTTTATTATTTGTACAATAAAGAGTTCATCTATCTATCTATACTGATTAACTGACTAATATAGTGATCTATCAACGCACAGCCCAAACCACTGGACGGATCGGGCTGAAATTTGGCATGCAGGTAGATGTTATGACGTAGGTATCCGCTAAGAAAGGATTTTTTGAAATTCCACCCTTAAGAGGGTGAAATGGGTGGCTCAATTATTTTCCCATAGGCCACGCTGCGGGCGAAGCTGCGGGCAGAAGCTCGTCTATCTATCTAATGATGAAAAAGCGTATCCACACAATTGTAGCCGTCGTAAGTGGACAATGACCGCCCAAGCCCACCGCTCAATATTCTAATTTGGCGTCAAAACCGTCTCGCCGCACGTTGACATGTCGTCAAAAAGCTGTTGCCTCTCCTCTTTTTGTTGATCTGTGGTTGTGATAGACACAGGTGTACGAAATACGAGAAAGGTAGATTTATTACTTTCTGATAATAGATAGATAGATAACTCTTTATTGTCTCACCAACGAAATTCATACAATACAGGAATGATTAAATCTTACATACTAGTGCAAAAATTGGCAGTCTTATCGCTAATAGCGATCTCTTCCAGATGGAAATTATCAAAAGATAATACACGGCGGTCTAAAACAATTAAATTAAATAATGATAAAAATAATAATAATAATGCCCAACGACCGCATACATAAATCCTTTATTGATTTGACTGGCCTGATAGCTCGGTTCAGCTCTGCCTTCTGAGCTGTAGGTTGTGGGTTTGATTCCCACCCAGGACAAACATTTGTGTGATGAACATAGGTGTTTGTTCTGTGTCTGAGTGTTATATCGTATTCTATGTATGTATTTACAAACAAAAAGTATCTAAGTATTGTATTAGTTATCTGGTCTCCATTGTAAGCTTTGCTTAGTTTGGGGACTAGATGGCGCTGTGTGAAATGTCAACACATAATAATTTATTTTATTTATTCATTTATTCCCGCAGCAGGACAAGTATTTGTGCATAGAAAAAACTCAAATACTTGTCTAGTGTCTGAGTGTTGTGGGACCACGGTTTTCGTAGTTCCTGGGTCCCTAGACACGGGAAATCCTAGTTAGGGTCTAGGATCTATGTATGTGATCTTTCGGCGTTATTATTATTATAATTAAATATCTTAAGACCTTAAGTTTTCCCAGACAAGTCAGTTTCTATACTCCAGCAGGGAAGTGAATGATCATAGCAAGTAATTACGTTGCCGAAGTAACTCGATCAAAATCCTAAGTGAAATCGTTCTATAGCTTAATCAGCTTACGAAAAGGCCACTTTTAAAAATATTTTTCATAGATTTCTTTTTTAGTATTACCTAAAAATACTTAAAATCTTACAAATTTTATAAATGCGACATATTTATGTATGGGGTGTTTGTTGCACTTTCGCGCTCAAACGCCTGAACAGATTTGGATGAAATTTGGAATATAGATAGCTTACAAAGTGGAAACGTGAGTAAATCCCGTACAAATAATACAAAATGTGGATTAACATTATTATTTATACACATTTAATCCACGGGTGAAACCGCGGGGCGCAGCTAATCACTTATATTTATAAAATAGTAAAGAAGATTCAACCCGTCACTCTATAACAGATCAAGTGCGGGTAAATACAAACTTACAAATAAATCATTGAATAAATTTTGTCAATAAAGCCAATAACATCATCATATATTAAATACTATCTGTTGAAGCGTAAACATTGACAAGATGTGTGCCTTCTTATTTGTCAATTTTCACGCTTGCTTTACCCCGAAACCTTCCGAAGTGTAAGTAAGCTCTCTAAACATGAGGGACCAAGTAGGTTACGTTATACGAAATGCACCTTAAAATTAAAACCTGTAGTTTAAAAAAAAAATATTACGCCATCCGAAACCATCGTGATATATTTTTTTGTTTGGTTTTGGCTCCACACTTTTGTGTATTTAGCCAGTGTCAAGTAATTGATAATATCTCAAGTTAATTAATATCATATAATGTGTGAAGTCACAGTCCAAGTCATCGAGTTAAGTCATACACCTAGTAAAGTGGTGGCAACTTTACTTGAAGCTTCTATGGAGTTTTAGAAACAACACGGAAAGAAACGTTGCACCATCATTATACGACTTTCCCACACTCATGCCTATAATTCAGCACTTATCGAATAAAATGCCACCTATTTTATGCACTAACACTGAAAATAACACAAGTTTGGGAAAATAATACAATGCGGCGACGTAATCTTTTTCGTTTTCCCACCAAAACTAAAAGTAAAAACTAAGTAATTTTTCTTCTATTGGAATAAAATAAAATTTAATGAAACAAAAAGAAATTCGAAATGGAACTCACAAATTGTTGTTTTTTTTTATTGTTCTTTGCTTGAAACGTTACTTGTAAAGAACAAGAAATTATTATTGACTATAAACTTGTGAATTATGATAAGGACTTGGGTTTTATATATTATAAAGATAAAACGCGTCTATTCACGCACAATAAATATCAAAACGTAGTCTTGTCTAACCTGGTTTTTTTATTATTTTAACACTGAAGTCTACCCACAATATTTTAACATACTTATCTCAATAGATATGCCATGTTATTTGTTACATTTAAAAATCAATATTAATGGAAGTATCTATTTAAAAACGAATTAATAATTTATTTGCCACTTCGGTAAAATCCTTTGATATTTAATATATTATCAGACGAGCAATCAATGCTTGAAAATATTATAATTTAATATCCAAATTAACAAAACCGGAAACTTCGTGTGTGTTCTTTAAAAAAATCATTAAATATCTTTAGTTCCAATACGCGTTGATATCATCACATTCAAAGAAGTTATGCTAGTCGCGAGATGTGTATCGATTTTAAAACTGTTTTTCGTTGCTAATAATTTAAATTGGTCGCCTTATGCAGTTGGATATAAGGTCTGAATTAGACATAGATTGCGTTAATTTTTGGTGTCAGTAGACGTTAATAAAAAGAACCGAATGTGAGTAAAGCATGTATAATGTATTAGAGCAAGGATTCTCAAGAGTTTTCTCCGCCGGGTCGCAAGCTTCGTTTACCACGCATGGAAAATTTTAAGTTTTTTATAAGTAGGTAGTAAGATTTTTTGTATCCGTCTAGATAGGTACCATCACCTTGCCAGATGTTCTGTCACCAAGCAATATATACATATACTAGCAAACCCGGCGAACTCCGTTTCGCCATCAGATGGCTTCGTTTTATGTAACAGTAGCTATCAAACAATGTATCACGCACCGGCGCCATCTAGTTAAAATGTTGGTTTGTCCTGAATTTTTCCTGAATTTTCTTTGCTATAAACCTCACGGAGCCCGAGACCTTTCCAACGAATGCAAAACCGTGGAAATCGGTTCGTGATTTCTGGAGTTATAGCGTCAGGAAGGAAAACCCGACTTATTTTTATATAGTAGAATAATAATTAGTAGGGATATAGTGAAATGACTTGGCAAATGTGACTTTATTGACCTGTAGGTCTCATAGCTTAGAAGTTGTATCACCACACTGTAAAACTGTGTGATGTCTCAGTATGACGTGTGCAGTGCAGTGTTAACGAGTGACACTGCAATCTGTTACGGGTGGCCGTGACAATTAACATCAGGCGATGACTAGATCGTAATATAATTCGTTTACATACACTGCCCATTACGAATACTTTTCGGCACCTCAAAAAATTTGCAACCTGGCATTTAATAAATTTCATATTCGAAAAAAAAATTATCGACATCCGCCAACATGGTTATTGTATATAGAATTTTAAGTAAGAATTTTCAATGATTATAATGAGAAAATACTAATCATAAGATTGAGCACTTAAAACTCAGATAAATTCAGGTAAATTTAATTAAAAACTCACTGTGAAAATAATAATAATAATAATAATATGTGTGGACATCTCATACAACGCCATCTAGCCCCAAACTAAGCAAAGCTTGTACTATGGGAACCGATAACTGATACAATACTTAAATACTTTTTGTTTGTAAATTTATACATATAATACAATATAACACCCAGACACAGAACAAACACATATGTTCATCACACAAATGTTTGTCCTGGGTGGGAATTGAACCCACAACCCACAGTTCAGAAGGCAGGGTTACTACCAACTGAGCTATCGGAAAATATTAAGTGATGTTGAATACGGGGGTCGTACGAAACTCAACCGGGCCACTATTTAAACATGCCTGCATTAGAGAACAGGTCGCGATGACGCGGGTGGCCTACTCGATACGGATTCGATTTTATCTCGATATGAGATTTGGCTCTCGATTCTCTTAATTACCGTTAATGGGTCTGGAGATAGGTCTGGGTAGTATTGCACCAGGGCTGCCACTGTTCGGGGCGAGATGGTTAATGCAGTGCGTCTCCATCTCGCCCCATCCTGGCGGCGGTCGGATCACGGGGGGGTTTTAGTGGGTTCGAGTCCCACATACCCCCTGCCACCACCCCCGTGGTGGCAGGGAAGTGCGAGGGCATTTCGCCCCCTCAAAAAAAAAAAGGGCTGCCACTGTTATTCCGTGGCGAGATGGTTAATGCAGTGCATCTCCATCTCGCCCCATCCCGGTGGCGGTCGGATCACGGGGGGGGTTTTAGTGGGTTCGAGTCCCACATACCCCCTGCCACCACCCCCGTGGTGGCAGGGAAGTGCGAGGGCATTTCGCCCCCTCAAAAAAAAAAAAGGGCTGCCACTGTTATTCCGGGGCGAGATGGTTAATGCAGTGCATCTCCATCTCGCCCCATCCCGGTGGCGGTCGGATCACGGGGGGGGTTTTAGTGGGTTCGAGTCCCACATACCCCCTGCCACCACCCCCGTGGTGGCAGGGAAGTGCGAGGGCATTTCGCCCCCTCAAAAAAAAAAAGGGCTGCCACTGTTATTCCGGGGCGAGATGGTTAATGCAGTGCATCTCCATCTCGCCCCATCCCGGTGGCGGTCGGATCACAGGAGGTTTTAGTGGGTTCGAGTCCCACATACCCCCTGCCACCAACCCCGTGGTGGCAAGGAAGTGCGAGGGTATTTCCAAAAAAAAGGGCTGTCGCTGTTGTTCTTTTAAGTACTACCTACAACATGACCTGCTTACATAGCCGTTTTTATTGGTTATAGGCAAAGCTGAATTAAAAACTTACATATAAAATATTACGCTTCTTCAAGAATCAGCGAATATGTGTCTTAGTTAACAAATATTCGATGATCAAAGGATAATAAAAAAGTAAGTTTTAAATTATGTGAAAATAATCTTCAGAATTCCATACCCGTAAATGAAATCGCCTTCTTACATTGTATACATATATTCTTCTCAATAATAAAACTAAAACATTCTGGACAAATGAAATTTTCTCTTACTTTTTTATTGTGACAATTTTCAAACTAATAATCTTTCTTTTCATTAATAGACAGCCGCAATATAAAATAGTTTCGCATTTCCTGTAACGAGGTTTCATACCTAATATATCCTAACAGTAAGCTGTTTTATAAAGTTTGTACTGATTGATATTATACATGTTAACGTACGTAATCTAAAAAGACATTCAGTCTATATATGTTCTCGTTGGGCGTGGATTCTATTTATTTATTAATCAAAAGCTGTTTTTCATTTGCAATTATAATAATATAATTAAGTTACATGTAATTGTTTTCAATGTAAATTAGTTCTTACACACGCCAAAACAACAAAAATGTATCAACAACGAACTGTATTATACAGAGGCAGCCCTAAGGGTTCTTTGAAACGCTTATGATTTCAACGCATGAGGTAAATTCCTGTTCGACTGATAAGTGTGGGTTCCGCCAGTATTTAACCTTAATGTCGGCAGTTAATGTTAATTAAGATCTGAGCTTTGTCGTTCTTAATGGGATGAAGCTACCGACTTGATTGTATGGCTCGATAGGTGATGGGAGGCTGCGAGACCGGTGATGTAAGATAGGTGAAAATATTTTGATATAGGTACGCTCGGGATTGCGTCGTAATTTATGAAAATCGTGATTAGTGGTGGTACTAGGTGGTAGGACTTTACTGCAAAGTTCGTCTAGGTAGGTACCACCGCTTTGCCAGTTATTCTGCCGCCAAGCAGTAGTGCGCAAGCACTGCTGTGTTCCGGTTTGAAGGGCACTGTAGCTAGTGAAATTACTGGGCAAATGAGACTTTATGATCTGATCTCACAGTTTAGTAATCTTATTACTAGATTGTGCTGATGTCTCTGGATGACGTGCGCAGTGCAGTGTCACGCGAACCTCTATACTTTAGAGTTCCGAGTGACACTGCAGCTGATATGGGCAGCCGTGTAGTTTAATATCAGGCCAACGGCTAGCTCGTCACGTCATTCCTTAACATAAAAAAAAAAAAAAAAAAAATAGTAGACTAGACAATGTTTCTTTTTGAAATAAGATGCCACGTTTGATTTTTTTACACTTGGTATATTATATGCTTATGTTTTTATGTAGCAGACATTCAAGAATACTTACAATACAATACACTTAAAAAAATGCACCTAAAAAACTTACGAAGAATGGTGGAACAAAGGGTGGCCTTATGGAATTAAGCGATTTTTTCCAGGCTATCTTAGGATGGACAGGAATTAAAGAACCAAAATTGCGGTTGGTGTTATTACAGCTTAAGTTATTTGAATAAGAAAAGGAAATTTATTTTCAGTTTGGCCTTGTATTGTTTTGATTATTGCTGTCTAAAACCATAAATCGATTTCCTATTTCATTATAGTCCACTTACCAAAACAGTACTTCTACATGTACCATGTAGGTGCCATGCCAAAGCAAATCTGAACAGCACCTATTTTATTATAACTAAATACCTAAAAGTAATAATTTATTTACCTGTATGAGGCATTTTGGCTTGGAACTGTACCTGAAACATAAAAGGAAATATCTTTAATAAGTATAACGAAACAATAGCACAAATGTATGAGAAAAAAAAACAAAAGCCTAGAAGCTCCTTTACAGCGACCAAAACGTAGTAACTTTTATGTCCGAGTGAATCAACTTAGGAAAACCTTGGACCGCGATGTCAACTAACATCAAAATACGCCTACAGCGGTTAGTTCATCATAAGCCGCCGGATGACGCGCGTCCACTGCTAAACATAGGCCTCCCCAATATAATGCCACTTTGACCGGCTACAGTACTTGCCTCTTGCACCCAACGACAACGGGTAGGTACTACTCACAATTCTTCCGTATTTCAACCCCACGTCGGCTATTTTAACTAGAGGTAAATCCGTAGAGCGGGCGTGAGTTTAATAAAATTGACTTTCCTTTTTTCTGCTAAGGACTAGGTGGTAGGACTTTTCTGCAAAGTTCGTCTAGGTAAATACCACCGCTTTGCCAGTTATTCTGCCGACAAGCAGTAGTGTGCAAGCACTACTGTGTCCGGTTTGAAAGGCACTGTAGCTAGTGAAATTACTGGGCAAATGAGATTTCATGGTCTGATCTCACAGTCTAGTAATCTTATTGCTAGACTGTGCTGATGTCTCAGAGTAGCGTGCGCAATGCAGTGTCACGCGAAGCTATTCTTTAGAGTTTCAAATCTTACTGCAAGTGATATGGGCAGTCGTTTCTCTCAACATCAGGTGAGCGACTAGCTCGTCATGTCATTTGGTAACATAAAAGATAAAAAGGACTACAGGTTTGCGTTTGACTACTTTTTTTAATTGTTCAAAATATTGCTACCAACAACACTTTCCAAGAGCGGAAGATACCGATCGCGTTTCGTGATCGGCCCCAATTTCACAAATAAAAATCTTGCCTACGCGTTTAATTTTAAAGCACGCCTTAATAACAATAAAACTTTTTTTTAAATTTATACGTACATAAAGCTCGACTTTCTCGTAAACACGCTTATCTTGCAAAACAATCTCTTAAAAAACGCTTGAAACAAAAAATTCCACGTGACATCTTTATCGCACGTTTTCTTGGCCGCATTTTCACGACAGTTTTCGTGTACAAAAAAGTCACAATTCCAGTGTGACGTTATAGCATGAAAGCACCACGGTTGTGATTACAACCGCCCATTAATACACGATAACACCCTTAAATCATAATTTATTCAAATTAAAAATACTTATCAAAATATGATGCGGTACTAAATCAGGAATTAAGTGAGTGGGTGCGTGTGGGGGAAGGCCGATGGTATCGCACGGCTGGTCACCGTGAAAATCCAAAAACTGGAGAAACAGGCGCACGCGAATATCAGTTCAAAGTGCGTGGGTGCCTGATTAAAGCTTAAGCTACTAAGCAAAGCCGTTTGTTATCCAACAATTTCGAAGCAGGACAGGAAATAGCCAAAGAGAACGAGCATAGTTTTAATACCAAGTAAGTATTTATATTTATTCAAAATTTCATTCATATATAAAAAAAGTCGTGTTAGTTACACCACTTATAACTCAAGAACGATTGGATCCATTTTTATGATTTTTGGGTTTTTGGATTTATCTTTGTTCAGAATAGGATAATTAGTTTTAAAATTGATGTCAATCAATAAAAAAAATCATCCTACCCGTTCGTTTTTTATTTCATTCTTCCGTTCACATTGGGCTAATGGACGTTGGCGTTGTTTGCGATCATTGTAGCTTGAAATTTTCAATATAAGCGCACATTCATTGACTGTTAGGCAGAACGGAGAACGCCGAGTCAACTTGTGATTTATACATATGAAGAAACTTTATTGGTACATATAAGAAACTTTAGTGTTAGTAACATTAGTTTATTAAGCTGAATATTGTACTGTTTGTTTCTCCTAAACATTAAAAAAATAAGAAGTATAATAAAAAAAACATTGCACTTATTGACTTGGAACTACCACAGATTATCAAATATTTTGCAAATAAGCGGTGTCCAACCACTTCATGTATCAATTCCAACACACAATGTGTAGTTGGAGACCTAAACGTCTTTAAAATACCTGAAAATAGAAGCTTTCACAATAAGCATGAAACTAAACGCAAACAGAAAACAAATTAAAAACCAAGCTCGTACCGACCACAACGGAAGCGAGGGCCACCGTATCAAAAAATATTACAAAAACTATTACCATAATACGCTACGACAAAATGGTTGAATTATGATTCTAGACCAAGGAGTATTGACTCGGTTGACTGCGAATACTGAATCCCCTCGCTAGCACATTGCTTTCTACGGCATAGTAGATGTATTCCGGTAATCATATTTATTCATTTATTTATTTGTGTGGACACCTCACACGACGCCATCTAGCCCCAAACTAAGCAAAGCTTGTACTATGGAAACCAGAGAACTGATATAATACTTAGATACTTTTTATTTGTAAATACATACATATAACACCCAGACACAGAACAAACACTTATTGTTCATAACACAAATGTTTGTCCTGGGTGGGAATCGAACCCACAACCCACAGTTCAGAAGACAGGGTTACTACCAACTAAGCTATCGGATAAGTTTATTAATGACAAGACATTTTCCATTTCTCTAGTAGTCGATCAGTAACGCGTTCATTACCCACGGCACTACCAAGAGTATCAAGACATTACCAGTAGTGATGCAAGAAATACTTTATCCTTCATTACTGTGCAGTATTATGGGCTTGACTTGACTTCTTGATTATGGTCTCTGCGACTAACAGACGTCGCAATTTTTCCAGTGTCACGTGCTAGTGATGGAGACATTATGGAGAATAATCTGTGTGTAGGTAATAGGTACGGTCTTATATGTATTATGGGTAATCTGTTTAAACTGGGTTCAATCTTAATTTCCCATTGCGCCGACTAACGACGATAGCAAATTCCTCGTCCCCGATTTTTCTATTCATTTCTGATCACGTAACTTTGTACCAATGCAACAGCTGAAATTCATTTTTAATTTAAAATTTTCCATAGTCTAAAGCGACTATGCAAATAAGTTGCGTATGGAAACTGTAACCTTCCGTTCGTTCCGTTCCGTCGTTCCTTTTCGTTATTATCTATACTTATTTTAATTAATAAGTATAGTAAATCTATACTTATTAATTAAAATAAGTATAGATAATTAGCTGATAATAAAATTGTTTTCATTGTTATGCCAAGACAAAAGGCGTCGTCGGGTGTCTTAAAAAACCTGACCAGTAACTAACCGTGACTACCTATAAAATGCTTCATTGATTTTTTACTCCATGCTCCGGTCATAAGCCGACACGCTATCGCAGAGCTACCGAAATACCGAACCAAACTCAAGGTTAGTACTATCTCAATCTAAGAAGGGTGGTAACGGAACGGTAACCATTCGCATTTTGCGTGAAATGAAACGTGCGTGTCGGTTTTAATTTGTGCATAGTTTAACGTTTTTATTGAGTTTGTAAGCGCACCCTGATTAAGTAGTGTTAATATTAGTAAGATATTATAAAGGTTTCTTTTGTTGCGGCCCATGTTTTCTAAGTTACTTATGTTTTATCTGGGATGTAACCGCCAAAGATATCTGCTTATTTATAGATAGGTTACTGAAATGAAAGTCGGCTTTTAAGTTAAATTGCTTGTTTGCTACTCGACACTGGCAGTAACATATATTACGCTTTAATGAGAGAGATCAGATGCCAATAAAAAAAAGTTGCTGACGAATACCCTTTTGGTACAATTTTTTTAACTTGATAATAATAATAATAACGCCCAACGATCACATACATAGATCCTGGAACCTAACTAGGATTCACTGTGTCTAGGGACCCAGGAACTATGAGGACCATGGTCCCACAACACCCAGACTCAGAACAAGTGTTTGCGCTTTTTTTCTGTGCACAAATACTTGTCCTGCCGCAGGAATCGAACCCGCTGTCTGATAGATTGAGCTTTGAGCGTTTTGTCATTGAATACATTCCCATTGGAGGGATTTGCAACTGGAGAGAGTTTATAGGTACAGTTATAATCAATATTGAGGCAAGCTATAACATGCACACATGCAGGACACTATTTTTAACCAACTTCAAAAAAGGAGGAGGTTCTCAATTCAACTTTATTATAATTATTTTATTTTATGCTTTTGACTGGGTGAACAGATTTTGATGATTCTTTTTATTTTTAATCGGGTGCTTTCCGGGTGGTCCCATTTCAATTTGGTCCAGTTCTGACACTGGAATTCATGAGAAACCCATATAAACCAGAAGTCGGGTTTTTTCGCTGTGCGTTTGTTGCTTGTTAAAAACTCTACTTAGTATACTTTTGTACAGAAGAAACGCTATTTGTGTAGTAGCGTTTACGTTAACAGCAGACTTTTATAGTTACTAGCAAAAAGGACAACTATAGAGTTACTGTTTTATAAACAAAAAAACAGCAATCGTATTCTAAAACTAAAACCAAACATACCCCGCATTCAACTAAATAAAAAAATAATACGAAACAAATGAAAAAAACGCTACCAAAGGCGCCTAGGTATAAAATTCAGCATAAAATCCGCTGGATCGCGATAAGGCCGCGCACACACCCAGCGCGAAAAGACAAGTGACTTAATTGAGAACTGACCCCGCGGGAGGTCCACGCTTACGTTTATGCTAATCAATTCACGACTAGTTTGTTTTTACCAGACGCCCGGAATCGGGCCCTTTCCCCTTTTTGTCTGGGTTCCGTTGGTAAATATTTAACAGCTTTTTTGTAGCTATAGCTTATGACGCTCGTTATTATTTGTATGAAAATCTTAAATCTTTGAAATGAATATTTTTTTTTATGTTTTGACTCCACACTATTGTGTATTTAGCCAGTGTCAAGTAATTAATAATGTATCAAGTTAATGATATTTCACGCAAATATGTGTCAAGTCACAGTCGAAGTCATCAAGTCAAGTCATAGTCAAGTCATAATCTAGTCAAAGTCATTCTCCTAGTAAGTAACTTTACCAGAAGCTTCTATGGAATTTCGGAAACAACACGAAAAGAAACGTTTCACCATCATTATACCATTTTCCTACACTCACGCCTGTAATCCAGCACTTAACAAACAGAATGCCACCAATTTTATGCACTAACACTGAAAATAACACAAGTTTTGGAAAATAATACAATGCGGTGACGCAATCTTTTTCGCATTCCCGCCAAAACTCTTGAAACGAATATAGTTCATGAGAACATTTTTTTTTAATAAAATGGGCATGCGTTTGGCAACAACTCACCTGATGGTAAGTGACGAAGTTGTCTAAGGTGGAGCACGCTTGTAAATACATATTCATGCATTGCATTAAATAAATTAAATCAAACAAATATACGCAGACGTTTCACACAGCGCCATCTAGCTCCAGTAATTGTATGAATTAGTACTATATTTAGTATTTTCAAATAGAATTAAAACATTTTCAAGCAACTGAAACTTACATAAACCGAACCGTAATAGAAAATTACCTTATAAGCACTCCATATTAAAATGATGCCGTTGAACTTTAAAGTCAATTTTCTCGAAACTATTAATTTTACAGTTAAACCCTTTTTATTCTCAACCCTTCAATTGATAATTTGACTGGCCTGATAACTCAGTTGGTAGTGGCTCTGCCTTCTGAACTGTAGGTTGTGGGTTCGATTACCACCCACAACAAACATTTGTATGATGAACATAGGTGTTTGATCTGTGTCTGGGTGTTATATTGTATTCTATGTATGTATTTACAAACAAAAAGTAATCTATGTATTGTATCAGTTATCTGGTCTCCATAGTACAAGGTAATAAAAAAAAAAACTAAGCAATAGTTTGTTACTAGATTAGATGGCGTTGTGTGAAATATCCACAAGTATTTATGTATTTATTAATTAAATACTGATTTTCCTTTTACTAAGACTTTTATAAATAGTTACATTCCACGCAATAAAGTATTTATTAACGTGGTTGGAAATAAGACAAAATTTTGAGGTTAGATAAAAAGCTCGGCTAACTTTGAAACCGACTGAACCCTATTCTTTTGTTTTTTCCAAGGACCGTATAATTTAGTCAGTAGCGTTGGAATAAGAGTTAAGATATATCATGGGGTGTGGTCTTTAGCACAAAATGTGTATGTGGATGTGTGTATCTGAACATTGATACAGTTCCGAGAACGGATATGTATATCAACAGTTTAGTCAGATTTTGCGGTTAATTAAATCTTTGGGACGCTTTTACGCTGTTTATTTAGTAGCAATAACGTTAAATAGATGTATATAGTTTGGTCTTGAACCCAGATAAAAAACTTTAGATCAGGTCTACTAGTTTGATTCCTAATAAGGAATCCAGAGCTACATAAAAGCAGTTATCGTAGTGTTCTTTACCCATAGACGCCATTTACCCTACCTTTTATATATATAGAGTTTAGATAAAGGGTTATTTTTTTTACCTTAATTACTGTAACTGTCTTTACAACATCACACACACACACACACACACACACACACACACACACGCACACACACACACACACACACACACACACACACACACACACATCAGCTACCGAAAAACCTCTAATCTGAACATAGGCCTCCCCCCTAAAACGCCACTTTGGAAGTCTATCGTAGGGGGTTTGTCATAATCATTTGCAAGCATGTCCCGTCTTAGTCCATGCCATTGCCTAGCATCAGTCGAGGCAATGGAATGGAATCAAGGAAAAATTGTTTTTTTTTTTTTTAATCTGGTTCTATAAAACCGGCACCAGGAAATAAAAAGCAGAGGATGGCCTAAGCCACGTTACATAAGAAGCTCCGCTTTGCCAGTACACTTAATATATAAAAGAACAGCCAAGTGCGAATAAGACTCACGCCCCGAGAGTTCCGAGTACACATTTTTATGTCCTTTAGCTATTTATATTAATTAAACAACATTTTACATGGCACAGTAGTATTTATTCTTCACTTTCCAATCGTTACTAAATCATGGAGGGTAATTCACAATAATCAAATTTTTTACTACTTTTGTCTTATAATCGGTTTTATGATATTACATAACACACATGTTTACATATTTTATGATAATACTTAGTAAAAAGCTCCCTAAAGCTAAGTGAGCATTACGATTTCAATTCGATGCGATTTTTAAACCGTGAAGTTAAAATCGCAAACGTTTGGTTTCGTAGTGCGTGGATTGTGGTATATTTAGAGCATGTAGAGGATTGTAGTATATATAAATAGAGCGATAATACAAGCCATAGCTTTATCTCGGATTGTGTACATCTAAGTATTAAAATGTTTTGAAATAAAAATCATAGATAGATAGATAACTCTTTATTGTCTTACCAATGAAATTTACATAACACATGAATGAATAAATCTTACATACTGGTGTAACAATGGGCGGTCTTATCGCTAATAGCGATCTCTTCCAGACAACCTTTGGATGGAAATTATGTTTATGTTTATATTTTCCATCCCGGTTCTACTCTTTAGGTACGGAACCCTATAAATAGGCCACGAACAATGCTATCGATGAATCTAACTTCATATTCAATAACTATCATTTTATCAAAGTTTTATCTCATAACTAGTACGTAGGTGTGAAATAGGATCACATTCGAATATTTCACAATCTATCTGCATGTAGAGGATGAATATATCTTCATTAACACTAACTAGTCACACGGCGCGAGAGCCCGCTTGTCAGGAATCGAGGTTGGATGCGCGTTACATGGTAGTGTAACATAAAGATACATTAGGGAAATAAAACATTGTCAGCATAACAAAGTAGATCTAAAAAACTAAACTATACCTAAGAGCATAAAATAAATAGTAATTGAAAAAAAGTAATATTGTATATAAAAATTGAGTCATAAATAAAACACAGAATTTAGATTACCTTCTGCGGGAAGCGCACCCAAAAAGCTGGCAACATTATATTATTCAACATATCATATTGTATCATATATATTTATATCCTTTTTATCACTCTTTTAATATTCTTTATATAATCATATAAAATTTTAATATATACAAATTTGTTTAGAATTTATACTTGCTAATTTACTTGCATGCAGTATTCACCAATAATTGTAATGACATTCAGCCTTTATGTAATGTAATGTTTGTATTATTATTGTAATAGTGTACATTATGAAGGTGATCAATAAATAAATAATAAATAAATGAATAAGAATTAGTTAATCAATTCATGTCAAAAAGTTACGTTATACTCGTGTCAACTTGTTGATTATGAACATTGTACGAAATGATTTAATGAATTATTTGATTTTCATTTTTTTCATTGATGAATTGAATGATTGTAAAACTTCTGCTAAATTGTCATCACGTATAAATATTCCGCAAGTAATGACAAAAAGAAAAATAACGAGTGTGCTTTAGACCACACGTATGAGGTAAAACTTCTTCAGTTTCATCAATCGGCAAGTATAATTTTGTTGTTGCGTTGTTAATGTCGCCAGCTTGACAATTGTCATTTAACCGGACATGCCAACATAATATTTCAAACCTTTAGTAATTTTGAACTTTGTTATGTTGACAATGGAGATCTACGTCAACCAACAACTTTCAATTTCCGTTCGCCTCGTTATACATGACCAGCTTACTCCCCAAACCAAGCGTGCGTAAAGAAGTTTTACTTCGAAAAGTAGCTCAAGGCAATTGCATATAAAAACATTTATTTTTATACGTTAGTAAAAAAATGCAAGGCAGCCATAAATCTGTTAGCATATTAATTTAATTTTACGTCTTAATTTTTATTACTGTTTTATAAATTAGTTTAAAAATTGCTTCACTTATAAATAGCTAGGTGTATTTAAGCGTGTGATATTAAGTATAATGCATCGCGTTTAATATTAATGTATTGCTTAAATTAAAATGTGGGACATTTTATTACTAACCTATGCATGGAATATGTTAAATATTATGTTTCATGACATGAAAGTAATTATAAAGACGAGTACCATGTTGGGTGATTTTTTATTAATATGACGGCAGCAACGTCCTGCTATAAACTCTATGTGCAGCGGGCAGTACCGTAATTTACCCTGTGGTGGCATTTAAATTTATTACAGTGCCAACACCGGCAACTGTCATCGCTGCCTCGCCCATCTGGCTATATAAATCGAGCACTCGGTGTACTACGATCATTCTTGTTCCAGACACGGCCCGGTGCGCACGCTGAAGGCTTATAGTTATATAGGTTGCAACCTACACACAACCCGTTCTGCCTATAAATATTTGTTTTTGTATGTTTTAGAAACATTCTGTACCTATCTTCTGCTTTTAAATAAAACTAGATTAATATTTTCAAATTTTTGTATGTCGTTTTAACTAATAGGACACTTATATATAGTGTTACATGTAGGTATGTATGTATAATCTTTTGATCTCGTAGTAGTAGAAATATAACGCTTTATAAAATTAATAACCACGAAGCTCACGTCAATTAAAAGTATAAATTACTCCAACCAGGTTTCGGACATATTTGTCGTTGTTCTTCTAGGAGTCAGTTACTACGCAACTCACAGCGGCTTTCGAGAGCGTCAACACGTTTTCAAACTAAATATCTAACATTATTTTCTTTTATTTTATCTTAAATAAATATTGTCTTTAATTAGAGCATTTGTTCGCTCGCTGGTTTCTTACAGCACGGTGTGACAGCCGGCCACAGATAGAGATAGTGGCGTCGGCCGAGCATTTGCATTCTCGCGCCACACAGAGAGACCACCGCTGCGCCGACTTTTGTTTTATTTCTAAAGTTTAACACCTAGGGTTAACTATTACAGTGAGTAATTTAAATACAACTGTGTATTTAATAATTAAATGTGTAATTGAACCGATCGGTGGCGCGCGAGAAACGGTTGTAAAGTTAAAGCTAAAATTTACGGCTAAATACCGTTATTAAGCAATCAACATTTATATTGAACTAGCTGTGCCCCGCGGTTTCACCCACGTGGTGAAAATTTTCTATACTTTCTTAGCTTTTTCTTTCATAAGAACCTTCTCCTGAAAATAAAAAACACAATAAAAAAAAGAATTACCGATAATGTTCTGCCCGTTCACGTGATGCGATGACCAAGGGCTTCATTTTTATATATTAAGATTTATATCTGTGTAAAATAGCTGATACATTTCTATATACATTCAATTGGCTTCATTTTCTAGTTATGAGCGCTGAGAATTATTGTGTATTACTTTAAAAAAACGATGGTTTTTCTTCCTGTGTATGATGTGTTAATATATCATTGCCTTGTTAGGTATGACAAGTCAATCTATACATAGGTATAAAATTCAAAGTGCTGACTGACTGACTGACTTATATATCAACACACAGCCTAAACCACTGGTCCTAGAGACTTAAAATTTGCAGGGTGTGTTCTTTGTAAAGTGTAGGTATCCATTAAGATAGGATTTTTCGAAATTTCATCCCTAAGAGGGTGAAATGGGTGGTTGAATTATCTATGAAAAATTTTCTTTTTCGTTTCCTATAGGCCACGCGGGCGAAGCCACGGGCAGAAGTATTCTATAAATGCCTTATTTCAATTTCATCTGCGAGGCCAATTAAAAACATATTGTTTCTGTTTGTTATGAAAAGAATATAAATTAAGTACCAACTTAACGACATGAAACCTTGAAACCCTGAAAAAAGTTTTATTTTTCCCCATTCCCATTCTATTTATTTGTCACCGCGTGTAAACCGTCGTAAGGAATTTCATTAAAATCTAGCTTTAAACCAAAGCCTGGCTTTCTATTCGACTGATAATGAAATCGCTGAAAATTCCGAATTAACTTCATAAAGAAAAGGGCCGCAGAAAGGATCATTGATATTGGGGATTAGCTTAGAAAAATCTCTAAAACAAGAACCTATCATTTTGGTAAAATATCAATATTTTAAACATTTGACCATTGTATTTTATTTAATTATGTATATATTATCTATATTGTAGTATTCATTACAATTTGTATTTTATTAAATTTGTAAAATATGTATATTCGTACCTTAGTAGTTGTTATAGGTTTATTTTAATTTATATGATGATCCAAATCAATGTTCAAAATTATGCTCATTTCCTTATATGCACGCCTAATCAAATTGTTTCTCTGCACGCCTTGGTTGACTGGTAGAAAATGCTGTTAGCATTAAGTCCTCCTTTGAACTTTTACATGTGCATAAAGTATTAAATAAATAAATAAAATATATTGTTGGAACTTAAAAAAACATAATCAAATATCGTTTAATGAACACAGCTACCTATTTATATGATTAACATAGCGGATATTGAAGTCCAAATTTCACCTCCCTGCCGACGTCCCTGACACAAGCTAATACAAAAAATGACTCATTATTAACTCTGACATGAGAAAAATAAGTCCGTGGTGAAATTTGCATTTTCGTGCGACATGAAACTATGAAAGTGCTTGGTACTTGCACGGTTTTAAAACACAAATTTTTTAATGAATTCGCACAAAGTTTACATGCTTGACTTAAAGTAAGCCAAAGATTTAAAGTTAAGTATACAAGCTGTGATTTTAAACAATGAATATAAGTTAAATACTTTCCTGCAAGTGGACAGTTGCTTATCCATATACTAAATTATAATAATAATAACGCCAACGATCACATACATGGTACCTGGACCCTAACTAGGATTCCCTGTGTCTAGGGACCCAGGAACGACGAGGACCATGGTCCCAGAACACCCAGACTCAGAACAAGTATTTGCGCTTTTTGTCTGTGCGCAAATCCTTGTCCTACCGGGGGAATCAAACCCGCCGCCTCCGGGTTATGAGCCGGCCCGCTCAACCACCACACCACAGAGGACCCACTTGACATGATTTTAATGATTTTAAATGGGTGTTTTAGAGTCTTAATAAATTTTATCTCTTTAGCGACCATTATAGACCTATATTTAGTATACAGGCGTTTTTGAACGCCTATTCAAAGTCAAAGTCAAAAGATTTATTGCAAATAGGCTAATTTTAGCACTTTTACAAGTCAAAATTATATAAGGTACTTAAAATTAAGTTATTTCACTAAGCATATAAAATTACAAAGTGCTTATTGTCAAATAATATAGCAAGCCCATTACAATATATGAGTTTGAAAAAAAAGCAGTTCTCTTATTGTATCTCAAATAGCTTTATACGATCTAATCCTCTACTTCTGTTGTCTTTAACTGGCCTGATAGCTTAGTTAGTAGTAGCTCTGCCTTCCGAACTATAGGTCGCGAGTTCGAATTTCACCCAGGGCAAACATTTGTGTGATGAACACAGGTGTTGGTTCCGTGTCTGGGTGTTTTATTGTATACTATGTATGTATTTACGTAGTAAGAAAGCACTATGAAAAAATTTAGGTGCATTAAATAAATAACGAGAATAAAAAACGAGTGTACTTTATACCACACAACTGAAGTAAAACTTCTATACAAAACGTAACTCTCTCTCTTTCTATCTTCACCAACTTCTATCTCCCTCTCAACTTCCATTCGCCTCGCCCGATCAATTTCTGTAAAGCTCTCGTCACGCATTCACCAGCTTACTCCCGAAATCAAGCGTGCGTAAAAAAGCTTTAATTCAAAAATCCTTATTTATATTTAAAATGGCATTCATATCTAGATAGAATGTAGATCCTTGTTTGTAACCTTAAAAGGTTTAGTTTGGCTCACTGCTCCACTTTGGTAATTAACACGTAGATGTAACGTGCCAGTGACTGCTTTACTGGATAGGATTACGGGACTTCATTTTGTAGATTTATTTTTATGTTTTGGCTCCACACTTTTGTGTATTTAGCCAGTGTCAAGTAATTGATAATTTTTCAAGTTAATGATATTTACGCAAATATGTGTCATGTCACAGTCGAAGTCATAGTCAAGTCATAGTCTAGTCAAAGTCATACTCCTAGTAAAGTGGTAGCAACTTTACTTGAAGCTATGGAGTTTTGGAAACAACACGAAAAAAAACGTTTCACCATCATTATACCACTTTCCCACACTCATGCCTGTAATCCAGCGCTTAACGAATAAAATGCCACCAATTTTATACACTAACACTGAAAATAACACAAGTTTTGGAAAATAATACAATGCGGCGACGCGATCTTTTTTTTTTCCCGCCAAAACTCCCATTTTGTAGTTGGACGTTACGGAACTCTGTTGTAGGTAAGTTCTGAACGTTGTTAAAATAATTCAGATTTTTTTTTCGTCTCCTATGATTGTTTTATTATTTCAAATTAATAAAACTTTAATCTGCTTTGTTAGGCTTAAATAATCTTATTTTGTATTTATACGTTGCGGAACTTTGAATAACGAGGTAATTTTTTCAATTAATTTTGGCTTTTTTTCGTCTTCTATATATGATTCTTTTAATTATTCAAATTAATAATAAATCTGCTTTGTTAGATTTTAAGAAAACAATTTTTTAGTTGGGCGTTGTGAAGCTTTGAATAACAAAGCCAAAAAAAATATATTTTGGGTTATTTTCGTCTCCTATGATAACTTTGTCGCTTCAAGCTAGTAACCCTGATCTATATTGGTGGTTAGTTAATTTAGCAACATCTATCGATTGCGCATTCTGCTATTTCTGATGCTATCACAAAAAATAGATACTCAAGAAGACAACGGTCTTCAAAAGAATTTCGGCTTTACGTACTATTTATTTGTTCATTGCATCACATAGTTTTTTAAGGAATAAGAGCAAAATTCCAGGTCAACATTAAAAATTCAAATTGGCTTGCAGTCAACAATAAAATTAAACCATACCATAATTTAACGAGAGAAGAACAATCAAATAATTGCACATGTTTTCTAAAATAACACATCAATTACCAATAAGTCATACGTCGTCAGTGCCCATTATATCCTTTAATTCCACAAAAAACCGACTCGCATTGTTTTCTCCATAACGAAGTTTTCGAAGACATAATATTGACAAAATTATTGATCATTCAGAAAATTAAAATGATATTTAATCCTTTGAAACAAGATTGAAAGTAGAGAATTTTCGGTGATCGAACGCAAAGTTACGTTTGTTTCTTGTTTAAATAATTGGCAAAGATGAGGTAGCCCAGAGCAGTATGTTCGTTGGCTTACATCCGTACGATCAAAACCTGGAAATTCTAAATTACAAGGTTGTTAATGAGAATCTTCTTTAATAAATTACCTTCTGAATTGGAAGCGATATAATGACGCCAATTAATTCTCTGAGCATAATTTATTGGTGCTGCTTAGAGCTTTGTGACGTTTGCGTAGGTGGTGATTTTATAAATCACCAAAGGCGGGTAAATAAGGGCGGGGCTCGGAATACTTTTTTATATAAGGTGCTTGTTATTTAAGACAACATTTTTGTAGATGTCACCTTAGTTTATCGAACTTTGATTTTGTTTAAATTTATACTTCAGTTGTATTGAAGTTCTTTTCTTTTCTGAAAGCCGTCAATTGGGTCGCACATTTAAAGGCCTTTATAATAGTAACTAATCAATAACTTGGGTTGAACGCCTGTCGAATGCTGTATTTAGCTAAACAATTATTATATATAAAATTATATATAAAAATGATGGGTATGTGGGATTCAAACCCATTAAAACCCCTCCGTGAGCCCTCGTCCGCCGTAAGGGGTCACGACTGCAGTCCAGCCAACTCGCCCCCGGACAACTCGCCCCCCGGCCAACTCGCCCCCAAACAAAATAAAATAAAGCCTAAAAATCAGCAATTTTCAATAAAAAATTAAAAGTCGAATATCTTGAAAAGGGTTAAGTTTAGGCTAGGGTGTTTCAAAGTGAAATAAGTCAGAAATGATGAGTACCTACTCCACGCCCTTAACGGATCTAGCACCCTGTATACATCCAACATTCCTTGGATTATTGTGCTCTCCAATTTAATGCAGTTCGTGACACATTTTTAAAATTATGATATACGTACACATTTTTACAATGAACAAGCTTTATTTTCCCATATTTTTATGCTCACAGCCCACAGCTGTGTCAAACATTATTGTAGAATGTAGTACCCACAGCTGCCGCAAATATGATAATAATTTCGACTAATTTGGTGCTAATTTAACCTACCAGCTGTCTTTACAGGATAATTTTCACACTGTAGTTCTATTAGTTGACAATCTGCCACAGTCCATCGATTGTAAAGCGGTGAATTTTAATCTATACATATAAAATTCAAAGTACTGACTGACTTATATATCAACGCACAGCCTAAGCCGCTGGTCCTAGAGACTTCAAATTTGGAGGGTGTGTTCTTTGTAAAGTGTGGGTATCCACTAAGAATGGGTTTTTCAAAACTCCATCCCTAAGAGAGTGAAATGGGTGGTTGAATGGGGGCTACCATTATAAGCGTCACCAGATGGCGCTATTGTTGCGACAGTCCCAGGCTGTCAAAAGTCTAAGTAATATTGGTGTTATCTCATTAGGTTTGTCCCGTATTTCTCTACTAAAATAACGAAATAAGCTACTAAAAACATGCCACAAAACTGTGTTGTGTTCAGAAAACAAAGGTGGGCATAAGTTTCCCCAAGATAAATCACTTTTAAAACAGTGGTTAGTGGCGATTCGGCGAGATAAATTCAAGCCTTCAAAATACTCAGTTGTTTGTAAAAAACACTTCAGCCCCAAAGATTATGCTCTACCCAAGGAGTCATATGAAGAAATACGTAAGTTATATACATGTTCACATTAAATTATTTAGCACGCTGAGTACCAAACACGCTTAGTAATATTTGTAAGCAACTTGCATATAATTAACATAAAAACACTTTTTGTTGTACATTTTGGACATAATTTGTGGTTGTTAGTTTATTGTATTTGTATAGTTTATTATAAATAAGTGAAGTTTAATCATTTATAACCAAAATCTAAAAAATGCATGACAAATTTTATATTATTTTAATAATATTTTATACAAGTAAATATACTACTTTAACAATATGCATAACATGATAGCTAATAACTTTATTACAGTGTCAACATACAAATCTTACAATGTAGTGTTTTTTTTTTGTTTCAGCAAGGTATTTTCTAAAAAAAACATGCAGTACCAAGCAAGTTTGCATGGAATAACTTTAGGAGTAGCAATATTATTGCAAAGAAGCGTGAAGAAAGAGCTTTAAAAAGAGAAGAAAAGAAAATACAGATAGCATCTAAATTAACCTATCACCCAGTTAATACTTCAAACATACACCTTGAAGAGCAGATTGGGTCTGAAGTGGAGCTGTCATGTGTAGAAATTGAGCCTTCAAATAAGGATGTTGAGATTCAATGTTTATTGGTCTCTTGTGACAATGACAGTATGATGTCTGAATATAAGAAAACTGTAAGTTGTACAGAAAAACAACACGAAAACCTTGAAGATAAAAAACATGCTGGTGTGGTACATTTTTACACAGATTTTGAAGACTATGTACATTTTATGTTTGTTTTTAATCTTTTTGGTGAAGAAGTAAACAACTTAAAATACTACCCAACATTCAAGGCATCTAAAAGACAACATATGTTATCACCTTGCAATGAATTTTACTTAACATTAATAAAGATAAGACGTAATATGTGCAACAGAGCTATCTCTAGCGATGCTCTATCATTTCGATATTGGCAAACCACTTGTAAGCAATATTTTTATAACTTGGATAAACTATTTATACTGCAAATTTAAAGACCTCAATCTATGGGTTCCTAAAGCAGTAATTGATAAGAATGCACTATTTCAAAATAAATCCAATCCATGCACGGTCATTATTGACCACACAGAAATAAAAATAGATAAACCTAAAAACCCAGTCTCGCAGCAATGCATGCTTATTAATTTTAGAAATAACATAGTATAGTGATGCTCTATACTTCGATTTTATCAAGAACATAAATTTGTAAAATTCTGATTGAATAATGGTTGAAAGTTTTGAAATGGTTTGTGTAAGATAACACATTGTTAGTGCCCAAACTCGTGGATGCACTACCATGCATCAAGATTTTAAAAAAATATTTAAGTACCAATTCAGCAATTAAATAAAAACACTTAATTCATTTTAATTTTTTTTATTTGTATCCATACAGTTTTCTTCCTATAACAGGCAACATGTGTTTGAAGTAAAAATCTGTCACTTTAGGGATGATGATGTCATTGATAATTTTATCATATCTGTTCACAATTATTCTTTTCTCATCTTTGTTTGTCCATACAAAAAAATCATATTGCCTATTAGTAACAAGTAGCTAAGTTTGTATTTGTAGATAATATGAACTGTTATTTTTCAAACACAGTTGATTATTTATCAATTCTAAATGAGAATAATTTTCAGCATTTATAAAATCATCTCTTATCAAGAAGGAAACTTCACCTCCAAAGTTGTTAAATCACCTATCAAACCATCAGGTGATGCTGCAATATATGGATACTTTAGAGAAATAACTATACCACACTTCTGCACCTTGTTGTAAGACATAGCCTCATATGATTCTATTGAAGTAGCTTCATTCGCTTTCCCCCACTCCAATGCTAAAGCGGTAAACTCTTTTGTGAACACAATATCTTCAGCATATTTTGACTGATCTCTTTTTTCTGTGAATTTACATATGTTGCCTACATGAGAAGCAGTAACTCTTATAGATCTCTCTATATGCCACAGTTTACATAGTGACTGGTGCCTTGTTTGGTGCTCTATCGCATCTGCTTCTTCAGAAGTGACCTGTAGATGTAGAAGGTATTAAAATAAGAGTTTGTAATATTAGTAGTAATTTAGATGATTTGTAAGTTACTTGTTACTTATAGTCTTGTCTATGTTAACTAATCAATAAATGTTATCAAAAGGTAACTAACAGTTATTCGGTTCAGAATGTATTGGAAATGCAGAGGTTCTTTTAAATAGTGATGGTCATTTACTAAGCCCACGAAGCAAGCAACGGGGATCACACCATTCATGCCTGTTGGAAAAATCAGAGTTAATCAAATGAATATTTAAGTATATTAAATGTTAGTAAGTATGTATTAGTAATTATAAGCCATGTTATGAGTATAAAAATATAAGCAGACAACTCAATAAGCTTCTCCTTGAAGATGGTAAATAATACCTAAGCATTTCCCCTTCAATGAACAATAATTTATGACTTTGCTTTGAACAAAATTATTCCACTCTTCGGCACTGCATGTGGTTTCTGGTCGTGGGGCGAAACACATGTTGCTTTTTTTTCTTTTAGTAACATTGTACTCTTCTATCTCAAACCTTAGGTCTTCTGCTTTTTTAGGAGAAGAGTTCAATTTCATTTTCTTTGGTTCATGCCATATCTGTTTGATTTCAGTAGGACTTTTTTTAATGCACCATTCTTGAAGCTCTCTAAACCTTAAAATTGCATAAGTTACACATGCAACATGCTTACAATCAGCCTTTGGTCCTTTGCCAGACACACACTCACACATAGATTGAACAATAACACCATCACCACTCTTTTTGAAAGCAATACTTACAAAATATGTAAGAGATTTAGAATTTTCAGAGTGCACTTGTCCTTTAAAAAACAAATAATCTTTAGATGATGTTGTCACCAGAGCTAGGATATATTTATTAAGCATCATGTTATAGCCTTTCCGGTGAACAGCAGCATACTTTGTAAGTCCAGCATTATCTTTATATGTTTCCAGATAATAACTATTAATGCAAATAATATCTAGCTCTGGTGTTATGCTTTTCTGAGCAACGCTAGTATATATCGCATCTTCAGGCCATTCTACAATAAATTTTTGCTCACATTGCGGCTCATCTGATAGGAAATTTTTAAAATTATCATTTCTGTCATTGTCTTCAAGCCTGCAAGAGAAACAAATTAGTTTAGAGCTTGTTAGCTTTAATTCAATTTCATGCTTTGACTGGACAAATAACCTTTACCCCTTACCTTTGTATAAGTTTTTCTTTTGTTCCACTTACTTTAGCACCTTTTTTCCTTAACTCCGACCGTAATTCATCTACTCTCATTACACCATACCTTGAATTGTTCATAATGGACCACTATTGAATAAATAAAAATAAAAAATCTCACGAAACTATAGATTTCGCGGTGTTTTTCAAATTTCCTTGGACTGTCGTAACTGTAGCGCCACCTGGTGATTTTTTTTTTACAGGTAGCCCCCATTATATATGAAAATAATCATCTTTATTTCCTATAGGCCACGCGGACAGAAGCTAGTATAATATAAAGATGCGTTTATTAAATACGTCACAAACTTTCTTTAAAAGGTTCAAATTAGCACACTTCTCACTCCCACCCTTTCATTTAACATTTATAAGAAAAGGATAACCGATGGTAACTAACTAAGAACAATTTAACCACTGATAATAAGGGTAATACGTAATTCATATTGGAATCTAATTGCACCGAATTACAGGCCATCGCGTCGCGCGTGGAAACTTAAAAATGTGTAAAAAAGTGCAAAAGTAGGTTGTTAAAAAGTACAGATTGGGTGTTAAAAAGTACAGATTGGGTGTTAAAAAGTGCAGATTGGGTGTTAAAAGTGCAAAAGGCTTATTAAGGCCTCGTTATGTCGGCAAGTGTTGCGCACGCGACGATTTTGTAGCGTAACGTTGCTTATTAACATGCCAAATTCGGGATATTGGCAGTCATCGGTGCTGGTAATGGAAGCAATTCATCATCATCAGTGGAACTTGATGAGAATACCAATGGGTGCCTTCAGGGCTTAGAGTTTTCAGAAGTGGCTTTTATTAAAAGTTATTAAAAGACTTGATTTTTTATGGACTTAGCTGATATGAGACAAATTGCCCGAATATTTTTTAGTTTTAATATTTTATTTATCCGTTCATTCTTATTATTACCCGGGCATCGGAAGATACGTTAAGCCATCGGTTCCATCGTTAAGCAAAGTCAGAAGCCTTTGTGCGGCTTAAAAATTCTGACACCATGGCTGACTGCTAGCCTAAGGTCCGTATTACAGAACGATGCTCAGTCATCGATCGGTGCTCAAGCAGAGATTTCATTCATAAAGTGATCAATTAGTGAATGAAATCTCTGCTTAAGCACTAATCGATGACTGAGCATTGTTATGTTATACGGACCTTAGAGCTTACGAGAAGAAGTACATAGAATAAATAAATAAATAAAATAAATATTTGTGGACATTTCACACAGCGCCATCTAGCCCCAAACTAAGCAAAACTTGTACTATGGGTACCAGATAACTGACACAATACATGATACTTTTTGTTTGTGACATACACATAGAATACAATAACACTCAGACACTGAACAAACATCGATGTTCATTACACAAATGTTTGTTTGAAGGCAGGGTTACTGCCAACTGAGCTATTGGGTCAGTATGAAATTAGTAAGTAATCTAAACCTCAAGAATCTAAAGTAATGTCACTAGAAATAAGTGCTTGTCGCAGTATTATATTTACTTTCGAAAAAAGCTTTCTATCTCTGTCTATTGGTAGTATTTATATCATTCTAAAATTATTTTAATGACTAACTACTCTTTAGGTAAGTTCCTATATAATAGTTTGAACCTTGGATGCCTTAAAGAAGGACACAGGATAATTGACCTATAGCAGTAGAGCTGATATTCAAAGAAACTGAAAGTTGAATAAGGCTGAATTTTTTTCATTTTTTTTTTATATTAGTGAATGATGTGACGAACTAGTCGTTTACCTGATGTTAAGCAACACGGCCGCCCATTACAGAACAGTGTCACTCGGAACCCCAAAAGATAGAGTTTCACGCGACACTGCACTGCGCACATCATCCTGTGACATCAGCACAGACTGGTAATAAAATTACTCGACTGTGAGATCAGATCATAAAGTCTCATTTGCCCAGTAATTTTGCTAGCTACAGTGCCCTTCAAACCAGAACACAGTAGTGCTTGCACACTACTGCTTGGCGGCAGAATAACTGGCAGAGCGGTGGTACCTACCTAGACGAACTTTGCAACAAAGTCCTACCACCTAGAATTGAATACCTTACCACCTTGAATGCAAATTATTGTTTGATATCTCATGCATAATTAATCTTTATTATTTTTAATAGACATTTTTTTAAATAAGATACGTTGGTCAATTATTTTTTCTCTAATTGGACTAATTGGATAAGTGTATTCTATGAATGAAATTAATCTACCATGAACTTTTCGGTGACGAGTTTATAAACAGATAAATGAATCCAACAGCATTGCTCAAATTATTAAAAAACGTGAAGAACGAAAATCAAAAGACTTAGGAATCACAAATGCATAGAACGTGCGAAGCCAAAATTACCTCAGAGGGGAAAAAAAACAAATGCAATGTGACTACAAAAAATAAACAATCGAATGGTAGAATAAATCAGAATGCGTAGTTCTTAATAAGTGACATGCTATTGAGTCTACAAAAAATTACGTCACTCTCACAAAATATTTTCCCTATTAGTACAAAAAGATGTCGTGGGAAACACCCGATGTATGGCCAGTAGGATAAGTACAAATGCAGCTTTTGAGTACTTATATCAAAACTATTGTCACTTTCACAAAATATTTTTACCTAATCTGTACAAATAGATATCACGGGAAACACCCGATGTATGGCCAGGAGCATACACACAAATGTAGCTTTTGAGTACTTATATCAAAACTAACGACACTTTCACAAAATATTTTTACCTAATCTGTACAAATAGATATCACGGGAAACACCCGATGTATGGCCAGGAGCATACATAAAAATGTAGCTTTTGAGTACTTATATCAAAAATAACGTCACTTTCACAAAATATTTTTACCTAATCTGTACAAATAGATATCACGGGAAACACCCGATGTATGGCCAGGAGCATACATAAAAATGTAGCTTTTGAGTACTTATATCAAAAATAACGTCACTTTCACAAAATATTTTTACCTAATCTGTACAAATAGATATCACGGGAAACACCCGATGTATGGCCAGTAGCATACATAAATGCAACTTTTGAGTACTTATATCAAAACTAACGTCACTTTCACAAAATATTTTTACCTGATCTGTACAAATAGATATCACGGGAAACACCCGATGTATGGCCAGGAGCATACATAAAAATGTAGCTTTTGAGTACTTATATAAAAAATAACGTCACTTTCGCAAAATATTTTTACCTAATCTGTACAAATAGATATCACGGGAAACACCCGATGTATGGCCAGGAGCATACATACAAATGTAGCTTTTGAGTACTTATATAAAAAATAACGTCACTTTCACAAAATATTTTTACCTAATCTGTACAAAGAGATATCACGGGAAACACCCGATGTATGGCCAGTAGCATACATAAATGCAACTTATGAGTACTTATATCAAAACTAACATCATATTCACAACATATTTTTACCTAATCTGTACAAATAGATATCACGGGAAACACCCGATGTATGGCCAGGAGCATACATACAAATGCAACTTTTGAGTACTTATATAAAAAATAACGTCACTTTCACAAAATATTTTTTCCCAACCAAAGCAAAAAAATATCGCAGGAAACTCCCGATGTATAGCCAGGAGCATACATGCAAATGCAATTCCGTGTGCAAATTGCCAAACAATACCGTAACCGAACCGAACAAAAACAATAATGAGCAAACCTGCATGTAACTACCACATAAACTTATTTAGGCCTATGAGCCGGGAATAGAGTTAGTTAGACTAGAAGTAGCACTGCCAAACTGAGGCAGACAAAACTACACATAAATATAATTAAGTACCATGACTTTATTCAAATGGATAAGTAAAATGATTTTTTTGTAATCACACTAATATTATAAAGGCGAAAGTTTGTACGTGTGTATGTGTGTATGTTTGTTACTCCTTCACGTTCAAACGGCTGAATAGATTTGGATGAAATTCGGTACCAAGATAGCCTATACACTGGATTAACACATAGGCTACATTTTATCCCGGAAAAGTGAAATTTCCCGTGGGATGAGCAAATAGTTAAAATACTTTTTATCCACGGGCAAACCGCGGCGTGCAACTAGTCTTACATAAATTTATAACACATGGTACTACAATTGTAGTACCATGTCTTAAATATAACATAGTGTGACTGTTCTAGATATTCTCATTTGTATCTATGACGTCTTCCATCTCCTTTTTAGTAGTCATTTTGAGGTTAAAAATAAGTACCTGCGTACTAAAAGGAAGTACGAGATGCTAGTAGCTTTAGAAAATTTATTCCCTTCTGCGCTAAAGTTCAAAAAGCTCTTAAGTTCGGCACTTATTTAGAACGTACCCAAATGCATCACAGAATGAGCGTATTTGGGGTCAAATTTTAGTATAAACGGTCATTAGGTCCCTACTTAGCAAAAGTAAGAAAATCTACTGTCTATATCTAACTCTATCTAATTGAAAATCTGCCCAAAGAATTTATTCCTACTTACTCTTAAGGTACCACCGCTTTGCCAGTTATTCTGCCGCCAAGCGGTAGTCTGCAAGCACTACTGTGTCCCGGTTTGAAGGCACTAGTGAAATTACTGGGCAATTGAGACTTTATGATCTGATGTCACAGTCGAGTTATCTTATTACCAGACTGTGCTGATGTCCCAGGATGATATGCGCAGCGCAGTGTCACACGAAACTATATATTTTGGAGATCCGAGTGACACTATTCTGTTATGGGCGGCCGTATCACTTAACATCAGGTGAACGACTAGCTTGTCGCATCATTCGCTAATATAAAAAAAATATACTATTTATCTCTTCGGGGTTTTGTTCCTGTCCAGATGCCAAGCCCGGCCCGCGAGCTTATATTATCAATATTTATTCCTCCTTAGGGTTAGGCTTAAATACCCTTAGTGCACCCCTTATGAAAGAAAAACACCCCCTAAAAATCACGTCTCCATGTTCAGAGGTTTAGGCTGTACTACGCAGTACTATTATGTATTCTATGCCTGTACATTATTTGTTAGTCAGTCAGGAAAAACGTATTTATTAATATACTGGACTGGCCCGATAGCTCAGTTGGAGTAGCCCTGCCTTCTGAACTGTGGGTTGTGGGTTCGATTCCCACTCAGGACAAACATTTGTGTGATGAACATAGGTGTTTGTTCTGTGTCTGGGTGTCATATTGTATTCTATGTATGTATTTACAAACAAAAAACTATCTAAGTATTGTATCAGTTATCTGGTTCCCATAGCACAAGCTTTGCTTAGTTTGGGGCTAGATGGCGTTGTGTGAGATGTCCTCACATATTATTATTATTATACATAATGTTATCACAAAAGGATTCGTGACTTAGCTAGACGTGACTAAGCGTGACTAGCTAAATTTTATACGCATACTCAAATTTTGTGGCTTCAGTGAACTAAAGATGAAAATTACAAAAACTTCATCTAGTTTATTCTAACGTCAATAGAAGTAAGTATTAAAAACTGTGGAACTGTTCACACAACGTCTAAATTCCTAGATTTCTTTGTTACTTTCGTGATAAGATGTTATTAGACGCTCAAACTTGTGAAGCATAGTTTGCATTACTCCGCTTTAACTAGCGGTGAGATAAAAGGTTAACATTGCTTTGATATTGTGAGTGCAAGTTATATGATGTAGCGATTTGGTACATCTAAATAATAGGTCTTTACCTATGAAATTGCCGTATTGCAGTACAGACTTTTTCAAACAAAAAAAAGTTTTGATTGGCTATGAATTCTAAATTCAAATTAATTTTGTTTTAAAATTATGACATTCTATTTACAATATAAGTCTTTTGTTTATTGATTAGTGTTGTATTTTCATTACATTTCGCCATTTTTCCTCATAATGGATACTTTGAAATTTCGTGTAATTATGGAATATGAGTTCCGTCGTGGCACCAACGCGGCACAAACGACACGTAACATCAACGACGTTTACGGAGAGAACTGTACAAACGAACGTACAACCCGTTATTGGTTTGCTCGGTTCCGTTCTGGGAATTTTGCCTTGAAAAATGAACCTCGTGGTCGTCCGGAAACTTTGGTCAACAATGATGAATTACAGGCGATTGTGGAAGCTGATGAATCTCAATCTACAGCTGAGCTAGCAGCAGCTTTTGATGTGAGCATCAAAACAATATTGGTCCATTTGCGACAGATTGGCAAGATAAAAAAGCTTGATAGGTGGGTGCCCCACGAACTTAACGATCGCCAGCGCAACGTACGCGTCGAGACTTGCCTTGCGCTGCTTAACAGGCACAGAAATGAAGGAATTTTGAACCGAATTGTTACGTGCGACGAAAAATGGATTCTTTTTGACAATCGAAAGCGATCAGCAAGTTGGTTCGATCCTGGTTCGGTACCAAAGCAATGTGCTAAACGAAAAATGACCCCTAGAAAGGTGATGGTCACAGTTTGGTGGTCTAGTGCTGGTGTGATTCATCATAGCTTTTTACAAAAGGGCGAGAGCATTACTGCAGATATGTACATTGAAGAACTGACCACAATGATGGCGAAACTCGCACGTCTGCAACCAGCTTTGGTCAATCGGTCGTCTCCACTGCTACTTCACGACAACGCGCGACCCCATTCTGCACAACAGACCGTCTCTAAGCTGCATGAGTTGGGTTTGGAAGCTCTCCCTCATCCGCCATACTCACCAGATCTTGCGCCTACTGACTATTACTTTTTCCAAAATTTGGACAACTTTTTAGCGGGAAAAAAATTCTATTCCCGAGAGGCAGTACAAAACGCCTTTGAAGAGTTTGTTGTCTCCCGTCCTGCTGATTTTTTCAAGAAGAGCATCCATAAACTGCCACAGCGTTGGCAAAGATGCATTGATTGCAGGGGTGATTACTTTGAATAAAAGAAATAAATAAGTTCGAAAAAAAAATACTTTAACTTTTTTCAAACAAAACGGCAATTTCATAGGTAAAGACCATATATATAACTCAAAGGTGCTGACTGACTGACATAGTGATCTATCAACGCACAGCCCAAACTACTGGACGGATCAGGCTGAAATTTGGCATGCAGGTAGATGTTATGACGTAGGCATCCGTTAAGAAAGGATTTTTTGAAATTCTACCCATAAGAGGGTGAAATGGGTGGTTGAATTATTTTCCCATAGGCCACGCCACTGCGGGCAGAAGCTCGTCATATATGAGAATTATAAATTTGTTCATAAGCTACTTCATTATACTGTATGTACTATTTTTTTAATTAATAATTATCGTAAATTATTTATTAATTTAATTATTTTTTTAAATTAATATTTATCGTATTTACCGTAAATCTACGCGCAATTTATGTATTTTTCATTTTCCGAAAATTTTCTGTTCTCGGTAGCTTCTTTTAATTTTTTGAAGTAAAACTTCTTTACGCCCTTGACTAGGGGAGTAAGCTGGTGAATGCGCAACGAGGCCAACGGAAGTTTAAAGTTGTTGGTTAACGTAGATTTCCATTATCAACACAAAAATTACCGGCCTAAAAATTTAAAACTCTTGGCGTAGTAGCTATAATAAAATTGTTATTAAAGATCTCATCACTTAAATATGAAAGGATGTTTGTGTATGTATGTTTGTCACCACTCAGCAGTGCAGAAACGCCTCTACGGATTTTGTTAAAAGTTTTGTGTAGGTATAGATATTTTCATAGTAAGTAGTAAAAAAGAAGTAACCGCAGGATAAACTTCCATTCCTAAGAAATTTCTGTATCATCTTGTTTATAAAATAAACGTAGTCTAAATTATTATAAAGTGGAAAGATTTGATTGTTTGCTTGCAGTGAATAGGCTCTAAAACTACTAAACCGATTTGAAAAAATATTTTACTATAAAATTAGAATCCTACATTATCCTTGATGGGCATAGGCGATAGACATATATGTAATACCCGTGCAAAGCCAGGGCGGGCCGCTAGTTGTGTAATACATTTAATACAAGCTTATAAAGAATGATAATAGTTGAAGAATGATATTAGTTCTGGACTAGATGGCGCTGTGCAAAATTTCCACACATATTTATTTATTTAATAAAAATTGATATCAAAAATTTACCATACATCTTCGCAATTAAGCCCCGCTCTATCTCATAGCTTAAACGCTTCCCAAATCTGAAATTCGTATAAGCTTTACGCCTTTGTAACAAAGGCCACATTCGCACCTTCCATTGTACTTATTTAACTACTAGATAATTATGATCCCACGATGGTGCCCTGCGTGACCGACACGCTGCTTGGGAACATAAATAAGCTTTATGTACTAATCGTTCATATCACATTTTACATATAAAATGATAATTTACTTGTATGTAAACAACTTAATTAAAGTAATTGGGGTTTGTAGTTAACGAATTTTTGTGTAATTACATTTGTTTTTGATTTGCCGGCTTGGTGTAGTTATACAGCCATTGTTGAGTACTGTACGATTTAATAATAGTACTAAATAAAAAATATTTATGCACAGAACAAAAAGCGCAAATACTAGTTCTGAGTCTGGGTGTTGTGGGACCATGGTCCTCGTAGTTCTAGGGTGGAAGTGACGATGCGATCGAAGGTGTAGCATGCTAGCCAAGTAAATACCTATTCACTCTTCTTTTAAACACGTCCGGGTCATATTTCGAAACACAGGCGCTGGCAGGGTTTTTAAAAAATATTTTAACGGCCTAGAATAAATTGTTATATTTTTATTATATTTAATTTTTCTAGTGTTAACACTTTTTAAACTTTCGCGTCTTGTACTCATATTATAAAGTTGCAACGGTTTAAAACATCGAGGTTAGTCAAAATTATGGTTTTGATATTTTTTTGTGCGCGATCTATTCGCGTTCTCGTTAACTTTATAGTAATGTTTTCTATATTATTTCCATTTTTTATAAATAGTCATTAATTTATTGCATTGTTTAGATTTTAATAAAAATAATAAGTTGGCAAGTTTAAGTATCTCAAATATAATGAGTTTATAAGAAAATAGCTAGAAACGGTTTTAATCCAAATTACACACTTGAAAAGTTACCTATAGGCCTAAAATGATGCGACGTAATTTATCGATTAAGTATATTATAAAATATAATTGGTGCAAATTCTTTTATTGTACATGTCGATTTTATTGTAAATTCGAAGCTGTATTTTTTTACAATTAAATTAATAAGTTAAATTGTAATTTAATTTACTATAGATTATATCATAGGATAATGAAAATCTAAAGAGACAAGATAATCGCAAAAGGAAGAGAGCGCGTTGATGTCTTTCTTTAGGCACATATTATCTTGATGGAATCAATGTTTTAAAAAAGTTTTTGTTTATTTATTTTTATTTATTTAAATTGATATTGTATTGACATAGTAATAATAATTAATTTATTGCAATTTGACATCATATATGATAACTAAAAATAATTAACTAGGTATAAGATGGATTAAAAAGTTTCTGAATTTGAAAGATTTAAGAGTTCCATTATTATTAGAATTTTTAAAGTGATCAGTTTAACGTTTTCAAATCAACATAAACTTACCCGAGAACCCGTGACGCGTCTTCTTAATTCGGCATTGGAAAAAAAAGTAGCATAAAAAACACTGGCTCTTTATAGATCCAATCAGAAAAAGTCCTTTTAAAAAATAGAACACCCAAAAATCAAAAAGGCGAATAATGTGCGCGACGGACGTTCTAGATTCGAATTCGGAACGCGTGCCGTTCCGTTGTACGCGGGCTCACTGCGCGAGTCGCGGGCCGCTTGTACCGACCGTGCCGGCCCCGCCTACCGCGGAACGGAACGGTGGGGACGATACACCTCTTAGCTTCTTCACACTTCCCTCATACCTACTAGAACGACCAATGCTGAGAGAGCTGCGCGACCCCCCACTGTTTTCTCGAGTGCTTTACAACGGACGCTTTTATGAAGGTCTTGCTTAAATGGTCGTACACGATCTTCCATTCGTGTGTTCGTTAATTCGATGATCAACCTTATTGCAATGAATTAAGAGTCAATGTATCGGTAGTTTCAAGTTGGTGAATGAGTGTTTCTGGTATTTCGCGGGGCGGAGTGCTAAAGACTGTCAAATAGATAATTCGTATAGGTATGGGAGTGGAAACGTTTAGGGCTTTGTTAGCAGGATTAAATTCTGTTAACAGTTGTTGTTACGTTCTCGTTTGGGTGAGATAAGTTGAATTTAGTTATTTGATATCACAGAACTGTGATTGCAATGCAACATGAGAAGTTTCATTAATAATTTGAAAATTTCCATAGTATAGAAACTCTCAAAAACATACAAATTTATGTTTCTCTCGGTTACAATAAGTTACGTAAGATTGCCTCGCAGATTTTTTTTTAAAGGGATGACGTGAAGAGCTAGCCGTTCGCCTGATGTTAAACGACACGGCTGCCCATATCAGCTGCAGTGTCACTCGGAACTCTAAAGTATAGAGCTTCGCGTGACACTGCACTGCGCACGACATCTTGAGACATCAGGACAATCTAGTAATAAGATTACTAAACTGTGAGATCAGATCATAAAGTCTCATTTGCCCAGTAACTTCACTAACTACAGTGCCCTTTAAACCGGAACACAGCAATGCTTGCGCACTACTGCTTGGTGACAGAATAACTGGCAAAGCGGTGGTACCTACCTAGACGTATAGTAGTAATACTACTAGTAGGTTACTGTTTAGAAAGTGTAATAATTCAGTATTCCTGCCCAAAATAAGTACACCAGGTAGGCTTTTGTGTTTTCTATGGAAATTATGAGACATCACTATGCTTTTCCAGAGTGAGATGAGCTTACACGCTTCTTTCCCAGCTTATGATATAAATCCAGCCATTATTTAAGCGGTTGAATTGAACTACTTACTGTGTGAATACTGTGTGAAAATAAAGACTTACTTTTCTTGTAATGATTTTCTATATCGTATAAATGGTTAGGTATAAAGATATCAGAATTTTTAGACTTCTCAAGGAATCTGTCATGGCTTAATAACTGCATTAGGACAACAACCTAGACTGACGACTTAATATGTCTTAAGTGGAATATAATAATATAATACAATATGTGTATGTGGGCATTTCACACAGCGCCATCTAGCCCCAAACTAAGCAAAGCTTGTACTATGGGAACCAGATAACTGATACAATACTTAGATACTTTTTGTTCGTAAATGCATACATAGAATACAATATAACACACCCAGACACAGAACAAACACCTATGTTCATCACACAAATATTTGTCCTGGGCGGGAACCGAACCCACAAATCACAGTTCAGAAGGCAGGGTTACTACCCACTGAGCTATCGGGCCAGTCAATAATGATGCTTTGACAAAAATCGATCTGAAAAACCGAGTTTCAGCACAAAATCTTCATAATCAAGTAAACTAATTACGTCAGCACCTCATTGATCTGGCCTGATAGCTCAGTTGCTAGTAAGTTGGCCTTCCGAACTGTGGGTTGTGGGTTCGATTCCCACTCAGGACAAACATTTGTGTGATGAACATAGGTGTGTATTCTATGTATGTATTTAAAAACAAAAAAGTATCTAAGTATTGTATCAGTTATCTGGTTCCCATAGTACAAGCTTTGCTTAGTTTGGGGCTAGATGGCGTTGTGCGAGATGTCCACATAAATTATTATATTATTATTATTGATGGACAGCCTCTATGGTGTGGTGGTTGAGCAGGTTGGCTCATAGCCCGGAGGCAGGTACGATTCCCGTGGCAAGCCAAGTTATACATGCTCTGAAAAAAAAAAAGCACAATAACTTGTTTTAAATCTGGGTATTGTGGGACCACGAGGGACACTGCAACCGATATGGGCAGCAGTGTCGCTTAATATCAAGCGAACGGCTTGCTCGTCACGTCATTCCTTAACATAAAAAACCATGGCCCTCGTAGTTCCTAGGTCTAGATACTAGGATCTAGGACAGGGTTTCCTAGTTAGGGTCCAGGATGTATGTTTGATCGTTGGGTGTTATTATTATTATTGAAGACAAACAAATGGAACCGTTTGTCAGAGCCTTTCACTAGGTGGTAGGACTTTGTTGCAAAGTTCGCTAGGTAGGTACCACCGCTTTGCCAGTTATTCTGCCGCCAAGCAGTAGTGCGCAAGCACTGCTGTGTTCCGGTTTGAAGGGCACTGTATCTAGTGAAATTACTGAGCAAATGAGACTTTATGATCTGATCTCACAGTTTAGTAATCTTATTACTAGATTGTGCTGATGTCTCTGGATGACGTGCGCAGTGCAGTGTCACGCGAACCTCTATACTTTAGAGTTCCGAGTGACACTGCAACTGATACGGGCAGCCGTGTCGTTTAACATCAGGCGAACGGCTAGCTCATCACGTCATTCCTTAACATAAAAAAAAAGCCATGGTCATTAGGTGTAACAAGCTTATTAATGGTTAGTGCAGACCGATGGCAGTGATGGCCACCGAGAAATAGGTGCGTAATGACCACGGCGCCAACAGCGTGACCAGAGTTGGCGTGTCCTATAGGTGGGGGGCGGAATATAAGGTATAAGCAACAGGGCTGTATTCAATCAAATCAAATAATATTTTATTGACATAAAAGATTTACATTTATTGAAGATTCCATTGACTCCTGAACTAGTTTATCACTGTATTTCAGGACCCATGGCTTCTCCCCTATTAAATGTATTCTAATAAATGTTCCCCTTTTCTATTTTTTTTATTATGTTGATTTACTACAGACTCCTGGGTCCGTGCTCTTTTTTAATAATAATAACGCCTAGCGATCACACACATAGATCCTGGACCCTTACTAGGATTCCCTGTGTCTAGGGAACCCAGGAACTACGAGAACCATGGTCCAACAACACCCAGACATAGAACAAGTATTTGCGCTTTTTTTTCGTGGCACAAATACTTGTCCTGCCTATGCCTATATACTAACATATTTGTTAGTTGATTTATTATTATAGAATGACCGATATTTTATTTTGAAACATACAACATAATATTATTTAATAAACATAAATAATAAAAAGGGAACTTAATCAAACAAACCACTACCAGTAGGCAAAGTGCCCAATGTGCTGGCAGCATTGCCACGTTGAATGGCAATGCTCAATCTTTGGCCGAAGTAGAGACCAGCATTTTGGTCACGCGTGGCTTCAACCAGACGTTTCGAAAGGTCTAGTCTTTGTTAGTTGTGTTATTATTATTTTTAACTAAATCAATACTGGAGGGGGATAATATATATTTATAAATCTCAATCGGTTCAGCCGTTTCGGAGGAGTATGGTAACAAACTCTGCAACACGATTTTTTTATAAATAATATAGATTACGAGCTTTTTCCCGCAGCTTCGCCCGCGGCGTGGCCTATGGAAAAATAATTCAACCACCCATTTCACCCTCATTAGGGTGGAATTTTGAAAAATCCTTCCTTAGCGGATGTCTACGTCATAACATCTACCTGCATGCCAAATTTCAGCCCGATCCGTCCAGTGGTTTGGGCTGTGCGTTGATAGATCACTATGTGAGTCAGTCAATCAGTCAGTCACCTTTGAGTTATATAGATTTAGATAAAAATCGGTTCAACCATTTCGGAGGATAACAAACACTGCAACATTATTTTTTTATTAATAATATAGATTATGTACATACGTTTATGCTCAGTGGCTTTTTTAAAATATGAAAACCACCGTCCATACATTACTGCGTTATTTTGTGGTTATGGTTGTTCCGTGATACTGTGGTGTTTCTCTCTCTCTCTCTTCAATAAAAAGTTTATCTATCTATCTCTTCTTCCTTGCACCAAAGACAAACGGACAGACGGGCGTGTCCTCCCATGACTGGTCGCACTCCACCGCAATTACAGCTTTACACTCCATAAAATATGTACGCGTAATGTCACCGCGGAATCGCAGGAAGACGGTGCGATAGGCGATAAGGCCAACCTGCAATTATAAATGGCATGCTACCATTACTGTTTAAATATTACATTTAAGGTTTAAAAAAATATATTGAAAGACACCTTTCTGATGGTAAACGTGATCTATACAAAACTTTATAATAATAATAATAATAACGCCCAACGATCACATACATAGATCCTAACTAGGATTCCCTGTGTCTAGGGACCCAGGAACTACGAGGACCATGGTCCCACAACACCCAGACTCAGAACAAGTATTTGCGCTTATTTTTTTCTGTGCACAAATACTTGTCCTGCCGCGGGAATTGACCCTGCCGCTTCCAGGTTATGAGCGGACCTGCGCAACCACCACACCGCAGAGGCTGTCAAACTTTGATAACAAATTTGATCCTCCGCCTACCCTGCAGTTCTAAGAGTAGTAAAGCCCCGCAGTTGTGTGTGATTTTTTTTGTGATGATCATGAACCAGAAGACGCAGCGTAGGCCGGCCCCTCACTAGGTGGCCCGACGACCTGGTCAGAACCGTGTGGAGCCAATGGATGCAGGAGGCAAGAAGTCGTTAAAAGTGGTGCTCTTCGGGAGAATACTATGTTCAGCAATCAGTCTTCAGGCTGTAGATGATGATGAGATGTGTTGAAAATTTTGGTTGGTAGCGTGCACGTTGGACCCGCGTAGTCAACAACAGTAGGAACCAATTCTCTTCCCCATATGCAGTACGTACCATTATGTAAAACAGATATAAATAAGTATTTAAATTGTTAAGATTTAAGCTATTATAGTTACTAAAATGGACTTTTGATTCACTCATATTCACTGATTCAAAAGCAAGTTCTTAAAGTTGATTGTCTGTTATTTAATTTTTAAAAAGTCACGAATCCGTCAATCATCATTTTAACTGGTTCACAAAAGTATCATTTAGTAGATTTCTAAAGTAGTAACTTATTTTACGATGATGGTAATAAAAAAAATAACAGTCTCCTGAAAACTGTTGCCAGCTGGACCCTTATTTGCGTAATTGGAGCAAAGGCTTTATACTCTGCGCTGATATATATTTTGGAGAAAGAACACGTGCGTCGGTTTTTGTGTTTACTTTAATATCTTTGCGTAACAATTTTTGACTGATCTGCTATACATACAAGGATGAAGGAGGCAATGGAGATTAACAATTAATGTGAGGAGTGTGAAAGCGTTTATAATCCTCCATGATCTATGATGATGATGTGTGAGTATTGATAGGTGCTCACAGATATCGTTTCAGTGTGGACAATTATAAAATACACCATTTTTGGTGAAATTTATTCGAAAAAAATTATTTGACAAGTTTCTACTCGATTGGTTCTCGCCTCGGGGATCCCAGAGCTGGCACATACTTCGCTTAGTCTTCTAATTCAGCGAGGTAATGCTGAGTGTATTTTTGAAACCTTACCACGCGATGGTAAGTTCGATAGCATATTCATTTGGTGAATGATGTTTTATTAGTTGTAACTTTTTATTTATAGAGTGCCTGTACATATTATTGTTTCAGTTAATAAATGAATTATTGGATAATAAGTAGATTTTCTTGTGCACGCAATTAAACTGTGGTCTTTTCTATATTAGCAACTTCAAACCTTACATTAAAAAAATGAAACTGCAAGCATACCCGGGAAGTTCCAACGTCTTAAAGGCATTAGCAGTTGTCAAATCCAGGTGTGGGTAATTAGAGCAGGGCACCAAAGTGTTTGTACTTTGTGTCCGCACCCGCGCCCGCTATCAGACAATCTGCGGGCACCCTCAAATTATAGGGAGGTACTGGACATTGCGTAATGGGGCACAGAAAGTGCGGAGTTGGCTGATTTTTAGGCGGTCACCTGAACCATCAGTTTTGCAAATATTCATTTCATTTGACAGCAGAAATAAGCGCAAATACAGGTTCTGACTTCTGAGCCTTGGAGTTGTGGAACCATGCTAGTTCGTGGGGTCCCTAGATCCAGGAATCTTAGTTAGGGTCCAGGATCTATGTATGATCATTCGGCGTTTTTTGTACTATTGAATTGCATACAAAGATAGTAAACAAATGCAACTGTTATTTATTTTTAATTTTTCCTAGTGCGTAAATTTTGTCAGCATAAAATTGGTCCTTCGAGCTGGATCCAAAGAACAAGGGCCTTACCGCGTAAATCTGGTGGAGATGTTAATCGTGTTTTCTCTTGCTTGCACTCGTGGACTAGTTAATTGGCGCGTGCAGGATGGCAGGCGAAGCCGATTCCCAGATCAGTTACGCGGTAGGGGTCTAGGTCTTTTCAAATCTGTACAGCATTGGAAACATCCTCCCTACATTATGCAGTAAGGCTGCTGATATAAAGCAACCTTACCATAAGGCAAGTTGTCGCTACTCTATACCACAGGCCAGGCTCATGGGGTGAGGAGGGAAGGCTGATTAGTGTGTGTTTGAGTCCAACATACACGTGCGAGGGCACTTCCCCCCTTAAAAAAAGGCCTATGGCTTGCCAATCTATTGCAAAAGTAACGTCGACGTGCATGTGGACTTTGGTTTATTTAGCTATTCATGCACTGCAAGGTTGATTTCCTCTTGCAATAGCTACCCGTAATTTATGCGCTTTCCATCAAGATAAGTGTTATTTTAAAACTATTAAGCATTAGAAACGACGTCTGTTTCGTTGAAAAGAAAGCGGAACGAATCGATACATCAAAACTGGATTTGATTTCATCTCGTGGCGTTATAAAACGATATTTTTATTGGTTAAATCTGAGATTAAAATTTGATACATGACTATCGTTATTTAATTGGCTGAATTCCGTATCCTGTTTTATATTAATTTAATTGTCAAATATTTCTGTCTGTTTCTTAGTTTTCCACAAATAATCGCCATGAAGCAGTCTTGGTAAGCTGTAGTATGGAATGGTAAGGCAATGAAATCTAAATTCAGGTTTTTCTACTTTTTGGGATCATGGTCCTCGTAGTCCCTGGGTCCCTAGACACAGGGAATACTAGTTAGGGTCCAGAATCTATGTATGTGATCGTTGGGCGTTATTATTATTACTTTTTTCCAATTTCGTTGTAATACGTATTCTTATTACAAATTTTAATTTTACTCTTTCCAAATTTTACAAAATCTTAATTTTCCACATTATTGATAGTTCAAACTCTTGAGTTTCCGAACAGGATAGATCAAAAATTTATTGTACACCGCAAAAAAATTTACAAAAATAAAAACTTAGATAAATAATATACCTAATTTTTGCGCAATGACGCGCAGCGCTAGTTTCGTGCCGCTACTTATGACGGTAGAGGAAGTTCTGCTTGCAGCTTACGCCATCTGAATAATTCGCCAAGTCCCAAGCGACCCATCGTGATATTTTCCAGAGAAGTCACACGACTCGCACGCATCTGCCTTCCGTCCAACATGCCAATTACAAACCAACATTAAATATAACAATTTTAACAACTCTCTTCTGACCACACGTCGCGAAATTAACCAACGATTTCGGTAATTACTTATTGTTCCCGAAACGTCTTCTGTACCGGTGAAATTAATGAAGTCATGTTATTTTTGACGTTTTATTATCACAATTTAATCTAAAAAATTAAACTCGTGGTTGCGTATAAATGTAACTGTATACCTTTTCTGGGTCATACATACCTACTGGTTACGAGACAGTGTGGCAGTGGAAGTCCTACACAATGGAAACGATGTAGGTGGTTGCGACAGTATAATTATAATAACATACCAGTAATACATCAGTATAAGTATAATTCCACCAGTATTCTGGCTTCTCTTCTTTTTTCTCTCTTTTTTCTTTTCTTTCTGCGAAGCCAGGATAGTGGTGGAATTATATTTTACCTATATGCTGAGATTGAATGATTTATATTCTTTTAATAAAATATTGTCAGAATTACGGGAGTGACATAGTCAATAACTACTTGCGTCCTGCGGTTTCACCCGCGGATTAAAAGTATTTTACTTATTTGCTCATCCCATGGGAACATTTTATTTTGCCGAGATGAAATGTAGCCTATAATTAATCCAGTGTATAAGCTATCTGGTACCGAATTTCATCCAAATCCATTTAGCCGTTTGTGCGTGAAGGCGTAGCAAACATACACACAAACACACATATACAAACTTTCGCCTTTATAATATTAGTGTGATTAGGTCTACCATAAACAAACCACCACAATCAACAAACAACCATCGTCTCTTTTTTTTATGGTAAAATGGGCATGCGTTTGACACCAACTCACCTGATGGTAAGTGACGAAGTAGTCTAAGGTGGAGCACGCTTGCCTATGAGATGCCCACTCTTGACATAAAAAGACCCAGGTTATACCCAGGGGGAAACACTATTTTTGGAAGAGCATTCCATTCCTTGGCCGTTCGGACTATAAATGACCCAGCAAAACGCTTGGGGCGGACTTGGGGTACACTAACGACGTAAGGATGTGACGAATCACCAAGTCTTGTAGTTCTATGATAGAAAGGGGATGACGGAATGAGTTGATGAAGGGCATGCGCACACTAAATACGAATGATACTTGTATATTTTTAGAAGGTTCATAAATGGAATACCTTATATTCGTATTCATAATTCATTTATTCAATAACAATTTTTACATTGTGTTTGAAATGCCTAAAACCCTAGTCACCTATAATTAAATATAAATCAACACTATTATTCTTATTCCTAAATTCCGCCAGTAAGTCCGTAATACAAACACAATATGTGCCTACTTATAAGAGAAAACATCAATCAAACATTACCGTTCTTGTCAATAAAATCCTGTACGCAGTAAAAACACCCTTCCAGTAAAAGTCTTTTCAGTCTTACTTGAAAGATAGGGAGGCTATCCATCGACTTCATGTCCATGGGCCAAAATTAAATAGCTTGACAGCCTGGTACCGGGCACAGTGTTTAGCAATGTTCAATTTTGGCAAAAGAGCACAATTTAAGTCTTTTCTTCGTGTTTCTAATCTAATGATATTCTGTTCCGCTGTCTCATATTTATGTCTAAACTTCATAGCATCTGTGAGCAAGACCATAACATACAAGCTAGGAACCGTCAGGATTTGTAGTTCTCTAAACTTATCTCTGCAGGCCTCCCACTTAAGAAAACTTATTATCTGTAGTTTTTTTTTAATATTATACCAACAAGTTCAGTACAAATCTTTCAAAAAAAAACTTGGAAGTTAAGAATAATCGAATCAATCTACTTCGAAGTCTATTCCATACTTCGTTGGAGTCTGAAAGAGATAGGGAGCATTGCTTGGATAAGAGTAAAAGAGACAGGTTAACATTAATCGACACAGCTTCGAAGGGAAGGCGTGTCTAAATAGATAAGTGAGCGTTCACGTTCAAACTTCAACACTTTTTTATTGAATCGATTCGGTTCAATGGAAACGGTTGCTAATTAGATTTTTATTGAGTGCGGATTTTAATTTTATTTTGTAATGAATTTGAGTTATTTGTGTCTTTTTTGTAATGTTTTCGAGTTATTTGTGTTCCAAGCAAATGTTTTTAGCTTTTTATTGAGGCCTAAAAATGTATATTTGAGTTATCTCAAAAGTAAAAGCTTATATATGCTAATTGCTTTTAAAAGTACCTAATCGAAGCTGTTTAAAAAAAAAACAAATATTTTTTTATATCTTAGTTTTTAATTGGAAACTTTCCCCTCTACCAACGGGTTATTTTAAATTTTTAGTTTTTATTTATTTTAAGTTCTTAGGTATAGTTTAGTTTTTTAGGTCTAGTTTAGTTTCGTTATTGTTAATTCGTTTTTAATTTATATCTAGACACATCTAAGTTCTTTTAATAATATAGTGGTATGAATGCTAAAAATATAATGTTCACCCACAAAAACCTACAAAATCGTGTTTCTGGCAACCCTTCAAATAAAACCCTAGTCGGTCAAAATATTGTTGTGAATTATTCCAATTGCAATTGTTTACTGCATTTTCAATTGTTTTATTTTAATTTAGTTGTATTGTTTATTTATTGCGTTGTTGATTTGTTTTGTTTTACGTAACGTACTATTAAAAGCACCATGGTAAACTTAATTACTATCACGAAATAGAAAAAAAACTGTTTTAGTTTCGCCGAGGGCAAAATTAAAACAAAAGTCACCGCATTCCTAATCGCCCATAAAATAATGGCCCTGGACTATTTTTCATGTCCATACAACTTTTTCTACTAGACTTGTCATTTTTTTTGAGCCACGTGCGCTTTAAAAAATGTCCCATTAAGCAAGGTACACCTTTCGAACTAATGTACTAATTGATTATAAATTACATAGTTTTTGTATCAAAACTACTTCTTACCATGTTGTCGTTTTATTAGTTGGTTCCTATATTCGAAATTAAGTAAGATGAATTGTTTTTTCTGGTTGGCAACATTTTTTTATTTTTTTGTTTTGGCTCCACTCTTTTGTGTATTTAGCCAGTATCAAGTAATTGATAATTTATCAAGTTAATGATATTTCACGTAAATATGTGTCAGGTCACAGACGAAGTCATCAAGTCAAGTCATAGTCTAGTCTAACCAAGTCATACTCCTAGTAGAGTGGTGGCAACTTTACCAAAAGCTTCTATGGAGTTTTGGAAACAACACGAAAAAAAGCGTTTCACCATCATTATACCACTTTCCCACACTCATGCCTGTAATCCAGCACTTAACGAATATAATGCCACCAATTTTATGCACTAACACTGAAAATAACACAAGTTTTGGAAAATAATATAATGCGGTAACGTGACCTTTTTCGTTTTACCGCCAAAACTCGTTGGCAACATTAACGGTTAAGAAAGAAAAACGATCAGTCTCTTATGCTCGATTGCACTAAAGTGTAACAGCGCGTAAGTTCGCACTTATCTCTCTAGCCTCTGGTTCCTCGTAAATTTATCAAACTCGTTTCCATACGAAATCTATACATATAAAATTCAAAGTCTTGACTGACTTATATATATCAATACACAGTCTAAACCGCTAGTCCTAGAGACTTGAAATTTGGAGGGTGTGTTCTTTGTAAAGTGAAAGTATCCACTAAGAAAAGGTTTTTCGAAATTCCATCCCTAAAAGTAAAAATGGGTGGTTGAATTATCTATGAAAAATATTTTTCTTCGTTTCTTATAGGCCACGCGAGTGAAGCCGCGGGCAAAATCTAGTGCCGAATAAGTGTGAAATCTTATTTATTCATACTTACTCGTATGTTATAATATAACAGTTTAAATTATTCAATACTTTGTAATCGTGACGGAGAATCCTGATTAAACTTTAAAAATTATATATAAAGTAAGTTATAGTTTTTGTATTATGATTATTCGGCATGCCTCATTATTTGAGAATCTGAAGCAAATCAATTCGGAAAGTAGCTGAAACAAAAAGCCACATCTCGTTCAGATCATCTGTCAACGAACTGTCACCTGTCAAATGGGATATTTTAATTCGAGTTTTTGGTTCTTGCTGCAGGATGCAGTCTGATAGCAAGCGGCAAGCGGTCGATTTTCCCTGTTTAGTGTCGCTGCGAAAGCTGGTATAAACTAACAGTTATACCAGCTGGTAGTAACTAAAAAACAAATTGTTTTACTTTTTTTTCATGTTTTGGCTCCACACCTCCGTGTATTTAGCCAGTGTCAAGTAATTGATAATTTATCAAGTTAATGATATTATACTCAAATATGTGTCAAGTCACAGTCGAAGTCATCAAGTCAAGTCATAGTCTAGTCAAAGTCTAGTCAAAGTCATACTCCTAGTAAAGTGGTGGCAACTTTACTTGAAGCTTCTATGGAAACAACACGAAAAGAAACGTTTGACCACCATTATACCATTTTCCTACACTCACGCCTGTAATCCAGCACTTAACGAATAGAATGCCGCCAATTTTATGCACTAACATTGAAAATAACACAAGTTTTGGAAAATAATACAATGCGGTGACACAACCTTTTTCGCTTTCCCGCCAAAACTCTTTCTTTTACTTAAATAAAATGAATATCGGCAAAACTAACGTCAATTTTGACTGGCCCGATAGCTCAGTTGGTAGTACACCTGCCTTCTGAACTGCAGGTCGTAGGTTCGATTCCCACCCAGGACAAACGTTTGTGTGATGAACATCGATGTTTGTTCTGTGTCTGGGTGTTGATATTGTATTCTATGTATGTATTTACACACAAAAAAAAAGTATCTAAGTATGTGTATCAGTTATCTGGTTCCCATAGTACAAGCTTTGCTTAGTTTGGGGCTAGATGGCGCTGTGTGAAATGTCGACACATATTTATTATTATTATTTATTTATTATTATAATTATAAGTCGTACTCCGACCAGCACCCCTACCGCGTAACCGTTCTGGGAATCGGTTTCGCCTGTCATCCTGCACGCGCCATGCGTTGCGTTAGTAACCGGGAGCCAGTTACTAACGCAAATCACAGCTGCTTTTGCGAGCTTCAGCACGTAACTGATTCTATTGAGAAGAAAGATAATAATGATATAAATAATGTACTAAAAGCTAAAATAAAAAAAATACGTAGGTCCTAGATACCCACCATCTTTCACTTATCAATCTAGGACATTGATGAGACTCAAAAATAAAATCGTGGGCCGCTTAACATCAATCGCTTTTAACAATAATAACACCCAACGAACACATACATAGATCCTGGACCCAGGAAATATGAGGACCATGGTCCCACAACATTCAGACTCAGAACACGATTTTTTTTGCACAAGTATTTGTCCTGTCACGGGAATCGAACCTACCGCCTCCTGGCTATGAGCCAACCTGCTCCACCACCACACCACAGAGGCTGATTTCCATTATTAAGAAGAAACATTCTTTGCAAAATGTAGTTTTTTAGTTTATTCAAATTGCCATAGCAGTATTTTTTTAAAGAGCTAATGCTGTTGGCCTCTACCAACCTTTCCAGCGTTACTTGCATGAGGCACCCAACGATCAAAAGGAGGACGCATCCCGCAACTAGCTAAAGGGCACTCATGGTGAGCGAGCTTCAGCTTGGGCTGTTGCCGAGAGAAGAGAATCGAGAAGACTGCGTCCACTGGAAGGGACCTATATAAAAAGGGAAAAGTGGAAACTATGAAATGAGAAGTGGAAGCTATGTTAGAGGAAGACTGGACACTGTGAAAAGGGAAAAGTGGACACTATAGAAAGGGAAAGCTAAAACCTATGGAAAAGGAAGAGTGAACCCTATGAAAAGGGAAGAGTGGATCCTACGGAAAGATAGCTCGTGAGGATGTTGGGAATCCTGTTTATAGTAGGTACCGGTAGTTAGGTAAAGTAAGTTTATCCTCGCTTTTCGCTGAAAGTTTACCCGCACCTTTCCAGTCGCGGTGTAGGCTGGTATCCCCGTTAAGAAGCGTTTAGGATTTTTATTTTATTGCTATGTTCACGATTGAAATAATTATAATTAATTATAATCAGGGCACCTGCACGGATGCGCTTGAAGCGTGCGCGTTCTTATGTGGATATTTGTGTGCCTAATTTTATGTTATGAATTAAAATTTGATGTTTATTTGATTGGTTAGACATTGTTTTGTTGTTAAGTTTTTGTTTTTTTTTTCTATTCAATCATGCTCCAACATCGACCGCATCAGGTGAGACCGCGGTCAAATGTTAGTCTACCTATGAAACCTTGAACTATTGAATGTTAGATCTTTATTTACACGAAGAGACTTCTACCTAATAAAGTAGTGACGACCATATTCTATAGCATCCAAAGAAAAGATTGGTCAGATCAAAATAATTCATGAACAAGAAAAAATTGTGTGTCACGTTTAGAATATAATAGAATAGAAAAAACATTTATTCAATACTTGTCTAAAATTAAAGGTTAAATTCATACACATAATATGTACAATGAATAGAAATAAACAAGTATTGAATGGGCGTCGGCTCGTTGCTGGTCATCAGAGACACCAAGCGCTGATTTTCAGCCTAGACCCAGAGGGGGTGGAACCAATGGGTAAATATATAATATAGTTATACCCATTGGAAAACTCATCGAATCTAAAAAAATTGCTTATACCTTTTTTGAGCAAACAGATTGGCCAAAGCAAATTTATATAAACGTACAAGCATTCATGGAGTTATTAAGAGTTATTTTTTCCGGTGGTCCCTTGATACCAGAGCTTTAGCTCGTATTACATTTATTATAGTTTCTTCGTATTGCAGAATTCAGGTCAAATTCAGCTAAGGACAAACGATTCATAAAAAATCCTTAAACTACCTTACTTTATCCATATTTCAATACTGAGATGTGTTTTTTACATTTCACTCAACTCTAGCCCCAAACTAAGCAACGCTTGTACTATGAGAATCAGATAGCTGATAAAATACTTATATACTTTTTGTTTGTAAATACATACATAGAATACAATTAATACACCCAGACACAGAACAAACATCGATGTTTACCACAGAAATGTTTGTCCTGGATGAGAATCAAACCCACAACCTACAGTTCAGAAGGCAGGGTTACTACTAACTGAGCTATCGGACCAGTAAAATTGTTAATTTCACTATCAGTTTGGTGGTTCTAGTCTTGACCAAATTCTAGAGAAGGACACATTTATACTATTAGTTATTTCAATTAACTGCAGTCCACATCAAGATGCATAATGATACTGACAAGTGTCACAAACTTAAAACCTTTCCGAAATTCGAATATCCAATTCAAATTCATCAAAGTTCTGTAAAAAAACTAAAAGAAAAACAAAAGTGGTATCTCGGCCGCGCCTGGCGCGTGTCCCAAAGCGGATGCCAGAGTGATCATCATTACGCAAATAAACGAGTGTGCTCGCCGCCCGTGGGCAATCTCCAAGAAGCCACAGTCCTATACCTACTTTAAAAGTGTTGTGTTTTTTTTTTTATAAGACGAGCTTCTGCTTGCAGCATCGCCCGCGGCGTGGCCTATGGGAAAATAACTCAACCACTCATTTCACCCTCTTAAGGGTGGAATTTCTAAAAATCCTTTCTTAGCGGATGCCTACGTCATAATATACACGCATGCCAAAATACAGCCCGATCCGTCCAGTGGTTTGGGCTGTACGTTGACAGATCACTATGTCAGTCAGTCAGTCACCTTTGAGTTATATATATTTAGATAGGCTTGCATTTGACCACATTTCCATGTTAAGTGACGATGTAGTTGACGATGTACCACGCTTGCTTATAAGAAACCCGTTCACTCTACTCTTGTAACTTCCAGTTAATAGCAGATAATAGTTAGTCGTCCGACATACTGGGCGATCACGTAACTCGATTGCAACCGTTAAAATCACAAATTTGTTTGGATTTGACAGTTTAAATACGCAGTTTATGTGCTTAGTTAGTATGGAAATTTCTCCTGTTGCATCGCAATCAAAGTTTCGTGATCACCCCCCTGATGCTAAGTGACGATGCCGTCTAGGATGCAACACGGTTATCTAGAAGGTTTACTCTAAATTTGAAGATTCCAAAATTGTAATTTTCAGGAAATACTGACCTGCCTAGAACAAACTATGAGATTGTTTATGGTAGACCTGGGGCCTTACCGCGTAAGTCTGGTGAGATGGTAATCGTGTTCTCTCTTGCTCGCATTCGTGGACTTGTTAATTAGCGCGTGCAGGATGGCAAGCGAAGCCGATTCCCAGAATAGTTACGCGGTAAGGGTGATGGTTTACACACCTATGTTTTGAGAAGACAGAGTGGGAAGTATAGTGCTTTCTCTACAATATGCATCTCTACATCATCATCCGTAGAACGTAAAACGTCTACTCGTCAACAGCCGGAAGACGTCCACTGGTGAACATAGGCCTCCCACATAGAGCACCAGTTTGAGCGGCTACTTGTCTCCTGCATTCATCAGTTCACCGCAGTTCGGACCAGCTAGGAGATCTCAGAACTTGATTGCAACCAATAGAAGCAGAATTCGTTTGGATTTGACAGTTTCAATAGGTAGTTTATGTACACAGTTACTATGGAAATTTTTAAATTAGGAATGTAAAATCTCTTCTTGCATTGCAATCAAAGTTACGTGATCACCCTCCTGGTCGTCGGTCCACATAGTAGGGGACCGGACTACGTTGCGTCTTGCGCTTGGAAACGTTTCTTCCTCATAACGTCTTTTGTTTAATGGGAAATGGTGGTTAAACGCTATCCTACCTGACATTAGAATACGTCGACCTCCATTTTTGAACGCTTCTTCACTATCTAACACTGAGACCACATAAAATAAAAGTCAACATTGTATAGCACCAGACTGGTTCCCAAATATTTATGAGTGAATTAAGTCAAATTATAAAATTGGACACTAAAATTACGGTTCGGATTGCCAGTAACAATATTTATTATTTTATTGGTGGCAGCACCGACGTTCAATTACTTTTGTTCCTCATTTGCTAATGGGCGGAAGTGAAAGATCAACATTTGGAAAGATTGTTGAATTTAGAAGATGCGAATGTTGTTTCATATAAAGAATCTGTTGATTTTGGAGACTTAGAGGATGTTTATTCCTTTATCAACCACCTTTGAATATCGATTATCTTCATTATATTCAAATAAACTGTTTTAAATAAAATATTTTTTCTCCATGGATGAATACTTGAGAGTACTTATAATATTGAACTTAATTTAAATCTAGAAGAGCATTAGTAAAGTTTCAGATTTATTGATAACTAGTTGCGCCCTGCGGTTTCATCCGCAGATAAAAAGTATTTTAATTATTTGCTCATCCCACGGGAGCATTTCACTTTTCCGGGATAAAATGTAGCCTATATGTTAATCCAGTGTATAAGCTATCTTGGTAACGAATTTCATTCTAATCCATTCAACCGTTTGAGCGTGAAAGAGTAACAAACAAACATACATACATACACAAATACAAACTTTAGCCTTTTTAATATTAGTGTGATTATATTGTGTTTAAAATAGTTTTAAGTAGGTGAAAAAATAGAATGTGTCAGTCAGGTTGCTAAAGGCTATTGCAATCGATTTTTTCTTATCCAGCTAATGCTGTCGGTCTCTACCTACCTTTACAGAGTCCTAGGGCGAGCTATGGCCATCGAAAAAATAAATAAATCTATCTATACTAATCTAGATAGATTAGACTCATTATTATATAATAAAACTATAACTTGGCTGATCTATACATTGAATGGTTTGAGAAAATTTTAAATTGTAGATAGGTTATAGCGTTGGAGATAGAAGTACAAAACTTAATTTTTTTTTTGTTCTTCTCCGATTTTGATTGAAATTAGGTATGGCTGTAGCAAATTTTTCAGAATAGCATTTATGATATTTTGTTTAATTTGTTTACTGAAGGTCAAGATTTTCCTAGTAAAACCTAAACTAATGATATACGTAAAAAAATTAACCTAGAGGGGAGTGATCACAGAACTTAGGTTGCATTGCCACAAGCATCATTTCATTCCTTATTTGAAAATTTCAATAGTAACTTAGTACATAAACTACGCATTGAAACAGTCAAATCCATACAGATTACTGTTTCTATTTGTTGCAAGCAAGTTCGATGATCGCCTAGATGTTCTTTTGGGAAATAAGATTTTCAAACTTAACATTTCAATAACTTGTCAACCACTCACACAAATAGATATTCTTTCGACTTAAAGAACAGGTAGGAATAGTCCTTCCTACCTGTTCGTCACAAACTCTCTTATCTCTTATCTTATCTCTAAGTTAAAACGGTCGGCCGGTGTCCAAACCCCAAATTATCAAAATCGGCTCATCACTAGGACATAAAGGTGTTCACAGTGGAAACTGAGACAGTAGTAGAGCTTAATGTAATTTCACTTCATTTTAAATTCTAATAACTTCTGCTAGGTGATCACGTAACTCGATTGTAACAGTAGAAATTTCCATACTAACTATGCACACAAACTGCGTATTCAAACTGTCAAATCCATACAAATTTGTGTTTCTATTGGTTGCAATCGAGTTACGTCATCGCCCAGCTGTCACCAAAATTTTGGCGCATCGGTGTAAGCTATATAAGGAAAACTTTGAATTTGATCACTTTCTCACCTGACGGTAAGTACCGACGCGGTCGACAATGATGCATATTTTCACAGTCAAAGTTAAAGTCAAAAAATTATTGCAAATAGGCTATTTTTAGCACTTTTACAAGTCAAAATTATATTAGGTACTTAAAATATTGTTATTGTACTAAGCATATAAAGGACAATGTCATATTTCGCCCTGTACGATAACAGCATCGGACATTCACGATAATTATTAGTTTTTTTTTTTAAATACATCTGTTTAACACGGATTAGCTGCAAATCGTAATGAAAAAAAAAGTATTTGATGCGATATTAAACATCCGACACGCCGCCAAATGACAATAACCCACAAGCCACTTAGGAGAGACTACAATGACCACAGAGCACCAATATATTAATGACCAAATGTTATGTTAGAGTTTTGGCGGGAATGCGAAAATGTGAAGTTGTTGATTTTGTATTATTTTCCTAAAACTTGTATTTCTGCGAGTGTTAATGTGTAATATTGGTGGAATATTAACCATTAGGTGTTCGTTAAGGTGCACGAGTGTAGGCAAATGATACAAACGCAAAAAACGTGGCATTTCTTGTTGCCTACAAAACTCTTTCGGAAGTTTCAGTAAACCTGTAAAGCGTCCACCACTTTACTGAATCGTGACCCTGACTAGACTTTTAATTACCTGACTGATTGGGACTCGATATATTGACTATTTTATTGAAAAACATACACAGCCCTATTAATAAACGGGTATTAGCCTAGGATTAGTTAATTCAGCTTTTGTCCTTTTTTTGCTACTGAAATATTTAGCTGGATCGAAAGAAACAAAAGATGGTGTAACTAGTCTAAAGCTAGTTCGTGTTTATTAAGAAGGCTGACAATGTTTAATATTATCTGTATACTTCAACATGACACTGACTAAATGAACTAATCGCGCGGAGCCGACAAACTAAGAAAAAAAACCTCACGTCACTCGCGCCATACATAGTATCCTCTACTTGGTCTGTGACTCGCGCTCGCTCGTTCTTCGTGATCGTGACGTGTAGTGTGTTTTCAATTTAATGGATCAAAAATAAGGAGACAAACAATTGTGCAATATTGCTGTACCTAATTACATTGTTGGGCGCAGGACATTAATAAAGTGGTTTTGTCTCGTTTCAAAACCAATGTAAGAAAGTAGGTACATATTATACATAATATATACCTACTTTCTTACATAGTTCTTCTTCAGCGCCATCTAGCCCCAAACTTAGCAAAGCTTGCACTATGGGAACAAGATAACTGATAGATTACTTAGATACTCTTAGTTCTTTATATATTGATATCTATTGGACTATAACTACTATCTTTATAAGTACTCGGATGTCGGAGCTATGAAAAATCATTGCTTTCACGATGCGATTATAACCTCAAAATCCGAGACTTTTTTTGTAATAGCGTAATTCTCCAGCTAGTCCGCTATAAAATGATAATTGTATACGAAATCAGTAATGTTTTTCAATATAACACATAATTTTTCAAAGCTATTGGTTCAGGGCAAATAATGTATGGACGCAGAACAAAGTGCTTATGGTCAAATATTATAGCAAGCTCCAGTAGGTAAAACATGTGATTTTGAAAATAAAAGAAGCTCTCTTTCCTGTGGGGAAGAGCATTGTGCCAGATTGCTTGCACCAGTAGTGACTGTAGAACAGAAAACTCCGATACAAAGCTTCGATTACACCTGTAAAGAAGAAGCGACAAGAAACTTTAGTTTCCTAAAAGATACATATATATTTATAAGGTAAAGCTCAGAAGGTCAAAAGGTAAAAACTGAACCTTATTACTAAACCTCGAGGGTCTGCCTATCTGTCCAGTATACACGCCTGTATCTTTTTTTTTTACACACTTTTGTGTATTTAGCCAGTGTCAAGTAATTGATAATATCTCAAGTTAATGATATTTCACGAAAATATGTGTCAAGTCACAGTCGAAGTCAACAATTCAAGTCATTGTCTAGGTGACGCAATCTTTTTCGCTTTCCCGCCAAAACTCCGCTGTATCTTTTGAACTGTAATAGGTATTAATTTTATTTTAATTACAATAATCTAAATACTTAAGAGGTATATCATACAAGAAAAATTTATACAACGGTTTTATGATTTTATCATATCTCAAAAACGGAAATAAGACTTACAGGCTTCAAATTTCGTATAATTACAATGCAAAATTATACTCTGTACAAACTCTCAGTGCGCGAGTCCGACTTGCACTTAGCTGGTTTTTATTTCTACAGATATACGAAAAGAGGCGCCAGCGCATCAATCCGCACCAACTTTAGCGCGCCATAATGTAGTGTAGTATACCAACACAAGAGCTAAGGTACTGGACACACTAGCACCCAAAACCCCGGCGCATGGGTGCGGTGTGAAGCCACCTGCGCACGCGCACGAGTTGACAAAACCACTGTAATTTGGAGTCATTTGCCGTGTGTACACCGATAATACCACGATGTACTTCATTTACGTTAATTGATCGAAGATTGAAGGCAGCTTTTATAATGGTGCAAAATGGAAACGTCGTAAGATCCTTCCTCCCGTTCTGAGGTTAGTGGTTAGCTTTGTCAGAATTTTAAACGGATGAAAGGTCTTTTTTGCCGAGAAATGTGTGGCAAACAAGCAGGTGGCCCACCAGATGGTAAGTGGTCACGCTTATAGACAAATATTAAAGCACCAATAATGCTTTTTTCTTACTACTACAACTAGGATTAAAGGCGAATCATTCAAGTGGAAATACAATCGGGGCCAGTGGCGGAGAGTCGGGGGACTCTCCGCTGCACTTACATGGCCCCACACATCTGGTGGGCAACTGAGGTGGAAGGTTGCCCACCCACTGGCGCAGAGGCCCGGAAGGGCCTACCGCCGGGGCGAGATGGTTAATGCAGTGCGTCTCCATCTCGCCCCATCCCGGCGGCGGTTGGATCACGGGGGGGTTTTAGTGGGTTCGAGTCCCACATACCTCCTGTGGTATGTGGGACTCGAAAAGACTCGGGACAAATATGGCGGGAAAGCGAAAAAGATTGTGTCACGGCATTGTATTATTTTCCAAAACTTGTGTTAGTTTCAGTGTTAATGCATAAAATTGGTGGCATTTTATTCGTGAAGTGCTGGATTACAGGCGTGAGTGTGGGAAAATGGTATAATGATGGTGAAACGTTTCTTTTCGTGTTGTTTCCAAAACTCCATAAAAGCTTCAAGTAAAGTTGCCACCACTTTACTAGGAGTATGACTTCGACTAGATTATGACTTGACTTGATGACTTGGACTGTGACTTGACTTCACACAATATCTAATACCTTTTAACTTTAAAAATTATCAATTACTTGACACTAGCTAAATACACAAAAGTGTGGAGCCAAAACAAAAAAAAAAGGAACCGACGGATAGCCACCATTAGGAAGATAGTGGTTAATCCATTCACATCGCGTACGCACATTACGTGTTTAGAGTATTACTTGGACAATACTTATTGTCTTCGTATTAGTATTTGACCCATATATTGTAAAAACGTCAATAATTATAGCGTACTGTGTGAAAAGCTTGCTTTTAATTATCGCCCGAATAATCCGCGCCTACTTCAAAATATGGACATGGATATTCCTGATAGGGATCTTGATATCGACCAAGTGTCTATACACGGTGGAATTTAATTCGCTCTTTTCCTTAAATGCATGTACTCAGACTATGCTATAGATATATCGCACAAGGTCCAATTAAAAAAAAATTGGTTTTGTTTTAGTATTTATTGCCTCCTAAAATAACTGCATGACAGCCGAAATGTCTATTTTTCGGTACACACAGCGCGGGCTTTGTAAATAATAGGTCTTTACCTATGAAATTGCCGTATTGCAGTACAGACTTTTTCAAACAAAAAAAAGTTTTGATTGGCTATGAATTCTAAATTCAAATTAATTTTGTTTTAAAAATATGACATTCTATTTACAATATAAGTCTTTTGTTTATTGATTAGCGTTGTATTTTCATTACATTTCAACATTTTTCCTCATAATGGATACTTTGAAATTTCGTGTAATTATGGAATATGAGTTCCGTCGTGGCACCAACGCGGCACAAACGACACGTAACATCAACGACGTTTACGGAGAGAACTGTACAAACGAACGTACAACCCGTTATTGGTTTGCTCGGTTCCGTTCTGGGAATTTTGACTTGAAAAATGAACCTCGTGGTCGTCCGGAAACTTTGGTCAACAATGATGAATTAAAGGCGATTGTGGGAGCTGATAAATCTCAATCTACAGCTGAGCTGGCAGCAGCTTTTGATGTTAGCATCAAAACAATATTGGTCCATTTGCGACAGATTGGCAAGATAAAAAAGCTTGATAGATGAGTGCCCCACGAACTTAACGATCGCCAGCGCAACGTACGCGTCGAGACTTGCCTTGCGCTGCTTAACAGGCACAGAAATGAAGGAATTTTGAACCGAATTGTTACGTGCGACGAAAAATGGATTCTTTTTGACAATCGAAAGCGCTCAGCAAGTTGGTTAGATCCTGGTTCGGTACCAAAGCAATGTGCAAAACGAAAAATGACCCCTAGAAAGGTGATGGTCACAGTTTGGTGGTCTAGTGCTGGTGTGATTCATCATAGCTTTTTACAACACGGCGAGAGCATTACTGCAGATGTGTACATTGAAGAACTGACCACAATGATGGCGAAACTCGCACGTCTGCAACCAGCTTTGGTCAATCGGTCGTCTCCACTGCTACTTCACGACAACGCGCGACCCCATACTGCACAACAGACCGTCTCTAAGCTGCATGAGTTGGGTTTGGAAGTTCTCCCTCATCCGCCATACTCACCAGATCTTGCGCCTACCGACTATTACTTTTTCCGAAATTTGGACAACTTTTTAGCGGGAAAAAAATTCAATTCCTGAGAGGCAGTACAACACGCCTTTGAAGAGTTTGTTGTCTCCCGTCCTGCTGATTTTTTCAAGAAGGGCATCCATAAACTGCCACAGCGTTGGCAAAGATGCATTGATTGCAGGGGTAATTACTTTGAATAAAAGAAATAAATAAGTTCGAAAAAAAATACTTTAACTTTTTTCAAACAAAACGGCAATTTCATAGGTAAAGACCTAATATTTAGTAGTGTAACACCCGCCAATATTTTGGTTGCTTACAACGAATGAAACTAGATGGCGTGTTGCGACCTTAAAACACGCAAGCGTTTCGTTCAGTGAACTCGATATACATATCCTGTGAAATTGTAAAGTTGTGATAGATCAGGCACTTGATTTCTTGAGCAGAGGGACTCCCGGCACTCTCGAAATTACTTTTGTTGCCCTGAATTCCTACTAGGCGCTGCGGACAGTATACTTCTGGCCCTCGCTTTACATGAATTCAGGGTAACTCTCCTCCCTCGCTAGTTGTATCTATACGTAAATAAATGATGATTTAATAACTGAACTGCGTAATAATTACTCTGCGCCACGTCCCGTCACATCCCCGTTACAGTATGCAATAAAACACCTGTTGTGTTCAATGTCGCAAGGCTTTACTTTAGAATTTAAATTCGCAGTTATTTTATAATACCTAGATCTAAGTTTTATTTCATAAATACTTTTTTTATTCAGTTATAAAATAATATAAAAGAACGAATTAAATTCCACCTTGTATATACTTATATCTACAACCCAAGTTGGTTCAATAATGCGATATAAGTGTAGCAATTTGTACGTGAACATTATAAGATTGATTTAATTATGGTACTAAATGTACTTATAAAATTATATGAATTGGTTTAATGTGCGATTGAAAAGGTGTTTTAAATAAACACATGTTTCCGAAACATGTTGATTGTAATAAGTGATTAAAGTACATTAAAATGTGTGTGTGTAAATTGTGTGAATGTTACTGGGACCATGGTTTTAACTCGTAGTCCCAGTCCCATGTCTTCTAAAAATACACTGCATTAAACGGTAAATTTTACTAGGTGACACTGTAACCGACTGGCCCACTAGCTCAGTTGGTAGTAATCCTGCCTTCTGAGCTGTAGGTTTTGGGTTAAATTCCCACCCGGGACAAATATTTGTGTGGTGAACATAGATGTTTGTTCTGTGTCTGGGTGATATATGGTATTCTATGTATGTATTTACAAACAAAAAGTATTTAAGTATTGTATTAGTTATATAGTTCCATAGTACAAGCTTTGCTTAGTTTGGGACTAGATAGCGCTGCGTAAAATGTCCACAAATATTTATTTATTTGTAACTTATAAGAGCAGCCGTGTCGCTTTACATCAGGCAAACGACTAATTCGTCATGGGATGTAGTGGTTGAGCAATTCGGCTCATAGCCCACAGGCGGCGGGTTTGATTCCCAACAGGACAAGTATTTGTGCACAGAAAAAAAGCGCAAATGCTTATTCTGAGACTGGGTGTTGTGAAACCATGGTCCTCGTAGTTCCTAGATACAGGGAGTCTTAGTTTGAGTCCAGGATCTATGTATGTGATCTTTGGGCGTTATTATTATTATTATTTCTTAACATAACAATTCCCATATGGTAATATTTTGCATATGGTTCCCATAGTACAAGATTTTCTTAGTTTGGGGCTAGATGGCGCTGTGTGAAATGTCTACAAATTTTTTTTAAATTAAAAATACATGGCGAAATTTTGTGACTGTAAAGAGTGAGCGGTTTTTTTGGCGGGAATGCGAAACAGATCGCGTCACAGCATTGTATTATTTTCCAAAACTTGTGTTATTTTCAGTGTTAGTGCATAAAATTGGTGGCATTCTATTCTTTAAGTGCTGGATTACAGGCGTGAGTGTGTGAAAATGGTATAATGATGGTGAAACGTTTCCTTTCGTGTTGTTTCCAAAACTCCATAGAAGCTTCAAGTAAAGTTGCCACCACTTTACTAGGAGTATGACTTTGACTTGATTTGATGACTTCGACTGCGACTTGACACATATTTGCGTGAAATATCATTAACTTGATAAATTATTAATTACTTGACACTGGCTAAATACACAAAAGTGTGGAGCCAAAACATAAAAAAAAACTATTCTCTCACCACAACTTTTCTATTCTCAATGTACAATAGATTATCTAAATAATCTCCCGAAACATAAACGACTTATTCACAGTTCACAGAGTTGACCCGATAAAGGCGTGATTACATTTACCGACCCGGAAAATATGTAGTTCACACGCCGCGCGCCGCGCCGGCCCGCCCGCCCCTATTGTCTGCCATGGACGCGTGCCATGGGCGGAGTAAAATACGAGATCATAGATCGACTTGAGATCATGTAACACACACGTCGCTTTGTCAGAACAACGATATTTAATATTTAATACTGTTTGGTGTTTAGACCCTGGGTCCGTGGGGGCCGGAATCTCATCGCGTTTTCAAAAGTTTATCAGAGCGCCTGACGCTACACGTTTTTTTTTTATGTTAGTGATTGATGTGACGAGCTAGTCGTTCGCCTGGTGTTAAACGCCACGGCCGCCCATAACAGAACAGTGTCACTCGGAACTAAAACACAGAGTTTCGCGCGACACTGCACTGCGCACATCATTCTGAGACATCAGCACAGTCTAGTAATAAGATTACTCAACTGTGAGATCAGATCATAAAGTCTCAATTGCCCAGTAATTTCACCAGCTATAGTGCCCTTCAAACCGGAACACAGTAGTGCTTACGTGACCAAAATGCTGGCACTTATTTGGCACAACGAATAAGCATTGCAATTCAACGGGGCAATACTGCCAGCATGTTGGGTACGTTACCTACTGGTGGTGGGCTGGAGCATTTGGACTGTCTATAGGTCATCGGAGCTAGTATATAGTCCAAATGTTTTTTTTTTGTAGTAGGTAGTGTTTACTATTAGTTGTTATAGCATTGTAATATTTAGTTGAAAGAATAAAGGCAATTTGCCGGTTTAAAAAATAAATAATTATAGAAATAAAGAATGTTAGATTTGTTTTGAAGTAAAACTTTATTAAGAGCGCTTGACTTGTGGAGTAAGCTGGCGAGGCGAACGGAAGTTGAAAGTTGTTGTTTAACGTAGATCTCCATTGTTAACAAAACAAAGTTAAAAATCTATATATGTTTATATCGGTATATCCAGTAAAATGACAATTATTTACCATTGTCAAGATACCGGCCGATAGATGGAGCTAAACTAAAGAAGTTTTACTTCTGTCATGTGGTCTAAGGTACACTCAGTTTTTTTAATAAAGAAGGGGGGAATTTTGTATAAAAATAAGACTACATGTGGGTTAATACAACTTTAGCAGACGATGATGTTCGAATTCCTGTTTCCAAAATAAAATTGTTTCACGCAAGGTTTACGCGTGTTATGTCATCGTGTGACGTCAGTCCACAGCGCACCGCGACTGGTGCCATCCAGGCATGCGCCGACGCAGCAGAGAGTATCTTATGTCACTTCACGTGCTTTTCAACGGCATAAGATACTCCGGTCCCGACCTTGGTACTGGAAGCCACCTAGATTTCAGGCATATTAGAGTTATTACTTCATGTAATATTTTAATTGCATATTAAAGATTATTTTACTATAAAATCCATCTTCAGTTTTATTCTGCATCCTCCGGCTGTAGCCTCCGTAACTCGCGTGTGTTATAACCCGTCATTTCTGAACGGACGCTAAGCTCAAGGTAGATAGATAGATAGATAGATAGATAAACTCTTTATTGTCTCACCAACGAAATTCAAACAATACAGGAATTATTAAATCTTACATACTAGTGCAACAATGGGCGGTCTTATCGCTAATAGCGATCTCTTCCAGACAACCTTTGGATGGAAAGTATCAAAAGATAAAACATGGCGGTCTAAAACAATTTAGAATAAAAAGAAATACAGATAAAAAAGGTAATGTTTGACCATGAACCTGACAAGTAGCCCTATAGACAATGTAGTGAACCGAGCCGCTTGTCAACTCATCAAACACCGGCGAGTTGTGAAATCATGAACAGCAATCTCAACATCCCGTTCTAAGGCAAAAACCCGCCGCCGACCGGTCCTGTAACTATTGGAATATTTATAAGAATATAACGAATTTCTACATCCAAACATTATACGGTGCGGAGCCCCGGGCTTTGCTCATTTATAATTTAAATGAAAGTGAACTAAAATTTGACATAATCGATTTTACGTCATTATGTACCATCTTCGTAAGTAGAAGTGATTTGTTTGACGCAAATTTGACGCGTCACTGACGATGTTTGCTTTACGATGAATTTGAATTCGTAATTTATTTGGGATCCAATTTATGATAAGTTTGTAACTGCTGAACGTGAGGAGAAAGTGAACGGCTTAGAGGGCAATACATTGTTAAATTACTGGGCAATTGAGACTTTATGATGAAGCTTCTATGTAGTTTGGCAATTTGATGAGTTCTACTTAGAATATGCAGACTATATATATATATATACTACATACTATATACTACAATATACTAGGTGGTAGGACTTTGTTGCAAAGTTCGTCTAGGTAGGTACCACCGCTTTGCCAGTTATTCTGCCGCCAAGCAGTAGTGTGCAAGCACTACTGTGTTCCGGTTTGAAGGGCACTGTAGCTAGTGAAATTACTGGGCAATTGAGACTTTATGATCTGATCTCACAGTCGAGTAATCTTATTACCAGACTGTGCTGATGTCTCAGGATGATGTGCGCAGTGCAGTGTCGCTTGAAACTCTATGTTTTAGGGTTCCGAGTTACACTGTTCTGTTATGGGCGGCCGTGGCGCTTAACATCAGGTGAACGACTAGCTCGTCACATCATTCTATAATATTAAAAAAGCCTTTAGGTCTCTTTGTAGACAGCATCAGTTTCAATCATTTTCATATCGAATATTATTGTTTGTATGAACCTCAAATGCTGCTCAAACAACACGAAAAGAAACATTTCACCATCATGCCCGATAGCTCAGTTGGTAGTAGCCCTGAACTAATCCACCGTCACTGAAAAAAGTAGCAACATTGTGCTGGAGTTTGGAGGGAATGGAAAGATGGGTGGGCTGACTTGGGTGGGTTGCGTCATATGCTACCTGTCTTCAGATATTTTTCTGCCAATGGCGTTTTAGCCACCGAAAGGACGCAGTGGAGCAAAAAGATTTTTTGAAAATTATATTTTTTTAAGCACAAGCTCTCCTAATTATTAGGTCTTTACCTATGAAATTGCCGTTTTGTTTGAAAAATGTTAAAGTATTTTTTTTTCGAACTTATTTATTTCTTTTATTCAAAGTAATCACCCCTGCAATCAATGCATCTTTGCCAACGCTGTGGCAGTTTATGGATGCCCTTCTTGAAAAAATCAGCAGGACGGGAGACAACAAACTCTTCAAAGGCGTTTTGTACTGCCTCTCGGGAATTGAATTTTTTTCCCGCTAAAAAGTAGTCCAAATTTTGGAAAAAGTAATAGTCTGTAGGCGCAAGATCTGGTGAGTATGGCGGATGAGGGAGAGCTTCCAAACCCAACTCATGCAGCTTAGAGACGGTCTGTTGTGCAGTATGGGGTCGCGCGTTGTCGTGAAGTAGCAGTGGAGACGACCGATTGACCAAAGCTGGTTGCAGACGTGTGAGTTTCGCCATCATTGTGGTCAGTTCTTCAATGTACACATCTGCAGTAATGCTCTCGTCGTTTTGTAAAAAGCTATGATGAATCACACCAGCACTAGACCACCAAACTGTGACCATCACCTTTCTAGGGGTCATTTTTCGTTTTGCACATTGCTTTGGTACCGAACCAGGATCTAACCAACTTGCTGAGCGCTTTCGATTGTCAAAAAGAATCCATTTTTCGTCGCACGTAACAATTCGGTTCAAAATTCCTTCATTTCTGTGCCTGTTAAGCAGCGCAAGGCAAGTCTCAACGCGTACGTTGCGCTGGCGATCGTTAAGTTCGTGGGGCACCCATCTATCAAGCTTTTTTATCTTGCCAATCTGTCGCAAATGGACCAATATTGTTTTGATGCTAACATCAAAAGCTGCTGCCAGCTCAGCTGTAGATTGAGATTCATCAGCTTCCACAATCGCCTTTAATTCATCATTGTTGACCAAAGTTTCCGGGCGACCACGAGGTTCATTTTTCAAGTCAAAATTCCCAGAACGGAACCGAGCAAACCAATAACAGGTTGTACGTTCGTTTGTACAGTTCTCTCCGTAAACGTCGTTGATGTTACGTGTCGTTTGTGCCGCGTTGGTGCCACGACGGAACTCATATTCCATAATTACACGAAATTTCAAAGTATCCATTATGAGGAAAAATGTTGAAATGTAATGAAAATACAACGCTAATCAATAAACAAAAGACTTATATTGTAAATAGAATGTCATATTTTTAAAACAAAATTAATTTGAATTTAGAATTCATAGCCAATCCAAACTTTTTTTTGTTTGAAAAAGTCAGTACTGCAATACGGCAATTTCATAGGTAAAGACCTATTATAAGTGAAGATGCGGTTTACGATGGAGCATGCTTGTCTAGAAGATACCGGTTCACTCTTGCCTTGAAAACTCCCAGAATATATTTTTCAGAATAAAGACGCTGGGGACGTGGTCTGGTACACCAGTGGTTCCAATAAAACCAATACCATGAAACAAAGAAGATCACGTGTATATATTAAAATAAAAGAGATCACGTGTATATACAAAACTGATAAATAGATTACGGAATCTTATAACAAATTAAAATGGACTTATTATCGAGTCAATCCTATTTTCACGCTCTCGTTTTACATGATTGGGCAGCAATTTAAAAGCTTATAATTTTATCGAAAAAGGTGTTAATTTTAAAACAACACGCAAGTTTACGAGATTTTTAATATCGCATCAACTTTGATATCGTTACAGGTGATTTTTAAACTATATATGTACATATAACTAGATATTTCTCACCACTTATACGCTAGTTATAATACTATTTAAAAATCACCTGAAACCGATCGAAGTTAAAACTGCATCAAGATAAAATTTCAAATATGTAGGTAACGATATCTGTAACCTACACATTTGAAGCTTTATCTCGAGATGTGCATGCTAATCCAGCTGGATTAGAAACTGGTACTTAAACTCATGAATTACACCTGTGTTCTTTTTTTTTCTCGGCAAATTGCCTTTATTTTCTAAGTACTACAATGATTTAATAACTAATACTAAAAACTACCTACTACAAAAAAAAGAAACATTTGGACTATATACTGGCCGCGATGACCTACAGACAGTCCAAATGCTCCAGCCCACTACCAGAAGGTAGCGTACCCAACATGCTGGCAGCATTGCCCCGTTGAATTGCAATGCTTATTCGTTGTGCCAAAAAAGTGCCAGCATTTTGGTCAAGTGTCGCGTCGACCAGACGCTCTGATAAACTTTTGAAAACGAAAAAACAATCCTGTGTTCTTTACATTGTTTTTTCTTTCATTTTTTTAGATTTTCATGATATTTATATCAGAAAAAGATGCCATTAGGATATCAAGTGATATGCATGAATGGGTTATTTTTCTTTTATTCTATACACTAATATTATAAAGGCGAAAGTTTGTATGTAAGTATGTGTGTATGTTTGTTGCTCCTTTACGCTCAAAGGGCTGCAATGGATTTGGATGAAATTCGGTACCAAGATAGCTTATACACTGGATTAACATATAGGCTACAATTTATCCCGAAAACGTGAAATGCTCCCGTGGGATGAGCAAATAATTAAAATACTTTTTATCCGCGGGTGAAACCGCGGGACGCAACTAGTATTCTATATTTGCTGGTATTATAATCACGACGTTTATTCAAGAATCGGCTCCTTGGAGCACAGCAGTTGCATTTCTCTGCCGTTTGGCTTATCTACCGAGCTTTGTCCTTTTCTTTCATATTCCAAAATCGATTTGAACGATCAGGACAGAAAAACCAAATTAGCGAGAATCGGTCTCATTTATTTGCAAAGTACTCTGGCGTTGCTTTCCGTGTATTAAAGTCTTTAACAACCAAACTGAGACAAATACCTCAAGAGACTGGCCATTTCCGGGCATCCAGAAAACCGCACAAAAGATAAACACAGGGCTTTAACCGTCCCGATAGACACATGAAAATTGGGCGGTTGCGTGATGCCAGACGATCCAATTCTCACACAAGCTGGCTAACTCCGCTTGGTGTCTGCCGTTTATTTAGAACGTGACCATAAAATTGGGAATTAAAGGACGTTTGACCACATTTCATTAAGACAAAGGAAATATGCGAGCTTTCAAGTGAGACTCATGAACTGAAACACAGTCTTTTTTTTTTAAGATTTGGCTCCACACTTTTGTGTATTTAGCCAGTGTCAAGTTATTGATAATTTATCAAGTTATCGATATTTCACGCAAATATGTGTCAAGTCACAGTCAAAGTCATCAAGTCAGTCAGTCTAGTCAAAGTCATACTCCTAGTAAAGTGGTGGCAATTTACTTGAAGCTTCTATGGAGTTTTGGAAACAACACGAAAAGAAACGATTCACCATAATTATACTATTTTCCCACACTCACGCCTGTAATCCAGCACTTAAAGAATAAAATGCCACCAATTTTATGCACTAATACTGAAAATAACACAAGTTTTGGAAAATAATACGATGCGGTGACGCAATCTCTTTCGCTTTCCCGCCAAAACTCTCCACAGTGTCTTTATGTTTGGCGACAGTTTCCATCTAAGGGTTGGTCACAGGCGATACTGTAAAATGCTCTACAACCTACAACCAACGTTAGGGTTTCATCATGATATTTTTCTACACAGAAAGCTTAAGCTGTATTGACAAACTTTACCCTATTGCTAAGTCAATGCCTATAGTCATATACATAAGCTATTCAGCTAGAATTTTAACATTTCAACTCGTGATGCACGGATAATTATGCAATGCAAATTATGCAATATTTTTTTCTCTTAGAAAATGTATAAACACCTTTGATCTTTGTACTTCTAATCGATTTTCTAACTTATAAAAACTAAAATCACATACATAGATCCGGGACCCTAACTAGAATTCTGTGTCTAGGGACCCAGGAACTACGAGGATCATGCTCCCACAACACCCAGACATAGAACAAGTATTTGCGCTTTTTGTCCTGTGCACAAATACTTGTGATGCCGCGGAAATCGAACCCGCCGCTTCCAGGTTATGAGCCGACCTGCTCAACCACTACACCACAGAGGCTGTAACCTCTATCTAACTAAGCGGCAAACGAAGCCACGTTCTACAAAATGGTTTAGACGTATATGAGACATTCTGCACAAAGCACCTAATATAATTTTGACTAGTAAAAGTGCTAAAAATAGCCTATATACAATAAATTTTGAATAGATTTTGACTTTGAATCATATTGGAATCCCAGTTGAAGTGGTTTTACAAGGGGGTTCATTTTAACCACAAAATATATTGGAATTTAGTTTACCTATTTAAATGCATAACACAAAATCTATAATCTACTATATATCTAAACCGCCATAGGCATTCATCTCAGATTAATTAACCATAGTTTACGACATTTATTATACATTTTTAGTTTTTACAAAGAAATAAATTCAGCTAATCGTGTAATTGTTAATCATCCACGCCGATTTCGACTACAGCGACTTTTTTCTGTTAATATGGGAGCCTTGGTGTTTTTTTATATTAGTGAATGATGAGACGAGCTAGTCGTTCACCTGATGTTAAGCGCCACGGCCGCCCATAACAGAACAGTGTCACTCGGAACCACAAAACATAGAGTTTCGAGCGACACTGCACTGCGCACATCATCCTGAGACATCAGCACAGTCTGGTAATAAGATTACTCGACTGTGAGATCAGATCATAAAGTCTCATTTGCCCAGTAATTTCACTAGCTACAGTGCCCTTTAAACCGGAACAAAGTAGTGCTTGCACACTACTGCTTGGCGGCAGAATAACTGGCAAAGCGGTGGTACCTACCTAGACGAACTTTGCAACAAAGTCCTACCACCTGGTAGTTTAGCTCTAAAATTCTTATAAACCCCATTTTTGCGGGATGCATTGTGGGTATATGTTAGGGTACCATTTACATAATGGTATTGGATATTAAACTTACTTATTAGATTGTTCAAAGACTGAAATGTTGATAACTAAAACATGGTCACCGTTTTATGATTCGTCCAAATTGCCCCTGTGCTTGTGCGGCACGCGCACGCATCCAAAATCCAAACGCATCCGTGACGACTAACGACAGTAGCAAACTTTTTTTACCCATTCCAAAAAGGTGAAGCTTCTTAAATCAAAACATTTTTTATGTATATCTAATAGTATCCATAACTTTATGGAAGTATACCACTTTGCATGTTTTCTTTTTATTTATTGAGAGTGCAAATCTCTGGAATGTTCTTCTTAATATTTATTTTAAACGTGAAAAATACTTAGCTATTTTTTATCGACAATTTAAAAAAAAATTAAAATTTTGTATTATAATTTTTATTGATATTTGTATTAGATCTGCTTTTTAGCTCTCCCCAAATTTAGTTCATTGAGTCGAAATATAGCCTACACCGTTTTTTTTTAACGAGCTAATGCTGTTGGACTCTACCGACCTCTACAGCATCACTAGGCGAAAGGGCAGGCGCTGAAGGCGCCCAGCCATCAAAAATGGGATGCAACTAACACAAGGGTACCCCGGGGGTGCTTGGGCCGTTTCTACACAACGTCTGCTGTTAGCCTGTCTTATGTTTAATTAGTAACTCATTTCTAAAGTCATCATCAAACTCACAAAATTTCATAATTTTTCGGAATCGCGACTCTTAAATGCACTTAATCGTGTATTTATTATTAAAGCTAAGTATTTCTCAAATCATTTTCGTCATGAATTGAACCGCATGAGTCCGATATAAATAAATTAACCGGTTATTAAAGTATTTCAAATTTCACAATTGAGGCGATAAAGTACCGCTAAAAAGCACTTTACACTTTACTATGGAGATCATAAACGGTCGGATGTTGATGGCAAAAAAGGTAAAAAAGTATTATTATTTAAATACCAATTATTTTTCCATCAAACGTGTAAATTAAATAAACTATTCTAAATAGTCGTAAGCTGTAAATATTTAATCCTATGTATTGTGTAAGCAAGTGGAATTTTAAAAACTCGATCTGCTGCGAATCGATCCATCGATGGATCTTTGCAGTGGATTTTAGTGGGCCGAGATAAAATGATGATGACTTACTTATGACTTGAATGGTGCCGTTACGTTTAGCAAAGATGGTTTTTACTCACAGACACGTGTTTCATATGAAAAATTACAAAACAACGCATTGCAAAACTTTTATAGCCCTCTATAACACTCAAAGTGTAACAAAAAGACATCATCCTACTTAATGCAAATCACCATTTATAAATCTACTGAGGAGTTGACACCACGTTCCCTACTCAATCGAACAACGTTCGAGTTTTTGTAGTTTCGCTCACAATCGGTATTCTCGGAGCAAAAACCACCGAATCAAAATTCCCCGATACCGCATCTTTTATTTATGCCAACCGTTTCAACTAACAGGCGTAATTTTTTCCGGTAAACAATCAGTTTTGCCAGAAAAATGCGAGACGGGAAGAAGACATAAAAAGGTCGAGATCGTGCGTATTGTTGGCGGGTTTTTTTTTGGGTTACTCTCGATTCTCGAACTCATAAATATCGCGTTATGATTGGCGACCGGCCCGGTGGAATGACCGTCGCGAGCCCGCCGGTATTTTACTCACTTGGTGTTTTTAGAAAAAAATACCGATTGTCTTTTGTTTGGCCATAAGCATCGACGCCGCTATGGGAAAGGAGGGCGCCGTAAAAAGTCAGCATCTCCAAACTGGAGGAATTTTGGAAGACGGACAATATTGGAACAGGCATTTCGTGATCGAATTACTGATGTAGCTCACAAAAAGAAATAGATTGTAGCATTTTTGACTTAGTTCAGCAAAATTAAATTTTACATTGCTGATCTTAAAGTGTCTTTTTAAACATCTTCAACAGTATAGACATTCTCATAAACCATTTAAAATCAGCCATTGAACTTACATCAATTGAATGATATAAAAAGCCTATAAACTGGCTCCTGTATTGCCGATCTTCTCACAATAAAATTTTCACGCCGCGCCGTCGTTTCAAAACTCATCAACACAGACCAATCAAAATTATGGTAGGTATTATTGAATACCGTGACCGAAAACTGTATGTACCGGTCTGCAAGAACACCGTGGAATATTGTCGTATGCACTAATGACTGGCTTTTCAAGCTTTAATTGCGATCAAACGGACTTACAACAATATCTATACACTTTCTTAAACCCTTATCTGAAAGCTGTACGATTGAAAATAGTGTCGACGTTGGTAAAATTAAAATTGTTCGTCAACTATAGCAGCATCCGTTGCGATGAAAAATGTATGAACTCGCGTTTTAAAAAGCTGGTAAAAAGTGCGTATTGAAGTCGATTTCGATCTGTGCTCTTGAAGGGTATCATAACAGATGAGGTTGCGCCATAAAGGTGCTGCAGATAAAATTCTTCGCTTATTAATTTTTTATCGGGTGATGTTTGTACTGAGAAGAAAATATTGTTGATGCTCGTTATATTTCATTGCAAATAAAACCGCCATGGGCGTTCATCTCAGATTAATTAACCATATTTTACAACATTTATTAGTATACGTTTTTAGTTTTTACCAAGAAATAAATTCAGCAAATCGTGTACTACATACAAATGATTTAAATGCTTAAAAAAATGGATTTAAGCGAATTAATATCATACAACAAACATTCCTTTTCTGTTGTGAGTTAATTGATTCCCATAGCACTAGCTCTGCATAGTTTGGGGCTAGATGGTGTGAGAAATTTCCACAAATATTTATATATTGCCTATAAATTTCATATACAAGGTGGAATTTAATTCGTTCTTCTCTTTTAATGTATGTATTCAGGGTTGCTATAGAACACTCCCATATAACTAAATAAAAAAGTACTTTATAAATAAAACTTAAATCTAGGTATTATCAAATAACTGCAAATTTCAATTGTAAAGAAAAGCCATGCGGCATTGAATAAAACAGGTGTTTTATTGCCTACGAAACATCTACAAAGCACTCAGCTGGTATCCGCGCTGTGTGTACCCTTAAATAGACATATCGGCTGTTATGCAGTTATTTTAGGAGGCACTAAATACAAAACCTTTTTTTTTAATTGGCCCTTGTATGAATATTCTATAGCATGGTCTGAGTACATACATACATACATACATTTAAGAAAAAGAGTGAATTAAATTCCACCGTGTATATACAATTATACATACATGTGGGCAGGAACGTGTTGTGGGTAGGTTGCAACCTATATAACTATAGGCCTTCAGCATGTCCGCACCGCGCCGTGTCTGGAACAAGAATGATCCGTAGCACACCAATCGATCCCTTTATATAGCCAGACAGGTAGGGGCGCCATGACAGTTGCCGGTGCTGCCACTGTAATAAATTTAATGCCACCACAGGGTAAATTACGGTGCTCGATCGCTGTGCATAGAGTTTATAACTGGACGTAGCCGCCGTCACGGCCATACTGACGTGCGTACGTCCTCGTACGCTTAGCTTCACTTTGTACCTGGTGAGGGACATAAGTATCAGTGTAATTGCTCGTTCATCCTGACAATTAAATGGAGTTAAACTTGGAGTCTAAGTCAAAGTCAAAACATTAGTTTTCAATTTGATTATTCAAAAGTATTTTAACCTTCCAGTCATCGTCAGGGTTAACCCTTCAGGACCATTAGTATACCTTCATTTATAAAAAATGGACCGAATAATGCTAACCGGATAGATATCCCTTTAACAACCAAAAATCACCATTCCTACATTTTTTTTAATGGACCAATTAGTGCTAGACCGGATAGATATCCCTTTAGCAACCAACATTTTTTTTATGGACCATTAGTGCTAGACCGGATAGATTATCCCTTTAGCATTCGGACACATTTTTCTTGTCATCATTTTTACTTTTTTTTTTCGTTTCCTTTTTTTCTCGAAAAAAACGAATCATTACTTTTTCCATTTTTTTTTCACTGGTCCGGGTTAACCCTGCAATTAAATTTGATATTAGTGTCACCCGCCGTCACGTCATCATTCACATCACGTCACGCTTAGCGTTGCTTGAAGAGTGATGTAGAAATGGGCAATCCCACTTCTGATGTGGACAGGAACGTGTTGTGGGTAGATAGGTTGCAACCTATATAACTATAGGCCTTCAGCATGTCCGCACCGCGCCGTGTCTGGAACAAGAATGATCCGTAGCACACCAATCGATCCCTTTATATAGCCAGACAGGTAGGGGCGCCATGACAGTTGCCGGTGCTGCCACTGTAATAAATTTAATGCCACCACAGGGTAAATTACGGTGCTCGATCGCTGTGCATAGAGTTTATAACTGGACGTAGCCGCCGTCATACATATGTAAGCTGTTTATCATCGAGGAGTTAGTCGATATACTTAGAATAAATCTCCAAAGTTCATGGTCTACTCAACTGACAAGAATCTTAACAGTATATCTCAGCAAAGCTATATCCTGTAATCCCCAATATAACACCTTAATTTTTCTACACAAGCGGTTTTTTTAAGGACTTTCGTTGGGTATATTCAAAGCTGATAAATATTATTACAACATTGACAGTGATAGCTTGTAATATCAAACACTTTATGAGCTACTTGTCGTTAGGGAATTCTGTAGAGCATCTTCAAAATTCATGACTAAATCAGTGTTAAAAAAGAATCATCAAAATAAGTCACAAATGGCGGAAATATCGCATCATACAAAAATAAGGTTGAAATACCATTTGTTGAAATCGTGTTAAAAATTAGCTTTCTATGTTGGACATATATGGTCGTACGATGCTCAGTCATCGATTGGTGCTCGAGCAGAGTTTTCATTCACTAAATGATCACTTCATGAATGAAATCTCTGCTTGAGTACCGATGGATGACTGAGCATCGTTCTGTAATACGGACCATAGTTTCCTCTGTCACTCTTGAGGTTTTTGCAGACGATTATATAGTGAAATGATGATCATAATGTCAGTCCATGTGGGCACTACCGCTTTTATAATTGACATGAGCCGCTTTCAAATTGTTAATGATGTCCTTACACCTATATGATTATCGTGATCTAAAGGCTCGTGTTCAGTTGTAAATAAATCACCAATAAATTATAAAACCCCTAACTTGGTGATTTTTTAACTTATTGGTGGTTATTAACGTGTTAGTTCTGCGTGTCTGCTTTAGGCGGAATATTTACTGTGCCATTAGGGAAGAAAGTAGGGATATAGATTTTCGACTAAAACTTCTTTACTTGAGGAATAAGCTGGAGAGGCGAACGGAAGTTGTAATATGTTATTTAACGTAGATTCCCATTGTCAACATAACAAAGTAAAAATTTAGTATTAATATGTTGGTATGTCCGGTAAAACGACAATTTACAATAATTGTCATAATGGCGACATTGAACAAATCAAAAACAATATTATACCGGCCGAAAGATGGAGCTAAACTAAAGAAGTTTTACTTCAGTCGTGTGGTCGTGCATATATATAATGATAATAATGGCGCTGTGTGAAATGTCCACTAATATTCACTTATTTATGTTTCCGAATTACTAAAAAAAATAGTCTTTCTCCACACCATCCGAAACCTACACCGTTCGCAATCCATCGCCCATGTGCTATGTCACATAACCACCTATTGATCTCAAATTATTGCTTCCAAATTAAATCACAGGTCCAAATTAATCAACCAGGTACTTATCTCGCCGACCATTGATCTTGGGGTAAATTGGACGGCGGCGTTTAACATCATATCAGGTGTTTACCCTGACCGGAGTATAGTTAGCTCGGGGTAAATTCGGGGTTTCAAGACCTGGGAGTGATCGTTTTAATTCGTTATGTGTTTGCTTGTTGGCTTCAGAATTTTGACTTCGCCTTGGAAGGAAGTGGTGCTACGAGGGAAATAGATTCGGGAATCAAGCCTGTAGTGTATGTGATAGTGATAGTGATGTGATAGTTGTAGTTATGAGTACTCATAACTACAACTATTATACGGTTAACACTCACGAGATGCAGTCGAATAACTCGACCGGTGTTAGGGCAATATAGGCAATATATTGCTCGCGCCACCGCCGCGGCGCGTACTCCTTTATGATGGGCATTTTATATTGCCCGAACACCGGTCGAGTTATTCGAATGTATCTCGTGAGTGTTAGCCGTGTAATAGTTGTAGTTATCACATTATCAGCCATATAAGTAATCTGTGAAAAGTTATCCGAAATTTCCAAAGTTTAACCATCGGCCAAAGTGGTTAGAGCCAGTGGTTACAATTACAGCATTTCGATAAACCCTAATAAGGCCCAACCGTAAGGGTACAAATGTCAAACAATTCAAATCCGCTCAGAATCAAAACAATGAGTTACACAAGAAATGTATTCTCTTACCATCCTCATCCTTTGTATTAACTTATACCCAAACTGCAGAAACCTTACAAATCTGAAATTTAATGACCAGCAGTTCCTTAATCCATCTGTCTTCATATCATTACGACGGCAATAAAAGCGGCAGACAAAGCAAATGATAAGCCACACTGAAGCAATTACATAATTGTGCATTATTGCACCCAGCGTCCAAATATGGCTGCCGAATATAATGTTGTCCGACCAACTGCAAATATATGCCGCGTATTTTGTTGCAAAGCTGATTATACATGTTAGGTCTGTATTACAGAACGATGCTCAGTCATTGATTGCTGCTTAAGCAGAGATTTTATTCACTAATTGATTACTTTATGAATGAAATTTCTGCTGGAGCACCGATCGATGACTGAGCATCGTTCTGTAATACGGACCTTATTTAAGTAAAGATGGGCGCCAACGTTTCGTTTGCAGTGTATCTATTTGGTCATCGGTGGTTGGCCTGAAGTTCATCTAATGTCAGTGAATGATGTGACGAGCTCATCGTTCACATGATGTTAAGCGACACGGCCACCCATAATAGAACAGTGACGATCCAAACTCCAAAATATAAAGTTTCGCGCGACACTGCATTGCGCACATCATCCTGAGACATTTTCACTAGCTACAGTACCTTTGAAACCGGAACACAGTAGTGCTTGCACACTACTGTTTGGCGACAGAATAACTGGCAAAGCGGTGGTACCTACCCAAACGAACTTTTCAGAAAAGTCCTACCACCCAGTAAATCTCTGTGTCTCATTTGCAAACAGCCACACTCGCCTAGGTATAGTTGGCCAGCAGTGGTCTGCGTTCGCGTTGGCCAATTGGCCAAAGCACCGCCAACATTGTATTGCTTTAGATATACTGCGATAACATTCAATGCATAAGAAAATGATTTGAAACCATTTTAACGAACACGCGTAGATCGACTTGATCGGAGATGAGTTTTTGACTTACGGCATTTATAATTGCAATATTATTTAAATCGCGTTGCTTAAATTGTTTTAAACAATGCAGATTGTATCTTTTATATTGCTGCATATGGCTTACAGGCCAGACCAGGCAGGCCAGCCGAACGTTGACGTTTCGTATTACAAATGTAGCTACTTGGTAGCGTCTTTGATTGTCATAATTTGAATTCAAACAAAGTCTAGATTCTCGGTTAGGTAGCCATCAGTAAAGTTATGCTATATTTATCTAAAATACAATGCTATAATCACTTCTTTACTTATATATTTTATACTAGCTGCGCCTCGCGGTCTCACCCGTGTATAAAAAGGAGCCTATGTGTTAATCCATTATATATGCTATCTACATTCCAAACTTCATCCAAATCCGTCCAGCCATTTAAGCGTGAAAGAGTAACAAACATCCATACATCCATACTAGGAAACTAGGAATATTAATTAGTAGGATTTTATATGTACTAATGATCGACTACTTGTAATAGTTTTAATTCGAACAAGAATTTAGTAAAAGCTAGTATTGTTATTAAGTCTGTGGTAAAAGTAAATCCAAGCTGTACAGTTTTTTAAATCCATTAAATTTTGTAAAAATAAGCCTATAAAATTAAAAATATGTTCCATCTAGTTAAATAATTGTATTAAAAACTAGTATAAAATTACCTACAAACAGACAAAACTAAATCCAATGAATGCAATAAGCACCCCAACGCTGCCAGTGGGGTCCAACCCTCCAGCCAGCCCTCGGACCACCGGGGAATTATCTAATCTGAATTAAACTATTAAAAACGTTCACTAGTTAGCGAATGTTTGGTGTGATAACGGTTGTTAGTAGGGTTGTCACGAATGAGTTTTGTCTACAACTGACACTATATGTGATATCTTTTTATGAGTATTTTTAGTTCAATCGCCTTAATTTCATATTGGTAAGTAACCAAATTGAATGGAAATGAGAAGTTCTGTTGTCTATCTCCAAAAATCTTCATCAGGATCATTTACATTTCTCCGCCGTGCAAGGCCTATAAATAAAAATAAAATAAGCCTTGATTGCTGTTTGTTGTACAAATTACGTTTATACGTAACCATACAAACTCTTTATTGCATACCACATGCTAAATTAATTTTACATAATAACTTATAGTTGGTAATACAATGGGCAGCCTTATCACTAAAAGCGATCTCTTCCAGGCAACCTTTGGATGGACAGTATTTGACTATAATGGGAGCAGACGGTGGAGTACAATGTATCTATATTATTTGACAATAAGCACTTTGTAATTTTATATGCTTCGTGAAATAACTTAATTTTAAGTACCTAGTATAATTTTGACTTGTAAAAGTGCTAAAATTAGCCTATTTGCAATAAATCTTTTGATTTTGACTTTGACTTATCATATTTTTATTTTACCTTACCACCAATTACGTAATCATAATAGGCAATAAAACAAAAATATGTTATGTTAATATATTTTATTATACATTATATATAATAACAATAATAATAATATGTGTGGATATTTCACACAACGCCATCTAGCCCCAAACTAAGCAAAGCTTGTACTATGGGAACCAGATAACTTTTACAATACTTAAATACTTTTTGGTTGTAAATACATACATAGAATACAATATAACACCCAGACACAGAACAAACACCTATGTTCATCACACAAATGTTTGTCCTGGGTGGGAATCGAACCCACAACCCACGGTTCAGAAGGCAGGGTTACTACCAACTAAGCAATCGGGCCAGTCGGTATATATATATATTATATCTACTTATACTAATATCTAATATAATATGCAAACTCTAGATAAACCTAATTTATAAAAAATTAAATTTAATTTAAAAAATATATAAATATATATATATATATATATATTATACATACACATTAAATACTACGCAGCGTTAAATAATAGGTCAGTTTACGTCAGTTAACCATATTTTTTGTTATTTCTTTATAATGTTTGTACCTGTTTTGTTCATAATATCAGCACCGATTGAACCTCTCTTTGTATCAGCTGGTCCTATGACAACGGCCTCCTCTAAGAATATCCATTTAGTTCTGTCCTTTACTATCCGTAGATTCTTCTACCAAACGAAAAAACACCGTAAATCGATCCAGAAATCTCAGAGAAATCGGTTTAACGTACATAAAAAGTACATACAGCCGTACTTAGAATCACTTTCTTATTTGAAGTCGGTAAACAATTGTGCTGGGTCAGATATAACTAATTAACAATGTGGTAGAAAAAATACGCTTATTATAAATTTTGTCTACTACAATGCTGAGGTTGCATATAAAGATGTACAAAACAGAACCTGTCACAAACATGCAACAATAGAAAGTCCAATTGTTTAACTAACACATTTTCATATTTATATACAAAATCAAATATATTTTCACAAAAAACCTATTTTGTTTTTTAAATTACTTTCTACGGAGCTAAACGGGCATGACCGGTCGGGAGTAACTATGACCTTTTAATAGGAAGGATTAGAGATACTACAGTAAGTCTGCGTTTTCAATGTTGCGAGTGCGATGCGACAGGTCCAACAAGCCAAAACATCCCCGGAAAATGAAAGCCTTATTTCAAAATACCATAAGACTTTTTTCACTCTAATAAAAATTTGCATTTAACAAAGGTACATAATTGCTACGTACAAAACACCACCGCGAGCTAATTTTTGTTTTCAATGCCATCTAGTTTAAAAGGCTTAAATAAATGCTTTGATATTAAGCCTATCGTACTAAACGGAGTCAACATTCAATACTTGGCACACCCCTAGTACGAAGCCCCGAACTATCAATGATCAGGATTACATAAAGTTAATTCGGTCGCGTGTCTCCGAAGTAATCCTTGAACGTTTTGCCACAAAAAACACGTCACTCAGGAGTCGGTGGCGCGGAAGACTTGGCTGTTGACGTTGATGAGAGATGGGAGTGAAGTGGGCAATGTCAAACGAAAGATTGGGGCATTTTCCCATTGCATTTTTATTCGTGTGAATATTTTTTGTTAATGAATAATTAATTGAGTGGTTAAACTTATCTTACTAATCTCTAATAGTTGATTTGATAAACGTTTTGAAATAGACTTTAACTAGTTGGCTCATAATATTATAATATTATATTATATCTGCCCGCATGGCCTATAGGAAACGTTATGTATATATAATATGTATGTGATCGTTGGGCGTTATTATTATTTATTATTGTTATTATACCACACTAATGTATCCACCACAATCATAGCCAAGTGTGTCTGCGTTACCACAAAAATATTCAATTGTTCATAATACTCGTATAGGCCAATAATTTTGGACATATGATATGTTGGTCCTTCGAACCGCATAATTAAATGCCCTTTCAACTCCATTATACACACATTGCCAAACTCTTAATCAGAACTATATCAACCACAATAGATAATAACACTACGCTATTTACAACTTGTCATCACATCTGCTGAAATGGTAAAACCATTTTGGGTGAGCTTTATGCCTGCATACAATAGCGTAAATACCAAGAGACAAATATACAAAAGAAATAAACTCAAAGGTCAAAATATCCTGGTTGTATAACGCGATGAAACCATTATAATTTGACCTATCGACTTCTTTACATCGCATAATTTTAATGTACTAAGATAATGTATCTAGGAAGTAAAAATAGAGCTCTATTTGAAGTGGATACGTGACTGCCGAAAAGGACTTGTCACACATAAATAATCACGTAATTGGGATGCTCGAATCACAACAATGTGGTAAGGTCACCTACTGAGAGGGTGCGGTAGTTAGAGAAATGTGGACATTGCTTCTCTACTAAAATAAAAATAATAATACCCAACGATAACATACATAGATCCTGGACTCTAACTAGAATCCCGTGTGTCTAGGGAGCCAGAAACTACAAGGACCAACCTGCTGCCTCCGGGTAAAGAGCCGACCTGCTGAACCACCACACCACATAGGCTGTCAAAATTAATAAAGAGTAAGTAAATATAAGTACTTACTTTTCATTAATTTTAGTAGCAGCCGGAAGCAACATTAAAATTTAGTCACAAGTATTTATCAGTTGATGCCAACCAAGGCTTGCTGCTTTTCCCTGCAGATCCTATAAAAAGATTCTTTTTTAAAACATCTGTGCTGTTGTTGGCGATATATTAATTATAATAATGTATAAAACCAAATCTAAAAGCTTTATAATAATAATAATATGTGTGGACATCTCACACAACGCCATCTAGCCCCAAACTAAGCAAAGCTTGTGCTATGGGAACCAGATAACTGGTACAATACTTAGATACTTTTTTGTTTGTAAATACATACATAGAATACAATATGACACCCAGACACAGAACAAACACCTATGTTCATCACACAAATGTTTGTCTTGAGTGGGAATCGAACCCACAACCCACAGTTCAGATGGCAAGGTTACTACCAACTGAGCTATCGGGCCAGTCAAACTATTATGAACGAATTAAAAAAATATAGATCGTATGGTTTGAGTTTTATGCCCAAATTGGAATGATTGGTTTTTATTCGTTATTGGATATATATATTTTGTGTCACAAAAACCGTATTACATTTTAGGTAAAATGAACAATGTTCATTTTATCAAAATACAGAAATTGTTCAAAATCGTAAAACGTTGAAAAATATCATGACGGTTTAAGACACAGGTACATCCACACTATGATGTCCCATATTTTTTGATTACAATAAACATGATCAAATAACCACTAGGGTGGCTAGTGCTGTGGGGTAGCTAGTGCTGTGGGGTGACAATAAATGGTGGCATGTTGTAATGGGCACCATACTGTGTCGGCTATTATCCGAACTCGTGGTCACCCTAAAGTTGAATATAATGTGCTCGTTACACTTGCTGACAATGTAAACAAGTGTCCAAAGATTTCAACAAAAAAAATCTTGTTAATTATTAATTATTTTCGTTAATAATTATTTATTTTGACCCGAACGCAGTTGGTAGTATTAGCTGGTAGTTGGCCCACAACCTGCAGTTCAGGAGGCACTACTAATAAGTACTAATATGTACTACTAATAGCCTTCTGAACTGAAGGTTGTGGGTTCAATTCCCACCTAGGACAAATATTATTAGGTCTTTACCTATGAAATTGCCGTTTTGTTTGAAAAAAGTTAAAGTATTTTTTTTTCGAACTTATTCATTTCTTTTATTCAAAGTAATCACCCCTGCAATCAATGCATCTTTGCCAACGCTGTGGCAGTTTATGGATGCCCTTCTTGAAAAAATCAGCAGGACGGGAGACAACAACCTCTTTAAAGGCGTTTTGTACTGCCTCTCGGGAATTGAATTTTTTTCCCGCTAAAAAGTTGTCCAAATTTTGGAAAAAGTAATAGTCGGTAGGCGCAAGATCTGGTGAGTATGGCGGATGAGAGAGAGCTTCCAAACCCAACTCATGCAGCTTAGAGACGGTCTGTTGTGCAGTATGGGGTCGCGCGTTGTCGTGAAGTAGCAGTGGAGACGACCGATTGACCAAAGCTGGTTGCAGACGTGCGAGTTTCGCCATCATTGTGGTCAGTTCTTCAATGTACACATCTGCAGTAATGCTCTCGCCGTTTTGTAAAAATCTATGATGAATCACACCAGCACTAGACCACCAAACTGTGACCATCACCTTTCTAGGGGTCATTTTTCGTTTTGCACATTGCTTTGGTACCGAACCAGGATCTAACCAACTTGCTGAGCGCTTTCGATTGTCAAAAAGAATCCATTTTTCGTCGCACGTAACAATTCGGTGCAAAATTCCTTCATTTCTGTGCCTGTTAAGCAGCGCAAGGCAAGTCTCGACGCGTACGTTGCGCTGGCGTTCGTTAAGTTCGTGGGGCACCCATTTATCAAGCTTTTTTATCTTGCCAATCTGTCGCAAATGGACCAATATTGTTTTGATGCTAACATCAAAAGCTGCTGCCAGCTCAGCTGTAGATTGAGATTCATCAGCTTCCACAATCGCCTTTAATTCATCATTGTTGACCAAAGTTTCCGGACGACCACGAGGTTCATTATTCAAGTCAAAATTCCCAGAACGGAACCGAGCAAACCAATAACGGGTTGTACGTTCGTTTGTACAGTTCTCTCCGTAAACGTCGTTGATGTTACGTGTCGTTTATGCCGCGTTGGTGCCACGACGGAACTCATATTCCATAATTACACGAAATTTCAAAGTATCCATTATGAGGAAAAATGTTGAAATGTAATGAAAATACAACGCTAATCAATAAACAAAAGACTTATATTGTAAATAGAATGTCATATTTTTAAAACAAAATTAATTTGAATTTAGAATTCACAGCCAATCAAAACTTTTTTTTGTTTGAAAAAGTCTGTACTGCAATACGGCAATTTCATAGGTAAAGACCTAATATTTGGGTGATGAACATCGATGTTTGTTCTGGGTGGGTGTTTATATTGTATTCTATTTATGTATTTACAAACAAAAAGTATATAAGTATTGTATCCGTTATCTGGTTCTCATAGTACAAGTTTTGCTTAGTTTGGGGCTAGATTGTGAAATGTCCACACATATTTATTTATTTTAATAATCAATATTAAATAAACAAAATACAATGATTAAAACTTAATTAAATCAAAACTTAAAAGTATCTAACACAATATCTAAAATTATAAATAAAAACCACGCTTACGTCGCTGTCGGCGGGTAAGCTGCCCAAAAAGCTGGCAACATTACCTCGAATGGCCAAAAGTCTTTGGCCGGGGTAAGGCGATTATCACACGGCACCGCGCGCCGCCGCGGTTGGCGGAGGCGGTTAAGCGCCTAAGAGCCAGCTCTTTGGTCACCTGTAATTTCTACTAGGTGTCTGGACAGTTTCCACACCTACCGGAAGAAATATTTATCCCTCGCCGAGAGATTCATATTTCGCCCTTTTGACATTTTCCAGTTCCGCCGCTGTACCATATTAATTATCAATATTAGCTTTTTTTTATGTTATTGAATGATGTGACGAGCTAGTCGTTCACCTGATGTTAAGCACCACGGTCGCCCATAATAGAACAGTGTCACTCGGAACCCTAAAACATAGAGTTACAAGCGACACTGCACTGCGCACATCATCCTGAGACATCAGCACAGTCTGGTAATAAGATTACTAGACTGTGAGATCAGATCATAAAGTCTCAATTGCCCAGTAATTTTAGCTACAGTGCCCTTCAAACCGGAACACAGTAGTGCTTGCACACTACTGCTTGGCGGCAGAATAACTGGCAAAGCGGTGGTACCTACCTAGACGAACTTTGTAACAAAGTCCTACCACCTAGTAAAAACCCAACGAGGTTTTCACCCTCTAAATCTTAACAAAACTTTTTGTTTTTGAAGTCAATCGTTTAAATAGATTATAATTTAGGCCTTACACGCTTTGACTTTTCAAGTAAAGATTCTTTGCGAATGCTTCATTTGAAGAGTAATCTGGTGAATGGGTGACGAGAGCGTTACGGAAATTGATCGGGCGAGGCGAATGGAAGTTGAGAGGGATATAAGTTAGTGAAGATAGAAAGAGAGAGAGTTACGTTTTGTATAGAAATTGGTGATCTAAAAAACACTAGTTTTTTTTTAAATATAGATATATAATTGAGTTTTTTTTTTCAGTTTTAATTGAAACTAGTTTTCTTCGTCATAATTTTGACGCAAAACAAATCGTCTCTTCAGATGGCAATAACTTAATTGCCATCTGAGTTAACAGATATTGCAATAATTTAAAAAAAACGTACAAGCGTACTTCTTTATTGTGTAAAAGACAAAAAAAAACATCAATATCAGATAACATTGAAAGGTAAATACACTTTAATGGTTCTTGCATACACAATTAAGGTGTTTATTTTAAACTAATTATTTATACTAAATTGAAACCTTACAGACCGTCATAAACAATCCAAAAAACAGAGTCATTTAAAACTCGATAAAGGTCGGTTAGACTAACCGTAGATTAAGTTGTCGGTGGGGCATCGGTAGCGCCCCCTGGCGCGAGGCTGATTTGGACAAAAAGGCAAGTTCCGCTGTTCATTCCCCTGACAGACTTTATACTCTACCTTTTTTATGAGTAACTATATATGAAAGTGAAACATAGTTAGACAAACTCTTTACTGTACACTTGAAAAGTTTTTATAAATAAATCCTTTTAAAAAAAGGGTTAAACTGACTTTAAGCGTCTCAATTTTTCTTACTAAGGTCCGTACCTATTATAGAATGATGCTCAGTCATCGATCGGCGCTCAAGCAAAGATTTCATTCATAAAGTGATCAATTGGTGAATGAAATCTCTGCTTGAGCACCGATCGATGACTGAGCATCGTTCTGTAATACGGACCTAAGAGTTATAAACAAAAATTAAGAAACTTCCCAGCAACATGTAGATTTAACAAAGTAAAGATTTGCTTGGCATTCGCACCAAAACGACTGATCCGATTTTGATGAAAGTTACACACGACAGCTTGCACTATCAAAATATGGTACATTTTATCTCGAAAAATTTAGACTCAGCGGGAAAACTAGAAATACCTATATGGGTGAAACCACAGGATGCTCTCTATAAACCAAAATAAACACAAGGTTTTGGCTAATTTATCTCTTAATAACCTAGGCCAGCTAGCTGTGCATTGGCTCCAAAAGTCTGCATGTTAAAAGCAACCAGGTATACTTTATAATATGTGAATACTTCATCTGAAGAAAATGGGCCTTTAAAGTTCAAAATATATTGGCAAGTTGTGTGAAGGCATTTAGGATGGAAAGATAGCCAGGCGCAAACTTTGTTCTTTGTGTGCTTTATGCGCAACACAACGGTAGTAAACGAAAACTACTTTCCAGAAGGGTTTCACGAAATTTAACAAAGTCAAAATTGATTCTCACATTTTATTTATTTTTATATTAAGGAATGACATGGCGAGCTATCCGTTCGCCTGATTTTAAAGGATACGGCTGTCTATATCAGTTGCAGTGTCACTCGAAACTTTAATGTATAGAGTTTCGCGTGACACCGTACTGCGCACGTCATCCTGTGATAGATACTAAGGTTACTAAACTATGAGATTAGGTCATAAAGTCTCATTTGCCCAGTAATTTCACTAGCTACAAGCTACAAACCGGAGCACAATACTGCTTGGCGGCAGAATAACTAGGAAAGCGGTGGTACCTAGAGCTAGACGAACTTTGCAGAAAAGTCTTATCACCTAAAAAACTAAGTAGTACTTTACTCTACAATCATCATTATTTACAAATATGCTTTGTCAAACTGTAAAAATCGAAAATTCTGAAGCGATACAACGTCGATTTGAATAGTATCTATACGCCGATACTTATGACTAAATCACAAAATAACAACTCTCAAAATTTCTGAAATGTAATTAAGGTACCTCATATTATTCAGGTATCACTCCAAAAGCTTGCAATTCAAAACACCCAATTGCCAGGCGGTACATCTAGATCACACATTTCAAAATTCCTCAATTTAGCGTTAACATTTTTATCTCATGCATAAAATTTATACGGCGAAATTTTGAACCCCCAAAAAAAGATAAAATACGACGACCCCCGTGCTCCACTGGGGTGGCTGGTGCATTTTTTGCACCCCAGGGGGTGATGTGTGACGACAGGTCGAGCCACTAGGTTCTTTGTTATGTTGATAATGTCTTTATTTGCTACTTACCCTGTTGGATTGGTGATTGTCATTCCAAACATTTATTTGACTCGTGTTTTGGGCATTTATTGCGTTCCTTTCTTACTCTATTAGCCTTATTAATAAACGGGTATTAGTCTCGGATTAGTTACTTCAGCTTTTGTCCTTTTTTTGCTACTGGAATATTTAGCTGGATCGAAAGAGATAAAAGATGGTGCAACTAGTCTAAAGCTAGTTCGTGTTTAATAAGGCTGTATATGTACCTATAAAAGTAAATTTTTGGGGGTTTATGTTTGCTCGCGTCCGTAGGCTTTAACCCTAGTTTCCCTACACGTGACCCCTGGGTGGTGCCAAAAGAGCAACCAAATAACTGGTGGAAGGCCTTAGCCGCCGGCTTAGTTACCACCCATTAGACAAAACCACGATGCCAAGCGACTCGTCGTGTTCCATCGTGATGTCTAATGAAGCCGTTCTGACGAGTAGATGTGGACAGTTGTGTTGGGTATGCAGACCGGTATTGGTGATGGAGATGCTTTCGCGTCGGAGACCTTGCTTCGGAGGGTAGCGGGATCCGAAGCACGGTGCTCTCTGCTGGCCGACCGCAAGTTGTAGGGGGCCCAAGTAGTAGTCTAGCCAACTACTTGTGGGCAATTTCAGGGGGGTTCGGGCGTCCCCGCAATCTCCGGGCAAGTTCTCCATTGGCTTCTCTATTACTGAGGGTTAGCATCCCAATATCTCGTCCACTTCCTACTTGTCTACCTAACTCACCCAATTATGAAAAAGTCAAATAAATTGAGCAAGTTTAAACGGCAGATGCACGTCCTCACTCTTAAAGTGCACCTCACAAATATTCGTGGGCTGCACTCAAATCTGCAAGCGGTCCATCATCATCTGGAGACCAACAAACCGCACTTGCTCTTCTTGACTGAGACGCAAATAGGATGTCCATCAGACACAGCATATCTGGACTATCCAAAATTCATCTTGGAAAACCGCTTCCTTCCACACGCTGGTATCTGCGTTTACGTCCGTGATGACATTTGCTGTTTGCGTCTCCGAAACCTTGAGCATCCCCACTTTTCGGTGATTTGGGTGCTTGTGGACACCGGCATTGAGAAAATTCTCTATGCTGGTGTGTACAGATCACATAGCGGTGACCGGGAGACAACTCTTCTAATGGAGTATCTCAGTGAAACGGCAGATGTGGCTCAGCAACGCTATCCTTCGGCTCAGCTTGTTGTTCTGGGGGACTTTAATGCTCACCACCAGGAGTGGTTAGTCCCACACCGGATCACGGACCACGCTGGGAGAGAGACGCGTAAGCTCGCTTTGGCGCTCAATTTAACGCAGATTGTTAAAGAGCCAACACGAGTGCCTGACATTGATAGCCACACTGCTAACTGCCTCGACCTTCTGCTCACGACTGAACCAGACCGATACTCTGTGGCGGTATCCTCACCCATTGGTAGCTCCGATCACTGTCTGGTCAAGTCCGTTTCAGTATACTCCCCGCCTGACCCAAGCCCTAAGAGCAATCGGCGTGTCTGGAGATACAACTTAGCAGACTGGGACGAGATGCGACATTTCTTCGCTTCATATCCTTGGCGGCAAACGTGTTTTTCTTCTGGAGATCCGACGGTCTGCGCGAATGCGGTTACTGAGGTAATATGTCGGGCTATGGAATATTTTATTCCATTTTCCGATAAGCCCGTGACCAGCAAAGCCAGCCCATGGTTTGGAGCCGACTGTGCACGCGCTGAAGCGCAGAAGCATGCGGCATATCTGGCATGGGCTGACGCTCGAAAACGCAAGGCCTCGGACACTCGAGCTAAGAAGAAAGCCTTTAACGTTGCCGCCAAGGCCTGTAAGAAGGAATTAAGGAAGGCTCGTTTCAAACATATTGGTCGAATAGGGGCTAAACTTGCTTCCTACCCAGCTGGTAGCAAGGCTTTTTGGTCCCTAGCCAAATCGGTTGAAGCGAACTTCTGTCGATCCTCACTGCCTCCATTATTGAAACCAGACGGATCGCTGGCTCACACTGCAAAAGAAAAAGCAAACTTGTTTGCCACTCTCTTTGCAGAAGCTTCGCGTCTAGATACTGCTAATGAGGTACCTCCCTGCCTTCCACAATGTGGTGTTTTCATGCCGGAAATACGCATACGTCAGAAGGAAGTACTAAAAACATTACGCAGTCTAGACGTGAACAAAGCCAGTGGTCCCGATGGTATACCAGCAATTGTACTTAAGAGCTGTGCACCCGAGCTGTCTCCCATTCTAACACGCCTATTTCACCTCTCTCTAGACACCGGAATAGTCCCTATGAGTTGGAAGCTAGCCAACGTACAACCTGTACCTAAGAAGGGCAGTCGTGCTGATCCTGCCAACTATCGACCCATCTCAATTACCTCCATTCTCTGTAAGAGTATGGAGCGTATAATTAACAACAAGCTCTTGGCATACCTTGAAGACAATGATCTCCTCAGTGACCGGCAATACGGATTTCGCCGAAACCGGTCCACTGGGGATCTTCTCGCGTATGCCACTCACATATTGAGCGAAGCCTTAGAGATGCATGGAGAGGCACTTGCTGTATCTCTAGACGTCTCTAAGGCATTTGATCGGGTCTGGCATGACGGACTTCTGAATAAGCTTCCATCTTACGGACTACCTGTTGATCTGTGCACTTGGATATCAGACTTTTTGAGGGAAAGATCGCTAAGAGTAGTTCTTGATGGCTGCTCCTCCGATCAATTAGCTATTAATGCTGGTGTACCTCAGGGGTCAGTTCTTTCAGCAACACTATTCTTACTCCACATCAATGATCTGCTAAAGCCCGGTACCTTTGGGTATGCAGATGATAGTACTGTTGTTGAAAGATACACATCCAGTGCCCGTGCCAGTGGTGACGACGTCCGGATTGAGAGAGAGGCTATGGTTGAGCGCATGAACCTGGCTTTGAAAGCCGTGTCCGATTGGGGCGATGCTAACTTGGTTAGGTTCAATGCTGCAAAAACACAGGCGTGTTTATTCACTGCTAAAAAGAGCCCACTCCATCTGGCTCCTTCATTCCGTGGTGTATCTGTAAGTTTAGGAAACCATCTTGAGCTTTTGGGTGTTGATCTCACGTCAAACCTAAACTTTGGATCCTACATCGAGTCCAAAGCCAAAGTAGCTTCAAAAAAACTCGGCATATTGTCCAAGGTAAGGCGGTACTTCACACCTGGACAGCTTCTAAATCTGTATCAGGCACAGGTCCGATCGTGTATGGAGTACTGCTGCCACCTGTGGGACGGGTCTGCCAAGTACCAGCTTGAGGCTCTGGACTCGATTGAACGGCGTGCCAAAAGGCTCATTGACGACGACACTTTGGTTGGTAAAAGGCTCCTGAGCCTTGCACATCGACATAAGGTGGCAAGTCTGTCGGTCTTTTACAGAATACACCACGGTGAATGCGCTCAAGAACTGCATGATCTCATTCTCCCATCACCATTCCACTACCGGACTACTAGACGCTCGGCTAAGCGCCATCCTTTCGTGGTCGAAATACCACCCATTCGTACCAAGCGATTTGACTCAACTTTCTTAATTAGAACGGCTAAGGAATGGAATGCCCTGCCAGCGTCTGTGTTTCCGGCGAAATATGACCCGGGCGTGTTCAAGAGAAGAGTGAATAGGTATTTACTTGGCTAGCATGCTACACCTTCGATCGCATCGTCACTTCCCATCAGGTGAGAGCGTGGTCAAATGCTAGACATGTTTGAAGTAAAAAAAAAAAAAAAAAAAAAAAAAAAAAAAAAAAAGACTTCAGCTTTTGTCCTTTTTTTGCTACTGGAATATTTAGCTGGATCGAAAGAGATAAAAGATGGTGTAACTAGTCTAAAGCTAGTTCGTGTTTAATAAGGCTGTATATGTACCTATAAAAGTAAATTTTTGTTTATTTTTTTAAGTCTTATAACGTTTAGTAGTATTTACTTTGAATAAGTGTATTTTCTATCTTTCTTTCTTTCTTTTTCTTTTTTCTTTTGGGAAAACAAAAAAGATTGCGTCGCCGCATTGTTATATTTTCCAAAACTTGTGTCATTTTCAGTGTTAGTGCATAAAATTGGTGGCATTTTATTCGTTAAGTGCTGGATTACAGGTATGAGTGTGGAAAAGTGGTATAATGATGGTGAAACGTTTCTTTTCGTGTTGTTTCCATAACTCCATAGAAGCTTCTAGTAAAGTTGCTACCACTTTACTAGGAGTATGACTTGACTAGACTAGACTATGACTTGGACTGTGACTTGACTTGACACATTATATGATATTAATTAACTCGAGATATTATCAATTACTTGACACTGGCTAAACACACAGAAGTGTGGAGCCAAAACAAAACAATAAAAAAGTAGTATTGCGTTTAGAGAATAAACACATTTTGGCCGTTATAAAAATGAAATGCTTGTGTTTGTTTCTCTAGCGCAGCTTTTACATCAAAACTATCGGATAGATTGAAACAACAGTTTGTATGTCTGTTTCTTTGTGTGACTTTAACACCAAAGCGGCTGATCTAAAGTGGATAAAACTTTACATACACGAATGTTTACATTACCGAAATCTCAAAGTACTTTAGTCGCGACAAATAAAGAGCTTCCGTGGGTAAATAGCGTATAAAACAGTAGAGCTTCAGATTCTCTTTAGTTTACAACTAACATTATTTGATATTTTTGTTTTTTTTTTTAAGATTAGCTCCACACTTTTGGTATTTAGCCAGTGTCAAGTAATTGATAATTTATCAAGTTATCGATATTTCACGACAATACGTGTCAAGTGACAGTCGAAGTCATAGTCAAGTCAGTCAGTCAAAGTCATACTTCTAGTAAAGTGTTGGCAACTTTACTTGAAGCTTCTATGGAGTTTTAGAAACAACACGAAAAGAAACGTTTCACCATCATTTATACCATTTTCCCACACTCACGCCTGTAATCCAGCACTTAACGAATAAAATGCCACCAATTTTATGCACTAACACTGAAAGTAACACAAGTTTTGGAAAATAATACGATGCGGTGATGCAATCTTTTTCGCTTTCCCGCCAAAACTCACCAATTCTTGTTATTATGTGGTGTGTACAATAAAGAGTTTATTTATCTATCTATTACTTACCTTGTACATACAAAAAAATTAAGACAATTTTCGTTCTCGATATTAGATTAGGTTTGTCTTAGGTAATTTTCAAAACAGCGTTATTATTCTCAAATCCTTGTAGAATATCGAATTTTATTATGTGTTTTTTTTATATTTAAGTATAGAACCTTTTGTCTCCAAATCTTATCGGTTGTAATATCATCACTATTAAATCAAACGGCGCCGGCTAAAGCCCGCTAAGTATAAAAAAGTTTACACGCTATAGAACTCGCAAAAAAACTAAGTATCGATATCGGAACAAAGGTTGAACGCACAAGAATCCCTTTGGAGTTCCGGTACCATAAAAAAGTGGAGACATAAATTAATTGTATTTTTACATACACCTTACTATATACCTAAATATAAAAGCCATAGCTTTGTTTTTGTAAATATGACGTGTAAGTAATTATGATTTTTTTTTTTGGTTTGGCTTCACACTTTTGTGTATTTAGCCAGTGTCAAGTATTTGATAATTTCTCAACTTAATTAATATACGTATGTGAGTCAAGTCACAGTCGAAGTCATTAAGTCAAGTCATGGTCTAGTCTAGTCAAGTCATACTCCTAATAAAGTGGTGGCAACTTTACCAGAGGCTTCTATGGAGTTTTGGAAACAACACGAAATAAACGTTTCACCATCATTATACCACTTTCCCATACTCATGCATGTAATCCAGCACTTAACGATTAAAATGCCACAAAATTTATGAACTAACACTGAAAATAAAACAAGTTTTGGAAAACAATACAATGCAGTGACGCGATCTTTTTGTTTTCCCGCCAAAACTCAAAGTAATTATGATTGTTTATTATTGTGGAAATAAAATTGTTTATGGTTATTTCGGTTTTTTTGGCTCGTTATTTCACTGCCGACAACAATAGATGTTTTTTTGGATTTTGCGGGATTCGTGGCACATCATAATATTTTATTCTTATTCCTATTAATTTTATTTGTATAATTAAGTCACAGAATTCGCCCTATTACATAGGTCCAGAACAGCAATCACCATACAAAACCGTTTAAAAAAGTGAAGAAAATCATAGTCTATGATCATAGAGCGCGAACTCTTTTAAATGTCAATTCAACCACAGAGTAACCATCTAAGTCACAAGAGGGAAGTGGAGTTTTGGCGGGAAAGCGAAAAAGATTGCGTTACCGCATTGTATTATTTTCCAAAACTTGTGTTATTTTCAGTGTTAGTGCATAAAATTGGTGGCATTCTATTCGTTAAGTGCTGGATCACAGGCGTGAGTGTGGGAAAATGGTATAATGATGGTGAAACGTTTATTTTCGTGTTGTTTCCAAAACTCCATAGAAGCTTCAAGTAAAGTTGCCACCACTTTCTAGGAGTATGACTTTGACTAGACTATGACTTGACTTGATGACTTCGACTGTGACTTGACACATATTTGAGTAAAATATCATTAACTTGATAAATTATCAATTACTTGACACTGGCTAAATACACGGAGGTGTGGAGCCTAATCAATTAGTGAATGAAAGCTCTGCTTGAGCACCAATCGATGAGTGAGCATTGTTCTGTAATAAGGACCAAATTGTGTGCTACTGCCACGTTTTGCCACGTAGGCGTATCCAGAGCGATTTCTAGTGACTATTCCGATAATTCTTAAACATCTACCATAAGTTAAGGTATGGGTAGTAGGTATAGATACCTGCGACGTAGAGCGTAATAAAAACATATTAAGCGTTCTCCAAATAAACTAAATTTACTCTATTTACGAAACAGTAGCTCCAAAACCCAAAGCAAGACATTCCATAGATATCTCAACTCGAAGATTGTATCTTGGATTCTAATGTTTACGTGTAGTCACAAAATATTTGGACCATGAACGGGTAAACGGGCGGAAAGATGAATATTTATCGATAATTAATTAATTTTAAACGGCGTTGAGAAATGCGGTGGAGGTGCGTTACATTTCTAGTGTTTTTTTACGTCAGCAGCCGTCAGATTTATCTCACTGATGGAAAACGGTCATCTATATCCGTTGTAGGCATGTTGCCGCTCAAATTCCTAAGCTTTATACAAGGTTTTGAGTTTTTTATTACGTTTTATTTACATTTTACTTTTACATGTACAAGGCATTCTCTTTTAAATTCTTGAAGGTACATATTTATTTATTCTAAAACCTTTGTGATATTTTCAATAGGAATATATATGAAAGTAACGATCTAATTTTATTCAACATCAAAAAGTATGAGGGTTTATGTCGCTTTCAGGCATACTTTTTTTTTAAATGTTTTGGCTCCACACTTTGGTGTATTTAGCCAGTGTCAAGTAATTGATAATTTATCAAGTTAATTATATTTCACGCAAATATGTGTCAAGTCACAGTCGAAGTTATCAAGTCAAGTCATTGTTTAGTGAAAGTCATACTCTTAGTAAAGTGGTGGCAACTTTACTTGAAGTTTCTATGGAGTTTTGGAAACAACACGAAAAAAAAACGTTTCACCATCATTATACCACTTTCCCACACTCACACCTGTAATCCAGCACTTAACAAATAGAATGCCACCAATTTTATGCACTAACACTGAAAATAACACGAGTTTAGGAAAATAAGACAATGCGGTGACGCAATCTTTTTCGCTTTCCCGCCAAAAAACCCCAGGTATACTTTTTATTTTCATGAATAATTTCATCTCTTTGGGACTGAATTTGAAAATCATTTTATTATTTAAAAGTAGTCTCGTAGTACTCGTGAGGTAGTTTCATTCACAGGAAATTCAGGGCAATCAAAAGGTTTTTATTTAGCTAGGGCCTAGGATCTATGTATGTATGGGCGTTATTATTATTATTATTTTCAGACAAGTACAGTTTTATATAGATTGAACATTTGACGTCTGGTCCTTTTTTTAAAACTCCCCAAAAACGTACTAAAATATTGTTTTTTTACGAAATCATATCTTTTTGAGAGCTAGAATTTGGTTGTTTATAATTTACAGGGATTTAGAATCGGGGGTCTATCATAAATTACTTGTCATTTTTCTTACTAAACCACTAAATTCTCACTGGTAAAAATGGCTTGGAAAACCATTTTTAGCAACGTCTCCAAAATGGCCATATTTTGGAGTCATTGCCAAAAATGGTAAAATAATATATCTACTTATTAGACTGTAAAAATATAATATAATTTAATTCAAATAAATATATAATTTTTAATTAACTGAGTATAAAAATGATTTGCGTCTAATTTACGATGTAACTCCCCCACAATACTACCTTTATTATCAATTTAAAATTTTTACATAAATAATTGTTAATAAAGGCCCCGTAGTAGTAAACGGGACCAATAAAATATAACTAAATAGTTTGGTCAGCGTTGAATGTAGATTATGAACGAGATAGGAGCCAATTTCGTTGAAATATAGGGTATGGATGTTTATAGGTCGTGACTCTACGTAGAGTTCTATATTTAGGATACTTGTGGCTTGTAGAATTCTCTAAACACCTGAAATTTAATTTTGCCGGAATGTAGAGTTTTATGTTGATATCATGGCGTGAAACACAAAAATGCAACATTGCTGCTTTACATTTTAATGTAGTGAAGGGAGTAGAGATTCAACTAAAGTTACTTTTTCAACAAGTGATACTTTGCTTTGCTCGTAACTGAACTATAATTTCGCCCCAAGCTTGCATAATTCCATCTATAGATCGTAAAAGTCGGAATTTAGTATAGGTGATAAAGTCTGTAGCAATTCTAAAAATTGTTAACTCTATGGTGGGAAAGCACAGGTGCTGTTTATCAGTCAATCAAAATACAATGGAAATTGAAGCATCAGCCAAATGGAAGACAAAACGACTTTAATATTTTCCTTGAAAATATTTAATGATACTTAATTGTAGTGTGGGTGTGGAAAACTATGGAAACTATGGATTTAACTTCAAAGTATTTTACAGAAGTTCGATTTTCAATTGTAATTTTTTAATGTATTCTCATTTTCTTGTTACATAGTTAATAACAATAATAATAACGCCCAACGATCACATACATAGATCCTGGACCCTAACTAGGATTCCCTGGGGACCCAGAAACTACGAGAACTATGGTCCCACAACACCCGGACTCAGAACAAGTATTTGCGCTTTTTTTCTCTGCACAAATACTTGTCTTGCCGCGGGAATCGAACTCGCCGCCTCCGGGTTATAAGCCGGCCTGTTCAACCACCACACCACAGAGGTAGGTAGGTAGGCACTTTTGGTTATTAAATATTTTTATTTTATTAATATACCTATGGTATTAAATAAATTGTTATTTAATTTCCCATCGTCATTGTAATAACTGCAATTTATCAATATATTGCTAGTTTTTTGTTTTAGTTGCTCAAAAGATATTACCAGGTTGAAAATTCGGCATCCTTGTTTGCCTTCGGATAGTTTCAGTAAATTTATTAATCTACGTATATTTCATGGAATCTCATAGTCATTGTAAAGATTAATTGTGCCCTTAATCAACGAAAAAAATAAGATAAGTAGAGCGCCTGCTGTAAAATCACCAGCAATTGCAGGCAACCTTTTAGGCAACAGAACTTCGTAGGAGCGTCAAATTGAACTTTGCTTCTAAATCTAATGCCTTTAGAATACCTACTTTAAACACTCCAGTGGAAATCAAACACTGACAATTAACCCCTTTTACTTCCCGATCATGTCCCCATCCATTATCCATCGTTCTACATACATTATTAATGTGAGAAACACACAATTATCTGAATCACTTCATCCAGGAACAATTCTATCAAGTCCAATTCGTTTCCAAAATACAGGTGTCAATCCCTTATCAGCACAAAGGGGCAATAAAGGCAAAACCTTTTATTTGGCCAGTTCCTTTTCAAATTTCCGCCCTTAACCGATGCACTGTCGTATAAAACTAAACAGTAAGTAGCCCTACCTACCTTAGCTAAAGTTTTGTTTTTGGGGGTTAGGTATGAATGTTAGGTATGCGGAAAGCCGTGGTTGGACATAAATGGATTAAACTTTACATCTGATTCGTATGTAAAGCATTTTTTTATCATTTCGGACACGTTTTCTTCCGGTTCTTTAGCTTGAAACATGCTTTTCATAAGCTACTGTACCAAACATACCTAAAACCTTTTTTAAATTTATTTATTGTAGAATTTTTTCAATAATTAGGAGAGTTTTAGTTAATTAGTTATTATTTTATTTGTTCATTTTCGTACAGAGTGAACTAATACAGAATTAGAGATTAAACAATGTACAATAACGAATACACAGACATTGTATAAGAATGAATGCTTTCTCACATGCTAGAAAATTTGTCATAGCTTTTGCTGTAGCTGTTTATAAACTCGTGAGTTTGTTTACTGTTTATACGTCATTGCTTAAACGATCTTCACCCCATTTCAACCCCAAACGAGGCAATCTAATCCGACTGATTAAATACCGCTGATAAGTAATGTGGTGGATAAAAATGTTAAATCGAGCGATTTATCGGAAGATTATTATTCAATGACCGACGATCTTAAAATTGGAGGAACCAATTTGTACGCTGAGTTGATTGTGTAATTACGTTAGAGGAAACTTTGTTGATTTATTTTATTTGTTTTTGTTAGGAATTATGAATCTTTGTTTTAAAATAGGTATTTTTGGCTAGTCTTTAGTTTAACTTATTTATATTAATGTTTCACTCTACAATGTGATATGAATTGCATATATGGTTGATGTTTGGTCAATGGTTGGTGGTTGGATGATGGTTGGTCGTAAGTAATATGACTTTTGTTAAGAAGTTTACACAGTGAAAAAATGCATAGTTAAAATTGAACGGTTCAAAGTTTACTCAAAAAATACTTACACGTACCTAATAAATAATGGCTAAATAAACCTTTTAACCTACAACTTGCCTAAATACAATGTAACAAAAGAAACGCCATTGTTGCCAGTATAAAATTAATTACTACTGACACAAAAAATGGTGTGAAATAGTTGGAAATTTCGCACAAGAATTATAGAGAACATAAAATATTCATTCCACCGATTTGTTACAATTCACAATGGTTCTTCTAGACACGTGTTGTACGTAATGCTAATGAGAGACTCTGGAAGGTTGCACAACAAGTGTACTCTAACGTAATACGTGGAAGTGGAGATTTTACTCAGCGTCAGCGCTGGCGATTAAAGACTAGTAAAGTAGCCCATTCATGGACGAGCTTTTTTTTTTTTATGTTAAGGAATGACGTGAAGAGTGTAGAGGTTCGCGTGACACTGCACTGCGCACGTCATCCAGAGACATCAGCACAATCTAGTTATAAGATTCCTAAACTGTGAGATCAGATCATAAAGTCTCATTTGCCCAGTAATTTCACTAGCTACAGTGCCCTTTCAAAACGGAACACAGCAGTGCTTGGGCACTACTGCTTGGCGGCAGAATAACTGGCAAAGCGGTGGTACCTACCTAGACGAACTTTGCAGTAAAGTCCTACCACCTAGTAAAAAGTAGAGCTTGTCGGTTTCATATTCATCTTAGATTTTTTTGATGTTGTCGAATGATGTGACGAGCTAGTTCACCTGATTTTAAGCGACATGGCCGCCCATAACAAAACAGTGGCACACGGAACTCAAAAATAAGTTTCTCGCAACACTGCACTGCGCATATTATTATAAAATTATTACTCGACTGTGAGATCAGAATAAAGTCTCGATTGCCCAGTAATTTCAGCAACTACAATGCCCTTCAAACCGGAACACAGTAGTAATTGCGCACTACTGTTTGGTGGCAGAACAACTGGCAAAGTGGTGGTACCTACCTAGATGACCTTTTCAGACTTCCATAGTGTACAATGATGGTATATAAAGAAGTAAGGAACTTAAGCTTTTTATGGGCAAAATGCCCAAATTCTTTCTTTTGCCGATCGCCAACCTTTTCATATATTTAGTTATATTTATGTTTTTTTATATCTAGTGTGGTTTTTGATATGGATTTTTGTTGGTCTGGCATTATACTACTACTGATAAAAGAGTGCGCTTCAATTTTGTTTCAATATATTTTTATGGTAAGTTTTATTAGTTTTACATGTGCTTAATTCTATTTAATTTGTTCATCTTCATCACTTTCAACTCACTAAATACTACAGTAAGGTAACTCTACTACTTGAAAATACTAGCTACCCTGCCTCCTACAAAAAAAAACTATTTGGACTATACAAGGTGGCATTTAATTCACTCTTTTCCTTAAATGTCCATCATACCATGCTATAGAATATTAATACAAGGTCCAATTAAAAAAAAGATTTTGTTTTAGTATTTAGTGCCTCTTAAAATAACTGCATGACAGCCGAAATGTCTATTTAACGGTACACACAGCGCAAGCACAGCTGAGTGCTTTATAAATGTTTCGTAGGCAATAAAACACCTGTTCAATGTCACAAGGCTTTTCTTTAGAATTTAAATTTGATAATACCTAGATTTAAGTTTTATTTCATAAGTACTTTTTGTATTTAGCTATATGGGAGCATTCTATAGCATGGACTGAATACATATTAAAGAAAAAGAACGAGTCAAATTCCACCTTGTATACTAGTCGCGATTACCTATAGATATTGTAATATTGTTCTGTTATGGGCGGCCGTGTTGCTTAACATCAGGTGAACGACTAGCTCGTCAAATCATCCAACAAGTAAGCAACGTATTAATATTTGTAATTATTATCAGGAACAATGCAAGGAAACAATGATATGCTTAGAAAAAGACAAAAAAATAAAAGGTGAATAAAAGCTTGTTTATAAAATTTATAAAAATTTATTTCACAAAATAGAAAAATGAAACCTAAAGGTGACTAAAACAAAAATAAACTTGAGAGGTGTCAAGGGACACCCGGATAGAACGAAGTTCCTTTCAATTAATTAGTGAAGGCATTGTAATAAAATTTTATTTTTTTAGTTATAATAATATTTTTTTCTATTATTATCAAACATAATGTAAATAGAAATAATATTAATATAATGAATGCAAAATAGAAAGACGAAACGAAAATAACTGGCTTGCTTTCTATGAGAGAGAGAGAGAGAGAGAGAGAGAGAGAGAGAGAGAGAAACACGCGCACGCCGCACGGCTTCAAAAAGTGTCGTTACAACTTTTGGTCTTAATTTTTTCCTTCTAGCCCTTTTTGCAACGCGCGATAAGGAACTTCGTTCCAAAGGAAAACTTAATCTTACATTATTAATTTATTTTTAAGTTTGTACGCCGAAATAGTCATCGCGTGATAAGCTAGCTTTAATAGTCGAACGTAACATTGCCTCCAGTGATCCGATAGCACACTTCCTACGAACGTTTTACAGTATAATATCACCGACACATAAATTATTTACTGATTTTTATGCAAATTATGTTTGACGCAATTTAGTTTTTACTTTTTCGTTATAAAATGCACGTTTCTTGCGTCACGTTCTATAAAGTCGAATTAAATCGTGTATAGAAATTTTGCGTTTGCTGTAACACTGTCTGAGGACTTAGGCTTTAAAAAGCGATTAATTAATTGACAACTTAGTTGGTAGTAGCTCTGCCTTCTGAACTTTAAGTTGTGGGTTCGATTCCCACCCAGGACAAGCATTTTTGTTTTGTACATCGATGTTTGTTCTGTCTGGATAATATATTGTATTCTATGTACAAATGAAAAGTATCTAAGTATTATACGAGTTATCAAGTTCTCGAGCTTTGTTTAGTTTGGGAGTAGATGGCGCTGTGTAAAATATCCACAAATATTTATTTATTTAACAATCATAATCTAACCATAAGAAACTTAAACAGTAAAAATGAAAGGTAGTATTAATTATAATGTTGGCAGTTTTTTTAATCTGGTAAAGGTATTTTGAATTTACCTATTTGTCCAAATTGTTGTTAGTTAGTAGAGTCAACACCAGTTAATGCGCGGTCATCTCGCTAGATGGCTAATATTTTCGTAGACTAAATCCTGCATCGCGCAAGCGTTTCATTTCTGGTGCACTACTTAGGGTAAGTGTGTTAGCGATAAAGTAGAGTTAGGAAATTTCGTGTGCCGGAATTGACTCCATAATAAATCATATGTAGTGGTCAATCAAGTGCAGTTTAATTTCACTGGTAGTATATACTATCAGGTTGGACCTGAGGCCATAAGTTTAAACACTATTTATATATACACTTAAACACTAATAGGCTTTTTTGTAATTTTAACCACTCGCCTAAGGGTCGATTTTTTAACTGTAGGATAACATATGAACGTATTATAGAACCTTAAAATAATAATATTATTTAACAGGTTTTTAATAACGTTTACATCAGTTAAGTATTATGATATAAAACAATTATATAAAATCCGTAATTCAATGTTATCTCTCTTGCGCAGCTTGCATGCAATAGCTGTTATTACGGAGACAACTCAAAGATCTATTACTCTCCCGTGGTGGAGCAATAGTGTGATCTTTAAACAATATCTACTCGCTGTGTACCAACACTCCATAACTCAATAGTAAGTAATTGAACAACAATTTCTGGCGTCAACTCCAAAATATAATCATTGTGTTTACTTGATTATTAGATCTACTCTGAGTTATTCTATGGTGATGAGAGGCAAGTGGTGACCATAAATAATATATAATATAAAAGAAAGTCGTGTTAGTTACACTATTTATAGCTCAAGAACGGCTGAAACGATTTGGCTGAATATTGGTGGGGAGGTAGCTTAACATCAAGAGACGGACATAGCATAATTTTTATCCCGTTCGACCGCGTTTTACTAATTCACCTGTACGAACCTGGGGCTGGTCAACTACTATTAAATATATTTAGTACATCGTAACTTTGTTAATGACGAGCTTCTGCCCGCAGCTTCGCCCGCGACGTAGCCTATGGGAAAATAATTCAACCACCCATTTCACCCTCTTAAGGGTGGAATTACGAAAAATTCTTTGCTTAGCGGATGCCTACGTCATAACATCTACCTGCATGCAAAATTTCAGCCTGATCCGTCCAGTGGTTTGGGCTGTGCGTTGATAGATCACTATATCAGTCAGTCAATCAGTCAGTCACCTTTGAGTTATATATATTTAGATTTTGAGTAAGTACATACAAGTTTGTTTATCGAATGCAAGCTGACGACTTAGGCGTCGTCGTCGTAATATTATTACAATTACAAATATGGAAAAGGACACACATTCTTTTTTTAAAAACATAGACGGGTAACAAGTAAAAAGCCGTCTCTGCAATGGTCTACTTAGTATAGCAGATAATCTTCGAATAATAACGCATAATTTGCACACTGGTTATAAATAAAATTGGGTATCGCCACTCAAGGATACACCCTTGATTTGCAATATATAGGAACCAAATTTTTTGGGTTGCACGCTTTATATGACTGTACAGATAGGTACTACAGGGCTGTACTGAGACAAATCAGAAGTAGCTTAATCTTCAATTCCAATCCTCTAGCTAATCTAACTAAAGCTAGAGGATTGGAGTAAAAGATTAAGCTACAACTGGATGTAACTTTTCCCAAACGGTCTTCAGTTATAATTTTTCATCTGCATGCCAGTTGTTTTACGTTTTCTTTTTTGATAGGGCTAATGATGTTGGTCTCTAACGACCTTGACAGCGTCACCTTCACTTAAGGCGCCCAGCCGTCAAAAATGGGACGCAACTAGCTCAAGGGAACCCCTGGGGTGCGAGCCTTGGCTTGGGCCAATGCTGGGATAAAAGGATTGAGAACATTACGTTCACTGGAAGAATGGACCCTATTGAAAATCTTTTGTCTTACGTCCCCTATAAACTGGTCCTATCCCGTGGTACATCCGCTCGATCAGACCACATCTTTTGTTGTTTAATCGCTAGTACTTACTAAGATCATATCTACTGGTAACGTAAATAAAACCTACAATTAAATATTTTTTTATGGAGTATTAGCGCCTGACCACATTTCAGTTGATGTTAAGTGACAATATGGCTGAAGTGACGTTACGCAATGTCTGGCTTTCAATTTACGATAGGTACTGTTGGAGAACTGTAAAGTGTTTGATGGCAGATTCATGACTTGAAGATTGTAGCTAGCAAAATGACCTCTGGATATTGTTTTAAACTACAGTTTCACTGCAATAAAGAAAACTTCAGCAAAGCTCAAGTCCATTTCAAGAATTGTAACCATGACCTTCAGATTGCAATTTGATCTCACTACTAAAGCTATCGTCACTTCAAATGCGCTATAAAAGCGCAAAACTAGGATGGTCTGAAATGACGCCATTTCAATATAAAGGAAGCGGAACTTCTATAACGTTACTTATCCATAGAAGACATCTAGGAAGTTAATAAATGTTTCCATTACCGGGACTTGCAACATATTTCATTCTGGTTTACGACTAAGTATCGCAATTTATTAGTAAACATAATTATCAGTAGTTAGTAGTTATTCAATGATTTCCAGTTACGGACGTGCTAAAAATAGAAGAAACTATTTGAAGAGTTATGAGGAGACCTAAATGCTCTTAATAATGTGTAATTGCGTAATTTCGAAGTGGTTTTAAAATTAGCATGTTTTTATGTATGACACACTCACACCACAACTAATAAATAAATAAAAAGCTGTTATAATCGTGAAGTATTTTATCTTTTCAAAACAATTGCATATATTTCTATGATTCCATGCCAGTATGTTCTTAAGGTCCATCGTAATATGGACGTCCAACATTTTGTTAGCCACCCATTCAGTCTGGCACTTACGCTTTACGCAGAATGAACATACCTTCACCGGACCTTGTGTAACTAGGTACTTGTACTTACGCCATATTAGGTATGTACCTACCTACTATGGCGTAGGTAAAAGTGGCGATTCAAAATGGACTAAAAATCCTTCAAATCTGCCCAAGGCCTCGTAGACCAATTTGGGCAAGCCATGTCGACCAGCAGTGCGTGACACTTTATCTGATCTTGTAATGCACCAATTACGGTTTTAACTACTCTCACCGTTGCCCGTTAAACCCTTGTGTAATGTTAGCCATCATGTATTGGAAGGTATTTTTAGTGTGGCGAATGAAATGTTTCGTTAGCCTCCTAAAACAACCAATTATATCATATTCTTGTTAAAATAACTGACGGCGTCAACTTACTGGAGTTATATTGGACAGGCGGAAGAGTCTATGGAATCTATGGCTGAAAATATCAACGGATATTTTTTTATTACTAAAAAAAGTATCCATAGACATTATCAGGCCTATCCCTGAAAAATTTTCCGCTATAATTTCTATGCTTGCTCTGGCTTTATACATACAATAGTGTTAGAAAAATAACCAAAATACATACATTTTATAAATATAAATTTCATTATAATAATGCCACCAACAAACTTTACTGGGTGGTAGGACTTTTCTGCAAAGTTCGTTTAGGTTGCGTTGCCAGTTATTTTGCCGCCAAGCAGTAGTGTGCAAGCACTACTGTGTTCCGCTTTAAAGGGCACTGTAACTAATGAAATTACTGGGCAAGTCAAAAGAAGCCAAAATGCAAGTCTGAAAAAATGGAAATGGAGAATAAAACTTCTATGAATAAAACAGACTCGGGCAAATGCACAAGACGTGCAACGCCACTATTCCTCGAAGGAGGAAAGAAAGTCATTATCTTGATGTACTGAGTGAAAAATTCTTCATCGTAAACTACGTCGTCAGTTACCTGCTGGTGGTTAAACGCAAACCATTTTGATCTAATTGGCGAGTTACGAGTTAAAGCTGGATTAGTCAGAGCCCACTCATTTTAAAAGAATCCAACAATATGCCTTACAGTTTATTTTTAATTTTAGTTAATTCAAACAACTAACTCAATAAGTAAAAACCACAGACAAACAAAAACAAGATTATTTTTTTAAATTGGAATCTATAAAATTTTGTTTCAGCAGGTAGGTACGACTATTTTAAAAGGGTTGCATGTCTCAAATAAAGTTTACTGTCGTTAAATGTCGTATTAAAATTTGCTTACCCAACCAAGATTATAAAACTTCATTTTAACCTCACCGCGTGGTCCACAATCCATGTAAATTCGATTTTATGAGAATACAAGCTAAAATCATTGTTTTGTACATGCATTTGTTTTACTGTCTACATTCACTAACGTGACTGCGTGACATCGTTTTTCGGCCTTGGTGCTGGCATTGCTTTCGTACTTTCATTCTAAAAGCTAAAGTATGAGAATGTTTCATTGTATCATGATTGTTTTATTGTTTCAATATCACATTAGGGCCTCTATTTATAAACTGTAGATACTCATAATTATACTGAGAGCGATATCAATATGCTAAAGATATATTCAGCTGTGGTTTGAGATATAATTAGTTAACGTAGACCGTACCTAATTGGTGATTTATCTCAATAGAGTGAAGATATTTGTGATAAATTTTAGGAATTACTAAGTAAGTATTTGACTCATATTTACATCTACCGATCTTAACCAGTAGATGTAAATATGAGTCAAATACACGCTAATTAAAGAATCTGCTATTCTATTATTATCTAATGTAATTTTTTTGTTGTTTTAAATCCTACAAAGTATTTTAAAAATGATAATATATAAAATATATTAAATATTTACAAGTAGTATTTAACTTTCAGTGAATGAGAATATCATTAAGACAGACATAATATGTTGATAGATATGTATGACAAAGTTAAAATTAAAAACAATTTAGTACAAATACTTATTCTAAGAAGTCGCTACCAGTATGCAACGCGCCCAAAATGCTGTTGGCATTGCCCCTTTGAATGGCAATGCTTATATAGCCTTTGGGCTAAATAGGGATCCGCATTTTGGTCTCGTGTTGCCTCGATCAGACTTTCCGAAAGATCTTTGTAAATTTTGGTGCGCATTCGGTCCCCATGGACCCAATGTCTCGAAATCGAAAGGCGCAAATATGTAACCACGGTCTAGGTCATTATATTTGCGCCTTTTCAGGTTCTCTACGAATTCGGCCGCAGCACGAGCCAGGAAAATGTGACGGCGTGGCGCAAGGGTAACACAGGTTGCGGTCCAAACCAAAAGCTGCCCCATCTTCCATAGAATCAAGGTCATTCCGTTGGGTCTTTTACCATCGTCACGTATAAGGTCATTTGGTTCCAGAATGGCCGCACAGTTGGCGCGATCACTCTATAAAAGCTATTTCCTTCAAATGTAAACAGACATTAGTAGTTTCATCACACTTGATGATGGTAATTTATGGCGCCATAAAAATAAACCATAACACGCGTGCATGTGTGCGTGCCACTCTATTTTACTTTCTTATGCTCTCTGGTTTGATTTCGAAAAGAGCCTTGTATTCATTGTCTAGTACCTAACATTTTAATTACGCAATTTGGATAATAGCCCACTTTCTATTTGGTCTTGTTTCAAATATAATATAGATTTGCCTTGTGTGCAGTGTTGTTTTTGCAATACTAGCTGGATTTCTTACATTGATTTTGATTTGAAATACATAATATCTGGGCTAGTTCAGTCGCAATTAGCGCGTGTAATAGCATTTTTAGTGGAATATTTTCTATTTAAAAGTACTGGGTAATCATCCACAAGTATAAATAAAAAAATAACTCTGTTAAAACACCCAAATTTTATTAAAATTTGGCATGAAGAAGGTTTGATATCTTGGGAATACTATAGGCTATTTTTTATTGATAAACGTAGAAATTTAAGTAATGGCTAGTCAGAAATAAAATTCAAACAATCATATTTTCACACATTTATTCAAAATCAGCCTCAACGCAAAGTACGCGTACTTTGACAAGTTATATACATTATGATAACAAAGCAAGTAAAAGCTAAACAAGTAACAACAAATATTCTAAAATAGGACGAACCGCGCATCCATCCGGGTGCTATGCGGCGCCCAACCGATCGACCAATCACAACCTTACATACGTGAGCGAAATTTTGCTGATTGACATACACTAAAATACTAATGATCACATTTTGGAACTTAGACTACAAGGTACTGATGTGACACCCCCCACTTATCTACAACTTAGTGCCAGCCGTGCTGTTCTTGATGACCGTGGTACTCTTGCTGACCCTGGTGCTCCTGGTGGCCGCCGTGGTGTTCGTGATGACCATGTTCAATTTCTTTCTTAAAGTAAATTGGCACGTGCTCTTTCACTGGGTAAGGAACCTCTTTAACAAGAGGTACTTGCACTTCCTTGTAGACGGGGTAAGGCTTGTCAATGGGAACCTTCACTTCATAAGGTACCTTCTTCTCCACGGTGTAAGGGATCTTCTTGTACACATCGTAAGGCTTGGGAACGGGTACCTTGATATGGACGGGGTAAGGCTTTTCAACCTCAACCTTGTAGGGCCTGTCAACGGGGACCTTGACTTCATAGGGCACGGGCTTGTGTACGGTCACTGGGTAAGGCTTCTCGACATGGACTGGGTAGGGCTTGGGAACGTACACGTTGTAAGGCTTGTCAACTGGCACTTTGACTTCATAAGGCACCTTCTTGATGACTTCGTAAGGCTGGGGCACTTTCACTTCGTATTTGACGGGGACTGGTACCTTCTTTTCAACGGTGTAAGGCTGGGGGTAGGGGACCTTCACTTCATAGGGGACCTTCTTCTCGACGGTGTAAGGAGTGGGAACTTTGACCTTGACTTCGTATGGCTTGTCGACTGGGACCTTAACTTCATAGGGCACTTTCTTTTCTACTGTGTAAGGCTCGGGGACGTACACTGGGTATTTGACGTACTCCTTGACAGTGACTGGTACTTTCTTCTCGACAGTGTAAGGCTGGGGGTAGGGGACCTTGACTTCATAAGGGACTTTCTTCTCAACGGTGTAGGGGACATGCTTCTCCACAGTGTAGGGGACGGGGACTTTCTTTATGACCTCAATGGTTTTGACGTGTTCGTGATGATGGTGGTGTCCGTGATCACTTTCAATGGGTTTCCATTCGCCGTGTCCGCCGCCGCCGCCGCTGGAGCCTCCAAACTCGTGTCCACTGAAGCTCTCTTGACCGCCGAAGTCGTGGCCTCCATGGCCGCCTTCCTGGCCTCCGAAGCTGTAGCCTCCATGTCCTCCGTAGCTGTGGCCTTCATCACCGCCTCCGAAGCCTCCGCCGTAGCCTCCTAGATCGTAGATACCGCGTTTTTCCTGCTTCTTCTCATCGGTCACAGCTTTTGATGCGCCTTTCTCCTCTTTGGCAAAGGCCACCACGACCAAAGCGGCCACTATAACAACCTGTGGACAAAAGAAAATAATATAAGTGATGGTCAAATACAACCCTATTAAAGTAAGATTAAAAGCTAATTCAATCGTTGGAATACAGTAACTGTAATGGTGAAAGAATTTGATTTGAGAAATTACAATAAACACAGGTGAGAATAAGTCTTGTATTGACTTTTCTTTACGTGTTATTAGATGACCCTTGTTGTTCTTGATTTTGTAAAAGTGAAAGCTAAGGATGTATTCTAATCCTAGCAAAAACACGCGTCACTGAATGTACATAGAATATTGAATTCTGTGAAGTAAAAGCGGCGTGATCTAGTTTTGTAATCGCAGATTCAATTCCTTGTCCGTTTAGAATACACAATATGTTCACTTTCTAAATATCTTGGTAATCTGGAGACTTTGCGCGTAGTTCGTTGTTTTGTTTAGTATTAAGACCCAGTTACACTTTAACTGAAAATGGATATGCTGAGAAAACAAAAATTGACATTTTTTCTTTTTCTTCTTTATTCCTACAGTGCTTTCTACCATTGTGATTTGTATCAACGGCATTTTTCTACTGTTTTATTGAATCAGATTAATTTGTTTAAAAAATATTATCGAGTGCCAGCCATAACTGTTATACAGGATAATCATTACCATCATCGCCATTAATATGTGCCTATAATTAATGAAACAATAAACATCATAATAATTCAATAAGTAATACAGCGTTACGCGTAATACCACTTTATAGACCGTATTTTATATGTTTTCGTAACTTTTAACTGGCAGAGTAATTTTCAATTGCGCAAGCGCAGCTAATAGTTCCGATATGATCCGCGCACGAGTGTATATAGGTGTTGCGCTAGATACAGGTTATCATAGATCTTCGATATAAATTAGGTAACTGCTATTATGATTTATTGTAAGCAACTATTACAGTGGCTGCACTTCCGCGGTATTTAATCAATATATATCGTAACGCAATTAATAATTACTGGTTAATGAATAATGAGTTACGTTATAAGAGCTTATAATCACACTGTTATTTACGCATCTCCACGTGTTACATCATTTTATAACACAGATAGCGTAAGTGTTGTATTAATTTTCAAATTTTGACCCAGATTTTTTCTAAATTTGTAATATACCGTTTCCAAAATCTGTTTCGAAATGTGAATCTTAACGCTTTTAGTGCCGAGTAAGCATGGCAAATAGGTGCTAAAATGACGCAACAAATGGGATGCAATCGTTAAAAATCTCTTCAATCATCAGATATGTAATCAATGCTGACAAACAAATGGGCTTGCGGACCTTTGATCTTTATGTTTTAAGGTTTATTTTGCTAAACTGTAATAATATATATTTACTTATATAACTCTTGTCACTGTCAATCACATAACCTGATCATTATACTGAGTAATAAAATACCACAGTCTATATTATTAATGTTCCAATGTTGTTAAACTTTAATTGTAATTGTTAAACTGACAAGCATTCTTCATAGCTAATGCATATAGGTTACATTACTTTCAGTAATTAACTGTCAAAGTGGTCGTTCAATATATTATTTAGAAAATTGCGAACAACTTAAGCAGAGCTATTATTGCAACTTCAAGCTTTTTAATTAACTATTTAAATCATCCTAGAAAATTAGAAATGCGCTGTAATCGTCGACAGATTTTACATACAGAAACTGCTGTTTATAGAGTTAGAGAGCGCATGCCAATGAAAGAAAATCCGAAAGTTACGATAAATCGTAACTTTATGGTCATTTCAGCAACTAAGAACAATGGCTAGTTTTATTAAAACAAAATACCCAATTAGCCTACTTTGTCTCAAATTACGTTTGTGGTCATGGCTAAATATAATAACATAAGTATATTAATAAGAATATATTATAATGGTGAAAGGAAATACATTCATAAATATGATAGTACGCCATGACACGGTTAAGATGTGTGAAAGGCACTTACGCGTAGATAGTATCATATTATTAATTACGTAAAACGCAACACACTACAACAAATAACACTAAACAAACAAAGGGTAAACAACTTTTTGTTCTAAATAAACGGGATTACGCTACCGAACCCGTAAGTTGGCTGTAAAAGGTGTCACACGTAGCTTAAGTAAAGTATGTCCTGTTAAACGATTATGTGCCCTATGATCAATTCAAAAACTGGTTTTGTTCTGTAAATCTCTAGAACTCACCAATGAATTGTAACTTTATTAAAAGTCCCACAAAGAAAGTAAAAATTTTACATAAGTAGTTCACTCAAGAATCTCCGTCGGCACACGCCGCCTGCTTTGCCGTTTAACGACAAATTGCAGGCTTTACTCATAGGCCATAAAGGTAGTATTCTGGTCCAAACCGGTTCAGTGCAATGACACTGGAATGGTTCTGCACCGGAGGAAGCTTACCGATTTCACTAGGAAGTAAATATAACCGGATTTTAATGGCAGAGTAAAAACGTAAATTTAGTAGAAAATCTACATTTAGTTATCAAGTATTTTGTTTCTGTTTGTCTAGTTTAAAATGTACAAAGATAAAACGAGAGATTCCACTGATATGGAGCATTTACTCTACTCAATACTAAAAGAAATTGAATATTCTTTTTTCTTTTTTATACTTAATTGACTTGGGCGAGTAACAATATAACTATGGAACCATATTTGCCATATACTGGTCAAAATTACTTTATTTATTGCTCTGGTAACCTTTCTAAAAATAATAATAATGACATTACAAAAAAATTATGACCTTACGAAATTATGAGCTTACTACATCGAAGCTGTTAAAAGGTATGCAACTGGCATCTTTACCTACCGATGTAAACACAGTTTAAAAAACCGCTTGTCATAAAAGCAACAAAGCACCGTACTATTGACATACTCATCGGTTATTCACCATTACACAACAGTTAAAGCACCATTACAGCGCGATCTATCACGGCACTCGTCAAGCTCAATTGGCGCTAGCGTAAGATTTAATAATACCCTAAATTTAGAATAGGGCAACCGGTTTAACGGTTAACTAAATTTTGTTCAGTGAAATACTAAATTGATAAATTCAATGGTTTTCTGACGAACTGCTGGGCGATCACGTAACTCGATTGCAACCAATAGAAACATAAATTTGTATGGATTTGACAGTTTGAATACGCAGCTTATGTGCATAGTTAGTATAGAAATTTTTACTGTTGCATTGCAATCAAAGTTTCGTGATTCCCTGGTCAAAATCGCAGGGACCCGATGCAGGAGACAAACAGCCACTGGAAATGGCGCTCTGGAAGTGGCCTACGTTCAGCAGTGGAAGTCTTCAGGCTGTTTATGATGATGATGATGATGATGATGATGATGATGGTGATGATGATAATTAAGCTGCAGAGATTCATCAAACTTTATTTTAACAAGTTTTATAAAATTTATCAAAATTTTTGCATCTATGATTGACCTACAGCGGGTTCGTTGGGTTCAAATTATTTAATACGCTTGAACTTTGGTGATTGAATATTGTGAATATTATGATGCAACCTAAGCATGGTTTAACGCCTATAGTTGCGATCTTTAAGTTACGAGTACCTCAACTTAGTTTAAGCAACCTTAACCTTAGCAAACTTTAGTTAGCTGGAGTAAAATGTGACTTGTAAAAGTGTAAAAATTGCCTCATCACACTAATCACACTAATATTATAAAAGTGAAAGTTTGTATGTGTGTATGTGTGTATGTTTGTTACTCCTTCACGCTCAAACAGCTGAATGGATTTAGATGAAATTCGGTACCAAGATAGCTTATACACTGGATTAACATATAGGCTACATTTCATCCCGAAAAAGTGAAATTTTCTCGTGGGATGAGCAAATAATTAAAATACTTTTTATCCACGGGTAAAACCGCGGGGCGCAACTAGTTTGCAATAAATCTTTTGACTTTTTGAGTAACCTGTCACTCAAGCAAGTATCGTTATGTTCCTATAATTAGAACTTTGGCTCCAACTCAAATTTTAGATCTAGTTTAATCACAAAAATTAGTATGTAATCATAATTAAATAAATTACGCAATTTTTTTTTTATAATTTGCTTATAATTAACGGTTATTCCTAACATGATGTTTTATGTAATTCTGTTGATAACGGCTGCATGTAACTATTATAGTAATCACTTGTGAATATTCATTACATTCTTGAGTTCTTAAAAATGCAAATCGTGTGTTCGATACCTACTTAATGAGGTGCCGTTTGATTACATTATTTGGTTGGTTTGGATGTGGTTCATTCACTACATCATATTGTGGCGTGCTCGAATATGGGAAATTTTGCATATCAACGTCATACAGAATCTTTGCTTCTCGTTACTACGGATTTGATTATTCTGTATGATAAAAAAATACGTTTCTTTACTTCTACGATGAAAAAACAGCGAAACAAAGACGCTGGCAAGACTTAAGTAAATGCTAATTCTGAGCATAAAACCTATAAAATTGGTAGTAGACATGTTGTTGATGTTAATATTTATGTCTGGTTTTGCATATGTTAATAAATTGAAATGAAGCTAACGATGCCACTGGTTGACTAATTAGGTATGATTTGTAACAATGGTCTATGAATTAACTTCGGTTATGCCAAAATTGCTAATAGATACTTCCAAAATTGCTTTTGGTAAGAAGTTTTAAGTTAATTATTTAATTAATCCCGGATGTTGTATTGCATATGTTCTCCAAAAATAATAGTATCAAACTTAATAAAACGAAAACATAAGTGGTTTAAGCGTTTCACTTCACACCAAACAAAATTGGCATCAAATTGCAGATTAATTTTTAAATACTGCAGAACATAATCGTGAGTTATTAATTTTAACAGTTAAATAATTACTATGATTTCCTAAAGTAATCATTGCTCATTAAAGCATTAAAGGTTTATATAAATGACTGGCAGTAAATCTCTAGAGAAAATAAAAAGAAGTAAAAGATCGAAGGAACCTTGAAAATGTAGAGCAAAAGACTTCAACGCACGCGCAACCTTAATGTGCGGAATACACGGAACAATTATTAAAATACAACTAGGTGCCTATTATGTATTACTGTAAATTTAACAAATTTTATTAATTAGTTTAGCTTTTTATTAAACGCAGATTTTATATGAAACCTTTTGTCAATTCAGGTTTATCGATGATAAATTGACCAGATGAGCGTTCAATTACCTACTATTAGTAAAATTGCCCAATTTAATGACATATTTAGTCTCCTGTAATTAGAGTTGAATATGCTAATATTTTGTAAAAGTACTTCATATTAATTATAGTAATTTTAATAGATTTAACGTTCAACACTAATATGACTCAAACGGAAAAATATATGCCTACCTTTTTAACTAAGTGTTATTTTTATAATAGTTACATACAATACGTAACAATTTTCTTATTTTGAGACTGTTTATAAATATTCACTTTCTACTAATTACCTAAGTTATTGCTGCAACAAAGAAACGGTTTGCAACATAACTGTAAGCAATTAATAACCGTACCTGCCTTTAGATATTTGTGAGTTTATGATTTTGCAAATCAGGTTTTTTAATACTAAAACTGCGTCACAAAAGTTACCTAAGTTGTTTATAAACAAATGACGTACGTACGTGTAGGATAATAACATAATATTAGGTCTTTACCTATGAAATTGCCGTTTTGTTTGAAAAAAGTTAAAGTATTTTTTTTTTCGAACTTATTTATTTCTTTTATTCAAAGTAATCACCCCTGCAATTAATGCATCTTTGCCAACGCTGGGGCAGTTTATGGATGCCCTTCTTGAAAAAATCAGCAGGACGGGAGACAACAAACTCTTCAAAGGCGTTTTGTACTGCCTCTCGGGAATTGAATTTTTTTCCAGCTAAAAAGTTGTCCAAATTTTGGAAAAAGTAATAGTCGGTAGGCGCAAGATCTGGTGAGTATGGCGGATGAGGGAGAGCTTCCAAACCCAACTCATGCAGCTTAGAGACGGTCTGTTGTGCAGTATGGGGTCGCGCGTTGTCGTGAATAGCAGTGGAGACGACCGATTGACCAAAGCTGGTTGCAGACGTGCGAGTTTCGCCATCATTGTGGTCAGTTCTTCAATGTACACATCTGCAGTAATGCTCTCGCCGTTTTGTAAAAAGCTATGATGAATCACACCAGCACTAGACCACCAAACTGTGACCATCACCTTTCTAGGGGTCATTTTTCGTTTTGCACATTGCTTTGGTACCGAACCAGGATCTAACCAACTTGCTGAGCGCTTTCGATTGTCAAAAAGAATCCATTTTTCGTCGCACGTAACAATTCGGTTCAAAATTCCTTCATTTCTGTGCCTGTTAAGCAGCGCAAGGCAAGTCTCGACGCGTACGTTGCGCTGGCGATCGTTAAGTTCGTGGGGCACCCATCTATCAAGCTTTTTTATCTTGCCAATCTGTCGCAAATGGACCAATATTGTTTTGATGCTAACATCAAAAGCTGCTGCCAGCTCAGCTGTAGATTGAGATTCATCAGCTTCCACAATCGCCTTTAATTCATCATTGTTGACCAAAGTTTCCGGACGACCACGAGGTTCATTTTTCAAGTCAAAATTCCCAGAACGGAACCGAGCAAACCAATAACGGGTTGTACGTTCGTTTGTACAGTTCTCTCCGTAAACGTCGTTGATGTTACGTGTCGTTTGTGCCGCGTTGGTGCCACGACGGAACTCATATTCCATAATTACACGAAATTTCAAAGTATCCATTATGAGGAAAAATGTTGAAATGTAATGAAAATACAACGCTTATCAATAAACAAAAGACTTATATTGTAAATAGAATGTCATATTTTTAAAACCAAATTAATTTGAATTTAGAATTCATAGCCAATCAAAACTTTTTTTTGTTTGAAAAAGTCTGTACTGCAATACGGCAATTTCATAGGTAAAGACCTATTATTAAATCAAATAAGTAACAATTTACTCGGCTTTCTCGTCTCAAAGAAAGCGAAAAGAAAATTACGTTACTAGAACGAGGAAATGTGCTCGTCGTGGGAACTACCACTTTATATTAATTATCTATGGAGCATACTTACGCAAAGAGTGCAAGTAGGTATCCATAATTATTATGTACTTGTTTGCGTCTGTAATTAGTAGTAATGATCATGGTTGCGGACCTGGCAAGATCTTTCTACCACGCAAGATGAAACTGCGCTTTAATGACATTGTGAATTTATTTAAGTTGCTTAATATAATTAATGACAGCCTCCGTGGTGTGGTAGTTGAGCAGGTCAGCTCATAACCTGGAGGCGGCGGGTTCGATTCCAGTGGCAGGACAAGTATTAGTGCACAGAAAAAAAGCGCAAATACTTGCTCCGAGTCTGGGTGTTGTGGGGACCATGGTCCTCGTAGTTTCTGGGTCTCTAGACACTGGGAATCTTAGGCAGGGTCCAGGATCTATGTATGTGATCGTTGGGCGTTATAATTATTATCTTTGAAAATTGATTCACTCGTTTTGTCAAGTTCAAGTAAATGCTGACCAGAAACTTTTTTGTTTTCGCAGTAGATAATTAACGCTAAATGTTTTACGCTTTCGCTAAACCTTTGGTTAATTTCAATTAATTGTAAAATAATATACATTATGTTTGCTTTTGAAATGCTTTTGAATTGTAATAAACTTCATGGTCTTTGAAAATAGTTTTGAGATCTGCATTACAAAGTTAACTACCATCACTTTGAAAATGGATGATATAGATTTATTTGTTCAATTTAATAGCAATATTAAATTCTGCACATTATTCGAAATGTTTTATTTATTATGGCCTGGTTTTTCCACTTGAAATACTCTAATTTAATGCGTCAGAAATTTATGCGACATTATAATTAGGCACTTGTAATAATTAAAAAATATGCCTAAGAATACTAATTCAAAATCAATGTAAATAAACTGACATTCATCAGAATTTCCAACTTTTTCGTTTTCTTTAAAGTGCTTATACTTTTACGCAACTGAAAGTGAATGTTATTTTTAACTATCGATATTATTTGGCATTACATATACGCAACTTGTATGATTATAAAGACATGATTAGATGGAATTAGTAACTTTTTGTTTGCTTGTTGTTTTGTGTACGATAGATAGATAGATAGAAAATGCTTTATTGCACAAATAACAAATGTAGGCGAATAATAATAGGCGAACTTAATGCTAGAGAGCATTATCTTCCAGTTAATCTGGGTGTAACATATTAGGTCTTTACCTATGAAATTGCCGTTTTGTTTGAAAAAAGTTAAAGTATTTTTTTTTCGAACTTATTTATTTCTTTTATTCAAAGTAATCACCCCTGCATCAATGCATCTTTGCCAACGCTGTGGCAGCTTATGGATGCCCTTCTTAAAAAAATCAGCAGGACGGAAGACAACAAACTCTTCAAAGGCGTTTTGTACTGCCTCTCGGGAATTGAATTTTTTTCCCGCTAAAAAGTTGTCCAAATTTTGGAAAAAGTAATAGTCGGTAGGCGCAAGATCTGGTGAGTTTGGCGGATGAGGGAGAGCTTCCAAACCCAACTCATGCAGCTTAGAGACGGTCTGTTGTGCAGTATGGGGTCGCGCGTTGTCGTGAAGTAGCAGTGGAGACGACCGATTGACCAAAGCTGGTTGCAGACGTGCGAGTTTCGCCATCATTGTGTTCAGTTCTTCAATGTACACATTTGCAGTAATGCTCTCGCCGTTTTGTAAAAAGCTATGATGAATCACACCAGCACTAGACCACCAAACTGTGACCATCACCTTTCTAGGGGTCATTTTTCGTTTTGCACATTGCTTTGGTACCGAACCAGGATCTAACCAACTTGCTGAGCGCTTTCGATTGTCAAAAAGAATCCATTTTTCGTCGCACGTAACAATTCGGTTCAAAATTCCTTCATTTCTGTGCCTGTTAAGCAGCGCAAGGCAAGTCTCGACGCGTACGTTGCGCTGGCGATCGTTAAGTTCGTGGGGCACCCATCTATCAAGCTTTTTTATCTTGCCAATCTGTCGCAAATGGACCAATATTGTTTTGATGCTAACATCAAAAGCTGCTGCCAGCTCAGCTGTAGATTGGGATTCATCAGCTTCCACAATCGCCTTTAATTCATCATTGTTGACCAAAGTTTCCGGACGACCACGAGGTTCATTTTTCAAGTCAAAATTCCCAGAACGGAACCGAGCAAACCAATAACGGGTTGTACGTTCGTTTGTACAGTTCTCTCCGTAAACGTCGTTGATGTTACGTGTCGTTTGTGCCGCGTTGGTGCCACGACGGAACTCATATTCCATAATTACACGAAATTTCAAAGTATCCATTATGAGGAAAAATGTTGAAATGTAATGAAAATACAACGCTAATCAATAAACAAAAGACTTATATTGTAAATAGAATGTCATATTTTTAAAACAAAATTAATTTGAATTTAGAATTCATAGCCAATCAAAACTTTTTTTGTTTGAAAAAGTCTGTACTGCAATACGGCAATTTCATAGGTAAAGACCTATTATAAAAACACGTTGAACTTTACAAACATATAGATCGTTTTTTTTAAATTGTGATCAAAGATTGCGAAGTAAAAAGTGTGAAAGCTTTTTTTGTATGGCCAATTTGATAATAATAATGGCAATTTTTTTTCATATGAAATAAGTACATTTTAAATTTGAACTTTTTCCATAGATTAGTTATTTATCAGACGTGAACTATTTGTTATTTCAGCTGATTTGCTGGAGCCTAATCTTATTACATAATTTCCAAAATGGAAGGTGGAACATCTCTAAACGTATTAACTTATTCACTTTATTTCTTTTTAATATTACAAAAAAATGTATGGACTTGCACAAACAATTTTTGTTTTATATTTTTACCGCAGAAATGATTTGTTTAAAATGATGTTCACACTTGTATTTAAAACATAATTTTAGAGATATTCCACATTGCACTTTCAAAATTATCGATCTTTTCGATATCGATAATAGCGAACACTTTTCGACACATCACTTGCACTATCACGTTTATTCAACTCACCAAGTACTTCATGTTGCTTTGCGTCTTCGTCGGGCGCCGAAGACAGGTTGTGTGGCCAACGAGCGCTACCATCACCATATATACCGTCCCTCCCACTGCCAAGCTGTCGAGATATCGCTTAAGCTCAAGAAGGGTAACATAGGCTCGATAATGATTCGAATTACAAACTGTAACGCATTTTTTCACTTCAAGCTTGGAATGCGATGCGATTTTGTTTTAAATCGATTGAAATGTCAAACTGATAATTTATAAACACTAACTGATGATTTAATCTTTTGAATATGGAAATTGGATGATTAACATGATTGTTATTGTCTTGTTAACTGCTTTTTTTAAGATTGAAGGTGAATGAAGATTCAAAGTCGCTCAAGGATATTAAAAAGTATCATTAAAATGTAGGTGCAGTAAGAACAGGTTTATTACATCCTCCAAGCAAAATGGTAAAGTGACAGGACTGCATTTAGAATGTAAGATCGATATGTTGCCGATATTTTATCTCCATAAATGTATACATGTAGTTTTGCAGTATACTTGTGTTTTTTTTTTTTTTACATCTCAGACAACGCCATTGACTGATCTTGTGCATTTATTGAAACAATACTCGCATTGACGAAGTCATATATTTTTTTCAATACTTTCGAAGGCTATAAAAGCCAATAGCTTTATATTCAATATTGAACCTTAAGACCGCCCGTTGTTGCACTAGTACGTAAGATTTATTTATTCCTGTATTGTGTGAATTGTATTGGTGAGATAATAAAGAGTTATATATCTATCTATCTAACCTTTTGGCTTCATGATGAGTGTCTGTAAAAACACACACCACAAATCTGTAAAACACTTTTACAGATACTACAACGACAATGAATCAAGATCATCAACAGCCTATACTTAGCCCACTGTTGGACGCAGGCCTCTCCCAAGGTACGCCACTGAGCCAATTCGTTTTGTACCATTCAACCAAATCCAAAATCCGCAAGATCAAATATACTAGGCAATCTTATCATTCAGAGCTATTTCTTCTAGTCAACCAAGACACAAACTTGTCTAATAGTTTTCAACCACAAAAATGTGAGTGTTTGTATTTACGTGGTGTGTAATACCACAGGCATAAGCTAGTCAAATAAACAAATGACAATCTTGCTCAAGCACTAATTAATCAAAGGGAAAGGCAATTGGCTAGACTACATAGCCTATGCAACAGAACATAATGGTTCCGTAACTCAAAGTCTATCTGTTTGTTCAAAACTATACGCGTTATGTAAAACATTTAATGACCATTTATTACGACTATAATTTACAATACGAGGTTAGATAAATTAATGCACACAAAGACACATTCTTCTCTTACTAATATATAAAATATATTTATATATTACTAATATATAAATATATTTATATATTAGTAAGAGAAGAATGAGAATGTATCTCGGTGGCAGCCAGCGGGATTCAAACCGACGTACCCAAGTTCAAATCCCGCCTTGCTCTGCACTAATGATCAACTTATGTGCAGAATTTGCTCTCACTCTTACAACGGTGAAGGAAAATATCATAAGGTAACCAGCATGTATAAGAATCACAAAATACGAGAACACACTATGTGTCATTCACCAGCGCGCACTTGGCCTGCATGGCCATAGCCTACACTCTCTCCATGTGAAAAAAAAACGCATCCTACCAGTGGGAAGTGGGAAGGCTCGTGGCAATAGAAAATAAATTTATAAATTATATATTAAGCTTGGATGACCGATAAAACTTACATAAATAACGTGCAAGTGAAACTACCAGGAAGCGCATTGGTGGCCAGCAGGGTGATCATGAAACTTTGATTGCAATGCAACAGGTGAAATTTCCATACTAACTATGCACATAAACTTATATTATTCATACTGTCAAATCCATACAAATTTGTGTTTCTATCGGTTGCAATAGAGTTACATGATCGCCCAGCTGATGCCATTGCTCACTTCGTGAATATTTTCAAGTCCTGCATACATGACCAAATTAAATAGCCCTGAAATAAAGAGTACCAATTTTTCATATAGGTACTTACTATAACTCGGAAATCTTTTGTAACTGCGCGACGAAACGGAAACGCAATGCTGTGGGAATATGCAACGATACCGCTGACTACAGGGACACGACATTATGCCGGAACCGCGAAGCTACGAGAATTTGATGATACGCAATTGTGATGCTACGAGAACGCAACGATACAGGAACGCGCGATGCAACGCTACGGTGACGAAACGCTATAGTTAAACGACGCACGCTACGCTATGGGAATACGACAATTAATGCCGGGAACGCGAAGCTACGACTGTTTCGCGCTACGTGATTGTGATGCTACGGGAACGCAACGCTACTGATATACACGGTGCAGTGCTACGGTGACGCAACCCTACAGTAACACGACGCGTGCTACGCTACGGGAATACGTCATTATACCGGGAACGTGAAGCTACGAGTTTCTCGCTACGCAATTGTGATGCTACGAGAACGCAACGCTACTGAAACGTTCAGTGCAGCGCTACGGTGACGCAACGCTACAGTGACCCGACGTACGCTATGCTATGGGAACACGACATTATGCCGGAAACACTAAGCTAGAAGAATTCGATGCTACATAATTCTGATGCTACAAGAACGTAACGCTACGGGAACGCGCGGTGCTGCGCTACTGGAATGCAACGCTACAGTGAGCAACGATACGACGCTACGCTATAGAAACGCGACAAAATACCGGGAACAGGAAGCTACTAGAATTCGATGCTACGTTGTTATAAGAACGCAAAGCAAATCAAGTGTAATCTATACATTTACGTACTTATTTTTTCAGCTCCTTTTGTTACATTGCATCGGTGAAGGTCGTCATGTCAGTTGTCAAAAAGTCATTTCAAATTTAATTTCAGAATGTCTTGCGTTGCTTGCTACAGCAGCACAAGCTCCCACTTTGCGCCAAAATAAAGATAAAGATAAAAAAGATAAACATTTATTATCCACACAAAAAAATATTGATGAGTTATACATACAATAATAAATTTAAATAAATAATATTTCCATAGCTTACATACTAAATCTTAAGTAATGGCATAACATTTGTCGCAGTATAATAACTCAATTACCTACGGGCCCCAAACTAGGCTTAGCCTGTATCTTGGGAGCCCCTAAGTACAAACGTTGCCAGAACAATTTGATTGCATGTAACTGGGTAGTTACACATGTTGATGGCTTGACTATATAAGCTCGAAATACATAAATTCACTATAATAAAGAAATGGATACACAGAGACAAAATTAACAATTATTGAGAGAAACGTTGATTAAAAAGTTACTCTTAGTAAAGTTGACGCAATTATTCTTTAATTTAAATTGTAGTAGGCCTATTGTTTATCAACCAGGCTTAACTAATCAAATCGCTTTTGGATTCCCTTACAATTGTCTCAGTTTCGAAAGATTCATTATGTAAGACTGCCCGCGGCTTTGCCCGCGTGGCTTATAGGAAACGAAGAAGAAAATTTTTCATAGATAATTCAACGACCCATTTCACCCCTCTTAGGGGTGTAATTTCGAAAAACCCTTTCTTAGTGTATACCTACACTTTGAATTTGATATGTATAGATAGGTTGCAATTAAGTTATGTGATCGCCTACCATTTACATGATACATAGAAAATTATTTTTGTTTATAAATCATCCTCATCATCATCATCATCAGATAGTAGAAACTAAAACTTTTACGGATCTGATAGTTTCAATGAGTAGATTATGTGCTTGGTTACTATGAAAATTTCCAAATTAGGAATGTAATATTTTCTTTTGCATTGCAATCCCATAGTAAAAGCTTTGCTTAGTTTAGGGCTATATGGCGCAGTGTGAAAAAAGTCTAGAAAGTTACTTATTATTTGCGCCGCATTTTCCTAAGAACAATCTTTGACTTCATTATGTCAGAGTCGTACTGGTTCTAGCTTAGTTCCGTATAATTTCTGTGAGTTTATTTTGGAGTGTTTTAAGTATCTATTTTATATGTGTGTTAACATTGTGTGTGCAAATATTTCATAAATTTCGGTCCGTCATTTTGAGGGGATTTAGTTTTTATTTCAAAGATTCACATAATATAAAACTGATGCCGGCTTCATAAAATTAAACTACAGTAGAAATTATATTGCGATAATGGAAAGGATTTTTACGTAATGAAAAAGAGAAAACTACCTTAAATGTTAATTTTAGAAACAAACAAAAATATTCAAAACATTTCACACACGAAAAGATACATTATACATTAAAAAACATTGTAATTAAAAGTATACCAATACTCGTATATTTGAATACTTTACGTGATCATTGCAATTAGCAAATTGGCAAATATAATGTTTAAATACTTACCTACATACTGTTTAGGGTTCCGTAAGTGAAATTTTAAAGCAAACTTAAATTTATCGGTCATTGTATATTGTCTCTGTCGGTATGTCTATTACTGCTTAATGAAGGGCTAACTTAATGCTTATTGAATGGCTAACTTGATAGTTAGCCTTTAAATAAGCACAAAACTAACTTAACCTTTACTAGATGGTAGGACTTTTCTAAAAAGTCCGTCTAGGTATATATTTTGCCAACCACCGCTATGACAATTATTCTGCCACCCAGCAGTAATGCGCAAGCACTACTGTGTTCCGGTTTGAAGGGCACTGTAGCTAGTGACATTACTGGGCAAATGAGACTATGACAATCTCACTGTCTAGTTATTAATAGACTCTCAGGTATCTCAGGATAACGACTATACTACGACTACATTTTAAAGTGCTTAGTGACACTACAATTGATATGGGCAGCTGTGTTGCTTAACATCAGGCGAACGACTAGCTTGTCATATCATTCTTGAATATAAATAAGTGCAAATTCCGCTAGTATAACTGCACAGACATGGAAACAAACTAAATCAAACATGGACGCATCGATCATACGCGAACTCAAATCATAACTATAATACACAGAAAAAAACGCGTATGCTTTAGACCACATGACTCAAGTAAAATTTCTTTAGTTTAGCTCCATCTATCGGCCAGTATAACTTTGTTTTTGGTTTGATTAATGTTAATGTCGCCATCTTGACAATTATTGTCATTTGGTCAAATAGTCATTTTACCAGACATACCAACAGATACAAAAAAAAATTGTTATATTGACAATGGAGTTCTACGTGAACCAACTTTCAACTTCCGTTCGCCTCGCTTTCACCAATTTACTCCCCAAGTCAAGCGTGCGTAAAGAAGTTTTACTTCAAAAATACATAAAAAGGAAAATAAACCTCATGGCATTAAGTCTATTCACACTTTTTTGTTTCTGCAACACGATCAAATTACCAAATTTCAGATAAAATTACGAATTTTAGACAATAAATGTGAAATATTCCGTGTTGTAAAATATAGTAAGTACTTACGCAATATTGATATCGGTTTCAAATGGCCGACCAAAATTTCTGTTATTATAGTTAAACAATTAGTGCATGGTCAAACAGCTAGACCAACCGTCGTGATAAGCTTATTTTGATTACTTATTTGTAAACCTACTAGCTGCGTCCTGCGGTTTTACCTGCGCTGACAATTTTATAATTTTTAGGCTTTTCTATACTAAGTAGGTTTCATAAACTTTATATCTACAATATTTGACTGGCCCGATAGCTCAGTTGGTAATAACCCTGCCTTCTGAACTGTGGGTTGTGAGTTCGATTCCCACCCAGGACAAACATTTGTGTGATGAACATAGGTGTTTGTTCTGTGTCTGGGTGTTATATTGTATTATATGTATGTATTTGACTGGCCCGATAGCTCAGTTGGTAGTAAGCCTGCCTTCTGAACTGTGGGTTGTGGGTTCGATTCCCACCCAGGACAAACATTTGTGTGATGAACATAGGTGTTTGTTCTGTGTCTGGGTGTTATATTGTATTCTATGTATGTATTTACAAACAAAAAGTATCTAAGTATTGTATCAGTTACCTTGTTCCCATAGTACAAGCTTTGCTTAGTTTGGGGCTAGATGGCGTTGTGTGAGATGTCCACACATATCAAAAAATAAATTTTTTAGGCCTTTCTATACTAAGTAGGTATCTTAAACTTTATATCTACAATATTTTTACTGCTATAACCATACTTTTTTTTTGTTAGGTATGGCTCCACACTTTTGTGTATTTAGCCAGTGCCAAGTAATTAATAATTTCTCGAGTTAAGTAAAATACTATGTATATATGTCAAGTCACGGTCCCAGTCATTAAGTCAAGTCATAGTCTAGTCTAGTCAAGTCATACTCCTAGTAAAGCAGTGGCAACTTTACCAGAAGCTTCTAAGGAGTTTTGGAAACAACACGAAAATAAACGTTTCACCATCGTTATACCACTTTCCCATACTCATGCCTGTAATCCAGCACTTAACAAATAAAATGCCACCAATTTTATACACTAACACTGAAAATAACACAAGTTTTGGAAAATAATATAATGCGGTGACGCGATCTTTTTATCGTTAACCCTTCAGGACCAACAGTATCCCTTCATTTATAAAAAATGGACCGAATAGTGCTAGACCGTATAGATATGCCTTTAGCAACCAAAAATCATCATTCCTACATTTTTTATGGGTCAATTCGTGCTAGCCGGATTGATATCCCTTTAGCAACCTACATTTTTTTATGGACCAATTAGTGCTAGACTGGATAGATTATCCCTTTAACATTCCGACACATCTTCTTTTCTCATCATTTTTACATCCTTTTTTCTTTTTCTTTACATTCTTAGATTCTTCCGACTCTTGGGCAAAGCCAGCGCGGGTTAAAAATCATAACGAAATAACTCTGTAAATCGTGGGCTGGTGTAAGTCTTGTGTGTTTTCTAGCTTCATAGCTTCTAAACGTGTAGGCTATGCATCAGGGAAAGGGGAAAGTGAATGGGGAAAAGGGGGAAAAGGAATGGAAAAGGGGGAAAAGGGGGGTCACAATAGAACTTTAAACATTTGCTTCTAAACAAATCCTTTGTTTGCATTCGACAAGAATACTTGCGGCTTAGTTTTGCAATCGTAATTTATGATTTTGTAATATCGATCGTTCAATGTCTCAAGTGCTCATCTTTGGTCCAAAAAAAAACAACTTTAAATATTTTGAGTACCTAATACGCTGAGAGATTGGTATTACCAGTATTACCTAATGTTAGCAGCACAAAGCAATAAGAATAATTGAGATCTCTTGATAACCATAATAAGTTTTTTATGATATAATAAATATTCCGGTACTACATCGTCACTACTCGAGAACCTTTCTTCCCCATCAGTTGTCAGTTCTGCAAGCGATACTACCATTTCCATTCAGAAGTCACACCAGTAAAACCGCTCATTATTGGCTTATCTAAATATATATAACTCAAAGGTGACTGACTGATTGACTGACTGACATAGTGATCTATCAACGCACAGCCCAAACCACTGGACGGATCGGGCTGAAATTTGGCATGCAGGTAGATGTTATGACGTAGGCATCCGCTAAGGATTTTTCGAAATTCCACCCTTAAGAGGGTGAAATGGGTGGTTGAATTATTTTCCCATAGGCCACGCCACGGGCGAAGCTGCGGGCAGAAGCTCGTTTATGTAATAAGCATGATCAATGTATAGGTCAGATTGAACAAAATTACTCAATCAGATAGAGACGTTAATAGCTATTTAAGTGACTAGTTAAATCCGAGTACATATAATTAAATACGAAAAATGGTACAAAAATATGAACATTACCTAACATTAGTTTGTATGAATGACATTTGCAATTATTTCAAAATTTAAATGTATAGAGGCATCAAACAGGTTTTAATTATAATGAATGGTGGAAGCAGAGATATTAAGTTTTATACGTTTTTGATGGAAGTAACGACCCAGCCATGTCTAGACGGATCAACCAAGGGCCTTGACACAACAAGACATATTCATAATGTGATCTTTCTGAATTTTTTTTTTATTCTGCTTTTCCACAGACTCCTGTTTCCGTGCTCTTTTTTAATATACATATTGTTACTCGTGTTATTATTATTATTTTTTAACAAAATCAATACAGGAGGGACATATTTAGACTTTTTTTTCTTTTTTCTTACATTTTTGGATATTATATTAATATCGGGAATATCAATTGCTTTATTTCTGTTTGCGTATACACCACGAGCAGACCAGCTCCCGCAAGCAGCGCCCGTTCACGAGCTGGACGCATGTTCCAGCCATAGCCCTCCTCGACCATTTTGAGGGAAGAGGACGACCCGACACACGACGCCGCCGCAAGAAGAAGCTTTTTAGTGAGCTTGAATGCTTTAGGTGTACACACAATATTAGATCTAATCAAAATCAATAAAAATCTTATTAAATAAATAAATCTTCTAAACAAATCTAAAAATTATCTGAAAAATGTTAAAACATCTTCTTTCAACCCAGATTTTATCGTAGCTATCCTATAGTAGTATCGGCTGAGCTAGTATCGTCGGATCATATTAGCTCATCTGACTCAGGTACCGTTTCGTATAGGATACGAGCGTAATACAATCAGACACCGACCTCATCGGCGAGGTCAACGCACCCTTCGTAGGGTAGAATAGTTGGAACTTTTTATAGAGTGCAAGCTTCCAGTTGTGTAGTCTTCTCGATCCTCTTCTCTTGGCAATGGCCTTTGTGTCCTTGCACTAGTTGTCCCACTTTGACAGCTGGGAGTCTGACGCTGTAAAGATCAGTAGAGATCCACAGTATTATCCAGTTAAAAACGAGTGTACTTTAGACCATACAACTGAAGTAAAACTTCTTTAGTTTAGCTCTATCTATCCGCTGGTATTACTTTGTTTTTGCTTTATTTAATGTTAATTTCGCCATCGTGACAATTGTAAATTGTCTTTTTATCAACATAATATTTTTTTTTTAACTTTGTTATGTTGACAATGGAGATTTTTTTTTGGAGGGGGTAAATGCCCTCGCACTTCCCTGCCCCCACGAGGGTGGTGGCAGGGGGTATGCGGGACTCGAACTCACTAAAACCCTCCCGTGAGCCCTCGTCCGCCGTACCGGGGGCGAGATCTACGTGAACCAACTTCAACTTTCGTTCGCCTTGCGTTCACCAGCTTACTCTGCGAGTAAGTCAAGTCAAGCGTGTGTGAAGTTTTACTTCAAAAATTAATAATAACGCCGCTAAGCAAAGGTACCTACAGCAAATGTACAGAATATGTCGCACAAGCCATGCATGTGGAAAGAGAAGATATATAAAGAAATGGTGCGTAAGTGCGTCGCATTAAAACCTCATTTCCATTACAATTGCCACAGTTATTATGACTACGATTTGATACACATACGCACAGTAATTATTATACAACATCACAAGTACCTACTTGCATAATGATAATTAGGTGGGTGGGTGATAGGAGACCAGCATGTTGAGAAAAAAGTTCGAGTTTATAAGTTGTTACGTAAAATCGAATGTAGGTTTAAATTTTATGTTTTTTTTTTTTATTTGTGGCGTGCATTAAGCTGACTGTGGCTTTCTCACACCCACTAGGCAGCCACTAGCCACTAGCCAGTGGGTGTGGGAAAGCCACACGTTACTATACACGCCACAAGTTACTGGTGCAGTTAAGTAGCCACTGCTAACCAGTAACTGCACCAGTAACATCAAGACAAAAAAACCAATAGTTCTTTAAAATTAATTTCCGTTTCCACACCGATGATAAAATTGATGCAGTTGATTATAATGATGATGATGAGTAAAATTGATGCCGTTTGGGACTTTTGTGTGTGGTTAGTTAATAACTAATGAATCTATCAAATTGAATTAAATTAATTACTTTCATGGTTTAGCTCCTTTATGAAAACAATATGTACTTCTTTATTTTTAATAATAGTCAAATCACACTAATATTATAAAGACGAAAGTTTGTACGTGTGTATGTGTGTATGTTCGTGACTCCTTCACGCTCAAACGGCTGAATGGATTTAGATGAAATTCGGTACCAAGATAGCTTTTTTTTATGTTAACATATGACGTGACGAGCTAACCGTTCGCCTGATGTTAAGCGACACGGCTGCCCATATTAGTTGCAGTATCACTCGGAACTCTATATACAGTTTCGCGTGACACTGCCTCGCGCACGTCGTCCTGAGACATCAACACAATCTAGTAATAAGATTACTAGACTGTGAGATCAGGTCATAAAGTCATTTGCCCAGTAATTTCACTAGCTACAGTGCCCTTCAAACCGGAACACAGTAGTGCTTGCACACTAATGCTTGGCGGCACAATAACTGGCAAAGCGGGGTGGTACCTACCTAGACGAACTTTGCAGAAAAGTTCTACCACCTAGTAAACTAGTAAAGCTAAACTAGGCTCCAAGATAGCTTATACACTGGATTCACATATAGGTCACATTTTATCCCGGAAAAGTGAAATGTTCCCGTGGGATGAGCAAATAATTAAAATACTTTCTATCCGCGGGTGAAACCACGGGGCGCAACTAGTAGTCTAATAAATTATTTAGACGTATATCTCTAGATTCTCTATCTTTTAAGCTGTTAATGGTGTAAAAATTCAAGTATCGTGAATGGTGATCGAAATCGCTACTGCCGAGTAGCCACTCCATCTGATCCGTCGGACGTCGATACAAAGCACCGAGAATGGGAAGCGGCTAGCGGCTGTGTGAGACAGAAATAGCGGATATTGAATTTAGTTGAATTATAACCTGAACGGAACAATTTATTCATATTGGTCCATAGCACACACATAGCCTCTGCGGTGTGGTGGTTGAGCACCTCGGCTCATAACCCAGAGGCAGCGGGTTCAATTCCCGCGGCAGGACAAGTATTTACGCACTGAAAAAAAAAGCGCAAACTATTGTCCTGAGTCTGGGTGTTGTGGAACCATGGTCCTCGTAGTTCCTGGGTCCCTAGACACAGGGAATATTTAGGGTCCAGGGATCTATGTATGTGATCGTCGGGCGCTATTATTATTATTATATTATATATTATTAGAAGCTAGCGTCCAATAAGCGTGTATCCGAAAACAATCAGTCTGCGGTTAAGGGCCGATTGAAATTGTCAGTAAATATAATGAAAGACTGCGAAATTTCGAGTACTTAATGATGCCTATATAATGACGTAGAATAAAATTATCTGGATTTGACTATGAAAGAAATAAAACAAATTAAATTATTTTCCTAACAAGAAAAAAATATTTTTACGAAAGACTAGGCGGTATGGTCTCATGACTTTAGCCTGCACAAATGGCCAACACACAAAAAAAATGCCTATAGATAATTATTATACTATTTGATTATAACAGATGCATTATTTTTTAATCTGGATGACTACAAATTGGCTAAATTCTCTAACGAAATAGGTTAATTTTCCATTTTGAATTTGAGTATAGCTCGTATACTTCTGAAATCTACTTCTTCTGAAATCTGGGTACGGGTTAGCTATGGAAACCAGCTATTAGACTTATGAGGCTATTATTATATACATATAACAAGCAATTTGAAATCCTAATGTAAATACATTACGTCTATTAACAGACCGTATTTTAATATTATAGAAACTGAAGTGAGTAGTATTCATAACTACAACTAGTACACGGCTAAAGAGATACAGTCGAATAACTCGACCGTTGTTCGGGCAATATAGATGCCCATCCTCAAGGAGTACACGCCGACGTATGAGTGTTAGCCGTGTTTGTTTTTAATAAGCCACTTTCAGGTTCGTTTTCTTTGTAATATTCTATTAAAGAAATTCATTCGTCGCTTCCGCCTGTCACAAAATCACTGCTCTCTCGTTATGTAACTCGTGCTCATGTGTCTGTACGATTTTTAACGATGATATAATTGACTGCAGATACCGACAGAATGCATCGAGAATTCGAGATCATCGCCTTGACATAGTATGGGCGATAGAACAGTAATTATAAAACAGTGTTACGAGTGTGTGCAACTTTATGATCTTCACTTGCTGTTATTTGATCGTTATATGAATATTACAATAAGTAAACACTTATGTACCGTGTAGTCCTAGTTTAAGAATACGACCACACTTTTTTTTTAGGGGGGGAAATGCCCTCGCACTTCCACCCTTCCACATACCCCCTGCCACCACGGGAGTATGTGGGACTCGAACCCACTAAAACCCCCCGTGATCTGACCGCCGCCGGGATGGTGCGAGATGGAGACGCACTGCATTAACCATCTCGCCCCGACCGGACCGAATACTACCACCCTGTAAGCCACTGCCAACTCTTCCCGTGAATGCCGTAAGAAGCGGCTAAGAGAATATCTAGGTGGTAGGACTTTTCTGCAAAGTTCTTCTAGGTAGGGGCCACCGCTTTGCCAGGTATTCTGCCGCCAAGCAGTAGTGCGCAAGCACTACCGTGCTCCGGTTGGAAGGGCACTGTAGCTAGTGAAATTACTGGGCAATTGATACTTTATTATCAGTCTAGTAATGTGTAACCTGAGACATCAGCACAGTCTGGTACTGGTGTGCAGTGCAGTGTCACGCGAAACTTTATAATTTGGAGTTTCGAATGACACTGTTCTCTTATGGGCGGCCGTGTCGATTAACATCAGGCGAACGACTAGCTCGTCACATCATTCACTTAAAACATTTAAAAAAAAAAACAGAGGATAGGCAGCAGTATTCTCTTTGGTCTTCATTATAATCTACGATCACCAAGCATATAGGCCTCCATTGAGCGCCACTTTGAGCGGTTGCCATTAAGCGGGGGGTTGCCACAACCACCGCGCTTGGCGATATTTGGTGATCGTAGATTATAATGAAGACCGAAGACCACTCCATCCACTGCTGAGCACAGCGTCTTTAGTCTGTTGATGATGAAGCACTTATTTAATTTATGACTAAAGGCTGTCGGACAAGTATAACATGTATATCACCGACCTAGAGGTCAGTGATATACATGGTGATTGATTTAGGAGCCCATGCTTCGAGGGGAGATCAATTATGATAATTTTTTTACTTCTGCCCTACCTGCTACCAATGCTGCCCTCAAATTCGGCACTAGCTACAGCCCGGCGCCATTTTGGATGCTTATCACAGAGGGTGCGGTTGCTATAACCACCACGCTTGGTAGTCCGCTTGGCGATCGCAGATTTTGTGCACCGAGGAGAACGATGCAGCCCATTCCCTGGATCCCCGGCATTCCCGGCACCCGCACGAAGAAATGGAGAGGTCCTATTCATTTTAAGGAATGGAATGCCTTGCCAGCGTCTGTGTTTCCGGCGAAATATGACCTGGGCGTGTTCAAGAGAAGAGTGAATAAGTATTTACTTGGCTAGCATGCTACACCTTCGATCGCATCGTCACTTCCCATCAGATGAGAGCGTGGTCAAATGCTAGACAAGTTTGAAGTAAAAAAAAAAGACACCGGGACCAAAAAAAACAACATTATTTGCTTATTGAAGCCAAATCAGAATGCCCAATGTACGATCGTTTCTCGTGTGATTTTATTTACTAAAAAACGTAATTGTGTAACCAAATATTGTTTCTACACCTATATAGTTTTGTTCACTTCGCACATTGCGTTTACAATTAATATTGCACATACTCTTTTTAAAAGGGTTTTGTAATTGTTGCAATTTAATGTTTTAATTTATAACACTCGAAGGCTCAATTTCTAAGACATTTTTTTAAGTATGATGTTTCAAAGCTAAAAGTTCGGCGCACGCCTGGGCAGTGACGCGGTCTATAGCCGCCGCGATTACGTTTCACAGGCCGTGCGTCAGGCCGCGCTAGTGTGCTGCAACCTATAATGTAATGACAATATAGTCACGCATTGCTGTGCTAGTAGCTACCGGTGAGTATATTAATAAAGTAATATAAAATAAAATTACTTTTGCGTTGCTTCGCATGCAGTCCAATACAATGGAAATTTATTTATACAAAAATGAACTAATGAAAGCAACCCTGTTTTAAAGAGTTGCTTTTGATCTCAATGTTACCTAATGAAACTGCAACCTACTTCAGTTGTTTTGCGAAATTGAAATTGTCTTAGCGTATTTATATTGACCATTTCACGAATTGTTCATTTCGCATCTTGGTCATTTCCTTCAATGCATTTTGCCATTATGTGTTCTTTCACAAGTTCATCGTCCAAAAGTGAACAATAGAAGTAAATTATGATTTCATCATTAATAAAGGTAAATTTTCGAGTGATGCGCATAGGCGTCGGCTCGTATTAACATTTCGTAATCCATAACGTTATTATAAATTGGTTACGTGGCCGTAACTCGTTAATGAACAATTATAATTGTAGATACGTAACGCCATTACTGGGGCATGTTGTAAAAATTATCCAAGATAATAAGTATGTAAGTACCTACCCATATTAGAAATTGGAACCATCGGAAAGATCGCTGCATACTTTTTTTTTTTTTTTTTTTTTTTGTTTTAGTTTTGGCTCCACACTTTTGTGTATTTAGCCAGTGTCAAGTAATTGATAATTTCTCAAGTTAATTAATATTATGTATATTTGTGTCAAGTCAAGTCACAGTCCAAGTCATCAAGTCAAGTCATAGTGTAGTCTAGTCAAGTTATACTCCTAGTAAAGTGGTGGCAACTTTACTAGAAGCTTCTGTGGAGTTTTATAAAGAACACGAAAATAAACGTTTCACCATCATTATACCACTTTCCCACACTCATGCCTGTAATCCAGCACTTAACGAATAAAATGTCACCAATTTTATGCACTAACACTGAAAATAACAAAAGTTTTGGAAAATAATACAATGCGGTGACGCGATCTTTTTCGTTTTCCCGCTGCATACTTATTACCAACCCACGAATCTTTATACCTTTGATTACGAAGTATGGAGATTCATGTACTAACCTTACTAAATATCACAGTCTATATGTGGTACTTACATCCAAGAGTCCACAGACTAGCGACGGAGGTAGGTATATACCTACTTTTTGTTATCTACTGTAAAAAAGGTACAATATTATTGTGCTATTCAGAACAGTTTTTAGCAAAAAATTAAGACTTCTTTGTAATATTAAGGAATGACAGGACACTCTAGTCGTTCGCCTGATGTTAAGCGACACTCGGAACTCTAAAGTATAGAATTTCGCGCGCACGGCCTCCTGAGACATCACTACCACAGAATACTATTACTTCTCCCAAGATCAGCACAGTCTAGTAATAAATGAAATTAAGTCATAAAGTCTCATTTGCCCAGTAATTTCACTAGTTGCAGTGCCCTTCAAACTGGAACACTTCTGCTTACACACTTCTGCTTGGCGGCAGAATAACTGGCAAAGCGGTGGCACCTACCAAGACGAACTTTGCAGAAAAGTCCTACCACCAAGTAAATTATTAGTAACTCTTTGTTATAAAACAGAGAATCCATCAGAGAATCGTATCTAATAAAAGTAATTTTATTAATTTTAAATTTATAGACTTCCTCTTTTTTTATGTTTTGGCTCCACACTTTTGTGTATTTAGCCAGTGTCAAGTAATTGATAGAAGAATTATTAACAATATTTATCGAAAACAATATAGTATATAAACAATATATTATTAACTTATATTTAGCCATTGTCAAGTAATTGATAATTTATCAAGTTAATGATATTTCACGCAAATATGTGTCAAGTCACAGTCGAAGTCATCAAGTCAAGTCATAATCTAGTCTAGTCTAGTCAAGTCATACTCCTAGTAAAGTGGTGGTAACTTGAAGCTTCTATGGAGTTTTGGAAACAACACGAAAAGAAACGTTTCACTATCATTATACCATTTTCCCACACTCACGCCTGTAATTCAGCACTTAACGAATAAAATGCCACCAATTCTATGCACCAACACTGAAAATAACACAAGTTTTGGAAAATAATACAATGCGGTGACGCAATCTTTTTCGCTTTCCCGCCATAACTCCAATTTATAGACTTAGTATCTTAGTAATATCATGGAAATATGGCGAATTCTATGAAACCTCTTTAGAAGTCAATCTTACGTCTCTCTTTAGATCTAAATAATTTAACATTCACTAAGCAAACACGCTTTTTTAGAATAACTTTCATTTTTTCTACTTAATTGTATGGTTTTGGTTTACTTGCACTTTCTACAAAAAGAGAACTAAATGAAAATACGTAAACATTATAAATATAAGTGTATCTAAGTGGTTTGGAGTTAATAAGCTTGGGTTCTAATTAAATAAATAATAGGTCTTTACCTATGAAATTGCCGTATTGCAGTACAGACTTTTTCAAACAAAAAAAAAGTTTTGATTGCCTATGAATTCTAAATTCAAATTAATTTTGTTTTAAAAATATGACATTCTATTTACAATATAAGTCTTTTGTTTATTGATTAGCGTTGTATTTTCATTACATTTCAACATTTTTCCTCATAATGGATACTTTGAAATTTCGTGTAATTATGGAATATGAGTTCCGTCGTGGCACCAACGCGGCACAAACGACACGTAACATCAACGACGTTTACGGAGAGAACTGTACAAACGAACGTACAACCCGTTATTGGTTTGCTCGGTTCCGTTCTGGGAATTTTGACTTGAAAAATGAACCTCGTGGTCGTCCGGAAACTGGTCAACAATGATGAATTAAAGGCGATTGTGGAAGCTGATGAATCTCAATCTACAGCTGAGCTGGCAGCAGCTTTTGATGTTAGCATCAAAACAATATTGGTCCATTTGCGACAGATTGGCAAGATAAAATAGCTTGATAGATGGGTGCCCCACGAACTTAACGATCGCCTGCGCAACGTACGCGTCGAGACTTGCCTTGCGCTGCTTAACAGGCACAGAAATGAAGGAATTTTGAACCGAACTGTTACGTGAGACGAAAAATGGATTCTTTTTGACAATCGAAAGCGCTCAGCAAGTTGGTTAGATCCTGGTTCGGTACCAAAGCAATGTGCAAAACGAAAAATGACCCCTAGAAAGGCAATGGTCACAGTTTGGTGGTCTAGTGCTGGTGTGATTCATCATAGCTTTTTACAAAACGGCGAGAGCATTACTGCAGATGTGTACATTGAAGAACTGACCACTATGATGGCGAAACTCGCACGTCTGCAACCAGCTTTGGTCAATCGGTCGTCTCCACTGCTACTTCACGACAACGCGCGACCCCATACTGCACAACAGACCGTCTCTAAGCTGCATGAGTTGGGTTTGGAAGCTCTCCCTCATCCGCCATACTCACCAGATCTTGCGCCTACCGACTATTACTTTTTCCAAAATTTGGACAACTTTTTAGCGGGAAAAATTTCCGAGAGGCAGTACAAAACGCCTTTGAAGAGTTTGTTGTCTCTCGTCCTGCTGATTTTTTCAAGAAGGGCATCCATAAACTGCCACAGCGTTGGCAAAGATGCATTGATTGCAGGGGTGATTACTTTGAATAAAATAAATAAATAAGTTCGAAAAAAAAAAAAAACTTTAACTTTTTTCAAACAAAACGGCAATTTCATAGGTAAAGACCTAATAAAAATAAATATTATTTGACTTTTCACACAACGGCACCTAGCCCTAAACTAAGCAAAGCTTGTACTATGGGAAAATAACTGCTAGAATACTTAGATACATTTTGTTTGTAAATACATACATAGAATACAATATAACATCCAGACACAGAACAAACATCGATGTTCATCACACGAATGTTTGTCCTGGGTGGGAATCGAACCCACTACCTACAACTCAGAACTCAGCAGGTTTACTACCAACTGAGCTATTTTATTCTGCACAAAACTTGCCAGTAATACAGGGCCGAGTGGGATTCGAATACGAGTGTATCAGTTAAAAAAAAAAGTCGCCGCTTACCCGATGTTTTGAAATGCCACACTCACAATTTCCATAATCAAATAGGTTACTAGGACTTCTCAGCAAATTTCGCCGAGGTAGGTACCACCGCTTTGCCAGTTAATCTGCCGCCAAGTAGTAGTGTGCCAGCACTACTATGTTCCAGTTTGTAGGCCTGATGACCTGATCTCACAGTATAGAGATCTGATTACCAGACTGTGCTGATGTCTCAGGATGACGTGCGCAGTGCAGTGTCACGCGAAACTTTATATTTTAGAGTTCAAATTGATATTGCAAATGTTATGGGCGGCCGTGTCGCTCAACATTAGGTGAACGACTAGCTCGTCGTGTAATTAACATAAAAACGGTAATTTGTAATGTAATCTATTTCAACTAATTACGTTGGTTATGTGAACCGTTGAATGCGCAACTTTTGTTATATACAAAGTAATAAAAGTTATGTACTAAAGCATATTAATTCCTTATTAATCTAATAGCGTACCTAAGTAGGTACGCAGAAAATATATCTATTCATAAAATAATTGAAGTTTATTGGCTTATAATCTTCTGCATAATCGGAGTATGAAGCTCGCCGGCGCGTAACCAGCAATTTGTTCAAACAGAGCTCTGCTTAATTAGTCTACTGAATCACAGCTTAATTTTACTCGTCACATCTACCGGTTTTAATTTAAAAAAACGAGTGTGCTTTAGACCACACGACTGAAGTAAAACTTGTTTAGCTCCATCTATCGGCCGGTATAACTTTGTTTTTGTGGTCTTTGTTGATGTTAATGTCATAGAAATATAATCTCTAAGGTTTTTTTTTGTTTTTGTTTTGACTCCACACTTGTGTATTTAGCCAGTGTCAAGTAATTTATAATTTTTCAAGTAAATTAATATTATATATGTATGTGCCAAGTCAAGTCATCAAGTCAAGTCATAGTCTAGTCTAGTCAAGTCATACTTCTAGTAAAGTGGTCGCAACTTTACCAGAAGCTTCTATGGAGTTTTTTCATCTTAAGGTTAATGTCGTTAAATGTAGAACGTAGTGATTATATACCCTTTGGTAAATAAAAAAATATAAAAAAAAAAAAAAAAAACCATCCATCGCCATCTTGACGATTGTAAATTGTCATTTTACCGGACATACCAACATAATAGTATAAATTTGAATTAATTTGTTACTTTGTTATGTTAAGATCTACGTGATCTTCCGTTCGCCTCGCTACGCATCTTAGCGTTACATACCTACTCTTTGGCTACGCATTCACCAGTTTACTCCCCAAGTCAAGCGTGCGTAAAGAAGTTTTACTTCAAAAATAGGTCCTGACTTTGGGATACTTATATCCAATAAGTAATGGTAAATGTAACTGAAAGAGCATTCTAAGGTCCGTATTACAGAACAATGCTCAGTCATCGATCGGTGCTCAAGCAGAGCTCACTAATTGATCACTTTATGAATGAAATCTCTGCTTGAGCACCGATCGATGACAGAGCATTTTTCTGTAATACGGACCTTAATCTCGCAATTTCCTAATCTAGGCAGCATTCACTTGCAAAACAGAACTGCAACAAAATAGTTATAATAGTAGTTCTATAATCTTGTAAGTTACGCGGAACATCTCCTCACTTCCGCTCCAGATTTACGCAGAAGTGGAACTAACAGGATGGCATCACGGCAACCTTGGACATCATTATCAAACCACTAATCCCACACTATTACAATCCTTAAATTCAAGAATGTAAGGTTCAGAACATTAAGTATTGCTGGCGAAGTTACACAATCGAATTCTCCGTCACACGTGGTGATTGTAGTAAGTAGCTAGTGATAGTCATGAGGTGTATTTATTGTGGTTTTAGACACTCGTAATTGGCTAGAGATGTAAATTAATGGGATTCACGTGACTGGGTTTTCGATTTTGAGAGAAACTTGGCTGATCAGAACTATTGCTTGGAAACCAGACTAATAAATTATAAACTGACCAAAACAAAAAACGTTCCGTAATTTTTTCAGTACACATGCAGTTAATAAATTCACTTTTTGTGTTCTCTGATTATTCAAATGCTACGTATCGATATTCATTTAATAAAACTGTTTATAAGCCAAAATTGACTATTCATTCATCATTTTTACTAGGTGGTAGGACTTTTCTGCAAAGTTCGTCTAGGTAGGTACCACCGCTTTGCCAGTTATTCTGTCGCCAAGCAGTAGTGTGCAAGAACTTCTGTGTTCCGGTTTGAAGGGCAATGTAGCTAGTGAAATTACTGGGCAAATGAGACTTATGATCTGATCTCACAGTCGAGTAATCTTATTGCCAGACTGTGCGGAATGCAGCAGTCATGCGAAACTTTACATGTTAGAGTTCCGAGTGACACTGTTCTGTTATGTGCGGCCGTGTCACTTAACATCAGGTGAACGACTAGCTCGTCACAGCATTCAATAACATAAAAAAAAAAATCGTACTATGCTAGACTGAAAAGTGAATTGTAGCAGATCCGTATTGAAAGAACCTTCCTGGATTTCACGGAGTTTACTAAGCGGCTTTTCAGTCAACTGAGCGAATTTATCATCTTCTCTAGCCATTTTCTTTGTATATAGATAGATTAATCAACTATTTCATCTTTTACTTTCCTTAAATTTTCCATAGATAATTCTCAGCTATCTCACACAACAAAAGACGCTGGCTTCAAACTCGGAACATCAATTACCTACTAAACCATTCATGTACATCCGTATTCATCTACAAATACACAGCACAGCCCTAGCAGCGAGCTCGGGAACAATGTCTTTGACGCGAGCGAACGCCGCACCAATCAGAGCGCGCACGAGGTAGGGGTGGCAGCGGAACTTTGCGAGGAAATTCAATTAAACTTGAGCGCCCGCCCTTATCTGATGACTCCGTGGAGAGGCCGGTTACGTAACGAGATGACGTAGGGTTGCCAACGACAATTACTTTGTAACCAAAATAATGAAGTGAAAACTTCTTTAGGCATTAAGCACTTTTTGGGTAAACAAAAATCGTGAAACTCGCGTCATCGTCACCGAACGTTTTCCATGTGTTATATGTATACTGTGTATATACGTGTACTTTTTGGATGAAAAAAAATCGTGAAACTCGCGTCATCGTCACTGCACGCTTCCCATGAGCTATATGTCACAAGTTACTTAGTTTTAACTTCTATCGACAGTCCCCAAAGACTGATGTCCCGCACATTTTTATTTATAAGTGTAATAACTGAGGCTTATTTCATTTGCTATTATGATGTGATCGAAATTTAAAAAACTCCGTCTAGCGATCTATGTCTAACTTCATTGTTAGTCTTGATAAATAAAATCTGTCAATTTTAGTGTCGAAGAAAGCCTTTAAAAGAAGCCAGCGCAAGATGTAACATCTACTAATTTAAATTCGTAATGGCATACAGAGCCAAGACGTAACTCACGATTAGTCTAGTCCAACCTCTAAAAGTCGATCAGTGGGCTATTTGAAGAGATTTTTATGGAATTGTTTCCTGAAGGAGTTTATTCGCCAAAGAATGATGACCGCCATTATGTATCGTAGGACACCACGTCCTGCCACTCTATGGAATCATGACAAGAGAGAATACATCAAGGTAGGACAAATTTTTGTTAAACGGACTAATGCTGTTGGTTGACCTTTATAGCGTCACCGGGATCCCTCCCGGCAGACGCATAAGGCGCCCAGCTATCAAAAGTAGGAGGCAACTAGCTCAAGGGCACCCCTAGGGTGCGAGCCTTGGCTTGGGCTGTTGCCGTGATAAGAGGATCGAGAAGACTACGTCCACTGGAAAAGTGGAGTGGAAAGTCCCGACGGTTCTAGCTAACCTACAGGGGGTACGTCGACCTCGCTGGCGGGGTCGGTGTCTGATTGTGTTACGCTGGTATTCTATACCGGTGTCGAAAGCTGTACCTGAGCCAAAACGGCTTGACTGGTCTGGTGATCCTAGCGCAGCCGATACTACGGCTGCTATAGGATCATCCGGGTCACTCAATACGTGTCTCTGGCAGCGACGACGGGTTTTTTTGGGAGCTACATCCAGCAGTAGACTAGAGTACGCTCATGATAATTACTAATGTATCACCATCCATCACCATTTTGTGGGTGTCGCTCTGCGTTAGCAACCCTAAATCTTAAGCCAACGTTGGGCAAATCCCATCTGTGCGAGCGGAGCATCGAGCGAGACTGGTTGCTAAGCCAACCTGTGACGTTATCTAAACCCGCTTAGCCGCAATATAATAGCAAGACAGTAGTTTACTTTTATACTTGAATGAAACTAAAATACAAAGCTAAACGAACCACCTGAAGTTTTTGACTAAGGAAGCAGCTTGGATTACTTACCCTAAAATGTTTAGCAAAATTATTATCTGCAAAGCGGGAGTGGCTCCACAGTAGTTGAGGTGGTCACCCAGTTTCAAATCCGTTTCGTCCTGTACCAATGACTCTTTATGTGCGGAATTTTCACTCGCTCTTACAACGGTGAAGAATAAATCGGAAACCGGCCAGTTAAAAAATCACAAAACTATTCCTGACATGACTGTGTTCTATCCGCACTTGGCCAGCATGGTGTTGTATTGTAGCCGACACTCATTGGGCTGTGCGAAATGTCCACACACATACTTGTTTATTTATATTTATACAGGGTTACAGGAAAAATCGTGCTAGATCCGTTAAGGGCGTGGAGTACCCGTAATTTCTGACTTATTTCAGTATGAAACACCCTAGCCTAAACTTAACCCGAGATATTCGACTTTTAGTTTTTTTTATTGAAAATTGCCGATTTTTAGGCCACAAAATTAATTATGTTTATTTTGTTTGGGGGCGAGTTGGCTGGACTGCAGTCGCAACCCCTTCTCGCCCCCGGTACGGCGGACGAGGGCTCACGGGGGGTTTTAGTGTTTGAGTCCCACATACCCGTGAAGTGTGAGGGAATCTCCCCCCTCAAAAAAAAAGAAAAAAACAAGTGTTTCATAGTGAAGTAAGTCAGAAATGATGGGTACTCCACACCCATAACGGATCTAGCACGATTTTTCCTGTAACCCTGTATAACCTATGCATTCTGTGGTATTTATATCGCAGTTAAATTTTTGTCGGTTGCAGCTACCATTGTTTGCTGATATTGTCCAACAATAAGCTTTTATATTTTTACATGCCTGTCTGCACTAAAATTGACAGCTCCTAAATTCACTCTAAACCCTCTATGAAATACCTGCAACTTACGTACCAACTTAAGAATTGTCAAACTTTAGTATAGACGGGCATAAGTTTATTAACTGTTTAATAGTTCCACTGCGAGATGGGAGCACACCCTTACGTTACCAACTTCTTAATACAATTTAAACCTTATGCCGTCGTGCTTAAAGTAGACTATACGCTGAACAGTACTTGGCCTATAATCGCGGGATTTGCTGTTATGAAATGATAACTTTCAGTGGGAAAAAGCATTTTGTGAACCGTAAGAAAATTGACACCCTCAATTCAGAAGCTTAGCTAAGGTTTAGGCTGGCTTAGGTAAAGATAGAGTAGAAGTAAATCATATTCTTGTCTATACCAATATATAAAAGTCGTTTGTTAAGCGTCCACGCGAAAACAGCTGAATCGATTTGCGTGTGCACCGTTTTTACCGTTCTACTTTTTTTATCACGTAAAATTGGGAATTAACGCAGGTAAATGAATTAATAGCTTGCAAAACCACAGGAACATTTATTTTCCAATGTTCTAGAAGCTTCGATCATCAACAGCCTGAAGACTTCCACTGCTGAACATAGTCCTCCCCACAGAGCGCCACTTTGAACGGCTTCTTTTCTCTTGCATCCGTCGGCTCCTCACAGTGGGACGGCCATCGGTCTATCTAGTGGGGAGCCTACGTTGCGTCTTTCGGTTCAAGGTCACCTCACTCACTCTAGAACCTTTTTTCCCCATCAGTTGTCAGTTCTGCGAGCGATTTAGCCTGTCTTTTCCAATTTGCTAATTCTATATAAGAGCTATATTTTTTTTTTTGTTTTGGCTCCACACTTATTTAGCCAGTGTCAAGTATTGATAATTTATGAAGTTAATGATATTTCACGCAAATATGTGTCAAGTCACAGTCGAAGTCATCAAGTCAAGTCATAGTCTAGTCAAATTACTCCTAGTAAAAAGTGATGGCAACTTTACTTAAAGCTTCAAGTTGGTGGTGAAGGTGAAGTTTTGGAAACAACACGAAAATAAACGTTTCACCATCATTATACCACTTTCCTACACTCATACCTGTAATGCAGCACTTAACAAATAAAATGTCACCAATTTTATGCACTAACACTGAAAATAGCACCAGTTTTGGAAAATAATACAATGCGGTGACGCGATCTTTTTCGTTTTTCTGCCAAAACTCCAAGATTGATAACTTGAAGCTTCGATCAATAATAAATATTGTCATATTTTGTTAAGTAAACTGTGCCGTGGTCACAGAATAAATAATAGATAGTTCAGGCACCGTGGTGTTTGTGGCTAGGCCGACTGGGTTCGGTCGAGGCGTGCGAGCTGTCCGATAAGACGGGAAGCTTCTTGGCTCTTGGGACTTTGTCGTTTAGGGTTAATAACAAAGACGTTTAAATTCAACGTTAATAAGGATAAAATCTATGGTTAATCTTACACGTAACCAATGTAAAGTATGTCCATGGAGGAGAATTCAGATAATATAATGCTGAGAAATAATGATAATGCGAAAGAAGGATGGCTACTTTCCATGTAATTTGAGACTTAGACTTTTCTATAACGTATAGCAAAGATATTTCTTTACAGTAAAAACATCTACCTATCACATAAGGCAACAAAAAACAAATGGAATGTAGATTGTAGAAGCAAAAAAATATTCAAAAAACGAGTGTGCTTTAGATTAGAACACACGACTCTATTAGAACACAAGTCTGACTGCTGCATCTATCGGCCGGCATAACTTTGTTTTAACTTTGTTAAATGTTAATGTCGCTATCTTGACAATTATAAATTGTCATTTTACCGGACATACCAACATAATAATACAAATTTGTAACTTTGTTATGTTGACAATGATCTACGTGAACCAACTTCAACTCGCCTCGCATTCACCAACATACTCTTCAAGTCAAGCGTGCGCAAAGAAGATTTACTTTAAAAAAATCTTTGTAATTTTATCTACACTTGAAAGTTATCGGTTACATGAAAAAAATTTATACCAATTGGTCCGAAAATAAACACAATGGAGATTGTTCATACATCAACCCGGTTATCGCACTCATTTATCAGTTACTCATTACTCATTGCTGTTCAACCACAGAACTACTGCCTGTGCCGATCCGATAAATATTAAATTAAATACCTACACGGTTAAAAGTAACCGATATTATATTCACCCGTCAATTCTGCTGAAAAGGATTCCATTGGAAAAACCGCATTGCTAATCTGTAACTGAAAATAAAACGTCGTAAGTACATTTTTCCTGATATAATAATCAACCGAGCGGTCCTAGAAATAAAGTTCTAAATTGTATTTCTAGCAGCAAGTTAGGACGTTTGGGATGGAAGTAGGGACGCGCGGGAAAAATGGGAAATGGCGACAGGCTGAGAGCCGTGATAGCGCTGAAAGCGTGGTGGGAGAGTAGGTACAGAGCGCTAGGGTTGCTGATATTAGATTTAGACTTTAATTTGTCAAAAATAAAACTATATTCGTCTGAAATGCCTTTATTTCCTATTTGTATTTATTTTCAACTTATTTTGTCTTTATTCTTTTCATTGCCAAAGGCAGTGAAATGTATTTAAGAATTGAATAGCAACGAGTGGCTCAGGGACGAGGGACTTGGGAGAAACCTGTTAGTCTAAGTCCGTCTGCCTGCACCTAGGTACTAAACTTTGACAGCTTCTAAATTCGCGCTTATCCCTAATTAGTAATAAGTGTCAATGAGGTTAGTACAAATTATGTTTTGATGAAATTCTGTGCGCAAATAGACCCGCTTTCAATGCGATTCTCCATTTTTTTTTTACTTATTAGCTTTAGATTATGCGACACAGAATCGACACCATTGTTACCTTATATCGTTGTGCACATAAAATGCGCAAATATTTGTTCTGTGTTTGAGTGTTAAGGGACCAACCATGGTTCTCGTAGTTCCTGGATCCCTAGATACACGTAATCCTAGTCACCTACGGTTCAGGATCTGTGCATGTGATCGTTGGACGTTATTATATAATTGTCATTATTGTTATTACAAAACCAATTTGATCAATGTAAAAAGGTAGACCTTTTTTATGTTTTGGCTCCACACCTCCGTGTATTTAGCCAGTGTCAAGTAATTGATAATTATCAAGTTAATGATATTTCACGCAAATATGTGTCAAGTCACAGTCGAAGTCATCACGTCAAGTCACAGTCAAGTCATAGTCAAAGTCATACTCCTAGTAAAGTGGTGGCAACTTTACTTGAAGCTTCTATGGAGTTTTGGAAACAACACGAAAAGAAACATTTCACCACCATTTTCCCGCTCTCACGCCTGTAATCCAGCACTTAACAAATATAATGCCACCAATTTTATGCACTAACACTGAAAATAACACAAGTTTTGGAAAATAATACAATGCGGTGACGCAATCTTTTTCGCGTTCCTGCCAAAACTGAAGGTAGACCTTTACTTACCTTTATAAACCTTTATGTAGGTTAACCTACAAATTTTTAACACAATTCCCGCCACCCCTGATCCTATTTCCGGTTGAGTGGGAAAATTAAAAAGCGCCTCCACAATCCACATGGCCCCTCCGGTTCAATTATACCTCGGATTGCGGCCGCGCTGCGACACTTCATTTGGATTTATTTTTTATATTCGCTTTCACGCGCTGGTAAATTGATTATTGGAGAACTTTTTTTAATACGGGATAGCTTTGCCCGCAATCATTGCCCCTCTGAATTATGTCGATCAATACATAATAAAAGAACGTGTAAATATTTACGTAACGGGAAGCATTATTGAGGCTCCCGAAGCACTGTTCTTGGAGGAGGTTAAACGCGGGTTGGTGATGCTGCAAAGGTCGATAAAGACCAATACCATTGGCCCGTTTGCAAAGCAGAGGTCTTAGATATTAATAATGCATATTTCCGTATCAAAATTTCTATTTGTGTCTGTTCTGCGTCTGTCAGAATCCAAAGTTCTAATACAGATCTAAATAATGTTATTTAGATTGGTTTTTTTGTAATATAATATAGTATTGTGTAGGTAAATTACTAAAACATAATATTAAAGTAGTCGTTATCATTCAATATATTCATTTGACAATATATTTAATCATTACTTATAATTTTATTAATACCTATTTTATTACTTATAATTCTGTATATTTATTTTCTCTTGACACGACGCTGGCAAAAATGTGGTAAACAACTGCTAGGTTCAAGGTTTTTGGCGGGAAAACGAAAAAGATCGCGTGACCGTATTATATTATTTTCCAAAACTTGTGTTATTTTCAGTGTTACTGCATAAAATTGGTGGCATTTTATTCGTTAAGTGCTGAATGTGGGAACAAGCATGAGTGTGGGAAAGTGGTATGATGATGGTGGAACGTTTCTTTTCGTGTTGTTTCCAAAACTCCATAGAAGCTTCTGGTAAAGTTGCCACCACTTTACTAAGAGTATGACTTGACTAGACTATGACTTAACTTGATGACTTGGACTGTGACTTGGCTTGATACATGGTATTAATTAACTTAAGAAACTATAAATTACTTGACACTGGCTAAATACACAAAAGTGTGGAGCCAAAACAAAAACAAAAAAAAACTGCTAGGTATTTTGAAAAAAAAAAAACAAAACGAAAAACGAGAATGATCGCGTCACCGCATTATATTATTTTCCAAAACTTGAGAAATTATCAATCACTTGACACTGGCTAAATACACAAAAGTCTGGAACCAAAACCAACAAAAAAATAATTAACTAACTTTGAATTGAGCTTCGTGAAGTTACTTTCTTAACTTAAACTAAATTCACACAAACAAAAGCCACAGAACAAGAGTTGAAGTTGAATTAAATTATAATTTAGGGGATTTATCTTTACTTTTAACCTATTTAGTTGGCGTGCATCTAGAATTGACCCGAACATACATTTAATAAGATTAATAGTAGGTGTTATTATCAAAACCTATGATAACCGTCAAAACAATCATCAAAGAGATACATTTCTTTATATTAATAATAATTACTCTAAGATGAAGTTCGCTGGTACATCTATGATCTAACTATGATAGTAATATCACCTATTAGTTTTTTCTCTGAGTTTCCATGTATTGTATACTCCAACTCTCAGATCTTGCTCTTGCTAGTGTTGATTTTATTACTATCTTATATCTATATATGGCGCCATATATAAAAACATAACTATGTAAATAATATAGTCAATAGTTTTTGGTCTTGACTGGCAAAGTTTATCAAACTAAATGTAAATAATAAGAAATTATATATGTAGAGACATCTATTTTCCAAAGTTCTTTCATTCGTTTTATTTTGTTTGCAGAATCTTCAATTTGAGTGCTTGATGATAACAAAATGACCAACAAAAATCCTAAAGCACCAACTAAAGCCACTTCAGCAAATAAAGACAGAAAGCGCAGAAGTGGGGTGAGTTTCTGAACACATTTTTAAACACACTTGTCAATATGCATTTTTTAAGCAAACCATGCTGAATATTATAATTATAGTTGCTATTATGATACTATGTTAAGTCAAGCAAAAAATTATTTATTTTAATGAGCACTATGCACTTGACCTGTGCAATGCTTATCAATTAAAGATAATTAAGTTAAGTTCAAGATGCTCATAAAAATAAACAATTTTGGTGTAACCTTTTTTTATGTCAGTAAATGATGTGATGAGCTAGTCGTTCACCTGATGTTAAGCGACACGACCACCCATAACAGAACAGTGTCACTCGGATCTCCATAATATATAGTTTCATTTTAAACTGAACTGCGCACATCATCCTGAGATATCAGCACAGTCTGATAATAAGATTACTTGATCTTGAGATCAGATCATAAAGTCTCAGACCTATCACAAGTACAAAACAAATGCTTAATGTCTTACAAACTAAGAAAATTAAAACCACCAACAAGCAACAAGAATAAATAAATATAACAAGCTTATATTTATTTATTCTTCGAAACCATGATGACTGTAAGAATGTAATATTGCTTATATGGTTGATTTGATCACCTAGCAAACATACACTGTAATGTGTTGCTAAAAGTTTGTAAAGTTTTCAAACACTACACTACACACCAACCAATCATAATCTTGTCATTTTAATTTTATACTACACAGCTAATAAATGTTTAGTAACCCATGATCTTCTAGGCAAGCGTGTTACATCTTAAACCACATTGTCACTTACCACCAGGTGCAAGCAAGCTTATCAAACAATTAAAATAATGATGTAAAATCTTGTCAAGTCAGTACTGTATAGGTATAATGCTTTAATAATAATTCTATTGTAGTAGGTCATCCATTTAGATTAAAATGTAATTCTGTATGTTCCAGGGTCAAATGCTAAGAGTGGTTGAATATTCCGTAGCAGTGGCTCTGCTAGTGTACTGTGTGACCTGGTATGTCAACAGGATTCCTGAAATGCCGAATCCTGATGCAAACGAATATTGGGGACCATTGGATTTGAAAGAGTCTAAACTGGACACTTCAGTCCGGCCATTCCGGATTGAGTTTTCTGATGTGGTATGTTCTGAAATCTGAAACACTAACTTATCCAAAATAATATAATTTTGATATCCATATTAATGCTAATAAATCATATGCCACAAGACAATAAAAAAAAAATATGACGACCATAGGTCTTGAGAATTAGTATTAAGGGAAAATTCACAGTCAGAATAGAGCCCCTAGGTGGACCAAAATTATTTCCTAGTATAAGTATATTTAAATAGTTTGGGATTTTTTGTTATTTTCAATGAAATCTATGAGAGTCCAAAGCTCAATTACTGAGAACATACATAGATAGATAGATAGATAAACTCTTTATTGTACACACCACATAATAACAAAAATATCAAATAATACAATGAATCAAAAGTAGTGGGGAACGATGGGCGACCTTATCGCTAAAAGCGATCTCTTCCAGGCAACCTTTGGACGGAGAGGATTTATTACAAAGTGATATAGACGGGGTGGACTTAACTACAGCATACTAATGAGATAATTTACCATGATGTAATATTAACTACATAATAAATAAACATACATATACATATTCCTATATCTGAAAATAATATACCTACATAAACCATAACAAGATTATGCAATAGATACATACACACACTTACACAGCATACAATAACAATAATATATAGGTATACATGGGCGAGATGTGGATGTTAGGAATTGTAAGGTTTTTAGTGTGAGCCTATATTACTACTCATAAATTATAAATACATAAGTAAATAAAGCAATAGTTAAGCCTAATAGTACATAGATATATATAGATACGTATAAATTTAAACGGAAGTGTGAAACATGCCTATAGCTAGGTATATGCGCTAACCATTATACAGTCCACTGTTTTTTTAATTCAGTTGCTAATAAACGCTCACTACCGACACACGCTCGCCTATCATTTCACCAGCTTCTCGTGCGATATTGAACCTTACCGGCCAATACAGTGGGTATCCCAAGATATGGAATCTACCTTCAGACGTCCACTTCACTCATTTTTTGAGCAACAGTATAGACAGTTTTACTTTGTGATTTATTTAACGTTTTTACTTATTTTTTCAATTATTACATTTTTTTTTTTAATGTTATTGAATGATGTGACGAGCTAGTCATTCACCTGATGTTAAGCACCACGGCCGCCCATAACAGAACAGTGTCACTCGGAACCCTAAAACATAGAGTTTCAAGCGACACTGCACTGCGCACATCATCCTGAGACATCAGCACAGTCTGGTAATAAGATTACTCGACTGTAAGATCAGATCATAAAGTCTCAATTGCCCAGTAATTTCACTAGCTACAGTGCCCTTCAAACCGGAACACAGTAGTGCTTGCACACTACTGCTTGGCGGCAGAATAACTGGCAAAGCGGTGGTACCTACCTAGACGAACTTTGCAACAAAGTCCTACCACCTAGTAAAATAGTAAAACATTCATTTTAAAGGAACTTTATGACTATAATATTTGTTCATTTTTAATAGTAGTCAAATAGCCTATTATTTTTAAAACAACATGATTGGTGTTTTCATCAGATTGTAAATGACCTGAAGGAACGTCTCCTCCACCACCGTAAGCCTCCACAGCCGCTGGAGAATGTTGGCTTCACATACGGCTTCAACTCTAACTTTCTAATACAAGTGGTGGACTACTGGCGCAACAGCTACAAATTTAAGGAACGAGAAAGTTTCTTTAACCAGTACAAACATTTTAAGACAAATATCCAGGGATTGGATATTCATTTTATGCATGTGCTGCCCAAGTTTGATGAGGATGTTGAGGTGAAGACTCTTTTATTATTACTAACATATCAATTGGGGATTTAAAAGGTCAGCCTCTGTGGTATGGTGGTTGAGCAAGTCGGCTCATAACCCGGAGGCGGCGGGTTCGATTCCCGCGGCAGACAAGTAATTTTGCACAGAAAAAAAGGTAAACTACTGGTTGTGTCTGGGTGTTGTGGGACCATGGTACTCATAGTTCCTGGGTCCCTAGATACAGTCCTAGTTAGGATCTAGGATCTATGTATGTGAATTTAATCCTCCATCTCGCTCGCGCGTTGCAACAAATATAAAATCAAATTCTTAATGAATAATCAAAGAATAATGTGACTAAACCAAACCACCTCAAGCAATTAATGTTCAACAAGAAATTATATTCATCTAAACAAGTTTTCATACTTATGTTAAAACAACCAAACTTTCTATCCGGTTTTTATGTATGAAAACTTGTTGGATTAATATGATATTTTGTTATAAGGGGCAACAAATAGCCCTAAGCTTGGCGCCTTGAGGTCTATACAACAGCAAAAATTCAAATTGCATGAATGATGCACCTACAGTCTACAGTCCATGGTCCTCATAGTTCCTGGCTCCCTAGATACAGGGAATCCTAGTTAGGGTCCAAAGTCTATGTATGTGATCGTTAGTCGTTATTATCATATTTATTACTTGCCCAACCAGGTATACGCCTTTGAAGACAAAAGAACGCGCGATTTAGAACTTAAACGTAACCAACTCAAAAATAGACCGCCTTTTAACATCCTATAACCTCGTCAATGGCATTCACTGTGCGTGTACTTTTTCCGCTAAAATTGGATACATAAGCTATTTAAGAACACGCCACCCATGCTCTCCGATGGATGGATGATGATGCATGACATCATCATCATTATTGCTAAATAAATAAGTGGGGTAGACAACTTTTTCCCCTCATACTATATTTTTCAACCTAAAAATCCCATAGTTTGTTCTATTTGCCAGGTGGTGCCTCTCCTCTTATTGCATGGATGGCCAGGCTCGTTCCGGGAGTTTTATGAAATGATTCCGGAACTGATTAAACCTCAGACTGGAAAAAACTTTGTATTTGAAGTCATTGTACCAAGTCTGCCTGGATTTGGATATTCTCAGGTAATGGTGTCGATCCTCTAAAGCTAAACGAAATTAACATATATCCGTCTTTTTCATTTCCCCTTTATCAGAAGAGTACCGCCATTCTTTAAGTTTATGTCTATTTTCTATAGAATCGTGTAGTTTTTAACCGACTTTACAAAGATAGTTCTCAATGTAGCTGTATTTTTTTTAAATTATTTGTAGCTATTTCGGCCAATTACTAACCGAAACCGATGTTCCGATATAAATTTGCTGAGGATCTGATGATGGAAACAAAATCCGGAAACTCCTCAGTGATTGACGCCAAACACGCATCGCAATTTGATAATATTTGGAGATCACTATCGAATACCTATTTAGGAACTTCTGCCAGTCTGTAATTAATTTTGACAGCTCCTAAGTTTGCGCTTATCTCCCTAGGTTTCTCGTGTTAAATTCGTCACACAAAATGTATGACCTAGGTGGGAATCAAACCCACAACCTACAGAAGCTACCTCCTACCTAGTTCAGAAGGCAGAGCTACTACCAGTTAAGCTATCAGGCCAATCTTGAGAGTACCTCGAAGATATACTACAATCACAATCTAATCAATTCATTCATAAATCACACTTCACACTAATATTATAAAAGCGAAAGTTTGTATGTGTGTATGTTAGTTACTCCTTCACACTTGAAACGGCTGAATGGATTTGGATAATATTCGGTACCAAGGTAGCTTATACACTAGATTAACATATAGGCAACATTTTATCCCGGAAAAATGAAACTTTCCCGTGGGATGAGTAAAAATATACTGAATAGCAGCTGCTTGCCCCATTGCTACTAACCTAGGAACAAACCTATTCACTAGTTTTAAAAATACTATTTAAAAAACTTCCAGAGTTCAGCTCGCCCTGGTTTAGGCCCAATGGAAATGGCAGTCATAATGAACAACCTCATGACTCGGCTCGGACACAAACAGTACTATGTACAAGGTGGAGATTTAGGTCACACAGTGGGCTCAATCTTGGCAACACTGTACCCTGATAATGTGCTAGGATTCCATACCAACTTCCCTGCGGTTTTGTTTAGCCCGATGGCTCAGATGTGGGTACTCCTTGGTAAGTGGCAGAATTAATTTTAAAAAATTTGGCATCTTTCCAAAGAAATTTTATTTATTTTTTATTAACAAGAACATACAATACAATTCCGAAGACATTTAACCTACATCTTTGTCTATTTCAGACATCACATCTTTCGTAACAGAGATTTGTAAAAGGTATATTGATTCTGTAAATAACGTACCGTTGCACTTGTCCCTTTCAGACAATTGCAATTTAAAAAGGATGCCTGTATTTATCTCGCGATATGGATGTAATTTTGACATGACATGTAATTTAGCCTAAATCCTACTAATATTTTGAATGTAAAAGTTTGTATCTATTGTCCAGTTGAATATAACCTGAGAGTTCTCAAGTCAAGACTGAAGAGATTTTTTAACATCAATTGAGACAGTCATCAAACGCTTTGTCTATAACCAAAAACGCGACTATTTTTATTACCTAAAATTATAATGGTTACCACTAACCATTCAAAATATTTGTTGTAAATAAATAAATTTCATCACAAAACACATTTGCATCGGCCAAATTATTTAAATTACCGAACAATCTCCTTCGTTTGATGGTCTATCTTGTACATGACATTGACAAAATTGTGGTGAAATTGCCGCAGAAGCAACTGAGATTCAATTCCAGGCTTGGTCAACTGACAAGCAAGGTTTGAGACTGACACGGGGGCCACCGCTTTATGAAAAAGAAATAGCTTCTGTATCGTTCCTACCTGTAGCAGACAATAATGATACCATAAAAAATGTGTAAAAACTTTTTGAAGAGTAGGTATAATTTTCTTTTGATTATTTCGAGCTAAAATATATTTATATTGAGTATATATTTTTATATATATACTTATTATATATTATATAGAACTAATTTTAATTTCGTTTGTATATAAAGAAAGTGGCTATTAGTTAACCATCACGTAAATTATGTGGAAGATAAAACTTTCAGTTAGCGTTAGCTTACATCACGTTTTACATTCCTTGTTTTTCATCTGGCTACCTAATCGTAGCCCACTCGGTCAGCGAACGGCAAAGGTGCGTTTATACGTTCCGTTCTAAGAACCGTATGATTGATAAAAATATTAATGATATATTGATACAATATTGATATTACAATGTTATAATACAAAGTACTTTTGTAAGATTATTTAGTTCTATTCGTTATTATTGTAACGAAAACTTATTAATACTATACATTTATAACGTACAGTGGCAGTTTTTAATGAAATATTTTATCTTTAATAACCTAATATTTGTTAAAGTCAAAGTCAAAAGATTGATTGCAAATAGGCTATTTTTAGCACTTTTATAGGTCAAAATGATATTATTATAGCTATTATATTATTTAACTAAGCATATAAAATTACAAAGTGCTTAGCATCCTGCGCCTTCATCACCCAAAAGATAATGAATATATTACAAAAGTGACCACCACATCACACCAGTGCAAGAAAAATACTGTGATTATCTTAAAAAACATTACAAATTGCTCAAAGCACACTACAGCTGTCGAAACAAATTCCTTATCCATCAAATAACGATTTAGTTTGCCACTCAATCTACCGTTTAAATTAATAGGTACTAAATGTATTAATTAGCCCTTTCCAGTGATTGTGAAACACAAACACAATTATATAACACATTAGTTTCTATTAGCTTAGGCGGAACTTTAACCGGACATTCTGAAACAAGCCCTTAATATATTACTAACAGTTTTTGTGATGTAAGTAGATTTAATTTAAAATATTTAAGTGTTTGTGAAAATAAATATCACATGATAACTTTTTGCTTGTTTTTTTAACATTATTAATAGCAAAGATAGATATATACCTAAGTAGGTGCCTATATATATATATATATATATATATATATATATATATATAAAACTTTCCGAGAAGGGGCCTCGCAGAGATGGCGCTCTTCTTTCTGATCTTATTTTTTTACTATGAAGTCGACATTCTTCTCGGGAGAAGTAATAGTATTCTGTGTTCAATTCGATTCGAATATTTGTGGACATTTCACACAGCACCATCTACCCCAAACTAAGCAAAGCTTGTACTTATGGGAACCAGGTACTGATACAATACTTAGATACTTTTTGTTTGTAAATATACATAAAATACAATGTGACACCTGTAGCCTGTTCGATAATGCTAAATTAGAGCCAATAACAGAAATATCAAAAATAATGTATCAAAACCGCGGGCAGCAACTTGTTACATCAATTAATTCTTCTGCAGGATCTATCTGGCCTTCAGCGATAGAATACCCGGAGCTACAAGACCGCATGTACCCGATTAGCGAGAAATTGGCCCAAAATATCGAAGAATCTGGCTACATGCACATTCAGGCGACCAAACCTGATACTATCGGTAAGTAACTGAAATTCGGAACATGTAAGAATCTTACATCCTACATTTTCATAATTTATTTATAGATGTGCGATATTTATCGATATTCGATATCGATAAATATCACGACAATCCTTCCGATTGGTATTGATAAAAAAATGTGAACAAAAGTATAGAAGTGAAAAAAGGTAACTTGTGACGTATATAGCTCATGGGATGCGTGCGGTGACGATGACGCGGGATCACGCTTTTTGCCCAAAAGTACACATATATACGCAGTATACATATAGCATATTTTATGGAAAGCGTTCGGTAACGATGACGCGAGTTCCATGATTTTTGTTCACCCAAAAGGTGCTAAACGCGCCTAAAGAAGTTTTCACTTCAAAATGCAATGCTATTTTAGTGATTTGTTTTGTTTATTTGTTGGTGTTGTGGGACCATGGTCCTCGTAGTTCCTGGGTCCCTAGACACAATAATAATAATATGTGGGGACATTTCACACAACGCCATCTAGCCCCAAACTAAGCAAAGCTTGTATTATGGGAACCAGATAACTGATACAATACTTAGATACTTTTTGCTTGTAAATACATACATAGAATACAATATAACACCCAGACACAGAACAGACACCTATGTTCATCACACAAATGTTTGTCCTGGGTGATAATCGAACCCACAACCCACTGTTCAGAAGGCAGGGTTACTACCAACTGAGCTATAGGGCCAGTAATCCAAGGAATCCTAGCCAGGTTCTATGTATGTGACTGTTGGGCGTTATTATTATTTGTGAAACTGTCCGTGTATGTATAGGTACAGCCCTCACGGACTCCCCCGCCGGGTTGGCCGCATACATCCTCGAGAAGTTCTCAACGTGGACGAACCCTCAGTTCCGTAAAGCGTACGATGGGAACCTTCTCAACAAGTTCTCTCTCACACACCTGTTGGACAATGTGATGGTGTACTGGGCGACTGGAAGCATTACCACCAGCATGAGGGTCTATGCGGAGACAATAAACACAAAGTCCTGGGCTATGGTCTTTGATAGGTACGTTACATTTGCTTCTGCTTACATTGGTCGAAATAATAAATATATAAGGATATTTCACAGAACGCTAGCCCCAAACTAAGCAAAGCTGGTATGGGAACCAGATAACTGATACAATACTTAGGTCCGTATTACAGAACGATGCTGAGTCATCGATCGGTGCTCAAGCAGAGATTTCATTAATAAAGTGGTCAATAGTGAATGAAATCTCTGCTTGAGCACCGATCGATGACTGAGCATCGTTCTGTATTACGGACCTTAGATACTTTTTGTTTGTAAATACATACATGGAATACAATATAACACCCAGACACAGATCAAACATAGATTTTCATCATACAAATGTTTGTTCTGGGTAGGAATCGAACACAGTTCAGAAGGCAGATCTACTACCAATAGCTATCAGGCCAAAATATAGAATAAATAATAGTACTCAATATATAATAATCACAGTGTCCATGTAAACACTGTATTTATGCTAACTGTAAAGTCCACCGCTGAACACAGGTCTCCTCCAAAAATTGTATTTACTTTGGACGGTTATCATAAGAGGATATCATTAACTAGGTGGTAGGACTTTTCTGCAAAATTCGTCTAGGTAGGTACCACCGCTTTGCCAGTTATTCTGCCGCCAAGCTACTGCTTGGCAAAGCTTTTGCAAAGCAGTGGTACCAGACTGTGTTGATGTCTCAGGATGATGTGCGCAGTGCAGTGTCACGCGAAACTTTATATTTTGGAGATCCGAGTGACATTGTTCTGTTATGGGTGGCCGTGTCGCTTAACATCAGGTGAACGACGAGCTCGTCACATCATTCTATCCATAATCATCACGCTTGGCAGGCGGCTTCGTGGTCGTAGCGGTTCCTACGGAAATCATCGAATTTTTTCATTGAATTAATGAATCAATAAATACTGTCCAATAATCACATATATAGATCCTGGATCTTAACTAGGATTCCCTGTATCCAAGGACTCAGGAACTACGAGGACCATGGTCCCACAACACCCAGACACAACAAGTATTTGCACTCAGTTCTGTGCACAAATCATTGCCGACCTGGATCCTTACCGCGTAAGTCTGGTGAAGATCGTAATCGTGTTCTCCTGCTCGCACTCTTAGACTTGTTAATTGGCGCGTGCAGGATGGCAGGCGAAGCCGATTCCCAGAACGGTTACGCGGTAGGGGAGCTGCTCAACCAACACACCGCAGATGCTGTCAAAATGATTTGTTCCTTCAACAGAATACCAACAAAAGTACCAACGTGGGGCATCAAATTCAAACACGAACTAGCGCACAGTCCAGACAACATTCTAAAAGATAAATACCATAACTACATGCAGAGTACAATAGTGGATGATGGTGGTCACTTCGCCGCGCTAGAGAACCCTGAACTAATGGTGAAAGATGTATACAGGGCCGTACAGAGATTCCGGAAGTTCCATACACAATCGTAAGTGGTTATGTACATAATTAAGTCGGTGAAACTTCGTAATTTGTACAAAAGTTCTAAAGAATGTACAGAACTAGCTACATTTATGTTGACCATTTTGACGTTAAAATTTTACCGAACAACGTTAGCTATCCTCACTTACACTATAGGTAAAATTGTCCGCCGTAAACTGTACGCATATATTTGTATCACAATTGAAGGGGTGAGAATAAAAAGGATTTAACTGATTTTTTTGACCAAATGACTTATGGGTATCGTTGGATTCAGCGTGAAATTATCTTCAATAATACATTCTCAAAATACCGAAATGAGGCTTAAATCTCGAGATTTTGAGTCTAAAAATGGTTTATCTGTCACAGGAATACAGTACGCTTAGCATAAAAACATTCCTTTTTTTCTTTTATTATATTATATTTTTACAGTAATTGTATGAATTAGTACTATATTTAGTAATTTTCTATTACCTTATAAGCACTCTACATAAAAATGACGCCGTTGACGTTTAAAGTCAATTTTCTCGAAACTGTCAATTTGTCAGTTAAACCCTTTTTATTCTCAACCCTTCAATTGTTTAATTGGAAAAACACATGCAATAAACCCACAGTTTTAGTTATTTTTCCCAAATTTTCAAAGATGGAGGAAAAAATTGAAATATGGCTGCAAAATATTGTATCATTTCCCGTTTCGTGCCAGAATGTTTAAGCGAATGCTTCTAACATGTCTTAACAGCTATTTTCTTTCTATAACAACCGCAACCGTCGGCTTTACGTGCCCTTCACAGCAAACAGCTTAATTTTACCGATCGGTTAAGAAAGGCCATCGAGTTTTCAAGATGTTTGGTACATTAGTTACCTGTGATATAATATACCCTCAAAAACTATTTATAATAATAATTTTTGGTACCCATTACCGAATATTACAACTTCAATATCAATAATTAATATTTTATAAGGTAATTGAATGTTTCATATGTATGTATGGCATTTCGCCAAATCGTCTTGTAACCAAATGCTCTTGAATGACGTCACAACAGCATTAAATCAAATCATTCTTAGATGTTTTTCTTTTTGAAATAAAATTTCTTTACGCACGCTTACCCACAAAGATAAGCTGGTGAGGCGAACGGAAGTTGAGAGTGATATATGTCTCGTGAAGATATAAAGAAAGAGTTACGTTTCATATATTACTGTAAGGGCAAGAGAGATGAAGTTAAAGAAGTTTTACCTACTTCAGTTGTGTTGTCTAAAGCCCACCCTTTTTTTCCAGAAACCCAGGACTTTCATCGCTTCAAACAGTCTACGATTTTACAGTAAACGATATCCACGGTAACAGCGTTAAACTTGACAAATACAAGGGTTATGTCTTGATCATTGTAAATGTAGCCTCCCAGTGCGGTCTGACAGAAACAAACTATAATGAGCTGAACGAGCTATACAAGAAGTACCATGACCGAGGTCTCCAAATACTGGCCTTCCCTTGCAACCAATTCAACGGTCAAGAGCCAGGTGGAGCCAAAGATATAATCCAATTTACCAAACAAAAAGGTGTACAATTTGATCTGTTTCAAAAAATTAATGTAAATGGAGAAAATGCAGATCCGTTATGGAAATTCTTAAAAAAAACAAATGGTGGTACATTGGGTGACTTTATTAAATGGAACTTCTCAAAGTTTATAGTAGATAGGAATGGGGTACCGGTTGCGAGGTTGGGCCCTAATGTCAACCCAATGGATTTGGAGCCATATATCCTTGAGCACTTGTAAATGTGTGTTCATAGATTAAGATATACATAGATTATGTCCTCCTTACTAATAAACATTTGGGAGGAGAATTATTTTTCCTTTTACTATAAATTTAAAGGATAGTAGTTTTTGAAGTAAAACTTTAAGCACGCTTGACTTGGGAAGTAAGCTGGTAAATGTGTAACGATGCAAACGGAAGTTGAAAGCTGTTGGTTAACGTAGATCTCCATTGTCAACAAACTTAAAAATTTTTTTTTTCTTTTGGCTTCACACATTTGACATTTAGCCAGTGTCAAGTAATATAAAAAAATATATTATTATGTTGGTATGTCCGGTAAAATTACAATTAAGAATAGTCAAGATGGCGACATTAACATTAGGCAGAGCAAAAACAAAGCTATACCGGCCGATAGACGGAGCTGACTATGTTTTACTTAAGTCGTATGGTGGAAGTTTTGGCGGGAAAACGAAAAAGATTGCGTCACCGCATTGTATTATTTTCCAAAACTTGTGTTATTTTCAGTGTTAGTGCATAAAATTGGTGGCATTTTATTCGTTAAGTGCTGGAATACAGGCATGAGTGTGGGAAAGTGGTATAATGATGGTGAAAAGTTTCTTTTCGTGTTGTTTCCAAAACTCCATAGAAGCTTCTGGTAAAGTTGCCACCGCATTACTAGGTGTATGACGTGACTAGACTATGACTTGACTTAACTTGACATATATAGATATATATTACTTAACTCGAGAAATTATCAATTACTTGACACTGGCTACACAAAAGTGTGGAGCCATACCAAAACTAAAAAAAAAGTATGGTGTAAAGCTCGGTTTTTAATTGTTTTGTTCTCTCTTTTGAGTTTAAAATGAGCCAAATATAAAAGAGAAACCGCTTAGTTATTCCACTGTCTTATGCAATGTTTATTAGTAAGGAGGTTGCTGTAGTAATGTCAAAGATGCAAGGGTAGATGGAATACAGGTTGAATATTATAAAATAACTGGATTTATCTTGTGATACGAAAGGAGAATGTTTTTTTGATTCATATATAATTTTAAAGATTTTATTACTAGCTGCGCCCTGCGTGCTGATGAAAAACGGTGATGATGATGAAAAGTAGATAATAACCTATTCTTAGATCTACCAAATGTGAATATAAATCATCAAAATCGGTTCAGGCGTTTCGGAGGAGTATGGTAACAAACACTGTGACACGAAATTTTTATACCCTTACAGCCTTATTAAACGGGTATTAGTCTCGGATTAGTTACTTCAGCTTTTGTCCTTTTTTTGCTACTGGAATATTTAGCTGGATCGAAAGAGACAAAAGATGGTGTAATTAGTCTAAAGCTAGTACGTGTTTATAAAGCTGATAGATTTCAGCCCAGATTCCAAGTTAGCGTGTCCTGGCTATAATGGTGCTACTACCTTTCTGGTTATAATTGGACCGAATTTTATATTTTTATATTGTGGTTTTAATTATAGATTTTAAGCATAAATTGACTGAATTTTAAGAGTCCTTTTACGGTAGACTACACAGTTAATGCATTTAATATTGATAATTAATAATCGACTCGACTAGTGTAATGATATAATCGACTAGTTGCGCCCCGCGGTTTCACCCGCGGATAAGAAGTATTTTAATTATTCGCTCATCCCACGGGAGCATTTCACTTTTCCGGGATAAAATGTAGCCTATATTTTCCTATAGGCCACCCGCGTGGCCTATATTTTCCTATAGGCCACCCGCGTGGCCTATAGGAAAATTATTCGACCACCCATTTCATCCTCTTAGGGATGAAATTTTGAAAAACTTAGTGGATACCTACTCTTTACAAAGAACAGAACCTCCAAATTTCAAGTCTCTAGGCTGTACATTGATATATAAGTCAATTCAGTCAATCAAGACTGAATTTTATGTATAATGATTGATCGAACATTCCTAAAAGTGTAAGTTGGTGGAAAAATAACTGCAGAACATATTCAAATACATACATAGTCAAATCAACGCATATATATAATCCTACTGATATTATAAATGCGAAAGTTTGTTTGTTTAGTATGGATGTATGGATGAATGTTTGTTACTCTTTCACGCAAAAACTACTGAACGGATTTGGATGAAATTAGGAACATAGATAGTTTATATCCTGGATTAACACTACTATAGGATACTTTTTATCGCGAGTGAAAATGCGAGGCGCAACTAGTATGTGTAAATATTGATGGCAAGTTTATCTGTTGTGCAAATTTGTGTATTGTTTTATATAACAAGAAGTTAACTACAAAAATACACTTTACCTCATCCAACTATTTTTTATTGAATAAAATATTTTTCCTCTTCTGGTATCTTTTCATTAAAGTCACATACAAAAAGCATTATTTATCAATCATTCTTATTACTTTAAATAATTGTGTACTACCTGATTACAGTCCCAATAATTTTATTTAATTGTACATATTAGTGGTTTAATTTGACTTTGATGATTGACTGCATCTGTGGTATGGTGGTTGAGCAGGTCGGCTCATAACGCAGAGGCGGCGGGTTTGATTCCCGCGGCAAAACAAGTATTTGAGCACAGGAACTACTTTTACTAGGTGGTAGGACTTTACTGCAAAGTTCGTCTAGGTAGGTACCACCGCTTTGCCAGTTATTCTGCCGCCAAGCAGTAGTGCGCAAGCACTGCTGTGTTCCGGTTTGAAGGGCACTGTAGCTAGTGAAATTACTGGGCAAATGAGACTGATCTGATCTCACAGTTTAGTAATCTTATTACTAGATTGTGCTGATGTCTCAGGATGACGTGCGCAGTGCAGTGTCACGCGAAACTAGAGAGTTCCGAGTGACACTGCAGCTGATGTGGACAGCCGTGTCGTTTAACATCAGGCGAAAGGCTAGCTCGTCACGTCATTCACACGTCAAAATGCAAAATATTGTTACGAGTGTGGGTGTTGTGGGACCGTGGACCTCTTAGTTCCTGGGTAATAATAATACGGCGTTATTATTATTTGATCTTTTTTTTTTTATTGGGTTAAAGGTATCATAAGCATTTGACCATTGTCGGGCATTGTCCGTGGTCCACCTGCTCAGTCCATCTAGGTAGATGACGAGCAATTTTTTTCCGGGGTCCACTATCTCATCTGGCTATACCACAGGCATTTTTTTCTTTCGGTCCATCTGTATTATGTCTCGTTAAGCGATAACGTAGTCTAAAATGGGGCATGTTTGCCTAGAAGGTAGATTGATAAGTTGATTGCAATAAAAGGAAAATTTTCCCATGGTTTAAGTTATCCGTTATCTAGACCAAATTATATTAAGATCTATTCAGCCACTTTAATAACTTTGAATTTATATTGTAAGCATTGATAGATATGTTTTGTCCATTTCTTTTGGTTCAGTTTCTATTTATATAGCACCGCGGTACTGAATGGATGCGAACAAAATCGTACATAGCATAATGAACTTTGTGTCAATGTAAAACGTCAAACTAAAAGAAGAAAGATTTAAGAAATCTCTGGAAACGCACGACTTAATTTTTAGCTCGTACTAGTTTTACACAAATAATATTATGTTCAATATGCTATGTACAAATCCGTTCGCTTCTATTGCATTCCGCGGCCTTCCTCTCTCCAAAAACAGAAACTAAAAATCAAATAACAGAGAACACCGAACCACAGTTTTATGTAATAAAACAAAAGAAAGTTGAACTCGCATCTCCAAAATCAAAGACCGTAATCAGACGGTTTGCCTTCCCAGTCTCAACTTGGACAAGTCTTGAATGGTGTTCCGGGAACTTGTTTCGCTGCATTGCAACTCTGGTATTGCTGCTATCATCTGTATGGGATAATGGAAATATACAAGTTTTTAAATATAGTCAATTTGCCAATTGAAGGATACTATAGTTCTGCCTATCGAAAATAAAGTTCGGCGTCTGTGTATTCACGGTCCCACCTGTTCTTTCAAATCGACTCGGAGGCTCTCAATTCCACTGCTATTTGAAGTAAAACTTTACGCACGCTTCACTTGCGGTATGCTGGTGAATCGAACGGAAGTTGAGAGAGAGATATACTTATATTTCCCACTCTACGTGAAGATGGAAAAAGTTATGTTTCATATACGCGGCAGGAAAAGTATTTCTGCAGGGGAAAAAAAGCGCAAATACTTCTCATTCTGGATGTTATGGCACCATGGTCCTCGTAGTTCCTGGGTCCCTAGACACTGGGAAGTTCAACTGAGGTGGAAGGTTGCCCACCCACTGGCGCAGAGGCCCGAAAGGGCCTACCGCCAGGGCGAGATGGTTAATGCAGTGCGTCTCCATCTCGCCCCATCCCGGCGGCGGCGGTCGGATCACGAGAGGGTTTTAGTGGGTTCGAGTCCCACATACTCGCACTTCCACCCGTGGTGGCAGGGAAGTGCGAGGACATTTCCCCCCTCAAAAAAAAAGGAGATCAGAGTTAGGGATGCCAATTGGATGGAGACAATAATAATACTATTAAGAACTATATCTACTAACTAAAGTCTACATACTATGTGTCACTACAAACAATTATTTATGAATTAAGCTATATAGGTATAGGCTATGAATTAAATAAATACACATAATTAGAAATAGATTGTATTTTAATAAATTGTGGATACTCACTGTAGATTCAACACAATTGCTTCATCCAAAGTAATATTTCAACATTTTCAATTATACTGCGGCATCAAAATCATTTTATAGCTCATACAATAATTTTAGAATGTATGAAGATGTAAGTAGCACTTTCTAGCAAAAAGAAAGTACTTTATTTTTAGACAAAAATATTTTTTTTTACAAATATGATACCAGTACATACAAGAATAACAAAATATAAAATGCAATTTTACCATGATACCTACACAATATACTTCAAATTTCACTCAATAATTCAGTAATGACATAAGTAATGTTGGAGAATAGAGCATGGTAGGTTAGCAGCTGTATTTTCTTCATGTTTGTTTAGTTTCAGATTACAATGTAGTTCAGATTGATTTAAACATCAGTAAGGACAAGCTCTTACTAATAACCATTAAATTTAGATATATTTCAGAACTTATGAACGCATGTATATTAGGGACATTTGTGTTTTCACCAAGACTCACCCCGAATTCTTTAAAAAGCGAAGTGATGTCATTACTAGACAAAAAAGATCTAAGTTCGCGAACCTGTTGTACCAACCTCCTTGCCGTAAAGACATATATAAGAAAAACGTATGTAACATGTGCATAACTATTTTTAATAATTTGCCTAATGAAATTAAATGTTTGGAACAAAATATATTTAAAAAACATTTGAGTGACTGGCTTTTAAGCAAATGTTTCTATAGTGTCAAAGAATATTTAATAGGTAATAACAAATGTTAAGTAGTAACAAAAATATTATTTTTAATATTTGCACGCTTGCATGCAGGCTGAATGCACGTAACCACGATTTATACTATGTGACCTTGTATCCAAATTGTATATTGTGTATTCTCGCAAATAAACAAATGATTGATTGATTGATTATATCAGTATAATGAATTAATGATGTTTAACTAGGAGATTTACTATATCTCTAATAATAAGATCATAGAATTTAAAACAGCTATATAACCAATCACCGCAGCTACAATCTACTATTAAACTACTCAAGGAATATCTTTAATAACCTCAGCAAGTTGCTCCCGCGTAAACATGTGGAACATTGACCCGGGTGTCATAGTAACCACTTCCACATTGTTCTCCGATAACTTTTCCTCCATAACTTGCTTGAGGATTGTTAAAGCAGACTTGATGGCTTCCTTCAATGTCATGGATTTATGATACACTTCCTGTAAAGAGCATTTGTTTTTGTCATACCTATTGTTCAAATTGCATGGGGAAGGCAAAGAATGGGGCAAAACTCCTGACTTTATTATTTGTATGTAAAAGATAAGTGCTTGATTGTTTTATTTATTTATCTAAATATATATAAAAGGTGACTGACTGATTGACTGACTGAATGACATAGTGATCTATCAACACACAGCCCTAACCACTGGACGGATTGGGCTGAAATTTTGCATGCAGGTAGATGTTATGACGTAGGCATCTGGTAAGAAAGGATTTTTCAAAATTCCACCTTTAAGAGGGTGAAATGGGTGGTTGAATTATTTTCCCATAGGCCATGCCACGGGCGAAGCTGGGGGCAGAAGCTTGTTGCAATATATAAGGTGATACATCACACAAGTTACACAACCCTGTTAAGATGTAGCCGAAAAGTAATAATATTGAGTTCACTCAATAATAAAATTGAGACTGAAAAGGATGAAATCATAAATATTTGTATTATTGTTTATAAATATGCAATATATCTAACTAGGTGGTAGGACTTTTCTGCAAAGTTCGTCTAGGTAGGTACCACCGCTTTGCCAGTTATTCTGCCGCCAAGCAGTAGTGCGCAAGCACTACTGTGTTCCGGTTTGAAGGGCACTGTAGCTAGTGAAATTACTGGGCAAATGAGACTTTATGACCTAATCTCACAGTTATGTAATCTTATTACCAGACTGTGATGTCTCAGAATGACATGCGCAGTGCAGTGTCACGCGAAACTATAATTTAGTGTTTCAAGTGTCACTGCAACTGATATGGGCAGTCGTGTCGCTTAACATCAGGCGAGCGGCTTGCTCGTCATGTCATTTCGTACCAAAAAAAAAAAAAAAAAAAAAAAAAAAAATAAAATTCCTTAATAGCTCTGGGGTGAAAAAACCTTGCCCTAACCAAAATACTATGTTTTGTACAAGGAAGGAATATGTAAAAACAGATTACCTTCAAACTCTGCTGAGCACCTTCGCTACCAGAGCCAATAGCTTTAGCATCATACTGGACGAAAGTACCACTAGGGTCCATGTGGAACAATTGCGGGCCTTTCTCATCTATACCTGAAAATTATAAAAACATGGCTAAAGCAAGTCTCTGATGGATAAAACGTATTTTCGTGGATATCATAATTATTTTGCTAACATATAATATAATATTTCTTACTTAATAATACAAACCTGCAAACATAACAGCCACACCAAAAGGCCGAGACATGGCTGTGCCACTGTCATCATCACTATCTCCAAACTGTATGGCCAAATTGGAAACTGCTTGAGCACAGGATTCAACACTCATGCGCTCGTTGTACACAAACCAGTGGTTCTGGCACTCCACCCGGGCACGTTCAACTAGAGTCCTGAAAATAAGTTTTGTTATCTAAATACATATATAACTCAAAGGTGACTGACTAATATAGTGATCTATCAACGCACAGCCCAAACCACTGGATGGATCGGGCTGAAATTTGGCATGCAGGTAGATGTTATGATGCAGGCATCCGCTAAGAAAGGATTTTTCGAAATTCCACCCTTAAGAGGGTGAAATGGGTGGTTGAATTATTTTCCCATAGGTCACGCCGCTGGCGAAGCTGCGGGCAGAAGCTTGTATACCATAAAAGTTGAGTAACAATTAAGACTTGGGAAGTACAAATAAACCAAAATGCTAAAAAACATGCACATAAATACAATTTACCATTAAATACTCATAGGAAGGAGTTTTAAACTCATTAGACACACAATAGAGAATATTTGGGTGGTCTGGAAGAGATCGCTTTAAGCGATAAGACCGCCCATTGTGACACTTAATTCTTAAGTTTGTGCCTGTAAATTGTTACTACAATGTGGTGTTTCAATAGAGAGTTTTATCTATCTATCTAATGACTAATAAGACTGGCCTGATAGCTCAGTTGGTAGTGACCCTGCCTTCTGAACTGCGGGTTGTGGGTTCGATTCCCACCCAGGACAAACATTTGTGTGATGAACATAGGTGTTTGTTCTGTGTCTGGGTGTTATATTGTATTCTATGTATGTATTTACAAACAAAAAGTATCTAAGTATTGTATCAGTTATCTGGTTCCCATAGTACAAGCTTTGCTTAGTTTGGGGCTAGATGGCGTTGTGTGAGATGTCCACACATATTATTATTATCTAATATAAGAACAAACAAATGATAGAATAGTCACATACTTTTCCTTTCCTTTACTTAGAAAACAATATAACACCCAGACACAGAACAAACATGGATGTTCATCACACAAATGTTTGATTTGAGTGGTAATTGAACACACAACCTACAGTTTAGAATTCAGGGTTACTACTGAGCTATCAGGCTAATCAATAGATTGTAATTTTACCTGGAATCAGCCATTAGACCAGAGACAGCGCAAGCGATGTGCCTGTCAACCTCCACAATCTTCTCAATAGTTGTAGGCTCCATCAAGGGAGATGTGATCCTTTTTTCGACGGCCAGAACAACTCCTTCAGATGTGCAGATGCCGATGGCGGTGGAACCCAGCTTTATAGCTTCTATAGCATATTCCACTTGGAATAGACGGCCTTCTGGGCTGAAAGTGTTGACTCCACGGTCATACTCGGAACGGGTAAGAAACATCTGCGGGTAAAACAAAAGTTTGTACACCGGTCGAAAAGGTTAGGACACCATGACATAGCGATTTGCATAAACTTGGGGAAATAAACCCTTTTATTCGAATAAGCTCTTTTAATTTACCTTAAATTCTTAAGAACTCGTTAGCTTACAGCAAATTAGGGTAGAAACCAATCAAATATCTAGTAAAAAATTTAGAGAGGAAGCTAAAATATTTTTATTTTCGTCAGTTTGCTTGAGTCAAGCACAAGCAGCCAAGTGATGACTTTCAAAAATGTCAATTGTCAATAGTGTCACTGGTCAATTGTGAAACCTGTCATAGTCCTCTCAGCCAACCTAAAGTTTAGAGCCACTGTTGGGTTCCGTTTTCAAAATATGTTGTAATTGGAACTCTTATTAGTAAAGCCTCTGGTGCTGAGCTGACCCATGATTATAGTGCAGATACATAATATGTGTAATATAACAACATGATAATAATAAATAAGTAAGTACTAAAAAGAGGCCTAGTGCGATTTGAAGGTTTTCATTTTAATCACTCCTAAATCTAAGGAGCTATATTCTCTGGTCCTCCTCTTCTACTTATATTAAATGTACATCTACTAAAAATTACCTCAACGAACATAATAACATATTTAATCTCTACCTCTACTTTTTCTTAGACTGTGTCATGAATTATAGGGTATGGTAGTCTGTGCGTGCTGCGTGCCACGGACCACGGACTAGGTAGATACGAATTACGCTACTCTCTATCTTGTTTGTGTACATGTATGTACGTCCTCAATCAAGGCGAGGTTTCGTTCAAGAAATTACTATTTTTTTTTAATGAAACCTCTATTTACTTGAGCGGCCCATAATCGGCCATTTCACGACTGTGCATCGTTCTCTGATGTACCTAGTGCGTAGATTTTGCCACACAAAAATCGTATGAAGCCATTTAGGGGAATAATCCTTTACCGCCAACAGCAGGCTTAGCACGGCATGTGGAGAAATTGTCTTTCCCCGGGTTTTTTCCACCTGTCAGTTAAAATAATCCCCCTCTCCACCTTACGTAGCACGGCAACGAGGAGAGGAAAGAAATATTTCCCTTTGACATTATCGTAGACATTATATCCCGCTACTCCCCGCTTCAGAGCACGGACTCGGAAGAAAGTGGATAATATTCTCTTGAATTGACATAAAGCAGAGAGTATTTATCTTCGACTCTTGTAGGTGGGTATAAGGAAGTCAAAGTGTTTTAATAGGCACAAAAATGTCGCGTGCCTATTATAACTATGTTTAATCGCGGGAACTCGAATTTTGGAGCGAAAGTTACACCGGGAGAAGCATTCGGAAAACAAGTAATCCCTTCTAAATCCCGGGAAATGAGTTTCAATACAAAAAAAAATACATAGCGAAATATTCGTGAAAATACAATTATTAGTTTAGTTTTAATAAGGAAATTATTTAATTCACGTAATTAACTTAAATGATGAATTTGATTTTTTGAGTATATTTTATTATAAAATATATACATATAAAAATTTAAAATATAACTACTACACAATAATTAATCACGTTTTTCCGCTCATATTACAAACAAAAGGATCTTTTAAATTAAACTACTCACTTAGGTCCGTATTACAGAACGATGCTCAGTCATCGATCGGTGCTCAAGCAGAGATTTCATTCACTAATGGGCCACTTTATGAATGAAATCTCTGCTTGAGCAGCGATCGATGACTGAGCATCGTTCTGTAATACGAACCTTACTCTCACTCATATACATAGTAGTCGTTACATACTCTTTGATTAACACAGGGACACAGACTCAAAAACCTTATATTTTCTTAATTTTTATATTTTGTCTTCAATCCCAGTATATTTAGCCAAACAATTATCGATGGTTTGATGGACTGAACAAAATATTGAAGCATGTAATGTCATTTTAGTTAAATTTTCTCGTACTGGCAACAATACGGTAGAGAAATCTAAAAACGCTACTCCCGCCGTTTATCCCCCGGATAAAGCTTTCGACTGTCGCGGCCGTGCTCGCAGAGTGGAATAAAGTGACAGTGAGGATAAGTTTGTTATCTACTCCCTGGGGAGAAGTTGTCCACCGGCCGTGCTAGGCCTGCAGGTAATTCAATTTATTTTTCTTGTCGCTGACACGCTTGTGACGCTTGCCATTCGCTTGTTCATTTAGATTACAGAATAGTATGTAATATAGATTTAGATATATATGTAAGCTCAATTTATCTATGAAATGCCTATATAGCGCTGTCTCTGTCTGGTTTAAGTTAGGTCCCAATCAGGTTTGATTTTCGTAGTAGAATTATACTATTTGTACTATTATTTCATAGTGTGTAGTATGTAGTATCGTAATGCCACTATACTACGCGAAAATACCATTATTTTCTCTTAAGGTTGACCGACTTGTATTAACACTGAACCCATTAACTTACTTGATTTTCCTTAAGATTTCGCAAATATTTGTGATTAAAATGAAATATCACTAAGGATACACGTAAACACTAAAAAAAACGCCGTTAATATCGATAATCGAAACATATATGATAAAAAAAAAAACAGGAAATTTCAAACGTGGTATAATTTTGGCCAAATAGTATAATTTTATTTTCAACACACAATATTTTTTTGAGGTTCTGAATCCAACCCTGGTCCCAATGAATGTCTTTGAGTTGTATCAGTGCATTTCGTCATCATACACAGCGCAACAGCAACCATTTCTATTCCGATGATTCCGTAATGAAAGACAGTTTAGTAACTACTATGTAATATGCAACGAATTTAGCTCTAGCTACATTCAAAGAGTATATAATCACTACGTTCTAGCTACATTAATCAAATATAACTACTCTCTACCTGAATACCTATATTATTTTTATTATTAAAACGTAGTGGTTATATGCTCTTTGATTTGCCGACCAAGAAGAGATACTTCGTATGATGTGTTTTGATATGCTTCCTATAAATTACGTGGCGGATATGCTACCTCTATCTAGTTTGTGCAGATATGCATAGTCAACACAACATCTGTAGCTATTACAAAATGCCTCCTTTTATGCATCAGCATCACCAAAGGTTTATAAGTTGAAAAGTACCAAGGCATGTAATCAAATGAACGCCCAACGACAACATGCCTAAGTACATATGTAGAGACTGGATTCTAACTAAGGACTCCGTGTCTAGGGACTCTAGGGACCCAGCTAGAAGGAACATGGTCAGTATTATTTATTCTGCGACGTGGTTCCATAACTTGTGGGTACGTATTATAAGTATCTAAGAGCTTTTTTCTGTACACAAATATATTTGTACTAACGCGGGAATCGAACCCGCACTTTTTCGGATCGGGATATGAGCAGATATGCTCATTGTACCATACCACAGGCTGTCAAATCCAAATTGTATTAATAATTAAAATATATATTTAGGTAGGTACATATGTAAAGGCAGACAATAAGTACCATTATATATTACTACTAGCTGTGCCCTGCGGTTTTACCCGCGTGGTGAAAATTTTCCATACTTTCTTAACTTTTTCTTTCTTAAGACCCTTCTCCTGAAAATAATAAATGAAATTAAAAAAGATAACTAGCGAAAATGTTGTATCCATTCACCCGTGATGCGATGACCAAGGGAAATAAAGATTCCTTTTTTTATATATAGATAACAACCAACCAGACACAAAACAAAGAACTTAGGAATAATAATAATACAATTGGACATCTCACACAACGCCATCTAGCCCCAAACTAAGCAAAGCTTGTACTATGGGAACCAGATAACTGATACAATACTTAGATACTTTTTGTTTGTAAATACATACATAGAATACAATATAACACCCAGACACAGAACAAACATCCATGTTCATCACATGTTTGTCCTGGGTGGGAATCGAACCCACAACCCGGAGTTCAGAAGGCAGGGTCACTACCAACTGAGCTATCGGGTCAGTCAGTCAAGGAAAATATATACCTACCTGCGCTTTTTGATGTGCACAGTCTTGTCGCAGGAATCGAACCCGCACTGTCAGGAAAATGAAACGACATGTGCTCAACTTCCTCACAGATTGTCAAATCGTTTGTCAATGATTGGGTACTTCAATAATTTACCTAAGTATTTGCACACAGCATTATCATTAAACAAACAAGTAATTTATTGTTTCAATAGGCACTTACCGATACTCCTTTGATGATTTATCATAACGGTTTATATGCAATACGTGTTAGATAGTACGGCGGCGGCCTAACTTTAGGTATAGGTAAATGTGTAGGTACCTACTTACATACAAAAAGAATATCTAATTCTTCATTTTCTTATGAAGAATTAGATATTTTCTTTTTTAACTTTTAACTTTAGGTATAGGTAAATGTGTAGGTACCTACTTACATACAAAAAGAAAAGATCTTTTTTTTTATTGTTTGATAGGCTCGCGTTTGACCACTATCGTACCTGATGGTAAGTGACGATGCGGTCTAGGATGTAACACGCTTGCCTAGAAGATACCTGTTCACTCTCGATTTGAAGACTCCAAGGTTGTAGTTTTCGGGAAATACGGATTAAAATCTAATTCTTCATAAGAAACCCTGAATCTCTTACATAGATCCTGGACCCTAACTAGGATTCCATGTATCTAGGGACGCAGGAACTACGAGGACCATGGTCCCACAACAACACCCGGACGCAGATCAAGTAATGGTGCTTTTTTCTGTGCACAATTACTTGCCCTGTCGCGGGAATCAAGCCCGCCACCTCTGGGTTATGAGCCAACCTGCTCAACCATCACACCGCAGAGGCTGTCAATATTATGTATAAGTAGGTAATGACGTCAAGACGTGTTGCTGCTATAGTAGTAGTAGATGCTAAAAGTGCATCCAAAACAAACGTTATACAGTTACCTACAGTACTACTCAGGTAACACTGACCAAGTGTTTTTCTGCTACTTGTTGTTTGTACTGTAAGCATAGCTCAATTTATATTACTTCGGAATAGATCGGAGGCGTCAATTTCGCTTCGTTGCATGATTGATTGTGTTGAGCGTGAATTCGCGAGAATGCTCAAAAATAATCCATTTAGTTAGTACACCAAACATCCCGAAATAAACCACGAGGAAAAAAATCCCCTGGTACAGCCATGTGAACTATGTAAGTAATGTACGTTGGTTCGCCACGTAAGTACTACGGGCAGCAACCGTGTATAAAATGATAAGCAAAACCAGATCTCTAACTAAACTAACTAGGTGATGCGCTTTTGTTATGCGTCAAGCGTTGTTTAATATTTACTTTGAGTTGTAAATAATGTTCTTTTGTGTACAACTGGCACACGACATTATGGGTGCGGCGAGAAACTGCGTATAAAATAACTTCTCATCGATTGAATAATTACTTTAGTTTGTCGCGCCGAGGTTGGCGTATACTCTTTATTAAATTAAATTGATATACTCCTTCTAATTTCCAGACTCGCAAAGTGAAGGCAATAAAGATCTAAAAATGATTAAACACGAAGAAGATAACGTCTTGGGAAGCATTGAAATCTTAACGAAAACTGACACAGACTACACGATACAGTACAAAAGCGGAGAAACGGCGAAATTAACTATTTTGAACAACCATGTCTTCAGATTCTACATGTCACCAACTGAAGTGTTCCTGGACTATCCAATACCAAATAATCCGACAGATACTGCAAAAATCAATGCAAAGAACCTAAAAGAATATGGCACAGACGCATTCGACAAATCATTTGTCAAGAACAGCGAACATCGATACATTGTGCACACAGAAGAAATTAAAATTATTTTTGATAAGATTGCAGGAACATTTAATGTTCACGACAAAAGACTCAGCAAGGACGTTTTGAAGGAACACGAGCCGTTACATTATAATGATGACAAGACCGCACAATTTTTGCACCAAAATAAAGACGAATATTTTTTCGGAGGCGGAATGCAAAATGGGAGGTTTACTCATAAAGGAGAAATAATACACATCGAGAACACAAATGATTGGGTAGACGGAGGAGTATCTTCCCCGAGCCCGTTTTACTGGTCCTCGTATGGCTATGGTGTACTAAGAAACACCTGGCAGCCTGGGCTTTATAACTTCGGGTCAGAGGATTCAGATGTAACTGTAGCTAGTCATAAAGAAGGCCACTTTGATGCTTTTTACTTTATAAACCCACGTCCTCGCCTCATCTTGAGTGATTACTACGAACTTACAGGGAAACCTATATTCATGCCTGAGTACGCATTATACGAAGCTCATTTGAATACATTCAACCGTGATTATTGGGTCGAAGTGAGCCCTTATGTTCATGGGGCAATACAATTTGAAGATGGTCATTTCTATAAAAGGTACCATCCAGATCAGATGGACGATAAAATAGGAATCCAAGAGTCGCTTAACGGAGAGAAAAACAATTACCAATTTTCTGCAAGAGCTATGATTGATAGATACAAGTCCAATGATATGCCGCTGGGTTGGTTTATCCCAAATGATGGCTATGGTTCGGGTTATGGTCAGACTGACTCCTTGGAAGGAGACATTGAAAACTTGAAAGAATTCATTGAATATGCAAACAAAAACGGTGTAGAAGTTGCTTTGTGGACTGAATCTAATCTAGAACCCAAGGATCCAAAGCATCCCAAAAAAGGAGAAAGAGATTTAAGCAAAGAAGTGGCTGTAGGCGCAAAAGCGTTAAAATGTGATGTTGCTTGGATAGGCGAAGGGTACTCCTTTGGGCTCAGTGCTGTCGAGAAGGCTACAAATCTATACATGGAAAGGGTGGGAAATAAGATAAGGCCATTAATAATAATGGTCGATGGATGGTCAGGTACCCAGCGATACTCTGGCATTTGGAGTGGCGATCAGACAGGCGGGAAATGGGAATACATACGTTTCCACATCCCAACATATATTGGCGCAGGGCTCTCTGGGCTACCAGTTATAGGGTCTGATATGGATGGAATCTACGGCGGAGGCAATAAAGAAGTAAATATTCGTGACTATCAGTGGAAGACATTCACGCCATTGCAATTAAATATGGACGGATGGGGGAATATGCCAAAAACTCCATTTAGTTTCGATGAAGAAGCCACTGCTATTAACAGGGCATATCTAAAATTTAAATCAATGCTGCTTCCATACAATTACACAATCGCTCACGAGTCCCATTATGGTTTGCCGATGGTAAGAGCCATGTTCATAGAGTTTCCTAATGAGAAGCCAGCATACACGAAAGATTCTCAGTACCAGTACATGTGGGGGCGAAGCTTGCTGGTTGCTCCTGTTTACGAAAAGTCAAAGTCCATTGAAAATCAACAGGTTCGCTCCGGAGTTTACTTGCCGGATCAAAAACAAGTGTGGATAGATTTATTTACTGGCCAAAAATTTCAAGGGGGAAAAGTATACAACAATTTGAAAACACCGTTGTGGAAGATACCTGTGTTTGTCAAAGATGGTGCAATAGTACCATTTGTGAATGACAATAACAACATTCGAGAAGTCAAAAGGGATTGTAGAATTATTTCTATTTACCCTAATGGTGAAGCAGAATTTGAAATTTATGAAGATGATGGCAAATCTTCAGGTTATTTGGGAGGTCAATACGCTAAGACTAAGGTAATTGCGTTTGGGCCAAAATCAAATAAATATGGCGACATCAACATATACATACGCAAAACTGAAGGGCAATACAAGAATTTCATAAAAGAACGGACAACACTTCTTCGAATCATGACTGCAGCAACGATTGATTTTGTCAAAGCTGCAATTAACGGAGAATCCATTAGGATAGAGAGGGCGCAGACTAAAGATGAGTTTGACAAGATTGAAAATAGTGGTTACTATTATGATCAATTTTTCATGATGAATCCGTACCTTAAACAATTTAACGATGATGATGAGCTCCACCAAAAATGTTTACTTATTAAAATTGAAATGACTGATATAACAGACTCTGATATCCAAATTAAAGTTGCTAGTAATACACACGACGGAAATGTGACGGAAAAAATATTCGGCAGTAACGACGCGCCAAATTTAGATCTCCAAGCTCCCATCTTTTTAACGGCATGTGAAAATGGAATAACACCAACATCTATTAACCTAAATTGGCACAAGTCTAAAGACGCTTCATACTACGAAATCGAGAGAGACGATGTGATATTCACCAATATTATAGGGGAAACATTTTTGTTCGAAGAATTCAAATATGAATCTGAACATAAATTCAGGATTCGATCTGTAAATAAAAAAGGGGTCTCTGATTGGAGCGATTACATAACTGTAAAGACAGCAAGAGACCCTTACAAAGATACAGTCAAAAGCATAACGGTGACATGTAATATTTCGTGTCAGCCACAACAAGAGGTATGCAAATTAACCGACTGCGACATGAAATCGCTGTGGCATACGGACTGGAGCTTACCGGACCAAGCAGATTGCCGAAACGGAAAAACGATAACTCTTTCTTTCAACTTAGCAGACATTTATGGCATTGAGAGAGTCGAATATATTCCAAGAGAAGACGCGGGCAATGGAACATTTCTGAAAATTCGATACCGTTATTCTGCAGATGGAGAAAATTGGAGCAATTTCTCCCCAGTTATTTGTTGGGGACACGACGAGACGACCAAAGTTATGATGCTAAACGAAGTAAAAATGCAATTCTTTGAAATAAATGTTCTGGAGTCTGTAGGGGGATTCGGCTCTGGGAAAAATGTGCTATTCTATAAGAAAGTTTAGTGGAGCATTTACAGAACATTGGAAGGTAGGCACTGAAGTAGTTTACATATGAATAAAGGAAATTGCGAAGATGCTCCCTGACCATGTATTTAAATATAAATATGACAACAAAATAACGAAATTGCATCTGGCAGCAGACGTTTTCTAATATGCGTATGCATGCATTCTATTCAGAAACCCCATTTTCTATTAAAAGAAAAAACATGTTTATACTTTTTTATACTTTAAGTGAGTATTTTCGATTAGCAGTATTTCTACCAAATATATTTTTTTAAATGTATGTTAAATGTTACATACATTTTCTTTCTTATTCACATTTTGTTACATTTACTATGTTTGTTGTATTATTACAATATTAAAATCTGTATTATTTTTTCTCTAATAAACTGGCATTTATCCTGCATTTAATCAGGATTAATATTCTTTGTAATTTTTTCTTCTTTCGATGTGTTACTTCTTTATTAACACTTACCATACTATGGTGGGTTACATTATCAGTTACAATGATAACACTTTCACCAGAGTTCTCGTTACGTTAGTTTTTTTTTGTATGGCTCCACACTTTCGTGTATTTAGCCAGTGTCAAGTAATTGATAATTCTTCAAGTAATATACATATATATGTGTCAAGTCACAGTCCAAGTCATCAAGTTAAGTTATAATCTAGTTTATAATCTAGTCTAGTCAAGTCATACTCCTAGTAAAGTGATGGCAACTTTACCAGAAGCTTCTATGGAGTTTTGGAAATAACACGAAAAGAAACGTTTCACCATCATTATACCACTTTCCCACACTCATGCCTGTAGCCAGCACTTGCCAGCACTTAACGAATAAAATGCCACCAATTTTATGCACTAACACTGAAAATAACACAAGTTTTGGAAAATCATACAATGCGGCGACGCGATCTTAAATTAGTTAAATTTGTGTTAACTTGGCTCCCAGTTGATCATTGGCAGACCAAATGCGGAACGCTCATTGGTTGCTGTTGATCATCGGATATCTCAACCAATGAGCATATTATTTGGCATGTTGAGAGCACAATATTTGGCATGTTGACTTGACACGAGTATGACAAACGTACGAGGAACCGGAGGTTATGGATATAAGTGCATAAGTCCCGTATTCAAGAACGAAGTGTACTATTTCAGCAATTGACTATTTCAAAAACAAAGTCGTGACAACAGCGTTTATTGCGTGTAAAAATAAAGTAGCTAATTTTAGGCGACAGTTATTTTCCAAATATCTCATTTCACATGTTGAAATTCATAAACCCTGCGTGAAATCTCGATCAAAGATAGAATAATAATAAAGTCTATCCTACATTGACAAAATATTTAAATAAAGTACAACCACAAAATAAAAATTAACGCGGCTCAAAGCTATAAAATAAAATATTTACACAAATTCAATTTATTTTAGATAGTCAAATTAGTTTAAACGATGGATAATCAAAAAAATGTGTACATTTCACACAGCGCCATCTAGCCCCAAACTACGCAAAGCTTTTACTAGGAGAACTAGATAACTGATAGAATACACAGATAATTTGTTTGTAAATACATACATAGAATACAATATAATACCCAGACACAGAACAAACATCTATGTTCATCACAAAAATGTTTGTCCTGGGTGGGAATCGAACCCACAACCTGCAGTTCAGAAGGCAGGATCACTACCAACTGAGCTATCAGGCCAGTCAAACGGATGAAACAACGTCTCATGACATCGTCCACAGATACATGGTCTACGTATGAGTATCTTGCTTGCCATTTCTAGTGGTTAACTTACCCCACTGACCCCTTTTAAATTATTATAATATGGTCAGTGACCTACCCAACACTTTGACCGAACTAAAAACGGAATGAATGAACATGCTTATATCTGATGCTGTGAGCTCTCATCCATGGCTCTATTTCAAAGGGCAATTAATGAGCCCTGGCGAGGTACCACGTGACTTGAGCTGTATAAAAAATAAGTAATAAATCGGGAGCTATGCAGATCTTCCAAGGGCTCAACTTTTTGCCCTGTGCTATAGCTACAATACACTCAAACTGACCAATGAAAATGTGCTTTCAAAAATATTGTATTGAATTCGACTCAAAAGTATGTATGGGAGGCGTTAACGTCACCACAAGCTTATTAATCAAAAATTACCATAATATACATTGGTCACTGAAATAAAATTGCATTACAAATTATTACAAAACAAATCAAAATATATCAGTCAGTTCTAGAGGTATAGAGACGTAAAATACTTCAATAAAATTAACTAAACTCAAATATCTCTGTAACTTAAATATCAAAATATATAAATAAGGCTTCTTTGAATCTTAATTAGCTTGCATTTCCTCTGCACTTCTTAAAGCTATAATTGTACACATTGATGAAGTAGCATCAAAAACACAACTAATACATAAATCTTCAAGCACACAACTGTATTCATGATCAGGGTACCTTGTCTTTACGTAGTTGGACCTTGGATCATCCGATAACAAACTCTCTATATTAGACTTGAATGCTTGTGCTCTATCACCAATCAAGTTATTTAACCGTTCTAAAGCATCTTCTGTGAATCTCACTTGATAGACTTGAGATGGAGGGTTGGAAATCCAGGATGCTATTCTTATTCCATCGCTTGTGTTACTCAAATGAGTTGACTGCGGAGGTGTAAACCTTTCTTGACCATCTGGAGCCCCTCGTTCAGTATCAGGCCTTCTTAGAGGTGTTCTGGTGCTACGTAAATCTTCACTGGGGGGAGATTCGGGTGATGGTGATATGGGAGTCAGGATGTTGGTCCCTGGTGAGGGTATGTCTTGTAAATGTGAATGAGATGGGGTGTTCGTGTCAATGCCTATTGGCTGCATTATACGGGGACTTAGACTGGAAAGAGACAAAAGTAAGGATATTTCATTGGAGTAAGTTATAGAACCATTAGATTAAGGCTAATGTAATCACAGTTTGACTAGATTTGTCACATAACCACATAAATATAATTTACATATCTTTTAATTTGGATTAGTGACTGTTGGTGTGGATCTCCATAGAACCTAAAGCTGCACTGTTAAGTAGGGACTAACTCCAACACATGAAGGCCAATTTGCATAATTTAAACTGTTCAAATATAGAGCAGATGAGGGACTTTTGTCCTTGGTGGACAAAATCTAGCCTAAAATATCCTTCAGGGACTTGCTTGCACTCAACACATATTGTGACTGACAAATAATTTATAAACAACTTTTCTGAATTTTAATGAATCTCAGCAGTAAGAACAAACCTTATAGATGGTATGCCAATTAAAAAATAATTGTATGAAATGTTTATTAACGAAAGGTTGCTTCTAGTGGCTCCTCGCTGAATTTTATTTAAATATAGTAATACACTTTTGAATTAACATAATAGAGGTACTGAAACTCACCTCTGCCCATTGAAATCATCCAACGTCAAGTTGACCACTGCTTCAGTAGCATCACTGATACCTTCTGTCCTCGGCCGAGGTAGTGTGGACTCTGCAAATGTGGCTGGGTAGTCATACTGCGGGATGTAAGGCTTTATGTCCAGCACCGGTGTACCATTTACCATGTCTACTCCTAGGAAGTTTATTCTGTTACCTAAAAAATTGGAATGGGATATTGGTACAAAATTATAAAACTTATTTGATCGATTGATTAAAAAATAAAGTGAAACAGATTGGTAAATTATTCAAACCAGCATCCATTTTGGACCTTATTTTTGTCATCAGTTTAAGTGACATCATACACATATGAAGATGAGTCAAATAAAACTTGAAAATCACAAAGTGGTTTTCAAATATGGGTGCCAAAACACACAGCCAGCTTTGTGACAGATTCTTGGGGTTGGTAGCTTAGTAATATAACCAAGCAGAAGCACTTACTAGTTCATCGAGTTAGTGCTTCTGCTTGGCACAAGATCATGGCAAGATTTGAACTCAAGGATTACAAGAGTGTGTAAAGTATACATGATAGTGATCAAATGCTATGCCTATAAATCATATAAAAATACATAGAATACACAGTTTTTTCAGAATTTCTTAGGAACAAAACAGAAAATAAGTATCCTTCTGCTTTGCAATGTTTATCATTAAGAGGTTAGATTTGAGATTTATCTCTAGTAGGTACATTTATGCCAGTAAAAAAGTTCTAAAAATAATGTAATATTTTACTGCTCTCACTCTCCTTGCATCATAGTGGTGGGAGTGAGATAATATTATAGCTTCACTTTCAAGTGGTTTTGTTTACTAACCTTCAATACTTTGTATCTTCACAAGGGATAGGCCAATGGGACAAGGCCTGTGTGGGGACCTCGTAGAGAACACGCCGCGCCTTTCCCCGCCCAATCGAGGTGGCGCCACTTTAGCCATCACATTGTTGCTCTCTATAGTGTGAAAGTGGAATATTATCCTGGAAATACATTTCTCTATCAGTAAATTACTGATTAGCCATGTCTATATGGATGCTCAGAGTACAGATCATTTAATGTGGACACGGCTTTTAGTCACAATAAATATATTATTTTAGAAAAGGAGAATATTGAATTATCTTACACTAGCTTTAATCGGATCTTGCAAAAAGTAGAACCAGTAATCTATAGAATCACACTTAGTTCAAGACAAATTATGGTTAATGTTTTCTTTTAATTTAGAAGTTAGTTTGTAGGAAGAGAATAAACTCAGTAAGCAATAATTTTCCAGATTATGTACTAGACTCTGTATATTACAGGGTATATCTACATTAAGCATATTATTAGAAAAAAGAAAGAGAGGACACTTAATAAAACTCTTTCATAATTCTATTTCATGTTTGAGCTATAAGAGTCCAGTGGTTTAACATAATCTTACCATATATGTGAAAACTCTTCTAAGCCTGCCAATGCATGCTCTGGATTATTAAATACAGCTGTATCAATCACCACTGCACCACTGGCATTCGCCATAACACTGGGCTGGCGAGGCACTCCCCTTTTGTTTTGAAATGAGGTCTCTATAACTCCTATGGGCCGGAATGGGGCTCCATCACTATTGGATGATGTTGAAGGTGCATTATGGTGATTGGTTATCACTCTTGTTGCTGCAAATTAATGTAAATCACTCATATATAACTTTAGGTGCAACAAAAAAATTTTTTTTTTTTTTAAGAATAAGAATATTTTTATTTCTCAGAAAGACAAACAGAACCTTAAATATACGATAGGTAGGTACATTAACAAATCAGATTTTACTGATTAGTAAAATCTATTTTAAATAGTAGATAGCTTACCTGTTGTTAATATCATTAAAATCTGATTTGTTAATGTACCTACCTATCGTATATTTAAGGTTCTGATTGTCTTTTCTGAGCAATAAAAATATTCTTATTCTTAATTATTTTTTGCCCAGTGACCTCAATAATAATATGATATCAGGGTGATGTCAAGCAACCGCAAGAAGCAATTGATTATATGGGTATTAAATTTATGCTTTTATTGATAAAAACTTTCAGGAATTTACCTAAACATTAGGGAATTCCAGACGATCTAGGTAAAGCTGTAATAAAACTTGAAGGAGTAGAAGAATGCCATTGCCATGTAATTCGCAATGTACTCTTGTTTTGTCACTTACCTGCGTCCCCGCAGCTAGTACAACGTAATCCTTCAAGCGTCGATTTAATATGTTTGATTTCCTTCAGATGCTCATGTTTCAATGCAGATAGCTGCTGCCTAAACAAAATTTAAAACAGAGAACTGTCATGTTGAATCGATGTTTACTTACAACGTATTTTGCATTTATTAGCGGCATATACCTTAGATTTTTTATTTCTGTTCTAGCTAGCGATATTTGGTTCACATATTGCTGTATGTTTTCAGACATTTTCGGTCACAAACTAGAGAGATACTACGCACAGAGTACATTGAATACTACGTATCACAGACCAAGTAGAGGCTACGTATTTTTTTTCTATGTACTACTGTTTTCGGTGTATTATTAAAAAAAAAAAAATACGATGTTATCATGTATTGTGTAAAGGGATGAATTGCAAACGATACATCGATGAAAGTTATTGTTTTGGAAACATCGATGTATCGTTCATAAGCATCGATGTTAACATCGATGTTTTGATGACTGTGACATTACACCCAATACACCGGTGAAAAATATCATACACAAGTTACACAACAACATCGTTCATTAATTCATTAAAATTTAATGTTTTTAATAGATGTCGCTTTTCCACACACGCGTTCTATTGATCGTCGTGCCACCTTATGTCTTGCTTTCTTATGACACGGTTGGGCGATTTTTAAGATTTTGGAAGCTAGATTCAATTTTGTAAGAGTTTTCATATGTAGGTTTGCAATAAAGTTTCTATTGTCTGTGGCAACCTCTATAATTCTCTTTGTCTAATTGAAAATGTGTCTCAGAAAATACGGCGGACGTGCCGGTCGCAAATAAATGAACTATTGCCTAGTATAAAATGGTTTGCTTCATATTCCCATAAAACCCACTGCCATACTCAGCTACCAAGACGCTTAACCTAACAAATTTTAATCATACGCATTGAGCTTAATAATTATCATCAAATTATGAGCACATATGCACGGTGGAAGCCGTTCGCCTGGTCCTGTAAAGATGGGTTCGGCAGCCATTTGGGTCGCTAATCGTCGTATTGGTGTCGATTGGCTGGTGCGTTCTGGACCCAAATGTTTTGGAAAATACCGACACCAAATCATGAGATGGAAGGTAACCCGGCCGCCCACGATTGTGCGATGCCGGATCCCATATGCATGGGAGTTGAGGGACTCTCCACCACACTTACAGGGTCCCACACGTCTGGTGGGTAACTAAGGTATCAGTGTTGCACGAGGGCTTATAGTGGGTTCGAGTCGCATTTTCTCCCTATCACTCCGGTTTTTCTTTTGAGCGGGTTAGTGATATTGGTCTCTACCGACTTTTACAGCGTCAATGGGCGGAAAAACTATGTCACCGGATTAGCGTCCATTACCTCGTGGTTGCATGGAAATGCCAGGGCATTTTCCCCATTAAGAAAAAGGCACTTGACTCCTCACTGTGTAGTCATTTTATCATTCTAAAACGTGGCTTAATCCTGTTATGATAATGCCCATATTACAGAACTGTGTTCTGTCATCAGTCCCTGCTCAAGACAAGATTTCATACACATAACTTTAAATAGTGACTGAAATCTGTACTAAGAATCAATCGACAACCGAGCATAGTTCTGTAATACGGGCGTTACAGCTGTTATTCACATAACAAATTGTTTGGATTTAATCTTACTCGATCACATAAACTTAATAGTTTTTTTTTCGGTGTTCCCTCATTTATTTATTGTGTCACGTACATTATACTAGAAAAATAAATGACAAATTAAAGACAAGATTTTAAGATACTTATAATGTTAATATTTTTACATCGATGTATTTTAAAACTGCGTAAAAACATCGATTTTGTTTGTCATCAATGTTTTAAGAGGAATGTAATGTTGCATCCCAAACATCTGTGCAAATTGTGTGTAAGTGCAAAATACAGATCCAAGGATTCCAAGGAAGTTTTATAATACTCTATCTCTGGAATGTTTGCTCGACATTTAATGTAAAAATTATTACAGGGGAATAACGTGTTTTGACTATTGAATTTAGTTGTAAGGAAAAACGGTCAAGGTCAACGGAGAGAGATTCAATTAGGGTGAGCTATGTCTCTTTCTAAAAGGCCGAAGATTTTGGGGAGTTTCTTTTGGAACGCGTTTTTTGTAACAATGAACCTTCCAGTGACACAACTTGGACACCTTGAAAAAAGCAAACGATTCATCTTCTATCCCTATCCATGTCAGTGTGGTTTAGTCTGTGCTATGCTTCTTGCGCAGTGTATAGACTCTGTGGCATTTTAGTAGTGATGGGGTCAAACAGATAACAAGTGGCTAATGACTACTTTAAGTTAAATCGAGTATGAGTATATTATTTCTATGACGCTAATATTACATGAAGACGATTATGTCTGATCATGTGGCTTCTAGTAAACAACAAATAAATATTCTGAACTTATTGATTTCATGAATCATAAGTGAATTCAAATATCTCTAAAGATTAATTTATTTATGTATTTATTTATTATAGTAAGAACGGCAATGCCAATTACACTTATTATTAAATTCATTACATGTAATGTCGAACGCATGCATAATAAAACATAAAATAACAATTTAAATAATCAAACATTAGTATAAAGTCTAAAAAATCATCTGAAATAAATAATTAATCAAAAGTCAATTATACAAATATAAAAATAAAAATAATTAATCAGTCATAACAATAAAATAAAATGAGAAAAATTAAAGATTATAAATTTTCTTAAAACGATAGTGATCATTTTAAAATACACTGCCATTTATCACAAAAAATATCACAAGATAGGCCAACAACTATACACGATGGAATTTAATTCACTCTTTTCCTTAAATGTATGTACTCAGACCATGCTATAAAACATTCTTACAAGGTCCAATTAAAAAAAAAATGGATTTTTTTTAAATTATTTGTTGCCTATTAAAATAACTGCATGACAGCCGAAGTGTCTATTTAACGGTACACACAGCGCAGGCACCAGCTGAGTGCTTTGTAAATGTTTCGTAAGCAATAAAAAACCTGCTGTGTTCAATGTCACAACGCTTTTCTTTAGAATTTAAATTTGATAATACCTAGATTTAAGTTTTATTTCATAAGTGCTTTTTTTATTCAGTTATATAGGCGCATTCTATAGCATGGACTGAGTACATACATTTAAAGAAAAGAACGAATTAAATTACACCGTGTATAATTAAGATCCATAATTGTTCACTGCATGATACGGGTGTTTTGTATATAATTTTATTTTCATGTACCTATGCAATTAAAATACTCTACATACTGTGGTTTGTGGATTCGATTTCCACGTTAGCACAAGTAGTTATGCACTAATAAAAACTCAAATACTTGTTCTGAGTCTGAGTGTTGTGGAACCATAGTCCTCATACTCGTAGTTCTTGAGGCTCAAGATACAAGGAATCTTGGTTACGATCCAGGACCTCCATATGTGATCGTTGGTGTTATTTATTTAAGCTTCGCAAATGCGTATCTACGATTTATGATGTGTTTTAAGGACTTCTGAGAGAATCTCATATACAAGTTTGCAACCTTGAAATCCAAGTACAAGCCCCGTGGTGCTTAAAAAAGTATGATATTCTGGCACTTGTTTCAGTTTATTTCTGGATATTTCACCATATACTTCTATGAATGCAACTAAATTTGCTTCAATTTGAGCCCAAAATGAGCCATTGATTGCTGCGATACCGGTGAATATGGCAGTTTTTTTCTAAAAATTTAAAATTCATGTAGGCAATATTTCGTATTGATTTCAGGGTCACAAACTTGGGTATAAACTTTTCTAAGGATTCTAAACAACATTAGTACACCGAAAAATAAATGTTTTCTATTAACTGGTCTAGTAGAGTAATACTACGGTTGAAGTCATCATAGATCAAATGTAGTATTTCTACTAGTAATTGTAGTCTGCTCACTCCTGTAATCACTAATAACATCATCTCGTTTCCCAACACTATTGCGGTTTGCCATTTGCCGCACACGTGCTGAGATTTTGTGATATTTTTACTTCAATTTATTTTACTTTGCAGCTCTTTGAGGGCATCACAAAGCGTCTTCTTTACGCGATTATTGTTTATCAACATCCGATCGTCTTCAAGATTTGGTGGTGAGTTTTGTTAACAAATTATTTTGACGTGTTGGGGTGGGGCAAAATGTCTGTAGAAAAAGACCGCCACGTGTCCTACATTTTAATTTTGCCTTCTTTTCTATCTATTTTAGGGTTATCATTGCCTACCTAAAAGTTATGTTGCAAAATTTATGTTATTCGGCTGTTTCTGTCCTTTTAAATTATTGTTTTCACAATTCTTTGCTGTGCTTATTTGTTTTCACATGATCGATAAATTTTGCCGGTTCAATAAATGAGTAGGGAGATAAGAAGCATTTACGAATTAAAAATACCTTTCTATTCGGTATTCTCTTCTGCTTAACTTACCTATAAATACTTTCCTTTCTATTTCAATAAATAAATAGTGAAATGGCTTATTTCCTATATAAACTGCAGTTGTAGGACTACCCTCATTTATTTATTATTAGTTAAATGTTTTTCAAACTCGTCAGTGCTTTCAAAACGAACCGCACACACACATTGTGTGATTTCATGCCTTTGATCTGTTGTTGACTCACAAAAACTAGCATATCTTTATACCTGGGTCATGATGATTGTGATGAAAAAAAACAATATGTAGATTCATAATGACGTTTAATCAACCAAAAAATAAATTCGACTCCTTCCCTGGTGCTACCCTCTCAGTTTTATTTTCCATTAGTAGCCAGTACATATCTTGTTTTTTTATTATAAATCGATTTTACACTTAAATCAATCAACAAAGTAAGTGTATTTCCAAATATTAATTAATGAGATCATACAATGAAATTGTATTCTCATTATACATAACAAAGGAGTTTCTGAATAATAATTGTAAAATTCTACATAGTTCGTTATTTTATTGATAATGATGTAATTATGATTAACTGGAATTGTATAAAACGATTAGTAGAGTGTGATTAGACATAATGACAGTGAGGTCAATAATGAATGTGAAGTGATGTCTTTGTGCAGTCAGAGAGGTAAGCGATTAGAGTAGCATATGAGGTTTGCTCAAACTTCATAGTCACCATTGAGTTTTAATCAGATTGTTTAGGAAATAAACAGAAGAGAACATAGGATTTTATTATTGTTAGGTATGTAATAATTGAAGGGTTGAGAATAAAAAGGATTTAACTGACAAATTGACAGTTTCGAGAAAATTGACTTTAAACGTCAACGGCGTCATTTTAATGTAGAGTGCTTATAAGGTAATAGAAAAGGTTTATGTAAGTTTCAGTTGCTTGAAAATGTTTTAATTCTATTTAAAATTACTAAATATTACTAATTCATACAATTACTGTAAAAATATAATGTAATATAATAAATATAGTAATGTTTTTATGCTAAGCAAACTGTATTCCTGTGACAGATAAACCATTTTTAGACTCAAAGTCTCGAGATTTATACCTCATTTCGGTATTTTGAGAATGTATTATTGAAGATAATTTCACGCTGAATCCAAGGATACCCATAAGTCATTTTGTCAAAAAAATCAGTTAAATCCTTTTTATTCTCACCCCTTCAATTAGAACACCATATTGTTCATAGTTATTTGCTTAGTTTTGAAGTAATATACCTATATTCCCAAATTAACACAAATTATTTTGTATTAGTCAAACTTGAAAGACATCTTATTTAAAGGCATACTGTACTGTGTACTGTACTCTAGATATGTAGGGTAGGTTTTGGTTGGGGGAAGTCCCTTTACATGATTTAGGAACAACTTCTAATGGTATCTTAGCTGGTTATCCATTTTTTTTTTTTTATACCTATTCACTCTTCTCTTGAACACGCCCGGGTCATATTTCGCCGGAAACACAGACGCTGGCAGGGCATTCCATTCCTTAGCCGTTCTAATTAAGAACGTTGAGTCAAATCGCTTGGTACGAATGGGTGGTATTTCGACCACAAAAGGATGGCGCTTAGCCGAGCGTCTAGTAGTCCGGTAGTGGAATGGTGATGGGAGAATTAGATCATGCAGTTCTTGAGCGCATTCACCGTGGTGTAATCTGTAAAAAACCGACAGACTTGCCACCTTACGTCGATGTGCAAGGCTCTGGAGCCTTTCACCAACCAAAGTGTCGTCGTCAATGAGCCTTTTGGCACGCCGTTCAATCGAGTCCAGAGCCTCAAGCTGGTACTTGGCAGACCCGTCCCACAGGTGGCAGCAGTACTCCATACACGATCGGACTTGTGCTTGATACAGATTTAGAAGCTGTCCAGGTGTGAAGTACCGCCTTACCTTGGACAATATGCCGAGTTTTTTTGAAGCTACTTTGGCTTTGGACTCGATGTAGGATCCAAAGTTTAGGTTTGACGTGAGATCAACACCCAAAAGCTCAAGATGGTTTCCTAAACTTACAGATACACCACGGAATGAAGGAGCCAGATGGAGTGGGCTCTTTTTAGCAGTGAATAAACACGCCTGTGTTTTTGCAGCATTGAACCTAACCAAGTTAGCATCGCCCCAATCGGACACGGCTTTCAAAGCCAGGTTCATGCGCTCAACCATAGCCTCTCTCTCAATCCGGACATCGTCACCACTGGCTCGGGCACTGGATGTGTATCTTTCAACAACAGTACTATCATCTGCATACCCAAAGGTACCGGGCTTTAGCAAATCATTGATGTGGAGTAAGAATAGTGTTGCTGAAAGAACTGACCCCTGAGGTACACCAGCATTAATAGCTAATTGATCGGAAGAGCAGCCATCAAGAACTACTCTAAGCGATCGTTCCCTCAAAAAGTCTGATATCCAAGTGCACAAACCAGCAGGTAGTCCGTAAGATGGAAGCTTATTCAGAAGACCGTCGTGCCAGACCCGATCAAATGCCTTAGAGACGTCTAGAGATACAGCAAGTGCCTCTCCATGCATCTCTAAGGCTTCGCTCAATATGTGAGTGGCATACGCGAGAAGATCCCCAGTGGACCGGTTTCGGCGAAATCCGTATTGCCGGTCACTGAGGAGATCATTGTCTTCAAGGTATGCCAAGAGTTTGTTGTTAATTATACGCTCCATACTCTTACAGAGAATGGAGGTAATTGAGATGGGTCGATAGTTGGCAGGATCAGCACGACTGCCCTTCTTAGGTACAGGTTGTACGTTGGCTAGCTTCCAACTCATAGGGACTATTCCGGTGTCTAGAGAGAGGCGAAATAGGCGTGTTAGAATGGGAGACAACTCGGGTGCACAGCTCTTAAGTACAATTGCAGGTATACCATCGGGACCACTGGCTTTGTTCACGTCTAGACTGCGTAATATTTTTAGTACTTCCTTCTGACGTATGCGCATTTCCGGCATGAAAACACCGCATTGTGGAAGGCAGGGAGGTACCTCATTAGCAGTATCTAAACGCGAAGCTTCTGCAAAGAGAGTGGCAAACAAGTTTGCTTTTTCTTTTGCAGTGTGAGCCAGCGATCCGTCTGGTTTCAATAATGGAGGCAGTGAGGATCGACAGAAGTTCGCTTCAACCGATTTGGCTAGGGACCAAAAAGCCTTACTACCCGCTGGGTAGGAAGCAAGTTTAGTCCCTATTCGACCAATATGATTGAAACGAGCCTTCCTTAATTCCTTCTTACAGGCCTTGGCGGCAACGTTAAAGGCTTTCTTCTTAGCTCGAGTATCCGAGGCCTTGCGTTTTCGAGCGTCAGCCCATGCCAGATATGCCGCATGCTTCTGCGCTTCAGCACGTGCACATTCGGCTCCAAACCATGGGCTGGCTTTGCTGGTCACGGGCTTATCGGAAAATGGAATAAAATATTCCATAGCCCGACATACTACCTCAGTAACCGCATTCGCGCAGACCGTCGGATCTCCAGAAGAAAAACACGTTTGCCGCCAAGGATATGAAGCGAAGAAATGTCGCATCTCGTCCCAGTCTGCTAAGTTGTATCTCCAGACACGCCGATTGCTCTTAGGGCTTGGGTCAGGCGGGGAGTATACTGAAACGGACTTGACCAGACAGTGATCGGAACTACCAATGGGTGAGGATACCGCCACAGAGTATCGGTCTGGTTCAGTCGTGAGCAGAAGGTCGAGGCAGTTAGCAGTGTGGCTATCAATATCAGGCACTCGCGTTGGCTCTTTAACAATCTGCGTTAAATTGAGCGCCAAAGCGAGCTTACGCGTCTCTCTCCCAGCGTGGTCCGTGATCCGGTGTGGGACTAACCACTCCTGGTGGTGAGCATTAAAGTCCCCCAGAACAACAAGCTGAGCCGAAGGATAGCGTTGCTGAGCCACATCTGCCGTTTCACTGAGATACTCCATTAGAAGAGTTGTCTCCCGGTCACCGCTATGTGATCTGTACACACCAGCATAGAGAATTTTCTCAATGCCGGTGTCCACAAGCACCCAAATCACCGAAAAGTGGGGATGTTCAAGGTTTCGGAGACGCAAACAGCAAATATCATCACGGACGTAAACGCAGATACCAGCGCGTGGAAGGAAGCGGTTTTCCAAGATGAATCCTGGATAGTCCAGATATGCCGTGTCTGATGGACATCCTATTTGCGTCTCAGTCAAGAAGAGCAAGTGCGGTTTGTTGGTCTCCAGATGATGATGGACCGCTTGCAGATTTGAGTGCAGCCCACGAATATTTGTGAGGTGCACTTTAAGAGTGAGGACGTGCATCTGCCGTTTAAACTTGCTCAATTTTTTCGACTTTTTCATAGTTGGGTGAGTTAGGTAGACAAGTAGGAAGTGGACGAGATATTGGGATGCTAACCCTCAGTAATAGAGAAGCTCCTACGCCAATGGAGAACTTGCGCGGAGACTGCGGGGACGCCCGAACCCCCCTGAAATTGCCCACAAGTTCCTCACTTCCAGTCGCCAACTGGCCCTGTGGACAACCTCAGGATTTTACACAAGCGGTGGGGCAGCCTTTCGTAGTTGGCTAGACTACTACTTGGGCCCCCTACAACTTGCGGTCGGCCAGCAGAGAGCACCGTGCTTCGGATCCCGCTACCCTCCGAAGCAAGGTCTCCGACGCGAAAGCATCTCCATCACCAATACCGGTCTGCATACCCAACACAACTGTCCACATCTACTCGTCAGAACGGCTTCATTAGACATCACGATGGAACACGACGAGTCGCTTGGCATCGTGGTTTTGTCTAATGGGTGGTAACTAAGCCGGCGGCTAAGGCCTTCCACCAGTTATTTGGTTGCTCTTTTGGCACCACCCAGGGGTCACGTGTAGGGAAACTAGGGTTAAAGCCTACGGACGCGAGCAAACATAAACCCATTTGGGGACATACCCTTTTAATCCAGTTATAAATGTGTAATACTGTGCACATCACAATGGAACACTTCTTTAGACGCCAATAAGCGTGTTTGCGCCCTGCGGTTTCACCAGCGAGGTGATGAAAAATCGATAACAACCTACTCTCAGACATACCAGGTGTGAATATAAAATTTCATCAAAATCGGTTCAGCCGTTTCAAGTTTCCGTTTCGACTGTATCTCGTGAGTGTTAGCCGTGTAATATTTGTAGTTTTGTCTAGCATTTGACCACACTCACCTGATGGGAAGTGCCGATGCCATCGAAGGTGTGGCATGCTAGCCAAGTAGAGCTTGTGGCCTTTTTTCAGCTGTGGGACAGCTGGCTAACGTTACTTCATTGTTTCAGGTAGTTAACTAGAGTTGATGGCCATGGTATCCGAGGCGAGGGTGAACGGCAGTGAGATGGAGTCGCCGGAGCTGCCACCGGCGCTGGCCGAGAAGCCGGTCGGTCTGCCGCCCGGCAAGTACTCCCTGGTAGGCTGGGACATGGACACAACCGGCCGCCGGCTTATCGACGAGGTAACTTTTTTTTTGTATTGGCTCCACACTTTTGTGTATTCAGCCAGTGTCAAGTAATTAATTTTTCATTAATTTAAAATTACAGTTCACCGTGGACCCTATCGGGCACGCAAAATTAAAAGAGAGGAAGACAAAATTAAATTAACTTAAATTAGAAAGAGGAGCGATTACGTATTTTATACTAAAATTAGATGAATTATTATTTTTATATACTATGCTTAAATTTTATGTATGTTGTATGTGTCAAGTCACATTCCAAGTCATAGTCTAGTCAAGTCATACTCCTAGTAAGTGGTGGCAAAACTCCATAGAAGCTTCTGGTAAAGACCAAAAACTTCTATGGAATTTTGGAAACAGCACAAAAAGAAACGTTTCACCATCATTGTTCCACTTTCCCACACTCGTGCCTGTATCCAGCACTTAACGAATAAAATGCCACCAATTTTATGCACCAACACTGAAAATAACACAAGTTTTGGAAAATAATACAATGCGGTGACGCGATATTTTTCGTTTTCCCGCCAAAACTCCAACGATGTAACTTAATAAGCCTATGACATTTAATTTATTACATACTAGCGGCCCACCCCGGCTTCGCAAGTTTTTCATCAGGGATAATGTAGGATTCTAATGGTGAAAGAATTTTTCAAATCGTACCAGTAGTTTCAGAGCCTATTGAAGAATTAGATTTACATGACGTTTATGAGCCGTTTGGTCCAGGTGTATGAGGACAACCTATTTTTTACAGTGGGTGCTGGCTATAAAGGAAAATATCCAGGGAATGGCAGCAGACCCTTGGTACATTAAAATCTGAGATCACCAAGTTTAGCGTGGTCATTATGACAAACCCCCAAATGATAAGCATAAGCCGAGCAGTAGTGTGCAAGCACTACTGTGTTCCGGTTTGAAGGGCACTGTAGCTAGTGCAATTACTAGGCAATTGATACTTTATTATCTGATCTCACAGTCAAGTAATCTTATTACCAAACTGTGCTGATGTCTCAGGATGATGTGCGCAGTGCAGTGTCGCTCGAAACTATGTTTTGGGGTTCCGAGTGGCACTGTTCCGTTATGGGTGGCCGTGGCGCTTAACGTCAGGTGAACGACTAGCTCGTCACATCATTCACTTAAATTCATTAAAAAAAAAAGAAAAAAACTTGTGTCAAACTTGCATTAAGTCAACATGCCACATACACTCATTGGCATACACTCATGCTCATTGGTTGAGACAGCCGATGATCAAAGGGCAATAAATGAGCGGTCAGTGTTGGGTTTGTCAAGTTTACAAGAATTTAACAAACATTTACGTGAACCCGGGGGAAATAGTTGTTTAGCTAAGTGGTATTTTAATAACGTTTAGTACTGAAGGCATTAAATTAAAAAATTAAAAACTGTTATAATAATTTCGTGAAGTAATCGATACATACATTATACAAATTACTTAAATCATAATCACATTAATAAATACTTTAGGTAAAATGAACTCTGGACAACTTAATTTTAGAGTTGTGTTTACATTCATGAACAAATAACACAAAGACTGATAACAATAATACTATACAAGTAGCAAAGATAAGGTTAATTGTCGTTATTAATTCAGTAGGTTACCTATCAACGAAGGGCTTTGAGAAGTCCCAAGAGTGCGAGTACACTTGTCCAGTTTTGTTTATATCCTCAATTATCGGTTGACAGCCTCTGTGGTTGAAAAGATCGGCTCATAGCCCGGAGGTGGCGGGTCCGATTCCCGCGACAGGACAAGTATTTGTGCACAAAAAAAAGCGCAAATACTTGTTCTGTGTCTGGGTGTTGTGGGACCTTGGTCCTCGTAGTTCCTGGGTGGGGATTGCAATCCCGCTGCTCATTTAATCCCGCGCGGGATCCAGTAGATTAAAAAAGTCGCGGGAATGCATGATCCCGTTTTGCGGGATTGCAATCCCTATTCCTGGGTCGCTAGATACAGGGAATCCTAGTTAGGGCCCAAGATCTATGTATGTGATCGTTGGGCGTTATTATTATTATTATCGGTACCACAATACCAATACCACACGTTATAAGAGCTAACTCTTATCATGCATTTAACTGTTTTAAAATACCCAATTCCCCATTCCAGATATGCCAGATAGCTGCCTACACTCCAAAGCAGACATATTCTCAGTACATTATGCCGTACGGAGATCTGAACCCGGGAGCGAGGCGCCGGCATAACGTGCGAGTGGTTACCGTCGGACGGTACCGCATGCTCAAAGACACTAATACTCATAAGGTACTGATGGAAAACTATATTGAATACTAGTTAATAATAATAATATGTGTGGACATCTCACACAACGCCATCTAGCCCCAAACTAAGCAAAGCTTGTGCTATGGGAACCAGATACTTAAATACTTTTTTGTTTGTAAATACATACATAGAATACAATATGACACCCAGACACAGAACAAACACCTATGCTCATCACACAAATGTTTGTCCTGAGTGGGAATCGAACCCACAACCCACAGTTCAGAAGGCAGGGCTACTACCAACTGAGCTATTGGGCCAGTCCAAGTAGTTGCGCCACGCGGATAAAAAGTATTTTAATTATTTGCTCATCCTATGAGAAAAATTCACTTTTCTGGGATAAAATGTAGCCTATATGTTAATCCAGTGTATCTTGGTACCAAGTATCCAAATCCACTCAGTCGTTTGAGCATGAAGGAGTAATAAACATACTTGTCTTCGCACATGGTAGCAAATATAAATTTCTACTTGTCATATCAACCTTACAGATATTGAAGACAAAGTCTGAGATCTCAGCGCTGTCAGATTTCCTGGACTGGTTGGAGAAGGAGAAGGGAGATGGCAGCGTCATCTTAATCTACCACGAGCCGCGCCGCCTCAGCCCCACCATGCTGTTGGAGGCTCTTACCAAGTTAGTACCAGTTCTAGAATCATCATCAATAGCCTGAAGACTATAGAGAGCCACTTTAAGCGGCTGCTTCCCTCCATCCAACGGCTACTTATTTTATTTTATTTTATAGGTGCACATAACAGATCATAGAAAATACATTATAAAGCAAATGATTTAAAAATTACATAGTGAACAATTCTATAATCCAATCACACATGCACTCAGCCTGATTTAAAACAGTGATGATTACATACTTATCACAAAAACGAAAAGAGATAATGAGAAAGTAAGCAAACGAGTGTACCTTAAATAATCAAACTTAAATAGAACTTAATAAAAATAATAATACAATAATACAAATAACTTTGTGTGAATTAAATAATTATATACACAATATACATAGAATAAATGATATAGATAAAACGAATACTTCTAAAGACACATTTGAAAAACCACCCTCGTTGCTCTAGACTAGGGCGTCTAGATAGACCCTAACTAGGGTTCCCTGTGTTTGCTATACTTATATGCTTTTTGTTTGTAAATGCATACATTGTACCAGGTGGTAGGACTTCTGCAAAGTTCATCTAAGTAGGTACCACCGCTTTGCCAGTTATTCTGCCGCCAAGCAGTAGTGTGCAACCACTATTGTGTTGCGGTTTGAAGGGCATTGTAGCTAGTGAAATCACTGGGCAAATAGACTTTATGACCTAATCTCACAGTCTAGTAATCTTATTGCTAGACTGTGCTGATTTCTCAGGATGAAGTACGCAGTGCAGTGTCACGCGAAACTGCTTTAAAGTTTCAAGTATCACTGCAACTGATATGGGCAGTCGTGTCGCTTAACATCAGGCGAGCGATTAGCTCGTCATGTCATTCCATAACAAAAAAAACTTAGAATACAATAATAACCTTAAATAATGAACATTAACATATGAATAACGTAAGTATATAATATTATTATTTTATTTCCTTCGGAAAACTAACAGCTAAATATATAAGAATATATATTATATATGTAATAAACTTATGGCTAGTTAAAAGTTTTCACAACTAGGTAACTAATTTAATTTTACACTGCACAGTCGACAGACAATATCTAGAGATGAGATGAACCAAAACATATATGTATATTATAATATTTATATATCACATCACACTAATATTATAAAGGCGAAAGTTAGTATGTGTATGTGTGTATGTTTGTTACTCCTTCACGCCCAAACGGCTGAATGGATTTAAATGAAATTCGGTACCAAGATAGCTTATATACTGGATTAACATATAGGCTACATTTTATCCCGTAAAAGTGAAATGTTCCCGTGGCATGAGCAAATAATTAAAATACATTTTATCCGCGGGTGAAACCGCGGGGCGCAACTAGTTATTAATTATATAACATAAAAAATATTACTAATAATTAACGTGTTAATAATAAGCTAAATTTGGAAATATAAAATATTTTAACAAAAAGCATGGATGTGATGATACCCAGGTGTCTGTGGTAATGCAGGATTTAAAAAAAATAACCTTAAATAATTTACTTTGGCTTGTTATTCAACCTTACATTACTTTACCCAGGTACAAGCTGCTGGACCGGTTCAAGTCGATAGTGTCCGGTTTCGCGGATAGCTACGCGCTGGCGGCGGACAAGTGCAAGTCGACCGTGAAGTCGGTGTCGCTGCGAGTTTTAGCGCGCGTACTGCTCGACGCCGATTCGCTCGCCGTAGACAGTGCGCTCGATCGGGCCACGGCTGCTTATCGGATCCTGGATCATCTGGCACAAGGTATAATAATAATAACGGCCAACAATCACATACATAGATCCTGGACCCTAACTAGGACTCCCTGTGAGACCCAGGAACTACGAGGACCATGGTCCCAAAACACCCAGACCAGGTCCGTATTACAGAACAATGCTCAGTCATCGATTGGTGCTCAAGCAGAGATTTCATTCACTAATTGATCACTATGAATGAAATCTCTGCTTGAGCACCGATCGATGACTGAGCATCATTCTGTAATACAGACTTCAGAACAAGTATTTGCGCTTTTTTTTCTTTGCACAAATACTTGTCCTGCCGCGAGAATCAAACCCGCCGCCTCCGGTTATGAGCTGATCTGCTCAACCACCAAACCACAGAGGCTGTCAATGTTATGTAAGACTCCAAGCAACGATATACGCAAACTGGCTGTCTACAATAAGTGGCAGGTTGTAGTATATTTGTACAAAATGAAATAAGAATATCTAGTGTGATTCCGCTAAGTCATACTAGCGCACGCACACATACAGGCATGCACACACGCACACATTAGATTTAGCGGAATCATACTAGATATTGGTGTAGATTCTGTGTTGCATACTCTAAAGCTAAACGAAATTAACATATTTCCGTCTTTTTCATTTTCCCTTTATTAGAAGAGTACCGCCATACTTTAAGTTTATTTTAGTTTTAGAGAATGCTATAAAGAATCTACATCATTCTTATTTCATTTTAGTTTTTTTTTTTGTTAAATATGTATGGACATTTTACTCAACGCCACCTAGCCCCAAACTAAGCAAAGCTTGTACTATGGGAACCAGATAACTGATACAATACTTAGATACTTTTTGTTTGTAAATACATACATAGAATACAATTTAACATCCAGACACAGAACAAACACTTATGTTCATCACAAAATGGGTTGGGGTCCTGGGTTGGAATCGAACCCACAACCCACAGTTCAGAAGGCAAGGTTACTACCAACCGAGCTATCGGGCCAGTCATTTTGTATATAAGATGAACTTCTGCGAAGTCACGCCTGATTCTATCAATTAGTATATTTGTGTTTATATGTAACCAAGTGTGTTGTGACACCAGGCGAGCAGCAAGAGGTGGGAGGTGGCGGTGAAGGCGTATCGCGTGATATGGTGGAGACGGCGAGGGCCTGGGCACGGCCTGTCAGTACCGAGCTCGATGCCCTCGAGAACCTCAAGAAACTCCTTGAGAGGTGAGACAAACAAAATCTAAGCCATCAGGCGGAGGGGTATAGCTCGCACAAAACTTTATGAGCTCTCGGAAGTTACCGCGGATGGCTCGCAGTACGCATATTATAGTTATTGTATGGCCGCTTTTACAATGCACTAAACTGTACCATGCACAGTTTGGGACTCGGGCCTAACTTCCGAGAGCTCATAAATTTGGCGAGCTATATAAAAATTTTCAGGGCTATTTGCTACATGAGAAATGTTAAATTAGAAATACACATGTAAAAAAAAGTTTTTTTTTTACAAGTTTTAAACAGAGCTGTCTTTTACGTTGCAACAATGCACGCAGATGTGAATGGTATTCCGATGTAAAAAATTATTACTTAAATTTATTTGGGTTGTCTGGAAGAGATCGCTTTAAGCGATAAGACTGCCCATTGTGACACTTAATTTTTAAGTTTGTGCTTGTATATTGTTCCTGTAATGTGGTGTTTCAATAAAGAGATTGCAAACAATAGAAACACTAATTTGTACTGTAATTTGACAGTTTGAATACACAGCTTATGTGCATAGTTAGTGTGGAAATTTCTCCTGTTACATTGCAATCAGTTTCGCGATCACCCCCCCTTTTTTTGAGGGAGGAAATGCCCTCGCACTTCCCTGCAACCACGGGGGTGGTAGCATGTGGAACTCGAACTCACTAAAACCCCCTCGTGAGCCCTCGTCCGCCGTACCGGGGCGAGATGGGGTCGCGTTTACAGCCCAGCCAACTCGCCCCCGATCACTCCCCTGAGCTAACCGGTTAAAAAGACTTCACCATGCTTCGCATCTAAGTTAGTGTTGCCAGAACGCATCTAAACTATAATCTAACCGGTTTCTAGGCAGAACACGTTCCGTCCAGTGTTCGCGCCGCTGCTGCGGTCGGCGCGGCCGGAGCGGAAGCGCGTGACGGCGCTGCGCCGCATCCTCGCCGACGCGGGCCTTCTCTACGACCAGCTGCAAGCTGCCTGGCGGGACCATCAGCTCGAAGGTATACAACACAGAGACATGTGCGAACAAAGCGGTTTGGCTCCACGTTTATCATACGAACAGCCAAAGAGTGGAACGCCTTACCGGCATCCGTATTTCCCGAAAACTATAACCTTGGAGTCTTCAAATCGAGAGTGAACAGATATCTTCTGCGTGTTACTTCCTAGACCACATCGTCACTTACTATCAGGTGAGATAGTGGTCAAACGCAAACCTATCAACGATAAAAAAATCTTCATAGAATTGCTCAAATTCCAAGTCGAACAATTCATTCAAATAGACTAATTTTTAGCTAAAATATTTAATTTATGATAATGTTCTAAACGATTGCAAAGTGCTTCTTGACAAATACTTTAGCAAGCATTTTTTTTACTACAATGAATTTCAAAAAGATAAGCTCTTTCAAAGCAAGCAAACCAACTTTGACCCGAAGCTTCGATTACACCTGTTGATCTCTACCGACCATTACAACGTCACCAACACAAGGTGTCATTAAAAGTGGGAAGCAATTAGCTCAAAAGCTTATTAAGTAATTCAGTACTGTATTATTCATAATAATTTCACTTTCTGAATTTGAACTAAGAGGATTAATAGTTTTAATTATGCTAATTATTTGTAATTCTCACTTATAGGTCTAGAGAAACAGCTGAGCTCTTTGTCGCTATCGGCCAAAGAGGACGACATAAAAGAGCTTATAGAGATATTCGATTGTCACTTTGACCCAGCTAAAGAGCCGAAAGGACCAAAGCCACGGACTCCAAGAAGTGCAATTCGACAGAGGGTGAGTTGTGTGATTATGTATGTATGTGTATCCCAATAATATAAATGCGAAGTTTGTGTGCGTGTGTGAATGTGTGAATCAATTTTGATGAAGTTTGGAATGCAAATAGTGAAATAGCTTATACGCTGGATTAACGCACAAGATACTTTTTATCCGCGGGACGCAACCAGTTTATCATATTCCAAATGTGCAAGGATGCGGTAACAAAATAAAATACATGTTATTTCCAAAAATTTTGTCATTGCATAATGCATATATGACATGGTTCATTCATTCATTTGAAAGCATGTCACATATAATAGTAATTGATGTTATTCCAGGCGACGTCATCTGCGGGTGAGACGGGCGAAGCGGAAGGTAGCACAAGCGAGTCCCAGAACAGTTCTCCACACAACTCGCCCAACAAAACCAGTAATGGTATGCTAACATTTATTTCTTTTGTTACGTCTGGTTTTTAATAAATTTAAAATTTTGCATAAGTAGGCAAGAGGTAGTTAGGGACCTGTTAGCTAAAAAATCATTAAAAACTATGTTAGCTTATATACTATACCAGCTTTTGTCAGCGGCTTCGCACGTGTGGTCATTACCATCGTCTTACCCTTGTCCCATTTTATTTAATGGTCAGTGCAGTATGTAATTTTTTTTTCACTTTGTTAGCCATTTCATTCATATCGGCTCTTACACAATCCATCCTATTTTTTTTTTACCATATTCTTTCATCAGTTGGTTATATATGATTCATCCCTTATCATACCAAGTTAATCAATCCCTCATTAAATTTTGTATCACAGGTGTCACCTTAAGGCGTAATGTAAGCCTAAAATCAATAAAAAGCACTTTATGTTTAATGTTATATAACTGTCAAAATAATCATATGAAAAAAAATGTGTAAATAGAAAATAAAACTAAAAACAGTAATGACTAAACAAAAATTAACTGAGTCACTTTAGTTTTTCTAGAATAATCGTTCTAATTAACCAAAAAAATACTAAATGAAGGTAGTTCTTCTAATTTTCAGTGATAACGACAAATTTTTTGACACATCATTTTTGACAATAAAGGAATAAGATAAAAATATTTATGTGATGTCCATATTTCACGTAATCCCAAACAACACCCAAAATTAATACATTTTCATGTGCTGAGTTTGACGTGAAATTATGATCTGCGATTTTCAATTTTAAACACAGATCTATATAATAGTGACACCGTCAAAAAAAGTGCAAAGGCGCAGTCTTCAAACTGCCTCTAGTACTTGTTTTATCCATTCTCATCACTCCATACATCCATCTCAACGTTTCCATCTCTGCCGCATGCGATACTTAATTGATATTGTTGTTTCCAGACGTAGCCGCGGGGGATCCTAGTCAAAAAGCCCCGATCCCGGAGGCGGTAGCGGCCAAGTAATGGCCCATTGTTCACAAGCTTAGACTTTTCTACCACATAACTTAGCAATAACAAACGCCATAGAAAAAGATATATACATTTATTCATATTACACATTTAGGTTAAGTATCCATCGGAATTGAACGTTTGTTTTCGTGCGTCGGTGAACGCACATGAGTTTTTTCTTTCTTTAATTTTTCCATACATGTATCAACGCCCATATATTATTTTGCTTTATGCGTAAACGTTTTTCCTATATTATATAGTAGGAGTGCCTTAGCAGCTCGGTGTTTTAAGATAAATTTGTATATCCATAGATAAACAGTAGCTGTTTTCATTGTCATAATATTATATTGTGCCGTTTTTACGCGGCCGTTTAGAGATGTGCAATTATGTTATATCTTATATACGATTTTGTATACATGTTGCGGTGTAACGCAATATGCAGATTTTGTACTATTTTTAATATAATAGCAGTTTTAATACGGCTTGTAAGGTAGCAATATTTTATTAAGTTTTAATTGGGGGGGCTTTCGTTTGAAAAAGTACAACATAAGTACTATTTATTTATTTAAAAATATAATATTTATTGAAATAGAAGTGCAATGTTAAGGAGCGGGTGGACTGATTATTACATCCGTTGCTATGGGAAGTTTTTATTTAATTTTTTCTTATACCTTTTCATATTTGATTTGTTATGCTCGCTGTCATGCTAACTCTTCGCTGACTGTTGTCAATAATTTTGTTTTGCCATAATGTAAAAGAAACATTTTTTATTTTATTTTTCATTTTAAGGTAAGATTCCTTAACCATACATACGTTTAGGCTCCAAAAGTGTGTACCTATTAACTTACCTATAATTTTAGTTAGTTTTAACATAGACTGTACATATTAATTTAATTTCTTATTTTGTTCAGATCTCTAATAAATATGTAAGTCTACATAACTGCTTTGTTTACTTTCCGTATTTTTAGATATACATGTCTAGTTGTAAATGAAAAGTATGGACATTCGAAAATGTAGTTTATTTCATATAGTTACAACGTCTTGCTTCGTCCAGCCCTCTGCTAAGTGTTCTCTTACTGCCTTGTCCAAAACCACCTGCAATAGAATTTCAAATGTTAGTATTCTTAAAAACTATCAAACACTAGACAAGGACTTTCCTCTCATCCTAGGTTGTACTCAAACTGAGTCCGTGAGACTTTCACGATACACTGAGCGGATGAAAAATAATCATTAGGCCCATTTGATCGATATACCCATTTTGTTGTAATTTACGGATAGTCTTATGAATGTTATAAATAACACCCAAAGATCACACACGTAAATCCTAGACCCCAACTAGGATTTCATTTCTTTAAATTTTTGATTAGGAATAAACCTATTCCTTAGGGCAAACAAGTAACATTTATACTTTTGTTTCTAGTTTTAGTAAATTATAAATGACTAAAGTCACGTCAATTAAAAGTCGAAATAATTGGTTGGAGTCAATTCGACTTATTGACGTGAGTTAAGCTTTTATTAATTTTACAAAATACTCACGATAGTATTCAAACTAAAATTATTCCTCTAGTGACTATGTCTGAGGGTGTTATGAGCATACCTCGATGTCCCTGCAACCTTGCATAGCTCTGCTTAACACCACTTCAAAATATTCCATATGCAGCCGGTGGGACATTTCCAGTAGTGCGATACTTCCTGTAACAAATGTACACATTTAAAGCATATGGCTTATTCGAGGACATTCTCGTCTGTTCACACTCATTCTTACCAGTGCTGGGCAGACTGGCTACAGTGAGACAAACCCCGCCCGCCGCCTCTTCCACATGTCCCACGTCTAACAGCGGCTCCGCGTCACCCCCCTTCCAAGACATGGAAGCACTGCAGGCGCAGGCATACGCCCGGAGCGGTATACCCGCGTCTATCAGTGCTAGAGTTGCTGCGTTGACACAAACGCAGTAGCAGCTACCGTCTGCCTGTAAACGAAATCATCATCACACACACAGATCAACAGCTGGAAGGCCTTGTCCCGGAGGTCCTTCCAAACCTTTTCCCAGTAGCTCTGTAGGGAAGGACGCTCCCGGGAACACGTAGTAATTAGTGAGTGTGCGAACAAATGAAATTAAAATAAAATCTTCGGATACTATGTATTTTTGGTGAACAATAAAATTTGGTACAACTTAAAAGTTGTGGGAATCTAAATTATAATATTTATACTAACTGACTCGCCCCCGCTACGCACGGGTTAATAGTTTTACACCCTAACCCTGTCTAAGAGAATACTTCTTCTCTCATCTCACCTTTTAAACATTCCTTAGACTACGACAAACATTTTAAAACCAAAATCAGCTAAATCGGCCCAGCCGTTCTCGAGTTTTAGCGAGACTAAAGAGCAGCAATTGATTTTTATATGTTTAGATAGAAGATAATTCTTAGTTTTAAAAGAGTCAGCGAGGGGCGAACTTTATTACGTTTCCGCGTGCGATGGTAGAATGCCAAAAATGTATTGAAATTGAAAATGCGACTAATGTTCTAAGCTTGAATGTAAATCTAAATTGTGAATGCCCAATATTTACGTCACAGCCTCTTTCATAAAACGCCGCTTTGGTCCCTTATTGGCACACAGGTTGGTGATCGCAAATTTTAATGTATCGAGTGTGTCCTACTGGCCATACATGCCCTTCCATTCCATCTGGATATTCCCTTATCTTGCGGCACCCGCCCGCCTGGTGATAAGGCCATAGCTGTTCTAGTATTAAAATGACGTGACGTACCTTCAAACCGGAACACAGCAGTGCTTGCGCCCTACTGCTTGGCGGCAGAATAACTGGCAAAGCGGTGGTACCTAAGAGAGAACTTTGCAGAGAAGCCCTACTACCACCAAGTATCATATAGTATCTTTTTTTAATATTGCATTATGTGCATTGTTATTTATTGCCATTTAATAAAGTATTAAAAAGTACCCAAGTTAAGTAGAGTATTGTATTGTACTTTATGGATGTTGAATTTGGACAAAAGCATGTCCTTGTCCTTGGTAAAGGAATGGATGTATGCAGGTTCAAATCCTGCTCATGATCCATGTGTTGATTCTGCTAGGTAGGCAAAACTGCTAAAACCCAAAAACTCCCAAACAGTCCTTCTCCTGTGCAACAATTACATTTTAACTAATGAATAGCAAAATAAATAAACTGGAATTTTTTCATAGTTTTCTGCTCCTCCATGATCCCTTGGCACAGGAAACTGTATGTTACTTCAATTTTATGCAGATAAGTAACAACATAGTTCACAGGTAAACTGGGATAAATTTACCTGCAAAACTTCGACATAAACATCAATCTGTGACCGAGGATATAGTTCAGTTTTTATAGCAGCTGTGAGTGCTTGTCTCAAGTGGAGTGACATTTCTGTAGACTTGCGGTCACCTCTGGGGCGATTCTTTCTTTCACCTGTAAAATGATTGAAAAGTTAACAAATAAGTAAGTTATTTAATACTAGCTCACCTGCTTGGCACATAAAGGTTGGTCAACTTAAATAATAATAGATAGATAGACAGATAAAATCTTTATTGAAACACCACATATTAAATAATTAAAAAAGTGAACAAACTTAACCAGTGTAACAATGGGTGGTGTTATTGCTCAGAGTGATCTCTTCCAGACAACCTTGTACGGAAAGGAATAATGCAGTAATATAAGGATGGTGGTTTTCATTTAAAAAAAAACACTGCGTATATGTACATAATAATGATGTTAGTTTGGCAAAATGTTTAAATCCTACATAATAACATTTATCACATGTATGCAAACACCACAAAGTAACATAGATCTTCTTCTTGAATATGCCCTCGGAGACTAATGACTAACGCATGGTTGAAGTCATTGAGAATAATCTGGACTTGTAAGTGTTCGACAATAGACTGTTGATGCGGTTGGTCAAATGCTTTCTCAAGAGAAGAGATGTGACAAATTCTACAGCTCATAATACCCATACTGGATGTGCTCTGTAATTTCGGCTTTTCCTGTACAGTAATCTATATGTTGGCCCAAAATCGTATTTTCTGTAATAGCTAATTGTATACATACCTGTTGAAAATGTAGCCATACTATACTGGCAGTTGACAACTACCCCCTCATTCGAAATTTTGGATTTTGATGCCTGTAATCAATTTGTATGAGTATAGATAGTTCTTGAAATACCTAATTATAGCAACATTGTTATACATAATATTTGGGGGGGTGGTTGTAGTGTAGGGTATTTATTTGTTTAGTAGGAAATGACCAGTCAGTGCATTATTGAATAGAACTAAATTACTGACCTGATGGGGACCGTAAACAGCAGCTAAAACTTTTGTATTTCCTTGTTCCAAATAGGCACTGCCATCGGGTTGTGTGAAGACACCAAGTTTGCACCGTATACGGCGAAGTTCATTAGGTCTGCGTCCGTCTAAACGCAGCCCTTGACTTGACAATAGCTCAGGACCAGGCATATTTGTTTGATAAATTCTACGATTTCAAGATTCCAAAATACAATAATTTTTATCATAACCTAAATAGTAAAACTTTAAATTGTAAACAATCCATATTCCATTCAATATTAATCACAGCACAGACCAAGTAATAGTATTCTGTGCAATCATGTGCTGAGTTTTGGCGGGAAAATGAAAAAGATCACGTAACCGCATTATATTATTTTCCAAAACTTGTGTTATCTTGACTGGCCCGATAGCTCAGTTGGTAGTGACCCTGCCTTCTGAACTGCGGGTTGTGGGTACGATTCCCACCCAGGACAAACATTTGTGTGATGAACATCGATGTTTGTTCTGTGTTTGGGTGTTATATTGTATTCTATGTATGTATTTACAAACAAAAAGTATCTAAGTATTGTATCAGTTATCTGGTTCCCACAGTACAAGCTTTGCTTAGTTTGGGGCTAGATGGCGTTGTGTGAGATGTCCACACATATTATTTTCTGTGTTAGTGCACAAAATTGGTGGCATTTTATTTGTTAAGTGCTGGACTACAGGCATGAGTGTGGGAAAGTGGTACAATGATGGTGAAACGTTTCTTTTCGTGTTGTTTCCAAAACTCCATAGAAGCTTTTGGTAAAGTTGCCACCGCTTTACTAGGAGTATGAATTGACTAGACTAGACTATGACTTGACTAGACTAGACTAGACTATGACTTGACTAGACTATGACTTGACTAGACTAGACTATGACTTGACTAGACTAGACTATGACTTGACTAGACTAGACTATGACTTGACTAGACTATGACTTGACTAGACTATGACTTGACTAGACTAGACTATGACTTGACTTGATGATTTGGACTGTGACTTGACTTGACACATATATAGAAATTATCAATTACTTGACACTGGCTAAATACACGAAAGTGTGGAGCCATACCAAAACAAAAAAAAAAGTCTATGGCTTAAGTGTGGAAAGCAATGATCCGTGGTCCAGATTCAGTGGTCTTACCAGAGAAGATGTACCTAGATAGAGATATAGTATGATATCAAGTGAGCTACAGATATAATACCTTTTCAGTGCCGATATATATCTTTTGTATCACTAGCTCGCGAGCTACACAAGCTTAATTTCTCCGGAGGTATTACATTTAGTATCCTCTACTTGGTCTGTGATTACATTATCTCTGGTTTAATCATAGCGTTACATACTCTTTGGGTTTAATTATTAAATGGCTGCCGCCGCGATTTGTGTGCGAGCGCCGTTTTATTGTTTATTAAAATAATAAAACAACCTTGCATATGTATATGATCCGAGATATGTAATTAAAAAGTGCACTGCCTTATTGAAAGGTATTTATTTACTTTTTAATTTATAGATTGTGAGTTTTCGGGCATTGACTATTGTCTTTTCGTCAAATTGTCATCTCTCCGGTTGATGCGTGCGTGTGCATGAAATTAATTATAATATCGATCGTGTTCATCTCAATTATGTATACACTTTAGATTGGTTGGTAATCTCTTCCACTCCAAAGATTATCACCAATAGGTTTTTTAATTTCGTAGTAAAATTAACTTCGCTTTTACTTATAATTGATAGTTTAGGTAATGTATCGATTTTTCCGTAAATAGATTTGTTTTATTAACTTTTCACACGTAATTCCAGTGAACAATGGACGTCGACGATTCGGCGGTTGACCTCAGCGTGAGGTAATTATTGGTTTTTCATAAAAAATATAATGTTTACATGATGTTTGGCAATGTTTTGGCTCTAATATTTATATTTTTATGGTTCAGGTCATTACCTCCAGAGCTGAGTGAACTTAGAGCTTTGACAGCGAGTGGGCTAACCATAACTCCAGCGCAGCCTCCACCACATGTAAATATCTTGTCTGATATATCTTGCTTCTTAAATATTTTACATATATATGGGAAAATTTCTATAAAAGGCAGAAGATTGTAATTAACATAACTTTTTAACTACAAATATAAAATACATGTGAGTATCTATTTTGCATTATACTCACCAGCTTTTATATTCATATAAAATAATCTTAGTTTTCTGTTCATGAATTTGTAAATTATAATGAGAAATGAATTCTAAGTCTTATGACTAATCAAATTTCTATTTTTAGATGTCCTTGAAAGTATTGATTGTATAGCAATATTCTCAAATAGATGTCAATAAATGTAGCCCGCTGTATACCTATTGATTGACTCATTGGAATACTTACATGTTTTCTCAGTGTACCTGCGGTGCACTATAAATTACATGTAAATCATTCAGCATCCAAATACCAAATCATCAATTTTTCAGTGAATAGTCTTGGGAATAATCTTTTAAATTTTGACCTATACCTAAATTATTTGCTATTATCTTATGTACTTTCTATTTTTATACCACAAAATTAAATGTAACCTACACTACATATAGTTAAGTAGACAAGCAGGAAAACCAGTTACCTAATTATTTCTTATCAGTGTACCACATAGTAACACATCACATAAAACGGCAACTCGGTCTTATTACTGCTGTCTATTCTTATGTAATCATTCTGTTTTCACATGCCTATCCATGGAAGATTGATAGAGTAAGTGTATCATTATTTTTATCATTACTTTGCAGAAAGTTAATAAGTAAGGCCGATCATGGCCCAATTGGGCCAATAAGAATAAGAACATGATTTTTATCAGTGAAACAATAACAATGATAACAATATCATCTATACTTGATAAATCAACTAAATTTTTTGGTACAGTAGGGCTACTGTGTTCTGGGGTGATAGTGTATATATGAAACACATGAAATCTTCCTAATTTTAATCTTTCATAGTATAACTAGACTGCATAGAAATTGTCACATCTAATCAAATTTCAATCAAGTTACATAGTTACCCTTCACAAGAAAGTAGTGCTCAATGTTAATAATAATATTTTTATTTTTACTCTAGTGCATCTATAGAATATGTACAGCAAATTCCACAAAACATATGCTGCTTTGACTAGGTGGAATAACGAATAACAAAACGATACAGTGTTATTGCAAAATATAGACTAACGAAAGAGCTGGGTTGAGAGAGAGTTGGCGAAAAATATATTAAAAAAATTAAAAAACTTGTTCTAAAAACTAAATATAAAAAGCAACCAAAAGAGGCCTTATGCTTTTTCCTCCGTGTCGCTTACACTATGTAAGCATAATTCGGTTGTCTGGAAAAGAAGACTATTCAATTTGATTGTATGTTTCTTAAATGTTTGCTGCCTTTGAGTCTATGATTACCTACAAGTCAGGTAGCTTTGAGTAAAATTTTCCATTTCCAGTATTAAGACTACCTGTGTGCGAATTTCACCCTGTATAGGTGGTAATATCATCCAAGTGTTTCTCATTATGAAATCAAGGCGCGATTCCATTAGGCCATTAGACTCTTAAAGAGACTTTAATGCAAGTTGCAAATTGCATGCAACTTGAACAAACTTGCAACAAGCTACAACTTGCATGTAGGTAGTTTGAACCTATACAGCCAGCGACGATGCTTCTTCTTAGTCAAAACTACTTTAAATGTAAAACCTGCATGCAGTTCGTTTCCAATGCAAGCAGCTTGCATGCAAATGTCATGGAATCAGGCCTTTAAGGCGACTGAAGTCGTAATCCATTTAAAGGTTATTATACACAAAGAAAAAAGGTTATTATAAACAAAAGAGTTTTATCTATAATTCCCAGGGCGCCAGTGGCAAGCGGGTGCTGAGGCCCCGTTCAGAACAGCGCAGTTACGCGGAGAGCCCCGACATCGTCCTCTTGCCGGCGGCGCCGCCGCACCGCAAGCAACCTGTATCTACTCCTGCGCCTTTTACTGGTAAGAACAAACTAACTGTGCAATTTCTTATTATTGTTAGGTCTGAATCTTGTATGCAGTAGAAATAAGGAGGAGATAACAACACTATAATTTATATTGAATAGTTCATCAAAATCTATATCACTAAATAAAACAGGACAGTAATAAAAGGATTATAAAAGAACACATTACAACTTTTACAGCAGCTATATTTTCTTCAGAACTAATGTTTTATATATATACAACTCGGTAGCCTAGCAAAAAACATAGATTACTTATTTGAGGATGTAATATTGATGTATGCTACCTCTTTTAACATTTCTAAGAAAACCAGGGGGGGGGAGATTTTCGTTCAAAAACATAATAAAAGTGATGTGCGATCAACGATGGAACATGCTTACATAGAATATACCAGTGCATTTAAAACTTCCAGTTTATGTTTTTTAGGAAACAGAGATTCTGGTTAATTTGTCCACAGAGGATTTTAACTGACTTCAAAAAAGCAGGAGGTTCTCAATTTGACTTGTTTTTGTGTTTCTTACCTCAGAACTTTCGGCTGGGTGAACAGATTTGGATGATTATTTTTTTTATTTGAAAGCTGGTGCTTTCCGTGTTCTGACAATGGCATCCATGTGAAAACCATATAAGTCTGAAGCCGGCTTTTTACGCTTTGTTTTTTTACTTGTTTATTAATATATATATAACTTAATTTCAAGTACCTATTTTAATTCAAGGGGTGAGATCAAAAAGGGTTTAACTGTCAAATTGATAGTTTCGAGAAAATTGACTTAAACTTCACCAGCTTCATTTTAATGTAGACTGCTAATTAAGTAATAGAAAAGGTTTATGTAAGTTTCAGTTGCTTGGAAATGTATTAATTCTATTATAAAATACAAAATGTAGTACTAATTCGTACAATTACTGTAAAAATATCATATAATAAAATAATTATGATAATGTTTTTATGCTAAGCGAACTGTATTCCTGTGTCAGATAAACCATTTTCAGACTGACAATCTCGAGATTTAAGCATCATCGGTATTTTGAGAATGTTTATTGTAAATAATTTCACGCTGAATCCAACGATACCTGAAAGTCATTTTGTGAAAAAAATCAGTAATCCCTTCTTAATCCCATCCCTTCAATTTTGACTTGTGAGGTCTGTATTACAGAACGATGCTCAGTCATTCAATTCAATTCAATTTTAAATAATCTTTATTTCTCATCAAATTACAATACTTATTGAACATTTCTAGTGTACGTATAAATCCTAGAAACGACAAACATTACAAAAAGTTACAAGTATATTTGTTTTGCAAGCTCGGGCGCTTATATAAAACTATTAGCTGGATACTAATTACATTTTTTAAACTTAGTTATTAATTTAACTTATGTCATTATATTGAAAAATTAGTTACGAAAGCTTTAGTGCAAGCATTACGTTTTTTGATTAAGAATAAACACAACAATTAGCCAAACGGCGGTAGGTAGGAAGATAAACAAAAACGCAAGTTACGCGAGGCGTACGGTACGGTGGCAGTAAGCAACAAGAACTGCGAATTTAACTGGTTATATATCAACCGCGCAAGCGCTCGCTGCCCGCCACGCATCGCGCCGCGCCACACCGGTCCTCATATCACTAGATAATACGGGCGGGAATGGTGCGAGCGATAGCGACAAGCGGAACACGGTCGCCCGCGCGGGCGACTGTACCTATTCATCAGTGTCGAGGAATAAGTGATGGGGTAATTTGTAGCGATTATATTTATCGATATAAGTTAAGTCAATTTTACGAGATTTGCATATATTTTTAATTATATTATTTTTATTTTTAGGTATACTATAAAGATAGAATTTTTTTGATGTTTTATAAATGTACGAGTAAATACTTGGTAAGTCAATTTTCAGATGAAGTTGTGTGAGATTGGTGTACAACGGGGTATTAAATGAGTATTTTAGCGCTTTATTTTGTATAACTTGTAGTTTTTTGATGTTGGTGGAGCAAGTGCTGCTCCATACTGGACATGCGTATGTTATGCAGGGACGGACCAGGGTGCAATAGATGTTTAATTTAGTTTTACTGCTCAGACAAGACCGTCTGTTCAGAACTGGACACAATGCGTTTAATGCTCTGGTACCTTTGATGCGCAGCTTGTCAGTATTCTCTGACCAATTGAGCTTTTTATCGAGTACAAGTCCTAAGTATTTGACAGAGTGGCTCCAGGGAATATCAAATCCATCTATCCGTAATGTGCGACTTGGGAAGGAGCGCTTCCTGGTGAATAAGATGGCTTCCGTTTTGGTAGGATTGATTTTGAGCTTCCACTTGAAGAAGTAGGAAAGAAAAAAAAAAGTTCAGTCATTGGTCGGTGCTCAAGCAGAGATTTAATTCACTAATTGATCACTTTATGAATGGAATCTGCTTGAGCACCGATCGATGACTGAGCATCGTACGGACCTAAAAGTGCTAAAAATAGCTTAATAGCCATGAAATCTTTTGACTTTTACTTTGAATAGTACATAATTACATAGCCCGTTTGTATGTGTAATTGCAGACGCCCACAGCAAGTTGAACTCTGGCGCGGTGAATGTGTCGATAACGGCGAGCGCGGGCGCGTGCGCCGCGCCGGAGTCGCCGCGGGACCCGCGCGACGAGGAGGAGGACGACGAGAATGAGCCGCCGCTACCTTCGCCTACACCACCGCATAGGGTACGTCGGCGCACTGTGACATTGTGTCGGGGCGAGTTGGCTGGAGTGCAGTCGCGACCCCTTCTCGCCCCCCCCGGTACGGCGGACGAGGGCTCACTTTTGACTCGAACTCACTAAAACTCCCCCGTCTGTAAAACTGTCCCAAATTTTGTCCCCTTGTCACACAATGTCACTTTTTTTTTTGAGGGGGGGAAATGCCCTCGCTTTTCCCCTGCCACCACCCCAAGTGGTGGCAGGGGGTATGTAGGACTCGAACTCACTAAAACCACCACTTGGGGTGGTGGCAGGGGAAAAGCGAGGGCATTTCCCCCCCTCAAAAAAAAAGTGACATTGTGTGACAAGGGGACAAAATTTGGGACACCTCCCCGAGGTGTCCCAAATTTTGTGACATCACATTTTTTCCAAATATAATATTTTATTTCTAAGTATTACAATACTAAAAATTTTAATCTCGTATTATTCTAAATTAGGTGGTTATTAATTTATTAATTAACTAGGTGGTAGGACTTTTATGCAAAGTTCATCTAGGTAGGTACCACCGCTTTGCCAGCTATTCTGCCGCCAAGCAGTAGTGTGCAAGCACTACTCTGTTCCGGTTTGAAGGGCACTAGCTAGTGAAATTACTGGGCAAATGAGAGTATGACCTAATCTCACAGTCGAGTAATCTTATTACAGTACTGTGCTGAGTATACTAATAATATATTTCGTAAACAGGAATTATCAGGCGCTGAAATATGGGAGAGGGAACGTCGACTCCGTGACCTGAGAGAAAAGTTGAGAGCGGAGGAAACTCGACTTGTCCTGCTAAGGAAGATACGGCAGTCGCAACAAGCTACTGGATTACCGCCCGCTAAGGTATGCCAGTCATACAAGGTCATGCTAAGTAACTGTCATGTAAGGTATAGAGTCATGCAAGGTGTACGGTCATGCAAGGTAATACAGTCATGGAAGGTATACAGTCATGGAAGGTATACAGTCATGCAAGGTAATACAGTCATGGAAGGTATACAGTCATGGAAGGTATACAGTCATGCAAGGTAATACAGTCATGGAAGGTATACAGTCATGGAAGGTATACAGTCATGCAAGGTAATACAGTCATGGAAGGTATACAGTCATGGAAGGTATACAGTCATGCAAGGTAATACAGTCATGCAAGGTAATACAGTCATGGAAGGTATACAGTCATGCAAGGTAGTACAGTCATGGAAGGTATACAGTCATGGAAGGTATACAGTCATGCAAGGTAATACAGTCATGGAAGGTATACAGTCATGCAAGGTAATACAGTCATGGAAGGTATACAGTCATGGAAGGTATACAGTCATGCAAGGTAATACAGTCATGGAAAGTATACAGTCATGGAAGGTATACAGTCATGCAAGGTAGTACAGTCATGGAAGGTATACAGTCATGGAAGGTATACAGTCATGCAAGGTAATACAGTCATGGAAGGTATACAGTCATGCAAGGTAATACAGTCATGGAAGGTATACAGTCATGCAAGGTAATACAGTCATGGAAGGTATACAGTCATGGAAGGTATACAGTCATGCAAGGTAATACAGTCATGGAAGGTATACAGTCATGGAAGGTATACAGTCATGCAAGGTAATACAGTCATGGAAGGTATACAGTCATGCAAGGTAATACAGTCATGGAAGGTATACAGTCATGCAAGGTAATACAGTCATGGAAGGTATACAGTCATGGAAGGTATACAGTCATGCAAGGTAATACAGTCATGGAAGGTATACAGTCATGGAAGGTATACAGTCATGCAAGGTAATACAGTCATGGAAGGTATACAGTCATGCAAGGTAATACAGTCATGGAAGGTATACAGTCATGCAAGGTAATACAGTCATGGAAGGTATACAGTCATGGAAGGTATACAGTCATGGAAGGTATACAGTCATGCAAGGTAATACAGTCATGGAAGGTATATAGTCATGAAAGTTATACAGTCATGTAAGGTATAGAGTTATACAAGGTATACAGTCATGCAAGGTAAACAGTTATGAAAGGTATACAGTTATGCTTGGTATGCACTTATGCAGTGTTTAATGTAAGGTATGAATAGAAAATTAAAATACATTTATTCAATACTTGTCTAAAATTTAAGTACAAAACAGGCTATATTAGAGTACTAGTATAAATAATAAGTACTTACATAACAAATGAAAGAACAAAAAAATGTAAAACTCATCATATTGCTGGTTCTTGAAGACATCCAGCGCCGATTTTCAGCCTAAACCCAGAAGGGGTGGAACCAATGCACAATTCGTAAAACACTTCGGATAAACAAGAATACTTACATATAAAATTACATATTAATATTACCTGTTTCATTAGTATAATTATATACTAGTACGACATGTATGCAGTCATGCAAGGTATGCACTTATGCAGTATTCAGTCATAAAAGTATGCAGTTGGACTAGGTGAATTATTCAATTGGGTGGCCCAATTTCGAGCTGTAGGAAATAACAAAAAATTGGTTCTGGGATCGATTTTGGTTTTTGATAGAATAAAACTACATCACACTAATATTATAAAGGCGAAAGTTTGTATGTGTGTAAGTTTGTTACTCCTTCACGCTCAAACGGCTGAATGGATTTGAATGAAATTCGGTACCAAGACAGCTTATACACTGGTTTAACATATAGGCTACATTTTATCCCGGAAAAGTGAAATTTTGACTTGAGCCGTTGGAATAGACGCGTCCTATAGTGCAGATCGCGATCGCAAATGTATTCTGGGGATTTTGTTACTAAATAATAATAATAACACAACTAAACTAGACTAGGTGGTAGGACTTTGTTGCAAAGTTCGTCTAGGTAGGTACCACCGCTTTGTCAGTTATTCTGCCGCCAAGCAGGAGTGTGCAAGCACTACTGTGTTCCGGGTGTGTCTCTGGGCAATTGAGACTTAATAATCTGATCTCACAGTCGAGTAATCTTATTACCAGACTGTGCTGATGTCTCAGGATTATGTGCGCAGTGCTGTGTCGCTCGAAACTATATGTTTTGGGGTTCCGAGTGACACTGTTTTGTTATGGGCGACCGTGGCGCTTAACATTAGGTGAACGACTAGCTCGTCACATCATTCAGTAACATAAAAAAATTAAAATTGCAAAATATGTTTATATTAGTATTATATAATTAATGATGATTTTAAAAAAGAGCAAGAGTTTTGGCGGGATCGCGAAAAAGATTGCGTCAACGTATTGTATTATTTTCCAAAACTTGTGTTAGTTTCAGTGTTAGTGCATAAATTGGTGGCATTCTATTCGTTAATTACTGGATTACAGGCGTGAGTGTGGGAAAATGGTATAATGATGGTGAAACGTTTCTTTCCGTGTTGTTTCCAAAACTTCATAGAAGCTTCTAGTAAAGTTGCCACCACTTTACTAGGAGTATGACTTGACTAGACTATGACTTAACTTGATGACTTGGACTGTGACTTGACTTGACTTGACACATTATATAATATTAATTAACTTGATAAATTATCAATTAATTGACACTGGCTAAATACACAAAAGTGTGGAGCCAAAACATAAAAAAAGAGTAACCTGCTCAACTGCCACACCACAGCGGCTGTCAACAATATGTTGTGATGTTACAGGACCCCAGCACAGGCACAGCGCTGGCCGGCAGCGGCTGCGTGGTGCCGCCCGGCGTCACCGTCACCCCGGCGCCGCCGCCCGCGCACCAGAACAAGGTAATATTAATAAACAACGCCCAACGATCATATTGTCTCTGTATAGGGTTGTATTATTCCGCGTGGGCATCCAGGATCTATATCCTGGATCCCCACGAAGATAGAGGTACTTAGAAATTACGAGAACCATGGTCCAGTGTACAAATATTTGTTCTGTATCACACCACGGGGGCTACACTGAAAAAAATATTTAACCAAACTGTTTCGGTAATTTCATTTATAACATTTTTTTTATGTTAAGGAATGACTTGACGATCTAGGCGTTCGCCTGGTGTTAAACGACACGGCTGCCCATATCAGCTGCAGCGTCACTCGGAACTCTAAAGTATAGAGCTTCGCGTGACACTGCACTGCGCACGTCATCTAGAGACATTAGCACAATCTAGTAATGAGATTACTATCATAAAGTCTCATTTGCCCAGTAATTTCACTGTGCCCTTCAAACCGGAACACAGCAGTGCTTGCGCACTACTGCTTGGCGGCAGAATAACTAAAATAATAGTATAGTATATATATAATAGGTCTTTACCTATGAAATTGCCGTATTGCAGTACAGACTTTTTCAAACAAAAAAAAGTTTTGATTGGCTATGAATTCTAAATTCAAATTAATTTTGTTTTAAAAATATGACATTCTATTTACAATATAAGTCTTTTGTTTATTGATTAGCGTTTGTATTTACTTTCTTTCTTATAAAAAAAGCTAATAAATACCTTCCCACGGGCTGTCTCTCACAGGGAGAGTGTACGCCATCCACCACACTGGTCAAGTGCAGGTTGGTGGATGACACCATTTTGTGATTCTTGCCACAGCTGCTCTAGTGGCACTGATGCTAGGTCTCGGAGATTAACCTGTCTAAGGTAAACAAAGAGTGTACCACATGACTGGTTGTAACCTATATATATATATACTAGGTGGTAGGACTTTTCTGCAAAGTTCGTCTAAGTAGGTACCACTGCTTTGTCAGTTATTCTGCCGCCAAGCAGTAGCGTGCAAACACTTAATGTGTTTCGGTTTAAAGGGCATTGTAGCTAGTGAAATTACTGTTCAATTGAGTCTAGTGATCTTATTACCGGACTGTGCTAATGTCTCAGTATGATGTGCGCAGTGCAGTGTCACGCGAAACTATGTCGTAGTAGTGCTACGATTGACACTGTTCTGTTATGGGCGGCCCGTGTCGCTTAACATAAATAAATAAATATATGTGGACATTTCACACAGCGCCATCTAGCTCCAAACTAAGCAAAGCTTGTACTATGGGAACCAGATAACTGATACAATACTTAGATACTTTTTGTTTGTAAATACATACATAGAATACAATATAACACCCAGACACGGAACAAACATTGATGTTTATCACACAAATGTTTGTCCTGAGTGGGAATCGAACCCACAACCCACAGTTCTGAAGGCAGGGTTACTACCAACTGAGCTATCGGGCCAGTCAACATCAGCTGAACGATTAGCTCGTCACATCATTCATTAACACAAAAAAACCTTGGTTTGTTTTAATTTTTTTTATTTTTGTATAAAATGTATTTTAGTATTTAAAGTATTTGTAAACGCTGTTATTTTAAACTGTTTGTATGTTGTCAGCGGTCGCTGCCGGCCGCGTCCCCGGGCGCGGGCCCGAGCGCGCGGCGCATGGCCTCGCTGCCCGGCGGCGCCACGCTCACGCCGGGGCCCTACCGATCCGCGGTAATGTACCACTATTGGCTCATCGTCGTCGTCATCATCATCAGAAGCCTGACGACGTCCACCGCTGAACATAGACCTCCCCTATAGAGCCACACTTTGAGCAGCTACTTGTCTCCTGCATCCATCGACTCCTCATGGTTTTGACCAGCTCGTCGGTCCACCTAGAAGGGGGCCGGCCCTCGCTACTTTAAATTTTATGTATAACGAGCTTCTGCCCGCAGCTTCGCCCGCGCCGTGGCATATGGAAAAATAATTCAACCACCCATTTCATCCTCTTAAGGGTGGAATTTCGAAAAATCCTTTCTTTGCGGATGCCTACGTCATAACATCTAACTGCATTCCAAATTTCAGCCCGATCCGTCCAGTGGTTTGGGCTGTGCGTTGATAGATCCCTATATTAGTCAGTCAATCAGTCGGTCACCTTTGAGTTATATATATTTAGATATATCTTATCGATATACTAGTTGATCCGCCTTGGCTTCGCACGGATAAATTTATAAAATGCGGTCGAACAGCATAAAAAGTATCCTATGTCCGTCTCCTGGTTCTAAGCTACCACCCCACCAATTTTCAGTCAAATCGGTTCGGCCGTTCTTGAGCCGCCGGATAAATAAAAAAGAAAAAAACAAATTGAAAACGCGCGAAATATGTACACCGTAGCAATAAATTTTCATAATTGCGAGAATGTCGCAAATTTAAATATAAGTTTTTAATTTTTTCATTATTATTAGATACTATTTAATTTCTATTTAGTTGTTACTCTTTGTTTTATTAAATAATAATATTACAATAAAATATGAAGCGCCATTTATTTTCTCATAGTGGGTGATGAAAAGTAGAGTGTATCACTCGGGCGCAAAATATATTTTTGGCTCGGGCGACGTACTTTGAATCCCTCGCTACGTTCAGGATTCTACTAAAGGATCGTTCACTTCGCTCTAGATTCAAAAAAGCTCTCTCGCCGTAAAAATATTATTTTGCTCCGTTAGATACAATCTACTATTTATTTTTTTGGTCATAAATTAAAATAGAGACAAAAAGTTTCGTCCGCAATTTCGTTTGTGCTAGTCATGACTTTTGGCTAAAATAAATAAATAAATAAATATGTGTGGACATTTCACACAGCGTCATCTAGCCCCGAACTAAGCAAAGCTTGTACTATGGGAACCAGATAACTGGTAGAATACCATAAATAGTAAATAAAAAATATAAATTATAATAAATAATTGTATATCAATTGTCATGCCGTAGTCGTACAGAACACAGACGATATACGCCGCTATGTCGCATCATGAGTGATCTCAATGCATTCCTTAGTGCTTATCCAGACTGTGACGTTTTTTGCGATAAGTGGCCTATTATTTTAAATTTATTATTGATATTTTGTGAGTCCTATGACCCTAGCTTAAATATTTGATGTTTCTGTGATTACCATTAATTCCATTTATTTTAGTTGACGATGATTATTACTGATGATATTTGATAATGTGTTATAATTGCAAATGCGTTCATATTATTATAAATAAATAAAAATAAATATTTACATAGAATACAATATAACACCCAGACACAGAACAAACATCGATGTTCATCACACAAATGTTTGTCCTGGGTGGGAATCGAACCCACAGCCTACAGCTTAGAAGGCAGGGTTACTACCAACTGAGCTATCGGGCCAGTCCAATTAGTTTTGCTTTAATATTGCAGTCGTCAACAAGCGGCGGCGCCAGCATTACCCCATCGGTGACCATAACTCCCGCGCCACCGCCCGCCTCGCAACATGCTTCCTCTAAGGTAACCATACATTTATTATTTTCAAGAACAATGGAACTTTAGTTTGACACATTTTGTAAGATTAATAACGGCTAAACTCACGTCAATTAAAAGTCGAAGAGTTACGTGCTGACGCTCGCGGCTTGCTAGTAACTGGCTCCCAGAAGAAGGACATCGAATATGTCCGAAACCTGGTCGGAGTAATTTCGACTTTTAATTGACGTGAGTTTAGCCGTTATTCATCTTAAAAAACAATGGAACTACAAATTTTTGACACCAATTTTTTTATTGGTTGTATTAAAATTTGGTTGAGAAATAACAAACACATTAATTTTTGGTTTTATTGTATAACATAAATACAAAATGTAATATTTAAAAATAAAATGGATTTGGTGTTATGTATATCGGATTTTTTTAAAGGTTTTTAGAGGATAAACTCGACATGGTTTACCCATTTTGGTACCTTTCCCAAAATGAAATGTCCATTGAAACGTTTCAATCCATCTTCATTTATCCTAAACTGGGTTCTAACCACCAAAAAGATGCAAGCTAAGAAAAAACAACCCAGTCTTTTTTATTCAAGTGCTACCAATAATTATATTAATTTAAAATCCGTATATTACAAGCCCACTCAGGACAACTCATCAGTGACGAGTAGCACTAGTGATGCAGTGAGTATGGAAATGTGATGTCAATACACCATTTTACTAATTTGTTGTAGCATACATGTAAACGAAAAGTAGTAAATATGTCTATCGATATTGGACTATCGATAGTCCATCGATATTGGATTATCGCCAGTGTCGATATTGAACTATCGACAGTCTATCGATATTGGACTATCGACAATCCATCGATATTGGATTATCGGTAGTATCGATATTGGACTATCGACAGTCCATCGATTTTGGATTATCGACTGTTTCTGTATTGGATTATCGGTTTGAAGGGCACTGTAGCTAGAGAAATTACTGGGCAATTGAGATTAATGATCATCTGGGCGATCACGTAACCCAATTGCAACCAATAGAAACACATATTTGTATGGATTTGACAGTTTGAGTACGCAGTTTATAGTGCATAGTTAGTATGGAAATTTCTCCTGTTGCATTGCAATTAAAGTTTCGTGATCACCACCCTGATTTCACAATCTAGAAATAAAATCTTTTTCTAGTAATAATATCTTATTACTAGTCTCAGGATGACGTGTGCAGTGCAGTGTCACGCGAAACTACACTTTAGAGCAACTGATATGGGCAGCCGTGTTACTTAACATCAGGCGAACGACAAGCTCGTCATGTCATTCCATTACATAAAATATGCCATTCCGTGTATACATTTCGATAATGCAGTAATAGTTAGTAGGTTATTAAAAGGCCTTCCAGTGTATATAAAGTGTGATTGATTCCTCAGGCGAGCACCCGAAGCTCTGAAGACACACAAACGCCGGCACAAAGGCAAGCCGCCGCTAAACTGGCTCTGAGAAAACAATTGGAGAAGACGTTACTACAGGTAATATACTCAAACGAGCTTCTGCCCGCAGCTTCGCCCGCGGCGTGGCCTATGGGAAAATAATTCACCCATTTCACCCTCTTAAGGGTGGAATTTCGATAAATCCTTTCTCAGCGGATGCCTACGTCATAACATCTACCTGCATGCCGAATTTCAGCCCGATCCGTCCAGCGGTTTGGGCTGTGCGTTGATAGATCACTATGTCAGTCAGTCAGTCAGACCTTTGAGTTATATATATTTAGATAGACGTTGTTTATCAGTTTTTGTTTCACTTTTTGTCTCCTTCCGTATTCAAACGCGGCGTGGTGTCATGTTACATTGTTTACAGTTACACTGTTTAAAATAAAAAGTATTCCTTTTTTTTAGATACCTAAACAACATACATTGTGTTTGAATTACATCTATACACGGTGTAATTTAATTCGCTCTTTTCCTCAAATGTATGTACTCAGAGCATGCAATAGAATATTCGTACAAGGTCCCATTAAAAAAAAAGTTTTGTTTTAGTATTTAGTGCCTCCTAAAATACCTGCATGACAGCCGAAATGTGTATTTAACGCTACACACAGCGCGAGCACCGGCTGAGTGCTTTGTAAATGGCAATAAAACACATGCTTTGTTCAATGTCGCAAGGTTTTTCTTTAGAATTTAAATTCGCAATAATTTGATAATACCTAGTTTTAAGTTTAATTTCATGAGTACTTTTTTATTTTCTTATATGGGAGCGTTCTATAGCATGGACTAAATGCATACATTAAAGGGAAAGAAAATTAAATTCCACCGTGTATATAATAGGTCTTTACCTATGAAATTGCCGTATTGCAGTACAGACTTTTTCAAACAAAAAAAAGTTTTGATTGGCTATGAATTCTAAATTCAAATTAATTTTGTTTTAAAAATATGACATTCTATTTACAATATAAGTCTTTTGTTTATTGAATAGCGTTGTATTTTCATTACATTTCAACATTTTTCCTCATAATGGATACTTTGAAATTTCGTGTAATTATGGAATATGAGTTCCGTCGTGGCACCAACGCGGCACAAACGACACGTAACATCAACGACGTTTACGGAGAGAACTGTACAAACGAACGTACAACCCGTTATTGGTTTGCTCGGTTCCGTTCTGGGAATTTTGACTTGAAAAATGAACCTCGTAGTCGTCCGGAAACCTTGGTCAACAATGATGAATTAAAGGCGATTGTGCAAGCTGATGAATCTCAATCTGCAGCTGAGCTGGCAGCAGTTTTTGATGTTAGCATCAAAACAATATTGGTCCATTTGCGACAGATTGGCAAGATAAAAAAGCTTGATAGATGGGTGCCCCACGAACTTAACGATCGCCAGCGCAACGTACGCGTCGAGACTTGCCTTGCGCTGCTTAACAGGCACAGAAATGAAGGAATTTTGAACCGAATTGTTACGTGCGACGAAAAATGGATTCTTTTTGACAATCGAAAGCGCTCAGCAAGTTGGTTAGATCCTGGTTCGGTACCAAAGCAATGTGCAAAACGAAAAATGACCCCTAGAAAGGTGATGGTCACAGTTTGGTGGTCTAGTGCTGGTGTGATTCATCATAGCTTTTTACAAAACGGCGAGAGCATTACTGCAGGTGTGTACATTGAAGAACTGACCACAATGATGGCGAAACTCGCACGTCTGCAACCAGCTTTGGTCAATCGGTCGTCTCCACTGCTACTTCACGACAACGCGCGACCCCATACTGCACAACAGACCGTCTCTAAGCTGCATGAGTTGGGTTTGGAAGCTCTCCCTCATCCGCCATACTCACCAGATCTTGCGCCTACCGACTATTACTTTTTCCAAAATTTGGACAACTTTTTGGCGGGAAAAAAATTCAATTCCCGAGAGGCAGTACAAAACGCCTTTGAAGAGTTTGTTGTCTCCCGTCCTGCTGATTTTTTCAAGAAGGGTATCTAAATCCTGCCACAGCGTTGGCAAAGATGCATTGATTGCAGGGGTGATTACTTTGAATAAAAGAAATAAATAAGTTCGAAAAAAAATACTTTACCTTTTTTCAAACAAAACGGCAATTTCATAGGTAAAGACCTAATATAAAACAAAGTCGGGTTTGTTCGAACACTTATAACTCGAGAAGGGCTGGACTGATTTTCGTGGTTTTTATATTATTTTATTTGTCTCCGTCCTGAATAGCAGAATAACTATTAAAAACATTCCAAAATCGACAAAAAAATTAAAAAAAAATGTATGGGTAAATAAAATATTTTTCCATACAGAATTTTCTACGAAATATAAAACAAAGTCGGTCTTCGAACAGTTATGACTTTGACTGTTAGGTGATCCTTGTAGTTCCTGGGTTACTAGACACAGGGAATCCTACTTAAGGTCCAGGATCTTTGGATGTGATCGTTGGACGTTATTATTATTATTATCTTTATGTTCCCACAGATACCGCCCCCCAAGCCGCCCCCACCTGAGATGAACTTCATTCCATCTCCTTCTAACACAGACTTTGTGTATCTGGTCGGTTTGGAGCATGTGGTAGACTATCTCACTAACGAAGATCGGTAAGGACAGTTATATGATCTGAGATGTGCCGTGTTCAGCATAGCACACACATACACACACACACTCACTCACTCACACCCACACACACAAACACACACACACACGCACACACACACACACGCACACACAACACGATATGTTTGTGCAAACTACAAGCTTGTAAAACACACTTTTTATTGCATATTAGTAGTTAATTTGTTAAATCCTGTTTGGCCTTCTTTTATGTATATTATTGTAGATTATTCACACTGAGTTAGATTATCTAAATAAAAAATTGATTGACTCAGGCGTGGGCCACGCGAAAGTTCATCTTCAGTGCAAAATGAAACAAGAATATCTGGTGTAATTCCGAGACGGATACGGGTTCGAATCCTGTTCTTGATTCAAATTTTTCTTTTACATTGAAATTATCTGTGGATTACGTAAAGCGGGCAATTTTGCTACAAATCAAAAACCAATATTCAAGATAGTTTTTTTTTATGTTTTCGCTCCACACTTTTGTGTATTTAGCCAGTGTCAAGTAATTGATAATTTATCAAGTTAATGATATTTCACGCAAATATGTGTCAAGTCTCAGTCGAAGTCATCAAGTCAAGTCATAGTCTAGTTGAAGTCATACTCCTAGTAAAGTGGTGGCAACTTTACTTGAAGCTTCTATGGAGTTTTGGAAACAACACGAAAAGAAACGTTTCACCATCATTATACCATTTTCCCACACTCACGCCTGTAATCCAGCACTTAACGAATAGAATGCCACCAATTTTATGCACTAACACTGAAAATAACACAAGTTTTGGAAAATAATACAATGCGGTGACGTAATATTTTTCGCGTTCCCGCCAAAACTTCTCAAGATAGTTATGTTGTACATTTTGTTTATCCGCAGCATGCCGCGGTGCTCAGTGCCCGCAGTTTGCGCTCAATGCGGATGCGACTTCACGCCGGTGTGGCGCTGGGAGCGGCCTCCCCCGCGGCGGCTCGACGCTACCTTCACGCCGCCGCACGCCGCCACGCCCGCACGCAGGCTGTGCGAGCTCTGCGTCTCCGGGAACGTGAAGCGCGCGCTCAAGGTACGCGAGAGGGACGCGGCTATACACGGTGCAGCGTTGCTCTTCCTACCGGCTAGGAGGCGGCGAGCTCTGCTTCTCCGGGAACGTGAAGCGCGCGCTCAAGGTACGCAAGAGAGGGACGCGGCTATACACGGTGCAGCGTTGCTCTTCATACCAGCTAGGAGACGGCGAGCTCTGCGTCTCCGGGAACGTGAAGCGCGCGCTCAAGGTACGCGAGAGGGACGCGGCTATACACGGTGCAGCGTTGCTCTTCCTACCGGCTAGGAGGCGGCGAGCTCTGCTTCTCCGGGAACGTGAAGCGCGCGCTCAAGGTACGCAAGAGAGGGACGCGGCTATACACGGTGCAGCGTTGCTCTTCATACCAGCTAGGAGACGGCGAGCTCTGCGTCTCCGGGAACGTGAAGCGCGCGCTCAAGGTACGCGAGAGGGACGCGGCTATACACGGTGCAGCGTTGCTCTTCATACCAGCTAGGAGGCGGCGAGCTCTGCGTCTCCGGGAACGTGAAGCGCGCGCTCAAGGTACGCAAGAGAAGGACGCGGCTATACACGGTGCAGCGTTGCTCTTCATACCGGCTAGGAGACGGCGAGCTCTGCGTCTCCGGGAACGTGAAGCGCGCGCTCAAGGTACGCAAGAGAGGGACGCGGCTATACACGGTGCAGCGTTGCTCTTCATACCGGCTAGGAGACGGCGAGCTCTGCGTCTCCGGGAACGTGAAGCGCGCGCTCAAGGTACGCAAGAGAGGGACGCGGCTATACACGGTGCAGCGTTGCTCTTCATACCGGCTAGGAGACGGCGAGCTCTGCGTCTCCGGGAACGTGAAGCGCGCGCTCAAGGTACGCGAGAGGGACGCGGCTATACACGGTGCAGCGTTGCTCTTCATACCAGCTAAGAGGCGGCGAGCTCTGCGTCTCCGGGAACGTGAAGCGCGCGCTCAAGGTACGCGAGAGGGACGCGGCTATACACGGTGCAGCGTTGCTCTTCCTACCGGCTAGGAGACGGCGAGCTCTCAACGTACGCGCGAGACAGGGACGCGGCTATACACAGTGCAGCGTTGCTCTTCATACCAGCTAGGAGGCGGCGAGCTCTGCGTCTTCGGGAACGTGAAGCGAGCACTCAATGTACGCGCGAGACAGGGACGCGGCTATACACGGCGCAGTCTTGCTCTTCCTACCGGCTAGGAGACAGCGTGCTCTGCGTCACAGGGAACGTGAAGCGAGCTCTCAAGGTACGCGAGACAGGGACGCGGCTATACATGGTGCAGCGTTGCTCTTCATATCGGCTAGGAGACGCAGAGCAAGGACGTGGCTATATATTGTACAGCCGTGCTCCTCACGCTACAGTGATCAAGTTGGTGGTAATGGGTCGGTGAAGTATACGAGTACTCGTTGCGTGTTTTTGTCACGTTGGCGAATGTGGTACGAAATGATTTTTCTTTGGGAATTTCAAATATATCGAAATCGTAAATCTTTAATATTTTCCATCAAATTCTGTGATGTTTCAATACTATCGATGTATGTGCATTGTTTGAAACGTGTTTTCAAAAGTTATAACCCGCGCCAACAAAGAAACAGTTTGAAAATTACGACCGTTCTTTTTGTTTCTCACTCCCACTTGTAAAAATTAGGTATCGGTGGAAGCAAGATAAAAGAACGGGATAAAATATAAAAGATAAAATATTGTTTCTCTGTTGGCGAGGGCTATAAACTGGCTATTCCTTGTTTCGCAGCCGACCGACATCTCGCTTACACCCGACATTACGCACAAAGTTAGTTCTTAGATTACTATTCTAAAATAGCCTACCGTTGTATGCTCGCATTTTTTTTTTTTCAAAGTTTTTTGGCTAAATAAAAATGCTTTTTATGTTCAGTTTGGATCTCATGTTATAATCTGACTCACGATCACTAAACATAACTAAAACTATTTGCTCAGTATTCAATTTAGGATTACATTAAAATAAAGATTTTGAGATTCTCCAGTTTTGGCGCCTTCTGCGATTTAGGCCTAAATAATCGACTTAAAGTGGAAGATAATCGGCTATTTATTTATTTTATTTATTAGACCAACTAGGATCATAATCAGCACCAAATAAAAACATATCAACAAATAGAATGGTCAAAATTTGAATATAACAAAATCATTTATTAAAATACCACAATTTAAATAGAAATTAAATAAAAATAAAAATTACAAATTAAAAAGTAATTTTCACTCCGTTCAGTATGTGTACCATGTTACAATGGTACACATACTGACAGTCAGTATTGTCGGATTCGTAGAGCGTTGTCCTTGTCATTCAGAAGGACATAATGATATAATGGCTTCGTAAGAGCTATAGGTTAGAAAGAGACGCGATTACTAGATCAATATAATTTTAAGCTTGCAGAGTTATGCGAACTAAATTGCACATTTAGCGTTGTTGTTAGAGTCGCTATTTATTTACTCAAATGTTTTTGTCGATTGAGTTGTAAGTGTAAGAAATAATTCCCATCTGTACTGAAGTCTATAAAACACAACTTAGCTAAGAACCACTTTCCCCCGGGTTCTAGTATACGTATGTAAAATTCTTGTCAACTTGGTACAACAAATACTGAACGCTCATTGGTTGCTTGTTGATCATCGGCTGTATCGACCAATGAGCGTACAGTATTTGGCATGTTGACAACACTATAGGGAGGGCGAACTTAAGAGATGTCAAACTTTGGGCATTAGTCTTCTGCGATATCATTGCAAATACGCGTGTATTACTTATATTGTTTGTAATGTTCTTGCATTTCCCATTTTTATACTGAACACATAGTTTTAATTAACCGTTAAATCTTCATACGTTTTATTTGTGTTTATCACTGCATGCGTAGAATATCGTTTTATAGATTAAACTATGTATAATTTATAATGCAAGCACAAATCTCTTTTAAAAAGGCTCATCTCTAAAAATGGGATGTCAATGTCAGTTTTCAATTGATTCGCTTACTTATTGAATCTCGATCGGTCTGAATCTAGGGATCGATTTTATAAAAGACTAGTTTACCCGCCCCGGCTTCGCACTGGTGAATTAGTAAAACGCGGTCAAACGGGATAAATACATCCTATGTCCGTTTCCTGGTTCTAAATTTTAGAGTGTAAATCCACGCCATTTGCCTTGGATCTACTCTCAAAAAAAAATTAAGTAATTCTTATTACTACTCGATTATAACAATTGTTACAAAAAAAAAAATCGGAAGCTTAGCAAACGTAACACAGGGTAACCTAGTATCTTATGTTTGTAATTTACCTACCTATGTTTAAATAGTTACCAAGTGTTTTTTTAAAATAATCTTTCCTTTTTATAATATGATATTTAGCAAGAAACTATACCTACCAAAAATAAGCCACTAGCATAAAACTGTTATTTACTCATTGGCAGATAAAAATTACTATTACTGTTTGCCTAGTTGTTTGATAAAATGGCTGAATATCATTCAGGACGCTAGTAGAGTGAAGAGGCTAGGCTATTGATCAACGGCTAATTTAGATAGATAGACCTTATTGTTTTTGACTGACCCGATAGCTCAGTTGGTAGTAGCCCTGCCTTCTGAACTGCAGGTTGTGGGTTCGATTCCCACCCAGGACAAAACTTTGTGTGATGAACATCGATGTTTGTTCCGTGTCTGGGTGTTATATTGTATTCTATGGTCCGTATTATAGAATGATACTCAGTCATCGGTCGGTGCTCAAACAGAGATTTCATTCGCTAATTAATCACTTTATGAATGAAATCTCTGCTTGAGCACCGATCGATGACTGAGCATCGTTCTGTAATACGAACCTATGTAAGTATTTATAAACAAAAAGTCTAAGTATTGAATCAGTTATCTGGTTCCCATAGTACAAGCTTTGCTTTGTTTGGGGCTAGATGGCGCTGTGTGAAATGCCCATAAAGATTATTATTATTATTGTACACAACAAATAATAAGAATTACAAAGAAAAAAACAATTATTATTATTAGCTACTTGGCTGCGACATACATGTACGTATATACATTCCACGCAGCAGCTAGTTCCATAGTAATCGCCGCCATTCCAACTGCAGGCGGAGCACACGGCCCGGCTCAAGACGGCGTTCGTCCGAGCGCTGCAGCAGGAGCAAGAGATCGAGCGGCGGCTCGCCGCGCCGCCCGCCTCCCCGCCGCCCGCGCCGCCGCCCGCGCACGCGCACTCGCACCGCCCGCCCGCGGTACGTACGGGGGGGGACGTCCGAGCGCTGCAGCAGGAGCAAGAGATCGAGCGGCGGCTCGCCGCGCCGCCCGCCTCCCCGCCGCCCGCGCCGCCGCCCGCGCACGCGCACTCGCACCGCCCGCCCGCGGTACGTACGGGGGGGGACGTCCGAGCGCTGCAGCAGGAGCAAGAGATCGAGCGGCGGCTCGCCGCGCCGCCCGCCTCCCCGCCGCCCGCGCCGCCGCCCGCGCACGCGCACTCGCACCGCCCGCCCGCGGTACGTACGGGGGGGGACGTCCGAGCGCTGCAGCAGGAGCAAGAGATCGAGCGGCGGCTCTACACACTACCACATTGACTAGACACAAGTCAAGTCAATGTGGTCACTTGAAAACCAGGCGTGCATTTACTCCCACCGTTCTGCCGTGGTGTTGTTTTCCTTTTATATTTTTTCGCTTTATTATTTGTTTGTATGTTTTGTTTAACAGTATATTTTTGTGTGATAAAATTAACTTTGCTTTATTTATATCTCTATCTTACTAATATTTGTTACACAAAAATATTTACCAAACCAAATTGTGTCCCTGCCATTTTAGCCTGTGTAATATCTAACATGAAAATTCTGGTAATTTTAGAAAGCACGGAAGCAAATCGAAATAGAGAATAAGATACCCGCTACGGGGCGCCACTCGCCGGGGATACATGTGGTGAGCACTTACCACTTAATGTTATTGCGTTGGGATGTTCTATATTCCGAAATTCGCTTGATCTATCTGCGGTGGTGGATATTGATATTAAAATATGCTATATTATTGCAAGTTTGCATTGCCTGAAGACTTGCACTCAACTTTTTGTTTATGGATATAATTACAATATTATGCTATTCTGTACCCATTCGCGGTGGTGGATATTGGCATTCAAGATAATAATATGATATATTATTCCAAGTTTGCATTGCCTGAAGACTTGCACTCAACTTTTTGTTTATGGATATAATTACAATATTATGCTATTCTGTACCCATCCGCGGTGGTGGATATTGGCATTCAAGATAATAATATGCTATATTATTCCAAGTTTGCATTTTTTTTTTTTTTTTTTTTTTTTTTTTTTTATGATAAAATGGGCATGCGTTTGACAACAACTCACCTGATGGTAAGTGACGAAGTTGTCTAAGGTGGAGCACGCTTGCCCATGAGAAAAATTGCTTGCTTGCATTGCTTGAAGACTTGCATTAGAATTTTTGTTTATGTATAATTGTGTGGGATATAATTACAATATTATCCTATTCTGTATCCACCCGATTGGTGGACCTTGATATTCAAGATATGCTATATCATTTTTCTTTTTTTTCTTTTTTTTTTTCAAATTAATAATATTTTTATTGCATAAAATTTTTGTAAGTATACGATAAGATATATATGTTAAAATTTAAAGTTTAAATAGTTGTGATACCGACCGTTAGAAACATTAATTTGTACGGATTTGATTTGATTCGTATGGTTTCAATACGCAGTTTATGTGCATAGTTAGTATGGAAATTTCTTCTGTTGCATTGCATTCAAAGTTTCGTGATCACCCACCGAGACACAATAATTGAATTAATACAATAGAATAGACTACTCACAGTGAAAAAGGATACAGTAAAAATAAAATAACATGAAATAAATATAAAATGGTAAAAATTAAACAATAACAAAACAATCTAAATTATTTCTATTTTTATTTGCATTCCACAATGTTGTTTACAGGTGTAGGTACTTTTTTTTAAATAACAGTTCATCGTGGACCCTGTCGGGCTCGCAACATTAGAAGAGAGGAAGACAACATTAAATAAGATTAGAATGGGGAGCGGTTACTTATTTTATACTAAAATTAAATGAATTATTATTTTTATATACTATGCTTACATTTTTATCATTTAAATATTCATTTATAGTATAATAGCTTTTATCAATTAGATATAAGTAATAGGTAACATGATACATAAGGATAAATTACTGTCATAGATTAGAGAGATACACAACTTTAAACAAAAAGTGGGTCTATTTGCGCACAGAATTTTATCAATGCATAATTTGTACTAATCTTGACGTTTCGACTAAGTTACATAGGTAGTGTTCACGAGAGTGGGGGAATCTCGTGGTGATAAATGTGTTCAAAAGGGGTCTTAATCACGTTTGTCGACACAGACCCGTTACATTTTTTTATAATACAAGTGTTGAAGAAAATGAAAATTAAAGTGATAACATCCATCCATTTTAGTTTATAAAAATAGCGGTTGTGAATTTTGAATTCATGTCATATTTTTTCGCGTAATTTACAATTTCAATGTTTAATAACGGTGGATTATTATCCGTTAAGTGTTCACAAAAGTGTTGGGCAAATGGTTCCAAGTTATAAAACCGTACCTTTACGTGTTTACTTTAGGGCTTTCTAGGGCCTTCAGTACAAATATTCTTACTGTGGCATTTTCACTTCTCAAAAGAGACGTAAGACTTTTACATGATACTTTTCGAACGAATTTTCCCTCACTTGATATTGGCAGAAATTATCGCAAAAAAGCCATAGGAGAAGAAGAGGTTATAGTGGTACACTGGTGTCGATTCTGTGTCGCATTCTCTAAAACTAAAGTAAACTTAAAGTGTGGCGGTACTCTTCTGATAAAGGGGAAATGACAAAGACGGAAATATGTTAATTTCGTTTAGCTTTAGAGTATGCGACACAGAATCGCCACTATTGTGTTGTGTTCCAGTCGATGTCGTCGGGGCGGAGCTCCCGCGGCGCGGCGCCCGCGCTGAGCCCCGCGCCCCCCGCGCCGCCGTCCCCCGCGCCCCCCAAGCAGCCCGCGCCCCCGGCGCCCAGGTACCTTCCCCCTCTACCGCTCCTGTGTGTGTGTGTGTGTTCAGCCTGAATACGTTGCGACTCGGGAACCTTTCTTCCCTATGGTGGGTTCTGCGAGTGCTGTGGCCTATCCATTCCCATTGCAATCGTTCAGCCATTTTCCTCTTTTATTTTTCCCCTTATCTTCCTCTTTTCTTGTCTTTTTCCACATATCAATTCAATTTAACATTGAGTTCACTTATTGAACTCTTATCATCAAAGAAACTTCCAAGTACAGCTGGATATAAATGAAGACGACACAGAAACTGTATCAGTGAGCCTGCTGGAAATGCTAGGGAGCGTGAAGTATCGACCTCCAGCCGGCGTCGAACCAGCTAGGTTCCATGCAGAACTGCTTTCATCCCCTTTTCCCCGTTTTCTCTCTCCTTCCGCTCATCGTCCTTAATTCGTTTTTCTATACCTTTCCATATTTTTACTAATTCCCCCCATCGTAGACCCCAGAAATCTGATTCTTGTTCACACAATAGCTTGAAGTAATTTTATGTTTACATTCCATTTTGAAATGTGACCCAAAAATAATGGAAGACGAAGAATGAGTGCCCTGAACAAAGAAGTTTAACGACTCGATAAGTGGTAAAACAAGTTTCGTCGTTAAATTTACTGTAATAAGTATGAAAATTGCAGACCGATGTCTTCATCCGAATCGCTCCGAAGCCACCACTCGGAGCGAACTCGAGGCGATGCCAACGAAGTGCCGGCTAAGAAAGGGAAAGGTATACAATCTTTCCTTTCACATATTTTAATTTGTATTCATATAGTTGATACGAGCTTCTGCCCGCAGCTTCTGTGACTGACTAACATAGTGATCTATCAACGCACAGCCCAAACCACTGGACGGATCGGGCTGAAATTTGGCATGCAGGTAGATGTTATGACGTAGGCATCCGCTTAGAAAGGATTTTTCGAAATTCCACCCTTTAGAGGGAAATGGGTGGTTGAATTATTTTCCCATAGGCCACGCCGCGGGCGAAGCTGCGGGCAGAAGCTCGTTATTACATATACCTACAGTAATCCTATGTAATCGCCCCAATATAGATGATCATATTGTTTGTTTTTAGCGGAATCACACTAGATGTTCTTGTTTCATATTTTATTTAAGATAAACTTCCGCGAAGTCACGCCTGAGTATCAATTGAAGGGTTGAGAATAAAAAGGGTTTAACTGTCAAATTGATAGTTTCAAGAAAATTGACTTTAAATTCAACGACGTCATTTTAATGTAGAGTGCTTATAAGTTTATGTAAAAGGTTTATGTAAGTTTCAATTGCTTGAAAATGTAATAATTTTATTTTAAAATACTAAATATAGTACTAATTCATACAATTACTGTAAAAATATAATATAATAAAATAAATATAATAATGTTTTTATGCTAAGCGAGCTGTATTCCTTTGACAGATAAACCGTTTTTAGACTCAAAATCTCGAGATTTAAGCTACATTTCGGTATTTTGAGAATGTATTATTGTAGATAATGTCACGCTGAATCCAACGATACCCATAAGTCATTTTGTGAAAAAAATCAGTTAAACCCATTTTTTTCTCACCCCTTCAATTGATACTCAAGCGTGACTTATTAGAATTATTTAATAATTAATTTCAAATCCAAACTTTATTTGCAGGGTCGTCGTCCAGCAGCACAAGTCAGGGCAGCAGCAGTAAACAACATCAGGTAATATTATTATCATACATGAAACACAAGAATTCACATTTGAGAGTTTTGGCGGTAAAACGAGAAAGACAGCATCACCGCATTGTATTATTTTCTAAAACTTCAGTGTTAGTGCATAAACTTGGTGGCGTTTTATTCGTTAAGTGCTGGATTACAGGCATGAGTGTGGGAAAGTGGTACAATGATGGTGAAACGTTTATTTTCGTGTTGTTTCCAAAACTCCATAGAAGCTTTTTGTAAAGTTGCCATCATTGGAGTATGACTAGACTATGGCTTGAGTTATATTATTTTGCAAAGAGATTTCTGCCATGCAGCATTTCTGTAATTATTTTGCCTATAGATAACTCGGTGTTTGGCAAACATACTCAATCGTATAATTATTTTGCCCAGAGATATCCGCCATGCGGCAATATATCCATTTATTAATTATTTTGCCCAGACATAATCCGGTTCGTGGAAAATATATCTATTGAGTTATTATTTTGCTCTGGAAGAATTTGACATGCCACAAATATACCCATAGGGTTATTTAGCCTAAACATAGTCCGGTCATGCTTCAGTTTTGCAGCAATTTAGAATCGCTAATGATGAATACTACGTCAGCAGCTGGCGGCGGCGGCGGCGGCGCAGATGGCATTCGAGCAACACAGCGCGGCCGCCATGCAGGCCTTGCAGCATCAACTTCTCAGAGGTAGCAGTGTTTACTTGGATTGCAATACCTGTTCCACTAGGTGGTACGACTTTTCTGCAAAGTTCGTGTAGGTACCACCGCATTGCCAGTTATTCTGCCGCTAAGAACTACTACTGTGTTCTGGCTTGAAGGGCACTGTAGTTAGTGAAATTACTGGGTGAATGAGACTATGATGATATGATATGACTATAATGACTACTATTTTTTTGATTTATAACTGGCCCGATAGCTCAGTTGGTAGTGACCCTGCCTTCTGAACTGCGGGTTGTGGGTTCCATTCCCACCCAGGACAAACATTTGTGTGATGAACATCGATGTTTGTTCTGTGTCTGGGTGTTATATTGTATTCTATGTATGTATTTACAAACAAAAAGTATCTAAGTATTGTATCAGTTATCTGGTTCCCATAGTTCAAGCTTTGCTTAGATTGGGGCTAGATGGCGTTGTGTGAGATGTCCACACATATTATATTATTATTACTATCACCTTCGATCGCATCGTCACTTCCCATCAGATGAGAGCGTGGTCAAATGCTAGACAAGTTTGAAGTAAAAAAAAAACTTTATGACCTTATCTCACAGTATTACTAGACTGTGCTGATATCTCTGGATGACGTGCGCAGTGCAGTGTCACGAAACTACACTGTAGTGTTCCGAGTGGCACTGCAACTGATATGGGTAGCCGTGTTGCTTAATATCAGGTGAACGGTTATTGAGGGTACTTGAAGTACCCTCGTAAAAATTATATACTACATCTCTTCCCTTATCTAAACAAAACAAATAAAAATAAACAATCTAAACAGAACTACTAGGCAATTATTTAATATTTACCATAATGTTTTTAAATCTATGCTAACGCTACGTTTTTAAAGTTAGGTACATTTGGCCGCTCATTGTGTATCACTTAGTCATAAGGCCGCCCATTGTGCTACCTATTCTAGTACTGGTACTAGTATAGTATAGTAGTTTTATTTTATGTTGGTATGCGCAATAAAGAGTTTTTCTATTCTATTCTACATTAAATCAAACTTATTTTCTTTTTCTTTTTTTTTGTAAGTATATATTATACGAGCTTCTGCCCGCAGCTTCGCCCACGGCGTGGTCTATGGGAAAATAATTCAACCACCCAATTCACCCTAAGGGTAGAATATCAAAAAATCCTTTCTTAGCGGATGCCTACGTCATAACATCTACCTGCATGCCAAATTTCAGCCCGATCCGTCCAATGGTTTGGGCTGTGCGTTGATAGATCACTATGTCAGTCACCTTTGAGTTTTATATATATAGATAGTACTCAATATCGGAAATATAATGTGTAATACGAGAGCGTGCGCTAGGCCTGGGCGGCGCGGGCGGCTCCGGCGGCGGCATGTCGGCGTCGGCGGCGGCCGCGGCCGCCATGATGCAGTTCTCGCCGCTGCTCTACACCTACCAGCTGGCCATGGCGCAGGCCTCCGCGCTAGGTAAGCGCTGTACGTATGCCCACTCTACTGCTCTACTATACACTATATTTATTGACTTTTTGAAGTAAAACGTCTTTACGCACTGACTTTTTGTAGCAAAACTTCTTTACGCACTGACTTTTTGAAGCAAAACTTCTTTACGCACTGACTTTTTGAAGCAAAACTTCTTTACGCAATGACTTTTTGAAGCAAAACTTCTTTACGCAATGACTTTTTGAAGCAAAACTTCTTTACGCACTGACTTTTTGAAGCAAAACTTCTTTACGCAATGACTTTTTGAAGCAAAACTTTACGCATGCTTTAATTTGGGAGTAAGCTGGTGAATTGAAGTTGGTTCACGTAGATCTCCATTGTCTGGGAGATGGTTAATGCAGTGTGTCTCCATCTCGCCCCATGTAGGTTACTAGGTGGTAGGACTTTACTGCAAAGTTCGTCTAGGTAGGTACCACCGCTTTGCCAGTTATTCTGCCGCCAAGCAGTAGTGCGCAAGCACTGCTGTGTTCCGGTTTGAAGGGCACTGTAGCTAGTGAAATTACTGGGCAAATGAGACTTTATGATCTGATCTCACAGTTTAGTAATCTTATTACTAGATTGTGCTGATGTCTCTGGATGACGTGCGCAGTGCAGTGTCACGCGAACCTCTGTACTTTGGAGTTCCGAGTGACACTGCAGCTGGTATGGGCAGCCGTGTCGTTTAACATCAGGCGAACGGCTGGCTCGTCACGTCATTCATTAACATTAAAAAAAAAAAAAAATGTAGGCGGCGGTCGGATCACGGGAAGGTTTTAATGGGTTCGAGTCCCACATACCCCCTGGCACCACCCCCGTGGTGGCAGGGAAGTGCGAGGGCTTCGAAAAGAAGATCTCTACTGTAAACATAACAAAGTTAATTTTTTTAAATTATTATATTGGTTATTTACTTACAATGGTCAAGATGGCGACATTAACATTAAACAAATTTATACCGTCCAATAGATGGAGCGAAACTAAAGAAGTTTTACTTCAGTCGTGTGGCCTAAAGCACACTCGTTTTTTTTATTAACTTTTATCGACTGGCCCCACAGCTCGGTTGGTAGTGACCCTGCCTTCTGACATGAGGTGGGTTCGATTCCCACCTAGGACAAACATCAATGTTTGTATGGGTGTTAAATTGTATTCTATGTATTTACAAATAAAAATTGTATAAATATTGTATCAGCTTTCTGGTTCCCATAGTATAAGATTTGCTTAGTGTGGGGCTAAATGGCGCTGTGTGAAATGTAAAAAAAAATACCAGCTCTGGTGCACTCCGTTCTCTAGGCGCTAAACTTCAAGTACACGGGATCGGTCTGACTTACCGGTCGGTCCGTAACGTAACGCGTCAGAAGAGCAGCGCTATAGCGATAGTAAGAGAGGTTGAACTGTTTAGGGTATGCTTGTAGCGCTGTGCGAGCTGAACTACACTTTATTGCGTTGTAGCAAGAATCACTATTTATTTAAGTGACTTCACGGAGGGAATCTTCTGTATTTGTACTAATAGGTATTCCACGCGAAAGTGTCAATTTTTTTTCATTGTACAAACTGAAGCTACTTTAACTTCAATATTGTGATAAATTCATGGAGAAAAAAGTATTTTTCGCTTCCCTTTTTTTTGTTTTGGCTCCACTTTTGTGTATTTAGCCAGTGTCAAGTAATTAATAATTTTTAAAGTTAAAAGGTATTAGATGTGTCAAGTCAAGTCACAGTCCAAGTCACTAATTTGCTTTTTTTTGGGATCTTTATCGTGAGATGAGCTCATACAATTACATTTTAGACTCGTAGGACATATATAAAAAACCAGCATGCAAACTTTTACAATATTGATTGCCTATTTGCCACCAACAAAAGTGGACATGGCCGTGTCTACTCAATCCCCCTTAATCCCTTGCAGCCGGCAAGGGCGGTTCGGGCGGCAGTAACGCAGCAATGGCGGCGGAAATGCAACGTATGGCGGAGGCGCAGCGACAATACTTGCTCGATATGATACCTGGACAACACGGCAGGAACCCGTGGAGTAAAAACTAAATTACCAGTTACTAGGTGAGTGGGGCTAAATTAGTTTAGCGTAGGAATAAATTAGTGTAGGCCTAAAATAGTTCTGAGGGCGAGTTGGCTGACTGCTAACGCGGCGGAAGACGGCTCACGGGGGGTTTTTAATGGGTTCGAGTCCCACATGCCCATTCGAGGGTATTTTACTCCCCTAAAACAAAACAATAAAAGGCCCTAAAATAGTTTAGCGTAGGAATAAATGAGTATAGTGTAAGCTGGCTCGTAGCTCTGGCTTCTCAACTGGACCGACATTTGTGTGATTATGTTGGTTCCGTGTTTGATTGTTATATTGTATTGTATGTATGTATTTACAAACAAATAAGTATTCCACCAATTATCTAGTTCCCATAGTTTCCATGCTTAGTTTGGGGCTAGACGGTGCTGTGAATAAATGAGTAGGACTAAATTAGTTTAGTGTAAAGCTAAATTATTTCATTGTATAGCTAAGATAGTTCAGGGTTAGTGTTTCAGTTTACACTTATTAATTTAGCCTGAAGCTAACAACCTGTATAAGGCTAAATTGATTCATTGTAGCGCTAAATTAGCTCATTTAATGCTACATTAGTTGTGTTGGGCTAAATTTGTCCAGTAAATACTAAAAAGTGCATTATTTTGTTTACAGGAGCATCACAAGTGGTTGATATCCGAGCATTTTAATGTAATGATTCAATTATTAAGGTTTTGAATAGTTTATTAATATGAATAATTTTTAAGAATCGTACAGACACAATATTTGCACAACTTACGAAATACGTAAAAGGTCTAGATTATTAGACGATATTTTAAAGTTAGGATGTACTAAGTCATGAAATCGGCGAAATTCGCAAACCCCCTTTACAGGAATGTAAAGGGGGTTTGCGAATACGAGGGTACTCTAAGATGTTTAGTGTTAGCGTGTGAAATTTGAATAAGGAACAATTTTAATCGTTTTATATGAATTAGGATTAGATCAATAAATGGCTATTATTATGATCGTATATTTGTTTAATTTGTATTAATCCTTATATCTAGTAACAATAGATTCTTATTCCAGTAAAGATCATTCTTTCAACATGATGGATGACGATACAAGTTCCTGAAAAAAAAAGTTAATAGTAAATAGCAACAATATATTTTGGTGACATTCATTTAACTGTTACAATAAAAAAAATTGTAACATAAAATCAACGGGAACTAAAATGTTTTGATGTTATTTTTAGGTACTATCGGGAAACAAAAAGTTGCGTTAGTTAACGAGAACGAATGGGAAATAAAAAGTAGCGTACGCCAACACTGGACGAACGGAACTTTTTGAAGTAAAAATTCTTTACGCACGCTTGACTTGGGGAGTACGCTGGTTAATGCGAGGCGAACGGTATTTAATTCACGTAGAGCTTCATTGTCAACATAAAAAGTTAAAAATTTGTATTATCTTGAATTGAATTGAATCTTAGTGACTTCTGCGGCAATTTCGCCAATATTTTGGTATGTCTGGTAAAATGACAATTTAAATTTGTCAAGATGGCCACATTAACATTAAACAAAGCAAAAACAAAGATATACCGGCCGATAGATGGAGCTACATTGAAGAAAATTTACTTCAGCCGTGTGGTCTAAGCACACTCGTTTTTTTCCGTTGAGTTGTGTTGACCACAGAGTGTTATCGACCGCAAATATTTCATATCCAATAGTTCTAGGTCCGTATTACAGAATGATACTTAGTCATCAATCGGTGCTCAAGCAAAGATTTCATTCATAAAGTTATCAATTAGTGAATGAAATCTTTGCTTGAGCACCAATCAATGACAGCATCGTTCTGTAATACGGACCCTAGTCTTACAAATGTGAAACTCTGAGAGTTCTTTTAGTACTTATCATTTATCTTGTTACCTGATGCGCGTCCAAATAAGACAGGTCTGTGTCAGCCGCCAGTATCTGCACGGCGTCGATGATCACTTGTGCTGCTTTTTTCACGTTTTTGGAAAACATTGCCAATACTTCGTTCACTGACACCTAGATGGTTGTAAGAGTTAGCTTTATTATTGCACTTGCTACCGAGTATCACACTAATCACACTAATATTATAAAGGCGAAAGTTTGTATGTGAGTTTGTTACTCCTTCACGCTCAAACGGGTGCATGGATTTGGATGAAATTTAGTACCAAGATAGCTTATACACTGGATTAACATATAGGCTACATTTTATCCCGGAAAAGTGAAACGTTTCCATGGGATGAGCAAATAATTAAAATACTTTTTATCCGCGGGTGAAACCGCGGGGCGCAACTAGTAGTAAAATATTTTTACACAGCCCCCCAGCGTTTAGATTTCATACAAATATTTTACGTTAGTTGATAGTGTAAATATTTGAATAAACTTGTAATAAAAAATATGTTGGTACAGTTCGGTACGATGTTAATCTTAACATATTTGAGCGGTGGAAAATCTTCACGTGTCTTTAAAACTTGATTCTTTTTTACTTATGATATTTTTGCCTTTGATAGGCTTGCATTTGACCTCTCTCACCTCATGTTAAAAGACGACACGGTCGTCGATGGAACATGCTTACCCAGAAGATACCGGTTCACTCTTGCCTTGAAAACTCCCAGATTATATTTTTCAGAAAACCTGTATGATGTAATGACTTTTCGAATATATCGGCTTCGCTAAAATGGTTTTCGATAGTTAAATATTTCCGTATTTCATAGTATCTTTCTTCTCTCTCTCTCTCTCTCTCTCTCTCGTATGTTTCATTCTTTCAAATAGCTTATTACAACTTACCGAAGTCTCATTTTCCCTCCAGCAGTCATAGTCTGTTACAAGAGCGACAGCCGCGTAACTCAAGCCAGCTTCTTTCGCCAAAACCACCTAAAATGCATACATTTTTAGATTTATCGGAACATCACAAAAAATGCAAAATTAAATAGTAATTTTTAATACAGACTTATCTATAAGCAGTTGCGTAGGAGGGCTAGACTCTGACTTACAAACTACAAATTTAACTATTGCAAATTTCTCCCACATTCGGAATATATTTGGAGTCCGTCGAATCCGGAACACTACGAATACGAAACGAACGAATTAAATAGTAAACTATTGGGGCACTAACTCAAACTAACTAAAACAAGCGAAAATCGTTCACGGCATGACAAGTCGTCTTGCTCGCTTCGCTACTAAGTAGGTAGTCTATTCATTTTAAAAAATCTTTTGAATTGAATCACCAAAGTTGGTGGGTATGGATGAAATTTAATATCTGTAAAGAGAGGGCTTAAATAAAATGAATACTATAGACTCTAGGTTAAAGGAAAAATGTATACCTCTGGTACAGTGGTCATATTGACGAGATGTCCGCCCCATTGCTTGTGCATTAAGCTCTCAGCTCGGCTTGAAAACCTGTCAATTAAATCGATAATTTTAATACCACTTAAATTAGACGTATTGTCTCTTAAAATACGGTGACTCATGGGGAACGTTACGAGCATGCAAACTATCATGTCAAAAACCTATAAATTTGAGAACATCTGTTATGAAAACAGGTTGCGCCAAGTATTCTTTTTTATTTGACAGTGTAACACAGCATGCAAAAAATACCAGATAATTAATACTTAATCACATTGTAAATCTAAAAGGACTCTTACAAAAAAATGGTTGTCTGTAAAGTCGGTTTACGAACGATAATTTTACGATATTACGTCAGGCAGATCGTGCCTCTCTATCGCTCGTTTCGCGCTCTCGCTTGCACGCTCAGCTCAAGCAAACGTGACAATTTTTGTGCGTGCAGCCAGCGTTCATCGATTTATAAGTCGTTATCACATCAAAAATACAGAATGTTGTAGTTGCAGAAACCACTACAATTTAATACATTCTGGAGAATGCGCATGCTCTTCATCAACTCATTCCTTCATCCCCTTTCCACTTTTCATCATAGAACTACAAGACTTGGTGATTCTTCACATCCTTACGTCGTTAGTGTACCCCAAGTCCGCACTAACCGTTTTGCTGGGTCATTTATAGTCCGAACGGCCAAGGAATGGAATGCTCTTTCAACAACAGTGTTTCCCCCTGGGTATAACCTGAATTATTTTTAAATCAAGAGTGAATGGGCAAATCATGGGCGTGCTCCACTTTAGACAATTTCGTCACTCACCATCATGCGAGTTGTTGTCAAAAGCATGCCCTATTTATCATAAAAAAATTATAAGAGAAATTAGAAAATTGAGAGAGAGTTTCTATATGTAGAACTGACCTAGGTCCCTGTATAACCACCGCAGTGCCCGCCGCATGGCACCTGTAGCCGCGCGCGGTGGCAGCGGCTCGCAGCGCCTGCCGCGCGCGCTCGCAGTACGCGGGCCGCAGGGGCAGGTGGCACACGCCGCGCGGGCCGCCCTCCGTGCCGTCGTAGAATGTACACGGGCGACCCCATGTTCTGGAAGATGTTTAAAGTATTATACATATAGTCTATAGACTTGGTCGAAACCGCGGAGAGCTGATGGATGCAAGCAAGCCGCAGCAGTGGAGTTATCATCGGCAGCTCATTTCAACCGCTGCCCTCTTCCGTCAATTATCCTTTTCATCAGCTTAGGGAGGTATTTCCTGCCAGAGCTTTATTTTGTCCATTGCAGCCATTCTTTCATCATAGATGTCTTTTGCAACATCTTTTAGTCAAGAAAAAGGAGTCTATATATTTTTCATTAACTCTCATACACAATCGGGAATCGAGTCCAAACGACAAAAAACCAAAATTATTTTAAATCGCAATTTAAAAAAAATGCAATAGGTATACCTGATACTGCAGGTTTATAAGGTGCCTGACCTGTCAATAAAGTCGTCCAAAACAACGAGGTCTCCGGGCGCGTATTCTTCAACCAGCGAGCCCGTGGCTGTGGTCGCTAGGACGTTGGTGCAGCCCGCCTGTTTCAGCGCCCAAATGTTCGCGCGGTAGTTTACATCGCTGGAAATAGGAGTTACCTACTGTTATTTATTCGGTGGTAATACATACCACCTTCTAACTAATGAAAAATAAATACTTTTCTCACCTAGGCTGGTACTGGTGTTTCCTCCCGTGCCTGGCCAGCAGCACACAGCTGACTCCCCCGATCTGACCCTCGATGAGAACGTCAGAGGGGTTTCCAAACGGTGTGGTCACTTCCTTCTCGACCTGGTTCTCGAATAACGTGGGGTCGTCGAAACCAGACCCCCCAATGATGCCGATCTGGGGTTAAGAAGGTGGACACTGGACATCGTAATCAGGATCCCGTTGGATTAAAACAAAAAATCACATGGGAGCGATTGAACTCAACGGCAATTACTACTACGCCCCATGATATTAATTAGGTACCCTTTAGTTTAATTAACATTAGCCGTTTCGACGCCGAATGGTAACGATCTAAGGTTGGAGTTTTTTGTAACAAAAAGCTTCTGCCCGCAGCTTCGCCCACGGCGTGGCCTATGGAAAATAATTCAACCACCCATTTCACCCTAAAAGGGTGGAATTTTGAAAAATCCTTTCTTAGCAGATGCCTCCGTCACAACATCTACCTGCATGCCAAATTTCAGCCCGATCCATCCTCCGTTTGGGCTGTGCGTTGATAGATCACTATGTCCAGTCAGTCAGTCACCTTAGAGTTATATATATTTAGATATTGGCAGCAAGATAATGAAATTGCTACGTACTTTTGTCTACATTAGGTACTTTATTAGTATAAAAATTCTAGTTCACATGAACTAAGTGAGGCTGTTTTGAAACATGCCGCCTATAATACAGTAAGGTATCAAGGGCGTCGCGTCGAATTTGATGGGAGCTTCACCCTTCCTATATATCTATCGTCTACCTCCCCCAATGGGTGGCGGCGGTAGTAATATATCTGTGATAAGGTTTTCGATGAAAGTTAAAAGATTGCAATAACAAGTGATAAGTAATCATTTATTTTGGATAAAATAAATAAATTACATATTGAACTATTCATTATTTTACAATTTAAACATAAAAAGAAACTAAAGAATGCTAAATATTAATTTATTTTGTACATAATCTACATATAAAAATACTTCGTTATGGGAATTCTATGATCAGCAAAATTAATAAAATGATATGAAAATGCAATCATAACTATTTACTATCAATTTATTCCTTCAGCCCTTGCTGGAACTTTAACTCTTTAGTAGTTTCATGAGCTTTTTGGAGATTTTGTGCGATTTGGAAGAACCTTTTTGATTCTTCTGGGCTTTTTTCACAGCCGTCACCTTTTTTGTACATCATACTGACATTCGCGCAGCCATACATGTTTCCCAGTTCGCAGGCTTTCTTCGCAAACTGAAAAGCTTGCTTCATGTCAGATTTAATGAGGTATTCTATGTTCTTGTTCTTTTCAGGGTTATGTGGATTATATTCCACTACATTTTTAGGCACACCAGTTATATACATCCCGGAGAGGTAGTGGCATGCCATGTCATCATTGCCATCACAACTTTTCTTCAAGTAATTGTAGCCTGTAAAATAATAATTACATTGTTTACATCGTAAAATACTGTCTGTCTATAACTAATCACCCTTAATAGTAAATAGAACACCCTAACACCCTAAATAGAACAAAGAGTAATTGAAAATATTGACTAACAGTGGGAAAAAAGGCTGGTTTAAAAAGTGAAAGTTCAAAATAAGCTACACTTAAGGTGTAAACAAAACCCTTGGTTGACACACTTGCTATAAGCATAAAGATTTCATGTTGCTGTGGCATATTACAATCATTTTAGTTCCAATGCTATTTCTTTAGTTTAAAGTCATAAACAATTATAATTCTTGTTCAAGCTAGCTAGTTGGGTGAACCTGTGTTACAATGTATGTGTGTTTACCTTTTGGAACATCTCTTTTAATGTTAACGTTGGGTCCTGTAGCCGTCAACAGCATGCCAGCATGCAGGCAGGCACCCGGTTCGTTGTATTCACATCCTTTCTCGAAATAGGTTAAGGCTTCTGCGGCGTCGCCTTTATCCTTCCCCCGACCCACTAACGTGTAGTTCCCGATTTTCAGACATGATTTCCCGAACTTATAGTCTAAGCAGTTGCTTTTGAAAACCTTTCCGGCCTTATCGAAATCTTTCTTGATAGCTTCCAAATAGTCCCCGAGAAGATGACATACTTCTGGCTTTTTCTCTTTATAACAACCAAACCGGTACTCAATGCCGAGATTCTCAATGTATTCCTTCACCTCTTCTTCTTGTTTTAAGTCATAAGCCATTGTTTCGTAATTTTATTAGGTTTTTGGGTTTATCGCGGACATGTACCTAGAGGTTAGATAACAGTTTGGCAGACAAATGTCAAATTGATAACATTATCATTTTGTAAACAAACGTTTACGCACTTTTAAAAGAGAGCCTAACAAGTTCGGTGAAATAACTTCAGCTAAAAATTGATTTAGTTAGTTGGCTACGTAAACGTGATTTTAAATATTAACAATTCTGTTTATGTACATACAATTATATTGTTTATACTAACCTTAATTTTCTTTAAGTCTCCCATCGTGGTTGTTTGCGTGAAATCAATCTCTGTAGGAGACGAACAGAAAGGCACAATCAGCGTTAGTGAAGTATATTTATATGCGTGTAACTTCTACGTATTAGCTTAACCAAATTGCCCTCAATCTTCAATAACCGGAGCAAAATAAATTGGAGCGGCGCTGTATTCAATGTACTCTATGGCGCTGTATCTGTATACACCGGATATGAAATCTACGCCCCTATGCTTTGATATTACGCTAACTGTGGAAACTGAACAATGTCATCCTTCCGAGGCTGTGAGGATCCAAAAAGCATAAGCAAAACGTTCTATTGATTCCGTTCTTTAGTGTTCCTTCTCCATTTATTTTCTATATATTTTATAAAGAACCATTTGTTCGAATTTGTTGAAAAAAAAATCAACTGCCGATAATTTTTTGCGAGATTGATAATAATACGCAAACGACAATAGTTCAGTAAATCCCGAGTTGGAGTTGTATTCTGTCAAACTACAGTGTCACGTAGTGATTATATACTCTTTGCACAGTGTAACAGCTGATTTGCAAACTCATTGAATTATTAATGAATTAATGCTTGGTTCAAATAACGTCAATATTTTCGCAGAACTAAAATCGAGGTTTGTGAAAAAATAACAGTTTAAAATGTCTGAAGGAGTGGAAACCTTTTCCATGCGTATGCGGAAAGCGACAAGAAAGATACACAACATCAGTGATGCCCTGGTCAACGCGAAATTTGCTATTTGTATGTATACAAAAGACTTATATTTATTTTACTTGTATTTAGGCATTGAGCAGCAAGCCGCAATACATTATAAACCTATGCAAACACTTGGATTGTTCCAAAAATTTTGCAGCTCTGAGAGACGAAACGGTGTGGGGCGGAGGATTGTTTATATTCTACCATATATTTGCATATCTCGAAGACGCAAAAGAAAGACTACGCAATGCTGATTTGGACAAGCTCTTTGTGCACAAAAGTTTGCACCGGTAAGTACTAAGTTGTTAACACTAAAAATATTTATTTCAATCATAACTTTATTTTTTTAAGTATACTTGCTCTTAATATTTTTCTAACAGTAAGTAGGTACTTATGAAATAATACAGTTCAATTGTTTCCTAGAAAACCTTATTATTGTGGCTATAGGCAGCATGACTTACTACCTAAAATTATGTGATAAATTCCAGTAAAAAGGCCTTTGAAGAGGACCTGGCACACTATCTTGGTGCAGAATGGCAAACTATCCCAAAGGCTCCAGCTTTGGAGAACTATCTTCAACACTTACAAGACCTAGAACAAGACAATCCTAAACTGCTGATGGCATATGTGTACCATTTATACCTTGGTCTACTCAGCGGAGGTCAGATTCTGTCTAAGAAGAGACAAATGTTTGGCAGCAGTGAGTATTCTTGAGTTTAATTAACTTTTGTCTTGGTACTTTAAATGGATATAATGTGGGATGTTAATGATGACATTGTATTTGCTGGGTTTTTATCCATTAATACACAATGGTGTCGAATCTGTTGTACCATTCTCTAAACTAAACTATGTGTAATTTTAATTTAGGAATTAACAATCTGTTGTCACGTGGAACTAAATTTAAACACCATATTGACAAGACTAAATTTGATTTTGACAGTTACTAAATTATTAAGGTCATCCAGTGTGTCCAACAAATGAAGAGCGCCAGATTTGGGGAGTCTGAAAAGTTTCCAAAAATCCAGTCTTAGCAATTTCAAAGGGATTAGAATTATCCCGAAAACCTTCCAGATGTATTCTTTCTTGGTAACGACAGGACTAAAACTAACTTTAAAGGGGTCAGACTCAGTTTGCATATCAGTATTTGTGATACTATTTTGCAAACTGAAGCTCATTACTGATCACAGGAAGTACTTTAAACTGTAGTGATAAATGTTATTAATAAACTAATTAATAATGTTGATGTATTTCAACATAATTGCATTTCTTACAGTACGCATTAAATGTATTGCAGTTTTTATTTGTTAGTGAATGTTATCTAGAATAGTAGTGCTTCAGGAATGTTCACTGAATGGCGATTCAGCTTCTTTAACACCATTCAATATAAATGCATAGCACCTTTCATGTTCAGAGTCGATATGTGTAAAAATGCAGTTGTAAAGTCTGGTAGATAGACTGTGACTGCCACATATAAACATTGGGTGGAGATAGCCACCTAAATGAATCGTTTATTTTAATGTGTTCCATGTGTTCATATTAATCAATTTTAAGTATGGATCTGTCTTAAATAATGATTTACTATTAATATTTTTTTTCAAATCATACAAAAACATAACTCAATGTATTTATTTTCTAGAAAATGCCAAAGAAGAGATATACAAAGATAAAGTAACAGACTTTTCTGATGTTGACATTCCAAAACTGAAAACGGAGTTCCGTACAGCCATGAATGAAATAGCAGACCATCTTACTCCAGAAGAAAAAGATGCTTTGATTGAAGAAAGTAACCAGGTCTTCATCATGAATAACCTGATAGTGAACTCTGTTGGGGGACAGAATAAAGTACTGTACAATTTGTTGTGTAAAGCATCAGTGGTTGTAGCACTCGTAGGGGCTGTTGTCTTAGCTTATAAGGTGCACAAGAACTAGTGAATTTGTTTATAAGAGTTATTTCATTGTTGACTAAGCACAAATATAGTTTGAATGTATAACTTTTCATTCTTGTTTGATAGGTTATAAAACTGAAAGCTAAGCCATGTCAGTCTTTTCTAACAACCGAATTCTAGTTTTAATTGACCAAATATAGACGTTTATCAAAATTATAGTTTATAAAGTGATAAAAGTAGAAAATATAAGATTTTGTTATAGAATTTAATTATTTTGTTTAATTAAGACTCAAACAGATTGGTTCATATTTCTCTAAAAGTATAGACAAATGTTCTTATCTTGTTAACTGAAACCTTGAATTTATAGTTAGAGAGATATCAAGTTTTTTTTGTATGTAAGTGAAAAAGTTATCATCGTGAATAATTGTTCTTGTTGCCGCTGAAGAACAAAGGTTAATTAAAGAAATAAGTACTAACGGATAAACATTAACTATGTACCTCAGACAAATAACAACTGCACTTAGAACAAGTTGTACACTGAGCTTAATATGTCGTGAAATAATAATAATAACTCCCAGCGATCACACACATAGATCCTGGACCCTTACTAGGGTTCCCTGTGTCTAGGGACCCAGGAACTACGAGGACCATGGTTCCACAACACCCAGGCTCAGAACAAGTATTTGCGCTTTTTTTTCTATGCACAAATACTTGTCCTGTCGCGGGAATCGAACCCGCCGCCTCCGGGTTATGAGCAGACCTGCTCAACCACCACATCATAGAGACAAATGGAACTCTGTGATTTAGTATTGTTTCTCTTGTTCTGTGAATCCTGTTATATTGTTCATTTACATTATATTTTCTATTACTATTCATTCAAGTCTGAAGTACTAACTAGGTAGTACTCTAACCATTCTGCTATATTAGCTACATTATTGTAGGCATAGAAAGGGGAAAAAATTAAGATATAAAGGCTAAATAGAGACTAAATTTTAATTGTTTAGAAAAATATTAGTATAATTATTAAGGTACCTACACATAACGTGTACAAGAATAAATATTTACAATACACAAAATACTAAAGCAACTGCATTAATTAATTATGCATAAATTAATCAGAATCATCTAAAAGAAGGTAAATTGGGGGGATCCATCGCCATATCAATAAAGTCGTCGATATCTTCAGAGTTGAAGAACGACATTTCCATCTGAAAAGAAAACAAAGAATTAAGCGATTGTAAACTCTATTTCGATAGCTGGCTAGTCCTACAAAAGCAGCCAGTAAAGCAAGCTAGTAATGTAAAAAATATTAAATTGGCAACGGTATTCTGGTTCAAGAGGTCATCATTAAGATTGGACAACTTTTTTTGGCTCCCAATCAGTGTAATATTTTTTGTTTCTTTGATAGGAAAATTACATGCAAACCAGTTTATACAACTCAATTTATATATAAAATTAAATATGTGTAGTGATATTAAAATGGTATTAAGTAGGCAGCTACATAAAAAGATATTTGCTTTGCTAATAAGCTGGGCGATCACGTAACTCGATCGCAATCGATAGAAACACAAATTTGTATGGATTTGACAGTTTAAATACCCAGTTTATGTGCATAGTTAGTATGGAAATTTCTCCTGTTGCATTGCAATCAAAGTTTTTAATCACCCAGGTTGAGATGAATTTATCAAACGTATACGAAAGCACGTTTACGATTTTGGCCAAACGAGAAGTTGTTTTGGGAAGGGTTAGGGAGATAAGTGTGAATTTAGTTTAGTAGAGCAAAGTTTAGTAGCGACGTGCGTAAGTCTGACCGTGGCCTGCGAGTCGGCACACGGGCGGCAGTGCACGCGGCCCTCGCGGCACTCGCAGCGCGGCGCGGCGCCGCACGGCTGCGCGGACAGCGCGGCGCGCCCGCCCGCCACGCTCGACAGCCGCCGGGCGGTCGGCCGGTCCGCCTTCAGCTTGGCGCCCGCGAATATTGTACCTGGAGGATTAATAATAAAGGATAATATTTGTGGACATTTCACACAGCGCCGTCTAGCCCACATCATCTTTTTATTTAAGTGATAAAAACGACAAAATCAATCAATCCTAGGTGGTAGGACTTTTCTGCAAAGTTCGTCTAGGTAGGTACCACCGCTTTGCCAGTTATTCTGCCGCCAAGCAGTAGTGTGCAAGCAGTACTGTGTTCCGGTTTGAAGGGCAATGTAGCTAGTGAAATTACTGGGCAAATGAGACTTTATGATCTGATCTCACAGTCGTGTAATCTTATTACCAGACTGTGTTGATGTCTCAGGATGATGTGCGCATTGCAGCAGTCATGCGAAACTTTACATGTTGGAGTTCCGAGTGACACTGTTCTGTTATGGGCGGCCGTGTCACTTAACATCAGGTGAACGACTAGCTCGTCCCATCATTCAATAACATAAAAAAAAATCACAATTACCACACAATATATTTCATACATTAACAACGAATAAATCGACCGGGGCGAGAGTTAATGCAGTGCGTCTCCATCCGTATCATCCCGGCGGCGGTTGGATCACGGAGGTTTTAGTGGGTTCGAGTCCCACATACCCCCTGCCACCACCCCCGCGGTGACAGGGAAGTGCGAGGGCATTTCTCCCCCACAAAAAAAGGGTTATTAAATAATAGAAGAATCCCATAGGCTATTACAATAATGTCAGAGTTAAATAGATTAAAAGAAAAATTATTCACTATTATATTATCGGGACAATACTGCAGCAACAATGTTAGACCATTTGTCAAAAGAAATATCAAAATCAGCGTTGGCGTTGCGGAGTGCTTTGAGGTGGCGTAGAAGGCGAACCAGCGGAGACATCGCGCATTGCGCTTTTCTTTCTGTGCACAAATACTTGTCTCGCCACGGGAATCGAACCCGCCGCCTCTGGGTTATAAGCCGACCTGGTCCACAACCACACCACTGGCTGAGCTTATTAAACAATAAAAATCTTCCCAAATGCGATTTTTGCACGCACGTCAGTGCGTTCCAAAATCTTAGAAAGACAATAAAAAAATATTTTACATTATACACGACACACAATAAAATAAAATAACGATTGTCATTATATAGGGTTCGATTTTGGACGCATATGATTTCTTTTAGAAATAGAAATAGAAATATTTATTGGCCTTATAACACGTTGTTATACTGGGCAAGTCATTTTACATAATAAAAATATTATTTAACGAAATTAATTGGAAAAATATAAACATAAGGCAGAGAAAATTAAAAAATTTAAGAAATACCATTAAAACTGTTAAAACTGCTGTAAAAGAGCAAATAAAGCAATAAAATAAAATGAAACAATTGAAATAATGATAAATTAGAAGAATTAAAATTGAATAAAATTGAATCAAAATCTAACAAATAAAATGTAATAATAATATATTAAACATTATACGAGGAATATTCCGCGTCCTGCAAAAATGAAGATTCTGTTAGACGCTGATTCATAAACTCATTCAATGAATAAAATGGATTTTCTTCGCAGAACTTATTATTATTATTATTATTTAATAGACGAGCAGCATGACTGCTGATGTGTCTATATCCACAGTGTTGGATTCACTTTCAATGTTCATCCTTGTAACAGAGACAGTTTATTTGTTCGTAACCAGTTGTTGAGTCTGTTCTTAAAGTTATTCACAGAGGTGGCAGCAATGACCTCTTCTGGTAGCCTGTTCCAGTTGTGAACCACTCTATTACTGAGGAAGTGATGTGCAGATATGCAGTGAAACTTACTACAAATTTATTTTTAAATCTGAATAGGGTGTTTTCATCCCTAAAAGGCCTGGCTATTTAGAAAATCACAATACATACCGTTAGTCTCCATAGCTAGCGATGTACATATCCCAAGCTTGTCTTTAGGCAGTTTTACTTGTTTCCTTAGCCCGGCGTCGCCGACCAACCGTTCGTAGTCTTTGTTAGTGTACGCTAAATTGCTGTCTACACCTGGAAGTTTGAGTATGGTTTAAAAGGGTATTTGGAAAAGGAGTCTCTCTAGGCTTTGGGCCATACATATTATTACTTTCTTTTCTTTTCTAATATATAAAAGTAAAACGTTGTCTGTTTGTTTGTGTGGCTTTCACGCGGAAACGGTTGCACCAATTTTGATAGAATTATATGCTGGAGCTGGAAATGAAAATTTCCCGGAGAAAACGGATAAATTGCGGGTAGAACAGCGGGATGCCTCTGGTATTGCATAAAATAATATTAAAACCTTTTTGAAGTAAAACTTCTTTACGCACGCTTGACTTGGAGAGTAAGCCGGTGAATGTGTAACAAGGCCAACGTAAGTTGAAAGTTATTGGTTAACGTAGATCTCCATTGTCAACATAACAAAGTTAAAAGTTTGTATTATTATGTTGGTATGTTCAATAAATGAAAATTTACAATTGTCAAGACATTAAACAAAACAAAAACGAGGTTATACCGGCCGATAGATGGAGCTAAACTAACCCAGCCTTATTAATAAACGGGTATTAGTCTCGGATTAGTTACTTCAGCTTTTGTCCTTTTTTTGCTACTGGAATATTTAGCTCGAAAGAGACTTTGATAGTGTAACTAGTCTAAAGCTAGTTCGTGTTTATTAATAAGGCTGAAGAAGTTTTACATCAGTCGTGTGGTCTAAAGCACACTCGTTTTTTACTTACCGAATAAATACTTGGCAACTCGTTTCTTGGAGAGCATGAAGTCGTCGTCCATTAGTATGTGAAGGGTCACCGAGTTTTCCATCAGGTTGAGGTACATGGTCGACGAGTCCAACTGGAAACGAAACACTGATTTGTAAACATTTCTTTGATATTGATTGAACCGTTAATATTCAAAGTTATATCATTGTAATTGAAAGAATTAAGGAACAATTATTTTATCGGTTAAATTTTAAAATAATTGTAATTAGAATTTATAAAAATTAGTAGAGTTATATGTTCATGTTAATAATAAGCTAAATTTATGAATCACACTAATATTATAAAGACGAAAGTTTGTATGTGTGTGTGTTTGTGTGTATGTTTGTTACTCCTTCACGCTCAAACGGCTGAATGGATTTGGATAAAATTCGGTACCATGATAGCTTATACACTGGATTAACATATAGGCTACATTTTATCCCGGAAAAGTGAAATGTTCCCGTGGGGGAGCAAATAATTAAAATACTTTTTTACCGCGGGTGAAACCGCGGGGCGCTACTATTATATAATAATAGTAATAAAAGCACCCAACGATCACATACATAGATCCTGGATTCCGTGAATCTAGGGACCCAGAAACTACGATGACCTTGGTCCCACAACACCTAGACACCGAAAAAGGTTTTGAACTTTTTTCTGTGCACAAATACTTGTACTCGGAATCGAACCCACCGCCTACAGATTATGAGACAACCTGCTCTACCACCACACCCCTGAGACAGTCAACACAACGATAGGCGGTCTTATCGCCAAGCGTAATTTGTATAGTTACCGTCATATGTTCTTCGGTGCATTGAGAGCACGGCAGCAGTAAGAAAGTTTTCGGCACGGCGGCGCGGTAAGGCAGTTGGGTGGCAAAACTTAGTGCACCAAACATATCGGCGTGTGCGGAATTATTGCCGCGGGCTATGTCTGCTTTCTCTGTGAAACGAGACACATGTCAAAAACTACTACTAACTAAAAAGATTTGAAGTAAAACTTCTTTACGCACGCTTGACTTGTGGAGTAAGCTGGCGAATGCGTGATGAGGCGAACGGTAGTTTCGAGGGAGATAAATAAAATAACAAATATGTGTGGACATTTCACACAGCGCCATCTAGCCCCAAACTAAGCAAAGCTTGTACTATGTGCATCATACGTTAGTCCTGATTCGAAACCACAACCCTCAGTTCAGAAGGTAGGGTAGGTTTTTTGTTATTATGTGATGTGTACAATAAAGAGTTTATCTATCTATCTATGTGTGGAAATCACACACAACGCCATCTAGGCCCAAACTAAGCAAAGCTTGTACTATGGGAACCAGATAACTGATACAATACTTAGATACTTTATTGTTTGTAAATACATACATAGAATACAATATAACACCCAGACACAGAAAAAACATCGATGTTCATCACACAAATGTTTGTCCTGGGTGGGATTCGAACCCACAACCTACACAGTTCAGAAGGCAGGGTTACTACCAACTGAGCTATCGGACCAGTCATAATAAATTATTATAGATATAAATTAGTGAAGATAGAAAGAGAGTTACGTTTCGTATATTGCTGTAAGGACAAGAGAGAGAGAGAGAGAGAGGAAGTTTGTTTGCGTAGCGTTGATTTTTTCGTTCGAATTACCAAGTGCATAAAAATGTTTTGATTGAGTTCGAAATATAAAGAGATTTTCTAGGGAACTCGTGATAACTTTGAATTATTGAGTCGACTGTACCGATGGTAAAGCTGTCGAAATGCTGTGCGATTTCCATAGCGTTTGTAAACACTTTGTTGTTGACGTAAAGCGCGCGCGGTTTTTTGTACACGCCGCTGCCGCCGAAACCGACGATCGCATATCTAGAACAAAAAAAAAACATATTTAACTCACAATTCCAGCTCTTTAACCAGTTGAACGACGATGCACTACATAACAAATAGATTTATAACTGAAAGCTGCACACGTGGTGTGCGTTCGCCATGTCTTGAATTAATTTTCTCATATTTCGAATAAGTAGAAAAATAAATAATGTTGATTGTTTTAAGAACAGATCAAGAACAATATATATATATATATATATATATATATATATATATATATATATAAGAGAGATATATAAGAGATGAGATATATATAGTATAACAGAATGTGGTAAGTTTGTCGGTCATTTACAGATGAATGTGCACAAGAACTGCATGATCTCATTCCCCTATCACCATTCCACTACCGGAATACTAGACGCTCGGCTAAGCGCCATCCCTTCATAGTCGAAATACCACCTATACGTACCAAGCGGTTTGATTCCACGTTCATAATTAGAACAGCTAAAGAATGGAATGCCCTGCCAGCGTTTGTGTTTCCAGCGAAATATAACTTGGGCGTGTTCAAGAACAGAGTGAATAGGTATTTACTTGGCTAGCATGCTACACCTTCGATCGCATCGTCACTTCCCATCAAGTGAGAGCGTGGTCAAATGCTAGAAAAGTTTAGAGTAAAAACTTGTGTAACTCTGTAAAAATCCACGTAGATGTAAGCTAACCTGTTATCAGAAAGTCCTCCCGCTTGTAGCTTTGTATCGAACGTTTCCAAAAATAAGTCCATATTCTTGTTTTTCCTAATATTCCTGTTGCAGTGCTGCGCTTCGATTATGAACACAACGTCTGTGGATTGGGGAACGTATTCTAGGGCGTAGAATTCACCCTCCTCTATCATGTCGCCTTGAGGGGTGGTGCATCTGTAAAAAATCCACATCAATGTATAAGTACATATGTTGGCAATAAATAATTGAGCAAAGGGTTTTCAAATAGGCGGTAAACGAGACGACAGGTATCTAGAAAATAAGCATTTCCGGAAAATGTCCAAGTAAAAAGAAACCCTGCTATAAAGAAAATTCAAGCACATAATGTATGATATGTTTGTATGAAATGAAATAAAATTTATTGGCAAAAAAATAGTTGAACCAATCATAAAGGGGTGGAGCACCTGTTTCCCGTACTAGGCTCAAGGCCCGTGACACAGGAACCAGGACTCTTCCGTCGGAGACATATAATATGTGTAACATTGATTAATAATTACAAAGGTGTTAAATTAACGTTGCCTAATATTTATTCTGTTATAACAGAAGATAATACTTATATAATTAAAAATATGTATGCATATTTTATGGTGCAAATATGTGGTGAGTGAGGGTGTGTGGAGTGTAGTAGTATGCGAGGAGTGTGAGGGTGTGTGTGGAGTGTAAAAGTGTGCGCGTGTGTGTATAATAATTATAACGTCCAAAGATGACATATATAGACCCTGGACCCTAACTAAGATTCCCTGTCTAGGCTCCAGGAACTACGAGGACCATGGTCCCACAACATCCAGACTCAAAACAAGTATTTGCGCTTTTTTTTCTGTGTCGTCTGTCGACAGTTTTGATGTCATGTCAAGGTCGTGCGTTTTTTCGTGTGCTGGTCTAATGTAGAGTAAAATGCGCTGCTGTGATTGGTTGACTGGACAGTTTCTAATATCAAATACCCAAATACCTATTCATTTTTCTTTTACAGTTATGATAATATTTGACAATAATGTTTGGTGGGAACACACTTAAAAACAGCATGCTTTTGAAGATACTTCGTTTTTAACCCTCGACGTAAAAACGACGGGGTGTTACAAGTTTGACGTGTCTGTCTGTGGCATCGAAGCTCCCGAACGGATGAACCGATTTTGATTTATTTTTTATTTGAAAAGTGAATTAGTCGCAAGAGTGTTCTTACTTATGTTTCATGAAAATCAGTCCAAGATGGCCGCCGCCACAAAATGGCGGATAACATATTTTTTCACAATTCTCTCAATATGGGTATTATATAAATGGGTTTCACTAGTAGAATACTACACACTATGATAAATTCCAACTACAAGATTGGCCGCCGCCATAAAATGGCGAATTAATTTTTTTTCGTCGGGGGTTTTTTATTGCATATTGGGCACGTTGCCTACTGGTAGTGGTTAGTTTTTAAGTTCCCTTTTATTGTTATATGTTTTATTTATCTCTTACCTTTATGGCAAATTGAATTTTATATTTATGAACTCACTGTTGGCAATTGTTCGGTACATGCGTTGGCACGTGTTGCTGGCTGCACAGTTGCAGGTACGCGTTGGCCAGCGTACACGCGGAGACTCCCGACTGGCACTCCTCGTGGTACGGACGGGCGTCGATCTGTGCGTAACAACAAGCATAAGCGCAACTATAAAATATCTGCTAGGTGATTACGTAACTTGGTTGCAACCGATAGAAACATATTTGTCTTTCATTTGACAGTTTTAATACGCAGTTAATATGCATAGTTTGCTATGGAAATTTTCAAATTAGGAACGTAATTTCTCTCAATGCAACCAAAGTTTCGTGCTCACACCCCTGGTTTAAGTTACTTCCTATTATACGTATATAAGACAAGTATTTACAAAGAAAAATGCAACGATGATTGTATGCAACATAAAAGGTCTTGATTTTTTTGGCGGGAAAACGAAAAAGATCGCGTCGCCGCATTGTATTATTTTCCAAAACTTGTGTTATTTTCAGTGTTAGTGCATAAAATTGGTGGCATTCTGAATAGAGTTAAGTGCTGGATTAAAGGCGTGAGTGTGGGAAAGTGGTATAATGATGGTGAAACGTTTCTTTTCGTGTTGTTTCCGAAACTCCATAGAAGCTTCAAGTAAAGTTGCCACCACTTTACTAGGAGTATGACTTTGACTAGACTATGACTTGACTTCATGACTTCGACTATGACTTGACACATATTTGCGTGAAATATCATTAACTTGATAAATTATCAATTACTTGACACTGGCTTAATACACAAAAGTGTGGAGCCAAAACATATAAAAACAAAAGATCTGCTAGGCGATCACATGACTTGATTGCAAAAGAAACACTTTGTATGGATTTCCAAGTTTCAATGCGCGGTTTGTGTGCATAGTTTGCTATAGAAATCTTCAAATAAAGAACGATATTTCTCTAAATGCACCAAATGCACAATACCAAAGTTTCGTGATCTCACCCCTGGTTTAAGTTACTTCCTATTATATTATACAGGTATTTATTATATAGTATTATATATGTATGTATTATATAGGTAGTATTATATAGGTATGTATTATACAGTATATTATACGGGTACAGATACATAACAGGAGGGTAGAGACAAGTATTTACAAAGAAAAATGCAACGATGATTGTATGCAAAATAAAAGAAACAAGTGACCGAATTACGGCGAAAGTGTTTTTGGCACATTTCCTGGCAAAATTAGAACACGTGGAGTATTGAATTCAATATGACATGCAAATTTGCATCATTTTTAATATCTTGAAATTTTTTGTGACGTTCGTCGACAAGTTACAATCCTATTAATATTATAAACGCGATAGTTTGTGTGTATAGATGTTTGCTACTCTTTTACGCTTAAACGGCTGGACGGATTTGGATGAAATTTGGTATATAGATAGCTTATATAGTGAAATAAAAAAACCTAAGCTACTTTTTATACTAGGTAGTGAAAAATAGTACTTACACAAGAGAAACAAGGGTGAAGCGGCGACAGTTTATTATCAAAGAACTTCTCGCACTGAGTATCATTTTGGGGCCCTAGAGTCTCTAACACTCGGCCGGTAGGCGATAGATTCCAGCTGCGAGAGGCAGACGCCGCGTCGGATCTCGTGTTGTTGGTGAGCTGGATATCGTCGTATTGTTCGTTGTTGTAAGTACCTAGTAGACCGCCTAGACTGGCGTAGTACCAACCTGGAGGCAGAAATATGGTGGTTATTTTCTGGACATTTTTTGGAAAGAGAGATTTGGGAGGATTTAAATCTATTGATTTGTATAATTAAGGGGATATAGGTTATCCCAAAAATATTGCACCAGACTGGCGCAGTACCAACCTGGAGATAGAAATGTGGTGGTTATTTCCTAGACATTTTTTGGAAAGAGAGATTTGGGAGGATTTAAATTGAATTAATTTGTTTGCTCTGGGTGGGAATCGAACCCACAACCCACAGTTCAGGAGGCAGGGCTACTACCAACTGAGCTATCGGACCAGTCACTAACTGGGCTATCAGGCCAGTCACCAACTGGGCTATCGGGCCAGTCAAAGTTTCATGATCACCCCCTGGTCAGCCGCGAGCAGCCGATGGATGCAGGAGGCAAGCAGCCACTCAAAGTGGCTCTGTGGGGAGGACTATGATCTCGTCTGAAAATGCCACTTACCAGATACATCAAGTTTGCAAGTCCTAAACGACAAGTTGCACTGTATGTTCAGTCCGTTATTCCCTTGCACTGAGAGCGAGTCCGTCTGTCTATCCACTATTAGTCCGTCGACTAAAGCTGGCAGGCTTAGCACAACGTTCTCTATTGTCACTTGCTGGAAATATATATTACTTTTTAACAAAACACAATCAAAATTTATAAGTTTTAGTAAGTAGTATAGTAAGCCCGTAAAAGAGAGCAGAAGAGAAGAGAGAGAAAAGTGGCTTACACTTACTCCATGGGATGGTACTATGGGAACCAGATAACTAATTTGTGTGGACACCTCACACAGCGCCATCTAGCCCCAAACTAAGCAAAGCTTGTACTATGGGAACCAGATAACTGATACTAAGTATTGACTTAGATACTTTCTGTTTGTAAATACAATACATAGAATACAATATAACACCCAGACACAGAACAAACACCTATGTTCATCACACAAATATTTGTCCTGGGTGGGAATCGAACCCACAGTTCAGAAGGCAGGGTTACTACCAACTAAGCTATCGGGCCAGTCTGATAGAATACTTCGATACTTTTTGTTTGTAAATATTGTGGTGATTATAGCAAACCCTCCTATGATAAGCGTCCGAAGCAGCATTTTATGGAGCAGGCCTGTGTTCAGCAGTGGACGGCTTCCAGCTGTTCCAGATGTTTAGCAAAAGACAAATTCCCCTCACCTCGTTATACAAGTCGATATGTATCAAGTTCCTCCTAGTCAGCACCACTAGGTTATACTGTCCCTGCGCATTACTTTCCATCAGAACTGTGAAGTTGCCCATCCTATAGTCTTTGGAGAGTAGGAATGTACCCTCTTCTGTCACCGTAAAGACGCGCTTGTCAAATGTTATTAGAGTGCCTTGACCGGTCATCATTGCCATGCCTGAAAGAATAGCCTTTATGAGTAAGGCAATAGATGTCTTTGCAACAATGATGGATGAAAATCAAGGAATCTTATAAAGGTTACGTTTTTTATTTAAGGAAAGAGGTAGCGATCTTTGGAGATAGACTGGAAATAGTATGTCATTCAAGTACTTTTCGATATGAAATGAAGGCGACTGAAGTCAGTTCATTACCTTTTTTTAAAAATTATCGTTTTTTATTTAAATAGCGCTACTGTAAGGTACATTACTTTTAGTTTTTGTGACCACTTATTGGTAATGGGTAGCGTTCTGCTTAGTTTCTATTATATGTATATGAATGTAAACTATTATTATGTTTACGTAAATTGTGGCAAGTGGGTTACATGCCAGTGATTTAATAATAATAACGCCCAATTATAAACATAGATCTTGGGCCCTAACTCGAATTCCGTGTATGTAAGGACCCAGGAACTACTCGTACCATGGTCCCACACACCCAGACTCAGAACAAGTATTTGCGCTTTTGTTCTGTATACAAATTTGTCCTTGTTGGTGAGTGACTTATTGAATGGTGGCAGTAGAATTAGTTTCTTGGAAGAAAATTCTATGAGAACTGAAGGTTTGTGTGTAAGTAACTGACAGAAGAAATATGCAAGTATTTTATAGGTAGCATGCTACACCTTCGACTGCATCATCACTTCCCATGTGAAAAAGAAGCCAAAGGCCAAAGGCATATGTAAAAATTGTAGGTAAGTGTCTAACAAGACATACCCTCTCATTGGTTGCCTGTCGATCATTTGTTTAATAATTGGCCCTTTTCCACCAATGAGCGTACACTATTCGGTGTGTTAAGTTGAACGTGAGTTTGACAAAAGTACGAGAAACCGGGGCTCAGCCATAATTCAGTCTCATTTCAGTCAGTTCACTCAGTCATAATTGAAGGGATGAGATCAAGAATGGTTTAACTGATTTTTTTCACAAAATGACTTATGGGTATCGTTGGATTCAGCGTGAAATTATCTACAATAATACATTCTCAAAATACTGAAATGAGGCTTAAATCTCGAGATTGTCAGTCTAAAAACGGTTTATCTGACACAGGAATACAGTTCGCTTAGCATAAAAACATTATTATATTATATTTTTACATTTAATTGGGCGAATTAGTAAAATATTTTGTATTTTAAAATATAATTAATAAATTTTAAAGCAACTGAAATATAGATAAACCTTTTCTATTACTTAATAAGCACTCTAAATTCAAATGAATCCGTTGAAGTTTAAAGTCAATTTTCTCGAAACTATAAATTTGTCAGTTAAACCCTTTTTGATCTCACCTTGAATTGACTTACCATCAAACGGCGGCAGTAGATTATTTAGGTCCAAATACGGCGTGATCTCGTAATAATACGACCAGATGCTCTTGTTAGACGTCAGCCATTCATCGATGAAGTCCCTTACGGCGCGGTACTCGGATATCTCACTGAAGTCGGGAGTGTCGTTGAAGGCGTGCCAAGAGAACGGCAGCTTCTGTTCGAGCAACACTTCACCGGTGCGAGGGTCGAAGATGAAGTTAGTTTTTGGTGTTCGGTGTCTGCGGAAACGGGAAACGTTTCGTTATAAACTTTATAGTGCTGACAAATAATGAGTGGAACTTGTTTACAGTTAATAAGCAGCACGGGTAGAATGATGTAGAATAAATCAAAATAAATTATTTTTTAGCAAGTTTTTATTTACTTTTTAAGTATTTTGTATGCTTCTCGGCAAACCCTTTAATTTGATTAAAGAGTTCAGAACTGCTTTATTACAATATATGTTTCCTTTATTGGTGAAAGTTATATCAGCTTATTTTACCAATTAGACAGTCAAAAGTAATTTTTTTTTGCAAATAGGTTATTATTAGCACTTTTTCAAGTCGAAATGGGATTAAGTACCAATGACTAATTTAAGTTACTCAGTAAAGTACTTACATTTCTTCATACTGTAGCGCAGTCTTGGCCAAGTCGGTGAGTTTCGCGTACAGTATTTCGCCGATCGTCTCTAAAGCTTCACCGATCAAGAAGTAGTCGTACCACCATTTTAGACGTTCGTAAGCTTCTACGTACTAAAAAAAGAATGTTTCAAAAAGAAGTTAAAATAAAAATAGGAAAATCTATTTCTTCAGTTAAAGTTAAAATAATACCTCACGTATGTAAGTTGATTTACATTTATTTCTTATTTTAAAACTTTAGAAATACATATTGTAAAGATAAAACGGGTCTATTCGCGTACAAAAATTATTATCAAAACAAAAAATCATCAAAAAAATCAAAAATCATTTGTTTATTTGCAAGAATACACAATATACAATTTGGCTACAAGGTCACATAGTATAAGTAGTGGCTATATACATATATGTTACATTGGCCGTGGTCACGAGGGGACTTAAACGCGAATAGATTCGTTTTAATATGTGTTCAAGTCGCGAAGGTTTAAAAAAATTTTAGAAATGTACACCTTAAACATTTAATTTTTTCAATTAGGCAGATTGTGATACTTGGTGATCTAAGATACATTTCGGTTGATAAATTTGAGCGGCACGCGATCAATATCATTCATAACACCAACGAATTCTTAGAAATCTACAAACCAGCCGCTCAGTAAATTAACGTCCTAGTAAATTAAGTTCCTAAGTTTGCACTTACCCTATGACGTACCTACTGTAGCATATTTAAGTGTGCCCTGGAGAAATAAGCGCGAATAAGGTCATTCGTTTGAGAACCACAATGCCAGTACTGCGACAAGCAGCAAACTTATAATATCCCTTGTTTTCGACGGCGGGGTTAAGAATACAAAAAAACCATTCCTTACCTTATCACGAACGTAAACCACGTGTGGTGTCTTCAAGAAGTTTTGCCAAGCGTTTCTGAACTCTGCGTAGAGTTGCGTGATTTCATCTTTGAATGGAATGTACTTCTCGATTTTACTCCAAAGCGTATTCCATATCTTTTTGCTGTATTTCTTTATGTTAGTTATGAGGTCATTGTTTATGAGATCTTTGTAGATTCTGGAAAAAATACGAACAAATAAAATTTTGTGCTTTGATTGTGACCACATATTACAATATTTTTGGTATTTTTTTGCCTTAACCAAGTCAGTTGTGACTAAGTGGTAGGACTTTTCTGCAAAGTTCGTCTAGGTAGGTTTTTTTGCCCCCGTAATTGCGCTTTTTTTTCTGTGCAGAAATACTTGTTCTGTCGCGGCAATCGAGCCTGCCATCTCTAGATTATGAGCCGACCTGCTCAACCACCACACTAAAGAGGCTATCTAATGTGAATAGACTCTGTCTGAAACTACTGAACCACAGCTTCGCCCGCGGCGTGGCCTACGGGAAAATAATAAAACCACTCATTTCACCCTCTTAAGGGTGGAATTTCGAAACATCCTTTCTTAGCGGATGCCTACGTCATAACATCTACCTGCATGCCAAATTTCAGCCAGATCCATCCAGTGATTTGGGCTGTGCGTTGATAGATCACTATGTCAGTCAGTCAGTCACCTTTGAGTTATATATATTTAGAAGAAGATATCCATGCAAAGATTCAGGACATTGCAGGGCAAGGAAGGAAGGAAACTTACTTGTCCATCTCATGTCCAAATGTAGAGACATAGTTGAAGTAAGGCGAGTCGGTCAGTTCCTGAGTCCTATTGTAGAAGAAGTCCATGATCCCCTTCCCGATTGCAAATACGAAGGACTCTGTGTAATGGAGGACCTTGAAGAATAGCGGTTCTATGGACTTTAGCAGCTGGTGCCAGTACTTTGAGAGCCTGCTCGTCGCGTTTACCCATGTTACCTTGGAAAATTAATAAAGATTCATAAAAAAGCTATAAAGTGCAAAAATCAGGAACAATTGCCTCATCATCATCATCAACAGCCTAGACGACCGCTGAACACAGGCCTACACAGAGCACCACTTTTAGCGGCTGCTTGCCTCTTGCATCCATTGGCTCCCACGGTTTTTACCAGATCGTCGGTCTAACTAGTGGGGTACCTACGCTGCATCTAACGGTCCACTCAAGAACCTTTCTTCCCAATCTGTAGTCAGTTCTGCGAGCAATGTAGCTAGCCCATTGCAATTTTAACTGGCTAATTGTAAGATCTATATCGGTCACCTTAACTCTCTTGCGGATCTCTTCATTTTGGATCTTAGAGTATACACGGAGGCATGTAATTCACTCTTTTCCTTAAATGTATGTACTCAGACCATGCTATAGAATATTCGTACAAGGTCCAATAAAAAAAAATGTTTTAGTTTGAGTGCCTTTTAAAATAACTGCATGACAGCCGTAATGTCTATTTAACGGAACACACAGCGCGGGCACCGGCTGAGTGCTTTGTAAATGTCTCGTAGGCAATAAAACACCTGCTTTGTTCAATGTCACAAGGCTTTAGAATTTAAATTTGGTAATACCTGGATTTAAGTTTTATTTCATAAGTACTTTTTTATTTAGTTATATGGGAGCATTCTATAGCATGGACTGAATACATACATTTAAGGAAAAGAACGAATTAAATTCCACCTCGTATATGTTTAGTCATACGAAACACAGTACAAAGAAACTTAATTTCAAACATACCTCCCAATACTCCAAAAACTTCATATGCAGGTCTCTAATGAAGTTATCGTACTGCAGTATCATAGCTTCAAGTCTCGCCGATACGAGCTCCATGAAATCTGCATCCAACACCTTATTAGCCGACTGGAGGAAATTAGAATACGCCATCTTTATAGTATCCACTACATATGTCAAACTGTCTTTTATAGATCTGCTGGTGTTGCCCATCATTCCCCACATATCGTTAACAATTCCCGGGAGACTTTCCAAATGATTCCTAATCGCCATTTCGTCTAAAATCTCATACGTGAATACTACAACATCTTTGACGTAGAAATCGTTGTTGTTATATGAATCATTTAGGAACGTTTCGAATTCGTCCAAGTCATCTTTAATCACGTGTAAATCGTTCAAATCGTCGAGTAAATCTCTGATTCTCGGTTTCGCGTCTGACCATATATTTCTGAGCGCTAAATGGGCCTCCATTGGAGCTTCTTTCAATATCATAAGAGTATCGTTTAACTGGCTGTAAAGCATTTTCAATGTGTATACGGCGGTAGATTTAACTTCGCCAAAGATCTGTGGCCTCCAAGCGATTTTGCTGGTAAGGAGGCGGGAATGGTTGAGGCGAATATAGGATGCTAGGTCGACGGTTGTGACGTCATCGAAATCTCGCCATGCGTCCACTTTGGCGGAGCGGGTGTCTACTATACGGCCTATCATGTGGTAGGATATGTCTGTAAAGTAACAAAATTAAATAAATAATAAGATATAATAATCGTCAAATAAATAATAAAATATAATAATCGTCAAATAAATAATAAAATATAATAATCGTCAAATAAATAATAAAATAAAATAATAGGTTTATTACACTAATATTATAAAGGCGAAAGTTTGTATGTGTTTGTGTGAATGTGTGTATCTTTGTTACTTCTTCACGCTCAAACGGCTGAATGGATTTGGATGAAACTCGGTACCAAGATAGCCTACACACTGGATTAACATATAGGCTACATTTTATCCCGGAAAAGTGAAATTTTCCCATAGGATGAGCAAATAATTAAAATACTTTCTATCCGCGGGTGAAACTGCGGGGCGCAACTATTTTACAATAAAGTTACATGAGTTTAAATGGTTGCAATTTTATTATAGTAAGTGATTATGCGTTTTTATAACCTTGTGCCAACATATTTGATCAACTTTATACTGTTAGAGTAACTATAATATATAGTAACACAATAAACTATAATATAATAGTTAAATATACTACAATCATACCAAATACTATAAAAATGCTGGCACTTATTCGATTGACATGGCAAATCAGCTAATATGCAATGTGCCAGCAATAGAACGACATAAGGACATACAAAATTATTAATTGAAAAAACAAAATGTTTGGGGCCCTGAATGTAGATGTTTCATAAAGACAATATGTCTAATTTCTAGATAACATATAAGAAATTTACGGTTAAATATTCTCCATTTCGAAGGAAAAATTCCATAATTCCCACTCAAAGCAAAAAAGCAAAGTCAAGCAGGAATTACTTCTTTGTATCACCATAATTGAGCTTTCTAATACTCCAAGTATTTTATAAAGTTCCATAATTAAAAAATAAAATAAAATGTCGAAGAATCTCTCCGGATTTTTACTTATTCTTTTTTTACTTACCATCAGTGCTATTGAAATGAGCTACGAACGACTTGTCCTTCATAGAGAGTGTGGCCATTCCCGTATCGTTCCCCGAGGTGCGCATTACGCACGACTTGACGTTGTACTCCGGGTATGTGAGCTCCCATGTACCGTTCATTTTATATGAATAAGTTTCATTTTCACGCTGAAATTGTGAATTATTTATATAATTTTTTATATATTTTTTTTGTTTATATGTTTTTTTACTAGGTGGTAGGACTTTGTTGCAAAGTTCGTCTAGGTAGGTACCACCGCTTTGCCAGTTATTCTGCCGCCAAGCAGTAGTGTGCAAGCACTACTGTGTTCCGGTTTTAAGGGCACTGTAGCTAGTGAAATTACTGGGCAATTGAGACTTTATGATCTGATCTCACAATCGAGTAATCTTATTACCAGACTGTGCTGATGTCTCAGGATGATGTGCGCAGTGCAGTGTCGCCCGAAACTCTATGTTTTTGGGTTCCGAGTGACACTGTTCTGTTATGGGCGGCCGTGGCACTTAACATCAGGTGAACGACAAGCTAGTCATATCATTCAGTAAAATAAAAAAAAAAAATTGTTTTCATTTTGTCGGTTGAAATGTTTAGGGTAGCCAATTCACAACAATTCAAGTTTTCTGAGGAATTTGTCGTTCAACTTGATTTTGAAATAATAGGTCTTTACCTATGAAATTGCCGTATTGCAGTACAGACTTTTTCAAACAAAAAAAAGTTTTGATTGGCTTTGAATTCTAAATTCAAATTAATTTTGTTTTAAAAATATGACATTCTATTTACAATATAAGTCTTTTGTTTATTGATTAGCGTTGTATTTTCATTACATTTCAACATTTTTCCTCATAATGGATACTTTGAAATTTCGTGTAATTATGGAATATGAGTTCCGTCGTGGCACCAACGTGGCACAAACGACACGTAACATCAACGACGTTTACGGAGAGAACTGCACAAACGAACGTACAACCCGTTATTGGTTTGCTCGGTTCCGTTCTGGGAATTTTGACTTGAAAAATGAACCTCGTGGTCGTCCGGAAACTTTGGTCAACAATGATGAATTAAAGGCGATTGTGGAAGCTGATGAATCTCAATCTACAGCTGAGCTGGCAGCAGCTTTTGATGTTAGCATCAAAACAATATTGGTCCATTTGCGACAGATTGGCAAGATAAAAAAGCTTGATAGATGGGTGCCCCACGAACTTAACGATCGCCAACGCAACGTACGCGTCGAGACTTGCCTTGCGCTGCTTAACAGGCACAGAAATGAAGGAATTTTGAACCGAATTGTTACGTGCGACGAAAAATGGATTCTTTTTGACAATCGAAAGCGCTCAGCAAGTTGGTTAGGTCCTGGTTCGGTACCAAAGCAATGTGCAAAACGAAAAATGACCCCTAGAAAGGTGATGGTCACAGTTTGGTGGTCTAGTGCTGGTGTGATTCATCATAGCTTTTTACAAAACGGCGAGTGCATTACTGCAGATGTGTACATTGAAGAACTGACCACAATGATGGCGAAACTCGCACGTCTGCAACCAGCTTTGGTCAATCGGTCGTCTCCACTGCTACTTCACGACAACGCGCGACCCCATACTGCACAACAGACCGTCTCTAAGCTGCATAAGTTGGGTTTGGAAGCTCTCCCTCATCCGCTATACTCACCAGATCTTGCGCTTACCGACTATTACTTTTTCCAAAATTTGGACAACTTTTTAGCGGGAAAAAAATTCAATTCCCGAGAGGCAGTACAAAACGCCTTTGAAGAGTTTGTTGTCTCCCGTCCTGCTCATTTTTTCAAGAAGGGCATCCATAAACTGCCACAGCGTTGGCAAAGATGCATTGATTGCAGGGGTGATTACTTTGAATAAAAGAAATAAATAAGTTCGAAAAAAAAATACTTTAACTTTTTTCAAACAAAACGGCAATTTCATAGGTAAAGACCTAATATGAACGAAAAGGACTGCCAAATCAGGCAGAACAGGGCCCGTACCGTGAGCTCTTAGCGCGAGTCTGAACTGATTCGCTTTGATTTTCGTCTCACTTTTTCTCTAGCCGAGAGAGCAAGACGAAAATCAAAGCGATTCAGTTCAAGCTCACGCTAAGAGATCACGGTACGGGCCTAGGCAAGAATTGACAAATAAAACAATTGAGTCAGCATGAACAATTTTTTGGTTTTTTGGTAAAAAATTGTTAGATAACCCTTGTCCTATTGTAAAACCAATATTTGATTGTTTTTTTTTGTCTGTGTGGTTTTTATATCAGACCAATATATTCATAAAATGTTGGACATTTGGACTATTATACTACTGCCACCGGAAAACAGACCATGGATGAATCCTCATGTAAGAAATATACGGAAACAATCTATGGAAAATAGTTAAACAGTAAAATATCTGAAATTAGGTACGGATAAAAATGACACCAGTAATTTAAAAAAACAACACTTACCTCCCAATTAACAAAACTCTTGGACATATCAATCAGCAGCTGATTATTCCGTAACTTCGTATCAAACAATGACTTTTTGAACCTGTACAAGTTACTAAAATAGTACCATCTGCTGTGTATATTAACATCGGATTTCATATCCAAGTCTAAGTTCGTAGATGGATGCGTACAGGTTAAGGCGAAGGAGTAGTCTCTGATTGGTCCGTTGGAGTTGTCAGTTAGAATTGAGTTCAGTTTTAAATATTCGTTGTCGTAGTCTGAGTACTGTAGCTCGAGTGATACGTTGGACATGATCGCTGGTGTGCTTATATACTGCCCTTTTAGGTTGACATCCTGAAACACAGATGAATGTTACATTTTGAAATAACTTGTCTATAAAATTTGACAGCCTCGGTGGTGTGGTAGTTGAGCAGGTTGGCTAATAACCTGGAGGCAGCGGGATCGATATCCTCGACAGGACAAAAAGTAAGTATTTGTGAACAGAAAAAGTGTAGAAGTCCTCGTAGTTCCTGGGTCCCCAGATACAGGGGTCTTTAGTGAGGGTCCAGGCTCTATGTATATGATCGATGGGCGTTATTATTATTATTATTAACAATAAATAAATATTTTCACGTGAGTTGAAGTTGCTATTCGATTCTGTTTGATCCATCATGTATATTTCATATCCATCTACGAAAAAAACTTTATGTCGTGTACAAAATAATACTTTTATTGAATGGTGATAAATAAGAACTTAATATCCATTTTCTGTAGTCACATTGTGGTTCTAGAAATATCCTTAATATTTTAAGAAAAAATGCCTGTATTTGTAATACACCAAATGAAGTGCAAAATTTTACATTGTTCCAGTTAGAAAAGATATATTTAAGTACATACTTCCCTTTTTTCAAAATATTTTAGTTGATTTCCTATCAGATTTAAGTTGACACAAATAACGGAATCTCATTCACACTTCAAACAAAGAATATATGCAAAATACACCGACTTAAATTCAAAATTTTATATTATTAAAATCCATACCATAAAAGAAAATATTTAAGTATATACTTTCCTTTTTATCAAAATATTTTAGTTGATTTATTATCAGATTTAAGTAGACACAAATAACGGAATCTCATTCACACTTCAAACAAAAGTATACGCAAAATAAATAAAAAATTACCTTTCTGAACGAAGGGTGCGATAGCTCCAAATCGACTTTATGCAAACTACCCTCCTTATAGGGCGGATTTTCCCACACCCCTCTCAACTCAGCCGTCTTATTCTCTTCCTTAACATTCCAGTTCAGGGTGGCCTTGCCGTCCAGCAGCGTGTCTTGTAAGTGGTACAGAGCTACGAGGTTGAATGTCCGAAGAGGCCATAGCACGTTCATTATTATCTGTTGCGATTCTGTGTCAGCCTAGAAACGTGAATGGAGAATTTTGGATGAAAAAATTAGGTGCAACTATTTACTGGTGTCGATTCTGTGTCGCATTCTCTAAAACTAAAGTAAACTTAAAGTATGGCGTTACTCTTCTGATAAAGGGGAAATGAAAAAGACGGAAATATGTTAATTTCGTTTAGCTTTAGAGAATGCGACACAGAATCGACACCACTATGCTACTATAGCTCGCGCAAAACTTTATTAGCTCTCAGATGTTAGGCCCGAGTCCTAAACTGCGCATGGTACAGTCGAGTGCATTGTAAAAGCGGCCATACAGTAACTATAATATACGTACTGCGACCATCCGCGCTAACTTACGAGAAATCATAAAGTTTAGCGCGAGCTATATCAGACATGAATCGATTTCATTAATAAAATTATCGTTCTTGGGGCTAGAAGAAGCTGTGTGAAATGTCCACAAATATTATTTAACTTCATTTATTTATTTTATGTCAAAATAGCGCTTGAGATTGTGTTAATTTCGCGGGGTATTTTTGTAGGTAACGTTAAAAAATGTGTATTAAATGGTTATTGGTTTAGAACACCAGTCTGGCTTAATTTGTAAAAAAATTTGATATCGCTAAAAATTTGGAGCACTACTTTGATAAAGTATTTTATGGGGGTCATTAGTACGATTTTTTAAAAGGAATACCAAACTATTTAGTTACGTTTTTTTTTTGTTTGGCTTCACAATTTTGTGTATTTAGCCAGTGTCAAGTAATTGATAACTTCTCAAGTTAATTAATACATATACGAGTATGTGTCAAATCAAGGCACAGTCCAAGTCATCAAGTCAAGTTATACTCTTAGTAAAGTGGTGGAAACTTTGCCACCAATTTTATGCACTAACACTGAAAAGAACGTAAGTTTTGGAAAATAGTACAATGCGGTGACCGATCTTTTTCGTGTTCCCGCCCAAACCCTAGTTACGTTTTATTTGGTAATTGCTTTTTTAGTTTTACTTTCTGCTTGCATTATTTATCGTCTACCTGTATATTGGTTATTATATATATATATATATATATATATATACACTTACAGTGGTCATATTAGTGACGTGCAGGTCATAATTAATCCAAACGTCTTCAGCCCACTTGGCCTTACTCCCTTGCTTCAGTTCCTTGTCTACTGCCTCGTAGTGGTTATCAAAAGTCCACGTTCGGTTCCCGTGGATCGCCATTAGCTTTAGATTCTTGCCGATGTCATAAGTGAAGACGTCAAGTTTGCCGGTCACATTGAATTTGGTAGCATCATGGAGATGGAATACCGTTGCTTGTTTTACGTCCTGGGAAATGTCATCTTTATAATAGTAGATGCAAGGTTTAAAATATGTTTGAAGTTTAGCACTATGAGCATAAGGTTTTCGCAGATTATAACAGATTGTCGCTTGTTTTACTTCCTGGTTATAAATAGTAAAAAACATTACGTGATTAATGGACATAAGGGGTTATTGTAAAGTGCAAATATGTGTTTGTTAATGCGTTATCTTCAAAAAAAAAAAAAAACATTTTACAAAGTTTTATGATACAGATGCAAAATGTAAGCTGCGTTTCAAATGTATTGTTTTGCAACAACCTGTTTAATTTGTATGAGTTTTCTTAAACACACGTAAAAGTAGTTGAATAAAAGAAACAACAAACATTGCTATATAAAAAGGACCATCCCTAATGGAATCTGGAATCGGAACATTCGTAAACATAAATACACAACAGTTTTGGAGAAAAAAATCAATATTTTTGGAGAAAAACACAGTTTTAAGGAAAAAAAATAGCATTTTTGGAGAAAAAAAAAACAGTATTTTTGGAGAAAAAAAAAAACAGTATTTTAGAGAAAAATAGCAACAATGTACTTACAACATTCCCCGTTTCATCATACTCATGCACATATTTGATTCCGACAGGCGTGTGTGCGTTTTCGACCTCTATATCCGTGGTAGAAATATCTAGGTTCCGTTGACTCTTGCTCACCACTTGGTTGAAGCAACCTTTCACAAATCTTTCGCCGTCAAAGTCTATTGTTGCGTTGCCATTGCTGGATTTGTCTCCTGTAATTGAAACGTTTAACTGTTGTGACTTTATCGAAAATTTATCGATAATATTATTCAGCTAGTGTGAATACTGCTGGATATTAGTTTTTTTGATCTATGAGCCTCGGCTTTTATTCCTTATCTTTGACACTTATTAGTTAATTTCTACCTCTGCATAAGTCATCACTCTAAATGATATCGACAAATCGCCTTATCGTGTATAACTATCGATAAAAAATATATCGATAGTCTTACAATACTACACATAACACCTCGTTAAATTGAGTATTCTCACTTCAGTAAGCCACATATAGTTAGCTGTATATACAGATTACAAATATTTATAATAGGTCTTTACCTATGAAATTGCCGTATTGCAGTACAGACTTTTTCAAACAAAAAAAAGTTTTGATTGGCTATGAATTCTAAATTCAAATTAATTTTGTTTTAAAAATATGACATTCTATTTACAATATAAGTCTTTTGTTTATTGATTAGCGTTGTATTTTCATTACATTTCAACATTTTTCCTCATAATGGATACTTTGAAATTTCGTGTAATTATGGAATATGAGTTCCGTCGTGGCACCAACGCAGCACAAACGACACGTAACATCAACGACGTTTACGGAGAGAACTGTACAAACGAACGTACAACCCGTTATTGGTTTGCTCGGTTCCGTTCTGGGAATTTTGACTTGAAAAATGAACCTCGTGGTCGTCCGGAAACTTTGGTCAACAATGATGAATTAAAGGCGATTGTGGAAGCTGATGAATCTCAATCTACAGCTGAGCTGGCAGCAGCTTTTGATGTTAGCATCAAAACAATATTGGTCCATTTGCGACAGATTGGCAAGATAAAAAAGCTTGATAGATGGGTGCCCCACGAACTTAGCGATCGCCAGCGCAACGTACGCGTCGAGACTTGCCTTGCGCTGCTTAACAGGCACAGAAATGAAGGAATTTTGAACCGAATTGTTACGTGCGACGAAAAATGGATTCTTTTTGACAATCGAAAGCGCTCAGCAAGTTGGTAAGATCCTGTTTCGGTACCAAAGCAATGTGCAAAACGAAAAATGACCCCTAGAAAGGTGATGGTCACAGTTTGGTGGTCTAGTGCTGGTGTGATTCATCATAGCTTTTTACAAAACGGCGAGAGCATTACTGCAGATGTGTATATTGAAGAACTGACCACAATGATGGCGAAACTCGCACGTCTGCAACCAGCTTTGGTCAATCGGTCGTCTCCACTGCTACTTCACGACAACGCGCGACCCCATACTGCACAACAGACCGTCTCTAAGCTGCATGAGTTGGGTTTGGAAGCTCTCCCTCATCCGCCATACGCACCAGATCTTGCGCCTACCGACTATTACTTTTTCCAAAATTTGGACAACTTTTTTGCGGGAAAAAAATTCAATTCCCGAGAGGCAGTACAAAACGCCTTTGAAGAGTTTGTTGTCTCCCGTCCTGCTGATTTTCTCAAGAAGGGCATCCATAAACTGCCACAGCGTTGGCAAAGATGCATTGATTGCAGGGGTGATTACTTTGAATAAAAGAAATAAATAAGTTCGAAAAAAAAAAACTTTAACTTTTTTCAAACAAAACGGCAATTTCATAGGTAAAGACCTAATATAATACAATAATTATTTCTATTTTTTAAATATTTTATTTATTTATTTGACAGCCTCTGTGGTGTGGCGGTTGAGCAGGTTGGCCCGGAGGCACCGGGTTCGATTACCGCGGCAGGACAAGTATTTGTGCTCAGGAAAAAAAGCGCAAATACTTGTTCTGAGTCTGGGTATTGTGAGACCATGGTCTTCGTAGTTCCTGGGTCCCTAAAAATGGGAATCCAGGTTAGGGTCCAGGATCTATGTATGCGATCGTTATTATTATATTAATTATTATTATTATTTATTTATTTACTTACCTTGTATGTAATAATACTGCGTGTTAACCAAATGCTGCGTGCTCAATGGCACGGACATAGAAATATCTCCGGTTTGCGTGAAGCCGCCATCTTGTTTCGAGTAGTAGTGGGTTGTGTTCACGGACGCGGACTTGTTCGGCCAGAACAGATCGATTTTGTTGTCCGAGTGCTCTTCCAAGTTGTTTATCTGTAGAAAGTTTAATTTTTATTTGTAAAAAATGTTAACAGCACATCCTAACAGTCAACTAAGGCTTGCATATAAACTTGCACAATATAAAATGAGCAAAGTCTAAGGACTCCCTTATCTATGGAACTAAAGAACCACAGCTCCAAAGAGCCGCAGGAAGCCAATCTCTGCCTTAGACCAAGATCAAGACTCAAGGGCCTTACCAGAGGATATACATCTAAAAAAAATTACCACAGAATAAGCAACGCATTATTGGCAAGTCTTGTGTCACAGATGTCCATAGGCTGTGGTGACCTCTTCCATCAGGAGGTCCACCATTTGCCACTTCTTCATCAGCCGGAATTTACAGTTGCACATAGCCTCCTCCATTAGGGAGGCGGGAGTTAAAATTGGCTTTTGTGGCTTGCTAATAGGCATGACGAAAGATTTTGAAATCCTCTTCCGTAATGTGGGTATACATTTACTATTTACGAAAAAACCTTTATTTCGGTAATAAACTTAATTTTAACCAAGATTAAAGCCATTTTCATAATATTTTTTAAATGCGGCGCGAAAACAGCTCGAGGTGTCATGGCGTCGGCTCTGACGTCACTCCTAGGTGTTTACCTACCGCGTAGACACAATGACATAAACATGTCATTGTGTCTACGCGTAGCGAAGAAAGTAAATAACAAAATCAATCCAAATGCGTATATTCACAACAGCAAAAATCTACGTGTGACGTCATGCGCTGTGATTGGCGTTTCAGTCAAAATGGCCGATCGCAGTATTTTAATGTTTTATTTTATTGAAAATCTAAGTAATCTCAATATTTTTAATAAAACTAAACCAGTGTTTCAACGTTATTTAATATAAATTTTACCCTAAAAACATTAAATCGACCATTTTTTGATACTGTCGTCATGCCTATTATAGCACAAAAATGCGAAGACTAGCTCTATCTGCTAGTCTTGTCAAAATACTTACATCGAATATGGACTTCAGCCAGGGAAGTTTCTGGAAGGGCGTGGTGAAGTTGAAATGTCCGTCGGTGTGCTTAACGCCTCCGTAACGTAGATCTATCTCGCCGATTGCAGTGCGTGACGGCTTGTATATCTCCCCTCTGGGAAAAAAGGGGACTTTAGTCTTTGGTACCAACACCCATCCGCACTAGTCTATGAAAATACCACGTAAATATAAGCAACACTTTCTCTCGGGTTCTCGAACATTAGTTAAATACGTGTCAACTTTTTTTTTACCGACAAAGTGCCTTTATTCTTTCGACTACATACTATACAATGGTATAATAACTAATACTAAACATTACCTAATACAAAAATAAAACATTTGAACTATGTACTGGCCGCGATGACCTATACAGTCCAAATGCTTCAGCCCACTGCTAAAAAATATATACACACTACATATAGTGTCAACTTGGCAGACACACCATATACTGAACGCTCATTGGTTGCTTGTTGATCATCGGCTGTCCTCAACCAATGGGTGTACACTATTTGGTGTGTTGACTTAACACGAGTTTGAAAACCGTACGAGAAACCGGGAGCTGGAGGGATAAGTACGATCTTAGGAGCAGTCAGATTAGTAGTAGTCAGTAGCATAATAATAACTTTTTAAAATATTGGGAGAAGCCACTGATTCCTGAAATACAGTTTAAAAACTAGTTCGGGAATCTATGGATTCATTAAATATAATGTAATAATATTTATGTCAATAAACATTTTTGTATTTGTATTTTGTATTAAACATAAATGCAGATGACCATAAGAAACATTCATGACATTGAATATAAACAATACAGATGGTACTTACTTGACAATCTTATATCCATGCACTGTGTCCAATTGATAAGTTCCTGTCATATGCAGCGTCGGTTCTTCAACATACAGCGGTGAGGTGAGAGTGTAGTCAACGTAATTCGACCCGTTCGTGTCCCATTTGTATGAGAGCTGGTTGTCTATATGCTGGTATTGAGATTCAGCTGTCCAGATTATAGTAGAGTTGGTGTCGAAGCTTCCATCTAGCTTTAGTAGCTGGAAAAATCATGAACTTTGTGATCGTAAAATATTTAATGTACCGAGGAGAATGCTGCCCATACCCTGGATAATCCGGATCTTACGGTATCCACGGGAAGAGATGGGGACCAGATTATTCTTGCGCCGGCTACCTTAAAAAGTTTTAGGCGGTAATTATTCCTTACCTTTCCTTTGACCCCAGTGATGATTTTAGTGACGTCAGTCCTGTATTCCGCGTCCAAAGTGTTAGTGGGTTCAATCGCAGATCCTATGCGTCCGTCAATGTACAGAGTGTGTACATCCACATTTGGTTTTGGTAGAATCACGTTCAGTAGAAGGTTCACTCGTTCACCCATTACCGCGCCGAATGAAGCGTTTGCACCAATTCTGAATGAAAATAATAATTTGACCAAAGAAAACAATACAGTGGCATGATATATGTGTATATATAAATGTGAAACTCTGAATCCCACGCTAGGGCAACCTGTATCGTGGGATTTAGCGACGTATTAATTATTATTATTTTGTGAAGGCAAACATCTCAGTTTCAACGTGTTCTTTGTGTGTAGTGTGTGTTGTGTGTCTGCGAAACGAGAAGTATACATATATGCAGTGAAAAGTTTGCTAATATTAGATGTTATTAGGTAATTGAGTTATTATACTGCGACAAATGTTATGCCATTACTTAAAATTTAGTATGTAAGCTATGGAAATATTATTTATTTAAATTCATTATTGTATGTATAACTCATCAATATTTTTTTTTGTGGATAATAAAATTTTTGTTTTTTTTTTTTTAATTTTTTTATGTTTTTTTTTTATGTTGTGTACAATGATATGGAACAAAATATATGCGACTTGAAATAGTCACAGAATGCATGCGAATATGCATCTTATAGTCTGAATAATAAGAACGAAGAAAGAAAGAAGAACACATTAGGTATCTAATCCTTTGTTCTGAGTAGCTAATCCTCTGTTATGTAATGTTTATTAGTAAGGAAGTGCATCTATAACTATTGTTATAAACGCACATTATATTATATATTATAGCTCATGCAAAACTTTGTGAGCTCTCCGAAGCTAGTCCCAAACTGCGCATGGTACAGTTCAGTGCATTTTAAAAGCGGCCATACAGTAACTATAATATGCGCAGCCATCCGCGCTAACTTCCGAGAGCTCATAAAGTTTTGCGCGAACTATACATGATTACAGCGATACTTACTGCCAAATCTTGTCCAGGTCCATTCTAAAGCCAGCATTAGTTTTCTGCAGATTGTCAGGCGAAGTGCTGTTTCCGAAGTATATGTCCAAATCTACACTCTTCTGCAAGTCTTTGACGAGCTGATGTCCTAACGCCTGAGGAATAGAGATAATCACATACAAGGTTGTCTGGAAGAAATATCTCTGAGCGATAAGACCGCCCATTGTTGGACTTTGGTTATTTGTTCACTTTAGTGTTTCAATAAAGAGTTTATCTATATATCTATCTATCATCACTCTGTATATTGTGACACAATAATTAATATCATTTTATATATTGGTAGAAGCAACTGGTTCATTAATAACAGTTTAAAAATTCGAGAATCTATGGATTCATTCAAACAATGTAAAAATATTATGTAAATAAATTGAATTTGTGAAATGTTTTTAAAATATTTTATTTTGAATTTCATTTTTGGAAAACAAAACAGTTAAAAATCATTCAAAAGCTCTCATAATCACGGAACGGCAAGATTAACCAATAGCGTTTAAAGTTATGCCCGTCCGCACTTATTTTGACAGCTCTGAAGTTCGCACTTATCTCTCTGGGACGTATCCAAATGTCCGGTGACGCTGAAAAGGTCGGTAAAGACCAACAGCATGAGCGCCTTCAAAAAAAGACCCAAATTAGGTAAGTCATAAATGGACAAGTGTGAAAACCGTCAAAGTTTGTTGTGTACTGTTTGTCTGTTGTGTACTGTTTGTTTTGTTGTGTACTGTTTGTTTGTTGTGTACTGTTTGTTGATCCTAAATAAATAAATAAAAAAAACAAGTTCAGTTCATCACAATAAAGAACACAGAAGTAATATTATGGGTAGACTGAATCTAAAACAAAACTAGAGTTTGAGAAAACTACCTTGATGAACAGATCTCCGATTAGGAAGCTCCATTTCAGGTCACCTTCGCCTTTCATGTCCGGTAACTCATACTTGCATAAGAGGTATCCAGTTTTGGGTCCAAATCTGTAAAAATGTACATATATTTATTGTTTTATTGATCGTCAAGATTAAAACGGCCTTGAATGATTTTGTATGAAGTTTGCTAGGCGATCATGTAATTCGCTGCAGGCCCGGTGACTCCGTAAAGATCGGTAGAGGCCGACATAATTAGCCCGGTAATTTTTTTTTAACTCGATTGCTACCAATAGATATACAAAATTGTATGTATTTTAGTTTCAATACGCAGTTTATGTGCATAGTTCTACCTTCTGAACTGTAGGTTATGGGTTTAATATCCCAAAAAGGACATACTACAATTGTCTGATGAACATCGATGTTTGTTCTGTATTTGGGAGTTGTATTTGACGGCGGCAACGTCCAGTTATAAACTCTATGCGCAGCGGGCAGTACCGTTATTTACCCTGTGGTAACATTTAAATTCATTACAGTGGCAACACCGGCAACTGTCATCGCTTTCCCACACATCTGGCTATATAAAGGGTGCGTTAGGTGTACTACGAATCATTGATTTAATTTCATTCATCAGCATGCTGAAGGCCCATAGTTATAAAGGTTGCAACCTACGCATAACCCGTCAGCTTACATATTGTATTCTGTGTATATATTTATAAACAAAAAGTATCTAAATATTGTTTATCTGGTTCCCATAGTACAAGCTTTGCTTAGTTTGGGACTAGATAGCGTTACATAATGAAATGTCCATAAATATTTATTTGTTTATTTTTGCAACGCAATAAAATACAATTCAACTCGCACACTGTTGCAAATCCAAAATATTCGAATATAAGTTTCTTTCTCTCTTTTTAACGTATATCTCTTATCCCTTCTGACGCGTTACGTGTAACTAAGTTGGACCACCGATATACTTTGTACCGAAAGTGCAGAATACGCTGGAACTGCTTAAGCTTGTTAATTTAAAAAAAATGTTAGTTTAAGTCAAAACCGCGGGCAGCCGATGGATGCAGGAGGCAGGCAGCCGCTCAAAGTGGCGCTCTGTGGAGGAGGACTTTTTTTTTTAAATAATATCTGTGGACATTTCACACAGCGCCATCTAGCCCCAAACTAAGCAAAGCTTGTACTATGGGAACCAGATAACTGATACAATACTTAGATACTTTTTGTTTGTTAATACATACATAGAATACAATATAACAAACATCGACCAGACACAGAACAAACATCGATATTCATCACACAAATGTTTGTCCTGGGTGGGAATCGAACCCACAACCCACAGTTCAGAAGGCAGGGTTACTACCAACTGAGCTATCAGGCCAGTCAACTGTTGATGATGATCATGATGATGATGATGTTCATAAGCAATCAACTCACATAAGAGTTTTTGGCGGGAACGCGAAAAAGATTGCGTCACCGCATTGTATTACTTTCCAAAACTTGTGTTATTTTTAGTGTTAGTGCATAAAATTGGTGGCATTCTATTCGTTAAGTGCTGGATTACAGGCGTGAGTGTGGGAAAATGGTATAATGATGGTGAAACGTTTCTTTTCGTGTTGTTTCCAAAGTTGCCACCACTTTACTAGGAGTATGACTTCGACTAGACTATGACTTCGACTGTGACTTGACACATATTTGCGTGAAATATCATTAACTTGATAAATTATCAATTACTTGACACTGGCTAAATACACAAAAGTGTGGAGCCAAAACATAAAAATAAAAACTTACATAAAGTCCGTATCCCCTTTGACGAAGCTCAGCCGCTGCAGGGGAGTCGAAGCCTGCACCGACACAACTTTGCGTAGTTCCGGGTAGTTGTCCACGCGAGATTTGAAGTATACGTCATTGTATTTTGAATCCGGGATGTCTACCTGAAATGTATGATCATTTTTTATTTTTTGTTATATATGGTAAAACACGAGGTATACGCGGGAAAACGAAAAAGATCGCGTCGCCGCATTATATTATTTTCCAAAACTTGTTTTATTTTCAGTGTTAGTGCAGAAAATTGGTGGCATTTTATTCGCTACGTGCTGGATTACAGGCGTGAGTGTGGGAAAGTGCTAAAATGATGGTGAAATGTTTCTTTTCGTGTTGTTCCCAAAACTCCATAGAAGCTTCTGGTAAAGTTGCCACCACTTTGCTAGGAGTATGACTTGACTAGACTAGACTATGACTTGGACTGTGACTTGACTTGACTTGACACATTATATAATATTAATTAACATGAAAAGTTATCAATTACTTGACACTGGCTAAATAGCCAGTGAAGCCAAAACAAAAAAAAAACACGTGTCTTTAAAGAAAATATGTGAAAAGGACAGTCTCTCGCATTCTTTATTAAGCCTTCCACAATACACCAGGGTTAACTGGAAGATAATGCTCTATAGCATTAAGTCCGCCTATGCAGCTTCTTCTTCTAATTATTGGTTGTTTGTGCAATAAATAATTTTCTATCTATCTATCTATATATCTATCTTTCAACTTACTTTGAAGTTAATATCGCTGAATGCATCATTCATTTCTGCCTTAGCATGTACTGTAGCGACGACCTTGCCAGTAATATGCGCCGTTAGTTGATGCGTCGTTGGCGCCGTGTCGTACTTTATATTGATGTTTATCTTCTCGCCCTGACCTTTTGGAATTAGAGTAACAGCGATCTGAAATAATTTAAACGTAATTAAAAAAATGTTCTTTATGATTTACGAATCGGGATTTTGTAGGAAAGTGTGTCATTTTGCGTGTGAAGAGATTTTGCGATGCGTACGAGAAAGTGAGTAGATTCGAGAAGATTTTGTTGATATTGTTCTTAATTACTAATTTGGATATTTTCTCTGCACTGTTGTGATTGGTCGGCGCACCACTGTCTTTGGTCAGCTAGACTAGACAGTAGCCAAAGTAGAATTTTGTAAGCTACGATTGGCCGAATACATGTGAAGAAAATTGGTAGTTTACAACGGAACAATTAGTGTAATCGTCGTTGCTAGATCAGCATACATTTTAACCAAATAATATATGCTATTTATGACCAAAAAAAATCCCAGCATATGGGCCGATGAATAATATGAAGTAGATAGTCTAGATTGGCGTAGTTCATAGGTATCATAAAAATAAACGCAGGCAAATCTATGTAGGGCAACTACATAGTTTGATTATAAAATAAAACGTAGAACTTATTAATTGTTTTAAATGTTAACGTATGATTAATGATCAAACAACACGGCTGCCCATATCAGTTGCAGTGTCACTCGGAACTCGTAAAGTTTCGCATGACACTGCACTGCGCACGTCATCCTGAGACATCGGCACAGTCTAGTAATAGGGTTACTACACTGTGAGATTTTTTCATATAATCTCATTAAATACTCACCGGCAGCGGTGGTCGCTCGGCGCTGACTCAGTCAGTCAGCGCCGAGCCGCCCGCGCCGCGCGTTCTCCTCGAGGATGGGCACCTATATTGCCCGAACACCGGTCGAGTTATTCGACTGTAGCTCGTGAGTGTTAGCCGTGTACTAGTTGTAGTATACTCACCGTCAAAGGATTTTTGTTAATAACTTTCCCACTGATGCTGTATTCAGTCGAGTCGGTAACCAGAGACCCGCTAATGTTATCACCTTCGAATTGTGTTATAATCTTCATGGCCCTAGAAAAATACAAGGAGAGTTAGCCCTTCTATAATGGTAGGAAATACACAAGCTATACCAGTCTTTGTCATTTATGATGGTTTAGAAAAGGACGCAACATGCAGGTTGAACAAATCCATAAAAGTTTAAGGTATTCAATTGTCTTTTCAACCGACGTCAAAACGGAGGAGGTTCTTTATTTGAATGTATTTTTTTAAATGTTTGTTACCTCAGAACTCTATCGTTTTATTTATTCGAACATTTGGAAAATTCATTTTTTATTAGGATCGAAATACTGTCCGATTGGTACGATGGAAGTTTCATAAAAATCAGTTCAGTGGTAAACTTAAACGTAAATAACGGTTTTTTTTTAATGATAAATTATATCTGGGCATTTCACACAACACCATCTAGTCCGAAATTAGATAAAGCTTGTGCTATGGAAACCAGATAGGCAATCATGTAACTTGATTGTGTTCCTGGGTGGGAATCGAACACACAACCTACAGGTCTGAAGGCAGAGCTACTACGAACTGAGCTATCAGGCCGCCCAATAGGCTCATATATTTAATAATAGATGGAATCATCGAAGTATTTCTAAGCACGACCTAAGGGGATAAGTAAGTTTAACCTTTTATTTTTAAATTCAAGGGGTGAGAAAAAAAAGGGTTTAACTGACAAATTGATAGTTTCGAGATAATTTACTTTAAACTTCAACGGCTTCATTTTAATGTAGAGTGCTTATTAAGTAATAGAAAAGGCTTTATGTAAGTTTCAGTTGCTTGAAAATGTATTAATTCTATTTTAAAATAGAAATTATAGTACTAATTCGTACAATTACTATAAAAATATAATATAATACAATAAATATAATAATGTTTTTATGCTAAGCGGACTGTATGTAAGATAAACCGTTTTTAGACTGAAAATCTCGAGATTTAAGCCTCATATCGGTATTTTGAGAATGTATTATTGTAGATAATTTCACGCTGAATTCAACGATACACGTGAGTCATTTTGTGAATAAAATCAGTTAAACCCTTTTTGATCTCATCCCTTCATTATAACACTTACCTAAATCCGTCGTGCGGCGAGCTCAAGGCGACACTGAACGAGTCAGTTCTCTTGTCCGCTTTTAACGAGTAGTACAAGTCCTCAGCGTTGAAGTCTGCAGTGAGGCTTTTCTGGTGAGCCTCTTCGTTGTAAAGTAGGGAGAGGGTAGAAGGGGGAAGGACGGGGAGAAGGGCTCCACGAGAGTTGAAACGGAGGTAGTTCGATGGGGGAGGACGCCAGACTACGTCTGCGAATAGCTGGAAGATAAATGTTTAAGTTTTCAAGTGTTAGTCGCAGCAATGGTTGCAAAATTATACTTTGTTACAATGCATTAAGATTTTTTTTTTTTTTATGTTAAGTAATGATGTGACGAGCTAGCCGTTCGCCTGATGTTAAACGACACGGCTGCCCATACCAGCTGCAGTGTCACTCGGAACTCTAAAGTATAGAGGTTCGCGTGACACTGCACTGCGCACGTCATCCAGAGACATCAGCACAATCTAGTAATAAGATTACTAAACTGTGAGATCAGATCATAAAGTCTCATTTGCCCAGTAATTTCACTAGCTACAGTGCCCTTCAAACCGGAACACAGCAGTGCTTGCGCACTACTGCTTGGCGGCAGAATAACTGGCAAAGCGGTGGTACCTACCTAGACGAACTTTGATAAGTAACGATAAGATACAAACAGAACGTTATATAAATACAGAAAAGCAAGCATTTATGTTGAATTATATTTATGGATAGTCATTATAACTTTTACGAATGCTGTTTTAACGCCTCTGGGAATTAAGATCCGATAATAATTTTGACAGATTTTTAATGACGTGTTTAATGAAATTTTCTACCTTCTTCCATCAGTCATAGGGTCAGCTAGTAACATTATAATACTCACGTAATTGTTCTGATTCCCCTGCTGTATCTGTATCCCTCCGCCGACCATATTCTCCACGTCTGAGAAATCTTTCTTGAACTGCATCTTTATAAAGTAGTCCTCCAAATACGCCGATGTCAGGTTCAAGCTACCAGAAGTTTCTACGAACGGGTCGTCTAGCTGTGGATAGAAGTGTAGAAATGAGAATTACATAATAGGTACAGGTATCGGTATTATCGCTAAGAGCGATCTCTTCCAGACAACCTTTGGGTGAACAGAGATACTAGACACTATGAGTACGGACGGTGGTGGAAACAATTAGTATGTTCATCACACTAATTTTATAAATCCGGTAGTTAGTCTGTGTGTTTATGTGTATGTGTGTATGTTTGTTACTCCTTCACGCTCAAACGGCTGAAAGGATTTGGATGAAATTCGGTGCCAAGATAGCTTATACACTAGATTATTATATAGGCTACATTTTATCCCGGAAAAGTGAAATTTTCCCGTCGGACGAGCAAATAATTGAAGGGTTGAGAATAAAAAGGGTTTAACTGTCAAATAGATAGTTTCGAGAAAATTGACTTTAAACGTCAACGGCTTCATTTTAATGTAGAGTGCTTATAAGGTAATAGAAGGTTTATGTAAGTTTCAGTTGCTTGAAAATGTATTAATTCTATTTTAAAATACTAAATATAGTACTAATTCATACAATTACTGTTAAAATATAATATAATAAAATAATTATAATAATGTTTTTATGCTAAGCGAACTGTATTCCTGTGACAGATAAACCGTTTTTAGACGCAAAATCCCGATATTTATGCCTCATTTCGTTATTTTGAGAATGTATTATTGAAGATAATTTCACGCTGGATCCAACGATACCAATAAGTCATTTTGTGAAAAAAATCAGGTAAATCGTTTTTGTTCTCATCCCTTCAATTAAGATACTTTTAATCCGCAGGTGAAAGCGCGGGGCGCAACTAGTCATATATAAATAAAAAATAGATGTATAAAAAATAATGTAACACAACTTTACTTTGTTGTTTTACAATAATAATAACGCCCAACGATCACATTCATAGATCCTGGACCCTAACTAGGATTCCCTGTGTCTATGGACCCAGGAACTACGAGGACCATGGTCCTACAACAGACGCAGAACAAGATTATGCACTTTTTTTCTGTGCACAAATACTTGTCCGCTGCGGGATTCAAACCCGCCGCCTCCGGGTTATGAGCCGACCTGCTGAACCACCACACCATAGAGGCTGTCAATGTAATCGAAATATATATAACTCAAAGGTGACTGACTGACTGACATAGTGATCTATCAACGCTCAGCCCAAACCACTGGACGGATCGGGCTGAAATTTGGCATGCAGGTAGATGTTCCACTAAGAAAGGATTTTCCGAAATTCCACCCATAAGAGGGTGAAATGGGTGGTTGAATTATTTTCCCATAGGCCACGCCGCGGGCGAAGCTGCGGGCAGAAGCTCGTGTGTAGTGTGTGTAATGTTCTATCTTACCTCCAGACTGGCTAGTGCGGTGACTGTGAACGACGGCATGGCGATATCGGCCGACATCTTCCACAAGGCGTCCTCCAGACGCGCCGACACGCGCGCTTCGAGCGCGGGCAGCACGACCAGAGGCGTCGCGATGCCAACGGAAGCTATGTACGACTGATACGTGTCGTCTTCGCCGGCGTCGAAGGCGTAGTACAGTTTTGTTGATATCTAGATATTTAAAAAAAACCAGTGTGCTTTAGACCACACGACTGAAGTAAAACTTCTTTATCTCTATAATAATAGCACCCAACGATCACATACACAGATCCTGGACCCTAACTAGGATACCCTGTGCCTAGAGACCGCGAGACTACGAGGAACATGGTCACACAACACCCGGACTCAGAACAAATAATTGAGCTTTTTTTCTGTGCGGGAATCGAAGCCACCGCCTCCGGGTTATGAGCTGACCTGCTCCGCACCACAGAGGCTGTCTAGTAATATACGAAACATAACCCGTTCTTTCTATATTCACGTAGAGAGTTTCCAACTTCCGTTCGCCTCACCAGCTTATCCCCAAGTCAAGCGTGCCTAAAGAAGTTTTACTTCAAAATAGAGTTAAGAAAAAGGTATCATATTTGGAATGTACGAAGATAGAATCGGGCCATGTGATCCCGGCGGTGTGAGAATAGGAACACCCCATATCTTCCCCTGGGTGCTTTAGGGGCTGGCTAAGGGAATACCCAGGGAATGGGTAGCATGATTCTCCTCAGTACAATCTTCAATGATTGCCAAGGCGCCTGCTAAGCGTGGTGATTATGGTAATCCCTATTGATAAGCATTTTTACCAGACTGGTTTTAATATCATTTGAAGAAGGCATTATAAAACAAAACTAAAAAACATTTCTCGCCTTTTTGCCGGTCTGTAACAAATAAGTGAAAATAACAGAAAAAAAAAACAAAAAATTATAAAATTGGACGAACATAAATAAATACGTGTGTTCCGTAACATTACCGAATACGAATTTGCTTACTCTTCTAATGGGTTTTTTTTTTTACTTCAAACTTGTCTAACATTTGACCACGCTCTCACCTGATGGGAAGCGACGATGCGATCAAAGGTGTAGCATGCTAGCCAAGTAAAAGAGAATGATATTTTTTACCAGATTTCTAGTGTAGTCACTACACTTATATCTTAAATTGTTGACATAGGTATGCAAATAGTAAAGTGCGCTCGAGCCACTTGCAGGTACGCTTGATCTATGTCAGCAACTTGCTTATCGCTGTGTGCTAGCCGGTGACCAGTATCGAACAATATCACACGTAAAATGACCAGTTTTCTTTAAATACCCTACTACTAAAATATAACTTATATTTAAGAATATCTGTTTTGTACGACAAAAATAATTATTTTGTACGTTATGTTACATAGTTCTCATGTAAGTGAAATATTTTCTTATGAGAAAAATAAATATCTTTAACCACATTTCTGACATTAGTGCCAACTCTGTACAGGGTACAATGTATCGTGTACGCAGTGTACAAAAATTGAATATGTCAGATGAAACACTATGTCAGAATCTTAATATCAGCAGAACATACGACATGCTGTCTGTCTCATCGAAAAGCGTTATAACATCCCAAAATGACCTTAACGCCAGCTCTCGTCAGTAAAACAAACAATGATAAATAATACAAATAAAAATCAACCTTACCTCATGCCAATAAGTGCCATTATACAACAGCACGAGACAGGTTAAGTTTAAAGACTCTCCCATCACGATATCTACTGTGTACACAGACTTCAGTTCCTTCACAGCTTGGAAGGGTGTGACCAGGCTTAGCGTGTTTCTCATAACTGTGTATGTCTGGGAAAAGGAAATATGAATAACTAAAAAAAAAAAAAACCGCCAAATGTTGAAACAACCGATACCTATAATTATTAAAATCGATTTGAACCCCCCTCCCCCCCCCCCGAAACGATTTTCATTTTGTCTTTTTTGTTTGAAAAGGTGAATTAGTCGGGAGTGTTAGCTATGTTTTAAGAAAATCGCTCCAAGATGGCCGCCGCCACAAAATGGCAGATTAAATATTTTTTCACAACTTCAATATGGGTATCAAATGAAAGGGATTGAATTGAGTAGAATACTATACACTATGATAAATTTCAAATCCAAGATGGCCGCCACAAAATGGCGAATTTTTAAATTATTATTTTGTGTCTAAGGTTATTAAATACAATTTATTTCTATTGATCGCTAGAAAAAATTATATCAAGAAATATTACAGTCTAATTAATGGAAGAGGAAGCGTTGACATCTGCGCCACAGTTTGATCTAAAGCCGTCATCCATTCTAACTTTTGCTTGTTATAAGTTTTGGTTCCAAATATAAAATAACCCAAAAGTTTATACTTACCTCTAAAATGAAGATATCAGTCAACACAATTGGTGGTTTATCGGGTAGATGTAAAGTTGCGTTTGCTTGCAGTATATCTTCGTAAAACGGCCCAACAAACTGCAATAAAAACAAAAACGTTTCATAGTAAACACCGATAGGATCGTTTCATTTTGCAGTGATAGAAAAATGAAACGATGCCATTGGTGGAATTGGATACTTTGGTCAGGCAGACGTATGATTAATTTTATGTTTGCCTTCTGGCATGCACTTTACCGAGTTTAATTCAGGTACTATATTATATAATTTGTGATTCAGGCGACTTTTCTTAAAGACTAAATGGAATGATTGTTTTTTTTTTGTTTGGGTTTGGTGTCAAGTAATTGATAATATCTCAAGTTAATTAATATCATATGATGTGTCAAGTCAAGTCACAGTCCAAATCATCAAGTTAAGTCATAGTCTAGTCTGGTCTAGTCATACTGTAAGTAAATAATTATTTACTTTAGCACAAGATAATGTACAAGGAGGACTTAATGCTATGAAGCATTATCTAGCAGTCATCATAGATATGCCAAAGAAAATCGAGTGTCCTTTAGACCACACGACTGAAGTAAAATTTCTTTAGCTCTATCTATCGGCCGGAATAACTTTGTTTTTACTTTGTTTGATGTTAATGTTGCCATCTAGACAATTGTAAATTGTCATTTTACCGGACATACCATAATAATACAAATTTTTAACATTGTTACGTTGACAATGGAGGTCTACGTGAACCAACTTCAACTTCCGTTCGCCTCGCATTCACTAGCTTATTCCCCAAGTCAAGCGTGCGTAAAGAAGTTTTACTTCAAAAATGGTAACGCTGCAGTAAAATGAATGTTATAGTAAAATTGGTAAATATTACGAATAGTTAACAGTACAAATATAGAACAATCCTTCCGCGATGTCAGTTAAATAAATAGCGGCTCTTGCTTTAACACAATAAAGAATAGTTCAGCTTACACAGCGCTACAAACATACCCGAAACATTTGCCTCTTGTCCAATAAGACGGGCCGGTTCCATGGACTTGTACCTTTGTACCTCAAACAAGGAGTTTTGAACCTTACCTTCATGAGATGCGCATCGAAGGATATAGTAGGATAGTACAACGTATCAAGGACTACTTTGGCGCTGGTGTCGAAATTCTCCACAAACATATCGTTTTTATTCTTAGTGGAGTGACGGAATCTGTCCCGTATCACATCAAGAAGACCCTTGCCATTATCTATTAGTTGTATTGCGATGCCAAACTGTAATAATAATAAAAAAAAAACATAAATAAATTATGCTTTTTGTAAGATGAACAACGGCTAAACTCACGTCAATTAAAAAGTCGAAATTACTCCGACCAGGTTTCGGACATATTCGATGTCCTTCTGGGAGCCAGTTACTAACGCAAGCCGCGGCGGCTTTCGCGAGCGTCAGCACGTAACTGAAGAAGGACATCGAATACGTCCGATACCTGGTCGGAGTAATTTCGACTTTTTGATTGACGTGACTTTAGCCGTTATTTATCTTACAAAATAAGTCACACTCACGATAGTTTTCAAACTAAATGATGCTTGATATAAAAAGCCAACCTATTGATGTTTGTTCTGTGTTTGGGTGTTATATTGTATTCTATGTATTTATTTACAAGGAAATAGTATCTAAGTATTGTATCAGTCATCTGGTTATCATAGTACAAGCTTTGCTTAGTTTGGGACTAGATGGCCCTGTGTGAAATGTCCACATTTTTTTTCATTATTTTATCTGTGCTATCGATAATATTAAAAATAAAAAGGAATTTGTCAATTCTGTAACACTAAAAACTTTGCCCTTCACACGCGTCTTAATTTGCTTTTCATTTATACTTTTCTCATCAAAATTGTATGGGTTTTTTTTACATACCCTTACATTTCTTACCCTTATTTTAATACCGTTTAGAAAATTAAATCAACTCTTAAATTAGGAAGAGACATAATTAACTTACCTTATGTTTAGACAGCCGCATAGAAATCTCGGTATCCAAACCATTTCTGTATATGTTCTTCAAAACAAGGCCGTTCTCTTCGAAACCTTCTATAGGCGTGTACAGTTTGTAGAGGTAAAGGAAGTTGATGGCGGACTGCCAGTGCCATATACCGGTGAATCCGAAGTCCATGTTACTCCAGCCCACACGGAAGTCCAACTATCACGGTGGATTTAAAAAACAAATTGTATTATTTTGTTATTCTACTATATAAAAATAAGTCGGGTTTTCCTTCCTGACGCTATAACTCCAGAACGCACGAACCGATTTCCACGGTTTTGCATTCGTTGGAAAGGTCTCGGGCTCCGTGAGGATTATAGCGAAGAAAATTCAGGACAAACCAACATTTTAAGTAGATGGCGCCGGTGCGTGATACATTGTTTTTCGTATATTATAAAATGTTTAATAAATAAACGTCCACCCAAGCGAAGCCGGGACGGGCCGCTAGTCACTAGATAATAATAATAATAATAACGCCCAACGGTCACATACACAGATCCTGGACCCTAACAAGGATTTCCTGTCTGGGGATGGGAACTACGAGGACCATGGTCCCACAACACCCAGACTCAGAACAAGTATTTGCGCTTTTTTTTCTGTACACAAATACTTGTCCTGTCGCGAGAATCAAACCCGCCACCACCGGGTTATGAGCCGACCTGCTCAACCACCACACCACAGAGGCTGTCACTAGATGGTAAGACTTTTCTGCAAAGTTCGTCTAGGTACCACCGCTTTGCCAGTTATTCTGCCGCCAAGCAGTAGTGTGCAAGCACTACTGTGTTCCGGTTTCAGAAGCACTGTAGCTAGTAAAATTACTGAGCAAATGAGACTTTATGAACTAATCGAATGAATTTTTTAAGGTGCATTGTTAGAAAGTAAAATAACAATGTATTAATAGTAAAAAGTAGCAATGTATTAGTTGGTGTTCAATAAAGTATTATTGTATTGTATTGTAATCTCACAGTGCAGTAATCTTATTACTAGTCTGTTCTCTCAGCATGACGTGCGCAGTGCAGTGTCACGCGAAACTCTATATTTTAGAGTTCCGAGTGACATTGCAACTGATATGGGCAGCCATGTCGCTAAACATTAAGCGAACGATTTGCCCATCACGTCATTCCTTATAAAAAAAAATGTTACATTTTCTACGACTAAAAAAGAGGGAATGACACAGGGAGTTAGTATCGTAGGCACTCTTGTAATTTAACGCCAGTATATTATACTTACCTCTTGGGTTCCCCTTTTAGCAGTCACCATAGCCCGGTTCAAATACTGGACAGGCAAAGCCACGTGACCGAATATATGGAAGTCTTGCATCGACGTCAGTTTTAGGAGGACTTCAATACCTGTAACGGGATATTTCCTCAAACGCTCAGTAAGCGATATATAACACATTTTATTAAACTTACTGGCCTGATAGCTCAGTTGGTAGCAGCTCTGCTTTCTGAACTGCAGGTTGTGGGTTTGACACAACACCATCTAATTGCAAACTAAGCAAATGTCCACAAATATTCATAAGCTTTATTTATTTTTTACGTCACAATAGTCCTGCGCTTGATTAAATTTTTAAGGATTGTTAAGATTATATTAATTTCACGGGATAGGTTTTTTGGCATTTCAGAAAGCGTCATCTAGCTCCAAACTAAGCAAAGCTTGTACTACGGAAACCAGATAGAACTGATAGAATACATAGATGCTTTATGTTTATAAATACATACATAGAATACAATATAACACTCAGACACAGAACAAACATCTATGTTCATCACACAAATGTCCGTCCTGAGTGGGAATCGAATCCACAACCTACAGATCAGAAAGCAGAACTACTGAGCTATCAGGCTAGTCAGAATACGAATAAGAGGTGAACCTGGTTTTATTTTCAATACACTTTTAAGATAGATAGATCACTAGAACACTATATTGTACATCGTAAAAAAAAAACAATTCTAGAAAAAGAAAAACTTACATAATTGAAGGGGTGAGAACAAAAAGGGTTTAACTGATTTTTTTCACAAAATGACTTATGGGTATCGTTGGATTCAGCGTGAAATTATCTACAATACATTCTCAAAATACCGAACTGAGGCTTGAATCTCTAGATTTTGAGTCTAAAAACGATTTACCTGTCACAGGAATACAGTTCGCTTAGCATAAAAACATTATTATATTTATTTTATTATATTATGTTTTTACAGTAATTTTACGAATTAGGTCTATGTTTTATATTTTAAAATAGAAATCATATTCAAGCAACTGAAACTTGCATAAACCTTTTCTACTACCTTATAAGCACTCTACATTAAAATGAAGCCGTTGACGTTTAAAGTCAATTTTCTCGAAACTGTCAATTTGACAGTTAAACCCTTTTTATTCTCAACCCTTCAATAAACAAGTACAATAGGCGGTTTTATCGCTTAGAGCGATTTCTTCCAGAAATCTTTTGAATTGGAGGAATCAGTAGCTGGTTTTAAGTTATAATGCTTACCAGTAGTGGTATTGGGCGAGACGACCATTGCGACCAAGTGTCGATCGGCCTCGATGAACCCGAACCGAGCGGTCGTATGAGAGAAGTCTACAATTGGACTGGTGACGTTTACCGCTAGCATACAGTTGGTTATCCGATGCATGTGACCTGGAAAAAAGATTACAATAAATGGTAGAAAATGACCACACGACCTCTATAATTATCTATTCTACTATTCAACTCGGTAATAAAATTTTATATAAATTGGAGGACTGAATCCCACGACACAGGTCATATATATATATAGCCCTATACTAAGTTTCTATTTTTTATGTTTTGGCTCCACACTTTTGTGTATTTAGCCAGTGTCAAGTAATTGATATTTTATCAAGTTAATGATATTTCACGCAAATATGTGTCACAGTCGAAGTCGTCAAGTCATAGTCTAGTCAAAGTCATACTCCTAGTAAAGTGGTGGCAACTTCACTTGAAGCTTTTATGGAGTTTTGGAAACAACACGAAAAGAAACGTTTCACCATCATTATACCATTTTCCCACACTCAGGCCTGTAATCCAGGACTTTACGAATAGAATGCCACTAATTTTATGCACTAACACTGAAAATAACACAAGTTTTGGAAAACAATACCGTGCGGTGACGCAATCTTTTTCGCTTTCCCGCCAAAACTCCTCTATATTTCTTTTTTTTACTATTTGAATAAATAAATTATTATTATTATTATCTGAATTCTATTGATAGTACATAAATCTATACTGAAAATAATTCCTTCTAAAAAAGAGTCCAACCTACTTCAATCTCACCGCATTTGTTTATCACAAAAATGAGAACATCATCAATATGTAGTTTTTTTTATTGTTTGATAGGCTTGCGTTTGACCACTATTGCACCTGATGGTAAGTAACGATGCGGTCTAGGAAGTAACACGCTTGCTTAGAAGATACGTGTTCAAGTTGAGGTCGAAATCAGAAATAATATATATATATATATATATATAATATTAAGGATGACTAAAAAAAACTACCCATCAGAACTAGATCAAATTGAAATGGGAAGCACCAACTTTTAAATAAAAAAGAACCATCACAGTCGGTTCACTCAGTCGAAAGTTCTTAGGTAACAAACATTTAAAAAAAAAAACAGTCGAATTGAGAACCTCTCCTTTTTTTGCAGTCAATTGAAAATAAGAAAAAATGACATATGAAATATCCTACAAAAAAATTATAAGTAAAATTGATTATTTATTGATTTTTTGTAGGATGTTTCGTATGCTGTTTCTTATCAACGCAGATGATTGCATATGTGTTGATTCGCAGATAAAAATGGATTCACGCAAATTTATTTATAAATACCCCCACGCGCCTGTATGTCTATTCATAATAACTGCTTGTACCGGTTTTTCTTCTCGGCTTTTTTTTGAACGAGATAATGTTGTTTGTCTCTACCGACTTTTACAGCGTCGCGTCGCTTAAGGCGCCCAGCCGTCAAAAGTGGGAGGCAACTAGTTCAAGGGCACCCCTGGGGTGCGAGCCTCGGCTTGGGCCGTTGTCGGGATAAGGGGATCGAGAAGAATAAGAGGATCAAGATTTTTCTTCTCGGCGATCATCAGTCCAAGAAAGAGACGTGAATAAGTACATGCTGCAAATTGAAGTCATCCCCTTTGCTTCCAAAATAATTCTTTGTCATTGGTCATTGATCTTTGTGGCGTTAATTTATGTTTAAAAAGGCGATAAAGTACATTTTTTTAATAAACAAATTGCGTCTAACTTCGGGTGGCCCCGTACTGTCACCCGGCCCGAAGGTCAGGTAGGACCCCCACAGCCTCCTGTGTCTTTCAAAAGTAAACAAAATAGATAGTCATTAAAAAAATACAACAAATATACCACGTTAGACTAGGCCTGACACCATCTCGCCTCCCGGCGGCGGACGAATCCCGCTGGGGTTTAGTGGGTTCGAGTCCCACAAATCCCTTCCATCACCCCCGTGTTGATAAGGAAGTGCGAGGGTATTTGATGGGTCAAAGAAAGGCCTAGAATTGGAACTTTGTAATATAAAACCATACTACATTTGTCAACGTCGGTTATTAAAAGGTACTTATTTAGATGAAATAGATATACGTACCGTTAACATAAATCTTCAGAACTTTTTCTTCCAGATCCAAATAGGTGATGCCTTTTATGTCTCTCTTATGGCCCAAAACGAACTCCGTCCTCAAAAATCCTTTTGTATAACCCTAAAAAAAAAAATATATAATTCGTTTATGTTATACACGCAAGGCAGTGCAGTGTCACGCAAAACTTTATAACATACAGTTTCGAGTGACATTGCGATGTCTGTTATAGGTGACGCTTAACATCAGGCAAACGACTAGCTCTTTATACCATTCGTTATATAAAAATCTCTATGTAGAATTCTAGCTCACGACCAATTAATAGCAAATTAACTTTATTACCAACCAATCCATAACCGCTTTAGAATTGTTGACTTACTTTGAAAGGAGTCAGCAGAATGACTCTTCCAGTGATGTTGTTTTCATTTACTCCCTTTTCCAGATTCCATGAAGAGTTTATCATTAGGAGACCATCGTCATTGTACTGTAATTAAGAATGATATAATTATTGACATATTATTAATTAAATAATAATAGATAGCCTCTGTGGTGTGGTGGTTGAGCAAGTAGGCTCAGCTCATAGCCCGGAGGCAGCGTGTTCGATTCCCGCGGCAGAACAAGTATTTGTGCACAGAAAAAAAGCCCAAATACTTGTATCTGCGTCTGGGTCCATGGTCATGGGACACAGGGAATCCTAGTTAGGGTCCGGGATCTAAGTATGTGATCGTTAGGTGTTATTATTATTTTTATGTATTTGTAAAGGAAAAATTTGAATTACGAACGAGAATTAAACCCGCATCACGTCAGTTTCTATATTATTATTATTTAATAGTATTAGTATTACAAAGAGTAACTAAATATTCTATCGGTTATCTGGTTCACGTAAAACAAGCTATACTTAGTTTGGGGCTAGATGACGCTATGTGGAATGTCGCCAAAAAATTGTTTTACAATACAATACAATACAATACAAACTCTTTATTGCATACCACATGCTTAAATTAATTTTACATAATAACTTATAGTTGGTAATACAATGGACGGCCTTATCACTAAAAGCGATTTCTTCTAGGCAACCTTTGTATGGACAGTATTTGACTATAATGGAAGCAGACAGGTGGTGAACAATGAAATATTTTTATTTTATCTTACCACCAATAGGCTATTTGACTACTATTAAAAATGAACAAGTAAATATTATTTTCATAAAGTAGGTTAAAAATGAATGTAATCGTTGTAAAAATAAGTAAAATCGGTAAATTAATCACGGAGTAGAACGCTTTTAAAGTTTCATCGCCTGTCCCTTTCTCGCAAAACAGCGATCGTGTTGAGCTTCCTCACAGCTACTATGAAGACATGGCTTGTGACGTCACAAGCCAAAAAGATTGTATGTAGAGCTACCACAGCTTAGTAATGAGTTACTGTGAGGACTGGTAACTGACGTCACTGCGTGTTTGAGTTGTCTCTTTCTATTTCTGTATTTTAAAATGCCTGTAACTTAGTCATTTTTTGAGTTAATCAAGTTTTGTTTTCACAGATATCTATTTTTTGAAGTATATTATTTATGTATGTAATAAAAATATAGTTGTCAAATAGCCTATTACGTAAACATAATAGGCAATAAAACAAAAATATGTTTTTAAATTATGAGCAAAAAAAATAGAAATAAAAAAAAACATGTGAAAGTTAAACAAAAAAAAAAAACAGTTCCTTACTTGTACTTATTAAAAAGAGAAAATATCTAATCCTTACCTGGAAGCTGAGAAGAGTGTCAGCACTTTTCTTCCACACAGATCTATGCTTGGCAACGGCGGCGGCGCGCGGTAGAGTCGCAATAGTAGAGTTCACTAACGCACTAATCTCTCCGTAGAACTCGTTCGGTTGGAACAAATAGTCTGCTAGCAGTGAGAAAGCGAGATAATCTTCTTGCCAATTCATGCTCCCGTTCAATGCTTGAAGATTATCATGGTAGCGCCACCTAGTAAGAAAATGAAGGTTTATGCACAGAAGACTAACAGAAAAATCATTTTCGACAGCCTCTGTGGTGTGGTGGTCGAGCAGGTCGACTCATAACCCAGAGGCGGCGGGTTCGATTCCCGCGGGTATTTTACGTAAGTATTCATTTTCAACCGCTATATGCCAAATCTTTTGTTTTTAGCAATAAACCTTCCCTAATAAAACCCTCGGGCGGCTTAAAAATCTGACACCCAAGCTCTCAAGATGCCTTTACATCGTAGCAGTTTCTATGATCGGTCTTTTAGCATTCAGGCTGTCCGCCTCTGGAATGCACTACCTGTGACTATACGGAAGGCCCCTTCATTGTACATCTTTAAGGATCAAGTGAAGGAGTTTTACTTGTCTGGATAACTGCTCTGTTTTTTTTTTTTTTTTTTTTTTTTTTTTTTTTTTTTTTTTTTTTTTTGTTTTTTTTTATTGTTATTGCTTACTGCTAATACATTTTAATAACTCTGTTTATTATTGCTGCGTTATATATATATATATATAATTATTTGTATTTAGGTACATTGTGTATGTATATATATTTATACTTATTGCGTTATATATATTTTATGTACGTTTGTATGTATTTATTTATTGTATTGTTTAGAATGTGTGTATGTATATATATGTTACATACATATATATGTATCTATATTTATCTATATCTCTTCTATATTTTAAGAAGTTAAGTATTATAATTATAATCATGTCCTTTATATGAACGAAATAGTTATGTGCACCCCGTCCTTTACCACTTCGTCAAATTCTCTCCATCCAAAGGTTGCCTGGAAGAGATCGCTTTTAGCGATAAGGTCGCCCATTGTTACACTTTATATAATTGATTGTTTTCTTTTCTTTGTATTTTTTATTATTTGGTGTGTACAATAAAGAGTTCATCTATCTATCTATCTATCTATCTCACCACATTTGCTTACAAGAAATAGAAGAAACCTCTGTGCTTTTCTTTAGTTTAGTACGTGATACTTCGTTGAGTGTTCTTGCTGATATTTGCGATGCGACACGTTTTCATAAAACTTGTTAACAAAGGTTACCCAGCACAAATTATGAGTTGGAGCTTTTCTTGACAAGTCATTGGCAGGCCCGAGTGGGAATCGAATTTGGGTGCATTCTTGTCACTGGGTGCAAGCAAATGCATCCATGTTTAAATTGCAAGTTTGTCTCAGCCACAAACACTTAGCAATAATAATATTTGTGATATTGAATCTTGAGATATATAAATAAATATCTGTGGACATTACACAAATCGTCATCTAGCCCCAAACTAAGCAAAGCTTGTACTATGGGAACCAGATAACTGATACAATACTTAGATACTTTTTGTTTGTAAATACATACATAGAATAAAATGTAACACCCAGACACAGAACAAACATCGATGTTCATAACACAAATGTTTGTCCTGGATGGAAATCGAACCCACAACCTACAATCCAGAAGGCAGGGGTACTACCAACTGAGCTATCGGGCCAGTCAAATATATACTACCCAATCTTTTTTTAACGTACTAGCTATTGTTCCTTACCGAACCATATAGCGTCACTAAGGTATACTCACATGACATTAAAGCTTGTATCACGTAGATGTGCGAAGGGGGTGTCTAATTTGGACAGCAACGCGTACACAGTCTCGTTCTTAACTTCAGAGTACATCTTCACTCGCCACAATATATTAGCTTCATTAGACCAACCCATACGGATCTGCCATTCGCAGAACCAATCTGAAATAAATACAAACGTTACCCACTTCACATTCACAAACTAAGCCAGAACTTGGACTAATTTACTAATATGGATATGAGTTTTGAACAGAAATTCGCACAGTTTCTCAAAATAAGTAACCCCGATCTTATAAGACCAAAATTGAGCCTGATCACAATTTTGGTCTCATAACTAAAATATGTATTTTTTTTTTAATGGTTACCATTTTTAAAAATATATATCACCAGTTTACCGTTAATATAAAGCGTCATCGAATTAGCAAAAATATAAAGTCCCTTGTCGGGACATTATTTTCGCTTATTCTGATGCTACGAGTAAGTGTGTATGATGTTACTCGATGATTGATATTTTATTATACCTACATACAAATCTAGACGTTACTAACCTTTCATTAAGAACTCAAATTCTCCATTCACCATCCTGCCCGGATAGTAAAGCGTGACATGCCCAGCGTGATGCCAAGTGCCCTTATTGTCCAGTTGTATATCAACGCTGACTTTCTGTGAGGGGTCACGGTTAGCGTCCCAATTTACGGCAGCGCTTAATCGCTTTTGGCGAGCGGTTAGCCAGCGGTGGTACGATATGTGGACGTCGCGGAGCCTAGAAAGCATGGATTATTAATGCACTATCATTCTGAAGACAGAGACATAAAATGCGACATTTAGAGAGAAAATTAGGGAGAAATATATGATAAAAAGAAAGAGAGGAGACATCTGTTTTTTATCCACGAGATTATTAATTAGCTAGTGAAATTACTGGGCAAATGAGACTTATGACCTGATCTCACAGTCTAGTAATCTTATTACTAGATTGTGCTGATGTCTCAGAATGACGTGCGCAGTGCAGTGTCACGCGAAACTCTGTACTTTAGAGTTCAGAGTGACACTGCAACTGATATGGGCAGTCGTGTCGCTTAATATCAGGTGAACTGTTAGCGTCATCGTCGCGTCATTACTTACAATAAAAAAATATATCACTATTAGAAATAAGGAACGAAAAAAGAACTCACTGGTCAAAGTGTAAATCAATATTCAGATTGGTGTTGTTATTCAAGTCCGCATTCAAACTAATACTATACGCTTTACCACTCATATCGATCTCTGCGTATGTTGTAAAATTGTGTTCCGATAATAACACATAGCGAATGAGTGTGCGGTATTTATCTTCATTGTATTCACCCTGAAAATACAAAAACTTGAAAATGGCGAAGCAAAGAACGGGGTTTCTTAAATGAACGGGTCGAGTGATTGATTCGTTCACTTCCAGAATGAACGATGTAAGGCAAGGAGGTATCCCATTTGGCGGAAAGCGATGATAGCCTCCATGATGAAGCATGCTAGCGTTGACAATTTATAGCTCCCAGATACGCACAAAATGAACCCTCATTCAAATACTGAATTTTACGTTCTAAACATAAAATTTCTTGTAAATTTTTTTAATAAAAATTAAATTGACCTCGCATACAAGACAGCGTCCTCCTTAAATTGCTAACCAAACTACTTTACCGGAAATCGTAGCATCAAATTCCTGCAGCCCTTAAATGTGGTACAAAAACATATTTAACAAGTATGGAAATAAATACGCGTTAAATTATTTCTTTAACTACAAAACATTACAGGTTCTATTTAAAGTTTTGTTTTTCCCCTACAGGTAGAAAATGTGTTTACTAGAAATGATATACAATACCTCTCCAATAAATGTGATCTGGCGATTGTCCTGAGTGAACCGGCCGTCGATGGCTATGTTCTTGAACTGGCTACTATTTATTAATATTTTGAGATGGTGTGAAGCCAGGTTGGTCTTAGACAGGTCCTGATAAACTGCATCTATATTGAAATCTGTGCCTGTGAACCAAATGCCTACCGCGTTTACCTGTGGGTGAATTCAGGATCAGTTCAGTTAAGAAATCATAGAACATCATTAAATGGAGATATTTTAAATGGAAGTTAGTTTTTATTATTATAATAACTCATTAACTGTCAAATGACTCCCAAAAGTAGCCACTGCAAAACACCTATATGTATTTTATCTATCTGTGTAAAGCCCGTGGTCACGGCTTAAGAATAGGACCAGCTTTCCGTGGGTGCCGTAAGATCCGGCTCGGGAATGGGCAGCAATATCTCCTCGGTACATAAAGTCTTCTGCCATCACTAGGCTTAGTGTTGCGATTATGGCAACACCTTCTGCGTGTGTGAAACTAAGAAACTCCAAAGACTGATTGACGGCTTATTATGTTATTTTCTATATATTTCTACTACTAAGATATATACTTTAACATTCACTGAGTCCATCGATCCTGAAAATTTTGAGATGCTTCTCTAGAAAACTCACTTGAAACTCATTCTGTTGCTTTTCATGAACCTTTACTTTCATGGTACAAGGGTGTAGTGTCGGCAGCGTCATATTTAGCTCAGAATCTATGAAAAGCTGCGTCCCTGGTGGGTAGAATAAGTACCCGGATATCAGGATCTCCCGGGATTTCGGGTTGAAGTTTAAATTTGCCACAGCTGTATATTTTGGTCCAATCTGAGGAGAGAAGTTAACTTATGTCTAGATGATGTATGAGTCAGGCATACTATTATGTGTAGTCATGGTCATCATCAACAGCCTAAAGACGTCCACTACTAAACATAGGCCTCCACAGAGCGCCACTTTGAGCGGCTGCTTGCCTCCTGCATCCATCAGCTTCCCGCGATTCCCACCAGATCGTCGATCCACCCAGTGAGGTACCTGCATTTTCTGGTTTGTGGTCACCACTCGAGAACATTTCCCCATCGGTTGACGGTTCTACGAGCAATGTTTTGCCATCTCAACTTGCTAATTCTAAGCGCTATATCAGTCACTTTAGTTCTCCTGCAGATCCTATTTAGGACCTTATCACGCAGGAAAATTTCGAGTGTAGCTCTCTCCACATCACATTGCGTGACTTTGACCTTACTAACGAGGGCTACGTGCAGTCATTAAAGTAAAAATAGATGACTATATTACTTAATTATTAGCACCAGATAATCTTTTTGTATTACGGCTTAAATTAAAATTATTGAAATGATATTTATCGTTAAAGTGGTCAGGTCTAATTATCCTACTAATATTATAAACGCGAGTTTGTATGTTCGTTACTCTTTCACGCTCAAACGGCTCGACGGATTTAGATGAAATTCGTAGTATAGATAGCTTATATAGTGCATAGGCTTCTTTTGATTAGGGTGAAATCACGCCGCAGCTCGTGAATTAATTCGCTGATCATTATTTTTTCTTTCCGATCTATAGCGCATACAGAATTCTTTAGCAGATTTTCAGGTAAAAGATTTTTCCACTATTCTTCTGACCCTTCTACAGCAGTGTATCAATTTTTATCATGCCAAATGCATTCGCAAGCAAAGCCTTGGGTAAAGCCCTGAATGAATTTTGCTTTACTTAACTACCATTTATCCATATCAAAAATAGTGCGATGTAAACCGCAAAGTAGGCAGCAAACTGCAATAATGATATGGTTTTGATTTCCCTCCCAATTTTAATAAACAATCTGCATATAGAACATTTGGATGAGTAATGTGAAGTATTCGGTCAGAGAGAAAATAGGTAGTATTGCGTACCCCAGGAATTTCGACAAAAAGCTAAAAGATGCATTGATAAAAAAAACGCAAAATAGCGTTAATCAAACAACAACAAGAATAAATCAATGAAATGGGAGTAAATTGCAATTGTGCTATTAAATCACGCAAATCCAACAAGAGAAATCTTTTATTTAGTGACTAGTAAAAACCCAAAGAAATGTAAAGAAATTAAACAAGAAAATAAAATAATTAAAAACTCTTACGATAACAGCAGAAACTCCTGCCTTTTCTAATTTTAGACATAAAAGGTAAAGAGCAGTGCCATTTGAAATTTGAACAAGGGATTTCACAGATTCCATTAGCCTTTGTATTAACAAGTATCAGTAAGTACGATTGGCTACAATCGGCGATTTACGAATCATCCAATCAGGTTACGTTTCAAGCTCATCGAAATGTTCTATCAAAGGACCATTTATAAGCCGCATATTATAAATTAGCACACAACTTACCCCTTCATACCGAAACTTCATATCGACTAATCTTGGTCGACGTAGCGTAAGACGAGTGTCCAGTTTCATTCCATTAAATTTCTCGAATCGTACGAAACTGAAGGAGAACGAGGGATCGAGCATTGTCTCTCTTGAACCGCTAATGTTGAAACTTACGTCCATGTGACTTTGCGTTTTCTGAAACGGAGATTTTAGTTATGAGTTTTCTTTCTCATCTTTTTTGTTTTTGTTTTGGCTCCACACTTTGTGTATTTAGCCAGTGTCAAGTAATTGATAATTTATCAAGTTATCGATATTTCACGCAAATATGTGTCAAGTCACAGTCGAAGGCATCAAGTCAAGTTAGTCTAGTCAAAGTCATACTCCTAGTAAAGTGGTGGCAACTTTACTTGAAGCTTCTATGGAGTTTTGGAAACAACACGAAAAGAAACGTTTCACCATCATTATACCACTTTCCCACACTCATGCCTGTAATCCAGCACTTAACGAATAAAACACCACCAATTTTATGCACTAACGCTGAAAACAACATAAGTTTTGGAAAATAATGCAATGCGACGGCAAAATCTTTCTCGCTATCCCGCAAAAACTCCCTTTCCCGTCGTTTACCAGACAGTTATTTTAAAACGGATGTCATGACTAGCTAGTCGTTCACCTAATGTCTTTTTTTAAACATATTATGTTTAAAAAGAAGAAGTTCCCTTTTCTATTCCTATTTCTCATAAAAATCCTACCACCTAGTAAAATGTAATGTCGACATTACATTTTACTAGGTGGTAGGATATTTCTGCAAAGTTCGTCTAGGTAGGTACCACCGCTTTGCCAGTTATTGTGCCGCCAATATGATCTAATCTCACAGTCAATTAATCTTATTACCAGACTGCTGATGTCTCAGGATGATGTGCGCAGTACCGTATCACGTGAAACTTTATATTTTGGAGTTTCGAGTGACACTGTTCTGTTATGGGCGGTCGTGTCGCTTAACATTAGGTGAACGACTAGCTCGTCACATCAACCACAAACATAAAAAAGAATTAAAATAAAAATAAAAATTACTTCTTAATAATTTTATTTGCAATAAATTATTTCACTTTGATAATACTTACAATATTCCTCAAAACTGCATAGAAATCATGGACCGGGTAAGCCGTAAACTCCATGGCCAGGTCACCGTACAAGTCATGTCTGTTTCCAGAAGCCTTCCCACTATACAGACCTTCCATCTTGATCGTTTGCTTTGGGTTCTTGTAAAACTGATAGTCTAGCTGTAATTTGGTTCCATGTGTTGGCCCGTTTCTTGTGTAGAAGCCTAGAAGATGGCTGGCAAGCTGTTTCGTTTGGAAGTCTGCTTGGATGTCACATTGTGTGATGCCACCCTTTGATTTTACTTTTATAACACCTGAAAGTTAGGTGTATGTTAAGAAGTCATATTTAAAATGCGTTTAACATCAAGATGTCGTAGATATGTTGAAACAATCTTTCTTCTAAATATATATCACCCAAAGGTGACTGCCTGACTGACATAGTGATCTATCAACGCACAGCCCAAACCACTTTTTTTTTTTTTACTGTCGATGGGTTTGCGTTTGACTACATCTCACCTGATGGTAAGTGACGATGAGGTCGAAGGTGGAGCACGTTTACCCAGAAATAACCTATTTACTCTTGACTTAAACACTCCCAAGTTTTATGTGGGCGGATCCCACTGGACGGATCGGGCTGAAATTTGGCGTGCAGGTAGATGTTATGACATAGGCATCCGCTAAGAAAGGATTTTTCGAAATTCCACCCTTAAGAGGGTGAAATGGGTGGTTAAATTATTTTCCCATAGGCCACGCCGCGGGCGAAGCTGCGGACAGAAGCTCATTAAAATATAAAGCCGATACAATGATTCGTCTATCAATTCTTCGTTGATTTTACGTAACTTTTTATGGGGACAAAATTGCCAACTTTTAAAATGACACAGCTGAAATTAATCTTTGACTGTCATTAGTACGATAGCGATGCGCTTTTTTGTTGTTATCTATTATTATGCAAATTGATGGCATCCAACGGGTCCATTTCAATTTAATTTCATTCTTGATTTGCTAGCAAAAGTCAAATAATACTTAACTACTGTTCAGGGCTTTTTATGAAGTTACATTCTTTCGTGGAGGTCAGAAACCTACGGGCCATTTGAATGTTTTAACAGGACCAAAAAGGTCAGTAATTTAAAGAGCACCACATTACACTAAATAATAATAAATATTAGTGAACATTTCACACAGCGCCATCTAGCCCCAAACTAAGCAAAGCTTGTACTATAGGAACCAGATAACTAATACAATACTAATCTATTTTTTGTTTGTAAATACATACATAGAAATACAATATAACACACCCAGACACAGAACAAAGTTCGATGTTCATCACACAAATGTTTGTCCTAGAATCGAACCCAAAACTTACAGTTCAGGAGGCACGGTTATTACCAATTGAGCTATCAGGCCACTCAAATTAGTTATGCCTCATTTGATATAACAATTCTCAAAAAACATTCTAAAAAATTTCTCATGATAACTGCTTGGGTAGTAAATTCTACAATTGATGGAGTTAATAAAAAGTAAACTTACCAGATAATTCAGCAACTCTATCATTATCAACCACCCAATAAGCCAGCGGTATCCAAACAAACCCATGTTTAATATCATGTCTTTTAAGAGACATCACAGTATCAAACTGCTTTCTACCATCTACATCCAAGCTTGCTTCTAAAGACTTGTCATACTGGAGATTCCTGTACATTGCTTTAGCCTTGATCGTGCTTTTCGCGGATTGGAAGGTCACCGATGCATCTGATGACTTATTTGATAGACTTAGGAGGGCATTGAACATGCGTTTTTCCTGAAAATTTTTGAACGTTATCAACGTTTGACTCTACGTGTGACTTTTTTGAAGATATTTAGGGTCTTTGATTTTGTTACGCTCTGTTGCGAATGTTAATTGAAAAATTAAATAATAATAATAATAATAACACCCAACGATTACATACATAGATCCTGAACCCTAATTAGGATTCCCTGTGTCTAGGGACCCAGGAACTATGAGGACCATGGTCCCACAACACCCAGACTCAGAACAAGTATTTGCGCTATTTTTTTTCTGTGCACAAATACTTGTTCTGCTGCGGGAATCGAACCCACCGCCTCCGGGTTATAAGCCGACCTGCTCAACCACTACACCACAGAGGCTGCCAAATAAAAACTTGTCTAAAGACTATTTACACAGTACATCTTAATATATACAAATAAATCTCTATTTCCATTGGTCATCGCATCACGGGTGAACGGATACAACATTTTCGCTAATTCTTTTTCTTATCTATTGTGTATATTACTTTCAGGAGAAGGTTTTTATGAAAGAAAATGATTAAAAAGTACGGAAAAATATCACCACGCTGGTGAAACCGCGGAACACAGCTAGTATTATATAAATAGTACGCATTTCGTTGTTCTGCGACACAAAACAAAAACAATTTTGTCTAGTCTTGTTTTAAATTCACAATCAAACCACTTACTTTACTATTAGGAGTATCAAACGAGAACCCGATAACGTTAAAAGTGTCATTCTTATCGTAATTGTACTGGAAGGTGTATGTTTTAGCAGACGGATCGGCCTTTTCTAGGGACACGATGTATTTAGCCGGACCGCTCATCAGGAAGTATGGGGCGTTTTTCAGGTTAGTCATGTTTGGGAACTGAAATACAAGAATTATTATTTCATTAATATTAAGAGCTAGCAAGTGCTTCAGTGACTTGGCTGTGCGACATAATATCGACCTTTTTAATACTTCCGCTAATCAGCTGAAAAAGCTGATGGGAAATGCATTTTTTTATAATTAGGGAGCAAAGTGGTGTGTGAATTGCTTGTAGAAGTTGTGTTTTTTCTTTGTGTGCATCTGTCTTTCTATGTCTAATTACTAGTTTTTTGTTTTTAAGTATCTATGGAAAATTGTATTTTTATACGTTTACTATTCTATATGTGTACCTAGCTGTAAGTTTTCTTAAAATCTTAAAATAAAATAAAATATATCTAGACATTTTCCTTGACTATTTGCGCCCTTCTATTTCAGCACATAATAGTAACCAATTGTGTGCGTTATTCAACAAAATCATATGCAAAATTGAAACGTTACAAAAACCCTTTGAGATAAAAAATAGCAGACTATATGCCCAAGTCAAGTTAATCGCTTATCCCATACGACCCCTAGAGAAATACAAACCAGCCAAAAAAATTCTATCCCAAATGGCTTTCAAGCCGGGGCTGAGGCTGTATGGGAATAAACTGTTTGTTCAGATGTTTCTCTGTAAGTGTAGCTTTCACGTCAAAATGGGTGAGAAGTACTTAATTGGTTTACGCTACTGTGATCAACATAGGATAAGTTTCATACCGGATTACCGGAAAATTAAGAATCTAAGGAGTGACGAGTTGATTGGAGGTGAAACTGCGTAGAGATATTTAACAAGAGGTCTATTTCGGGTCATGAAAAGGTAACAAGAAAATCTAACTGAGCTGAAACAGTTATCTACCTGATATGAAGCGCACACTTTGATACCAATAGCCTTGTCGAAAGTCGACCAACTGCAAGTGTTCTGTTCAATTCTGTTCTGATTTAAGCCTTGCTGTTGATGCTCCTTCTCACCGTGCAATACTATCAGTTCCGATCTGTAATGAAATAAGGTACATGGGTACATGTTTCTTTCATTCACACTTGTGCATGTTGCATAAACTTGTCTCGTTCTATTACAGAGATAACTTGGTGTGAAAGTTGGCAAGTGATCATCTGAAATTGTCTAATGATTACCTGTGGGGTGATCACGTAACTTTGATTTAACTTTGATTGCCGGTGAAATTACATTTCTAATTTGAAAATTTCCTCATGCACATTGTATTGAAACTGTCAGATAGACTGTCAAATCCATACAAATCACATTTGTATGGATTTGACAGTCTAACTGTTGCAATCAAGTTCCACGATAGCCTAGATGTATTGTTTTTTTTTTGTGTTACAACACTTTTTCGTCCCGTATTTTAGAATGACGCTGCATCTTAATATTTTGTGCGTAATTTTAATTTTTTTTGTATACCATCACGGTTTAAACGCCGATTCACGGCTGACTTCGTTCTGTAATACGACCTGCACACTCGCTTTAGGACTGACAGCAGTTTGATGAAAAAAGGTTGAGCACCGTGCTCAATGGCGTACCTTGGGAGAGGCCTGTATTCAGCAGTGGACTTACACGGGCTGATGAACCTTCGTTCGTTCTAAGCAAAGCTCTAGGTTACAGGAAAAATAAGTTTGATGAGACAGCGTGAGAGTATGTCTGCTAATGTTTTTATTTTGGTAATGTTGTTACTTTTACTAGGTGAGAGGAATTTTCTGCAAAGTTCGTCTAGGTAGGTACCACCGCTTTGCCGCCAACCAGTAGTGTGCAAGCACTATTGTGTTCCGGTTGGAAGGGCAATGTAGCTAGTGAAATTACTGAGAAAATGAGACTATGACATTACTAGTTGCACCACGCGGTTTCACCCACGGATAAAAAATATTTTAATTATTTGGTCATCCCACGGGAGCATTTCACTTTTCTGGGATAAAATGTAGCATATGTTAATCCAGTGTATAAGCTTTCTTGGTATCGAATTTCATCCAAATCCATTCAGCCGTTTGAGCGTGAAGGAGTAACATACACACATACAAACTTTCGCCTTTATAATATTAGTGTGATCTCACAGTCTCATAATCTTACTACTAGACTGTGTTGATGTTTCAGGATGACGTGCGCAGTGCAGTGTCTCACAAAACTCTATATTTCAGAGTTCCGAGTGACACTGTAACTGATATGGGCAGTAGGTAACGACTGGTTCGTCAAACCATTCCTTAACATATTTTTTTTTTTAATTTGGGTACTCACTTAGCAGCAAATATTTCCTGTTTATCATCGGGCAGTTCCAAGTCCAGTTTCACCAATCTGGTACTCCTTACGGCGAGCTTGGCTTCTACTCCAGTTGCAGTGTACAGTCGCCAATTAACTCTGATACCGCTAGAGCTGAGACCGTCCGCTACCACGCTCATTGTCGCTGCTATGTTTACTGCAACACTGAAGAACGTGTCGTAACCTTCTTAGTTTAGTATTTGGATTAATTGACTTTTCTTATTTAGTATAGTGTTTGAATTAATTGACAGCTTCTGTGGTGTGGTGGTTGAGCAGGTCGGCTCATAGCAAGGAGGCGGCGGGTTCGATTCCCGCGACAGGACAAGTATTTGAGACAATGTTGCCAACAAGCCGCAAGACAGTGTTACCAACCTAAATACCTAAATGTCTTTTTTTTCTTGGTTCTATCAACCAGAAATAAATAAATAATAACAATGATAAGGACCAACGATCACATATATAGATCCTGGACCCTAACTAGGATTCGCTGTGTCTAGGAACCCAGGAACTACGAGGACCATGGTTCCACAGCACCCAGACTCAGAACAACTATTTGAGTTTCTTTCTGTGCACAAATTCTTGTCCTTTCACGGGAATCGAACCCGCCGCCTCCGGGTTATGAGCCGACTTGCTCAACTACTACGCCACAGAGGCTGTCAATGAAGAATAAACGGCAATATCTTACCTGGGTCGGAGTTTGCCTTCAAAGTCCAAATTCCCATTCTCCATAACCATATCCACAACTGTGCCCGACATCTTAGTATTGACGTAGCTAGTTCCCATAATGTTCATATTCATAGGTAAACCGCATCCGGTCGGCACAGAAAATGTTGTGTCGAGGAATAGAGATGCTTTTTTGTATGATATTTCCTAGAAACACTTTTGACATTAGAGACCTAATTAAATTGTGCTACTTTGTAAAACTAGATGGCGCCACATGTAGATTGAATTTAAAACACGAAAATCTTTATTTGGACCTCAAAACCTTTGTATTGAAAGAAAACATGCTAAGCAAAAATCTGACGGAACATTACTTAATTTAAAAAAATTGACTTTTTTTTTGTTTTAGTGATAATTGGTTAAATGGAAGTTCTCAATAAAAGGTGATAATCTTATCAGAAATTATCAGATCTTATTAAAAATTATCAGATCTTACCTTTCCAGATAAAATCTCTAACATTCTGAACTGTGGATTAAATCTTTCCAAAGACTTCATAATCTCTTCATCACCTTCCGCGTTCCAATACGATATCTCATTCCCAAAGACTTTAATCCCTAACTCAGCCATAGGAAAACGGTGCTTTAGAGCTTCGTTTTTGTAGTTCAGATCGTCGATTTTCGCTTGCACTTCATCTGCCTCATTGATCGAACGGAACACTCGAAAGTTGTTGTATTTGTCCTTAATTTTGTTTTTGTTTAGAGGCGCATTGGACCCAAAGATGTTTTCAAAGTAGCGTTCGAAGCCTTCCACTCGGGCTTTCATCTAAAAATAGATTTGTAAAAAATGTCATAAGAAGCATCGTTAAGGTTTATTTTTAAATGGATAAAAGTACCAATTACACTGATTCCAGGCCTCAAATAGGGCTAAACTAAAACTGGTAAGAATACTTACTTCAAATATATTGATGGATTCACCGAACATATCAATTGTCAAGTTGAGAGACAGAGACCGTGGTATGTATGAATCAGGTGAGAAGATAACGTTTGCTTCGTAATTTCCACCTGTGTAAAATAAACCTTACGTGAATAAAGGTGTTATTTTTAATGCTAGGTTAATTAAATTCAGTTTAACTAGATGGCGACACAAGCGACTTAATACGGTCATGTAGACCTTTTGCCATGGCGCCATAGGTAACTCAATAATATAATTCAGGAACATCAAAGCTGAGAAGCTTTTCATCCAACCTGGTTTTATAAAAGGATGAAAAAGTGTTCGACCGGAACTGGTTCCGTAACAGGACGACAGGTCTTCGATCGCTATTGATTACAAAGCCCCGTTTCGTACACGGCTGAAGGGGTGTGTAAAACTAAGTGTAATGGTTATCATAATTTTACTTTATTCCTGTTCATTTCACACTCCGCACTTTGGGTACCTACGAAGCTGGCTGGTCCAGTCTCGCAGCAGAAGAGATTTATGCGTTAGAAAGAGACAGGACTAGTTTAGGCGGATACACTTTTAAGCTCGTAATACAATCGCACTTTATTAATAAATAACGCCCAACTATCACATACATAGATCCTGGACCCTAACTAGGATTCCCTGTGTCTAGGGACCCAGGAACTACGAGGACCATGGTCCCAACACCCGCACTTTATTGCGTTGCAGCAAGATACATTATTTATTCAAATGCCTAAATCTCATAATTTCGAGAAAACATTTCAAAGTCCGGACTGTCTTCATAGATAAAGCATGTTATTTACAGAATTGGCCTTCGACACATGATGTTAAAGAAAACCATAACACAAAAGAACATACAACTCACCGGCATTATATTGGTCGAAGAAAACACCTTGCTCGTAATTCCGTGAGAACATCCGAAAGTCCGGGCTGTCTTCTAGATTGGGCATTGTATTTCCGGAGAGAAGACCTTGGATCTCAACTCGTGATGGCAGCGAAGACTCTCCCAAGTTTTTGAGGTGGCTCCATACAAATGTTGCGGCTGGGGAAAACAAGACTTATTTTGTTATAATAGCTGTGTGTCTTTCAATAGGTAACGTTAAGCTACATTTACTGCGGTCACTACATGGATGTGTAGCCGCTAAAGTGGTATTTACAAAAAAAAGCTACGACTTTGGAGATCAGTCGGTTCCGGCTGTGGGTTTAATACAAAAGTCGTTAAGCCGAAAGCAAACATCGGATTTAAACTTACGGATGAATTTTTACTATTTAATCGCTCATCTCTGTTTTTTTATACGAGTTACTGAAGAATATAGTCCTTGTATTCTATTTGTCTATACCAGATGGTAGTACGAAAGTTGGGGAAATGAGTAAAGAAGCCAATCACAATGATTTTTTGCCTGTATATTTACAAGTTCTCACCTTGATTTACAGATTCATGTCTCAGCGAATGGAATATTTCCCTTATCGTCTTCAGATCCGGACACCTCATGACTTGCAAGTACGACGCAATACGCACTTCTATATCTACGAAATCCGCTCGGTAAGTCTCTAGGAAGTATTCACTGGAATTTGAATGGTGTTCATTTATACATAGGGCTTAGAATAACTAGACGAAAACGATATGGGTTTCAGAAAACAACACAAGAAAGTTTCATTTCACATCAAGTTGTAAACGATACATTACCGAGTTTCAACACAAGGTGTTCTTCTAAACGCATCGATAGCCGTCAATCTAATAGGCACCGGTAGCAAACTATCGCCTACTAAGTTGAGAAGTACGTCTGAAAATTTTTCTTTGAAACCTCCGATGTTGCCGAGGGCTTTGAGCGCTATCATTATCTAGAAAAAGTTAACATTAAAGAGTTTAGACTTGATGGCTTTAGATTTAAAAAATTAGAAACAATGTAGAGTGAGCGGAGCTGACGCTCAATTTCTAGTAGTATAGAGAATACAAACATTGAAAAAATGAGATAGAAAGTAGAATAAATAAATAAAAGTGTAAAAGTCATATTGAGAGAAAAGAAATAAAAATAATAGGAGAAATAAAAGGGGATGGAAAAAATAAAGAGCGAACGAGAAATAATAATGTTTGATTAAAGCAGGTGAATGACGACAAATCTAAAAAGGAGAAATAAAGACGGATAAAAGACATAGGTACAGGAATATCTGAAAATAGAATCTTTGTTAAAAATAACAAATAAATTGTATTATACCACTTACATTGTTTCTGTCCTCCCTGACTTTGATAATACCTTTCTGTGCTATACTAACTACTATGGCTTCAAACTCTTCTACAATTTTCTTTGGTGTTTCTTCTTCGCAACATTCTCTAACTGCAAAACAAAATTACAGCCTCCTTAATATAACACTATCATTCGATGAAATTACAGTTTACGTTTTAATTGTAAACTTACGAGTTTTCCCGCTGTGTTTGCAGTAAGAGTGGACCATAGATGACACAGTGAAACTGATCACTTTGTCGTTTCCTTGGCTTTGCAGTAGTTCTAGCATGCTGACTAACATTGCTAGCTTTGGCCTGAAATGGGTAAGTTTACCTTGTAGTGTATCATGTGAATTGTGTTTAAATAAAAAGCTAAAGTTAAACCTTACCTGGGTATCATAGCCATAGACATCAGCCACTCGTGTCTAGTTTCCTTGTCAACCTTGTGTTTTATTATCATTTCCTTTATCAACTCAACAGATCCTATGCTCGCTATGTACGGAAGCGCATCCATAATATGCTTTCTGAAACATTTGAGAAACATGATCAGACTATTAGCAAGATATGATATTTAGGAAAAACATAAAAATCACCAATCAACGAATAAAATAAAACTGGACCTAAGTTGCTCCCTTGAAGAATGGTTTTAAAAATCATATTTTAATAAAATTTTAATTTAAATCGTAAAAAGAAATGCTCTTTATTACACCGGTGTATTAATGTACATTTCTTTTTTCTCACAGATGTTTTTATCACTTGATATATAATTAAGCAGCTTTGAACTATAAAATTTGACATGAATAAGACTACAGAGTCGTAAGCTATTTACAAAACTACTGTTTTTTTAATTTTGCTTAGACATTTGTTTAGTTCTAATTAGGTACTAGTTATGAGATAGCAACAATCAGGTACTCTAGTAGGTACAGGATGGACCTTGGAAATCTGTAGGTTACAATTTTTGTTATGCATCAAACATTACTTATTAACATTTAGTTACTCTTTAAAAGGCCAAATGCCTTGCTATCATGACATTAGCAGCATAGCCTAAGTTTAGATCGAAATTTTAAGCTGGAGATGATGATGATTTTGGTACTTACGGAGCCCTATCGCATATGCTATGCGCTCGGTTCAGTAGCTGTGATAACGCAGGATAGTGAAGAGGTCTGGAGGACCGAACCAAGCTACCCCAAAGACTCACTGTTGAGCTGCTGTCCATGTTTTCGTCTACTGTTGAACGTATAGTCTCGTCCGCTGTGTCTTTAACCCTACGGAAAAAAAAACAGTGATAAATCACATCAACACCCGAAAGATGTCTACAGCTGAACAAAGGTCTCCTCCATAAAACGCAATATCATACTGGGCGGGGTTTGCCATAATCACCAGTCTTGGCTGGCGGCTTAGCGATCCTTAAATGTATATATTTATAGTGATGTTCGCAAAAAAACAAATGAAGGAGGCTATTCTTATAATTCAAACAGGATCTTTGGATCAGAGGATTTCTGGATCAGATAGAAAACATTTTGGCGTTATGTAAGTTTTGAGGTACATAATTACAGTTTGTACACCAAGCAGTTATGCTGGATAGACAGACCGTATAAAACTATCTGCACTGCAAACCTATAAAAATACACGAAAGTAACTTACATGCACAGCAACTTCAGAACCTCCCTTGCAGTTTTGAGTCCGCCTGTGTCGTCACCCAAGTACCGAATATGGTGGTGAAGTAAGTTCGAGCGTTTTGTTATTTCTGTCCACGCTATGAAAAGAAATGGTTAAAATATTATAATTTATGTATGTAGAACTATTTAAAAAAACAAGGCATTTGTTTTGAGCACGTTTTATTTAGCTTTATTGAAAGTATGGATATTGGTAGTGTCCACAACTACCAAAAAAAAAAAACGAATCAATGTGACTAATTCTTAACTTAGATAGCCAGGTGAGAATTAGAAAATGTCCCACTAACAGTATATGGGTTCAAATACTTGGTAAAATTTAACAGACAAATGCATAAAACGCAACACAAGGTTTTGCAATGAACAGTTTCTATCAGCTATTTTAACAGGCAGTAGGTACATAGATATCATCCATCTTATTTTAAGAAAAAAAAAAAACTGCAATGTATTATTCCATATGTTTTAAACATTATGGTTACCTTTAGGCTGCGAGTCTATAACCTCGCTATCAGTTTTGTTAAGCTCATTAACCAGCTCAAGATCCTGTACAACAGTGGTTATTGCACCAGAGGAGTTCTTCGCAGAGAACGGTAGGAATAAATGTCGTTCGCGGCAGTTCACAGATTTGTATACGTGGTGGTCGACCGCTATGCGGCATTTGCTCTCCGATTTCAAAACCGGCCAGGTTTGAAATTTCTGAAATGAAATCAGTGTGAAATACAGACAAAGCGACAGTGGAAAGAGAGTAGAGGCTTAATTAAGCTGATGAATATTTTAAAATTGTGTGAGTTGGAATTGTTTAGGTTCGAAATAGAGAAAAGAGTCCAAAGCGATACGCAAATTTAATACATAAACAAATAAAAATCGATTTGAAAATCATGGTAGCTGCTTACGTAGCTAAAAGCCCTACTCCTAACTTCGCATCGTATCTGAAGCTGGCCAATAAAGTAAGTATACAGAAAAGAAGACTCACACTCTGAAAATCGTATCTGACCGTCTGCAGTATGGACATGTACTTATATCTGTTGGTGCATTGCGTCAGATCCCTCGTCTTAACCAAGATCAGGCTCGTGTTCATCTGTCCACGGACCAAGTAATCTACATTACATGTGCCGTGGATATCTTGCTGAAATTTGAGAAGAACGACTCATCATTAGCCTTTAAAACTCCTTCTCCTGAAGTCTCAGAGTGAATGGTTCATGATTAATTTACATGTATGCCATTCAATTCTACGAGTGTAGCTAGATTGCATAAAACCAAATGAAACTGGCCTTCGTTAGTTTATTCAAAATCTCCATGGAGTTCTTTTAACTTTGATGGTGTAAGTTTATAAGCCTTTAGAGCCTTAGCTCTAGCATGGCATGCCTTAGCATGGAACTCTTTACCAGCACCTGTGTTTGGGAATAGGTATAATCTAGCAGCCTTATTAATAAACGGGTATTAGTCTCGGATTAGTTACTTCAGCTTTTGTCCTTTTTTTGCTACTGGAATATTTAGCTGGTTCGAATGAGACAAACGATGGTGTAACTAGTTTAAAGCTAGTTCGTGTTTATCAATAAGGCTGTAGATGTTTTCAAAGAGAGATAGAGAGCACAAAACGGCTTATAACATCGTTTCTTGTATTGTCACTTGAATTATTATGGTCACAAAATAAACATAGTAAATGGAAAGAATATTTCAACAGTGTTCTGTTAGCTAGGAAAATGATGAATGATGTAGCTAAACAATATTCTCACCTCAATACCTTTGAAGTTGATATCAAACCTCTTCATGCTGTTCTGAAAGAGGGCCAGTATAGCCCTCTTGTAGTTGAGAACCCAATCCTCCTCCTCAACGTTAGGGCATATCTCTGATATGACTCCATCGTGGAAAGCAAACCTGTCATTAAAATTTATCAAAGATTGTGTTACTAAGAAATGAACCTTATTTTGGAGCAGTTACAGTAGAAGCCTTAGTTTGGTTGGTAGGTAAGCTTTGTAAGAAGCCTTCTAAGGCCTAGCAATTTTTCTTGAATGACTAATCGTAATTTTTTTTTTATTGTTTGATAGGTTTACGTTTGACCACTATTGCACCTGATGGTAAGTGATGATGTGGTCTAGGATGTAACATGCTTGCCTAGAAGATTGCCACACATGCTATAATTGTAGTAGTTGAACTGGTCAACTACTACAATTATAGCAACTATCACGTAACTCTATTGCAAACAATAGAAACACAAATTTGAACGGATTTGACAGTTTAAATATGCAGTTCATGTACATAGTTTGGAAATTTCTTCTATTGCATTGCAATCAAAGTTTCGTGATACCCCCCTGATCAGAATATAAAAGCAAGCACCTGAGATCATTGACAGTGACAGCATGGACAAACTTCTCCGCTCGCTCCACTGGGTAGTTCTCATCCTGATCTATTAGAGTAACACCATTTAACTGAAGCAATCCCTCGCATGGGGTTATAAATTGAATCACCACCTGAAAAAATGATAGACATTATGATTTGTGTTACATAGGAATGGATGAAAATTATGATATTGTTGAAGATTCCTTACGTAGTGGTTTTTATTAGTACCCAATAATTACTATTTAAATAAAGTTCAATGGACAGAATACAGTTTCAATAGCTGTTTCATTCTCACAGCTTATAGAAGTGAGCTATCATACAAAAAAATCCTTTTTGATGATATAATTATTGACTTACCCCTGTCTTTACATCAAGAGTTGAGCGATTATTACTAGAGCCAGCAAAGTAAGTTTCAACCTTCAATTTGTACTCATAGTGGTAAATCAAGTCAGGCAAGTATCTGAACTTTTCCGATTCTGGAATAGTTAAGTTTTGTTAAGCTACAGCACTTATCAAGTAATTTCACATTGCATGCACTACTACAAACCGAATCAATCTTTTCCTATTTTCACTAAGTTTATTAGTTGTCAAGAATAATATATATTTAAGAAGAATTATACAAACTACTCTTCATAAATCAGGTCACATTTATTAAATACTTTACTCACAGAAAAAGTGCATAAGAGGACTTAATGCTAACATCTATTTCTATCAACCAAGGTGTGCAGAGAAACAATTAGATTAGGTGTGCACATAAGGAAATGAGCATAATTTTAATATTAATTTCTACTTTGGTGAAAATTTATTTTAAATTCTAATAAAACTAACAAAAACGTTCGTGCTTTTTGAATGGACAAGAGAGGGGGTTACTATTTTCTTAACAGGTAGTTTGCTAGTTACCACTTATTATTCAATATACTCTATGCTACTACTGCTTAGTACTTTGGAATAAGAAGTATATATTCAATCGCTAGCGTTCTTCTTACATGTAGAGAACTGTTTCTGGGATCATAGTCCTCGCAGTTCCTGAATTAGGGTCCAGGATTTAGGCATGTGATGAACGGGCGTTGTTGCTGTTGTATCGAAATGTTGTATATGATGAGCTTCATTTTAACAATGAAGAGTTACGTTTAAGCTTACGGCATATTAATTAGGTATTCTGTGCTTACGGGTAAGTTTATAAATTAACGAATTCAAAATATTACTTACGTGCACATAATGGTGAACCACAAATGTAGGGATCCTTCAGAGAATCTGTGAAACATCACATTCGAATAAATATAGGCCCATACATACATTTAAAATTATTTAATAAGGGTTTAATATTTGAGTTTTTAACACAGAATACTATTACTCCTAGCGGAGGTTTTTAATTTGTTTACAAACAAATCGAACACCAAACGATTTGTCAGTTATCTATTGTTTTTGCTGTCAGCTGTCACTGTCATTAATTTAATTTTTATTTTTATTTTATTTTTATGTATTGGTTCCACACTTTTGTGTATTTAGCCAGTGTCAAGTAATTGATAATTTTCAAGTTAATGATATTTACGCAAATATGTGTCAAGTCACAGTCGAAGTCATCCAGTCAAGTCATAGTCAAGTCATAGTCGAGTCAAAGTCATACTCCTAGTAAAGTGGTGGCAACTTTACTTGAAGGTTCTATGGAGTTTTGGAAACAACACGAAAATAATCGTTTCACTATCATTATACCAGTTTCCCACACTAATGCCTGTAATCCAGCACTTACCGAATAAAATGCCACCATTTTTATGCACTAACACTGAAAATAACACAAGTTTTGGAAAATAATACAATGCGGCGACGCGATCTTTTTCGTTTTCCCGCCAAGCGGATTAATTTAATTTTACAGCTGCTATTTTACTCGTTTTTTTTTTTAAATATACTGCGGGAGGTCGTTGGATAGAATCCGAAAATGGCGGTTGTGATTTTTGAATTATTTTTCTTGACCCGTGTATTTTTGAATTTTAATGTGTAATAAGGGTGGACTATTATCCGTTAAGTGTTCGTGAACGTGCATGTGTTGGCAAATGGTTCCAAGTTTTAAAACCGTGCCTATTCGTTTTCTCTTCAAGTCTTCCTAGAGCCGTCAGTAAAATATCCACCATTTTACTGTGGCATTTTGACTGACAAAATGAGACTTTGCCATGACATAACCGTACAAAATTCCTCACTTGACATTGGCAGAATTATCGCTAAAAAGCGATAGCAGGCCATTAAACGAAGAGAAGAAGAAGTATATATACTGCGGTGATAAAACGTTGGGGGAGTTTTTGGCGGGAAAGCGAAAAAGATTGCTTCACCGCATTGTATTATTTTCCAAAACTTGTGTAATTGTCAGTGTTAGTGCATAAAATTGGTGGCATTATATTCGTTAAGTGCTGGATTACTGGCGTGAGTGTGGGAAAATGGTATAATGATGGTGAAACGTTTCTTTTCGTGTTGTTTCCAAAACTCCATAGAAGCTTCAAGTAAAGCTGCCACCACTTTACTAGGAGTATGTCTTTGACTAGACTATAACTTGACTTGATGACTTCGACTGTGACTTGACACATATTTGCGTGAAATATCGATAACTTGATAAATTATCAATTACTTGACACTGGCTAAATACACAAAAGTGTGGAGCCAAATCATAAAAAAAAATAAAAAGAAAAAAAACAACGTAGTAAATAGTGATGTACGTATAAATTACATGACAGTATTACATTTCGATAATTTATTTTATAGATTAGCTTTATTGCACATTAATTCATAAACCCCAGGTTCAGCACTTCGCGCTTTTTCCTCTGTTAGCATCATAAAAAATCAAGTTGTTGATGACATAAACTAATCTATCTACGTTATCTAGATATAAGTACATTTTTCAAAGGTGATTAGCCCCTGTGTGGATTTCGTCTCTCAATGTCATCATCATCATCAACAACCTAAGCACGTCCATGACTAAGGATATGGCCGGCCCATTGCCATTTCAATCGTATCATAATCATATCGGTCACTTCTGTTCTCCTGCGGATCTCCTCATTTCAGATTTTATCTATTTTATTTATATATTTATTTACCTATTATTTATTTATATATATATATATTTTATTTTCATTTTCGTTGCGCAACTTTGAGCTTACTAATCAGGCCATCACTGGCAACAAGTACTGATTGAAAACCTTTGTTTAGACTTGTCTTTTTGTCTAAATTACCGCAGATTTGGACAAAAAGATAAGTCGACACAGATAGGTAGACATATTCATCTACAGCTTCGGAACTTTGCATTGAAGTCTCTCATCCCAACGGTGAAGTATGTTTGAGAAGTATGCATAGCTTCCGATATATCCTCATACATAACTTCTTCGTCTGGGTGTGCGTATATACTTGTATGATCTTCAGTGAATACCATTTGATTATTCTGAGTATCAGGTAGGTACGCTACCCTGGTCGACACACTGTCGACATTGATCGCCTTGTTGACGAGATACTTGCGGACTAGAAACCCGACACCACTTCGGGATAGTTCTCTCCCACTAGTTGTGTCCACCGGAGGTGGAAGAATAAGTTATCAGAAATTAGGATTATCGTATCCTTTGGACTTCTGACAATTCCATTAAAGCGCATATTTACTTATCTCCTTCTCCAATTCGACCATGTTTATATTAATTATAAAAAGCGTGTGATTACAAAAGTAGAACAGATATAAATTACATTACAGCTGCGATAAATTGAATAAGCTAACTTGAATAAGAACCACAACCACGAAGGTCAAGGTGCTACGCTAAGTAGGGTCAAGTTGCAAGCAGAGACATCGGTTATCGTATTATTGTTACCAGGAAAAATGGTCTACCTACCCTTGGTATCCGAGAGTTATGTTTCATAAATTCTTGAAAATAGATAACCACACACTTATGATGTCTACAGTTACGTACTAAAGTACAAAATACGGAAAAATATAACGTTAAAAAAAGCCAAGATTGATTCTCAGGCAAAATGGTACCTACTTTTAAAACCTGGGAGTTAGCGATGATCTCGTGTTATGTTATGGGAAAATAGTCTAAGTAGCTCCGACCGGGATTATGTTTCATAATTCCATTAAAAAAAAAATAGATCTCGTGTAATGTGTACTACGTACTAAAGTACGAAATACAGAACACTAAAATGTTGAAATGAGCCAATTTTGATTCTTAACTAGGTAAAATAAGTTGATCCTACTTAAAACCATTTGCGTTGGTTTCGTAGCTTTAATGAAATACCTAATATTTATCAATTTCAACCTGCGCATCGAGTTCTACTAAAACCTACGCACAGAGAGCTTGAGTTATTGAGGAATCTATTCTAATAATCCGTTTATTTCATTTCAGTAGCATTCAAGATTTTATTTTAAACCCTAAATGGTAGAATGGTAAGTACGTATTTAACTATGTAAATACGCTGGTTAAAAGGGACCTATCTATTTAAGTTTGTAAGGTATGCCTACATTAGTTACCACCGCTTTGCCAGTTATTCTACCGCCAAGCAGTAGTGTGCAGGCACTACTGTGTTCTGGTTTGAAGAGCACCGTAGCTATTGAAATTACTAGGCAAATGAGAATTTATGATTGATTTCACAGTAGAGTGATCTTATTACCAGACTGCTGATGTCTCAGGATGATGTGCGCAGTGCAATGTCACGCGAAACTTTATATTTTAGAGTTCCAAGTGCCACTGTTCTGTTATGGGCAGTCGTCTCGATTAACATCGGATGAACGACTAGCTCGCTCACATCATTCACTAACATAAATTTGGAATCCGTGAAATAAACAGAAGAATTATTGCCCGCGTTATCCTGGTAGTAAATACCACTGGCATAAACGATCACCGGTAAGAGTTACGCATTAAAACTAAGGGTACTCACTAGCTAATCCGTAAGCCACACCATGAAAGCACGCGCACAATAAAACTAAACACCAATTCATTGTCACACAATTCCACAATACCATAAATCAACACATTTTCAAGTTAATTCGCACGCTGCCACCGCGCAACTACCAGCACGAAACTCTATACTTAATTATCTAAGGGTCGTGTCACAGGTCAAAGTAAACAATATTATCACTCTGTTATCTATTCAACGGAACTTGGTTGTACTCAATTGATGATTATTAAAATGTTTGTCAAATGTTGTGGTACGCGAGTCGTGAGGGACGAGTGAACGGGAAGTAGAGGAAATCAGCGTCAGCTTACGTATGCAGTGGATCAGCAGTATGCTTGTAACTAAATCAATTTAGTGTATGAGGGTAGAGGTCGTCGAATCATTTATTTCGTAAATGACTGTGAGAGATCTACGCTACTGTAGATACATTTGCGTTTATAACTTTTTCAATAAGTATAACCTCAATATGTAAGTAAGTATTGTATGATTCGGTATCTACAACTTACACACTAAAAACGATTTGTAGAAAGATAGCTTAGGTACATAATTACCAAGTCAATGAAAGCTAAGTAGTTATTACAAATGAATACAAAGCGATGTAGGCAATACGTACATACATTATAAATATAGTCTACATACTTACGTTTATGTGTTATTGGCTGTATTGTCTTCCCTGTATTATATATTATGTTCATGTTAATAATAGGCTTAATTAATAAATATAAAAAATAATCTAACAAAAAGCACGGACCCAGGTGTCTGTGGAAATGCAGTATAAAAAAAAATATATAGTCTTAGGGAGACCCTTAGTGTAGCTACAGCGTGGCTTTCGAATTGACGCATCCACAGGTTTGAATCCCACTCGCTCCTCCCTCCCACACTCCCACTCTACAACAATTACTTTTTAAGTTGTATGTGCGAAATTTGCATTTGCTCTCACAACGGTGAAGTGAAAGATCACGATAAAACAGACATCTTCAAGAATCACATATTTCGAGAACATGTGGGTAGTCGGCCAGCGTGGTGGAGATCACAGCCAACATTCTCTCCACGTGTCCCAGCAGTGGGAATGTGTGGGGCTGATGACAATATAGTCAACCTTAGGTAGGTACGTATAGTAACTGTTATGTATTACTGGTGCAGTGTCTTTTATGTTAGCTGCTGCCGGGCCTCCCGGTCAGAGATGAAAGCCCTGCTTGTGTTATGAATTTTCAACGGTTTTCACAATGATTAATAATAAAATTTTACCAAGCTACCTCGATAGTAAAACGAGTGTGCTTAAGACCACACGACTGAAGTAATATTTCTTTAGTTTAGCTCCATCTATCGGCCGATATAACTTTGGTTTGCATTGCTTAATATTAATGTCGCCATCTTGAGAATTATAAATTGTCATTTTACCGGACATACCATACTGTTACGTCGTTGTTATGTTAGCAACAGAGATCTAATGAATGAACTTCTGAAGCATTTGCTAGCTTACTACCCAAGTCAAGCGTGCGTAATAAAGTTTTACTTCAAAAACTCAAAAATGCGTACTAAGCGAACCAATGTATACCGAAGCGTACTGAGAAGTACCAGTAAATTATTACTTTTATAAAAAAGTATCTATGGGAGTATGTATCCATAGGTATTTTGATTAATGTGGAACACTAGATGGATATAAGATATGAGATAGATATGAAGATAGTATTAGTATAGATCGGCATAAAAATAATTATTCAGCACCTAGGTACCTAACCTACTGAAACAGTGCACACTTTTTAAAACTCTATTTAAATAAATTTATTCATGATTGAATGGTGCGTTTCTCCATGGACGCGTTTCTCTTATATTTATCTACTACCGGATATCACAATTAATTTGCGTTAGTCGATAGTAAACAAGGTCTTCTATAAAACTTAGCTACGTACTTGCAGATAAATGTTATGATTCACTACACGGATCTTCATTATGATATTATTTATTTTGTTCCTACTAATTATCATTGGTTACCAGCCATTAGATCAGTTTCACAATTAATGTTATCATTAATGTATGTACTTATAAATTAATTCATAATACGTATTTTAATGAATCTACGAAAGTAATTAATCAATATTACAAACATTTTCATATTCTATTCTATGATATATTTCCAGCATCAGCTAATTTCATTATAGTAAATCTATAACTCCCACAATATAAAAGTGGATCTTTGGTAAGAGTTTATTTAGTTTTTGTGTAGATTTCACGCTAAAATGTATGTAGGGATTTAAATCAAATTCTAGATAAAATATAGATGATACATATATTATCCCAGAAATTGCCAGCCACGTTTAATTATTTATTAGTGAGATATTACTAACCAAACAAAACTTATGTACCGAACATAACATAATTATATATTATAATGTAGGTACCCCATTAGATTGAGTTTCCGAATGTGTTTGTATGTTTGTAATTGATATTAAGCAAAATGAACATGACAAACATTTTTACTAATAACTGCAATAGCCAACAGTGCTTTCATATTGCAAATTGGCATCAAATTGAGGAATGAGAATCCATTCTCAACCATTGTAACATTTCGTTCATATTGTACATTGCCACATTACTTTAGAGTTTATTTTAGTTTGATATAAATGTATGAGTAAAGTTGTGTAAGGATACTTAATTGGAACGATCCGTCGGGAGCCAGATGTCGGGACTTTGTCAATAAATGCGATTGTTATTCAGAGAGCCATAAGTATAGGTACGTAACGTACCTACCCAATATTAAAGTAGTTACTACGAAAGCACTGGACAGTCATGGACGGTGGTACTTAAACTCATATATATCAGGTACTATAAAAATTACCCATAATATAGGTATAGGTCAAAAATATTAAAGAACTTCATAAAGTTTATTTGTTGAAAATGAAGTTAGTCTTGTCATAACAGATTGGCAACATTGATCAAATAATACATTCAACATTGGTTTTGACTGTCCTGCTAGCTCAGTTGGTAGTAGCTCTGCCTTCTGAACTGTAGGTTGTGGGTTCTATTATTTTGTGTCTGGGTATGTTGTATTTATGTATGTATTTACAAACAAAACGTATCTAAATATTTCATCAGATCAGTTCAGTCAGATCAGGGGCCTTACCGCGTAAGTCTGGTGGAGGTCGTAATCGTGTTCTCTCTTGCTTGCACTCGTGGACTTGTTAATTGGCGCGTGCAGGATGGCAGGCGAAGCCGATTCCCAGAACGGTTACGCGGTAGGGGTACAGATATTAGAGATATTAGATATTACAACCATCCTATAGTACGGGCTTTGCTTGGTTTAGGGCAGCTGGCACTGTGTGAAATATCCATAAATATTTGTTTATATATTTATCTAGACGCTTGGATTTGTAGTGTTTGCATTGGTGCAAAATAAATACAATTTCTAGTAGTATTTGGCAACATTGATCTCATCCATCAGCCACATTATAATAGTTTGATAGGTTCAGTGCACTATCATTCATTCTTGTCACTAAATCTAATCAAGTTTATTCTTAGTGGACTTGAAAAAGACACGTTGTGTTTTTAATATTTAGTAGCTTTGTGTCAAAGCTACTAAATATTAAAAACACATTTAAATTAATGGTATGCCTACTAGTATTAATACAGGCAGGTGCATTAATTGTAAAGAAAAAATCTCTGTCGTAATGATACATAAAACTTTCCAACATTTGCACAATAATACTCTATCAAAATTGGCCGTCAGAACGTTTCATTTGAAAAGCGAGCCCCTCAATCAAAGTCCTTTGTGACGAACACTATACAATATACCTACACAAAAGCTGAACAAAGCGATTTTGCGAGTCCTTTTCAAATGAATCAATTTGACGTTAAAAAACAACATTTCTAATAACTCTTAAACATCCAGTGTACGTATACAGAAGTGGACATCTGTGATGATTAATGTTTTCGCTACTATTTCCGCAAAAACAGTTTTGTGGAAATAGTGTATTTTTCAAGTCCACTAAGAATAAACTAGATTGGATTTAGTGACGGGAAAGAATGATAGTGCACTGAACCTATCAAACTATAATAATGTGGCTGATGGATGAGATCAATGTTGCCAAATACTACTAGAAATTGTATTTATTTTGCACCAATGCAAACACTGCAAATCCAAGCGTCTAGATAAATAAATAAATAAATATTTATGGATATTTCACACAGTGCCAGCTGCCCTAAACCAAGCAAAACCCGTACTATAGGATGGTTGTAATATCTAATATCTGTACCCCTACCGCGTAACCGTTCTGGGAATCGGCTTCGCCTGCCATCCTGCACGCGCTAATTAAAAAGTCCATGAGTGCGAGCAAGAGAGAACACGATTACGATCTCCACCAGACTTACGCGGTCGTTTCTAAATTAATAATTAACTAACAACCATTTTTTGGTCTTGGCACAAAATGGTTATCTATATCTTTACAGTTATTTCATTTTGTCTGATCTTATCTAAAAATTTATAATTTGATATTAGAATAACCTGCATTGGTCAAAATTGATATCGATAAAGTTAGTTGGTAACGCGTACATCACTATTTAAATTTAAAACCACAGAATACTATTACTTCTCCCGAGAAGCTACTTCTTTTTCATGCAGCGGTGGCCCCCGTGTCATTCTCAACCCTTGCTTGTCAGTTGACCAAGCCTGTTTAAAACAGTCTATGAAATAAAAATGGGAACGAGGTCCAAATTAAAGTACACTTGATACATAGTATCCTCTACTTGGCCTGTGATACACTTTACAGGCGCTTGCCCACCGCACCGTTCATCGGGACGTCACCCGAAAACGAGATGACGGCGCCGAAGTACGTACTTAGTGGTAAAATAAAATAAATTTACTAATGGCCGTTTGTCCAGCTGTTGCACCGTAGTACTATTATATATTCTGTGATTGCAGGCCCATATTGGACGCGTAGTGTACAGTGGACCATTAGTAAATGTATATAATATACCACCAATTCGGCGCCATCATCTCGTTCTCGGGTGATGTCTCGGTGATATTGCGGTGGTCAAGCGGCAAATAAATATCTATTATAAATTATAATAGGTGCCTTAGTGATAACGCCTGCTAAAATTTGACTAGCAATTGTAAAAATATAAATAATTTTTAGTACCTAGCTAGTCAAATTACAGGGCAATTGAGACTTTATGATCTGATCTCACAGCCGAGTAATCTTATTACCAGACTGTGCTGATGTCTCAGAATGATGTGCGCAGTGCAGTGTCGCGCGTAACTTTATATTTTAGAGTTCCTATTGACACTTCTGTTACGGGCGGCCGTGTCACTTAACATCAGGTGAACGACTAGCTCGTCACATCAATTCATTACATAAAAAAACCTACTTATACAAAGGGCGTCCTACACAAAGTTTTGTGCTATACTTGACCTATGTATTTACAAAAACGTACCTAAATAGAAGAACGAAGTAAAATTTTGGAAAATAGAAAAGCAAGATACAGCTAGCTCTATGCTAGGTCTAGTTTGCACGCGGCGCAAAGATTTTCTTACCCACCCCGTCGTAGGTTAGCTAGAACGGTCGCGACTTTCAATAGGGTCCACTCTTCCAGTGGACGTAGTCTTCTCGATCCTCTTATCCCGGCAACGGCTCAAGCCGAGGCTCGCACCCCAGGGGTGCCCTTGAGCTAGTTGCCTCCCACTTCTGACGGCTGGGCGCCTTAAGCGAAGTGACGTTGTATAGGTCGATATAGACCAACAGCATTGGCTCGTTCAAAAAGAAAAACGATTTTCTAACACCCGTGTTCACGAGTAGCTGTGTGGGACGTTAAGACATTGCATACTAAATCGTTATCTTAGAAATTATGCAAATGTGCCAGTTAATCAGTCAATTAGTTTAGTATGCACATTTTGTAGACTGCGTTTATGCTGTGACCTCTTTGTTTTATTGATCGCCCACGCTTACATACCTACCAACTGGTTCCTAGTGCACTGTTTGTTAATAATTAGGTCGTGCACAAATACAGTATTACAGATACAGATACAGTATTCGTAGTAATACAGTGATTGATTGATCTTAATATGTACCACAAAATGTATTTAGTGAAATAATTGGCTTCCATTGAATTAATATTAAAACTTTTTTTTTGTTTGTTTTGGTTTTGTCTCCACACTTTTGTGTATTTAGCCAGTGTCAAGTAATTAATTTCTCAACTTAATTAATATTATATATTGTGTCAAGTTAAGTCACAGTCCAAGTCATAGTCTAGTCTAGTCAAGTCATACTCCTAGTGGTGTGAGTGGTGGCAACTTTACCAGAAGCTTCTATGGAGTTTTGGAAACAACACGAAAATAAACGTTTCACCTTCATTATACCACTTTCCCAAACTCATGCCTGTAATCCAGCACTTAACGAATAAAATGCCACCAATTTTATCCACTAACACTGAAAATAACACAAGTTTTGGCAAAATAATACAATGCGTGACGCGATCTTTTTCGTTTTCCCGCCAAAACTTCTTTTATTTTTTATTATGGTACAAACTATTTAATTTTGTAACAAACAAATACAAAAGTTTGGAGCTAAAAAAACAGATACATATTTTAACAAAGCTCTAAATAGTAAAAAAAGTAGTTAAATAGAGGTTATAAATAAAAATAAACATAGCGTTAAATAGCTTGTAATTTACTTAATTATTAGGTAGGTAAGTACCTAGGTACTTACATAACTAATAATAATTAAGTAAATTATGACAGAAAAACATATTTATTCCAGCACACCGTTAGTAATTAGTGTATGAGAATACAAGTACTTACTTAAATGTCATTTCTTGTTTTTAAATGAATACACCATTCTATTGTCGTATAATATTAATTACTTTTTGGTCAAAAGCTACCAAAAAAAACTTATAATTAAGAAGGTATTAAGTATCTTACGGTACATACATATATTTGGCAAAGATTTGGTACATATACCGATATAGGTACTTAATAAACTAAAGTAAGTACCTGGAAAGACTGACTCCGTCAGGCTATCATGATTGCCTGGTGGCGATTGCCGTGAGGCGAACGGCAAAAGCTAGTGAAGCTATTTCATATCTTAAGGTAACTTGGCTTGTCGGCAGGTAATTGCTTTTTCACAGCATTTTCCTTTCGATATTCGCTCTGCAGGAGACGTCTAATTAGGACTCAAACGCTGCGGACGGTTTCATTATCAATGTATTATCGATACGTGGATTGCAAGCACACGACCTGAGCAATGCTCCTACCTTCAGGCCAGCTGACCAGCTTCCGCAGACCCTAGCTGACGCTATTGTCACTGAAGGCTTAAAACTAAAATGAGTAGGAGAGCGAGGTGCGGTGGCTCATGTTAAAGTGGTCAAAGACGTTCGCCTCTTTCCTGCACTGAGCAGCAAAAAGTCGAACGTGTGGGACTGCGGACGAACCCGTTTCACCATACAAGGTGCTTGGAGACAAGTCGCTTCCCAACGCACCGGCTCACATAATATTGTTAGCTGTCGCCGATAGCTTTTTATATCGAATGCATTATTCGATACTCATTTAAAATTCTAACATAAGCTTACAAAGAAAGCTCGCCATTTTCATCCAGTCCCCTGCTGTCGCCGGTCGTCTTTGTAATGTATTTTGTGTATCTCGAAAGCGGTTTAAATAAACTTAATATATTACGCAAATTCGGCTGTGGCCAACAGTTGTTCGGTCTGCCCACGCACCGAAATTGCGGGGGCGAAGACTCGGAGGCTTCGACGCGTGCGCAGCTCTAAACTCGCGCGCGCATCGACTGGCACACACGCACGCCTTTATCAACAAAAAATAAAAGTAAAAAAGCAAATCTGTGACAGTCATTTATTCTGACAGTGATTTGAATCTGACGTTCTTAAATTTCTAGTGCATTCAACTACGGAACAGAACGAAATTATCGATATCGATAGTTTATGAATGGAGCAAGCAAGAAGTGACGTCATGCATAGTGTTGTGAATGTGTTAGCAGTTGGAAGGTGGGCGCTATGATGACAATGCGACATCATTAGAGCGAAAAGGTAAGTGTTAACTAATGAGTGGCTCAAACGGTTTAAAATACATAATGAGGTTTACACAGCTATTACAATGTGTGTTTACGAGTTGAACGCATCATTTGTTAAGTTCAAGGAATTCAAACTGCATGAAATCCTGGCAATTTAAGTTTAGGTACCTATCAATGCCATTTTCAAAGACATCTACTTTAGCTATTATTTAACTAACTATAACAGTTTTATTAGTTAAACGATGTATAAGCCATTATTATTACGGGTAATAAAATGCATAGAGAGCTCTTATCTATAATCTACAACCCATTAAACTATTATTTTATGGGCGCTCTCGAGCATATTCGAATTTGCATCTTAACTAATGCAAACACTCATCGAATGCTAATGTAGCATCTGTAGGTACGTAGGTACCAAGAGTAGGTATTATTGAATCACATCTAAAAGTAACTGGGAGATATTCATTTATTTATTTATACTTTAGCACAAAATAATGTGCAAGGAGGACTTAATGCTATGAAGCATTATCTACCAGTCAACATGGACGTGAAAGAAAAAAAATGGTAGCGGTACAGTAAAATTGATATTAGAATCACACTAATATTATAAAGGCGAGAGTTTGTATGTGTGTATGTTTGTTACTCCTTCACGCCTAAACGGCTGAATGGATTTGGACGAAATTCGGTACCAAGATAGCTTATACACTGGATAATGAACATATAAGCTACATTTTATCCCGGAAAAGTAAAATTTTCCCATGGAATCAGCAAATAATTAAAATACTTTTTATCCGCGGGTGAAACCGCGGGGCGCAACTAGTAAAATACATATATTATTTAAAAAATAATAAATATGTTACATATGATATAAGTACTAAATTATAAAAATAATATAATATACCTACTTACATAATTATAAAATAATTATCTTCTAATACCGTCTCAAACTAAGGTAAAGAAAGACCAATTCGTTAATGAGTCTGAAACAGTACTCATTAGAAAAATCTTACCGTAATATTTATAGACTACAAAGTATTGGAACCGTATGTCATTCAAGCTGATAGTAAAACAGAATAAGTATATATATATATATATATATATAGGAGATTTTATATAAAAACGAGCTTCTGCCCGCAGCTTTGCCCGCGGCGTGGCCTATGGGAAAATAATTCAACCACCCATTTCACCCTCTTAAGGGTGGAATTTTGAAAAATCCTTTCTTAGCGGATGCCTACGTCATAACATCTACCTACATGCCAAATTTCAGCCCGATCCGTACAGTGGTTTGGGATGTGCGTTGATAGATCACTATATATGTCAGTCAGTCAGTCAGTCACCTTTGAGTTATACATATATAGAAGATAAAAAACATGTTCTAAGTTGATGCGTATGAGAAAATTGTTTTTTGTACAAGAATATTAACTTTAACATCAGATCACGTTATCCGTTGAAATCACCATGCGTGGGAGAAAATAATAGACTAGCTAACTTGACATTTCAAAACTGCCCAGTTTTGAACAAAACCACCGACTAATATTAATTTAACATCTAACTCCTACACATTACAGTCTCTTATTTAATATCTAGACGGTTTGATGACGGAAAAGTTATGATTGGTGTCTTGGAAAATGCAAATGAGACTTAAGTTAAACTAAACATACATTGACCAGAGAGTATCGAAGCTTAAAAGGTACCCTCGGTAAAACGGAAGTGGTTGTTAAAATGCTCGTAAGCTGGTAACAACGATAACTAGATGGTAAATAGAGGTGCGGCAGACGTTTCCTAATCTTGTGGGCAGGTCCAAGTGATTTGTGTTTTGATAAACTATGATTTAGCTTCCAAATATTATATGACTTGAGTCTACAGGCCACTGTTTGAATGAATAGCAATATTAGGCTAGTGTATAAAAAAACGAGTGTGCTTTAACGACCATATGACTGAAGTAACACTTCTTTAGTTTAGCTCCATATATCGGCTGCTATAACTTTGTTTTCGCTTTGTTTAATGTTAATGTCGCCATCTTGACAATTGTAAATTTGTAATTTTACCGGACATACCAACATTATCTATAATACACATTTTAAACTTTGTTATGTTGAGGTAGTCAACGACTTTCAACTTCTGTTCGCCTCGCTAGCTTATTCCCCAAGTCAAGCGTGCGTAAAGAAGTTTTACTTCAAAAAGGTAATATTATTCAGTTTCAAGATAATTATGTACGTTGCACGACACCCATGTAACAAGCAATTCGGTAGCATTTTAGCTACGTGATTATTTTAGTAAAGTACCTGCTTATAACAAAGTTCAGTAAATTATTTATGGAAATGACACTAAAGTAAAACCGATTATCAGCATATTTTAATTTTTATAAAGATTATATCGCGTTGAGTTCGGATCTAAAAGGAATTACTTTATAGTAAAATGAATAAATATTTGTGAACATTTTACACAACAACATCTAGCGCCGAAATTAGCAAAGCTTGTCCGATGGGAACCAGATAACTGATCAAATACTTGGATACCTTCTTTTGTAAATACATACATATAATACAATATAACACCCAGACACAAAACAAACATCGATGTTCAAATGTTTGTCCTGGGTGAGAATGGAGCCCACAAGCTACAGTTCAAAAGGCAGGATTACTACCACCATTCTATCAGGTTCGTCAAATGTACATTAGACGAGTTAAACAGTGGATATGTTCTAAGTCATCATCATCATCATCATCATCGGCCTGAAGCACACAGCTTGAGGCCCACAGATGTAAATAGGTCTCCCTCTCTCTTCTGGTCCAGCTTTTTGACTGGCCCGGTAGCTCAGTTGGTAGTAACCCTGCCTTCTAAACTGTGGTTTGTGGGTTCGACGATTCCCACCCAGGACAAACATTTGTGTGATGAACATAGATGTTTGTTCTGTGTCTGCGTGTTATATTGTATTCTATGTATGTATTTACAAACAAAAAGTATTTAAGGTCCGTACTATAGAACGATGCTCAGTCATCGATCGGTGCTCAAGCAGAGATTTCATTCACTAATTGGTCATTTTATGAATGAAATCTCTGCTTGAGCACCGATCAATGACTGAGCATCGTTCTGTAATACGGCCATAAGTAATTGTATCAGTGATCTGGTTCCCATAGCACAAGCTTTGCTTAGTTTGGGGCTAGATGGCGTTGTGTGAGATGTCTACACATATTATTATTATTAGCTTGAGATATTAGCCCGCAACTTAAAGACATACATTTTCTATTAAACTTTGAAAACTATGACCTACAAATATGTGACTTGTTTATCTATCCACACAGTGGGATCTGCAGTTTATATGTTACGCTAAACTTGAAGCTTAAACTTCACGCAAAGTTAGTGTTTGCAGCTGAACAGTCTCCGTAAACAATATCAAAGTCAAAGTTGTTGAGCTCTTAAGTTTGCCATAATTGAAGTGCACTTATAACTAACTCGCTTAACGATCCAATAAATATAAGTTAAGGACTCTGAGATCATAAATTTGTATCGAGAATTGTGGTAGATATTGATTGTTATTGTCGTGCCCGTGTCGTATTAGAGCAACAGGTAACAATTTTAGGAAAACAATTTGTAGCATAAATGATTTGAACTACTTGCAAATTTCTTAATAAAGGGAAATCATCACGGATTATAATAACGAGCTTCTGCCCGCAGCTTTGCCCGCAGCGTGGCCTATGGGAAAATAATTCAACCACTCATTTCACCCTCTTACGGGTGGAATTTCAAAAAATCCTTTCTTAGCGTCAAAACATCTACCTGCATGAAAAAATTCAGCCCGATCCGTCCAGTGGTTTGGGCTGTGCGTTGATAGATCACTATGTCGATCAGTCAGTCACCTTTGAGTTATATATATTTAGATAATAATAACGCCGTCACGTATCGCAATCACGTAATGCATGTGATTGTTATCACATACATAGATCCTGGACCCTAGTTAAGATTCCCTGTGTCTAGAGATCCAGGAACTACGAGGACCATGGTCCCACAACACCCAGACTCAGAACAAGTATTTGCGCTTTTTTCTCAAATACTTGTCCAGCATCGGAAACCGAAGCCGCCGCCCCCTGGTTATGAGCTGACATGCTCCACCACCATACCACAGAGTCTGAATTATAGACATTATGATTTAACTGGGGTGGCCAAGAACGTTCTGCAGCGGTCAACGCTGTGGTATTTGCGGTACCTGCTATGTAACCTGTGTAATGACCAAAAAGTGCCATTTTTAATGATGTACTTCACATTTCTCTTGCTTGCTTGCTCTTTCGCTTGCTTGCTTGCTTTCTCTTGCTTAGAGCACAAGCACGGACAAAAATCACACAAATTTCTTTTCCCAGATTGAATTATCACAAAACAAAGTTAATCTGGTAAACATTTTCTTAATACAAAAAAAAGAACCACAAAGTTAATTTTAAGGTATCGGAAGTATCGGCAGTTCCAATGCTTTTGTGATTTATTCGAAACCCTCAGTACGCGAGATTCACACAAAAATATTAATCATTAGATTACATTCTTCACATTATAGCTATTTTGAAAAACATGATCTATTTTCATTAGTACATAATGCCCACAATCCAGCGTCCAATATTCCAATACACGGTAAATTAATGATTATAGACCACGTATCGTTAATAACTTGTTTACCTAGGCACTAAACACAGTTATCAAGCGCAGCTAAATGTGGAATATTATCAGTAAACTGTAGTTATAGGGGCAGTGCTTATTATGTATCAGAAAGGTGATATTAACTATAACAAAAGTAGAAATAAAATCTCTGATCGGTTACTCATTTTTTTTTGCCTGTGACACAGGTTTATCCTAGTGCAGGCACCTAAATTTGTAAGACTTTAGTTTCCTAAGATTATTGTATTTTCATTCAAGTACATTTTTTTAAAATAAATGTTATTATTATTTTATTATTACTAGTTACGCCACGCGGTTTCACCCGCGGACCAAAAGTATTTTAATTATTTGCTCATCCCACGGGAAAATTTCACTTTTCCGAGATAAAATGTAGCCTATATGCTAATCCAGTATATAAGATACCTTGGTACCGAATTTCATCCAAATCCATTCAGTTGTTTGAGCGTGAAGGAGTAACAAACATACACACATAAAACTTTCGCCTTTATAATAATAGGTCTTTACCTATGAAATTGCCGTATTGCAGTACAGACTTTTTCAAACAAAAAAAAGTTTTGATTGGCTATGAATTCTAAATTCAAATTAATTTTGTTTTAAAAATATGACATTCTATTTACAATATAAGTCTTTTGTTTATTGATTAGCGTTGTATTTTCATTACATTTCAACTTTTTTCGTCATTATGGATACTTTGAAATTTCGTGTAATTATGGAATATCAGTTCCGTCGTGGCACCAACGCGGCACAAACGACACGTAACATCAACGACGTTTACGGAGAGAACTGTACAAACGAACGTACAACCCGTTATTGGTTTGCTCGGTTCCGTTCTGGGAATTTTGACTTGAAAAATGAACCTCGTGGTCGTCCGGAAACTTTGGTCAACAATGATGAATTAAAGGCGATTGTGGAAGTTGATGAATCTCAATCTACAGCTGAGCTGGCAGCAGCTTTTGATGTTAGCATCAAAACAATATTGGTCCATTTGCGACAGATTGGCAAGATAAAAAAGCTTGATAGATGGGTGCCCCACGAACTCAACGATCGCCAGCGCAACGTACGCGTCGAGACTTGCCTTGCGCTGCTTAACAGGCACAGAAATGAAGGAATTTTGAACCGAATTGTTACGTGCGACGAAAAATGGATTCTTTTTGACAATCGAAAGCGCTCAGCAAGTTGGTTAGATCCTGGTTCGGTACCAAAGCAATGTGCAAAACGAAAAATGACCCATAGAAAGGTGATGGTCACAGTTTGGTGGTCTAGTGCTGGTGTGATTCATCATAGCTTTTTACAAAACGGCGAGAGCATTACTGCAGATGTGTACATTGAAAAACTGACCACAATGATGGCAAAACTCGTACGTCTGCAACCAGCTTTGGTCAATCGGTCGTCTCCACTGCTACTTCACGACAACGCGCGACCCCATACTGCACAACAGACCGTCTCTAAGCTGCATGAGTTGGGTTTGGAAGCTCTCCCTCATCCGCCATACTCACCAGATCTTGCGCCTACCGACTATTACTTTTTCCAAAATTTGGACAACTTTTTAGCGGGAAAAAAATTCAATTCCCGAGAGGCAGTACAAAACGCCTTTGAAGAGTTTGTTGTCTCCCGTCCTGCTGATTTTTTCAAGAAGGGCATCCATAAACTGCCACAGCGTTGGCAAAGATGCATTGATTGCAGGGGTGATTACTTTGAATAAAAGAAATAAATAAGTTCGAAAAAAAAAATACTTTAACTTTTTTCAAACAAAACGGCAATTTCATAGGTAAAGACCTAATATTATAGTGTGATATGATAATATTGAATGTAAATTGATTTAAATAGGCACCACTTCCCATTATTTATTCGAAGCGACTCACTTCCTCGATTGTTCATGCATTAAGCAATGATTTTAATTAAGTGATGTAATTATTATTATTTTACACTAACATATTAAGCTAATTCGCAAGTGGCGCTATATGGTGTATACACGTATGTTCAGCAGTGAGTGTCTTCCAGTTGATCATCATCATAATCATCAACATACTGAAGACGTCCATTGCTGACGATAGACCTCCCCCACAGAACACCACTTTGAGTGGCTTGCCTTCTGTATCCCCCGCGGCATAGACATACATATAAAATTCAAAGTCGTGACTGACTTATATATCAACGCACAGCCTAAACCGCTGATCCTAGAAACTTGAAATTTGGAGGGTGTGTTCTTAGTAAAGTTTAGGTATCCACTAGGAAAGGGTTTTCCGAAATTCCACTTCTAAGTGGGTGAAATGGTTGGTTCAAATATCCATGAAAAAATTTCTTCTTCGTTTCTTATGGCCCACGCGGGCGAAGCCAGAATAAGAATAAGAATAAGTTTATTTGGCAACAAATGTCAATAACAAAAAGGTTATTCATGTAATTTGGACGATTTAACAGTTTCCTCAGGTATGTATGCATACTTATACTTAAACATAACAACTGTATTATAACTATTTTTAACAATGTTATCTATAAAGTTATTAATAGATGCTTTTTAAGAAGCTAGTATGGTATAAATTGTGCAATCTTGTGTCATCGTTCATTTCTCCTGTTGCCTCTTGGACATGGGGCAGAAAGTAAAACGCTTGAAGCCATAGAAATAGCGTTGTTCCTTTAAGTTTGAAACTATACCATTGAAAGTAACCCCAGATGTTTTCAAATCCCTCAAAAATCCCAAAAGTCCTCAAAATGCTATATCTGGCAACCCTCCCCACGTGTAATACAGTTTCATTACAGGATAACGGCTATACCTAACAATTAACGACATGATTATCCGGAAAAGCTTTTAAGCGCGAGCTCCATTTTGTAACTTCGCATGTGCATATCATATTTCTTGACTAGAGCCACATAATATATAAGTAAATAATAGTTACCTTTACACAGGAAGCGATGCTTCGTAAATACGCCGCGGCTAGAAGTCAAATAAGTTTTTTTAAACGATCACATGAGCCGCACTATTACATAACCATAACCCGGAGGCGGCGGGTTTGATTTCCGCGGCAGGACAAATATTTGTGCGCTGAAAAAAAAGCGCACATACTTGTTCTGAGTCTGGGTGTAGTGGGACCATGGTCTTTGTAGTTAGGGGTCCCTAGACACAGGGAATCCTAGTTGGATCTATGTATGTGATCGTTGGGCGTTATTATTATTATTATTATTATTTATCTTATGTACCTATCGTAATGTGGAATTCTCATTTCTGCTTGTTTATTTTTGGTGTCAATAAGGCGTTTTGTATTGTATTGTATTTACTCCACAGAAGCAGCTTCGTTTACAATAGAAGTATCATGACATAGTGTAAGCAATATGTATACTATTCAAATTGATTCAGCCATTTGGGCGTCAGTACCACAATTAAACAAACACAGTGTTTTACTTTTATATATTAGTGGGCAAGTAGGCCTACGAAGAGCAAGGATAGAGCTAAGGAATTATGGCTTTTTTTAACGGGCTAAAGCTGTCGGTCTCCACCGTACTAGCTCGACGGCACCCCTGGGATGCAGGCCTTGCCGAGAAGACTACGTCCACTTGAAGAGTGAGCCCTATGGAAAGAAGGAAATTACGGATATATACACTACTCAGGTGCTTATTATAGGTCAAAGATTTGATTTATGATCGTAGAAGAGTCTGGTAAATGAGATCTAAATCAATACAACAAGTTTTATTATTTTCAATTAATACTTATGTTTTACAAAGCACACGTCCGACCTTACGTACAATATCTGTAATAACTCATCTTTGAAACAAAGCAACCAACTATCAAGTTCAGCCTTTTGACTCAATGAAGCGTAGAGTTGTGTCAGTCTCTTTATATTCACAGTTTTTCAATGCAGAATGTTCGGAACGTTTCTATCACAGCATCTCTCTCTATCGCATAAAAGCTCGTCCATATATTATTGAGTCGTAGAAATCACACGACTCATGCGGTCTTTCTTGCCGTACACCTGCAAAATGTGGAATGAGCTCCCGCTAATGGTTTTTGCGCATAGCTACAATATGGCGTAGTTTAAAGGTTTAAAAGAGTTCTACAAGGTAAGAAACGCATTAGTAACACCTTCAGTGTTGCCCATAAGATACGATGACTAGTACTTCCCATTAAGTGAGCCATATGTTTGTCTGGCGCAGGAAAACCAAACTATCGATAAGAAAGTTAAATTGAATAATTGAACATCACTTTGGATTTTTTAATTATATGGCTTTGCATGAACTAGCATACAGCCAGTGAAAAATGGCGTATTGCATCTAATATCTTACCTGCATGGGCTTCTGAATAAATATATTGATTGATTGATTGCTTAAAATCCAAATAATTGAAAATTATAATTGATCAACGGTTGTTTAATCAACATTATCCAAGCTAAGGTTTGTGCCTATCTAGATTTCAGATTAACGTGTTGTGCTTAGTTAATAATTTAATCTGTGTTAATTCAAATCATTGCTTAATGCATGAACAGTCGAGGAAGTGAGTCGCTTCGAATAAATAATGGGAAGTGGCGCCTATTTAAATCAATTTACATTCAATATTATCACATCACACTATAACATTATGAAAACGAAGTTTGTATGTGTGTATGTGTGTATGTTTGTTACTCCTTCACGCTCAAACGGCTAAATGGATTTGGATGAAATTAAGTACCAAGATAGCTTATAGCTACATTTTATCCAGGAAAAGTGAAATTTTCCAATGGGATGAGCAGATAATTAAATTTTTTTTATTCGCGGGTGAATCCGCGGGGCGCAACTAGTTGATGTATAAAAAGATCAGAAAAAGCATGCATTTCTATTGCTCTCTCTCTCTCCACTGGTGAGCACATTTAGGTAGGTAAGGTCATGGTATTATGTTTTCCTTACTCATGAAAACCGCAGTTCATAGTGGCGTTTTATGATCCATCGCTGCATTGCTACTAGTCGGAGAATTCACCCTATTTACATAGTCTATGCCTTGATTATTTATTATACGTATCTATATTACCTTTTTTTTTTTTATTTTTTTTTTTATACATTTCATTATTCTCAATTTTACTCAATTCTTTTACACCACCGACCTCTATATCTCTAACAATTCTTTCCATCCAAAGGTTGACTGGAAGAGATCGCTTTTAGCGATAAGTCCATCCATTGTAGTATAGCTTTAAGTTTCATCATCTGTAACTGTTTTTTTTTCTGGTGTACAATAAAGAATTTTTGTATTGTATTGACTCTGCCATGGCCGAGGTTTTGAAAAGGTAAGATAAGGAATGAAAATCATGACTCCATGACTATATATGGAGTTATAATCTGAGATACCTAAAATAAATTGGGATGTGTAACATAAACATATTTCCGTGTTAGAATTACCAAACTATACACCCTCAGCATAAGCTTTAATTTAAAAGCATGTTAACTCCGGCAAAGCCTGTAATCACTTCCACCGCATTGCATCCAATCACCACAGCTCCCTAGAGGCGCAAAAATATGGCTAAAACCGGCCATAGTGTGGCCATAATATCATGAAGGCCCTTATTAATAAAGGCCATCTATTGTTCTAGAACACGGGCGGGTGAAACAAAGGTGTTCATATCGTATGGGGTAATGTTACGCTGTCCATTAGTTTTGATTGTTACAGTGGATATTACCGTAGTTGTTAAAAGGATATTCTCAAAATTCTGTAGCAGTGTCTGAGATGGTCACAATATAGCCGCAGATCCAAAGATGTTAAGTAGGTAATGTACCTGCATAAAGGTATTCTTTGTACGAAATCTTGGTATGACGAAAAGTACATTATTATACCTAATAGCTGTTACATAGTTCAATACAAACCGTAATATTTCTCACCTTATAATCTCCAAGAGATATTATTTATCATTCAAAATCTGAGTGAGTAAGTGCATTATATCCGCTAACGTCGAAAATAGTTTTTAAAATTCGATCCTTTCTTGGCTGACTTGAATATTATGCACCAGATCCTTTAACTATACCTTGTTAATATATGGAGAAGCGCCATCGCTTCTTTAAAATTCTAATATTAATTGTCATAATATTCATAATTATTATTATCTTCATTAGTTTGTGTTTATTTAATCTACATTCAATATACCTATCCAGCAAGAAAACATTAGTACTGTGCAACGCTCACTTGTCGATGGAGTCGTTCAGAGTTGTAACCAACGAACTCAGAGATGGCGTTAGCAGTCTTGATTCGGCGAAGTTATCTGCGACGTGATTGGTCGCGTGTGCTTCGGTTTGGCTCTGCATTAGGCCAGAGAATCTTCGTGTGTTCCCCTGCTAGCTCGTTCGAATGTTTCTAACAGTGCGAGTTCTGTGAAAAATCCTATTAATTATTATCAAGAGACAATACAAACATTTTCTAGTGCATTTATATACGAATAGCGCGGCCGTGCCTTGTAATTTTTAATCTGGTGGACATTGTTGCTGCTACTGAAGCTACCTGCTACTACTACCTGCTACTCGCCAATTGAATTGTTCGCCGAAAAGTTTATACCGAGTCCTGCTTATCTTCTCTCGAGGAATTGGAAGCGACACTGGTTCGACGACAAGGTGAGTGAGCGCAATTAATACTGCACTGTGGAAATACTTGTGTTTTCTTGTTGGATAATTATCGGTTCACAGGGGGGGTAGCCATTTTTATAGGCAATCAAAAAATAACTTAGTACGCAAGTACCAGAAAGGTGGAGGCTATTTACACGCCACACCATATTACTGGTCCTAACGAGACGGATTGTTCCAGTTAAACAATGTTGTGTAATGCATAATGTTAGTAGATACTCAACAGTTTTAAGTTTATGTTAAATTGGAGTAGGTACCTAAGTTGTTAGTACTTACATACAATAAATATAATAGATAATGATATATATGATACCCGTAGTCGGTGCATAATTCTTAGTGCCTATCTACGTAACTTATAATCATACCTGCATAGGCTTATTATACGTGCAAGTAGGTAGTACATATCATTTAGTACATTTTCTACTTTGTACGTACTGATATACCTACGTAGGTAGTACGTGTCGTACGTATATTCCTAAGGGATTTATTTTGTACAGATGAGACCTATAATATTAAGGTAGTACATTATTTCCTAATTACTTACCTACTCGTTCGGTTTGTGTATCTAATAAAAAATTACAAAGATATGCTTGTGTACGAGCATTAATACACTTGTAGCATACCTACCTAGGTATAATAATTGCCTCGTTTACTTATAATTATAATTATCATAATTGTGTTGCAGTAGAATTTTTTGTGTGCATTACTTGTGTATTTGTGGTTGTGATATTACATAAGTGTTTATTTACCTAAGTACTCGGTATTTTTAAAATACGCTTTTGCCTAGTGTTCGGTAGGTAACGATTATTTGTTGAAAATGGCTTTGAACCAGAGTTTTCAAGGTGCGTTAGTATCCGAATCCAAGTTGAAAATATTGATATGTAAAAAAGAGGCCATCTTTAACAGACTGAATAATGTTTACGGTTTGTCTAAAAATATTTCAAACTTTGAGTCAAGGTCAAATGAGCATTTTATGGCGGAATCGGAAATGATAGATGAATATCGTGTGAAATTCGAACCTTTAATTGACGAAATTAATGAGATAAAATTAATTGTCGATTCAGACGCGAAACCGAGTTATGATGACTTGGTCAGTTTCGATGATTTATACAGTAGAGTAAAACGAGTGAGGAATAAGATATTAAGTACTACAATGAAAATAGCCACCGATTCAGACACGAAATGTTCAAAGACTTCAAGCGCAATAAAATTGCCGCCAATCGAGCTGCCTAGTTTTGACGGAAGAATCGAGAGCTGGCCCATATTCTATGAATCGTTCAAGTCGAACATTCATGATAACGCTCAGCTGTCGGACTCGCAACGTGTGCAATATTTAGTTGGCCAGCTCACACATAATGCGCAGAAGGTCCTCGCGGGTGTCGTACCTACGGGTGACACGTACCACGTCATATGGGACAGTCTAGTTAAAAAATATCAGGACAAACGCGCATTGGGTACGCATTATTTGAATAACATTTTCGACTTGAAAAATTGTCAAAACACTGCTGGTAGTCTTGACTCCTTTATAGAGAAATATTCTGCGTCTATTTCGGCATTAAAACAATTAAATATGCCCGATTTGACCGATTTTATATTGATGCATTGTGCATTAAAAAAGATGGACACTCAGATTACGCAGGCATTCGAACTGTCGGTTAAGGATAAAGATATTCCGTCATATAAAGATTTGATAACATTTGTTCAAAATCAAGTGAAAATATTGGAAAGATCGCACGCGAATAATTCAAGTTCTTTGTTGAATCCGCGCGCGAAATTTAATGCGAATAAACAAACGTCATCGGTCGCCGTACGCGCAAATGCTTTCGTTACGAGCAATGAGTTATCGACAAACGAAACTCGCTCTTGCGTTCTGTGCAATAAGGCCGATCACTCGCAACTTTCCGAATGTATACTGTTTAAGGGGATGAAATCTCCAAAGGTAAGGTTTGATTACATTAAATCGAAACAAGGCTGCGTAAATTGTCTAAGTGTTTCTCACACTGTGTCGGTCTGTACAGCGCCCGCTAATTGTAATAAATGTAAGAATAAGTGGCATCATACATATTTACATTTTGATAAAAATGATAATCATAAGTCGAATGTGAAATCAACAAAATCGACACATATTCAGACGCCTCAAGTCATGTCCACCGACTCTTGTGTATCTGCGACATGCGTGTCGCGTGCGCCCGCTCATGTTCCGGCTACTTCCGCGGTTCCGCCCGCACCCGTGCGAGTGCGCCCCGAGTCGCATCGTGCGCCTGTCGTTACGCGCCGCCCAGACTCGCATGATTACGCGTCCGCTTCGAATGTGCCACAGTGTAGCGAATTAAGTACGACCGACTCGTTAATGTCGCAGGAACCTTCACTATGTATGAGTGCGAATTCTAAAGCTGATGCTAGTACCATACTTTTAGCTACTGCACAGGTTTATGCAAAAATATATAATGGTAATGACAAAAGGATAGTTCGCTGCCTGATTGATAATGGTTCACAAAATCATTTAATAACGTTGGAATGTTGCAAGAAACTGAATTTACCCATTGTCCCGTTGAATAATTCTGTAATCAGAGGAATTGGTCTATCTTCTCGACCTATACACGGATATGTGGACTTTGAGATAGAGTCTAGAGTTAGGCCACATGATAAATATAAATTACATGCACTAGTCGTTGACTGCATAACCGACCAGTTGCCCTCACATATAATTGAAAAATGTGACATGGCATACTTATGTAATATATCGATGGCTGACCTTACATGGAATATTCCTGGCAATGTGGACATTGTGCTTGGAGCACAATTGTTCCCACATATTTATCTCGGCCATAAAATAAATTCTGGTTCTCAAGCACCACCTGCTTTGTTAACTTCGTTTGGATACGTGCTGATGGGTGACTTTCCCAGTAGTGCTACAGTTCCATCTTCCCAACGCGAGTCTTCGTTTACTGCGTTCGCCTTAAATGAGTTGGATTCTTCATTACAAAGGTTCTGGGAGTTAGAGGAAATTCCGTCAAAAGGTTTTTTGAGTCCAGAGGAAACTGAATGTGATAATTTGTTCACTGCATCCGTGTCACGTGACAGGGAAGGCCGTTATTCGGTTGCCTTACCTTTTTGCGCGGATCCAGATAATTTAGGAAACTCCCGAAATGCTGCTCATCGTCGATTCGTGCTACTGGAAAAGAAGTTTGCGAAAGTACCTAGACTTCGAGATAACTACAATACTGTTATTAATGAGTATATTGATAAAGGTTATCTTTCTGAAGTCTCTCATTCGGAAATCAGTAGTGATGGATATTACATTCCTCATCACGCGGTTGTTCGAAATGACAAACCCCACCCTCGTATTGTGTTAGACGCCAGTGCAAAGACACATACCGGTTTGTCCCTTAATGATGTACTGCACGCTGGACCCAACTTGCAAGCTGATTTGTTCCTGTTGCTATTGGAGTTCAGACTGTTCCCTATCGCAATGACGGCAGATGTACAGCAGATGTATTTACAGGTTGGTGTTCCTGATGACCACCGTAAATACTTGAGAATATTATTTCGATTTAACGAGACTGAGGAGATTCGAACATTTCAGTTCAACCGTGTTCCATTCGGACTGAAATGCAGTCCATATTTGGCAATGAAAACTTTACATAGGCTGGCCTCAGATATGGCCTCCCACTTTCCGGAAGCTGCTTCTGTAGCAGGATCTAAATTTTATATGGATGATCTTGTATACTCTATCGAAGATGAGCCATCTGCTGTTCGTTTAGCAACGGAACTCATAACTTTGTTCAAGGCCGGTTGTATGAATTTAATAAAATGGACAAGTAATTCATCTACTCTGTTGGATAATCTCCCAAACTCACATCGGAACTCCATAAATTTCAATGATAGTGGCGATAATGCTTGTTCGAAGTCAAAGGTTCTGGGTCTATCTTGGGATCCAGTTGAGGATAAATTCTCTTTGACAACAACGGATATACAAGAAAAATGCACAAAGAGAAATATACTGTCAGTTATAGCTCGCTTGTTTGATGTGCTAGGCTTAGCAGCTCCAGTAATATTATATGCAAAGCTGCTCATCAAGGAGTTATGGCTTGCTAAGATAGGATGGGATGATACCCCACCTGAAGGCATTATTCGGCGTTTCTCTGCTCTCACGCAGGAGTTTTCACTGCTATCTTCGTTGAAGATTCCTCGTCATGTGGGCGTGCTTAGCTCGGGAGAAGTAGTTGTGGTAGGTTTCTGTGACGCGAGCTTGAATGGTTACGGCTGTGTCATATATTTACACACGACTGATTCTTCTGGAAACATATCAGTCCGATTACTGTGTGCCAAGTCTAAAGTTTCTCCTACGAAAATAACGACCCTGGCTCGTTTGGAGTTGTGTGCAGCGGTTTTGTTGTCCAAATTGATCAAGATTGTACTTGACACATATCAGGCGCGTATTCAGATAGCAGGCGTGTATGCCTTCTCGGACTCCACTATAGCTCTTTCCTGGATTTGCTCGTCCCCACATCGCTGGTCAATTTTTGTCGGGAATAGAGTTGCGCAGTGTCAGGAGAATCTAGCTCCTCACAACTTCTATCATGTCACAGGTGCAGAAAATCCTAGCGATTGCATTTCGCGCGGTCTGTTGCCGTCCCAATTGGTCTCTCACAGTCTTTGGTGGAATGGACCGCAATGGCTTCAATGTCCTCCCAGTCAATGGCCGATTCGTAAATTTATACCCTCTGATATTGGGGAATTGCCGGAACATAAAACAAATATAATGACTACCACTGTACAGGTGGAGCCGTCGTTATTATATGTGCTGTCGCAAAATGTATCTTCTTGGGACAAACTGTTAAGAATTACAGTGTATGTCCTCCGATTTGTTAAGAAAATTAAGAGACCATTTAACGTTGTTAAAAATTTATCGATTGCTGAGATCGCTATAGTCCAAGTCATTCAACAAAAACATTTTTCGGAAGACATCAAGCTGATTCAGAAAGGTAATCAACCATCAAAGAAGTTGCGTAATCTCTCAGTTTTTATTGACACTGAAGGAACTTTACGTATAGGAGGACGTCTTTCACGGTCAGACTTGCCGTTTGAGGTTAAGCACCCTGCCCTACTCCCTAAACACGATCATGTCGTGGATTTGATTATAAGACATTTTCACGAATTATATTGTCATGCCGGTCCTGGACTTCTGATGTCCATTGTGCGGCAGAAATTCTGGATATTAGATGCTAGAACTGTTATAAGGGCACGAGTGCACAAGTGTAATGCTTGTTTTCGTGTTAATCCTTCTCATCTGACGCCGAAAATGGCAGATCTTCCTCCTTGTCGTATAACGGAAGCCAAGGCATTCGTGCATACTGGCGTTGATTACGCTGGCCCACTACGAATTCTTCTTTCACGTCGACGTGGACAACACGCTCAGAAGGCTTACATATGTTTATTTGTGTGTCTTGTTACCAAAGCAGTTCATATTGAACTCGTCACTGAACTTTCAAGTGACTGCTTCTTATCCGCCTTTAAACGTTTTATTTCGCGTCGTGGGCCAGTGTCGTGCATGTATTCTGACAACGGCACTAATTTTGTTGGTGCACGTGCTCAATTAGATGAGATGTATAAGTTGCTTCTCAACTCACAGCACAATGCGACTTTAAAGCAAGAGCTCGAGAAACATCGTATTGAGTGGAAAATGATCCCACCTCGGGCGCCGCATTTTGGTGCAATATGGGAAACGAACGTAAAAAGTTTGAAGACTCACCTTTATAGGGTAATAGGCAACCAACTGCTTACCTACGAGGAGTTACAAACTGTGCTTGTACAGATAGAGTGTGTAATGAACTCGAGACCTTTAGGTGTTATCAGTTCAGATCCACATCCTGAAATTCTAACACCGGCACATTTCTTAATGTCTACTCCTCTGGCGTATTTACCGGCTTCAGATTTGTCTGACGCGCGCATTAATCTCGTAAAGCGTAAACACTTACTTGATAGTATAGTGGCATCCTATTGGAAGAGATGGCGTACTGAGTATTTGCACACTTTGCAAGTCAGACAAAAGTGGCAAACTAATGATTGTCCTATTCAACTGGGTACCATCGTACTGATTGGACAAGATGATGCCCCTCCATTATTTTGGCCTCTAGGAGTTGTCACGGAAATCTTCCCTGGGCCTGATAGTATTATTCGGGTGGCAACAGTCAAGACTAGGCAAGGTTCCTTTAAACGTCCCGTAGTCAAACTGTATCCGTTACCGAATCAATAACTCATTCATGCTATAAAGCCTTTTACATTTTAAACCAACTAGATATAAATTATGATTATAGTACTAGATAAACAATACGATCAGTTGATATCTTTGTAGATTATAAGGTAACTATTAAAATATAGTACTTACATGTTTTCTTATAGTTAGTTATTGAAGAATAATATATATTATAGAACTGACGTACTCAACATTGTTTAACTGTGCGACTGTTCTGCTCGTGTTGAAAGTCGTGCGACCTTCCAAGGCGGGGTGCATGGAGAAGCGCCATCGCTTCTTTAAAATTCTAATATTAATTGTCATAATATTCATAATTATTATTATCTTCATTAGTTTGTGTTTATTTAATCTACATTCAATATACCTATCCAGCAAGAAAACATTAGTACTGTGCAACGCTCACTTGTCGATGGAGTCGTTCAGAGTTGTAACCAACGAACTCAGAGATGGCGTTAGCAGTCTTGATTCGGCGAAGTTATCTGCGACGTGATTGGTCGCGTGTGCTTCGGTTTGGCTCTGCATTAGGCCAGAGAATCTTCGTGTGTTCCCCTGCTAGCTCGTTCGAATGTTTCTAACAGTGCGAGTTCTGTGAAAAATCCTATTAATTATTATCAAGAGACAATACAAACATTTTCTAGTGCATTTATATACGAATAGCGCGGCCGTGCCTTGTAATTTTTAATCTGGTGGACATTGTTGCTGCTACTGAAGCTACCTGCTACTACTACCTGCTACTCGCCAATTGAATTGTTCGCCGAAAAGTTTATACCGAGTCCTGCTTATCTTCTCTCGAGGAATTGGAAGCGACACTGGTTCGACGACAAGGTGAGTGAGCGCAATTAATACTGCACTGTGGAAATACTTGTGTTTTCTTGTTGGATAATTATCGGTTCACAGGGGGGGTAGCCATTTTTATAGGCAATCAAAAAATAACTTAGTACGCAAGTACATAGAAAGGTGGAGGCTATTTACACGCCACACCAATATAATAATATTAAAGAAGGCAATAATTGAATCCTAGTTTTGGACCTTGGTAACTACTATTAAGTCCAAGTAAATAATGTTACACAAAAGTTGTAACATAGTTTTGTTGATATGACTTCCAGCGCCGCGCTCAACGTTATCTTATAAAAACGTTTTGTCCATATCAAAAAGCTTCACGTGGTTACCTTTGAATGGATGCCCAACGTCCGCGCATATTTAGTTCATTATTGTAACTTTGCGCGGGCAGTTTTGGCGGGAAAGCGAAAAAGATTGCGTCACCGCATTGTATTATTTTCCAAAACTTGTATTACTTTCAGTGTTAGTGCATAAAATTGGTGGCATTCTATTGGTTAAGTGCTGGATTACAGGCGTGAGTGTGGGAAAATGGTATAATGATGGTGATACGTTTCTTTTCGTGTTGTTTCCAAAACTCCATAGAAGCTTCAAGTAAAGTTGCCACTACTTTACTAGGAGTATTACTTTGACTAGACTATGACTTGACTTGATGACTTCGACTGTCACTCGACACATATTTACGTGAAATATCATTAACTTGATAAATTATCAATTACTTGACATTGGCTAAATACACAAAAGTACATCCAAAACATAAAAAAAAAACTTTGCGCGGATGTGACATTCTCACTGTTCGGCCGCTATCAACTCGCTCGTCGTATCGTTAGTTAGATAACTAATTTAAGTTGAATACTCACTCATAAACCCTTAGAAAGCCAGTGGGTACGTAATGCGTGGAAAACGTGGAAAACTGAGTCGTTGTCAGCTTGTAGTTTGTTCAAAAGATGTGTTTGAAGGCATAATTACTTACAGTTACAAACAGCTATATGTATTATAAAGTGAATGCAAATAAATTAATTATACTCAAAGCTTACACCACTGTGTTAAAATTTTAGCCCCTATAAAAAGAGATGGTGAATTCCAATATATGGCAATCTGGGATTAATTGAAAAATACTATCCTAATAGTCGTAGCTGGGTATCGCGATAGCTCGCAATGGATATCCGGAAAATATGGTTAGTGTACGTCGGACTGTGTAGAAGTTTATACGCAACAATGAATGTTAATTTTATCAGGTTATAAGTTGAGGTTTATGGAAACAATTTAAATATAGTCTTTAGTTTTAAGCTGATAAGATAATGAAATTGCAGAGTTTTGAAGAGAGTTTGTATTTTATAGCCACCTCCAGACTAAAATACTTGTATTATACTTATTTACTATTAACCGCATGTTACCAAACGCTAAGTAGTTATAAAACTATAAGGTGTAAAAGTGTTTCAACACACTAGTGTGGACTACTCGGGGCCTGTGACGCGATCTACGTAGCGCATGTTATCGGCACAGAATATATAATAGTACTACGTACTATTGGATCGTACATTAAGCCACGCTAAACTACAGTGTGTTCTAGCACTAATATACTAGTTTCAACTGATTGACTAGTTAGACTGACTAGTTTGATGATTATTCCAGGAAAGTTCTACTAATTAATTTTTTTTTTATGTTAAGGAATGACGTGACGAGCTAGCCGTTCGCCTGATGTTAAACGACACGGCTGCCCATATCAGCTGCAGTGTCACTCGGAACTCTAAAGTATAGAGGTTCGCGTGACACTGCACTGCGCACGTCATCCAGAGACATCAGCACAATCTAGTAATAAGATTACTAAACTGTGAGATGAGATCATAAAGTCTCATTTGCCCAGTAATTTCACTAGCTACAGTGCCCTTCAAACCGGAACACAGCAGTGCTTGCGCACTACTGCTTGGCGGCAGAATAACTGGCAAAGCGGTGGTACCTACCTAGACGAACTTTGCAGTAAAGTCCTACCACCTAGTATATACCTAGTATATATGCACCTAATTCTATCCTAATCACATAAATAAATAAAAATATGCCGTATAGAGGTTACTATGTGAAGCAGGTATAACCCAAGAAGGTCATGAAAGATCGTGGTCGTCTTGGAAAAAAGGAATAATGCAGTATTTTAGTTTGCACAGCTTTTTATATTAGGTGTTGTCAACCAGATCGTAATAAAAAATACATACAGGCGAACATAGTACCTCCTTCTTTGTGGAAGTCGGTTAAAAATAGCTTCACCCGCTACCGCTTGTTGCTTCGCTCCTCTCGCCGCCACCACCTATGATTAGCACCGTACATCTTTATGCCCCACCTTTATTCAGTGTGTTCTGCCCACCATGAAACATAATGTATTCAAATCTTTTCTATTCAAGAAATCACATAATATTCAGAGCGTTCTTTTGTACTAAATTACCATTTTAGTCATTTCTCAACGTGTGTGGCAACTGTAAACTGGAACATTCTTATTTGATACACATTCCAAAATCACTAAACCGCCTGTGTTGTAGAATGTAGTGTAGGTGTTTTACTGACCCATGAATCATGTTTAATATTGAATGAAATATTTTAACTCTTTATTTATCCTTATTTGCTCGCGTATAGATCTCTGAGTATAATTTGTCACTTGCAGTTCCTTCAAAAGTGCTAAAAGGAGTTTTGAACCTTATAGTAGGTATTACTTACCTGTCAGCAGTAGGTAAGTACTACCTACTATAAGGTTCAAAGTAGGTAAATGACAGCAGTAAATAGCATCGTCGTGTATGGGTCTAATATGAATATCACATAACAGCTCGTTTAATTATTTTTTTTAACACGGCAAATTGCCTTTTATTTCTAAATACTACAATGATTTAATAACTAATACTAAAAACTACCTACTACTACAAAAAATAAACATTTGGACTAAATACTACCGCCATGACCTATAGACAGTCCAAATGCTCCAGCCCGCTACCTTAGCTGCTAACAGCTCGTTTTAGATATAAGAAAATATAATAATTCGGTCTTGTTTCTATGGAGTCATTTCGCCAGACGGACTTATATTTATAGCATTTCGTAAAGCCTCCGGCTCCGGTATGAAAATGACACATTAATGGTCAGGCGTAGATATGTACGCTCCCGATGATAGGTCAAATGTAATGCGGCCAGAAAGGTAAAATTTAACGTTTTCGTGAACGGAATTGTGTGTTTTGACCGGTGACTAGTAAATATTTTTGAAGTGAAAAATTCTTTAGGCGCTTTCAGTACTTTTTGGGTGAACAAAAATCATGGAACTCGTGTCATCGTCATCGAACGCTTTCCATGAGCTATATGTATACTGTCTATATATGTGTACTTTTTGGGTGAACAAAAAGTATGGAACTCGCGTCATTATCACCGCATGCTTCCCATTAGTTTTCACTTCTATACTCGGTGGTAGGACTTTTCTGCAAAGTTCGTCTAGGTAGGTACCACCGCTTAACCAGTTATTCTGCCGCCAAGCAGTAGTGTGCAACCACTACTGTGTTCCGGTTTAAAGGGCACTGTAGCTAATGAAATTACTGGGCAATTGAGACATTACAACCTGAACTCACAGTCTAGTAATCTTATTAGATTGTGCTGATGTCTCAGGATGACGTGCGTAGTCCAATGTCACGTGAAACTTAGAGTTCCGAGTGATACTGCAGCTGATATGGGCAGCCATGTCGCTTAATATCAAGCGAACGGCTAGCTCGTCATGTCATTCATTAACATAAAAAAAAACTTCTATCGACAGCCCCCAAAGACTGACCAGCAATTTTTTTTCTATAATCGGTCACCAATTCAATGCTTTAGTATTGAATCACTAAGCCCCAGATACAACCATCAGACAGGAAACTATCGATTACCAACAATCAATTAACCATTCTAAACAGTGTGGAGGTACAACAGTGTGTCGGATAAGCCGGCCTACGCCACAATTAGTATGTGTAAATTAGCCTCTCTAAGCCAAAGCTACGTAACAGTTACTGCATGTTAAGGTGGAGGCTGCAAAGGTTGTGCATGCCCGCAGCGCCGCATCACAGAATATTTTTCGTACCCACAACATTTTGTATACAGTAACATTTTGTATGTTTGATTTTGGTTGCGGTTTCTGCTTTAATTTTCTATTGTGATTTGTAACTAATTCGTTAATGTATAGGCTGAATGGATTTGGATGAAATTTGGTACCTAGATAGCTTATACACTGGATTAACATATAGGCTACATTTTATTCCGGAAAAGTGAAATGTCTACGTGGGATGAGCAAATAATTAAAATACTTTTTATCAGCAGGTGAAACCGCGGGGCGCTACTATTTATAATAATACAGAATCCTATTCCTAGACTGTATTTAGTATTGGATCCATCTTAATACTAGAACTTTCCAGAATGTACGAGTAGACAAGACTACCTACTGTTAAATGATGGATAACACACCCTAAGTACCTACCATATTTGGAAGCTTGCACCGGTCAACACAGATTAAATAATAGCTACAATATATTCTATACGCGTTCATATCTGCGGTTCTGAATGCTTATCTTCATGCACAGAGCACCAATATGATTGTATAATTTTTATGACGTCTAAATATGGTGGGTACCCATTGGTAGATTTTATCTGCAACCTATGGTAGAAAAAACAACACTTAGAAGAAAGTTTGTAATGCCCACAGACCTAAAAAACTTTCGGTATTGCCTCTAGGGCTCTGAAATAGGTTCTAGATCCATGAAAACTGCATTAGAAATGCTATCTTAAAAGTAAATATTCATCCTCTTTTTTGTTCTTGTATTTATATCAAAGTAATACCGAAATTCTGCATAGATAATCGATAAAAAACATAAAACGGCTTAGTGGATATAAATAGTTCGAAATGATGGCCTCAACAAAACCTACGCTATTTAATTTGTAGGAGATACTTGAGATTGAAGTAGTTTTGGTGTTCCGTTGTAGAATTTAAATCTTGTGGCAAGAAAAAAAATCCTTTAATATTTCAACATTACCTCTCTATAGTAGTCGTTGAGCAGTTCGTCTCATAACTTGGAAGCTGCACCAATCCCGCGCCAGGCCAAGTATTTCCGCACAAAAAAATTAAAAAGTACTGTTTAAAAACTGTTTTTCGTTTAACATTTCCATTGTTTTGTTAAAAAAAATATTTTATTGCCTATTATGATTACATAATTAATGGTAAGATTAAATAAAAATATGATCACATTGTACACCACCGTCTACTCCCATTATAGTCAAATACTATCCATCCAAATGTTGCCTGGAATAGATCGCTTTTAGTGATGAGGCTGGCCATTGTATTAACTACTATAAGTTATTATGTAAAATTAATGTGTGGTATGTAATAGAGTTGGTATTGGATTGTATTGTATTGTGCCTCGGTGTTGTTGGAGGATGTTCGTAGCCTTCATGGCCTGGGTCAAATCTTTAGATAAGCCTCGACCATACATGTCCAGGATCTATGTATGTGATCGTTGGGCGTTATTTACTTTTAATAAAGCAACTGTTATACTTATTAAAATGGCATCTATGGGCTCTTCGATTCGATAATCTGCATCAGCGATGAGGCAATAGGCACTATGACTATCAAGTACCTATTAACATCAAATACAAAGGGATCTCAGGCATTTAATAAAGAGTCATAAACTTTTAGACTCAAGAACTAATTTTCTTTTTATGTTAGGTAATGATATGACGAGCTAGTCATTCGCCTGATGTTACGAAACGGCTGCCCATATCAAAAGTAATTTTTTTTTTTGCAAATAGGCTATTTTTAGTAATTTTACAAGCACTTTTTTTTGCTGCAGTTTTTCCGTGGCACTTTTAGTTAGTTTTAGTATTTTAGTTTGTTGCACTGTCGCTCGGAACTCTAAAGTATAGTTTCGCGTAACACCGCACTGCGCCCGTCATCCTGAGACATCGACAATTTAACACAGCCTCGTAATAAGATTACTAGACTGTGAGATTAGATTAGTCTCATTGGCCCAGTAATGTCACTAGCTAAAGTACCCTTCAAACCGGAACATGGTGCTTGCAGACTATTGCTTGGCAGAATAACTGGCAAAACAGTGGTACCTACTTAGACGAACTTTGCAGAATAGTCCGACCACCTTATAGTACAAGCATAGTTGCACATTCTCACATTAATCAACAAATTAAATCCTGAATCATGAATGATACCAATACCGACGCCAATTTGCATCACGGGTGGGTCCGTAATTATGATTATAAGGCCGCCCACACACGTCCGACACAATACAGCCGCGGGCGCAGGCCCACGCGTGGATCTCAGTGAATGGGCGCACATCAATGGAGCCAGCAGAGTAGATGTGGTCTATTATGTTTGTAAGTGTTAAGTTGTTTCGTTATAGTTTTATTTTATCTGTAAGCTGCTTCTGTAGGAGCTTATCTGCGTTGATTGCTTTGTGCGATGGTTTGTTTTGAATTTTACATGTGCTATAATAATAATAAAAATATGTGTGGACATCTCACACAACGCCATCTAGCCCCAAACTAAGCAAAGCTTGTGCTATGGGAACCAGATAACTGATACAATACTTAGATACTTTTTTGTTTGTAAATACATACATAGAATACAATATGACACCCAGACACAGAACAAACACCTATGTTCATCACACAAATGTTTGTCCTGAGTGGGAATCGAACCCACAACCCACAGTTCAGAAGGCAGGGCTACTTCCAACTGAGCTATCGGGCCAGTCAATCGGGCTATTGGCGGTCACGTGGTGAACTTGTTCTCAGCTGCAATCCAAACGTTTGCAACGATTGCGAATAGTCAAGCAAGTGGTCACTTCACCTGTAAAAGCCCTTCTCTTTCAAACTAAGATATGATGGATGACGTCATTGACGATAATATATCTTGCTTACAGTGGAAGCTGTTAGTAATTAGCTATTTTATGAACAAAATTTTTTTTGGCCTCTAACGTTCGTATTCCAGAACGATGCTCAGTCATGTGTTGCTCAAGCAGAGATTTCATTCACTAATTGATCACTTTATGAATGAAATCTCTGCTTGAGCACCGATCGATGACTGAGCATCGTTCTGTAATACGGACCTAATATTTGTAGCCCGCTGTTTTCATAACATCAGGATAAAAAGCAAAATTCACCTGTATCTATTATCATCTAGATATTGTACAGGCGTTGAATTAAATAGATGTAATAGTCTATTCTATCTATTATAGTTTGACAGCCTCTTTTGTATTGTGGTTGAGCAGGTTGGTTAATAACCCGGAGGCGGCGGGTTCAATTCCCGCAGCAGGACAATTATTTGTGCACAGAAAAAAAAGCGCAAATACTTGCTCTGAGTCTGGGAGTGTGGTGTGGGACCATGGTCCTCGTAATTCCTGGGTCCCTAGTTGTGTCTAGGAATCGATATCGATAAGATAAGATAATCGATAGGAATCCTAGTTAGGGTTCAGGATCTATGTATGTGATCGTTGGGCGTTATTATTATTATTCTATTCATTTACTCTATACATTGTCGTCATGGTTATAGGCGCATATATTCAGAACACACATTTAAAAACCCGTTTGGATCAGTTTGTAAAGATTGAAAAGATAAATCTCACTATAAAGATGTAGTCAAGATAATTTTGATACACGCTGAGAAATATATTAGCATAATCTTGAATGATTAGGTATACCTTTTTTATTCTAAACAATGACATGACGAGCTAGTCGTTCACCTGATGTTAATTGTCACGCATGACAGAAACAGCTGATGAAAAAAAATCTCTGTTGACGATCACGGGTTGATAACTATGAAAAAAATTATGTACAATATTAAAGTCATATAAATCGATTAGTTTGGTAATTTGATCTTCTACTTCTTACTTAAGAGTCCTGGCTTTTGTCGGTGGAGTAATCGCAATCGTTTTCTGTCTTCAGCCAATGCGTTGACTCCGGAATTCCCCGTACGACATGACATTTTTCTTATTTTTTTTTATTTTTTGGCTCCTCTGTGTATTTAGCCAGTGTCAAGTAATTGATAATTTGTCAAGTTAATGATATTTCACGCAAATATGTGTCAAGTCACAGTCGAAGTCATCAAGTCAAGTCATAGTCTAGTCAAAGTCATACTCCTAGTAAAGTGGTGGCAACTTTACTTGAAGCTTCTATGGAGTTTTGGAATCAACACGAAAAGAAACGTTTCACCATCATTATACCATTTTCCCACACTCACGCCTGTAATCCAGCACTTAACGAATAAAATGCCACCAATTTTATGCACTAACACTGAAAATAACACAAGTTTTGGAAAATAATACAATGCGGTGATGCAATCTTTTTCGCGTTCTCGCCAAAAATCTTTCATTTATATATGCCCTTCTAGGTCTGCCTCTTTCTTCCTTTCTTCTACCTTTGCTTCTATGATATTTTTCATGAAGTTTTCATGTCGTAAAAAGTGGTCAAACATTTTTCCTTTTCTTGCTTATAGGAAATTATAAATTGATATCATTTAATATATAGTACTAGCTGCGCCTCGCGGTTTCACCCGCGGATAAAAAGTAGCCTATACGTTAATCTACTGTAAATAAGCTAACTACATTCCAAATTTCATCCAAATCCGTCCAGTCGTTTGAGTGTGAAAGAGTTACAAACATCCATAATTATATACAAACTTTCGCATTTGACGGCGGCTACGTCCAGTTATAAACTCTATGCGCAGCGGGCAGAACCGTATTTTACCCTGTGGCAGCATTTAAATTTATTACAGTGGCAACATCGGCAACTATCATTGCTCCCCCAACCATCTGGCTATAAAAAGGGACCGCTCGGTGTAATACGGAGCATTGTTGTTCCAGACACGGCGCGGTGTGACATGCTGAAGACCTATAGTTATATAGGTTGTAACCTATCTACCCACAAACCCGTTCCTGCCGACACATTTATAATATTAGCAGGAAGTAGGATAATAGTTTCAAGCTTCATAAGAATTTTGGTCCGGAAATATGAATTTCCGAGTTAACAACGAACTCGTGTTGTTATTAATTGAACAACATAAAATTAAATTTGGTAGATAACACAGCTGGTGCGCTATCTAAACATTAGAAGTTTTAATAAAAATTTCGTGATGCAGATGTTACAAGAACAAATAATAAGCCGGTTTTTGTGTTTATTTATACGAAAATTATGCTAAAAATGCCAACTGTATTTGGTATCGGACTACATACAACGGCTCCCAGCGTGATTTTTTTAACATTTTATCATCAATTTGAATAAATTATGGGTTAGGTGTAATAATAATGACATATTCTTAGGGCGGAGAAGAGTTGGATGAGCGGTAGCGATTTCATTGATAAGGATAATTTATTTTATGAACGGAAATTTTTGTGTTGTACCTAATTTAAACGGCCCACTTTCTAGAAGGTCGATCTTCCCCTTTTCTTTAGATTTATATGGAATTTTCTTCTGGTCCAATCTACTTCAAATTTTTGCATAAATCTTTTTTCACAGAATTGATGGAATAACGGGGTTAAAAATGGGGAAGAAAGTCATTTTCGCGGTGATTTGCTTCGAAGTTAATATTAATACTCCTTAGTGCTTTTGATTTAAATTACATTTTATTTTGACACATGTTTGAACACTAAATTTTTACAAAATGGCCATAGATGGCGAAGAAACCATGTTTTTTTATTGTTTCTAAAATCAAAAAAGGGCTTTGTCGCTTAACGACCATATCGTCCAATCGGCAATAAACAAAAAAAAACATAGTCTATATAGGAAGGCGATATAATTATGTTTGGACTTCCTCTGACAATGATAACGCTAAAATACTGTTGCACAGACTAATCATACTAATGTTATAAACGAGAAAGTTTGTATGTATGTATGTATGAATGTTTGTTACCCTTTCACTCTCAAGCGGCTGGACGGATTTGGATAAAATTTGGAATATAGATAGATTATGTAGTGGATTAAGGCTACTTTTAGCTTCCTCTGTCATCACCCCGTGGTGGCAGAGAAGTGCAAGGTAAAAAAATAAGAAATAAAATAATTCATAAAATTAGATAAGAATGGGAACGCAGGTGCCTTTGTAATTCGTATTGAATTGGCTGTTACCAGGGAAGAAACATCTGGAAAACTAGCGTCGATTAGAATGGATCATTTGGAATACGGATTAGAGGCGTAAATCGCTAATCCCTCCACCAAGTATAAAGCCTAACAAGTACTTACCTGTGCGAAGACATTAGCCTCAGCTGTTACTGCGCCCCCGCACGCGTGGGCGAATGTGCGCCTACCTTTACTTTCCAATTTTAGAGCTACGAAGCTTATGGGTGAACATGTCAATGGTATGCTATGTCTCCTAAGCACTATTTTATTTATGCTGGGCTACAGGAGGTACCTATATTTAAATAGGTTGGTAGTAGCTCTGACTTCTGAGCTGGAGGTTGTGGGTTCGATTCCCACCCAGGACAAATATTTATGTAATGAACATCGATGTTTGTTCTGTGTGTGTGTTATATTGTATTCTATGTATGTATTTAAAAACAAAAAGTATCCAAGTATTGTATCAGTTATCTGGTTCCCATAGTACAAGCTATGCTTAGTTTGGAACTAGATGGCGCTGTGTGAAATGTCCACACACATTTAAAAAAAATATATTATTCACCTATCTATACATATAAAATTCAAAATCCTGACTGACTGACTTATATAAACGTACAGCCTAAACCGCAGGTCCTAGAGACTTAAAATTTGGAGGGTGTGTTCTTTGTAAAGTGTAGGTATCTATTAAGAGAGGGTTTTTCGAAATTCCATCATTAAGAAGATGAAATGAGTGGTTGAATTATCTATGAAACATTTTCTACTTTGTTTCCTATAGGCCTCGCGGACGAAGCCGCGGGCAGAGGCTAGTTACCTATACGTTGCAACTCTATTACCTAGGTAATACGCGGTCAGCTTACTGACTTAATTACTGGGGTGGTATAAGTGTTTTTTTTAAATTAAGGTGAATTTAATATATCGTAAAGATTGAAAATTAAAAATTGTTTACAAAAAATTGTATTAAGAATTATAATATTTTATTTAACACCCGTTGTTAAAAAGTATCATATTATGTTAAACCAACTTATAAGCTATATTTATTGCAAACTTTTAATAATCTAATAATAATATGTGTTGCCATCTCACACAGCGCCATCTAGCCCCAAACTAAGCAAAGCTTGTACTATGGGAACCAGATAACTGATACAATACTTAGATACTTTTTTTGTAAATACATACATAGAATACAATATAACACCCAGACACAGAACAAACACCCATGTTAATCACACAAATGTTTGTCCTGGGTGGGAATCGAACCCACAACCCACAGTTCAGAAGGCAGGGTTACTACCAACTGCGCTATCGGGCCAGTCAAGTTTTAAGTAATAATAATAATAAAAATAGTAAAGCCCAACGATCACATACATAGATCCTGGACCCAAACTAGGATTCCGTGTCTAGAGACCCAGACTCAGAACAAGTATTTGCGCTTTTTTCTGTAAACAAATACATGTCGTGCTGCGGGAGTCGAACCCAATAACCGATAATCAAATATATGTGATAGTATGCGGTACGTGGGTATGATAAACAGTAATCTATGGTACACGTAATAGAACTTCGCTTGAAAGTATTTGACTGTTGTAAAATTAACACCTTAAATCACTTTGGCAAATAGTTTTGGTGACATCAAATTTTCCTAATTTTAATGTTTGATGATAACGGGTTTACAAAACGTAGAGCCTCCTGGATTGACTGAAGCGAAAAGCTCTTTTCAATTTTGTATCTAAAGGGCTAAAAGTTTTATCTAACCCTCCCACTTCGTAAAACTAATGTTTTATTAACGCAAGGGATATCTGTCCCCTTTGTGTAACTTTATGGGACATCGGGTGACCAGAATGCTGGCTTTATTTTGACATGAAATAAGCATTGCCATTCAACGTGGTAATGCTGCCAGCATTCTGGCACTTTTCCCTCCACATAAGTCCATATAAGTTTTTACGTATAGTTTAGATTTTAGGTCTAGTTCTTTGTATTATGTTTATAACTAGCTTCTGCCCGCAGCTTCGCCCACGTGGCCTATAGCAAACGAAGAAGAAATTTTTTTCATAGATAATTAAATCACTCATTTCACCCTCTTAGGGATGGAATTTCGAAAAATCCTTTCTTAGTGGATAGACACACAACACACCCTCCAAATTTCAAGTCTCTATCAGCCTTATTAATAAATGGGTATTAGTCTCGTATTAGTTACTAAAGCTTTTGTCCTTTTTTCGCTACTGGAATATTTAGCTGGATCGAAAGAGACAACAGATGGTGTAACTAGTCGAAAGCTAGTTCGTGTTTATTAATAAGGTTTACGCTGTTTACGGTTTAGGCTGTGCGTTGATATATAAGTCAGTCAGTCAGTAAGGACTTTCAATTTTATATGTAAAGATTTAATTACTAACAAAACATTTACTAAAATTAAAATGAACATCTAATGATGGAAACCTAAGCAATATAAAGAAGAAATGTGGACCTTAACGACATCGTTTATAGATTTAGTGGAATTGTCATAATGTAGTCGCGAAAGACTGCATCTCTATAAAACTATGGCTACTAAATACCTACCCAATCTTGCAAAAATATATTTTTCAAAGGCGAATCAAATTCCACCCAGCACAGCCACTATTCACATATGGGCAAATCCTGCCCTGTTTCCGTTTTTACTCCGATATTCGCATGTATCCTTCAACAGCCTTCCAAATTCATCAAGCAAAGATACCGAGCTATTTGGCCGTACTGATATAAAAACGGAGAATTTTACGTACCTCCTTGTAAGGCAAAGAATCTGTACAATCGGGAGACAATGCGACGGGCTTGATCGATGATCGACAATTGTACATGTAGATAATGTATCGAGGTTTTTTGTATGGTTTGATAGAATATGTTTAGTATTTCCATGGGCAAGCGTGCTCCACCTTAGACAACTTCGTCATTTACTATGAGGTGAGTTGTTGTCAAAAGCATTTCCATTTCACCATAAAAAAAGTATAATTGATTAAAATCGGATTATTGATAAATTTCGCCCCTTACAAAAGTATCCATATCTAAGTACTAATCTTTTGATAAGCTATACAAACTGTTTATGAATCTGTATTGGTACCGTGACGAGTTGGATACGCATTTTGTTCAATTAATTAATCCGTGCCGAGACAGGATCGTGTGCCTGTCATATATTTGTTGTGTTTAATAAAGTATGATTATATCTGTAATTCACCTTCAAGTACCTGCACCCTGAGCCCTATAATGTGGTTTATAAATATTTTCTTATGTAGCATTATGTAATATGGCTTATGTAATAATTTATGGCCAAAAGAACGCTGACCCTTTATTTTCTCGTACTTTTCTTTGATTTATTTGAAGAACGATTATATTTCGGTCATTCCTGTTTTTAGTTTTATTTTCTATTTACACGGTTTTTTTCATAGGATTATTTTGACACGTTACGTCAAATTAGCAACATCGAAAATGTGCTTGATGGTGGCAACGTCCAGTTGTAAACTCTATGTACAGTGGGCAGTACCGTAATTTACCCTGTAGTAGCATTTCAATTTATTACAGCGGCAACACCCGCAACTGTCATCGCTCCCCCACCCATCTGGCTATAAAAAGGGAGCGCTCTGTGTACTACGGATCATTCTAGCTCCGGACGCGGCCCGGTGCACATGCTGAAGGCCTATAGTTATATAGGTTGCAACCTACGCACAGCCCGTCTGCCTATATGCTTTTCGTTGATTTTGTGTTTACACCACGCTTTAAGTTTGAATCACACTACCAACTTTCATAATGGAATAATAATTTGTCATAAACTGACATTAATTTGCCAACTATTGTTTGTTATTAACACCTAGACAAATAATCTTACTGATGAAGCAACTAGTTAAACAAAACAAAAGAGTTGGCCAATAGCAATCAGTGCGGGCGATTGTTTAGATGGTGTTTAACTGTAGACATTAATCGTGCACCGCACAATAGCAGTCTGATATGCACCTTCAATATTTGGACGGGATGTATTTATCTTGCTAATGTACGGAACTGTGGATTGTTGTCGACACATTCAGTTGCTAGCTAACACAACACGTAGGTGGTATTGCCAGTACCAGAGAGCCTATTGTTTTGGTGCTATTATAATTTGGCTACATTCTCACTCAGCAGTCAGCACAATCAATAGTATTAATAACTAGTTGCGCCCCGCGGTTTCACCCGTGGATGAAAAGTATTTTAATTATTTACTCATCCCACGGGAAAATATCACTTTTCCGGGATAAAATGTAGCCTATATGTTAATTTAGTGTATAAGCTATTTTGGCACCGAATTTCATCCAAACCAATTCAGCCGTTTGAGCGTGAAGGAGTAACAAACATACACACATACACACAAAGACACATACACACATATAAACTTTCGCCTTTATAATATTAGTGTGATTAGTGTGATGTGATGTGATAGTGTGATAATAATCTGCTGGCGGCACACTAGGGTTAGGTTTTTTATTCTATTTTTGTAATATTACTTATATAAAAATATGCAAAAATACTTTTAAATCTAAGTTTTTTACAATATAAAAAAAATATATTATTATTATTATATAGCACAGCCAATTAAAATTGCTTTTTCATCTAAAATCTAGGCAAGCATATTATCCCCATTTTAGACTAAGTCAGTGATCAAATTCTTTACCTATAACTGATAAAAAAGGAGTTTTTCTATTCTATATATAATTTTAAAAATTCAACCTAATTGTAGCTAAGTCGTCCGATAATTAACGGTGTACAATATAATGTTGATTAACTATGTATTTATATCTACATATCTATCTAAACCACAATTACAATTTATTTCTAAATATGTTAATAGAATTTGAATTCATTAAGTCATCGCCATTATTTTATTCTACAGCAGACTAGCTTTGGTGTGGCCGCCGTGGTTTTTTTTTTTTTTTTATGTTTCTGGATGATTCGACGAGCTAGCCGTTCACCTGATGTTAAGCGCCTCGGCTGCCCATAACAGAACAGTGTCAATCGGAACCCTAAAATAGAGTTTCGAGAAACACTGCACTGCGCACATCATCCTGAGACATCAGCACAGTCTGGTAATAAGATTACTCGACTGTGAGATCAGATCACAAAGTCTCAATTGCCCAGTAATTTCACTAGCTACAGTGCCCTTCAAACCGGAACACAGTAGTGCTTGCGCACTACTGCTTGGCGGCAGAATAACTGGCAAAGCGGTGGTACCTACCTAGAAGAACTTTGCAACAAAGTCCTACCACCTAGTAAAAAAAGTGGTGAAAATTTTCCATACTTTCTTAACTTTTTCTTTCATAAGAACCTTCTTCGGTCAATAATAAACAGAACGAAAAAATTAGCGCAAATTTTCCATCTGTTCAAGCGTGATGCGATGACTAAGGAAAATAGAGATTCATTTTTATATATTAAGATAATAGGTTCAAGAAAATGCATGCTCAAAGCGGTGCAGTTTAATACACCTTGAGACAAAATACAAGCTCATCCTACACAGAAAACACGGTACCTTACGTACCTAATAAGTACGGTAGGAGAGCGACCATATTTCGTACAAGTAATATCGGAAAATCTGGTTCAGCGTGAGTTACTCGGAGGTCTTGGAACGTTTGGCATTCCTAAATGAATATTGGATATTGGAATCAGCGGTTGCACTCTGGTTTGTATGGATTTTGATTGGATTATGTCGTGGCTTTCTGAACGTATTACTTATTAGAGTCTGCATACGGCTTTGAACGCGATTGGGATCAGGATAAAATAGTAATAGTGCTACTCCAATGTCTAATCTATTTACATATACCAAACGTCTATCTGTTTAATCCTTTGGTACGAATAGTGCCTGAAGAGACGGCCTAGGAAAATTGTCTTCAAAGTCATCATTTTGAAGAATATTTTTGGTGATATTTTTGGTTGGTTGGTTTTGGTGGTGGCGATAAATTCGTTGTTCTAATCTTTCTTTTCTTTTCTTTTTCTTTTCGTTCTAATCTTGTATCTTTATCTTGGCGTAGGAAACTGGGTTTCGGTTTCTTGGGTCGGCTAGACAAAATCCCAAGCACTGACCGACGTATGTGTTCTGTACGGGCCATAGCATAATCATCGTCGACGTCTCGTTTTGGTCGCTCTTAGTAACTGCAATCTTACAAGTGGATCATAACCCTATACATTCAAATCAAACATGTAAAATTCAAAGTCCTGACTAACTGACTGACTTATATATCAACGCACAGCCTAAGCCGCTAGTCCTACAGACTTGAAATTTAGAAGGTGTGTTCTTTGTAAAGTATAAGTATCCACTAAGAAAGGGTTTTTCGAAATTCCACCCTTAAGAGGGTGAAATTAGTGGTTGAATTAATTATTAGAAAAAAAATCTTCTTCGCTTCCTATAGGCCACGCGGGCGAAGCCGCCGGCAGAAGCTAGTTTCACATATAACGTATGTGTATACATAAGTTATATATACGTTATATGTGAAACTAGCTTCTGCCCGCGGCTTCGCCAAAGTATTTTGTTACCTGAATATTGTAATATGCAAGAAGCCCCAGAAGCCAACATCAAGCCGGAAATAGGATTTTGGCTTCTGGGACACTTTGTATTATGTTTTCAATATGATACAATCCGTAATTTGGAATGTTCGTTCATTTCGATATGTGTACCAATTGAAACCTAAATCATTAATTTTGCTGTGACTGAGTAAACACAAAGATATCGCACACCGTTTATTAATCAGCCTCTTCGGCAACTTCCAGCTTTCAATGGAACTATACCATTAATCTATTAAGTCAGTCTGTTCCTCCATTAATTATATTCTCACTTCCTTATCTCAGGGTAACATAGACTACGTAAGGTACTAGTCCGTCGGCTTGCGTCTCGTATTGATCAACACTTAAATTATGTGTAGGTATGTATTCTTGCTGTCTACTTTATTTACATGGAATAGAAAAGGAAGCATGATCATCACCATCGCCATCGTCCTAGATACTTCTGTTTACGATATGAGTGGCAAACGAATAGGCGGCCCACCTGATGGTAACTAGTTACCTTTTTTTATGTTTTGGCTCCACAGTTTTGTGTATGCCAGTGTCAAGTAATTGATATTTTTTCAAGTTAATGATATTTACGCAAATATATGTCAAATCAAGTCTCAGTCGAAGTCATCAAGTCAAGTCATAGTCTAGTCAAAGTCATACTCCTAGTAAAGTGCTGGCAACTTTACTTGAAGCTTCTATGGAGTTTTGGAAACAACACGAAAAAAAACGTTTCATCATCATAATACCACTTTCCCACACTCATGCCTGTAATCCAGCACTTAACGAATAAAATGCCACCAATTTTATGCACTAACACTGAAAATAACACAAGTTTTGGAAAATAATCCAATGCGGCGACGCGATCCTTTTTGTTTTCCCGCCAAAACTCTAGTAGTCACCTTCGCTTATAGATATCTGCAACTCCAAGCATTGCCAGTGCGTTGAGACTGATCAAAAGACTTTCTTGTATTTAGAAAAAATATTTGTTTATTTAACCATAGTTATATGCAGGGAATTTGGACTGTCTATAGGTCATCGCGGCTAGTATATAATCCAAATGTTTTTTTGTAGGTGGCTAGTAATATTTAGTAGTAGTTGGAATATTATTTTAGTATTTATTTAAAAAATAGAGGCAAGTTTGCCCTGTAAAATAATGAGGGTAGCTAGAAGTACCGTTCTATTAAATAAAACCTTTTGGTGTCTACTGTACTCTACTTCTACTTCATGCTTCATAACTTCTACCCGCTGTTTCCTTAGGTATTTAATATCAACAAACGAAACTTCCCTCGTTAGCGCCGGCATCCGAGTCAGGCTGGAATCGATTGCAAAAAACTCGAAAACTCAAGTTCTGATCACGTCAACGACCTATCGGTGAATCGATACGTGGGAATCTGCCTGGGACATTACCTATGGAATGTAAAATATACTGCCAGTAACTGAGTGTAAGAGTTTTCATGTAGGTTTGCAATAAAGTTTCTATTGTCTGTGGCAGCCTCTATCATGACCTTTAATTAGTTGTGTCGACTTTGACTAGACTATGACTTGACTATGACTTGACTTGATGACTTCGACTATGACTTGACACATATTTGCGTGAAATATCATTAACTTGATAAATTATCAATTACTTGACACTGGCTAAATACACAAAAGTGTGGAGCCAAAACATATAAAAAAAAATTAGTTGTGTCGTGAAATTTATTAAATGATTCAAACTGTTAAAAATTAAGAGGTGTTTTTGATTTTGGTAGAATGTAAAAATAGTGTATTGGCTGGCACAACTGCCGGAAGGGCCATGATTGGTTAGTACCATCAGCCAATCAGGGATGGTTCTGGCTCAGTAAAATTGAGTTTGGTGGCGGGAAGTTGAAGCGCAAGGAAAAGGTCGAAAAAGCAGTCAATTCTCGTTGATTGGTCGGAGCGTCAAGACATATCAAACTTGCTAGTTGACTCTGTATTGGAAGTATAAAGAATGTGTGATGTAATGTAATGTAAATGTAAAGTAATATACAGAATGTGTGTAAGAAACAAGGAATATACAAAATGGAAGAGGCATTCTATGTGTTTTCACTTCAGTTGTCTAACGTGTCTCCGAAAATATGGCGAATTAAAGGAGGAAATTGAATTTAATATTGCCTATTATATAGTGGTTTACTTCACATTTCCATAAAATCCACTGCCATACTCTGCTACCAAAACTCTTAACTTAACACTAAGTTTTATACGATGACAGGTTCAATTTCAATAAATAAATATAATACAATAATAATACAATAATCATAACGCCCAACGATCACATACCTATGTATGTGACAGATTTGATCCCACGACATCCAGACTCAGAAAAAGTATTTGCACTTTTTTCTGTTTTCAAATAATGTCCTGCCTAGGGAATCGAACCCACCGCCTCTGATTTATGAGCCAACCTGCTCACCACCACATCTGTCAATAAGAAGAATGGAAATTAATAGTAACCATCTTCATCAGCTTATTACGTTCCTACTGCTGGTACACGGACCTTTTTCACAGGGAGAGAGTACGCTCTCTCCCTGTGAAAAAGGTCCTGTCCGCTACTCCACTATGCTGCATGACCAAATGCGAGTGGGTTGGGAAATGATACTTACATATATTAAGGCTTTTTAAATTTAAATTGTATGATATAATAATAAGAATGTAAATTGTGTGTACACCCGGAGCATTCGTACTCACTAAAAAGCTTCTTCTTGCGGCGGCATCGTGTGTCGGGTCATCCTCTTCCATCAAATATGGTCGAAGAGGGCGATGGCTGGAACATGCGTCAAGCTCGTGAACGGTGCTGCTTGCAGAAGCTGGTTTGCTCGTGGTGTATGCACAATTGGAAATAAGTACTTATGCTTAAAAAAAATTTTCGTCCCTCCTGTATCGTATTTATGTTCATGATTCATAATAAGCTAAAGTAATAAATTAAAAATAATTTAACAAAAAGCACGGACCCAGGTGTCTGTGGTAATGCAGCTAGAAAAAAATGAATGATTAAAAAAAAATGTGCGGGTCATTCTTTGGGGACTTCCTATAGAAGTGAAAACTAACTTGTGACATATACCTCATGGAATGCGTTCAAAGCCGATGACGCGAGTTCCATGGTTTTAGTTCACCAAAAAAGTGCCCAATGCGCCTAAAGAAGTTTTCACTTCAAAAACATTTATTTTAACAGTTAAATTTCCACGCAATTTAAAATTATTCTCATACAAAATTGAAAAGCTATATTCATAAAACTTAAAAGCGTTTTCGTCCTTTGTCTCAAGTAATGTTACTGAACCCTTTATTTGTCTGCATCAAGTAACCTGATAATAGGCTGTGGCTTTGGATGGCATTACCGATGCATTGTTCAGTTTTTATTGTTGACTGTGTGAGTAGAGGGAGGGAGGTGGGGGGGTCTCTGAAGGCCGATTATGTTTTATGATTTCGACCTTATGACGTGGAGATTTTGTAAGTCGCTTGCATAACAGGACTGCTAGTTGGCTGTTTTGAATTCCACATTTTCTAATGGTTCTATCGAAAGTTAAAAAAATTCAATGCCGTACTAAGGATTCTAGCTGGAGCCTTTTTAAAAAAAGGAAATTGAAATAAAATAAATGAGATTAATTTTAAGACGACCGTCGGATTGGAAAGCTGGATGGAGACTGACGGGAGCTGAGGGCTAACTGAGTTCTATGATAAGGAGAATGATGAGTCGGCAGGAAAAGGTTAGGAGTAGGCAATAGGGAGTACATGGAGCAGATATAACAGTACCTATAAATTAATTAGACTGCCCCGAGTTTCACTTTAATCATAATTATTATTAAATAAACGATAGACATATATAAATATAGGTTTCGGTAGAGTGATATAAACAAATTAAAATTAAATTAATTAAATAAAATAAAGTATTATTTAAAACGCCCAACGATCACACACATTAGATATCCTGGACCCTAACTAGGATTCCCTGTATCAAGGGATCCAGAAACTACGAGGAACATGGTCCCAAGACACCCAGAACAGAAGTATTTGGGTCTGTTTTTTTCCCTGTGCACAAATACTTGTCCTTTCGCGGGAATCGAACCCACCGCCTCCGGGTTATGAGCTGACCCGCTCAACCACTACACCACAGAGGCAATAAAAAAAATGATAAATGATAATGAACTGACGATCGATGGGGAAGAAAGGTTCTCGAGTGGCAACTACAAGCTGTAACACGCAGCGTAATGATAATTTGATGGCAATGCAACAGGAGGAGTTTTGGCCAGAAAACGAAAAAGATCGTAAAGTTGCCACCACTTTACTAGGAGTATGATTTAACTAGACTAGACTATGACTTGACTCGATGACTTGGACTGTGACTTGACTTGACATATACATATATAGAAATGTAATATTAATTATATAACATTAGAAATTATCAATTACTTGACACCGGCTAAATAAACAAAAGTGTCGAGGAAAAAAAAATTGCAACAGGAGAAAAGTCATTCCTAATTTGAAAATTTCCTTAGTAACTAATGAGCATAAACTGCGTATATTGAAACTGTCAAATCCATACAAATTTGTGTTTCTATGGTGCAATAAACCTTTGCGAAATTGCGTCCTATCGTTGACCGAGTTTCATCGCAATTGGATGAACGGAACGGCAGCACATAAAAAACAAACTGACAAATATTCATTTTTATTTATTAGAAAATGCAGAAATGTGTAGATTGTAGAGGTACTTATGTAGGTATAGATAGGTAATAATGAAAATTCTCCAAAAGAGATTCGAATGATTGCACGTCATTTTCGTAACAAACACGTTTTCGTAACTTTTATAACAACTTTCTAAGGGACATGAACGAAATTTACATTTTAATGGCCGTATCAAAATAGGCGTGCGTAGGTTTCTATACAGCTTCTTTTACATTGACGAGTCTTTTATCTTTAATGCATGGGAATTATCTTGTCCATTTTCATTGAGAAAAAGTTGCTTAGATAAAATTTGAATGAAATTTGGAAATTTCGGGTACGCGTAACTTAATGTGATTTGGTTATCTGATAAGATTGGTTTAATGTTGCTATAAAAATTGGTTCTTAACTTTAACATACTCGTAGCTAAGATTATTTAAATACTAGTTTCCCCCTGTGGTTTCACCCGCAGATCAACCAGCGTATAAGCTATCTCAGGACAAACATTTGTGTAATGAACATAGGTGTTTGTTCTGTGTCTGGGTGTCATATTGTATTCTATGTATGTATTTACAAACAAAAAAGTATCTAAGTATTGTATCAGTTATCTGGTTCCCATAGCACAAGCTTTGCTTAGTTTGGGGCTAGATGGCGTTGTGTGAGATGTCCACACATATTATTATTATTATTGCGAATTTCATAACAATCGGTTTAGTAGTTACGGCTATAAACGGTAAGAAACATTCACACATACAAAGTTTCGCATTTTAAAAACTCTAGTCAAAGTCAAAGTCAAAATATTTATTGCAAATAGGCTAATTTTAGCACTTTTACAAGTCAAAATTATAACTATGTATTATAATATAATTATAATTATATATATTTTTAAATATATATATATTATAAAGTCCTAACTAGAGTTCCCTTTTCTAGCATTTTGGAGGTTGATTCTGGGTTGGATAATTTATTTTACGCCTTATCCCTCCTGACCTCCTTCGCCATCCAACTGCATTATCTGCCCTGTTCTCCCTTGGCTCAACCCTTCCTTGTCCGTCTTTTTGTATTTACGCTTTATATTCATCTGTAATAACCAATTTTTCAAGGCCCATTCCTGTCGTGATTATGTTTTGCTCGTATGTTACTAAAAGCAGCCCGCGTTTCTTGCGTTGACTGGTTTGATAGCTCAGTTGGTAGTAGCCTTCTGAACTATAGGTTGTGGGTTCGATTCTCATCTAGGACAAACATTTGGGTGATAAACATAGGCGTTGTTCTGTGTATGGGTGTTATATTGTATTTGTAGGTAGAACGGGTTGTGCGTAGGTTGCAACCTATATAACTATAGATAACTAGTATAGATATATAATATAGTATATAGTATAGATGTATATATAATAGGCCTTCAGCGTGCGCACTGGTCCGTGTCCAGAGCACGAATATTCCGTAGAACACCGAGCGCTCCCTTTTTATAGCCAGATGAGTGGGGGAGCGATGACAGCTACCGGTGTTGCCATTGTAATAAATTTAAATGCTACCACAGGGTAAATTACGGAACTGCCCGCTGCGCATAGAGTTTTCAACTGGACGTTGCCGCCGTCATATTCTATTTATGTATTTACCTACAAAATGTATCTAAATATTGTATCAGTTATCTAGTTCACATAGTAAAAACTTTGCTTAGTTTGGGAGTTTTGCTTTTATAGATGGCGCTGTGTGAAAAGTCCATACATATTTATTCATTTTTTCATCGCCCTATTTGACAGGAGTTAAGGTAAAGTAGAAAGTTTTAAAATGCTTTCTTAGTACACCTCCACTCCCTAAGCCATATCGAAGAGGGAAGATCCGCTCCAAATATACAATATCAAGTCTCTACGTCCAACGATTTGGGATGTATTTACTTTGTGTGTCAATCAGTCAGTCAATTAGTAAGTTACTACGGATGCTGACAATAACACAACTGTGTTATTAAAATCAACATCATTCCAAGAAAACGATCGCGCACTAAGCTCTAATATTTATCTCTTAGTATCACACTAATATTATAAAGGCGAAAGTTTGTATTTGTATATGTGTGTATGTTTGTTACTCTTTGACGCTCAAACGGCTGAATGGATTTGGATGAAATTCGGTACCAAGATAGCTTATACACTGGATTAACATATAGGCTACATTTGAACCCGGAAACGTGAAATGTTCCCGTGAGAGGAGCAAATAATTAAAATACTTTTTAACTGCGGGTGAAACCGCTGGGCGCAACTAGTCTGGAATATTTTTTGACCGTGTTTACAAAAACGTATTTTTTTATTATTATCTTACCGAAGTTACTAAATAATCTCTTCTAATCTTTCTCGTGTTGTGCAATTAAGTGCCTACTTAACTTATATATTACTAGTTGCGCTCCGTGGTTTCACCCACGGATAGATAATTATATGTTATATAGTAGTCCGGGATAAAATGTACCCTATATGTTAATCCAGTGTATAAGATATCTTGGTACCGAATTTTATCCAAATCCATTTAGCCGTTTGAGCGTGAAGGAGTAACAAACATACACACATACAAACTTTCGCCTTTATAATATTAGTGTGATACTTATATTGTCTCGCATTTTGTCAGAATCGATATAATTATGCTCTCGAGTACTCGCTAATTGGCATTAATCTGCGATGTCTTCCATTACGATACTGATTATCGTAATCACGTATCGATGCCGGGAAATCCTTTTTTGCTCGGAAATCGAATAAGCTGCTTGTAATTTATCGAATAACAGAGTTTCCATTAAATGAAAGAGGCAGCTTTGTATATTTATAAAGATAATGAAGAAAAATTAAGCGGAATTTGCTTGTTTTGGGTATTTTAGGTAGTACGGTAGCGCTCACAGCGGTTCAGTTGTATATACTATACCTATACTGGCCTGATAGTTCAGTTGGTAGTAGTTCTGCCTTCAGAACTGAAGGTTGTGGGCTCGATTCCTACCCAGGAGAAACATTTGCGTGATGAACATAGCTGTTAGTTCTGTGTCTGGGTGTTATATTGTAATCTATGTATGTATTTACAAACAAAAAGTATCTAAGTATTGTATCAGTTATCTGGTTCCCATAGTACAAGCTTTGCTTAGTTTGGGGCTAGATGGCGTTGTGTGAAATGTCCTCAAATATTTATTTATTTATACTTTTATCCTGCAACAGGTTTGCGATAGCTTTGTCCTCTTCTATTATATATTGTATTCTGTTGTGTCACACGCTAATACTTATTGTATAAAAAACATACCTCAACCAGTGTTGACAGCCTCTGTGGTGTGGTGCTTGAGCAGGTCGGCTTATAACCCGGAGGCAGCGGGTACGATTCCCGCGGCAGGACAAGTATTAGTACATAGAAAAAAAAAAGCGCAAATACTTGTTCTGAGTCTGGGTATTGTGGGAACATTTTATAATAATAAAATAATAATAACATCTAACGATCACATACATAGATCCTGGACCCTAACAAGGATTCCTTGTAACTACGAGGACCATGCCCACAACATCCGGCGCAGAAGAATTATTTGCACTTTTATTTATGTGCACAAATAATTCTTCTGTCGCGGGAATCGAACCCATTGCCTCCGGATTATGAGCCGACCCGCTCAACCAGCATACTACAAAGGCTGCCAAAGAATATCCAGTCTTACCGACAAACACAGGTAACTACAAGGTAGGTAGTGCAGTCACTACCACAAAACAGAGCTGTTTAGTACGTCAATATATAAACTCACAAAAGTATGGACAGCAGTTCCGAAAAGCAATATTCATACAGCAATGCGATTGGTACGTGTTCCACATATTGTAAGCCGATGAAAACTGAAAAACAAAACGAAGCTTTTCAAACGCGTGTATTGACATTTTTGCAATACCCGGTATTGGTGATCCGGATGAAGTGCGAGTCCATGAAATTGATTACCATTGAGTACTAATGTTATCTAAATATATATAACTCAAAGGTGACTGACTGACTGAATGACATAGTGATCTATCAACGCACAGCCGAAACCACTAACCAGATCGGGCTGAAATTTGGCATGCAGGTAGATGTTATGACGCAGGCATCGGCTAAGAAAGGATTTTTCGAAATTCCACCCTTAAGAGGGTGAAATGGGTGGTTGAATTATTTTCCCATAGGCCGGGCCGCGGGCGAAGCTGCGGGCAGAAGCTCGTTTTTAATAAGGATGTGGAAAATGTCACAAGGATTCTTATATGAGAAAGAATTAACACACTAAATCTTTGCAGTTCAAAATCTTTTCAAAAGACAAGAGATGAGATAGGAATTTGTGTTATTTATATTATCCCGAACCGTGACGTCGATCAAATGAGTGAGTAGATAAGCGGGCTTTTAAGTTACATAATTACACGAAAAGCGTTCGTTAAAAATTTCATAGCCAGTGGATATTAGGTGTATAAACTAGTGAACCCACGAGGCAAAGTGTATTCTTTGTAGTCCCAATATGGAGCAAAGTGCAACCACTAGTACCACCCTTATTCATTTCCAGGCAATTCATTTTCATAGTAGCATTTCGTATATTTTGTAGCACAGTTTTTTTATTACAAAACAGTCGATATATTTCAGAATGGAACATTTTGTTGTTTCTTGTATTTTTCATGAGATTTCATTGTACCCTAAAACAAGCGCCAGCTAGTTTTGTTAGAGCAACGGTGCATACAAGATTATGCTATAGGAAATATAATTAATTTCTTAGGCGCTTGTAATTCGTACCTAACGGCAGATTCACTTTGTTGAAATAGTTTGTGCATTGCATTTATAACAGCTTAGTATTGACACTGCAGCGATCAAATAAATAATGTGGCTAATTTTCTCGTCAATAATAACGGTTGTCTTTTGTTTTCCAGGTAATATCGATGGAAGTTAGATTCGTGATTTGGAGTTAGGCTGTGGCAGGTGAGATTTGTTCCTTACGCCTTGCTTACTTATTAATTTTTAATGTAAAGAACCATCGGAAAATTATTATCGTCATTATATAATTATAAAAATATCTAAAAATTCATAGCATACACTATGCAAAAACTACGTCTACGTCAAACTTACTTATAACATATATAATAATCTGTGCTTAAACTTTATATATAGCTTAAACTATATTATATAGGTTTTACGAACGCACTTTGTTTATGTTGATAAAAAGTTAACATAAACTTAAAAATATATTCACATTACATACATTCAAATCTATTGTAATAAAATTATGAATTGAGAAAAAGTTATTGTTTATTCAAAACGGCATATATAATATAGTTAATTAATGAACAAATAAATATTAGTTGACATTTCACACAGCGCTTTCTAGCCCCAAAGTAAGCAAAGCTTGCTATGGGAACCAGATAACTGATAGAATCCATAGATAATTTTTTGTTTGTAAATACATACATAGAATACAATATAACACCCAGACACAGTACAGACATCGATGTTCATCACACAAATGTGTCGATCGATCGTTAATCGATCCTGGATATGAATCGAATTTACTACCTACAGTTCAGAAGTCTACTACCAACTGAGCTTTTGGGGCAGTTCATATAAAATCAATATCATTCTTTCAAAGCATAAACTTTAATTGTATTTAAAAAATATATATTATCCTATAATAATAGTAGTATTTATTCTATCTATGATTTATTCTATGAACACATTTTGGTGGTCAATGACAGCCATGAAGACTCCTTAATAAAAACCATAATACTATAATGTTTACCACAAATACATAAACAAGACGTCAAACGCGATTTAACACTACAAAATAATAGTTTGACAATTGTTTAAGGGTTGTCTAAATCTTTTGGCTTTAAACTATTTGGATTGTCTAATCTAAAGCCAAATAGTTCTTAAACTTTTAGTAACCAACGGGATTTGAACCCGTGCGTTCAAATTGATCGGGTTAGACGCTCTCCCGACTGAGCTATCGTCGCATCTCCCAGTGGAGAAACATTGGTCTACTAGTTTTAAAGAGCTATAATATTTCTTTATTCCAATAAAACAAATGAAAATCACGCGGCCTTGTTAATTAAAATGAAAAATATCATTGAATAATTCATTATCTAAAAAAAAAATTTTGTCAGCAGTCGCACTGACGTAAGCTGATTCGTGCAAAAACCGAACAAACCATACCTTTCAAGAAGGTGTTAAGAATATTTTAATAATTTAATGAATAAGGCCGTTTACCCTATTATGTGCCAGCATGTTGGGTACGCTGGTAGTGGGCTGGAGCATTTGGACTGTCTATAGGTCATCGCGGCCAGTATATAGTCCAAATGTTTTTTTGTAGTAGTGTTTAGTATTATTTATTATATCATTGTAGTATTTAGTTGAAAATAAAGGCATTCGCCGGTAAAAAAAATTACTTATCCATTGATTATCCATCCATACATATAATCGTAACCAATTATTTATAAATCCGACCTCTATATTATAATTAGAATTCCCTGTATCTAGCGAGTCAGTAAACTAGTCTATTTCTGAACACATTGGGGTTTGAATCCTGGACTTAACATACCAAGAGGCCATAGACAATAATTTTTGAAAATTCTAAGATTGTAAACAAAGGTATCTGAATAAATTGTAGAAATTAAATGTACAAAATAAATTTAAAATTAATAACTTTGTGAAACTTTCAATATTAAAACACGAGTTTGGCATTGATTTTTTCATTAATGTAACTTTTACAATTTCTTTTTCAATTTGGCAAATCCATGGATAATGCCAATACACATGCCAACACAAAGAAATTAGCATTTGCTTTGTTTTCAACCGACTCCAAAAAAAGGAAGAGGTTCTCAATTAGCGTGTATTTTTATTTGTTACCTCTGAACTTTCAACTGGGTGAACCGATTTTGATGATTTTTTTATTATTTGAAAGTTAGTGCTTTCCGTGTGGTCCCATTTCAATTTTAACAAGATCTGATGGACAGTTTTTGAGTTATCCTTAATAATGTGTATTTCAACTTCAACTACATTGTTGTTCTCATTTTTGTGATAAACAAATGCGGTAGGATTGAAGTCGGTTGGAAACTTTTTAAAAGGAATTGTTCACTTAAGCTATTCTCTCAGTTTAATCTACCTTAAATTTAATGAACACATTTTATAGTGGTTATCTTATAAATGTTAGAAAGCTTAACAACGAGATAGGTCTGGCATCGCCTTCTCCTTGCAGTATGAGTAGGAGGAAGGCCAGGCCTTAAATCCGACTCTATCGTAGATCCGTTTGGCGCATCGGACATCGTCAGCCAGGTCTTCGTTTATCAGATCTGTGAAAATAAATAAATAAATTACGCCCAACAATCACATATATAGATCCTGTACCCTAACTAGTATTCCCTGTGTCTAGGGACCCAGAAACTAAGAGGACCATGGAGGACCCACAACACCCAGTGTGCGGGCCAACCCGTAACATTATTGTATTTCATTATGTATCAATTTAGTATCAATAAAGCATTCAACCGGAACGATGCGTTGGTACTCACTATCAGTTATCAAAACCCTATGTAGGGTTGAGCACTAGACCCTACATAGTGGTCCTTCGAGCCGGATTTGAACCAGCGACCTATGGATGGACCACTATGTAGGGTCTAGTGCTCAACCCTACATAGGGTTTTGATAACTGATAGTGAGTACCAACGCAACCGGGAACCGTAGCGGAAAAGATACGACGTGCGTTCCGGTTGAATGCTTTATTGATACCAAATTGATACATAATGAAATACAATAATGTTACGGGTTGGCCCGTACACCCAGACTCAGAACAAGTATTTGCGCTTTTTTTCAGTGCAAAAATACTTGTCCTGCCAATAAATAAATTGTCCTGAATTATTAGGACGGGGAGCTCATAAATTTTTTCAAAGCACTTTATTTTGAACGGGCTAATGCTGTTGGTCTCTACCGACCTTTACAGCATCACTGGGCGGGAGGACAGATGCATAAGGCGCCCAGCATTCGTATATTAGAGCGCCAGGTCGATGCGACGCATGGTCAAAATGCTGGCACTTACTAAGAACAACGAATGAGCACTGCAAATCAATGAGGCAATGCTGCTAGCGACGGTCCTGGTAGCCCTGCACCAATGTGTCTTTCTCTTATTTTTTTGACACTTGACATTTGTCAATTGAGACTTGCTCATACAACGGTGAAGGAATAACTCGTGAAGAAACCAGCATGTTCAAGAATCACAACATTTGAGCTGAGTGTAGGACAACGTGAACATATTTGACATCAGGGACAGAAAAAAAGCGCCAATACTTGTATCTGAGTGCTGTGATATAGTAGGTAGATACGGAGAATCCTGTTAGGGATCAGGATGCAGGATGTGTGTGAGGTGTATGTGATCGTTGGGCGTTATTATTATTATTATTTTAATGCAAGAAAAACAGCTTGAATAATATATTAAATTATGTTTTCCATGCAGTTGTCGTTCTGGCCAGTGCGATTATTTAAAAAATGAGGTTAGTAGAGTAGACTAGAAAAACAATGAGACGTTTCATTATATAAATGGAATCTTTCCAAGTTTCGAGTGAAAAAAAAAAAACCTTTGAAGCGAAGAGCATAATTCGTCTCACAACGGTCCCTACTCTGTTCTCATTTGCAATTCCTTAACTTTTCACATGTCTAGCGCAAACTTCCATCCGGACGAACATTTGGCAACCCATCGAGCCTCAGTTGTCTCTACTAACAATAACGTACTCTAGTTCCTTTAAATTGGATTTGAATAAGTGAGCACCTCATTGTTTAGTTGTGTCGTGTAATCTGTTAAAGTATGTAGCCTCTGGTTTCAGGTTTCTTCTACAGTTTGCATGTGGATTTAACGAAATACAGACTTCAGTAGATCTGTTGATTTTGTACAACATTGGTTTTATGAACATTCTGAATAGCAGAGTTGTTAGAATGATGCCTGTTTGTTTTGTTTGTTCGGTCCAAATTGCTCAGAGTAACATGTAGTGCTAGGACACTGACTTTCTCTCGATCTTGTATGAATGTGAAGTTGTACAAATGAGTAATTGTACGAATGTACGTATGCGGAATTGTACGAATTTGGAATTGTATGAATGTGGAATTGTAAGAACGTTTTGAACCTATGGGGGCAAGATATCATGAAATAAAGTAAGAATAGGTATACTCCTGTATTTGTCAAGTAATAGGTAATACCTATGAAATTGCCGTTCTGCAGTACTAGCCAAATTTTTTTTTCCTAAGAATTCTAATTTCATAGGTTTTAATCAATTTAAAAAAATCAATTTTATTTTATAAACATGAATTATTTTTCAGAAATAAAGTAAAAAAATAAATGCTACATCAAAAATTGCTGTCATTTTCTAAATAAAGCAACCTTTTTTAGTCCAGTCTCTTGAATTAGGCATTTTTTGATTTGCCAAAAGAAAGTCCCATGTGCGAACACGAACTTCGTACTCTGTCCTAAGACTGGTAAAAAAAAAAACAAAATATGTTACAGGATACAGGATGTTAAAGAGATCAACCAAACAGATGATTAATCGATTGCTGTAATCGCGTTAATACGTGGTGATAATGAAACAGTAATAAAATTAACAGTACCTTCGCATTTCATGTTGCAGTGGCCTCCTTTTCGACCCTTCTTGCACCAGTCCTTGTTGTGGATCTGTGAATAGGATTATAATGTTAACAGGACATCACTAAGTACTAAAACCTTATACTGAGTAATCCATGGAGTGGTACCTCCAAGGAAAAAACTTTCACTGAGTAATCCATAAGGTACCACTACATAGATTACTCAGTGAGTTTTTAACGAATTATGTGAAGTGCTAGTTGTTCAACAGATGTTAAGGGACACGGCTGCTGCAGATGCTTAAAATTTTAAAATATAAAGTTACGCGCGACGGTTCCGAGACATCAGGACTGGTTCAGCAGTCTGCTAATACTAGATTACTCGACGGTGAGATCATAAAGTCTGATTAATAATAATAATAATAAATATCTGTGGACATTTCACACAGCGCCATCTAGTCCCAAACTAAGCAAAGCTTGTACTATGGGACCCAGATAACTGATACAATACTTAGATACTTTTTGTTTGTTAATACATACATAGAATACAATTGCCTAGGAATTTCCCTAACTACAGTGCCCTTCAAACAGGGACACAGTAGTGCTTGGAGACAGAATAACTGGCAAAGCGGTGGTACCAAAAAATTTTAAAAAGAATCTTGAAATTTTTCATTATCTCTATTTATTTACATAGTTCATGATTTATAAAAGATGTTTTGTACATCGATGATAGCCCTCTTTTTTTTCTTTGCCGTTGTCACAGACCAAGTAGAGGATACTATCGTTGTTGGCAACAATAAAAGAGTAAAGATAAGAAAAGCTTCCTGAAAGTGGTCTACTTAAATTAGGTTCAACGCACACCATTTCCTGTGCGTAAAGAGTTTCAATGTTAGTTTTTAACAAGGGCTAGTTTTATACTAAGTATTGTACTACTTACTTGAGTAGATTTTATTACCTTTATACTTTTATGATTTTTTTTTAGGTGGACGTAATCGCAATATATTTTTTTTTATCATCAAAGCCATTTTGGATGCTCTTTCTTTTATTTTCTTATCTAAGTGCATTTTAACCCTTACCTACGTTTCGCATTCAATATTCATCGATATCAACCATTAACGGCAGATATCATGTATCTCAAAATGAATATCAAGCGAATTAATTAAAATCGTGTTTACTGACATAACGGTGAAATCCACGTGATACCGCGGCCGCCTGTCACTTGGGATGAGAAGGAACAGTTTCGTCGATTTACCGAAATATCAAGGAGTTTAACAAAGAGGTCAGGTTAAAAATGAAAATATCAAAAAGTTTAGCAAAGAGGTCAGGTTAAAAATGAAAATTTCAAAAAGTTTAACATAGAGGTCAGGTTAAAAATGAAAATATCAAAAAGTTTTACAAAGAGGTTAAAAATGAAAATATCAAATAGTTTAACACAGAAGTCAGGTTAAAAATGAAAATAGCAAATGTATGTCATATCAAAAAGTGTTGCTTCTGGACGGACCAATCATATACAAGCTTTTGTAGCCAGTGTTAAATCGCTATAAAAAATTATGATATTTAAATAATATATGTATCGGATGAAATTGGAAGTCAAATAAAAAGCTTCTGCTTTTTAGTTTGTGCTTATAAAAATGCTACAGAATATTTATTCTGTGGCACTTTTGTAAGCACAATATAATAAACGTTTCCCAAATCGGACAGCGATACTTAAAAAGAGCGTCTGTAAAACGATATTACGAAATATTTATTTAATTTGAAATAGTTGCGTAGTGCGTGATATAAAAACACATGCCGGAAAATAGTGTTTTGAAATATTCGCCGAATTTTGACCGGACTGTTATTGAAACTAAAAATATTTACATATCGCCCTATAGATAAGGTCGCAAATGCTTTTTTCCCCAAAACGCCTACACGCTTCCGGAATAATTAAATTCGTTTGTGGAATTGTACGTAGAGTCACATGGTTTTACAAATGAGATTACGCTTTTTGGATGGTTTTGTTTGTTTTTAATTTTTATATACTGGGTTGGTATCAAATAAACGTGAAAGATTTTTCCAAATGTGTATTGTATTTAAAAGGTAAGGTTATCTAAGGGAGTTGTGGCGGGAAAAAGAAAAAGATAGCGTTACCGCATTGTATTATTTTCCAAAACTTGTGTTATTTTCAGTGTTAGTGCATAAAATTGGTGACATTTTATTCGTTAAGTGCTGGACTACAGGCGTGAGTGTGGGAAAGTGGTATAATGATGGTGAAACGTTTCTTTTCACTCGAAAAGAAACGTTTCACCATCATTATACCACCATTAGGTTTGAAAATACATATTTTCAAACCTCCATAGAAGCTTTTGGTAAAGTTGCCACCACTTACTACTACTACTAGGAGTATGACTTGACTAGAGTAGACTATGACTTAACTTGATGACTTGGACTGTGACTTGACTTGACACATATGTATACATAATATTAATTAATTTGAGAAATTATCAATTACTTGACACAGGCTAAATACACAAACGTGTGGAGCTAAAACAAAAAGTTTTAGAATAAAGAATAACAAGTGCTGAATGTCTAAATATTGCCCATACTGAAAGCTTTTATATTACCAACTAGTGCAAAACAATCCTAGATAAAACAGAAAAGAAATCTGCGATCCGAAGCTTCGATTATACTCGATTGGTATTAAAATATTTCTCTTTTAGATATTAACTACAACAAAATTAACACGGCACGGTTCTACAGCACTTTATTTTAATCGTCATAACCATTTTAGTGTGGACGAAATGTTTCAACGATGCAATTTTATTATTCTATCATCGCCCAATCAGTGTAAATTTATTAGCATTATGATAATGGACTGTTATTGCCTTATTAATAAATGGGTAGTAATAATTAGTCTTGGATTAGTTACTTCAGCTTTTGTCCTTTTTTTGCTACTGGAATATTTAGCTGGATCGAAAGAGACAACAGATGGTGTAACTAGTCTAAAGCTAGTTCGTGACCACTAGTCACAGAAGCCATAAACCAAGAACTCAAGTCAAGCTAGTTCGTGTTTATTAATAAGGCTATTATTGTATTGGATCAATTTTAATAATTTCACCCTGTATCTGTGCAACTAAATATGGGAGATACAATAACATACAAAACTCTTAATACAATACAATAAAATACAAAATTATTAATACGATACAATAAAATACAAAATTCTTAAAACAATACAATAAAATACTAAATTCTTAATTGTGACATGAAACACAGTAATTAACACCGCAGACATGAAACATGACAGAAAGTTAGGGATATGAAATATAAATATAGCTTAATGCACTTTACATAGTAGGTAACAAGTTGCAAATTGGATTAATCAGGAGTTATTGACTTGTTAGGATTATAATCACATGGTATACCATGTTATCTAAATATATATAACTCAAAGGTGACTGACTGGCATAGTGATCTATCAACGCACAGCCCAAACCACTGGATGGATCGGGCTGAAATTTGGCATGCAGGTAGATGTTATGACGTAGGCATCCGCTAAAAAAGGATTTTTCGAAATCCACCCTTAAGAGGGTGAAATGGGTGGTTGAATTATTTTCCCATAGGCCACGCCGCGGGCGAAGCTGCGGGCAGAAGCTCGTCACAAATATATAGACAAGGCTTAGACAGGCGTCAAACGTATGTTTAAGAATAGAGAACAGCAGTTTAACACTAGTTTAGGCTTGTTTAAATTTTTTGTGGTTACGATAGTAGTAAAGTGAATAAAGACAATATGGTTCAAAATCTAGTGGAGGGTTGAGCGGAGTTCGAATTCAAACCTGGGGCTTAGTTTAAGCCGCACGGGCTATACTCCCTCCTACGAGTACTACTCATAAGGGGCCGTTTTAGTATTACGTAAACACTATTTCTTTGCTTTGCTTATTTTGGATGACATGGGGGGTAAGGAAGTCTAGATGATGATTACGTCATCGGTAACTATTTACCTTTTTTACACGAATAGCAACCCTCACATTATCTTTGCTTGAAACACTAAACATTATATTATAATATTTAAAAAAAACAATATATTAATTCAAAAATGTTTACGTAAGCATGGGGGTCATGGGTCTGACAAGGTGGAGGGAGGGGTAAATAATTGTAATAAATCTACTTAAGTAATACTTGAACGGCCCCTAATTCCTGTGTAGTGTGTGGCTCATAACCCGAAGGCGGCGGGTTCAATTCCCACGGCAGAATAAGTATTTGTGCGCAGAAAAAGAGAGACTGTGGTCCTCGCAGTCCCTGGGTGTCTAGATACATGAAGTCCTAGTTAGGGTCCAGGATCAATGTATGTGATCTTTGGCGCCATGTTTGCTGAAGGCCGCGCTCCAGGATGGCAAGCGCTACTTAGAAGCCGCTCAGCCACTGCGCGTACCGCCTTTCACCGCTCTGCGAACTCCCTGGTGGCAGCCGTGCGAGACTGGGACCAAAGCCCACTACATCGAAGGTGGCAATCCTACCACGTACCCATCACCTAAGATACACAGGTGTTTTAGACTGTTTAGTTTAAGTTAGTTTTATTAGAGTACCTAAGTTTGGATTTTTTATCTGGTAATAAACTCATTTCATTTCATTTCATTTCATTTCATTTGGGCACTATTAATTGTAGTATCACATTGTCTGTGTTTTATTCTTAACTAGCTGCGACCCGTGGTTTCACCATAAAAATAAATTTTCCGCTCATTTTCTTAGTGTTTTCTTTAATAAGAATTTTCTCATGCCAATAATAAAAACAACAAAAAAGAATTAGCAATAATATTTCATCCGCTCACCCGTGATGCGATGACCAAGGGAAATAGAGATATTTATATACATAGTACATAGATAAGTAAATATTCCTCTACAATATAATTTGTGTAAGCGTTCCTTTTGCAAAGTATTAATATCACAAAGTACAAAACTAACAAGCATACAATTATCATAACTGAAATTGATTCAGTGTCGATATCGTAACCCGATTTACATCGATGTTCTATCGATATTCGTATCGAGTTACATCACCCGGATAACAGGACAGGATGGCGAGAACCGAGTCAAATGTCCAATAAATGTCTTGTCCAATGTCTCTCTATTTCAATATTGAATTTGAGCATTGAAATCGGACGTCGAAGACGTTCTATCGATAGGTATTATGTAGGTAGTTGCTTACTCGTTGATTGATTACATTCAATGTGTTCTTATTGTGTTTGATCTCTCTTTTCAACCGACTTCAAAAAAGTCAGAGGTTCTCATTTCGACTATTTTTTAAATAACTACAACTATTACACGGCTAAAACTCACGAGATACAGTCGAATAACTCCTTGAGGATGGGTATCTATATTGCCCGAACACCGGTCGAGTTATTCGACTGTATCTCGTGAGTGTTAGCTGTGTAATAGTTGTAGTTATGAGTACTACTCACGTCAGTTTCTATATTGTTTAAATGTTTGTTACCTCAGAACTTGGGAGGGTGAATCAATTTTGATGGTTTTTAGTTTGAAAGCTGGTACTTCCCGTGTCCCATTTAAATTTGATCAAGATCTGACGAGTAGTTTTTGAGTTATCCTTATTAATGAGTATTTTTATTTTAACTACATTGATGAAGTTCTCATTCAAACGTTTTTTAAAAGGATTTTTTTTCTATTATTACCTGTACCTAGTTCTGCAACCACGAATTTTTATCCAACAATAATTGTGACCTGCTCAACTACCACACCACAGAGGCTGTATTGTATTGTGTTGTATTGTTTTTTATTACGTATGTTTACATAATTATTCTTAACATTTGTTTTACAATATGAGTTATATTTCTAAGGTATTCTTCCTTTAGAAAGTTAGAACCCCACCGCACGGGATGGCGAGGTGGGTAAGATTTGCATTGTCGCGGGTCGGGCTCGTTACGTGCTCGCTGCGAATCAATTCAGATCTCCGTACGTCTTCAATGTAGACTGGATGCGCAGATAGAGATGTTCCTTGAATTTTAAATGTAGATATCGATAATATTTTGTAAATAATATTATAGAAACTGACGTGAGTAGTACCTACTCATAACTACAACTATTACACGGTTAACACTCACGAGCTACAGTCGAATAACTCGACCGGTGTTCGGGCAATATAGATGCCCATCCTCAAGGAGAACACGCGGCGGCGGTGGCGGCTCGGCGCTGAGCCGAACTTTGTAAATATATAGTTGAAAAATATTATTTGATGTCAAACTGGGCCTGTGTTGATTTGGCGGTTTTTTTTGTGGGTTGCGTGAAATATGGATATCAAACAAATATTGTATATGGTCATATTTGTTTTGAAAAAAATGTGCTGTTATCGCCGAAAATCTGGAGAACTACGTTCATAAAGATTTTTTTGGGGTAATTTTAAGGGTTTTATTATCAAATGAAATCAACAATTTATTGGCAGCCTCTATGGTGTGGTGGTTGAGCAGGTCGGCTCATAACCAGGAGGAGGTGGGTTCGATTCCCCGCGACAGAACAAGTATTTGTGTACAGAAAAAACCTTTTTCTGAGTCTGGGTGTTGTGGGACCATGGTTCTCATAGTTCCTGGGTCCTTGACACAGGGAATCCCAGTTATGGTCCAGGGTCTATGTATGTGATCGTTGGGCGTTACGTTACATTAGTGATATAGAATAACTAAATAAGTGGTTTTTGTTGATATTGGGCTTACACGGCGCCTTAACATGAGGTAAATTGAAAGTAAAAGCCTGGATTATTACACACTAATTACAATTACCTACTCAAAATAATCATGTTTCCATTATATTTAAGAGAACAGAATAATGGGATTATAGGATGTTAATAATATCGTTCGTTATTAATCTCTCGCTCTCTCTCAATTAACACGTTAACAAGGATTTCGTTAATGCTGTAATTTAGCATGGAAAGGCGAAAACATAATTATGCCTATCAACATACTGCATATTTTACGTTATGCAATCGAATGAAAGTGCACAATAAATTCTATTGCAATATATTAAAAAAAAATGTTACTGAAAACTTCTTTAGGCGCGTTCACTTTTCCGGTGAACAAAAATCATGGAACTCGCGTCATCGTCACCGAACGCTTTCTATGAGCTATATGTATACTGTGTATATATGTGTACATTTTGGGGAACAAAAAGCGTGATACTCGCGTCATCGTCACCGCAGCGATGCGGAGGCTACCTAGTCGAACTTTACAGAAACCCAGAAGTTCTACTACCTAATTATACCTACTCTTTCGATAATTGAAGGGGTGAGAATAAAAAGGGTTTAAATGATTTTTTTCACAAAATAACTTATGAGTATCGTTGGATTCAGCGTGAATTTTCTACAATAATACCGAAATGTGGCTTAAATCTCGAGATATTGAGTCTAAAAACGGTTTATCTATCACAGGGATACAGTTCGCTTAGAATAAAAACATTATTATATCATATTTTTACAGTAATTGTATGAATCAGTACTATATTTAGTATTTCAAAATAGAATTAATACATTTTCAATCAACTGAAACCTACATAAACCTTTTCTATTACCTTATAAGCACTCTACGTTAAAATGAAGCCGTTGAAGTTTAAATTCAATTTTCTCGAAACTATCAATTTGTCAGTTAAACCCTTTTTATTCTCAACCCTTCAATTTTCATCGACACCATCCCATCCCTACTCCGAGCTTTGCAAATCGAAGGCCCGATTGAAATCAGTCGTCGCTCAGTAAATAACGTCTTGAGCTAATACTTTCCCCAGAGATTGCTAATCTCGCTTCTGATGACGCTTCGGTAGGTAACCCAATGTTTGCACACAAACGAACCCGCATGCTGAGTTAGATAATGTGCGTTTGGGAAAAAGGTGAATGTGGTAGAATCGATACCTCAGGTTGATTTGTGTCTTTTGATCGTCATTGTATAACGAGTTTTCAATATACATACATATTTTTTATGTTACTGAATATTGTAACGAGCTAGTCGTTCACCTGATGTAAAGCGCCACGGCCGCCTATAACAGAACAGTGTCACTCGGAACTCTAAAACATAGAGTTTCGCGCGACACTGCACTGCGCACATCATCCTGAGACATCCGCACAGTCTGGTAATAAGATTACTCGACTGTGAGATCAGATCATAAAGTCTCAATTGCCCAGTAATTTCACTAGCTACAGTGCCCTTCAAACCGAAACACAGTAGTGCTTGCACACTACTGCTTGGCGGCAGAATAACTGGCAAAGCGGTGGTACCTACCTAGACGAACTTTGCAACAAAGTCCTACCACTTAGTAAACTAGCTAATATAATTTTTACTTGTAAAAGTGCTAAAAATAGCCTATTTGCAATAATACTTTTGATTTTGACTTTGCAGACTTAATTTTTAAGATCAATATTAGCTTAGACTTTTTTACTCAGTATATAATTAAAAAGTTAGTGGAGATATTATATTCTTGAATTCTGTGTGTGTTGAAATTATGTGAAAATAAATTTACCCCCTTAAATCCTATTAACTTGATTTTATCTAGTTTCATCTCAATTTATCACCCGAACTATTTATAAGAATCAAAAAAAAACAAAACAAGTAATTAATAGTCTAGGTAGGTACCGCTATGCCAGTTATTCTGCCGCCAAGCATTAGTGTGCAAACACTACTGTGTTTCGGTAAGAAGGGTACAGGGACAGCCGTGTCGCTTAACATCAGGCAAACCACTAGCTCATCAGCCATCCCTTAATATAAACACTAGTTTTTGCTGTAGACCACACGACTAAAGTAAAACTTTTTTAGTTTAGCTCATAATTTAGTGTACCTATCTTGAATTTATCTGCTAAATGAGCAGCAAACTATTTGCAAATTGTCTCCTTGGTCGGTCGAAATACCACCCATTTGTACCAAGCGATTTGATTCAACGTTCTTAATTAGAACGGCTAAGGAATGGAATGCCCTGCCAGCGTCTGTGTCCGGCTTAATATGACCCGGGCGTGTTCAAGAGAAGAGTGAATAGGTATTTACTTGGCTAGCATGCTACACCTTCGATCGCATCGTCACTTCCCATCAGGTGAGAGCGTGGTCAAATGCTAGACAAGTTTGAAGTAAAAAAAAAAAATCTTGCTTAGCAGTCGTTCCGATATGGACAGATAAATTCGAGATACACTATTTGCTGATTCTATATCAGTGATTTTATATCTTTAATAATGTAAATGTGCGAGTGAGACAACTATGGATGAGTAAGGACATTATTCTTAGATTTTTATTCTTTCGCAAATGATTTCTTATGTTATGTCAAACGAACGTTATGACAATATCATATCAAACAAGCATATTTTCTATGAAAATGAAAATGGTATGCCTTCTGGAAGGAAAACAGTGCTACATGTATTTCTGACTTTTCCAGGTTGGTATAAGAAATGGTGTGGGTAGTTGGTACGCTCCGATTGGTGAGAGCAAATATTATCCTTTCCTGATATCGAGATTCTGATAAATGTTGGTACGACATTCATATTTTTAAAGAATATCAAGATGTAGGTAGCGTTTGAAGAACATTTTGCAATCACAAATATCATCCCATTTTTTTTGTTTTTGGTTTGGCTCCACACTTTTGTGTATTTAGCCAGTGTCAAGTAATTGATAATTTTTCAAGTTAATTAATGTATATATGTGTCAAATCAAGTCACAGTCCAAGTCATCAAGTCATTCATAGTCTATTATAGTCAAGTCATACTCCTAGCAAAGTGGTGGCAACTTTACCAGAAGCTTCTATGGAGTTTTGGAAACAACGCGAAAAAAAAAAACGTTTCATTATACCTCTTTCCCACACTCACGCCTTTAATCAGCACTTACGAATAAAATACCACCAATTTTATGCACTAACACTCAAAATAACACAAATTTTGGAGAATAATACAATGCGGTATTACGATCTTTTTTTTCCCACCAAAACTCCTCTTATTTCATTGCTCATACTCGGAAAGTAGGTCTGAATTTGCCTGAGGAGCGCGTTGAAAGTAATACTTTTCAGCCCTAGGGAGAGTCGTTTTCAACTGCCAAATGTCAAATTATGAGAAAAAAATACTAGATCTATTTTCACATTTCTATTAAATCATGTTCTAACTTTCTCTACAACCACCATTACCACCACCACATAATTACAACGCGATGTAAAATTGAAATAACATAAAGTTACGTATTAATTAATGAATATATTTTTAAATGACTTTATTATAATTTAGTTTCAACCATTTCTTTAAATTACAAATAAAATATTGACTATTTTTCAATGATGAAAATGAAAAATAATGGCTGAATAGTTAGCCAGGCACAGAAAAAAAAAACTAAATAGGAAAGAAAGCAGCAATCCGATCTCTATCTATTTCGAGTTGTAAAGTTTTGTTTATACTTCTGTATAGCAAAAATTTGTATTCACTTATTTTCTGATAAAGATTTATTTAGTCTTTAATAATGTACTATTTCAGTACTATCAGTGGAGTAACCTTTATTACTTGATGTTGTCTCAGAATGACGTGCAGTTTTTTTTTTGGCTCCACACCTCCGTGTATTTAGCCAGTGTCAAGTAATTGATAATTTATCAAGTTAATGATATTTCACGCAAATATGTGTCAAGTCACAGTCGAAGTCATCAAGTCAAGTCATAGTCTAGTCAAAGTCATACTCCTAGTAAAGTGGTGACAACTTTACTTGAAGCTTTTATGGAGTTTTGGAAATAACACGAAAAGAAACGTTTCACCATCATTATACCATTTTCCCACACTCACGCCTGTAATCCAGCACTTAACGAATAGAATGTCACCAATTTTATACACTAACACTGAAAATAACACAAGTTTTTGAAAATAATACAATGCGGTGACGCAATCTTTTTCGCGTTCCCGCCAAAACTCCAACGTGCAGTTCAGTATCACGTGAAATTTTACATAATAAACTTTGAAATTGTTATGGGCGAGCGTGATGCTTAACACCAGGCGGAAGACTAGCTTGTCACGTCATTCGCTTGCACAAAAAAACTATAATAGCAAGCTTATAGGTTCGTTAAAGGATAACAATAATCCAAAGACAGTCGTACGACCGATATAGTCCGCAATAGCCATGTAATCGCATTACCCCAGCTAATTCATAAACCGACAGATCTCTGGCCACGTCCATGTAATAAAATAGATATTACCACAGTACCGTACGTACAGAAGTTCATGTCAAGCCAAATTAAACTCTACTACTCAACTATTAGATAATCAACTCAAACACTTACTACCCCCACAGCAAAAAGCAGCAATTTTAGGTTATTATGCAAGGTATAATGATGTAACCAATTTAAATTGATGCAAATTCGATAATAAGAAAGGTAATTTCGTCGGTGCTTTTTCTTTGTGCAGTGAAAATTGGCATAAATTCAGTTGTTCATTTGACAATCTCTGTGGTGTGGTGGTTGAGCGGGTTGGCTAATAGCCCGGAAATGGAGGGTTCGATTCCCGCGACAAGACAAATATTTGTATGATAAATATCGATATTCGTTTTGTGTCTGGGTGTTAAAATGTATTCTACGCATGTATTTACAAATAAAAAGTATCTAAGTATTGTATCAGTTATCTGGTTCCCATAGCTTTGCTTAGATTGGGGCTAGACAGCGTTGTGAGATATGTCCACAAATATTTATTTATTTAATGACTACATTTCTGAGTTTTGCAAAATTGTCCGTAAATCAAAATAGTATTAGCACAAGACAACCTACTGCGTTTTTTCCACAACGATATTACTATCTGCAAATCCAGGCAATCCTATCGCAGCGTCAGCAGGGAATCGCTACACGAAATGGAATTGGATCCACGAATCTTTCTGCACAGACGATCGGCGGGTGGTCCGTGTCTGTGGACGTATAGAATGGTGATCGGCATGGCTTCCTTTACTTATTTTATTTAAATTAAGCTGTTTGAATTTATGATTTGGCAACGTAGAGCAGAGGGGTGGAGGTTACGGGACGAAATGGGAAGGAAAAAAACGAGTGTGCTTTAGACCACACGACTGAAGTAAAACTCATTTAGCGCCATCTATCGGCCGATATAACTTTGTTTTTTCTTTGTTTAATGTCGCCATCTTGACAATTGTAAATTGTTATTTTACCGGCTATACCAACATATTAATACAAATTTTAGTGTAGTGCTTGAGTAGGTCGGCTCATAGCACGGAGGTAGCGGGTTCGATTGCCGCGGCAGGACAAGTATTTGTGCATAGAAAAATAAAGCGCAAACACTTCTTCGGAGTCTGGGTGTCATGGGACCATGGTCCTCTAAGTTTCTGGGTCCATGGACACAGGGAATCCTAGTTAGGGTCCAGGATCTATGTATGTGATCGTTGGACGCTATTAAAATTAATATAGTATTATATTCAATGTGATTGTGAAGTGAAAATTTGAATCGTACCTCTCTAAATTGGGTCTAAATTGTGGTTGAATTGCAACTGTATTACCATAACATCAAAATTTCAATCACAAATTGCGACCTGCCACCCGTCACGACACGGGACGCCGCGTGTTTCATACCTATTTATTAGTTGGGACCAGAGAATTGAATTGGGTAGAATGACTTATATTATTGTATTGTATTGTTACATTACTTACAATAAGATGCTTTCTTTATTTCACTCACGATTTGTATATATACATAAACTTTATTGATTTTAGTGTTAGTAAAATTAGTTAATTAAGCTGAATATTGTACTGTTTGTCCTTAACATTAATTAAATTAAATAACAACGGCGATAACAAAAAACTAATGAACTTTTGTTGTTTAAATTTTTAACTGCTATTTGTTTATTTTATTAATTCTTTAAATATGCTATCTTTTTTGAATTAAAGACAGCTGTAACAATTCCCTTTTTTGCCATTTTTCTCATGCAATTCTGCATACAAACGACTGCAAATTGCAACTGGTAACTAAAAAAAAAAAACTTAACTGACAATACCTTGTTCAAAACATTTTTGACTACACGTGACCATTTCATACGGAGGAAAAGGACTTTGAATACTGGAAATAGGAAATTGTACTGAAAGAAGACTTCATTTTTATTTAAAAAAATATAAATAGTGATCATAGATTTTTTTAAATCACCTGATTGATTCTGGAATCGAACACGTTTTTTAAATGTGAAATTTTATTTGTAAGCAATACAGCATTTTAAATTAGGAAAACCCTGAAATGTATAAGTCACATTGTACGATAAATTTGTAATTTCATTAACGGACGCTCGCGTGTTACGTCAGAATTCATTTCCTAGACAGCAAACCTATTGATACTCATATTTTTTTTAAGTTTTGGCTCCACACTTTTGTGTATTTAGCCAGTGTCAAGTAATTGATAATTTATCAAGTCATCGATATTTCATGCAAATTTGTGTCAAGTCACAGTCGAAGTCATCAAGTCAAGTCATAGTCAAGTCAGTCTAGTCAAAGTCATACTCCTAGTAAAGTGGTGGCAACTTTACTTGAAGCTTCTATGGAGTTTTGGAAACAACACGAAAAGAAACGTTTCACCATCATTATACCATTTTCCCACACTCACGCCTGTAACTTAACGAATAAAATGCCACCAATTTTATGCACTAACACTGAAAATAACACAAGTTTTGGAAAATAATACAATGCGGTGACGCAATCTTTTTCGCTTTCCCGCCAAAACTCCGATACTCATATTTAAATTTTGATACCGTATTGAATCAGCCAATAATAGCGGTGTCCTTTCGACGCATGAAATGGCGACGACCAATCAGAACAGTGCGAACCGAGACGACTCATGATAAGGAATTGAGAAAATAAGTGAGAGATATAATGCATTTATTTTTAATTTTTTATAATTGTATAGTTAATTATAAGAAAGATTTCTACTTACAAATTAAATTCTCTGGCATATCTAAATGTCCTATTTGAGTGATTAGTGCTCACAACAATGATCTGGTCTTAGACTAAAAGAAAATATAGATAGCGTGTGTTGAGCTTAAAAGTAAAGTCAAAAAAGAATACCATTTTGATCGAATTGCATATCACAGCACAAGATAAAATAGCGTATAGAAGCGACGCGACATCTTATACTTCTAATGTGCGTTGTATTGTATTCACTCTAAGGATGTACGTAGGACCTTGAGTTTATTTATTTATAATATGAACGCATTTGCAATTATAACATATTATCAAATACTATCATCAGTAATAAACATTGTATTTCAATCGTCATTATTCTCCATTGTAGTTCATTAAGATATGATGGTGACCCTCGTACCTACATGGTGGCGAGACGAAAATTTCCTTCCTGAATTTCTTTCCCTTTTTGATCTATCGAACACATCGTCTTCGGTAACATTACAAGCCGTAATTTCAAAAGTATGACGGCAGACAAAGGATACCAAATTAATTTTCTTTTTCAAGCGACTTAAAAAAAGGAGGTTCTCAATTGGACTCTATTTTTTATGTTTGCTGCCTCAAAACTTTCGAGTGGGTGAACCGATTTTGGTGAATTTTATTATTTGAATGCTGGTGTTTCCCGTGTGATTCCATTTCAGTTTGATCAAGATCTGAGTGTTTTAGTTATCCTTAATAGTGTGTATCTCGACTCCAACTACATTGATGATTTTCTCTTTTTTTTTTATTTCTCATTTTTGTGATAAATGAATGCGGTGGGGTTAAAGGGGACTCTTTTTTTAAAGGAATTATTTTCCTTCATTTTCAAGCTGTCCCCGAACTCTGTATTTTCCTCATCTGAGGCGTAGTCTAGGTAATTGTATGTAGATTCTGGACAGTTTGGCGCACTAATGGCCGCTCTGATTACAACTTTCGTGCAAATTAGTGAAAAATCGTATTGCGTTACGTGAGTAGTTCGGGTTGTTTTGAGGATTAAGTTGGTTTTTATACCGACATTCAAAAAAGGCAACTTACTTCAACTTCCGTTCGCTTCGCATTCACCAGCATACTCCCAAAGTCGAGCGGGCATAAAGAAAGTTTACTTCAAAAACGAGGCAAACGATGTACAACAAATATATTCCTAAAATAAATAATTTAATACTTGCGTTTAAAATGTTACTATTACTTTATATTTATATGGCTTTGATGGTAATAGTTTTTCCTTTTGTTAAATGTCACAAACGATATGTTGAGCTTAGTACCTACTTTTCATTGTAATCACCTACTTATTAGTTCTATGAGTGATAACCTGTATTTGGCTTTGGAGTATTTATTATCCTGTATTTCATATTATTTTGTAAGGAAGCTGTTGGTTGTCCAAATAAAAAAAAATAAAAAAAATTGTAAACAACGAGATTTGAACCCGGATTATGCATTACAAAACACATACTTAGTAAGTACAGTATATTATACTGTACTGTAGTAAGTACAGTATATTATACTGTACTGTAGTAAGTACAGTATATTATACTGTACTGTAGTAAGTACAGTATATTATACTGTACTGTAGTAAGTACAGTATATTATACTGTACTGTAGTAAGTACAGTATATTATACTGTACTGTAGTAAGTACAGTATATTATACTGTACTTACTAAGTACTAACAATATACTATATTGTTTAATACACAGATTACTATATTCTAGATTATTCGTGAATAATCGTCCATAGGGTATGGTACCTGAGAGACCTCTTGAAGAATTTCGTAAGAATTAAAGATGGACATGCTTATGAAACAAACGTTTATTGACAAAAAAAAAAATTTTGGAATTAATATTTGTGGAAATTTCATACAACGCTATTTAGTTAAATAGCGTTGTATGAAATTAAATTTTTAACTAAAAACTAAGTAAAGCTTGTACTATGGGAACCAGATAACTGATACAATACTTAAATACTTTTTTGTTTGTAAATATCATAGAATACAATATAACAACCAAACATAAAACAAACATCGATATTCATGACACAAATATTTGTCCTGCATGGGAATCGAACCCACAAACCACAGTTCAGAAGGCAGGAATACTAACAACTGAGCTATCGGGCCAGTCAACAACAATTTTTTTTAATGATAATAAATGACGTGACGAGCTAACCGTTTGCCTAATGTTAAGCGACATGGTTGCCCATATCAGTTGCAGTGTCACTCGGAACTCTAAAATATAGAGTTTCGCCTGACACTGCACTGTGCACGTCGTCCTGAGACATCAGCACAATCTAGTAAGATTACTAGACTGTGAGATCAGGTCTTAAAGTCTCATCTGCCCAGTAATTACACTAGCTACAGTGCCCTTCAAATCGAAATACAGCAGTGCTTTCACACTACTGCTTGGCGGCAGAATAACTGGCAAAGCGGTGGTACCTACCTAGACGAACTTTGCAGAAAAGTCCCACCACCTAGCACCACTTACCTGGAAGAGTCCGTAGCTAGTGTACGAGTTATTATGGTTCGTGACCTTATCCGTTGACCGTCCGCTTGCATGTTCTATCAGGCATACCCCTGAAAAGAAACAAAAAATACAATACAATACAAAAATTCTTTATTGTACACTAGAAAAAAAACAGTTACAGATGATGAAACTTAAAGCTATAGTACAATGGGCGGACTTATCGCTAAAAGCGATCTCTTCCAGTCAACCTTTGGATGGAAAGAATAACATTTTTTTTTATAACATAGACTGAAACAAGCATACGGCCCGCCTGATGGTAAGCAGTTACCGTCGCCTATAGACGCCTGCAACAGCGGGGGCGCTGCCAATGCGTTGCCTATCTTTCAAGACTCTATTAACCCGACGTTTGAAATGCCCCATGTTGAACACAATGTGAAGAAGAAAAGTTGGTCCTAATGGAATTTTTTTCGCTAGCTCAAAAGACCGTAGACCAAAAGACCAGGTTTAAATCAAACACACACCGAGAAAAGAAGGAGTTGTTGTTGCGTACTGTTGAAGTGAAAACTAAGTAACTTGTGACAAGCTCATGGGAAGTGTGCGGTGACGATGACGTGAGTTTTACGCTTTTTGTTTACCCAAAAATACACATATACACAGTATACATATAGTTCCTGGAAAGCTTTCGGTGACTATGACGTGAGTTTTCCGCTTTTTGTTTACCCAAAAATACACATATATACACAGAGTATACATATAGTTCCTGGAATGCTTTTGGTGACGATGACGTGAGTTTTACGCTCTTTGTTTACCCAAAAATACACATATATACACAGAGTATACATATAGTTCCTGGAAAGCTTTTGGTGACGATGACGTGAGTTTTACGCTTTTTGTTTACCAAAAATGCACATATATACACAGAGTATACATATAGTTCCTGGAAAGCTTTTGGTGACGATGACGTGCGTTTTACGCTTTTTGTTTACCCGAAAATCACACTAATATTATAAAGGCGAAAGTTTGTGTGTATGTGTACAGGTTTGTTACTCCTTCACGCTCAAACGGCTGAATGGATTTAGATGAAATTCGGTACCAAGATAGCTTATACACTGGATTAACATATAGACTACATTTTATTCCGGAAAAGTGATATTTTTCCGCGGGATGAGCAAATAATTAAAATACTTTTATCCGCGGGTGAAACAGCGGGGCGCAACTAGTACACATATATACACGGTATAAATATAGTTTCTGGAAAGCGTTCGGTGACGATGACGCGAGTTTGATTTTTTTTTCACCCAAAAAGTGCTCAGCGCGTCTAAAGAAGTTTTCACTTAAAAAGACTCACCACTACAACCTGCAAGTATTATCAATACACAATGAAATAAGACCAATTGCTTATTTATTTAAATTAAATTCCGTGACTTTCGAATTCTTAATTCGGATAATAACATTAAAGGCGGTCGAGTGAACTAAACGAATCATGGGCTAGTGTCCCACGTAGAGTGTGTCCAGTGATTTAAAATTGACAGCCTCTGTGGTGTCGTGGTTGAGCAGGTCGGCTCATAACCCGGAGGCGGCGGGTTCGATTCCCTCGGCAACACAAGTAATTGTGCACAGAAAAAAAAGCGCAAATACTTGTTCTGAGTCTGGGTGTTGTGAGACCATGGTGCTCGTAGTTCCTTGGTCCCTAGACACAGAGAATCCTAGTTAGTGTCCAGGATCTATGTATGTAATCGTTGGGAGTTATTATTATTATTATTATTCATACATTTGACTGGCCTGATTGATCAGTTTGTAGTTCTGCCTTCTGAACTGTACGTAGGGGTTCGATTCCCACCCGGGACAAACATTTATCTTATGAACATGGGTGCTTGTTATGAGTCTGGGTGTTATATTGTATTCTATGTATGTATTTGACGGCGGCAACGTCCAGTTATAAACTCTATCCACAGCGGGCAGTACCGTAATTTACCCTGTGGTAGCATTTAAATTTATTACAGTGGCAACACCAGCAACTGTCATCGCTTCCCTACCCATCTGGCTATATAAAGGGAGCGCTCGGTGTACTACGGAGCATTCTTGCTCCGGACACGGCGCGGTGTGGACATGCTGAAGGCCTATAGTTATATAGGTTACAACCTACGCACAACCCATTCTGTCTATATATTTATAAAAATAAAAAAAATCTAATCTATTTAATATTGAAAAATAAAAATTGTAAACAGGAAATAAAATGAAAAAGAACGGCGAGCGAATAATGTAACTAAGTACTTTGGTTTTCCAAAATAAAATCGTAAAATGACTCCAAAAAACACTTTATCAAACGCAATGCTCAAAGTTTTCAGCGGTAAAAACCCTTTTAATTAACCAGAATGGTGTTTTAAACACATTACCACTTGATTTTTAAATTAAAATGCCTATTCACTTTATTCAAAAAATACGCAAAATGGGCACAGTTTTAAGCGCAGACCCAGTTTGACATCAAATATAATCTGCAATTTTCAACTTTAAAACCACCTTAAAAATTAAAGTTGTGCTTGGACGCCGCTGCCTTACATAAAGTTAAAGCAAGCTTCACTGCGGTCTCTACTTAGATGGGTGACTGTAAGAAAAAGTAGTAAGTAAATATACGACTGAGCGCTATCATACTTCGAAGGACAAGCAAATTTGAACTCGCGTAAAATAATATTACCATTATCGAAATAAAATATTCTCTACTCTTTTGAGAGATTATAACACTTTTTAAACTTTCGCGACTTGAGCTCATATTGACACAGAAAATTATCACACTAATATAAAGGCGAAAGTTTGTATGTGTGTATGTTTGTTACTCTTTCACGCTCAAACGGCTGAATGGATTTGGATGATATTCGGTACCAAGATAGCTTATACACTGGATTAACATATAGGCTACATTTTATCCCGGAAAAAAGAAATATTCCCGTGGGGTGAGCAAATAATTAAAAAACTTTTTATCCGCGGGTGAAACCGCAGGCGCAACTAGTTAAAACAATTTTGACCATGCTCGACGTTTCGATCAAGTTACATTGGCCGTGGTCACGAGGGGACTGAAGTGGCGAGTGTCAGGAGAGTAATAGTATTCTGTGGTCAGCATCGTGCAAGTTTCAAACTACCCGCATTGGGTCTTGTAATTCTTCACTTTCAATGTTCCAACAAACAATAAATACTTATCAAAAATATCTGCAGTCGAGGTCGTCGGCATTGAGTTAAGTCAAAATTATGTTATGATAATTTTCTGTGCGCGAATTATTCGTCATTGTAGTGATTCGGTTTTAGAACTGTAATCATCTTGTTTGTTGTTGTGTAATATGGAAAGGTTACGAAGCAATCTCAAAGGTCAATAAGATAAAAAATAAGGTTAAAATTTAAGGTTACTAGATCTCGAGACCAAATTAACTAATTTAATCAACTTTCTAATCTTTTCCTGGACATCTTGTAAATGGGAGTATTAATATTATTTAATTTTTATTAATTAGTATTAATAAAAAAAAGATTCAAAGTCAATTCATAATTGAAAATATTTATGGTTATACACGAATATGAGGATGAAGACTGAGATGAATAAAAAGAATAATAAAAAAATTGCCATCAAAAACAAAACTTGAAAAAAAAAACAAGTCTCGCAACTCAGTTTTTTTACTGTAAAAAGTTGTAAGATCCATGTAATATAAATATGATATAAATGTAATATAAATATAATATTTTTGTCTGCAGGCTCGTGACCAGCCAATGTAACTTGGTCAAAACACCGAGGTTAGTCAAAATTATGTTTTGATAATTTTTGTACGCAAATAGATCCGTTTTATCTTTACAATACTTGTAATATCAAGTAGGTTTCTTTATTAAGTCCCTACTTAAAGGACCTCGTGTCTTAAGTTATTACGTAATTAGCTAAACTAACAACATCATATAGTGATCATATATAATATATATTAAAAATATTTTATGTTTTTTATAAAGTAGATTAACTTAGCAATATACAAAACTGTGCTAGATAAATTGATAATTTGCAATGTATATATAATGGCTGACAACAAAATTGTAACGCATAGATAGACCGACGCGCATTGAAGTCTCGCATTAAGTATTTTATTTAATTTTCGCCGTTTCCGTACTGAACCCGAAAAATAAAAACAGCCGTCAAAGTCAAAGGTTAACAGAAGATAACATTAATACTGTTATCCTCAGTTCTAGTTTATCACTCCACAAAAGAATAATCATCGGACACTACAGAAAGTAAGTAAATACATATTATTTTAGAGCATTATATTTTAAATTTTTAGATAATTGTTCAAATTTCTACTGCTCATCTACAGATTTGAACACGTTAATCTCCACAACGGCTCAACCAATATTGATGTTGTTTTTAGTGATGTTATAAGGAAGTTTTTGGCTAAAAAATAGGGTTAATATATTGTTTTATTTAAATTGATTAAACATATTATGATATATTTTTAAAATAGCGCGTGCACTATACCAGCGTGCGTTGCCCAAAAGTAAACGATTAGAATGTAAAAAAATAATTTCTACCACGAAATATCAGCCATCACAAAATTTACAAAAAATTAAATTATATAATATAGCCTTTATATTAAAGCGCTATAAACTAGGTGGTAGGATTTTTCTGCAAAGTTCGTCTAGGTAGGTACCACCGCTTTGCCAGTTATTCTGCCGCCAAGCAGTAGTGTGCAAGTACTATTGTGTTCCGGTTTGAAGGGCACTGTAGCTAGTGAAATTACTGGGCAATAAAGACTTTATGACCTGATCTTACAGTCTGGTAATAATTACCATTCTGTGTTGATGTCTCAGGATGATGTGCGCAGTGCAGTGTCGCGCGAAACTTTATATTTTGGGGTTCCGAGTGACACAGTTCTGTTATGGGCGGCCGGTCGCTTAACATCAGGTGAACCACTAGCTTGTCACATCATTCAGCGGTGATACTCAAATAAAATTACGGTTACAATTACTCTGCGCATTATAAAGTGATAGAAAACAAGTTAAATATCGCATCGCTAAAGTTCACGTAGAACAAAGAACAGTCCCAAAAACCGCCTCCGCGAAACTTTGTCCCGGAGATCCCCGATTTGCATAAAAAGGAGTCATCATTCAAATGACGAAACACAGCGAGCTCCCCTTTCATTTAAGTTTAAAATTATTCGACCCGCTTTAATTGACGCGCACAAATACGTACTTTAAAACCTTAGATGTAATTAAAAGGGAAAGATGGAGGTACATCAGTCAAAATCAAAAACCTTCCAGTCCTTGAGGAAGGAGAGTCCCTGTAGCAGAAGTTTAGGTATTTCTTTTTTAGTTTGAAAACTATCGTGAGTATGATACATTTTGTAAGATAAATAACGGTTAAACTCACGCCAATTAAAAAGTCGATATTTTCGCGGCAAATTATGTACCTAGGTACTTTGACTTAATTAAAGTGGCCATCAAGAAACATCTTCTTCATGATAAATGATGTTCATTACCAAAAAATACTTATTAAAGCTTTATATATATATATATATATATATATATATATATATAATATAAACATATAATAGGTCTTTACCTATGAAATTGCCGTATTGCAGTACAGACTTTTTCAAACAAAAAAAAGTTTTGATTGGCTATGAATTCTAAATTCAAATTAATTTTGTTTTAAAAATATGACATTCTATTTACAATATAAGTCTTTTGTTTATTGATTAGCGTTGTATTTTCATTACATTTCAACATTTTTCCTCATAATGGATACTTTGAAATTTCGTGTAATTATGGAATATGAGTTCCGTCGTGGCACCAACGCGGCACAAACGACACGTAACATCAACGACGTTTACGGAGAGAACTTACAACCCGTTATTGGTTTGCTCGGTTCCGTTCTGGGAATTTTGACTTGAAAAATGAACCTCGTGGTTGTCCGGATACTTTGGTCAACAATGATGAATTAAAGGCGATTGTGGAAGCTGATGAATCTCAATCTACAGCTGAGCTGGCAGCAGCTTTTGATGTTAGCATCAAAACAATATTGGTCCATTTGCGACAGATTGGCAAGATAAAAAAGCTTGATAGATGGGTGCCCCGCGGACTTAACGATCGCCAGCGCAACGTACGCGTCGAGACTTGCCATGCGCTGCTTAACAGGCACAGAAATGAAGGAATTTCGAACCGAATTGTTACGTGCGACGAAACATGGATTCTTTTTCACAATCGAAAGCGCTCAGCAAGTTGGTTAGATCCTGGTTCGGTACCAAAGCAATGTGCAAAACGAAAATTACCCCTAGAAAGGTGATGGTCACAGTTTGGTAGTCTAGTGCTGGTATGATTCATCATAGTTTTTTACAAAACGGCGAGAGCATTACTGCAGATGTGTACATTGAAGAACTGACCACAATGATGGCGAAACTCGCACGTCTGCAACCAGCTTTGGTCAATCGGTCGTCTCCACTGCTACTTCACGACAACGCGCGACCCCATACTGCACAACAGACCGTCTCTAAGCTGCATGAGTTGGGTATGGAAACTCTCCCTCATCCGCCATACTCACCAGATCTTGCGCCTACCGACTATTATTTTTTCCAAAATTTGGACAACTTTTTTACGGGAAAAAAATTCAATTCCCGAGAGGCAGTACAAAACGCCTTTGAAGAGTTTGTTGTCTCCCGTCCTGCTGATTTTTTCAAGAAGGGCATCCATAAACTGCCACAGCGTTGGCAAAGATGCATTGATTGCAGGGGTGATTACTTTGAATAAAAGAAATAAATAAGTTCTAAAAAAAAATACTTTAACTTTTTTCAAACAAAACGGCAATTTCATAGGTAAAGACCTAATATTTATAATTTATAAATGTACATTCTAAGTTTAGGAACATCTGCCTCATAGTCATCCATACATAATTCAAATAAATGAAGGAAGGTTAAGTTAGTGATTACAAGAAGTTGTACAGGCTTGAATTTAATTAAAGCATCTGCAACATTTTCAAAGAGCGTTGACATAGAAGTCAAAATTCCCTGAACCTTATGGCTTTCTAGACATAAATCGCCTCTAGCGTGAGTCCTTTGAGATTGGTTCCTAGAACCATCGGTTCTGGCTAATAAATCCGTCACACTCCGTTCATATTGCATCCTAAATTTAGCTTAAGAGCTGGTACGTACACACAGTAGAACGTCACAAACCTCGAGGGAGTCTAGATGTTAGGTGTCTTGGTTGCAAAGAGTATTAATTCACCCGACTGCGAATATAGCGTCTCCTCAGTCATCTAAAGATATATAACTAAAAGGTGACTGACTGACTGACATAGTGATCTATCAACGCACAGCCCAAACCACTGGACAGATCGGGCTGAAATTTGGCATGCAGTTAGATGTTATGACGCAGGCATCCTCTAAGAAAGGATTTTTGAAAATTCCACCCTTAAGAGGGTAAAATGGTTGAATTATTTTCCCTTAAGCCATGCCGCGGGCAAAGCTGCGGGCAGAAGCTCGTGCTATATAAGTCACACTTCTCAGATATTATGTGCCAATCAATTTTTTTGAGAATTATTCGGATATTGTTGTAAGACAACAGCCGTTAAGCCGAGTCAGAAGTCTTCGGATTTTTTTTACTTCAAACTTTTCTAGCATTTCAACTCGCTATCACCTGATGGAACGTGACGATGCGATTGAAGGTGTAACATGCTAGCCAAATAAAAAAAAAATAAATACAATTGGATGGTTTAAGTATACCGACACCAGGCTTAACCATTTACTTACACGAGATTCAAGAAAGTATCTGAAAAATTTGGGGTTGTCGCCAGCTTCCTGTCTAGTTGATCAAATAACGTACACCTATCACAGTACTGCACTTTCTGTTGTGTTTCTATGAGGATCATACTTATGCTATTCCATACTAAATTCCATGTGAAATAGTTAATTTTGTTTAGGGTATAAATCTAACCGTCTAAAATGGCAGATAACTTTACAATTCGAGATGTTAATATATACAACATATTTAAAAATTATAACAAGGTTCGAGTTTTAGCATAATTGTATAAATTGAAATGAGATTCAGACAATTTGAAATTGAATTTTCCTTATCTTTGTTTATTAGTGTAACCCACAGTACTTTTTAATTGAATTGCCTTCGAAGAGACTGGGAAATCTTCCGCTTTCAAATTTGCTAGTATTTTCTATACTAATAATAATAATAACGCCCAACAATCACATATAAAGATCCTGGACCCTAACTAGGATTCCCTGTGTCTAGGGTCCCAGAAACCATAAGGACCATGGTCCCACAACACCCAGACTCAGAACAAGTGATTGCGCTTTTTTTTCTGTGCACAAATACTTGTCCTGCAGGAATCGAACCTGCCGTCTCCGGGTTATGAGCCGACCTGCTCGACCACCACACCACAGAGGCTGCTGCAGAATGAGAATTCTATCACAATATTAAGCCAATGGTAAGAGCTTCAAGCACCTAGCTCGGCATTACAGTAGGTGTTTGCTTAATGTGCCTATTACCCGACGTAGCGACGTTTGTAAGGCACTATTGGGATCAAGCTGGCACTATAGAAGGCCACCGTAACTAATGGAAAACTTATGAGTTCTCTATTAACTAATTTAACTCTACAAAAAATACAACATGCAAGTAAGTAATATATTAAATGAGAGCACGGACCCAGGAGTTTGTGGTAAAGCAGCATAAAAAATGTATACAAAAAATTAACTCTACAAATAGAGGTATTTATAGCTGTGTGCTATAGTACTTTGCAGTCCTGGCGGTTGTCGTAAGAAATCTCTTACGATAGCAACTGGGACGGCCAGAAGGCCAATAAGCCACTCACACACGCGCACACGCACGCACGCACGCACACACACAATAGGACTTATAGACTATGACTTGACTTGATGACTTAGATTGTGACTTGATGCATACCTGCGTGAAATATCATAAACTTCAAAAATTATCAATTGCTAAATCAATAACAATAACAATATCAATAACTAAAAATAAATATGTTTCAAAATAAAATAATGAGGCAGAGTTATTTATTATTAAAAATAATTATATACTGATGAATATAAATCTATTAGTCAATTGCTTGACACTGGCTAAATACACAAAAGCGTGGAGCCGATACAAAAAATATAATACACATATACATATAAGGAGAATTTAATGTACCGAGGAAAATGCTGCTACCCTTCCTTTGCTATTTCCTTAGCCGGCTCTTACGGTACCACAGGAAGAGATGGGAAACCGATACACCAGAGTTCTATTACGCTCGCCCCCATGTCAATGTATTCTTTCTTTTCGTCTGTCATGATTTTATCATCCACCCTTGGCTACCGTGAACGCATTACAGCCTCTCTGTGAGAGAACAACCCGAGTAAAAGCAGTGGAAAAGTATTGGGCTCATAAAGAGGTTTAAAAACAACTCACACAACATGGTAATGTTGTGTGACCTCTTCCTCTAACTTTACCTCAACCTTTTTGGAAATTACCTGTACCTTTTTGGAAGTCGAATAAACGCACTATAGCCCGACCATTATGTTTAGATATACGACACATCAATAATTGAGTTTTGGCGGGGTTATTATATGTATTTTAGTGTTAGTGCATAAAATTAGTGGCATTTTATTCATTAAATGCTGGCTGCCTGTGGGCATGAGTGTGGGAAAGTAGTATAATGATGGTGAAACGTTTATTTTCGTGTTGTTTTCAAAGCTCCATAGAAGCTTCTAGTAAAGTTGCCACCACTTTACTAGGAGTATGACTTTACTAGACTAGACTATGACTTGACTTGACAGATATACATATATATAATATAAATTAACTTCTTGAGACTGGCTAAATACACAAAAGTGTGGAGCCAAAAAATAAAAAAAAAATCAATAATCAGCTAGATATAAGCAACTGTAATATAAATGGAACATTATATTTATGACCAAAACGCTTGCACCTGGGAGCTCTAAGAGTTTTTGATAAACGGCTTAAATGCACAATTTGGAGCGCTTCTTCTGAAGTTGGATTAAGTGCTAATACTTGAGTAATTATGTTATTAGATTCTTGGAAATATAAGTTTCTCTACGTAAAGTTTAAAACGTTTAGAAATCCTGAAGCCTGATAACTCAGTTGGTAGTGGCTCTGCATTCTGAACTGTTGTAGGGTCTGGGTTCGATTCCCACCCAGAACAAATATTTGTGTGATGGACATAGGTGTTTATTCTGTGTCTGGGTGTTATAATGTATTTTATGTATGTATTTACATACAAAAAGTATCTATGTATTCTATCAATTACCTGGTTTCCATAGTACAAGTTTTGCTTAGTTTGGGACCAAATGGAGATGTGTGAAATATCCACATATATTTATTTAAATAAAGTGAGCAGTCCTTTTTCTAAATTGTTCTAAATTAAATAAACCAAAGATGCGCGTGATTTCACCTGCTGATAAAAGTTCAGTTTTCGGGGTCAAAAGTAATATAATAGGTCTTTACCTATGAAATTGCCGTTTTGCAGTACAGACTTTTTCAAACAAAAAAAAGTTTTGATTGGCTATGAATTCTAAATTCAAATTAATTTTGTTTTAAAAATATGACATTCTATTTACAATATAAGTCTTTTGTTTATTGATTAGCGTTGTATTTTCATTACATTTCAACATTTTTCCTCATAATGGATACTTTGAAATTTCGTGTAATTATGGAATATGAGTTCCGTCGTGGCGCCAACGCGGCACAAACGACACGTAACATCAACGACGTTTACGGAGAGAACTTACAACCCGTTATTGGTTTGCTCGGTTCCGTTCTGGGAATTTTGACTTGATAAATGAACCTCGTGGTCGTCCGGAAACTTTGGTCAACAATGATGAATTAAAGGCGATTGTGGAAGCTGATGAATCTCAATCTACAGCTGAGCTGGCAGCAGCTTTTGATGTTAGCATCAAAACAATATTGGTCCATTTACGACAGATTGGCAAGATAAAAAAGCTTGATAGATGGGTGCCCCACGAACTTAACGATCGCCAGCGCAACGTACGCGTCGAGACTTGCGTTGCGCTGCATAACAGGCACAGAAATGAAGGAATTTTGAACCGAATTGTTACGTGCGACGAAAAATGGATTCTTTTTGACAATCGAAAGCGCTCAGCAAGTTGGTTAGATCCTGGTTCGGTACCAAAGCAATGTGCAAAACGAAAAATGACCCCTAGAAAGGTGATGGTCACAGTTTGGTGGTCTAGTGCTGGTGTGATTCATCATAGCTTTTTACAAAACGGCGAGAGCATTACTGCAGATGTGTACATTGAAGAGCTGACCACAATGATGGCGAAACTTGCACGTCTGCAACCAGCTTTGGTCAATCGGTCGTCTCCACTGCTACTTCACGACAACGCGCGACCCCTTACTGCACAACAGACCGTCTCTAAGCTGCATGAGTTGGGTTTGGAAGCTCTCCCTCATCCGCCATACTCACCAGATCTTGCGCCTACCGACTATTACTTTTTCCAAAATTTGGACCACTTTTTAGCGGGAAAAAAATTCAATTCCCGAGAGGCAGTACAAAACGCCTTTGAAGAGTTTGTTGTCTCCCGTCCTGCTGATTTTTTCAAGAAGGGCATCCATAAACTGCCACAGCGTTGGCAAAGATGCATTGATTGCAGGGGTGATTACTTTGAATAAAAGAAATAAATAACTTCGAAAAAAAAATACTTTAACTTTTTTCAAACAAAACGGCAATTTCATAGGTAAAGACCTATATATTTATCTTAGAGTCCAAACGACTACAGTAGAAAATAATTTAAACAAAAACAGAACATATAGTACGAGTAAACACAAGAACGAAGGCATTAGGTTCAAAAAATGATGTACTTACAGTTAGGTATTAGACTTCTAGGGAAGTTGTATCTAAGCAGTTCTCTCGAGAGCTGACACCTCGTGAAGGTCTTCGCATGTGCATGGGACCCTCCCACCAGGCTCAATATCACTAGAAGAAGCAGCAGCTCCGATATCCTCGGCATTCTGGAAACAAATAGCTCTTATAATCGATTACTAAATTAATTTACTAAGTAGGATCATAATCGTGTGAACGGTTTTGCAAGGTTTAACTAGCTAGTAGAACTTTTTTGCATAGTTTGTCTAGGTACCACCGCTTTCTAGTTAATACTCGTAGTTATTGTAGAGCGCTAGCATTAATGTTTTACGGTTTGAAAGGCACTGTAGCTAGTGAAATTACTAAGCAAATGAGACCATAGCCTAATCTCACAGTCTAGTAATCTTTCAGTGTGTCATGCGAAACTCTATACTTTAGAGCTCCGAGTGACAGTGCAACTGATTTAGGCAGCCGTGTCACTTAACATTAGGCAAGCTACTAGCTCGTCGTGTCATTACTTAACATAAAAAAAAGAAAAAGACAGTGTGCTTTAGACCACACGACTGAAGTAAAACTTTATTAGCACCATCTATCGGCCGGTATAGCTTTGTTTTTACTTTGTTTGATGTGAATGCCGCCATCTTCACAATTTTAAATTGTCAATTTACCGACCATACTAACATATTACTAATTTTAAGTAAATTTTATCTTTGTTATGTTGACAATGGAGATCTACGTAAACAAATAAATTTCAACTTCCGTTCGCCTCGCATTCACCAGCTTATTTCCCAAGTCAAGCTTGCACAAAGAAGTTTTACTTCAAAAAGCAATATGTTTATATTGGTATAGTTGTATTCACGCGAACCGAATTAATATAGAACAGCGAAACAATGGTTTATCGTTGACACAATCGTACTCAGCTCGGTCAAATTATGTATCGTGAAACCTAACCACTTCCATGAATTTCGACCGTGAAATAATTTATACAAAAACGTTAGTAAACTAAAATGTTACAATGCCAGGATTGATCCTGGGCAATAAATACACGATCCTATATTGATATAGGATCGTGTATTTATTGCCCAACTGTAAATAGCATCCGTTGTTAGCAGCTTGCAAGCTAAGTTGTTTTGTAGCGCTTCAACGCAGAATTTACTTTTATTTAATTTTTCGCAGTTCGAACACTGCTTTTATCATGGGCGGAACCCAAAAAATTGTTAAAAATACATATACATACAGGTCCTATGTTCAAATCTATACAGTTGCGAAAACGTTCAGTAATAAAATCCGCTCCGGGGTAAATATTCGTAGGTTGAAAGAACAAGTGGAAAACAAATGAAGCTGATCATTCACATAAGAAGAGAAATTATAATATTTCATTAGAAAATATTTATATATTGTTTGGATATTTTAAAGGCCTATTCAGACACGACGGATCTATATCCATTCATAATTAGTGTTTGGAACACTATCATATAGAGTAATACACACAAAGCTAGCGCAGAGGTACAGTAGCCATTGTTAGCGCCACTGCAACTAGTAAAAAATCGTGTCGAAACCGACTAGACTAAAAGTGTCTTAAAATTAATCACTGCCTTAGAAACGGCTACTAAAATCCCCGTGACAAATTTGCGAACAACGAATTAAATTATGGAACGTTTACAAGCTCAAGCCAAAACAGGCTAAACTTTCCTGACGGTGTTTCCTACTGTACACTCAATTATGAATGTAAATTTAATGCGAGATGGCAACACCACAATGCAGTTAGCAATTTGACCGGGGACTGTGTTCGGTTACAGACGACTAGTAAACTCGGTTACAGTTTGAACTGAGGAAACGTGAAACTCCGGACATTTGATGCTTCCTGGCAACCAACTGGTGGCAGGCTTGGGTCCGTATAGCAGCTTGATATAAGCTATAGAAAAAGCTAATATTCGAAATCTACACTTACTCTTTCATTCTGAATAACAGATGAATAACAGATGAAAGAAACAAAAAGTGTAGCATGAAGATTGGGCTTGGAAGAAGGACGCAAAGTTGGTAGTCTATCGGTCTTTTATAGGTTACATTTCGGTGAGTGTGCAATGGAATTGCATGATTTGACTTCCTCATCCCCATTCCGCCACCGGACAGTCAGATGCACAGCATCATCTCCAAATAGTCAATGGTTGCTATAACTCCTATCCTTCCCAAACTTTATAATTCGATCTTTATAATACGAGCGGCTAAGGATTGGAACTTTTTACCAGCGTCTGAAGTAAGTGGAGAATGAATAGGTTTCTAGAACAAGTGTGCTATATAGTCAATCACGTTGTCATCTAAATATATATAACTCAAAGGTTGACTGACTTACTGACTGACATAGTGATCAATGATCAACGCTCAGCACAAATCACTGGACAGATCGAGCTGAAATTTGGCATGCAGGTAGATGTTATGACGTAGGCATCCGCCAAGAAAGGATATTTCGAAATTCTACCTTTAAGAGGGTGAAATAGGTGGTTGAATTATTTTCCCATGGGCCACGCTGCGGGCGAAGCTGCGGGCAGAAGCTCGTTTAATATAAGAAGAAATGTAGCCAAACGCATCTCATACTTTGCAACTATGACTAAGCTATTTCAGTTATATAAATGAAAATAATAATTTACATAGAGAAAATAGACCCAAGCACCCAGTGTGGTCGACGGATGAATTTTATTTTTTACAACAAAAACTTGAAACTCAATTATAGCGGCCGACGAGGCGGTGAAGGTGCGTTCCGTTGCACCGCTCACTTTGTGCACTGCGCATTATAAAATGCATTTACAGACGAGCCGATTTGATTGGAAAAATGTATAGTTTAAGCAATTTTTATATTTGGTTTTTTGTAGGTAACATTATAAGGTGTCGCAGAGATGCGGAAGGGATCGCTTACAGCGCTGCGAGTTACAACGGTTGTAATATATTCGTACACATAAAACAAAACCAAAACATAAACCAATTAACTGTAACATTTGTACTGGAGCCTTGCAAAGGGTTCACCAGTCAAACGATTTATTTAATATTGAATCAGTTTGAAAATCTCTCCTAGTCGCCTGCCTTTTTGTATTGATGAACAGCATGGCTATCATGACTTCACCCTTTTTCTTAGACTAGCGGCGCCCCGTGGATTCCCTCGCGTGGTATAAGATTAGTAATTTTCCGCTTTAAGCTTTCTTATTTTTGAAGTAAAACTTCTTTACGCACGCTTGATTTGAGGAGTAAACTGGTGAGGTGAACGGAAGTTCAAAGTTTTTGGTTAACGTAGATCTTCTTTGTCAACATAAAAAAATAAAAATAAAAGTACTATTATAATGGTATGTCCGGTAAAACGACAATTTACAATTGTCAAGATGGCGACATTAACATTAAACAAAGCAAAAACAGAGTTATGCCGACCGATAGATGGAGCTAAGGAGTTGTGTCTAAAGCACACTCGTTTTTTTCTTTTATGAGAACCTTTTCCTGACAATAATAAACACAACAAATGAAAGAATGAGCGAAAATGTTCCATCCGTTTACGCGTGACCAAAGGAAATAGAGATTCATTTTTATACAATTATAGATTCGTAAGTTTTCATGACGAATATTATTATGGCCATTCAATTCAGTACATTAAAAAAACTATAGATTATCACTTTTTGTCAATCATACTATTCGAGACCATGCGCCATCGACCTGCACTTGAACAGCGTGCTGGATTATGTAGTACACTTTCTTTCTGACACATTTAATTACTGGGCAAATGAGACTTTATGACCTAATCTCACAATCTAGTAATCTTATTGCTAGACCGTGCTAATGTCTCAGAATGGCGTGCGCAGTGCAGTGTCACGCGAAACTATTATTTAGAAGTTTAGAGTTTCAAATCTCACTGCAACTGATATCGGCAGTTGTTTCGCTTAACATCAGGCGAGTGACTAGCTCGTCATGTCATTTGGTAACATAAAAAAAAACATTTAGGGTTGACAAAGATCAACACAACTATCTTCACCACTTGCAATTCAAGTTGCGACATACTAAATCCGCTCGTCTGCCACCATACCGACTTCCGAGAGACGGCCGGAACCGAGTTATGGGTCGGAACGCCGCGAGCGTTTGTTTTCAGATATTTCGGAACTTTTGTTCATACTCTCGCGATTTAGTAGTTGTATAAAGCCGTACGGTAGTTAGTAGCTTTAGAGTTTAATAAGAGCTAAGTGACTGTATTAAATATTACGGTACATAAAAAAATAGAAGTAAATATTTTTGTGGACATTTCACACAGCGCCATCTAACCCCAAAATAAGCAAAGCTTTTATAATGGGAACCGTATAACTGATAGAATACTTAGATAATTTTTGTTTGTAAATACATACATAGAATACAATACACACAATTTACAATTTTTTCTAAACAATCAGAACAATCATCGATGTTCATCACACAAATGTTTGTCCTGGGTGGTAATGGAGCCCACAACCTAGTTCAGAAGGCAGGGTTACTACCGACTGAGCTATCGGGTAAGTCTTGCGTAACACGTACCTCATGAAATAATGGTACCTGTTTAGGTACCATTAACTACAGAATCACTATAATTTACAAGTTCACAGTTTAAAAATCGCACCGAATAAATTTCTTAATGTGCGCTAAGACCTGTGTAACCTAAGTGAGTACCTAGGTATTACTCCGCAAAAAAAAATTCTTTGCCAAAATAACGCCTAGAAATTACATACATAGATCCTGGATCCTAAGATCCCTTTAGTCTAGAAACCCAGGAACCACGAGGATCATGGTCCCACAACACCCAGACACAGAACTAGTATTTGCGTTTTTTTTTCTGTGCACAGATACTTGTTCTGCCGCGGGATTTAAACCCACCGCCTCCGGCTTATGAGTCGACCTGCTTAACCACCACACCATGACTGCATTGAATTGCACTGATACTTTACAAAAACGGATACCATGCATTGCCTAATTTTATCTCGGAACGTGTCCCGGGGAAAAAATGGCGTGTGTAAAAAGGTTTCGTAACATCAAAATAGACTGAGACAGGAAATCGAATCACAATTATTGGGAAACGGACCCAAAGATTAGAAAAACTTATTAGGCGATGTCTTTCCTGGAAATAATTTGCAAGACTAATACCGACTTTAAAAAAGAGGTGATCAATTCAGTTTTTTTATATATTCATCTTTAGACATATTATATGTACTTAGATAAGTCAGTCATAACAGTGTTTTAATTGTTGCAACAGAGAACTAAAGTTATCCGACATATCTCAGCGAATTAGCAAGCTGAAGTGGCAATGGGCTGGTCATATACCGATAACTATTGGGGTAGACGTGTTCTGGAGTGGAGGAATCGGCAGACTTAGTGTAGGACGCCCTGCGGCAAGATGGAGCGATGGATGGACCAGCTGGAAGCCTTAGACTCTATCGAAAGGCATGCAAAAATGGTATAGCAAGGTAGCTGGTAGTAACTGGAAGAGTAGAGCCGAAGACCGGGCTCTGTGGCGTGCCTCGGGAGAGGCCTATGTCCAGCAGTGGACTAATATAGGCTGATGATGATTATGATAAACATTGTTTTACTGTAAAATAATTAATATATCAACGTCTTCGTTCAAGTTTCAACGTTACCTAGATGATATTGCAAAAAAGCTGAAATACTTTTTTAGTTTACTAAACCTGTTGATTTCTAAATTATTTCCAACTTTGATAGACAGTATTCGTTATTAGTTGGGATAGCCAGGTAATTCCAAATTCAAAAAAGCTCTCAGGGGAATTAAATCACTCTTCTGTCGCGTACGGAATTATCACTAACGAGAAGAGCTCAAGTCACGTTGTTTTTCTTTTTCTTTTTTTTATGATATTGAATGATGTGATGCGCTAGTCGTTAATGTTAAGCGACACGGCCGCCCAAAACAGAACAGTGTCACTCGGAACTCCAACATGGAAAGTTTTGCATGACTGCTGCACTGCGCACATCATCCTGAGACATCAGCACAGTCTGATTATAAGATTACTCGACTGTGAGATCAGATCATAAAGTCTCAATTGCCCAGTAATTTCACTAGCTACAGTGCCCTCAAACCGGAATACAGTAGTGCTTGCGCACTACTGCTTGGCGCCAAAATAACTGGCAAAGCGGTGGTACCTACCTAGACGAACTTTGCAGAAAAGTCCTACCTAAGTGGATCAAAAATATGTCTTTGCAGTGTAATAATTTACAGTAATGTGCCACAGGTTTCGTGTTTCAAACCGAAATAAACAAGTAATAATAATAATAACGCCCAACGATCACGTACATGGATCCTGGACCCTAACTAGGACTCCCTGTGTCTAGGAACCCAGGAACTACGAGGACCATGGTCCCACAATACCCAGACTAAGAACAAGTATTTGCGCTTTTTTTTCTGTGCACAAATACTTGTCCTGCCGCGGGAATCGAACCCGCCGCCTCCAGGTTATGAGCCGACATGCTCAACCACCACACCATAGAGGCTGTCAAAGTAACAAACGCAAAGAGTAACAAAAACTGACTTCAGAATTATATGGTTTCGTCATGGATGCCATTGTCAGAACTGGACCTAATTGAAAAGGGACCACACGGAAATCACCAGCGTTCAAATAAAAATTCATTGAAATCGGTTTACCCAGTCGAAAGTTCTGAGGTAACAAACATTAAAAAAAGAAAAAAAAAAAACAGTTGAATTGAGAACCTCCTCCTTTTTGAAGTCGGTTAATAATAGCGTAATGTATAGTCGAGTTATTCGACTGTATCTCGTGAGTGTTAGCCGTATACAAGTTGTAGTTATGAACACTACTCACGTCAGTTTCTATAATCTTATTGGTTTTCATAAAGCCAATTTTGTAGGTAGTATTTTAATTTTATGTTGAATTAATATTGTAGTCCAGTGTTAACTTCGTAAATATTTGGGACTGATGTAATTTTTTTAAATAATATGTGTGGACTTTTCACACAGCGCCATCTAGCCCCAAACTAAGCAAGGCTTGTGTTATGGGAACCAGATAACTGATACAATACCTAGATACTTTTTGTTTTGTAAATACATACATAGAATACAATATAACACCCAGACACAGAACAAACACCTATGTTCATCACACAAATGTTTGTCCTGTTTGGGAATTGACCCCACAACCCACAGTTCAGAAGGCAGGGCAACTACTATCTGAGATATCGGGCCAGCCAATATGAGGAAAAATGTTACGAAATGGCGTTATTGCTCCTATTTATGTCGGCTCAAGTTACGGACAGACAATACAGTAAAACTTTTGACAGATAGCCACGTTCTAACAGTAAACTGCAGTTCGCATCGTAAACCTAACTTCACGATAAAATTTCAAACGAAAAATACATTGATGTTAATGTTCACCACAAAATACACCGTCGGTTAAAGTTAAACAGGCGGTTAAACTTTAGAAAATACAACACTAATTTGAATAATAATAATAATAACGCCCAACGATCACATACATAGATCTTAGACCCTTAACTAGGATTCCCTGTGTGTACCCAGAAACTACGAGGGCCATGATCCCACAACACCCAGATTCAGAACAAGTATTTTCGTTTTTTCTGTGCACAAATACCTGTTCTGCTGCGGGAATCAAACCCACCGCCTTCGGGTTATGAGCCGACATGCTCAACCACCACACCATAGAGGCTGTCAAAAGAGACTACACTAGTTATAACCGTATTGATTTTATATGTATATATATAAAACATAATTACTTTATATTTAATGGCCTTTGCTGACATATGTATATTATATATAGTACCTATTATCTTAAGATTTTTTTAAATTAAATTAAATTAAATTTAAATTGATGGTAAGTGACGATGCGGTCTAGAATGTAACACGCTTGCCTAGAAGATACCTGTTCATTCTCGATTTCAAGACTCCCAGGTTGTAGTTATCGGGAAATACGGACGCCGGTAAAGCGTTCCACTCTTTGGCTGTTCTCATGATAAATGTGGAACCAAATCGCTTTGTCCGCACATGTGGGATATTAACCATGTAACGGTGGCGTTTTTTCGTACATCTGGTTGTCCGATGGTGGAAAGGTGATGGCGGAATCTGGTTATGCAACTCTAATGCGTACCAAAATGCACTCGATAGTAGACCGATAACAGACCGAGATAGAAATTCTTATAAACTTACAGTATGAAGTTAATCTGTGGTTTAGTTCATTTGAGGAACAGGCCTCTAACTGTACAATTTTTCAGGCAGAGATCGGTAAAAATTGGACGTACTGCAATAACTTTACGAGTTAATACTGACACAACTGCAGTTTTTGAACGTGTCGCTAGAATATTTTGGTTTTATTCGTTTTCGAGTCTGTATGGAAGCTATTCAAAATTTAAAATTTATATTATATCTTTTGCATTATTATACTGAGTAAAATGGCGAAAAACAATGATAATAAGCTTTAAAAAATGAAACTTCTCACTGAAGTAGGATTTAATTATTAATTGTTTCTATTTTTTTTTTACATCACATATTGGCTGCGTTAGTCAAGCAATAGGCACCTTGTGAATATTTAAAAACATATCTACAAATTGCACATTTAATTCTTGTAACCTTAAAAGAATTTAACGTAGCCATAAAAAACTTGGCCCGTAAAAGCCATAATTTACAACACCCATAAATAAAATAATACATAAATACCTGGCAGATTTGAAAGGGTGCTTGTATTCAACCGCCCACGTCGGTGATCCTAGCTGCACTGATTGCTGAAGTGGCCAATTATCCATTTGGCAAACTGCATCTACCAGTTGATCTAAGGACAGGATAAGATGCCTAACGATTGGAGGGTCCACGGACTTATATAGGTCAGCTACGAACGGATCGCTTATGTTGCGACATCTCTAAGTGGTTGATTTTTGTACGCGATGTTTTGCAATCTCGTTCTAGAATTATCTAGAACTACATAGTGTTTATCTGATATGATTGTTGTTGTGTTGTTGTAGCAAGTTGTTTTCAGGCATTTGCAATTTATAACAAGTTTATGATATTATTAATATTCATATTCATTTATTTGCATTCATGTACAATTTATATATTATGTCAGGTCTTAACAACTAGTTTAGTAGGTACATGAACCCTGTAAGGGCGCTTGCAACTGAGGGCGATTAAACAATAAATTTATTGATTTTAATTACATAATAGATATATCGTCAAAATTTGATAATATAATATTTTCAAGCATTTCATTATTTAATTATTTGATTATACAATTATATTGAGTTGCCATCTTCATTAGGTAATTAACTGTAATTACCTAATGAAGATGGCAACTCAATAGGTAATATGCAATTAATCTAATCAATCATCATTAAAGAATCATTAAGAAACTGTTTATAGATCCAATGTTTTAATAGCAAAGTATATGCATTTCTTTTGGAAAAAAATCTGTTTAGTATGCTAGATTATATATTTAACGGCAGCTGTACTTAGCTGGTATGATTCGTTAGTTAATAAAAAATATTATGAAGATATTTATAATACAAATATAGTGTAATATAATTTTGTATTGATGATGAGTATCGAATTCTTAAAATAACATGGGAATACAATATAATTAGTTACTGAAATACAATACAGTACAAAACAACGCAAAACAACACAACACAATGTTTTCTCCAAAACTGCAAGTTTCGGATAAAAAAATGTAGGCCAAGCGAGATTCAAATGAGATTAGAATGTGATTATATTGAGACTAGATTGAGTTTTAAAACCGTTTTTATTGGTCATGAAAATAAATGTTTCCCTTGGGTAAAAATAATTACTTAAATTATAGCATAAATGTTTATATAAAGTAAAATAGAACCGCTAAGTTTCCAAAAGCCAACCAGGTTTGCGGTATATAACAAGATTTAGCGCTGGATGTAAAGCTGGCAGTTTCCAATCTTGACCCTTCAACAAGCTGCAACTTGGCCGTTGACTAAGTTTGTTCAGGTGATTTTGGTAACCAAAGCGTTTTCAACCAAACACGATTTTCATTTCGAAACTACGGAGTTGCACCTAGACAACTAGACAACTCTTGACTGTGAAACTCCTTAGGTATTATAAACTCTTTAGGTATTTGTTGCCATCTCAGCATCGTTTTACATTGTTTTTTGACAGCCTCTGTGGTGTGGCGGTTGAGCAGGGAGGCTCATAGCCTGGAGACGGCGGGTTCGATTCCCGCAGCGGAACAAGTATTTGTCCACAGAAAAAAAGGGCAAATACTTGTTTTGAGTCTGGGTGTTGTGGAACCACGGTCCTCGTAGTTCCTGGGTCGATACAGATAATCAAAGTTAGGGTCAAGGATCTATGTTTATGTATCGTTTTGCGTTATTATTATTTATATAATTTATAGATAGATTACACTTTATAGTCTCACCATTGAAATTGACGATAGGCAGGAGTAAAACAAATCTTACGTACTAGTGCAACAATGCGTGGTCTTATCGCTAGTAGCGAACTCTTCCACACAACCTTTAGATGGAAAGTATCAGCATATAGAAATAATATACGACGGTGTAAAAAAAATATAAAATAAAAAGATATAGAATTTATTACTACATAAATATAACTATATTCTAATATTGATATATTTTATTTAAAAAAAAAAAAACCAATACATATTTATTACAAAAGCCTGGAAAAGTGTTTTAATAATTTCAGATAGGCTAGAAACATATGCAATATATACGAGTGCCAAATTCCGGACAGATGAAAGGAAATTTCGCGAGCTGAAGAATAGACTATTTCGCTAACTCAGTGTCTCATCCCGCCTTTTGCATCCAAATTCTCAATAAAACGCATTTATATTAAACCATATTTTCATACTCATAAGTGCTTTTCATCCCTTGCCAAAAGCACTAAACACTCCGTTATATATTGCCAGACGACATCCAAAATATTAAGACCTTCCCTACCTTTCACTTATATAGAAAATTACCAAAGTTTCAGATTTTTGTTAGCTGTTTAGAGGTCTAAATTTGTTGGTCAGTTAGACCCCGTGCGTTTGAAAGGCAGTACGTTACAAATATTTTATTAGGCTCTGTGGAGACCCTTTTGTGGGCTTACTTATCCTTTTTGTGCTTACGAGGGTTTATCAACAACGAGGTGATAATTCTAATGCTAAATAAAATTTGTTTTTAATAATAAAACGTGGAAGAATTATTACTATTATCATTATTTATAAAATTTATCAAGTATTTTCCCACCACTGGGCAAAGGCTTCTCCACCCTATTCTCACATATCATATGACATAGGCAAATATTAGCACGTTAACATGTCAAGCAAACAGAAAACTAAAAACACTTGTTTATTGTATTGCTCTAAGTAATCCTAAAGTTTAACGTTGTTTGTATTTAAGCTGGTTTATTTGCTTGTGAAATTTTATTTTTTGATTTTAATATCAAATTGCTTACTCTATATAAAACCCTAGACCTTTCGGGAAATAGTTTTGTCTAAGGGAATCTGGTAAAGTGTGGTGAAAAAAACATTGGCAATATATTTGACGGATAAATCAAAATTCTTATAACAAACCATTGCGTTTACCATCACACCAATGACTTTCTCTTCTGAACGCCAACCCTGATGGCATGTATTAACTGATGAATGGAAAGTTATGTTATCCGAATGTTTAAGATATTGCGAGATGAGAGAAAGAAGTATGATTTCATTTGATTTGATTTTTGATTTGATATAATTTTTAAGTTGACATGAGCAATATGACACCCAGACACAGAACAGACACCTATGTTCATCAAACAAGTGTTTGTCCTGGGTGGGAATCGGACCCACAACCTACAGTTCAGAAGGCAGAGCTACTACCAACTGAGCTATCAAACCAGTCAAAAAAATTTTTTGTCTACAAAAAATAAACTGATTTTTCTGTAAATAATTCTTGTGTTTTTCTTTAATTTTATTATTGTTTAACTTATTGATTTTTAATGTAATGATTAGATGTGATTAGAGTAATTGGTTTAATCCGTTCTAATTGTAATAAATAAATAGCGTTGAAGGTTGATACGTTCTCACGTCAGGTCAATGTACGTCCGTCACCTACTCCCCTATCAATTGTCGCACAATTCCCACTTGCTCCCGACAAACACGTGGCGGTGAAAGTTGTAAGCAGAGGGCGGGAAAAAAGTGGACTCTTTTTTGAAGTAAAACTTCTTTACGCACGATTGACTTGGGGAGTGAGCTGGTAAATGCAAGGCAAATGGAAGTTGAAGTTGCTTTACGTAGATCTCCATTGTCAACATAACAATGTCAAAAATTTGTATTATTATGTTTTTATGTCCGGTAAAATGACAATTTACAATTGTTAAGATGGCGACATTAACATTAAACAAAGCAAAATCAAAGTATACCGGCCGATAGATGGAGCTAAACTAAAGAGATTTTACTTCCGTCGTGTGGTCTAAAACACACTCATTTTTTTATAAGTAGATATTAACAGAATTTAAAAAAGGGGTCATGACAATCCAATATGTACGATAGCATACTTTTGATTATTAGATTTGTAATGGAAATAACATAGTTACTCTTACTCTTACTTATACTCTTTAAAAAGCAGTAATTAAAATAAACAGCTAAATATATATATTTTACGCAATCGTTCAATTAGTTTATTAGCTTCCGATTTAACTTCTGACGCTTTTATCGCCGCCCTCCGACGTTTCGTTGGTCGTCGCGGCCACGTTTCTACCATTTGCTCCGATCGAGGTACTAATTTTATCGGCGCTCATCGTGAGCTTTCTTCACTCATGCAAGAGGCTTCGCGTAGCGAACAAATCGAATTTAAATTCAATCCGCCCTCAAGCCCTCACTTCGGTGGTGTTTGAGAAATACAAGTGAAGGCAGTCAAGTCACTTCTTTATCGCGTCGTTGGCAATCAATCATTAACATTAGACGAACTTTTCACTTTATTCGTACAAATCGAATCAATTCTTAATTCAAGACCGCTTTACCCGTTGAGTTCAGATCCGAATGACTTCGCGGTTCTTACACCAGGTCATTTTTTAACTTTAGAGCCCTTAACGTCTGTGCCCGATGAGGATCTCACATCCGTTAATATAACGCGTTTAGGGCGGTGGCAGCTCATCCAACGTTTTCAACAAGATTTTTGGAAACGATGGAAGAACGAATATCTTCAATCGTTGACTCAGCGTGCTAAGTGGACTAAACATGCGCGACCACTGGATGTCGGTTCCGTGGTCATAATCAAATCCGAAACCCCTCCATTGCATTGGCCTATAGCTCGTGTGGAAAGGTTACACAGCGGTCCAGATGGAGTGGTACGCATTGTGAACCTACGTTTACCAAACGGTTCTTTTCTTACTCGACCATTGACAAAGGTTTGTCCTTTGCCGAATCAAACGAATTGAAATGTAGTGAACGTTCTTCTCTTCATTTTAAGTTAGCTTCTAATTTGTAGGTAAATTTCTTTAAATAAATAATTTCGTTGTTCATATACTTAGAATTATCGCACATTGCGGCTTCTGCTTTCAGCATATCGTTATCTTTTAAATCTTAAAACTTATGTTAGAGTATTTTGTGAAAATACAACTATCGTGTATTTTGGTGGGCGGTTATGTATCGTAATCGTATATTCTCAAATCGATGTTATTTTTCTATTAGTTTCATTTCTTAGCGATTGCAAACTAAACATGCTCTGGTCGTTGAGTAATGGAAATAACGACAAGTACAATGAGAGACTTGTGCTAGCTGGCTTCCTGGGGTAAGGTCTCAAGAAACCATTGAAGAAAACCATCATCAAGCTTTAATCGATTGCCCGCCAAACAATCGATTCGCGCCATCGCTGCCTAGTCTGTGCGCGCGCGCTTCAACGCTAGTCTGTACAACGGGCCCATATATCGTCGTGAATGCCTGCCGGCCGGCGCTGTTCGAAATAAAAATCGTTATAAAAATTAATCAAAATTTCACGGATATTTTACACACGGAACTTTATTGTGACGTTAATAACAGTGTGGTGTGAGTTGCTAACGCTTCTGGGACCGATCTGGGTAAGCCGGCTTGTATTGTCTAATTTCTTTTATTCGACGAACAAGTGTGTGCATTGCAATCGCTTTGAAATCTAAATATGATTTCATCCCTTATGTTACAAGGGAATTAACCGTTCCCCTAACAAGTTTATTTTTCTTTAATGTTGTGAACTATTTCTAGGTGGCAGTATATCATATAACCTATAAAAATTCTTTTAAAATATTTATTTTTGATCGCTCATTCCTGTTTTATTTTCTTTTTTTATATAATTAATTTGACATGTCACGTTACGTTAGTGATGTCAAAAAAGTAGTTTTTAGACTTACACCGCGCTTTAACTCGCCTTGAATTCACCTAAATTTGCATCGATGTTTTGACTGCTATTTAATATTTTCCCGCGGCAACTCTTAATTTTCGAGTGTAAAAAGTGCCCTATATTAAAGTTGGTAGTATCAGCGTTATGTGTAAAATGTAATCTAAATTCATAAAACCATTTGGAGTGTCAGCCGCAATGTTTCATACTTATAATAATGTCTGTAGAAACAGATATAAATGGAATTAAGGATTTGTTTTTTTTAACTATTTTTTGTGGTTTCCCGCTATAATTCTATCACATGTCCCAGACCACACGAGCGTCCGGCCGTCACTCACTAGAATTGGTCTATTACGTCGCATCCATGCGCGGTGCAGCGGCGATTCTTACACAAGTGCGCAATTATAGCCTCAATTGCCTTGCTGATGGCTGTTACCCTGCCTCTTGAACAAGTTTATGCCACGAGCTACGACAATGCTACGGCGTAGACGTTGGTTACGACGTAAACGTTTGCTACGATGCCGTATGAGTTCTTTTGTAAGGGTGCGTGAGTTAGTTGTTTTGATAGGGATGTTTTCGGATGAGATTTTCATTTTTTGTACCTTTTATTTACTTACTAACGAAACATTATTTTTTGCACTTATAGTTAAAGCCCAGTAAATGTATCGAGAGAAATTAAAATTTGCTTTTTCTCACTACAAGATAATATCATAGATATTGGTGATTGTTATGTATTGGAAAAATCACATTATGGTAATAATGGTTGTAACATACATAACAGTCGTTACGCAAAATTGGCAATCAAAATTTTCACCAAACATTTGACAAAAAAATATTCAAAAAAAAATTACCTTAACATTTATAATCAGTTAATTGGATAATTTGTTATTTGTAACAATAATTTTCTCTTGTTAACAGGATGTGGGTAGTGGGCGCTGTCGCAGTTCTGTGCTGTGTATCACAAGCAGCAACTACGCAATGGCGATGCCCAGTGCTGAGTGCGCGACCAGCCGCAGAGTGCGCGTGCGACCTACCGCATACACTGCGCTGCGCCGGCGACCATACTGCGCTACAGGTAAAGTTCACCCATCAATCTGTTATGTTTATACTCGGTGTAATAAGCAGCGAATGTTAATCGGCGATGCCGGGTGCTGAGCGCGCGACCAGACATCTAGTGCATGCGACATCTACCACATATAGATTGCGCTGCGCCGGCGACTACACTGCGCTACAGGTAAAGTTCACCCATCAATCTATTACATTCAGTTTCGGTGTAACAAGCAGCGAATATTAAGTGGCGATGCTCAGTGCTAAGTACGCGTCTAATTATCTACTGCGTGTGATATCTACACCATAAATTTCACTGCACCGATGACCATGCCGCGCTGCAAGTATGAACTAGCAGCATATTGCGTTTATTTTATTGTTTGATAGATTTGCGTTTGACCACTATCTCACCCAATGATGAGTGACGATGCGTTTAAGATGTAGCTCGCTTGCCTAGAAGATACTACTAAGACTACGTTCACTCTCGATTTAAAGACTCCAAGGTTATAGTTATCGGGAAATACGGACGCCGGTAAAGAATTCCACTCTTTGGCTGTTCGCATGATAAACGTAGAGATAAATCGCGTTTTTGGAATTTAGACCTTCTTTCACAGAGAGAAAGAGTATAATAGGCAGTAATGTGTGAAGAAAGGTAGACTAGTGGCATTTTTTTATGGCAATTGTTTATCAAATTTTCGCCAGCGTCGTGTCTAAAGAGAAGTTCTAAGCCACACTCGTGTATTTCTTAATCTCACGAATTAACTCCGTATGGCTGTTTTCTGGAATATTGTAGATAACCAAGAATTCAATTAAGGATAAGGCGTGTACATACATCCATATTTACTATAAAATATGAGGTAATTGTATGTAAGGGATTAGTTAACGGATTTAAAACTAGACTTTTTAGTCCCTCCCTTCTGGTGATATATTGTGGGGTTTGATGTTTTAAGGAAAAAATAAATACACGTGGTATTTCGCTTCATCTCCCCCTGGTGATATTTCGTAATGATCCCCCTTTTAAACCTCACGCGAATAATGGACGATCCTACGTAGTAGTGTTATTAAATCAAATGCATCACTTGTAATAGCTTAACAGCTTGGTTACAAATAACTTTACACGGAAATACCAAACTTAATATATAGTTTACTAGTAACTGTCTCTAGCCTATCTCACAGCACTTGAGATATATACTAGGGGCACTGAAGCGTTGGTCGGACTCAGTGGGGCGCGCTAATTGTTATATAGGTTACTAGTTGCGCCCCACAGTTTCACCGGATAAAAAGTATTTTAATTGATAGAATCAGTCGTGACTTCTTATTATATATTAGAGATATTATTATTTCATTTTGTATCTAGTATTTTAATTATTTGCTCATCCCTGAAAATGTAGCTTTTCCGGGATAAAATGTAGCTTATATGTTAATCCAGTGTATAAGCCATATTGGTGCCGAATTTCATCCAAATCCTGAATGGATTGGCTGTTTGAGCGTGAAGGAGTAACAAACATACACGCATACGCACATACAAACTTTCGCCTTTATAATATTAGTGTGATAGTTCCGTGATATCTATATAAGAGTATAGTAACAAATAGAGATTCCAGAATAGCGGAGCAAGGACGATTCAGCAGTGGACAGGACAAGGCAGGATGATGATTGAATCTAGCGGAACTTTTCCAAACTACTTATAAAGAGGAAAGATTTGATTGTTTGTTTACATTGAATAGGACCCATTTGAAAAATTCTTTCACCATTAGAATCGTACAATATCCGGAAGCCAGTGTTGGCCGCAAGTAATCTATAATTGTACCTACGTGCGGCTGACAGATTCAAACCTTTTCCTATATTGTCACGTAAGAAAAATCATTTCCATTAATAATAATAATAATAACGCCCAACGATTACATATGTAGACAGAACGGGTTGTGCGTAGGTTGCAACCTATATAACTATAGGCCTTCAGCAGATCCACACCGCGCCGTGTCTGGAACAAGAATGATCCGTAGTACACCGAGCGGTCCCTTTTTATAGCCAGATGGGTAGGGGAGCGATGACAAATGCCGGTGTTGCCACTGTAATAAATTTAAATGCTGCCACAGAGTAAATTACGGTGCAGCCCGCTGTGCATAGAGTTTATAACTGGACGTTGCCGCCGACACATACATAGATCCTGGACCCTAACCAGGATTCTCTTTGTCTAGGGACCCAGGACCTACGAGGACCATGGTCCTACAACTCCCAGGCTCAGAACAAGTATTTGCGCTTTTTTTCTGTGCACAAATACTTGTCCTGCCGCGGGAATCGAACCCGCGGCCACCGTGTTAAGAGCCAACCTGCTCAATCACCACACCACAGAGGCTGTCAACTACTTACAAATACTTTAATGGTTTACCTGTACAACTTTGCGAACATTGATCGGAGTTTCTTACTGAGATAGATAGATAGATAAACTCTTTATTGACACCCTACAAATACACATGATAACAGATAATATAAGTAGGTAACAATGGGCGTTGTTATCGCTAAAAAGCGATCTCTTCCAGACAACCTTGGTATGGACAGAGATAGATCAAAGAGCAAGGACGATGGTGCTACAAAAGTCACTTAGGTTACTTAGTTACATAGGTTACAGTTATTATTTCATTGCCAAATTACGCTTGATTTTCATAAACGATCTTTGTATAGTGTCTGTAATTATAAGTCCTGCCAATCAAGGTAGCAGAATAGTCGATCGACAAATTCTATCTAAATATCGTTCATATATATATATATATATCGCCATCTCTTCGTGGTCGAAATACCACCCATTCGTACCAAGCGATTTGACTCCACGTTCATAATTAGAACGGCTAAGGAATAGAATGCCAGCGTCTGTGTTTCTGGCGAAATATGACCCGGGTGTGTTCAAGAGAAGAGTGAATAGGTATTTACTTGGCTAGCATGCTACACCTTCGATCGCATCGTCACTTCCCATCAGGTGAGAGCGTAGTCGAATGCTAGACAAGTTTGAAGTAAAAAAAACAATATAATATATTATAAAATAGTTAGTATGTACATTAAAATACCTACCTGTTTCAGTACCTATTAAAATCCTATCGCATCGCACACAATGCCTTACAAGTCATGAATACTAAGAGGGCTGCCCAAATATCCAATAGATCAAAGACTATTGAGGTGTTATAGAACTAGCGAGTGTATGCGCCGACGGACGTTGGTTCTGAAACAATACCCTTTTGGTAGGCGTTACTACTGGTTCTCACCGGAATCTCGAACTTCTTGCCTATATACATATAAAATACGCTAGTCTAAAATAAATAAATAATATACCATTAACCGAAACCGAGATAGTGGTATAGATGAAAAAAATTACTTTTATAAGGAAAGGCCAAAGCGAACTCACTCCAGAACACATCTATCCCAACGATTCTCAGTTCTTCTGCAGATATGATCAACCAATTGCCACTTCAGCTTGCTTAATCGCTGAGCTATGTCGGTATTAACTGTGTTTCTTTGGCGAATCATTTCGATCTGGATTCAATCCCATATGATGACAGATATACCTGACATATTATATTATTTATGATGTGGTATTTTAATAAAGAGTTTATCTATCTATCTATCTAGCTCTTTTCTTTATTCAACACTGAGTTGTGGCTCATTTGAGATGGGTACTATAGAAACTGGCCTATACTTTAATTTCAAAATACCAACGCCAGATAAGAGTAACGAAAATTGATATCAATGGAATCGATATCAGATTGAAATTATGGTATAGACCAGGGTTCGAGCTTCTATAGTACCCATCCCAAATGAGCCACAACTCAGTGTTGAGTAAACAAAAGAGCTCGATTGACACCTGCAGGCTGTTTGAGAAGGGTCTCATCACTCCCTTGTCGGACGTCGATGGACGTCTCTAGTTAATACGTATTTACTATTTACCCAACTGTACAGCTATATTATTCGCAAAAATACAACCAAATCACATCACACTAATATTACAAATGCGAAAGTTTGTATGTGTGTTTGTGTGTATGTGTGTATGTTTGTTACTCCTTCACGCTCAAACGGCTGAATGGATTTAACTGAAATTCGGCACCAAGATAGCTTATACACTGGATTAACATATAGGCTTCATTTTATCCCATGGATTAATATATATAAAAGTGAAATTTTTCCGGTGGGATGAGCAAATACTTAAAATATTTTTTTACGTGGGTGAAACCGCGGGTCGCAACTAGAAACAAACATACACACATACAAACACACATACAAACTTTCACCTTTATAATATTAGTGTGATAGTGTGATGTGATATTGGTGTGATATATAGTGTGATGTGATTAGTGTGATTATTGTGATTGTGATTAATTTATAACTAGCTGCACCCCGCGGCTTTACCCGCGTGGTAAAATTTTCTAAACTTTCCTATTTTTTTCTTTTATAAGAACCTTCTCCTGACAGTAATAAATACAATCAAAAAAGAAATAGCTAACAGTTCCATCCGTTTACGCGTGATGCGATAAAAGAAATAGAGGTTCATTTTTACATATTAAGATTATTAACGATCTCGTAAGTTGGTTGTAAAACGTGAAGGATAAATTTAGATATAACGTCACTTTGTTAGGTAGCTTAAATAAAGCATGTAGGGATGCATAATGATGGATGCGGGTTCGAATCTCGCTTGTAATTTAAATTTTTCATTTACATTTAAAATTAATCAGATAATTATTAAAACCAGTTTGTAGGCGTGTCTTAATTTTATCACTATGGGTTTTATATGTTAAATTTAATCAAAACTTAAGATGCTCGTTTTCTGTCGCACATATCACGTCAGCGAGAAGTTGACAGGACATTTTAAGCGTTAGTTAAATTTATATAGCGTTTATAAATAAGGCTGTAAATATGTATAAAAAATTTCCCAAAAATTAATTGAATTAAATAAATTATTACGTTATCATTCTCCAACCACTTCAAAAACACATGTGAAAACTGAAAACGAAAATATTTTTTTACGATCAAAGGTACCTTATTAATCATAAATTCTATTATTTTACTAGGTATTCTAATTAAAACGTTACAAGTACGTTATAGTACAGTGGATAGAAGAACAGAAGAGCAACTTAACCACATGCTCTAGTCATGTCGGAGTTCTGAAATGCCTTACAGATTTTACCCTTGTTTGTGTTTGGTTAGGGTAAACGGATGACGTGACGAGCTCATAACGTGGCGTTCATTTAATTATAAGCCTTATGGCCCCTCATAAAATATGTAGTACATATCACTTAGAACTCTAAAAAGTCTTGCATGACACTGCACTCTCATACTCAGGGACCGGCATTATCCAGCTACAATAATTATGATTTTAAAACTGTGGTATCCGGGAGGTGATCATGTAACGCTTGCCACTAAGTAATTATTTTTGTTTTGGCTCCACACTTTTGTTTATTTAGCTAGTGTCAAGTAATTGATAATCTCTCAAGTTACATAATTAATATTATATAATGGTCAAGTGGTATATAATGGTCAACTAGTGGCGGTATTTGTAAGACTTAATGTTGCAGCCTATGCGAAAATTGGCGAATCCCATACATATAGCACTCGCAGCAAGGGGAAGCTAGCACCCGTAAAACGGTCACTCGCTAAGTCTGACAAGTTGACGCATGTCATGGGGCCGACGGTCTACAATCATCTACCAGATGAGATAACGGGGACCCCAAACTTGGGATATTTTAAGCTAAAGCTTAAGCGTTGGCTTATCAACCAAACATTTTATAATTATGCAGAATTTTTAAATAATAAGCATGAATAATAGATTAAATTTATTTAAATTATTGACATTACTAATTTGAATTTTATGATATACTATTTTGACATTCCCTTGTATTATTATTAATTAATTTTCTATGTAATGATATGTTTTTTATTGTACCGTTGTATTGTACAATTTTATTTATATTATTATCTTATTTTAGACGTGTATTTTATATGAATAAATGACTATTGACTATTGACAAGTCAAGTCACAGTAAAAGTCATCAAGTCATAGTCTAGTCTAGTCAAGTCATATTTCTAGTAAAGTGGTGGCAACTTTACCAGAAGATTCTATGTAATTTTAGAAACAACACGAAAAGAAACGTTTCACCATCATTATACCACTTTCCCACACTCATGCCTGTAATCCAGCACTTAATGAATAAAATACCACCATTTTTGCACTAACACTGTAAATAACACATATTTTAGAAAATAATACAATGCGGTAACGCGATCTTTTTCGTTTTCCCGACAATAAAAAAAACCACTAACTAATTTGGTATGATTTAATATCTATATATATAAAAAAGTCGTATTAGTTACACTATTTATAACTCAAAAACAGCTGAACAGATTTGGCTGAAAATTGGTGAGGAGGTAGCTTAGAACCAGGAGACAGACAAGGGATACTTTTGATCAGGTTTGACCACGTTTTACTCATTCACCCGTGAAAAGCCGGAGCGGTCAACTAGTTCCTTTATAAAAGTCAAACTATGTCTCAGAAGGACAGATGTAGTAGTAATTACTATGCAAAGTTATTATTAAACGTCGAAACTAACTGATCATATCTCACTGCTTTCAATCAGCTGTGGATACAGTATTCAGTTTTAATAATTTCGCCTAAAGGAAAACGTTGTTGTTAAAATACCATTATTGGAATAAAATTGTAATGTAGCAACAAAATTTCGGTCGTATATTCAGTATTTAATTAATTTCCTCCAAAGTTATTTCAAAGGAATATTTTTTGGTATTTTTTATGCCAATACTTTATTGTGTTTATTGATCAGAGCCAACGCAGTGCCGTCCTTGTCAGATTGTCTAAATCGAAAAAAGACAGTAAAATAACGATAACGATGAACGAAACAATGTGAAATTGGCCAAGTTAGGTAAATCACCATTTGCCCACTGCTGAACGTAAGCATAAGTTTTGGAGCTTTTTTTATGTTAAGAAATGCCGTGACAAGCTAACCGTTCGCCTGATGTTAAGCGACACGGCTACACATATCAGCGGCCGGTTCACTCGGAGCTCTAAATTATAAAGTTTTACGTGACCCCGCACTGCGCACGTCATCCTGAGACATCAGCATAATCATAATATTACTAGACTGTGAGATTAGGTCATAAAGTATCAATTGCTCAGTAATTTATATGTTGAATGGTTCGCTATACTTCTACCCCTTGGCAGTTGGCAGTAGGCAATTATGCCTCAGACCAAGGAGAATGCTGCAGCGCATTCCCTGGCTCTTACGACACCTGCACGAAGAGATAGGATAATCCTATTTTTATGCTAGGGTCGCTAGGTACTGTTTAGTCCAAATATCATATCGCTTTCTATAGAAGGTGAGATAAAAAAGAAACGTTCGTTTGTTCCAGAAAATCGGCCGTCATCTTCGCGACCAGAAATCTCGAAACAAAAATACAGCTGTCTCCCTCCTCGACTGCTCCTTACGAGGAGTCACAGTTCTCTCATCCTCTTCCGTATCAGAACTGGCTGGTGTAGGACTACATGGCTTGGTGATATCTTCCGGGGACATCAGGAGGGTACAGCAAGGAGCATTCGTGGATGTTGCTGCTAGTTTACTGGCTTTGGGTATGTCGGGAATTTTGTTCCTATTTTTCAAAATTGAGATGGGTGATTTTTTATGGTTGGCAACACTGCCTGGTGCGTTGCGTTGGACGAGAGCGTCGCCGTGTTGGTCAGATGGTTAAGCAGGAAATACGATTACTGCTTTTGGTTTGGTTATTTAATTAATTAATCTATATATATAAAAGTCGTGCTAGTTACACTAGGTATATGTTTATAACTTAAGAACGGCTGAACTGATTTGGCTGTAAATTGGTGGGGAGGTAGAACCAGGAGATAGACATAGAATATTTTTTATCCCTTTCGACCGTGTTTTACTAATTCAACAGTGCGAAGCCAGGCGGATCAACTAGTTTTTAAATTAATTAAATATTTAACTGATAAAAAATTACTAAGATACTTTTTTTTTGTAAATACACACACAGAATACAAAAGTTACTACTCAAGGAATTACTTTTGCATGGCAACATGGTATTTTAATTATTTCTCTGCATTTATCGACTTTACTATAATAGCAATACGGTCGAATAACTCAATGATTGTTTAACCGATACCTTTATCCTAAAACTATTAAGGTATACATTTCGTGTAATAATTAAAAGGAACCTACTTTCCTTGGGCGTAATAATGTTATGTAATTAATTATTATTATCCTAAATCATATCAGCCATAAGTAGGATAATCTTGATTAAGTTATTATCCATTACATGATTTCCCTGGAGATGAAGCTTGAGCGTGAGCTTCTATAAATAATTGTTATCAAGGCTGTGGTTGACATATTTTTTTTGTAATTTATTGGTTACTTGTTGCGCCCCGCGAATTCACCCGCGCATAAAAAGTATTTTAATTATTTGCTCATCCCACGGGAAAATTTCACTTTCCCGGGATAAAATGTAACCTATATGTTAATCCAGTGCGTAAACTATCTTGGTACCGAATTTCATCCAAAACCATTCAGCCGTTTGAGCGTGAAGGCGTAACAAACATACACACATACACACAAAAATTTTGCCTTTATAATATTAGTGTGACTAGTTGAGCAGTTTCACTCTCAGATAAAAAGTATACTATTAGCAAGGCTTATCAATGTACCCAGCGTATAAGCTATCGGAATTCCTAGTTTTATTAATATTGGTTCGGTAGTTACGGGGGTTATTGATAAATACACACGCATACATACGCATGCATACACATGCACACACACACACAAACAAACACACACGCACACAAAATTTCACTTATGAAAAGTAGTTCATACGGTTTTTCGTAAGTCCTATTTAAATATGTGGAAAAAAGAAAATCGACCTATTTCAATGAATGTTATATTTTGTGTGTAATAGTCGACAGCCTTCTTAAAACCTAATAAGCAAATAAATAAATTTGCAAAAAAAGTATGAAATTTAATTTCCAGAAAAGAATATGTACCAATAGTACTTGTTTGCAAAGCACCACAACATCTGCGAAACATTACAAAAGCAGATTCGTAATTACTTTTTAAATCAGATTTTTATAAAGAATTTTTTTGGTATGCTTGTTTCTAAAGTGACCACAGAGGTAACTTTCAATCTACGCCTGCCGCGACATCAGCTCTAAATCAAATAACTTAAACTTTTTTATCAACACTTAATGAAATATTTTAAACCAAACTTTCTATACCAAATAACATTCATAAGCACTGTTTATCCAAACCATTTGATATTCATACAACGAAATCACGGCCCCTAACCTTTTTCAATAGCAAATGAGCATATAAGGCTATTTGCAGGTTTGCCGAACAACCAACTGCCATCTGTACCTACCGAAGCATTATCGCGTCTCTGGAACTTGGATAGATTGGACTTGTCTATCAACAAAATTCATACTTTGGACCCTAACTCATTCAAGGTAAAGTCCTTTTTTGTATAGCTATATCTAATTAGAATGTTTTAGATTTGTTCACATGATTTCCATTACAGACTCCAGCTTTGCAAAACTAAGCCATTATTGTATGGTTTAGGTCTTATTTTTATATGTACTACAAAAAAAATAGTTGGTATAGACTGTAAAGTTTCAACAGTAAGATCTATTTTGCAGTGACCATAACTTTAAATAAATCGTGTTTCCAATTAAATTGTAAAACATGAGTTTTTAGATTTTAGAATCAAAATGTTTATATTTAAAAACTAAACATTGTGCTTATCAGAAATTTGTTGAAGTAAAAACAAAACTTAGCAAGTAGAAAATTTTGTTTGTTTATTTATAGGAAGTTACAATTTTCTCATTAGAATGATCATCGTAGCATTAATTATAACAACCAATTTAAACAAAGATTTTAACTCATATTTTCAGGGTATTCGCAACCTTACGTATCTGGACATAAGCGACAACCAACTCATGAACATATCACCTGACTCTTTCAAGCCACTAATTAAACTGAGCATCTTAAGACTCAGAGGAAATCTACTCAAAGTAACAGCATTGTCTTCTTTAAAGGTAAGGAAATATTGAACAAAAATAATAACCAAAACCGATTTTATATTAGCTTTTCTTGTTGTAACATATAAATCCTACTAATATTATAAATGTGAAAGTTTGTGTTACCATTAATCTTCGTTACTACTTGACAGCCTCTGTGGTGTGGTTGTTGAGCAGGTCAGCTCATAGCCTGGAGGCAGCGCGTTCGATTCCCGCGAGAGAACAAGTATTTGTGCACAGAAAAAAGTGCAAATACTTGTTCTGAGTCTGGGTGTTGATGGTCCTTGTAGTGTTTGAGACACAGGGAATCCTAGTTAGGATCCAGGATCTATGTATGTGATCGTTGGGCATTATTATTATTACATTTTCTATGAGTTTTGGAATGCATGTAGCTTACTATGCTGCATAACACGATATTTTATGCGAGTAAAACCGTGGGGTGCAACTAGTAAAGAATTAATGAACAATACGTATAAGGTTTTTGCACTTCTTTATATTTCTATCGAAAAACAGTGTATCAACGCTCCGAAGGAATTCAGTTCCAATTTGGGCGCCAATAATTCATATCCACTTTGCAAGTAGATTGGTGGAAATGCTCTATTAACCGAAATGTAAGATATTATTTGCTGTTTCTCTAGAATAGATTGCTATCAGATAAATTCTACGAAATCTCATCGTCACATTCAAGGTTCTATTTCCAAGATCATCAAATTATTGCAGTGATGTTTTGGGAAATGTAGGAGTAAAGAAGTATGTCACGTAATTATAGATTTTGTTTTATTTTATTATTAGAAGGGAAATAATTTTGTCAAAAGATGTGACTAAATAGTAAATATTGCAGTTGGTCGTTTACCTGATGTTAAGTGTCATAACCACTTACACAACTGCATTGTGTACATCATACTGGGACATTAGCACAGTAATAAATAATAATAATAAATGTTTGTGGACATTGGCTGGCCCGATAGCGCAGTTGGTAGTAGCCCTGCCTTCTGAACTGTGGGTTGTGGGTTCGATTTCCACCCAGGACAAACATTTGTGTGATAAACATAAGACTGTATGTTGTAGCGCCATTTAGCTCCAAACTAAGCAAAGCTTGTACAATGGGAGCCAGATAACCGATATAATACTTAGATACTTTTTGTTTTGTAAATACATACATAGAGTACAATATAACACCCAGACACAGAACAGACATCGATGTTCATCACACAAATGTTTGTCCTTGGTAGGAATCGAATCCACAACCTACAGTTTAGTAGGCAGGGTTACTACCAACTGAACTATCAAGCCCGTCAAAGTAAATTGGAGAAATAAAATTTAATGAAAGGAACGAATAATCAGCAGTAACTATATAGGATTCGGAATAGAATACAACGAAGCCCGTTCGAGTGCAATCCTAGATTGTAATTAATTTTCGCCATTCTGAACAAGACGGTGATTCACAAGGTGTGATATAAGTCCACTAAGAGTGGATTAACACTATTTGACACTAATATTTATAAAGGCGAAAGTTTGTATGTGTGTATCTTTGTTACTTCTTCACGCTCAAACGGTTGAATGGATTTAAACCATACCAGGAAAAGTGAAATTTTTCGGTGGGTCATCCCACCGAAAAATTTCACTTTTCCTGGATAAAATGTAGGCTATATGTTACCAGTGTATAAGCGATCTTGGTACCGAATTTCATACAATAATTAAAATAATTAAAATACTTTTTATCCGCGGGTGAAACCGCGGGCCCAACTAGTTAAATACCTTTTCATGGCAAAGTAAGTCATTAATAAAATGCATTTGTCATTGACCTCAATGACAAAAACATTTCATTAATACTACAAAAATGTGCCCCATTTTGGCTGCTAATTCTGTCAAACTACTTCTATTTATTAATGTTTTAGTAAAGCACAATTTCGGTTCCTACGAGAAACTAGTTCTTACCAGATCGTAAATATATAGCTGCAAAGATTTAAAAGCTCGTCTAAATAAATTGCTCGTCTATTTTTCACAGGAGGCGAATATGCTCAAAGATTTGGATCTGTCTGGTAACGCTTTAGAGGGACCAGTAGGACCGACCACTGTACCAACACTGCAGTATTTGACCACACTTCAGTTGTCCGACAACACTTTTGCCAGTATACGACGAGGTGCTTTGTCTGGTAAGATTAAAGTTTGTGTTTGACAGCCTCTGTGGTGTGGTGATTGAGCAGGTCGGCTCATAGCCCGGAGGCAGTGGGTTCGGTTCTCGCGACAGGACAAGTATTTGTGCACAGAAAAAAAAACGCTAATGCTTGTTCAGAATCTGGTTGTTGTGGGATCATGGTCCTCGTAGTTTTTGGGTCCCTAGAATGTGTGTGATAGTTTTTTATGGTTTAGTGGGTGGTTTATGGTGAGAGTAATTAATAACCGCTATCAGTACACATATTTAAATGCTCTAATATTGTACTTGAATTAAAGTTTATTATAGAATGGTTCTTTAAAAAAAATAGCGATTCGATAATAACTGTACTTTATTATTATACTCTTAAGGATGTTTTACAATCTTGTCTGTATGTCTTGGTTAGAATTTTATAAAACATCAGTGATTTTTTTATATTTGATTAATCTAGTCCTTTAAATACTTTAAGTCCTTTAAGTCCTTTAAATGTAAAACATCCTCATTTCATATTTATATTTAAACGTTGAAGACCAGTGAGTTGAGTCATAGGAACAGTTTGTTTTGAAAATCAACTTGAGAAGTAATGCCCACTGCAAGTGAATTCCATCTCTAACATTTGTAATTGTAAATACAAACAGAAACTACTACTAAACTCTGTGCTTTAATCGTGAATATACTTGCAGGTCTCGCAAATTTAACCCACTTAAACTTGCAAAACAACCAAATAGACGTGTTGGAGGATTACGCTTTCAAACATCTATCGAACTTGACGCATCTCGACTTATCGCACAATGAGATTGTTGCTGTTTCAGGTAAATAAATCCAAAAGGATTATGATAATAATTGCTTTAAAGATCATTTTCTTCTCTATTTGACTGATTGATTGAATTGTATCGCTGTTAGAATATCATCCAGATACGCGAGGTGGATTTTCTAAGGTGTTATTACTATAACTAGTCCCCAAGAAATTTTAATGCCTTATGTGAAAGTACAATCGATATGTAATAAAATTCATTCAACAATATCATTTTTATCTATACACATTTCTTTGATCTATATGTCTAGAAAAGTCCTAAGTAGCACAAAGCATACAATGATGCCATGTAAAATAAATAGAACTAATAATAATTGTTGTAGTATTTTTTTTGTCTGGAGGCTTAAATAGAAAAATCTCTCAGAAAAAATTTTTCTTTAGGAGGCATGTTTTCCATTAAAATGGCCGGACAGACAAAGCCCAAAAAATATAAGCGTTCTGAATATTTTCTCATCGTGATTATATGTGTACTCTCAGGATAATGTCTATTCTGTGACATTTTAATTTCCGGTAAAAAATTGGAACAGATTTGGAGAGGACGGAAATAAAGAGCTACAATTTTCTCTATATTATGTATGAGTTTTGTTTTCATACTATATTTGGATCATTGAAATTTAAAAATTTAAAGAAAAAAGGAAAAATGAATTGAATGATATGAATGAAATGATTGAATATGTCTGCGCGTACTGCACTAGTCCTTACTTGTGTACTTTTGTTTGATATTTCTCTCTAAGTGCACACAAAAGTTATATAAAAAGAAGAAAAAAAACCCAACAGGGGTCAAGAGACAAGGATCAATAATAACGAAATCAAAAAGTATATTTCTCCATCATCAAAATTTTTAGCAATTTCCATTAAAATCAGTAATTATATTTAATTTATCGTAAAGAAACACAATGGTCAGTTTTGATAATTATCCTTTTATATCTGACTAGACCGATGCCCGTTTATGATTCCTCTGAAGTTCTTTTCAATCACACAGATTTTGAAATTTGAATAAAAAGAAAAAAAACACCTGATTTAACTGTTTTAATCATAATTATTTTCAGGAGCATCTCTAGCCCAGCTGTCAAATCTGGTTCATCTGGATCTTTCCCACAACTTCCTGCGTTCTTTATCAGCTGAGCCGTTGAAGTCTCTTAACTTGCTGACCTCGCTGTTTCTTCACGACAACGACATATCGATGATCGACGATGGTGCCTTAACGATACATAAAGATCTACAACGATTTACAATTGAAGGTGAGAATGTTTAAGATTAATCAAGAATTAAGATTAAAACATGAATGTTTATTATAAATTACATCGATCATTTGTCTCTATCCATACTGTTATCTATTTTAAAGTGTTTTCTATTAATTTTTATATTCCTGTTTGTTTTTTAATTTTATTTTTAGATCAACAAATAGTACATACTACAAATAGTATAGACTTAGAATGTAACTAGTTAATGTACCAATATCGTTAACTACAGATAAGAAATATGTTAATAGAACAAAGAGATGTTATTTTATATAATTAGTAACTGATTACTAATTATCACAATATAAATGTTTGTGTGGCTTTCATGTTGAAACGTCTGATTTGGTTAAAAAACAGACCCAAGATACAATACCAAAAGCACAATCAACAAGTTTTATTCCAGGAAAAAATATCTTTTTGAAGACGGGATAATTGTGTGTGGAATCGCAAGCTTGCTGTTTATTATAAAAAGTAGTATAGTATATAAATAACGGTAACAGTTAATGTTATTGAACATCCATCACTATCGCCATCATCAGCTTAATACGTTCCTACTGTTAGATGCGGTGGGAATTCTCTTACATGGAGAGTTTTGGGCATCACGACCACGGCCATGGCCAGGTTGGTTGGTTGACCATGCTGGCTTAGTGCAGATTGGTGGATGAGTCATGTTCTTGAATTCCGTGATTCTAGAATATGCCGGCTTCTTCATTTGTTTCAACGTTGTAAGTTAGTAAGTGCAAACTCCACACATAACTTGAAAAATCTCTGGTGCAGGGCCGAGCGAGATTCAAGCCCGGGAATGTCAGTTTGAAAGTCGTAAGGGCTACCATTGAGCCGCACTTACTAATTTACGTTGAAGATTTGAATTTTCGTTTGTGATGTAATTGAATCGGTATTGCATATGTCTTAAATTTAATTTTACGCAAAAAGGTTTTGTTTTTGTTTAAATAACCGATGGGTTGTGTTCCATATACCATCTGATAACATCTCAAATTTAAAAATGTAATTTCCTACCTCACATAAATAACTGGAAGACGTCCACTGCTGAACATAGGCTTCCTCCATAAAACTCCATCCATAAAACACTTTAGACGTTTATCATGGGTTTGCCATAATCACCAGGCTTGGCAGACAGCTTGGTAAAGATTTTAATATACCAAAGAGAATGCTCCTGTCCATTCCCTGGATATTTGTTTAGCCAGCTCCACGGGAAGACATGGAGTGGTCCTACTCTCACACCACTGGGACTACATGAATTCCTAACTCAGTTGATTGCCATTCCATTTGGACAGCAATATTACTGCAGTAGTTTACTAGGTGGTAGGACTTTTCTGCAAAGTTCATCTAGGTAGGTACCACTGCTTTGCCAGTTATTCTGCCGCTAAGTAGTAGTGTGCAAGCACTAGTGTGTTCCGTATTAAAGGGCACTGTAGCTAGTGAAATCACTGAGTAATTGAGACTTCATGATTTGATCTCACAGTCGAGTTATCTTATTACCAGACTGTGCTGATGTCTCAGGATGATGAGCGCAGAGTGACACTGTTCTGTTATGGGTGGCCGTGTCGCTTAACATCAGGAGAACAACTAGCTCACCACATCATTCAATATCATAAAAAGCATTTATAAAGATGAGTTAGTTACATTGGTTAGGCAGAAAAGTCTCCAAAAAATGTTTCATAAATATAAGAAATGCTCGAATCGTTCAATAGTGATAACGATACTAACTTGCCAAGTTGCCGCAGCGGATCTACAAAGGGCTCCGATTGAAGGTAATGATGGCAGCGTGATACGCATTTTTATGATACACACCGTTGTGGAAAATGATCAACATGTATTAATCTTACCTACATGCTATATAGAGGCATTTCCATAGAAGCATCGATTTTTAGAGCACCTAAAGTAAGTAAAGAACTCCCATGGGATCAACAACGAACAGAGCATCTATTCTTTTTAGTTTTTTTTTTTTTTTTTTTTGTTTATTTTAGTTCTCTTAATGTAAAATTTTACTCGAGGCCGAAATCATTAAAAACATTTTTTCGACGTCAGTAATGTGACGTGTCTAATCATATGAAAGAAATAGAAAATAAAACGAAAAATAGGAATGACAAAACCAAACTTAATTACTTAAGTAATTTAGTTTTTCTAAAATTAAATCGTTCTAATGACTCCAAAAGTTATTTACGAACGTAGTCCTCCAAATTTTTAGTAATGAAAACACCTTTTTTTTTACAATAGACTGAATATCAAGAGCAATGGCCGGATAAGATATTTATTTGATATCCACATTTCATCAATAAGATAAAAATCTCGCAAATGTTGACTTAAAATTATTATATATGGTTTTCAACTATAGATAGAGAGCTATAGAGATCCCGTCAAAAAAAGAGCTATGACAGGCCTGAGTTAAAATACGTCCACTGCTAAACGTAGGCGTAGGCGTAAGTCCTCCATATAGCGCCACTATACTAGCGTGCTAAAAAAATAACCTGCTTGCACTAAATTATTACACTCGCCTTTTGACTATGACACCCATCAACCCAAAAGGTTAGCGGTGCTCTGGTTTAGTGTGTCACGGTGAAATATTTGTCGATACCAGCATCGTCTAGTGTGACGGCGTCTTTGTTCCCTTCTATACGTTATTGCGATGACTCCACTATTCTGTCCATTGTGAACGATTCTTTATGATGTTTTTTTTGTACGAAATAATCTTGGCTCTAACACTTTTGTTGGTGTTGTAATAATATATTGTTGTGGTGTTATTGCGTTGCAAACTATGGATCTCATGCAGTGTGTCAAAGCTATATAAGCTTAGAGAATAATACGGAAGACTGAAAGATAACTTTTTTATTTCTCTTCGGAATATATGCTTGAAGTTACCTGATCAGAGGAAGGAAAGTAGTACTTTTATTCCCTGGGAAACGATTTTTCCTTGCTGTCAAATTCAAAACAGGCAATCAAAGAGAATATAAACACTCACGTTAAACAGTCAATTTAAAAACTACGCCAGATCTATCTTACTTTTTATAGAGCCCCTCTTGCACCGTAAAATTGTAAAAATTCTGGAAATTTAGCCACCAAGAAGTGTTCCGGTTTAAAGGGCACTGTAGTTAGTGAAATTGAACTGGACATATGAGACTTTATAACCTAGTCTCATTGTCTAGTAATCTTATTATTAGACTGTGCTGACATCTCAAGATGACGTGCGCAGTGCAGTGTTACGAAAAACTCTATGTGGGCACCCGTATCGCTTAATATCAGGTGAACGACTAGCTTATAGTAACATTAAACTTAATATAAATAATAATTTAAGCTCATTCTCTGCTCTCTATCTTCTATCTCTATCTCTCGCAGTCATCTTCATCTCTTTCCATACTCAGCCTTAATTATTTAATTATAATTCATTTTGCTAACTTTTTCGACTTGAGTAGTATGTATCCAAATCAGTTTACTCTATTAATAATTACTGTACCTAATTCGCTTTTTTTCGCGTTATTCTATAGAGGTACAATTAAAGTGAATGTTAGCCAATAGACCTTCGTTTATAAGCTGCTTTACTGATTGTATAAACATTTTTAACATCGCTCTCGGAATTCCTATTACGCACATTTTACTAAAACAAAAATCCATTTTCCTTATCGCTTCTATGGAATATCGTATTCAAGGTTTTTTAAACCTTTTGCTATTTCAGATGATACTATACAACTAAATATTTATTTTAATATTAAAACCACATTCAGACCTTGGATTTGAAATTATCTTCGATCGCTAGCTTATAAAAGCTCAATTAATTTATTCTTTACGACGTGAGTGGACTCCAGTCGACTGAGAACTGTAAGGTGGATAGACAAGTTGCATCAGTAGATTCTCAACCATAACCAGTCTCACACTAATATTATAAGGGCGAAAGTTGGTATGTGTGTATGTGTGTTTGTTACTCCTCCACGATCAAACGGCTGAATGGATTTAGATAAAATTCGGTACCACGATAGCTTATACACTAGATTAACATATAGGCTACATTTTATTAAAAAAAAAAATTCCCGTGGGATGGTTAATAATTAAATGATTAAAATACTTTTTATGCGCGTATACGGGTAAAACCGCGGGGCGTAACTAGTAAAATATAATGTGTAAATCAATAGCCTTTCGTGTTTTTTTTTTTTTTTTTTGGAAGACCAAGCTAAAATATATTAGACGAGTTTAGCCCGCAGCTTCGCCCGCGGCGTGGCCTATGGGAAAATAATTCAACCACCCATTTCACCCTCTTAAAGGTAGAATTTAAAAAAATCCTTTCTTAGCGGACGCCTACGCCATAACATATATGTGCATGCCAAATTTCAGCCCGATTCTTCCAGTGGTTTGGGCTGTGCGTTGATAGATCACTATGTCAGTCAGTCAGTCACTCAGTCACCTTTGAGTTATATATTATAAATAGATAGATATTCTAATACCATACCTCATATGTCCTCAGGGTTTAAAAAATTAAAGGTTCAATGCTTATCGTAGGTGGAGTTTTATAGGGGAGGCTTGTATTCAGCTGTTGGCGTCTTTCGGCTATTTATGATAATTATGATGAGTGCTTTGAATGTTCTGTCAACTTCTTGCAGACGTAAAATGTCACTAGCGAAAACGAAACAGGGCTAATATACCTATTTATAAAAGGGCCCTAGTGTCGTATTCTCTTTCTAGACAAATACAGAACGCTGTAAGTTTTAGTACTAGTAGTACTAAGATGACACACATTTTAAAATGTGGCTTGATAAACACGAAAACGTTTAAACTGCAAGAAAAAAACGGGCTCTGATAATGTGTTCATCCAAGAATCATTTTATTCTTGAGTATAAATATATTTGAATTTTTTTTCCCGTGTGACATAGAAATAATTTTAATATTGAGCTGACGAGTCAATTAATAAAATTATTTTGATTATCAACCAAATTTGATGATAAACTTGTACCTAGTTACAAGGTGGTATATAGTTAAAAGCTCTGATTACATATATAATATATATTACTCCAAAATAACAATAAAATCAACTTTTTCCATTATCTGATTCCATAAATCAAACCACGGTAATAAAACCTGCCAGTAAAAGCGAGATAACTTCATTTATAGCACTGTCTAAGTCTACATAGATTTCAAGGGTATATTTGAAGAAGCCTTAAGATTAAATGAATAATATCTGATAAAATCCGTTTATTTCTCAGACAACCCATTGAATTGCGATTGTCTCATGGCTGGATTTGCCAGGTGGCTACGAGAAGCAAAAAACCTACCACAGACCGACAAAGCAGCAGCAGTTTGCGCCACTCCACCTCACTTAGAAGGTGCCCTAATATCCCGACTATCGAAAAATAAACTCTGTGATGATAATGAACATATAGAAACCGATATTGACCCTAAAGTTAATACAATTACGGATGATAATAGAAAAGTCGCTGATGATAATACAGAGGAAGTGTATGAAGATAAACAAGATGGTTTGGATGATGAGATGTACGATGAAGAGTTGGATGTGCCGACGGAAGATGATCTGCCAATTTCCAAATCAAAGGTTAGTTATCCGTAGGAGAAAAATATGACTAGTTCTTAGCAAATATGAACATGTCAACGCAAGCTGATAAGACATACAATATCTTTTGTCGTTCATATAATTATATGGACTAATTCGTTTTTAGAAACGTCAATGTATAGAATATGAAGTAGATACGTGAGCTTTACTTCTGTACTCTTATCAAAAAAACACAGACGCACAAATAGAACACATTCTTAAACGGTTTAAGTGCATTTTTCAACTTATCTATCATCAAGCACAAATTTGTTCCAGCAGCCTAACTTGAGACAGCTGTTTCCCTATTTAAGCTTAGCGTAGTAGTGATAAAAGTATATAATTTACAAAGTCCAAAGTTACAGACAAACGAAACTAGATGGCGTTAGCATTAAAATAGTGTTTACTACTCGTGGTAGTGTTTGGTACGATAGTCTTGTGTGGTCTCTCAAAACTCCGTGTCAAATCAATATAGCCGCTGCATCCTATTGGTAGGAAGTTTTGTGGAAACGTGTTATTATTGCAAATATCAGCAAAAAAAAGTATGCAATTAAAACTTAAAATTCAAAGAAACACTGATTACCTTTTTACTGTCAAAGAGTCTTTGAAATCCATCTATCGAATTTCAAACTTAAAAATGTAAGCTTCTACACAAAACCTTGGAATTTAGAATACATGTAACCACATTTTTTATTTTTAAAACATCAACCGTTTTATACAGGTGAACCTTATAGATGCATTTTACGATAATGAAGAGGTCTACTTATCTTGGGCAGTAGACCCGATGTCTACTCATCGGTACAGATGTTCAGGAGTGACTGCATCCAGGGTTCAAGGTCTACCGAAGCACGCGGCGTGCCATAGAGCGGCTCCAGGAAATGTCGTTTTGAGAGGGCTGAAGATCGACCCAATTGACCAGTATACGTAAGTACTCTAATTTCACCTTCCTCTTTGTATAGGCCAGTGATAAGATCTGGTGTCAGAATTTTTAGGCAACTTAAAGGCTTCTATCTTAGCTTAACGACTGTTGCCTTAATACTATTCCAAGCACAATGTAACACATGTCACGCTCAGATGTAAATATGTACCACTTCTTGTTAGTCCCATCCAATGTAATAGTGACAGCAAATTGCTTAGATTGGTTAGTCAAGCTTTGTAGAACTTAAGAAAAAAGTTACTTTATTTATTTATATAGGCTTCTTGCGCAGAAATTCTATTACACTTAAGTACTTTAATTTTAGCTCGAAAATTTGAACAATTTTAATACCAATCAGAAATGTATAAATCGGACATTTTCAGGGTATAATTTCTTGCTCCGCAACTCTCCAAAGGAATCAGAATTATTTCATTTCCTCTCGAGCCGCTTCGAATAGATTAGGTACTTACTTATTTCCTTGAAATTAATTTCTATTATTTTGTCACTTCAGATGATGGTTACAACTTTGTGACGTTTATGTATTAAAGTAATTTTGTCGTTTGGTTTTAGATTTCCATGTTAAAATTGTAGTGTATTGTGGGGCTTTTATTAATCCAAAATTTGTTCATTTTGAAACTTGGCCATCTCATCTCTTCCATACATACTTAAGTATGTATGGAAGAGATCGTTTTTAGCGATGAGTCCGCCCATTGTACTATAGCTTTAAGTTTCATCTTCTGTAAATGTTTATTTTTTTCTGGTATATAATAAAGAATTTTTGTATTGTATTGTATGCCATTTTTTTTGGTACATTTTAGCTGGAAACCTTTAAACCGTAGGAAAGTACAAAATAGTAGGTGTTAGGAGTTCAGAAAAAAAAATCTAAACAATGTAAATAGGGACATTGGTAAATGGCAGGCTAGTAAACGACATCAAAACCAGAATACAATTGAATGCTCATTTTCACTATATTACTTTACCCATTAACCCTTTGCTTCTGTGGTGTGGTGGTCGGCTCATAGCCCGGAGGCGGCGGGCTCGATTCCCGCGGCAGGACAAGTATTTGTGCACAGAAAAAAAAGCGCAAATACTTGTTCTGTGTCTGGGTGTTGTGGGACCATGGTCCTAGTAGTTCCTGGGTCCCTAGACACAGGGAATCCTATTTAGGGTCCAGGATCTATGTATGTGATCGTTGGGCATTATTATTATCATTATTACGTTTTATAAACTTGGTCAAAAATAAACTTGGCCACTGAAACGAGAGAGCTCCACTTTTGTTTATTTTGAGCGATTTCAGCCTAGTCCAGAGTCTGGAAGTTTTATTGCGTCCGATAGCGATAACTGGGGCTCCCGACCGGCCTATATCCGAGTGGGTGTAGGCCGGTCCGTGGTGGTAAGTAGCTGTCTCCAATACGCTGGTTTGACCATGTTGTATGTTTAGATAAAGATCAGATGGGAAAATAAGCGCACCTAGGAAAAGTATTTCAACTTTTCGTAATAAACATAACATTCATGTCTTATTCCACCCACACACCATGCTTGAATCTTCCCCTTCCTGTCTTTCTCAGATTCTGCATAGCTCTAGAAGAGATGGATAACGCGGACAACCCCATTGCGCTGGTTCTTGGATGTAGTAAACCTCAAGTTGTTCGGAAAAGGGTGAGCTTTGCGACTGCCGTGCCTGTGGTCATAACAAGACCTCCTGAAATGGCGAGGCCTGATAACTTAAGGTAAATTTTCAATCTATCTCCTTTGATTTGAGGTAATCCAGGTGTAGTAGAAATTTGATTCTACGTTCATAATTAGGACGGCTAAAGAATGCAATGCCCTGCCAGCGTCTGTGTTTCCAGCAAAATATGACCCGGAGATGTTCAGGTGCTATACCTTCGACCGCATCGTCGCTTTCCATCAGGTGAGAGCGTGGTCAAATGCTAGACAAAGTTGATGTAAAAAAAGCGTATCACGAGCTGTGCCAGTAATTTCTTTAATAAATAGATAAACGTACACGTCGATAATGAGAGCTTATAAAGAATCACATAATAGCTACACCAGCTACACAGGCTAGCCCTCATAATGTTTGTATGCCCTTCGACAATAACTAAATATATTACAACAATTTGGTGCTTTTCACTCTTCACAACAGAAACCAATTCACGCAATTCAAAATTAATTTATTTGTAGTATTACTATAGGCATATATGTTTTACTTGTTTCCAGAGTCTCCGAAGTCAGATCGAATGTGACCAGTGATGGGGTACTTACAGTACTCGTATCTATCATGGGTTTACCCAAAAGACCCCAGTTTGGTCTCCCAAGATCCCAACGCCTTTCCAACGACATTCGATACCCAGCCATACCCAACTGCTACGTTGTTTTAGCTGTTCTTTCTAGGGGTTCTTTAATGGCTCAAAAAGACACTCCTTGCCAGTCAACTTTAGAAATATCCATGGAAGGTTTCATCCTTGGACCGTACGAAGTATGTGCAACGTTGTCAAAATTCAAAACCGAAGATATGCATCCTATTTGCGTCGTGCCCCAAGTTTTGGGGTCAGGGTCTTTAGAAATGAGGACGGGGTTCAAGAATTTGAACACGGCGTTGATTGGTGTAGCTCTTGGGTTAATGGTTATTATTATTGGCTTGGTATGGTTTGTTAGGAAGATGCTTAAGAAGCCAGCGGATTTTGAGCCTCATAGGTGCTTTAGACCAGAAACGGTTCAGGAAGAACCTGCTAGAGCAAGCTATGTGATGTTGACTGCGACTTCGAAAGTGTAATATTAATATTGAGGGCTTAAAGAAAATTAACTAGTCTTTGGATATTGTTGTAGTAGTTTTAGAAACGTTAATTTTTTCGGTGGCTAAAAAAAAAACTTACGTAGAGTAAAAACTGTAATCGACACAGTTTTTACTCTACGTAAGTTTTTTTTTCATTTTGACAGGCTTATTGGTTTTATTCAGTTACACAGGTTATTTGTTGTTTGGTCTTTGTTTAATTTCACCATTCCTGTAAAAAAAAATATTTGACAGTTGAATCGACATGTTAGATTATTTTGGTATAATTATATTTTAAATAAAATCGGTGCTAAATCAATTTAATTCAAAAGCGTTTGGTTTCCCTTGAGTCGTACTTTGTTTTAGACAATTACTGGAATTAGAATTACAGTTCTGCAAAAATAAACAGGTAGTTTTAACGTACATTAAAATGTTAACATGTTCAATTTAAGCAAATATTTCAGAGAATTCAAGAGTTTTGTTTATTATTGTATTAATTTAGAGATATAAAACTGTGAGACAGTAAAATGTTGAATTCTAAGAAATTATGTTTACAAACCTCTCGTCCGCGATAAGATAATATTATGTTTTAAAAGTGATCGTATGAAATATTTCTAAGTATTCATGTATTAAATGTATATTTTTAATGTTGTAAGACTAATATGATTATGTAATTGATTATTTAAAAGGACTTTGACATAAGTATGGTTTTCGTTTATCATTCATTGATTATCATTGATATCATTGGTTGATTTTACATTATATTATTAAGGTATAACTATATATATAATAATATTAAGGAGACAAAAATGCTTATTTATTGTATAATGATAAAGTCCTTTTTATTTGGTAATTAATAGTTAGTTATTAGTCTAAAAATGACTGATTTGTTAGACTAAGATTAATTGAGCTTGTACTAAAACAAAAGTATGTCTTCCGTGAAGGTATTCTTTTTTTTAATACTAATATATTAACACGAGGCTGCGTATATTAAGTTTTATTGAATTAAATATTATTTAATTTTTATATACACGGTGAAATTTAATTCGTTCTTTTCCTTAAATGTATCTACTCAGACCACTATAGCATGATCATAGACGTACAAGGTGCAATTAATTTATTTTTTAATGCCTTCCAAAATATTTAAATAACAGGCGAAATGTCTTTTTAGCGCTGCACACAGGGTGGGCACCGGCTGAGCGCTAAATGCGCGTAAATGTTTCTAAGGTAATAAAACCTGCTTTGTTCAATGTCGCAAGGCTTTTCTTCAGAGTTTGAATTCGCAGTAATTTTATAATACGTAGATTTAAGTTATATTTCATAAATACTTTTGGTACCTATTTAGTTATATAGGAGCATTCTTTAGCATGGATTGAATACATACATTTAAGGAAAAGAACGAATCAAATTCCACTGTGTATAAATTAAAGTCAAACTTAGTCTATTCTTAGTCTTTTCAAAGTCAATGGAAGTTGTATTTTATAATTAATAAAACACTAATGATAAGCTAATTTTTATATAATATAGGTATATCACTTTTGTTTCATTTGCTTACTCAAAATTGTTTTGTTTTAAATTTATCAGAAGCAAACAAATAGACCGCCACCTGATGGTAAGTGGTCACCTTTAGCCTGGCGTGGCTTAAGGGCTACTATACAAATAGCGGCTGCCCGCGACTTTGTTCGCGTAGAAGCAAGCCCGTTTCTTGGTCTAGCCATAATGCATTTTCCCAAATGTTCTTTCAACAAAAAATGTATATTGGAATATTAACAAAAACTAGCTAAATCCATACGCTTGAAAAAAAACTCAGAAATTAATTATTATTTTTATGTGGTAATGTCTCATATAATAAAAATTGAATGCTGTTTGTTACAAAACTAAAAAACTTAATCATTGAGTTTTTTTTATTGTTTTCTGTTTTATTTATCTAATTAAATATAAAGTTTCATCTAGTTGTACTCTTATAAACATCAATATTTAATTTATATTTTTATAATTAATATATGGTAACAATATTTATTTTTGTAAATTTTTCAATATTACTTAGAAACATTTTTCATCATGTAAGTATATTAGTATGACTGTTACAAAGCAAAACTCTATAATATAATAAAATATATGACAGTTTTTGTGGTGTGGTGGTTGAGCAGGTCGGCTAATAACCCAGAGGCTGCGGGTTCGATTCCCGCGGCAGGATAAGTATTTGTGCACAGAAAAAAGCGCAAATACTGGTTCTAAGTCTAGTTTTGGAGACCATGGCCCCCGTAGTTCCTGAGTCCCTAGACACAGGGAATCTTAGTTAGGGTCCAGGATCTATGTATGTGATCGTTGGGCGTTATTATTATTATTATTTAATTCAAAAAGCTACTTATGAGTTACGATGATATAACAGAAACGATCAGCTTTTATATTTTACTATCAAAACGGTTCATTTAGTTCATTCATTCGCTCATTATGTGAACGAACACCACAACTGCTGGCCACAAACCTTTTCAGCATAAGTATAGCCTGTTTACACTTAGTCGGAAATTGTTATTACTTTAGTTCGTAAGGTTATTCTATAACATGCGTCGTACGGTAATCAAGCTTTATAATTTGCTTTGTAATTAAAGTTAACACATTAAGCGCCCGTTCATAAGTAGTTGGGGAATTTAGGAACGTAATATTGTCACATCTAGATATCTTATGGTGACTGCAAAGTCATTGATTACGGAATTATCTACGTGTTTCATACATTTTGATGGCGACTCTCTAATCATTCTTTCTTTCTCGCTCTTTATATATATCTCTCTCTTTGTCGCTGATATAAGGAGAGTCCAGCATCTGTGTTACACCTTGCCAATGCCTGAGAAACTTGTGGAGGACAGATGGTATTTTAAATAATTTTTTTCACACTACTTCAAGTGCCTTTGTGAACAGTTCTTTAGAGACAGCTGTTATGTAAATGTGGGAAGGACTTCGGTTCTGCTTTAATTAGTTTGTATTGTTGTAAATAAGTAATTAATTTATGACCAGCTATTTTTGATTTTTTGAATAAATGAATTAACATTATTACGGTATTTTTGTTTCCTTTAAAGTACACATGCAAAAGTAATCTTTAACTTTAACGTCTGTCGTCTTAAATAACAACAGAGATCGAAGGTTTCTCTGAATCACGTTAGCGCCATTTTGGGGAAAATTATTTTTCGATTTGGGGAAAATTGGAATATAATATGGCGCCCCTGGTCGGCACTCAGTTATAAATAGAAATACATCGTAGCGATTAATACTTTGCCATCTGTACGTGATCGATTCGTATTTGCTACTGTCCAGATTGAATGAGTACCTATGCAAGGAAGGACAGGCCTTTCCCATCGAAAAAAGGTCAAAAGAAGTATTTTAAGCTAAATTTAACTTTATTTCGTGATAACAAAAGTTGCTATTTACATAAATGTCTTTGCGGAGTGCGTAGCTTATCAGTTCAAAATGGCTACGCTACTATGTAATAAATGAAAGTAGGCATAATATAGTGAATAAGGAAGGGCAACACATTCTTCCAAGACATTCGGCATTCGGCAATGAATCCAGTACATTGACACCATGATTCACTGAAGCCGAAGAATGACGCAGTCTGACGCCACACACGCAGTAAAATGTCAAGGATCCTAGTTCTGGTATAGTGTGGGAGGCAACGGAAGAGTTTTACAAGGTGAGATTGCTGTGTTAATTAATTTTTGAAACTATACAGTATAGAATTATTTTTACTAACTTTGCTATATAATTATATTTGTGTACATTTCACACAGCGCCATCTAGCCCCAAACTAAGCAAAGCTTGTATAGGAACTAGATAACTGATAGAATACTTAGATAATTGTTTTGTTTGTAAACATAGAATACAATATGACGGCGGCAACGTCCAGTTATAAACTATGCACAGCGATCGAGCACCGTAATTTACCCTGTGGCGGCATTAAGTTTATTACAGTGGCAGTACCGGCAACTGTCATGGCGCCCCTACCCGTCTGGCTATAAAAAAGGAGCGCTCGGTGTACTACAGATCATTCTTGTTCCAGACACGGCGCGGTGTGGACATGCTGAAGGCCTATAGTTATATAGGTTGCAATCTACCCACAACCCGTTTCTGCCCACATCAGAAGTGGGATTACCCATTTCTACATCACTCTTCAAGCAACGCGAAACGTGACGTGACGTGAATGATGACGTGACGGCGGGTGATACTAATATCAAATTTAGTTGAGGGTTAACCCGGACCAGTGAAAAAAAAAAGAGAATAAAAGTTATGGTAAAAAAAGTAATGATTCGTGAGAGAAAAAAAAAGAGAAAAAAAAGGGTAAGAAAAAAGTTTTAAAAAAGTGAAAAAAAGAGAAAAAAAAGAGAATAAAAAGGAAAAAAAGAAAGAATGTAAGAATGATGACAAAAAAATGTGTCTGAATGCTAAAGGGATAATCTATCCGGTCTAGCACTAATTGGTATTAGTTGGAAAGATGATTTTTGGTTGCTAAAGGGATATTTATCCGGTCTAGCACTATCCGGTCCATTTTTTATAAATGAAGGGATAAGGTAAATGATGATTTTTGGTTGCTAAAGGGATATCTATCCGGTCTAGCACTATCCGGTCCATTTTTATAAATGAAGGGATAAGGTATTAGTTTGTTGATTTTTGGTTGCTAAAGGGATATCTATCCGGTCTAGCACCATCCAGTCCACTTTTTGCAAATGAATGGATGCTGATGGTCCTGAAGGGTTAACCCTTCAACTACAACTCTTTGTAAATGGCCTTTGTGGAGAGGAGACCAGGGTTAACCCTGACGATGACTGGAAGGTTAAAATACTTTTGACTAATCAAATTGAAAAATAATGTTTTGAATTTGACTTAGACTCCAAGTTTAACTCAATTTAATTGTCAGGATGACAACGCTGATGAATAACGCCGATACTTATGTCCCTCACCAGGTACAAAGTGAAACTAAGCGTACGAGGACGTACGCACGTCAGTATGGCCGTGACGGCGGCAACGTCCAGTTATAAACTATGCACAGCGATCGAGCACCGTAATTTACCCTGTGGCGGCATTAAGTTTATTACAGTGGCAGTACCGGCAACTGTCATGGCGCCCCTACCCGTCTGGCTATAAAAAAGGAGCGCTCGGTGTACTACAGATCATTCTTGTTCCAGACACGGCGCGGTGTGGACATGCTGAAGGCCTATAGTTATATAGGTTGCAATCTACCCTACCTACTACCCGTTTCTGCCCACAAATATAACACCCAGATCCAAAACAAACATCCACGTTCATCACACAAATGTTTGTCCTTGAGAGGAATCGAACCTACGACCTACAGGCTAGAAAGCAGAACTACTAACAACTGCGTTATCAGGCCAGTCAAATAAAATAACTCAAAATAAGATTTTACATGCAATCTTGTACATCTATTGTGGTCCATTTTTGCGGTCTACGACTTTGGCCTATGATGATTGTGAATAGTACCTACTTTTTACTGACTATCATCTGGAATTCTTTAAAAGGTTTATTAATAAGACTAGTTGCGCCCCGCGGTTTCACCCGCAGATTAAAGGCATTTTAATATGCTCATCCCACGGGAACATTTCACTTTTCCGGCATAAAATGTAGCCTTTATGTTAATCCTGTGTATAAGCTATTTTGGTACGATATTTCATTCAAATCCATTTAGCCGTTTGAGCGTGGAGGAGTAACAAACATACACACAAACACACATACAATCTTTCGACTTTATAATATTAGTGTGATTAGTGTGATTGTCTAAATGTTTCGGCTAATTAGTTTGTTGTTATGTAGTTATAATAAAGTAAAAGTTATTAGAGGTTGCGATTTTTGCAAAATATCGAAGACGAGAAGAAAAGAAGAAGAAAGATAAAGCCATCCTAACCAATCTGTCGGTCAGCTCTCTTCCTATATTGTTTCGTATTTGCATTCTAGTGTCGTTAGCTAGTGTGAATTTGCCTTATTTTTCTGTCTCGTATTTATTTTGTTTACACTTTTGTGCGCGATTTCGTGCCGAGACTGAAGTATATAATGAAGTATCTAATTTGTATGCGACTGTAAGTAATTGTGAAAAATATCAATAATATATCTACACTAAGAGGATTTTTGTAAGAAAAAAAACTAGTTAGCTTTTTCCACCACAGACATCCACCAAAAGCTAAAAAAAAAACTAGATTTACCACAAAATTATAGTAAATCAGGTTTATTTGTACATATTAGCGTTTACTTTTACGTCTAAATATATATAACTGAAAGGTGACTGACTGACTGACTGTCATAGTGATCTATCAACGCACAGCCCAAACCACTGGACGGATCGGGCTGAAATTTGGCATGCAGGTAGATGTTATGACATAGGCATCCGCTAAGAAAGGATTGTTCGAAATTCCACCCTCAACAGGGTGAAATGGGTCGTTGAACTATTTTCCCATAGGCCACGCCGCGGGCGAAGCTGCGGGCAGAAGCTCGTTTTCATATATGCCAAGTATCTAATTTGTATGCGAAATTAAGTAATTGTAAAAAAATATTTATAATTATTCTATAGCGACTGTAGGTAAATGAAATAAATAATATTTAAAATAAAGCTACAATAAGATTTTTGTAAGAAAAATATATTAGTTTTTTTTATTATTTGTGTACATTTCACACAGCGCCATCTAGCCCTAAACTAAGCAAAGCTTGTATTATGGGAACCAGATAACTGATACATTACATAGATACTTTTTGTTTGTAAATACATACATAGAATACAATATCACACCCAGACACGGAACAAATACTTATGTTCATCACACAAATGTATGTCCTGAGCGGGAATCGAACCCACAACCCCCAGTTCAGAAGGCAGGGTTACTACCAACTGAGCTATAGGGCCAGTCACTAGTTAGTTATTTTCACCACAAAGATCGATTAAAAGCTAGAAAAAATACTAGATTTACTACAAAATCAAATTAAAAAATTAAACTAATTGAATTTTACATAAGCGTTTGCTTTTCATAATATGCACAATACATTTTATTCTGAAAATATTTATTAAAACAGTTTTCAGATGTCTTTTCAAATAGCTAAATTTGGTATCATCTGTCTGGATGTTGATACTAGTAAATATCGCAGATTCATTTTGTCGGTAGTTATTTTTAATGGAGGTGTATTTACCCCGAAATGATAGATAATGTAATACTTTTTTTTTAATATTTTGGCTCCACACTTTTGTGTATTTAGCCAGTGTCAAGTAATTGATAATTTATCAAGTGAATGATATTTCACGCAAATATGTGTCAAGTCACAGTCGAAGTCATCAAGTCAAATCATAGTCACGTCATAGTCTAGTCAAATTCATACTCCTATTAAAGTGGTGGCAACTTTACTTGAAGCTTCTATGGAGTTTGGAAACAACACGAAAAGAAACGTTTCACCATCATTATACCATTTTCCCACACTCACGCCTGTGATTCAGCACTTAACGAATAGAATGCCACCAATTTTATGGACTAACACTGAAAATAACCCAAGTTTTGGAAAATAATACAATGCGGTGACGTAATCTCTTTCGCTTTCCCGCCAAAACTCCAATGTAATACTTTACAGGGAATAAGAAGGAAGTTTGCCCCGACGCCATTTACGGGTTGAGTTTGATAAAATTTAATAATAATATTTGACTAGTCTGGTAGCTCAGTTGGTAGTAACCCTGCCTTTTGAGCTGTAGGCTGTGGGTTCGATTCCCACCCAGGACATACATTTGTATGATGAACATAGGTGTTTGTTTTGTGTCGTGGTTTTATATTGTTTTCTATGTATGTATTTACAAAAATAAAATCTATGAACAGGTATCTAAGTATTGTATCAGTTATCTGGTTTATATCATAGTATAAGCTTTGGTTAGTTTGGGACTAGATGGCGCTGTTTGAAAGGTCAATAAATATTTATATGTATTTTAAAAAATGTTAGAAACGTTTGGTACTCAATTTTTAACTAGTTTTTCAAAATATGAGTTGGTGAAATCGGTCAAGAGATTGTTAAGGTAAAGGTCGTGTAGATTATGAAAAAAAAAAATTGTTTTTCATAAAAGTGCTCGTAAGATCTAATATTTGCAGAACTACTAGCAGATAAATCGTATAAAAACTGTAAATGTATTTTTAAACATTAACGTTAACCTTTATACCTATTTTATTTATTTAAGAAACTGTAAATCCCAATAAAACAACGATAGTACCAAAATGTCAATAAAGTGCGCGGGCGCATGCAAAATAAATAGAACAAAACACTATCAACTACTGTGTTAAGATATCAGTTGTGATCGAGACGTGATGGCGTACGGACGTGCCATTTGCTTATTACTCCTATCAATTTGTTTAGCGGCAAACGCAAAAGTGTTTACACGATGCCAATTGACACGAGAGCTGCTCAAATACAGTTTTCCAAGGACGTTTCTCAGTAATTGTGAGTTGATATGTTATGTGTGTTTATTTTGATAGTGAACAGGCTATTGTTTGGGCGAGATAAGGTCTCCCGCACACTCGTTACAATAGTTGCTAGCAATTGTGGTCGCCACTAACTGTTTGTACTGCGGAAATCATTATGGGGAAGCGTGATATTATAATAATTCTTTTCAGTTCGTAAAAATAAAACAATTATTTGTAATGATTTTATGTTCTTATGCTATATCTTGGACATATTTAAGGTTAAGTATTTAGATTTATCAACTTTTCAGAGACACCCTTTTTGTTTCCCTAGCAATTGACCCGTTTTCTCGCAAAAACTCTAAGTTTTCCAAAATAAAAACTCTTATAATTATAAGATCTTGCTATTATAAGCAATCAGTATGTAAAATTCATCAAAATTTGTACATGCGTTTAAGCGTGAAAGTAATACAAAGTACAAACAAATGAATAACGTTTAACTTCCACTAAATTATAAATACGGATAATTGAGTTATCCCATCAAAATACATTGCTATTGAATTCTAATTTTATTATTGTTCTTAAATATTTATAAAACCTAATATGATTGAAACTATATCAAAGCAGTTTACTATTGTTGAGTTGAAATAATCGATGAGACATTTTTTTAAATCAATAATTAAACCAGTATCATTGACTTTGCGTAATCAACTGATTGAATTTAATATAATAAAAAAAAAACGAGTGTGCTTAAGACCACACGACTGAAGTAAAACTTCTTTAGTTCCATCTATCGGCTGGTATAACTTTGTTTTTGCTTTGTTTAATGTTAATGTCGCCATTTTGACAATTGTGAATTGTTATTTTCCCGGACATGCCAACATAATAATACAAATTTTTAGCTTTGTTATGGTCAAGCGTTCGTAATGAAGTTTTACTTCAAAAACGTAATCACTATTGGGATTTAAACCCCATATTTCTCTCATAACGTAGCTGCCATTGCCAATAAGTGGCGAGTCTACGCGGGGTCGATTCATGACTCATCATACTATGGGTTTTCCCAAAGGCTGTGTTTCAATTGTTTCATTGAATATAGCTACTCATTCAAAAACTAGATATTAGATACATTGATTTTTCGCAATTTTTTGGAACGAAGTTCCTTTACGCGCGTTGCGAAAGGGGGCCAGACGGAAAAAATTAAGACCAAAAATTGTACACACTTTTTGAAGCCGTGCGGCGTGCGCGTTTTTCTCTGTCTCTCTCTCTCTCTCTCATAGAAAGCAAGCCAGTTATTTTCGTTTCGTCTTCCTATTTCGCATTCATATTATATTAAATTTCTTTCTATTTACATTATGTTTGTTAATAAGAAAAAATATATTATTATAACTGAAAAAAAAAATTATTACAATTCCTTCATCGAAAGGAACTTCATTTTATCCGGGTGTCCCTTGACACCTCTCAAGTTTTTTTTACTATATTTGACTATTATTAATGTTGACTCTAAATTCTGAATTATTCATACTTTTAAGTCTAATATTTACATGCGTTTTAGGTTATTTTATTATAGCTTTGTGATTAATTTTTGATATTTTGGCTTATTTTGAAGAGTTTTATTTGTAGAGATTGTAGTTTCATGCTGACAAGGTTTAGTATAAGATTTGCATGCTGTGATAGCTAAACATGTACGGAAAAAAATATTTAATTACTTACCATCTTTTTTTTTTGAGGGGGTGGAAATGCCCTCGCACTTCGCATTCGCACCACCCCCGTGGTGGCAGGGAACTCAAACTATGTGGGACTCGAACCCACTAAAACCCCCCCGTGAGCCCTCGTCCTCCGTACCGGGGCGAGAAGAGGTCGCGACTGCAGTCCAGTCAACTCGCCCCCGGAGTTTGAATACGCTTTTGAATACTATGGAAATTTTCAACCGACTCCAAAAAAGGAGAATGTTCTCAATGCAGTTTTTATTATTTTCATATATATTTATTACTTCAGAAAACCGATATAGAATGTTTTTTTTATTTGCATCGATATACCTTCAGGTTTAAAAGGAATTTGATCAAAATCAGATTTGTAGTTCGGATTAAATCAAAATAATAAAAATTGGAAGGTGGTATATAAGGGATTTTCTGCAAGGTTTTTCTAAGTAGGCACCACCGCTTTACCAGTTATTCTGACGCCAATCAGTAGCGCGCAAGCCCTGCTGTGTTCCGGTTTAAAGGACGCTATGGCTAGTGAAATTACTGGGCAAATGAGACTTTATGACCTTATCTCACAGTCTAGTAATCTTATTGCTAGACTATGCTGATGTCTCAGGATAATGTGCAGTGTCACGCGAAACTATACTTTATAAGTAAAAAAAATATTTATGAATATGTTGTAGATATTTCATACAACGCCATCTAGCCCCAACTAAGCAAAGCTTGTACTATAGGAACCAGATAACCGATAGAATACTTAGATATTTTTCTGTCATTTTTAAATATATACATAAAATACAATATAACACCCAGACACAGAACAAAAATCTAAGTTCATCACACAAATGTTTGTCCTGGGTGGGAATCGAACCCACAACCAGTCAGAACTACCAATTGAGCTATCAAGCCAGTCAAATCATCAAAATCTATTTAGCTATTTGAGCATGAAAGAGTAACAAACATCCAAACATACAAACGCGTTTATAATATTAGTAGAATTACATCATAATTAAATCAAACCAAACTTATCACTCTAATTAAAATTGTGGGCTGCATTCCAAATTAACCTCTGACCGCAGGAGATAAGGTGATGTAATCAGTTCCAGTAGGTATTTGTGGAAGATACGGCAATTAATTTATACTTTGGGTATTTCTGATGATAAGAAATACGTTTATTAATACGGTAATAGTATCTACTATTTATTTGTAACTCATATTGTAAAGATAAAATGGGTCTATTCGCGCACAAAAATTATCCAAACATTATTTTCACTAACCTCGACGTTTCAACCAAGTTACATTACAATTAGTACATTACAGAGGGGACTGAATAGACCCGCTTTATCTTTACAATATGAAATAAATGACTTGTTCATTTATTTATGAAAAGTGAATTCTGCTGATAATATAATGTTTTTTTGATCGGGTTGTAATTGATTAGTCCGATAGAATTGATCATTAAGCCGGCATGTATTTTATGTACATAATTATTTAGCTATCAATTACCTCACAACGCGATAGTTGTGAGTTTGATTCCCGTCCAGAACAAACATTCGTGTGATGAACATCAATTTTTGTTGTGTCTGGGTGTTATATTGTATTCTGTGCATAGTAATAGTAATTATTAATAGTAGATAGATAGATAGATCGAAAATTCTTTATTGCATATTGTATTATGGGAACCAGATAAATGATACAATACTTAGATACTTTTTTGTTTGTTAATACATACATAGAATACAATATAACATCCAGACACAGAACAAACACCTATGCTCATCACACAAATGTTTGTTCTGGGTGGGAATCGAACCCACGACCCACAGTTCAGAAGGCAGGGTTACTACCAACTGAGCTATCGAGCCAGACTATGTTATGTTTCGATGTTAATTTATTTTTATTACTACTCAATTATATAATGCTTCTGTGTCTGGGTGTTGTGGGACCAAGGTCCTCGTAGTTCCTGGATCCCTAGATACAGGGAATCCTAGTTAGGGTCCAGGATCTACGTATGTTATCGTTGGGCCTTATATAAAAGAAAGTCGTGTGAGTTACACTATTTATAACTCAAGAACGGCTGAACCGATTTGGCTGAAAATTGGTGGGGACGTAGCTTAGAACCAGGAGACGGACACACGATATTTTTTTATCCCGTTCAACCACGTTTGTCTAATTCTTCCGTGCGAAGCCGGGATGGGTTAACTAGTAATATATATATATAAATAAATCACAATTTCCCTTGGTCCCATCCAGATCCAGATCCATTCACGCGTGATGCGATCATCACGCGTGAATGGATGAAACATTCACGATAATCCTTTTTTTTTGGGTTTATTGAAGGTTAATACGAAAGAAACAATAAAAAAATGTAAGTGGATAATTAGAAAATATTCACCACGCGGGGAAACTGCGGGGCGCAACTAGTCATTAACATATTATCATCATTTAAAAAATTAAGTAATCATTTATGAAGCGATACCGGGAAATTCACAAAAGTGATAATGCACATGTTTATTGTTTACTTAAAAGATAACTGACAAAGTGACAAAGGAATTTGTGACGCAATTTGAATACACACGGTTATATATATTTGCACTGTTGTGTAATAAGTAACTGTAAAAATAGCGTAAAAAATAGGTGACACTTGTTTTAGACCTTCCCACGTCCAATCTGAGGATTACTTAAGGTAACTTAATTTTATTGAAGTAAAACTTCTTTACCCACCACTTCTTTTCTTTAACTTCTTTTCTTTGCTTGACTTCGGGAGTAAGATGGTGAATGCAAGATGGACAGAAGTTGAACTTAATAATAATAATAATGTTTATTTCCAAAAAAGATACAAAAGTTTATGTATAGGTACACAAAGTATACAAAGAGAAACTTACCGTCTAAACATAATTTTGACAGGCCTGATAGCTCAGTTGGTAGTAGCTCTGCCTTCTGAGCTGTAGGTTGTGGGTTCGATTCCCACCCAGGACAAACATTTGTGTGATGAACATCGATGTTTGTTCTGTGTCTGGGTGTTATATTGTATTCTATATATGTATTTAGAAAAAAAAAAGTATCTATTATTGTATCAGTTATCTGGTTCCCATAGTACAAGCTTTGCTTAGTTTGAGGCTAGATGGCGCTGTGTGTAATGTCCACACATATTTATTTATTTTTATTTTTAATTTGCTACGAGGTTCAAACTAGGCGATAGCCTGTATCTTGAGACTCTGAGACTTGAGATACGAATTACCTAAGATGAAGTTAAAGTAATTTCAACGTCATAGGTACCTTAATTAATTTAAAATATTACTTATTATCTGTTCGCTAGTTGAGATGTGTATGAGAGATTGGAAAGATGTGAGGTGTGTATGGTAGTGTTGAGCGTGTGTTTGTGAATTACCTGTATGTGACGTTGTGATGTGTATCGTATAGTTGGTTCACGTAATCTCCATTGACAACATAACAAAGCTAAAAATTTGTAAAATAACAATTTTAAAATGTATTATTATGTTGGTAGGTTTTTTTTTTTTATATTAGTGAATGATGTGACGAGCTAGTCGTTCACCTGATGTTAAGCGCCGCGGCCGCCCATAACAGATCAGTGTCATCGGAAAACAGTTTCACGCGACACTGCACTGCGCACATCATCCTGAGACATCAGCACAGTCTGGTAATAAGATTACTCGACTGTGAGATCAGATCATAAAGTCTCAATTGCCCAGTAATTTCACTAGCTACAGTGCCCTTCAAACCGGAACACAGTAGTGCTTGCACACTACTGCTTGGCGGCAGAATAACTGGCAAAGCGGTGGTACCTACCTAGACGAACTTTGCAACAAAGTCCTACCACCTAGTGAAACCACCTAGCACCTAGGTCCAGTAAAATGATCAATTATCAATTAACTTTTAACAAAGCAAAAGAAGGTTATAGTTATATAATGACGCAATGTAATAAGTAACTGTAAAAGTAGCGTCACAGATATACGATAGCAGGAGAAACTTGTTTTAGACCTTTCCACGTACAATCTGAGGGATACATAATGTAACCGAATTTCATTGCAGTAAAACTTCTTTACGCACGCTTGACTAGAGGAGTAAGCTGGTGAATGCGAGGTGGACAGAAGTTGAAGTTGGTTCACGTACATCTCCATTGTCAATATAACAAAATTAAAAATTTGTATTATTATGTTGGTATGTCCGATAAAATGACCATTTATAATTGTCAAGTTAGCGACATTATCATTAAACAAAGCAAAAAAAAAAGTTATACCGGCCGATAGATGGAGCTAAACTAAAGAAGTTTTACTTCAGTCGTGTGGTCTAAAGCACACTCGTTTAATTATTATTATTTAAAAAAATCTCAAATAATATGAAAAATCACTTCCAATGAAAATATAGATTTCAAAATTTTACAATAATATAGGTACATTCGTCGTCACATTAAATAATGTAATTATACTAACATAAATACGTGCTTAAGTAACATTACATTTCAACAAGACTTAGTTTCAAACATTTACTTCGGCAACTGATCCGTCATAAGGTATTGAGTGACTTGCTTCTTGAATACTTTAAATGAACATATTTTTTACGAGCATAAACTAGTGATACTTTACTATACTATATTTATATAGACGTTCCGCCGCATTTGACACCGACAAAATGTACTAATAATACCATGCCGGAAAAAATCTCCAACAAGATTACATGGATTTTAGACCGCCCGACCAGTCTCTAATAATAATTATGTAGTTATATTAGCACCAAACGCCATAATACACGTTACGACGCGAAGTGTTATATATACAAGGTGGAATTTAATTCGTTCTTTTTGTTTAATGTATGTATTCAGTTCATGCTATAGAACGCTCCCATATAACTTTAAAAAAGTACTTATGAAATTAAACTTAAATCTAGGCATTATCAAATTACTGTAAATGTAAATTCTAAAGAAAAGCCCCACACGAACGAAACATTTACAAAGCACTCAGCTGGTATCCGTGCTGTGTGTACCGTTAAATAGACATTTCGGCTGTCATCATACAGTTATTTTAGGAGGCACCAAATACTAAAACAAAACCATTATTTTTAAATTAGTCCTTTTACGAATATTCTATAGCATGGTCTGAGTATATACATTTAAGGAAAAGAGCGAATTCAATTCCACCGTGTATATGTCTACCTTACTATAACTTACGTCAGTTATCTTTCTATGCTTTCTTTCAGGGGTGTGCATGATTGAGCAAGAAAGCGACAGGAATACATCAGCGTTTATCGCCAAAACACCAAGAAGGAAGTACTATGGTTTGTTTCAAGTAAGTATCCTATTCTCTTCGCCAGTAGTAATATACAAGATCTGGGATAAAAGTTGAAATGGGCAACAATTCTCAATGGGTTGCGTATACATTATCGATAGCCATTTTAATGAAGTTTATTTTCACAAGTCCATATTGAAATATTATAGTCCATTTATTCAAAAGTTATTTAATTGAAATTCCATGTAAACGAAACTCTATATTATCGAAAGCCATATGTTTAATAGGGTGATCCCGAAACATTGAATGCAATTCAACAGGAGTTATTTCATACTTAATTTGAAAATTTCCACAGTGTGGCTATTTGAATGGCTATTTCCATATATTCTACCTTTCAATAGGATCTACTCTTCCAGTGGACGTAGTCTTCTCAATACTCTTACCCTGGCAACGGCCCAAGCCGAGATTCGCACCTCAGGGGTACCTTTGAGCTAGTTGCCTTCCACCTTTGATGGCCGGGCACTTTAAGCGCCTGCCCTCCCCACCCAGTGACCTCATAAACGTCGTTAGAAACCAACAGCATAACTCCATTAAAAAAACCATAGAATCTAAAAATAATAAAAATTCATTACTTTAAAGAATAAAGGTGCTTAGATCTTTAAAAAAAGTTTGATCAAGTATCCATGTTTTAAGATTTTATTATTTGTTACAGATTGGTAGTGAATACTGTAAAGAAGGGAAAAAAGGTGGCAAATGCGATATTACTTGTGAATGTAAGTAAATAAGATAGCGGGTTAGGGAGAAATTCGCTCAACTTTAGATAGAAAATGATTTATTGCATAAACAATAAATAAAGGTACATAATAAATAAAAATAAAAAGAAGCTTATTTTTTTTTACTAGGTGGTAGGACTTTACATAGTTCGTCTAGATAGTTACCACGGCTTTGCCAGTTATTCTGCCGCAAAGCAGTAGTGCGCAAGCACTACTGTGTTCCGGTTTGAAGGGCAGTAGCTAGTGAAATTACTGTATGATCTGATCTCACAGTTTAGTAATCTTATTACTAGATTGTGCTGATGTCTCTGGATGACGTGCGCAGTGCAGTGTCACGCGAAACTCTACTTTAGAGTTTCAAGTGTAACTGCAACTGATATGGGCAGTCGTGTTGCTTAACATCAGGCGAGCGCCTAGCTCGTCACGTAATTTAGTAACATAAAAAAACATATACAATATGAACAAACAACAACAAAAGTTTTTATGCCTAAACTATTAATTACTAATATTCTTATATTTATTTATGTTTACTTTCGTTACTCACTTTATTTACTTATATCTATTCAAAATAACATGACGTGTTAGTATGCATAGGCAAACTTAATGCTAGAGAGCATTATCTTCCAGTTAAGCAACCAATGAGCATTCAATATTTGGTCGGCCATATTGACAAGATTTTAAGAAACGTATACGAGAACCCAAAGAAAGTTTTGTTTGGCTAAGTTTCATTTAAATAGACGAACATAAACTATATACTATATATTATTCAGTTGTACACACAGTACCTACATAATATTTAATGAGGTGTAATTTTTTATTATTATTCAAACATAATAAAATTAAAAACTATGCATTAGCAAAACTTAATCTAAGAAGCCGCTACCAGTAGGCAACGAGCCCAAAATGCAGGCAGCATTGCCCCGATGAATGGTAATGCTTAGTCTTTGACGGGCATTACACTTCTATAGCCTTATTAATAAACGGGTATCAGACTCGGATTAGTTACTTCAGCTTTTGTCCTTTTTTTGCTACTGGAATATTTAGCTGGATCGAAAGAGATAAAAGATGGTGTAACTTGTCTAAAGCTAGTTCGTGTTTATTAATAAGGCTGCTAAGGTCGAGATATCATTGTCATGATTCAGTCAGTGATGATCATTGATTCTACAATCATAACTATCTTAATGTTTTCTTTTTTATTTCAGCATTACTAGATGAAGATATAAAAGATGATGGTAACTGCGCTCTTAAAGTATTCGAGCTAGAAGGATTCAAGTACTGGACTAAATGGGAGGCGAGATGTAAAGGCCAACTATTGCCAGACATTGAGAAGTACGTAAAATAATTCTATAACTGATTGGCTTATCAGTTCAGCTGGTAGTACCTCCGCCTTTTGAGCTGCAGGTCGTAGGTTCGATTCTCACCCACGACAAACATTGTGTGATAATCATTGATATTTATTCTATATCTCGGTATGCGTTATTATTGTATAAGTAGGTATGTATTTATTTGCAAACAAAAAGAATATGAATATATAGGCAGAACGGGTTGTGCGTCGGTTGCAACCTATATAACTATAAGCCTTCAAAATGCGCACCGGGCCGTGTCCGGAGCAAGAATGATCCGTAGCACACCGAGCGCTCCATTTATATAGCCAGATGGGTGGGGCAGCGATGACAGTTGCCGGTGTTGCCACTGTAATAAATTTAAATGCTACTACAGGGTAAATTACGGCACTGCCCGCTGCACATAGAGTTTATAACTGGACGTTGCCGTCGTCAAATATTCTACAGTAATAATATCTAATGTATCAACAACCCTTTAAGTGTAATAATCAAAAAAGACGTAATATAAATTAAATAAATATATACGACGTATTATATTAACATTAAAAACAATGCCGTAGGAAAAAAAATCTAAAAAGCCAGTAGGAAACGTACCCAAAATAGTGGCGTTGAATGGCAATGCTTACTTAGCCTTTGGGCTAAAAAAGATCTTTGTGAATTTTGTGCGCTCGATGCCCACGGCCCTAATGTCTCGACACCGAAAGGCGCTAATATGTGACTACTGTCTAGGGAAATTATTGTAATAATTATTGGTTCCCATAGTATAAACTTTAAATGTTTAAGGCTAACTATCGGTGTGTGAAATGTCCTAAAATATTAATTTTCTACCGATTTCAAAAAGGGTGGAGATTCTCAATTTGGTTGTCTCAGAACTCACATTTTGTATCTGATTTGGGCAAGCTTTGTTTCTATAAAAGTACCATATTTATAGTTAAATAAGCTAAAGTTAAATAAGATAGTTCGTAAGCTAGTGCTCGCACGTAACGAATCATCACTCTACACAAATTGAACAATGTAGATATACATTTGTTATACATATACCTGCCCTTGGACAATACGTGAGCGCACAATAAACTGTGTTTGGAATCACGTCGACTGTAGCGGAATTTTTCAGCTACTTACTAAGGAAAATAAGTATAAAATAAAATAAAATAACACGTTTTTACAAAGAGTTGAAGTTGAAAATAACACGTTTTAGTTTGAAAACTATCGTAACTATAATTTTGGAAAGTTAATAACGGCTTAACTCACGTCAACTGAAAGTTGAAATTACTCCGTCCAGGGGCCTTACCGCGTAAGTCTGGTGGAGATCGTAATCGTGTTCTCTCTTGCTCGCACTCGTGGACTTGTTAATTGGCGCGTGCAGGATGGCAGGCGAAGCCAATTCCCAGAACGGTTACGCGGTAGGGGTGCAGATTTCGGACATATTCGAGGTCCTTCTTTTAGGAGCCTGTGAATAACGCAAGCCGCGGCGACGTTTCGATTTTTAATTGAAGTGAGTTAAGCCACTATTAATTTTTCAAATAAGTAATAAGTATGTAATAAAAACTTATTAGATACTAGTTGACCCGCTCCGGCTTTGCACGGGTGAATTTTTAAAATGCAATCGAACGGGATAAAAATCTTATGTCCGTCTCCTAGTCCCCACCAATTTTTAGCCACATTGGTTTAGCCGTTCTTGAGTTATAAAGTGTAACTAACACAACTTTTTATATATAAAGATAACAGTCAAATAATGCACATCGAGTTAAAGAGGGCTAATAAGCTAATGTCGGCTTTGTAGAGCGTCGTCTCTTTGACTCAGAGGGAGAACAGGCTCTAGAATTTTTTTTTATAAAAATTTTTGACGGAGTTCTGTATTAACGAACATAGTAAATACAACCAGTAAAAATACAAGGAGTAAAAACTTATCTTATCTGTTGTATTTTCTTACTGTGCTACCTCAAAACTCCACTATTTAGTAATCAATTTAGATAATTTTTTTTTACTTCAAACATGTCTAGTATTTGATCACGCTCTCACTTGATGGAAAGTGACGATGCGATCGAAGGTGTAGCATGCTAGCCAAAACAAAACTAGTGTTAAACTGCTGTTTTGTATTGTTAAATACCTCTGCCAAATTAAAAAACTTTTTCCAGGTTTTTTTTTAATGTTATTGAATGATGTGACGAGCTAATCGTTCACCCGATGTTAAGTGCCACGGTCGCCCATAACAGAACAGTGTCACTCGGAGCCCTAAAACATAGAGTTACAAGCGACACTGCACTGCGCGCATCATCCTGAGATATCAGCACAGTCTGGTAATAAGATTACTCGACTGTGAGATCAGATCATAAAGTCTCAATTGCCCAGTAATTTCACTAGCTACAGTGCCCTTCAAACCGGAACACAGGAGTGCTTGCACACTACTGCTTGGCGGCAGAATAACTGGCAAAGCGGTGGTACCTACCTAGACGAACTTTGCAGAAAAGTCCTACCACCTAGTAAAATAATTACATGTTGTTTTTCAGATGTCCTGACTGGCAGCACCCACCGGGCCGTATCTCTCCGCCTAGAGACAAAAGAATGATCGTTCGAGGGAAACGAAGTTTGAGAAGACTGAAGCGCATGAGAAAAGCCTTTGAGATGAAAGATTATCACAAAAATATCTGAAAAAGAACTGTCCCCCTTAGTTTAATCTATAATGATTTTTAATTATAAGTTATATACAAACATAATTTACGATAAAGGCGCACAACTCAATCAGAGTGGCGTACAAGAACATCTTCAGGCAGATGATGGGGTTATCGCGGAGCTGCAGTGCGTCCGGAATGTTCTTGGACGCGCGCGTTGATACATTCAATGCCATTCAGCGCAAACGTATCACCTCATTCATTTCCAGATTGACATGAGTAAAAAGACCATTATTAGGAGCCTGGCAGATCGCCTGCTGATTTTTGCAACGTATCGGTGGTTGGCTATTGCCACCTAATATTCTATTTTTAATCAATTTTAATGCCATATTGTTTTTTTTTGTGTGTGTATTTTTTACTCTGTTTTTATGTGTATTATGGATCCCGAGTCTGAATTAAAGTTTTATTATTATTATTTAAAAAACGGATTAAGCGGCCTTTAATTGCGTTAATGTCATACCTTGAAATACATTGATGAGATTATCATACCTATAAAAATGCATTTAATAATTTTTTTCATTTTAAAACCACAGCACTGAATCGATTTTTTAAAAGTTTTTTTTCTTGATCTATTACAATATTAAAATTGCAAACAAAAGTATCCTATGTGTTAATCACACTAATATTATAAAGGCGAAAGTTTGTATGTGTGTATGTTTGTTACTCCTTCACGCTCAAACGGCTGAATGGATTAGGATGAAATTCGGTACCAAGACACCTTATGCACTGGATTAACATATAGGCTACATTTTTTCCCGGAAAAGTGACATTTTCAATCAATCAATCATTTGTTTATTTGCAAGAATACACAATATACAATTTGGATACAAGGTCACATATATCACACATATATAGTATATGATATATACATATATATATCACACAGTATAAGTAGTGGTTACGTGCATTCAGCTGCATGCAAGCGTGCAAATATTAAAAATAATATTTTTGTTACTAAATTAACATTTGTTATTACCTGTTAAATATTCTTTGACACTATAGAAACATTTGCTTAAAAGCCAGTCATTCAAATGTTTTTTAAATATATTTTCTTCCAAACATTTAATTTCATTAGGCAAATTATTAAAAATAGTTATGCACATGTTATATACGTTTTTCTTATAAATGTCTTTACGGCAAGGAGGTTGGTACAGCAGGTTCGCGAATAGAGGAAACATATCCATGGTATTTCCCGTGGGATGAGCAAATAATTATAATACCTTTTATCCGCGGGCGAAACCGCGAGGCGCAACTAGTAATTGATAAACCTAGCCTAAATCAATATTTTTCTTTCTAATTTTATCCAAAAAAATGTGGAATGTTAATGTACAGCGTGTATTTAAGGCAAATAAAATATGTTAAATAAGTTAAAATTTGAATAAACGTAATGTAACTATTTGATTTGAGTTATGTTTGTTCGTTTTTATAATAATTATCTTCCCATCCCAGAATGTCTAGATTAAAACATTCATACCATCATACCTATCTTCAGGAACCAAAACCTACGGTTCTCCCACTATAAAATGACTTGGAGTTAGAGGACAAGGCAACCCTTCTTGATCTCATCCCCTCTAATTGAATCGTCAATTAGAAGGGATCAAGAATGGTATGATATTTTTTCACAAAATGACTTATGGGTATCGTTGGATTCAGCGTGAAATTATCTACAATAATACATTCTCAAAATACCGAAATGAGGCTTAAATCTCGAGATTGTCAGTCTAAAAACGGCTTATCTGACACAGGAACACAGTTCGCTTAGCGTAAAAACATTATTATATTTATTATATTATATCGTGCAATTACTCTAAAAAGTAATTTCTACCCGCATATATAAAAATAAATAACACCCAGCACGTCCGAACAATACGTTTGGTGTCCCATCCGAACCCGAAGGCGTATCATCAATTAAAATCAACATAAAGTACCGCCAACTCGGGGAGATTTACTCAATTATTAATATTCGGGTAAAAGCCCCCGAAAGTTTTAAGGTAAGCCTTTTTGGACTTTGTTTGAATTGTACGTGAGCATGCATTTACTTATCCTGATGAATGTCCGAGTGGTGAACTTTAGGGTCGTATTGATTTTCCTGAAAAGCTTTGGCAATACTAAAACGAGTTCAAAAGGCAGGGTTACTACTAACTGAGCTATCGGGCCTGTCAAATACGAATGCGAATCATTTAGATTGTCATAAAATAGTTACTGCTTCTGAAGACCTTTATGGGTACTTAATATTGTAACTTCAAAATAACTATCTAGACGTATCTATGTTAATTTTATGACTATTTAAATACAACTATTTGAAACTTTATTATCTACAAGTTGCTCCCCGCGGTTTCACCCCCGGATAAAAAGTATTTTAATTATTTGCTCATCCCGCAGGAAAATTTCACTTTTCCGGGATAAAATGTAGCCTATATGTTAATCCAGTGTATAAGCTATCTTGGTACTAAATTTCATCCAAATCCATTCAGCTGCTTGAACGTGAAAGAGTAACACACATACACACATACAATCTTTCACCTTTATAATATTAGTGTGACTACAGTTACCTTAGGAGCTAAAGCACTCGGCTTTACGATAGTGTTCTTTAAAAATTTTATTATTATTTTTATGTTAATGAATGGTGTAACGAGCTAGCCGTTTACCTGTTGTTAAGCGGCACGGCCACCCATAACAGAACAGTATCACTCGGAACTCCAAAATATAAAGTTTCACGTGACACTGCACTGCGCACATCATCCTGAGACATCAGCACAGTCTGGTAATAAGATTACTCGACTGTGAGATCAGATCATGAAGTCTCAAATGCCCAATAATTTTACTAGCTACAGTGCCCTTCAAACCCGTACACAGTAGTGTTTGCATACTACTGCTTGGCGGCAGAATAACTGGCAGAGCGGTGGTACCTACCTAGACGAACTTTGCAGAAAAGTCCTACCAACTAGTAAAATGTTAATCAATTAACTTACTATACAAATTAATGACATCTAACGCCCTTATTACAATTGTTGGTGCATTTGGTTGAAATGGCCCGTAACTGAAAAGCTGGCATCGATTTTGTTAAAAGAATCATCCTGCTATAGAGCGGGGCAATGCTGCCAGCATTTTGGGCACATTGCCAGATAGATTATAAAGATTGCTTGAACTATCTATACAGGTTGAACATTCCTGTGTTATTCTGATAGAGGGTGATTGAAACCATGGTAGCTCATACGTCATGAGAACTCCCTTAAACGTGGTTCCAAATTTACATTACGATTTCAGGTCTAGGTTGGTTTTAGAAGCCTTCTGATTTTTGTATTTTTTTTTAAATAAGAGTTTTATTTCAAACCATATAAATATACTTCTAAAAGTGATCTTAACGTCATATTGTATCTGTCAAATGCTATTTTACTCTTCTTTTTCATTTCATCTATCATCAAAATAAACTAAACTGCTTATCGGATAAAGCAGTCTTTATTACAACGAACAATCTCAGATTTCTAGAACTTATTCGATAAAAATAACATTTCTTATTCAAAGACCGTCCACTCTATCAAGAAGAATCGTTATTAAAAGGAAAAAAAATCTATCGGCATTCATTTTTCTTTGAAGTGAGATGGCTACCTTGCGAAGCTTTATCTGTCTTCGGGGAATGAAATCCAGTATTTTAAAGGAACTAGGGAGAAATCTGAACGGAAAATTCCATTTTTGTCCTAAAACCTACAACTATCTCTGTTTTTATAATTTCGAATGAATAAAAGCAAACACTCGTTCGAAAACCCCGAGGATTTCTTAATGTTCCGTTAACCGTCGCGCCTACTAATTGGAATTGGAATGGATACGAAAAATTTACGTTTTCATTTGCTAATTGCCTACATCGGCAATTAGTTGTTAGAAGAGAATAAGTTTATTGACCTTATAACAGAATTGTTACACTAGACAAGTAAAATCACAATGCTTTAACAATTAATAAAAAGAACGTACGTTTTTTTAACTATCTAAAATACTGGTCTCAACTTCGGCCAAAGATTGAGCATTGCCATGCAACGTGGCAATGCTGTCAGCGTATCGAGCACGTTGCCCACTGGTAGTGGTTTGTTAGATTGTATTCTTTTTTATTTTATAGTTTTTTACTTAAGTAATTTTTAGTAAATCTTAATATATATAAATCTCGTGTCACAATGTTTGTCCTCAATGGACTCCTAAACCACTTAACCGATTATAATAAAATTCGCACACCATGTGCAGTTCGATCCAACTTGAGAGATAGAATAGTTTAAATCTCAATCTATAATAGATATATAGTAAATACCCGTGCGAAGCCGGGGCGGGCCGCTAGTAGTATTTATAAAAAGTATGTAAAGCAGTGACGTGATGAGCCGTTTGCATTATGTTAAGCTTCACGGCCGCCGATAACAGTTGCAGTGCGTTTGGAACTAAAAATATACAGTTTCGCGTTATACTGCACTGTATACCCGTCATCCTGATACATTCACCCTAGCAATAAGATTATTTGACTAACATGTGATCTAAGCTATGAAGTCTCGTTTGCCCCGTAATTTCACTAATTGCCCTTCAAACCGGAACATTAGTGCTTGCGCACTACCGCTTGGCAGCAGAATAACTAGCAAACGCAGTGATACCTCCTGAACAATCTCTGCAAAAAATCCTACCATCTATCTTCTATACACATATAAAATTCAAAGCCTTGATTGACTGACTGACTTATATATCAACGCAAAGCCTAAACCGCTGGTCCTAGAGATTTGAAATTTGGAGGGTGTGTCCTTTGTAAAAACCCTTTTTCAGTAGACACCTACACTTTTTCTAAATTTCACCCTTAAGAGGGTGAAATGGGTGGTTGAATTATCTATAAAAAAAAAATCTTCCTCGTTTCCTATAGGCCACGTGGGCGAAGCCGCGGGCAGAAGCTAGTCTACTATAAAACTGTCGAAATATAATGTTCGCATTAATAAAGAATAAACATGTTTTAATTTGGAATCCTGCGAAATAGATGGAATGCATTGCCGTTTAAACAAGGATGGCGTAATTTAGTTTTGCCGTTACAATAACCCGTGTACAGTAAAGTAACGTTGCTAGCGATATACTCGTGTAAAATGGTTTCGCACGGAATTCCACGATACGTAATTCGAAGTCTTCCATTTCAAACATAGGTGCGTCCCAAATACATTACAAGCGGTCCCCAAATTGCGAGGCATTTACCGAATCGTATCAATTTTGACTCCACATTCGTTAATTGAAACGCAATTACGTACAATGGGGGAATTAATTTCATGTACACCCAAATACAGTATATTTTTATGTTAATAAATGACGTGCGACATTTACTGATATTACTGTTATTGGCGACACGGCCGCCCATAGCAGTTGCACTAGCACTCGGAACTCAATGCAAAGTTTTGCGTGGCACCACGCACGTCATCCTAAGACATCATCAGTACAGTCTAGTAATCTTATTATTAGATTAGGGGGATGATCACAAAACTTTTATTGCAATGCAACAGGAGAAATTTCCATACTAACTATGCACTTAAACTGCGTCTTGAAACTGTCAAATCCATACAAATTTGTGTTTCTATTGGTTGCAATCGAGTTACGTGATCGCGTAGCAGGTCTCATTTTCCCAGTTTCACTAGCTACAGTGCCCTATAAACTGGAATACAATAGTGAATATAATCTGCAAACACAAAATGTTAGTAGCATTCACCTTATAAAAATAAATAAATTATTTCCTTTCTTTTCTATTCTATTTTTATTTTTGTTTTTAAATGTTTTTTATTCACTGATTTACATATTTTTTCTTTTCTTTGTATATTATTTAACTTTTTTTTCTTATACTCAATATTATTATTTTTACATCAAACTTGTCTAGCATTTCAATTCAATTCAATTCAATTATTTATTCATCTTTAGACATATTACATGTACTTAGATAAGTCAGTCATAACATTATTTTACTGTAAAGGATTAGTTACACATAGTAATGCATACTAATATTTTTATTTATATATTTGACCTGATAGGAAGTGACGATGCGATCGAAGGTGTAGCATGCTAACTAAATACCTATTCACTCTTCTCTTGAACACGCCCTATATAATATATTTTTTTTTATGTAAAAGGGAGCAAACAAGCATACGGTCCACCTGATGGGAAGTGGTCACCGTAGCCTATGGACATCTGTAACACCGGAGGAGGCGTCACCAATGCATTTCTAACCCTGTAGGACTCTTTTACCCTCCTTTTAAAGTACTCCATCTTGTAACTCTGCGAAAAGACCACTGGCGGGAGCTCATTCCACATTTTGTAGATGTACGGCAAGAAAAAACACATGAATCGAGTCGTATGCGATTTCCATGACTCAAATTTTTTTTTTATGCTATTGAATGATGTGACGAGCTAGTCATTCACCTGATGTTAAGCGCCACGGTCGCGCATAACAAAACAGTGTCACTCGGAACCCTAAAACATAGAGTTACAAGCGACACTGCACGGCGCACATCATCCTGAGACATCAGCACAGTCTGGTAATAAGATTACTCGACTGAGAGATCAGATCATAAAGTCTCAATTGCCCAGTAATTTCACTAGCTACAGTGCCCTTCAAACCGGAACACAAGAGTGCTTGCACACTACTGCTTGGTGGCAGAATAACTGGCAAAGCGGTGGTACCTACCTAGATGAACTTTGCAACAAAGTCCTACCACCTAGTATATTGAATATAATTATTTAATAGTCGCCTTATTCTTTAATAAAGTTTATTGGTGTATCCATTGCTGAACATAGGCCTCCGGTGGGGTACAATGGGGTATGCCGCCGCGCATACTTCATGATGATTGGCATCTATATATAATGCCCGAACACTGGTCGAGTAAAAAAAAAGATAGTTGTAAAAGGCCATGCTGTTATTTCCGTCACTATACATCACCTCTTCTGTACTAATTACTAAACGATAAATTAAACATACAGCTGAGAATTTATCCATTTGCCCGATAAAGGGTTTCGGGAATCCTGAGAAAAGGCCTCCTTAATTGGGCTTACTTGGCCTCGATATTTATTTTCAGACGTAACGTATACCGGTCTTAGTAAAGGTAGGTTTTGCTGAAAACTGACCAACCGCACCGCACCAGACCGGGCTCAGTGGCGTGCTTTGGGAGAGGCCTATGTCCAGCAGTGGACTAATATAGGCTTGTGCTGAACGCACCTCCTTTTTATAGAAGTTTATTTTTTTACTATTTTTAAATGTATTTAGCTTTTTTTTTGTTTTTGATACGTTTGTCAGTCAATATAGAACTACCACCAGAATACCAGCGATTTTCCTGATTTTCCTTAAAATTTAGTTAAAATAAGCTTCTGTGGCTTATATTTTGGTCCTTTCACCGTGAATTAGTAAGTATGGTGGTAGAAACCCGTTCGGGTTCAAAGATGCAGAGTAATGAAGGTAAGACCGTTTCGGTGAGGGAGGAACAATCGTCCGCGCAGTGCGGCCCTCATGCCCCGTCGGCAACCGTATTTCAGGCGCCTTCTCGTCCTGCGAGCTGCACTTCGTCAGCGTCCTCTGCCACTATGGCAGCTAGACGGTTGGCAGCGGAGGCGCAACACGCGCGCCGCCTTGCCAATCTTGAGAGTGAAGCTAACGAGGCTGTGACTCGTCGCTTACAGCTTGAACGTGAAGCTGCAGATCTAGAGCTCCGCGCGGAACTCGCCGCCATCGAGGCAGACGCGAGTCAGCACGGCTCAAATTGTAGTGGTGCTAATGTTCAGAAGTGGTTGAAAAATGAGGTCCCAATCACTAGTACCCACGTAAGATTTAATGAAACTAACTATTTTTCAGCTCCCGGTTTTGTCCCTACGACGACACCTAACGACAGCGGCAATGGAGTGCCGCAACTAGTGAAGTCCCTCGAGGTTTTGATTGATAACGTGAACAGAAGTTGCCGTCCTCAGACGGGTTCCATAAGTTTGCCTCAGTTTGATGGAAGAACACATTTAGATTGGTTAGCATTAAAAAGAATGTTCGAAGAGACACAGCATTTACACTCGCCTATAGAAAATCTAGCTCGTCTAAACGTTGCACTGCGCGGCGCCGCGCGTGAATCTGTAGCAGCGCTGTTGGTGTCGGCGCGCGACCCCGGAGTTGTGGTGCGCGCGCTAGACACACGCTTCGGTCGGCCTGAGCTGATAGTGCTCCAAGAGGTGGCAGCGCTCCGCGCGCTACCTAGAGTTGCCGCCGAAGGTAAGGACCTTGCAATTTTTTCCTCTCGCGTACGTAACTGCATTGAAATCGTTCGGCTACTAAACCAACCTGACTATCTATGTTCGCCCGAGCTATTTCACGCGGTAGTCAGTAAGGTCCCGCTGATGTTACGCACGCGATGGTTAGATTATGCTGCCCGCAATGACCCTACGGGTCTTTCTAAGCTAGAACTGTTCGAGTTGTTTCTAGCAAACGAAGTTGACTTGCAAGCTAGGTACGGGTTAGTGACGGAACTTTCTATAGCACCGACTACGTCACATGCCACGTACAACTCAGGACGGGTGAAGGACAGGGTCCATGCTGTTGCCGAGGACTGCGAAGCACCTGCGACTGCTATAAATAAAAACTCATCAGCGGCAGCATTAACTCGTGTTCCGTGTATATTTTGTCAGAAAATACATAGCTTATGTCAGTGCGACATATTTTCGTCATTGACAGTTGATGAAAGATGGCAGATAATAAAGAAAGAAAAAATCTGTCACCGATGTTTAAAAGTAGGTTGGCATAGGCTTAATAACTGTAAGGCAAAAAGTTTGTGCGGCATTGATGGTTGCACTTACCGTCATCATGCTTTGCTTCATAACCCGAACTACGAGCGTACCGCAGCTGCGCACGTCGACGTAGAAGAAGACGACGAGCTCGCAGAGGAGGACGAGCACATGCCAGTCACGCCGAGCGTCGCGATTGCCGTGGCCACACCGCAAATCGACCAACCAAATGAAATCCTTTCTCACGCTTCGACTTCTTCAAATGGTAAAGGCGACTTTAATTGTAAGCCAACATTTCTCCGTCCATTATTGAAGGTAGTAGCTGTGACGGTGTCTGGTCCTTCAGGCAGTGTTGACACTTATGCCCTTTTAGATGATGGTTCCACAGCTACCTTTATTGATGCTGAGATAACTGCCAAGTTAGGAGTTACAGGGCCCGAGAGTCGTATCTATCTTGATTGTGTAGGTGGATTAAGTAGGGAAACGAAGGTGCAATATGTAGACTTCAATATCAAGGGTTTACACTCGAAAGAATCATTTGTGATTCGTAAGGCTAGATCGATTGACGGTTTAGGTGTCGCGCGTCAGTCAGTTCAGAAACAAAGCGTGTGTAAGTATCCTTATCTTGCGGATATTGCTGATCAATTTATTTATGATGACGTAAAGCCAATGATTATTATAGGTATTGACAACTGGCATCTTAGCGTTTGTAAAACTACGCGTAAGGGTACCAAAACGCAACCGGTTGCGATTCGCACAGCTTTAGGTTGGGTTCTTTTTGGTTTTGGGTGTAGCGCAACCACCCAGGTAGAAGTGGTCAATCATACCACCTTACACGAACGTGATATTTTTAGCGATCGCTTGAATCTAGAGCAATTAATAAGAGAACAATATAAATTAGACTCTATTGGTATTTCTAAATGTGAAAAACGTAGTACGGACGACGAGCGAGCCGTCCAAATACTCGAACGTACGGTACGTCGTCTGCCAAGTGGCCGATTCGAAGTAGGACTGCTCTGGAAGTCGGACAATCTTTCGTTTCCCGACAGCTATAAGCTTGCTTTATCGAGGTTTTTAAGTTTAGAGAGAAAGATGAAGCAAGATCAAACTTATGCAGCAAAATACCGTCAAAACATTTATGATATGGTTAGGAAAAATTATGCGGAACTGTGCACAGAAACTCACACCGGTTCAGCACCTATGTGGTATTTGCCACATTTCGGCGTAGTGAACCCAAACAAACCTGAGAAACTTCGTGTTGTCCATGACGCCGCTGCAAAATCACAGAACGTTTCTTTGAACTCGCTACTTTTAACAGGTCCGGACATTTTAGAACCTTTGTTAGGTATTTTGTTACGTTTTCGTGAAGGCAAAGTTGCTTTTACAGCTGATATACGCGAAATGTTTCCTCAAGTCAAAGTAAGGGAGCATGATCGTGACGCTCAAAGATTTCTCTGGTGCGATCATCCCAATGAGCCTATCAAATCTTATCGCATGGCATCCATGATATTATTTTTATAGAAGTTTATTTTTTTACTATTTTTAAATGTATTTAGCTTTTTTTTTGTTTTTGATACGTTTGTCAGTCAAAATATAAGCCACAGAAGCTTATTTTAACTAAATTTTAAGGAAAATCAGGAAAATCGCTGGTATTCTGGTGGTAGTTCTATATTGACTGACAAACGTATCAAAAACAAAAAAAAAGCTAAATACATTTAAAAATAGTAAAAAAATAAACTTCTATAAAAAGGAGGTGCGTTCAGCACAAGGCTGATGATGATGATGATGACCAACCGCATTTTCATTATGAACATATATTTTTTTTATAATTTTTTAAAATTAAGAATGTCTAAACTCACGTCCATTAACAAGTCAAAATTACTATATTACTTGATTTTTTAAATGTATGCAAACGTTAGACGTTCATTTGTCTAACAGCCTTATTAATAAACACGAACTAGCTTTAGACTAGTTACACCATCTTTTGTCTCTTTCGATCCAGCTAAATATTCCAGTAGCAAAAAAAGGACAAAAGCTGAAGTAACTAATCCGAGACTAATACCCGTTTATTAATAAGGCTGTAAGTGTTTAGCGTCACAACGGCGACCCATAACAGTTTCATTGCCACTCAGAACTTGAAATAATAAAATCCTGCAGGTCACTGCACCGACTAGACTGCAAGATCAGGCCACAGTCTCATTGGCCCAGTTATTAATAGCAACAATTATCTTCAAACCAGAACACAACTTGTACAGTAGTGCTTGCACACTACTGCTTGGTGCTCGACGATATCGTATGTGTATTTATGTTAAATATATAAAAACAGCATTACGCTTGCATACCTAAAGTCAAAGTCAAGGTCAAAAGATTTTAATGCAAACTGGCTATTTTTAGCACTTTTACTAGTCAAAATTATATTAGGTACTAGCACAGATAATAAAACCCGTGGATTTATAGTCAATGGGTACGAGGTATAAGTGTTAAAATCAATTATTTTGTATAAGTATGAATATTGCAAAAGCAAAACTGATGTGGGATCTGACATACCATTATTAGTTTTGAAAAGGGCTAAGTCATCTTCGTGATCTCTGTTGAGAGAGGATCGAGTTGCCGCTCTACCGTTTCTAGATAATAGTCTTTTGTCTAGTCTAGTCTTCATGAGACCCTTTTTGTCACCCAATACTTCCAACGTCAAAAGATCCAATATTCGTCTTTAAATGCACAAGAAATAGAGTTGATTATGTCATTCGTTTAAAACATCTTTTGTTTTAAGATTGGAAACGTGCGCTACGAATCGGATATCCAAATTCACATGACCCTTCCCTCTCCTTTCATTCGACGTTAAATAAGACATTTGTGAAGATTCTAGTTTTGATAAGGGGTCTTCTTCGATTGGTCAATGATAACTTTTCGGTTGTACAAATACACTCACGGTTAAATTTTATGGAACTATTACATATATTTATTTTCATAAATTTTTGTTTTTGGCCACCGACTTAAATCGGCAGATGTATAATCGGTAGCAGTTAGAAAAGTTACTAGAATGGTCACAAAACTATAGTGATAAGTATAACTAACGATCACAAGTGATAGTGATAGTGACTTGTGATCATTCGTCCTGATTTTGACTAAATTTTGCTATGACTTTTCGATATCAAACAAAAGAAGAAAAATATCAAATCTAAACTTTGGTCCCCACGAATCTGTTACCAAGCGGTATATTCCGGCAGCCTTACCACTCTCAATACTTACCATAATAACTATCATTTACGCTGTGTCATTCTTCCAGTAATGCTATGGCTTTAGGCTATGGCTGATGGAGGAACCTGAAATAATATCATGATGAATCATAGTCCTTGACGTTATGATGGCTAATGGAGAAAAAAAATTGATTGCCTTGAGTGAAGTGAATATACAGTAGGTAAATAATTATATTTACACGTTTAAAAAAATCTAGCCGATTTTTAAATTAAAGGCTAGTTTTAAACTTAAACATTCAATTTAGTGATCAAAAAGTTAAACGTAACAATAGCTAAAAATAATCGTATTCGAGTATGTAACATAGTGTTATTTTTACGCTAATGACGATAACATTGTGATGAAGGTTTTGGCATTTTGCAGATTACTAAATTGAACGTCGATGGTTTTGAACTTGCACTTAATATTGCCTGACTCGTGAGAGGTATTCAGTTTTCAAAGTAATTAAAAAGTAGTAAGTACACTATAGTAGTTAGTGCTAATATTTCTTGAGATTGTAGAACAAGATGTACTTAATTAATGAAACCTTTAAACTAAGTCAGTACCTAGTTTGTAATTTTGTTAAGTAGATTCCTGCTTAAGCAAGACTTGTGTCTTGTAGTCGAAGTTTACTTCGAAAACTATTTATCGGGTAGAATCTAATACCAAGTAATAATAATAATATGTGTGGACACCTCACACAACGCCATCTAGCCCCAGACTAAGCAAATCTTGTATTATGGGAGCCAGATAACTGATACAATACTTAGATACTTTTTGTTTGTAAATACATACATAGAATACAATATAACACCCAGACACAGAACAAACACCTATGTTCATCACACAAATGTTTGTCCTGGGCGGGAATCGAACCCACAACCCACAGTTCAGAAGGGAGGGTTACTACCAACTAAGCTATCGGGTCAGTCAAGTTGTTATTCAGGAAGAAATATACATAATTATTATATTGGAAGGCGTCCACTGCTGAAAATAAAGACAATAAAAGGCATTAGAAAAAAAAATACTTCACTGTAAACTTTCTTGTAGATTATTCCTTATCGCCATGATATGGTTACAAAAATATTCGTAATTAAAGTGTTTTATTTAATTTTCATTAAGAATTCGAAAACTTGTTTTAGGTAAAATTTTCTAATAAGAAGGTCCCAAGAAGTTTTGTGTAACTTGTCTCTCGAACTTTGTCAAACTAAATTACTCTCGTTATGTTGATCGGTCGGCCTCTTTGTCTTTCATTATTGTTTTACCCGGGACACAATTCTAGGTAAATTATTGTTAGGTGTTTTTGAAATCCGTCAGTTCGCATTACATTGTGTCACTCCATTTTTGAAGTTCCATCATCCGTTCTTATTAAACTTGTAATTGATTTTATATAAAAAAATGAATGACGCATCTTATGCAAATCTATAAATATAAAATTCTATTACTAGGTGGTAGGACTTTACTGCAAAGTTCGTCTAGGTAGGTACCACCGCTTTGCCAGTTATTCTGCCGCCAAGCAGTAGTGCGCAAGCACTGCTGTGTTCCGGTTTGAAGGGCACTGTAGCTAGTGAAATTACTGGGCAGATGAGACTTTATGATCTGATCTCAAAGTTTAGTAATCTTATTACTAGATTGTGCTGATGTCTCTGGATGACGTGCCACTGCGCACAGTGTCACGCGAAGCTCTATACTTTAGAGTTCCGAATGACACTGCAGCTGATATGGGCAAGCCGTGTCGTTTAACATCAGGCGAACGTCGAACTCGTCACGTCATTCCTAAACATAAAAAAAAATATTCAATGTCTTGACTGACTGACTGACTTATATATCAACGCACAGACTAAACCGCTGGTCCTAGAGACTTGATATTTGGAGGGTGTGTTCTTTGTAAAGTTTAAGTATCATGCGAACAGCCAGAGAGTGGAACGCTTTACCGGCATCCGTATTTCCCCGAAAACTACAACCTTGGAGTCTTAAAATCGAGAGTGAACAGGTATCTTCTAGGCAAACGTGTTACATACTAGACTATATTGTCACTTACCATCAGGTGACATAGTGGTCAAACGTGAGCCTATCAAACAAAAATAAAACTTTAGGTATCCATCACTTGAAACTGGTAAAGACGAGAATTTGCAAGTGGCGAAATTCTCTAAGGCATAGATTTATAGCGCGGCCAAATTATTAAAATATAATATGTTGCAAAACCTGTTTAAATATTTGAAAGTAGTGAAGTTTCATGGCGGAGCATATACAGGCAGGGTACAAGGTGGAATTTAGATCGTTATTTTCCTTAAATGTATGTATTCAGAGCATGCTATATAATAAACGACATATTGCAAATTTTTTATTAGTTAATTGCCTCCTAAAATAATTGAATAACAGCGGAAATGTCTATTTAACACACAGCGCGGGCACCGGCTGAGCGCTTTGTAAATGTTTTTAAATGTCACAAGGCTTTTTTTTTAGAAATTGAATTCGCAGCAACTTAATAACACCTAGATTTGAATTTTATTTCATAAGTACTTTTGGTACTTAGTTATATAAGAGCGTTCTATAGCTGTGAGTATATACATTTAAGGAAAAGAACGAATTCAATTCCACCGTGTATAAACTCATGGTACTCACAGATTAGGGAACCCCTAAATCCGATTCGCTACCTTTTTAATGCGATTCGAAGAATGCGGACCGCTGAGCACCATTGACCCAAACTAACAAACCATCAGTGTCCTCTTACTCCATGCTATATACTTACGAATAGAAATCGTTTCAGAAAACCTTTAAGTGTGAATGTTCGTCCATTTCTGAGTACGAGTGCCATAGTGTTTACAGTAAAGCTTCTTCACACAAAATAATAGTGCTTTTCTATGAAATCACTGTTCAAAAAAGAGTGTGCTTTAGACAACACGACTGAAGTAAAACTTTAGCTCCATCTATCGGCCGGTATAACTTTGTTTTTGTTTTGTTCAATGTTAATGTCGCCATCTTGACAATTTTAAATTGTCGTTTTACCTGACATACAAACATAATAATACAAATTTTTAACTTTGTTATGTTGGTAAAAGAGATCTACGTAAATATACTTCCGTTTACCTTGCTACACATTCACCAGCTTACTCCCCAAGTCATACGTGCGTAAAGAAGTTTTACTTCAAAAATTTATCAAATAATAATTTTGACTTTTACTTTAGTTTAGAAAATTGCGATGAAATTACACTAATATTATAAAGGCGAAAGTTTGTATGTGTGTATGTTTGTTACTCTTTCATGCTCAAACAGCTAAATGGATTGGATGAGGTACCAAAATAGCTTAGTCACTGGATTAACATATAAACTACATTTAATCCCGGAAAAATAAATCTTCCCACGATGAGCAAATAATTGAAATATTTTTTTTATCCGCGGGTGAAACCGCAGGTTGCAGCTAGTCTAATAAATTATATTGCAATTTACTGATAAAAGATACTACTACTACTACTATACTACTAATACTACTACTGATAAGTTAGGCAGACAATATTATTCTGGCTGTACAGGAACCTTTTAGGGCTACATTAAATCAGTGCATTTGAAATGGTTTTACCACCTACAACTACACTACGCCAGTGCCGATGCTCTGTGCCAATATTTGTCCAATCTGGCAAATAGCGACGAACAAATTAAAACGGTTTTCTTTTATAGAGATGGACGAAATTGTAATTTATTGTTTTCCTCTATCCGCTTTTAGAATGGCAAATTGTACTGGCACCAGCTTTGAGAATGGAGAATTGTGTCCTACCAGAGAAGAAATTGTATAATGAATCTACCCTGTTACTTCCTTTACAAATGCTCTTTGACGTTTCTAATTACGACGAATTTAGACATGTGGATGTGACAATAGATGTGTTTTTTTTAAATATTTCTCAGCGGTATCAATGTTTGATTTCAGGTCTTATTAAAAAAAAACTATTAAAGAGATTTGGCGGGAATGCGAAAAAGATTGCATTTTGTATTTTATTGTATTATTTTCCTAAACGTGTTATTTTCAGTGTTAGTGCATAAAATTGGTGGCATTATATTCGTTAAGTGCTGGATTACAGGCGTGAGTGTGGGAAAATGGTATAATGATGGTGAAACGTTTCTTTTCGTGTTGTTTCCAAAACTCCATAGAAGCTTCAAGTAAAGTTGCCACCATTTTACTAGGAGTATGACTTTGACTTGACTTGATGACTTCGACTGTGACTTGACCCATATTTGCGTGAAATATCATTAACTTGATAAATTATCAATTCCTTGACACTGGCTAAATACACAAAAGTGGGGAGCCAAAACATTTAAAAAAAAAAACTATTAGGTTATATTTTGTGAGATAAAGAACGGCTAAACTCACATCAATTAAAAGTCGAAAGAGTTAGTTTTCAAACTAAAATTAACTCTCGCACAAAGAGAAAGTGAATGCTAAAATCCACCATGCTGGTCAAGTGCAAGTTGGTAGGTTCTACAACACCATGTTCTCAAATTTTTGTGATTCTTGAACATTTAGATTTTCTCACGGTGTTTTCCTTCACCTACATAAGAATTTTAGTACCCAAATTCATTTATAATCGTTTAATTTTAGTACTTATATCAATTTATATTAATTTAATTTTAGTCATTAAATCAATTTATATTAGTTCAATCTAAGTTGTTGTTTTTCTTTTATTGTATGTCCCATCAATATTGCACTACCGCATTAAGCCTTCCACAATACACCAGGGTTAACTGGAAGATAAATAAAAAGGTTAACTCTATAGCATTAAGTTCGCCAATATACCTTCAATTGTTTTGTTTGTGCAATAAAAAACATTCTATTTATCTATCTATAATTTTAGTCCTTAAATCCGTTTATATAAGTTTAAGAAATTGTACTCCAGTGTTACCCTTCGCAGCATTATCAGGAACAGCGTGGTGTTGCCAGTACTAAATCATTTTCTCGCATGTTGAATATTAATAATGCGGGAACGAGAGGGCGGCGGGGGGGTTATTATGAGGTATGCCAGATAACATCGCCCGATATTTTATTCTGATGGTGACTAATATCTACACGAAATGTTTCAGTCGGATAAGAATGTTTTCTTTTTGTGACTGGAATAAGACCTCATTTTATTTAAAAAAAACCCTATTTCGTACAATGTTTTAAAAAAGTTCTTTGTTTTGCAAGACTAACGATGTCTAAGGCCTACAGCGACTATCATTGTTCTTTACTTCTTTAGTAGCACTAGTACTAGCTGTACCCGCGGATAAAAAGTATTTTAATTATTTGCGTATTCCACGGGAACGTTTCGTTTTTCCGGGATAAAATGTAGCCTATGTGTTAATACAGTGTATAAGCTATCTTGGTACCGAATTTCATCTAAATCCATTCAGCCGTTTGAGCGTGAAGGGATAACAAACATACACACATACACACATGAACTTTCGCCTTTATAATATTAGTGTGATATTTTAGGGTTGTTTGGGAAAGGTCGCTTTAAGCGATAAGACCGCATTGTGACACTTGGTTATAAGGTTCTGATTATCGTTTGTTTCTATAATATGTTGTTTTTAGTACTATACAAAGATCATCTTTATATCCTGGAAAATTGTGAGGATAAGGGATAAGTTGCGAGTAAAACCGTAGGTCAACTTTTATCTACCGTATTTACTAATAAGCCTCATCATCATCATCATCATCATCATCATCAGCTTGAAGACGTCCACTTCTGAACATTGTCTTCCGCCACAAAGCCACTTAGAGCGGCCGCTTGCCTCCTGCGTCTATCGGCTTTTAACCAGGGGTCTAACCGCGTATGGGCCGCCGTGAACCGCGTGGCTCGAGAACCTTTCTTACAAACTACTTTTTTATGATAATGAATGATATGATGACCTATTCGTTTACCTGATGTTAAGCGATACGGCCACCCATAGCAAAACAGTGTCACTCGGAACTCCAAAATACAAAGTTACGTGTGACACTGCACTGCGCACATCATCCTGAGACATCAGCACAGTCTGGTAATAAGATACTTGACTGTAAGATCAGATCATGAATTCGATTGCACAGTGATTTCACTAGCTACAGTGTCCTTCAAAGCTGAACACAGTAGTGCTTGCACACGACTGCTTGACGGCAGAATAACTGGCAAAGCGGTGGTACCTACCTAGATGAACTTTGCTGAAAAGTAAACCTAGTAAAAACAATACTCGCAATCAAACTGAAATGTCACCACATCAAATAAGTATTACATTATGGCCTAGTGACAGAAAAATACGCTGAAACAAGGACATTTTCATAATTTACAGGCTTGCATTGTCAAGCTCTCAAGATCATGCAATAAAATCCCTCTGCAGGGGGGAAATGACAAAGAGAATGTTGATTTTCGTCGCCAAATACAATCTACGTAAAAGTTACAGTACAAAGCTGAATTAAAGGTATTTAAATATGAATGTAAAGCAGTAAAACGATGTCTTTCACATCATCATCCTTTTCATTTATATTAAAAAAAAAGTTTTATTTTATATTTTTAATGTAAAACTTCTTTACGCACGCTTGACTTGCGGAGTGTTTTCTTTTTGAAGTAGTTACAACTTTTCACGCACGCTCGACTTGCGGAGTAAGCTGGCGAGGCGAACGGAAGTTGAAATTGATTCACGTAGATCTCCATTATCAACATAATAAAGTTAAAAATAAATATTTTATTATTATGTTGGTATGTAAGGTAAAATGACAATAATTATCAATATGACGACATTAACACTAAAAAAGCACAAACAAAGTTATACCGGCCGATAGATGGAGCTAAAGAAGTTTTACTCCAGTCGTGAAGCATACTCGTTTTTTTTCTGACTGTCGGGTGCACAGTTTTCATTAACAAATCCATTGTTATGCAGCGGTTTGATGTTCCAATGGTTAAAATTTCAATGCTTTGACCTTTAACCTTATAGTTTATGTTGTTTCTCTTTTGCGACATATCAAGAAACATTTCTATCCTCTGCGCTATTTTAGATATTAATTCGTATCTCGAATTTATCTTATTCGACCTTTTTGGGAAGAAGCCAAGAGCTGGTGTGAGACGTATCGGGTTGAGCCATTGCATGAATCGGTACAAAAATATATTCTTGGTATATTACGAGTAGAAGAGAATATATGTATATTACTTTCTTTGATATTGAGTATATCGTCTGGAGCATCGATAGATGGAATTACACTGATATTAATATTTGACTTTGTACATTGATGTAAGCATTTACGATGATATTTTCTTTTAACCTCCATATCTCCTTCCTTTATTCTCTAATCTAAAAAACTACTACAGTCATACATGACTACCTCTAAATGCGACTAAGTTTATAGGCAAACTTTATAACCGACGCATCCACCAATACGTTTTTAGTTATGTATGGAATTTGCACAGCTTTTACAACGGCGAAGGAAAACATGAGGAAACCAGCATGTTCAAGAATGATAAAATTTAATAACATGTATAGCAATAGCATGTTGGGTACGCTACCTACTGGTAGTAGGCTGGATCATTTGGACTGTCTATAGGTCATCGCGGCCAGTATATAGTTCAAATGTTTTTTTTTGTTGTAGTGGGTAGTGTTTAGTATTTTTAAGACATTTATTGTGTCATTCGTTGACTGGCCCGATTGCTCAGTTGGTAGCAGCCCTGCCTTGTGAACTATGGGTTCGATTCCCACCCAGGACAAACATTTGTGTGGTGAACATAGGTGCTTGTTCTGTGTCTGGGTGTTATATTGTATTCTATGTATACATCTACTAGCAAAATGTATCTATGTATATCTGGTTCCCATAGTACAAGCTTTGCTTAGTTTGGAGCTAGATGGCGCTGTGTGAAATGTCCACAAATATTTATTTATTTTTATTTGTTAACTTTCAGTTGTCAGCGTGGTGGGTTTATGCCTGCACTCTCTTGTGAAAGAAGGTCTGTGTTCCAGCAGTGGGAACGTCAAGTCTAATGATAAAATACGTAACAAATGACTTTAATAATACCACGAACTTTGAAGATCGAAATTCATCTGATCATTTACATAAGACCGATTGAAAAATTTGACCATTCCATTAGGTCAGACTGATCGCACTAACAATTGTTTTTATCGAAAGTCTTAAATATACCATTAGTCGAACGTATGAATGTTTGATCTAAAAATCTATAGTCTTCTTATCGCTTGGATGTTATGTTCTTCTATCTAAAACCTAGACACAATCGTCTAGATTACTGAAAATGTCTATGCATTTTGGAAGAATTGTAGTTTCATAGCGACATTTGCGGATAGGATCATAATTGTCCATATGTCTAGACACTAGGCATGGCACGACAGACTGCCCTTGACCATACGCTTTTTAATAAGCTTGTCATGATAGCTAGTCAGCTCGGTCTTTAAGTCTTAAATCATATCATAAATATATAATCATAAAATAAGAATAATTAAAAATTATAATCACGAAATAGTTACTTGACGGTTTCAACGTCCAGTTGTAAACTCTATGCGCAGCAGGCAGTACCGTAATTTACCCTGTGGTTGCATTTAAATTTATTACAGTGGCAACACCGGTAACTGTCATCGCTCCCCCACCTATCTGGCTATAAAAAGGAGCGCTCGGTGTACTACGGATCATTCACCCCGTCGTCGCCGCCCACCCCGTCGTCGCCGCACACCCCGTCGTCGCCGCCCGAGACACCCCGTCGTCGCCGCCCGAGACACGTCTTGAGCGACCCGGATGATCCTATAGCAGCCGTAGTATCGGCTGCGCTAGGATCACCGGACCAGTCTAGCCCTTCTGGCTCAGGTACCGCTTTCGGCACCGGTATAGGATACCAGCGTAACACAATCAGACACCGACCCCGCCGGCGAGGTCGACGTACCCCCCGTAGGTTAGCTAGAACGGTCGCGACTTTCAATAGGGTCCACTCTTCCAGTGGACGTAGCCTTCTCGATCCTCTTATCCCGGCAACGGCCCAAGCCGAGGCTCGCACCCCAGGGGTGCCCTTGAGCTAGTTGCCTCCCACTTTTGACGGCTGGGCGCCCTAAGCGCCCGCCCTCCCGCCCGGTGACGCTGTAAAGGTCGATAGAGACCAACAGCATTAGCTCGTTCAAAAAAAAAAATACTACGGATCATTCTTGCGCCGGACACGGACCGGCGCGCATGCTGAAGGCCTATAGTTTTATAGTTTGCCCGCCATGCCTAACCTGGAGCTTATATACTTAAATAAATGGTTATAAATCAACATTAATAATATTCAGGCTTCGCCAAAAACGCAAACTGTGATGTAGACGTAGCTTCTAACAAAAATGCGATATACCAGTCACTCCATCCGTTCAGCCATAACCACCAGTAAGTACTCGTCACTCAATAACGCCAAAATCAACACCAGTATAAGGAAAACACTCTATCCACTAATAAAGCCAGCCAACAGACAATAAATCATACCAGCACATAGTGAATAATATCGTAACTGTGAAAGTGAAAAATAACTGTAACAAAGGAGAAAGATTTATGGTGTTTGTATATGAGTGACGGATGGCCTCTTCGGTGGCTTCGATTTATTAGGGGAGTTAATTGAGGAAGTCGAACCTTGATCTGTGTGAAGTCAGTAGAGGCGGATACAGACATTGCGAGGTAGGCATAACGCACGGCGCATCGCAAGCCTTGCAATGTGTGGACCTTAATATTCATGGCGACGCAAGTCTAATTTTATATCAAAGCGTGCGTTGCGAGGAGTGCGCTTTACGTGTCTCATAATGTCCGTATCAATCTTAAAAGATGAATACTCAAATACTCTAATAATCATTAATTGAAGGGTTGAGAATAAAAAGGGTTTAACTGTCAAAACTGTCAAGTTTCGAGTAAATTGACTTTAAACTTCATTGGCTTCATTTTAGAGTGCTTATAAAGTAATAGAAAAGGTTTATGTAAGTTTCAGTTGCTTGAAAATGTTTTATTATATTTTAAAATACTAAATATAGTACTAATTCATAAATTACTGTAAAAATATATTTTAATAAAATAAATATAATAATATTTTTATGCTAAGCGAACTGTATTCCTGTGACAGATAAACCGTTTTTAGACTCAAAATCTCGAGATTTAAGCCTCATTTCCGTATTTTGACAGCAACGATGTTCGCACACAGGAAGGAGTGTGTTATGTTTTCTTCTTTTAGGTGTACCTAATTATGTAATGTTTGTTACTGTGTGCAGTTCGTGCAAATAAAGTGTTTCTTTCTGTCATTGATTAAGGGGTGGGTTTTCTATTGTTAGATAAAGTTTATCTGATAAATGTTCTGTTATGGGCGGCCGTGGCACTTAACATCAGTTGAACGACAAGCTCGTCACATCATTCAGTAACATAAAAAAAAACGATATAGCCAAAAGCAAAAAAAAAATCTTCTAATAGGTTTACAAAATTCACTTTTATTTTTCTTATGTATTGAATAAATAACTTATATCTAAATATTAAAAAAAAAAACGAAATATACGATTTATATAATACCATCGTTTATAATTAAAACTGTAAGTTATAGTCAGATAAATAATATTGCTAATGGAACAGTTTTTACTAGAATTAAACTCGGATGAAGCACTACAAAAGAAAAACCAATTTCCATAAAATCACGAGATTATAATAAATAGCTCAGAGGTTTTGCGTGCTTTTATAATTATGAAAGTCTTTTGCATGCCTCTGTATTATACAGGTAATTAAATATTAAAGGGAGTTTACTGTATTTTTTTAACATTATAAATATTTTTCCTCTTTAGTAACGCTGTAAATGTTTGTGAAAACCGTATTAGCTCGACTTTCCATGATTTTCATAATATTCGCCGTTTGTGTTTTGGTTTAAAGGGCACTGTAGCGTTGATAAGATTTTAGTTTAAAAACCTTGTCGGAGTAATTTTGACTTTTCGGTTGACGTGAGTTTAGCCGTTATTTATTATTGTTGGCAGCCTCTGTGGTGTGGTGGTTGAGCAGGTCATCTTATAGTCTGGAGGCGGCGGGTTCGATTTCCGTGGCAGGACAAGTATTTGTGCACAAAAAAGCGCAAATACTTGTTCTGAGTCTGGGTGTTATGGGATGATGGTCCTCGTAGTTCCTGGGTCCCTAGACAGGGAATCCTAGTTAGGGTCCAGGATTACATACGATCACATACATAGATCTTGGGCCCTAACTAGGATTCCCTGTGTCTAGGCATCTAGGAACTACGACGACCATGGTCCCACAACACCCAGACTCGGAACAAGTATTTGCGCTTTATTTTGTGCACAAATACTTGTCCTGCCGTGGGAACCCGCTGCCTCCCGGTTATGAGCCGACCTGCTCAACCACCACACCACGGAGGCTGTCAAATACTAAGAAAGACTTCCTGATCGTAATTGGTTATTAGTTCAGACGTTTTGCCATAATATACACAAATCATTCATCAATTAAGTTCATTAAATTAAATTATAAAAGTAATACATTAAAATTAGATTTTAAAATATTGATACCCCTTTACGTCTTTATCATCCCGTCGTTTCTTATCTGAGACATCCCAAAAATCACCATATTATTAAGCAGCTGTCATATCATTACAATCTTATCACGCAGACACTTAATATTCGAAGAAAAATGTCTCAAAAGAGAATATAGTGATATTAAAATCACATATCAAAGGGGTGTCACTCCCGTTAACTACATACAGAATATTTGACGCGCCCCACCTTGTCATTTTGTCGTTTTTAAATAAGGCTACTTAAGGCTGATTGCTGTGACACTCGTGAGGAGAAGTTGAAAACAATCTTATTTTCTCATAATAATTACCGTGCATGCGTGACATTTATGAAAAGAGCTTGTCAATTTACCAATGGATATCACATCACATCCCGCTAATATTTTAAAGGCGAAATTTTGTATGTGTGTATGTTTGTTACTTCTTCACGCTCAAATGGTTGAATGGATCTAGATGAAATTCAGTACCAAGATAGCTTATACGCTGGATTAATATATAGGCTACATTTTTGCTAAATTGTTCGTTTCTATCGGTAGTCGGCACTGTGGGCGATATAGTCTATCCGGCTTAATGTCGCTGAGTTATTCATTCCATCCTGTAAGAAAACGGTTATAGTTTTAGGAAAAATGGTTTTACAGCGATAGACGGAATACTTACATTTAAGATGATAAAAATATGTACTTATCATAGATAACTATCTATACATATAAAAATTCAAAGCCTGACTGACTGACTTACATATCAACGCACAGCCTAAACCGCTGGTTCTAGAGACTTTAAATTTGAAGGATATGTTCTTTTTAAATTATAGGTATCCACTAAGAAAGGGTTTATGGAAATTACACCCCTAAGAGAGTGAAATGGGTGGTTAATATATCTATTTAAAAAATCTTGTTTGTTTCCTATAGGCCACGTGGGCGAAGCTGCGAGCAGAAGCTAGTACCTCAATAAAGTATTTTACCTACTTACTTACATGTATTATTAGAATAATTTTTACTAAGACGTTTTTCACACCACTGTACTCAATTAGAGCTTTAAAAAACCGCGTTAATATCATTCCAAATCACAGTCGTATCAAAATGGAGGACACATACACTTCGTTTCATCGCGTTCTTTCAGTTGTCGGAATTTCAATATTTGCAAATCAAAACTGGAATTCCAAGACATGGTTTATTATCCAAATTTTCAACTTTGTCGTTGCAATGCTATGCTTTTTGTTCACCACCGGTTTTGTAATTGATAATGTATCTAACCTTCTACTTTTCATCCAAGGGGCATGTGTTTGGACGACAGGAGTCATTATGACGTTGTCTCTTGGAGTCTGTTTGTATTTTAGAATGGATTTCAGAGAATTTTTAAACGAAATGGCTTTTAAGGACAAAATTCTGGAAATGCCATTGATAAAGTATATTCTGCATAAAGATAACTTGAGTGGAAGGAATTTGATGAAGCTGAAGAAAATAGTGATAGGAACGCAAAAGAAGACATTGAGATATATAAAGTTACTGCTGAAGTTATATGTGATGAGTGTGTGGCTGTGTGTGACATTGTACATGTCCACTCCAATTTATCTGATGATTGTTAGAACTGATCAAAGCGAACGGCTTCTAGGTAATGTGTTCTATGGATTTGCGAAATATATACCGCAAAGCCAAATCAAAGCTTTAGTTATTGTTATTCGGCGGTTATACTGAATATGATATAAAATACTAATCAAATTTTTAAGACAAGTAATTTTTGGGGTTGCTGAGCCAGATAGCTCAATAATCAATAAAATTTTGTTTAGGATCTAGTTAAACAAAATATTTATGCAAAGCTAAACTATATCAATGTTTGTTTAACATACCACAATATTAAAGAAAGTGAAATTTGCCTTGAAATCGAATAATCAAATATTTTTTTCCAGCGTTCGACATGTGGTTTCCATGGTCTTTGGAAAACTTTGCAGTTTATATAGCGTCTTTTACATTTCACGCTTACTGTGGTTATTTATGCTGCATTGGTATGTTGTATTTTAATATTTTATTATTAATATTTATACAAAACACCTAAGGCCATAGACATATAACATTTTCGGTAGATAATGTAATTCCTGTGATTCCAAGTTTGTGTCCGAGTCGAAAATACGAGAAAGAACTGAAAAATTGATAAATAAATAGAAAAGACAAAAACAGAATACGGATAGATAGATAGAGAACACATTATTGTCACACACATGAATTATACAAGTGTAAAGAAAATCTTTAAAACTAGTATTACTATGTGCGGTCCTATTGCTGAAAGCGAATATAATAAAATCAGGGTATCAAGAAAAAGGACCAATTTTTATTTAAAGAAAAACGGAGAATGAGAAGGTAATGGAGAAAGTAAAGATGAATAGCAGAGACTGGATAAAAAAGCAAAAAAACGAGAAAAAAGACGTATCCACAAGAAATGCTAAAGAAAAATACCTACATCTGAATCAATTACTGTATCAAAGTTGTATTTCTTTATGTGTTTATTTTTTCAGCATATCCTGGTCTTCAATCTACGATCATACTTCTCCTCGCTCAGGTGATCCGTCAGCTGAAGATCCTTACGTTCATTTTAATCCACCTTAGCGAGCTAGGGTATGAGATTACAGGAAACGATGCAAAAAGGTGGCAGATTTGCTGTACTGCTATTTTGACGCAATGTATTGACCATTATGTCAAAATTAAAAGGTGAAAAATTTACCTTCATATTTAAAGTTTACAATTTGAATAAAGCTTTTTAGACATTTAACACGATAAAGATATATGATATTTTAAATTCCTTTTCTTAGATTAAACTGTATGCACTGCTATTTTGAGATTTGGGTTGTGGAGAATTGAAATGAGACACTAAGGTATTGAGTGCATGCAACACCAATCTCATGCCAATGTTTAATCTTTCATTATCATCATCATCAGCTGAAAGCTGCCCACTAACTATATTTCCGGGTCTCCCTTAGAACACCTAAATATAATAATAATAACGCCCAACGATCAAATACATAGATCCTGGACCCTTAATAGGATTTCCAGTGTCTAGGGACCCAGGAACTACAATACCCAGACACAGAGCAAGTAATTGTGCTATTCTTTTTCTGTCCACAAATTCTTATCCTGTCGTGAGAATCGAAACCGTCACTTCCGGGTTGTTGGCTAACCCTCAATCACCACACCACAGAAGCTGTCAAACATAAATGTTTACTCCAACTATGGCCATATGATATTAGTCTACCTCGTTTGAAACCGTTTTGTCTACACTCTGTCTTCTCCGTTTTTGTATACTAGTTTTTGTGGGTTATTTTGTCTGTGTTAAATAGTTCTTAATAATTCACTTGTTGTAGGTTTTCAAATAAGTTGAATATTATATGCCGTCCGTTCTATTTGACTTTGATACTGGTAGCAATTATGCTTGTTTGCATGTGCTCTGTTAAAATTGCCATTTCGGTGAGTACGGTTGAAATTTTTGTGTTGTGTTTACAACACAACTTATGAAATTTTTGGTTTGATTTAATTTTTGATTTGCAGAACAAGCTTTCACCGGATACAATGAAGTACTACGTCCACGAATTGTGTTTTATATTAGTAGTGCTAATGTTTTGCATGGTGGGACAACAAGTCGAGAACGAGGTATGTTTCGTTTCATGGTGAACTACACAAACTTAGAGTAGACATTTAGTTTCTTAACTAACCAAACTTAACTTGAATATAATTTTCAAAAAGTAAAGGCCAGTTACTTTTTGCAAATTATATTCTAGTTAACACATAACTGCGCATTAGTCTCGTTTTCTTCAGAAAAGCTGACGTTTGACTATAATCGTCACCTGACGTAACATTAAACTAAGGTCAAAGGGGGCGACTGCCACGCTGTGTTCGTTTAGATGAAGAACATGTTCTTGAAGAGGCGGTTGAATTTGATGATGCTAGTTTACTGGAAAATGATCTTATGAATTTACAATACAATACAATAATACTTTATTGAACACCGATTAATACATAACAACCTTAAAAAAACTTACAAAAAAATGGTAGAACAAAGGGCGGCCTTATCACATTTATTTATTATTTTTATTATATTTATTAATTTTAACTTTTAAATTAAAAAATCTGCCGTATTGTTTTCTAAATTTATTTGATAACGTTTGTTGGAGATGAGGATCACGGAAGCGACAAAAATAAAAAAGTTTTAAATATATCACAGAAAATTGGCCGCCTGCTAGCATTCACTTATATTGACAACGAAAAAATATTACAAAAATTTAAAAAGGGAATCCATAAAACAAAAACCTAATATGTATAAAACCTTCATGAGCGCGTCGCTAACAACGTTGTTATAAAACATCCAGCAATCGATGGTCTCGAACATTATAACCCAGTCAACATATTGGCATGGCACCTCGTTAGAGTGTGGCTTCTCTTTTTTAGTTCCCCATGCTGCACCCACGCTATCACCCCAGGTGCCAAATTAGCGTTACCTAAAACATAATATTTATTGAATATCATAATATTCACGATTATTCAAACAACATTTGTCTTTTTTTAATTTTCAGTGCGAGCTTCTGGAAAAAGCTGTAACCGAAAAGTGGTACATCTACGACCGTAGTCACAAAAAGAACGTGTTGATATTCAACATGGCCCTAAGTCAACGAATGCCGATTTACATATTCGGCACCATTACTCTGTCCTTGCCGACCTTTACTTGGGTAAGTTACGTTACTGATCTTCAAAGGTATGCTACGATTAGATTATACAGTAAAAAAGAAAAAAATATGAACTAAACTGTTTTTTTTTTGTTAATGATGTGACGAGCTAGTCGTTCACCTGATGTTAAGCGCCGCGGCCGCCCATAACAGAACAGAGTCACTCGGAACTCTAAAACAGAGTTTCATGCGACACTGCACTGCGCACATCATTCTGACACATCAGCACAGTCTGGTAATAAGATTACTCGACTGTGAGATCAGATCATAAAGTCTCAATTGCCCAGTAATTTTACTAGCTACAGTGCCCTAGTGCTTGCACACTACTGCTTGGCGGCAGAATAACTGGCAAAGCGGTGGTACCCACCTAGACGAACTTTGCAACAAAGTCCTACCACCTAGTATATGTGTGTAATATATGTGTGTATAATGTTCATAGCGACTTCGACTTTTCATTTGTTTTGTACGATTATCGTCTCACAACTCTATGCGTATTAAAAGCAGAAATTGAATTAGTGATGCGTAACCACCGACTTAACTATCATTATTATTATTATAATTGTTCCTACAATGTGGTGTTTCAACAAAGAGTTTTATCTATCTAGATAGATAGACAGATGTCTAAGATGGTCGTCACTCGCAAACCATCCTCCCTCATCGGTTGTAGGTTCTGCGAGTGATGTGGCCTGCTCATTGCCATTTTTAACCGTGTATTTGTTTTATTTTTCAGTTCCTTAAAACCGGGATGTCGTTTTTCACATTAGTAATGTCTGTTTTGGATGAAGCGAATTAAATAAGGTCGACAATTTTTGTTAAAAATACCCAACATAGGTCATAATAAATAATATTTTAATAATTTGCAATTCTACGGGGCAATGCTGCCAGTATGTTGGGTACGCTACCTACTGGTAGTGGGCTGGAGCATTTGGACTATCTATACGTCAATGCGGTCAGTATATAGTAAATTTTTTTTTTGTAGTAGTAGTAGTTAGTATTATTTATTATATCATTGTAGTATTTAGTTTGAAAATAAAGGATTTTTATCATTCAAATAGTATTTCAACTTTGTTATATTTGATTAGATATTTACGAGTGAAGCAACTCAACTAAAATTTTCAACTTGCCTTTGCGAATCATCTTTTTTTATTTATAAGAGAGATGTCTACAAGACAGGGTAAGTAAACAGACTGTCGATATCACTTGAATGAACAATGCCAACCTGAACCCTTGAGTGAACGCTCCAGCCAATTGTATTTTAAGCTCCAATGCATCAGATAATTATGTTTTCGCAGACGTTTGAAGAAATGTACAAAAAAAATTATATTGCTGATTGTGTTCCAGTGTTAAATATATTCCATAATATATAATTACCTAGTGTAATTCCGCTGGAAATTATATACAAAGTTATTATATTCGGCTGATATTTATAGCGATTGTAGTAGTTTAATTTGAATTCTTTAAAATTTATTTTCTTATGTTTATCGTCTTGTATTTATGTCATCCATATAAAATTACTCATCTCTAACAAAAACCGCAATTTCCCATAGAATTTTCAATTAACAATGAACAAGAATGTATAAAAAAAATAACTTCCAAGATGTCGCATTGTCATTCTGATAACACCTGTCAGAGTAAAACGAATTTTGTTTTATCTATGCCATTGCTGGAAAACTTTCAATTTCTCATTTATAGTCTGTGTCAGAAGTCAGTGACCATTAGACACCATGGGATGTCATCCATAAATATAAAAAAGATTAATTTCCGCGAGGTAACGCCCGTGTCAATTGATTTTCCAATATTAACTCTTTGACTATCCCGGTTGTCACATGTGCATGGGTCCCGGCAGAATATCTACATACATCTGGTTAACACATAATTATGGGCACCAAAATCTCAATCACATTGGCGAATAACAAAAAAATCACTGGTGAAAAAAAGTTGGAACGATCTAATCCTCCGTATGAGACTGCCAAATTGTTGAGATTTTTTTTTATTGTTTGATAGGCTCGCGTTTGAGCACTATCGCACCTGATGGTAAGTGACGATGCGGTCTAGGATGTAACACACTTGCCTAGAAGATACCTGTTCACTCTCGATTTGAGGACTCCAAGGTAAAGCGTTCCACTCTTTGGCTGTTCGCATGATAAATGTGGAGCCAAATCTCTTTGTACGCACATGTGGGATATTAACCATGTACCGGTGGCGCTTTTTCGTACATCTGGTTGTCCGATGGTGGACCGGTGACGGCGGAATCAGGTTATGCAACTCCAATAAACACTCTCCAAAATGCACTCGACAGATAGATAGGTGAATAACTAAGTTTTAGAAAATTATTTCTCAACGTATAACACGACTCGGTACTCCTCGTACTCTTGTCAGATGTGAACAATGAGCTTCCATCGGCGCCAGTGGTCTTTCCCCAGATCTACAATATGCAGCATTTTAAATGGAGAATCAAAAGAATATTATCAAAGTAAGCGGCCGCTCAAAGTGGCACTCTATGGAGCAGGCTTGTGTACAGCGGTGGACATCTTCAGGCTGATCATGAAGAAGCTATGCATTACTGACATGTCTAGTATTACAGATGTGGGATAAGCTACGGTGAGCTCTTCCCATCAGGGACTACTTGTTTACTATCTATAGCATTACACTAATATTATAAAGGCGAAAGTTTGTATGTGTGTATGTGTATGTGTGTATGTTTGTTACTTCGTCACGCTCAAACGGCTGAATGGATTTGTGTGAAATTCGGTACCAAGATAGTATATACACTGGATTAACATATTGGCTACATTTTATTCCGGAAAAGTGAAATTTTCCCGCGGGATGAGCAAATAATTAAAATACCTTTTATCCGCGGGTGAAACCGCGGGGCGCAACTTAAAAAAAATGGAATGGACAGCTTATAATTTTTTTTTATGACGTGACGAGCTAACTGTTCGAATGATGTTAAGCTATACGGCTGCCCATATCAGTTACAGTGTCACTCGGAACTCTAAAGTACAGAGTGTCGCGTGTCACTGCACTGCGCACGTCTTCCTGAGACATCAGCACAATCTAATAATCACATTACTAGGCTGCGAGATCAGGTCATAAAGTCTCATTTGCCCAGTAATTTCACTAGCTACAGTGCTTGGCGACAGAATAACTGGCAAAGCGTCGGTATCTACCTAGACGAACTTTGCAGAAAAGTCCTACCACCTAGTAATACATTCATGGTTAATTTTTCATGACGTACAAATTTCCCTGTAAAATATAAAACATTGGAATCAGCATACATTGCGCAGACCTGTCATATACCGGTTTCAATACAGTAAACGTTGTAACCGCAAAAACAAATAAATCGTGCCAAAAAGCGTGTACTCATACAAATATTTTGACGACCACAACGATATCCGTATAGGCTAATAAATAAACATTACTCGATGCGGATTTATTCGAGGAGAGAGGATATTTACGAGTCCTCCATTAACACAAATGGAGGCATCAACTAAGAAAATAATCCAGAATATGCCGAAAATGAATTTTCTTTGAGAGGAAATGCTTATTTTGGCGAAAATGTTCCGCCACTAGACTACAGTAATTCTGACGGGATGTTAGTGTCCGCATTAAACATTTTCCTATTAATTTGAGAAAAAATAAAAATAAGCACGATTGAAACGGTCGCTCAACGTTTTGGTTTTGAATACAAAAATTTTGCTCGCGAAAGCCGCTGTGGCTTGCGTTAGTAACTGGCTCCTAGAAGAAGGACATCGAATATGTCTGAAACCTGGTCGGAGTAACGTGAGTTTAGCCGTCTTTAACTTACAAAGAAAAAACAAAAATTTTGCAACAGAGACAGTAAAAATTTGGAGACGAACTCTGTCCGTCGTCATCGCGCCCTAGACGGCTACGTTTTGAGCTACACTGAAAATCCTATCGCAGTCAGAAACACGACTGCGTTAGAATCGTCGAACCCGTCATTTTACTAGTGAAAGGACTTTTCTGCAAAGTGCGTCTAGGTAAGTACCACCGCTTTTCCAGTAATTCTGCCACCAAGCAGTAGTGTGCCGCCAAACACTACTGTGCTTCAGTTTGAAGAGCACTATAGCTAGTGAAATTTCTGGGCAATATGATCTTTATGATCTGGGGGTGATCACGAAACATTGATTGCAATGAAATAACTATGCAGTTAGTACGCAAATTTCACCTATTACAAATTATCCTAATACAAGTTAATTAAAATTAAGATGATTTTGATTATGATTTATGAGTAACATGATAACTATATCGTAAAATAGGAGAAACTTGGCATTCCATAATCGATTCGTGTAAGCCGATGGGCAGCTTACTAAAATTCACAAAGCTCAAAAGGCCCCGCAATTTCATTAACTAGATTGTTACGTTGTCATCCTATACCGATTCACTTGACCCGGAAGGCCCAGACTTTTTTTTAGTGAATTATGTGGCGAACTAGTCATTCACCTAATGTTAAGCGACACGGCCGCCCATAACAGAACAGTGTCACTCGAAACTCGAAAATATTTAAAGTTTCGCATGACACTGCACTGCGCACATCATCCTGAGACACAGTCAAAGTCTGGTAATAAGATTACTCGACTGTGAGAACAGCAGGGCGATCACGTAACTCGATTGCAACTAATAGAAACACAAATTCTTATTGATTTGACAGTTTGAATGCGCATTTTTTTTTGTTTGGTTTTGGTTCCACACTTTTGTGTATTTAGCCAGTGTCAAGTAATTGATAATATCTCAAGTTAATTAATATCTCAAGTTAATATCATATAAAGTGTCAAGTCAAGTCACAGTCCAAGTCCAAGTTAAGTCATAGTCTAGTCTAGTCAAGTCATACAAAGTAAAGTGGTGGTAACTTTACCAGAAGCTTCAATGGAGTTTTGGAAACAACACGAAAAGAAACGTTTCACCATCATTATACCACTTTCCCACACTCATGCCTGTAATTCAGCACTTAACGAATAAAATGCCACCCATTTTACACACTAACACTGAAACTAACACAAGTTTTGGAAAATAATACAATACGGCGACGCGATCTTTTTCGTTTTCCCGCCAAAACTCCAATGCGCAGTTTATGTGCATACAAAAACATTAACAACCGAAAAAAGTAAAACAAAAGAGCATCACGATTGAAGCGAAAATTACGTAGAACCTCCATAAAAGGATAGCAACCCGCTTCCTATAAGGAAGAGTTAATATATCAAGTGTATGAGAGATTATGCATATATCGCGAGCGTAACGATATTACGGAGGATATGGGGCGGATGTGTCCCTTTTATATTACAAATAGGATTTGTATAGGGCTGTTAATACCGCATCGGAAAAATAATTTTATTCATTTTTGAAAATTTTGCACAACCATAATTAAATGAATTAACATTTTACACAGAGCCATTTAGCCCCAAACTAAACAAAACTTGTACTTATTGAGGGTTATGTTCAGCAGTGGACTTCTTCAATCTGTTGATGAACATTTATAACCTACTGCGATCACCAAGACGCCTGCCAACCTTGATGATTATAATACAGCAGTCGCTCAAAAAGTAACTTTATAGGAAAGGCCTATGTTTAGCAGTGGTCTTCTTCAATATGTGGATGAACATTTATGATCTGCGGTGATCACCAAGACGCCTGCCAACCTTGGTGATTATAATACAGCAGCCGCTCAAAAAGTAACTTTATAGGGGAGGCTTATGTTCAGCAGTGAACTTCTTCAATCTGTTGATGGACATTTATAACCTACTGCAATCACCAAGACGCCTGCCAACCTTGATGATTATAATACAGCAGCCGATCAAAAAGTAACTTTATAGGAGGCTTATGTTCAGCAGTTGACTTTTTCAATCTGTTGATGAACATTTATAGCCTACTGCGATCACCAAGACGCCTGCCAACCTTAGTGATTATAATACAGCAGCTGCTCAAAAAGTAACTTTATAGGGGAGGCTTATGTTCAGCAGTTGACTTCTTCAATCTGTTGATGAACATTTATAACCTACTGCGATCACCAAGACGCCTGCCAACCTTGGTGATTATAATACAGCAGCTGCTCAAAAAGTAACTTTATAGGGGAGGCTTATGTTCAGCAGTTGACTTCTTCAATCTGTTGATGAACATTTATAACCTACTGCGATCACCAAGACGCCTGCCAAACTTGGTGAATATGGTACATCGACGTATAGGGGAGGCTATGTTCAGCAGTGGGCTTCTTCTATCTGTTGATGAACATTGTGTTTGTATTATATTTCAAATTGATTGTTTCATGATATACTTGTAGCCAGGAACGGGTTGTGCGTAGGTTGCAACCTATATAACTATAGGCCTTCAGCGTGTGCACCGGGCCGTGTCTGGAACAAGAATGATCGTAGTACACCGAGCGATCTCTTATATAGCCAGATGGGTGGGGCAGCGACGACAGTTGCCAGTGTTGCCACTGTAATAAATTTAAATGCTGCCACAGGATAAATTACGGTACTGCCCGCTGCGCATAGAGTTTATAACTGGTGGTAGCCGCCGTCATACTTATTATTATAATTTTTTTAGAAAACAGTTTGGTTTTCCCCGCAATAATAATAAGCATTATTAAACTTTGGAATAATGATTGCCATATTGAACTCTTTACTAAAAACATTGGCTGGCCTGATAGCTCTGTTGGAAGTAGCTCTGTCTTCTAAAATAATAGGTTGTGGGTTGAATTCCCACACCGGACAAACATTTGTGTGATGAATGTGTTTGTTCTGTGTTTGTAAAAAGTATCTAAATATTCTAATATCAGGTAACTGGTTCCCATAGTACAAGCTTTGCTTAGTTTGGGGCTAGATGACGTTGTGTGAAATTTCCACTAATGTTTTAATTTATTAATCTTTACAAATAGGTTATAATATCAGTTTCAACAGCTCTTTAAACACAACTTCTCCAAAGAATGCATTGGTCTGTTAAACTTTTTCCTTCTTTTTCGGTACACAAGACAAAAAAGAAATATTTCTAAAGGCGACAATTTATTTGTTCTTTTATTCGTGGAACGCTATAACACTCTGTAATGGCTTACTCCGTGGCAGGGACAAGACCGTTTTATTTATTGACTAATGATTTAAAAGGTGTCTTGTTTATTTTTTGCTCTTTGGTAAATAATGTGGGAATATTTCTGCTAAACGAAGTATTCAACAAAATAATTGGGGTTGTTGTGAATATAATATAATGAAGTTGGTTTTTGTGTGTTAATGAAATTTTTTTTTTTTATTTTACTTAATGATGTGACGAGCTAGTCATTCACCTGATATTAAGCGCCGCGGCCGCTCATAACAGAACAGTGTCACTCGGAACTCTAAAACAGACTTTCACGCGACACTGCACTGCGCATCATCCTGAGACATCAGCACAGTCTGGTAATAAGATTACTCGACTGTGAGATCAAATCATTAAGTCTCAACTGCCCAGTAATTTCACTAGCTACAGTGCCCTTCAAACCGGAACACTGTAGTGCTTGCACAATACTGCTAGGCGGCGAACTTAAACTTTTGTAAGCAAAATTTTAGCTTTTGTCTGCGTTAACAAATTCTACTCTTTCAATTCAAAGGTTGTCTCGAAGAGTTCGCTGTCAGGTCTCTATCTATTTATCTATCAATTCATTCCCGTTATAAAAGGTACAAAACTAATCGATTCTAGGCTTCTTTTTTTTACGGGCGCTGCCACTGATGAAAGCAATTTCCGAATAAAAACGCCGTTTAAAAGACCGCTGTTTTCCTACTTTATACAGCACCCAGGTAAGCCATCAAGGGCATCTCATTGAATATGCAAATCCGTGGTAAAATTGAAAATGCCGACCTACCATTAGTTTAAGTAGGCGCGTTTAGGCACTGAATGACATTTTTGAGAACCTTTTGGACGTTTTACAAATTATTATGGTAATCCGAAGAAAAGAGGACCATTAAGCGTTTGATGTTATTGGTAACTCATTAGCATTATTGATGTTTTTGTTATCAAATTTATGTTACTTCTTACCACAATTTTGGTATTTTTTTACATTTGTATTTATTTTTTTATGTTAAAGGGAGCAAACAAGCATACGGCCCACCCGATGGGAAGTGGTCACCGTAGCCTATGGACATCTGTAACATCGAAGGAGGCGTCGCCAATGCATTTTTGACCCTGTAGGACTCTTTTAACCCTCTTTGTAAACTACTCGGGAGCTCATTCCACATTTTACAGGTGTACGGCAAGAAAGAACGTAGGTAGGTAGGTAGGTACATTTTGACGTTTACACACCGACGAATTTTTTCCAGAATAGCAACAAAGTTAATATTAGCACCGTTTAAAGTGGCACCATAAGTATCCACAAAATAGCACCCGGAAATATATTTTTGCTATTTTGAAAACACATACTAATTTGCAAAACAACCCTAATTGTATTTATGCTCGTAAAATTGGTGCCATTTTGGAAATCTCTCATTTTGATCATGATACAGTATTTAAGCATTTGGATTGGGACGCAGCTAGTATTTCTTAGTCCCGCTGTTTTACACTTAAACTTAAATTACGTTAAGTTTGAGTGTAAAATAGTATCCTATCTGTTAAACCAACTAAGTTATCTCCATTCCAAATAATCAAATCCGTCTGCTGTTACGGCATAAAGGTCTCTTTGTGTCTACACCCACACACACACACACACACACACACACACGCACACACACACACACATATATTCGTGTGTGTGATAGTGTGATCCAACACTCTGATAATAATAATAATAATATGTGAGGACATCTCACACAACGCCATCTAGCCCCAAACTAAGCAAAGCTTGTGCTTTGGGAACCAGATAACTGATACAATACTTGATACTTTTTTGTTTGTAAATACATACATAGAATACAATATGACACCCAGACACAGAACAAACACCTATGTTCATCACACAAATGTTTGTCCTGAGTGGGAATCGAACCCACAACCCACAGTTCCGAAGGCAGGGCTACTACCAACTGAGCTATCGGGCCAGTCAATGTAATGTATATGTATATTTATACAAGACCAACCCTGAATCTTTTGGCTACACGTGGGGATGTGTATTTTTTTCAATGATTCAAGTGAGTGAGTGGTACATTGTAGCAAAAAGACGGTTGGTGATAGAATGGTGACTGTAGAATGTGAATATTATTAGAAGCTCCAAGGCTTTTGTATTATTTAATTTTGCGCTAAAGACGTGTCGTTACTACAAAGATTTTAATTTGCACAAAAGGCGTATTGCGGAACTAATTAAGCTTTGTAGAAACAAATACAAGTGTCAACAAGTTTGAATTTTTATTACGTGCTTCGTACGTCCGGTGTTCCGGCGCAATTGCTGTGCGCCATAGATACATGGAAAAGTGAAGTGGCATAGAACAACAGAAGACCCAAATAATCCTTGTATGGATTTGCCTATTCAATACGTAGTTTATGTGTATAGTCATTATGGTTTCTTTTAAGCTATTGCATAGCTTTAATCGCGGGCCTTGAGAGTGGGGACCGAATCCAGAAATTCCGTAACGAAAAAAACCTAACACCCCCCACTCCGAACCGCTGCGCCGGTCGGAGTACAACAACCCAAGGAGTATACAACCCGCCTTTAGGTGGCATTGGTTGTATTGGAAAACTACCGTAATCAGCTGTTTGTGAGAAAGTATATAGGTGTATAGGTATTTATCATCTATGTACAACAGTTATGCTAATAGCTTTAACGCGGCAGTCTCCGAGTGCCACACGTCTTTTTTTTAATTTAGAATGAATTTTTTGGTGTGCATGCATAGTTCCGTTCTGTTCTAAATGGGAAAAGCTAGACTGGTCAATTCCTTACACAGATTTCATTCTTAAATCTATTTTGTATGATAAATAACGGTTAAACTCACGTCAATTAAAAAGTCGAAATTACTCCGACCAGGTTTCGGGCATATTCGATGTCCTTCTTCTGGGAGTCAGTTACTCTGTTGTACTTTACAGTTACGTGCCGTCGCTCACTGGCTCCCAGAAGAAGGACATCGAATATGTCCAAAACCTGGACGGAGTAATTCTGACGTGAGTGTACCTGTTATTTATCTTACAAAATTTGTCATACTCACGATAGTTTTCAAACTTAAATACATTGGTATGCAATGTGATTCATGACATTTATTCCCTAACTAGTTGCGCCCTGCGGTTTCACCCGCGAATAAAAAGTATTTTAATCATTTGCTCATCCCATGGGAGCATTTCACTTTTCCAGGATAAAATGTAGCCTATTGTTAATCCAGTGTATAAGCTATCTTGGTACCGAATTTCATCGAAATTCATTCAGCCGTTTGAGCGTGAAGGAGTAACAATCATACACACATACACACATACAAACTTTCGCGTTTATAATATTATTGTGATAGTGTGATTTCCCATTAGATGTGAACAGAAAATACTCACTAAGAAGTTGCGAAGAAGCGGTGTCCAGTTGACAACTCGGCACAATTTCGTAAAAAGTTTGAAGCTAAAAAAATAAATTAACAGAGAAATTCTCCATTCCTCATTCTATAATTAAATCATGAAGCCCCTACCTCATCTAGCCACTCAGACTCTTCAAATAAAGTCATCAAGTGGAAATAATTAGGGCTACCACAAAAACAATTTGTGGCCCGTGACGAAACTCGCCGTCCTCGTTTTGTCTTGCAGCTACTGCGAACGACAACTTCTATTGTTGTCGGCTGGAATTTTAAAGTTACATCTCTATATTTTGTGATACCGAATATCTAAATATATATAACTCAAAGATGACTGACTGATTGACTGACTCACATAGTGATCTATCAACGCACAGCCTAAACCAATGGCTGAAAGGGCTGAAATTTTGCATGCAGGTAGATGTTATAGATGTTATGACGTAGGCATCCACTAAGAAAGGATTTTTCGAAACTCCACCCTTAAGAGGGTGAAATGGGTGGTTGAATTATTTTTCCATAGGCCACGCCGCGGGCGAAGCTGCGGGCAGAAGCTCGTATTAGATAATAATAATAACAACGCCCAATGATCACATACATAGATCCTGGACCCCCACTAGGATTCCCTGTGTCTAAGGACCCAGGAACTACGAGGATCATAGTCCCACAACACCCAGACTCAGTACAAGTATTTGCGCTTTATTTTTCTGATCACAAACAATTATACTGTTGCGGGAATCGAACCCGCCACCTCCGGGTTATGCGCCAGCCTGCTCAATCATCATGCCATAAAGGCTGTCAAACTGCACTGATCTTAATTAATTAGTTAATCATTAAGGTATGCAGAATGTTTAAATAGTAAGCATGTATAGATGAAATATGAAATATTTATTATTGTAGTATATTTTTAATTTATTGAAATTGGTTATTTTAATTTTATGATATATTATTTTGACATTCCTTCGTATTATTAATTAATTTTCTGTGTAATAGTAATGATATGTTATTTTGTACCGGTTGTATTGTACATTTCTATTTATATTATTATCTTATTTCAGACGTGTATTTTATGAATAAACGAGCTTCTGCCCGCAGCTTCGCCCGCGGCGTGGCCTATGGGAAAATAATTCAACCACCCATTTCACCCTCTTAAGGGTGGAATTTTCAAAAATTCTTACTTGCCGGATGTCTACGTCATAACATCTACCTGCATGCAAAATTTCAGTCCAATCCGTCTAGTGGTTTGGGCTGTGCGTTGATAGATCACTATGTCAGTCAGTCAATCAGTCAGTCACCTTTGAGTTATATATATTTAGATGATGACTATTGACTATTAAAGTAAAAAATGTATTGTGTTCTGTTATGTACAACTTCTACTCAAAATACCAATCTTTAAAATCAAGGACCTTTAATGCAAGTGTTATTTTTACTAAATCCGTAAATCTTCTCACATCGGTGTTAAAGTGAAAAGGGTCCCTTCAATATCCGGCTGCTTCCAACGCAGGAGGATTCTATCTCTTTCTTGCATATCGCAGTCTACTGCAATGGAAAGAGATAGATGTATCATATGGATCTAAACGAGATAGGACGTCAAAAACATTTGCCATTAAAATAGTTGTGAAGTTGGTTACTGATGTAGTTTATAAGGAGTTATTTGCTTGACGTGACATCATTAATGTTTTTGTAATGGAATGACGTGACGATCTAGGCATTCGCCTGATGTTAAGCGACACGGCTGCCCATATTAGTTGCAGTGTCACTCGTGACTCTAATGTAATATATATAGTTTCGCGTGACACTGCACAGCGCACGTCATCCTGAGATATCAGCACAATCTAGTTATCTTATTATTAGAATGTGAGATTAGGTCATAAAATCTCATTTGCCCAGTAATTTCAATAGCTACAGTACCCTTAAACTGCTTGGCGGTAGAATAACTGGCAAAGCGGTGGTACCTACCTAGACGGACTTTGCAGTACTACCATCTAATACCACCTAGTAAGGTAAATAGGTAGTATCCAACAGTCTGAACTGATTTTTTAAATACTTGATTATCCCATTAGCAACCCTCAATAAGCACAATTCTTAGTTAGTTAATTACTTGCAACGGTACCACCGTCTTTTTAACTACAATTCAATATTGCACAGAAAGCTTTTAACAAAAATAAATGATTTTATTAGTTTATCTTTAATCAGATCGTTGAAAGATTTACATAATTTTCTTACTACATCATACATACATTATCATGATGACGATGATGTATGTATCATCATACATTATCTGATGATGATGATATACATCATAAAGTGTAGTATCATAAAATGTAGTAAGAAAATTATTCTAACGAAAATAATTCTACGAAAGAAAATTATGTAAACCTTTGAACGGTCTGATTAAAAATAAACTACAAAAATTATTAGTATGTATTACACTTTCCTTAGATAGTTAATTACTTGCACTAATACCACCGTCTTTTTAACTATAATTTAATATTGCAGAGAAAGCTTTAAGCAAAAATAAATGTTTATAGTAGTTTTTTAAGACCGTTCAAAGATTTACATAATTTTCTTACTAATTTATGTAAAACTGATGGACACTTGAGTGTCTCGTAAATAGAATTTAGTAAAGTATTAAATTAAGACTTAAGCAGCTTAAGCTTTACTATGGAAACAGTAAATTTGGAAACTACTTTAGCACGACTTTAATGATTTAAATACAGTAATCGTGTATTTAACCACAGTAAAATCAAAGTTACAGATATAATACTAAATAAATAAACAATTGTGGATATTTCACACAGTGCCATCTAAACTAAGCAAAGCTTGTACTATGGAAACCAGATAACTGATACAATACTTAGATACTTTTTGTTTGTAAATACATACATAGAATACAATATAACACCCAGACATCCAGACATCGATATTCATCACACAAACGTTTGTGCTGGGTAGGAATCGAACCCACAACCTACAGCTTAGACGGCATGCTTACTACCAACTGAGCTATCAGGCTAGTCAAGAGTCATTTCATGTTTTGATCTTGGTTTTATAATAGTGCTAAAATAGGCTATTTGCAACAAATCCTTTAACATTTGACTTTCATCAATTTTAAACCTCAAAAATTGCGACCCGAATTTTAAAACCACTATTTCTATATTGATCAAGTATCTTAAACCGAGTGGTTCCATCATTATCCACGTCCAGTGAAATTCCATTCATGAATTATATCTGAATTCAAAACTTCATAGCGCGGTCTCATTTTTTGCACCGAGCTGGAAAAGAGCGCAATATGCCGGACGAGAGGTGCTCGACTGCTCTTGGCTTTTTATGTTGAACTCGGCTCGAGCGGCGCTCTAAACAACTAAGGCCTCTCGAGCGGCTTATGAGCACTGTAGTGGCATACTATCTATGTTCTGTCATATTGCATCTTTTGAATGTGTCTAGTATTTTATTACTCAACGAGCTTCTGCCCGTAGCTTCGCCCGCGGCGTGGCCTATGGGAAAATATTTCAACCACCCATTTCACCCACTTTAGGGTGGAATTTCGAAAAATCCTTTCTTAGCGGATACCTACGTCATAACATCTATGTGCATGCCAAATTTCAGCCCGATCTGTCCAGTGGTTTGGGCTGTGCGTTGATAGTCACTCAGTCAATTAGTCAGTCACCTTTGAGTTTATGTATTTAGAAGAGAAGATGGTAAGCTTTATGACACACACGCATACATAGATATGTACAAAGCGAATATAGTATGAGAGTGAGTATGGCTAAGTGGCAGCTCATGTGACTTTCAAATTTAAAAAAATTTCGGATTGCGTTTGCGGCGGTTCCGGCCGGCCGTGGCGGGAGCGTGCCTATAAATAGCGCGTCGGTTCAGTGAATGACATAGGCTATATATTTTATACCCGTGCGAAGCCGGAGCGGGCAGCTAGTATCAGATAAAGCCATATTACGGGTCAATGCACTAATGATTTGATATGATAAAGTACCAAGATTAATAACATTTGATACACGATAACTGTGTGATGTAATCGTGTGTGATATCCATGATTTATGATGATAATATTAAACCAATTTATTGGTGGGACATAGTGAATACCACACAACAATAATAATCACACTAGGTGGTAGGGCTTTGTTGCAACGTTCGTCAAGGTAGGTACTACCGCTTTGCCAGTTATTCTGCCGCCAAGCAGTAGTGTGCAAGCACTACTGTGTTCCGGTTTGAAGGGCACTGTAGCTAGTGAAATTACTGGGCAATTGAGACTTTATGATCTGATCTCACAGTCGAGTAATCTTATTACCAGACTGTACTGATGTCTCAGGATGATGTGCGCAGTGCAGTGTCGCTTGAAACTATGTTTTAGGGTTCCGAGTGACACTATTCTGTTATGGGCGGCCGTGGCGCTTAACAACAGGTGAACGACTAGCTCGTCACATCATTCAATAACATAAAATAATAATAATAAGTATGGATAAGTATATGATTGTATTTGATTATTTATTATTTTTTATTGATTATACTCATGCTACTGGCGTCACACTAGGCTTAGGTTTTTTATTCTATTTTTGTTATATTACTTTTATAAAAATATTGTAAAAAACTTAGATTTAAGATTAAAAAATAAATAAATGAACAATAATATAATAATAACGTACAACGATCAAGTACATATATACTGTACCCTAACTAGGATTTCCTGTGTGTAGGGACGCAGGAACTACGAGGACCATGGCCCCACAACACCCAGACTCAGAAAAAGTATTTGCGCTTTTTTTTTTCTGTGCACAAATACTTGTACTGTCACGGGAATCGAAACCACTGCCTCCGGGCTATAAACCGACCTGCTCAACAACCACAACACAGAGGCTGTTAAATTAACTGAGAATTGAAAAAAAAAATAACGTATGATAACCCGCCTAAACAGAGATGGTAACTAATCGAAGTTTGCCATGACAATAAATACCATCAATCCCGCAAATGTACGGTCAAAATGAAAACCATTTTTTTTATGTTAAGGAATGACGTGATGAGCTAGCCGTTCGCCTGATGTTAAACGACACGGCTGCCCATATCAGCTGCAGTGTCACTCGGAACTCTAAAGTATAGAGGTTCGCGTGACACTGCACTGCGCACGTCATCCAGAGACATCAGCACAATCTAGTAATAAGATTACTAAACTGTGAGATCAGAACATAAAGTCTCATTTGCCCAGAAATTTCACTAGCTACAGTGCCCTTCAAACCGGAACACAGCAGTGCTTGCGCACTACTGCTTGGCGGCAGAATAACTGGCAAAGCGGTGGTACCTACCTAGACGAACTTTGCAGTAAAGTCCTACCACTTAGTGGTAACTAACTTTATATTTCCCAAAAACGAAATTTTAATTCATTTTCAACCTCAAAATAGTCTTTGATAAATTACATTACGGCACGATATGACAACTTCACTCAATAGAACAGATACAATACCGAGTGAGTTGTTTGAATGGGTGTCCCGGTTTTAATCCAGTTTCATTTAGTATTGTTCCTCCATGGGGTTATTGGGAATGAATAATGATTGAAGTGAATCATTTTGTTGCTTGTAATTACTGCTGTATTCTATGAGTACTTGTTTATGGTGTTGATTTAGATTATTTTCAAAGTGTATCATCATTATATCACATCCTGAAGACATCCACTGCTGAATAAAAATAATAACAATAAACGCCTCACGATCACATACATAGATCCTGGACCCTAACTAGGATTTCCTGTATCTAAGGACCCAGGAACTACGAAGACCTTGGTCCCACAACACTCAGACACAGAACAAGTATTTGGGCTTTTTTTTCTGTGTAAATACTTGTCCTGTCGCGGGAATTGAACCCACCGCCTCCGGGTTATGAGCCGACCTGTTCAACCAGTACACCACAGAGGCTGTGAATATGGGCCTCTGCTACAGAACTGCTGCTTATGCCTCCTGCATGTATCGGTTTTTGATCAGATCGTACTTATCACTATATTCATTTTATTTCTGACTGGCCCGATAGCTCAGTCAGTAATAACCCTGATGACCTGCAGGTTGTGGGTTAGATTCCCATCCAGGACAAACATTTGTACGAAGAACATAAATGTTTGTTCTGTATCTGGGTGTTATATTGTATTCTATGTATATATTTACAAACAAAAAGTATCTCAGTATTGTATCAGTTATCTGGTTCTCATAGTACAAGCTTGCTTAGTTTGGGGGCTAGATGGTGCTGTGTGTAAAGTCCACTATTATTATTTTTTTCAAATTTGATCGCTGGGTTGTGGGTTCGTTTCCCATCCAGGACAAACATTTGTACGAAGAACATAAATGTTTGTTCTGTATCTGGGTGTTATATTGTATTCTATGTGTATATTTACAAACAAAAAGTATCTTAATATTGTATTAGTTATCTGGTTCTCATAGTACAAGCTTGCTCAATTTGGGGGCTAGATGGCGCTGTGTGTTAAGTCCACCAATTTATTTTTCAAATGCTATGTTTGCATGCTTAGTCACCGTCCGCTGTAGGTTTGCAACTTTAAAAAAATACTTTGTACTAAGAACGTCAAACCCACTTCAAAATTAAATTTAAAAGTCAACACTAAAGCAATTAGCTTTAGTTTGTTAAACCTAAGTTCAGTGTTTGTGTTACTGACGAGAATACTTAGACAAATATTTTAATTACCGACTTATCTATAACTTACATAAACTTGAAATTTGAAAATTTACACAAGGATTCTATTTTAAGTTTTTAATATAAACTAGTTGACCCGCCCCGGCTTCGCACGGGTGAATTAGTAAAACGTGGTCGAACGGGATAAAAAGTATTCTATGTCCGTCTCCTGGTTTTAAGCAACCTTCCTACCAATTTTCAGCCAAATCGGTTCAGCCGTTCTTGAGTGTATATAGTGTTACTAACACGACTTTCTTTTATATATATAGATTGGTAATTTAATACTTTTAATTCTGGACGCAATCAGAACGATGTTTTCAGATCTACGGTGTATTTGATTGTGGCCATAGAATAAATAATAGTCCAAGAGCATCATAGCTCCCAAATAGATGAACTAATTCTTTTTTTATTGTTTTAATAATGCATTCTTATTCGAAAGCGATTTTACCTACTATAATAAATATATTTTGTAAGAATCATAAATTTTTGTATTCTTGTACTTTAATACGAAAGTAATGACTTTTAAAAAAACTCTTGGTTGGGTTGGTATAAATGTTTATTTATTTACGTGTATAAAAAAAGAGTTTATATGAGATTAGAAAATAATCATGGCAATTGATCCGGGTATCTTAAACTTCATAATAATTATCAGTCACAAAACAAAACTTTTTAACGAATCCTTTACAATCGCCCTTTAAAAACAGATCTGAAATAAGAACTTTCTTTTTCGAACTAGGTTAAAATAATTTATAGGCAAAGTGCCTTTATTCATTCAACTAAATACTACAATGTTATAATAACTTACGACTAAACATTACCATCCACAAAAAAATTGGACTATATACAAGCCGCGATGTCCTATGAAATAATTGAATGTCGATCTACATCGCGGACAAGCTGAACTGCTGACTATTAGAATCCCCGAAAACGGCGTCTAATTCGCAATTACAATTCATAGAGCTATAAACCGGAGTAACCAATCACAGAGCTCTCCACAAACTCAATTAAGTTAATTGGGGAAGACTTCATTTGTTTTTTATGACCTTTTGTTGACATTTTTTTCAATGAGTCGCCCCTTTTTGAATTGGTCGGACTCGTTCCACTTGCGGTTTTGATGACGTGGGCTCTATGGTGGAGGGATTTGATGATTATAATTTTGCCATTAATTTAATCAAGGTTTTTAATGCAACTGACACCGGATTTCGCTGACGCGTGTAACATTATATATGCTGTATCTGTACCCCAATCACAGGGACCTATCACAATAAAAGAATAAAAGAACTAGAAAAGAGTTCTGCAGGGCTGGCGGATTCAAACAAAAGTGCCATGGTTTGAGAGTCGCACGATTTATCACTGAGCTTCCCTTGCTACACGATAAGACAGTACTTGAGCAAAAATATTTAAGTGTGTTTCGTTTCACTCCAACTTTTATTATCATGACTAACGTCTGACCAAAATCTCACCTTGCTCGCTTATCTACTAAATACCTATTCAATATTGAAATGGCCAACCTCAGTTCAAACTTTTCCATGTTTCGTATCGCTCCAGCTTTTATTTATATTGACTGGGTTCGACCACAATCTACTACTATCTAGGTGGTAGGACTTTTCTGCAAAGTTCATCTAGGTAGGTACCACCGGTTTGCCAGTTATTCTGCCAAGCAGTAGTGTGCAAGCACTACTGTGTTTCGATTTGAAGGAAACTGTAGCTAGTGAAATTACGGGGCAATTAAGACATTATGATCTGATCTCTCAGTCGAGTAATTTTATTACCAGACTGTGCTAACATTAGCACGTATCGTGACGCTGCACTGCGCACGTCATCCTGAGACATTCAGGATGACGTGCGCAGTGCAGTGTCACGCAAAACTTTATATTTTAGAGTTCCGAGTGATACTGTTCTGTTATGGGTGGCCGTGTTGCATAACATAAAAAAACTCATCCGACGGCAGCCGAATTTGTGATCAAAGATGTAACACGCTCGAGTACTAAATACCTATTCCATATTGACTTAAACCACCCCGGGTTGTATCTTTCTGGAAACACCGTCTAAGGCAGGGCATTCCACACTTTTTAAGTTCTCATTAAAAATAGTCGGAGCAGTTGTTTTAAGGTACAATATATTAAAAATTGAAACAATGCAACAACGATGCCTTAAAACGTGCAATGCAAGACGACCTGGGCCACGAGTGGTCGGTTGGTTTTGGCTCTCCGAGGCTACAGTTTCAAGTTAATGTTTATACGCTAAAAGGTACTGCAATCAGAAAATATCACACTAATATTATAAAGGTGAAAGTTTGTATATGTGTTTGTGTGTATGTGTGTATGTTTGTTACTACTTCACGCTAAAACGGCGAATGGATTTGGATGAAATTCGGTACCAAGATATCTTATTAGCTGGATTATAATATAAGCTACATTTTATCCCGGAAAAGTGAAATTTTCCCGTGGGATGAGCAGTTAATTAAAACTACTTTTCATGTGCGGGTAGAACCGTGGGGCGCAACTAGTTTTAAATATAAAACTAGCGTTACGTTGAAGATCAAAATCACGGATGCGATGAAAAGATATAGATATAACTTGAAGTAAATAAGGTATAAAAACTGAATTTAAAGGTAAAAATATCTACAAAACTAAAAAAAGAAAATTGGCACGGCAAACACAACCCGCTCGCTTTTGACAGTTGTTTTAGTGACAGCAGTTTAAAAAGGAACCTAAAAAACCTAATATATAAAACCCTAATGAGCGTGTCAATAAGACCTGCTTTACACACGTGGACTACATAGGAGCAACGTAGGATACATCTTATAGTATTTAAATAGGATGAATCTCCTGGGAACTGGCCTAAAGCATTTTTTTTTACTTCAAACTTGTCCAGCAATTGACCACGCTCTCACCTGATGGGAATTGACGATGCGATCGAAGGTGTAGCATGCTAGCCAAGTATATACCTATTCATTCTTCTTTTGAACACGTCCGGATCATATTTCGCCGGAAACACAGACGCTGGTTGCGCATTCCATTCTTTAGCCGTTCTAATTATGAACGTGGAATCAATTGTATGAATGAGTGGTATTTCAACCATGAAGAGATGGCGTTTTGCCCAGCGTCTAGTAATCCGGTAGTGGAACGCTGAAACAAGTAGATCGTAGCAAAAATAACTTATGTTCTTTTCTAGGGTGCAAATATAGACATAAGTCCATACCCATCAAGAACTATTTATCGGTATAGTTGAACATTTTTAGCTCGACTTCTATTCACTCCATCTTACTGTAAAGCTTGCACCCTGACACTTCGAAAATTCTTTACAAAAACTCTACAAGTGCTACGAAGTATGAAAGCTACGCGCGCTACGAGTACTGCGAGTGCTACGAATGCTACGAATGCAGCGGTCGCCGAAACGTGTGCGACTTCTCACGAACGTTTTAATAACGACTGCAACGACTGCAGCTTACAGTCACTGCGAGCTTACTCTGCCGTTATAATATGAACTGTGTTATTGTTCTGATATTCTATGCAGCTTTATGCTGATTATTTACTTATTCATATTTACAAGCTTCATATCTCAGTTAGTAGTTACTCTGCCTTCTGAACTATAGGTTATGGCTTCGACTTCCACCCAGGACAAACATTTGTATGATGAACTTCGATGTTTGCTCTGTGTCTGGGTGTTATATTGTATTCTATGAATGTCTTTACAGTCAAAAAATGTATTGTATCAGTTATATGGTGTTGTAATATATATCCACAAATATTTTATCATTATTTGTTATTGACAGCCTCTGTGGTGTTGTGGTTGGCTCATAACCCAGAGGTGGCGGATTCGATTCCCGCGACGAGACAAGTATTTGAGCAAGGACAAAAAAGGCGCAAATACTTGTTCTGTGTCTGGGTGTTGTGGGACCATGGTTCTTATAGTTCCTGGGTCCCTAGATACATCTTAGTTAGGGTCCAAGATCTATGTATGTGATCGTTGGGATTTATAATTATTATTATTTCTGCGTTTATTTATTTATCAGTTATTTATTTAATAGGTCTTTACCTATGAAATTGCCGTATTGCAGTACAGACTTTTTCAAACAAAAAAAAAGTTTTGATTGGCTATGAATTCTAAATTCAAATTAATTTTGTTTTAAAAATATGACATTCTATTTACAATATAAGTCTTTTGTTTATTGATTAGCGTTGTATTTTCATTACATTTCAACATTTTTCCTCATAATGGATACTTTGAAATTTCGTGTAATTATGGAATATGAGTTCCGTCGTGGCACCAACGCGGCACAAACGACACGTAACATCAACGACGTTTACGGAGAGAACTGTACAAACGAACGTACAACCCGTTATTGGTTTGCTCGGTTCCGTTCTGGGAATTTTGACTTGAAAAATGAACCTCGTGGTCACCGGAAACTTTGGTCAACAATGATGAATTAAAGGCGATTGTGGAAGCTGATGAATCTCAATCTACAGCTGAGCTGGCAGCAGCTTTTGATGTTAGCATCAAAACAATATTGGTCCATTTGCGACAGATTGGCAAGATAAAAAAGCTTGATAGATGGGTGCCCCACGAACTTAACGATCGCCAGCGCAACGTACGCGTCGAGACTTGCCTTGCGCTGCTTAACAGGCACAGAAATGAAGGAATTTTGAACCGAATTGTTACGTGCGACGAAAAATGGATTCTTTTTGACAATCGAAAGCGCTCAGCAAGTTGGTTAGATCCTGGTTTGGTACCAAAGCAATGTGCAAAACGAAAAATGACCCCTAGAAAGGTGATGGTCACAGTTTGGTGGTCTAGTGCTGGTGTGATTCATCATAGCTTTTTACAAAACGGCGAGAGCATTACTGCAGATGTGTACATTGAAGAACTGACCACAATGATGGCGAAACTCGCACGTCTGCAACCAGCTTTGGTCAATCGGTCGTCTCCACTGCTACTTCACGACAACGCGCGACCCCATACTGCACAACAGACCGTCTCTAAGCTGCATGAGTTGGGTTTGGAAGCTCTCCCTCATCCGCCATACTCACCAGATCTTGCGCCTACCGACTATTACTTTTTCCAAAATATGGACAACTTTTTAGCGGGAAAAAAATTCAATTCCCGAGAGGCAGTACAAAACGCCTTTGAAGAGTTTGTTGTCTCCCGTCCTGCTGATTTTTTCAAGAAGGGCATCCATAAACTGCCACAGCGTTAGCAAAGATGCATTGATTGCAGGGGTGATTACTTTGAATAAAAGAAATAAATAAGTTCGAAAAAAAAAAACTTTAACTTTTTTCAAACAAAACGGCAATTTCATAGGTAAAGACCAATATTTTAAAGTTTTCATGAAAATTAAAATTTAATTTTACTTGTTGGATATGCATTTTATTGGGATTTATATGGGATATATAATATTAAGAAGTTGTGTGAACGACGAAAACGCCTTGAAAGATCGCACTGATTTTTTTTCTTCTCCGAATTGCGTACAAAGTTGATGAATCCTTCAAACGGTTTATTAAAGGCATATCACTCAAAATAACTAAAGCTTGGAGCTATTACACTCTAAAAAAATGTCAAAGAGACTAAACAAGCTTTGTTATTTAAAAAAATGACAGCAATACAATTTGTATTCAACGTGTTTGGCAAATAAATCTTTAAGGTCCAGATATTTGTTTTCTTGCGATAAATTTGTTTATTTTTCTGTTTTTGCCTTTTATTTTTAACGTTTCGACGGGCGTGCCTTTGAGTAGTAAAGTAATAGAAGAGAAATGTGTATTTTGGAGTGTGTTCGAAAGAATTACACTAATTATTAGCAAGAAGGAAAATGGAGGTTCCTTCTTTCAACTTCACCCATATATGGTTGAAATTCCATCAACCGGCCCTAAGATCTGGAATAGATCACTTTTTAGCGATAAGACCGCCCATTGTAACCTACTTATAAGCTTTCCTGTTTTGTACTTCGTCATCTTGGTGTCAATAAAGAGTTTATCTATCTAAGCATTTTTCTACATACTTTATAGTGCGAACAGCCAATGAGCGGAACAACTTGCTAAAGTCCTCGTTTCCACCTAACTACAATGTGGGATTCTTCAAATCAAGAGTGCTCAGGTATTTTCTAGGCAAGCATGCACCATAGTAGACTGCGTCATCACTTTCCATCAGGCATCAGGTCGAATGCCAACAGTAAAAAAATAGAATGATATGGCTTATGCGTGGGCAAATTTTAGTTGAAGGACTGGAATGCTCTTCCAACAACAATGTTTCCTCCTGGGTATAACCTGGGTCTTTTTAAGTCAAGAGTGAATGGGCATCTCATGGGCAAGCGCGCTCCACCTTAGACAACTTCGTCACTTACCATCAGGTGAATTGTTGTCAAAAGCATGCCCATTTTACCATTAAAAACCATCAGTTAAATGTTTGAATGTAAATTTTATGTGATTTATCACAGAAGCATTGTGAGCAAGCACCGACTATTTTTACGCCTCTACAAATAGGAACGGTATTGGCATTATGAAAAGGGCACTAAGCTATAATTCATTTACTTATATCTCGTCTGTTCTAACAGTGCAAATCATTTATAAGGTCAAATAAGTTAGGTCTTCAAGATCGTAGGGTACCTAAATTGTTAACCTATGCGTCTGAATTTATCGCCTTAGGTTTTTACGAGACATTCTAAATTTATAAGACTGCTGAAACGCAATCAAAGGTTTTATTTTTATTAGAATTTTATAGGTGATTGTTTGTAGACGTAGCTACATTTTATCCAGATACTAGCCACACCCACCGGTTGCACCCGCTGATAAAAACTATGTGTTAATCCAGTGTGTAAGCTATCCTTATTCCAAATTTCGTCCGTTCAGTTATTGCGTAGTGAAGAAACAACGAACTATGCTAGCCTAGAATATCACTGTCCACTCTTGACTTGGAAGACTCCTATTAGATTGTTGTTAGGTTAGCAATGAAAAGATTTCTAAATAAATTATACTGTTGAATTAAATTTATTGTCTAGATCAACTAATGAGCATAATATAAATAAAAATAAAACAAACTGCTCTCCAGCCTCTGTGGTGTGATGGTTGAGCAGGTCGGCTCATAGCCCGGAGGCGGCGGGTTCGATTCCCGCGACAGGACAATTTTTGTGCACAGAAAAAATAAGCGCAAATACTTGTTCTGTATCTGGGTGTTGTGGGACCATGGTCCTCGTAGTTCCAGGGTCCTTAGACACAGGGAATCCCAGTCAGGGTCCAGGATCTATGTATATGATCGTTGGGCGTTATTCCTTAGTTGAAGGGTTGAGAATTAAAAGGGTTTAACTGTCAAATTGATAGTTTCGAGAAAATTTACTTTAAACTTCAACAGCGTCATTTTAATGTAGAGTGCTTATAAGGTAATAGAAAAGGTTTATAAAAGTTTCAGTTGCTTGAAATGTTTTAATTCTATTTTAAAATATTAGGTCTTTACCTATGAAATTGCCGTTTTGTTTGAAAAAAGTTAAAGTATTTTTTTTTCGAACTTATTTATTTCTTTTATTCAAAGTAATCACCCCTGCAATCAATGCATCTTTGCCAACGCTGTGGCAGTTTATGGATGCCCTTCTTGAAAAAATCAGCAGGACGGGAGACAACAAACTCTTCAAAGGCGTTTTGTACTGCCTCTCGGGAATTGAATTTTTTTCCCGCTAAAAAGTTGTCCAAATTTTGGAAAAAGTAATAGTCGGTAGGCGCAAGATCTGGTGAGTATGGCGGATGAGGGAGAGCTTCCAAACCCAACTCATGCAGCTTAGAGACGGTCTGTTGTGCAGTATGGGGTCGCGCGTTGTCGTGAAGTAGCAGTGGAGACGACCGATTGACCAAAGCTGGTTGCAGACGTGCGAGTTTCGCCATCATTGTGGTCAGTTCTTCAATGTACACATCTGCAGTAATGCTCTCGCCGTTTTGTAAAAAGCTATGATGAATCACACCAGCACTAGACCACCAAACTGTGACCATCACCTTTCTAGGGGTCATTTTTCGTTTTGCACATTGCTTTGGTACCGAATCAGGATCTAACCAACTTGCTGAGCGCTTTCGATTGTCAAAAAGAATCCATTTTTCGTCGCACGTAACAATTCGGTTCAAAATTCCTTCATTTCTGTGCCTGTTAAGCAGCGTAAGGCAAGTCTCGACGCGTACGTTGCGCTGGCGATCGTTAAGTTCGTGGGGCGCCCATCTATCAAGCTTTTTTATCTTGCCAATCTGTCGCAAATGGACCAATATTGTTTTGATGCTAACATCAAAAGCTGCTGCCAGCTCAGCTGTAGATTGAGATTCATCAGCTTCCACAATCGCCTTTAATTCATCATTGTTGACCAAAGTTTCCGGACGACCACGTGGTTTATTTTTCAAGTCAAAATTCCCAGAACGGAACCGAGCAAACCAATAACGGGTTGTACGTTCGTTTGTACAGTTCTCTCCGTAAACGTCGTTGATGTTACGTGTCGTTTGTGCCGCGTTGGTGCCACGACGGAACTCATATTCCATAATTACACGAAATTTCAAAGTATCCATTATGAGGAAAAATGCTGAAATGTAATGAAAATACAACGCTAATCAATAAACAAAAGACTAATATTGTAAATAGAATGTCATATTTTTAAAACAAAATTAATTTGAATTTAGAATTCATAGCCAATCAAAACTTTTTTTTGTTTGAAAAAGTCTGTACTGCAAAACGGCAATTTCATAGGTAAAGACCTATTACTAAATATAGTACTAATTCATACAATTACTGTAAAAATATAATATAATAAAATAAATATAATAATGTTCTTATGCTAAGCGAACTGTATTCCTGTGACAGGTAAACCTTATTTAGACTCAAAATCTCGAGATTTAAGCCTCATTTCGGTATTTTGAGAATGTATTATTGTAGATAATTTCACGCTGAATCCAACGATACCCATAAGTCATTTTATGAACAAAATCAGTTAAACCCTTTTTGTTCTCACCCCATTCAATTATTATTTTGTTACATTATTATTTAAATTGCTCATACAGTGTTATTGCGTATTGCAAGATATCATCGAATTCCTCTATCTCGATCCAATGCATGCATTATAGTGCTCTAACAAGGAAGGACAGATGAGGTGATAGTATAAAAGAAATGGATGTGTCCTGCGAGACCAAAGCTGTGCTATAGTTGTGTAGCGTAACTTCCGTCAGTCGTTAGACTTTGTCGAAGTTTACGGGCGGCCAAATAAATCTAATGCGAGCTAATCAATTACTGCATGATTGAAATACGCCCATTACTCAAGTATGGATTTGTTGAATGCAATTTTCAGTTTCAATATAACTTGAAAATTTAAAAAAGGGCAAGTGATTTAAAAAAAAAATGTTATAATAACATTTTTTTGAAACATTTTTTTATTCATTATCATCAAAATTACATAATCACATCACATCACACTATCACACTAATCACACTAATACTATAAAGACGAAAGTTTGTATGTGTGTTTGTGTGTATGTGTGTACGTTTGTTACTCTTTCACGCTTAAACGGCTGAATGGATTTAAATGAAATTCGGTATCAAGATAGCTTATACACTGGTTTAACATATAGGCTACAATTTATCTTGGAAAAGTGAAGTTTTCCGTGGGATGAGCAAATAATTAAAATACTTTTTATCCGTGGGTAAAACCGCGGGGCGCTACAAGTCTATTATATAATTTAAAAAATCCTTTTTTTTAAGGGTTATGTACTTACTAAACTAGTTGGTAAGACCTGACATAATATATAAATTGTACATGAATGCAAATGAATGAATATGAATATGGATGAATTTATTTCATACAAACACGCAAACGTGCGAAAAAAGGTTCCTGTACCAGTTCCTGATAGTGCTATAAGTCATCACATTGAGTTTTTTTTTGGCGGGAATGCGAAAAAGATTGCGTCATCGCATTATATTATTTTCCAAAACTTGTGTTATTTTCAGTGTTAGTGCGTAAAATTGGTGGCATTCTAGAGTATGACTTTGACTGGACTATGACTTGACTTGATGACTTCGACTGTGGCTTGACACATATTTGCGTGAAATATCATTAACTTGATAAATTATTAATTACTTGCCACTGGCTAAACACACAAAAGTGTGGAGCCAAAACCAAAACAAAAAAAAGACACAATATATATAGCTATAGCTTTAACGTAGGACAGTGGATTCGGTAGAATTTAGTTGCGGTATTCAAATGGAATCGAGGTAAGCAAGTTAGACGCTAGTTGGAATACGGAAATGGGATCTCGGCCCGTGCCGGGTCTAAAGCGTGTCACACTAATTTGTGCTGGAGTGTACGTAATAATAACGATCTAGTGGCGATAATCGTCTAATTATAATTATGATCCAAACTAAATGAATAAATACAAGAATGCCCAACGGTCATATAAAGTAAGAAAAAAAGAAAATTTTTATTCATGGCAAAAGAAATTTAAAAATACATTACAGAATTTAAAAAACATCGTGAACGAATCGGACACAACTCAGCAGTGTGCTGGCCTGGCCATATAGCCAACTCTGGTCTTCCGTTGGAATAGGAAATATAATACATTTTTATACTTAATTACCCGAGCCTAACTAGGATTCCCTCTGTCTAGGGACCCAGGAACTACGAGGACCATGGTCCCACAACACCCAGACTCAGAACAAGTATTTGCCGCTTCTTTCCTATGCACGAATACTTGTCCTATCGCGAGAATCGAACCTACCGCCTCCAGGCTATGAGCCGACCTGCTCAAACACTACACCGCAGAGAACATCAAAATGGCTATCAGTAAATCAAATAGAATCATGACTTTATTTTATTATAAGAATAGAAACTTAAATGATATAAAAGAAATAATAAAAAAAAATTTCAAATACAACTCCGAAAGAAATTCAGACAAGTTAAAAGCAACATTTCTACACATACGAGTAAGTGGCACTTTTCTTGCAACTTAATAAATTGGTACACTTTTAAACTCCAACAACTATAGTTGCAATATCTCAGCGCAGTAAGTTAGTGCTAAGTTATAACTTAAGTCCATCTTCAGTCTATAACTCAAATACTTAACCTTATCTGGAAGTTATTGAAAGAATATAAATTGCCCTGTACTGGCCCGATAGCTCAGTTGGGAGCAACCCTGCCTTCTGAACTGTAGGTTGTGGGCCTAATTTCCACCCACGAAAAAAGTTGTGTGATGAACATCGATGTTTGTTCTGTGTCCATTATTATTGTCTTCTATGTATGTGTTTACATACAAAAAGTATCTAAGTATTGTATCAGTTATCTGGTTCCCATAGTAGCTTTGCTTTGTTTGGGGCTACATGGCGCTGTGTGAAATGTTGACAAATATTTATTTTATTATTATTATAAATAATATAGTGAGTTACCGCACGAGCCGTGTGTGTTAAAATAGCTTAGAAAGATTAGTGTTTTAAACATGCTAGCTACACCTAGAATACTATTTTCAGGACTACTCCCACCACATCACCACCACCACCACCACCTCCACCACCACCACCTCCACCACCACCACCACCACCACCACCACCTCCATCACCACCACCACCACTACCTCCACCACCACCACAACCACCACCACCATTACCATCACCATCATCATCATCATAACAATAATCACAATCATCACCACTACTACCACCATCATCATCATCATCATCATAATCACCATCACCACCACCACCATCATCGTCATCATCATCATCAATAGCCTTAAGACGTCCACTGCTGAACATTAGCCCTTCTCTCAGTATGAGCGGGTGCTTGCTTTTTTTATACTGCATTTCCACATACACCTGGGTCCGTGCTTTTTGTTAGATTATTTTTTATATTTATTAATTAAGCTTATTATTAACATGAACATATATATAATACAGGGAGGATCAAAATCGGTTCACCCAGTCGAAAGTTCTGAGGTACCTAACAAACAGAAAGAAGAGAAAATAGACAGTCGCGCACAAGAACTGCATGATCTCATTCCCCCATCACCATTCCACTACCGGACTACCAGACGCTCCGCTAAGCGCCATCCCTTCGTGGTCAAAATACCACCAATTCACAACAAGCGATTTGACTCCACGTTCATAATTAGAACGGCTAAGGAATAGAATGCCCTGCCAGCGTCTGTGTTTCCGGCGAAATATAATGCAGGCGTGTTCAAGAGTGAATAGGTATTTACTTGGCTAGCATGCTACACCTTCGATCGCATCGTTACTTCCCATCAGGTGAGAGCGTGGTCAAACGCTAGACAAGTTTCAAGTAAAAAAAAAAGATGTTATCACCAAAACTTTATAGTGTTACTATAAAATTATCAAAACGTTTTGCCATTTAGGTCGCTATCTCTTAATTGAATTCACAATGATACGGTGAAACTAGTTCGGAAGTTAGTCCCAACTTTTCTTACGGTTGAACTATTAAACCAAGTCCGACTCCAGTTCAACTGAGTTTCTTTGTTAGTTTCTTTAACTTGTCTTATAGGCAAAGGAAACGTGTTTCTGGATAATGAATATTGTATTATACAAGTTGACAATACAAAAAAAAATCTTTAACTGTTTTTCTTAAACCGTGCATGACTATATACACCAACTACTTGCGCCCCATGGTTTCACCCGCGGATAAAAAGTATTTTAATCATTTGCTCATCCTACAGGAAGTTTTCACTTTTCCGGGATAAAATGTAGCCTATATGTTAATCCAGTGTATAAGCATCTTGGTACCGAATTTCATCCAAATACATTAAGTCGTTTGCGTGTGAAGGAGTAACAAACATACACACATACACACAAACACACATACAAACTTTCGCCTTTATAATATTAGTGTGATAGCACCTGAATAAAAAATGAATATTGCACAAAATCAAAAGTAAATGACAATAAAAAAAAATAGTATAAGCGGTCTTACAGTGCTTGTAGATCTCTTCCATTCAACCTTAGCATAGAGGTTTTATTTTAGACTTCAGTCGCGGCGTATTAAGCGATCTATTCACGGACGTGTTGGTAAACTAAAACGGCATTTGTTTTATTAACCGACTTCGAAAAAAGAGGTACTATGTTCGTCTGTATGTTTTTTTCGTGTATGTTCATCGATATTTTTGCCAATTGAAGGGGTGAGAACAAAAAGGGTTTAACTGATTTTTTTCACAAAATGACTTATGGGTATCATTGGATTCAGCGTGAAATTATCTACAATAATACTTTCTCAAAATACTGAAATGAGCCTTAAATCTCGAGATATTAAGTCTAAAAACGGTTTTTCTGTCACAGGAATACGAGTTCACTTAGCATAAAAACATTATTATATTTATTTTCTTATATTACATTTTTACAGTAATTGTATGAATTAGTACTATATTTAGTATTTTAAAATAGAATTTAAACATTTTCAAGTAATTGAAACTTACATAAAACTTTTCTATTACTTAATATGCACTCTACATTAAAATGACGCCGTTGAAGTTTAAAGTCAATTTTCTCGAAACTATCAATTTGACAGTTAAACCCTTTTTATTCTCACCCCTTCAATTATGAACCGATTTTAAAAACTCATTTTTAGTTCGAAAGGGTTTACTTCCGAGGAGCGGTTCAAAGAGATGAGTGGGTAGCGCTGATAATAATTATATTAATTTATTTATCACTTTTGAGTGTCTATATATTATGCCAAAATTTTTTTTACTTTAAATTTTTTGGCTTAAAAACTTCGTTCAAACCATTTGGATGCAAGTAATAATTTCCTAAGCACCATTTCTCCCACATTTTGAGTCTCACCCCCGACGCAGTGTATATTCAGCCTAACTAATGTCAAATTATCTTTACGCTCTTAATTAAAACAAAGCGATTATTATGAAGATAAATGGAGTCAAAAAGGGAGTGAGGAAAGTTCAGAAAGGTCGCCGTTTCAACGAAGTCTTAAAATATTTGTAAGAAAGTTTTTTGGTAGAATGTGCTTTGGGCAAATAGAGCATATAAGAACTGAGTGTGGCTCAGCGGTGGCGTGAGTGACTTTTAAACCGTCGCATCCAGGTTTAAATCCAACTTGTTACTGCACCAATTCAAGCTATGTGCGAAATTAACACTCGCTCTTACAACGGTGGAAAAAAACATCGGTTTGTTCTTGAATCTCAGTTTGAGGAACGAGTTTTTTTTATGTTTTGGCTCCACACTTTTGTGTATTTAACCAGTGTCAAGTAATTGATAATTTATCAAGTCAATGATATTTCACGCAAATATGTGTCAAGTCATAGTTGAAGTCATCAAGTCAAGTCATAGTCAAGTCATAGTCTAGTCAAAGTCATACTTCTAGTAAAGTGGTGGCTACTTTACTTGAAGCTTCTATGGAGTTTTGGAAACAACACGAAAAGAAAAGTTTCACCATCATTATACCATTTTTCCACACTCACGCCTGTTATCCAGCACTTAACGAATAGAATGCCACCAATTTTATGCACTAACACTGAAAATAACACAAGTTTTGGAAAATAATACAATGCGGTGACGCAATCTTTTTCGCGTTCCCGCCGAAAACTCAGCTTATTATTTATTTACGAGTATTGTCGAATAGTTAATTTTTATTGAGTATTTATTGATGATTTGTCAGATGTAATTGCTCCTATCCCTGTGGGAGAAGGACTCGTGTCTAGTAGTGGGAGTGCATTGGACTGCAAGTATGCAAAAGAAGTTTTGCAAGGATCATGTGACAACGATTGCATTTGCAGTCAATGCAGTGACGAAGAAAACATCATTGATATTTTTTGGCACGTCATCGTGATCACTTTTGACTACTGAAAGCTGTGCAAATGAGACTACTACTAGGTGGTAGGACTTTGTTGCAAAGTTTATCTAGGTAGGTACCACCGCTTTGCAGTTATTCTGCGAAGCAGTAGTGTGCAAGCACTACTGTGTTCCGGTTTGAAGGGCACTGTAGGTAGTAAAATTACTGGGCAATTGAGACTTTATGATCTGATCACAGTCAAGTAATCTTATTACCAGACTGTGCTAATGTCTCAGGATGATGTGCGCAGTGCAGTGTCGCTTGAAACTCTATGTTTTAGGGTTCCAAGTGACACTGTTCTGTTATGGGCGGCCGTGGCGCTTAACACCAGGTAAACGACTAGCTCATCACATCATACAATAACATAACATAAAAAAAAGAGTATATGATCTAATCTCACAATTCATGTTGATGTTTTAGGATGACGTACGTAGTGCAGCGTCACGCGAAACTATAATTTGGAGTGTTCTGATTGGACACTATGACTCGGATTCCCTGTGTCTAGGGAACCAAGAACTACGAGGACCATGGTCCCACTACACGCAGACACAGAACAAGTATTTGTGCGTTTTTTTCTGTGCAGAAATCTTGTCTAATCAGGGGAATCGAATCAGCTGCCTCTTGGTTATGAGCCGAGGTGTTCAACCACCACATGTCACTTAACATCAGGCGAATGACATAACATAAAAAATATAATTGCTCATAAATATATTTATTGTATCAACGTACTTTTTCATTAATACACAGTTCAGATATTGGGAAAACGCTAAGTGAGAGATTCCTGTCATTTTTTTTACGTTTCAAGTTTTTTTAAGTTTCATCCGTATTTCCCGAAACCTACACCCTTGGAGTCTTCAAATCGAGAGTCAACAGGTATCTTCTAGGCAGGCGTGTTACATCCTAGACCGCATCGTCACTTACCATCAGGTGTGATAGTGGTCAAACGCGAGCCTATCAAACAATAAAAAAAAAAGTTTTCTTCTTTCAACCAATCTGATTCAATTTGGTGCAGTCCAATTCAATTTGGTTAAGCGTTTACAATTTTTCAACCAAATTGAATCACGTTTAAAACATGCATGTATCTTGGTAAAAGGTGACTACTCTATACCTTCTTCGCCCTGTCCCGAGACGTTTATCCTCCAGTCTTATAACAGAGTACAGGTGCGGCGTAGCTTTCTCTAATTAAAACTTTTTGCCGACAATTTCTTGTATGCCGAATACCATGAGCTGTTTATTTGAAGAAAAGGAGACGAGATGAATATGAATTGCGCTTTTTGCCGCTTTGGTGGCCAATTTAATATGTAGGTCACAATGTGGTAGTCGTGTGATGACACTAAACGGTTGCATAATGGTGTCGCGATCTTTAAAGCGAAACCAATTGAAATATCTCCGTCTTTTTCATTTCCCCTCTATTAGAAGAATACCGTATTATTTTTCAAGATAAAAAAAATAATACGGCACAGAATTGTCACCAATACTTATACAGATACGTTACACTACATCACAGCAGAATTAGTACTAAATCTTTTGTCTTGTTTTATCTTTGCACATTTTAAGCCCAATAGAAAGAAACAAAACACTCAAATAACTATTCCTTCAAGGATATATCTATGAAGCCTCTTGTACTATTTCAATTGCCTTAAAAACGGCATTTTTCATTTTATAGCACCACCGTCCATGCTCATTTATCTCTGTCCATCCAAATGTTGTCTGAAAGACATCGCTTTTTAGTGATAAGACTGCCTATTTTAACCTACTTATAAGCTTTCCTGTTGTATTTCGCTTCTTATTGTCAATAAAGAGTCTATCTATCTACTCGTCTATATTTGGAATACCAGCGATGAAACATTTCTGTATGTAAACATTTAAAATAATTAGGTATTTGATAGTCATCGTTAGTGGATACGTCTACGTTTGGCCACCAACACCTCATGGCAAGGGATGATGGTGTGAGCAAAGGTAAATAATATTATACCCAGCAGCACTAAGGTTTGATAACAACACAGTTTAACAAAAACCTACTTCGAAACATTCAGGAACGTCTTAAAGAGTTAAGGATCTGTCAAGCCTTAGTGGAGACCATACATTTTGGAACGTTCTAGAGATATAAAAGGAGCAGTTAATCAATGCAGACCATTGTAATATATTTAGATTCTTTCTTCTATGATTCGTATTTATGAAGCTTTATTATTGGGCGTCCAGCTTGTAATATCGAATCAAAGTAATTTAATTATCAAACATTCGTCATTTTGCGATAGATTATTTTTGATGTAGATTATTTTTGTATATTTTGGTCAATATTGTAGGCTAACTTACTTTTAAAAATAGCTGAGACTATGCAAATTTCGTCGAGTAATATATTAGCTTCAATGTGTGTGATTGGTTCCTTTTGGCGTAGATTATCTATCACTACAACTATTACACGGCTAACACTCACGAAATATAGTCGAATAACTCAGTAGTGATGAGTACTACTCACGTCAGTTTCTATAATATTGTAGATTATCTATGTATATTTGGCCTATATTGCAGTCTAACTTAGTTTTTTTTTATGTTATTGAATGATGTGACGAGCTAGTCGTTCACCTGATGTTAAGCGCCACGGCCGCCCATAACAGAACAGTGTCACTTGGAACCCAAAAACATAGAGTTTCAAGCGACACTGCACTGCGCACATCATCCTGAGACATCAGCACAGTCTGGTAATAAGATTACTCGACTGTGAGATCAGATCATAAAGTCTCAATTGCCCAGTGATTTCACTAGCTACAGTGCCCTTCAAACCAGAACACAGTAGTGCACTAGCACACTACTGCTTGGCGGCAGAATAACTGGCAAAGCGGTGGTACCTACCTAGACGAACTTTGCAACAAAGTCCTACCACTTAGTTGCCAAAGTGGCTGAGATTATACAAAATTCGTCAAGTCATCGTAATATATTAGCTACAATGTGTGTGATTGGTTCCTTTTGGCGTAGATTATCTATCACTACAACTATTACACGGCTAACACTCACGAAATATAGTCGAATAACTCAGTAGTGATGAGTACTACTCACGTCAGTTTCTATAATATTGTAGATTATCTATGTATATTTGGCCTATATTGCAGTCTAACTTAGTTTTTTTTTATGTTATTGAATGATGTGACGAGCTAGTCGTTCACCTGATGTTAAGCGCCACGGCCGCCCATAACAGAACAGTGTCACTTGGAACCCAAAAACATAGAGTTTCAAGCGACACTGCACTGCGCACATCATCCTGAGACATCAGCACAGTCTGGTAATAAGATTACTCGACTGTGAGATCAGATCATAAAGTCGTAATTGCCCAGTGATTTCACTAGCTACAGTGCCCTTCAAACCAGAACACAGTAGTGCACTAGCACACTACTGCTTGGCGGCAGAATAACTGGCAAAGCGGTGGTACCTACCTAGACGAACTTTGCAACAAAGTCCTACCACTTAGTTGCCAAAGTGGCTGAGATTATACAAAATTCGTCAAGTCATCGTAATATATTAGCTACAATGTGTGTGATTGGTTCCTTATGGCGTAGATTATCTATGTATATTCGGCCTATATTGTAGTCTAACTTACTTTTAAAAGTGGCTGAGACTATGCGAAATTCGTCGAGTCATGATAATATATTAGCTTCAGTGTAAAACCATGACTTTTACCGCAGATTTACAAATTTGGCGAACCGTACCGTTAATAATCTGAATAATACATGCTCGTAAAATTATAACCGACGCACAAAAATAAAGTGGCACTACATATTCATCCAACGCATCAGTGTCCTTTAAAATATTTCGCTCTGCTGAAAATGCTGAACAAATTTTCAGGCACGCCTTTATTTTGCTGAAAATTATTACGCACTTCAGTGACTGCGCGCCTTTCTCGAGGGTCTCTGTTGATTTTTCAACGGCTGAAAATTATTTCGTGTAACTTAATGGAACGTCATGCCTTTCATAAGGTTTTATATTGAGTGAGTGTTTAGAAAAGTTGGGCAACAATATTGATAAAAGGACACCTACATTATTTTACTCTTTTTTACAACACATGTTGTTAGGTAAAATAATTATCCAATATAATTAAATAATTATCCATCAGGTGAGAGCGTGATCGAATGCTTGACAACTTTTTTTTTAACTTTTTTGGTAGAGGGGAAAGTTCCCAGAATGCTGGCAGCATTACCACGTTGAATGGCAATGCTTATTTTTTGTGCAAAATAAAAGCCAGCATTCTGGTCACCTGAAGCTTCCACCAAACGTTTGGCCAAGTCCCTATGTGTTGCCATTATTATTTACTACTTATGTCCCGCAAACTTTATTCCGAAAAAGTGAGCCACTAACTCAATAAATCAAGCGGCAAGTGAGGCAGATTAACTTGAGGCAGCCCTGTTTCGAGCCATCGACTGGCTTAAAGTTATCCCTAGTCTCACTTGCAAGCCGAATAGACTTGTGGATAAAATTTAAGTGCAGGTTTTCATGTAACGTCATTTATTTTTAGGATACCTAGATATTGCCAATGTGTTCTGTACGGTTTTAAAAACAGTTTTATTACTTGACTGCTTTTAGTCAGATATATCTAGATTGCTCTATTCTCTTTATGTTGACAATTTAGAATACACGTCAGTTAGCATGGCTTGCAAGGGGAAAAATTTATGTTATTTATCAAAAAAAATAAAGTGTCGTGTTTACTTTGATGGTGTTATTCTTTTTAGTAGATATGCTTCGAATTTAATTAAAAGTGTTTACAACTTATCATTGTTTATTAAAAGGAATTTGATTTATTCAATCAACAAACATTATTTTCAAATTATCATGTTGACTCTAAAAAACTTAAGACGTTTCGCTAAATTTAGAATAATTATTTTCCTCGACGCCAAATATTCTAAGCCACTTCTACGTAATGAATTTCAATTTAAGCCAGTTTAAGAAAAAAGAACTCACATAGAAATTATAACTTAGCTTTATGAAATTATTATTAATTTTGTACTTTCAAATACTTATGTTAAAATTGAGTTTACTTATCACTTTCAATCTTCTACAGTAAAGTATATCATTTTTTTGAAGATCTGTAACTTACGAGACAGAAAATAAGTGTTCCTAAAGTAGAAAGAGCAACAAAATCAACTAAGCAATCAGGAACTCAGTTCAAGTGTGCTTAGGATAGAAAGACAAAGATACCGGCTACTTTTATAGTTATTGATTGGAATAATCTTATTACGGTCTCAAGATCTTAATCCGGCGTCGGCTTCATGTTGGTAGGTACAATACGTTTCAAAAAGAATAGGGCTAGGTTTGCGCTAAATTCACACTTGCAGCTCACGTGACTACATCTATATGGATTAGTAGTGTTCAATGTTGCTTTATGGCAATATCTTGCTAAATGCTATTTGCTTTATTTAAAAAGCATACTATTTTACGTGCTATTTTTATAGCATGCTTTTTTTTATAAGCATATAATATTTTGTTACGCCAAAACGGGCGGGCGCGAAAAAAGCATGCGAGGTGACTGTTAACTCGTAGCTCCTACCTTATCGTTGGACTCGTCGGACCGACACCATGCTTTTTATTAATATTAAGTACATCGCGTTTATGAATTTATTACGATAAAATGGAGCGGTAAAAAAGAACAATGAACTTTCCTCATACTTTCCAGGCTTAGGACTGTCTAAAATTGATTAAGTGTTATTATTAAATAAAGTATGTTAGTATGTAAAGCAATAATAGGCGTATTTAAAAGTTTATTGAAGTATCATGTATGTACAAACAATCAACTACGTACATATTATTTTTTTAAACATTTTTATACACTTTTGTACACGTAATTTACATTTAGAAACGTTATCTGTGCTACTTTTGCACTAGACAATCGTGTTCTTCGATCACTGATGAGATACCCCGTCTTAGAAAATATTCGTTCACAAGTATTATTGGGTACGTGAGCCGCCTGAGATCGCAAATGCGCACGCGGTGCGTTATACGATGACGCATGCGACCGATAGCAATCGCTAGCATGCGACGACTGGCCGCCGCGCGCCGCCCCGGCGTGCTACTTGCTTTGTGATGCTACTTGCTATTGCTTTGCTACATGCTTTGCGTTGCGACTTGCGATGCGCGATGAACAGATTATACAGAGTGCGAAATAAAGCAAATAGCAAATAGCGACAAGTAAGAGCCACGATAGCATTTGCTATATGATATGTATAATAAGCACGTGGCTTTATGTTGCTATATGCTATATTAACCACCACTAATATGGATAGACACCAGACTGAAGTTGCAGTTATTATTGTGACAGTAATGTTCTTATTTTGAATGCATAGTTCTTAAGTATAGGTACCATCGGTATATAATTCACATCGAGCTAAAGAGAATATAGCCGATTATAATAAAAAATAAATATAAATATTTGTGGACATTTTACACAGCGCCATCTAGCCCCAAACTAAGCAAAGCTTGTATTATGGGAACCAGATAACTGATACAATACTTATATACTTTTTGTTTGTAAATACATATATAGAATACAATATATAATATAACACCCAGACACAGAACAAACACCTATGTTCATCACACAAATGTTTGTCCTGAGTGGGAATCGAACCCACAACCCACAGTTCAGAAGGCAGGGTTACTACCGACTGAGCTATCGGGCCAGTCAAATTTTTTATCTTACCCTCTTTAGCGTGATGTGCATTATTATATATAATAATAATAATAACTGTTCTTACATACAATATATTTGATAGCTTCTGTGGTGCAGTGTTTGAGCAAATCAGCTCCAGCTCTGAAGGCAAAGTTACTACCAACTGAGCTATTGGGTCAGTCAATGAATCGGACCGTATTTCTCCTGTGAAAAAGCTCGGTTATCCTACTTATTTGTGTTTAGTTATGCATACCTATAGTAATAGGGTATATTAACTAAATTTTCCACAACCAATCAAAGATTAAACACCTCGCTATAGTAAATTTAGGTATACATATTATCAGTCTTTATCTTTTAGCTACAATGACAAGGCGCTCGTCGCGTCAGTTTTTCTCGTTATGTAAAATAAATTATAGGAGTTTTGGCGGGAAAGCGAAAAAGATTGCGTCACCACATTGTATTATTTACCAAAACTTGTGTTATTTTCAGTGTTAGTGCATAAAATTGGTGGCATTTTATTCGCTAAATGTTGGATTACAGGCGTGAGTGTTGGAAAATGGTATAATGATGGTGAAACGTTTCTTTTCGTGTTGTTTCCAAAACTCCATAGAAGCTTCAAGTAAAGTTGGCACCACTTTACTAGGAGTATGACTTTGACTAGACTGACTTGACTTGATGACTTCGACTGTGAATTGACACATATTTGCGTGAAATATCGATAACTTGATAAATTATCAATTACTTGACCCTGACTAAATACACAAAAGTGGGGAGCCAAAAAAAATAAAAAATAATGAGAGTGAGTTTTTTCGTGTAATGGTAGATGCAAACTGGCAGTTGAGTTACTGAAAAGGAAGTATACAGACAAGACGTTCCTTGGAAGCTGTAAGTCGCCAAGCTGATTGAATGAAACTTATCACCAAAATTATCACAGTACTCTAAAATCCTTTGATGTTTAATTTAATTAATATGTTTTTGATATTGCAATTTCGACGTTATTGTAATTAACGAAAATATTTGATTCGAGTACCAACAAATAGTATGAAAAATAGCATTCTTGAAACAGCTGTGATATGAACGTGACTATTGCAAGTAGCAACAGCAATGCTTACAACCTCATTCAAATTAAATATAATAATAATAACGCCCAACGATTACATACAAAGATTCCCTGTGTGGGACCCAGGAACTAAGAGAAACCACGATCCCACAACACCTAGACTAAGAATAAGTATTTGCGTTTTTTTGTTTAGAAATATTTGTCCTGCCGCGGGAATCGAAACCGCCGTCTTCGGGTTATGAGCCGATCTGCTCAACCATCACACTATAGAAGCTGTCAATACATATATTCTGTCAACATAATATATATTCATATATCGTATAAAGAAAAAAATTGGTTACTTGTTACAGAAATTGTTAATTACGCCAAACATTTTTTTTATGTAGACTAGAAAGCAGTAAGAGCAACAGATAAACAAATTCTTAAATTTAAAAAAAAATTCAATTATAAGCAGAATTATAGCATCATTACAGATATAATAAGGGATATATAATCATCATTACAGAATACATCATTACATCAATATTGTGCTCAATATGGTTAGTTATTGTAAGTAATATATGACGGCGGCAACGTCCAGTTATAAACTCTATGCACAGCGATCGAGCACCGTAATTTACCCTGTGGTGGCATTAAACTTATTACAGTGGCAGCACCGGCAACTGTCATGGCGCCCCTACCTGTCTGGCTATGTAAAGGGATCGATTGGTGCGCTACGGATCATTCTTGCTCCAGACACGGCGCGGTGCGGACATGCTGAAGGCCTATAGTTATATAGGTTGCAACCTATCTACCCACAACCCGTTTCTGCCGATATCAGAAGTGGGATTGCCCATTTCTACATCACTCTTCAAGCAACGCGAAACGTGACGTGATGTGAATGATGACGTGACGGCGGGTGACACTAATATCAAATTTAGTTGCAGGGTTAACCCGGACCAGTGAAAAAAAAAAAAAAAAGAGAATAAAAGTTTTGGTAAAAAAAAGTAATGATTCGTGTGAGAAAAAAAAAGAAAAAAAAAAGGGTAAGAAAAAGAGAAAAAAAAAGTGAAAAAAAGAAAGAAAAGAGAATGATGACAAAAAAACGTGTGTCTGAATGCTAAAGGGATAATCTATCCGGTCTAGCACTAATTGGTATTAGTTAAAAGATGATTTTTGGTTGCTAAAGGGATATCTATCCGGTCTAGCACTATCCGGTCCATTTTTTATAAATGAAGAGATAAGGTAAATGATGATTTTTGGTTGCTAAAGGGATATCTATCCGGTCTAGCACTATCCGGTCCATTTTTATAAATGAAGGGATAAGGTATTCGTTTGTTGATTTTTGGTTGCTAAAGGGATATCTATCCGGTCTAGCACCATCCAGTCCACTTTTTGTAAATGAATGGATACTGATGGTCCTGAAGGGTTAACCCTTCAATTACAACTCTTTGTAAATGGCCTTTGTGGAGAGGAGACCAGGGTTAACCCTGACGATGACTGGGAGGTTAAAATGCTTTTGACTAATCAAATTGAAACTTGATCCTTTGACTCCAAGTTTAACTCAATTTAATTGTCAGGATGAACGAGCCATAACACTGATACTTATGTCCCTCACCAGGTACAAAGTGAAGCTAAGCGTACGAGGACGTACGCACGTCAGAATGGCCGTGACGGCGGCAACGTCCAGTTATAAACTCTATGCACAGCGATCGAGCACCGTAATTTACCCTGTGGTGGCATTAAACTTATTACAGTGGCAGCACCGGCAACTGTCATGGCGCCCCTACCTGTCTGGCTATATAAAGGGATCGATTGGTGCGCTACGGATCATTCTTGCTCCAGACACGGCGCGGTGTGGACATGCTGAAGGCCTATAGTTATATAGGTTGCAACCTACCCACAACACGTTCCTGCCGATATATACGTATAAATTACACATCAATTATCATCACATCTGTGTGACAGTGGTCAAATGTTAACCCATTTACGATATAAAAATATAATTCTTGATTGAATCATGCGTGACCTCACGGAAATTCATCTTAAATATAAAATAAAACATGAATATATCGAGTAATTCCACCAAAGAAGAAAAAAAATAGGCGAAATTCCAAAACCAAATTTCCGCTAAAACATTTTTGTAGAATAATACCTAGATATTCTTGTTTCATTTTGTGTTTAACTAATTGAATTAAATTAGGTAATTAATAATTGAAGCCACCAAAATAAATACTAATTATTTAGGTTTTGGAAGAATTTTAAGCCTAAATAATTACGATATCAATATCGTTTAATCGTTGAGATGTACCTAATATTCCTACCTACCTAAGATAATAATAATGATAATATGTGTGGACACCTCACAGTGAAGCCGCGGCAGAAGCTAGTTAATTAATATGTTAACTGATAGAGAACCTCTTGTCATTTAACAGCTGAGAGAAAATGATAACAGTCGTAATAACCGTGACTTCAAAAATCAACAGTAATTCCTACCTGATTCTAAATATAACAGAAACAAAACAAAACCTGTCTACTTATTTACAATAATATCTACAATAACTTGACATTGACATTTAAACTCAAAGTACAATTCGAATCCTTATCCACAGAAAACACACTCTTAATGTACCATGAAATAGAAATCAAAACTCTTCGCTACTACCGATTGATTATAATAATGATAATCCACTATTGACTTTAAATGTTTTAAGCTTTATGTCGTTAGAAACAAGGTTCAAAACAGTGTTGAGATAATGGTAGAAATGACTCCGGCGCATGTTTGTTGACATAACGTTGATAATCGCGATGTGGAGCGCACGTGCTGTTGTGTTAATCATTTTTAATGTTATTTTATTCGTCAATTCTAAAAGATATGATACCAGGTGTAAACTTGTGCGTGATTTGCTGAGAGTAGGTGTTCCAAATGACATATTTCTAGGGCAGTGTAAGTAGAAATTTAATAATAATTATAATAATAATAATAATAACGCCCAACGATCACATACATAGATCTTGCGCCCTAAGATTCCCTAGAACTACGAGGACCATGGTCACACCCAGACTTAGAACAAGTAAATTCGTTTTTTTTATTTCACAAATAGTTGTCCTGCCGCAGGAATTGAACCCACCGCCTCCGATATAGTAATAATAATAATAATGCTCAACGATCACATACATAGATCCTGCACCATAACTAGAATTCCCTGAGTCCAGGGACTCAGGAACTACGATGACCATGGTCACACAACACCTAGACTCAGAACAAGTACCTATATGCGTTTTTTTTGTGCACAAATACTTGTCCTTTCTTATCATATGTATTTTAAGCCTTGGAGGAGTGTTTGCACTGTAATGGCTGCAAGGATTGAGACGAAAATGAAAAAATCACTTATTTAGTGATATTTATGAAAAGAGCTTGTCAATTTACCAATGCATATCACATGACATCACTAATATTATAAAGGCGAAAGTTTGTATGTGTGTTTGTGTGTATGTGTGTATGTTTGTTACTCCTTCACGTTTAAACGGCCAAATGGATTTGGATGAAATTCAGTACCAAGATAGCTTATACACTGGATTAAGATATAAACTACATTTTATCCCGGAAAAGTGAAATTTTCCCGCGGGATTAGCATATTATTAAAATACTTTTTGTCCGCGGGTGAAACCGCGGGGCGCAACTAGTAGTATCTAATTTCAGGCATACCTTTGAAATTTATAACTGTTTGTTCAACATAAAGTGGCCCTAAATACTAAACTCATTTCCCAATTGTTAACCTTAAAACAAAACTAAAGCACGCTAAACCATGCTTTCCTAGTAATTATTAACCGTAATTAACGGTCATAAATCGCCCAAAAAGATTTGCTTTCAAAAAATTTAAAACCTTTTTGTATACGAACAATATTTTTCCAAAGTAATTTTATAACCTCGATTTTACCCCACATGGAATTCAAAAGGCCATTTTTAACAATCCTTTAATCATTGGTTAATAATTTAACTATAACTGGAAATAAATGTAGGAGTCTTAATGTGTGTGTAGGAGTCTTTCAATGCTGATTAAAAGGGAAAAGAAAATTTGTGAAAAGTAATTACAAATTAACTAAATAAGCAACAACAAATTTAGGTAAAAAATTAAGGTAAATTAATAACCACTTAAGGTATATTCTTAAACTTAGGTATTTACTATTACATCAAAGTACTTGGCTTGGCAGCTTTGTACTGAGTATAGTAACATTGTGCTTATGTTTATGATCACACAATACCACACCTATTTAATACCTAAGCAACACTTGTCGAAATCTTAAAAACCAATTCACTTAACATACACTTTTTCTAACTTCAAGTTAACCATTAGTCAAGTTAAACATCGATTAACGAGCTCAATCCATTGAGCCATTGTTAAACATAGTTCTTATCATTAAAATAATTTGCATAGTTAATGAGGTGCCTAAGCTCGAATAGTTTGATAATACAATACCTACACGCTATATTGAATTTAAATTAAATAGTTTGCATTGGCATTAACTTGGTTATGTTAATAATTACCTACTAAATTTCATAGTAGACTATGATAGATGTGTTATCGAAAAAATATCACTTGAATTATTTCAGTTTATATAAAAAGTCAAGTCATTTGAAGGAAAAACGTTGTCAATGTATTAATGACAGCCTCTGTGGTGTGGTGGTTGAGCAGGGCAGCTCATATCCCGGAGGCAGTGGGTTCAATACCAGGACAAGCATTAGTGCGCCGAAAAAAAAGCGCAAATACTTGATTGTGCGCGCAGTGCAGTGTCACGTGAATCTATATTTTAGTTTCAAATGACACTGTTCTGCTATGGACGGCCGTGTCACTTAACAGCAGATGAACGACTAGCTCGTCACATCATTAATTAACATATATAAAAAAATATAAACTAAGTTGATTTTATGTAACTCATCGCTCGTACTATTTTTGTTTGTGATGAAAAAACGCATTTGGTACCTACACGCTTGTTACCGAAGTTATCAAAGGTCATAGAGAGGTCTAAGCAAAGATTTGGCATATAAAAACAATAATAATCCATATACTATTACTACGTTATTATAGGCTATAATCATCCAATCAGTTCTATTAATGAGCAGGGTGATTATTATGATACGTAACGCATCCCAAAATATCTCCTCCAATCAAAACTACAAAAGATAACCACAAAATCACTACTTCATTTTTTATCCAGGCCACGATTGTTTCTGAGAAAATCCCGAGAACAAATAAATAGACAAAGCGTTTCCTCATAAGCGTCGTGGGAACAAATCTCTTGATTGGACCAAAACAAAGTTAAGGAAATACAAACAGTATGGGTATTGTAGACGTTGAAACTCATGTTTGGAATTTTCGTAAAGGGGCATTTTGTAATAGAGAAGGCTAATAATGCTCTTAAGTGTTTTCTCTTGTTCTGTGTTTGCCCATTTCAAACTTTAGAGAGAAAAACAAAACACAGAATAACTATTCTTCCACTACACAAAGTTTATTGATGAGATGGTAATAGATATCAATTAATACCAAACACTCAAGGTTGCCTGTTGATCATTGGCTGTCTTCAACCAATGAGACTAAGGTCCGTATTACAGAACGATGCTCACTCATCGATCGGTGCTCAAGCAGAGATTTCATTCATAAAGTGATCAATTAGCGAATGAAATCTCTGCTTGAGCAGCGATTGATGACAGAGCATCGTTCTGTAATACGGACCTTGGACTAATATTTGATTTGTTGACTTGATTTGAGTTTGACAAACGAATGAAAAACTGGGGGCTAGAGAGATAAGTGCGCATTTACAAAGAGTAGTAAAGCTGAAGTTATTTTCAGTAAAGTATGTTAGTGTGCATAAACTTTGTGGCGTATAATGATGGTGAAACGTTTCTTTTCGTGTTGTTTCCAAAACTACATAGAAGCTTCAAGTAAAGTTACCACCACTTTAATCGGAGTATGTAGACTATGACTTGACTTAGACTGTGACTTGACATAAGTCTGTGTGAAATATCATTAACTTGATAAATTATCAATTACTTGACACTGGCTAAATACACAAAAGTGTGAAGCCAATACAAAAAAATGAATGAATGAGATAAGTGCGAACTTAGGAGCTGTCAAAATTATCACTAACATAATGGCGGCTGTGAAGTAGGCTGCAAGCTGCGCTCACCGCTTCCCGCTACTGCCGGCGCAGCTTGCGTATAGGTAGCAGCATGAAAGTTTAGCACTGAGCGAAATGTGAAAGAGATAGCTGCGCATGGGTACTGTCGCGCGCGCAAACATTAATAAATAGTTAATGATAACGTTTTGCGTAGCTTGTAACAGATTGTTTTACTATTCAAGATTAAACTCTTTTATATAAATCTTGCTTTATCGAATCAATCAATTCATTGGTTCCTCTTTTAACAAAACCATTTTTCTGCCTGTCTTTTCAAAATAGTATTTCTTCTAGTCATATTCATTATCTACTATGTACGCTAATACAATAACCAACAATAACAAACAATAAAAACTCAAAAACAAGAACAATAAATGGCAATAACAATACACCTTAGAACGCGACTGTACAGTCAGAAGTCCGCGGAGCGTCGTATGGGGCGGGGGACGGAATACGACTGCCTAGCCAACCGGCTCTACGTACGCGCTCCTTTCGTCCCTCTAGCCCCTGCGATACCCAATTTTTGACTTCTGCGCAATGAAACGCAGCGCTAGAGTTTCGTGCCGCTACTTATAAAATATAGATAAGCGGCAACGCTTCGCGCCGACTTCACAACCGCCATTAAGCTTGAAAATCTAACTACTACTAAACTGTGGCTGTGGCTGACTGTGGCGCTACTGTGTACCCGGATATTGCAATTCACTACCCTATGAAGTGTCCTTACTGTTTTTATACAGTGAAAAGTTTTTTTGCAGTAGACGTGATTGTAATACGCAATAGAATTGAATGTAACACTTTGTTTATGTGATTACGCTGATACTGGGCTTAGTAACTAATGAAGTTGCTCGTTTGTATTGGATTTTTATCTTCCAAGTCTTATAATAACAGCCCTAAGACAGTGATTGCAATAAGAACATTGAGAAAGAGAATTTCTTTTTTTTTCATACTCATATATTGTAATTGGCTTGCTATATAATTTATATTTGACAATAAGAATTTCATAATTTTTCATTGTTGGTAAAATAACTTAATTTTAAGTACTTAATATAATTCTTGACAGCCTTGGTGGTTTGGTGGTTGAGCAGGTCGGCTCATAACCGGAAGTAGCGGGTTCGATTCCCGCGACAGGAAAAGTATTTGGGCACAGAAAAAAAGCGCAAATACTTCTTCTGAGTCTGGGTGTTGTGGTCCTCGTAGTTCCTGGGTTCCTAGACACAGGGAATACTAGTTAGGGTCCAGGATCTATGTATGTGATCGTTGGGCGTTATTATTATTATTATTAATTTTGATTTGTAAAAGTGCAAAAATAGCCTCTTTGCAATAAATCTTTTAACTTTGACTTTGTAAAAATAATATCTTTTTATATTTTGAAGTCCTTTGTGACCGTTTAAGCCGAAATGACCAAATAACTCATTTGATCGGCTTCCGGCTTTTTCGGCTTAAACGGCAGAGTGTGGGTTCGATTTCCGCAACAAGATAAAAATTTACTGTAAGTAACGGTTTAAACACATATATTTAAAAAGTTTTTTTAACTTAATTTGTTGAGTTTTGCATATCAAGACCTTTCATTTGATATTCATAACCCCAATGGGTTGTGAATATCAAATAATAAATCGCCATTTTGTAATGTCCGCCATGTTGGATTTGAAATGGCAGCATTTAAGTAACGTCGTTAGGAGTTTTGGCGGGAAAGCGAAAAGGATCGCGTCGCCGCATTGTATTATTTTCCAAAACTTGTGTTATTTTCAGTGTTAGTGCATAAAATTGGTGGCATTCTATTCGTTAAGTGCTGGATTACAGGCGTGAGTGTAGGAAAATGGGATAATGATGGTGAAACGTTTCTTTTCGTGTTGTTTCCAAAACTCCATAGAAGCTTCAAGTAAAGTTGCCACCACTTTACTAGGAGTATGACTGACTAGACTGACTTGACTATGACTTGATGACTTCGACTGTGACTTGACACATTTGCGTGAAATATCGATAACTTGATAAATTATCAATTACTTGACACTGGCTAAATACACGGAGGTGTGGAGCCAAAACACAAAATTAAAAAACAACGTCGTCAGATAGCCCAAAATATGTTTCAGGCGGCGATGAAGTAACCGTAGTAACTTTTTTTTTGTTCCAGGGGTCTGTCTGATAGAGAAAGTGAGCAACAGAGATACAAGTGCGTTTGTAAAGACTCCAAGTGGAAAGAAACTGTACGGACTTTATCAGGTATCTTCACCCATTTCTTTTCCTGTCTTTATTATACGACCTAGAGTTGAAACTATTTCCACACTGAATTTTCGAAGTACAACTTCTTTACGCATGCTTGAGTTGGGGAATGAGCTCATAAATGCGTAGTGAGGCGAACGGAAGTTAATTCACGTAGATCTCCATTGTCAACATTACAATGAAAATGCATGCATAGGAAACTTTTTAACGTTTATAGCATACTAATAAAAGCGCGCTTTCACCTACGCTTCTTCATATCATAAAATCCATAAAACTTGATTTGACCCCGTGAATGATATGGCCATATTTTGTCAGCCAAATCAAAAGCCAAAAAACATTTATTTAATAAAAATATTTAAGAAATAATAATAGTTGATGCTTCATTATGATTAATAAAATGTCGACAGATACCAAGCCGATGGTGTAAGGAAGGAAGACGTGGTGGAGAGTGCAACATAAGTTGTGAATGTAAGTACCCACCTACCAATTAAAAACGACAGAGAAAACTAATATCACACAATTAAATAAATAAATATTTGTAGACATTTCACATAGCGCGAGCTAGTCCCAAACTAAACCAAGCTCGTACTATGAATTTATGAAACAAAATGATTAATAACGCCCAACGATCGCATACATAGATCATCATCATCATCATCAGCCTACAATAGTCCACTGCTGGACATAAGCCTCTCCCAAAGCACGCCACTTGGAAAGAGTAGAGCCGAAGACCGGGCTCGAGTGGCGTACATAAATCCTGGACCCTAACTAGGATTACCTGTGTCTAGGACCCAGGAACTACGAAAATCATGGTCCCACAACACCCAGACTCAGAACTCCAGACCAGACCAGATCACTGATTGAATACTGTTTGTTTATTAATACATCCATATATATGAGTACTACATCTTTAAACAGTCAGCATAATCAACTTTTCTGTAAATAGTTCACTTGTCCGTGTTTTCAGACCCTTCGCTTTATTTTGAGATTTAAATGATACCATAATTGAGTCAAGGAAGTTACATACAACTCTATTTATGCACACATTCTTGTCATATCTGTAAACGTGAAATGGTCTTCTACCAGCGGTCAATCCCTAGAGGTAAAACATGCAGAATTTTAAAAGAAGGTTTAAACAAGTATTTTCACAGGGATAACAATGCATTAGAGGCATGCTTCTTCGACTTCTTCCCATTAGGAGGACTGTAAGCTTGTTTGCGTTACGTCATAAAAGAAATGAAATTAAAATTATTAAGTGTCATCATGGACAACCTCTGTGGTGTGGTGGTTGAGCTGTTCGCCTCATGACCCCAAGGCGGCGGGTTCGATTCCCACGGCAGGACAGTTATTTGTGCACAGAAAAAAAACGCAAACATTTGTTTTGAGTATGGGTGTTGTAGGTCCTCGTAGTTTCTGGGTCTCTAGATTCAGGTAATCCTAGTTAGTTCCTAGGATCTATCCCTACCCTTTCAAGTAAAACCTGTGTACTTTGTATTTACTATGCTGACTGATTCAATCCAAAAACCACTTCGCTTTGCAAGCTGCAATGTATTAAACTCGAATCCTAAAAGCTGGAACCATTCAAACGCTCACTGTAATATAACTAGAATCGTTTACCTTTTACCTTCCGATTCAATTTATCTAAGTGCTAACATTTCTAGCATTCTACAAAGTTGTAACTTGTAGATTGTCGAGCACAAAGTGTTTATACTGGATGGCGACGAACAATAACATCGTGGAAAACAGTAGCGAACCTACTAACAGTCATCTTCATCAGCCTTATTTTTTTTTTGAGGGGGGGGACATGCCCTCGCACTTCCCTGCCACCACAGGGGTGGGGGTACGTGGGACTCGAACCCACTAAAACCCCCCCGGGATCCGACCGCCACCGGGATGGGGCGAGATGGAGACGCACTGTATCATCTCACTCCGGACTATCTCAGCCTAAAGACGCCTACTGCTGAAGATATACCTCCTCCACAGAGCGCCATTTTGAGCGGTTACTTGCCTCCTGCATCCATCTTCTTCCCACTGTTTTGACCTAGTTGTTGGTCCACCTAGGCCATCATTGTGTCTTCCAGTTCATGGTCACTGAGTAGTGAACGCAGTTCTTGAGTAAGAACCTACTTCGTTGTTTATCATCATCATTATCAGCCTAAAGACGTCCACTGCTGAATATAGGCCAAAAAGGGTAGGTTAAAAGAGGTTACAGCCACAAAATGCAATAGAAAGCCATCGTATTTGTATCGCATTTAATCCCCAATTCCTATTAATATATTTTGAAAGTGAAACATCTGGTACTTCATTTAGTAATCACACCAAAATTGGGGTAACTTAGATGAAACTTTATGCACGAATTGCTTACATATAGAGGCAAATATAAAATCCTTTTTCCTGGGAAAATTTACTGTGAAGCCCAAAACCTGTAACACCTTTTGTTTCTTATGCAATCAGCTACCGATCTGATTTTGGTGAAATTCTGGACAGAATATAATGAGACGTTTTGAAACATCTAGACAATATAAAGCTTTGATAAGTTATTTATTTATTTATGCTTAAGTTATGCTTTAGTCAGGATGTAGCTCTGCTGGAATTGGAAAAAGTGTTATTAGGCGTGAGTTTACGTACTGACTACACAGTAATTTTCGGAACAATAGCCGAGTCAAATAGCAACGGGAGTGGCAAATCTCTCAACATGTCCTCGAGATTTTACGGTTCAGTTTTATAAAAGACATGCTCGATTCATTGCCATTGAAATGTACGGTAAATTATATTTTAAAACGATTGTATAAATAAGTATTATTGCTTCATAAATGTTTCGTAAAATGAAAGTTTACAGAAATACAATCGTATCTATTAATATAATAATAAATAGATAACATTTCATTGATAATATTTCTTTTTGTTAAAAAAATAAAATGTAGTAAAATGAAATAAATTTATGCATAACAAAAAGTTTTTAAACTATAACTAAATTAAAATTAAAAAATAAAAACATATACATTATAATTCCTTTCATATTTTTTAAATTTAATTTAATAAAATAATATTCAATTGTTTTTTATTATTAATTAATTTGTGTCTTTTATGCAGGGTTTGTATAGTAGGAATGAAATTTATATCATATTAACTCATATATAAGGTATTATTAATATTCATATATACTAATTTAAGTAAATAAAATAAAATATAAATTTCATTTACTGTAACCTGAAGACACAATAAAATAGAACAGAATAACAGCTTAATTTGTGTCATAGGGCAATGGGGCTTACGTAAGCTTTTCAAGTTACCCTTATGCTTGGACAGATTTTCAGCAAGAAAATCCGACTAATATTAATTATATATGAGAAAGTTTGTATGTATGGGTGTTTATTGTTCTTTCACACTTAAACGGCTGGACGCAGGCCGCCAGTAATAAATGATAAAGTAGTTTCAATTAGGTACAAATTTCTATAAATATAAATAGTACATTAATAATAACAAAAATATATAATATGTACCAACATAGATATAGAAAACAGCAGCCTTTTAATTTAAGAAATAATAGTTTAAATATAATTTAAAAGTATGAGTGATTATATTTGTCTATTAGTGCGTGCATAGTTTTTAAGATATAAATGCGTACAAAGCTTTTAAAAGGTGTGTGCTGTATGTATTTGTATGTGTTGTGAGAGGTGTGCGTGAGAGTTGTGCGTGAGAGTTGTGTATGAGAGGTGTGAGTTAGGGAGTGCATGTTTTAAACATGACTGAAAATTAACTTGTTCGATAGAATCATTTGGAAGTAACCGTCAAAACATAGGGCCGACAAACGTTACATCCGCAAAGTCTCACATAATTGACTTCTAAATTGTTCTTCTGTTGAACAAGTAAATTAATTTTCAGTCGTGTTTTAAGCATTTGAGTACTAATATACTCTTTCTATTCATATTATTACTATATTAAGACTCCTGGCTGACTTTACCTGACTGGACATTCTAACTTTGCTAGTTACCATTGATGACAGTTTATAAAAGTACCAGCTTACCAAAAAGTGTGATCAACTTCTCACTAACTTATCGCCAAGTCGCCTTACAAATCCATCGTTTGAAAATCGACACTTTCTGATTTATGCCCGAGACATTCAAAACACGTGAGGCTGCGATGATCTATCGAGAACTCGTGGTAGGTAGCACATGATGCTCGCAACCATAAATAATTCCATGTTTATGGCTTTTGAATAATGTTTAGTTCAAAACTGAAAATGGAAAGTTTTGTACTGAAGGTGGATTTCTGGAGTATGTACAACAATGGCAGGCGAGGCGAACGGAAGTTGAAAGTTGTTGGTTCACTTAAAGCTCCATTGTCAACATAACAAAGTTAAAAATTACTTAAAATTTGTATGTGACGGCGGCAACGTCCAGTTATAAACTCTATGCGCAGCGGGCAGTACCTTTATTAAACCCTGTGGTGGCATTTAAATTTATTACAGTGGCAGCACCGGCAACTATCATCGCTTTCCCACCCATCTGGCTATATAAAGGGAGCGCTCAGTGTATTACGGATCATTCTTGCTCCGGACGCGGCCCGGTGCGCATGCTTGAAGGTCTATAGTTATATAGGTTGCAACCTACGCACAACTCGTTCCGCCTATATATGATTATATTGGTATGTCCAGTAAAATGACGATGAACAATTGTCAAGATGGCGACATTAAACAAAGCAAAAAAAAGTTATACCGGCCGATAGATGGAGCTAAAGAAATTTTACTTCAGTCATGTAGTATGAAACACACTCATTTTTTATTTTGAGTCTAGGGATTTTTAAATTTTTAATTTAATACTTGTAGAAAATGTTGAGGAATTCTGAGCATCATATAAGAAACTTACCTCGTGATATTTTTGGCACTTTTTTAAAAGTACGAGTACATTCACATGCTCGTGGATCAAAACTAAAGTTAGAAATACACTGTACTAAGCAATATCATAAATCCGGATCTAGTACTGCACGAGGAAACCTAAGTAACATTTTTACGAGCTTTAAACTTGCCTTATTTCATACGGATTACAAACTTTTGTTGCTGATATTTTCTGCTTTAAACTTTTATATTGCGGTTATACAAGATTGTGAGGGCTGTGGTGCTGTTTCACTCGAGATCAAGGAGAAAACAAGGACGCAACTATGTCGATCGTTTAGACTCGAATTTGTAAAATATAGGCCTACAGTTTTTGACTTGTCTAGAGGTTTAGAAAATAACAAGCGAATGCATCACAAATGGTTGATAAATATAAGCAAATAAAAAATGATGCTGCAGTTATTAAGGAGTTGAAAAGCGACAAAATGTCTAATTGGAACTTTTTTTGCTTTATTGTTAACGAGCTTCTGCCCGCAGCTTCTCCCACGGCGTGGCCTATGGGAATAAATTCAACCTCCCATTTCACCCTCTTAAGGGTAGAATTTCGAAAAATTCTTTCTTAGCGGATGGCTACGTCATAACATCTTTCTGCATGACAAATTTCAGCCTGATCCGTCCAGTGGTTTGGGCTGTGCGTTGATAGATCACTATGTCTGTCAGTCAGTCAGTCACCTTTGAGTTATATATATTTAGATATAAGTACCAGGCTATTAATGACTAATGAATGAATTACTAGAGATATCAAACATATCTATTTCATCTCTCATATCAGAATATCACCGTGAGAATTTACTGCACGAGGAAATTTAATAGAAACCTCTTTATTCAAGAACAAATTATAAGTTTTTAAACTAACTAAAATAAAATTTAAAAATATGAATTAGCAAAACTTAATCTAAGAAGCCGCTACCAGTAGGCAACGTGCCCAAAATGCTGGCGGCATTGCCCCGTTGAATGGCAATGCATAGTCTTTGGGCTAAATAGAGACTAGCATTTTGGTCACGTGTTGCCTCGATCAGTCATTCCGAAATTTAAAGTGAATTTAATTTATGAAACTTTTTACCCGGCTCCCGAAAGTACTGTGTGGAGGCAGCGTCCAAGCGTTTTTAGGGGTTTGCTTTGCTTAAAAATCGCATCATTTGATGTCTAACTTTAGCATGTGCTTGAAACTGAATGAATTTTTCAGATTTTAGTGGTATACGAAATAAATAATAACTGGAATAACCGAAATAAATAACATTTAACACAATTGTTAAAAATGTGTTTTTATTATTGAAAATTTGTACCACTTCGTTGACTAAGAATTTTTTTGGCGTTTATTCTATTTTATTTTAGTAAAACTTAATTACTTATTTAAATTGTATTCCGTTCTTCTTCATTTTATTTCCTTTCCATATTATTTTTTCTGATTATTTTGTTTCATCACGTCGCAATGGGCTTTTAAAAATATAGCTTTTTCTTGATTTTGTGATCAGCCTCCGACTTAAGCTAATTTTATTCCGGAAAAAATATTTTATTAATTTAATGGATTTATTTCCAACAATTAACACTAAATTAGGATTTAATTTACATTTACACATAATCCTAAACTATTATTAATTATTTGAAAAAGAGTAATATTGTAGGTAATAAGGGGTCATAAATAAAACACAGAATTTAGATAACCTTCTGCAGGAAGCGTACCCAAAAAGCTGGCAACATTCCCTCGTTGAATAACTAGGCTAATTCGTTGGCCGAGGTATGTGCCAGCCTTTTGGTCATGCGTCAGCTCAACCAGGTGTCTGGAAAGCTCCCTGACAAGAAGCCGCGCCTGCGGGCCCCAGGGACCCATTGTTTTAACCCCAAACGGAACAAAAATTGTATTATTATTACTAAAATTTTCTTGTTTCTTCAGCACTTCTAGATGATGACATTAGAGACGATACAGCGTGCGCTAATATCATCTTCCACCAAGAAGGTTTCAAATATTGGACGCAGTGGACGACGAGATGCAAAAATGATAACCGCATCACCATTGAGATTTATAAGTGAGTTGTTTACGTCATCAATTATTGGACCATCACCAGTATCAGTAGTATCAGTATCATATTTTCAATGAATTCACCAACCAACTACCAGCTCTTTCAATTTCACCAGTTTAGAAAAAGGGTACGCAATCCTGCAGGGTAAGCAATGCATTGGTGACGCCTCCTCCGGTCTTACAGATGTCCATAGGCTACGGTGACCACTTCCCATCAGGTGGGCCGTATGCTTGTTTCTACCTTTAACATAAAAAAAGCTATTCTAATATTGCGAGGTTACATTTTCTGTTGTGTGAATTTCAAAATACTATTTTGTCGAAAATGGTACGTAATGTTCGACAAAATAGGACATTGGAATTTTTTGAGTCTATTTTTACATGAACTTACTTTTTTTTTACTAAGATTTAGTCTGCTGCTTTTTCTATTTCTTTTCTGCCTTTTGTAAATATTATTTTAATTTTTTGGGGCAATTTTTTTCTCTTTTTTTTCAACCAGCATTACCACTCGATTCACACTACATAAAGATTTACTGGAAGAAAATGTTACTTAGAATCAAGTTTGCCTAAGTTTTTGTTTTATTTAAGTGCATTAAAGATTTGTTTTATGGGATATATGTATCTATACTTCACACATCTAAATATATATAACTCAAAGGTGACTGACTGACTGACATAGTGATCTATCAACGCACAGCCCAAACCACTGGACGGATCGCTCTAAAATTTGGCATGCAGGTAGTAGATTTATGACGTAGGCATCCGCTAAGAAAGGATTAATCGAAATTACCTTAAGAGGGTGAAATGGGTAGTGGAATTATTTTCCCATAGTCACGCCGCAGGCGACGCTACGAGCAGAAGCTCGTTTTTAATAATATCATTATTCTCTTTGGTCATGTTTTTAAGCTTAATTTAGTTTAAAATAAATATTTGTCTATCTACCAACCATAATCAATGAAATCCAAACCTTATGTAGCATAAATTTACAGATAACTTTTATTATAAAACAGATTGGGGATAGCCTTATACACATACCGTTATAATAACAATCATAGTTATAGGAAGGTACGATCCATAATCTGTGATTTCACCACCCTTTTGTCCTTTTATTATTTGCTTAGTAAAGGATTTGGGTAAAAGTAGATTACCATAAAGGGTCAGGTACCACTTTTGTGCTCTCAAAACATCCTGAAAGTTTTTCTTTCTTCTTGTACTAAAAGAATATTTGTATGTTAAAGATTTTGTGTCAGCTAGAGATGTGAAAATGTATTCGGTAATTTTTTCTGGTCGGAATTCGGATATCATATATAAAGCCCGTATTTTATTCTCTACGCGGGAGGGTCGATTATAAAGATTATTCTTATAGATTACCATTTAAGCATGCACTGTGTCAAGAGTTGAGAAAATGGTTTAGTAACTCATGGCTTGTCATAGCCTAAGCTAGCATGGTTGCAATAATAATAATAATAACGCCCAACGATGACATAGATCCTGTACCCTAACTAGGATTCCCTTAGGGACCCAGGAACTACGAGGACCATGGTCCCACCACACCCAGACTCAGAACAAGTATTTTGCGCTTTTTTTTTCTGTGCACAAATACTTGTCCTGCTGCCTTTGGGCTATGAGCCGACCTGCTCAACCACCACACCACAGAGGCTGTCAATAGGGTTTTCAGTAGTTCATACATCTTTCATTATCAACAGTCTGAAGACTTCCACTACTGAACCTATGTTCAGTAGCAGACGTCTGGCCATAGACCCTGCCTCTTGCGTCCGTCGGGTCCCCCGGCTTTGACCAGATAGTCAGTCCACATAGCTTGGTGCCGTCTTACGCTGCGTCGTTGTTGCTATAACTGCCAGCGATTCTTTTCACCCCTACCCCACTACCGTACCCACTGGATAGCAGAGCTATTGCCGGAGACTGGGAGCCGTTGTTTTCTGTGCTTGTACTTGTACCATTTACGCCCGTCTGTACTAAAGATTGAGAGCTCTTAAGTTCGCACCCATTCTGTCAGATCAAAAACGCATAGCAGTAGGTACGTCATAGAGGAATAAGTGCAAACTTAGGAGTTCCCAAACTTTACTACAGCCACGTACTAAACTATGTTACACTATTTTAAAGAGTTTATGCAGACACACGTGTTATGTCGGAAACTGCGCTTTGCATAATAGGTTCGTGGTAGCACGTTGATATAATTATATCTGATTTTTATCTAGGTGATGAGAGTAATAAGGTTTTTCCAAGAATATAAGATATATTGTTTAGTTTTTTTATGTAATTTATCGTTCAGGATTAAGTTATTTTTTTAAGTAAATAAATATTAATATTAAACGCCCAATGATCACACACATAGATCCTGGACCCTAACTAGGATTCCCTGTGTCTACGGATCCAGGAACTATGAGGACCATGGTCCCACAACACCTAGACTCAGAACAAGTACCTATTTGTACTTTTTTTTTCAGTGCAAAAATATTTGTCATACCGCGGGAATTGAACCCTGATGATATGAAATAAGATGATATTTAATTTACGCAATTTAGTTGAGAGACTTTTCATCCTGAGCAATCAGAACAGTCTGGTAATAATAAGATTACTCGACTGTGAGATCAGTTCATAAAGTCTCATGGGCCCAGTGATTTCACTAGCTACAGTGCCCTTCAAACCGGAATACAGTAGTACTTGCACACTACTGCTTGGCGGCAGAATAACTGGCTAAGCTGTGGTACCTACCTAGGCGAACTTTGCAGAAAAGTTCTACCGCCTAGTACCTTCCTACAATCCTAGTTATGGTCCAGGTGTTATGTGATCGTTAGGCGTTATTGTTATTATTACTACTACTGTATTCCAGTTTGAAGGGAATTTTAGTAGATTTTCACAGTGAAATCTTCATATGAATTCTTGACAGAGTATCATCATCGTTATCCCATTTAAATGGGGTCGGCCTGTTTTTTTCTACCACTCATTCCTGTCAGACGTCATTTCATCATTCACTCCCTTAGCACACACGTCATTCTTCACACAGTCCAACTATTTCCTCTACCTCTTTTGCTATCAACATTCATATTCAAAATTGCTTTGGTGACATGGCTTTCATCCCTCCGCATGACATGGCCACACCACGCTAGCCTATTGATTATCAACCTTTCTTTCAGGCTATCTCTTACATACTCATTTTTATTTTGTCCACTATCGTTCACATCCATCTCAGCATTTCGGCCGAATGCAGTTTTGTTTCATCCACACCTTTTGTTGCTCAACACTCCGATCCATACAATAGAACAGGGATGTTCACGAAAATTTGATTGCAATGCAACAGGTAAAATTTTCATACTAACTATGCACATAAACTGCGTATTAAAACTGTCAAATCCATACAAATTTGCTTTGTGGTTGCAATGGTTGCAATCGAGTTACGTGATCACCCAGTAGGTCTAATGATGGTTCTGTACATTTGCCCTTTAAATTTAATTTAGAGTATCTTAAGTTGACTTTATAACACTTTTCTTTTCTTCTAGATGTCCAGACTTAACTTCTCCGCGGTCAAGCCCAGAGAGAATGAGCCGCAGTGAAGTTCTGAGGTATAGAAGAACATTAATGATGAAGAGTTTGGCTAAATCAAGGTTGGGACAAGTTTGAAAATAGATTTGTGGATTATTTTCTGTTTGTTGTTATTATTGCATTAAGAATTGGAATTTTGTTTAATTTTAATAAACGAAGAGGCGTTTTATATCGTTTTTTTTTTGACGAGTGTTAGTTGTTTCTTCATTCGAATTATGAATCATAGATACAAGTATGAAGTAGCTAAACGATTACCTTAGCCGATTAACACCTAGTTATAAAATATACAGACTTACATCACACGTATCGTTTGTATTGTTTGATAATATTTTATAATTGAAAATGCATTCATATTAGATAAAATTTCGGAGTTTTTGGCGGGAAAGTGAAAAAAATTGCGTCACCGCATTGTATTATTTTCCAAAACTTGTGTTATTTTCAGTGTTAGTGCATAAAATTGGTGGCATTTTATTCGTTAAGTGCTGGATTACAGGCGTGAGTGTGGGAAAGTGGTATAATGATGGTGAAACTTTTCTTTTCGTGTTGTTTCTTAAACTCCATAGAAGCTTCTAGTAAAGTTGCCACCACTTTACTAGGAGTATGACTTTGACTAGACTATGACTTGACTTGATGACTTCGACTGTGACTTGACACAGATTTGAGTGAAATATCATTAACTTGATAAATTATCAATTACTTGACACTGGCTAAATACACAAAAGTGTGGAGCCAAAACATTAAAAAAAATTAAAAAATAAACATATGTACATTGTATTTCAGAAAGTTTTGCGATTTATTTTATGTGGCATACGAAATGAAAATAATTCAATACTTTGCATGCTATTCAACTCAATTAGTTAGGCAATAATGCGTGTTAAATTGTTTATGAAGTAATATTAGAACAATTTTATGCAAAACTGCAAAGAGAGCATTCTCTGTGTAGTCCTGGTGCAAAAATAGGACCACCTCTTCCGTGGGTAGTAGAAACCGGCTGTGGAAGTATTCAAGACGAGACGCTTACCAAGCTGGTAAATATTGCTCTGTAAAAAATGGTGCTCTACAAGGCAGCAGTGAACGTTTTATTTTTTTATAATGTTACTGAATGATTTGACGAGCTAGCCGTTCACCTGATGTTAAGAGCCACGGCCAGAATCTTCTACGGAGTTTAAGAAACAACACGAAAAGAAAAGTTTCATCATCATTATACCACTTTCCCACACTCATGCCTGTAATCCAGCACTTAACGAATAAAATGCCACCAATTTTATGCACTAACACTGAAAATAACACAAGTTTTGGAAAATAATACAATGCGGCGACGCGATCTTTTTCGTTTTCCCGCCAAAACAATCTTGCGCTATTTTTCTGTGCACAAATACTTGTTCTGCTGCGGGTATCGAACCCGCCACCTACGGGTTATGAGCCAACCTGCTCAACCACCACACCACAAGGGCTGTCAATGTTATGCCCAAATGGTGCTTTAAGTGAGTCAAGCTGTGATGATGGTGAGGATGAAAAACCTACAACCATTTTATTGTTGGTAAATTCTGGCGTTACTGCAAATTCCATCTGCTTAAAGGTCTCATTTCAAATTCATGAATATTAGAAAGGACGCAAATGCCGAAGGAAACAAAATCGTTTAACACCTGCCTTTAACATAAACCTCCTTCATAAACGATGTTCGAATGGGTAAATGTGGTTCTTAAAGCCACTACGAACGTTACTTTTTATACTTATTGCAACGAGATATGAAATTTCAAAGCTGGTGGAAAAAAAACAATGAAACACATAAACAATCTGTAGCTGAAAGGTCAACTGCTTAAAATAATCATAGTTGGTAAAGTCGAGAGATATTAAGCTTTACTAGATCTTAAAATAGTGTCAGGGTGAATAAAAAGTCAGTGTATGCTGGCCTCTACTTCGGTCAAAGATTGAGCATTGCCATTCAACGTGGCAATGCTGCCAGCATAATGGGCACGTTGCTTACTGGTAGTGGTTTGTTTGATTAAGTTCCCTTTTTATTTTTTTATGTTTATTAAATAATATTATGTCAGTGTCAGTATAATGAGTCGTAAGTCAAAACGCGAAATGAAACATTTAATATATTTTTAATTTATTTACATTGTTATTATTGTAATTAGCATTAAGTAAAGATTATATAGCTTTTACTGTAACTAAAAACCACCGTACTTATTTTTATTTTTGTTTCCATTTTTGGGTAGTCGCTTAAAGCAATAAGACCGCCCATTGTGATACTTCGTTATTAATTTTGTGCTTGTAAATTGTTCCTGTAATGTGGTGTTCCAATGAGGAGTTTTATCTATCTATCTATTTAATCTGTGGTTTTTTTTTATTTACTTAAAAAATATGGAGCTGTGGTTATCTGTAGTCAGATCGTTGTAATCGCTGCCTACACTAGTCCACTTTTGGACATAATAAATATCGCTTCAATGCCTTAATTTTAATGCATATTTGCTAACAAGCTTTTGCCCGTAGCTTCGCCCGCGGCGTGGCCTATGGGAAAATAACTCAACCCATTTCTCCCCCCTTAAGGGTGGAATTTCGAAAAATCCTTTCTTAGCGGATGCCTATATCATAACATCTACCTGCATGCCAAATTTCAGCCCGATCCGTCCAGTGGTTTGGGCTGTGCGTTGATAGATATATTTATCAGTAAGTCAGTCACTCAGTCATCTTTGAGTTATATATATTTAGAAGAGAAGATAAAAGATTATTATCGTTGGCATATTTTTAAAGCCTTTAACAAATTTGTTTTGCAAAAATTGTTCTTAAATCCGGTTTATTAAGCTACTGTTTAGTTGCAAATGTACAGAGTTTAAGCTTGAAATAAAAGTTGGGGTAAAATTTAGAGCTTCAAGCTTGGAACAGCGAATTCGTTGCAATGCAAAAGAATCCAACGAAGCGGCTAACTGGTGCCATCTGTACTTTCCGCACCTCTTGCATCCAAGTTTATATGGGTAAACGGAGACACTGTTTTACAGAACGCTTTAAGATATCTTTTAGATATTTACGCAGCGCAGAGTCACGTGAAACTTTATATTTTGGAGTTTTGAGTGACACCTCTGTTATGGACAGCCGTGTCACTTAACATCAGGTGAACGACTAGCTCGTCACATCATTTATTAACATAAAAAAGATAAATATTTGGAGTGGCAGACAATGATATATCTACTATAAAAAATCTAACGCAGAAAAACTAGCGAGAGTTCTTGCTGCATGCGTCGTTAGACCTACCTATTAAGTATATGGACATATTGCCTTTCGAATCTATTCTTTTTTTCTTTTAAAGCTTTACAAGAGGGATATACACGGTGGAATTTAATTCGTTCGTATCCTTATATATTTAATTCATGCTATAGAACATTTTTACAATTGGTGCATTAAAAAAATGAAATTAAATAAATGAAATGCCGAAAACTGCATAATATAACTAAAAAATAACAGCCGAAATGTTTTATTAACGCTACACATATAACGGTCGCCGGCTGAGGGCTTTGTTAATGTTTCGTAGGCAATAAAACACCTGCGTTGTTCAATGTCACAAGGCTTTTCTTTAGAATTTAAATTTGATAATACCTGGATTTAAGTTTTATTTCATAAGTACTTTTTATTTAGTTATATGGGAGCGTTCTATAGCATGGACTGAATACATATATTAAAGGAAAATAACGAATTAAACTCCGCCTTGTATATCCCTCTTGTAAAGCTTTAAAAGAAAAAAAGAATAGATTCGAAAGGCAATATGTCCATATACTTAATAGGTAGGTCTAACGACGCATGCAGCAAGAACTCTCGCTAGTTTTTCTGCGTTAGATTTTTATAGTAGATATATCACCTAACTATGAAAATATCCAAAAAAATTAAAACAACTTACGCAAGCATTTAATAAACACAAATAATCTACATAAATATTCTACAAGGTTAGCAGCAAGGTTATCATCTGAATCTGAAATGTATATGAAATTAAATGAATTTATTGAATACTAGTTGCGCCCCGCGGTTTCACCCGCAGATAAAAAGTATTTTAATTATTTGCTCATCCCACGGAAACATTTCACTTTTCCGGGATAAAATGTAGCCAATATGTTAATCCGGTGTATAAGCTATCTTGGTATCGAACTTCACTCAAATCCATTCATCCGTTTGAGCGTGAAGGAGTAACAAACATACACACAAACACGCATACAAATTTTCGCCTTTATAATATTAGTGTGATGAAATCGATTAATCTATTCAATAATACGACAACTGCAATAGTTATCAGCTTCGCTCTTAATGGGACCAGTATGTCGTCAAATGGAACATCTCCAAACGACATCCTATCAACGGTATCCTTTAATGACATCTACTTATCACATCAAAAGCAAGGGCCCCTAACAGAACCTTGTGAAACTCCATAGCCATATGTGCGTAATGTGCCATGAAATCGATAAGAAATTGCACTCACATTGGACGCGTAATAAAAGCGAACTGCTTGCAAGAACACGTCGGGAACGATTGTAGTTTTTTGATGCTGGAACCAATGGCATTTTTATCGTGCGCTTTGAAATTGTTGAAGTTTAGTTTGCATTGCACGAGCCATTTCCAGACAATGAGTTTTTAGACGTAAAACATCATTTTTGGAAGAGAGAATATAAGAATAGAATAGAATGAGTTTTGGCGGGAAAAAGATCGCGTCGCCGCATTATATTATTTTCCAAAATTTGTGTTATTTTCAGTGTTATTGCATAAAATTGGTGGCTAAACGAATAAAACGTTTAGTGCTGGATTACAGGCATGAGTGTGGGCAAGTGGTATAATGATGGTGAAACGTTTCTTTTCGTGTTGTTTCCAAAACTACATAGAAGCTTCTGGTAAAGTAACCACTTTAGGACTTTTGGGACACATTTGAAAAATTATTTCACCATTAGAATCCTCATTCCATCCACCGTTATCCCTGATGAACACAAGCGATAGAATATTGTCAAAAAAGTTAGGGATTCGTATGAAAACTTCGATAATGTAACCTAACGTGTGAATAAATGCGGAAATTGTGTACGAAGTGATGTACGATTCATACGTAATTACGATAGGCTTTCTTTATAATGTACTATCTCTAAGTAATCCCCGACGCAAAAAGATGCAAAAAGATGGGTGTGTGTGTTTTTTGTGTTAAAATTAAAAAAAAAAATTGAAATTTTGTTAAATACCCGTGCAAAGCTGAAGCGGGCCGCTAGTAGGTTCATAAAGCGACGTGTTTACGTCGGAATCCATATTGCTACAGGCTGAACCCACCGGTTCGAGCGGTCAAGCCGGAATAAACGCGTGTACGGACGTGCGTTCGGTTTTTTGAAGCGCTAAAATGTGGCACGCGGTTTAGCGCTTAAGCCGATTTGAGTTTATACGCAACCAAAAAACACTAACCTGAAACCGCTCTAGGTCGTCATGTCATTCGTTTTCATACAGTTTAATAAGTGCGCGAGCTATCTAGGCACTCTTTTAAACCTCAAAGTTTGAACATATCAAATTCTTTCTCAGTTTCTATTTCGTATTTTTACGGGGAAAATCTCTCAGCCTCTCAAGAGCAGACTGGGCTGTATCATTAGTCATTATAATAGAGCTGTACATCTCTAAGTTTTCGCCATACGCTCGTAAACAAAGTCTGTTGGGACGCCAGATGTGACACTTATCTGCGAACTCGGAGGATACAATGGAGATGTTTTTCCATTGGTAAAAGTAGTCATAGGACTTGTTTTTTTTATCACCAACTAACTATACAAGCTGTCTTTTTAAACAGTTCAATGCAAACTTTTACTTTTTTTTTGAACGAGCTAATGCTGTTGGTTTCTATCGACCTTTACAGCGTCACCGGGCGGGAGAAGCTTGCTTAAGGCGCCCAGCCGTCAAAAGTGGGAGACAACTAACTCAAGGGCATCCCTGGGTTGCGAGCCTCAGCTTGGGCCGTTGGCGGGATAAGAGGATCGAGAAGACTACGTCCACTGGAAGAGTGGACCCTATTGAAAGTCGCAACCGTTCTAGCTAACCTACGGGGGGTACGTCGACCTCGCCGGCGGGGTCGGTGTCTGATTGTGTTACGCTGGTGTGCTATACCGGTGCCGAAAGCGGTACCTGAGCCAGAAGGTCTAGACTGGTCCGGTGATCAGCTATAGGATCATCCGGGTCGCTCAAGACGGGTCTCGGGCGGCGACGACGGGGTGAAGCAAACTTTTACTTGTCGCAAGTTTTAACTAGGGACTGTGTTACCCATACAAAAAAACCTAGGGTTAATAGAGAATGAATAATTAAATTATTTTTCAACGTAAAATAGATGCTCCTTTGTTTTAGAATAAACAAAAGTATTGCATGAGCGTGCGAGCGAGATGACCGCGCATACGCTTGCTTTTAATACTAAAAATAAGGGTCAAATTTTTGTTATGGTTTTGATTCTAACACTTTATCAAAAGGCACTAAACGAAGATACAATTTCCAATTTATTTAAATTGAAATCACGGAACTACGTACAAATTTTGGTATTATGAATCACAAACATTAAGAGATTGCAATGAAAGCAAACAGCCTTTCGCGAATCGTTATCGCGACACATACGTTCACATAAGTACCTATGTGTTGCACAGTTGGGACGCAGGTGTGACAGTTGCTGCGATGTCAGAGCAAGTTCCCTGGAGGACACATCCGTACGTGTATGTAGACAGACATGAAGCAGAACTGTAAGGTTTTCAAGAGACGGGGTACATTGTATAACATACTAGCGGCCCGCTCCAGCTTCGCACGGGTATAAAATATATACCCTATATCATTCACTGAAAAAAATATTAAAATCAATCCGAAAGTGTTGATTAATTCATTGCTGCCCGTGGCCCGCACGCGTTAAATTTAGAGTAAGGGTAAATGGTATCAGACGGATTTGGGGAATCAATACATCTTTTCCGGTACAACATACCTACTGTGAGTGCACTCTATTATGAAAGTTTTCAGTAATTTCACCAGCAAACGCATGCCATTGCAAGTTTAGGTGGATTCAGGTTTAATGAAATAACAGGACAACCTACTTTCAACACCATTTTGTGAGGTTATACAAACGCTCCCGCCGCCGCCGCCCCGGCTGGTCGGAACCGCCGCAAACGCTACGTCCCGCAATTTTTAAATCTGTAATATTTTTGAAAATATTCATTTAAATCATATGCTGTAAAGGGCCATACAAATCTATATTAAATCGACAATGTATTTAAGGTATTTAATTAGATTAGGATTAATGCTGTATTGGTTAAAATCGCTTCGAAAATTAGCCAAAGTAAATGACAAAAAATGTTATTGTGGGATATCCATAAGAGATAGACGTATACCATAGCGGAGTTTTCTGTAGACCTTTTCAATGTGTACAATACCTAGTACATTATTTTGATAAATCTCGTAGGGTTCAGCCTGCGTTTGCAATGTAAGCGAAAAAAATGTAATTATTTACGACATCACATTAGAAACCTCAAGTATTATCGTGTATGGAGTACTGCTGCCACCTGTGGGACGGGTCTGCCAAGTACCAGCTTGAGGCTCTGGACTCGATTGAACGGCGTGCCAAAAGGCTCATTGACGACGACACTTTGGTTGGTGAAAGGCTCCAGAGCCTTGCACATCGACGTAAGGTGGCAAGTCTGTCGGTTTTTTACAGATTACACCACGGTGAATGCGCTCAAGAACTGCATGATCTAATTCTCCCATCACCATTCCACTACCGGACTACTAGACGCTCGGCTAAGCGCCATCCTTTTGTGGTCGAAATACCACCCATTCGTACCAAGCGATTTGACTCAACGTTCTTAATTAGAACGGCTAAGGAATGGAATGCCCTGCCAGCGTCTGTGTTTCCGGCGAAATATGACCCGGGCGTGTTCAAGAGAAGAGTGAATAGGTATTTACTTGGCTAGCATGCTACACCTTCGATCGCATCGTCACTTCCCATCAGGTGAGAGCGTGGTCAAATGCTAGACAAGTTTGAAGTTAAAAAAAAAAAAAAAATTAAAATATTTATTATTTATTTAAACTTGGGATATTTTAAGCTAAAGCTTAAGCGTTGGCTTATCAACCAAACATTTTATAATTATGCAGAATTTTTAAATAATAAGCATGAATAATAGATTAAATTTATTTAAATTATTGACATTGCTAATTTGAATTTTATGATATACTATTTTGACATTCCCTCGTATTATTATTAATTAATTTTCTATGTAATGATATGTTATTTATTGTACCGTTGTATTGTACAATTCTATTTATATTATCATCTTATTTTAGACGTGTATTTTATATGAATAAATGACTATTGACTATTGTCTATTTTCCATCATTTAAGGGATGTTATTATACATATAAACCTTCCTCTTCAATCACTCTATCTATTTAAAAAAAAACCGCATAAAAATCCGTTGCGTAGTTTTAAGGATTTAAGCATACATAGAGGTAGAGAAATCGACTTTGTTTTATACTATGTAGTGATTTCAAATAGTAGACAATACAGGTAATATGCGTAAATAGCAATATTCACTTATTTATTTATTACATGCCTTCACACAATATCATTACTTAGTCTAACTAATCTATAATATATCTATTTACGACTTCTTTTTACATACAATATTAGCTTTTCTCCAATCATTTAATAAAGTTTAGTTTATATCTAAGGTAAAGTATCGGTAGGTATCTAAGTAAATCTTATATCTCTAGATAATGAATAAAACTGATTGTCAATTCCGCGCTTCTAAATGTATGATAAACGAGCTTCTGCCCTCAGCTTCGCCCGCGGCGTGGCCTATGGGAAAATAATTTAACTACCCATTTCACCCTCTTAAGGGTGGAATTTCGAAAAATCCATTCTTTGCGGATGCCTACGTCATAACATCTACCTGAATGCTAAATTTCAGCCCGATCCGTCCAGTGGTTTGGGCTGTGCGTTGATAGTAGCCTTGTGTAGTTCGCGAACGACCTAGTTCAAAAGACCGCTCCTTTGTGCGAACTACGTGAACTCGGTATCGGTTGCGTCTGATTTTAGTTCGTTCGTTCTTTGACCGACCAACTTGCGGCGAGCGGCGCGAGAGAGCCGCGCTCCGAGGCGCGTCTCGCGAGCGGGAGAGAGAGAGATGATCACACATATCATTACTTAGAATATATAAAATATCGATTACATAAATGCTGGTTAATTTTAAAGACCTTTTTTCACCTTAATAAACATTAAGAATACCTTCCTACATAGTTTTAATAAATACTTACTTATGTTCATCGAAACTACCTATATCATATTTTTAGTACTTACCTAGTTTAACATTTTTCTGTCATTACCTAGAGTACCAATGGGTACTAATAAAAAAAGATTTTTCTTAAATACCATGCAATGGCACTAAATTAATAAATAAATATGGAAATGTACCTAGTAAGTAGTTCTTACAACAGAAGCTATAACAATTTGTAAGCAAAAGAGAGCATAGTAGTAGATATAAGTACAGCTCTTTGCCTGCTGCGAACTAAGTAGGACTCTTTTTCGGGACCAGGCAAAAGATCGCTAAAAGCAATCGTCTTCCCCGCTCTCCGTCCTGCCGCGAACTAGTGAACTAGAAGAACGACCTAGTTCAGCAACGACCTGCGAACTAAAAGGAGCGCTCCCTGTCGCGAACTAAAATGCACAAGGCTAGTTGATAGATCACACAAGTTTTGGAAAATAAAGCCGTGACGCGATCTTTTTCGTTTTCCCGCCAAAACCCTTCACGACATTGTATACCCACCGACAGTGGTAATGACATATCGGAGTCGAAAAGTTATGGTTGTTGCTATTTCTAACATGGCTTGCGCCAGAGTATCATTTAGCCAACCGATAGGTTAAGGAAAAAGGATTGACTTTAATTTTGAGCCAACCTCAACCAAACGCTTACAAAAGCGAAAACAAAGTCATTGCAATATGTTATTAGTATTTGTATGGACAAAAATTGTAAGTACTATCAGTAAAGCAGATTTTGATATTAAGCATTTCTTATTTATTATTTCAATGCCATGAAAATGACCATTAACGAATTATGTTTAAGTAAACAGGAAAATGAGAACTAATTCATTCTCCCTAAAAGCACTCGCGAAGAAATGTGTGTGATGTTGGTAAAAACAATTCATAATTTCGGTTTCCTAATGTTTTTATTATTACAAACATTGTTCGCGTGTAGAAAGTTATATAGTAATGGAATTTCGGTCAAAAAGAGAAACATCTTTTGCCTTGTGGGTTCCGTTGACACATGCTGTATATAGCTTACACATTATTATTATACTAGGTGATGGGACTTTTCTGCAAAGTTCGTCTAGGTACCGCCGCTTTACCAGTTAGTTATTCTGCCATCAAGCAGTAGTGCGCTTGATGATGACAAAATTGATTCATTTTTGTCATTTTTTTTTATAAATTCTAGCATACAGTGAGTTTATAAATAAAAAGTTAAAATACATCTAATTCAAGTAACTAAGTATCAATCACACTAATATTATAAAGGCGAAAGTTTGTATGTGTGTATGTGTATATGTTTGTTACTCCTTCACGCTCAAACGGCTGAATGGATTTGAATAAAATTCGGTACCAAGATAGCTTATACACTGGATTAACATATAGGCTACATTTTATCCCGATAAAATGAAATTTTCTCGTGGGATGAGTAAATAATTAAAATACTTTTTTACCGCGGGTGAAACCGCGGGACCCAGCTAGTAATTAAATAAAATAACAATTAAAATTTGATATTAGATGTGGTCCTGCATTTTCCAACTCATCTATTAGATGCTTCAACCGTGTAAGCTATGGTCGCACTTCCCAGTGGCGGATAAATCTTTAGGACTATATATTTTTGTACTATTTTGGATGCTAGAATTCCAAGGAACTGAAATAAATACTTGTAGATATATAATAAATATACCTTAATCCCCTTACTAATAAACCCTGCATAACATTGGAACAGTTACTCAGTCTTTATTCTTGTTTTATCTTTTCTAATTTGGACTCTACAGAAAGAAACAAAATACGCAAAAAATACTCCTCGACTACTTATAATTCGTTAGTAATTTATTAGGAATATAACTATAGTGTGGATGGTCTCTCTTGAAAGTCTTGCCAAGATTTAGGTGGCGTACGGAGCCCTAAAAATTAAGCGATAACCTTTACTTTTTGTCTAGACTGTAAAGTCCAAATTGCTAATTGCATTGGGTCTAAAACAGAACTTCAAATTGTTTGGTTGATATATTCTCTAAGCATTGAGATTTTTTCTTGCTTCAATTCTGCTTCTACCCAAGCATTAAATTATTCAGTTCTTGACATCACGGTCTGTGCTTAGTTTACTTGCCCCGTGATGCGTTAAAACGGTCTAGGGGTCAAAGCGAACCTTCAGAGTGGATATAACTACTCAACGAGTTGTGTACCTATAACTCCAGTTCAATCAAGAGATAGGATTGCACAATAATTTTGTTGTATATGAAAATGAACTTTAGTGGAAGCGTGATAATGATAATTATAGGAAATCAAACTTGTAAGTTAGTTAATTAGTTTGTTAATTGCATAGAATATTAATTATTGAAAACCTGATGATAGAGTTTACGAGATAACTAAAAACCAGAACTCCCTTAATGTACCAACAAGATCTTTATTTTTGGTTATGGCTCCACACTTTTGTGTATTTAGCCGGTGTCAAGTAATTGATAATACCTCAAGTTAATTAATATCATATAATGTGTCAAGTCAAGTCACGGCCCAAGTCATCAAGTTAAGTCATAGTCTAGACTAGTCAAGTCACACTTCTAGTAAAGTGGTGCCAACTTCACCAAAACAAATGTTTCACCATTATTATACCACTTTCCCACACTCATGCATGTAATTCAGCACTTAACAAATAAAATGCCACCAATTTTATGCATTAACACTGAAAATAATACAAGTTTTGGAAAATAGAACAATGCAGCGACTCGATCTTTTTCGCTTTCCCACCAAAACTCAGGCAAGATCTTTGATTGAGAATTTAGATATGTAAGAACTTATTAGTAATCAACTGATCAGAAAAAGAAACCCTGTAGAATTTTTAAAGTATGAAATTAAGGTGACTGAATTTTTTTTTTTTTTTTTTTTTTTTCTAGAATACCTTTTTTGAGCACTCTAATAATATTACAATCTAGCCATCCATGTGGCTAATAAGTAATTTACATTTAACCTAATCTCCGAAACATTTAATTATCTAAGAATGTGTCCAATAACACTTTTCTTATTGTCTCTATTAAGGAAGACACATTGTTCTTGTGTTCTTTTTAAGTAGGTAGCACTTACTTACAGGTGACTGAATGAAATCTCTTTTTCTCTTTCTTTCTCATATCTATTTTATTGTGTTTTTTGTATAAGATTCAGGTGCAGGGTTCACATAACACAAAGACGGAATTATTCACACACGTTTATTGACAGAGTATTTAGCAAATTACAATATATATATATATTTTTTTTTAATGTTTTGGCTCCACACTTTTGTGTATTTAGCCAGTGTCAAGTAATTGATAATTTATCAAGTTAATGATATTTCACGCAAATATGTGTCAAGTCACAGTCGAAGTCATCAAGTCAAGTCATAGTCTAGTCAAAGTCATACTCCTAGTAAAGTGGTGGCAACTTTACTTGAAGCTTCCATGGAGTTTTGGAAACAACACGAAAAGACACGTTTTACCATCATTATACCACTTTCCCACACTCATGCCTGTAATTCAGCACTTAACAAATAAAATGCCACCAATTTTATGCACTAACACTGAAAATAACACAAGTTTTGGCAAATAATACAATGCGGCGACGCGATCTATACGCGATACAATATTTCGCGAGTCGCGTGGTGCGGAGCGGGACTACGACGACCGTGCGCGTACTCCGATTACTGTTTTGTCACTAAAGTTTGTGCTGTGCACAGAGGCGGTCGGCCGCGCCGCCGCCGGCGCACACCCCGCACGCCCCTCTCATCCCGCGCTCGTCCATACATACAAGTAAATAATAATACGGAGTTTTGGCGGGAAAACGAAAAAGATCGCGTCGCCGCATTGTATTATTTTCCAAAACTTATGTTATTTTCACTGTTAGTGCATAAAATTGGTGGCATTTTATTCGTTAAGTGCTGGATTACAGGCGTGAGTGTGGGAAAATGGTATAATGATGGTTAAACGTTTCTTTTCGTGTTGTTTGCAAAACTCCATAGTAAAGTTGCCACCACTTTACTAGGACTATGACTTTGACTAGACTGACTTGACTATGGCTTGACTTGATGACTTCAACTGTGACTTGACACATATTTGCGTGAAATATCGATAACTTGATAAAATATCAATTACTTGACACTGGCTAAATACACAAAAGTGTGGAGCCAAATCTTAAAAAAAAAAAATAATACAAACAAGAGAGTTGAGCTGCCTACAGTGTTCGAGAAGAGAAGCGAGTGGAACCGCGATGTACGTAGTACGTGACGGTCCCAGCTATATGACAGCGGTTTTGAATCGGTCGACTGGGACTACAAAATACACGGAAAAACTACCGATTTTGTAAATAAAACTTAAAATCCAGTTTTGCTTGTTGGTCACAACAATTATGGATATTTATCTAAAATTTTTATTTTAATTGTTCGTAGTTTTTATAGGTACATACGTAACCAATTTTTATAGGTCATCGCGGCAGTATAGAGTCCAAATGTTTTTTCTTTGTAGTAGTAGGTATATTATATCATTGTAGTATTTAGTTTATATTTACGATGTATATTTGTCTATATCTATGCCATCAAAAACAAAACTTGTAAAAAAAAAAACCAAGCCTCAGTTCTACCGTAAAAACTTATGAGCTCCATGCGATCTCAAGTCGGTTACTTTATTAAGTCCCTACTTATGGGAGTTTCTGTTTTAAGTTATTACGTAATTAACTAACCTAAGAACATCTTGTAGTAACCATATAAATATTAAAAATCTTTTATGTTTTAAATAAAATAGATTAACTTAGCAATTCTTAAACTACTGGTTCACATTGAATGAAATTTTAAATATACCGTGTATATTTGACTGGCCCGATAGCTCAGTTGGTGGTAACCCTGCTTTCTGAACTGGGGGTTGTGGGTTCGATTCTCACCCAGGACAAACATTTGTGTGATGAACATAAGTGTTTGTTTTGTGTCTGGGCGTTATATTGTATTATTTGTATGTATTTACAAAACAAAAAGTATATAAGTATTGTATCAGTTATCTGGTTCCCATAATACAATTTTTGCTTAGTTTGGGGCCAGATGGCGTTGTGTGAGATGTCCACACATATAATTATTATATTATATACAATGCCTGCTTGGTTACTGAAAATTTAGCTTCTATAGTTCATCCACAACGAAGTTATAGGAGATAGAAAATAGCCTGAACTTTTTCGAAAAAAGGATGGTACGACCGTGCCGCTTTTTTGCGTTAATATAAAAATAATTAATTATGTATTAGTTTATTTTATTATAAAATATGTAAGTATTAGGATGTATTTATATTTATATTTACCAAGTTATAGGTAATAGTTTATTTTTATTAGTATTTCTTTTTATTCTAAATTGTTTTAGACCGCCGTGTATTATCTTTTGATAATTTCCATCTAAATGTTGTCTGGAAGAGATCGCTATTAGCGATAAGACCGCCCATTGTTGCACTAGTATGTAAGATTGAATAATTTCTGTATTGTATGAATTTCGTTGGTGAGACAATAAAGGGTATATCTATCTATAATTACTTTTAATCCGACGTCGCATCTTACTACTTTGAATCTGTAACAGGATCCGATACAAAATCTGGTAGGTCGCATCCCAACAAATATTAATAAACTCAAATATTTAGCCCTAGATACGATCTCTGCCGTTACCCGCCGGCCCTTCGCAAACACCCCCTATTATACAACGTAGATTAGATAACAGTATTTACCATCTTACATTAAATTGGTTTGAAAGTTTGTTTAAAAAAATAAATTCCGTTGAAATGCTATGGTTTTAAAGGTGACTTCTTTACGCACGCTTGACTTGGGGAGTAAGCTGGTGAATGCGAGGCGAACGGAAGTTGAAGTTGGTTCACGTAGATCTCCATAGTCAACATAACAAAGATAAATATTTGTATCATTATGTTAGTATGTCCGGTAAATGACAATTTATGATTGTCAAGATGGCGACATTAACATTACACACAGCAATAACAAAGTTGTTCCAGCTGACAGATGGAGCTAAACTAAAGAATTATTACTTCAGTCGTGTGATCTAAAAGCATACTCGTTGTTTTGTAGTCAAGGTGTTAAAAATATTTGTCGGTTGTTTGTGGTCCGTGTAGTTCCTGGGTCCCTAAACACAAAGAATCCTAGTTATGGTCCAGGATCTATGTATGTGATCGTTGGGAGTTATCATTATTTATATTATTATTTATTAATGGATTAAGATGAGGGTTCATATTTTATTGCTTCCCTATGAAAGAATTTGATCTGCCAAACAACAACGAATTTAAAAAAACGTATACGAGAACCCGGGAAACTTGTTGCTTAGCTAATTTGTATTTTAATAGGCTCTAAATACAGACGTGCACTAGTCACTCAGGACAAATCTTATTATTTAAGTACGTCGATGAATTGATTGAGATATTCGCGTATATTTGTCAAACCACTCAAAAATGAGAAGGCAAATCCAAAGATCGCCACTGGTCCTACTAAACAAGAGCACTAAAATACATTACCATTGCCACAATAGCCATAGGAACAAAGACGAGCATGACCGTCGTCAGGGCACAGAATATGTAAGAGTAGGTACTTCCATGATGAGATGGTCAGATCAGAGGTTTATATTAATAAGATGGGAGGAAGGTAAGACAAGATAGGGCACTAATAGTTGGCAAGGAAGATTGTTTCGTTAATTTGGGGAAAACCTTAAACGGTTGATTGAGAAAGGTCGTTCACCTGAAGCTCTCACATGGTTAATAAAGATGCTTCCCACAACTTCAGCAGCAACTTTCCCATTCACCTAAATTTTCTGAAATAAAATGCAACAACATAAATCCCAGTATTATAAACCCCGTGTGGAATTTTTTATTTGTATTTATTTATTTATTGGAAAACCAACAGCGTATCTTAACAAAATTATACATCAACTAGCTTGTTCCCGCGGCTTCACCCGCGTGGCCTATAGGAAACGAAGAAGAAAAATATTCATAGATAATTCAACCACTCATTTCACCCTCTTGGGTGGGATGGAAGGGATGGAATTTCAAAAAACCCTTTCTTAGTGGATACCAACACTTTACCGAGAATATACCCTCCAAATTTCAAGTTTCTAGGACCAGGGGTTTAGGCTGTGCATTGATATATAAGTCAGTCAGTGAGTCAGTAAGGACTTTGAATTTTATATGTATGATTTAACCGTAGAAAACCAATTATAGGTTCTAACGAGTGCCACAATGATGACAGATGCCACAAAAATGTCCTTTTATTTCAGGAAGTCTATTAAAAAGCGTTCATGCCGTACTTTTATATCCTAGTACGAATCCCTCAGTCTTTCCAATAATACCTTACGACCCAAACATCTCAGCTCGTCAAGTATAAGGACCGTAATCTAAAATCGATACGTTGTCGCCTTGGTCTCAACCAGCCATCGATGTAGTACTATAGACTATAGACGCTATAGACTATTGACAGCTTTTATGGCATGGTGGTTGAGCAGGTTGGCTCATGACCCGGAGGTGGCGGGTTTGATTCCCGCGACAGGACCAGTATTTGCACACAAATAAAAAGCGCAAATATTTGTTCTATGTCTGGGTGTTGTGGGACCATGGTCTTCGTAGTTCCTGGGTCCCTAGATATAGAGAATCCTAGTTAGGGTCCAGGATCTATGAATGTGATCGTTGGGCGTTATTATTATTATTATTTAGTTGACTTCTTATCGTAATAAAAGTGATTGTGGTGTTGTAACAACTTACCTAAATTGATAAAAAGTGCAAAATCCACTAACATATTTGAAAGAAAATTAAAAGCTTTTACTGTTTATTATAGTTGACTGACTTTCTTTCAAACTATAGGTTATGGGTTCGATTCCCACCCAGGATAAACATTTGTGCGATGAACATATATGTTTGTTCTGTGTCTGGGTGTTATATTGTAGTCTATGTATGTATTTACAAACAAAACATATCTTCGTATTGTAACAGTTACCTGGTTCCCATTGTACAAACATTGCTTAGTTTGGGGCTAGGTGGCGCTGTGTGAAATGTCCACAAATATTTATTTAATTAATTAATTAATTAATTTATATATAAATAGTATTATTTTATTATAGTTTTAATACCTATCACCATATACGTTACTGATATTAGTAGCATAGTTTATTTTTTCCACTACTAGAGGTTACTATGCGTAGCTAGTATACTCTATTTTGTTTAATCTCGGCGCAGTTCAGCCTTCAAATTGTGAAGCGATGTCGCTTGTTACCACTAATTGTGAAAAGTTTCTTGTTCAGTTTTAGAAAAGAAGAACTGTTAGTGTTTGGATTTTGACGAAATCCATACTGGATTTTATAATTTATATTCACCGTCATCCCAATACTCTCCCTCTCACCTTTTTTTGTGGGGGGGGGTGGGGGGGGAATTGTCCTCGCACTTAGCTGCCACCACACAACCCAGTGGTGTGTGAGACTCGAACCCAGTAAAACCCCCCCGTGATCCATCCGCTGCCGGGATGGGGCGATTTTATTAACCATCTCGCCCTAGCGGCAGGTCCGGGTCTCTGCACCAGTGGGTGAGTAACCTTCCAGTTACCCACCAGACGTGTGGGGCCATGTGAGTGCATCGGAGAGTCCTCCAACTCCCCGCCACTGGCCCCAGCCATCTCTCACCTGGAGGCCATAATTCACCACGCTGCTAATTGCGAGTTGGTAGATTCCTTCACCGTTATAAGACCGCATGCAAGGTCTGCAAATAACTCACATAGTCATTGTTGCATGGCCCAATGAGATTTGAGCCTCAATGCGTCGGTTAGTATCCAATCCACATGGATTACCGCTGAGCCATAGTCACTATCAGAAAACATACGGCGTAAATAAAAAGATTTAAAGAAGTCTTAAATAAGTGTTTAAATGCTGATTTGTATTGTTAAACATACGTTTGACGTTTTTCTAAGCCTTGCTTATGTAATTGCGGTAACATGGTTAATTACTAATTTTAGGATAAAAACCTATCTCAAAATCCTTGAAAATATATCATCATCCGAGCTTCATTAGCCGACTTTAAAGCAAGTTTAATGACATTGATTGATAGAGATGGCTTCGAATGATACCGGCTTTTAGTTATAACCGAAGTTTGCTCAGCGTATTCTCTTGTTCTATGAAATATGGAGTTGTGGAGTTACTCATTGACAGGAATGCTAATTTATTGAAATGTCACTAACAGAGGGAAGTGATGCTAAGTTCATGTATTGTTTTGTAGTTTGAAGGTTCTTCATAAATATGACGAAAATGTCTAATAATAATTGTCGATGTGGGAGTCCTAATATTCTAAACACAGGTTAACTTAGGAGTCAGTGCTCAGGTCAGAGGCGAGTTGATTGACTGCTAACGTAATTCCTTCCCGCCCCAGCACGGCGGATGATGGCTCACGGGGGATTTTAGTAGGTTCGAGTCCCACATACACCACGGGGGTGGCGGCAGCGAAAGGCGAGGGTATTTCACCCTCCAAAAAAAAGAAGTTAGTGCTCAGACATTTATACCTACTCGAGTTTTGTTATACCACTAATAGTGTAATAATTTATACAATTATATTTATGTGAGTAAAGTAATACTTACCTATAAATTGTTAAAGATTCAAAAGTATATGCACAAGGTTTAATAACGTGAGATTTAAGTTCAAGTATATATAAGTATGTATACTTGAGGCACTTCTTTTTAAGTACCTCTTAAATAATTAAGTGTAGTAAGTTTCTACGATGTTTGATTAGGGACCTATTTATTTTTGAAATAAATTTCATTTATTAATAGCAAAAATTTACCGTGAAATTTGTTGGTCTAATGAGATATTTTCCCAACGCTATTTCTTAACGCCTTTCAAAGAGACAGATCTAAATTGTGTTATTTATAAATGAAGGTATTTTACGCTTGATTTTGTGTAACGTAATTTACGGTATTAACAAATATCATTTACAAATTTCAGCCATTTATAGGTCGGACAGATAGACTGACACCGGCAAAGGCTAAGTAAAACGGTCCCATTTTTACTCTTATGGAACCCTAGTAACGACAAGTTGGATATAAAAACATGGGTTTTTATATCCAACTACGCGTAAGATGAAAGAAAAGCTACACACTCTATTTAGCAGCGGCTTTGAAGGAAATTCTACAGGATTTTATGCCGTAGTAATTATATTATAACGAGTAATTAAAACTTGGGGGAGTAGATGAATGAAATGTACAGGAGTGGGAATCTTGCTCTTTTATTCGACACAGAAATAAATAATGTATCTGAGCTGGTCTGCTCGTAGTATGTAGTAGTATGTTAAATAGAGTACAAATGAGTAACTATATTTAAAAAATTGTTTTGTCTTTCCTGTATTGCATTTTACTAGGTGGTAGGACTTTTCTGCAAAGTTCGTCTAGGTAGGTACCACCGCTTTGCCAATTATTCTACCGCCAAGCAGTAGTGTGCTGATGTACTGTGTTCCGGTTTGAAGGGCACTGTAGCTAGTGAAATTACTGGGCAAGTAAGACTTTATGATCTGATCTCACAGTCGAGTAATCTTATTACAAGACTGTGCTGATGTCTCGGGATGTTGTGCGCAGTGCAGTGTCACGCGAAACTTTATATTTTGGAGTTCTGAACGACTTGCTCGTCACATCATTCATTAACATAAAAAAATGTACATGATTAAAAAAGTTAAAGTAATATATTTTAGACTAATTTAACAAAAAACACGGACCCAGTTGTTTGTGGTAATGCAAATAAAAAAATATGTATCATTGTACATTTAGATCTGGATATAGGCAGCTCATAGAATTAGCAAACTGACTCACATCATTAGCTGGAGACACAAGCTTTCCTGCCGGGTTGCCATATTTTAGCTAGTGAAATTACTGGGCAATTGAGACTTTATGATCTGATCTCACAGTTGAGTAATCTTATTATTACTTTTGCTGATGTCTCAGAATAATGTGCGCAGTGCAGTGTCGCGCGAAACTCCGTGTTTTAGTTCCGAGTGACACTGTTCAGTTATGGGTGGCCGCGGAGGTTAACACCAGGCGAACGACTAGCTCGTCACATCATTCACTAACATAAATAAAAAAAATAAAAAATTGGTCCTTGTAGTTCCTGGGTCGCTAGACTCAGGGAATCCTAGTTAGAGTCCAAGGTAAGGTATGTGATCGTTGGGCGTTATTATAATTATTATTATATTATTATGTATCTTTACGACCAGGAGGTTGATGCAGTAGGTATAATTATTAAATAATACTCTATTATACTTAAATTATATTTATTATATTTAATTTCTAATGCTAACAATTTTTTATTATCTTTTTATGTTATTAAAACGAATGTAGAAAATATATTTATTATATGTATCTACGAGTACCTACAAATTTGACCTGTATTTCTATATACCAATAAATGTATATGAATAATAGGTTGGTAAATTTGTCTTTTTTGTCGTGTAATATTTCACTGCAGTGTTTTCTAATTCTCATAATTTACATTAGTACATTATAGTAGGAAAGGTATATAGGCAGGTAATTAGCTATTATAGTAGGTAAGTATTAATACGTAAGACTTTGTTAGAACTCTTCTCTACTCCCATTAATTCTACAAAGCGCGGGCCATTAAAAGATTTGGTCCCATTCAGTATGTAAATATACCAGGTGCAAATGGAAATTTTCAGCTGCAATTATATGACAAAAACACATTTTCGACCTAATTTTCGAGGCGGTAAATTGCATAATTCTGTGTCATTATGACCGTAGTATCAATTATCCTCATTATGCTAGGACCTATTGCTGTTAGCACTTGGATTATAATTAAAGCCGGGAAATACTGTTATTTTACAGCGGTATTCATTAATTACAAGGATTTTTTTTGCGCAGAGGAAAAATTACTTTAAATTATTAAGGAAAAATTATTAATTTAGTATAGTTATTAAGAAAATATAAAAGATTTTTTTTTTGTAATTAAGTTAATAGTATAGTGATAGTAATTATCTAATTAAGAGTTTTTCATTATAAGATAAATAAAAGTTGATCCATTTTATGATAAATGCATATTATCTAAGCCGAAAAGAATAAGGCTTTTGTATTTAATAATAATAATAACACCCAACGAGCACATACATAGATCCTGGACCCTAACTAGGATTCAATATGTCTAGGGACCCAGGATCTACGAGGGCAATGGTCCCACAACACCCAGACACAGAACAAGAATATTCTTGATATAAAATCCTGTGTTATATTATTTTATGTTATTATGTTATATGATGTTATATAACACATAGGATGAAACCGCGGGGTGCAGCTAGCTATGTCATAATAATAAATAATGAATTCGAAGTATAACTTTATATACAGTAATATACAGATGATAGACATAAATATAACGTTATACACGGTGGAATTGAATTCGTTCTTTTTCGTATATGATTGTATGTCCATGCTATAGGAACCTTTACAACTAAATACCAAAGTAATTATGAAATAAAACTTGAATCAAAGTTTTATTTCATAGCCATTCATAACTACCTACAAAACATTTACAAAGCGCTCGGCCGGTACCCGCGCTGTGTGTAGCGTTAAATAGACATTTCAGCTGCTATCCAATAATTTTAGGAGGCATTTAAAAAAAACCACTCTGTACGATTATTCTATAGCGTGGTCCGAGTACATACATTTAAGAAATAAAACGAATTAAATTCCACCGTGTATACAGGTTATTTAAAAGCCAATATTTGGCTTAAGTATTTTTATTTTATTGTTTGATAGGCTCGCGTTTGACCACAGTTAGTGAAACGTATGCCCATCTGTACTTAAGTATGACAGCTACTTACTAAGTTTGCACTTATCTCTCCAAACCTACTGCAATCCATTTGGGTCACAGAAGAATAAGTACGAACTTAGGAGCTGTAAAAGTTAAGTACAAATGGGCATTACTCACTGAAACAATCTCGAAATCTGACAATGATTATAGCAGTTACGAGCTAAGGTTTTCCTCATTGGGCTCCAGAATCTCTACAGTTATGGAAAATACTGTACGGGATAGAAACAGAAATGAGAAAATCCTCAGTGAAAATTGGTGACAGCTCCCTGAGACAACAAATTGCAGTATTTCCCATATGATGTACAACCACGCGCCGATCTTCGGCGTACTATATAATACAGTCGCGTACCCTTCAGAACGCAGTAGTACTTGCACACTTCTGCTTAACAGCAGAATAACTGGCAAAGCGGTGGTGTCTACCTAGACAAACTTTGCAGAAAAGTCCTACCACCTAGCCAATTAATATTAGCATATAGTATATTATTATTATTTAAGGCAGTATCATAGTATTTTTAATAATAATAGTAATAATATGTGTGGACATCTCACATAACGCCATCTAGCCCCAAACTAAGCAAAGCTTGTGCTATGGGAACCAGATAACTGATACAATACATAGATACTTTTTTGGTTGTAAATACATACATAGAATAGAATATGACACCCAGACACAGAACAAACACCTATGTTCATCACACAAATGTTTGTCCTGAGTGGGAATCGAACCCACAACCCACAGTTCAGAAGGCTGGGCTACTACTACTACTAACTGAGCTATCGGTTTTTGACGACGATAAGAATATGCTACTCTAGCAGGCACATTTTATGAGTAAATCTATTATGAAACATTACTAATTCATTGTCTACTCTTTGCCCCAAAATTACTTACATTGAATAGGCCAAATAGATAGGTACTTATGACAAAAACTTCTGATTGTATTTTGTTTTATTTTCTAAAACAAAAGACAAGTGCAGCAGCTAAAAAAATACAGCATTGCACAAGAATGCGCGTTGTGACAAAACGGCACGCAACTTGCTTTCAGGGGTGCCACGGTTAGCATTTTCAGCCCTCAGTTGCGTCTGTGACGTGGAGCGGTTCGCACGTGCGCTCCGCTCGCATTTTCCTATAATTGGTGAATACGTGATCCTCGCGATAATTGGATTTGGGTATGTGATCGAAATTTACATGGAAATTGTTCATGTAACATTGGCGTATTTAATTGTGATGTGCAAACTAAAGTGAATATTTGTGTCGTTGATTTGATTAAGGGTAAGTTTGCACTTGATTAATAGGATTACAAATGTTTTTGTTTGTTCCATATAATGAATTGTTTTGTAATTTGATTGATAATAATATATGTGTATGAAAAAGTTAAATGTCCTGCCGGGTTAAAAATAAACATGGAGTGGGTGGTGTGAGATTGATATTGCAACTTTGTTGCTTGCTCTCAGATAATTTTTGAGAGAATTGACGAAAAAATATTTGTTCAAAATGCAAAAGAGATTGATTAGAAATATTTTAGGTTAGAAATATAATATAATATTTTGATTGAATAGACAATAAAGTAATATGTTATGATAAAGTAAATAATAAAAAAAAATACACTAGTTTATTTTTCAAATAAGGGAAAATCATAAATCAATACATATAAGTTTATAAATTTAATACCTTTTGTTATTGAATGACAGTAAGTTTGGTATAATTAATAGGTGTGAGGTTTACACAAAATTTATATCAAAACATTATTATTTTCATCTCATATTTTATTTAATGAATTGTAGATTTACAAAAAATTGTTATAATGAGATATAATTTTAAGCTTTTGAATATTTATTGGAGTAGGATAATTTTATGGAGTAAGATAAATTACTCCGACCAGGTTTCGGACATATTCGATGTTCTTCTTCTGGGAGCCAGTTGTAAACGCAAGCCGCGGCGGCTTTCGCGAGCGTCAGCATTTCAGTAATTTCGACTTTTAATTGACGTGAGTTTTAGCCGTTATTTATCTTACAAAATGTGTCATACTCACGATAGTTTTCAAACTAATATTTATTGGAGTCATTATATCGATACGTTATACCTATCACCACATCATTGCAAATTAATGAATTAATTGATTCGTTTTCATTTAGTAAGGTGGTGGTATTATGGCATTAGGCTTGGGGGATTTTATACATAATAATATGTGTGTACATTTCACACAACGCCATCTAGCCCCAAAATAAGCAAAGCTTGTATTATGGAAACCAGATAACTGATATAATACTTAAATACTTTTTGTTTGTAAATACATATATAGAATACAATATAAATAACACCCAGACACATAACAAATACATATGGTTCATCACCATTTTGTCCTGGGTGGGAATCGAACCCACAGCACACAGTTCAGAACAGAAGGCAGGGTTACTACCAACTGAGCTATCGGGCCAGTCATATACAAAACTAGGGTTGCCTTTACCCATTTTTTCACAGATTATTATCTTATTATTATTTGATTTTATTATCTTTCCAAAATAAAATTCCCAATGTTAAGCGACAACATTTCAAATTTTGAACCCCAGTTTTTATTAGTTTTATTTAAAAGTTAGTGAAAAATACAGTTTCCTTTTTTTATTGTTTTGAATCTCCGTTCGATACATTTTTAGTTATTTATAAATTATAGGTAGTGAGATTAAATTAAGATTTTAGCTAAAAGGTAAAAAAAAAACATCGTCATTGTTCCAAAGTACTTTTTTATGGCAGTCGTTGGCAAAAATTACGCGTACTATCGATTAACATATTTTAGCCTCACTTTGTTTTTCTTAACTAATATTATAAAAAGGAATTTGAAATTGAGTAGGCTCTGAAACTACTAGACCGATATGAATAATTCTTTCACAATTGAAGGGGTGAGAATTAAAAGGGTTTATCTGATTTTTTTTCACAAAATGACTTATGGGTATCGTTGGATTCAGCGTGAAATTATCTTCAATGATACATTCTCAAAATACCGAAATGAGGCTTAAATCTCGAGATTTTGAGTCTAATTTTTAGTTTAGGTTTATCTGTCACAGGAATACAGTTTGCTTAGCATAAAAACATTACTATATTTATTTTATTATATTATATTTTTACAGTAATTGTATGAATTAGTACTATATTTAGTATTTTATAATAGAATTAAAACATTTTCAAGTAACTGACACTTAGATAAACCTTTTCTATTACATTATAAGCACTCTCCATTAAAATGAAGCCGTTGAAGTTTAAAGTCAGTTTTCTCGAAACTGACAATTTGACAGTTAAACCCTTTTTATTCTCAACCCTTCAATTAGAATCTTACATTATCCTCGATGAAAATAGGCGATAGAAAATATATAAATCACCCGTGCGAAGCCGAGGCAAGCCACTAATCCTGTATAAAACGAATTTTAAAAAATTCCGCAACATTTCTATGAAGATCAGTAAATGGGATAATATAAAAAACATTACGTACTTACATAATAGCCAGCAAATAAGTTCACGTGTTGTCATCAGAACGACCCTATATCCGTTACACTTGAAATCTCTTTGTCAACGTCGAAATTTTCATTGCATTGATAGTCCATTGAACACGTTCTTGTTATGGTAACGACCCTTGGTCGGGTCGTGTAATAACAGTAAGGGCTGTTGGTTGGTAATATCAATAAATGTAGGTACCCTTTCGATGTGTATTTTAGTTCGCTTGAGAAAGTTTAATGATTTTATTTGTTGTATAACGTGTAGCCATTAAAAATTCAATCCGAGCGTCGTTGCAAGGTTACAAATACAAAATACAAAAATGTTTATTGACAAAATTATTACGTTAAATTAATGAATGCATGGATTCCCGAACTAGTTAAGAGTAGATTGGGATTGAGGTGTGAACTTCGTTAGAGGCAGAATTATACACTTAGTACCTATATATTACTACCTATATTATTACCATATATACTTATTATAGTATATTAATAAACACTATTATTTACATGATAATAATGTGGTTTAAATTATTTTTATTAGGTACTTATTTCAAATTTCACGTTTAAATATAGCGATAACGTAGCCTATTTGAGACAAATAAATAAATATTTAGGGACATTTCACACAATGCCATCTAGTCCCAAACAACGCTTGTTTTATGGAAATGTATTTACAAATAAAAAGTTTTTGAGTATTATATAATACTTGGATACATTAAATTTTTTATAACATACATAAAATACTTAGCTACTATTCACCAAATACATAGATATAATACAATATACATACATAACACCCAGACACAGAACAAACATCGATGTTCATCACATAAATGTTTGTCCTGGGTGGGAATCGAACCCACAACCTGCTCAGAAGGCCGGATTACTACCAATGCAGCTATCAAGTAATATCTTACCAATATTGCATTACCACCTTAAGCCTTCCACAATACACAGGGGATAATTACTATGATATAATGCTCATTAAGTTCGCTTATGTACTTTTTATTGTTGTTTGTGCATTGAAGAATTTTCTATCATATTATAGGCCATAATCTAATGACTTAGTGCATATAAAATCATGTACTTAAATTCTAATTTAATATTATTCGATCTTGTTCTGTGTCTGGGTGTTGTGGGACCATGGTCCTCGTAGTTCCTGGGTCCCTAGATACTGGAAATCTTAGTTGGGGGCCAGAATCTATGTATGTGATCATTGGGCGTTATTACTATTATTATTGTTATTGATACCGGTACCGCGTTTCTGCCATCGCATCTCTTGCCACCGTGATACAGTAGACACAGTTCACATACTTTACTGAATCATTCACATACGACTTGATTTATGCGCATTTTGACTGGCCCGATAGCTCAGTTGGTAGTAGCCCTGCCTTCTGAACTGTGGGTTGTGGGTTCGATTCCCACTCAGGACAAACATTTGTGTGATGAACATAGGTGTTTGTTCTGTGTCTGGGTGTTATATTGTATTCTGTGTATGTATTTACAAACAAAAAAGTATCTAAGTATTGTATCAGTTATCTGGTTCCCATAGCACAAGCTTTGCTTAGTTTGGGGCTAGATGACGTTGTGTGAGATGTCCACACATATTATTTTTTTATTTTTTTTTAAATCTTTTACTAGGTTTTTGTTTGCTTTTTTATATTTACACTACGCGTAGAAGCTAAGTCTTCTAATTCAGCGAGGTAATGCTGCCAGTATTCTGGGAACCTTACCGCGCGGTGGTGAGTTGGATAGCATATTTATTTTGTAAATAATGTTTTATTAGTTGTAACTTTTTATTTATAAAGTGCCTGTAAATATTAATGTTTTTGTTGAATAAAAATTACGCGTAGATTTGTATGAAGTTTTCCTACTGCCATTAAACGTAAGTGTGCAGCAGGGCCAATCAATATGTAAATTTAAATGTGAACGCGTTATCGATAATGGAGAAGCTGTTTTGCGGGATGAATTTTTAATTTAATTGCGGTTAATGGAATTTGATAGTGTTTGTATGGTTCAAATATTGAAACTCCACACAACATGCACGACATCTGTATGCGGTGGATAGTCCTCCGATCCGTACTAAGGGTACGTTTCAACATTTATTGCGCGGAAGGCAATGGAATGGTACAATTTACTAGCTTCTCTGTTTCCTGAAAAATATAATCTGGGAGTTTCCAAGGCAATAGTGAACCGGGGACTTCTAGGAAAGCATGTCCCATCGTCCATCGCGTCGTCACTTACCACCAGGTGGGACATTGGTCCAATGCAAGACTACAAAGGTAAAAAAAACCTTGATCCGTAAAACGTAATATATTACGCTTACGTAAGCCGCGGCGGGCTTTGCGAGTATTCAGTACGCAACGTTAAATCGAATATTGTCTGTGAATGAATGAAATGAATGTATTTAGTAATCGTACAACTTTTTAATGTTTTGTAATAATTTAACCTATAGATTTCTGCTGCAAATTATAAATCAAACCAATTGGCTATCAAACGTAAAAGGAATTAGTTGCTAGTTTTCCGTTATATTTCCTGTTTCTTGGGATTTATGGAAATTATGCCGAAAATCTATATAATAATATGGATTTATGGACGTAAAGTTCAAGTACTTAGATAAAGGTTCATTTATAAGGGAAGTCAAGTCAAAACCATTTTGTTGCCTCAACTTTATAACACTAGGGCTAAAATTACTTGCCTCATCAAGAACGACCAAATTTATTAATTTTAATGAATGATGTGACAAACTAGTTGTTTGCCTGGTGTTAAGCGTCACCGCTTGGACTATCAGTGTTGTAAAATATAAAGTTTTGCGTGGTTTTTGGCGGGAAAACGAGAATGATCGCTTCACCGCATTGTATTCTTTTCCAAAACTTGTGTTATTTTCAGTGTTAGTGCAGAGATAAGTTTAGAGAACTACAAATCCTGACGGTTCCTAGCTTGTATGTTATGGTCTTGCTCACAGATGTTATGAAGTTTAGACATAAATATGAGACAGCGGAACAGAATATCATTAGATTAGAAACACGAAGAAAAGACTTAAATTGTGCTCTTTTACCAAAATTGAACATTGCTAAGCACTGTGCCAGGTACCAGGCTGTCAAGCTATTTAATTGTTTGCCCATGGACATGAAGTCGATAGATAGTCTCCCTACCTTTCAAGTAAGACTGAAAAGACTTTAGCTGGAAGGGTGTATTTACTGCGTACAGGATTTTATTGACAAGAACGGTAATGTTTGATTGATGTTTTCTCTTATAAGTAGGCACATAATTGTGTTTGTATTACGGACTTACTGGCGGAATTTAGGAATAAGAATAATAGTGTTGATTTATATTTAATTATAGGTGACTTAGTTTTAGGCATTTCAAACACAATGTAAAAATTGTTATTGAATAAATGAATTATGAATTATTATGAATAAACTTGGTGAAAGTAAAAAGGTGAGTCGCTTGTTTTCCATCCGTAATTTCTTCAATCTTTCGCATCGAAAAAGCAGCAGTGTTCTGACTGACGTGCATCATGCCGGCTCCATTTTAGCCGAGTCACTAAAGAGTCCGTTGTTTTCGTTACAGCGGGCTTTTCCGTTGAGGTTTGGATATTAACCCCCACGACCTACGGCGAGTTCAACTTCCTTCCCAACTTGACCCGACGATGCAGAAAACAACGGATTCTTTAGTGACATGGGTAAAATGGAGCCGGTATGATGCACGTCAGTCAGAACGCTGGTGCTTTTTCGATGCGAAAGATCGCAGAAATTACGGATGGAAAACAAGCGACTCATCTTTTTACGGGCTTTGCAAATTCCTGGAAAAAATCCCAGAGGGAAATAAATTCGGATGCTTCCGATTGCAGTCGAGAATGATTTGCCAGTCCTCATCCTTGCCGTCTTGAGAAGCCGGTTTCCAGAAAAATCCCGTCCAAATCAAAGTCAAAGTCAAATCAGTCCCATCAGCGTTCCAAAACCTACCAATCACTATCGAAAGACTGATAATCAATTTGTTTACGTTTTATTGTCGATTTACTTTTTTTGTATTTATAGTAAATATTTATTTTGAAAAATGTATTATTTAATATTGGTTCCAAAACAACTCGAATATAGATTAAAATAATAAGATTTAATTTGTTAATAATAAAATCGTTCTAAAAGTTTCGTTCCTAAACATTGACATAGTCTTAATCTCAATCGGATATAGAAATTACCGATTGTAATTATTACTACAGATTTCTTCTAATCTGTGGTCTACACATGACGCATGTACAGCACTTACTCCAGTATCCAACACGACGTCTGGTGAATGTCAGGCTACTGACAGTGACATTAGAAAAGTATACTTCACATTGACAGTACGTCAAGTGATCAAATCAAACAAACATTGGCGAAATCGTGGTAACCCGCAGAAGCCACAAAAATAAGAAGTTGAAGTTCAAATATTCTTAACCTAAACAAAAACAAACCTGTGGATGTGTTATCAACAACAAAAGTGAAAAATTCTTAAAGCTACAATGTAGTAACGCTACAAGCCAAAACAAAAACTAAAATAAAATAAAAAGTTTCGCGTGACACTGCACTGCGTACGTCACCCTGAGACATCAGTACAGTCTAATATACGTTTGCTACTATAAAAAGCGGTTATAATGTCAAAGAAGCATTCATTTCAATAACTTTATAATATGTCAATTGTATGTATGAGCCCTCGAAATAATATTCTCTATCTCATCTGAGCTCTGTAAATACATTATCAAATATGAGAAGACATCTGAAAACAATTCCTCATATCCTTTATTTACGTGTCTCTCTTCCACGTTCCTTATAACCTTAAGAGTAATTGAGGCAGTACAAAAAACAGTTCGAAATGTGCTATAACACTTTACCCTTTTAGTTTAGAAGCCAATGTCACAGTTTATTATAGGTAACCTAATTTTTACATTTCTTTTATCCGACTTTCAAGAGATGAAACTTAAAATAATTATATTATAAAGGTTATATTATATGATTAATTAAATAAAGCAAAACAAAGGTGAAGGTTAATTAGAACATGTTTAAGGCTTTTTACACTATAATTATTGTGACGTTATAAAAATGGAGTACTATCAGGGAATTTCTGTCACTGAGTTTGACGCGAGTTCTAGGTTATTAAACACGGGCACTGATAATGAGGATGGCTCAGTACAAATGAGCCATCCTCGTGGTCATGGCACTATTTGAAAAGTTTGAATCTCACAAACATGCTTTCAGTACATCAAAATATCGTTATGAAACCATAGCATGGTGGTATGGATATTTTTTGAGGTTCGTCAAGCTACGCTGCGCTAGATAAGAATTTGTTAATGTTTTTCAGCATGCACTAAAGAACAATTTCTCAGCACTTAGTAAAAAAAATCTGCTTCGCAACAACACTTTAAACGTAATAATAATAAGCGTAGGCTCTTTAACTTTTTGAGTAAGCAATAAATAAGGGTGACTACACATCTAACAGCGAATAGGGTGACACTCTGTTTATGTTTATTTAGGACTGTCCTAGTTTGAAGTACGTATTCAAGGTGAACGGCAACTAACTTGAGTATAGGCAAACAGGTCTGCGTTTGAAACTCTAAAACTGGAATGTTTAATTGGGGAAAAACAGATTTGGTTTGTTGATATATGCGTCTACCTATTTTGAAGTTTACTTTGAGTAAGTTAACGATATTTGACACTCAGATACTTAATAATTCTATAACCATCTAGCCAAGGCCTCTCGGGGTGTTAATCGGGGCATCAGTTGGATCAAGGGTCGGATTTAAGAGGTATTCCTTGACACAGCACGTATTGTTAGGAGGTTCTTCCTAATTTTTAATTAACACTCGGCAGCCTTAACCGCGTGTAACTTGGATCTTGTCGGCTAGACTTAAGGCTATTTTAGAGTATTTTTGTAATGTAATTTTAATACAAATATTGCATAGATGTTAGGAGTTTTCTGCAAGAGTTTGTCTAGGTAGGTTGTTTTCCAATGTTGTTGCTAAAATAGCAAAAGATTGGTGTTAAAATTCTATCAAACCATAGGAACATAAAACACAATATCACATACAAAATATTAATTCAAAAAATTTTTAGTACACTCACAAAAAAAATCAGAAACCATTAAACACTTAACTTATGATATTGTTTTAAGTATATAAAATTTTGTTGTTCTTATTGTCAATTAATAAAGCGAGACTATTGTAATAAATGTTTAAAAAATGTAAATAAAATTTGTTTTACACTTTAAATTTAAATGTTAACTCTGTTTGTGCACATCCGTCTTTCTACTGTTCGATGTTGTATTCTTTATAAAATATTTGTGAAAACTTTTAAGTAGCTTTCCGTACCTATTAGTGCGATATTTATATGTATGCATAACTAGCTGTCAGTTACCTTTGAAAATAAAAAAACTGTGATTATTTTTTACTAACCAAAATTATGGTGTTCCTACTTCACATACTTATTTCCCCACCGTCTATCTGTATCGCAAGGTCAGAGGAATTCCGGGTAATATTCCTTTCCTGATTGGCTTGTAGGATAATAAGTAAAAGAAACCAACTTTTTTATTGTTTCGTTTCACAATTTGTTATTAGGCTAGGATGCTATCAAAACTGGGGGGAGATGGTGAATGCTAGTTCAACCCTATCTCGCCCCATCCCGGCGGCGGACGGATCACGAGGGGCTTTAGTGGGTTCAAGTACAACTTACCCACTACCATCACCGCCGTAATGCCATGGACATTTCTTCCCAAAAAAAGGATGCATACCAAAAAGTAGCAGATCTGTTAAGAGGCTGATACCAGCTAAATAAGCTTCAGTTATGTTGTATTTACTAAAATTTAACAAGTATTAAATAAAAATGCATTTTAATCTCGATTATATTTCTTGGTTACCTTGGTTATTAAATTCAAAAAACGTTACCGACAAATTTTCTAAATGAAAAAAATCGAATAATAATCTAAAGAATTCAATATGTAAATCCATTACTGTGTATGAAAGCAATATACATTAAATGCATTAAATCATATGTTAAATATTCAGTAATTTAGTATAGTTTATGTACAATGCTTTAATACATTATACTATTGTTTTTAAATAATAATATAATCGAGCGGAAAATTAGAACATTTTCACCACGCCGCGCCGGTGTAAATGGTACTTGGACATTTTTGATCAAAAACTTTGGATAATACTTTTATCATGTGTAATAAATTTGCCCAAACCTAATAACTTTCAACCCACAAGTCATTCGAGTTTTGTAAAAAGCAAGCCTCAAAAATGTTTTTCGTTATCAAAATTCGCACTTAAAACTTTTGTATCTAGCTCAAAAGCTTTCCAGCTCAAATTACATTATTCATTGTAGAAGTTATATGATTTAAATTATAATTTTCTTCTATCGCTAACACTTACATTGTTTAGTAAACTAAGTGTAAGTGGTGTCGTGGGAGCTTAGTGGGTGGCAAAAGCAAGACAATATTCATTAGTCGGCTGTCGTATGACATCGCCTATTTTAAAAGGAATATGCAGCAGATGGGAGCAAGCTGAACTGGTAATTTAGACCCTGAAGTCTTGATAGTAAAGTTGAGAATCGGTTTGATATAATGTTGGATTGGCACACATTGTTTGTCAAAAACGTTCTGTGCATTCTCTGTGTGCTATTCTACACATATATTATGTGGTTAATTTGTGATGTCCATTATCATTGTTATTACTTACATAAGTCGTATATAAAGTGTGGGTTCGAATCCCACCGAGGACAAACATTTGTTCTGTGTCTGGATGATAAATTGTATTCTATATACATACATTTATTTATTAAACATACAAGTATATATATCCGAGTATTACTCACGAATAGTGTGTCGATATCTCGACCAAGTTTTGAGCATATCCGATGCTTTTCCTCAGGAGGAGATATCATAGAGGAGGAGCTATTTCCGAGATATCACGCAAGATCGCGGCCACGACTCACTATTCGTGAGTATCACTATTCAATTGGAAATATATTAATTTAAAATGAATCACACTCATGATAATTAAAATACTAAAACGGACTGGGATTGATAGTGATAAGAAGAAACTTAACAATAATTTCAAAATATATAAAAATAAATCAAACATCACAAAAACAGCTGGAAGATGTCCACTAGTCAACACAGGCCTCCCCAAAAACGCTTTTTAGCGGACTAATGGCTTTGGTCTCTATCGACCTTTATAGCGTCACTGGACGGCCTCATAAAACATTACTTTGGACGCTTATCATAGTGAAGTTTGCCATAATCCACGCTTGGCAGGTGGATTTGGCAGAAGATTTTAATGTACCTAGCAGAATAAAAAAAATATGTGGACATTTCATACAGCGCCATCTAGCCCCAAACTAAGCAAAGCTAGTTGCCTGATAACCCATACAATACTTAGATACTTTTTGATATGTAAATACATACATAGAATATAATATAGCATCCAGACACAACAAACATCGATGTTCATCACACAAGAATGCTGCTTCCAATTCGCTGGATTTTCTCTTAGCTGGCTCGTATACTGAGACACAAAACCACACAGTGTGTGTGTGTGTATGTGTGTGAGTGTATGTGGAGGTCAGTACCTATAGCAGTAATATTGCAATAGAAACAACTTTAAAAATCTCAAAATGCATTATGCAAATTCGAAACGCGCCAGCTCATCATTCTTGTAAAGAAGGAATACATTTTCCTTGTAAAATATATTTCAATAATACAATAGGGTCCTTCGTATTCATAACGGAATCTTCAGGGAATATATCAGAATAGAATAGTAGGTATATTCTCAAACTTGTCGAACTACAATGAAAAATGGAATTTCAATGCGCTTTCTCCGATTTTTATTGGAAGACTCCAGAGTTTTAGGTAAAGGCTGCATAATTTCTCAACGTCTTGGCAGCACTTTTAATGGATCGAATAATACTAAGTAGTTTGACTGGCTTGATAGTTGGCCCTGCCTTCTGAACTGAACTAGGTTTTGGGTTCGATTCCCACCCAAAACAAAAATTTGTGTGATAAACATAGTGATAAACAGAGCACGATAACTTTTTTGACCGCCCTTTTCAGAAGTCTCGGCTTAGTGTTCAGCTCTACCACTCTGACAATGCCATCTCTACCCGGGTAGGTCGCGGTAATCTGTCCTTGGGCCAAGTATTTCTAGGTAAATTCTCACCCATTATCAGTACTACATTGCCAGTCTTCGCCATTCGTCCACTGCCTCGCGGCTCCCGCCGGTATTGAAGGAGAGGCAAGTATTCGCGAAGCCAGCGGGCCAAAAAAATATCACCGAGGCTCTGTGAGCGTCACAGTCTTTGTCTTGAATTGAAATTACTATTATTGAAGCTGCTTTTTTGTGTAATTCTTCCGAGTATCCGATATGCTTTTGCATTTCTCTGCTTTAAATATATTGCTATGCAGGGCGATGAGGCTACACCAAAGATGACGTTGCTTATTCGATACCCGATAGGAAGCCCCTTCCGGCGGTCATTTCTCTTTAAGAAACGAAATGCATTTCTATCTTCTTCGTGCTTACTTATTCTCAGGAAGATCTCTTTAATTTTGCCGGTTGCTGCGATGCATCTCTGGCGAATGCGTATCAATAATCCAGGTATTATTTTCGATTTCAGTAGGTCCGTACCAGCGAGCAAAGCATCATTCAAACTGATTCCGTTTGTCTTAGCTGCTGCATCCAATACAATTGTAGGTTTAGGCTTCGTAGAATTGATCACAGCAAAGTGAGGTAAGTACCAGGTGCGATGAGGATCCGGTGATTTGGTAGTTACCTCAGCATACTCATTCTTTATCAGATGCGATATATGCTCTTGATACTGCCTTTTTAGTTCGACGTTTCTATCAAGCTTCCGTTCTATGCTTGTGAGCCGTTTTATTGCTGAGTCTTTATTATCAGGCAATACGATCTCGTCATTTCGCCACAGCAATCCTGTCTCAAAACGGCCATCGGGCAAGCGGTGACTTTTTTCCTTGAGTATAGCTAGGGCACGTTCATTTTGATCGTTTTTGGGGCACCTGGGTTCGATTCCAATAGAGTCAAGGTCAAAGAAGCTCTTCATTAGGTCTTCCATTCGTTCTTCCTTATTATAGTGGACTGTAATATTCGAAACGATATGTACTTTTTGCGTCTTGTCTCCAGTGGGGCCATGTAGCACCCACCCTAGCTCTGTGAGTGAAGCTGCCGGTTGACTTTGCGCACCGCTCTTGATTGATCTCGATACTATCAAGTTCCAGTTGTCCTGCCCGATCAATAAGGTTGGCGTGCCACGATTATATGTCAAGTCTTGGGCAATTTCATGTAGGTGCTCGCATGCGTTTATCAAATTTTTGTCTATTGATTGAGGTGAGAGGTGTAGTCGATCGATCGTGTGCGCAGTGAATATGTGCTCTTTTTGGGCGTGTTTTCCAGTGACATTCAGTGACACGCGTCTGGATGTATTGGCGCTGACTCGTGCTCCTGCAATGCCCTCTATCTTGAATGGTTCCTCAGGGCCTGTGGCACCGACAACTCTAGCCACATCATCCTCGATGAGAGTAACGGTAGAGCCTTCATCGAGCAACGCGAATGTGTCGAAAGTGGCAGTAGGACCTCGTACTCTTATAGGTATTACCTTCAACAAAGCTCTTTCTAACATCTGTGGTCGTGTTGAAGCGACAACGGCTGGATCGGCGTCTCCAGTTAACATCTTCTGCGTGTTAGTTTCCTGCTCCACGGATGTCTCACTGTGCAACAGTGGATGATGGGATCCCTTGCATGAGTCTACACCACAAGGTTTGTAGCTACAACGATGGCGAAAGTGTCTCTTGTTTAAGCATCTAAAACATATATTGTTGTCTTTTGCTTTCTGCCATCTGTCACTAACCTTTAAGTCCTTAAAATCCGTGCAATCTCGTGTATTATGTTTACCCTTACAAACCGGACAAACTGTAGGACTCGTTGTTTTACCCGATGTAGTGTTAGACGGTGTAGCAGCATATGCCCGTTGTTGTTTCTGTTGTGGTGGTGACCGATCGCTAACATTCTCCGCCTGCGCATATCGGCTACAAAGTTCTGCTTCTCTGGATAAGAAAGATGAAATTTTAATAAGGTCAGGCTCATCTTCTGGCCTCTCTGCCGCGTAATCATACCATCTGTATTTAATCGCCGGTGTCATTTTCTCGACGATCAGTCTCACCCCTTCAGGGTTGTATAGATAAAATTGTTTATTAAGAGCCTGTACTACTGCTACTATATTGCAAATGCGGCTGGCAAATATACAGACATCGCGTGGATTATCAGTAAGACGGGGTAGAGTCTTAAGTTTCTCTATTTCTGATATGACTATTGAATCAGGACGTCCAAATCTTACCTCGAGCAATTGCATCACCTCTTCCGGTTCAGTCTCACCTATAAACAGTTTAATAGCGGTTTCCTTTGCTGCTCCACGTAAACATCTTCGTAGCCGCACTAAGTTTTCTGTCTTAGTGTAATGTTTATTTGTATCGCGGTAACTAGCTTTAAACGCTAACCATTCATTGGTTGCACCATTGAAGTACGGTAAATCTTGAAGGTGTTTTGGCTGTAACGACGCTGTAGCCCGAGCGGACTCGATTAAAGCAGCAGTGAGCGATGACATGTCTATAATTTGTGGGCCTTGAGGCGCTGGTGCGGATGGTTGCTCCTGAGGCATATCCGTGTAGTTGCGATGTTGAGACGAGCAAGCATCGTGTCCGTCGTGAGCCTGTATCTTCGGCTGAGTATCGAGCCAATTTTTCACAAGGAACGACTTATCTTTTCTAGCGCAGTAGTCGCTTTCGTCATCGGTAGACTGCGCCTCGATACGCGCCATCTCGGCTTCCGCAACGGCCTTCATTGCACGCGCTTCCTGCAGCTTTGCTTGAGCAAGGCGCTCCATTGCCTCTGCTCGCATTATCGATTTCCTGGACCGAGCAGACTTAGCCGACGATTTCGATTTCTTATCTTCTTTACACTGCTGCACTACTGGGACCACCGCTGGCGCTGGCATGCTTGGTGCCAATACTGGCGGTGGTGGTTCTACTGCCTGACTCCACCCTTGGACAAATGATGACGCGGGAACGTTTTCTGCTATACGTTTGGATGTAACCGATCTCGTTGTTACTGGCGGCATTTTTCATTTATTCATATACGGGCGGAAACAAATAATTTTATTGGAGAACACGAGGTTTCCGGTTCGATGTCGATATTTTATTTAAAGTTTACACACGACACGATTTTCATTATAAACTTTAAACAACGTTCACACCACCATTTTCCACTACGATTTCAGTTCCACACTAAGTCTTTGCTTTCGATAACTTCGATTTCACAATGGTCGCGGCGACAACGATGAAAATTACGATGAGATAGGGTCGACGCGATATTGCTTGATCCGGCTGATGGTCCAATTTTTGTGACGAATCGATCTTGCTGGTTATTAATTAAAACACAAAAACTTTATCATAAAGTGGAACGTGGATGGTGGCCGTGCGAGACATAAATAAACGATTAAAATAGAATAACATTTTTCAATAAAAATAAAACGATGAGACGAAAAAATAACAGAAAAACTCTCCATGGCCACCGCGATTTTCTCGTGGCCATATAGATTTCTCGCACAGATACATCCTTGTTATCCATTTATTTAGATATGACGTATAAACTATTTCAAAGTATAAAAAGTAGTTATTGCACTCGGTTGCGTCGTGCACAAGTTCCATCATTAAACACCCGGCAAAATATAATGTCAGCATACAGTTTTTTCCCTTCTTCCTTAAACTAAGGTAAGGTAAGGTAGATATTTTCACAAAGGGTGTCGCTTGCGTCCCACAAATTGTCTGAAGGTGACGTTTCGTTTTTGCACCCCACCCCGTCACAGGTAACGAACCAAATATTTTTTCTGTTTGGTTTTCCATCAGAATGCACGTGACGTGAGCGTATCTAGGACTTGATTTTGGAGTGTATCAGTCAACCAGATAAAATGGTTTGGTCTCGGCTAGACCAAAACATTTTATCGTTGACCATGCGAATATTTTTTTTTCTGTAGCTGAAAATAATAATAATAGCGCCTAACGATCACATACATACACCCTGGACCCTAACTAGGATTCCTTGTGTTTAGGGACCCAGTAACTACGAGGACCATTGTCCCACAGTATTCACACAGTACAAATATTTGTGCTTTTTTTCTGTGCACAAACACTTGTCCTGCCGCGGGAATCGAACCCGCTGCCTTCAGGATTTTTTTAAACTGTTTTTTTTTTGCGTTTTATGGAGAGACTTAGGTTAGTCCAGTTAGTCAGTCCAGTGAATTATCTCTCATTCTCTGTCTGCGAAAGAATGAAATTTCTCCAAGGTTTTTTATGTACGAATAGGCCAATGTTAGACTGCAACTCTGAAATTAAGCAACGATGCATTCAAAACTACCTTTTGATTGGGGTTTTTCCTCCTCCTCTAGATACGCCCCTAGAATGTCACGCTCAAGCACCTTACGATCGCGTAATTTACTTACATCGTTCGGAAGTCGAAATTGTCGAAGTCAGCGAATAAAACATTTATTTTTTCATTCAAAGTGAATTATGTAAGCGAAATGAAATTCGCGAGTAAAATGGCGTAAAGAGAGTTCATTACGCATCTTTAAATTCATGACAGTTTTAATGCGAATTTTATTTTTGTTTACATTCCATTTGATATATTTTTGCTATCGTTATGCGATGCCAATACATATACTACATATGCATATATGTTAAATAAACTACAATAAGTAAAAAAATAGAACCCACCAAAACTTTTTGTTTTTTGTCATGCATATCAAATAAAAATAAAATCGGCTATTAATTTACAAGTATGGCTAATTAGACAAAAAAAATTGGAGTACTTTAATGACAAAGTATTTTTGGAGCTCATTTATTACGAGTTCATTTCACAAAAACCAAACCAAAAAATAATAGTAGAAAAAAAAAATAGTAACCAAACCAAAATGACCTTGGTTACACTAAAGTGATCAATATATTAGCTTTTAGCAAGTTGAAATGATAATGGGCAAGCCACATCGCTTGTAGAACTGACAACTGATGGGGAAAGGTTCTCGAGTGGCGACCACGATCTCGAAGACGCAACGTAGGCCAAGGCACTAGGTGTATCGACGATCTGGGGTCTTACCGCGTAAGTCTGATGGAGATCGTAATCGTGTTCTCTCTTGCTTGCACTCGTGGATTTTTTAATTGGCGCGTGCAGGATGGCAGGCGAAGCCGATTCCCAGAATGGTTACGCGGTAGGGGTGCAGGTCAAAACTGCGAGGACCTGGTGGATGCAGGAAGCAAGCAGCTGCCCAAAGCAGCGCTGTGAGGGAGAGGTGTATGTTTAGCAGTGGATTTCTTCAAACTGTTGATGACTGATGAAATTTGATTCGGTTACTATGATTTTTCGATTTATTTTCTATGTACGTTTTCATCTGATACATTCTAACATCACGCCAAAAACAGTGTTTTTCGTTGATTTTGTGATTAGGCGCGCTTTATAAACGGAACCATGGAATTACTTTCCGCTAACGACAAAAACCGAGCTAAGCAAAAGATTAAAAATCTGAACGTAGAACCGATAATGACCGGATACACATTGCAGTCACGTGCCGGATGTAATGTCGGAATTTCTATCTGTAACATTCTATGGACTGCCAACTCGGATGTGAGAGTTCGAACGACCATCAAAACGTGGTTCACAGCGAACTTTTGGTGAAAAATATAATAATTTTGTGGTCAGACTGATTCAGCTAGTGGAATTAACTACTTGTTAGGTCGCTTTTTTAAATACTTATGCACTAAGCAATTTACATAAATATAATCATGTTTATACACATTTCACCCACCGTCATCTAGTCCAAAACTATTATTGAGTGTAATTTTAGAAAAAATATTTTTGCCTCTTGATGTAAAAACCAAAAAAGCTTACGTTTCACTTGTATGTATAACATGCCTTCCAAAAAGAATAATCATTGATTATTTGCTCATTACCATTATCGTTAGTCGGAAGACGTTCACCGCTGTAAGGCCATAAAGCGCCACAGAGCGCAACTTTGAATGGCTAACTCTTGCATATCTCCCTGCCGTGGATTTGACAATTTCGCCGGTCCATTTAGTAGTGGGCCGATATTTACTCAACTTGTTATAATTACCTATACAAGATACAATGACATCCAATTAGCGTAAATTTATCGTGTTGACCGTACTTGTAAGCCGTTTGTAACTTGTAGGTCAACGGTGTAACCATGATTAATGACCCTGATATAATCTGTAGACAAATATTGCGATTGGCTGTAACTATATATAATATCAACATATAAATATAAAAAATATGACAAGAAGAAAGATTATGGTTAACCTTTCCAATATGTTTATATACAATATATTTTAATTAAGCTTTTGGCTTATCAACAGGCAAATTTTTGCGGGTTTGAAAATACAACGTTTTAAACTCAGATCCACACAGCTGAACTATCGATAGCCAATCAATCGATAATGGCACAACACTAATTAGATTTTGTACTATTGGTTTCCCATCTAACGTGCTATCGTAATTTACTAGGATTAAAACTTTCATCCGAACCGTAGCTATTTTACTAATGAGGAAACTTTGGAAGAGATAGGGTCCCCGGTGGTGCGACGTGGATTCGAATAGTTAGCGTTTGTTTACTTTGTAGGAGGAAAAAGATACCTGCCTTATTAGCTATTATGTCATTAGAGTTTAGCGCAAATAGCTGGAACAAAGGTTTTGGTTATTTTTTCGAAACCCTAAATAGGACCATCTTTATTGCCCATGTCTGTCTGGCTTTTCCCCAGAAACTGCTAATGCTATTAAGTTAAATTTCAGAACAAATATACTACTAGATGGTAGGAGTTTTTATGCAAATTTCGACAAGGTATACACCACCGCGTTGCCAGATACTTTGCTGCTAAATAGTATTGTAATACCACTACTATGTTCCGGTTTGTAGGTAGTGAAATTATTGGACCAATGAGACTGTATGACCTCTAGGGTGATCAAGAAACTTATTACAATGCAAAAAGATACATTTCATTCCTAATTTGAAAATTTCCATAGTAACTATGGACATAAGCTGCGTATTGAAACTGTCAAACCCATACAAAAAATTGCTTCTATTGGTTGCGTTCAAGTTGATCATCTAGCTGATGTAACAGTTTAGAAATCTTATGTTCTAGAATGTGTGATATCTCAAAATGCAGAATACAATGTTACGCTCAAATAAATTATGACCAACTAGGTCTAAACTATATAATTTAGAGTTTTCGCCACCTGTAATATGTCATGGGTGGCCTTAACGACTGACTCGTTAGTTAATAAAAATATGTTAAGGTGACCAACAAATAATTTATTAGATAACTTGACATTAAAAATCAAAACAAGATTCTTAACAAGATTTCAATTTACTTAATCCACTTAATATCTCTCGCCATCAAATTTATTACGTGGGTAATGAATGTGACGACGAGGGATATCAAGTACAATCAAGGTTGGATTGCTAGGGTTTGGATGTACCAAACTTTCTCAATGAAAAAACCTTTGATGTTCTATAATTCTACGTGATATTGGCAAAATTGTGGTAAACTCTTTACAAAAGCCATTAACCAAGAGTTGAAATTGAATTTACCTAATCCTCTGTCAGACGCTTAGCAAGAAATATTACTTAGAGAACGAAGAACAATAATCAAATGAGCTAAATCACAACACCAATAGAGCAATATTTTATTGTTGTAATCAAAGCAACGACCTTTTTACACCAGACTTATCTAGCATTAACCTTAAAGCTTTTCTACCTTACTGACATGGACCATCAACGTTTTTACATTGTGGCCCTTCTTAGTTTTAAATAACGTTAAGCATATCTTCCAAAACCTTTGTTTATATTGCTAGAGCCCAGTAATGTAGCCAGTAATAGGACACAATAGATTCTCCAAATCCAACAGACCTGGTAGCCTCCAGATTTTTCCAGAGTTTGTATCAGTACGGCTCGTAAATGAAGCCATATCGTAAAAAGTTATAAGACTTGTATTACAAAAGGACTTCCAAGTTCCTTAGATAACATTTTAGTGTGACTTGGGTCAGTTTCTTTTAAATTACTTCTGTTACGAAACTTCTCAGGCATATTCTGAATATTTTATGCTAAGGTGAGCACACTCGAATATGGAAATGAATGCCATAATATGTAGGCTTTATTTTAGTAAAATAGGGTTATAAAATAGGGAATGGTGCTCTTTTAGAAATGCCTAAGATGGTCTAATAATCGATGCTTGTTAGAATTAAACTAATTGCCAAATGAAAGCACACTTCAACACTAATTTATTTAACAGTGAGTAGGCTAAGAGAAAGAGAAAGAAATAGAGAGAAAGAGAGAGAGTAAAAGAGTGTGACTTTCAAACCGACGCATCAAGGTTCAAATACCACTCGTCTCTGTACTAATAACTTTTCAAGTTACTTGAGGTTTGGCACTCCTCTACAACTGTTAAGAAATACATTTTGAGGAAACAGGCATGTACAGAAATCACAAAAATTCGAGAACAGGCACCATCCTGCAACCCGCACTTGCTCAACGGATGGTACTATGGCTTATAATATTATCTCCTGGCGAGAGAAAGTTCGTCGTGTCCCAGCAATGGGAACGTATTTGGGTAAGCAAATTGAAGTTTTTAATCTTCAATACCTTGTTTCTTCTTCAAAAACAACTGAACACAATAAAAATTCTTTCTTTAAAAACAATGAAACTCCAGAACTATAAATATTTTTACTGGACATGTCTATGACTAGAACCAATTTTGTAGCTTCCGCTTCAAAGCGCGTGATCCCGTTTCCAGGTTGACAGCACTTGGATGGGTAATTTGATCATCTAAAGTGATCTTCATATTGTCAAACAGCACTCCATATTTGCATAGAATAACTGAAACTGAATTGACAGCTCTACAATTGAAGCAATAATGAAAAACGATTAAAGAAACTGGAGTACATGGAATACATGGAGTTTTATTGAACTGCCAGGCTGCCGATCGATGTTACAAAGATAACAGTTAATTAAAAACATTTATTCTTATCAGGTTCTAAACTTGATAAGATTTCAGAGATGTTCCTAAAAGATCTATAACTTTTAGAGTACTCAATGACAATAGAACTTGGACACCATATAGCTGACAAAATACATAAGTAAATTAAACGTACTTGTTAATTAAAAATACATATTAACTACAATATAAAATACACACCCTATTACAGGCACAGAAAGCAGTACTCCTAACTGTGCTATGAAGCTAACGTGAGAATTTTAAAATCAATAAATAACCTAATTAGCATTTTGAAACCATCAACTCGTCTATTTCATCGCAAACATTGAAGAAGCCTTTCCAACACCCACAAAAGTTTTTTAAAACAAACCGAATGCTTCAAAGCCCAAAAGTAAGCTTTAAAAAGCGATTCTTTCCCGGGACTAAAGTAATTACCAGCGTTAGTTCCGAGCCGGGGCTGCTTCATTAATATGCTAATGTCGTTCCTGCATCGAATTCAAGAGAACAGAGGAAAGGATGCAGCGTAGTGGAACTATTCTACACGTAGTTGTAGACATGTTCTGCAGTGAATCTACAGAGATTAACTTACGACGCATTCTGTCGTCAAAGAGAATATGTTCTGTTATAGTTTAAAGAGATATTAAATGTACGAGTAGCTTTAATGTAGTACAAGTTTACCACAATTGCCTTAAGGATATAGTTATAGTTTGTAAACTAAAACTGCGTATGATACATTTTGGTAATTTAACAACGGCCAAACTCACGTCAGTTGATAGTCAAAGTTATTCCGAACAGGTTTGGACATATTCGATGTCATTCTGGGAGCCAATTACTAACGCAATCTTAAGTTTCTTGTGTAAGATTAAAAGTTGCGTTTCACGTTGTTAAAATATTTATTGATTTCTGAGAACAATGGTGTCTCATAGGCATAAACACCTTTCAAGTCTACTATACCAATGTTTAAATCGCATTTTAGCTCGGAATAACGTTTCAAACATTCCAAAATCACGACAGAATAACCTTTCTACGCAAAACTACGCCTTCTACCCACTGAACCATTACGCCTCGGCGTTCGCGCTCCATTTCTCCCAGATTGATGTTTACCGTTTAAATGTTATAGCGGAATTGATAGAAAATTAGCTATACGTGATATAAATAAGATAGATGAGAAAAAATCGTGTATAAGAATGACGTGGCGAGCTAATCATTTATCTGGTATTAAGAATCATGGTCGCCATAACAGATGCAGTGCCAATTGGAACTCTAAAATATAAAATCTGCATGATACTGCACGGCGCTCGTCATTCGAAAGCATCAACATATTCTAGTGATAAGATTATTAGACAATGACGTCAGGTCATAAAATCTCATTCAATCAATTTCACACGCTACAGTGCTCTTCAAACCATAGTAGTGCTTGAAAACTACTGCATGGTGGCAGTATAAAGGCAAAGTGGTGGTGCTTACCTAGATAACCTCTTCAGAATAGTCCTACCACATGGTATATTTAATATTGGTGTACAGATAATAAGCAAACTAGATTATAATGATCTACATTTTTCTGCGGATTTTTTTTTTTGTCAATTGTATATTTTGACGAGTTGATGAATAGTACCATAAGCGGTTTTATCACGTAATAAATGTACACCTATGTAAACCTATAAACTCGTTAATACCGATGATTTTAACCTTATCATGAATGAGCGTCGTGCGTGCTCCTTCAAAATACAAATCTCTTCCTGTTTACGAAAACCAAACTAAATCACTCGAACACACAGAAAAATCTCCCCTTTTAGGTTTAGGCAGCTCACGTGTCGTTCGGCTGTCATTTTATTTCCGCGAAAAACTGAAGGTGTTTTACTATAGCTCAGCACGTCCCAATATCGGAACTCAAATAACGTGTGTTGGAGAGAACCGTATATTTTTAGATACTTCTAGACATACTAGATCTGTGGTTTGATTTGGGGGGAGGTTTCGTTTAGAGTAATAATTTGGATTGGCTAACTATTTGGCATTTGCTTTTTTTGGCACGATACCACAGATATCTACATAGAAATAACTTATGACACCCCTCTATTTGTGGAAGTCGAAATGATTAAAACATTCGACCGCATAATATTAATTAATCAATGCAAAAATATTTTCATCTTCTAATTTATAAAATTTCCGTGTCAATGTGTTTGTTACTAAACTCCTCCGAACCGATTCTTATGAAATTTTGATTGTATATTCAGTAGGTCTGAGATTAGGCCGTTAACTATTTTTTACCATCACCATTTTTCACCATTTTTCATCACCGCGCGGGTGAAACCACGGGGTGCAGCTATTCACAATGTAAAAACAGTCAAGTGAGTCATTAAATAAATTGCCAACGGCATTTTGCAATGAAGTTGATCTTTCATATTATTCATTGCAAATGTTAAAATAACTGCTCACAGCTCATTGGGTTTGCAATATCGCAAAGTGTTGCTGAGTATCTAGAATATCAGAATCAAATCCACTTTTCGTCGCAGGTAGCAATGCTGTTCAAAATTTCTTCGTTTTGTGCCTGTTGAACAGTGCTAGGCACGTCTCGACGCGTACTTCGCGGTGGCGATCATTGAATTCATGGAGACAAAAAACATGCACTTGTAGAATTTCTGTACCAAGTTTCGTTAAGATTCTTAAAGAATACGACATGTATGCGAGTCTACGTACACCAAGACATATGAAAGTAGACACGAGTTGAAGCAATACCTGGCAATAGATGGTTTAACACACTTTCTGTGGATATGAATGACTTTTTATGTGACAATGCGTCAACTTCAGATAAGTTCATTATTCGTTAGTCAGAAATTAATAAATAATGTAGGCATATATTTGATTAAAATTGAATGCTTGAAGCTAAGTAATTTTAAATTTAATTCTTATTAATTTTAGGTCGCGTCAATGCTACGTTTTGTGTTGATGATAACGATGATGATGATCTACGTAAATTCAACCAATTAATTAATCAATAATTAAAAAATCAGAATTTTATAATAAAAAACTGCATTATAGTAAACCTCGCATCTAAAAATCATGTCTAATGGAAAATAATTGGTGTCTATGATGATGATGGCGGTGGTTATGGTAATGATGATGATGATGATGGTGATGATGATCAATGATGATGATGATCAATGATGATGATGATCAATGATGATGATGATCAATGATGATGATGACGATGACGGTGTTGATGGTGACGGTGGTGGTGGAGGCGAAGATGATGTTGATAATGATGATCCATAAAGGTTCAACCAAATTTCTAATAAAAACCGCAATTCGTGCTCACGTCTAAAAAATAAAGGAAAGCCCTTATCCAGCCGCGAAATAGGAAAAGACTATGAACTCGAAGAATTTATCGTTTGACCTTTTTCACAAACAAAATGGAGTTGTTTTAGACAAATCGCGACTTTGGCGCGAATGGATCGTACCATTTTCTAACAGCTTGGGCGGATGGAGCTAAGTTGATAGCGTAGTGTATGAGCTAGAGCGTATCGTTACTAAATTATAACGTCATATTATATTTACGAGCTAATAGTAAATATGGTTTTGTATATAATAATAAACTCTTGGCTCCAGTAATTTAATATTAAATAGTTGATTATTGCAATACCGTATACCTATTATAATTATAATTAACACACATGCACATTATATGAATTAAATATTATGATTCTATACTCACTCATTATTTCTATTTATTAGAGTGTATAATGTTACATGTTTTTTTGACCTTGTAAGTTCTGAAATCCTGAGTACCTTACTACATTTTACTAGGTGGTAGAACTTTTCTTTCGTTCTTTATTTTTTTCGGGTTACCTTGCATTAACCAGTTTACTCCCCAAGTCAAGAGGTGGGTAAAGAATTTTACTTCAAAAATCCTTTTTTGATAAAAATAAAGACAAGAAAAGTCAAGAATGATATTTATCATCCATGATTTTTTCTTGGCATATTTTTAATAGCACAACTTTTTTGACTTTATAAATCGAAAATAATTTAAAGAATTTCTTTTAGTAAACATTAGAAGGTTGCTATTTAAAAAAATGCCTGCGAAACCAGACCCTTCTTTTAGCGATCTACATCACTTTATCGCCGCACGAGCGCTTCGGCTAATGAAGTTTGCTTTGCAAGACGCAGCGGAAACAATTCCTCGTGATGGGAACACGTACTATTTCATCTTTACGGTATACATTCAGTCATTATTGAGAGAGCCCTTTCCGTTTTTAAGAGTGAGAATTTTTGTTCAGTCTTTTTTGGAGTTCTTGTTTTGTTGGCTTCACGTTATAAAGTATTTTTAATTATATACGTGTAACCTGCGCCATCTTTTTTTGTTTTGGCTTCACACTTTTGTGTATTTAGCCAGTGTCAAGTAATTGATAATATCTTAAGTTCATTCATATTATATATATTACGAGCTTCTGCCCGCAACTTCGCCCGTGGCGTGGCCTATGGGAAAATAATTCAACCACCCATTTCACCCTCTTAAGGGTGGAATTTCGAAAACTCCTTTCTTTTACTAGGTGGTAGATCTTTTCTGCAAAGTTCAACTAGGTAGGTACCACCGCTTGCCAGTTACTCTGCCGCCAAGCAGTAGTGTGCAAGCACTACTGTGTTCCGGTTTGAAGGGCACTGTAGCTAGTGAAATTACTAGGCAAATGAGATTTTATGACCTGATCTCACAGTCTAGTAATTTTATTACTAGATTGTGTTGAGGTCTCAGGATGACGTGCGCAGTGCAGTGTCACGCGAAACTGTATATTTTGGAGTTCCGAGTGACACTGCAACTGATATGGGCAGCCGTTTCGCTTAACATCAGGCGAACGGTAAGCTCGTCACGTCATTCCTTAACATAAAAAAGTCCTTTCTTAGCGGATGCCTAGGTAACATCTACCTGCATGCCAAATTTCAGCCCGATCTGACCAGTGGTTTGGGCTGTGCGTGATAGATCACTATGTCAGTCAGTCAGTCACCTTTGAGTTTTATATATATATACTCGTAGACGTAGATGTGTCAAGTCAAGTCACAGACCAAGTCATCAAGTCAAGCCATACTCCTAGTAAAGCGGTGGCTACTTTACCAGAAGCTTCTATGGAGTTTTGGAAACAACACGAAAAGAAACGTTTCACCATCATTATGCCATTTTCCCACACTCATGCCTGCCATCTAGCACTTAACGAATATGCCGCCAGTTTTATGCATTAACACTGAAAATAACACAAGTTTTGGAAAATAATACAATGCGGTGACGCAATCTTTTTCACTTACACGCCTAAATTCCTGCCTGCGCCATCTTAACACTAATAATCGTGTATTGACTGGCCTGATAGATAAGATGATAGTAGCTCTGCCTTGTGAACTGTAGGTTGTTCTTCTTACGTAACTTAAAACTGGAATGCAGTCATGCTTGCGCACTACTGCTTGGCACCAGAATAATAATAATAACGTCCAACGATACATATGTAGATCCTGGACCGTAATTAGGATTTCCTTTGTCTAGGGACCCAGGAACTACGAGGACCATTCCCACAACACCCAGACTCAGAACAAGTAATTGCGCTTTTTTTCTGTGCACAAGTACTTGTCCTGCCGCGGGAATTGAGCCCGCCACCTCCAGGCTATGAGCCGATCTGTTCAACCACCACACTACAGAGGCTGTCAAAGAATAACTGAATAATAATTAAATTTGTTCGATGTGATATTGCGTGTTAATTACAACTTCCAAAACAAATTGACACATAGATAGCGACGTCCAGTTAATTACAGCCACGAGAAGCACTATGTCCAATATTGCAATATCGAACTCATTAAAATATCCCCATTCAATGAAATTAATACCAATTCATACTCAGTGGTGTAATTAATCAATCTTGCTTGCATGGGGAGAATTGTGGGAAGTAATTTAAATTTTGTGAACTGGTTTTATATTTGACAGTACATATTAATTTCTTAGTATGGTTTCACCAACCAATTGGAATATCCAGGAAATATGGCATTTTCCTTAGTTTAATCTTGTGCGCCTGCCAAGCGTGGTTATTATGACAAATCTCTCCTCCCCCTATGAACATCTTCTGGCTGATGATGTAATAGGTGACGCTGTAAGTCCAGTGGCGCTGTAAGCCCGGTGACGCTGTAAACCCAGCAACGCCGACGCTGTAAGCCCAGCAATGCCGACGCTGTAAGCCCGGCGATGCTGTAAGCCCGGTGACGTAGTAAACTCGGTGACGCTGTAAACTCGGTAATGCTGTAAACTCGGTGATGCTGTAAGCCCGGTGACGCTGTAAGCCCGGTAATGCTGTAAGCCCGGTGACACTGTAAGCCCGGTGACGCTGTAATCTGGTGACGCTGTTAGCCCGGTGACGCTATAAACTCGGTGACGCTGTAAAGGTCTGTAGAGACGAACAGCACTAGCCCGTTCAAAAAAATAATAATAATGTATAATAGCTGCCAAAATTGTAAAAAACGTTGAGACCGTTCCAAATTGAAACTGAGACTAAAGGAAAAATATATGGAAAACCATCTTTCGCATACCGTAATAACATTTTTTATTCCTTTCACACATACAAAAAAGACACATGTGCGCGAAAGGGACAAACCAATTGTTTTCACCCATCTAATCTATCTAGACTCATCGACCATTTAAGGGGTATTTGTGAGAATCGTAACTTACGAGCCTTATTTGGGTTTGAAGTATAATTTATTATGTTCACTAGTATTCGTTTCGGAGGAAAGGTTAAGCAATAAATTGGGCGCAGCTGCGTTACGGACATAAGCCGGAATTAGGTAACAAAAGAGCTGATTTGTGAGATGTTGGATAGAATTTGCCATCGCTAGTTTGTGTTTGTATCGACAACGGAAACATTACGTGGATAAATTAAGGCTAGGCTTTGGTTAGGATGTAGTTAATATGTTTACGTTGAAATTAGGTTAGGGTTAAGGATTGAGTTGGTAGACTCACGATCTACTTTTTAGGTAAATTGTTGTCATTAAATACCTCGTGTATAAAACGTTTGAAGTTTTAAATTTTTTGTTGTTATTATCTACCCATTCAATTTTATTAAACAATTTACAATACATATTGATTAATAAAAATTATTGTAATAAATGATATGCCATAGATTAAATAAAAGAACGCAATGAGTGATTGTAGTTATGCAGGAGCCCGTACGACTTCAACCGATACACTCGTTCAAATCCTGCTTGACCTTGTAACAATGACATTTCAAGTTATGTGAGGAATTAGCACTCGCTTTTATACAGTGAATGATAGATTCTTGAAGAAAACAGCACGCTAAAAATAAAATTCAAAATCATTATTCTTATTTAAAATTGGGTACTAAATTGGGTCGTTTTAGCCAAAATATTATCAAACTGGTAAATGGGGACGCAGCAAACGTTCATGGAGGAAATACTCTAAACAAACATTGCCATCAAAAAATCTATGAAATTAAAACGTGTACATATCAAAATTCATCAAAATTTGTTGAAAAATACGACTTGTACTTGTGTAAACACATGTACAACAGCTGAACAGATACAAGCAAATTTCACCAGTTGTTCCAAAAATTTATTACTAAAATAAAGATTTTACTAGGTGGTAGGACTTTGTTTGACAAATTTTGTCTAGGTAGGTTTGCCAGTTATTCTGCCGCCAAGCAGTAATGTGCAAGCACTATACTGTGTTTTGGTTTGAAAGGCAATGTAGCGAGTGTAATTACTGGGCAATTGAGACTTTAGTATCTGATCTCACAGTCAAGTAATCTTATTATCTGTGCCGATATCTCAGGATGATGTGTGCAGTGCAGTGTCCCGCGCTATGTTTTAGAGTTCCGAGTGACACTGTTTTGTCATAGGCGGCCATGGCGCTTAACATCAGGTGAACGACTAGCTCGTCACATCATTCACTAACATAAAAATAGATTTGGCACTCAAGTACCAACAATTGCAGTTTTAAAATTCCATGCAATTTCTTTCCGACGTTGCCAGTGCATTGGAAATGCAGAATAGGGAGAAATTTGTTTGCGACTGTTTTAAGTGCTCGTGAAGTAATTGATGTTTTGGTTGTGCATTCTAAAATGCAAAGCAAGATTGGACAAAGCTTTTTGGACATATTTATGCGGTTGAATAAATGCATATGAATAAACGCATATTTTTTGGGTTATATTAAAGAATATGTTTACAGTAGAGACTGAATAATAATAACGCCCAATGATAACATACATAGATCCTGGAACCTAACTCAGATTCCCTGTGTTTAGGGACCCAGGAACTACGAGGCCTATAGTTCCACAACACCCAGATTTAGAACAAATATTTGCATTTTTTTTTTCTGTTTACAAATACTTGTCTTGCCGCGGGAATCGTACCAATGAAATCGTTTTCTCCATTGTAGAAACATTGCTTCAATGAATACAACTCAAGCAGATCCAGAAAAAAAAGTCTGATCACTAAATCCTACATACTTTTTAGTATCTAAAACGGTTTTAAAACCTTGGCAGCGTCTGCGAGCGGCGCGAGATGATCCCGATAGCTGCCCGTGACTGAGTTAAAGATGGCCGGTGCTACTTGCAATGATCCATCTACTTGGTCAAGTTTCAGTAAGAATCATTTAATTGGTATAAATTAAATTGAAATCTTGAAAACGATATTTTTTTTTTATGTATTTGTGGGCAGGAACGGGTTTCTGCGTAGGTTGGTTGCAACCTATATAACTATAGGCCTTCAGCATGTCCACACCGCGCCGTGTCTGGAACAAGAATGATCCGTAGTACACCGAGCGGTCCCTTTTTATAGCCAGATGGTTGGGGGAGCAATGATAGTTGCCGATGTTGCCACTGTAATAAATTTAAATGCCACCATAGGGTAAATTACGGTACTGTCCGCTGCGCATAGAGTTTATAACTGGACGTAGCCGCCGTCATATATAATGGAATGACGTGACGAGCTAACCGTCCGCCTGATGTTAAGCGACACTGCTGCCCATATTAGTTGCAGTGTCACTCGGAACTCTAAAGTGTACAGTTTTGCGTGACACTGCACTGCGCATGTCATCCTGAGACATCAGCACAACCTAGTAGCATTACTAGATTGTGAGATCTGGTCATAAAGTCTCATTTGCCCAGTAATTTCACTAGCTACAGTGCCCTTCAAACCGGAACACAGCAGTGCTTGCGCACTACTGCTTGGCAGAATAACTGGCAAAGCGGTGGTACCTACCTAGACGAACTTTGCAGAAAAGTCCTACCACCTAGTCCTATAAATAAGCCAATAAAGACATTGGTGTCGATTCTGTATCGCATTACCTAAAACTAAAGTAAATATAAAGTATGGTGGTACTCTTCTGATAAAGGGGAAATGAAAAAGACGGAAATATGTTAATTTCGTTTAGCCTTAGAGAATCCGACTCAGAATCGACACTATCGACAGCTTTTATCTAACGTTGATTGAAATCAGTTGATGTATTAATAGTGATTACAATTGAAGGGTTGAGAATAAAAAGGGCTTAACTGTCAAATTGATAGTTTCGAGAAAATTGACTTTAAACTTCAATGGCGTCATTTTAATGTAGAGTGCTTATAAGGTAATAGAAAAGGTTTATGTAAGTTTCAGTTGCTTGAAAATGTTTTATTTCTATTTTAAAATACTAAATATAGTTCTAATTCATACAATTACTGTAAATATATAATATAATAAAATAAATATAATAATGTTTTTATACTAAGCGAACTATATTCCTGTGACAGATAAATCATTTTTAGACTCAAAATCTTGAGATTTAAGCCTCATTTCGGTATTTAGAGAATGTATCATTGTAGATAATTTCACGCTGAATCCAACGATACCTATAAGTCATTTTGTGAAAAAAAATCAGTTAAACCCTTTTTGTTCTCACCCCTTCAATTATAATACTATAGAGTATATCTAGATGAGGTTTACCGATTGTGAAGTCCATGTAATGTCTAATGCAACTTTCTGTGCATTATACGTGTACTACTTGTGATTTTTATGTTATTTTGCAATTAAATAACTCAAATTATGACGGCTGACATTCTTAACTCTTATCATAACGGTTTAAAACTCAAAGGTGACTGACTGAATGACATAGTGGTCTCTCAACGCACAGCCCAAACCACTATACGGATCGGGATGAAATTTGGCATGCAGGTAGATGTTATGACGTAGGCATCCGCTAAGAAAGGATTTTTCGAAATTCCACCTTTAAAAGGGTGAAATGGGTGGTTGAATTATTTTCCCATAAACCACACCGTGGGCGAAGCTGCGGGCACAAGCTCGTTTTATTATATGTTTGTAGGCTATAATGCGTGATGGTTTGAACATAATATAATATTTAAGGAAATTATCACCTTAAATTGAAACAGCAACGACGAAGACGAGTGGAAAAGGTCCTTCTTTTTCTACCTCTCTCTCTCTCACAAACACACACACACACACACACACACACGCACGCACGTGACACACATGAATTATTTTGCTTGCTAGTCAAGCAATCTAGGACTAGTTTAAAGTTCTACTAAAACGTTTAAACGAATCCCGGTAAGATAACTGGAATAGGCTACTAGGACGGATCTAGAGTGAAATGACCATTTCTAAACTTTTATTTTTACCACCAAGATGAAACCATTCAAGTTTGTTACTTTAAAACTGAGCTTAGAATGTGGAACAAAAGAGTTCTTGAAATAAAAGGATGAATTAAAACTGTAAACAAGATAATATTTTAAACGCAAAAATAACTCTTTGTATACGTTTTATTTCAGACTTTGGAGAAAGATAACATCGTTGAAGTCAAGTCAAGTCATTTTGTAGACAATCCTGGATAAATCCGAAAATGTCAAGTTTAGTAGTAGTACTTTCACTTTACAAAGAACACACCTTTCAAATTTCAAGTCTCTAGGACCAGCGGTTTAGGCTGGGCGTTGATATATAATTCCGCAGCTTTGCCCGCGGCGTGGCCTATGGGAAAATAATTCAACCACGCATTTCACCCTCTTAAAGGTGGAATTTCGAAAAACCCTTTCTTAACGGATGCCTACGTCGTCACATCTACCTGCATGCCAAATTTCAGCGCGATCCGTCCAGTAGTTTGGGCTGTGCGTTGATAGATCACTACGTCAGTCAGTCAGTCAGTCACCTTTGAGTTATGTATATTTAGATTCAGTCAGTCAGGACTTTGAATTTTGTATGGATGCGAGTTCTTTAGTAACAAATATAAATTACAAAGTTTTGTCCCGGCAGTGTGCGAATTGTACCTCCCATCTCTTGCTGCTTGGTGCTCTAAGAGCTAGGAAATAGCTAAGGGAATGTTCAGGGAATGGTGCTGCCCGTTCCCTCGGTACGTTGAAGTCTGCGATCACCAAGTCACCCACCAAACCAGTGATTGTAGCAAACCCCCCCCCCCCCCCCCTTTTACGGGCCCCTCATAAAATGCCACTTTGGACCCTTGAGGACTTAGGGGTCAAACGTTGCGTTTTATGAGGGGTAAAAGACAGTAGAAAAAATATATATCACTGTAAAGTATTTTGTACCTTCTTTACAGTTGTAATCGAAGCTTTGTATCGGAGATTTCTGTTCTGCATTGTGCCGGATTGCTAGCACCAGTAGTGAGAAAGAGAACTGCTTTTTTTTCAAACTCATATATTGTAATGGGTTTGCTATATATTATTTGACAATAAGCACTTTGTAATTTGATATGCTTAGTAAATTAACTTAATTTTAAGTACCTCGTATAGTTATAACTTGTAAAAAATAGCCTATTTGCAATAAATCTTTTGACTTTGACTTTGATTCGTGTTCAGCAGTGAATGTTTCTGGCTGATCTGCATATGAGTGATGTGAAATATAAAAAATACACTGAATTGATAATCTCCTAAATTTTTTTGAACTCAATTAAAAATTTGTTAATATATCAATACGCAACTAAGTAGAAAACGAAAACTAGGTTGCTCTGTGCTTTTCCTCGTTAAAACTGTTTCATGACAAAAATGAGTGGAATTTTTACTGTGTTATTTGTGAATACGGTTAAAATATTCTGCTAATGAACGCTATAAGAAATAATGTTAAATTATTTTCGTTTCATTTTATCAACTCTGGTAAAACTCGGTTATTTCAATAAGTTCACCTTCTGGTAACATAATTGTACATTACTCAAATTAGTATGATTAAGTTTTAAAAAAATATTTTTTAGTGTTAAGGAATCAAATCACTAAGCAAATAAGACTTTACGACCCAATCTCACAGTCTAATAGTAATCTTATTACTAGACTGTGCTGATGTCTATGATGACGTGCGCAGTGCAGTGTCACGTGAAAGTCTAGAGTCAGTAAGTCTGGGAAACCGTGTCGCTTAATATCCGGCGAACGACTAGCTCGTGACGTAATTATTTAACACTAGTTGCGCCCCACGGTTTCACCCGCGGATAAAAAGTATTTTAATTATTTGCTCATCCACGGGAAAATTTCACTTTTCCGGGATAAAATGTAGCTCATATATTAATCCAGTGTATAAGCTATCTTGGCACCGAATTTCATCTAAATCCATTTAGCCGTTTAAGCGTGAAAGAGTAACAAACATACACACATACACACTACAAACTTTCGCCTTTATAATATTAGTGTGATAAAAAAGTTACAATACATTTTGACCAAGTTAAGTACATAGTTGCGCAATTCGCCTGTCTACGGTTCCAAGTATTAAACTCCCCCAAGCGAGTCTTAAAATGTAAAATGGGGGAGATATCACAAACTGTAGCCGTGTATTGAATGTATCATCCTTGAATACTGTACGTGATGTGAAATCATAGAGGCATTAGTCTCCACAGCATGGATTATTCAGGAGATGACAGTTCCGTTTGAGATAAAAGAAGGTTTGAGTGTTGCCATGCTGTGTTTATGGGTTTACCAAGAACCTATCTACCATTTATGCACAAAAAAAGCTCTTATAATTGTTGTACCAAATTTCAGGGTTATAAATAAATGTTGATGCCTTTTGTATTTAGCTTTAGAAGCTTCCTCGAAATGTTCAATTCAATATCTGATTCCTATAGTACAGCTTTGCTTATATTGTAAAGATAAAACGGGTCTATTCACGCACAAAAATTATAAAAACATTATTTTGACTAACCTCGACTAAGCTTTGCTTAGTTTGGAGATAGATGGCGCTGTGTGAAATGTGTACAAATATTTATTCATTTATATCCTTACGACGTTATTCCAATATTTCAAACAATATATCAAAATTTAAAGTGTTTAACTTACTCCATCTAGGGGCTAGATCTAGTGTGACAACAACAACTTGGATGGACAACGAAGCGACGGCAATTTTTTTTGGGTGCTTACCAAAAATAATCTCTCCAAAAACCATCGTTCATCATTTATTTCCATTTCCGTCATCTATTCATTTGACAGCCTCTGTGGTTGGAGGTTGGCACGTAGCTCAAAGGCGACGGGTTCAATTCCCGCACAGGAGAAGTTTTTCCGCACAAATAAAACGCAAATACTTGTTCTGTGTCTGGGTGATGTAGTAAGTTAGGGTCCAGGATCTATGTATGTGATCGTTGGGGTAATATGTATATAGATTGTGAGTTATAAATTAAATGATGACAGCTCAACCATTTTGACAGTGTCGAAAAACGAGGGGCGTATAAGTTTAGTGGCTATAATTAATCCATACGTTGATTTATGAATCACGAAAAAAATTTGAAATTAATCCGATAAAATTAATCTGTTGAAGCCTGTAATTAATGAGTGTGGCTCTCTGTGGTAGCCTGTGTTGTAAAAGTGCTAATATTAGCCTATTTGCAATAAATCTTTTGACTTTGACTTTGTGCGACTTTCAAACCGACCCACCCAAGTTCATATCCCATTCGGCCCTGCATGTATGAGTTTTCTAGTTATGTGCAAAATTTGCATTCACACTTATAACGGTGAAGGAAAATATCGCGAGGATACCGGCATGCTCAACACACACGCGTGCACACACGCGTACACACACACACACACACACACACACACACACACACACACACACGCGCGCGCGCGCGCCCAAAACCAGCCAAAAACAGCCTTTCTTTCATAGAAAGAGATCAATGTAAAAGAATCCCCGTGGTCCAGCAGTGGGAACGTATTGGGCTGATGACTGACGGAGAAGCTACCAAATACCGACGTTTTGCATAACAATTGAAAACTGCACTGACATCAGTTCGTCCGTCATTCCTTGGATGAATGTAAATCAGATTTATAACGTTGCTTGTGATTGACATTATAGGGGATAGCCGTGTAATATGGGTGTCAATATGTCACACTATGTATTCGTGATTGATGGTATTGACTGAAGGTGGATAATCGTGTAATGAACGCCTATGCCCGTCTCTACGTAAATAGGTAATGATTTTGCAATAGAATAAATTGGAAACACGAATGACGATGGTAAATGCTACGGTATGGGTATGGGTCGTTCAATTTTTGGACTCAGGGGGGTGATCACGAAACCATGATTGCAATGCAACAGAAAAAAATTCCATAGTAACTATGCATATAAACTACCTATTGGAACTATCAAATCCATACAAATTTGTGTTTCTTTGGTTGCAATCGTGTTACGCGATCGTCTAGCAGCTGGGCAATACCGTAGCTCGATTGCAACCGATAGAAACACAAAGTGTTTCTAACCTCATTCAGCACTGTATTAAAATTATATTTATTCAGTGCAGCACAAGGTCTAAGAAACCTCACATTAAAGTAGGTATACCAAAGAACCTGGAACCAATGGCACATCTCTGATAAATTATCTGGGATGTGATGTAATAGTTATCTCTTTCCTACGCTAACTGACTGGCTCTGGCTCTGGCTCTGGCTCCCACCCAGAACAGAAACATTTGTGTGATGAACATAGATGTTTTTTCAGTGTCTGGGTGCTATATTGTATTCTATGTATGTATTTACAAACCAAAAAAATTATCTAAGTATTGTATCAGTTATCTGGTTCCCATAGCACAAGCTTTGCTTAGATGGACTAGATGGCGCTGTGTCAAACGTCCACACATATTATTTATTTATTTTATTTACTAAACCAGATAGAAGTTACAACTCCCCCACTATAGATAAGTTTAACTTTATTCCTTACCACTCTAGAGGTGAGACACGGACAGGGTCTTTCAGGCCCTGTTTTACACTCAACTTGTTAACACAATCAATTTAATAATTTGTAAAGGATTTTTTTTAATTACGAACTGGAATTGAATTTTATTGATAACTGTCACGGTAGCTTAAGTAAACCATATCCCGGCTTCAGTAACTAATAGATATTTAAATTCCGTTCATGATTCAAATCTTTCTTTATTTTTCCTCCCTTACAAATTATTCTACACAAATCACAATCAATTTTTTTTGCGGGGATTTTCCACTTAAAACTAGCAACAATAAAGTAAGTCTACAATTAAGATAGAATTCCAATCTGGTGTAGTATAATTACTGAATCTATGTTCTGAATAGATTTCGAGCCACTCTGATTTACATTCTAATTGCCTGCCTGGGCTCGAATATTCTGTAGAGCGCCTTGCTCAAGGTAAATTAAGGTAACTCGTTTCAAAAACGACGCAATTTTTTTTTTCTATAAATGTACACAAACGTTAGACCCTGCACAGTTAGAGCTAGAATTTTCTGTATCTAGGGATCCATGAACTACGAGGATCATAGACCCCGGGAGAGCAGATAATTAGGCACCCAGCCGTCAAAAATGAGAGGCAACTAGCACCTTAAGAGTGCGAGCCTCGGCTTGGGCCGTTACTGGGATTAGAGGATCGAGAAGACTATGTCCACTGCAAGAGTGGACACTATTGAAAGTCGCGACCGTTCTAGCTAACCTACGGGGGTACGAAGATCTCGCCGGCTGGGTCAGTATCTGATTAATTATAGTCAGTTTCTCCTAACTTTTTACTGAATTTATTATTAAATTGAATTAATTTTACTGAATTTTTAACCTTGTTATGTTGACAATGGAGATGTACGGGAATCAACTTGACTTTCCGCTCGCCTCGTTTTCACCAGCTTACTCCCCAAATCAAGCGTGCGTAAAGTTTTACTCCAATAACGCAGCATCATAGTCTTTAATACACAAAAGTACATGAGGTGAAATTGAAAACGTCCCCTTTTCGAGGTCTGTTGAAAACATTAAACTTTTATTGCAGTAATGACATCCAGCTCGTTCGGTTTTCATTCCCGATGCGATGTTATCGTGGATAAGCCGTGGAATCCAATTCTGTCGGGTAAACAGTTTAAAGGCGTTTCGTTTGGCGGTATCGAATGGTAATGGAATGAATTGGGGATAATGGTACAATAGGTACAGAGAGGTGAGGTTTTCAAATATTTAAGTCTGTAGTTTCTATCAGGGATGTTATGGAGCTCCGTAACCGAAAATATCGGATATCACACTAATATTATAACGGCGAAAGTTTGTATGTGTGTAAGTTTGTTACTCCTTCAAACGGCTGAATGGATTTGGATGAAATTCGGTACCAAGATAGCTTATACACTGGATTAACATATAGGCTACATTTTATCCCGAAAAGTGAATTGCTCCCGTGGGACGAGCAAATAATTAAAATACTTTTTACCCGCGGGTGAAATCGCGGGGCGCAACTAATCCGAAATAAAAATAAGAATAAAAATCCGATATAAAAGAAAAAGAACAAGGAGAAGAGGAAGCAGAAGTTTCAGATAATTTTGATTCCGATTGGTGAATTTCCCTATGTTTATTTTTTATTTACACAAGTTGTATCATTTTCAACGCACACAAACACACAAACTCTATAATATAATCGCCTTTATAATATAAGTGTGAAGTGTGATTATTCAATAGTTTCAAATTAAACAGAATTATAACAGATCGGTGGAATAGGCCATTAAATTTAAAAAACGTACTAAGTACACTACCTCAAAGGTGGCGTGGAAACGTGTGCATGTTATGACGATTACAACTTATTGAATCGTCATATCACTAAAACGGGGGCTCTTCGAAAAAAAAGTATTGTAATTTTTTTATAGATATCTGAGCTACAATTTTTATCTGGTCTAAATTTATGATAATACTTACCGTATTGCAGAAAATCGCAAAAACCCGTTTTGTGACCTTTGACCACGAGTAATTTTTTTTCCAGGTGTCGGACCGATGAAGACTTTTCACATTTCATTTATAATAGTGTTCAACAATCCGATTTGCAGCAGAGTGTGAATTTTTGTAACCTTGGATGTCTAAATTGATCGGACTATATCAACGTTAAGTAATACCATAAAACCAAACATTTCACAAATGGTATAGAAGTTTGCATAAAAAAAACTTTATATCTTAAAAACGGACCCAATTTCAGCTGGGTCAACTTTATAACGAGTTCTAAAAGTCACTGCTAACTTTTGAATGTTGCAAGATTAAATATTAATTTTTGGCACCTGCAAACATGTTGATTTCAGAAAAATACTCGATGCTGAAAGTTCAATGAACTTCTTTTTGTCTGTTTTTTGTTATAGAGATTTGGTCTTTCTGCTATTGATATACTTCTTTTTGCAAAACGTTTTATAGACCCTATTAACCATAATGATACTACAACAATTATATAACAATTAATTGTGTCGAGTTCAGAGATGTGGGTATGGATATAATGCTTCAGTTTTTGAAGTAAAACTTCTTTACGCACGCTTTACTTGAGAAGTAAACTGGTGCATCATAACGAGGTGAACAGGGATTGAAATTTGTAGGTTTACGTAGATCTCCACTGTCAACACAACAAAATTAACAATTACTTAAAATAGGTATTGATATGCTGGTATGTCCAGTAAAATGACGATTTACAATTGTAAAGATGGCAACATTAACCATTAAACAAAGCAAAAACAAAGTTATACAGGTCGATAGATGGAGTTAAAGAAGTTTCACTTCAGTCATGTGGTCTAAAACATACTCGTTTTTCAGACTTATGCCGAGCTACTTTTACCGTTTTATCTATAATATTATTTCTTACTGCAAAATTTGAATACAAAAATAAGTCAACGTCAATACGTGCAAATTGTTTGCTTCCTTTATCCTGTTCGTTCCAATAAATCAACACTTGGAGCACATACAATTTTTATTGCCTCGCACTTTACAATTCACATTAGTGACACGCCCTTGACTCTGAATGCCATCGCACAGTCATGTGTCTGGACAGACCCCTCCCGGAATCCACTCATCAAGCTTGCAAAATAATTTATTGTTAGATTTTTTTTATTTGATTATAGAAAACTATTTTCTGCTCGCGGCTTCACCCGCGTGGCCTAAAAGAAACGAAGAAGAAAGTTTTTCATAAATTATTCAACTATCTATTTCACCCTCTTGGGGGAGGAATTTCGAAAAACCCTTTCTTAGTGGATACCTACATTTTACAAAGAACACACCCTCCAAATTTCAAGTCTCTAAGACCAGCGGTTTAGGCTGTGCGTTGATATATAAGTCAGTCAGTCAGTCAGGACATTGAATTTTATATGTACAGAAGATTAAAAATAATACCTATGTAACTTCTAGATTCTTTTTGTTGTATATAAAATATACATCTACGAGTTTACGCCTGAGTTAGTCTATTTTTTTTATTATATTAGGGCAATATGGAATATTATTGTTTTAAAATTATTTCAATAATTGTATGATTAAATTACTGGTTTATTGATTACTTTTTGTTTTGTTTCAGGTTCATGCTATGCTGTAAAGGGTCGGATATAATCTAGATCTGTGAAATTTAACTGTTAATAATCAGTCAGTGTTTTATATTTGAACTTTGCTATATAAGTTTCAATTAAAATTATAATATTTCAAAGTATTCAGAAATAGGAATGATGGTAAATATCAAAATGGATATAAATATTTACATAATAAAAACCAAGATAAAGATAAAAATATAAATGAAGATGCTTCGAATAAAATGAGTTATATTATTAGTAAAGGCAATAAACGATTGAATGATTAAAAAGTGGAAACTAATAGTGAAGAAGTTCTAAATGCAGTTTAAAAAAAAGACTAAAATGCCAAATGCAATAGAAACGAAAAAGTTCAGAAGGAAGATAAACCAGTGATCAAGATGAACCTGCTAAGGACAATAGTAATCGGCATCGCCTTTCATCTCATTGGTGAGTATTTTAAAGAAAGAAGGCTATAAAAAAATGTACTTACGTTTAGAATAACATGAGATAAATGTACAATAGTAATATGCTGATTTGGATTGGAAAGTTCTTGTGTTTATGATTCTCACTTGATTATATACTACAAAGATCCATTTAAGGATTGGAATGATTGATCTTACAGGTTTTAAATTTTTACGCATTAACACTTTTAGCAATTCTATTACAGAACAAAATAAATTATTTGCGAACAACGATGTTTTAAGTGTGAGGCATTTCTAAATTCTCGATAATATTTTGAGCAAAATTTATTTTGGCCGGATAAATTGTGTATCGCGGAAACGTGCTCAAGTGACTATCTGTGGGACAATTTTGTGGGGACATGTTTGAGATATTTTTGTTTGTTCATACAATCTTGGGGAGAATCTCGTTGTTATTTTAGCTTGAAGATTGTGCCTCATTAATGTTTTGGTATTCGTTTGTGCCATGTTTACGAATTTCCTCCAGCATTATGAAAGGCCTCAGGCTTGTCTTAAATTAAGATCGTATCGTTTTCGATGTATCTCATTTTTTCTTCAATAATTTTGCTAAGGGGCGCTTTCGTTTTCGTTTCGGTAATTGGGACAGTTTAGATATTTTGTTTTCATCGCCTTTAACTTGCATTAAGTTACGTCTTAAGCGCTTATTTTTTACACTTAAAAGCCAAAGAAATCTCAAAATTTCAAGTTTTATCTTCTTTCATAAACTAAATTAAAACAAGTATAGTAACGATTAGTTTAGTTAAAAGCCGTGATTTATAGTGTTTTTTTTGTATATAGAAAAAAAATATCACAAAATTAAAACATATTCATTGCAAACGTAATGTTAATGAGATTTTTTTACCCAATGTTTAAGGATTGGTATTAGAGAGGAAGAAAAATAATTGTTAATGCATAATGCCAAAGTGTGAGAAATTAAAAAATTTACATTTTAACTACTTATTCTAGTCAATCACAAATTATCCTTTTCGATTATCCATTTAAAAACAACCAAGTCTTCTCCGTACTAAACTACCGAAATCCTCAAATCCTAAAAAATTTCGTCCCCAAAACTTACTCCAGTCACTGTCTAAGAACCAATCCAAAAAGTTAACAACTTATTTGAGTCAATCCCCGCATTCAAACGATCAATCCCATTTACCTCCATCTAGACCACCAAGCTTTCACCCTAATAAGCTGACGAAGACCTACATGACATCGTAAACATCGTGTTTATTCGTTACGTCGTCCCTAAAAAGCAGATGAATCGGCTTTTTTTATTGTTCGTCGAATAATAAGGCACTTCATCTTGGAAGAGAAAAAGTTTGTGTAATAAATTCACATTGTGGTCTGCTTTAGAAAAATATGGTCGTTCATTGACACTCAGGGAATTTTTTAATCTTGTCATATTGAGTTTTTAATATCACAGCTAATTTGATCTTTGGCTTTTTAGCAATCAGACCTGATTCTGAATGTTAAATAAATAGTGCCCGATGTTCATCGTTTGGTATGGGCGATTGCTGGTTGTCATATGAAAGCTAGTCATGTTAATATATATAAATGTATGTAGAAAACATTGTTGTGATCATTACAGCCAATCATTTAGCATGACTATATATATTTTTTTTTATGTTATTGAATGATGTGACGAGCTAGTCGTTCACCTGATGTTAAGCGCCACGGTCGCCCATAACAGAACAAGTTCACTCGGAACCCTAAAACATAGAGTTACAAGCGACACTGCACTGAGCACATCATCCTGAGACATCAGCACAGTCTGGTTATAAGATTACTCGACTGTGAGATCAGATCATAAAGTCTCAATTGCCCAGTAATTTCACTAGCTACAGTGCCCTTCAAACCGGAACACAGTAATGCTTGCACACTACTGCTTGGCGGCAGAATAACTGGCAAAGTGGTGGTACCTACCTAGACGAACTTTGCAACAAAGTCCTACCACCTAGTAAAATATATTAGTGTATTTGTTAACAATAAGATTAACTGATGCAGTTAAAAAAACTGTATAGACACCTAAAGAGAAAGTTAGGTATAAAACTCTAAAAATAAATGAAAGATAAACAGTGTTTTATTATTAACAAATTTTATTGGATCGAGCATAGCGCTGATCACTAATTCAGATAAATATTAGCAAACAAAATAAATGAGAATAAAAATAACACAAAACTGCGGAAAAAGAAGCATAAGGTAATAAACCATAAAATCCAGCAGTAACTGAATTAAATTTCAATTTCAAATCTGTTAGAGCAAAGCAGAGAGTCGTACCTAATAAAAATGAGAGCTTTCTTATTTATTCAACACTTTTCTTTACGACCAAGAGATTTCTCTCCTCTCCACTTTCAAAAATCCTTTTGGGCCTTTGGGAGGTAATTTTTACAGAGAAATAATAATATTCTCGGAGGGTATCCTTAAAAAAGGACATTAATTATGTAATTATTAATTTCGAAGGAGAAAGGTTTAATTTAATTAATTAGAATGTAAAAGAGCTTTACAAAGGTATTCAAATGAAACAAAAGGTAATCGAGAAAGGGTAGAATCAAAGGAAAGAACAGATTTGTTTTTCTGTAATGGTTTTTCAAACAAAAATTCAGCCAATAAGGTTGTATTTTGCTGTCAGTAGTTGTCGGGAATTGCGGCCGAAATCTTAGATAACTCTGAGATAGCTTTTGATTTTTTTTTATTGTTTGATAGGCTCGCGTTTGACCACCATGCACCTGATGGTAAGTGACGATGCGGTCTAGGTTGTAACACGCTTGCCTAAAAGATACCTGTTCACTCTCGATTTAAAGACTCCAAGTTTGTAGTTTTCGGGAAATACAGATGCCGGTAAAGCGTTCCACTCATTGGCTGTTCGCATGATAAATGTGGAGCCAAATCTCTTTGTTCGCACATGTGGGATATTAACCATGTACCGGTGGCGCTTTTTCGTACATCTGGTTGTGCGATGGAACGGTGACGGCGGAATCAGGTTATGCAACTCCAATGCACACTCTCCAAAATGCACTCGACAGAAGACCGATAAACTGGCAACTTTGCGTCTATGGTCGAGGCTTTGCAGTCGGGCCTCAAACAAGTCGCTACCTATAAGCCTCTTAGCACGCCTTGCGATGTTTTGAAAACATGAATACTTGCAATGCTAGACTCAGGCAGCTAGAGCATTAGCTGGTAATAATCTTGTGCACTCGTTCCGTTACCAGTTTAGTAACCAGATCGTAAAAAAAATTATTGCTTTCTCCTGAACTTGAAAATGATGATACATCGTGCACGTCAGTTAAAATAAGTTTATTTTGTTGGCTGCCTTGTAAAACGTTTTTCCGCACAGTGCAGATCTCATTTTTGTATTTACACCGCGCTTGTTTCTATCAATCATGTTCTGATAAGTGACACACTGACATTCGAATATACTCTATTTGTAAAAGCGATTCTGACGAATGCTAAATATTATTGTTATCCCACTTCCACTAGTATATCGGTATTGTATAGTGGGATAGAGACGACAGGTAAAATATTTGCTCTTTTCAGGTCTTTTCTTTAGTCACTCGTGTCGTGATTTTAATTTAACGACATCTATTGGTTTTTGTTTCATCGAAATGTATGGATGGCATAAGAAGAAAAAATATATACATGCAAGCGTATTTTCTCAAAGGCCTACAAAAATAAATTTTCATACTAATAGCGATCTTGCAATGCAAACCTAGGGGCCGACCATATAGCTTTAAATAATAATAATATTAATAACGCCCTACGATCACATACATAATAGAATTGCTATTCTTAATTTAAAGGTTTTAATAATAAATTGCGTATTGAAACTATCAAATCCATACATCGTCTCAATCGAGTGCAAATAAGTAAGTGCAGATTATTAGCAAATAAGTGCAAATCATTAGCTTATGTATGTACATAAGCTAATGATTTGCACTTATCAGCTAGGCATGTACCTAGCTGATTTATTGTACCTACACCAGCTTGACCTGCGGGTCCAAAAGCTTAAGCAAAATGCATCATCTGTGGTATTTTTAAACTGCTAAAATGTATACACTCAACATCAAATCCTTACAGAATTGTGGCTGATGCATTTCCTTAAAGATTTTGAACCCGCAGGCCATTCTTAATTGGTCGAACACACTGAAATATGACCGACCAATTAAGAATTGAATACAAACCTAACTTTACAAATCTCGTTTAAAATACAAAGATCCGATAGACAGACAACGTGATGGTGTGTTCCGCAGACTACGTCCTCTCCTTGACTCAAAAAATATTCTTTTTATTTAAATGTGTTTTGGGATCACTGTTTTTTGACAATCGATTTCATTATTGTTTCGCATATTTGTTTCGTCCGCGTATAAAAAGTAGCCTTAATTATTTGCTCATCCCACGGACGCATGCCACTTTTCCGGGATAAAATGTAGCCTATATGTCAATCCAGTGTATAAGCTGTCTTGGTACACGTGTGTATGTGTGTATGTTTGTTACTCCTTCATGCTCAAACGGCTGAATGGATTTGGATGAAATTCGGTACCAAAATAGCTTATACACTAAATTAACATATAGGCTGCATTTTATCCCGGAAAAATGAGTATTCTCGTGGGGTGAGCAAACAATTAAAATACTTACAACTACTACAAGCGCAACTAGTATAATAATATATGCCGTGTACTATATTTATATTTAATATGCTTACATTTGATTTTGATTGTTGATTTGTCAATCGTTTTGAGATACAATGGCTTTATCATAATTGGTTGAGCCGTGCGTTATTATATATTGTGTAGCTGTCATATTGAAATTGAATGGTACCAACGTTACGTTTCGACTTATCAGTATAAGATCATAAAATGCGCCAACTTTCCCCGTTTTTTCCCCGATTCTCCCCGTCAAAACAACACTCTCCAAAGCTGCCCTAAGCAGAGATCGCAAACATTTTCCATCAACTATAACCTGTATCCCATAACTCTTACTTCGGGAAGATCTAATCGGAAATAGCCGATTTTAGTGTCGATAGTAAAGAGCTGCGTAAAGCTGACCGGACCGCACATAAATTTTCTCTTTTTCATAAATCAGGTTGGATAGAAAAATGTTGGTGACACTGGTAAGATCCGCGATGTCTCTGATTGTTTGTGGTGGTTTAGTACTTGAATAGAATAAATAATAGTGCTTGATAGTGGATGGAATAAATAGTAACAATAAGATGAGTTAGAAAGAAAGAGACAGATTTAGAGATAGATAAAAGTATTGGAATAGCTGACTATGACTACAATTATGCATATACGAGCTTCTGCCCGCAGCTTCGCCCGCGGCGTGGCCTTTGGGAAAATAATTCAACTACCCATTTCACCATCTTAAGGGTAGAATTTTGAAAAATCCTTTCGTAGCGGATGCCTAAGTCATAACATCTACCTGCATGCTAAATTTCAGCCCGATCCGTCCAGTGGTTTGAGCTGTGCGTTGATAGATCACTATGTCAGTCAGTCAGTCAGTCACCTTTGATTTATATATATTTTGATTGACAGCCTCTGTCGTGTGGTGGTTGAGATGGTTGGCTCATAACCCGGAGGCGGCGGTTTCGATTCCCGCGACAGGACAAGTAATTGTGCATGAAAAAAAAGCACTAAAATTTGTTCTGAGTCTGGGTGTTGTGGGACCATGGTCCTCGTAGTTCCTGGGTCCCTAGACACAGTAAATCCTAGCTAGGATCCAGGATCTATGTGTGTGATCGTTAGGCGTTATTATTATTATTATTATATGACTATAGGAATAGTAAAGATGGGAGTGTTTACTAAGCATACTAGTGACACTAAGGTTACTAGAGATACTACATACTAGTATACATAGGATACTATGGATACTAGGGCTACTAGGTATACTAGGAATACTAGGGACACTAGCGTTACTAGGGATACTAGGGATACAAGGGACACTAGAGATACTAGGGATACAAGGGATACTAGAGATACTAGGGTTATTGGGGCTTATAGGGGTTACTGCCAGGATTATAACTGGCCGCAAAATCTTTTATTCAAACTCTTGTAGTTTTCCCATTTCGATTACGCTTACCTACAATCTCTATAATCTAATCATATTGTAAAAAAAATCGAATTTTTACAATATGATAACCAACTATGAACAACATAGATAGTAGTAATTTAGTTTCTAAAACGTGACTAAGCACTAAACTAGCACCAATTAACCTTCCAGTTCTATGTCACTCTAAACACTACCGATCAAGAGAGAGGAAAATATAAAGAGCAGTCTATAGATCCCGACAATAAATAATACAAGTTTTATTACTCTTTTTATTGTTATTGGATTACGCTGACACTGTAGGGCTTCTGATGCCATCGACCGTTACGATGCCCGATAAAAGTAGGTGGTAATAGAAAACTGAGCCGAAAATGGATTTGCGGCGACCGATTTGTTGTAGCCTCATTGGTTTATACAACAATTTGAAATTGGAACTTTGTTGGCTTCGGGAAAGTGTTCAGTAATTCCAAAGGCCTGTAGCAAAGTTGTAACATTTAAACTGCACGCGTGCTGTAAAATTGCAGTTTTTGTGCAGTTAACAAAACTGCGTTGAAACTAATAATAATAATATGTCTGGACATCTCACACAACGCCATCTAGCCCCAAACTAAGCAAAGCTTGTGCTATGGGAACCAGATAACTGATACAATACTTAGATACTTTTTTGTTTGTAAATACATACATAGAATACAATATGAAACCCAGACACAGAACAAACACCTATGTTCAGCACACAAATGTTTGTCCTGAGTGGGAATCGAACCCATAACCCACAGTTCAGAAGGCAGGGCTACTACCAACTGAGCTATCGGGCCAGTCAAAAACTAAAGATACCTGTCCAATAACAGCCTTGGTGATGTGGTGATTGAGCAGGTCACTATAACCTGGAGGCGGTGGGTTCAATTCTTGCGGCAGGACAAGTGTATGTGCATAAAAAGAAAAACACAAATAGTTTTGAATTTGAGTGTGGTGGGACCATGATCTTTGTAGTTCCTGGGTCCCTAGACACGCAAGTAAGCTGGTTAATTCGTGACGAGAGCGCTACAGAAATTGATCGGGCGAGGAGAACAGAAGTTTTGAGGGAGATAGAAGTTTTGAGGGAGATATAAGTTAGTGAAGATAAAAAGACACAGTGTTACTTTTTTTTGGTATGGCTCCACACTTTTGTGTATTTAGCCAGTGTCAAGTAATTGATAATTTCTCGGTAATTAACATATATGTATATATGTCTAGTCGAGTCATACTCCTAGTAAAGTGGTGGCAACTTTACTAGAAGTTTCTATGGAGTTTTGGAAACAACATAAAAATAAACGTTTCACCATCATTTGTACCACTTTCCCACCCTCACGCCTGTAATCCAGCACTTAAACGAATAAAATGCCACCAATTTTAAGTAAAAACACTGAAAATAACACAAGTTTTGGAAAATAATACAATCCGCTGACGCAATCTTTTTCGTTTTCCCACCAAATCTGTATTTTAAAGTCTATTAAAATACACTTACCCCCGGTTTCTCTTTCCTCAGCGGCTGTCTCAACCAATGAGTTTTCAGTATAATTGGCATGTCGACTTATGAGTTTGACAAACGTACGAGAAACCGGGGCCTAGATAGATTAGTGCGTACTTAGGAGCTTTAGTACACACGGGTCATTATTTCTGAGTTTGAAGTACAAAGAATAAGCAGAGTTTTAAAGGGTGCTCCCGGTTTTATTTGCATACAATTATTTCACAAGTCTTCACTGTATAACAAATCCTAGCAGAATAATGTAGGTAAATGTATCAACTTTCACATAATAATAAGCCTACTAATATTATAAACGCGAAAGTGAAAACTCTTTCACGCTTAAACGGCTAGATGAATTTTGATGAAATTTGGAATTTAGATAGCTTATATACTGGATTAACACATAAATTACTTTTCATCCGCAGATGAAACCGCGGGGCGTAGCTAGTAATAATAGTAATAATAATAACGCCCAACGATCACATACATAGATGGAACAACGAGGACATGGTCCCACAACACCCAAACTCAGAACAAGTATTTGCGCTTTTTTTATGTGCACAAAATACTTGTCCTGCCTCGGGAATCGAAGCTGCCGCCTCCGGGTTATGAGTCGACCTGCTCAACCACCACACCACAAAGGCTGTCATTGTCCATTGTGTATTAAATTAACGGTTGCCAACACGTTTAACAGCGTAATGATTACTGTTACACCGTAATGATCACAGTATTACAGCTCACCATTAAAAGCTCATCAGCTCACTCGTCACAATAAACAGGTTGAGGTTTGATAAATTACCGTTTTGACAATTAATCTTTGGTGTAAAAGTGAAGTACGCTTTGTTTGTATTAACTTTAACGTTGTTGAAATTATTCACTGTCATTCAATTCCTTTGTATTTCAAGTAGGTACTTATCAGAGAATTATGCTGTACTAAGTACTAAAACGGAGGACTTAGTACTAAAAGTGGAAAACCTATTACTAAAAGTGGAGTGCTTAGTACAGCAAATTTTTCTGGTTTCACTTATTGATTGTAATTTTTCCTTGTAACTCATACATTTTGTGCACTGAAAGTAGTCCTACTCGATATAATATTTTTTTTTTTCATGTTAGTGAATGATGTGACGAGTTAGTCGTTTACCTGATGTTAAGCGACACGACCACCCATTACAGAACAGTGTCACTCGGAACCCCAATACATAGAGTTTCGAGCGACACTGCGATGCGCACATCATCCTGAGACATCAGCACAGTTTGGTAATAAGATTACTCGACTGTGAGATCATATAATAAAGTCTCAATTGCCCAGTAATTTCACTAGCTACAATGCCCTTCAAACCGAAATACAGTAGCGCTTGCACACTACTGCTTGGCGGCAGAATAATTGGCAAAGCGGTGGTACCTACCTAGACGAACTTTGCAACAAAGTCCTACCACCTAGTAAATATTATTTATTAGTATTTGTTATTGTAATATTTTTGCGGACATTTCACACAGCGCCAGGAACCAGATATAATGCTGATACGATACTTTGATACATTTTTTTCTTTTTAAATACATACAAAGAATACAACATAATATTTGCGCCTTTTGCAGTTGAGACACTGAGGCCTTGGGGACCGAATGCTCACCAAATTTTTCAAAATTTTCAGGCTGTCTATATATATTGCTACTCAATTTGCAGAGAAACCTTACAAAATGAACCTTATAAACATGTAAATGGTATCAAAAGCAAATAAGCATCCCGGAAAGCAATTACCATCGTCTACATCTTACCGATAAATTGAATTTCTTTGAATTTGAATGACTGAGTTCTACGGAAACGCAGCACCTCATTAATGCTGAACCATGCTCGCCATTTTGTCTTTAAGATAGTATTTATACCCACGAATACTATTTTAAACCGTTAAAAGTGAGTTTTGTTGAAAACTAGGGTTCAGTATATATACTGACTAGCAATTAAATTTTGAAATTATAATATATGGAGTGAACTCACCCCAGTGAGTTCACTCCATATATTATAATTTCAAAAGTTAATTAATTGATTGTTTAAATTAATAAATCAGACTATCACATCACTTATTTTAATAATATTATAAAGGCGTAAGTTTGCATGTGTGTATGTGTGTATGTTTGTTACTCTTTTACGCTCAAACGGCTGAATGGATTTGGGTGAAATTCGGTACCAAGATAGCTTATACACTGGATTAACATATAGGCTACATTTTATCCCGGAAAAGTGAAATTTTCCCGTGGGATGAGCAAATAATTAAAATACTTTTTATCCACGGGTGAATCCGCGGGGCGCAACTAGTATATTATAATTTCAAAGCTAATTGTTTGTTTAAATTCATAAATAAAACATAAAGGGTACTACGCAAAATAAAATGCTAAACGGTAAGATTATATTTCAATATTTTTCAAATTAATGCTTAATTTAAAGATGTAGTATGGATATATAAATTGTGTGTGAAAATCTTGTCTATTTTTATGATTGTCGATGTTCATTTTTACTAATAGCTTTATTAGATAATTTTTTTACCCGCATGTTACTCGTTTTTCCGTAGGAAATTATTATTTTCCTCGAAGAAAAATGGGTACGCTAGTTTGAAGCTGGTAAATAACATCTGCGTGGCGGTCTATGGCGGCCGATAGAAGTTAAAACTAAGTAACTTGTGACATATAGCTCATGGAAAGCGTTTGGTGATGATGACGCGAGTTCCATGATTTTCGTGAACCCAAAATGTGCTCAACGGGTCTAAAGAAGTTTTTAATTCAAAAACGTCAGAAATCAAACAAAGCCACAAAGCAAATAACTGAGTTTTGGCGGGAAAACGAAAAAGATAGCGTCGCCGCATTGTATTATTTTCCAAAACTTGTGTTATTTTCAGTGTTAGTGCATAAAATTGGTGGCATTTTATTTGTTAACTGCTGAATTACAGGCATGAGTGTGGGAAAGTGGTATAATGATGGTAACACTTTTCTTTTCGTGTTATTTCCAAAACTCCATAGAAGCTTCTGGTAAAGTTGCCACCACTTTACTAGGCACTTGACTTGACTAGACTAGACTATGACTTAACTTGATGACTTTGACTGTGACTTAACTTGACTTGACACATATGATATTAATTAACTTGAGATATTATCAATTACTTGGCACTGGCTAAATACACAAAAGTGTGAAACCAAAACCAAACAAAAAAAAAGCAAACAACTGAAACCATAACAATTATATGAAACAATATTTAGGCAAACGTGACTGTGTACCAAAAAGCACACACAGTATACATATAGTTTCTAGAAAGCGTTCGGTGATAATGACCTAAGTACCGTGATTTTTGTACACCCAAAAAGTGCTCAACGCGCGTAAAAAAACACGATGATAAACTAAAATCACTAAAAAATCGTAGCTGTGGCAGCTACACTTTTAGTAACAACGCGAAGAAAACCCATACAAATCTAATGTTGTAATACTTCTAAATCATTCGTTCAAAACCTTACAAATCGATATTTAATAAAAATACTTCTTCAATCTGGCCATTTATAAAACACGATGAGATAGATCTCTTGTTATCCAACGTTCTTTTGTGATCACATTATTTCATCCCCACTCCGACCTGAGGCGTTTCTTTTAAAAATTGCATCTTCTAAAGTATAATACTTGGGTACCCTTTTTGCGCTTAACAATGATTTTTATTCCTTTGTTAAAGCGCTAGCCGTGAGGGGTAGTAAGAGGGTAGTAGCCTGATTGAAATTCCACGTTTCAGAGGGATGAATTATTGGATTTTATGACTTACCTGAGATGATATCTTTTCAATAGCTTTAAAAGTATTTTTCATGTTTTATTAACTTAATGACAATTTTAGTTTAAAAGTATCGTGCATATGATAAATTTTGGAAAATTTATAACGGCTAAACCCACGTCAATTAAAAGTTACTCCGACCAGGTTTCGGAAATATTCGATGTCCTTCTGGGAGCCAGTTACTAACGCAAGCCACCATGGGCTTCGCGAGCGTCAGCACATAACACTTTACTTGTTCTACTTACTGTTTGTTCTTGTTTATTGTATTTTTCTCTACAGCATGTAAACTTTTTTAATTGTTATGTTGTAAAATTATTGTATTTTAATTAAGTATGTCCTGACGTTCGTGGTGTCACAAATGTGTTCCGACTGAAAATCAGTTATTAAGGTCTTAGGACCATAATTGTATGCTGAGTCGGAGCCCATTCTTGACACCATGTAGCATTGTTTTATTGTTTTTGTGTTGCGTATTTTTTATCAGTTGTGTGTCACGAATAAATGTTTTTTCTTTCTTTTTTCTTTCTTTTACTTACGATTTTTAATTGACGTGAGTTTAGCTGTTATTAATTTTCCAAAAGCCGAATGATAGTTTGAAATGCCGGATTGCCTAGTAAGCTTATTACTCAATCATTTATTTATTATAACTATACTGGTAGTATATGGAGCCACAACCTGAATATTTACGCTAGGACTACTCCATCAATTCAAGGTCGTTCAGTAAGGTATGAAAAAGGTATGTAATATTCGATCCCACAGATACCACTTGTATCTCTGCGGGATCGAATCCGAAACTATTTGCCAGAAAACTACTAGGTAGTAGGACTTTTCTGCAAAGTTCGTCTAGGTAGGTACCACCGCTTTGCCAGTTATTCCGCCGCCAAGCAGTAGTGTGCAAACACTACTGTGCTTCGGTTTAAAGGCCATTGTAGCTAGTAAAATTACTGGCAATTGAGACTTTATGATCTGATCTCACAGTTGTGTAATCTTCTTACCAGACTGTGCAGATGTCTCAGGATGATGTGCGCAATGTCACGCGAAACTTTATACTTTGGAGTTCCGAGTGACACTGTTCTGTTATTGGTGTATTGGTGTCACTTAACATCAGGTGAATGACTAGCTCATCACATCATTCACTAACATAAAAAAATTATAAAGCTTACGTTATAGCTCAGCGAATTAGCAAACTGAAGTGGCAGTGGGCTGGTCATATCTACCGAAGAACCGACAACCATTGGGGTAGACGTGTTTTGGATTACAATTAAAATAAACAGAACGTGTAAAGATATTTAAATAATTTCTACATTTTAGTTACTAATATTATAAAAAGCAAACAAATAAATATAATTCAATAAAAGTTCCAGTTAAAGAAAGTTAAAATAGATCTGCTTCAGTAACCATTTCGTGTGTCTACAAAACCTTATCTTTCGTTTAAATTTAATCCTAACACACGCTGGGCTAAATTTAAAGTTGATTTAATTTATATAATTTATAAAAACTAAACTATATTTATATATATTGTATACCTACAATATTACTTTTTCTCCAATAATTAAATATAGTCAAAAAGGGTCATAAATAAAACACAAAATTTAGATCACTTTCTGTGGGAAGCGTACCCAAAAAGCTGGCAACATTCCATCGTTGAATAGCTAGACTAATTCGTTGGACGAGGTATGTTCCAGCGTTTTGGTCGCGCGTCAGCTCAACAAGGCGTTCAAATAATAACTTTTTCAACTGAATTCACTTTTGTGTCTTGATTTAATTTAATAATAATTTTTCTGCTCCCAAATTAATATGTTTAAAAACTCCACAGATGACCGATTCCTCACAAATTAAAAACCATTCAAGTGTATCAACGAGAGAGAATCCGGAAATTAACTTTGATCAAACTTTACGCGGTATCTTCTAATTAAATTTGGTAAATTAATGATTTAAAGAAACACATTTATTGAAACTCCATCTATACCTAAAATTGTATTGCTTATTTATTTATATACTTGGTAAGTATAATAATTTTATTAGTTCCATATAGCCCGTAGGTTTTAATTTTTTTACACTTCGATTGATTTACGTTGACCACTATCTCACCTAATGGTAAGTGGCGTTGTGGTCTAGGATTTAATACGCATGCCTAGAAAATACATGCTCGCTCTTGATTTGAAGACTCCAAGGTTTTAGTTTTCGGCAAATACGGACGCCGGTAAAGCGTTCCACTCCTGGGCTGTTCGCATGATAAACGTGAAGGCAAATAGCCTTGTTCATACATGTGGAATATTAACCATGTAAAGCAATTTGTTATATTTTCTTTGCTTTCCATAATCTTATCATGTCAAAGCGTTTTCTGTGTAAATATTGCTGATTTGATGATGGTGATTTTATCGAATTTGGTAAAATTACTGTTTAGCTATCACTATATTAATTGAAAGTCATCAAAGGTAATTGACGACTGGATAGATATGTTGGGTTCCCTACCATTTTGTGCTTGTGAAGTTGTGAGTGACCCATATTTCCTTTCCATGTAAAAAAAATTCAAACTTGTTTATTTAGTAGTTTATTTATTTAGGTGGTTTTATCACACAACTTTATTAACCCCAATCCCTTTAGATTTCAAAAATAATAATGTCGTTTGCATACCAAACTACCCTTTAAGCTCATTGCCCTATTTCAGAGAGGCTCATCTAAAAGCTTTCGAGTGTCTGCTCCAAAACCGCTGTGTCGCAAATATTTCGCCCAAAAAATAATGAGGGCTGGACCCCACTTGAGAAAACTGCGGTCATTGGTACTCTCCAGCCAATGCAGACAGTTTAACCCTTACGTAGAGGAGATAAGGTCCACAAGCGTGACACCTTGTTGGGTAAACTGCTCGCTTGTGAGTGAAATGTGTACGTGCGCTGGACATTTTAAAGGATTATATCTTAGCGCGGGGTTTTGTGGTACCTTTTATGGTTGACTCGCCAAATACTTGCGTAAGGAGTCGTTTGGAAAAGGTCTCTAAATGGTACGTCTTTTATAGAGGTTTTGTAAACAAGCGACGCAAAATGTTTTCGGGCATATTTTTAGAGCTTATTCCCAACTGTGTTCTGGAATTGTTTGCGAAATGTTGAATTTTCACAAGGCCGTATTTTTTAACAATTTTCTTAAATGATAAAGCCTCGCAAATCTGTGTAATTTGAGAAACTATTTTTTTAGTTCTTATGTATCTAGCTGAAATAATCTCATATTGTAAAGAGAAAACGGGTCTATTCGTGACTTTTGACGAAGTTAGAGTTAGAGTCCCGTCGTGACCACGGCCTTGTAATGTAACATGTAACTTGGTCGAAACGTCGAGGTTAGTCAAAATAATGTTTTGATAATTTTTGTGCGCGAATAGACCCGTTTTATTTTTACATTATGAATATGAATTCACCTAAAACCATAATATCTACCTATGTATACTATTTAAATAAACAATTAAGGTACGAAAGTTTTAAAATTTTCTTTGTACGTAATTTCTTTTTTCCTTTCTGCGTGATTGGACAATGAATTCTGGACATATTATTTCATTTCATTGTTAATTACACGTAATATGATTTTTTTTTAATTAAAATTTTCTTCTAAATTTTTGAAGTTGCAGATAGAACAAAAGTTTGTTTAAGTAAAATGTGTTATAGGTTTTAACGATTCTACATACAATGCGTGTCACATTTATTTTTCGTGATTAAATCTTAGTATAAAACACAGTATTTATGTCATTTTAATTAAATACATTAATGTAATACTTACTTATATAATACTACTTCACAATAATTACTCAGTGGGTAAATTAGATTAATGTAATTCCACATTCATCCCTAGATTATAACAAACAAAAGATCTGGCCAATGTGGGATGCTTAAGGGGTGCTCAGTGGCATCCAAATGATTTAGGATCGCTTGACCCAAATCTACCGCTGAGTTATGTGTTAATTTCCAGAAATGGTTAGATTTCTGTGATGGAATAAGCGGCTTGATAAACAAAGTTATACATCAAGCTTGAGTATAATAACTATACTCATTACACAAATGTTTGTCTTGGGTGGGAACCGAACCCACAACCCACAGTTCAGAAGGCAGGGTTACCACCAACTGACCTATCGCGCCTGTCATATATACCAATAATTGAAGGGGTGAGAACAGAAAGGGTTTAACTGATTTTTTCTACAAAATGACTAAATGACTTTTGGGTATCGTTGGATTCAGCGTGAAATTATCTACAATAATACATTCTCAAAATACCGGAATGAGGCTTAAATCTCAAGAATCTGAGTCTAAAACGGTTTATCTGTCACAGAAATACAATTCGCTTAGCATAAAAACATTATTATATTTATTTTATCATATTATATTTTTACAGTAATCGTATAAATTAGTGCTATATTTAGTATTTTAAAATAGAATTAAAATATTTTCAAGCAACTGAAACTTACATAAACCTTTTCTATTACCTCATAAGCACTCTACATTAAAATGAGGCCGTTAAAGTTTAAAGTCAATTTTCTCGAAACTATCAATTTGAAAGTTAAACCTTTTTTATTCTTAACCCTTCAATTATTATTGGTATATATGACAAGCTCAATAGCTCAGTTGGTAGTAACCCTGCCTTCTGAACTGTGGGTTGTGGTTCGATTCCCACAACATTCCAAGACAAACATTTGTGTAATTTTTTTCCGTGTTGGGTGTTAATACTGTATTCTATGTATGTATTTATAAACAAAAAGTATCTAAGTATTATATTTATCTGATTCTCATAGTACAAGCTTTGCTTAGTTTGAGGCTAGATGGCGCTGTGTGAAATTTCCATAGATATTTATTTTATTCTTTAAATTAACTACTACAATAATATTTATTCTTAATGTTACTAGCTACAATACCTACTACAAAAAAAAAACAGTCAAAACAGTCGAAATTCGTCCTCCTCCATAAAATGCCACTTTTGATGCTTATCATTTGCCATAATCATCACGCTTGCAGACAACTTGGTGATCACAAAAGATTTTAATGTACCGAGGAAAATGCTGGATATACGAGTACATTATAATAATAACCCCCAACAAATACTGGATCCTAACTAGGATTCTCTGTATATAGGGACCTAGAACTACCAGGACCATGGTCCCACAACACTCAGATACAGAACAGGTATTTGCACATTTGTTTTTCTGTGCACAAATACTTGTCCTGCATAAGGAATCAAACCCACCACGGGTTATGAGCCGACCTGCTCAACTACCACGCCACAGAGGTTGTCATTGTCTGCCTTTAGCTGACTTTCATTCATGGGAAGAGATGTATCTTATTCTCATATTAAGAGGACCACACGGCCAAGGGTCGTTGACCTATACCCAGTCCAAACTTAAATAACAGTTGCAAATTCTACCTCATACGTCATTTCCTCGTTTTCTTTATCTCTGAACCCACTCCCTAATGTGTGCGTCACGCCCACACGACGCCAGCTGATTCTGATTTGCATTTTAACGCAGCCACGTTTGCCTAAATATTGTTTCATATAATTGATCTGGATTCCGTTTGTTATTTGTTTTGTAGTGTTGTATTTTTGACGTTTTTGAAGTAAAAACTTCTTCAGAAGCGTTGAACATTTATAAAAAAAAATAATCACGGAACTCGCGGCATCGTCACCGAACGCTTTCCATGAGCTATATGTATACTGTGTATATATGTGTTCTTTTAGGGTGAACAAAAAGCGTGAAAATCGCGTCATCGTCAGCGCATGCTTCCCATGAGCATGTAACCCTGCCTTCTGAACTGTGTGTGTGATGGACATAGGTGTTTGTTCTGTGTCTGGGTGTTATATATATATATATATATATATATATATATATATATATATATATATATTTAATTAAAATTTGTCTAGCATTTGACCACGCTCTCACCTGATGGGAAGTGACGATGCGATCGAAGGTGTAGCATGCTAGCCAAGTAAATACCTATTCACTCTTCTCATGAACACGCCCGGGTCATATTTCGCCGGAAACACAGACGCTGGCAGGGCATTCCATTCCTTAGCCGTTCTAATTAAGAACGTTGAGTGAAATCGCTTGGTACGAATGGTTGGTATTTCGACAACGAAAGGATGGCGCTTTGCCGAGCGTCTAGTAGTCCGGTAGTGGAATGGTGATGGGAGAATTAGATCATGCAGTTCTTGAGCGCATTCACCGTGGTGTAATCTGTAAAAGACCGACAGACTTGCCACCTTACGTCGGTGTGCAAGATATTGTATTCCATGTATGTATTTACGAACAAAAAGTATCTAAGTATTGTATCAGTTATCTGGTTCCCATAGTACAAGCTTTGCTTAATTTGGGGCTAGAAGGCGCTGTGTGAGATGTCCACACATATAATTATTATTATTATCTTTTCAAAGATACTTTCCATCTAAATCAATATGATTTAAAAAATCCCACAGGCCACAGTTTTTTTTTTCAAACTCAGAATCCATTACGCTAATACCGTTATACCTGAAAAGCTTCAGTGCAGACAGTCAGCAAATGAAATGCACTTTTGTGGCTCGCCTTTGAGAGTTGTAATATCTGAAATTGGTAGCAGCTGATTAGTTCGATCAGCTCCATTTTATCTATTTACGGGCTTCTTTAAAAATACGAATTAATCTGACTGTAAAACTGAATTTTGTGATGTAAAATAGTTAAAGCGTGATGTAGATACATTAATACGAAAGTACACTGTACCTACCAGATTACAAAAAATTAACGCTTTTATAGCAAAGAGATACAATCTAAAATCTATACATTTAAAATTCAAAGTCCTGACTGACTGACTTATAATATCAGCGCACAGCCTAAACCACTGGTTTCTAGAGACTTAACATTTGGAGGGTGTATTCTTTATAAAATGTAGATATCCACTAAGAAAGGGTTATTTGAAATTCCATCCCTAAGAGGGTGAAATGAGTTGTTCAATTATTACCTATGAAAAATTTTCTTCTTCGTTTCTTATAGGCCACGCGAGTGAATCTGCGGGCAGAAGCTAGTTACTTATAAAAGACCCGTGGATTATTTAAAAAATGGCGTTTTTATATGAGTAAAATATTGCCTAATCGAAAAGTTTAGCCCGAAGTAGCCCTAATATAATATCAAAAATTGTCTAGCAAAATAAAACTATAACTAGAAGCATAAAAGAAGGGGTTTATAGGAAAGGTACTGAAACCCTTGCGACTTCTACTCAATTGTAGCTTAAAGTTTAGTTTTTTTGTTTTAGTTTAGTTAAAGTGGCTTAACACATTCTTTAAATTTTTATTATATATTAAAAATTAAATCAATTAATTTATTAAATTGCCCGTCTCCGAAGATCTTCATCAGATCTATGATCTTCACAAAATTTAAATGAGACAACCAACAAAGTTTTTCTACCAAACAAAGAAAAACACGTAAAATGATCAAGAAATTTCCAGAGAAATCTGCGAACGTAAAACAAATACGTACAGCCAAACAAATTCCCCTTTTTAGAGTCTATTAAAAAGAATACCTAATAATAATATTGTAAAAAAAGGAAGTAGACTAAACTAAAATATCGTTACCTGATCACAAAATTCACATCAATTGGACCTAAATTGGTCAATAATTCGCGTTAATTGTGGGAATATCACGTTCCACTTTCAATTTACGGTATTTAATTACTAAATAGCCTTTGTAGAGTTGTTCGTTTGATTAATTAGGTTTAATAGCAGTGAATACTGTTCAAATCCCTAGCCCTTTTAAAATCAAATTGGGATCAAATTAAACACAAATATCCTACTAATGATATGAAAGCAAAAGTTTTTGGTGTGTGAATCCACCATCCACTAATCTCCGTAACAACTAAATAAATTTTAATGAAATTTAGAACGCAGACTATTCATATTCATATTAATTTATTTGCATTCATGTACAATTTATATATTATGTCAGGATTAACAAATAGGTTTTTTATCCACGAGTGAAATAGTGGGGCTCATCTAGTATAAGTATACTTTATAGTTTTTGGTAAATTAGCAGTATTTATAGTGTTTAATAATTCACCATATGTATTACCAGCCGCATTTTTTTTTCGCAGCTGTCGCGTACCTTAACCTTTTTCTCATGAATTCGTTTGAACTCCGAGTCAGAAGGTACCGTAAGGAACCCCATTGCTAAGTCTTTGATGTCTACCTGTCTGTCTCTTTAAGCTTTACACGTCTGTCTGTCTTTTATGTAGAAGCTTTACTTCTTACTATCAGGTGCACAGTGGTCAATACAAGCCTAATAAACAATTTAAAAAAGAAAAACAAATTTTAGCTGGATGGAAACACCGAAGACAGGCGTCAGTTTTCCTTCCTATACGACCATTCCCTGCCCGTAAGCACTATAAAAGAATTTGCAAAGCGTTTCGTATGAACAAAAGGTAAATAAACAAGGTAGGGATGGTAAAAATAAATCTTAGATAAGTAATCTTTAAAAAATACTGTGTTCTTGTTTTAAATGCACTGTAGCTAGTGAAATCACTGGCATAAAATTGGAAACTTTAGATATTACAGTCTATATTTATTATTACCAGACTGTGCTGATGTCTCAGGATTAAGTAGGTACGCAGTAGAATGTCACGTAAATCTGCATTATACAGAGTTCTAGGGACACTCTAAGTGCTAATAGGACACCGCGACGCTTAAATTTAGGCAAAAGACAAGCTCTTTACGTCATTTGTTTACATAAAAAAATACTTTAACAAATCCTCGTTACGTAAAAGCTGTAGCAATAAAATTGAAATGATATATAAGCTTAATTTTCTTTGAAAATTCCTCAAATTTTACACATTTTGAGTGCCATAATAATCCTCGCCTGATTTTTCCTCACAGTTTTTCATTTTCGCCGTCATTTTTGTAATTTTTCTGTTTTTGGTCTCTTTGCTATACCCGCATGCTTTCCACATGTCCGTCGAACCGTCTGTCGGATAAAGCTTTAAAATTCCATCTACAAACATAAAGGAAAGTTGCTTTCAGCTGATAAATATGGTTGTTACCGGCTTAAGCATTCTTTATCTGATATGAGATAGTTTTCTGGCACAAATTCACATCTTGTATTGTGAGCAGATATAATACTGGTAGATTTTAGTGGTGTAGTTTTTAGAATTCTGTAATATAATTATATACCGAACGAACTTTAAAATATCAATCAATTTGTATTCCACAACAATGTCTTATTTTACAGGGTTTTATTTTCTTTAAAAGTCCATTACGGATCCTGTCAGGCACGCAATATTAAAATTAAAAGAGATGACGATAGATATTATAATTGTTTGGTCAGGGTTGTTAAAGTTTAATACTATTTGATTTCTCTTATTTTGAACTTAATATTTTGATCTATATGTTAACAGAATACTAATGAGTTTTTTGATTATATAAACGCGTGCTTTTAGTAGATTGCGTAACAAATTAACTTGGCTAGCATGCTACACCTTCGATCGCATCGTCACTTCCCATCAGGTGAGAGCGTGGTCAAATGCTAGACAAGTTTGAAGAAAAAAAAAAAAAAAAAAAAACAAATAATAATAAAAAACGAACATGATAAATTAACTTGAAAATATATAAAGTATATAAAAATATAGGTACACTTGTACTAGGCGATTTGTCGTCAACAAGTTCTGTACAAATCAACACCGTAAAAGTCTATAGCATAAAAATATAAATGACAGAAAAACAAAGTAACTTCAAACGTAAAAATTTTAAAATATCTGTTGGAACGACGTCCTAAAAGTAACAATAGTTCAGCTATTGAAGCGTTTGCGACGCGCGTTTCAAACGCTATATAGCTTCACTTTGTTTCAAGCATTAATCATTGCTTCAGCATGAATAATGAAGCTGCGACGAGAAGTTTCACAAGATCGCGTGAGTAATGCAGCGCGGGTAGTGAACGAATTTGTTTTTATATTGAAAAAGTTGTTTTCTGAAACGGCATACGTAATTTTGTTTTGAATTTTGTAATTCTCGGTTTTGCATTTGATTTTTGTTTTGATGATTCTCTTTTCTAATTCGCTGTGAATGTTATTTTTTTTTGTTTGATTTAGGCTTCTTACTTTTGTGTATTTAGCCAGTGTCAAGTAATCGATAATTTCATATTATGTTAGTTAATATTATATATATTGTATGTCTAGGTCAAGTCAAGTCACAGTCCAAGTCATCAAGTTAAGTCATAGTCTAGTCTAGTCAAGTCACACTCCTAGTAAAGTGGTGGCAACTTTACCAGAAGCTTCTATGTGGTTTTGGAAACAACACGAAAATAAACGTTACACCATCATTATACCACTTTCCCACACTCACGCCTGTAATCCAGCACTTAACTAATATAATGGCACCATTTTTATGCACTAAAACTGAAAATAACACATTTTGGAAAATAATACTTTTTCGTTTTCCCGCCAAAACTCCTGCCTGCGCCATCTTAACACTAAGGTCCGTATTACAGAACGATGCTCAGTCCATCGATCGGTGCTCAGTTTTCCGCCAAAAAAAAACAAATGTTAATTATGGCGTAAACAAGATACTATGGTAGGTAACTTTTACTAGGTGGTAGGACTTTGTTGCAAAGTTCGTCTAGGTAGGTACCACCACTTTGCCATTTATTCTGCCGCCAAACAGTAGTGCGCAAGCACTGCTGTGTTTCGGCTTGAAGGGCACTGTAGCTAGTGAAATTACTGGGCAAATGAGACTTTATGATGTGATCTCACAGTTTAGTAATCTTATTACTAGATTATGCTGATGTCTCTGGATGACGTGCGCAGTGCAGTGTCACGCGAACCTCTATACTTTAGAGTTCCGAGTGACACTGCAGTTGATATGGGCAGCCGTGTCGTTTAACATCAGACGAACGGCTAGCTAGTCACGTCATTCCTTAACATAAAAAAAGGTAATTTGCAACAGTATTTTGATGGAGTCTGCTTGAGCCCATTCATAAATTTTGTATAAATTGTTAAGTTTAGGCTTAGGCATATTATTTAACTTTCATTCTAGTAGTCTATAATTAATGTTAAATAATATGTGTGTAATTTTACAGGACAATGTGATCGCTAAGCGACAAAACCTTTCAAATAAATTTAAAAAAATAACTTTATTCAGAATTTTCTGTATCTGAACCTAGGAACGAAGTCCATGGTCCCATTACACACAGACACAAGAAGTTTTTATGCTTTTTTCTGTGCACAAATACTTGTACTGCTGCGGGAATCGAACCCGCCACCTCCCGGCTATGAGCCGACCTTCTCAACCACCACACCCAGAGGCAGTTTTCAGACAAACTTGAAACGAAACGTTTTATGTAATTCTTACTATTTTTGCGTGTCAATATTACGGTCATATAAGCGAAAAAAATCACAAACTCCTTTATATTAGTTTTTCAACACGATTGTATCAAAGAGCCTAATAAATCCAAGTAAATACCACGGCTTACAGCTGAATCCATTGAAAACATAGTGGAAAGCCGTTATGAAGTTCCAGACAAAGTATCAAACGATAGAATTTAGTTTATAAGCTGTTAGCATAAAATTTTGCAGATCCTAGGGATCATTACTACTGCAAAATTTCGGATGGATAATGAATCCCAAAATAATGGTTACAGGACATACAATTAATATATTTTATGCGAAAAAACCGAGTGTGCTTTAAACCACACGACTGAAGTAAAACTTCTTTAGTTTAGCTGCATCTATCGGTCAGTATAACTTTGTTTTTGCGCCATCTTTACAATTGTAACTCATCATTTTAACAGATATACCAACATAATAATACACATTTTAACTTTATTATGTTGGCAATGAAGATCTACGTGAATCAACCGTTTGCCTCGCTACGCATTCACCACCTTACTTCCCAAGTCAAGCGTGCGTAAAAAAATTTACTTCAAAAGTCAATAGACATTGGGCGGTAATAAATCTCTGATTTATGTTTGTTAATAGTCAAAACATCTTCTGCCTTATTAATAAACAGGTATTAGTCTCGGATTAGTTACTTCAGATTTTGTCCTATTTTTCCTACTGGAATATTTAGCTGGATTAAAAGAGACAAAAGATGGTGTAAAGCTAGTTCGTGCTTATTAATAAGGCTGCTTAAGTTTTGATACTGTAAGAAGTAATTATATTGCGTTGAAAGCCAACGAAGGTGTTCACCGCGTTACAAACAAAATGGCCTGAGAACTGTTTGGAAGTGACTTACTCAGTAATACCGGTAGGATTCATTGAGACTTTAGCTTTATTCAGCCGTTGATGGCGAACTGTGCGATAGCCATTTGTTTATTTCTTTCTTTCTTTTATAGCGACGGGAAGTTTGGTCAGCGGGTAGGGTGGTATTTATTTTCAAAGTTTGCTGACAAATATTCGATGTTTAAATGATCTTCTGTAGTGAATGCAATTTGTTTGTGATAGAATACCATATGGTAATTGTAACTTTGTACTTTTGAAGTGATTATAAGCTATTTGTGTAGTTTATATATAGTCTGTGCACATCTTAAATCGTAATTCGTAGCTATTTTAGTATTAAAATTCTCATGAGTGTGATTAATTTTAAATTAATATATCCCCGACTGTTACTCACGAATAGTATGTCAATTTCTCGACCAGGTTTCGACCATATCCGATGCTCTTCCTCAGGAGGTGAGTTCATGCAGCGAGATCGCGGCGGTGACTGATTTCGCTGCGTGAACTCACTTCCTGAGGAAGAGCATCGGATATTCTCAAAACCTGGTCGAGAAATCGACATACTATTCGTGAGTAACCGTCGGGGATATATCAATTTAAAAAGTAATTCGTAGCCTCTAACTGATGTACAAATTTTACATCACATAGATACACAATACTTTTGTAGTGTTCAGCTGACTTCTAATGCACGATAACAATAATAATAACGCCAAACGATCACATATATAGATCCTGTTCCTAACTAGGATTCCCTGTGTCTCCCTAGAACTACGAGGACCATGGTCCCACAACACCCAGACTCAGAACAAGTATTTGCGCTTTTTTTACAATACAAATCCTTTACAATACAAGTCCTGCCGCGGGAATCAAAACTACCGCCTCCGGGATATGAGCCGACCTGCTCAACCCTCGCAGTACAGAGGCTGTGCGGCTGATGCTAAGCCAGATCTTCGGCTCAACTTATTCAGCTGCACCTGCCAGTCACTCTGCGCATATTGACACTCCACCTTTATCATAGTCTCTACTCAACAAAATGTCCACCCTCACAGTTGCCAGTTTTACGACTAATGTGACCAACTACACGAAATTTCGTGTGCTGTGCCGCTGATTTTAGTTTTCGGTCATCTCTGTTTTGTGTCTGAGCATCTCATTCCAAATTCATCCTTTTTTATGTTAAGGAATGACGTGACGAGCTAGCCGTTCGCCTGATGTTAAACGACACGGCTGCCTATATCAGCTGCAGTGTCACTCGGAACTCTAAAGTATAGAGTTTCGCGTGACACTGCACTCCGCACGTCATCCTGAGACATCAGCGCAATCTAGTAATAAGATAACTAAACTGTGAGATCAGATCATAAAGTCTCATTTGCCCAGTAATTTCACTAGCTACAGTGCCCGTCAAACCGGAACACAGCAGTGCTTGCGCACTACTGCTTCGCGGCAGAATAACTGGCACAGCGGTGGTACCTACCTAGACGAACTTTGCAATAAAGTCCTACCACCTAGTATCCTTCAGGTACACTAGAATAAATGCTGTTATTCCATACTTTTAATGACGTTAAATGTGCTTAAGCAAATGCACCGTTTATACTGGTTAATGAATATGCAAAGTAACCTCAGCGCATGACGTATTGTAGCTACAAACCAAATTACACGGTTTAATGTTCCTTCTGGCACACTGTAGCGTAGCTTTTTAAATAGCATTTTTATCAAATAAAGGTATTAAATAATAGAATGAATCAGCATTGCAATTCAACGAGGCAATGCTGCCAGCATATTGAATATACTACCTACTAGTTAACTGGAACATTTGAACGGTCTATAGGTCATAGTATAATAGACCAAATATATTTTTGAAGTAAAACTTTCTTACATACGCTTGTGAAAGTACAATACAATATAATACAATACAATAATACTTTATTGAACACCAACTAATACATAACAATGCACCTTAAAAAACTTACAAAAAATGGTAGAATAAAGGGCGTTATTACATTAAGCGATTTTTTCCAGGCTACCTTACCTTGTAACATAGGAGTAAGGTGGTGAATGCGTGCCGAGGCAAACAGAAGAACAGAAGTTGAGAGGGTGATATAAATTAGCGAACGTAGATCTCCATTGTCAACATAACACAGGACTGGCCCGATAGTTCAGCTGGTAGTAGCCCTGCCTTCTGAACTGGGGTTGTGGGTTCGATACCCACCCAGGATAAACGTTGGTGTGATTAAAATTGATATTTGTTCTGTTTCTGGGTGTTGTTGTTTTGTATTATATGTATGTATTTACAAACTTAAAGTATCTAAGTATTGTATCAGTTATCAGGATCCCATAGTACAAGCTTTGCTTAGTTTGGAACTAGATGGCGCTGTGTGAAATGTCCACAAATATGAATACATTTATTCATCAGAAACATTAATATGTACAGGCACTCTATAAATAAAAAGTTACAACTAATAAAACATTATTTACAAAATAAATATGCTACCCAACTCACCACCGCGCGGTAAGGTTCCCAGAATACTGGCAGCATTACCTCGCTAAATTAGAAGACTTAGCTTCAGAGCGAAGTATGTGCCAGCTCTAGGATCCCCCGAGGCGAGAACCAATCGAGTAGAATCTTGGCAAATAAATATCACCACAAATATTATTATTGTTGTTGACAAATTAAAAAAATACTTTACACTCGCCTTTTTTCGACTATATTTATTGAGTGACGAGCTTCTGCCTGCAGCTTCGCCCACGGCGTGGCCTGTGGGAAAATAATTCTACCACCCATTTCACCATCTTAAGGGGTGGAATTTCGAAAAATTCTTTCTTAACAGATGCCTACGTCATAACATCTACCTGCATGCCAAATTTCAGCCCGATCCGTCAAGTGGTTTGGGCTGTGCGTTTATAGATCACTATGTCAGTCAGTCACCTTTGAGTACATATATTTAGAGATAGCCGTTTACTATAGTTATACTCATTCATACTGTTGACTTCCTCCAAGTAAAACTAGTGCATACTGCATACACCATTATGCTCTGTACGGTGTAACAATCGACCTGCTTTACACACTTTACTCGAGTATAACGGCGCGGAGCTTTCATCCGATGTGGGTTAAAAGGGGATGCATTAAGGTGCCTGATACGGCGGGTAATGTTCAGTAAACTCCCTGTATATAAACTGTTTTATGTTCAAAGTTTTATTGCAAGATCTTTGGTTCATTGTGTTTTAACTAATGATGACGGATAATTAGCAGTCGTTTATCTCCACCAATGGACTGTCTCACTGCTATTTTTTACGTAAACCAATTATATTCATCAAAAAATAAACAGCCGTGAAAACTATAATTAATAAATGTGCGTGGTCTTTAGGGCTGCCGACTGACTAACTATTACTAAGTAACTTATGATATATATGATTCAAATTCAAATTTATTTATTGTTTCAACACATAAAATAAGTTACAACCCTGCCCTCTGCCTTAGTATGTGTTGCAGGGGGCAGTGTCTTCCCTTATGGTACAAATAATTTCAATACAAAATTGAAACAGTTAAAAGTTAAGTAGGTGTTGAAAAGCAATGCAAAATTAAAAATTGTAGATTGTAGCTTGTGGTGATGATGAAGCGAGTTCCATGATTTTTGTTCACTAAAAAAGAGCTCAACGCGCCTAAAGAAGTTTTCACATCAATATCTCAAGAAATTATATGTATGTAATAGTTGAACGTTATTATTATATTCAAAAGATACAGTACAGCATTTTAAAATGCAGGAATAATATAATAATAATAATATGTGTGGACGACTCACACAACGCCATCTAGGCCCAAACTAAGCAAAGTTTGTAATATGAAAACCAGATAACTGATACAACACTTAGATACGTTAATAAATACATACATAGAATACAACTGTGAACTTACAGCTACGCCAAAACATTTACGTTGTTATACAAAGTTCTTTTATGGACTAAGCAATAAATATAACACCCAGATACAGAACAAACACCTATGCTCATCACACAAATGTTAGGACAAACATTTGTGTGATGAGCATAGGTGGGAATCGAACCCACAACCCACAGTTCAGAAGGCAGGGTTATTACCAACTGATCTGTCGAGCCAGTCAATGGGAAGAAACAGATCAGACGTAGTATTCTTCCATTGTACCTCATTCTAAGCCACAGCTTAGTACCACAGAGTACCTTTACGGTAGCTCTCTTAATCTCTTTGACAAGTGACGTCACAATTATGCCTTTTTAGTAGCTGCGAGGAAGCTCCACACGATCTCCGTTTATCGAGAAATAGACGCCCTTTCCAGGTATTTTGAAAGCGTATTTCTCCGTGATTTATTTACTGGTATACTTATTTTTTTGATTATTTAATATACTTTTAGCCTATTTTATGAAAATAATATTAACTTGTTCATTTTTAATATTTTATTTTATTTTTTTATTGTTTGATATGCTTGCGTTTGACCACTATCGCACCTGATGGTAAGTGACGATGCGGTCTATCCATGGATGTGGTCAATAATATTAAACATGAATACTTACTTATATGTATATATAAATAATATAGAACGCCCGACGATCACATACATAATTCCTGTATCCTAACTAGGATTCTCTGTAGCTAAGGACCCAGGAACTACGAGGACCATGGTCCCACAACACCACACCCCCACCCACACCCCACACACAATATTTTCTGTGCGCAAATATTGTCCTGTCGCGGGACTCAAACCCGACACCTCTGGGTCATAAGCCAACCTGCTCACCACCACACCACAGAGGCTGTCAACCTCTCACCTGTCACCTCTTATTCACCTAACAACGATCCCTGCAAACAAACGTAATAAAATGACACAAAAAACATGATCATAAAAAGTGACAAATGTTCTATGCGGTTTTAACTTAACCAATAAACTTTGATATTGGTAAAATAATGGAACAAATGGATAACAAAAATGTTTTAGTTCGAGTTTGAAGCAAACTAGAAACAACTTTTCCCAAAGGGAATCAATACGATAGATGTTAATAAAAGAGAGAAGATAAAGTATTAGTTTCTTGAAACTTTGCCATAAAAAAAGAAAAGGATAGCAAAACGGATCCTGAGTGGCAATAACAGCTAATAATTGTTGAATTAAGTGATTTAAGGATGAGTCTTCTTCGTCCTCTTTTTGATGACATCAATCACAGCAAGTTCTTCAGAGCCTCTGTGGTGTGGTGGTTCAGCAGGTTGGCTCATAACCTGAAGGCGGCAGGTTTGATTCCCGTGGCAGGACATGTACACAATTAAAAAAAAAAAAATTAAAATGCCCAAATACTTGTTCTGTGTCTGGGTGTTGTGAGACCATGGTCCTTGTAGTTCCTGGGATACAGATAGTCCTAGTTAGAGTCCATGATATGTATGTGATCGTTGGGTGTTATTTATTATTATCTATAGAAAGTTCTAAAGTAAAACTTCTTTAGGCACGCTGGACTTACTGGGGAGTAAGCTGGTGAATGCGAAGCGAACGGAAGTTCAAATTAGTTCACGTAGATCTCCATTATCAACATAATTTTTTTCTTATGTTGACAATGGAAATCTACATGAACTAACTAGGAGAATTTAAATAGGAAGAATTTTCGATTTTCGATGATTAGAAGGAGATTTTTGTATGTGATTATGTTGGTATATCTGGTAAAATTACAATTTAATTTGTCAAGATGGCGAAAAAAGAAAAAAACACTGCTAAGATCGGTTGAGGACATATAGAATTCTCCATCCTAAGGTTGTCTAGGAGAGATCGCTTTTAACTATTAGTTCGCCCATTGTTACACTGTATATAAATAATTGTTTTTTTTTGTAATTTTGTTATTTGGTATATGTCGACGGCAGCAAAGAATAAAAAGATAACTGCATTTTTGAGAAAATCTTTTTTTTACATAATTCAATTCAGAATTTTCTTTTTTATCTGACCATGTATTTTTTTTATTAAAAAATTTAATTATTAGTCGTATTTTGCCGCGTATATAAAGACAACTACACACTGTTTTTACGGAGTAACGATGTACACACGGACATTTACAATTGTCCGCGTATGCGTCGTACTATTTGGCGCGTCGCTTGACGTAAACAAAGATATCAGTTACTTGACCGTATCTTCACGGGCGATCGAGATTTTTTAAGCTTGCGTACTTAATTATTACTAAAATCTCTAATTTGTTAAACTAATTTTCATATTTACTATAATTAAAGAAATATGTATAACAGAAGAAATAAATTGTTGTTAAATTTGGCAAAAAACCGAAAATAAAGTGATGTTTACAACAGTGAAGATCTCACAAATTTGATGAAAAATGCAAACATTGAACAATTAAATGAAGGTAAGTTTCTTTAGATACTTGAATTTAACATAACAATACCAAGCTCAAAGCATTTTATCTGTAATAATATTTTTTCAATCTTTACTATTTGTGATTAACAAACCAAAGAATAAAAAGATATCTGTCACTTATTCGTTTCTACTTTGTTCGTTTATCAATTATCCCAATGTACTCTGCGGTTTCATTTTTATATTTGTATTTCTAAAGTATGTTTAATGTATTTTTTTTACTATATCTTTTAATCTAAAATAACTAAATAAGGTATGCCTATTATTGATATTTTTTTAAGTAAATATCATTAATATTAATGTTAACAATGTTGTGTTAACTTTCAGGGATCACTGATGAGTTCTTGCATTTAAACAGCGTTGATCGTATACGGTATACACAGAAAATACAGCAGTTGCTGAATGTTTAGAGAAGTTGGAACTATTCGGAGATAATACTTTCAAAGAAATTCTGGACAACATCGATGATACAGTTAATATTACGAAGCCAAATCTAAATGTTGAGTATACAATTACAGAAAATAATGATTATAGCACGAAAAATTTATGAACCGTTGATGCAGAATGAACTATTAGATACTTCCGTTGAGTCACATTATATATATAATAACTTAAATTTTGCTGAAATGTTTAAAATGTACCACGAATGGACTGCTGAAAATAATATCCAAGATAAAGTTAGCACACTTAGACAATATCGCGACGTAGTGGACTCGAATTTAAATATAGGATTTTTATTCCTAAAAAAGATGCTTGTACTGCTTAGAAAAATGAACCTAATACTGATGAAACAAATACAGTTTATTACAATTATACAAATAAATAAATAAAAATATCGCTTTTTTTTTTTTTTTTTTTTTTTTTTTTTTTTTTTTTTTTTTTTTTTTGAACGAGCTAATGCTGTTGGTCTCTATCGACCTTTACAGCGTCACCGGGCGGGAGGGCGGGCGCTTAGGGCGCCCAGCCGTCAAAAGTGGGAGGCAACTAGCTCAAGGGCACCCCTGGGGTGCGAGCCTCGGCTTGGGCCGTTGCCGGGATAAGAGGATCGAGAAGGCTACGTCCACTGGAAGAGTGGACCCTATTGAAAGTCGCGACCGTTCTAGCTAACCTACGGGGGGTACGTCGACCTCGCCGGCGGGGTCGGTGTCTGATTGTGTTACGCTGGTATCCTATACCGGTGCCGAAAGCGGTACCTGAGCCAGAAGGGCTAGACTGGTCCGGTGATCCTAGCGCAGCCGATACTACGGCTGCTATAGGATCATCCGGGTCGCTCAAGACGTGTCTCGGGCGGCGACGACGGGGTGGAAACGACGACGGGGTGTTATAAAAATATCGCTAGATCACTAAAGTCTGAGGATAAAAACTTGTACAGTGTAAGCCGACACAGATATCAGTTGATTTTGAACATTTGAACAACAGAACATTTGATTTTCATAAAATTTTTTCAACCCCGCATAGTGAAACTAATTCTTTTTACTATAAGCGCAAGTTATCGGTATTCAATTTCACAATATTTGACTTGGGACATAAGAAAGGAATATGCCATATGTGGGATGAAACAATTGCAAAACGCGGGTCTAATGAAGTGGCCAGCTGTTTGTACGATTATATAACAAAAGTGACAGAGAAGGCTATCAAAGACATACGTCTGATAATTGTGAATAATTGGTCTGATAATTCATAAAATCGTAACTGCTCAGATTTTTTGATTTACTTGTATGCCGCTAAGAAATTTAATGTACACATATGCCACAGATTCCTAGAAAAAGGGCCACTCAGCAGGAGGGTGATAGCGTTCATGCCCTAATTGAACTCTTCCAAAAGGAAAGAGATATATGCGCCTATAGAATGGTATACTTGTGTTAGATGGTTTATAATAAATGGTGAAGCTTATGAAGTTATTGAGGTATCTTCAGAGGATATTTTAGACTTCTGAAATCACACACAAATCGACAAACATGGATTAAAAATTCCAACAATGAGAAAACTAAATGGAATCAAGTTAAAGTGCAAGGTAGACCCAAAATATACAAATGTTATTAATTACAAATATGATTTAAGTGTAGCCCAGGCGATGAAAATCGATTGTAGTCGACGAGCAAATACCAGAATTAATAGGCAAACTAATGTGTCACCAAAAAATGCTTACGCCAATATCCTGCCAATAACAGCATCTAAACATAAAGATTTGATTTCCCTTTATGACCAGAAGATAATTTCTTCGAGATACCACAATTTTTATAAAAATTTAAAGCATACTGCCATCGATAATAGTTTGATGTCCAACGAAGAAGACTGAAGAAGAAGACTGCTTTTAAATGTTTGTAACTAAGTAATATAATTTTTAATTAGATATTGAAGAATAAGTTAAGTAACATTGATAATTTATTATTAAGAAAGTACGATTAAAGTAAGTGATTGTAATATTATTAAAGTAAGTGATTGTAATATTATTAAAACAAATGGTTGAATAACGTAGTAAAAGTAGAAGTTAAACTTACAATTGTGTTGATTAATTTTAGAGTTAGATATTTCTATTAAAAGTTGGTATAGTCTCATAAAAACAATCTTGGCTCAGTTATTTTGTATCATTCCAACTAAAATTTGATTTCGTGAGGAAGAGATGTGAGAGAAATTATATTTTGTTTAAAGTATGGTTGATTATTGTGATAAAAAGAAGCTTTACGTACTTACTATTAACACGGGAATTTTTTTTTGTACGATTTTATTGTTGGTTGTACCTATAAGATTTTTATTAATTCATTATTATTGAAGGTTGTCACTCCTAAAAAATGTTATTTTAACTACAATGACACACTGCTACTTTGTAATATGATTACTGTGATTAAAACGAATCATTAAATTTACCCAACTCTTTTATTGAACTGAAAAAGCTCATCATATTAATAAGATAACTGCAAATTCAATGAGCAAGACCTTTAGAATTACGAAGTAAATTGAGACAGCTACAATATTTTGCCATCTATCATAATTACACTATATTTATTGTCGTAGTTAGATATAAATTATAAATAAGATACTAATTCTATCCTTTTTTAAATAAAATCATTTGGGAATCATAAATTAGAAAGTCCTAAGTAGAAGCAAACATATGGTAGTTGACTCAGTTAGTCATTTATTCTGTGCGAAGTAGATAGTGTCATATGCCGTATTTTTTAAAATATAAATATTTCAGTTAACTGACCCACACAGTTTTCTTCGAAATGCTATTTTGATAAAGTATCGCAAATTTGAAGAAGCTAGCTTTTTTCTTGTAAAAGTTATAACGTTTTTGCGTTATTAACGCTCTCCTGTAAACTAGTGGTTTTGTAGATATACGTTTGTTCTTTGCTGCCGTCGATGTATTACAAAGAGTTCACCTATAAACTTCAAAAAATAAAAAAATTAATTAAGGTTTGGTGTCATTATCAACCTTTAATAAGTCTATGCCAACGCATTTTGGGGGGGTGATTACGGAACTTACATTTTGCAATGCCACAAGAGTGATTTCATTTTTAATTGGAAAATTTCCATAGTTACTATGTATATAAACTACGTATTGAAACTGTCTGTCGAATCCATACAAACTTCTGTTTCGAGTTTTGGCAGGAAAGCGAAAAAGATTGCGTCACCGCATTGTATTATTTTCCAAAACTTGTGTTATTTTCAGTGTTAGTGCATAAAATTGGTGGCATTCTATTCGTTAAGTGCTGGATTACAGGTGTGAATGTGGGAAAATGGTATGATGATGGTGAAACGTTTCTTTTCGTGTTGTTTCCAAAACTCCATAGAAGTTTCAAGTAAAGTTGCCACCACTTTACTAGGAGTATGATTTTGACAAGCCTGACTTGACTATGACTTGACTTGGTGACTTCGACTGTGACTTGACACATATTTGCGTGAAATATCGATAACTTGATAAATTATCAATTACTTGACACTGGCTAAATACACAAAAGTGTGGAGCTAAAACTTAAAAAAAAACTTCTGTTTCTTTCCATTGCAAACAAGTTCTATGACCGCCTAGCTGGTCTTATTATTTTTCATGCATTTGTTGACAACCCAGGTGACTCAAATCGTTGCTTTAAGTCTTATTAATTTAATTCATTAATCATAATCAATTTATTGGTAAAAAATTATATTATACAATTTTATATATACAATTATATATATACAATTAAAAACAAAATTGGGGTTGAGTGTAGTGGAAATTGACAACCCTCCCCCCACTTCGGTCCGTGGGTGCGAACTGCCATGGAAACGTACAAGAACTTGGCCAACCGTTTGATGGAGATATTAGTGACTAGAATGATGGCTTTATTTTACACAAAAAATTAGCATTGCCATTCAACGTGGTAATGCTGCCAGCATTCCGGGTAATTTCAAAAAGCAAATAGTGTGCACGAGGGCCAATTTTAAGAAAATAGTACCTTATCATCCATCTTTATATACATTATCACACTAGCGTCTGCCCGCGGCTTCATCCGCGTGGCCTATAGGAAACAAAGATTTTTTAGAAATAGATAATTCAACCACTCATTTCACCCTTAGGGTTAGATTTTCAAAAAACCCTTTCTTAGTGGATACCTACACTTTACAAAGAACACACCCTCCAAATTTCAAGTCTCTAGGACCAGTGGTTTAGGATGTGCATTGATATTTAAGGCAGTCAGTCAGTCAGGACTTTGAATTTTATATTTACATATATCTGATCTTTTTACAAAAACTTCGTAAGTAATTTGCAAACGAAAATATATGGTTTAGAGTTATAAAATTACATAACTATAACTTATGGAGATATCTTTCCAAGGCCAAGAGTTTAACCCTAAAAAGTTCCCATCTACATAGATACCATTTTGCGTGGGAACCTATTGAATGTAAGTAGAAAAACAAGAAATAAGTAGAGCCAAGGGAATTGTGATGCTTTCTTACAAATTGTCCGTGTAGACATGCTCGCAAATATATTGTTATGGCTTATCATATTGTAGACATAACTTACTCTTGGGACGCTTTGCGAATGGTGCTTCTTGATACTTTCTACACAAACTAGGGAGGGAATGGATGGAGTACAATACAGGAAATGAACTAATTTCGGATTGTGTTGTTTGGTAATATTGAAGTTGGGTGCAGAATCGAGCAAAGTTCGCTCCGATACACCCTCCAGTGCACTAAGTAACAACGTTTAGTATGGTAATACTTCAGTGTAATAAGTGTCGTTTTGTGTGCCGATTTCTCAACCAGGTTTCAATAGTTGGATATAGAAACTTGTTTGTATATTATCCATGTAAATTTTGATTTAAAAAGACTTTTTTTGTATATTATGGCTCACTTTTGTGTATTTAGCCAGTGTCAAGTAATTGATAATTTCTCAAGTTAATCACACTAATATTATAAAAGCAAAAGTTTGTATGTGTTTTTGTGTGTATGTGTGTTTGTTACTCCTTCACGCTCAAACAGCTGAATGGATTTGGATGAAATTCGGTACCAAGATAGCTTATACACTATATTAACATATAGGCTACATTTTATCCTGAAAAAGTGAAATGCTCCCGTGGGATGAGCAAATAATTAAAATACTTTTCATCCGCGAGTGAAACCGCGGGGCGCAACTAGTATATCATATATGTGTCAAGTCTGACTTCACACATATATTGTCCAAGTCATCAAGTCAAGTCATAGTTTAGTCCAGTCAAGTCATACTTCTAGTAAAGTGGTGGCAACTTTACTAGAAGCTTTATGGAGTAACAACACGATATGAAACATTTCACCATCATTATATCACTTTCCCACGCCATGCCTGTAATCCAGCACTTAATGAATAAAATGCCACCAATTTTATGCACTAACATTGAAAAAACACAAGTTTTGGAAAATAATACAATGGGGTAATGCGGTCTTATTCGTTTTTCCGCCAAAAAAGACCAACTTAGTGTTTGATGTAACTGAATGACTGTTTACTTAGTTACTATAATAACTCGTAAGACCAATCTTGAAGATGTACATTTAAGAAATAAATACTATTTCTTATACTTGAAAGTAATAGTTGTAGTATAAGTTGTGATAATACGCATCTTACCTGATCCTATTTGTTGTCTTATATGTCAATTGTCGTGCTTGTTACAGGAAAATATATATTTGTAATTCCACAGAGAGATCAACAATGTCTTACATAATTATAGTTTGACAAGACGAGATGAATCTATTTGTTCTCAAATAGGACTATATGATACTTTCAAAATATTAGAAGTGGATACCGAAAATAAAATTCAAATCATTTCCATCAAAATGAAACACTAAAGATCAAAAATTATTGGTTTTCTTGATGGATATGATGATAGGTATGATTGATGTTTAAATACTATATTCTTTTTTAATTTTGTATTTAAGATGAAATTCCGTGAGGTTCTCGAGTCAATCAATTGCCTTTTATTTTGTGAGAAAATTATTCCACAATTATTTGATTAATAAACATCAACTCTGACTCTTTATAGATGAACGAGCTTCTGCCCGAGCTTCGCCTGCGGCGTGGCCTATGCCCTCTTAAGGGGGAATTTCGAAAAATACTTTCTAAGCGGATGCCTACGTCATAACATCTAACTGCATTCCAAATTTCAGCCCGATCCGTCCAGTGGTTTGGGCTGTGCGTTGATAGATCACTATATTAGTCAGTCAATCAGTCAGTTACCTTTGAGTTATATATATTTAGATTTCCCAGGCCTCAACTTGATCCGTGTCTAAACAAACAACTTCTTACTAAGAATATGACAAACACCAAATATATCCCACAACATACCTCCAAAGCATATTTTACGCACAACAACACCATATCACATGAACGACATGCTTATTCAGTTTACACAAACTTTTCGACAAACATACTTAATTCTTCGACGTAAGACATAACCATAGACAAGAAGAGAAATATAGATGGAACGTTCAAAACAATTAAGCAAAACCACAAGAAATGTAAACACAATCATAAAATTATACCATTATGCTTATAAGAATGAAGAATGAAACATGCTCTAAGTTTTCAAGTTATTTCTGAACATAAAGCAATCTTAAGTATCGTTTTAGTTTATAATTTTCTTAATTAAAACAATAATCGATATCATCCACCAGCGTTAGAATATACTATAACCAGACAGCGCGCATATTAAATGCCGTTCCTGATCTCTGATTCGAGAATAAGACAGGGTAGACTGTCACGATATCTCAAAAAGACGTGCGCAGTGCAGTGTCACACAGAACTTCTGAACCTCAGAATCCAGTGGATTGATCAGGGAACATTGATTGCAATGCAACAGGAGAAATGTTATTCCTAACTTGAATTGAATTTTTTCTGCAAAGTTCGTCTAGGTAGGTACCACCGCTTTGCCAGTTATTCTGCCGCCAAGCAGTATTGCGCAAGCACTGTTGTGTTCCGGTTTGAAGGGCACTGTAGCTTATGAAATTACTAGGGCAAATGAGGCTTTATGACCTGATCTCGCAGTCTAGTAATCTTATTACTAGATTGTGCTGATGTCTCAGGATGACGTGCGCAGTGCAGTGTCATACGAAACTCTATACCTTAAAGTTCCGAGTGACACTGCAACTGATATGGGCAGCCGTGTCGCTTAACATCAGGTGAACGGTTAGCTCGTCACGTCATTCTTCAACATAAAAAAGTAACTATGTCCATAATCTACGTATTGAAACTGTCAAATGCATACAAATTTGTGTTTCTATATGTTGCATTTAATTTTTGTGATCGCCTAGCTAATATACTGTTAGTATTATGGGCAGCCATGACACTTAGCATCAGGTGAAAGATTACCTCTACACGCCAATCGTTTACATAATAGATGTAGAATGGTACCATTTTGCGATGTCGTATTCCTTTTTGTTTTGTTCACCATCTATATATTTTTCTAGTCTTAGGAAACAACGTTCAAAACACGTACAAACTTGCTGTAGCGGTAGATGACATAAATATTTAAGCGTTCAGAAGCCTACGCAACTTGGTTTGCACCAACTTCTGAACTTCACCGACCGCATGCCAAATTCCTGAAAATTTGCCTAACAAACATCGACTCAGGCATTTCTATTGATAAAGTATGCAGGAAGACAGCGTAACACGTCGGAATATAACTAGGTTACTACTTTAGGGTAAGTTTTACTTTTATGATGAGTTTGAGCGTGCGTGAACTTCTCTTTGTTTTCATGCGCATGGAAAGGAAAGGTATACACGGTGGAATTGAATTCGTTCTTTTCCATAAATGTATGTACTCAAACCATGCCATACAATAATAGTACAAGGTGTAATTTAAAAAAAAAATATTTTTATGTAAAGTCACTATAAACATTAATATTTACAGGCACTCTATAAATAAAAAGTTAAAACTAATAAAACATTATTTACAAAATAAATACGCTATCCAACTCACCACCGCGCGGTAGGGTTCCCAGAATACTGGCAGCATTACCTCGCTGAATTAGAAGACTTAGCTTCTGAGCGAAGTATGTGCCAGCTCTGGGATCCCCCGAGGCGAGAACCAAACGAGTCGAAACTTGTTTAATAAATTTTTTTGTGTCGGACGACCACGGGCCTAATGTTTCTACGGCCAGCGCCACAAACTCGTGATTTGCGCTGACCTGTGCGTATTTGCGCCGTTTTTTTATTTGCGCCTGTTCCGCCGCGGCCCCGACGCTTTGAGCCGTGCTGGAGACGTGAGAAGGTGCCAAGGTATCCACACACGTGGCGTCCCAGACAAGTGTGCGTCCAAGACACCACGGGACTAAGGTGGCACCATCCGGTCTCTTGCCGTCGTCTCTCACCAACCCAGTCGGCTCCAGCGTAGAGGGCACGGATGCTGTGGAGAGTGCCCGCCTGACTAAATCATTGATCGCCCAATGACGAAATAGCCGGCCGGCACTCTTCACACATGAGAGCCCATGTCGTCCGAGTCGGTCCACGCCTTGCCCACATTGGCAGTGATGAGGCTCGCACAGCTTAACCCCCAAACGTAAACCCACGGCTACACGTAAGCTGCTGGGGTCTAATACAGTCGCCAAATTGTCGGAGGGAAGAGCACGGAGCCAGTGACCTGACTCTACTTCCGATGAAGCTAGGAGACGTGCTCGATCTGCATCATCTGTCACCTGATCCAATAAAGCCGAATGGGTTAATTTTATGAGTGGAATGTCCCACGCACTCTGTCTCCCCATTTCAGTAGGAACACTGACGCCTTGACAAGAAGCGCACCAGGCCGACAAAGCTTCTGTCTGGCCAGCCACCCGAACATCGGCAATAGGAGTTTTGAGAATCATGCCGATGAGGGTTTGCGAGCCATGACAAGAAGCCAAGAAGGCCGGGAGTGCCACGCTAGATGAACGTCGGACGCCTAGGCCACCGAAAGAAATGGGGAGAGTTGCTTGTGCCCAAGCACGACTATCAAAATGAAGATTTAGAATTTTAGTGACAGTGTCTTTTAGAGTCGAATCGACCAAATCAACAATTGACTGGAAATACCACATAGGGCAACTCCGTAATAAATACATAAATTTTGGGGTAAAAAGACAAAGCCGAAGAATATAAATAGCCATGTGAGGTTTAATTTCAAAAAGACGACCGGAAACGTCATTAAAGTTTTCAATTTTTGAAAAAAAAATTAAAAAATACTTCTTAAAATAACTGGATAACAGCCAAAATGTCTATTTAACGCTACACACTGTGCGGGCACCGGATAAGCACTTTGTAAATGTTTCAAAAGCCTTGTCAATTTCGATTGAACATATCAAGTGCTTTATTACACTTGATATGTTCAATCGAAATTGACAAGGCTTTTCTTTAGAATGTAAATTCGCAGTAATTTGATGATACCTAGATTTAAATTTTATTTTATAAGTACTTTTGGTATTTAGTTATATAGGAGCATTCCATAGCATGGACTGAGACATATAAGAGAGACACTTAAGGAAAAAAAACGAATTAAATAACACCGTGTATATAGTTTATACATATTATAGAGAACTAGAAAGTTGAATTGGACGCTGATATTTTGCTGCATATTTTGTTTTTGCTTTTTGCATTTTTCGTAGACAAATATGCCAATAATTGTTTAAGTATAACAAGCTCTCTATTACAAATTATTACTCCACTAGCAAAGCTAGACAGGGAGCCTAAGCTGATAAATTTGACATTTGCTGCAGCAATTATTGATTATTGTAATTATTGATTCAATTAGTTTCTACATAAGTACTTATTTAGCGTACCTATGTTTTTTTTTAAATTTTAGTGCTAAAGTTTGTTTTTATTGTTGCCACTCACAAAATTATCTTTAATTTACTGTGTTTCTCCATATTTATGTTAGGATAATTTACATCAGAGTCCCAAGATACAGGCTTCGTGCTTAGTTTGGGGCTCATAGTTAAGTATAGTTTGAAGGAAATGTATATTCTTGCACTGTGTTGAACAAATTGTAACATATAATGTTTTTTGGCAATAAAAGTTATCTTATCTTATCTTATCTTAATTACTTTGATAGGTATAACAAATGAAATAATGGGTTATAAACATCTCTACAACGAAAAACAAACCAATTCCTGCATTGTATTCCCAACACGTCACGTATCGAATAAAGAAACCATAACATGAGCACAATAATTGCTCAAAGACCAATTTTTGCCTCGTGATTAATCGCAATAATTAACATGTGAGATCATTCGAATTTGATATTCATTTAGTATTTCAATCAAAAGCGAGTGTGTATATAATAAAAACAGTGTGTCATAACAGTTTATATTATTACGAGCTTCTGCCCGCAGCTTCGCCCACGGCGTGACCTATGGGAAAATAATTCAACTAGCCATTTCACCCTCTTAAGTGTGGAATTTCGAAAAATCCTTTCTTAGCGGATGCCTACGTCATAACATCTACCTGCATGCCAAATTTCAGCCCGATCCGTCTAGTGGTTTGCGCTGTGCTTATTATTATAATTAGTGATCTATCAACATAGATCACTAATTAGTCAGTCAATCAAGTCAGTCACTTTTGAGTTATATATATTCAGATATTAAGCGGAATATTCTCGCGCTCGTTGTTGTGGCTTGTACGCTTATTGATTTTGGCAAGTCATCGACACTAAATTACAAAGGTTTGTGTTAGTGTATATATCAATATCCGACGCATGCCAAGAATATATTCTTACATAACACAGCTGTATTGGCATACAATTCGAGAGGTATTGTTTGTATTGACTAACAACTCCATTTCGAGTAAGTAAATCGTAGCAAGCGAAATTGGATCAGACAAAATCAACGCTTGGTGAAATAAATTACAATTATGTTTAATTTAACGCCTCACTCTTAGTTCCATGTTAAATGTAGCCTATTAAAGAAACGCATCTGAAATTTCTGTAAATTTGCATTGACTCTGTGACTGAATTTTAGTTTCAATAGTTTTATGGTAACGATTCTAATGAGAATAAATAGTAATTTATCATAAGTATGGTATATATTGTATTTAGATTTGTGACTATTATATTAATTGTTTGCGTTTTTGCATACTTAAATATTAACAATAGTACCTACCTGTATTAATAGATAAATATTTTTATATTAAGACACCAAGAGCATGCTTATTATCTTGTGATCCCTTTTTTGTCTCACTAACATTTTTTATGATCAATACTTCTCATGCACATATGTGAATTAAAATAAATAAAATAAATTGTGAAAAAAAGTGAACACAAATTTTATGAATAGTAATAATTAACATTAGCCCAAAGCGAGGATACTATGCAAAGTTAAACCGTACAATTTCTAACCACACTAGTCTCCAAAATTACCCCACTTGGTCCAAGTGTGTCTATTTAAACCGCCCTCTGAAACTTTGCTCATATTTAATTTGGCACCGCATTCACATGAGATTGTTGTGACATGTTAAGTATTATTGTCTGCGTTTGAAACTTTGCTCATTCTCAATGACCTATTTAAAATTTATTGATCATACTTACGTGATTTAGTACATTTTATATCAGAAAATATTTAATCAAAGGATAATTTCAATTATAATAAATAATTGCATTATTTGATCACAGATGATATAAAAAAATAAAACGGTTAATGACTGGGAAGAAAATAACATGCTGAAAGTAAACAAGTTCACAGTAATTGTATTAACTCTATGCTAAATTCACTATAATCGTATTAGCTCTGCACTGTATAAACCATTTATTTTATTTATGTACCATGTTTGTAAAATATATTTATTAATAATAATATGAAAAATTTGAATGACGCATGACAGTTCTCAGATGTGGAACTTACAAGGGCGTTCCTCCAAACCGAACTCTCGACGCATTGTTTCAGACAGTGATCTAAACATTAGAGGCTCACCCTGGCTTCCTTTGTTCTCATAATTGCAACTGTTGAGAACCTCATTGTCGCTGTATTAAACGCTAAATACCCTTTTAGGCTTTTGTTTTTAACGGTTCTCGCTTATTTGGATGACTTTGTAGCGTTTGCTGTTGGTGATTTACGTCACGCTCTAAGTAGAGTTGAGTATGAGTTTGAATCTTGAAATATGATCCTGTTATCTGCGGGAGAATGAATCGAGTAAAAAATAATATTTACAAATATTTGAATTTTAAATTTTACTAAAATTTTGTATTTTGTATTTTCAAGCGTGTGAAGGTGGTCGAGATTTGAAGACTTGTCTTCTCTTTTCTTCTTTACATTGACTTTGAAGCTGTTTTGTATAATGCCTGAAAGACTATTGATTCAAACCATCATTCAATGTATTTAATTCTATCTATCTATCTATCTTAGACGAAAAGTACTTTGCTAGACGGAGAACCGTTTGCTGATTACTTTTTCTCTACTGTATGAATTAAAACAAAAATTTCATTTCTAATCTCACTTTATATTTACAATTTTAATTCCTTAATTTTCATTCATCATCCGGAAAGACACTTCTACAAGCTATTGGGAACGATAAACTTATTTACGAGATCATTTTCTTTCAGTAAAAGTACATTTTTAAAATGTCTATAAAAGCTGGCCATCTTAAAAACAATAAAAAAGAGTGTCTGTACAATTTACAGCTTATACAGTTGAGTCATATAATTTTTTAAGTGATGGAAAAGAATTAGAAAATTATTTTTTTACAGAGAAGCGCAACACTCTCAACATAATATAAGTACCTACATTATTTATTTAAGTTCATGTTAATGTCTTCTTCTTCATCAAGTATTCACTTTGTACTAGTGATGATGATGATGATGTCCTAGCCGATTTTGGCCATGGCAACTGCGTTTAGTTTTTGTGTACTCTCATGTAACTTTTGTTTATTTAAATATCTTTATTCAATCAATATTTATAGTAATAATGTAATAACTACAAGACACAGTCAAATAGCTACTATTTACTTAGAATTTAACAATGTGACTTACAGACTAAAAACGCCTTTATTAAGTCTATTAACAAAAGAAAAAAAAACTTTTAATGCCTTAACACTTTGTAAAACGTAAAGTCAACTAGAAATTAATTCAATGTTCCTACCTTATATTGCATTTTTTAATATAAGGTAACATGGTCTCATGTAACTAATATAATTAAATCTTCCTTATGAAGACCTTTTGCACATTCAGAATATGTATGCACATCGCTGCATCCACTAATGCTATGTATTAACGATAATAAGAAATAGATCAAGTCAAGATGAACGAACAAGCATTAGGCCCGATATAAAAAACCTAAAAAATCGAATTCTTCATGAATCTTAAACACAATTATGTTTTCAGTCCGTAATATACAACGTAGGTACAATAAAATAATAAAAAATGTATGAAAAGTATCAAAAACTAAATTTGAAAATCCGATCTGTTGTTCAATTTCATTCATATCAGCGAGAAATAAAATTTAAACTTCTTTACAACATTCATCAAGACGTCACGAGCAAAGCTTTTGAATAATAAAAATCTTTGCTCCCGCCCCGAAGAACTTTCCGTCGCGAAGATATGCTCCCTCGGTTTTTTATAACTTTATTATAAGAGATGAGAAATAATTTCTTACATTTATTATTATTGCCGAAATCTCGTTTGTCATGCGAATTTGTGATAAACATCAATAATGAAACATTTGCATGTTTTTGAGAGTGTTTTCAATGGGGTGGAGGCTTGTTTTGAAAGGAATTCTGGATGAGGGTGGCATGTTCATGTCTAATAAAATCCTTATAATAATAAAATAAAGATTACAATAACGAATTTCTGGACGATTATATTAAAAAGGCTACGTTTAATTTCTCAATGTAATCCGTATCATTTGTTATTTTAATTTTTTTCAAATATTATCTTTATTTAAAACCTTATATTGTATTCTATGTATGTATTTACAAACAAAAAGTATCTAAATATTGTATCAGTTATCTGGTTCCCATAATACAAGCTTTGCTTAGTTTGGGGCTAGATGGCGTTGTGTGATATGTCCACACATATTATTATTATTTCAATTTATTACAATATTTTTATTGTTTTAATTTTTAAACATTATTATCTTTAAAAAAATCCACAAAAAGCCAAAGTATCAGGCTCAAATTACATTTTGGTCCTTCGAGCTCTTTCACACATAAAAACTCCCACATAACGAGGCTTCTCAACTTTGCCCGTACAAGACATTATCGGAAACTTAAGTGATTAACCATTTTCGTTCGTCTCGCATCCGTAACACAATGGACCGGGAAGTTTTCAAAGGATCCGCATATTTTAATGCTAATGTGATCTCTTGACGGTCTGGCGCTATATAGAAACAATGTGGTGACAAGCTTTACTGAAGTGAACGCAGTGTTTTAAGAGCTGTGATAGCTTGGAGCCATACCGCTTTTCCCTTTTTTGTTTTCCTTATTTAATCTATTTTTTAAAGAGGCTTTTAACAAGGATTGTGTGAGCTGTATCCTTACTTTACATACATACACTCTATTTATAAAAGACAAATCAACAAAGAACAAATAAAAACAATTAAGCATGACTTATGGGCTGGAGACAGGGTGTCGCCAGCTCATAAATCATATGAGCTTCATTTGTAGATACAAGACAAAAAATATTTAAGAAGCTCACATCGCATGCACCGCCAACCAATAACACCATGGTCCTCAAAAAAGTTTTAATCTTTCTGCCTGGTTTCGGACACATTCCATCAGTATGTGATACACGCCTTTTGGTTTGTCACATATCTCGCAATTAGGCAACGTAACTTTACCCATCATGTGTGCGAATACCTTCTTTATGTCTTCCATTGAATTGAAAATCTAAAGTGAATCTCTTCATTTGAATAGCGCAAAGACAAGTTAATGCCAAGGAAGTCTTTCTTTGAGATTGCATATCACTCCCAAAACGGTCTTGCTTGGGTACCTAAAATGAATCGTGTGCTATTCCACCGGGACATTCCTGAAGCAAAATTGCAGATAGTGTTGGTAGTGACGTCGACTTATGATCCTTGGGTTCGAATCCTTAAATAAAATTGAGAATATTTTGTAATTTTTTTATTTTAATGGCGTGACGAGCTTACCGTTCGCCTGATGTTAAGCGACACGGTTGTCCATATCATCCATATCAGTTTCAGTTTCACTCGATACTCTAAGGTATAGAGTTTCGCTTGACACTGCACTGAAACATCATATCTTGAGATATCATTATAATCACATCAATAAGATTACTAGAATGTGAGATCAGCTTGGTGATTATGTAACTCGATTGCAACCAATAGAAACACAAATTTGTATGGATTTGACATAGTTAGTATGGAAATTTCTCTTTTAGTATTAAAATTCTCATGAGTGTGATTCATTTTAAATTAATATATCCCCGACTGTTACTAAACCTCCTCAGGAAGAGCATCGGATATGCTTGAAACCTGGTCGAGAAATCGACTTACTATTCGTGAGTAACAGTCGGGGATATATTAATTTGAAATGCATTGCAATCAAAGTTTCATAATTACTCTTCAGGTTATAAAGTCTCATTTGACTACAGTGTCTTTCAAACTGGAACATAGCAGAGCTTGCGCACTATTGATTGGCAGCTGGCAAAGCGGCAGTCCCTACCTAAACGAACTTTGCAGAAAACTGTTACCACTTACAAAAACTTTAATAAAAAAGAACATCGTGGTGGTAAGACATTTTCTAACTTAACCTCAACTATTTTAAAACAAGAGATAGCCACATGGATGCAGCGGTTACAGTGATCTTATCAAAGACACCATTTAATATTTATTTAACTAGATTTAAATAATGATGATATCTCAGACAAAATTTCTTTACAGGATATAACACCACGCTGCTTCTCTGCTGATGTTATGACGTAGGCATCCGCTAAGAATGGATTTTTCGAAATTCTACCCCTAAGAGGGTGAAATGGGTGGTTGAATTATTTTCCCATAGGCCACGCCGCGGGCGAAGCTGCGGGCAGAAGCTCGTAAGATAATAAAGGCACTTGTAAAGATAGAAAAATTACACAAATTATCTCCATATACTTAGTTACCTATATGTAAAAAAAAGGAGTACTGACTATCCCGATAGCTCAGTTGGTAATGACCCTAACTTCTGAAATGTGGGTTGTGGGTTCGATCCCCACAATTTACAGTTCAGAATTCAGGTATGTGTTAACTTTTTTTTGTTGAAGCTCCCCGGAAAGTGGAATAGGTGGTAGGACTTTACTGCAAAGTTCGTCTAGATAGGAACCACCGCTTTGCCAGTTATTCTGCCGCCAAGCAGTAGTGCGCAAGCACTGCTGTGTTCCGGTTTGAAGGTCACTGTAGCTAGTGAAATTACTGGGCAAATGAGACTTTATGATCTGATCTCACAGTTTAGTAATCTTATAACTAGATTGTGCTGATGTCTCTGGATGACGTGCGCAGTGCAGTGTCACGCGAACCTCTATACTTTAGAGTTCCGAGTGACACTGCAGCTGATATGGGTAGCCGTGTCGTTTAACATCAGGTGAACGGCTAGCTCGTCACGTCATTCCTTAACATAAAAAAAATAATAGTAATAATATTTTCATGCCCCTACTTTTTCCGAATAACTGAATCGGTTGATAAATGACGGAGATCTTTGGTAAAAAACATTTAAACAAATATAACCGTATCAAAAATCTCCTCGTTTTTGAAGTTGGTTGAAAATAATACAAAATTTAACACAATAATAAAAACCATAATATCGCGTTCCGTTCGAATATAAACCAAAGATTTAATGGCTCGAATCGTTCCTGTGCGTTTAAGCAATCGGACTGGAAGCGAGATAAATTAGTATACCCTCCCGACGCACTAGATAATGAAACAGTACTCTGACTAATAATTTTGACTGGCCCGATAGCTCAGTTGGTAGTAACCCTGCCTTCTGGACTGTGGGTTGTGGGTTCGATCCCCACCCAGGACAAACATTTGTGTTATGAACATCGATGTTTGTTCTGTGTCTGGGTGTTATATTGTATTCTATGTATGTTTTTTTTTTTTACTTCAAACTTGTCTAGCATTTGACCGCGCTCTCACCTGATGGGAAGTGACGATGCGATCGAAGGTGTAGCATGCTAGCCAAATCTATAATAGCTGTATTTACAAACAAAAAGTATCTAAGTATTGTATCAGTTATCTGGTTCCCATAGTACAAGCTTTGCTTAGTTTGGGACTAGATGACGCTGTGTGAAATGTCCACAGATATTTATTTATTTTAATTGAAAGGACTAGAAAAATCTATACTAATATAAATCTATACTAATTATAAAGAGGAAAGATTTGTATGTAAATATGTTTGTAACGAATTGGCTCAAAATGTACTGGACCGATTTTAAAAAATTAATTACTATTTGGATGCTACATTATCATTTATTAGTATAGGCTATATGAATTGACGGGGGCAAGTTGGCTGGACTGCAGTCACGACCCCTTTTTGCCCCGGTACGGCGGACGAGGGCTCACGGGGGGGTTTTAGTGGGTTCGAGTCCCACAAACCCACAGCCACCACCCCGTAGTGGCAAGGAAGTGCGAGGGCATTTCCCCCTCTCAAAAAAAAGGCTATATAAATTGCAAGAAAAATGTTTAATCCACAATGTTTAAAAAAATTAATGTCCACCCGTACATGCAAGTCGGGACGGGCGCTAGTCACACTAATCACACCAATATTATAAAGGCGAAAGTTTGTACGTGTGTATGTGTGTATGTTTGTTACTCTTTCTCGCTCAAACCGCTGAATGGATATGAAATTCGGTACCAAGATAGCTTATACACTGGATTAACATATGGGCTACATTTTATCCCGGAAAAGTAAAATTTTACTGTGGGATGAGCAAATAATTAAAATACTTTGTATCCGCGGGTGAAACCGCGGGGCACAACTGGTAATAAATAAAAGTCTACAAATAAAAATAAAGTAACAGCAAAGCAAGTTGTAATGGCAGCGGGCAGGCCAGATCGTTCACAGAAATTACAATTGATGGGAAATAATGGGTCTCAAGTGACGACCATGGACCCGAAGACGCAATGTAAGCCGGCTTTCGACTGGAGATAGCAATAAAAAAATAAAAACAATACAACAAGAGAATAGAACTTTCTTTTTTTAAGTCAATTGAAAAGTTTGTACTATACATTATTCGCAAAACCACTAGTTTATGTACTTTTAAAAAAACGTGTGAGCTGTACTACTGTTTATAAGAACTACGGTGCTCCCAGGGGTGAAATCGCAAACGATCCCAAGATCAAAGTGTTTCTGCATAATACTTTAGAACAATGACATTTACCTTTGTTAGGATTCGAGGTTTGTTAGCGACAAGGCCGCCTTTAGATGTATTACTCGTTGGATGTATGTGAAACGAGCCTCAAAGGTAATGAAGTGGTAGAAATGTTCCAAAGGTAAATTTTGCGATTTTAATATAAGAAATCTGAATTTTTTTTTTGTTTCTTAGTATCGGGCTTGAAAACCATTTTTGTTTTATGATTTTCAATGTAAACGTAAAGCTATACATTGATTCATTTCATGTTTGCTGCGACTTGTCATGGATGGTCAAATCCGAAAGTTACCAGATCATAACGCTTTTTTTTTACGGTATCACTATTATACTAGAATAAATTACTTAGTTAAGTTTGATTCGGTTATTCTTATGTTTTCTTATATTTCCTATTTATAGATGTGATTTTTTAATGGCTGGATAAATGATATTTAACTAACAAATTACAATCTGACTAAATCAAAAGTACCATTTAAATATATATGACTCAAAGGTGACTGACTGACTGACTGACATAGTAATCTATCAACGCACAGCCCAAACCACTGGACGGATCGGGCTGAAATTTGGCATGCAATTGGCACCCTTAAGAGGGTGAAATGGGTGGTTGAATTATTTTCCCATAAGCCACGCAGCGGGCGAAGCTACGGGCAGAAGCTCGTTATATTATATATACCATACAAAATTATTCTTTTTTTTTTACTGTGTTTATTTTTATCTTATGATTTAATCTGATTATTGAAAAATCGCGCCTTACAGTTTTTTAATACGAAAATTTTTACACGTCACGTCAATCACTTAATCAATTTATTAGGATCCGTCGATTTCAATTTATAAATAGCATTTATGCTAGTGCCGTAGTGTCTAAGCCCAGTTATTTACATTTCACCTTATACTACATTTTCGACAAGAAAAAGGGCTAAAAATTGGCAATAAATCTTTTGACTTAAATTTTTACTATAAATAAATAAATAAAATAAATAAATGGTAAATATTATATTTAATAATATAAAATACCAACCATGAATCTTGTAAATTATAACCAAAAAATTCACCACAGACTGCGCACAAAAACAACATGCAAAATCGGACCTTCCGTAATAATGCGAGGCTTTTCCTAATCAGATGCGGAAATTCCCGAGGCTGTGTCACGTCGGAATATCTACTGTCACGTGTGGACATTCCTATGTCACGTATGTTACATGAAAATATACCAGTGTTGCCAGCCTCGAACAATTACTATATTTTGAAATAGGTATGGACAGGTAAAACATTTCGAAGCAGGAGTGGCAGGTAAATTAATTAGATTAGGTTAGGTTAGTTAATAATAATAATAATAATAATATTGACAGCCTCTATAGTGTGGTGGTTGAGCTGGTCGGCTCATAACCTGGAGGTGGCAGGTTCAATTCTCGCGGCAGGACAAGTATACGTGCACAGAAAAAAAAGCGCAAATATTTTTCTGAGTCTGAGTATTGTGGGACCATGGTCCTCGTAGTACCTTGATCCGTAGATACAGGGAATCCTAGTTAAGGTCCAGGATCTATTTATGTGATCATTGGGCGTTATTGTTGTTATTGCCATTACGAGAGACTATTGCCCGACAATTTTACCTTCCAAAAAGGCCAAAATTTCCGTGGGTAAATTAAATTTACCATCAAGCAAAAACGTACCCATCACTCTATACCATAAAAAGCAAATTGCCCCACACCGTGGCTACAAAAACATGCGCAAACATTCCATTGCTAATCAGGAGCGGAACTTCCTCAAGGCAGTTTGTCACGCCAGAATATCAACTGTCACGTGACCAAGATTTACTGTTGCGCAGGATAATTCTTTGTGAGATATTTTTAGTGAGTTCTGAGTACATGTAGATAGGACAAAAAATATGTAGCTGTAATATGACATTTATACGTATTTAGTTGACTGGTGAAAAATCCTAATAGTACAATAAGTATAAGCGTGCACTGTGTCAAGAGTGTGTCAAGAGTTGAGAAAATGGTTTGGTAACTCATGACTTGTCATAGCCTCACTAGATGGTAGGATATTTCTGCAAAGTTCGTCTAGGTAGGTACCACCGCTTTGCCAGTTATTCTGCCGCCAAGCAGTAGTATGCAAGCACTACTGTGTTCCGGTTTGAAGGGCACTGTAGCTAGTGAAATTACTGGGCAATTGAGACTTTATGATCTGATCTCACAGTCAAGTAATCTTATTACCAGACTGTGCTGATGTCTCAGGATGATGTGCGCAGTGCAGTGTCGCTTGAAACTCTATGTTGTAGGGTTACGAGTGACACTGTTCTGTTATAAGCGGCCGTGGCGCTTAACATCAGGTGAACGACTAGCTCGTCACATTATTCAATAACATTAAAAAAAAAAAATTTCACGCTGAATCCAACGATACCCATGTCATTTTGTGAAAAAAATCAGTTAAACACTTTTTGTTCTCACCCCTTCAATTTAAATCAAAACCCTCATTAAAAGTTATCCTATTCCATTATACAAACACAGTTAACTTAGTTTACGTATATTTACTACGCTTGTTAAATAATTTTAATAACACCTGTACCAGTAATCCTCCATTAAAAATTAAGGCAGCACTCTAAACCAGCAAATTGTGAAAAACGTTGCAATTAAACTTTCATAATTGCTCTAACAACGGGATTATCCTCGTAACGGCCTGACGTTATGTCCACCCTAACAACATGGTCGCAGTGGTTTGCTATAATAACAGTATGGGTAGTTACGTCATACCTTCAGAATGGTTTTTTGTTTTATGACTTTGACATTAGATTAATATTTAATGTAGTCTTATTAGTCAAATATTTATGGCTAGATTATAGTACAACTAGAATGCCTGTTTTAAAGGTAGTCTAGGAAAAGGAATTTAAAAAATTTAAGTCGTACGTCCCTAAAGTCAGTACATGTTTTAGTTAAGCTACTGTGAAAAGTGATCTATATAAAAAAATACTACTGTAGTTTATTTTATATAGGCACACAAAACAAATTATAATAAATGACTCATTCATAGACATACTAATGAATGATGATGTGGATTGTAATTTAAGACTTATGTCGTACACAAACAAATGCAATTTTAAAATGACTAGATAAACAAATTTAAAAAAAAAAACAACAATACTAATATTATTAAAACTGACGTGAGTAGTATTCATAACTACAACTATTACACAGCTAACACTCACGAAATACATTCGAATAACTCGACCGGTGATCGAGCAATATAAATTACCTTTGGGGGCGAGTTGGCTGGACTGCAGTCGCGACCCCTTCTCGCCCCGATACGGCGGACGAGGGCTCACGGGGGGGTTTTAGTGGGTTCGAGTCCCACACACCCACTGCCGCCTGCGAGGTCATTTCCCCCCCTCAAAAAAAAAATATATAGATGACCATCATCAAGGAGAGGGAAAAACAATATTAGTCATCATCAGCCCAATACTTTCCCACCACTAGGACACGGGTTTCTTCTCACTGAGAGAGAGCATGTCATCATCAGTTGATTATGATTATAATTATAGATATTATATAATATATAATTATAGATATAGTTGACACGTCATGTCCCTTTTTTGTGGTTCTTGAAGATACCGGATTCCTCAAGATGGTCCCTTTCGCCATTGTAAAAACGAATGCTGATTCCTCACATAACATGAGTAAACGGCGCAAGGTCGAGCGAGATTCGAACCGGTGTGCATCAGCTTGAAAGTTGCATGGGCACCCTAGCCACTGATTTCAATACTGTTGTAAAAAAAAGATAGTAAAGGCACTTACCATTATAGGCCACGCGGGTGAAGCCGCGGGCAATAGCTAGTATTTTATATTCATGATGTTCAATTTTCCGTTTTGTATCTTTTTTTTATATTCACTTACAGCTCCTTCTAAATATATTATTATAATGTTATCTTACTAATTTTATGAATGGAAATATACAATAATTACTTTTGCCAAAAACTACATGATCACAGTTTTAGTTGGCTATTGATTCTGTTTCTCATGCTATTCGAATCAAAGTAATTCGTAGAACCCATACTGTTACTATACCAACGTCGGAACAAAGCTTCCTCCCCTAAGAATGAATTGCACAAAAATCTCTGCGCACTTCCTGTGATATAATTAAAGTGACTCGAAAAATAGTTTGGTGATAGTAAGAAAATGTCTTTAGTATCGAGGATATAGAGATGCTCATTCAAAAGATGTCGATAAAAAATCATGGAAATTCAATACTCATTTTGTGCATTGATGTTAGTCGTTAAAAATAGAAATACATAACTAATACACAATTTGTATTTTGATGTTATTTTTGTAGATTATTTTTTCCTAGATTGATGGATTCAATCCAAGGCTAATGACGCGAAATTCAAAATCAAACAAAATTCTGGTTTAAGATTCTTTATTTTTTAAAGAATAGCTGCTCACTCGCTGAGAAATTATAGCTAGTTAAATATGTGATATGGTACATAATTTTCCTATGCAGGCGTAAATGCAGAAACAAATTATTGTATAAGGTAGGTAAGCAAAAAACTATTCAACACAAGTCTGGCCAAAGATTATGTAGGTTACAGAAGTAAAGTAGGATCACTCAAAATATGGATTTTCCATAGTTTTTTAAATGATTGGAATGATTTAGCCTTTTTAATAGAAAATATTAATATGCCTCATGTCTTGATGAATAAATTCATCAAAACATGAGTCAAAAAGTTACCTAATACATTTTATAAGCATCTACATTTTCTACATTCTATTGACGTAAAACTCCTATCCACATAATTTTTATATGAAAATAAAATTTTATATAATTATAAAAAAATAACACCTCAGGTGGCAAGCGCGTCCTAAATACACAAGAGAATAGGAAAAATATGACGTAAAGTACAAGCTTAAAATACACAGGTAGCATGCATGACCTACCTTTATTCCAAAATAATACCCGTTACGTAAACGAAAAACAAATAAAACATTTTACAGGCATAACGAAGAACGCTTTGTATTTCTTTCCTGATGGGATATTTTATTCACCGATTTAATTTTGCATTCATGAACTTTGCGAAATGTTTTTCCTGTGGTTAAAATTACAAAGAGGTAAAAATATCGATATATCACGGGGGAAACATTTGCAGTTTATCGATAAATATCTCGTCTTTAGTTTCCTTGAAGAATATCATGTATTATAGATACACATGTATTTGTAATACATCTTTTTTAGCCCTTCGCTCAACGCATATTCATCCAAAACTTTGTTTTTGTCTTTTATGACTAATGAACTGCATTTTACCGATAAGTATATGGAATGAGAATTTTTAATATTTGCGTTTTTGCTTGCTGCGCCAAATTGTCTACTGTGTTTAAAAAGGTTTAAGTTATTTTCGTAAAGCATAGGATGTTTGTAGACTTCGTACACTTCAATATCAATTTAGTCTGCCTTTCACTGCGACGTGTACAACAAAAACAACGCGCGCAAAACAAGATTTTGACAGTTTTTAATTAATATATACTTATTTATATTTTTCAACACGAAAACTATACAGTATTCAAATTTTTGTTATAATTACACAAATTTTGTTTACGTAAAATTATCTTCGACAGAAACCGAATAAAAAAATCCTAATTTTTTTGGAAAATTGCGGCTTTTTTCATTCTAGCCATATTTTTTTACGGCGAACTTTATATGTCGACTAGCCAGATAGCTCAGTCGGTAGCAGCTTTGCCTTCTGTAGATTTTGGGTTCGATTCCCACCCAGGATAAACATTTGTATGATGAACATCGACGTTCTCACAACACCAAGACACAGAACAAGTCTTTACGCTTTTTTCCGTGCACAAATACTCATTCTGCCGCGGGATTCAAACCCGTCGCCTCCGGGCTATGAGCCAACTTGCTCAATCACCACACCACAGAGGCTGTTGCGTCTATGTCTCGTCTATGTCTAGTTTGATCATAATATCATCGTTGTCAGTATAAAACTTGCAATTTCATCTTTAGTCAATCAAGTTCTATCTATCGATTCAAATCATTATAAACCATTCCTACATGCTCAAACGCGGCGTCACCCAATAACTGCTAAAATGTGCCTGTATAATAAAAATCAGTATCAAAGCTCTAATTTTTACGGAAAGCCAAAAATATTTAAAAGTAGCTACTTCAACAAGCATGCAGCTGATAAAAATAATATTTACCTCAAATAAGACAGTGTTTCTCAAATCAAAATGTACATAAGTTATTTTACTTACGTATTAATAATGATGATTATGATGATGACGATGATCATTAAGATTGTGATGGCACTCATGATTAAGTAGAAAAAAGAGTGGAAAAGAGTGAACGTGAAACGTAGAAGTGACTTTTCTGCAAAGTTCGTCTAGGTAGGTACCACCGCTTTGTCAGTTATTCTGCCGCTAAGCAGTAGTGCACAAGTACTGCTGTGTTCCAGATTAAAAGGCACTGTAGCTAGTGAAATTACTGGGCAAATGAGACTTTACGACCTGATCTCAATGAAATTACTAGACTGTGCTGATGTCTCAGGATGATGTGCGCAATGCAGTGTCACGTGAAATATCTTAACCTAAAAAAAATAATAAAAAAATGCTTCCTTCGTGTAACTTAATTTTCTAAGCTTCATAACTGTCCTCCACATACAAAAGTTAACGAATGTCGAATAAAACAACAGACCAGCAAACGTCAGTACTGCGAAGAGAGGAAAACCAATTTTCGCGCGCTATCCGTGAATGAAACTCGTTTGCGACACAAGTTTTAAAACTAACAGATTGTTAGGCCCAGCGTAACTTGCAGGACGCATTTTGGTACTTCTAGTTTAAAAAGAAAAACAATTATAAATGAACTAAAACTATTACACGGCTAACACTCACGAGATACAGTCGAATAACTCGTCAGAGTAGTCAGTAAGAGCCAGCGTCGAGCCGCCACCGCCGCCGCGCGTACTCCTTGAGGATGGGCATCTATATTGCCCGAACACCGGTCGAGTCTGACTCTAAGTCGGCGCCGAGCCGCCACCGCCGCCGCGCGTACTTCTTAAGAATGGGAATCTATATTGCCCTAACACCGGTCGAGTTATTCGACTGTATCTCGTGAGTGTTAGCCGTGTAATAGTTGTAGTTATGAGTACTACTCACGTCAGTTTCTATAATATTATCAATTATAAATTCTTCAAAAGCATGTTATGTACCTATATGGAAAGCAGATAAGGAATTTAATTTTAAGGTATATCTTATCTAATCTTTGACTTGTGGCGTACTAACTAAATTATTATGTGAACCATTTGTAGCTGTGTAACATGTGTGAAAGAACAATATATTTTATTATACACAACAACAGTGATTTTATTCCATATCTATCTTCAAGTACCACCTATCAGGAAGGTTCAGACAGCAGGGACCGCAATGGTTCCTCAGACTATTCAACTTTATAGTCAAAGCATTGAGTACAATTACAATAACTTTATGTATAGAGGAATAATTGGTCCATTTTTACACTTTAATCAAGTCGACATTTCTTAGTGAGATATCCACTATCTTGATGGCAAGATACTCGTAGACGATGGTGTCTGCAATGGAGCATGCTCACCTAAAAATAGACTTATTCACTCGGGACTTGAACACGCCCCAATTTCATTGACAGACTCAGGGAAAAAGTCACTTCTTTCAAAGATTTAACAGCATGTAACTCTTTGTACAATATAATACTTAAATGATGACATCATTTTATTAAGTTTACTGTTTATATCGTTCAATAATTATATCATTTACTATTTATATTGTGTATTACTTATATCGTTTACTAATTATATTGTTTACTACTTATATTGTTCACTAGTTATATTATTTACTATATATATAGCGTATTACTTATATCTTCTACTAACTATAAGGTTTACAGTTATATCGTTAACTAATTATAAGGTTTGCTAATTATATCGTTCACTAATTATATCATTTACTATTTATATCGCGTATTACTTATATCGTTTACTAATTATATCATTTACTATTTATATCGCGTATTACTTATATTGTTTACTACTTATATCGTTCCCTTATTATATCATTTACTAATTATATCATTTACTATTTATATAGCGTATTACTTATATTGTTTACTACTTATATCGTTCCCTTATTATATCATTTACTATTTATATCGCGTATTACTTATATTGTTTACTAATTATATCGTTTACTACTTATATCGTTCGCTACATATGCAGCCAAACTGCGCTAGACTTTACAAATAGCCGAATACAATTTCAATCACGCTTTTGTGTCAAGCGTGGTCTGAAAGCCGTTTTCACTGACTTTTTATAAAAACCTCTTTTGAGCTCCGCCAAAATCTGTCCGTTTAAATTTTCCACGTATAAGCTGTTTGGATTGCTGGTGTTTTAAGTCTTTTCAGCTTGTGTGACAAGTGAGTTTTTGAACGAAATAAATTGAATTTTTTTAATGAAAATATGTTTTTTTCTTTCATTGTGTTTAATTGCACAGACATACACAGAGAAACTTTCAGCTTTTATATAATAGGTCCATTAGATTGTCTAAAATTTTCTAAGTTGGGAAAAGCTTTAAACATTCATGGATCCGAAAACAATTCAAAAGTGATATAAAATGAATGATTGATGAATCAAACTCATGAATTGTCATCAGTTAGATAAGTCTGTATAATTATTTATAATTTTTTTTTAAATTTAAATTCGTGGCCTACACCAAAAAACAAAATAATCCACAATTTAGACATTAGTAATTTTTAACTATAGCTTTTTTACTCATAAATAATCCTCCGTACTCATGAATCTGACACAGGATAAAGGAAATATTCACAAACAACCATTTACAATGAGAATTGCCCGGTTTAAAAAAGCATAAATTTGTAGTATTATCAGTAATTCTCGCATCGGTGGTTTGCGAATTGTAATTTTTCATCCATTTTATTCGGAGATGAATTTTTATTTCGGGAATTTAATACCGCTTTTGGTGTATTGAGAAATTGTAAGCTCAGAGCGTCTATTTCCGAGAATTCGTATATAAAAACTCCCAATACAACTAAATTAAAAACTCAGGTCAGTCCAGTGAGTGTATTTATTCATTTATTATTCCTAAGGTAATTTATTCTTAAGCATTACATACAGATATAAAATGCTATTGATTACCTTAAAAATAATAAATAAATAAATGTAATAAATAGTAATATTAAACCTAAAAAAAACTTCGATTTAAGATTGGAAATAAATAGGTGAATAATAGGCCCTAGGCCTAATAATAACGCCCAACGATCACATACATAGACCCTGGACCCTAACTAGGATTCCCTGTATTTAGGTTCCCAGGAACTACAAGGACCATGGTCCCACAACACCCAGACACAGAACAAGTATTTGCGCTTTTTTTCTGTGCATAAATACTTGTCATGCCGCGCGGATCGAACCCGCCACCTCCGGGTCATGAGCCGACCTAATCAACCACCACACCACAGAGGCTGCATAAATAAGTGTAGATTCAAGGAAAAACACTTCTGGTTAGAAAATTGTTATAATAGTGTAAGTTGATTATGACCAAATATCCGTACTTGGACAAAAACAACCGCATTTCCATTTAAGGCTTTTAATGCGATATTTTTCTTGATATCGAAGAAACCTTGAGCCTGATATTCAAGCACATGTTCAAGTATTAGTACACGTGTGTAGTCCCCAGATCAAACGTGATGCCGCATGAATATCGGGCGTTGTAAGTATTATAATAATATCGGGTGAGCTGCGCTAGGATTTACCAAACAGCAGAAATGGGAATAAAGTGGTTTAGCCGGAATTCTAAAAAAATATTTCCTTATGTTATTCGAAAAAAAAATTATAATATACAATCAAACGGACTTATTAGTGAAGTTCGATAGATATTATATTAGTCACATCATTTGAAGATATAAGTATAATTACAGTACGATTCTATCTTGTCGTAAGGAAACTACACATTGTAATTATACTTATATCGAAAATGATGTGAAGATAATTATATAATGCGTATTTTAAAAGCAGTGTAACTATTTAAATTACTCCGGAGACTATTTTGAATGTATTGTTTTGTTCAATCCGTACGTCAAAAATTTCTAAAGAGGCGTTTTTCAGTATTAGAAAACTATAAAAATCCGGTCAAAATTCATTTTTATCGAAAACCTACATATTAAATCTGCACAATTATTTGTCTAAAGTTAAAAAAAAATTGTTTATTTAAGTTGCCTTATGGTAAATACGTCACATTTATCTTTATTAACTAGATAATAAGGAATTCATTGAACACCACAAATACGCCGAATAGCGTTACTTGATTTTTGTTACACTTTTGTAAAAGTGTCCGGATATCCCCATTCCGGCTACTGGTCGAATATTAAACTCTTCCGAATAGTATTCCGTTTTCACAAACAAACCATAAATTTGGAGATTCAAAAAGCTTTTATCTCTTTGTTTGCCGGTTGTTTGGCCGACACTGTCCTTGTTCAACGTAGGAACTCGTTCATAATAGCGCAGTTTGATACCGTCCGGTTTGTTTTAATTATAAATGACGACTAACTGGTGATGCTTAAGAATTAATTTAGTAAAACGTGTAGAAATGAATCTTTAGATGGTTCATATATACCACCAGTGGTTTTGGTTTACACGACCTTGTGAAATGACTTCAAAGTGATAATTAAACTGCAATTTTTGCTATGTTAATTGAATATATTTATATCTTTGCATTTTTTTTTTGTAACGTAAATAGAGGGACAAGCTGACGGCTCGCCTGATGGTAAGAAGCTACCGCGCCTGTAGACACAAGACTACCAATGACTGCCAATGCGTTGCCTATACACCTTTTAAGACTCTATTTACCCGAAGTTTGAACACATGACATTGTAGTTATCTTTAGTACTGAAGAAAATTCAGTAATTTTAATAACAGATATTAGTTTAACCAATTTCGTAGTTAAGAGATAAATAAAACAGAAAACAATAAAAAGGGAACTTAATCAAAAATTAAATTTGAGTATTAATTAATAATTATTATTAATTTAGATTGAGCATTGCCATTCAACGTGGCAATGCTGCCAGCATATTGGGCATGTTGCCTACTGGCAGTGGTTTGTTTGAAGTTCCCTTTTAATAGTTTTCTGTTTAACCAATTGAGTTAGTAACACGAATACATTCTTGAAATCTACAGAATATCAAAAAAATGCTAGGTTAGTAACATTTTTATCAAACCATTATTCTGCCATCACGATGGGATCATTTACATTTATTTAAATTTATGTAATTCTTTTCATGTGTGTATTTCCTTAAAAGTATCTACAGTTACAGAAGTACTTAAAAAGGTAATACCAGTAAAAGTATTACACCGTCCAAATTTCACGAGTGATAAAACTACAGAAACAGCTATCACTGCGCAGTGAAAATAATCTTAACGTGTTTGCAACCAAAACTACCAGGGAACAATAAAATGTCAAGAGTTATCAGTCAGATTCGAGTAGCAGAAACAGCGATAAACAGAACAGCGTTGTATCGATGGAAACAGTGAAAAAAGTCCACGTGTTGCAACGATCCGCATTAAAACCGGGCCTGTATTTAATTTTACCGCGAAAATTCAAACTAAATATGACAAGGAACACTGAGTAATTTTCACAGAGGAATTTTCTAGGCTTTATGAACCATTCGGTCTAAAAAAGATCTCTCATAGATACCATTGTGTTCCTGTCATGACATGATCATGGTAAACTCATCGGCACGTGAACATTATGCAATTCGAACTGAGCAAGAAGGTCTGAAGTGACCAACCATCAATCGATATTATCACATAAATAATTATTACACTTTCAATGAATAGAATTCAAACCTCGAGTACTCTCTCTATTTAGCTATATCATTAATGTCGTTTAACGTTACAGCCTAACTTCTAACGAGCGTCGTAAACTCGGTATTTGCTCACCTCCGAGGTAAAAATGTACGGGTTTTATCGTAAAATCTTATGATGTAACTCTTTCCCAGTTCTGATGTCCTGGTAGGTGCGGTGTTTATGGCCTCGATTAACTGTCTTGTTTATTTTGCTTGACGCTTGCGTAAATTGGGGGTTTTGAGATGAAATTGCTGGCTGTATTGTTAAATTAAATATACAAGAGGATTTCTTGTGATAGTATTTATAAATGCTATAATTTTTTTCTTACATATCTGTTGAAAACTAATGACATAGGCGTTAGTGAAGAGAAGTATAATGCTATACGAGGCTGTATTGAAATGAACAGAACAGATAGCTGATGGGAAAGAAAGGTGATCGAGTGGCATCTGTGAACTGAAGGGCGTAGGCCAGCTCCTCTATAGGTGGACCGACGACCTGGTTAAAAGCAGGGAGCCATTGGCTGCAAGAGGTATCCAGCCACTCTAAGGCCGTTTCCAAGCTGCTGATATGATATAAACATATATTAGGTGCCTATAGCTTACATGACGTAGCTATAGTCTTTCTCCATATAGGTACCCCCTGAGCTCAACATATACAACGTTTTCCTGCAGTTTTTAGTCAATCTGCGTATACAATCGCTGAATCTAACCGGAGACGTTTTGCTAAATTGTGGTCTGTAATCTAGAGCGTGTATGTGCCAACGGTTTTCGGTCGTCAACCACTTGCATGACCATATAAATCACTTATGATTTATTTCTTCCAAGAGACACTGAATTATATTTTTCTTTCTCAATTCATTAAGAGGCCATCGTCAAAATATGATGGTTTTAGCGATAAGTTCAAATTCGGGGTTTTTCATATTTTATGTTTTCCAATTTATTAGTAATACGCAATATTGTTAGAACAAATGATTAGTTTTTGATAGCCTCTGTGGTGTGGTGGTTATTTTTGTTGGTTAAGTGGCAGGTCGGCTCATGACCCGGGGGCAGTAGGTTCGATTCCTGCGGCAGGACAAGTATTTGTACACAGAAATAAAAAAGCGCAAATACTTGTTCTGAGTCTGGGTGTTGTGGGACCACGATTTTCGTAGTTCCTGGGTCCCGAATATAGGGAATCCCAGTTAGGGTCCAGGATCTATGTATGTGATCGTTGGGTGTTATTATTATTATTAATTCTACAATTTATTTATTGTCTACAGGTACAGTTAACTCACTGAAGTCCTTGCAGATCCATGTCCCGAAAGCTGTTCTCACTGGCACCAGTGCTGAGCTCATGTGCACTTACGAGCTTGAAGGTATATGATAACAGTAAAACAAATTTGGACATCTGGGGGGTGATCACGAAACTTTGATTGCAATGCTACAGGAGAAAATTCCATACTAACTATGCACATAAACTGCGTATTTAAAATATCAAATCAATACAAATTTTTGTATTGGTCGCAGTCGAGTTACGTGATCACCCAGCAGGACTATTACTGTGTTGCGTTGCAATAGTAAGGTAACATAAATCCTTCAAAAAAGGAGAAAAACTAATTCATACTGAGATATACTTCATCATCAGCCTGTATCAGTCCACTGCTGGATATGGCCTCTCCCAAAGAACGCCATTGGGCCCTGTCTTCAGCCCTTCCCATTCAATTGTTGCCTGCAATATGAAATATACTCATATATATTTAATGAAAAATAGATAAGCATAGAAAAATACTGATAAATACATCATAAATCATCATTCATACATTGAATTAAAAACAAAAACCACTAAACTAATAATTTTTATGAAATTTTATGGTATCCATCCGAAAGTACAATATATCGAATCATACAAAAAATATTTTCTAGATCGGTAGATAAATGATGGGTTTTTGTGGTTAGAGGTATTAAAAAAAATTGAGAACCTCTTCAATTTTGAAGTCGAGCTTGCTTATTTCCTTAAGCAATATTACCATGATAATAGCTCACTCTTACTTGCGAAATAATACACAATAATATCTAAGTACTAATACTATGGGCTGCTCATTTGTAAACAAAAATACTGTTATGTTGCATCACAATCACAAATAGACAAAAACTTTTTTGTAGTCTTTTGAGAATGAGTCACTTTTAATCCGGGGGAACTGTTTACGCTGATGAAACCGTAGTGGGAATATTTTTTATTCTGCAGATGCCCAGTTATACTCCATACGATGGTACCGGAACATGATAGAGTTCTACCGTTACGTCCCCAAGGAGTCACCAGCAACGAAGGTCTTTCCTGTCGCTGAAATAAAAGTTGATGTAAGTACCACGTATATAGAAGGATATGAAAAATCAATGACACCTAAGTAATAACACCTAGCAACCTATACAAGAAGTAACAAAAACTGTCACATCTGTGGGCTCATTATCCAGTGTCCGTTAAAGGTTTTAATAGTACTTATTAGTTCTATTTATATACGAAACATACAAAACTTTCGTGTTCTATTAATCAAAAACTAACGCCATTACAAAAACGTGTATCACCTGAGATGCTACAACAGACAAACTGACAACACGAAAGGTCACACTGGAAGCTACAATGTTGTATGAGAAAGTGCGTGTGACTTTTTTAATGTTACGAAATGACATGACGAGCTAGTCGCTCGCCTGATGCTAAGTAACACGACTGCCCATATCAGTTACAGTAACACTTGAAACTCTAAATTACCGTTTCGCATGACACTGCACTGCGCACGCCATTCTGAGACATCATCACTAGCAATAAGATTACTAGACTGTGAGATTAGGTCATACAGTCTCATTTGCCCAGTAATTTCACTAGCTACAGTGCCCTTCAAACAGGAACACAGTAGTGTGGCAGAATGACTGGCAAAGCACAGGGAATCCTAGTTAGGGTTCAGGATCTATGTATGTGGTTGTTGGGCGTTATTATTATTCCTCGTAACTTTTGATATGTATAACTTAGGCATTGTTTGACATTTTTATAGAAATACTTGTAATGGTCTGCACATATGCTTAATTTATTTAAAAGGGTTTCTGTTATTACCTGTTTAACTGTATACAGGGAATAACAAATACCCTTAGACAATTTGACAGTCTGTGCATGTCGTGCCGCAACAAGAAGTCATGTAAAAGAACTGTCCAAGCCGCGTCAAAACACGTTTTTTTGGGCGGGGTCTCTATTGCGCTCTGTTTAAAGTTGAAAATTGCAGATCATAATTTGATGTCCTATTGGGTATGCGCATGAAAATGTGTTAATTTCAAGGTACCCTCAAAATCCACCACTACTTTAACAAGTGTCGCAATCAACATTCGAAAACGAGCGATTAAGCAAGCAGCGAACAAAACTCGCCGATCAAATTGTTATCAATTGATCATATTTGTTATTGAAATTGGCGTATTCCGCTCCCATAATCCGAGCTTTTGTCGAAATATGCAAACGCCTCTCGCTGAACGAACCCAGTGATTGATTATTCGATAATTTGCAAACCAAAACTTGACAAGAGGATGCTTCGATACTGTATCACGAAATTGGTGTTCTGGTTCGCGGTTCGCAAAATACGATAATTACTGCGGCTATGTAATTTCACTTTGAGCCTTTATTACGTAGTTCGTAAAGTCCCTTTTCCCACTTTTTTACTGATTTAACGAGTTGTCTTTGATCTGAACTCATTTAACGGGAAATGTAAGCATCGCTTGCACAAAGATATAACAAAAAGCTGCTTCTGAATTCCTGTGGTATTATGCAACTAATAAACATAAACTGACTTAAAAAAAACAAATCCAATTCAGTTTTTTGTTTACTAACTTATACTATTTATGTTCATACTGTTTTATATTAGCAACTAACTTGAAATTATCAGCTTCTTTATCCTTACTATCCTTACCCTTTCTTACTAATATTATAAACGTGAAAGTTTGTATGTAAGGATGTATGGATGTTTGTTACTCTTTCACGTTAAACTACTGAATAAATTTTAATGAAACATGGAATGCAGATAGCTTCTACGCTGGATTAACACATACGATACTTTTTTTTACCGCCATTACCCTTTATTCTTTCAACTAAATACTACAATGATATAATAGCTAATGCTAAACACTACGTACCACGAAAAAATCACTTGGACTATATACTAGCCGCGATGACCTATAGACAGTCCAGCTGAATTAGTATAGTATATATAAATCCCTATTTTATCATATACTTAAAGTGTACTATGTAATACATCCTTAAATATGTATCTCGTGCTAAACAAATAAAAAACTTAAAACGAAACTAAATTAACTGGCTTAGTTCGTGTATCCCCACTGATTTCCTCGTGAGGAATTTCTCTTATGCCATTACCATTGGCAGCCCGTCGTGATTATATTATGGATAAATAAATAAAAGTTCACAAGCCCCATTACAAAACAAAAGAAGTAAATCTAGTTCTTTTCACAGGTAGCAGCATCAGACCAAAACCGGGTGACGTTAACGGAAGTGGACCGGACTCTTACGGGGAAGTACCAGTGTGAGGTGTCAGCTGATGCACCACTCTTCCACACCGACATCAAGTCTGCAGAAATGGTGGTTGTTGGTTAGTTGATTTATAAGTCTTTTTTTGAAGTAAAACTTCTTTACGCACGCTTGACTTGCGGAGTAAGCTGGTGAATGCGATGCGATCGGAAGTTGAAGTTGGTTCATGTAGATCTCCATTGTCAACATAACAAAGTATTTTTTATTATTATTATGTTGGTATGTCCGGTAAACTGACAATTTACAATTGTCAAGATGGCGACATTAACATTAAAGAAAGCAATAACAAAGTTATACCGGACGATAGATGGAGCTAAACAAAAGAAGCCTTCAGTCGTGTGGTCTAAAGCACACTCGTTTTTTTCTTACAGCCATTTACGTTTTGTATTATTAAACTCAAGATCTTTAATTAAAGCTATCAGGCCATTATTGTACTACTACTATATTTTTTTAATAGTAGTGTAATAATGGCCTTGATATTGGTTAAACATAGGCAAACGCTTGACCGCAACTCATCTGGTGCTAAACGACGACGCTATCGAATTAATTTTTGGCGGGAAAACGAAAAAGATCGCGTCACCGCATTATATTATTTTCAAAACTGGTGTTATTTTCAGTGTTAGTGCATAAAATTGGTGGCATTTTATTCGTTAAGTGCTGAATTACAGGCATGATTGTGGGAAAGTGGTATAATAATGGTGAAACGTTTCTTTTCGTGTTGTTTCCAAAACTCCATAGAAGCTTCTGGTAAAGTTGCCACCACTAGGAGAATGACTTGACTAGACTAGACTATGACTTACCTTGATGACTTGGACTGTGACTTGACATAAATATACATAATATTAAACTTGAGAAACTATCAATTACTTGACACTGGCTAAATACACAAAAGCGTGGAGCCAAAACAAAAACAAAAAAAAGAGTCCCAAATTGTATTTGTCAGAAAACAAGGAAACCGGGCGTAGGTTCCATACCCATAGTAGATTGTAGGAGCCAGCTAAACTCTTGATGTAGAAAACCAATAAAAGATTATCGATGGAAGTATTAATGAAAGATATAGGCGATGTGATAAAGAAGCGATATTGGAAGTGAAGAACCAAAGTTTAATAGTGCAGTAACTTTCTTAATGGTTAACTTTTAACGGGTAGCGCTCTTCGGTACAGCCTTACAAAATTAAATTAAGGTTCTCAGAACTTGTGCTGCTTTGAATCTAGCTGATACCATGTTATTACGTAGTTATTTGCAATTAAAGTTTTAAAAACAATTATTTTACTTGAGTATTTTAAATAACATTTTACTATGTTTAACTGGCCTGATAGCTCAGTTGGTAGTTAGCCTTTCGAACTGTAGGTTGTGGGTTAGATTCCCGCCCGGGACAAGTATTTGCGTGATGAAATCCCTCAAATGTTTTTTTTTACACGAGGCCATTGTCTTGTTTTTTATAAAACAATCAATAATTAAATTCATCTTGCAACCAAAGTTACTAATTCACTTCGTTTAACGTAATAATTTGTTTTTCGTTAAAAGAGGGGTATTACCATCCTCTACTTGGTCTGTGGGTATTACCAAAGAGTTTCAAAATACATAGAGTAGGTATATGGTCTAATGGTCGATTGTTTTTCTCTAATCTGTGGGTATTCAAAATATTGAATTGTCTTTGGAATCCGTGCTCACAGCCTATTAATATAACTCAATGAATTCGAGATTAACCACGAAATGTTTAACACTCATAAAAATCGCCAGCTTCTTTTCTATTTATTTCATAGCATGTCTGAAGTTAAACTTTGATTTAAACAACAATCTTCACCCAGCACCCTGAGAGTTCTTTTAATTTGTTCCACTTTGAAAAATGTAGGGTAACACCCGGGCTTTTAGCGATCAACGTAAATAATTGTTTCACGCCCGAGAAATGTGGGGTAATCGAGTCGGGTGGGGAATTTCTGCAAGGGTTCTGACGAATTTTAAGGGGAAAATGACGAGCTTGCTATTTCCCTACTTGTTTATAATTTGCAGCTGTTCTTGAAATATGTTGCTAGTTGCTTATAAGAAAGCATTATAATATTGCCACAGAATACGTAATATAACAGGTACAGAGGATTCACTCCGCGATACCACTTAAATAAATAGCGACTCTTGCTACAACGCAATAAAATGTAGTTTAGCTCGGCACATAAGCCTCTCTTTCCATCGATATAGCGTTTCTCTTCTGATGCGTAACAGACCGACCGCGATCCGGTAAGTCGGGCCGGTTGTATATGTATTGCATTTTTGAATGTTTATGAAATTTTATTTTTAAATTGCAAACAACTGGTAAGAATTGGAACTCTTTACTAACGTCTTCTTCTTATCTTTGTTTAATGGCTTTCTATCACTTTTTAGTGATAATTCTGCCTATGTCAAGTGAGGAATTTTGTATGGTTATGTCATATCAAAGTCTTATTTTGTCAGTCAAAATGCCACAGTAAAATGGTGGATATGTTACTGAAGGCTCTAGGAAGCCTTGAAGAGAAAACGAAAAGACAAGGTTTAAAAACTTAGAACCAATTGCCACCACTCGTGCACATTTACGAACACTTAAAGGATCCACACTTATCACTTGTTAAAATTCAATAATACACGGATTAATAAAAAAAATCTAAATACACAGCCGCCATTTTTGTATTATTTTCAACGATCCAAAGAGCATATAACCACTACGTTTTACAACGAGCGTTTAGTAATTTCCGATGTTATGAAATGAATATGTTAGCATGAACCGTGAATGTTAGAGTATTGCACTTTGGACCTTAAAAGAACGCCTAAAATCACAAATTCGCTTTTTTTCGAGACAAACTACTTACTAGTTTGTAGTCACAAAAATTGCAAAATTGTATGATGGAATAAAAGGTTTCAGTTAACTCTAATGGAATTTATAGCAGATGTAGGCTTTTTTTTTTTATTACTGCTAAAAAATAAAACTAAAATAAGAGGTAAACTATGTTTTAATGTAAATTGTAGCTAAAACGTAATCGCAGAGTGCCTAAAATCACAAATTCGCTTTTTTTCGAGACAAACTACTTACTAGTTTGTAGTCACAAAAATTGCAAAATTGTATGATGGAATAAAAGGTTTCAGTTAACTCTAATGGAATTTATAGCAGATGTAGGCTTTTTTTTTTATTACTGTTAAAAAATAAAACTAAAATAAGAGGTAAACTATGTTTTAATGTAAATTGTAGCTAAAACGTAATCGCAGAGTGCGATATTAGCCGTGTTTCGCTTCCCTTTGGGTGATTTAGGCATACTGTCGTCTCTTTTCAATTATTGTCATTTATTTTATGACTACTCTAATCCCCGAAACCTGTCTCTATGGCAACTGTGGACGGTATAGTATGCTCGGCTAAAAGCAACCTGGAAGTTAACTCTAATTCCGAAATTAGTGTTTTGCTGAACGTTGACCTTTTAAAAGTGAACTCAATTATACAGGTATAAGGCACATAGCATTTTCACGAGTTGGGCCCGAGGCTTCAGAATCATAGTCCTTGCAAAAGTGAACTCTGTCGCCTAGAAGACAATGAAGTTGAATGCCAAGAATCGCAGTAAATGTCCTGCAGGGCAAGATATGCAACGTGAGATATGTAACGCACGAGATGGCAAATTTTCTCGATGTAAACTAGTTCTTGTTTACCCTAATATGCACGTCTCGATAGAGAAGTTTAAGGTAGGTTAAGTTTTCTATACAAATAAGTGCAAAAGTTCAAAATTATCAAGAAAATCGATGTATATGGCTGTTTACTGTGCTTTTTACGTAAGACTAAGTAATGACTGGCCCGATAGCTCAGTTGGTAGTAACTCTGCCTTCTGAACTGTGGGTTACGGGTTCGATTCCCACCCAGGGCAAACATTTGTGTGATGAACATAGGTGTTTGTTCTGTGTCTGGGTGTGATATTGTATTCTATGTATGTATCAACAAACAAAAAGTATCTAAGTATTGTATTAGTTATCTGGTTCCCATAGCACAAGCTTTGCTTAGTTTGGGGCTAGGTGGTGTTGTGTGAGATGTCCACACGTTATTATTATTATTTTATTCAAACAAGTAAATAATATTTTGTTAAATCGGTAAATAAATGGTTGGGTACCCTCTTAAAGTTTCTGGAGGGGTCAAAACAGACATTTAAAACAGACTCTTGTGGAGCTTAGCTTGCAATGTGTGACGTCACATGCTAAAGGACTTCATAATAATATTAGGTTATAATAAGATTAGGTACATATATAATGTTATGATTTTATGAAGCACTTTGATTTCTAACGTCACTATATTTTTTAGCTGTCTCTTTCTATTCTTGTATCTTAATATGCTAAAGTTAAATAACATTGTAGTTTTTGGAGTTATTTAATTTTTGTTTTCAATAGGCAGTATTTTATTGTATATTATTGTTTTATTTTAATGATTATTAATCAGTAAACGCCCTAAACCACTGCTTTTAATTAAAAAGTAACAATCAATCTATCCTTAAAACAATGCTGTTTTAGTACGTATACAAAAGCTTATCGCTTATGATCCAAAAATGGCAATCAAAATATGTATTTGATGCACAAAGAAGAAAAATGACCATTTGGAATTCTCCGAAGTCATAACAAAGGCGGATTGTGACATTTGTGATATAAAATAGAACAACTACAGTGAGCTGTGTCCCGTTCAAATTGAAAATTCCCAGAATATGACTTGGGAGTTTTCCAGAATGTGTTTTACTACTTTTAAATTTTTATACCTGGTAACATTAAAAATTAGCCCATAATTGTGTATTTTTTAATTAAGTATGTAGGTGTCTACGAAACGAATTCTGAATAAAAAAATCATAAGACTTTTGTTAGCGCTCACTGTGCGGCCATTATGGAAGCCAATGGCATCGTCCGTGACGATGGTAAAAGACCTGACGGAATAACCTTAATTCCAGGGAAGATATGCGGCCTTTAGTTTGAGACGCAACCTGTGTGGATACTTTTGTGCCGTCACATATTTTTGGAATACATTGTAAGGCTGGTGCGGCGGTTGAATCCACAGAGTACCTGAAAAGGCACAAATATCACCCTAGACAGCGGGTACATGTTTCTTTTCGGTGTAGAGATGTTAAGGCTGTGGGGGACCGAGTGCACACAAAATTTACAAAGATCTTTCGAGACGACTGATTGAGTCAACGCGTGACCACAATGCCGATCTCTATTTAGCCCAAAGTCTAAGCATTGCCATTCAACGGAAGCAATGTCCGCAGCATTTTGGGCACGTTGCCTACTGATAACGGCTTCATAGATTAAGTTTTCCTACTGCATTGTTTTTAATTTTAATTTTATTTATATTGTGTCTTTCTTGTGGAACTTTGAATTCAATACAACGTCAGTTAACAAAATTATATTCAGTATTGTTTATAGTCGGTACAGTCAACGCTTGATGAAAAGAGATGCGCCTCAAAAGGGAAAATTCAAAGAACGCTTACTTTCGTTCGATTTTTTATCAAATGCAATTTCTTTTTGGTTCTGATTAATGCAGTATTTCAGCGCACTTCATAATATAGGAGAGGAAATCACTAAAACAGATGGTTGCAGTACCATCTGGCTTTTGCACTCAATTTGGAAATTTGTTTGTGCTTAAAAATAGCCAATTACGACCTATGAAGTTGTTAGCATTTGGATGAATTGAAATTTGTGTTGGTACTTGATACTTTAAAAAAATTGAGTCATTAATTTATATCATTGATTAAAACAGGTAACGCGTTTTAATAAAGAATATATTTGAAAAGATCAGATATTTCTACTGCTGTCTCAATTTCCGACATTGCTTACTGCTGGTGTGTGAGTGAGTAAACAAAATTTCTTCCTTTCTTACGATCCGTATCAGAAAGACCATGACGCATTTGTAGGATGAACGACACAAAAGTAGCCTACTAGTAAAAAGCCTGAAAATTATATCGTCTTTTAAATTTATTTTAATGAATTTTATACCATTACATTTTACGAGTAGGTTTAATATTGGAAAACATTTTGTGTAATGGTCATAAAAACCTTCACAACCTGTATTAAGGCAACAAACAATTACAGTTTTAGGTATTTCTACAATGATGATGTTGTCCTAGCCGAATTAAGCACACGGCGACTGCATTCAACTCCTTTAAGTTTTTCTTTCATGTGCGCTAATGTAGCTGATATAGCCAATCTTTCTTGTAAGACCTTGCATATTCAAGGCATATGAACAATAAATACCACGACTTAAAAAATCTTCTTATCACTCTGACTCTGTATCCTTTTTTATTTAGTTCAATGACCCCACGCTAACTTTACTTCGTTACCTTGGCTTTGGTAATCCACACTATGAATGCCTTTAATCTCCACTACTTCAACAGAGCCACCACTAATAAGCCCGAACGTGTCGTCTGATCGTATGTCGTACATCGGCGGTGACCACATCCGGGCAAACTGCTCGTCTCCCCCTTCCCTCCCAGCTGCAAACATCACGTGGTTCGTCAACGAACAAATGGTGAGTTATTAAAAGATGAGCAAGATAAATGTTGAAGCTTTAAAGAACGTAAAGAAAAGTAAAAGTAAAGAAGCGAGTATGAGGTAAGTATGAGCACAGATAATATATAAGCATGAGTAAGATATGATGAAGATATGAACACAGAAGTAAAGATGCGAGTATTAAAATACTTGCAACAAGCTTTAGATTTAAAGATGAAGACTAGAATAATACTAGTACTAGGAACACAAATGATGTGAGTGAACTATGAAAATGATGCCGCTTAGCATGCTATAAGTCTATAATGTGAATCAGGCCCTAGTCCAGATATAGCTTAGTAGAATTTGTACTTAAATTACACGATAACAGCGACAGTTAATCGCATCACTATGCTATTACGAAGAATCGCCATTTTCCAATGAAAACATAATTAAAATGTGTACATCAAGTATGAAAATAATAAATTTGAAGTTTTTTCGAGCTAGCGCTTCATAATTTTTGGGACACTGACGAAATGAACTGACGAACTTTAAATTTTAAAGAACTGTGGAAAATTGTAGAATGCAAATGGACAGCTCGTGGTGAAGTCGTAAAGAATTTATTCAGCAATAGAAGCTTTCCGGCTGATAATGATGAAATGATTGTTAATTTATATTAATTTTCATTGAATATTCATATATTCAATTATGATCGCTGATCGTGGTACTGAATAACCAAGGCTTAGTATCCAAAAATTAACTACTAAACAATAATTGTAAAGGCTTAAAGTAAATTTTCTGATTCAGGTGCCAGGATTCACGGCAAACCACGTGTTGAACTACAGCAATGGTTTTGCGTCCAGCGTAGCAACTTTAGAACTAGAAGCTGCCGTGCAATCACCAGTGCCTACGTTGATGATACGGTAAGAAAAACAAGACAACAAGAATAACAAGACAACAAGAAGCAAAAAAAAAACAATAATAACATTGGCTTAAACCTACTTATGGCTAAAATAATACAGATACGTAAGTGGAGGCAAGCGGATCCAGATATTTCTGCAATTTAAGTCGTAGAACGTAGAAGCATCTATTTTAGCAATGCATTGGTGACGCCTCCTCCGGTGTTACAGATGTCCGTAGGCTACGGTGACCACTTCCCATCAGGTGGGCTGTATACTTGTTTGCTCCCTTTAACATTATAGATCTAGTAATAGAGATGGCATGTCAGTAAGATGATGGTAAAAAGATCCATATTGATGATAATAATATGAGCCAATAACTATTACTTACATTTTTATGTAAGCTAAAGCCGCTTGGAAAAAATATAGAATTAACAGTTGTTCCGTGTTGGTTGTATGAATATGCATGGAATTTTAAATAATTTAATCTTTTTTATGTTAATGAACTATTCGTTTGCCTGATGTGTGATGTGTCACGGTCATGCGATAATTTTACGTTGCGAGTCGACCTACGAAATCACAGCTATAGAACATAGCTACCTAAACTATGCAAGTTAATATGAAGTTTTTTGAAGCATAACTTATTTACGTACGCTTGACTTAGGTGACTGATAAATGCTGAATGATGAAGATGGTGAATGCGTGACAAGGCCAACGGCAATTAAAAGCCAGATTAAGTTAGAGAAGAAAGAAAGAGAGATAGATACGATTCGTATATTACTATAGAGGCAAAAGAGAGAAGCAGATTGTACTGGTTCGCGTAGATCCATTGTCAACGTAACAAAGTTAAATATTACTTATTATTATAAATTCTATTAATATGTTGGTATATCTGGTAAGATGATAATTTACAATTGAAGAGTTGAGAATAAAAAGGGTTTAACTGTCAAATTGATAGTTTCGAGAAAATTGACTTTAAACCTCAACAGCCTCATTTTAATGTACAGTGCTTATAAGGAATAGAAAAGATTTATGTAAGTTTCAGTTGCTTGAAAATGTATTAATAATATTTTAAAATACTAAATATACTAATATATAAATTATATTATTAATTATATTATAGTATACTAATTCTTACAATTACTGTAAAATATAATATAATAAAATAAATATAATAATGTTTTTATGCTAAGCGAACTGTATTCTTGTGACAGATAAGCCGTTTTTAGACTCAAAATCTCAAGATTTAAGCCTCATTTTGGTATTTTGAGAATGTATTATTGTAGATAATTTCACGCTGAATCCAACGATACCCATAAGTCATTTTGTAAAAGAAATCAGTGAAACCCTTTTTATTCTCACCCCTTCAATTGCCAAGATGGCAAATTCAATATTAAAAAAATCAAAAACAAAGTTATACCGTCCGATAGATGGAGCTGAAGAAGTTTTACTTTAGTCGTGTGGTCTAAAGCACACTCGTTTTTTTTTTAGATGTGAAGCATCAGTATTCGATATATGGAGCGCGACGAGTCACACGCTTATATTACGAGAACGTAGCGCCAATCCAGCCTCTGCGCTAGGAAGAAGTTTTACTGGTAATTAACTCTTATCATTTTGTACTATTTCTAAAGCCTATATAGTACCAATTCGCCAATCGGAGAGATTCAAGATGGTCTCATTAAGAGTCGTGAGTTACGTATGTTTAGAGATCACAATATCTTCTAAATGACAATAATTAATATGAAATAGTTTGACGCCATCTTTACTTTCCAAAATACTTGAGTGTCAATTTTTTTTTAATGCTAGTGAATGAATGTCGTTCGCCTGATGTTAAGCACCACGGCTGCCCATAGCAGGACAGTGTCACTCGGAACTAAAGCATAGAGTTTCGCGCGACACTGCACTGCGCACATCATCCTGAGACAGCAGCACAGTCTGGTAATAAGATTACTAAACTGTGAGATCAGATCATAAAGTCTCAATTGCCCAGTAATTTCACTAGCTACAGTGGCTTTCAAACCGGAACACAGTAATGCTTGCACACTACTGCTTGGCGGCAGAATAACTGGCAAAGCGGTGGTACCTACCTAGACGAACTTTGCAACAAAGTCCTACCACATAATATAAAAAGTGATGACGTTTATTTTACTACTCGTCAGTTTTACGCTCTGTTATTAGTTTGATGAATTTTATTTTGGACTATAGGTTCTTTTAATATAGTATTTTTGTTTAAAGCCACATTTATATTGGACATAAGCATAAATAAGATCACTTAACGCTAAACTTCTATTAATGCACAATTGAACTAGTGCATCCGTTACTTTATCTCTATCTCTAGAATCATCTATTTAATATCTTTGAATCCGATTAATTTAACTTGAATTAATTATAAAATAAAAAATTACTGTTGGATATATTTCTACAGGTGCAGCCACTGAAACGTGTCTACCAACGATAATGGTGTTATTTCTTCAAGTTTTTCTACAATTTCTTCTACAAAGTTATACGGTGATCAGATAGCTACTATACTATTGTTATTTACGTTGTTATTATTATTAAATTATATTATTATATGGCCTCGTATTAAACTTAAATAAAACGCATTTTACTCACGTTAACTTGTCTGGGCGCGCCATACGACGTTTGAATGTTCTAGCGGAGGGCATAAAAAATTCAACAAGCCGACAACACCACTTTCTTGGGCTTTGAGATAGACCGTGGCTTGACCTGGGAGACCCACATACACAAGCTATGCGGCAAACTAGGTGGCGCGTGCTTCGCGCTAGGCCGACTGTCTCGTTTCCTGCCAAGGGAGGTGGTGAGGTCGTGCTATTTCGCCACTGTCCACTCCCTGCTGCAGTACGGAGCGGAGTTGTGGGCTCGTGCAGCGGACTGGGAGAGGGTATTCCGACTCCAAAAACGTGCAGTGAGAGCGATTGTGAGGGTGTCGCAGGACACATCTGCCAGGCCGCACTTTAAATCACTTGGTATTCTCACGCTACCATCCATAGTGATCTTTCAAGTGGCGGTATTTGTAAGACTTAATGTTGCAGCCTATGCGAAAATTGGCGAATCCCATACATATAGCACTCGCAGCAAGGGGAAGCTGGCACCCGTAAAGCGGTCACTCGCTAAGTCTGACAAGTTGACGCATGTCATGGGGCCGACGGTCTACAATCATCTACCAGATGAGATAACGGGGACCCCAAACTTGGGATATTTTAAGCTAAAGCTTAAGCGTTGGCTTATCAACCAAACATTTTATAATTATGCAGAATTTTTAAATAATAAGCATGAATAATAGATTAAATTTATTTAAATTATTGACATTATTAATTTGAATTTTATGATATACTATTTTGACATTCCCTTGTATTATTATTAATTAATTTTCTATGTAATGATATGTTTTTTATTGTACCGTTGTATTGTACAATTTTATTTATATTATTATCTTATTTTAGACGTGTATTTTATATGAATAAATGACTATTGACTATTGACTATTGACTATTAAAAAAAATATTTGTGGAAATTTCACAAAACTCCATCTAGCCCCAAACTAAGCAAAGCTACTACGGGATCCAGATAAGTTATTACAATACTTAGATACTTTTTGTTTGTAAATATAAATTTATAGATTACAATGGTGTCGATTCTGTGTCGCATTCTCTAAAACTAAAGTAAACTTAAAGTATGGCGGTACTCTTCTGATAAAGGGGAAATGAAAAAGACAGAAATATGTTAATTTAGTTTAGCTTTAGAGTATGCGACACAGAATCGACACCAATATATTAATAAAATATTTATTAAATAAATAATTTGTGTCAGGGTTCAAAGCAATTTGTGTAAATGTGTATAAATAATGTTTTTTGATGTATAGTTTGACAATACTTCACAGTTATATACTTTAAGCATGTCATTCGGTGATTTTTCACGTTTATGGGTAAGGGCCTCATATAAATTAAGATTATACATACAGTTTAGAATTCATACTTATTGTTAACATAGACTGATTATGTAGGTTAAATGTTGTAAATAATTGTGTTTAGTTTGTAAATATTTCATAGCATTCCTAAAATTGTCGCCAGTAATGTTTTAATAAATGTAAAGTTTAAAACCATGTAATAATAATTAATAAATAACGATGATGATCATTTCGGAGCATTAACTTGACTATGCTGATTGGGATGATTCTCCATTATCTCTAAATAGATGGCACTACTGACCCTGTATAGTTGTAAAAGGTGAAGGATAAATTTAGGCATGGGATCACTTGTCACGGTAGTTTAAGCAAAGCATGTCCTGGCGTTAGAGATGGATGGACGCAGGTTCAAATCCCGTTCATGATTCAAATTTTTCCTTTACAAATTAATCCATACTTAAATAACTTTTACAATCGGCATAAATTCATTAAAACAATTATTTTAAAAAACTATTGAAACAAACAGAAATATTTAAAAATAAAAAAGATTAGTCAATGAGGTCCTTGTGATCTTAAATAATATAATTACCTAAATTGAATACCAATAATTGTTAATAGGTTTTTAAGGTATTTCAGAATGTAATCGTTATTCATTTGTTGTGAACAAAAATGATTTTATGTGTTTTATTCTCATTTATATGGTGTTTTTTATGTTTGTGAATGATGTGACGAGCTAGTCATTCACCTGATGTTAAGAGGCACGGCCGCCCATAACAAAACAGATTGTTGTATGATTTAATAAGTTAAGTGATTTCTACTGTCTAAATAATTTCCATCAAAACCCACCCCTCATTCTTTGATAACGTTTGTAACAATTCACGTATTTGATTCTACGCATATGTTACATTTAAATAATATTTTTTTTTTTACATTTTTAGTGTTTCTCGTTAACTGTTTGTAACTTAAGATGTTTCATTAGACCAAATAATTTAATTGGAATGAATTGTGTAAAAATAATTGTATAAACTTCAATCAATTTAATTAACAGTTTTAAAATAATATACCTGTAATTTGTTTTCTACCCGCTAGTAGCAGATATTCATCCGTCAGTTTTTTTCATCGTGATGTCATTCGTTCAAGGTATTTCGGACGAATGTACGGTCGTGTTTTAAATTTTCACACGGGGTCATTGCAATGGTCATACATAATTATTTATATAATTGTGTATGGTCACATACAATTAACAATGGTCATATATAATTATTTATATAATTGTGTATGGTCACATACAATTAACAATGGTCATACATAATTATTTATATAATTGTGTATGACCATCATAAAAAATGGTGCATTTTAAGTTGTTAATCCAAAACAATTTGATGGTGCGAAAATTTAATTTAACATTCATAATGTTAAATATGTTATGAAATAGTAAAATTATGTAAATAAATGTACCAATATAATATCGCAACAAAAATAATAATCATAAAAAATTAAACCATTAAATCAAATTTCAATCAATTGTAATACAATACAGTTGACTGACAGATCTAATTACGTATTGTCGGAAATTTCGTGAGAGTGGATTTTTGTGTTTTGTGTCTGTTAATAATTTGACGAAACGGGGAAAGCAAAATACAGCGGTTAGGTACTAGCGACTTGAGCTATAAATAATACTACTAGTTGCGCCCCGCGGTTTCACCCGCGGATAAAAAAATATTTTAATTATTTGCTCATCCCACGAGTACATTTCATTTTTCCGGGATAAAATGTAGCCTATATGCTAATCCAATGTATAAGCTATCTTGGTACCGAATTTCAACCAAATCCATTCAGCTGTTTGAGCGTGAAGAAGTTACAAACATACACACATACACAGATACACACATACGAACTTTTACCTTTATAATATTAGTGTGATAAGTGACGGCAAAAATTGAAATACAATTCAAAAAATCTTTTGAGGTAAAACTTCTTTATTTGACCTTGACTTGACCTGGCTTGACTTGGGGAAGAAGCTGGTGAATGTGAGGCGAACGGAAGTTGAAGTTGGTTCACGTAGGTCTCCATTGTTAACATAACATTTTTTATTATTATTATGTTGGTATGTCAGGTGAAATGACAATTTATAATTGTCGACATTAACATTAAACAAAGCAAAAACAAAGACATACCATACCGGCCGACAGATGGAGCTAAACTAAAGAAGTTTTACTTCAGTCGTGTGATCTAAAGCACACTCGTTTTTTTTTGTAGCCCGTTAATTTTATAAATGTATCACGGAAATCTTGTCTGTACCTAAATGTATCTGTAAAGTTGACTTCGATGAAACGATTTATTTATATGACTTGCCTAATTGTGCGTCAAAATGAAAGTGATTTAGTAAATAATGTAATAATAAACTGAATAAAGTTGTGAAAGTAAAATATATTTTATATTATTTCTCTTTCCCTTACCTGTACCTTTGTCAGTTTACATTTTATATCTAAGTATATGAAGTTAGAAGACTAAGAAGAACGAAGTATTCAGCTTTTTTTAAATCGTGGAATGTATGGATGTCAGTAGTCTTGGTCGTAAAAAGTCTGCGAAAGTTACGTATAAGTACAAAATGTTTAATGCTAATAGGTGGTAGGACTATTCTGCAAAGTTCTAGGTAGGTACCACCGCTTTGCCAGTTATTCTGCCGCCAAGCAGTAGTGTACAAGCTCTACTATGTTCCGGTTTGAAGGGCACTGTAGCTAGTGAAATTACTGGGCAATTGAGACTTTACATTTAGAGTAGAGTTCCCAGTGACACTGCATCCATAATGTGCTGTGCCATGGTCATATCACAGTGTACTTACTTTAAATATTGTAGTCAACTTTACTGAAAGAAGACTCCAAAATTATTTAAACTGCATTTGAAGAATTCTGATAAAACGAATATCTGAACCGGGAATTAAAATTATCTTTCTACAATATTTTAAGTACTTTCCCTCAATGTGGCATAGCCGTGGACGCCCTGTAGGTATAGAGGTACAGAAACAGTCTTATAGGTATTATAATGGTTACCGATTCTGCGTTCTGCGGTCGATATCGGCTATCTATAACACTATCAAATTCCTGGAAATCTACGAACTGGCTGCTAAGATATATTTATCAAATATACCATTCAAACATTATTTCGTCGATGTCAGTGTACACGTCCTGTATAGAAAAATAGAAATGTCAAAATTAAATAAGCCAAAATATGAAAAAGCCCACCATAACAAAAAAATAAATAAACCATGGCAATATTTGCGTGAGGTTTATACAAAAACCTCGCTATTAAAGAGAGGTAATGCCATTAAATCCCACAACAAAGATTTAAAAAGCGTCACTTCACCGCTGTGACTTCGTTACCGAATCGTTTCTATCGTCGCTGAAACTCGAACACAAAACAATGGGGACATTCTAAACTGGCGGGCAGGGTTGCCAGTATTCATATTTAAAGAATCAATAAAAAAGTTATTAAAAGATAACTCTTTTAATAACGTTTTTTATAACATTTTTTACTAACATAATAATAATATGACATGAAAAATGTACTAAAAACAATGGATTCATTGACGTTCAATTACCTTTACTGTAATTACTTTTTATAATCTTATAGCTCGTTTGGGTTAAAATAATTTTGATCGATCTAACTTGTATAAGATGGATCATCAAAGACTGATCCAACTTGGACAAGTAAGGTCATCATAGACTGATTTAACTTGGATTGAATCATCCAAGACTCCAAGACTAATCCAGCTTCGATAAGTTAGATCATCCGACAGATCCTGCCTTCTTCAGAACTATTCTCGTAATTCGAAAAAGAAAACCCCAGCCCTAACACAGCCTTTTTCGCTTTGAAGAAACAAAACACGGCGGGAACAAATCACGACGCCTGCGGCCGCTCCTGAATAATTCATAATTCATATGGGCAATAAATAGAACAGGTGAATATAATTTTTTTTCTCCTTTTTGTTCGGCTGTTCGCCTTGAATGGAACGAACGGCTGCGAGCGAGTGATAATAACTCATCGATTGTTTAGCAGCTAACAACGTGTGCGAATAGGGCGCTTTGGACTTTTAGGGATCCGTTTAATGCGGACAAAAGATAATAACGTGCCTCTGTGATATGCTGGTTGAGCAGGGGCCTTACTGCGTAAGGTGGAGATGGTAATCGTGTTCTCTCTTGCTCGCACTCGTAGACTTGTTAATTGGCGCGTGCAGGATGGCAGGCGAAGCCGATTCCCAGAACACTTACGCGATTGGGGTGCTGGTCGTGTCAAAACCTGGAGGTGGTGGGTTCGATTCCCGTCACAGAACAAGTATTTGTACACAGAAAAAACAGAGCAAATACTATCTTGTGGCCATGGTCCTCGTAGTTCTGAGACCCTAGAAACAGGGAATCCTAATTAGGGTCCAGGATCTGTGTATGTGATCGTTGGACGTTATTATTATTACTATTATTATTATTAATGTGAAAACATGAAAATTAATACTGGAAGTTGGGCATATCAAAAAATTAGTGTCTAAATAATTGGTTTCTAAGGAGTGACAACGAGAAAATTACATTATACATTACATACCTACATAATGCTGTATAATAACTGTATAGTAGCTAATACATAATGCTGTTGGTTTCAACCTCATTGACCTTTACAGCGTCAACGGACGGGAAGGCAGGCGCTTAAGGCGCATCAAAACATCAAAAGTGGGAGGCAACCAGCTCAAGGGCACCACTGCGGCGCGAGCTTCAGCTCGGGCCGTTGCCGGGATAAAGAGAACAGAGAAGGCTTTTCCATAGGGTCCACTCTTCCAGTGGACCCTACGGAAAGTTGCGACCCCCCAGACACAGAACAAACATCGATATTCATCACACAAATGTTTGTCCTGGGTCCTGAACACTAGGTGGTAGGACTTTTCTGCAAAGTTCGTCTAGGTAGGTACCACCGCTTTGCCAATTATTCTGCCACCAAGCAGTAGTGTGCAAGCGCTACTGTGTTCCGGTTTGAAGGGCACTGTAGCTAGTGAATTTACTGGGCAATTGAGACTTTATGATCTGATCTCACAGTCGAGTAATCTTATTACCAGACTGTGCTGATGTCTCAGGATGATGTGCGCAGTGCAGTGTCGCTCGAAACTCTATGTTTTAGGGTTCCGAGTGACACTGTTCTGTTATGGGCAGCCGTGTCGCTTAACATCAGGTAAACGACTAGCTCATCACATCATTCACTAACATAAAAAAAAATCAAATCCACAGCCTACAGCTCCGAAGCCAGGACCACTTATTATTAACAATTCAGTTATCGGATGAGCTGGACAGAGAAACGAACGATTGAACATAATTATATTTTCTTGGTATGAAGAACCCTTGTAACATTATTTAGTTCGCCCACAGTGAGTTCACTCTATGATTCATTGTCGGAAATACACATTGTAGACGATCCGATAAACGAGGCTTTTGAACGGTAATTTCAGCTGACGCCTTTTGTGAAACAGCTTTATTGTGATTCTGATTTTTTGCGCGTAACAAGTATATGCTTAACTTATATATTGTACTCGCTTCTAGCCGCGGCTTCGCCCGCGTGGCCTATAGGAACCGAAGATTTTTTTATAGATAATTCAACTCTCTCTTTTAGGGGTAGAATTTTGAAAAACCCTTTCTTATTGGATACCTACACTTTACAAAGAGCACACCCTCCAAATTTCAAGTCTCTAGGACCAGCGGTTTAGGCTGTGCGTTGATACATAAGTCAGTCAGTCAGTCAGTCAGTCAATACTTTGAATTTTATATGGATAACATTGATATCAAGTAGGCAATGGGCCTATTTTTAATTGTGATTATATGCATCAACCACCGCAAAACGTCCGAACTAAACACAGAACCCAAAAAAAAATGTTTTAATTTATCTGATGTTCGTGATGTCATGACTACGGGTTCCGCCTCAAAATCAGTTTTTTAAGGTCACACGGTGACCTTAATCTCATGACGAGTCTAGTCATGACATCACACAACGTTACAACTGTTATTTTGTCTATTCTTTCTAAATTTTTTACTTGGTGGTAGGACTTTTATGCAAAATTCGTCTAGGTGGGTATCACCGCTTTGCCAGTTATTCTGCCGCCAAGCAGTAGTGTGCAAGCACTGTTGTGTTCCAGTTTGAAGGGCACTGTAGCTAGTGAAATTACTGGGCAAATGAGACTTTATGACCTGATCTCACAGTCAAGTAATCTTATTACCAGACTGTGCTGATGATGACTGTGCTCGGGATGATGTGCGCAGTGCAGTGTCACGTGAAACTTTATATTTTGGAGTTACGAGTGACACTGTTCGGTTATGGGCGGCCGTATCGCTTAACATCAGGCGAGCGACTTGCTCGTCACATCATTCAATAATATAAAAAAAAATTATACTGTTAATATTCTCCTATAATATAATGTAACAATGATGTCGATTCTGTGCATTCGCATATATGTAGAAAAGTACTCTGTGATTCGCATTCTCTAAAACTAAAGTAAACTTAAAGTATGGCGGTACTCTTCTGTTAAAGGGGAAATGAAAAGATGTATCATATAAATAATATGTTAATTTCGTTTAGTTTTAGAGTATGCGACACAGAATCGACACCATCGTGTATTATCTTTCTTTCTATAAAACGTTTTAATGGTAGGTAACGCACTGGCAGGTGTCTATTGGCTACGGTAACTGCTTACCATCAGGCGGGCCGTCTGCTTGTTTGTCTATCTATGTTATAAAAAAAAAATTTAAACCCTTAACATAAAGGGATTTGCCATAATCACTACGCTAGGAAGGTGGCTTGTTGGTCGCAGAAGATCATAATATGAGTAGCGCCCAACGATCACATACATAGATTCTGGACCCTAACTAGGATTCCCTGTGTCAAGGGACCCAGGAACTACGAGGACCATGGTCCCAAAACGCCCAGACTCAGAGCAAGTATTTGCGCTTTTTTTCTGTGCACAAATACTTGTCCTGCTGCGGGAATCGAACCCGCCGCCTCCAGGTTATGAGCCGACCTGCTCAACCACCACACCACAGAGGCGGTGATGATGATGATAGGTAGATAGTCCAAATGCTCCAGCCAACACCAGTCGGTAGCGTAACCAACCATAACCAATAAAAAAAATTGTATATATTCATAAAAGTTGATTTAGAAAGGTAGAGTATAGAAAACATTGCATCACTTATTAGAGCAATTTAAGTTGCACATTTCTACAGTAATATTTGTTCTATACTTTTTATTTATATTTTCCTTGCAGAACCACAAATTATTTATTGTCATTTAAAATTCAAATGCTTATAATTAATATCAATTTGAATAGTTTTAAAATACGGCGGTTTTTTTTAAATAATGTATGGTAACACAGCTATTATCATAATTTTAAATACGACCTCTTATATAATTTTATATTTAAGTTACAAATAGGTGATTTAATAAAAGCGATATTTTAATGATGATTTGAGTAATAAGTATTACATAAATTTTAATATCATTTTTGGAGTTCAACGGAGCAATGCTGCCAGCATGTTGGGTACGCTACCTACTGGTAGTGGGCTGGAGCATTTGGACTGTCTATACGTAATTGCGGCTAGTCCAATTTTTTTAATTACTAGTTACGCCCCGTGGTTTCACCCGCGGATAAAAAGTATTTTGACTATTTGCTCATCCCACGGGAGCATTTCACTTTTCCGGGATAAAAATGTAGTCTATATGTTAATCCAGTGTATAAGCTATCTTGGTACTGAATTTCATACAAATCATTCAGGCATTTGAGCGTGAAAAAGTAACAAACATACACACATACACACATACAAACTTTCGCCTTTATAATGTTAGTGTGATATCATTTAGTTGAAAATAAAGGCAATAATATCTGAAAATATCATTCGATTTGTTTTATATATCGACTATACTCCAATTTCTGGCTCGTATTTTACGAGTTCAGTTGACTTTGTGCGACTATATCACGGTTAATAGACGGTAACATTAAAATATATTAATTTCACGGGTTGCGTGCCACGGTCCGCACGAATTAACTTCTAAACAGGTTTATGATGGTAACACATTAACAACTTAGAGTTCGTAACAGTAAATCAACTATCGCTTATTTTAATGTTTGGTTTGATTTGCGATTTCGAAACTATAATAATAATAACGCCCAACAATCACATACATAGGTCCAGGATTCCCTGTGTTTAGGGACCAAGGAACTACGAGGACCTTGGTTCTACAACGCCCAGACTCAGAACAAGTATTTGTTCTTTTTTTCTGTGTGCACACCGTGGATTCGAACCCGTCGCCTCCGGGCTATGAGCTGATCCGCTCAACCACCACACCACAGAGGCTGTTGAAACTCATTCAGTTACTAAACTTATGCCAATTTATTCGATTTATCCCTGCACTAAAGTTTGATAGTTCTTAAGTTTGCATTTATCTCTCTAGGACGCACTCAAATGTATTGAAGTAGGTACGTCATAGAAGGATAAGTGCGGACTTAAGAGCTTTCAAAGTTTAGTGAAGACCGATTTTTTTTTGCTATCATCGTTAGTACGTCTTTATTTTATTAAATTTAAAACAAATCATTTTATTATTTGCAGTATTAATAAATAGGTACCTATTTAATTTTATTTTATTAAAATAAAACTCCGCTCTTAGCAATTGGTCTAATTATCCAGTAAATAATATATCACATCACATCACATCACACAAATAATAAAGGTGAAAGTTTGTAAGTGTGTATGTTTGTTTGTGTGTATGTTACTCCTTCACGCTCAAACGGCTGAATGGATTTGGATAAAATTTGGTATCAAGATAGCTTATACACTAGTTTAACATATAGGCTACATTTTATCCCGGAAAAGTGCAATTTTCCCGTGGGGTGGGTAAATAATTAAAATACTTTTTATCCGCGGGTGAAACCGCGGGGCGCAACTAGTTCATAATGTTACTAGCCTACAGTTTCACACACAGAGCAGGTCAGCTCATAACCCGGAGGTGACGGGTTCGATTCCCATGGCAGGACAAGTATTTGTGATTGTTGGGCGTTATTATTATTTATGCCAATTTTCTTACTGCTTTATTTTATACTGCGTCTAACAAAATAGTGGATAGTATTTTAGCCGCAATGGATTCAAAACTTTGTCAAAAGGGACACACAACAATTGCCACGAAATTACAGTCTATTAAACAGTGGTCAGATTGGCAGCTTACAGAAACTATTTGTGGAGCATCATTATTGTTTTGAGGGTTCTAGAATCGTTCAAATTCCGTGGAACAATGTTCAACAGTGGTTTTCATTATATTATCAATAACTAGATGAAGGAGTCAAAACTCGGACTTTAACCCACTTTTCATTACCAAAATCTATAAGTTACCTATTACGTTCAGATTCGATGATAACAATTTATTTACCATATTATTTTTTATTGTTTTTGCTCCACACCTCCGTGTATTTAGCCAGTGTCAAGTAATTGATAATTTACCAAGTTAATGATATTTCACGCAAATATGTCTCAAGTCACAGTCGAAGTCATATTCTAGTCAACGTCATACTCCTAGTAAAGTGGTGGCAACTTTACTTGAAGCTTCTATGGAGTTTTGGAAACAAAACGAAAAGAAACGTTTCACCATCATTATACCATTTTCCCACACTCACGCCTGTAATCCAGCACTTAACGAATAAAATGCCACCAATTTTATGCACTAACACTGAAAATAACACAAGTTTTGGAAAATAATACAATGTGGTGACGCAATCTTTTTCGCGTTTCCGCCAAAAAACCAACCCATAGTTATTAAAGTGGCATGTTAATAAATGACACCGATTCAGAACGCAATAGGTAACCTTTAAGTAGAACTACAATTTTAATGTGAGGATGATCGAGAATGAAGGTTACTTATTGCGGTATAAAGGTTACCTCTCCTAACCACATGACTAAGTAGAACTACTTATCCATGTAGTTATGAGAAGAAACGTGAGGATGGTCGAGAATGAAGGTTACTTATTGCGGTATAAAGGTTACCTCTCTTAACCACATGACTAAGTAGAACTTATCCGTGTAGTTAAGAGAGGAAACGTGAGGATGGTTGAGAATGAAGGTTACCTATTGTGGTATAAAGGTTACCTCTCATAACCACATGACTAAGAAGAACTACTTGACTAAGTAGAGCTACTTATTCATGTGGTTAAGAGAGGAAATTTGAGGATGATCGAGAATAAATATTACCTCTCTTAACCACATGAGTAAATAGAAAAAACCACATGACTAATAAGAGTTACTTAAGAGAGGAAACGTGAGGATCATTGAGAATATAGGTTTGGCATGTAACTATTACAGTGGCGTGTTATCTTTGGCCGTTACTATTGTACCCCGGATGCGACAGATGTTCAAGCGACGATGGACTCATTTAAGACAGGAACTGTAGCCCGTTACAGACGCAATCAACGAAGCGTCCAGGATATTGTTATGGTGTGGCTTTGAGAATTTATATAACCATGTACCATTTTATTATTATTATATAAAGATATATGTCGGGGAAGCACCGTTCCTGCTGGCATCATCCCTAGTTGCGGGCTTGGTGGGCGTTATTGGGGTAGGATGCGAGCGCAAAACACGTGTACACACAATAATTTTATTTAGTTTTCAGTTAATTTTAGATAGTTTACACAATGATTTAATTTACACACTGAGCAACGAGTTCGGGGCACCAATCTTACTTCACCAGCGATCCAACTCGATCGGTCTGGTCACCTCGACTCTTCCGAGCAATCTAACCCAAGAAAAACAATCTGCCCCTTTAAGTAAAGATGGCGCCTCGACTTCGCTCGAGACATGTGCTCTGCTCTGATTGGTTGCTTCGTGAATTACAGTATTTACAACTTTTATTAGATTTGTAAGGGTTTTAAGCAATAGGAAAATTTAACAAATAAAACAAAATTGAATAAAGAATTTTGAAAGTAATTAAAATATAATTAAATAACATTGAGCATTATGCATGCAAACAGCAATCAACTGGACTACTAGCTTCCTCTGACATATATAATATTATATATCATTTTCCCTTTGAGGGTCGCGAACTGGCTTATCTGTTAGAAAGTGGTTTGTCTAAGGTATTGCTTATAAAAAACTTTCAGTGTGACCCTAGCGAAATTTTACACGCTATAGATAATATCATAGAAGTAAGCGGCTTGCCGCAAGTATGCAGATATATTTTAATCTTAAACTGATTTCATTCATTTTAAATTTATATATTTTCGACTGTTACTCACGAATAGAGTGATTTCATTCAGTTTTTTAACAGCTGTTGCACTTGTGCAATTCTTTATCAAAATAGTTTCATCATATGTTTGAAATTATATATTAGGTTACGTAAAGACGACCAACTCAACTGGTTGTAAATGAAATGTCACTCGTCAATAGGCCACAGAATAAATATTATTACAAGACTCTTTATCATAGAAATCATTATCAATATTAACGAGTGATTTCGCGGTCACGTTGTAGAGGTTTGCCAGACCAATGTGTCTTGAGAAACACGGAGGGCCATCACGAAACTATGATTGCAATGCAATATGAAAAATTTACATACTAACTATGCACATTCGGGTTTTGGCGGGAAAGCGAAAAAGATTGCGTCACCGCATTGTATTATTTTCCAAAACTTGTGTTACTTTCAGTGTTAGTGCATAAAATTGGGGGCATTTTATTCGTTAAGTGCTGGATTACAGGCGTGAGTGTGGGTAAATGGTATAATGATGGTGAAACGTTTCTTTTCGTGTTGTTTCCAAAACTCCATAGAAGCTTCAAGTAAAGGTGCCACCACTTTACTAGGAGTATGACTGACTAGACTGACTGGACTATGACTTAGCTTGATTACTTTGACTGTGACTCGACACATATTTGCGTGAAATATCGATAACTTGATAAATTATCAATTACTTGACACTGGCTAAATACACAAAAGTGTGGAGCCAAAATGTAAAAAAAAACTGCAAATAAACTGCCAAATGCATACAAATTTGTGTTTCTTAAGGTTTCAGTCTAGTTACGTGATCACCCAGCTGATCATAAATTAAACGCAAAAACAACTGAAATCGGATTCAAAATTAATACATAATAAAAAGGTTTCTACCGAATTTCTGCTGTACTCGTAATGGGTAGATAGATATCAAAGAGATGCTATAAAAGCTTCTATGTTTTGATTTTGATGCGGATTATTAAATATCGTCTTAGATATAAATTCATGTGATTTTTAGAAGAAAAAAAACCTACTCTGTAAAGAAAAAAAAGGAAAGGATATACCTGATACATTTACTTTAGACGCTGCCCACTGTGATTAATTATTATTATTTATTATTTGCATAGATCACGCGGTAGGCCCTGCAAACTACAGCGCCGAGCTTCCATCTTTTACATATTTGGTTGATTTAAAAATACGTTATCCTTTCTGTAGTCAACAATAAAACACATAATACACAAACACACAAACAATAAAACACACTGTAGCTTCAGGTGCATAGATAGGCCAAAAACGTCACACTCACGACACTATGCAATTCATACAAAAAGCACAGCGAAAATACGAAATTTCAGAGCTTTTGTTTCTGGTTTTAGATACCGTGACAGTTGTCGGAGAGCTTGGGTTTATTTTGACTGAAATGCTTCAATATAGGTATGGACAATTTTTAAAGACTGCATAATTTAAATGCATTAATTGAAGAATTAATTGGTTTAGGTCTGTGGATAAAGTAAAGGTCATTACATTTTATGTTCCGTTGATCACTAAGAATTAACTGCATATTTTAATTATTTTTGACAGAACTAATTCTCTTTTTCGGCGTTGTTAAACCACTTGTATTTATGACATGTGAACCTGTTCTTCCTTGTCCTTGTCCTTCAATTTTAATTTTTTTTTTATATATTAACGAATGACGTGACGAGCTAGCCGTTCGCCTGGTGTTAAACGACACGGCTGCTCATACCAGCTGCAGTGTCACTTGGAACTCTAGAGTATAGAGGTTCGCGTGACACTGCGCTGCGCACGTCATCCATAGACATCAGCACAATCTACTAATAAGATTACTAAACTGTGAGATCAGATTATAAAGTCTCATTTGCCCAGTAATTTCACTAGCTACAGTGCCCTTCAAACCGGAACACAGTTGTGCTTGCGCACTTCTGCTTGGCGGCAGAATAACTGGCAAAGCGGTGGTACCTACCTAGACGAACTTTGCAGTAAAGTCCTACCACCTAGTAAATCATTCATAACAATCTTGTTGACACCGTTTCTAAATGCAGAATTACGTCATATTTTTATTTAATAAATAATATAAATACTAGTAGTATTATGGGCAGAATTTAATATGATGCCATATCCTATTAATATTATAAACGAGAAATATATGTATGTTTGTACGCAAAAACTGCTCAACGAATTTTAATGAAATTTGGAATGCAAGCTTATACGCTGGATTAACACATAGGATACAAAATTATATTACTTTTATTTAATTATAAATTTTATTTACACGTTGAACTTTTGAAACATAATAGAATAGAATAGAAAATGTTTATTTATAGCCAACATAGGAACAGTTTTAACCTCAGAGTAGGTATATATTATTATCTGCATAGACATTTGCTGCACAATTTATAAACAACCTCCAGATATGTTTCCTGTTTCACAGTATATCGGCAATAGTTTCGTGTTATTCACTCCGCTGCCGAGGACCAACTGAGCTCCACTGAACAACGTTCTGCCCTTTTTAAAGAGGCGACGGAACAGGTTTCGGCCATGACAGTCGACAACGACGCCACAAGTGGCAAGTCAACAAATCGTCCACAAGTCAATTACACTATTCAATACTACTTTTGACGATAAATATTGTAAATAACTTGACTAACTATAGCAACTCTTTTACATTTAATGTGTGTAATGTGTAAATAATCCTATATTGTTAACAATATATAGTACATACTCTAAGGTTTTACAATGTAGGTTATAAATTAAATTAAATTAAAAATACTTAAGGCTATAAAAAGGTCACAACTCAGCATACTCGCGTTCACTCATACCCAAGGTATGATTAAACGGTCAACTAACTATCCAGTTCCCCTAATAAAACACCTTACACACACAAACCGCCTAGCTCCTATCATACACCAGGACAGTTACTGAGATAGTATTTCCGGCATGGTGCTCTTCAGATTTATCGTTGTTTGCCGACCACCCTCTACGTCAAGTGGAATAGTCATGCCATTAAACAATTTTGATCAATGATACTGCGCTTTGAAAAATCTTTTACGGATACAATTATATCGTGCCACGCTAAGTGTTATGTAATGTCAAAGTCAAAGTCAAAAGACTTATTGCAAATAGGCTAATTTTAGCACTTTTACAAGTCAAAATTATATTAGGTACTTAAAGTTAAGTTATCTCACTAAGCACATAAAATTACAAAGTGCTTATTGTCAAATAATATATAAAAAGCCCATTACAATATATAAGTTTGAAAAAAAAGCAGTTCTTTTTTTTCACTTTAAATCATATGCTGTAAAGGGCCATATAAATAGATCTATATTCAATCCATAATGTATTTAAGGTATTTAATTACATAAGAATTAATGCTGTATTGGTTAAAATCGCTTCGAACATTAGCCATTATTAGTTGTAAAAAGTAAATGACAAATAATTTTTATTGTGGAATATCAATAAGAGATAGAAATATACACAGATAGAAATATATACATAGCGGAGTTATCTGTAGACCTTTTCAATGTCTGCAGTATAGTATATAGTGTATAGTAAGTACATTACTTTGATAAATCTCGTAGGGTTCAGAATGCGTTTGCAATTTAAGCGGAAAAAATTAAATTACTTACGACATCACATTAGAAACCTCAAAAATAACAGTATTTCTCCACCATTTAATGTGGATGTTATACATATAAACCTTCCTCTTCAATCACTCTATCTATTAAACAAACTGCATCAAAATCCGTTGCGTAGTTTTAAAGATTTAAGCATACATAGGGCTGTCCCTATGTAGAGATGTAGTCTTTCTCTGTAGAAAGCGACTTAATTTTATACTATGTAGTGATAGTGATGATACCTAGTACTAACTATGTAGGTATGTACAATTTTTGACCTGTATTTTTTGTACCAAAATACAATTTATTTATTACTAAACAAGACCTAAAATACTATACCTAAAACATTAAAATAGATTATACAAAAAAACTTATGATAACCCGTTGGCGGAGGAAAAATTGTCCAGAATGCTGGCAGCATTACCAATTACATATACTCAAAAAACATTATTACCTATTTTCTTTTTTGGGACAGTTTAGTAACAAATGGACATTCTACAATAGTGTTTTCTTAGAGTACTTAATACTTACGTAACTTACTCAACAAATCGTTTTGGAAAAAATCTATAATTTTTTCAAAACTATGAAGGTCTTGGACCAAATACATAACAAGCTTGTTTTTATTTATCGAAAAATTATGCAATATAAACAATTCACAGCCTTCGAGTTTTCAAAATCTTGATGAATCTATTAATTATTTGTACCAGAAATTTGGTGACCACATCGCTGTTGCAACCGGCCTAAATTGGAGTATCTGGCCATATTATTATAATCAATCTCATAAATTTTGTCATAAATGAGTGTGAAATTTAAAGTCATTTTTAAATATTTTTATACTGCACAGGTGTTATAAATAAAGGTGATTGAGAAAATAATAATAATTTATTATTGCAAGACTTTGTTGGAATATTTAGATAGATAGATAACTCTTTATTGTCTCACCAACGAAATTTATACAATATAGAAATGATTAAGTCTTACGTACTAGTGCAACAATGGGCGGTCTTATCGCTAATAGCGATCTCTTCCAGACAAACTTTGGATGGAAGGTATCAAAAGATAATACACTATTTAATACAATAAAGATAATACAATATTTAATACCTGTATTTTGAATTCCATTGCTTTAATACCTATCCAAATATTCCAAATAGTATAATAATAATTGGTATGCATCTGCGAGGTGACGTCATCTGCATATGTATATATATATATATATATATATATATATATATATATATATACATATGTATATATTTATATGTATATATATATATATATATCATACGTCTATGTCATCTGCCATTTCAACATAGTTTTTTTTTTCTTTCGAATTTCTTTCTTTATTTTTCTCTCTTCTTCGAAATCTTTCTCATCACACTTTTTGACTAATAATTACGTAATAATTTGAGGAAAATTGAAAGAAGAAGATTGTAAGATATAATTATAAGTAATTAAATGATTAAGTCATAATTAAGTAATTATTAAGTAATTTAATTCCCTGGCTATGTCCCACAATACGCAGATTCAGAACAAGTATTTGCGATTTTTGTCTGTTCACAAATACTTGTCCTGGGCGTGATCACGAAACTTTGATTGCAATACAACAGGAGAAATTTCCGTACTAACTATGCACATAAACTGAGTAATTTAATTAATCAAATATCATGCCTTCGCCATTGGCTAAATTTGTTACGTTGTCTTTACTTTTTCGTTTTTGCTATAATGTTGGTGTCTGGTTTTTTTTATGTTAAGGAATGACGTGACGAGCTAGCCGTTCGCCTGATGTTAAACGACACGGCTGCCCATATCAGCTGCAGTGTTACTCGGAACTCTAAAGTATAGAGGTTCGCGTGACACTGCACTGCGCACGTCATCCAGAGACATCAGCACAATCTAGTAATAAGATTACTAAACTGTGAGATCAGATCATAAAGTCTCATTTGCCCAGTAATTTTACTAGCTACAGTGCCCTTCAAACCGGAACACAGCAGTGCTTGCGCACTACTGCTTGGCGGCAGAATAACTGGCAAAGCGGTGGTACCTACCTAGACGAACTTTGCAGTAACGTCCTACCACCTAGTGATAGGTGGTATAAAAAAGAAAAAATGTTTTAGGTAACCAACAATCATATAATTAAACAAATACTATGTACAAATTTGGTTTCAGCCTCATGTGTGGGCGGCGCGTGCGCAGGCAAGCGTTCACCACAGCGGATGCGGGGCGGGTAAGGCGTGGACTTCCGCTACGACCTGGACTTCAGTGTGGCCTTGGTGTCCATGATGACTCTCCTTCTTACCATCCTAAGGAAAACAGTTTTGAAGATTATAGTTATAACGAAAAAAAAACAAGTGTGCTTTAGACCACACGACTGAAGTAAAACTTCTTTAGTTTAGCTCCATCTATCTGCCGGTATTATTTTTCTTTTTTTTAATGGTAAAATGGACATGCTTTTGATAACAACTCACCTGATGGTAAGTGATGAAGTTGTTTAAGGTGGAGCACGCTTGCCCATGAGATGCCCATTCATTCTTGACTTAAAATGACCCAGGTTATAAATGTAAGGAGAAGAGGAAACACTGTTGTTGGAAGAGCATTCCATTCCTTGGCCGTTCGAATTATAAATAGGTGCTTTGTTCAATGTTAATGTCCCCATCTTGACAAATTGTAAATTGTAATTTAACCGAACATACCAACATAGTAATATAAATTTTTAACTTAGTTATGTTGACAGTGGAGATCTTCATGACCCAGCAACTAACTAAATAGCTTAAGATTATGCTATTGTTTTAACAGAATTGGGGATGAAAAAATCATGGCAGTGTCCTATTTTGATAACAACTACTAAGTAAAAGAGAGATAGAAAGTAAAAGAGAGTGAGAAAGTGGAGCTTGAGCTTACCTTGTTCTCTTCTACGACTTTCTTAACGGTGAGAACCGGAGCAGCGACAAGAGCGGGCGCGTGTGGAAGAAGAGGGGAACCGTATCCAAGACCGCCATATCCGAGTCCGCCATATCCGAGTCCGCCATACCCGAGTCCGCCATACCCGAGTCCGCCGTAACCAAGTCCGCCGTAACCAAGTCCGCCGTATCCGTGCCTAAGTCCGGCATATCCCAAGCCGCCGTAGCCAAGGCCTAAGCCATGGCCTAGTCCGTAAGGGCTGACCAGGCCAGAGTGAATCCCTAACCCGGAGTGGAGACCGAGTGCGGGTTGCACTCCGACAGGCACATATCCACGCTTATCACGCTGACCTTCAGGCTGACCCAAAACGGTTGCGGCAAGGAGAACTACGCACACCTGGAATGCAAACAAATAAAACAATTACAAGTTATTCTTAAAAACTACATATTTGCTGCAGCTTTGTTCAGTATGAAAACAGTTTTGCGAACATCTATGTATACAGAAGTGTATAAGGCTAGAGAAAGCAGCAAAGTCAATGTTGAAAAAGTGTTTAATTATTTATTGTTGTTATTAGATATCTTTTAAATTGTTATATACTACCGTCTACTCTTTTGCATTTGATACTGGCAATCCAAAGGTTGTCTGGAATAGATCGCAGTCAGCGATAACATCGCCCATTTTTGTAAGGTTTTCTTGATACCTTTATATTTCATAGGTGGAACAATATGTAAAGAGTTCTCTGTCTATCTAAATTTTTTTAAATAAATGCCATTAATTTCCTAATTTAAATTTAATTTAATTTAAATTTAAATGTTAACTATATTTTCATTCTACATTAAAAAAAATTATGTCTGACGATTCAGTCTAGTATTCCCAAAAGAATAAACCATTTTTTAGATGGTCAAGCCTTAATGAGAGATGTATTAAACAAATTTTAAAAATCTTTGTTAATATATTTTTTACCAACAGTCTAAGACAGACACATTTTTTATAGTGAACATTCAACACAAAGCTTTAAAATTAATTCTATTTTTTTTAACTATTTGTATTTTCTTTTCACTAGTCTTTGATAAATAAATTGACTTACAAAGGACTTCATTTTGTAGTGTTAATAGTTGAAGTGATGATGATGTGGTAGGCTCAACTGCACTGGTGCTGTCTTCAAAACGTTCTTTAGTTTTATACTGACGTCGGAGAGGTTAAGATTACTATATTTTGCAAAATTTGGACCGCGCGGGAGCTGGCCTTGCGTCACATGATCACTATACGGCACTGCCGTGACGTTGAGTCATCTCACCAAATCATATGAATAATTCACAAACATTCCAATCATTTTGGAATAGGCCTCATTCAAAATTCAAAATTGCCTAAATTATTGCTAAATTAGTGACCTCACTTAATTTTTAATATTTTGTCGGTTAAGTCGGACGCACTGTCGTATTACTTTTCAACCGAATTCAAAAAAGAGGGGGTTCTCAATTGGGTTCTAATTTGTTTTTTTACGTTTTTAAAGTCGAAACTGCGTCTTTTATAACCCAGCTTGGATTTTTTTTTAATTTGATACGATGTACCTACTATCCGATTTGTCACATAGAAATTTCATCAAAATAAATTTTACTTTATCCATTATGATTTAATTTGGTTTTAAATAAAAATAACTGGAAACGAAAATGTCATCAAAAATTACTTCTCAGTGTGAAGGTAATCAAATTAAGCCTACTTCCAAAAGCAGATAATAAAAATCACACTAATATTATAAAGGCGAAAGTTTGTATGTGGGTTTGTGTGTATGTTTGTTACTCCTTCACGCTCAAACGGCTGAATGGATTTGGATGAGATTCGGTGCCAAGATATCTTATAAACTGGATTAACTATATGGCTGCATTTTATCCCAGAAAAGTGAAAATTTCCCGTGGGATACTTTTCATCCGCGGGTAAAACCGCGGGGCGCAACTAGTAAGTGAATATAATTAAAACAACAGTAATTTACACTCAGAAAGATACATATAGGAAAATAAACTTTTCCTTAATATGCACCAAATATTAATAGGTAAGTTATTTATTATATATTAGGTATTAGTAGTAAGGTAACAAGGTTCCTTTAATGTGGTTCACTAGGTGGTAGGACTTTACTGCAAAGTTCGTCTAGGTAGGTACCACCGCTTTGCCAGTTATTCTGCCGCCAAGCAGTAGTGCGCAAGCACTGCTGTGTTCCGGTTTGAAGGGCACTGTAGCTAGTGCCTTCTACAACAACAAGGTTGCTTTCTACAACTGCAACAATGAATACACAAAAATGTGCTGGGTGCCGAAACCAGCTAAAAGGAACATCTAATTTGCAATGTTGCCGATGGTCGGACAAATATCATAGCACTTGTTTGAACTATAGTAGGCAAGATTTCAACGGGTTCTTGAAGGAGTTCAAGGAATCGTGGGTGTGCCCATCGTGCCTATGCAAGGAGCCTAAATCTGGAGACAATTCGAATACGCCGATTCGGACTACATCTACTGCTTCGCAAAAACTTACCCGCAGCAGGCACCGGAGAAGGGGACGGAGCCATCGGTAGTAGCTTTAGAATACGACAATGTCACTCTACGCACAACCCCGCACTGCAACCGTACATGTATATCTGCAGACAGCATCCGCGACATCATAAGAGAAGAATTGTCCAACAAAGTTCACTTGATGGAGACTAAAATTATCTCCCTAGAGAAGTTAGTGCTTGAACAAAGTAAGCTAATTAGGATACTCGTCGGTGATCGTGAGAATCCCAGTTCTTTGGCAAAACTGATTGGAACCATGTTAGAAAAGGTTGGTACCAAGTCGAGCTCCTTAAAGGTAGCCCAGCAGCCGGCACCGATGCGTGATAGGACAGTGGCGGCGCTCTCTGCAGCGGGCCGAAAGAATAAAGACGGCCTTAACTTATCGCCTCTTCCGATCAGTGTGGAAGCAGCTGCTTTGGCATCAGACACCAGGACCCCAACTTCGCTTTCGCTGCCTGTGTCAGAGAGGCCGTTAGTCACATCTGTGAACGAAAGTGCACTACAATCGCCGCCGAAGGTGTTGAAACATCAGGAATGTGAAATGAAAAATGCTTCGGAATGGATTGAAGTAAAAGCTCGTCGATCGCGAACAGCACCTACCAATGTCACTCGTGGTACGGCGGCTCCGGGATCTGCCGTGTGTCCAATTGTTGCAGCTGAACGTAAATCTTACCTGCACTTGTACTATGTGCATATTGACACTACTGCGGACCAAGTAGTAACCTACCTAAATAGCATATGCCCGGGAAATAAATGTAGCGCCGAAACTTTGAAGGCTTGAGGTGATTACGCTTCATTTAAATTAACTGTGCCGACCAAGGACGTCGAGAAGTACTTATCAGCTGAGCACTGGGCAGAAGACGTGTATATCAAACCATGGCGTAATGGATTTCGTAACCTACAAAAAACCAAGTAAGAAAGTAAATTTCAAATACTACACACTGTTCTACCAAAATGTCAGGGGTCTCCGTTCAAAGCTCGATACCGCCAAGAAGGCGATACTCACACTATCGGCTGACATGTATGCATTTACGGAAACATTTCTGGTGTCAGGAGTGTATGACGGGGAACTATTTCCTCCTGGGTACACCGTGCTACGTCATGACCGAGCTCGTGACCAAGGCTGGGGAGGCGTACTGCTAGCTGTGCGGAACTCGCTCAATGTGCAGAAGATAGTTGACTTGGATGGCTACTCCGATGAAATTGAAATTGTGACCGGGTTAATTACGTTACATCATAAGAAAGTAGTTTGTTGTGTCGTGTATATTCCCCCGAAATCAAGTGAAGACAAATACTGTAATACTTTTAGTGTACTAGAGAATGTGCTAGCTAAATTTCCCAAGTTAGATATCTTAATTGTAGGCGATTTTAATTTAAATTCTTGTAGTAAAGATATTCTTATTCAGTATGACTGTATGGTCGATAATTATAATTTAAAGCAACACAATAATGTTACTAATAAATGTGACGGAATTTTAGACCTGGTGTTGAGCAACCATGGCGGCGAATGGATTGAGGTGAGTGGCGACGTGGATCCCGTGGTTAGAATCGATGGTTATCATCCGCCACTGCTGGTGAAAATGCGTAGCGCGCGAGTGGTGCGCCCTCGAGACGGCGCCTCGCGTGTTCGTCCGCTGCGCCCGGAACGTGATCATACGCTGCGAGAATGGAACTTCCGCAAGGCTGATTTCCACTCTTTATATGCTTCCCTAGCCGCTATTGATTGGGACGAGATATACTTATCCACAGAGGTAGATGTGACGGTTAGCATTTTATATAATCTACTGGGCACTTGCTTTGATAGTTGCGTTCCCCGTAAACGGCCATCGACTCCTTGCTCACGTTATCAGTATCCTACGTGGTTTACGGCGGAGACAATAATCAATATTAGAAATAAGTACTTTCATTTGAAACGATTTCGAGAAGAGGGTAAGCAGTTTAACTGGGAAATGTTTAAATTTTACAGGGAAAGGGTCAAATTTCTCATTGATCAATCTTACGAGGAGTATATTAGCCAAACTGAATCAGACATTAGACATAATCCTAAGCAGTTTTGGAAGTTCATAAAGGATCAGCAATCCTCTAGACAATCTAATTGTGAATTTGAATATGCCGGTGACGTTGTTTCTGGTGTCGATGCTGCTAACGCCTTTGCCTTCTATTTCAAGTCAGTATTTTTGACCAATACTCCAACCCTATCCGTAGAGGAAGCAAAGTGTGAGGCAATCACTTCTTGCTGTTCTTCTCGTATAGCGGTAGATAGCATTGGGCCGAGTGACTTCCATTATGCCATGCGTCGACTAAAAGCCCATTCATCGACTGGACCTGATGGTATACCGCCATTTATAATCAAGGATTGCTGTGAAATTCTCCAACCACCTCTTTTATATATATTTAATTTAGCTTTGAGTACTGCAACATACCCATATCAGTGAAAATTGTCCCGTGTTACCCCTATACCCAAGGATGGTTCTAGATCTAAAGTCGAGAACTACAGGCCCATAGCAGTGCTGTCGGTGCTCGGCAAAGTTTTCGAGTCAATTCTGAACCGTGACATCACGAGGCAGGTCAATGCGCAGCTGAGCGATGCACAACATGGGTTCAGGGCAGGCAGATCTACCGTCACAAACCATATTAATTTTGTAGAATACACTGTTACAGAGATGGACAATAAGAAACAAGTAGATGCAACGTATTTTGATTTTAAAAAAGCCTTTGATAAAGTTCATAATGACATACTATTAAAAAAATTTTCGGCCGCCGGTTTCACTCCAAATTTGCTTAAGTTTTTTACCAGTTATTTTTCAAATAGATTTCAATATGTCCAACTTTCTACCTTACGCTCAGATCCGTATCTGACCTGCTCCGGTGTAAGCCAGGGCAGCACGCTTGGTCCAACCCAATTTCTAATTATGATCAATGACTTGCCGAAGGTCGTCAGTACGGCTAGATGCCTGATGTTTGCCGACGATCTGAAGCTATTCTTGGGTATAGAAACAGCCTCTGACTGTGAAGCATTGCAGAGGGATATCGACAATGTGGTTGCGTGGAGTGAACAAAATTATCTTGAGTTTAACGAGTCTAAATGTAAAACCATAACTTTTACTCGTAAGCGTTCGCCAACTGTATACCCCTACAGCATACACGGTGCCCCTCTCATGCGTGTTGAACAAATCCGTGATCTTGGTCTGACTCTTGACTCTGAATTGACATTCAACAACCACATAGTTGATCTATGCAAGCGCGCTCACAGTTCTCTTGGATTTGTTATGAGACAATCTAATAGGTTTCAAGACCGGAGTACCATCGTTGCCCTCTACTACGCGTTTGTACGAAGTAAGCTTGAATACAATTCAACAATCTGGGATCCCCATGAAAGTAAGTACAAACTTATGGTGGAAAAAGTGCAGAGAAGGTTTGCCCGTTACCTGTATAAAAAGCTGTATGGATATTATCCGTACTTGTATCCGTCCCTTTTCGTAGCAGGCATGGTAGGTATTAACACCTTGGAACTAAGGCGCAAGTGCGCGATAATGATTCATTATTATCTGCTGTTCCACAACAGGATTGACAACCCCAGCACTCTGTCGCGTCTTTCGCTTGTGGTACCGGACCGGCAGCGGCGGCCGCACGTGCGGCGCCTGCTTGCGCTCGCGGCGCCGCGCGCGCGCACTAACACCACACAATACGCCCCAACGGCACAAGCTGTCTCTACTCAACGCCTTGGTTGCTCAACAACCAGACCTTGACTTTTTTAATGTGAATTTTTTTACTTTTGTTAATGTGTGTATTAATTTTTTGACATGATATTTTATTTTTTCTTTTATATTGCTGTTATATGCTGTTATTGTAAATTGTAATTGATTTTTGTATATTTATTAACGTGACTCTAATTTAAGTCTATTTTTCTAGTATTTCTGGCTCGTCACACGTCTTGGCGTCGCTGTAAGTGTGCAAGCATTTAAGAATAAATAAATAAATAAATAAATAATAATAAATAGTGAAATTACTGGGCAAATGAGACTTTATGATCTGATCTCACAGTTTAGTAATCTTATTACTAGCTTGTGCTGATGTCTCTGGATGAGTTGCGCGGTGCAGTGTCACGTGAACCTCTATACTTTAGAGTTCCGAGTGACACTGCAGCTGATATGGGCAGCCGTGTCCTTTAACATCAGGCGAACGGCTAGCTCGTCACGTCATTCCTTAACATTAAAAAAAAAAATCTATCTAATATCTAACATCCCGTTCATAGGTAGTAGAAACCAATTTTAAAATTACTATTTTCTTCCCTGTATTTGGTTTGTCATTATTAACTAGCAACATAGACGGCTCAGTCCAAATAAATAATTATTTTAACGTATGCTCATTAACCCATAATAATTTTAAGTGGCACCCAACAAGAAATAACTCCACTCATCGCATTATGTTAGCAAAGTTACTAGTGCCTGTAATAAACCCTGCACATAACCTTTATTAATACCATAAACATATTTTATGTCTGTTTGAGTAAAACTATCCCTTTCACGCTATATACATTATCGAAAGCAGTATGGGCACTATTTTGACAGCCTCTATGTGGTGTGATGGTTGAACAGATCGGCTCATAGCTTGGAGGGTTCGATTCCCGCGGCAGGACAATTATTTGTGCACAGAAAAGCGAAAATTCTTGTTCTGAGTCTAGGTGTTGTGGGACCAAAAAGGAACGAGGGTGAAGGACTAAAAATCGTAATTTTTACTAACTCCTTGTCAGTTTTATTAAATTATTAAAATGTCACAAAATGCTTTATATCATCGTCATCATCATCATCATCATCATCATCTTTTTGTGTCTGCTGAACATAAGCCAATAAAACCGCCGTTGAAAAAATCACCTTTTGCGTATTTTTCTATTTATTTTGACTAGCCCGACAGCTCAGTTGATAGTGTTCTTGCCTTCTGAACTGCAGGTTGTGGGTTCGATTCCCACCCAGGACAAACACTTTGTGTGATGAGCAATGTTTGTTCTGTGTCTGGGTGTTTATATTGTATTCTATGTATGTATTTACAAACAAAAAGTATATAAGTATTGTATCCGTTGTCTGGTTCCCATAGTACAAGCTTTGCTTAGTTAGAGGCTAGATGGCGCGTGTGAAATGTCCACATATTTATTTATTATTATTTATTTATTTATCTGTTGAAGGTGCACATACCGTATTTAGATGGAGATATGAAAAAAATATGTTTTGTGCAATGATTTGAGTCACTAACAGAGATTCTTTGAATGCACCTTTTCTCATACTGGTAATACACTGCGATATTAGGGTGCTTAACATATTTTTATTATTCATTGAAGTTACCACTCCCGGAATTATCCGCTTCCTCTTATATTTTGTGACCATCGTCGTAAACTTATACTCGAAAACTTAGACAAACTAAATAACGTAGACGGTGCTTGTTGAACAAGAAATCGAAGCTACTTAAGTGAGAAAAATCTAATCGCTGTGTCTGCAATGTGGGACCATGGCCCAAAATTAATTAATTCCTGGGTCCCTAGTTAAAGGGACTCCTAGCTAAGGTCTAGGATTTATGTATGTGATCGATGGGCGTTAATTTCAAATACAAAATGAAATAAGAATATTTAGTGTGATTCCACTAAATCCAGATAATAAGATCATCATAGGAATAAGGATCTAGGGCGTTAATTTTTTTAATAATCTCGACCAAAATAATCTTGACAAACAAATGATTCTGGAAAAACTCCACACGCCAAATATTGGCGGCAATGTAAAAATTCAATTCATCACGCGGCTTCCAAGCGTCATCTCTTATTGATCCAAATATTCTTGGAAAAATGTCAAAAGATGTCGGAAGATTTTCGTAAAAACTCTAATATAAGAGCCATCCACTTAGACTAAGGATTAGACTTAGACGTGTAAGCATATTGGTGCACTCGAGAGAAACACTCAAGTATTAGTTTAGTATTTATTAAAATAACGAATATTTGTGGACATTTCATACAGCGCCATCTAGCCCCAAACTAAGCAAAACTTTTACTATGGGAACCAATTAACTGATACAGTACTCGATACTTTTTGTTTGTAAATATACTTTACTGTACTTTTAATGTACTTTTTTACTGTACTTTTTGTTTCGTTGTTGTTGAGTGTTATTATTATATTACATTATTATTATATACATAGAATACAATATAACACCCAGACACAGAACAAACACCGATGTTCATCACACAAACTGGGTGGAAATCAAACCCACAACTTACAGTTCACAAGGCCGGGTTAACACCTACTGAGCTATCAGGCCAGTCGAAAAATGTAAGCGAATGTCGTGAAGTTCATTCACCATCATTAAGCATCAAGACTGTCCATAACAGTTTCAGAGACACTCTGAGCTCTAAATTATAAAGTTTTGCGTGACACTGCACAGCATGCGCAGTCCTGAGTTTTTAGCACAGTCTAGTAATACAATTTTTAGACTGTAAGATCAAGTCATAAAGTCACATTTGCCCAGTAATCACTATCTAAATATATAACTTAAAGGACTTATTGACTGACTGACATAGTGATCTATCAACGCACAGCCCAAACCACTGGACGGATCGGGCTGAAATTTGGCATGCAGGTAGATGTTATGACGTAGGCATCCGCTAAGAAAGGATTTTTCGAAATTCCACCCTTAAGAGGGTGGAATGGGTGGTTGAATTATTTTCCCATAGGCCACGGGTGTAGCTGCGGGCAGCAGCTCGTCAATGTGTAGTTTCATATTTTTACTTGCATAAGAATTATTTTTTCCGTGTAGGTACCTAAATTACCCATGGTATTAAAATATTCAGGTCGATTTTACTGCATTCCAGACGTTATACCTCATACTTCGATTGGAAGAAAATTCATAACCAAAGTTCTCGCAGAAGTTACGGACTCGAATCTTTTGCAAACTGAAATCGTTTGCCTGAAAGGAATAGCTGAAAGTTCACCGATGCCGTATATCGTATCGTAAAATTCATGAATTATAAATTTTCAGTATCCCTGGAAGTTAAATTTATAACTCGAAGCGAATGAAAATGCAACTTAGTAACTTTATTCTGTTTACTAAAACGGATAAATTCACGTCAATTAAAAATCGAAATTTCTCCGACCAAGTTTCGGACATATTCGGTGTCTTTCTTCTGGGAGCCAGTTACTAACGGACCCGCGGCGGCTTTGGCGAGCGTCAGCGTAATTTTGACTTCAAATTAAATTCGTTTACGTTATTAATATTACATAATGTATCATACAATAATTTACAAAATAAAATTTATTAAAAAGTTCTCTTTGGTTGAGGAGACACACGAAATACGACCAAAGACCTCTACTTACACTGGACGGTCAACCTCTAACTGGCGCTATCGACCAAACCGCTGTCAATTTTTTTTTTATATTTTGGGTCCACACATTTATGTATTTAGCCAATGTCAAGTAATTAATAATTTAACAAGTTAATGATATTTCACGCAAATATGTGTCAAGTCACAGTCGAAGTCATCAAGTCAAGTCATAGTCTAGTCAAAGTCAGACTCCTAGTAAAGTGGTAGCAGCTTTACTTGAAGCTTCTATGGAGTTTTGGAAACAACACGAAAAGAAACGTTTCACCATCATTATACCATTTTCCCACACTCATGCTTGTAATCCAGCACTTAAAATAGAATGCCACCAATTTTATGCACTAACACTGAAAATAACACAAGTTTTGGAAAATAATACAATGCGGTGACGCAATCTTTTTCGCGTTGCCGCCAAAACTCTTTACTGGCGCTATCGACCAAAACGCTGTCAATTTTTCTGTGGAAAATACAAAAATGCTAATCTGACAGTTCGATGCCGTCTCTTTCACGCACAACGAAATAACAAGGACCGCGACAATTTTACAAGTATTGAAATTACACTTTTAGGATTAAATACAAAGTTATTAACTACATATTTCATACGCATATAAGAAGTATTATATTTATGTTATTCCAGCGTGTAAGCTATTACTATTCAAAATTTTATTAAAATCGGTGCTGCCGCTGTGGCTTGAACAGGGAACAAAGAAACATTTTCGCAATTATATATTACGGTCTTAGAATAGGACTTGGATATTCCAGGAGAGAGGGCGCTGGTGTGCACTGTTGACATCGACTCTGTGTAAATTTGTGAATAAAAATATAAATATCGTTTGTCATATATCTAAAGTAGTGTAGTTTTTTCAAGTTAAGTGCAAAACACCAAAAGGATTATTACTGAACTCAAAATCTATGAACTTACATCGAAAACTTGGAAAATATCACCGAAAGATCGACACAAGAAAAAACCGAGTTATATACTTTGTATGGAGTTAAATCATACAAAAGTGGAGTCAGCAGGTCAGTCCAAGAAAACAACAAGTGCAATAATCAGCAAAAAACTAGTATTTGTGAATTTGGCATAAACATAACCTAATTCAAATCAAAAACTGCAAAATCATAACATCGTACAAACTGATAACAGTGCCATCTGTAGACGAGTAGCTGAACTTCGTGATCGTAATCAAATCCATCGTCGCTACTACGTATTCTTACTACTAGAAGATCTCGCTAGAGGGCGTAAGTAGAAACTAACAATGGAAGAGGTATTGAAAGCTCTATATAATATACAAACAGATTTAGCACAACAGAAGCAAGATATGAAAGATATGGAACAGAATATCAAGGAGGCTATAAATAAAAATATCGACGAAAAATTTTGCCGTATTGAGTCAAAAACAAAACAACTAGAAGAAAAAATAGAAGAACAACAAAAATCTATTGATTTTTTGGATAAACAGATGAGGAGAAAAAATATAGTTTTCTTTGGTGTTCCAGAATCAGAACAAAATTACGAAAACTTTCTTAGCTGTATTCTGGATATCATTAACAATAAAATGAATATAGCTTGCCCAAAATGGGAAATTGAAGCAGCGATAAGGCTAGGGAAAAATAAAGACAAAATAAGACCTGTTGTCGTCACAATCACGACAATAAGCAGAAAACTACAAATTTTAAGAATGAAGAAAGCTTTAGAAAATACTGGCATTTATATAAAAGAAGATTATTCACCAGCTGTTCTACAAAAACGCAAAGAGCTCCAAGAAGAGCTCCAAAGAAAACGTTCATCAGGAGAAAAGGTCATGCTTCGCTATGACAAAATAATCAAGATCAAATCTAAAGAACAACAAAACGATTTTCCCAGAAATATTTCATCTCCTGAAGCTGTAAACAACGATAATCCGTCAAATAAAGAACGTCAAACCGACGTACCCAAAGAGACCACGTCTGGTAAAAGATTTATATCGGAATCTCCCGAAGACAAAAGTAACGGGAAACCATCATATAATGTAGAACAGACGAAACAAGTACCCAAGAGAAATAAATCGCAAAATATAACGAGCTTCTTACGTCCTTCACAGCTGACTCTCACGGCTGGTCCCCGTGGGAGACGTAGACCGAAACCCTCTAGAGATAATAAAGAAAAACTACCTTTATGTGGCAACATACAATGTTAAAACGCTATCATCTTACTCTCACCTTTTGGAACTAAAGGAAGCTCTCAAAAATATCAAATACGACGTCATAGGTTTAGCTGAAACTAGACGACTTGGTAACTCTATAGAAGAACATGAAAACTTCATTCTGTATTATATGGGACAAACACCGGGATTATACGGAGTAGGATTCATTGTTAATAAGCGCCTTAAGAGGAACATTATGTCTTTTAAAGGATTATCAGAACGGGTGGCTCTACTTGAGCTAGATATCTATAACGTTGAAATAACCATAATACAATGTTATGCCCCAACAACAACAGCAAGCGATGAAGATATTGAATTGTTTTATACCACTGTAAATAAGGCATTAAAAATGTCTAAAAAAAATATAGTGGTCATCGGCGACTTCAACGCAAAAATTGGCCAACCAAAACAAGAAGAAAACATGATAATGAAAAGTCATGGTTATGGAAACAGAAATAATAGAGGCAGTAGACTTATACAATTTGCACGTGAAAACAAGTTATCAATTCTAAACACATTTTTTAAAAAGAAAAACAGTAAAAGATGGACCTGGAAATCACCAAATTGTAACGGCTTGTTTTTCATTCTTATGATAATTTAATTGAGATTGGTTCGATTCATTTTTCTTAACCAGTGGCTGGCTAAATAATGCTCCGGCACAAGTCAGTCTCAAAAACTCAACAACAACCATAACTTTCCGACACGAAATGTCAATGTCACGTTTGGTTGTCACATCAACGACGTCAAAATTAAAGTTGACATATGACGTTATCGTTGGGTGACCCTAACCGAAGAGAAATGTGCAAATTTTGATAATAATAGTTTATTCTGTATCCTAATTTCAAGTTAAAACCATAACAAGCGAATCGTTTTCTGTAGGAAATAATAATAGAAAAGACTGGAATAAACAACCTTCGTAGTGAGAGCTCGTGTGGAAAAGTGCAGTCCCTGGTTCACGAGTTTGAGTCTCGCTTTTGGTGATACGCGAAGTAGCAACTTTTGTGGTCAGGGATGCAGGCAACCACTTTTCGAGAGAATTCTGCATTGGCTGGGAGGGGGATCTCGTGACGAAAATCCGCCCAGTCAGAACGACGGTTACGACTTTAAAAGTCGGAGGCCGCTCCCTTTGTTTGTTTGATTTCGGCGAGGGCGTAGCTGCTGACCGTTGGGCCTGTCCCCAAACGGCCAATTCAACCTCTTCTTTTGCTGCAGGTGAGTTTTCCATGAGATTTTATAACAATTGAGGGCCGGGTTCCATCCCCGTGCCGTGTTCAGAATCCGGTAACTTCACCCGGTTCCATCTTTCCGCAGACAGCTGCGCCCTGCGTCTGAGTTGTTGGGTCGTAGCAAGTCGCTGCCTCCATTTGGCCGCTGCTGCGTCACCCTCGTGGTAGGAGTGAGCTGACCTCCACCACGCTCAGCGTGAGCCTGTAGCTCACGCTCTCTATTGAAAGAAAAACCCCTCTACAGGGTAAGTTTCCCCATCTTTAAATATAAATGTGCATCAAGTCGTAGACTTCATGGTAAAAGTGCCAATAAAACTAATTCTTTCCTGTTCTTCAACAGGGTTTTTTTTTTTTATATCTTAAAATCAAATTTAACGCTCCCCCTTCGGGAGGTCGCCAACGGTCTGCGCTGAGAGACTAGGCTCCAGGAGGCGACGGCCTAGCGCCACGGGTCTACCCCCAGCCGTCCGCCTTGTCCTGGGCCCAGATCAGCCCCCCTGTGCCGTTGGGTTGCTTCCGGAGGTCACCAGCGGTCTGCGCTGAGAGACCAGGCTCCAGGAAGCGCCAGCCTCATACCACGGGTCTACACCAACCGTCTGCACTGTCCTGGGCCCGGCTCAGCCCCCCTGTGCCGTTGGGTCCCTTCCGGTACCACGGTCAGCCAGCATTTTGCTAGCTGATCGTTTTTATTTAACTTTTGTATTGTCTACTACCAACTAAACTTAGCTATCTGGTTGCAAAGCAGGTATGTGCTACTAGCTCGAGCCACACACCCTGTTAAGTCTCTTAATAGCCCGGCTAGCACTGCATTGTAATTCAACGGCGCCCAAAACCTACCTTGTAAATATACTACATATAGAATATACTATACTTACTACTTGTCATCATTTTAAATACTTACTACTTACCTAATACTTGACAAACTGTCTTAACAATAAAGACATTTAATGAACCAGGTGCAGTGTTTCCCTTACAGTTCCCAATAGGAACCCTAATAAGGAAACTAGTTCCCATCTCATCTTTTTAAAAGCATTACAGTGGCGCCCAACGTGGGGCCCGAACTCAAGGTATTGATGAATCCTTTTCAGCGTACTTTTCGGTCATGTTGAACTTCTTTAATAGACTGCGAGAACCTTTGAGCGAGAGTGAGAAGCTGCGAATACTTAGGCGGAACATTCGCCCTGCTTTTTCGGATAGGTTGGCACTCTTTCCTATTACGACGTTACAGGATTTCAAGAACAAGTGCAAAGCGTTGGAATGGCAGCAAATTAGCGCCCAGTACTTTGTAGAGCCGCCTAAAGTAACGAAGCAAACTCTAGCAATGGACCTGGCATACAAGGGTCAGCCTCAAACTCGTCAGGTAGCGGCGACCGCGGTAGTTCCACAATCAGCATCTTCTTCTTTGTTCTGTCCAAGATGTAGGGTAAAAGGACATAACTTGAAAACTTGCAAGGAACCTAAATATCCAGTTTGTTTTCGCTGCGGCCTTAGGGGTTATGTTACAGGAAAATGCCCAAACTGTGCTAAAAATCAGGGTCAGGACGTAAAACCCCACATCTGCCAATGTCAGTGCCAGAAAAACCCCTCTGAGGCTGGTACCTCATCTACTAGTTCTAAGCAAAAAAACTAGTAACGTTGGATTGTGGCTCAGCCAGCTCACCCAATTTTGACCCCAAAGATTGGCAGGACTGGTTAAAAACAGTAAAACACTTTTTTAACTCACACAAAGTAGCTACAATCCGTGATGAAAAAATTGATAATCGACCATTTCTCACGGTCGACGTTTACGGGCAACCGTGCTACGGGCTACTGGACTCTGGTTCCAGTATATCGATTATAGGGGACAGCTCACATGAACAATTCTTGAATCTGGGGGCCACCCTCATTCCTTGCGTCGAGCTACCGCAGCCAACATCGTCAAGCACTTAGAGAATGACGTTTTTATGAAACATGGGATTCCACAAACAGTGATTTCTGATAATGGAACTCAGTTCACTGGAAATGAAATACAAGCCCTGTTTCATAAATACAACGTTCCTCAGGTGCATTTGGGCCCTAGATATTGCCCGCAAGTGAACCCAGTGGAACGGCAAAACCGTACCATTGTCACTGCGATATCCTCGCTTATAAAGGAGGATCATCGCGAATGGGACCTGCATTTGCCCCACATTGAGTTCGCCATCAACACATCTGTCAGCGAGGCTACGGGATATTCTCCATTCTTATTAATGCACGGGCGTGAGGCCGTACCAAATGGAGATCTCTACGACTCGGCTCCCTTAGACCTCTCAGACCTTTCTTTTCCACGGAGAGAGGATTACGCACGCCGACTGGGTGCGCTTTCCGGAATTTTTCGCAAAGTCAGAGAGGAGTTGGTGAAGGCACACGCCAAGAACGCGCATTATTATAATCTCCGGAGAAGATACATGGAACTCAAAGTGGGTCAAACGGTATGGAAAAGAACTTTCCCGCTGAGTGACAAAGGGAAATTTTTCTCGGCAAAGCTGGCCCCTAAATATACCAAATGTACGATTAAAACCAAGAAGTCTCCTTTGGTATATGAGCTGGTTGACGAGAACGGTAGAGATGCGGGCATTTGGCATGTAAAGGACCTTAAAACCTCTAACTAATGGAATCCCAATTTTAATTTTTTTTATTTCACTCATTCTCGTTTACCTATAAACGGTTTGATAGCCAAACCCCCGGACGCGGCTTTGGGCCGCCTTTGTGTAGTCCTGGGAGATGGATTTACTTTGGTTTGTTTTTTCGGTTGGATAAAGTAAATAGTTGGAATTTAGGAATGATAGCCAAACCCCCGGACGCGGCGTGGGCCGCCTTTGTGTAGTCCTGGGAGATGGATTTACTTTGGTTTGTTTTTTCGGTTGGATAAAGTAAATAGTTGGAATTTAGGAATGATAGCCAAACCCCCGGACGCGGCTTTGGGCCGCCTTTGTGTAGTCCTGGGAGATGGATTTACTTTGGTTTGTTTTTCTGTGTGATAAGGTTAATAGTTGGATATTAGGTATGATAGCAAACCCCCGGACAGCAGTCGGCTGCTCTTGGTAGGATCCTGGGAGTTGGTTTTTTCTCGGTTTGATGTTACTGTTAGGATGGATATAAAAGGTAGAATGGTTTAGTCCTTGTAAATATTAAATTCTAGTTAAGGATGGACTGGCCATGGGTGGTTACCATAGTTTTTAGTTTTCTTTTCTTTTTATTTTGTCTTCTGTAACCTGGCTTGGTGTAATAGGAAATAATATAATAATTCTTTAGAAATAGTCAATTTAATTCATATCTAAAATATATATTGTATACAAATATCTATGTATGTTTATAACATCACCAGACTAAGGTCATTAGAATAATCCACAGGAGCGGTTGTGTGAACTCCTTTATCAACAAGCCTAGAACACAAACTTAAGCCTATAGGAGCGGTTGGTGAACTCCTTTATCAACAAGCCTAGAACACTAAACTTTTGATGGTTTTGTTACCGTAGCTAAGCGGAGAACAGGACTCTATACTTCTACTTCCGTAGCTAAGCGGACTAGTAGGAAACTACACTTATAGGAGCGGTTAGTGAACTCCTTTATCAATAAGCCTAGAACACTAAACTTTTGATGGTTTTGTTACCGTAGCTAAGCGGATAACAGGACTAATTATACTTCTACTTCCGTAGCTAAGCGGACTAGTAGGAAACTATACTTATAGGAGCGGTTCTGTGAACTCCTTTATCAATAAGCCTAGAACACAAACGTAAGCCTACAGGAGCGGTGAGTGAACTCCTCTATCAAGAAGCCTATCACACCAATAAAGGGGGTTACTGATATTCAATTTTTTACTAACTAGGGGGATAGCATTATTTTTCACGGTTAGTTGTACTTTGGCAAACAATCCAGTCAACTTTTTTTTTTTTTTTTTTTTTACTTCAAACTTGTCTAGCATTTGACCACGCTCTCACCTGATGGGAAGTGACGATGCGATCGAAGGTGTAGCATGCTAGCCAAGTAAATACCTATTCACTCTTCTCTTGAACACGCCCGGGTCATATTTCGCCGGAAACACAGACGCTGGCAGGGCATTCCATTCCTTAGCCGTTCTAATTAAGAACGTTGAGTCAAATCGCTTGGTACGAATGGGTGGTATTTCGACCACAAAAGGATGGCGCTTAGCCGAGCGTCTAGTAGTCCGGTAGTGGAATGGTGATGGGAGAATTAGATCATGCAGTTCTTGAGCGCATTCACCGTGGTGTAATCTGTAAAAAACCGACAGACTTGCCACCTTACGTCGATGTGCAAGGCTCTGGAGCCTTTGACCAACCAAAGTGTCGTCGTCAATGAGCCTTTTGGCACGCCGTTCAATCGAGTCCAGAGCCTCAAGCTGGTACTTGGCAGACCCGTCCCACAGGTGGCAGCAGTACTCCATACACGATCGGACTTGTGCTTGATACAGATTTAGAAGCTGTCCAGGTGTGAAGTACCGCCTTACCTTGGACAATATGCCGAGTTTTTTTGAAGCTACTTTGGCTTTGGACTCGATGTAGGATCCAAAGTTTAGGTTTGACGTGAGATCAACACCCAAAAGCTCAAGATGGTTTCCTAAACTTACAGATACACCACGGAATGAAGGAGCCAGATGGAGTGGGCTCTTTTTAGCAGTGAATAAACACGCCTGTGTTTTTGCAGCATTGAACCTAACCAAGTTAGCATCGCCCCAAACGGACACGGCTTTCAAAGCCAGGTTCATGCGCTCAACCATAGCCTCTCTCTCAATCCGGACGTCGTCACCACTGGCTCGGGCACTGGATGAGTATCTTTCAACAACAGTACTATCATCTGCATACCCAAAGGTACCGGGCTTTAGCAAATCATTGATGTGGAGTAAGAATAGTGTTGCTGAAAGAACTGACCCCTGAGGTACACCAGCATTAATAGCTAATTGATCGGAAGAGCAGCCATCAAGAACTACTCTAAGCGATCGTTCCCTCAAAAAGTCTGATATCCAAGTGCACAAACCAGCAGGTAGTCCGAAAGATGGAAGCTTATTCAGAAGACCGTCGTGCCAGACCCGATCAAATGCCTTAGAGACGTCTAGAGATACAGCAAGTGCCTCTCCATGCATCTCTAAGGCTTCGCTCAATATGTGAGTGGCATACGCGAGAAGATCCCCAGTGGACCGGTTTCGGCGAAATCCGTATTGCCGGTCACTGAGGAGATCATTGTCTTCAAGGTATGCCAAGAGCTTGTTGTTAATTATACGCTCCATACTCTTACAGAGAATGGAGGTAATTGAGATGGGTCGATAGTTGGCAGGATCAGCACGACTGCCCTTCTTAGGTACAGGTTGTACGTTGGCTAGCTTCCAACTCATAGGGACTATTCCGGTGTCCAGAGAGAGGCGAAATAGGCGTGTTAGAATGGGAGACAACTCAGGTGCACAGTTCTTAAGTACAATTGCAGGTATACCATCGGGACCACTGGCTTTGTTCACGTCTAGACTGCGTAATGTTTTTAGTACTTCCTTCTGACGTATGCGTATTTCCGGCATGAAAACACCGCATTGTGGAAGGCAGGGAGGTACCTCATTAGCAGTATCTAAACGCGAAGCTTCTGCAAAGAGAGTGGCAAACAAGTTTGCTTTTTCTTTTGCAGTGTGAGCCAGCGATCCGTCTGGTTTCAATAATGGAGGCAGTGAGGATCGACAGAAGTTCGCTTCAACCGATTTGGCTAGGGACCAAAAAGCCTTACTACCCGCTGGGTATGAAGCAAGTTTAGTCCCTATTCGACCAATATGATTGAAACGAGCCTTCCTTAATTCCTTCTTACAGGCCTTGGCGGCAACGTTAAAGGCTTTCTTCTTAGCTCGAGTGTCCGAGGCCTTGCGTTTTCGAGCGTCAGCCCATGCCAGATATGCCGCATGCTTCTGCGCTTCAGCACGTGCACATTCGGCTCCAAACCATGGGCTGGCTTTGCTGGTCACGGGTTTATCGGAAAATGGAATAAAATATTCCATAGCCCGACATACTACCTCAGTAACCGCATTCGCGCAGACCGTCGGATCTCCAGAAGAAAAACACGTTTGCCGCCAAGGATATGAAGCGAAGAAATGTCGCATCTCGTCCCAGTCTGCTAAGTTGTATCTCCAGACACGCCGATTGCTCTTAGGGCTTGGGTCAGGCGGGGAGTATACTGAAACGGACTTGACCAGACAGTGATCGGAACTACCAATGGGTGAGGATACCGCCACAGAGTATCGGTCTGGTTCAGTCGTGAGCAGAAGGTCGAGGCAGTTAGCAGTGTGGCTATCTATATCAGGCACTCGCGTCGGCTCTTTAACAATCTGCGTTAAATTGAGCGCCAAAGCGAGCTTACGCGTCTCTCTCCCAGCGTGGTCCGTGATCCGGTGTGGGACTAACCACTCCTGGTGGTGAGCATTAAAGTCCCCCAGAACAACAAGCTGAGCCGAAGGATAGCGTTGCTGAGCCACATCTGCCGTTTCACTGAGATACTCCATTAGAAGAGTCGTCTCCCGGTCACCGCTATGTGATCTGTACACACCAGCATAGAGAATTTTCTCAATGCCGGTGTCCACAAGCACCCAAATCACCGAAAAGTGGGGATGTTCAAGGTTTCGGAGACGCAAACAGCAAATGTCATCACGGACGTAAACGCAGATACCAGCGCGTGGAAGGAAGCGGTTTTCCAAGATGAATCCTGGATAGTCCAGATATGCCGTGTCTGATGGACATCCTATTTGCGTCTCAGTCAAGAAGAGCAAGTGCGGTTTGTTGGTCTCCAGATGATGATGGACCGCTTGCAGATTTGAGTGCAGCCCACGAATATTTGTGAGGTGCACTTTAAGAGTGAGGACGTGCATCTGCCGTTTAAACTTGCTCAATTTATTTGACTTTTTCATAGTTGGGTGAGTTAGGTAGACAAGTAGGAAGTGGACGAGATATTGGGATGCTAACCCTCAGTAATAGAGAAGCTCCTACGCCAATGGAGAACTTGCGCGGAGACTGCGGGGACGCCCGAACCCCCCTGAAATTGCCCACAAGTTCCTCACTTCCAGTCGCCAACTGGCCCTGTGGACAACCTCAGGATTTTACACAAGCGGTGGGGCAGCCTTTCGTAGTTGGCTAGACTACTACTTGGGCCCCCTACAACTTGCGGTCGGCCAGCAGAGAGCACCGTGCTTCGGATCCCGCTACCCTCCGAAGCAAGGTCTCCGACGCGAAAGCATCTCCATCACCAATACCGGTCTGCATACCCAACACAACTGTTCACATCTACTTGTCAGAACGGCTTCATTAGACATCACGATGGAACACGACGAGTCGCTTGGCATCGTGGTTTTGTCTAATGGGTGGTAACTAAGCCGGCGGCTAAGGCCTTCCACCAGTTATTTGGTTGCTCTTTTGGCACCACCCAGGGGTCACGTGTAGGGAAACTAGGGTTAAAGCCTACGGACGCGAGCAAACATAAACCCCTGAAACTCCAGTGATTCCCTCGCAGAACAATAGCTTGCTTATAACGGGTGCTTAATTATGGCAAATTGTACTCTCGGTTGATGTCCAGTCAATTTCATAATTACCCCGGGGTAAATGCAGTACACTCAAGTTCTAATATTACAGTACATACAAAAACTATTATTTTATATAGGGGTTTTTGCGGGGTTATACATCAAAACTAATTTCGTTCAATTTATTATTAGAATGTATTATATCTTTTACTTATTCGCTAATTTATGCATCTAGCCCAAGCCAGTGGTACAATTTTTTATATTCTTAGTTGTATTGATATAAATTAATTCAATATTTACCTTCGCATGCAGGTGTAGGAATATGTAGATCGAAGTTATATTTTAATTTTGATGATAGTGTCTAGTGTTAAATGCTCTTTTCTTTAAACCTAATTAAAATATTCTGGTGGAATCATTAATGACATTTTCCATGTCATTGGTGGGTCATTTGTCTTTTGTTTGTAACTAAGGTTACCGGCTGGGGACAGCCGTTTCGAATTCACTACGTGAATTCTACCCGGGTTGGACGGGTACTGTAACGGCTTGTTTTTCATTCTTATGATAATTCAATTGAGATTGGTTCGATTCATTTTTCTTAACCAGTGGCTGGCTAAATAATGCTCCGGCACAAGTCAGTCTCAAAAACTCAACAACAACCATAACTTTCCGACACGAAATGTCAATGTCACGTTTGGTTGTCACATCAACGACGTCAAAATTAAAGTTGACATATGACGTTATCGTTGGGTGACCCTAACCGAAGAGAAATGTGCAAATTTTGATAATAATAGTTTATTCTGTATCCTAATTTCAAGTTAAAACCATAACAAGCGAATCGTTTTCTGTAGGAAATAATAATAGAAAAGACTGGAATAAACAACCTTCGTAGTGAGAGCTCGTGTGGAAAAGTGCAGTCCCTGGTTCACGAGTTTGAGTCTCGCTTTTGGTGATACGCGAAGTAGCAACTTTTGTGGTCAGGGATGCAGGCAACCACTTTTCGAGAGAATTCTGCATTGGCTGGGAGGGGGATCTCGTGACGAAAATCCGCCCAGTCAGAACGACGGTTACGACTTTAAAAGTCGGAGGCCGCTCCCTTTGTTTGTTTGATTTCGGCGAGGGCGTAGCTGCTGACCGTTGGGCCTGTCCCCAAACGGCCAATTCAACCTCTTCTTTTGCTGCAGGTGAGTTTTCCATGAGATTTTATAACAATTGAGGGCCGGGTTCCATCCCCGTGCCGTGTTCAGAATCCGGTAACTTCACCCGGTTCCATCTTTCCGCAGACAGCTGCGCCCTGCGTCTGAGTTGTTGGGTCGTAGCAAGTCGCTGCCTCCATTTGGCCGCTGCTGCGTCACCCTCGTGGTAGGAGTGAGCTGACCTCCACCACGCTCAGCGTGAGCCTGTAGCTCACGCTCTCTATTGAAAGAAAAACCCCTCTACAGGGTAAGTTTCCCCATCTTTAAATATAAATGTGCATCAAGTCGTAGACTTCATGGTAAAAGTGCCAATAAAACTAATTCTTTCCTGTTCTTCAACAGGGTTTTTTTTTTTTATATCTTAAAATCAAATTTAACGCTCCCCCTTCGGGAGGTCGCCAACGGTCTGCGCTGAGAGACTAGGCTCCAGGAGGCGACGGCCTAGCGCCACGGGTCTACCCCCAGCCGTCCGCCTTGTCCTGGGCCCAGATCAGCCCCCCTGTGCCGTTGGGTTGCTTCCGGAGGTCACCAGCGGTCTGCGCTGAGAGACCAGGCTCCAGGAAGCGCCAGCCTCATACCACGGGTCTACACCAACCGTCTGCACTGTCCTGGGCCCGGCTCAGCCCCCCTGTGCCGTTGGGTCCCTTCCGGTACCACGGTCAGCCAGCATTTTGCTAGCTGATCGTTTTTATTTAACTTTTGTATTGTCTACTACCAACTAAACTTAGCTATCTGGTTGCAAAGCAGGTATGTGCTACTAGCTCGAGCCACACACCCTGTTAAGTCTCTTAATAGCCCGGCTAGCACTGCATTGTAATTCAACGGCGCCCAAAACCTACCTTGTAAATATACTACATATAGAATATACTATACTTACTACTTGTCATCATTTTAAATACTTACTACTTACCTAATACTTGACAAACTGTCTTAACAATAAAGACATTTAATGAACCAGGTGCAGTGTTTCCCTTACAGTTCCCAATAGGAACCCTAATAAGGAAACTAGTTCCCATCTCATCTTTTTAAAAGCATTACAAAATGGCAAGGTAAAAAATGAAGTAGACTACATACTAACAAATATTCAAAAATATGCTCACAACATAGAAGTAATAAACGTACAATATCCCAGCGACCATAGATTAATAAGAGCGACTTTTAAGCTACAACATTTGAAGAAGAATAGAAAATCTTACGAAAACAACACAAAAAGTACCTTAAAAAACGAAGCAGAAGTAAAAATATATAGAATCAGTTCATAAAAATTTAAAAAACAGTACTACCTGGCATCAATATCACACAGCACAAGAACTTCATGATAAAATCATTGTAACAATAGAAAATAGTCTCAAAAAGGCACAGAACTCTGCAAAAAACACAACATGCATTCTGTTTTATCAGACAAAACAAAAAAACTAATGTCAAGACGGCAATTTATCCAAAAAAGAAAAGCAAAATCCAGAAGTATGAAAAATGAGCTTAAAGCTCTTTACAAACTTATAAGTAAATACATCTGACATGACTACAACATCCATCGTAAAAAGACCATTGAAAAATATGTACTACAATCTGGGAGTTTAAAGAGAGCCAATAAAGAACTTAGACTTCATAAATCTTGGATAGAAAAGGGCTTAAAGCTTCAAATAAAACTACATGTAATAGAAATGAAATACTTCAAATTGCAACAAAATTCTTTAAAACTTTGTACAAATGTGAACATAGTAGAGAGTCAGCTTCAGCTTCAACTTTATCAAAAGAAACATCGCCCGATATTCCTGACATAGACGAGGCTGAAGTGTTGACGGGAATAACTAAATTGAAATCTGAAAAAAGCCCAGGACCTGATAAAATATCCAACGAAGCCCTGAAGCTAGGAGCTCCCTATTTGGTGAGACCTCTAACACTGCTCTTTAACCTCGTGTTGAAAACGGCTACTACACCAAAACAATGGACCGAGTCGGACATCATTTTATTGTATAAAAAAGGAGACCCAAATGATATAAACAACTACCGACCAATAAGCCTACTCTCTTCAATATACAAATTATTCTCATCAATTCTAGAAAAGAGAATCAGAAGCACTATAGAAAACCAACAACCCGTAGAGCAGGCAGGGTTTAGAAGAGGATTCTCTATTGTGGATCATATCCACTCTATTGAAATGATCATAGACAAATTTCAAGAGTTTCAAAGGCCGCTCTACATTGGATTTATCGATTACCGAAAAGCTTTTGATACTTTGGATCATCGGTCAATATGGGAGTCTCTAAAAACGCAAAATATTGAAACAAGATATTTGAAGGTAATACAATATCTATATGAAAATTGCAGCAGTAGAATTAGACTGGAGACGAGTGGACCTTCAATACCCATAAGAAGAGGAGTAAGACAGGGCGATCCCATCTCTCCCACTATATTTATAGCAGTATTACAACAAGTCATTGGACAACTACAATGGGACAAGGTTGGTCTAAATATAAACAATAAATATATAAGTCATTTAAGATTTGCCGACGACATCGTGTTACTGTCTGAGAGTAAAATGGAGCTGCAGTCAATGTTAAATGATCTTCACGCTGCAAGTCAGCAGGTAGGACTAGAAATAAACCGCAGTAAAACCAATATTATGACAAACTATCTGAAGTCCCCTGTATTCTTGAACAATGAAGCGCTGGAGTACGTTGACACCTATGTATACCTGGGTAAACAGTTATCGTTTAAGAAACAAAGAAATGAACTAGAAATAGAAAGGAGAGTTTCGAATGCTTGGAAAAGATTTTGGAGCTTAAAAGAAATTATGAAAAGTGACATGCCGATCAAAATTAAGCAAAAAGTTATGGATACCTGCATACTGCCATCTTTAACATACGCCAGCCAAACTTGGAAGTTCACACATCAAGCAAAAGCAAAAATCAGGACGTGTCAAAGAGGAATGGAAAGAAGCATGCTAAAAATCAAAAGAATTCAAAAAATCCCACACAGTATAATTCGAAAGAAGACAAAAGTTACAGATGCTCTGATTAAATGCAAAAAACTTAAGTGGCGTTGGGCTGGACACATAGCCAGGCTAACTGATAACAGATGGACTGCCAGGATAACATCCTGGAAGGGCCCATCAGGCACCAGAAAGAGAGGAAGACCAGCTGCCAGGTGGGCTGATGATATTATACAAGCGGCTGGCAATCAGTGGATGGATATAGCGAAGAACAGGGATACTTGGAAATCTCTAGAGGAGGCCTTCACCTTCGAGAACGAGGGGTTCTTACATAAATAGTAAATAAAATATATATATCTTTAAATAGGTTTAAGGTTTTAGAAATAAGTTTATATTTGTATTTTTAGTAAGAAATATAAGGCTTTTTTATTTATTTATTTTTATTTATTTATTATTCCAGGATGTGATATTATTATTATTTTTATTAATTAAATGACGTGGATGGCTCACATCTCTTACTTTTTTCTGTTACGTGACTATTTTTGAAATCCTTCAAAGTACTAAACATTCCCATCCACGATAATACATAGAGTTCTTTATTGCATCTATTAATCCAAATAAAGCTGGAAGTAAATTGAATTGGGGCATCGGAGCATATCGACAAAACTACGCCAAATACCGGATCAATTTCATAAAAAGTTTTGCAATAAAATTTCCACAAATATCCCTGTATGAGCATTGGAACCGATACGTTATAGTTTTATTAACGTTCACATGTTTGTTGCCAGAATTATATTGGCAGGTGGGAGTGGGAGAGAAGATTTGTGGATTCCTTTTTCGCTGCGTTCAGCTTGGACAACAGTGCAGCATGCACTAACACTGGTCAATATCCAATCACATTCAATATCCAAAACACTTCGTAAACAACTATATTTAGGGAAAACAATTGAAAACTAAACATAATTAAAATATTGTTTGCTCTAATTGCCTAAGCATACAGACAAAATCTTTGATTTTTCTGCTCGCGACCCCTGGGGGCGCGGGGAACTGGTTTTGGGGCTTGTTGCCCCCTGTCCAGAGTTTGAGACAAAACCTAACGGGGGCAGCAATAAAAACTGCATACACCAAGTGAGATAGAACACTTCTTGAGTATCATGCTCTCTCATAGTGCAGTGTATGCGTCTCGATTTTACAACCACTCTATTCCTTCTCTCTCTACGGTTAGTCCCAAAATTATAGGTCGGCTCTCGATAATTCGAATCTCTCGATAATTTGGCAAGGAAATGTTTTACTACCCTACGCTTTTACGCCCTCGGAACCGATACAAATGACGATTTCTTCACAGTTTTTGCCACTGTCGAAAGTTCTTTCGACAATGACAGGCTGAAGTCGCTCACTAAACAAAGAACACATATTTCTTTTCGAAATAAAAATTTGTTAAATTTTTTATTTAATTGTTAATAATAATACTATCGAAGTAATAAATAACGAATTTTGATCAAACTCTAAATAGACTCTAAATGAAAAACAAATAGACTCCTGTTATGAACTATTGGTAAGTTTAAATTTTTCTCTGGTCCCTTAAGTTTGAAATTACCGAAAGTCGACTGTATTGACATATAATAGAGCACCTAAAGTTTCTCAAGAAAGCACAAAAATGAATCACACTAATATTAAAAAGGCGAAAGTTTGTGTGTGTGTGTGTGTGTGTGTGTGTTTGTTACTCCTTCACGCTCAAACGGCTGAATGGATTTGGATGAAATTCGGTACCAAGATAGTTTATACATTAGATTAACATATAGGCTACATTTTATCCCGGAAAAATGAAATTTTTCTATGGGATGAGCAAACATTGAAAATAGTTTTTATCCACGGGTGAAACTGCGGGACGCAACTAGTATTTACATAAAAAACACCTATGATTTCAATGTATGATAGTATAAAATCATAAGTGATAGTGTGTAAGTTTTTAACAGACCTCTAATACTAAACGTCTATAATTAAATTAAATAGCTCCTAATTTTCACTTGAGAGCCTCTGTGGTGTGGTGGTTGAGCAGGTCGGCTCAAACCCGGAGGTGATGGGGTTCGAATCCTAGTTAGTGTCCAGGATCTATGTATGTGATCGTTGGGCGTTATTATTATTATTTGCTTTGGACTCTAATCAGTGTTCTAATTACGAATTGTAAATTTTATAACAGTGCTAAAAGTAGTTTATTTTTGAATACCACAAATAACTTGAGTCACTCATTCTGTCGCACATAATTAAGGCCATGGCCTGAGTGAATATGAAAGGAAACAACAGTTTTTATCAGCTCATCCTAAGGCATATGCGCAACCCATGCTTACGTACATACAAAAATAACCTCGCCATTTCAGTCCACAAAACCAACAAGGCAAAGTATTCCCCAGTTTGTAAAACATCGGCACCCTACCAAGCAGTTACACAGATCATGAGCAGGCCTACAAATAACGCTCAAACTACTGGCCTAAAACGGTCCCAACCGTGCGTTCTCTACGCAATAATTCAGGGGAGCCTCTGCTATACAACCCTATCTTAAGAGCAGTGACTGAGCTTCAAACATATTTCCGTCACAAACACTTTTAAAGACTTATTGAAGTTGAACTTCTTTATGCACGCTTGACTTAGAACGGAAATCGAGAGGGATATAAACATATTTCTTCTATGTGAAGATAGAAAGAAATAGTTATGTTTCGTGTAAGGGCAAGAGAGATGGAGCTAAAGAAGTTTTGCTTCAGTCGTGTGGTCTAAAGCACACTCTTTTTTTATTTGTGGGCAAAGACTTCTTCATAACCAGCTATAAATCGGTTTGTAAGATTATATTTCTTTTTTATTGTTTTTTTTTATATTTTTATTATTCCGCTTGTAGTTTTAGGGACAGAGCCATAGTGTCAACACATGTGGCATCAAACACTAGAAGTCGTCCAATCTTCCAGGGGATGAAAGTCATCCCGTTGGGTCTTTTTTACCAATACGACATATTGGTATTTTCCTTCAGCGTTGTAAGAGTGCAAATTGCGCACGTAACTTGTCATGAATGCCACACTCGCTCGTTGTTCTCTGACACTTTCTCCAGACACTATCTATTAACAAAACTGAGTTTTATGAAGTTTAATCACTGTCTCCCAATTACACAATGCTTATACTGACCTACGGGATCACAAATAGAATATTTTAGCAGTTCGCTCCTTTCAAGTCAAAATTGTACGGAAACGGGGGTATTTCTAATGTTAACTGTAGCCGCAAGCACTTATAGTTGCTGACGGGTATTTACAACAAAAGGAGTTTAAGCTGGCTAGTTAGAACTACATACCTATTGTTAAGTAGTTGTTTGTAGTGAATACAGTTCAATTCCGGCTATTTTCCGTTCTATCTAAAGTAGTGTTTACTAGGTGGTAAGATTTTTCTGCAAAATGTATCTAGGTAGGTGCCACTGCTTTGCCAGTTATTCTGCCGCCAAGGACTACTGTGTTCCAGTTTGAAGGTCACTGTGGCTAGAGAAATTACTGGGCAAATGAGACTTTATGACCAGTCTAGTAATCTTACTACTAGACTGTGTTGATATCTCAGGATGACGTGCGTCGTGCAGTGTCACGCGAAACTATATTTTAGAGTTCCGAGTGACACTGCAACTGATATGGGCACGTGTTGCTTAACATCAGGCGAACGACTTGCTCGTCACGTCATAACACAAAAAAAGTGTCTAATAAACTGTCCTGAATTATTTATTAGATTAAACTCAATGACCCCGCCAAATTCATCAGAAATCGCCAACCCCTTAGCATTCTATTTATTAAAAGCAATTATCGTCGAAACTCATATCTGCATAGAGCGAGCAAAAACTTTAACAAGCTATATTATGTGCGTAATAATAACGCCCTACGATCACATATATAGCTCATGGAACCTAACTAGGATTCGCTGTATATAGGGACACAGGAACTACGAAGACCATGGTCCCACAACACCCAGACTCAGAACAAGATTTGCGCTTTTTTTCTGTGCGCAAATACTTGTCCCGCCGCGGGGATAGAACCCGCCGCCCCGGGTTATGAGTCGACCTGCTCAAACACCACACCACAGAGGAATAATAAATAATTTCAAATATAAAAAATGAGACATCCTCAAAATTGTTTAGCCAGTTGTTAGCTGATAATAGGCTGTTTTTAATTCGATAAACTCTTAAAAGAAAAATGTTTACTAGAGACATAGGTATTTGAAAATAAGCTTTGTGCTCATCACAACTGGGTATAATTTTAAATAGATCCTGCTCATTAGTCTCTCACAACACTGTTGTAATCACCTTCTTTTTATCCGTACATAATGAAACTGAGTTTCGTGGATTATCCCAATTAAGGTTCCGTTGATAACTGAAACGGACGGTGCAAGCTTAACATGAGAGTACTTGGCTTTTACTATGAATCGGGATGAAGGTAAGGGCACAAAATGCTGAATAATACTGATTTTTAGTATGAACATAAGTTCTAATATTATGTTGACTAAACATGTTGGCAGCCTCTGTGGCGTGGTGGTGGAGCAGGTCAGCTCACATCCCGGAGGCAGCAGGCATGATTCCCGTGGCTGTACCTAGTATTTGTACATAGGAAAAAAATGTGCAAATATTTTTTCTGTCTTGTGGGACCATGGTCCTCGTAATTCCTGGGTCCCTAGACACAGGGAATCTTAGTCAGGGTCCAGGATCTATGTATGTGATCTTTGGGCGTTATAATTACTTATAATAATAAAAATTATTGGTTGTAAATATAACAGTCATATTTTGCTGGTATGTAAATAGTTTGATGTAAATAAAAAAAATATATATCATTATTTTATTCCTATGATAGTTAAAAGACTATATCTACAATAATAACATCCGACGATCACATTTATAGATCCTAGACCCTAACTCGGATTCTGTGTCTACGACCCAGGAACTACAAGGACCTACGACACCCAGACTCAGAACATGTATTTGCACTATTTTCTGTATCCAATTACTTGTCCTTCCGCGGAAATCGAATCCGCCGCCTCCGGGTTGGCCTTCTCAACCACCACACCGCAGAGGCTGTCAATCTGATAAATTTGTTCGTAATTTTCCTAAAATATCTTAATCCAGTACAAAAACTGGTGAAAGAGCCTATCACAAGACGTAAGGTGGCAAGTCTGTCGGTCTTTTACAGATTACACCATGGTGAAAGAACTGCATAATCTCATTCTCCCATCACCATTCCACTACCGGACTACTAGACGCTCGGCTAAGCGCCGTCCTTTCGTGGTCGAAATACCACCGATTCGTGACAAGCGATTTGATTTCACGTTCTTAATTAGAACGGCTAAGGAATGGAATGCCATGCCAGCGTCTGTGTTTCCGGCGAAATTTGACCCGGTTGTGTTCAAGAGAAGAGTGAATAGGTATTTACTTGTCTAGCATGCTACACCTTCCATAGCATCGTCACTTCCCATCCGGTGAGAGCGTGGTCAAATGCTAGACAAGTTTGAAGTTAAAAAAAAAAGTTACAACTATACATACTCATGTATAGTTGTAACTCAAATATTTAGGTTTAATAATTAGAAGGAGTCTTCTAATTATTTTCTATTCTGTGATAACGTAATTGATCCTATTGAAATTTCAACTCACTCAATTCAAATGCTTAGTCTCTAGTACTATAATTCTGTAAGCCAGTGTTATGATAATAAAAGGTTAAAAGGGTGTTTAAGGGGAAGGGCAACACTTAAATTGAGGCTCAGCTGAATTCATGGTTACAGTTAAGGCAACCTTTATTAGATGTATTAAAGTTATCCCGCGTAATACCGGGAATCTATATTTAACCATTCCATTTTACCTCTATAACGTTCCTTTAAGGGATTTAACCCGGAAAATAATAAATTGAACTTATAAAAAAAATTGGCTTTACCCAAATAAATATAGAAGTATGTTCTTTTTCTTAGGTGTAAGCAATAAAAATACTAAGCAATTAAATTAAATAAAAAAAATATTTTTATTTATTTTTGCTAATGCATAGTTTTTAATTTTTATTTAGTTTTATTGTTTATAAACTTAATTTTTTTTTTTCTTAGGTGTGTATAATATTTATAATGATAATTCTAAAAAGTGACAGTAGTCTCGCTGAAGGTTTGTATATAAATATTATCAAAATTTATGAAAACGAAAAAACTTCCAGTTTCTGTAGATACGTGAGTCTCATAAGACGCGGTTTATGCGCTGTTTCTTTCACGAATCTGCAAGATGTGGAATGATCTTGTTTCTTAGGTTTTCCGCAAAACTACCATGTTATACAAAAAAATTTAGCGTGAAATTAAAAATAATAACAAATATAATATGTTATGTAACTGTATGCCTTCCATTCGCATTACATTAAAGTCTGATAGAAGAAACAAAGAATATATTAATTTATAAATTCATGAGAAATCGATTGTATGTTTTGATGAGCTTCAAAAAAGAAGAGTTTAAAATTACGCCGCTGTATTGATTCAAATGAAAACATTAATCAACAATAACTATACAGTTTGAAAAAAACCTTATTTAATTATAAATCCGAAAAACTTTACATGTAAAAACGTAGGTGTTTCATTTAGAATTATCAACTAAAAAAATATTCGTTTTTTGTCATCATTTCATTGTATCAACTTTAACACTCACGTATTTAAACGTAGGTACCTAAAATCAACATCAAAAATCTGAAATACAATACAAAATGAAATGACACAAATTAAAACATCTCACCCAATTTCAACTCGCAGTCATAAACGATGAGTTAACGAAGCTTAATGTTTGATTACGTATTTACCCCATTAACTCTTTGAGTTTAGACCCCGTTAAATATAATAACGTAATATATCAAATGTAAAGATAAACCCAGTGTTTAAATAACACGTCAAAAGGGTCGTTTTCAGGGTTGGATGTATGAATATACTTTTATCTCTATCCATATCTTTAACTTAACGGTTTTGGTACGATGAGTAACTTATGCTAAATTAGAGCGGAGTGTTTGAAACGGTTAAAACAGTTTTTAAAGTTTTTAGCTTGATTAAAAAAACTTTTTTGTTCTCTATGAAAGAAGAAGACATGTCATTTTCATTCGATTTCTCATTTAATTATACAAATTGATAATCAGACACGTCAAATCAAAACTTACTTCGCCGCTTTGAAATATTTTTTTACTCAGCAACATTGCATAGCATTTGATACACATCAAATGATTATGATAGATTTTAGGGATATTTGAGAACACGTGTGTAAAATCTATAGTTTTTGTTTTGTTAAACCACCTTGTAACCTACCCAAGTATTTGCAGAACGTTTTCGTTAGAAGTTAGACTTTTTCAGTCGTCCAAAAGCACTCAAATTTTTATTTTAAGCACAGCCCTACGAAAGGCGAACGTAATCAGATGTCCGCTCATCCTCTTCAAAAACCTAACAAAAGATAAATGTCATAAAATTTCGTCAAAGAGTTTTACGACGTACACATATATAATGCGCCTTTTGAAAGTTCCTGTTCAAGTAATAAAGCTAACGTAGATCGGAACGTATCTGGACGATAATGTATTGATATATTCAGTACACAAGCTTTCATGTTTATAAACACGCTATGTAATTTAAGAATTTCAACCAATACAATATAGTTTTTTTATTCATATAAGTTAAATAATTATAATAATAAATTGTAAATTGATTGTGTGTGTTAATTAAAAAGGTTTTATTTTTTTAATCCTCTCCTTGTTTTTTCTTTCTTCTATCACTTTTGCAATACCATGTCAATACCTTAGAATGGGTATAATAATTTAATTATACTGATGAGAAAATGTCGCTTTGCATATACACGGTGAAATTTAATTCGTTATTTTCCTTAAGTGTATATACTCAGACCATGCTATAGAATAATCATATACCGTCTTATTACAAAACGCAGACCAAGCGTGGCCTAAAGTTAGTACTAGGTCTAAACCTAGACTATTTAAAAACCTTATTACAAAAACGAGTTTATCGCTGAGAAGGGGATCGTCCATGGTCTAAAGTAAGTCCTCCGATGACCCTAGTTTAACTATGGTACTAACTCGCTAAACGAAAGAAACTAGCGCCACGGTGGTGGAAAAATGAAACTTTTAAGATTAAAAACTATTTACGCGCCTAACGCCAATGTTGGGTTATCAACCTTCTTTGTTACACGATTTTGAGGTTGTCTTGGTCTTTGATAAAATATATCTACTCGGTTCAGTTTTTATATTTTGTTGGTCCATTTTTACGATAGTTATTATAGTTACAGTTAGTTATAACAACAGAAAAAATAAATATCAATTTTCGCGCGTTAAAAAATGCCATATTTACGTTCTGATTCTCGCAAGCCTCGTTGGTAACTATTAAAACTTAACAGTTTTATTAGTTGAAAATCATTGTAGCAAAGCTGACTTTTATGAATCTGATTATTTCATTTCATTAAAAAATATGCAAACAATAAGCTTTCCAAGGCCGATGCACGTATATTATAGACGAAAACAAAAAATCTAAATATATGAAACGTGAAAAAAGGATCGTGTGAATAAATGTAGTCCAAAGAACAAACTTTTTTCGTATTTAGTCTATGGTCAATTGTTAAGCCATGGACTATCTCTGGTATCAGCTGAGCTTCGATTAGTCGGCGTTTTGTACTAAAGTCAAGGTCTAACTACTTAGTAACAAACTAGGACTAGTTAGTCCAGGCTTAGACCTCTACTTAGTCCACGTTTTGTAATAAGACTGATAAGGTACAACATAAAAAATAAAATAAATAATGCCTCCTAAAATAACAGGATAACAGTCTAAATGTCATTTAACGCTACACACAGCTTAGGCGCCAGCTGAGCACTTTGTAAATATTTTGGTAATAAAACACCTGCATTGTTCAATGTCGCAAGGTTATTCTTTAGAATTTGAATTTGCGTTATTCAATAATAGCTAGACATATTTATTTCTGAAGTACTATTTAGTTATAAAGAAGCATTCTATAGCATGGAATTCCACCGTGTATATCTTAAATGCTTACGTTTTCTACATACTCCACATTTTGTTAACCTTCATTTATGTAACTTTCAAAGCTAGGAAATTAGAAATTATAAACGCCTTTCAAAATACGCAATAGTCACATCGTTGCGTGACAATAAATGAATACGTCAGTAAGTCAATCGTTCAATATTTTTTCATTCAGATTTGAATGGATTTGCGTTTAGTGGTTGACTATAATAATATTTTACCTGTAAGTAATGATGAGGTCAAATGTGGAGCATGCTTACCCAGAAATAACATTTTATCTTGATTTCAAGACCCTAGGTGGTAGGACTTTTCTGAAAAGTTCGTTCAGGTAGGTACCACCACTTTGCCAGTTATTCTGCCGTCAAGCAGTAGTGTGCAACACTACTGTGTTCCGATTTGCAGAGCACTGTGAACTCATTAGGTAATTATACTGGTTTAGTAACTAGTTGCGCCCCGCAGTTTCACCCGCGGATAAAAAGTGTTTTAATTATATGCTCATCTCGCGGGAAACTTACTTTTCCGGGATAAAATGCAGCATATATGTTAATTCAGTGTATAAGCTATGTTGATACCGAATTTCATCCAAATCCATTCAGCCGTTTGAGCGTGAAGGAATAACAAACATACACACAAACACACATTTGTTTGTGTGTAAGTTTTTACTTTCACTTTTATAATATTAGTGTGATATGATTACTAGACTGCTGATCTATGTTGACGTACGCAGTGCAGTGTCACGTCAAATTGTAAATTTTATGTTACATGAGTTTTGAGTGACGCTGCAAATGTTATCGGCAACTATGTCACTTCACATCAGATGAACAACTACCTCGTCACGTCATTTATTCATCATCATCATCATCATCATCATCATCATCATCAGCCTATTATATATATTAGTCCACTGTTGGACATAGGCCTCTCCCAAGGCACGCCACTGAGCCCGGTCTTCGGCTCTATTTTTCCAGTTACTCCCAGCTACCTTGCGTATGTCATCGCTCCATTTTGCCGCAGGGCGTCCTACACTACGTCTGCCGATCCGCGGTCTCCACTCCAGAACACGTCTACCCCAACGGTTGTCGGTTCTTCGGCAGATATGACCAGCCCATTGCCACTTCAGCTTGCTAATTCGCTGAGCTATGTCGTTAACTTTAGTTCTCTGGCGAATGACTTCGTTTCGGATTCGATCCCGCAGAGATACCCCTAACATAGCTCTTTCCATAGCGACCTTGAATTGATGGACTAGTCCTACCGTGAGTGTCCACGTTTCGGCTCCGTAGGTCATGACTGGTAGGACGCACGCGTCATTTATTATCATTACAAAAATTAAGTTGTAAGTGGAAGTGAGCTTGGTATATCTATGCGCTACTGAATTCTTTTTTTTTTTTTTTTTTTTTTTACTTCAAACTTGTCTAGCATTTGACCACGCTCTCACCTGATGGGAAGTGACGATGCGATCGAAGGTGTAGCATGCTAGCCAAGTAAATACCTATTCACTCTTCTCTTGAACACGCCCGGGTCATATTTCGCCGGAAACACAGACGCTGGCAGGGCATTCCATTCCTTAGCCGTTCTAATTAAGAACGTTGAGTCAAATCACTTGGTACGAATGGGTGGTATTTCGACCACAAAAGGATGGCGCTTAGCCGAGCGTCTAGTAGTCCGGTAGTGGAATGGTGATGGGAGAATTAGATCATGCAGTTCTTGAGCGCATTCACCGTGGTGTAATCTGTAAAAAACCGACAGACTTGCCACCTTACGTCGATGTGCAAGGCTCTGGAGCCTTTCACCAACCAAAGTGTCGTCGTCAATGAGCCTTTTGGCACGCCGTTCAATCGAGTCCAGAGCCTCAAGCTGGTACTTGGTAGACCCGTCCCACAGGTGGCAGCAGTACTCCATACACGATCGGACTTGTGCTTGATACAGATTTAGAAGCTGTCCAGGTGTGAAGTACCGCCTTACCTTGGACAATATGCCGAGTTTTTTTGAAGCTACTTTGGCTTTGGACTCGATGTAGGATCCAAAGTTTAGGTTTGACGTGAGATCAACACCCAAAAGCTCAAGATGGTTTCCTAAACTTACAGATACACCACGGAATGAAGGAGCCAGATGGAGTGGGCTCTTTTTAGCAGTGAATAAACACGCCTGTGTTTTTGCAGCATTGAACCTAACCAAGTTAGCATCGCCCCAATCGGACACGGCTTTCAAAGCCAGGTTCATGCGCTCAACCATAGCCTCTCTCTCAATCCGGACGTCGTCACCACTGGCTCGGGCACTGGATGTGTATCTTTCAACAACAGTACTATCATCTGCATACCCAAAGGTACCGGGCTTTAGCAAATCATTGATGTGGAGTAAGAATAGTGTTGCTGAAAGAACTGACCCCTGAGGTACACCAGCATTAATAGCTAATTGATCGGAAGAGCAGCCGTCAAGAACTACTCTAAGCAATCGTTCCCTCAAAAAGTCTGATATCCAAGTGCACAAACCAACAGGTAGTCCGTAAGATGGAAGCTTATTCAGAAGACCGTCGTGCCAGACCCGATCAAATGCCTTAGAGACGTCTAGAGATACAGCAAGTGCCTCTCCATGCATCTCTAAGGCTTCGCTCAATATGTGAGTGGCATACGCGAGAAGATCCCCAGTAGACCGGTTTCGGCGAAATCCGTATTGCCGGTCACTGAGGAGATCATTGTCTTCAAGGTATGCCAAGAGCTTGTTGTTAATTATACGCTCCATACTCTTACAGAGAATGGAGGTAATTGAGATGGGTCGATAGTTGGCAGGATCAGCACGACTGCCCTTCTTAGGTACAGGTTGTACGTTGGCTAGCTTCCAACTCATAGGGACTATTCCGGTGTCCAGAGAGAGGCGAAATAGGCGTGTTAGAATGGGAGACAACTCAGGTGCACAGTTCTTAAGTACAATTGCAGGTATACCATCGGGACCACTGGCTTTGTTCACGTCTAGACTGCGTAATGTTTTTAGTACTTCCTTCTGACGTATGCGTATTTCCGGCATGAAAACACCGCATTGTGGAAGGCAGGGAGGTACCTCATTAGCAGTATCTAAACGCGAAGCTTCTGCAAAGAGAGTGGCAAACAAGTTTGCTTTTTCTTTTGCAGTGTGAGCCAGCGATCCGTCTGGTTTCAATAATGGAGGCAGTGAGGATCGACAGAAGTTCGCTTCAACCGATTTGGCTAGGCTAATTCTTTGGCTAATTCTATGTAAAGACGCAGTTTATATCGAGTTGCAAGCTAGTGTGAGTGGTTACTTTATATCTTCCTGTATGAAGCTTTAATACTGTATCCACTGTACCCGAACGGCATTATCTTTTCAAAATATGGATACGGCGTGCTCGTAAAAATGACGCGAGCGTAACGACTCGAGATTCAAGTATCTGATAGATAATGATGTTTTGATCAATGCTGCCATGTTGTAAGTGTTGGAAAAACTTTGGGATCCCGGACATGGTTTATGAAAGATTGCTTCGCTTCCCGTGGGTGCTGTAAGAGCTGGCTAAGGGAATATCCAGAGAACGGGTTTCAGTATCCGCGGTACATTAAAATCTGCGATGACTTCCAGCTTGAACAGCAATGTAGCTAGTGAAATTACTGGGCAAATGAGACTTTATGATCTGATCTCACAGTCGAGTAATCTTATTACCAGACTGTGCTGTCTCAGGATGATGTGCGCAGTGCAGCAGTCATGTGAAACTGTACATGTTGGAGTTTCGAGTGACACTGTTTTGTTATGGGCGGCCGTGTCGCTTAACATCAGGTGAACGACTAGCTCGTCACATCGAGCAAATTGTATTTAGACTGAAAATTTGATCAAATGATCAAACTCTCAGTCTAAATACAATTTTTAGCCCATATCCTAAAACTTTAAGTAAAATATACCAACTATAACACCTCTCTATTTACGCCGGAGGTTAAATAACATTGTGGCTTAAAAGTAAACAGAAACACAATCTTAGATGTATCAGCCGCCGCAGCCGCTTTATTACCCCATTTTACGCTTGGGGTGTTCCTGTAATGACCTACTGGTCTCCCCGAAATTTTCAAGATGTTTTTTTTGTTCGAATAATCAAGGAGTCTGAGGTTTTCCTCTGTTTTTAGTTTATTATCTTTATCACGTTTTGTAAGTATTTTAATCAAATGAAATCAAATCATTTGTTTAGTTGCAACAATACACTATTCATTTGGGTACAAGCTCACATAGTAAGTAGTAGATACGTGCATTTAACCTGTAAGCAAGCGTGTATACATTAAACAAGATTTTTTTACTATATGTTATATATTCCTAGACACTATGGAAATATTTTCTTAAAAGCCAGTCAATCAAATGTTTTTTTAAATATATTTCCTTCTAAAGATAATTAGTTCATAAGGTAAATTGTTAAAAGTAGTGGTATTATATGTATGTATTTACAAACAAAAAATATTTAAGTATTGTATCAGTTATCTGGTTTCCATAATAAAAGCTTTGCCTAGTTTGGGACTAGATGGCGTTGTGTGAGATGTCCACACATATTGTTATTATTAAACATACTTATAAATGTCTTTGCGACAATCAGGTTGGTACAGCAGGCTTGCGAACTTAGATCATTTTTGTCTAGTAATGACATCACTTCGATTTTTGAAGAATTCGTGGTCTTTGTGAAAAAACAAAGGTCTCTAATATAAAAAAAATGCAGAGAAGAATATTGCTTTATATGCTTTAAGATTGTAGGTGGCACTCTATGGGGGAGATTTATGGTGAGTAGAAGTTTTCATATTGATGATGATTAAAATAATAATGATGATGGCGGTGGTAGTGTTAATGATGATAATAGTGATATTAATGATGAAAACCATATCTTAGAACCACAAGTCATTACTGGCAACACTCTGGCTAAAAATCTTTGTTTTCCGTCTCTGTGGCAATGTGAATAAAAAGTTTGATCTAAACTTCACGATCACTGTCAAAAAAATTAACCATTTTATTTTTATATTCAAGAATGACATATTCAAAACTCCATAGAAGCTTCTGGTAAATTTGCCACCACTTTACTAGGAGTATGACTTGACTAGACTAGACTATGACTTGACTTTATGACTTGGACTGTAACTTGACTTGACATTTATACATATATTAATTAACTCGAGAAATTATCAATTACTTGACACTGGCTAAATACACAAAAGTGTGGAGCCAAACCAATAAACAAAAAAAAAATGATTAAACAGTTAGTCGTTCACCTGATATTAAACGACACGGATGCTCATATCAGGTAAAGTGTCACTCAAAACTCTAAAGTATAGAGTTTCGCGTGACACTGCACTGAGCACGTTATCTTGAGACATCAGCATAATCTAGTCTTGATTACTAAGCTGTGAGATTAGATCATAAAGTTTAATTCCTAGGAATTAAACTTTCTAGGAACTAAATCCCTAGGAATTAAATCCCTAGGGATTTCACTAGCTACAGTACCTTTCATACCGGAACACAGTACTGTTTGAGCACGCGCTATTACAAAATAACTGGCAAAGCGGTGGTACCTAGACAAACTTTGCAGAAAATTCCTACCATCGAAGAAATTTTAAAAGAACAAGTGTTTTTTTATTTATTTATTTATTTAGGATCAACTAACAGTACACAACAAACATAATCTTAAAGTAGTTTAAGCCTTAGAATGTAGGTAGTTAGTGTACCAACAACGCTGACCACAAATTAATAAGAAATATAACGAAAACAGAACAGAGAGATGTAACTTAAGATATTTAGTAGGTAACTGATTCCTTACTATCGCCTTAAAGTGAGTATCTAATTATATACTATAAAAAATAAAAAGTGTTTCTAGCATTCTAAATTACAATCCAAAGGTAAAAAAGAAACCTAAGATAGTTGTCGTAGTCGGTAGGCCAATAGCAGTGATGATGCAAACATATCCACGAGGAAGTAGACAAGGCAGGTACATGTAAGACAAGCAAACTATCAGGTGGAATGCTTGTTACCATCACCACCCAAGACCTCCAACACAATCCTCCGAAAATCGCCAATACGTGCATGAAATATGTCGATACTATTAAAAAGTGTTAAATATTTCTCTCCACACAAAGCGTCCAATTCCATTACATCTCAAGACATAAATCGAATCGCACTAGATGCTCGACCTCGATTTACCCCGTCCGTTCTACGACACCTACTCCCTGTTTATAAGACATCGGTCTCAGACTAGAAGCTATGTACCTATTAGTTTATTATGTGTATATTAGTTACTATGTTTTATAGGTATGGACTCAGCAATCAGAATCACTAACAATAAATCCTTAAGATAATCACAGCCTGAAAAATACTTTTAGGTACCAACAAACTTTTATTTGGAGAAAGATATAGTTACTTATATTTCACTCTATTTTTTGTTCAAAGCATTGTTTATTTTCGTATTTGCTTTTAGTATTTGAAAATATGTAAATAAAATATGTAACCAACTTTTTTTATTTTTATGTTAGTGGATGATGTGACGAGCCAGTCGTTTACCTGATGTTAAGCGCCACGGCTGCTCATAACAGAACAGTGCCACTCGGAACCCCGAAAAATAGAGTTTCGAGCGACACTGCACTGCGCACATCATCTTGAAACATCAGCACAGTCTGGTAATAAGGTTACTCGAATGTGAGATCAGATCATAGTCTCATTTGCTCAGTAATTTCAGTAGCTATAGTGCCCTTCAAACTGGAACACAGTAGTGCTTGCACACTATTGCTTGGTGGCAGAATAACTGGCAAAGCAGTGGTACTTACCTAGACGAACTTTGCAACAAAGTCCTACCACCAAGTATAACAACTGTAAGTAAAAACCTAGTAGAAAAAAAGAAATTAAAAAAAATACATTACTGTAAGCTACTTGTAGCTTCTTTACATGTGTAATCAAAGCTTCGGATCGGAGTTTCTGTTTTGCATTGCGCCGGATTGCTTGCACCAGAAGTTAAAAATTTGTATTATTATGTTGGTATGGCCGGTAAAATGACAAAATTGTCAACATGGCGACATCAACATTAAACAAAGTAAAAACAAAATGATACAGGTCGATAGATGAAGCTAAAGAAGATTTACTCCAGTTGTTTGGTCTAAAGCACACTCGTTTTTTTTTTTGTACACATATATTTGTTTTGTCACGTGAATCAAACCCCACACCACAGAGGCTATCTGTAATGTAAAGGAGATCAAAGTGGATTACAGTCAAAAATATATTTTCACTAAACACAATAAATGGAGTAAGATATCGTCGTAAAGCATCTATAACAAAAGCTTTAAAAAAGGGTACAAACGAAAATAAGTCATTTCGATTCGATTATACCGTTCCATTTTCAATTGTTCTCCAACGAAATTGTGAACCTAATAAAATATCCAACTAACTAAACTAACTTAGAGATAACACAGATGGGCAGTAAATGAAACGAACGACTGCGAATATTGCGTGAGTAGAATTCCCAAATGCGCTTAATTATTCAATAGCTTGTAATTCGATGTCTTATTGCTTCTTTATTTACGTTTACATCACGGCCACGAGCTTGACAAAGAATAAAATCATAGAATAAAATACAAAAGTATCCTATCCTACTAATATCACAAACTCAAAATTTTGCATGTATGGATTTTTGTTATGCTTTCTTTCTTCTCGCTCAAATGGCCGGACAGATTCGAATGGAATTTGGAACATATATATCTTATAAAGTGGATTGACACGTACTTTTTATCCGTGAGTGCAACCACGGGGCGCAGCTATAGCATGGATATACTTTTAACAGTTTATCAGTGGCGTCGATTCTGTGTCGCATTCTCTAAAACTAAAATAAACTTAAAGTATGGCGGTACTCTTCTAATGAAGGGGAAATGAAAAAGACGGAAATATGTTAATTTTGTTTTGCTTTAGAGAATGCGACACAGAATCGACACCACTGAATCAATAAACTTCTGAACTAGTGTTCACTTTGTTTCAGAAGTCAGTGGCTTCTCCTATTTAACATCTAGATGTTTTTTTAAAAATTTGGAATATAGTTTTACATGATTGTAGTATGCGTATGAGAATGCGTATGCGTATTAGTACGTGTATGCGTATGTGTGTATTTGTATACATAATATTTAAAACGCTTAAGTTCAATTATTTGTAGAAAGAATTGTAGGAGTAACCTTCTATCGAATATAGTATTTGTGTAGGTGACATAGTTAGGTACAGAAAAAAGTTCATTATGCTTGTTTTTTTGTGTGAATATAGTTGGGCTACCATGGTCCTCGTAGTTCCTAGGTCCCTAGAGATAATTACCTATGTATTTGATCGTTAGGCTTAGTAACTATACTAGGCCACACTACTGTACTATCCTGGCAATCTTATTGAATGTTATAAAAAAAGGAAAGGTAACGCACGTTTTCTATTTAGCCGTACGCACGTACTCATCGGAACTAATTTACTAATGTGGAGTAAGGGATTTTAGGTCATCCATGCTTCAAACGCATACTCTTTAACACATACATTTCTCTGTTTGAGTCCCAAAAAGAAAAGGCTTTGTAAAATGCCTAGAGTTCAACCGCAAAGCCATTACTTAAGAATGGCATCTGACCAAACCTCAACAATTCAGCAAATGCTGAAAAAGGACGGATTACATTTAAAAGCACTCGTTTTTTACGAAATAAAATATACAGCGCTGGATTACTGTCATGTTACCATTCGTTGCATTCATTTGTTTCGTCTTACCGTGTAAGGAATTTAAATATTACGCATCAATGAAAATGAAACTGTGGTTAATTGATTTTCGGGATTGGTAGTCAATTTATGAAAAATGTGATCCATTTGTGGTTACGTACCATTGGGAGCTACCCTTTTAATGTACCAACCAAAAAACTCGGGCAATTATAATCCTTAGGTAGTAACTAGTACTCAATAGCAATTTATTTATGATGCTCAACAAACCGGTAATCCAATACAAGTTTGATTCGAGTACCGAGGGTTGCGACATTCTAACTATATACGAGTATCATCGCTAAACCGTTTTTTTAAATATTCCGGAAACGTTTAATGCACTTCACGTGAACTAGGCCAATTTTTTTTAAGTTACAGAATGACCTAACGAGCTAACCGTTTGCCTGACGTTAAGCGACACGCTTGCCAATGTCAGTTGCAGTGTCACTCAGAACTCTAAAGTGTAAAGTTTTGCGTAACGCTGCATTGCGCACGTTATCCTGAGACATCAGCACATAATAAGATTACTAGACTGTCTAGTAATAAGATTACTAGACTGTGAGATGAGATCGTAAAGTCTCATTTGCTCAGTAATTTCACTAGCTACAGTGTCCTTCGAATTGGAATACAGCAGTGCTTGCGCGCTACTGCTTGGCGGCAGAATAAATAGCAAAGCGGTGGCACCTACCTAGACGAACTTTGCAGAAAAGTCCTACCACATAGTAAAATTTATTTTTCTTCATAATAATATTATCGAATTTGAATTTACAGTCATTTTACATATTCCGTCCTCTATTATACAACGTTAGTAGAAAACGTTTCGTTAGCAATATGGCTTTAAAGGTTTTCGCAGACCAGAGGCGTCCTCCATCCAGTAAATTCTTTCACTCCAGCAGATTGAAACTGCAAGCTGAATTGAACGCGTTTCTGTTCCGGTTAGCATAAAACTTTAAGTAATTGCGGTGTAAAATATACGCATAAATATTATTGAATTGCAGTGATGATGAAGATGATTCTTTCGCACAGCAAAAAAACTTTTATTCACAATGTATGTATAATATCCATAGTTTTTCGTCGACAATAATATATGGACGATGTCTTCTTCTTCTCTTCGTTAAATGGCCTGCTATCGCTTCTAAGCGATAATTCTGCCAATGTCAAGTGAGGAGTTTTATATCATGTCAAACACTGAGCTTTTTTTTTTTTGATGATTTGACTCCACACTTTTGTTTATTCAGCCAGAGTCAAGTAATTGATAATTTATCAAGTTAATGATATTTCACGCGAGTATGTGTCAAGTCATAGTCGAAGTCATCAAGTCAAGTCATACTCTAGTCAAAGTCATACTCCTAGTAAAGTGGTGGCAACTTTACTTGAAGCTTCTATGGAGGTTTGGAAACAACACGAAAAGAAACGTTTCACCATCATTATACCATTTTCTCACACTCACGCCTGTAATCCATCACTTAACGAATAGAATGCCACCAATTTTATGCACAAACACTGAAAATAACACAAGTTTAGGAAAATAATACAATGCGGTGACGCAATCTTTTTCGCTTTCCCGCCAAAACTCAATATCCATCATTTTACGTTGGCATTTTGACTGAAAAAAAGACAGAACATAACCATACAAAAGGAGTTTTGGCGGAAAAATGAAAAAGATCGCATCATGGCATTGGATTATTTTCAAAAACTTGTGTTATTTTCAGTGTAAGTGCATAAAATTGGTGGCGTTTTATTTTTTAAGTGCTGGATTACAAGCATAAGTGTGGAACAATGGTATAATGATGGTGAAACGTTTCTTTTCGTGTTGTTTCCAAAACTCCATAGAAGCTTCAAGTAAAATTGCCATCACTTTACTAGGAGACATTATTTGCGTGAAATATCATTAACTTGATAAATTATAAATTCCCTGACACTGGCTAAATACACAAAAGTGTAAAGCCAAAACATAAAAAAACACCGTACAAAAATTCCTAACTTGACATTGGCAGAATTTTAGCTAAAAGCGACAGCAAGCCATTAAACGAAGAATAAGAAGAAGAAATACAAAGATGACTGCAATACGTACAGATCACTCCAGTCTAGAATAAAACTGCCCATCCAGCGGTTTTCTTTAATATAAACTTTTGAAAGTGGTAAAATCGGCAGCCACGGTTAAAACGTAGCGGGAAAATAAAAGTACAACTTTAGTCTGGGCGCCGAGCCAGCTGCTAGGGTAACGCTGTCGTTTAGATTGATAAAGCTTTGGACAATAGTAGCGTCGGGAAACTGGGGTGAAGCTGGGGCAGGGTTGTCTCACTGTTTTTCTTTTGTTTTTGGTTTGGCTCCACACTTTTGTATATTTAGCCAGTGTCAAGTAATTGATAATTTTTCAAGTTAATCAATATATATGTGTCAAGTCAAGTCATAGTCTAGTCTAGTCAAGTCATACTCCTAGTAAAGTGGTGGCAGCTTTACCACAAGCTTCTATGGAGTTTTGGAAACAACACGAAAATAAACGTTTCACTATCATTATACTACCCATGCCTGTATTCCAGCACTTAATGAATAAAATGCCACCAATTTTATGCACTAACACTGAAAATAACACAGGTTATGGAAAATAATACAATGCGGTGACGCGATCTTTTTCATTTTCCCGCCAAAACTCTCTGTCTGACTGTTGTATTGGTGGATCATTTAGTAGGCATTATTGCGTATTGGAATAGATTGAATTTTCTTATTTAAATGCCAAGGATAGAAATGTTTTCATGTGAAATGAATGGACCCAAAACTGTATACATAGCTAATGAGAGAAGATAATAGGCTAATGTCGGATTTGTAGAGCATTGTTTCTGTAACTGAAAGGGAATATAATCAGTTAGCGTTGGCTTCGTAGAGCATCGTCTCATATCTCATATAGGCCTATTTATTATACAGAATGTATAATACATAGGTCTGGACCCAGGAACTACGAGGACCATGGTCCTACAACACCCACACTCATAACAAGTATTTGCGCTTTTTTTTCCGTGCCCAAATACTTGCCCTGCTGTATGCCGTGGGAATCGAACCCGCCGCCTTCGGATTATGAGCCGACCTGCTCGACAAACCCCATCTCCTGTAGGATAGCAGAGGACGCAAATATAGCAGGGGTCGACAACCTTTTGAGTCAGAAGAGTCAAAAACTATAATTTACAAAATTTCAAAGTTTTTAAACAGCCACAAATAAATTTCTCAGCAATAAATACTACTGTCATAAAATAGTTTTAAAAAAATTGCGTAAAAGCCTAAAGAGTCACATGTTCACATCCAAAGAGGCTCACATGGTTCGCGAGCCGCAGGTTGCCGACCCCTGAAATAGACTGATGATGATGGTGATAAGTAACTCAAGATGTAAAATAAACTTTATTTTCTAATTAGTCGGATCGAAAATTGTAACGTCGTGCATCGCATTTCCTCAGAGAACCGAAATAACTTTGCCGTTTTATTATAGATAAAGTATTGGACAACGACCGGATAGCAGCGTGATTCCGGGGGCGTCCGCGGTACCTGACAACTGTATTGATGGGTAATAGGACTTGCAGGGCTTGAAAACCGGATTATTTTTATTGAAACTGAGGAACTGCTATTTATTTTATTAATTTATGTTACAAAATCTACAGATCTTAAGGTATACTACAATTACTAAGTAATACTAGAATTTACATCCAATTCCGGATTTACGTTATGGATTTTTTGGTTAAAAAAGTTTGTAATAAAGGTTTTGTTCAATTAACCGAATTAGAACGTTCTTTTAACGGTTTCACTCCGAACGAAATAATCGCTTAAACCGGTTTCTTCCGGCAAAACCAGTATATTATAAACCAGTTCCAAGCCTTGAATAGGAGTCGAACAGATGTAAGCAAGGAAAAAGGTCATGTCTCCCAAATCGGCACTCGGGTTTATGTCAACATCAAGTCAATTACCCATTTTCCAGGTGAAAACTTAATTTTCCAGGACAGCAGCATAGTAGCTCTGCCTTCTAAACTAGGTTGTGGGTTCGATTCTATTTTTTTTAAATCAAAATTGGATCAGCCGTTTGGTTTTTTAATCCAAATTAATTAAAACAGTATTTATTATGATATCACCCAAGTGCTTTTTCTCCTTATAAAATTAAGGCTTTTGAGAACGGTTATACCTCTTTCTTTTAAAATAACAGTACATTGTTACCCTAAAGACTAAATAAGTCTTTAACTCGAGGTAAACACCGTGCTTTTCATTATGAATATAAGGAAAGTAAAAATAAAAACACGAATTAGCTTAAGAAAAAATTTATGAATACATATATCTGCTATACAAACAAAACTCTACAACATGAAAAACCAAATGAAGATCGGATTGCGGTATTCCCGCCTATTAAATTTTTTTCTGTGGCCGGCCAGCTATTCAGACTTTATAATAGGTCTTTACCTATGAAATTGCCGTATTGCAGTACAGACTTTTTCAAACAAAAAAAGTTTTGATTGGCTATGAATTCTAAATTCAAATTAATTTTGTTTTAAAAATATGACATTCTATTTACAATATAAGTCTTTTGTTTATTGATTAGCGTTGTATTTTCATTACATTTCAACAATTTTCCTCATAATGGATACTTTTAAATTTCGTGTAATTATGGAATATGAGTTCCGTCGTGGCACCAACGCGGCACAAACGACACGTAACATCAACGACGTTTACGGAGAGAACTGTACAAACGAACGTACAACCCGTTATTGGTTTGCTCGGTTCCGTTCTGGGAATTTTGACTTGAAAAATGAACCTCGTGGTCGTCCGGAAACTTTGGTCAACAATGATGAATTAAAGGCGATTGTGGAAGCTGATGAATCTCAATCTACAGCTGAGCTGGCAGCAGCTTTTGATGTTAGCTTTAAAACAATATTGGTCCATTTGCGACAGATTGGCAAGATAAAAAAGCTTGATAGATGGGTGCCCCACGATCTTAACGATCGCCAGCGCAACGTACGCGTCGAGACTTGCCTTGCGCTGCTTAACAGGCACAGAAATGAAGGAATTTTGAACCGAATTGTTACGTGCGACGAAAAATGGATTCTTTTTGACAATCGAAACCGCTCAGCAAGTTGGTTAGATCCTGGTTCGGTACCAAAGCAATGTGCAAATGTGATTCATCATAGCTTTTTACAAAACGGCGAGAGCATTACTGCAGATATGTACATTGAAGAACTGACCACAATGATGGCGAAACTCGCACGTCTGCAACCAGCTTTGGTCAATCGGTCGTCTCCACTGCTACTTCACGACAACGCGCGACCCCATACTGCACAACAGACCGTCTCTAAGCTGCATGAGTTGGGTTTGGAAGCTCTCCCTCATCCGCCATACTCACCAGATCTTGCGCCTACCGATTATTACTTTTTCCAAAATTTGGACAACTTTTTAGCGGGAAAAAAAATTCAATTCCCGAGAGGCAGTACAAAACGCCTTTGAAGAGTTTGTTGTCTCCCGTCCTGCTGATTTTTTCAAGAAGGGCATCCATAAACTGCCACAGCGTTGGCAAAGATGCATTGATTGCAGGGGTGATTACTTTGAATAAAAGAAATAAATAAGTTCGAAAAAAAAATACTTTAACTTTTTTCAAACAAAACGGCAATTTCATAGGTAAAGACCTAATATTTTATTTTCATCATTGAAAAAGTTATAAATATTTTGCCCAAGCCTATGTTATTTAAAAAAAGGGTTTATAATAAAGTCATTTAAAAAATATATTCTTTAATCAATACTTAACTTTATGCTATTTCAATTTTACTTCTCGCTGTAATTGCGTGACTGTAGAGAAATTTGTAACGTAGTTATTGATTTCTATTGAGAAATGTGAAAATAGAACTAGTTTTTTTTTATAATTCGACAGCTGTCAGTTGAAAACTATTCTCCCTAGGGCTGAAAAGTATTACATTCAAACCCGCTCTTCAGGCAACAACCTTTCTCAATACTTTCCGAGTATGAGTAATGAAAAGGGAATATTTTATATGCATTTAATCTAGCGAGCTGCATGAAACTGCACTTATGGTAGGATCGTGATTCTTTGTCGAGTATACAATAGCCATATTGTGATTCTCTTTATCATATATTAATTTTTTATTTATTTATTTAGATACACAAAAAACTTTCGGTATAAAAACCAAACACTTTTGGATACTAACTTATAAATAATAATAATAATAACGCCCAACGATCACATACATAGATCCTGGACCCTAACTAGGATTCCCTGTCTAGGTACCCAGGAACTACGAGGACCATTGTCCCACAACACCCAGACTCAAACAAGTATTTGCGATTTTTTTCTTTGCACAAATACTTGTGCTGCCGCGGGAATCGAACCCGCCGCCTCCGGACTATGAGCCAACCTGCTCAACCACCACACCACAGAGGCTGTCACAGTTATGATGTCACTAAATATTCTCCCAACGTACTCCCGTTGTTTTCACTTAAGCACTAGGCAGTAACCGGTAATACAAGACCAAATCCTGGATACTTGCCAAATCGCAGTACGAAGAGTAAGCAACATTGTAATTCCATTTGCTTATGCCCGGGGCTTGAAGCGTGAACCGGAGCAAATACACCTTTTCAGTTGAATGCTTTTACAAAATATATTTTAGCTATCCGCTAGGATTACTCCTCGTGGTCTGCTAGTTGAATGGTTCTTTTGTTTGAGAACTAGCGCTGTACTAGTATCGGTTAATTTGGGGTGTCTGTATGGATATTATTTTAGAATCTAATATATATACACTACACAATTAGCGGAACACAAAAAAGCAGTAGAACATCGTCATTGGGATTTGAACGAATGGCAGCAGGTTCTCTTTACTGATGAGTGCAGAATTCTTTTAAAACAGATCGATGGGAGACAGCGAATATGGAGACGCAAAGAAGAACGCCACATACAGTCTAATTTTGAACACACAGTGGCTTATGGTGGCGGCTCTATTATGGTTTGGGGAGGGATATGTTTGGGAGCTCGCATGGAGTTAGTGATAGTCACAGGAGGACCATGACAGCAGATCGATACATCAGAGACATTTTAGAAGAACATGTACCATTTGCCCCATTTATTGGTGACGACTTTATTCTAATGCAAGATAATGCTCGTGCTCATAGTGCACAATTGGTACAGGTATATCTGAGCCACGTAGGTATACCGGTGATGCAGTGGCCAGCGAATTCCCCCGATATGAATCCGATAGAGCATGTCTGGGACTTGCTAAAAAGAAGGAGTAAATCCAGAATGCCACCCCCCAACAATCTGAATGAACTTGGAAACGCATTACTTGAAGAGTGGAAGCGGTTGCCTTAAGAAATCATCGATAACATAATCTGTAGCATGCCCAGACGAATGGAAACCGTAATCAGAGCAAAAGGGGGAAATACTCGTTATTAATTTTGCTTTAATTTTATTGTTAAATCATTTAATGCTTACTTTTTTTATTTTTTGTGATGGTTCATAATCATCGAAAAATTTCACTTATTTCAAATTTCTTTATTTTTCAATAAAAATAACGAAGACTTTTCAAAGTCGTTGTTAAAAGATGTTAATCAATTTGTTATTTTGTGTCTAATTACATTTTCGTCAAATATTAGGTCTTTACCTATAAAATTGCCGTTTTGTTTGAAAAAAGTTAAAGTATTTTTTTTTCGAACTTATTTATTTCTTTTATTCAAAGTAATCACCCCTGCAATCAATGCATCTTTGCCAACGCTGTGGCAGTTTATGGATGCCCTTCTTGAAAAAATCAGCAGGACGGGAGACAACAAACTCTTCAAAGGCGTTTTGTACTGCCTCTCGGGAATTGAATTTTTTTCCCGCTAAAAAGTTGTCCAAATTTTGGAAAAAGTAATAGTCGGTAGGCGCAAGATCTGGTGAGTATGGCGGATGAGGGAGAGCTTCCAAACCCAACTCATGCAGCTTAGAGACGGTCTGTTGTGCAGTATGGGGTCGCGCGTTGTCGTGAAGTAGCAGTGGAGACGACCGATTGACCAAAGCTGGTTGCAGACGTGCGAGTTTCGCCATCATTGTGGTCAGTTCTTCAATGTACACATCTGCAGTAATGCTCTCGCCGTTTTGTAAAAAGCTATGATGAATCACACCAGCACTAGACCACCAAACTGTGACCATCACCTTTCTAGGGGTCATTTTTCGTTTTGCACATTGCTTTGGTACCGAACCAGGATCTAACCAACTTGCTGAGCGCTTTCGATTGTCAATAAGAATCCATTTTTCGTCGCACGTGACAATTCGGTTCAAAATTCCTTCATTTCTGTGCCTGTTAAGCAGCGCAAGGCAAGTCTCGACGCGTACGTTGCGCTGGCGATCGTTAAGTTCATGGGGCACACATCTATCAAGCTTTTTTATCCTGCCAATCGGTCGCAAATGGACCAATATTGTTTTGATGCTAACATCAAAAGCTGCTGCCAGCTCAGCTGTAGATTGAGATTCATCAGCTTCCACAATCGCCTTTAATTCATCATTGTTGACCAAAGTTTCCGGACGACCACGAGGTTCATTTTTCAAGTCAAAATTCCCAGAACGGAACCGAGCAAACCAATAACGGGTTGTACGTTCGTTTGTACAGTTCTCTCCGTAAACGTCGTTGATGTTACGTGTCGTTTGTGCCGCGTTGGTGCCACGACGGAACTCATATTCCATAATTACACGAAATTTCAAAGTATCCATTATGAGGAAAAATGTTGAAATGTAATGAAAATACAACGCTAATCAATAAACAAAAGACTTATATTGTAAATAGAATGTCATATTTTTAAAACAAAATTAATTTGAATTTAGAATTCATAGCCAATCAAAACTTTTTTTGTTTGAAAAAGTCTGTACTGCAATACGGCAATTTCATAGGTAAAGACCTATTATATGCGTTATTATCTCATAGTCTCACTTTTTTTCTGTTCCGCTAATTGTGCCGGTGTGTATAACTCTCGTGTTACAGTGTTTATAACAAGACTCCTCCGAAACGGCTGCGACTTGACCGATTCGTATGAAATTTTGTGTGTGGTCTGAGAACAGGACGTAAATTATTTTTTATTATCACCATTTGGCATTCACCGTTTTTCATTACCACGTGGGTGAAACCATGGAGCGCAACTAGTATATAAATAACGAGTGAACATTTCACACAGTGCCATCTAGTCTCAAACCAAGCAAAGCAAAGTAGTACCACTGCTTTCTAAACTGTAGGTTCTGGGTTCAATTCCTACCTAAGGCAATCTGTTGTGTGTTGTGTTCTGTATCTGGGTGTTATATTGTATTCTATGTATATATTTCAATTACCTGGTTCTCATAGTACAAGCTTTGCTTAGTTTGGGGCTAGATGACGCTATGTGAAATGTATACGAATATTTATTAATTTATTTCCAATTTTTTTATACGCTATCTAGCTATAAACATAATTCACCCTGCATACTTCGTACGACCGAAAAATCAAACCGAAAACTGAAAAACCGGTACCGGTTTTCGTTTAATTCGTACTCTATCTTCAGATCCTGACTAAAATATGGGACGACTCTTGATAATTGACGAAAAAATTAGCTACCATACAAAAACTTGAAAATGAACATGTTTTCTTAGATCAAAATTACTTAAGTTGCAAAATGCAAACTGCGGGTAAAGTTGCCACAGCTAATAAAGCTCTCAAAACACACAACTTTATTCTAAGTGAGAATCAAAACCATTATGATAATCTGAATTAGGTACCTAATCCACCCTTGGAAGCGCTTCATAATAAACAGGTAGGCCCTTTCTAGTTCATAGCAAGAAATATGGCACAGCATGGATAAACGCGAAAAGAAATTGCTTTTGTGTAACTGTTTACCAAAAGTATTCCCATAGGTACAATTAATTACAGTATTAATATTTTTTTCATGATGAATAATATTAATGATTTTATTTATTTATTTGTAATATTATTTACTTATTTGTGTATTTGACGGCGGCAACGACCAGTTATAAACTCTATGCGCAGCGGGCAGTACCGTAATATACCCTGTGTAGCATTTAAATTTATTACAGTGGCAACACCGGCAACTGTCATCGCTGCCCCACCCATCTGGCTATATAAATGGAGCGCTCGGTGTACTACGATCATTCTTGCACCGGACATGGCCCGGTGCGTATGCTGAAGCCCTATAGTTATATAGGTTGCAACCTACGCACAACCCATTCTGCCTATATCAGAAGTGGGATGCCTATCTCCACATTATTCTTCAAGCAACGCCAAATATATGATGACGTGACGGCGGGTGACACTAATATCAAATTTAGTTGCAGGGTTAACCCGGACCAGTAAAAAAAAGTCAAATTGAAAACTGATCTTTTGACTTTGACTCCAAGTTTAACTCAATTTTATTGTCAGGATGAACGAACAATAACACTGATACTTATGTCCCTCACCAGATACAAAGTATATAAAACCTGTATAATTAGACCGTACACTAGAAATAATTAGGTAGGTAAGTAACCAATATAAATCTTATAAATTTACAACTAACTGAAATTGTAAATTTTTAATTAATACATGTTACAACTTTTTCGTTCCTTTACGAACATACGACCAAAACATGGCTACATACTTACTACTAAAACAAACGAGTGAATGAATATTGTAAAGATAACAGGGGTCTATTTGCGTACAAAAATAATTATCAATTATAATTTTGACTAACCTCGACGTTTCGACCAAGTTACATTATTACGTGAATAGACCCATTTTATCTTTACAATATGTGTTCAAGTCACGAAAATTTAAAAAATGTTAGAAGTAAAAAAGTAACCATATTCACATTTTTAACCTTTCCCTTCCTTCATAACGTAAAATATGACGTTCCATCTTCAATGACAAGCGGTGTACCTCCTTTTGATATAGGACGGTGTAATATGAAATTTTTGGGGTAATTAACATCGAATACTACCTCTCTTGGGGGCCCCAATTAGAGGTTTGGTTACCCCGTGTTGTCGTAAAAGACCTCAAAATACTATGTAATGGTGATCTGAAATGGGTACTGTACCTTAATTAAGGGTAGGGTCGGATTTGGTTGAATGAAGAAATAAATACATTTAATTTAGGTGTGTATTTCAAAGTAGGTAAGGTTTCTAGTGCCATGATTAGTTGAATATATTTCCTGTTATTAAACTAGCTAACCTCTCGAGCACAGCTTTGCATAGCTTAAAACTAGCTTACTAACTAGCTTAAATAACGCCCAACGTTACATATACAAGGTGGAATTTAATTTGTTCTTTTCCTTCAATGTATGTATACAGTCTATGCTATAGAATGCTCCCATATAACTAAATAAAAAAAGCAATTATGACATAAAACTTAAATCTAGGTATTATCAAATTTAATTTCTAAAGAAAAACCTTGCGACATACAACGACGTAGAAAGCAGGTGTTTTATTGCTTACGAAACATTTACAAAGCACTCAGTTGGTGCCCGTGCTGTGTGTATCGATAAATAGACATTTCGGCTGTCATGTAGTTATTTTAGGAGGCACTAAATACTAAAACAAAACTTTTTTTTTTATTGGCCCTTGTACGAACATTCTATATATTTAAGGAAAAGAGTGAATTAAATTCCACCTTGTATATAGATCCTGGACCCTAACTAGGATTCCCTATGTATTTTATAGGGACTACGAGTACCATGGTACCAAAACACCCAGACTCAGAACGAGTATTTGCGCTTTTCTGTGCACAAATACTTGTCTTGCTACGGGAATCGAACCCGACGCCTCCTGGTTATGAGCCGACTTACTCAACCTCCACACCAGAGATGCTGTCAATTTGTTGAGAAACTGAACAGTCGAATATCCGCCAGACAAACAAGAAATCATTTTTTCCAAAGTTAAATTAAAAGACGCTTGGCGCTCGCTCAGTCAATAATGAAATAGAAAAATATCAATTTGGATTATAATAAGGTTTATTTTGTCGTGCAGGCTAGGTAATAAAAAAGGGTTCCTAGAAATAATAAATACTTAAAAACATTTCGTTCGAAATCTTTCTGAAGGGACGCCTAGAAAGTTATTTAGGACCCTTGAAACAAACTAACAAAAAAAAAAATCTATTTTATATCAGTTCAAAAATTCCATTAGCTTAACTTAAAAGGTCTCTAAAAATTCCATTGTTAGCGAAAGAAAATCTTTTTCATTTGATCGACTAAAAATAAGTAAACAGGGCTTATAAATTATTAGTCTTGCCAAAAGCCTAATACAAATTACTCAAATATTTATAAAGTGCCTAATTGCGATTGATAGTACATTGTTACTTTAGGAATGAAAGTAACTTGCAATGCTAATTCGCTGTGTTGTCTGTGCATCGCTTCGACCAGGCGCTCTGATAAACTTTGGGAAGCGTGATGAGGTCCTGGTCCCCCAAACAAATTAGTTTTAAAGTTTTCCACGGTCTCACCGCTGGGCAAAGGCTTTTAGTTGACTTTTCTGCTATTCTTTATATTTCATTGATAATTGCTCATTTTTATTAAAGGTATAAAACACCCGCTCCACATAAATTTTAACTTTAACTACAAACAATTTTCGAAAGAAATTTTACAATATGCCGATCTATACATACATACTGCAATTTATGCCAAAATGAGCTACCGTAGATATTCCCGTCCATAAACATCCAAACACAAGCCTATCTAAAATGCAAATCGCTAAACCGAAAACACGGTAATCCGCCCGACGCTATCCCAACCAACGGCTAGATAACATGCGGTCCAAATTAATAACCTATGATGACGGACTTGTAGCTATTATAATGGGATTAAAGTAAATTATACACGGTGGAATTTAATTCGTTCTTTTCCTTAAATGCATGTACTCAGACCATGCTATAGAGTAATCGAACAAGATGCGTTTAAAAGAAAAACTAAAAATGTCTCTTGAAATAACTGGATAACAGTCGAAATGTCTATTTAACGCTACACACAGCGCGGGCGCCGGCTGAGCGCTATGTAAATGTTTCGTAGGTAGTAAAACACCTGCTTTGTTCAATGTCGCAAAGTTATTCTTTAGAATTGGAATTCGCAGTAATTAGATAATACCTAGATTTTAGATTTATTACATAAGTGTTTTTAGTATTTAGTTATATAGAAGCGTTCTATCTGCAACCGATACGGAAAAATAAATTTACCTATTTCAATACGCAATGTATGTGCATTACAAAAAGAATTTCCTTTTTATGAATGAAATTTCTCCTGTTCATTACAATCAATGTTTTTTTTTTGTGTTTTGGCTCCATACTTTTGTGTATTTAGCCAGTGTCAAGTAATTAATAATTTAACAAGTTAATGATGTTTCACACAAATATGTGTCAAGTCACAGTCGAAGTCATCAAGTCAAGTCATAGTCTAGTCAAAGTCATACTCCTAGTAAAGTGGTGACAACTTCACTTGAAGCTTCTATGGAGTTTTTGGAAACAACGCGAAAAGAAACGTTTCACCATTATTATACCATTTACCCACACTCACGCCTGTAATCCAGCACTTAACGAATAGAATTCCACCAATTTTACGCACTAACACTGAAAATAACACAAGTTTTGGAAAATAATATAATGCGGTGACGCAGTCTTTTTCGCGTTCCCGCCATAATCCCACAATCAATGTTAGTTAAATACATTATTACACAAGTCCGCGCTTCAACAGCTAAGCCTCGGTTTCATGTACGTTAGCCAACTTCGTGTCCACTTAACACACGAAATACAGTCTTTCATTGGTTGAACACAGCCGATGATCAATAGGCAACCAATGACCGTTCAGTATGTATTAATATAGCTTGAGACAAGTTTGACAAACTTACAAAAAACTAGGGGTAAGTGCGTTAGAGGGCCTGCAATTTGAACCATCGAATTGAAAACGTTTAGTTCAAATAAATGAGAATGCATGAAGCAAGGTAATTTTTTACTAACAGCAATATTGCTGGTGCTATCATTTTTTTATAAAGTAACCGAGTGAATGTCAATTTTATTTCTTTAAGAATAAGTGTTATCTTAATATATATAAATCTCGTGTCACAATGTTTGTCCTCAATGGACTCCTAAACCACTTAACCGATTATAATAAAATTCGCACACCATGTGCAGTTCGATCCAACTTGAGAGATAGGATAGTTTATATCTCAATCTATAATAGATATATATTAAATACCCGTGCGAAGCCGGGGTGGGCCGCTAGTTTTCATATAAATATAATGTTGTAAAATTAAAACCTGACTATCTAAAAATTGCCTTATGTCCCTCGGACCATAGTATAAAATTGATCGATACCTAATTCTACAAACAGAATAAACAAAAATTGGCGCTTCGGTAGAAATTTTGTAAATGACAATTGGATGCTACTAAAAACATGATCCTTCACTGTCCTTATTTTTATTGCTTTTTTTTCCCTACATTTTTGGTTTGTCTGGAAGAGATCGCTTTAAGCGATAAGACCGCCCATTGTGACACTTAATTCTTAAGTTTGTGCCTGTAAATTGTTCCTAGAATGTGGTGTTTCAACAAAGAGTAAATCTATCTATCTATCTATTCTTCCTTTTGGCTTAGTCATTCAGATACAAAAAGACTTATCCTTATCCTTGATTTGAAATTCATTCAATCATTTGAAATGAGACTTCATATATAGATAAAAATTTTTCGTTAACCTATGTCCATCAACAATGTTCTTGCGAGAAGCTATCAAATGATTTTCCACCTGCTTATCACATCATTCCCTTTCAGTTCAATGACTGCACAATTCTTCGTTGTTGGAATGCTATATGAATTCAGACATAATTCAAAGAATTTTCCTCAATAGCGCACACGGACTAAGCATGTTCATTTAGATGTAATCATTTCAGATTTCCCTCACAGAATAGCTTTATATCACGAAAGAGACACATTACGTATGAGTTGTGCCTTCGTATTAGAGGCAAAATAGGTGCAGCCTGGCTTTGAGGTTAGAATTAGCCTAATGATGGTAAAAGTTATGGCAGTGTTCATGCTAATAATAGAGTTAGTATAATGGTTATATGGGTTGTTTTGGTATGTAGTATAACAACCTATCATAAACCCATTACCATATATTTCTGTTATGAGGGATGGAATGAGAATATGGTTTTTTTTTTAAGTTTTGGCTCACACTTTTGTGTATTTAGCCAGTGTCAAGTAATTGATAATTTATCAAGTTATCGATATTTCACGCAAATATGTGTCAAATCACAGTCGAAGTCATCAAGTCAAGTCAGTCTAGTCAAAGTCATACTCCTAGTAAAGTGGTGGCAACATGAAGCTTCTATGGGTTTTTGGAAACAATACGAAAACAAACGTTTCACCATCATTATACCATTTTCCCACACTCACGCCTGTAATCCAGCACTTAACGAATCGAACGCCACCAATTTTATGCACTAACACTGAAAATAACACAAGTTTTGGAAAATAATACAATGCAATGACACAATCTTTTTCGCGTTCCCGCCAAAACTCCAATGTGGTTTTTAGTCCTTAAACTGAACGTTAACTAAATAGCTATACTGGTCAGTAAAGTTAAACTACGTTTGCTGCAATCAATACTATAGTTTAGATGGATGACTACTACAAAAATTAGTATTTACAGAGCTCTAACATGCAAAGTTTTTCCTAATATATATTCTCATTAATTTGGTGAAATACTCAATAGCTCTATACGCGAATCAAAGATGGTATCTATCCAAAATGTTGGCTTCGTCTGACAGATCGTCAACAAAGAAAATTACGCATATTGATCCTGAGACGAAGTACTAACAACTCAAAGCAACACGAAACCTTCGAGATTCCCCAATTACCCAACAAAGTTTCGTCTCTGCTAATCGTCAAACAACTCTGTAGTTTTCAAGTTTCCACATTTACAGAAATAATTACATGGCTCCCCTTTCTCCCTTTTGCTAGGGGTTGAATACCGACCTGTTTACCCACAGAATTGTAAAGACTAGATAGCTGTTAATCGTACATAAACTGAAGCAACTTTGAGTAGGTTTTTGAAACAGATTCTCCTCATATGTCAGCGTGCTAAACTTTCTCCTATATCATCGCTTAACACTAGACGAGATGCTGTCAGACATTGGCGTATTCCTTTTTTTTATTTATTTAATCAATCAATCAATTCAATCAGTCTATAACTTAGATTTTCAAATCAAAGATCACGGCACCACTGTGAATTCCAAAACCTTTCTTTGTTTCTTTTGTTCCTCAGAACTTTCGACTGAACCGATTTTAATGATTTTTTTTTCTTTAAAGTTGGTGCTTTCCGTGTAGTCCCGATTCAATTTGATCAAGATTTGATGTGTAGTTTTTGAGTTACCCTTAATAATGTGTATTTTGACTTCAACTACATTGACAATGTTCTGTTTTTTACGGTAACTGCGGTGAGACTGAAGTCAGTTGGACTTTTTTTTAAACGAATTTTCGTACTCTAAAGAGAGTTGGGCGAACTACTTCTTTGGAGTTATTGTTCAAAGTGTTTACCTTGGCTTGGTCTGCTCTTATTGAAAAACTTTTGGACACATTGCTGTTCGGGAATTTAGGGGGTCAATACGTTCGGACTGAAGGTTGAAACGAGTTCATTCCTGTTTTTGTTTATTCACTTGTATACCTGTAAAGGTCACAGAAGGGTGCTGTAGAGGGGTGTTCACAGTATGTACTTATTTACTTTTGTAATAGGATTATTTCTTTCTTGTTCCCACTTTAGTTGAGTTATTGTTGAAATATTATTAAGCAAAAGATTCATTTTTCTCTATTCAATTTATTTTAATTAAAATATAAAAGATTTTTAATATTGATATATGGTATTGACAGTATGTACTTATTTACTTTTAAAATAAGATTATTTCTTTCTTGTCCACATTTTGGGTAAGTTATTGTGAAAAATTATTATGCAAAAGATAAATTTTTCTCTATTCAATCTATTTTAATTAAATATAAAAGATTTTTAATATAAATATAGTCACTGAGGTTGTTAGGTTAGCTAATTACGTAATAACAAGACAGAAGGCCATTTAAGTAAGAGCTGAATAAAGTAATCGACTTGGTATTACATTGATTTTTACTTTTGGTTGTGAGACTTGGATTTTTTTACAAGTGTTTGATGGCATTAATTTTGGATATTTTATAGTGACATGACAAAATTGTACTGTATTATAATCACTTATGTTTGGAGTTTGTATTATGAAAGATCGATCGGTTAAAAGGTTGAAGCCGAAGTTTGTATAATAGATCTTCATAAATTGTAACCTAATCATCAATCCAGCTCATAGCAGTCCAGTCCTAAACTTAAGTTTCTCCCAAGCCCACACCACTTAGTACTTAGTTCAGTTTTCAGCTCTACACTACAATTGCTTTGCGTATGTATTTCTCCATCTTACTCCAGGGCGTCCAACTACATCTTCCTATTTGGGAACATTACTTCTGTACATGTCTACTCTAATGATTATTGGCAGTTATGACCAGCCCATCGTCACTTTAGGTATACAATGAAAATCTAATAAAGAATGTCTCTCTTCTAATGCAGTGGTTTAGAATAGAATAGAATAGAAAAACTCTTTATTGCGTATACCAACATAAAATAAAACTAGATATTACAGTACTAGAAGAGGTAACACAATGGGCGGCCTTATCACTAAAAGTGATCTCTTCCAGGCAACCTTTGGATGGATAGTATCATAAAAGAAGAAGTCAGTAGTGCGCAATATGAACAAAAAAAATACTTATTTTGAATACTAATAGTATGCTATTAGATATAACGTACAAACACATACACAATAGACAGTAAATAATAGGTCTTTACCTATGAAATTGCCGTATTGCAGTACAGACTTTTTCAAACAAAAAAAAGTTTTGATTGGCTATGAATTCTAAATTCAAATTAATTTTGTTTTAAAAATATGACATTCTATTTACAATATAAGTCTTTTGTTTATTGATTAGCGTTGTATTTTCATTACATTTCATCATTTTTCCTCATAATGGATACTTTGAAATTTCGTGTAATTATGGAATATGAGTTCCGTCGTGGCACCAACGCGGCACAAACGACACGTAACATCAACGACGTTTACGGAGAGAACTGTAGAAACGAACGTACAACCCGTTATTGGTTTGCTCGGTTCCGTTCTGGGAATTTTGACTTGAAAAATGAACCTCGTGGTCGTCCGGAAACTTTGGTCAACAATGATGAATTAAAGGCGATTGTGGAAGCTGATGAATCTCAATCTACAGCTGAGCTGGCAGCAGCTTTTGATGTTAGCATCAAAACAATATTGGTCCATTTGCGACAGATTGGCAAGATAAAAAAGCTTGATAGATGGGTGCCCCACGAACTTAACGATCGCCAGCGCAACGTACGCGTCGAGACTTGCCTTGCGCTGCTTAACAGCCACAGAAATGAAGGAATTTTGAACCGAATTGTTACGTGCGACGAAAAATGGATTCTTTTTGACAATCGAAAGCGCTCAGCAAGTTGGTTAGATCCTGGTTCGGTACCAAAGCAATGTGCAAAACGAAAAATGACCCCTAGAAAGGTGATGGTCACAGTTTGGTGGTCTAGTGCTGGTGTGATTCATCATAGCTTTTTACATAACGGCGAGAGCATTACTGCAGATGTGTACATTGAAGAACTGACCACAATGATGGCGAAACTCGCACGTCTGCAACCAGCTTTGGTCAATCGGTCGTCTCCACTGCTACTTCACTACAACGCGCGACCCCATACTGCACAACAGACCGTCTCTAAGCTGCATGAGTTGGGTTTGGAAGCTCTCCCTCATCTGCCATACTCACCAGATCTTGCGCCTACCGACTATTACTTTTTCCAAAATTTGGACAACTTTTTAGCGGGAAAAAAATTCAATTCCTGAGAGGCAGTAAAAAACGCCTTTGAAGAGTTTGTTGTCTCCCGTCCTGCTGATTTTTTCAAGAAGGGCATCCATAAACTGCCACAGCGTTGGCAAAGATGCATTGATTGCAGGGGTGATTACTTTGAATAAAAGAAATAAATAAGTTCGAAAAAAAAATACTTTAACTTTTTTCATACAAAACGGCAATTTCATAGGTAAAGACCTAATATATGTAAGTATATGTTTATTTTGGGTTGTTCCTTTTCTTCCTTGTTGAGGAATACCGATCACACCTCGGTAGGGAATTATACCCTGGTAGTATTTATGAGATGTGAATTCTGTATCTTCTTCTTCTATCTAAATAGATATAACTCAAAGACGACTGAGTGACTGACTGACTGACATAGTGATCTATCAACGCACAGCCCAAACCACTGGACGGATCGGGCTGAAATTTGGCATGCAGGTAGATGTTATGACGTAGGCATCCGCTAAGAATGGATTTTTCGAAATTCCACCCTTATGAAGGTGAAATGGGTCGTTGAATTATTTTCTCATAGGCCACGCCACGGGCGAAGCTGCGGGCAAAAGCTCGTTTTTCTTATAAAAGTACAACAACAAAAGTACACACAGGACAAACATTTGTGTGATGAACATCGATGTTTGTTCTGTGTCTGGGTGTTATGTTGTATTCTATGTAAGTATTTACAAACAAAAAGTATCTAAGTATTGTATCAGTTATCTGGTTCCCATAGTACAAGCTTTGCTTAGTTTGGGGCTAGATGGCGCTGTGTGAAATTTCCACACATATTTATTTATTATTATATATTAACAATGTTGACAAATCTTTCTAAAATATGATCGATTAAAAATAATTATGATGTCCGAGCAAAATTCTCATATGAATTATATGCTTCGTTATCGCGCCGTACTATGGCGACCTTAGTATGTATTAAAGTTTAGATCTGTTTTACGCGAACTTTGGACGGGATTTTCCATCTCGATTACGAAAGGATTATTAACCAAAGTTAAAGTTTTATCTTTTTTAATTAATGATAAAACGAACTTACCAAGTGGTATTTCACTCACAATTATATGAGCGGGATGATTTTCGAGATTTAGATTTGTTAAATTAAACAATCAAATGAAGTTACCAAGTGAATTTCTTTCACAACTATGTGACCGAGTTAATTTTCGTGATTTATAATACTAAGCTAAATAATTGCGAGAACCCGCAAACAACAATAACATATTATACATTGCAGTATAATATATTTTTTAATTGGTCCTATGTAATGATTTCTTACGTGACTTTGTGTTTAGAAATGAGACCAACAGCAAAAGACCATACCTAAAGCACACACCATCCTTAAGTAGGTATATAGGCTCACCTAAGTACGCTAGTATACAAATAATAATAATATAATATGTGCGGACATCTCACACAACGCCATCTAGCCCCAAACTAAGCAAAGCTTGTATTATGGGAACCAGATAACTGATACAATAAATACTTTTTGTTTTTTTTTGTTTGGTTTTGGCTCCACACTTTTGTGTATTTAGCCAGTGTCAAGTGATTGATAATATCTCGTAATTGAGAATATCATATAATGTGTCAAGACAAGTCAAGTCACAGTCCAAGTCATCAAATTAAGTCATAGTCTAGTCTAGTCAAGTCATACTCCTAGTAAAGTGGTGGTAACTTTACCAGAAAGTTCTATGGAGTTTTGGAAACAACACGAAAAGAAACGTTTCACCATCATTATACCACTTTCCCACACTCATGCCTGTAATTCAGCACTTAACGAATAAAACGCCACCAATGATTTGCACTAGCACAGAAAATAACACAACTTTTGGAAAATAATACAATGCGCTGACGCGATCATTTTTGTATTCCCGCCAAAAACTACTTTTTGTTTGTAAATACATACGTAGAATACAATATAACACCCAGATACAGAACAAACACCTCTGTTCATCACACAAACGTTTGTCCTGGGTGGGAATCGAATCCACAACCCACAGTTCAGAAGGCAGGGTTACTACTGAGCTATCGGGCAGTCAGTCAAAAATTTTAGGTATAACTAGTATGCACATACCTAAGTAAATACCAGATTCCAGATTGAATCTAGCATTGTTTGAGCGTAACATAACTAGTGAGCTTTCTGGATCGTTGTGCACAGTTACCCGGATACTCGGATACCCAGATGGCCGGTTCACTGGACCGGCTCATCAGTGTTATGAATAAAAAGTATATTGCACGGCGTTATCCGTAGAGGAAAATGAAAGATTGGTGATCTGGAATTGGAGGGTAAAAATATTTTTACACTAGTGGCGCCCCGTGGTTTCCGTTAAAAAGTATTTTAATTATCAGTTCATCCCACGGGAACATTTTACTTTTCCGAGATAAAATGTAGCCTATATGTTAATCCAGTGTATAAGCTATCTTGGTAACGAATTTTATCCAATTCCATTCAGCCGTTTGAGCATGAAGGAGTAACAAACATACACACATACACACAAACTTTCGCCTTTATTATATTAGTGTGATTTTCTATGTGCTATTTACCATAGCTGCTCAAAATATCGTTCTATTTGGGACGCCTGAGATCAACTATACCTGAATTTATTTTTCTCGAAATAAAGAAGTAACGATTTGCCTGATAGCTTAGTTGGTAGTAGCTCTGTCTTCCGAACTATAGGTTGTGGGTTCGATTCCCACCCAGGGCAAACATTTGTGTGATGAACATAGGTGTTAGTTTTGTGTCTGGTAAGGTATTGTAAGGTATGTATATATTTATAAACAAAAAGTATCCAAGTATTGTATGTATTGTGTAAGTGTAAGTAATGTATTAATTATCAGTTATCTGGTTCCTATAGTACAAGCTTTGCTTGGTTTTGGGGTAGATGGCGTTGTGTGAGATGTCCACAATATATATTTATTATTATTATTAAAAACAAGTTGATTCTATTTTGCCTGTCCCTTTGAACGTGCTTTTACGATGAAAGTATTGGACGAATTTCGATGAAGATTTGAATATTTTCGAAATGATATTTAGAATACTTTGTATTTTTGAAAACGGCTAAGTGCAGCAAAGCAATTTTGAAATACGGAAAAATTATCAACCAAAAGGCAAAACTAGAAAACATGAAACTTTTCAACTTTTTATGATATGGCTCAGCACCAGTTTATAACCAAATTTAGATTAAATATGGGATAATTTGCTCTCTCAATTTTATATGTAAACTTTCAAGTTGTCTAGAAGTCTTAATATAAATTTAAACTACATCTGAAGCACAATTTAACCGTAGTACCTTTAAGTAAGAGTAGTTCAGGAGTAAGCTTGGTCAGATTGTTGGAGAACTTTGTCGCAATCAAATCATTATTATGTTTGCTTATAGTGAGTTGTACTTACTAGGCTATATTCTGCGGTGAAAAGCAGTAAACTGGTTTGCATTAGAGAAATTAGTGTTTTGTTTTATGTTAAGTTTTAAGAAGAATAGATACAGCGCTAATATATGTTGATAGGGATAGATATCGCATACAGTTAATGTCATTAAACTATATCATTGGGAAGTTTTGGCGGGAACGCGAAAAAGATAACGTCACCGCATTGTATTATTTTCCCAAACTTGTGCTATTTTCAGTGTTAGTGCATAAAATTGGTGGCATTCTATTCGTTAAGTGCTGGATTACAGGCGTGAGTGTAGGAAAATGATATGATGATAGTGAAACGTTTCTTTTCGTGTTGTTTCCAAAACAACATAGAAGCTTCAAGTAAAGTTGCTACCACTTTACTAGGAGTATGTTGACTTGATGACTTCAACTGTGACTTGACACATATATGCGTGAAATATCATTAACTTGATAAATTATCAATTACTTGACACTGGCTACGTACATGGAAGTGTGGAGCCAAAACATAATTATAAACCATTAAGTATATACTACGTAACTGAAATTGCTTAACATTTTTAGTTTGAAAACTATCGTGACTTTGACGCATTTTGTAAGATAAATAACGGCTTAACTCATGTCAGTTAAAAAGTGTTACGTGCTGACGCTCGCGGAAGCCGCGTTGCGTTAGTAACTGACTCCCAGAAGATGGACATCAAATATGTCCGAAACCTGGTCGGACTAATTTCAACTTTTTAATTGACGTGAGTTTAGCCGTTATTTATCTTACAAAATTGCTTAATATACATTTAAATTATTTTAAATATTTTGACGAGTGCTAAAAAGATGCTATTTGTAACAGATCTACTATAAAATACTTTGAATTCTTAATATTTTTAAGTACACTAAATACACTACACTAGGTGGTTAGGACTTTTTACTAGGTGGTAGATCTTTTCTGCAAAATTCGTCTAGGTAGGTACCACCGCTTTGCCAGTTATTCTGCCGCCCAGCAGTAATGTGCAAGCACTACTATGTTTCGGTTTGAAGAGCACTTACTAGTGAAATTACTGGGCAAATGAGACTTTATGACCTGATCTCACAGCTTAGTAATCTTATTACTAGACTGTGCTGATGTTTCAGGATGACGTGCGCAGTGCAGTGTCACGCGAAACTCTACACTTTAAAGTCGATTTATGCTCAAGTAGATATTTCAATCACATTTGATCATTTTGTGAATGAAATCTCGTCTTGAGCAGAGATTCACGACTGAGTATAATTCTGTAATACGGGCCCACGAGTATCAGCAATCTGTGTGTAAATCTAGAGCGGTTCAGCCATTTTGGCGTAAAAGACAAACCATCTTGATTATATACAGCCAGAAATAGGTTTACAAAAACAGTGGGATTCCTTTAATCTTTTAATGTACTACAAATATGACGTTTCTTCTTAATAGAATAAATCTAAACTAATATTGTAAAGGAGAAAGATCTGATTGTTTGATGATAATAATTATAATCTTACTAGGTGGTAGGACTTTTCTGCAAAGTTCGTCTAGGTAGGTACCACCGCTTTGCCAGTTATTCTGCCGCCAAGCAGCAGTGCGCAAGCACTACTGTGTTCCGGTTTGAAGGCCACTGTAGCTAGTTAAATTACTGGGCAAATAAGACTTTATGACCTAACCTCACAGTCTAGTAATTTTATTGCTAGGCTGTGCTGATGTCTCAGAATAGCGTGCGCAGTGTCACGCGAAACTATTCTTTAGAGTTTAGTGCTACTGCAACTGATATGGGCAGTCGTGTCGCTTAACATTAAGCGAGTGACTAGCTCGTCATGTCATTTCGTAACATTTACAAATTGTTTGTTTGTTTGCCTTGAAAAGGCTCTGAAACTACTGGACATATTTGATAAATTCTTTCTTCATTAGAATCTTACATTATCGCCGATGAACATAGGCTATAGAATAATAATAATAATAATATGTGTGGACACCTCACACAACGCCATCTAGCCCCAAACTAAGCAAAGCTTGTACTATGGGAACCAGATAACTGATACAATACTTAAATACTTTTTGTTTGTATATACATACATAGAATACAATATAACACCCAGACACAGAACAAACACCTATGTTCATCACACAAATGTTTGCCCTGGGTGGGAATCGAACCCACAACCCACAGCTTAGAAGGCAGGGTTACTACCAACTGAGCTATCGAGCCAGCCAGAATATATATATAGAGCTGCTGGCATGTAAATAAATAGTACACAAAAGCAACGCACTAATGACCGGTTATTGTAGTGTGTGTGCGTGTCGACACACACTAGTACGTGTGTGAACACAGCACACAAACTTTGACTATTGTTTTTATTACCTCTACAATAAAGTTTATTTTTAACTAAGCATCAAACGAAGCCTTAAACGCCTATTTACAAAAAAAACCCGGTGAATTGTTTTAATAAAAGCCATAAAGTAAAATAAAAGGTTTTAAAAGAACTCCGCAAAGGTTGCCTTTTTAGCTTTCACAAGGTAAGTACCAAGGAATTTAATTAGTGAAAAAATCCCTAGACGCGTGCTTTTAGAAATCTCACCGAGACAGATACTTTTTATTTATTTAGGACTTTTGGGTTTGTTAAGTGCGCTCATTAATTTGGCACTTCCAGAGCTTTTAGATTTTTGGTTTTAATACATATGACTGGCCACTTGACAGTTGCCTTCTGAGCTGTAGGTTGTAGGTTCAATTCCCACCCAGGGTTAACATATGTTCGATGAATATCGATGTTTGTTCTGTGCCTGGGAGTTATAATACAACACAAACACAAACAAACAAACGTACAGAACAAACATCGTTATTAAGTATTGTTTCGATTATCTGGTTCACAAAGTACAAGCTTTGCTTAGTTGGAGACTACTACTGTGTGAAATATCCACAAATATTTTTGTTTATGAATTTGTACACCTTTAATGCCTTTAATATAAATCCAGATGCGCCAGTTTCTCAGGAAACTGTTCTCCTGCACCGTTGTAAGTTGCCAATTTTCAAAACTGGATTGGTGCAGAGCCGGGTTTATAAAATCGCAAAGTTCGCCGATTAATCACCCTTTCTAGTACCTAGTTTTATTAAGTACTAGTTGCGCCCCGCGGTTTCACCCGCGGATAAAAAGGATTTTAATTATTTGCTCATCCCACGGGAACATTTCACTTTTTCGAGATAAAATGTAGCTTATATGTTACTCTACTGTATAAGCTATTTTGGTACCGAATTTCATCCAAATCCATTCAGCAGTTTGAGCGTGAAGGAGTGACAAACATACACACATACAAACTTTCGCCTTTATAATATTAGTGTGATAGTGTGATTACATCCTAGGTCGTAAATATCAAATCATGAAAACTTATACTCCTGAAAGACTTCAAAATTCATAATTTTTCGAATCATAAATTCTTCGAGCGTACTCCTTAGCGATTCCTCGACAACTTTGACTCGCGGCCACTCGTGCGTGGCTTCACGCAAGCGAAATTTTTGCCAAAACAAGAGACATGATGTTATTCCAAACATATCGCGCAAAAGTTTTGGAGCTTCGTACTCGTTGGAATAAATCATGAGATCCTTCATCGTGTTCTGCCAAAAATGTTCAGCGGGTGATGATAATTTGAACGAGGCGCTTGTTTTGATGGATGGTGAAAATAAAGCAAACTAATCCACTGAGGCCTTCGCCTTGAATTTTACTGAAACATCATATTGTTTGCGTATCAAGTGATGCTGTGGACACATTATGAATGAAAGGCATTATAAATAACAATAATAATAACGCCCAACGATCACACACATAGATCCTGGACCTTAACTAGGATTTCCAGTGTCAAGGGACCCAGTAACTACGAGGACCATGTTCCCACAACACCCAGACTCAAAACAAGTATTTGCGCTTTTTTTGTGCACAAATACTGGTCCTACCGCGGAAATCGAACCCGCTGCCTGCGGGCTATGAGCCAGCCTGCTCAACCACCACACCACAGAGGCTGTCGAGTAAAAAGTTAGATTAACTTACTTTAAAATAATTTTACTTATTAACTCCTCTTAATTTATAACTTATATGCTTAGTGAAATAACTTAATTTTAAGTACCTAGTATAATTTTGACTTGTAAAAGTGCTAAAATTAGCCTATTTGCAATAAATCTTTTGACTTTGACTTTGACTTTGACTTTGACTCCTAGTTTATACGTTTCAAATTAGTGAATAGTTACGTACGTGAATAGTGATAAAGTTATATTAGTCTTTTTTATTTTTATTTTAGTTTTAGAAAAGTTTAGTGAACATTTTTTTATGTTAGTGAATGATGTGACGAGCTAGTTGTTCACCTGATGTTAAGCGACACGGCCGTCCATAACAGGACAGTGTCACTCGGGTGTCCAAAATATATAGTTTTGTGTGACACTGCACTGCGCACATCATCTTGAGACATCAGCACAGTCTGGTAATAAGATTACTCGATTGTGAGATCAGATCATAAATTCTCAATTACCCAGTAATTTCACTAGCTACAGTGCCACTCAAACTGGAATACAGTAGTGCTTGCACACTACTGCTTGGTGGCAGAATAACTGGCAAACGGCGGTACCTACCTAGACGAACTTTGCAGAAAAGTCCTACTACCTAGTATTAGTATTTGGTATATTTTTTTATAAATACTATCCAATTTTTACATACATATAATACCTACTCTTTGCTTTGCTACTGAACTTTTAAGTAAACTTAAGTGCATTTGCATTAGTATAAGAATAAAAACTAAGCGAGTAATAAATTAAAATTATTTTAATTTAAAACTTCATTTGAAAGCACGACACACGGGATTTTGTAAGCAATCCAAATTAATTCAGAATTTACATTTCTGCTGTTGGTTTAGAATTTTTAAGCCGTTTATGAATATTTAAGCCGACTGGGAGCGTCTAGGTGCGGGATTCAATCTGCGTTTTTATTCGTTTTTAAGCCCGTGTTTGAAGTTTTTTACGACAAATGTTAAACTCTTTTTTTAAGTTCTCTGTTACATATCTACTTTTCTTCTAGATATATAAATATATGAGTTTAATTGTCGTAAACGTACTTCAAACTATAGACTTATATGAGTAATCTATGAGATTTGAAAATGAATCTCCATTTCTTTTGATCATCGCATGATACGTGAGCGGATTGTACATTTTCGATAATTCTTTTTTGCTGTATTTATTATTGACAGGAGTAGGTTTTTATGAAAGAAAAATTAAGCGAATTAATAGAAAATTTTCACCACACTGGTGAAACCGCGGGGCACAGTCTATATACTATATCAGCCTTATTAATAAACGGGTATTAGTTACTTCAGCTTTTGTCCTTTTTTTGCTGCTGGAATATTTAGCTAGATCGAAAGAGACAAAAGATGGTGTAACTAATCTAAAGCTAGTTCGTGTTTATTAATAAGGCTGTATATGTATATGTCTAGTAGACTATATAATATGTAAATTAATCTCTGGTACATTTTCGTTTACATTTTTTTGTTGTGTTTATTATGGTCAGGAGAACCTTCTCTGAAAATGGGATATGGGAAATGGGAAACAAAGGGAAAATTGAAGAAATTACTCGACGCGAGTGAAACCGCGAGGCGCAGCCAGTCAAAGTCAAAAAATTTAACAAATGGGCTATTTTAAGTACTTTTAGAAGTCAAAATTATATTAGGTACTTAAAATTAAGTTATTTTACTAAGCATTTATAATTACAAAGTGCTTATATTGTCAAATAATACATATACATACGCAAATAGAAATAAAGTAATTGATATTCCCAATATTTATATAGAGTCCAAAAATGTAAGAAAGAAGGAAAACACTCGACACTCATTTTTTAAAGTGCATTAAAATGTATCGATATAAAAAAAAACAGATGAACAAAACACAACAACTACTGAAAACAAAACTAAAGCTAATTTTCTTTTAAAGCAACGCAAAGCGCTTTTGTGTCTGAAATGTCTAAAAATTCTTGTGATTATTTCTTGGGTGTCCATTATTCAAATTCGCCAACAGACTGAGGAAGTATTAAATTCTTTTTAAAACATTACAATGCGACAAAGCGGCTTTTTTGTACTGTTTACTGCGAAGAAGTTTATTTATATTTGAGTAAAGAGTTTACAAGTACGGACTGGATGATTTGGAACGAGGCACTGCGAGGGTTGAAATTAAAGAAACAATAACAATTCGTGATCATGCATTACATTAGCAAAAAAATTATTTTTTATTTATTATTGGCTCTCACCACCGCCAATGTTGCAGCTATTCTCGAACCGAATGGTCTCATACGTGACGATGGTAAAGGACCTGATGGAATGACTGTGGTTCCCTGGAAGATGGGACGGCCCTTAGTGTGGGACGCTACTTGCGTCGACACTATGTCGCCGTCACCTCTTCCCGAGACACGTTAGGGCCGGCGCCGCGGCTAATTCGGCTGAGCAGCTAAAACGGCGCAAATATAGTCATCTCGGTAGCGGTTACATATTTGAGCCGTTTGGTATTGAGACCCTGGGTCCTTGGGGGCCGGGAGCTCATCGCGTTTTCAAAAGTTTATCAGAGCGTCTGGAAGACGCGACGCGTGACCAAAATGCTAGCACTTATTTGGCACAACGAATAAGCATTGCAATTCAACGGGGCAATGCTGCCAGCATGTTGGGTACGCTACCTTCTGGTAGTGGGCTGGAGCATTTGGACTGTCTATAGGTCATCGCGGCCAGTATACACAGCCAGAGACAGCCTCTGTGGTGTGGTGGTTGAGCAGGTCGGCTCATAACCCGGAGGTGGCGGGTTCGATTCCCGCGGCAGGTCAAGTATTTGTGCACAGAAAAAAAAAAGTGCAAATACTTGTTCTGAGTCTGGGTGTTGTGGGACCACGGTCCTCGTAGTTCCTGGGTCCCTAGACACAGGGAATCCTAGCTAGGGTCCAGGATCTATGTATGTGATCGTTGGGCGTTATTATTATTATTATTATTATTAATGTTTTTTTTTTGTAGTAGTAATAGGTAGTTTTTAGTATTAGTTATTAAATCATTGTAGTATTTAAAAATGTATAATATAAAAATTAGATAATATTTCATGCTGAACCAAAATCAAAACATTACCTTACTCACAATATTTTAAGCGCGCTTTATTCCGGAAAATCCTACGGTTCTAGTAGAACATAAAACCGGCTAGGTGAGAGTTGAAATTGCGTTCCGAGAGTCGCGTAAACATGCACTTACATCTGTAATCAAAAAAGACTAAAAACAAAATAGTGTAATACATTTTAGTGGTTGTTGATATGTCATTATTACTATTTTTGAGATATGAAATACTCAAAACACCATTAAAAATACATATTTTAACCATTTCATGTTGATACCCTGGGTTCGTACCGAAAGCACTTCGCATTTTCCGAAGTAGCGTAGGTAGCGCACCAAACAATGCTGCCAACATGTTAGATATGCCACCTACCAGTAGTGGGCTGGAGCAGTTAAAATAAAAAAATAAAAAAAAATATGTGGACATTTCACACAACGCCATCTATCCCCAAACTAAGCAAAGCTTGTGCTATGGGAACCAGATAACTGATACAATACTGAGATACTTTTTGTTTGTAAATACATACATAGAATACAATATAACACCCTATCAAAGTTGGACTATCAATATAAGTCATCGCGGCTAGCACACTCCAAATGTTTATTCGTAGTAACTAATGTCGCTAGTAGCATTAGGCAGTTTTTTTTTTTGTTTTTAATCAGATTTATTATTAGGGACCTTTATAATTACCTTACATGTCGGCCCCATCGTATTTGCAACAAGCTTACAAAATAGGTCACCTGAAGTGACTCACAGATCTGTACAACTCCTTTGCTGCGTCTGAAGTTGGATCAGTCAAAATGTTGTTAAATACCCCTACATCGCACATATTCAGATTGTGAGTGAGATTGTGACAAGCGACTGCCTTTCGCGCTGAAAACGGACACACTCCACCAGCAAATGGTAGGCATCTTCCATTACTCCGCATGAGTCACAGTTTTATGAGTCTACTATCCGCATCAGAAATGCAAACTTTTTCAGAGGCATATGACAGTTATTAATATGTGTGCTTTTACAATAAGTTGACGCGTAAGTCCTGGGTAGCTAAACCAAGGTATATGAGGCTCACACTGGATTTGTCATAGTGTGTAGTATTTAGTTAGTAATCTACTAATATTATAAAAACAAATGTGTGTGTGTGTGTGTGTGTGTGTGTGTGTGTGTGTGGGTGTGTGTGTGCGTGTGTGTGTGTGTGTGTGAATGTTTCCATTTAAATCCATTACCATCCTTTACCCAATACCATTAGTAAAAGTACCATTATATTCCGTAACTACGCAAGCAATTTTAATGAATTATGAAACGCACATAGCTTATACGCTAGATTAACACATAGGATACCTTTTATCGGCGAAACCGCGGAGTGCAACTAGTATATAATAAAAGCGTAATGTGCCTTTAAAATCAAATCATTAAAACCACATTTCTTGTACGGGGCTTATTACAGAACTGTAAAGAGAAGTGACGAGAAAGTAAGATTACTGAAAGCCCCATAAATTCACAACCTTTGCCATTTTTCCCCACCTTTTGCCCTATTTTTCCCTATCTTTTGTCTTTGAAGTCTCCATTCATCATGTTCCTCACACAAGTTGGCACGCGGTGCCGTCAAAATATCCACTTTATAACAAAAACTTCAAAAGAACAGGCTTATTATGTTAGCAGCTATTATTTAAGCGTCTAAACGCAACTGAGATATAGCGTCGTTTAACAGTAAGGGATGTAGGGCCTTTCTTCTCGTTTTGGCAAATAGTGATGTTTAAAAACCACTTCAAAGGCTCCTGCGTCTTGGCTTAACGACTGCACTTTTAAAATAAATGGCTCAACATTCCAAAGCACACTAACGCTCAATTGTAAATGCTACTCTTTTAACTTAACTAGCTACGCCCCGCGGCTTCACCTGCGTGGTATTTTTTTCTAAACTTTCCAAATTTTTTATTTTGTAAGCACCTTCTCCTGCTAATAATAAACACAACCAAAAAAGAGTTAGCGAAAATGTTCCATCCGTTCGCGTAACGCGATGACCAAGGGAAATAGAGGCTCATTTTTATATATAAAGATATAAGGCCTAAACTTTCGATAGGTACATTTATATATTATAAAATCCTAAATCGACTCATAGTAGAACAAAACGTTTGATGTGTTATAAAATGCTCCTTCAAAATGTCTAATGATATTAAAATGAGAATGCATCCAGACTAAAATAAAGCAGATCTAGCTTAAGATTTTTTTAGATGAGTAAACTATTTCGATAAAAAAATCACGAAACAAATTTTTACATGTAAATTTATTTTGTAGGATAGATTTCCACGTATACTTAGTTTATGTATTTGACAGCCTCTGTGGTGTTGTGGTAGAGCAGGTCGGCTCATAACCGGAGGCGGCGGGTTTGATCCCGTGACTGGACAAGTATTTGTGCACAGAAAAAAAAAGCGCATATACTTGTTCAGATTGTGGGTGTTATGGAACCATGGTCCTTGTAGTTCCTGGGTCCCTAGACACAGGAAATCTTAGTTAGGGTCCAGAATCTATGTATGTGATCGTTTATAATTATATGCGAGCTTCAGTTTCGCCCACGGCGTGCCCAATGGGAAAATAATTCAACCACCCTTTTCACCCTCTTAAGGGTGGAATTTCGCATAATCTTTTCTTAGCGGATGCCTACGTCATAACATCTACCTACATGCCAAATTTCAGCCCGATCCGTCCAGTGGTTTGGGCTGTGCGTTGATAGATCACTATGTCAGTCAGTCACCTTTGAGTTCTATATATTTTTATTATATTATGTATAGACCACAGTACACACCACACATTTTACGAAAAACACACCTGTTTAACTGCATCCAATGTCTATAAAAGCAAGCACAGTTGCAATGCAGCTGCAATGGGCAACTTAAAGGAATTCTGGACAGTTTTTTATTTAGTGTTTCCTGTGATACGCCTGTGGGATTCCTCTGCAAAGTTTCTTTGTGCTTCCGAAACAATTCTAGTTGAGATATTAAGGCTACGGAGAATTTCGCTGGCAGAGTTAGTGTTATGGTATGACAAGGAATGGTTTTCAAAAAATAGCTTTGAAAAAGTCTACTGACTACTACTCGACTTACTGAGCAATTAAAAAAATAAACGGACAAGGTGCGGTTATTCTTTATACTGAATACTGCAATAATACCAATATAATAATAATAATAATTAATATTGTGTACATCTCACACAACGCCATCTAGCTCCAAACTAAGCAAAGCTTGTATTATGAGAACCAGATAACTGATAAAATACTTAAATATATAGATAATTTTAATTTGTAAATACATGAGTACATAGAATACAATATAATACCTAGACACAGAAGAAACCCTTATGTTCATCACACACATGTTTGTCCTAGGTGGGAATCGAACCTTCAACCCACAGTTCAGAATGCAGGGTTACTACCAACTGAGCTATCGCGCCAGTATAATAACTACTAAATAAAAATACTTAACAAAAAATACTTACAGTAAAAACAGCTTTACCGGTCGGGAAGTGCAAAAACATTTAACTATTTTATTTCATAGGCTACGGTGACCACTTCCCATCAGGTGGGCCGTATGCTTGTTTGCTCCCTTTAACATAAAAACACATTTAAAATATAATAAAAACTATAAATGCGTGCCGTGGTTTTGTTCGCCTTGATGCCTGGTGGAAGAAGTACATGGAGAAATAAGAAGGTGTAATTCTTTTGTAAACTCTCCAAAATGCGGAATGTATAAAATACTAGCTGCTGCCCGCGGCGTCGCCCGCGTGGCCTATAGGAATTGAAGAAGTAATTTTTCATACATAATTCAACCACCCATTTCACCCTCTTTGGGGTAGAATTTGGAAAAACCCTTTCTTAATGGATACCTACACCTTACAAAGAACACACCCTCTAAATTTCAAGTCTCTAGGACCAGAAGCTTAGGCTGCGCGTTCATATATAATTCAGTCAGTCAGTCAGGACTTTGAATTTTATGTGTATAGATAAAAAACCGAATAGGAAAACAAATTCTGGTCTTATTTTTATTCGATCTCTGGCCATTGAAATCAGTTTATCGATAACTGGAGTTTAAGCCGCGGATAATCAAATGAAAACATCTAACATGATACACCCCATCCCCCCATAATACCCCATAATACCGTCTTTTTCAATCCAGATCTAAAATAAGTAGCAAGATTTAAAGAAAATATTTCTCATGTCAGATAAGTATCTCGTAAATATCTTGCGGTGTCCTCGCACATTCGTACAATAAATTACTTTAATAATACTGTTACTCTCCCATTAAAATGATTCAGTGTCTTCTTAGTTTTATTTCTGTGCCAAAGGGTTTAAAAGATCATATGTAATGTGGTTGTACCTCTGTACTGTATTTCCTCAGTGTGTTCTGTAATTTGTCAATTTAGCCAATAAAAGCTTTATTGTGAGTGAGAATACATCTGATATATAAAAATACCTATTAAAAAGTGTTCTATGTATAATATAATAATAATATGTGTGGACACCTCACATAACGCCATCTAGCCCCAAACTAAAATTAATAAATTTAAAAAAATAAATTTACTAGGTGGTAGGACTTTTCTGCAAAGTTCGTCTAGGTAGGTGCCACCGCTTTGTCAGTTATTCTGCCGCCAAGCAGTTTTGAAGGGCACTGTAGCTAGTGAAATTGCTGGGCAAATGAGACTTTATGACCTAATCTCACAGTCTAGTAATCTTATTGCTAGACTGTGCTGATGTCTCAGAATGACGTGCGCAGTGCAGTGTCACGCAAAACTATACTTTAAGAGTTTTGAGTGTCACTGCAACTGATATGGCTAGTTGTGTCGCTTAACATCAGGCGAGCGACTAGCTCGTCATGTCATTTCGTAACATAAAAAAAACTAAGCAAAGCTTGTATTATGGGAACCAGATAACTGATACTTCTGGTTTCTGGTTTAAGATTCTTTATTTCTCAAAGAACATAGTTCACTCGCTGAGAAATTGTAACTAGTTAAATACATGGATTAGGGTACATAGTTTTCCTTTGAGCATGCAGGCGTAAATGCAAGAACAAATTATTGTATAAGGTGGGTAAGCAAAAAACTATTCAACACAAGTCTGGTCAAAGATTATGTAGATTACAGAAGTAAAGTAGGATCACTCAAAATGTGGATTTTCCATAGTTTTTTAAACGATTGGAATGATGTAGTTTTTACTTATATACTTTTTGTTTGTATATACATACATATAATACAATATAACATCCAGACACAGAACAAACACCTACGTTCATCACACAAATTTTTATCCTGGGTGGGAATCGAACCCACAACCCTCAGTTCGGAAGGCAGGGTTACTACCAACTGGGCTATCGAGCCAGTCAAGCCAATATAGCCTGATATTCTGGTGCACCGCAATTAATGTCTATTATCCATAGTTCTCTGAGGACTTTTTAATGTTCCAGTGTTCAACCAATATCCGTCTGGAGTCAGCAGTGGAATTTTTTAGGTAATACTTCTGAGATTTGAAACTTTTCACTCACAGTCACATTTAATACAATTGAAATTGTATTAAATTGGATAGCTACAATTTCTATTAAAGATGGTGCTTTGTAAAAGGAGAGTAAACATCTTTTTTTGTTTTTTGAGTATGGGAAATGCCCTGGCACTTCCCTGCCACCACCCTCGTGGTGCAGCGTGGTGGGTATGTGGGACTCGAACCCACTAAAACCCCCCGTGAGCCCTCGTCCGCCGTACCGGGGCGAGAAGGGGTCGCGACTGCAGTCCAGCCAACTCGCCCCCGAGAGTAATCATCCAAAGGCAATGCTTGACGCTTCCGAAATAGGGCAGCTCAGTTAGTTAACCTTAAAGTCCAAAGAATTAAAGCTCCAAAAATACTAATTCAACATTACTATTCAAGGCATGTCCGTTACAATGAAATTTGTTACTTAATGGCCCAAGAATTTAAACGGGCTCTAGAATATTTTAAGTCAATTTATTTCGTAGATAAAGTTGGAACTTTCTTTGAAGTTAACTCTTTCTATTATGTCGTTCATAATATTCTCTTAGCTGGGTGTTTTATTTAGTCTCAAGTCGTTTTTAAGTTTAAGCAGAAGGGTTAAGGGTTGTGAAATTTCATAACTTTTACATTTTTTTTCTTTTAGTCTTCTTTTGTGTCTCGGTATAAGCTTTTAAGTTTGTATTGTGTTTTTCTCTTTTTGGAGTTCTTTTTAGGTATTTAACTTTGAGCAATTTTAGAATTAGCCTTGTGGCCTCATTTACGAATAAAACTACCCCATCTCTTTCCGTGTGTGACGTAGAAAGTGGCTAATAAAATATCCAGGAAACGGACAGCAGCGTCCTCCTCGGTTTTCATTATAATCTACTGCAACCACCAATACCCCAGCCAAGCGTGATGATAATAGGAAATTCCCTCGCCTCCTTATGACAAGTACACAAAACGACGGCTTAGTCTTCGGCAGCTCTGCTATACCGTGGCTAATGTAGTTTCTACGGTAATGGCAGAGCTGGATTTGTAAAGTAGCCCCGGCTAACCCCAACAACGACTGGCTCTCGCAACGTATAACGTACGAAAACTGAGGGCTGAAAAAAAGATGATCGAATTAGAAGAGGAGATGAGTAAATTATGCTGGAATGTAGTGGGTCAGAATCCCGAAGATTGTGACAGTAATAATCCTGAATTCTGGTATTTGAAACTTGTTCTTTCACCGGGAGGGAGTTATACTAGGTGGTAGGACTTTGTTGCTAAGTTCGTCTAGGTAGGTACCACCGCTTTGACAGTTATTCTGCCGCCAAGCAGTAGGTGCAAGCACTACTGTGTTCCGGTTTGAAGGGCACTGTAGCTAGTGAAATTACTGGGCAATTGAGACTTTATGATCTGGTCTCACAGTCGAGTAATCTTATTACCAGACTGTGCTGATGTCTCAGGATGATGTGCACAGTGCAGTGTCGCTTGAAACTCTATGTTTTAGGGTTCCGAGTGACACTGTTCTGTTATGGGCGGCCGTGGCGCTTAACATCAGGTGAACGACTAGCTCGTCAAATCATTCAATAACATAAAAAAAGGGAGACTAACTATTTCAAGGTGGTGTCGGGCTTCTTGTCCACAAGTCTCACAGGGACAGCAGAAGCGTTGAGAACTTTTACGTTTTCCCGCCAAAACTTCTCAAGCCCTTTTATTCAGTAGTGGACGTTTTTAGGCTGTTAATGACACAGAACAGAAAAAAATTACGCTCGCGCGCCGAAGCGTAATTTGTTTTCCTACTCTGTGGTTTTAAAAATATTGATATCACTACGTATACTATACGTGGTGCATTTATTTATTTATCTAACGCTATTTCTATCGTAAAATATATTTCTGATTCTATATATAGATACAAATTACAAAAGTAGATATTTGGTGTCAGTGTCCTTACGACCGCTTGATCGGCTCAACGCACATTTAGGAACCATTTGAGCGATCCAGAAACACAAAGCTCTCAAGAATTCCAATTTCAAATGATTGGAATTCCCTGATAACTGGGCCGTATTTTCCAATGGTGAACTAGCGTTGAGTATGCTTTCTTATTGGTCGAATTATATGCGCACTAGTAGGTAAAGCTATTAATAATAATAATATATCTCATTGGGCACTAATGATGACGTTGCAAGTTGAGGTTTAGCACGCTTTGAAAAACATACGAATACAAATAACTTACTGCAAAGGTATCTGCAATTAAGTTTAATAGTTGTAAAGCTATTGAAAAATGGTGAGATCCAAATCAACCAATGTTTACTTTGGTAAACATTCTTTGCTCTTTACATGATTTGCCTCTTACCATGGAAGATCCGATTGGTAAACATTTTAATGAAAGATCTGATGATAAGAAATTCGTATGAGTAGTCCCGATTTTCTCAAAAATCTTCAATTCAGAAGTTAAACATAACAACTGCATTTTAAAATCTGTGGTCTTACTTAGAACTGACTATTGGCGAAGAGTAAGACCTTATTGGGTATTAGCGATAGCCCGCGCGACTTAAAAAACTAACGCACCCTTGTTTGAATCTCGCTCAACCATTACTTGTTATGAACGAAATTCACACTCGCTCTTAAACGGTATTGTAACATAAAATTAAGAAACCCACATTTTCTTTTCTTTTTTTTTCTTTCGACATATATAGCCCGATAGCTCAGTTGGCAGTAACCCTGCCTTCTGAACTGTGTTGTAGATTCGATTTCCACCCAGGATAAACATTTGTGTGATGAACATCGATGTTTGTTCCGTGTCTGGGTATTATATTGTTTTCTTTGTATTTACATACAAAAAGTATCAAAGTATTCAATTCAATTCAATTCATTTATTTATAAGAAATATCTTACATGTCAATTGTCAATTGTTATATATTAATATTAATGTCTTTATTATTTAAATTTTAGCTATTATTTAACAATATAGATAATTCATTGTGTATTGTATCAGTTATCCGGTTCCCATAGTACAAGCTTTGCTTAGTTAGAGTTAGATGGCGCTGTCGAAATGTCCACAGACATTAATTATTTCTAGAATTACAATATTTGAAAACATAATCAGCCTTATTAATAAACGGGTATTAGTCTCGGACTAGTTACTTCAGCTTTTGTCCTTTTTTGCTACTGGAATATTTAGCTGGATCGAAAGAGACAAAAGATGGTATAACTAGTCTAAAGTTAGTTCGTGTTTATTAATAAGGCTGAATGTGTTTCCACTTGTTAGAATAGTATTTAGTCTGTATCATAAGTATTAGATTTAAGTAAGCTATGGATATGTTGTACTCTATGGTTCTCGGTATCCGTCCGGCCCTCTCTGTTCGCCATGATTGTAAAAATAAGATGTGTTTAGTTTTTCTCAATATAAATTATAATTTGTTTCGTGTTAGATCGGCATTTTTATTTAAATAAACCATTAGTTTTCTCAGGTTATGGGCCCAGACGCCCGTTAGATAGAAATAGGGAAAGTATTTAACTTGATTGTTAGGCTTTTTAAAGATAACACTTTCAGGTTGCAATTTGAGAACAATGGCGATGCCCATGTCGGTGCAAGGCACGTTTCCCCAACTCAACGCTGATCAATTCGACAATTGGATGTTTCGCTTGCAATGTTTACTTGACGAGAGAGGCTTGAGCGAAATAATTACACACGAAATAGTTGAAGAAAAAGAGAAAACTTTGGATGCAAAAGCGAAGAGCATCATCGTGCAATGTTTGACAGACAAACATTTAAATTTAATAAAAGACTGTTTAAGCTCTTATAGTATGCTCAAAGTGCTCAAGGATACATTTCAAAGAAAAAGCATTATATCAAAAATAAGCCTACGAAGAAAACTTTTAAATTTGAAACACAATAAAGGAAATTTGGAAGAATATTTTTCTAAATTTGATAATTTAATAAGAGAACTAGAAGTAACAGGCGAGAAAATTGATGAATGCGACAAGGTTTGCTACCTGCTGACAGGTCTTGGCGAAGAATATAACCACATAATAACAGCACTAGAAACTGTCAATAATGTAATCAAATTAGAATTTGTTAAAGCCAAATTACTTGACCATGAAGTGAGACGAACAAATGAACAAGAGCCACAAACATCATTTGTGGTAACATGTTTTAAATGCAAGAAAAAAGGGCACAAATCATTTGAGTGCTATAGCAGAGGAAAAGGTAGAGGACGTGGCTACAGAGGTCTGAGAACCAGAGGAGCAGCTCATCCAGCTCAAGAACATGATTTGCCACTGTTTATAGCATCCAACCAAGCATTAAATACTCAAAATGAACGAAGTGGTATGATAACATTTGTGGTTGATTCGGGTGCTACGAAGCACTTTATTCAAGAAAAATATACAGAACACTTAAAAGGGATAACTAATCTGGAAAATAAATTGGAAATAAAAATAGCAAACGGACAGCAACTTATAGCAATGAAGAAAGGTTATCTTGATGTATTCTACCAGCATGAACAGTTGAGACTAGAAGTTGTGATAGTACCAGGATTAAGTAACAATTTAATATCAGTCAGCCAGCTTGTTGAAAGGAGAAAACAAGTCATATTCAAAAGAGGAAAATTATTGATAATATCGGATAATGGAAAAGTTTATCATGGAGAAAAGAAAGGAATGTTATACACATTAACATTGAAATTAAAATGTCAAGATACATGCAACATAACAGAAGAAAATAAAGACATTAATATGTGGCATAAGAGAATGGGTCATATGTGTAGAAAAAACCTAGCTATATTAGGGCTTCCATACAGTACTGAAAAATGTGAAGTATGTATGAAATCCAAAGCAACAAGACTACCTTTCAAAAGATTGCAACGGCCAAGGTCTACTAATATTGGTGACTTGATACATACAGATATATCAGGGCCAGCAAGGGTACCTACAAACGAAGGCTACAGATACTTTCAAACAATCATAGATGATGCATCACATTTTACTCAAACATATTTGTTGAAAAATAAAAATGAAGGTACAGATAAACTGATCCAATACATAAAAGAAATGGAACGTCAAAATGAATGTAAAGTAAAACGAATTAGGTGTGATAATGGAGGAGAATTTACAGCAAAAAGATTAAAAGAATTATGTCAAGAAAAAGGAATAAAAATAGAATATACTCAACCTTACAGCCCTCAACAAAATGGAAAGGCAGAGCGAATGAATAGAACTATTTATGATAAAGCAAGGACTATGCTTGATGAGTCAAACCTTCCGAGATACCTATGGGGACAAGCTGTTTTAACAGCCACATATCTGATAAATCGCTCACCATGCTCATCTATACACAATCAAGTACCTGCCAAAATAAGAAATGGTGAATACAACTTAAAAAACATAAGAATTTTTGGCTGTAAGGCATGGGCTTGTATAATTCCAAGAGGAGACAAGCTGTCCAGCCGAGCTATCCCAGCAAGAATGGTTGGATATAGTAGAAATGGTTATACACTATGGGACCCAAATACAGATCAAATAATTGTGTCAAGAGATGTACGCTTTGATGAAATAAATATATGGTATGAAGATAAAGAAGAAGACAATAGAACAAGATCCATAAAATTAATAGATGAAGAAGAAAATGTTGATAATAAAACACAAGATAAAATGGAAGAAAAATGTGAAGACCACTATGATAATGATGACCTTGAACAGAAAGAATGTACTACAAGTGAAGAAGAAACTTTTTATGAACCAAGTGTAGAGGAGAGAAAATCTGACCCTAATTATGTTACAAAAAGTGGCAGAGAAGTGAAAAGGCCAAAACCATTTTATGATGCAAAAATGTATGAAATGTATTGTCTGTTATCAAGTGAGAATGATCCAGCTACATACAAAGAAGCAATAGAACAAAATACAGAATGGAAAACAGCAATAGAAAATGAGCTTCAATCATTAGAAAATCAAGAAACTTGGGTAGAAACAGAGTTACCAAAAGGCAGAAAAACCATTGACACAAAATGGATTTTTAAAACTAAATCAGATGGCACAAAAAAGGCAAGAATAGTTGCTCGTGGTTTTCAACAAATAACCGATGATTTTGTATACTCTCCAGTGGCAAAGATGACAACTATAAGGATGGGATTATCACAAGCATTAAATAATAATTGGGATATTAAACAATTGGATATACCAACAGCATTTCTTAATGGAAAATTAGAGACTGAAGTTTACATAAAAGTTCCAGAGGGAGTAACTATAAAGAATAAGAATGAAGGAACTGTTCTGAAACTTCGAAAAGCTTTGTACGGACTGAAAGAGTCACCAAAATGCTGGAATAAACGATTCGATGAGTTTTGCAGAAAAATAAATATGACAAGGTCTAAACATGATGTATGCTTATACATAGGAGAACAAAAGATATGGCTTATACTATTTGTCGATGATATATTGGTTCTGGGAAATGAAAATGAAGTAAATAAAGTAATAAAACTATTGAAAGAAGAGTTCAATGCTAAATGTATGGGAAGACTAAAAAACTTTTTAGGAATGGAAATAGAAAGAAATGAAAACACATTAAAAATATCACAAAAACAATTTATTGAAAATTTATTACAAAAATATAATATGAGTGACTGCAAGGCGATGAAGACTCCGATGGAAAATAACTTTCAGGCACCTGAAACAGAAGAAATTATTAATAATTTACCTTACAGAGAATTAATAGGCAGTCTGACTTACCTGGCAACAATAAGTCGACCTGACATAACTTTTGCGACATCATACCTAAGCAGATACTTAGACAAGCCTACTAGAAGCTTGTGGGTCGCAGCTAAGAGAATATTACATTACCTGAAAGGCACTATGCACAAGAAACTCACTTATATGAAAATGTATGAAGACATAGATAATATATCTTATATTTCAGCATTTTCAGATGCCAATTGGGGAACTGACACAGCTACAAGGAAAAGTGTCAGTGGAATGGTTGTTTACCACCAAGGGAATCCCATTTCCTGGTCTTCCAAAAAGCAGCAGGCCGTGGCCCTCTCAACGGCCGAGGCTGAATTTGTTGCTGCTGCAAGTTGTGCAAGTGAATTAATTTTTGTGAAAGGATTATCTGTGGATTTCAAACAAAAGTGCAAAGTGGTGATAAATGTGGACAATCAAAGTGCTATCAAAATGATTAAAAATAGTGAAAATATGCGTTATTCCAAACATATAGATATAAAGTTTCATTTTATCAAAGACATTATTGATAAAAACATTATGTGTGTAAATATGTAAGTACTAACGAAAACACGTCGGACATTATGACGAAACCTTTGTGTAGCGTTAAATTTTGTTATTTTCGTGAAAATTTAATGGTTTTGTAAGTATATTTATAATCGTATTTTTCTAGTTTTGTTTTTGCAAATATCATTTTTAAGGTTAGAATTTAGAGTCAAATGTAAATGTCAAACGTATATGTCATTGTCAAAAATTAACGTAACTGTCAAATAAAAAATAAAATTATTGCCATACTGCTAAGAATATATGTTACTAAATTAAGGATGCAATTTGTAAGTTGGAACTTAAAATTGAGAGGGAGTGTTAGAATAGTATTTAGTCTGTATCATAAGTATTAGATTTAAGTAAGCTATGGATATGTTGTACTCTATGGTTCTCGGTATCCGTCCGGCCCTCTCTGTTCGCCATGATTGTAAAAATAAGATGTGTTTAGTTTTTCTCAATATAAATTATAATTTGTTTCGTGTTAGATCGGCATTTTTATTTAAATAAACCATTAGTTTTCTCACCAGCACTGAGTGAACGTAGACATTTACGGTCCTTACCCAAGAAGGCCCGTTTCTAATATAATCGCATTTCCATCGCTCTGTAAACATTCAATTGCAATTGGAGTTCTAAAATTGATACCCTAAAACGAGTTTGTTAAGCCAACGAGGCTGAATGGAAGCTTTGCTGCGTTGCGTTTCGCTACGAAATATCTATTCGTGTATCATCATCTACTTGATCTAGATATCAGCAATCACTGTCAGCCATCAATGTAACTAATTGGCCACATAATTTATGCGCTCGACCAGCTGACTAATGACGGTGGTGTGTACGCCCCTCGACGTTAGATATACAAACTTATGTAAACGTACCTAAGGTATATTATAGAATAGAATAGAAAAACATTTATTCAATACTTGTCTAAAATTAAAATACAAAAACAGGTTAAATTTATACACACAATTCGAGTGATTTGGGTTGAAAGTAATTGAAGGGTTTAGAATAAAAAGAGTCTAACTGTCAAATATATAGTTTCAAAAAAATTTACTTTAAACTTCAACGGCGTCATTTTAATGTAGAGTGCTTTTAAAGTAATAGAAAAGGTTAATGTATGTTTCAGTTGCTTGAAAATGTCTCAATTCTATTTTAAAATAAATGTAGCACTAATTCATACAATTATTGTAAAAATATAATATAATAAAATAAATATAATAATGTTTTTATGCTAAGCGAACTGTATTCCCGTGACAGATAAACCGTTTTTGGACTCAAAATCTCGAGATTTAAGGCTGACTTCGGTATTTTGAGAATGTATTATTGTAGATAATTTCATGCTGAATCCTACGATACCCATAAGTCATTTTGTGAAAAAAAATCAGTTAAATCCTATTTGTTCTCACCCCTTCAAGTAAGTCATTTTGTGAAAAAAAATCAGTTAAATCCTATTTGTTCTCACCCCTTCAATTGTGAAACACTAATTTTTAATTTTACTTTTGAATGAAAGATTGCCGTGATTGGAATCATTTCTGGGTTCCCGATATTTTTTGTCACATTTTAAATGATTTTTGATTGATAATTTTGTCATGAATTCTAAATATTATATTTTTACTACTACTTTAATATACAAAAAAAAAGATTTTTTTAGAATCTTCTATGTACAAAATTTGACGCTTACAGTTTTATTATTAGTACAGATATTGATAAAATGTATAATACTACTACGACTACATTTAACCAAATAATTAAACAATTTGACAACTTAATAAATTAATTATACTGTTCTATCTATATTCTATCTATGTATATAAAACTCAAAGGTGACTGACTGACATACCTAGTGATCTATCAACGCACAGCCCAAACCACTGGACGGATCGGACGGAAATTTGGCAAGCAGGTAGATGTTATGACGTAGGCATCCGCTAAGAAAGGATTTTTCGAAATTCCACCCTTAAGAGGGTGAAATGGGTGGTTAAATTATTTTCTCATAGGCCACGCCGCGGGCGAAGCTGCGGGCAGAAGTTCGTATATAATATGTAATATTATATTGATTCTTTGAACATCTGTAACAATTCACTCGCTTCCGACTTCCAAAAAGAGGAGGTACTATATGTTTGTCTGTATGTATATGTTTATTTATTATTATGCATGCAGTCTTTACCTGTAACTGTAATGATACTAAGTAACGTTTCTTTTTTAGTTGCTATGCTATCGAATTTGGCTTGGTAATCGTAATAAATAAATATGTGAGTAAATTTAGCTCAATGAGTTTTTTAATTACTATATAGTTATACTCCACAATATTAAATTGGTGTAAGTAGATAAAGATAATGGTGATATTTGAAAATATATAGCTGCTTACTTTTTTCCTAAAGTTCAAAATCCTCATTCATTAACTATGTATATCTGAATAAGTACAACTAATTAAAAATTATCTCCTCGCAAAGAACTCTGTATATTTTAATCCGAGTTTTAAATTCTCCCGACTGTTTAAAGTTTTACGACTTGTTTACACTGGGAATCCTTTAGAGCCGCAAAGTCTGCAATAGTGAATGTTAAAATATTTCGTTTATAATTATGTTACTCGCGAAAATGTGGTTTTGGTACGTTACGGTAAAGCTTTTGTAAAAACAGGCCACATGCGTGGGATAAATAAATTCATTTTTGCAAACTTACAGTTTTTACTATGTGTATGGGAAATATTACTTTCATACATATCGTCAGTCGTATGATTTATAATGGCTCATTTATTGTTATAATAATAATAATAATATAATAATAACGCCCAACGATCACATACATAGATCCTGGACCCTAACTAGGATTCCCTATGTCTAGGGACCCAGGAACTACGAGGACCATGGTCCCACAACACCCAGACTCAGAACAAGTATTTGTGCTTTTTTTTCTGTGCACAAATACTTGTCCTGCCGCGGGAATCGAACCCTCCGCCTCCGGGCCTCCAGGCGGGTAAGCCGACCTGCTCAACCGCCACACCACAGAGGCTGTCAAGTGTATGTAAATTGATGGCACCTCACTTATCTAACTACTATTTATCTACAACAAGATTATTTTATATAAATTTTTTACATAAAACAATAAAAAGAGACAAAACGCGTGACCAATATGCTGGCTTTTTTTTAATGTTTTGGCTCCACACTTTTGTGTATTTAGCCAGTGTCGATAATTGTAATTATAATATATCAAGTTAATGATATTTCACACAAATCGTATCAAGTCATAGTCGAGGTCATCAAGTCAAGTCATAGTTTAGTCAAAGTCTTACTCCTAGTAAAGTGGTGGCAACTATAATTGAAGCTTCTATGGAGTTTCGGAAACAACACGAAAAGAAACGTTTCACCATCATTATACCATTTTCCTACACTCACGCCTGTAATCCAGCACTTAACGAATAGAATGCCAACAATTTTATGCACTAAAACTGAAAATAACACAACTTTTGGAAAATAATACAATGCGGTGACGCAATATTTTTCGCATTCCCGCCAAAACTCATATGCTGGCTTATAAATCGGCCAAAGATTGAGCATTGCCATTCAACGTGGCAATGCTGCCAGCATATTAGGCACGTTGCCTACTGGTAGTGGTTTGTTTAATTAAGTTCCCTTTCTATAAAAATAATAATAAACTTACCTACTTATATTAGTAGAAGAGCTTCTTTTGTTTTTTATCTTTATTGGCGATTTTAATCTTTTTATCCCTTCATTCAGAAAATGTTCTTCTGTTTCATTTCTTTTATCTCTAACTATAATTTCCTCATAAACAAAGACAAATACTCAACTAAAACCCTATCTTGAACACCGAGATAATCAATGTCGTACTAAACTTTATCAGGAGTTAAATTTTCTCTAACCCTCGATTTAAAATGAATTAAGTTCGGATCTCTCGGGACTTTGACTAATGAAACAGTAATGGCGACCGATTTGCTTAAATATTTCATTTCACCTACGCCGAAGTGAAACCCTTCGCGGAGAATAACTAAGTTAGTTTAGCTATTGGAGTAAGTTTCTGGTGTGATTTTAAGATGTACTTGTATGCATTTAAAGATAAAGATAAAATGTTAATTGACATCAGAAAAAATTACAAGAGGATAATCTTTTCTTTTATCTTTGTAAGTTAATGCCTAAATGCTTAAATCTTTCTTCTGTCTTTATAAGAAAAAGAATAAGATTTATTTCCGCAAACAATAGCAACGATAACAATATCATCCTTACTTAATAGGGGTATGTGAATTAATCAAATAAAAAAGTCATAATTTTAGTTGACAGTAGATATTATTATTCGAGCCCTGGGCTCCACACTAGGATTCCCTATGTTGTGGAGGCCAGTTTTACAAACATTTGTTTTAATAAATTAATTTTTATAAGTAAAGGAATCTTTGTCTTTGGACCGACTGACTGTTAGACAACTTACACAGCCCAAACCGTTAACGTAGAAGGGTTGATATTTAGAAGGTGTCCTACTTTTATGGCGTAGAGGATAAAAAAAGACTTATGGAGTCAAATAGAGATAAATGCTAGACAAGTTTAAAGTAAAAAAAAAAAAAAAAAAAAAAAATGCGTGTGAAACCTCTGAAATTCTTTTAGTTAGCAATAAAAATAAAATAATAATGAATTCTCTATGAATACATAGAATGGAAATCAATATATGATTCCTGCGGATTGAAAAATTTTAGCTATCTTCAAGCTTTTCCAAATGTGATTTTTTATGAAGTTCCAGTCCATCCAATGATGCTATATCTAATTTAGTAACGCAAAAAAAGTTTAGTAGTTGCCCTGTAAAAAGCCTACCATCTAGTAGTTAAATAATATTAGAATCTCATTTTGTTGAAGCCAAATAATGGCTAACTGTTATTAAAACAACATACAATAATACAGAATATTTAAACTGCGGTATCAAAATATTCAATTACAAACTTTCAAGATAAATATCACCCAGAACCGGAAGAGAGACACATTCGCAATGACTAATCGAGTGTTAGCTACCGACCAAACTTAAAAACAGCAATGTATCTTATTTACCAAGTTTTAAAGTCCAAAGTCGTGTTTTGAACTTTTTGCACCGCAGGCGACCAAGTTTGACTTATTGACTTTAGCAACTGGTACAGAGTGCTGTACAGTCACGAAGAACTTGGAAATATAAACGACAAATTGAAACTGACTCTGCAGTCAGAAATGGACACGGTTTTTCCTAATGGCTTATACGGTGTTTTTGTGTTTAAATGGGTAAAATATTACAGTGTTAATATTTCTAATATAAGACTTGTAGGGACACACGTTTGTTTACGTTTCACTATATAAGGGGCGCGAGATTTAATGATAAGAGAGTTGCATAAGAGTAGCCTTTTGAGACGCGTCTCCTCACACACCACGGGCCTACTCATTTTATAAGTATTTTGTGAATTATGCGTTCGGTTCGTGAGAACAATATATGTGGTGAAAAGCATCAATAAAACAAAATAAATGAAAAAAAATATAAATGAAATGAAATGAAACTTGTATTAAAAGAGTCCTACAGGGTAAGCAATGCATTGGTGACGCCTCCTCCGGTGTTACAGATGTCCATAGGCTACGGTGACCACTTCCCATCAGGTGGGCCGCATGCTTGTTTGCTCCCTTTAATATAAAAAAATAATAACAATAAAAAAATCTGTATTTTCCATTCCGGTAGTGAGGTTATAAATGTGTAGGGACACACGTTTGTTTACGTTGACGTCGCCAGCGCCGACCTATTTAAGGGGCGCGTGATTATAAAAAGTAGAGTTGCGCGAGAGTTGCACGAGAGTTGCACGTGAGTTGCATTAGAGTAGCATTCGGAGACGCGTGTCCCCACATACTCCTTACTCATTTTATATTGTTAATTGTGTGTTCGGTTCGCGAGGACAATATATGTGGTAAAAAGTAACAATAAATCTTTAATTTATCCCATTCCGGTAGTGAGTTTATTAGTGCACATTAGGACCTGTAAAAATGTACAAAAGCACGTAAAGAATTATTACTATTTACTTTTATCTTACGTGTGTTGTAATGTTATTGAACTCTAAAATAAAACTGCATTACGCACGTCATCCTGAGACATCAGCTCAGTCTAGCAATAAGATTACTAAATTGTGGGATCAGGCCATAAAGTCTCATTTGCCCAGTAATTTTACTAGCTACAATTGTGTTCCGGTCTGAAGGACACTGTACCTAGTGAAATTACTGAGCAATCGAAACTTTATGATCTGATCTCACAATCAAGTAATCTTATTACCAGGCTGTGCTGATTTTCAGGATAATGTGCTCAGTGCAGTGTCACGCGAAACTTTATATTTTGGAGTTTTGATTGACACTGTTCTGTTATAGGCGGCTGTGTCGCTTAATAAACATCAGGTGAACGATTAGCTCATCACATAACCCACAAACCTAAAAAAACAAGGCCCTTGTTAGCTCAACGGTGAGCTCTGTCTTTTTATAAGTCCTGTCCAAGTAGAGCACTAACTGTGTTACCCGGCTAGCGAGTACGTGTCGAGAATGGGCCGGAAGCGCTGCAGTAGTAAGGTTTCAAGATCTGTGTCATGGCAAACTATAAAACTACATACACAGAATAAGTAATACTAAACACTAATATTATAGTAAAAGTGAAAATTTGTGAGTATGTATTATTATGTACATTTGAAAAACCAATGCAGTCGTGCTTTCACACTACTGCTTGGTGATAGCATATCTGGAAAATACATTTGTGTGATGAACATCGATGTTTGTTCTTTGTCTGGGTGTTATATTGTATTCTGTGTATGTATTTACAAACAAAAAGTATCTAAGTATTGTATCAGTTATTTGGTTCCCATAGTACAAGCTTTGCTTAGTTTGGGGCTAGATGGCGTTGTGTGAGATGTCCACACATATTATTATTATCACCTAGTTAAAACTTACTGTTCTTTATTTATACAATAGTGATTACTATAATTATACAAAAAGACGAGAGATACAAAAAGACTAACACGAAATTTCAAGCATTGGTTACACAGTAAAGTTCGCAAAATTAAAACCAGAATCACAGATGTCAAGTAAACTATAGCAAGAGTCCAAGATTTGTATTTAATGCAATAAACTCGCCATTTAAATGCAAAACAGGGCTTGCAGCGACTCCCTTTTGTCTGTGATTCGAATGAATTACGGCCCTTGACTTGGCAGAAATTTTGCGTCTATTTTACCTGCTAATTATACCGTTTTCGTGACACCTTATTAATATTGACTGGCCTGATAGGTTGTAGGTTCGATTCCTACCCAGGACAAACTTTTGTGTGATGAACATCGATGTTTGTTCTATGTCTGGGTGTTATTTTATATTATATGTATGTGTTTACAAACAAAATAATATATATGTATTGTATCAATTATATGGTTTCCATAGTACAAGCTTTGCTTATTTTGGGTCTAGATGGCGTTGTGTGCAATGTCCACAAATATTTCTTATTATTACTAAACAACGCACAAATTATTTAATTATCTTTCTTTCTTGCAGTTTCCAAGTTCACTTTTACATTAAAAAGGTTACACTTTTAACGCATTTCTCAACCAGTTCATGTAACTATAGCAAACCCACTTCGCTTAAAATTGCCCTACCACATTTAAAAGATATCTCCCACATGCAATGAATACTTCATCCAGCTTCAAGTAAATTGTCACAGTACCAACAGTATGGCCAAATCAATAAAATATAATGAATAAGGCGTAATTTTTTTTTTCTAAATGTTTCCATTTATATAATATATAAATTTAAGAATGAATGTTTGTCGGGTTTTGATAGAATATACTTTTTACTAAAGTAGTAATGAAACGTAGTCACAAAAACTGCTGATACAGAATGTCAAACAAGCAAGCATTTTTTCGAGTTTTTTTGGCGGGAATGCGAAAAAGATTGCGTCACCGCATTGTATTATTTTCCAAAACTTGTGTTATTTTCAGTGTTAGTGCATAAAATTTGTGGCGTTTTATTCGTTAAGTGCTGGATTACAGGCGTGAGTGTGGGAAAATGGTATAATGACGGTGAAACGTTTCTTTTCGTGTTGTTTCCAAAACTCCATAGAAGCTTCAAGTAAAGTTGCCACCACTTTACTAGGACTTTGACTAGACTATGACTTGACTAGACTATGACTTGACTTGACACATATTTGCGTGAAATATCATTAACTTGATAAATTATTAATTACTTGACACTGGCTAAATACACAAATTGTGGAGCCAAAACATAAAAAAACATTTTTTCTTATATCGCTTACTATCTATATTTGTCATTTTGTTAAACTTAATATAGTTTCCATATAGCAAGAGGTGATGAATTTACGTAATTATGACGATGCTTATTCAAAACAGTCTTTAAAAAGGTAGACTTACTGGACACAGAGCTGGAAAAAAATTACGCCCTGATAGATGGTCCTTGCTCAACACTTTTCTCATAACTCAAGCGTGTTACGTTTTAGAACAAATCCTCTATGTTTTACGATAACATAATAATGTATGGTCTTGTATGCCATAGTCTTCTACCTTTTCTGTCATTGGTGTATGTAATGAGCGCTCGGCACAAATAATTTTATTACTTTTATCTCTGACGGTTGCAACTTATTTTCCTGTTGCTTACTAAGTTACGTCTGTAAGGTTTGTTACAGAACAACGCTTAACGTCAATCTGTACTCATCTCGATTTTTTTAAATGAATATTCGTTTTCGACACCTATTCGCGGCTGAGCGTAAACTAAAAAAGCAGAATCGTCCATACTGCCTTATTTTCACCACAAAAAGGTTACATTTTTTTTGTATACTGATTTAGTGTGTGCAATATATTCTGCATATTTTTCCGAGGCAACATCCCGGCGTACATTTAACTCGGGCCTGCTAACTTTATTTTTGGGTTAACGTTCTTTTTAATACGTTTTTTAACGAAATCCTGTCACATTAAAGGGAATTGAGGTTTATTGAGTTAAGTTTTAAAAGGACTTCATTGGAAAACTGGCATATCTCTTTATTTCAATTAATTTAATTCACATCGTATCATCATCGACCTTTTTGCGTCCACTGTTGGAAATATACCGATAGAAGCCTTCTGAAGGAGGAGGGGAGGATTGCCATTGGAGTTTTATGAGTACAGTATTATAATAGATGGTCCATGGGTTTACAGTACTAATGTGTTAATTAGCTCACTACGCGATACATATTTAGTTCTTTTTCGTTTTTGTTTTGGCTCCACAATTTTGTGTATTTAGCCAGTGTCAAGTAATTGATAATTTTTCACGTTAAAGGTATTAATTATATGTGTCAAGTCAAGTGACAGTTCAAGTCAACAAGTCAAGTCATAATCTAGTCTAGTCATACTCTTAGTAAAGTGGTGGCAACTTTACCAGAAGCTTCTATAGAGTTTTAGAAACAACACGGAAAGAAACGTTTCACCATCATTATACCACTTTCCCACAATCATGCCTGTAATCCAGCACTTAACGAATAAAACGCCACTAATTTTATGCACTAACACTGAAAATAACACAAGTTTTGGAAAATAATACAATACGGCGGCAAGATCTTTCTCGTTTCCCCGCTAAAACTCCCAAAATCAAAAGTCCCTTAATTTATTAAAATAAGAATTGATTAATATATTTCACAACAGTATAATAGGAGTCATCAAGAAAGTCCTAACTCACGTTAGTACCTAATCTTATATCCACATCAAATTGCCACAAATACAACACGTCACACCTTGTTAAAACTTGGCAATAGCTTGGATCTGGCAGCGAGCTGCTTAACTCAAATTTGGTGCAGTCACGGCACGTGCTTAATGCAGTTAGTATCTAACTTAGTTGAACTAGTGGAAGCATGTACTTACGTGTGGGCAGATAAAAACTTTACTTTTGCTTTACTCATGAGTAAGAGCTTGATTTAAAAAATAACCTAGGATTTTTGTGTTTTCCGTCTATTTGTCTGTTTGTCTGATGTTCATAATCATAATAACAAAGGCATTTTTCAATTATTTTCAATGAAATGCGTATAAAAATTTGGTATATCAAAAATAGAAGTAAATGACAGAGATTTGGGGTGCAAATTTTTGTTTTATTCAACCTAGTTAGATTGAATTCACCAAGTGAGGTTGAATTCAACAAAAATTTGCACCCCAGTTTGTTTTCAGTTGACAACTTCCTTTTTTGAAGTCAGTATTTTTGTTTTACCTGTTTATCAGTTTATCTGTTTGTAAAAGTAATTTTTAGGGTTCCGCGCCGTAAGGGCAATAACGGTACCCTATTACTATTTTTGTGATTTTCACATTGACACGTAATTTTATCCAACTTACATAAAAATACGCATGGATAAGTTTGTTGAGTAACTACTCTATGGATAGTAAAGAAAGACCACAACTAATTTTATTGTTTATTGAGCGACAGGTTGGTAGGACTGCGAGTTTAACTTGATTTCACGTGATAAACGAAAAATGGCAGAAGTGCTTAAGGGTTATGCCATAGAAAAACTCCGCTGTAGCAGGTGCTTATCACTACAGCTACACAACACACAAATTTCGCTACGGAAACGCTACGCAAAAATGTTTCTTTGACTACGCTACAAAGTTACTTCCAAGGGGTCGTTGAAAAGAATCCGAAAATGGTGCTTGTAAATTTTGAATTTTTCCATAACTTGTGTATTTCTGAATTTTGATGTGTGATAAGAATGTATTATTATCCGTTAAGTGTTCGTGAACGTGTACGAGTGCTGGCAAATGGTTCCAAGTTTTAAAACTATGCCTTTTTGTTTTCTCTTCAAGGCTTCCTAGCCTTTCAAAAAAGCCCTTTAAAATAAACATCATTTTACTGTGGCATTTTGACAGACAAAATAAGACTTTGACATGACATAACCATACAATAATTCCTCACTTGACGTTGGCAGAATTATCGCTAAAAAGCGATAGCAAGCCATTAAACAAAGATAAGAAAGTTACTTCCTTTCGTCACGTGTGGGCAAGCTAACGAAAAAATAAAACTATTTTTACTTTGATGTTAGAATCTTTAAGCCGCCCAAAGATTCTGATTTAGCTTAAGGATTGTAATAAGAACAATAGCTGTAATCGTTTCTATAATGACGCTATACGGATAAATATCACTACAATCTCAGAACATCTCGCTCGGTGACGCTGTAAAGGTTACCAATAGTGTTAGCCCGTTCAAAAAACAGTCCTCCAGCTTCGATATACGAATGAAAGTAGTTACAGTAGCTACAATTACGCTTATCACATTTTTGTCACCATATTCACGCTATCTCATTGTTATATACTCATTTCAAAACGCTGTCTAAGTACTAGCAAATTATCTCAAATATTGCCGCAACTCCCGAACATTGTATGACCTTGCACGTATTTCCTTATTAAATGGAATTTGGGCGCTACCCACGTTCTATTTGCTACCGGAAATGCTGTCAGAAGCCGGAAACGATTGACGTGATACACGCCCAGTCGCAATCCGACCCTAGCGACCATTATGCCTATACATAATTATCAGAGATTCCGTTTTTCCTGTGGGCCGTAGTAATTTAATTAATTATACTCGTGATTACTTTTTGCCTATTAAATATTACTGAAGACCTTTTCCGCAATATTTAAAAAGAAATTTTGATAATTTATTTTTTTCTACTCGATGAAAAGATTTTTAAATTAATTTATATTATAATTAGTGTTAGAATTACGAATCTGAAAATATATTTGGTAACTAGTGTATTTAAGACGCCCATTTTGGGTGTTATGTTATATTCTATGTATATTAATGACTGGCTTGATAGCTCAGTTGGTAGTAGCTCTGCCTTCTAAAGGTTGTCTGTAGGTTGTGGGTTCGATTCCCACCCAGTACAAACATTTGTGTGATGAACATAGGTATTTGTTCTGTATCTGGGTGCTATATTGTATTCTATGTATGTATTAACAAACAAAAAGTATCTAAGTATTGTATCAGTTATCTGGTTCCTATAGTACAAGCTTTGCTTAGTTTGGGGCTAGATGTCGCCGTGTGAAATGTCCATAAATATTTATTTATTTAACAGGATAACGTAGGGTTACCCTTGCTTTTACCTGTCTTTGATGTTGAGACTTCAGGTAAAGTTTCAAAGTTTTTTCTATCATGTCATTGTATGGCTTCTGGCTCATTTTCTTTTCTAGCCATCTGTTATGGGTACGCTTGACTATCTCTGTAGGCTCATAGACTGGGTTAGAATGTTTATACTACCTGTAATATTTTATTAAAGATGGTAGATACCTTTTTTATAATTAAAGAAATGACACGACGAGCTAGTCGCTCGCCTGATGTTAAGCGAGACGTCTGCTCATGTCAGTTGCAGTGTAAATCGGAACTCTAAATTATAGTATCGCGTGATACTGCACTGCGTAGATCGTAGTCTCATTTGCTTAGTAATTTCACTAGTTATATTAACGTTCAAACCGGAATACAGTAATGCTTGCGCACAACTGCTTGCCGGCAGAATAACTGGCAAAGCGGTGGTACCTTGACCAACTTTGCAGAGAAGTCTTACAATCCAGTAAATGTTATTGTTATATACACGGTGGAATTGAATTCACTCTTTTCCTTAAATGTGTGTACTCAGACCATGTTGTAGAGTACTCGCACAAGGTCTAATTAAAAAAAAATGGTTTCGTTTTAATATTTAGTGCCTCCTAAAATAACTGCATGACAGCCAAAATGTCTATTTAACGCTTCACACAGCGTGGGCACCTGCTTAGTGCTTTTTAAATGTTTCGTAGGTAATGAAACACCTGCTTTGTTCAATGTCGCAAGGCTTTTCATTAGAATTTAAATTTGCAGTAATTTGATATTACCTAGACTAAATGACTGCAAATTTAAATTATAAGTACTTTTTTTAATTTAATTATATGGGAGCGTTCTATAGCAGGGACTGAATACATACATTAAAGGAAAATAACGAATTAAATTCCACCTTGTATAGTTACCCTTATGAGGGTTGATTCATGTGTCATGAGGCTTTCATGGGGAGTTGTGCGTTTTAGTAAGTTTTTGTAAATATAAACATTCTAACCCAGTCTATGACAGCCACCGTGGTATGGTGATTGAGCAGGTCGGCTCACAACCCGGGCGGGCTGGCAGGCGGGTTCGATTCCCGCAACTGGACAAATATTTGTGCACAGGAAAAAAAACGCAAATACTTGTTCTGTATCTGGGTGTTGTGGGAGCATAGTTCTCGTAGTTCCTGGGTCCTTAGACACAGGGAATACTAGTTAGGGTCCAGGATCTATGTATGTGATCGTTGGGCGTTATTATTATTATTATTACTATGAGCCTGCAAATATAGACAATACAATACAAATATATATAAATATAGACAAAGATACTCATAACAAATGGCTAGATAAGAAAAAGAGCCAGAGGCAGTAACATTATAACTTCCAGCATCATTATAGAGGTGATAGTCCATCTACAATGTACGAAGAGTAACCTTAGACTGTAGCAAAACCGATCTTTGTTTTCAAACCTAAACACCTCGTCTCTTAATCTGACTTCGCAATGAATATTTAATTTCATCGTTTTATCACAGTACGAATTTAATTTTGGGAGATAACGAGCAGTCCTCTCTCGAAGTTTATTTCGCTTGATTTTCATGCGGGAGCCTTGTGAAATTCAACGCGAGGCAGTTCGGAAACTGAAATAATGATAACATGTGCTGTGTATGGTATATTTTATTTCAATAACAGTTATATAATAATTTGGGTAGTCACAGTGTGAGAGTAGGACTACCCCATCACTTCTAATGGGTGCCGTAACAGTCTGCTAAAGCAACTAAAGCGGCTAAATTAACGGTTGCACTCCGCGGTTTTACGGACACACACACACACGCACACACACACACACATACGCACTTACACACTTACTAGAAAAATCTTTTATTTGATGAGTAAAGTGTCAATTGTAATTGTAAATCTCTTTCAGGGAGAAAAATGAGATTTTGTGTCTGCCGATAAACTGCCCAGTGGTTTGGAAAAACCTTTATTATATATAAATTAAGATTATATTATATTCTGTAAAATAAATTAATAAAAAAACCTGTATTTTGAGCGCTACATATTATATATTTCACACATTTATAGCATGTGTTCCCAGGTTTTCCCAACAATAAATTATTCGGTTTCATGGACAAAGTCTTTGCCGCTTTGAGCACTGACGGATTGGCATTTTCCTTCAAAAAGAAGGTTTTTGTGTAAAGCACAAAGCATTTTCAACGCGCTATTTCATGGTGATTGACATTTGCACCTGTAGGGATTTTTGTACTACTTTTATTGTTGGGAGGACTATGTTATCGTGAGAAGGGCTTTTGAGTTGAGCTGTGATGGATCGTGTAAAAAATGGGGGTTTTCAATAGGTAGAAAAAGGTTGGGAGAATTGCTGTGTTTAATTTCAAAGGCTATTGTGGTCGTCGGGAAATATCTCTACACTTTTCAGGACTACCCTTGCTCGCAGAATTACGCGCAATCCACAATTTACCACGCGGTAACAAAATTTTTCGAAAGAAAAAAATCTGGTTGTCACTGTAATTTTAGCAATCTGTGTGCAAAACTTCATTGGAATCAGTTCCACTGTTATTCTTGTTAAGTCACATAAAAAAAAAAAAACAAGCAGACAACGTTTCATTTTTATATACAGAATGTCCGGTAAATAATGATAGCTCGACAGGTAGTACAATGGATAGTAAAAAAAGAACAATAAAATTCCAAAAAAAAAACAAATTAGTCACTAGAAAAACGCTGACTTTAGCATTAAAAAATAACATCCCCAAATTACAGTAGGTACTTATTTTATATTTTTTTGAAAAAAAAAAAAACAACAAACACTAGGTTTGCATTGGATTTCATGTCAGCAAGGCCCAATAATAAGGTTTCATTCAGAAAATAAATTCATTGAAAATTTCTCAACTTGTGGTTGTGTTGTGTAATAAATAATTTAATAAATAAACAATACAATTAAAAGTAATCTCGGCAAAAATATAAATGGTAGAAATTTTACTACCGTTTCTAAAAGCCAGAGTTGATGGACTGATAGTTCCTTTTCTCGGCACATATGCACAATTTTCCCTTAGGAGTGAATTTTAGCTGCAGTTAAAATAAAATAAGAATGTGCACAAACTTAAGCACGCCTTATTTCACTCTTAACTGTACCACCCGGGCTAAAGTCACAGATTTGACTCCTCGCAAAAGCGGATCCCACCCTAGGGAATATAAATCAGAAAGAATCCTGTCCTATACAAGGGCCATATATCAAAGCAAGGTAAAACAATCTACCGGCCCTGTAGACGATAGGGTCATAACTCAGATAGTCAGGGCTTATCGGCTTTTGTAGAGATAGTCGCCACCTTTGGATTTTTGATATTTTTTATATGTAGATTAGAACTTTTTTTTCTCTATTTTTATGACACTTATACTAAAGATACTATAGGCTCTGAAATTTCGACATTCACAAAGTCAAAGTCAAAGGAGTTTTTTCAATTATTCGCCACGTTTTAGAATTCGTTGTAATTTTGTTAATATGTGGTGTGTACAATAAAGAGGTTATGTATCTTGTATCTATATACACAAATACCTACATAATTTAAATTTTCATTCAATGGTCAGACCATGTTTTTATTCTGAGGCTTAATAATTCAAAATGATTTAAAAATCTAGTAGTGCTAAATTATTCTACTGAAAGACCGGAAGTATTCCCCACAACATCACCAATTTCAAAAGCAAAGCAAGCTTATCTATTTCCGAAATTGCACAACAATAGGAATAGGTGTACTATTAAAGAAAAAGAACATCCAACTTCATTCTGATTTGGCACACTCTAGGTAATTATTGATTTTGCAGTTGCATTATAAAAATACTTTTGCAACAAAAATCGTTTTTTGATTAGGTAAGTTTCATTTAGTATGTAATAATATGAGATTATCATAAATCACATAAACAAATGAAGAACACTACGTCACACGTTTGTAACTTACGTAATCTAAAACGTGCTGTACCACAAGAAAGCTCTCAAATTCCCAGGCGTTAACAATCCACTCCATCTCCCATAACTAACTTATTAAATCCAACACCCGCCCATATATTTTCATCTGGAGTAATAAAATTAGCATAATACAATGCAGTGAATGCAAGCCAGAGGCCGGGTGCACAAGGCATTATGAGATGTCTGCTAAACTGACGTAATAATTAACATCATTATCAGCTGGACGTCTACTGGTTAATGTAAGCCTCTACTAATAGAAGGGTTTATGATCACTACAATTGGCAGGCGTCTTTAATAATGATAATAATCATTTCCCCAATGATTACATAAATAAATCCTGAACCCTAACTAGGATTCTCTGTCTAGGTACTTCGAGGACCATGGTCCCACAACATCCAGACACAGAACAAGTATTTGCGCTTTTTTTCTGTACACAAATACTTGTTCTGCCGCGAGAATCGAACCGAAAGACGGCAGGACTTAAGGTATTGAAATTTGGAGGGGTTCTTTGTATGTACTAAAGATTTTTGAAAATTCATATCCTACTTGGGTTAATGAAATGTTAAAAATTGTATGAAGGAACTTGGGTGAAGCCGTTGGCTACCTATAGTATATACCTACTTCATATTGTTTAAATAAAAGTGCTGAAAATGCCTGAATTCAAATAATTATGTTTAAAATGTCTACAAATTATTAATAATTATTATCTAATTAAAATTATTAGTATAACAAAAATAAAATATTAGCTAAATTTTTATTATTTTTATTCGGCATTGTCTTGATTTTTTGACTTAAGTTTTGACGTTGACAAGTTATACTGTAGTTTTAATTGTACGATAATATATCTCGACATAATAATACCGCGTGTATCCGTCCCAAAGGCTTTTTATGTAAAGTCTGCTTCCTTATTTTGGTTGATTTATATTGGAGCTGTAAAAATCAAAGCTGGTGAGGATTTTCACGGCTTTGGAGTAAATGAATAGGAAAAATAAATAAACGAGGAATAATTTAAGAGTGTTTTTCGCGGATAAAAAGTATTTTAATTATTTACCCATCCCATGAGAAAATTTCACTTTTAGGGGATAAAATGTAGCTTATGTGTTAATATAGTGTGTAAGTTATCTTAGATATACACACATACAAACTTTCGCCTTTATAATATTAGTGTGATTAGTGTGATGTGATGTGATACATTTTTTTAAGTTTTTTTTTTTTCATTACGACTTAGTCGTTCGGCTGCCCATATCAGTTGCATCAGTGTTACTCGGAACTCTAAGGTATAGAGTTTCACGTTACACCGCACTGCGCACGTCATCCTCGGACACAGTTGAATAATAAGATTATTAGACTGTGAGATTAGATCATAAAGTCTCATTTGCCCAGTAATTTCACTAGCTACAGTGCTCTTCAAATCGAAACACGTTAGGAACAAAATAATACATAACATAACAAATATATTTGACTGGGCCGACAGCTCGGTTAGTAATAACCCTGCCTTCTAAGCTTAGGTCATGGGTTCGATTCCCACTCAGAACAAACATTCGTGTAATGAACATCGATGCTTGTTCTGTATCTGGGTGTTGTATTGTATTCTATGTATATATTTACAAACAACATTAGATAGATAGATCAACACTTTATTGTACACCGTAAAAAAAACAATTTTACAAAAAGAAAAACTTACATAATTAACTAGTACTAGTACAATAGGCGGCCTTATCATTCAGAGCGATCTCTTCCAGACAACCTTTGAATTGGAGGTGTCTGTAGCTTAGAGTATTGGGCTTTGGTGTACAAAATTATTAGTTATATTATAGTATTGTATCAGTTATCTTGTTTCCATAGTACAAGCTTTGCTTAGTTTGAGGCTATATGACGCTGTGTGAAATGTCCACAAGTATTTATTTATTTTATATATATATCTACCCGTAACGGGCCGCCGCATTGTTTCCTCCACAAGACGAATGTATTGCCGAGCGCGGTTATGACAAATGTGTGTTTAATGTCGAATTTTATGGAACCCAGCCGAAATTCCTTGATTTATTTTGTGAATACAGCTGTTAGCTGCTTAAGGGTTTAAAAAGCGGTTGATTACGTGTTTAATTCGCGGTTGCGAATTGTTTGTGGTGTAGAAGATTACGTGGTTTTGGCGTAGACGCTGTAGCGTAGAGTTTCGAATTTTGGCGGATAAATATTTGATTCATTAATTACAAATATCATAATAGCCTTATGTAATTAGAGTAGGTATAGAGTTTCACGTGACACCGCACTGCGCACGTCATCCTCGGACACAGTTGAATAATAAGATTATTAGACTGTGAGATTAGATCATAAAGTCTCATTTGCCCAGTAATTTCACTAGCTACAGTGCTCTTCAAATCGAAACACGTTAGGAACAAAATAATACATAACATAACAAATATATTTGACTGGGCCGACAGCTCGGTTAGTAATAACCCTGCCTTCTAAGCTTAGGTCATGGGTTCGATTCCCACTCAGAACAAACATTCGTGTAATGAACATCGATGCTTGTTCTGTATCTGGGTGTTGTATTGTATTCTATGTATATATTTACAAACAACATTAGATAGATAGATCAACACTTTATTGTACACCGTAAAAAAAACAATTTTACAAAAAGAAAAACTTACATAATTAACTAGTACTAGTACAATAGGCGGCCTTATCATTCAGAGCGATCTCTTCCAGACAACCTTTGAATTGGAGGTGTCTGTAGCTTAGAGTATTGGGCTTTGGTGTACAAAATTATTAGTTATATTATAGTATTGTATCAGTTATCTTGTTTCCATAGTACAAGCTTTGCTTAGTTTGAGGCTATATGACGCTGTGTGAAATGTCCACAAGTATTTATTTATTTTATATATATATCTACCCGTAACGGGCCGCCGCATTGTTTCCTCCACAAGACGAATGTATTGCCGAGCGCGGTTATGACAAATGTGTGTTTAATGTCGAATTTTATGGAACCCAGCCGAAATTCCTTGATTTATTTTGTGAATACAGCTGTTAGCTGCTTAAGGGTTTAAAAAGCGGTTGATTACGTGTTTAATTCGCGGTTGCGAATTGTTTGTGGTGTAGAAGATTACGTGGTTTTGGCGTAGACGCTGTAGCGTAGAGTTTCGAATTTTGGCGGATAAATATTTGATTCATTAATTACAAATATCATAATAGCCTTATGTAATTATGCAATTATGGTAGCTCAACAAACTGAATAAGGTATAGCTTTCTGTAGTATGCCGTTTTTATTATTTCCATCTGTACGATTAGTATGTCCCTTAAATAAATATTTGTGAACATTTCACACAACGCCATCTAGTCCCAAGCTATGTGATGTGATGATCACATAAATATAAATATTTATGTGATGAACATCGATGTTTGTTCTGTGTCTGGGTATTATATTTTATTATATGTATATATATACAAACAATACGTATTTAAGTATTCTATCAGTTACCTGGATCCCGTGGTACAAGCTTTGCATAGTTTGGGGCTAGATGGCGCTGTGGGAAATATCCACAATTATTTATTTATTCCCACACAGGGCCAACGCCTTGAATCGAACCCACAACCTACAGTTTAGAAGGCAGGGTTACTACCAACTGAGCTATCGGGCCAGTCTTATCTTTTGAGTACTGTGTAGGTATATTGTTATAATTTTACGATGAAGCAAAAAAAAAGAGTGAGGTGTCAAAGGACACCCGGATGGAACGAAATTCCTTTCGATTAATTAGTGACGGAATTGTAATTTTTTTTTTTTATATCGTCGCGACACCACACTGTTCAATGCGACATAGAAAGACGAAACTAAAATAACTAACTTGCTTTCTATGAGAGAGAGAGAGAGAGAGAGAGAGAGACTGACAGAGAAACACGCGCACGCCGCACGGCTTACAACAGCAAAAAGTGTCGTTACAACTTTTGGTCTTAACTTTTTCCATCTAGCCCCCTTTCGCAACGGGCGAAACTTACTACTAACTAATAACTTCGTTCCAAAAATTACGCGTGACATTATCCAGCTATCAAATTCCTATCTAAATGATCGCAAATAGTTCCACCGATAGCAGCAGCACCCTGATCGATGCCACATAATCCGAGCATACATCATTGGCGATAGGCCATTTATTATAATTCTACCTACAGGCTGCTGATAAAGTGAACGAACAAAAAAATTAAAATAAAATTCAGTGGGTGATTGATGATAGAGCTTACACAGTCTTAAGATGAAAGGTTTTATGGACGTTAATGACAATGGTTTGGGGAGACTTGTTACATTATAGTAATAGATCTTTTTTAAATCTATAGGCTTTAGAAAAAAAATTAGTGATTCTAAGATTTTTAAATTTTAATGAAGGTTTGTGTATTTCGTATACATATATTGACCTATTGGTCAAGAAAAAACATAATTGACGTAAATCAATTGAAGGGTTGAGAATAAAAAGGGTTTAACTGTCAAATTGATAGGATCAAGAAAATTTACTTTAAACTTCAACGGCGTCATTTTAATGTAGAGTGCTTATAATGAAATCGAAAAGGTTTACGTAAGTTTCAGTTGCTTGAAAATGTTTTAATTCTATTTTAAAATAGTAAATATAGTACTAATTCATACAATTACTGTAAAAATATAATATAATAAAATAAATATAATAATGTTTTATGCTAAGCGAACTGTATACCTGTGACAGATTAACCATTTTTAAACTCAAAATCTCGAGATTTAAGCCTCATTTCGGTATTTTGAGAATGTATTATTGTAGATAATTTCACGCTGAATCCAACGATACCCATAAGTCATTTTGTGAAAAAAAAAAAAACAGTTAAACCCTTTTTGTTCTCACCCCTTCAATTGTGTCACATATTTTCCAATCAAGTGTTATTGTTGCGGATAAGCAGGACCAATGTGAATTGGAATTGGATATCAGTAAAGATCACCATTAAAAAATATAAAAAACTATTTAAGGGTTAGTTTAGCATTTTATAGATACTAAATAAAATATTAAATAAATAAATAGATATTATAATAAATATTTGCGGATATTACACACTGCGCCATCTAGTCACAAACTAAGCAAAGTTAACTGGGAACCAGATAACTGATACAATACTAGATACTTTTTGTTTGTGAATACATACATAGGATACAATATGACACCCAGGCACAGAACAACCATTATATCACAAATATTTGTCCTGGGTGGGAATTGAACCTACAACCTACAGTTAAGAAGGCAAGCTTTAGTAAGCTTGCCTTCTTAACTGTAGGTATAGTGGCTAATTATCTGAACTAGATCGATAACTCAGATGGTAGTCCATCTGAGTTATCGATCTAGTTCAGATAATTAGCCACTATGACAGCCTCTGTAGTGAGGTGGTTGAGCAGGACTCATAACCCGGTGGTCGCGGCTGTGGCAGGACTATTATTTGTACACAGAAAAAAAAGTGCAAATACTTGTTCTGAGTCTGAGTGTTCTAGGACCATGATCTTCGTAGTTTCTGGGTCTCTAGGCACAGGAATTCCTAGTTATTAGGGTCCAGGATCTATGTTTACGATCGATGGACGTTTTTTTTTTACTTCAAACTTGTCTAGCTTTTGACCACGCTCTCACCTGATGGGAAGTGACGATGCGATCGAAGGTGAAGCGTGCTAGCCAAGTAAAAAAAGCGTTATTATTATTATTATTGTTTAGGTACTTAACAAGTAGTTAGTATATTATTTCGTAACAGGCTGTATCTGGGTCTCCTCTAATGCAACGCATATGTCTTCTAAAAGTAAACAAGAGTTGCCATCAATATTCTCGTAAATAATACGGACTGTGATGTTTTTTTCGTGATGAATGAATTGAGTTTAGTGTTTTGACTTTCGACACACCCCACGGCTACGAGCTAAGTTTTTTATTGGTAAAGACTTCAAGCTACAGTTGCAAAGAAAAGTTTTTACTTTAATGATTAAATAAATAAATAAATGTATACTGTTTTATTTTACTTTTTTGTTGGTTTTGTATAACTTTGTTGTGATATAGAGATTTCTGGAAAAACAACAATTATGTTAAATTGATTTATTGATAGGATATATATAATTATAATCATAATAATTAATTGGTAATGGTAATATATAACAACCTATTATAATAAGTTATTTGACTACTATTAAAAATATACAAGTAATATAAAAGTATTATATAATATAAAAGTAATAGTTATCATCATAAAGTAGATGAAAATGAATGTAATAATTGAAACAGTAAGAAAATTCGGTATACACAAAGTAATACGCTAATAAAATTTGTGAAGGGGCACTGCCTGCCCCTGTCTTGCAAAATAGAGATCGCGTAAAGCTATCTCATAGCTACTAAAGAGACATAATTTGTGACGTCACATGCCAAAGAGATTCTATGTAGAGCTACCATAGAGGTACCACAGCTTAATAATGAGATACTATGTAGCCAGAGAGCTATGTAGACAGAACATGTATATAGGAGGACTAAATGTTAACAGCATTTTCTACCAGTCAACAAAAGTGTGCTGAGAAATATATAGATTAGGCGTGCACATAAGGAAATAAGTAAAATTGTCGAACATTAAGTATATAAATTAAAATGAAACAATAACAATATATGTATTAAGGTACGAATAGACATATTTTTTTATGAATTTAATAAAATACTGATATAAATGAATAGTAACACTATAATATAAATATTATATATATAATCAAGTAAAATACAAACCACATAATAATAACAATAAATAATAATAGGTCTTTACCTATGAAATTGCCGTATTGCAGTACAGACTTTTTCAAACAAAAAAAAGTTTTGATTGGCTATGAATTCTAAATTCAAATTAATTTTGTTTTAAAAATATGACATTCTATTTACAATATAAGTCTTTTGTTTATTGATTAGCGTTGTATTTTCATTACATTTCAACATTTTTCCTCATAATGAATACTTTGAAATTTCGTGTAATTATGGAATATGAGTTCCGTCGTGGCACCAACGCGGCACAAAAGACACGGAACATCAACGACGTTTACGGAGAGAACTGTACAAACGAACGTACAACCCGTTATTGGTTTGCTCGGTGCCGTACTGGGAAAATTTGACTTGAAAAATGAACCTCGTGGTCGTCCGGAAACTTTGGTCAACAATGATGAATTAAAGGCGATTGTGGAAGCTGATGAATCTCAATCTACAGCTGAGCTGGCAGCAGCTTTTGATGTTAGCATCAAAACAATATTGGTCCATTTGCGACAGATTGGCAAGATAAAAAAGCTTGATAGATGGGTGCCCCACGAACTTAACGATCGCCAGCGCAACGTACGCGTCGAGACTTGCCTTGCGCTGCTTAACAGGCACAGAAATGAAGGAATTTTGAACCGAATTGTTACGTGCGACGAAAAATGGATTCTTTTTGACAATCGAAAGCGCTCAGCAAGTTAGTTAGATCCTGGTTCGGTACCAAAGCAATGTGCAAAACGAAAAATGACCCCTAGTAAGGTGATGGTCACAGTTTGGTGGTCTAGTGCTGGTGTGATTCATCATAGCTTTTTACAAAACGGCGAGAGCATTACTGCAGATGTGTACATTGAAGAACTGACCACAATGATGGCGAAACTCGCACGTCTGCAACCAGCTTTGGTCAATCGGTCGTCTCCACTGCTACTTCACGACAACGCGCGACCCCATACTGCACAACAGACCGTCTCTAAGCTGCATGAGTTGGGTTTGGAAGCTCTTTCTCATCCGCCATACTCACCAGATCTTGCGCCTACCGACTATTACTTTTTCCAAAATTTGGACAACTTTTTAGCGGGAAAAAAATTCAATTCCCGAGAGGCAGTACAAAACGCCTTTGAAGAGTTTGTTGTCTCCCGTCCTGCTGATTTTTTCAAGAAGGGCATCCATAAACTGCCACAGCGTTGGCAAAGATGCATTGATTGCAGGGGTTATTACTTTGAATAATAGAAATAAATAAGTTCGAAAAAAAAATACTATAACCATTTTCAAACAAAACGGCAATTTCATAGGTATATTATATATATGATCAAGTAAAATACAAACCACATAATAATAACAATAAATAATATATAACTCAAAGGTGACTGACTGATTGACTGACTGACTGACATAGTGATCTATCAACACACAGCCCAAACCACTGGAGGGATCGGGCTGACATTTGGCATGCAGGTAGATGTTAACGTAGGCATCCGCTAAGAAAGAATTTTTCGAAATTCCACCCTTAAGAGGGCGAAATGGATGGTTGAATTATTTTCCCATAGGCCACGCCGCGGGCGAAGCTGCGGGCAGAAGCTCGTAATAAATAATTCTATGTACTGTTCAGTTCAAGTTTTGAGACTTTTTAGCAAATGTTCCTGTAGTACTCACTAGTTTGGCTTGGTTACACACCAGTATGGCAGCAGACGTCCGCTCTCACTCGTGGCTAGCGCGTGACTGACTACCCCACACCCGCGTGCTCAAGACAACGTCAACCACCACAGACAACATAGATTACACAAACACTACAGTTCCTATACCTGGCGTTTGAAATTCTTTAATCTCAATATTCTTTGTTTAAAAATCTTACCTGTAAGGTGATCAACGTGAAGGATAATAATTTCTTGGATAATATAGACTGTTACACTGTAATATCTGGATGATCCAGGTACCTGTTACCATTTCACAACCAAACACTTTAGTAAACAATTGTACGCCACAAAAACCTGTCAATATATCGTCAATACTCCAATACGTCAAAGGCATGTTCACGGGTGCTGGGTAAAGCGATTTTATGCTCGACTGTACGCCACTCGCCGCGGCTTGTCACTTCTGAACCGGATCATACCGGTTGTCTATTGTATCCATGTTCCGTTTTGAATTTGTCGCAGTTTAGAATCGACGTGAGTTGGGATCGCTTTAGGGCTATATGAGTTACTAGTTGCGCTCCACGGTTTCACCCGCTGATAAAAAGTATTTTAATTATTTACTCCCGGAAAATTTCACTTTTCTGGGGTAATATGTAGCCTATATGTTAATCTAGTGTATAAGCTATCTTGGTACCGAATTTCATCTAAATCCATTCAGCCGTTTGAGCGTGAAAAAGTAACAAACATACACACATACACATAAACACACATACAAACTTTCGCCTTTATAATATTAATCATCATCATTATCATCAGCCTACAATAGTCCACTGCTGGACATAGGCCTCTCCCAAAGCACGCCACTGAGCCCGGTCTTCGGCTCTACTCTTCCAGTTACTGCCAGCTACCTTGCGTATATCATCGCTCCATCTTGCCGCAGGGCGTCCTACACTACGTCTGCCGGTTCGCGGTCTCCACTCTAGAACACGTCTACCCCAACGGTTATCGGTTCTTCGGCAGATATGACCAGCCCACTGCCACTTCAGCTTGCTAATTCGCTGAGCTATGTCGATAACTTTAGTTCTCTGGCGAATGACTTCGTTTCGGATCCGATCCCGCAGAGAAACACCGAGCATAGCTCGCTCCATAGCTCGCTGAGCGACCTTAAATTTGTGGACCAGTCCTACCGTGAGTGTCCACGTTTCGGCTCCGTAGGTCATGACTGGTAGGACGCACTGGTTATAGACTTTCGTCTTGAGACATTGCGGTATGGACGATGAAAAGACATGACGAAGTTTCCCAAATGCTGCCCAGCCTAGCTGTATTCTTCTGCTGGCTTCACTCTCGAAATTGTTTTTCCCTAGTTGGAGCGTCTGCCCTAGGTAAACGTACTTTTTAACAATCTCAAGAGCTACTCCATTTATAGCAATCGGTCCCGGAACAACGTGCTCGTTGAACATGACCTTGGTTTTATCCAAGTTCATCCGTAGACCGATGCGTAAAGAAGAATCAGCTAGGCCGTCCAGCATCCGTTGCAGATCCTCCAGCGATTCAGCCATTATGACGATGTCGTCTGCAAATCGCAAGTGAGAGATGTACTCGCCATTTATATTGATGCCACAACCCTTCCAGTCCAGCGTCTTAAACATATCCTCCAAAGCGTTTGTGAACAATTTCGGGGATATCACATCCCCTTGCCTCACTCCGCGACGCAAGTGGATATGTTTAGACGGCTGGTTTTGCAATTGGACGGTCATCGTTGCGGCATCATATAGGCATCTCATCACTTCGATGTATCGCCAGTCAACTTGGCATCGCTGTAAGGAGTCCAGAACAGACCAGGTTTCGATAGAGTCAAAGGCCTTCTCATAGTCCACAAAAGCTAAGCACAGGGGTCGATTGTACTCCTCGGTCTTCTGTACAATCTGCCGCACTGTGTGAATGTGGTCTATGGTACTGTATCCGCTACGAAACCCGGCCTGTTCCGGAGGTTTAAACTCGTCGAGCCTTCGCGCTAGACGATTCGTGATCACCCTTGAGAACAGCTTATAGACATGGCTCAGAAGCGAAATTGGTCGATAATTCTTCAGAAGGGTTTTGTCACCCTTTTTGAAGAACAAAATGACCACGCTTCTGTTCCATGCCTTCGGAGTTCTCCCAGTAAAGAGGACAGAATTAAAAAGCACCTGAAGCTCTCTAAGTACTGGAGTACCTCCAGCTCTTAAGAGCTCAGTCGTAACTCCATCCTCACCTGAGGCTTTTCCGTTCTTAAGCTGCTTAAGGGCCATCACGATCTCGTCCTGGCTGACTTCAGGCAGCTCTTCGGTAAAGTGGCGTGTTAGGGTGGCTCTGCAGTCCTCTGTATTGGGATCAGGTCGGCAAGCATGTGATGCGTAGAGCTGGCCATAAAAGTTTTCAACTTCCGAAAGGATCTCTGTCTTTGAGGAGATATATTATAATATTAATAGTGTGATGTAAACGCAAACTGCAATATTGTTTGATCAGTGTCAATTGGGCTGCTTCTATATTAGTCATTTTTTGGAACTTCTAGGTACTACTACTAGGTCGTAGGATTTCTGCAAACTTCATACCACCGTGTGCAAGCACTACTGTGTTCCGGTTTGCAGGGCACTGTTGCTAGTGAAATTACTGGCCAATGAGACTTTTTGATCTGGGGGTGATCACGAAACTTTGATTGCAATGCAACAGGAGAAATTTCCGTACTAACTATGCATATAAACTGCGTATTCAAACTGTCAAATCCATACTTTGTGTTTCTATTGGTTGCAATCTAGTAACGTAATTGCCTAGCTAATCTCATTTGAGTAATCTTATTACTAGAATGTGCTGATGTCTCAGGATGACGTGCGAAGTGCAGTGTCACGCGAAATACGAGTACACACTCTGTGTTTTAAATCACTTATATACAATACAATACAATACAAAATTGTTTATTGTACACTAGAAAAAAAACACAGTTGTGGATGATGAAACTTACAGTTATAGTACAATGGGTGGACTTATTGCTAAAACCAGTCTCTTCTAGTCAACCTTTGGATGGAAAAAATTATTGGAGAAATAGAGGTCGGTGGTGTAAACAAATTAAGTAAAATTGAGATAAATGAAAATTGTTTTGATATTTTTTGTTCAAAACTCCTCCATTATAATGCCCTATTGAGACTCAGATCTTAAAAAAATACAAATGTATAAATTTTATGGAACTGTATTATTTGTGTTAGTGACGATAAGATAAATTTTCGTTTAATTAAATAACTTATAAAATAATAATGCGTCATACAATACGCTTTTATTCTGCTCTACATAAGATTGAAAATTATAAGATCCAACTAACCATTCCGTAATTCACACTATACAAATCTTTACTGAACGAAAATTGAACCGTTTATTACTGGTAACGCAAACAACGGCCAAAACCTGCCTCATATGGACCGGATAAAAACGGTTAGCTTCGGTAAATTGTAGATTAATGAGCCCCGTCCTTTTCTAACCTTCAATAGTGTTGTGAGACGGATGAAAGTTAGTAGGAAATTGTGGAAATTGTTTTTGTATCCCGCGGAAGTGTACCGAAAAGGGTACCTAGTTTTGCAAGACTATTAGTCTTATAGTCTTGCAGAACTAGACAGAAACACTGTATGGGTTTGAATATGCAGTTTCAATACGCATACACGCAATAGCAAATTATCACCAAATTCCAAGCCTAACAGCCTTATTAATAAACACGAACTAGCTTTAGACTAGTTACACCATCTTTTGTTTTTTCGATCCAGCTAAATATTCTAGTAGCAAAAAAAGGACTAAAGCTGAAGTAACTAATTCGAGACTAATACCCGTTTATTAATAAAGCTGTATGTGACAACCTAGTTGATTCAAAATGCCTATTTCAAGAGTCAGACCCCAAAGAGTCGAGCCCAAAAGTAATAAAGCATCATTCAAATTCTGACAAATACACCTTTGCAAAGCACTCGAAACAAAGTAAACAAGTGCCTAGAGCTGATAAGTGTCTGAAAAGGACGAGCATTTTATTTTATTTATTTTACAAAGTCAGTGTTTTGTGCTAACAAACGGTACCCGAATAAATACTGACGCACATTTCGACGTGTATCAAAGAAAGGTAACTTAATCCTAGGTTCACAACGAGCTACACGACTAAATTTGTACCTAAATTATTTCTATACCTACGAGATTGAGAAAACCTTTGTAGGATCATTAATTCACATATGTTCTAAAGTGGCAGCTCCTAAGTTCGGACTTGTCTCTGTGACATACCCAAATGCATTGCAGTAGGTAAACATACACTTAAAACTATATATAAGGACAGCCTCTGTGGTGTGGTGGTTGAGCAGGTCGGCTCATAGCCCGGAGGTGGCGGATTAGATTCCCGCGTCAGGGAGCATAACTTTCTGTAGTTTGTGCAATGTTGTTTTTGATTGTGCAAAATTTGTATAAATAATTATGTATTGTGTATTTTAATTTTTTACTTGTTTTTAATGCAAGAAGCGTTTGAACCCATTTCCCCTAATGCTAAGTGAGTGACAATATGACTGGAGATGGCGACACGGTACGATTGGATTGGGAATTGCAAGCGAAACTACCCGCACTAACTACCACATTGTTAAGTGCTTGACGATAAATTTCCAACTGCATGAACCCCTGTATTTTAATAAAATATAAGAGTCTCCTACTAAGAACACGGCTCGAAGCGAAATATTAATTCTACCTGGAGGCGGGAAAGTTATGTTTGTTCGTAAACTTTCTTCTGTACGTCGTACCGGTTGCTTCATTCCAAAGTTTTTAAGTATACCTACGTGTTCCGCAAGTGTTGATTTTCAACTGAATTTTAGAAATGTTTCACGTATTTGAGGTTTTTTATTTTATTTCGGTTGGACTTGGTTTGTGCGTTCAACCTTTAGGTTGAGTACCTTTGAAGACGAATATAAAAGGATAAAAATACACTTATGTAGTGTTATTAGATCACATTATATTTATTGCTTGGAAATTGCTTGTTATAGCTGGGAAATTGTCCCTCTAAGAAAGTTTCTAAAGTCATGGTCCTCGTAGTTCCTGCGTCCCTAGACACAGAATCCTAGTTAGGGTCTAGGATCTATGTTTGTGATCGATAGGCGATATTAATATTATTATTATTACTATTATTATTACTCAACACACGCCTGACCCAATAGTTATCAATTCTGCGGCTATTATGGCAAGTCAATCCACAGTTTGCTAATTCTGTGACCTATGTCTGTTATATTGGTTTAAGGTCGGATCACTGCCAAAACTCCAAGCATAGCTGGTTTAACGACTCTAAATTGGTGGAATAGAAACGAAAGTGTTGACGACTCAACTTAACAAATTAAGTTCTCTGCTTCAAGGAAAAATACTGTAAAAAAAAACTTGAGAGGTGTCAAGGGACACCCGGATAGATAGTAAAAAAAAAATTAAGTTATAATGTTTTTTTTTATTATTAAAAAATATAATGTAAATAGAAATAATATTAATATAATATGACTGCGAAATAGAAAGACAAAACGAAAATAACTGGCTTGCTTGAGAGAGAGTGAGAGAGACAGACAGAGAAACACGCGCACGCCGCACGGCGTCAAAAAGTGTCGTTACAACTTTTGGTCTTAATTTTTTCCGTCTAGCCCCCTTTTGCAACGCGCGATAATGAACTTCGTTTCAATAATCAATCACGGACTCAATTTCCTTTACAATAAAGAGGTAAATTCAATGCGCTAGCCATTGCTACAAATAACGTATTATGAGTATTATCTCGTAGTAGGTTTATCCACGAAAGCGGAAGCAAGTGGTCATAGAATTGTCGTTCTTTGTAAGCAAGTTGTCTATTGCACTGAAGCAACTTAATAATTTCTAGAGAAATTGTGAGTCTTCTCGTATGTGCTCGGTTCCTGACGGAAATTGTTATAGTTTTATCTCTATAACAGTAAAATAGACTCGCAATGGTTATTGAAGCAAAATTTATTTACGCACACTTGACTTGGGGAGTAAGCTGGTGAATGCGAGGCAAACGGAAGTTAAAGTTGGTTCACGTAGATGTTTTGATGACGGGGGCTAGTTGGCTGGACTGCAGTCGCGACCCCTTCTCGCCCCCGGTACGGCGGACGAGGGCTCACAGGGAAGTTTTAGTGGGTTCGAGTCCCACATACTACCTGCCACCACCCCCGTGGTGGCAGGGAAGTGCGAAGGGATTTCCTCCCCCCCCCCCTCAAAAAAAAAGAAGATGTTTTGATGAGAACTTAATCAATTTGTAGTCTTTGAAAAACCGATTTTTTTGTTGATATGATGGCTGTTAGCTGAGAGGCACCTTTTAACATTTTTTTGGCTTTTTTAAGACACATTTACATACGTGTACAAACAAAAAAAAAATGGGACGAAAGAAAAACACTGGTAAAGTGTGCGTGGGCCTTATTTTCCCCTTAATAAAATTATGGGGGACGACTATTGGCCATGGGGTAGTTCCGTTTTTTGTCCAACGATGGTGGAATACAAATGTTTTCTTATTGCAAAAACGAATAGATTTTCCTTTGACATGTGTTTGGACCGAAAAAGAGATTTGGGGGTGAATTTATGTGACAGCATTACGATCTGGCGTAATATAAATCGGAAAATTATATTTAGACTTCGAAACGTGAAAACGTGAATTCATTTATGTTTTTATGGAACCTTACAAACATGAAGGAAAGTGCTGCACTGAGGTCGTACACATAACTCTAAAGCGTAAGACTATTTGATATAATATATACCTAAAAACTTAAAGCATTATTACTTATTATTTACAATCAGATATGAGAGATTATTGAACTTAAAGCCTCTGTGGTGTGGTGGTTGAGCAGGTCGGCTCATAACCCGGAGGTGGCTGGTTCGATTCCCGCGGCAGGAAAACTATTTGTGACTTTAAAAAAACCGCATTTACTTGTTTTGTTTCTTGGTGTTGTGAGACCTTGTTCCTCCTAGTCCCTGGGTCCCTAGATAATCTTAGTTAGGGTCCGGGATCAATGAATGTGATCGCTGGGCGTTATTATTATTATTATAGATATTTTTAAGACTAATCTGATCTGGTTGTATTTTTTTGTTTGTTTTTATAACATACACAAAACAAGCTGACAGCCCGCCTGATGGTAAGCAGTTACCGTCGCCGATAGACACCGGCAACATCAGGAGCGCTGCCAATGCGTTGCCTACCTTTTAAGACTCTATTTACCTTTTATTTTCAGGTTTTCCAGAACTTTGAAAAGGCTTTTTCAAGAGTAGACCTAATAAAAAATAAATAATAATAACTAATTAATACTAGCTACTAATTATTGCACCAACTGGACCACGATGCATATCCGCTTGTTTACGTTGCCGCTGGATGGTGAAGTCTGAACCCTGAGACACAAGTTTATACTTAGTTCGGGGACGGTTTCTACTCCCGGTGGCGCGTCTTCGGCGGAAATGCATCGCAGGACACTTTTACACATACACAATCGAACCATAAACTAGATATTCTCTAGTTTATGGTTCGATTGTGTATTGATTCGTATTACTATACGAATCAATACGATTCGTATACGATGCTTCGTATAGTATATACTCTTTGGCTGTAACATGTTTTCTGAAATAAATATATTGTGTTTTTTTTTTTTACCCGACGTTTAAAGTGCCCCATGTTGTAGCTCAGCGGAAATACATCAGATGGTGGCTCATTTTACATCTTGCAGGTATGTGGTGGAAATGATGTCGAGAAACGAACTCTGCGAGATTTCCACGGGCCCACGAGGTGTGGATGAGCTTTTTGACGGTATTATTGAATTATTTATATAAATTAATTCTTGTGTTCTATTGTATTTACAAACAAAAAGTATTAAGTAAGTATATAAGTATTGTATTAATTATCTGGTTTCCATAGTACAAGCTCTGCTTAGCTTGGGACTAGATGGCGTCGTGTGAAATATAAACACATATTTTTCTTTTTTATCCACATTTCCACAGGCACGTGGGTCCGAGCTTTTTGATAAATTATTTTTATATTTATAAATTTAGCCTATTATTAACATGAACATATTATTTTATACAATACAGGAAGGACAATACAGCTAATAATAAAAACATAAGCACTTATTTCTAATTGTGCATAAACCACGAACAAACCAGTTTCCGCAAGCAGCACCCGTTCACGAGCTTGACGCATGTTCCAGCCATATAAACACATATTTATATTTATCTATTTAATCAACTAAAATCGTCAAGTTGATTCAAACTACTGAACTACCGCTCCTATCATCAAATAATATATATACACCCAAATCAAACTTATAAAAGATAAAGAAACTGCTCAAACAATTACTTATTTGGTATAATAAGTATAGTAGCGTATGGAAACGTGTGAACGAGAAAAGTAATATTTCCCCGACTTAACGTCTGCAAAGTCCAGTATGTTACCTTAAGCCGTAAGCCTTCCAAATCCTTCTAAATTAAACTGCCAGCTTGATAAATTCGATGCCATTAAAATATTCAAATCTTTACTGCGGTCCTAAATGAAGATCGTTAAGTTCCTTTACTTTTGTAATCGATTCCCTCTCTGTTATTAAAATAATTGGAGTTAATAACTGTTGAAAAGTCATTGGTGACCCGGGGACGGATTTAATAGGACGAATAAAGTTCTTTAAGGGGGGATGGGGGGACTCTATATATCTTGTATATATAAGTATCTTCAACCTCTGTGGTGTGCTGATGAAGCAGGTTGGCTCATAACCCAGATCTGCAGGTTCAATTCCCGCGGCAGGACAAGTATTTGTCCACAAAAAAAAGCGCAAGCACTAGTTCTGTATCTGGGTGTTGTGGGACTATGGTACTCGTAGTTCCTGGATCTCTAAACACAGGGAATTCTAGTAAGGGTCCAGGATCTATGTATGTGATCGTTGGGCGTTATTATTATTATTATATACTTAACCGTATGATCCCGCCGCAAGAATAGGACCACCTCATCTCTTCCCGTGCGTCGCGGCTAAGGAAATATCCAGGGAATATTCTCCTGGTTCTGCATTATAATGACATGATTATTTAACAACCTTCATGGTGTGGTAGTTGAGTAGGTCGCCCCATAACCTGGAGGTGGCGGGTTTGATTCCCGCACCAGGACAAGCATAAGTGCACAAAAAAGCGAAATCACTAGTTCTGTATTTGGGTGTTGTGGGACCTTGGTACTCGTAGTTCCTCGGTCCCTAGACACAGGAAATCCTAGTTAAGGTCCAGGATCTATGTATGTGATCGTTGGGCGTTATTATTATTATTATTATAATCAAACCTGATCACTAAAATGCCAATCGTGGTGATTATGGTAAACCTCTTTTACTACTACTTACTATTTTCAACAGTGGACGTTGGATAGGATTCAGCCAGGAATAGGGCGTTGAGTAAAAGCAGGCGTGTATGATATGATCTTGTAATGAATTTTAGAACAAAACGGTAGACGTTCTTCTAATATTAAATGCGTTATGGACGTGTCGTGCGCGGGAGTCGCAGCGACTGAATGGCGGGAACGAGCCGCCCGGCCGCGCAGGGCCGCAGCCGGGCGCGACCGGTTGCTTCATGGTGTGCGTGCGTGCCGACCGGCCGACGCACACTAATGCGTGCGTGAACATGCTGCCGCCGTTGGAACATCCTGTTCCAAGATTGGTAGTGGACAGAGTCGGTTGAAAGCTCTTCTCATGGTTCCTGATGAAGTGAAGATGTCCGCCACGCGGTGCACACCATCGGCGCCGGGGAAGACAGCGGTGACTCGACCCAGCAGCCATCGATTCGGGGGCAGGCGGTCGTCCTTGATCAGGACCAGCTCTCCAATCTCTGGTTGTCCTCTGTCCTGGCGCCATTTATTTCGCTTCTGCAGCTCTGAAATATACTCTTTATAATATCGATTCCAGAAGTGAGCCTTGAGCGATTGCGTTCTCAAGTATCTGGTTAGCGTGCTGATTGCAGTGTCCTGTACCTGGGGAGCAGGCAACATCGTTAGAACGTCCTATCAAAAAATGCGCAGGAGTCAGAGGGATTAAGTCGGAGGGGTCTGATGATAGAGGAGTGAGAGGTCGTGAATTTAAAATGCCTTCAATTTCTATTAAAACCGAGTTCATCTCTTCGTAGTCGAGGTGAGCCATAGCTAAAACTCGTTTTAAATGGTGTTTTACCGACTTAACTGAACTTTCGGCTAGGCCGTTGAAGTGAGGACTAAAGGCTGGACTGAAATTGAAATTAATTCCCTTTTCAGCTGAATATGATATTATATTATTAGAGTTTTGTTTGAGGAATTTGGAAATTTCATTATAAGCCCCTTTGAAATTAGTGGCATTATCCGAATAAATTGAGATCGGCTTGCCTCTGCGGGCTATGAACCTGTTTAGGGTAGATAAAAACCCTTGAGTGGTTAAGTCGGTGACAAGTTCGATGTGTTTCGCACGGACTGCCAAACAGACAAATATAGATATGTACGCCTTTTTTAATCTGCACCCTCTACCCTTCCTGTCTGCTATAAGTATGTTTCTGTATTTGTGGTGTCTGTATTTTCAGACACCACAAGACACCACTTGTGACCTAAGTGAAATTTGTGTATATCTGGTATAGAAGTGTTTGTGTGAATGAGAGATTTGAATGTGTCGTGAAATTCTAACCAGTTTTTATAGCATCCAGAGAAAGTAGGTAGGGGAACAGTGGGAAGTTTTAGATTTGGCTCACCTGCATGTGCGACAACATTCGAACCTGCCGCCAAACCGTAGTCCTGGCCCGCAGAGGCAGCGCCCGAGGCTTCGCTCCGGCTCAGCAACTCCTGCGCGGCTGCCACCGTGCTGAAGTAGCTGCCCTCAAAGCTCCCCCGCTCGACAAACTCCTCATCTGGAATTTCCATCGAGTTTTCGATTTGAATCTGATTTGAATCAAAGTCGTCGTACAGTTCTCGAATCTTGGATAGTCTAGTGCTTAGTTCATGAATTTGCAAGCTATTTAATTCTTTGCAAGGCAAAAATGGGTCAAGGTAAGCTTTAAAAAGAGTTAATTTTGCTTTATGGGACGCTCTTATCCTTTTATATGATTTAAGCGTATCCATTGTTGATTAAAAAGAGAAGCTAAAATTAAATTGAATTATTTATGATTGATTGAAAGTGATGAAAAGGAAATTATAAACAATATTGACCAGCTATAGTGAAGAAAGAAATACAAAGTATTCGTTTTTTGCAAAAAGAATGAAAAAATAGTAAAGTCAGAAAGTGAAACGATACGTAAATTTAAAATGAAATGCAAGCGTCGCGAAGTGCAAGTGATAAACAGGCAGCGCGATGCTGGCGAAAAAAGCTGGGAACTGGTTCCGCGCGCGCGCAAGCAACGGAGCGCGTGACGCGGTGGAATCGACCCGCCCGTTCTGTGCGCTCGGCGATGGGTAGGTACCGAGCGCGATGAAGTTTCTGGAATGTTGAGAAAGACAAAGCAAACTTATACGAAATTAAAAGTATATTTTATTTTACGCTCGACTTTGAATGGCTTTAATGCGAAAAAACAAAGCTATAAATTGCAAGACCTCTGAATATGAGTAGATAGGTAGGCACTTATTGCGTAAAAGTATCTACTTGGGCGATTATTAAAATGCGTTGCAAATGAGAAATTAATAATTGATAATAGTTGAAAGAGATAAATAAATGAGAAATTAATAACTGAAAGAGATAAATAGGATATACAAGATTAATTTATGAATGTCAAATGGGGTAGGTATTTTAAATTGAAACTCGAAATTATTACGAGGAAAATGGTAATGAACTAAGCTGGAAAGAATAGGGATTAGAGACTGACTGGACTGCGCTGTTAAGATCGGAACGAACTCACGAATATGCACTGCAGACCCTTGGTATGTCGTCTCTTGAGTCTTGACCTTGATTTGACCTCTGGAACTGGCTGGTTGCGATGATGTAGAAAGCCGCCTTGCTTTTTGAGGATGCGGGAAACCGTCCTTCTTGATGACGACCCTGCCGTGCCCTTCGTTGACCTTGACTGGACCTCGCCACATAGATGCGATTTTTCTGGCCGACCGCTCGCCTCGCCTGTAGGTAGCTCGTCGCGCCGCTCAAGTTTCGCATCCGGCTCGAATCTCTTGGATAGGATTCAGCCAGGAATAGGGCGTTGAGTAAAAGCAGGCGTGTATGATATAATCTTGTAATGAATTTTAGAACAAAACGGTAGACGTTCTTCTAATATTAAATGCGTTATGGACGTGTCGTGCGCGGGAGTCGCAGCGACCGAATGGCGGGAACGAGCCGCCCGGCCGCGCAGGGCCGCAGCCGGGCGCGACCGGTTGCTTCATGGTGTGCGTGCGTGCCGACCGGCCGACGCACACTAATGCGTGCGTGAACAGACGTCTTCCAGCTAATGATGGTGGTGATGATGATGATGATGATGATGACTCTATAATTAAAGATACATTGGTTTTAAACATCCGCGTCTCCATCTCTTGAACACGCCCGGGTCATATTTCGCCGGAAACACAGACGCTGGCAGGGCATTCCATTCCTTAGCCGTTCTAATTAAGAACGTTGAGTCAAATCGCTTGGTACGAATGGGTGGTATTTCGACCATGAAAGTTTATTTAGTGTTGGCAACGTGCCCCCCTTTACTCTACCCTAAGTACAGCCACTGGACCACCAAATCCAGGTCAAAAGGTTGAATCTGTAGCAGAAGCAGGATGGGGTTAAGTGCCGCCTTTTCAGAGTAAATAGCTTTCAATTAATATGGTTATAAGAGTTTAACGCTTAATTTTGCTGAAACGTGATTTGCTTTTGTTTTAATTTAATTCAACTCCGGCTTTGTGAACCTTCTATTTGGTTTTTGTTTTTGTTTTGTTGAACTGTACTTGATCTCACAGTCTAGTAATCTTACTAAGAATGTTCTGATATGCACAATGCAGTGTCAAAGAAACTTTACCAATACATATAAATTTCAAAGTCCTGACTGAGTGACTGACTTATATATCAACGCACAGCAGATACCGCTGTTCCTAGAGACTTGAAATTTGGGTGTGTTCTTTGTAAAGTGTAGGTATCTACTAAGAAAGGGTTTTTCGAAATTCTACCTCTAAGAGGGTAAAATGGGTGGTTGAATTATATATGAAAAAAATTCTTTTTCGTTTCCTATAGGCCACGCGGGTGAAACCGCGGGCAGAAACTAGTAATTCATTGGGTTCTGACTAACTGCAATCTGCTATGATAAGCCGTGATGCTTATCACGACGCAATCGACTCTCGCAGCGTCATTTGTTTATCTAAAAAAGTTAACATACAAAAAGTTTTTTATTGCTGTTGACCGCCTCTGTGGTGCGGTGGTGGAGCAGGTTGATTCATAACCTGGTGGTGGGTTCGATTCCCGCGACAGGACAAGTATTTATGCACAGAAAAACAAGCGCAAATACTTGTTCTATCTGGGTGTTGTGGACCATGGTCCTCGTAGTTCCTGAGTCCCTAGATACAGGGAATCCTGGTTAGGGTGCATGATCTATGTATGTGATCGTTGGGCGTTATTATTATTATTTTTAAAAAAATAACGTGATAAAAATGACTGATTCGTAACATATAACAAAACAAATCATTACATGATACACATTACTCTGCTGTCTTGGCTCGCTATCTGAAACAATTCCAACTTAAAAGCAGTACTAAAAATATCCAGTTTACTTCGAAGTTGGACATCGGAAAAATTTATATCCCAACTTTTAGTTTTATCCCATTGCAGGTTGATACAATTGAGTCTGGAGGATAATGCTCTGTACACTCGTCACTATTGTTTTTGTATCGGCTATTTAATTATTTACTTTGATTACTTATCTTGCGTCATACGTAATTAAGAGAAATGACATGAGAGATGAAATTATCATTTTTGAAAGATAAAATTTCATTTTATTAATTAAGTTATTAAAGCGAAGTTAGATACACTTTTGTTGTAATAGAAGGAGGTCCATAGGTTTGCTGAATTAATGATATGCCGATTGACTTTGTATAAGATATATTAATTAAAAAGATATTTACAAAAACCAAAATGCGGAAAATAAAATTTTCTCTAATATGTAGTCTCTATCAACAATATTCGTTGCCCCTAGCAACGAGCTGGAAAAGTTCTCTATTAGAATGGTATTGAAACTTTTTCGTGGGCCAGCACGCCACATCACCCCCCTCCAGAGACCGTCCTACGGGCGATAATATTCTGGAAAACGCACTGTTCGTCCTGATCGAGTGGTGGTCACTGGAGCGTCTCGGGTCTCAGGTGCTGCCACGGCGGGAGAATGGTCCAACTCACGAAGTATGTAGGCAGGTTTAATGCGGTCGACTGATACCGTGACTTCTTTGCCTTTTATGCGGAGCTTGAAAACTTTATCCCCTCGTTCTATCACCTCATGCGGGCCTGTATAAGCTGCTTGAAAAGATGGGTGCGAGGTGTCATCTCTTAGAAAGACGTGGGATGCTGTTGCTAAATCTTTGAAAATGAATATGGAGCGGTTATTCCCATGGTGAGAAGTTGGTAATGGCAACAAATTTTTGGCGAATGTGCGCAGTCTTTCAGTGTATACTGTCAAGTCCTCTGTGCCATCAGCCGATTGACAAAAAATGTCACCTGGGAGTCGTAGTGTCTCTCCATATACGAGTTCAGCTGGAGTCGCTTGTAAGTCTTCCTTAAATGCCGCCCGGATTCCCAGTAGTACAAGTGGAAGTGTTTCAAGCCAGCTGCTGGTCGCATGACATGTAATGGCGGCTTTAAGCTGTCTGTGGAATCTTTCGACGAGTCCATTGCATGCTGGATGGTAGGCTGTAGTTCGTCTGCGTTGAAATCCGATGATGTGGGACAAATGCTTAAAAAGTTCTGATTCAAACTGTCGACCACGATCAGTGACGATATCTTCAGGGCAGCCGAATCTGGATATCCATCCGTGAACTAAAGCTTTTGCCACTGTTTCAGCTGTTATCTCCTGTAATGGTATAGCTTCGGGCCATCGTGTGAAGCGATCTACACATGTGAGACAGTAACGATACCCTTGTGAAAGAGGTAAAGGTCCGATCAAATCTATGTGGATTTTCATGAATCTGGCTCGAGGTAAGCTGAATGATGCTAATGGAGATGAGACATGACGTGTTATTTTTGATCGTTGGCATGCTAGGCAGGAACGAGTCCACTCTCTACAATCTTTTCGCATACTAGGCCATACATAGCGTTCCGATATTAGTTTCGTCGTCGCATTTGTGCCAGGGTGGCTAAAAGAATGCAAGTTTTCGAACACTTGCCGTCGCATGTCTTTGGTCACATAAGGTCTGGCCACATTGCTGCTCTTGTCACAATAGATTTCTGTGTGAGATCCAGGCAGTTTGATTTTTGTCAAGCGCAGAGAAGTATCGCTATCCAAAAGTTGTTCTAGTTCAGGATCTGTGCTTTGTGCTTGAGCAAGCTTGGATAGATCGATGGGCTGAGTAATCTCTTCGATGCGTGATAAACTGTCAGCCACAACGTTATCCTTTCCTGAAATATGCCTGATATCTGTGGAAAACTGTGAAATAAAATCCAGATGTCTGAACTGTCTTGGTGAGCACTTTTCTTTTCGTGAATGAAATGCGAAAGTTATGGGCTTATGGTCAGTGTAAATAATAAAGTCTCTCGCCTCCACCATGTGACGAAAGTATTTTATTGCTTCGTAGATGGCGAGAAGTTCCCTGTCGTAAGGCGAGTATTTCTGTTGACATGGCGAAAGTTTTCGAGAGAAAAATGCTAAAGGTTCCCACAGGCCGTCTCTATGCTGTTGTAAAGCTGCGCCCATTGCTGTGTCTGAAGCATCAGTGACTATAGCGAGCTTCGCTTGGCAGTCTGGATGAGCAAGTAGTGCTGCTTGGCAGAGACTTTCCTTGCAGGCGATGAATGCTTTAGTAGCTTCTTCTGATAAATGCACGGGATGTGAACCTTTAACTGATCCTGTGAGCAGTGCATTCAGAGGCGCTTGATGCCGCGCTGCGTCAGGAATAAACCTTCTGTAAAAGTTCACCATTCCTAGGAATCTTCGCAGTTCTCTGACGGTTTTCGGTGGTGGGTAATTCGCAACCGCTTCTACCTTCGATGGTAATGGTTTAGTCCCAGCTGCTGAGATGCTGTGTCCTAAAAACGTTACCTCTGATACACCGAATATGCACTTGTTCGTGTTGATTACCATGCCGTATTCCTTGAGTCTGTTGAAGAGCAGATGAAGGTGCTTCTTGTGTGATTCTTCATCAGGTGAGAAGATCAAAAAATCGTCCAGAAACGGGAAGCAGAACTCTTCAAGGCCCCTAAGCATCTCGTCCACAAATCGTTGAAACGTTTGGCTGGCATTACGTAGTCCGAACGTCATGAACGGAAATTCGTATAAACCAAACGGCGTCGTGATTGCGGTCTTTGGAATATCCTCAGGGCAGACAGGAATTTGATTATAAGCTTTTACGAGATCGATAACCGAGTATACTTGACAGCCGGAGAGACAATGTGCAAAGTCATGTATGTGTCGAATGGGATAGCTGTCTGGTACGGTTCTAGCGTTGAGCATTCTGTAGTCACCGCATGGACGCCAGCCGTTATCTTTTTTAGGCGCAAGATGAAGTGGTGATGACCATGGTGACTTTGAAGGTCTGGCTGTTCCGTTCCTCAACATATCTGCAAATTCGTCTTTTGCGATTTTTAATTTATCCGGTGCTAGTCTTCGTGGTGTGCTGCTTATTGGCGGCCCTGCAGTAGTTTGTATATGATGCATGGTATTATGCTTCGGAACACGGTGGACACCGGAAGGTCGAGTAATCTCAGGGTATTCGCTTAGTATGTTATGATATACGGAATTTCCAGAAATAACTTTTACCGATGAAATGTTCCCAGTTGACTGTGCAGGTGAAGCTGGGGACGTAAGGCTTGTAGTGTTGTCGATTAAACGTTGATTTCGACAATCCACGATGAGGTTGTAAAATGATAAAAAATCCACACCTATTATGGCCTTTGTAACGTCCGCTACGATGAATCGCCAAGTAAAGTCACGGCGCAAGCCTAGGTTCAGCACTAAATGAGCGTAGCCGTAAGTAGAAATGGGTGTACCGTTTGCCGCACACAGCTCATAATTTGTTTTCTCACGACGTTCCTTGAGTGCTGATCGGGGCAAGACACATACGTCACTGCCAGTATCGATGAGAAACTGCATCTTCGTAGCGCCGTCCGTGACAAATAGGCGACCGGAAGTTTGGCAATCGGTCGTCGCCATTACCGACTGCTGTTCGCGTTTCCCGCATGGTAGTCGCATGGTTTTACGCACTTACTTGCTTCATTGCCGAACTTACTATGATACCAGCACACAGGAAATTTTCTATAGTTCGACTGTGATCGTGTGGAGCTAGAACGACCGCGCGTTTTCTTGTTTGAACGATTCGGTGCACGTGAATGCCGGTTCACCTGCGCAGTTAGAGCTTGCACTTGTTTGGTAAGTTCAGCAATCTGTTGGTTCATGGCGTCTAAAGAGCTTCCTGGTATGGCACTTGATGTTGATGCTACGTGCGCTGTAGGCGAAACAACGTCATGTATGCGGTCAGCGAGATCTGCGAGCGCTTCCAGTGAAGACGTCATCTGCGAAGCGATTATCGTTTGCGTGCTACTTGGTAAGCTACTAGTCCAGATAGTACGTAAAAAATCTTCGGGAACTCCAGGTCCAGCCAAATGTTGCAAATGTCTTAGAAACTGAGATGGCTTACGGTCTCCAAGTTCTGCGTGCATAAGTAATTGCTTGACCTTCTTTTCTCGTGACGCGGACAGTCGTTTGATAAGTTCCGACTTCAATTTTTCATACCTGTTGGTGTCGGGCGGGTTGATGATTATATCTTCCACCTCAGAAGCATACTGCGGGTCTAGTTGGCCGATAACGTAGAAAAACTTCGTATTGTCCGTAGTAATGTTCGATATCGCGAATTGGCCCTCAATCTGCGCGAACCAAATGGCCGGCTTTTCAGGCCAAAACGGCGGAATGCGCACGCCCACACGACAAATATCTTCGTTCTTATCGGTTGAGAGCGACATCTTTATGTGAATCAGTATCAGAATTATCGCAATCAGCAACAAAATCAAAATCACACACATTTACTGCAAACGTGGACTTTCGGTTCAAAACAGGTCACCAGTAAAGCGAAGTTAGATACACTTTTGTTGTAATAGAAGGAGGTCCATAGGTTTGCTGAATTAATGATATGCCGATTGACTTTGTATAAGATATATTAATTAAAAAGATATTTACAAAAACCAAAATGCGGAAAATAAAATTTTCTCTAATATGTAGTCTCTATCAACAATATTCGTTGCCCCTAGCAACGAGCTGGAAAAGTTCTCTATTAGAATGGTATTGAAACTTTTTCGTGGGCCAGCACGCCACATTATCAATTTTTGAACTCTAATAATATGTAGTAACAAATTGATCAATCTTATTTGTATAAAGTTTAAAAAGAAAAATAACTAAATGCACGACGAGTAAAATGCTTAGAATTCAGAATACCAAAAAATAATAGAATGTGACAGGGAATTTTGGCGGGAAAGCGAAAAAGATTGCGTCACCGCATTGTATTATTTTCCAAAACTTGTGTTATTTTCAGTGTTAGTGCATACAATTGGGGGCCTTCTATCCGTTAAGTGGATTACAGGCGTGAGTGTGGGAAAATGATATAATGATGGTGAAATGTTTATTTTTGTGTTGTTTCCAAAACTCCATAGAAGCTTCAAGTTGCCACCACTTTACTAGGAGTATGACTTACTATGACTTGACTTGATGACTTCGACTATGACTAGACACATATTTGCGTGAAATATCATTAACTTGATAAATTATCAATTACTTGACATGTAACGGAACAGAAGTCCCGTAACGTCACAAATATAGTAAAGATTAAATATTGAATAAATATACTAATGAAATCAAGTAAAATAATCCCATAATAAGTTCAAGGTCACAGGACGCTAGAAAACTATATATGAAATATATGCAGAAACAATTCACTGAGATTTATGAACATCTACAAATACTAGAATATTTAAATCAATAAGAAATGTATCAAAATAAATTAAATTAGTTTTACACTAATTCTATTCAAATAGTTGATTAATGCATTTAAGTAATTAAATGAACAATAAATAAAACATAATAAATAAGTTCCATTCACATAATATTACCGGAGCATTAAAGTATCTATGTCTTGAAACGGAAATTGCTACGAAAACGAAAAATAGCGAAACCATTAATAAAACTACATCGTAATAAAGAAAAGTTCTTAAAACCGCCAAATACCTAAAGATATGTACGTCGCGGAATTTGAATTAGACCTTTGTCGTGATAATTCCCCATCCGTCTAAAAATAATATAATCTGTGACAAAAATGTATCGGTTAGAAGTGCAAGAAACACCGGAGATAGCAATAAAGCCGCGAAATGTCGGGTGGAGCGTGAGAGTGAGAAGAGAAGAGCCAGAGTTGTAAACGTTAGAAGGAGATGATGAGATTGGTCGGAAAGGAATTTGGACAGTGAGCGGGAAGCGATGGCGGGGGAAAAAAAGAGTAGGTCGCGTGGAAAGAAAACAAATAGGATTTTTACGTTTGCTTGTACTCGGTGCATCGAGTTATTCGCATAATCTTCGTAATTACGAATATTTAGTCATTAACGTGTGAAATTTGTGATCTCTTCGAATAGAACGGAGGATTGTGCGTTCCTCGTAGGAGTAGATCGGATCGGAGCATATTTTTAGGTTAAGTACTATTTTCAACAATTCACTGATTTGGTTATTAACTCCAGAAATTGTGATCCCTTAATGTTTTAGGTGCGTTAAAAGCTAGATGTCCTCTCTCGTTTCCTAAGAGTGGTGTGTAAGTGAAATTTGTGTTTTGTGATAATACAAGTGGGGTCAGTCATCGGTAAGTCGAGGTACACGCCATGGTAAATCATTATAAATAAAATACTAAAATATAAACATTCCAAATAATCCAAGTAATATACACAGTGAAACGTAATTATAATAAATAATTTCCAGTAAAATAATATAATGTCGTAACAAACAATATCTGAATAAATACTATTCAAAACAAACAATATTAAATAAAATCATAATCTTTATGAAATGTCATGCTTACTCAGAGTAATTATTTATGCATACATACATAGCTTATTATTATTATAATTCTGGTAACAAATAATTGTTATTAATCAGATGGGTTTGTATCTGTGTTATCAAATCTGAAGGTTGGAACTTGGTTAAAGATCTGGATTCACTAAATCTAATATGCTCCATAAAAGTGGGCTATATCTACTGACTACTTTGATAAAGTCTGTTTGCACATTGGGTCTTGCGGAGCCGTACCCTGAGGTTTCTCTATGCTGTACAGATTAGAGAGCTTCTTCTTCATTTGTGTAATTGATGGATTTTATCATGGATTTTATATAATATAAATCTACCTGCAATAGTATTCTGGATCTGAACTCGGGGACAACCTTAGATGGTTTAACCTGACCAAATCAATCTAATTAAAGATTGTTTTAAATTCAACATACATCTAATAAATGACTGGTTATGTCATGAATTATCATATGGATATAAGTAAATATCCTGATAATTTTGTAATCTAGCTGGGTATGGCTTGATTACCTATATAAAAGTAACTAATGGCTGGTAATGTCATGAATTATCATATGGATATAAGTAAATATCCTGATAATCTTGTAATCTAGCTGGGTATGGCTTGATTACCTATATAAAATAACTAATGGCTGGTAATGCCATGATATTATCATTTGGATATAAGTAAATATCCTGATAATCTTGTAATCTAGCTGGGTATGGCTTGATTACCTATATAAAATAACTAATGGCTGGTAATACCATGATATTTCATAAGAATATAAATAAATGTCCTAAAAATCTTATTTAATCGGATTTATGTACTTAACTGTATGCTTTTCAAATATTATTGACCATTGCATTATACAAACGGTAATTTGTCATGAATAAAAGTTAGATTTTATAAACTTGGTTCGTAAAATTTTTGTTTGATAGATGGATAGATAGATAGATAAACACTTTATTGTACACCATAAAAAAGAAAACAATTTACAAAAAGAAAAAACTTACATAGTAAACTAGTACTAGTACAACAGGCGGTCTTATCGCTTAGAGCGATCTCTTCCAGACAACCTTTGAATCGGAGGAATCTGTTTGTTTTAGTTTTTCGGGCATAAATAAAATGATGCTTTACCTTTCCTGTAAGGTTTGATAGTCTCAGTTAGCATTAACTCTGTCTTTTAATCTATTTACTTGTCCTGCCGCGGGAATTGAAACCGCCGTCTCCAGGTTATGAGCCCACCCGCTCCACCACCACAGCACAGAGGCTGTCTGTCTCATTGTCTGCATAGGCCTTTCGGAGTTTTGGCGGGAAAGCGAAAAAGATTGCGTCACTTCTTTGTATTATTTTCTAAAACTTGTGTTATTTTCAGTGTTAGTGCATAAAATTGGTGGAATTCTATTCGTCAAGTGCTGGATTACAGGCGCGAGTGTGAGAAAATGGTATAATGATGGTGAAACGTTTCTTTTCGTGTGGTTTCCAAAACTCCATAGAAGCTTCAAGTAAAGTTGCCACCCCTTTACTAGGAGTATGACTTTGACTAGACTATGACTTGACTTGATGACTTCGACTGTGACTTGACACATATTTGCGTGAAATATCATTAACTTGATAAATTATCAATTACTTGACACTGGCTAAATACACAATAGTGTGGAGGCAAAACATTAAAAAAAAAAATAGGACATTCTTAATTCAAATTTTAGTTCTACTATAATCATATCGTCCCATCAGCTTATCTAATCACAGATAAACACATGCAAACATGCGACGTATTCAAAATAAGTTTTATGACGTCATAAAACTGGGGTCACTCACCATCATGAAATTGGTAAGGATGGGAATTTTCCCTTGATAATAATACATTTATGAGTCCGATTTCTTGGAGATGAATTTTGATGGGTTGTTTTATGAGCCCTGGAAAGGATCACATTTGTACTGAAAAGACATTTTGCCGTTACATTCGAGATACTTGAATAAATCGGCTAAGCCGGATATTTATAGCCTTTTATTCCGCTGACAAACAAATTCAGCAATTGACAGAAATTGGTAGGAGGTGAGCGTGATGCTCATAAAAACGATTAATTTTTTTAATCTTTTTTTTTGGCTCCACACTTTTGTGTATTTAGCCAGTGTCAAGTAATTCATAATTTCTCAAGTTAATCAATATGTGTATATGTGTCAAGTCAAGCCAAGTCACAGTCCAAGTCATCAAGTTAAGTATAGTCTAGTCCAGTCATACTCCTGGTAAAGTGGTGGCAACTTTAGCAGAAGTTTCTATGTAGTTTAGGAAACAACACGAAAAGAAACGTTTCACCATCATAATACCACTTTCCTACACTCATGCCTGACGAATAAAATGCCACCAATTTTATGCATCAACACTGAAAATAACACAAGTTTTGGAAAATAATACAATGCGGAGACGCAATCTTTTTCGCTTTCTCGCCAAAACTCCGGGTGTTATATTGTATGCTAAGTAAGTTTTTACAAAACAAAAAGTATTTAAGTATTATATCAGTTATCTGGTTCTCATAGTACAAGCTTTGCTTAGTTTAGGACTAGATGGCGCTATGTGAAATATACTCATTGGTTTTCTCGGTGGTGTACGCACAATTAGAAATAAGTACTTATGTTTATGTGTTATTGGCTGTATTGTCCGCCCTGTATTATATATATGTTCATGTTAATAATAGGCTTAATTAATAAATATAAAAAATAATCTAACAAAAAGCACGGACCCAGGTGTCTGTGGAAACACAGTATAAAAAAAATAAAAAAATTTACTCATTTATTTTATCTCGCGGCGTGCATGCTAGTCGAACTGAACCAAATCTCTACAGCTAACTAACACTACTTGGCACAAACGCAACCAACAAAAATAATGGGCAAATGCAAATATTATAGCCTCTCGGAACTCGTGGACTCTTGCATTCTGAATGGGCAGTTAATGCAATAAATATACGAGGTTATGCATCTTCTCGCATAATCTGGCGCGGGGTTAAACTGGATCGTTAGTTCGGAGATTTATGAAGTGTTTATTTTAACTTTATTATGGTTTTATGTATCTGAATATTATATTAAACAAATGATTCCATTTTCATTGTATTGAATTTGAAAGCTAAGTAAAGAGTTGATTTTAAAAATTTAAGATCCGTATTGTAGAACGATGCTCAGTCATCGATCGGTGCTCAAGCAGAGATTTCATTCACTACTTGAACACTTTATGAATGAAATCTCTGCTTGAGCACCGATCGATGACTGAGCATTGTTCTGTAATACGGACCTTAGAATCATAAATGTTATTCTAAAAAATTGGCCACAATCATACTGAACTTTATTGAAATACGTACAGCAATTTCGTGATGCGTGTTCAAAGGGACGGAGAGACAAATGAAAAAATATTGTTATTGCTTCTATATCGGTACAAAAACGAACTCAACAAAAAATTCAACATATATTCTTATATATATTCAATATATTCTAACTGGCCTGATAGCTCAGTTGGTGCCCCTGCCTTCTGAATTGTGGGTTGAGGGTTCGATTCCCACTCAAGACAAACATTTGTGTGATGAACATAGGTGTTTGTTCTGTGTCTGGGTGTTATATTGTATTCTATGTATGCATTTACAAACAATAAGTATCTAAGTATTGTATCAGTTATCTGGGTCCCATAGTACAAGCTTTGCTTAGTTTGGGGCTAGATGGCGATGTGTAAAATGTCCAGTTATTTATTTATTTATTTATTATTGATCTAGTCTAGTTACAGTTTTATATATATATATATAGATGACAAAAGTCGATCTGGCGACTCAATCTCGACAAAACAATCTAAACGACATGTACTGGAGAATTTTGAAAATCTTTTTTCTTCTTTACTTTCTTTGAAAATCTTTTTTCTTCTTACTTCTTTATCGAGAGAAGAAAAAAAATATTTTGTCTTTTGTCTGTCTGTCCCTTTGAGCACGCATCACGAAACTACTGTACAGATTTTAATAAAATTTTGTATGATTATAGCAAATTTTTTAGAATAACATTTATGATACTTAAATTATTCAAAATCAAGTCTTTTGATCGCTTTTAAATTCAAAGCAATAAAAATGGATTTTTGTTATTAATTTCATGTAAATATACCATATATCTACATGAATAGTATCCTATCTCCTTCCCCAAACTGTTTCCTTACCAAACTTAGAATCCAATAGGTTATTTTTTGGAAAGCTAACAAACAGATAGACAAATAAAAATAAGTACTTTCAAATATATAACTTACAAGTTGCGCCCCGCGGTTGTAGGGTTACCCCTACGCCTTTGTGCTCAGTAGCACACTTTTCTTAATGAATAATTTCAGTTCTTTATGATATTTTTATAGCTTTTGGTTTTTAATTTTGTTTCTTCTGTAAAGCATAATCTGAACGTTCCTTGTAGGCTCCTGAAAAGTTCATAACACTTATACTACTTGTAATAAGACAATACTTTGTTTCCTTGGTCATTGTGAATAAAATGTTGTGCTCTAAAATTGTACTTAAAGCCTTTGGTATGGGTTATTTTGGCGGTGGATCGGTAGATATAGATCACAGGAACATCTACGTGTCGTTTCCCTAAGTTTTTCCTTAAATTAAGGGTGTTTCAGAAAAAAATAACTTTTTCATATTACCTCACAGATCTTCACCAAATTTTCACTGGTGCTGAAGCGGATTTTAATATGGCTTTTCATTGCATTTTTGTAGTGATTCTTCCAGTAGGAGCACTAAAAATAACGATTTTAATGTTTGTTTACTTTTTGGACAGATGTCCTCTATTGACTTTTTTAATTCCCTGAAAGAGATTCTTACGAGAGTTTTCATGAATTTACGACATTTTAAGGTTAGGTTGTTTAGGATTTTGTATTAGTCTTTGCTCATCGACCTATTTTAATGCTAGCTGATATGATATGATATTAATCAGCTAGCATTAAAATAGGTCGATAGGTTGATTTGAAAATTTGACAATTATTAAATTGTGACAGGATTTCAAATATTTCGTTCTCTCGATTTTCAAGGATTTTGTCTGTTGTTTTGGTGACTGCGTAAGGCTTTATAAAACTGAAAATAGCCACGCGAGGGCAGTCTTCCTCTGGACTTTACCACTAAATTATATTCCGAACATAACTATATTCTTTAATCTGAACAGTGTAACTGAAGTGTACTTGGTGCTGCCGTGCAAGTGGCACTCTGTGTGGCCACGGATAGGCAGTTTTCCATCCTAAGTTTCTCTCCGCTTCGCCTATCTCTACGTGACGGTTGCGGACCACCCTGCTTAAACCAGGCCTTAAGCGGTGGCACTCTCCGCCAGTGACGGCGGCCTGCAGTGGGATTTGGGCGTGAACAGTTGTGGCATGCTGTCACGACTGCCGCAGTGTAACTGGGTGTTATAACGACCTTTTCATTAGCAGGTGGCTTTCTGTGACGGCTGCCCGCCGTGTTGCTAAGCTCGGCACAAGCAGCGGTCATTCGCTGCGCCTCTGCACGTCTCCCTGCAGCTACATCGACTCCAGGGTGTGCTTCGGGTCCACACTTTGCTTCATCATCTGCATGCTCAACTTCCAGTCTTCGCTTCCTCATCTCCAAATTAACTCGGTTACGTTACATTATATATATATTTTAGGAACTTAATTTAAAATTCAGGGCATACTATAAATAGGGGTGTATCGTAATCGTATATTCTCAAATCGATGTTATTTTCTATTAGTTTAATTTCTTAGCGATTGCAAACTAAACATGCTCTGGTCGTTGAGTAATGGAAAGAACGACAAGCACAATGAAAGACTTGTGCTAGCTGGCTTCCTGGGGTAAGGTCTCAAGAAACCACTGAAGAAAACCATCATCAAGCTTTAATCGATTGCCCGCCAAACAATCGATTCGCGCCATCGCTGCCTAGTCTGTGCGCGCGCGCTTCAACGCTAGTCTGTGCAACGGGCCCATATATCGTCGTGAATGCCGGCCGGCGCTGTTCGAAATAAATCGTTATAAAAATTAATCAAAATTTCACGGATATTTTACACACGGAACTTTATTGTGACGTTAATAACAGTGTGGTGTGAGTTGCCAACGCTTCTGGGACCGATCTGGTAAGTCGGCTTGTATTGTCTAATTTCTTTTATTCGACGAAAAACTGTGTGCCTTGCAATCGCTTTGAAATCTAAATATGATTTCATCCCTTATGTTACAAGGGAACTAACCGTTCCCCTAACATTGTTTGGTGCCGAAACCAGGGAACTTTTAGATTCTTTTAAAGGTAAACGTAAAATTTAGCAGATATTTCATTATCTTTCGTCATTTGCACAAAAGGTTTACCATACGTAAACCATATTTAATCGTTTCGAATCACGTTAGGTATTGTAGATTTTTCTCAAGTATATGAACAATCCGATAGAATTCATCATCTAGTTTATATCCGTGTATTAATTTTTGTTCTAATCTTAATTTTTATGAAGAAACTAATAAACATTCCAATCCGTTCAGCTAAGACAATTTGCATTACGTACCCGGCCATTTTCTTAGGTACCTACATCTCGTATCATACGTTGTTTATTACTTCATTCGGACAGCCCGTTCGTAATTATCGTCAATTCTATTCATTTACAGTGTTTTGTATTAATTCTATTCAGAATTGTTGTTCAGTACGTTGTTGGTACATGCAAATTATCGTTCGTACTATTCAGTGCATGTGTTGACAAGTACATTTTAAATTTTTAACGTCACAACAATTAACTTTGTAGGTAAACCAGCTGTTATCTACTCATCCGTATTCGTGTATCTACAAAACAATTCGAACCGTTCATCAATAGTATTTTTGTTTTAAGAATAGTAATCGTAACTCTTAGGGTACCGTAAACAAATTAATCGATTCAGTCGGTAACTTTATTTTTCTATTTTTCCTTTAATATCGATTATTGTGGATTTAAATATCAATTCTAAACATGTCTTTTGTACCTAAACGTGGCCATCTTTCCAAGAAAACTAAAACTAAATCTATGGAGTCTTGTGGCCTATCGAATACAGACTTGCCGGTTTTGCGTCGTAAGCGAACTTTAGCACTTAACCGATTGCGAAAAACTTGAAAAGTTGCTCAAAAAGCAGAAGCAGATCCTTCTTGTATGGAAGAGTTTCTTGCTCATCATTCGATGTTGAAGAAAAACTCGGATAATTTTGAAAAGGCGCATCTAGACATATTGTCTGTTATTGACGCAGATTCCGACGCGGATGATGAAGATTCTATTCGTTGTACCTTCGACGATATTCTCTTTAAAATAATCGCGATTCATCGAGCGCTTATTCAGTCTTCGTCTACTCTTGCGGCATCATCCACGATGCAACCAGCGTCAGCAGCGTCAACTATTAAACTACCGAAAATTGATCCGCCGAAGTTTTCCGGCAACATTAAAGAATGGCCTATGTTCTACGATGCGTTCAATTCGCTTATTCATTTGAATGAATCTCTATCGGACTCTGATCGGATGCACTATCTTCGAGCAAGTTTATTCGGGGACGCGTTGGGACTTATTCGCACGTTTCCTATGCAAGGCGCGTATTATCAGGAAGCGTATAGGACAATAGTAGCTCGTTATCGTGATAAACGTGAACTCGCCTTCACTTGTTGGCGAGAAATGCAAAATATTAACTTGAAGGTGAACTCGCCTACCGAATTTAGACACGTGATAGATCTTTTTAATGAAAACTTAACTATTCTAAAAGGTCTTAACTTACCGACTGACCAATGGGACTTAGTACTTTGTTACCACTTGTTATCGAAACTAGATTCGAAGACGCGCTGTGCTTTCGAACAAGCGCATCCGTCATCGGAACTACCGCGCTATAACGCCCTAAAGGTTTTCTATTGGCGACTATGCCGCAACACCCGAAAGTAGTTCACAGGGTAAGCAATGCATCGGTGACACCTCCTCCGGTGTTACAGATGTCCATAGGCTACGGTGACCACTTCCCATCAGGTGGGCCGTACGCTTGTTTGCTCCCTTTATAATAAAAAAAAAAAAAAAAAAAAAAAAAAAAAAAAAAAAAAAAAAAAGTAGCAAATTAAAAATTCAAAAACTGCACTTGCACTTGTTTTATTTAACTGAAGGTAGATACATAAAATATTATAGTAGGCAACGCGCGTCGTGCGTGGAGGTGGCGCAAACGACGACTGACTGTTCCGAAGGTGGGTAGGTAGCTGCCCCCTACCTCAACACGCACCCCGCGCGTTGCCTTTAACAATATGAAATAAAATGTGAACCTCCCTTTTTAAAGTCGGGCAAACCGCTTGATAGTGGCGCGTCGCCAACATTCTCCACCCCAGTGGCGCATCAGCGGCACTCATTCTCAACGGGTATTCGAGCGACGCGCGCAGCAGATCTAATAAGACCACCAGACTTCGTCTTAATCCGTATCTTTCTTACTCGACCATAGGTACTCGGAAAAACTTCTTCGACTATGCCTCTTGGCCACAGGTTGCGGGGACTATCAGGGTCTACAACAAGTACAAGGTCACCGACCTGTAGATTTCTCTGCTCTTCTTGCCATTTCGGGCGTGGTAACATGTCGTCCGTGGTCTGCAGCGTGCCGTGCGCGAGGTGCAGCCGGCGGCCCCGCGGGGCGGGCGGCGCGGCGGGCGCACACCACTGCACCACGCGCCCGAGGACGGGCACGCGCCGCAGGAGCCCCTCCCGCCACAGGCGCTCCGCGTTCTCACGCTCTATGTCCGCTTGAGCCTCTTCTATGCCCTTCTTTAAAACTTCAGTCATGTTGGTGAGTGCTCGGGAACTGTCTTCGACCTCTTTCCCGGCGTTTAGAACCAGCTCCAGCAGCTCATCTATGTCCATGTCAGCTGTCACCATGCCGAACCTGACGCAAGCCATCCCGTCTTCCGCGTCTCCGCAGGAGAACGCCCCGTCGGTGACCTTGAGCGCGTCCACAAGCTGCCTGTTCAGTGCGTCCAGTTCCTCCGCACTGGCTTCCTCCCACCCCGCCGGGACGTAGCGCACTCCACCCAACCCCGCCCAGCCCGGCACGTGCTGCAGCCGCAGGCGAGGCGCGGCGGCCACGCGCGCGAGGAAGGGCTCCCGGAGCGCCACCGTGGCGTGCAGCACGTGCAGCTGCGCCTCCAGGGCCGCGCTCAGCCTCTCCGCGACCGCCTCGGCGCTCGCCTCGCGCGCCGCCGCGCCCTCCAGCGGGCAGTAGCGCAACACTACCCCGTGGGCTTCCGTTTCGCATACTTCTATACTTATCATATCGCTTTCCCGTTGTAAAACCTGCCCGAGCCACGAGTTGAGCTTGTCGTAGAACGGCGGCGGCTTGCCGGCCCCCACGTCGCCCGGCGCGAACTGGAACACGACACACGTCGACGCTTGGCTCACTGCTTCAGCAATGTCTAGATTTGGCGGCTCATCTCCACCGGGTCTTTCACTCAGCATCCGCAGGCCGGCGGCGGCGGCGGCGCGGTGCGCGGCGCGCGCGGCCCGCAGCGCGGCGGCGAGGCGGGCCGCCAGCCGCCGCGCGCCCGCGGCCCGCACGCACGTCCACAGCGGCAGCGCGGGCAGCCGCCCCCCGCCCCCCGCCAGCCCCGCCAGCGCGGTCAGCGCTCCCTCGCGGCTGCCCGCCGGATTAACTCCTTTTGCCTGGTCGTTAGCAGTTGTGATTGGCTCTGGTATATCACGGAACCGACATCCAGTGGTCGCGCATGTTTAGTCCACTTAGCACGCTGAGTCAACGATTGAAGATATTCGTTCTTCCATCGTTTCCAAAAATCTTGTTGAAAACGTTGGATGAGCTGCCACCGCCCTAAACGCGTTATATTAACGGAGGTGAGATCGTCATCGGGCACAGACGTTAAGGGCTCTAAAGTTAAAAAATGACCCGGTGTAAGAACCGCGAAGTCATTCGGATCTGAACTCAACGGGTAAAGCGGTCTTGAATTAAGAATTGATTCGATTTGTACGAATAAAGTGAAAAGTTCGTCTAATGTTAATGATTGATTGCCAACGACGCGATAAAGAAGTGACTTGACTGCCTTCACTTGTATTTCCCAAACACCACCGAAGTGAGGGCTTGAGGGCGGATTGAATTTAAATTCGATTTGTTCGCTACGCGACGCCTCTTGCATGAGTGAAGAAAGCTCACGATGAGCGCCGATAAAATTAGTACCTCGATCGGAGCAAATGGTAGAAACGCGGCCGCGACGACCAACGAAACGTCGAAGGGCGGCGATAAAAGCGTCAGAAGTTAAATCGGAAGCTACTTCTAAGTGGACTGCTTTAGTCGTAAAGCAAACGAAAAGGCAAAGATAGGCTTTGCTAATCTTAGCGCCACGATGCTTGCCCGATTTAATGCGGAAAGCGCCAGCATAGTCGATACCGACGACACTGAATGGTTTTACTTGGTTAACGCGAATTGAGGGCAAGTCACTCATAAACGGCTCAAGTGGGTTAGGATTTGTTTTGAAGCATCTAAGACACTTAGAAACACGATGTCGAATGGCTCGTTTTGCGGAAAGAATCCAGAATTGTTGACTAACTAAGTAATGTAAGGTATTGATTCCAGGGTGACAGGTTTCACGATGGAACGCGTCTATTATCATGTAAGTCAACGAAGCCTGTTGAAGGAGCAAAGCAGGGTGCTTATGAGAGTATTCCAATCCAGATCTCGAAAGCCTACCTCCTACTCTGAGAACTCCAAAGCTCAATGAAAGGGTTCAGTTTTCGCATTTGTTTTGAAAGAAGTTTACCTTCTTTCAAACGTTTGATTTCGTCAGAAAAATAAAGAAACTGTGTACGCTTCACAATTATCAATAACGCGTGATGAAGTTCTGCACGATTTAAGGGTAAGTCAGAACGGCGATTTGATTTATTTCGCAGATTATTGATATAACGAATACACAGTCCGACGATTCGTTGAATTTTACGGATTGATGAAAACCGAGTCATTAGAAGGTCGATAGGATGCGTCGGTGCATCATTTGTGAGAAGAACTTGCACCTTTTCTTCAGCACGAAGTTCCTCATCAGAAGGATCTGAAATGGAGCAAGGCCAAGACTGAACGTCTTCAGTAAGCCAATTAGGCCCCGCCCACCATAACGCATTTTTGACAAGTTCTGCTGGTGTTTGACCACGGGAAGCAATGTCTCCGGGATTGTCAGCTGACGGCACATGACGCCAACTCGCACCAGGAACTGCATCCTGAATGTGATTTACACGGTTCGCTACGAACGTTTTCCAGCGAATTGAAGGCGATCGAATCCATGAAAGCGTGACAGTTGAATCTGACCACGCGGTCATAGCTGAAATGGGGAGAAGAGGTTTATACACCTCATTAACGAATTTGAGAAGGTCTGCTAAAAGAACGGCAGCACAAAGTTCAAGTCTTGGTAGGGAAACCACTTTGATAGGAGCGACCCTAGCTTTCGACATCACGAAGAAAACCTTGACATTTTCATGAATGTCAAGAACGCGTATGTACACCACACCACCAAAACCACGCATGGAGCTGTCTGCAAACCCATGAATTTCGCACGATTTGATTTGAGAAACGGATAGATGACGCGGAATTCTTAAGTTTTGAATCAAAGGTAGTTCGTTGGTGTAGCGATTCCATTCACGTTTAATATCCTCTGGAGGTTCCTCATCCCAGGAAACTCCCAGTACCCATAGCTTCTGAACCAGATATTTGGCACAGAAGGTAAGGGGGAAAGAAACCCAAGAGGATCGTAAACGCGCGCGAGTTCGCTAAGGATGTTACGTTTCCTACAAACACGATCGTGGGCCTTGACTTCGAATACGAAGTGGTCGGCGTGAGATTCCCATTTTAAACCCAATATTTTGAGTGTGTTGGATTTCTCAACATCCATCGAAACATTGTCCGTGAGACAGTGCTCTGGAGGAAGATCAGCGAGTAACTTTGGTTCGTTACTAGCCCACTTACGCAACTCCATGTGACCCCGTTGAAGAAGTTCGATAACTTCTGCCATAGTTTGAGAAGCCTGATTTATTTCGGAACACCCTGTTACAACATCGTCAATATACACGTCAGTCGTTACAACGGATTTAGCAAGAGATAGATCACTACCTTCGTCATCGACGAGTTGTTTGACGGTACGACACGCAAGGAAAGGGGCAGATGAGACACCGTAGGTAACGGTATTCAGACGGTATTCTAAAATCGGTTGTGAGGGATGACATCTCCAGAAAATTCTCTGATAATCACGATGTTTCTCGCTCACCAAAATCTGCCGATACATTTTGCAAACGTCAGCGGTAAACACAACTGCATGTACCCGAAACCTCAAAAGAATTTCCAAAATGTTGGCCTGCAACTTTGGACCGATAAGTAGTGTCTCGTTCAAGGATTCGCCAGTAAGAGCGTCCTTGTGCGATGCGTCGAACACTACACGTAGTTTCGTACTTGCGCTGTCAGGTCGTAGAACACAATGATGTGGGATGTAATACTTTCCTTTAAGCAAATCCTTTGCAGGCACAGGACTCATGTGACCACACTGGAGATACTCCGCCATGAAACTCGAGTATTGTTCGTGAAGAATCGAATCGGTGGAAAGCTTACGCTCTAACGAACGAAAACGCCGTAAGGCCGTTTCTCGTGACCCTAAGAATACAGGCTCTTCATCCTTTTTGAACGGCAAAGCAACGCTGTAACGTCCGCTTGAATCACGAGTTGTAGTATCACAATAAATTTGTTCACATCTACTATCCGCCGCAGTCATTTTATTAACGCAGGGAAGATCGTCTATCTCCCAAAACTTCTTGACTTCCTGAAAAAGCTGGTCATCTGAAACGAAAAACGAATTTATATTGTCCTCTGTCTGGTTCTCACCAACACTTCCTAAAAGAAGCCAGCCGAACACAGAGTTCAACGCCGACGGTTGCTGCGGGCCTCCGCTCACACTTCCGGGTAGAATTAGAGAGGGGAAAATCTCAGCACCGAGAAGAATATCGATCGGACCAGGTTTATCACATTCTGGATCAGCCAGATTAGATTAGATTAGACTAATAATACAATATTATCATCACTGTTTTGCTCAGCATGGGAGATGCACCGGCCGCCGACTCGGAGTCCAGTAAACCAAGCCCCGCAAGTGGGGCACTGCCAGACTTGGACCGGCGTCCCTTCGGCAGTCTACTATTTCAAGTATCGGAAGTAGTCGGCCGTTTAGAAGCTGGTGTAAACGCTCAAGATGCGGAGGAAGAAGAAAAAAAGCCGAAACCGCGCAAAATTAGCGCTGACTTCTTCGAGCCCGAGGAGACTGGAATGGACGATATTTTGAAAGTTTTGGAAGACCTAGTGCTAAAGACTGACCCTAGTTGTGATAGTATGGACCCGCCGCTGCTGCCGACGGATGCAGTGACGCGCGCGGCAATATTATCCCATAGTATTTGTGCGTTATTCGGGCGATTAGAGAGAGGTCATGCAGCCAGACTTGGGGCGCACGTTGCGGCTGAAACAACGCGATGGTTATCACATATGTTCAGATTATCTGACTATCATGTATATTACCATCAAGAACAAATGGAAGGATTGGTGAAGGTCACAAAAATGTTGCTACATCATAGGTACCCTCGCTACTTAGAAGATGGAGCGTTTGCCTTCGTAAATCGGCTGCTTTGCATCTACAGCTGTGTAGCGAGCCCACTGAATGTAGTCCAGCATCTGTGCAGGCAGCTAGGGTTGCCACTTGCCTGCGTCCGGCCAGTTCCACTCCATCCTTCGGGTCGAGGAATGGACACAGACGCTTTATCCAAGCTATGCGATGAAGACGTAGCTGCAAATTGCACCCCCCTACTGGTGCTAGGGGAGGCGGGAGTGCCACCCCTAGGGTGCGGGTCTCACATCCCCTCCCTAGGCATCATATGTTATAGGAAAGGACTGTATCTACACTTAAGGGGGTATGCCTTGGCTTTGCCAGCTGCTATTAATAGAGATCAGAGTTTCAGTGTGGCAGACTCTGTCACACTAACACCGGGACCTTGGTTCGGGGTGCCAGGCCTTCCGGCTGTTACATTTTACAAAATACCAGAGCCAATCACAACTGCTAACGACCAGGCAAAAGGAGTTAATCCGGCGGGCAGCCGCCCCCCGCCCCCCGCCAGCCCCGCCAGCGCGGTCAGCGCTCCCTCGCGGCTGCCCGCCGGATTAACTCCTTTTGCCTGGTCGTTAGCAGTTGTGATTGGCTCTGGTATTTTGTAAAATGTAACAGCCGGAAGGCCTGGCACCCCGAACCAAGGTCCCGGTGTTAGTGTGACAGAGTCTGCCACACTGAAACTCTGATCTCTATTAATAGCAGCTGGCAAAGCCAAGGCATACCCCCTTAAGTGTAGATACAGTCCTTTCCTATAACATATGATGCCTAGGGAGGGGATGTGAGACCCGCACCCTAGGGGTGGCACTCCCGCCTCCCCTAGCACCAGTAGGGGGGTGCGATTTGCAGCTACGTCTTCATCGCATAGCTTGGATAAAGCGTCTGTGTCCATTCCTCGACCCGAAGGATGGACTGGAACTGGCCGGACGCAGGCAAGTGGCAACCCTAGCTGCCTGCACAGATGCTGGACTACATTCAGTGGGCTCGCTACACAGCTGTAGATGCAAAGCAGCCGATTTACGAAGGCAAACGCTCCATCTTCTAAGTAGCGAGGGTACCTATGATGTAGCAACATTTTTGTGACCTTCACCAATCCTTCCATTTGTTCTTGATGGTAATATACATGATAGTCAGATAATCTGAACATATGTGATAACCATCGCGTTGTTTCAGCCGCAACGTGCGCCCCAAGTCTGGCTGCATGACCTCTCTCTAATCGCCCGAATAACGCACAAATACTATGGGATAATATTGCCGCGCGCGTCACTGCATCCGTCGGCAGCAGCGGCGGGTCCATACTATCACAACTAGGGTCAGTCTTTAGCACTAGGTCTTCCAAAACTTTCAAAATATCGTCCATTCCAGTCTCCTCGGGCTCGAAGAAGTCAGCGCTAATTTTGCGCGGTTTCGGCTTTTTTTCTTCTTCCTCCGCATCTTGAGCGTTTACACCAGCTTCTAAACGGCCGACTACTTCCGATACTTGAAATAGTAGACTGCCGAAGGGACGCCGGTCCAAGTCTGGCAGTGCCCCACTTGCGGGGCTTGGTTTACTGGACTCCGAGTCGGCGGCCGGTGCATCTCCCATGCTGAGCAAAACAGTGATGATAATATTGTATTATTAGTCTAATCTAATCTAATCTGGCTGATCCAGAATGTGATAAACCTGGTCCGATCGATATTCTTCTCGGTGCTGAGATTTTCCCCTCTCTAATTCTACCCGGAAGTGTGAGCGGAGGCCCGCAGCAACCGTCGGCGTTGAACTCTGTGTTCGGCTGGCTTCTTTTAGGAAGTGTTGGTGAGAACCAGACAGAGGACAATATAAATTCGTTTTTCGTTTCAGATGACCAGCTTTTTCAGGAAGTCAAGAAGTTTTGGGAGATAGACGATCTTCCCTGCGTTAATAAAATGACTGCGGCGGATAGTAGATGTGAACAAATTTATTGTGATACTACAACTCGTGATTCAAGCGGACGTTACAGCGTTGCTTTGCCGTTCAAAAAGGATGAAGAGCCTGTATTCTTAGGGTCACGAGAAACGGCCTTACGGCGTTTTCGTTCGTTAGAGCGTAAGCTTTCCACCGATTCGATTCTTCACGAACAATACTCGAGTTTCATGGCGGAGTATCTCCAGTGTGGTCACATGAGTCCTGTGCCTGCAAAGGATTTGCTTAAAGGAAAGTATTACATCCCACATCATTGTGTTCTACGACCTGACAGCGCAAGTACGAAACTACGTGTAGTGTTCGACGCATCGCACAAGGACGCTCTTACTGGCGAATCCTTGAACGAGACACTACTTATCGGTCCAAAGTTGCAGGCCAACATTTTGGAAATTCTTTTGAGGTTTCGGGTACATGCAGTTGTGTTTACCGCTGACGTTTGCAAAATGTATCGGCAGATTTTGGTGAGCGAGAAACATCGTGATTATCAGAGAATTTTCTGGAGATGTCATCCCTCACAACCGATTTTAGAATACCGTCTGAATACCGTTACCTACGGTGTCTCATCTGCCCCTTTCCTTGCGTGTCGTACCGTCAAACAACTCGTCGATGACGAAGGTAGTGATCTATCTCTTGCTAAATCCGTTGTAACGACTGACGTGTATATTGACGATGTTGTAACAGGGTGTTCCGAAATAAATCAGGCTTCTCAAACTATGGCAGAAGTTATCGAACTTCTTCAACGGGGTCACATGGAGTTGCGTAAGTGGGCTAGTAACGAACCAAAGTTACTCGCTGATCTTCCTCCAGAGCACTGTCTCACGGACAATGTTTCGATGGATGTTGAGAAATCCAACACACTCAAAATATTGGGTTTAAAATGGGAATCTCACGCCGACCACTTCGTATTCGAAGTCAAGGCCCACGATCGTGTTTGTAGGAAACGTAACATCCTTAGCGAACTCGCGCGCGTTTACGATCCTCTTGGGTTTCTTTCCCCCTTACCTTCTGTGCCAAATATCTGGTTCAGAAGCTATGGGTACTGGGAGTTTCCTGGGATGAGGAACCTCCAGAGGATATTAAACGTGAATGGAATCGCTACACCAACGAACTACCTTTGATTCAAAACTTAAGAATTCCGCGTCATCTATCCGTTTCTCAAATCAAATCGTGCGAAATTCATGGGTTTGCAGACAGCTCCATGCGTGGTTTTGGTGGTGTGGTGTACATACGCGTTCTTGACATTCATGAAAATGTCAAGGTTTTCTTCGTGATGTCGAAAGCTAGGGTCGCTCCTATCAAAGTGGTTTCCCTACCAAGACTTGAACTTTGTGCTGCCGTTCTTTTAGCAGACCTTCTCAAATTCGTTAATGAGGTGTATAAACCTCTTCTCCCCATTTCAGCTATGACCGCGTGGTCAGATTCAACTGTCACGCTTTCATGGATTCGATCGCCTTCAATTCGCTGGAAAACGTTCGTAGCGAACCGTGTAAATCACATTCAGGATGCAGTTCCTGGTGCGAGTTGGCGTCATGTGCCGTCAGCTGACAATCCCGGAGACATTGCTTCCCGTGGTCAAACACCAGCAGAACTTGTCAACAATGCGTTATGGTGGGCGGGGCCTAATTGGCTTACTGAAGACGTTCAGTCTTGGCCTTGCTCCATTTCAGATCCTTCTGATGAGGAACTTCGTGCTGAAGAAAAGGTGCAAGTTCTTCTCACAAATGATGCACCGACGCATCCTATCGACCTTCTAATGACTCGGTTTTCATCAATCCGTAAAATTCAACGAATCGTCGGACTGTGTATTCGTTATATCAATAATCTGCGAAATAAATCAAATCGCCGTTCTGACTTACCCTTAAATCGTGCAGAACTTCATCACGCGTTATTGATAATTGTGAAGCGTACACAGTTTCTTTATTTTTCTGACGAAATCAAACGTTTGAAAGAAGGTAAACTTCTTTCAAAACAAATGCGAAAACTGAACCCTTTCATTGAGCTTTGGAGTTCTCAGAGTAGGAGGTAGGCTTTCGAGATCTGGATTGGAATACTCTCATAAGCACCCTGCTTTGCTCCTTCAACAGGCTTCGTTGACTTACATGATAATAGACGCGTTCCATCGTGAAACCTGTCACCCTGGAATCAATACCTTACATTACTTAGTTAGTCAACAATTCTGGATTCTTTCCGCAAAACGAGCCATTCGACATCGTGTTTCTAAGTGTCTTAGATGCTTCAAAACAAATCCTAACCCACTTGAGCCGTTTATGAGTGACTTGCCCTCAATTCGCGTTAACAAAGTAAAACCATTCAGTGTCTGTTAAGGAAATGTAAAGTTTGTAATAAAACTCGATTAATAATTTTTAAGTAACCATGGCGCTGTGGTTTTATTTTTTCACACAAGAGACAAGAAGACAAAAAGAGATTGCTTTTTTATAACACAGATTAAAAACTAATCATAGACTATATACAATAATGTCTACAGATAAAGTACAAATTAAATCCGAAACATACACCCCCGCGCTGACGAAGTCTGAACATAAATTACTGAAGTGAATACTATGCAGAAAAAATTACTTATCCCAGTCTAAAGTAAATGTCAGTTGTCAAGTGCTGTCAACTGTCAGTTAATGCCTATTACAATTTTAGGTTAGGTTACGCTGTAATGAATTAATTATTATGTTATGCTAATTTACATACAAATAAAGGAAAACAATGGAAAATAACAGTTAATAATCAATTAGCTGAGAGGTGCAGTGACCTTAAATGTAATCTACGAGTGAGCAGTTGAAGACTGAAAATGCAAATAATTAAGTTGAGATAATCATGTACAATTTACGATTATAAAATTAAAGTTTCAAGTTGTAATTGAAAGTTCTTAATTCCTAATTAAGTAGGTATAGTAAGGAAATTAATTTTTAAATTAAATCTAAACTAATACTAAGTTCAGTAGGTAGTTTTATGAACACTAGTTGCCTCCTAGATAGGATTATGCAAGTATGTTAAATTATACAAGTGACTCTAATAGATTAAAGTTAAATTATAAACCAAATTAAGAAATGGGTAATAGTACAAGTTTGTGAATAGGGCGCAGGTATTGTCCCTTAGCCGTTTTTATCATGACAGACCGGGTTAGTTGGTCATCTTTAGAAGTTTTTACATCAATTATTCTGCCAACAGGCCAAGACGAAGGAGGAGTACATTCATCTTTTATTATTACTAAATCTCCTATCTGTAAGTTAAGAGATTCTTTAAACCATTTTTGTCTACTCTGAATTTCAGCCAAATATGATTTGTAAAATTCTTTCCAAAACTGTTGCTTAATTGAAGTAATTCTCTGATAAACACTAAGTTTACTGTCTGAAATTTGGATTAGACTTGGTTCTGGAATGTCTAATAAGGTTGAACCAATAATAAAATGACCTGGGCTAAGGTAATTTAAATCATCAGGTAAGTCTGAAATAGCACACAAAGGTCTGGAGTTCAGAATAGACTCAATTTCACACAATAGAGTATACAACTGAGTATAGGTCATTCTACAGTTACCTAATTTCTTTTTCAGCAACCGTTTAGTTTGTTTAATGCAGGTCTCATAGACTCCACCCATATGGCTAGCGAGTGGAACTGTGAATTTCCAGTTAATATTGAAATGGTTTGTATAGTCCATAATTTGACTGTAAGATGTATCATTCTTAAACATTTTGTATAAATCATGTAATTCATTATTAGCACAATGAAAATAGCTAGCATTATCAGAGTAAATAGTATTAAAAATGCCTCTACGAGCACAAAATCTTTTTAAGCATGCAATTAATGATTGAGTAGTAGTATCTTCAGATAATTCAATGTGAATGCTACGAGTGGACATACAGGTAAATATGCAGATAAATGAGCGTATGTATTTAGCATTACGGAGATTAGATGATTTCACATACAGAGGACCACCAAAATCAATACCTACCTGAAGGTATGCACGTTCTAGATTCACTCTATGATAAGGCAAGTTAGACATTTTTTGCCTACAAGTTAGTCCACGGTATCTAGTACAAACTATACACCTGTACACTACTTTCTTGACTTCAACTCTTGCATGTATAGGCCAATAAACAAGTCTTAAATTTGAAACTGTGTTTTGAACACCTGAGTGAAATAAATCTATGTGAAACTTTTCTATAATAAGTGTTGTAATGTGATTCTTGTTAGGTAGTATTATAGGAAACTTTTGATTGTACTGAATATTAGCATGTTTTATTCTACCTCCTACCCTTAATATTCCATCACTATCAATGAAAGGGGATAATCTCTTGATAGGGCTTGATGAATAGGTGTAGCTAGTTTTATTAGATTTTAATTCAATTAATTCTTTTTTAAAGTGAGATGCTTGAATTATTTTAATGATAAAGTTAAGACTGCGCTTTAACTCTTCAGGTGTAAGAGGACCTGTTATCTTATTAGAATTACTCTTTAAGTTGACACAAAATCTGTAACACTGTGCAATAGTGTTTTGTAATCTTTGAAAATTTGAAAATCTTTGAAATAGGTTCACAAAGTAATCTAAGTCATCATCATTATAAAATTCTGAAACTACATTAGTTGTATATGAACTGAATTCTTTAGTGTGCAAAGATTCTAATTGAATATCTGTAGTATCTGATATATCATTACAATGAGGCCACTCAGTTGGTGGTGATAATAAATATGCAGGACCGTGCCACCGAGCAGATGAGAGCTTCTGTAAATCCTTAGGCTGTACGCCGTGTGTCAGCAGATCAGCTGCATTGTCATGAGTTCTAGTATGATTCCAGGAGGATGAATCAGTGTTTTGTAGTATCTGGGATATCCTATTTGCTACATAAACTTCCCATTTTTTATAAGGAGACCTTAACCAGTTTAGTACAATGGTAGAATCAGTATAATAATACACAGAATCTATTTTAATTGCTATTTCAAGTGCAGGTTTAATCTTATGCATTAATTTAGAGAGAAGTACTGCCACAGAGTTCCAGTCTAGGAATAGAGACTGTTTTCAAAGGGGCTACTCTGCTTTTGCTTATAAACAAGTTAGATGTAGATTTTAGATTAGGATATTCTGCTACTATATATACAGCATCCATATGCCACAAGAGATGCGTCACTATAGCCAACTAAGTAAGTTTTATTAGGTATACCAATAATTAGGCTATTTGGTAAAAGTTTATCTTTATTTTGAATAATACTTTGTAATATTTGTGGATTATTAGCTGACCACTTATGTAATTGAAAATTACCTCTTTGGAATAATGATGTTAGCTGATTGCATGTTTCTATAGCTTCAGATAGTGTGTTAGCACCACAGTGAACATCATCCATAAAAGTTTGATATTTAATGCATTTTGCAGCAAGTGGATAGAGGTGTCCATCTTGGCTTGCAAGTTCAAGCAATGTTCTAAATGCTAAATAAGGGGCACATCGAGTACCATATGTAACTGTGTTTAATCTAAGTACAAGAAGCGGTTCATCCGGAGTGTTTCTCCATAGTATGCATTGTAAATTACAATGTTCTTCAATCACCTTGATGTTTCTAAACATCTTTACTGTCACAAGACAATACATACTTATAAGTTCTAAGTCTTAGGATAATATCAACAATATCAGTATAAATGTTGGGTCCTTCATATAGTACCTGGTTGAGGGACACTGAGGTAGATGATTGACTACTTCCGTTGAATACAACACGAAGCTTAGTTGAAACACTTTGTGGTTTAATTACTGCATGATGAGGCAGAAAGAATTGTTTAGGTTTATTTTGTGTGTCTGGAGAATATGGTATGAATGAGGCATGTCCTAATTTTATATACTCATTAATAAAGTCAGAATATTGTTTATGAAGTGTAGGATTGTTTAGAAATCTTTTTTCTAATGTCATGAAGCATTTTTGTGCGATGCTGTAGGATTGTCCTAGCTGATCTATCTTGTCTTGTATGATTGGAAGGTGTACTGTAAAGTGACCTGTTGGTTCTTCTCTAGTAGTAGTACTTTTGTACAGCTCTTCGCAATAGGTGTGTTCTGGTGTGCATATTGGGGGAGAATTGACTTCTTCTTGATCCCAAAAGCGTTGTAATATTAGGTCTTTACCTATGAAACTGCCGTTTTGTTTGAAAAAAGTTAAAGTATTTTTTTTTCGAACTTATTTATTTCTTTTATTCAAAGTAATCACCCCTGCAATCAATGCATCTTTGCCAACGCTGTGGCAGTTTATGGATGCCCTTCTTGAAAAAATCAGCAGGACGGGAGACAACAAACTCTTCAAAGGCGTTTTGTACTGCCTCTCGGGAATTGAATTTTTTTCCCGCTAAAAAGTTGTCCAAATTTTGGAAAAAGTAATAGTCGGTAGGCGCAAGATCTGGTGAGTATGGCGGATGAGGGAGAGCTTCCAAACCCTACTCGTGCAGCTTAGAGACGGTCTGTTGTGCAGTATGGGGTCGCGCGTTGTCGTGAAGTAGCAGTGGAGACGACCGATTGACCAAAGCTGGTTGCAGACGTGCGAGTTTCGCCATCATTGTGGTCAGTTCTTCAATGTACACATCTGCAGTAATGCTCTCGCCGTTTTGTAAAAAGCTATGATGAATCACACCAGCACTAGACCACCAAACTGTGACCATCACCTTTCTAGGGGTCATTTTTCGTTTTGCACATTGCTTTGGTACCGAACCAGGATCTAACCAACTTGCTGAGCGCTTTCGATTGTCAAAAAGAATCCATTTTTCGTCGCACGTAACAATTCGGCTCAAAATTCCTTCATTTCTGTGCCTGTTAAGCAGCGCAAGGCAAGTCTCGACGCGTACGTTGCGCTGGCGATCGTTAAATTCGTGGGGCACCCATCTATCAAGCTTTTTTATCTTGCCGATCTGTCGCAAATGGACCAATATTGTTTTGATGCTAACATCAAAAGCTGCTGCCAGCTCAGCTGTAGATTGAGATTCATCAGCTTCCACAATCGCCTTTAATTCATCATTGTTGACCAAAGTTTCCGGACGACCACGGGGTTCATTTTTCAAGTCAAAATTCCCAGAACGGAACCTAGCAAACCAATAACGGGTTGTACGTTCGTTTGTACAGTTCTCTCCGTAAACGTCGTTGATGTTACGTGTCGTTTGTGCCGCGTCGGTGCCACGACGGAACTCATATTCCATAATTACACGAAATTTCAAAGTATCCATTATGAGGAAAAATGTTGAAATGTAATGAAAATACAACGCTAATCAATAAACAAAAGACTTATATTGTAAATAGAATGTCATATTTTTAAAACAAAATTAATTTGAATTTAGAATTCATAGCCAATCAAAACTTTTTTTTGTTTGAAAAAGTCTGTACTGCAATACGGCAATTTCATAGGTAAAGACCTATTAGTTGTTCACATGATTGTTCACAACTAACATGAGCTGATATAACTGTTTGTTTGTGAGAGTATGACTCTGCCTGACAGTGTTCTGTCTGATTTGATATTTGTTTAATTTGTGAGAGGACTGTATCATTAAATAATGTATGCATGGATAATTCAATATCACCTGTTACTCCCAACCAAAGACAGTGCTTATTAGAGTGGGTTGGTTTTTACCTAGCTGTATGCTACCCTGTTGTAAAAGTGAGTAAAATATGTGACCACCTATTAGTAAATCTATGTGTTTAGGTATATAAAATAGTGGGTCTGCTAAGTCGCAATTATTTGGCAATTTGAAGTTGCTCAATGGAATATATCTTTGAGGTAATTTTGAAGAAATCTGTTCAGTAACTATACATGATAATGTTGCTTGGAACTTATCAGTGCGAGATGCTATATTGACCTGAACTGATTTTGATGAATTGGTTGATGTTGTACCTATGCCTTGTATAAATATATTTGGTTTGTTCAGCAAGTGGAAGCTGTAGTTTATCTGCTAAACTGGTTGTCATCAAGCAAACTTGGCTTCCGCTGTCCAATAGGGCTCTGCATGTAGTCCAGTTACCATCATTTTGCTGAACTTTGATTAAAGCAGTGGATAAATAAACCTCAGATTGATTTGTATTTAAGTGCATGACTGATGCTTGCATATTATTAGTATCTTGATTAACACTAATCTCAGTGACATTATCAGAAAGTAATACTGATGAACTTACCTTGTTTGTTGTGTTAGCAATAGGTGCAGTAGTTACAGAAACAGTTGGCTTATTAAATGGTCTGTGAATTGAAGTATGATGTTTCTTCCCGCAAATAGAACAAACATTCTTTGAACAAGCATGTTGAAACTTATAGGGTTTAAGACAATTATAACATAGCTTTTTAGACTTAACCATTTCATTGCGCTGTATAGGTGACAATTCTAAGAATGATGGACATTTGTATAATTCATGAGACATCTTGCAAAGAATGCAGCTGTTCGTCACAGTGCCTATATGAGTGGAGACACGAGTACTTGTTTTGTTGCTAATAACATGAGTAGGTTTAGATACAATTTGTGGCTTATCATACATTAACTCAAATGCTCTTGCACGATGAGTCAAGAAATCAGTGAGCTCTTTGAGTGTAGGTAAATCATCATTTTTCTTATTTAGTTCCCAGGCAGATCTGAGAGACTGGTGTAATTTCTGAACGATTATGTATATTAGCAATATATCCCAAGTATCGACTGGTACATTAAGTGAATTTAGAGAATCTAAGCTTTGCTGAAGCGTTACTAAAAAATCTTTAAGATTATTCTTGTTAATAGTTTGTATAGACATTAAATTTTTTATATAGAAATTAACTGTTAGAAGCTTATTTTCATACCTTTGTTTTAAAATATCTAATGCGTGTTGATAGTTCTCTTCAGTGACGTTTAGCGAGCTGATTAGTCCGGCGGGTTCACCTCGTAAAAGACTCTTCAGATACTGGAACTTTTGTAGCTGACTTCACTGTTCATTAGAGTCGATCACTCCATCATACAGTGCTTTAAAGTTGCTCCATTCGCTTAAGTTTCCTTCGAAGTTAGGTATCTGTAAATAAGGTAATTTTAGAAAGGTCGATCTGCTGCTGTCTTGTCGATGTAGAGACTGAAATGAGTTTGATGACTGATTTTGTTCATAATCCTTAATGATTTCGCTAATTTTCGCTTGGTAATGGAAATATTTGTCTTCTGTCGAGCTTCTTTCTTGCTCGTGCGCAGCTTTTTTATCTTCTGTTAGTCCGATTTCTTCTTGTGCCGCATTGTATTTGTTGAATAAATCGGTTAGTTCCGTTTGTCGCACTTTAATTTCGAATATTTTTTGATGGTTTTTTTGTTATCTATGAAATTGTATATCCTCGTCAACCTCCCTTTGAAGTTGCTTCTTCTAGCAATGAGCTTCTCAATATTTTCCATGGTATATGTAGTGGGATTAGCCATATTGTCTTTTGTTACCTCGAGTCAAGTTGTGGTTTGGCTGTTGCCTTACGGCTGAAAATGCTGAAATTATGTGGCTGTTGCCTTGCAGTGCTGAAAGAGAATGTGGCTGTTGCCGGCAAGTTATGTATAACTGTTGTAGTTGTAGATAACTGATGCCTTTTAAGTTAAAACGTGGTTCGCTGGCGGAACGACACGCGCTTTTTTATAAACTTGTTGTTGAAATAAATACTGTTGTATTTTATCGCTCCATTCTTATATCGAGCCGAAGGATCAGATATTTTTTGTTAAGGAAATGTAAAGTTTGTAATAAAACTCGATTAATAATTTTTAAGTAACCATGGCGCTGTGGTTTTATTTTTTCACACAAGAGACAAGAAGACAAAAAGAGATTGCTTTTTTATAACACAGATTAAAAACAAAAAAAACTAATCATAGACTATATACAATAATGTCTACAGATAAAGTACAAATTAAATCCGAAACAGTGTCGTCGGTGTCGACTATGCTGGCGCTTTCCGCCATATCCTCTACTTGGTCTGTGCTTTCCGCATTAAATCGGGCAAGCATCGTGGCGCTAAGATTAGCAAAGCCTATCTTTGCCTTTTCGTTTGCTTTACGACTAAAGCAGTCCACTTAGAAGTAGCTTCCGATTTAACTTCTGACGCTTTTATCGCCGCCCTTCGACGTTTCGTTGGTCGTCGCGGCCGCGTTTCTACCATTTGCTCCGATCGAGGTACTAATTTTATCGGCGCTCATCGTGAGCTTTCTTCACTCATGCAAGAGGCGTCGCGTAGCGAACAAATCGAATTTAAATTCAATCCGCCCTCAAGCCCTCACTTCGGTGGTGTTTGGGAAATACAAGTGAAGGCAGTCAAGTCACTTCTTTATCGCGTCGTTGGCAATCAATCATTAACATTAGACGAACTTTTCACTTTATTCGTACAAATCGAATCAATTCTTAATTCAAGACCGCTTTACCCGTTGAGTTCAGATCCGAATGACTTCGCGGTTCTTACACCGGGTCATTTTTTAACTTTAGAGCCCTTAACGTCTGTGCCCGATGACGATCTCACCTCCGTTAATATAAAGCGTTTAGGGCGGTGGCAGCTCATCCAACGTTTTCAACAAGATTTTTGGAAACGATGGAAGAACGAATATCTTCAATCGTTGACTCAGCGTGCTAAGTGGACTAAACATGCGTGACCACTGGATGTCGGTTCCGTGGTCATAATCAAATCCGAAACCCCTCCATTGCATTGGCCTATAGCTCGTGTGGAAAGGTTACACAGCGGTCCAGATGGAGTGGTACGCATTGTGAACCTACGTTTACCAAACGGTTCTTTTCTTACTCGACCATTGACAAAGGTTTGTCCTTTGCCGAATCAAACGGATTGAAATGTAGTGAACGTTCTTCTCTTCATTTTAAGTTAGCTTCTAATTTGTAGGTAAATTTCTTTAAATAAATAATTTCATTGTTCATATACTTAGAATTATCGCACATTGCGGCTTCTGCTTTCAGCATATCGTTATCTTTTAAATCTTAAAACTTATGTTTATAATATGATATATATGAATATTTTGTGAAAATACAACTATCGTGTATTTTGGTGGGCGGTTATGTATCGTAATCGTATATTCTCAAATCGATGTTATTTTCTATTAGTTTAATTTCTTAGCGATTGCAAACTAAACATGCTCTGGTCGTTGGGTAATGGAAAGAACGACAAGCACAATGAAAGACTTGTGCTAGCTGGCTTCCTGGGGTAAGGTCTCAAGAAACCACTGAAGAAAACCATCATCAAGCTTTAATCGATTGCCCGCCAAACAATCGATTCGCGCCATCGCTGCCTAGTCTGTGCGCGCGCGCTTCAACGCTAGTCTGTGCAACGCGCCCATATATCGTCGTGAATGCCGGCCGGCGCTGTTCGAAATAAATCGTTATAAAAATTAATCAAAATTTCACGGATATTTTACACACGGAACTTTATTGTGACGTTAATAACAGTGTGGTGTGAGTTGCTAACGCTTCTGGGACCGATCTGGTAAGTCGGCTTGTATTGTCTAATTTCTTTTATTCGACGAACAAGTGTGTGCCTTGCAATCGCTTTGAAATCTAAATATGATTTCATCCCTTATGTTACAAGGGAACTAACCGTTCCCCTAACAAGGGGCTTATGTAAATAAATGTATATAATCTATGTAAATAATGTTTTCTTTGAACTGTAGGCTACGCTACACGGTTTCACCCGCGGATAAAAATTATTTTAATTATTTGCTCATCCCACGGGATAATTTCACTTTTCCGAGATAAAATGTAGCCTATATGTTACTCCAATGTATAAGGGATCTTGGTACCAAATTTCATCCAAATCCATTCATCCGTTTGAGCGTGAAGGAGTAACAAACACACACAAACACACATACAAACTTTCGCCTTTATAATATTAGTGTGGTAGTGTGATGAATAAAGTGTGGAAATCGATTTGATAGTAAGCGGTAAAACCAAAACCTGACATAAATAAGTTGTAAGAGCAAATCAAATTTACAAACTGCAGAAGTTCCCTACGTTTCGTATCGGCCTACAACCGTCAAACAAATAGAATAAAACATAGCTATTTCCTTGAGACTATGCGTGATTCTACTAGATGTTTCCTCGTATAGCTTTACAACTGTATCTCTACCTTCGAAGTAGAAAAATTACACAATAATCATCCTTACGGTAATGAGATAGGAGTAAGGTTGAGTATGGAGGTGAAAGTTTGTGTTTGTCAGCATCCACGTCCACGTTTCTAAATAAATAAGAACAATATTATCGCAACTAGCAGCTTGAATGTTTTTCTATATCATTAAGTTGGTTCAGAAGGTAAGTTCGCTTGATATTTCATCTTGTCTCATAGTTTGTTGATTAGTTAAGAAGTTTCTTGTTTGTGAACTTGGCAGCGGATACAAATTGCTGCTTGTTTAAAGTGTGTTCTTCAGATATTAAGGACTAAGTTAAGGTTAGACCAGCGACTAGAATTGAATAAAAGTATGGATGAATGATTTATTTATAAAAACTTAGCTTATACACTGTGATCGTATATGTATTTCGTTTTATACAATTATTAATACTAAATATTACAAACATAAAGAAGAGTTTTTTAGCGGGAATGCGAAAGATTGCGTGACCGCATTGTATCATTTTCCAAAATTTGTGTTATTTTCAGTGTTCGTGCATAAAATTGGTGGCATTCTATTCGTTAAGTGCTGAATTACAGGCGTGAGTGTGGGAAAATGGTATAATGATGGTGAAACGTTTCTTTTCGTGTTGTTTCCAAAACTCCATAGAAGCTTCAAGTAAAGTTGCCACCACTTTACTAGGAGCATGACTTTGACTAGACTATGACTTGACTTGATGACTTCGACTATGACTTGACACATGGGTGTGATATGTTTGGGTGAAATATCATTAACTTGATAAATTATCAATTACTTGACACTGGCTAAATACACAAAAGTGTGGAGCCAAAACATAAAAAAAAACACAAAGAACATCTACTTGATAATGATACTTTAAGGTACTATTATTTATTTTATTTAATTACACAACATCTATGCAAAATTTACATAGTAACTATATGCGCATAAAATATGTGTTGAAACTGTTAAATCCGTACAAATTTATGTATCTATCAGTTGCAATTAAATCCCATAATCGCCTAGCAAATCTTCGGTGTTATTAGCGTAAGTTAATCACATAGTTGACCCGACCCGGCTTCGCACGGGTGAATTAGTAAAACACGATCGAAGGGGATAAAAAGAATCCTATGTCCGTCTCCTGGTTCTAAGCTACCTCTACACTGATTTTCAAACAAATCGGTTCAGCCGTTCTTGAGTTATAAATAGTGTAACCTACGCAACTTTCTTTTATATAATAATATATAAATTTGGTAAATTTCCTATGCTTATGGTTTCCTATTAGACTATATCTTCAAAATTTGAACTTAACTAAAATTGATGGTATTTAATAGCATTGGCCCACAAATTTAGTTCATAGTATGCTTTAACAAGATTTCAGAGACAATAGCGGTTCATGATCTCATTATAACCGATTAATTTATGTTTATTAAGTGCTCGTAGAAATTGAAAATTGCTTCATAGATGGATTACTGAAAATGAGCGATACGTTTCTAGAAAATTAAGTTACCGCCAGAAAATGGGTAAATATTGAGTGAAACCGCGGGACACCATCTACCTTTCTTTAAATAAATCCTTTTACGCACGCTTGACTTGAGGAATAAGCTTGCGAGGCGAACGGAAATTGAAAGTTGTTGGTTAACGTATATCTCCATTGTCAACACAACAAACTAAAATTTGTATCATTATGTTGGTACGTCTAGCAGAATTACAATTTACATTTATCAAGATGGCGACAATAACATTAAACAAAGCAAAAACAAAGTTATACCGGCTGATAAATGGAGCTACACTAAAGAAGTTTTTTTAAAGTTGGTTTAAGAAGTTTTTAGAAGACATTTTTTTATGCTAATGAATGACGCGACGAGCTAACCGTTCGCCTGATGTTAAGCGACACGGCTGCCCATATCAGTTGCAAGGTCACTCGGAACTGTATGGAGTTTCACGTGATACTGCACTGTGCACGTCATCCTGAGACATCAGCACAATCTAGTAAGATTACTAGACTGTGAGATCAGGTCATAAAGTCTCATTTGCCCAATAATTTCACTAGCTATAATGCCCTTCAAACCGGAACACAGAAGTGCTTACGCACTACTGCTTGACGGCAGAATAACTGGCAAAGCGGTGGTACCTACTTAGATAGATTTTGCAGAAAAGTCCTACCACCTATAGTGAAATTGCGAGTGGTGGATTCTTACTTCTTTACTTTCTCTTATTCGGCACTTGACGGTGTTTATTTCATGATATTTTTTGTAAAGTTCTCAAATGGGAAATCAAACTCAGTAGTGCATGTAAGCAAAAAGCTTGAAAAGCAAATGATCTGAATAAATTCCAACTAATTGGTCGTCGAAGAGTTGACGCCACTCATCTTGTAGGTTACCCTGATGTGAGATAGGGTTGTCCATTTCCAGTTCTTCATGTGTGTAACACAATACTTAAATCTATGAATATGTAACTAATTTGTATATCGAGTCCCACGACAGTGTGGGATTGTTTTTGAAATAAAACATCTTTACGCGCGCTTGACTTGGGGAGTAAGCTGGTGAATGCGTAACGAGGCGAACGGAATTTGAAAGTTGATGGTTCACGTATATCTCCATTGTTAACATGACAAAGCTACTTTAAATTTTTATTATTATGTTGGTATATTCGGTAAAATATATTTGTGATGTTATTTTTTCCTACAACTTTTGGAACCGTGCCATAAGCTGAACATTGAATAAAATAGCAATACAATACAGTGATACCATCCATAATTTTCTTTTACTACTACTACATAGCTTTTTTGATTTTAGAATGTTCTCCAGCCTAATAAAATAATAGATAGATAGATAAACTCATACAGTATACCTTATGAAAAAAAAATGCTTTAGACACGACTGAAGTAAAACTTAGTTTACTAGGTGGTAGGACTTTACTGCAAAGTTCGTCTAGGTAGGTACCACCGCTTTGCCAGTTATTCTGCCTCCAAGCAGTAGTGCGCAAGCACTACTGTGTTCCGGTTTGAAGGGCACTGTAGCTAGTGAAATTACTGGGCAAATGAGACTATGATCTGATCTCACAGTTTAGTAATCTTATTACTAGATTGTGCTGATGTCTCTGGATGACGTGCGCAGTGCAGTGTCACGCGAACCTCTATACTTTAGAGTTCCGAGTGAAACTGCAGCTGATATGGGCAGCCGTGTCGTTTAACATCAAGCGAACGGCTAGCTCGTCACGTCATTCCTTAATATAAAAAAAAAAAAAAAAAAAAAAAAGTAAAACTTCTGAACGAAACGTAACTCTCTCTTTTTCTATCATCACTAACTTATATCTCGCTCTCAACTTTCGTTCACCTCATCCGATCAATTTCCGTAACACTCTCGTCACGCATTCACCAGCTTACTCCACAAGTCAAGCATGCGTAAAAAAGTTTTACTTCAAAAATTGTGAAGCAGTGACCCTAGCCGTCACATCATGCATATTAAGTAAACGTGGATTTCGTCCGATCAATTAGCTGGAGTGTAATTGCTGACATTCCGCACTGCATTTTTTTGGCGCTGAGGTTTCTGTATTTTATTTTGGTGGTTATTGATTTGAAGAATTTTACGTTTAATAATAATAATAACAATAATATGTGTGTGGACATCTCACACAACGCCATCTAGCCCCAAACTAAGCAAAGCTCGTATTATGGGAACCAGATAACTGATAGAATACTTAAATACTTTTTGTTTGTAAATACATACATATATATAATACGATATAACACCCAGACACAGAACAAATACCTATGTTCATCACACAAATGTTTGTCCTGGGTGGGAATCGAACCCACAACCCACAGTTCAGAAGGCAGGATTACCTACTACCAACTGTGCTATCAGGCCAGTCAGTTTAATAGAAGACATAGTGTTGGTTCCATATAAGACCTCCGATCCTCTAGGCCAGCTACTATCTGGAAGTGATCGCTTTAAGCGATAAGACCACCCGTTGTCACACATAAGTCCTCATTACAAACTGTATTCTCAGTCAAAGCTAAAGTAGAAATTTCATTCACATTTCATCATTTTGTGGATGAAATCTTATTTTGAGCAGAAATTCACAATTTAGCATAGTCCTGTAATATGGGCCTTAGTTTTATGTTTATGACGAGCTTCTGCTCGCAGCTTCGCCCGCGGCGTGGCCTATGGAAAAATAATTCAACCACCCATTTCAACCTCTTAAGGGTGGAATTTCGAAAAATCCATTCTTAGCGGATGCCTCCATCATAACATCTACCTGCATGCCAAATTTCAGGCCAATTCGTCCAGTGGTTTGGGCTGTGCGTTGATAGATCACTATGTCAGTCAGTCAGTCACCTTTGAGTTATATATATTTAGAATTATCGGTTGTTACTGTAATGTGGTGTTTCAGTAACGAGTTTTATCTATCTGTTTGAATACCGTATATGAATATTGTATCCAATCTATTCGATAGCCTCTGTGGTGGATGAGTAAGTTGGGTCATAATTTGGAGGTGGCCGGTTCGATTCCACAAGTATACACAGCACAAAAAAAAAGCACAAATACCGGTTCTGTGTCTGGGTGTTTATGGGACCAAGGTCTTCAGAGTTCCTAGGTCCCTAGACAAAGGGAATCCAAGTTAGGGTCCAGGATCTATGTATGTGATCGTTGGGCGTCATTATTATTATTAACCAATATTAACTATTAAAAATAAACAAATTAATATCTATATCCCTTTAGAAAACTTTATGAACACAATCCAAGTATCTATTTTCAAATAAAACCAAGAAGGGCGATAACAATGGAATAATTTATTTATTTGTTACCATCTTAAATTTTTAAAGAAGTTACCCAACTTTGACGACGGCCGGAGCGTTATAATCGGTTCGTTTCGTTCGCGGATTCGTCGCGAAGTTTTCGCATTTACATGAATAATGACTAGGATAGGCATCTGAAGCGTCTCTTTTATATGTTAAGAGTGCTTTTCCAACTGCCGAGTCAAGGTATTTGGAAAATGCTCACGTTTGAAGGAATTTACATGTTGTTGTAGACAAAAGACTTTTAGCGAGTACGAAATTGTCGCTTCCGTGTTTGGCGCGGAATGGCGAATTTATAATGATTAATTTTTTGCTAAGCAACTTTGATTCTTATCACATGTTGTGATACTGCTTAGGGTCTTTCATTTTTCATTACTATCTTGCGTCATTCACCGGCTGTTAACTATAAAAGCGCTTATTGCAAACCGCCATACTATTCACTAGCAATGTTTTTCCGCTGTAACTCTTAATTTTCCGGGATAAAACGTTCCTATATAGCACGTTGATTTTGATACAACTATGCGAAATTTAATACAAATCGGTGCCGTTTTAGACAAACAAACAAACAGACAGTGGTTTACTTTTATATGTAAAATTAATTAATGTCAATTACGGATTACCTACCCGAATATGTATTTCAAGATTCTTTAATTTTAAATCGCAAAATAAGTTTACTAAGTCTAATTTTATATGAAATTAATTAATTAAAGCCTTCCTTGGGTTATATATAAAAATAACGCACCATAGTGCTTGTTATATTCAAATCAAATCACAATCATTTATAAACACTCAATTTTAGTTTTAATCGATTTTTACATAAAAAGACATAAAAAGAAAAAGTCCATTAATATCATCAAAACATACCGAAAACTTGTCCTAAAAAGTCTGTAACAAGCCGTCTACACGAAGAGATTAGCCTAAGCCCGCGAGATAAAAGGTTGCAGATAATCCTGGCTCGAAATTTGCCTCACGAACGTTCCACTTAAACTTTGAGCTCCTTTAAGGTCACCCCATTTTTAGGGTACCAATTGAATAAATGTTATTCAGTGATCAATTGAACGGAACGCTTTACGTTATTTGGTTCTTCAAACGCTTTGATTGCAATCGAGATAGAATTTGTTTTGGTGTTTTACCGGATATCGGTTTTTAGATAACGTGACTATCACATCACGCTAATATTATAAAGGCGAAAGTTTGTATGTATGTATGTGTGTTTGTGTGTATGTGTGTATGTTTGTTACTCCTTCACGCTCAAACGGCTGAATGGATTTGGATGAAATTCGGTACCAAGATAGTTTATACACTTTTTTTGGGGGGGCGGAAATGCCCTCGCACTTCTATACACTAGATTAACATAAAGGCTACATTTTATCCCGGAAAATTAAATTTTCCCGTGGGATGAGCAAATAATTAAAATACTTTTTATCCGCGGGTGAAACCGCGGGGCGCAACTAGTGCTTAAATGTTTATGGAATAGAATTTCCAAATAGAAGCTTTTTAGTTTACGTGCATGTACGAGTATTAGGTCCGTATTACAGAACGATGCTCAGTCATCGATCGGTGCCCAAGCAGAGATTTCATTCATAAAGTGACCAATTAGTGAATGAAATCTCTACTTGAACACCGATCGCTGACTGAGCATCGTTCTGTAATACGGACCTTAGATTTTGTTAGGGATGGCGTGTATCTTATATTTATAAAAGAAAGTCGTGTTAGTTACACTATTCAAACTTAACTTAACTTAACTCAAGAACGGCTGAACCGATTTTTCTGGTAAGGAGGTAACTTAGAACCAGGAGACGGAAAAGTTGTAGAGTTTACTCTACAAATTATTACAGGTTTTTTTTTTAATAAGGTTGATAGCCTCTGGTATGGTGGTTAAGCAAGTCGGATCATAGCCCAGAGGCGGCAGGCTCGATTCCCGTGACTGGACAAGTATTTGTGCACAGATAAAATAGTGCAAATACTTGTTCTGTGTCTCGGCGTTGAGGGGCTATGGTTCTCGTAGTTCCTAGGTCCCTAGACACAGAATCCTATAGTTAGGGTCCAGGATCTATGTATGTGATTGTTGAGCGTTATTATTATTATTATTTATTGTATGTGAGGGAAGGCCTGAGTCCCAACTGTGGGAACGTATTGGACTGACAACGAGTCTCGTAGAAAACCTTTATTAACTATCCATTAACGCTTAGATTTTTCATTCACAACTCCTAAAATATTTACACACAATTAAAAGCTGGCAGTTTGTAAAGCTTTTAGTCTATACAAATTAGGTATCTCATTTCATAGTCGTGTTGTTAAAACTCCCGGAAATTGTCGTTAAGAGCTGGACGAAGAAACATATTAAAATGCTTTTAATGTTCTTTATAATGTAAAAAATAATTGTTTAATGGATATTTGGTTTGCTTTGGATAATGGTTTATGGACAGCCCCTGTCTTGTAGTGGTTGAGCAGGTCAGCTTATAAACCGGAGGTGGCGGGTTCGATTCCCGCGCCAGAACATGCGTTTGTGCACAGAAAAAATAAAATGCAAACTTTTGTTCTGAGTCTGGGTGTTGTGGAACCATGGTCCTTGTAGTTCCTGGGTCCCTACACAGGGAATCCTAGTTAGGGTCCAGGATCTATGGATGTGATCGTGGGGTGCTATTATTATTATTATTACAATGGGGAATGTTCTGAGGAGCTGTTGAACCTGATCCCGGCATCGCGTTTCTTCCATCGCACCTCTCGCCACCGCAAAACAGCTCATCCACATATTATCGAGTCGTGGAAATCTCATACGACTCAATTCATGCGTTCTTTCTTGCCGTACACCTGCAAAATGTGGAATGAGCTCCCGCCAGCGGGCTTTCCGCAGAGTTACAACATGGAGTACTTCAAAAAGAGAGTTAAAAGAGTCCTACAGGGTAAGCAATGCATTGGTGACACCTCCTCCGGTGTTACAGATGTCCATAGGCTACGGTGACTACTTCCCATCAGGTGGGCCGTATGATTGTATAAAAAAATATATGAATACTATTCTATTCTATAATAATGCTTTAAGCTTAAGATAATGTGATAATGTAATGCTATATAAATGAAGAAGATTTTGATGTTCTCTGCCTCTCTGACTTCTAAATTTTATAATTGAATTAGCGTTCGCTTCTCCATTTTTGGTGTTTGAAATTCAAATGGAAGTTACAGAAAATAAGTTCCAACTACAGGCGCAATGCTGAATAAAATTACCAAGCTTAAGGTTCTCGTCATTTCTATAATTTGACGTTCTATTCAGCCCATAAATATTAACACAATAATTATTTGCATCATTAGCCCTTGTAATTTATAGTGCTTTTGTGTAAAATCGGTATTTCGTCACAAAGTTGGCAAAAATTTTCCATCGTAAATTTGATATCTTTGAAAGTTACCTAACCTCCAAGAATCCTTAAGCCTATCACCTACTTTATACTTTATTAAACCGCCAAACTTCCTCACGCCGAAAAACATCACCGACAATTTCCCAACTGTCAAACTTTTCAACTTTAAAAGTCCCTTTCGATCCCAAGAGCTCGATTTTCACGTTAGGCTCGAAACTTGCCCAGCTTTGGGCCGTAAATTGTTCAGTGTGACGTTTGACATTTCGGAAACAACCTTTGACCACGGTGCGGCAGTAATTTACCTACGTTTAGTGCTTTCCAGCTCAGCTAAAAGACGGACACTTGCAAAATTGTCCGTGTGCACATATGGAAATAGTAGTGGAATTTGATTGATTATTTTAAAATTTTAGATTGATTTGTAAACAGATTTTGACTAAAGGGAAAAGGTTGATATGAGCTAAAGGATATGCAGCCGGGATAAGGGAAAGTCTATACAGCAAGCGTTTAGTAGCACAGATTTATTCTGACTAATATTTAAGTCCTACCGACATGGTTGGCTTCTTAAAATCTACTTATATTTAGATCCTACCTACATACATCACACTCATCTACACTTAATTATGAGCTATGTCTGAACTTTGACCTAATTACAATTTATGACGTGAGTTATTTCTTAGAGTAAGTATATAGATATTTTATTTTTATGTTAATACAATAAAAACATTCTTAATAAACAATTTAAAACTTATAACTAGGTATTTTTAAAGTACAATTTCTTATCGGTCTGCCTTTGGGGGTATGTGAGACCTGTCGGTCTTCCGGAGGAGGTTCCCGGGGTTCAGGCGAGGGCTGCTGCGTAGTAGAAGTACTGGCCGTCGCCGACACCTCCGACTCGCTACCTTCTAATGTTACCGGGAGAGGAATTGGTTCAGTTTCCTCAGGACCACGCTCATCCACCGTACGCTCAGTGTTTGGGCAAACCAAAGAACTTCTACTCCTACGTTTAATCTGATCGACATGGCGGTGTACTTGATCCCCCCTGACCTATAACTTTCAAGTTAGATGCCCCTAACCTACTGTCTATCCTACCCGGTAACCACTTTTCCCCCTTTAAAAATTGACGATACCAAACGTCATCCCCTGGGTCTAGGACCCTCTGCGATCCCCCAGCGCCTTCTACCTGCCGCTGCTGCGCGCGAACCACGCGCGACTCCCGGTCTGGCTTCAAGGCATCTAACCGAGTCCGAAGCCTCCAACCTAACATTAACACCGCTGGGCTTTCTCCCGTTGATGCATGTTCTGTGTTCCTATAGTATAAAAGGAATGTATGTAACGCCCGGTTGACATCCGTTTTTTCGAAAACTGCTTTTTTTATAACTCTTTTCAGTGTCTTAACCGCATTTTCCGCGGCGCCGTTAGACGCCGGATGGTACGGTGCCGTAAAAATATGCTCGATGCCCCTACTTTTATTGAATAGGGAAGCCCCATCGCGCGAATAGTTCTGTTAACTTATCTATAGTCCAGTTAGCGGCTGTACTCGGCACTGCAAATACCTCCAACCACTTAGACATGGCGTCTACGGCCACCAGATATGTTTTTCCAAATACGGGGCCCATAAAAACCAGATGAAGCCGTGACCAGGGCCGTGCCGGCCAAGGCCACGGGCGAGGTGCCTGCCGCGGCGGCGCATCTGCTTGCGCCGCGCATACCTCGCAGCCCTGACACAAAGCTTCGACCGCTTCATCTATCCCGGGCCACCAAACGTAACTTCGGGCTAGGGACTTGGATTTAACGATTCCCATGTGCGGTTCATGCAACACATTCAAAACCCTATCCCTACATTTATCCGGTATGATTACCCTATGACCCCACATGAGACAGCCCAACTCCTCATACAGCTCAGCCCGTCTGTTGAAATATGGCTGCATACCAACTACCTCACACTCCGATGGCCAACCGTCCCGGACAAAGCTTATAACTCTGCCTAACATCGGGTCACTCGCCGTACATTTTTTATTTCATTGTAATCTAATAATAACGCATCCTGTGCGAAATGCAGGTAAGTTTGCTCCGGCAACTCGGGTACAACCGGTTCCTCACACGGCAGCGGTAACCGCGAAAGCCCATCCGCACTGTTATTGTCGGTGCGCACGTACTCGATATCGTAGGTATAGGCAGACAATATCACCGCCCATCTCGACATTCTACTAGCTGACATTATAGGAATATTGTTATTCGGGCCGAATATAGACACAAGAGGTTTGTGGTCGGTACGTAAAGTGAAACGCCTCCCATACTCGGATGAAATATTAACCCATACATTGATGAAACTTTTTCATACAAAATATTATAGCTAAAGCCTCCCTGTGAATTTGAGAATAATTTTTCTCCGCGGGTGTGAGCGTGCGCGAGACGAAGGCGACCGGCCGCTCCCCGCCCGCGCCGTCCGGCTGGGACAGCACGCCGCCTATCCCTGCCCCGCTCGCGTCGCAGGTTACAATAAGCTCTTTGTTTTGATCATAATGCGCTAACACTTGTGAGCTCATCAAAACATCTTTAATATCTTTGAACGCAGATTCGCATTCCTTGGTCCACTTCCATTCTACATTTTTCTTAAGTAAATTGAAAAGTGGTACTAACCTAAGACTAAAATTCCTAACAAACTTTGTGAAAAAATTAGCTAAGCCTAAAAATGACCTTAGTTCTGGAACATTCAGCGGTCTAGGAATTCTTTTTATAGCTTCCACTTTTGCCGGGTCAACTTTAATACCCTGTTTGGATAAAACGTAACCCAAGTACGTAACTTCCTGTGTTAAAAAGACACATTTACTTTTCTTTAAACGTAAGCCGTTAGTCAATAACCGGTCGAACACCGCCTCAAGCGCTGCTAAATGCTCCCGCTTATTTTTACCTCCAATTATGACGTCATCGATGAAGACTTGCCAAATTCACCAACAGCTCGTATGCCTCGTCCCCCATGAGGGAAATGAGAGTAGGCAATTTTAGTCCATCCTTGACGTCGTTAACCTTGAAGTACATTTCAAGGCGGTCCGTGTACGATGACCACGTACCACACTTCACGTCAAATTCACCGATTTTACCGATCGACATTATAAATTTTTGCACACGCGTGGACACTATCACGTAATAATCAATATCCGTTCGTCGCCAATAAAGGATATGCAGCCGGGATAAGGGAAAGTCTATACAGCAAGCGTTTAGTAGCACAGATTTATTCTGACTAATATTTAAGTCCTACCGACATGGTTGGCTTCTTAAAATCTACTTATATTTAGATCCTACCTACATACATTACAGGAGCAGTGAAAAAAAGGGCTGTCAATAGAATAATTTAGCGTATCGACACAGATCATATATAAAAAGTTTAAATGTGTTTCTGAAAGGCGATGTGAGCCCATCTATACATGTAAAATTCAAAGTCCTGACTGACTGACTTATATATAACACAGCCTAAACCGCTGGTCCTAGAGACTTTAAATTTGGAGGGTGTGTTCTTTGTAAAGTGTAGGCATCCACTAAGAAACTGTATTTTGAAATTCTAACCCTAAGAGGGTGAAATAGGTGGTTGGATTATCTATGAAAAATGTTTTTCTTCGTTTCCTATAGGGCAAGCGGCCGAAGCCGCGGGCAGGAGCTAGTTGGTTAATATGTACGCTACATACTGACGGCGTATTTATAATGACTTCTTCCGTGACGTAGGTCGTGACGTATAGACTTGATGTGGCCGGTTCGCGGGGAAGCTTCATCTTGTCTTCTTATGGCTGAAGTGAGCTGGAGTATTTAGACTACCTATACTTAATAGACACCATCCAAAAGGTTTTGTAGTTAAAACCTAACCATTAACTAAATACCGAAACAATCAATCCATCAAGTCTGATTGTGCCTCCACAAGAACTTCAAATCTAGATATCTGATTTCATCTATTACTAAGCTAGAATGAACGTTCAGAAAGCTCTAGACTAATCCGTGTTGGCACTAGGCTGCAGGATTTGCATTGCGCCGCCGTTGAGTCGTTTTATCTGAGTCTGCTACGAACTTCGTACTGATTTATTATTGTAAGAGGATTTAGTTATCTCTTAAACGGATTGCTTGTTATTGTCAAACATCGAGGTTTAAAGCGTTTTTTTATGTCAATATGAGTAATCTGGTAAAACGATTACTCGACTTTGTGAGATCGACTGTGAGATCAGATCATAAAGTCTCAATTGCCCTGTATTTTCACTTGCTACAATGCCCTTCAAACCGGCACACAGTAGTGCTTGCACACTACTGCTTGGCAGCAGAATAGCTGGCAACGGTGGTACCTACCTTTTTTTGAGGGGGGAAATGCCCTCGCATTTCCCTGCCACCATCCCCGTGGGTATGTGGGACATGAACCCACTCACGTGAGCACCACGTCCGCCGTACCGGGGGCAAGAAGGAGTCGCAACTGCAGTCCAGCCAACTCGCCCCCCGGGGGTGGTACCTACCTAGATGAACATAGCAGAAAAGTTCTACCACCTAGTAAAACATGAGTTGACGGCAATGTTTTTTTAAAACTATTAATACATTTTAAATTCCTTTCACATACCTACATTATGTACCTTCGCAATACAAAACAGTAACAGCCTTATTAATAAACACGAACTAGCTTTAGACTAGTTACACCATCTTTTGTCTCTTTCGATCCAGCTAAATATTCCAGTAGCAAAACAAGGGCAAAAGCTGAAGAAACTAATCTGAGACTAATACCCGTTTATTAATAAGGCGGTAGATGTATAATTCGACGGATCAGTGTTAGACCGAAATTTGCTCGGCCAAATGTACGAAATGCCTAGTTCATTTTTTGTATTAAAACTTTCATTAATCTAATTCATTTTTAATTAATATATAAACGCCTATATCAAATAAAATCACCTAAATAATTATTAGAGAAGTAGGTGAATTCGTTTGATATAGGCGTTGATATTAATAATAATAATAACGCCCAACGATCACATACATAGATCCTGGACCGTAACTAGGATTCCCTGTATCTAGGGACCCAGGAACTACGAAGACCATGGTCCCACAACACCTCAAAACAAGTATTTGCGCTTTTTTTCTGTGCACAAATACTTGTCCTGCCGCAGGAATCGAATCCGCCGCCTCGACGCCCTGTTCAATCACTACACCACAGAGGCTGTCGATATTGCAGTCTATATTATTCCCTTAAGCTGTGTATTCATCTGAGCTAAATACCAAGAAACCTCAAGAATAGTCACAGGAAGGAGCAATTAAATCGACAAAGATTTAACACAAAGAAATAAACAGATTTTTATCAAAGGAAGGCACAAAGGAAATGAAGGCAACCATAATTATTTGTGGAAGTGAGTTACAAAATAGCCACAAAAAATATCAAATATTTTTTCTTTATGTTAGTGAATGATGTGACGAGCTAGTCGTTCACTTGATATTAAGCGACACGGCTGCCCACAACAGAACAGTGTCATTTGGAACTCCAAAATATCAAGTTTCGCGTGACACTGCACTGCGCACATCATCCTGAGACATCAGCACAATCTGGTAATAAGATTACTCGACTGTGAGAGCAAAGCGGTGGTACCTACCTAGACGAACTTTGCAGTCCTAAAAGTCCTACCACCTAGTATAGAATAAATAAAAGTAATATTAATGAGCATGAAAATATAACAAGAATTATAATCATTATAACTTTGTTATGTATGTACCCATTCTGTTACGTCGTACCATTACGTCTGTATTTCCCGACAACTACAACCTTGGAGTCTTCAAATCGAGAGTGAACAGGTATCTTCTAGGCAAGCGTGTTACATCCTAGACCGCATCGTTACTTACCATCAGGTGCGATAGTGGTCAAACGCAAGCCTATCTAACAATAAAAAAAAAAAAATTCACACACAAAAAACTTTATCTCGTTCCCATATAATTTCGCTTAGTTATAGGCTAGATCGCCATGTTTAAAATTTTAAAAATATATTTTTTTAAATAAAACATATTGTATGACTGGCCCGATAGCTCAGTTGGTAGTAACCCTGCCTTCTGAACTATTGGTTGTGAGTTCAATTTTCACCCCAGGGCGAACATTTGTGTGATGAAAATTGATGTTTATTCCATATCTGGGTGTTATATTGTATCATATTAATGTATTTACAAACAAAAAAGGTGTCTAAGTATTTTGTCAGTTATCTGGTTCTCATAGTACAAGCTTTGCTTAGTTTAGACTAGATGGCGCTGTGTGAAATGTCCACACATATTTATTTATTTAATATAACACTCGCACGTCAAATTTTATGACACAAAGGTTTGTCCTGGGTGGGAATCGACCCACAACAGGGTTACTACCAACAATGCTGAGAGGTCAACCAAAACATTTATGCATGTCATGTACCTTAGCCTTAATCGTACAGCTTTCCGAGGAAACTTAAGTACTTTATAAATTGCGCTGCAAACGGGAAACTGCTTGCATGAGTTATGATTATTAAAACAGATGATTGTTCGGGGTCATTTCGATGAGTCGAAGCGATTTGTCGTTACTAAAACCAATCCTGCCGTAGTTGAAATAGGGACGAATACGCTTTTTTGTGTTAAGGAACGATGGCGAGCTAAATAGAAGGATGTTATAGAAAACTCTTTACTTAGTGCATTTGTATATATTTAGGTATATCACACTAATCACACTTCACACTATCACACTTTCACACTTATATTATAAAGACGAAAGTGTGTATGTTTGTTACTCTTTCATTGTTTGCGTATGTCATCGCTCCATCTTGCTGCAGGGCGTCTTACACTACGTCTGCCGATTTGCGGTCTCCACTCAAGAACACTCTACCCCAACGACCGATGTGTAAATGAAAATGAAAAGTTACCCATCTCGCCATAAACACCGTAATTTTACACATCAAGATCTATTCCATGATAAACAATTTTACTGACTTCAATAAAAATAATTGTACTAGGTAGCAGTGTGATCATAATAACGTCTCCAAAATCACCAAAACCATGCAATAAAAACGACAAAACAACATTTTTGCTGCCCTGCAAATAGCTCAAGGCCCTTAATATTCGACTCATAAGAGACAAGAGATGAGACCCGGTATGTGTGTTATGCTACTTATACAAAAAGGATCTATATTTAATGGAAGTGATTATCTTGCTTAAAAAAGTTCACAACGCTGTGAGAACGTTTTAATCCAATGGCAGTCACTCGAAAATTAAAACAGTATCACAGACAAAACTTAATTATCACAGTTTGTATGTGTGTATATGTGTTACTCCTTCACGCTCAAACGGCTGAATAGATTTTGATGAAATTCAGTACCAAGATAGCTTATGCACTGGATTAACATATAAGCTACATTTTATCCCGGATAAGGGTAATTTTCCCGTGGGATGAGCAAATAATTAAAATATTTTTTATCAGCGGGTGAAACCGCGGGGCGCAACTAGTACGTAATAATTACCATCAATTGTATAAAAAATATAAAAATGGATTTAATTTTGCTGGGTAAAAAAGTCTAAACTACTATTGTAGTATTAATATTGACTTAGTTATACTTGCAAGGTATTCAAAATAATAATTACATTTATATATTTAGTGTGACAGTTTCTGTGGTGTGGTGGTAGAGCAGGTCGGCTCATATCCCGGAGGCAGCGGGTTCGCTTCCCGCGGCAGGACAAATAATTGTGCACAGAAAAAAGCTCAAATACTTGTTCTGAGTCTGGGTGTTGTGGGATCATGGTCCTCGTAGTTCCCTAGACACAGGGAATCCTAATTAAGATCAAAGATCTATGTAGGTATGTAATCGCTTTAAAAAAATGCACCAACAACGCTCACTGTTACATCTGAACTACACTTATCTACCTCTTCCAGTATTCCCTATCTTTGTGCTCCACCGATATGGGCTCTGTGTGAGAGGAAATGCGGTTAATCAAAATACTAATGCCGTGTTCCAGCTCTTATTACTGTTTGGCTGGAAGTGGCTTACTTTGTATTGGGCTCCTAACTTTGGCTTGGAATCTAATAAAACTATGTCGAACCGAGGATGAAGATACTGTTTCATTCTATTTTGGTTTGATGTGTGTTTTAATATAGAAGTAAAATTGAATACTCTCCAAGATTAAAAATATTAATAACTAGCAGCAAAAGAGCATCAGCATACATTGGCGAACGCTATACATTGGCTACGAGTCAATAGCGTACTCACCTCGGTTAGCGTTGGAGCAGTAATGTATCGGCTACGAGCATGCTACGCGCCAATACCGTAGTATTATCAGCTACCAATCTACAGCATGTAGCGTTAAAATGGTAACGTATCGGCTACGAGCTTACAGTTTATAGCGTTGAAGTTGTAATTCATCTATTACGAGTCAGCTTGCAGCATTTAAGTGGTAGCGTATTGTCTAGGAGGCAACAGTTTATAGCGTTAAAATGTTAACGTATCGGCTACGAGGCTACAGTTTTGAAGTTATAATGCATCTGTTACGAGTCAACTTGCAAGTATTAACGTATCGGCTACGAGTGGACAGTTTGTAGCGTTGAAGAATCAACGGATTTTTTTTTTTCATCATCCCGTTTCAAACACCCGGCGTTTATAAGATTGACTGCAGCTGTGGTAGTTCCTACATTGGTCAGACAAAACGTACCATTGCGGAAAGGGTTAAGGAACATATCGCAGCTGTAAAAAACCGACAAACCAATAAATCTGCGATTGCCGAGCATTTGCTTGAGTCAGGACCAAACCACTGGATCAAACTTCATGCCCCTAAAGTTCTCGCTACTGACAAACAATTTTACCCAAGAGTTGTCCGAGAAGCCATTGAAATTAAGAAGTATAGCAATTTCAATCGGGAAGATGGCTATAGGTTATCCTCAGCGTGGAATCCGGTGATAAGTAGGTGTTCGCGTCGCGATTTGTGTTCCCGTGTAACTGCCGATACTGTTAGTATTATATGCCGGGATATTGATAGTGAAAATTTACAACATCAAATGCGGGTAGTTGGAGACGACGCCCGTTCTGCACGATGCTGACACCCGCTACTCCAGTCCCCACGTGACCACGGCCAATGTAACTTGGTCGAAACGTCGAGGTTAGTCAAAATTATATTTTGATAATTTTTGTGCGCGAATAGACCCGTTTTATCTTTACATTATCAACGGATTGGCTACGAGTCAACAGTTTATACCGTTGAAGTGTTATCGTATCGACTACGAGTTTAAAGTTTATAGCTTTGAAGTTGTAATGCATCTGTTACGAGTCAGTTTGCAACATTTAAGTAGCAACGTATCGGCTACATGTGGACTGTTTATTTACAGCGTTGAAGTGTTGACGTATCGGCTACGAGTCTTTGCAGCGTTGAAGTTATAATGCATCGGCTACGACTCAACAGCTTGCAGCATTGAAGTGGTATGTGACGTATCGGTCACATGTATACAGCTTGCAGCATTAAAATGGTAACCTATCTACTACGAGTCGATCAGTAAGTAATCAGCTACAGGTGTGTTATGATTACAACTTCAAAGATTACTACCTTCGTCAATCTTACCCCCGCTACCCCATCTATTTCCCACTATCTTCAAACTAATCCAAATTTCACCCTTTGATAAACAACAAACTAAATATTGAATCAGAAACACTTTCATATTCGGCGAATCACAATTTACCAATGCCAATATTCATTAGTCTAAACGAATGTATAATGAGAGGGCGATTGGAATTCAAATCTGTTGGATGCTGCCACACTGCAGACTGCAAGATGGATGTGGTAAATAGGGATTGATTAACGGCCAATATCAAGCGTTCGACCATTGGTTACTATTCATCACTATTTATCAGACAAGATAGTGGTTTTGCCTGATAAATTATCGTAGCAATGAGTTAGTTTGATAGCATGTTCGGTTGACGATGGGATTGATTTTAAACCAACCTAGTACTATTATGGTTGAACATTTAGTAGAGTAAATAGTAAATATGTGTGGAGATTTTACACACCGCTATCTATTAACGCCAAACTAAGTAAAGCTTGTACTGTGGGAATCAAATAACTGAAAGAATAGAATATAGGTTATTAGACCTAGAGCTGACCAATTGAATCTCATCCTCTTCTTGCCTCCCCCATAAAATGCGACTTTGGCCCCTTATCATAAGGGAAATTGGCACTTTTGGCAGGTGTCTTGGTTATCGCAGATTTTAATTTATTGAGTATAAAATAAATAGTCTATAACATTCACTAAAAAAATGATTAAAATCGATCCAGTATTTTTTATTTATTCATTACTGCCCGTGGCCCCCACGCGTTACATTTAGAGTAAAATAATTCTTAAAAATGTTATTGTGGCATATTATAAGAGATAGACATGATGACAGATGTGTATAATTCTTAGTACATTATTTTGATAAATCTCGTAGGGTTCAGTTAGCGTTTGCAATGTAAGCGGAAAAAATGTAATTATTTACAACATCACATTAGAAACCTCAAAAATACAGTTTTCACTCAAAAATTTCTCCACTATTTAATGGATGTTATTATACATATAAACCATCCTCTTTAATCATTCTATCTATTTAATTAACCGCATCAAAATACGTTGCGTAGTTTTAAAGATTTAAGCATACATAGGGTCAGAGAAAGCGATTTTGTTTTATACTATGTAGTGATAACGTTGCTGTCTACTTACTGGATATTCCCTCAGTAAGGCGCCCACGAGAAAAGAGGTGTGGTCGTAATAACGCCTTGCGCTGAGACCTTACAACAAACAACTGAGTAAATGCTTCAAATTCAATAATAATCACTATCAAGTTAGCAATAATATTGATTATTCCTAGTTGTTTTATCTATCAATACACTCCCATCTAACAAGTTTGCTTCCTCCGTGTTTATGGACTCCCACTTACGGTGCTTGCTTAAGGTATCCGAAGTTTGCTTGGTAACATAACATCAATACCGAACTACCTGAGTTTGAAAGGCTGGTTTGTCCACCGAGTTTACGGCGTGAAGGAGGTGTGACTGTATAAATGTGCCATGCGTTTGACGAAGCTCTACAATTTGGGACGATGGCAAATAATTATTGTGAACACCTAGCAACAGTAATGTAAGGCGGTGCCTGATCACAAAATCAACAATATACTATCATTTTATTATTATTAAAAGCCCAGTGAGACGAAAAAACGAAATAATTAGATAAAACATTATGTAAGTAGATGATAAAAGTAAGAAGAATGGTGACTGAATATATTTTTTTTATGTTAAGGAATGACGTAACGAGCTAGCCGTTCGCCTGATGTTAAACGACACGGCTGCCATTATCAGCTGAAGTGTCACTCGGAACTCTAAAGTATAGAGGTTCGTGTGACACTGCACTGCGCACGTCATCCAGAGATATCAGCACAATCTAGTAATAAGATTACTAAACTGTGAGATCAGATCACAAAGTCTCATTTGCCCAGTAATTTCACTAGCTACAGTGCCCTTCAAACCGGAACACAGCAGTGCTTGCGCACTACTGGTTGGCGGCAGAATAACTGGCAAAGCGGTGGTACCTACCTAGACGAACTTTGCAGTAAAGTCCTACCACCTTGTCCTATCTTTTGGGGTTCCGAGTGACACTGTTCTGTTATGGGCGGCCGTGTTGCTTAACATCAGGTAAACGACTAGCTCGTCACATCATTCACTCATATAAAAAAAAAGAAAAAAAGAGTAAATTGAAGGGTTGAGAATAAAAAGGGTTTAACTGTCAAATTGACACTCGAGAAAATTGACTTTAAACTTCAACAGCGTCATTTTAATGTAGAGTGCTTATAAGGTAATAGAAAAGGTTTATGTACGTTTCAGTTGCTTGAAAATGTTTTAATTCTATTTTAAAATACTAAATATAGTACTAATGCATACAATTACTGTAAACCGTTTTTAGACTCAAAATCTCGAGATTTAAACTTAATTTCGGTATTTTGAGAATGTATTATTGTAGATAATTTCACACTGAATCCAACGATACCCATAAGTCATTTTGTGAAAAAAATCAGTTAAACCCTTTTTGTTCTCACCCCTTCAATTATAATGCCTGATAAGTATACGTAGAATAACCACAAAAAAAAAACTTATTTTTTTTACATTTTAAACTTACTCGATCAAAGCCGGGGCGGAGCAAATAGTATATTATGGATTTAGGTGATAATATCACTCATAGAACTTTTGTACCTGAATGGTGACTAAAATTATACAGCAATATATAAATGGTAGATTTTAAATAAATTTCACTACAAAATACCAAATCACTATGAAACGCCTTAGCCGAGCGTGCAAACGAGAGCGCAGAACAAGTGAACATGACTGGCCCGATAGCTTAGTTGGTAGTACCCTGCCCTCTGAACTGTGGGTTGTGGGTTCGATTCCCACACAGGACAAATATTTATGTGATGTACATCGATGTTTGTTCTGTGTCTGAGTGTTATATTGTATTCTATGTATGTATTTACAAACAAAAAGTGTCCAAGTATTGTATCAGTTATCTGGTTCCCATAGCACAAGCTTTGCTTAGTTTGGGGCTAGATCGCGTTGTGTGAGATTTCCACACATATTATTATTATTATTAAGTGATAGAGAGACACGATCGGCCTAAGTGTTTTCTTATGAAGTTATTACGTAAAATTATGGTCCCTAAACCGACTTTACAGAATTTTTTTTTCTGCACTATTCGATTTACTTTGGTACAATGTTATTAAGCACAAAAACATGTAAAACTTTGAATTCTATGAAATTTATTTTGAACTGTTAAGACTCCTAACAAATTCATCTCCACAGAACATATATACCTACACACTGCAGTCACTTAATGAATATATTTCCAACACTCCCAAAACTTTCTGAACTAAATATTCGAGCCGCAAAACTTGCGCTTGAACAATGAATGAAAAAACGAATGGAATACTAATATAAGTATTTTTTAAACTGTCAGTTAGGTCTAGCTCGCCGGTAAATGTAGCGCTGTGATTGGTCAGCCAGCACGCTGTGTGATTTGTCAATGTTACTGTCATCAGTGTGAAAACAACGGTGAAGAATTAATGTGTATTATTTTATTTATATTTATGTATATTATTTTATTTATTATTCTATTTATTATTTACTACTACTTGTATTCCATTCCTTTTTAAAGTAGTATGTATTAGTTTATTTTTTATAAAATATATATGTATTAGAATGTAGGTTATATATTATATAAATATATCAGGTAATAGTTTATAATTTATCTATATTTACTTTATCTATAAATTGTTTTACACCGCCGTTTATTCTTCTCTACTGCTACTGTCCATCCAAAGGTTGTCTGGAAGAGATCGCTGTCAGCGATAAGATCGCCCATTGTTACACTAGTTCGTAAATATTATAGTTATTCCTGATTTTGTACTTCATTGGTGAGACAATAAAGAGTTCTCTATCTATCTATCTAATGTACAGATTTTACCCATTTACAATTTTAATGTATGTATACGTGACGTAGCTATGGACTCGTTATTGTGGTCCTATAGAAAATGCTCAATTGTCTTGACTCAGTCGATTTTAAAGTCAGATTGCGACCCCTGTGTCCTGTGTTTGGGTTAATGATTTACCAAATTTTGTTTATAAATTAAACTACTATGAAGTACAGTGAAGAAAAACATCGTAACTAAAACAAATTGGGGTCGATTTTCTAAATCTAAAAACTTAAAGTATGGCGGTACGCTTCAGATAAAGGCGAAATGGAGAATAAGTAAATTGTGTTTTTACTTCAGATAAAGATATCACATATCTATATCACAGATAATTGAAGGGTTGAGAATAAAAAGGGTTTAACTGTCACATTGATAGTTACGAGAAAATTGACTTTAAACGTCAACGGCGTCATTTTAATGTACAGTTGCTTTTAAGGTAATAGAAAAGGTTTATGTAAGTTTCAGTTGCTTGAATTTTTTTTATCTATTTTAAAATACTAAATATAGTACTGATTCATACAATAGGCTATTTGACTACTATTAAAAATGAACAAGTAAATATTATTTTCATAAAGTAGGTTAAAAATGAATGTAATCATTGTAAAAATAAGTAAAATCGGTAAATTAATCACGGAGTAGTACGCTTTTAAAGTTTCATCGCCTGTCCCTTTCTCGCAAAACAGAGATCGTGTTGAGCTTCCTCACAGCTACTATGAAGGCATGGCTTGTGACGTCACATGCCAAAAAGATTGTATGTAGAGCTACCACAGCTTAGTAATGAGTTACTGTGTGGACTGGTAACTGACGTCACTGCGTGTTTGAGTTGTCTCTTTCTATTTCTGTATTTTAAAATGCCTGTAACTTAGTCATTTTTTGAGATATTCAAGTTTTGTTTTCACAGTTATCTATTTTTTGAGGTATATTATTTATGTATGTAATAAAAATATAGTAGTCAAATAGCCTATTACTGTAAAAATATAATATAATAAAATAAATATAATAATGTTTTTATGCTAAGCAAACTGTATTCCTGTGACAGATAAACCGTTTTTAGACTCAAAATCTCGAGATTTAAGCCTCATTTCGGTATTTTAAGAATGTATTATTGAAGATAATTTCACACTGAATCCAACGATACACATAAGTCATTTTGTGGAAAAAAATCAGTTTAACCCTTTTTGTTCTCACCCCTTCAATTGACACTAACATTATGGTACTAGCAATGCGACTATTTCTTGGCAGAAACTTTTTTTATGTTACAAGTAAAAAACAAGCATACTGCCCAGTCTAAGCAGAATACGCAGTCCAGTAATTTAATCGTCTTCATGCCGACTTTAGAGCTGGCTTATTTCGACGGCGATTACTTTTAACGCCTAGAGGTACCTTCGGTTATTGCACGTGGGACAACGTGCGCTAATTTGGCGCGAGTTCAAACTGATAATTATGCAAACGAGGCTCTTAGTACTAGCTGTGCCTTGTGGCTCCGCTTGCATTCAATATTTATAGACCCTTCACACAGCGCTATCTGCTGACTAAATATGAAAACTAATAATCATCCATACATGTAAAAATCAGTAGTCTTAATGAATGATGTAACGAGCTTATCGTTCACCTGCTGTTAAGCGACACGCCCATAATACGGAACTCTAAAATTATCTTAGTCTTAATATATGTATATAAATTACGTGTCACGTTATCTGTCCGCTATGGACTCCTAAACTACTGACGGATTTCAATAAAATTTTGCACACCGTGTGCAGTTTTATCCAACTTGAAAGATGCGCTCGCCCGCGGCGTGTCTTAATTTGCATATAAATTCTCAAACACCAAACAAATGATAATGTTTGACACACAAAATGTAATTTTAGTTGAAAACTATCGTGAGTATGACACATTTTGTAAAATTAATAACGGCTTAACTCACAGTTACGTGCCGACGCTCGCGAAAGCCGCCATGGCTTGCGTTAGTAATTGACTCCCAGAAGAAGGACATCGAATATGTCTGAAACCTGTTCGGGGTAATTTCAACTTTTAATTGATGTGAGTTAAGCCGTTATTAATTTTACAAAACACATAATGTATTCCTGGATCAAAATATCAACTACCAAACTCTCAGTTCCAATCAGCCGGTATATCCCTCCGCTCTCACAAACTAGTTAGATGAAAAATATTAATAAGTATGTGGATAATCTGCTATGCATGCTGCTCACGAGTTAAATGAGTTTTATTATCCACGATCCACTTCCTATCCTACTATCCTACTGCCTACTATTCTACTTCGTACTAAAATGCAGCGGGCAGTACAGTGCGAAATTTCCACGGGACCACAAGTTGTGGATGAGCTTTTTGACGGTATTATTGAATTATTTATATAAATTAATTCTTGCGTTCTATGATTGTATTTACAAACAAAAAGTATTAAGTAAGTAAGTTAAGTATATGACGGCGGCTACGTCCAGTTATAAACTCTATGCTCAGCGGGCAGTACCGTAATTTAGCCTGTGGCAGCATTTAAATTTATTACAGTAGCAATACCGGCAACTGTCATCGCTCCCCTACCCATCTGGCTATATAAAGGAGCGCTCGGTGTACTACGGATCATAGAGTAACTTATTAATAGAGTCATCAGCTTTATCACCGAGCAGCGGCATCTCGTGAAACCTGAAGAAATCACATTGTTCTATATCTATAACAACACTACCTATACGTGCTGGTATATACGTCTTTTATAATTTAATTTTTATTGTAATATTTTAAACAAAAATAGGCATAAATAAAACAACACATCTAATTACTTTCATATATATTTACATTTAATGTAAATCATAAAGCAGGTACATTTTTAAAAAGACGAGAATTTTTACAACATTATATAATTATGTAATCAACAACTTACATACTATAAGGCACCTAAGTTTTTTTGCTTCACAGTTTCGGTTTCGGCTTTGGTCCCATATAGGTTTTATCAAAAACATTTTAGTGCTTTTCAAAACATGAACTCGCGAAATTCTTTTTAGATTGCAAATGAATGACAGACTGAAAGTTAGCCGTGATGCTGCCGCTATGTCAACCTACGTTCCGTTCTTCCCAGTTTCTGCATAATTAAATGAATAAACAAATTTGTCGCTAACGCCATCTAGTGATATAGGAAACTACTAAAGAGAGCTAATCGGCCTCCATAGAAAACGTCAAAGTATAGAAGTGAAAAGACCCTGCTACGGATCATTCTTGTTCCAGACACGGCCCGGTGCACTTGCTGAAGGCCTATAGTTATATAGGTTGCAACCTAAGCACAACCCGTTCAGCCTACATATGTATGTTTGTTACTCTTTCACGCAAAAACTGCTGAACGTATTTGAATGAAATTCGGAACACATTTATAACCTGGATTAACATATAAAATTCTTTTTATTCCGATAGTATGTTCCCATGGGACATTTATAGAACACCGCGAGGGCGACGTCGCTGGCTTTTTACGCAAAAACTACTAAACGGATTTGGATTAAATTTGGAACATAGATAGTTTATATTAACATCTAAATAAAGGTTGATTTTTAGATGTTTTTGCGTTTTATACCATAACTAGCGGCCCGTCCCGGCTTCGCACGGGTGGACATTTTTTTTAAGCATTTTGTCATAAACGTACAGTAAATGTAGCCTAGAATGTAGATATGTAGAATTTTAAAATGGGTCCAGTACTTTTCGAGTCAATTAGTTACAAACATACTTACGTACAAATCTTTCCTCTTTATAATATTAGTATAGATATAGGTAACAAAGAATCCTTGGAATATAGATAGCTTATAATTATAGTGGATTAACATGTAGTCTACTTTTTATCCACGGGTGAAACCGCGGGGCGCAGCTAGAAATGCTAGCTAAATGAATATGAATAATATATTACACGCAACTGTCACATTTTATATAGTATAATATAATAAGGTAATATAGGGTCGTTCTTAAAAATATTAGTTTATATTATAACATTGACGGAGGCGTTAACAAGGTATTAAATGTGAAGTAAAAAACTAATGGAGTAGGTACTATGCGTCGTTCCAGTAAGTAAGATCGGGCTCAGTGGCGTGCCTTGGGAGAGGCTTATGTCCAGCTAGACTAGTAAATGATGATGATGTCATTTCATTAGAATTACGACTCTAATTATGGATATAGGATGATAACGTATTTGGTCAAAATAGATTTTCACAAAGATTTGGTCAGTTATAAAACTGACGTGATTAGTACTCATAACTACAACTATTACACGGCTAAAACTCACGAGATACAGTCGAATAACTCGACCGGTGTTCGGGCAATATAGCTGCGTCCCCCGCGCCGCTCTCACAGCGGGCGACGCGAGCCATGGTCCGCAGTCAGCGCAGAGCCGCCACCGCCGCCGCGCGTACTCCTTGAGGATGGGCATCTATATTGCCCGAACACCGGTCGAGTTATTCGACTGTATCTCGTGAGTTTTAGCCGTGTAATAGTTGTAGTTATAAAACGCTACAAGCCTGCATTGTTATGCAAGTTTAACTAAAAAAACAAAATTTTTCGTCCAAAAACCCACGCGTTCGTCTGGAAAGCTGCAAAAGAGCTATAAATAGCTGCATTTTGGTAATTGTAGACGACGCAGTATTCGCAGTCCAGTGTTATAGTCATTGGTCTTTACCTGTAATAAGAAACAGCACAAAATTACTACCTGTTACTCGTAATAACAAGAAACCTGCAACTCACTCAAAGACAGACAACCCAACTATTATCTTAGAAATGTATTTCTCAGAGCCAGTTCAGTATAGAGCTGGGCTTCCGGCCAATTAATGCTTGTTATTCGGCATAAAAATACAATAATTGCCAAAATATTTCTATGCAGAAATTAAACAACACATTACAGATAAAATATTATGTTTTATGCTATAGGTAGCATATTAGATGATCCTTTTGATGGGTATAGATCACCATTGCTTATGAACATTTGTAGCACTAGACATATTTATTATTATTATTATAGTTTAATAGACGAGCAGCATGACTGCTGATGTGTCTATATCCACAATGTTGGTTTCACTTTCAATGTTCATCCTTGTAACAGAGATAGTTTATTTGTTCGTAACCAGTTGTCGAGTCTGTTTTTAAAGTTATTCACAGAGGTGGCAGCAATGACCTCTTCTGGTAGCCTGTTCCAGTTGTGAACCACTCTATTACTGAGGAAGTGATGTGCAGTGTTGGTCCTAGCTGTAGTGCGATTAATTAAAAGTGAATGCCCTCTTGTAGGTCTGCCTTGTCTCATCAAATAAATATCATGGATATCCGGAAGGTTGTAACTGCCAGTAATAATTTTAAATGTCTCAATGAGGTCACCACGCAGACGTCTTTCCTTGAGGCTAGTGAGGCGCAGCACTTGGAGTCTATCTTCATAGGACTTGCGTCGAAGAGCCCGGGGTATCTTGCTGGCTTTCCTTTGAACACTTTCCAAGAGGTCAATGTCTTTCTGAAAGTATGGGCTCCAAACTTGAAACCCATATTCTAAAAGACGCCTAATGTATGTTTTATAGATTTTAAGAAAGACTTGCACTGTCATCATTTGGAAAGATCTCCGTATAACATATATAAAAGAGTTAGCCTTCTTAACTATCGAGATGATGTGTTCTTCCCACTTTAAATTTGCTGTAATTTTTACTCCCAAATCTTTTTGAACGTCAACAGATGCTATTGCGATGCCATCCAAGCTATATTGGATATGAGGATTGGTATTACCTAGATGTAAAACACTGCATTTTGATATATTTAATTTAATAATCCAGTCCTTGGTCCAGTTCTGTATTCGATTGAGATCATCCTGTAGCTGTCCAGACTTTATTAATGGGTTAGCAAAAAACTTTCCATCATCAGCAAAGAATGCAGCCTGCGATTCCAAAAGTTCCACCAGGTCTGTTATGAAAATTCCAAACAGGTGAGGGCCGAGCACTGATCCTTGTGGTACACCGCTCAACACCTGCCTTCGTTGAGACAAAAAGTCACCAACCCGGACCTGGAAAGTTCTACCATCTAAATAGTTACCAATCCATCTGAGCAGAGCGCCACGTATTCCGAAGTGATCCAGTTTCATTAGAAGACGTTGGTGGGGAACTTTGTCAAATGCACGTTCAAAATCGAGGTACACAACGTCAACTGGGTTCCTGACATCCAGCTCCTTGCTCCACGCATGAGTACATGTTAACAGGTTCGTAACAGTAGACCTTTTTTTGACAAATCCATGTTGTTTAGCGGCTATTACGCATTCTCCATTCAAAAATAGTGTCAACTTATTGCTTATAATACGTTCCATAATCTTGACCATTATGCTGGTAAGGCTAATAGGTCGAAAGTTACCAGGTTCCGTTTTGTCCCCTTTCTTGTAGATTGGAGTTACAATAGCATGCTTCCAATCTGATGGAACATATCCAATTTAAATCCACTTAATTTATTTCTAGGCCTATGTTCAGCAGTGGACGCCGTTAGGATTTTGTTTTTTACTTTTTAAGTTACATTAAGTTTTTACTAGGTGGTAGGACTTTGTTGCAAAGTTCGTCTAGGTAGGTACCACCACTTTGCCAGTTATTCTGCCGCCAAGCAGTAGTGTGCAAGCACTACTGTGTTCCGGTTTGAAGGGCACTGTAGCTAGTGAAAACTTAACATCAGGTGAACGACTAGCTCGTCACATCATTCATTAACATAAAAAAAAAAAAAAAAAAAATCGGTGTAAGAATAGGCCAACCCCATCTCTTCCCGTGGGTGGTTAAGAGTCGGCTATGGGAATATCCAGAAAATGGGCAGCAGCATTCTCTTTGGTACATTAAAATCTTCTAAAATGACCCAGCCGCCTGCCAAACGTGGTGATCATTGAAACCTCCCTCTAAAATAAGCGTCCAAAGTGGCGTTTAACGGGAAGGCCTGTGTTCAGTAGTGGACGTATTGCGGCTTTTTATGTAAAATACTTACAGATTAGTAGACGTTTCACATGACTATAGACTAACATTTAAATAACTCAACAAATAAGATTTTATAATATCTATGTCATCAACTGTCAATCAGAGTGTTTTGTCGGGAAAACAAAAAAAGATCGCGTCGCCGCATTCTATTATTTTCCAAACCTTTTGTTATTTTCAGTGTTAGTGCATAAAGTTGGAGGAAATTTAATTTTTTAGTGCTGGATTATAAGCATGAGTGTGAGAAAGTGGTATAATGATGGTAAAACGTTTATTTTCGTGTTGTTTCAAAAACTACATAGAAGCTTCTGGTAAAGCAGCCACCACTTTACTAGGAGTATGACTTGACTAGACTAGACTATGACTTAACTTGATGACTAGGACTGTGACTTGACTTGACCCATAATATTATATCTAATATTAATTAACTTGACACTGGCTAAATACAGAAAAGAGTGGATCGAAAACAAAACAAAAAAAAACAGTCAATCAATAACACAAGACTTCTCCATCAAAAAATGCAACAACGAACATTTTCCAACCATAATTATTGACGCCGCTCCGGTTTTCGAGCTCAAAATAAATCTTAGACTCAGAGCTGTTTGTTCATTTTTTTTTCGGATAAAAGGCATCCGGCGTAACCAGAAGAGATTACGCCGATTGCCAGTCACACATCCCAATCCAGTAATAATTCAGTGAACTACATATCTTGTGAACCTACGTTGGAGATAGAATATTTAAGTGGGTATCTCATATTTCTTGAATTGGCGCCGGCCAAATGTATTATGAGGGACCTTTTATTAACTTGTTTCGGAAATTCGGAGCGGGATCAGTGAATAAAAGAGCATTTTCACGTTATTTTCTTGATATAAACTGCTATGTAATCGTTATAAGGCTGTTATTATTGTCATGATGGCCGTACATGTCATGTTTGGTTCCGACCTTTTTAAGAATTTGTTGCTGTTCTATTAAGATTTGTGAGAACGATAAATATTCTTTTGTTTTCCTAATATCCTTAGTATTGACTGGCCCGTTAGCTCAGTTGGTAGTACTTCTGAAGTAGCCTTCTGAACTGCAGGTTGTGGGTTCGATTCCTACCCAGGAAAAACGTTTGTGTGATGAATATAGGTGTTTGTTTTGTGTCTGGGTGTTCTATTATATTTTATGTATGTATTTACAAACAAAAAGTACCTATCTAAGTATTGTATCAGCTGTCTGGTTCCCATAGCACAAGAATGTCGACAGATATTCATTTATTTATTCAGTGTCATTTTGTTAATAAGATTTTTTTATATAATAGGTCTTTACCTATGAAATTGCCGTATTGCAGTACAGACTTTTTCAAACAAAAAAAAAGTTTTGATTGGCTATGAATTCTAAATTCAAATTAATTTTGTTTTAAAAATATGACATTCTATTTACAATATAAGTCTTTTGTTTATTGATTAGCGTTGTATTTTCATTACATTTCAACATTTTTCCTCATAATGGATACTTTGAAATTTCGTGTAATTATGGAATATGAGTTCCGTCGTGGCACCAACGCGGCACAAACGACACGTAACATCAACGACGTTTACGGAGAGAACTGTACAAACGAACGTACAACCCGTTATTGGTTTGCTCGGTTCCGTTCTGGGAATTTTGACTTGAAAAATGAACCTCGTGGTCGTCCGGAAACTTTGGTCAACAATGATGAATTAAAGGCGATTGTGGAAGCTGATGAATCTCAATCTACAGCTGAGCTGGCAGCAGCTTTTGATGTTAGCATCAAAACAATATTGGTCCATTTGCGACAGATTGGCCAGATAAAAAAGCTTGATAGATGGGTGCCCCACGAACTTAACGATCGCCAGCGCAACGTACGCGTCGAGACTTGCCTTGCGCTGCTTAACAGGCACAGAAATGAAGGAATTTTGAACCGAATTGTTACGTGCGACGAAAAATGGATTCTTTTTGACAATCGAAAGCGCTCAGCAAGTTGGTTAGATCCTGGTTCGGTACCAAAGCAATGTGCAAAACGAAAAATGACCCCCAGAAAGGCGATGGTCACAGTTTGGTGGTCTAGTGCTGGTGTGATTCATCATAGCTTTTTACAAAACGGCGAGAGCATTACTGCAGATGTGTACATTGAAGAACTGACCACAATGATGGCGAAACTCGCACGTCTGCAACCAGCTTTGGTCAATCGGTCGTCTCCACTGCTACTTCACGACAACGCGCGACCCCATACTGCACAACAGACCGTCTCTAAGCTGCCTGAGTTGGGTTTGGAAGCTCTCCCTCATCCGCCATACTCACCAGATCTTGCGCCTACCGACTATTACTTTTTCCAAAATTTGGACAACTTTTTAGCGGAAAAAAAATTAAATTCCCGAGAGGCAGTACAAAACGCCTTTGAAGAGTTTGTTGTCTCCCGTCCTGCTGATTTTTTCAAGAAGGGCATCCATAAACTGCCACAGCGTTGGCAAAGATGCATTGATTGCAGGGGTGATTACTTTGAATAAAAGAAATAAATAAGTTCGAAAAAAAAAATACTTTAACTTTTTTCAAACAAAACGGCAATTTCATAGGTAAAGACCTAATATAAGCTATTTTCTAGACGTTAACAATTTTTTTACAATTTTGAAATGTTTCGCTTGGTAATATCCGCAATCCGTAAAAGTTTCAACCAAACCGGTTCTGCCGTTTTGCTATGAAAGTCATACAAGCAAACACACACCAACACGCAAACGGACAATTTTTTTTTATATCACTAGATTTATGATAGAACTTTTTAGACGAATAAAAGTTAAATAATATTAATCTTCCACAACTGGTTATAAATTTAAGAAAAACTTTTTTAAGTTTTTAGGTGTATTTTAGTATTATATTTACTATATGTAAATTGTACACATGAAATATACCTTATAAGGTTAGATCAATTGAAATATAAAAAACAACTTTCCGGAAAACGTTTCATTTACCAAAAAAACCACATGCCATAAATATATAAAGAAGTTAAAGGATTATTCAATGAACACATTTTTTTCGTCGATTTTTTTTTTAAATTTGTCTTGCATTTGACCACGCTCTCACCTGATGGAAAAGGACGATGGGATAGTAATAGGTAATTTCATATCACCAACATTTTGTTAAAAATACTGCACTGTATTACATATATGTCAATGTCAGATTCAAAAAATCTGACATTGACATATAGTTAAATAACTCTAAAGCTTTCAACTAGTGCCAACCATCCCCGTTCGTTTGCGAGTAACAAACCATCGCGTGATACAAAGGCGTCAAACAACACCCTCTCTATACATCCTAATTTATAAGCTTGGGGCTATTGAACAACCGATACAGCTATTAAAATTGCGCAGTCAAATCCTTTTGTGCAATATAACTGTTGGCAATATTGATGAAATAGTTCTAACGGTATTTACTGTGAGCCTTTTTACAAACTCTTTTTAGGGGATGCATTTCCCTGCCACCATTTCGTATGGGATTCGAACCCAAAATACTCCCCGTGAAAATTCTTCAGCCCGGTGGATGCTTGTCATATCTTTTTGGTGGGTTCGAGTCCCACATAGCCCCTGCTATCACCTCCGTTGTAGCATGGAAATGCGAGGGCTTTACTTATCAGCATGGTGAAAGCTAGCGCGACCCCATCTTGCCACATCCCGGTGGCGGACGAATTAAGCCTGACTGTGAATGCTAGCGTGACCCCATCTTGCCCCATCCCGGTGGCGGACGGAAGGATGAGGCAAGATGGGGTCACGCTAGCATTTACCATGCCGATATGCCAATAAAGCTAACATAGATCCGGTTTACATAAGGACTCACATAGATCTGTTTAACATAAGTAAGTTTAATTGAAAATTCTATTACTACTATAAATACAGTACTACACTACCATTTTACTTTTTACTCCATTATTCCGCTGGTTTCATGCCCGCATTTAGTTACAACTCACGCTAGCGGCTGTCATAACTAACTACAGACTTGGTACAGACTTGTCTCTTGACTTGAATCTCTTGTGCCAGTCACTGGCATCTAATTAGATTTATAACAAACGCAAAGCGTAAAAAACTGAATTCACACTTACATGGTTTTCTTATGGATGCTATTGTCAGAACTGGACCAAATTCAAAACATCAAAATTAGTTCACCCAGTCGAAAGTTCTGAGGTGACAAACACTAAAAAACAGTCTAATTGAAAACCTCTTCCTTTTTTTAAATCGGTTCAAAATAAAGCTGAAATCGTCGAGGCGTCGATGGTCTCTGAAAATACGCCATGTACTCGGTTCTTTTAGTAACTTTATTGTTATATGAAAACAACAGTCTCAATAACTTAGGTATATAATATTGTATAGAATATTTTATATAGGATTATTTAATATAGGATTATTTATAAAAGAGCAGATTTTAGGGGGCGATAATAATATTTTTTTTATTATTAACATAACAAAACAATAACAACATAAACATGAGAGAGAGAGACAGACAGAGAAAGACGCGCACGCCGCACGGCTTCAAAAAGTGTCGTTACAACTTTTGGTCTTAATTTTTTCCGTCTAGCCCCCTTTCGCAACGCGCGATAAGGAACTTCGTACCAATAAAATCACTCCACTGGATGATCATCAATATCATACTACAAATAGCAGTAAAAATAAAATAAAAACAAGGCCCCATTCGTTAACTAGCTTACTACAGAGTAAGCCGCATGTGGCGCACTTACTGAGTAATGTAATTGGCTTTACTCAGTGCCAAAGACTGGTTTTGTGGCGAAGAGCATGGAGGTTCGTTAGCACTTGGCCATCGGTATGAATCTATTTAGTCTATGAACTGAATGTGTAATCTGAATAATGTAGGCAAGAATGTACGGATTTAGATACCTATTATTTGAATTAGGTATACAAGGTGGCATTTAATTCACTCTATTCCTTAAATGTATGTACTCAGACCATGCTATAGAATATTAGTACAAGGTCCAATTTAAAACAAAATTGATTTTGTTTTAGTATTTAGTGCCCCTTAAAATAACTGCATGACAGCCGAAATGTCTATGTAACTGTACACACAGCGCGGGTGCTTCGTAAATGTTTCGTAGGCAATAAAACACCTGCTTTGTTCAATGTCACAAGGCTTTTCTTTAGAATTTAAATATGATAATACCTAGATTTAAGTTTTATTTCATAAGTACTTTTTTATTTAGTTACATGGGAGCATTCTATAGCATGGACTGAATACATATATTAAAGGAAAAGAACGAATTAAATTCCACCTTGTATATGTTTTTTAACAGACTTCTCAACAACGGCGGTTTTTAATAACTCGTAAGTTACCTATATGCATATAGCTTTTATCAATAATTGTAATGACACTTAGATTTTATATAATAAGTATAATGTTTGTATTCTTATTGTAATATACATTAGGCTGGTGTTCAATAAATGAATAAATATTGTTTTTTTTTTGCTTCGGAACATAATAGTACGCAAAATGAGCACAATACTCAAAATGAACAAGAGTATAACGCAAAATATGCACGATCCTCAATCTTGCAAAATAATAATAATAATACCGCCCAACGATCACATACCTATATCCTGGATCTTAACTAGGATTCCCTGTCTAGGGACCCAGCAACTACGAGGACCATGGTCCCACAACACCCACTCAGAACAAGTATTTGCGCTATTTTTTTCTGTGCACAAATACTTACGCCGCTGGGTTATGAGCCGACCTGCTCAACCACCACACCACAGAGGCAGTCAAATATGTATGTTATCTTATATCTTATTAAAATCATTGCAAGTTTTTACCTTCCTCTTCCATTTCCTTCTTGTCAATGTAACCTACTTAAGTTTGTACTTTCTGCTCTCTACTTTCAATATGGAATTTTATAAAATAAAGTAAATCCGTAATTGGATGTAAGTTCTAATATTAAGCGAAACTATTTCTTGACTTAAGATCTGTTGATTTTGTGAAATAAATAAATTTTTCATTTTTTCGTTCACAAATCTGCGCAATCAGATTTCCGCAACTTCACTTTTAGGACTTTCCATACTTTTTCTTTATCAAATACATCCGTAAATTAACTTGACCAACCATACTTACTTCTTATCTCCGGAATTCTCTACCATTCTATTTACTAAGTGGTAAAAAAAACTACATAGTTCATCTAGGTAGGTACTTCCGCATTGCCATTTATACTACTGCCAAGCAGTAACGCGCAAGCACTACTGTGTTCCGGTTTTCAGGGCACTGTAGCTAGTGAACATAGTGCAAATGAGACTCCATGGTTTGATTTCACAGCCTGGTAATTTTATTTCTATACCGTACTGATGTCTCAGGATGACGTGCTCAGTACAATAACATTGTTGCAATAACATTAAGCGAACGAATACCTTATCATGTCATTACTTAACATAAAAAAATGAGTGCACTGAAGTAAAACTTTTTTAATTTAGCTCCATCTATCGGCCGGTATAAACTTTGTTTTTGGTTTGTTCAATGTTAATGTCGCCATCTTGATAATTGTAAATGTTCATTTCACCACCAACGTAATAATACAAATTTTTAACATTGTTACGTTGACAATGGAGATCTACGTGAACCAACTTCAGCTTCCCTTCGCCTCGCATTCACCAGCTCCCCAAGTCGAGGGTGCGCAAAGAAGATTTACTTAAAAAAAATAAACATCTAAAACCTCGAATTATTTCCCCAGTTATTTTACTGTACCTGTTATTCTGCATAGCTACGTTCCAGATGCGAGAAAATCAAATCAATTGGCAGGCGACGCAAACATTTTCACATATATCTCGGGAATACGTAGACCACGCATGATATATTCCTCGGATTCCTCACTGCAAAATCTGAATTTTTAACTATGTTTAACTACAAGACCTAGGTCCGTATTGCAGAACGATACTCAGTCATTGATCGGTGTTTAAGCAGAGTTTTCATTCATAAAGTGATCAATTAGTGAATGAAATCTCTGCTAGAGCACTGATCGATGACTGAACATCGTTCTGTAATACGGACCTAAGTCACTCAATAAACAATAGCCTTAGAAAATAATATAACGAACGCCAAGCATAAAAACGGTCTTCGGACTTAAATTGTTTTCTCATGGATGCCATAGTCAAAATTGGAGCAAATTGAACTACGTGGAAAGCATCAGCTTTCAAATAAAAAATACCATCAAAATCGGTTCACCCAGTCGAAATTTCTGAGGAAACAAACATTTTAAGTCGAATTGAAAACCCCTTCTTTCCTTTTAATATTGAAAAGTTGATTAAAATATTTTCGGTACTTACAAGCCTACTATAGACGACGCAATTGTCATCGCGCTTTGAAAAACAATTTTATTTATAGTGGTTGGAAAATAAACACGAATCAGAATTAAATAAACTTCATAAAAAGGCCATTATTGTCCCACTTACTTCTGTTATAGAATAAAAAAAACTCTTATACTATCTGTGCTAAAGTTTGGCAGCTTCTTAGTTCGCACTTATTTCTATGTTACCCACCGAAATGCATTGCAGTAGATATGTCATGGGATAAGTGGAAACTTAGAAGTTCTTCTTTTATACAGAAGATCATTAATTGCATAATATGAAAACATACAACTTACCATGCATAATACTACGGGTACTGTAATAAATAATCAATGTCACTGAAAGTAATCTCTTCCAGGCAACTTTCGGATGGATAATGATCGGACCGGACAGATAGGATCGGACGGATGAGACGCTGAAATTAAATACTCAGGCTAGATTTAGTAAAAATAAACAATTACGAGTAAATTAGTAACTTTAAAAAAATCCCAACAAAACTTACTTTTTTAGTTGTACATGACTTTTAATTTATTGTATTTTTTTGTAATAAATAATTATTTCATACATTACAAGTATAAAGCACTGTATTGTGAAGACTTTTTTATAAACTCTTTGCTCTTAATTATCTTATAAAATTTGACATAACAGAGACTATGAAATGTAGAGTAAACAAAATCAATCACAAAAACTACGAAAATCGTAAAAATAGAAACACGCATGATGAAGGTACAGTTACCAACACAAATTTTCAGTTACGCGAAAATAACGAGTGAACTCATAAATCCTATTTTAAAAAACACACTCTTGGTGACCCTGTTTGAAACGCATATTTCCGGAATATTCCAGGCGCAGACTGTCACGGGTCCGGGCTTAGACCAAGCGAAGGGGTAAAATATGATGCTTCTGATTTTACAAGCGCTACTGCTGTCCTATTGGTTTTGATACAGTCATGTTATCCAAGAACTGTGAAGTATCTTGGAAATGCCAACTTCATGGGATTCTATATTTTGGTGCCGTTTTAGATGATTAATATGCAGTATTTTTAATTAAAAATGCTAATAAATTTGCCGCATTGAAAGCAGATTATCTAGTCACCTTCAAAAGAGGATGCTTGGCTAGCTCATGCTACGAGGCTGATATCAGCCAAATAAGCTTCACTTTATATTTACTATTAACTAGAAAACAACTTAGTAATTATTATTAAATAATAAATAAAAAAATAAAGCTGGCACGCTGGCAGCATTGCCACGTTGAATGGCAATGCTCAATCTTTGGCCAAAGTAGAGGCCAGCTTCAGCTATGTTGATGTTCACTCAAATTTTCACAGTTTGTAGTATTAACTAAAAATGCATGTTCATCTCGATCGTATTTTTTTGGCTATTTTTTAAATTTCAAAACAAGTTTACGGCACATTTTCTCATTTCTAAAAAAAAATTGTAAAATAACCTTTAAAATTTTTGTAAATTATCTGCATTACTTTGTATGAAAGTACGTTAGTTAAATTATTATTATTTCCGCATTATGCTAATATATTAGGTGTTTGTTCTGTGTGTGGGTATCATATTGAATTATATGTATGTATTTAAAAACAAAAAATTAAAATGAACAACACGATCCTAATAATGTATCAAAGCAAAATGAACTTTATCAGTTTACCAAAAAGTACTTTGAGCGAACTAGATTCGAACGGAATACGAAACGTGAAATAAATTCGCATCCTGTAATCCCTTCACAATAACCTTAAGCAGATGCGCCATTGAAAACAGATAAGTGTGGAGTTATATCACCATTACCAATTCTATGCCTTCTTACTTTCAGTCAACAAGCCATTCCTATTGCGTTTGCCAAATAAAGTGTACGAGACCATTCAAGTTTGCCCCTCGATAGTTCAAGGGTCCAAATCTGGACCCTCGAGGGTCGGGAATGTCCCTTCAATGGCCCAAGGAATAATGAGCTCTCCTGAGAAAAACGGAGGAAAGATGGAAAAAGGTGCGTACAATTCTCTGGAACGGTTCGTATTAAATGGAAAGAGATATTTATTTTTCGAGTTGGTGAACAGAATAAGCTTCCGTATAAAATTCGAGCGTCCGTAGTTAGCTGAAGAGTGAAGTAATTCTTCCGGAGATTATTTTCTTCGATGGATCTTTGAGCAACAACATATTTTTATACAACTGTGAATATAGGAGCCAATATATTCGTTATTGTTATGATAACAAGGCTTTGGAATATTTGTGAAAATTCCAGTGATACAATATCTTTTTACAAGGTGGTAGGACTTTGTTGCAAAGTTCGTCTAGGTAGGTGCCACCGCTTTGCCAGTTATTCTGCCGCCAAGCAGTAGTGTGCAAGCACTACTGTGTTCCGGTTTGAAGGGCACTGTAGCTAGTGAAATTACTGAGCAATTGAGACTTTATGATCTGATCTCACAATCGAGTAATCTTATTACCAGACTGTGCTGATGTCTCAGGATGATGTGCGCAGTGCAGTGTCGCTCGAAACTCTTTGTTTTCGGGTTCCGAGTGACACTGTTCTGTTATAGGCGGCCGTGACACTTAACATCAGGTGAACGACTAGCTCGTCACATCTTTCATCAAGATTTTTTTTTAAAAGACTTTTGGGTGTGTTAGGTATGTCTCCTGAAGTGTTCATAAGCGAACAATTCAAATTAAATTCTGGAATTTCTTGAAAAACATAGATAAATAGATAGTTAGTAGAATTAAAAATATGTTAGTATAATATGCTATTCAAAAAAATTAATAGGTACCAATAAATTATTTCAATTAAAATGTAAGTCAAACTAATAAAAGCTTTTGAAGATTTTATCGCGAACAATAAGAAATCAAAAAACAACAAATATTTTCAATGTCCACATAACACAACAAAACGTTAACAAAATCATATGAATATACATAAATGAATGATAACACTATAAATATATAGACAAACTCTTTATTGACACCAATGTAACAAAATGCAACAACAGGAAAACAACTTGTGAGTAGGCTTAAAGGCGATATTTTACAAACAATCTTTGGATTGACAGTGCCAGATAAACATCCTATTTCCTAAAGTGCGATTTTTCAATGACTGGATAAATATTATTCAACCAACATATTATATTAAAATCCGACTAAAAAAATAATAATAAATAACAGTAAAATAAAAGTACCATTATAATTGCAGTGTTCACTATACAAAATTATTATTTTTTTATTTTCACTGTGTTTTGTTTTATCTTATACTAGCTTCTGCCCGCGGCTTCACCCGCGTGGCCTATAGGAAATGAAGAAGAAAATATTTCATAGATAATTCAACCACCCATTTCACCCTCTTAGGGATGGAATTTCGAAAAAACCCTTTCTTTGTGGATACCTGCGTTTTACAAAGAACACACCCTCCAAATTTCAAATCTCTAAGACCAGCGGTTTAGGCTCTGCGTTGATATATAAGTCAGTATAGTCAAAATTATGTTTTGATAATTTTTGTGCGCGAATAGACCCGTTTTATCTTTACAATATGATATATAAGTCAGTCAGTCAGTCAGTCAAGAATTTTATATGAATAGATAATATTAAAACAGAAACACCACAACGTCATTTCATTTCAAAGCTTTCCTCGTAAATCCTGCACGAAGACACGTCGCAGCTTGATATAAAATTTACGTTTCAACAATCAAATCATCAAAACAAAACAGGTCTGTCATACAAATCACGTTATTAAACATATTATGTTCATAAAGTACCTACATTGAACTACGTGAGCGCCCCTCCAAATTACATAAGATACAGGATGGAGTTTTCAAAAGAGTAAAAACCAAAAAAAAGATAAAAGGACACACGTAGTCATGTCACTTTAAAATATATCTAACTAGTTGCGCCCCGCAGTTTCACCCGCGGATAAAAAATATTTTAATTATTTGCTCATCCCACGGGAACATTTTACTTTTCCGGGATAAACTGTAGCCTATATGTTAATCCAGTGTGTAAGCTATCTTGATACCGAATTTCATCAAAATGCACTCAGCCATTTGAGCGTAAGGAGTACCAAACATACAAACATACACACAAACACACATACAAACTTTCGCCTTTATAATATTAGTGTGATGTGATGTAAGCTATCTTGGTACCGAATTTCATCAAAACCCATTCAGCCGTTTGAGCGTGAAGGAGTAACAAACATACATGTGTGTATACACACATACAAACTTTCGCCTTTATAATATTAGTGTGAAGTGTGATTCCGTCCTAAAAGAAAAATATGGAATGGACACTTTAGGAAGTGGACGAATTAAGATTTGATGGATGACAATATAGAAAAAGACGTAGGAGAGGATGAATTAGGAAGCGGACAATTTTGGAAATAGACAAGTTAAAAAGTGACCCAAGTCGACTGGAAGGAACTAATGGCAGTACCAACCAAGAATATACATGTAAAATTACTAAATGTTTCTGACGTACCTATTGAGTTATTCTAACGGGTAAACCCATTAAAATTTTCTTGATCTAAAATATTTATAAAATTGATTTATCTCTAAAAAATATTTTTTAATTATACAAGAGATTTGAACCCGTGCATCCACCCCTAAGCCGGGGCATGGTTTACATAAGCTACCGTGACAAAGTGATCTTAAGTCCAAATTTATCCTTCACCATTTTTAACCAACTTACGGGATTACGCTAAGCTATACTGCTATAAAAATCATAAATATCTATGAATTATTTAACGATTCTCATGCGCACATGATATTAAAGAAAACTAAATTAATATTTGATCTAGCACTCTTTAGGTTGTTTAAAATATTCTTGTTAAAAAGTTCCCACTGGCATCTCCAAGAAAAGTAAAGGTATAGGGAAAAATTTTAAATTGGTGGGAATTCTTAACACTCTGTATATTGACGGGAACTTTCCGCCAACTGAAGTGAAATTCATGTCGCACGCAATGAGTTACTCGTATTGCCACAACAATTGCTAGTTCGGAATTATTTATATATTGAGAAAATGTGTTTGTTACAGGTAGTATTGAACTGATATTGTTACAATTAGAGGAAAATTTGGGCAGTTTTGGTTCAGTTTTTATCCTTTATGGTACCACCGCTTTGCCAGTTATTCTGCTGCCAAGCAATAGTGCTCAAGCACTACTGTGTTCCAGTTTGAAGGGCAGTGTAGATAGCGAAATTACTGGGCAAATGAGACTATGACCTGATCTAACAATCTATTAATCTTGTTACTAGACTGTGTTGATATCTCAGGGTGACGTGCGCAGTGCAGTGTCACGGGAAACTAAACTCTAGAGTTTCAAGTAATACTGCAACTGATATGGGTAGCCGTGTCACTTAACATCAGGCAATTGGATAGCTCATCACATCATACCTTCACATAAAAAAGACACAATTTAATCCACCAACCCGCACTTGGCGAGTGAATCACCTACACTCTTCATGTACAAAAAGTTCAATATACAAGCACACAAAATGTAGATATACAAGCTTCTGATTTTCCATAGAGTCCTTTTCTATTGAAAGTGCATAGACTCTTTCTTCTTCCTATTCTTCTCTTCTACCTCCTTCTCGATCTTTTCAGTCGACAACAGTCTATACAAGTTAATGTTTACATCCGAGGAGTGTCCTAGTTGCCTCCCACTTTTGATGGCTAGGACGCTGTATAAAAGTCGTTAGAGATCACCTTAACCCAAAGAATCGTATCACAATTTCGTGTCGTCACTTCAAGTTTTTTTTTTATGTTTTGGCTCCACACTATTGTGTACCTAGCCAGTGTCAAGCAACTAACAATTTATCAAGCTAATGATATTTCACGCAAATATGCGTCAAGTCACAGTCGAAGTCATCAAGTCACATTCAAGTCATAGTCTAGTCAAAGTCATACTCCTAGTAAAGTGGTGGCAACTTTACTTAAAGCTTCTATGGAGTTTTGGAAACAACACGAAAAGAAACGTTTCACCATCATTATATCACTTTCCCACACTGACGCCCGCAATCCAGAACCTAACAAATAGAATGCCACCAATTCCTTGCACCAACACTGAAAATAACACAAGTTTTGGAAAATAATACATTGCGGCGACGCAATCTTTTTCGCATTCTCGCCAACTCATCAAGATTATTTACATTAAGGTACACATATATAACCTTATATGAATCATTTATTAACCACGCGATTCCCAGAAAAACGTTCTACTCAAGTAGTCCTAAGTGCTCTCATCAATAAACTGGTACAATCCATGCGTCCATCATTCAAAGTACCTGGTGGTGGAACGGTACAAATAACGCTCCAAACCTAAGATGTATGCGCCAATACTGCAGACATTTCAATTTCTTCCTATTCCGAACTTTGAAACAGGTATGGCGTAAGGAATGAAATAATGAGGCTAACCATAGAATAATTAATAATAAAAATAATAATAAAAATATTTTTTATTGTATTTTTATGGTTTTTATTGTATTTTTGTAATGTTACTTTTATAGAAATATAGTAAAAAACTTAAATTTAAGATTGTAAATAAATAAATGAATAATAATAATAATTACCAGGAATTACGAGGACCATGGTCCCACAATACTCAGACTCAGAACAAATATTTGTTTTTTTGTGCACAAACACTTGTCCTGCCGCGGGAATCGAACCCGCCGCCTCCGGGCTATGAGCCGACCTTTTCAACCACCACACCACAGACTGTCAAAATTAAAAGTACATGTGGTCAGAAAATGTTCGGAGTAGTCAATTGTCATGTATAGGATACTATTATAGAGGGAGTGTGCTGTCTGTGGAAGTGGGGTGCTCGCTCTACTCTGTGGTGTCGGGAATTAGATTATGGCTGTCATGAATATTTTATAAGTGCATCGGTTATAAATTATGTACGATACTATTGGAATAAAGAAGAATTAAATATACTGTGTGTTTGTCTTGCCGTCAACCATTACAATAAACATATCAATGGCGACGAAAAGTGGAAACGAACTATAAAAATTTAAATCTAAAGTCAGTGCAAAACGTGAGTTCGAAATGGCGTCTTACATTGGAAACTTACAACCGTTTGATGAAAAAAGTCAAAGTTTTGCCTCATGGATGGAGCTATTTGAAGAGTATTGTATACTAAACAGAGTTCCTGCTGAACCAGTTGCGAGTGAGGCGCCGAACATACGGCGAGCCTTATTTTTAACGCATGTCGGCGCGCGACCTTACAATATTCTTCATACAGCGTGTCTGCCAGTCAAGCCAAATACAAAGTCAATCGAGCAGTTGTCACAAATTCTCAAGGCTAAGTATGATCCTCCAGGGTTACAAACTACGAACAAGTTCTTATTTCACCGCCGTAACCAGCATGAAAATGAAACTGCTGCTGAGTTTATTGCCGAATTACAGAAAATGTCAACAAAATGTGATTTCGGTACGTATGCGGACCAAGCATGCGCATTTCAGTTAATCTGTGGTATTAAAAATGAAAATACAAGAAGGAAATTACTAGAAATTCCTAACCCTACATTCCAACAAGTAAAAGAACTAATTTTACAAGAAGAAGCAATACAACATCAAATAGTGCAAATGTCTACAACAATGTCATTGAATAAAGTAAATTACAGTCAACAAAGAAACAATCAGTCTCAAAATTATAACCGTCAGTCATGGAGTCAACTTAATCCACGTCAATCAACATCAAATTATCAGTCAGCAAGTCAAAGTCAGTGTAAGAAACAACCATCTAAATTTCCTGGTCAAGAGAAACATTTCAAAGAATGCTATCGCTGTGGACGCTTCCATGACCCAACAACATGCCCAGCAAAAGGGTGGAAATGTTATATTTGTCAGCGCACTGGACACATATCAAGGAAATGTAGAAACCGGAACATTCATGAAATAAATAATGAAGACCGGCATCAATGTGAATATGACATGGAGGGTGAAATAGATTGTGTTATAGAAAATATAAATAAGATAAATACGGCATCTGACAACTGTAACTGTATTTCATCACGTGATATTAATAATATTGCTCACAGATCACATCTAATACAACTAAATGTCCATATAAAAAGATTAGAAATGGAAGTGGATACTGGGGCAGCAATATCATTGATCTCATATAAATGTTATTGTGAAAACTTCATAAGCAAAGAATTAAGTCATACTAATGTCAAGCTAAATACTGTGTCCGGGCCAATTGCAGTAAAAGGAAAAATTAATGTAAGTGTCACTAATAACAAAACTACAAAACAGCTATCATTGATTGTTTGTGCAGATAATACAAGCCCATTTACACCAGTAGTTGGTCGTGATTGGTTAGATGAACTATGCCCTAACTGGAGAAGTAACCTTATGAACTCATTACAAATGAATGCATCTTACATCAACAACAATAAGTCTAAAGTCAGTCAACACAGTCAAGTCAATAAATCAGGTCAAGATAATGAGTCAAGTCAGCGGAATGAGTCTGTCCAAATCAAAGAGTCTATGCAAGTCACAAAGCCGGTAAAGTCGCTAAGTCAGGGCGATGAAGTCATTCAAGCCCATGAGTCTGTCCAAGTCTCTAAAGGTATTACTGAGTCTTCCAAGGTCAAGGTCAGTCAACCTAAGGTCAATGTAAGTCAGTTTAATATAAAAGTCAAACCTAGTGTCTATGAGTCAAATAGTAAAATAGGTAGTCAGTCTAATGCCAAAGTAGAGCAATACAGTGTCAATTCTAATTCTAATAAGTGTGCAACTTCACGGAAGGCGTCAAGTCAGTCAAGTGAGATTCAAACAGTAGTACAAAAATTAAAAAGTCAGTACCCAAAGGTTTTTGCAAAAGATCCAGAAACTGGTATTGTGCATTTTAAAGCTAACATCATTGTCAAAGAAAATTGTACACCAGTTGTCCAAAAACATTATCAAGTTCAATACAGTATTGTAGATACTATTTCAGATACATTAGATAAGTTAGGAAAAGAAGGAAAAATTTATAAAACTAGTCGTTCAGAGTGGGCTTCACCGTTAGTACCCGTCAATAAACCAGATGGATCATATAAACTATGTAGTGATTTTAAGGAAACTGTCCAACCCAATATTGAAGTGGATTATTGCCCGCTGCCCAGAGCAGAAGATGTCTTTGCCAGTATGTCAAACAGGAAAGTCTTTGTAGTGCTAGATTTGTCAGACATATATACACAATTAATGGCTTCTGAAGACAGTCAGCACTTACAGTCAATACCCACAAGGGATTATATATGCACTGATATTCGAGGGCTATAATTATTTTCGAATTGAACATAGGAAAAGTGAGTTTTTGTCGCATGCAGATGCCTTCTTCAGACTGCCAGTTAATAAGGTAACTGTAGATGTAAATTATAACTACAATTTGAAAAAAAAAAAAAAAAAAAAAAAAAAAAAAAAAACCTGATTAGTCATGTTGATATCGCAAATAAAACAATCAGTGATACAGTTTTGTCCAAAGTCTTCAATTTCACAAAAAATGTGGCACTTACACAATTTTTTCGGTCACGTCACCACATCGTAGTAGATAGCTGTTTGTTTGGGTCGCAACTAATAGTCCCACAGGAACATCACGCTCAAGTCTTAGAATTATTGCATGATGGTCACCCTGGTCTTGTAAGAAATAAAATGTTAGCCAGGTCTCTATTGTGGTGGCCTACTATGTCAAATGATATTGAGATAAAGTGTCAATCTTGTGAATCTTGTGCAAAAAAAATTTTAAACCAAATAATGTTAAGGTACCATGGCCACAAAGTAATGTTTGAGAGAGAATACACATAAATTTCTTTGAATTTCAAGGGCAACATTTCTTTATTTATTGTGACTCTTATTGAAAGTGGTTGGATGGAAAATTATGAACCAATGTAATGCAATGAGTGTAGTGAGGGCATTGTTTTCAATTTTTGTATCTGTAGGTCTGCCATGTGAATTAGTATCTGATAATGGACCACCTTTTTAGTCTTTTCAAATGTGTTGATTTTTGTACCACATTAAATATAAAATTAACAAAGTGACCACCATATCACTCTGAAAGCAATGGCCTTGCAGAAAGGAATGTCCAAATTGCAAAAAGGGCATTACAAAAAAATTGTTATGAGTAAATATAACAAAGATTCTAACTGGGACATTGATATGGAATTGTCAAAGTTTTGCTTAATTACCAGAATACTCATAACACTGTCAATTGTAAATCGCCTAATTCAATGTTACTGTCATACATGCCTCGCACAATGTTGTCAATGTTGAATCCAGTTCATAACCTGAAGTCATCTAAACGATCATGTCCTTGTATGTATTGGTACAATGTGTTTTACTAAGGGTACCGTGGTGAGGGTTTTGAGTGCTACTCAAAAAGCCCATCTTAATCAGTTGTCGCATGCACCCTTACCATAGCCTCCTATACAACAGTCAGACATTTGTAGTTGTCCTGTACCTGTATCTAATCAGACATATTTTTATCCAGAGGGAAGAGAGTCCAGTCGAGTCACACCTAATTCCATAGTGAGACCTAGTCTTATATACCCTACAGTGTCTTCTAGAAATGAACCATCAGTTACACCTCATGCAGCTACTACTCCAGCAGTTAGTCCATCTCAGGTTACTCCTGCAACTTCTGAACATTTAGTCAGTCACTCTCAACCCCCAAACTGGTCCTCTCCATTGGCGGCTCCTTCTCAGCCTGTGCGTAGGTCTTGTAGGAATAGACGCCCACCTAATAGACTTAATTTGTAGGGGGAAGATGTCATGTATAGGATACTATTATAGAGGGAGTGTGCTGTCTGTGGAAGTGGGGTGCTCGCTCTACTCTGTGGTGTCGGGAATTAGATTATGGCTGTCATGAATATTTTATAAGTGCATCGGTTATAAATTATGTACGATACTATTGGAATAAAGAAGAATTAAATATACTGTGTGTTTGTCTTGCCGTCAACCATTACAATAAACATATCATCAATGAAATAAAATAAATTTGTAATACTTAGGTTCTGATTTAACTAAACATAAAATATAATGATTGTGGTCTGATTTTGATGTAACTTTTGTGAGTTGTGGTACTGAAACACAAGTGGTTTAAACACTTGCAGGCTTCAAGCAATGACTTTAACTCTTATTAATAAAATGTAACAGTAATTGTACCACAGATAAAATAATAGTTACTCCTTTTAAGTTAAGTAATTAGCTTAGTAGGATAAACAGTACTAATAAATGTTTAAAATAAAGTATTAATTTACGCTGTCGTCTTTGTGTAAGGTTGTATTGAAAGTTCTGCCCCATTTAGGTTATACAATGAGAATTAATACAAAGCGTTTTGATTCCTTGTTTATAATTTGGAGAACAAAGGAATGGAACACTAAGGTGTTCTGGTAAGCCAGCGTCAATGTTTTCTGACAAATATTTTCTGGGTGTTTTAAAACAGCGGTCTTATATAATGGGAATTTATGGTACTTAATTTCTCTAATACCCCTCCCTTAATACGGCACTGCTCCGCTATTTTTCACACAACATCCAATTTCTTGGGAGGTGAAAAGTCGAATTTATTACACGCCGTCGTTTCTACAACACGCGAAATTATTTCAATACGAATCGGTTTAAATAAGAGGCGTGAATAATTCAGTGGTCATTTTCTATCAGAATTTTAACAGCAAAAAAGAAAACGAATATATAAACTTTTCATTTAAATTCACAAATTTATGATTATTTGAATATCAAAGTTACTATTACACTAAATTGTTATTAACTTACGATAGATAATAACTTCTATTTATCTAAATACAGTTTGAAATAACCACTTTTGAGTCCTAGTAATAAGCCTAAAAGTTCAAGTGACATATAAGCTGTCTGCATTCCAAGTTTCATTAAAATCCATTCGGCAGTTTCTGCGTGAAAGAGTAACAAACATCTAAATACAAACTGTCGCAATTATAATATTAGTAAGGATTAGTAAGTAAGTAAGGATAAGGATACTATACTATATAGGTTATTGATTTGAAATTTTTATAGCAGAAGAAATTATTCAATCATGTATGCTGTAGGTAGTGGGTTTGGTTCCCGCCCAGGACAAACACCCCCCCCCCCCCAAGTAAATTATTTTGCGGTGCAATAATGGTAATTACGTAGTTCTACTAGTTTTACTAGGTGGTAGGACTTTTCTGCAAAGTTCGTCTAGGTAGGTACCACCGCTTTGCCAGTTATTCTGCCGCCAAGCAGTAGTGTGCAAGCGCTACTGTGTTCCAGTTGAAGGGCACTGTAGCTAATGAAATTACTGGGCAATTGAGACTTTATTATCTGATTTCACAGTCGAGTAATCTTATTACCAAACTGTGCTGATGTCTCAGGATGATGTTGCGCAGTGCAGTGTCGCTCGAAACTCTATGTTTTGGGGTTCCGAGTGACACTGTTCTGTTATGGGCGGCCGTGTCGCTTAACATCAGGTGAAGGACTAGCTCGTCACATCATTCACTAACATAAAAAAAAAAAGTTTGTCAGCCAGGCCAAGCTTGCCTCTTACTACCTAGTACGTTACCAACCATATTATTTTTTCAGATATTTCCCTCAGGTTCAACTTTGCGATAATTTTCTCGAGACGCTCGTATCAAGATCCCGTTCATCATTCCGTCTCTTGACACTATTTTCAAAGAAACTCTATAAAAAAGGTAATTTAAAAGATTAGGTATAGCTCTAATGAATCTTATTCTCTTTTAATCTCAAAACTCGCACCACTCTGGGGTCTACTATTTGTTGTCGCTACATACTCACGTTTGAATAATTTTGAATGTTTGTTTGAACGGTTCTTGTATTGCAGATATATAGCCTAGCTGCATCCTGATGTTTCACCCGCGGGTAAAAAGTATTCTTTGTGTTAATCCAGCGTATAAGCTATCTGTAGTCAAATTTTATCAAAATTGATTCAGTAGTTGTTGCGTGAAAGAGTCACAAACATCTATACATACAAACTTACGCGTTTATAATATTTGTTAGGACTATGTAGACTATGTACCACCTTCTATATGGCGGCCTTACTCCTTGCTATTTGCATGGAATTTTCCTTTCGATAATTTGCATTCATTGAACTTTAATTAAGAATAATTTCGTACTGACGAACATAGGCGATAGAATATAAATACCTCAGACACTCAGATACATACGTTAAATTTATAATACCTCTCTGTAAAAATACTTCGGTAAATAACATTTTCAGCCGTCGTCCACGCTATGGTAAGGGTCCAGGTGAAGCGAGCACCTGGAGCTAAAAGAACAGCAATACATTAAGTGAAGTGACGCTGCTGCTATTGTCTCCGTTGCTTCAGCAGTTTCCGTGTGACCTGGTTACTAGGAATCTGGTGTCACCCTGTGCTTTACGTTGATGAAGCTACGCCAAGCTAAAATTTTAGCTATAAAATACGATTTGTGAATTTTTAAGGGTGTTTTTAGCTTGTTACTTGGGCCACATAGATACAGATTGAGTTTGGGACCCGTGTGAAATGTAAAATTGTAAAATGTCTATTGTTTATTATTTGTAAAATGTCTTTTGTTTAGTTATTTTCTAGTTAATATACAGACATTAATATCAATATAATTATATAACATACTGTAAGTTAATATATAGATATTAATATCTGTACGTGAATTACAAAATAACTAAACAACATTTATCGTTATATAAAGAATTGATTGTAATCTATTTGGCTAAATAGATTACAATCAATCCTATCTATTCATTCTATGAATTCTATTCTATTCTATCTAGTATTTACTTTACTTTACATAAACATACGTACTTGTGTATTATTTTTGTGGTTGTTTAAGGAAATTATTGTATTTTGACAGGATTAATAGCAAGAGCTGATGAAAACCCACTGTTTAAAAATGGCCGTGAATTTGTTTTATTAAAAACTACCAAAATTCAAAACAAGTTCAGAATTTAAAACAAGTTCTTCTATTTTATTTATGTTTTGAATGTAATACTTACGGTTTCCAAACTCGATTCGTTCCCATCTTGACTGACAACCCATCGGTACAAATGGTATTTACTTAAGTCGACAAAAATAATAAATTCCCAACTTCACACGGTGCTGTTCATGTCAAAATCACAAATAAACTAGACCTAAAAACTAAACAATAACTAAGAACTTAAAGTAATAAAACTAAAAATTAAAAATATGGCGCAAGTAAAAATCGTTTAAAATTTCGCATAGCGTATCTCCATGAACGAGGGACAAAAGTTAGCAGGTTTGCGATTTTCCGTAGCGCTCAACGTTTACAGTTTTAATGAAGTTTCTTGCCGCATGTGTTTTGCGTTGTTGATTAGGTGCTTTTTCCAATAGCTTTTATGTTGAATTTTCATTCATTCAATAAAAACTGGTTTAGCTGTACTATGCTTTTGTGTGGTGGTTGAGCAGGTTAGCTCATAAGCCTGAGATAGCGGGTTCGATTCCCGCGACAGGAGAAGTATATGTGCACGTAAAAAAGCGCAAATACTTGTTTTGAGTCTGGTGTTGTGGGACCATGGTCCTCGTAATTCTTGGGTCCCTATATACAAGGAATCCTAGTTCCCTAACTATTGGACCCTGGACCCTTCCAGGGTCCATGTTTGTGATTGTTGGGCGTATTATTATTATTAATAATATTTTTATGTTATCATTACATATATAAATACGCTGGATTAACACAAAGGATATTTTTTATCCGCGGGTAAAATAGCAAGGTGCAAAAAGTTTAAAAATAAACATTATACTAAACTAAAACAGACCTAAAAACTATACCTATGCCATGATTAAATCTAGATTTTGTTACTAACATTCCGCCTTCAAACAAGCATAGGTGGGTTTAGAGGATTTATATTTGTATGTGGGTAGGTACATTTTATTCCAATTTACAATTGAAACCCGGAAGGTAATCCTAACATCTCTAAGGGGCAGTTCGCACAGAGATAAAACTGTCCGGCCAAGCAGCGCATTACAATGCATTGCTTGTCACATGAGGATTACCCGAATGTGTGTAATGGGCACAAGACGGGGCAGAATAATCTGGACATGACTATGTTACTAACGTTGTACAATAATTTTATTATAGTCTCTCAAATTTAAAATTCGAAGCGTAGTTTTTTTAATTATGTGGCAATATCTTCAAAATATCGAAGTGATTCTTTTTGAAGTAAAACTTGACGCACGCTTTACTTGGGGAGTAAGTTGGTGAATGTGGCCGATAGATGGAGCTACACTAGAGAAGTATTACTTCAGTCGTGTGGTCTAAAGCGTACTCGTCTTTTTTATATTTGTTAAAAGAAAGTCATGTTGTTCCCATTTAAATTGTAATCATTCATTTTCATCAAATCATTGATTGAAGTAATTTTTTTTTTCGCCCTAATATATTTTTGCTTCAGAGTAACTTGTAGTGATTGATTACGATAACGTATCTAAATTTTTTTTATTGATCGGCTTGTATTTGACCACTGTCTCACGTGTGATGGTAAATGACGATGCGGTCTACGATGGATCATACCACAGATTTATTTATACTTTAGCACAAAATAATGTACATGTAGATCTTGCCTAGAAGATAACTCCTATGCTTAGAGGTTCTTTCTGGCCTTGAAAACTCGCTGATTATATTATTCGAAAAACAAAGCTTTCCTTTGCCATCCGAGGAATAAATCACACTATCACACTAATATTATAAAGGGCGAATGTTTATATGTGTTTATGTTTGTTACTCCTTCATGCTTATTCGGCTGAATTTATTTGGATGAAATTCGGTACCAAGAGAGCTTATACACTAGATTAACATATAGGCTACTTTTTATCCTGGAAAAAGAAAATGTTCCCGTAGGATGAGCAAATAATTAAAATACTTTTAATCCGCGGGTAAAACCGCGGGCGCAACTAATATTAAAATATTCATACAATAGCTTCAATATATTTCTAGAAATAAAATAAAATATTGGAAAGATCCACACTAATCTAGTCCGTGTTCCCGTTTCGCTCGCACGCTCATGTCAAACCCCGACTGACCAATCACAGAGCTCGATTCTAATTGAACAAATAACGTAATGCGATTCGTGTTTGCGAAAGAGAATTTCTGAATCTACCTTTATGTGATGGGAAACTGCCATTCATCTATGTTGTTATTGAAAGGGTAGGGAATTGATGTAGAGGCGGCCTTGTTTTTTTCACGGCTTTCATTGTGTTTTTCAGTAGAGGTTTTTGGTATAAGTTACAAAAATGTTGAGTATTAAAAAAAATTCAATAAAACTAGAAATGGATGCTATTAAACTTATTTTAATGGTTTTCAATGTTTAATGGCTTTTTATCGCTTTTAGTGATAATTCTGCCAATGTCAAGTAAGGAATTTTAGTACGGTCATGTCATGTCAGTCAAAACTCCACAGTAAAATGATGGATATTTTACGCCATCTTGACAATTGTAAATTGTCATTTTACCGGACATACCAACATAATAGTTTTTTTTAACTTTGTTATGTTGATAATGGACTACGTGAATTAACTTCAACTTTCGTTCGCCTCGCATTTACCAGCTTACTTCCCAACACAAACGTACGTAAAGAAGTTTTACTTCAAAAATGTATAGGTGGTAGGACTTTATTGCAAAGTTCGTCTAGGTAGGTACCACCGCTTTGCCAGTTATTCTGCCGCCAAGCAGTAGTGCGCAAGCACTGCTGTGTTCCGGTTTGAAGGGCACTGTAGCTAGTGAAATTACTGGGCAAATGAGACTTTATGATCTGATCTCACAGTTTAGTAATCTTATTACTAGATTGTGCTGATGTCTCTGGATGACGTGCGCAGTGCAGTGTCACGCGAACCTCTATACTTTAGAGTTCCGAGTGACACTGCAGCTGATATGGGCAACCGTTTCGTTTAACATCAGGCGAACGGCTAGCTCGTCACGTCATTTGAGGTAATTTACCATCATAAACTTTTCTGAAGTTGCAGCATTTAAAAAGGGAACCCGAAAGTAATCTAAAGTTCTTCAGGATCCGCTAGACAAAGGAATGGTACCCTCAGAGTACATAATCGACTGACAGACCTCGTTTGCAGTGAAAAAAATTCCCTGCTCTGTGGGTGTACTGATAACTACAAAAGACACTAAGCACCTAAGTAGAAGCTTCTGGTAAATTTGCTACCACTTTACTACTACTAGAAGTTGACTTGACTAGACTAGACTGCGACTTGGCTTGATGATTTCGATTGTGACTTGACTTAACACATGAAATATTGGCTTGATAAATTATCAATTACTTGACACTAGCTAAATACATAATAGTGTGGAACCAAAATAAAACAATAAAAACTGTACCTACCTATGTAATTCAATAATTGACACATTCGGGGTAAAATCTACCTTAAACAAGAAACCTCACCTGCAACTAAACCTTACCAGAGTAATCAAGCAATCACACACTGCTCTGAACTCGCCCTCAGCCAAAGCTCAGCTCAGCTAATAATGGAAAGTCTTGTTAGAATGAGCGGACCAACTAGAATTATCGGAGATCTTGACAGATCCTTTAATGGGATCTCGGGGCGTGCCACTCAATTATCTGTGAGGGTTTGATATTGGTGCCGGGTACAGTGGCCACCCGTTTCCTTTTTTCAAAAACGTAATAAATAATCCGAAACGTAACTATTCGCCAGAGAACTAAATCTACCGACATAGCTCAGCGAATTAGCAAGCTGAAGTGGCAATGGGCTGGTCATATCTGCCGAAGAACCGATAACCGTTGGGATAAACGTGTTCTGGAGTGGAGGAATCGGCAGACGTAGTGTAGGACGCCTTGCGGCGAGATGGAGCGATGACATACGCAAGGTATCTGGTAGTAACTTAGGAAAAATAAAGCCGAAGAGCGGGCTCTGTGGCGTGCCTCGGCAGAGGCTTATGTCTAGCAGTGGACTTATATAGGCTGATGGTGATGCTGATGAATAATAATAAACACATAACGCCCAACGATCACATACATTACAGCTTATTGCTATTGGCTTAGTCCCTGTGGTGTGGAGGTTGAGAAGGTTGGCTCATAACCTGGAGGCGGGTTCTATTCCTGCAACAGATTGTATTTGTGCCCAGAAAAAAAAAGCGCAAATACTTGCTCTGTATTTGGGTGTTGTGGGACCATGGTCCTCGTAGTTCCTGCGTCCGAAACACAGGGAATCCTAGTTAGGATCCAGGTTCTATGTATGTGATCGTTGGGCGTTATTATTATTGTTATTGTTATTATTTAGTAGTTATTACATTGATCTAGGGACCCAGGAACTAAGAGGGTCCTACAACACCCAGACACAGAACAACTATTTGCGCTGATTTTTTTGTGTTCAAATACTTGTCCTGCCGCAGGAATCAAAACACCTCCGTGTCATGAGCCAACCTGCTCAACCACGACACCACAGAGGCTGTCTACTGACTAGGTTGTCTGCTACAAACCATCTCTTTGATGTCATCTGTACATATAAATTTCAAAGTCCTGACTGACTGACTTATATATCAACGCACAGCCTAAACCGCTGGTCCTAGAGACTTGAAATTTGGGGTGTGCTTTGTAAAGTGTAGGTATCCACTAAGAAAGGGTTTTTCAAAATTCTACCTCTAAGAGGGTGAAATGGGTGGTTGAATTATATATGAAAATTTTTCTTCTTCGTTTCCTATAGGCTACGTGGGCGAAGCCGCGGGCAGAGCTAGTTTACTATAAAAGTGGTGTAACTTTACTTTTAAGGTTCCGTAGTGCTACTTAGGAATCCTTAAATATTCGTCATGTCTGTTGGTCTGTCATCTGAATCTTCCAAATCATAGTCAACCTATCCATACGTCAGGATTTGTTATAACAACTCAGGTATACGTAGATGTAACGTTGAATGATACTAAGCGAGCTCAATAATTAATGGTTAAACGAACTTACCTTAAGTGATGTTCGACCATAATTATACGAGACGTTACATGCGAAGAGATTTAATAACACTATGTAGTTTCACTTCTCAATGTACTAGGCGTCACATACATTTTAGAGCTGTGGATATAAAACACAGATTAAAAATAATCCTAAATAAGTTCTAACCTGAACACTACCTACACGTCAGCGACGGCAGCGCCCTCCCTGTCAAACTTCATTCATTTCAGAGACTTTACTTGCACTATCATCTCGTTTATGTTGGTTATGCAGGGGTAAATGTAATCGTAATTTACATTTGTAGGGTTTGGGTGGGACTTTAAATCTCTTCGCATGTAACGTCTCGTATAATTATGTTAATATAATATACGTTAATATATCAAAAACAGTAAAAATCTCTAGTTTGAGTTTAGGTGTTTTCGATAAGTTAAACTTTCAGGAAGTAACATTTTCTTTATTATCGTAATTTTTACTTTGTCATTCTCTCTATTAGAACGCTGCCCCAATGTTTAGCTACCTCTTCGTTAATATAAGGTTCTAATATCTCTTCTTTTCCTATAAGATCTACCAGTGCATCCAATATTTTTGGTGATTAACACTTTTGGTGCCATAATGTATGCATCGCTTGTGCTTGGGCACGGGTCTTGAGCAGGCAAGTCAGATCCATTTACCCCGTCAAAAGATACATTCGGAAGAACCCCACAGGGGAATTTACACACGATCTTAATTGGTAATCATCGTCTGACCGTTCCGAGCGGGAGGAAAAAAGCCGTGGTTCTGGTGACCACGATCTTGAATAACAACGACAGTGTTCTTTAAAGACAGAAACTAAAAATGGCCCTTGCAGTTGAACCATAATTATATTCTTGTCATATCAGCCATTGTACGTAATCACGTTACGCCACTAGACTGTATATTAGACAAGCTGCTGTATGCAGTAAGCTTTTAAAGTCATTGTACGTAATCACGTTACGCCACTAGACTGTTTCGTTATCAACCGTGCTCTAATGTCACGGAGTATAACGCGCACCGTATATGAGTATGGGATGAGTTCAAATTTTAATTTCCTAAGAAACCTACCTTATGAGCATTACCAATACTACGGCAGTATTGAAATAGAAATAAATAATCACAATTATCCCGCTGTGCCACAAACATGAAACACACAAAGAAAAAATACCGATATGTGGGTACTTAGACAACAAAATATTAGATTTATTAAGATAAAAACGGGAAATTAAAGGATTTGTAATTCCAACATAGGTGTTTATATCAAGTAAAAAACAAATTGAAAATAGGAACATTACAATAACATAATTGCTGACTAAGAATTTTTACTAACCTTCATCATCCGATCTTGTTGACGAGCTGCGCAACTTTCGTTCTAAGCGTTGAATCTTTCGCTGTATTTTGGAATTATGATACTCCTTTTTCTTTTCCCCCATAATAACACTTTTAAAACAACTTTATCACGAATAAAATCGAAAAAATAAAGATTTTATAAAAATTTGATGTTGCGACGCCTGCACATAAGAAAGGAATGAAGTTTGACAGGGAGGGCGCTGCCGTCGCTGACGTGTAGGTAGTGTTCAGGTTAGAACTTATTTAGGATTATTTTTAATCTGTGTTTTATATCCACAGCTCTAAAATGTATGTGACGCCTAGTACATTGAGAAGTGAAACTACATAGTGTTATTAAATCTTGAGCATGTAACGTCGAATGTATAATGAATTCTGATCTACCCTCATCTAAGTAACTAGTGATTAATTAAATTATTACGTTCGCTGATAGAATAACAATGAATTTGTTTAATCTTATATATTATATATTATATTATTATATATTATATAAATCTCGTGTCACAATGTTTGTCCTCAATGGACTCCTAAACCACTTAACCGATTATAATAAAATTCGCACACCATGTGCAGTTCGATCCAACTTGAGAGATAGGATAGTTTATATCTCAATCTATACTAGATATATATTAAATACCCGTGCGAAGCCGGGGCGGGCCGCTAATTGTATTATACATGCCTCTAAGTATTACTTTCATTCATCTAATTATAAAAATATATAAAAACTAGTTGCGCCCCGCGGTTTCACCCGGGGAAAGAAAAGAAAATTATTTTCTCATCCCACAGGAACATTTCACTTTTCCGGGATAAAATGTAACCTATATGTTAATCCAGTGTATAAGCCAAGGTACCGAATTTCATCCAAATCCATTCAGCCGTTTGAGCGTGAAGGAGTAACAAACATACACACATACACACCTTCACCTTTATAATATTAGTGTAATCAATTCCCTTGGTCATCGCATCGGGTGTGAACTGATGGATTTTTTTTTTTTGTTGTCTTTATCATAGTTAGGAAGGTTTTTACGAAAGAAAAAATTAAGTTGAGCGGGAAATTAGAAAATTCTCACCACGCGGCTTTTTTTTTGTTAGTGAATGATATGACGAGCTAGTCGTTCACCTGATGTTAAGCAACACGGCTGCCCATAACAGAACACTGTCACTCGGAACTCCAAAATATAAAGTTTCGCGTGACACTGCACTACGCACATCATCCTGAGAAATCAGCACAGTCGTAATAAGATTACTCGACTGTGAGATCAGATCATAAAGTCTCATTTGCCCAGTAATTTCACTAGCTACAGTGCCCTTCAAACCGGAACACAGTAGTGCTTGCACACTACTGCTTGGCGGCAGAATAACTGGCAAAGCGGTGGTACCTACCTAGACGAACTTTGCAGAAAAGTCCTACCACCTATGGTGAAACCGCGGGGCGCAGCTAGATGTAAAATAAAATTTAGTGCTTAATTATAATTTTGGTATAACAACTAAATGCTGATAAATCTGTCATATTGTAGAACCAAATTTAAAAAAAAGTTAAATCCAAATTAATATACAGGTTACAGGAAAAATCGTGCTAAATCCGTTAAGGGCGTGGAGCAAAATTTTTGTTTGTGCATTAAAGTATTTTCTATCAATAAATAAGGTATACTCAATTTAATAAGGTTAACGTTATTTAATAAGGTTAAATTATTTTAAATTAAGGTTTATTTAATTTAATTAAAGTTAGCTTTTCCATCTATCTATTATGAATATGGGTACATTAAAAGCGGAGGTTTTGGGAAGTAGTCTTTATTTACGTAAAGCTTCTTTCAAGACACGGAATAATAATACTCATGCTTCCCATGTCTCCAAGTAAAACTTAATTAATAATACAATAATAATAATAACGCACAACTTACGTAGATCCTGGATCCTAACTAGAATTCCCTTTGTCTAGCAACCCAGGAACTACGAGGACCATGGTTCCACAACACCTAAACTGAGAACAAGTATTTGCGCTTTTTTTCTGTGCACAAGTACTTGTCCCGAGAATCAAACCCACCGCCTCCTGGTTATCAACCGACCTGCGCAATCACCACACCACAGAGCCCGTCAGTTCAATTAATGTTATATATCAATCATCGTCTAAGTCTTTCTCAAACTCCAAGACTTCTGAACAACAAGAACCCTGAGAAATTCCAATTCAAACCCCGAACAACAATCCCTTCCAATAAATCAATATCAGCAGAACAGCTTCGCAATAAGCTGACGATAAATAAAAAAACACAAAAGAGTATTACATGGTAACAGGTCGTATACATTAAAGAACAAAGGTCGCCGGTCAAAGTTGAATTTATTTGATCCGCTTCGCCACAGGCCAAAGTGTAAAAAGCCAAAATTGGTGGCACGGAATCCGTAAAATTCAATGGAATCGAGTTGTTATTCGGTAATGTACTGTAATGTAGGCAGTATTCAAGCTTTGTCTTGTTCAAGTAAAGATTTAAAATGTAAATATATATAACTCAAAGGTGACTGACTGATTGACTGACTGACATAGTGATCTATCAACGCACAGCCCAAACCACTGGACGGATCGGGCTGAAATTTGGCATGCAGGTAAATGTTATGACGTAGGCAACCCCTAAGAAAGGATTTTTAGAAATTCCACCCTTAAGAGGGTGAAATGGGTGGTTAAATTATTTTCCCATAGGCCACACTGCGGGCGAAGCTGCGGACAGAAGCTCGTAGAAACATAATAAAAGAAAATGAAAGTTTTTTTTTTATCAGAGCCTATTTCTACATCGCCATATCATCAAAAAGCTATTTAGTCATCATGGAAATAAATAAATAAATATGTGTGGACATTTCACACAGCGCCATCTAGCCTCAAACTAAGCAAAGCTTCTATTATGGTAACCATACAATTATATAAGAATACTTATATACGTTTTTTTTTTTGTAAATATATACATAAAATACAATACAACACAGAACAAACAAAAAATTATAAAAAAATAAATATGCGTGGACATTTGACACAGCGCCATCTAGTCTCAAACTAAGCAAAGCTACTATGGCCAGACATAGAACAAACATCTATGTTCATCCACAAATGTCTGGTCGTAATCAAACCCACAACCTACAGTTCAAAAGGCAGGGGTACTACCAACTGAGTTATCAGGCCAGTCAACATAAAAAGTCCAAAATTACAGTGAGATTATCTGCTTATACGTCAAAAGTGCACATGCAAATCTATTAGCACGAACATCTGTCAGTTACAAAAACGCACTTGGTATTTATATACAAAAGGCTTTAAAACGCTACTCCAAGAAGGTTTTTGGAATAGATCTGATTCGTCATTCTAGTATTACCGATTCACCAATCAGGCGCTGCCCAGCCAGTTTCAACCAATCATTCAATTGAATTTTTGAAAATCATACAGATTAACCGGTAGGAAACAGCTTGCTCAATGAGTGGTTTATTTTGACCGAACCTTCATTACTGCGTTACACTGACCGAACACTGTTTAATTAAAAACCGTTGGTCTTGCGAAACGTAACACGTACCTAATTCATAAATAAGAATCTAATTAAGACCAGTTTCAGGATATTTTAAATAGAATATTCCGCCTGAAGACAAGAAAGGTTTTTCAATTTACAAATAAATAAGGAAAAGCTTTGATTGTACCTACATCTAATATGGGTTTTGCTAAGTTTAAATTAAATTGATTGGTGTTTTTGTTGGGATACCAATATCTAAAAAAAAGATGCATATACTCGCTTTGGCATACAAAAATAGATACTATCTTGCGTATTGTTATAGCGTACATATTTATTTATTTATATTACATTACATTACATTACATTACATTACATTACATTACATTACATTACATTATATTACATTATATTATATTATACAGAACAAGTACTTGTGCATAGAAAAAATTAGCGCAATTACTTGTTCTCAGTCTGGGTGTTGTGGGACCATGGTCTTCGTAATTTCTGGGTTCCTAGACACAGGGAATCCTAGTTAGGGTCCAGGATCTATCTATGTGATCGTTGGGCGTTATTATTATTATATTTAATTTTATACAGAATGTTACCGAACTACCCGTAAAGCCGAAAGGAGGTTAAATGGGGCTTTATAACGAGTCTATTCACAATTTTTAAGGACCGTAGCAACGCTGTATAACATACCCCAAAAAAATAAAACAATATTTTTATTTTCACTGCTGTGCAAACCTTATTTCAGTAAAATTAAAGAGCAAACTACGCAGAATGTACCAACATTTCTACCTAATTCGCGGAACTTTTTGGCTTTGATAATTAATTATATTTTTAAGTATACAAAAATGAATCTTTATTTCCCTTGGTCATCATGTCATCACGCGTGAACGGATGGAACATTTTCGCTTTTTCTTTTTTTTTGTTTTGTTTATTATTGGCAGGAGGTTCTTATGAAAGAAAAAGGTTTCACCACGTGGGTGAAACCCAGGGGTGCAGCTAGTTCTATCATAATAATAATAATAACGCCCAACGATCACATACATAGATCCTGGAACCTAACTAGGATTCTCCGTATCTAGGGACCCAGAGGTATTTGCGCTTTTTTACTTTGCACAAATACTTGTCCTGTCACCAGAATATAAAATATAAGGTCCTATTTACAAAATGTTCCATTGCAAAATATCCCTTTTATTGAACGTACTTTTCATAATAACTATTCATTGGACAATATTATATTTGCTTAACGTTTGTAATTTTATTAGGTACGTAAGCCACAAAACTTGGTAAAGTAAGACAAATTATAGCACTGCCATTTCGCCCTAAAAAATTAAATTCTTACTTCCGCAGTTTTTGTCTGTCTTTTTTTATGTTATTTTAAATATACTGGATTGATCACAAAATAAAGTAGATATAAATTAAATAAACAACATTAATGTAAATATTCCCAGTAGGTAAACGAAGTCTAACTTTTGACTAAAATACAATCAATCATTTGGACATTTCGACATGTGAACCAATTAGTCCCTAAGTCATTCAACATCATTCTCATTCATTATTATTAAGTCTATTCGGCGGAACTCTGAACTAGCCAGGGGTTGGCAACCTACGGCTTGCGAAACACATGCGGCTCTTTGGATGTGAAGCTGCGGCTCTTTAGTTTCATAATTTTTTTTTTAATATCTGAAGAAAACAACCTTAAATGCAAGTTATCATGAAATAAAAAAAATAAGACAAAGCATTGCCATTCAACGGGGCAATGCCGCCAGCATTTTGGGCACGTTGCCTACTGGTAGCGGCTTCTTAGATTAAGTTTTACTAATACATAGTTTTTAATTTTACTTTAGTTATCATGCATGTTTAGTTGCTCATTTGTATACTTACCTTTGCTGTACTATTATTATTTTTGAAGAAAAGACAGGTTCTCTCGAGTTTGTATTATTGGTATTAATCTTGTTTGAGTTATAAATCTTGTTAACAATAGATATTTTATTTTCTTTCAAGATTTTAAGAAAACTTACAGCTAGGTACACGTATAGAAAAGTAAACATATAAAGAAGGCCTATTAGAACATACATAATATTATAAAATCTTAAAATACATGTTTAAATACTTAGGTTAGGTTACACTTAAAGTAATAATTTATTTTTATTAGAAGGACATAAAACGTTCTCTTTATTGTTTAATTATAAGTATATTTATATAGCATCTTTTATATAAGCAATGTTTTTATTTAAGAATTTGTGGTCAATAATGCTGGTAGCACATCTGTTTAGACTTTTTTGTAATACATTTAAGTTATAATAATGTATGTAACACTGTTCATTGACCCTTAAAAATAAACAAAAAAATGAGCAAGTATTTTTAATTCTATTTTTTAAATACATTTGTGTAAATTAAGTACTATTTATTGGTGGCAAGATTTTTTTAGTGGCTCTTTAAAAACTTAAATTTTGTAAGTTGTAATTTTTGACTATTCCGACTCAAAAGGCTGCCTACCCCTGAACTAGGCTAATCTCCGATCGCTCGTGCTAATACCGAAGTAGTAACGTTACACATTCGATGATTGCGCTCAGACGAACTTTGACGCTAATTGCAGTGCTTAGCGCAGACGGATTTAAACGTACTAAGTAGTGCTAAGCCATTGGTGCTCAAACTTTACTTTTCCTCCCTATTTTAATTACCAATTTTTTACATTAAAAGTTTGGGCCTGTCGCAAGTTCTCTCTATGCAGAATATTTTTAATCTCTATACAGAAAAAAAAGATCAAGCCCAGGTAGTTTCCCTCATCTGGGTATTGAGTCACTATTTTCCTCATAGCTCCTGGTTCCAGATACAGGGAACCCTAATTAAGATCCAGGATCTATATGGCCGCTTGGTGCTATTATTACAGGCAATAAATATTAAATATAACTCACTTTGAGAACCAGTTCCAAAGAATTAAGAGCTAACAGCATTTAAGCGATACTTGTCACGTTTTGATATATTGCCAAGTGGATATTTGATTAGACACATTAATTCAACGCTGAAATACAATTCAAAAAAATTGACAGCCTCTGTGGTGCAATGGTTGAGCAGGTCGGCTCATAAACCGGAGGCGACGGGTTCGATTCCCGCGACAGCACAAGTATTTGTGCACAGAAAAAAAGCTGAAATACTTGTTCTGAGTCTGGGTGTTGTGAGACCATGGTTCTCGTAGTTACTGAATCCCCTAGACACAGGGAATCTTAGTTAGGGTCCAGGATCTATGTATGTGATTGGTGGGCGTTGTTATTATTATTATTATTTAATGGGTGCATGTAGATAAAATAAGCATTATGGGCAAAATTTTCATCAATAGTTTTTTACTCAGAATTATTTTAAAAATAAAATCGTTAATAAAGTTGGAAATTTTTTGTAGGTAATAAGATTTTTAATACATATTAAAAATCTTATTACCTACAAAAAATTTACATGGTACATAGACGAACTTTTCAGAAAAGTCCTACCACCTAGTATAACCTACTTAAAAATGACATTGTAAGTTATTTCTTTTACTATGTCCCGTTCTACCGCAATAAGATTAGTACCAAATAATGAAACGGTAATACTAAAAATGGGCACATAAATTCGCGGAGAGTTTCCACCGTGCGACGAAGACACCGCCGAGAAAAAGCTGATTGAATTCCAAATTGCAGTCTGGAGACTCTTTTACACTTAAAGAACCGATTTTTTTGTTTCGATAAAAAAGGTTTTTTTTTATGTTACGAAATGACATGACGAGCTAGCCACTCGCCTGATGTTAAGCGATACGACTGCCCATATCAGTTGCATTGACACTTGAAACTCATTCGCGTGACTCTGCACTGGGCACGTCATTTTGAGACATCAGCACAGTCCAGTCTCGCAATAAGATTACTTACTGACTAGACTGTGAGATTAGGTAATAAGTCTCATTTGCCCAGTAATTTCACTAGCTACAGCGCCCTTCAAACCCGAACACAGTAGTGCTGTCGCACTACTGCTTGGCGGCAGAATGACTGGTGAAGCGGTGGTCGAACTTTGCAGAAAAGTCCTACCATCTAGTAACACCTAGTAGGTAAGGTTGGATTCTGTATAATGCTTGCTTATTTCTTATGATTATAGTGCAATGTGTAAAACAGTGCGCCCATGGCTTCTAAATTTGGAAGCACGGAGGATTACATAAACATAAAATTAAACTGCACATAATGTATACATGATACGTAGTAAATCTATGTTGGATTATTGGGTAGAAAATTGCGAATTATGGTCCGAGAGAAGATAGGTTTACAAGTTAACATCGTTGCCTTTAACCTTGCCGCGTTAGTCTGGTGGAGATGGTAATCGTGTTCTCTCTTGCTCGCGTTCGTGGATTTGCTAATTGGCGTGTGTAGGATGCCAGGCGAAGCCGATTCCCAGAACAGTTACGCGGTAGGGGTGCTGGAGACGTGCATAATAAGAAATTGTCCATGTAAAGTTACTGCTTTTTCATTGCAAGAAGAGTTTTCTCACTCTTCTCAGAGCCTCTGTGGTGTGGTGCTTGAGCAGGTCGGCTCATAACCTGGAGGTGGCGGGTTCGATTCCCGCGGCAGGACAAGTATTTGTGCACAGAAAAAAGCGCATATACTTTTTCTGACTCTGGGTTTTGTGGGACCATGTTCCTATTAGGACTGGGTCCTTGGAAATAGGGAATCCTAGTTAGGGTCCAGGATCTATGTTTGTGATCGTTGGGCGTTAACATTATTATACATCTATGGTTATAAGTACCGAAGTCCTTTTACAATAAATGCATATCTTGAATGCCTTGCTGTAACAGCATGAGTGCATTTACGCAAACTGTCTTTTGTTTGTTCATTTTTGCAGTCCGAACATAATAATTTCTTCTTAAATTATCCAAAAAGTCGTGACCTATAAACGCTAGTCAAGTAAGAAGCAAGTACCTTAGCACCGAATAATTTGCATTCGAGATCATTTCGAATCTCTGAATCGGATACCTACTTGGACCTGTTCCAGTCCTAATCATTTGCATTTGATGGTAATCCTTGCGACCCGAATATTATGCTAAATTTCAATTGATTGACTCAGGCATGGCCTTGCGGAATGTTCAAATGAATGCAAAAAGGAAACAAGAATAAATAGTGTCACTCCGTTAGAAACAAACAAAGATCACCTAAATTAGGGTTGTCGCAACTGATTTTATATACATGGGTATAGGTATGCCGAAATGATAAAAAAGTAACAAAAAATACAACATTAATAACAATAATAAGGCCCAACGATCACATACATAGATCCTGGACACTAACAGGATTCCAAGTATCTAGGAACGCAGAAACTACGAGGGCCATGCTCCTACAACACCCAGACGCAGAACATACATTTGAGTTTTTTTCTGTGCACAAATACTCATCCTGTCGCGGGAATCGAACCCGCCACCTCTGGATTATGTGCCAACCTGCTCAACCACCACACCTCAGAGGCTGTCAAACAAAACAAACAAATAAAAAAAGTCTTATCCCTTTCGCATATGTTCATATCTATAACCTCACCAATAGTCTGAAACGTCCACTGCTGAACAAAAGCCTCCTCACAGATCCCCACTGAGTGGCTACTTGCCTGCATCCATCTGCCTTCCGCGGTATTCACCAGTTCGTCGGCACACTTAAGACCGCACCAGACATTCTGCCCGCTGCTGACACCGACAAAATGTAATAATAATACCATGCCGGATAAAGATCCTCCAACAAGCCTATACACAGTCCAACCGTATGGATTCTAGCCCACCCGACCAGGGGCCTTACCGCGTAAGTCTGGTGGAGATGGTAATCGTGTGTACAGTTACGCGGTAAATTAAATACAGCACCCCTGTATTTAATAATAATTATGTATGTATACAGCACCAACCGTCGTACACACGATATGACGTGGCTATCGCCAGCCTTCCCTATACCTAACTATCTCGTAGGTATTATTTTTTGTTTTGGTATGGCTCCACACTTTTGTGTATTTAGCCAGTGTCAAGTAATTGATATTTTTTCGAGTTAAGTAATATATATGTATGTCAAGTCAAGTCAAGTCACAGTCCAAGTCATCAAGTCAAGTCATAGTCTAGTCTAGTGAAGTCATACTCCTAGTAAAGTGGTGGCCACTTTACAAGAAGCTTCTATGGAGTTTTGGAAACAACACGAAAAGATACTTTTCATCATCACTACACCACTTTCCCAGACTCATGCCTGTAATCCAGCACTAAGCGAATAAAATGTCACCAATTTTATGCACTAACACTGAAAATAACACAAGTTTTGGAAAATAATACAATGCGGTGACGCAATCTATTTCGCGTTCCCGCCACAAAAACCCACACGTCCATTTCAAGATTACAAAGTGTATCACTGTTATCTAGCCATCGCAAAATGGTCTCTATTGCCCACTTAACTTTAATTCGAGTAAATTAGGTCTCACTGTACATGTGTAGGTATTTTAGTACTACCCAAAACAATTGGTAGCCCCAATAATTTTATTTTCACGGCTAGATAACTAATTTATCTTAAAAGTCTCTAGGACCAGCAGTCGAGGCTGTGCGTTGATATATAAGTCAGTCATTCAGTCAGTCAGGACTTTGAATTTTATATATTTCGACTGACCCAATAGCTCAGTTGGTAGTAACTCTGCCTTCTGATCTGTGGGTTGTGGGTTCAATTCCCACCCAGGACAAACATTTGTGTGATGAACATCGGAGTTTGTTCTGTGTCTGGGTGTTATATTGCATTCTATGTATGTATTCACAAACAAAAAGTATCTAAGTATTGTTATAACTGATTTGTATCTGGTAGATGGCGCTGTGTGAAATGGCCAACACATACGAGCAAGGCTCTCTATATACGAGTGTATAAAACAAAGTCGGGTTTATTCGGATTATGGATTACAGATACGCATTATATGATGGTTTTAATTTATATTATTTGTCTTCATCCCGAATAACTAATAAAAAAATTTGAAAATTGACTAAAAATTAAAAAAAAGAAAGTATTTTTTCTTACAAAATGTTCATGGCTTTCGCAAATGGCATTTAAATAATCATCCAATCGATAGGGTAAGTTTTTTTTTTTTTTTTCATTTAATGTTAGGCGGTTCGAAATTCGCCGGGTCAACTAGTATTCCATAAAAATGCATCATTAAACTAAAACCCAGATACTGTAAACCGTTTTATAAAAGTGGTGCTTTAAAAACATCGCTAGCCAACCTCCCTTCTACAACCTCTCCCGAATCCATTTCGGCAGATAAAAGCACTTTTAAGGAAAATACGTAATAGAAAATCGACGACATGGTAGCCCTGCGTTACGAAACTAATCTCAAGGAAGCCCAATTTCCGCGTTGTCGGTTTATTCAATGAAAGATGGAATTATGGGTTACCCTAAAACAAAGTTTTTGTACCTCTGTAGCAGTTACTTTTTATTAGCATGATCCGTGATTTTCTTTTATTTTTATTAACAAAGTATCCAATTTACATTAGTGCATAATTACTTTAAATTATATTGGTACTACTTATCCAAATAACATTTTGTAAGTTGATACTTGCAGTTGAAGTAATCTGAAAATATTCTGCAGAGCTTGAAATAAAGAATAAAAGGTCAGTTTGGGTTTAAAAGAATACTGGTGACTAAATCTATACTTGGTAATAAGGGATGTCTGAAGGTGAAATTTTTGTCCAGTTATCCCCTATAACGAAAACTTCACATTATACCCATTTATGGGAAAAATTATTGGGGATTTATGAACTAACCCTGTAACGGCTTGTTTTTCATTCTTAGAATAATTCAATTGAGATTGGCTCGCGATTATAGTCATTCATTTTTCTTAACCTGTGGCTGGCTAAATAATGCTCCGGCACAAGTCAGTCTCAAAAACTTAACAACAACCATAACTTTCCGACACGAAATGTCAATGTCACGTATGGTTCTCATATCAACGACATCAAAATTGAAGTTGACATATGACGTTATCATTGGGTGACCCTAACCGAAGAGAAATGTGCAAATTGTGAAAATAATAGTTTATTTTCTAGTCTAATTTCAAGTTATAACCATTACAAATAAATAGATTTCTTAAATAAACAATAATAGAAAAGACTGGAGTAAACAACCTCCGTAGTGAGAGCTCGTGTGGAAAAGTGCAGTCCCTGGTTCACCAGTTTGAGTCACGCTTTTGGTGATACGCGAAGTGGTGACTTTTGTGGTCAGGGATGCAGGCAACCACTTTTCGAGAGATTTCTACATTGGCTGGGAGGGGATCTCGTAACGAAAATTCGCCCAGTCAGAACGACGGTTACGACTTTAAAAGTCGGAGGCCACTCCTTGGTTTTTTTTATTTCGGCGAGGGCGTAGCTGCTGAACGTTGGGCCTGTCCCCAAACGGCCGATTCAACCCCTTCTTTTGCTGCAGGTGAGTTTTTCATGAGATTTTATCATAATCGAGGGCCGGGTTCCATCCCCGTGCCGTGTTCAGAATCCGGTAGCTTCATCAGGTTCCATCTTTCCGCAGACAGCTGCGCCCTGCGTCTGAGTTATTGGGTCGTAGCAATTCGCTGCCTCCACTTGGCCGCTGCTGCGTCACCGTCGTGGTAGGAGTGAGCTGAACTCCACCACGCTCAGCGTGAGCCTGCAGCTCACGCTCTTTATTTAAAGAAAAACCCCTCCACAGGGTAAGTCTCCCCATCATTAAATATAAATGTTAAGAAAAATGAATGACTATAATCGCGAGCCAATCTCAATTGAATTATTCTAAGAATGAAAAACAAGCCGTTACAACCCAATATAAGAACCAGTGGAATAAACTACAAATGAGGATGGGATGGGAAAGAAAAGTTCTCGAGTGGCTACTATGAACCGGAACATCAGGCGTAGGCGATTCCCACTAATAGACCGATGAACTAGTCAAAACCAAGGGGAACAGCTGTGTATGTAAGAGGCAAGCCACCACTGTGTTCAGAATCTGATCGCATTTAGGCTAATGATGATGAAGATGATGATGATGGTCATGTTAATGCTGGTGATGATGAAGACTATAAGGATGATGATATGGCTGCAAATAATTACCCAGGAGGTGTTTATACGAAACTTTATTTAAAACATGATTGGATGTCTAAAATCAAATTTATTTATTGCACGAAACAAGTTCAGGGTAGTTACAGATTGACCCAGCCTGATTCCAGCGCAAGTTGCTGGGGCAGTTAAACTTCCAGCTTCTCATCGAACCGTCTCTGTCACCCACGCACATGTAGTAAGAGGAGCAATCCAGGGGGTCAGCTGCAAACCCATCTTCTGTGCAGATGTCTGAGCTTGGAGAGAGCGGTGGATCTTCGGGCGTCACTGGAAAAAAATCATTATCATCTTCCTCAACAGTGACCGTCACGTGATGGCAGGATATTAAAAGCACAATTGGCATGGTAGCAGGTAAATTAGGATACAATAGCACACCATTTATTTGCCACAACGCCATCTACTGTTTCGCAATTTTGTCTCTTCATACTTATGAACACAACGTAGATTGCACACGTGGAATAGTACGAAAGTATTTTTGTGGAAATTCCACTCAGCTCCATCTAGCTCAAATTAAGAAAAGCTTATACTATGGAAACTAGATAACCAATAGAATACTTAAATACTTCTTTGTTTTTAAATACACACTTAGATATGACACAATATAATACATATAACAAACACTTATACTAATCACACAAAATATTTTTCCAGGTGAGGAATTGAACCCAGAACGAAACCTTTTTTTAATAAACGTTAAGCTAAGTAAGTAAGTAAGACAAAGGAGTATAATTGGCCGCTATGCTTAGTTAGCGTTTGTAGGCTATGAGAAAGCTTTCGATTCATCGAGACTTGAGCCTTTGGATGGAGCCTCTATGGACCTTGGTTTACCATGATCATCATCATCATCATGATAAGCATGATGGCAAGAGGTCATGATGGCAGTGGTTCAGCTCTACTTTGATGCGAATTGAATAATAAAATAAAGAATCGCTTATTAGTTACCTTCAGTGGTTGGTATGATGGTTAAATCAGGCAATGCTGGGTCAGTTTCTATGTCGTCTGTATTTACAGATGACGAAGCATTTATAGAATCATCGAAATTCTCTACAGCTCTATTAACCGCTTTAAGCAACGGGAACTCTCCTCCTCCACAAAGCCCATGGAAGTCATCAGTTTCGATACTCCAGACCATGATACCAGCAATGCCTTGGTTCATGGCATATTGGACTTTTTGGGTGATGGAATCAGCGTTGTCGTAAGAGACCCAGTTTTGTCCGCTGTGAGCGTAAGGAACTTTGGCTAGGCTGTCATACTGCTGGGTCCACGATTCCGTTTGGAGTTTGGTACAGAACTGAAAGGAAGGTTATTAGGAGAAGTACCGATTGTACATCAATACTTAATAATAATTTTTGCTTAAAAATAAAAATAAAAAACTTTTGGTACAAAACCAAAATTTTATACTTTTTCAATTATGTCACTGTTTAGTTATTAATCTTTTAATCAATTTTCCAAATGTTTATATAAAATTGTGAATTAAAAAGAACTGTGTACTTACTACCTACCGTCAAAAGGACGCGAAATTTAATTTAAGACATCTGGAAGCTCTCGACGAATCGTAGATGAAGTTTCTCAAACTCCGGTGTCGGTTGATATAATGGATAACTTAAATATAACTGTAGGTGTTGAAACTTTTCTCTTTGTTCAATAAGAGTAGAAATTCGGGCGGTATGAACTTGGTTACATGTGTTTGTGAAAGTTTGCAGCGAGAATTATTTATTTTACAAATGTAAGTTAGTGCCTTTATTTTGTGTTTATCGCTAACAATGTCTTAATGAAATTCCTTTCTTTTTTTTAGTTTCAAATAGTAGTTTTCTTGAACTAACGTTAAATTTTGTGTGCCCTTATGAGCTGGTGACAACTTTGAACGCCACTAGTTGGGCTTTTTTGAAATACAGTGAGAATTCGTAGCGAGTCACTTTAGATCTTCAATTGAATCCGCTAAGAGTTGATGCAAGGTCCCAGAAGGCGAGATATTTAAAAAAGAAGAAAGATGCAAATCTAGGCACAAGTCACCCAGGTTTACTACTAGGTATTGATACATTGGCATAATTACTCTTGCGCAGTGCATAGAGCATTCCACTAGGGTCCTACATTTAGCCAGAACTAGATACCTCATTGTATCCAATAACTCCACTAGAAGCAGTGTACGGTCCCGCGATACCAGCACCTGATGACGGTGCCCTTACGGAGTTGTTAGTCGCATTGCTCAAGGTGAAACTTCTTCCGTAAAACGGCACCCCGATAGCCAGCTTTTTAGGAGGTGCACCTGTAGGAATGGTTTTGACTTTTAGAGCTTGCTAGATCTCTTCCAGCGAATGTCTTTAAAGCTAACAGGAAAGATTTCATGGATATCTGAATGTTGTACTCAAAAATAATTGACTGATGATGGTGGTCATTCCACTAATGATAATTTCCGAGCATTTTTGACGCCAGGCAATTGGACAGTTGAAAATAACAGCCAAATCTCTTTAGCAGCATAACTGGATGATCATTTGCTCTTACAAAATGAAAGCGAATGTACTTTACTGTTGATTTAACTTAAATTCTTTATGAATAATATACAAAAATTCAGTCTGTATGAGAGTTCAGATCGTCTGATGGATTTTTCCGTGTCATAAAACACCCAACTGAGACCGACAGCTTAACGTGTCCTTTGAAGCCGAAGAACGGTTCTATATAAAATTCCAAATATTACTTGGCAGTTTGCAAATTCTTCAAACCCTAGCGAATGTTGGCTCCTCTCACAGATTAGAGAAAAAGCAAACGATCTTTCGAAGCTTTCTTTAGAAAGCACTTGACAAACTATAGTTATAGTTAAAGTCATTCGACTTCTTGTTAGATAGAAAAAAAAAGATTATTGCACAATAGGTACAAAGGCGAACTTAATGCTAGAGAGCTTGTTCTTCATGGAATCGTTTTTTATAAAATTGAAGTGTAAAACTCTCTTAATATATTGAATTCACATTCACTGGGCATGTAGCATAGCTCAATTGGCAGAACATATAATTCGGTGAGTTGGAAGGTGCAGGTTCAGATCTCGCCGGTTGCAATTTTAAAAACTATAATATCTTCCTTGTCCTTTAGTCATTTGGTGATTTAACGTAAAAAACTGAAGATTATGTCAAAAAAGTTTACATTTTATATCTCCAGAAAAATATGACGATACGAAACTTACCTTGATCTAGCCAATACTGCAGAGCAACGTCAACGGTATACAAGTCGTCTTTATTGGCATTTTTGTCCTCTTCACCTCTATGTAGTGGGGCATTATGGCCAGTCACAGAGTCCCAAGCACCGTACATATCATAGGTCATTACGTTTATTAGATCTAGGTATCTGGAAAGATAAATTTGCTGTACATTTTTTTAATGATAAGCAATGACATGGCGAGGTAGTCATTCTGTTGTTAAGCGACACTGCTGTCCATATCAGTTGCAGTGTCGCGGAACTCTAAAGTATTGAGTGTCGCGTGACACTGCACTGCGTACGTCAACCTGAGACATCAACACAGTCTAGTAATCTTATTATTAGGTCATAAAGTCTCATCCAGTCATTTCACTGGCTACAGTGCCCTTCATACCGGAACACAGTAGTACTTGCACACTACTGCTTGGCGGCAAAATGGCTGTACATACCTAGACGAACTTTGTACAAAGTCCTAACATCTAGTAAAGTCAAGCGATTGAAAAAATATTCGGTTCTTTTAAAAATATGATCAGGCTCGTTTAGTTTCTTATGAATTTTACTACCAATAAGTAAATACTTTTATGACTTATTTTCCTAAATTAAGTTTCGGTTGAATCTGCTCCTAAAAAGTGCAGCTATATTTTTCTATAAACATTCCGTACTACCACAAATACATAAATAAATAAATAAATATGTGTGGACATTTCACACAGCGCTATCTAGCCCCAAACTAAGCAAAGCTTGTACTATGGGAACCAGATAACTGATACAATACTTAGATACTTTTTTTTTGTAAATACATACATAGAATACAATATAAACACCCAGACACAGAACAAACATCAATGTTCATCACACAAATGTTTGTCCTGGGTGGGAATCGAACCCACGACCTGCAGTTCAGAAGGCAGGGATACTACCAACTGAGCTATCGGGCCAGTCAACAACATGAACAAGGCTTAGACAAACGTCAAACATGTGTTTAACAATACAAAACAGCAGTTTAAAACTAGTTTAAGGCTTTTTCTCGCACTATAATCAATACTAGTTTCACCCGCGGATAAAAAGCATTTTATTTGCTCATTCCACGGGAACTTAACACTTTCCGGGATAAAATGTAAGCCTATACGTTAATCCAGTGTATAAGCTATCTTGGTACCAAATTTCATCCAAATCCATTCAGCCATTTGAGCGTGAAAGAGTAACAAACATACACACAAACACACACAAACTTTCGCCTTTATAATATTAGTGTGATAGTGTGATGTGATGTGATTGACAGTGTGATTGATAGATAATGGAAATTATTCTTTGAAAGAAAGGAGACGATATTAGAATTCAGCACTAGCCTACAATTCTGGAATCCACATATACCCCAGGTAACATACATCTTCTTGTTTGATTCTCCTCTTACCTGGAGATAGCTGGAATATCATAAGATAGCGATGCCATATCTTTTACAGAAGACACTGCAGCGCTCAAGAAAAGTCCATGCTTATCAAATTCTTCTCTTAATTCTTTTAGCAACTGAGTGTAGTTATTTATATCGGCTTGTCCATTGACGGTGTCCCGACGATTGGGGTACTCCCAGTCTACGTCTAGACCATCGAAGCCGTGGTCTTGGATCATTTTGATGGCGCTAGTGATGAAGTTCCTTCGTAATGTCTCGCTAGCTGCCATCTATCGAAAGTAACAGTCTAGTGAAACATATTGTTCTACATTTTTTATAGAAGACACTCTTTATTGTAGACACCAGGGGGTGATCACGAAATTTTGATTGCAATGCAACAGGAGAAATTTCCATACTAACTAAGCATATAAGCTTCGTATACAAGCTGTCAAATCTATACAAAGATTAGTTTCTATATGTTGCAATCGAGTTATTGCCCAGCTGGTGTTAGCAAAATAGAAGACAGGGAATTGCAAGAAATGGGGAATAAAATATGGGGATTTCGGTCATTGCCTGGCAACGGCGAGTCAAGTTCACACAACACGCCGTTTTTCGGATTACAAATCGCGCGTTTGATACTAAAATAATACAAAAAATAAAAATACGTGATATCTTACATAACAACAATACTACACAAGGGAGAGGGCCTTGTGATATTTCGTGATTTTTGCCAAACCCCTTCCCCCCTTGCAAGCCTTACGTGATTAATAGACGGCCCCTTACTTACGAGATCTTAACTGTGATTGGACTCATTCCCGATATTTCGGTGCAGTTACATACATCATATACGACGATTATCATTATTATTTATTTTTCTTATTCCTTTTATTCCCATTAGAACACAAAGTCTGATAACTGGTTTTCAAACAAGAACCTCCTTGACAGCATCTGTGGTTTGGTGGCTGAGCAAGTTGGCTCATAACCCGGAGATGGTGGGTTCGACAGGATCAGTAATTGTGCACTATATCTAAGACCCTTTCACTACTTTTCACAACTTTCTCCAATACCTATCTAATACCTACTTAGTCTAAAATACAAAGTTGAGTAAACATACAAGTGAAAACCTCGCCGAGCCAAAGTTCCATCCGCCTACAGCCAGAAGAGTTTTCAACTGTGTATTTTTCTGTTTGAGCGCGTTGAAAGCACCGAAGTTATCTGAAAGTTTTGGGAAAATATTATTATAGATTTTAAAATTGTGGACTTAAGATAGTAATGGAGTTTTGTTTTCAACGGGTTATAGTTTTAGTATCAAAATTCTCATGAGTGTGATTCATTTTAAATTAATATTAGGTCTTTACCTATGAAATTGCCGTTTTGTTTGAAAAAAGTTAAAGTATTTTTTTTTCGAACTTATTTATTTCTTTTATTCAAAGTAATCACCCCTGCAATCAATGCATCTTTGCCAACGCTGTGGCAGTTTATGGATGCCCTTCTTGAAAAAATCAGCAGGACGGGAGACAACAAACTCTTCAAAGGCGTTTTGTACTGCCTCTCGGGAATTGAATTTTTTTCCCGCTAAAAAGTTGTTCAAATTTTGGAAAAAGTAATAGTCGGTAGGCGCAAGATCTGGTGAGTATGCCGGATGAGGGAGAGCTTCCAAACCCAACTCATGCAGCTTAGAGACGGTCTGTTGTGCAGTATGGGGTCGCGCGTTGTCGTGAAGTAGCAGTGGAGACGACCGATTGACCAAAGCTGGTTGCAGACGTGCGAGTTTCGCCATCATTGTGGTCAGTTCTTCAATGTACACATCTGCAGTAATGCTCTCGCCGTTTTGTAAAAAGCTATGATGAATCACACCAGCACTAGACCACCAAACTGTGACCATCACCTTTCTAGGGGTCATTTTTCGTTTTGCACATTGCTTTGGTACCGAACCAGGATCTAACCAACTTGCTGAGCGCTTTCGATTGTCAAAAAGAATCCATTTTTCGTCGCACGTAACAATTCGGTTCAAAATTCCTTCATTTCTGTGCCTGTTAAGCAGCGCAAGGCAAGTCTCGACGCGTACGTTGCTCTGGCGATCGTTAAGTTCGTGGGGCACCCATCTATCAAGCTTTTTTATCTTGCCAATCTGTCGCAAATGGACCAATATTGTTTTGATGCTAACATCAAAAGCTGCTGCCAGCTCAGCTGTAGATTGAGATTCATCAGCTTCCACAATCGCCTTTAATTCATCATTGTTGACCAAAGTTTCCGGACGACCACGAGGTTCATTTTTCAAGTCAAAATTCCCAGATCGGAACCGAGCAAACCAATAACGGGTTGTACGTTCGTTTGTACAGTTCTCTCCGTAAACGTCGTTGATGTTACGTGTCGTTTGTGCCGCGTTGGTGCCACGACGGAACTCATATTCCATAATTACACGAAATTTCAAAGTATCCATTATGAGGAAAAATGTTGAAATGTTATGAAAATACAACGCTAATCAATAAACAAAAGACTTATATTGTAAATAGAATATCATATATTTAAAACAAAATTAATTTGAATTTAGAATTCATAGCCAATCAAAACTTTTTTTGTTTGAAAAAGTCTGTACTGCAATACGGCAATTTCATAGGTAAAGACCTATTATATCCCCGACTGTTCTCACGAATAGTACGAATCACGAATATATGTCACCGCCGCGATCTCGCTGCGTGAACTCACCTCCTGAGGAAGAGCATCGGATATGCTCGAAAACTGGTCGAGAAATCGACATACTATTCGTGAGTAACAGTCGGGGATATAGTTTATTTATTTTGGCTGCTGCAATTTTTGGAATGGTAATGATGATAAAAAGAGAATACAAAAGTTACACACCCAACACTTGGCAGCCTCTATGGTGTGGTAGTTGAGCAGGTGAGCTCATAACCCGCTGCCAGCGGCTTCGTTTCCCGCAGCAGGTCAAGTATTCATGCAGAGAAAAAAAGCGCGAATACTTGTTCTGTGTCTGGGTATACGATGACCCAAGAAATACGATGACCATGGTCTCACAACAAGGACCATGGTCATCGTATTTCCTGGGTCCCTAGATACAGAGGCTCCTAGTTAGGGTCCAGGATCTGTGTATTATTATTAATATAGTCACTTATTTTTGTAAGATAATAACGGCTCACGTCAATTAAAAGTCAAATTACTCCGACCAGGTTTCGGACATAATCGGTGTCCTTCTGGGAGCCAGTTGTAAACGCAAGCCGCAGCGGCTTTCGCGAGCGTCACGTGAGTTTAGCCGTTATTTATCTAACAAAATTTATCATACTCACTTCTTCCCCAATTGTCGGGCAAGTCCAACCAAGGGTCTAGCGACACAACCATTCCCTGGTCATCCAGACTCGCGAAGGTGTAAACCGCATGGGTACAGAGGCTTGGGTCTATGTGAGCGACATCAAACTTGCCCAGGCCTGAGCGGTACGTCGCCCATGTACCGTAGTAGCATATTACATATTCTAAAATCAAATAATTATATTCTTCCTTACCAATCCTACTAATATAAATGCGAAAGTTTATATGAATGTATGGATGAATGTTTGTGACTCTTTCACTCAAAAACTACCGAACAGATTTGAATGAAATTTGGAACACAGATAGTTTATAACCTGGATTAACATATAAGATACGTTTTATCCCGATAGTATGTTCCCGTGGGACAATTATACAACACCATTAAGGCGACGTCACGGGTTATTTACGCAAAAACTAAACAGATTTGGATGAAATTGGGAACACAGATAGTTTATATTAACATCTCAATTAATAACCTAAATTAAAATTGCATTTTAGAATTTTTTAGCGTCCATGCCAAAACGGTAAAGAAATATTTGGAATATACATTTGGACATAGGCTTCTTTTTATCCGCGGGTGAAACTGCGGGGCGCAGCTAGTATAACATAATATTGTTTTTGCTATATTATGTTGATATTGATTGTAGTACTCAAGGGACAATGGGTAAATTGCATGTGAGACCACCTCTATACACCTCTATACACACAGTCACACCTATATAGTATTGTATTGTATTTTATTCATAAACAAAATACATTGTGTGTGAACTACATTATACGAAATGTAAATAAATTACATTAAAGTTATTAAATTAAATGAAATGATTGGCTTAGTGGCTGCATACAAATTAATATAGTTTTACAATAGGTGTAACGTTATATGATAAGGCAATACAATAAGTACTCAATAGTCTTTAACCGCGTACCATCTTTTACCGAATCTTCAAAAAAAGAGGCGTTCTGTGTTCGACTCAATTTCTTGTGTTGTGTTTTTTTTTATATTTGAAATTAAAACCATGTGCGGTAATTCCATGAAAATTTGGTTCTAGATCTTAAGATCTTCGGAGATAGATAACGAAACTCTTCAATTGTTAAAGAAAAATTTACGACTAATGACTCATGAACAAAATGCCTTCTTAATAGAGACATTAAAAAAGCGTTAATGGACACATTCTTAGGATTACTTTAGCAGTTTAAGGCAAATTTATATTACTTATTAGTCGTAGTGTAATAGCTACGTTGTAATTTTAATGAAATACTGTTCACGGTACCTAATAAAAATATATTTAATCTTCTAAATCTATTCATCTGCTCAGTATAAAATTAAGTCGATTGAAGTCAGTTAAACCTCTTTTTTAAAAGGATCACTTGTGGTTATTGTGCTCCTGTCATATAGTATTTTCCACAATGTTCTGAGATCTTTGATATTTTCAATTAAGCGTTTATCAATCTATCTATTTAAACCTTTATTTTCAATAAAGTCGGTTTTTCAATAATCAGATAAAAGCTATATTCATTGGATAAAGCAGTGAAAATAAAATAATAATTTTATATAGTGAACGCTGCAGTAATAATGGTACTCTTAGTCAGATTATTATTTTTTTAATAATGTTTTCGGGTTTTATTCCCGCGGTAGGCAAGTATTTGTGCACAGAAAAAAAAGCGCAAACACTTGTTCTGAGCGTAGGTGTTGCGGAACCACGGTCCTCGTAAGTCCTGGGTCCCACAATACAGGGCATCCTACTTAGGTCCAGGATATGTATGTGATCGTTAGACGTTATTATTATTATTTATTATCTAGCCATTAAAAAATCACAGGAAATGGAATTGACTTGTACTGTACTTCCCTTACATGTATACGCTGTATAATCTTAGCAATTATAAAAGAGGAGCTTCTGCCCGCAGCTTCTCTCGCGGTGTGGCCTATGGGAAAATAATTGTACCACCCATTTCACCCTCTTAAGAGTGGAATTTCGAAAAATCCTTTGTTAGCGGATGCCTACGTCATAACATCTACCAGCATGCCAAATTTCAGCCCGATCCGTTCAGTGGTTTGGGCTGTGCGTTGATAGATTACTATGTCAGTCAGTCAATTAGTCAGTCACCTTTGAGTTATATATATTTAGATAAAAGAAGTCAACTTAAAATGACCATCTAATCAACTTATAAATAAAAATGAGTATGTGGGAGCATCGTGCACGCGCGCGCATGTCTAGCGCGCATTGCGCGCGGTAACTGATTTGTGCGCAGTGCCCGCGCGTATATTTATAGTGTGCGAGTAGGAAGCACGATATGACGTGAGCGAGAGAGAACTATGCGCGAATTTTAATTTTGGTATAAATATAGGCTTGTTGTAAATAAATTAATTAGTAACTTGACAGTCGTCTTTCATCAACCTTCTGATCCAAGATAGGTCCCCATAGTGGTGACCCGCAACCAGAACACTAACTACCCGAAACTCGAAGCCAGAACACTGTCAGAACAATGGAACAGAACCACGCAGCCAAAGTTTCCACGGGCGCTACGCAGAACGCATCGGCATCGTCTATGCAACTCGAAATTCTATCGAAACTAATAGAAAAGCTGAGTCTCGAGATCGCCGAGCTACGCGGACGTTCTTCTACGCGGCAATATCGACGGCCGTTTCGCTCCCGTTCAAGATCGCGACAAAATAAAATGAAACCTGGAGATCCATCGTGGGAGTGCAAATATCACTATCGTTTTGGTGATAAAGCCAGGCGCTGTGAATCACCGTGCTGTAGAAGGAAGAAGCCGTCGGAAAACTAGATGCGACATCGACGGTGGCGGAAGTCGGTGTCCCTTCTCACACAAACCGCCTATGTGTCTACGATCGTGACACTAGAGAACGTTTCCTCGTGGACACAGGCGCCGAAATCTCAGTTTTAGCCGCTGGCAACAAGCGCAATGAGAAGACTGCAAACGCCTACAAATTATTCGCCGCAAATAACACTCCAATCAACACATATGGAGAGAAAACGCTCAGGCTCAACCTTGGACTACGGCGAAGTTTCTTATGGAACTTCATCATCGCAGACGTCAAAACTTCAATCTTGGGAGCTGACTTTATACGTCATTTCAAGCTGCTGGTCGACCTCCATAACAAGAAGCTTATCGACAAAGTAACAACGTTATCCGTCAACGCCTTCGAAGTTGCCACCCCTGAGGAATCAGTACACATCATCAGCACTGACCAAGCATTCTACGACATCTTAAGAGAATATCCTGATGTCCTTCGACCAATGTCATTGAAGGAGCCGCCGAAGCACGATGTCGTTCATCACATTGAAACGACGGGCCCTCCACTGTTCACCCGCCCCCGCCCGCTTCCACCCGACAAATACAAGGCTGCCAAAGAAGAGTTTGATCACATGCTGGAAATGGGCATCTGCAGACCATCCAAAAGCCCATGGGCGAGTCCGTTACACATAGTCAAGAAGAAAGATGGAGGCTTACGCATTTGTGGGGACTATCGAAGACTCAACGCAGTAACTCAAGTCGATCGCTACCCATTACCAAGACTCGATCACTTCAACTACCAACTGCACAAGAAGACAGTATTTTCGAAGCTCGACATCAAAATGGCATACTACTGGATTCCCATCTCTGAAGAAGACGCACAGAAAACAGCGATCACTACTCCATTTGGGCTGTTTGAATTCAAATGCATGACCTTTGGATTACGCAACGCAAGTCAAACGTTCCAGAGATTCATGCACGAAGTTCTACGAGGCATAGACTGCTTCTGTTTCGTCGATGACATTTTGCTCTATTCTGAAAATGAAGAAAGCCACAAACTTCTCCTGAGGCAAGTCTTAGAGCGCCTTCAGAAGTACGGCGTCACACTGAAAATAGAAAAATGCGAATTCGGAAGAGAGAAAATAAACTTTCTCGGCTATGAAGTTTCGTCAAAAGGCATCAAACCTACGGAAGAACGCATCGAAGCAATAGCGAACTATCCGAAGCCTAAGACAGTCGCTGAGCTACGTCGCTTTCTGGGAATGTTAAACTTCTACCGGAGCTGCCTACCAAACCAAGCTGAACTTCAAAGCGAGCTTAATAAATACCTGCACAACCGGAAACGAAACGATAAGACGGAAATCGAATGGACAACGGAATCAAACACAGCTTTTGAAAACTGCCGACAAAGCATTTTAAAAGCCACAACACTGATGCATCCAGTTCCCAACTGCCCGCTCGCCATCATGTCCGACGCCTCAGATCACAGTCTCGGTGCTGTGCTACAACAAAAAATAAACGGCGAATGGAAACCGCTTGCTTACTTCTCGAAAGCAATGAGTGCTACGCAGCGCCGCTACAGCGTCTACGACCGCGAGTTACTAGCTATCTACACAGCCGTCAAACACTTCCGTCGATTAATAGAAGGATGCGATGTCAACGTATTTACCGACCATAAACCACTCAGCAATGCACTATCAAGAACAGCAAGTAACAGCGACACGCCACGACGAGAACGCCAACTTCATTTTATAAGCCAATTCTGCTCCGACATTAAGTACGTCCATGGAAAAAACAACGTCGTAGCCGACGCGCTATCTCGAATAGAAGACATACAATGCCCTACGACAATCGACTACGCGCAACTCGCTACAGATCAACACACTGGACCCGAGTTAAAACAGCTTATGAACCAGTCCAACTTGAAGTTCACTGACGTCACAATACCTGGACTCACTCGACCAATCAAATGCGAGATGTCAACTGGAACACCACGTCCTTACCTACCAAGCGCATATCGTCACGCTGCATATAAAGCGCAACACGATTTGTGCCATCCAGGCGTGAAATCTACAAGGAAGCAAGTTAGCGCGAAATTCTTCTGGCCCGACATGAATCGCGATATCGGCAACTGGACAAGAGCGTGCTTAGATTGTCAACGCGCGAAGATACATCGTCACGTCGTCACGCCACTAAGTGAATTCCCGCCATCTCAACGCTTCGAACATATTCACTTGGATATAGTTGGACCACTACGTCTATCCGATGACTGCCGCTATTGTCTGACCATCATCGACCGGTGTACCAAATGGCCCGAAGCTATCCCACTGACTGACATCACTGCAGAGAACGTTGCAAAAGCACTGTACGAGAACTGGATAGCGAGATTCGGCGTACCCTTGAGAATTTCAACAGACCAAGGCAGACAGTTTGAATCATCATTATTCAATGCGCTGATGAAGAGATTCGGCATCACTCGCATCCGAACTACCGCTTATCACCCACAGTCAAATGGCATCATCGAACGTTGGCACCGAACTCTCAAGACAGCTCTAATGGCACGCGGTGCTACAACGAATTGGAAGGACGAGCTGCCTACAGTTCTATTGGGTCTGCGCACAGCTCTGCGCGCTAATAGCAACCTAAGCCCAGCAATGATGACGTACGGAACGACACTACGCATACCTGCGGACTTCATACAACCGGCAAAGTCAGACATGGAAGACAACGACTACGTTCGCCGTCTTATAGACACGATGGCAACGCTGAGGCCGATACAACGCTCTAACGTCACGCAAGCAGAGCCATTTGTGTACAAAAATCTGGCCACTTGTACACACGTCTTCGTGAGAAATGACGCAGTTCGTTCACCGCTAACTCCACCATACGATGGACCGTACGAAGTTATCGAGCGCTACGACAAGTACTTCAAGCTACGCCTACCGCGACGTACTTCCGTCGTATCGCTAGACCGCCTCAAACCAGCCTACATACAGAACGATACTAGTGAAGATGGAAGCTGCACCGCCCTTCAAGACGTACCCCGCCATCACCAGCCCTATGTGACGAGATCCGGACGGATAGTGAAGCCCACCGTACGCTTTGCTTGAGGGGGAGTGATGTGGGAGCATCGTGCACGCGCGCGCATGTCTAGCGCGCATTGCGCGCGGTAACTGATTTGTGCGCAGTGCCCGCGCGTATATTTATAGTGTGCGAGTAGGAAGCACGATATGACGTGAGCGAGAGAGAACTATGCGCGAATTTTAATTTTGGTATAAATATAGGCTTGTTGTAAATAAATTAATTAGTAACTTGACAGTCGTCTTTCATCAACCTTCTGATCCAAGATAGGTCCCCATAAGTACAATTTAATATTTTTTGTTATCAAATATTTAACGCAATCAGTGTAAATTATATTTGCATTATTGATTTTACAGTAATTGAGATTTGATAAACCGTTAAGTGGAATAGATGATATGAAATCACGTTTCAATTGTTTATTACGGAAATTATTCAGTAGATAAGCGTTGACAAAATGTAGTCATATTTTATTTTTATAATTTATTTATTTATTTACAAGCACACATACAAGATACATATTTATGAATGATGTATTAAGTACATCGTACAACTTAAGTATAATTACATTTTACGGAGCCCTAGATCCCACACTAGGCGTACCTGTGTCGCAGGATCTAGCCTCTTAAGTTCCTTTTAAAATCTGTGAAAGGTTATTGTATTTAAACTGAGTGACTGAGTGTTGCAGATATGGAGGTGTGTGTAAATGTGTGTCTGTGACGTGAGGCAGTGTTAGTGTAAATGAGTGAATGTGTGTATATTCCCACTACATTACTAATACATATTTAGAAGTGAAACATTACCAATTGTTGAAAGGTTTGAATGTGAAGCTTACTCGTCAATACAGATGAACCTTGCCTTCAATATATTTCCACTGCTGCGACACGGGCCTTTCTCATATAGCTTGATCTCATATAGTATTGGCCATGCTATCATCCTCTACCCTAGCCAAGTTTTGGTTGGTGCATGACAAAATGTATGTTCAAGTACCGGCGTACAAACCAGAGCTACATGTCTGTTTGCATAATTCACTTAAAAATAATACCACTCTAAAGAAAATGAGGAAAGGAAAACGTCGCAAGGCAGCTAGCATGTTCCAGAATCGAAAAGTTAGCAGGTTCAAGGAAAAAAAGTTCAAACTAATGACTCACTTTTTGCAGCAGCACATCTCGTAGCCACAACCAACACAATCACTACGCACAACAATCTTAAAGTGATCATTTTTCATCGATAGCAGTTATCATAAGAGGGAAAAAAGAATTTCACCTCTTTATAGACTGCTTGCTTGATGCTTATCATAAGTGATTTTATTGAGTGGTTAATACTTCGTTAATTTGTCCGGAAACATAAAAGACATTGATTTATTATCCTGCAGATTTTATGTCGCATATGTCAGTCTGCACTAAAGTTTTACAGCTCTTAAGTTCGCACTTATCTCTCTAGAACGTCTCCAAATGCACTGCAGTTGGTTTTATTTTTTCTTAAATTATTAATTTATTACGTTAGCTTATTATTAACATGCACATAAACTTAATACAGGAAGGGCAATACAACTAATAACAAAAACATAAGTATATTTCTAATTGTGCATACATCACGAGCAAACCAGCTTCCGCGTTCACGAGATTGACGCATGTTCCAGCCATCTTCGACCATATTTGAAGGAAGAGGGGGACCTACACGACGCCGCCGTAAGAAGAAGCTTTTTAGTGAGCGTGAATGTTACAGTCCGCAGTTGTTTTTTTTTTTTTATCAGTAGGATAAGTGAGAAAGTAGGAGTTCGACAGCCTAAAGACGTTCACTGTCTCCCCCACAGAGCGCCTCTGAACAGCTGCTTGCCTTTTACAATCAACTCTCCGCGGTTTTGACCACAAGTCAAAATCACCTCGGGAGCCTTTTTTATTTTATTGAATGACGTGACGAGCTAACTGTTCGCCTGATGTTAAGCGACACGGCTGTCCATATCAGTTGCAGTGTCACTCTGAACTCTAATAGTATAGAGTATAGAGTTTCGCGCGATACTGCACTGCGCAAGTCATCCTGAGACATCAGCACAATCTAGTAAGATTACTAGACTGTGAGATCACGTCATAAAGTCTCATTTGCCCAGTAATTTCACTAACTACAGTGCCCTTCAAAACGGAACACAGTAGTGCTCGCACATTACTGCTTGGCGGCAGAATAACTGGCAAAGCGGTGGTACCTACCTAGACGAACTTTGCATGAAAGTCCTACCACCTAGTAGGTACCATTTTATTGAATGACGTGACGAGCTAACCGTTCGCCTGATGTTAAGCGACACGGCTGTCCATATCAGTTGCAGTGTCACTCTGAACTCTAATAGTATAGAGTATAGAGTTTCGCGCGACACTGCACTGCGCAAGTCATCCTGAGACATCAGCACAATCTAGTAAGATTACTAGACTGTGAGATCACGTCATAAAGTCTCATTTGCCCAGTAATTTCACTAACTACAGTGCCCTTCAAACCGGAACACAGTAGTGCTTGCGCACTACTGCTTGCGGTAGATTAACTGGCAAAGCGGTGGTACCTACCTAGACGAACTTTGCAGAAAAGTCTTACCACCTAGTAATTAGTAGTGCTGCGTTGCAATCCAATTAATGTTAATGGTACGACACTCGTACGTACACTTTTATAGATAGATAGATAGAAAATGCTTTATTGCACAAATAACAAATGTAGGTACAAAGGCGAACTTAATGCTAGAGAGCATTATCTTCCAGTTAACCTGGGTGTAACATGGAAATTTTTGCAGGGTTGTGCAACGCAGCTTAAATATAGATTGTCTAGATAACATAAAAAAACACTAACATAAATTTAATTTACTTGTATCCCTATTCACATACATAGCTACTTAATTACTACTAATTTAACACGTATAAACTAGGAGTTTTATGTATATATATACACTACACATTATGTACAACATAAATATTAATAATGTATATAATTTATATATACAATATGCATACTTACATTTTAATCGAACCAATATAATTGCTCATTTACTGTCCTTATTTTGGAGTGCAAGATAATGGTTATATACCTTATTTTTAAATACACTCAATGACGATGCCTGACGAATTTCAGGAGGAAGGCTATTCCATAGACGTATAGCTGTAACAGTGAATGAATCTGAGTAACATGCAGATTTTATATGCTCATGTATTGATAATTTGCAATACAAACCATCAGCAATGCACTTAAAAGAATAAAAAAATTGCTTCACATGATATTTTTAAACTAAATAAATAATCTGTTATCATAAGAGATGTCGGTGAACGTTCCGGACAATTGATACTAAAAGAAAGACACTGAATTGCTGCTAATGATCCATTTGCATAAAAGTATGTATGATTATTATGACTAATTTTATCAAGTTGTTTATTTTAATTATAATCAATTGTATATTACTTTCAAACATGGAAAACGTTTCAATTCATATCTACAAAGTCGTTGTGAAAATTTATTATTAACTAGTTGCGCCCCGCCTTTTCACCCGCGGATAAAAAGTATTTTAATTTTTTTTTAATTATTTGCTCATCCCACGAGAATATTTCACATTTCCGGGATAAAATGTAGCCTATATGTTAATCCAGTGTATAAGCTATCTTGGTACTGAATTATCCAAATCCATTCAGCCGTTGGAGCGTGGAGGAGTAACAAACATACACACATACAAATTTTCGCCTTTATAATATTAGTGTGATTATTGAGAAATAATATGAATTATTATTTATAGGCTTTCATTATCAATGATAGGTATTTATAAACGCCTATGATTGGTAGGTATGTTAATATTAGTTTAAGACCAAAATCAACGAAAAGCACCTTTTCGTCTTCACTAAAGTCAATGGAAGTGTCAAATTAATCAAATGAAAAAAAATATGTAAATAGAAAATAAGTTTCTCCTAAGTTCAATTATATAAGTAACCATTTTTGTGTATCGTTGTGTAAATTAAATAAATATACGTTCTTTGTAAATAGAAAATAAAACTAAAAACAGGAATGATCGTACTTAACGTAGCTAAGCACTTTAGTTATTTGAAGTAAAATCTTTATAAAGGCCGATTTTTTTTAATGAATTTAGTCCTCCAAATTTTCAGTGATAACAACGCATTTATTTTACAAATTTAATATTTATATATTTGATATCCACATTTCATGTAATCCACAAAAAACAAAATTAATTCTCATGATCCTAGCCCAAAGCCAGACCCAGTTTAATCAAGTTATCTGCAATTTTGATGTTTAAACATAGCCATAAGGCCATAAGGGTTTTTGATCAAATTAACGGTTTCCAAATCATATATAATATTCATTTAAAATTATTCTATTATAGATAATTCATATATAATATTATACATTTTATTTATATTAATCATAATCATAATCAATTTATTCATAAAATGTCAATTTACAATATATTATATTTAATAATAATAACGCCGAACGATCAAATACATAGATCCAGGACCCTAACTAGGATTCCCTGTGTCTAGGGACCTAGGAACTACAAGGACCATGGTACCACAACACCCAGACTCAGAACAAGTATTTGCGCTTTTTTTAGTGCACAAATACTTGTCCTGCCGCGGGAATCGAACCCACCACCTCCGGGTTATCAACCGACCTACTCAACCACCCCACTACAGAGGCTGTCAATATTTATATTATATTTATGTATAAAAAAAGAAACGTTTGGACTATATACTGGCCGCGATGACCTATAGACAGTCCAAATGCTCCAGCCCACTACCAGAAGGTAGCGTACCCAACATGCTGGCAGCATTGCCCCGTTGAATATTTATATATTATATATAATAAATTTATATATTATATTTGGTGTAAGTCGTTGCAGCTGTCCTTTCTTTCAAACTTACTTATCTAATCAGCATGTAAGGCCATTGATATTAGACAGAGACAATACGATATGAATCTATATGGCCATCGCAATCGAGATAAGCAAATATTACCAATCGATTTGACAATCAGTGTGCATGGTAGTACTTACAGTACCTACACACGTTGCAATTTACGTTTCAAACAACCAAGTACCCAAGTATACGCTACCTACCGGAAGTGGTCTGGAGTATTTTGGACCATACAAAGGTCATCGCGGCTAGTATAACCTACCGAGAAACGTAAACCGTTCAGTTCGCCACGGAAACCGATTTTTTTTTATACTGCATTTCCACATACACCTGGGTGCGTGCTTTTTGTTAGATTATTTTTTATATTTATTAATTAAGCCTATTATTAACATGAACATACATATAATACAGGGAGGACAATACAGCCAATAACACGTAAACATAAGTACTTATTTCTAATTGTGCGTACACCACCGAGCAAACCAGCTTCCGCAAGCAGCACCCGTTCACGAGCTACGGAAACCGATTGGTACTACCTTCTTCCCGGCTTAAGCTGCATGCTTCTGGTACACTTGTTATGTCTATTAATATATATAACAGGCTTCCAGAAGCAATGAAAAAGGAATCAATGAATGTAATCTTTATAAAACAATTAAAGCACTTTCTAATAAATAAAAGCTATTATACTATAAATGAATATTTAAATGATAAAATTTAAGCATAGTATATAAAAATAATAATTCATTTAATTTTAGTATAAAATAAGTAACTGCTCCTGTTTCTAATCTAATAAAATTTAACTTCGTTTTCTTCTCTTCTAATGTTGCCCGACAGGGTCCACGATGAACTGTTATTTTAAAAAACTGCCTACACCTGTACTACATTGTGGAATGCAAATAAAAATTGAAATTGAAATATATAATACAATTTTTGAAGTAAAACTTCTTTACGTACCACTTGGGGAGTAAGCTGGTGACTGACGTGACGAGGCGAACGAAAGGTTAAAGTTGTTGGTTCACATAGATGTCTATTGTCAACATAACAAAGCTAAAAATGTGTATTATTATGTTGGTATGTCCGGTAAAATGACAATTTACAATTGTCAAGATGGTGACATTATCATTAAACAAAGCAAAAACAAAGTTATACCGGCCGGTAGATAGAGCTAAAGAAGTTTTACTTCAGTCGTGTGGTCTAAAGCATACTCGTATTGTTGCAGTAGTGAACTAGTTGTATTTATTAGCAGTTGTTATATTATTGTAGTAGTGAGTTGAAAGTATAAAGGCACTTTGCCAAAAAAAAGAATCGGGTACCCTAGAAATCACCTAGCACCACGTTGCGACGAAGAAAATAAGTAATGATTTCTCTGTATATCATTCACCTCTGCGCTTGTATCCAGTATTAATAACAACCCTGCAAAAATAAAACATCCTACTCCAAACAACGTGCTTCGAAAACATATTTCAAAGAGTACTCCGAGCAAAAGCTCGCCAACTACATTTTTAAATTCTCATTATTTCAACAACTTTAAGCTCATTTAGCTTTCATCCGATACGCGGAAACTTGTTCCGGAGGTTAACAAGCAGCCCAGTACGAAATTGATTACAAAAATCCAAACGAGGCGGATTCTTGAAAAGCGGGAATATTGAATTTTTTAAAGCCATACGCGGGCTTTACGCCGGACCATGCTCTAGTTTTATTCGGAAAACATTTTGGTAATAATTTAGCGCATCCGACGGGTGCACGGTGAAATAAAACTCGAAAAACTGTCTCGGACTTCCACATGCGCTTTTACGAGCCTATACGTAAAAATAGCAGTAGGTACGACTGCTTTGACAGTTATTCTGCCACCAAGCAGTAGCAATGACCAAGCAGTAGTGCGCCAGCACTATTCTGTTCCAGTTTGAAGGGCATTGTAGCTAGTGAAATTACTGGACAATTGAGACTTTTTGATCTGATCTCACAGTCTATTTCAATCTTATTACCAGACTGTACTGATGTCTTAAGATGATGTGCGCAGTGCGGTGTCGCGCAAAATTTTATATTTTAGAGTGCCGAGTGACACTGTTCTGTTATGGGCGGCCACGTCACTTAACATCATGTGAACGACTAGCTCGTCACATCATTCATGAGCATAAACTTTGACAGTTTCTGTGGTGTGGTAGTTGAGCAGGTTTGCTCATAACCGGGTTCGATTCCCGCGACAGGACAAGTATATGTGCACAGAAAAAAAGCGCAAATACTTGTTCTGTGTTTGGGTGTTGTGGAACCATGGTCCTCGTAGTTCCTGAATCCCTAATTAATCGGTGCTATTATTATTATTATTATAAAAACAAAAAAACGTAAATATGCAGGCGTTGCGGTATATGTCCATACGTTGAAAGTATCGTGTAGGCTTTTCCATGTGAGACCGGTAGGGATGTACCATCCCCGTCAATGTGAGACCGGCCTGTGGCAACGGCAAAATGGATTTCGTGTGGATTTCAAAAGTTCTTTGTTGGATATTGACTTTGAAGAGTTTTAGCTGTTTTTTCATTGGGAATGGAGGCGGCTGTGTTCCTCGTCTTTTTGCACCGTTTCCTCTCCAATTGATGAAAGCCAAATGTTTTTGTATGTATCTCTTTGTTATTTTATGTATATGCCGAATATCTTGTGGAAAATTGAACAATCTTGTGACAATGTTCTTTGAAAACCATAAACTAATTTTCTGACATGGATCTTCCCAAAGCGATTAAACTGCGTCACGACTCGATAGGTACGAGGTATCAAAATCAAATTTATAACGAAAACAAACATGCAAATAAGACGAATACACAAAAAAAAAACAGGGGACCTGTATATAATCTGTAGAACGACGCAAAACAGTTTGGTAATTTTTAATGTCATTATTAGCCTCGAAGTTTGGGTTTGATAGTTTAAATACATAGTTTATGGGCATAGTTACAAAGAAAATTTTCAAATTTGGAACGTAATTTTTCCTGTTGAAAACATGCCTAGGCAGGAAAAATTACGTCCTGTGAAAGGTTGTACGAACTACTCCCAAAAGTGTAATAAAAATGCAGCATTTCTTACGTCATTAGAATATTATAGTTCGTCTTATAACATTTTTTTTAATTAAATCTTTTAGAACATAAAAGGTACAAAGGAGGACTTAATGCTAACAGCATTTTCTACCAGTCAACCAAGGCGTGCAGAGAAACAATTTGAATAGGTGTGCATTTAAGGAAATGTCCAGGATCTATGGATGTGATCATTGGGTGTTATTATTATTATAAAATGCTGAAAGATGGAAAATTGTACAAAAGAATACTGATTTTTACAATATTCGTCATACCACACTGCAGTCGTGGTGGTAGAAAAAAGAAAATTACAACGCTCTGGCGGATCGTGAAAAATCGTTAGATATTTCAAGCTTGCCGCACCTCAATGTATGCTAACAAACTAGGGTGTTACCATTTTTTCTAGATCGGCTCTCGATAATCGAGACAAATTGGCTGATAAGACTTGTGAAAAGAAAAGATTATCTATGATATAAAGAAGAATGTGAAAAGTAGCATCTAACTAGGTAGTTTTCTTTGTTAGTTATTCTACCACCTGGCAGTAGTGTGCAAGGACTACTGTATTCCGGTTCAAAGGGCATTGTACGTTCAAACTTTTTAGATTATCTAGTGAAAGTTACGAGTGACTTGCAAACTGCTCGTCAAACAGGTTTTTGTTAGTAACCCGAATGTACTCAAACTATTATTACTACACAAGTAAATTTTCGATCAATCTTTTAAAAAAATTACCTTGATCACAAAATGTACATATACTATAAAATTGGAGGGAATAACAGTGGTAAGTAGTAAGGTATTTCCAAAACAACACCGATGAAAACAGCACCAATATTTTAATATTTCCAAAAAAGCACGTTTCTGTTTATAATTAACGTTATATATTAATGTTTCTGTTTGTGTCAAATCCTGCTCAGTGATTTAGATCAGGCGTTATGTGCGTTGGTAAAGTTAGTGATAATGAAAGCATTCATCATCAGCACCTGGAGACACTACATGCCATCACCAACCACGCTGCCAAGTACAAATTGTTGGATGACACAAATGTTCTAGACTCAGCAGTGGTGGGCAAACTTTCTTAATGGGGGGCTAGAAATTTTAAACAATTTCAGAGAAGGGCCAGAATTTTAGGAAAAATACATTTGGTATTGATACTTTTAATCACATTTTATTAATTGATTGATTTATTTATTTGACAAAAACTTAGCCTAATACACTGTGAATGTGAATGTATTTAATTTTATACAGATATTACAATCTTAGAGTACAATTTTACGAAATGCAAAAAAGTAAAGAAAGTGGCGACAAAAACAATTTTTATCGTAGCTTATATTTCCAGTGTTCCGCCCACACTGCCTTTTAGATACCTCTGACTCCAAATTAAGTAAAAACTTGTTTTTTAGAGTACAGAGAACTCTTAAGGCAGGGCAACTAGACCAAGCATTATTGTGGTGCCCCTCACAGTATTTTGACGAGTGAGTTGAGATTATACGGCTAGAAGTTACGAAGAGACTTGTGTGCAAGTTACATACAACTAATGCCAAAGTGTAGTCTCCTACCAATAGATGCCCTGTGAAAGTAATTCTATACCTATATATAGAGCATCAAAAACATATTACATGGTAATCTTACATATTAAACATTATAGCATTACACACTTGCACAAATGTTAAAAATTACAATTTAACTTTTATGCGAAGGCCCTGCCATGGTAGTCGTATGTGACATATGAAATTGTTTTTGATTTGCCATAACATTTTCGAATGCATGTTCGAGCTGTGACGAAGTAGCTTTCAGCAGCGCGAAAAGATGTTCATCAGTATCTAAGTCGGTTTCAGATTGAATTTTTCCGCAATTTCATGGTCGAAAAAGTCTGTTTGCACACATACGACGACGCAAACGTCGCTATAATTTTTTAGGCGTGAGCAATCATCCTTGAGAATTCAGCTTTCGGCAGTGTTCTATAAAAATCTAGTTTTGTGGAATTTACATAATAATATTGAAGAATCTAAACTTCTGGACCGTCAAAATATTTAATATCTAATAATCTATTCATGTCGAAAGACCGTCGGTGGGCCGGAGCTGGCCTGCGGGCCGTACCTTGCCATCACTAATCTATTTCTTTTTTTTTTTATGCTAAGGAATGACGTGACGGGCTAGCCGTTCGCCTGATGTTAAACGACACAGCTGCCCATATAAGCTGCAGTGTCACTCGGAACTCTAAAGTATAAAGGTTCGCGTGACACTGCACTGAGCACGTCATCCAGAGACATCAGCACAATCTAGTAATAAGATTACTAAACTGTGAGATCAGATCATAAAGTCTCATTTGCCCAGTAATTTCAAAGCTACAGTGCCCTTCAAACCGGAACACAGCAGTGCCTGCGCACTACTGCTTGGCGGCAGAACAACTGGCAAAGCGGTGGTACCTACCTAGACGAACTTTGCAACAAAGTCCTACCACCTAGTTAAAAAAAATTTTGAGAAATTGAAAATCTTAAAGTGAAATAAGTTCGATTTACAAAAGTAACAATGCAGCATATCGAAATTGTTTAGGGCTGGACTGGCCGATTGCTAACGAGTGGTATTGGAATTTATTTGAATACTGTCCGCTTTTTTAACGATCTCCAACAGAAATTGGATCTTTTGTTGCTTTGCCAGCTCTGACAGTGTCGTTTGAGTTGATTGAACGTTCACAATTCTGATCGGTACAAAAGTTATCCAATAAAATATTGATGGCAAAATCCAAATGAACACAATAAAATAATTGCGTGACACTTGCGTGAGCGATATCTTTTAACTTACCTACCACATTCAAAGTTGGAGCGTACGCCGACATTAGTCTGCATAAGACATTCTAAATGAAAGAAGAAAGAAAGAAAGAAAGAAAGATAGAAAGAAAGAAAGAAAGATAGAAAGAAATAAAAAAGAAAGAAAGGAAGGAAGAAAGAAAGAAAGAAAGAAAGACAGAAAGAAAGAAAGAAAGAAAGAAAGACAGAAAGAAAGAAAGAAAGAAAATTTATTTTTTAACAGAACATATACATTAACACGAAAAGTACAAAATAACGTCGCTTTCATAGTTCTGCCACAAATCGGCCCCAACTCAGCATGATGCTAGATCTTACGAACCGGAGCTGGTCTTCCGTTGGAACCATTTAGTGAAGCCATGGAATAGACATACACCGATGTTCTAAATGATAAAATATATATATACATGTATTTGTGTATATAGTACAATACAATACAATACAAAACGCTTTATTGACACCAAAAATAAACATGTAGAAAATAGAATCACATAATAAGATAGGTACAATGGGCGGTATAGTATTACAAATAAAAACAGTAGTGATAATTAAACACATACTTAAAATTAAAAATACAAACTTTACTACCATAACATAATCATGTCGTCTCTTCAGTTCATTCATCGACAGCCTCTGTGGTGTGGTGGTTGAGCAGGTCGGCTCATAACCCGGAGGTGGCGATATCGATTCGCGGCACGACACGTGTTTGTGCACAGAAATCTTTTCGCAAATATTTGTTCTGGATCTAGGTCTTGTAGGACCATGTCCTCGTAGTTCCTAGTTACAGGACATCTTAGTTAGGTTCCAGGATATTATGTATATGATCGTTGGGCATTATTATTATTAATATCAATACATCTAGTCACTTACAAATATAATTGGTACCTTTTTTATATTAGTGAATGATGTGACGAGCTAGTCGTTCGCCTGAGGTTAAGCGATACGGCCGCCCATAACATAACAGTGTCATCTCGAACTCCAAAATACAAAGTTTCGCGTGACACTGCACTGCGCACATCATCCTGAGACATCGGCACAGTCTGGTAATAAGATTACTCGACTGTGAGATCAGGTCATAGTCTCATTTGCCCAGTAATTTCACTAGCTACATTGCCGTTCAAACCAAAACACAGTAGTGCTTGCACACTACTGCTTGACGGCAGAATAACTGGCAAAGCGGTGGTACCTACCTAGACGAACTTTGCATAAAAGTCCTACCACCTAGTAAAGTACCTATATTAGTTAGGTAAAAATTCAGCGTGATCTCAAGCGCAAACATCACAATAATATATAAAAGTTTGTGTGTATCTTTGTTCCTCCTTCACGCCGCAATTTGTATGAGAGATGGTAATAATAATAATAATAATATGTGTGGACATCTTACACAACGCCATCTAGCCCCAAACTAAGCAAAGCTTGTACTATGGGAACCGGATAACTGATACAATACTTAAATACTTTTTGTTTGTAAATACATACATAGAATACAATATAACACCCAGACACAGAACAAACACCTATGTTCATCACACAAATGTTTGTCCCGGGTGGGAATCGAACCCACAACCCACAGTTCAGAAGGCAGGGTTACTACCAACTGAGCTATCGGGCCAGCTTATGCATTTCAGATACTTTTTATATGAGGGTAGTACGAAAACCGTAGGGCGCAAGTACAACAAGAACTAACAAATATATGAAGCATAAAGATTAACCTATGTAGCTCAAGGCTAAATAAAGATGCTAATAAAAATATCTATGTTGTATTATGGTATCGCTGTAAATGCTGGCGTTGGAGCTATCTCATATCCGCTGCGATAAAATACACTGGCATCCTCCTACATCTGAATGTGTTTTTAATGTAGGTAACATACTAGATGTGCCGCTTAAAAATAACTACTACACATATTTTTATGAATTTATAAAAGGATTGCATTTAAACACATATCACTTTGACAGCCTCTGTGGTGTGGTGGTTGAGCTAGTCGGCTCATAGCCTGGAGGCGGTGGGTTCGATTCCCGCGGCAGGACAAGTGTTTGTGCTCAGAAATAAAAGCGCAAATACTTGTTCTTAGTCTGAGTGTTGTGGGACCATGGTCCTCGTAGTTCCTGGGTCCCTAGACACAGGGAATCCTAGTTAGGGTCCAGGATCTATGTATGTGATCGTTGGGCGTTATTGTTATTATTATTACTTATTCGGTTAATTTTGAACTCCCAACGTAATAATGATGGGGTGTTAGTTTGACAGGGTGTCTGTTGCATCGTAGCTCACCAACGGATAAACGATTTTGATTTTTTTGTTATTTGTTTTAAGGGTGAATTAGTCGGGAGTGTAAGAACACTTCACAAGATGGCCGCCGTCACAAAATGGTGGATTACATATTTTTTACAACTCCCTCAATATGGGTATCATATGAAAGGGCTTGACTGGTAAAACACTATACACTATGATAAATTTTAATTTTAAGATGGCCGCCAGGACAAAATGGCGAAGTACATATTTTTGCTGCCAGGCGTTTTTTAAATTTTTAATTTAATTATAGCTTGTTATTGAAAAGTAGGTAGTAATCAAGCATACGGCCCTGCTGATGGGAAGAGGTCACCGTACCCTATGGGCATCTGTAACACTAGACGTAGGTACCACTAATGCGTTGGTTACCCTGTGATAACACTCTTTTAAACCTCTATCAAATACTTCATTTTGTAGCTTTGGGGAAAGACAGAAACCTAATTCCACATCTTACAGAGGTGTACTGCAAGAAAGTACAGTGAAGCATGGCTGAAGGTGGGGCAATGAAATTGATTTGTAAATGTTTTTTCAGTAAGTCTACCGGTGATCTTAGCTTATACTTACTTAGCTTACACATTAAATTATAGTTATCAAATAAGGTAAAGTTTAATAATAATAACGCCCAACGATCACATACATAGATCCTGGACCCTAACTAGGATTCCCTGTATCTAGGGACCCAGGAACTACAAGGACTTTGGTCCCACAACACCCAGACTCAGAACAAATATTTACACTTCTTTGCACAAATATTTGTCCTTATTGTATTTCCACTAATCCATGAAACATTGTCTGAATGCTGCTAGGCGATCCAACACGTGACCGTATTTGTAGCAATAGATTACTCTTTAAATTTATAAAACCAGCATAAAACGTGTAGATGATATTTATTTCGCCTGTCTAGTTTATAGTCGTACTAGTTGCGCCCCGCGGTTTTACCCGCGGATAAAAAGTATTTTTACTATTTGCTCATCCCACGGAAAGTTTTCACTTTTACGGGATAAAATGTAGTCTATATGTTTAATCCAGTGTATAAGCTACCGAATTTCATCCATATCCATTTAGCCGTTTGAGCGTGAAGGAGTAACAAACATACACAAATACACACAAACACACATACAAACTTTCGTCTTTATAATATTAGTGTGATGAATTTTAACCCACCCGTAGGCTTGAGACATTGTTCAGAGATATTCTTAAAGCGTACCTATTTTTAGAACTCTAATAAACGACTATGTATATACATACATGTAGAATATAATAGAAACAATCGTATGACGCCTGTGTTTTGTTTTGTTGTAATAATAAGCCGCTGGCAATGTCTAAAAAGTTTATAATACAAGATCATGGACAGTGATTTTCAATCGGAGATATAGTATGGATAAACTCATGAACAGGGTCAATCTATAGAAAATTTTAAAATCTGTTTAATGTTTCCTATTTTTAATTTATTTACAAGACATCATAAAATACTTTTTTTTGCATCCATTGGTATTTATACGCGTGCCTTCCAACTTACCCCAGGTTTTACTCAAAATGCAACTACTTTTAATTTCATCTACTTTTTTATAAAACATTGCAAATCTCATATTTTTAATACATAATATTAACTTTTACTATTGTTAATGGTAATTTTGGCTATTGCTAGCTGGAATGTATCTCAGTAAGATTTATGTTTGTATTGGTACTTTATTAATCTAAATATATTTAACGCAAAGGTGACTGACTGACTGACATAGTGATCTATCAACGCACAGCTCAAACCACTGGACGGGTCGGGCTGAAATTTGGCATGCAGGTAGATGTTATGACGTAGACATCCGTTACGAAAGGATTTTTTGAAATTCCGCCCTTAAGAGGGTGAAATGAGTGGTTGAATTATTTTCCCATAGGCCACGCCGCGGGCGAAGCTGTGGGCAGAAGCTCGGGCGGAACCTTTTCTGTTTAGATTCTGTAATAAATTTTTTTTAAGCTACCAACCTAGAATATTGTCGCTAGCCTCTTCCTGTCGATGAGTTCAAGGTTTCACGTGATCCTTTAATGCAAATGTTAGGAACCACTGAGCTTCAGCGATATGCTCACAGTGTTCATATGAACAGTATCGTTTCAACTTTTATATCGTGATATCCTGTTACTGCTTGTTTTTATTAGCTTTGTTTCTATAAATAAAATACGAAGTACAGTGTTTTAAATTCTGTTATTATGAAGTGGCAAATATTTTTCAGTTTATTGTTTATAAATAAATCATTAGCAAAAAATGATAACTATAATTTTACGTATGCCAGTAAGTGATGTTTTATATTTTCAAATGTTTTGCAACTAAGTGGTATTGAAGATCTGAGACCTGTCTTTTAGATTTCACATTTTTTTTTACTTTTGTGTTATTGCCTTATTACCCAATGATTAATTATGTTGTTGATATATATATTATTGTAAATACATTATTAGTTGTGAAAGGCAACTAATCGATTTAACTGATGAATAGAAACATTATTAATAAAAATAAAGAAGAAAATTCAACATTCCGGTATTAAGGACATATTAAAACATTACAATTTTAAATAGCATTGGGCGTTCTCTTTATTGTATAATTGTAAGAAAAGTACCTACTTGTCTCAGTATAAGTAATGGTTTTATGTATTTACTAATTTGTGGTCAATAGGTGCTTGTAGCACATCTGCTTAGACTTTTTACTTATACCATAAACTTAAATAATGTATGTGATACTGTTCATTGATCCTTAAAAATAAACAAAAAAAAAATAAAAATAAAATTATCAAGTGTGCTTTAGACCACACGACTGAATTTAACTTCTTTACGAAACGTAATTCTCTCTATCTATCTTCACTAGCTTATATCTCCCTCTCAACTTCCGTTCGCCTCTCTCGATCAATTCCCATAAGGCTCTGGTCACGTATACACCAGCTTACTCCCCAAGTCAAACGTGCGTAAAGAAGTTTTACTCCAATAAATATTGGCTAGAAAAGGTTACGAATGGGATTTTTGCATTTTATTTTTATTTTTTGATAGCCTCGCGTTTGACCACTATCGCATCTGATGGTAAGTGACGATGCGGTCTAGGATGTAACACGCTTGCCTAGAAGATACCTGTTCACTCTCGATTTGAAGACTCCAAGGTTGTAGTTATCGGGAAATACAGATGCCGGTAAAGCGTTCCGCTCTTTGGCTGTTCGCATGATAAATGTGGAGCCAAACCTTTTTATTCGCACATGTGGGATATTAACCATGTACCGGTGGCGCTTTTTCGTACATCTGGTTATCCGATGGTGGAACGGTGACGGCGGAATCAGGTTATGCAACTCCAATGCAACTCTCCAAAATGCATTTACAAAATGCAACAAAAGGTTTATTAGTTTTGGATTGGCTTATAATTTCAGTGGCGATGCGATGTAAGGAACACATATGCCGTCACGGCTACAATTACGACACATTCTACTGGATTGACGAAAACACACTCCAACATGCATCTGTGAAGAGGGATCAACACACTGAAATCTCCTACTTTGAAATGCACGTCGCCATACAAGCCGCTAGCAACGGGCACATCCTGCTGTCGCCGGTGTCGAAGCCTGGACCCACCGATCGAGTTTACGAAATTGGTAAACTGTATTAAGTACCACTATGTCTCGATAAGTTTTCTTTGGGCTGAGACTGCATGCATGAAATGAAAACCTGGTGAATTTGACAGCCTCTGTGGTGTAGTGGTTGAGCAGGTCGGCTCATAACCCGGAGGTGGCGGGTTAGACTCCCGCGGCAGTACAAGTGAATAGAAAAAAACGCAAATACTTGTTATGTATTTGGGTATTGTTGAACTATGGTCCTCGTAGTTCTTGGGTCCTTAGATACAGAGAATCTTAGTCAGGGTCCAGGATCGATATATGTGATTTTCTGTTTTTTTATATCGTATTTTAAATTCAGTACTTTTTTGCTTTGGTTGACAGAATTAGTAAATAACTAATTACCGTAAACGTAAAGCTAATCACTTTTGTACAGCCCAACCCGTAACATGAATAAGTACTTATATTAGCATTTTTCATAATAATAATAACGCCCAAAGATCACATACATAGATCCATTACCCTACATAGGATTCCCTGTATCCAGGGACATGTTATTATGTAGGGATCCAGGAACTAAGAGGACCATGGACCCCCGACACCCAGATACAGCACAAGTACTTGCGATATATTTTCGTCTTAATTCTGTAAACGTAAACAATTGTCACTATTCCAAAAATCTCAGACTGTTTGGACTTTAAATTGAAAAGCACAATATCGCTATCCAACAAGCAAAGTTCAAATATTCTTTTAAATAAAGAAGCCGTGACTTCACTATCTTTTTTTTTTCATGCTTAGGGTACTGTAGACAAAATCAATTAAAAAGTAACTGTTATGGCACTCACGGCTCATTAGTTCATAGATCAAGTTTCTTTACATTGGTACCCTATTTAATACAAGCTGTATTTTCACAGTTGTTGGTGGAGGTGGCAACAAGTTCACGGAATTGAGGTTAAACCTGAAAAGAAACGCAAAAAACTCCGTCAAGACGCCCAATATCCTGTCTTCTATTGAATTCACAGCTTTCTATATAAAAATATCCGATGGTAAGAATATATTTTTTGACACATCTCAGTCACAAGAATTATATACGATGTAAGTATCTAACTCAATTTAATACAAAAAAAATTACCGTGTCAAGAATTGTATATTAATTTTAAAGGTCCACCATGCATTGACAGCACCTCTGTTTTTTTTTTTTTTTTTTTTTTTTTACTTCAAACTTGTCTAGCATTTGACCACGCTCTCACCTGATGGGAAGTGACGATGCGATCGAAGGTGTAGCATGCTAGCCAAGTAAATACCTATTCACTCTTCTCTTGAACACGCCCGGGTCATATTTCGCCGGAAACACAGACGCTGGCAGGGCATTCCATTCCTTAGCCGTTCTAATTAAGAACGTTGAGTCAAATCGCTTGGTACGAATGGGTGGTATTTCGACCACAAAAGGATGGCGCTTAGCCGAGCGTCTAGTAGTCCGGTAGTGGAATGGTGATGGGAGAATTAGATCATGCAGTTCTTGAGCGCATTCACCGTGGTGTAATCTGTAAAAAACCGACAGACTTGCCACCTTACGTCGATGTGCAAGGCTCTGGAGCCTTTCACCAACCAAAGTGTCGTCGTCAATGAGCCTTTTGGCACGCCGTTCAATCGAGTCCAGAGCCTCAAGCTGGTACTTGGCAGACCCGTCCCACAGGTGGCAGCAGTACTCCATACACGATCGGACTTGTGCTTGATACAGATTTAGAAGCTGTCCAGGTGTGAAGTACCGCCTTACCTTGGACAATATGCCGAGTTTTTTTGAAGCTACTTTGGCTTTGGACTCGATGTAGGATCCAAAGTTTAGGTTTGACGTGAGATCAACACCCAAAAGCTCAAGATGGTTTCCTAAACTTACAGATACACCACGGAATGAAGGAGCCAGATGGAGTGGGCTCTTTTTAGCAGTGAATAAACACGCCTGTGTTTTTGCAGCATTGAACCTAACCAAGTTAGCATCGCCCCAATCGGACACGGCTTTCAAAGCCAGGTTCATGCGCTCAACCATAGCCTCTCTCTCAATCCGGACGTCGTCACCACTGGCTCGGGCACTGGATGTGTATCTTTCAACAACAGTACTATCATCTGCATACCCAAAGGTACCGGGCTTTAGCAAATCATTGATGTGGAGTAAGAATAGTGTTGCTGAAAGAACTGACCCCTGAGGTACACCAGCATTAATAGCTAATTGATCGGAAGAGCAGCCATCAAGAACTACTCTAAGCGATCGTTCCCTCAAAAAGTCTGATATCCAAGTGCACAAACCAGCAGGTAGTCCGTAAGATGGAAGCTTATTCAGAAGACCGTCGTGCCAGACCTGATCAAATGCCTTAGAGACGTCTAGAGATACAGCAAGTGCCTCTCCATGCATCTCTAAGGCTTCGCTCAATATGTGAGTGGCATACGCGAGAAGATCCCCAGTGGACCGGTTTCGGCGAAATCCGTATTGCCGGTCACTGAGGAGATCATTGTCTTCAAGGTATGCCAAGAGCTTGTTGTTAATTATACGCTCCATACTCTTACAGAGAATGGAGGTAATTGAGATGGGTCGATAGTTGGCAGGATCAGCACGACTGCCCTTCTTAGGTACAGGTTGTACGTTGGCTAGCTTCCAACTCATAGGGACTATTCCGGTGTCCAGAGAGAGGCGAAATAGGCGTGTTAGAATGGGAGACAACTCAGGTGCACAGTTCTTAAGTACAATTGCAGGTATTCCATCGGGACCACTGGCTTTGTTCACGTCTAGACTGCGTAATGTTTTTAGTACTTCCTTCTGACGTATGCGTATTTCCGGCATGAAAACACCGCATTGTGGAAGGCAGGGAGGTACCTCATTAGCAGTATCTAAACGCGAAGCTTCTGCAAAGAGAGTGGCAAACAAGTTTGCTTTTTCTTTTGCAGTGTGAGCCAGCGATCCGTCTGGTTTCAATAATGGAGGCAGTGAGGATCGACAGAAGTTCGCTTCAACCGATTTGGCTAGGGACCAAAAAGCCTTACTACCCGCTGGGTAGGAAGCAAGTTTATTCCCTATTCGACCAATATGATTGAAACGAGCCTTCCTTAATTCCTTCTTACAGGCCTTGGCGGCAACGTTAAAGGCTTTCTTCTTAGCTCGAGTGTCCGAGGCCTTGCGTTTTCGAGCGTCAGCCCATGCCAGATATGCCGCATGCTTCTGCGCTTCAGCACGTGCACATTCGGCTCCAAACCATGGGCTGGCTTTGCTGGTCACGGGTTTATCGGAAAATGGAATAAAATATTCCATAGCCCGACATACTACCTCAGTAACCGCATTCGCGCAGACCGTCGGATCTCCAGAAGAAAAACACGTTTGCCGCCAAGGATATGAAGCGAAGAAATGTCGCATCTCGTCCCAGTCTGCTAAGTTGTATCTCCAGACACGCCGATTGCTCTTAGGGCTTGGGTCAGGCGGGGAGTATACTGAAACGGACTTGACCAGACAGTGATCGGAACTACCAATGGGTGAGGATACCGCCACAGAGTATCGGTCTGGTTCAGTCGTGAGCAGAAGGTCGAGGCAGTTAGCAGTGTGGCTATCAATATCAGGCACTCGCGTTGGCTCTTTAACAATCTGCGTTAAATTGAGCGCCAAAGCGAGCTTACGCGTCTCTCTCCCAGCGTGGTCCGTGATCCGGTGTGGGACTAACCACTCCTGGTGGTGAGCATTAAAGTCCCCCAGAACAACAAGCTGAGCCGAAGGATAGCGTTGCTGAGCCACATCTGCCGTTTCACTGAGATACTCCATTAGAAGAGTTGTCTCCCGGTCACCGCTATGTGATCTGTACACACCAGCATAGAGAATTTTCTCAATGCCGGTGTCCACAAGCACCCTAATCACCGAAAAGTGGGGATGTTCAAGGTTTCGGAGACGCAAACAGCAAATGTCATCACGGACGTAAACGCAGATACCAGCGCGTGGAAGGAAGCGGTTTTCCAAGATGAATCCTGGATAGTCCAGATATGCCGTGTCTGATGGACATCCTATTTGCGTCTCAGTCAAGAAGAGCAAGTGCGGTTTGTTGGTCTCCAGATGATGATGGACCGCTTGCAGATTTGAGTGCAGCCCACGAATATTTGTGAGGTGCACTTTAAGAGTGAGGACGTGCATCTGCCGTTTAAACTTGCTCAATTTATTTGACTTTTTCATAGTTGGGTGAGTTAGGTAGACAAGTAGGAAGTGGACGAGATATTGGGATGCTAACCCTCAGTAATAGAGAAGCTCCTACGCCAATGGAGAACTTGCGCGGAGACTGCGGGGACGCCCGAACCCCCCTGAAATTGCCCACAAGTTCCTCACTTCCAGTCGCCAACTGGCCCTGTGGACAACCTCAGAATTTTACACAAGCGGTGGGGCAGCCTTTCGTAGTTGGCTAGACTACTACTTGGGCCCCCTACAACTTGCGGTCGGCCAGCAGAGAGCACCGTGCTTCGGATCCCGCTACCCTCCGAAGCAAGGTCTCCGACGCGAAAGCATCTCCATCACCAATACCGGTCTGCATACCCAACACAACTGTCCACATCTACTTGTCAGAACGGCTTCATTAGACATCACGATGGAACACGACGAGTCGCTTGGCATCGTGGTTTTGTCTAATGGGTGGTAACTAAGCCGGCGGCTAAGGCCTTCCACCAGTTATTTGGTTGCTCTTTTGGCACCACCCAGGGGTCACGTGTAGGGAAACTAGGGTTAAAGCCTACGGACGCGAGCAAACATAAACCCCCATGTTTTTTTAAATCAATGAATACTTTAACCTAATTTGTAAAATACCTACACTACAGAGACGCTTTACCCGCAACTTACTCGTTTTCCAGAAAGAAATCCAATTTACCGGGATAATAAGTATTCCATTTTGAGCTCAGGAATATAAGGAATTAGCTAGCAAAGTTTTATCCAAAACCAACCATCCATTGAGAAGTAAAGGCCGCATTAAAAAACCGCATTTCTGGGTGTTTAATCTGAATAATTTTTGCAGATGGCCTGATTGAGTTCGGCAAGGAAGGCGACAGCTTACCACTCATCAGCTACTACGATGCGCACACGCTTCCCATAAAGTATTTCAGCTTTGCAGCGTGGGCTGGAGTCGAGGCGAAGTTTCTCTATGACTGTCCGGCGAGTCCTGATGATGGTAAATAACACCGAACAAAATAACAGATAACGTATTTTGCAGTGCTAAAGTTTATCATCAGCCGGCAGATGGCCACACTAAGAGTAGATCTCTCCAATAGAAGCCAATTTTTAACCGCTAATACTCTTGCATTCTATAGCTCTCTACGGTATTGACCAGGTCACACCGGGGGGGCCCTACTCAACTTCCGCATGGTTGCTTTTCGAGGACCTTTTTTCCCCAGGATATCATGAGCGTTAATATGAAACAGCTGATAAACAAATATTCATTCAAATTTCCCAAAAAAAAAAGACGTGTGGCACTCGGAGACTGCCGCGGAAAATCGATTGCATAGCATTTTTTATCAACTTATGCAATTATAATTATTTATTTATTTTATTAATGCAGTATTTTTTTTCCTTTACGGTAGTTTTCCAATACAACCAATGCCACCTAAAGGCGGGTTGTATACTCCTTGGGTTGTTGTACTCCGACCGGCACAGCGGTTCGGAGTGGGGGGTGTTAGGTTTTTTTCGTTACGGAATTTCTGGATTCGGTCCCCACGCTCAAGGCCCGCGATAAAAGCTGTGCAATAGCTTAAAACATTTAAATTTTTTGCATAGAATCATGGACTTCATTGTAAAAAAAACCGTTGGAAGCATTTTATCTACATAATCTGTTGTAATGGTATAACGTCACTTTTCTTTCACAGTGAGCACCCCTGACTCCCAAGCAGTAGAACCCAATCTATCTAACTCAGACGAGCTGAAACGTACACTCCTGCTATCCAAATTGCCTTCCATATCTCCCAATGCAACCATGGAAGTGCGACTGGGAATCAGGATCATTCATGTCAAATACGATGCCCTCAACTCTAAGCTTACCACCAGAGTGGCTGTAGTTATGGTAAGCTTAATGTTAGGTTAAAGTTTGATTGACTAAGTATAAAATCCAATTTGTATATGTGCTAGCTCAAAAATTCCAACAACCTCACTTGAAAGCCATTTTCTAAACCAGGCGTATGGCATATGAGTAAGCAAAATGTGGCCAAAAGCTACACGTTAGCTGTATGAGAAAAAAGTAGGTTAGACTTTCTTTACTTTTTGTTTTTTATTTATATGTTAGTGAATGATGTGACGAGCTAGTCGTTCGCCTGATGTTAAGCGACATGGCTGCCCATAACAGAACAGTATCATTCGGAACTCTAAAATATAAAGTTCCGCATGACACTGCACTGCGCACATTATCATGAGACATCAACACAGTCTGGTAATAAGATTACTCGACTGTGAGATCAGACCAAAAATCTCAATTGCCCAGTAATTTCACTAGCTACAGTGCCCTTCAAACCGGAACACAGTAGTGCTTGCCACTACTGCTTGGCGGCAGAATAACTGGCAAAGCGGTGGTACCTACCTAGACGAACTTTGCAGAAAAGTCCTACCACCAAGTGTTCATTGATTTCAACATTTTCTTACAGAGTTGGACTGACGACAGCATGGCATGGAGTCCAAACAAGTTCAACGGGACGACCAGCCTTAAGTTCCGCCAGGGACAGATATGGAGACCAATGTTCTTTGTATTCAAGTAAGTCTTCTCTGAATTTTTTCATTACATGTTTTGTCATTACTGGTTATTTATACCTATATTACGACACCGTTTTGGAAGAGAAAATAATCTATATCCCCATTTCTTTAATTTAGGTTTTAGCCTTTTCCAATCGCTTTTTGAATCCAATATTTTGTTGATCGACATGGAACTAAGAATTCTCAAAAATATAATTTTTAATATGTGTTTTTGTATATGGCTATTTTAAACAGATTTCTGCCAGAGCTTTGTTTTTGGTACACCTATTTCTACCAATTTATTAGTAGGAGGCGTCCGTGTTAAAGGTGGCTTTCCATAATGCTTTATATTTCGGACTAGTTGCGCCTCGTGGTTTCACCCGCGGATAAAAAGTATTTTAATTATTTACTCATCCTACAGGAAAATTTAACATATACACATACACACAAACACACATACACACATACAAACTTTCGCTTTTAGAATATTAGTGTGATGTGATTATATGCGCCTAGAACCACGGACAGCCACCGCACCTAGGCTCTTCCAACAGCTGGTCTGAATTCGAAACTATTTTGTCATACCAAAATACCAAGAATAGGAGAAACGTATCACTGCATCTGCGTGAGCTCACACAGCAACTTCAAATTACCGACTCGCACCGGATCCAAAACGCATCGCTATGGAATATTGCATGCGCTTCCAGTGAAAACACTCTTTTCATGGTGCGTTGGCAGGTCCGCGTCTCCCTCCAATATATCACCGTGAATAGCCTAACAGATCAAATACGAAGACTTTTTAGTTTCTTTTGTTTTCAGTTCAGATAACACTGACCCGTTAGACACACAGAATCCGGACTTGATTTCTGTAGTGTACAGTGGAGACGCAGTGTTTCACTTCCAAGCAGAGATCACTACCTGGTGCATCGATATGTACTCCGACACGAACAAGTAGGTTTAGAACCCACGAAAATTCTGTTGTAACTCGCTAAATCATTGGATTTTACTTTCGCCTTTTCTAATTCTGTTGCTCTTAATCCATTCATGGATTCATTGAATGGTGATTGATGTTTTTATTTACTAAGCTACTACTAAACTGAAATAAATTAGGACACACATGAAAACTTTAAAAGTAAACGAGTTCATATAGATTTCAATTAGTACCTTAGATTCAATTAGTGGTTAGAACAAATCAAGCTTTAATGTATTTAAAAGTCATAAAAGTAACAGCCTAGTTAACAGAGGCGACAGTTTCGCGTCATCATTTTTTAAATGTTGAATTTTAAACGAAGTCGTCAAACTTAATTTCTCCAAGAAATTAATTTCCGTCTTCCGCCGAGAACTACGTACTTGATGGAATTGAGCTTAGATTAGATTTTTCATTTAACTTGAGTCGATAGTATTTTAAACTCTACTAAATGTGTTTTTTACGTAACCATAGTCACTACATAGCCCCTGTGGTGTGGTGGCTGAACAGGTCGGCTCATAGCCTGGAGACGGCGGGTTAGAATCACGCGGCAGGACAAGTATCTGTCCACAGTAAAAAAAGCACAAATACTTGTTCTTAGGCGTCGTTGGGTGTTATTATTATTATTATTATTCAATCGTCTAAGTTAGAGTAATGCCCACGACAGTTTATGCTCTAGTCACGATCTGTCCAGTCATACCAAAGAATTATTTGCATTCCAGATGGCCTCACGACCAATACTCGTGTCCCATCGTCATAGAGCCTTGGGAAGTTCACGAGAGAATAATTATAGAAGCCATGGATCAGAGAGATAATAGAATGACAGTTGTAAGTAATTTTTGTCATAATACAATACAATATAGCCGTGGTGATTCACCAGTTTTATATATATATATAGACATCTCACACAACGCCATCTAGCCCTAAACTAAACAAAGCTTGTATTGTGGGAACAAGATAACTGATACAATACTTAAATACTTTTTGTTTGTGAATACATACATAGAATACAATATTACAATACAACATAACACCCAGATATAAATGAGACTACCCCATAATATTTGGGGAAGGTTGAACTCTTTCGTGGTGACAACGGATTGAAAGATTGAGTGCAGACAGCCCAATGCTAACCTAAAACTTGATTTTCATCAATATTATGACACTGACCGGAATCGCTAAGCTGCACCCCTATCGCGTAGCTGTTCTGGGAATCGGCTTCGCCTGCCGTTCTGCACGCGCCAATTAACAAGTCCACAGGTGCGAGCAAGAGAGCACACGATTACCATCTCCACCAGACTTACGCGGTGAGGCAGTGGCCTTCTAATTACAAAAGACAGGCTTAATTTAAGAATCGCCTGGATTTGATCTGTACTGAACACGCCAATATTTTAAGGTCTCTACGTACAAGAAGCTGATGATTTTCCACATACTTTTTCGTTTCAGTTTGCAGATGTTGACGAAACAGTCCAAAGCGAATGGGAGTTGCAGTACCAGCAAACTGTCATACCTTCAGACTTGTGGAACATGGTGTACAATAATAGTGACAACGAAACACATAAGAGTGACAGATATGTGATAACTATGAGCTTGAGTAGGAACGCTTCGTACTACAACATGGTGTTCTACACGCCACTTTTGGGTAAGAACCCAGAAGTAAATCTTCTTCACTTCTAAGCAAAGTATTTAAGCCCTGGTGCCAGAACTGTTAGGCCGCTAAAGGCTTCTAGTTTTGGCCAAATAACTATTGTTTTACGACAACAGCTGGAACCTATAGGTGACCTGCAAAGCACGGTAGCACTCAGTTCTAAATATTACTTTTTGCAGCGATCACCCATCCAAATAGTGACCGCAGTAAACTTTAGCAATTGTTTAAGAACGGCTAGTCAGGTTTTAGTATGAAAGTATAATGTAGGTAGGTGAAATGATGGTGTAGGTATATTTTATCCTTACTTCTTAATATAATATTATAAATGTGAAAGTGTGTATGTATGGATGTATGGATCTTTGAAGGTAACTCTTTCACGCAAAAACTACTGAATGGATGTTAATGAAACTTAGTAAAGCAGATAGCTTGTACGCTGAATTGACACCTGCGATACTTTTTATCCGCGAGTAAAACCACGGGGTACAAATAGTGTCTAAATTAAAAAGGAAGATAAGTCATCTAGCTGCTCGGAAGTGGATCGCTGAGTTCATAATGGCTCACTTTCTTGGCCGTCTGAACAGCTGAAGGTATTAAGTTACAGGTACCAATCTATATTTTGTTTCGAAAAATTATACTAGAATCAAAATAAACCTCGATTTATTATTTTACGGAGGTGAATTGTCTAATATAGTACTTATGTCGTAATGTCATTAAATACTTGTGCCTCTGTGGAGCAAGTCAGCTCATAGCCTGGAGACGGTGGTTTGAGTCTCGCGGCAGGAGAATCAAAACATTGCTTCAAAACGTGCGTATTCGTGCACAGAAAAAAATCCCAAATACTTGTTCTGAGTCTGGGTGTTGTGGGACCATGGTCCTCGTAGTTCCTGGATCCCTAGATACGGGGAATCCTATAGTATTATGTGATCTTGAGGCATTATATTATTATTAATTGTCGTCTCTTTTCAGCGCTGATCACGTTCGTCCTTATGTCGTTCTGGAGCGATCCTATAGAAATGTCCAGAGTGTGGTTCTACGCTGGATGTGCCATCGTTATTTGCATGGGCATATGCAATATCGACTTTTTAGTACCAACTCACAACGTACCTTCAATACGTAAGTCTTAAACTAATGAATAAGAAAACTGAGGTTCTATTAAAGAAAGATGCTCAGTCGTAAATCAATGCTCAAGAAAACATTTTAGACATTTCACCGTCGCCTTCTAGCCCCAAAGTAAGCAGAGCTTGTATGGGAACCAGATAACTGATACAGTACTTAGATACTTATTTGTAAATACATACATAGAATACAATATAACACGCAGACACAGAACAAACATCGATGTTGATCACACAAATGTTTGTCCTCGTCGAACCCACAACCTGCAGTTCAAAAGGCAGGGTTACTACCAACTGATCTATCGGGCCAGTCATATATGTATTTATGATCATTGTGCAATTAAAATTTTGACTTGAGCACCGATCGAGTATTAAGCGTCGTTCTCTAATACGGGCCTTAGACGTATTTTATATTAATCAGTTTTAGGAAGTTACAAAACTTTTTATATGCTCTAATTTCTGAGAATGCGTAAATCAATTTTAGACTAAGTTTGCTTCATATGATAATAAATGACGTAACGATCTAGACGTTTGCCTGATGTTAAGCGTCATGGCTGTCCATAACAGTTGTGGTTCACCAAAATGTAAAATTTCACCGTTCACCGATCTTTTATGGTGTTTGATTTTTTTTATCGAACTTAGAGTGAGTTAAACTGTTCACCTTCATCATCGGCTTGAGGTTCACTGCTTAACATAGTCTATGGAGGTGACAATAGAGCACTATTTTGAGTAGCTGCTTGCCTATTGCATCCAGCTTACCGTGGTATGACCAGTGGGGTGATCACGTAACTTTGATTTCAATGCAACAGGAGAAATATCCATACTAACTACGCACATAAACTGCGTATTGAAACTGTCAAATCCATACATTTATGTGTGCCTATTAGTTGCAATCAAGTTACGGGATCGCCCAGCAGTGGGATGATCACATAACTTTATTGCGAACGATACAACCACAAATTTGTATGGATTTTTCAGTTTTAATACATAGTTTATGTGCATAGTAACTAAGAAAATTATCTTGTTAGGAATGAAATTTCTCTTGTTAAATTGCAATAAAAGTTCCGTGATTGCAATGCAACAGGAGAAATTTCCATGCTAACTATGCACATAAACGGCGTATTCAAACTGTCAAATCCATACACATTTGTGTTTATATCTGTTGCAATCAAGTTACGTGATCGCCCAGCAGGTCATCAGTCTACCTGGTGGAGGGACGGCCTACTGTGGCTTAATCAATTGTTATAATCCAAACAGCCTCTGTGGTGTGGTGGTTGAGCAGGTCGGCTCATAACTCGTAGGCGGCGGGTTCGATTCCCGCGGCAGGACAAGTATTTGTGCATAGAAAAAAAAAGCGGGGACCATAGTCCTCGTAGTTCCTGGGTCCCTAGACACAGGGAATCCTATATATGTGATCGGTGGGCGTTATTATTATTATGATTATTATAATTTTATTCCAGAGATACTCTACACAACAGTTCTGGGCGGCGTCCTCTTAGCGTTGCTAATTCAAGTGCTGCTGATGACTCCAACGACGGAGAAGCTCTGCAAGACCAACTTGATGCAGGCCATTCTTACGTGTTCACTTCTGAGGCTGGTCTTCTGTATGCGACCAATAAAGGTGGATAAAATTTTTACACCTACTCTCTGGAAAACTTTTCTATTTCTTAAATACGTTTCTTTTCTCTTATATAATATAAGGTCGTGGTACAAATTACTTCGTATTGAATCCAAAAATATATTACCTTATTAAATTTTCGGATTCCACGCACTTAGTTAAGTTTTTAATTAAATTGCCATCTATCATTCATGTACAGAATTCGGTCATAGTGAGCCAACTGATAGCTCAGTTGGTAGTAACCCTGCCTTCTGAACTGTGGGTTGTGGGTTCGATTCCCACTCAGGACAAACATTTGTGTGATAAACATCGATGTTTGTTCTGTGTCTGGGTGTTATATTGTATTCTATGTATGTATTTACAAACAAAAAGTATCTAAGTATTGTATCAGTTATCTGGTTCCCATAATACAAGCTTTGCTTAGTTTGGGGCTAGATGGCGCTGTGTGAGATGTCCACAGATGTTATGTTATTACAGTTTTGAAATGATCTTGAGAAACGAACTGTGCGAGATTTCCATGGTTTTACCAGTGCCACCATTTCGTCCTGCCGTCTTTTAAACTGTCTTCCTCTCTTTGATTCTTTCCTTTGGGTACCATGAAGTTACAATTAGCTTATTTTCATTTTTTTCTTCTAGATATCACTAGACGGAGGATACACTCGCCAAGAGGACGCAGAGGAAGACTTCTGTGCCTCAAGCGAGTATGTCGAAGAAATGGAGAGTGAAATCAACACATATGGAGACAAGAAAGAACTGGCTGAAATCACTGATAAGCTTATGTTTGTCGTATATTTCATCACAGCTGCTGTTATGTTAGCTGATCATTATTAGTGGTTCGAGAGTTTTGGTTACGGTGGTAAATGACTTTCGTAACGATAGAAGAATCATTTTTATTGTTTCGTAATGTTATCGTATTTCTAGCAATTTTTTGTGAGCAGTGAATTATGAAACATCCCGCTACTTCCCGCGGGTTATGTAAGAGCTGGCGATGAAAATATCAAAAGAATGCGCTGCATTCTGATCAGTCTTTATTAATCTAATGCAATTTGCCAAGCGTGGTGATAAGATATGGTAGCCCTCCTTTATGAGGGGAACTATGTTCAGTAGTGGACGTAAAAAGTCTGATGCATTTGCATTTAATGACTATAGCAGGTACTAATAGGTAAGCACCTACCAAGGTAAGCACTTAAATTAGTGATCCAAAAATCTACGTGCATCGATTAAGAGAGGTTTATTTTGACTGGCCCGATAGCTCAGTTGGTAGTATCCCTGCCTTCTGAACTGCAGGTTGTGGGTTCGATTCCCGGGACAAACATTTGAGTGATGTATCGATGTTTGCTGTGCTTGGGTGTTATATTGTATTCTATTTATGTATTTACAAACAAAAAGTATATTAGTATTGTATCAGTTATCTGGCTCCCATAGTACCTACAAGCGTTTCTTAGCTTGGGGCTGGATGGCTCTGTGTGCTACGTATATCTATTTATCATTTCTGGCAGTTGATGATTGTAATGATGATATACGAGAATGAAATGGCGAAAAATTATAGTATATTAACGAAACAGCCAAAATCTTAAAACCAGTTTTTGTATAGATTAATCTAATTCCAATGTATAAATGTGATAATCACTGTAAATAAATAGGTCCCCAAATAACGTGTGTTTATTTTGTGTATTACAATAGTGTAATAATAATAACGATAGTACATAAGGTACCTATTGTAATAGGAACCTATTTAGGTACCTTTGAGTGACCCAACGAAAGGCAGCCCTGCTTTTTGTCGCAAACTTTTACAAATGCTTGTTTTATAGTCACCGCTTTTTTACGGAAACGCCGTACAAAAGTTCGGTAGAGACAAATTTGTTTTACGTGATGTGTTTCCTTCATTATGTAGGTATCCAGTGACTAGAGGGGTGCTAAGGAAGCTTTTTCGAGGTCCGAATTGAAATGAAAATTTATTGGCAAAAAAATAGTTGAACCAATCATAAAGGGGTGGAGCACCTGTTTCCCGTACTAGGCTCAAGGCCCGTCACAAAGGAACCAGGACTCTTCCGTCGGAGACATATAATATGTGTAACATTGATTAATAATAACAAAGGTGTTAAATTAACGTTGCCTAATATTTATTCTGTTTTATAATTCTGTTATCAGAAGATGATACTTATATAATTAAAAATATGTATGCATAAAACCCTTACACACCCCTTGGTGTGTAAGGGTTTTATGATATATAATTACATGAGTTCGAGTCTAAACGGAGTTCAATTTAGGTACCTACTTCTCATAACTCCGGTCTCTTTACTCGAAAAATGTAATAACGCAGTTTGGTTTTATGTTTTAGACATGGGATTTTATTTGAAAACGCTGTATTTTTTTTGCTAAGATTTCGCATACGTTTCTTCCTTCATAAAGAAATTTCAGGCGAAAATCCACCACGCTCAAGTACTAAGGTCCATATTACAGAACGATGCTCAATCATCGATCAGTGCTCAAGCAGAGATTTCATTCATAAAGAAGTAATCAATTAGTGAATGAAATCTTGAGCACCATTCAATGACTGAGCATCGTTCTGTAATACGGACCTTAGTGTTTTAGTATTATTTTTCGTAAAAAACACTTTTAATTTAGTTTAATACTTTTATTAAATCAGCCAGCGTAATACGTATGAGATGATGCAATATTGAGTGTTGCCCGGTCACACCACCAAATTGCTTCCATAAATAAATTACAACATTGCCAGTATGGTACTATAATAAAGACGACCTATATCTATTACAACACATATGTACGTGTTTCTGGACGACACAATCATGCTCTCGAATGTTGTGATACCTTATAGAAGTAAAATTTCTTTACGCACGCTTGACTTGGGGGATAAGCTGGTGAAAGTGTAACGAGGCGAACGGAAGTTGAAAGTCGTTGGTTCACGTAGATCTTAATTGTCGAAAATAAAAAAATGTCGAAAATAAAAAAAGGTAAAAATTACTTAAAATTTGTATTATTATATTGGTATGTCCGGTAAAATGACAATTTACAATTGTCAAGATGGCGAAATCAATATTAAACAAGAGTTTTTTGGCGGGAAAACGAAAAAGATCGTGTCACCGCATTGTATTATTTTCCAAAACTTGTGTTATTTTCAGTGTTAGTGTATAAAATTGGTGGAATTTTATTCGTTAAGTGCTGGATTACAGGCATGAGTGTGGGAAAGTGGTATAATGATGGTGAAACGTTTCTTTTCGTGTTGTTTCCAAAACTCCATAGAAGCTTCTGGTAAAGCTGCCACCACTTTACTAGGAGTATAACTTGACTAGACTAGACTATGACTTGACTTGATGACTTGGACTATGACTTGACACATACAACATACATTATGTATAATATAAAAGAACTTGAAAAAATTATTACTTGACACTGGCTAAATACATAAAAGTGTGGAGCCAAAACAAAAAAAAATATATTAAACAAAGCAAAAACAAAGTTATAAGTATCGGCTGATAGATGGAGCTAAACTAAAGAAGTTTTACTTGGGTCGTGTGGTCTAAAAGCACACTCGTTTTTTTAATATGCCAGTTTTGTAACGATGTTTTCCTCATTGTAAGATCGAGGCGAGTACAAATTCCGCACATAGGTGAGTAATTAGAAAAGTAGGTAATTAGTGCAGGGTTCAGCGAGATTCGGTCCGTGCTGACTTTCAAACCACTTTCAAAACTTTCATACAATACTTACCTACAAAAAGATTTCAATGAATAAACCAATAGAGACAAGAAAATAAGAGACGCTAAGAACACGGAGTTATAGTCTGTAGGTACTCCCTCGAAATGCAAATCCCGTTACTGGGGGAACATTTTAATAAAGAATATTGCACTCAGTCGTAGCTCGAGAGATCTTAATAAAAATTTGATCCTTTTAAACAAAGCAATTCATATTCATGAATAAAAATATCTTCCGCACCAGAATAAATTACCTACTTACTTGCGGCTCTGGCTCTGGGGCATTTTGAGGTTCCCTCTGCAATTTGGTCTCAGGGATCAAGGAAAATCGACTAAGTATTCCTTAGATTCGTACTTTCAATGTATCATCTGATCGTGACATATCATCGTCTCCATCCAAAGGTTGCCTATTTTCGTTAGGTACCACACTTTGTGCGAATGATAATATTTTTTAGAAATGTATTATTTGGTGTTTATACGAGTTTATATACCTACCTATAATCCTATTATAATCCTATCTAGGTATAAACTTGGTTACTATTGTCTCACACACACACACACACACACATACACACACATTTTTTTTTATGTTAAGGAATGACGTGACGATCTAGCCGTTCGCCTGATGTTAAACGACACGGCTCCCCATATGAGATCATAAAGTCTCATTTGGCCAGTAATTTCACTAGCTACAGTGCCCTTCAAACCGGAACACAGCAGTGCTTGCGCACTACTGCTTGGCGGCAGAATAACTGGCAAAGCGGTGGTACCTACCTAGACGAACTTTGCAATAAAGTCCTACCTAGTAATACATAATACATACACAACCCTACACACATAATAATTATATACACAATATAATATTCACATATACACTACACATACACACAAATATTTCATGCTATTTGTGTATACTGCAAGCTTGTTAAACACATTTTTTATTGTTGTATATTAATAGTTAATTTGTGTAATCCTGTTTGGCCTTCTTTTAAGTATGTAAATTTGTTGCTGTATACTATGTTATTCACGATGTTGGATTGCCTAAATAAATAAAATAAAATGAAAATATTATTCAGTCGTACGGTCGTACCTATAGACATTAAATATTTTGTTATCTGTGCTATAGATATGTAGCCCATCTTAGTAAATATTCCTTTTATGATGGTATGAATAGTAATTAGTTTACCCACCTAAACTATAGCATACAAAAAACGAAACGAATAGAGTTTTTGGCGGGAACTCGAAAAAGATTGCGTCACCGCATTGTATTATTTTCCTAAACTTGTGTTATTTTCAGTGTTAGTGCATAAAATTGGTGGCATTCTATTCGTTAAGTGCTGCATTACAGGTGTGAGTGTGGGAAAGCGATATTATGATGGTGAAACGTTTCTTTTCGTGTTGTTTCCAAAACTCCATAAAAGCTTCAAGTAAAGTTGCCACCACTTTACTGGGAGTGTGACTTTGACTAGACTATGACTTGACTATGACTTGACTTGATGACTTCGTGTGACTTGACACATATTTGCGTGAAATATCATTAACTTGATAAATTATCAATTACTTGACACTGGCTAAATACACGGAGGTGTGGAGCCAAAATATATTTAAAAAAAAAAAAACGAATAACTATCCAGCATATAGTTATTAGTATTTTTTGTATGCTATAGGTGGGTAGCAAACATGTTTATTACGCCACTCCTGATGGTAAAAGTACTTACGTCCAGCCTATATAGACATCGTAACACTAAGGTGTGCCACTTGCTTTGCTTATTTACATTCTGTTGTAGCTGTAGGCAAGTGTAAACTCATTCCAGTCCTATTAGTAGATAATAAATTTACAACAAACCATGATCTATAAAATCTATTTATGTCACACAGACATTTTCAGCCAGACAGAATCTTTAACCAAAGTAGCTTACAATTTTGGAGGACAAACAAGCGAATAAACTTCGGCTACTCTATGCTAAAGAATTTCAAGTTTTCTAAACTCCCACCCATTCGAGAAATAGCGTCGTATTATCGCAAGCCGTCTATTCCTTAGAGCACACTCTACAGTTATCTGTGCTTCCGGACGAGTGGTCGCACACTCGATCGATGCCAATTTGTTACTCCACGGAGTCGGACTAAAGCTGTAGAATGCAGCCTTTAATATATTACACTATATAACCCGTTATTAAAAATTGATTGGTATGATGATTTGTATGGTAGAAGCAAGAGTACCTAATCACGATGCAATCGGATTTACCGATTTGTTGTTACAATCTTTTTTTTTTATGTTAAGGAATGACGTGACGAGCTAGCCGTTCGCCTGATGTTAAACGACACGGCTGCCCATATCAGCTGCAGTGTCACTCGGAACTCTAAAGTTTCGCGTGACACTGCACTGCGCACGTCATCCAGAGACATCAGCACAATCTAATAATAAGATTACTAAACTGTGAGATCAGATCATAAAGTCTCATTTGCCCAGTAATTTCACTAGCTACAGTGCCCTTCAAACCGGAACACAGCAGTGCCTGCGCACTACTGCTTGGCGGCAGAATGACTGGCAAAGCGGTGGTACCTACCTAGACGAACTTGAAAAGGTAGCAAATTGTAACGTAGTTATAATAATAATGACGCCCAACGATCACATACATAGATCCTGGACCCTTAACTAGGATTCCCTGTGTCTAACCCAGGAACTACGAGGACCATGGTCCTACAACACCCAGACACAGAACAAGTATTTACCCTTTTTTTCTGTGCACAAATACTTGTCCTGCCACGGGTATCGAACCCGCCGCCTCCTGGTTATGAGCCGACCTGCTCAACCACCACACCTCAGAGACAGTAGGCTGACTAGGCTACTCACGATGCAATCTGGCTTACCGATTTATCGTTACAATCCGTCGTGAGGTAATAAATCATGAAGTATGCAATCCGACTCACGACTTAACATTACGATCTGTCGGTGGGCCATGATCTAATCACCTGCGATTGCAACTTCGACACTGCCCACGAGACCTTTTAATTTTGCGAGATTAAATATATATGTTGAACCCGGTAATATTGGCAATGTATGTAAAAAATTCCACGCAAATCGGTTCAGCCATTTTGATGTGAAAGCGTACATACTTGTATCGCAGCGCATCATCACTGCCACGTATCTAATTCAACTCTTGTAAACTGATGTCAGGGAATGATTACGAAACTTTGATTGCAATGCAACAGGAGAAATTTCCATACTACTACTGTTCAATGAAATTCGACCCTAGCTAGAAATAAGTTTATTTTTTCGAAATTGTATAATAAAATTGACTGTAAAAAGAATAAAACGTGATATAAAAAATGACACGTTACAACTATGCACATAAGCTGCGTATTCAAACTCTCAAATCCATACAAATTTGTTTCTATTGGTTGCAATTGAGTTACGTGATCGCCCAGCTGGTTAAATCGTAATGGTTAGCGTATATGGCTGTGAATCTAAATTCATGCCATCTATTTTTATATACCAATATTACCTAGTGCATATTTGAAATTGTGGGGAGCCAATGGATGCAAGTAGCCGCTCAAAGTGGCGCTCTGTGTGGCAATGCCCTACCTGAAAATCACAATGCACTACTTTAAAAATACCAAAAAGCTAGGATAATTGCATTGTTTGTCCACAGTTTGTGATAAAAAAATCATAGATCTATGCTCATGTTCTGTCACAGAAATTATTTGTCTACGAATATTTATTGAATGTATATCACCGACCTAGAGGTCAGTAATATACATGGTGATTGATCTAGGAGCCCGTACTTTGAAGGCAGATCAATTGAAGGGGTGAGAATAAAAAGGGTTTAACTGATTTTTTTCACAAAATGACTTATGGGTATCGTTGGATTCAGCGTGAAATTATTTACAATGATACATTCTCAAAATACCAAAATTAGGCTTACATCTCGAGATTTTGAGTCTAAAAACGGTTTATCTGTCACAGGAATACAGTTCGCTTAGCATATAAACATTTTTATATTTATTTTATTTTATTTTTTTTTTTTATTTATTTAGGATCAACAAACAGTACACAACAAACATAATCTTAAAGTAGTTTAAGCCTTAGAATGTAGGTAGTTAGTGTACCAACAACGCTGACCACAAATTAATAAGAAATATAACGAAAACAGAACAGAGAGATGTAACTTAAGATATTTAGTAGGTAACTGATTCCTAACTATCGCCTTAAAGTGAGTATCTAATTATATACTATAAAATAAAAAGTGTTTCTAGCATTCTAAATTACAATCCAAAGGTAAAAAAGAAACCTAAGATAGTTGTCGTAGTCGGCAGGCCAATAGCAGTGATGATGCAAACATATCCACGAAGAAGTAGACAAGGCAGGTACATGTAAGACAAGCAAACTATCAGGTGGAATGCTTGTTACCATCACCACCCAAGACCTCCAACGCAATCCTCCGAAAATCGCCAATACGTGCATGAAATATGTCGATACTATTAAAATGATCGTTATAAGATTTAGTCATGCGGTACAGTGGTGAACGCTGACCCGAGTTGGTACGCCGGGTTGCGGTAAAAAAGGTTTTTTGCTCTGTTCGTGAGTGAATTCTAAGTGGAACTTTGTAAAAAAGCCTATTTACCAGCTCGGGGCAGTCGTAACGATTGTGACAGATGTCATACAACAACGTTGCTCCAAGTAGCAACCTTCTAGAATTTAAATCCACTAGTTTATATTTTTTAAGCAGATCTTCATATGACATAAAACTATGATTATATTTATAGTTCACACGGCGTAAGAACTTCTTTTGAACTCTTTCAATGTCTTTAATATAACATTTATAATAAGGGTTCCATACGGGAGCCGCATATTCAAGCTGTGATCGAACAAGTGACTTAAACAATAAACTATAAGTGTATTCATTTTTGAAATTATTAGTAGATCTTATGACAAAATTGTACATTTTGAAACCTCGTGCTATAATGTTCTGTATATGTATATCTAAGGTTAATTTACTATCCAAAGTAACACCTAAATCTTTGATTATTTGTACCTTATTTAGATTTGAATTACAAAGGGAATATGTGTGATTACTTGTACTTCTCTTGCGAGTAAAAACTATTGAATTACATTTATTAAGACTAAGCGTCAGTTTATTTTCACTACAATATACTGATAACCGGTCCAGATCCAACTGAAAATTCAGATGATCTTGGTATGTATTAATGGTATGATATATTTTCAAGTCATCAGCGTATAATAAAAATTTGCAGAATTTAAAACATTCACTTATATCATTCACATATAACACATATAGCAATGGTCCCAGTATTGAGCCTTGTGGGACCCCGGAACTAACAGGGACTGTATCGGATTCAAACCCATTAATTACTACTTTTTGGCTCCGATTGGTGATATAAGATTTGAACCAGCGCCATAAGTTTCCACGAATTCCATTAAAAGCTATTTTGTCTAATAGGATTTTATGATCAACTCTGTCGAAGGCTTTACGAAAGTCAGTATACACAGCATCAGTTTGTTTATTATTATCCATATTATCAAAGATATCTGCTGTGTATATAATTAAGTTCGTAACTGTTGAACGCCGTCTGACGAAACCATGTTGGTTGGGTATAATATTAGGATGTAAACTAGGATAAACAACATTATGAATTAACCTCTCAAGCAGCTTCGACAAAGCAGGTAAAATGGAAATGGGACGATAATTCTCTACGTCACTCTTCCTACCACCTTTATGTACTGGTACAATTCGTGCACTTTTCCATATTTGAGGGCAAACACCTTCGCGTAAGCATAAATTAAAAACGTATTGTATAGGCAAATAAATGGAAAGCGCAGTACGCTTTAAAAAGGACGGAGGAATACCATCAGTTCCCGCACCCTTTGTTGGGTCCAGTTTGAGAAGCTCACGCTTAACATTGTCAGACGTAAAACTAACATCATTAATAATCGTACTAGAGTTTAAGTCATCTATGTCATGCATGTTTCCGACATCGTAATTATTTGGAATAGCCGAAGGCTCAAAAACCGAGTGAAAATAATCAGAATACATGTTACAAATTTCTATTGGATCGCTGGTAGACTTTTGTTGGTAGTTAACACTGATAGGTATAATACTACTTTTCTTTTTATTGGACACATAGGTCCAAAAAAACTTTACATTACTTTTTAAACTATCCTCTACCTTCTTAATATAGTTATTATAACATGTATTCGTACCATCACGTAGTCTCTTTCTATATAATGAAAATATTTCATAATCTGATTTATTTTTGTAAACTTTCCATTTAATCCAGGCCCTTTTTTTATTATTATAAATGTGTCTTAAAGATGAATTGAACCATACAGGGAAGTTATTATTACATACCATTTTTTTGGGGATATTTTTAGATATAATGCCATAAATTATCTCGTAAAAAGTATTAGTAGCAGACTCAGCTGTTTTATTATTAAATTGAGAATCCCAGTCTATATTGTTAATTTCATTATTTATTATTGTATAATCGGCTTTACCAAAACAGTATTGGATACTAGTGTTACGTAGCATTTTACTTGTACATTCAACGGGCACCGAGACATAAAAAGTTGGATGAGACTCATCTACTGGGACCATTGGTGCAGCGTGATGCAGCTCACAGTAAGTATTATTAGAGATAAATAAATCAAGAATGTTCGAAGATTTATTCCTAATACCATTATACTGAAAGCTATTCGTTGTCTCCAAAAAATTAATCAATAAATTAGCTGAACGAGATGTAGTCGTTGTCTGCAACGGCACCATATACGTTCTTTTAGAGTACCAGTCTAATGAGGGTATATTGAAATCTCCAATAATAAAGTGATAACCATCAGAACTACCTATAAGGATATTTTGTAAGTAATTTATGTACGATAAATAAACATCATACTTAAGCCCTGGTGGAATATAGACTACGCAAATAGTATATGTTGAGGCACTAAGTTCCAGCTCAATGGACAAATAATCAATGATGGCGGGAAGGCACGGTGAAGCCACCGGCGGCGACGGAGACGGGGCGGGGGCAATGCGCACGCGCGCACTCACAGCCAGCGAGCGTAGAATAGCGAGCGCCACGCCGCCGCCGTCCCGGCGACCGGTGGCTACACGGTCGCGATCACATCGAAATAATACATACCGCGCATCCATAAGTTCATTATCGAAAATATCACCCGTCAACCAAGTTTCTGACAGTACAACTATGTCATAAGAGTGAATTAAGATGTTCATGTAAAGAGTATGTAGCTTTGAACGTAAACCACGACAGTTCTGATAATAAATAGTTAATACGTCTTTATCCATTGTAACAGAACACAATATATGATATTAGTAAAAATGCATAGGAGATAGAACTCTCGCAGTTGTAATAATATTCGGTACCTGAAAAATTCATACAGTAATACAGTCTACACACGCAATTTACAAGTTTACATGTTGTGGGAACATGAAATTGCAATAAATGCCCGGAATGTATCACGATAACCATTGTAATTATCAATTTCATAGAATATTCATTACCATTGTTACAGTCAAGATACAAGATTACGCAGTATACTAATATGGCTTTACATACTCGCATGTATTTACAATAACAACAACAATATATCATTACCAATAGATGTAAGAATACTACATTACACTTACCATTACAATCATCACACAAATGTATAAATAGCTTTCTACAGTTAATTGCATTATTATTAATGTGTTTTATGTATGTCTTATTTATGGTACGAAAATGACGCTGACAAGTATGTAACAATAGTATTATTATGGTCACCAGCCCGATCCAGCAAGAAAACGCAATCAATAATTTAGGCATAAATAGCTTTCTACAGTGAATTGCATTATTATTATTAATGTGTTTTATGTATATCTTATTTATGGTACGAGAATAACGCTGACAAGTATTTAACAAAAGTATTATAATGGTCACCAGCCCGATCCAGCAAGAAAACGCAATCAATAATTTAGGCATAAATAGATAATCGAAAAAATCAAGAATAGTTCCTATCGCATGAATGCGGATAGTGATATTATGATACAAAAATATATAATTACGCACATCGTATCGAAGTGGATTAATAAAGTATATATGCATGTGCAATACAGTGCATAAGATGCATATGTTACATACAAAAGTAGCACTGGTATAGAACTTACTTAAAAATAGCAAAGTTATATGTACTCGTATATACAAACTTTGTAGGAAGTAAATAAACAGAGGTACTAACCCTTCATAAGTATGAGGTACTCGTTCGTAATAACACTTAAAGAAGAAAAAAAGCATAACAACGCTTATTAAGTACTGATATTTAGCAATTATTATTAACACTACAATTATTATTATGTCATAACCCGGATTAAATGGTACTACGTCACAATATTTAATATATGTACGCTTATGAGGCATGAGAAAAGTTATTATATTATTGAGCACGATCCATCTAAGTAAGGTGTATGTATCACTTAATTTTAGAGAGGTCCTGGGAGCAGCGCACAGCTACTACGGGCGCATTGTCGGATTTGCGCAGAAGGATATTCCCATGCTTGATCCAGACATATTTATATTCTTTAGATTTGGCCTTGTCTCGGCACTCGCGAAACAATGTTTTGTTCCTCAATGTTAGATGTTCATTGGCATATATTCTGTTCGGATGCCCGGAGATAGATAACTGAGATGAGTCAATACCCTTCTTGGCTCTAAAAGCGGCTAAAAAATTGTCGCGCATATATCTGGTTGCAAACTTAACAATAACATTTTTAGGCCTCGCATCCTTACTATCACCGTGTGGAACGCGATGAATAGACGTGATATCGCGTTCAGTGATGGTGCAATGTATAATTACGCTGAGGTTAATCATGATCGCAATCAGGTTCTCGTCGCGTTTATCCGGCAAGTTTACTATCTCAACATTACAGGCCCTGGCCTGTAATGTTGAGATAGATGTAATGTTGTTATTATATTATATTGTTACAGTAATTGTATGAATTATTTATTTATTTTATTTTTTTATTCTTGGAAGACCAACAGCTGTTATAATTACAATAGACACACGTTTACAAAAAAAGAATTAGTACGTAAGTAAATTAGTACGATATTTAGTATTTAAAATAGAATTAAAACATTTTCAAGCAACTGAAACTTACATAAACCTTTTCTATTACCTTATAAGCACACTACATTAAAATGACGCCGTTGACGTTTTAAGTCAATTTTCTCGAAACTGTCAATTTGTCAGTTAAATCCTTTTTATTCTCAACCCTTCAATTATGATACATTTTTGGCTTCCGCCCTACTTGTAACCAATGCTGCTCTACTTCAGATTCGACTCTAGGTAGGTACAACCTCGCTGTGGCGGAAACCTATGTTCGGCTGCGGACGTGTTTAGGATGATAATAATATAACAATAATTTCACTAGGTGGTTCCTACCACCTAGTTGCACTTAGTTGCAAAGTTCGTCTAGGTAGGTACCACCGCTTTGCCAGTTATTCTGCCGCCAAGCAGTAGTGTGCAAGCACTACTGTGTTCCTGTTTGAAGGGCACTGTAGCTAGTGAAATTACTGGGCAAGTGAGACTTTTTGATCTGATCTCACAGTCGAGTTATCTTATTACCAGACTGTGCTGATGTCTCAGGATGATGTGCGCAGTGCGGTGTCGCTTGAAACATGTTTTAGGGTTCCGAGTGACACTGTTCTGTTATGGGCGGCCGTGGCGCTTAACATCAGGTGAACGACTAGCTCGTCACATCATTCAATAACATAAAAAAAAAATTATTAGTGAACCTTATATAAGTGGTGAACTTGCCTTATCGTCGTATTTATCCTAAATTTATTTATATTAGTTAAACTTTTTTTATGTTAATGAATGACGTGATGAGCTAGTCGTAGTAGATCTGCTGGGCGATCACGTAACTCGATTGCAGCCATTAGAAACGCAAATTTGTATGGACTTAACAGTTTGAATACGCTACTTATGTGCATAGTGAGTATGGAAATTTCTCCTGTTGCATTGCAACCAAAGTTTCGTGATCACCCGTCTGATGTTAAGACCGACCGTCCGTAACAGTTGCAATGTTACACTGAATTATATAAAGTTTCGCGTGGCACTGCGCACACCATCCTGAGACATCAGCACAGTAGTGTCGATTCTATGTCGCATTCTCTAAAACTAAAGTAAACTTAAAGTATGGCGGTACTCTTCTGATAAAGGGGAAATGAAAAAGACGGAAATATGTTAATTTCGTTTAGCTTTAGAGTATGCGACACAGAATCGACACCATTCTAGTAGTAAGATTACTAAGTAATCTATAGACAGATCATAGTCTCATTGTCCAGTAATTTCACTAGCTACAGTGCCCTTCAAACCAGAACACAGTAGTGTTTGCACACTACTAATTGGCGGCAGAACTGGCAAAGCGATAGTAGGTACCTAAACTAGACGAACTTTGCAGAAAAGTATTACCACCTAGTTAACTATAAGTAAAAAAAACACAATTTGATACTAAGTAAATTTATTTCATCATTCTATTCTAACATGAGGCAGACAGAGCCTGCTTGCAGATCAATTTGACAAAGAATACTCATTATTAATAATATAAAATTAAAATATAAATACACATTCAATAATACCAATTAAAGGAGTAAATGAGCATAACTTGAGCAATACTTAAGTATTGTCACACATTTATAAAAAATAATTGAACTGATACATTTCATTGGAGGGAACTTAAGTACATCAATTAAAGCTTATCAACTTAAATATTGCCACAAATTTTTACGATTGATAATTATTTAAATTACAAAATATCTCAATAAACATGAGGGTGATTAAAATACTGAACTTTTTATAACTAACTTAAGTACCGAATAATTAAAATCTGATTTGCATTTGACTGTATTGCGTTGAACAAAACATAACAAATATATCAAGCTAACACGAATCCATATTAAAAGTAAGTAATTCTAAATATATATAACTCAAAGGTGACTGACTGACATAGTGATCTATCAACGCACAGCCCAAACCACTGGACGGATCGGGCTGAAATTTGGTATGCAGGTAGATATTACGACGTAGGAAAAAAAGGATAAAGAAAGGATTTTTCGAAATTCCACCCTTAAAAGGGTGAAATGGGTGGTTGAATTATTTTCCTATAGGCCGCGCCGCGGACGAAGCTGCGGGCAGAAGCTCGTATAATATAGTTTTAATAAGGTTTGGATAAATACTCACTTAGTAATTTGAGTATTCATTTTTACTATACTCATTTAGTTATGGTATATTTGATATTTACTCTCACTATAGGTACTCATTTAGTTATGATATATTTGAGTATTTATTCTCATTATACTTTAGTTAGTTACAACTACAACTAGTACACGGCTAACACTCACGAGATACAGGGCCAGCGCCGGGAGTCAGCGTCGAGCCGCCGCCGCCGCCGCGCGCACTCCTTGAGGATGGGCACCTATATTGCCCGAACACCGGTCGAGTTATTCGACTGTAGCTCGGGAGTGTTAGCCGTGTAATAGTTGTAGTTATGAGTACTTACTACTCACGTCAGTTTCTATAATATTTTAGTTAGCTATACCATAACTAAACGAGTATTTGTTATATGTCATTTAGTCATGCTTAGTACAACTTCGTATTCAGTGGTGTTGTGTAAAATACCGCCCAGGCTACCCGATATATATTGACTATCATACATCATGTCCAATATACGTATTTGTTTTGGATATGTTCTCATCATGAAGCGAGCTTTATATGAAATATGTCACAAAACAATTATATCACTCTGGATACGAGAAACAATCGCAAAAATCAAACGAATTTCATGTAACATTCAAGTGTTGATGCCAAATTGATAATTTCATTTCTTGACATTGACAATACACCACAGTTGAATGTTTTCGACGGAATCAACAAATTAAAAATCGAACGATTTACGTCAACGCCAATTTTGTCAATGGCAAAAACACTACAAGACAAACCCACAGTATATTAAAATATAATAATAGTGTTAAAATTAAATGTAGCTGTCTTTTTAAAGTTTAGTCACCCGACTGGACAGTCACTCTGTCGAACAGAGTTGCCTCGTTTTAAGAGACTATTAGCGCCATCTGGTTTTAATTCGTAAAGCCAATGCATTATCAATGCACCATTCTGTATTCTGGGGTTATAAATTATTATTATAATTAGATGGGATTCAAAATCAGGGCACGGAATCATAAACAACTTACCAAGTAAATGTCTGTTAACTTTTTCGAGCACGTAGTCTCTTAATAACATAATTAATTACTTTAACATGAGAAAGCGGTTGGAACTGTTGATTAGGCTTCCGACACGCATTTGTCTAATGATTCCGAGAAATCATCTCAAAAACTTAGAAGATAAACGTCATTTTAATACTCTCTTCTATTGTTTTGCTACACTTTGTTCAACGCAATATTATTAAATAAGTAAATATTTATATGCCAGTCTGTACAAAAAAGGTGTAAAGTTTTATAGCTTCTTAACTAGTTCGCACTTATCCTTCTATGATATCTCTACTGCAATGCATTTGGGTACGTCACAGAGGGATAAGTGCAAACTTAGGATCTATCTTAAGTACAGATGGGCATCAGAGTAATAGCAAAATAAAACGATTACATGTAAGGAAGTATTATACAATACAAATTTCTGCTACATTTCCTTTGAAGGCACGGACGTGCTTTACAGTAAATTCCTGCCTATGTAAATTGATAAAATATACTGTAAACTTGATCATAATGTAGAAATATATAACTCATATGGAGGTACAATGATATTTAGATGTATTTACTAATAAGTGAATATAAGTCAATATTTTTCCATAACTTTCACAAAAATACAGATATAATTTTTATTATAATATTTAGAATTATTCAAGATATAGCATAAACAAAAGTATGGATTTACAAATCATGCACTAATGTATTTTTAACAAAATCAATTTGTGTGTACATTTATAATGTAAGACTTTTTCTATATAGTTTTGATTAACGTTACCCTTTGTTTTTCAAGATTATTTAACATTTAATTTAAATAAATGCAACATTATGCTTAGGTCTAAGATAGAAAACGTATGCAATGAATAGGAAAGTACATTATTTCAAGGAACGAATGTGTAAATGCAATTATTTTGGCCATAACATTGCGGAGCTAAAAGCTAAAAGACTTATGTCCAATGTTCACACTCCATAATAATAAACAGCTGTGAGTGCATATACATTCATATTACATTTATTTTTAAAGTGTAAGCACTGAATTACTTTTTACCTTTTCCAGAAAATAGAACATTATTTATTTATTGTCATGATGGTTCTAAGTCAGGTGACCGATGAACTTTCGGTCTTAATGAAAATCAACATTCATAAATTCTCTTTCAAACATTTTTTTAACATTTAATTTTAACTACTAAATACATAGATTGCCACGAATTTATTATTTTGAATTTTATAAAATTAATGTTTATGCCAAATGTTATTGCAAGAATTTAAAGATTTCAAGGTTACTCTACCTAGATGAATAATTTTATTATGTATAATATATTTATTTAAGATAGGTACATCTTAAGTTATTCAAACATCAACATCAATATATACAGTAAGAAAAGATCCTAAACAAGAAAATAGTTTTTAAATATCACCTTCTCTCTAGAGACTAAATAGTAAAAAGGATTACAGTAAATGCACGAAAAATAGATATACATAGTCTTGAGTTTTTTTGTAACAACAGTATTTCCAAATGAGCTAAAACAACAGTTGCTGCTCATTGAAATAACATCTGAACGTACTAACATCATCCATGTAAGTGACAGCCGTTTTGCGCAAAGTTGTCTTCAAAGTATTTGGGTATTTGCACGCAACCTATGTATTTCAAACGCAAATAGCTACGTTATTATTTACGGAAATAGAGTTCTGATTTTATTAGCAGTTTTGTTATACACGAAGTATTTTTTCTTCCACAGGTATCTGACGGTACGCTTTTGTAAAGTTCAGTTTTCTGATTGTTAATACATACAAATAAATGGAACACTACAGCAACATTTGTTTTAAGCTATGCATGTTGCAGAACGGTCAATCACAAGTTTAGTTGTTTTTAAGTTTAAGAATTTTAGATTGTTCTTAGAACTGCAATCGCTAAGTGCGGTTTATAGAAGACGGGCATGTCAACTTTTAAAGACGAATTTCGTGATGCATTTTCTCACTTCATATCACAATTTTTTAAATATTGACGTTCAACTAAACGATACCGACATTTTATTTTCTTATTCACTTTGAGAAATATTACTTTCATAATGTTTTAAAATTGTAATTTCCTATCAATTTTGTATAAAATTATTTGTCGATTAGAAATTTGAAACGTTATATATTGTTAAAGTCATCTGTTAAAATTTCCAATCCAATAACTCGACATACCTTATTTATTGAGTAAAGATAATAATTATCATAACATTCATATCGACATTTATATTTTGCCTAGAAGGTTACTCTTAAAAATACTTCAACATATTTACATTCAATAACAGTTCTTTTAACATGATCCACTAGATTTAAAACCTGATTTTTAATATAAGTACCTTTAAAATACGAATTAATGAAGAAAATATATAAGCTTCGATCATCTTCAGAACGCGAATCTGTGTGCATGTTAGACGTTTTCGTGACCAAAATAAGTTTTGTCATTACTGCCTGGTGTTTAAAAGACGATAAGTATAATATAGTAGAATAATTATATACAACATTGAATAACAAGTGACTTATCAGAGATTAATTTAACAACGGTTTAGTTGAAATACTTTTAATTCGTATTTCACGTACATCGCGTTTCTCAAATTTAAATACTACTTAATCAATTAAACTTTTCCTAAGTAGCTCGTTTGTAATATCATTACGTGCTCTCAACACATTCAAGTCGATATTTATGTATGATCAACAACAAGAATTATTTATTTCCAAAACATCTAGTGTAACAATTTATCTACATTTTCATCTATAGACCGCTAAACGTGGTTATCTCATTCTCTCTACAGATTAAACCTTTAAATAGTTGATCCGTTTGCTTAAATATATTTTGACATAGCACAATTTTTTCGAAATTTGTTGGAGGTACAAATAATAATAATAATAACGCTCAACTATCACATACGTAGATCCTGGACTCTAACTAGGATTCCCTGTGTCTGAGAATCACGAGGACCTTGGTCCCACAACATCCAGACTCAGAACAAGTATTTGCGCTTTTTTTCTGTTCACAAATACTTGTCCTGCCGCGGGTATTGAACCCACCGCCTCCGGGTTATGAGCCGATCTGCTCAACTACACACCACAGAGGCTGTAAAAAAAAACAAATATGCATACTTTTATGAATCGGATCTGTGATTTGTGGCACAGTGTAGTTAGAATATTGGCACATTTGAATAGTTTTTAGGAATACAGCATATAAGCAAAGGATCAACGTCTACATAAAAATTATCGCCCACCGTCTTATAATATTTTAGAATATAAGTACACCGGTTTATAGCTACGTACTAATGTCGATAAATTCAGCTACATTTATCAGATCAAATATATCTAAAATTCTACGAAGGCCTTTTAATATCTCTATTGACCTTCCGAAAATAAAGAGGAACATGCCGTTTAAAATGCATGATAAAATGGGGTCATTATAAAAGTAGACTTTAATATATAGTAAGATAGAGATCATATTTAAAATGGAATGTTATGATATTGTTTAAGCTCTCCGAATACTTTTTGTACCGTTTTGAAATGATAATAAATAAAATGAGCCCAATGTAAATAGAGCTTTACTTAATACTTTAATTAACCGATGACTACTTATAACAATATACACACACATAGCAAATTTTTAATGGAATTTTTTGTGTCGTATTGAGGATGCACAACGAATCAGCATTGCAATTCAACGGGGCAATGCTTGCAGAATGTTGGGTACGCTACCTACCGATAGTGGGCATTTGGACTGTATATTTATTTATGAACAAAGTGGTGTTTCCGGACTAACGGCCAAAACGGTAACACTTCACGATTGGAAATAGATAAATTAGATATCTTAATATAGGTGTATAATATGTCATGCACATATAATTAAAAATATTGTATTTTTTGCGGCTAGTATATCGCAAATTTGCGAATCTTCATTTTTGCCAAAATGAGTTTTTTTGGGCAAACAGCTTAGAAGGCAATATGGCAAACCCTTGTATTTCTAGCTCTTATAGTTTAGGAGATACGAAAGCAGTAAATAAGCGAATTTGAACTATTTTTAAAATTATACCATAATGTAGTCGTTTTTTTATCTCCTGCAAAATGTGTAAAATGTAGATTCGCAAGTTTGTCGTGGAGGGGACGATATAGTCCAAGTGTTGTATTTTAGTAGTAGGTAGTGTTTTAATAGTTGTTGTTATATTATAGTAGCAGTTGGTTAGTTAAAATAATAAATACACTTGGTCCATTATTTAAAAAATAAATTGTGTAGGTATAGTTAATATAATATGTATGAATATATGTGTGTGTAACAGATAATATTTAAAAAAATTATATTACACTTTAATGCATGCTGCCGCTGGTTCGTTTGTTAATAATAATTTATAAGTACGTAAAGCTTCTTAAAATGATAATTAAAAATATATTCCTATACAAAAAATTACTGGTTTTAAGAATAAAACTTATTCATAATTTTAATGACTATAAAATAAATAAAACTATGTCACACATATGGGATTTAATGTCAGATGGAATAGCAATTTTATACTGATGATATTTGCCTCTCTTTCTGATTAGACTAAATTATATTAATATTGATCTGACATATTGATCGTAAATATCACTTTTGCGGTGACTTCTTTTAGCTGCTGCATTTAATGGTAGAAAGGGACAACATTATATTAAGTACATACAAGTGACCGTTCTTTTCAGTAAATAATCTTCATATTGGCTATGTAAAAGGTAAGGTTAAGGTTGCCTGTAAGAGCGATAAGGTCGCCCTATTGTTCCCCACTAATTGTAATTAATTGTATTCTTTGAATTTTTTGTTAATATTTGGTGATTACAGTAAAGTGTTTATCTATCTATCTATGTAGAGGGTAGCTTTGAGTTTATAGATACAAAAATTCAAAAGTTATAAATACTGCGGAATATCTTGAACTTAAGTTATCTATTCATGACTGAGAGGACACTTTAAACACTCAAATGAGTTTTAAATTAAAATATTCAGCATCTATACCGATACAATATTGTATCACTTTTATAACGGACAAGGAAAAGAAATTGGCGACCACAAAACGTTTAAAGACAGCCACAGAGTTCTATATATAAACTATGTTTATAGATAAGAAAATTAAATAATTATTTTCAATAGACCTAGTAATTAATAACGCTTTGCCCTTGGCCATAAAGCCCAAAATCGTCTTGCATATCGCTTAACGGGTTAACAATTGAAGGGGTGAGAACAAAAAGGGTTTATCTGATTTTTTTCACAAAATGACTTATGGGTATCGTTGGATTCAGCGTGAAATTATCTACAATAATACATTCTCAAAATGCCCAAATGAGTCTTAAATCTCGAAATTTTGAGTCCAAAATCGGTTTACCAGTCACAGGAATACAGTTCACTTAGCATAAAAACATTATTATATTTATTTTATTATATTATATTTTTATAGTAATTGTATGGATTAGTACTATATTTTGTATTTTAAAATAGAATTAAAACATTTTCAAGCAACTGAAACTTACCTAAACCTTTTCTATTACCTTATAAGCACTCTACATTAAAATGAAGCCGCTGAAGTTGAAAGTCAATTTTCTCGAAACTATCAATTTGACAGTTAAACCCTTTTTATTTTCACCCCTTCAATTAACTGTGTATGAGTAACATCAGTCTAAAATAAACGTCACATAGCTCTGCAGCTGTAAAACTTCTAGACGACAATAAACATAGGTAATTGAACTGTAGTAACGGCAAAGAAACTTCAAACTAAATAGCACTAAGAAATCAACACTTCAAGAGCTCTCAAAGAACGGTGAGGAAAAAGGCGTCCATAACACCACGGAAAGTTTGGAAGGTCTAAGAGATACGGCAGTCTCAGGAGCGCGTTTGCGCATCCGGCGGCCGTTGCTGTCAGAAGAATATTACCTCTTCTTCTGTGGCGGCCGATTGTACCGGGGGCGTTGTTACTTGGGGCGTTTCTGGGGAGCGAACGCGGAACTTATCGGGTAGCTTTGGGTACGTGTTTGTTCTGGAAGAAAGCCATTTTATATAAGCAGTTGGTCATCTTTTTAATATCAGCATGTATCAGTCCACTACTGGACATAAGCCTCTCCCAAAGCGCACCAATGAGCTAATTCATCGGCGCAAGTTTTTGCTCCTTCTCGCCGGAGAGCGTCCTGCGCGTTTGCCAAGACGCACTCTTCACTAAAAAAACAGGTCTACTCAATCGTTTGTCAGTCAATTAAATGTATCGGTAAATCATAATGCGGAGTTCAATTTATTTTGCGTTGTACGCCGTTTACAGATGTCCACTGCTCAACATAAGCCTCTTTCAAATGGGGGAATTTCACCACGACTGACAAAAAACGAACGGATTTTGTAAAATCTATACATATAATAAAACTGTTACTGGACTAAATCTGTAATTTGAATATTAGTTATGAAATTGTAATTGCATAATGTTAAAGTTATAAATTTTGTGTATCCGTCCCTTTGACGCTGAAACTACTGGACGGAGTTGGATAAAACTTGGTATTACAACAAAATTTGAAAAAAAAAAAAACATTGCTTTATGTTTTCAAAAACGGTCAGGTGCTGGTTGCACAAAGCAATAAGGAAGTAATTTTTAAGCAAGAATTTTTTGTTTGTATATTATTTCAAAAACAGTAATAAGCAATTAAAAATGGTAAAATAATTATTTCAATATCTAGCATAATGAAAGAACATAGAAGATATTAAAAACTGCAATTTTATGGTGTTAAAATACTACAACAGGCCTGCACAGTACAGAGTTATGTAGATATAAGTAATTTCGCTCCAATAAACTATAGCCGGCAGCGAAGATGCTACTATACTATCCCGGCGAAGAGAAGGGAGAAGGAAATATGGGGTAAAAAGATGTATAGGACGGCAATGGAAGGAGCAGTCCTATTCATTCATTATTTCCCTTTATCTTTCCTTCTCGCTTTCCTCTTCCCTTAGACCGGTTTAGGTGGTACAACTAATTAATTAGCTAGTGTCGAATAAATTAATCTAACTTACCTAGTAGCCTTGTTGTTGTTCTGCGGCTGCGAAGGCAGTGGGGCGGGCGAGCTGCCCGTACGAGTGTGGTGGATCACAAGACCTTGGGTTTGTTGCTGCAATGGAAATTCGTATAGCTTTCAATTTGCTGCCGAATCGTAGATAGGGCTTCGTAAGTGCTCGACTTAATCGATTTTAGAAAAAAAAGAAATACGTGAAAAATAATTTAAAGATGAAAACATAGAACCAACCGGGTTCTCGTATACGTTTGTTAAATCAACTTGGCAGACCAAATGCTGAACGCTCATTGGTTGCGTATTGATCAACGGCTGTCTCAACCAATGAGCGTACAGTATTTGACATGTTTGACAAACTTATGAGAATCCGGGGACTAGGGGACATAGCACGAAACTTTTAGGCTGGTTTGGTAGAATGACATAGACTGTTATCTACTAGAACTCGTCCTAAAGAGCGTTTTAGAATGTTCATATCATGATATAATGTAATAAAGAGATATAACAAAAACAGTTTTATTCCAAAACCACTGAAAGTTTTAACCAAAGAAATTCTTTACGTATGTAACGTCGTCATAATACGATTCAAATGTCATCATCCGCCGAAACACATCCTTACTTCCTTACTAATATTATAAACGCGAAAGTTTGTGTGTACGAATGTTTGTTACTCTTAGGTCCGTATTACAGAACGATGCTCAGTCATCGATCGGTGCTCAAGCAGAGATTTCACTCACTAATTGATCACTTTATGAATAAAATCTCTGCTTGAGCACCGATCGATGGCTGACCATTGTTCTGTAATACGGACCTTACACGCCAAAACTACTAAAAGGATTTTAATGACATTGGAATGCAGATAGCTTATACGCTGGGTTAGCACATAGGATACTTTTAATCCGCGGCTGAAACCGCTGGGCGCAACTAGTATGGACATAAGAATAGAATGGAACAATTGAGTTTGAACCAATTTCAATTTAACTGTTGGTTAGTTTAAATCTACAAAAGTCCAGTACGGCGAGAATGAGTGATAAAAATCGACATGTCTTTTGTCTCGAGAAAGCGTTCGACCAATGAACGATCACGAAGATCACGTCATAAACCTGTTTTTGCGTTTTTATTGGTCATACGCTTTCACGAGAGAAGATATACGTCGATTTTTACCGCTCATGCTAACCCTGCTGGAGCTAGCCATTCACTGAGTTGAATTACTTTTCGGCAAACTTTTATAAAATTGACTAAATAAATTTCTGTATCACATTACATCACCCAATAAACATACAATACAATAAAAAAAAACAAGTGTGATTCAGACCACGCGACTGAACTAAAACTTCTTTAGCTCCATCTATCGTCCGGTAAAACTTTGTTTTTTGGTTTGTTTAATGTTAATGTCCCCATTTGTAAATTGTCATTTTACACATACCAACATAATAATACAAATTTAAAGAAATTTTTAACTTTTTATGTTGACAATGGAGATGTACGTGAACAAACAATTTTCAACCTGCGTTTTCAAATGCGTAACGATTCACCAGTTTACTCCCTAAATCAAGCGTGCGTAAAGAAGTTTTACTTCAAAAATTCTATATTGTACACCAGACATGAATTACAGAAAGAAACAGCTTAGATACGATGGGCGGACTTATCGCTAAAAGTTAGTCACGAATTAAGAATCACAGAACTAATTACCAGAGCGTTGTGAACGCTCGTTACAACATGCTCTAACACCGAAAGCCGAACAGACGAAATGGTTGTACACATCAATATTGTCTACTATAGATAGAGTCGTATAGAGTCTTGAAAGCCAATTTGTGTTTTATACGGTTCTTCTACTAAAGCCGATTGCAGTGCAGTTTGGACGGTGTTGCCAGTATGATTAACAAGGTTTTTGGTGGAAATAAATATTAATTTATGAGGGAACAAAATATGTGTTATAAACTGCTCTGTTTTTATTACACTGGAAGAGTCCATATAAAAGTTACATGTCATTGTATTAATAATAATAATAATAATAAATATATTTGTTCACATAAAATAAAGCACACAGAATTATGCATCTAGGAATGTTATGGACTAAAGAATAACAAAATAACAAAAATAATGCTGAACCCTGAATCCCACACTAGGACGACCTGTGTCGTGAGATTCATTCAGAATAAAATGGAAATAATTAATCTTATTAAAAATTCGCGAATAAAAATACAATAAAAATCTCTGCAAGACATGTTAACAAATAAATATTTAGGTGACGTTTAACTTTTATTGAAATAAGTAAAAAAAATTTACAATGATGTGATAATTAATTATAAGTTAAATATAAGTTTTTGGCTAAATCTATTGTTGCCACTGGATTTTTGAAACGTAGAAATTTAGTAGATTTTAGTTAATTACTATTTCTTAAAACTACAGTCATCTTAACACTGTCAATGAAGTAAAGAAAGGTAAGAAAAATATTAAATATAATTAGTTTTCATTTATTATTAAAAAACAAAATCCGGATTGATGATGGCGACACTAAATATAATAAATGTAATGTAGGTTTAAAGGTCTCTTAACACAAAAAAGTTTACTAAGCTAAGAAAAAAAAATTAATGCAACCCAAACCTTATTAAACCTTTTTACTGGCAAGACAGTTTTACAAGAATTTCATAGATACGACAGCAATTTAGGAAGACAATTCTACTCGACATACACTTTACTTACAGATTAAAAAACTAATTTGGCCTTTAAAATACGTTCGGATAGTCGAGGTCCTGAAAAACGAATCAACCATTCGATCTGTTTCAACAAGATAATGTTAATAATGGGTCAATCCTATGAAGCATTCTCTATAGAAGCCAAATTGAAGGTATGACGGCACTCTTCTTATAAAGGAAAAATGAAAAAGACGGAGATATTATAGTTTAGTTTAGTTATAGATAATGCAAACAATATCAATATCACTAATGTCTGTAACCTTTCTATTAAAACGTCCACATTTCATACTGAAAAGTGCTTGGCTTACATATTTTTTTTATTATTATTATTTCAAAACTAAACCAATACTAATATAATTTTGATGAAATTTCTATGGGACCAATTTGAAAGTGTATCATTTGAAATAATAAAAAATCCAAATCTAGCAAACAAAAAATATATAAAAAACAACCAATTTGAAGACTTTTCCTTGAGATATTTTGAAATGCCTATTGAGCAAAGAAAATCAGCATTGCCACTGAACGGGGTATTTCTGCCAGTAAATTGGGTGCACCCTCTAAACACCAAAAATAAACTTTACTCAATAGCAATAAGGTTCAACTTACATCGCTGGGCGATTCGTGTAATCGGTGGTAACCAGGCGGTGGCTGTTGGCTCTTACCGCTCGCTAGCTTTAGCGGTAACTGCTGTTTTACTATTTGCTGGAACAAAATCGAAAAGTTATGTTTTTTTGTTATTTTGGTTTTGGCTCCACACTTTTGTGTATTTAGCCAGTATTAAATTATAATACTGTATAATTATACAGTATAGTAATTGATAATTTATCAAGATAATGATATTTCATGCAGATATGTGTCAAGTCATCAAGTCAAGTCATACTCCTAGTGGAGTGGTGGCAACTTTACCAGAAGCAGCTATGGAGTTTTGGAAACAATACGAAAAAAACGTTTCACCATCATTATACCACTTTCCCACACTCATGCCTGTAATCCAGCACTTAACGAATAAAATGCCATCAATTTTATACACTAACTTGTAACGTTTCGTTTTCCACCAAAATCTCGAAGTTATTTTTATTTTGAAACAAAATTTATTTAGAAAAAAGTCTCACGAATTATGTTCCAGTAAAAAAGCCCTTTGATTAATGCACATTTTCATCAAATTTAAAAAAAAATATAATTATGACTTTTAATGTATTTATATTTGTATTAGTATTAAAAGGACCATCCTGATATTTTTTAATGTTATTGCCACCGCTCTGCTACCTACGAGTGTGATAGAGACAATAGAACCATTGAGTGAATACAACAATTCTTATAATAATACAAAACGAATGGTTTCCTTACCGATATAGCAGAAGCGTGTACAGTGGCTCGTGTTTCGTTCTGAGCGGACAAAAGCTGTGGTGGTGGTAGAACTGTGCCGCGCACGCTGCAAGCGCTTACTGACGATTCCGAACCGGTCGAGCCTCGATTACCTGGACAAACAATTAAATTCAATTAAATTTATATATTTATTTTGTAAGATAAATAATGGCGAAGCTCACGTCAATCAAAAAGTCGAAATTTTTTGTCGAAATTACTCCGACCAGGTTTCGGACATATTCGATGTCCTTCTAGGAGCCAGTTACTAATGCAAGACGAAGCGGCTTTCGCGAGTATCAGCATCAATTTATATACTTTATACACGGTGAATTTAATTCAATCTTTTCCTGAAATGTATGTACTCAGACCATGCTATGGAATATTCGAACAAGGTCCAATTTAAAAAAAAAAAATTTGGTTTAGTATTTAGTGCCTCCTTAAATTACTGCATGACAGCCGAAATGTCTATTTAACGGTACACACAGCGCGGGCACCAGCTGAGTGATTTGTTAATGTTTCGTAGGTAATAAAACACCTGCTTTGATCAATTTCGCAAGGCTTTTCTTTAGAATTTAAATTTGCAGTAATTTCATAATACCTAGATTTAAGTTTTATATCATAAGTACTTTTTTCATTTAGTTATATGGGAGCATTCTATAGCATGGACTGAATAGATACATTAAAGGGAAAGAACGAATTAAATTCCATCTTGTATATTTTGTAAGATAAATAATGGCTAAACTCACGTCAGTTAAAAAGTCGAAATTAGTCCGACCAGGTTTCGGACATATTCGATGTCCTTCTTCTTGGAGCCAATTACTAACGTAAGCCGCGGCGGCTTTCGCGAGCTTCAGCGTAAATTTATATAATACATAGCAAACAGTGATGTCATTTGTTTATATAAATACGTTACACAATGAATTTGAATTTGAATTCGAAGTAGGTAAAGTATGGTACAGTTTCAAACCAGTAATTTCATGTATACACTTGAGCAAAATACTCATTGCTAGCTTTTTATACCCCAAGCTGGTCACAGTCACCGTTGCATTAATTAGTGAACTAATCACCCATTACTTGAGACAGTGGTCAAATGCTATGTCTATAAACAATAAAAAAGAACTCGCATTCACTCAGAAGAGGAGAGAGGATTGCCTCTTGTGCAATAATGAAAATAAAAAATATAATTTGACAGTTCTAAAACATCGCCATCCTTGTTATTTTGATCGATATCAAAGAGACGGCATCATTTTCAGAACTATCTCGATTCTGTTGCGCAAATTCCAGAACTAAATCCAATTTGGGAATTCAACGTGGTAATCAAATCGTCGCGTAGTATCGCTGACACTTGAGTCGGGGTCATTATAAGCTGTTTATATTCTAAAAATGTACATAAAAATAATTTAAAATAATGTTATTCTCCTAGCATATATAATTTCAATCAACAAATTTATAAATTATAGTAAATGAGTTTGAAAAAAGAAGTTCTCTATCCCACTGCATAGGACCAAGCAATCCAGCACAACACATAAACTACTCCGATTCGGGACTTGGATCTCAGTTCAAGGGGTGAGATCAGAAAGGTTTTAACTATCAAATTGATAGTTTCGAGATATATTTTGTGAAACAAATCAGTTAAACCCTTCTTGATTTCATCCATCCCTTCAATTGTAAAGAAGAAGCCACGAGAAACTTTACAATGAATGGTAAATGTATGGATATAGTGGTATATAGTATCTGAAAGTAGAGCTTTAAAAAACATATTTAAAGTTACCCACTTCGCCACTTCGGCTCTTTCCGGCGCGTAGTATCGCTGACACTCGAGTCGGGGGATAAAGTGCCCACGCTCGCTATCTCTTCCTGGGAACCACCTGGAATACGTCACGTAACCCTTGTACCACATTTAGAAATACATATTTCTATTAACATATGTATAAATAATGAATAAATATTAGTTAACATCTCACATAACGCCCTTTTTTATGGTGAAATGGGCATGCGTTTGACAACAACTCACCTGATGGTAAGTGACGAAGTTGTCTAAGGTGGAGCACGCTTGCCCATGAGATGCCCATTCACTATTGACTTAAAGCAAAACGCTTAGTGCGGACTTGGGGTACACTAACGACGTCAGGATGTGACGACTCACCAAGTCTTGTAGTTCTATGATGGAAAGGGGGTGAAGGAACGAGTTGATGAAGGGCATGCGCATTGCGCACACTCTCCAAAATGTAGCCGATAGAAGACTGGTAGACCGGCGACCTAGTTCCAAACTAAGCAAAGCTTGTACTATGGGAACCGGATAACTGATACAATATTTAGATACTTTTGGTTTGTAAATACATACATAGAATACAATATAACACCCAGAGACCAGACACAGAACATTGATGTTCATCACACAAACGTTTGTTCTGGGTGGGAATCGAAAAATTACTAACTTATCACTGAATTACATTTGAATGGTGAATTGAGAGGTGTACAATATGAATTTTTAAAGGTTTTTTATTCATTTTGATCACATCCATAAATTATTACATATACCTAAAATAATCCTTTGCAACTGCCCCAATATAGATGATTTTATTGTTTGTTTTTTTTTTTCATTTAATCTAATCATCTAATTAATTTTAATTAAAAAAACTTACCATGTTGCTGTAACCGTTCTAGCCGCCTATAAAGCCTTTCTCTCTGTTGTTCGACGTCTTTTTGCTGTTCCACCAGTTCCTGTCTGGCCGCTTGCAGCTGCCTACGCTCTGTTGAAAGCGAATATAGTCCTTACGTAAAATTTCGTGTACACAAAAATACTGTAAGTTACAATATGCTCTAATACATCTAAATATATATAACTCAAAGGTGACTGACTGATCGACTGACTGACATAGTGATCTATCAACGCACAGCCCAAACCAATGGACGGATCGGGCTGAAATTTGGCGTGCAGGTAGATGTTATGACGTAGGCATCCGCTAAGAAAGGATTTTTGGAAATTCCACCCTTAAGAGGGTGAAATGGGTGGTTGAATTATTTTCCCATAGGCCACGCCGCGGGCGAAGCTCGTAATAAAGTTTAGGCAAAAATATGTTTACCAAACCTGTATTTCAAAATGGCTAAAATATGAAAGTTTTCAAGGAGAGAAAGGATTAAAATAAAACAATTTGAGGGTGTAACCTTCTCGGTTAAATACCACAAACATTTCAACTCTATTTACAAAGTTAACGATTCTCACAAATAGATGGCGCTGTTACCAATTCCTAACTTACCAGCAGCGATAGCCGAATAGTCAGCGTTCTTCGTAGCCTCCCAGTTAGCTCTCTCCGCCGTGAGACGTGCCTGAGCGTGACGCAACTCTTCTAACTGCGCGTCGTGCGAGCGAGACAGAGCACCGCCGCTTGAACGCCACGCACACACTTGCGCTTCCAGGCTGAAATTAATTAAAGCTGTTAAATGCAGTTCAAAATAGGGACAGGAATAGATATACAAAATATTTAAGTTTCAAAATGAGATTTCTCAACCTTGTAGCACTCCAAATACATTTCTGCTTTCTAATGTGTTCCGCTTGAAACTTGACACACTCGCTTAACTCTGCTCTTACAACGTTCTTGCCCTTATATGAAAATATCGATAAAAGGACGAAGGAAGGCAAGTCGTTCGACTCGATCACCAACAACAAGTCAAATACTTGGATAATTTTGCTCTCTTCCCCTTTTATTGAAATTCCTGCCCTTTATCAACATACCTGCCTTCTATCAACATTCGTGCACCATATCAAATCAACATTGCCGTTCTCTATCTAAAAAGGATTAAATGTCATTCAAGGCCACATTTCCTCGCTTTAAAGCTCTCATTGCATTCTATAGTGTTTTATTGGCCAAACGAGCGAAAAGCATCTGCGTATCAACTTGGGCAGAAATTATATAGTATGTCCAGCTGTTCTCCACTCTCTGCACAGCACCCCTACCGCGTAACCGTTCTGGGAATCGGCTTCGCCTGCCATCCTGCACGCGCCAATTAACAAGTCCACGAGTGCGAGCAAGAGAGAACACGATTACGATCTTCACCACACTTACGCGGTAAGGCCCCAGGTCGCTTTTCTTAACCGATTCTCCTAAAATTCTAAGTCAGTTCAGTCTTCGGAAAATTTTCAAAATGGCGGAGCCGTGAGGGTTTAAAACGACAAAAATATTCCCGCTTCTCACCTGTGTATAGTAGTAAGTTGCTGCCACACGATGCAAGTGAGGGTGTATATAGCATGTTGTAACTTCAAGGCGGCGTCGCCGGTCAACTGTTCAGTCGGCCGCTCGGCGTGCTCAGAACTGTGAACGTGTTCCGGGTCCACTTCGCTTACTTCCGTCGGGGTGTCCGTTGATAGACGAGGAATTACTCCTGAAAAGGCATCAACAGGCTTACATTCAAACGTTAAAGGTTAAGCCAATTCTGTCAGCACGATATCGTATTTTTTCATGCTCTATCCTTTTCTACCGCTGAGGATTGTAGTTTCCTGAAGCGGGAAGGAAAGCTTGAGGGTTACCACACGCGGTAGCGTCAGCGATGAGGAGGCCCCGCTATTTGTATCGATCTATGAAGTGTTAGCTATAAACTGGGAGTTTTCAATTCAACAGTGGGGTGATCACGGAACTTCGGTTGCATTGCAACAAGAGAAATTTCAATCCTAATTTGAAAATTTCCACAGTTACTATGCACTGGGTGTTGAAACTGTCAAATCCATACAAAATTATGTTTCTATCGGTTGGAATCAAGTTACTTGATCGTCTAACAGGTATCTTCTGGACAGGCATGCTCCATCTTATACCACGTCACTGCTTAAGATCAGGCGAAGCGGTAGTCAAATGCTTTGTCTATAACCAATAAAAGAATGCTATATAATATTGTAGTAAAAAAATGTATACTAATCTAAGGCATGTATGATTGTATGGAGTGTATGATTCCCGGAAGGTTTTCTAATGTTAGAATGATGCTAAAGAATGATGTCCAAAGTCTCATGTTTAAGTTCGTCTAGGTAGGTACCACCACTTCGCCAGTTATTCTGCCACCAAGCAGTACTGTGCAAGCACTACTGAGTTCCGGTTTGAAAGGCACTGTAGCTGGTTAAATTACTGGGCACATGGGACTTTATGGCCTGATCTCAGTGTCTAGTAATCTGATTACCAGACTGTGCTGATGTCTCGGGATGACGTGCGCAGTGCAGTCTCACGCAAAACTTTATATTTTAGTTCCGAGTGACACTGCAACTGTTATGGGCGGACGTGTCGCTTAGCATCAGGTGAACGAATAGCTCGTCACGTCACTCGTTAACATAAAAAAAGTTCACTCATTTGATGAAACTAAAGTTATCAGTGATCAATAATATAAAAAAAAATTCAGTGTCTAATTTTTTATATAATTATTTTTCTTTGAGATTTGACATCGGATAAACTGTCATGTCGTAAATTGATTTAAAAGTCATAGATGTAGTATAGTCAGTGTAATTTACCTCTATGCCTAGAAGCGTCGAAGCCCGCAAAAGTGTCCGCCCGGCGCGGCAAGGCCGGGCTTTCGTACGTAGATGAATGTCGCTCCCCCGCAGAGCTAGTGCTTCGCCCTAGGGCTCCGCTGGGGGACCATGTGCTGCTTGACACTTCTAACGCGTCCTGGTTAGGAAGAATTACTTTGAATTTTTGAGACTTACAAAGATAAACAAAGAAACTGACAAAAAAATTTAATCGTTAACAAAATAAAGGTAGGTATGTAAAATTTAAAAGGTCCTAAGTTCACACTTATCTCTCTACTGCCCGTCTGCAATAAAGTTTGACTGCTCTTAAGTTCACCCCTATTCCTATAGGCCCCGGTTTCTCGTACGTTTGTCATAGTCGTGTCTAGTCGGACAAAAAAGCTTGGCTTGAATATCCCAAGCTTAGCGGTATGAAATCTTAGGTACTTTGCCTATTGCCTGTTCCTATCTATAATGTCAGTTTCTATTAGGAATGTTTATTAAGATAATCACGGTATTTTTCTTGCACCGATGTGGCGTGGTGGTTACTTTTGTAACATATTCATTATATCAATTGTAATAAATTATATACATTGTAAAAGACAGTAGAAAGAAGAAAAAAATACATCACTGTACTGCAAAATTTACCTTTTCAGCGCCATTTGGACAAAGATCGATTTATGAAATTCATGAAGATGCATTTATTTAATGTTTTTTTTAAACTACCACTACTACTATATAACCTCCTTTTTTAAACTTTACCACAGACTCCTAGGTCCGTGCTCTTTTTTAATATATTATTTATTGTCTAGTGATTGGTTTAGGAATGATCTAAGATTAAACACAGTCTATATGTATGTTCGATTAATGACTAACCTTAACAACTCTGCAGACTTCCTGCCACAATGCATGAGTGTCCTGCGATGGTGCTGCCAGTCTCAAGTAGTCAGGAAATACCAGTCCACCGGGAAAAGCTGTGCTCATTCCTAAATCGAGAAATTGTCAAGTCAATCACTGTCAAGATAATAATAATAATTGAAGGGTTGAGAATTAAAAGGATTTAACTGACAAATTGACAGTTTCGAGAAAATTGACTTTAAACGTCAACGGCGTCATTTTTATGTAGAGTGCTTATAAGGTAATAGAAAAGGTTTATGTAAGTTTCAGTTGCTTGAAAATGTTTTTATTTCTATTTAAAATTACTAAATATAGTACTAATTCATACAATTACTGTAAAAATATAATATAATAAAAGAAATAAAGTAATATTTTTATGCTAAGCGTACTGTATTCCTGTGACAGATAAACCATTTTTAGACTTAGAATCTCGAGATTTAAGCCTCATTTCGGTACTTTGAGAATGTATTATTGAAGATAATTTCACGCTGAATCCAACGATACCCATAAGTCATTTGGTAAAAAAAAATCAGTTAAATCCTTTTTATTCTCACCCCTTCAATTGTTTGTCTTGACATTTCTATAGATGTTTTGCCAACCAGTGGAATTTTTTAGACACTTATACCTGCATCTGTGACCTGCATAGAATAAGTATGGGTCACATGATATTATTATCTAATAATAATAGCTGTAGGAACTACCAGGACCATGGTCCCACAATACCCAGACACAGAACAAGTATTTTGTTTTTTCCTGTGCACAAATAGCTGTCGCGGAAATCGAACCCGACGCCTTTGTGTTAAGAACCGACCTGCTCAACCGCCACACCACAGAGATCTTCTATGTATTATATATTTATATTAGATTTTACATAAAATATATAAAACCAATCTTCTAAATCTTTCTGGTATAACTACTTCCGAACAAATCAGTTAAAAGTAGTAAATCACTAAAAAATATTAAGGTCAGAGACAAATTCAATATTTTTTCTTGTTTTATTGTGTTTGAATTTTTAAATCTTTTTGGCATACACCTTGACTATGTGACGTTATTATAATACCCCATTCAAACATTTATCAATTGTTAACACGATCTTAGATCACTTGAAGCTTTCATTCATTCATTGCAAAAAAGATTGTAATAAAAAACGCGATTGGCTTGTCTAATAATTTTATCTACATTTTTTCTCTTTCTTTCTTCTTCTTTTAATTACTGATTGGATACATTTGACCACCAGATCACTTATTGGTAAATGACAACGCGATCCACAGTAGACCACATTGCATAAAAGTAGAATAGCTACTCAGTACTTCCTCTTGTTTAATCTTTGTCAATTTTGGATAGAGAAAAACAAAACACAAAATTACTATTCCTCCGATTCACAATGTTTATTAGTATGGAAGAGTTTGTTTAAAATTTCGGTAAAGACCATGGAATGCGCATACTTATTCTTGCAAGTAACTCTGTATGTAGAGCAAATGAGACAACGCTCTACTATGCCGACTATCTTCCTGCGAGTGACAGAGACGATGCTCTACCAAACCGATTATATCATGTTTTATTTATAGCTAGGTACCTGTATTAGGTATATCCAACATGGATGTCCCCGTATGTCCGACCATTTTCATGTGCAGAGCCATTTTCTCTTCCAATAACGTTGCCTGCTCCCGGTCCTTGCATCTTAACGCATCTGCAACGTAAAATAAACCTTGTATACCTTAATTTTAAACATAAATTCTGTTGTGAGAAGATTATGGTTCAAATACTATATTTTATGGTATTACGAGTAGGTATATAAATAAATGTTAGCATGCTATTTACAATGTACTGTGGTCCGTTACAACTATGACAATAAGGTTGTTTTTACAGCATTATTTTATACTACCTAACCAAATTCAAAACTTTATGCTGTCGTCCCTTTTTTATCAATTTAAGATAAAAATCAATATATTATTATTATTATTATTAGCTGTCAAAGTAATTAACTACCTTTATTATTTTTTCAGAATCCATCTATTAACGTTATTAATTTAATCAAGCAAAAATTATCATAAGTCGATAGCAAATGCATAATTCCCTACACAGCTCAAATCTTATCCTACCCACTTAGCCAATTCTATAATAATAAAAGATTTGTCCTGACATACAGATGTCAATCCAAACCACTGAACTTAGAGACTTGTTTATTAGAGGGTGTCTTCCTTTAATGGCGTAAGGGTCTATGGTAAGAAAGGTGTAATGAAAATTGAACCCTAAGGATCAAACGGTGTGTTAAATAGAAAGATTGTAGAAGGAATGCGGATGAAACCGCGACGTCCTGAATGTAAATTAGAATTTGATTTGGCTTTAATTATTATTTCCAAAAATTAACGTCTAAATAAAATTTAAGTACTACTAACAATTTAAAATCGTTTACTTTTACTCCAAAGTTGTAGAAAATATTCATTTAAACACTGTAGCTTGGTTGAAAATTGTTATTTTTTTCTAAATGATGCAATTAACTATTTAAATAATCTAGATGTAAAATTATATTCATAATAAAGAATCACAAATCTAAAACACCGAAAATAACTAAACACTCATGCAAACATCTATAGAAGTTCAGTGAAAGTCACCTTCTATGTGCCACCACGGTGTCTCATCTGTACAACCGATAAAAACACTGTTTAAGAATACTGCGCAGTGTACAACAAACACCAACTATTGCAATGCCCGTCTACACTAAATTCTATTGAAACACACCGTAGGCGCGGTTTTTCAATTTATACACGGTGGAATTTAATTCGCTCTTTTCCTTAACTGTATGTACAGACCATGCTATAGAATATTCGTACAAGGTCCAATTTAAAAAAATTGGTTTTGTGTTAGTATTAAGTGTCTCCTAAAATAACTGCATGACAGCCGAAATGTCTATTTAACGGTACACTCAGCGCGGGCACCAGCTGAGTGCTTTGTTAATGTTTCGTAGGCAATAAAACACCTGCGTTGTTCAATGCCGCAAGGCTTTTCTTTAGAATTTAAATTTGATAATACCTAGATTTAAGTTTTATTTCAAATTTACTTTTATTTAGTTATATGGGAGCGTTCTATAGCATGGACTGAATACATACATGGAACGAATTAAATAATAAATTCCACATTGTATATATAAAAGAAAGTCGTGTTAGTTACAATATTTATAACTCAAGAACGGCTGAACCGATTTGACTGAAAATTGGTGGGGAGGAAGCTTAGAACCAGGAGACGGACATGGGATACTTTTTATTTTTATTTTTTATCCCGTTCGACCGCGTTTTACTAATTTACTCGTGCGAAGCCGGGGCGGGTCAACTTGTAATCAGATAAAAGCTATTCATTGAATAAAACAAAACACAGTGAAAATAAAAAGTGAATTTTGTAAAGTGAACACTGCATAATAATGGTACTTTCATTTTAGTCACATTATAATTTGTTAGTTGAATAACATTTATCCACTGAAAAATCGCACCTTAGTCAAGCAAAAATTTCCCCCCGGGTTCTACGTTTGTTCAATTCGTGAAAAACACCAAATATTGAACTCTAATTGGTTACCTGTACATTATTGGCTATTTTCAACCAATGGTGTGTTGACATGACACGAGTTTGACCAACGTACGAGAAACCGGAGGCTAGAGAGTGTGAACTTACGATCTGTCAAACTTTAGTGCACACGGGCATGTGACACTAAAATACAGGCGTGCATGCTGAAATCGCGTACCGATTTCTTGCTAGTACATACATAAATGTTAGAGTGAACAAGCATTATGCGGCGGTCGAGGCAACAAATAGATCTATAAAAACTAGTGTCTCCGTGACCTTAGACCGTAAACCTTCTTTATTTTATAGTAAAACCTGTTTACGCACTCTTGACTTGTGGAGTAAGCTGGTGAATGTGTAACGAGGCGAAAGGAAGTTGAAAGATGTTAATTAACGTAGATCTCCATTGTCAACATAACAAAGTTAAAATAATAATAATAATAATAACGCCCAACGATCACATACATAGATCCTAGACCCTAACTAGGATTCCTTGTGTCTAGAGACCCAGTACTAATAATATACTTTAAATTTGTTTTATTATGTGGCTATGTCCAATAATCATAACGAAGTCTGAATAATATCGTTTCCTCGTTCCCACCGCAATCAAAATGCAGTGTAAGAGAACTAGAGAGGCGTCTTACTCGTTTGGTTTTAGTGCGATTATCACAATACAATACGATACAAAAAGTCTTTATTGTACACCAGAAAAAAAAAACAATTACAGATGATTGAAACTTAGAGCTTTAGTACAAAGAGCGGACTTCGCTAAAAGCGATCTCTTCTAGTCAACCTTTGGATGGAATTAATTATTGGAGAGATAAAGGTCGGTATTTAAACAAATTAAGTAAAATTGAGATAAATGAAAATTAATAAAAATATTATAGATACGTATTTATGTAATGAATCACACTAATATTATTATTTTAATTATATTATTATTATAAACGCGAAAGTTTGTATGTGTGTGTGTGTGTGTATGTTTGTTACCCCTTCACGCTCAAACGGCTGAATGGATTTGGATGAAATTCGGTACCAAGATAGATTATACACTAGATTAACATATAGGCTACATTTTATCCCGAAAAAGTGACATTTTCCCGTGGTATGAGTAAATAATTAAAATATTTTTTATACGCGGGTGAAACCGCGGGGCGCAACTAGTAAACAATAAATCAATCACACAATAAATCACTTACCAGTAATCAGTCTTATATTCTCATGTCTAGCTTCAAGCTGCTTTTGCCTTTCCTCTGCAGAGGTCGCTAGCGCGCCCGCTTCCGCTTCCGCTTCCTCTTCCGGACAGTTTTGTACTGCCGCCCTGGAATAGAGAATTTAATTGATATTCCGATTTATAGATAGATAGATAGATAAAACTCTGTATTGAAACAATATTACAGGAACAACTGACAAGCACAAACTTAAAAATTGTGTCACAATATTAATATTAGGCTTATCTTATCTTACCGATTTTAGAGTGTGGTTATTAATTAAAAAAAAAACAAGACTAGGCTAATTTTTTAATACGATTTCACCTAATGGGACGATGTGGTCTAAAAATGGAGCACGTGTAAATACTGCAACTGTTATGGGCGGCCGTGTCGCTTAACATCAGGTGAACGATTAGCTCGTCACATCTTTCATCAACATAAAATTAAAGTAAAATTAATCTATTGTATAATAATATAATAACGCCCAACGATCACATACATAGATCCTGGACCCTAACTACGATTCCCTGTATTTAGGGACCCAGAAACTACGAGGACCATTGTCCCACAACACCCAGACACAGAAAAAATATTTATGCGCTTTTTTTCTCTACACAAATACTAGTCCTGCCTCGGGAAACGAACCCGCCACCGGGTTATGAGTCGACCTGCTCAACCACCGCACCATAGAAGCTATCATGAATAGATAGATAGATACATAAAACTCTTTATTGAAACACCACATTACAGGAACAATTTAAAGGCACAAACTTAAGAATTAAGTGTCACAATGGGTGGTCTTATCGCTTAAAGCGATCTCTTCCAGACAACCCAACCAATATTACAATATTAGTAAGAATATTACCTGGAGTTTTGGCGGGAATGCGAAAAAGATTGCGTCACCGCATGGTATTATTTTCCAAAACTTGTGTTATTTTCAGTGTTAGTGCATAAAATTGGTGGCATTCTATTCGTTAAGTGCTGGATTACAGGCGTGAGTGTGGGAAAATGGTATAATGTTGGGGAAACGTTTCTCTTCGTGTTGTTTCCAAAACTCATTTAAGCTTCTGGTAAAGCTGCCACCACTTTACTAGGAGTATGACTTTGACTGGGCTATGACTTGACTTGAAGACTTCGACTGTGACTTGACACATATTTGCGTGAAATATCATTAACTTAATGAATTATTAATTACTTGACACTGGCTAAATACACAATAGTGTAAAGCCAAAAAGAAAAAAATTACCTGATGGAATGTATCCATTCGTGTATCGCCTTGGGCCGGTGGACCCTGAGCTCGAACATCTCCGGCTCGCTCGGCCCGCTACATATGAGGTACAGCCCGCGGCCCTCGGCGCCCGCCTTCTCGCGGACCAGCAGCTTCACTAGCGACACTACACCCGTCTGGAACAAAATACTTACTGGTCGATGGGGAGATCGCTTTCGGGGCGAGTTGGCTGGACTGCAGGCGCGACCCCGGCACGGCGGACGAGGGCTCACGGGGGTTTTTAGTGGGTTCGAGTCCCACATACCTCATAATTTCACTAGGTGGTAGGACTTTTCTGCAAAGTTCGTCTAGGTAGGTACCACCGCTTTGCCAGTTATTCTGCCGCCAAGCAGTAGTGCGCAAGCGCTACTGTGTTCCGGTTTGAAGGGCACTGTAGCTAGTGAAATTACTGGGCAAATGAGACTTTATGACCTAACCTCACAGTTTTGTAATCTTATTACCAGACTGTGCTGATGTCTCAGAATGACGTGCGCAGTGCAGTGTCACGCGAAACTATATTTTAGTGTTTCAAGTGTCACTGCAACTGATATGGGCAGTCGTGTCGCTTAACATCAGGCGAGCGGCTTGTTCGTCATGTCATTTCGAAACATAAAAAAAAAAAAAATACCTCCTGCCACCACCCCCGTGGGTGCAGGGAAATGCGACGGCATTTCCCCCTTCAAAAAAAAGGATCACTTTAAGCGACAAGGCCACCCACTGTGGTAACTTATTGTCTATATTTTTAAAAATACTTATGAAGTACCGTTTGGTGATTGGCCTGATAGCTAAATTGGTAGTAAGCTATCTGAACTTTAGGTCGTAGATTCGATTCCCACTCAGGATGAATTTGTGATGAACATCGATGTTTGTTCTGTGTCTAGATTTGATACTATATTCTATGTATGTACTTATAAACAAAAAATATCTAAGTATTGTATCAGTTATTTGGTTTCCCATAATACAAGCTTTGCTTAGTTTGGGGCTAGATAGCGATGTGTGAAAAGTCCACACATATTTATATTGTTTATATTTATTATTTTGTGTGTATTTTGATGAGCCATAAACATAAATGGGTTATAGGTGATAATCCTCTACTGTTAATTTTCCCGTTTACGGCAATAAAGCATTACAATACAATACGATACAATACGCTTTATAGACACCAAAAATAAACATGTAGAAAATAGAATCAAATAATAAGATAGGTACAATGGGCGGTCTTATCGCTAAGAGCAATCTCTTCCAGACAACAGAGTATTCTTCTATTCTAATATATTTTGAATCTACGAACTGAATGTTGAAACAAAAACGGGTAAAGACGTTTTTGAGCATTTAATGTAAAATATACTTGAATATGAAAAATATATTTTCCAGACCTCGCTTTACAACACCTTTAATTTTACAAAAATAAAACCTCTATTATAACTTAATCCAATGTCTCTTAAAACGATCAAACTATAGGAATTAATGTGAAAAGGTAATATAAATAAACGGGATTGAAAGTCGATATTCAGCATTATTGCTAACAAGTCAAAGCGCAAATTACATCAACACACAACCACAGGACGTAATAATTCACTCATACTTACACCCACCTTATTATCAGGTGTGAAGAAAGTGTATTTGTTGTTGTTATCGTGAAGGAAGAACAGCACATCGGTTAGTACGATCACGAGCAATGTTTGCATCTTGCTGCGGCCCTGCATTAGTGTCGCTACGCCTTCAAATCTGAAATAAACCAGTAAATAACACCTTTACAAAACAATAAAATATTTAAAAAACGGGTGTGTTTTAGACCAAAAGACTGAAGTAAAACACTTAGCTCGTTACAACACGTTTAGATCCATCGATCGGCCGGTATAAATTTGATTTTTCCATTGTAAAATGTTAATGTCTCCATGTTGACAATTGAAGAGTTGAGAATAAAAAGGGTTTAACTGTCAAATTGATAGTTTCGAAAAAATTGACTTCAAACTTCAACGTCTTCATTTTTACGTAGAGTGCTTATAAGGTAATAGAAAAGGATTATGTGAGTTTCAGTTGCTCGAAAATGTATTAATTCTATTTTAAAATAATAAATATAGTACTAATTCACACAATTACTGTAAAAATATAATATAATAAAATAAATATAATAATGTTTTTATGCTAAGCGAACTGTATTCCTGTGACAGATAAACCGTTTTTAGACTCAAAATCTCGAGATTTAAGCCTCATTTCGGTATTTTGAGAATGTATTATTGTAGATAATTTCACGCTGAATCCAACGATACCCATAGTCATTTTGTGAAAAAATCAGTTAAACCCGTTTTATTCTCACCTCTTCAATTGTAAATTGTAATTTTACCAAACATACCGACATAATAATTTAAAAAAAAATACTTTATGTTGACAATAGAGATCTACGTTAACCAACAACTTTCAACTTCCGTTCGCCTCGCCAGCTTACTCCCCAAGTCAAGCGTGCGTAAAAAAGTTTTAGTAGGTGTAACTAGCATTATTATGCAAGAATAAGAATAACCAAAGTGCACAAATGTCGTAAAAATAACAGTGGAGCTGTATTCTTAATTTTTTTTGATGGTATGAAGATTTAATTTTTTTTTTATCTTATTGAATGATGTGACGAGCTAGTCGTTCACCTGATGTTAAGTGACACGGCCGCCCATAACCGAACAGTGTCACTCGGAACTTCAACATATAAAGTTCCGCATGCCTGCTGCACTGCGCACATCATCCTGATACATCAGCACAGTCTGGTAATAAGATTACTCGACTGTGAAATCAGATCATAGTCTCATTTGCCCAGAGTTTCACTAGCTACATTGCCCTTCAAACCGGAACACAGTAGTGCTTGCACACTACTGCTTGGCGGCAGAATAACTGACAAAGCGGTGGTACCTACCTAGACGAACTTTGCAAAGTCCTACCACCTAGTAAATTGCCTTATTTTTCTTCATCACCATCATCATCGCCAACATCATCCTCGCATTCATATATGTATAAGGTTTTCAATGTAACTTTGACTCTTTTTTTACTTACTTTAAGCTTCTATTTCCCTGTAATATGTCGCTCTTCTTGAACTTGCGTCCGCGAAAGTTCGCGAACGACTTAGCGTCTATCCGGTGGTAGATCTCCAACTTTCTGTCTTCACGCTCCTTGGCTGCCACTTGGTTGTCCACGTCGACTAGGATTTCCTAAACATAACATATTAACGTTTAGTCGCATAATTGACTAAAAGGGTTGGTAAAATGTTCAATTTGCGGAGTGTCCACGAATCAGAGTTTTTGGAACTTTAGAGTGCGCCTAAAGCCAGTAAAATGTTGCGAAACGATAATATAAAATGTTCACTTGAAGTTGACCCGCAATAAATGATGACGAATAAGTATTCTTTCAAGAAATAAAAATGTTGTAAAAATAGCAAACTTATATCTTATTTTATCTTCGTGATTATTTTCTACGAACTTCTGCCCGCAGCTTCGCCCGTGGCGTGGCCTATGGGATAATAGTTCAGCCACCCATTTCATCCTCTTAAGGGTGGAATTTCGTAAAATCCTTTCTTAGCGTCGTAACATCATAATATCGTAACGTCATAACGTCGTAACATCATAACGTCGTCCTACGTCATAACATCTACCTGCATGCCAAATTTCAGCCCAATCCATCCAGTGGTTTGGGCTGTGCGTTGATAGATCACTATGTCAGTCAGTCAATCAGTCAGTCACCTTTGAGTTATATAGATAGATAGATAAATAGATAGATAGAGAACTCTTTATTGTTCCACTAATGAAATATAAAAATATCAAGAAAAACTTATAAACTAGTATATAATATATTATTTAGTATAAAATATATTATTTTCTATTAAGAATTTTTTTATATTTTAACGTCGAATTTTTTTTTTTTTTTTTATGTTAAAGGGAACAAACAAGCGTACGGCCCACCTGATGGGAAGTGGTCACCGTAGCCTATGGACATCTGTAACACCGGAGGAGGTGTCACCGATGCATTGCTTACCCTGTAGGACTCTTTTAACCCTCCTTTTAAAGAACTCTATGAATTCTTAGAATTTAGCTACATATACTTTTTTGACCTACGAGTCAGTCCTTGTAAAAGCAATTATATGTTTAACACACCCAATATAAGTAAGGGATAATATAAAAATAATATAATAATAATATGTGTGGACATCTCACACAACGCCATCTAGCCCCAAACTAAGCAAAGCTTGTGCTATGGGAACCAGATAACTGATACAATACTTAGACACTTTTTGTTTGTAAATACATACATAGACTTATATATAATATAACATCCAGACACAGAACAAACATCGATGTTCATCACACAAATGTTTGTCCTGGGTGGGGATCGAACCCACAACCCACAGTTCAGAAGGCAGGGTTACTACCAACTGAGCTATCGGGCCAGTCTAAGATAAGGATAGGATATGAGTATTCCGGTGAAAACGTATCGGGAGCCACTTGAGACCACACACTACCTACAACAAAATTGAGACATGATCATGTTTGGAGATGGAGACCGAAAATTTTAACGCAGAAATTTTTAAGCTTATTCAGCTTGTCTTCGTTAAGATCTAAATAATCGTCTGCATGGTCAAAATAGGAAGATGGAGAAATGGTGCAAACGAAACTTTGGTAGAAGCAAGCAAGAAATAACGCAGTCTATTGAGAGATGCTCGTGACGCAATCATCTTTAGGTTCAATTGACTAGCCCGATAGCTCGATACGACGATACCACCTAGTATCACCTACCGTCTGAGTATTGTATCAGCTATCTGGTTCCCATAGCACAAGCTTTGCTTAGTGTTGGGGCTAGATGGCGTTGCGTGAGATGTCCCACATATGATTATGATTTTGACATGATTGCAGTTGATGACCCCAGGACAAACAATTGTTGATAATCACACTAATATTCTTTACCTTAACGCCGCATAGAGCTTTCTGCAATAACTCTCGTTCATTGACATCGTCGCCTCCAGTCTTCAACAGAGGCTCTAATAGCAGCGGATATTTGGTCAGCCTTTGGGCGACGAATAACACGCATTCTGGTACACCCTGGAAAATTCACTTGGATTTATAATCATTTTATTTTATTCCGAAATGCTAGCAACATAGATCGATATAAGTAATATCAGAAAATCCATTATTTTAAATTTTTTTAATCCATTAAAAAACTGTTTTCCACATCCAACATGGAAAACTGGAAAGGCATTTTAAGTTTCGCCTATTTTTGTACTCCGTAGCTTTCTAACAGAGAGACCGATTTCAATGCCCGATTTCATTGACTGGCCCGTTTGCTAAGTTGGTAGTAAACCCTACCTTCTGAACTGCAGGTTGTATTAAATTGACTGGCCCGATAGCTGTTGGTAGTAACCCTGCCTTCTGAACTATGGGTTGTGGGTTCAATTCTAACCCAGGACAAACATTTGTGTGATGAACATAGGTGTATGTTCTGTGTCTGGGTGTTATATTGTATTCTATGTATGTATTTACAAAAAGTATCCAAATATTGTATCAGTTATCTGCTTCCCATAGTACAAGCTTTGCTTAGTTTGGGGCTAGATGGCGTTGTGTGGAATGTCCACACATATTTTTATTATTATATTAAATAAAATATACAGCGTTTTTTTTCTTAGAAAACCTGTTAAATCGGGATGATTAACTCATCACATCACTCCTCAGAAAATAATTCAATTAAAACCATCACCAACAAACTTTACATATGTTGTTGTCAACCTCTACCTGACATATTATAATACTAGCTGCCCCGCCCCGGCTTCGCACGGATGAATTAGTAAAACGCAGTCGAACGGGATAAAAAGTATCTTATGTCCGTCTCCTGGTTCTAAGCTCTCTAAGCTGGTCCCCACCAATTTTAAGCCAAAGCCGTTCTTGAGTTATAAATAGTGTAACTAACAATCATTTTATTTTAAAATAGATGTGTATGTATAAACACAGTTCATAAATCCAATGTTCACCTTTTTCCTGAGCATAGGGTTTTGTTGGCACTTCCTTATGAACCTCGCGAGGCGCGGCTCCCTTGTGCAACATTCTTTGAACACTTCCACCGCGTCGCGATGCCGGGAGCAGAATTCACCTGAAATCAAACACGATTTGTCAGAACGTGGTTTCACCCGCATCCTAGTGTGAGATTTAGACACTCACACACAATTCACAATGTCAAAATATATCAAGCATATAATAATATCACCTCCTCACCTTTTTCACCCCCTTCCCATTTCACCCTTTTCACGTCATAAAAGGAAGAAACAGTCAGGACACAGCCTTTTATTAATATTACTAGCATAGACAAAATAAGTCTAGAACTTATTATGTGATATGCAATAAGATTGATATATATGAAAGTAATAAATTTCAAATTTCAAAATTTATCCTTTTGAACTTTATTCGTGACCGGTTTCACCCGCGGATAAAAGTATTTTAATTATTTGCTCATCCCACGGGAAAATTCCACTTTTCCGGGATAAAATGTAGCCTATATGTTAATCCAGTGTATAAGCTATCTTGGTACCGAATTTCATTCAAATCCATACAGCCGTTTGAGCGTGAAGAAGTAACAAACATATACACATACACACAAACACACAAACACACATACAAACTTTCACCTTTATAATATTAGTGTGAAGTGGAATTTTCTTCTCGATGGTGTAAAGAACGTCGGTTCAAAGTTTCATGGAAATCGGTTTTGTCGTTTCGAAATAAAAACTGTACAAGCAACCATACAAGTACCGGCTGTAAATAACGCACGTCGAGCTAAAGAGGGAGATAGTCAGCGTCGTAGAGCATCGTCTCTGTCAGTCACCAGTCAGCACATTATATGACGTTTCGCCGCTCTAGCGCTCCGGGTGGCGCTAGGCTCGGCTCAGCTTTAGACCAAGAAGTAAATCTTCTTTAGTTTAGCTCCATCTATCGGCCGGTATAACTTTGTTTTTACTTTGTTTAATGTTAATATCGCCTTTTACCGAAAATACCAACATAATAATAATTGTCACAATAATATAATTTGTCAGCCTCTGTGATGTGGTAGCTGAGCAGATCGCCTCATAGACCGGAGGCGGCGGGGTCGATTCCCGCGACAGGACAGGTATTTGTGCACAGAAAAAAAGCGCAAATACTTGCTCTGAGTCTGGGTGTTATGGGACCCAGCGTCCTCATAGTTCTTGGGTCCCTAGATACAGGAAATCCTAGTCAGGGTCCGGAAACGGAAATTGGGAAATTGAAAGTTGTTGGTTAACGTAGATCTCCATTGTCAACATAACAAAGTTAAATATGTGTATAATAATAATAATAATATCGCCCAACGACCACATACATAGATCCAACTTACACACCAAATTAAGCGTGCGTAAAGAAGTTTCACTTCAAAAAGAAGTCAGCTGGTATTTCAAATGACTTACCATAAGCGGCTTTCAGTTTCTGCTGCGCCGGCGGTGCAAAAGTCTCAGCTAATATATCAGCGACCGTCGCGACCGTCGGCGCATATCGCTGTCTCTGTCTTAACTTGAACAACAGAGCAGCATGGAGAGTCCATAGCTCTTCGACACGAGGGAACATTCTGGAAACTTGGGCGGCTGACACACCGGCGAAACGGGTCATGCCTTCCGCGAACATCTACGAAGGGAAATGGATCTTGAAGCCTTGTGGTTACGGTCGCTTTTAGGTCAGTGTACATTTAAAATAATGGTGATTACATGGAGATGCTAAATTGAGTCGAAAACTTATTTGTGTTAAAGTCAGTTTTAGATTGCTCGATTTTAGGTAGTTATAGAAAATTAACTGGTGTTCTAAGATTAATATAGAGTCCAAATGTAATCAGATCACTATTTCATACAATGGAACGCTGTACAATATAAGCTAAATCAAACTTAATAACTCAGTGTTTCGATCTATTTTAGACTACCGACATAAACTCCAGAACACTGTTCAAAGAAGGAAAGGTAAATTGAATTTTAACTCTTCAAAGTTATGGTTGATTCTGCAAATGCTTTATTACCTTTTGCATGAGTCGTATTGTGAGACAGTGATGTTTTTCCGTCAATATCAACTCGTATATGTGTTCTTGCCTCTTTGTCTCCCTGTCTCCTAATTGCCTGAAATAATAATGAAAAATAAAATACATTAATTGTACTGGATTTATGATTATTTGTTTGTGTGTGGTCTCAGTCACTCGAGTCAGTCTGGAACTAGCAATCGCGTTGTTTACTTCATGGTGACAGCGATAAATCAAAATTAATAGTTAAAATCTTTTCGAAGAGTGTAAATAAAGTAAAAAAAATAACAAATCGTAAAATAATAGAGCACGTTAACCTTGGACGGAGGAGCGGCGAGACGCGCCGACGCGTGGCGGTGGTGGCTAAGGCAATTTCATGTTTTTATTAAAGTATAGGGAGTATACAAATAAAACTGACTTACAAGCCTGTCTATTGATAAATCAGATCGGGTGTTTTAAAATCAAGGGTAAATAGGTTATTTTTGGGTAAGCGAGCTCCACCTTCGACCTCATCGTCACTTACCATCAGGTGAGATTATGTGAAGCGCAAACCCATCGAAAAAATATTGTACGTACTTAGCGAGTCCTTTAGGCGCTCCAGCTGCCCAAGTGTCAGGCTCGGTCAGTCCAAGGCCGAGAAGCGACGCTTCGTCACCCAGTTGATCTGGGGTGAGGTACACTTCTGGCCATTCTGTCACGCCAGCGTCGTCTGATGCACTGGAAGGAAATGCGGGGTGTCGAAATAAAGGTATTCACTACAAATATTAGGTCTTTACCTATGAAATTGCCGTTTTGTTTGAAAAAAGTTAAAGTATTTTTTTTTCGAACTTATTTATTTCTTTTATTCAAAGTAATCACCCCTGCAATCAATGCATCTTTGCCAACGCTGTGGCAGTTTATGGATGCCCTTCTTGAAAAAATCAGCAGGACGGGAGACAACAAACTCTTCAGAGGCGTTTTGTACTGCCTCTCGGGAATTGAATTTTTTTCCCGCTAAAAAGTGGTCCAAATTTTGGAAAAAGTAATAGTCGGTAGGCGCAAGATCTGGTGAGTATGGCGGATGAGGGAGAGCTTCCAAACCCAACTCATGCAGCTTAGAGACGGTCTGTTGTGCAGTATGGGGTCGCGCGTTGTTTTGAAGTAGCAGTGGAGACGACCGATTGACCAAAGCTGGTTGCAGACGTGCGAGTTTCGCCATCATTGTGGTCAGTTCTTCAATGTACACATCTGCAGTAATGCTCTCGCCGTTTTGTAAAAAGCTATGATGAATCACACCAGCACTAGACCACCAAACTGTGACCATCACCTTTCTAGGGGTCATTTTTCGTTTTGCACATTGCTTTGGTACCGAACCAGGATCTAACCCACTTGCTGAGCGCTTTCGATTGTCAAAAAGAGTCCATTTTTCGTCGCACGTAGCAATTCGGTTCAAAATTCCTTCATTTCTGTGCCTGTTAAGCAGCGCAAGGCAAGTCTCGACGCGTACGTTGCGCTGGCGATTGTTAAGTTCGTGGGGCACCCATCTATCAAGCTTTTTTATCTTGCCAATCTGTCGCAAATGGACCAATATTGTTTTGATGCTAACATCAAAAGCTGCTGCCAGCTCAGCTGTAGATTGAGATTCATCAGCTTCCACAATCGCCTTTAATTCATCATTGTTGACCAAAGTTTCCGGACGATCACGAGGTTCATTTTTCAAGTCAACATTCCCAGAACGGAACCGAGCAAACCAATAACGGGTTGTACGTTCGTTTGTACAGTTCTCTCCGTAAACGTCGTTGATGTTACGTGTCGTTTGTGCCGCGTTGGTGCCACGACGGAACTCATATTCCATAATTACACGAAATTTCAAAGTATCCATTATGAGGAAAAATGTTGAAATGTAATGAAAATACAACGCTAATCAATAAACAAAAGACTTATATTGTAAATAGAATGTCATATTTTTAAAACAAAATTAATTTGAATTTAGAATTCATAGCCAATCAAAACTTTTTTTGTTTGAAAAAGTCTGTACTGCAATATGGCAATTTCATAGGTAAAGACCTATTATGTACTACTATAATATTAGGTGGTAGGAGTTTTCTGCAAAGTTCGTCTAGGTAGGTACCACCGCTTTGCCAGTTATTCTGCCGCCAAGCAGTAGTGGCAAGCACTACTGTGTTCCAGTTTGAAGGGAACTGTAGCTAGTAAAATTACTGGGCAAATGAGACTTCACAACCTGATCTCACAGGCGAGTAATCTTATTGCAAGACTGGGCTGATGTCTCGGGATGATGTGCGCAGTGCAGTGTCATGCGAAACTTTATATTTTGAAGTTCCGAATGACAACTGTTCTGTTATGGGCGGCCGTATCGCTAAACAATATTCGTGATGCACAACAATGCTTATGTACAGCTCTTTAAGTATTATCTAAACTGTATCCGAATTCTTTGCAGCAATTTAGATTAGAGAGCACTATTAAATTTTGTTTCTGAAACCTTGTCTATAAAAAAATTGTACATAAAGATCACGTGAGTTCGGAAGCGTACGTCATCGACGCTCTGATTGGTTATGCTGCTTTTTGTTACCAGTACCGCGAAATCATTACTCCCCAACTATAGTACATTACCTGTAGGAAGCCGAATCATCTCCATCCATTAGAACGTAAATGGAAGATACAGAGCTGAGATTCCGAAGGGTTATTTCGTGTAACTTGAATCCTTTTGCTTAAGTAAATAAACAAAATTACAATTCAAATGCTTTATGTATTTTAATTCAGTGTTTTGTTGACGTCATTTCGGGAATACCAGTATTTTTATTTATTTATGTAGGACACTATTTAACGTACCAGTGAAGTATCAGTCAAAAATACTCTGTATACGGCGATAAAATCTACGTACATAATGAAATGTACTTGGATAATAAAATCTACGTACACACAAATAGAGTCAAAGTTGTATAATTTTATTGCAAATAGATTTTTTTAATCATTTACAAGTCATTATAAGGCATATTATAAAAACATTTTTGAACAGTATACTTACTTGCTTTGATCGTGTTTGTGATCCGAGTCTTTGTCGTCGTTATAAATGTGGCCCGTGCTGAAATAAAGTAATATCAATTAAGTTAACCTACCAAAATAGTACAAAATTTGTATTATGACAACACCACAGAATAACTTTCATGTATTTTAACTTTTTAATAGACAAATTTAGTAGATACATATTGAGCTCACTATATAATTATAGTTATTCTGCGTTGCCATATGATGGACGTAAAAAGTACTAAAAAGATACAACAATGGACAGGGTTAAATTCATCCGACAGTACAAATGACTTGTATGAAACAGTAGGTTCAACTATTTTACTACGTTTTAATGTATTTTTAAAAATAAGTAATTTAGATCCAATTTTTGCTTTGATATTATGTTTCTTTAGTTGAGCGAAGCCTAAATAATAAGAAGAAGCGATTTATAGAAAAGCTTATTAGATTTTATTATTTAATATAAACATGCAAGTTTCAAAGTTTCAAACTAAATTAAATTTATTTTCATCACAAAACAGTAGAAAATACATTGTCTATTCAAGGATAACAGGGTTGAATAATTGAATTGGTTGTACGCTAATGGGTTTCAATTAACTGTTAGCACATGCTATCAAAACAAACCAATTATCATGGTTTAGCTGATAGTTGTCTATCAAATAAAACCCATCATTTGGTAACCAATTCCAGAAATGAGTGCTGTTTGCATATTTCCTAATTTTAAACATTTATTATATACATATTATATTTATTAAACATTTGTTTCGATGTATCACTGCATCTACACATATAATAAAAACGTATATAATAATCCTAGTTTTAAAAGGATCTAACAAATTAAACGACACCTTGAAAAGACAACCTGAAAACCCAAATTCTAACAGCAGTAATAAACGAAAATCAACCTTAACATCAACCAAATAGGATAACACTACAACAACAATACTTTCAAGAGAAATCCCAAACTACCTTCAATCGAAAGATAGAAAGATACACAAGTAAGGCGTCGTGGATGATTCGAGAACAAATCTAGAAGAGGTCATGATGTTACGCGATATAAAAAAAAAAATAAAAAAACATCCGTCAAAAATGCGTAAAATACTGTATTATTTGCGTCAAGCCAACTCTGTAAGCAGCAAGTTTTGTATTGCAAAATAAAATTTACATACATACTTTTTTTTTACATCTTCGCACGGTCAATTTATTTTCTGCTTTTAGATATATAAATCCTTAAGATTTAATTGCTTGAATAAATAATTGAAATAAATATTATATCCGTCTCACTTTCACATAGGTATTAAGTTGCGTTTACTCATACGAAACCCAGAATCATTATGCCAAATGTTGACGACTATTTGCAGCTTAAACATTATCTGGGACTAAAGGTCGCCCGACCTTTTTTGACACGCTCAATTTTAATTTCAATTTTTGATCTGTACATTGTCTGTCATGTCAGTCTTTCAGTCACTCAAGGCTTTTATTAATATAAGATAAACGTGAGACAAGTATACACAAAACGCATAAACGTGAGCGAGACGGGTATTTACTGTAAATAGTAATTGTGTAAAATAGTTAAAAGAGAAGAATTGTCCGATTTAATAAACGCGAGTATGTACTTAACACACACATTAAGTGAAAACGACTTAGATACGGCCTAAGCAATAACCAGGGCCCCAATTCTACTAACAAAATTGTTAATCGATTGGTATAGAATCGCAGCCAAACGACAGCTTTTAGGTGTTTTCATATTCCACTATTACCAGCTGCAGTACAGTTATAGTTACGTTGAGTTGCGGCCAACGATCGACCGAAACTTCTTAAAGTTGCATTCTGCAACTCGATCGAACATGAACGCATCGCTACTCTCTATTCTACTTAATATTTGACGTACGTCGAAATATAATATACAAAGGATTTTTAGTGATTGGTATTTATCTAACCCTTTGTTATGGTATCACAAGTTACTAGCTACTCTGTACGTGGCTGTACGTTTAATCTGCGACAACGGTTCGGCTTACGTTTCAATTTACATTGATGAATAGTGGAATGGCTCTTTGGGTTATGATCGATCGGCGGTCGGAATCGAACTGTTGCAGCAACAAGATAGATAGCTTAACATTGTACATTAGTAGAATTGGTCCCCAGGCAACTGCGAAGCTAACTTCAACGATATCAACTACATGCATCCGTCTGAACGACAACCGCGTCGGAACATAAACAGAGCGAGACACAAACACAAATCGAACGATGGATGGTGTGTGTGAATGAGAGAGATAGATATAGGCATCGCGTTACTGCTTCATTCGCACAACTTACTGTACGCCCAGCTTTGTTGCTACGCGACGCCACGGGGAGTAGCATCCAGACTGCTTCTTGCTGTGTGCGTTACGAACACGAGAATACGTGTACATATGTGTGCGTAAGTTTTGTCTCTTTGTCGGTACGAGCGCGAGACGCGGGTGAAAGTAGTGAGGTTGGTTACTGTCAGGCTCTTATATAGACAGTGTACTGTACCCCTAGATCAAGAGCCCGTGACGGTCAGACCTTAGTTAGTTTATAAAAGCTGATATTTTTTCTGTGTATGTCGCTAATACAGGTATTATATCCCAGACTATGAAGTTTGGATCATGGTGGCTTTAAAAGGGGTTCATATTGTCGAATAAGGTACTTAATTGCCGCTCAAGATTTTAAAAGGTTTTGCATTCGTTTTGAAAGAATAGATCATTGCGAAATGTTATGGTGCGGCTAAACGACGTGAGCTAAAAGCGAACCGAGACAACGAGTATAAAAAAGTTACTGATTAACAAATTTTAATAATTTTTAACGTTTTACTAATTCATTTGAACACTACACGTTAAAATATTTCGAACATGGTTTTCGGTATAATCTAGACAGTATGGGGAAACTTGCTACAATTCCAATGGACACCTCAATACTTTCACATTAGAACCATAATAAAAAAGATGTACCGTTCACCGAAACAAATAACAAAATTAAAAGCTTAACACAGAAATCATAAATCATAAATCATAAAAAATCAAAAGCATAGTGTAAAATTTAGCAAACCCAAAAATAAATATATATACAAAAACGCAAACCGGAACCAGCGTATTACATAAAGCAAAAAAGTGTATTTAAAAAACATATTAATAAATATCGGTTTTATTAAATTACATACTTGTGTATCCTCATAACCTAAATGTTTAAGTTTAACTCTTCCTGTATTGTGATTAAACAATCATTTTTTACATCAGTAAGGACCCATATGTAAAGTAGATTTAAGTTACGCACACAATCTATATAAAAACTTATTCAGGCTTATGCGTCTTCACATAAGGTTAATTTAGAATTCGTTATACAAGCTTTTTGTAAATACTACTATTTTCGGGTTTTTATTGCACGCAAAGCATGTTAGCCGAAAGTTATATGAAAATTTTTGTTTGTGTGCGTGCGTCAAATCCAACATTTCTACATAGTTTCCTTACTGCTCACACTGTGCTTCTCAATCGTTAGCAAATCAAAGACAAAATGCATTAGCTTAAAAACTGCTTTCGGCATAATTTTATTAGACTCCAGTGTTGCCATTAATGAAAAAATAAAGCTGCAAAATATTGAATGCCAAAATATTCGTCTAATTTAAAACCACTGTTTATTTTTTGTTTATGTTCATTTGAAAGGAATTAGAATTTGAGATTTTTATTACATTCGGGTACTTACCTAGTTGAATTTTGTGATTGTCCAGATACAGAACTTCGTTTACTGCTTTTGCCGCTAACCGCGCTTAGTGACTTGCCGACCGAAGTCTGTAATGAATTATGAACCAACTTAGGAGATTATTATGACTCGATATACAACGATAAATGTCACAAAATATGAAGTAAGCAAGAGTAGTGCGGCACTGAACTTTGAGCCTTAACAGATGGTGATTTAAGAAGATTCTTCTGCTCGATTAGCTCTTTTCGGTCCATTTCCGGACATAAGCCTCTCCCATTTCCTGCCATTCTGTTCAGTTTTGTGCCATGGCCATGATTTTTTACCTCAAGTTCAATAAATAGGTTTTTAGAGATAGTTGGACGGGATTTGTTTTTTATGATTATTTTTTTTTTGTGCACTGCGCACTTTTTTTGTGAACCTACTTAGAATTTCATTTAATTTTTGTTCACACTGCTAAAAAAAAACTTATCCAGCAGCAATCCAGCTGAATTTTCAAACTCGGAGCATGCTGTTTTGTGTCGCATAAAAATATTAAATGTACTCACTTTTGATGTTTTCGGTTTGTTGCACTCGACGATGTAGTCTTTGCACACATTCTGATGAACCGTGTTGGTACAGTCTGGAAACAAAATGAAAAATAAAAATAAAATACCAAGTGCTTTAGACCACACGACTCAAGTAAAACTTCTTTAGTTTAGCTCCATCTATCGGCTGGTATAACTTTGTTTAGTGTTAATGTTGTCATCTTGACAATTGTAAATTGACATTTTACCGAACATACCAACATAATAATAAAAATAATTAACTTTGTCATGTTAACAATGGAGATCTGCGCAGGCCAACTTCAACGTCCGTTCGCCTTGTATTCACCAGCTTACTCCCCAAGTCAAGCGTGCGTAAAGTAGTTTTACTTCAGAAATATGTCCATTTTCGCCATTTTCATTTATACAATAGGGCTGTATATAAAATGACACTTTGGTTGGTGAAAGGCTCCAGAGCCTAGCACAATATGTGTGGACATCTCACACAGCGCCATCTAGCCCCAAACTAAGCAAAGCTTGTGCTATGGGAACCAGATAACTGATACAATACTTAGATACTTTCTGTTTGTAAATACATACATAGAATACAATATGACACCCAGACACAGAACAAACACCTATGTTCATCACACAAATGTTTGTCCTGAGTGGGAACGGCTAAAGAATGGAATGCCCTGCCTGCGTCTGTGTTTCCGGCGAAATATGACCTGGGCGTGTTCAAGAGAAGAATGAATAGGTATTTACTTGGCTAGCATGCTACACCTTCGATCGCATCGTCAATTCCCATCTGGTGAGAGCGTGGTCAAATGGTAGACAAGTTAGAAGTAAAAAAAAAAAATAGAAAGTAGAAGAAGCTTTTCAGCTACGTAACATTGATACAATTTTCAATCAAAAAACGAGGTACTGGCATCTGCAACTGCACGATTCAATCGAAATAACTGTAGTATTTTCAGTTTTGTTAGTATTCATGTTCAATTTTTGTTGATAATTTGATTGATTGATAATGTATCGGATGCAATCTATCCCCAAACTAAGCAAAGCTTGTACAATGGGAATCGGATTTTTGAAACAATACTTAGATACTTTTTGTTTGTAAATACATACATAGAATACATACAACACTCAGACACAACAAACATCGATGTTCATCATGCAAATGTTTGTCCTGAGTGGGAATCAAACCTACAACCTACAGTTCGGAAGGCAGATATATCAGGCAAAATGGTACTTACTGTCACAATAAAGTGATGGCTTATCGTCAGTAAGGATGCGTCCACACCAGTCGCAGTCGCCGCCACTGCTGGCCGCCTGCCATGCGTGTGCGGCCTTACGTGACTTGTCCTTTTTCTTCCTGAAGAATAGGCTGCCGCGTTTCCGTCTCTTTTCCGCGTGATGATCAAACGCCGCTCTGTCAGAATATATCAACACAAAAACTGAGCAAAGTAATAATTTTGATCATATATTTCATAAAACGTTCCATAATCTCTATAGATTGAACTATTTCGATTATGTTTAGTCTCATTTTCGCGTCAAACAGACACATTTGAAGTAAAAAATAGATACTTCATAAACAGTTATAGTGCAAACGTTCTCTCGTTTTCGCGCGTGAACTTTTTTTGTGTATTGGCTCACACACTTTTGTGTATAGGGGCACAGAATGCTAACGCGGCAGAAATTATTGCACGCGGTGACGTATCCCTCACATGTGTATTTAACCAGTGTCAAGTAATTGATAATTTTAATGATATTTCACGCAGATATGTGTCAAGTCACAGTTCAAGTCATAGTCTAGTCATACTCCAAGTAAAGTGATGGCAACTTAGCTTCTATGGAGTTTTGGAAACAACACGAAATAACACAAGTTCTTGAAAATAATACAATGCAATAACGCAATCTTTTTCGCTTTCCGCCAAAACTCCGCGCGTAAATTTTTAAGCAAGTCAAAGCAAGAAGACACATTTGAAGTATGTCTTATTGGACGTATTGGGAGCTTTTTATGAATTAGATGAGAATCGTCAAAAAGGACTTGACTGTTTTTAACGATGTCTGTGGCAGTATTGGGACCTTTTTATAACTACAACTATTACACGGCTAACACTCCCGAGCTACAGTCGAATAACTCGACCGGTGTTCGGGCAACATAGGTGCCCATCCTCAAGGAGTACGCGCGGCGGCGGGGGCGGCTCGGCGCCGACCGGTCGAGTTATTCGAGTGTATCTCGTGAGTGTTAGCCGCGTACTAGTTGTAGTTATGAGTACTACTCACGTCAGTTACTATAATATGAATAGCTTTTTTTTAAATAAGATGAGAATCGTCAAAAAGTTTTTTAACGATGTCTAATATATTGTTAATCTAATTTAATGCCTCAGATTACTAAATATGTTTCTACTTAACGAGCTCATAAGTTTCACTTTGCTTAAATATAACAAGAACTAGGTATAAGTTTTAATGACAACTCTCTGGACTCTAGCTTTAACCCAAAAACTTATAATAAAATTCAATAAATATAAATAAATTATTGGCTTATAATTAACTCTCTGATCGCTGGCCTTTTGGCTTCACAATAGGATATTTTAGTTAAAGATATATTGTAGTTTAAAAAACACATGCAAAAACGCCTAAAGCAAAATTAATTGTTCAAAAACGGTGACAAAAAAAATTCAAACACACCAAGCAAAGCTTGTGCTGAAGCATGCTTAATTTAACACAGTGCGTTTTCTTAGTCCGATATTACTTACATTGGTGCTTTCAGCTCATTTGTCTTTCCGCTTGTTTTACAGCTTGCCCATATTTTCACTATAAAATCCTAATATATTCTTTCAAGTACCTACTAATATTTTTAATCTCACCCAAAATCATAACCAATTTATAAATTTATTATTATTAGCGGCGTAAGAATTTTCCTAATCGGTCCAGTAGTTTCCAAGCCTATTCAATGCAAACAAAATATCAAATCTTTCCTCTTTATATTGGTTTAAAAAATATAATGTTTAATCTTTGAAAATCGACCAATCACAGCTAAGCGCCGACCAATAACAGCAGTAATAAAATAATAATAATGCCCTATATATAAATCCTGAACCATAACTAGGTTTCCGTGTGAACCCAGGAACTACAAGGACCCACAACACCCAGACACAGAACATGTATTTGCGCTTTTTTTCTGTGCACAAATACTTGTTCTGCCGCGGGAATCGAACCCGCAGCCTCCGGGTTATAATAATAATAACATTTTTATTGACTTATTTATTTATTTATTATTGTTCAATTTATAATAATTAGCTCACAGTTTATGACCAAAACGCTAACTATTTTAATGATTACTTACGTGTAAATTTAAAGTTATTACAAATAGTCCTTATGTTATCGTAAAATATGTCGACATGCTGGCACTCATGAGTGAACGCATTAAGTAGGGCCAGTGCCCGCAGCGTGGGTGAATTATTGCAGTGGTGAAACCAAACATTTTTTGTTTTTTGCTGCAGAGTTATAATTTTTGTATTTTTAATTTATAAATAAATTTTTATAATAATAATTATGAGCCAACCTGCTCGACCACGGCACCACAGAGGCTGTCAATGTATTTTTTGTACTAGATAGTGTTCAATAAATGTATTTTTCTTTCTTTTTCAGTACATTCTCCTCCCTCCATCTAGATCTGTTTCTAGAAGTTAGCTTACTTAGTTGTTTTTTAATTTCGTTTACTGTTTATTTGTTATTTATTACTTACTGTTCAAGGAATGCAAGTCGATGCAAGCCCAGATGTTCTTGATGCGCGTTGTTTCTTCGTCCAGGTGGCGCCACTATGCCATCGGTAGCGGCCGATGCGTCCTCGTCGCTTTCCGTCTCGCTCGCACCGCGCCCTGTCAGGCTGAGCGAGCGAGATGTGTATAGGACTGTCGTGATTTACTGTTCAGTGATTTTATTGAGTTTCTGTATTGCTTTATTGTATTTTTGTAACTATTTGTGATCGTTTGATTTGCTATGTTTGATGTACTGTTGTGTGTACGCTTTTATTTGTTTATAAGTCCATGAGCAAATTATCCACAAGCATCCATCTAAAATTGGCTTAAATTGAAAAAGAAGATTCTAGATTAAAACGTACCTAATAGTGTGTGTGTTTGGTATTATTCAGTACCGGCGTTTGAGTAAAGATTGACCGCGCTTTTACATTCTTAACTGTTTTGTTTTCCTTATTTCAATCACGACAGTACTAAAGTTAGTGCAAAAATAAAAATAACAACACAAATCCAATCAGTCTCTAGTAGGATCTGATCCAGTGCTATAAAAATGACGAAAAAACTACAGCCTCACTTACAAACACCTCTCAAAGTTTAATGATATTACGTAAAATTGCGCACTATTAGCTAACAGCCACATTGAGCTAATGAGGCAATGCTCTAGGAAGCCAACTACCTCCCTGTGAGTGACAGGGACAACGCTCTACAGAGCCGACTATCTCCCTGTGAGTGCCAGAGACAACGCTCTACAGAGCCGACTATCTTTCTATGAGTGACAGGGACAACGCTCTACAGAGCCGACTATCTCCCTGTGAGTGACAGAGACAACGCTCTACAGTGCCAACTATCTCCGTGTGAGTGACAGGGACAACGCTCTACAGAGCCGACTATCTCCCTGGAGTGACCGAGACAACGATCTACGAAGCCGACTATCTCCCTGTGAGTGACAGAGACAACGCTCTACAGAGCCGACTATCTTTCTGTGAGTGACACGGACAACGCTCTACAGAGCCGACTATCTCCCTGTGAGTGACAGGGACAACGCTCTACAGAGCCGTCTAACTCCCTGTGAGTGACAGAGACAACGCTCTACAAAATCGATTACCTCGATGTGTTTTTTTTACCACCGGTTGCTGTAAGTACTTATAATCGTTACTAAAATTTTGTCATTTAAATTGATCTGTCTCGTTTTCCCTCGTGACATCTCATGTCAGCAAGAAGATGACAGGACATAAGTATTGATTAAATTTAACTAACGTTTATGTGAAGCCCTATATTTTTGTTTTTAATTAATATTAGTTAATTTAAGCTGTTTATAAGTGAGGCCGTTAGAGCATAAGCGTAACAGTGCGTAAAATAAAACAATGACTCACACATGCACAATAAAAAACATGACTACCCTCATTTCTAAGTTGATTTATTTTTTGTGGCAAAGTAAAATGAAGTTGTCAGTTACATGCATAATCAACCTAGTTGTTATTTTAATGTAGTGTTAAATCCCGATGGCTATAGAAATGTATTCGAGACTTACAAACATCAAGAATATTTACCTTTATTGTTGAAATATTAATAATACGAAAATGGTCCTTCGCGCTGTATCGATGAAAACTAATGTGAAAGACGTTACGTCCTTGCAATAAAGTTTAAAATCCCTATAATTATGAATCTGCTTTATCTAGAAATTTTAAATCATGCATCCTTCTTTGAAATGTTTACCTAATCTTAACAAAATAAATATTAAACTGTTCTCATACCAGCTATAGAAAAATTGACGTCACGCGACAACATGTGAAAACTTACAAAAACCGTCCTTGCCATTTGGAATAGCACCTTTAAAGTTAACAAGTTAAGGTAGCTTACATATTGATCTGAGGCTGCGGTTGTGGCGGTTGAACAGCCGCGACGATACTCGGTGTCGACACAGACTTCTGTAGAGGCAGTCTGGGAATGAGTCTAGAACCTTCTGTGATACAAGGCGCGCCCGCGACTGCACCCGCCCTTAATGCAGCTGTTACTTTCTCGAAGTCTTTCTGTTGGAATTATTTTTTAGGTTCAATACTCAGTGAATAATCACTGTACTAAATAATATTACCAATAGATACAGGTATACTAATTATCCTAAACTTTAATCAACAAAAAAATCATGATAAAAAAATACACATTTTTTTAGTGTTAAACAACATCGCGGGCATTTGCGCGTCTATCTCGCTCGCACACTCTTGCTACTTTAGTTAACCTACCGCGGCGAGGTGCGGTGTACTTTAGTTTATTCTAAAACCAAGGCGCATTTTTTAATGTTAAGCAATGACTTGACGAGCTAACCGCTCGCCTGATGTTAAGCACACGGCTGCCCATATGCCTGACGGGCAGCCGTGTCGCTTTACAGTTTCAATGTCACTCGGAACTCTAAAGTATAGAGTTTCGCGTGACACTGCACTGCGCACGTCATCCTGAGACCAGCACAACCTATTAATAAGATTAAGTAATAAGACTGTGAAATCAGGTCATAAAGTCTCATTTGCTCAGTATTTTCACTAGCTACAGTGCCCTTCAAGCTGGAACATAGCAGTGCTTGCGCACTACAGATTGGCGGCACAATAACTGGCAAAGCGGTGGTACCTACCTAGACGAACTTACAGAAAAGTCCTACCACCTTGTATCTGTTTTACATTGAAAAACAATACTTTATTATTCAGTTGATTCTTGTTTTCTCCTTTTAATCTTTGACATTCATCTGAATTTCATCACTAAAGGATTATGTATGTATTACATTTGAGCCAGCCATACCATTTTCTAAGAATGTACTGTGACGTGTTCTTAATTCAAACTTGAAATTAAACGTTTCTATTTACCAGTACTTGCAATTATGCCGCTGAAATCAGCATGTTATAAGATCGTTTGGTTTTTATATAGTTCTAGTAGATTAGTTACTTACAGCCAGATCATTGTCATTAAGCGAGTGTGTCGAATGCCGCACCGGTCTTGGTACTTCCCCTTCCGATTCCATAGACGATAGCGATGCACTGTGCCCGTTGAGGTTGCTGAAATTGTAAAGCATATTGTTCAAACGAGACTAACTTCTAAAGTTGGCCGGGTGTTACGTTGGAGGGAGACAAACGTCTTTTAGCGGATAATATAGAAAAAAAAATTTTTACACACACTTACGTAATTATAAGGAGAATTCTTATTGGTCATATCACCTAACATTTAACATATTTGGTTTAAAAAAGAAACAAGAATATCTAGCATGAACTTATTAAAACCGGATGAATTGGTTAATTTGTGAAGGAAAAATTTGACTGATGAGCGGGGCCAATTAATCTGTTTATTACGCAACAGATAATTAAATACTATGATTACGTAAAGAAGGCGACTATGCTATAAAAATTTTGAATGAACTAAAACACTCAATCTGTTTTGGCGGAGTTACACTAGATATTCTTGTATCATTTTGTATTTACTATGAAATTTCGCGGAACAACGCTACATCCAGTAAACAGTTGCATCACTTTGTATCGCTACAACACTGCTTTGCTGCCGCGTTACACGTAATGACAACCCGGTAAATCGGGCCAATCCCTTGCACTCGTAGCTTTGTACCTAAATCGCGGAGCACGCCAGGATAGCTGATACTTACTTCCTCTGCCTATGTTGGTCCGGTAACCGAGCGCCCGGTTCGAGAGCCGCCCACGAACTTCTTCGACCTTCATCACGTCGATCCCATAGGCCCCATTGGCGAGATTCCCCTGAAGATACAAATTGTGCGTTTTAAGCCTAATCATTGTTCAGAGGCTTTGACTTAACTCTCGTGCATTTTCTGAAACGCCAAGACATCATCACCGACTACAAGTTAGTGCGGATTTGCAATCGATCAAAAAACAGCGAAGGAATACATTGCGCGGAAAGTGGAATACGCGAAAGAGCCAGCCTACGTTCTAGATGAGGAAAACATATATAGGGAGAGACAAAAGAGGGAAATAAATCGGGACAAATAGAATGAAATAAATCGGGACAAATAGAATGAAATAAAACGAGACAAATCAAGACAACGAAGAATAAAAATTTTAGAAAGGTAGGAAGGCAGGTCTAGAAATAAAAAGAAGGCGACAGAGAGAAAAAGGAAGGAAAACTCACAAACTAAATAAATCTACTTACAAACCAAATAAAAACAAATCACATCCTATAAAACTTACCGCTTCCTTTCCGGCTTTGTGGATAGAAGTCCAAATGCGTTGGTGACGAGCAATCCGGTTCTGCGACTCCATCTTTGCACAGCGACGGACACGATGTGCTCAGACGGCTTGTCCCTGTTGCCTACAACAGAACGTGGTTAATTTAGTCATTGATATTAAAGCAAGAAAACTGGGGACTTTCCTTCAAAACTCTTCAAACTCTTCAAACTGCATTGCTCCACTGATGATTAAAGCTAAAGGTTTTGTTTACTGTTCAAACCCAGCAGTTGGATCCATCCAACTATAACATTGCACTTTGCCTGTGCATTTTTTGTACTATAGCATTATTATCCAAATAATGTCCTAAAGTAGTACTACAATCCAAAGAAACCTATCTTTAACATTTCAACTTTACCAAGACTATCTCGAAAGCTTTGTATTTATCTGACCTTGATCATCCTCTCACACTGATATTAGACTGTAATTGAGTAGACAAATAGTACAAATGTTTTTTTTTTCCATAGCGGACAGGTCTACGTTTGGACACCCAACTCGCCAGATGGTAAGCAACGGTATGGCCGAAGATGTAGCACGCAAACTTATTAGAAGGTACCTATTCTATTCTGGGTGTTGTGGGACCATGTTCGTCGTAGCTCCTGGTTCCCTAGACACGGGGAATCCTAGTAAGGGCCCAGGATCCTTGTATGTGATCTTTGGGCGTTATTGTTATTATTCACTCTTGCCTTGTAGGTGTCCAGGTTATAATTTTCAGGAATAAGATGGTAAAGAGAAAGTTACAAGAGTCTTGGCTTATAAAGGCAGGGTGACTCTTTGCCGCAGTAAGACAATACCATGACTTCATGCTGGGCCATCACGTAACACGATTGCAACCAATAGAAAGACAAATTTGTATGGATTTGACAGTTTCAATACGTAGTTTACGTGCATATAGTATGTAAGGAAGTTTCTACTGTTACATTGCAATCAAAGTTTCGTGATCACCTCCCAGGTCCAATCGAAGAAAGCACACTCAAATTGAAACGTACCAATAGAGGTAATGGAGCCGCTCGCATCCGCTGCACGGCCGCATGCAGCCTCCGCAGTTGCTGCAGACTGTCATCCAGTACACCCGGACTGTGCGGGGTGACGCTTATTGTTGGTACCTGCAGGATTGACTAGACATTGTTTTGATTACTGTTGTCTTTTTCAGTAACTTCTTCTTTTATATGGATAGCAAATAACGGAATTAGCAATCTTAAAGCATTGAGTAGAACTATTCCTATGGTGTAACATAGATTTGACATGACGTATTCAACTGCCAGAATCCTAGACTCGTTGCCAGGTTGCTTTTTTATGTGTTGGTCTAAATTTTGTACTATTTTTGTAAGAAGACTCAGAAGTGGATATCGGTAAAGTCAAGTGTAAAAACGCTGTAAAAAAGCCAACAGTCCCTGATGTAATGCCATTATGATTAAGGTCACCAAATCTAAAATCCCATCGTAAACGACTACTGATTAGTTCCTAGACATAAATCCTTCCATAGTGTGCCGCATATCCTGCCCACTTCCCCAAAATATTTCCAGAACGCCTTCATTTCCGATGTTACAAACCTGAGCTCTCGCAGCGGCCATGTTTGCTGGTGGAGTGGACCGGGTCACGTGCTCCGTGACCTCGTCCTCACTGCTATCGGTGTGACAGTCCGAGCTACCGCCGCCCTCGTCTGCAATAACAAACAAATATGTAAAGTTAATAGGTTTTTGAATTGCTTAAAGACAAATTACATGATGATGATGATGCTGTATTCTGTAGGAGCAAATCGCTGAAAACGAGGTAGTACATCGCACCTAAGATGTTCGCATACATGAAACGCATCAACAGCTGAGACGACTGAGTACGTGCCTCCCCATGTAACGCCACTTTCATCATAATCACCACGCTTGGCAGGCAGCTTGGTGATAGCAGATGCTAATGTCGAGGAGAAAACTGCTGTCTAAAATCCATTCTTTGGATATTCTCATAGCCAGCTTTTACAGCACCCATAGGAAGAGATACGCTTATTATGAGACTGAGTAATTTATCCCTGATGTGATAGTTGCGCGGCAGTGCCAGCAGCCTATAGGACAATTGGGCCAACAACAGAAAATGCCAGTTTAACCACCGTCGCGCACTAATGTGTCCATTCTAACTAGTGCGGCTCCGACAGCGAATTGCGCGTAGACTTCCCTTACAACAAATATAACTATTAGAACAGTGCAGTGGTTTGGATTTACAACGACCAACGGGTCGCAGTCTACGATGAAAGGCCCGAACATCATCATCAGCTATTACACCTTTATTGATCAAGTTAATCTATCGCCAAGCATGTATCGATTCGTTGTCCGCCAACTGGCTCTATTCTTATATTGAATGGTCTATTTGTGCTTTTCCATGAACCCATTAGGTATCGAGTAATAATAACGTACAATCAGGTTATAAAAAAAACACCCTACCCAGCCAGCCGTCACATTGGCATGAAGTTACTACCACAATATTTTAAAATAAAAATAAACTCTTTATTAGTATCATAAATAAACACTGTAGCAAAACTATTCATGAGGCATTAAGACTATTCAAAGCGTAAACTAACAAAGCTTTTAATAACTAACTTTCCTCTCTCCATAACCGTGCAGATAACTCAGAATATAATTATGCAAAATAATGTTTACAAAAAACATTCAAATGCATAAAACCTAAAAGACTATCTTTTGGCAGTCCAAGTAAAAATTTGACTAAGTACTCCAATCCAATTATAGATATTTTTTATTAATTTAAGATGTAAGTTATGCCGATTGTAGGTGTAATCCTACTTTTTAAATGATTGGTAGCGTTTTGTTTGCATAAAATAATCCAATTTGATATCCGAAACACACCAAGCCTTTTCCATGCTATTCTGAGTACAATAAAAACTCAGAACGTATCTGCCACTCGGACAAAAGCAAAAGTTCCATAGTTTATGAACACGACCTCAATAAATCAACGATAAATCCACAACATGGTGTCTGAAGGAAAGGGATATTGGTTTTTAACCGGAGGTGCGACGTCTCTATATCCGTATCCGTACCAAACGCGGACGTCTTTATGTATGCAGAAGTTTAAATCGTGCTTTCTATTCTGAACACCATGAATTCAGATATTTATGATTCGCGATATTTGTTAACTGCACACTAGAGAGTGACAGTGTTCTAGAATCTACTCAATGTCTCAAATAAAAGAAACGGAAAAACCGCTTTAGAATAAAATTAAATGTCATTATTTTAGAACTTGGAAAATTACTAGGTGGTAGGACTTTACTGCAAAGTTCGTCTAGGTAGGTACCACCGCTTTGCCAGTTATTCTGCCGCCAAGCAGTAGTGTGCAAGCACTGCTGTGTTCCGGTTTGAAGGGCACTGTAGCTAGTGAAATTACTGGGCAAATGAGACTTTATGATCTGATCTCACAGTTTAGTAATCTTATTACTAGATTGTGCTGATGTCTCAGGATGACGTGCGCAGTGCAGTGTCACGCGAACCTCTATACTTTAGAGTTCCGAGTGACACTGCAGCTGGTATGGGCAGCCGTGTCGTTTAACATCAGGCGAACGGCTAGCTCGTCACGTCAATCCTTAACATAAAAAAAAAATGTGATTCGGAGTGAAGCACTAATATGTAAATAAAACTGAACATTAAATGTAAAAGCTCATGATTATGTAACATCCAAATATAAAACAACCCATCCCAGCTCTTTCAAAATCAATCAAAAACGAAATGAAAAATTCTTTATGATGACGATCCTAAGCTGGTGCTCGATTGGTCCAAATCAAATGAGCGCTCGGTATTGAGAACGATATTTCATACTAGATATTAGTTTTCAGTCGAACAACTCTATCCACGCGGATCTCAACTCTTAAAACGTCGGCTTCAGAGAGATATGAAATGAGTTCACGGGATATTGCTTCATGTGTGTTAAGAGCCGGGGTAAACTAGAGATTTCTCATTAGGAATGTGTAATTGTGTATGGCACAAGGTTCGAATTTGAAAATAGAAATTCAGATTTCATTTCAAAATTCAGAAACTACATCAACAGCCACATTATTATTAACTGGCGGCTCGTCCCGGCTTCGCACGGGTGGACATTTATTATTTACACATTAATTAAAATTTTAAAACTTTCGCTTTTCGCTTAATTTTTTTTTCTTGCTATTAAAATAGCCTTTTTTTGAGGGGAGAAATGCCCTCGCACTTCCCTGCCACCAAGGGGGTGGTGGCAGGGGGTATGTGGGACTCGAACCCACTAAACCCCCCCCCCCCCCCGTGAGCCCTCGTCCGCCGTACCGGGGCGAGAAGGGGTCGCGACTGCAGTCCAGCCAACTGGCCCCCGAGCGCTATTAAAATAGCCTATATCAATCACTGATAATGTAGCATTCAAATGGTTAAAAAAATATATATATATAATCGGTCCAGTGCTTTTTGAGCCAATTCGTTACAAACATACTTACATACAAATCTTTCCTCTTTATAATATTATTATAGATTATAGCTGAATTGTGCTGTCATCAATAGGAATTATAGCTTCATTAATTACACCATCATTTAAGGGGTTTATTAACTAATAATCCCCAACGATATTATGTAGGCATATAATTTTAGCGAAGTCTTATTACCACTGGGACATTCTGACAGTTTCCAACGGATGCGAAAATCGTCATATTTAAACAGTACGAACAAAGCAGGCTGAAAAACTCGAAACAAAAACATGAGCCAGTTTCGTGTAACCAATAACTTCAAAACTAATACGGTATAATTTAAAAGTTATACCCCTGATACCTGTATTAAAAACGAACCCAAAACCAATTAACTCAATGCTTTCAATTACTTGCCAACAACAACAGAAGTAACAAACAAAAGTAAAAAGTAACAACAGTTTTGCTCCCCGTCCATTCGTACATTTTCTCGATTAACAGCATGCAAAATGCATAATCATTTCGCTTCGAACCGGGAGTGACCTACTTTAACGGGCCAAGGCCAATAGAGGGTGGGTAATGCTTGGAATATCCGCTCTTCGGAGTTGCATCCGGACACATATGTCTTGGACGACCGACAACATTAGCTGCACTGGGAAGTCAGAACAATTTGTCATTTTGGCTCAGTAGCTTTTAGAGCACCGACGCAACACAATCAGACACCGACCTCCCAGCAAGGTCGAAATTCTCGTGAAGTCTTCTCGATTTTCTTTTCCCCCAACTAGAACTAATTGCCTCCTATTTTTGATAGATGGCTACAAGGGCACCAGCCCTCCCGTCCGATGCCACTGTAGAGATCGGTAAAGACCAGTAGCATTAGCTCGTTCAAACAAACAAGAGTAGAATATTCGACCTCTACTTTATTTTATTTTTTATCAGGCTCCGTAAATGACGAAACAAAATCATTTGAAATTCGACAACAAACGAGCAGCATATTGTAAATTTTTAATCGAATTCGTTGATTAATATTGAATAAAAATCAGTAGGATATAAGCGGCACGGGTCTTCGGCAAATGTACCTACATCCGCATCCCTAAACACAACCCTATATTACGAGAGCCAGAATAAAAAGACCTCTCAGACGCTCTGACATCGGAACAAAGGCTTTTAGAGAACAGGAACCGGACTCGCAGCAAACAGATCACGCCAACTTGGACGGGTTGGCGACATTGGACCGTGAGTTACATCAGTTAGCATGTTGGGCGTTTGTTTTGGTGCACAATGGCTCGTGATAACAATGGAAGTGAAGTTTTTGTGCGTACGTATCATTATGTAAATGGCAATGTGGTAACTTAACATATATTTTGTTCGTGTTTTGACACTATTCCCTTTACATAACATGACGAGCGTAGATAAAATTCAACTACCTACCCAAGTCGTGCGTGGCTTTTATTTCCCCGATGTTTTCGGAGCGTTAAGTGCCGATCACAAATAAACATGTGCTGTCCCCGAAACTTGAATAACAAATCGACTTTTATACGGTAGAACGAGGTTGGAGCAATATTCAGCTTTTACTTGCCGACTGGTTTAATCACAAGTATCAATGTACGAATTGTTTTAATAAAGGAGAAATGTTGTCCATAAAAAAAGTCTATAATTACTGTAAAATACAAGGACATCACATAACTTCGAAAATTTGCCAAGAGAGTTTATAAAAATCATAATATAGTGTCCATCTAAGATTGTTATTTATTGCACTTCATCCGATTTATTACAGATACATGGAATAGGAACCCACTGTAACCATTATTTTCAGCTTGGGCCGCATTTTGTCACTACTTACGTGTCATCATCATCATCATTTACTAGTCCACTGCTGGACATAAACCTCTCCCAAGGCACGCCACTTACCCCGGTCTTTATTCTTCCAGATACTTTGCATATATCATCCATCTAGCCGCATGGCGTCCTACACTTCAGCATCAACCCATACACTTATGTGTAGTAACAATAAGAAGTATTAATCTATAAACACAATTTCTACACATAAAATGTAGGACATTTCAAACGAATGAGCTGCGTTATCAATTTAATAGTATATTTCGTGCCAAATTAACATAACACCGACTAATGGTATTATTCTTGGATATTTGAAACGAATGTTGATAAAGGCTAAGCCTTCGGGACGTTTACAAATACTTAATTACCTTGGTCTATTATTAATACAGACAATTGAAGGGGTGAGAACAAACTCTTGAGCTCTGATAAATCCAAGACACTGCGACACTTCAGTAGATTAAATAATACATCAAGATTCACATCACAAGTCACAATAATCATGATGAAACCATAAAAATCTTAGATCGTTGAAATTTCTTAAAGAGGATTTTACCCCATCGGTTTTTCTCATTCAACATTACTAGGAAATTGCATGAATAAATTTAATGTACTCCACTGTATTTTCACGAGAAAAAATATAAACAAAGGTAAGAACTTAAATGGGGTTAGGTCTTTTAATGCCTCGACCCAAACAACTAGTGCATTTGTCTTTAAATGGATAACAGCTGGCTTGCCATATAAGCACCAAGTAAGGCCAAGAAACCATAATAGAAACGAATTCAATCGGCAATAAAAACAAAAATAGATTTGAGCTAGAATCTTACATTCGAAGAACCAAAATTGCCCAAGTTGGTCACACGGAAAATAATAGCAAGCTCAATCCTACTAATATTATAAACGCGAAAGTTTGTAAGTATGGATGTTTGTTACTTTTTCACGCTCAAACGGCAGAACGCATTTGGAATATAGATAGCTTATATAGGTTACTTTTTACCCGCGGCTGAAACCGCGGGGCGCTGCTAGTCATGTATAATATCTTATTATTAGGGGTAAATTGTAAAAATAAGACTGCGGTAGTATAAAGAGGCAAACACTTTTAACAATTAACAAAAAAATCTATATATATACATATGGTATTATATTTTAGCATTTTATTTTGTATTTTTGTATTTTTAAGCACTATATGGGTTTTTTCAGCTGAGATAACGACATTTTATTTTATAATTTTTTATTTATTATATAAAAAAAAATCAATTGCTGTTCGTTAGTCTCGCTAACACTCGAGAATTTAGCTGATTTTGGTTTGGAAATGTTTGTCGTAGTCTAGGGAAGGTTTAAAAGGTGAGAAAAGAAGAAGACAGTTAAGGTGTAAAACTATTAACCCGTGCTTAGCCGGGGCGGGTCAGCTAGTATAAGATAAATAAAACAGCGGTTAAATTCTGAGCAAAAGAACTAAACTAATCTTAAACTTTGTCAAATAGCAGTGAATATTCTGAAACCTCTACAAAGGTTGCACGCATTCAAACGATAAGAAGCTTGTGACGGATTTTAAGATCACCATTACAGTCGGATTTCTTCCACTTGTATTATACATGAACCCGTTGTATCGGAAGTATTTGGAGTATTTACTAAAGGAAAGACATTCGATACCTACGATACATCTTCTCCAAAATCAGGTCACATGAGTACAAATTCCTTGCGAAGTCATATGTCTTACGGATATAATATTACAAGGAAGATTGATCAGTCGACTGACAAAACAAATCAGAAATAAATAGGTAAAGAAAAAGTAGTGAAACTCTTAATACAGATTACGTTGGCACCTCGAATTAAGCCAAGTAAATCTAAAATGCAAGAAATTGTTATGTTAAAACACCAGCCTGTGGGAAAGCAAATATGGTATCAGATAACGTTATCCCAGGTGTAATATTTCAAACGGTGCAATCAGTAAACCGTGATCTCGTAATAGATAAGCGTTATCACTTTCTCTCGTAGATTTTGTTATACTGAAATCACGTGTATTAGATATAGCGGTTGGTACTGGTAAACATTTCAGTGGCAGTAGATATGATTCTGCTTTATATATATGTTGCAGTTAAAACTCCGGTCAAAGTACTTTTAACAGTTAATATTAGTTTAGACTGATTGATTCCGGCAAAAGTAGTTTTGACTGGTTGCTTTGGTCAAAACTACGCAGATTTAGCAGAACATTAGGTTAGGTTAGAACTGCGACAACACCACGCGCGAGCGTATAAATAAGTGTTCCGCGGCAGCGAAGCGCTGATGCTTTAGCGGTTAAAGCGGTTTGACCAATCTGTTTAACTATTCTTCTTTAGATAAAAACCGGTTAAGAGATTTTACTGCAACATACATATTTAACTACATGTAGTTAAATATGTATGCTATATTTCAATATCATATATGTATATATGATATTGAAAATCAAATTGCGCTTCTACTAATAGATCACATAAAAGTAGTTTCAATCTATATATTGAGTGGAGAGGTTGTCCTTTACAACAAGGATCCAGTAACACTACAGTTTTACTAGGTGGTAGGACTTTTCTGCAAAGTTCGTCTAGGTAGGTACCACCGCTTTGCCAGTTATTCTGCCGCCAAGCAGTAGTATGCAAGCGCTACTGTGTTCCGGTTTGAAGGGCACTGTAGCTAGTGAAATTACTGGGCAATTGAGACTTTATGATCTGATCTCACAGTCGAGTAATCTTATTTCCAAACTGTGCTGATGTCTCAGGATGATGTGCGCAGTGCAGTGTCGCTCGAAACTATGTTTTGGGGTTCCGAGTGTCACTGTTCTGTTATGTGCAGCCGTGTCGCTTGACATCAGGTAAACGACTAGCTCGTCACATCATTCACTAACATAAAAAAAAACAGGCAAATTGTAGAGTGACAGCGATATTATCCCAAGAAGCAACTGTCTTACCCTTACCCCAATGATAAGCGGTCAAAGTGGCGTTTTATGGAGGAGGCCTATGTTCAGAAGTGGAAATCTTCTGACTGTTTATATGAATCAACAAGTATTAAAGTAAAAGCCATATGGAAATTCCTATTAAACTAATACAATATTTACTTCTAAATCAATAATTGATTCATTCCGAGGTAGCAAACATTAATTAAATAGCTCTAGAAATACAATCAATTTGATAGACTTAGCCTCTGTTTGATAACATTCCTTCAATTCCATCAATCATAGCCGAATGCATACCAAGTAATACATACTGTCCACTTAATCGTAATTAGTATGTAAGTACTTATACCTACATAACATTTCATGGGTGAAGATCCATAGCATTAGTAAATTGGCGTGAAGATCAGATCTAGCGGCACAAATCTACAAATATTATTCAGTTTGTCGTAAAACTACAGGGTTGGTGAATGATGGATCTAATGCAGAGCCTTCCGGTTTAGATTGAAATTCTGCAAGCTTCCTCGATTCCGACCTTGGAGAAGTAGGTATAAAAATACCATTACTTAAGTTAATACTGATACAGCATTTAAACCAAAGGTTTGGCTGGTATTGAAATAAGACATGAATAAGGACGTAAGACCTTGATTCATTACCAATTGAGAACTTGAGAGCCAGTTCCTAACACGAACCAAAAAGTAGCTGGTAGAGATGACTGGATGCAACCACCTTACAGCCTTATTAATAAACTCGAACTGGCTTCAGACTAGTTACACCATCTTTTGTCTCTTTCGATCCAGCGAAATATTCCAGTAGCAAAAAAAGGACAAAAGCTGAACTAATCCGAGACTAATACCCGTTTATTAATAAGGCTGTTAGAGTCCTGTGTCTTGGAAGGAACATAGAAAAGACGGTTGGCAACCCTAAACACCCGAATAATGTTACATCGCTCTACGTAGTCAATACAATCATCTGGCTCTATTCGCTTGCGAAGACGATTCACTATGGATGAGGTGCTGTTTGCGTATTACCTTGAATTCTTTAGTCGCTTGAATTGTTAAACGATTCGCCTCAGGTTTGGTGATTAAAGAGTTAAAATGACAATCGAGAATCTAACACATTTACTATAATAATCTTAAGCTTAAAGACACCCATTACACGAAATAGGGATATATAACATGCCTCTTTTATACAGCTGCAAAAAGCTATGGATGAGAATAGATTAGCTTCACCGTATGTGAGCTTCGCCCTTCGTGAGCTTCAACCCAAAAGCGAGAGTCAAAAATTCTCAGTTTAGCAGTATGTTCTACTGAGGTAAGTATATCGTAATTTTCAACAAGAGTCAAAAGCGGTTTGAATCTCTTACAACATTGCATTAACTTCATAATATATTGATAGAAAAGGAGATCGGATATATCCTATAAACTAAGCTCTGAGTGCCTACAATATTTTAATAAGAGCTCAAACATTCTATGTGGAAGTAAAGGTCAGAATATTTACGATTCTAATGAAAATGTGAATAGTAGTTTATAGCGGTCACAAATTTACCTTGAATTGGGCAGAAATCGTGAGTCTTTAACAGCTGTAGTTTTTGGAAGGCCATGGCGAAGTATTGAAAGCGTTTAAAAAGAAATAAACACGAATAAAGCTTCATTTGAAATAGTGACCTTGCTTTATGTAAGCTCTTTCATCTATTAAATGTAACCATATCGATTACCTTAACGTCCATCAAGGTAATAGTAGTAACTACATAGTTGGTACTGCCAGCAATCAGCATTCAGTCCATAACATTAAATAGCATTAGATCACGGGATATATGATAGGATATAAGCGAAACGTTTCAAAACCAGACGAACAAGAAACTACCTGGTAAAATAAAGTAACGTTATAATTATAATCTAAGGTTTGGAGCAGGTTGTAATTGGTTTTTATTTTATCTATCGGGTCTCCACACACAAATTGAATAGACTTTACAGTCAATTATATTTGCTAGAACATAATATGCACTGGCGAAAGCCAAAAGCAAATCTTCACGCCGCCGTTTCAACTATTACTGAATGTACGATGTACGTAGTACGTACCATTGATTCCAAGATACATTTTGTGCTGATTTAAAGCTACAAAAGCAAAAGATTCAGTTTTCTGTCATTACAGTTTAATTAATTCTACTCAGCCAAAACGAGATGAAAATGCTTCAAAAAATTTAAATGAAATGTGGCACCCAAAATGGGACAGTAAAAAAATCTAACCAATTCTACCATGCGTGTACCTTACAGTTTAAAAATTGTATGAATAAATGAATGACACAGACCTTATTATAATGCAGGGTCATTAACATTAATGTCGTATTACGTAACCAGACTTTAAAGCTGAGCGCAACAAGTAAGAATGTTTCAAGTAACGTACTTACCTACACAAACTCAGTTGCTACATTTTTACAGCAACACTAATTCGATTAACACAACACCAGACACAGATTCATGACAAACTAATGAGAAAAATAAGTAAAAAGAAAAGCGATCGATCGCTTTAACCTCGCGAATTAGACAAATTAATCGATGTCCCGGTTATCTTCGGCATGTTCGATTGAAAAGAGATTTTGTTAATAATAAGGTGTTTGAAGGTAAATGCGAGGGTCGCGTGTGGAATTCGCGAAAACCGTGTATTATTTTGACAGGCCTGGCGCCGCCAAAGGGAGCTGGCTGGCCTTTGTACGGGCGAGAGTTCGAAGCGCAGGCGCGACATCGATCTCGAGAAGCCTTCCATGGGAGCTACTCGGGTAACTCGAAGCATCGGTGTAGAAAATCCGAAAACGAATCAGATCTGTAACAACTCGGCATCGGCTAAGAGATTATCCGTTCAGCAAAAAATACTTTTAGTCCGAATTATTGCATCGCTTGATTGAAAGTAGAGAAGTTCTGGGAACAGTAATTTGTTTTTTTTTAACTTTACGTTAATTTTAGTCTGTTTCATGACCATCAGCAGTCGGAAGACGTCCTGGGGCCTCCATAGAATGCCACTTTGAATGGCTACTTGCCTTTTGCATTCAACGGCTCCCTCAGTTGTAACCCAGCCTAAGCTTCGTTCGTCTCTCTCGCCAACCCTTGAACCCTCGAGAACCTTTGTTTCCCCATCGATGTTTGGTTCTGAAAGCCATGCGGCCTATTCATTGATAAAGATTGTAAAAGTAAAAGACAGTAGAAAGAAGACAAAAAAAATACATCACTGTAAAGTTTCTTGTAGCTTCTTCTTTACAGTTGTAATCGAAGCTTCGGATCAAAGTTTTCAATTCTGCATTGTGCCGGATTGCTTGCACCAGTAGTGAGAAAGAGAACTGCTTTTTTTTTTCAAACTCATATATTGTAATGGGCTTGCTATATTATTTGACAATAAGCACTTTGTAATTTTATATGCTTAGTGAAACAACTTAATTTTAAGTACCTAGTATAATTTTGACTTGTAAAAGTGCTAAAATTAGCCTATTTGCAATAAATCTTTTGACTTTGATATGTCAATTTTGATGTTAACCTACGTAGTGCTATAACGTATTCTATGGTTAAGCTATCATGAAGCTGTACGGTTGTATAACATGATTGATGCGTCTCTACCACACGTAGCAAGGCAAATCCAATAATACCTATTTGTTGGAGTCGGCGAAGCAGATAAGCTTACCTAGTATCACTTACGAAGTTAATGAACTTAACAGAGGTCATTGTAGCATACAAACTTACGTGACAGAACTTAATAGGCACAAACGCTGCTCTCATTAATTTAATGTTCATAACAATTGGATAACTATTGAATAAATGGCAGTTCGTATTCAAGAAATGCTATGGTAAAAAATTAAAGTCAAAAATAAATAAATAAATAAATATCTGTGGACATTTCACACAGCGTCATCTAGTCCCTAACTAAGCAAAGCTTGTACTATGGGAACCAGATAACTGATACAATACTTAGATACTTTTTGTTTGTAAATACATACATAGAATACAATATAACACCCAGACACAGAACAAACATCGATGTTCATAACACAAATGTTTGTATTATAGAAACTGACGTGAGTAGTACTCATAACTACAACTATTACACGGCTAACACTCACGAGATACAGTCGAATAACTCGACCGAGTTAGCGCCGAGCCGCCACCACCGCCGCCGCGCGTACTCCTTGAGGATGGGCATCTTTATTGCCCGAACACCGGTCGAGTTATTCGACTGTATCTCGTGAGTGTTAGCCGTGTAATAGTTGTAGTTACAAATGTTTGTCCTGGGTGCAATGGGGATCGAACCCACAACCCACAGTCCAGAAGGCAGGGTTTACTTCCAACTGAGCTATCGGGCCAGTCATTACAAAAAACATTATCTGTATAAATGTACGAAGCAAAACATTATTTTAAATGTTATGAGCGAGTAACAAGCATACGGCCCGCCTGGTGGAAAGCGGTAAATGCAGTGTATGGACATTTGAAACACTGGGGCGTTGTCGATGTGTTGCCGGCTCAGTAAAGCTTTTTATGATACTCTTTTTAAAAGACTGCATATTGAAGCATCGCAAGAATACTTCAGGGGAAATATTTATGTTCTGGCATATTGTTCTCAATACTTTCCCACTGCTGGGTCAAGCCTTCTCTTATAATATAGAGATATAATATATTCGACAGCCTCTGTTGTGTTGAGCAGGTCGGTTCATAACCCGGAGGCTGTGACTGCGGGTTTGATTCCCGCAGCAGGACATGTATTTGTGTACAGAAAAAAAAGCGCAAATACTTGTTCTGAGTCTGGGTGTTGTGGGACCATGTTCCTCGTAGTTCCTGGGTCCTTAGACACAGGGAATCCTAATTAGGGTCCAGGATTTATGTGTGCGATATTTGACAATAAGCACTTTGTAATTTTATATGCTTAGGTACAATTAAAATTACCTAATATAATTTTGTAAAAGTGCTAAAAGTAGCCTATTTGCAATTTCCTTTGATGTTTTCCTTCACCGTTATAAAAGCCAGTGCAAATTCCCACATAACTTTAAATGTATTGGTGCTTGGGGATTCAAACCAGAGAGCATCGGGTTTAAAGTTACATTAGCTACCGCTAAGCTACACTCGCTTTTAAATCTTAATAATATAGTGTGCAGGTCGCGTTATGCTTCGATATGGCATTAGGCTACTTTAAAGGAGTGAAGGCACCAAAACTGCATTCATTAGATACCTCATTCTTTCTTTAGTACATAAAGGAATGTCACTCTGACTCAACCAAATTACTCCTTAATGCTATGGTTTTAAAGTCAAGAATTGTTTAAAAATATAAACATAATTAAGTTTAGGAAACAATACTGATAATAACAAGGCGTAATTGTTTTTGTTAGGGTTGGCACTCTTTCTGTATGTTTAGAGTTCTTGATTGGATAAACACCCAACAATCACATACATAGATCCTAGACCCTAATTAGGATTCTCTGTATCTAGGGACCCAGGAACTACGAGGACCATGGTCCCACAACACCCAGCTACAGAACAAGTATTTGGCCTTTTATTAATTCTGTGCACAAATACTTGTCGTGTCGCGGGAATCGAACCCACCGCCTCAGGGTTGTGAGCCGACCTGCCTAACCACTACATCACAGAGACTGTCAAATAGCATGACTGATGATAATGCATAACGAATGAGACTAATGTGTGTCTGCTCTAAAATTTGACAACTCCTAAGTTCGCACTTATCTTAGTTATGTTATATAGAGATAAGTTCAGAAAACTTAAGAGCAAAACAAAACTTAAGTATATTAAAAAAACATTTTTTTTATAATATTAAAAACATGGAAAGTGTCAGCCCTATTTCGGTAAACACTTTTTGCATTGTGGTATAAAACACCTTCATTGTGGTAATATATGATGTGAACACAAAGTTTTCTCAGGGTTTTTATGTAGCTTGACCTACTTAATAATTTAGTGTATTTGGATTTGTATCTTGATTGTTTTAAGAACTTTCCAAGTATAATGCCTGTCTGAACTAAAGTTTAACAGCGCAGGTTTGCACTTATACCTTAGCGAGCTTCTGCCCGCAGCTTCGCCCGCAGCGTGGCCTATGGGAAAATAATTCAACCACCCATTTCACCCTCTTAATTTCGAAAAATCCTTTCTTAGCGGATGCCTACGTCAAAACATCTACCTGCATGCCAAATTTCAGCCCGATCCGTCCATTGTTTTGGGCTGTGCGTTGATAGATCACTATGTCAGTCAGTCAATCAGTCGGTCACCTTTGAGTTATACATATTTAGATGACATATCTACGACAATTATTTTGAGTATGTCACAGGCAGTAGACCCATATTTTTATCCTTATGTTAATTTGTGAGAGTGATCTTGAGGTACAGACTTAATTAAATGAATTTAAAATTGTGGTTAGACGTCTGAGTAGGGACTTATTATTTTATTAATCTGAAGAGGGCATTTAAGAGTAGGCATTAGTTTATTTATATAGAGATACCTTTAATAATAAATTTATCAGTATTTTATCACCTTATTTAGAACAAGAATCGAGGAAGATAACACTATATGAATGACTGCTATATTGGAGCTAAAACTTTATTTAATACTAGCTGCAAACCACGGTTTTAACCATAGATAAAAAAAAATATTACTTCTATTTCCAGTCCAGATATAATTCAAATCCATTCAGCTGTTGCGGCACGAAGAGGAAACAAAAACATACAAACTTAAGCATTTATGTCACCATAATATGGAAGGATGGGTACATGGGCTCAACCATCAAAAGGGGGAGGCAACAGTCTCAAAGGCTTCCTTAGGTGCAAGACTCGGCTAGGCTATTGATGGGATAATAGAATTGATACACACCTGAGGACAACAGAGCTGCGCTCTCCTGTGATGGCACATTCATCATAACTGCTATAGCTGCCTTCCTGGAACACAGATTAACACAATTTTTTTAGAATGGCAAGATTAATTATGTTCTGCTGGTTCGAGACTTTATGTGCAGAAACATTAGTGATGCTTTTTGTTTTTAACCAATTTGGCTAATGGTTTATAATTTAATTGAATATATGAAAATGTCAGGTCTGGTTATGTTCATGCATCTGCATGTTACCGAACATGCAGAGATCACCAGCCCTGACATTGTAGCTGCATACCTATGCAGCTACAAGTACCACAACTATGAGGCTGGTCTGTCACATATATGTAATGTGTCAGAAGACCAGGGGGTGATGACGGAACTTTGATTACAACGCAACAGGAGAAATTTCATTCTTAATTTGAAAATTTCCATGGTAACTATGCACTTGAAATATGCATATTGAAACTGTCAAATCCATACAAATGTTTGTTTCTATGAGTTGTAATCAAGTTATGTGATCACCTAGCTGAACTTTAGTGACAGAAAGAGGTTTAGGCTTGTAGTACTGTGCATGCTGAACAGCACATTATTGTAGTGGTCAAAAAATGCTATGCCGATACTTGCACCCGTAATATAAATCACATGCAGCTTCCTTGATTCCACAAAGTTGTTTCTGTGTGTTAGCTTAGGATAAACATATCATAGTAGTTACTTAGTTGTGAGTAGTGACGGAGATTAAATATTGAAATTGGACTATATAAGAACAGTTATAACAGGTTAGTCCAAAATAATGTTTTGATAATTTTTGTACGTGAATAGACCCTTTTTATCTTTACAATATATAAGAACAGTATTTGCATTCAGGTCTCCCTTCCCAAGTAATATAGGAATACATAAAGAGTTAGAAGTACAAGACAAACTAAATACTTTTAAGTACTACACATTCCTGATCCTAATTAATTTTGATAAAAATAAAGTTGTTATTGTTCGTTCTAGCTCGTCATCACCAAAGGACATGTAATCCAGGGTGTAAAGTTAAACGTAAGTTTGTATATTTTTTGTACCAAAAGTATACAATTTAAAACCATACCAACTTACCAAAGAACTCCACTCCCAGCGAACTGTTCTCAGCGCATTGCAAAAGCACCAGTAAATCTGTTCCCAAGTCAGCAGGAAACAGAACAATGGGATCCAAATTTTATGCGATAACACTTTCACACGAAATTGAGACACCGTACTTCAGACACCTACACGAAACGAACTATACAGTTACACACACAAAACAATCAAAAGTCATTTCACACAAACACTTAATACCATCAAATTATGAAAATACACGACAATAAGTAGTTACAAAGTTAGTTCTTGAAGAATTTTATTTACTAAAAACTTTTTCCAACTTTATAAAGTGTCGACGATGTTCCCAAATTTTTGACTGATGTGAAGTTATTATGAACGAAAGAGAAAGAAGAACGCAACGCCAGCCGGCTGATCGCCTCTAGAGCGACAGAAAAGAATATAGTGTTCATTCCTAGGACGATGAATCGTTCTAGGTTCATTCATTTGATACGATAGTCTACGTTGACGTTTCTAGTTTTAAAAGTATTTAAGTCTTATTGTATTGCAAGAAGGTATAGATTATCATGGGATAGTTTAACGTAACTACCTGAGAAACAGTTTTTTTTTGTTTGGTTTTGGCTCCACACTTTTGTGTATTTAGCCAGTGTCAAGTAATTGATATATATCATATAATATGTCAAGTCAAGTCAAGTCACAGTCCAAGTCATCAAGTTAAGTCATAGTCTAGTCTAATCAAATCATACTCCTAGTAAAGTGGTGGCAACTTTACCAGACGCTTCTATGTAGTTTTGGAAACAACACGAAAAGGAACGTTTATCACCATCATCATACCACTTTCCCACACTCATGCCTGTAATTCAGCACTTAACGAATAAAATGCCACCAATTTTATGCACTAACACTGAAAATAACACAAGATTTGGAAAATAATACAATGCGGCGACGCGATCTTTTTCGTTTTCCCGCCAAAACTCCAGAGAAACAGTTGGAAACGAAACGTTCTCGTATTAGTGAGACAGATCTAAAAAAGCCCCGAATTAAAGGACTTTATTTATTATACAATTTGGTATTACTTATGAATTATGATACAGTAAATAATTATTTTCTTATACAAGTGAGATTATTGTTTAACACACTAACAATAATCAAATTAGTTAAATGATTTATTTTAGTAGGTGGTGTGGCTAGGTATACCTAGTTAGTAGTAGTTGTTACAGTATATTATTAATAGAATAAATACATTTTCCACACTTATTTATAAAAAATTTAATATACACGTAATGATCATATTATAAAAGAAAGTTGACAAAGATTAAGTACTACAGATAAGTACCAACGTCGACGGAAAGGGATCAAAAAGCTTAGCAAAGATATGTCCTTAGTCACAGACGAAAGACAGAATATTATCATGATTCAAAAATCAGTTTTAGCCAATCAACAAATTGTTCCACTAAATTGATTTTATTCAAAGCTGTTATTTCGACCAACGACTTTATACTCTTCAATCGTTTAGTCCAAAAGAAATCAAGATCTGGGTAGTTTTTATTTAAAATCAGAAGGTAGGTTTTATAAATGTTCCAACGGACCCACCCCGGTTTCGCACGGGTAAATTAATGTAACGCCTTAATCAAGTCCAACGGAAGAGGAAAGTGAGAGGGAAAAAGATAGGGGATTAAATAAATCCATTCGTTGAAATCCAAGCACACTTGTTTTAGGCTCAACTCCAGAGAGCTCCAGAGCCTCGGCCATAGACACAAAGTTGCCAGTTTATTGGTCTTTTTTTTTTTTTTTTTTTTTTAAGATTTGGCTCCACACTTTTGTGTATTTAGCCAGTGTCAAGTTATTGATATTTTATCAAGTTATCGATATTTCACGCAAATATGTGTCAAGTCACAGTCGAAGTCACCAAGTCAATCCATAGGTCAAGTCAGTCTAGTTAAAGTCATACTCCTAGTAAAGTGGTGGCAACTTTACTTGAAGCTTCTATGGAGTTTTGGAAACAACACGAAAAAAAAAACGTTTCACCATCATTGTACCACTTTCCCACACTCATGCTTGTAATCCAGCACTTAACGAATAAAATGCCACCAGTTTCCTAACACTGAAAATAACACAAGTTTTGGAAAATAATATAATGCGGTAACGTGACCATTTTCGTTTTCCCGCCAAAAAAAAAAACCCGCATTGGAGTTGAATAATATGATTTTGCCATCACCGCTATCATCACGCACGAAAAAATGCCACCGCTATTGTCATGGTCAATATCCCACATGCGCGAACAAAGCGATTTGCCTCCATGTTTATCATGCGAACAGCCAAAGGTGGAACGCTTTACCCGCGTCCGTATTTCCCGAAAACTATAACCATTGAGACTTCAAATCGAGAGTGAACAGTACTGCAACTTGTGATAGTTAACCAAAACTTGAATCGATTACGTTTTCTTCCATATTCCCTGGGTTTTTGGCGGGAAAACGAAAATGATAGCTTCACCGCATTGTATTATTTTCCAAAACTTGTGTTATTTTCAGTGTTAATTCATAAAATTGGTGGCATTTTATTCGTTAAGTGCTGGATTACAGGCATAAGTGTGGAAAAGTGGTATAACGATGGTGAAACGTTTATTTTCATGTTGTTTCCAAAACTCCTTAGAAGCTTCTGGTAAAGTTTACCCCACCACCGCTTTACTAGGAGAATGACTTGACTAAACTAGACTATGACTTGACTTGATGACTTGAACCGTGACTTGACTTGACATATATACATATATTTTACTTAACTCGAGAAATTATCAATTACTTGACACGGGTTAAATACACAAAAGTGTGGAGCCATTCCAAAACAAAAAAAAAATTACCTGCAGCGCCCCTAGCGGATACGTTGATTAACTAAAAATGGCACTACGAGTTTAAATTGAATCGCACGTATTCACGTACTGGAAACACTTGAAAATTAAAGTAGTTTATGGCATTTTGGTAGTACTAGTTACCATCATGGCTATCCCTTAGTAGTTTTTGGTTACCATTTTGACAAATTAGCGTTAAGTAAACGTTAAGGTGGTCGAGTACGTTGATAGTTTCATTACCCACTGAATCAATTCGTGAAGTATACAAACACATACAAATTAGTTGAAAAAGTTGTGAAAATCATGTAACGTAGTGGTTATATGCTTTTTGATCATGTTATTTCACCCGAATTTTGCATGAATGCTAGTCGCGAAGCCTGTACAAGACTCGTGATATGCAGACATGGCACAAAAAAAAGATTTAAATTTTATCATAATGTAGTGTATGAACCGACGCCCGACCTATATCATTTAGCCGACGTAGCATAAGTTAGAATAGTCATCATGTAGACGCCGACCAATACAGTCGTTCACCGGAACACTATCTTTAATTACTAACATGGTCTACCATCAACCCCAAATATAAACCTATTATTACACATATATTTTTTTTGCTTATAGGGATATTTATGTAAACACATACCGTATTATAAATACCTATATAAAAATAGTTTTATACTTGTTCTGAGTCTGCGTGTTGTGGGGTCCTCGTAGTTCCTGGTTTCCTAGACACAGGGAATCCTAGTTAGGGTCCAGGATCTATGTATGTGATCGTAGGGCGATCATTTAGTGTGTTTCTGTTTTATGCAAGATGGGGATGGAAACTAGAAAATAGTCATTTAGCTTCTTTTCTTCGCGTCTGTACTTCATCACAGCAGGGATGCATGGAAGTTTAATTGTTTACAAATATATATATATAAGTAATTTATCAGTTATCTGATCCCATAGTGAGAGCTTTGCTTAGCTTGGGGGTAAACGGCGTTGTGTGAAATTTGCACACATTTATTGAAACGAAGTTCCTTATCGCGCGTTGCGAAAGGAGGCTAGACGGAAAAAATTAAGACCAAAAGTTGTTACGACACTTTTTGAAGCCGTGCGGCGTGCGCGCGTTTCTCTGTCTGTCTCTCTCACTCTCTCTCTCTCTCATAGAAAGCAAGCCAGTTATTTTCTTTTCATCTTTCTATTTCGCATTCATATTATATTATTATCTTTCTTTGTACATTATATTTGTTAATAATAAAAAAAGAAATTATATCTAAAAAAAAAATATTACAATGCCTTCACTAATTAATCGAAAGGAACTTCGTTCTATCCGGGTGCCCCTTGACACCTCTCAAGTTTTTTATTTATTTAGGTATCAGTTCGTATGTAGTGCAGTGCAAGTAAGTGCTACCTACTTAAAAAGAACACAAGAACAATGTGTCTTCGCCTTAATAGAGACAATAAGAAAAGTGTTATTGGACACATTCTTAGATAATTAAATGTTTCGGAGATTAGGTTAAATGTAAATTACTTATTAGCCACATGGATGGCTAGATTGTAATATTATTAGAGTGCTCAAAAAAGGTATTCTAGAAAAAAAAAAAAAAAAAAAAAAAAAAAAAAAAAAAAAAGGTATCAGTTCGTGAAAATTGGAAAAAAAATCCTATCATCCCTAGGTCTACATAGTCTAATAGGGTATTCTGTGGAACAGGGGGATTATGGAATCCCCCTATTCTAATCTATTGAATAGATGGGGCCATCCCCATCTATTCAAAAGTTGTGACGATTCTAAAAGTTCCCTTACACCCAAGATGCCAGAGAACAAATCATACATATAAATAAAAATAAAAACGCCATTTTCCTTATTAATTGTTTGTAATTTATAAAAAGTAGTGACTTTTTCTTAAAATTTTACGAATGTGATGAAAATATATTTACACCTTTGGTTATTTAGGTAACTAACTTAAAACTAAATGTACGTTTATTAACTAAGAATAATTATTACATAAGTATTATGTAGATACCAAAATAATAGGTAGATAAAATTAAAGCTAGGATAAACTAAATCGAATAAGAATTTATACTCTGTAGCAAAAGTAGGTAAGTTTAATTAATACAATATCTATTTTTTATTTCTTGAAACTTTTATGGTGTCTACTTAAGTCCATACATAGTTAATATTATAATATATTCAATCTTACACACCTACGATTTATATCTTGATATACTTAAATATACCTACCTATATTCACTAGCTAGTAGGTCTATATTGTAAAATAAAATAATTAAGTAGATATGTTTTACATATTAATTTAATATTGATAAAATATTGCGTTTATCAATATTGCACCATTTAATCACAACATGCAATACAAGTAATAAGGAAGATGAGTGGAATTCATCCAAAAAATACAAGTAAAAAAATTTAAAATATACATATCAAAAGAAACATGTAAGTAGAGTACCTCTACAATCTATACCGACCTCTACATACTTAATACTTATATACTGCATACCAGTCTAAAATACCACAGATTATACAAATAAAATCCAATATTTTTTTTATGTTTTGGCTCCACACCTCCGTGTATTTAGCCAGTGTCAAGTAATTGATAATTTATCAAGGTAATGATATTTCACGCAAATATGTGTCCAGTCACAGTCGAAGTCATCAAGTCAAGTCATAGTCAAGTCAGTCTAGTCAAAGTCATACTCCTAGTAAAGTGGTGGCAACTTTACTTGAAGTTTCTATGGAGTTTTGGAAACAACACGAAAAGAAACGTTTCACCATCATTACACCATTATCCCACACTCACGCCTGTAATTCAGCACTTAACGAATAGAATGCCACCAATTTTATGCACTAACACTGAAAATAACACAAGTTTTGGAAAATAATACAATGCGGTGACGCAATCTTTTTCGCGTTCCCGCCAAAAGAAAAATCCGATATTCTTAGTAAATCTATCGATCTATCTATACTGATAAAACTGTAGCTGGGCTAAATCTGTACATTTAATTTTTGTGTTAAAAAGTTTTTAAGTGTTTTCGGTCTTTATCGATATAGAAGTAAAATCAGTTTTTTTTTCTTTTCTGTCTGTCTAGCCTTCTGAACACGCATCACGCTGAAACTACTGGACGGATTCAAATGAAATTTTGTGTCGTTATGGATTTTTTTCAGAATAGCATACGTCCAAGTGCCGGTTGTATGAAACAATAAAGAAATAGTATTTTAATTTTTTTTTTATAAGTTTTTATAAGAAAAACAATTATAATGGTAAAATCATTATTTCAATATCTTAAAGAGCGGCTAAGTAATTTAAGTTAATCCTCGCGGTGCTTTCATGGCAGCCGGCCTCCACAGTATAGAGTTAATAAGTACTTATTAGTACTAAGTAGTATCTAAAAATATTATAACGCTACATCTTTATACTTAGTCAAATCATCAGACTCGTTACCAACCGACGTGTGACTATTCCTCAAACTGTAAAACACCCTTTCCCTCGACCCAAAGTGATACGGCTCGTGTCTCAGCAAATTAACTCCATACGATGCATCTTCCCTTTTATAATTCTCCGGGTAAAACCTAGGATCATAATCCGGCGGGTACATTCTAGGATCGTAAGGATATCTGTAGTATGGGTAAGCCATCTCGCTCTTACAATCAGCGCGGTCGTCGTAATCGTATTTAGCCGGGTATTCATCAAAAGTGCCAACGATTGAGTGTCTGCGTTTGTAGGGGTTATCGTAGGGCCCTGATCTTGGTCCAACCCAAGTGCCGTACATCTGGGGCTGTTGGTATTGCTTAGGGAAACCCCGGAGGCTGGCTGCGTATTGACGGTCAGCTAGGTGTTGCCAGTATGCGGGTGGAGGGTGCATTTGGGGGTAGTGGTTGGATTGCCGGCTTGCGAGGTGGCGGCGAAGGTCTGGCATTGAGCCTGATTTACCTGAAATATGGGGAAAATATCACTTTAACAGGAATATCAAATAAAATATATATGTATAATATAATAATTTCCATAATTTAACTCATTGTGGTATTTCAATAACACGCGCTGTTTGGGCCAACTACAATTGAGTTAATGAAAATCAACAGAATTGAAAAGAACTGTCCCTCACTATGTTAAGATATCGATAAAGAACAATAAATACATAGGTCATCATCATCATCATCACCATCAACCTGAAGACATTCACTGCAGATGATAGTCTCCATATAGCGCCAGCTTGAGCGACTGCTAGCCTATTGAATCCTTCGGCTCCCTGCAGCTTTGACCCTGAATGTTGGTCTATCTAGTGTGAGGCCTACGCTACATCTCCACTCGATAACTTTTTCCCCAACATATATACTAATAACAATAATAGCACCCAACGATCACATACATAGGTCCTGGACCCTAACTAGGATTCCGTGTCTAGGCATCCAGGAACTACGAAGACCAAATTCCCACAACACCCAGACTCAGAACAATTATTTGCGCTTTTTTTTGTTCTCTAATACTTGTCCTGCCGCGGGAATCGAATCCGCCACCTTCGGGTTATGATCCGACCTGCTCAACCACCACACCGCAGAGGCTGTATATATGTATAAAGGCAGTTACCACAAATACATAAACAAGGCTTAGCAGACGTCAAACGTGTGTTGAACAATACAAAACAGCATTTTAACACTAGTTTAGGATTGTTTAAATCTTTTGTGGTTAAACGGTACGTTTTGTGAAAGGAAAATAAAAATATATAATATATAACGTACCATTATCCCCCATGAATCCATCGTTAGTGAATGCACTCGGCGCGTCGGGAACGTAATGGCTGGCATCGAACTCGCTCCCACTCACAGCCACGCCACTGGGATACCCGGCATTCCTGTAAATGTATCAAAACATTTGACAACATCATAGTTGATTTATCTATCGTGAATTCATGATTTGTTTCTTTGTCTTAAGAATCGTTGCAAAGTTTGACCTATTTGACTAATAACTCAAAACTCCCGAGTATAAAATAAATAAATAACGCCCAACAATCACATACATAGATCCTGGACCCTAACTAGGATTCCCTGTGTCTAGGGACCCAGAAACTACGAGGACCATGGTCCCACAACATCTAGACTCGGAACAAGAATTTACGCTTTTTTCCTGTGCATAAATATTTGTCCCGCCGTCGCGGGAATCAAACACGCCGCATCTGGGATATTAGCCGACCCGCTCAACCCACTAAAAAAATTACTATGTATACGTCCATCACATGAACGTATACATAGTAGGTACTTTATCTGTAATAAGTCCACGGGCCATATTTAGCTTTAGCATGTGACGACCCCCATCGCCCATATTTATTACTCTCATTAAAGCAAGGCCAAGTGCCAAGCCCCGGTGACAAAATGTTTATACCGCTCGAAGGACCATATCGAAGTCCTACAAATTTTAGCCCAAATGGAGCACCAACCAAATAATCTGCGGTAAAATTATACTATACAATCTATCTAATCTACCACTACAGTCTATCTAATCTACCACTACAATCTATCTAATCTACCACTACAATCTATCTAATCTACCACTACAGTCTATCTAATCTACCACTACAATCTATCTAATCTACCACTACAATCTATCTAATCTACCACTACAATCTATCTAATCTACCACTACAATCTATCTAATCTACCACTACAGTCTATCTAATCTACCACTACAATCTATCTAATCTACCACTACAAGGGCATACCTAGCTTCCCGAATGGCATAAGCCGATTGTACCAGCACCACTCCGCATACGATGGCAGGCAGCCTCGCGACGTAGCAAGCTAGCTCAGCTCCGCCGTACACTCCTTGCAGACCCTGAAATGTGACACATTATCTACCTTTTTTTATGTTTTGGCTCCACACTTCTGTGTATTTAGCCAGTGTCAAGTAATTGATAATTTATCAAGTTAATGATATTTCACGCAAATATGTGTCAAGTCACAGTCGAAGTCATCAAGTCAAGTCAAAGTCACACTCATAGTAAAGTGGTGGCAACTTTACCAAAAGCTTCTATGGAGTTTTGGAAACAACACGAAAAGAAACGTTTCACCATCATTATACCATTTTCACACACTCGCGCCTGTAATCCAGCACTTAAAGAATAGAATGCCACCAATTTTATGCACTAACACTGAAAATAACACAAGTTTTGGAAAATAATACAATGCAATCTTTTTCGCGTTCCCGCCAAAAACTCCATTATCTACCTTTGTAATATAAGGTGAAGTTCTGGTAGATCTCACATATAACGGATTACGTGGAGGAGCCAGCTTTGAAAGTTGTCCAGGTTCTGATGGTGATGAATGAAAGAGGCGGTCGGTACTATTGACAGCCTCTGTGGTGTGGTGGTTGAGCAGGTCAGCTTATAGCCTGGAGGCGGCGGGTTCAATTCCCGCGGCAGGACAAGTATTTGTCCAAAGAAAAATAAAGCGCAAATACTTGTTCTGTGTCTGGGTGTTGTGGGACCATGGTCCTCATGGTTCCTGGGTCTTTGTCTTAGATTTTTTAAGACAGGTTTTGACTACACAGGGCACGCAATGGTAGCCCCTGCAACTTTTAAGCTGAGGTACCTTACTTGAGGTACTTAAGGTAAGGTTCATTTATCGCTCGTCCCTGCACCTTCTTGGTCTTCATTATAATCTCTTATGTTCAATAGTGGACGGGTTCCGGTTGTATGTGATAGGTATCTTTGACCAACTTCTGGCCTTTTTTAACGTACCCTTTCTAGATATAAATAATTAATAAGTATCTACTTACCCAATGATAGATGGACATGTAGAAAACTAAAGCACACTCGGGTATCAGCACTAGTATCACAGTTATCAACCAGGCGAGCAGGCATCTGTTGTTTTTCTGAAAATTAAAAATGTACTAATGATTAATTTTAAAATTTTGCTTTACTACGAGTACCAGACCACTATCGTGTACCTATTTAGTTGTACGTATTGGGTTCTGGACTAAAACAAACAAAAAGGAATCCAATTTCTGGCAGAGAGTAGGTTCTCTTCTCATAATTATCAGAAAAATAATGTTTATCTCACAGTTACAAGGTTTATTTATACCTCGTATATATAGATAGGTATAGGTGTTATTATCATTTTATTACCTGACTGAAAACAGGTAAAATGGTGAAACGCTACCGTAGCGAATATATAACGAAAGCATTGAAATTAAATAGTTTTGTTTAGGATTTTTCCGAAAAATTTCTACATCCACCGATTTTTGATACCATGCGTGATGTGTTCCAAATTTCAGAGAGTGACATTCTCTTCCCTGATATATGGTTTCGAGTCACATGATAACATCATCATCATCAGCCAAAAGATATGCACTACTACTAAATAATAATATATTATGACCTCCATGGAACGCCACTTTGAACGGCTCCCCCTGGTTTGGTTTTGGAGCAATTCCAAAGGCTTGTGGCGGCGAAGCATCACATTCAACGGACGCGTGCACGGCTGGCGACCGTATATCTATATGGACGCCGACTGCGGTATTCGATGTAAATATTTGATAATATTATAGACCTAGCTTTAAAATAGATTTAATATTAATCAGGGCGTCGGTCCACCTAGTGGAGGGCGGCCAACATTGCGTCTTCCAGTTCGAGGTCCACTCGAGAACCTTTTTTCCCCTACCAGTTGACAATTCCACGACCAATGTATGGCATGCCCATTGCAATTTCATTCTTCTTTATACTAAACTTGGAGTCTAAATCATTATCTACAACGTGCACTCTGTTACAGCTTTAATCGCTCCTAGGCTCATAGTTATAACTTTGAAGCCTTTTAAAGAAACGAGTCTTATCAAGAGTTGTCTATATTTCCGTGGTAGTCATTTCTATAGTAAAGAGTTTGTTTCTGGCTAACCCTACCACCATTTGGTTGTATTCGTCTGTTCACTAGAACTCTACTCACAGATATCAGACCATGGACAAGGGTAACGGTAGCAGCGATGACGAAGCAGTAGCACGCCATCAGCAATGCTGACGCTAACGGCAGCCCGCTCTGCGACTCCACCACCCATACTATTTCGTAGATCAGTGCTATCGCGTACGCAACCTGGAATTGGACAAGTTAAATTAACAATTAACAAACGTAAACAGTAAAAAAAAAACCAATGGATGACATTGTCAGAACTGGACCAAATTGAATTGATACCATACGGGAAATAAAAAAATAATTACCAAAATCGGTTCACCCAGTCGAAAGTTAACAAACATAAAAAATACAGTTGAATTGAGAACCTCCTCCTTTTTTGAAGTCAGTTATAATTGTGTAATTGTGTTTTTTCATGGTGGCTAGCAATTACAAGCAGCCAGTAAACAAATCGTGTGTCCATTGATGTAATTAACATAAAATCGTGACACTACACTACTACGTTCGCTCACAAGCACTAGACTAAATACAGTATTAAGGCTCGTTTTAAGCTCAAATTAACTAAAAAGCAATTTTATAAAGTTACTAATATGTCAAAATGTAAAATGTGTTTTAAAAAGTGACGTGTCCAATAATATGAAAATAATAAACGGCTTAACCACAAAAGCGTTAAACATGCCTTAATCTAGTGTTAAAATACTGTTTTGTAGTGTTAAACACACGTTAGACGTATATCTAAGCCTTGTTTATGGATTTTGACAGCCTCTGAGGTGTGGTGGTTAAGCAGGTTAGCTCATAAACCAGAAGTGGCGGGTCCGATTCCTGCGACAGGACAAATATTTGTGCATAGAAAAAAAGCGCAAATACTTGTTATGTATCTGGGTGTTGTGGGACCATGGTCCTCGTAGTTCCTGGGTCCCTAGACACAGGTAATACTTGTTCGGGTCCAGAATCTATGTATGTGATCGTTGGGCGTTATTATTATTATTATTTGTGGTAACACGCGAGTAATAGGTAAATAGATAATAATACTAAAAACCTGAATGACCGAACAAAACAACTAAGTACTTTAGTTTTTCTAAAACTAAAACCTTAGCATTTTTTTTTAGGTCATTTGCGACATCAACGCATTTTTTTATAAGTAAATAGCCACACTGGTGTTTTAAAGGAATGACCACATAAAATATTCATTGTACATCCATATTTCACGTAATCCAAAAAAATCCGCAAATTTAACACATTTTCATGCACCCCTGACATAAATTATGATCTGCCATTTTCAACTTTAAACAGTTAGGTCTTTACCTATGAAATTGCCGTTTTGTTTGAAAAAAGTTAAAGTATTTTTTTTTTCGAACTTATTTAATTCTTTTGTTCAAAGTAATCACCCCTGCAATCAATGCATCTTTGCCAACGCTGTGGCAGTTTATGGATGCCCTTCTTGAAAAAATCAACAGGACGGGAGACAACAAACTCTTCAAAGGCGTTTTGTACTGCCTCTCGGGAATTGAATTTTTTTCCCGCTAAAAAGTTGTCCAAATTTTGGAAAAAGTAATAGTCGGTAGGCGCAAGATCTGGTGAGTATGGCGGATGAGGGAGAGCTTCCAAACCCAACTCATGCAGCTTAGAGACGGTCTGTTGTGCAGTATAGGGTCGCGCGTTGTCGTGAAGTAGCAGTGGAGACGACCGATTGACCAAAGCTGGTTGCAGACGTGCGAGTTTCGCCATCATTGTGGTCAGTTCTTCAATGTACATATCTGCAGTAATGCTCTCGCCGTTTTGTAAAAAGCTATGATGAATCACACCAGCACTAGACCACTAAACTGTGACCATCACATTTCTAGGGGTCATTTTTCGTTTTGCACATTGCTTTGGTACCGAACCAGGATCTAACCAATTTGCTGAGCGCTTTCGATTGTCAAAAAGAATCCATTTTTCGTCGCACGTAACAATTCGGTTCAAAATTCCTTCATTTCTGTGCCTGTTAAGCAGCGCAAGGCAAGTCTCGACGCGTACGTTGCGCTGGCGATCGTTAAGTTCGTGGGGCACCCATCTATCAAGCTTTTTTATCTTGCCAATCTGTCGCAAATGGACCAATATTGTTTTGATGCTAACATCAAAAGCTGCTGCCAGCTCAGCTGTAGATTGAGATTCATCAGCTTCCACAATCGCCTTTAAATCATCATTGTTGACCACAGTTTCCGGACGACCACGAGGTTCATTTTTCAAGTCAAAATTCCCAGAACGGAACCGAGCAAACCAATAACGGGTTGTACGTTCGTTTGTACAGTTCTCTCCGTAAACGTCGTTGATGTTACGTGTCGTTTGTGCCGCGTTGGTGCCACGACAGAACTCATATTCCATAATTACACGAAATTTCAAAGTATCCATTATGAGGAAAAATGTTGAAATGTAATGAAAATACAACGCTAATCAATAAACAAAAGACTTATTTTGTAAATAGAATGTCATATTTTTAAAACAAAATTAATTTTAATTTAGAATTCATAGCCAATCAAAACTTTTTTTTGTTCGAAAAAGTCTGTACTGCAATACGGCAATTTCATAGGTAAAGACCTATTATTATAGACCACGTCAAAAAACAACTATGCCGCGGCCTTAAGGACGCAGTGAAGGCAACAACATAAAGTTCTTGGTTCTACAATATCTAGCTTTACCAGTGTCACAAATACTTCATCATCATCATCAGCCAGTACAGACGCTCACTGCTGAACTGCATCCCCCTTAAAACGCTTAAAAATATTTATATAATTACTTTATATTTTTTGCACCGTCATTCAGATACAGATCATATTACTTGCGAAGTAACTGTTATCTAATCTGTGATATATTATTATTTTCATTATCTCATTCGGACCAATAAGAGTGCCTTTGGAGGTAGAAGTGAAAACTAACGAAATCTCCCTATATACGACGTTACTTAGAAATATACGCGCAAAAGCCCTTATATGTAGACTGTTACTAAAGTCAACTCTCACTTCTGCACCCAGTTTCGTCATCCCATGAGATAACTACAAGGCCTCGCACCACCAGCTAACCTGACCTCCGAGAATGAACTATTGCAATACTATTGGACCCAATCTGCCGGGATGGAAGTTCTTCTTAGATTGGACGCGAGATTTCTTACGTTGAATGAATTTGTAAAATGTTTGCATGAGACAACATAAGTTATGACTACGATAAAGTTCTTGTATGTCTCTATAACGATTTGTTATTCAACATGGCGATTGAGAGTTTTTGAAAGTTTCTCAGCCCTTTAATGAAGTTAGCAAACTGAAATGCTGACTAAAAAACTTGCAGAATCGACAACTGAAGAATATAAGGTTCTCCGCTGAAGACCTACGAAGACGGTAGGTACCGAAGAACAGAATTAATACTTATAGTTAACCGAAAATGACCCCTAAATAAAACCAATATAAATAGGCGGTCAGAGAGCAAGAATAAATAAGAAACCATTTCGGGCATCTGACTCTCGAGTGCGAAACTTTTTGATAAACGCAGTTACCAACCTTTACTTATGCTATGACATTCAATTGTAGGCGTTCAAAATTCTAGGCAATTTGCACGTTACGTGTGGCTATTAGTCATATTGCTTTTTGAACACTACAAATTGGAATTTCTGATCAAAATGTTGGAAGCATAAACCTTCTTCATGAAAAATTGATCTTGGAAACAATTTTGAGTACTTTCATTCATATTTTTCCTATTTTGCCGTGGAAATATTAGATATTCTTGGATAAAAGTGTCTTTATGTTGAAGTGATAATACCGCCCATTGTACTATTACATTGTCGTCAATATTTTGTAGTGTATCGGTTGGCGCAGCGGTAGCCCGTGAGACTTTTAAACCAACGCACTCCGGTCCCGCACCGATTACACTCTTACAATGATAAAGAAAAACATCGTCGGGAAGCATTTTCTGAAATCACTAACACATGTGTCATCCACCTTGTGGCTCGTGGTGTGGTGGTATATATTATTATGTATATAGCCTACACTTTGTCTCTCTGTGGCCCGTGTCCCAGTACTCAGTATCGTGGAACGTATGGGCTGATGATATTTGACATCCTCTGCGGTGTGGTGGTTGAGCAGCTTGGCTCATAGCACGGAAGCAGCGGGTTCGATTCCCGCGGCAGGACAAGTATTTGTGCACAGAAAAAAGTACGCAAATACTTGTTCTGAGTCTGGATTATGTGGAACCACGGTCCTCGTAGATCTTGGCTAGTACAGGGAATCCTAGTTAGGGCCCAGGATCAATGTATGTGATCGTTGGGCGTTATTATTTATATTAAGTGTTACATTACTCACCAAAGCATAAGCAGCAACGAATCCAGATGCAGCGGTGACGCTGCAGCAGAATATCCTGCTGATAGCCGGCTTCATCATCAACTTCGGGGAATCGATTTCGCTCAGTTCATTGCTCGTCGACATTTTCGTTCTCGGACCTTTTACATCACTGGACATTGCAAGCCTTCCGTTCTCTACCTTTTACACCACTGGTTTCCCTTCAATCTCAACCATAGCATAAATAATATACTCAATTGAACTTGTTTTATTCATTGTCCAGCGTAGGTGTTGGATTTGAGAAAAGGAATGCTTTGTGAAACTACGTCATCTCAGCTTGAATGAGGAGACGGGTTCGCTATTGATTCGTGTCCATCACGACCTGAGAAAGAAGTACAAAGGATTATGAATTCAAAGTGTTAGACAACATTTAAATTAACGAGCAGGAAATTATTTTAATACAATATTCAATCCTAGTAGCAAATTCGAAATCAAAAAGGAAAGTAAAAACACAAAGAGAGAAAGAGAGAGGAGAGAGTACTCGTCGATGGAAGAAAAATATTTCTTGGTAGGTACTAACCAATAAAGATTTTTCTAACTACCTGTTAGACGACCGGAAGTAGAAATTCATATTATCGGGGTAAAAACGGGTTTTTGGTTCGATGCACTTTGAAATCCAATATATGAAAACGTACTGTATACGACGACGACGATGTACGATCTTGGTAGTTTGAGCAAGCTGTTTATATCTGTTCATTTTAAGATTTTAATTAACCTTACTTTACTTTTGACTAGATCCTTGATCTACCTATAATAGTGGGGAGCCCGCCTACACTGCGTCACAGGTTTTAGCTGCGACTTCCGTCGAGTACCATTTATTATAGCGGTCACCCATCCCAGTAATGACCGCGGCGAACTAAACTTAACTTTACCGAACAACTATGGTCGAGCTTTGCTACGATAAAAATTACTTTAATTTATCATTTTTAAAGTAATCATGCAAAAATTGCGCCAGTTGCGGAAAACTAGCCCGTAGTAAGTACATACATTTAATAATTTAGACTTCCTTAATTTTTAATACAACATGAATTCCATTTACGTTTACTCACACCAAACAAAGGACTGCGTTGTCTTCTCAACATTTCCTACTATTAATAAGAATTTACTTTACATACTATCATGGGAATATTTTTCATACATGGCTAGAGTATGCACTAGTAATATTAAAAAAGGAGTTATTGTGCACTAAGCGGTCGAACCCACTCGTGATGCTTCAATGCACCTACTGCGTAATAAAATTGTGGTAGCTATCTATAAGTCAATTACAGGTAATGCAATAGGTGTTACAAGATAAATGGCGATGCCTAAGTCACAGGCTATTATGCCCGTTTGTAATAGTCTTTTAAAATACAACTTAGCTAAGCAACATTTTTCCCTGGGTTCTCGTATACGTTTGTTAAATTCATGCCAACTTGGCAGACTAAGTACTGATATACTAATGACTAGGTATGTATATCATATCTTTGTGATCACCTGTTTGGATCTATGTTTTATCCCTAATTATTCATATTATATTTGGTCCTTCGAGCCTTTATACGGCTCGAAGGACCAATATGACCACAAAAACTGTAAGGTTACACGATAGATTAAAAACAGGGGTACGATTTTAGTTTTTTCTACTAATGTAATATTAAATATATCTACTATCTGAGACCATAGCATCAAAGCCTGGGTCAAGATTTATGTCATGGGTCAAGAATCCCCAACAAACGACTTCATGGGAACATTTTCTTCAACTCAATGCTGGGAACCCTTTTGCAAGAATGTATCAAAGACTGGCTCTCTGTATGCAAATATCGTTCGGTGACCTTTAGTCATTACGGTCTGATTAGAAAATGGTTATTTAATTACAACCTACGAAGTTATGTAGGTCATTGTCTGATGTTAGCGAATGTGTGATGCTTATCTACTTTTGATTTGTGCGGTTTATAATGTTACCTAGTGTTACGAGGACTACGTAACACAATTTTCTTATTTAATAAGATAAGGCGAAACAGAAAAAAATTTGGTCGAGGGCAAAAAATGGAAGTCAATGAAACTTTAACTCATTATAATTTCATGTCTAAAAATACTTAGGTAGATTGCTTTTACTGTGCCATAGTCGTTACTTACTCCCATAAAAATATAAGACATCATCATCATCATCAAGAGCCTAAAAACGTCTAGTGATGTTAATTTCAGATTAAATTATTGATCGGAATATTTCAAAATCTGGAACATAAGTAATTAACTTAAGTGGTATTAAAGTCACCCATCCATTAAATTAAATGAACAAGTCTAATTCTGGATATTAATACACAAGTCAATTTAGGTTTTAAAAAAGACGTAATATAAACAATCTTAAACTTAAAATTAAAAACAATGCAGTAGGAAACCTTAATATAATAAGCCACTACAAAAATCTTTCGGGACATCTTTCAGGAGAAATTTCCATACTAACTATACACATAAGCTGCGTATTCAAACTGTCAAATCCATACAAATTTGTGTTTCTATCTGTTTCACTGTTTCGAGTAACGTGATCGCCCAGCTGATAGAAGCAACACGTGCCGAAAATGTTGATCTCTGTTTAGCCCAAAGACTAAGAAGCCATTCAACGGGCAGCATTTTTGGCATGGTGCCTACTGGTAGCGGCTTCTTAAATTAAGTTTTCCTACTGCATTTTAATTTTGTTTATATTACGTCTTTTTTGGTAATTTAAAATTTATTAATGTTTTATTATTAACTAGCTTCTGCCCGCGGCTTCGCCCGCGTGGCCTATAGAAAACGAAGAAGACATTTTTTCAAAGATAATTTAACCACCCATTTCAACCTCTTAGGGATAGAATTTTGAAAAACCCTTTCTTAGTGGATACCTACACTTTACAAAAAACACAATCTCCAAATTTCAAGTCTCTAGGACCAGCGGTTTAGGCTGTGCGTTGATATATAAGTCAGTCAGTCAGGACTTTGAATATTATGTGTATAGATATTTCATAAGGTTTTCTAATTAATTGTAATTTAAAGTATTTTATTTGCTTAATGCTTACATCCTTTGTAATAATTACCCGCATGCTAATCAACATCGAGATTTTAATCGTCTTCTATGAGCTGTTCTGGTACCCATGCCTGCCTACGTTTTGTGGGCGGAAACCAATAACTCTTTGTCTCTTTTTGCTTGGTTAATATAAGTACTATTACAGGTGTATAAGGGGTGCTGCCTACCGTGTACATGTCTTGTGAGTTGTGGCTTACTTACCTTGGCCTACTGGTGTACCCAAGGTACTTGCTAATTATATCTTGCTATTTCTATTGTATTTTTTATAAACTGAATATTGGAATTTGTTTTGTTTCATGCGTTCATGTGTAAGCTAAGGTGCTGCTATTTAATGACTAGCTGGAAAACTGGACAATGGTGCGTATTAGCAAAAACAATAAGTACTGTACCTACTAGTACAGCCTCTTATAAAGGTCAACTGATGACAGATAATCACGGGAAGTTGTTGAATTAAGTAGCAGTCATGTGGTTGAGATTTCTGTCTTTTTTCTTACTTACATAAGAGTTTTTTTTTAACTATGGGAGTTGAGAGATCGAATGTATAATGAAGAAGACAGAAATCATTCTAAAAAAGTAAATTTACAAATCTTAAAATTTAAATTAAATTTGGGTTAAATCTAGTGAAGAGGTCTCGCTCGTATACGAAGTGAAATAAATATATAGAAAACCATTTTTAATTGGTAAATTTAATATGCTGTCAGTCTGTAAATTAACAGCAATCAAATCAAGTCTAGGCACATAGGAAGTGGGCATTGTGCCCGATAAGGCAGAAAACGTCTGAATCATCAAGACAATAGCTAAGAACAAAGCAAGGACAGAAAACATCGGTTCAATTGCACCCAAAAATACCACAGCGAGAAACACCAGTATTATATAACTGCAATGCAAAAAGCTGGGTTCAAAACAGATTAGTTATTAAAAATAGGAAAAATCTTATTAACGAGCGGGATTTGAGCAAAGGCCTGGACATGTTTTCCTTCCCGCTCGTTCAATGTTCAAATGTTCAATGTTTTATTTACCTGTTGATTACGTTAAGCAATCGAGAATCTACATGTATGTGCTGTACAAAACTTAAATATTTTGTTCAATACATCACGGATCTGACAACTGTTCTACAAGAAACTATAAGCAATCTAAATTTACATAAAGAAAAATATTACCTTTCCATTTTTATTTAGATATTCCGCGGTTTCACCCACAACTCACCCGTTTTTAGTTTTTGTCAGCTATATATAAAAAGTATCATATGTTATTCGATAAAATAAACGGTACCTGTCCAAAATTTCATCCAAATTGGTTCAGCTGTTTTGACGTGAAAGCCACAAAAACAATCAGTCTCACTTTGCTCGTGGTGCAATCCTAGCATATTATACTTCGCATGCTCAGGTTTCGATACAAGTACTCGCTCCAAAAATCAATATTGCAGCGTTGCAAGACAAATAACAATTTTACGCCACCATTGCGACCCTGAATTTTCTATGTAGCTGCCAAAGTATCAAAGTAGTACGACATTCAAAACACTATCACCATAGAAGTAAAGTAAGTTGGACGCCAAAAAGGCCCAGCCCACCATTTGTCCACATAGTAGGTACAACAGGCGCCAAACTTTGCTTAGCACAAGAAGCACGTACTAACTGGCATAGAGATCGATTTGTTCGCTTTCCTCTACAATTCCTTATCTGCGGACGATGAACTCAAGTGCAGTGAAAACTGTTGTAAGCACTCCCAACCCGGAAAATATACATAATGTTTACTGCTATTTATATAAGTAGAAAGTTGGGAGATATCAAGCCAAGAGTCAGTGTCCTGAAAGCAAAACCATCAAATGTAACCGCGATAAAATTATATCGTCCAACTTTTACTTGACTTTCCCTAGATAAAATTCAACGAAACCCATGTTTATTAACCACACACGCGGAAGGACCATTGCCTTATTAAATAACTGATTACATATTTCTTGTTACGTGTTCGCTCGGTCTTGGAACAATTGCTGATCGAGGCAGACAATTGTTTTGTGGCATGAGAAGATGCGGGGTACAGCAATATGCGGTTTTGAAATGCATGACCTGTTGCTGCATAAATTTGTATCAAAGAGCGAATGTATTCTCGTTATTTAGTTTACGTAGGAACATTTTACTATTAGATTTTTTATTCCAACTGTTAGTCACGAATAGTGTTTTGAAATCTCGATCAAATCTCGAGCATATTCGACGCGTAATTGTAAGTATGCGGACTGTAATAGGAATAATTAGCATGGTGGTGATGTTGTTCTAGACTATAGGGGAGGGATGTAGCCAGTAATTATGTACCGCGAAGCCAGCCAGACATCCCGTAGCCAGTTCATAGTTACCGCAAAGACAAGCTGAAGCTCTGAAAACTTTTTTAGGAAACCTATAATGGTATTATGTTACTCCAACCAGTCTATCTTAGAGTGTCAGATGCGGTATAGGAATCAACTGAAAATGAAGCAATATTTAAACTGTCGTAATGGCAAAAATAACATATGTATGCCATTCCGACGAGATCATCGTGACAACGCTATCGTTGTGAGGCTACATAGGTAGCCTCTTTTTTGCAGCTTTTGACCACTATACAAGACCGTGACTTGGCAAATACTGTGGAATGGATCCGCCAGGAAGAGCGACACCTTACACCGATAGGATGGCTGTAGTTGGATAAGTGTGAGCCGAATACCGAGTTTAGTGATGTATCTTTGGCGACGGCTATGTCTAGCGAAACTAATACAGGCTGGTGATGATGATGGTTATAAAGGTGGCGTCGCGCTACATCTGGACCCAGGGCAGTAGATAGAGTCGAATTTGAGGGGAGGCAGCATTGGTTACAGGTAGGGCGAAAGTAAAAACATATCATAATTGATCTGACCTTAAAGCACGGACTCCTAAAGCAATTACCATCAATTCGTAGACAAATAATTTCAGCGACAGAACATGAGCATGGATCTAAGATTTTTTTCATCTCAAATTATGAACAAACAATTATAATCATTTTTATTATTTTTGGTATTTAGAAGGTAGGGCATTGTGATTTCAAGGTAGGGCATTGCCCCACAATGCCCTCTCCTAGCTACGGCCGTGTCTGGATCTCAAGTGAAGCTGAGGCTTTTTGACTCACGAGCCATATTTATGTACGGATCCAAAAGCGTTTTAAGAGTCACCGGAACAGTGTCAATTACGTAGCTCAACCTGTTCCACCTATCACCACATTTGCAAACGTCACGTCAAAATAATAAACAATCTTCATTCCCGTATCATTTTGTATCGTGCGTTCCTCCAACCTTTCAATTCGGAAACACTCTAACTACCAGACCACTGACCTTGATTGTCAACCTACATACACAATTACAGAGTTCATTTTCCCATAAAAGTGCTGCTACAGTTAGTGCCACTTCCGCCTAGCCCTGATGATATGGAGGAATACGTGATCTGCTGGCTAAGGAGGTAGGGTTCATGGAACCGTGCTTCGGAGTTTTGGTGCGTGTTATGAATGGTAATGAGTCGACCTTTATAATGCTTCTTTGAGTCATAGGGGCGGGTATTGGCTTTCTATTGTCTGGATTTATGAGTACAGTTAGAACATAACCTGCTTCTATAGAGAAACATTAATTATGAAAGCAGAAGATAGAAGAGTCCTCTGGCCAATCTCCGGAACTGGCATATTCAAGAAAAGGAATTAGTAGAACGAGCTCTATCCAAAGGTTGCCTGGAGAGATAGCTTTTAGCACCATTGTTCCCAACTTTTTGTAAATCGTTGTATTCTTTGTACACATTCAAAGGATTGGCGTGTACAATAATGAGTTTATCTATTTATCTATATTATTATTACTAGTAATATATAGGTGGTAGGACTTTTCTTTCAAAGTTCATCTACAGTAGTACAGCAGTAGTGCGCAAGCACTGCTATGTTCCGGTTTGAAGAGTACTGTTTCTAGTAAATTTACTGGGCAAATGAGACTTTATGACTTGATCTCACAGTCTAGTAATCTTATTATTATTAGTATTATATATATTATATTATTATATATATTATATTTATATATATTATATATATATTAGGCTGATATCTCAGGATGACGTGCGCAGTGCAGTGTCACGCGAAACTTTATACTTTAGAGTGCCGAGTGATACTACAACTGATATGGGTGGCTATCGCTAAACATCAGACAAACGACTAGCTCGTCACGTCATTCCGTAACATAAAAAAATATTACCTATAGTTAGAAAAGAGTTTACTGACTTTAAAATAGCTGATAATTCTCATTTAGCAAAGGGCTTTTTAAACGAGTGACGTGAAATGTTGAATAGGTAAAGGACTTTAGCTCTAGATAAATAATTGTAAGTAAGTACTAAGTAGGCATTTATGAGCCAAAACAAACGAATCAAAAAACCTGCTACATACTTCATAATAATTCACACACTATAGCTATATCAGCTGTGACCCAAAAACGTGTTAGAGTTGTTAGAGTTAGAACAGCATGCTTAAGAGCAGTAAAAGTTTTTAACCGCATTTAGGACATAAGATCGTGTGTTTATTGCACGGCTTCGCTTGTTCAAGTTAACCATCGAATAAAACCTTCGTTTTGCGAACATTTTTGGAGTTCCGCAAACTTTGTACAGTTATCTATAAGGTTTAAGCTTACGTTAAAGTACAACCCGTTTCTTGCTCGTGGTACTACCGGTTGTCCTACCAAAAGTAATAATACTATGTAATACTATTATTCTGTGGTAATACGGGAAATAATACTTCCCTAGCTTGTTGCATTATGTAATGTTAACTGTAACAAAACTATTGGATACTCGAAGACTTCAAACTATACACCTTGTAATTGGGAAAGAAAAGATTATGTGCAGAAGTATCTAATATTTAATATTTATTTATTTACATTTTACATTTATGTATTATTCAAAGTTAGAACACACTCATAAGTTATGTAGGTACCTAATTATACTGGCACTGTTTTGGAAATTACACTATTCATATTTTTTTAAATATTTTAAACTGTATTTAATTTGGTTATAAGTAAACTAATCAAGTGAAACGATGTTATAAGAAAATCAAGATATACACCACACATTTAAAGAAGCATAAGTACCTAATGTAACTTTTAGATTTTTACACTTGAACAACGAACTGTAGTGACGATATTTAGGTTGAAACTAGTTCTGTGGAACTAAAAAAAAAGTGCTTTATTCCCATGATATAATAATATACGCAAATCGCATGCGCCTTTATACGAGAACCGCTATGCACGTCTCTGACAGCCTTATTAATAAACGGGTATTAGTCTCGGATTAGTTACTTCAGCTTTTGTCCTTTTTTTGCTACTGGAATATTTAGCTGGATCGAAAGAGACAAAAGATGGTGTAACTAGTCTACAGCTAGTTCGTGTTTATTAATAAGGCTGTGAATAATTAGTTGGTTAATCATACATCAGGTGAAAATTCCACGGAACCTATATTGATACATTTACGATACATTTAATTCGCCCTTCACCAGATTGTTTATGGCCGCTGCCATAGACTGTAGAGTCCCGTGTACAAAAAGTATTTTCATCTTTTTACTCTCGCTTGGAATTCTTGGAACATGCATGACCTTTCTAAAAGTATGCAGCTGCACCAAGACACCTGCATTTATCTTATTCTTAACTATACCTACTTACGATTACTACGAACCCAAAACCTACAGCTCTGAAGGCAGTGTTACCAACTGAGCTATAGGACTTAGATAGGCACGCTATAGGCTTAGATTTGTTGGTATTTTGTTCTATAACTTTACTTACATGCTTTTATACATAAGTAGGTAGGTATATGATGAAAAAAATTATGACAAACCTATCAATATAGATATATGTACCAATCAATTTAATAACGATATAATTAAATGCTTAAGCTGATTTAAATACTTCGATGATATTATAATACATACTTATTTCAGTTATTTCGATTTAAAATCCAAACTACTGAACCGGTTTTGATATAATTTCTATATGTCTAATCTAAGGTCCGTATTACAGAACGATGCTCAGTCATCGATCGGTGCTCAAGCAGATATTTTATTCATAAAGTGATCAATTAGTGAATGAAATCTCTGCTTGAGCACCGATCGATGACTGAGCATCGTTCTTTAATACGGACCTAAAAGTATACTCTTTCAAATAAATTAAAGCTTTTTCGAAATTGGTTTATATAATGTCAGCGAGGTGTTGTAGATACATTAAAAAAAGGAAAATAAAACAGCCAAATTGTGAATCTTCTCTTCGTATTTGGTTGAAAATAATGAACTAAAATAAAAAAAATTAAAAGATAAGACCAAGTTTCCAACTATTTCTGGAACCACAGCCAGAAAAAACAACACATTATATGCACAAAGCATGTATAAAATACTATGTAAATTTAAATACCTGTGAACCTTATCACAATACAATAAGACCGGTTTTGAAACAACGTTATTTACTTCAGCAGTCGGGCGCCCACATTTCGCATATTTGTGAGTTGACTCAACGATAATTTGCATTTCTTGAGGTTTGTACTACCATGACGACAGTTTTGTGAATGATTTCATTAATGCCAACTTTTTTGGATGGATAGTGACTCGTAACGGTGAAGATCGTATAATTCGAAAATAGTTTTTATAGTTGAATTCATAAAATGGATTTTTTGTGTCTCATAGAATAACGGTAGGCCACAACAACAGCACTTTATTACCTAGACAGTGTCCAATACTTCAGTAGGTACCTGTTATTGAAGTAAAACTTCTTAACGCCCGCTAGACTTGGGGAGTAAGCTGGTGAATGCGAGGCGAACGGAAGTTGAAGTTGGTTCACGTAGATCTTCATTATCAACACAGCAGAGTTAAAAACTTGTATTATTATGTTGGTATACCCTCAAGATTGCTACATTAACATTAAAGTAAGTTCTATACCGACCGATAGATGGAGCTAAAATAAAGAAGTTTTACTTCAGTAGTGTGGTCTAAAGCACACTCGTTCTTTTTTACAATTAATTCTGTGCTGATAGTTTAAGCCCCCCCCCCCATCTTTTCCCGCAGGCGCCGTAAGAGCCAGTTAAAGGAATCCAGTGAATGAAATCCATCTTTTCTCTAGGACTCTCTCCCAAACTAAGCAAAGCTTATATTATGGGAACCAGATAACTGATACAATACTTAAATACTTTTTGTTTGTAAATACATATATAAGTATAATATAATATAACACCCAGACACAGAACAAACACCTATGTTCATCACACAAATGTTTGTCCAGGGTGGGAATCGAACCCACAACCCACAGTTCAGAAGGCAGGGTTACAACCAACTGAGCTATCGGGCCAAGCCAGTCTATACCGTATATAGTATTCAGTAATCAAGGCGCGTACCAAGTGTGGTGATTATGACAACCCCCTGTGTTTTATTGCATTTTCTGGGGGACGCATTTTATGTTTAGCAGTAGACGTGTTCCTGGTAATGATGTGATATTGTGATTTGAATAATGCTAAGCTATTAATCGGCTTACATAGGTACAGACAAAGACAAATAACGGTTTTTGGCGGGAAAACGAAAAAGATCGCGTCGCCGCATTGTATTATTTTCCAAAACTTGTGTTATTTTCAGTGTTAGTGTATAAAATTGGTGGCATTTTATTCGTTAAGTGCTGGATTACAGGCATGAGTGTGGGAAAGTGGTATAATGATGGTGAAACTTTTTTTTTCGTGTTGTTTCCAAAACTCCATAGAAGCTTCAAGTAAAGTTGCCACCACTTTACTAGGAGTATGACTTGACTAGACTAGACTATGACTTAACTTGATGACTTGGACTGTGACTTGACTTGACACATTATATGATATTAATTAACTGGAGATATTATCAATAACTTGACACTGGCTAAATACACAAGTGTAGAGCCAAAACCAAACAAAAGAAAAAAAAAAAAAGACTTGACTTGACTTGACTTCTTGGTTTTGGCCTCTGCGACTAACAGACGTCGCAATTTTGCCAGTGTCGCGTACTATACTAGGATAACAAGTGATGGAGAATAATCTGTGTGTACGTAGTAAGTACGGTGTATAATATGGGAGAATCAAACTCCGGCCTTCAGATTCAAGGGATTTTTATCTACAACAAATAGAACATCACATAAGCACAACACAATCTACATAAAAAAAAATATATATACACTCAGGGCATAACAAATATAAAGATTTAAAGTTATTTATCGAAATGGTTTAAAAAAAAAAAAAATTATAATTTTAATTTATTATTTACAATAAATTTACATAAAAAAATAAACAAAAGGGGTATGGGAAAGTGATAGGAGGGACTTCAGAGAGGTGGGACGGGGGATCTTAGGGGGGAGAATATCATATAGTGACATCTGCAGTTTCTGACACTCAAAAAAGAGATGGTCCATGTTTCCCTCGTCTAAACCACATTCACACAACGAGTGATCCCTAACCCGAATTTTTGTTAAATGAACAGGAGTACTTGCGTGTCCGAGTCGAAGTCGACATACTACTGAGGTGGGAAGCTTATCCGCCTTCCTGAACAAAAGACAAAAGACAAGAACAAAAAGACAAATAACTAATGAATAGTAACAGTAGTAAGAGTGACATTGACATCTAACTTAATCTTAAGAGTAATTATATTCTTTATTTCTTTGATGTCAATGAATGACAGCTTCTGTGGTGTGGCGGTTGAGCATGACATTATCTTTGGTTGAGCAGTCGGCTCATAGCCCGGAGGCGGCGGGTTCAAATCCCGCGACAGGACAAGTATTTCTGCAGAAAAAAAGCACAACTACTTGTTCTGCGTCTAGGTGTTGTGGGACCATGGTCCTCTTAATTCCTGGGTACATACGAGAATCCTATTAGTCAGGGTGCAGGATCTATGTATGTGATCGTTGGGCGTTATTTTTTATTATTACTACCGTGGAAGTTATATATTAAACTGATGATGGCGATGAAGGAGCGATGATAATTATATGATTTCTAACTGCTGCTACTAGGCCAGGTAAAGACCTTTAGCCCCCTTTGACTTCGACTACCTGACAGGTCATAGAATGTTGGACATTAATAATGAACGGGAGAGAGTGCTATTCTGAGAGCACTATCAAACGACTAATGACTCAATAAAGCGCTGACCCTGGCAATTAGCTCTAAATTTATACTAACAAATTCACCTATTTAAAAATACGGAACCACAGAACATATAATATAATACTATATTATGAACGTTTTATTCCTTTAAAAAAGCGCCTAAAAATGAGCGTCACAGAAATGACCGCTGAAATTGTGCAGTTCATAGAAATATATACAGTATCATCCCAGAATTTCTTAATATGAATTTGAGGAAGTTTTAATCTGCTTTACCCTCTTTACTGAAATGTCTACAAATATTTATTATTTATTTATTATAACATTATGATGGTACCTAAGTAAAAAGGTTTCGTTTTGCATCAACCAAAGCTTGCTGTACCTAACTGTTTGTTTATATCCTTTTATAAAGATTACATGATCATTCTCGTCAGTCTAGCATTTCTAGTGTATGGTACAGTTCAAAATGGTTGTTACTAAAACTGTATCAATAATCTAGGTGGAATGGAATGCCTAGCGGTAAATACAGCGTATAGAGATGAAAAGAAAGTTTTTGTTTTATCGACAAAAATATAGTATTGATTTTATACATTTTTACAGCCAATCTACACAAAAAATCTACCTGCGAGATCTCCAAGTTCTTAATATAACTTGATTTGTATTTACTATTTTTTATTTTTTCAATTGTACAAACGATTATCATAAACAAAATCAAGCAAAAACAAAATAATGTGTACTAAGTTTGATTCGCATTTTATGGTATTGGTGCAATAGCAACACTGAAATATAATGTGGACCGGGCCATAGCGATATGGATTTAAAAAAAAAGTAATATGGGGGATTGGAGGGAACTTGAAGAGAGGCATTCGGCCGCAGTAGCAAAGTAGTTGAAAGGTCGTTTGGAATAAGGATAGTATGGAGTATTGTGTATTGTAAGTGTATCTAAAAGAATAATTATACGATAGAACGAAAGACGGTAGTTTTATTGGAGTCACCTAGTTTTTTACAGGACCGTATTACAGAACAATGCTAGCCGTCGATCGTTGCTCAAGTTGAGATTTCATTCACAAATGGATCGTTTGAGGAATCTTGTCTTGAGCATCGATTTACAACTGAGCGTAGTTCTGTAATACGGGTCTATGGTCCGTATTACAGAACGACAGTCATCGATCGGTGCTCAAGCAGAGATTTAATTCACTAATTGATCACTTTATGTCTGCTTGAGACCGAACGATGACTGAACATCGTTCTGTAACATGGACCTGTGTCTTTTTCAGTAGGTGAACTTGAAAGCGGCGCGTTGAAGGCTTCTATTTGTTTCAAAGAAGTATCAAAATTAAAATTGTTGTCGATAATGTATTAATCGAGATTAACGTAAACGTGCGTAACATTGCGTGCTGTTCGTCAGCATCGGTCCCGTAATATTCGTTATATCATTATCGGAAGCCGATGTATTGATGTTTCACATTACTTACCGTTTTAAACCACGCAAATACACGTAGTGATTGGGCTAGTGCATAATTTAAGTTACTATAAAGTTACAGTTAAGTTACATTAGCCAAATATGAAAAATGTTAAAGAATTATATTAATACGTAGTGTACGACAAATAAGTTGATCCTGATTACAAGACTTGAAAAATATTCGATTTTAATCCCATGATTAATTTTATCAAAGATTTAAATGCGTTTAGTTTAACAACGGCCAAACTCACGTCTATCAATTTACAGTCAAAATTACTCTAATGGATCATACTCACGATAGTTTTCAGATGTTAATGCATGTTTGCGACTGCGCATACCACGTGGTGCATCAGCTAAAGATCGACTTCTTTGCCAGAATGCCAGATTCAGTATGAAATATCTATGGTTTGGTTCTTTCAAATTTTTTAAACAATTATTATTGTAGATTTGTATATTTCTTAAATTTTATAAACGAACTTTTTATAACTTCACAACTTGCCTTGAATTTTATTTTCTATTACAAATTTATTATAAACGGAGATTTAAAACTTTACATACAGCTTGGTATTTGCAATTCCAAATTTATTTCAAATTTTATTGCCATAGTATAACCAAATCGATTATGGCAATTTGTTGCCACAATTTTTGAAGGAGAAACAATCTCACATGCCAGCTTATTTTATTAGCATGATCAATAAAATAGTATTTACACAACAGCTCTAAACCATATTGCAATAAAAATGTTATCTATGCTATATCATAACAGTAAACAAAAAGTGTAAACAAACAAAACCATCAGCGCAACGGCTGCGCGCGTTGATGTCTTTCGTATGTAAAAATATTTTCGTGCTAACCGGCGCTACACTCCCGCAACTCTCGCTTGGCGAGAAAATGCTAAATAATATCATTTAAAAATGAGGTGAAACTGCCTTCAATAAACTAAATTTCGTAACAAGAAGTACATACTTTGATGGCATATTTTTTCCAGTTAACTACATATTATGATTTAAACACTAAACTATCGAGCCGTTTTGATGGAATTTTTATGGGCCCAATTGAAATAATCTCATTTCAAATAAACCTGCACATCAGTTTATAAATTTAATAATGAGGCGACATACGTGAAAAAAAAAAACGACCGAGTTGAGAACCTTCTTAGTTTTGAAGTAAGTTCATACGAAAGACTTCATTTTAAAAAGAAAAAGAAACATTTTTTTCCAATTTTATTTACTAAATATATATTTACATTTTAATTTTACTTTAGTTTTATTGTTTGATAACTTATAATTTGTTTTTGAATAAATAAAATTCGATGGCAGTTGTTGATAGTCAAATAAACGCAATCTATAGTCTGCATAAGTAGGCACTTATGGTGCCTGCCTGTACATATCTGTATAGACAAAGCTCTAAAAAAATTCTTGCATGCTGCAATACAACTCGTTGCTTGCCAGCAAACAGTTTTACTCACATGGTCTAGCACGATTCTCGAAAGGTATTACCGAGAATTTTTTCGAGAATGTAGTATTTGTGGCGCTGGCATTACCAGCACAATGGTCACGTTTGTAATAAAATTATCATTGTACGGTTTTTACGAGCAATTGCGTTACGGGAGGATGTTGACTGTTTATCTGATAAACGTATAACTGTGGACTGGCTTGATGTTGCGAAGATATGCTCGAGATGCGGGTCACGTAACAAATAATTTAATTATTTTCCTACTTACTTCAGTTTAACGTGAGTTTTATTACTACAAAAAGCAGTCAAAGTAGGAAGTATAATCAAGGGTTGGGGCTGGTTGGGCAAATTAAAGTTACTTAGTGGGGCCACTGGTGGAGTCGGGTGACTCTCCACCGGCTTGCACGGCCCCACTCGTCTGATGGGTGACCTTGGTGAGCAGGGTCACACATCCAATGGCGCGAGGAGCCCCGAAAGAGCCTGCCACCGGGGGTCGAGTTGGCTGGACTGCAGTCGCAACCCCTTCTCGCCCCCGGTACGGCGGACAAGGGCTCACGGGGCAGGGAAGTGCGAGGGCATTTCCGCCCTCAAAAAAAAATTAAAGTTACTTTTTTGCTGGGGCGAGATGGTTAATCCATCCATATCCCGGCGGCGGATGGATCACGGGGAGGTTGTTTAGTGGGTACGAGTCTCACACACCCCAGTGATGGCAGGGAATTGTGAGGGCTTTTCCCCGCTCAAAAAAAAGATTATAGTTTAATTTGGGATGACTAATATAATTGTAGTCAGTTTGTCAGTGAAGTCTTAAATACTATTGATATTATAACCTCTAAGAAACATGTTAAACAAACTACAGTACACAGTAGTACAGGTAGGTACTCTATAAAAAATACACCCATTTATAAATGAAATATTTTTGGCAGTAAACACACCGTCATGAAATGGTCACAGGATTTTTATTCATCCCTTAATACACATTGTTATTATTATTATAATTTTAAAAGTCGATTAGTTACAGGACCACGCCGTATTCGAACCTATTATTTGACAGCCTCTGTGGTGTGGTGGTTGATAAGGTCGGTTCATAACCCGGAGGCGGCGGGTTCGATTCCCGCGGCAAGACAAGTATTTGTGCACAGAAAAAAAGTGCAAATACTTGTTCTGAGTCTGGGTGTTGTGGGACCATGGTCCTCAAGTTTTGCATCTACGAGTACAACTTTAACAAAACCATGAAAGAAAAACGATTACAACCACAGCTCTAATAAGCTTTTGATACTTCTGTAAAACATTCAGTTCAATGGTTGCGAAATATTTTAGTAAGTACCTATTCCATAAGACATATTTACATGCCTTGCACATGCCACCTGCAAGGTAGTTAGCATAATAAACCTAAGCCGAGCCTTATCTAGGGCACTTATTTACATGACACTGATATTCACAAGAGAATTTCCAAACCCATTCAAACAAAAAACGTGTACTTATGTACTAACTTGTCCCAGACCGGTCACAACAATATTTAGCAACATGATTGGTACGATTTATTTATTAAGCATTACCTCATCGGAGACATAAAAACTTACAAACCTTCGATCCAAAACACAAAATAAATATCACTAGAAAGACTACAATTACAAACTCATTCAGAAAAATAATCACACAATTTTTTCCACGGAATAAAAATAACACTGGTTTAAAAGATTTCGAACGCAATATAATTTGAAAGTGGAATGTGCGCGCGCGCGCGCCGACACTTTGCCCGGTACTGCCTCACGATGCGCCGTCAAAGCGCGGGAATGCGCACGTCAAAGTGACGTTTATCAAACAGGTTCTATGGGCGTTTAAATATGGCAATGGTGCAAACTACAACAATTATAATTTATCGTTTTATCGCCTGTTGAAATCAAATATACTGAATTTCCTGTGATCTAAATAGAGTGCCCAATTTAACGATTATTTGGCAACGACTGTCGCCGATCGAAAAGCGAACTCTACCGATTGGTAATCAAGTAGCGAGCTGTGAAAGCCAGCAATCAATCAAATGCTACATATGTTACCAATTTTTTATAACAATCATCAAGAAAAATAAAATTCGTTTGTACCTATTAGATGTTCAATTCAATTAAACACACATTGTGTTTAGGGGAGTAAGCTAGTGAATGCGAGGCGAACGGAAGTTCAAGTAAGTTTACGTAGGTCTCTATTATAAACATAACAAAGTTAAAAAAAAAATATGTTGGTGCGTCCGGTAAAATGACAGTTTACAATTGTCAAGATGGCGACATTAACACCAAACAAAGCAAAAACAAAGTTATACCACCGGCCGAAAGATGGAGCTAAAACTAAAGAAGTTTTTTTTTATGTTTTGGCTCCACACTTTTGTGTATTTAGTGTGTCATTATTTAGTGTCAAGTAATTGATAATTTATCAAATTAATGATATTTCACGCGAATATGTGTCAAGTCATAGTCGAAGTCATCAAGTCAAGTCATAGTCTAGTCAAAGTCATACTCGTAGTAAAGTGGTGGCAACTTTACTTGAAGCTTCTATGGAGTTTTGGAAATAACACGAAAAGAAACGTTTCACCATCATTATACCATTTTCCCACACTCACGCCTGTAATCCAGCACTTAACGAATAGAATGCCACCAATTTTATGCACTAGCACTGAAAATAACACAAGTTTTGGAAAATAATACAATGCGGTAACGCAAACTTTTTCGCTTTCCCGCCAAAAAAAACACACTAAAGAAGTTATAGCATACTCGTTTTTGTTTTTAACGACAGATAATATCAATCTGAAAAATAGGACTCGAGCTGAAATTATAGTGGTACATACCTCCTTTTAGGCTGAGACCTGAATTCCTCATTATCCAAGCGGGTTGAGTCATGCTGTTTAAATATTGTATAGCAGGTGTTCAAAGTGTACTCACATATTTGACGCTGTCTGCCGAATGTTTTGGAAGATTTTTGTCACGAGCGCTGCTAAGCACGTAGTAAAATGCTAGTAACTAGCTCCTGCCTGCGGCTTCGCCGGCGTGGCCTATAGGAAAATAATTGAACCACCCATTCCACCCTCTTAGGGATGGAATTTTGAAAAACCCTTTCTTAGTGCATTTAACAAAGAACACACCCTCCAAATTTCAAGTCTTTAGGACCAGCGGTTTAGGCTGTGCGTTCATAAGGTAGTGTCGCCGAAGATGGCCCGGCTCCTAGGATAGCCCACTTAAAAAAAAATACAGTTATGATTAAACGAAACATTTTAAATTTCGCGGGTTTATGCTACTAGTACCATAGACAATAATGCAAGTGTGTTTTAATTATTATTATTACAACTTCCATTATGTTTTTTCTATACTTTATTTATCTGCAAGATTTCACGAGGTTTTGAAATTAAGTGGGCCTTCACTGGCTCCTGTACCTTATATGTCAGTCATTCAATCAGTCAGGACTTTGAATGTTATATGTAGAGATCTGTGGTTATGCTACTCTTGTATTTAGCTTACACCCAATGAAAATCTATAGCATATTCAAGATAGTGTAGAATATACCTACTATTTAGTTCCTTGCTTACATTTTACATTGTGTGGTGTTTTCAATACAAAGAACACCTACTTACTACAATTCAGTAAGGAGCGAGTGTGGGTCGACGGTTGCCGGGCGACTTTCAAACTAATAGGTTCGAATACAGCTCGGTCCTGTAACTAACCAACTTGTCAAGTTATAACAATAATAATAATAATAAAAATTAGGCCCTACACTCAGTAGCATAGAATAAATAATACCTTCATAGCAGTAGAAGTATATTGGGCTAATGACCAACGCCGACGACCACATTCATTACATATAGATAGTTAGATAAACTCTTTATTGACACCAAAGTAACAAATACAATATAATCTGATAATAACTTACAAGTAGGTTACAATAGGCGGTCTTATCGCTAAGCGATCTCTTCCAGACAACCTTTGCAGATACTATGCCATTATGACTTTGACATTATGCTATGCATTCTTTACTTCGTAGATCACGTACTCACTCAGCCTGGGCTCTAGACTCTTCGTGAGTCGTGAGGTTGTTCCGAAGGACAAACCAGTAATACTTTACTTTCTCTGCATTCGCATTCAAAAGGTCACAGTCATTTATCAACTTATACCCATTTGTTATCATATATATTTTGCTTGTATCCTTGCTATTTAACAAAAAAAAAGTGGATGACGCGCTGGTTGCATGACCAGCAATATGCTGAGTTGGGACCGATTCGTAGCAACGGGCACAACGATTTTATTCTTTGTTACACTAATTTTTTTTAAACCATTGCCTTTTGTATGAATAAATATTTAATCTATTCTTTTATTATAAATAAACTGCAAACACATTAGGATAGGCTCACAGCCTATTTTAAGTTACTCATGTTAGGGACACAGGTATAATAGCTTCCTCTAAGTACATTCAAAAGACTAACATTTTGTTTATTCTTCGCAATTTCGTTTCCCACATCTTTAAAACAAACCACTGTCAAACCCATCCCAACGTAGTTTCAAGGTGTCCGTCCAAAAACGGCTTGAAGGTAATGCTTCCTCCGATCCATCCTACAGACATGACTAACGTCTTTTCCCACGACAAACAATGCATCCTCCATCTCCCTCGACCTTGCGGAATTAAAAAGGGATGGCTGGTTGTATTGACGAATGTGTAAACCTTGTACTGCAGGAATACATCAATCTTCTCTTTGTGACCCACTTGGGCTTAGGCAAATTGCGGACGCACTTAGCTGCCTACATAGCTTTTAGCATTGTATTGGTAAATCACTTAGAAAGGACATTTAGAACCAGCTTTAGTAAAGTACTATATTAATTATTAACGTAGTATAACCAACAATTGTGTGATATTTGTTCTGTCTGTTATTTAATAATAATAATAACGCCCAACGATCACATACATAGATCCTGGACTAAGGATAATCCCTAACTAGGATTCCCTGTATCTAGAGACCCAGAAACTATGAGGACTATTGGTCCAACAACACCCAGACTCAGAACAACTATTTGCGCTTTTTTCTGTACACAAATACTTGTCCTGTAGCGGGAATCGAACCCGCCGCCTCCAGGCTATGAGCCGACCTGCTCAACTACCACACCGCAGGGGCTGTCAACATATTAGTATTCTACTTATATATTTACAAAAAGTATATAAGTAATCTTCATCAGTTATCTTGGTTCCTATAGTAAAAGCTTTTCTTAGTTTGGGTGCTTGATGGCGCTGTGTGAAATGTCCAGAAATATTGATTTACTTTTATTATTATATTTAAAACCAATGAAGGGTAGAAAGGGTCTGGTGAAAAACTGTTTAAGCCACGAAAGACATTGTAAAGCAAATAAATTACCTACTACTACTACCTACCGACTGCAAATATTTTTCGGGCCGTCATGGTATAAATAAAACCTAATATTGCTACACATAAGAATATATTTAATCATGAAATACACATACATAATTTTAAACTCCAGGATTAAATACGCAAATTACATAATGGCATGTGAAAATAATACTATAAGTACAGGATTTAAATTCGAAACATTTAATTGAACATTTTGATACATATTTGACAGACATCAATTTAGAGATAAGTATAGAAAAGTGTAGTAAAGGTAGGATTTAGATATAGAAGAAAAACTACGAAACAAAAAGATTACAGTATGGGTACTTATAGAAAACGCTTTGAAAGAAAGGAGTCATCTACTCCAAAATTTATAAACCTTTAAAGGCTAATCGAGCTCTACGTAATTAATCCAATGATACTGTCCTTTTTTTATATTTGCTTTTGTACATTTATATAAAACTTTAACTGTTATATTTTACTAATCGTTTTCGTATTTTATTAGACTGCAATGTAAAAGTATCAAATATGCATCAATATATTTTATTACAACAATTTTCTGACATTAACGATACTATGTATATAAATCTGTAAACATTTGTATTAATGTTTAAACTACTTTTACAATAAAAGCAGTCAAAGGCAGAGGGTTGTACATGTATTTAGATTATATCGTCACACATTAGATAATACTAGAAAATATTTTAATTCATGCAAAAGCTATTTGCATTTACTTATTCATAAAATTGATAATTGAAAACTTCAATACATAATAATATTTAGTTTAGACACAACATCCAAATGTTTAATGGAATAACGTTATAAAACAATCAGATCTTATGATTAAAACACAAATAAACTCTCAAATATATTTTCTTAAAACATACTTAGGTTCACTCATACGGCGTAATATGGAAAATTTAAATGAGAAACTGATAACTCTATAAATATGTTAAACTTTTAACCTTTGTCTTGGCACAGAAAACAACTATTTTTTTTATTTTTTATTTGGCAATTGGGTATGACCACAGAGCAGGTAATCAAATTACGCTCGCGTCCTGATAGCGGCAAAAGTAATAACAATATTCATTCCGAGCAATAGGCGCCCAGCGCATACTCTAATGGCAGGAATGGATACATTTTATGCCATCTGCGCAGTGTACCATAAGGTTCTTTTCTTAATCACGATTGTATTGTATGAAATGTGTCAAAAAGTGTCTCTTTCGAGACGCGAGGGTAACTTTTTTCCTGCTTTGTGGGTTAAACTCTACTAAATAACACTGATGGTCATGTGCATATCGAAACTGGACGTTTAGAAGCAATGTCCATACTGTCAATATTGCTATATTGAGTTACTGATTCAGTTTTCCCGTCAATTGACAAAGTACTAACGCGTTAACACATCTATAAAGTTACTCATAACAAAAGTTAGTGAGTGAACCATTTCACACAACAGTTGTTATCACGTTCTTTGATCCTCTAACGATCCGACATTCCCTTTTATCACTATACTTTGATGGATAAGTACAATAATCTTGATCTAATTCTAGGCAGTTCGGCTTGGCAAGAATGTGTTTAGTAAGTACAGTCGCCGGCAATGTTCATGATCGATGTGACTGGTGCTTCGTTTGTGATTTTGGTCCAAAACGTAACGTATCTATGTACGAGTAGTTGGGTATTCTAGCGGTCAAAAGCTAAGATAAAAAAGGTTATATAAAACACTGAAGAATGCTTTGTTATTATATCATCGCTTTCTTACGCGTGAAACAATACCCGTAAGAAAGAGATGAAAGAGAAAATCATAAGGCCACATTTCCTTGCTTCAAACCGTGGTACGCAATGCAATCTCCAGTGTTTATCCAAGCTTCTTGGTTAAAAGTGACGATCGATTGTGGCGCGATCTATTGTCATAAAGACTGCCGGCGACGTTTCTATAATACGCACGATCAATTTCTAACTTTAGAGCGAATTATAAAGATTACTATCAAATATCGAGGTATTAGATATGCATGTAAATAGATATTTTGTCAAGTCTTTGAGGTGCCTCGATATTACTTAATTTATATTTTTGTACGAGATTCTAATCATCTTTGTAACCCGCTTTCATTGTATTTTTTAAGTATAAAATTGTAATGTTAGTTTGCCAAACCGAAAATTGAGTTGTTTCATATTTCACAGCCTTTTGAGTCTTGGTATATACAAGTTTGCTTGTCACTCCGTCCTACTTCAGCATTTGGTAAAAAAAAACATAGACCAAAGTTGCATACTTTTACGTGATTAGTAAAGCTTGCATTGTCAAAATTTAGACACAGATTGCTTCACGTTTTTTCGTTGGGTTCTCTTTTTGTAGGACAGAGTAAAAAAATAATGATATTTGGATAATATTTTAATAAAGAGGCGATGTTGTAATATTTTCACTTCTACAATACGATGTCATTTTGTTATTATCACATTTATAAAAAACAGTTGCCGATCAAAAATATGACACTTCGAATGAAAACATCCCATTGGCAATTTTATTGTTATATATAGTTCAGCGCCATCTCTGTTTCAATTCAAAGAACTATGTATCATATTTTTTCAGCTTCTGCATACATTGTCATAGTTGTCTAGTTTATAGTTCTTATATAATATTTTGTTGTTGGTTCTTAGCCTCTTCTATTCATTCTCAGTCTCAGGGAATGTATGTTGGTAAGTCTCTTCGTTGCCTTACAAAATATAATGTTCTTTCACCTCGAACTTTCGTAAAATTTCATAAAAAATATTTTAAGGAAATCATTTTGAACGTTCTATATATTTTTGTTGAATATATATGCTAAAAGGAGTACTTATTTCTAAACACTAGTTGAAGCAACATTTAACTACAATTCAAAGGGGTTACCAAATGAGCGATGGGCGACATTTTCTCTAGCGGCAGTTTCAAGGGCGCGACAATGCTTCGCCATTTTTGGTTCTGCCGTTGTCGCTATCGCTGATTTCGTGTCCCCAGTCCAACGGCCTTATATTGGCCATAATTATAACTAGGTATGTTGAAAATACTTTGAAATTTTAAATATTTTTTGTTCTATATTTTAGTACTACATTAAAGGCATGCTGTGTGATTTTTTTGTATTTTGTTTTACTAAAACGATCACATTGTTTGTGCGTGACTATACTTCTGAGATTTTTAATAGGATATTTATCGCTTTTTATAAGTCTTTATGATGATTGCTTTTAACATTATCATGATTTATCAAAATCGATGCGTACAAAACCTACCTCGACAGCTTCTCTTTGAGAAATAGGAATTTCAGAGGTGTCTCTGAAACTACAACAAATATCTTCTCACTTCTTGATATCGATGTTGATAAACCAAGCATATCTACTTTCATGTTTTGGTTTTATTCTAGGTACCAAGCGCGCTATATTACAATTTATGTTCTCTATTCATCGATGCATTTTGCAAAGCTGGTGTCAGTCTATTCATCGAAATGCAATTGAGATTTTTAGGGACGGACCACGTTATGTATTGCGTATGTTTCCGCCAACTTCGGTCGCGATACGATCATGGTTGCCGAAAAAAAAGATATATATAGGCATGAGTTTATACATTATTAGTGTGGGCAGTTTATTTCAACGAAACATTTTGACTCTCCAAAACAATTAATCTCCACATTTGACAGCCGTGATGGGTTTTCAAGCTGTGATTGTACTCTTACTTATTATATATATAATTAAGTACGTATCGCAAACGAATTTGACGGATTTTCATTTAAATTCAATCCTGCATTATTATCATTTTGTTTTTGTTTTCGTTCGAATCAACCCTTAACTATAATCAGTATCGTAATAAAGCTACTGTCGTTATATCGTGTCGGTTATCTGCATTTGTAGTTTCTTCTGTCGATTTTAATAATAACTACAAAGTAGATGTTTTGTTCTCGTATTTTCTGTGACGTTTCCACTTTCGAAACTGTCCATTCACTAAAAATACATATGGAACGGAATACTCTACAAAAAGCTGTGTATAAATATACATATTTAAGGATTATGAAACAGAGCAGCCCTTTTATTTTTTTAAAGCTATCATATAGCTGCAGAGTTATTGCCTACAGTTCACATATTCGTTTCATGGTTTTTTAGAGTGGCACTAGTAAAAAAAACACTGTATTTGATACAGTATCGCGACATTTCTTAAAGCTATTAGTTGACATACTTATGTATTTGTAATACTTCAGTTTTTGTGCAATGTTAAAGATGTGATGCCGAGACCGTTTTTGGTATTCTCATTTTTAATATTTACAATTGTGTTACGGGTCTCGTGACTAGATCGATGGTCGTGTTTTGATATTAAATTTTTGTACACCAAAAGTAGGAAATGTGTTGTCAATTTTGATGGCTGTAAGACCTGTGAAGATAATATAATAGAAACTGACGTGAGTAGTATTTACAACTAGAACTAGTAAGCAGCTAGAACTCACAAGATACAGTCGAATATCTCGACCAAGGTTCGGGCACATAGCTCGAATCCCAGTCTGATCCCAGAATCGATGCCCATCCTCTACCTAGTCTGTGGGCGGCTATAGGCTATAGCCGTGGTCAGCAGTCAGCGCAGAGCCGCTGCTGGCCGCCGCGCATACTCCATGATGATGGGGTATTTATATTGCCCGAAAACCGGTCGATTTATTCGACTGTATCTCGTGAGTGTTAGCCGTTTACTAGTTGTAGTTACCTCTGAAGATATTTGTTCAGATCAAGAAATGTTTTAGTCTATCTTCATACATAACGCAAGCAAAAAGTTCATATAGTGTCTTTTCTAAAGTCTTTCTTTACTAAATATTGTTTAAATTTCAATCTTTGGTTTTGGATTCAATTATATTAATCAACAAAGTAGATAGCTAGCATACGCTAATCATGTTTTGATGATAAGCAATTGAGATGGCTTTTATTAATTATCACGCCATCTATAAGACAAAGTGGGGAAACATGTTTCAAGTATATTTTTTTTATATTGAACTATACATATTATGTATCATTGCTTGGATCACCTGCATGCCTTTGATTATTTTCTCTATTGAATTCTTGTGAAACTGCCCGATTTCATACACCATTATATTCTACATGGAATGTTTATTGCCGCCTTAAAATTGCTGTCATCAGTCAATTGCGGTTACTCTCAGCTAGGAGGCCTTTAAGGAAACTTGGTGAGATCCAGCGTTACTCTTGTGACATTACGTTTCGTCTTTATTTCCAGCTTCTATAAACATTTCTTGTTACTAAACATCATCTTGAATCTAAGAAATGCTTTTCCTTTTTTCGAGATTTTCTGGGAAAAGGCTTTAGGTTTTACAGCTACCACGTATTGACAACTAATAAAATTAGATAAAAAATATGCTTTACTTTTGGTGTACATACGATCTAACAAAGGTGTTACTAACATTTCGTGATGATATTGTAATTAATTATATTTGCTACCACAACGGTTTCTTGTCTCATCCGATATAACGGACACAAGTATTTTATCTCTTTCAGGCAACGGCTTTTAGACCAGGACGGCAACATAATTATTTTCAATATCGATCATCGGTGGAAGATTTCGTTTCAGCCGAAGGGAATCCGCTTAGGATACAGACATGTCAGTTTTCAATATAATACAGTACTATGAAAACGTTATCATTCGAAAAAACTTTTGCTAGTTTAGATCTGAGTCACAGATTCTTAGATATAAATTACTACGTAATCAGAATCTCAGATAGACTCAGACGGTCTGTGCTTTAGAAAAGCGGTGTAGCGTTTTAAGATATTCTACGTTTTTTTGTTCTTTAAATTTGAGGGTTTTTAGTTTACTTAGACAGACATGCAAACTGTAGCATATCAGTAAATTTTTTACACCCTCGTTAAATCGTAGTGTTTAAACTGATTAATTTTTAGTAACACCTATGTTGAAACATAAAGATAGTAAACATTGCATATTACACTACATGATAAATTCGCGTTTTTTGAGAGATATTGCCATAAAACATATCATTCGGCCCTTCTCAATGGTTTTACGATATATCTATTTACTAAAGAAAACCTTTAAAGCAATATCGGTGCGATTACATCGAGCAAATGACTAGATCCAGCGGCATTTATAAAGAACGTTAAAGTTGAATCTAACGTCAATAATAGTTATAATAAAATACAGCATAATTTTGAAATTAATTTAAAGAGTGTAAGTTAAATAACTTTTTGGATTTTTATTGCTTGAAAAAGATAAAATATAATAATAGACGACATGAGAATAAAAATTGATGTTGATAATAGTTTTAAAGCTTAAACAATCATAAATATAATAAAGTTAATCCTAGTGAATGATATGACGTTGAATGAGACAGTTCGATGAATCTAAAATTCTTACTAGTATGCCATAAGATCGGATCATAACAGTAACTCGATCAATGTAAACGCGCCACATATTTCAAACCTTTTTTTAATGTTATCATATTTAGGCAAGGTGGGTAATTAAATAGATATTTGTATAAAAATGTAGATAAGAATTTGTTTTTTTTTGTATGTTTAGTGTAATATGTAAATTATTTTTTTTATTAATCGATTTGAATACTTATACTTACAACAAATAAGCTATATACACACGCGCAAGTGATTTTATATACTTAATTTTTTTTTAACAAATAAGTATTATTAATCATAATTTTAGTGCATTTATTAATGTATATATATTTGTCAAATATTATTATTGATAAATAGTAATGGAAATTTTATTATTGATTAGTTTAATTAAGTTGTAGTTAAAATTATTTAATGATTTTCATTTTATACTATTTTAAAATTGAACCAATTTTGATCGACTTTTAGATTAGCACACAAAAATTCATTTAGTGATCGATACAATTGTGTTTATTTCTCAGACACATTAAGTTATAGTTGTTAAAAAAAATAACCTTTGATGTTTTGACATATGTATAAAGAAGGATTTCGATTACGGAACGCGTTTAAACTTTTTACATAAGTACGGTTTAATACGTGTTTTCTTTCATATAATAGGCCATTTAAATAAGTGTTTTGTTAAATGATTATACACGTTTACCAATATTCTTAAAACCTTATGATTAAGTTTAAATCCGATTAAAACCATTCCAATTTCATTTTAACTACCACCTTTAAAGTTGTAACAAAAATAATAATAGATCTCATAAAAGTTAGAGATCATAATACTGGTTGTTCAGAAATACAACCTACTGATAAAATTCAAGATGGTTAATTAAATGTACTTTAACATTTAACGATTGTGACACTTTGACGTATCATGTCACTTAAAACTAATAATAATAGAGAAAAAACTTAGTAAATCTATCTACTACTAGAATGCTACAGACCGAAGCAAAATAACTGCATCATTTGAAACCCATCATATGCATTCATATCGGCATTTTTGCTTTGGACAGTAGAATTTAAAGTTAAGCGGTTAAAATGGAAGCAACGACTTGCTTCCACCGTCTTTCATATCAAATATCGCCTTTCCGACTTACAATTCACACGTCATTAAATATGACAATCGTACGATATGCGGCATATCAAATTGGCAAAAAGATTTTCGATAACAAGCTTTATAAGTTTTAAATATTCAATTTCAATTTTGATAATTGTATAAATTGGAAGATGATGATTTTAATACTTTGGGTATAAGAAATATATAATCTGTGAAATAAATCGAAATGCAACATTAAAGGCTCTTTCCACACAGAATTTTGCAACGCGATATTCATCTCATAATATGGGAACGTTTACTCTCAAGCGGGAAAACATTTTATGCTTTTGTAGCTAACACGTATATATTTCGTATCAGGGGCCTTACCGCGTAAGTCTGGTGGAGATCGTAATCGTGTTCTCTCTTGCTCGCACTCGTGGACTTGTTAATTGGCGCGTGCAGGATGGCAGGCGAAGCCGATTCCCAGAATAGTTACGCGGTAGGGGTGCAGGTTTTGATAATTGTACACTGTTTCATTATAGTATTAAATGTAGTTACTAACCAAACTAGGACCAAACCTGTTTTAAATGATTGCATCAGGATTTATAACAATTATTTTTCGACTGTAATTTATTGTGTAAAAGTTTATTACAGTGCCTTAATAATTTAATAACATTCAAATTTTTTTTGATTTTGTGCTTTAGATTAAACGTCCCACTTAACTAATTTTGACATTACGTTTAAGCTACCGTGTCGCCATCTATTAATAATGTTGGACGCAAATTAACCATTTTGTTTGTCAATCAAGGAGCACATAAGTTGCACGTATTACCAATAATGGCGCACTTAATATTTGTACCAGGGTCCAATATGCCATCGCAATATCGCGTTTCGATAATAATAATCAATGTTATTATCAAGTGTGAAGGAGCCTTAAATCTTAACCGAAGGATAACATTTGAATATCACGATAAATATTGAATACTTTTATCAAATAGTTTAGAAACATTTTAGTTCAAATTCGATAAGGTCTTCTAGCGCGTAAATAAGTATATTTTGATCTAATAAATACCAAAGATATTAAAATTTGCACTTTAGTTGACACTAAAAGTAACCTGATCAAATTGGAACTAGTAATTTAACGAAACATTTTAATAATTTCATCCCAATGTAACAATATTATCCAAAAATTATCTAACCGAGAAAACTTAACGAATAGTTTACACGAATAGATAACTTTTAGATAAAAATCAGATAAATAAAAATTTCAATAGTAAACAAAGGTAACGATATCACAAATACGTTTTTCATCAACATTCTTGTGATGCTTAACATCTTCATAATAATATTTATCAGATCTTTAGGAACTTCGTTTCAGTACCTATGGATATACGTCAGAATATTAGATTTGGTTTAAGACCACGTACTTCGGTCTCTTTCTACAAAACTGAAACAAAAAGAGACAGGAGTACGAGAATACCCGATTTTATTGGGATGAGTTGGGAGACTAGCATGAAAATGTTAGGTGGTATTTTCATTGGTTTATCCATTGCCACGTCAAAGTAATATCCATCTAGTTTGCTGAGCTCGCGACATGAAGAACTATTTGAGGAGATATTTTGCCCATTTCAATGTGTTTGAATATTAACCAATCATAATCAGACATATGAAACGGGTATTGTATTGGGTGTAATCGTTAAGATGTAAACAGAAATACTCTCTATGAACGCCATTGCAAATGTATCGAAAACTATATTTTTTAAATAAAACTTCTTTACGCACGCTTGACTTGGGGAGCGTAGCTTGGTCAATGCGAGGCGACCGGAAGTTCAAGTTGGTTCACGTAGAACTGCATTGACAACATACAAAATCTTATTATTACTCGTGTGTGGGTGGGTATATCACAACAAGATGGGGAAGAATACATTATTATTAAACAAAGCGAAAACAAAGTTATACCGGCCGATAGATACAGCTAAACTAAAGCAGCCTTATTAATAAACACGAACTAGTTACACCCTCTTTTGTCTCTTTCGATCCAGCTAAATATTCCAGTAGCAAAAAAGGACAAAAGCTGAAGTAACTAATCCGAGACTAATAACCGTTTATTTAGCGTTTTACCGTTTATAAGGCTGATTGGGTCTAACCACAAAAGATGTAAACAAGCCTTAAACTAGTTTAAAACTGCTGTTTTGTTTTTTTAAACACACGTTTGACGTCTGTCTAATCCTTGTTTATGTATATGTGGTACGGAAGAAGTTTAACTTTAGTCGTGTGGTCTAAAGCACACTCGTTTTTCGTTTTATTTATCAAATCAATTGAAGTCATTTAAGTTAATTTTAATTAGATAACGGACTTTCAATATCAGTGTAGTGTTATTGATATCTCTTACTATACATACAGTTTGAATTTACTAGTAACCTAGAAGTTGACTGATTTTTAATAGCGTTGGGAATTTGCATTACTATTTTTAACTTTTTGCAAATGTAGGATAAGCTTGTGTTTGTGTCTTTACGTTATTTTCTCTATAGTCATATATTTTAAGGTATATATTTTTCTATATTGGATGGGTTCGAACTGTACGTTATTTTTATCAACAACTTAATTTTTATCCGGATATTTTTTTAGATGAGTGTTGTGCGTATTTTATTATTTGAATATTATTTAGGTTTGGTGTTTGGCAAAGTTTATTAATTTTTTTTTATTTAGGTGTTGCGTCGGTTTAGTTATCATGTCGCGAGCACAAGTAACTTATCTAGAGCTAACTTTACTTACGTAACGCCGAGAGGTTTCAACACCTCCGTAATGATATAGTCGGCGCGCTGCTCCGCCGAGCTGTGTGATCGGAGGCCGGCCGGCAGGCGGCGCCAAGGAAATGGTTGCCATTCGCGATCGGAGAAATTGTTTACCTCCTGTATCAAGTAAATAACGCTCTTATCATTATCATTTATCATATAATTTATCATAACATTTATCATATCATTTACATATAATTTATCATATAATTATTCTTATAATTTATCACAACACTATTCATATAAATCGTTATTCCATTTATCATACCATTCAGAATAATTTCATATATTCATCATATTATTCAATCGCTCTCAGCTCGTAGCTCCTTCAAGCTGCGAGATCGAAAGAAAGCCGGTAATCGGCGCCATAGAAATGGTTGCCATTCGCGTTCGGAGAAATTGTTTACCTAGTGTGGCAAGTAAATAACGCTTTTATCATTATCATTTATCATATCATTTACATAACCTTTATCACACCAATCATCACATCATCATTCATATCATTCGTTATTCCATCTATCATAACATTCATAATCATATCATATATTTATCATATCATTCAATCGCTCTCAGCTCGCTGCTCCGTCGAGCTGTGAGATCGAAGGATAGCCAGTAAGCGGGGCCATAAAAACGGTTGCCATTCTCATTCGGAGAAATTATTTACCTTCTGTTTCAAGTAAATAAAGGACTCTTAATGTATCATATTTATCACACCATTTATCGTATCATGCACCATACCATTTATCATATCATATCATTTACAACACAAGCTAAAAATGTGCTGAATTAGCTAAAACCACGCGAAACTAGAGAATATTTGGCAAACACCGTGCAGGGTTAACCACAATATAAGCAGTAACCGAAGTTCCTATTTTCTACTAACCTGCACATATTTAGAGTCGACGCTGGCGGGAGTATCGTACCGCATGACCCGTAACGCGCACTCTCCGTCACGCGAACGCGAACCGAAACGACCTTGGTTCGCGAACAGCGACGATATCTCCACTCGCAACGATTTGCGAAGCCGAACGAAGCCTAACAAGTCGTACTGCCATATCCAGTAACCTAAGAACACAAAGAGTCTTGAGGATAAAAGTCAATCAATCAAATCAATCCAAATTGTATTGTTTTCATGTACAGATTGAGTTTAAATTAGTATGTTATCTCGCAAGGGAATAAATCTGTTCGCGAAGGTCAGCGACGTCTGTTCCAAATCGTAGATATCATTCAAGAAACGGCATGCAATGATTACGTCATAGTATTGTTAAAGAACTTACAAGGCAGCTCTTACAGTTCGTATAGATGATCAAAAGAGAAAAGATATAAAGATATAAAGTCGGTTGACAAGCTCCAAAATTCAGAGGAACATGCACTGCTCTAATTGGTCGGTTCCCTGCTGTGATTGGTCAATTTGAGAGTCTTTAGAGTGGATCATCTAAAATTTGTATCTTACCATGGATAGCAAGCCTGCGTAGATTAACACACTGCCAACACAACAGTACAAATGGATTCACTTGGTTGTATACCTCTGACAACAGTACCTGAAACAAAAAAACATATTACTAACATTCTACATATAGGCTAGGCATGGCAGGCAAACTATAAAACTACAGGCGTTTAGCATGCGCACCGGGCCGTGTCCGGAGCAAGAATGATCCGTAGTACACCGAACGCTCCCATTTTATAGCCAGATGGGTGGTGGAGCGACGACAGTTACCAGTGTTGCCACTGTAATATAAACTTAAATGCTACGACAGGGTAAATTACGGTACTGCCCGCTGCGCATAGAGTTTACAACTGGATGTTGCCGCCATCATACATTTAAATAAAGCTTTGTGTGTCGGTATGTCTGAATGTTGCCTTTACACACTTTAACAGCTTAAATTGTACTTTATGATATTTGAAGGGCTGAGAATAAAAAGGGTTTAACTGTCAAATTGCCAGTTTCGAGAAAATTGACTTTAAACTTCAACGGCGTCATTTTAATGTAAAGTGCTTATAAGGTAATAGAAAAAGTTTATGTAAGTTTCAGTTGCTTGAAAATGTATTAATTCTATTTTAAAATACTGAATATAGTACTAATTCATACAATTACTGTAAAAATATAATATAATAAAATAAATATAGTAATGTTTTTTATGCTAAGCGAACTGTATTCCTGTGACAGATAAACCGTTTTTAGACTCAAAATCTCGAGATTTAAGCCTCATTTCGGTATTTTGAGAATGTATTGTTGTAGATAATTTCACGCTGAATCCAACGATACACACAAGTCATTTTGTGAAAAAAATCAGTTAAACCCTTTTTATTCTCACCCCTTCATTTGGTACAGAGATAATTTTAAGACCAAGGAGGGAAAACGCTACTATTTTTGCATTGAGCTTATAACCATATTTGAATAGTTTTAACCAGTCAACAAGATTAGATATTCTCGTTAGCCCTGCTGGGGGATAAATGGAGAAAACCCCATTTGCCCTGGGAGCGAAAGGCGGAGAGACAATAGGAATAACTGTTATATATCCTACAATAGGCCAAGGACAAATAATTGTGCACAGAAAAAAAAGCGCGAACACTATGTGTATGGGTGTTGTAAGAGCATGGTCCTCGTAGTTCCTGGCTCCCTAGATACAGGGAATCCTGGTTATTTTTTATTTATTTATTGTGATTATAACGACAAAATCAATAACAATAACAAAAAGAATTCATACATTAACAACAAACAAAACAGGGTTATGAAATAATAAAAAATCCAATGGGCTGTTGGTTGGTTGTATGATTCAGGATCTATGTATGTGATATCTATTTATTTTCATTATATTTCATACCTCTTCCTCGCTAGATTTGACAGTCCTGGCGCATTCAGCACCATCGTGAGGACAATCCGCCCAAACCAACTCCTTCAGCGTAGAGTTGTACAAGCAGCATACATGGCTTATAAGAGGGATGTAGATCTGTAAATTATAGAGACACAGTTCATTTCACATTCACACAGACACAGCGCTATTATATCCCCGAACTAGGTCTAGCGCACTTTAGGTACAAAACGTTTCGTTCAACGGAAAAAAGTTTTTAGTTCTTGGGTTTATTTTTTAGAAATTAGTAGCGTATGTTACTTTTTATTAAAAAATTATGCTTGTGAATATATATAATGAAATGAATATATTAATCGTTGCATACAATCAGATGTACCTATTTCTTTAAAGTGTACACGCTGTGTGTGTTTACAGTCCCTTTAAAACCGACTGAAAAAAGTTCTCATTTATTTTGTTTTTTAATTATTTTTTTTTAATGTGGAGCACCTTGTATCTCCGTCATTTATGTAAGCAGATTTCGAGGAAAACTGGAAATAATAATAATAACGCGTAACGATCACGTACATAAATCCTGGACCCTAACTAGTCCTGTATCTAGGGACCCAGAAACTACGAGGACCATGGTCCCACAACACCCAGACTCAGAACAAGTATTTAAATATAATAGCGCATACTTGTTATGTCTGGATGTTGCAGGAGCATGGTCCTCGTAGTTCCTGGGTCCCTAGACACAGGACTAGTTAAGGTCCAGGATCTAAGTATGTTGATTATTATATGACGTTATTATATTATTATTATTATTTATGAGAATACTCACAGTTTTACAAAACATAACTTTGAGCGATATGAGCGACATCCCTTCAACAAATACGTTGTCCATCACCGCTTTAAACCTCCGGTGCGGCAGATTTATCTGAAAGAGTGAAGAAACATTACTCTAAACATTTTCGTAATTTGCCTCCTTAGACAAAAAGTGAGTAGTAATCTGCTAGGCGCGATCACGTAACTTCATTGCAACAAGCAGTGGCCTGTGAAATTACTGCGCAAATAACACTTCATGGTCAGGGGGTGATCAGGAAATTTGACTGCAATGCAACAGGAGAAATTTCCATACTAACTATGCACATGGGGTTTTGGCGGGAAACCGAAAAAGATTGCATCACCGCATTGAATTATTTTCCAAAACTTGTGTTATTTTCAGTGTTAGTGCATAAAATTGGTGGCATTTTATTCGTTAAGTGCTGGATTACCAGCATGAGTGTGGGAAAGTGGTATAATGATGGTGAAACGATTTTTTCGTGTTGTTTCCTAAACTCCATAGAAGATTCTAGTAAAGTTGCCACTACTTTACTAGGAGTATGACTCCGACTACACTATGACTTGACGACTTCGACTGTGACTGGACATATTTGCGTGAAATATCATTAACTTGATAAATTATCAATTACTTGACACTGGATCATGCACAAAAGTGTGGAGCCAAACCGTAAAAAATGAACTATGCACATAAACTGCGTATTCAAACTGTCAAACCCATACAAATTTGTGTTTCTTTTGGTTGCAATCGAGTTACGTGATCGCCCATCTGATAGTAATATGATCACTAGACTGTGCTGATGTCTCAGGATGATGTGCGCTGTGCAGTGTCATACGAAACTTACACAGTTCAGAGTGACACTGCAACCGTTACTACGACAGGCAAACGACTAGCGCGTCACTTCATGCGGTAAAACGTAACTCAACACGAGAGTGAACAGGTATCTTCTAGGCAAGTGTGTTACATCCTAGACCGCATCGTCACTTACCATCAGGGGCGATAGTGGTCAAGCGCGAGCCTAACAAACAATAAAAAAAAAACATATTTCTAGACTGTGCTGATGTGTCAGAATGACGTACGCTGTGCAGTGTCATACGAAACTTACACAGAGTTCAGAGTGACACTGCAACTGTTACGGGCGGCCGCTTGACACCAGACAAATGACTAGCGCGTCACTACATGCGGTAAAACGTAACCCAACACTTACAATATTGACGGCCACACCGAGTCCCTTGCCAAAGCCCGCGTTTACGCGATGCCAGTCAACCGCATGCAGCGACATCTGCCTCTTGAACACCAAGTTCAGAGTCAGCTGGGATAAGTTGCTCAGGTGCGATAGGGTTTCCAGAGCTTCCGTTGTTACCAGCTCGTATTCAAATATTATGTGCTGGAAAAGGTAATTAATAAATGTATGTGCCGTGTGGTACAGGTTTGAGAATATGACAATCAAATCTCTTGAGAGCCTCTGTGGTGTGGTGGTTGAGCAGGTCGGCTCATAACCCGGAGGCGCCGGGTTCGATACCCGCGGCAGGACAAGTATTGATGCACAGAAAAAAAAGCGCAAATACTTTTGCTACGTCTGGGTATTGTTGACCATGGTCCTCGTAGTTCTCGAGTCCCTAGACACAGGGAATCCTAGTTAGGGTCCAGGATCTATGTATGTGATCGTTGGGCGTTATTATTATTATAATTGTAAAACATAGTGGAGTTTTTTGTAGCTTTACAGGTGTAATCGAATGAAAACCCTTTAAATTTGACTTCGAGTCAATTTAATGAACAATATATTTGACCAAATGATCGAAGTGAACGAACGTCTCTGGTTCTATTCGCGAATCTCTTCCCATGGGTGCCGCAAAAGCCGGCTAAGGGAATATCATGGGCAGCAGTATTCTCCTCGAATCTTCCCCCCTCTCGCTTTATGGTAAGTGTCCAAGTAGCTTTTTATGGGGGTGGTCTATGTTGAGCAGTGGACGTCCTCCAGCTGAATGATCTGTGATACTTAAATTTTATACAAAAAAACACAAATGATGATTTACCTTCAACGTAGAAAACATCATGGCTTCTACATTACACCTTGATAGGATCGCGTCCGCTGGTGACGTCACACACTCAAACGACAGCGGCTTCGAGTAATACTCCACTTGCTTATGCTGGAATTAAAGAAATATGATCGTTGATAGCTCACCTAACTATCAAATGGAAGTCGCAATGAGCTGCTCAAATTAGCCGTAGAATTATAACCAATAGAAAAGATGTGTTTTAGTAGAGATCATTTGGCTAAGAAGAGTCAAACTTGGCTGGCAGTAATTGGATAAGAGTCAAACTTGGCTGGCAGTAATTGGATAAGAGTCAAACTTGGCTGACAGTAATTGGATAAGATTCAAACTTGGCTGGCTGTAATTGGATAAGAGTCAAACTTGGCTGGCCGTAATTAGGTAATAGTTGAACTTGGCTGGCAGCAATTGGATAAGATTCAAACTTGGCTGGCTGTAATTGGATAAGAGTCAAACTTGGCTGGCAGTAATTAGATAAGAGTCGAACTTGGCTGGCAGTAATTGGATGAAAAGAGTCTTGAGAGAAGCTTATGGCCTTTGTTCAGCGGTGGACTAATACAGGTTGATGACGATGAAGATAAGATAATAATAAAAATATTTTTGACGCGCTAAAGCCAATTTTTTTTACATGTTAATATTCACTTTATCCTTTATTTATCCTCTATCTTATCCTTCTTTATTCTTTATTCATTTGTCCTTCCACTACCATTTTTACCCAACCCTATCAGGCCAGTCGAAGTACTTACCACAAATCTATCCTTGTCGTTTTTCACCGAGGCCACTTCGCAGCCCATTATGGCAAGTTTCTGCATTATATGCGAATGTTTGTAGACCAGGCTCTCTGTTATTATCCTGAAGCAACACGACCAATTCTTTTAATGTGAAATTTAAGATTTTTTTGATAAATAATGAAGAATTATTTATCACAAAAATCATTAACTTTACAACTAATTTGTTCTTTACACTGAGCGGATAATAACACTAACACTAATATTATAAAAGCGAAAGTTTGTATGAGTGTATGTTTGTTACTCCTTCACGCTCAAACGGCTGAATGGATTTGGATGAAAATCGATACCAAGATAGCTTATACACTAGATTAACTTATAGGCTACATTTTATCCCGGAAAAGTGTCATTTTCCCGTGGGATGAGTAAATAATTAAAATACTTTTTATCCACGGGTGAAACCGGGGCGCAACTAGTTCTAATATAAATTATAAATCTTTACATAATGACCATTCGATTAGTGCCTTCGGGCTTCGCAGCAGCAGAACAGCAGAAGCAGACTAAAGGCAAAGGTTGACTACAGGCCTTCGGGCAATTTGCGACCTACCTTTTTATATATTCTTTTAAATAAAGCTTGGCGTCCGTACGTCACCTTCAAAACAACAACAATTCGCGATATCTTCGACTGATGTACGGGCGCTTCGTAATATTAATTTATTATTTTCTTTCATTTCCCTTTACCTAATTTCCACCTCTTTGTAACCGCAAAAATATCCTTTTAATTCGGTCGTCATCTTTATGTAAAAAGGTATAATTTTGTCAAGCAATGAGCATGCTTTTTAGTCTCTATACCACTGAAAATTTTAGTTGCCAAAACTTGTTAGACTTTATACGACAATGTTAAAGACTTAAATCTTAATTCGAGACATTTTTGTGGAACTTCTTTAGCTTACCTTTTCAATTTAGCAAATTGCACAAGTGGATTCTGCTGCATGTATATTGGTCCGATGAATACCACTTCTTGGAGATCTTTAGCATCGAAGAACCTGCAATAAAAATCGCATCATCTGACTTTAGAAGACTCAAAGCTATGTGGATTCCTGCTTATAAATTAGCACTGCACCATCTTTTTTACTAGGTGGTAGGACTCTTCTGCCAAGTTCGTCTAGGTAGGTAACACCGCTTTACCAGTTATTCAGCTGCCAAGCAGTAGTGCGCAAGCACTGCTGTGTTCTAGTTTGAAGGACACTGTAGCTAGATGAGACTTTATGACCTGATCTCGCAGTCTAGTAATCTCATTACTATATTGTGCTGATGTCTCAGGATGGCGTGCGATCAGGTGAACGGTTAGCTTGTCACTTAATTTCTTAAGATAAAAAAAAAATTTACTCTAACTCTATAATAGTGATTGTCGCCCAACTTAAAGATAAATAGAGAGTTAAGTCAAGCAGTAGTGCGCAAGAACTACTGTGTTCCGGTTGGAAGCGCACTGTAGCTAGTGAAACTGAGCAAAAGAGACTTCATGACATAATCTCACTGTCTTGTAATCTTATAACTAGATATATCTACACATTATGTCTCAAGATGACGTGCGCAGTGCAGTGTCACGCGAAATTATACTTTAGAGTTCCGAGTCACACTGCAACTGATATGGGCAGCCGTGTCGCTTAACATCAGGCGAACGGCTAGCTCGTCATGTCATTCCTTAACATAAAATAACGTATCCGAAATGCTACCAGCTTGACACTAATCTTCTAAACCTTATGTAGGCAAGTCGCCGCAATTCATAACTGAATTTTTGAATAATGACATCAAAGTTACGTAATATTTAAAGATTTCAGAAACATAAAACATCTTTTATTCAACGCTATGCCTAAGGAATAATATTAAACAAGTTTCTCCAAAAGTAATTAATTATGTATGTGGTACATAATTAAATTGCACAATACGTGATGTAGGAGGATGTTAAGAAATCGTTTGTAAAGAATTTGGAACAAATACGACACATTTGTAACTTGAGTTTATTAACTTGTGATCGTTCCGCTTTAGTTTTCAACCGAATTTCATATTTTCTAGTTCTTTATGTACACCGAGTACTCCATCCGAATCTATTTTAAAACGACGTCAAACAAATGGAGACCCTTTTTATAGATATTTCCGTAGTTTATGAACCACTTTTGACACTATTTCTTACTCCACAGATTGATACTGAATAATTGATTAAAATCGGAACTTCTCAATGGATGACAAAAAACGCATCGACTTATAAGCCCATATCTACTACACTCAGTCACTCAATTTTAATACATCAACCTTCCACAGATTCATAAATCGTAACGTATCGAACGTAAGAGACTAGATCCTGCGACACAGGTATGCCTAGTGTGGGATCTAGGGCTCCGTAAAACGTAATATTATACTTAAGTTGTACAATGTAATACGTCTAAATATATATAACTCAAAGGTGACTGACTGATTAACTGACTCACATAATCAACATGATCTATCAACGCACAGCCCAAACTAATGGACGGATCGGGCTGAAATTTTGCATGCATGTAGATGTTATGACGTAGGCATCCGCTAAGAAAGGATTTTTCGAAATTCCACCCTTAAGAGGGTGAAATGGGTGGTTGAATTATTTTCCCATAGGCCACGCCGCGGGCGAAGCTGCGGGCAGAAGCTCGTCATTCATAAATATGTATCTTGTATGTGTGTTTGTAAATAAATAAATTTTCTATATATGTTAGAGTTACTTCTATGAAGTTCGACAGACTGCAGTTGATGTTCACTCCCTCGGATATTAAATTAATCCAACGTATGACATCAGCACAGTAGTAATGTCTGAGATCAGCTTGGCGATCACGAAACTCAATAAACAACCGTAAATCGTAAAAAAGCGATAGAAACACAAATTTATATGGATTTGACAGTTTGAATACGCAGTTTATGTGCATAGTAAAATCTTTCTTAATTTCTATAAGCACAGGAACTATAATTAATTATTTGAAAAAGAGCAATATGGTAAACAGAGGTCATAAATAAAACACAGAATTTAGACTACCTTCTGCAGGAAGCGTACCCAAAAAGCTGGCAATATTCCCTCGTTAATTAGCTAGGCTAATTCGTTGGCGGACGTATGTGCCAGCCTTTTGGTCGTGCGACAGCTTAACCAGGCATCTGGAAAGCTCCCTGACAAGAAGTCGTGCCTGCGGGCCCCAGGGACCCATTGTTTCAACCCCAAACGGAACAAATATGTAACCCTCACCTAGGGATTAATACTACCGTTTGAGGTTTTCTACAGATTCTGCCGTGGCGCATGCCGCCCGAGCCATGTTATTGACGTGGGAAGGCGCCAGATTGATAATGTGCATAGTTAGTATGGAAATTTCTCCTGCATTGCAATCAGTTTCGTAATCACACCCCTGGTCATAAAGTGTAATTTGCTGAGTAATTTCACTAGCCTTTCAATCTCGAACACACTAGTGCTTACACACTAAAGCTTGACAACAGAATAACCGGTAAAACGGTGGTGCAAGTACCTACCTAGACAAATTGTACAGAAAAGTCCTAACACCTAGTAAGTAGTTAATATAGCTACAGAATTTCTATCTAGGTGAACTGGCCTATCACTGAACTTTTATGATGCCTAAGGAACTTCACAATGAAAACCATCTTGTACCGAAATAACGGTATCTTGTTGGAGATCACAAGCAATACCTGTTAAGTCACTTGTCATATATCAAAGCATCTTTGTACCCTACGGAAATCCTGAAAGATAAACTGCCCATGTATGTACTTACTCATCGCAATTCATTCACAAATGACACGCACTCTTTGTAATTACCCCTTATCGTAATAACACTGCCTTCCTTTGTATACTTTGCTATATCAAGTTCTGCCAACTTGTGGTTCTGGTAAGCGGATATGACGTCAGCTATATGCATTTCCGCTGAGACTTATACATCCGATCGGGGAGTTTTAATTTAAGATAATTGATAGAATCCGGCGTGACTTCGCGGAAGTTTATCTTAAATACAAAATGAATAATATAGATAATCTTATTATTTGGATTTAGCAGAATCGCACTAGATATTCTTATTTCATTTACTAGGTGGTAGGACTTTGTTGCTAAGTTCGTCTAGGTAGGTACCACCGCTTTGCCAGTTATTCTACCGCCAAGCAGTAGTGTGCAAAAGCACTACTGTGTTCCGGTTTGAAGGGCACTGTAGCTAGTGAAATTACTGGGCAATTGAGACTTTATGATCTGATCTCATAGTCTACTAATCTTATTTCCAGACTGTGCTGATGTCTCAGGATGATGTGCGCAGTGCAGTGTCGCTTGTAACTCTATGTTTTAGGGTTCCGAGTGACACTGTTCTGTTATGGGCGACCGTGGCGCTTAACATCAGGTGAACGGCTAGCTCGTCACATCATTCAATAACATAAAAAAAAAGTTTCAATTTAAACTATAATGTTGTTGGTCTCTACCTATCTTAACAATTATAATTCACAAAGAGGGAAGATTATAGCAGACGTCAAAAGTACAAAGTCAAGTCAGTGAGTGGCCACTAGCTCAAGGACATCTCAACATCTACTCCAGCTTAGTAACTATGTCCACTGGAGGAGTGGACTTTATGGGAAAGTTGCGATCGTTCTAACTTACAGAGGGGTAGATCGCGTCAAGATATGATTGTTTAAGTATCCTACAGCGCTGCTATAAATAGTACCTAAGGGGCCGTTCAAGTATTACGTAAGCAGATTTATTACAATTATTTACCCCCCATCCCCCTTGTCAGCAAAAGTAAGCAATGATCCTTACCCCATGCTTACGTAAACATTTTTCAATTAATGTATTGTTTTTTTAAATATTAAAATAATTTGCTGTGTTTTTTTTTAGCAAAGACAATGTGAGGGTTGCTATTCGTGTAAAAAGGTAAATAACTACCGATGATGAAATCATCATCTAGACTCCCCTATCCTCTATGTCGTCCAAAATAAGCCAAGCAAAGACCCCCCCGCCCGCCAATAGTGCTTGCGTAATACTTGAACGGCCCCTAAGCCAGAATGGCTAGACAAGTCGGGCAATTCTAGCGATGGGGTCGCACAAGCCCTATTAACGGATCTTGTCTATGCCTGCAACGACAGAAAAGTCTAGGTCTTCAGTAATTCTTTAACTCTTATTGCATAAACATAGAAGCGGTTTTCAAATAACCCAGGACGACCTTGATTTGATTCCGAAGGGTATAACATTAAGAAAGTATTAAAGTATTATCTCTAAGTTGTACAACTGCTTTTTGCTTACGTCACTAAGAGATATTGATTAAGCATGTTCTACTGTTGAGTATTGACAAAGCGTTTTTCTATGATGTAACCTCTAATGCTTGGCATTTCTTTTGTTACTGGTTAAGGTGCGTAGGGTTGTCAACTTTATAATAGTAAAATGAGGCCACTTTCTCTTTGTTTCGTTACTTTTTAAAAGTAAATCTTCTATACGCACGCTTGACTTGGGGAGTAAGCTGGTGAATGCGAGGTGAACAGAAGTTGGAGTTGGGTAGATTCATTTTCAATACAAAGTTAAAAATTTGTATTTTTATGTAGGTATGCCCGGTAAAATGACAATTTACAATTGAAGGGTTGAGAATAAAAAGGGTTTAACTGTCAGATTTATAGTTTCGAGAAAATTGACTTTAAGCTTCAACGGCGTCAAAATACTAAATATAGTACTAATTCATACAATTACTGTAAAAATATAATATAATAAAATATAATAATGTTTTTATGCTAAGAAAACTGTATTCCTGTGACAGATAAACCGTTTTGAACCTCAAAATCTCGAGATTTAAGCCTCATTTCGGTATTTCGAGAATGTATTATTGTAGATAATTTCACGCTGAATCCAACGATACCCATAAGTCATTTTGTGAAAAAAATCAGTTAAGCCCTTTTTGTTCTCACCCCTTCCATTGTCAAGATGGCGACATTAACATTAAACAAAGCAAAAACCTAGTTACACCGGCTAAAGAAGCTTTACTTCAGTCGTGTGGTCTAAAACACAGTCGTTTTTTTTCTCTCCGAGAGCTGCTTTGAAACTTTGAAAGGTATGAGAAGAAATAATAGTTAACTAAAAGCGTGTGTTCAGCGGTAACTCGCGCGACTTTCAAACTGACGCACCCAGGTTTAAATACCTACCTGTTCAATGACATTTCAAGTTATGTATAGAATATACACTCACTCTTCAACTGTGAAGAAAAAAATCGTGAGGAAACCGGCATAATAAAGATTCACAAAAAACCCGCAGTTGGCTAGCATGGTGGTGGCCAACCTATCTATATTCTCCATGTGAGAGTAGATCCGTGTCCAGCAGTGGGAACGTATTGTATCAATGACGATATTGTGATGTTTTAACTCAATTTCTGCGACGATTTTAAAACGACTTCTTAGTACCGCTACTAACTTTTTTTAAATAATCTGATCCAATCAAGTGCTACTAATTTTAGTTTTTGACAACCCTAAACTCGTATCAGGAACCATATCGAAATGTTGCAATTATCGACCCTGAACGGTGGCACGTATTTAAAAATGGCAAACGATTTTTTTTATAAAATGGCAATTATACATTTGAAGAAATGTAGGCAATATGTATTCAGAGGTCTAAGTTATATTTCGGTGGTACTAAACGTCTGGTAAACCAAAACTAAACTGTTGTTATGTTAGATACAAGCTGGCAAAATTCCAAATAAACTGGCCCAGGAGATAACAAACTTGTATGTAAAAAAGTTTGCTGTCGAGCTATCATTTATCTTATTACCTATCTAGTTGTCAATACAAGAAATCTCGTAAATTTATTGAGATTTGGTAGCTCTGTATGAAATAAGAAAAAAACATCATACATTTTTTTACGGGATTTTATGGCAGTTAGAACTATAAAATAGGATATATTACGTCCATGCTACAAACGGTTGACTGAGCACACATCATTGGATTTTTTTTACTAGGCTAGGCCATTTTACTAGGTAGAACAGCTATGTGACAAAGTTGTAGGTAGGATAATTATGATATTAAAACATACAAATTAATACTTACTGCGGCAGCACAAAGCTCATAAACTTGTTCAGTTGATCTTCGCTGCAATCAATATAAATGTGTAGATTGTTTGTGTGTTTCCTGAACAGCCGGGTCAGGAATAAATTCTTCTCGAGTTGTTTCGCTTTTAGTTTTAACGTTTCCCTGGAAAAATATGCTACATTATAGATTTCAATAAGCAATGCTGCATGCTCAAATTGTTGGTATTTCATTGGTACATTAAACTGTAATTTTAAATTTGTAAAGAGAATCTTCATTTGATTCAAATTTTTCTCTTACAAATTAATCTGTTGGAAATGCTATACATCTTTAAATGACTGCCAGATAATCCTTCAAATTTCATCCAAGTTTTACAAGTTTTTTTTAAATTTGTGTTTCCACAGACACCGGGGTCCGTGCTTTTTGTTAAATTATTTTTATGTTTATTAATTTAGCCTATTATTAACATGAACATATATATATAAAGGCACAGGCAAAGGCAAATGGCCTTCATCAGAGCTCATACTGGATGGCGTGGGTATGCGGGCGAAGGATTAAAATGATAATCAACTTTTTCAATCACAGATTTAATTATATTTCTTCAAATCACAATTTAATCAAAAATCAGTGCACTATTAGGCAGATAGGTAATGACTTTACGCAAATTAATTCTTGGACAAGTTAATTTTCGCCGGATTGACGCAGTAAATAGCGATTCGTCGCAGACGTGGTGCGCTGGCGGCCTCTCGTTCAAAAGTGATGTTTTAAGATGGCCGCCTCGCTACCATTGACACGACGCTCCGCTAGAGTGACATTGACAGCTTCAATTCACTCTTATGACATTTTCACTGACGCGCCGTCACGGCCGGACTGACATACGACCGTCCTCGGGCGTTCACCTATGTACGTTCCTGGAACAATTAATATCAATCACCAGGGCATCCGCTCGTTCATCCTGCTAACACTAATATCATCATCACAACCATCATCACAACCATCATCACAACCCTCATCACAACCATCATCACAACCAGCATCATCAAATATAACATGATTACACAATTTTAATGAACTAAACCAGACCAGTGCATCTGTTTACCCAACCTTCGTCTTAGGGATCGTGACACTTCTTTTGAACAGTCAACCAAAGCAATACCTCTGGTCCGCATGAGGAGTGCGTCCCTTCAACCAGCCCTTGCGGGTATGGCCCGGACGACGCTCCTGCGGCCAGGATCAACCATAATAACAACTCAACACATCTGGTCCGAGTGGGGAGTGCGTCCCTTCAACCAGCCCTTTCGGGTATGGCCCGGACGACGCTCCTTCGGCCAGGATCAACCACGAAACTACATCACATCTGGTCCGGGTTAGGAGTGCGTCCCTACAACCAGCCCTTTCGGGTGTGGCCCGGACGACGCTCTTCCGGCCAGGATCGACCACAGAAACCTTACCTCAAGACGGGACGGATCACATGATATTTTTTTTGTAAAGTAGATCAAAAACCTCAAAGAACACACAGGCACCGTAGATTAATTAAATAGCAGTTACCTATTATTGCGAATCATCTTGTTCAGTGTAAACTTCGATTTCATTTTGTATGTCCCACACCTCAGGGTCAGAGTGAACACTTAGAGTATCAGAGCCAGCTGTCACGGTATAGGAGTCTGCGGAGACGGTATCCGAGCACACGGTCAAGGTATCACAGTTACTGAGAGATAACGTATTGTCCTCTGTACCTACATCTTCCTCATCTTCAAGCGCCGTCTCGGCCTTATCATTCAACAGACTTGTAGTGATTTGAAGCAAACCTTCATGTCCCTGTGGTACTGAGTGCAAATTCTCGTGGGCGTATTTATAAACCCGGCTGGAACCACTGATACTTTTTGGTTCGTATCGATCGTTGTCTAACACTGCAGTTATTACAAAAGGCCCCCTAAACTTCCTATCCAATTTGGTTTGACTTCGTTCGCTATTCTTAATGAATACGAATTCACCCTTACTAAACGGCCTAATCACAGCACGTCCCCGATTGAATCTAGCCACATCAGATTTTGCCGCCTTCTGAATGTTATTTGATGCATCTTCCCGAATCGTGTCCAAGTCTAAGCGATCTTGTCCACAATCATCCGAATTTAACATAGACATCCCTAATGATTGAGCTTGAGTCCCGAACATAAGCTCTGTCGGTGAATATTTAGTTACGGTCGATTTAGTGCTATTGAGTGCAAGTTGGATGTTTCCTAGTTCATCACGCCATGTTTTGTTAGGATTATTTTCAACGATAGTCAGTAAGCTCTTGAGAGTACGCATTACTCTCTCAACTTGCCCGTTAGCCCTGCTTGAGCCTGTTGCAATAAAGTGTAAATGTATTTTATGTTCAGCACAAAAATTCTTAAAATCGGAACTAATGTAGCAACGACCTTGGTCAGCAATAATTCTTTTAGGTGCTCCAAAAAGACAGACAGCCTTTTTTACTGCTTGCACGGCACTTTTGGCATCAAGGGAAGAAGTGTGCTCCAGTAGAACATACTTCGTAAAAGCGTCTATAATTACAGAGCAATACTCTTTATGGTCACTTTTTCCGCTAAGCTTACCCGTAAAGTCAATGTGTATTGTATGCCATGGCACGGAGACTTTAGGTATAGGGTGTAGCTGAACCGGCTGGGCTCCTGATGGACCTTTCGAAGCTTTGCAGATAATACACGAGTCGATAAACTTACGCACGCATTTTGACATTTCTGGAAACCAGTATTGCTCGTAAAGTTTATCTAGTGTTTTATCTTTGCCCAAATGCTGAATTTCGTTATGAACGTGGTTAATAAGAGTCCAGACTAAAGATCTTGGCACAACTGGTAGCCAGGAAACTGATTTGTTTCGAAAGACTTTTCTATAAAGAACGCCATCTCTAACATCGTAAGTTTGAGCTACCGATTCAGGAAAACCATTATTATTGTGCTTTGCTATAAGGTCCTGTACCTCGCTATCGCGTTTTTGTTCAACAGAAAGCCAGCCTTGATGAAGTTCGATATATTGAATTTTCTCAGTATTATTAGCTTTCGTAGAAGTATCACGGGCAATATCGTCACTCGGTAAAGCATTACGTAAGAGATAGTCTGCGTGTTCCATTCGTTTTCCTTCACGGTAAACGATATCAAAGTCGTAGGCTTGCAGGTAAGCCCACCACCGATGTACCCGTGGGGTAAGATCTTTTTTTGATTTCGAAGCCTTAAGCGAGTTGCAGTCAGTGAACACCACAAATCTTCGACCATATAAATAATGTCGGAAGTGCTCTACCGCTCGTACGACCGCCAACGTCTCTAATTCGTACGAGTGATACCGAGATTCCACTTCAGACGTTCGCCGACTAAAATACTCTACGACGTGCGGTAGATTGCTTTTCCTTTGTATAAGAATCGCACCATAGCCGTCGGAGCTCGCATCGGTATGCAGCTCGGCTGGAAGTTCTGGGTCGAAGATTGTCAACACCGGCTCAGATGTATGCACTTGAATTATGATGTTACGTATTCCTTCATGATTAATGGTCCATGTAATAGGTCCCTTCAATTTTGTAAGAGGGTACAATGGTCCCACAAGACGCGTGAAGTTAGGAATAAATTTTCGGAAGTACGAGGCAAGGCCAAGAAATTGTCGAACATGAGTAGCAGTCTTTGGTTGCGGGGAATCGACCAATGCTTGTACTTTCAGAGAATTAGGTCTTACCTCACCAGACTGAAGAGAATAACCTAAATAATCGATTTTCTGCTTCATGAACTTACATTTTCTTAGATTGAATGAAAACCCTGCGTCAGCTAAAGCACCTAGTACTCTGTCGAGACGTTGCAACCCTTCAGAGACATCGATAGAATAGCACAAAACGTCATCCATGTAAATTAACGGTTTGTCCTCAAGGTGATTAAGTGCTTTAGTGATGCACCTTTGATATACCGATGGGGCATTACGCAAACCAAAGGGCATGGCGAGATATTCATACTGCCCTTCGGGCGTAACAAATGCTGTCTTCTCCACAGAATCTGGATGAATAGGAATTTGGTGGAATCCAGATGCCATGTCTAAAGACGAGAAGAAATTGGCCCCAGTAAGCTGGTCTATTTGTTCTTCTATACGCGGCAAAGGGTAATGTTCAGGTCTAGTGTTAGAATTTAATTCGCGATAGTCCACACACATACGGTCCGAGTTATCCTTCTTTTTAACCAATAGTATTGGGCTGGCAAAAGGAGAGGAACTTTCTCTAACAACCCCGGCATCAAGCAGTTGCTGAACTTTTTCCCTAACTATCTGTTTCTCTGCTGGAGCTAATCTATAAGGGCACCTCTGGACTGTTTTGTGCGGGTCTTCTAGACTAATATTACACTCGCCTGTTTTAACTCGCCGGGTAGGAATGCCTTCGATAAAATATTCGGAGTACTTACTAAGTAACGATATTAACGATTACCTATCTTGCCCTTGCAAGTCTGTGTCTATTTGTGTAAAATCCGGTTTTGTCAAAGTCACATCACATAAATGAGACTGTTCCTTAATATGAAATGAAAGCCTATCATTATCAATCTTGACGCAAAGCCCCTTGTCTAAGATGTCCCTCCCAATTATAATAGGATCTGAAATATGGCTATCAGGAACAACGTGAAAAAGTAAATTTAATGGAAGCTCATTGATTCTTACGTCACTCTGAATCTGAGTTGTACATTGTATATCATCACCGCCAATGCCACTTAAATAAACGAGACTTTTACGCACAGTACCCAAGACTTTATCACAGAAACTTTCTTTTAAAAGAGAACAAGACGACCCGCTATCAAATAGAAAAGAATTGGCTCACCGGAAGATGTGGTTAAGGTGCCCCTCGACGGGCGGTGCTGACATTGATGGACTTCCTTGACCGCGGCTCCTCCACCGTTCTTCCTGTTTGGGCAAACTGTCGCTAAATGCCCAGGCTGACCACAAGTGTAGCAGATTACTGCTGTAGTTTTCTCCACCATGCGCGTTGAGCTTGTTGAGTCTTGAGCTTTTGTTGTCCCAAAATCTTCACGTCGCTTTCTGCAGTCCATCAAACGATGTCCCGATACTCCACAGTAATGCCATCTGCCAGAAAACTTCTCAGTCGTACGAGCTCGCTTAGATTCAGGTTCTTGTGTTTCGGAGAAATCAAATCGCCGCTTGAGTGATACTCCGCCAAGAATTCGGAATAGTTGAGCTCGAGTTGTGATAGTGTTTGTATTTAATTCACGGCGAATCAGGGTATCCTTCTGGCATAGCACTGATATGACAAATCCAGTTATCACTTCTTCAGGCATCAACGTCTTGGGTATTCGTTCAACGAGATTCCACAACCTGAGACCAGATTCAGACGCTGTCTCTTTGATCCCTATTTGGAATCTCAAAATTTCATCAAAGTAATCTTGAATTAACTTGGGTTTTGAAAATTGTGCGATTAATGTCTGCTTAATCGTACTCCATGTAATTTCATTTAAATTAAGCTTAGTTAAGCATGCAGCTGCGCGACCTTTTAGTGCACTCGTCAATGCCATAAGTAAATCAACTCCTTCTAGACCCTTATTTCGAACAATAGCTTCGGTGACATTACACCAGCCGTCAATATCCGAATCCAGCTCATCTGGATTAAATGGTAGAAGCTGTGTGAAACTTGTACTCACTGTTGGTGTTTGTTGCGCAGCCAATAATCGTGTGAGTAACGCTTCCATGCCGCTCAAAACTTTTGCAGTGCTCGCGTTTATCGTTTCCGATTGGTTTTCCTCATCTTGCAGCCCTTTAGATCCCACTTCTGATAAAGGCACAGGATGGCCTTCATCAGAGCTCATACTGGATGGCGTGGGTATGCGGGCGAAGGATTAAAATGATAATCAACTTTTTCAATCACAGATTTAATTATATTTCTTCAAATCACAATTTAATCAAAAATCAGTGCACTATTAGGCAGATAGGTAATGACTTTACGCAAATTAATTCTTGGACAAGTTAATTTTCGCCGGATTGACGCAGTAAATAGCGATTCGTCGCAGACGTGGTGCGCTGGCGGCCTCTCGTTCAAAAGTGATGTTTTAAGATGGCCGCCTCGCTACCATTGACACGACGCTCCGCTAGAGTGACATTGACAGCTTCAATTCACTCTTATGACATTTTCACTGACGCGCCGTCATATAATACATTTCAAGAGTTTTAACATGCTTGATGATGTTTCTTAGATTACCTACACACAGGTGGCCAAGCAATACCATCCCTCAAGACACTAGTTACACTTTTCTGAACACCTTATCAATTATTTATTGATTGTTGGAATATCAGTCAATACATCTTCAGCACTGACATCATTGAAAGATAGAAAAGAAAAACTGTTTACTAGTAACAACAAAAGAGATATATATAAACAAAACTGAACAGAGTTAAATGTAAGTGTTTGGTAGGTGATATTTAAGGACAATACCAGGTAGGGGATTACAGAACTTGATTGAAACCAATATAAACACAAATTTGTATGGATTTGACAGTTTCAACACATAAATTATCATAGACACTATGTATATTTTCAAATTAGGAATGAAATATCTCTGGTTGCATAGCAATCAATGTTCCGAGGTCACTTTGTTGACCATTGTTGTTTTTCGTGGTGTTGGTTGCACCATCCCTTACTAGCCTTATTGTGAAAAGTATTCAAATAGAGAAATGAAAGCCTACCTTTTTCCTTCGTATAGCAACATAGCTTGTCGCCAGTGACGGCAGGTGGATGTGGCTGCCAATGCATTCTCCACACTCAGATGGTCCAAAATGCATCTAAGGGGAAGGAGTGGCAGACTGTCCCATTCTGCTGACATCTGAGGCAAGGACACTTATTTATATTTGATTTAATAATGTTACTCCGGTAGCTGCTTGACTATATTCATTGTATAAAAAAAATTATGCTAGCTGATTTCATCAACATAAATTGATCAATTCGAAAGTAATGTTTGTATCCTTTTCATTACTAAACCGCTGAACAAATTTTGATGTAATTTAGTATTTAGATTAGTTGAACCCTTGTAAAGGACATAATAATAGTACTTATATTGTGATAAATTATAAGTACATGAAGAAATGTTAAATAACACTAAAAAATAAAAAAGAACTCTGTAGGTCCTTTCCATTTCGATTATACAAACTAGGAACTGTTACTTCCTCTTCCTGCCCTTGACATTTATGTGACCATTCACTTGCATTCTGATGAGTGAAGTAAATAAAAAGTTCCTTGAATGATGTCTCCAATTAGACCCTAATTTATAAGTAATGTGGCCTCCAAAAACTTAGAGACCAAACAAGATATAAACCAGTTTCATTAAAGCGAGAGCACGCAAATATAATAATATATTGTATGAATAAAAATAAAGCAGTAGGTAGGTACTTTTTTATTTATTTTCTACTCAGTAACTACAACTTAAATTTAACTATTACAGCTACGTAATATCCTACAAAAACCTTTTTTCATGCTGTCTATGTATTATTTCATCAGAGATAAATAATAACAATAATACAAAAAATATTTATACATCCAGGAAATTATTTAGTTAATATAATAATCAAGGTGCATAAACAAAGTCTGACACACTTACACTAACCATTTTATGTTATCAATATGGCCAGAGAACCGATTATTATTGTCTCAGCTGTTAGGCGTGACGAAATAACAGCTGTTTTCCGAGAAAATGGCTAACGAAAACATAAACAAAATGCGAGCTCTCAACTTATTGAACGATTAATCTTGACTCAGATCACAGATGATATAGTCTAACACTATATTTGTTATAAAATTCAATGAAAGGAAACTCGATTTACAGAATTGCGACGGTGACGGGTACAAAGAAAGGTCATGTATTCAAGAAACTTACGATCGATCGTTAAATCCTTCCCACCCGAAGTTCTCGTCTTGTGCAAACGGTGTCGTTGTAGTATACTTTAGTACAGTTTAAGAGAAAGTGCGACAATTATTTCATTATATTACACGTCCATTGTAAAAGATTGTTAAAATGGAATGTCGCGCAAAATAACACGGGGAAAAAACGGAGTACGGTCGTTTAACTTGTCTTGTCCACAGATCTGTAATATGTACGTAGCACGTAGTGGTTATATGCTCTTTGTATGTACCAAAGAGCATATAACCACTACGTTTTATTATGTACGTTTCATTGTACAACGTTGTACGCACAGACTAAGTAGAGGATACTAGTTGTACGTTTAGGAGGGATGCCCACTGAATACTATTACTGGGGATTCCCTATATTTATGTGTATTTATCCAGTGTCAAGTAATTGATATCTCAAGTTAATTAATATCATATATTGTGTCAAGTCAAGTCAAGTCACAGTCCAAGTCATCAAGTTAAGTAATAGTCTAGTCTAGTCAAGTCATACTCCTAGTAAAGTGGTGGAAACTTTACCAGAAGCTTCTATAGAGTTTTGGAAACAACACGAAAAGAAACGTTTCACCATCATTATACCACTTTCCCACACTCATGCCTGTAATCCAGCACTTAACGAATAAAATACCACTAATTTTATGCACTAACTGAAAATAACACAAGTTTTGCAAAATAATACAATTCGGCGACGCGATCTTTTTCGTTTTCCCGCCAAAACTCCTACTGGAGCTTTATTAACAAAGAGTTAAAGTTGAAGGATATCTCTTTTTGAAGTTATTTATGTTTATGTTTTTTTTTTTTAAGTAAAACTTTACGCACTCTTGTTGCACTCTTGACTTGGGGAGAGAATTAGTAGAAATAGAATAATTCTACATCCGCAACTCTTGAAGATAATTTTTCGGGTAGGATGTAAAAAAAATTAAACCAAAGTACCAAAGTTAAAAAAAAATAATTCTAAAATAAAGGTTTATACGTATATTAGTACTGCCCGTCTGCATTAATGTCCTACAAAAACTAAAGTAAATGGCAAAAAGCTTTGTGAGGGTTTGCAAGATAACTTGGCCACTATCAAAGAGTATGTAACGCCTCTATAAAACCAAAAACCTTTTAATCAATAATTGAAATTAACTACCAAATCACTGAACCAAAGAAAAAATAGAAATCTACCAAAATGTGTACATTTTTTTGATGTTGAAACACTACCAGTGATTACCCAAACAAAGGTCTCGTAAATGGCGGCCAAAAATCAATTTTAAATTTAAATGTGTGATTGTAGTGTATGCCGTATGGACGCGCGTTCGCGTTTTGATTTATAAAACAATTCACGATTTTGCGGTTAATTTTTTTAGTTGACGTTCGCTATAACTGTCTAGTGCTTGTGTTCTCAATAAAAACATTTATTCATATATTAAGTTTACGTTCCGTGTAATCGTTATTGTCGTCGATGATGTAAGAAATTGAAGGTCTAATAGAAGGCTGTTGTGCTAGAGTTGTTGTATATTGTTTCGTAGTTGTGTATTGTTTGTAAGTTTTCAATTTACCATGGAGGGGGAAGAAACTTTAGGAAACACGGAAAAAGAGGACTGTAGTGCAAGCACCCATTCTACGCCACAAGAACACAAATCTTTCGCTGAGTTTGCAAAAGATAAATTAGACAGTGGTAAGTAGTAATTAGGGGGAGCTCAAGTACATTGCCTCCCAACCTATATGTGAAACTTTTGCAAGCAAGTGTTGTATGCACATTCATTCATAAATCCATTGATAAGCAGCAAGCTGGCACTCCGGTTTATGAATAGGTAACCTAGGTCTAAAAAAATGATTGAATATTTATCCAAGTCCATAAGAAAGTATAAATCTTTCTTTTCACTACTACCTACATATAATTTTTTTTATTTTTATAATAGTTATTTCTGACCAATTAATTTAATTTGGCTCACTAATGCCATAACATTACAGCAAATTCTACAATGATAAATGAGAAGTTTTGAAATTACATTAGGATATTTAATTTTATATTATTTAGTATTTAGTAAAAAAGTATTACTAATGTGTCTTCACAAATAAGGGATGAAAGTACTATATGTTATAGTATGGTTACCAACCATACTATGGTAAATAGTATTGTACTATATTTTGGGTATTGTACTATATACTGTACTGTATACTGTTGAAGAAACATACAGTATGCAAAAACACTATATTTTCAATGAAATCCAACAACCAAATATTTATTTTTAAAAACAATGTCCTTTTTTATTTACACATACATAAATACATTACATTAAATTTTGAGTGAGGCAAGTTTGTGTAACCGAATTCCAAACTCTGAATGCAATGCTCTGAACGATCTTTTATCTTTGGCTCCCACTGATCTCTATACTAACTCAGCAGCATGTCAAATTGACAACAACCAAAAAATTTTTGGTCTGTTTTGTTCTGTACTATATATTTAATAAGTGTACTATATTTTTTATAGTTTATTTTGAAAAATACTGTATTTCGCTGAAAAAATGTTGGCAACCCTATGAAGTGTGTGCTTGTACAAACATTTTACATACAATAATAAAATTATGCATTCACATTGTAATGATCAGTGGCCTCTGGTTACAGACTATTTAAGCAGTGTATTGGGGAATTGAAAGGCTGTATTAACCAATACGAGAATAGCAAGTTAGTCCACATCTGGAGTAGGTGCATGTTGCGATCGCTGGAGCAATTTTTGCTGTTTTGTGGTTTTGCACTTTTTTCCGTAAGCTGCAACCATCGTTCAGCTTTTGGGTTTCTCTAATACAGGTTCTCTGCAGGTTCCTATTCTTCTTTCTTGATGTTAAATAAATGTATTATGGTCATATTTATTAAAGTTTGCTTTCAGCTGGTCGGGAGCTGCGCAGACGTCTCCCGATGGCAAGCCAGCTTGGCTCACACCTCATGCACCCTCGCCGTTTACTGTTACACTCTACACCAACTCAGCACACCGATGTTGTCGTTATTTTCCCTAAAGGTAAGATACTAATTATTGTGATAACATGCACTCTTCAAACTTGATGATATAATAAGTATTGTAAGTTTTCTATATGCTAGTAATTGTATGTAACTGGGTATATTATATTATTTTTTTTATAAATAAGTAAATATAAATATATTATATAAAAAGTATATCATATTATAATATTTTTCTTATATATACATATTTTATTCTAATATCAATTTTACTGCACCACTACCATTTCTTTTCTTGCACATCCAGGTTGACTGGTAGATAATGCTTCATAGTTATAAGTCCTTCTTGTACATTATTTTGTGCAAACTATAAATAAATATTTTTTAGGCTGCATAAAGGTTTCTGATTTGGCTTAATATAAGAACTACACAATCTTCAATGGTTTTAAAAAAGATTTAGTGATAAAATTATTTATTGAAATACCACATTACAGGAACAATCAATAATCAGAAAGTAACGGGCTAAACATGATTATACATATTCAATATATTTCTACTTTGTGTGTTATCCACTTCTGTCTATGTTTTAAATTCGTTTTTAAATGTATGTAGGTATGTTTATTAATGTTTTTGAGATAAAAAAAACATTTGAAATACAACTAATTACCTGGATATTCCCTTAGCCATTTTCTATGGCACCCATGGGAAGACATGGGGTGGACTTATTCACACTGCCAGGACCACACGGTCATAAATATATTTGGTACATTAATAAATCATATGCACATATCATAGAACAGCCCATGTACCTTTTTATGGAATTAGGTAACCATCAAGCATAAAACCCGCCTGATGAGTAATCACCATGGTCTATGCTCTATGGATATCTGTAATACTAGGACATCTACTATTTTGTTGCTTACCTATAATTTTGTTTTATCACTAATGATAATTACTTTACCGCTTGCCTGCCAGCATCCATTTCTTTCTACCATGGACAAAATAAAACAAAGGTCAATAACTTCCTCTAACCTCTTCTTAAATAAGGAACATGCATAGGCTGCCAGGCATTTTGCTCCCCTAATGGTTCAATATTGTCTTGGCAACATTCCAATGTGTCCTAATGTATGATGTATATGGCCTCTGGTATAAGTTTTATGTTAGAAAATTCTTACTGAAGTGTATGATGGTTGTTTGAGTTTCTTTTGTTTTAGCCAACTTCAAAAAAAAGATGGAGGCTCTCAATTAAGTTTTTTATTTTAAATGTTTGTAACCTCAGAACTCTTTGTAATATTTGAAAGTTTATACTTTCAGAGTGAACCCATAGTTTTGAAAAAGTTGGTTCAAAAGTAGTTTGGTAGTTTTAAATCAAAATAACTGGAAAAAATATAATGCGTTATATCATCCAAGTATTTCCCAGTAGACATTAAGGCGATCAAACTTCGATAATGTAACTCAACGTGTGCAAAAAATACCAAAAAATCGTTATATCGCGTACGCTGCGAAAATTATTAATTGCGAACTTTGTAGCTGTCAAACTTTAGTCGAGACAGGCATAGGACTATTTATAACATTTTAATTCGTCCATTCTATTAAATGTATTTGAAATAATTCATTCATTGCTGCCACCTCTGTGAATAACTTTAAGAACAGACCCGACAACTGGCTACGAACAAAGAAACTATCTCTGTTACAAGGATGAACATTGAAAGTGAATCTAGTCTAATCTAAGTGAAACTTTGGACATTGATACATCAACAATCATGCTGCTCGTCTATTAAACAACAATAATAATAAATGTTTACCGTTTGTAATTGTTTTATCATCCGTCCTTATCATAATAAGTATACCTACGCAGCGTACGCTATATAACGATTTTTTGGTATTTTTTTCACACGTTGAATTACGTTATCGAAATTTTCAAACGGATCTCAATTTTTTGAAAATATTCTATCGCCTATGGTTATCAGAGACAATGTAGGATTCTAATGGTGAAAGATTTTTTCAAATTGGACTAGTCTTATATAATATTTCTAAGGGACTAGTAGTTTCAGAGCCTATTCAATGCAAACAACAATCAAATCTTTGTCAATCAATAATTCTGTATAATATTAGTTTAGATTATAATGATTCCTTATTTTGAAATTGCTTGAACATTTTGTTTTTTAAATATAAGTTTTCCTGTTAAGTGTTTATGTTAGGATTTGAAATCGAAAGTGGAAAAATGACCACAAGTCCACAACATGTTGTTATTCAATAAATATTACCACAGCGTAGTATAATAATTATGGTGAAAATTCCGTTCGTTAAAGTTATCAGGGAAAATTATGCTTCGCTTTTTTCACAAAATACGGAACCGGTGGCGGTCATTCCACCAATGCAATGTAGTCTCATGAAGGGTTGAAGCCAGGCAGGGGCGGTCGTAAAAAATGGCCATTTAATTTCAGCAGTTTATATATGACCATAACTTCAGATTCTATTCGGTACAATACAATACAAGCATACAATAAAAATGATTAAGCAGTTTGAATTGGGCCGTAGCCAAGTACGTATTTCCAAAATTAGTTTCCCATAGGTTGGTAGTGATTTCAATCTGAAACTTTACGGTACAAAGATAAACACCTTCGTGCTTCGGCTGTGAAGCCTTGAAATCGATGTGTACCGGGCCGTTTGGAGCTTTGGAAGGTGCTGCTGGGCTTCGATTCTGTCAAACACGTCGTATACGAAATGACGTCACATATGTGGTATGATGGCGCCGGCCGGCAGTACAAATTTATCGTAGGTTTCAGTCGAGATTTGAAGAAGTTTTCACGAGAATATAGGCCCTCGCGTTAATACTCGATAGGCCCTCGTTGCCGGCCTCGTTTAGTCGATCGACACGTGCGTGCAACCAATTTCCAGTAAACGGCTTTGAAAAGCCTTTATTTTTAATTTTAAAATTGGAGCGATAAGTAAACCTTCCCTTCAATAGAATTTTAATATTATTAGATGGGGGTATAGGATTGGGGGAAGAAAAAGCAGATACTTGAATGCAAATAAATATTCTCTCTATTGAAAGAAGAAAAAGAAGAGAAGAGAAAGAGAAAGAAGAAAGAACTCTTTATTGAAACACCATATTACAGGGACGCTCGGTAAATAAAATCTTACAACTAAATGTCACAATAGGCGGTCTTATCGCTTAAAGCGGTTTCTTCCAGACAACTCAGATTCTATACCGTAAACTGACGATAACGCCAATAGATAACACTGTTATTGTAATGTAGGTACATATGCAACTCAAGATTGATTTTTCATGGTATTTTACTCTCTTGTGAATGGCTGTTTTTGCTTTTCTCATTTGTGACATACTTTACTTACATATTGGCACAGAATATATAATAGTAGGTACTACGATATTGGTATCGATTCTGTATTGCATTTACAAATAAAAATATTTCTGTCTTTTTCATTACCACTTCATTGGAATAGTGAATATTACACGAAGCTTAGGTTCAGCGAATGCGACACAAAATCGACACCAAAATCTTATAGTATTAAAATGCCGCCATAATATTTTAGACTGGTTTCTCCTGTGATTTTATTTAAAGTCACCAAATGCTATCAAATGTAATCTATCTTTAGTAGTTTTCTCGTATGATGTGCTATGTACACACAACATATTATCATGTTACGAGGAAAATACTGGCGTACTTTCTACTAGACACCCACATAAATATCATCACTACTGTCTCCACTACGCTTTCCACAGTTTTTTTTGTTTTGGTATGGCTCCACACTTTTGTGTATTTAGCCAGTGTCAGATATATATGTCAAGTCACAGTCCAAGTCATCAAGTCAAGTCATAGTCTAGTCTAGTCAAGTCATACTCCTAGTAAAGTGGTGGCAACTTTATAATACCAGAAGCTTCTATGGAATTTAGAAACAACAAGAAAAGAAACGTTTCACCATCATTATACCACTTTCCCACACTCACGCCTGTAGTCCAGCACTTAACGAATAAAATGCCACCAATTTTATGCATTAACACTGAAAATAACACAAGATTTGGTTTTCCCAAACTTGTGTTATTTTCAGTGTTAATACAATGCGGTGACGCGATCTTTTTCGATTGCCGCCAAAACTCCTGTCCACGGTTACGATGTTTCCATTATCTATGTAAAGCTATAGTCACAGAATAGGTAAAAATAAAATATCGTGAAGCGTCACGAGACGCCATGGCACCATGGCCGCATCATCAACCAATATGACAGGGCCTAATGGAAGCACATCTATTAAGTCTTCCCTAGGAAAATAATTGATGTTATTAAATACTGTTTACCAAGTTCTGACCTCTAACGTTTTATGTATGCCTATTGTATGTTTTATGTATATCTATAAAGTATGCCTAGAGTTTTGGCGGGAAAACGAAAAAGATCGCATCGCCGCATTGTATTATTTTCCAAAACTTGTGTTATTTTCAGTGTTAGTGAATAAAATTGGTGGCATTCTATTCGTTAAGTGCTGGATTACAGGCGTGAGTGTGGGAAAATGGTATAATGATGGTGAAACGTTTCTTTTCGTGTTGTTTCCAAAACTCCATAGAAGCTTCAAGTAAAGTTGCCACCACTTTACTAGGAGTATGACTTTGACTAGACTATGACTTGACGACTTCGACTGTGACTTGACACATATTTGCATAAATATCATTAACTTGAAAAATTATCAATTACTTGACACTGGCTAAATACACAAAAGTGTGGAGCCAAAACATAAAAAAAGTATGCCTGGAATAGCTCCTCGCTGTCAAACTTCAAGATATTTTTAGTTTTGAGAATTATTTTTAGGGCTTACCTAAGTACTTATCTGAATGCAGTAGGCGATGTCGGCGTAGTATTTTTCCTTATCATCCGTCGTTGAAGTATAATCTAGACAGTCTGTATTAGTCAGCTGTTGGACTATTAATGAAACAAATGCTTTAATGCTTTTTCACATGAAGCCTCTAATAAAAGATAGATAGAAAATCCTTTATTGCAGAAACATAAACAATAGTCAGTGCATAAGCGAACTTAATACTAATGGTAATAAGTGCTAACTTCCTCTGTATTGTGGAAGGTTTGATACGGTAATGCACTATTGACGAAAAATAAATATATTTGTTAAAAGCAAATAAAACATAACTCTACAGCAGTAGACGCGTAAAATATCTTAACCTACACCATTGACCTTTGTATTTAGTACGGTCATGCCTTACAATAATGACCGCCAAGCACGTATAGTAAGAAGGATTAACGTTAGTTAGTTACCAATTTACCAATTTTACGTGCTGTAGTAACGCAGAACTGAGAAAAACGCATAATAAATGTATAGATCAGTCAAAGTTGCAAATAGGCTATTTTGAGCACTTTAATAGTCGAAATTATATTAGCTACTTACTTAAATGTAGTTATTTTACTAAGCATATAAAATTACAAAGTCTTTATTGTCAAATAATATATAGCAAGCCCATTACAATATATGAGTTTCAAAAAATGAAAGTAAAGAAATTAAGAATTGAAACCATTATTCAAAACTCACTCGTGTAGTATAATTTGTATTAGGCTCTACTCTGTATGTTGCTGCGTGCGTCACTTGACGTCATTCAGCTATGTAGTAATATTATTTTGTTTGCCTTAGCCTGTATCCAGAAGAGGTGAAACGAATGCAATATTCGAAAAAGAAATAAATTATTCTTTCACAACTTTTTTTTAATGTTAAATGGAGCAAACAAGCATACGGCCCACCTGATGGGAAGTGGTCACCGTAGCCTGTGGACATCTGTAACACTGGATGAGGTGTCACCAATGCATTGCTTACCCTGTAGGACTCTTTTAAACCTCCTTTTACTACTTACTACTACTAGAACATCCTGGATTTCTCGTATATTTGTCAAACTATCTCCGTACTCCAAATACATAAACAAGGCTTAGACAGACGTCAAACGTATGTTTACCAATACAAAACAGCAGTTTAACACTAGTTTAAGGCTTGTTTAAATTTTTTGTGGTTAAGCCGTCTATGTTTGTCAAAATACTAAACGCTTATTGGTTGTCTCTTGATCATCAGCTACTGTCTTCAACCAATGAGTATACATACATCAGCATTTGGTGTCTTAAGTTGAGTTTGACAAACGTACGAGAAACCGGGGTTACATATGTTAAGATGCCATTCAGCTTAATCTTGCCTTCATCCAGCTGTCCAGTACAATCATGGGAATTCCGCAGGTCTCCCAGACAGCATGCTGCTATGGCTTCTGCAGAAACTGCGTGGAAGCAGACCTCGGTTACGCGTGTGCGTGAGGCAGCACGCGTCATCACAATGCTCCGCTTTCTATATCACCGCTGATGATGATGTGTGAGTTAACTATTACATTAAAATCTTGCTATGCTTTTAACTTTCTTGGTGGGTTGACGACCTGCAACTCTGTCCCGTAGCTGTTCTAGGAATCGGCTTCGCCTGCTATCCTGCACGCGACAATTAACAAGTACACGGGTGCGAGCAAGAGAGAACACGATTACCATCCCCACCAGACTTACGCGGTACGGTCAGAACCGTGGGAAGCCGATGGATGCAAGAAGCAAGCAGCTGTTCAAAGTGGCGCTCTATGGGGGAGAAATATTTTCAGCAGTAGACGTGTTGATGTTCATGATAAAATCTTCCATAAGCTTTTGTGAAATGGTCTTTTCCAAGAGTGAAAAGGTTCCGTCAAAATGGCTAGTAATCTTTAATAAATAATTTAAATGAGCATAAAAGTTTGATGGGGATGATGGTGTTGACTTGTGTAGGCGTAACAATCCATATTCGCTCCGGAGACAAGGCCTGCTTGATTCAGTTGACAGTTCAGTCACTAACCTTGCACTGTACTAATAATAATAAATATGTGTGGACATTTCACACAGCGCTATCTAGCCCCAAACAAAGCAAAGCTTGTACTATAATTATGGGAACCAGATAACTGATACAATATTAAGATACTTTTTGTTTGTAAATACATACATAGAATACAATATAACACCCAGACACTGGCCTCGTTTACGAATATTTGAAGACTGTTCAGTGAGTATACAACGTATTAGTCAGATTCCAGTCAGCGGCAAAATCCGCTGTACTGATTCGCAAACAGCTGGCATTGTGTATAGAGCCCATTAAGTTATTATTTCGAAAGGAGTTCCAATAATCGTATTGGTTTTCAACCATCTCAATATTTTCAACGTAGTAAGTCTGGAACTACAGAAAGGCCCAAGGTTCACGTCACCCAGATGTGAAAAACCACTACCTAAATTACACGAAAATACTTTTACCTTTTGTGTACGAACATTTGTTTCGTCACGGTATCAAACCCGCCTAATTCAAGGCACAACGTATAGAAACGTCATGTATCTTATTTACTAGGTGACAGAGTTCACTTTCGAATAGTCCGCCTGCACAACTTTAGAATTAGCAAGTCCAATAATTACGCGATATGAGTGTTAATCGACTTTTCTGCCTAAAGTATTAGGCTGATGAATGTGTCTCAATACAGCTCACAAACCTTGCCGCTTTACTGGTAGCATGTGAAAAACAGTTCAGAATATTGATCGATCATTTACAGTAAGATACTGTAAAGAGCTCACATTCGTCGCACGTTTTATTAGAAAGCGGATTATCTTGTACACTTTACAAGATAAACATTGCAATTCATACATAAAAATACCGCTAGATGTATATCCTAGGTGTTCTCCAAGAACTAAAATGCGGCATTCCTTTCTTTTCTACATGTAGACGAGGCGCTGTGCGGTTTTCACGGTAACCTAATTTCGATATCCCCCCTCTAAAATAATCGTCCAAAATGAGGTTTATGGGTTTAGCCTGGGACGTCTTCCGGCTAATAAGAATATCTTTATTGCTTAGAAAAGACAAACAGTACCTTAAATATACGATAGGTAGGTACATGAACAGTTAGATTTTAGTAATACTAACAACAGGTAAGCTAGTAGGTAGGTGCTGAGTGAAATTCTATTGTTCTACATATGAGTTATACTAATTTTTTTATGCTGCTTTACCACAGACTTTACACAGACCAAAAAGAGCACGGACCCCTGGGTCCGTGCTCTTTTTTAATATACTACTTACATATTGTTAGTTGTGTTATTATTATTATTTATTAACAAAATACAGGAGAGACTTATGTACAACCTTTTTTTCTTTTTTCTTAAATTTTTGGACACATATAAATATTGGGAACATAAAATTACTTTATTTATAAAAAAATACTAATTATTAAAGTGACTATGTTATTGGTTTAAAATGAATCCAAGCAGGTAATGATGATGAAACAAAGAGAATCCTAGTTAGGCATAATATTCGGTACCTGTGAAGATTTGCTTTCAATTTAATTTTAATTTGTAAAATGCAAGACAGCAGCAAATCTTTTACTTTTTTAGGTTACTGCAAACAGCTGAAGAAGTCCACCTGCCGAAGTTACTGAAGCCGGAATTCGGAGGTGGTTACAAGGAATTCACTGTGAGAGACATGCATTGCTTCCAAAAGGTGAGCTTGAATCTTCGCGCACACACGTTAATCACACTATCACACTAATATTATAAAAGCGAAAGTTTGTATGTGTGTATGTTTGTTACTCCTTCACGCTTAAACGGCTGAATGGATTTGGATGAAATTCGGTATCAAGATAGCTTATGCACTGGATTAACATATAGGCTACATTTTATCCCGGAAAAGTGAAAATTTCCCGTGGGATGAGCAAATGATTAAAATACTTTTTATCCGCTGGTGAAACAGTGGGGCGCAACTAGTGATACAATAATTAAGACAATAAGCCACCATACAGTTTATAGATTAGCCCGAACAATCAAGCGTCTACTACATAATGGTGATAATGATAAATATAGAATACTAGTGAGGCATGTTGAGATCGTGGCTTAGAATGATAAATATCTTGCTATCGTGCACTTGTGAGTAATGATTTACTCGATACTAACACATCCTGCCCGGCTAGCATGCACACAGCGACTTAATTCTTAAAAATCTCGACACTTTTTCTCTTGAGAGACCGTGACAAGACTATACTAGCGCCTAAGTATGTCTCACTCTAACAGCGACGACAAATTTTCTCGCGGTGCGCATGCTAGGCCATCTGGTCACATCCATGTAATTTAATATTAATGTACGGCTGGTTTCAATTAACGATCTCATAACGAAATATTAAAATGTAGAGCTGTCTTGATTATCCGGAACAAAAATTACAAAAAATGATGACGGCTAGATTTTAACCCTTTTTAAATATCAGGAGAAGTGTGGTCAAACGCGAGCCTAGCCATTTAGTATAAAAAACCTGTGGGCAGTTTCATTTATTGATATTATGTCTATATTATCTGAATAAGATATTATCATCATAGGGCCATGAATTTTCTGAATAAGATATAGCATTCCGTTCATTCTTTTAACATGTATAAAGTCGAAACTTGTAGACCTTTCCAAACCGCTTTTATGAACTGCTAATAGCCAATTTGGCTCGGTATCGCAAAGAAACTGCTCAAAAGAAAAACCGTCTTTTATATGTTTCACCCACAAGGTTTCGTAAGGATTTCCTTCCCGTATTTTTTCCATTACGAATGTATTCCTTTATTACTTTCTGTGCAAATTTTGTATAGAGTTTTATTAATATGCTTCCACGCGTTTCATTTGGTACGAAAAACGAATAGGTGGCGTCGGTTAAACCAAAAGACACTATTTGAACTACTTTATTTATTACTAGCTTCTGCCCGCGGCCTCGCCCGCGTGGCAATAGGAAACGGAAAATAATATTTTTTAATAGATAATTCAACCACCCATTTCACCCTCTTAGAGTGCAATTTCGAAAAATCTTTTCTTAGTGGATACGTACACTTTACAAATAATAGTAATAACGCCCAACGATCACATACATAGATCCTGGACCCTAACTAGGATTCCCTGTGTCTAAGGACCTAGGCACTACGAGTACCGTGGTCCCACAACACCCAGACACAGAACAAGTATTTAAGCTTTTTTGTGCACAAATACTTGTCCTGCCGCGGGTATCGAACCCGCCGCCTCCGGGTTATGAGTCGACCTGCTCAACCACCACACCACAGAGGCTGTCAAACAAACAAAACAAAAACCAAGAACACACCCTCCAAATTTCAAGTCTCTAGGACCAGCGGCTTAGGCTGTGCGTTGATATATAAATCAGTCAGTCAGGACTTTGAATTTTATATGTATGTTCCTCGCAAACGCTCTGCACGACCGAAATAGACAGCCCTAAGTCTACACATGTATGGTGGAACAAAGGGTCGTCCATCACAGCCTATTGTCCGAAACTACTACTTTCTCCCTTACATCGTGAACAATGATATGGCATTTCGGAATAATAAGGTTTTCAGAGTTTCTTACGTACGTCATATAAAGGTTTCTTTTCATCTATACTTTTGTGCTAGCGTACAAAGTACGAAATAGGACGCAATTTATATAGACTAGGTGGTAGGACTTTTCTGCTAAGTTCGTCTAAGTAGGTACCGCCGCTTTGCCAGTTATTTACCGCCAAGCGGTAATGTTTAATTTAATTACCTTGTTCTTTATTTCATTCTTAAGAGAATGTTGCTAATTTTAGTTTGAAAACTGTCGTGAGTATGACACATTTTTTAAGATAAATAACGGCACCAGAAGAAGGACATCGAATATGACCGAAACCTAGTAATTTCGACATTTTAAATGTTACTAATAAAATTATTTGAATTCTGCCAGCCTAAATTTTTTTTGTAGAAGCTGTTTTAGGGATTTTATAAGTAGACGAGCTTCTGCCCGCAGCTTCGCCTGCGGCGTGGCTTATGGGAAAATAATTCAACCACCCATTTCACCCTCTTAAGGGTGAAATTTCGAAAAATCCTTTCTTAGCGGATGCCTACGTCATAACATCTACCTGCATGCCAAATTTCAGCCCGATCCGTCCAGTGGTTTGGGCTGTGCGTTGATAGATCACTATGTCAGTCAGCCACCTTTGAGTTATATAATCATATATTTAGATTCCACCTTTTCCAAGCATCATTTGATTTTTAACTTCATGTTTATGCAACTAAAGGCAATATATACGATATCCACGATTGGTATCGGTACGCATAAATAGTTAATGCCAAATTGGCATGGCAGGCGCATTTGAATTGCGTATTAACCGAGTTGCCGATTATCGGTATACGCTATTGTTTCCGATTTCAATATCCGAATTACAATCGTTTGTGTCACTCGTTGCGTTTTATGAGGACGATTTTCGCCCTCGCGTATTAGGTCTATTTTGGAAAGGCAATAGGGTCTGGGTATTATTAAATCCATTCTCGAATAACCAAAATCGAAGCGTACTGCTTTTTTTTGTGTAAACGAATGACGAACTTATTGTATACGCTCGATGTTAATTTGTTTGCTTTTGAGAAGCTACTACCCATTGTAACCCATCCTTTTTAACCGACTTCAACGAAAGGAGGAGGTTCTCAATTCGATTGTATAGTTTTTATTTTATTTGATAGTGTATAATTTAAGATCGGTCCCATAGAAATTTTATCAAAATCGGTTTTTTAGTTTGGTTTTTCAATCAAATAACTCGAAAAAATATATGCATAATAATATAATCCAAGCATTTCTCAGTATGACACGTCGGTCGAAGTCCGTTTAACCCCCTTTTTAAAGGATATTAGGGTAAAACTTGGTGTAACTGGCCGCTATTAGTTATAGGCCACTATTTACTATATTTGCATGAAATAAGACTTACATTCACGTAACGCCACCTGTGATCATGGTTTAACATTACCTTATCTATAAGCTTTCATTAGTTCACAATTTTTACCGTATGGAAACTAGCACGAACTAAAACGAACTGGCCAGTGCACTAAAGTGGCCAGTTATTAGATGGTTTACCCTATTATATTTTCCAGGGTTCATCAGCAGCCGAGTTGCTGAACTCTCAAGAGCGCGGTGCTTTAGTAAAACATGTATTGGAATCGGCACGTGCTGAGAAAGGCGACGAGCATGCTTTGGAGCCTGCACTTACTTTACGGCCGGGACAAAGCATAGGTAAACACTCGCAGTGTTAATTATAAACGTTGCTTAAGTTTAATCAATGCCATAACGTCCTGTTTATATTCATGACAGACTCTGTGGTGTGGTGGTTGAGCAGGTCGGCTCATAACCCGGAGGCGGCGGGTTCGATTCCCGTGGCAGGACAAGTTTCATTTGTGCACAGAAAAAAGCGCAAATACTTGTTCTGAGTCTGGGTGTTGTGGGACCATGGTCCTCATGGTTTCTGGGTCCCTAGATACAGGGAAGCCTAGTGAGAGTCCAGGATCTATGTATTTTATCGTTGGGCGTTATTATTATTATATTTTTTTACTGACGTGAAATGTTAATTTAAGCATTGATTAATTAAACTATTGAAGAGAAGAGTATAGCTATAGAGTCATGTTTAGGGAAAATTGTAGCGCTGCTGTGCGAACTAAACTGTACTTTATTGTGTTGTAGAAATAGTCGCTTATAATTTAAATTACTTCGCGGGGAGAAACTTCTACACCTCTACTATAAATTCTTCTGTGATGAATTCTTCAGATTTTAGAAATGGAACCCAATGATCGTTTTAATACGATTCAATATTCTGTGCATCCGCGTTTCTTGCAACTAAAGTAAAATTCGAAGATGCTAACTTGCTTCAAAGTTATGTAATCGTGTCTATTACCACAGACCATGTTTTGGTACTTTTCGTGATAAGAAAGATATCTTTTTGATTTATTCGAGGTTCGGAATACAAAATTTGGTGCAACGTATTGTAATAATTCAGATACTTATCGGTGGGGAGAAGTCGCGTTTCACGGCACTTTTGGCAAAGTGCCAAGTCACTGTCTTCCATCGTTGTCATAATAAATTGTTTGTGAATGTGATTAGCTGCACAGAAGCTGGGCATAGTTGGGGCGTGGTTCGGTCTTTTACAAGTTGGACTTTGGAGATTGAAATGCAATTGCACAACTTAATTCCCATGTCCTTTTTACTACAAGACTGACTCGATAGCTCAGTTGGTAATAACCCTGCCTTGAACGGCGGGTTGTGGGTTCAATTCCCACCCAAGAAAAACATTTGTGTGACGTACATAGGTGTTTGTTCTGTGTCTGGGTGTTATATTGTATTCTATGTATGTATTTACAAACAAAAAGTATCTAAGTATTGTATCCCATAATACAAGCTTTGCTTGGTTTGGGGCTAGATGGCGTTGTGTAAGATGTCCACACGTATCATTATTATTATTATCATCGCTCAAGATCAGGTGAGTTACAGTCAAACGTTAGCATATTCGTACATTAAAACAAAACACTTACTAGGTAGTAGGACTTTTCTACAAAGTTCGTCTAGGTAGGTACCACCGCTTTGCCAGTTATTCTGCCGCCAAGCAGTAGTGTGCAAGCACTACTGTGTTCCGGTTTGAATGGCACTGTAGCTAGTGAAATTACTGGGCAAATGAGACTTTATGATCTGATCTCAAAGTCGAGTAATCTTATTACCAGACTGTGCTGATGTCTCAGGATGATATGCGCAGTGCAGTGTCACGCGAAACTTTATATTTTGGAGTTCCGAGTGACACTGTTCTGTTATCGGCGGCCTTGTTGCTTAACATCAGGTGAACGATTAGCTCGTCACATCATTCTCTAGGATAAAAAAAGCTTTGTTTTTCAGTCCCAGCGTGTCTAAGCAGAGGCGTGGTCGCTAGCATGTTCCCGTTACACGAAAGAACCGCATTAGAAAGCTTAAGAAGAAAATGGGTTAAATCTCTGTTCTCACCGCAACCCATAGGTACGTACTAATATTACTTATATTATAGGTAGGTACTTACACGTCGGTGCTTTAAAAACTGGCCACATTATTGGTGAAACGACTCCAACGATTGCCTAAGGGATGAACCTTATTTCTCTGCACGGAATCGCATTTTTTCATGCTATATCCTTTTCTATCACTCAGGGTTGTCGTTTCTTAGAGAGAGAAAGATAGCGTTGAATTAATCGGGTGGTTGCGTCTGCGATGCGATAGTACTCACGCTGTATGTCGCTCTATGAAATGTATTATCCTTAGCGATAGAAAAGAAAAATGTTTCCGTGCAGACAAATGAGGTTCAAACCGTATTGTCAATTTTCTCCTCAATAACTTTATGACTTTGGTAGCTTTAAAAACGTATAAAATGGTAGCACTATGAGAACTGAGTTGCAAGTTTTATTATTGAAGTAAAACTTCTTTACGCCCGCTTGACTTGGGGAGTAATCTGGTGAATGCGAGGCGATCGGAAGTTGAAGTTGGTTCACGTAGATCTCCATTGTCAATAAAGTAAAAAAAAAATATATAAAAAATGTTGGTATGTCCCTTAAAACATGCAAGATAATAAACCTAGTATTCATCAAATCGTATTTGAAATAGTTGGTTAATAGTTAATTAATCAACTTATTAATGTTTATTTTTATTATTATTTTTACAGATGAAATAAGCGAGTATTTTGGCGTCAAAATAGCGATGTACTTCGCTTGGCTCGGACACTACACGAAATCGCTGACCGTGCCCGCTGTTGTTGGTTTTGTGTTTTGGGTAAGTAACTTCACATCACGTTAGACATCATCAGCTGGTAGACTACAACTACTGAAAATAGACCTCCCCTTAAAACGCACCTTGGTGGCTTTATTGTATTCTATGTATGTATTTACAAATAAAAAGTATCTTAGTATTGTATCAGTTATCTGGTTCCCATAACACAAGCTTTGCTTAGTTTGGGGCTAGATGGCGTTGTGTGAGATGTCCACACATATTATTATTATTATTATTTATACAGGGGGAGGAAAAGGGGTTTCATGATCGCCACGTTTGGCAGGCAGCTTGGTGATCGTAGAAGATTTTACTAGGTGGTAGGACTTTTCTGCAAAGTTCGTCTAGGTAGGTACTGCTTTGCCAGTTATTCTACCGCCAAGCAGCAGTGTGCAAAGCATGCAAGCAAGCACTGCTGTGTTTCGGTTTGAAGGGCACTGTAGTTAGTGAAATTATTGAGCAAATTAGACTTTATGGTCTGATCTCACAGTCGAGTAATCTTATTATTATTACCAGACTGTGCTGATGTCTCAGGATGATGTGCGCAGTGCAGTGTCGCGCGAAACTTTATATTTTAGAGTTCCGAGTGTCACTGTTCTGTTATGGGCGGCCGTGTCGCTTAACATCAGGTGAACGACCGGATTGTCACATCATTCACTAAAATAAAATATAAATAAAAGATGTACCAAGAAGAATGTTGATATTACTTACGGAACCCGCGGGAAGAGATGCTGTGGTCATATTCTCACACCGCCAGTAATGCACAGCCACAGCAACATCTTCAAAACAAAAAATCTAAATAATGTTGTTTTCCAAAGTATTACGAAACCTACCTTAGGTAAAGTACATTAAATTCAAATTAGAATATCACTAAGTAAAATAGTTTATTAGATTATTTTTTATTTGGATCGTTCTTTCATTCATTTAAGCATTGCTCGGTCCTAAGGAAAAAAAACGATACGTGGAGATTTTTTATTTTCCATCTCCAGCCACACCAAAAATAAATTAAATGCATAATTTTATTTACTTACAGATTTGGCTCGGCACAGCGAATGAAAATTGGAAAGACATAGCTTACGTATTATTTTCGCTTTTCAACGTACTATGGGCATGCGTTTACCTCGAGACTTGGAAAAGGTACGAAACTCAGATTAAACTATATTAATAGGGCTATTGGTTTTGGTTTGGAGCATTAGGTTCGCATGTCACGTCACTCTTTGTATTATTCCTTTGACATAAAGTTCCTTTTGCATCATCAGCTTGAATACCGTATCGTTTCCATTTCAGGTATTCAAACGCACTGGCGTACAAATGGGGAACGCTGGATCAAAGGGATGATTTGCTAGTGGAGCCAAGACCTTTGTTTCAGGTAAACCTCACGTATTACAGAAAGTTGTCTGTATGTTCATGTAACATTCACGTCACTTTGACAGCCTCTATGGTGTGGTGGTTGAGCAGGCGGCTCATAACCCGGTGGTGGGTTCGATTCCCGCGGCAGGACAAGTATTTGTGCACAGAAATAAAATGCAAATATTTGTTCTGAGTCTGGGGTCCTCGTAGTTCCTGGGTCTACCTGCTCAACCACCACACCAAAGAGGCTGGACATTACTGGGCAAATGAGACTTTATAATCTGATCTCACAGTCGAGTAATCTTATTACCAGGCTGTGCTGATGTCTCAGGATGATGTGCGCAGTGCAGTGTCGCTCGAAACTTTATATTTTAGAGTTCCGCGTGTCACTGTTCTGTTATGGGCAGCCGTGTCGCTTAACATCAGGTGAACGACAAGCTCGTAAAATCATTCACTAACATTAAAAAAACCAAGAAAATAAAATCGAAATGTATATATTTCAGGGTGAAATGGGAACGAGTTCAGTGACAGGACGTCCCGAACCTCAATACGCGGCGTGGCGCCGCCGCGTGTGGAGACATTGCGTCTCTTTCCCTCTGGTGCTGGTGTGTCTATCTGTCGCAACTGTCGCTACCTTTGCCATGTTAAGAGCTCAGGTGAGGAACATTCTTATTTTGTAACTAGTTGCGCCCCGCGGTTTCACCTGCGGACAAAGAGTATTTTAATTATTAGCTCATCTCACGGGAACATTTCACTTTTCCGGCATAAAATGTAGCCTATATGTTAATCCAGTGTATAAGCTATCTTGGTACCGAATTTCATCCAAATCCATTCAGACGTTTGAGCGTGAAGGAGTAACAAACATACACACATACAAACTTTTGCCTATATAATATTGTAGTGTGATAGTGTGATTTTACTTGAATATTTATGTTGTATGTTTTATGCACTCATAATTGAAGGGTTGAGAATAAAAAGGGTTTAAATGTCAAATTTACAGTTTTGAGAAAATTGACTTTATACGTCAACAGCTTCATTTTAATGTAGAGTGCTTAAAAGGTAATAGAAAAGGTTTATGTAAGTTTCAGTTACTTGAAAATGTGTTGATTCTATTTTAAAATACTAAATATAGTACTAATTCATAAAATACTGTTAAAATATAACATAATAAAATAAGTATAATAATGTTTTTATGCTAAGCGAACTGTATTCCTGTGACAGATAAACCTTTTTTAGACTCAAAATCTCGAGATTTAAGCCACATTTCGGTATTTTGAGAAGTTATTATTGTAGATAATTTCACGCTGATTCCAACGATACCCATAAGTCTTTTTGTGAAACAAATCAGTTAAACCCTTTTTATTCTCAACCCTTCAATTAATAAACATAAATTCATGCAGGATTAACTTTATTTCAAGTATTAAAATCTATTTCATTTTATCTTTATTTTATACATTTTCAATGGTCCTAGCTTCATTTTAATATTATTTTTATTCTATTTTATACACTTCTTAGAAATTAGGATTTTGGAAGTTTAAGTTAAATTAATATTGCTTATTAGCCAAATATCTATCGCGAGATTGTTCGTGTGTGCTATATTTGATTCAGCGCTAATCTTAAAGGTACTCAAGGAAAAAAAATCTATTATAATTTGGTTTGGCTATTTCTTTTATTTGTTTCCTTTAAACAATAATGTTTTTATTATTTTTAAAACCACTTGCCAAGTCTAAGAACGTGTTATAACGCTAATAAATGTCTAATACTCCATATAAATGGAATAAGTGTGGAAGGAATGAGTGAATCTGCTAATCTTGCTAATCTGACTCTTGTTTTTATACCATAAAGTCTTGCGTTTGACTACATTTATTTTGATGTTATTTGGTCTACGATGTAGCACGCTCATCTATTAGAAGTATGTTCAGAAAAAGTCCAGATTATACCTATTCGGTAAAGTACATTATAATAATGATTAATGATTAATCAGATGCTGGTCTCTATTCTTGGAGTTCAAAGTTTTATACATTGGCGCTATCTAAACTAATAATTCTTTATGGTGTTTGTTCTGATTTGAAATTTGTAGAGGTCGACCAGTAGCTTTATTTAGGTTTCCTTTTAAAATAACTTTTTCTCGCTATCTTGAATCTAAAAAACAACACACAGGGTGATTTACAATACAGAACAAAGAACTATTTATTATAGCAAACATATACAATACACTAGTACAAAAAACTCTTTATAAAAGCAATTATATACCTTTGTATATAATTGCTTTTATAAAGAGTGTCTTTACACTACAAAAGAAATGGTTGAAACCACGGGGAGCCTATGGATGGATGGTGCTCTGTGGGAGAGGCTTGTGTTCAGCAGTGGATGTCTCTGGGCTGTTGATGATGGTGATGATGGTGATGACTAAATAAAATATGCAGGTACAATAGGTAGAGTATAAGTTATAGGAAAATTAGTTTTCTTTCATGTACATTTCCTCCGTAATTTTACGATCGAATATGGCACGTTTTAAATTTTCTTGATGTATTGCCATTTTTATAGCATGTTCCTCTTCAGCCATCTCCATGCGTCTCTTATGTTCTTCGTATTTCAATTTTCTTGTATGTCTTATAATGCTGGTCACATAATGGTGGTACTGGAAAATTACATTGATAAATAGAAATATACTATACTTATACTTGCAATATATCTAAATTACATTTTGAAATTAGTACAAAATTGGAAAAGTTCTATAATAGCTCAGTCGGTAGTAACAATGCCTTCTGAGCTGGAGGTTGTGGGTTATTATTTTCGTTTAGTACTAGTAGTATTTATTTATTATTGATATATATAATTTTCAATTTTTTATTATTGATTTAATTTTTATTGTTTATCGAAAGTAAAACTTTTATTGGGCCTATAAAATAGGTTTAAGATTTATTTGGTGTTAGGACTATTCTGCAAAGTTTATCTAGATAGGTACCACCGCTTTGCCAGTTATTCTGCCGTAGTGCACACGGAAAGAGGCTACTATTCCCGTGGGTGGGTACCTCATAAGTTTTTGAATTAACTTTGACTTTTACATAAACAAAAATTAATATAATACCATGCGACTCGCACAGTTCTGATAATTGACCATGATATACACACCTTTTCCTTTTCGTCCCGATTAACTGAACGACTGTATTTTTCACTCATTTTTAGGAAAAACTGCCTCGATTATTAGTTTTTATTTTAATAATAACTTTCTATCCGTCGCAGATAAATTGAGTGGCGAATTGTCAACTATGTAAGCCTGAGATATGTCAAATTTAACTTCAACTTTAACTTCTTATTTTTGTGGCTTCTGCGGGTTACCACAATTTCGCCAATGTCGCGTAGGTAGAACGGAGAACAAGCGATGGAGATTTTGCTCGGTTAAAATATGTTACATATTAAATTCTGAGCTCCGCAACTGAAATAGGACAACACAAAACATTCACAAGACGTCACACATAAAAAAAGCAAATAGTATACACAAAGTCAAATTCAATATAATTGCATTTTGGCTGTCAGTGCTGTCATAATAGTCACTGTCAACAAGCGTTGGGTTCATTCACCGACTCACTCGTTTTACTTTTTTAATATTTGGGCTGCCATCGTAAGGAGTGTATTATTAGTCCAGGATTACATTCTGTGTAATTGTGTACTCTGGGTTGATCCATGTTTGTTAATAAAACTTGTAAAAGTTAAGTTAATACTTTGCTAATCTGGAAGCATGGATTTAATTTTTAACGTTTCTGTTCAAAATAAAACCGTTTATATACTAGTACCTAGGATAAAAAAAAACTGTATTTTTAAATATATTTTAACACATTAAACGCCCCTTTTGCGGGAAATATATATACTGTGTACTGTATAATATATACTGTGTTCCGGTTTAAAGGGCACTGTAGCTAGTGAAATTACTGAGCAAATGAGACTTTATAATCTGATCTCACAGTCGAGTAATCTTATTACCAGACTGTGCTGATGTCTCAGGATGATGTGTGCAGTGCAGTGTCGCACGAAGCTTTATATTTTGGAGTTCCGAGTGACACTTCTGTAATGGGCGGCCGTGTCGCTTAACATCAGTTGAATTACTAGCTCGTCACATCATTCACTAACATAATAATAAAAATAAATAAATTCTCGCTTTGAACGCCCATATCATGTTTCAGGATTGGTGGGAAACGAACCTAGTATATATGACGTGGATACCGCGCGCTTCGCTCGCTGTCGTCATTGCTATCGAAGAGGAAGTGTATGCAAGGATAGCTCGCTGGCTCAACGACAAAGGTACATACATTGCAGTATGAGCTAGGCTGTGTGGAGGTTCCTTTTGGCTAGCTATATTTGGTATGACTTGGGCTACTGGTTCTTATTTTATCTTCATATCCACTCTTAAACTTAAATAGTTAAACTCAAATAATTTATTGCAAATAAACTATTTCAGTACTTTAATACATCCAAATTAGAAAACACACTATAATTATTATGTATTATATTAGCTTTTATTATTATATGTGATCGTTGGGCGTTATTATTATTATTTTTATGTGATTAAAATAATTTAAGCAAATAAATATCAAAAAGTGCTTAGAGTCAAAATTTAATATCAGAGTGAATTAGAAAAACTTTGCCACTGTGTGTTTTTTACCTTTTTATATACGACTACATAGTACTGCATACTTTATGCATTTTTATATGTGTCTTACAAACATACTAAGAAAATAATGCTTAACAATTTGGTAAATCAAATATGGCACCTATCGGACGCCATTTTGAATTTATTATTTCTCTTTCACCAACCTGTTGCCATATTAGGTTATTTAAACCGAGATATATCGCGTGCACGGTTTAAGATTCATAAATCCATCAATAATAACATTTTTTTTTTTACTTCAATCTTGTCTATCATTTGACTACGCTCTCACCTGATGGGAAATGACGATGCGATCGAAGATGTAGCATGCTAGCCAAGTAAATACCTATTCACTCTTCTCTTGAACACGCCCGGGTCATATTTCGCCGGAAACACAGACGCTGGCAAGGCATTCCTTAGCCGTTCTAATTAAGAACGTTGAGTCAAATCGCTTGGTACGAATGGGTGGTATTTCGACCACGAAAGGATGGCGCTTAGCCGAGCGTCTAGTAGTCCGGTAGTGGATAATATAATAATAACGCCCAACGATCACATACATAGATCCTGGACGCGAACTAGGATTCCCTGTGTCTAGGGACCCAGGAACTATTAAATCCAGTGGGTAGTTAATTTTGAAACAACCCCTAACCCAAGTGTACTGTTGTGATTGTTGATTGAGTGTGGACTAGTGTTGTCAGTTTGAACTTACCACTTATTTTCCGTATTTACAACCGTATTTTTCTCGAGTTGTAATCGTTATTACAGGACTTCACCACTTTTGCATGATTCTTATAGCGATTTTTTTCATAGCTATCCCTTGTTAGAGTCCCTTAGTAAACAGGTTTTAAATAAAACATTTAAAAAAGGTTTGAATAGATAATTAGAAATAGAATACACATAAAGTAGCTTGATGATACTATAGTGCATATTTTTTGTCTCTTTCTGCTTACCAACCGGGACTGGACGTCAAAATATAAATTTAAAACTTATGGTAAAAATGACATCAAAATTTTCTTTCGACAACAGAAAACTATCGACTCGAGACAAAATATGAAAACCATCTGATTGTGAAAATAGCATTGGTTTGTATTATAAAGCTGATAAACGCTGGAGAATAATTACTTCAAGCTTCGCTTAATTAAAAGAAGTTTAACAAAAAATATTAACACGAACTGATACTGCACGCTTTAATTTGTTGGCTTGCATGACTATATTTGTTATTAAAAAGCATGTTATTATTCTTATTTTTTCATTCACAATTATTAATAAAAACAGCGTCATAATAAAAAACTAATAACTATTACAAATGTTTTATGTTGTAAAATTGAGGCCATGAGAGTCCAAGTGGCCTAACTGCATTTTTATAATGAACATAGAATACAAAAGGTGAGGAGCCAGTATCTCACTTCTTCTTTCATTCTATTTTGATCCAAATTTATTGGAGGCCTTTTATAGGTGGATTTATTTATTGCGCTATAGCTTTTACCATTTAGAGCAGACTCCAATAAAAAAATGACAACTGATGAAAATGCAGTTAAGCCACTTTGGCTCTCATGGCCTCAATTTTAGGACGACGTTTATCTATATACCGGGATAATTGCAATCTCATAGTTGTTGTTAAAAAAACATCATCTGACATTTTTTAATTGGCTATACATAATTTAAGTTTATTTCAATTGGAATTGTTTTGAAAAGCTATGTAGTCTATCATCGAAATGTTAATCTTTTGACATAATTTTTGTAAAACATTGTATTTTTTATTTCAGTTCCAATTCATCAACTCGTTCATAAGTTTGTTCTACATTGCCTTCTATGTTCAGGATATGGATAAATTAAAAGAGGTAAGTTGGTAATGCTTAATGCTTGTTGGATGCAAGAGGCAAGCAGCCGCCGCTCAAAGTAGTGCTCTATGGGAGACGCCTGTGTTCAGCAGTAGACGTATTTAGGCTGTCAAGATGTTGGGAATGAAAATTGCTTTTAAAATTGAAATATTTATTAACCTTTTAAAAATTATTGAGATTTATATGAACAGATACTGTAAAATAATGCCAAGTTTTGCCACCCTCAAAAAGCATAAATCTAATTATTTTTTATTTCACTAGGTGGTAGGACTTTTCAAGGTACCAAGTTCGTCTAGGTACGTACTACCGCTATGCTAGTTATTCTGTTAGTTCCGGTTTGAAGAGCACTGTAGATAGTGAAATTACTGAGCAATTGAGACTTTATAATCTGATCGCACAGTGAGTAATGTTATTACCAGACTTTGCTGATGTCTCAGGATGATGTGCGCAGTGTGCCACGCGAAACTTTATATTTTAGAGTTTTGAGTGACACTAATCTGTTATGGGCGGTCGTGTCGCTTAACATCAGGTGAACGACTAGCTCGTCACATCATTCACTAACATAAAAAAACACTTTCTTTTTGTATCTTTTTGATGCAATGGTTTTTTCCAGCAATTGGCAGTGCTATTGATAACACGGCAAGTGATTGGAAACCTGAAGGAATCTGCGTTACCATACCTGATAGAAAACTTGAGACTGGCCAGGATATGCGTTGATGTGTTTGGCGCTATAAGTCCCAGCAAAAGTAAGCCATTGAAAAAATAAAAATACAAAAAAATTAGTGAGCTTTAGACCACATGACTGAAGTAAAACTTCTTTATTTTAGCTCCATTTATCGGCCGGTATAAATTTGTTTGATGTTAATGTCGCCATCTTGACATTTGTAAATTGTCATTTTACCGGACACACCAACATAATAATACAAATTTTTAATTTTGCTATGATGACAATGGAGGTCTTCGTGAACCAACTTCAACTTCCGTTCGCCTCGCATTCACAGCTTAATACCCAAGGCAAGCGTACGTAAAGAAGTTTTACTTCAAAAAACAACGGTTATAAATTCCAAATCCGATGACTTGGTAAAAACCGCAGATGATGTAAAAGGCAAGCTCAAAGTGGCGCCTTATGGGGAAGGAGTTATCTGTAGCGGACGTGATCTGGCTGATGATAGAAAACATTATTTAAACTGTAATTTTTCAGTACCGACCCCAGCCCAGTTAAATGAACTATTCGAAAAGCGTACGAGTTCATCCGGTGATCCGCCTGAGAATCTTATTACTATTGTGAATGGAGGTACGGAGAAAGATGAGAGAAGGGATTCGGAAACAGCTGTTATAGGACAAAAGGTGATACATCAGGCGGAACTGGAATCACAACTTTTTAAGGTAATTTGAAGGGTAGTTAACGGTTAAAAACGGTGTCATTAATTTAATTTTGGTCTCCACGATACAGTGAATTCTAGTGTGGAGGCTAAGGCTCGAATAATAATATCTACTGTCAACTAAAATTATGACTGCTTTTGATTAATTCATATAAGTAAGGATGATATTGTTTGTTGAAATAAACCTTAATCGTATTCTAATTAGGTCTTTTCATTCACTGTGACAATTCGATGGGGGTGTGTCTATTAATATGTGCTGACTAATAACGATTTGATTCTTAATTTTTTTCGTTTATTTATCTTTATGAATGTTTATGAACCATTTTTTTTTTATTTATGAAACATTCATGTGTTCTTTCACTTTCGTTCAGTCATTATTCTAGTATTTATAGCAATTTTGCAGCATGCTTTAGAATTTCAAGCGGATTATGGCTATTTCATTCGATCATTCATTGAATTATTCATTCAATCTTTATTGGCCGTGGTCACGAGGGGACATTGTAACTTGGTCGAAACGTAGAGGTTAGTCAAAATAATATATTAATCATTTTTGTACGCGAATAGACCCGTTTTATCATTAAAATAACAGCTAGATCACGTTATGTTATTTTCTTCCGCATTCTTCTTAGCCACAGCGCGCGTTACTCAATAACGCTTTAAGAGTTCAAGCACTTTATGACTAACCATTTCTTGTCCTCATTCATTCACTCTTTTGTTCATTCATTGTTCCAGTACGAAGGTACGTTCGCGGAGTATCTAGAAATGCTGACTCAACTAGGTCACGTGGTGTTGTTTTCTTCCGCATTCCCTTTGGCCGCGGTATGCGCGTTACTCAACAATGCATTGGAAGTTCGAGCGGATGCGTTTAAACTGTGTCACGTGGCGCAACGACCTTTTGGAGAAAGAGTGAACAGTATTGGAAGCTGGCAGGTGGGTTGTAATCATTAGTCTATGCTATATATTGACAGCCTCTGTGGTGTGGTGGTTGAGCGGGTCGGTTCATAACCCGGAGGTGGCGGGCTCGATTCCCGCGGCAGGACAAGTATTTGTGGACAGAAAAAATGGGCAAATACTTGTTCTGAGTCTGGGTGTTGTGGGACCATGGTCCTCGTAGTTGCTGGGTCCCTAGACACAGTGAATCCTAGTTAGGGTCCAGGATCTATGTATATTGATCGTTGGGCGTTATTATTAATATTATTATGTAGGGTTGACAATTTTTCGTTTTGCAGGTCTACTTTGAAGAAATTAAGAACTGCATTCTTGAACTTAAAAAGAAATGCAGCCTAACTAATAAAATATGGTATTAAAAAAACGAGTTGGTCTTAATCGATCCTATTTTAACACGTATAACTTACCAAAGTAAATAGTAAGATTTTGCATATTATCAAAGAAAAACATTATGAAGGGGTAATTTGATTGTATTTGTACGACGCTATCTTCAGAACTAAAAATTTAATAGAAATCTACACTATTCCCGATTGTTAAAAGGTAGTAAAACGATACCTAATCAATTTAAATAGTAGACTTAGAGGGGGTAGGTTAGGGTATTGTTTCATATAGACTTGACTGAAAAAACCCATCATCAGCCGGAAGACATACAATGCTGAACATATGCCTTTTCCATTTAGGGGGGTTAGATATAATCACCATGCTTCGCAGGCGTCTTGGTGATCGCAGTAGAGTATAATGTGAGCCGAGGAGAGAGCTGCTGCCCAATTCCCTGGATATACCCTCAGCTCTTACGGCAGCCGCGGTGGTCCTATTCTTACACCGCCAGGACCACACGGCTAGAAAAAAATCTATACTTCTTATAAATTAGAAAGTAATCATCTCTCTTTCCCTATATATCTCTCTCTCTATCTCTTTGTCTGTCTCTCTGTTCTGATCCGGCCTTGAGAAATGTTTACGCATTTACGCATTAAAGGTAGTTTATGTAACTTACATTTTCCTCCAGCATGCAATGGAAGCAATGGTTGCTGTAGCTGTATTAGTGAACTGCGCGTTGATCGGTTTATCTGGACCCGTGCATCGGTTGTTGCCGGACGCAACGCCGGCTCAGACTATACTGGTTATCGTTGCTTTGGAGGTGAGTGGATTTTACTATTAACTGGAAAAATAACGACCGGATCCAATAGGTAGGTAAAAGAAGGAAAGAAAAAAAAATACATTTATTCAAGATATCATCCAATATTACATTTTTACAACATAAAAATAAGATATTACGATGAACTACAATAATATACTCATCATGCTGACTACTTTTTTTTTGAGGGGGGGAAAATACCTGCGCACTTCCCTGCCTCCAAGGGGGTGATGGCAGGAGGTATGTGGGACCCAAACCCACTAAAACCCCCCGGGAGCCCTCGTTCGCTGTGGTCATTACTTTATTTCAAACAAATACGTTTTAAAAAGGGCTCTACAAAAAGTTTTTGCTCAAGACTTTTCAATGCTGTTGAGAATTTTACAGTAAATTTAACCATTGAAAAGCTTTTAATTTATTTATCTTTTTTTTAGGTTTGGCTCCACACCTCCGTGTATTTAGCCAGTGTCAAGTAATTGATAATTCATCAAGTTAATGATATTTTACGCAAATATGTGTCAAGTCACAGTCGAAGTCATCAAGTCAAGTCATAGTCTAGTCAAAGTCATACTCCTAGTAAAGTGGTGGCAACTTTACTTGAAGCTTCTATGGAGTTTTGGAAACAACACGAAATAAACGTTTCACCATCATAATACCATTTTCCCACACTCACGCCTGTAATCCAGCACTTAACGAATAGAATGCCACCAATTTTATGCACTAACACTGAAAATAACACAAGTTTTGGAAAATAATACAATGCGGCGACGCAATCTTTTTCGCGTTCCCGCCAAAACCCCTTTATTTATCTTATTCCCAATTATTACGATTCGATAAAAGGCAATTTGTTTTATATTTCAGCACGTTGTGTTAGGCATAGTGCTGGCGTTACGGCTAGCTATACCCGAGATCCCGGCTTGGCTCGCGACGGAAATGGCCAAAGTTGAGTTCCAGAGGCGAGAGGCGATCAAAAACGCACACGCTCCTCTCATGGTAATCACCAAATTTTTAATATACTCTATTATGTTTATATAGTATACACCCCAAAACCAAACCCAATTACAATAACTTACACTGCCAACATTATCTCGGAAAATTAAGATTTCCCTTGGGAAAGTAAACGTCTGATGGTTGCAATGGGTTTCTATCCAAAAGAGCTAATCCAATTTGAAAGCACACGAATAGTTTATTCTTCCGAGATCAACATCTGAATTAGCTACTTTTTAACCGTGAAGCACCCAAACCTCCTCTTAGTACACCCATACTACTATTATAAAATGTACTACACTATTATAAAAATACTATTATATGTAAGTGTAAGCCATCTACATTCTGATAAATAAATTGAATTCGAATGTTAAAGTGTTTAGACCGAAGTGAATTTTGACAGGCCCGATAGCTCAGTTAGTAGTAATCCTGCCTTCTGAACTGTGGGTTGTGGCTTCGATTCCCACACAGGACAAACATTTGTGTGAACATCGATGTTTGTTCTGTCTGTGGCTTATATTGTATTCTATGTATGTATTTACAAACAAAAAGTACCTATATAAGTATTGTATCAGTTATCTGGTTCCCATAGTACAAGCTTTGCTTAGTTTTGGGCTAGATGGCGCTGTTTGAAATGTCGTATATTAATTATTTATTATGAAAAAAGTGTCGAAGTGTTCTATCAGTTTCTATAGCTTTGCTTAGCTTGGGGGCTAGATGGAAATGTAAAATGTCCACAAATATTTCTTTTTTACATTCCAGTCGGAGTGTGGTTCTCTAGACGACGTACGTTCGACCCGAGGCACACCCCGCACCGTCACCCCTACAACCCCCAAAACCAACGACAAACCTGATAAAGAGAAGGAGAAGAAGAAAATTAATATCGGCGTAATACCTGAGATACCGCCTTTCAGGTAATAATAATATTAATATCAACTGGCCCGATAGCCCAGTTGGTAGTATCCCTGACTTCTGAACTGCAGGTCGTGGGTTCGATTCCCACCCAGGACTAACATTTGTGTGATGAACATCGATGTTTGTTCTGTGTCTGGGTGTTTATATTGTATTCTATGTATGTATTTACAAACAAAAAAGTATCTAAGAATTGTATCAGTTATCTGGTTCCCATAGTACAAGCTTTGCATAGTTTGGGGCTAGATGGCGCTGTGTGAAATGTCCGCACATATTTATTTTTATTTAATAATAATACCGGCCAATGATCACATACATAGATCCTGGACCCTAAATATGATTCCCAGTGTCTAGGGACTCAGGAACTACGAGAACCATGGTCCCACAGCACCCAGACTCAGAACAAGTATTACACGAGTAATACAAAATAATACACGAGTAATACACGAGATATTAAAGAAAACTTTCTAAAACAATAGGGATTTCTGTTGTTGTCTTGCTTACACTGAACTTTCGATGTAGAGGTGGAAGCGAGATAGTACATTTTTCAAATTTCGTCCGATTTGCTTTTTTATTCGCGTGTAACATTGACTTGTATTATTAATTTTTGTATTGTTTCTACAAAAAATATTTAGGTGATCTTGACCTGATCTCACAGTCTAGTAATAAGAGTGGCTGTCGAACGGTTGACTGGAAGAGGTCGCTTTTAGCGATAAGTCCGCCCATGGTAATATAGGTTTAAGTTTCATCATGTGTAACTGTTTGTTTTTTTTTTATGTACAGTAAAGTATTTTTGTATCTTGTTTTTGTATTAATATAATGAGTGTAATAAAATTACTAGACTGTGAGTTATATGGATGACGTGCACAGTGCAGTGTCACGCGAAACTCTATACTTTAGATTTCCGAGTGACACTGGAACTGATATGTACAGCAGTGTTGCTTAACATCAGGCGAGAGACTAGCTCATCATGTCATTCCTTAGTAAAAAAAGTATCCTATAATATAGGGTTTAAGAATGTTTTAGCATGTTCTTAAAAATATAACAGATATTCTTAGTAATATTCTTGGTAAATTTTCAACTTTATCATCATATATTTTGACTCTATTATTCATAAACGCTGTCTAGGCTAATCGTATGTTATAAAGAGAAATAGAATATATAGAAGTATAGTTTACTGGCCTTGTAACCGTGTTTCTTAGCCAGGGCACGTCAGTTTTACAATCATAAATTATATAAAAGAAAAAACAAACGTCATAGTAAATTACTCACGAATAGTATGTCGAGAAATCGACATACTATTCGTGAGTAACAGTCGGGGATATATTAATTTAAAATGAATCACACTCATGAGAATTTTAATACTAAAACGTCATAGTGTCTACTTCTCTCTGAAATGAAGAGTCACGTGTGAGAGCGAGACAAAAATTGTAGTACAGAGAGAAGAAAGCAGGTGTTTTATTACCTACGGAACATTAACAAATCACTCAGCTGGTGCCCGCGCTGTGTGTACCGTTAAATAGACATTTCGGCTGTCATGCAGTTATTTTAAGAGGCACTAAATACTAAAACAAAATCTTTTTTTTTTTATTGGACCTTGTACGAATATTCTTTAGCATGGTCTGAGTACATACATTTAAGAAAAAGAGCTAATTAAATGCCACCGTGTATAGCTTATAGAGCGTTTATGGCTAGGAGCGTTATAGTTTTGTAGTTTAAGTCGGTGTAAATTTTAGATACATTATTTGTTTTTTTTTGTTTTCAGTTAATTTGGCACAAGTATACGTATGCCTGGATCGGTGTGTAGTGATATTGCGCATTTGTTAAATATTTTTTAATTAATATTTTATTCCGTGAATTCAGTATTTCAAACGCTTTCTTAATAATCATTATGTGTATAGTTTTTATTTGCATTAAATAATTTTATTTAAGCGTTTTATTTTATTAATTACTTTTCCATCTGATCATCAAAATAAGCTTCGTGATCACAAAACAAGGTAATTTTTATTTATTTTTTAACATTTCACTCGATGATTGCAAATATATTTTTTTTAGATATACAACATGCTACAAAATGCCCCGTAAAATATAATTGATTATCAAAGCCAAATATTTTGTCAACTCTAGTAAGCTGTCATGTCAGGGAAACAGATTATTTAAGTACAGAAAGGCCTACGTACCTATTTTACTAAATAATGGTCTACTTCAATAGTTTTTCTATTTTTCATTCATAAATGTTTGCCACCTCAATACAAGGATGACATTATACTCAAGTACTGACATTAAAAAATGTCAAGTTGAAAAAAAAAAAATGTTGTCAATTTCAAATCTTCTAATCGATATAAGATAAACTTACTAATCGATAACTGTTTTTCCGTGTTTTTTTTTTCCAAAATAACGATGCTTTCTAACTACAATAAAAAAGGGTGGTTCGTTCGGTTCTTTTAAAACTCTAAAAATTTAATAAAAAATGTAGATACATTCTGCGTAGTTTACTCTTTAATTTTACTGAAATAGGGTTTGCACATATGTTATACAGCGTTAATACGGTTCTTAAATACTGTGAATGGATTCGTTATAAGGTCCCATTTAACCTCCTTGGCTTTAAGGGTAGTTTTGTAACATCCTGTATTTTAAATACTATTTAATCTTCTTTTTTGATTTTATTATATTTTATATAAAGTAATGTTTTAAACATACTGTTAATAAATAACTTAAAACAAAAGAACCATAAAACTAAATTCAAATAAACTATCTAAATCTGAAATTATTATTATGTGAGCTTATAAATAATAAACCCCATTTAAGTCGCTGTCGCGAGTAAGGTGGTCAAACTAGCGACATTTGAACACTTAGAGCAAAGAAAGGACATTATTAGTGCTTTTATTATGTTTTATCAAATTTGTAATTCATGAGATGTATTTGATATCATCGTTTTTTTATTTTCCTACTAACCTAAACCAAGCACTATTTCTGTATAAGGTTCGAAGCACAGAGCAGGAAAAAATGACGATCACGCCCCGATCGAGACGAAATTCGTGCCGCATACATAGGCGCCGAGCGCATACGTTATAATGTCCATACAATATATGCTATATGCGCAGGTAAATACTATTATTTACCTTATAAACCTCTATCAGCCTTATTAATAAACACGAACTAGCTTTAGACTAGTTACACCATCTTTTGTCTCTTTCGATCCAGCTAAATATTCCAGTGGCAAAAAAGGACAAAAGCTGATGTAACTAATCCGAGACTAATACCCGTTTATTAATAAGGCTGTATGGGTTTTATTCTAAAACGTGATACGCTTGAATTGTATGAAAGGGGTTGAACAAGGCGCCTTTATCTGAGAGCGTAGAATTTTTCCTGCTCTGTTGTGGTCCTAAATACAAAAAGGAAATCTGTAAATACTGCAGTCCTGCCAACTTTCTGTAAATAGTATTCAAGTTAAATATTGAAGAAAGCCATCCTTACCTTTACTTTCCTTTTCTATTAACTTATTTCCGCTTGTATTTCCTAATATTTAAATCTTAATCAAGGATTAAAGAAAGTTTACTGGTTTAATTATCGATGTCTAATTCTAGAAAAAATATTTTCCATGGTAAATTCCAAATCAAAGTCTATATTTTAATTAATTAAAGTATTGTATTATCTTAATATATATAAATCTCGTGTCACAATGTTTGTCCTCAATGGACTCCTAAACCACTTAACCGATTATAATAAAATTCGCACACCATGTGCAGTTCGATCCAACTTGAGAGATAGGATAGTTTATATCTCAATCTATAATAGATATATATTAAATACCCGTGCGAAGCCGGGGCGGGCCGCTAGTATCATATATAATAATATAAATATACTTTGATCGAGTGTTTGATCGAAGATAGAAGAATAATAAGATAAAACGGAATAGGTATAAATAAATGCCCTGCTATAGACATATAATGTCTCAGCTGAAATCTTTGACTTTCGTTATTGGGAAACAAACAAACCCGGATAAAGACTACATCTATTCTATTAAATATTCATAGTCGCACAAAGCTTTTTCATATTAACCTAACAATCTAATACATATAAATTAATAGGGCGTGTTTGTTCAATGCATAATGTTATGTGTTTATTACTGATGAATATTTGATAATATGTTATAATTGCAAATGCGTTCATATTATTATAAATAAATAAATAATTTATCAACCTCACTGATAGTATGACGTTATGTTCAATATTATGTATAACTTACAATACAAAAGGGGAAAATTTTCAACGACTTTGAAATTTTAAACCAGTATCCATTCATTTAGTCTACAAAAAAAGATTATTCCACCAGTACCTCAAACTTTTGTCCAAACGTTTCAGGCCTAAAGCCGCATCGATAACTACGTCCACTGTAACCGTACCAGCAGCTACCACGGGCTCTTTACAGTTGCTACAGGAACTCAGTCCGACTAAACCCAGCATGCGACGTAAGGTATGTACCGTACCATACTGTGGAATGCACTATCACACTCACAACACCACTGATATACCTATGATATATTAAATAACATATCGTTTCCAGCGCAAACAATCCCGTCTTTTGCATTCCGCCCGGTTCGTAGTGTTGCCACTCTTCGTACCTCTCCCGCTTGCGCAGTGTTTCGCTTGAGACGACAGACCTAGTATACAATATATAAATATAATACTTATGAGCATGTCTATACACTACACATACTATACGATGCCATACCGTACCAGCAAGATAAATAAATAAATATTTGTGGACGTTTCACACAGCGCCATCTGGCCCCAAACTAAGCAAAGCTTGTACTATGGGAACCAGATAACTGATACAATACCTAGATACATTTTGTTTCTAAATACATACGTAGAATACAATACAGAATACAAATTACACTACACACAGAACAAACACCTATGTTCATCACACAAATGATTGTTCTGGGTGGGAATCGAACCCACAACCTACAGTTTAGAAGGGAGAGCTACTACCAACTGAGCTATCAGGCCAGTCGATCAATTAAAACACTGGGAATGCACTGTGAACCTCGCTTTGAAGGAAATGTGGCTTGTAATGACGTTTTACCACCAAGAAGCTTAAATAATTCACTAGAGACATTGCAAATCTCCTTTTAAAGCAAGGAAATGTGGCCGTGAATGTGTCACGCGTAAGAAAGAGATATACGACAAAACGCATGTCCATTTTACCATAAAAAAAAAAAAACAATTTTTAACTATAAAAAGATACTAAAACCATAAAAACGTCATTCAAGGCAACATTTCCTTACTTCAAGAATGGTTCGCAATGCATACAATGCAAAGCAAATTGTAGGCTATTTGTAGCACTTTTATAAGTTAAAATCAGAATAATGAAAATAATAATATTCATAATCTAATAATATTCATAATAAAGTATATTCATAATATTCATAATAATTACTCGATTATTTTCTTAAAACGAATATAAAAAAGAATGTAATAACTGAAATAAAAACAAAATTAAAATCGGTAATTAATAGGTTTTTACAGTTTTTAGAGGGGTCATCGCCTGTTCTTTTCTCGCAAAGCAGATCGTATGTAGCTACCTCACATCTACTATGAAGGTCATATTTTATGACGTCACATGCCATAAACATGAGAATGATTTATTACATCAGTGTGTTTGAGCTCTTTCTTTTCTTATATTTTAAAATGTATGCTTCGCAACCGTCGCATTATTTGAGATACTTATCTTTTCACGATGGCATATTTTGTGGAACATAATTTGCTTACTTTATGCAGTAAAAGTCGTAGACACTATGGTACCGTCACATCTTGCCAAGACACACGTTAGGGCCGGCGCCGCGCCTACTTCGGCTGAGCAGCTAAAACGGCGCAAATATAGTTATCTCGGTAGCGGTTACACATTTGAGCCGTTTGATGTTGAGACCCTGGGTCCGTGGGGAGCTCATCGCTTTTTCCAAAGTTTATCAGAGCGTCTGATCGATGCTACGCGTGACCAAAATGCTGGCACAACGAATCAGCATTGCAATTCAACGGGGCAATGCTGCCAGCATGTTGGGTACTCTACTGGTAGTGGGCTGGAGCATTTGGACTGTCTAAAGGCCGTCACGGCCAGTATTTAGTCCAAATGTTATTTTTTTAGTAGGTAGTGTTCAGTATTAGTTATTTCACTGTAGTATTTAGTTAAAAGAAAAAAAGGCAATTTGCCGGTTTAAAAAAATAAAAGTATATCAAATACCATATTAACCCAACTGGCCCGACTGGCCCGATAGCTCAATTGGTAGTAACCCTGCCTTCTGAACTGTGGGTTGTGGGTTCGATTCTCACCCAGGACTAACATTTGTATGATGAACATCGATGTTTGTTCTGTGTCTGGGTGTTATATTGTATTCTATGTATGTATTTACAAACAAAAAGTATCTAAGTATTGTATCAGGTATCTGGTTCCCATAGTACAAGCTTTGCTTAGTTTGAGGCTAGGTGACATTGTGTGAAATGTCCCCACATATTATTATTATAATTGAAGGGGTGAGAATAAAAAGGATTTAACTGATTTTTTTGTCAAAATGACATATGGGTATCGTTGGATTCAGCGTGAAATTATCTTCAATGATACATTCTCAAAATACCGAAATGAGGCATAAATCTTGAGATTTTGAGTCTAAAAATGGTTTATCTGTCACAGGAATACAGTTTGCTTAGCATAAAAACATTACTATATTTATTTTATTATATTATATTTTTACAGTAATTGTATGAATTAGTACTATATTTAGTAATTTTAAATAGAATTAAAACATTTTCAAGCAACTGAAACTTACATAAACCTTTTCTATTACCTTATAAGCACTCTACATTAAAATGACGCCGTTGACGTTTAAAGTCAATTTTCTCGAAACTGTCAATTTGTCAGTTAAATCCTTTTTATTCTCAACCCTTCAATTAACCATGAACAGGAGGCAGCAGCCGGCGCTCCGCTGTCATTACTCGGCGTGCGAGGGTTGCGGGACGAGCCGCTACATCGCTCCGCGCATTGCATTCCGCACCCCACGCAACATCGGCCTCTTGTCAACCCTACGCTACAGGTAATGTATATACACACTTTGACAGCTTCTGTGGTGTGGTGGTTGAACAGGCGGCTCATAACCCGGAGGCGGCGGGTTCGATTCCCGCGGCAGGACAAGTATTTGTGCACAGAAAAAATCGCAAATACTTGTTCTGAGTCTGGATGTTGTGGGACCATGCTGTATATATTATTACCCACTAGAGCGTTGGTCCTGCCTATAACTTTGTAATTTAAAAAAAACTTGATTTATTGATTGAACTAGTTCGTCCATATTTCAGGAGTTATCTGGCAGCGTTAGCGCAGGCGGTTCGGAGCCAGACTTGAACGCGGTACCGTCATCCGCTCCATCTATCGACGCAAGCGCCACTTCCAGCGAAGACGATAAACCTAAGGATAAGAGCAGTAAGTAAAGTGCCCTTGCGTGTGTATTATAGTGCGTATTCCGCAAAAAGGGAAAGGAAAATTTATAGAGTAGTCAGCAGAGGTACGAACAAACCATCTAGTTTCCACTTTTATTCCGTAGTGTACTAGGTGGTAGGACTTTGTTGCAGAGTTCGTCTAGGTAGGTACCACCGCTTTGCCAGTTATTCTGCCGCCAAGCAGTAGTGTGCAAGCACTACTGCGTTCCGGTTTGAAGGGCACTGTAGCTAGTGAAATTACTGGGCAATTGAGACTTTATGATCTGACCTCACAGTCGAGTATTATTACCAGACTGTGTTGATGTCTCAGGATGATGTGCGCAGTGCAGTGTCGCGCGAAACTATTTTTTGGGGTTCCGAGTGACACTGTTCTGTTATGGGCGGCCGTGGCGCTTGACATCAGGTGAACGACTAGCTCGTCACATCATTCACTAACATAAAAAAGTGTAATATCATTTCAATTTAGATTTTAGAGCTATCGAAATCGATCTAAATGGTTTCCGTACGAACAAGCAAGCATGCCATTTCCAGTCTTATTCCGTGGGTATAAGTGCTATAATCTGGTGTTCCACAGGCCGGTCTCGAGCCCGCGCTTTGCTAGTGAAGCGCGTCCGCTCCGTGGCGGTGTTCTCACTTGGGCTCCGTAAAGCGAGAGAGGCTCACGCGCACAATGCACCAGTTTCACCCCACACACCCAGCAATGTGGTATGTACCTTTTACAACAACATGAAAAAATGAGTAGGTATCACTCACTAGCATTTTATATTTATCATTATCACTATAATGTAGTAGACGCATGATTGTTCGGGCTAATCTATAAACTATATAGTGGCTTATTGTCTTAATTATTGTATCACTAGTGGCGCCCCGCGGTTTCGCCCGCGGATAAAAAGTATATTAATAATTTGCTCATCTCACGAGAATTCACTTTTCCGGGATAAAATGTAGCCTATATGTTAATCCAGTGTATAAGCTATCTTGGTACCGAATTTCATCCAAATCCATTAAGCCGTTTGAGCGTGAAGGAGTAAACACACAAAGTAACATCACTAAAGAAGAGCGCGCGGCTCTCACAAGTATCCGGAAGAATGACGAGATCTTAGTGCTTAAGGCTGATAAGGGTAACGCCACTGTAGTGATGAACACATCTGATTACAATGATAAGGTACAGGATTTGTTATGCGACACAAGCATTTATAAACCAGTGTCGTACGACCCTACTGCCCGAGTTAACCGACGTATACGAGCCGTAGTCAGGGATTATCAAGACCTGTTCACGGAGGAGGTTTAGGAACGTCTGTATAAGCCCAAAATTGTACAAGCGCCTAAGTTTTATGGCTTACCGAAAATTCACATGACCAGCATACCGTTGCGACCTATTGTCAGTCAGATTGACTCGCCCACTTATCACCTCGCGAAGCACGTCGCATCGGTACTGCAGCCTTTGGTGGGAAGGACAGCTTCTTTCGTGAAAGATTCGCGTCATTTTATTGAAATCATTAAAGGTATCAGACTGGAACCAAATGATATTATGGTGAGTTTTGACGTCGAGTCACTTTTCACCAACGTTCCGGTTAAGGAATGCCTAGAAGTTGTCAGAGAAAAACTTCGGGAAAATAACCTTTCGGAAGATTATATGGTTTTGCTTCGTAATTGCTTAGATGGTAATTACTTTCTGTATCATGGGCAGTATTACCTCCAGATAGATGGTGTAGCTATGGGTAGTCCGGTAGCACCGGTATTAGCAAATATCTGGATGGAGCACTTCGAGCATGCATTACAACTGCAGTCGTCAGGGGTAAAGATATGGAAGCGTTACGTTGACGACGTTTTCTGCATATTAAGTGGTGGTCAGAAAGAAGTGGAGCTATTAAAACATCATCTGGAGTCCATACACCCAAGGGTTAAGTTTTCGGTTGAAGTTGAAGTCGACAGGTCGTTGGCGTTCCTTGATGTCATATTGATGGTAAAACCAGACGGATCCCTGGCACACTCGGTTTATAGGAAACCAACGCATACGGACAGATACCTGGACGCAATGTCTCACCACCACCCTTGCCACTTAAAGTCCGTGGCTACATCACTTATAAACCGGGCTTATGATCTCTGTGACCCTGAACATCTACAATCAGAATTATCTTATGTTCGGGAGGTACTTAAACATAACGGTTATACGGTGAACAATATGCGGCCCAGGCGCAGATACACGAATAAGGCGGTTTTTGATGTTTGTAGACAGCCGGTGTTTTTACCTTACGTGAAGGGGGTAACGGACAAAGTTGGAACAGCACTAAGAAAGTACTCCATCAAGACTGTATACACTCCGTTATTCAAGGTGGCACAGCAGGTGGGGCCAGTGAAAGACATCATCCCGTTTCAAACACCCGGCGTTTATAAGATTGACTGCAGCTGTGGTAGTTCCTACATTGGTCAGACAAAACGTACCATTGCGGAAAGGGTTAAGGAACATATCGCAGCTGTGAAAAACCGACAAACCAATAAATCTGCGATTGCCGAGCACTTGCTTGAGTCAGGACCAAACCACTGGATCGAACTTCATGCCCCTAAAGTTCTCGCTACTGACAAACAATTTTACCCAAGAGTTGTCCGAGAAGCCATTGAAATTAAGAAGTATAGTAATTTCAATCGGGAAGATGGCTATAGGTTATCCTCAGCGTGGAATCCGGTGATAAGTAGGTGTTCGCGTCGCGATTTGTGTTCGCGTGTAACTGCCGATACTGTTAGTATTATATGCCGGGATATTGATAGTGAAAATTTACAACATCAAATACGGGTAGTTGGAGACGACGCCCGTTCTGCACGATGCTGACACCCGCTACTCCAGTCCCCTCGTGACCACGGCCAATGTAACTTGGTCGAAACGTCGAGGTTAGTCAAAATTATATTTTGATAATTTTTGTGCGCGAATAGACCCGTTTTATCTTTACATTATGAGTTCAAGTCGCGAAAGTTTAAAAAGTGTTAAACTAAATTGATGACATTTTTTTTTTAATGCGGTGTGATTGGAATCTGGTGGACTCTTTTTTAAAGGAATTATTTAACGCAAATTTGCTTAGTTTGGGGCTACACTACTGTGCAAAATATCTCCCAGCCTCTGTGGTGGTTGAGCAAGTCGGCTCCCAGAGGCGGCAGGTTCGATTCCCGCGGCAGGACAAGTATTTGTGCACAAAAAAAAGCGCAAGTACATTTTCTGTGTCTGGGTGTTCTGGGAACATGGTCCTCGTAGTTTCCGGGTCCCTAATACAGGGAGTCCTAGTTAGGGTCCAGGATCTATGTAAGTTTTTATTTTTTTTTAACTTCAAACTTGTCTAGCATTTGACCGCGCTCTCACCTGATGGGAAGTGACGATGCGATCGAAGGTGTAGCATGCTAGCCAAGTAAATACCTATTCACTCTTCTCTTGAACACGCCCGGGTCATATTTCGCCGGAAACACAGACGCTGGCAGGGCATTCCATTCCTTAGCCGTTCTAATTAAGAACGTTGAGTCAAATCGCTTGGTACGAATGGGTGGTATTTCGACCACGAAAGGATGGTGCTTAGCCGAGCGTCTAGTAGTCTGGTAGTGGAATTGTGATGGGATAATGAGATCATGCAGTTCTTGTGCGCATTCACTGTTCATTAAGTGATCGTTGGGTGTTATTATTATTATTTATTTTTATTATTATTATTCATTTATTTATTTACAATCTTAAATCTAATTTTTACAATATTTTTATGAAAGTAACATTACAAAAATACAATAAAAAACCTAAGCCTAGTGTGCCGCCAGCAGCGGGGCAAGGCCCAAGCTACCGGTGGTTAGGGCTGCAGACTGAGGAACCTCCTGACAATACGAGCCGTGTCAAGGAGTACTGTCTTCTGCCTTTATTATTATTATTATTATTTTGTTTCAGACACCCCCACCCCCGATGCTAGGAGGCGAGTTATCTCTAATACCGATAGAGCAACTCATTCAAGTGGACGACGTGAAGCCGCGACCATAGATAAGTCAAGCTTATTACTCCCGCCATTGAAATAAATACTGAACATAGCTGTTTTTATTGCTTTTTCACTCGCACACGGTCTACGTATGGTGTAAGTGAGACAACCATATTTTTCAGCTACTGTCAGGTTTTTTTCAGTGGCGTTACGCGAGGATGTTGATACTTGAGTGAGAGTGTTGTTTAATTACATATAAAGCACTTTATGATGTAATTTTTTTTAACACGGAAAATTGCCTTTATTCTCTAAATACTACAATGATTCAATAACTAATACTAAAAACTACCTACTACTACTACAAAAAAAAACATTTGGACTATATACTGGCCGCGATGACCTATAGACAGTCCAAATGCTCCAACCCACTACCAGTAGGTAGCGTACCCAACATGCATGTAATTGTATTATAAAATATAAAATTATACGGAAACAAATCTTGATTGTGAAATCACGGTTTTCTTGTATTAAGTTATCTGTAGCTATACCATGCAAACATTATTTATCAAATTTGGCTGTATATTGTGAATATTAATGACTTTAAAGAGATTCTATATCATCGTAAATCGACTTTAGTGTTCAAAGTTTATTTTATTTTTTATAGAAAACTTAATATCGAAGATGGCAACACTAACACTCAAGTGAAACTTAAACAAGTACAACCTCTATTAGCTAGCAACACTGAAGTATAGATAGCGCCTGTTAAACTAGACCTTAGACCACGGACAACTGAGCCAATAGACCCCCCAATATGTCACCTTTTATGTGATTGAATTTATATTACATGCATTATTCCGTACTGCGTAAATGCGAATTGAATTACATAAAAGATGACAAGTGACTTAATATTTTAATAAGAGCGAGAGAGAAGATATTGTGTCTAACGTCTAACATTAAAACTCGTTGTTACAGTTTTCTAAACGAATATTTGTAGATATAGTTTTAGTCTAGAATTGCGATTTTAGCGCCACCATCGCTGAACGGCACTAACAATATGTGACAGCATTGAGAACTAATAACATTCAGCTGTCAAAGATGAACCAAATAAAGTTATTAGAAGTGTTATAAATAACTATCGCGTTGAGAAAATTTGGCGGGAAAACGAAAAAGATCGCATCACCGCATTATATTATTTTCCAAAACTTGTGTTATTTTCAGTGTTAGTTCATAAAATTGGCGGCATTTTATTCCTTAATTATTCCTGGATTACAGGCATGAGTTTGGGAAAGTGGTATAATGATGGTGAAACGTTTAATTTCGTGTTGTTTCCAAAACTCCGTACAAGCTTCTGGTAAAGTTGCCACCACTTTACTAGGAGTATAACTTGACTACACTATGACTATGACTTGACTTGATGACTTGGACTGTGACTTGACATGACACAAATATACATAATATTAATTAACTTGAGAAATTATCATTTACTTGACACTGGCTAAATACACAAAAGTGTGGAGCCAAAACAAAAACAAAAAACTATCGCGTTCAAATAGTAGGTATTATTATTTAATAACTGCTGAAACAAGCGCAATTCGATCTTGCATGTAATCATCAGTTGTTTGTTTGGGGTGTCTATCGCCTCAGTGGTCCATAATATAGACTAACTTTAATCTAGAATACTTTATACGTAAAAACGGTATTATCTAATTTAAATTATTATTTATTTTTAGACGTATAGCTAGTCGCAGTACGTACTGAAGATTTAGTCGTAATTTTGGAGCTATAGGTAGTTGAAAGTCAATCATATTTCAATGTTGTTTTTGTACTGTTTTCTTGTGGACGAGTACAAAACAGGGCGCGATTGTGACGGGTATCTCTTGTATTGTTTGGAACACTTTGGTGTAATACTTCAATAATTTTCATATTGATTTTGTGCTTGTGGGCTAGGACTATTAAGGTCCACTTCAAATTGATTTCTTAAAATATTATTTTCAATTTCTTAACCTTTGAACAAATACCACTTTAAGACTTGGGCGTTATTATTATTTTTACTACCTAAAGGGCACTTTCAGTCAACTAAGTAGCAGATGCAGTCACTTAAAGTTCTCCAAGCATTCGAAGAGGTACACAGTGGAAGCGCAAAAAAAACCAATGTGATATGTAAACTGACTTTACGTTTAGTACTCTGAATCTAGAAACAGAAAACACTGACTTTTTAATGTGGTGTAGATTCAAAATAAGCGACGTCTAAAGAATTTTGAAAATAATGAGAAGATAAGTTACGAAATCCCTTTGATATCCCGCACGAAGTTTCGATAGTTGTGATGTCAATTAAAATACTGCTGCTTCCTGCATTTGGGAGTACTAAGCGAAAACACGGTTAGAAAGAAATCGAGGCATCCTAAAGTAGATTATAACGAAGGCTTTTTGAACCGTTTTTGAGGAGTTTTATTCATATTTACGGAAGTTCTTGTTACTCGTTATGATTTCTTGTGATTGTTGTACTATTCGTTAAGCTTATTGAATATTTATTGTATGTATTACAAAAGCAATTTTACGGACAATAATTTTTATGTTCTTAAGTTTCTGTTTGAGCGAGGATATACTAGGCAAGAATGTTCCATCGATAGTATCGTCTTTTGCCATCATCGTCGCCATAGATAAAGGGCTGTAGCTAGAGTCAAATTGAGGTAGGGCAGCAGTAGTTACAGGTAGGGTGGAACTAAAAAATGTATCATAATTGAAGGGATGAGATCAAAAACGGTCTAACTGATTTTTTTCACAAAATGACTTATGGGTATCTTTGGATTCAGCGTGACATTATCTACAATGATACATTCTCAAAATACCGAAATGCGGCTTAAATTTCGAGAATATCAGTCTAAAAACGGTTTATCTGACACAGGATTACAGTTTGCTTAGCATAAAAACATTATTATACTATATTTTTACAGTAATTGTACGAATTAGTACTATATTTTGTATTTTAAAATCGAATTAATAGATTTTCAAGCAACTGAAACTTACATAAGACATTTCTATTACTTAATACGCACTCTACATTAAAATGAGGCCGTTGAAGTTTAAAGTCAATTTTCTCGAAACTATCAATATGACAGTTAAACCCTCTATGTTCTCACCCCTTGAATTGATCTGCCCTTCAAGCACAGACTCCTCATAGCTATTCATAGATAAATAATTTCTGTGACAGAACATGAGCATGGATTTAGTTTTTTTTTTCTCATTATAGTATGAGAAAAAAAACTAAATCCATGCTCATGTTCAACTAACAATTTGATTATAATAGTTTATTATAGTCTTTAGTATTTTGAAGGTAGGGCTTTGTGATTTCAAGGTCCCAAAATGCCCCCTAGCTACGGCCATGTATAGATGAGGCAGTGGTCAAATGAAAGCCAATCACAGATAAAAAATTAAAAGACCTAGATTATTGTCACCACCATTTCCTGCAATACTATCTCTACGTACATGATGTGTATTATATTATTATACCGTGAGTTGTCAAACGCATGCCTATTTTACCATAAAAAATACAGGTATTGTTTTGCATAAATAATTACCGTACGCAGAAAGAGTATATAAATTGAAAACTAGAAGCAGGTTAAAATTTTTAAATATAAACGAATGCAATGATGAGTTTGTCGTTCGACTCGCCTGAAGTTTACCATCTACCCATCATATTTGCAGTGCTAGTCTGTACTAATGGCTCAAGACAAAATGCCCATTGCGTTAATTTAATTAATCTACGTTACTTGAATTTCGAATGTACTCACAATCGAGTATCAAGATCTCGGAATGACGAGATTTCAGAATCACGAGATCGCAGAATGACAAGATGTTGGATTTTTCATATAAGTAGAACACATACCAATAATGTTCAAAATAATTACCGCTATACTATACCGCATTTAAATAAAGCCGTTGAAGTTTTAAGTCCATTTTCTCGAAACTATCAATTTGACAGTTATACCCTTTTTGACATACCTACCTACGGTATTTATTTTCAATCTAAAAATAAGTAGTTAAATGTATAGTCACTAGTTTCCTATTTTTAAAGTGATTTTTTTCACCTGTTATTACATTCTCCCTAATTCAGACTGCAATAATATTGGCCGTAGTTTTTGTGTCTACTAAATACCTACTTTTTTAAAATTCCTGTAGATTTTATAGGTTTACAAAGTATTGTGGTGGCGACGTAATAATTTTTCCATAAGCTTGAACCGTAGAAAATTAATTCATGTTATAATTATTTTTATACGGAGTATATTGTAAAACGTTGCATTTTTTAAAGTAGAAAATAAATTAAGTTTGCAAAATTTATACGGTTAGTTTTAATTCCTTCGTAATTTCATAGATGGAGGTAAGATGGAACCGAAATCCAGCTGTGTGTCTCCCAGAGAATCTGCTGTCATTTTTGTCTGCTTACGTTCGAATACTGAGAAGAATAATGCTGTAAGTTTACGTTATTAAATACTGAAAACTATTTTACGTGGTTATTAGCATTAGATCGCAAATAGCAAGTTAGCACTTAGCATTAGCAGGGAAACAGCGTAAAGAAAAATGCGTAGGTACCATACACAATGTTAAATTTTATTTTAAATTAATAGTCTTATAGCGTCTGCATTAATGTTAGACAGCTCGCAACGTAGGGTAAGTAAATTAAAAAGAAAAGCTTGCTTTTTGCAGCTAACGTTATGGCATAAAGTTTCTGTACTGGTAATCGGAACTATAAAATTTATTACACATAAAATATTGAGTTTCTTCATCATCTGAACATTTCAACTTATTAATTACAGTTAAATATTCTCCATAATAATCGTGAGTATGAATATACTCTTTGGGCAAGAAGTTCATAACAAACTGTGTCATTTCTCGGACATCATATTCTGATAAAACTGAACAAAAAAGCACAAGAATATTATTTACATCAATGAACAAACAGGAATAATGTCCAAGAACTTCAGAAAATTTACGTATTACACCATGTATTACGTTTTTAATATCTTGATATAAGGATGGAAAATACTTCTTCTCCTCAACACATTCCTTAATAAAGTCTCCGATCCGATTTGAAAATTTCAGGATAGCATCTTTAACCAAGAGTTTTGTAACAGCTTTGTCATTAGACATCTTGGCGACATTATGTATGCTTTCACCCAATGCTTGTTTTGTTAAAATGATGGTTTTGAATTTCCAAAATGTAATAAAAATCTCTTTAAAAGGAAGAGCGTTTTGAATAGCTGTCAAGATTACTTCGAATACATTGCAGTTTGTGAACAGATAGTTATTGGGGTGTGCTTGATAACTTAACCTCTCTAGATCTAGGATAAACTGCGACCAAAACTTTCTGTAAATGTATTCGTTACCCTCGGTTTCATACCACTTCTGTAGCATATTGTCTACAACAAGATTTAAAATGTGTATATCTTTGTGTTTGATGATAACTGTTTTTATGAGATTCCACTTCGCAGTGAGCAATTCATAGTGACCATCTGTTAGTCCCTTATTCAAAATAAGGTTTGGTTCCAATGCAGTATTCATTTGATCCTCCATTATGGGTCGTAGAAAATTTATAAGAATGTGTTCCGTTGTATTTTCAATTGCTTGTACTATACGGGTCAATCGTAGGTAATTAACCGTTCTTTTCGGGAAAGTACTGACTACAGTATATCCAAATTGCAGAAGCTGGCCAAATAAATTTGCCGGCAAACCTTTAGTTAACAACCCGAATAGCTCTTCGTCGTCATCTTGATGCAAATCGTGAGTCATTATGGTAAGAGCTTCAAATAGTTCCAACTGTGCTGTCATGTTATCTTGGTAGGTATCTTATCAAACATTGCTTTGTAGAGAACTTTCCTGAGAGACACATTTTTCATCTTCTTCCAAACCTTTAAGACCAAAATATTTAAGTTTTCTGCACTAAAACATTGGAAGGCCAAACGCAGTCCATGCTTCTGAACCGACAATGGACTGTTTAATATAGTATCTACAAAAGCCAAACACTGATCTGGCGTTAGAATAGCCAAGTAAGAATCAAAAATGGGTATGCAGTACTGCAAATAGTCTCCTTTAATATACTCACGAAAACTCGAAAATGGCAATGGCGGTCTGGAATGACAGGCTACTGAGCATATGGCTGTCTGGATAGTAAGTACATTGCGACTAATGTTAACATGGTATATCTTCGCATCAACTGGTACGTATTTTTTTAAGAAATCAGTTTTGTTTTCTTCCTCGGATAAATTTAATATTCCAAACACTGCTACTCGAGCAGTTTGTAGATATAAATCTTTCATTTCAAGGCATTCGTTCAATAACTTTACATATTCCGGAGCAATATCATGGCGAAAAAATTTTTAGCTTTTGAATCAGCCAGTTTATGTTTACTTTCTGATCTTTTGTTTGGAAATATTCTCTTATTGCAGGAAAGTTTCGGACAACAAGCGACGCATCTTCTTTAAGATAATGCATTACATCGCTTGTATGAAATTGTGAGGATGGTGGTGATGACTTTTCTAGCTTAGCGAAAAGACGATGAAATTTAAATTTTTCGATGTGTAAAATAATATACTCATATACTTCTTTAGGTATATCTTCCAACGTTTTATCAAAATCATCTATTAATTGAAGTATAACATTTACTATACATCTAATTTCTTCATTCTCGGTTTTTACTTCAAGTAATGTATTCATTTGAGTTGTCATGCACTGGAGGAAATATTGAAATATCGCATCTCTTTTCTTAGTATCAAAGTCATCGTCTAGTTTACGTCTGATGCCGCCACTTGTAATATTGCGTGTGTTAACGTAATCGTAGAAAACTTCTGGAACAGGTTTTTCGTTGATAATATAATACATTAATGATATCTCTCTAAACTCTTTGTTCTCATAGTCACTGTTACCTCACTCAATTTGTGGTATACTTCCAAACTGTAAAATATTTTCTCTAAAGCTGCCCAACAATCGTTATCAAAATAAAAGACATTATGTTTTTCAACAAGCCTATTCAATAATGTTTTTTTGTATCCTTTCAGCTCATTGATGTGTTTGTTGTAGTAATAGTCCATTGAAAGTGTAACCTCTTTTTGAGTTTTAGTTGCATCAATTAACGTTCTTAAAATGTTTGTCCTATTAGAGTTGTCAGGCGCTATCAATATGTATTTCTTGAGTTCAACAAACGCTAATTCAAAGTTAATGAATTTGTACCAGATGTAATCATTGCCACAACCATGTAACTCCCGTCCGCTATCAACATGGCGTAAAGCCCAGTCTTCCTTTTCTTCAACCGTCATCATATTATAAAAACGTTTGATATAGAAGTGATAGTTTTCTTCAAACATTGCGCCAGGATATTTTTCTGTGAATATTTTTGTTATATAAGAAAATTTCGGAATTATTCTGCCGCCAAGCGCACTACTGGTGCGCAAGCACTGCTGTGTTCCGGTTTGAAGGGCACTGTAGCTAGTGAAATTACTGGGCAAATGAGACTTTATGATCTGATCTCACAGTTTAGTAATCTTATTACTAGATTGTGCTGATGTCTCTGGATGACGTGCGCAGTGCAGTGTCACGCGAACCTCTATACTTTAAGAGTTCCGAGTGACACTGCAGCTGATATGGGCAGCCGTGTCGTTTAACATCAGGTGAACGGCTAGCTCGTCACGTCATTCCATAACATAAAATGAAAAAAAAAATGTCGATTCGAAACCTTAAAAAGTAACTAACGTTTATATCAAGGAAATAAAAATCCATGTAGCCTGAGTTTAGTTTGTAGTGTACTTTGTATCCATATTTTATGATTAATTCTCCGAGATTTAAGTAAGTAATTAACAGGATTATTAATTAAAAGTACACACCTATTCATACGACGGTGCTTCGTTGGTGGTTATGTATTTCCTTGGCTTAAAATCAGTATTGACAAATTTTTCGTACACATAGTATTTTATCTCTGCATTTTGATAATCTTGTATCTTATTTATTGCGTTTACGTAATCGTCATAATATTTAGCATTTTCATATTCTGTTGGTAGAAGCTTTAAAGCAAACATATGTGTTTCAAGAATGTTGTATTGCAGTAATCCCAAACAAAATAAAACCCTTAAGTCTGTATTACTTGATGTAAATGACCTATTTATGCAACAATAAAAACTTGTGATCAAGGTCGAAACCAGACCCTCCATCTGCTCATAAAACATCCAATAGAACTTTTTTACCTTTACGTACGCTTCAATGAATTTTCCAAACTCTGTCCCTAACAGTATTCCAGATTTTCTTATCTTCATTAATAATTGTTCGTCATTATCTTCTGTAATTTCTAACAATTTTGATTTCAATATTACTTTTTTTGCCATTATGCTTGAGTTTAACATCCATGTTAGCATGTATACATCGTTATCCGGTAAAGCTTGCTTCAAATCTTGTAATATTGTTTCTAATAATTTAATGACATTATTGTAATTACTTTCATCATATGCGTAACTTTTTGAAATAATATCTTCGATAAAACTTTTAATAAAGTATCTTACAATATATTGGTTATCATTTTCGTCATGTTCGTCCCACATTTCAACGCATTGTTTTACAATATGTTTGACTATTTCTAAATTTTTTTTTAGTTTCTTTTCGCTAACAACGTAAATGATGTTGCTTATAATTAGATCCCATTTTGATTTCAACAAATCATTGAATTCTCGTATACAGTTCGTGTTTAAGATTTCTTTTTTATCAAGCATAAACTCGATATGCTCGTCCATAATACTGTTAAGAGTATCTTCAGGAAATAAGTGAAGTCCGTCGCGTTCAATTCGTGTGATAATTTTTGCCAAACGTTCGAATTTTTTAGGTTTATCTGTAAATTTGTTTACCGTAGCCCAGATAGACTCGAGATACTTACCAGTCAATTGATCTGGCAAGCTGTTTGTTTGTATTAGTTCAAACAATGTTTCGTCGTCATCTTCTTTCAAGTCTAAAGTAAATGTTATTAAAACTTCAAACAATTCTAACTGTAATTCTTCAGCATCACTCTCGTTTAAAACTTTCATGAAGAGTAGTTTGTATAAAATCATTCTCAAGGACACGTTTTTGGTCTTGTTCCAAGAATCTAATATGATGGTCTTTAATTTATCCGCATCGAAACACTCGAAAGCGAATCGCTGTCCGTGTTTTTGTATCGCTATCGGTTGATTAATCATCCACTCTACGAACTCGATGCATTTATTATTTGGTAAATTTAATAAATATGAACGAAACAATGTTGAACAGTATTTAACATAGTCTCCTACCACATACCGAATAACGTTTGGTAGTGGCACCGGTGGCCGAGAACAATGAATTTGTTTACAAATAGCTTGTTGAATAAATATAATGTTTGAGGATACATTAGAATAATCAATTTTTTTGTCTTTTGGAGCATATTTTTCAAGAAACTCTGTTTTACAAGTTTCATTAGCAAATGTAAGAATTCCACGTACTGCCACCTCTGTGACTATTATAGAGTCGTTGGAAATGCACTCATTGAATAATGTCAGGTATTTTTGTGATATATCATGTGCGAAGTAAATGTTTAGTTTTTGAATAACCCAATTCAAATTTTCTCTTGAAGATTCAATATAATCTTTGATAGTAGAAAATTGAGTTACAACCAATTCTGCATCTTTTTTAAGATAATGCATGATGTCACTCGAAGAAAACTTTTTATCGGCTAATAACTTGTGTTGCATAAACTCAGGCCAATCTAATTTTATATAAAAGTGCAACAATTCGGGAAGATCATTCTTTGTTTTTTGGTAATATTTCGCCAAATCTAGAGCCGACTGTAAATATTGTCTTATCCTTATTTTCGTATCGTCTTCGTATTTTATTACACTTAACTCTTTGATTTTTGTTTCATAAAATTGCAACAAGTATCGGAATATCATCTCTTTTTCAGGTCCTAATTTTTTGTTATACTCTTCTAGAGTATAAAGACTTATAACATTTCTGCCAATAAAGTCATTTAAGACTTTTGGAACAGGTTTCCCGTTTATGATATAGTACATAAGTGCCAATAATCTGTAGTCACTGTTACTATCTTGGCAACATACTTTAATATCAAACACTTCTGCGACATAAAATATTTTTTCCAGTACTATCCAGCAATCTTCACTAAGGCACCAAACTTTATGCTTGTTTACCAGTTTGCTCAAAAATCTATTCCTGACGTATTCTACTTCGTTTCTGTGCCTTTCATTATAATAATTAAGCAATTTAGTCAACTCTTCATCCGTTTTAGCACAGTCTATCAGGAGCTCCAACATTTCACACCTTTTGCTATTGTCTGTGGCTTTAACTATATGTTTTTTTAGTTCATCAAATGCCTTTTCAAAGTTAACGAATTGGTACCATAGATAATCTTTGCCATTATGAAATATATTATTTTGGTTTGCTATATTGCTTAAAGCCCATGCTTCTTTTTCCTGTTCAGTCATTATAATGTAAAAGTAGTTTGAATAAAACTCGTAGCAAGTCTCGAATTGTTGATCTGGGTACTTTTCAGTGAAAATTTTCTTGATATATGAAAATTTGTCCCCATGAGGAATTAAGTCCAGAACGAATTTGTAGCTTTCATAATAATTCGAATGAAAAAATTCAAACTTAGTTTCCGGTAGTAATGCTACTGCAAATATTTTAGCATCTTCAATAGTACAATTTCTGGCTAAAATATTTTGGTTTAATACCTTTCCATACAAAAAAGGCTTCTGCATTACTCTTGCTTTATAATTTTGTACAATGTGTTTTGAGATTCTTCGGCCTAGTGTTATAACTTTGCCTTCGCATGTTTCGAGCATGTCTAAATATTTCTCATTTGATACATTATACATATATCTTAATAAATGAATTGTAGAACTCTTCCGATTAATGTGAACAATGGTCTTGATATAATTTTCTGCCAAATCAAATGAATCTCCAATAAAGTGTTTTACATAATCTCCTTCTTTCTCTGACAAAAAATGTACAGGTTTCGACTTTTTATAAATCGCATTCAATTTGAAGGACTCTGGTGTATGGAAGAGAAATTTTAGAGCAATGTTGTATAACCTCAGCTTCATACAATATGTATAAAAACCAATTGCTCTCTCGTCACAGCCATCCAAATGTGTGGCTATAGTCCTCAATACTTTGATCCTCATTTTTATCGACATCATAGGTAAAATGTTCTTCGACAAATAATCACTATTGACAATGTGTGTGAAATCCTTATGAAATATCCAAGAGCATTTATCAAGTGCTCGGGAGATATACAGACTGTCTCCACATTTTAGTGTTTCCAAAATATACTCCATATTTTTATATTTTGCTGCTAGGTCAATCTTAAATAACCTATCAACATCAGATTTTTCAGGTTGATGTTCCACATCATTGAAATCGATTTTATCTTTAGCTGCAACATTAACTTTTTGGTTTAGCTGTTGCTGTCTCTCCCCCAAATTTTTTCCAGTCAATACTAACATGGTTGCAGAGTTCCAATCTGCAAATAGAGATAGATAATCATACCTTTACAGAAATGGGATAAGTCAACAAAAGACTACATTAGACTAACAGGAAGAACCAATTTTGTATATACCTAGGTAGGGAGGTGCATTATTTTATGAGTTACTAATATAATCATACTATACTAGATACATAATGTACATATAAGGCAATATTAATGGAAACCTACTAAAGAGAAAAATGTGTTTGACCATTTTAAGATGATTTAAATCAATGCTTATTTATTGAGAACAAATTAGCCAATAAGAGTCAAAGGGTCCCAACGTAAACTTCCATTTATTTATTAATTTAATATTATGTGCAAAGAACATGGACAAAGTTAACATATTTTTTTATATATGAATGCAGAAAAGCAAGTATATTAGGCTATCATATTAGGAAATAAATAAAGTAATGTCTTTAGCTAAAAATTATATTCAGATTCAGATTTTTTATTACGTCTATACTGTATGTAGATGGTATAGTAAAAAATAAAGAACTTAAGCAGACTCGTTATGGACCCCATTGGGTGCAGCACATGTGATAATTAACAAATTATGGCCAATATATTCACAGAAATAATATTTAAAAAGGATTCATATTCAGCCATTGATTTTTGCCAAGGTTTGCATTGAAACTATCTAAAACTTCATGAATTGAAAAAAGACGCACTTTTAAGCCTCTTTATTTAAAAACTTACGGAACAGCTCACATATTATGATTTACTAATATCCAATAAAAAGTTAATTTGTTATGAAACAAGTGACTCAACTTAAAAAGGTACAATGTCCACAAATTTTGATATTTATTATATATCATAACATGGCTTCCAAGAACATATATGTTTGTGTTCATGCTTAAATATTTCCTATTCAGAGAGAATGCAACTGATGGAGCTTTGACTTTAGTATGAGTCATGACTAGGACCTTATATCACAATGGCCCATGAGTCATGACTAAAAATATAGATCGTTCAAATTACTAGCACTAGGTACCTACAACAAAATGTCTATAATGGGCAAGTAGGTGTGTAGATATTTTATTTCTAATTAAAATATCATTATTAAACAATTATAAATGTACACACTCACCGTGTAATTTTTGTGTCATTACAATAATTTTTTTTATTGAATTGAATTGATTAGGTAAGTAATTAATAAACAACACCCAGAATTATGGGATCCAGCTGCCCTGCACATTGGTGCAAAAAATCCTGGTTGTTATTGAATAACCAGGATTTTTTAAATCACTGACTTGATTGATAGTATACAATATTCAATTAATCAATTAATTAATTAATAGTATTCAATTCAATTTGATATTTATATCTTCCACAGACCAAGTAGAGGATACTATGCAATACTAATAGGTCTTTACCTATGAAATTGTCGTATTGCAGTACAGACTTTTTCAAACAAAAAAAAGTTTTGATTGGCTATGAATTCTAAATTCAAATTAATTTTGTTTTAAAAATATGACATTCTATTTACAATATAAGTCTTTTGTTTATTGATTAGCGTTGTATTTTCATTACATTTCAACATTTTTCCTCATAATGGATACTTTGAAATTTCGTGTAATTATGGAATATGAGTTCCGTCGTGGCACCAACGCGGCACAAACGACACGTAACATCAACGACGTTTACGGAGAGAACTGTACAAACGAACGTACAACCCGTTATTGGTTTGCTCGGTTCCGTTCTGGGAATTTTGACTTGAAAAATGAACCTCGTGGTCGTCCGGAAACTTTGGTCAACAATGGTGAATTAAAGGCGATTGTGGAAGCTGATGAATCTCAATCTACAGCTGAGCTGGCAGCAGCTTTTGATGTTAGCATCAAAACAATATTGGTCCATTTGCGACAGATTGGCAAGATAAAAAAGCTTGATAGATGGGTGCCCCACGAACTTAACGATCGCCAGCGCAACGTACGCGTCGAGACTTGCCTTGCGCTGCTTAACAGGCACAGAAATGAAGGAATTTTGAACCGAATTGTTACGTGCGACGAAAAATGGATTCTTTTTGACAATCGAAAGCGCTCAGCAAGTTGGTTAGATCCTGGTTCGGTACCAAAGCAATGTGCAAAACGAAAAATGACCCCCAGAAAGGTGATGGTCACAGTTTGGTGGTCTAGTGCTGGTGTGATTCATCATAGCTTTTTACAAAACGGCGAGAGCATTACTGCAGATGTGTACATTGAAGAACTGACCACAATGATGGCGAAACTCGCACGTCTGCAACCAGCATTGGTCAATCGGTCGTCTCCACTGCTACTTCACGACAACGCGCGACCCCATACTGCACAACAGACCGTCTCTAAGCTGCATGAGTTGGGTTTGGAAGCTCTCCCTCATCCGCCATACTCACCAGATCTTGCGCCTACCGACTATTACTTTTTCCAAAATTTGGACAACTATTTAGCGGGAAAAAAATTCAATTCCCGAGAGGCAGTACAAAACGCCTTTGAAGAGTTTGTTGTCTCCCGTCCTGCTGATTTTTTCAAGAAGGGCATCCATAAACTGCCACAGCGTTGGCAAAGATGCATTGATTGCAGGGGTGATTACTTTGAATAAAAGAAATAAATAAGTTCGAAAAAAAAATACTTTAACTTTTTTCAAACAAAACGGCAATTTCATAGGTAAAGACCTAATATGTATATATCTTCTGAAGAAAGAGCCATAGAGTAGTATAAGTATTGAAAGAGCCCACTAACAAGCACAGACAGATATAGTAACCGTAAGGATAATAGTGTTCTGTGATAGTGACTCCTCAAGCACAGATCAAGTAGAGGATATCCACAATACTTATACTACTCTATGGGATATGCTGTGCTCCTCGGCTTCCCGACTAGTCTCTCCTAAGTAGTCTGTGATATACACTGATAAGAACCACAGGCTAAGAAGACATACAACAACCAAAGACAATGTCAAAGAGTATGTAACGCTACCCTAAGAGAATATATTCACTACGTTTTACAAGAACCACAGTCAGTGATGCCGCATTCAAGGAGTATATTTTACTGCACCGCTACCTACATTTCTTTTCTTGCACATCCAGGTTGACTGGTAGATAATGTGAACCATGGTCGTAGGATCATAATGGACGGAGCCATGCGGCGTTGCCAGTCCGCATCTGTCGTATATACACATTGTCTCGTATCTGTCTAATACACGAATCGTCGCATAGAGTATACGCGAAAGCGATTGTAGGAACGGCAACCTCGTACCATGTTGTGACAGAATAGTTTGTCACAACATTGAATCACGAGAGCATATAAAAGTGAATATATAGTGATCATATTGTTATTAGGACTAAATATTGTATGTTGTAGTGAAAATATTTTGTGTTGAGCTGTGTTTTGTTCATCAAAAACAATAAAAAAAGAAATAAACAATCCAGAATCATCATTTCACACGTATAGTAAGTGTTTACTGGCTAACATTATGTTAAATATCGAAGTTTCAAAGTAAATACGCATTTAACATTAAGAATATACATTTTTGGCATCATATAATTACCATGTCGTGATAATTACTTAAATTTAATGCTTTAATTGATATTTTTGGGATGGGTTAATTTACGCCTCTCGAGTAGTGATGTACCCACAGGGCCCATTAGACTTTGTCGATATTTTTAAATCTCATACACTTGCACAAAATTACTTTGATTTCGGTGGGAGTAAATAGTAGAATATCTGTTTTGCTAAACGTGGCCGAACGGATTTAGATCAAAGTGTTGAAGCTGCTGCTCCAGGTTTTCGATTATAGTTTCGGATTGGTTTCTTTCATTGTATAAATAAAAACTGCGATTACTTTTGTTTGTGAAAAAAATTACAAAAAGCAGGTCCATTCTTTATTCATATTTTTCTTAGTTATATAAGTGACAGTGACAGCTATCAAAATAAAAACATGCGAACGCCCGAACATGCCGGCCGCCTTGGAAGTACCAGGGTTCCAACAAAGTCAGTTGATGGATGAGGCTGTCCCTCTAGCCGATGACGATTGAGGGAGTGGACAAATTTTGGAAAAAGCCCGTTTAATGATGCCGACTGCCGTTCGAAGCTCCGCAACTCTTGCTACGCCGTCTTTGCCCGGGAACAGCCGAATAACTCTACCCATTCTCCATTTAAATGGTGGAAGATTATCTTCTTTGACCAAAACTAAGCTGTCTTGGGCGATGTCTTCGCTGTCGACCTTCCACTTTGTTCTGCGCTGAAGTTCTGACACATATTCTTTCGACCAACGCTGCCAGAAATGCTGCCGCAGTTGCTCTACACGATCATAGCGCCCCAAACGAGTCGGTGTCGTTGTTGTCAGGTCTTCACTCGGCGGTGCGGTTAATGGTCGGCCGATCAAAAAATGTGCCGGTGTGAGGGGAAGGTAATCAGACGGGTCAGAGGAAAGTGGTGATATAGGACGGGAATTTAGGACGGCTTCAATTTGTGTCAACACCGTACTGAATTCTTCGTATGTTAAATGTGCGTTTCCAAGAATTCGCCGGAGATGATACTTACAAGATCGTACCCCCGCCTCCCACAACCCGCCAAAATGAGGAGAATACGGTGGAATGAAACTAAATTGAATTCCGTTGTTAGCAGCCATATCATAAATTTCTTTTGAATTTTGAAGTACTACTGAAATTTCTTTTTCAGCACCTACGAAATTTTTACCATTATCTGAAAATATCTGTTTTGGCTTGCCGCGACGTGCTATAAATCTTTTCAATGCTAGCAGATAGTCCTGTGTAGAAAGACCACCCACCAACTCTAAATGTATTGCTCTAGTTGTAAAGCATACAAACAAACAAATATAGCATTTAATTAGTTTTGCGCCTCTGCCTTTGCGGTCTAACATGAACAAAGGCCCAGCGTAGTCAACACCACAGCACATGAAGGGAAAACCTGATTCTAGACGCTCTGAAGGCAAGTTGCCCATTACTGGTGTTAAAGTTTTTCCCTTCATACGCGTACATATAACGCAATTATGAACGATTTGCCTAGCCAAGTTCCTAGCGCCTAGAACCCACCAACTCTCACGCATGGTATACACTAGAAGTTGGGGTCCAGCATGTAATAACTGCTTATGCTCGTGTGTACACAAAAGCATTGAAAACCGATGTTTGCCTGACAGCAGCACTGGGTGCTTTTTGTCATAAGAAAAGTCCGTGGAATTATTTAGTCTACCACCTACACGTATGATTTTCTTGTCATCTAAGAAAATATTTAGGCCTGAAATTTTGTTTACGCCTTTATCATTTTTAAGAGTTACTGGTAAATCATTATCAAGATCATGATATTCGACAGGAAAAGATTGCCTTTGTGATATACGTGACAATAACGTAAGAGAGGAATTAAGCTCATCCGAAGATAGTGGACCGGTTCTAACATCAGGGGCGCCAGAAGACGCTTGCGCATTATGTACAAATCTTAACAAGTATGCTCCAGCTCTTAATAAACGATTAAATGATGAGAATCTTTCAAAATCGAATAAATCAGATGCATCAACCGCAAGTAAATTAACAGTTTGAGTCTTAACTTCCGGTAATTCACTAGTAGGAATTGTACTGGAAGGGCCACTTGGCCACGTATGAGATGGTTCTAAGAGAAACTTAGGTCCACACCACCACTGGCTATCATTATTGTACTTAAGCGTTTCTAGATTTGCTCCTCTAGTAATTAAGTCAGCAGGGTTGTCCTTACTTCTAACGTGTCGCCAAGTAGCACTGCCAGTCAATTCATTTATTTGTACAACTCGATTCTGCACAAATGTCTTAAGAGAATGTGGAGGTGTACGGAGCCACGCCTGAACTATAGTTGAATCGGTCCAGAAATATACATTGTCTAAAGGAATTGACATTGACTTCTTTATTTTGCCGTATAATTTTGCACCAAGTAAGGCTCCGCACAACTCCAGCCTAGGAATGCTAACAGGCTTAATGGGTGCAACCTTACTTTTAGCACACAGTAATCTCACCATTACTGGTGCGTTTTCGTTGTTGTGTGAACGAATATAGGCTGATGTTCCATAAGCGATCTGGGATGCGTCAACGAATATATGAATTTCCCTATGCTGTGCAGTTGCCCTGGTCACGTGACGAGGGACCCGAATTTCGTGCAAACATTGCAAACTAGTAATAAAGTTTCGCCAAGTTGAGGCGACATCAAGAGGAAGTTCCTCATCCCAGCCTAATTTACTTAGCCACAGCCTTTGTAGCAAAACCTTTGCTATAATTATTGTAGGAGCCAAGAGACCTAATGGGTCATACACCTGTGAGATAATAGATATCATTACACGCTTAGTAATCACAGCATCGTGAATTGCTAGCTTCGAAGTGAAATGCAGTTCATCACTTACATTGGACCACCCCAAACCTAATGTTTTTGATTGAGAATGTTCGCCCATATTAAGATCAGTAGTATGTTCGCTACTTACATTAAAATTAAACGTCCATTTACGCAATGGGAAGCCGCCGCTTAATAAAAGCTTATGTATTTTATTGCAAACGTCTAGCAAAGTCTCTTGATTATCATGGCAATAGATTAGATCATCAACGTAGAAATTATCTAAAATGACACTAGCTACCTGTTCGTCATTACATTCTAATGCCAACTGTTTAAGACAGCGCATGCTAAGGTACGGTGCTGACGCTGTACCGTAAGTCACGGTGTTCAAACGGTATAGCTGCAGAGGTAAATCTCGGTTTGCTCTCCACAAAATTAACTGCAAATTACGCTGATCAGGTTGAATTAGGATCTGTCTGAACATTTTTTCTATGTCAGCGCAGGCTACGTATTGACACTGCCTAAACTGGATTAAAATTGAAAAGATTTCGTTTTGAAGTGGTGGACCTACACATTGAATATCATTTAATGATATTTTGTTAGATGTGGGTGCACTGCCATCATAGACAACCCTCAAGCGTGAAGTCTGGCTGTTCTCACGATATACTCCATGATGCGGTAATACATAATATGGAGTTTTTAATTTGTTGACATCAACTTCTTGCATGGGGGTCATATGACCTAAAGACTCATATTCATCCATGAAATCACCATACATTTTTTTATAATTTGGAGTGTGGTCTAACTTGCGTTCTAATGCTAAAAACCGTTTTTCAGCCATAGCGTATGAGTCACCCAAAGTAGCAGGTGATTCCCTGAGTGGTATCCGAACAGAAAATCGACCATTCTCATCACGTTCAGTAGTTTCTGAAAACAGAGTTTCACAAAAACGTTCTTCATCAGAAATCGCACAAGTCAAGTCTAATATTTCTTCTAACTCCCAGAATTTTTGCAGCTGAGTGTCGACCTGTACAAAGTTGCAGTGAACTTTGTCAGTTTGGTAAGATTTCATATGCTTATTATGAATTGGCCCAGATATTATCCACCCCACTTTTGAATCCTGTAAGTAGGGCCCACAACTAAGCTTTATCTTGTTTTCATTTAACAAATCCCAAAAAACGTCTGCACCTATTAAAATGTCAATTTCAGATGGAACATTGAAGGTGGGATCAGCAAGTTGAATATGATCAGGTATGCGCAATGAGTTTATGTTCAGATTCATTGAAGGCAGCTTTGATGTGATGTTTGGTAACACTAAGCATTGTAAATCAGTATCGAAACTGTTTACCTTTGAACGAATATTTATTTTGCAGGTGTGTGTAGCCTGAGAAATTTTTTGGCCTACACCTGAGATACGAATGGTGGACTGTATAATAGGTATGTTTAAACGATTACATAGTTTTTCAGTTATGAAACAGTTCTGGCTTCCATTGTCTAGAAGTGCCCTAACTGTATGGACATTGTTTTGTAAGTCTGTTATGTCTACCAATGCAGTAGAAAGTAGAACTGGCTGCACTGGGGTGGCAGTGTTGCTAGTGAGTGCCTTTCTGTCATTGTCTACCAGTGCATCAGTTGTGTTCAAAACTCGTGTAGGTACCTCACTGTGCAGTAATGTATTGTGCTTTTGTTTACACAACTTGCATGCTCCAAATGAGCAGTCATTTGCAGTGTGACCATCTGTACGCAAACAATTAGGACAAAATGATTTGTCACTTACAAGTTTTATTCTATCTTGCACTGATAAATTCAGAAATTTTACACATGCATAAAGTGGGTGATCAGCAGTGCACATTACACATCCACGGCGTGGTTTGTTTTTCTGGGTACCTTGTGTGGACATATAAGTTTGTGTTTGTGGTGAATTTGAGTTGTACTGCTTCTTACTTTGGAATGAATTATTATTTGACTGCCTAGAATCATTGTTTAGTTTGTGATATGTACTCTTATTATTATTATTACTTGATTTTATCAAATCTAGCATATCAGCTCTATTTTTTAAAAATGTTAGTAAATCCTCTAACTTTACATTTTGTGTATCACCTTGCAACTTTGAAAGAAGTGAACCTTTGTGTGATTCCCACTCTCGCTGTGTGTTACAGTCAAGCTTTGATGCAACTAAGTATACAATTAAAGTGTCCCATGATGCAGTTGGCTCATTCAATGACTTTAATGCACGTAGGTTACGCAGTGTAGTATCAATAAGTTTCCTAATTTGACCAGGGGAATCATTATTCAATGTTTGTGCTGTGAACAGTGATTTAACATGATTTTGAACTAATAACCTATTATTATGATACCGGTTCTCGATTAGTTCCCATGCATGAGTGTAGTTAGGAGCGGTGAATTCCAGGGCACTTATAACCTGAAGGGCTGAACCACTTAGCGATGATTTCAAGTAATGAAACTTTTGTATAGCATTTAAGTCTTGTCGATTATGTATCATGGTCATATATGAGTTTCGATACTCTAACCACTGGTCACATGTACCATCAAAGGCAGGCAGTTTAATTTCAGGCAATCGAATTGACACAGGACTAGCCGTAGCTCCAGGTGAGTTACTAACACTACTTTCATTTATTATGCACTTCGCAGCAGCCATAAGTGAATAATACTGTTCCTCAAATGTTTCTCTGTACTCTAAATGGGAAAACAAATCTGGTTCTTCTACTAATTGCTCAATTTGACTTTGGATATCATTAAAGTTTTGGAATAAAGAACCATTGGATTGAATGCGCAGCTCTAACTCAATTTTATGGCTTAACTTGAATTCTAATTCACTGAATTTTGTTAAGTACTTGTCAAATAATGTGAGCCTACCTTTAAGGATACCTCGCTGTTTTTTCAGCTCAGTAAGACGACTTTGCGTATGCTTGGTACTAGATTTATCAACATTCTTGGATTTTTCAGAAGATTGAATCACCTCGTCTTCATTCATCTTGGCAGATTACAAAAGGCAAGAGTACTTACGGTTGCTTTCCTGATTACTGACAGTCGTGCCAGCAATACACGTTATGAATTACGAATAATAAACGAATACAGACAGTGGCGACTCGGCGACCACTGCACGAATATATCGGTACGGTATCAACGCAAACTGCAAGGAGATGGAGAGGAGAGGAAACCGTTCACACCCTTTTCTCACTGCAGCTGACCCGTAGCGTTTTCTTCTTTCGAGGTTGTACGAATTATGTTCAAGTTGCGTTCTTGTTCTTATCCGGCGTATACAGGACCATGTTGAAGCTGCTGCTCCAGGTTTTCGATTATAGTTTCGGATTGGTTTCTTTCATTGTATAAATAAAAACTGCGATTACTTTTGTTTGTGAAAAAAATTACAAAAAGCAGGTCCATTCTTTATTCATATTTTTCTTAGTTATATAAGTGACAGTGACAGCTATCAAAATAAAAACATGCGAACGCCCGAACACAAAGTGCAACCCTAATTTTAAAAAAGTTCAAATCTGCTGACTTAAAGATAGGCACCTAATACTATTTTCTAAAATTTCTAACACAATTATGGTTGCATCGTAGCGTATAATAGTCTCATAGGTTTCACTGTCGAAACTCATAAAATCGGTTATCATAAAACACTCTAAACAATAAAATTATACAGTTTGATAGTATACCCAGATTATACAGATTCAGTAATACCACAGATCTGTACCTGTAGATTGGAAGTAGGACTGCAAAAAAAAAAAAATGGTACGATACTCTATGTCACACATACACGAGTCTGTCGAATCTGACACTACCTGGGTCAAATACAGTCAAACAGTATTTCCACGCTAATTATTGTTAAGATTTACCCACTGACAGCTGGGCTCATATTTCCAATATGTGAGTTTTGCTAGGAAGCTGGATTTTTTTCCATAGGTAGGTATACACACAGAAAATAACACCCATTAACTTGTGACCTATGACTAATTGACACAATTTGTTTCCGCTCTCAGAAGTGGTGGATCTGTGGCAGCGCGTCACTAGCCGAGGCCGCGCACCACACTATACGGTAGTTGTCCAGACTAGTGGTGGTTAATATAGCATATAGCAACATAAAGCAACGTGCTTATTATACATATCATATAGCAAATGCTATCGTGGCTCTTACTTGTTGCTATTTGCTTTATTTCGCACTCTGTATAATCTGTTCATCGCGCATCGCAAGTCGCAACGCAAAGCATGTAGCAAAGCAATAGCAAGTAGCACCGCAAAGCAAGTAGCACGCCGAGGCGGCGCGCGGCGGCCAGTCGTCGCATGCTAGCGATTGCTATCGGTCGCATGCGTCATCGTATAACGCACCACGTGCGAATTTGCGATCTCAGGCGGCTCACGTACCCAATAATACTTGTGAACGAATATTTTCTAAGTCGGGGTATCTCATCAGTGATCGAAGAACACGATTGTCTAGTGCAAAAGTAGCACAGATAACGTTTCTAAATGTAAATTATGTGTACAAAAGTGTATATATAATATAAATAGTGTATAAAAATGTTTAAAAAAATAATATGTACATAGTTGATTGTTTGTACATTCATGATACTTCAATAAACTTTTAAGTACGCCTATAATTGCTTTACATACTAACATACTTTATTTAATAATAACACTTAATCAATTATAGACAGTCCTAAGCCTGGAAAGTATCATACAAAGTTCATTGTTCTTTTTTACTGCTCCATTTTATCGTAATAAATTCATAAACGCGATGTACTTAATATCAATAAAAAGCATGCTGTCGGTCCGACGAGTCCAACGATAAGGTAGGAGCTGCGAGTTAACAGTCACCTCGCATGCTTTTTTCGCGCCCAGCCGTTTTGACGTAACAAAATATTATATGCTTATAAAAAAAGCATGCTATAAAAATAGCACGTAAAATAGCATGCTTTTTAAATAAAGCAAATAGCATTTAGCAAGATATTGACATAAAGCAACATTGAACACTACTAGTCCAGACGGCCGCGGTGAATAGAAGACGCGTGCGGGGGTGCGCGCCTGAACCTGCTCTCAGTCGGCCGGGCGCCCGCGCCAGTACGCTGCTACAACGATATAGGCCGGACGCACGTCGCTCTGCTGCCCGTCACGTTTCGATAATTTTCCCGCTCAAATACTCGCATACTTCATATCTTTCTCTTTACTTCACATCTCAGTGCTTACCTCTTGCTTTCTTTTTTCTGTGTTTACGTGTTTTGACTGTTAAACTCTGTTATTTGTAAAAATTAACTGAATTATATAATTTGGAACGGTGATTTTATTGCACGGGCATCGCCCCGCAGTGTAAGCCGCTCCATAGATCAAAACCATGTATGGGGTGTACAGAGATGGATAACGACCCTCAGAAAAATCCGACACCAGAAAGTCATTACCATGATGTAGTACCCCAACGGATCTAAGAAACGACAAGTGATATGAGGGTACCGTTTTAACCAAAGTTGAAGTAAACCTTGAGAAATTTTCAGAGAATTGAAAAAATCTTGAGCCACTGAATAAAAAGCAGTGGCCTCCATATAGGATTGAAACGATCTAGTTTATACTAGAAACTATTAAAATTATTACTGCTCATTGTTAAATAATGACGTTTTTGCATGTGTAATCAAGCACTTAGAAAATCCCTACGTCCTATTATTTTCTGCAAGACTGTTTGGTTAGGCTTAGTACATATCGATACAATGTGTAATAAGGGTAACTTTCCTACTCACGCACACTAACGCAGTTTTAGATACACCAAAGAAAATAGACACGCATTTTTTGAATACACGCCGTTCATTCTGATACTAGGACAGTAAAGGTTTTTATTGATAACTATGGACTACTTTTTGGGTGAAGTCTCTTTTTTTATTCGTTGGGTGAACTTCAACTTCTTATATAATATAAATTGTATTGTGTTTTATTGCTGTCGTAGTATTTATTTTGTGTAAAGTGTAACTTGCGGAAAATAAATAGTGGTATTTAATTTTCAATTTATTTTATTTTAATTCATGAGGTAATCAGTAAAGGTTGAGATGGAAATAAGCCTGCAGCAGCACAGTGAATGGCCCAAAATATTAAATAAACTATTGTGAGAAAGCTGTAAACGATTTATATTTTGTATATGGACATAGGTACCTACATCTGTCAATAAAGAAAATTTTCAAACAACTGTTGCTTAGTAACGGAACATAGGCTATGTAATTACACGCGATAAATGCTATTTTTAGGTTGACATGCCATACATAAAATATTTACTTACGTGGGTACCTTAGTTCGATGCGCTATTATTTGCAAATATTCGATATATTAATAAAGTATTGATACAATTTGACATCCCTAGAACTCTAGAACCATTTATTTATTTCTCTGTACTCTTGTACTCTATGGTCGAATTAAATAAAATGGCGGTTGTTGTTTCGCCGTACTTACATTTTAAAGTTCAGCTATATGTTGATTAAGTTATGTGAATACAAAATAGTTGATTCTTTTGTAATTACTCTATAATACATTTTACTAATTTAATTGTTTTGTAACATAACCAACGCCAGTAAATGCACTTTGAAAACAGATCCGTAAACGGCCCGTGCCGCGCTTAATACCTATGTGTTTGGTCGCGTGTTTTGTGATGATTTTGTTGAGATAACCTTAAGAATTTGTGTTTATTGAACTCTATAAAATTACGGCATATGTGCTTTCGATCATGGTTTTTTATTGAGTTCGTGAAAATTTTGCATAGTAGCAAATCTAGAAATAATGGGGGACATTGAAGAATTTAGTACTCTAGCGTTCGAAAAGAAGCTGATGCAGTTGAAAGACACCCAGGAGAGTATTCAAGGATTATCATCCTGGTGTCTTAAGCAGCGGGCTCATCATAAAAAGATAGTTTCAAGTTGGTTGAATGTGCTAAAACGAGTGAAGATTGAGCAAAGATTGGTCCTCTTTTATTTGGCCAATGATGTTATTCAGTATAGTAAAAGAAAAAGCTACGAGTTTGTTGAGAGCTGGGGGCTCAACTTGCAGAAAGCTACACCATTGGTAAGGTTAGTGTTCCTTTAATGTCACTAGTGCTTGGTATCTACAGGTATGTAAAGATTATTAATGCTTACATTTTAAAATGAATCTCGTAAATACAGTAAGGCCAATTTGCGTGTTGTCAGGATTAATGAGTAATCCAGGATTCTATTTATTTGGTTAAGCCAGGATCAAAATGGAATGAGCAAGTGGGCCTAAGTAAAGAATGTGTATCTGGTTATTGCAGTAATTATTATTAGCTTCATTCTAAATAGAAGTTTTTTATTTTACTCTAATTTATAAATAATCACTTATATAAAACAGCAATCAAAAAACCAATACAAACAGATAAAGTATTTCGATAAAATGTTGCACACTCTTCTTCTGCACAATTTTTTGTGTAGGCTGTTATCAGCCCTGGTATCAGAACTTTTAGGCTGCCCAAAAGCTTCTGACTTGGCTTATCAGCTATTGTCTTATGGCAACAGCCAGGAATGATGGCTTAAGCATGGTAGTACTTATTTGTAAATATTACTTTTTATATCAGTTCTCCATCCAAGTAGTAACTGCAGCAAATGTTGATTCTATTTACTGATAGCTTAAGAATGGCCAGTCGAGCTTAGCTGTGATTGCTGTTCGATGCCACTCTATGGTATGATTAAAAAGGCTGCATAATAGCATTGTTTTTCATACAGTTGTAAAAATCCTTACATACCGGAGCAAGTGCAAAGCTTAAGAGTGGCAAAGTTTCACTTGTACATGTGCAAGGCGAACATCAGAGTGGCATTGACAATACTTCAGTCACCTAGCCAGTCATATTATGTTATATTGTGGTGAATGTAGAAATATATATTATTATTAATAAAATTAAATTATTACTACTATTTTATTGCTGAAGCTAACTAGTGGCGAAGCTAATGGGCTTTGAGCCACATGAAATTCACACACATCCACAACAAATCACAAGAATCACAACTTTTTACTTCTGGTAAGCTTAAATTTGACCACTGTTTTAATAGATGCCAGTGACGTTGAGGCATACCTGCCTAGAATAGCCTAGAAAAACTTAAATACATCTTTCTGCATTTCCATTCCTCTGTTTTTATTATTATTTAAGTGTCACAACTGATATAAACATCAGGCTAGTGACTTGCTTGTCATGTCATTTTGTAACATAACATAATTTTTTAAATGATTATTTAGAGTGCTCTCAACTTTTGAACATAAAGAGAATATAATGTTTTTACTTGAATAGCTGTTACTCTTACAGAAGTACCAATTGAATGTTACCAGTACAAGTAAAATAAAACAGCAATCATAAAAATCTGATTTTTTTGGAACTCACATTTTGTCGTCTACTTTGCCTTATGACATATTTTAGCTGCTATTTTACAATGAGGACATGTTGAAATAGCTATAAATTGATGAAATGTTAAAATAGCTATTAATTAAATTACCTTAATGAAACCATTGCTTTACCATGGATAGAAATTAACACTTCGGCTTATTCTCCCTACTCCATGTAAAAAAATTGGTCACCAATGATATAACAATCGCCTTTTTTGTCACTTGTGCTTTTTCACGTGACATACCATTATTTCAGGCTTAGAAGGCCATTTCTATCTTTAATCTGGTATACTTAACTCAAGTCAAAAGTAAACCAATTTTCTTAAATTTTATAAGGACCCTAGAAAATCAGGGAAAATGGAATAAAATATTGACAAAACTTACATGTTTATTCATCTCAGTTCATAAAACTCATCGATTCTTTATTACAAAACATAACTTACCACTGTACCACTTCTGTGGTAATCACTCAAGATACTTTTTTACCAAAACATTTCTGCACCATCTTACTTAGTCAAACTAGATTTTGAATGTTATACAATACTTACACAAAGATAATAATAATAATATGTGTGGACTTCTCACACAACGCCATCTAGCCCCAAACAAAGCAAAGCTTGTATTATGGGAACCAGATAACTGATACAATACTTAAATACTTTTTGTTTGTAAATACATACATATAATATGATATAACACCCAGACACAGAACAGTTCAGAAGGCAGGGTTACTACCAACTGAGCTATCGGGCCATTACATAAATAAGTCACTCAAGTCCTTCCTTCTCATATACACTGTTAGTGCAGTGGTTCATTCAATAAGAAAGCACACAGTGTTGTCCTCGGTGTAAATCACTCGGTGTCACTGGATGTAAATGGATGGCATCGGGCATATTGCATTGTAACTCCACTGTTATCTATGGCAAGTGAGTGATGACAATGTGAGTTCCGTGAATGTGTGATTTCAGTGGGGAAATCAAGGAAATAGTTAATACAATTCCGCGTCACATACTGCAAGTAAATTCGCCTTCCTCTTTGTATCCTCTGCAATTGGACTAGCTTCCAGGCAGTAGCAAAACCTTTCGAAGTGATTCCGCCAACACCCGCGTGCTGTGTCGAACTCGTTAAATTTAATGCCCATAGTACGAGTAACTGTTCAATTATCACTTTTAACTATATATTTCCTATATAACTTTTAAACCTTTTTCTCTAGTCGCCACTATTAAATACTTACAAAAACATGTTAATCGAATGTGCACAATCACTCTTCCAGGTTGACAGCTCCAGACTAACCATTTTCCAATGTACCCTCGCATAGGTACATAACAAACTTAATTTTAAATCTTTTAATGGTTGTGTTTTTAGTGGTTGTTAGTCATGCTTTGCTATTAGAAATTTGTATATATTTTCAGAGATGAGAAAGTGAGACCTAAGATCTTGCGCATATTCAAGATATGGGAGCAAAGGTCTGTGTATGATGATGAGTTCCTATCAGATCTGACTGGTTTACTCAGTGCTGGCTCTGTCAAGAAGACTGATGATGATCCTCTGGATTTTCAAGTAAGAATTGTAATTTTTAAGTTAACCCACTAAACACCCAGGCCCAATTTCTGGAAAATTAAAATTCTTCTTCTGTGCTTAGACCTGTAACAGAATTTTAGGCTGCTGTGACAATAGCCGGAACCAATGGCTTTATGTGCTCTCCAAAGTATGATACCACGCAGTTGTAAATAAAAAATAAAAGTTGTATTCATCCATCAAACTGGTTACTACCATAGCAATCATTGCTTAACTTTACCCATTTGGAATGGCTAGTTGTGCTATGAGCGATATCAACTGTGCTCACCACAATCAGTTATGGGCAGATTTTTTTTACTATTTTTTGTTTCACAGTTGAAGAGATTTTATTTAAAGAATCCTAACTTATCTTGTCTCTGTCTCTGTTCTATGTGACAGTGACATATGAAGCCGAAACTAACCAATTATCGCCCTCTGTATACCTCTCTCGATGTGCTTTATTTGCCGCTAGTATGTTGTCCTTGTTTTCAGCCTCAACAACTAGTAAATAAAATAAAACAGTGTCAAGTATTGGAGGCAGATACAGATCAAAGGCTGACTAAGATTCACGAGTATCCTTTAGACTTGAATGATGCTGACGCACTATGTGCTGGTCTAAAAGGTAATGTTCACTTTTCCTATTTACGTCTATGAAAATAATCTGGTATCCCTAAATTAGTAGTTTTTAACTAGCAACACACTTTTTGTCGTGTCGTTTTCCGCCATCCGTCGAAGGCGGTTCGGTTTTGTCGTAAAATATATTTTTCGTGCTTTACTAGCAATTTGTCGAGGGCTAAGCCCTACTTGTCGTTATTGTTAAACCAACTAGTGAAATATCGCGTGTGCGACCACCCGCACCCATCCAAGGCTGTGCAAAACCCAAATCATCACCCGGCGCAGGCGCCATACTGGTCAGGTAACCCAAGCTCATTCGGAGGTAAGCTAGCGAACCAAAGTTTAGTGGAAGGTACCAAACCACCAGCCCAAATCCACCTAAACGAATATCCTGGTGAGTTGCACAGATCCTAACTTTTCTCGTTTTCGTTTCCCCATTTCATTTGAATACAGTCCACTTATATCGCAACCTTTTTTCGTAAATAACAGCTTAATAATAACATTTTTTTGGTCCTTCAGCCGTATCTGTTGTAGTAGTGACCTATTTTCGTATTAATAGTGTTATTTAATCGAATTTTGTTAAAATTTGCATATTTATTAAATACCCTACACTTATTTTGTTAGCTTAAAAAATATCTACCGTCGGATGATTTATATTGAAAGTTGGTAGTAAATAGTAGAATTTAATTTAATTTGTTTGGTTGGTTGGCAAGTGTCAAAGTGATCGTCAGATTTAGTTGTCAAAGTTGTTGAAAGTCAAAAGTCACAATGACAGAACTGTCAGAATCATCGAAAGTTTGTGAAGAAGTTTCGGCTGATCCTAACCTTATTGCGCGTGATTATGCTATCATGCGATTGGATATGATTGACTATGACCAAGGCTTGGATTTGGCGGGCTATACGGAACGGGATTTGAATGAAATAGCGGCAGAGTTTCATGCGGCTCAACGAAATGTTATGTCGTCGTTACCGTCCAGCCATGCACGTAAAACAGAAGTGTCGGTCATCATCAAGTTTGAGAAAAAGTTTCGTGAAATCAAAAAGCGTTTATCATTGTGTAATGTGTCCGCGAATAACAATAATAAGGCTGTGAGTTCGTCGTCCCCTGTTTCAGCGAAATTACCGAAGTTATTGTTGAAAACTTTTGATGGTGAAGTAGAAAATTGGATTTGCTTTATTCAATTATTTGACTCTTTGGTTCACAAGAGGGATATGTCGAATGTGGAGAAGCTCCACTATTTATTGTCGAGTGTCGAAGGTAACGCCTATAATTTGATAAAAAACTTTCCCTTAACTGATGATAGTTATTTAGATGCATACAATACCTTGAACAAATATTATAACAGGAAGAGGCAGATTGCATTCACCTACTATGATAAACTTTTGAATTGTGAGTCTATCAAAGCTAAATCTAGTATAGAATTAGAGCGTGTTCACCGTACCTTTGCAGAAAACTTAGCAATTTTAGATAAATATCAGTTACCTGATAGAAATTTCATGCTGTTTCATTTACTATGGTCAAAGTTAGATAAGTTTACACGTGAAGCTTTTCAATTGGAATTTAATTCAGATGATATACCTAAGTTTGAACAATTGCAAAGTTTTCTTGAAAAACATTATCGTGCCTTGGATATTTCAAATATCAAACCTGGTAATAGTAGTAGGATGACTAGCAATAATATTAGAAAGGGAAAGTCCTCATCTTTTGTTGTGGCAGCTACCAATAATTGTTTGTGTTGTACTGGACAACATAGCCTTGACTCTTGTGACAAGTTTTTAAAATTATCAACTCAAAATCGGTTTGACTTTGTAAAAGAAAAGAAGCTTTGTCTGTTGTGTTTCTCTGCTTCACATTTAGTAAGAAATTGTCGTTCGGGTTATAAGTGTAACCAATGCCAATATTCTCATCATAGCTTGCTACATTTTGAACGGAAGACTTGCAACAGTAGTTCTGCTGATGATACCAAGAACCAAAATACAGTTTTAACATCAACAACAAAGAGTGACAATGTTTTGTTTGCAACTGCTAAAGTTTTGGTTAGGGACTGCCATGGTCAATTCAAACCTGCTAGGGTCTTACTGGACTGCGCAAGTGCTAGTAACTTTGTGTCGGAATCTTGTGCCCGGTCTCTAGGGTTGCCAATTACTAAAAGTCATCACTCGGTTAATGGTATTGGAAATGTTGTAGCAAACACACTGGGGTCATTGTCCTGTAATATTAAGTCAATGAATAGAAATTTTAGTATGGATTTGGAAGCTTTTGTACTACCATCAATTTGTTCGGATCAACCCACACAACAGATAGAGCCAGCATCATGGTCTCATCTTATTGGATTGACACTTGCTGATCCTGAGTTTAAGGACCCAGGACCTATTGATATGCTTTTAAATGCAGATGTTTTCTCGTCGGCGTTGCTACCTGGCTTGAAAAGGGGTAAACCAGGGCAGCCTAACGCACTCAATACCAACTTTGGTTGGATTTTGTTGGGTGGTTGTGACTCTAGATATCACACCACCAATTTTCGTTGTCGTAACCCCCAAAATAAAATTTGCTTTTTCGTGTCGAACTTGTCGTTGGATGACTCTCTCAAGAGATTTTGGGAAGTAGAGCAAGTTGGACCACAACCTAAAGTTTTGTCGAAGGAGGACCAACTGTGTGAGGATTACTTCACCCATCATCATAGTCGTACGGATGAAGGAAGATTTGTCGTTCCTTTACCTTTTATCGATCCCTTGAATAAACCGAATTTTGTAGAGTCTCGTGCTACTGCAAAAAGATTTTCATCAATTGAGAAGAAACTTCAATTGAACCCAGAATACAAAAGGGCTTATGTCTCGTTCATGAAGGACTATGAAGACTCCGGTCATATGGAAAAGGTAGAGCCACCTGTTGTCGATGATGGCCCCTTCTACTATATCCCTCACCACGGAGTATTGCGTCCGGAAAGTAAAAGCACGCCCTTACGCGTAGTTTTCGATGCGAGTTGCAGCGATCGTCAGCATCGTTCGCTAAATGATACTTTGTTGTCGGGACCAAAACTCCAAACAAATATTTTCGACTTGTTGATCCGCTTTCGCTGGCACGCAATCGTATTCACGGGCGATGTGAAGCAGATGTATCGGCAAATATTGGTGCCAGAGTCTGACGCTGATTACCAGCGCATCGTGTGGAGGCCGTCTGCTGATGAGCCTGTACAAGATTATAGGCTTCGTACCGTCACTTATGGAGTTTCATCAGCACCCTATCAAGCTCTCCGCACCATTGCTCAATTGGCTGAAGAGACTCGCACTGACCATCCTCTTGGCTCTGCGGTACTAAGTAGAGATATTTTCGTTGATGATGTCGTCAGTGGAGCTGACTCTATCAGTCAGGCTCTAGAGCTGAGATTGCAACTCACTCAAATTTTGTCGTCCGGTGGTTTTGATCTCCGGAAATGGACATCAAATCATAGAGATTTTTTCGTTGACCTTCCCTCTATCGATTTGTATTCTGAGGATTTCAAACGTTTCGAGGACGTTTCTGATGTTTCGCTAAAGATTCTCGGACTCTTGTGGTTTTCGCATTCGGATTTTTTTCGATTCAAGGTAGTCGTAGAGAATCGTAGGTGCACCAAGCGCACATTACTCTCGGAGCTCTCCCGCGTTTACGACCCGCTCGGTTTTCTTGGACCAATTACCTTCTACTTGAAGTATTTGGTACAGCTTTTGTGGATTTCAGGCGTCTCGTGGGATGATGATGCACCTGAATTTATTGTTTCAGAATGGATGCGATTCAAATCACAGTTGTCGTCGTTGTCATCTATATCCATACCACGTCGTATGGTGTCGTCATTTGTCATTTTACAAGTCCACGGATTCAGTGATGCGTCTGAACGTGGGTTCTGTGCCGTGACTTACGTGCGTGTTGTCGATGCAGAAGGTTCTTGTTCTGTATACTTTTGTTCCGCACGTTGTCGACTTGCACCTCTTCGTAAGCTATCGATACCCAGACTGGAACTCCAGGCTGCAGTTTTATTGTCTGACCTGATGACTGCTATCGTAGAAGCGCTCAGCCCGTTTCACGCAGTTCAAAATATCATCGCGTGGTCTGACTCTACAGTCGCCTTGTCGTGGATCAAGTCTTGTCCATCCAAATGGAAGACTTATGTGGCCAATAGAGTCAGCCACATCCAGGAAAGAATTGCCCCTGAGTTCTGGAGGCATGTGGGTACCTCGGACAATCCGTCAGATTGTGGTTCCCGAGGAACTCTACCTATCGATTTGGTAGAGCATGCACTTTGGTGGAATGGCCCAACCTGGCTGTCGAAGCCTGAGGTTGAGTGGCCTCCTTCGTCTTTCGCTACAAATTCTAGTGTTGTAGAGGAAGAGCAGAAGATTTATACTCTCGTTGCTTCGCTGGAAATTGATATAGTCGACCAACTTTTGAATAAGTTTTCGTCGCTCTCGATAGTCAAACGTGTCCTTGCGTGTGTTTTTCGATTTCTGCATAACTCGAGACCTAATCTCAATCCCAAACATGTCGGTGCTTTGACGCCTTCTGAAATCAAAAGGTCATTGATGTTTTTGATAAAACATGCTCAGCAAAGCGCATTTTCGATTGAGATAGAGAAACTTAGGGCTGGATTTCCAAACTCTCTTCCCAAGAGTTTGCGAAAATTATCGCCGTTTCTTGATACCGCGGGTCTTTTGAGGGTGGGCGGTCGCTTAGCTCACGCAGATTTAGATTTTGAAACAAAACACGCTTTACTTTTACCTCGTGACCATCGACTTACATTTTTAATTATCGACGACTATCATCAATCTTTCATGCACCCTGGTGCTCAAACTTTGCAAAATCTTCTTGCTCAAACGTTTTGGATTTTATCGCCCAAGCGAGCTATTCGTGCGGTCATTTCAAAATGTTTGAAATGTTTTCGAGTCAACCCTAAACCCGCTCCGGTTCCGCTTATGGGAAATTTGCCTTCATATCGCGTCAACCAAATCAAACCTTTCTCTACCGTATGTATCGACTACGGTGGACCTTTCGACATAGCTCTCGGTCGTGGCCGCGGAGTTAGAACATTTAAAGGCTACATTTGCGTTTTTGTGTGCACAAGCACAAAGGCTATTCACTTGGAATTGGCTTCGGAATTGTCAACAGAGGCATTTCTTGCTGCACTAAAGCGATTTATTGCGCGCCGTGGTCGTTGTAGCAAAATTATTTCGGACCAAGGCAGAAACTTTGTAGGTGCGAGTAATTATTTGGGAACTTTGATGAAAGATTCCGCTGAGTCGCAAGAAATAGAGTTTTCGTTTAGTCCTCCCGGAGGTCCACATTTCAATGGCCTAGCAGAAGCGGGTATAAAATCGGTTAAAACTCATCTCGCGAGAGTCGTTGGAACTCAGAGACTCACTTTCGAAGAATTTTATACTGTACTCGCACAAATCGAAGCCTTGTTAAACTCTCGACCACTGACACCCCTCAGCTCTGATGCAAATGATTTTTCGGCGCTCACTCCTGGACATTTTCTGACGCTAGAACCTTTGTCCATTCTTCCGGAAGAACAACTTGTTGATTTAAATATTAGTACTCTACATCGTTGGAAGCTACTTCAGAAAATGCACCAAGACTTTTGGCGCAGATGGCATCATGAATACATCCATACTCTACAGCAACGGCTGCGCTGGAATAAGATTCGCGGAGATACAGCTGTCGGTAATCTCGTTCTCATTGTAAATGAACAATGCCATCCGATGCAGTGGAAAATGGGTCGTATAGTTGCCCTGCACAGAGGAGCTGATGGAGTTTGTCGTGTCGCAACGGTTCGAACTGCGACAAGTGAGTACAAAAGACCGCTTGTCAAACTTTGTCCCCTGCCAACCTTTAACTAATTTGCTATTTCCTCCACATTTTTGTTTTGTAACTTTGTCGTTTTTAAATATTTATCGTTTAGTCATTCAGTAAATCCCCCTATTTCGCGTAAATGTGACCATTTAGGTGGGCGGAATGTTCACTTTTCCTATTTACGTCTATGAAAATAATCTGGTATCCCTAAATTAGTAGTTTTTAACTAGCAACACACTTTTTGTCGTGTCGTTTTCCGCCATCCGTCGAAGGCGGTTCGGTTTTGTCGTAAAATATATTTTTCGTGCTTTACTAGCAATTTGTCGAGGGCTAAGCCCTACTTGTCGTTATTGTTAAACCAACTAGTGAAATATCGCGTGTGCGACCACCCGCACCCATCCAAGGCTGTGCAAAACCCAAATCATCACCCGGCGCAGGCGCCATACTGGTCAGGTAACCCAAGCTCATTCGGAGGTAAGCTAGCGAACCAAAGTTTAGTGGAAGGTACCAAACCACCAGCCCAAATCCACCTAAACGAATATCCTGGTGAGTTGCACAGATCCTAACTTTTCTCGTTTTCGTTTCCCCATTTCATTTGAATACAGTCCACTTATATCGCAACCTTTTTTCGTAAATAACAGCTTAATAATAACAGGTAAGTTAAATTGTTTTTTAATATAATGTAATTTAAGTATAGATTTAATTGCTACCCCAACTCTGAAGGCTGCGCTCCTTAAATATAAATCTCTTTTTACGCACGTTGATTTGTGTGCGTTGCGCCTAATTTAAGAGGATGACTTTTAATAAATTACTGATTTCGTTAATATCATCGCGAATGTGGTTCAGTGGTAGCCCGTGCGACTTCCAAACCGACGCACGCTGAGTAAGTAGTTAGTGGCTACATAATAAGTAAGTAATAAGTAATTTATTGCTGGGTATTAACCTTGCCTTCTGAACTGTAGGTTGTGGGTTTAATACAAATATATGTGCGATGAACATCAATGTTTGTTCTATGGCTGGGTGTTATACTGTATTCTAAGTATGTATTTTTAAACAAAAAGTATATAAGCTTGTTTTTTTTTTCTTGCAACAACTCAAAACTACTTAGCGTCTCTGTTTCTTGAAAAGTTTGATTGTGGAGTTTTCAAGGCAAGAACGAACTGGCATCTTTTAGGCAAGAATGTTCAATTCAATTCAATTCTATATTTGCATGATTATGGGTACTATATAGATGATAACAATAATAGTTTGTTTCTCCATGTTCTGCCGGAATGGCATGCACAAAAATTTTTACAATTATTACACATAGGATTAAAACTAAAATAAAAATGATCTAAATTAAGCATTACTTAAATATGTTCCGTCGTCGACAGCATTGCCATTTACCATCTGGTGAGACAGTGGTCAAATGCAAGCTTGTCAAAGTAAAAAATCCCATTACGACCAACCCGATAAGACGGTATGGTCCCATGTACTTGTAGCTTCCTAAACCGCGGAGTGAGTCACGTATAGTTTGTACCCTGGAAAAAGATAGGTAAGATACTATTTTGCGAAAAACTGTAGTTCAAGCCGCGTGCAGCCTTTAGTCAGGGTTCGAAATTATCAAGAAAATTACGCTTCTTGATAATTATCCCAATTTTTTTGACTTCGTGCAAATAAAGTATGCCCATATTGGATTTTTCTTACTAGGCTTTTTTCAAATTTAACGCAACACAATATACTGAACAAACCAAATAACTCGTATTCACTCAACATTGCATAGATCCGAACTGAATTTTTACGGTAAGGGGAATCCCCGCGGCGGCACGGTCGCGGTACCTTGACATTTCGTGCTTTCGGGTATACGCAAGTGCGGAAATACACGTTATTATCAATCGATAATTATTCATCTGTAGTTATCACGATAATAGGCTATTTGACTACTATTAAAAATGAACAAGGAAATATTATTTTCATAAAGTAGGTTAAGCATGAATGTAATCATTGTAAAAATAAGTAAAATCGGTAAATTAATTACGGAGTAGTACGCTTTTAAAGTTTCATCGCCTGTCCCTTTCTCGCAAAACAGAGATCGTGTTGAGCTTCCTCACAGCTACTATGAAGGCATGGCTTGTGACGTCACATGCCAAAAATATTGTATGTAGAGCTACCACAGCTTAGTGATGAGTTACTGTGAGGACTGGTAACTGACGTCACTGCGTGTTTGAGTTGTCTCTTTCTATTTCTGTATTTTAAAATGCCTGTAACTTAGTCATTTTTTGAGATATTCAAGTTTTGTTTTCACAGTTATCTATTTTTTGAGGTATATTATTTATGTATGTAATAAAAATATAGTAGTCAAATAGCCTATTATCAATGATAATTATCCTTTCGAACCCTGCATCTAGTATAATGATAGTCATGATGTAATTTGACTTTACAGAGAGATGCCTCAAAGAGGATGTTGAAAAAGAGTTGGCAGAAGGAGTGGCCTGCGTTGAAAGGTACTCGCAGGCGTTGCAAAGAGAAATAGTTGCAAGGGAAACTCTGCTAGCATTGTTGTCATCAGCAAATCATTACTATTCTACACAGCGGGGCGAGGTCAAAGTTGTGGCTTATGTGAGTATTTAGTATTACTTGTTTCTCGTATTTTAAATCAACTTCAAACAAGGAGGAGTTTCTCAGTGTGGTTATATTTATATAACTTGGTCCTTTTTAACATTATGAGTTCAAGTTGTGAAAGCTTAAAAAGTGTTATTTATGAACTGATTTGGAACATTTTTATCTGAAAGGACATACTTTCATATTGGTCCCATAGAAATTTCATCAAAATCGGTTTAATAGTTTGGTTTTTCAATCAAATTCAACTAGAAAAAATATTGAGATGATAATATTTCATCCAAGTATTTTTTCAGTATCATAAAAAACGCTAAAAAATAGCAAAAATAGGATTTTTTTTAAAGGAAATGATATCTTATTACTTTGTCAATCAACAGTCAAAGTGGAGTTTTAGAGAGAAAAAAAAGTCATCAGAATTCAGTAATTTCTATATCTGTGGGCCATGAAGTCCAACTAAAAACTTTAAATTTAAAAATTAATAAATAATGTTGAGTATACATTATTTATTAATTTTTAAAATTAAAATATGAGCATGATTTCTATTCCTTTACAGGCATACAAAAACTTTGGCGCCCGAGTGAGAGCCCTAAAGCGGAAACTTGATGAGTTGACGCCTTCGTTACCCAACTCAGCGCCTTCGCCCCCGGCAAGGGATGAGGATGTTCCATCCCCTGGACCTGATGAGGACATTGACCTTCCAGCGCCAAACGATACTAATGAAGGAGATGATGATAGTAAGTATCCATGTATAGCTGCTATGATGACCATGATGATGATGAAGCTATTTAGATGACCATAAATTGTAGATAAGGAGCAGGATTTAGCAGCAGTGGAAACACCGTGTTTTGAGTATTCCATGAAAAGTATTTTACTATCAAACATACATATTCAAGATTGGTCTTGTAATCAAGTAAACAACATTTGTCTGACGATCGAACACTAAGTTCTTTTAAACTCAAAAATCTACATCTACAGACAATATACAAATAAGTTTGTATATCCAGCATAAATAGATGGTACACAGTCATTTCCATGTGCATAGATGATATGATAGCAATTTCAGTATACATGGATGTTTTGATGGCCATGTAAATGTACATGATGCTATAATGTCTATGTACATAAATGACCTGCTGGTGACCATGTCAATGTACATGATGCTAAATCAATGTCAAAGTATTTCTTGCAAATAGGCTATCAGGACTTTTATAAGTCAAAATTATATTAGTTAAAAATAAATTATTGTACTAAGCATATAAGATTACAAAGTGCTTATTGTCAAATATTATATAGGAAACCCATCACAATATGTGTTTAAAAAAAGTTTTTCTCACTACTGGTGCGAGCAATCTGGCACAATGGAGAACAGAGAAATCTGAATCTGAAGCTTCGATTACACCTGTAAAGAAGCTACAAGAAAAAGCTAAAATTATTTATGTACATAAATGCCATGATGGCCATGTCTATATACATGATGCTATAATGCCTATGCACATAAATGCCATGATGGCCATGTCTATATACATGATGCTATAATGCCTATGCACATAAATGCCATGATGGCCATGTCTATATACATGATGCTATAATGCCTATGCACATAAATGCCATGATGGCCATGTCTATATACATGATGCTATAATGCCTATGCACATAAATGCCATGATGGCCATGTCTATATACATGATGCTATAATGCCTATGCACATAAATGCCATGATGGCCATGTCTATATACATGATGCTATAATGTCTTTGCACATAAATGCCATGATGGCCATGTCTATATATATGATGCTATAATGCCTATGCACATAAATGCCATGATGGCCATGTCTATATACATGATGCTATAATGTCTATGCACATAAATGCCATGATGGCCATGTCTATATATATGATGCTATAATGCCTATGCTATAATGGCCATTGAAACTCTTCTTTATATTCTACTAGCTGCGCCCCGTGGTTTCACCCGCATAGTGAAAATCTAATTCCGCTCAACTTTCGTAATTTTTTCTTTCACAAGTACCTTCTCCTAATAATAATAAACACAACAAAAAAGAATTAGCGAAAATATTCCATCGGTTCACGCGTGTTGCGATGGCCAAGGGAAATAGAGGTTTATTTTTATATATACACGGTGGAATTGAATTCGCTCTTTTCCTTAAATATATGTACTCAGACCATGTTATAGAATATTCGTACAAGGTCCAATTTAAAAAAAAATGGTTCTGTTTTAGTATTTACTGCCTTCTAAAATAACTGCATGACAGCCGAAATGTCTATTTAACGGCACACACAGCGCGGGCACCGGCTGAGTGCTTTGTAAATGTTTCGTAGGCAATAAAACACCTGCTTCGTTCAATGTCGCAAGGCTTTTCTTTAGAATTTAAATTTGCAATTATTTGATAATACCTAGATTTAAGTATTATTTCATAAGTACATTTTTTAAATTAGTTATATGGGAGCGTTCTATAGCATGGACTGAATACGTACATTAAAGGAAAAGAACGAATTAAATTCCACCGTGTAAAGATTTTTAGTATACCTGAATTTTATTTCTTTTCAGTCGCATACAACATCGACCGGACGTTCAATTCATCATTGGCTGCGGACGGATCGCTATATAACCTCGGCCTGTCTTCTTTCCTTACGTCAGACAACCCGATGGCGCTTTTCACAGAAACCAATGACATTACTAGCTGTAAGTACATTTTATTTATGTATGTGATCGTTGGTCGTTATTCTATTTTAATTTATTGATTTATTGGAAAACCAAAAGCTTATTTAAACAAAATTATACATCAATTTAACTGTGGACAGTCAATTATAGGTTCACACGAGTAGATCTAATTATAGTTATAAATGTGATAAAATGGTGTTGTCCTGAGTGTCTGACAGACGACGTGCAGTCAGCCCCAAAAGGATCAAAGCGTCTAAAATAGCTAAAATCATCTGACGATATTTATTTCTTTTATATGTATGTAATCAAAGTAAGCATAATAAATATTGCTTGAGGCATCCAACATAGTCAATATAAGTTCGCAACACAGTTTTCTATTTTATATAATCTGTCAGAATGTTCATTAACATGTAGGCAAATAAATAGTTCATCTGCTATAAGAAAATTGTAATACAAGCCCCATTAAATCGGAAAAGATTTTATATTGCTGTCTTACTCATACAAATTTTCACCGTAATTGTGGAAGCGGGAAAACGTTATGGCGCGTGTTACGCCGGATAGTTTTCAATAATTATAGTTTTAATGCTTGCATCTTTGTTACTTGTTTTTTTTTAAATTCGTGGGTAGTTACAACATTCTTGCATTTCAGCTAATAAGATAGAAGTAATAAATTCAAGGCCAAACGAAAAGCAAGATATGACCATTTTAAACGAGTTTTTGAAAACTTTAACCAATGATAGTAACCAGGCTACATCTGATAATAACTCGGGTGAGTAACAAACATAAATGAAGCCAATAGCATCATACCTTTTGTTTGTACTCTCATGTTAATCTGTTGCCAAGTATACCACTGTTATAAGGCTCGGACTCCACCAAAGCGGAGATGTGTTAGAAACAAACAACAACATTTCGTGACGTCACGATGTGGATAAAACGAAATACTATTGGTTGTTTCTACACATCTCCGTTTTGGTGGAGTCTGGGCTTTAAACACCTAATTTGACAGCTCTAAAACGGACTGTCCCATCTTATATACTCTGAAATGAAAAGTACCACACTAGTTTTAGAACTCATTTGTATCACAGAATCTAAACCGTTATTTTATCAAATTGTCACTAATTTACCCTATCTTGCATTACTTTTGGCTTTTTCTACATTTAATTATTATTTTTATATGCACTTGTTTCACCTAAGAAAGTTTTAGAGTACTGAGTTTTTATCGATATTCTAGTGTATTTAGCCAGTGTCAAGTAAGTGATAATTTATCAAGTTAATATTTCACGCAAATATATGTCGAGTCACAGTCCAAGTCATCAAGTCATAGACTTACTCCTAGTAAAGTGGGGGCAACTTTACTAGAAGCGTCTATAGAGTTTTGGAAACGACACGAAAAGAAACGTTTCACCATCATTATACCACTTTCCCACACTCATGCCTGTAGTCCAGCACTTAACGAATAAAACACCACCAATTTTATGTTAGTGAACACTGAAAATAACACAAGTTTTGAAAAATAATACAATGGGGTGAAGCGATCTTTCCCGTTTTCCCGCCAAAACTTTATATTGTTATTATTATTAAATGACTGAGTGAAGGTGTGTGTAGTTGTGCGTACTGACCGAATATTCCACACATTGGTACATGAAATATTTAACGTTGATACCGTTTTATCACATTACAGTGGTAAGCGGAACGATGTCCCAAAAGTCTCAAGACACCCTGCCTGGGTTAGACCTGCTAACACCTGAGAGCACTGGCAACCCAGCACCACCAATTTCATTCTATGGCAGTATGGACCAGATTAATGGTAAGTTTCTATCTATATAAGTAGATGCTATCGAGACACACAATTTCTATAGATAATGTAATATCTTAGTTTTAATTGTATTTTTCTATCGATGTCGTTATCGATATCGATACTTCCCATCGATAATATAACATGTCTACTTACATTTTCAGTTTCTATCGATTTGATAGTTGTTATTGATATACGATTTCTATAGTCCTCATATTATCTATATTTTAATGATGCGATATTTGCTAATGACACCGATTTTCGACACCTACATGTCATAATATTAGGGATGGGGTACGGTTTTGAAGGGGCTATTGCTGTTGGCCTCTACCGACCTTTACAGCGTCACCGGGCCTGAGGCCAGGCGCTTAAGGCGCCCATCCATGAGATTGGGTACGGTCGTCGATAAACTTATCGATTAAAATTAAATTTGTCGTTTTTCCCACCTTACTTTCAATATCAAGAAATCATATAGGTAGCGGCACGAAAGTTTAGCGCTGAGCGAAATATGGAAGGGAGGTCTGCGCATGAGTACTGGCGCGCGCGCAAACCTTGGGACGTAATACAACCGCTAGACAACACACGCCATTTCGTCCCTCTAGCCTCCTGCGATACCTAATTTTTAACTTCTGCGCAATGACGCTTAGCGCTAAAGTTTCGTGCCGCTACTAATACTTAATTATTAATATTTAAATTTCAATATTAAATCTATATTTTTATAGAAGCGCATAATCCTAATATTAAATGGCCTATGACCATATGACCTGCACTGACTTTCCGCATACGGTATTTTGTGCATCGCATAGGATGTTTTGTATATAAGTATTATAAACAGCTTTTTTGTTTTCCCCAATGGCAAACTAGGAGTTACGATCCAATCAACGGAATCGTTTAAAATTCTAGGCAATAATACTCCCACTAGCGGTATGTATTGCATGGATCAGTTTATTTATTAGCAAATGATAATGGAAGGTTAGGGATGGGATATCGATGACGATAAAAAATGTTACCGTTTTAAGCATAAGTCATAACTGCAACTGAACGGCCGGGACGATTAATAACAGGCGATCGTCTAGCTCGTCACATTGTTGTCAATGTAGGGGCAATCCATAAATTACGTTACGCGTTAAGGAGGGAGAGAGTGTCAGCGAAGTGTGACATTGTATGACAAGAGATGGGAAGGGGTACCAAATTTTTCGACATCACATTTTTCAAAATATAATATTTTATTTCTAAGTATTACAACACTAAATTTTTTTAGAAACTGACGTGATTAGTATTCATAATTACAACTAGTACTCATTAGACTATAATAATAATATGTGTGGACATCTCACACAACGCCATCTAGCCCCAAACTAAGCAAAGCTTGTACTATGGGAACCAGATAACTGATACAATACTTAAATAATTTTTGTTTGTACATAGAATACCATATAACACCCAGACACAGAACCTATGTTCATCACACAAATGTTTGTCCTGGGTGGGAATCGAACCCACAACTCACAGCTTAGAAGGCAGGGTTACTATCAACCGAGCTATCGAGCCAGTCAAAACTATATCGCGAGTGTTAGCCGTGTACTAATTGTAATTACTAAATTTAATTTCATACATTTCTAAATTTAAAATGGCAAAATATGTGACATTACTTAGGTAGGGGGTCTCATAAACGTGACCAAATGTGACAAGGACGAGGAGGGGTCAATAAATGATTAAATTCATGTGACGTAATTTATAGATGGCCCCATATGAATATTATAAATGTACATTTAAAGAATAAAATTACGTCCAATTATTTGTATATTTAAAAAACAATCGAATATCAGATTCAATGGCCCATCGTTAATGACCACCAAAGACGTTATTAATTTTTTTGATGTTTTTTCATTTTCCTTTCTTTTGGTGAGTTGATTGTAACTGATAGCTAGACATTTCCGAGTTTGCCAGTTTGCCATCAGTAATGCCGATTAAAACAACAATTTGAAGTATATGCTTGTCTCGCTCACATGTATACATGTACTGTGTACGTGTCTCACGTTCCTAACATAGTAGTGTCGAAGGCAGCTAACCTCGGTTGGCGCAAGTCTCTTAAGAAATTATTTTATTGCTATAAACATTGCTTGCGAGTTCGTTTTAGTAGTAAAATTGCATGTTGTATGTTGGCTTGGAGATGAAGCATGGGTTGCAAACTATAAGACTATAGTTTTATTATGGAAACTAACGTGGTTTTCACACATTTTGTATTATTTGTACGGGATTTACTCACGTTTAAAATTGGCCGGACTATCTGACTATAGTTTCAACTGCATTTGGCAGTCGGATAGTCCGGCCAATTTTAAACGTGAGTAAATCCCGTACAAATAATACAAAATATAAGACTATAGGTCTACAGCATGCGCACCGGGCCGTGTCCGCAGCAAGAATAATCCGTAGTATACCGAACGCTCGCATTTTGTAGCCAGATGGGTGGGGGAGCGATGACAGTTACCGGTGTTGCCACTGTAATAAATTTAAATACTTGCACAGGGTAAATTACGGTACTGCCCGCTGCGCATAGAGTTTACAACTGGGCGTTGCCGCCGTTATGTACATTTTTTCGTTGTTTGCATACGCTATGCATACAAATAGTTCTCTGTAATTTGAAAGACGTACTACTGAGTTTTGATTTCGAATTGACCATGTTATGGACATACCAGTACTAACGTAATTTTTTTTCTAAAACTATTGTGGCGTGCTAGCCCACGAAAAAGTTTACATACCAGTTTAATAGAGAACTTTTCCAGCTAGTTGCTAGGGGCAACGAATGTTGTTGATATAGACTTCACATTAGAGAAAATTTTATTTTCCGCATTTTGGTTTTTGTAAATATCTTTTTAATTAATATATCGTATACAAAGTCAATCGGCATATCATTAATTCAGCAAACCCATGGACCTCCTTCTATTACAACAAAAGTGTATCTAACTTCGCTTTACTGGTGACCTGTTTTGAACCGAAAGTCCACGTTTGCAGTAAATGTGTGTGATTTTGATTTTGTTGCTGATTGCGATAATTCTGATACTGATTCACATAAAGATGTCGCTCTCAACCGATAAGAACGAAGATATTTGTCGTGTGGGCGTGCGCATTCCGCCGTTTTGGCCTGAAAAGCCGGCCATTTGGTTCGCGCAGATCGAGGGCCAATTCGCGATATCGAACATTACTACGGACAATACGAAGTTTTTCTACGTTATCGGCCAACTAGACCCGCAGTATGCTTCTGAGGTGGAAGATATAATCATCAACCCGCCCGACACCAACAGGTATGAAAAATTGAAGTCGGAACTTATCAAACGACTGTCCGCGTCACGAGAAAAGAAGGTCAAGCAATTACTTATGCACGCAGAACTTGGAGACCGTAAGCCATCTCAGTTTCTAAGACATTTGCAACATTTGGCTGGACCTGGAGTTCCCGAAGATTTTCTACGTACTATATGGACCAGTCGCCTACCAAGTAGCACGCAAACGATAATCGCTTCGCAGATGATGTCTTCACTGGAAGCGCTCGCAGATCTCGCTGACCGCATCCATGACGTTGTTTCGCCTACAGCGCACGTAGCATCAACATCAAGTGTCATACCAGGAAGCTCTTTAGAAGCCATGAACCAACAGATTGCTGAACTTACCAAACAAGTGCAAGCTCTAACTGCGCAGGTGAACCGGCATTCACGTGCACCGAATCGTTCAAACAAGAAAACGCGCGGTCGTTCTAGCTCCACACGATCACAGTCGAACTATAGAAAATTTCCTGTGTGCTGGTATCATAGTAAGTTCGGCAATGAAGCAAGTAAGTGCGTAAAACCATGCGACTACCATGCGGGAAACGCGAACAGCAGTCGGTAATGGCGACGACCGATTGCCAAACTTCCGGTCGCCTATTTGTCACGGACGGCGCTACGAAGATGCAGTTTCTCATCGATACTGGCAGTGACGTATGTGTCTTCCCCCGATCGGCACTCAAGGAACGTCGTGAGAAAACAAATTATGAGCTGTGTGCGGCAAACGGTACACCCATTTCTACTTACGGCTACGCTCATTTAGTGCTGAACCTAGGCTTGCGCCGTGACTTCACTTGGCGATTCATCGTAGCGGACGTTACAAAGGCCATAATAGGTGTAGATTTTTTATCATTTTACAACCTCATCGTGGATTGTCGAAATCAACGTTTAATCGACAACACTACAAGCCTTACGTCCCCAGCTTCACCTGCACAGTCAACTGGGAACATTTCATCGGTAAAAGTTATTTCTGGAAATTCCGTATATCATAACATACTAAGCGAATACCCTGAGATTACTAGACCTTCCGGTGTCCACCGTGTTCCGAAGCATAATACCATGCATCATATACAAACTACTGCAGGGCCGCCAATAAGCAGCACACCACGAAGACTAGCACCGGATAAATTAAAAATCGCAAAAGACGAATTTGCAGATATGTTGAGGAACGGAACAGCCAGACCTTCAAAGTCACCATGGTCATCACCACTTCATCTTGCGCCTAAAAAAGATAACGGCTGGCGTCCATGCGGTGACTACAGAATGCTCAACGCTAGAACCGTACCAGACAGCTATCCCATTCGGCACATACATGACTTTGCACATTGTCTCTCCGGCTGTCAAGTATACTCGGTTATCGATCTCGTAAAAGCTTATAATCAAATTCCTGTCTGCCCTGAGGATATTCCGAAGACCGCAATCACGACGCCGTTTGGTTTATACGAATTTCCGTTCATGACGTTCGGACTACGTAATGCCAGCCAAACGTTTCAACGATTTGTGGACGAGATGCTTAGGGGCCTTGAAGAGTTCTGCTTCCCGTTTCTGGACGATTTTTTGATCTTCTCACCTGATCAGGAATCACACAAGAAGCACCTTCATCTGCTCTTCAACAGACTCAAGGAATACGGCATGGTAATCAACACGAACAAGTGCATATTCGGTGTATCAGAGGTAACGTTTTTAGGACACAGCATCTCAGCAGCTGGGACTAAACCATTACCATCGAAGGTAGAAGCGGTTGCGAATTACCCACCACCGAAAACCGTCAGAGAACTGCGAAGATTCCTAGGAATGGTGAACTTTTACAGAAGGTTTATTCATGATGCAGCGCGGCATCAAGCGCCTCTGAATGCACTGCTCACAGGATCAGTTAAAGGTTCACATCCCGTGCATTTATCAGAAGAAGCTACTAAAGCATTCATCACCTGCAAGGAAAGTCTCTGCCAAGCAGCACTACTCGCTCATCCAGACTGCCAAGCGAAGCTCGCTATAGTCACCGATGCTTCAGACACAGCAATGGGCGCAGCTTTACAACAGCATAAAGACGGCATGTGGGAACCTTTAGCATTTTTCTCTCGAAAGTTTTCACCATGTCAACAGAAATACTCGCCTTACGATAGGGAACTTCTCGCCATCTACGAAGCAATAAAATACTTTCGTCACATGGTGGAGGCGAGAGACTTTATTATTTACACTGACCATAAGCCCATAACTTTCGCATTTCATTCACGAAAAGAAAAGTGCTCACCAAGACAGTTCAGACATCTGGATTTTATTTCACAGTTTTCTACAGATATCAGGCATATTTCAGGAAAGGATAACGTTGTGGCTGACAGTTTATCACGCATCGAAGAGATTACTCAGCCCATCGATCTATCCAAGCTTGCTCAAGCACAAAGCACAGATCCTGAACTAGAACAACTTTTGGATAGCGATACTTCTCTGCGCTTGACAAAAATCAAACTGCCTGGATCTCACACAGAAATCTATTGTGACAAGAGCAGCAATGTGGCCAGACCTTATGTGACCAAAGACATGCGACGGCAAGTATTCAAAAACTTGCATTCTTTTAGCCACCCTGGCACAAATGCGACGACGAAACTGATATCGGAACGCTATGTATGGCCTACTATGCGAAAAGATTGCAGAGAGTGGACTCGTTCCTGCCTAGCATGCCAACGATCAAAAATAACACGTCATGTCTCATCTCCATTAGCATCATTCAGCTTACCTCGAGCCAGATTCATGAAAATCCACATAGATTTGATCGGACCTTTACCTCTCTCACAGGGGTATCGTTACTGTCTCACATGTGTAGATCGCTTCACACGATGGCCCGAGGCTATACCATTACAGGAGATAACAGCTGAAACAGTGGCAAAAGCTTTAGTTCACGGATGGATATCCAGATTCGGCTGCCCTGAAGATATCGTCACTGATCGTGGTCGACAGTTTGAATCAGAACTTTTTAAGCATCTGTCCCACATCATCGGATTTCAACGCAGACGAACTACAGCCTACCATCCAGCATGCAATGGACTCGTCGAAAGATTCCACAGACAGCTTAAAGCCGCTATTACATGTCACGCGACCAGCAGCTGGCTTGAAACACTTCCACTTGTACTACTGGGAATCCGGGCGGCATTTAAGGAAGACTTACAAGCGACTCCAGCTGAACTCGTATATGGAGAGACACTACGACTCCCAGGTGACATTTTTTGTCAATCGGCTGATGGCACAGAGGACTTGACAGTATACACTGAAAGACTGCGCACATTCGCCAAAAATTTGTTGCCATTACCAACTTCTCACCATGGGAATAACCGCTCCATATTCATTTTCAAAGATTTAGCAACAGCATCCCACGTCTTTCTAAGAGATGACACCTCGCACCCATCTTTTCAAGCAGCTTACACAGGCCCGCATGAGGTGATAGAACGAGGGGATAAAGTTTTCAAGCTCCGCATAAAAGGCAAAGAAGTCACTGTATCAGTCGACCGCATTAAACCTGCCTACATACTTCGTGAGTTGGACCATTCTCCCGCCGTGGCAGCACCTGAGACCCGAGACGCTCCAGTGACCACCACTCGATCAGGACGAACAGTGCGTTTTCCAGAATATTATCGCCCGTAGGACGGTCTCTGGAGGGGGGTGATGTGGCGTGCTAGCCCACGAAAAAGTTTACATACCAGTTTAATAGAGAACTTTTCCAGCTAGTTGCTAGGGGCAACGAATGTTGTTGATATAGACTTCACATTAGAGAAAATTTTATTTTCCGCATTTTGGTTTTTGTAAATATCTTTTTAATTAATATATCGTATACAAAGTCAATCGGCATATCATTAATTCAGCAAACCCATGGACCTCCTTCTATTACAACAAAAGTGTATCTAACTTCGCTTTACTATTATTATTCCAGAAGGTAATTCTACGTATCAGGGCGAAAAAAAAAACATAAAGGCATGATAAGTAGATGCTCTGTATTCAGTCGCAGGTTTTAGATGTAAGATTTTAAGGATGTTATCACAAATAATTTTTTAGTTCACGCACGAATGTAATATACTTTAGTTGCAATTTTCTCTAGAATGGACATCATTTCATTTTTTTGGAAGGTACCGAAATTCGAAAATGATTTCTAGATAAATCTATAAACCGCTCACTTAGCAAATATCACCAGATTTTTCTTATTCAACATTTCTCAAGTTATTAATAAAAAAAAATTGTTTATCCACGTGTGAAGCCTAATTTATATGATTGCCTTAAAAAGCGAATTGTACAATTTTAAATGTTGATTAAAGAAATAATTTAAAAAATGGTTATTTTTGAACTAAGTTTTAATAAAACCAATAACAATTAGCCGTAAAAATTTCTGTTCATTATTCCGGCCATTTCTTTGTTTTAATGGTAATAAAGGTTAATTAAGTCATATGATATCTGAAAAGTTATAGTTGTAATAGAACAGTTGTTACGTATTTTAGACGAACCAGAGCAGCCTTATCATCCGGAATCTGCCAATCCATGGAGTACTAGCAATTGGACTGTACCAGTAAGTCAAATGAACTACCTCTTTAGTAGGATAAAAAAGTGAAAACCATTTAGACTATGCCAAGTAATACTCATGGATTTTTGTTTACTATCAATAATGAACAGGTGAACTATGCAAATCTTTGGTTAACTAGAGATCAAAGTTGGTTTGCCTCATACTTGAAACGCCTACAGTACAGTCAGTTTCCTGGGATGATCTGATCAACGTCGATAAATGAGGGTTTGACCCGTATGTCTGTGTCTGTGGCTTTATAACTCCAATTTTATAGTTCTTATGTACCTGGATCTCCCAAGGATAACATAACATTACAAATGCTCAACTAAGTGTCATATTGTTCACAAATTGTTAATTTCAAAACACTATTTAGTTTACATCGTAAAGTGAGCTCTGCCTTTTGTTTTAGTAATTAAACTGTGTTGCAAAAAGCAGGGTGTTCCCGTTAATGATCTAAAAGTTTTAGAATATTAATCCAAATAAGTTTTCCTTTTTTCTATTCTCTTTTGATCTATGACAGCTTATTTTTTTTATTTTTTATTTTATTTTTTGGCTCCACACTTTTGTGTATTTAGCCAGTGTCAAGTTATTGATAATTTTTCAAGTTAATGATATTTCACGCAATTATGTGTCAAGTCGCAGTCGAAGTCATCAAATCAAGTCAGTCTAGTCAAAGTCATACTCCTAGTAAAGTGGTGGCAATTTTACTTGAAGCTTCTATGGAGTTTTGGAAGCAACATGAAAAGAAACGTTTCACCATCATCATACCATTTTCCCACATTCAGGCCTGTAATCCAGCACTTAACGAATAGAATGCCACCAATTTTATGCACTAACACTGAAAATAACACAAGTTTAGGAAAATAATACAATGTGGTGATGCAATCTTTTTCGCTTTCCCGCCAAAACTACAACAACTTATTTGGATTAATATAATACTCATGGTGAACATTCATAATGTTCACTCTTAGGTCAATGTCACACAGACTTTTCGTAAATACTAAATTCTGTCATGTAATATATTCAATGCATGCACTTTATTTTGAAGAGTAACATATATCTCTATATTTGTACCCTAAGAGTAATTTTCGAGTTATTTAATTTTAGTTTTCATGACCATCTTACCATGTTTTTGACAATTCAAATATCATCAGGCGGTAGAACGTGTACTGCTGAACGTAGCCCTCCCATACAACGCCACTTGGGACGCTTATCATAATAGGCCGACTTCGTCCTACAATAATTTAAATCAGTCAAGTACTCTATTCAAATATAAATTGTTGTGTGTTTAGACGGCAGTGCCGCCGCCGCCGGCAATGCCCCCGCTTCTGGGCTCTCGGTTCGATACACCAGAGTCGCCGCCGCATCTTCCTCCGGCGCCCGTCTCTGAACCCATCGTCTACCCTCCACCCGTACGTATACTTTATTCCTAGATTTAACCGCCGACAGCAAACAGCGGTCACCCGTCCATACGGTGACTGCAGTAACACCCCAAAGAAGCACTTAGTGAATAATCCGTTTATTCTTTGTTTGACTTAGATTTGATTTGAGTAATTGGCTAGGTGCTTGGCTTGGCTAGCATGATACACCTTCGATCGCATCGTCACTTCCCATCAGGTGAGAGCGTGGTCAAATGCTAGACAAGTTTGAAGTAAAAATAATAAAAACTATATACACACAAACAATTCAGACTTGACTAAACATGTAGACGTGTCTAAAAATTTAGACTTCTCTAAAATATAGACTTGACAAAATGTAAATATACCCAAAAATGTTGGCTAAAATGTTGACTTACCGAAAATATAAGAACGTAAACTTGAATTAAAATGTAGACTTAACTAAAAATGTAGACGACTAAAACTGTAGATATGACAAAAAATTTGGTCTTTACTAAAAATGTAGACTTGACTAAAACGCTAATCGCGGGAAGCAAACATTGAATTAAAAACTCTTAACTACAACAACTCTTAACTACAATTCAAATAAAAACTCTTGTTTACAGGAAATAATACCAGCAGTGGATGTTGACCATAGAGGCATATTGCCGCCTCCACCGCCACCACCCGTCCTACCTTCATTAGGACGTAAGTAACACACAATACTTACTAGTTTATACAAATACTGACTTTGCTACGACGCAATAAACTTCAAAGACGTAGCAAGTACACTCCATAGTGTCTAAAAGAATATAATACTGGTACTGCCAACATATTAAAATCATTGCAGAATTTTAAAACAATTAAATACATATTTAATTTACATATTTCAAATTATAAATATCAACCAAAATTTTTTATCAAATAAAATATAATGTAATTAAATTGAATTTGATATTTTTAAACGTTGCTTTAAATTGTTATCATTTCGTCATCTTTGAATTTCTATCAATTTTTTTTGTAATTTTTTGTGATCGTAATCTATTTGTTTACTCTTGTCTCTGAGTTAAATAACGGACTATAGGTAAACGGATTATTTTAAAAAATTAAGCAAGATTAAACATCTTCGTACATGGTAAATATATATATTTATCAGTAGCTCTGCCTTCTGAACTGTGGGTTGTGGGTTCAATTCCCACCCAGGACAAAGATTAGTGTGATGAACATATGTGTCTGTTCTGTCTGGTGTTATATATTATTCTATGTATATATTTACAAACAAAAAGTATCTAAGTATTATATCAGTTATCTGGTTCCCATAGTACAATCTTTGCTTAGTTTGGGATTAGATGGAGCTGTGTGAAATGCCCACCAATTTATTTATTATTTATTTACTTAACGAGCTTCTGCCGGGGCGTGGCCTATAGGAAAATAATTTAGCCACCCATTTCACCCTCTTAGTGGTGGAACTTCGAAAAACCCTTTCTTAGTGGATACCTACACTTTACAAAGAACACACTCTCCAAATTTCAAGCCTCTAGGACCAGCAGTCGAGGCTGTGCGTAGATATATAAGTCAGTCATTCAGTCAGTCAGAACTTGGAATTTTATACGTATAGATGATTTTGTATTTGTGATTTTTAAGATGAATGTTTATTTAAGCTGGTAAATCTAACATTACAGCTATAGAAGATGTAGATCACAGGATGTTGCCGCTGCCGCCGCTACCGCCGTCCACAACTGTTGCGGCTATCAGACACCCTGTACATCAGAATCAAGGTAATGTCACAATATAACAACTTGCTTCAAACAAAATAAAAATTGCCACTATACACAGATAATAAACACAAAACGAGGCTTAAACTAGTACTACATAATATTTATTGATTTTAGTCATGTTTCTTGGCCAAAATACTAGGCATAGGCCTTGGAATGTAGAGCTTTGAATTTTATATATCAATAGTTGCTACCCGCGGATAAAAAGTATTTTAATTATTTCCTCATCCCACGGGAAAATTTCAATTTTCCGGGATAACGTGTAGCCTATATGTTAATCTAGTGTATAAGCCATCTTGATACCGAATTTCATACAAATCCATTTAGCCGTTTGAGCGTGAAGGAGTAACAAACATACACACAAACACACATACAAACTTTCGCTTTTATAATATTAGTGTGATGTGATGTAATTCATATCATTCGGCGATACGAGATAAATAAATCTAGCTCGATGGAAAAAACATCGCAATCTTTCCTTAAAAAATTTGAAGAACCTGAGATAAATGAAAGTTATAAAGAAAAAAAATTTAAGTTTTGGTTTTGTTTCCAGACGTGGACCACAGGAATTTGATATCGTTGACGCATCAGCCGTTATCTGTACCAAGGCCGTTGAAACCTGTTATTAATTTGGATCAGGTAAGAATATTAAAAATATTTTTCAGCTTGTTATCTTTTTATGTTATGGAGTGACGTGACGAGTTAACCGTTGGCCTGATGTTGAACGACACGGCTGCCCATATCAATTGCAGTATAACTCGGAACTCTTACAACCTTATTAATAAACAAGAACTAGCTTTAGACTAGTTACTCCATCTTTTGTCTCTTTCAATCCAGCTAAATATTCCAGTGGCAAGAAAAGGACAAAAGCTGAAATAACTAATCCGAGACTAATACCCGTTTATTAAAAAGGCTGTTAAAGTATAGAGTTTCGCGTGACACTGCACTGCGCCCGTCATCCTGAGACATCAGTACAATCTAGTAAGATTACTAGACTGATCAGATCAGATCAAAGTCTCATTTGCCCAGTAATTTCACTAGCTACAGTGCCTTTCAAACCGGAACACAGCAATGCTTGCGCACTACTGCTTGGCAGCAGAATAACTGGCAAAGCGGTGGTACCTACCTAGACAAACTTTGCAGAAAAGTCTGACCACCAAGTGTATCAGTGTACCTAATGTACCTAGTCTGTAGTGGAAGTTTTGTAATTTTAAAATCCAACATTTTTAGAACTGCTCAAAGAAAACTTCTAGATTGAGATGCACAGACACAAAACTAATTTATAATATTAATACCCAGTGTGACGGCTTAAAGTTTATTTTACATCATATTATTTTATAAACAATGGTACTACTGAATAGAATGGAACCCTTCAAAAAGGTATTCACTGGTTCAGTGGCGGGAAGATCAATCGTGGCAATAATTCGATTGAAATCTTGGAAAACGACAGTTTGATTTGTATTTGAATTGAAAGGATCATTCGGCGTAAACATCTATCCATTGTCTAATGTAACTGGCGGCTTACTACCAAGCGGGCATAATGATTCTTTGACATAAAAATGATTGCTAATATCACATAATAATAATAATATGTGTGGACATCTCACACAACGCTATCTAGCCCCAAACTAAACAAAGCTTGTATTATGGGAACCAGATAACTGATACAATACTTAAATACTTTTTTGTTTGTAAATACATACATAGAATATAATATAACACCCAGACAGAGAACAAACATCTATGTTCATCACACAAATGTTTGTCCTGGGTGGGAATCGAACCCACAACACACAGTTCAGAAGGCAGGGTTACTACCAACTGAGCTATCTGGCTAGTCAAATCTAAAGGCTATTTTTTTTAAATTTTTTATTTATTTATTTTAACGAATGACGTGACGAGCTAGCCGTTCGCCTGATGTTAAACGACACGGCTGCCCATACCAGCTGCAGTGTCACTCGGAACTCTAAAGTATAGAGGTTCGCGTGACACTGCACTGCGCACGTCATCCTGAGACATCAGCACAATCTAGTAATAAGATTACTAAACTGTGAGATCAGAAAGATCATAAAGTCTCATTTGCCCAGTAATTTCACTAGCTACAGTGCCCTTCAAACCGGAACACAGCAGTGCTTGCGCACTACTGCTTGGCGGCAGATTTTAATATCAAATGGCTTTTTCCAGGACTATCGAGTGCCTACAATGGTGCCTCCGGTCATTGCTCCATCGGACATCGTCGAGAGCGTCGATATGGACCTCTCGGAGGATGAAGATCAACGTAATTATATTAAATCTAGATCTGTATTATTTGTCAGGCTAGCATGTCAACACATCATCCGGAAGACTTCCACAGGAGTGCTGAACATAGACCTCCCCCATAAAACGCCACTTCGGATGCTTATCAGGCGCTTTAGGGCTTTGACAGCCTCTGTGGTGTAGTGATTGAGCATGTCGGCTCATAACCCGGAGGCGGCGGGTACGATTCTCGCAGGACAAGTATTGGGACGCCAAATACTTTGAGTCTGGGTGTCGTAGGACCATGGTTGTCGTAATTTTTGGGTCCCTAGATACAGAGAATCCTAGTTAGGGTCCATCATCATCACCACCACCATCATCATCGTCGTTATTATCATCATCATCATCAACAGCCTGAAAACGTCCACTGCTGATCATAGTCCTTCCCACAGAGTGCCTCTTTGAGCGGCTCCTTGCCTTCTGCATCTATCGGCTCGCCGCTGTTTTGACCATTCGGTTTTATTTTATGTTAATGTGACGTTCTAGTCGTTCACCTGATGTTAAGCGACACGGCTGCCCATAACAGAACAGTGTCACTCGGAACTCTAAACTTAGTTACACGCAACACTGCACTGCGCACATCATCCTGAGACATCAGCACACTCTGGTAATAAGATTACTCGATTGTGAGATCAGATCATAAAGTCTTCCAGTTTGTGGTCGCCATGAACCTTTCCTCCCCATCGGCTGTCGATTTTGCGAGTGATGTGGCCTGCCCACTGCGATTTCCAATTACCATTATTTAAAGCTGTGTTGCTTACCATCTACAATTTATCCAAATTAAAAAATGATTCCCATAAATTTCAGAAGGCATGTACAGCCAACAAAACCAGGACCATCCGCGAAGGCACAGTTTTAATAACAACAAAGTGTTAGTAGGCGGTGACAACGGGAAGAAGGTGCACGAGGTAAACACCAACCTCATAGAGATTAGCAGTGAAAAGAAGGATCCCACCCCCCAATCTGCCCCAATCATATCACAAATGGTAAACCCTTTCGATGCAATGCCACCCAGCTTACAACGATTAAGTTCATACTCTAATTCACCGGAAGAAAATGATGCGTACGATGAAGATCTAAGAAGTCGAGGACTTGAGCACGAACGATCACCAGATAATGACTGGCAAAGACAGGGACAGTTCCCAAATCAAAGGTTCCCTAGGAATTGGAACCCACGGACGTTCAGGCCTCAAGGGTTCGGACCACAACAGTTTTGGCCGAGGAACGGACCTAGGCCTCCGAGGTACCCACCTAGACCTCAGAGATTTTGGTGATGTGTTTTTTAGTGATAGTGTGATGTTTATGACTGTTTTAGTGATACAATAGGCTAGGTCTTGAGTTGTTAATTTTGGAATGAGCTAAAGGTTTATTGAAGCGTAGGTTAGGGGAGTCTTGCGCCGTATCTTATAGATTAACATAAATTTTTATTTTCAAACAGATGTTGCCCTAGCAATCAATCAACTAAGTATAGTAAAATGCAGTGTAGAACATGTGACGTTGGATATAATAGTATCAGAGTCTCAAAAGATTGAAATAAAGAAAAATAATTTATCTTTGGAATAATGTAAATAAAAAATAGTTTTATCCTTCAAATAAGTCTCGATAATAGTCAAGCAATTATAAACTTAAGAATAAAGAACTGTACAAAGGCAAAAAGATTGAATTTGCTCCTTAGTTTTTCGGTACAAGAAAAGACTCATCAAAAACTAATTTTTAGATCGGCAAAGTGCGATGTTATATGAAGAAGTTATGCCTTAACTAGGACAGACCCTGTGAATATGTTTACAATTTGGACTTGTTTTAAAAGACCAATTTCAAATATATAATTCAATTTTATTTGTTATCTATACCAATTTGTATAAAAGTTGTATTTTGTTCCTTTTATCTCATAATGTATAGAAATAAGTTCGAAGACAGCTCGTATTCGCAATATTTATGTGTAAAGATTTATGTTTGAGCAAATGTACGTGACGATGCCGGAATGTGAAATTAACCGTTTTGTAAGTGATGCCTGAACACAGTAAAAATGTGGAGTTAATATGAAAGCTACCAATATCTAGCAAACCAACCTATTAAACGAAAAACTCCCAATTTTTGTGATGTGAGGTAGAAACAAAAAGGGCCGAAATATACTAAATATACCAAGATCACAAAGCTAAAATGGTATTTAAAATCATTGAAATTATGAAATTTGTACACTATGAAATATGTTTTGAAAAGGGATATTTATCGTGTAATTTGGGAAAATGATACCTGTCTGCATTAATTTTCACAGCTCTTAAGTTCGCACTTATCACTCTATGAGGAACCTACTGCAATTTGGGTATGTCCCACTGAAATTAGGAGCTGTCAAACTTTAGCGCAGACAGGGATGAGGGTAGGCTAGGCTTATATAATTATGTCTTTAACAGTAACAAACTATATTCTGAAAAAACCCGTTTATAAACAATCCGGTTATTTTTACGTTCTATCACAGCTTCTGTATAAAATTATATGTTGCAAATGGTTTTTATATCGCACTTAAGTTGCGATGAACTATGTAATTCAAAGTATGATGACATACACGAATTGCGATCGTACAATATCTTTTTTTCTAGTCTGTAATCGTCCTATATTTGACTGTTTTGTTGGGGAAATTAAGAAGATACGTCTATATTTCTAAATTAAAGAATTTAGGGTGTAATGAGAAGTCGTATATTATGCGGGATTTGCCGTTTAGAAACATAATTTTGTGTCAGATTTACAGTTTGTAAGTTTAAGGTGAACGCCCACTTGTCCGCTACATACGCACGGTTAGCAACATAAATATACTATGGGAAGCGACACTGCTCCTTTATTCTGTAAGAATCGTTGTTGAATTCAATAGAGAAGCTTACGAGAAAAATTCTGTCGATCATCGATGACGACTGTAACAGTATAAGCGACGAAGGCGCCATCTGAGGATAGCTTTAAACTTTATCAGTATCTTCCCATTGTGGAACTTCTTGTGTTCCATTTTCACAGTTGCAAAATAATGTCTGTTTTTTTAATTCAATTTCTCTAAATGTCGACGTTTCCCTTACTTTTGAAAATAGTTGGGTGCAGGATAGTGTAAGGATTCATTTGTTTCTCATAAGTAAACATGTAAATCGTTGCGGACGGTGCATACGATTTTGCTCAGTGTGCGTTCACCTTAGCCATTATGAGAAATTAACGGTCAACTAATAGATTTTTTCGTACGACATATCACGACATAACCGAAGTATGTGTCGCGAACATGAAGTATGTAAGTAAACATGGAGTCCATACTTAAAATATCTATTTCATCCCAATTCTACTACCGCTGTTTCACTTGTTAATTCATCACTTTCCTTTCGTCGAACATTTTGAAATTGTCAATTTCGTAGATCGTGTTGGAAAGAGAAGAGATGAACCAGAGTGAAATGGCGATAACCGATATTTAAGAGTGTTGACTCCACTATTACCTCAAGCACGACTTGCTTCGTGAATTACGACCTTAAGACGGTGCATACCAACTTTATCTGCGATACGACAACCATGACCTACAATGACCAATCGTCAGGAAACCACCATGTTGTTTATGAAACAGTCAAAATTTATTTTATAATTATAAAAAATATAATATTATAAAATAGAAACTCGCTATAGTCTTTTTTAATAATAATAGACAGCAGTATATTAATAGGTAGCCTGCTTTTTGCTTATTATAATAAAGCTTAATAATAAGAATGTTATATTATTTGTGTCTATAAACTACTGTCGTGATATCGAAGATTTAAATTTGTTTTTCCTTTTATGAGTTTGCTATTGATTACGTTTCCCAAAGTAATAAATCAGAGAGACGCCTACACAACTCGATATCACTTTATAATCAACTTATTAAATTATTATGATCAGTGTTTGGCAGTCAGCTAAATTTTTGTTAGAAAAATCAAAGTTTAAACGAACTTTACTAGGTTAGGTAGGTTTTACTAGGTGGTAGGACTTTGTTGCAAAGTTCGTCTAGGTAGGTACCACCGCTTTGCCAGTTATTCTGCCGCCAAGCAGTAGTGTGCAAGCACTACTCTGTTCCGGTTTGAAGGGCACTGTAGCTAGCGAAATTACTGGGCAAATGAGACTTTATGATCTGATCTCACAGTCGAGTAATTTTATTACCAGTCTGTGCTGATGTCTCAGGATGATGTGCGCAGTGCAGTGTCGCGTGAAACTCTATCTTTTGGGGTTCCGAGTGACACTGTTCTGTAATGGGCGGCCGTGGTGCTTAACATCAGGTAAACGACTAGCTCGTCACATCATTCACTAATATAAAAAAAAAAAAAGAACTTTATTTAAAATCTGATTGGTATTTCAAATCATATGAGGAGACAGTTGTTTAATATTAGAGCTGTTTCGCATTTTCTAAAGCTAAAAGTATGGCGGTAATATTGATAAAGGGAAAATGAAAGAGAAAAGAGATATTTTAACTTGATTTAGCTTTAACAAACTACTGCGCCCCCCCTCACCCGCCCCGCAGCTTCACCCGCATGCCCGCATGGACAAAATTACCTTGATAAAAAGTACCCGATGTGTGGTTAAAGGGTAGATAAGTATCTTTACGTTGACCTTAAATATATACACAATTTTCATCGAAATCCGCTTGAGCGTTTCAGCGCTGTGTTGTAACGCAATTACATATAGGTAAACTTACAGAAGCTCCCATTTGTAATATTACTATCGTTTTGCCCCACCCAGTTTATTTCTTCATGTCTTCAAATCCACCACATTAGGATAAACATATCCCTCATGGACCATTTTTATAGTTATAAAACTTCCATTTAAGTATTTACTCGATAAAGTTAGTTTGAAACGATCCTAAATTTAGGTTAAAATACTTGCTATATACAATAACTATTTGCGCCCCGCGGTTTTACCCGCGGATAAGAAGTCTTTTAATTATTTGCTCATCCCACGTTAAAATTTCACTTTTCCGGGATAAAATTTAGCCTATATGTTAATCCAGAGTATTAGCTATCTTGGTACCGAATTTCATCCAAATCCATTCAGCCGTTTGAGCGTGAAGGAGTAACAAACACACACATACGCCTTTATAATATTAGTGTGATGGCACTGATGGTAGGCTTAGAACTCAAAGAAATTTAAGGTATATATATCTATTTCACTCACGCTTACGCACGTTGTTTATATTTGTCTCAATTAGTTCTCAGTTGCTTAACTCGATATAGAAATCATTGAGCTTTGCAGTTATCGTCTACACAGGTGTATTGAAACAATTTGGATTTTTCCTTTGTGCTACGAAAATTATCATCATGTCAAGCTTCTAAGCTAAGCCAAGTTTTTACGAAAAGTAATTAAGTTTTATAGCCAATCAGTGAGAGATACTTGAAATGCCTAATCTTTTTAATTCATTATAAATAAAGAAATATTTGTCAACATTTCATACAGCGCCATCTAGCCCCTATGCAAAACTTGTAGTATAGGAACCAGATAATTGGTACAATACTTAGATACTTTTTTTTTGTAAATACATATAATACAATATAACAACATATAGGACCATTTAAATTAGATATTCTATTCATGAATCGAGAACTAAGTTTTTCCTCCATCGCCGTCTATGGTGATCCAGTCTTCCATTCAAATCGGTTTGATCCCAATAACGTCAAAAACAGACTCGATTTAAACCCCAGGCCCTAGTTAATCTGCAATGGTACTAATTACAAAATATCAAACGAATGTTGGTATATAATTCTAAGGATAAGTCCTCTATCGTAATAAATCGTATCTAATACCACACCATAGTTTTAGAAAAAATAGTAGAAACCTAATCTCCAAAGCCATATTATTTGTCGCTTACGATAAAAAAAACTCATTCCTTTTTAACTAGTTTTTCTACTTTCACCTGTCTTACTTATATGAAAGTTGATAAGAATTCAAAACTGCTGTAGCAATTTGGATGATTTTTTACACCTTGAGAACTTACCAGACCAACCAGAAGATACTTTTTGTCGGGGAATCTAGAATTTCAGCGGAATAAGTTATAATTTGCGGGTGAAGTCGGAAGCCACTAATTTGCATAATAGATAAACAATTATTAATGTGCACCACTGCGGTGCAAATAACAGTCTTGGTTGGATCAATCGATATGTTTTCTTCTCGCGAAAAGAGTTTGACCAATGAACGATCACGCAGATCACGTCATAAACCTTTTGTTGCGTTTTCATTGGTCACGATTTCTCGAGAGAAGAATAATATTGACTTCTGTGACCTGTAGAAGTCAATATATTTCTTCTCTCGAGAAATTGTATTATTTTTCGACTTGCATAAATAGACGTGAGTTCGCGCTACAGTTAATGCAAAAATGGCATGTATTCGATGACGACATAATTAGATTATTATTGATAGATGTAAGCCCCCCAAATATAGTAAAATAAAAACAAATTATCGAAGATCAGAATAGGGTGGGGGGCACTTTCTTTAAATCAAAGCCTCATTACTTTTTCTTTGAAACAATCAGCTTTAGCAAATGCAGTAATTTTAAATTTTTGGCTAGTCATGCATAAAATCTTGTAAAAACACGAATCGTCAGGTAGCTAAGTACCTGTACCTATATGTAAGGCATCTCGTTGCAGTTATGTTAATTTAAAAAGCGCAGTCTTGACTGGATCCGTTTTGAACCTTAGCTAGCCGTACCTTATTCACACCTTGTTTAAGGTACTCACCGGGAGAATTCGTAACTTCAGATTCAAGCATATCAGAGTGCGCATATTTTAAAGATGTTTGTAATGTGTTCGAGTTGTGAAGAACATTGCAGTACCAGACATCTTTAAAACGACACGCCCGTATTACTGAACTGTGCTCGATCAGCTCAACAGGAGATTTCATTCACTATTTAGACGGCCTAGAAGTGCAAATACTTGTTTTGTGTCTGGGTGCCAAAGTAGAACAACGAGTGCCAAGGTCTTACAACAGTAAGACCTTGGCACTCGTTGTTTTCAGGCCTAGACACGAAAACCTAGGTAGGGTCCAGGATCTATGTATGTGATCGCTGGGCATTATTATTATTATTTGATCATTTTGTGAATGAAATCTTGAGCACCGATCGATGAGTTAGCATTGTTCTGTAATACGGACTTTAAACGATGCTACACGTACGAATGTTTCTTCTAACGTCGCACAGGTCGTGCGATACTCTTGTTTTGAGCTGGCACTATTGTAAAGTAATGCTCAAATCGAATTTTGCATTACGGGAATGTTTCCAGTGCCTACAAGTAATTTAAAGAGGATTTATACGGAATAAAGACATTTATTCAAAATTTTTATTGAAATATTTCGTTTGTTTAATACAGACATTGGCGAGTTTCTATTTTATTTTATTTTTATATGTGCATGTTGTGGTAGGATTTCCTATAGAATATTTATTTTACTCCGACAGCGCTTTGATCATATGAATCCAATAGCACAGAATACTTAATAGTATAGGTATAGTAGATAATCTGTTTGAAGGGCTGTGCTTCTAAAATAGCAGCGAAGTAGGGTCACTTCAGAACCCGATTCCTAGGGGGTGATCACGAAACGTTGATAGCAATGCAACGAGAAATTTCTGTATAACTGCACATAAACTGCGTATTCAAACTGTCAAATCCATACAAATTAGTGTTTCTATTGGTTGCAATCGAGCTACGTGATCGCCCAAATGGGTTCGTTTGTCCTTTTCGTTTTGTTTTCAAAACCTATATCAACGATAAAGACAAACGAGAAGAACCGTGGGACTTGATAATCTTCGTTACTGGTATTACTGCATTGACCATCATTCGAGTTTCGATAGAATACGCGTCATACATAACACTAAGGCATGAGAAAAAAATGTTTATTGTGTCTACAGATGTACCTAATTACATTTTAACTAACAGCAACTGCAAGCTCGACGCAGCATCGCAGATTAGATGTGTAAGTTTGATCGCGAGCTCGCCTTGATTTGCGAAGAAATACAGTCAGAGAACTGAAGATAACTGCAGTGTTTCGTGGAGTATACGGATGAACTTAATTAATTACAGTTCGAGTCACACAGACAGTCGGTTTGTGTCTGAAGCCTAAGCGTACATTATGTGAACTCACGAAGGCTACTCAAGTCCTGCCCTCGGTAAGTATCCATGTGAGTTGCTACAAAAACGAGACTATAGGTACATAGTGCTGAAATCGGACAAGCCGAAGAAGCGGTCTACCTCTCGGGATAATTAATGGGACTTTTATTTCAATTGTCTAGTTTATTACTTTTTTGTTCCAAGTAGGTAGCTGCCTAATTACTTACCCATTGTGACAGTCATCGGTCATTAAATATGCAAGAGATAATATAATTTTTGTTTAAAAAAAATTTAGGAAGCACTAGGTTAGCTATTAAGTCAACTTTGCTCTCAAATATTGTTAATTTTGACCGCACAACACGGGATCTACCACAAGATTTTAGCATTTTCTCATAGCGTACTTTTTTGTGTTATGGCTCCACACTTTTGTGTATTTAGCCAGTGTTAAGTAACTGATAATTTATCAAGTTAATGATAATTCACGCAATTATGTGTCAAGTCACAGTCGTAGTCATCAAGTCATAGTCTAGTCAAAGTCATACTCCTAGTAAAGTGGTGGCAACTTTACTTGAAGCTTCTATGGAGTTTTGGAAACAACACGAAAAGAAACTTTCCCCATCATTATACAATTTTCCTACACTCGCGCCTGTAATCCAGCACTTAACGTATAGAATGCCACCAATTTTATGCACTAACACTGAAAATAACACAAGTTTTGGAAAATAATACAATGCGGTGACGCAATCTTTTTCGCTTTCCCGCCAAAACTGGATAGCGTACTTGAGCGTGGTTTATGAGGCAGAAGAACAAAAATTAAAAAATCGATGGTGCTATAACCAAAAGAAGCATTGACGTCATCGCATCAATACAGAAAGGGTGAAAGCTTAACAAAGTTAAGGCGCTTTGACCCGCTGGTGAATAGCTGCCAAACTTTAACTGAAATAGTTCACCAATACTAGGTGTACGCAGGTCGAAAGGCACCCACACGCTTTGATTGTTTCAACTTGCTAAATTGCATGCACCGGTTATTGAATAGATTGCTTTGATCTTAGGGCTGCCAGCTAACCAGAAAAAGAATTCGCTACTTTTAACTCGACGTTTGAAAATGCTTCAAGGTTGATATTTTTTTAAGAATTAGCTTTCAGGGTTATGGATAAGGGCTTGATAGGCATAATCTTTATTTTTCAACCGACTTAAAACAAAAAAGAATAAGGTTCTCAATTTGGTTGTGTTTTTTTAAAATGTCTGTAACTTTTGTGTAAATAACCGATTTAGAAGATCCTTTTTTTAATTGATTTGTTATTCTGTCCGACTGGTCCTATATAATGGCTTTACCCTTATTTAACGTATGGAATATTTTGGAAAACTAATAACGGCTAAACTCACGTCAATTAAAAGGAGAAATTGCTGCGATCAGTTATGTACTGACGCTCACGAAATCCGACACGGCTTGTGTTAGTAACTGGCTCCCAGTAGAAGGACATCGAATATGTCCGAAACCTAGTCGGAGTAATTTTGACTTTTTATTCATGTGAGTTTAGCCGTTATTAATTTTCCAAAATGTACCATACTCGCAATAGTTTTCAAACTATTACATAAGCAAGCAAAGTTAGAACCAACCCTAAGGCATTTCTAAGAATTGATATCAACTACCAGCCCTACCTAGGTAGTGCTACGGTAACTTGCCGTCCAAGTTTCGGTAATGGACAACTAAACGTAGAACTTCGGTGTTGCCAGTTTGCGCGCTATTTCGATAGAGATCGCCCCTAGTTTAGTTGTTAAACCGGTTATAACAAGTGGCAGATGTAGAAGCTGTATAACTTGAATGTTTGATTTGGGCTTGAGAGCTGTAACAAAGCGAACTTATTGGGAATTTTGACTTAAGCTTTCAAGGTAGGTAGTAGGTATCTATAAATACCCAGGTAGGTAACTAAGTATCTAAGGTCCATACGGACCTTATCCGATCCGACCGATCGATGACTGAGCATCGTTCTGTAGCCCAAGCAGATATTTCATTCACTAATAGATCACTTTATGAATGAAATCTCTGCTTGAGCACCGATCGATGACTGAGCATCGTTCTGTTCTGTCTACGTAGTTACTTACATAGGTACGATATATCATCAGCCCATTCCCACTGCTGGGGATATCCCCAGCAGCGCCAAGTCTATATAAGTGTAAGCCTCTATAGACTTTAATCTCACACGGGGAAGAAGGCTATATACATATAATCCACCACGCTGGCGGGTTGGTGAGAGAGATGACACAGTCATGTCCTCCGTTTTGGGATTCTTGTATATGCCGGTTTTCTCACGATGTTCACCGTTATAATATTTGGTCTATCATATACAAATATATGTAGGTACCTATATAAGGTATTTATCTTTTTGATATACTTTATACTTGTTTTATTACAGGGAATAAAGACAGCCAAGGTAGCAATAAAACGCCAGTGACTTAAAAGACGTTATTTTTGGGTTGGTATGGAATTCAGTGTTAGTGTGCCTACGTCACAGTTATTTTAGAGTCAGTACGGAACTCGTCGCATTTGTTCCTACGATACAATGACAGCGTAAGGTCATTAAAGTGATAGAAAGAAAGAGAGGGGCTCTAGCCCCTAAAATGAATTATGTATGATCAGTAAAGCAATAAGACCGCCCATTGTTTCATGTATGATTTATTTTATTCCTGTATTTATGTAAGTTTTATTGGTGAAACAATACGAGTTATCTATCAGTCTATCCTCCCATCATTTATGATAAAATATGTTATATATATATTTTTATCAAGACTACTACGTAGCTATATTGTAGTGTATAATACACGGTAGGTACATAGATATTTGACAATGGAATTTTAAAAGCGTGTAGCTTCATAGAGATTAGTTTTGGCGGGAAAATGAGAAAGATCGCGTCGCCGCATTGTATTATTTTCCAAAACTTGTGTTATTTTCAGTGTTAGTGCATAAAATTGGTGGCATTATATTCGTTAAGTGCTGGATTACAGGCGTGAGTTTGGGAAATTGGTATAATGATGGTGAAACGTTTCTTTTCGTGTTGTTTCCAAAACTCCATAGAAGCTTCTGGTAAAGTTGCCACCACTTTACTAGGAGTATGACTTGACTAGACTAAACTATGACTTAACTTGATGACTTGACTTGACACATTATATGATATTAATTAACTTGAGATATTATCAATTACTTGACACTGGCTAAATACATAAAAGTGTGGAGTTAAAACCAAACAAAAAAAGTTCATAGATATTATATATTAATGCAGGGCAATGCAATGCAGGGATAACTGATATTAGACTAGATCGTATTTTTCAGGGAACCGGATCGGGTATTAGAGTGTGTTGCCATTTATTAAATTTAAAATTTCAATAAATTTTATCTCACTCCACTCTGACCCTTATAACGAAATGCAAACAACATTTCCATCCGCTGAACGTAAACGTAATTCAAACAAAAATGCGGCGGCAAAAAAAGCAAGGTTAGGAGCAAAATACAGCTTAATCTGGGAGGCATTTGTGTAGTAATTAGTGCTGTTGAAAAAGACTTAAATTTCCTGGTTAATGTGTTTTTGGGACAACCCTAATGACCCTGGAGTAGGGACACAATTTATATGTATTTTCTTGGACATTTCTAATTTTACTTCTGTTATCTTTACTAAAGTTTGACAGATCCTAAGTGTGGAATTCATGTAATCGTCCGATGAGTTCCCAAACGTCGTTTAACTGAATAATTAAATGTTTGCTATTCACCACGCAAATTCGATCCATGATCACGAAATGCGGTCAGTGCGGCATTCAGAGCGAATGAACGAATGTTGTAATGCTACTTATTTGCGAAGCCATTTATCTGTCTGTTATGTTGTGGTGAACATCAAAAACGATTTAACCGACCGTTAAACTGATAAACCCCACCCTAACTGCGAACTTATCTCCCTAGCCCCCGGTTTCTCGTACGTTTGCCAAACTCGTATCAAGTGAACATGCCAAATACTGTAAGCTTATTGGTTGAGAAAGCTGATGATCAACAGGCAACCAATGAACTTTCAGTATTTGGTCTGCCAAGTTGAATTTTGTTCGAATTTATCAAAAGTATACGAGTTTTTAAAATAAATAACGGCTAAACTCACGTCAATTAAAAGGCAAAATTTCTCCGACCAGGATCACTTACCTATGTGCTGACGCTCGCGAAGCCGCCGCGGCTTGCGTTAGTAACTGGTTCCCAGAAGAAGGACGTCGGATATGTCCGAAACCGGTATATGGTCGGAGTAATTTCGACTTTTAATTGATGTTAGTTTAGCCGTTATTAATTTTCCAAAATGTATCATACTCACCATAGTTTTCAAACTAAAAAAACGTATACGAGAACGGGGACAACACGTGGGGAAACTGTTGCTCAGAAAAGTTGTAGTTTAATAGACATTGGTCCGTATTACAGAACGATGCTCAGTGATCGATCGGTGCTCAAGCATAGATTTCATTCATAAAGTGATCAATTAGTGAATGAAATCTCTGCTTGAGCAGCGATCGATGTCAGCATCGTTCTGTAATACGGACCTTAAGTACACACGGGATTAGTATATAGTAGCAGATTAAAATGGGAATGAGAAATGGAACAGATATCTATAATCTTACTTAATGGTTACCGAGTGTGAGACGCTTGCAACTTTCAAACCGATGCAGCCTGGTCCGAATCCCGCTCGGCCCTGCACCATTGACTTTTTATGTTATTGCGAGTTTGCACTCGCTTTTCACAATACAAAAGTGAAGGAAAACATGAAGAAACCGGCGCCAAAATCACGGGCCGAAATTTGAGGATATATGTTTCGTCCAGCAACCCGCATTTGGTTTGATTTATTTGACATACACTCTACTTAACCCACATACTCACTTATTCCATTAAATTATACTAAACTTCGCGAGGCGCTCAGCGGTTTCAGTTAATTTTCCAACATGAAAAGTAGGTAGGTATTCTGTAATATCAAGCTGTAAGCAAAATTTCATCCAAATTGGTTCAGCCTACATAAAATTATAATCAGTAATAATAATAATAAATATTTGTGGACATTTCATACAGTGCCATCTACCCCCAAACTAAGCAAAGCTTGTATTATGGGAACCAGATAACTGATACAATACTTAGATACTTTTTATTTGTAAATACATAAGTAGAATACAATATAATATCCAGACAGAATAAACAATGATGTTAAGGACACAAACGTTTTCCTGGGTCGGAATCGAACCCACAACCCACATTTCAGAAGGCAGCGTTGCTATCATTTGAGCTCTCGCGCCAGTCATTATTATAAGTAGGAACACACGTAATATGGTTTTTGGTAGGAGTAAGAATAGAGATTTTCTGATTAAAGCAATGAAATTCTTATTCCATTACGTTTGGAATTCCCAGTGTGAAAGGGTTCGTATTCACTGCCGAGGCTAGGTTGGGTAAATCTGACCCCCGGGTACTCTCAGTGTTGCTTTCGGATCCCTTAGAGATGATACAAATAAGTTACACAATAGATACACGTAAGTTAGTGATGTTTGGGTAATGGCTCACTGATTGCGTATGTATCACCCAGAACAAATATTTGTGTGATGAACATCGATGTTTGTTCTGTGTCTGGGTAATGTATTCTATGTATGTATTTATATGTAAAAAGTATCTATATGTATTCTATCAGTTACCTGGTTTCCATAGTACAAGCTTTGCTTGGTTTGGGACTAGATGGCGCTGTGTAAATGTATCACCCAGAACAAACATTTGTGTGATGAACATCTATGTTTGTTCTGTGTCTGGGTGTTATAATGTATTCTATGTATGTATTTATATGTAAAAAGTATCTATATGTATTCTGTCAGTTACCTGGTTTCCATAGTACAAGCTTTGCTTGGTTTGGGACTAGATGGCGCTGTGTAAATGTATCACCCAGAACAAACATTTGTGTGATGAACATCTATGTTTGTTCTGTGTCTGGGTGTTATAATGTATTCTATGTATGTATTTATATGTAAAAAGTATCCATATGTATTCTATCAATTACCTGGTTTCCATAGTACAAGCTTTGCTTGGTTTGGGACTAGATGGCGCTGTGTAAAATGTCTACAAATATTTATTTTTATTATTCTAAATATATATAACTCAAAGGTGATTGACTGACTGACATAGTGATCTATCAACGCACAGCCCAAACCCCTGGACGGATCGGGCTGACATTTGGCATGCAGGTAGATGTTATGACGTAGGCATCTGCTAAGAAAGGATTTTTCGAAATTTCACCCTTAAGAGGGCTAAATGGGTGGTTGAATTATTTTCCCATTGGCCACGCCGCGGGCGAAGCTGCGGGCAGAAGCTCGTATTTATATACAGGTTGAATCTGGACGTGGATGGCGAAATCCGATAGTTGTTAGGGAATTATGGAAAATAGCAAAAAAGAAAAAGGGGATTTTATTAAATTATATTTATTTTTAAATTATAAAAATTAACTGTAACTGTATACTTAGATTTTGGAAAACGATTTTGATTAAAAAATCTTCAATCTTCCCTAAAAAACCATGAAATCCACCTCGTTTTGTAGTAGGCTAACGCGTCCGCTTGTATTTTCCATTGGCAATGGTTTATTATGGAATTTCTTTGTACGCACCTGCGCCCGGGATTTCAGCAATTCAAAACATTCCAATTTAGCTGGGCTTTCGCCGCAAAGAAAAATGAAATGAATACAACCAGGGCTGTAATCAGGATCGGGGGGAGGCAAGGCAAATTGGGCACAGCTATATGGGGTATTTATTCAAAATCCAACACGAGTTATACAAAATGTTATTTTAGTCATCATGAATTTGATTTTCAATAATATCTTGGAGTTTATTGCGTATATAGGCAGTAGGTAAACCCGCACTCACTAGATAAGTTTTTTTGTAAAAAAAAAAAGTCGACGTCGAACAACTTGCATCAAATTATCTACAGTCAATATAAATATGTCTACTACCCCCCATGTGCCCTCTATATGTTGCCCGTGGCGCGCCGTTTGTTGTAAACTTAAATCTAGGTACTTACTCTTAAGACCAGCTTTTATAGCGTTAAAAAAGTCATGTATGTGTAAGTATAGGTTGTACAAGTTCCTAGCCGACTAACAGTAGCAGCAGCGAAATATCGCCACGGTACATTAATTTCATTCGTTCATTATATTTGTTTATTGTTTATTCGTTCAGCATTTGATGCTTACAAATGTTTTTGGATGTACCTATTAAGCTTAATTTCTACTAAGTTGAATTCTTAGCTTACTTTATTCTATTCTAAATGATCCTAAATCCCCCGTATATTTAAAAAGCCTCTAAGTTACAAGAGAATACCCACAAACTCAATCTGAGGTCTACTGACTCTCGACTTCTTGCTACCTATGCCTTAGCACATTACTTCTTTTCGCGAAAACTCATTTGGGGTGGCAGCAGTACGTCTTTGGAATCAACTACCACCTAAAATAAGAAAAGTCACATCTAAAGAGGTGTTTAAAAAGTTAGTTCGGCAGCACTATTATAATAACCTTTCCTAACCTGGTTTAACGATTTGTCACTATTTATTTATTTGTTATATGTGTATGATATTTTATGTATTTATTTTTTTTATGTATATAATCACTTTGTTTAATTTTTTATTTATTTTTTACAAATACTACTAATACAATTTTTGATGCTGGCCTACATCCCTCTTTCTCAAACTACGAGTGGACGACTGGTAGAAAATGCTTTAGCATTAAGTCCTCCGTTTGTACGTTTTTTAGTGCAATAAAGAATTATAATAATAATAAGTTTTATGTATGAAAGAAGCTCAGGAGGTGAGGACAAACTACACATTTGTAATTGTAATTACTTTAATTTAGCTTACACATTATCTTACAGGGGGGGGGGGACACTCACAGAGTAGGTTTTAGCCAGAGAGGCAGCACCTAAAACGTGCGTTTTTTACAGTCAAACAATTCTTAATACTTAACAGTACTTACGTAGGTAAAGATAATGTTACAAATTTGAACATTCACTCTCAGACAGCCTCTGTGGTGTGGTAAGAGCATGTAGGTTCATAACCCGGAGGCGGCGGGTTCGATTCCCGCGACAGGACAAGTATTTGTGCACAGAAAAAAAAGCGCAAACACTTGTTCTGAGTCTGGGGGTTGTAGGACCATGGTCCTCGGTAGTTCCTGGGTCCCTAAACACAGGGAATCATAGTTAGGGTCTAGGATTTTTTATTTTATTTATTTATTCATCAATAGAATTGTAGCATCATTACAGACAAATATCCAATGCGATGTTACAACTTATAATAAATATTATTATTACGATATGTATTTATAGTTAAGATAATTATACTATTAATTTCTATATATCTTAGAGCTACTTCTATGAAGTTCGACAGGCTGCAGTTGAAAATGTCCACTCCTTCAGATATTAAATTAATCCAACGTATAGCGCGTGACAATGGAGAGTATTTAAGAATATGATGATATGAATATTTATGTGATCGTTGGGCGTTGTTATTATAATTATTGCCTAAAATTAAAACTCCTTTGCGATCTTTGACTTGCCCTCTCCTGAATACATATCTGATACAGCGTCACGTCGCCGCTTAGTTAGTATTCGCAGGTCTGTCCCCGGCGCCGTTTTTATTTTTGTTTTCATACCCCAGATTAAAGTCGGATTCCTTTTAGATGCTAAAGTGACAGTACACTAACTTGAAAATAACGATCTGACTCCTTAAAAATATAGTACAAGACAATGCATATCATGCATTAAAACCTAATTACAATTAGAACAAAACAATTAGTAAGGGCATAAGTAAAGTCCAATCCATCACTGAACTCGTACTTATTATCCACTAGTTGCGCCCCGCAGTTTCACCCGCGGATAAAAAGTATTTTAATTAATTGCTCATCCCACGGGAAATTTTTCACTTTTCCGGGATAAAATGTAGCCTATATGTTAATCCAGGGTATAAGCTATCTTGGTACCGAATTTCATCCAAATCCATTCAGCCGTTTGAACGTGAAGGAGTAACAAACAAACACACATACAAACTTTCGCCTTTATAATATTAGTGTGATGTGTGTGAGGTAGGCACACCCCGAACCTCGCAAGTTGGGTTACTTGAAACCTTATGTAGCGTGTGCTACCTTTTTTGACCTTTCAGTAATATTCCCACTTGCACCTGTAGTGATAGTGAGAGGAGTGGCGTTTATGAAGCGGTTTCATGTTTCCATGCAATACGTTTTAACCTAGTTTACTTTCTAGCACTTCAGCTGCTGAGCTACTCTTGGCCTGGAATGAAAAAGAGGTATAAGTTTAAGCATTGTTTGATGTTTGTATATTGTGTCAAAGGTCCATAGTAACGTGTGTTCTGAATTGAATTGAATCTTAGTGGCTTCTTAGTGTCGATTCTGTGTCGCATACTCTATAGCTAAACGAAAGTATCATATTTCCGTCTTTTTCATTTCCCCTTTATCAGAAGAGTACCGTTATAATTTAAGTTTACTTTAGTTTTAGAGAATGCGACACAGAATCGACACCAAATCACCACAATTTCTATTGCATTTGCTTGCGTTTCCATTTGATTTTTATGCGCGTGTTTGTTTTGTAGTTTGTTATAGGTAGCCGATTTTTGTCAATCAATCATTCAGTCAGTCAATCATTTCTGAGAGTAAAAGTTTTCCAGTGTTTTTGAAGCGGTGTATGTACTTTAATATGGGTATGCAATGCATTGCAAAATATATATAGGTAGGCTAAATATTGCCCAAAAACGAAAGGTCATTATCATCGTCACCATAGTCAAAAAAAGTTGACAGCTGAACTTTTCCTAAAAAAAAACAATTTCCTTTCCTTCGCTCTTAACCGATATTGTGCCTAAAGCTTGGAAGCTTGCTAATGTCCAGCCTGTCCCCAAGAAAGGAAGCCGAGCTGAGCCTAGCAACTACAGACCAATAGCTATTACCTCCATTTTCTGTAAGGTTATGGAGCGTGTCCTTAATGCTAGGCTTCTTAACTTTCTGGAAGACAATGAAATCCTCAGCGACCAACAATATGGCTTTCGCCGGAATCGTTCGACTGGGGATCTCCTGGCCTACGCTACGCACTTTTAGGGTGAAGCTATCGAGCACCATGGTGAGGCAGTTGCTGTCTCACTTGATATATCAAAAGCTTTCGACAGAGTGTGGCATGCGAGTCTTTTGAGTAAGCTTCCTGCTTACGGCATCCCTCCTGGCTTATGCTCATGGATCTCCGACTTTTTGTCGGAGAGATTTATACGTGTAGTGGTAGACGGCTGCTCGTCAGATCTCAAACCTATTAATGCCGGTGTTCCTCAGGGCTCGGTTCTCTCTGCAACATTGTTTCTCCTGCATATCAACGACCTGTTTTTGCCAGGAATTTTGGGTTATGCAGATGATAGCACTGTTGTGGAGAGATACCTGTCTGACGCGCGTGCTGGAGCAAGTGCCACACAGGCACAAAGGGAGGAGATGCTAAAAAGAATGAACTTAATCCTTGAAGCAGTATCCCATTGGGGTGCTGCTAATTTGGTTAAGTTCAATGCTTCCAAAACCCAGGCCTGTGTGTTCTCTGCTAAAAAGACACCTCTTTCTACCACTCCGCTTTTTGAGGGTTTAACAGTACCTTTTAGCGATAATCTTGAGCTCCTTGGTGTTCAAATCTCATCTACCCTAAACTTCGGTCGCTTTATTGAGTCCAGAGCCAAGATAGCTGCAAAGAAGCTTGGTGTTTTATCTAAGGTTAAGCAGTTTTTTTCGTCAAATCAGCTGCTTCACCTTTACCAAGCTCAGGTCAGGGCCTGCATGGAGTACTGTAGCCATCTGTGGGATGGCTCGGCCCGATACCAGCTTGCGACTTTGGACACAATTGAGCGGCGTGCTAAGAGGCTTATCAACGATGAGACACTAATAAAAGGGAAAGTTCAAAGCCTTGAGCACAGACGCAAGGTCGCCGGTCTGTCAGTCTTCTATAGGCTACATTTTGGAGAGTGTGCGCATGCCCTTCATCAACTCATTCCTTCATCTCCTTTCCATCATAGAACTACAAGACTTGGTGATTCGTCACACCCTTACGTTGTTAGTGTACCCCAAGTCCGCACTAAGCGTTTTGCTGACTCATTTATAGTCCGAACGGCCAAGGAATGGAATGCTCTCCCAAAAACAGTGTTTCCTTCAGGATATAACCTAGGTCTTTTTAAGTCAAGAGTGAATAGGCATCTCATGGGCAAGCGTGCTCCACCTTAGACAACTTCGTCACTTACCATCAGGTGAGTTGTTGTCAAACGCATGCCCATTTTTACATAAAAAAAAAAAAAATAATAACAATTGCTAATCGGCTTCAGCCGATTATCATTGTCACCATAGTCACAAAAAGTTGACAGCTGAACTTTTCCTAAAAAAAAAACAATTGCTAATCGGCTACAGCCGATTATCATCGTCACCATAGTCAAAAAAAGTTGACAGCTGAACTTTACCTAAAAAAAACAATTGCTAATCGGCTACAGCCGATTATCATCGTCACCATAGTCAAAAAAAGTTGACAGCTGAACTTTTCCTAAAAAAAAGCAATTGCTAATCGGCTACAGCCGATTATCATCGTCACCATAGTCAAAAAAAGTTGACAGCTGAACTTTTCCTAAAAAAAAAACAATTGCTAATCGGCTACAGCCGATTATCATCGTTACCATAGTCAAAAAAAGTTGTTACTTAATGTTTTAAATGATTTGTATTTAGTAGATTCTATGGGAGTGTAGTTAGATGAAAGCTTTCGACTGTCCTACATAAATATTAATGAAGAAATATCATGAATAGGACGAACTTCTCTAATTCTCGAGTTTGGAACTGTCGTACTCCTAATTGAGGCCTCACTTACGTGTACAGAATTAAAGCGATCTTTTTATTTTCTCCCTAAAATTCTAAAGAAGTTCTCAAACGCCCCGCTAAATTACCAACGAAATAATTAAGAAATTTCCAAACTTTTTGCTGATTAAATTCTTTGAAAGTTGCAAATATTCTTTTACACAAGTTTATAGGTGTATAGGTATCGATCTAATACAATTTGTTCTTTTTTCTTTTGCTTATAATTTTAAAGATTTTTACTAATAAGTACCTACTTAGTTTCTTTAGAAAGGTATTTTCTTAATTAAGTCATTCTTATTTGCTGCATACATGTAGTGACTTTGGATCTTTCATTGAATATAAGAGAGTACCTACGATTTAGATCACCTACAGAATACTGTATCTAGCTCTCTACTTAAGTAAATACAGTAAATATCTGTGGCTACTTTAACTGTCGTGGTCAAACCCTAGCCTAGCCCTTTGATAAAATTAAAGGTCTAGAGACTAAAAAAAACAATAGAAAATGACGGTTAACTAAGTTACTTTTCTGCTAGAGTTCATCTTGCTAGATCTAGAGTCTAGCTAGATAATTAGGTATTAGACATATCACTACTGTTCAAACACTATAACGTGTTCCGGCTTGAAGGTCACCGTATAACTGTATATAAATTACTGAATTCGAGTTCAGTAAGACGTAGTTATTTATACGTAAATACAAACCACAGCTGGTGTACTGTGTAGGTTATGTCTAAAGATGACGTGCAGTGCAGTGTCACGCAGAGCTTCATGATTTAGAGTGCTGAGTGGCACTGCAACTAAGCATTATGGGCATCCGTAACACTTGCTAACGACTTAATCATACTACATGTGACTAAAAAATTCTCTAAGAAATTACGTTTAGCGCGTCATGCCGTTCGTAATAGTAATTAAAACTTATTCCGTGCGATAAATCATTACGTTTACAATTTACGATTCAAATCAGAAACCACGAATAATTAAAGCTTATAACGAATGGCCATTAAGCTATGACGAGACTGCCCTCTCTCGTCACTTGTAGAGTTATAATTATTTATTGTAGCAAAGGAAACTCTGTTCCATAAATTATTCTGCCTAATTATCACAATAATAACCCTTTCAGGGATTCCTTGATTACTCAAGATATTTAAACTTTGTTCCTGGAACTTTTCGTCGTTAAAAATTTAAATAACTTGGCCTCAAAATTTCCGGAGTCCGTAAATGGAGGGTAAAATGGAGTTTTTTGGATTAGAAAGTTTTTCTTACGTTACTGGCTTATATTTTTCTGGATGAATGATTACTTTAAGTTAATTAGGTATTTATTCATTACAGACGGAAAATGTAATACCTAGGTGATTGTTTTTCAAAAATTTAAATTTCAACGTTAGCACCCCTCTTTATAAATGTAAGTTAAATTTAATTAATGATTGTAATATCCCGTTAATTTTTGTCTGTTGGTGAAGTGTCACGAGCGAAAATACGGCAAGGCATTTTATTTATACTAACGTTTAAAGGTTCTGAAACAAATGCTTGTCCTGTTCAGTTCTAGTTCAGAAGGCAGATACTTTTTGTTTGTGAATATTATTAACAAACAAAAAAGTGTCAAGTATTTTACCAGTTATCCGGTTCTCATAGTACAAGCTTTGCTTAGTTTGGGGCTTAATGGCGCTGTGTGAAATGTCCGCAAATATTTATATAACTTATTTATTAATTAGTTCGGAAAGAGACGACTAGTACGGCGGTAATTTTGTACTTGAATGCTTGTCTAGTCTTTATAATTTATATAATTTACTAGTTGCGCCCCGCGGTTTCACCCGTGGATAAAAAGTATTTTAATTATTTGCTCATCCCATGGGAAAATTTCACTTTTCCGGGATAAAATGTAGCCTATATGTTAATCCAGTATATAAGTTATCTTGGTGCCGAATTTCATCCAAATCCATTCAGCCGTTTGAGCGTGAAGGAGTAACAAACATACACACAAACACACATACAAATTTTCGCCTTTATAATATTAGTGTGATAAAAAATATATATAATTGATTTCTTATAATGTATACGCCAACCAATCAAACAATAAAAAAAAAGAGCGTTACCGTGCCTCAATCGATATCGGTTCCGTCGTCCATTCAGCCACAAAGATTCTTATTACGTCAGAAGCCTTCCTAAATACTAGGAAAGTATAATGTACAAAAGTTTCAAAACGATATGCCACATGGAAATAGATATTTACAGCGGAGCCAAGCTTATAACGATAAAATAAATTTACATACTTACGCGTTATTTAGGTAGGAACCTAACCTACATACAGAATTTCCATACCTTACTCGGCGAAGGCAATCGAGCCTTGAGCAATATCTTGAGATTTAGATAACTGTAATATAAATTTTAGTAAAGTGCGTGTGATGGTTCAAAATAAAAGGGAAATTTTAACGCCCTTTAGGGGACATCCCTCCCATAAATTACGTCACATGAAATTCATGATTTTTTGACCCCTCCCCCATCTTTGTCACAGGTCACATTTGTGAGATCCTCTGCGTAGTGTGATGTCACATATTATGCAATTTTAAATTTAGAAATGTATGTATTTAAATTTTTTTTGTTGTAATACTTAGACGTGAAATATTATATTTTGAAAAAATGTGATGTCACAAAATTTGGGACCCTGCAGTCACACTTCGCTGACCCCTTATTGCAATAAATGTCGTACAAATTCGGTCGTAGTCGTAATACAATTTTGGTTTGTCACATTCATGTCCGTCTATACTAAAGTTAGACAGCTTTTAAGTTCGCACTTATTCCTTTGTGACATACCCAAATACATTGCACTAGGTACCTATTTAAAGGGATAAGTGCGAACTTAGGAGCTACAAAAGGAAACAAGAATATCTGGTATGTGGGTTGTTACTTTTGTAATATATTCATTACATACTCAACTGTAATAAATTATAAATATTGTAAAACATAGAAAGAAAAACAAATACATCACTGTAAAGTTTCTTGTAGTTTCTTCTTTATAGATGTAATCGAAGCTTCGGATCGGAGTTTTCTGTTCTGCATTGTGCCGGATTGCTTGCACCGTAGGTAGTGAGAAAGAACTTCTTTTTATTTTCTTACTCATATATCTTGCTGTATAATATTTGACAATAAGCACTTTGTAATTCTATATGCTTAGTACAATAACTTAATTTTAAGTACCTAATATAATTTTGACTTGTAAAAGGACTAATAATAAATCTTTTGACTTTGACTTTATGATTCCGCGAATTCACGCCTGACTTTATCAATTAACTTAGGAGCATGAGACTCGACAAAATGTGACTAGAATTCATTTTTAATGATAACAGTTCTACTTAGAAATAATAACTGAATAAATGAATTATTTACGTAATTTCTGTTACTATTCTCGTCTGGCTGGTAGACTTTCTGAGAATCAAATTAGGCCAGTAAGTACATAACTTTACATTGTAATTAGCTGATAAATAACTTTGTGATTCTATGATTACCATAATAACAATAATAATATTAAATAAATAACGTTTAATTGATTTTAAACTTTATGCTTAATACTGTATAGCTACTGTTTGTTAGGTATTACTAGTCCAGTTAGTGATCGATGCATTACAAGGATGTAAACAGCCTGATGCGATCGGTGGTTTAAAAAATGGAAGCGTTGTACACAAACAATCTCTTAATTACATTTGACGGCGGCTACGTCCAGTTATAAACTCTATGCACAGCGATCGAGCACCGTAATTTACCCTGTGGTGGCATTAAATGTATTACAGTGGCAGCACCGGCAACTGTCATGGCGGCCCTACCTGTCTGGCTATAAAAAAGGAGCGCTCGGTGTACTGCGGATCATTCTTGTTCCAGACACGGCGCGGTGTGGACATGCTGAAGGCCTATAGTTATATAGGTTGCAACCTACCCACAACACGTTCCTGCCCACATCAGAAGTGGGATTGCCCATTTACACATCACTTTTCAAGTAACGCCGAAAATATGGTAACGTGACGGCGGGTGACACTAATATCAAATTTATTTGCAGGGTTAACCTGGACCAGTGAAAAAATAATGATAATAAAAGTTATGGGGAAAAAGTAATGATTCGTTAGAGGAGAAAAAAATGTAGGAATGATGTATTTTGGTTGCTAAAGGGATATCTATCCGGTCTAGCACTAATTGGTCCATAAAAAATGTAGATTGCTAAAGGGATATCTATCCGGTCTAGCACTAATTGGTCCATAAAAATGTAGGTTGCTAAAGGGATATCTATCCGGTCTAGCACGAATTGGTCCATTAAAAAAATGTAGTAATGATGATTTTTGGTTGCTAAATGGATCTATCCGGTTAGCACTATCTGGTTCATTTTTATAAATGAAGGTATACTAATGGTCCTGAAGGGTTAACCCTGACGATGACTGGAAGGTTAAAATACTTTTGACTAATCAAATTGAAAACTAATGTTTTGACTTTGACTTAGACTCCAAGTTTAACTCCATTTAATTGTCAGGATGAACGAGCAATTACACTGATACTTATGTCCCTCACCAGGTACAAAGTGAAGCTAAGCGTACGAGGACGTACGCACGTCAGTATGGCCGTGACGGCGGCTACGTCCAGTTATAAACTCTATGCACAGCGATCGAGCACCGTAATTTACCCTGTGGTGGCATTAAATGTATTACAGTGGCAGCACCGGCAACTGTCATGGCGGCCCTACCTGTCTGGCTATATAAAGGGATCGATTGGTGTGCTACGGATCATTCTTGTTCCAGACACGGCGCGGTGTGGACATGCTGAAGGCCTATATTTATATAGGTTGCAACCTATCTACCCACAAACCGTTCCTGCCGACACATTTATAATACAGTGTGCAGGTGTGTTTAGTATTCTACAAGTATTTTCTACAGAATTAAGACATGATACAAACTAATATAGGACTTCAGGCATAGTACTAGCGGCGACACAAGTTTTACAGGGCATTCTGTGATGCCCCGTGACGAAATTATCTAAATGTTACCTACGTACATGCGTATAAAACTGCAAGATCCTACTAATTTTATTTTATTTATTATGTTTTAGAAGACTATCGACTATTATAAGCTAAAATATACAATAAAGTTAGGTAACAACAAAGCCATTAAAAAGTCTTCACACGTAGAAATAAAATGAAAACTACAAAAATACTACACTATCTACGTTGTATACTAGATTAAGAAAAACAATGATTTACATTAGATAACACAACGTGAGTAGGTACATTTAACACAGATACTACGACTTACAACAATAGAATTAGGTACTAATAAACGAATAAAATGATAAATGCGAAAAAGTTTGTATGTTTGTTACTTTTTCACGCTCAAACGGCTGGACGGGCTTGGATGAAATTTGGAATAGGTAGCTTTATAAAGTAGCCTATGTACACATATTCAAATTTTTATTCGCGGATGAAACATCGTCTAGTCGTTTATTAAAAAGAAATGTTGTCTTTTGTTTTTGTATGTTTGTTTGTTCGTGTGTCGTTCACGCTAAATTGGTGGTTTGGTGGTTGTTATATATTAGACTAGCTTCTGCCCGCGGCTTCGCCCACGTGGCCTATAGGGAACGAAGATTTTTTTTCATAGATAATTTAACCACCCATTTCACCCTTTTAGGGGTGGAATTTCGAAAAAGCCCTCCTTAGTGGATACCTACACTTTACAAAGAACTCACCCTCCATATTTCAAGTCTTTAGGACCAGCGCTATAAGCTGTGCGTTGATAAATAAGCCAGTCAGTCAGTCAGGACTTTGAATTTTATATGTATAGATTGTAGTCACATTGATAGGTAACTATTTCGCAATGGGTGAAAATTTGTATTCATAAATCTCTATTGGTATTCACAACCGTCATATTCGATTCCTTTTTTAAGACTCCCCAATGACATTGACAACTACAACGCTTGTTTTGTGTCTGTGTAATAGGCTATTTGACTACTATTAAAAATGAACAAGTAAATATTATTTTCATAAAGTAGGTTAAAAATGAATGTAATCATTGTAAAAATAAGTAAAATCGGTAAATTAATCACGGAGTAGTACGCTTTTAAAATTTTATCGTCTGTCCCTTTCTCGCAAAACAGAGATCGGGTTCAGCTTCCTCACAGCTACTATGAAGGCATGGCTTGTGACGTCACATGCCAAAAATATTGTATGTAGAGCTACCACAGCTTAGTAATGAGTTACTGTGAGGACTGGTAACTGACGTCACTGCGTGTTTGAGTTGTCTCCTTCTATTTCTGTATTTTAAAATGCCTGTAACTTAGTCATTTTTCGAGATATTCAAGTTTTGTTTTCACAGTTATCTATTTTTTGAGGTATATTATTTATGTATGTAATAAAAATATAGTAGTCAAACAGCCTATTGACAGATTTGATCTAAGCACTTTGCACTCAACTGTACACCGAGAGAAGAGTCGAAAGCGAGCAGAACTTAATTAGACCGAATGCAAGATGCAGACTTAATGAACCTGAGTTCATATTCGTTAGTATTCGCGGGGCTGGTTTAGATTGTTAGAATTAATGTGAGTGTTGATTTTAAGTTTTTTTTTATGTTAGTGAATAATGTGACGAGCTAGTCGTTCACCTGATGTTAAGCGACACGGCTGCCCAAGTGGCACCTGTACTAGGTGGTAGGACTTTTCGACAAAGTTCGTCTAGTACCACCGCATTGCCAATTATTCTGCCGCCAATCAGTAGTGCACAAACACCACTGTATTCCGATTTGAAGGGCACTGTAGCTAGTGAAATTACTGGGCAATTGAGACTATGATCTGATCTCACAGTCGAGTAATCGTATTACCAGATTGTGCTGATGTTTTAGGATGATGTGCGCAGTGCAGTGTCACGTGAAACTTTATAGTTTAGAGTTCCAATTGTTCTGTAATAGGCGGTTGTATTACTCAACATCAGGCGAATGACTAGGTCGTCACGTCATTCATTAACGCACGTGTCTTTAACGATACAGGACCAGTTATTGACCAGCTATGTGAGGACGTTGACTTATCTTTCCCTTTTTATTTCTAACCTACATATTCTATGACCTCCAGTCATCGCTTTAAACAAAATTCAACCTTTGTAATTTTATATGCTTAGTGAAATAACTTAATTTTAAGTACCTAATATAATTTTGACTTGTAAAAGTGCTAAAATTAGCCTATTTGCAATAAAATCTTTTGACTTTGACTTTGAAACCAATAAAAAAGTTTCTAACTCATGAAACAACCTTTAATAATTTTAAGCCACTGCCGCCTAAGCCCATACCGCCTTAGACTAGTAGAATAGTAAAACTAATAATATGGACGGCACGCTTGAAGGAAAAACGTGAAGCTCTCTTAATATAAATACTTAATAAATACTCGTTTTCCGGAGAATTTTGTCTGCGATCAAAAGTGGTGCTCTCTGTAGTGTAAGTAATCGGTGTGGAAGATTTCATGCCTATGGTTTCAGCTGTTCTAGCATGAAAGCCAAACGAAGAAACAAATAAACAAAATAGGGTAACTAGATAATTTACGGTGAAGATTTTAGCTTAAGTACTTAAGTAGATTAGAAATCGTGAAAACACACAATTATATTTTTGAGCATGGTGATGGGCAATTATTTTTTCTAGTCTAATAAACTCTTTAAATTGCAGCACAATAAATACAATTTAATATTCCTTTTTCTGCATCCTATAAGTTTATAGTTATACCGACGACTTTTTTCCCTTTATTTGTCCACATTTACAATTTCATCTGAGCATAGTTTAAAAATTAGGTTCTATAGGTTACTGTTGTACGCTAGATTGTGCAGTAGAATAATGTGCGATTTGATTTATATTTTAATCTAGAGAGAGGAGAGAGGTAAGTGGTACTGGTACTTAAACAATATTCTGAAACTTTAGTACATCAATTTAATATGAACAAAAGGTAACTAATTACATATTAATCTAAGTAATTCAATGCAATATTTCTGAAGCCAAAAAAGAATACGAAAGCTTATGAGATCTCCATCTACGTAATTTTTCTAGTCTGGGCCCATAACGAATTATGGCTCTTTGAATATCAAATGAACTGAGTTAGGTTAAGGACCTGTTTGAAGTGTTTGATAGACCTCGTCCTACTTCAGAGATTTCAAACGCTGATGGCGCCTAAATGAAATCAGGTCTATTGGTTCCTATTTTGATTAATTTGGATTGTTTTATCGCTTTCATGAATGTAATCATTGGGAGTCGATAAAAGTTACATCAAATGTTTAAAACAATAATCAAGCTGTATAAAAACAGTTTGATGGCCCATTTTGAGATGCACCGGGTACATTTAAATCTTCTGAGATCACCAAACCGCCTGCCAAGCATGGTGACTATAGCAAACTCCTGTCGGACCTACGTCCGATTAATTGGTCTTATTTATTTATTTATTTATTTATTTATTTCTTTACAAGCACACATACAAGATACATATTTATGAATGATGTATTAAGTACATTGTATAACTTAAGTATAATATTACATTTTACGGAGCCCTAGATCCCACACTAGGCGTACCTGTGTCGCAGGATCTAGCCTCTTACGTTCCTTTCATAAATCTGTGGAAGGTTATTGTATTAAAACTGAGTGACTGAGTGTTGCAGATATGGAGGTGTGTGTAAATGTGTGTCTGTGACGTGAGGCTGTGTTAGTGTAAATGAGTGAATGTGTGTATATTCCCACTACATTACTAATACATATGTAGAAGTGAAACATTACCAATTGTTGGAATGTTTGGATGTGAAGCTTACTCGTCAATACAGATGAACCGATTTGGATGAAAATTTGGTTACGGATTGAGATTATTACCGGGGAGTTCTGATCTGATGTAATCACGAAAGTCCAGCTTGCAACGAGAAATGTTACTCCAATCAAAGCTCTATGGCACGAGCAATGGCACCTATTAGACTGCATTTGCCAAGTAGAATTTCAGGGTTTTATGGGCCTGGGTCACCATTGCGCTTAGAAGTAAAAAGGCTGGTGCAAGAACTACCTTATTCGGTAAGCAATTACAGTCCAATGTAGACAGCAGGTGAACCAGGCCCGCGTGGTCATTTTTTTACGTTTATGAGATTCTCGGTTGCCTGATACCCCAGGGTTCTGAGAAAAGAGCAGATTTTTCGTTTGCAGGCACTTCGAGAATCATTGATGATGTGCAATGACCTGTCAAGGTTCTCATACATGAATGCACCCTTAAATGCGAAAGACCGTTGAGCAAATACGGACTTAACCAGAGGAGCCTTCCATTTATTGCGACGAGATGACTTCAGTGGTTCGGTGATGGAGGTATGCGCCGTTTTATGGAACCTTAAGGTAGTGGCCATTATATAAAGTTGTCGCACACTCAGGTGATTACTATCTGAGTATAGCTTATCAGTAGAATATCTGTACGGCTTTCGATATGCTACCTTTAGTACTGCTCGCTGTGCTCGTTCGAGTTTCAGTAACAGGGTCTTGGCAGCAGCTCCCCAACACACAATGCCATATGTAAGAATGGATTGGCAAAGAGCTAAATAAACAACCCTTACGGTTTTGGTATCAGAAACCGCTCCAAGTCTTTTAAAAATGTGGAGCATCTTCCTTAGGCGGCCGTAAAGAGCGTCGATTTGATAGGTCCATGTAAGGTGTTGGTCTATTATAACTCCCAGATATTTGACATTAGTGACCTCTGCAATCTCCGGGCAGGTACAGAGAGACCCCTTGGAGGAAGAAGAGTCACAATAATGCAGGCGGAGTTGAATGGGCATGCCAGGTTTAGTGCGTTCTGAAATCCTAAAAGCTATAAACTTTGTTTTGTCAGTGTTCAAGGTAAGAAGGTTGTTCTGTAGCCAACTAGCAACGGTTGCAAGTCCCCTTTGAGCTACATGAGTGACCTCATTCCAGCTATTCCCATAGAAAATCAATGCGGTATCATCAGCAAATGCTACAATTTTTGATTGACTCACATTAAGATTACATAGGTCGTTGATATAGGTCAAAAATAGGGTAGGACCTAAAACGCTGCCTTGTGGTACGCCAAATTCAACACTTGCGTAGTCACTAAACATATCACCAATGCGAACTCTCTGCCTCCTTTGGCTCAAGTAAGAACGGAACCATTCTAGTGGTAAACCACGTACGCCAAGCAGTTCTAGCTTTTTCAGTAGGATTGGGCGTGACACCGTATCAAATGCTTTGGCCAAGTCCAGAAAAACACCAATACATTTTTGGCCAGCATCAATGTTTTTGATGACAGTATCGACTAAGGTAACTACTCCATCCTCAGTTGATTTACAAGAACGAAAACCGAATTGGTTAGGAGACAATAGAGAATTATTCTCCAGAAAACTCATTAGTCTTTTGTTAATGACCCTTTCCAACACCTTAGAAATGGTAGGAAGAAGGGAGATCGGCCTGTAGTTTGTGACTGAAGTCGGGTCCCCAGCTTTGTGAATGGGACTAACGTCCGCTAATTTGAGACAATCTGGGACAGTACCCGAGATCATGCTTAAATTACAAATGTGTGCAATCGGAGCAGCAAGTACGTGGCTAGCAAGTTTTAATATATCGTTTCTTATACCATCCCAACCGGGAGCGGAAGATGATTTGAGTCGAGAAAGGATCTTACTTACTTCGTAAGCATCCGTTGGTGCTAGGAAGAAAGAATGTAAAGGGGCACTGCTACTATGAATATTGTTGCTTAGGTGGTCTTCAGTAGTATTTAGTCGAGTTAGAATGTTATCAGCTAGTTCTTTACCTATAGAAGAAAAGTAGTTGTTAGCATGGTTAGCAGAGTCTAGGGCTGTGTGTTTTGATTTCAGCAAGTCAGAAAGATCTCGTTTAGAAGAACTAATACTACAAACATTTTTAACTATTTTCCATAGGTTTTTGCTATTTCCACTGGCGTCGTGAATGGATTTTTTCTCATATTGATTTTTCAGAGATTTCAGGAGACTGTCGCAGTTGTTACGGTAGCTTAAGTATTTAGCTTGAAGCAAACTATCAGCCGGGCTATTTTTGGATTCAGAGTGTAAGGCTTCTCGCTTCCGGATACATTTTAACAAGCTCTGCGTCATCCACGGCTTGCAGAGAAATTCGGCACTACGAAGTTTAACATTATGAGTATTGATATGCAGACAATTCATGAAATCTTCAATAAATATTTGAGTGGCTAAAGAGACATCAGTTTCAGCGTATAGTCGAGCCCAGTCTATGTGTTCTAGGTCAGTAACAAGAGACAAAAAATCGGTTTTTTTAATATATTTCGACTTACGTGGATTTGTTTGACATCTGTCTAGACCAATTAGAATCGTATCATGATCTGTTATGTCCGAGTCACAAACCACTACTCGTGCCGGGACTTTACTTCTAATCAGGGCATGGTCCAAGCAATTAGGGCCGCGAGTTGGTAGTGTGTGACCGGGAATGAAACCGTAGTGCGAAGTAAGGTCTAAATAGTCAGCCGCTCTTAGATCGGTGGTACCATTTTTAATATCAATATTGATGTCGCCCGTTAGGATGGCTGGCCCATGAATGCTGTTTATAATATTCTCTAGTGAATTTAAAAATGTCTGGATATCTCTGATGGATGGAGATCGATAAATTGCAACAATGGTTAAGGAGCCTCCCACTCTAACCAGCAGACAGTTTGCATCACAGCAGTATGGCTCCTGGAAGTCTACCGTGATATCACTTTTGGTGTAGATGACTATTCCATCATTTTGGTTTAAATATGTCTTTGAGTAATGACATGAATAGTCAGGAATACTGATTGGGCAAAAAGTATCATCTAGCCAGCATTCAGTTAGCACTATGACGTCAGGGGAGAATTGTAGTCTTTTAATAAAAATAGTAAAATAGTCAAGGTTTTTCCGGATACTTCGTATATTTTGACAAATTACAGTCATTTGATTATGTATATTACCTAGTTTAGATTTGCAGTCTTTGGGTGAGTCAGAACGGAAGCTTTCAATTAGAGTGGTATTGTCAATATTATCTAAGAGATCTACACTACCCATTATTAAAGATTAAGGTTGGTGGTGCAATTTGTAAAACATACAAATTGCAATCAGAAAGGATTTTTTTAAAGATAACAATATCCACTACTATTTCAGCTGATGAAGGACTCACTAGAAAGATTTGAATTATTATATTTTTATTGAATAACTCAACAAATGCACATAAACACAAATGCATAATATACAAAATAAGGTAATTCTGGTATTTATATGAATTCTCAGATTTTAATACTTTGACTGTAGCATAGTGAAGCTGGTTAAGAGTAGGCACAAAATTTATTTTAAGGCTACTTGTATTTACAGCCTGATACAACAAGTATCTGGTTATTAGTATGAAAATTTCACTTATTGACAGAAGGCGCCAAGTTCGTTTCATAACTGCACCATAGGTAGATATAGATGCAAAACCAAGAAGACCATAAGATATATCCAGATAACAACGGCAGTACTGCGAAGGACGGGCTCCGGATAGCTCGTCAATACTATTAGTTAATTTGATTCTTAGTTTAAAGCCTATACGTTTTGTTTGTTTTTGTAACCGTGGGATACAATGTATTCTAAAATAGTACATAAAACATTGTGGAGTTATGTCGCGGGTGGCACAGCATATTACAAAAGATAATAGGCATTGGGAACGATCTTTAAGTGAAATCAAGTTGCAGATAGCCACAATTTTTATTAATTTAATTAGATCGGAGTAGCATTCCATGGTCGCAAGCTTATTTGACAGGCATGAGTGTGTACAATGTGTAGTAAGGAGTGGGAAAAGTTTATAGTGTAGGTGTTTATTGTAGTGTAGTGTTATTTTGTGAGAAACGAACAGTGTATTTACTGTTTTGGATGCAGTGCACAGGATTACAATACAATGACAATAATATGTTACCCTTGTAAGTACGTAAAACATATCATAGTGTAGGAAAAAGTTAGTTAAACAATGATTGCAATGTAAACAAAGAGTTCTAGCAGCACTAGAAGTTAAGTTAGAATAAGTTCTAGCACAGATAATATTAAAAGTTACAGACAGAAGCATTATTAATGGTGTTTGAACTAGTCATACATTGTTTTGTTTGAGTTTAAGTTCTTGCAGCTGAGCTTCATTTTTCACATGAATATAGGAGGCGCCCTCGTTTTTTCGCAAATACACCTTGCCGCGTGAGACCCAGCAGTAGGCATAAGACTCTGACTTGCTGAATTCTCGAGCCATGAAGTGTAGTTTACGAGTCTTTCCTGTGAGACGTTCGGAAATATAGATAGGCACTATTGCCACCCCACATAGTCCAAGATGAGATGAATTGAGGAGGTCATTGGAGTGGGTTTTGTTGTACTGTCTAGCCGCTTTCAGGAATTCCATTTTTGTACGTGTATTCTGGAATTCATAAATTACTGTGGACTCCTTTTTATCTGGTCTGGACGGCGCACGGAAAGTATCACGAACCTCAGCTTGGGTGATTTGAAACCCGATGAGCTTAGACACGCTGAGCAATATGGACAGGAGTGAATCCTGTGTTTCAGTCTTGATTTTTGGTACATTGCGGATTTCCACGCAGGTTTTGATAGCATTAAGATCAACATACTCTATTTGACTCTGAAGATCTGTTATTTGGGCAGCCATGATTTGCTGTTGTTGTTCTAGGCCAGATATGTTATGATCTATAGCTTTAATCTGCACAGATATGTTGGCCACTGACGTTTCTATTTTAGGAATAGATGAGTTTTGGGCTCTTATCACAATTATGCCCGTTTTCACCAATGAATCCTTAACTGCTACGTAACTAAGGTTCCCTTAAGCTAAGGGGTCTCTTAGAACAGTCACCTAAATCCATTTTCACTAAGCTAAGGGATACCTCAGTAAGGGCCACTTACGTAAGTATCCGAAAGTAAGGATTCAATAAACGTACATTTACCGATTAAGTTATTTTACTAATATTTTGGAATAACACATGAAGATTATTGAATAATTTGCTTTATTCTAGGTAAAACATAGTTTTTTTTACAAAGATTGCGTTGTAAAAACTAAATACTAATACATAAAATTATAGCTGCTGAATACCATTGCTAAAAAAATGACGTGATGAAATAATGACAATGGACAGATTATTTTCTATTATTATTAATAATAGAAAATAATTAACATGAATAATATTCTTTATAATTCGTTATAGAAATAATAATAATTATTATTATTAATAATATTTTTTTTTATTAATAATATAATAGTAATAATTAATTGTAAATAATAATAATAGTTATTAGTAATATTAATTATTATTATTGATAATATTAATTATTATTACTAATAATAATAATAATTATTAGTAATATTAATTATTGATATTTATAATAATATTAATTATTAGTATTATTATTATTATTATTTATAATAATACTATTTTTTAGTAATATTAATTATTATTAATAATAATATTATTAATAATTATAATTATTATTATTATTTACAATTAATTGATAATTTATTATTATTGTTATTATTATATTATTAATAAAAAAATAATTATATTTTAACACCATCCTTGGATAACCTAAATATTTTGAAGGAGTCTTGGTCATCATATTTAGTGAAAAACTAAATAGTTATTAATTATTATTGATAATAATAATAACGCCCAACGATCTCATAGATATACATATTATAGGTACCTATAATACTGATGCTAACTAAATCAAATTATTGATTCAATTAATTATTCTATTTATTGATTTTATTATTATTATTATTGTAGGTAAGTAATAGGTATTTAATTTTTATTGATATATGATATAGGTACCTACTTTTCTATATTTATAGCATACATTCATAAAAGTATAATTTTTTTATTATTTAACAATTTTTTTATAATTTCTTAGGTACAACATAAAGAAAGTAAGAAGTAATTAACCTGTTATCTGTATATTCCAAGGGATATTCTATTTTCACTAACAAAAATAAAACACCATCCTTGGATAACATAAATCTTTTGAAGGAGTCTTGGTCATCATATTTAGTGAAAAAATCCGGTCGTTCACGGTAAATGCGGGGCCGTGTAAATAAACTTGAATTCGTAATTAATTCCACTGTTTCAGTAGCTTCCAAACTCCCAAATACCTCTGAAAGACTTTCCATTTCACACGAGATTACAAATATTATGTATGCATATACAATAACTGTTACTTAGCACTAAGGGGCCGAAATTCGGCCCCCTAATAATAGGGGATCCCTTAGGACCTTAGGTGTCCCTTAGATGTTGGTGAAAACAAAACTACTGACAGGTGTCCCTTAAAATGTCTTAGGGGCTACCTAAAATTTAGGGATTGTCGGTGAAAACGGCCATTAGATCTCAGATGAAGATTTTTGAAAAATCGGGTCGGTTTATTTGGTTCTGTTGGGAGTTACTCATTAGGAGTAACAATATAAAAGTGCCCTTTTCAATATCCAAAAAAACTTTCTTTACTAAAAAAACGCCCTACATATATTAACAGTCTAGATTCTAGTGGATGTATTCCGGCAGAAGATTTTTGTTCTAGAATACCTTTTTTTAGCACTCTACTAATATTATAATCTAGCCATCCATATGGCTAATAAGTAATTTACATTTAACCTAATTTCCTAAACACTTAATTATCTGAATGTGTCCAATAACACTTTTCTTATTGTCTCTATTAATGTGAAGACACTTGGTTCTTGTGTTCTTTTTGGGTAGGTAGCACTTACTGGCACTGCACCTTACGTAAATACTACACTAACTCGACTTGTTTTGTTCTTTTCAATCTTCTAATTATATCCATGTGATCGAGCAGCTGGGTTGCTTCAACGTCCAGTGATGATGGCTCTGCGTACTTCTGGATGACTTTGGTGACATCTATATTAAGGTCAATGGAGGTCATAATTTCGTATGCACCATGTTCCGGCTGATGATAAAACAATAAAACAGAACCCATGTGTAGAAAATTTTCTCAAGCGAAAGATTTTTTCACCGATGGTATCTAATACGGTAGCAAGACGTGCAAGGGCCATAAATAAAAAGGATAGATATTTTATCTCCCTCTGCGGGTAGAATTTGATTTTCGCATTTTACCTCATATCCGACGATTTGAATATCAAATGGAATATCTACGTGACGAACAACGATATTTATACGGCTTATAAAGGGTTTCTGTTTTTGGATCAACTTTTCGAGTTACCGAAAGGGTTTTGCCATGTCCATACATTGCTTTGACAAAAACTGGCTCTGCGTCTTGCTCACAGAATATAGGTATATAGGTACTTAGTTCATTGAATAGTGTGGAGCTCTTGTTACTTAAATGCGTGTTGCATTCCTTTCTTACGCAAAGGAAATTATGTGCTAAAGCACATCTTTACACTTACAGCCTTATTAATAAAAACGCTTTAGATTAGTTACACCATCTTTTGTCTCTTTCGATCCAGCTAAATATTCCAGTAGCAAAAAAAGGACAAAAGCTGAAGTAACTAACCCGAGACTAAAACCCGTTTATTAATAAGGCTGTTAGTGACCAAAATAGTAGTTTACGTTCCCAAAACAACAAAACACTCCAACCATAGATGTTAATAAAAGAGGGAACATCTTTTATTAACATCTATGGTTGGAGTGTTTTGTTTTTTTTTTATGTTACCGATGGGCAAACAAGTAGAATCAACGTAACGGTAAATGTCCGCCGTACAGTCTTCAGCAACACCTGGGCGCTGATGATGCGTTGCCTACCCTAAAATATTCTACGATGTTTTTTTTAATACGCTTTAACTGATTTGTATCTCCTTACTTTCATACCGAGATATACTCAGACGATATCATCAGCTATATTTGATTTATATTTTGATTTAATAACCAAACTGCTAAGCTGATTTGATTACATTTCTATAGGAGCAATTTGAAAGCCTTTAAAAATAATTTTACAAGTCAGTCTATAAAGCAAGGTTAAAAAAACGTAAAAACAGATAAAGCACAACTGAATTGAGAACATCCAGATTTTATGAAGTCGGTTAACTAGCATTGCAACATTGTATACACATACATACTTTATACTAAAGCCAAACCGCTATGGACCACCATAACCAGGACTGAATACATCTATTCCACTTAACATTTCTGGGTAACTTTTGGGTTTCGTCCGTTTAACTTTTGTTCTAAACATATAAATCTGTTTGGGTTGTCAGGGGCTTATACACATGTCCGGAGTGTTTTAATCCCATATAATGTTTTTGATATAGAAACACAGCCTGAAGGTAATTAATCGGTTGGATTTTTTATTAGTGAGTTATGTAGGCTGCCGAAGAGAAATCAGTAAGGATTCTATAGCTGTTTAAATCTAGTTGTCATAAATGTCAAAATCTAGAGTATTGCTTCTGGCCTCGAGGTTTGTATTAGAGTAGGTACCTTACGCTATTCTAAAACACATGAAATGACATCATGTACGAGGTCTGCTGCGCTAGCGCAATGTCTCGAAGGCACCGTTCACAATGTGCGCTGACTGGGATCACTCGATGAGATAACAAGTGGGCTAGAGTAACCCATTAATAAATGAGTTTTCCGCAGAAAATGTAAAGCGAGTATGACACAGCGGTAGACTGTGCGACTTTCAAACTGACGCATAGTTTAAATGTCGCGTGGCTATGTACAAATTACTTAAAGTTGTTGCGAAATTTGCACGCACTTAGATAGATAGATAGATAAACTCTTTATTGTACACACCACATAATAACAAAAATATCAAATGATACAATGAAACACAAGTAGTGGGGAACAATGGGCGACCTTATCGCTAAAAGCGATCTCTTCCAGGCAACGCACTTACAGAGGGGAATAAAAATAAAAAGGATTTATAAACTTCGAGGACATGATTGTAATATTCTCCCGCACTTGGCCAGCGTTGTAAATTATAGCCACCACTCTCTCCATGTGAGTGAAGGCCCGTGTCCCAGAAGTGGGTTGGGGTGATCACAACAATGATAACGCTGCTAAAACTCCAAAATTTCCCCTTGAAAAAGATGCGAATCTCAATTTTTTTGAAACAGATTTGAAGCAGCTGTTTCATGGGAAAGCCACACAAAGAAAGAAATCTCCATTCTTAAATTATTAGGTACCCATCGTCGTCGCCTCAGAAGCGTTTGTCGACTTGAAGAATCGTAATCGCAGCCGTGTTATCAGCTGAATTAAGGTCGTACGATCGGTCTAATCCTTCTAGCTCGACAATTACGTTTTCGGCATAGTATTATACAATCAAACATTGACTCCACCGGCGAGGTCAACCTCCCTCCAATGGTTGAACGGTTGCTTTTTTTTTAAAATCTGCTTTTCCACAGACACTTGGGTCCGTGCTTTTTGTTAAATTATTTTTATATGTATGAATTAAGCCTATTATTAACATGAACATACATAATACAGGAAGGACAATACAGCCAACAACAAGAACATACATAAACATAAGTACTTATTTCTAATTGTGCATACACCACGAGCAAACCAGCTTCCGCAAGCAGCACCCGTGAACGGTTGCTTTCTATGGGTCCACTCTTCTAGTGGACGTAATCTGCTCACTCCTCACAAGGTTAGGCTCCGGGAATGACTGTCTGGTCTACTAGTTAGTGGCTTTCTTTTGATAGCTAGTACCTTATATGAAAGCCCTTCCGCCTGGTGACGCTGTAAAGGTCAGCAGAGTTGGCCCATCGAGACTGAAATGTGATCCACGTAACAAGATGCCAAAACAAGCTTAACATATAAAAAATAAGGTCCAATCCAAAACATCTAGCATACTCCACCAGATTGTTAACATCATAAAAACAACATTTGTTACTAACTCATTCCAATAACTACTGATTTACTGACACTACCACGGTATTTTCCGAGTATAACGTTTGTCCAGAAACGCGTGCCACTTTCAACTTTACATCACTGTAATAAGGGTGTTACGTGTGGTGAAATGTGGTGGAATTTGACGTAGTACGTTTCCAGCCATTCGGATCAATTTTATGGGCAAACACAGTGTGGCCTCCAGTTTATAGGTCCCTTAGTGCGATACCGATACTGAATGGATGGCCAGGAAAATGGAGAATATGTAAGGCACTTAAAACAATTAATAGAACAAGTTATATGGATAAAACATGAAGAAAAAACGGAATTATAAATTGGTAAATAAAAGCGTTTGAAACAAAATTAAATTATCTGTCTTCAAGAAATTCTTGTGCAAACAAGTACTTCTTTTTCAGCTATAAGTACGATTCTAGGTGAAACAAAAATACCTATGTTTTATTTTCATCTACTTTTTACTCCTTTCATTACGAAAATATTTCATTTTCCGAGGGGAAAAGTAAACCAGTATTTAAAGATCATTTGTGTGTATTTCACCCAAAAAGGTTTAGCTCAGCCAATGTAAAAATCACACAAACAGAAACCTTTGGTGTGTTTAGTTAGAGCTTGTATTCAGAATAAAAATTTTAGTGTTCGGTAACTTAAACTTTATCCGTCTGTCGCACCATCGTAACGCACACTCATCAAAGATTTCTTTGATGAGTGTGGCAAATGAGAATCAAGGTCTTTATTTTTTTATCTACATGTTTATTAGATCAGTTTGGCTCTTGGGGGTGCTGCGTTCAATTCCCGCATCAAAACAAAAAAAATACTATTTCTGTCTGCAGGGTTGTGTGGGACCATGATCCTTGTAGTTGGGTTCCTAGATACAGGGAATCCTAGTTAGCGTCCAAGATCTATGTAGGTATGTGATCTTTAGGCACTATTATTAATCATAGTCTTTAGAGTCTAAATACTATGATATGTCAAAATTTTAGACACACCGTTGTTGTTCATTTAAAACTCCAATTCTATGGCCCAACGTCGTGTTGTTCGCTGATGGCTGGTACTTACAAAGAGATGGTGACGTTTTATGACACCAATCTTTGGGACTCCTCTGATCTGGCTTACGTAGGCTTCTGCCTCTGCACAGACAACTTTGGCTATTACCGATAAGAAAATAGAGTCGATTACTCTGTAAAAATGTGAGGCAATTTGTTGATTGAATAGGTAATTAATATGAATGGTTGAATCATGTTGCACACGGAAACTATCAATTTGGTGTACCGATTAAATTGACCGTGATAGGGTAATGCTTGGTATGTTGTTTGGTTGGATATTGGGTTTACTTAACGTTGATTAAATATACTATAGGTATTTCTGAAAATGCCTCATAGGTAGCTAAGTGAAAGCATAACTGCCAGTACAGATTGCACAGATTATATGAATAACTTATAATTATGTATTTATTATTATTATTATTATTTTTTTTTTTTTTATTTTTTTTATTTTTTTTATTTTTTTTTTTTTTTACATCTCACACAACGCCATCTAGCCCCAAACTAAGCAAAGCTTGTATTATGGGAACCAGATAACTGATACAATACTTAAAAAATATTTTCTATAATTTAAAACTTAACGATTTCATTTGGATATTCATAATTTTATTTGCTTAGATTAAAACACTATTCAAAATATTCGGAAGTGTCTTTTAGACATATTCTCCCTCTCGACAAGTCTACGACTCGCTCAATTGAATTTTTCAAAATTATTATTGTTTTTGTACGGCCTAGATACGACTCAAACGACTGCATACTATTATAAGTCGTTTAAAATGACTGACACTTAATGGCGCCGTTCACGCTACCACTTAAGGGATTGGCTGCAACTTAAATACCACTAAGTGCGGAAAGAAATACTTATTCCAAAGTGAAGTTGGTTATATACTTTACTGGTATTGTACCCTCGGCGGTCGTATCGTCGGCCCGCTAGTTTTAGTAAGTCACCTTTATACGTTGCGATACGATATCGGATGTGCACGTGGCTTTTATGAAGAAGACAGGAGGGTGCGGCATATTAGTTGTGCCAATGGGTAAAACGAAACGATGGGGAACGAAAACCTAATATTGTGGCAGTAATCCGCGGGGTAAAGATTAGGAATTTATGTGGTTTAGCTAACGTTATTTATGAAAGAAAGAGGGAGAAAAACAGAGAAAAATGGTCAGAGAAAGTATGTGAGAGACACAAAAAAGCAGAGAAAGACATTAATTCTCCATAAAAGCCACCTACTCTTTTGCTAAAGTTAAGTAACACTTATGTATAAAACCGATATTTAAAAAAAAAAGTTCTGCAACATTTTAAATTAATAGTCACACACAGTGCAGTAACATCCAGTCGTTATGCAGTTTATTTTATGGTAGAATGATGAAAAGTAATATTAAATGAAATGGTAGTTATATTTTCAACGAAGCTACTGAACTTTAAATTTGTTCTTTTTTAATCTGTGCATTTGACCACTCTCTCACCTGATGGTATCTGACGTTGCGGTTGACGATTGCTACTTTGACTTATTTATTATTACAACGAAACAACTCGTAATGAAAACAAAAATTACAGAGTATAATTAGATTTTTTTTTTCCATTTGAAGAGAGCCTCATCAGTTTTGTGTATCAAATGTATAAGTAAACTTTCTCCACAGAGCAGGAAAAAACGACGATAACAATGACGAGAGCGTCATTTTTTTCCTGCTCTCCGATATCGTATCGTATCATGTAATCGTAGCTCTAGTATACTAATACTGAGCTCATTTAGTGAGATGTTATGTAAATTCGAAATGGGTTTAAAGTTAAACTCAAGTTTCCGGCGGTTGGCGACGGTCTACGTTTTGAATTATGTGTTTATCTTAATGTAGCCTTCATGTAAGTACAGACGCAGACACTGAAAATTTAATGTAGCTGGAGGATTTATATCACATTGAAAATTTAATTTATGGTTTGCATTCGGTTTAGTACTGCTATCACTTGTTTAATTGACATAATTAAATACTAATTTATTTAATACTTGAGCTAAAACCATGTCAAAAACCTAAGTTTTTATATAGTTTTGCATCTAGATTACTCACTATGTTAAAAAGTCTACTTGTTATTGATGACCTGCTGGACGATCAGGTAACTCGGTTGCAACCTATAGAAATACAAATTTGTATGGATTTGACAGTTTGAATACGCAGTTTACGTGCATAGTTAGTATGGAAGTTTCTCCTGTTGCATTGCCATCAACTTTGATAGCAATGTAATAAGAGAAATTTTATTCCCAATTTAAAAATATCCATATGCACATAAACTGCGTATTGAAACTGTCTCATTCATACAGTTTTGTGTTTCCATTGGTTGCAATCAAGATACATGCTCGCCTAGCTGATCCATCTGCAAAATTAATTTAGGTACCACCGCTTTGCCAGTTAATCTGCTGCAAGCACTACTGTGTTCCTGTTCGAAAGGCACTGTAGCTAGTGAAATTATTTACTAGCAATTAGCAGTGAGACGTTACGCACTGATCTCACAGTCTAGTAATATTATTGCTTAATTGTGCATGCTGATGTCTCAGGATGATATGCGCAGCGCAGTGCAGTGTCACGTGAAACTATACTGTATGTATATGTATTTTAGAGTTCCGAGTGGTACTGCAACTGTTATGACCAGCCGCGACGCTTAACATCAGGTGAATAATTAGCATATAAGATCATTCATTAAAAAAAAGGAGGTACATTCATATCCTTGTGTCGTCTCTGATACATTTTTTCATTTGATTTTTTTTGTGTCGAGTCAGGATCGTGCTGTGCAAAGATGGTAGCCCAACATTCTGAATAAAAAAATAACCAATTTTTGTGTCAGTTCTCGAAATAAATTTTAAAATCATTATAATCTTAGTGTGTAATGCTCATTATACCGATCGGGCGTATCTGTAGTGAAAAAATAAAACGTCAAAAGTTTAACGGTAATAGGTAATTATTATGTCATGCTAAGATAACAACAAACTTTGAGAAATTGCTCAAATAAACATTAACATTCAAGAACTCGTACTGTGGTATACAGCAGGCTTCGTCAAATTCTTTATAATACCGAGCTTAGAAAGCAATTGAGTATGTCGCAACGAGAAACCTAGGTCGTTATCTTTACACTCCATACACTTCAGTAGATACCTTTTAGAATAGAATAGAATGGAATGACATGGAACAGAATAGAATAACATTTATCGAGCTTCAAAATAGTTTAAGTACTTACATTTCACTGGGACCGAGAGCTCCAAAGTTTCTCAGAGCACCTGGTCGATCTGACGCGTAACCAAAAACCACAATGCCAATTTTATAATAGCCCTACATAGTAATAAAAACCGATAAGACATTGAGTATAGTTTAATAGTTAATTAAAGCAGTGTTTAATAACCGAGTCTTATCTCTTGAACGCTACACAGATGATGCAAGTATGAAAAACATGGTCAGAGTCTAGGGATTACTTATTAAACGTTACATACATTTAAACAATCATTGAAATGCCCTCTCTCGTTTTCGTTAAAGATATTTTACGCCAGCGAGAAGACGACGGAACATTTTAAGAATCAATTAAAAAGTAAGATCATTTATAAAGCAATAACTGCCTGGGTTTATGTAGAGTCCTTCAAATTGAGGATTCTAAAATATGATATAGAAATATCAAGTATGATTGATTTAGCGCGAGTTTTCAGCGGAATTACACTACATATTTCCACCATTTTGTATTTAAGATGTACTTCCACGAAGTCACACCTGAGTCAATTGAATTTCGTCGTTACTAATTGCTAGATTTGCAGTCAGAACTATAGGTAATTAATAAATACTTTTGGTTCATTGTCACATGTAGTTTCAAGGAGTTGTGTACCTTCCAAACGGGAAACGTGCACCTGAGCCATAATTTATTGATAACTGCATGATTTATTCAAAAGTAATAACAACTTAAATTGCCTTTTGTACTAAGGAAACTTAACAGAAAGTCAACAATCGTAGCAATGTTGGACAAAAATAAACCTTATTTGATTAAATAGCAATTGTTTTATGATCGCCGTGGGCGTTGGCAGGATTTAGTTGTTAACGTCGGAAAATATTTAACGTCGTCGAGCGGAAATCTTGATGAAAATTGGATTTACCTCAATTAGAACTAAAGCTATTCAGAATAATTTAAAATGTATTCAGGTTACTGAGAGTTTTACTAATTCTAATTAAATACTACAATGATATAATAACTAATACTAAACACTACCTACTACAAAAAAAAAACATTTGGACTATATACTGGCCGCGATGACCTATAGACAGTCCAAATGCTCCAGCCCACTACCAGTAGGTAGCGTACTCAACATGCTGGCAGCACTGCCCCGTTTAATTGCAATGCTTATTCGTTGTGCCAAATAACTGCTAGCATTTTGGTAACGCGTTGCATCGACCAGGCGCTGTGATTAATGTATCGTACATTAAAATAGTAAAACGTACTAATTATGTCACGCGATAACAAGTAAATAGATTTGATTTTCGTGTGTGATTCTTAAGGGAGGAACTTGACGTTGATCCGCTGGCAGCGATTGGGCAAGAAGAATCAAATATCAGATTTAGTGGCAAAGATCTATGTCTAGAAGTAGACTCATACAATCTTATGGTTTCATTTAATATTATATAAGTTCTAATTTTGCAATACGTCCTAAATTAGTATTAAATCATTATCATTACGATAATTATTTTAAAACGATTTAATCGTTTTCATGACAACTACTAATATATACGTGTATGAGTATGCTAATGGTTAGTTACTCGAAGTGCGGTGGTTAGCCCTCATCGTTTAAATGACAACGTACCCCAATAGAGTCCTGACTCAATATCTGACCGACATCGTCCGTGGCTCGTAAAATCGAGATCCGATCATAAACCCAACCAGTTACAGCAAAGTTTAAGTACTTAGCGGTCTTGCTCTTTAGGGGTTTAACTGCCGAAATTGATATTCATATTTGAGGTCTTCAAACCGATATTCGAGGTCTTAAAATTTATGAGTTCAAAGAGATAATTTGTAAGGATCTGTAAATTTGCTCAGTTGATTATGTTAGACATGGCAAATAGGAGCTTAGAAGGTTTATTTGGGTAATTCGTTCTATAAATTTAGGAGTATAGATCGTTCAACCTAGTTGAATAAACTACTTCTTTATTTAATGTAATATATTATATATTAGTTGACTTGTTTTAGTAGAAAGAAAATCGTATCAATTTCAATAAAATTACAAGATGAAAGAAAAAGTACACTTATTAGCTTGAGCTGCTGGAAGTAGAGACTTTATAACATTTGGAGTATCTGCCTTTTTGTTACCTATAAGAGTTATATATGGGGAAGAAAGTTTCTCTCATGGCAACCACGAACTGAAAAACAGAAACCCAGTCTCCCCGCAAGCAGCTGCTCAAAGTGGTGCTCTGTGGGAGAGGCATACGTTCATGATCATGACAATCAGAGTTTGAAATTCAAACCCCATGTAGTCTATAAACGCTGAGCCAATACTTTGCCCAAATTATGTACGTGAATTTTAAGTTTTTTCCTTCTTTCTTGTATAGGAAAATGGTGGTGGAAAACGGCCTTAGTTCAGAGATTTTCAGACTTCTTTTTTATTGATACTAGTTGAGTCCCCAGCATAGGGGATCAAAATAGAGTGACGATTGAAATGCAGTCAGCTGGGAGACTGGGCTAGGAGTTTAAAGTGGAACTACCATTCCGATATGGCTTAACGAGCGGGATTCACCAATATCATAAAATGATCTGTCAACTTCTAACTGAAGAGAACTGTGACGTGTGAGAGCAAGACAAAAACATAATGAATCGATTGAATTACTTTAGATTTTATATTAATTAATGAAGTAGTAGCTATGAAACGTAGCTTAGTTAATAAACAACAAATTTCTAACTTGGAAGAGTTACCAGCAAAACATTTCCTCAATCAACCTGTTTTGATGACTTACCGAAGTGGGCGACAGTTCAAAACTGGCCATTCGTTTGATGTCCGCCGCGAATGACGTCGGGTCTTTACGTTTGGGTCTTTTGAAATTACCCTCGTTAGCTTCGAATTACGGGCGTATATTAAAATGAACTGTGACATTCATTTTGGCAAAGGTATATAAACCGCAAACCCATTGTCAGTTTCGTTTCAAATAACTTTTGGAAAAAGTTTTATAGCTTAAGCCTAGGAGTGAAACGGATTATACGATGGATGTCAACCATGTATCGATTTTGTGGTGCCATACGTCTGGGGGTTATCACGAAACTTTAATTGCAATGCAATAGGAGAAATTTCCATACTAACTATGCACATAAACAGTGTATTGTACTGTACTGACAAATCCATACAATACAATTAGTTTCAATACGCAGCTTATGTGAATAGCTACCATGGAAATATCTCTTGTTGCATTGCAATCAGAGTTTCGAGATCACCCCTGTAAGCGACACGGAGAAAAAAGCATAAGGCCTCTTTTTTGGTTGGTTTTTATATTTAGTTTTTTTGGAACGTTATGTGATGACAAGTGAAAAAAATGTCGGTTTAGTTCTATGTAATTAATTTTTTAATATATTTTTCGCCAACTCTACCGCTCCTTTATATTTCGCACAGTATTATTTTCCGGAAACGCCTAAACCTAGTCGTCACCAACAACCCCCTCGATCCTATAGCCATTTTGATTTCAATCGATTCAAAACTCAAATCATACTAATTACTTATGTATTTGTGGGCAGAAAGGGTTGTGCGTAGGTTGCAACCTATATAACTATAGGCCTTCAGCATGCGCACCGCGCCGTGTCTGGAACAAGAATGATCTGGTAGTACACCGAGCGGTCCCTTTTTATAGCCAGATGGGTGGGAAAGCGATGACAGTTGCCGGTGTTGCCCCTGTAATAAATTTAAATGCCACCACAGGGTAAAGTACGGCACTGCCCGCTGCGCATAGAGTTTATAACTGGACGTAGCCGCCGTCATATTCATATTTGGCCATTATTATATATTTGGCTGCACAATTATTTGAAACTAGCTGATTCGAACACGCGTTGTATTGTCCAAATTTCCGACACGAAAATCCCATAAACAAAAGTACGGATAACTTTTCAATTTTTCTTTCCCAGTAAATAAATAATATCTGTGGACATTTCACACAGATCTAGCCTCAAACTTAGCAAAGCGTATACTATGGAAACCAGATTACTGATACAATACTTAGATACTTTTTGTTTGTAAATACATACATAGAATACAATATAACACCCAGACACAGAACAAACATTGATATCCATCACAGGAATGTTTGTCCTGGGTGGGAATCAAACCCACAACCTCCATTTCAGAAGGCAGGGTTACTACCAACAGATCTATCTGGCCAGTCAAACCAGCCTATACAGCCAGAAGTCTGGCCAGTAAAAAATAATATAATTAAGTTATAAAAATAAACTATGGAAAACATTTTTCATAGCCATTCTCAAGTGATGTGACGCCAATGAAAAGTATTTTATTTTCTTTGAACTATAGCGTATCACATAAATAAGAAATTATCCCATGAAACCTTCAATAAGGTCCTATTACGTTACCCCCTGACCACTTTACCCGTTCAATTAGGTCAGAATAGTAAAATGGCGTGCTCCAAGACACTTACAAAGGCTAGATTGCGCGTAACCTGCAATTTGCGATATCGCAACGCAATCGAGATTATATCGAGCGGGTTACAAAATAGGGCTCCGGCATGTCGGCTTTGCTAATTAGTTTTAAGACTTAATAATTGATTAATGTTGATTTGGTTATTGCGCTGTGAATAGTCATCTGTGGATAAGTGTGATTAAAATAAGTATGTTTGGAAATAGGCGTTATAATAGTTTTTTGTGGTTTTGTTGGAACCGCAAAACTTGGTTATCTTATATTCACCAAAAACCTGTGTACTTGTATGGTGTTGAGTTTGTTAGATCGACTATTTTCAGAATGACCTGGAGTCTTTTAAGCACTTTTTTGCATATTGCTTTCATTTTGTTCTGAAAAATTTCCTATTCGGGATATCTGAATATTATAATTATTATCACATTATTTTATACCCAATTTAGAGTTATGCCTAATAATACGCACAAATACTTAATTCGTACTTAGACTGATTTGTACAAAACCAAGTCGAAAATAGACTAATGATTCGCGTATGGCCTCACTTTTCTGATTTTTCGCTATTCATAGGCCTACGGCGTAGACCACCTACGCCGTAGGCCTACTATGTCTTATGCAGAATATACATTCGCCAGAACATTTTCTCAGACATTACGATTTTATTATCATCTTAGAAAATGTTAGATTTAATTTTGATATAATCTTATAACAGCGGGTTTATACGATATTCTATTATAACATAACTATTTTAATAGTAGTGTCTATATTTACAAAAGTTTAAGAAATTAAGCACTTTGAGCGGTTACTTGTCTCTTGTATCTCGGATCTCCGCGGTGTGACTTACGAAACTTGATTGCAACCTTAGAAACAGAAATTTGTATCGATTTGACAAATCGATACAAATTTCTTCGTTCTGCGTTCCAATACGCAGTTTATGTGGATAATTACTACGGAAATGTCCAAATTAGGAATGAAACTTCTCCTGTTGCATTGCAATCATAGTTCAGTGATCACCTACCAGGTTATCCGTCCATCTAGGAGGGGGCCTACGTTGTGTCTTGCAGTTCGTGATCGCCACTCATTAACTCGCTTCCATATTAACACTATTTTACACTATATTATTATTTGACATTGTCTCTGTGGTGTGGTGGTTGAGGAGGTTGGCTCATAACTCAGAGGTGGCGGGTTCGACTCCCGCAAAGTATTTGCGCACAGTAAAAAAGCGCCAAAAAGTTCTGTGTCTGGGTGTTGTAGGATCATAGTCCTCGTAGTTCCTGGGTCTCTAGATACAGGGAATCCTAGTTAGGGTCTAGGATCTATGTATGTGATCGTTGGGCGTTATTACTATTATTATGAAGAACAATATTAGTTAGAACCAACTATCGCCAAAACTCATATCTGCATAGAGCGAGCAGAAACTTTAACAAGCTATGCAGTGAGTATAAGTCATTAGACTTGTACAATACGAGCGTGAGCTCCGCGAGGCGGCTGCTGTGCAGAGACTTCTTTGTTGACTAGATTGTTACATGTTTTATTCACTTTTCTTATTATATATATTATGCGTAGTACTTACTTATTCAGAATAGCACAAATCCGATGTTTTCCGATCTTTGTCAAAGTTTAATTATTATTTGTAAAATCAGATGTTCATTATTGCGTGCTCAAGCTTTAGTGCTACTATATCGCTAGACGTGAGGACCTTTAATTGGCTTCCAAATGTGTAACATGTTTCTACAATGTAAGAAAAGCTGTTGGTCTTCCCAAAAATAAATATATAAATAAATAAATAAATACTATTTTTATTAAAATAACAGAGCAGAGAGAGAGAAGGTGTCAGTAAAAGCAGCTCGTACTCAGTGTTCGCCAGTAGTTGGACCTTAATGGAGGGAATGTATATAAGGGTTGTATATATAGGGCTTAAATCATTGCTCAGTGCAAGTCATGAGTGGATTACTAGTCAATATGATATTCGTTATGTATATATTATGTATTAATATAACTTGTTTTTGTACTTACATTTTAGACAAGTATTGAATAAAAGTCTTTCTATTCTATTTCTTCTGTATAATAGTCGTATGAGACAATGTAACATTTCCCTAGCAACCAGTTACGTACAAATGAAGCGTGTGTGGCTCAACGGTAGCGCGTGAGACTTTCAAACTGACGTACCAAGGTTCAAATGCCGGCAGCACCAATGACTTTTCATTCATGTGTGTTATTAAATTGAAATAATGAATTGATTTAATTATCGGTTTATCTAGTTCTCTGTTATATTTTTCTATGTCAGAAGAGAGAGTAGAACATTTGTTACATTGTGAGGTGACCATAATAACGTGGCCATTTGTTTTATTATCTGAATAGCGGCTTGTGGTATCCCGTCGAAAAGTATGCTAATAAAACTATGAAGGCAATAGTACTCTAAAATTTTTAAGCCAATATCCTTTGAATTTTATTTAATTGGTTTCATTCAACCTCTGTGGTGTGGTGGTTGAGCAGGTCGGCTCATAACACAGAGGTGGCGGGTTCGTTTCCCGCGACAGGACAATTATTTGTGTACAGGAAATAAGTGCAATTACTTGTCTGGGTGTTGTGGGACCATGGTCCTCGTAGTTTCTGGGTCCCCAGACACAGGGAATCCTAGTTGGGGTACAGGATCTATGTATGTGATTGATGGGCGTTATTATTATTATTATCATTATTATTATTACATAAGTGCACCGATAAATTTGTCACATAACAATTCAATATTGTAGTTATTTACCGAGCTTTTTTTGTGTGACTGGCTTGATAGCTAAGTTGGTGGTAGCCCTGCTTTCTAAGCTGTAGGTTATGGGTTCAATTCCCACCCAGGACCAACGTTTGTGAGATGCACATCGATGTTTGTTCTGTATCTGGATATTATATTGTATTCTTATGTATTTACAAATAAAAAGGGCCTCAGTATTGCATCAGTTATCTGGTTCCCATAGTACAAGCTTTGCTTAGTTTGGGGCTAGATGGCGCTGTGTGAAATGTACACATATATTTATTTATTATGTAAAGGAATGACATGGCAAGCAACCCTTCGCCTAATGCTAAGCAACACCGCTGCTCATATGTGTCAACGGAACTCTAAAGTATAGAGTTGAACTGAGAAGTCAGCACAGTCTAGTCATAAGAGTAATAAGATTAAAAAAACGCCTGTGAGATCTGGTCATAAAGTCTCATTTGCCTTGTAATTTAAGGTATTGAGTGAGGTATTTAAAAAGGACTGGATCTTCAGACAGGCAGTTTTACTCGCAACTTGTGTTTATTTTGTTGAAAACTCCTGACACTCATAACTTAAGCTACTTCGTTAAGACACAGTTTAAAATCTAATCCAAAGGCACACGTCAGCCAATCTGACTTGAGGGAAACTTAATTCCGTATTAATTACGAGTCGGTTCCTTGGATTCGATCAAAACCTCTACGTGTTCGACATACGTGCACTATCTGGTAAATGGCGAATTATTATTGGGTAAATTAGTTTTTGACTACAAACCTTCGGGAAAAGTGCGACCTACCTTTTTATATATTCTTTTAAATAAAGATTGGCGTCCGTACATCACCTTTAAAAAACAACAGTTTATGATGACGTACGGGCGCCTCAAAATATTAATTAACTAGTTGCGCCCCGCGGTTTCACCCGCGGATAAAAAGTATTTTAATTATTGGCTCATCCCACAGGAAAATTTCACTTTTCCGGGATAAAATGTAGCCTATATGTTAATGCAGTGTATAAAATATCTTGGTACCGAATTTCATCCTAATCTATTCAGCCGTTTGAGCGTGAAGGAGTAACAAACATACACACATACACACAAACACACATACAAACATTCGTCTTTATAATATTAGTGTGAGTGTGATAGTGTGATTATTTTGTATCATTTCCCTTTACTTACTTTCCGCCTTTTCGTAACAGCATCCTCATCGCATCATCTACGTTAGTATTAGAAAAAATAAGGTTATATCCTCATTGGTATTCCCATTCTCTCTAGTATAGTTCCCCATACTCTAAAGTTTCGGCCTTGGAATTTTTGGCGTATCATTTATTTTATTTTTTACCTTAGATAGGCCTGCATTTATTTATTTGTTAAATACACAGTGAACTTACAGCTACGCCAAAACATTCACATTGTTACACTAAGTTCTTATATGGACTAAGCAATATATATTTATAAAGGCGACTAATGGGGTCAGTATGTATGTCAGCATCTTGGACTTCGCTTAAGAAGCGGTTGATAACAGCTACAGCCCTTGCCGTTGGTGCATTATGAGCGTGCCACGTGCGTAAGGCAGGAGGCGCAGCAAACAGCTGGTGGCGACGTCTTTGACCCGCGCGGATGTAGTTTTGCGGTACAAAGTAGTATAATCTGCTTAGCACTGAAGGATTGTCTACCTCGTTACGCATCAACAGGCAGTAATGTATAATTAATAATAGTTTACGTCGAAGCTCCAACGTTACAAGACCCACCATTCCCGATACAAATAGTGAAGGAAAAAGAAAGGGATAGTATCCATACGCTCTTTTATAGAGATACCTTGCGAACTTTCGCTGCACTCTTTCGATCATGACAGTATATTTTTTAGTCCTCGGATCCCAAACAATAGCCCCAAATTCGAGTGCGCTACGGACATATGCGTTGTACAGCATAATGGGAATGTTCATATCTTGAAATTGGGCAGAACTTCGAGTTATAAAACCCAGGGTTCTATTGGCCTTTTTACATATACTTGTAATATGTTCGCTAAAATTAAGCCTATTATCCATAGTGACGCCTAAGTCACGGATTGAGTCAACCCGCTCCAATACGTTTTGATCAAGGGTATACGGATATCTAACCGGTACAAGCGATCTCGAATAAGTGACTACTTTACACTTGGACACATTAAAATTTAAGTTGTTTAATTCTGCCCATTTAGCAACTGCATCTATATCGTGCTGGAGGTTTGTACAATCAGAAGTACTGCCAATGCAATGAAAAAGCTTCATATCATCAGCAAACATTAAACACTTGGCAGTACTTAGCGCCCCAGGTAGGTCATTTATCATAGATAGAAATAGAGTAGGTCCCAGAGTAGATCCCTGGCTGACACCAGACCTCGTAAAGTAGTCATTAGAAAAGTATCTACCTAGTTGTACATACTGTCTACGATCTCTCAAATAATTAGCTATGAAATTCAGAAGATTTGGAGAAAATCCAAGACAAGAAAGCTTTGATAGTAGGATATCGTTGTCTACAACATCAAATGCTTTTTTTAGGTCAAAATATGCCGTGTCTACTTGCATACCATTGTCCATTTGAGCTGTGACGTAGTCCACAAATACAACGTGATTTGTTGTAGTAGAGCGTGCACGCCGAAACCCATGCTGTGAATCATGAAAGAGGTGACCAATTTGAGCAGTGATATATCGATTAATTATCATCTCAAATATCTTTCCAAAAGTAGAAAGTACTGCTATAGGTCTCTGAGACTTGATATCAGCCGAAGAACTATCTTTAGGAACTGGAGTCACTCTAGTTACTTTCCACTTGGTCGGATACAGGCTATACCGCAAAGATATGTTATAAATATGCAAAAGGGGTAGCTCCAATGCTCGAAGACAGTCTTTGACCACAAAACTAGGTACCCCATCAGGTCCAACTGCAGAAAAAGCTTTAAGTTTCTTTACTGCACGGCGCAGATCAAGAACAGTGACACAGTCCATTGTCACACATGTCGTACTCAAATGTTTATGAGCTGATCGCTCCGCAGCCTGTGCGTCTAGCTGTGGAATTACATTCAAGAAAATAGAACCGAAGTATTCAGCAAAGGCATCTGCTGCTTCTTGTCCTACAACAGAGTGATTGTTATAAGTATACTCGCGTTGCTGCGAAATGTTCTTGCGTTGATCTTTAACATGAGTCCAAAAATTAGACGGGTCTTCACGTATGTTCCGCTCTACCGTCTGTAAATACCGGTCATGAGCAGCATCGATAAGTGCTTTTACTTTAGTTCTATAAAATCTAAACATTTCACGATTGAATTCGAGTCCGTTAGATTTAAAACGTTTTAGATGGAAGTATTTAACCTTTATGAAGTGTATAATTTCTGATGTGTACCAAGTTGGGTAATTGTATTTCTGCGTCGTACAGCTTTTTTTGGTTGGTACGTATTCATCAATAGTCTTATTTAGTTTAGAATAAAAAAGATTAACAGCAGAATCAACATTGTGGCAATTTGAGACGTCAGTCCAATCGATATCGGCAATAGCCATATACAAACCCTGAAAATCAGCCCTTCTAAAATTCCAGTTAGGAGCAAATTGGCAAGCTACTCGCGATGGTAGTGACTTATTGCATTGAAAAACAGAAAAACCACGAGGCATACCTACTACCACTGCTAGAGGAGGGTGATAGGCGTCCATCGGCACAAGAGGCTCAACGCAGCCTGTGACACTAATGGCTCTAACATTGGACAACGCTAGATCCAAAATACCACCATACATGCATTTGACTACTATCTCACCTGGTGACGACGCGGTTAACGATGAAACATCCTTGCTTTGAAAATACCGGTACACTCTTGCCTTGAGTATTTCCAGATTATAGTTTTCAGGAAACAGATGCGCTGGTAAGTTGTTCCATTTTTTCATCTTTGCCGTCTGCGCAATACATTTTAAAGCGAAACTTGGCAGTAACCCTGCCTTCTGAACTGTGGGTTGTGGGTTCGATTCCCACCCAGGACAAACATTTGTGTGTCCTGTATTGTATTCTATGTATGTATTTACAAACAAAAAGTATCTAAGTATTGTATCAGTTGTCTGGTTCCCATAATACAAGCCTTGCTTAGTTTGAGGCTAGATGGCGTTGTGTGAGATGTACACACATATTATTATATTATTATATGTATTATTATATTACTTTTTGTAATATTCGAAGAATGCTAACCACATAAAGATGTCGTGTTTCCGTACGTCGTGTTGTGCGGTAGTAAAAATACAACTCTATTGCACACTTTCCGACGTGTAGCTTGTAAAATACCGATAGGCTGACTTTGCGACGATGCTCAAGACTTTGTAGCTTAGCCTTTACCAGCGCGTTACTTGTCTTTGAATCGGATCTAAGGCATAAAGCTGATACTTAGCTGAGCTGTCATAGAAACGGCTGCAGTATTCCATACACAAATTACATTAAATTTATAGACAAAAATGTGTCCCTTAAAACACTTTAACAGGAAAAAGCTCACAATAATGACTGTAAGTATTTCCTTTTCGATTAAAAAACAAAGGTCCGGGTAACATATAGCCGTGGTCAGTCGTTAGGGCTGTCAGCCAGAGACATTAGGATGGAAAAAATGTTTGCTCAGACCCTAATTACCTACTCGACTACAGGGCCGTGCTCAGGTCAAATATTGGGGTACTTTCCTTTCATACATGCAGAAGAACCTTTTTTGTTTAAAACACTTAGTTTTGCTTTACTTGAACGATGTAGTCTTCTTCTTCTTACAAAAAAGTAGGTACTATTTCAAAATGGATCATATTTTATTATCAGTTGATTAGAATAAACTACTTATACTGTTATACTCACACACACTTGTTATACTTATTTACTAGGTGGTAGGACTTTTCTGCAAAGTTCGTCTAGGTAGGTACCACCGCTTTGACAGTTATTCTGCCGCCAAGCAATAGTGTGCAAGCACTACTGTATTTCGGTTTGAAGGGTACTGTTGCTAGTAAAATTACAGGGCAATTGAGACTTTATGATCTGACCTCACAGTCGAGTAATTTACCAGACTGTAATGATGTCTCAGAATGATGTGCGCAGTGTCACGCGAATCTTTATATATTGGAATTCCGAGTGACACTGTTCTGTTATGGACGGCCGTGTCGCTTAACATCAGGTAAAAGACTAGCTCGTCACATCATTAAATAACATATAAAAATAGATAATGGCAAATTAGTAATATTGAATGTAAGAAAGAATAAAAGGCTTGTAAGCAAGCCCATGGGTTTACGCCAAGCTTACAAGTGGAATTAAGAAGCCCCAAGCCCTTCACTTAATCCACTCCTGCCATGTTCTTTTCGCGTCTAATGTCATACCCAGTAATTAGGTCAGATGTCTAATAGATCAATGGCCGGCAGAGCTTTATTAATGAATCCCTGAGCTCATTAGATACCATTTAGGTGATTGGGAAGTTGTCTGATATGACCCGAGAAATTACTGTTTATGGTGTTAAGAAGTGACAGTAATGCGCTGAAATGTAAGGTCAAAAAAGGTTGAACCTTTTTGTACATCGGCCAAGTGGTTGAGTCAATGACCTTTTTATTTTTATTGTATTACTAGGTGGTAGGACTTTTATGCAAAGTTCGTCTAGGTAGGTACCACCGCTTTGCCAGTTATTCTGCCGCCAAGCAGTAGTGTGCAAGCACTGCTGTGTTCCGGTTTGAAGGGCACTGCAGCTAGTGAAATTACTGGGCAAATGAGACTTTGTGATCTGATCTCACAGTTTAGTAATCTTATTACTAGATTGTGCTGATGTCTCTGGATGACGTGCGCAATGCAGTGTCACGCGAACCTCTATACTTTAGAGTTCCGAGTGACACTGCAGCTGGTATGTGCAGCCGTGTCGTTTAACATCAGGCGAACGGCTAGCTCGTCATGTCATTCCTTAACATAAAAAAAAAAAAAAAAAAATTGTGATTTTTAAGTATGCTCCCCATAAAACTAAAACGAGCGTGCTTTGGACCACATGACTGAAGTAAAACTTCTTTAGTTTAGCTCCATCTATCAGTTAGTATAAGTTTGTTTGTGCCTTGTTTTGATGTTAATGTTGCCATCTCGACTATTGTAAATTGTCATTTTACCTACCCACCTATACCTATAATACAAACTTTTGAATTTGTTATGTTGACAATGGATATCTACGTAAACCAACTTCTACTTCTGTTTGCCTCGCATTCACCAGCTTACTCCCCAATGTTAACAATATAGGATTATTTACACATTACACACATTAAATGTAAAAGAGTTGCTATAGTTGACTTAGTTATTTAGAATATGTATGGTCAAAAGAGTAGTATTGAATAGTGTAATTGACTTGTGGACGTGGATGTGGACGTTTGTTGACTTGCCGCTAGCTGGCGTTGTTGTCGAATGTCATGGCCGAAACTTGTTCCGTCGCCTCTTTAAAAAGGGCAGATCGTTGTTCAGTACGAGTACAGTTCAGTTGGTCTTCGGCAGCGGAGTGAATATCACGAAACTATTGGCGATATACTGTGAAACGGGAAACATATCTATGAAGTACTAATACCAAGTAAAGCGTGTGTAAAGAAGTGTAATAATTTTTTTACGCACTAAATCTAATGAGTACTGCTTGACATATAATGGGTCAATTTAGATTTTAGTATCCTGTATACTACAACAGATAGCTACAGCGTGAAAAGAACACTGGGCTTATATAAGACGTATTTAAAAGTAGAATCTCAATACATCTTAAAAAAAGACTAATTGATAAAATTATCTCTAATGTGTGGCTGTCAGACTTGGGCACAATTTCCACCACGCGGGTGAAACCACGGGACGCAGCTAGTATTTTATTAGTTGTATGCTAAGTATACATTTTTTGAATAAAGTATATATTTTTTATTTTTCATTTCATGTAGTTTATAACAACTCATCATCTTTGGTATTCACTTGGCTAGCATGCTACACCTTCGATCGCATCGTCACTTCCCATCAGGTGAGAGCGTGGTCAAATGCTAGACAAGTTCGAAGTAAAAAAAAAACTTCTATAACAATTGAAGGGGTGAGAACAAAAAGGGTTTAACTGATTTTTTTCACAAAATGACTTATGGGTATCGTTGGATTCAGCGTGAAATCATCTTCAATAATACATTCTCAAAATACCGAAATGAGGCTGAAATCTCGAGATTTTGAGTCTAAAAACGGTTTATCTGTCACAGGAATACAGCTCGCTTAGCATATAAACATTATTATATTTATTTTATTATATTATATTTTTACGGTAATTGTATGAATTAGTACTATATTTAGTATTTAAAATAGAATTAAAACATTTTCAAGCAACTGAAACATAAACCTTTTCTATTACCTTATAAGCACTCTACATTAAAATGGCGCCGTTGACGTTTAAAGTCAATTTTCTCGAAACTGACAAAAACTCTTTTTATTCTCAACCTTTCAATTAGCGAAAGAGCTACGACAAATGCTACTCAGTATTCTCCTACGTAAAATAGCGTGTGAATATTCGAAAGTGTTTCGGCAAGGAAATCACCGCATATGTATTTACGTAAATCTTTCCTGAGCCAAGTTCTGGAACGTTTGAACGACACTATCTGTAACAGGAAAAGGATGTTGGGTACGGTTCGTACCGCATTACTGTGATGTGATTTATAGAAACTAGTGACACATCGTAGTTTGTATATATTAGCCAGCTGACCCGACTTGGCTTTTAATTCTAAATTCAATTTGAAGTGAAGCCTGCACTGACGTCCCGCATCTAGTATTGTGTGCATTTCCCCCCACCAGCATCTTATCAAACCCAAGCTTAGATAATCACACTAATATTATAAAGGCGAAAGTTTGTATGTGTGTATGTTTGTTACTCCTTCACGCTCAAACGGCTGAATAGATTTGGATGATATTCGGTACCAAGATAGCTTATACACTGGATTAACATATAGGCTTCATTTTTTATCCCGGAAAAGTGAAATTTTTGTGATGAAAATTTGATGATGATGATAGGATGAGCAAATAACTAAAATACTTTTTACCGCTTGGCACAACTAGTAATAAATAATAAATAAATATTTGTAGACATTTTACACAGCGCAATCTAGCCCCGAACTAAGCAAACCATATACTATGGGAACTAGATAACTGATAGAATACTTAGATACTTTTTGTTTTGTAAATACATATATATATATATGGGCAGAAACGGGTTGAGGGTAGGTTGCAACCTATATAACTATAGGCCTTCAGCATGTCCACACCGCGCCGTGTCTGAAACAAGAATGATCCGTAGCGCACCAATCGATCCCTTTATGTAGCCAGACAGGTAGGGGCGCCATGACAGTTGCCGGTGCTGCCACTGTAATAAATTTAATGCCACCACAGGGTAAATTACGGTGCTCGATCGCTGTGCATAGAGTTTATAACTGGACGTTGCCGCCGTCATATACAATACTTAGATACTTTTTGTTTTGTAAATACATACATAGAATACAATGTGACACCCTGACACAGAACAAACATCGATGTTCATCATATAAATGTTTGTCCTGCGTGGGAATCGAACCCACAACCTACAGTGCAGTGTTACTACTAACTGGATTATTGGGTCAGTCGTATAAACTACTAGTTGCGCCCCTCGGTTTCACCCACTGATAGAAAGTATTTTAATTATTTACTTATCTCACGAGAAAATTTCTTTTTTCCGGGATAAAATGTAGCCTATATGTTAATCTAGTGTATAAGCTATCTTGGTACCAAATTTCATCCAAATCCATTCAGCCGTTTGAGCGTGAAGGAGTAACAAACATACACAAATACACAAATACACATACATACACACAGACTTTCGCGTTTATAATATTATTGTGAAGTGTGGTAATAAAACACTTTACTAGTATCCAAGCTAGCCCAGCTTCTAAAAGTAAAAGAGCGCGTCTCTGGGTTATTCGCACAGCTGATACAATGTCGGCGCAATCCCAGGTCTTGGCAATGTTGAGTGCCTTTCTCCACCGTCCATCTCCATCCGTCTATTTTCCCTTTCGTTTTACTTTTCCCATCCTTATCTTTCCTTGAAACTTCTTTACGCACGCTTGACTTGGGGAGTAAGCTGGTGAATGCGAGGCGAACGGAAGTTGACGTAGATCTACATTGTCAACATAAAAAAGATAAAATTTGTGTAAGTATGTCGGTATGTTCGGTAAAAAGACAATTCACAATAATTGTCAAGTTGGCGACACATTAAACAAAGCAATACCGGCCGATAGATGGAGCTAAACTAACGAAGTTTTACTTCAGTCGTGTGGTCTAAGGCACACAATTTTTTTATATTTTTTCCTTACTGTTTTCTTTATAATCGTAATTATATGTAATATTAAATTAAAATGTTATGATTTTTCACAGACAGACGGGCAGAGACGTATAGATACTTTACAAGTGTTCATTAGTATTTATAACATGGAAATATGGAATTAGATAGATATGGAATGTTTAAGTATAACAACAATTTGTATAAAAAAATATTTACCTGAAGCTTAATTTCAGAATACAAACACACTGTATCGAATCTCCATGTGAATTGACTACTCTTCTAATATTAAACAGAAATTTTTGTCTGATGAAAATCAGACGATTGTCAACTCTATTGCTATGTAATAAAACCCTTGGAAAGTGCCCATTATGTCCGTATTGCAAAGGCTTTGGGCATACAGATTTCGATTTCTCCCCAAATTAAAAGGGGACCCACGAATCCCCGAAGGTCGGGTGCGGTGCAGCCAGGACACTTTTAAAAACTCCTGAAAAACTTTTTGGGAACTAAGTCATTGTTTTTATAAAAAAGTTTACGTCGCTTTACCCTCTTTTTCACGTAAACACGTAATAAATAAATAAATAAATAAATAATTTTATTTAATGCTACCGAAAGAGTCAGATTTGAGAATGCTCCTGCCCATTTTTTATTCTCCATTAATATTTGTGATCATCAAGCATCAAGCTTGATGATTATGGCCGATACCTAAAGCGTCCAAACTGGTGTTGTATGAGGAAGGGATAAGTTCAACAGTGGAAATCTTCCGGCAGTTAATGTGATAAAGATAAAGATAATTTTATTTGTTAAAACATGTGAATGCATATAGCTCGCGCAAAACTTTATGAGCCCTCGGAATTTAGCGCGGATGGCTGCGCAGTACGCATATTATAGTTATTGTATGGCCGCTTTTACAAACTGTACCATGCGCAGTTTGGGACTCGGGTCTAACTTCCGAGAGCTCATAAGGTTTTGCACGAGCTATACTAGTACGAGCAACTCGCATTGCAAATTCGTACATAACTGAAAAAACAATGCAGGGCTGTGTGGGATGATTTGAACCTGGGAGCATTTGAAAGTCGGCATGAGTTACCGCTTGCTTAAATTAAAAGAAAATATAGGGCTTTACCAGGCTTTAGTTCAAAGTTTGATTCTATCAATTCAGGTGAAATTTTAATACCGCTAATTTAGGGAAAAATGTATCACATAGCAACACTCCACGAGCGGATTCCGATTCAGATATTATACTCATGTTTGTGTAAATGGACGCGAGCCTGATATTATTATAACCGTAAATATATTTGTACTGTTATATTTGTACAGTTATGACGTCACAGCACCCTCAGTTCTCTTCTATTTAGGTATTTGCAGATTAAAATTACAGCTCACTTTATATGTTTTTGAAGTAAAATTTAGTTACGCACGCTTGACTTGACGCTTGATTTGGGAAAGTTGTTGGTTAATCTTTGATAAAAAAAATGTTTTATTATGTTGGTATGTCCGGTAAAAAACTCTGTTGTGTGGTGGAGTAGGTCGGCTCATTGCCCGGAGGCAGCAGGTTCAATTCCCGCGACAGGACAAGTATTTCTGCACAGAAAAAAAGTGCAAATACTTGTTATGTGTCTGACTGTTACGGGACCATTGTCCTCGTAGTTCCTGAGTCTCTATACAGGATATCCTAATTAGGGTCCAGGACCTATATATGTGATCGTCGGGCGTTATTATCTGTACATATAAAATTCAATGTCCTGACTGACTGACTTATATATCAACGCACAGCCTAAATCGCTGGTCCTATAGACTTGAAATTTGGAGGGTTTTTTTTTTGAACGAGCTAATGCTGTTGGTCTCTATCGACCTTTACAGCGTCACCGGGCAGTCAGCGTCACCGGGCGGAAAGCGTCACCGGGCGGAACGTCACTGGGCGGTCGGAAATTTGGAGGGTGTATTCTTTGTAAAGTGTAGGTAAACTAAGAAAGGGTTTTTGAAATTCTACCCCCAAGAAGGTGAAATGGGTGGTTGAATTATCCATGAAAAAATAGCTTCTTCGTTCCCTACGCGGGCAAAACCGTGGGCAGAAGCTAGCTATTATATATTTCTAAGAATTAAATTGTTATTAAGTAATTTAAAACAAACATACGGGTTTTGGCGGGATCGCGTCACTGTATTGTATTATTTTCCAAAACTTGTGTTATTTTCAGTGTTAGTGCATCAAGTTGGTGGCGTTTTATTCGTTAAGCGCTGGATTACAGGCATGAGTGTGGGAAAGTGGTATAATGATGGTAAAACGTTTCTTTTCGTGTTGTTTCCAAAACTGCATAGAAGCTTCTAGTAAAGTTGCCACCACTTTACTAGGAGTATGACTTGACTAGACTATGACTTAACTTGATGACTTGGACTGTGGTTTGACTTGACACATGATATATATAATATGAATTAACTTGAGAAATTATCAATTACTTAACACTGAAAAAAAGTAGCAATAAGTTTCAACTATGGCAACTATGGCAAATAGCAAGTAACAGCTGGCTAAATACACAAAAGTGTGGAGCCAAAAAAAAACTAACGTACAAAAATAGCCCGTTTAAGTAGATGGGGTGTTTCCTGACAAGGGCGTTAGGTAAAATAATATTGTTTATTGATAATAAGCTTATAGGAACAATGTTATGGAAGCGTCGAGCTTTTAACTGTGGAAACAATCCTCTTATATCGTACTAAATATAAAGCCTATTTTATTTGCTAATAATTTCTACATAATATAGACTATGTAAGTCGCAGTTAAAACGAAACTATTTTAGTTTTTTTTTTCTGTTCACTGCATAAAAGACTTTATTTTATAATCGTTAATACAAAACTAAACTAGACCTAAAAAACTAAATTATACCTAAGAACTTAAAATATAAAAAAAAATAAAACTAAAAATTTAAAATAGCCCGTTGGTGGAAGGGAATGTGCCCAGAATGCTGGCAGCATTACCACGTTGAATGGCAATGCTTATTTTTTGTGCAAAAATAAAAGCCAGCATTCTGGTCACCTGATGCTTCCACCAAACGTTTGCCCAATTCCCTATATTATTATGTTTCCATAGTTTAATTTTTTAATTTCGTGACATTTGAAATTGTTTGTTTATATGTCTGTCTGACGACATAAATAAGTAAATGAAAATAAATATTTGGGGACATTTCACACAGCGCCATCTAATCCCAAACTAAGCAAAGCTTGTACTATGAGAACCAGTAATAACCCAGCCTTTTGAACTGTAGGCTGTAGGTTCGATTCCCACCTAGGACAAACATTTATGTGACGAACATCAATTTTTATTCTGTATCTCGGTGTATATTAAACAACAAAACAAAACAAAAAGTATTTATGTATTATATCTGGTTCCCATAGTACAAGCTTCGATTAGTTTGGAGGCTAGATGGCGCTATGTGAAATGTCCACAAGTATTTATTATTATTATTCTATCAATTAATTTAGACATATCACAGACAATTGTGTCTTGGTTATAAATAATAATAATAATCATAACGCCCAACTACCATTTACATAGATCCTGGACCCTAACTAGGATTCCCTGTGTCTAGGGACCCAGAAACTACGAGGACCATGGTCTCACAACACCCAGAAAACAAGTATTTGCGCTTTTTTTCTGTGCACAAATATGTGTCCTGCCACGGGAATTGAACCCAACGCCTCCGGGTCATGAGCCAACCTGCTCAACCATCACACCACAGGGGCAAATACAGCGCACATGTAAACTAAATAGCTCCAGTCTAATTGAAACAAAACTACATTTTGCATTTTGTTCTAGGGTCTATTTTTCTTTACTAATTACTTCGGATGATTTTTAAATGCGTATTAAAACGTGTTTTAACACCGCCACAATATGTCGTTAGCGCCAAATGTTTGTATAAATGCTCAGCTCGGTTAGGGAGCTTACACACTAGAGGATGCGATATCGTAGTATTTTAATATAATTTTTTTAGAAAGAATCGTCATTTGGTCTAATTTAGTATTCACAAAGCAGAAGAAAAAACTACGGTAGCGCCCCTTAAGAGACTCATTTTTAACACATTCACACATTCGACTGTTTTTTTTAATGTTTGTTACCTCAGAACTTTGGACTGGGTGAACCGATTTCGATGATTGATATCTTATTTAAAGCTGGTGCTTCTTGCGTAGTCTCATTTAATCTTGATCAAGATCTGACAAGTAGATATTGAGTTATCCTTAATTATGCGTATTTCAGTGTTGACTACATTCATGATGTTCGTCTAAATTTAAATTAATTATATTTAGAATAACATTCGTTTTAGTTATTAGTGAAAACTTCTAATTGGCCTTCGATAATTTGCTTAATTACTTGTACCTGTACCTAGCTAGTTAGTTTTCAGAAAATTGACAAATAAAATAAAATAATAAAGTTTAAATAAGTTACCATTGCATTAAACTTTTTTAAATTTTTACTGTCTGAAATAAAGCAAAATAATTTAGTGCTAAGTGTTTTATAGTTTTGTAATATTTTATTTCATTTAAAAAACAAGAACTGCACAATAGAAACCTCTGTTAATTTACAATAAGAAAGTTTTATACAATAATAAAGTGAAGATTCAAAATCATCAGTTTCAAAATTCTTTCGATTTTGCTGATATTTAAGTGTTCAAAAAATCTTTATTAACAAAATGCTTTGTCCTGAATGACTGATTGGCAAAGTACAGCCCAAACTTTCGATGATGTGCGCAGTGCAGTGTGATCCGAGTGACATTGTTCTGTTATGGGTGGCCGTGTCGCTTAACATCAGGTGAACGACTAGCTCGTCACATCATTCACTAACATAATAAAACGTATAGACTTGATATTTGGAGAGTGATTTCATTTCATATAGGAAGAAACAGACAGGATAGGATGTACTAAGAAACCGTCTTTAAAAATTCAACCCTTAATGTTACGATGTGAAAAATTCGCGTTTTAGTTACTCGGGTTTTTATCGTGCAATGTGAATGGTTCTCAAATTTGTGTGTGAGGGTTTGAACCGTTGTTTTTAGGAATTAAAGCGGGTAGGGAAATTAGATGTTCAGCAACTGGAATTCAGGATAGGCCCGTGTAATTTTTTTTGTATAGAACACAGAATTTGGAAGCTGTATTATCATGTAGATTAGAATTATTTTAGGACATAAATAAATATTTAAATAAAAATATTTGTACATACAGGAAATAAGCAGCAGCATTCATCTTATATTACATTTACATTGACAGCTTCTGTGGTGTGGTTGAGCAGGTCGGCTCATAACCCAGAGGTGGCGGGTTCGATTACCGCGGCAGTGCAAATATTGGTGCACAGAAAAAAAGTGCAAATACTTGTTCTTAGTCAGGGTGTTGTGGGACCATTTTACTCTGGGTCCCTAGACACAAGGAATCCTAGTTAGGATTCAGGATCTTTTTATGTACAAGTTTATTTTTTAGACCTCAGTGTGGCACTGCAGCCGTCAGCTTCAGTCATCAGCTCGTCATGTCATTCATAAACATAAACCTTTTTCGATCTATTATTTGTCTGAATCCTTGAATAAAATCTTTTTCATAACATCTAATATTTTACGAAACCTTAACGTGCGGAGATTTTGTAAAGCCTCCTTTTGTGAACTAAAAGGTGTAAACAACTACAAAATAGAAGCAAATAGTAAATAATGACAAAGACTGAAATATTCCTTATTGAAATAGTAAAACGTTTTCAAGAAAACAAGGTCGAATAGAGCTTTGTTATACTTAGTTAATAAAGCTGTGAATCACATCGACTAAGTTTCAAATGAGAAATTTAATCACTACATTGTGGAATAAGCCGTTGAATATTATTTTCGTGGCGTGTTCTAATTGAATTTGTGATTTTAATTCGGTGTATAATTCACTCGGGTAGCTCTATCGTTCCAAATATTAGGGTTAGTAAATCACTCTTTATCCAAAACAAAAAAGAACGACACGGCTATATGGTTTCTATCCCACATGTGCGAAGCAAGCGATTTGCCTCCACGTTTAAAGAGTGAAACGCTTTACCAGCCTCCAAATTTCCCGAAACTATAACCATGGTGTCTTCAAATCGATAATGAACAGGTATCTTCTAGGCAAGCGTGTTACATCCTAGACCGCATCGTCACGTACCATCAGGTAAAATAGTGTTTAAACGCAAGCCTATCGAATAAAAATAAAAAACATTTTTAAGGTACGTGAAACCGAGCAAAAGTGTCTAGGGCTTTAAACGGAGATGATATCTGTTTTCAACCAAATTCAAAGACGAGGTTCTCACTTCAGTCGTATTTTTTTTTTTCCGACCATTGTATTGTATTTATAAACATTATTATAAAAGAGGGTCTATTCGCGTATAGATGATCATCAAAACATAAGTTTGACTAACCTTGACGTATCGACCAAGTTACATTGGCCGTGGTCGCGAGGGATTTGCTTAAACTTTTATAATATGATTTTAGGTCGCGAAAGTAGAGAGTGTTATTTATGAAGCGATTTAGAAAATTATTTTTTTGTTTGAGAGGATTGGTTTATTTTTGTTTTATAGGATTGGTTTCTTCTTTGAAGTGAATTTCGTCTTCTGTTTTTCTCAGTCGTCTCTCTACCACCAACAGCATCTATGCCCGTGTAGCAAGATAAATGACTAACCTGATAGCTCAGTTGGTAGTAGCTCATCTGAACTGTAGTTTGTGGGTTCGATTCTCACTCAGAACAAACATTTGTGTGATGAACATCGATGTTTGGTCTATGTTTGGGTATTATGTTGTATTCTACGTATGTATTTACAAACAAAATGTATTTAATCGTTGTATCAGTTACCTGGTTCCTTTAGTACAAATTTTGCTAAGTTTGGGACTAGATGGCTTTGTGTGAAATGTCCATAAATATTTATTTATTTATTAATATGTTACCTGGCAATTAAAGGAAGTATGTGCCTATATTAACTATTTTATTGTACGCTTATCAGGGTCGGATCCAGATCTACCGTACTCTCTCCCTAAAGAGAACGTCTTCAAGTTGTGGGATCGTAAATGTAATGATATTAATAATACGCTCCCTTTGCAGTACGGAAACACCCAATTAAAGGTCACTAACTGGTCACCCATGCATATATTATTCCAACGTCAAACATATTTAAACGTAACTTACATTACGAAAAGTGATTTTTCTAAGCGTAGACTAACTTCATAATATTCATGTTTGTTTGGCGTAGCAATCAGTCAAATGTTCTACAAGCTACGTCGTAGCAGTGTCTACGAGCTACATACACAGTACAGTATGGTTAATATAACTGGTACCGTAGCTTAGATACACACAAAACTAATTTGGCAACGGGAGTAGTTCATATCTTAGAAGCTGATTGAGGTTAGCGTACACAGTTGCGCATCGCATGCAATAGACATGTGAATCAAAAGGATTTCATATCATTTGAAAAGTTATACATGTTAGTGCGCTAATCCGTAGCGGATGGACTTTATGACCCATGCGATAGTTTTTTTTTATGCCAATGAATGCCGTGACGAGCTAACCGTTTGCCTGATGTTAAGTGACACGGCTTCCCATATCAGTGGCAGGTTCACTCGAAACTCTAAATTATAAAGTTTGGCGTGACCCCGTACAGCGCACGTCGTCCTGAGACATCAGCACAATCTAATAATAAGATTACTAGACTGTGAGATCAGGTCATAAAGTCTCATTTGCCCAGTAATTTCACTAGCTGCAGTGCCCTTCAAACCGGAACACAGCATTGCTTGCCTACTGCTTGGCGGCGGAATAAATGGCAAAGCGGTGGTGCTACCTAGACGAACCTTGCAGAAAAGTCCTACCACCTAGTAAAACAGTACAGTAATGCAGATGGATCAGTTAGTACCGATGACGTCATAAAATTTTAATGCCGATGCATTTTACTTCCATTGGTAGTTGCATGAAATATAAAAAAACTATCAATGGTACTACAATAGGCTTATAAATAGTATCACGGATAAGTAGCCGTGCCGCTGGTTACGTCGGTATCGTATTAGAAAACTAAAAATATAAACTGAAAAAAAAAAAAACAATAAACAGAAAAAATTATCTAACATTTTTTATTTATGATCACACATTTATAAAAACCAGAAATTGAGTACCAAACGCTGATGTGCTATTTGCCTTTTACAAAATTACTATTTTATCATTTAAAATATCAGGCAGGAAGGTCATCTTGGTTAAATTGTAACCTTTGGTAACCAATATTAATAATTAATTAAACGGAAAGCCGTCTAAAAATATTAAGCTCTAGCTCTTAATATTACGAACCAGATCTCCAACGATCATCATGCGTTCGTCATCTATCTACCCAGTATTACAACAATCATTGCTGCACAAAATCTCAAAAGCATTTTCGTAAAAATTTGACAGGAAATGTTCATCCATATGTAACGTTCCAAACCAAACATCTGTCCAAGGACATGTTCCCACATTTCAGACGGCCATAAAAATGTTACAAGAAATACGCGGACAAAAGGTGAGTAAATAAAAGAAAAATTGCTGACATCAAAGGAATCCGCCGAAAGATTCTCCCCGGGTATTTGAAATTAAATCATGGACGACGATGCGCGACCTAAATAATAACAAAACCGTATCCCGCGAAAACTGTTCCGTAAATACATGGATGAGTTGAAAATGGAAATGCTGGTTAACTCAAAAACACAATAACGCACCAATTTTAGGGGTTTATGTTTGCTCGCGTCCGTAGGCTTTAACCCTAGTTTCCCTACACGTGACCCCTGGGTGGTGCCAAAAGAGCAACCAAATAACTGGTGGAAGGCCTTAGCCGCCGGCTTAGTTACCACCCATTAGACAAAACCACGATGCCAAGCGACTCGTCGTGTTCCATCGTGATGTCTAATGAAGCCGTTCTGACAAGTAGATGTGAACAGTTGTGTTGGGTATGCAGACCGGTATTGGTGATGGAGATGCTTTCGCGTCGGAGACCTTGCTTCGGAGGGTAGCGGGATCCGAAGCACGGTGCTCTCTGCTGGCCGACCGCAAGTTGTAGGGGGCCCAAGTAGTAGTCTAGCCAACTACGAAAGGCTGCCCCACCGCTTGTGTAAAATCCTGAGGTTGTCCACAGGGCCAGTTGGCGACTGGAAGTGAGGAACTTGTGGGCAATTTCAGGGGGGTTCGGGCGTCCCCGCAGTCTCCGCGCAAGTTCTCCATTGGCGTAGGAGCTTCTCTATTACTGAGGGTTAGCATCCCAATATCTCGTCCACTTCCTACTTGTCTACCTAACTCACCCAACTATGAAAAAGTCAAATAAATTGAGCAAGTTTAAACGGCAGATGCACGTCCTCACTCTTAAAGTGCACCTCACAAATATTCGTGGGCTGCACTCAAATCTGCAAGCGGTCCATCATCATCTGGAGACCAACAAACCGCACTTGCTCTTCTTGACTGAGACGCAAATAGGATGTCCATCAGACACGGCATATCTGGACTATCCAGGATTCATCTTGGAAAACCGCTTCCTTCCACGCGCTGGTATCTGCGTTTACGTCCGTGATGACATTTGCTGTTTGCGTCTCCGAAACCTTGAACATCCCCACTTTTCGGTGATTTGGGTGCTTGTGGACACCGGCATTGAGAAAATTCTCTATGCTGGTGTGTACAGATCACATAGCGGTGACCGGGAGACGACTCTTCTAATGGAGTATCTCAGTGAAACGGCAGATGTGGCTCAGCAACGCTATCCTTCGGCTCAGCTTGTTGTTCTGGGGGACTTTAATGCTCACCACCAGGAGTGGTTAGTCCCACACCGGATCACGGACCACGCTGGGAGAGAGACGCGTAAGCTCGCTTTGGCGCTCAATTTAACGCAGATTGTTAAAGAGCCGACGCGAGTGCCTGATATAGATAGCCACACTGCTAACTGCCTCGACCTTCTGCTCACGACTGAACCAGACCGATACTCTGTGGCGGTATCCTCACCCATTGGTAGTTCCGATCACTGTCTGGTCAAGTCCGTTTCAGTATACTCCCCGCCTGACCCAAGCCCTAAGAGCAATCGGCGTGTCTGGAGATACAACTTAGCAGACTGGGACGAGATGCGACATTTCTTCGCTTCATATCCTTGGCGGCAAACGTGTTTTTCTTCTGGAGATCCGACGGTCTGCGCGAATGCGGTTACTGAGGTAGTATGTCGGGCTATGGAATATTTTATTCCATTTTCCGATAAACCCGTGACCAGCAAAGCCAGCCCATGGTTTGGAGCCGAATGTGCACGTGCTGAAGCGCAGAAGCATGCGGCATATCTGGCATGGGCTGACGCTCGAAAACGCAAGGCCTCGGACACTCGAGCTAAGAAGAAAGCCTTTAACGTTGCCGCCAAGGCCTGTAAGAAGGAATTAAGGAAGGCTCGTTTCAATCATATTGGTCGAATAGGGACTAAACTTGCTTCATACCCAGCGGGTAGTAAGGCTTTTTGGTTCCTAGCCAAATCGGTTGAAGCGAACTTCTGTCGATCCTCACTGCCTCCATTATTGAAACCAGACGGATCGCTGGCTCACACTGCAAAAGAAAAAGCAAACTTGTTTGCCACTCTCTTTGCAGAAGCTTCGCGTTTAGATACTGCTAATGAGGTACCTCCCTGCCTTCCACAATGCGGTGTTTTCATGCCGGAAATACGCATACGTCAGAAGGAAGTACTAAAAACATTACGCAGTCTAGACGTGAACAAAGCCAGTGGTCCCGATGGTATACCTGCAATTGTACTTAAGAACTGTGCACCTGAGTTGTCTCCCATTCTAACACGCCTATTTCGCCTCTCTCTGGACACCGGAATAGTCCCTATGAGTTGGAAGCTAGCCAACGTACAACCTGTACCTAAGAAGGGCAGTCGTGCTGATCCTGCCAACTATCGACCCATCTCAATTACCTCCATTCTCTGTAAGAGTATGGAGCGTATAATTAACAACAAGCTCTTGGCATACCTTGAAGACAATGATCTCCTCAGTGACCGGCAATACGGATTTCGCCGAAACCGGTCCACTGGGGATCTTCTCGCGTATGCCACTCACATATTGAGCGAAGCCTTAGAGATGCATGGAGAGGCACTTGCTGTATCTCTAGACGTCTCTAAGGCATTTGATCGGGTCTGGCACGACGGTCTTCTGAATAAGCTTCCATCTTTCGGACTACCTGCTGGTTTGTGCACTTGGATATCAGACTTTTTGAGGGAACGATCGCTTAGAGTAGTTCTTGATGGCTGCTCTTCCGATCAATTAGCTATTAATGCTGGTGTACCTCAGGGGTCAGTTCTTTCAGCAACACTATTCTTACTCCACATCAATGATTTGCTAAAGCCCGGTACCTTTGGGTATGCAGATGATAGTACTGTTGTTGAAAGATACTCATCCAGTGCCCGAGCCAGTGGTGACGACGTCCGGATTGAGAGAGAGGCTATGGTTGAGCGCATGAACCTGGCTTTGAAAGCCGTGTCCGTTTGGGGCGATGCTAACTTGGTTAGGTTCAATGCTGCAAAAACACAGGCGTGTTTATTCACTGCTAAAAAGAGCCCACTCCATCTGGCTCCTTCATTCCGTGGTGTATCTGTAAGTTTAGGAAACCATCTTGAGCTTTTGGGTGTTGATCTCACGTCAAACCTAAACTTTGGATCCTACATCGAGTCCAAAGCCAAAGTAGCTTCAAAAAAACTCGGCATATTGTCCAAGGTAAGGCGGTACTTCACACCTGGACAGCTTCTAAATCTGTATCAAGCACAAGTCCGATCGTGTATGGAGTACTGCTGCCACCTGTGGGACGGGTCTGCCAAGTACCAGCTTGAGGCTCTGGACTCGATTGAACGGCGTGCCAAAAGGCTCATTGACGACGACACTTTGGTTGGTCAAAGGCTCCAGAGCCTTGCACATCGACGTAAGGTGGCAAGTCTGTCGGTTTTTTACAGATTACACCACGGTGAATGCGCTCAAGAACTGCATGATCTAATTCTCCCATCACCATTCCACTACCGGACTACTAGACGCTCGGCTAAGCGCCATCCTTTTGTGGTCGAAATACCACCCATTCGTACCAAGCGATTTGACTCAACGTTCTTAATTAGAACGGCTAAGGAATGGAATGCCCTGCCAGCGTCTGTGTTTCCGGCGAAATATGACCCGGGCGTGTTCAAGAGAAGAGTGAATAGGTATTTACTTGGCTAGCATGCTACACCTTCGATCGCATCGTCACTTCCCATCAGGTGAGAGCGTGGTCAAATGCTAGACAAGTTTGAAGTAAAAAAAAAAAAAAAAAATAAGTGTCAAAAGTCTGAACGGATCCAACCGGATCATATAATAATTAAATATTTCAATTTTGTAACGATCCCTACTGGTCCCGGTTTGATCCAGTATAGGAATAAAAATAAATATTAAATATTTCCGGGCCACCAGTGGATCGCTCCAATAGATCGAGCAGGAATAAACAAAAAATTATGGGTTTTTACTTTCTTTGATAAGTGACGAAGTTGTCTAAGGTGGAGCACGCTTGCCCATGAGATGCCCATTCACTCTTGACTTAAAAAGACCCAGGTTATACCCAGGAGGAAACACTGTTGTTGGAAGAGCATTCCATTCCTTGGCCATTCGTACTATAAAAACCCAGCAAAACGCTTAGTGTGGACTTGGGGTACACTAACGACGTAAGTATGAGAAGAATCACCAAGTCTTTTAGTTCTATGATAGAAAGGGGATATACCTTTATTATATATGTCTGATGATTTAGAAAGTTTCTCAAGTGGCGACTACAAACTGGAAGACGCAGAGTAGATTGGCTTCTAATTAGGTAGACCGATGACCTGGTCAAAATTATGGGGAACCGTTGGATGCAAAAGAGCAGCAGCCGATGCGGCATTCTATGGGAGAGGTCTGTATTTAGCGGTAGACGTCTTCAGGGTGGACGGCGATAGCCTAGAAACAATACAAAAAAAACACGCTGTTCCAAATGTAAAAAACAGCTATTTGACATCACGTGCCTAATAAGCCCAGTTCGGGTTAATACATACTATTGTATTTGTTATTTTATTTAGTTAATATTTAGAGTATTTAACTTATTATATTTATATTATCTATAACAGCAATAAAATAATAACGCGCAATCACATACATAGATCTTAGACCCTTCCTAAGATTCTAAGCGTCTAGGGACCCAGGAACCACGAGGAAGGCCCCGGCACAGTGGACGAGGGCTCACGGGGGGGGGGGGGGGGTTTAGTGAGTTTGAGTCCCACATACCCCCTGCTATCACCCCCGTGGTGGCAAGGAAGTGCAAGGGCATTTCCCCCCCTCAAAAAAAGGGTGTTTCATAGTGAAATAAGTCAGAAATTATGACTCTACGCCCTTAACGGATCTAGCATAATTTTTCCTTTAGCCCTGTATACATTGCTACCACAATTTTAACCCAGTCTCTTCCAGGATCTGAGCAGCTGCAAAGGGCTGAAGGATTCATTAGTATACAGCTCGCACGGATTGTTTCGGCCGTCCGTCCAACCGGCCGGCGCCTCTTAATTCTTCTCACGGTGAATGTACAAATGCGGGTAGTTAGCGACGGCAAACTTAGAACGAGTTTTGTAAACTGGTATTAGACACGCTACTTATAATTGTTTGACAGCCTTTGTGGTGTGGTGGTTGAGCAGATCAGCTCATAGCCCGGAGGCAGCGGGTTCAATTCAAGAATTTGTGTACAGAAAAAAAAAGCGTAAATATTTGTTCCGAGTCTGGGTGTTGTGGGACCATCCCTAGACACAGGGAATCCTAGTTAGGGCCCAAGATCTATGTTTGTGATCGTTGGGCGCTATTATTATTATTAATTCCAAAATTCACGAAGAATGGGTGCATGCATTTACTGATAATATAAATTCAAGAATAACTTTGTCTGTTTCTATCCGTTTGTTACCTTTCACGACTAAACGATTGTTATCCAATTTGAACGCTGGGAAAGGACGAAGGATAAAAAATTTAGTACCGTTAGTAGCCGCAGCTAGTAACGTTGTCGCTGAAAATTTTTAGTACTACGTACGATAGAGTATTTTTTGAGGGTCGTTAGAACGATTTTATTTAAATAAACAAAGTACTTAGTTGAGTTTTATTCGGTTATCTGTTTTTCGTTTTATTGCCTACTAGTTGCGCCCCGCAGTTTCATCCGCGGATAAAAAGTATTTTCATTATTTGCTCATCCCATGGGAACATTTCACTTTTCCGGGATAAATTGTAGCTTATATGTTAATCCAGTGTATAAGCTCAGTCTATAAGTTGAATGGGTTTGGAATCCATTCAGCCGTTTGAGCGTGAAGGAGTAACAAACATACACACATACAAACTTTCGCCTTTATAATATTAGTGTGATGTGATGTGATTAACACAATTTTTTCCATATGATTATTTTGACACGTCAAGTCACACTGGGCTTTCAAAAAAAGCTTTTGGTTGATTTTGTGCTCAGACATCGCCTTGATGAACTTCCGAGAGGTTACGTCAGAGATAATCTAAACACAGACCAAGTGGAGGATATGTGATGAGGATGGATGGAGGATGTGTGATATATGTATGATCTATGTATGAAGGAATCTAAATTCTTAACAGTTAACACCGGTTGTGTATATATTTACCATCTGTTATTACAACAAAGCATCTACCGTTTTAGACTTTGACTTGATCGGGTCCATTCAGTCACAAGGGTCACTAAAGGGATACTAAGGTGACTAAAAAAAGACATAGGCGTGACTTTGACTGTAACAATGACGATATCAACAATTAAAGTAAAATAATAATTTTAAATGCGACACTGGCTCAATACAATGTAAGCGTTGATATAATTTTTTTTGCATGTTCTCAATTCATGCCCTATATTGTTTGGATACCAAAGTACACAAAAATTCATTTCACGTGGATTTCAGTGACAATGGATTAGAATTCCGGTTGCCAGGTGCTCGTAACCAGATGCGGAGATGATAATGCGTGACGTGTTTTGTATGTACATTCACAATTTCCTGGATATACTGAACTGTATGTGTCATGGAAAGAAAATAAGTTTGATATGATCGACACATGTGATCCAAAGGATTTAGAGCCTTTTTATTAAACAAATTGCTTACGCGTCGAAACGGAATCGCAGTGACAATATTTTTTTTGTACGTTTCTGTAATTTTTTGAACGCGTAATAACACGTTTTTTTAACGGGATCTCCATAGCACTGTTTAAAGTTGAAAATCGCTAATCATGCCAAACTGGGTCTGCGCATGAAAATGTATTAATTTGGCGGGTTTTTTTATTTATTTTCAATCCATTTTTCACTTAATTCATTAAATTATTTACTTGTGTGTCTCATATTATCTATTATTTTTAATTATTTTTGTTAAAGTTTTACAATGATATTCTAACTACCTTCTACTACAAAAAAAAGCATTTGGCATCGATACCGGCCGCGATGACCTATAGACAGTCTAAATGCTCCAGCCCACTATCAGTAGGTAGCGTACCCAACATGCTGGCAATATACTATACTTATATAACGTCTGGATTGAAGATTGCATATTATATGATATTTATGCGCCAAATGGTCCTAATACAAAATCAATTAACATAAAACTAGTTGACTAGGGTAACAAATGGTGCAACACCAGCAATAATAAAATGTATCCCGGCCCTCGTTCGACGTAAAGCGGGACAGGCTGACTCGGCGGCGGCTTGTAGGACAGGATTGTATAATGTGGGACAGTATTATTACCGTTATGATGATTTGAAAATGCAATTAAGAGTTATAAGAAAAATGAGAAAACTATTTTCATTTTTTGTTATATACAACGGCCTTAGTTATACAAGGTGGAATTTATTTCGTTCTTTTTCTTTAATGTATGTATTCGGTCCATGCTATAGAACGCTACCATAAAACTAAATAAAAAAATGTACTTATGTTATAAAACTTAAATCTAGGTATTATCAAACTACTGCAAATTTAAATTCTAAAGAAAAGCCTTGCGACATTGCACAAAGCAGGTGTTTTATTGCCTACGCAACATTTACAAAGCACTCAGCCGGTACCCGCACTGTGTGTAGCGTTAAATAGACATTTCGGCTGTCATGCAGTTATTTTAGGAGGCACTAAATACTAAAACAAAACTTTTTTTTTGTAAATTGGACCTTGTACGAATATTCAATAGCATGGTCTGAGTATATACACTTAAGGAAAAGAGTGAATTAAATTCCGCCGTGTATAAGCGAATAATCAAAAACACTGCTTGTATTCAGAGGTGAAAGTAGAAAAAAAACCTTATAAAATAAAAAAGTAAGGTTATGGCTTAGCGATAGTTGTCGTACGACCAAAGGACAGTTAAACTGAGTGGAGTAAAAAAGAGAAACTAAAATATCTTTGTTGATATACCTTAAGTTTGGTTTACATTTTAAATCACTATCCAAGGAAAATTTAAGAATTTGAAAAGACTTTGATTTTGTGTGGTAGGACTTTTCTGCTAAGTTCATCATCAAGCAGTAGTGTGCAAGCACTACTGTGTTCCGGTTTGAAGGGCACTGTAGCTAGTGAATTTATTGGGCAAATGAGGCTTATGACTTGATATCAGTCTAGTAAACTTAGTGCTGCCGTGCTCAGGATGCGATGATTCAGGATGACGTGCGCAGTGCAGTGTCACGGGAAACTTTATATGTCTTAGACTTTCGAGTGACAGTGCATCTGTTGAGTGGCCGTGTTGCTTAACATCAGGTAAATGACAAGCTCGCCAAGACATTCATTAACACTTAACAAAAGGTACAAAATAGTAAAAAGGCTTTTAAGTGATCATTAAAGTGATCATTAAGTGATCATTAAATATGTTAATCAATCGGTATATATATATATGTACATATTTAATTATATATATTAATATTATATAGTATGTATATTTGTTTGTATGTTTAGATATTATTTGTATATATACTTATTTTAGTTAACAATGTAGGACAACTTATTGAAATAGTTTTAGTTCATTTTGTTTTTACCTGTACACCAAAGCCCAAAATTCTAAGCTACAGATTCCTCCGATTCAAAGGTTGTCTGGAAGAGATCGCTCTAAGCGATAAGACCGCCTGTTGTACTAGTACTAGTTTATTATGTAAGTTTTTCATTTGTAAATTGTTTTCTTTTTTACGGTGTACAATAAAGTGTTTATCTATCTATCTATCTATCTAAAGAAATTGTCCCCAAGTGTATTAAAAACGGCTGGCTTAATATTGTCCTTTATCATTCCTGTTACAAGGGCCCAAAAATAAAGGAAAGTTATATACAGATTTTATGCTTACTCAAGAAGATTAGATGAAAGGCGAGCTTTGGAAACAGCCACTTAATGGTCATATAGCTTACTGTACCTTTTTGTTTTTGGTGCTATAAAAGTGTAATAGAACTGTTTGTGTATCAGGCACATTGTGAAATGTTTCCTTAAATCTTTTTGTATTCAAAAACACTTTATAAATAAGGCACTCCACTTTATAAAAATTTACCGGTTTGGGTGGAACATGGGCATTTATGATTTTCGTCTTTTCCTTAAAATATTTGTCCTTCAAACAGTCACTTACTCCGAGATTTTCCCAATTTATTATTACACATCAAACACTTTTTTCTTAACAGATGCAAAAATATCAAAAACAATATACACCGGAGTAATATTTGTGACGCAACCTCTAACACAATAGGCACAAAGAGAAGCAGATTAAAGGTCCAACTCTGGCTTACGATTCTAAGATCAAGTAATCTGATAACCCCGTGGCCTCGGCTTCCTATTGTGAAGGAAAATTGTGAAGATTAAATACTTATAGGTATTCTTAAACAGGTACGTTTATATTACGTGAGAATTTAGGTACTAAGATGTGTTGTTGTGTGTCGACAACAATCGCCCGCGGGTGGCTTTTAAATTCTGAGGCGGACTATCTTATTTGCCTGCAGAAAAACAAAAGAAGTTTATTCTATCTATTATTAGACTTTAAGTTATATTTATTAAACTTTTTCAACTCGTTCTTGGTGCAAGTGCTTAATATTCCTATCAGATAACGGGAATTATAAATTATTGGTTTTGTTAACAAGATAACAAGGCATATTACTACTGTCTGAGCTTGTGCTCAGCTAAACAAATATACACGATAATTAGGTACATTGGAATATTTAAAATACATTTTTATAAATAATTATAATATAATAATATTATTTATTATTTAAGAAAATTATGGTCTAAGTATTTTGGTCTTTTAATAGACGTAGGTTTAGCCTTTATTAATTTTCCAAAATGTATCATACCCACAATAGTTTACAAACTAAAATTAATCATTAGTTCAATCTACGCTATGACTCAAAGATACATTTTTGTATATGAATAAAAACACCGATTTTTATTGATAAATAAAATAAATTAGTAATAATGTAAAGTAGTGTTGTATTTAAATGAGTAAATTTAACCTCTTTGTTAAATAATCAATAATCAAAAGATAAATTTTGTGATCCAAATACGAAAGATGTTAAACTTTAACAAAAAGCATGAAAACATTCGAATAAAATGCGTAAAGGATTAGGTTTAAAATAAGGTATGTGTATTATGACTCGAAGCTAGTTTTACAGTCGATTTAAGCGTCGAAATGACTGGATATTTGCATTTCAGAATGATATGATTTTATAATCGCACAGCTCGTCACCGTGAGAAAGCTCATCCACACCTTGTAGACCCGTGGAAATCTCGCACAGTCCGTTTTTCGAGATCGTTTCTGCCACACACCTGCAACTTGTGGAATGAGCTACCATCTGAGGTATTTCCGCTGAGCTACAACATGGGGCACTTCAAACGTCGGGTAAATAGAGTCTTGAAAGGTAGGCAACGCACTGGCAGCGCCCCCGGTGTTGCAGGTGTCTATAGGCGACGGTAACTGCTTACCATCAGGCGGGCCGTATGCTTGTTGGTCTGTCTATGTTATAAAAAAAAAATATATATATATATGGACGGCTTATGGAGATTGACCCAACCTTGAGATTAGAACCTTCTTTATTTACAAGTCTAATAAAAGTGAACATATTTAAAACGCTCAGACATAAGCGCATAGAAATAGTGTTCGGCTTTGTAATTATTTTTAATTTGACTTACTCCAGAAAATATTATAGTATGCCCAAGCTTCATGACGTGACTTTTCGAATAGAAACATGAATAGGTGTAGAAGGTTCAATTTAAATGCTTAATTTTATTATAGAGATATTTGACAGTTTAAGGATTTGTATTTGTACATAAACCGGCAGTCAAGTAGACCGTCTCATGTTTAACAACGAGTATAGAGACTATTATACAGGGTTACAGGAAACATATCACAATCCCGTTGAGGAGTGACAGTACAGATCACTAGATATCGAATTATCCCTCGATCATCTCCAACCACAAATACTCCAATAGTTTCTACTGGTCAATAAGTTAAAGTGAATGTGAAATTAATAAGTGAATAGTAAATAATTAGCATAGCGAATTTCACATTCACTTTAACTTTTCCCTTTTATCCCTTTGACCATTTTTGCTTTTGCAATCCCGATTTCCCATTTTTTTTTGTAACATATAATCTGATAATATCTCAATCGAAAGCTATACGTACAAGTTTTTAAAGTAAATCTGCATGCTTAAAAATATGATATTTATGAAAAAAAATGTTATACATATATTATATTGATATATATATGGGAATATATATGATATATATTTCCATCTACCATTTTAAACTTGCAAAGGTAGTTTTAATTAAATATTGATACGATTCACTGTGATATCTTCAACGTAATATAATAATAAATGTTTGTTTACAATTGAAAATATGGCAAATAAAAAGCTAATGTTTTTAACTCAGATTAGGAACTGATGAAACTGTACGGATTGTACTAATCCGACCATGCAAACATTCTACACATTCTTTTCCATTATTAAAAATCTCAAAAGCTACGCAATATATCATATGTAAGAAACGAGAGTTGCGACGGAAACGGCACCTGAGGCGAGGGCGGACCGACACTTCCGCTCCACTACCTACAGTCTACTAGGAAACGCAGACAACGGTCTCTTGAGAGCAGAGGCAGTGGCTACGAGTTTTGGACGTTAGAGGACAAAGCTTACACACCACTATAGCTCTTAGAAAGGCCTCATGTTTCAGCAGAACCGACCACCGATGGGGAGGAAAGGATCTCGAGTAGTGACCACAAACTGGAAGATATAGCGTAGACTAGGTTGTCTGGAAGAGATTGCTCTGACTGATAAGATCACCCGTAAGCGACACGAAGGTTGTAGCGTAAGGCCTCTTTTTGGTTTGAATTTCATATTTAGTTTTTAAGAACGTTTTATTGTGACAGTAAGAACATGTCGGTTTAGTTTTATGTAAAATTTTTCGAATGACGAAAATAATAATGTGCGAAATATACCACCCACGTTGGTTAAGTTTGTTCACTTTTTAAATTATTTAAGATGTGGTGTTCAATAAAATGTTTACGTCTTTCTACTGTTCTATGTTGTATTCTTTATAAAATATTTGTGAAAACTTTTAAGTAGCTTTCCGTACCTACTAGTGTGATATTTATGTGTATGTATAACTAGCTGTAAGTTTTCCTTTGAGAATAAAATAAAATAAATCTATCTACTAAGTAACCGAACACTTGGTCAAAACGAAAGAGCCGTTGAATATGAAAGGATAGCAGTCGTTTAAAGTGGTGTTGTTTGGGGAAGACCAAGCATGTTCAGCCGTGGATTCCTAGTTTCCTAGAGTACATAGAATAAGTTATGTTAGAATCATCAGCTTGAAGACATTCTCGGCTAAATATAGGATTCCCTCACAAGCCGCTGCTGCTTTAAACTGCTGCGTTCATCCTGCATCTATTAAGTCTCTGGTTTTAACCAGCTTGGCGATCACGTAACTCGATTGCAACCAATAGAAACACCAATTTGTATAAATTTGACTGGTTGAATACGCAGTTTATGTGCATAGTTAGTAAGGAAAATTCTCCTGTTGCTTTGCAATCAAAGTTTCGTGATCACCACCTAGATCGTCGGTCCACCTAATGGTTGGGTGGCCTACGATGCGTCTTCTGATTTAAGGCGGCTGTCAATTTATTGCTTATTTTCCCATTTTCCCCAACAAAAAATCAATATTCCAGTAAATATGCCATAGTTCAAACTTACTGCTCAGCTTCTGTGGTACGATGGTTGAGCAGGTCGGCTCATAAGCGGAGACGGCGGGTTTGATTCCCGCGGCAGGACAAGTATTTGTGCACAGAAAAAAAACGCAAATACTTGTTTTGAGTCAGAGAAAGAGTGAGTTCCTGGGTCCCTTGACACAGGGAAGCCTAGTTAGGGTCCAGGATCTATGTATGTGATCGTTGGGCGTTCAAGCGCTACTTATTTGCCATAGTTGAAACTTACTGCTACTTATTTGCCATAGTTGAAACTTACTGCTACTTATTTGCCATAGTTGAAACTTACTGCTACTTATTTGCCATAGTTGAAACTTACTGCTACTTATTTGCCATAGTTGAAACTTACTGCTACTTATTTGCCATAGTTGAAACTTACTGCTTCGCCAAACGGTTTCCGGTATCCGGCCACAAATACTTCATTGCAATTACGGCATTTCTAATTTATTTCTGCAGTACGTTTTAGCAGCGATAAAAGCGGTAAATCCTCACAAATCTTCACTGAAATCTTAGTCACCTTACTCTGACCGTAATAAACTGCTTCGGCTGCACTAGAACGTTACGAATTGTCTTTGGAATGGGACCGGACTTCTTTTGTCATAAATAACTTTATACGCTGCAAGTCCCACGAAGATCTTGAAGTGAACAACTATACACACTCATTTCACTCGATGACACCTTCTTATTTCTTACGCAATCCAGAAATAAAGAAAGAAAATTTATTTTGTAACAGAACAAGGACATAGAAAAATACATGAAAATTAAATTAATTTTTTTTTTCATTATAATTAATAAATAATTAATCCACGCCATTTACCAACCTTAAAGTGGTATTCATTAACAGCATACACATACCCACCTACTTAGGTATATTGTGAAAAATTGAGAAAGCCGACCAGTGTGAACACAAAGCGGTAATCACAAATAAAATAAAAATTGTTTATCAGCTATTAAAGATTAAAGAAAAGTTTTTGTTGATGATGAAACAGAACGGCAAAATGATCACTTGGGTTCATATTGTTATGAAATAAAAAATCACTTATCACATTTTAATGTAAATATTAATTTAAAATATGTTAATCCATCGGTATATATACAAAAATATACATATATGTATATATTTAATTATATGTATATTTATATTATATAGTATTTATATTTGTTTGTATGTTTAGATATTATTTGTATATATATTTTAGTTAATATTGTAGGACAACTTATTGAAATAGTTTTTAGTTCATTTTGTTTTTACCTGTTCACCAAGGCCCAAAATTCTAAGCTACAGATTCCTCCGATTCAAAGGTTATCTGGAAGAGATTGCTCTAAGCGATAAGACCGCCTGTTGTACTGGTACTAGTTTATTATGTAAGTTTTTCTTTTTGTAAATTGTTTTCTTTTTTACGGTGTACAATAAAGTGTTGATCTATCTATCTATCTAATTTATGATTTAAACAGTTATTTGCGAAACTGGTTTATAATTTACACAATATACGATTCAAATTTGATTTACCAAAATAAATATTTTCACATATCGATTTTTTTTATAAAATCGTCCCTCTCTTACAATGTGCTGCGCCCGACGATTCATAATGAGCCAACTGAAGTTTCTTACTTATAACATCTTTATACACTACGAGCTTCTGCCCGCGGCTTCGCCCGCGCGGCCTATCGGAAAATAATTCACCCAGCCATTTCACCCTCTTAGGGGTGGAATTTCGAAAAAGTCTTTCTTAGTATTAGTAGGTATCCTACGTTTTACAAAGAACACACCTTCCAAATTTCAAGTCTCTAGGACCAGCGATTTAAGCTGTGTGTTGATATAAGTCAGTCATTCAGTCAGGATTTTGAATTTTATATGTATAGATGGAATCAATAAAAAATCCGAATCTAGATCATTGTTATAATAATTGGGGCGATCGTTTAGTTGGTAGTAACTTTGTCTGACTTGTAAAAGTGCTAAAATTAGCCTATTTGCAATAAATCTTTTGACTTTGACTTTAACTGAACTGTAGAGAAATAAGAATGTCTAGTGTGATTCCGCTGAAACCAAATAATAAGATCATCTATATTGGGGCGGTTGAAAAGGATTATTGTACTTAAAATTATATTGTATTGAGAGGATTATTGTAGATAGATAGATAGATAAATAAACTCTTTATTGTACACACCACATAATAACAAAAATATCAAATGAATCACAAGTAGTGAACAATGGGCGACCTTATCGCTAAAAGCGATCTCTTCCAGGCAACCTTTGGATTTATTATATTTTGGATTATTGTATTGTACCGCCTTAATATAAATGATCTTTTTATTTGGTTTTAGCGGAATCGCATAAGATATACTTATTTCATTTTGTATTTAAAATGAATTTCCGCGAAGTCACGCCTAATTCTATCAATTTTCGATGTTTGTTCTGTGTCTGCTGGGTGTTATTTTGTATTCTATGTATGTACAAACAAAGAGTATTTAAGTATTGTATCAATTATCTGGTACCTCTGCTTAGTTTGGGGCTAGGTGGAGCTGTGTGAAATGCATACAAAATAATTATTAATAATGCCGCCTTAAAAAAAAGCCTATATTTCTATTATCCCAAAAATATCTCCTATTCAAAAAAGTCTACTCTTCACTAAAAGAAACTTGTTACTACCCGTTAAAAAAAGTCCACCCACCAATAACGTAGATTAGAAAAGCCTCACACCGGGGGCGTAAAGGGGCGTTAACTAAACGAGTATCCGGACACGCAATAAGCCCAAATAGATTGCAATTCCATTCCTTTTTCCATTTGCGATTGTCGGTTATTTCGCATAATCACCAGGCTTTGTAAGGTCGTGAGCGGAGTGAGAATATCTTTTTAAATACAGGATTTGTAATTGGAATTTTCAAATAATCTCGTGAAGTTATAAATTTGTTTCTATTTTTAAACTAAGTTGGTGAAATAGTTTTGTGGTTGGCAACACTGACTGACTGTGATTGGACGGGCGCCTGAGTCAGACGATTGAGCAATCAAAACAATCTCTCTTGGGTTTTAGTTTATTAATGAAAAGTTACGATGTAATTATAATAAAGTATGAAAATAAGAAGAAATTAAGTGCTCCTGGTTTATTTAAAACATTAGGTATTTTTTTAAAATTAACTTATACATTATTTATAATTATCGTAATACCACAAAACATATTTCCTAAGTTCTTACAATGCTGTAACGTTCTTTTAAAATGTTGTTCATATGTAAATTTTAGAACGTCTTAATTTTCCCACTGGCCAGTGGAATTGTTAAAAGATCAATAGTGAAACGAGTGTGCTTTAGACCGCACGTTGAAGTAAAACTTTACTTTAGCTCCATCTATCGGCCGGTATAACTTTGTTTTTGCTTTGTTTAATGTTAATGTCGCACTCTTGACAATTGTAAAGGCCAGTGGAATTGTTAAAAGATCAATAGTGAAACGAGTGTGCTTTAGACCGCACGACTGAAGTAAAACTTTACTTTAGCTCCATCTATCGGCTGGTATAACTTTGTTTTTGCTTTGTTTAATGTTAATGTCGCACTCTTGACAATTGTAAAGGCCAGTGGAATTGTTAAAAGATCAATAGTGAAACGAGTGTGCTTTAGACCGCACGACTGAAGTAAAACTTTACTTTAGCTCCATCTAACGGCCGGTATAACTTTGTTTTTGCTTTGTTTAATGTTAATGTCGCACTCTTGACAGTTGTAAATTGTCATTTTACTGGACATACCAACATAACAACACATTTTTTTTACTCTGTTATGTTACTTAGGTCTCGTAAAAGCCGGCTAACGAAATGGGTAACAGCATTCTCCTCGGTTCATTAAAATCTGCGTTCACCAAATCGCCAAACGTGGCAATTATGGCAATTTCCCCGTACAAAAAAACCTCCAAAGTGGTGGTTTTTGGAGAAAGCCAGTGTTCATCAGTTGTCTTTCGGCTGTTAATGATAAAACTACAATCGCTCCTTCCATGCACCATACCAATGCCCGACGACCCAAATCGAGCGTCTCCTCGCGCTATGTCAAAACTGTTAACGCTTACGTACTCGCTTTCAGGATTTTGTTTTAAGGAAAAGTGCTTGCTATTTCCGAAAGAAGTCGACGACATGTCGAACACTCTCCTTAGTAGCTTCCAGATTTACTCCGCAAAGAAATTGCTTGAATATCATACTTTATTGCGAAAAAGGCGTAAAACTTTTTATGCGAGAAGTTAAGTCTCTTTGATACGCCAATTTATAATGGTTTTGTAATGATGCAGCTGAATGAGGGTTTATGGGTCGTATTTTGGAATGGTAAGTTGGGAGCTGTGAATTGTGGGGCTTAAGTGGTACTGATATTTAATTTCTTTATGATTTTTCAGAGCTATTTATACATAAGTAGTCCTTTGTGCGCGATACTTAATAAAAATCGTTTATTGATGAAATTATTTTTCAATGCTTTTTGTTAAATAATTGGATAGTTGTGTTCGTTTTTTTTTGTGTTCATGAATAACGGGACAAGCTAGTTGTTTATCTGATATTAAGTGACGTGGCTCATAACAATTGCAGTGTCACTATGAACTTTAAAATATAAAGATCCGCCTGACACTGCACTGCGCACGTCATCTTGAGACATCAACAACCTGGTAATAAGATCACTAGACTACGAGATCTGCACCCCTATCGCGTAACTGTTCTGGACATGGGCTTCGCCTGCCGTCCTGCACGCGCCAATTTACAAGTCCACGAGTGCGAGCAAGAGAGAACACGATTACCATCTCCACCAGACTTCGCAGTAAGGCCCCTGGTCATAAAGTCTCATCAATTGCCACAGTCAATTGCTACAGTGTTCCAGTTTGAATGGAACTACTGCTTGGTGGTAGAATGACTTGTTCCTGCTACGCTTGCGTTTGACCACATTTCTCCCGGATGTCAAGTGACAATGTGATCAACGATGTAGAACGCTTGCCTATAAGCAAACTGTTCACTCTCCTCTTAAAAACATCCAGATTTTTGCTATTCTGAAACACAGTCGCTGGTAAAGATTTCAATTTTTAGGCGATTGCACGACCTTTTACTAGGTAGGACTTTTCTGAAAAGTTTATTTAGGTAGGTACCAACGCTTTGCTAGTTATTCTGCCGACAAATAGTAGTGCGCATGTACTGCTGTGTTCCGGTTTGAAGAGCACTGTAGCTAGTGAAATTACTGGGCAAATGAAACTTTATGACCTGATCTCACAGTCTAGTTATCTTATTACTAGATTGTGCTGATGTCTCAGGATGACGTGCGCAGTGCAGTGTCATGTGAACCTCTATACTTTAGAGTTCCGAGTGACACTGCAGCTGATATGGGCAGCCGTGTCGTTTAACATCAGGCGAACGGCTAGCTCGTCACGTCATTCCTTAACATAAAAAAAGGGTAATGGTGAATTGGCTCCCAATTGATATTTTATTAACTGTTAATTATCATTCCCAACACAATTTAAATAATACTATTCCATATTAATAGTATCGTATTACGAAGACTTTCAATTTCATACGCTGACGAATGTGTTCCTTTCTTTCCTCATTATCTTGAATTCCTTACCATTTTGGACACAAGGCATTAGAAAAATGGGTGCATCTTTTCTATTTTAAATCGCCTTAAAGTTCATAAGACTCCATTTTCCAGTGATTCGGTAACGTGGGTTACTGAATCACTGGAAACTTACCTGTTCAAGAGTTCGTGATATACCTCCCAGCTCGCCGAGTCGGGAAATTTCAAAGGAAGGCTTAGGTTCTGGTGAGTCAGTGACTTCTGTGAAGCGAGACTTCGGATCCGTAGTTCAGGTACACAGATCAATTTCATGCTGGGAATAAGGCGTGAATGGAGTTTTATCTACTTTATTTATGAGTTTTTCTTGCACCAGTGTGACGTGGTGGTTACTTTTGTAACATATTCATTATCTCAACTGTAATGAATTATATACATTGTAAAAGACAGTAGAAAGAAGAAAAAAAATACATCATTGCAAAGTTTCTTGTAGCTTCTTCTTTACAGTTGTAATCGAAGCTTCGGATCAAAGTTTTCAATTCTGCATTGTGCCGGATTGCACCAGTAGTGAAAAAGAGAACTGATTTTTTTTCAAACTCATATATTGTAATGGGTTTGCTATAATATATTATTTGACAATAAGCACTTTGTAATTTTATATGCTTAGTGAAATAACTTAATTTTACGTACCTAATATAATTTTGACTTGTAAAAGTGCTAAAATATATATAAATATATATAGCTATTTGCAATAAATCTTTTGACTTTGACTTTGACTTTGAGTTGTAATATTTTTTTATTTCCAGTCAAGTAACCTATGTAGTTTAAAATAAAACATGGTTAAAACCTTAGAGAGGAATGGGCAAAGTTGCTTTATTATAGCAACTGAATAAATACTACAATAATATAATAACTACCACCAAATATTTTCACCTATGAAAAAAAAAATTAGAGGTGAGAGATATTAGGGTTACGTTTCTAGTAGAAAAATGTGGAAGTGGCGGAATACAATAAAATATTACAATGATTTAATAACTAATACTAAAAACTACCTAAGATTACATGCACTTATTTGGCACAACGAATAAGCATTGCAATCCACCGGGGCAATGCTGCCAGCATGTTGGGTACGCTACCTACTGGTAGTGGGCTGGAGAATTTGGACTGTCTATAGGTCATCGCGGCCAGTATATAGTTTTTTTTTTGTAGTAGTAGTAGATAAAATATTTAAATATCGGAGAATTAAAGATAAATAGTAAAACAACCTTGTAAATGCTGTAAAGTTTTCTATTAACATGCTTCGATGGCATCGTCACTTCCCATCAGGTGAGAGCATGGTCAAATGCTAGACAAATTTGAAGTTAAAAAAAAATTTTAAGGTGACAAACAAAGCAGGTATCAAAAAGTGGACAGATAACATAAATTATCTGAATTTAAATACATCTAAACAAAAAGGTTTTACTAACAAGAGGAAAGTTTTGGCGGGAAAACGAAAAAGATAGCGTCGCCGCATTGTATTATTTTCCAAAACTTGTGTTATTTTCAGTGTTAATGCATAAAATTGGTGGCATTTTATTCTTTAAATGCTGGTCTACAGGCATAAGTGCGGGAAAGTGGTATAATGATGGTGAAACGTTTCTTTTCGTGTTGTTTCCAAAACTCCATAGAAGCTTCTGGTAAAGTTGCCACCGCTTTACTAGGAGTATGACTTGACTAGACTAGACTATGACTTGACTTGATGACTTGGACTGTGACTTGACTTGACACATATATGTATTACATAACTCGAAAAATTATCAATTACTTGACACTGGCTAAATACACGAAAGTGTGGAGCCATACCAAAACAAAAAAAAAACAAAACAAGAGGTGTTAAATGCTAGAAGTCAAATAAACATTCAAAGTGGCTTTCTATAGGGGTGGCTTATTGTTCAAGAATTGTCATGTTCCGGTTGATGATAAATATGATAAATGGGTGCGTTGGGTATTTCATACATTTGACACCTTCAAATACATAAAAATGTATAGGGTGACCCTCTCCACACAGAGTATCATTGGTTTTCTCCAATCTGTACCTCTCAACAAAAGAGCGCTGCCATTTGTTTTGATCTGGGGGAACGGCAGTGCTCCCGCCAAATCAAACAAAAATAATATAATAATAATATGTGTGGACATCTCACGATGCCACCTAGTCCCAAACTAAGCAAAGCTTGTGCTATGGGAACCAGATCATTGATACAATACTTAGATATTTTTTTGTTTGTAAATACTTACATCGAATACAATATAACAACCAGACCCAGAATAAACACCTATGTTCATCACACAAATGTTTGTCCTGGGTGGGTATCGAACCTACAACCCACAGTTCAGAAGCACGGCTGTACCATTCTTTTCTCAAAGCAGTTCAGGTCATTTTCGATCCATATAACTTCGTTGTTTATTATTTCATTCATCATCTGGCATATTGCCCAATTTCAATAGCAGATGATGTTACATAGAAATTTCTGTTTCAAGCAGACCACCACGCTAGGCCTGTGGACTAGAAATCACACTAATATTATAAAGGCGAAAGTTCGTATGTGTGTATGTTTGTTACTCCTTCAAACCAAGATAGCTTATACATTGGATTAACACATAGGCTACATTTATCCCGGAAACATGTAACGTTCCCGTGGGATGAGAAAATAAAATACTTTTTGTCCGTGGGTGAAACCGCGGGGCGCAGCTAGTTTCTAATAAAGGTTAGCTGACACAAAAGGAAGAAACTGTTTTATACAACTCTGCCATTATTCATTTAGTATCAGCACCATTCATTAATCTACTAATTAATTTTTTTCATACATTTTCCCCCTCTCAATGGTTTCTTTATGCTGTTGAAAGCACGCATCCCGAGGTAGTAAATCTTCGTTTTTCCGGCGACCGCCACGCCATCTGTCTGTCGTGATCCGCGAGGCTTCTCCTGTATTTTTGCCGTTACTGGAAATACTTATGTCTTGGATTTGTCTATATGGTATGTAATGAGTTTGAAGTGAAGGTTACGGTGCTTGATCCGTGTTATTAGTCATTAGTCTCTATTATTTATATTTTAGTTCTTTTTTAGTTGTCTTTTAATTCTATTGTAGTTCTCTTTTAGTTCTTCTTTTATTTTTCTTTCATTTCTCTTGTATTTCTCTTTTATTTTTATTTTATTTCTTTTTTATTTCTCTTTTATATTTCTTTAATTTCTCTTATTTGTTCTGTCGCGGGAATTGAACCCGCATCTGACCTGCACCTAGCACTACCACACCACAGAAGCGGTCATATTACGAATTATAACAACATTGAAATAATAACATATGTTAATCCCATCACGAGCATCACCTAAACCAGAATCACCAGTTAGGACATTTATAAGTCATAATTATCGCAGATTACATTCGGTTACAGCTGTTATAACGCTCATTATGAAAATAACAGCCGTTATAACTCCGTCCGAACAACGGATAGCGCGTGACTGGCGTAACAATAGCAAAGGTAGCGTTATCAAAAAGAAAACCCTTTGTTTGAGATATTCTTGAATTATACGGGTAAATAATGTAATGATGTACTTTTTTGTACGAAAGTTAGATAACGTAACTGTTTTAGAAATAATAATATGTTTGTAATTTGAGACACAATTAAGTTTGTGCTAAGATGGCTCGAGTTAATCGCTAAAGTGATTTTTAAGACCTTAAAATCAATACAAAATTAATAAAAAAAACTCAATATCAACTTAATAAATGTTGGTAACAAAAAACAAACTAGCATAAGTATATAATTTGATCATGGTAAAATTGGCTTTGGACGTCTAATTGTTGAATAAATAAAATGAATATTTTTTTGTAATTGCATAGTTGTTTTTATAATGTTTATTCATAGTATGATAAATTATTTATTTATATGGCTTTCAATATTGATTAATGATCACTACAATGAATATTTAAAGTTGACTAAACATTAGCAATAGATTTTTAAATACATAATAAGAAGAACATATAAAGATTCATGAACTGCTTACATCGTCGCATTGTTACACCCAGATACAGAACAAACATTGATATTCTCCACACAAATGTTTGTCCTGGGTGGGAATCAAACCCAAAACCTGCAGTTCAGAAGGCAGGATTACTACCAACTGAGGTATCAGGCCAGTAAATTTCGGTACTGTACAATATACTGCAAAAGTTGTCAGTTACGTTTATGTTATTCTTTTTGTAGTAAAAATATTGTTACAAATGTTCTATTAGATCATCTAATGAAACATTTGCATAAACATAACTGACAGATGTTAAAATGATGTTTATATCCTTTAGTTAAAGTTGGCTATTTCCTGAGAACTCTATCGGTACATGTCGCACATATGCCGCCACGCTGCGATGTGCGATGCGATTCGTTCAGATCATCGACTTGGTATTACCCATAGACTTGACAGAAACATATTGTTGAACACTTTTATTCTATACGCTGTATTTAGGATCTCGTTCTTAGGAGTGTGACGATGTCATCGGTCACATCCTAATTCAGTGGCCGCTAACCTGTAAGAAAAAATCTTTGAGCTAATTTTAATTATTTTTTTAAAGAAAATTGTGATTGTTGTTGATATTTTTTGTTAATTGTTTTTTTATTTATATATACCACATTATATTAAGGGATGCATGTAATCTTTCTGGCTAAATATATATTTTCTTTACTTTATTTTACTATTATGTTTTGAAAACAGTTGTAGTGGCGTGGCCTGCGCAGTAGCAAAATAAAGTGTCAATAGTGTGGGTACGCAGCTCTCACTAGATCAGAAATTATTTGCTCCCTATTGAACATCACTTTCAATGAAATCCTAGTTATTTTACAATGATAAACAAAAAAAAATATTTTATACATAATACGGTTATTTTGTTTTAATTTAAAATAAAGGCGGATTTTTTGTTATATATCACAAAAACAGTACCAAGTTTACTAGATCTGCTGAAAATAGCCCCTGAAAATACTTCTAAACAACACAGTTAATTTTAAAAATGAACACCAAAATTCAGATTAATTCTCTAAATAACACCAAAAGAGTAGGTATATAAGAAATGCATGTAAAGTAGTTACTATTTTCTGAGGCCTTATCATGGCCCGAGGTCAATAGAGGTAAACTTTGATGTTCCTGTACTATAATCCAAGGCTAGCCAAAAGTAATAAGTAAAAAATTAAAAAAGAAAATGTTGACAGAAGTAGTGTAATTTTTACACTAACAAGTGTGACATATGTGGTGCAGTATGTACGGTGTTATACCATGTTCTCGACGGTTTAGCTGCAGAGAGCACGATTTCATTGCAAACGTTGGGACGGAACATCGGCAAACAGGAAAACGGAATTCTGCACCGCGTTTGAGGCAGCGTGAGCGGAGATTTGGATTTGAGTAGACCGTTTAGGATTTGCACCTATATCCTATATCGACAGCATCTGTGGTGTGGTGGTTGAGCAGGTCGGCTCATATCCCAGAGGCGACGGGTTCGATTCCCGCGACAGGACAAGTATTTGTGCACAGGAAAAAAAGCGCAAATACTTGTTCTGAGTCTGGGTGTTGTGGGACCATGGTTCTCGTAGTTCCTGGGTCCCTAGACACAGGGAATCATAGTTAGGGTCCAGGATTTATGTCTGTGATAGTTAGGCATTATTATTATTTATTTGTGTAAATGACTCATGAGTGTTAGTTAGGGTTCTAAGGTGATGAGTAGATATTGATTTTTATATAACTAGCTCCTTCCCGCTGCTTTGCATGCGTTGACCTTTTTCAGGGTTGAAACTATCATCGCACCACAAATTTCTCCTAAGATTGTTGAGCCATTTGCTCATGTAAACGTAAGCAACAGACAGAATTTGGGTATGTCACTTGGGTCCTTATGTCTTCCATACACGTCTGTTTTAAAGTTTCACAGCTTAAGAGCTGTCAAACTTTAAAACAGACGTGTATGAGTACGTTTCGATTTTATAATATAAATAAAAACATCTTTAAGTACTTTAAGATTAAATCCAAGTATAATAAGAAAAGTGTTTTTTGTTACTATACTAACACTGTATAAAAATATTTATATTATATAATATTTCAACAACATAATATTATTTAATAAACAATAAAAAGGGAACTTAATCAAACAAACCACTACTAGTAGGCAACGCGCCCATTATGCTGGCAGCATTGCCACGTTGAATGGCAATGCTCAATCTTTGGCCGAAGTAGAGGCCAGCATTTTGGTCGCGTGGCTATATATTAATATATTTCAACTATATATAGTTGACATATATTGTTTTTAGCCAAATCCAACCAATTGTATTATCATAAAATAAGAGGCAATTGGAACAAAACGATTATTACGCTGAAACGAAATTAAATTAAATTAATGAGTTACAATTTATGACTGAACAACACTTTAATAATTCAATTTATATAACTGTAACAAATTAAACCTAAAAAATAAATAAAAATGTAGCTCAGCGTACACAGAAACTAATTTTCTTTAACGGCCCAAAACTCAAGCTTGCATAAGCGTTGATAAATCCAAATTAATTTTAGTCTTGAGATAACGTAAGCCTATCTTATAGAAGGATTAACAATTGAAATAAGTTTTAACATTTCAATACGGCTTTCTTAAGTTATCTATGTTTGAGCTTAGATAAAATAAAATGAAGGAGATGCGTTAAAGTTATAGCTGTATTTTTAACCGACTTCGAAATAGAAAGAGGTTCTCAATTCGACTGTATTTTTTGTTACCTCAGAACTATCGAGTGGGTGGACTGATTGTAATAATAATAATAATTATAACGCTCAACGATCACATACATAGATCCTGGACCCTAACTAGGATTCCCTGTGTCTAGGGACCCAGGAACTACGAGGACCATGGCCCCACAACACCCAGACTCAGAACAAGTATTTGCGGTTTTTTTTCTGTGCACAAATACTTGTCCTGCCGTGGGAATCGAACCCGCAGCCTCCGGGCTATGAGCCGACCTGCTCAACCACCACACCATAGAGGCTGACAAATTGATTTTGATTATTCTTTTTTTATTTGAAAGCTGGTGCTTCCCGTGTAGGATATATCAATTTGGTCCAGTTCTGACAATAGCATCTATGAGTATACCAAGTCTGAAGTGGGTTTTTTACGATTTGCGTTTCTTCATTATTATTATTTTTTTATGTTACTGAATGATGTTACGAGCTAGTCGTTCACCTGATATAAAGCGCCACGGCCGCCCATAACAGAACAGTGTCACTCGGAACTCTAAAACATAGAGTTTTGCGCGACACTGCACTGCGCACATCATCCTGAGACATCAGCACAGTCTGGTAATAAGATTACTCGACTGTGAGATCAGATCATAAAGTCTCAATTGCCCAGTAATTTCACTAGCTACAGTGCCCTTCAAACCGGAACACAGTAGTGCTTGCACACTACTGCTTGGCGCCAGAATAACTGGCAAAGCGGTGGTACCTACCTAGACGAACTTTGAAACAAAGTGCTACCACCTACTTTTTGTTTTGTAAGGGCAATGTTCCACTTTTCACGTGGAAGGTCATCATGTAACTGCGACAACAACAAGCGTCATTACATCAAGCTTCAGTCTTCTGTGATTACTTTTATATACTCCTTATACATGAATTTGATGTATGGCTTTGACTTAACTTTGAATTCTTAAAACATTGATATCCGACATCGAGGTATTATTTGTAGATTGTAGTTACTACATACATTATACATTAAAAGGTGAAAGGAAGAAAGAAAAAAAGGTAAAAAAATAATGCAGAGACAATTTTCTGATTTCCAGTTTAAGAGATACATATCCCATAGATACGTTTGAGTACTAGATGGTAGGACTTTGTTGCAAAGTTCGCGTGGGTAGGTACCACCGCTTTGCCAGTTATTCTGCCGCCAAGCAGTAGTGTGAAAGCACTACTGTATTCCGGTTTGAAAGGCACTGTAGCTAGTGAAATTACTGGGCAATTGAGACTTTATGATCTGATCTCACAGTCGAGTAATCTTATTACCAGACTGTGCTGATGTCTCAGGATGATGTGCGCAGTGCAGTGTCGCTCGAAACTCTATTTTGGGGTTCCGAGTGACACTGTTCTGTTATGGGCAGCCGTGGCGCTTAACATCAGGTGAACGGCTAGCCCATCAAATCATTCAGTAACATAAAAAAAAATATTTCAACGCTATTCAATTAAATTTACAGAAATGTAGTACCTATAGTAACCTATAAGTTATGAACAAAATTAAATATTGTTACGAACAAGTAACCTAGCCTCGAGACTCGAGACTTAAGATGCAGGTTTCTTGGAAATATCTACGTTAACCAAGAAAGGGAAGCGGTACCCGTGAACCCAATGCTATGTTAAAGTTAAACAAAACATGCGACAGTAAGGGCGTTTTATCTAAATAATAGGTCTTTACCTATGAAATTGCCGTATTGCAGTACAGACTTTTTCAAACAAAAAAAGTTTTGATTGGCTATGAATTCTAAATTCAAATTAATTTTGTTTTAAAAATATGACATTCTATTTACAATATAAGTCTTTTGTTTATTGATTAGCGTTGTATTTTCATTACATTTCAACATTTTTCCTCATAATGGATACTTTGAAATTTCGTGTAATTATGGAATATGAGTTCCGTCGTGGCACCAACGCGGCACAAACGACACGTAACATCAACGACGTTTACGGAGAGAACTTTACAAACGAACGTACAACCCGTTATTGGTTTGCTCGGTTCCGTTCTGGGAATTTTGACTTGAAAAATGAACCTCGTGGTCGTCCGGAAACTTTGGTCACAATGATGAATTAAAGGCGATTGTGGAAGCTGACGAATCTCAATCTACAGCTGAGCTGGCAGCAGCTTTTGATGTTAGCATCAAAACAATATTGGTCCATTTGCGACAGATTGGCAAGATAAAAAAGCTTGATAGATGGGTGCCCCACGAACTTAACGATCGCCAGCGCAACGTACGCGTCGAGACTTGCCTTGCGCTGCTTAACAGTCACAGAAATGAAGGAATTTTGAACCGAATTGTTACGTGCGACGAAAAATGGATTCTTTTTGACAATCGAAAGCGCTCAGCAAGTTGGTTAGATCCTGGTTCGGTACCAAAGCAATGTGCAAAACGAAAAATGACCCCTAGAAAGGTGATGGTCACAGTTTGGTGGTCTAGTGCTGGTGTGATTCATCATAGCTTTTTACAAAACGGCGAGAGCATTACTGCAGATGTGTACATTGAAGAACTGACCACAATGATGGCGAAACTCGCACGTCTGCAACCAGCTTTGGTCAATCGGTCGTCTTCACTGCTACTTCACGACAACGCGCGACCCCATACTGCAAAACAGACCGTCTCTAAGCTGCATGAGTTGGGTTTGGAAGCTCTCCCTCATCCGCCATACTCACCAGATCTTGCGCCTACCGACTATTACTTTTTCCAAAATTTGGACAACTTTTTAGCGGGAAAAAAATTCGATTCCCGAGAGGCAGTACAAAACGCCTTTGAAGAGTTTGTTGTCTCCCGTCCTGCTGATTTTTTCAAGAAGGGCATCCATAAACTGCCACAGCGTTGGCAAAGATGCATTGATTGCAGGGGTGATTACTTAGAATAAAAGAAATAAATAACTTCGAAAAAAAAAAAACTTTAACTTTTTTCAAACAAAACGGCAATTTCATAGGTAAAGACCAATATATATATAACTCAAAGGTAACTGACTGACTGACTGACATAGTGATCTATCAACGCACAGCCCAAACCACTGGACGGATCGGGCTGAAATTTGGCATGCAGGTAGAAGTTATAACGTAGGCTTCCGCTAAGAAAGGATTTTTCGAAATGCCACCCTTAAGAGGGTGAAATGAGTGGTTGAATTATTTTCCCATAGGCCACGCCACGGGCGAAACTGCGGGCAGAAGCTCGTTTTAATATAATAGGTTTGCTTTGCGTGTACGGATGGAGCTGTTAAGTTGTCAGAGAGATGTGTTGATCACATTTAATTCAATTTTTTATTTTTCTTTACTTGAAAGATGCAATTTTATTAGGCAAATAGCTTGTATGCAAGTTTCTAATTGCATACAACTTTGCAACCTGCATAAAAGCTACAACTTGCATGAAGGTTGTTTGAATTTGTACAGGTTTATTTTTAATAAATCGTCACATATATATACATATAAATTACAAATGTTTCGGCAAGCAGCACTGACTAGAGAAGCACGTCTTTCACCCATGATGTCATACTGAGATATTAAACATGTTTGTTTTCAATGCAAGCAACTTTTTTTGTTTCTAATGTTTTGGCTCCACACTTTTGTGTATTTAGCCAGTGTCAAGTAATTGATAATTTATCAAGTTAATGACGACTGTGACTTTACACAGTCGAAATCATTAAGTCAAGTCAGTCAAGTCATAGTCTAGTTAAAGTCATACTCCTAGTAAAGTGGTGGCAACTTTAGTTGAAGCTTCTATGGAGTTTTGGAAACAACACGAAAAGAAACGTTTCACCATCATTATACCATTTTCCCACACTCACGCCTGTAATTTAGTACTTAACGAATAAAATGCCACCATTTTATGCACTAACTCTGAAAATAACACAAGTTTTGAAAAATAATACAATGCGGTGACGCAATATTTTTCGCTTTCCCTAATGCAAGCAACTTATACACAAATGTGACGTCAAACTTGCATGCAAGACGTGCCCCGTCATACATTCATGATTGATCCATACTGGATTTATAGTCTCACAGTATACAAACCCAAGTTTTTATTTTGTTTCTTATTACATTGTAAATTTTGTTTTGCCAAATAAAATGGGTGTTACGGAATTGCTTGCAAAAGTTTTAAGTTATGGGGTTTTGGAAGGGTGTAGCAAGGAGTTTTTAACGGTTACAAAATAATAAAGAAAGTATGAGGTAAAAACCTTTGTTTAAAGAGACTTGCACCATAATACCTAGACAAGTTCTCTTGTTTCAGCCGAAAAGTTATGGAAGTATCGGAAAAGTCAGTGTGTGGATTGTAAATTAGCTTAGAGTTTAATATAATAGTAATTAAAATGTGTGGATTTTCACATAGAGCCATCAGCCCCAAACTAAGCAAAGCTTGTACTATGGGAACCAGATACCTGATTCAATACCCATATACTTTTTGTTTGCAAATACATACATAGAATACAATATAACACACCTAGACATAGAACAAACATCGATGATCATCACACAAATATTTGTCCTGGGTGAGAATCGAACCCACAACCTGCAGTTAAGAAGGCAGGCATACTACCAACTGAGCTATCGGGTCAGTCAAATTAGATTAAAACACTTATTTCAATAATAATAAAAAAACAATTTTTTTAAAAGAGGAGCTGAAGCCCTGGCTTTTAAGTATTCAAAACATTTTTTTTTATAATCTCTTTCCCCATTTAGGAGAGAATAAAATATTTCTTTTACGAGTTGGTTTATAAAATTACTTGGACATGTCAGTGCGAAGGTATTGAAGAATTTCAATGGCTGTCCAAAATATCAATCTATCTATATAAATATATAAATCTCAAAGGTGACTGACTGACTGACTGACATAGTGATCTATCAACGCATAGCCCAAACCACTGGACGGATAGGGCTGAAATTTGGCATGCAGGTACATGTTATAACGTAGGCATTTGCTAAGAAAAGATTTTTCAAAATTCCACCCTTAAGAGGGTGAAATGGGTGGTTGAATTATTTTCCCATAGGCCACATCGCGGGCGAAGCTGCGGGCAGAAGCTCGTTAGTTAAAAAGAAAAGTCAAACGAATTCAAAATTAGTTAAACCTGTTATTTGAGGTTTCGAGTGATTTCAATATTAAACAATATTTGAACCAAAACATTTGCACTGCTTGTGCAAATATTTATGAAGCCTCAAACATTGCCTGTGCAAGCCTGAATGTTGGTATAGATACGCTTGTATAGATACTGTTACTCAATAAATCACTGCAAATAATTTTTATAATAATAAAATAATAATTTTGGGAAAGACTGATCGAGGCAACACGTGACCAAAATGCTGGTCTTCATTTAGCCCAAAGACTAAGCATTGCCATTCAACGAGGCAATGCCGCCAGCATTTTGGGCATGTTGCCTACTGGTAGTGGCTTCTTAGATTGAGTTTTCTACTACAAATCGCTTTCTGGACATTAATGACGTGATCACCATGATGACCTTGACAAGATCTCTGGACTCAAGACCTGCATCATACACATTTTTGTCCATAAATTCACATTAATGGTTTATTGATCATATTAAAGGATTAAGGATAAAAAATCCACTATATATTTAACAAACAAAATTGTACAACAATAAATTTTGTAAAATTAACGGCTAAATTCAAGTCAATTAAAGTCAGGTTTCAGACATATTCGATGTCCATCCTCAGCATGTAGTTGTTACGTGTTGACGCTCGCGAAAGCCGACACGGCTTCCAGAAGAAGGACATCGAATATGCCCGAAACCTGACTTTTTCATTGACGAGAGTTTAGCCGTTATTAATCTTACAAAATGTGTCATACTCACAATAGTTTTCAAACTAAAATTTTGTAATATTCACAAAAGATTAAAGTTAATTGCTCTAACTTAATCCATATCTTCACGGCTAAAGTTGAGATTTCCCTACGGGTTTCACTTGCGAAGGAGCTCAGTATATGCTGGCAATCAAAGTATTTGTATATAGTATCACACTAATATTATAAAGGCGAAAGTTGGTATGTGCGTTTGTGTGTATGTGTGTATGTTTGTTACATTTGGATTTGGATGAAATTCGGTACCAAGAGCTTATACACTGGATCGACATATAGGCTACATTTTATACCGGAAAAGTGAAATTTTCCCATGGGATGAGCAAATAATTAAAATACCTTTTATCCACGGGTGAAACCGTGGGGTGCAACTAGTATAATCATATAGCAGGAATCATAATAGCTATGTAGCGTATATTACTAGCTATATACATGTACATATGGGCATGTGCAAAAATAGCTTAATATTAATCTTATTTTTAGTAATGGTATATAGAACTGACTTATTGGATAAAAATTAGTTCTTACGGAATTAGTGATTTTCCACGCTCGTGAAACAGTGGGGCGCAGAGCATCTAGTACTTTTGTAAAGCAAAACATATGATATAGATATATGTATATGACGGCGGCAACGTCCAGTTATAAACTCTATGTGCAGCGGGCAGTACCGTAATTTACCCTGTGGTAACATTTAAATTTATTACAGTGGCAACACCGACAACTGTCATCGCTTCCGGATCATTCTAGCTCCGGACACGGCCGAGGCGCATGCTGAATAAAGGCCTATAGTTTTATAGGTTGCCCGCCATGCAATAACCCTTGACCTATATACATATATATCATTTGGGCTGATTGCCATTTAAAACCTACTTCCTTACCTACCAAGCATATATATATTTATAGGTATTTTTATTTTCTAACTCGACTAAGGAGAAAGGTATCCCACTTTCTTAAATGGTAATCAGCCAGAATTGGATTCACAATTGGATAACACAATTGTCTCAACCCTTCTGAAGGTCATTTCCAATGTCTCCCTACCCTCTCTTAATTGTATTTTGGAATTTGCATTCTTTTATTAATTCAAATTTAACTGTTCTTTTTTTATTGAATTTCAATGAGTGGTTAAATTGTTGTAGATCCTTTGATGAAATGCATATCCATCCATCTTTGATATAGCGCATCTATAGAAAATAGATTATGACTAAAGCTAGAGAGTATTGTTTTCTAAATTGCACTATTATGTCAAAAGTGTTGTAAGACAGAAATAATAATGTCTGCTCATTTCTGGTCTTTTCTTTATGATAATAATAAAAGCCTTTATTCGCTGACCTTGTTAACTTACATGCTATTCTTTAAAACAGTAGTATTCTTAAATCTAATTTACATAGCAAAAAATAATAAATTATTTTAGCAACCACTTTGGTCAGGTTGTCTGTCGGCATAGGCCTCCCCCAAATGTTTCCACGTCTCTCTATCCTTGGCATACCTTCTCCATCCCTTTGGTAAATCATCCTCCCATCTTTAAATTTGACCTCCTCGTTGTCTTTTCCCTCGTGGTCTTTTCTTTAATGGCACATAAAAATAGACGTAATTAACAGTAGTTATAGGTTTGCTTTGCATAGTCACAAAAGTAGCCCTTCGTATATTGTTATCTATTTCATAGCCAAATTTAAGTCAAATTTATATTCAATACAAAGTCAAATTTAATCAAAGTCACATATAAGTCAAATCCAAGCCAACGTCATTTTCAAGTCAAAGTCATATTTAAGTCAAAGTTATATTCAATTCAAAGTCATATTTAAGTCAAAGTCATATTCAAGTCAAATTTAAGTCATAGTTAAAGTCAAAGTTAAAGTCAAAGTTAAGTCAAAGTTAAGTCAAAGTCAAAATTAAGTCAAAGCAAAGCCATATTAAAGTCAAAGTCAAATTAGAGTCAAAGTCAAACTAAAGTCAAATTTAAGTCAAAGTCAGTACAATAGCACTTTCAAGTCAAAAGCGTATTCAAGTCAAAGTCAAGTCATATTCAAGTCAAATTAAGTTAAATTAGAGTCAAAGTTAAATTAGAGTCAAAGTCATATTCAAGTCAAAGTCAAAGTCATGTTTAAGTCAAAGACATATACAAGTCAAAGTCAAATTAAAGTCAAATTCATATTCATAGTGATCAAGACACGCAATTTTTAAAATTTTACAGCCAAAGGGTTCCATTTTCAGATATTGTAATTACTCTTTAAATATTGTTTATGTATGTGGCCAGTTCCAGAAACATTTTAGCGCCCAAGAGACCTTTGTACTGTCATTTATACTTTTCAATCCATGACCTCTTAAACAATGCTCTTCCAACAACAGTGTTTCCTCCTGGGTACAACCTGGGTCTTTTTAAGTCAATAGTGAATGGGCATCTCATGGGCAAGCGTGCTCCACCTTAGACAACTTCGTCACTTACCATCAGGTGAGTTGTTCTCAAAAGCATGCCCATTTTGCCATAAAAATAAATAAATATTATTGTTTAATGTATTATTATATTAAATATTATTATTGTATTATTGTATAATGAATTATTAATTGACAAAAATAAGGTACGAAGAGAGGCACACAGGTAGAAAGGCACACGTACATGAGAGGTGAGACCCTATTAAATCTGCGACTTTTTTTCCCGCTACTCACAATGGGTAGCTACATTCGAATACAGTACTCCGTTTTCCACTTAATTGGCCCCATTCTTCTATTATCCCGCGCTATTTAGGGGCCATTGAGCCAGGGGGCCCTTCATTGAGCCAGTGAGCCAACAAGCGACTCAGATCTTGAGACCTTTAATTTTTAATATCTTTTCACGCGACTGAGTTCTGTATCAAGTGTCCGATTTGTTAAGCTGTAATTTTTATTGCTTTGCTTTTGAAGTAAATCTTTTTTACCCACTAGTTAGGCGTGCGAATATAAGTTTTACTTTGTATTAGGTCGAGGTTACGGCCGGTGAGTTGGAAGATACAGGTTCAAGTTCCGATTAATACTAAAATTTTAGGAACTACAATGGCTTTGTAAACTAGAAAACAATTAAGTTCCAAAAAGATATATTTGCTAAACATATTTCTACTAAAATTATATTCCGGCCTCTTACCTGGAAAGGCAATAGACAATAAAATAATATTTTATTTCTAAGTAAATGATTTTCTTTTCTATTGAACTGAATTAAAGGCTGAGAGTAAACTTACCTTCGTTTTGACATTAAAAGGTCAATTATTTAAGGTCAAAAGGACTTCAAAGAAATTTTGACAATATTAGGTCAATATAGTGCTGGTGCATTTGGAGTGTCTATCTAGGTCACCGCGGCTTGTATAGCCAATTTTTTTTGTAGTCAGTAGTGTTCAGTAGTAGTTGTTACACTATTGTAATATTTAATTGAAAAAATAAAGCACTTTGTCCATAAACTTGTTTACTAGGTGATAGGACTTTCTGCAAGGTTCGTCTAGGTAAGTACCACCGGTTTTCCAGCAGAATAGCCGCCAAGAAGTAGTGTGCAAGCACTACTGTGTTCGGGTTTGAAGGGCAATGTAGCTATAATATTATAGAAACTGACGTGAGTAGTACTCATAACTACAACTATTACACGGCTAAAACTCACGAGATACAGTCGAATAACTCGACCGGTGTTCGGGCAATAAACCGGCACCGGTCGAGTTATTCGACTGTACCTCGTGAGTTTTAGCCGTGTAATAGTTGTGGCAATGTAGCTAGTGAAATTACTGGGCAAATGAGACTTTGTGATCTGATGTCACAGTCGAGCAATCTTATAACTAGACTGTGCTGATGCCTCAGGATTATGTGCAGTAGTCATGCGAAACTTAACATGTTGGAGTTCCGAGTGACACTGTTCTGTTTTGAGCGGCTGTGTCGCTTAACATCAGGTGATCGACTAGCTCGTCACATCATTCAATAACACAAAAAAAGTATCCAGTAAAAAAATTTATTGCATGCCAAATTAATTCTGAATTACTGATACACACGTTTCTCTGAGAGGAGGCCATCACGAGTGTCGAAGTTCGCAAGGAACCCTTTTAGATCTCATTACCGATTTCACAAACAAAGAGGTGTTTTAGGTGTCTTTAACGCCCAATTTTACCACCAATAGCTTTCATGAGAACCTCAGCACAATAAAGTAATTAAAATACAGATTTATTTTGTGGAAAAGCTTTATATTATAATAATATATTTACACGTTTACTGAAATAAAATAATGCCCGTGTGTACTAAGCTTTAACAGCTCCTATTTGAGTTCACACTTATCCATCTATAACATACCTACTGCGATTCATTTGCGTATGTCACAGAAGAATAAGTGCGAACTTAGGAGCTGTCTGAGCTGTCACAAACGGGCATAAACGTACCATTTATTAAACTTAAGTCATGCCTTTTTGAAGTAAAACTTCTCTCTATAAGCACGCTTCTCTGAGAGCGTCTTCTCTGCTTCGCCTGATTTGGGGAGTAAGATGGTGAATGCGAGGCAAACGGAAGTTGAACTTGGTTCACGTAGATTTCCACTGTCAAACATAGCAAAGTTGAAAATTTGTGTTATTATGTTGGTGTGACCGGTAAAATGACAATTTACAATTTTCAAGATGGTGATATTAACATTAAACAAAGCAAAAACAAAGTTATACAAGCCGATAGGTGGCGCTAAACTAAAAAAGTTTTAATACGAAATGAAAAATGAAAGTAGATAAGTAATAAAACTTGTTTAAATGTTTAACTTGAATTCATGGGAGTTTTGGCGGGAAAACGAAAAAGATCGTTTTACCGCATTGTATTATTTTCCAAAACTTGTGTTATTTTCAGTGCTAGTGCATAAAATTGGTGGCATTTTTTTCGTTAAGTTCTTGATTACAGGCATGAGTGTGGGAATGTGGTATAATGATAGTGAAACGTTTCTTTTCGTGTTGTTCCCAAAATTCCATAGAAGTTTCTGGTAAAGTTGCCACCACTTTACTAGGAGTATAACTTGACTAGACTAGACTATGACTTGACTTGATGACTTGGACTGTGATTTGACTTGATACATTCATATACACATAATATTAATTAACTTGACACTGGCTAAATACACAAAAGTGTGGAGCCAAAACTAAAACACAAAAAAATCTTGAATTGATAATACAACCTTCTTGAACTATGCAATAAGCACGTAAACAGCAGTTTTGACAGCGGAGCTGCCAAAGTGACAATTTTTGTAAAAGTTTGTGATTCTTTTTCTGTTTGGATGATTTTTAAACTGAAAACTAGACTCAGTATTAGTAATTATGATAAATTGATTATACCAAATAGAGTACGAATAACGAATGAGTGAAGACGACCATGTTGAAGACGATACCAAACCAAAATCATCACCGACGGAAGCCCAGAATAACTCCAACGAAACTCCAGGCTGCAAAGCTGTCGCTAAAACTGATATTATTCTTCCAATTGACAAAGATAATGCACAGAATAAAGAGATTGTTATAGATGTAAATAAAGTAATTGAGGTAACTGATGATCGTGCCGTGAAAAAGTATGATGATAAGAAATACCAAGTCTATGGATATTATGGGGATAATGTTAGAGCACCGAAGACTACATGGGTCATGTATGAAGGTATTCAGGCTTCCTTTTTAAATTCTAAGGCTTTAGTTTCTACGAACAATAGCCAGCTTTAGCATTAAGTTTTCCGTTTGTACCGTTTTTAGTGCAATAAAGAATTATAATAATAATAATAAAAAAATTAAGATTGTTAATAAATAAATGAATAATAATAAAAACAAGAATTATTTAACTGCCCCGATAGCCCAGTTGTTAGTAACCCTGCCTTCTGAATTATGGGTTATGGGTTCGATTCCAGGGCAAATATTTGTGTGATGAATATCGATGTTTGTTCTGTGTCTGGGTGTTATATTGTATTCTATGTATGTATATACAAACAAAAAGTATCTAAGTATTGTATCAGTTATCTGGTTCTCATAGTACAAGCTTTGCTTAGTTTGGGACTAGATGGCGCTGTGTGAAATGTGTACAAATATTTTTATATTTTATTATATTTTTATTTGTTTCTTTATAAAATATACTTGTTTAACTCCAAAAGAGATTTCACGTATATTTAATTTAGGTGGATATACTATATTTTTAATCCCTGACCTTTGTTGTACCTATCTAGACTGGAAACTGGCTCTCAAGTGGGATTTCTAGTTTCTAGGTGTTAAGTTTTTAGTGTCTAGAATAATATTAAAATATAATTAATTTAAGAAACAAAAACCTACAGCAATTTTTGAAGTAACACTTCTTTACGCACTCTTGACTTGGGGAGTAAGCTGCGAATGCGAGGCGAACGGAAGTTACCTATACTGTCACTGTAACCATATAAAGTTCAAAATTTGGAATGTCTAGTAAAATTACCATTTGTAATTGTCAAGATGGCAACATTAAAATTAAATAAAGCAAAAACAAAGTTCTTCCAGCCGATATGTGGCGCTAAAGAAGTTTTACTTAAATCGTGTGGTCTAAAGCATACCTGATTTTTTTATTGCAGGAGCGGGCATGGGAGGGGGTGGTGGTGGTGGTGGCTTGGATTATGACCCATCAACAAGAAACTCTTTCGTGCGACTTGTTTTTGGAATAGTGCTGGCCATGATATTGGTTACAGCCAGTATTAACGCTTTTGTTTTATTTGTGTATGTATTAAACATTTTTTTAGATTCCACTAGATACATCAAATCACACAAATTTTGCGCATTAGTCAGAATTTTTCGATTGGTGATAATTTCATCTTCGTCAGATTCCGCATTTATCGTAAAGAAAGATCCGTAGATCTAAAATGTGACAGATTTTTATAATAATGATACTTCAACTTTTTTTACAGAGAGGAATTAAAAGAATTTTTTAAGGATTATGGATTATTCGTAGCCATACCTGCAATGTTAGTAATATTTACTATAAGTTCTTTACTTGATCATTGTAATATGAGCACTAACTAGTTGTAATAAAGTATTCTCGGTCACATATTAAACTGATATGTAGTAAAAAAGCATACAGTTTTAAATTGAAGATCTCTAAGTATCATTATGATTTTCCTGATAAGCTTTGGAGTCTGTAAAGCAAGTACAGGTGTTTTAAGGCAAACATATCATAGTCTGTAAAGCAATTAACTCATAGCATAGTACTCAAATTTACTAATCATATGCATAGCATAGCTTGACTATCGATTGGTTAAAATTGTCATCGTTGTGGTCATTACGTGATGGGTTATCTCTAACAAAAATGGTATTTACAGCTGAGTGTTATCATGTTTCGGAAGGCACATTGTTGGTCCTGATTATTGTCAGAAGATATAAATGCAGATCATCAGCCAAAAGACGTCCACTGTTCAACACAGATTTTTCCATAAAACGCTACTTTGGTCGCTTATCATAATGGCGTTTGCGATAATCAACATGCTTGTTGCAACCGCAAAAGATTTTAATATATCGAGGAGAATTCGGTTGCCCATTCTCTGAATATATTCCCTTAGCCGGTTTTTAGGGTAGCCACGGGTGAGAGATGGGGTGGTACTATTTTTACACCGGTACATAACACATGGTGAAAAACAGTTTTTGTTAAACAAAGTCCTTTAAGAGTTCCAACACTAGTTGTTTACACATAAAAAAGAACTAAGATAACACCCGAAAATGTCTTATTTCAGGATAATAATGATTGTCCTGAACTACGCGATAGCATGTTCACCATGCAGTAGAGTATTTCCATGTAATATTGTTTGTTTGGTTTTGGCCGTGAGTATTATTTTATCAATCGTGGAGTTCAAATTAGAATAAGGATAAGTTGACGATGATGGTGATGATGAAATAAAATCGGGAGTAAGACACCCCTCAAACAGGTGAAGCGATGACCTATTAAAGTGTACAAGCAACACTTGCGTTAGAAGAGAGGAAGACTAGGTATCATTATGAGAGGCTACTGTCCAGTAGTGGACTACTATAAGCTGATGATCATGAAGATAATGTTGAAGCTGGAGTTGCACACATAATTGAGCTAAGAAAATTAACTGTTGGAGACGCTGGTGAACCAGTTACCACCAACACAACGAAGTTATTGTTTTATAATGCTATAATAGATAACAGACAAGGGGCGTCTCACAATGAGAAGAGGTCGTCGGAGCCTATAGACATCTGTAAAACTAGACGTGTCACTAATGCGTTGTTTACTCTGTGGTAATACTCTTTTGATTCTCTTTTTAAAATACTGCATGTGGAAGCTCTGGAGAAAGATGGAAGCTCATTCCAGATCTTACTGGTGTATGGCAAGTAATGGTTTTATGTTTCAGGTGATCAGCATGACCATCATCTGTTGCTATATAACCGTTAGGTATGACACTCGTATTGTTTTCTACGCGGTGGTTGCAACTACTGTCGTCGTTTTCGTTTGCTTTTGCCTCGCTTTTACTTCAGTAAGTGGTATTGAATAATTTTCACCTAACGTAATGCCTAAATACCATACTTCAAAACTAGTAGAAGAACCAGCCCTGAAGGTAGTCCGGGTTCTTGTGATAATGAAAAATTGATACTTATTGGAACTGGAACATACCTGTTGAAATGTGTGTCTGCATGGTAGAGGGTGTGTTTTTATACTAAAATATTGCCCTTACTTCCCACGCAATGTTATTGGTGATAATGGGATGTATCGGTCCAAGACCGAATTCATACCCTACTCTGTTTTTAACTCTTTTTTAACCCTCTTCGTACTGAAAAATAAATAGCTTTTACTTTAAAAATAGTTGAGAAAATAACAAAAAAATATGTTATGTTATCACACGTGTTGTGATTTATCGAGTGGGAAAACGAAACTGAACACATTTTAGTGAATGAGTGTTTCAAAGATATGCAATACATTTTTAAATTTTATATAGGGTCGCTAGTGTAGTAATCGAATTCCATTTCAGTTTGACTTTACTGCATGGCTGATATACGTAGTGGTGATATCAGCAGCGTTTGGAGCCATAGCCATGATTGTTTCACTAACCATGCTGATCACCGGCACTTACATGAAGATGGTGCATCTTGGCATATTAATTGTTGGCACGTTACTCAATGTTATTGTACGTATACTTCTTCTATCATTCACCTTAGTCTATGTTGTGTATTTCACTGCTGGAAATAGACTTCGTCCAAGAACGTCATTACAAGCAACGATATCGTATCGGACAATATAAATAGCTTTTACGATGAAACCTTAAACCTTCACATTTTTTTATCGGCTTCAAAAAGGAGGAGTTTAAAAATATTTTGCGACCCAGAAGCAAAGACAACTTAATGGTACTCATTGTTCTATAGTTGGCTATCATCGTTGCCGAAAGTTTGTAGAGCAAGAAGAATCCAATCATCAAAATCTGTATTGTGTACTTTACTGCTGGAATTAGGCTTCATCCAAGAAAATTGTCACATGCAACGATATCGTATCGGACAAGATAAATAGCTTTTACGATGAAACAGTAAACCTTTACATTTTAAACCAACTTCAAAATATTTTGTTCTTAAAAAATTTCTTGAAGTTTCAATTCTACTGTTTTTTTATGTTTGTTACCTTAGAACTTTCGGCTGATAAACCGATTTTGATGATTTTTTTTTTATTTGAAATCTGGTGCTTTCAGCGTGGTTCAATTTAAAATTGATCAAATCTAACAATTGGTTTTTGAGTTATTCTTAATGTTGCGTATTTCGATTTCAACTACAATGATGTTCCCATTGGGATTAAAGTCGGATAAAACTTTTTTTTTTAAAGAATTATGTTATTTATTCCAGATTTTAACTATGGAGCTCCAAATGATTTTGGGCGGCAGGGCCGTAGAGATCGAAGAAGATGATTTCGCTCTGGCAGCATTCCTACTATACACATCAATAGTAGATATTTTCTTGAAATTAGTACAGATGATAGGAATTTTCGACAATTTATAAGAAATTTTACATTGGAGATTTTAAAAAATTTTTCGGTGTTTCACGTAGGTACATAATTCGAATGTTTAAATAATGGATTTTAATTATTTATACGTTGGTACGATAAGATCGTTTTTACAATATCCAATCACCATTAAGGGAAGGCGTAAAATTTTGAAATGGGCGTTAAGAAAATAATTTATCATCTGATTACGGATCGGGATTTTTTGCGTGCAAGAAATGGAAATTATAAATATCTCGGTATTATTTGGTACAGACTTGGATATAGGACATTTTCTACTAACGATATCGGGTCGTACAATGTCAAAACACTTTTGACCATTATAATGGTTTTATAATTACAATATTTAAATTTTATATTTACAAATTTGATAATACATTTTGTTATGTTCTATACGCACGTGTTTTTTTTATAACATTTTTGTGATGGATGATTTGGAAGATGCAAGACCTGTGGCAGATACATAGATACACAAATACACTGATATAAGCGCAAAATTTATAGCACCCCTTTATTTATTTGGGACGGGGGTTTAACATAAATGACTAAGTACATCATACTAAAATTACGATACTGTAAAACCCGATTTAAAAAGTTGCTGTATCGATTTTACCAAGTCCGTAAAACAACAATTTTGATATAATATTAATGTTTCAATATTCATAATTTCTCGCAAAAACATAAGCAAATCGAACATCTGTTCATAAATCGCAGTAACGCGAAACTTATACGTAACTGGTTCGGGACAGAATCGCGGACGCAGTGATATATGGCCGGGAAATTGAATCCTGAAGCCTAGACCCTCCCCGCTGCAGATACTTTGTCAAAGTAGGACGTAAGCGAACGTAGAATGGCAATATTGTACGTTTGTACGCGTTCTTACACACTTCTGCGTGCCGTACCAGGGTCGGTCACAATCAACGGTTTTGCAACAGCACCAGGGTGTGACTCACTATGGCACGTATGTGCACGTGAGTGTGTGTGTGTGTGAGAGAGAGTGTATGTGTATGTGTAAGTGTGTGTGTGTGTGTGTGTGTGTGTGTGTGTGTGTGTATGAGAGAGAAAGGTAGTGAGTGAGGGAGTAAGAGGGTGGGAGTACGTGTGTGAGAGGGAAGGTGTGAGGGTTTGTTTGTATATATGTTGTGCGTACGTATAAATATATAATATTCACATCAAAAATTAAAACCTTTTAAGAGTGCTTAGCGCTCAGTCGTAAATACATACTTTCTGATTAACGGTCACGAATTTGAATAATAATCGCAGTGAACGCTGCTTTTTTGCCAATTTTGTTTTGACCAACATATGTAAAAAAGTTGAAGCAAAAGTTGGCGTTGGCAAAATATGAGGCGTTTCCAAGCTGACCTACTAATTAAATAATGAATATGGACTTACTATACTACTTAGCAATTTTCACACATCATTAAAAAAATAATTGCGTAACTATTGCTACTTACATACTTAGCAATTTTCACACATCATTTAAAAAATAATTGCGCAACTATTGCTACTTAGCAATTTTCACACATCATTTAAATTTGGTGAATTCAACCACTTCATTTGAATTTGGTGAATTCAACCAAGTGGTTGTGGATGTGTAAAACACCACATAAGAAAGGATGTAAGAATTAGAAGACATTCTATCTTCACCTTTTACTATGAAACCACTCGACATTCCAAAACGCTTAGCTTTTTGCGCTTGATGCAATTTTCATTCGCAATTTTTTATCACAGACCGTTATATATAGAAACTTAGCCAACTGTGCCTTCTTACTTTACCGTCTTAGATTATACAGAAGAAATTTTAAACGATGAGTGATCACAGAACTTTGATTGCAATGCAAAAGAAGAAATTTAATTCCTCGTTAGAAAATTTCCATACTACCTATGCACATAAACTGCGAATTGAAACTGTCAAATCTAGACAAATATTATGTGTTTCTATTGGTTAAGTGATCGCTTAGCAGAACTAAATAGTGAAGCTAAAACCTTATATGAAAATATAAAATAACGAGCTTCTGCCCGCAGCTTCGCCCACGGCGTGGCCTATGGGCAAATAATTCAACCACCCATTTCACCCTCTTAAGCGTGGAATTTAGAAAAATCCTTTCTTAGTGGATGCCTACGTCATAACATCTACCTGCATGCCAAATTTCAGCCCGATCCGTCTAGTGGTTTGAGCTGTGCGTTGATAGATCACTGTCAGTCAGTCAGTCGGTCAGTCACCTTTGAGTTATATATATTTAGATACAGCTATTTATCACATGGCGTAATAATAATGGATTAAATTCGTATTTCTTCTTTTAGGTATGCTTTTTAGTCGGAACGCATCGTCTATACTTTTAGTCTAAGACTACAGTATCGAAAGTAGATTACGTTTAGGTACACTTTGTGGTGTAAATGGACCAATACAAAGGAGTACGTAAAAGTACTACCAATACTAAGATGGGAAAATAGTGCAGAGCGAAAGCTTCCAGTGTTTAGTTAAGTGGGTAGTTGTGTTTTCCGTTTCCTTTGAAAATTGAGCTGTGTATTTATTGGGCTTGATTCTGGAACCATACCTGCTTAAGTCTTGTTTGTACGGAGTAAGTAGTTCCTTCTTTCTTGAGATAGATAGATCAACACTTTATTGTACTCCGTAAAAAAACAATTTTATAAAAAGAAAAACTTACTTATTTAACTAGTACAAGACTTTTTTTCATGAGTTCCCAAGAACAAATTTTAGCAGGTGTTGAATTTTTTTAACCAGCTGATTGGTTTTCGGCTTGGCTTAACGACTACTGTCATATGACATCCGGGACCGACGATGGCTTAACGTGCCTTCCGAAACACGTTTAGTTGTGTTGATTCTTTTTGAGTACCTATCTCCTTTTATTCTACTTTCTATTGCTTTGCATGTACTTGGGGCGCAATATAAGTTTCCTGAATTAATAAAAATGACTACAAATGGTCAAAAATTAATTGATAGTTTCTCAAAATATTGTCTGTTAGCGTAAATGCACTTTTTCATACGAATAAACCAATCTATATATATAAAAAAGAAAGTCGTGTTAGTTGTACGATCTATAACTCAAAAACGGCAGAACTGATTTGGCTGAAAACTGGTGGGGAGGTAGCTTAGAACCAGGAGACGGACATAGGATACTTTTTATCCTGTTTTACTGATTCACCCGTGCGAAGCCAGGGCGGGTCAACTAGTTATATCATAAAACCAGGGTACAACAATCAATCCCCTCCCAGAGTATAGTGCTTAACATGTCTACCTCAAAATGAAAAATATGTCGGCCATTGATCGACCGAAAGATGGATTAGTCCCATTTTGGAGTTTAGAAGCAATATTGGTTCTGCAGAAATAAGTGCAGTTGCTTACGTCGCTTGAAAATGTTTATAAATCTTACTTATTCAATATTTAATGCTAACACAAGTTAAATATACAAAAACACACATTATAATTTTATTGGAAGAATTATGTGCTGATCCATCTTTGCAATATTGTAACCCAAAATTCTTACAAATAAATTATTTCATTTCATTTCATAATTGAAGGGGTGAGAACAAAATTATAATTCGGAAATTCAGCGTGAAATTATCTACAATAATACATTCTCCAAATACCGAAATGAAGCTTGAATCTCGAGATTTTGAGTCTAAAAACGTTTATCTGTCACAGGAATACAGTTCGCTTAGCATAAAAACATTATTATATTTATTTTATTATATTATATTTTTATAGTAATTGTATGAATTAGTACCATGTTTAGTATTTTAAAGTAGAATTAAAACATTTTCAAGCAACTGAAACTTACATAAACCTTTTCTATTACCTTATAAGCACTCTACATTAAAATGACGCCGTTGAAGTTTAAAGTCAATTTTCTCGAAACTATCAATTTGACAGTTAAACCCTTTTTATTCTCAACCCTTCAATTATTAATTTTATGAGGCTTCCTTCGGATTCAAGCATATCTATTCCACATCTGGGTAGGTAAAGTGGTAAGGCGGAATTTAAAAAAATTTAGTGATGAAATAACAAATCTAAATAATAAAGCTTTGATACTGTCGACAAGGTACATAAACCATATTCCCACTAGCTCAATCTATCATTACATACCGCAATGGGTGGGGCCGGGCGGCGCGATTGATTCCCATATATCCCTCATGTAGAAAGCTTTCCGTTTACTTCCTCTATTTCTCTTGTCATAAGTGATTTGACCTTTGCCTTTGAACTTATTTACTTGAATAATAGGTTTTATGGCAATGGTTTTAAGTTGGAAATATAAAAAACTTTTAAGTTTTTTATAGCGTTCGGATTACGCTCTCACCCAAATTACAAATGTGGAACAGTACGTCGCAAATTGACACATTTCCGCCAAATTCCAATATCCTGATCATTTACTTTTTTCTTGCACATCGTCAGAAATTGGGCAAAAATCTGACCGCAATTTTTCAACCGGATGATCGCAGTATAATATTGCCTTTAATAAATATTAGATTATAAACATTAGCTAATATATTGTAATGAGATATTGCATGGATAAATAGTATGTTGTATAAAATTAGTCAGCTTTAAAGAAAATATTTGATGATTTTTAAAGCGCGTTTTTTGAGTGGAACCATTTTAAAATTTCGTTAATTTTATTTTAAGTTTTTTGGTTTTTCAAGCTTTTCATATGTATAAAAAGCTGTTTTGGATAATGCGGTTAATGTTAATCTACACTATAATATTGACGATACCATTCCCGCTTGTACCGGTTTTTCTTCTCGGCGATCATTAGTCCGAGCAAGGAGTGGCTTGAAGCGCAGAGTGCACGTGAAAACGTACATGCTGCACAATGCTAAAACCATCCTTTTTGCTTCCAAAATAATGATCCTTGTAAAAAGGTAATAAAGTACATTTTTATTTATTTATTTTTTGAGTGCAAATTTGAGTTTCGGATCTTAATTTACTACCTTTTACTCGGAACTGTATCGTTGGTAACTTTACTTCCCATTGGTAAATAAACAACCACCTTAGCATCTTTCCACGATCGACCCACGTCCAACATAACAAAGCGTTTCAGTGTATTCATGAATTCTGGACGGTAGCGCAAACAAACCATTTCTTCAATTCAATCCTCCGCGACGACTCGGAAAACAACGGTTAGAGAGAATTATGTTATTAGGATAAGGTTCTGTAGGAAATCTAAATATATATATGTAACTCAAAGGTGACTGACTGATTGACTGACTCACATAGTGATCAACGCACAGCCCAAACCACTGGACGGATCGGGCTGAATTTTGGCATGCAGATAAATGTTATGGCGTAGGCATCCGATAAGAAAGGATTTTTCGATAGTCTACCCTTAAGAGGGTGAAATGGGTGGTTGAATTATTTTCCCGTAGGCCACGCCACGGGTGAAGCTGCGGGCAGAAGCTCGTTACAGTATATAACATCACCTTTAGGATATTTACTTACTAGGTGGTAGGACTTTACTGCAAAGTTCGTCTAGGTAGGTACCACCGCTTTGCCAGTTATTTTGCCGCCAAGCAGTAGTGCGCAAGCACTACTGTGTTCCGGTTTGAAGGGCACTGTAGCTAGTGAAATTACTGGGCAAATGAGACTTTATGATCTGATCTCACAGTTTAGTAATCTTATTACTAGATTGTGCTGATGTCTCTGGATGACGTGCGCAGTGCAGTGTCACGCGAACCTCTATACTTTAGAGTTCCGAGTGACACTGCAGCTGATATGGGCAGCCGTGTCGTTTAACATCAGGTGAACGGCTAGCTCGTCACGTCATTCCTTAACAAAAAAAAATTATGTAAACACATTTGGATTAAAAAAAAGCGTTTTTAGGTATCGTTGCAATGCTCCAAGCGATACATATTTTTGCACCTTGAGGACTGTGGCAATAAAAGTAGATTGCTATTTCATCCGACACTTGTATAAGATATTACATATATTTTTATTAATATATTATGACAAGATACTTTTCTCTGCACTTGTGGAATTAAAATTAAAACAATTTGAAAAGGTTTATAAAATGACATTCGTGCAAATTCTGCGTGCGCGGGTTTTATTCTTTTTTTCTAACTTTAGGTTATAAATACGTTAATGCTACCTTTAAAATAATAAGTAGGTATACTCGTAGTTTATCTTTAAAAAAAACAGGTTTTAAAGTGAGTAAGGCAGTTACTCTATTGTCACTTTAAAAACTACTACCTTATTATTGTTTTAAATTAAAAATAGCTTAATCAAAAATTAAAACGAGTGTGCTTTTGACCACGCGACTGAAGTAAAACTTCTTTAGTTTAGTTTCATCTATCGGCTGGTATAACTTTGTTTTTACTTTGTTTAATGTTAATGTCTTGACAATTGTAAATTGTCATTTTACTGGGCACCAACATAATAATACAAATTTTTAACTTCGTCATGTTGAAAATGGAGATCTACGTAAACCAACTTCTTCTTCCGTTCGCCTCGCATTCACCAGCTTACTCCCCAAATCATGCGTGCGTAAAGAAGTTTTACTTCAAAAACAATTTATAGGTCACTTAAAAAGATAATTTATAATAATTTTTTTTTAGTGTTTTAATGGCATTTATTTCCAACAATTAACACTCAATTAAAGATTCAATTTACATATAAACATAATTCTAAACTATACACACCGGCACAATTAGCGGAACACAAAAAAATCAGTGGAACATCGTCATTGGGATTTGAACGAATGGCAGCAGGTTCTCTTTACTGATGAGTGCAGAGTTCTTTTAAAACAGATCGATGGGAGACAGCGAATATGGAGACGCAAAGGAGAACGCCACATATAGTCTAATTCTGAATTTTTTTATTTTTAATTTTTTTATTGATTATTTGAATAAGAGTAATATTGTAGGTAAAAGGGGGTCATAAATAAAACACAGAATTTAGATCACCTTCTGCAGGAAGCGTACCCAAAAAGCTGGCAACATTTCCTCGTTGAATAGCTAGGCTAATTCTAATTTATTTATTTTGCATGTGTCATATCTGTAAGTACCGCCTAGTAACACGAAGGAACTCTAAAAACCGAGGCCTTTTCAAAGCTTTGATACGTGCTCTGTCGACGCCTTGCATTTTACACCTTTTTCCACCAATTTTCCACCTTTCTCGGCTTAATGGCTACAGGAAGACGATATATTTTCGTGATACTTTTTACAAGTGAGAGCTCAAATATTCTCGTATTTTTAAATTTTGATACGTAAAATACAATCGGTTTTTAGATACAATTCATAAATAATAAAAAAGAAGGAAATTAAAGATTTTTAGGTATTGTAACGCTTAGATACAAATTGAAATAATAATATCTAGTGTAATTCCGCTAAATTCAAGTACTTAGATTATCTATATTGGGGTAAAGGATTATTGTAGGTAAATTAATGAAAAAACCTGAAAAAACCCTAAAAATCATGAAATTACTATATACACTATACTATATATATATATATATATATATATATATACTATATATACTATATAACAAACTAAATTATTTATTAATATTATTATTATGAATTTTATATTAATTATTATTATTCTTTTTATTGATATAAAATTAATTATTACTATTATTATTATAATAAATAAAACTGAAATTTAAAATATAAAATTGTATCAATATTATACAATTAATTATTATTATTATAAATAAAAACCAATACAGATAACCCTCCCCTAAAAATCCTGAAATTACAATAACAAATTTAAAAAATTCTGATTCTATCAATTATTGTAACGCTTTGTTATAATTATAATATATATGATGACATTTAATAATAATGACGCCCAACAATCACATACATAGATCCTGGACCCTAACTAGGGTTCCCTGTGTCTAGGGACCCAGGAACTACGAGGACCATGGTATCACAACAACCCACCCAGACTCACCCACCACCCAGACTCAGAACAAATATTTGCGCATAGTGATTGTACTCTTTGATGACTCTGCTCTTTTATTCCTACAAAAGTATATAAATATTATATCAGTTATCTGGTTGCCATAGTATACAAGCTTTGCTTAGTTTGAGGCTAGATCGCACTGTGTGAAATGTCCACACATATTAATTATTTATTATTATTAATAATTTTTAATGCTATAAAGATTGAAGCTTGGCTTAGCTATTGAAATCTCAGTATTCCACAGGAAGTGAAACTTCTATCTATTGGTGTGAGTTAGGTACTCTTGGCTTATCTCCTATAGTTATCGACTCAATACGTTTCCACTACTGGGATATGAGCCTTCTGTCATATGGAGAGAATATAGGCCCACCACGGTCGGAGTGCGCGTTAGTGGATGACACAAATTTTATTCAATTTTATGATTAATATATATAACTAGTTCCGCCCCGCGGTTTCACCCGCAGATAAAAAGTATTTTAATTATTTACTCATCCCACGGGAAAATTTCACTTTTCCGGGATAAAATGTTGCCTATATGTCAATCTAGTGTATAAGCTATCTTGGTACTGAATTTCACCTAAATCCGTTCAGCCGATTGAGCGTGAAGGAATAACAAACATATACACATACACACATAAACACATACAAACTTTCGCCTTTATAATATTAGTGTGATATATGCATATATTCTTGAACATATCGGTTTTCTTACGATGTTTTCTTTCACCGTTGTAAAAGCTAGTGCAGATTCCGCAAATACCTAACAAAGTTTTTGGGTCCGGGCAAAGCGCAATTTGCCTCGGTGCGTCAGTTCGACAGTCACACGGGCTACCACTAAGCTACACTCGCTCTTATCGACGCTTTTATTTATCAATAACTGTAATTAAGGACAAACAACGTTGTGCGTTGTATGAACATTACCATTAAGGACAACCAACGTTGTGCGTTGTGTGAACATTGTCATTAAGGACAACCAACGTTGTGCGTTGTGTGAACATTGCCATTAAGGACAACCAACGTTGTGCGTTGTGTGAACATTAACATTTAGGACAGGGACCTTTGTGCTTTGACTGAACATTACCATTATAGACAATCAACGTTATGCGTTGTGTGAACATTACCCAATATCTAACCTGTCGTACACTAATGTAGTATAGTAGTACATTATCTGTGCTATAGCTTCCCTAACCCCTTCAAAGCGTACGCCACATAATTATCAGGTCAAATGGTACAACTACCTTTACCGAGCTCAATTGGGCGTCAAATGCCTACTTAGAATTCAATCGGATCGAACTTGTGGTCGTTCGGATCAAACGTAATGGTTAGTATTAATTTGGGTACCCAGGACCGAAATGACTCAGCTCACTAGTTTAATTGGCTCCTTTAGGTCGTTGTATATCATGCCTTTTGTACTAGTATTAGTTAATTAGGTAAGTTTTTCATTTTGTAAATTTACTAGGTGGTAGGATATTTCTGCAAAGTTTGTCTAGGTAGGTACCACCGCTTTGCCAGTTATTCTGCCGCCAAACAATAGTGCGCAAGCAATGCTATGTTCCGGTTTGAAGGGCACTGTAGCTAGTGAAATTACTGGGCAAATGAGACTATATGACCTGATCTCACAGTCTAGCAAACTTATTACTAGATTGTGCTGATGTCTCAGGATGACGTGCGCAGTGCAGTCACGCGAAACTCATTTCAACATTTCATTCAACAAATATGGACTGCCACTTAACATCAGGCGAACGCTAAACTCATCACGTTATTACTTTAAAAAATTGCGGTGTATAAGTATTGCTCTATGTATCTATCTAACACTATGTTGATTTGTGCTTGTTGTACATTTTTTAGGTACTCACTGAATATGTACCTTTAACAGATGGGATTATTAATCTTTGTGGATATTAGATAGATAAATAGATAGATAGAGAAACTCTTTATTGTACACACCATATAATAACAAAAATTATTCCTACAAAACAAAGTGAAACAGTAATAACATCTAATGAACATAAATTATTCCTAGTACGTTCAATCGTTTACATGAACATACATTAAATTAATAACAAATTAGTAAGACTTACTTAAATTGACCATGATAGCCCCTATTAACTTAACAATAGTAAATTACATACAAAAGATATCTAAGTACCTTCTTTAGTATACATAGTAGGTTACCCTGTCTTCTATGACTCTATGAAACATCATCAGGTTAATATCAGAATTTGCCAGCCTCCGTGGTGCGGTGGTTGAGCAGGTTAGCTCAAACCCACAGGTGGCGGGTTCGATTCCCGCGACAGGGCAAGTATTTACACAAAAAAGCGCACATACTTGTTCTGTGTTTGACTTGTTCTTGTGGGTGTTGTGGGACCATGGTCCTCGTAGTTCCTGGGTCCGTAGATACAGGGAATCCTAGTTAAGGTCCAGGATCTATGTACGTGATCGTTGGGCGTTTTAATATGTTTCCACTGCTGAGATATGGGTCTTTTCTCATATGGAGAGAGGAGTGTAGGTCACGATTCAGCACGCCAAGAGCGTATTGATTTTGTGATTCTACATGCCAGTTTCTTTAAGATATTTTCCTTCACCGTTGTAAGAGTGAGTGCCAATTCTGCACAATACTTTAAAAAACATTGGTGCCGGGCCAAGTGGGATCGAACCTGAGTATATCGGTTTGAAAATCGCACGGGTTGTCACTAAGCCACATTCGCTCTATATCAATCCAGATAAATTCAAAATTCTTGCGTGAGCACTTGCTCTACCGAAAATATTCTAATTTCGAAAATTCAGAACAGTTGCTCTTTTATGTAACTGATAAATAAACAAATAATAATATAAAAAAATAATGAAAAGACGTATCTATAATCTTTATTTATTTATATTTTTATTAATTTTCATTATCTCAATTTTACCTAATTTGTTTATACCACTAACCTCTACTTCTCCAATAATTATTTCCATCCAAAGGTTGACTGGAAGAGATCACTTTTAACGATAAGTACGCCCATTGAACTTAAAAAAAATATTAATACATATATTGGAGTTTTGGCGGGAAAGCGAAAAAGATTGCGTCACCGCATTGTATTATTTTCCTAAACTTGTTATTTTCAGTGTTAGTGCATAAAATTGGTGGCATTCTATTCGTTTAGTGCTGGATTACAGGCGTGAGTGTGGGAAAATGGTATTATGATGGTGAAACGTTTCCTTTCGTGTTGTTTCCAAAGCTCCATAGAAGCTTAAAGTAAAGCTGCCACCACTTTACTAGGAGTATGACTTTGACTAGAGTTTGACTTGACTATGACTTGACTTGATGACTTCGACTGTGACTTTACACATATTTGCGTAAAATATCATTAACTTGATGAATTATAAATTACTTGACACTGGCTAAATACACAAAAGTGTGGAGCCAAAACATAAAAAAAATACATATATTAAAGAATTTTTGTATTGTGTTTAAAAATTAAGAAGAAATCAGCAAGATGTTATACTCAGTAACAAGATAAAGAAAAAAAACTCTTTCCTCAACCGATCATAAGCGCATTATCATCTGAAGTGCCATCACCCAAATCGACCCTTGTATTTTGACAGCCCGATTTTCAATTTTCCATCGGATTAATCCATTTTATTGTCACCCAATTTTGAAGGATTATGCCCATTATAGCCCCTTTCGGCTATCGTTAGATCTGAAACGAATTTGAGAGGGCAGAAATTCATATTGGAGATCGTTCGTCATCCAAGCGACGGAGCGTTTCATTGGAGAGTCGGAGATCTTGAAAATGGCAGTATGCCTTTTCTTGCTTGATGAAACTGTAACAAAACTGAGTAGAATTGAATTTGGATCGAAGCTGTGATGTTAAAAATTTCCCGACATTTTACGATGCGTTTCCGATCACCATATCATTTTTTTTACTTCAAAATTGTCTAGCATTTGTGGTCACTCTCACCTGATGGGAAGTGATCGAAGATCGAAGGTGTAGCATGCTGGCCAAGTAAAAATATTGTATACTATTTGCGCCCCGCGGCTTCACGCGCGGATAAAAAGTATTTTAATTATTTGCTCATCCCACGGGAAACTTTCACTTTTCCGAGATAAAATATAGCCTATATGTTAATCCAGTGTATAAGCTGTCTTGATACCGAATTTCGCCCAAATTTATTCAGCCGTTTGAGCGTGAAGGACTAACAAACATACACACATACGCACAAACACACATAAAAACTTTCGCCTTTATAATATTAGTGTGATATTACGCAATGATTAATCTAATTACGGACCGCTAGAATTATTTATTTTATTATATTCATCAGCGTAAAAGAAGCTTATACGAAGTTTAAATCTTTTAAAAATATAAATGATTAACAAAATAAAACTAAAAACTTAAGTACCACTACGATAATTATGATTAATAATATTAAATAGAAAACATATGACTATAAATAAAGAATTGATTGATACCTCTTTATTAAAATTGGAAGGTAGTGATTATTGTAACCCAAATGACCCCACAAATCAGAGACCGGCACCGAGAGTTCATATGGGAATAGGCCGTTTAGACACTATCTAAGACTACTCGTGTATTTGTAAGTACGAGTACTTACATAACATAATACATCGTGTATTTATGTATGTACGAGTACTTACATAAATACACGAGTAACATATATTAGGTCTTTACCTATGAAATTGCCGTTTTGTTTGAAAAAAGTTAAAATATTTTTTTTTCGAACTTATTTATTTCTTTTATTCAAAGTAATCACCCCTGCAATCAATGCATCTTTGCCAACGCTGTGGCAGTTTATGGATGCCCTTCTTGAAAAAACCAGCAGGACGGGAGACAACAAACTCTTCAAAGGCGTTTTGTACTGCCTCTCGGGAATTGAATTTTTTTCCCGCTAAAAAGTTGTCCAAATTTTGGTAAAGTAATAGTCGGTAGGCGCAAGATCTGGTGAGTATGGCGGATGAGGGAGAGCTTCCAAACCCAACTCATGCAGCTTAGAGACGGTCTGTTGTGCAGTATGGGGTCGCGCGTTGTCGTGAAGTAGCAGTGGAGACGACCGATTGACCAAAGCTGGTTGCAGACGTGCGAGTTTCGCCATCATTGTGGTCAGTTCACTACTACTACTACAGTACTCATGTACACATCTGCAGTAATGCTCTCGCCATTTACATAACATAATACATCGATCGTGCTATTATATGAATGTGGGTTTTGTAAAAAGCTATGATGAATCACACCAGCACTAGACCACCAAACTGTGACCATCACCTTTCTAGGGGTCATTTTTCGTTTTGCACATTGCTTTGGCCGAACCAGGATCTAACCAACTTGCTGAGCGCTTTCGATTGTCAAAAAGAATCCATTTTTCGTCACACGTAACAATTCGGTTCAAAATTCCTTCATTTCTGTGCCTGTTAAGCAGCGCAAGGCAAGTCTCGACGCGTACGTTGCGCTGGCGATCGTTAAGTTCGTGGGGCACTCATCTATCAAGCTTTTTTATCTTGCCAATCTGTCGCAAATGGACCAATATTGTTTTGATGCTAACATCAAAAGCTGCTGCCAGCTCAGCTGTAGATTGAGATTCATCAGCTTCCACAATCGCCTTTAATTCATCATTGTTGACCAAAGTTTCCGGACGACCACGAGGTTCATTTTTCAAGTCAAAATTCCCAGAACGGAACCGAGCAAACCAATAACGGGTTGTAAGTTCGTTTGTACAGTTCTCTCCGTAAACGTCGTTGATGTTACGTGTCGTTTGTGCCGCGTTGGTGCCACGACGGAACTCATATTCCATAATTACACGAAATTTCAAAGTATCCATTATGAGGAAAAATGTTGAAATGTAATGAAAATACAACGCTAATCAATAAACAAAAGACTTATATTGTAAATAGAATGTCATATTTTTAAAACAAAATTAATTTGAATTTAGAATTCATAGCCAATCAAAACTTTTTTTTGTTTGAAAAAGTCTGTACTGCAATACGGCAATTTCATAGGTAAAGACCTATTATATGAATGTGGGTTCCGACTGAAAATCTTTTATAAAGGTTCTATGACCTTTATTGCATGTAGATAATGCAATCAAATTTTGTGTGACGTCATAATATAGGTCCCAATATTATGACGTCACGCAACATTTGTATTTCTTTTTAGTCATGTGATTTGTCTTGTATGAGTGATTACTTGTAAAAATGTATTATTGTGTGATGTCTTGAATAAATGTATTTTTTTATTTCTTTCTTTACATAGATTGCTTAAATCTTAACCCATCCTTTATTTGGCTTTACGTATAGTCGAATGAAAAAGCATCATATTTTGTGTTGTCACTTTTGATCCTGCCAAGTAACTGGAAAACTTTGAAATAATTTTAAAGCTTTCCACTAGTCTTTCCCGAGTCCATGGTCCGCCCGTATAAATTCATTTCGGGCACAGTTTACGCGACTTTTTTATCCTGAAAATGGTCGGACAGTCACGTCTAACAGCTATTTCCCGGATCTTGGGATCGCGCGTCTTTTGTTCGCACGAATTTCGGCATCGCTGGAATCAGTTATATTGTGTTATTATTGCATTCTTCACGGCCCCGGGAATGGGAAAATTGAGGCAAATTCAAAGTAGAATGAATTGGTTTTTTACGTCAGTGGTTTTTATGGTACTGATAGCATTATGACGGTTATTTATAAGGCTATAGGATTGATTTTCAGCTGAACTATATTGATTAACATTAAAAAAATTATACATAATTTTTGCTAAAGAAAGAGAATGCGACGCTCTCGTGTGATTAAAATGAAATATATATATATATATATAAGTATTGTGTATCTTTAATTTTGTAGTAACTAGAGTAAACTAGACCATTAAGTAGTAGTTAGTGTTATTGTAGTTAGTTTTAAGAATAAAAGCACGTTACCCGTCAAAATGTATTATAACGCAGTATTTGGCTTTCCATCATTCAGTTGAATCGAAGATCGTTAAAGAAATACTTCAAAGAGAATACTTACGTAAATCAAATTACTGCCTTTCCCAGCAGAATCAAGTCAGAGCTCGAAAGTTAGTCGAAGCGAGAACTCGCGGTAAGGTCATTGCATACGATAAAAGTTGTCGCTAAAAGCAATCCCTTCCAGACAACCTTTGGATGGAGTGAATTCAACCAAGTAGTAAAACACGGGGTGTACATAACCAAATAGTTTATACTAAGGCATAATAATTAAAAACACATAGAATAACTTCTTAATTCGTAGTTAAGAAACCCACTTTAAACATATTTATATAATTATACATAATAAATATAAATACACGAATAGATCTTACAAACATAAAAACAATATACCTAAATACATGAGTATAAATAAATAAGTAAATATACAAGTATAACGCACGCAGTTATTAAAATATATTAATAGGAAGCAATAACAATATATGGATGAAACAGACCAGTTATCCAGACAAGCAAAACATTTTCTCTTGATCCTTGAAGGCGACAATGACGGGCCTTCCCCGTCGTCGCCGCCCGAGACCCGTCTTGAACGACCCGGATGATCCTATAGAAGCCATATTACATAATAACATAACATCTTCAATGTCAGGTTTACTCACTCTACTGCGATAGTACCTACCTTCTGTTTGAACTACATTAGTACATTGAACTGAAAGTTTTACAACATCCACTCGTGCGGTCAACGTTGTTACTGCAACTCGCTTGCTCAGTAACAGGTATTGAATAATTGACGACCAGGGTTGGCAGAACGAAAGATTTACTCGCACTCAACAATCCTTTTTTATACCAGAATGACCTTAATTTGACAACAATTTATGTAATATTAACTAAACATAATTGAAGGGGTGAGAAAAAAAGGGTTTAACTAATTTTTTTCACAAAATGACTAATGGGTATCGTTGGATTCAGCGTGAAATTGTCTACAATAATACATTCTCAAAATACCGAAATGTGGCTTAAATTTCGAGATTTTGAGTCTAAAAACGGTTTATCTGTCACAGGAATACAGCTTGCTTAGAATAAAAACATTATTATATTAGGTCTTTACCTATGAAATTGCCGTTTTGTTTGAAAAAAGTTAAAGTATTTTTTTTTCGAACTTATTTATTTATTTTATTCAAAGTAATCACCCCTGCAATCAATGCATCTTTGCCAACGCTGTGGCAGTTTATGGATGCCCTTCTTGAAAAAATCAGCAGGACGGGAGACAACAAACTCTTCAAAGGCGTTTTGTACTGCCTCTCGGGAATTGAATTTTTTTCCCGCTAAAAAGTTGTCCAAATTTTGGAAAAAGTAATAGTCGGTAGGCGCAAGATCTGGTGAGTATGGCGGATGAGGGAGAGCTTCCAAACCCAACTCATGCAGCTTAGAGGCGGTCTGTTGTGCAGTATGGGGTCGCGCGTTGTCGTGAAGTAGCAGTGGAGACGACCGATTGACCAAAGCTGGTTGCAGACGCGCAAGTTTCGCCATCATTGTGGTCAGTTATTCAATGTACACATCTGCAGTAATGCTCTCGCCGTTTTATAAAAAGCTATGATGAATCACACCAGCACTAGACCACCAAACTGTGACCATCACCTTTCTAGGGGTCATTTTTCGTTTTGCACATTGCTTTGGTACCGAACCAGGATCTAACCAACTTGCTGAGCGCTTTCGATTGTCAAAAAGAATCCATTTTTCGTTGCACGTAACAATTTGGTTCAAAATTCCTTCATTTCTGTGCCTGTTAAGCAGCGCAAGGCAAGTCTCGACGCGTACGTTGCGCTGGCGATCGTTAAGTTCGTGGGGCACCCATCTATCAAGCTTTTTTATCTTGCCAATCTGTCGCAAATGGACCAATATTGTTTTGATGCTAACATCAAAAGCTGCTGCCAGCTCAGCTGTAGATTGAGATTCATCAGCTTCCACAATCGCCTTTAATTCATCATTGTTGACCAAAGTTTCCGAACGACCACGAGGTTCATTTTTCAAGTCAAAATTCCCAGAACGGAACCGAGCAAACCAATAACGGGTTGTACGTTCGTTTGTACAGTTCTCTCCGTAAACGTCGTTGATGTTACGTGTCGTTTGTGCCGCGTTGGTGCCACGACGGAACTCATATTCCATAATTACACGAAATTTCAAAGTATCCATTATGAGGAAAAATGTTGAAATGTAATGATAATACAACGCTAATCAATAAACAAAAGACTTATATTGTAAATAGAATGTCATATTTTTAAAACAAAATTAATTTGAATTTAGAATTCATAGCCAATCAAAACTTTTTTTTGTTTGAAAAAGTCTGTGCTGCAATACGGCAATTTCATAGGTAAAGACCTATTATATATACAGTAACGGTAGGAATTCGTACTATATTTAGTATTTTAAAGTAGAATTAATACATTTTCAAGGAACTGAAACTTACATAAAACTTTTCTATTACCTACATTAAAATGAAGCCGTTGAAGTTTAAAGTAAATTTTTTCGAAACTATCAATTTGTCAGTTAAACCTTTTTTATTCTCAACCCTTCAATTATGTCTAAAGGTAGGTAGAGTAGTAAAGTAGGGAGAGCCAGTAATGAATTGGTTGCTGTTTCTTCCATTTACAAGGAAGATCTAGAGCCTCTGTAGAGTGGTGGTTGAGTGGGTCGGCTCATAACCCGGAGGCGGCGGGTTCGAAAATACTTGTTCTGAGTCTGGGTGTTTGGGACCATGGTCCTTGGAGTTCCTAGGTCCCTAGACACAGGGAATCCTAGTTAGGATCTAGGACTTATGTATGTGACCGTTGGGCGTTATTATTATTATTATTATTATTATCTATTTATGAGTAATTAAATATTTAGAAAACCCAAAAAAAAAACATCTGTATCAGAAGCCATTTCATAATTTATATTAATAAATAAATTATGCTTACGCAATCTGGTATTACAAAACACCATATTTATTAAAAAGTATTTTATTTTTACAGATATATATTTATACTTAAGAAAATAATACACGTGGCAACCCTAAAAGTCTCGTGTGGTTGCTTCCAGTGCAAGGAACTTTCAGGTTGCAGTTGACAATTACAGGTAACGGACTCGATTAAAAATTAACAGCAGTTGTGAGCAACCTTTGGCAGCGCGAAAACCTCGACAGAGTAGTGCTTAGGTCTCACGAGATACAGTCGAATAACTCGACCGGTGTTCGGGCAATATAGATGCCCATCCTCAAGGAGTACGCGCGGCGGCGGTGGTGGCGGCTCGGCGCTGACTGCGGACCATGGCTCGCGTCGCCCGCTGTGAGAGCGGCGCGGGGGACGCAGGCCGCGGTGACAGGTGCTCAGTTGTCAGAGCGGCGGCGCACACGCTTACGTCAGTGTCACTATCACTGTCACTGTCACAAACATTACCACAGCGTATGGGATTGTCACATACCACACCGACCGTATCCAATTCACGCATAAATGGTTCGACTCTGGCTGAGACAACATTAAGAGCTGGATTCCACGCAGGTGGTAAGGTCCATCCTCGGTCCCGGTTAAAGTTCGGATGACGAGCAATCTCAATGGCCTCACGTACTTTTCGCGGCACGAAAAACTTCTCCCTCGCTAGTACGGAGGCCTTAACGAACCTAATAAAATGGCTCGTCTCCTCGATAAGGGCATGCTCTGCAACAGCGGACCTCTCTGTGTCTAAGTTCTTAATGCTCCTAATATGTTCAGCCAGCCTGGTCGCGATGTTACGTCGTGTTTCCCCAATATAACTCTTCCCGCAGTCACAGGGTATCTTGTATACCCCCGGGACATTCAGTGGCTCTTGGTCTTTGGGCGATCGTAACATTTGCCGAAGTTGGACGTGTGCGCGGAAGAACGTCCTAATACCATATTTCCGTTGTAGCAGGTATCCGATCTTGTCCGTTATTCCTTTTACAAACGGCAAATAGATAGGCGACCGTTCCACGGTAGATGGCCGTATGCGTACGCTTCCACCCACTAATCGAGAACATTGCCGCCAATTATACCCGTTATTTTCCAGCACCTTCTGTACGTGTTCCAGCTCAACACCGACGTATTGAGGGTCGCAGAGGCTTAACGCACGGTTAATCAATGTTCTCGGTACAGAAGATAAATGCGAGGGGTGATGATGAGAGTCGGCCCGCAAGTACCGATCAGTGTGTGTATGTTTCCGGTATACGGTATGTGACAGTGCCCCGTCAGGTCCTCAAATGACACGAACATCTAAAAACGGCAGCTCTCCCTCCTTCTCTTCTTCTACCGTAAAGGAGATGTTCTTATGCACAGCATTGAGGTGCGACGTGAAATCACATAGTGCATTCTTGTCAATTATAGCGAACACATCATCAACATAACGCCACCACAAACGTGGCCTAACAACGGCGGTGGATAATGCCATACCCTCGAACCATTCCATAAATATATTAGCCACAACCGGAGCTATTGGTGATCCCATTGCCACACCTTCAACTTGCAAGTAGAATTCACCACGCCATAAGAAGTAACCACTTTTCAGACAGTACCTCATCCAGTCAACGTACTCAGCGGGTAAGTCAGTTTCCTGTATCAACCTAGAGATGATAGTGATAGTATCCTCCACTGGTACATTTGTAAACAAGGAACCCACATCAAAGCTAACCATCACTTCTGACGGCTGAACTTGCACCCCTGCCAACAACTGGATAAAGTGCCTTGAGTCCTTGACATAGCTACTAGTCTTGCCGGTGAAAGGTTGCAGAACAGTGGCCATATGCCTGGAGAGCTTGTAGGTAGGGGCGTCGATCTGGCTAACTATAGGTCTAAGTGGCCAATCCGGCTTATGGATCTTGGGTAACCCGTAAATTTTGGGTGACGTAGGGTTATGTGGGCGCAAACGTGCCAAGAGATCCTTGTCATCCAAGCTCTGCAACAGCTTGACTACATTTGCTGTTACTCTTGCAGTCGGGTTGTAGTTGACTTTCTTGTACGTCTGGTTATCGCTCACCATCTCTTCAATTTTCTTCTGATATAGTTTGGTGTCAACAACCACCGTTGCATTACCTTTATCAGCCGGTAATACAAGGATCTCCTGATTATTGCGTAATTCTCTCAAGGCTAATACCTCGTCCTTGCTAATATTATTTTTAGGTAGTTTGGACTTACGCAACAAAGATGAAATGTCCTGCCTAATACACTCTGCGTCATGGTGTGGAATTTTATTCTTCATCACTGCGTCTTCCACACTAGTTAGTATTCTTTCCACTGGTACTCTGCGTGGAACAGGCGCAAAATTCAGGCCCCGAGATAAAACCCGAACTGCATCATCACTCAAGTGATGGGAGGACAAGTTTACAACTGTATCAATGGATTTTGTGAACTTCTCGACATTGGTACTACGGAGAGGGTAGATAGAAAACTCCGTGTTATTTTGTTGTTTTCGCAAATTATTCAACTTTTTATGATGCCTCCTTTCAGTTCGAGCAACTATATTCTCCGTGTAATAGTTGTAGTTATGAGTACTACTCACGTCAGTTTCTATAATATTATAGTGCTTAGGTCGTCAACCATCTAGTTAATTATGATTATAATAACTGTATAATAGCTGCTATAATAGCTGTATAATAGCTGCAACTTTCTGGAATAAAGTAAAAAGACTTTATTCTATACAGACACATAGAAGACTATGTTAATACAGTGTCTATACAATCAAAAAAGATTAATGCCCGTTTGTACTAAAGTCTATTAAAATACAACTTAGCTATGCAACACTTCTTTTTCTCTTTGTTTAATGTCTTTCTATCGCTTTTTAGTTATAATTCTGCCAATGTCTAAACAGCCATGTTGTTCAGCGCAGTTGGACATTTTTTTAATAATAGGAAATTATTTATTTATGTATCAAATATTTAGGTAACTAATCTTTTTATTTATTAGGCGGTGAAATAACGATGAAATTTATATAAATACTTATATCACATCACATCACACTAATATTATAAAGGCGAAAGTTTGTATGTGTGTTTGTGTGTATGTGTGTATGTTTGTTACTCCTTCACGCTCAAACGGCTAAATGGATTTATGAAATTCAGTACCACGACAGCTTATACACTGGTTTAATATGTAGGCTACCTTTTATCTCGGAAAAGTGAAATTTTCCTGTGGGATGAGCAATAAATAAAATACTTTTTATCCGCGAGTAAAACAGCGGGGTACAACTAGTGTACTATATTTCTAATCATCAAAATCAGTTCACCCAGTCAAAAGTTCTGAGGTCCCAAACATTAATAAAAACAAACTCATTTGAACTCAAATCTTTAGAAGGAAATACATACCTATATTTAAAAAATATTTGTGTGACTGGCTTTTAAGCAAATATTTCTAAAGTGTCAAGGAATATGGCACATGTAATAACAAATGTTAAGGTAGGACAAAAATATTTTTTAATATTTGCACGCTTGCAAGCTGAATGCTCGAATCTACTATTTAATATGTGAGCTTGAACCCAAATTAATAGTGTATTTTTGCAAATAAATGAATAATTTGATTTGATTTAATCCTTTAAAGGTTTAATTTTCATAGAGACTGTACGTACTGTATATCTAAATAAGTATATATAACTCAATGGTGACTGACTGATTGACTGACTCACATAGTGATCTATCAACGCACAGCCCAAACCATTGGATGGATCGGGCTGAAATTTGGCATGCAGGTAGATGTTATGACGTAGGCATACGCTAAGAAAGGATTTTTCGAATTTCCACCCTTAAGAGAGTGAAATGGGTGGTTGAATTATTTGCCCATAGGCCACGCCGCGGGCGAAGCTGCGGGCAGAAGCTTGTTTGATATAAGTATTTTGGTATTAAATACGCAGGCGTTAATCCAACATCCTATATGAATAAACTTTCTTCAATATATGAGTTTTATCACGTATCGTCTTTGAACGTGTCTGGAGCTTCTGTACGGATATAAGACATATGAATATCGAAAACTGGTGTACATACGTGCTGAGGACCGACGGTGGTACAAGATTACCGGTATGGTTTACCAAAATAACGATAGGTACTAACTTATTATTCATTTACGGGGTCGCGTAACATTTTCAGTTTCTTGTTGTATCTTTTTTTACTGGTAATTGAAGCCCCAAAACAAAGCTTTACTTTACCTGGAATTCTTTTTGGTCACTTGCACCAGTAGTAAAATAAGCAGTTTCCCAAAATAATTATTGACAACACTTTATAATTAAATCTAGTTAGCTAACATACATTTAATTAATTTTTTGAAAACATTTTTTTAAAATGGTGGCTATATATGCTGACGTCCTGTCTTATTATTTTTGTTCACACTATAACTTTTCGAGACTTAACACTCTCATTCAAGTTTTTTATTTTATTTACTGGTTATATGCAAAGCATTTGACTACTACTTCGCCTGATGTTCAGCAATGATGGCTAAAATAGCGAAACCTTTAATACAATACAATACAACACAAATTTATTTATTGGTTACAAAGTTATAATGTACTCATAGACTCCAGTGGAAGCTGTATTTCAGGAGTCAGTTGGCTTCTATTTAATTTTACCTAAATTATGTAATACTAATTAGTATTAAAGAACATAAAATAAATAAATTATAAACATGCAAGTATAAGCCAAGTTTTGATAACAGTAAATAATCGAGCATAGTACCGCAATAAAAAAAATGCGGTACGAATTTCGAAGCAGATAGATATTTCGGTCCTTGAATGCGACTCATTAAAACTTGGGACTGTTTATACAATTGTTATACAAATCTATGGCTGAGAAAGATTGCAAATGTAAGTAATCCTCTCTGTTTTATTTTAGCCAATTCAAAAAGATATTCTGTTTATGATAACTAGTGTAATTGGGCAAATGAAACTTTATGACATGACCTCTCAGTCTAGTAAACTTATTATTCGACTGTGCTGATGTCGCAAGATGAAGTGGGCTGTACATTAGTGTTACGGGGAACTATATATATAAAGTTCTAAGTGGTTAAGTTTCAACTGTAAATACGTAATTAAAAAACAAACCACCAATATCAGTATTGGAGAAAAAGCACTAAAAATGGGATGGTGTTCTTTTAGGAATTAACAATTAATTTGGATTACAATACCGAACAAAACACAAAATAAAAAAACCGGATTCTACTGTTACAGTCACATGTTTATTTAATCACATGCAATTGCTACTACGAGGACCATGGTTCTACAACACTCAGACACAGTAAGTACTTGCGCTTCTTTTTCTGTGCAGAAACAATTGTCTTGTCACGGGAATCGAACACACCACCACCGGGTCATAAGCCAGCCTGCTCAACCACCACACCACAGACGCTGTCAAACATACATACGAATACAAACTCAAATTGTCAAATCAAAAGCCTATGACGTCACAGGCCTATTGAATTCGATATACCTACGTCAGCAATGATTTTAATCAGGAACTTCAATTCAGGCAAACGCGTACTTAATGTCCAAATACGCACTGCAAATACAATTCAAACGTCAGTTTCACATTAGGGAGTCTGAATTTTCGACGATTACGCACGAAACGCCGGAATTACGATTTTGGCTGTTGACCAAACGCGTCCGGCCATCCGAGTCCGATTACAGAGTATTCGGACCGCAAACTGTGGTAACTGGTTACCTACTGGGATGTAGGTATTGTAGTTTGATTATACTTGCGGCTGTTTTGAAGTAGCGTAATGTCAGACGTATCAGCGATTCAGAATTTGCCAGACTGTAAACAAATTGTCGTTAAATTTGGAAGGAATTTGCGGGAATTTGAAAAACATTTCGTAATTAGCCTCGCTCGTTACTCTCTCATATAAGAATATGAGATTACTGGTTGCGCCCTGCGGTTTCACCAACGGATAAAATGTATTTTAATTATTTACTCATCCCCCGGGAAAATTTCACTTTACCAGGATAAAATGTAGCCTATGTTAATCTAGTGTATAAGCTATCTTAGTACAAAATTTTATCCAAATCCATTCAGCTGTTTGAGCGTGAAGGAGTAACAAACACACACTCATACACACAAACACATAAAAACTTTCGCTTTATAATATTATTATTAGTGTGATACGGAGTTTGCTAGAATGTAAACAAATTGTTGTTAAATTTGGAAGGTGCAGGAATTTGAAAAACGTTTCGAAATTAACCTCGCGCGTTAGTCATATAAAAATATAAGATTATTATACTCAGTATTTCTCAAGTTTTAACTATAAACAAAAGAAAAGAGAGGTTCATGAAAATCGACGTGTGAAGCCTTATTTATACAGTGACTGCCATAAAAAAAACCATAAAAAGCGTTAAATTTTTTTTCATCACAAATTTTGCTTCTACCTATTTTCATTTAGTACACAGTAATCAAAACTGTTAAAAATGTACGATATTTAATATTGCATTAACAAGAAAATAAAAGAGTACGTAATTTTTATTTTTAATGTAACCTTTAATAAAACCATCAATTAAAGGCGTTGAACTTCTACGTTTGTATATTGGATTCTATCTAAAAATTTTCATTTAACCTCATAGTAATCAAAACTTAAAATATACGATATTTAATATTGTACTCGTATTTTTTTTTATGTTACTGAATGATTTGTCGAGCTAGCCGTTCACCTGATGTTAAGCACCACGGCTGCCCATTACAGAACAGTGTCAATCGGAACCCCAAAATAGAGTTTCAAGCAACACTGCACTGCACACATCATCCTGAGACATCAGCACAGTCTGGTAATAACATTACTCGACTGTGAGATCAGATCATAAAGTCTCAATTGCCCAGTAATTTCACTAGCTACAGTGCCCTTCAAACCGGAACACAGGAGTGCTTGCGTACTACTGCTTAGCGGCAGAATAACTGGCAAAGCGGTGGTACCTACCTAGACGAACTTTGCAACAAAGTCCTACTACCTAGTGAACTCGTATTAACAACAACAGAAAAAAAAATACATTTCTTTTATTTTTCTAGTAACATTTAATAAAACCACCAGTTAAATTGAGGGTAAAAAATTTGTAATGCTGACCATTATGTCAGTTGTGCCCATACTATAAAAGCCTTTTTAAAATAATTCTATTCTACAGGTAAGTACAAGCAATTTGAAACCTAAAAAGCAATTAATCCCCTTTAATTACCGCAATATATAACCGAAAAAACGTTACATTGCAACTTCTAAAGCGGACAAATTTGAAAACGGCCGACAATTATCTCGCTCCGGAAGGAATCTGTCACGGGCCCGTCCGGGGCCCGGACACCTCGGATAACCGGATCCGGAATCCGGATGAAACGGACGGATAATTTACTGCGCCATTTCGTTGCGTGTCGGGAAAGTGACGTTACCGTGGTCGTCACGGTCAAAATTAGAGTTAGCTATTGTTATAAAGATACTCGAGACTTTCTTTAATCACGAAGAAAAAAATAGAAAAAAAAAATTTAAGAATAATATTAGTTTTTCTTAAACTATCGCGATTTCAACACATATTCGAGAAAAGTTTTTTTTTTTTTTTTTAATATTTGTTGACATTTCACACATCTAGCCCCAAAATAAGCAAAGCTTGTACTATGGGAACCAGATAACTGATGCAATACTTTGATACTTTTTGTTTGTAAATACATACATAGAATGCAATATAACACCCAGACATGGAAAAAACGTCGATGTTTATCACACAAATGTTTGTCCTGGGTGGGAATCGAACCCTCAAGCTATATTTCAGAAGGCAGGGTTACTACCAACTGAGCTATCGGGCCAGTCGAGTTAGTGTGCGTGCCGTGACAACTCCTCGTATGTTTACAACTAACTTAAGGGCCATCCATAATTACGCCACACGTGAAGGAAGAAGGAGAGATGGGAGTCGAGGTACGAGGTACTGCGTAACAAGAGGTGGGAGGGGTCCAATGTTTTGTGACGTCACATTTTATAATCTGAATCTTTGACGTATTGAAACGCGAAATTTTAACTGTCAACGAAAAACTTAAAAATATTTTCTTCTAGATAGCGAGCCAGTGGTCAAACGGCTTGCCTATATGTAACCAATAAATATAAAAAGGACTTTTGATAATAACTCATTTTATCTTACATTGGCTTTCTTAATGTGTTCTGGTTCTATCAAATTAAACCGCTTCAAACTACCTATAACATTTTTATCTACATCTGTTGAACATGGCATGTGAATTCGTCGAATGTCGACCCCATCTTTTGTCGTGGGTGCCATGAAAGCCAGCTAAGGCGCTTGTCCCACGGCACCGCGCACCGCCGCGGTAGGCTGTGAGGCGATTTTCACGTTGCACTGGTCTCTTAGTAATCCGTTGACGCTTTAAACACGTGCACCGCTCGACCGCGCGCTCGAGCGGACGGGCGGTGCTCACGGGGTACCGCGTAACCGTGCGGAGCATTGTGAGAGGACATGCTACACACTTTTTAAACTTTCGTGACTTGAACTCATATGTAAATTTTAATGGATTCTGGTTCTAACAAATTAAACCGCTTCAAACTGCCTATAACATTTTTATCTACATTTGTTGAACCTGGAGTTCATGACATGTGAATTCAAATGTCCACCTCAACTTTTTCCGTGAGTGCCAAGAGAACGCTAAGGCGCTTGACACACGGAACCACGCACCGCCGCGGTCGGCGGTGAGGCGAATTTCACGTTGCACTGGTCTCTTAGTAATCCGTTGATGCTTTACACACGTACACCGCATGATCGCGCGCTCGAGCGGACGGGCGGCGCTCACGGAGTACCGCGTAACCGTGCGGAGCATTGTGGGAGGACATGCTACAACACTTTTTAAACTTTCGTTGAACTCATATCTAAATATATATAACTCAAAGGTGATTGACTGACAGTGATCTATCAACGCACAGCCCAAACCACTGGGCAGCTCAGGCTAAAATTTGGCATGCAGTTAGATGTTATGACATAGGCATCCACTAAGAAAGGATTTTTCGAAATTCCACCCTTAAGAGGATGAAATGGGTAGTTGAATTATTTTCTCATAGGCCACGCCGCGAGCGAAGCTGCGGGCAGAAGCTCGTTGTAAAGATAAAACGGGTCTATTCGCGCACCAAAATTTTTAGTAACTTGGACGAAACGTCGAGTCAAAATAATGTTTTGATCATTTTAGTGCGCGAAAGGACATGCTAAAGTTAAAAAAAGGCGGATTTCACGTCGAAAAATTAAATCTATCCGCGCGGATAGGCGCATAAACCGCCTCACCGCTACAAAATCCGCTTAACCTCCTCCGTCTACCGCGGCGGCGCGCGGTGCCGTGTGATAACTGCCTAAGGGAGTATCCAGAGGATAAGAAACATTCTTCTCGGTATAAAATCTTCTACGGTCACCAAGCCGACTTCCAAGCGTGGTGGTTATGGCAAAACTCCTCTATGATAGATAAATAAACTCTTTATTAACACCAAGATGACGAAATACAAAATAGGAAAGCTTAAAAGTAGGTTATAATGGGCGGTCTTAACGCTAAAAAGCGATCTCTTTCAGACAAACCTTTGGCATCATTTTTTGATAAGCATCCAAAGTGGCGTTTTATGGAAGAGGCCTGTGTTCAGCAGTCGACATCTTCTGGCTGTTGATGTGTATGATATGATGTATGAACACGGAATCATGGATTACTAATGTTCCATCACAAATTCCGTCACCAATTTAAAAAAAAAATTATATTAGACTCCATTTCGTCGAATGTGGATATCTTTTCCAATTTTATAAACTGGAACCCAATTGTCTTCTACGTCCTAGAAATCATTTTCAATCGTTGCTGATTCAAACAATATGTAAGCAAAATTTTAATATTGCATTTCAAAATGCGCCAGAAATCTCAATATTACAAAATAGAATTTTATTTAAAAGTGCAGATTTCCAGGAAAAGGAATCAGCTATTGGAAATATCTGAACGCTTTTAGATGCGGAGTTTCTGGTAAAAATAATCACTAATGAATGAGAAATAAATAGGTTTACATCAGACTGGATTCTAATTAAACTCACAGTGTATAATTAGAGACCGGCTTATCATAGCTAAATGAAATGAAACCTGTTTAAAACCACAGCTCGTATAGTACTAAATTAATTACGGGATTTCTGAAAGAAACTTTATATAGATAGAACTGCTAATATAGTATTACAGACTTACCAAAGCTAAATAATACTAAATTCTATCTGTATAAAGTTGCTATCAGAAATCCCATAATTAGTTTAGTACTATACAAGCTGTGTTTTTAAACAAGTTTCATAGTTGTCGTGCTGTAAGTTTTAGCTAGGGACAGTTGTTTTTAGTACCCATACTAAAACATCTAGGGTAAATAGCAACTGAACAATTAAAAGCCCATATCAGCAAAATCAATAATAAAATATCTAAATACTGTTATGCCTTGTCGATTCTGAGCCGTGTGTCATCGAAAAATATTGCTGTAAACGCTTATTACGGGTATGTTTATCCTCAATTAAGTTATGGCATAATTTTCTGGGGTAATTCTGTTAACGTACATTCAACATTCATAATGCAAAAACGTTGTTTGCGAAATATTTTTAATTTAGAGAACACAGATTCTCTCCGTAATATATTTAAAGAAAATCGATTTCTTACTCTTACAGGCATATATATTTTAGAAATTTGTACCTTGGTCAAAAATAATACCGACTTTTTCTTTACTATACTACTAGTCTAGTCGTACGGGTAATCTTCGCAATGAACATAAATTTAACATTTGTATTCCCCAATCTAATAACACCATGTTTTACAATAGCTCTTTCATCTGTGCCGTTAGAATTTATAACCACCTATCTCCACATTTAAAAGCTCTCAATGGTAACCGATTTAAACATGAACTCAAAGAATGGTTAATCGGTAAGGTTCACTATAATTTAAATGAATTCTTTGATAATGAGTAAAAGAAGAAAATAACATTTTTGAAGAACATTTTACACTTTGATGTTTTTTTTTTAGTTCCTATAGCATTTTAATATTGCAATGTTAATAAATACTTGGTTTTATACCCATATAGTTGCTATAAATGCTGTATGGGTATACTATATTCATTATAAAAATTTAATAATTTTATAAAATTATTTAATTAATTAATTATATAAAAATTAAAATAATTATAAACTATATTATTGTACGTCCGGAATGGATAATACTGTTTGTGACCATTTTTATAGCATTTTTAAGACCTTTGCATGTACACAGTTTTTATACAATAAAGTAAATTCTGATTCTGATTCTGAAAAAGTTGAATTGATTTTTCAATGTCAAACAGAATACTCTGCTACTGGGTGGCAAGGTTGATGACCTCACCGTGGTAGTGTACCTGAATTTGCACTAGTGCGTGAGCCGTGAAATTTTTTTTTTTTATGTGCAATTTTTAGGTTATGATTGTTTCGTCGTCTTACTTCTATAAATATAGAACCTGTTTTAATAATTAATAAATATTTATACACATTTTACACAGCGTCATCTAGCCCCAAACTAAGCAAAGCTTGTACTATGGGAACCAGATAACTGATACTTAGATACTTTTTATTTGTAAGTACATACATAGAATACAATATAACACCCAGACATAGAACAAACATTGATGTTCATCACGCAAATGATTGTCCTGGGTGGGAATCGAACCCACAACTTATAGCTCAGAAGGCAGGGTTACTACCAAATTAACTATCGGGCCAGTCATTTAAAACAATAGCTTGTATACGATACGTTTAGTGAATACTTGTATCAAAAAGCCCATTAAAATTGCGTCAAACTGTGGCATAAAGTTAGGTGGCAATACGAATATCAAAGATCTTCTAAGATCTTACGACATCAAAGTAAGACTATAATAACAAAGCTCTTTGTTGCGAACGTCATGTGTGGGATATCTGTTTTTGTGATATTTGCGATAACTCGCATTAAAAGTACGTTTCGAAGAGTCGACGTTTTTATTCTTTTCTCATTCTCACTTCACTTTAGCAAAACTTTACGGATTTTATTTTTATATTTTTAGCGTTTTTTTACGCTTGATTGATTGCCTAAATGGGGTCATTTTTTATACGACTTTTATGACTGAGCAGTTATTTGCATAGCTTAACTTGTAAAATGAATTTTAATTTTTTGTTCCCCATTGCAGCACAACCTGCTATAGGTATCATCATTTCGGAAAAATTTTAAAACTGAATCGAAAAAACATACTTTTATTTCATATAATATATAACCAGCTCACAAGGTTTCACGAGAATACGTTGAGAAATGCATAGACGAGAACAGCTAAAATAAAGACTCTTCGCGCTTTTTCGGTGAACTAAGTTTCAAATCTTCAAGGAGAAACCTCAAAAGGATTTTGAAACTAGCCCGTACCCGTATCATAAATATAGTTATAGCTAATATAAGTAATCCTCTATCGCTTAAAATACGATATTTTTAGTGTACCTCAACGCCTATCAATACTTTGACAGCCTCTGTGGTGTGGTAGTTGAGCAAGTCAGTTCAAAACCTGAACCTGAGTGTTGTGGGACCATAGTCCTCGTAGTTCCTGGGTCTCTAAATACAGGGAATCCTAGTAAGGGTCCAAGATCTATGTATGTGATCGTTGGATGTTATTATTATTATAATCACCATCATCATCATTATCATCAATAACCTGAAGACGTTCTCTACTGAATATAAGCCTCTCACATAGAGTACCACTGAGGGGCTGCTTGCTTCCAGCACCGCCATGCACTAGCTCCCCATGGCTTTGACCTGATTGTCAGTCAACCTAGTCAAGGGCTTGCCTATGCTGTATCTTTAGGTTTGTGGTCGCCAGTCGAGAACCTTTCTTCCTCATTGTGTTGTTGTTGTGTTGGGTGTGATCTGTATCTGTACCTATTTTTAATAACAATACAAATAAAATATATTTCATTCATAATTTAAATTTATAAAATTTTTTGACCCAATCAAGCTACGTGATTGCCTAACTGGTCAAAATCCTTGATGATGTTGACTCATTCTGTGAAATGCCATACGAATCTTGAAGCTTTTGAAGACATACTTTTTAAAGGAAAATTCTAGATGGAACATAATTCTACTTTAAAGGCAGTATATGCTAAACAAGTGTTAAAATGCATAGTAAGCATACCGGCTTTGTCTATAAAAGAAAATTCATGCACCTTCATGAATTTTTACATATTCAACGCAGTCTTAAACTTGCATACAATGTGTTTGAAATGTTGAATTTATTTACGGTATATTGTAAAAATCTAGATAGCAATTACAATGAATTGGAGGATCTTGTACTATTCTCTGGGTATCGTAGTGAGTGCAAGACCAAGCTGGAGTCGAACTAGGCTTCAGTTTGAAAGTTGCATGGGCTACTACTGAGCCCTACTCCCTCTCTTACTACACATGCACATTTTCACATATTGCACACACATTTATACATTTTCACATTAAACATTATAACATCGGACAGTAAGGTGGGTAAGGGTAGGTGAAAAAGCGGTATAATTACTCATTCACTAAAACTGTGTATGGTGGGTGGTGAGCTACCAATGTCACTACAAGTGAGTAGAGTGAGCAACGATGAAACAATTTTACCCCATTATATTATTCAAGTAAACTAACTGACCCATCTCTTCCCGTAGCTGAGTGCCGTAGGAAATGGAACAGCATTCTCCTCGATCTGCATTGTAATTTACTACGATCGTGCCGACGAAAAGGCTCATTGACGACGACACTTTGGTTGGTGAAAGGCTCCAGAGCCTAGCACATCGACGTAAGGTGGCAAGTCTGTCGGTCTTTTACAGATTACACCATGGTGAATGCGCTCAAGAATTTCATGATCTCATTCTCCCATCACCATTCTACTACCGGACTACTAGACGCTCGGCTAAGCGCCATCCTTTCGTGGTAGAAATACCACCCATTCGTACCAAGCAATTTGACTCAACGTTCTTAATTAGAACGGCTAATGACTGGAATGCCCTGCCAGCGTCTGTGTTTCCGGCTAAATATGACCCGGGCGTGTTCAAGAGAAGAGTGAATAGGTATTTACTTGGCTAACATGCTACACCTTTGACCGCATCGTCAAAAAAAGATCACCAAGACGCCTGCCGGTGATTATGGTAACCCCCTCCACAATGAAACCGCGGGGAGTCGTTGGATGCAAGAGGCAAGGTACTCAAAGTGGAGTTCTATGAGATAGGCCTATGTTTGGCAGTGGACGTCTTCAGGCCAATGATGAAGGTTAGCCACGAAATGGGGAGATGGTAAATTTTATTACCATTTGTCCCCCTAAAGGTAAAGGTAAGGGGACAGAGTTAGAACATAAAGTAAGAGAACAGAGTAAGGAGACAGAGCCACGGGACAGAGAAAGGGGGTAAGGGGACAGAATAAGGGGACAAATCAGAAAATATTTCAATTTATTGAAGCAAGAGAACAATTGCCCATACTGTATTTACTCCCAAGCTCCCAACAGCACCAGACCAGAAGTTTGTTCTCTTGTTCTGTCTTGCACAAAGAAACTTTATTTTTATTGTCTTCCACATAAAATAACCCAGCGTACAGTGAAACAAAGCATCACGAGTTTCTAAAGAGATCTTGAGATAGTTGTTACGACTTCTCTCGAACTGTGTAAGCTTTTCAATCAACTGCGAGCGCTCTCCGAGTTTTATTCTTTGACGAACGGAATACCTTAACTGTATTTGATGTGAAGTTTTGTTGGTAGTTTGGGGTGACAGAGAGTAGGCGTGTGACTAACGTACCTTTTATATTGTAAGTTTGATGAAAACTTTTGCTTCAAGGTTCAAAGTTTATTTGCTGTTAGAAAGAAAATCTGACATTGATTTGTCAAAATTTTAAAATAATTAGTTTTCTGTAAGCAACTTATTTGATTAGTTAGACATCTCTAAAAATGCAAATAACAAAAGCTTGGTTATAAAGAGATGGAAGACTATTTGCAAGATAGGTCAATATCCTAATGTGCAAGCGTCGTTTGAAGATAATGTTTTAGAATCAACTACGGTTTAAATGAGAATGCGGAATGATGCAAATTGAAAAGCCATTAGATACAAATTGAAAAATCGTATGATGCAAATCAAAAAGTCGTAAGATACAAACATGACAGCGAATACAAGCAGGAAGGGCGTTAGATGCAAATAACAAATGCCGTTATGTAAACGGCTGATGTGAATGATGATGAAATACTGACTTGGTACGAAACCTTTAATAGAGGTCATCTTATGTCGTCTAGCGTCTGATGAAGCCTCATAGCTGAAAGACGTCCATTGCTGAACACAGGCCTTCTCAATAAAATGCAACTTTGGACGATTCTTATTGGAAGGTTTTCCATAATAACCACGCTTGGCAGACTTGACAGAAAGTTTAAATATACTGGTTTCCATTATCTGGATATACCATTAGCCGGCTCTTACTGTATCAACGAGAAGATTTGCGATTGTCACATTCGCACAATGTCGGGACAGCACGGCTATGGTATCTATTACCAATAAGTACGAAGTGAAAAACACATAGAATCCCTCTTCCATTTTGTATATTTCTTGTTTCTTATACAAACTTCAAATACAAAGTCAACTAACAAGTGTGATCGGCTTCTGCCGGTTAACGAGTTTTTACTGCTTTATCGACCTTTTCGTCGCGCCTCAACTTCCCCACCAAACTCAGTTTTACTGAGCTGGAACCACCCATGATTGCCTGATGGTAACAACCAATCATGGCCCTTCTGACAGTGTTGCCAACCAAAACAGTATTTTTTTAAAATTCTAGTAATGTCGAAAAACACTTCTTAATATTTTAAAGTAAGAACAAATTAACAAATTACACAACAAGTATAATAAAGAAGCACTGTTTGAATTGGGCATCAAAAAGCTTTGACTTTTCTTATCCATAACCATGAAAATTAAAACACATACCTAGTTTCTTCACACATTGTTTATTTGTCATTGACGCTGTTTGAAGCTAAACATATCTTATCTTAGTAACCAAATTACTGGACACAGAATTTACAACTTTAACTTCTTCTATTATCCATAAACTGGATAATGTAATTCGTAGACTTTAGTGTACAGTCGTCAAGAGTCACGGTTTTGTGGTTATTGCTATTTTCTTTTTCGTTTTCTTTTGAATCATTACCATCACTAATTAAGCTCTTTAACGATATTGATCAACGCTCCTTAAGGTTTATGGTCATGTCACATGTTATGATACTAATTTGTTATAAAATTAACACAAACATAGTAAGTAGTTTCAACATCGATATTAATATAATCTTTAAAATTCTACAAACACATCGTTTCATTTGTTTGATAAAATATTATCCATTCAATTGCTAAAACAATGATGGAGATGGTTATAATTGCAGAAATTGAAATAATGTATTCCATTTTCTATTGTGTTTGTATGTTTCTTTATGTAACAGATGAAAGTCCATTATTTTGAAATGTTTATTTGTTTTAAATCGATATTCATTAGTCGGAATCGGAATATGCTATTTATAAACACGGAAGTCTCTTGGTATTGCACTTTGTAGCGTGTATCATAATATAAATTACTACGATGTTTTATTATTCTGAAACCAAAAATATTTCTTTTGAGTACTATACTAAATAACTATTAATAAACGAATATTCTAATATAAATTATAAACCAAATAGGAACCCGTGAACTAAATATCCTACGCTGCATGTACAGCTCGTGGTTGTCACTCAAGAAACTTGCTTCTCAATTGGTTGTCGGTTCTACAAATGGCTTGACTATTGCCATTTCACTTGCTAATTCTTTAAAAGAGCTATATCGATGATTTTAGTTTTCTGCGGATTTTATATCTAACTAAACTAAAACCACCAATATAGTGTTTCGGTTTTGTTATGTATCAATGTATGCGTCTAGTAGCGGCTGTGTTGCCTTATAAGTATAGTGCGGAATGCCTAACCTACGGGCGGAATAAATCAGTGTACATTCAACCATTGTCATTAGCATACTTCATTCCTCAATAATAGTACACTGTTGACGAAATTTCTACGGAATCATGAATTTTGATCATTTAAATGAAGACTGGAAGTACAAAACTCGTATGCGTCAGTGTTTTATGCCCAATAACATAAATGAGATCACGAGCAAAAGCAGGAGTGAAGAGGAAAGCTTTTTTTCTGAGCGCATTCACGGAAAGCCTATCACGCAAGGAGACTCTAACCATGGTTCTCTCCATAGCTCGCTGTGTAACTTTGACTTTACTAATAACCTACGAGAACCTTTTTCTGTTCAAATTTAGAATAAGTACCTATGACGACAAGTGGGAAGTGTACAAAATGGAAGCAACTAATCAGTAAGGTATTCATAGATAGATACTTAGATATACGATAGGCTAAAGCTTGTATGCGTTAAACGTGTCTAGAATGAGATAGCTTTAGTTTCTGTACAAAACAATCTAACAATTAAAGTAGACTGACAGTCAGTTAAAACTACGAAAAACTGGCAGATGCAAGGGGCAAGAAGCCATTCGTAACGCTTAAAACAAAGCTAAACAAGCTGTTCCTAACTGATCGGTACAGTTAAGCAACGTTGCGGTCACTACTTGGATAGGTGACCGCTACAAAATCTGGTAGGTATTTATAGCTGAGCACTAGCGTCCTTCAGAGAGCACGACAAGCTGACATCCCAGTGGCAATAGTCGTTAAGTTAGACGCTGTTAAGTCGTCTAAAAATTCTGACATCAGGGCTGAACACTTGTCTGCACGAGAATAAAAAAAATTACATTCTATAAAGAAGGCATGTTCAAAAGTGAACTTCTTCCATTTCATCATGAATTTAAGATAGATTTCTAATGGTTTAAGAGATCTGAATGAAATTGTATGGTTAGTAGACCATGAACTTTTCAAATCTGCTTAATGACTTATTCTTAATAATTCTATGTAAGTGTATAAAAATACTCACTGCCTTTGAAAAAAGCGTCAGTTTGCTTATGATCTCCATGTTTATAGTAATCAGAGCCCGATTCACTTCCTCATTTGATAAATGCCAACAACAACTGCAATTGCTACTATGATGCCTATGATGGCCAATGTGCCAGGCATTTGTAATTTTTTAGTGTTTATTTAAACAGGTTGCACATTGGATCGATAAACTGCAAACAAAGTAATACACCGAGAATACATAAGCAGTTCGCCCGGTATGTTACTTTATTTTGTTAAAGATGAATTCTTATTTATGTAAAAGTAAATAATGATCGAAATATATAGTTCACAGAATACTATTATTCCTAAAACGTATTGATTATATGCTCTTTGATTATTCCTATAGTTACTCTGATACACAGACCAAGTAAAAGATACTATTCTGACCTTGGGCCTTACCGCGTATGTCTGGTGGAGATCGTAATCGTGTTCTCTCTTGCTCGCACTCGTGGACTTGTTAATTGGCGCGTGCAGGACGGCAGGCGAAGCCGATTCCCAGAACGGTTACGCGGTAGCGGTGCTTATTCTGACATGATGATCAGCGATAATCAAAGGGTATATGGTTATATACCCCTATAACTGGTTAGTTATTATACTCTTTGTATATAACCACTGCATTGAGCAATGATGGTGATGACGTGTTTGGGCAAAGAGTATATAACCTTTGCTGGACTGATAGGTCTGATGATGGTACCAAAAAGTATGTATCTATTGATGTTTTCCTTGTCGCAAAGAGTACCTATACCTACCGATCTAATGAGAATCATGTTTGAGTATGAGTGTGACAAGGAAAGCATAGACATAGGGCAGAGCTACTCAACATAGTCCGTAAAGGGGTAAGGCAAGAAGGTTACATTACAAAATCGCTGCATTTGTAATACTGTTGAAAAAAATTGTACGAGGCTATAGGAAAAACAGGATTCCTGTATGGTAAATTTTATACCACTTAGCTAATCGTGGATGGCAATGCACCCTTATAGGTACTCTCGAAAGGCAAATATCAGATATGTTAAGAAACTATGAGTCTACTATAACCTAATGCAAAAGTTTGTGTGTATGTACATTTAGCCTTGAAATGGCTGAACCACTAGATGGCAGGCATAGACTTAGCAATTCCGTAATAGTAGGACTAGTCTGCAAAGTTGCCTACAACGTTGTCTCATAGTCTAGTAATTATATTATCATATAGTTATATTACTAGACTGTGCTGATGCCTCAGGATGATGTGCGCAGCGCAGTGTCACGCGAAACGCTATAGAGTTCCAAGTGACACTGCAACTGATGTAGGTAGCCGTGTTGCTTAACACCAGGCAAACGCCGTCATGTAATTCCTTAACTTTACAAAATACAGACGATACGAACTTTGCGAAAAAGTCCTACCGTCTTGTTAACAGGGGCAAAGTATGAAGGCCCTCATCAAAGTTGTCACACAAAATCAGCGTAAGAGTCAACTTAAAGTATTATAAAGACACATATTAAAAGAATCTTGTAAAGTAAAGAATGTCTATGGGTACATAATAATGATTTAATTGGTTATTAGTTTTCAAATTCTTACTAACTATATGACAGAAAAAGTGATAGGAAGATATTGAAATTAATGATGATACCAATGAATTAGTTAATTTATAGAAAAGCAACTATAATATAACGAAATAAGAAAGTTTGCAGAAGATATAGTTATCAAAATTAGCAATTTGAATATGGAAATGAGCAGGCTCGCAGAATTGACTACTGATAGGAAAGAAAAGTTTTCGAGTGGTGAACCGGAAGATGCCTGAAAATTAAGACACACAAATGATAAAAACTATCGGATTGTTTTAGAGGAAGCCATTGTAAGGACCACAGAAATGGAGGTCTTTGGTCTGGACACATTTTCAGTAGGCAAGGGGCTGTGGTCAGGCGGCATGCAGCAGTTATATCTTCTTCTAAGAAAGTGCGCTACAAACGCTACCATTATTATTATAACCAGAAAACACGTAATTAAACCTGCATTTACTATCATATTAGAAAACGTTCTTTGAGTTTTTAATGGCGTACGCAGTTGTGCAGTTTTGAATAACTAAGAATAGGTAAATAACCTGAATTTATGAATATTTATCACATTTCGCTTCTTGAATAGATAATGAAGTAAACGGTTTCGTTGAAGTATTCTCTTGCATAATTTTAGCTCCAGTCCTTGTAGAAATACGTGAATTCAAGTCAAGGAACATAACAAATACATATACTCTAATGAGAGATGCAAATCAACTAAACGTTGCACAGCTCATCCTCAACTCAACTTCAATTCTTGGTTATTGGTCTTTGTGGAGAGCAAGATCTATCCTAAAATATTGAATCGAATTGAATCTTAGTAAGTGACTTCTGCGGCAATTTCACCACAATTTCGCCAATGTCATGTACTAAGATCGCTAGGAGTATTCTGTGACTAAGATAGATCATCAAACGAAGGAGATTGTTCGGTAATTTAAAGAATTTGGCCAGTGCTAATTAACATAGAATACTATTACTCCTAGCGGTACTGAATTGGTCAATTGCCAATATCACGTTGTAGCTCATTCTCGTTGTAACCAAATAGTAAATGTGTAACACATTGTATAAGTTTAGACAATCAACTACAAACAGGAGTTTTGGCGGAAAAACGAAAAAGATCGCGTCGCCGCATTGTATTATTTTCCAAAACCTGTGTTATTTCCAGTGTTAGTGCATAAAATTGGTGGCATTTTATTCGTTAAGTGCTGGATTAAAGGCATGAGTGTGGGAAAGTGGTATAATGATGATGAAACGTTTCTTTTCGTGTTGTTTCCAAAACTCCATAGAAGCTTCAAGTAAAGTTACCACCACTTTACTAAGAGTATGACATTGACTAGAATATGACTTGACTATGACTTGACTTGATGACTTCGTCTGTGACTTGATACATATTTGCGTAAATATCATTAACTTGAAAAATTATCAATTACTTGACACTGGCTAAATACACACAAGTGTGGAGACAAAACATAAAAAAAAAAAACTACAAACATAATTGACTTTGACATTACTCTGACTGTCAATTGACAGTGAACAGATTTTTTATAACTACCACAGAGTAACCAATGGTTTTTTCTCTATATAGCCCGTGTAATTGATGAAATTTATGAAGCTAGAGTAAAGGTTCAAATTGAATCCAGAATTTTTCTAGTTTCTACGGTGTTGATAATTTCTAGTTTTTAAGAGCGTCAGCGAATCAATAGCAATTTCAGAATTGGAATCTAAAAGACGTTTGAAGGAGGACTCTGTGTACAATCATGATTCTGATCATTCGTTAATAACGTCACGTTCTTCGGTTAAATCGACCTATCCTACTTTATAAACCCACTTTAAACACTAGTGTGTAAATACGATTTTTGCTAGATAGTTCCATTCGTTCAGCAATTTAATTAATTTTGTGCCATTTCGCTAGCTAGGATTCAGTTTATTGGTATCCAACTTAGTTTTAGAATACGTGGGTAGTTTTCATTTTAAATTAAATTGGTAGCCTTTGTCTTTGGAATTTAAAACTTTATAAATTTCTTTTTCAAACAGATCTTATCGGTTTGTGGACGTCTCTTATTATGTAATATATTTTATTCATTTCAAAAGTAAAACACACGATCTAATTTATCAAAAATAAGTGTTTTAAAATAGAAATACGTAAATTATGATCGTGGAAAAAAGCAGTGTCAGTAGACTTGACCATCACGGAATAAATAAATAAATATGTGTGGACATTTCACACAGCGCCATCTCGCCCCAAACTAAGCAAAGCTTGTACTATGGGAACCAGATAACTGATACAATACTTAGATACTTTTTTGTTTGTAAATACATACATAGAATACAATATGACACCCAGACACAGAACAAACACCTATGTTCATCACACAAATGTTTGTCCTGAGTGGGAATCGAACCCACAACCCACAGTTCATAAGGCAGGGCTACTACCAACTGAGCTATCGGCCAGAAATGTAATATTAGTATTCTAAAAGTGGAGTTCCGAGTGGTGGTGCCATGCATGGCCCATGACGCTATCAGGCGAAGGACGGGCTTGTTACGTCTCTTAAGGTATTTGTATACTATAGTAATCCTGTAGCAGACGCTATGATTACCTACATGCCTGGATAGACACTAAAAATTTAAACGCGGAGAAAAATTTAGAGACCAACTGTTGGTCTCTAAATCGTTTCCCCGCATTCAGTGAACGTGGAGCTGTCATTGCGTTCACCCGCCCTGTTATGCGAATTTACGTTACTCGAAAATAACGCTTTGTGTAATAAAAGTGTGCAGTAACTACAAAGGAGCACTACAATGTAGGTAATCATAGGGCAGACGTAGTACATACTTCATCGCATCGTCACTTCCTATCAGGTGAGAGAGTTGTCAAATGATATATAAGTTTGTTGTATAAAAAAAAACGGTTCATAAAACCGTCTTCAGTAATTTATGAATGATAATGATAATGCTTATGCCTTAAACTAACTTATACAATTTATACCAGCCTAATTCAACATTTTATATTACTCCCACTACGAAAGTGAGAACTAAGTTTTGTTGTATACCGTCTTATCTCAAAGTTGCGCAGCTTAAAACTTAGCCTTTCCTATTTATGTTATCAAGAAAAATTCTTGCCGTTTCTTTATTTTTTACTAAAAAAGATATACACTGCGTCATCTAAAATTTAAATTTTCTTGGATTTTTTTTTTATATTTCGGGGTAAAATATCTTAAACGTTGGTCTTTCTGTCGGTGTATACTAAGTTACAATTTGTTATCAACACGTTGCCACTGCGTTCTCTAACAGGGAGAAAATGCAGATGGGATTATGGAATCTACCACATTGGCCAGTGGATCGGCGAATGAGACATAATACGTTCTTGAATTTTGTGATTCTTAAACCGTATCCTCAAATATGGTTGTGGAGGGCGATGGCTGGAACATGCGTCAAGCTCGTGTGCTGCTTGCGGAAACTGGTTTGCTCTGAAGAAATTTCAAGTTATGTGCGGACATAACTTGAAATTGCTTGCACTGAACCTGCATTGGTGCAGTGCGAGCGGGATTTCAACCTGAATCGGTTTGAAAGATACACTGGCAACTGCTGAACCACAGCGGCACACACAACAGATATGTGCATCAACCAAAGGGCTTAACTGAAAACCAGCGCCAGGTGTTGACTACACCGACATGAATGAGTTAAGCCCTTTTCGACACTACGGTTTGCTTTTTTTTGTAAGATAAGTAACGGGTAAAACTCACGTCAATTAAAAGTCGAAATTACTCCGACCAGGTTTCGGACATATTCTTCTGGGAGCCAGTTACTAACGCAAGCCGCGGCGGCTTTCGCGAGCGTGAGCACGTAACTCTACTAGTTTGCTAGCTATATTTACTCTTTTATTTCTTTTTTAACTCTCCTTTCATATATATTTTAAATAGGCACTGTTTCTTTTTGAATTATATTCATGTAATTTCTTTTTGTAAGTGTGTTTTTAATAAATATTTTCTTTTCTTTTCCTTCGTAATAAGTATTAGTACCAGGCTGATTCAGGTAAAACGGTTACCTGCTCCCATGGCTTTGCGATACGATATTCCTTTTTGTGGCTTAAATTTTAAGTCATAAGCCCGATACCGCATCTCGTAAAATTATAAACACATGTTGCTTTATGACTTAGAAAGGTTTACGGTCATAAAGTTCCGCTCGTAAACGAAAAAACCTATTGTTTATTCTGTACCGGACAGTAAATATGGTTGTATATTGTGCGAGATAAGAAAAAGATTAGATAGGTAAATAGATAGATAGATATTGACACCAAGGTAAGAAATACGAAAACAGGAAATAACTAATAAGTAGGTAAATATGGGCGGTCTTATCGCTAAAAAGCGATCTCTTAAACACACTTAAACGAAAAAGTAACTTATGTTTGGAAAATATTTTCTCAGCTGTGTTTTCTTATATATGTAGACAGAAACGGTTTGTGCGCAGGTTGTAACCTATATAACTATAGGCCTTCAGCATGTCCACACCGTGCCGTGTCTGGAACAAGAATGATCCGTAGTACACCGTGCGCTCCTTTATAAAGCCAGATGGTTGGGGAAGCAATGACAGTTGCCGGTGTTGCCACTGTAATAAATTTAATGCCACCACAGGGTAAATTACGGTGCTCGATCGCTGTGCATAGAGTTTATAACTGGACGTTGCCGCCGTCATATATTTATTTATTACGAAAAATAAATCAAGTCAAGCTTGGCTAGAGGTTTATTATAACTTGCGCTGTGCTTTGTTTTGTTTGCTGCAGCGCTTTTGCTTTTCTATCCACCAAAGGCGCATTGCGCAAACTCGTTTGCACTCCTCCAGACACTCTCATATACTCATCACATACTGATCTTTTCGTCGTCGCATTATTGTTTATGTTGTTGATGCTCGTCTTACAAAACTAGGTTCTATTATAAATCTGTGCTCAAGATAAGATCCCATTTACAAATTGATCAATTTATGAACGAAATCTACTTGAACTCCTATCGATGACTGAGTATTGTTCTGTAATACGGGCCTCAGAACTCAGTAATAATGACGCGCGTTGGACTGCGTTGTATGTCTTTACTATATTCTGTACTTGACAGCTTCTGTAGTGTGGTGGTTGAGCAAGTCAGCTCATAACTCGGCGGGTTCAATTCCCGCTACAGGACAGGTATTTATTGCACAAAAAAAAGCACAAATACTTGTTCTCAGTTTGAGTTTTGTGGGACCATGGTCCTCGTAGTTTCTGGGTTCTAGACACAGGGAATCCTAGTTAGGGTGTGTATGCGATCGTTGGGTTCGATTATTATTATTATTACTAATACTTAAATCTCTTATGATGTTCAATAATTACCAAATTCGAAACATGTGACTCTGTTTCCAATAGTTTGCACTTGGCTAGTGTGGGGGTCGATGTATTCCTTCTCGTCTCCCATTGTCACAAAACAAAACAGGAACTTCTTCACATTCCCAGCATCAGCCTGGACTAAGCTCACATGTTCCCTCGATGTTCAGCTCCTATTCCGTTGAAACCAGTCACTCCGGCAATGGTAAAGCGAGACTGAGCGATCCCTCCAAGTCTACGCTCTGCATGCACCTCCGGTATCTTCCTCGGACGGTGAGACCAACCTCGGGTGAAAGTACCTGCAGGTCCAGCCTGGATACCTCGACAGCGCTGGCACCCCAGATGCATCTGGTTCCCTATAAAACATCGGCTGCTGGCGAATGCTGTCAGGTCAACGTTTCGGCATACTCTTACCGTGGGCTATTCGCGTCATCAGGTAGTTACATAGCCCAGGGTTAAATACGTCGATCCTGGCTGCTTCCTTGTTTGCACGTGGACTTCATCTTCATAAATTATCTGTAGTTTAATCTGGACACCATACCGTAGTTGCGCTGGTAGATCTTCTGTACCCGTCGAGGGTCGCAAATCATCGACGGGGAATCGCCTCTCGCCACGTCATGCGAAATTGTGCTGCACTGTACCGAGTTCAAAGTTCATTGGACACGTGCCTAGATTCCTGAGATCCGAACCACACCATATAAATGTCGAAGGTCACCACTGTGGGGGTCGTTGTATTCCTTCTCGTCTCCCATTTTCAGGCGTGTTCTTATCTATGGTGCGGGGGACTCCAAGGAAAACTAGGACTCACTGGATAAATAAATATATATTTCGAGTTTATATACATAATTGGTTAACTACAACATGACGCGGTACTGGTGGAGAGACGACTGAGGAGGCCAGAGTGGCGCGGTCGCCGCGTGCAATAATTTCTGCCGCGTTAGCATTCTGTACCCTACACCAGTGTGTTGGATTATGCCTCAACAGGGCTCGGAAACTATTTGAGTCGGAAGAGTAAAAACAAAAATATTACCAAAATTTCAAAAGTTATTATGAATCACACCTTTTTTCTATATATATTTTTAACTAATAAATAATACCTGCATAAAAGAGTTTTTTTTTTTAAATAAAATAAATAATAATTTGCGCATGGAAGCTTAAAGAGCCAAAGCTTCACATCTAAAAATCCGCATGTTGCCGACTCTAGCTCTACACTCTTCATGTAAGTGTACGTGTAAGTGTCTTCGTGTAAGTGTCACGTATCCCAGCGTGTATGCCACAATCCACCAAGCTCGCTAATACGCGCGCTTGACTTGGGCAGTAAGAACGGAAGTTCAAGTTGTTTCACGTAGATCTCCATTGTCAACATAACAAAGTTAAAATTTTGTATTATTATGTTCGTATGTCCGGTAAAATAACAATTTACAATTATCAAGATGGCGGCATTAACACTAGACAAAGCAAAAACAAAGTAATATCGGACGATAGATGGAGCTAAACTAAAGAAGTTTTACTGCAGTCGAATTTAAAGCACACTCATTTTTTATTATTATTTTAAGTAAAAAATTGATTCGTTGAAAAGAATCCGAAAATGGCGTTTAAGAATTTTGTTTTTTTTTTCCATATCCCTTGTGTTTTTGAATTTTAACGTGTGATAAGGGTAGATTATTATTCGTTAAGTGTTCGTAAACGTGCATGAGTGTTGGCAAACGTTTCCAAGTTTTAAAACCATGCCTTTTCGTTTCCTCTTCAAGGCCTAGAGCCTCCAGTAAAATATCCACCATTTTATTGTGGCATTTTGACTGATAAAATAAGACTTTTACATGACATAACCTTACTTGACATTGGAAGAATTATCGCTAAAAAGCAATAGAACGCCATTAGACGAAAAAGAAGAAGAAGTAAACAATCATACTGCGAACCTTCGAGCAATAACAAGCAAGCGATAATAACCACATAAATGATTGTCAAAACACCCAATTATCGATAGAAATACCTACTTATTGCTATCTTCTTTATTCTATTAATGTTCACGCTTTCTTCACGCACTTACCGTGATTGCTTTCAAATGGATCCGACTTTTTAAATGTAAATTGCCTTTCCTTTGATTTCGGATATTGATTAAGTTAGCAAACTGGGGCAATGCTTTTCTAATCTAATCTAAATCTGTTTACTTTTTTAGAAGACGACGCAATTGTTACCTTTTTTTTTTAAAGTTTTGGCTCCACACTTTTGTGTATTTAGCCAGTGTCAAGTAATTGACAATTTATCAAGCTAATGATAATTCACGCAATTATGTGTCAAGTCACAGTTGAAGTCATCAAGTCAAGTCATAGTCTAGTCAAAGTCATATTCCTAGTAAAGTGGTGGCAACTTTACTTGAAGCTTCTATGGAGTTTTGGAAACAACACGAAAAGAAACGTTTCACCATCATTATACAATTTTCCCACACTCACGCCTGTAATCCAGCACTTAACGAATAGAATGCCACCAAATTTATGCACTAACACTGAAAATAACACAAGTTTCGGATAATAATACAATGCGGTGACGCAATCTTTTTCGTTTTGCCGCCAAAACCCGTCCTCAGTACTTATACTGTATGATAGGCGTGCAAAGCAAAAGCGCATGTTGTCAAATATTTTTTTTAGTTTTAAGAACGCGATTATTTTATGGCTAAGACCAAATCATGTATAAAAGAAAAATCCAAAACTGTGCAAATTACTACGCCACAAATCAAAGAGTATATAATCACTACGTTCCACAGACCTCGCAGACCAAACACCACATGCTAAACATGTGAAATTCATATCAAAGCGTCGCCAGACCGAATACAGACGAATGTGGCAGCGTTTTCAAAAGTTGATCAAATATTCAGTCTAGCTTCCGTTGGCGACACGTACAATTCTACAAAGTTAGTTCACAGCTGGGGCCACGCGGCTGGGACGCGGCAGTTTAACAAAATGTTGTTTTCTAAACTTTTGAAACAAAAGACGGCCAGGGTTTTAGTTTGACGGACAAATACCGTCTGCACTAAAGCCTGTATAATAATAATCACGGAGTTTTGGCGGGAAAGCGAAAAATATTTGCGTCACCGCATTGTATTATTTTCAAAAACTTGTGTAATTATCAGTGTTAGTGCTTTTGGTAATGTTGCCACCACTTTACTAGGAGTATGAATTGACTAGACTAGACTATGACTTGACTTGATCACTTGGACTGTGACTTGACTTGACACAAAAAATATTAATTAGCTTGAGAAATCAATCACTTGAAACTGGCTAAATACACAAAAGCGTGGAGCCACAAAAAAAAGTGCAAACTTAGAAGCTGTCAAACTTCAGTGCAGACAGGCGTATATCTAAATATATATAACTCAAAGGTGACTGACTGACTGACTGACTGACTGACATAGTGATCTATCAACGCACAGCCCAAACCACTGGACGGGTGGGGCTGAAATTTGGCATGCAGGTAGATGCTATGATTTAGGCATCCGCTAAGAAAGGATTTTTCGAAATTCCACCCTTAAGAAGGTGAAATGGGTGGTTGAATTATTTTCCCATAGGCCACGCCATGGGCGAAGCTGCGGGCAGAAGCTCGTTTCAATATATAGCAGGTTCTCTACGCATTTCCAAAACACGTTTAAAAAAACTTGAACATGTGACCTCTGTGAACGCAAAACGTTGGTATGTACATTGTACATAATAAATAAATGTCTGCGTGTACAACATGACTGTTCGCTATAAAGAGATTCCTCGAGACTGCCTATCATGAATAAAACATTCTCCTCGTCAAAGGTTGATCGCGCAAGGGAAGCACGGACTTAATAAATAATTATTATATCTAACCCGAAATTGTGGGTGTATTCGCCAAAAAATTTAATATAAGTAGGCATTTATTGAAGGTTTCTGAAAGTCAAGAACACTTTTATACATTGCCCATATAACATTGCGACTAATCGCAAATCAATTTAATGCTCAACTAGTAAACTTCATTAATAAAATGATTATTTAATAAATAAGCCCTCGACTTTAGAAAAAGTCTTAGCCAGAAGAGTTAGGACTAAGATACGTGTGAAAATCTTAAAAAAGAGTTTTAGCCGATTCAATAATTTGTTTAGAGTAAGCTGGTGAATGCGTGACGAGGCGAACGGAAGTTGAAAGTTGTTAGATAAAGTAGACCTTTGATTACTGTCAACACAAAAAAAAAGGTTTTTTGGCGGGAACGCGAAAAAGATTGCGTCAACGCATTGTATTATTTTCCAAAACTTGTGTTATTTTCAGTGTTAGTGCATAAAATTGGTGGCATTCACGCCTGTAATCCAGAACTTAACGAATACGTTAAGTTCTGGATTACAGGTGTGAGTGTGGGAAGATGGTATAATGACGGTGAAACGTTTATTTTAGTGTTCTTTCTAAAACTCCATAGAAGCTTCAAGTAAAGTTGCCACCACTTTACTAGAAGTATGACTTTAACTACTCACTTGTTCGATCACAGCTTGAATATGCGGCTCCCGTATGGAACCCTTATTATAAATGTTATATTAAAGACATTGAAAGAGTTCAAAAGAAGTTCTTACGCTGTGTGAACTATAAATATAATCATAGTTTTATGTCATATGAAGATCTGCTTAAAAAATATAAACTAGTGGATTTAAATTTTAGAAGGTTGCTACTTGGAGCAACGTTGTTGTATGACATCTGTCACAATCGTTACGACTGCCCCGAGCTGGTAAATAGGCTTTTTTACAAAGTTCCACTTAGAATTCACTCACGAACAGAGCAAAAAATCTTTTTTACCGCAACCCGACGTACCAACTCGGGTCAGCGTTCACCACTGTACCGCATGACTAAATCTTATAACGATCATTTTAATAGTATCGACATATTTCATGCACGTATTGGCGATTTTCGGAGGATTGTGTTGGAGGTCTTGGGTGGTGATGGTAACAAGCATTCCACCTGATAGTTTGCTTGTCTTACATGTACCTGCCTTGTCTACTTCTTCGTGGATATGTTTGCATCATCACTGCTATTGGCCTACCGACTACGACAACTATCTTAGGTTTCTTTTTTACCTTTGGATTGTAATTTAGAATGCTATAAACACTTTTTATTTTTTATAGTATAGTATAGATACTCACTTTAAGGCGATAGTTAGGAATCAGTTACCTACTAAATATCTTAAGTTACATCTCTCTGTTCTGTTTTCTTATTAATTTGTGGTCAGCGTTGTTGGTACACTAACTACCTACATTCTAAGGCTTAAACTACTTTAAGATTATGTGTGTTGTGTACTGTTTGTTGATCCTAAATAAATAAAAAAAAAAAAAAACTATACTATGACTTGACTTGGTGACTTCGACAGTGACTTGACACATATTTGCGTGAAATATCATTAACTTGATAAATTATCGATTACTTGACACTGGCTAAATACACAAAAGTGTGGAGCCAAAACATAAAAAAAATATTAAAATGTATTTCGCTGCAGTACTTATAAAAGTCCATTAGACACTATTAAAAAACCAGGCTCCTCGAGTGGGATAAACAAAACTAACAATAACATTACGTTCACTAATTACTTCTGTTGCGCACTAATGAGGTGAGAGCAGGAACGCGCACTAATGGTTAGTGTCATTTGTAAGGAACGCGTGTCGGGAATTGTAACTTTATAGTGGATCAAAGTTGTAGGCTAAAGCGATTTTTGTAAAAACCATCATATAAATAAAATATCAAAAAATCTTATATTTGACCATAGATTCATGAGTATAACGGAAAAACAATCGATTAAAATCGTAGGGTTTTTAAAAAGTCATAAGTAGAAATTTAAAAGAAATACAGTCGAGTTCTTTTTCTTCTTTATTTATTCATATCGCAACTTGATATACAAATTCAAACTCGATCACCGCCGCGATCTCGCTGCGTGAACTCACCTCCTGAGGAAGAGCATCGGATATGCTCGAAACCTGGTCGAGAAATCGACATACTATTCGTGAGTAACAGTCGGGGATATATTAATTTAAATTGATATACAAAATTTAATGTGGTTAGTACACTATACGAACCGTAGTTTTATTATTTGAACGTACTAATGCTGTCTCTACAGACCTTTACAGCTTCACCAGACGGGAGGGCAGGCGCTTAAGGAGCCGTCAAAAGTGATGGGACGAAGAAAAAGTGGAAAAGGGGGGAAGAGACTAGGTTAAGAGTACCTTTGGTGTGCGAGCCTCGGCTTCGGCCGTTGCCAGGATAAGAGGATCGAAAAGAGTACGTCTGGAACCTGGATCGAAAGTCACGACTGTTCATGCTAACTTACGACCTACTTGGGTACGTCGACCTCGCCGACGGGGTCTGATTGTGTTACGCTGGTGTCCTATACCAGTGCCGAAAACGGTCCTGATCCGGTGATCCTAGCGCAGCCGATACTACGGCTGCTATAGGATCGTTCACGTCACTCAAAACGTGTCTCGAATACGGGTACGCATACGTAAACTAGATAGATCAGTACAAACTTAAGAGCTGCCCAACTTTAGTGCAGACACGCAATAAGTTTATTAAATTAATCGCTTACCCCTGAGACTTATACCCACGTAATCTTAAGTCGCAGTAATTTGAAAGAAAACACTTTGTGGTAATCATTCAGGCTTAGTCGCCATTTCTCCTCGCCTTAGACAAACATTTATGTTAATACAATTTAGGCTTAGCTCTGTTTATGTTTAGATTTCCACGTAAATGTCAATTTTAGCCTTTACCAAAGGTTTCGTACTTAATTTGTACATTAGCTTTATGTCCTTACAAATAGAAAGTCTGCTTTCATTCATTCACAGAGTGAAGCCTTGAGCCTCTAGAGAGCCCTAAGAGCCTCTATGGTGTGGTGGTTAAGCATGTCGGCTCATAGCCCAGAGGCGGCGGGTTCGATTCCCGCAGCAGGACAAGAATTTGTGCACAGAAAAAAAGCGCAAATACTTGTTCCGAGTCTGGGTGTTGTGGGACCATGGTCTTCGTAGTTTCTGGGTCCCTAGACACAGGGAATCTTAGTAAGGGTCCAGGATGTGAACGTTGGGCGTTATTATTATTATTATTCATCACATACTTTGTGATTTTTTTCTCCGATGTAAAAGCCTGTTCTATCCTGTTCTTCGTGCGACCTCTTTGGCTACGTTGTACCTTATACCTGTAATCCTACTATGTGTACTTTGTGTTGTGTGTGTGAATTGCTGTTACAAATCCCGACGACTCCTAAGGGTCGAGTTTTCACAAAAACAACACATATTTTATACGTTTTTATCCATAAAAGTAATGGCTAGTCCTCACGGCGTAGTTGGCCCAAAGCGTCTAGAAATTGGGCTGTCACCGCCAGCGGTTGGCATGGGCCCAACTGGCCAATAGTGATTAGATATTCCTGTCGTATGCATAATTTATTAATCCCATCTATTAAAAAAGTTTGTCGGTGTTTTTGTGTTGGCAGCAGTTATTAGTTTGGGACGAAATTCGGTGCGACGATAAAGTTTACACAAACAACATACTAATAAGGGAGATTTCATTATTGCTGTTATTTTTTAAATTTTAACCTTATAGAGTAAGTAATTGGATTAAATATCAAATTATTTCCTATGTTCTCTTTTGGTTTATAATAGGTGCAAGCTGACCGTCTCTGATTTCTCACAAGTTAACTATTTTACACATGCACTTTCATTACACCTTTTCCTTATCTCTTTCTTCTTCCTTTCCTTCGTCCTTACCTCTTCTCCAGAGGTGGTATGGTGCGGAAGCTTTTATCTATAAACGCATAGAGCATATTTGATGAAACAAACGAATGGTTGCTCAGAACTCTAAATAATTACATAACAAATAAGACGCTGAAATGTGTGGAAATTACATTTAATTATATTTAGTATAACACCTTCCGTTCAACACTACGCTAAGCGACAAGATTCATTGACCAAACAATTACAGAGAGCTGTTTCATTTAAATCTCACCTACATGTCAACTCTACACTAAGCGACAACATTCATTGACCAAACAATCACAGAGAGCTGTTTCATTTAAATCTCACCTACATGTCAACTCTACACTAAGCGACAAGATTCATTCACCAAAGAATTACAGAGAGCTGTTTCATTTAAATCTCACCTACATGTCAACTCTACACTAAGCGACAAGATTCATTCACCAAACAATGACAGAGAGCTATTTCATTTAAATCTTACCTACGCGTTACTTAAAGAATGAGCTATCTACATATTTTTGTTTTTATAGAACAGTAGTTTATAATAACAGGAATTTGGAAATATAAACTAATAAATCTATCTACCATTTTTGTGGGTATTCCTTAACTTTTAGACTTATAGTTATCTATCTAGACGGAAGAATTTTTGTGTACAGAAAGCCACAACCGGCCCATAAAAGCATAAAACAAAGATGAGTACAAAAAGTGTCCTCATTTCAGCCAAATAAAAGCGCTCGTGAGATATTACCGGCACGTGTCTCGTAGCTTACACAGCTATAAGCCACAACTGTGGTGGTTATTTTACTGTCATGTACTACTGTTATAGAGCTATACAAGACTCAAGACTGCATTGTCCTGAGTCTTACGTATAGCCAGTATTTTCAACCGATTTAGAAGAAGTTCTTTATATTTAGTATAACACCTTCCGTTTGACTCTACGCTAAGCGACAAGATTCATTGACCAAACAATCACAGAGAGCTATTTCATTTAAATCTAAAAAGTTCTTTCATTGTAGTTTATTTTGTTTTATTGAAAGATGATTTACAGCTTGCTTATATAGAGAGTATTTTGATCTATGTTATTCTATGAAAATGATCAAACACAAAATAATAAAAATAACGATGTTTTTTCCTACAACTCCAAAATAGTGTATACGTGTTAACCCTATCTAGCCAACAAATGGGATAAATGCAAACACTCCCGTATTGTTACTTGTTTCTGGCATTAGCGAGGATCTATAGTTATTATATTATTTGAAAGTGTATGCTGTTAGTGATATAGTGAGCGTGCTGATAATGAAAAACTCGTTTGTTGTGTAAAGGGTTATATCTTATTTATATAGCCAGAAAGTATTTTCAATCGATTTATACGAAGTTCTCTACATTATAGTTGATTTTATTTTATTGAATGAGGATTTACAGCTTGCTTATACAGGGAGTATTTTCATTTATATTATTCTATGGAAAAAGGACGTATCATCCGTCCATGGGCGAAAACTGACTTTTATTGCCTTAATTGCATACTGAAAACATACTTTTTCCAGTTGTATTGACTGGCCTCAGTTAATATAGCTCAGTTGGTAGCAGTTCTGCTTTCTGAACCATATATAGGTTTCGATGATTACCAAAAAAGTTATATTGACTTCGTTTTTAAACAGTACTAACCTAACCTAACTACTTGTTAACAAAATAGCTCTGTAAAATGAAAACTAACCATATAGTTATAGTTGTATCATCAAAAGATGACAGCTTCTGTAGTGTGGTGGATGAGCAGGTCAGCTCATGACCCGGAGGTGACGGGTTCGATTCCCGCTAAAGGACAAGTATTTGTGCACAGAAAAAAAAAGCGCAAATATTTGTTCTGAGTCTGAGTGTTGTGGGACCCTAGACACAGAAAATCCAGTGTCCAGGGTCTATGTATGTGATCGTTGGGCGTTATTATTATTATTATTTAATTAAACTTAAAATTAGCCATTCTCACTTGAAATTAAAATGTTAATTTATGAAAACTGAATTTAAAACGAAGGAAATCATCACCATTTTGGCTCAAAAGTCGCAAATTAAAAGAATTCCGGGGAACCAAGTGGTGGCACTCGGAATGTCTCAAGAGGGGCTCACGATTCTGAGATTTTAAAGTCTTTCCAACTTTGACAAAGCCTTGCAGAGAATTTCTTGCTTGAGATTTGAGATGCAATTGAAGAAATTCTTCGAAAACTGATTTAAGTCGAGTGCAAAGCAAATTTTATGCTATATAGCTAACTAACAAACGCATTTCGCATTTTTACGTTTTCATTTTCCTTTTAAGGGGCATAGAAACATTTGTTTTAACAGATCGTCTTTTTTTATGTTAGTGAATGATGTGACGAGCTAGTCCTTCACCTGATGTTAAGCGCTACGGCCACCCATAACAGAACAGTGTGTTAACAATATAGGATTATTTACACATTACACACATTAAATGTAAAAGAGTTGCTATAATTAGTCAAGTTATTTACAATATTTAACGTCAAAAGAGTATTATTGAATAGTGTAATTGACTTGGATGGTTTGGTGACATGCCACCAGGTGGCGTTGTTGTCGACTGTCATGGCCGAAACTTGTTCCGTCGCCTCTTTAAAAAGGGCAGAACGTTGTTCAGTTCGTTCAGTTAGTCCTCGGCAGCGGAGTGAATAACACGAAAACTATTGCCGATATACTGTGAAACAGGAAACATATCTGGAGGTTGTTTATTAATTGTGCAGCAAATGTCTATGAAGCTTAGATAATAAGTATCACTTGGTACTTTGAGTTTCGCGCGACAATGCACTGCGCACATTATCCTGAGAATCAGCACAGTCTGGTAATAAGATTACTCGACTGTGAAATCAGATCATAAAGTCTTAATTGACCAGTAATTTCACTAGCTACAGTGCCTTTCAAATCGGAACGCACTACTGCTTGGCAGCAGAGTAACTGGCAAAGCGGTGGTACCTATACTTAGACGTACTTTGCAAGAAAGTCTTACCACCTAGTAAAAATAAATAAAGCAGATTTATTTTTTATCTATGTTCTGATCTCTTTGTACTAAGTTTATTGTATTTTAATGTAGTGTTGTGTGGTATTCTGAATAAATGTACTTTCTTTATTTATTCTTTCAAAAGGTAAGAAGCTTAGCCGATAAAAGTCGTACTCTGTGGCTCTAGACCGCGTCCGGCTAATGTCAAAGGCAAAGATTTTTATTACAAACTAGCTTCTGCTAGCGGCTTCGCCCGCGTGACCTATAGAAGACGAAGAAAAAATTTTTTCATGGATAACTCAACCACCCATTTCACCCTCTTAGGGACGGAATTTCGTAATACCTTTTCTTAGTGAACACACCCTCCAAATTTCAAGTTTGTAGGACCAGCGGTTTAGGCTGTGCGCTGATATATAAGTCAGTCAGTCAGTCAGGACTTAATTTTATATGTATACATTTGGAGAAATTGTGGTGAAATGTACCAAAAGCCACGAACTAAGATTTAATTCAAGCTATTTTTAGTAATTTTACAAGTCAAACTGATATCAGGTCCTTTTTTTTTTTACTTCAAACTTATCTGGTATTTGATCGCACTCTCACCTGATGGGAAGTGACGATGCGATCGAAGGTGTAGCATGCTAGTCAAGTAAATACCTATTCACTCTTCTCTTGAACACGCCCGGGTCATATTTCGCCGGTAACACAGACGCTGGCAGGGCATTCCATTCCTTTAAAACTACATTACTTAAAACTAATTGTACCAAGCATATAAAATTACAAAATCCCTAATGCCAAATATTATTAAAGTTAATACTACAATGATATAATAACTTAATAACTAATACTATATACTACTTACTACTACTACAATAAACAAAATTGGACTATATACTGGCCGTGATGATCTAAAAACAGTCTAATATTATTAGCAAACCATTAGGTACAGTATGTGAGTATGTAAAAAATGTTATCTTTCCCTCTACTGGCGCAAGCAATCCGGTAATGCAGAACAGAAAACTCCGGTCCAAAGCTTCAATTACACCTGTAAAGAAGAAGCTACAATTTTTTTTACAGTGATGGTTTTCGGTTAATTTTTGTATATTATTTATAACAATATATATATGTAATTTAAGACACAGTGATGTATAATTAATAATAATAATAACGCTCAACGATGACATACATAGATCCTGGACCCTAACTAGGATTTCCTGTATCTAGGGACCCAGAAAATACGAGGACCATGGGCCCATAACCACCCAGACCCAGAACAAGTATTTTCGCTTTTTTTGGCACACAAATATTTGTCCTGTCGCAGGAATCGAATCCGCCACCTCCGGGTTAATGGCCGACCTGCTCAACCACCACATTACAAAGGCTGTCTGTTTGATTATGTCTTTGTCAACGTCATTATTAACACAGACAGTTACATAAAAGCAGTGTAACTTTAGATCTTCTACGTTTTAAATTACAAAGATCGTTTTTTAAACACAAATTTTTGAACCGTTACTAACAAAAATATAAATAAAGAAGAGTTAAGACCAGGCTCACGAAAACTTATTGCCCACAACTGGGAATAGATAGCTCAGGCTGTACCTTGTAGTGTAGTGATCTATGGTATGGGACAGCCATTGGCAAGGCTTGCTCCTGTCCCACTCGCTTAGGTGCCTTGTAGATGAATAAATCTTTTAAAGAACGAGTACGAATCGACCGTAGCGGCTTGTTTAAACGACTTTTGTAGAGGAAATTAATTTTGATTTGAGATTTTTAATTTTTTCTAATCCAGACTTTATCTACTGAATGGAAGTGAAAAAAATGAGTTAGGATTTTATGTTAAAAAATTACATGAATAGCGAACAAGTGAACGGGGCAATGCTGCTAGCATGTTAGGTACGCTACCTACTGGTAGTGGGCTGGAGCATTTGGACTGTCATTTGGTCATCGCGGCCAGTCCAAATGTTTTTGTTTTGGTAGTAGTAGATAGTGTTTAGTATTAGTTATTATATCATTGTAGTATTTAAAAAATAAAGACAATTTTTTTATGTTTTGGCTCCACACTGTTGTGTATTTAGCCAGTGTCAAGTAATTGATAATTTATCAAATTAATGATATTTCACGCAAATATGTGTCAATTCACAGTCGAAATCCTCAAATCAAGTCATAGTCTAGTCAAAGTCATACTCCTAGTAAAGTAGCGGCAACTTTACTTGAAGTTTCTATGGAGTTTTGGAAACAAGACGAAAAGAAACGTTTTACCATCGTTATACCATTTTTCCACACTCACGCTTGTAATCTAGCACTTAACGAATAGAATGCCACCAATTTTATGCACTAACACTGAAACTAACACAAGTTTTGAAAAATAATACAATGCGGTGACGCAATCTTTTTTGCGTTGCCGCCAAAACCTAAAGGCAATTTGCCATGTAAAAAAAACAAGTGTACTTAAATATCACGGCTGCTCATCCACTATGAAAACAAAGGCTGTTTCATGGATGACACAATAATTTTGTAATTCTTGAATACACTGGTTTATTCTCGATATTTTACTTCAACCAACGTAGAAGAAAGTGCAAAGATCGAACTCACTTGCTTGCTTTTGGAAGTGTTTTCATAATAGTCTGTAGGGTCCGTAATTAGGGCACAGATTTTAAAACCAGTTTGCTGATGCGTAAATAAAAAATCCACTACACAACACCATATCGCGTGCGGTGCAAGGTCCAAATAAAATGCGCTTACAATTGGACATTTCGAATTTTTGACGCACACACGCTTTCTGATTGGTTGATTAATGTTCATTCATTAGATTTATCCAATAACAAACGGGAACTACGCAGGGGTATGCTGTAAAGCATACTGTTTTCGGGAAATAGTTATACGCGTTCATTTATTGATTTTTGGCTACTTACGTCTTCTACACAATGCTTAGAATTTAGTATGAAATTAATCACAGTTTTTATAACAGACGGAAGCAAATGTAACACATTTAATCTAAACCTTTGCAAAAAAGTAACATATATGTAGAGCAAAATTATAGAGAAACAATGAGAAGGTGGTAGGACTTTTCTGCAAAGTTCGTCTAGGTAGGTATCACCGCTTTGCCAGTTATTCTGCCGCCAAGCAGTAGTGCGCAAGCACTACACTGTGTTCCGGTTCGAAGGGCAGTGTAGCTAGTGAAATTACTGGGCGAATGAGACTTTATGACCTGATCTTACAGTCTAGTAATCTTATTGCTAGACTGTGCTGATGTCTTAGGATGATGTGCGCAGTGCAGTGTCACGCGAAACTACACTTGAGTTGCAACTGATATGGGCAGTCGTGTCGCTTATCATCAGGCGAGCGACTCACGTCATGTCATTTCGTAACATTAAAAAAAAAGGTAGATTTGGATTAATAAAGGCAAATTCACAAACACTATTTGTGGGCAAACAAATAAATTTACTGCATAGTTTTAAAGATTTAAATTATAATATTAATTAAATATAGACAATGACGCTTAGCATGAGGAATGTTTATCATGCGCCACCAGAGTATTGTCCACTTTAACGTGACAACGGAAATGCGCTTTATCACATATGCCATATGGCTTATTTTACCAAAATACCTCATATTTTAGTAACACAAACATTTCATTCCCAAAGTTTCCCGTTCACAGCTGTTATTACAACGTCATTGTGCCCTGCAACAACCAACAAACACTGAATAAGCCGATTCTGATATGAATATTTCACAGAAAAAGGTTCAGCTCTCAACAAAATATTACCACATATGCGCGTAAATCCCGGCGAAGTGACTGTGTAATAAATAATAACGGGTGGGAAACCAGACGTGGGGTTTATTTTATTTGGAGGGGTAATATTTTCAGTGAGCGGACGCGCGAGAAATGGCCGAACGCCGAGATTGCGCGGGTACATTTATCTCGGACGTTGAGGCTTAATAGCTTGGTAGATAGCAAAATCACCTCATCTGATAGTAGTAACCTTTGCTAGTGGAAAAGTTACACTATAACTGCCAAGCTGAGAGGGTTAAAAATTTATAAGGTTTACGCAGATAGTTATTGCGAAGGTCATTTTAACTTTATCCGTTAAAAGAAAAAAAAAACTCAGAGAAAAACTTTATCGATTATAGGTTGTTTTATGATATAATACTAACTCGTCAAAGGAGTTTTCGCCAATTTGGTTGGTTTGTTTTGTAAGTAATTGCTTACATACATACCAAATATTCCTGTCAAGTATTATCAAAATTGGCCGCTATGTGGTCCCACGTCTCGAACTCGAACCTCACGACTCGACCTTATATTTCAACAACCTTTTGACTAATTTTGCTCATATTTTACATATTTGTTTGGAATTAGGTACCAAATATTTCTTACAATAATTTAAGCATAATTTATTCGCTCAGTCAATAATTACAATATGGTTTTATTATACACTAGCGGCCCGCTCCGGCTTCGCACAGGTATAAAATATATAGCCTATGTCATTCACTGAAAAAATTATTAAAATCGATCCAGTAGTTTTGATTTATTCATTACTGCCCGTGGCCCGCACGCGTTAAATTTAGAGTAAAACAATCCTTCTTTCTCTAAACCATGAAGATTTCCTGCTATCTTTGTAATATCTAAATTCATACACTACATTTACTTATTTACTTTTTACATGTTATTATACATAAAAACTTCCTTTTCAATCACTCTATCTATTTAATAAAACCGCATCAAAATCCGTTGCGTAGTTTTAAAGATTTAAGCATACATAGGGGTATCTAATCTAGCTCATAATAGCTCATCTCTTACAAGGTTTCCCAAAATCTTGGAATCGTAGAAAATTTAGACACTCATCATGAGGAATATTGACATTTGTGAGGCTCGGAGTTCAAGTGGTTATTAAACAAATACAGCCCTAAACTAAGTCTATAGACATATAAAGTCAATGAACTCGGGAATCTCGGCACGTGCGGGGTTTCACGTAGATACATACTGTGGGCTTCGCAATTAGTCAATTTCAACGCCTACAGAAGGTAAATGTTCGGACTGGGTGAATGTAGTTATGTCAGCCTAAACACTGGGTAAATCTGAAGGTCCGAAAAAATTGATAGGGAATAATGATGAATTTTGGAACTGTTTAGAAATTAATATTGCACTAAAATAAAACTGTGAGTTTTTATTTTTGAAGTGTAAAATCTTTGCAGATGCTTGACTTGGAGAGTAAGCTAGTGAATGCGAAGCGAACGGAAGTTAAAGTTTGTTCACGTAAATCTCCATTGTCAACATAACAAAGTTATTTTTTTATTATAATTTTGATATGTCCGGTAAAATCCGTCCAGTGGTTTGAGTTGTGCTTTGATAGATCACTATGTCAGTCAGTCAGTCAGTCACCTTTGAGTTATATATATTTAATAGAAATAATAAATTTGAGTGCAGTGATGGCAAAATTGTCAATGGTAATAGCAAAACTATGATAAGCATCCAAAGTGGCGTTTTATGGAAGAAGACTGTGTTCAGCAGTAGATGTCTAACGGCTGTTTAAATTAAAAACAAAATTTTATATATTTACAGCACCTGTGAATATTGTGTATTATGTACCAAAGTTTTAACTTGATCACCGAAAACTGATACCAAAATATTACTTAACGGAATAAACTTAATAGTATTAACTATCCAGATATCGAACTTGGCCCCGATATAAGTATCAGGTAAGTCTGATATCAGATCTCGTATCACATTAGTATTCTACCAACGGCACTACCTCAAAACGAGGGTAGATACCGAGATTATGTCTTTGAGTGCTAAATGTATAAACAGTATGGACATGAACGTCTTTCATATTTTGTTCATTAAAAAATACATACCAATACACTATTTCAAATATTTCCTTTATATTAAATGGTAATAATATAAATAATATCAGTTTAATATACCTACATACTATATATTTGTTCAATTTAAAGATAGACGAGGTGACCAAGTGCAGACAAACACACACACGCACACGCACGCTCTCTCTCTCAAACACACCCTCCCCCATACCCCCACTCTCACTCTCTTTCTTTCTCTCTCACACACACACACACACACGTGCTGCTTGACTGCGCGAGCGACTGCGCGCTCTGTTTATTCAATTATGGTACATAAAAAAAACTGGTCTAATAAAATTATAGTCTCCATAGCTGTCGAGTGTCTATAATGATGTAGTTTCTGATTCTGTAGATAAAGGAATTCCTCAGTAATGGTTAGAAAATATAATGAAATATTATCTGGGCCCTTCATTTATCCATTGATCAGTGATTTGTGATTTATTCGGTGATTATAATTTTTTTATATACTGCTCTTACTGTTAATGTATTCACATCTCTGGAAGTAATACGAGCCCGTCAAAGCGTATACCTATCCGATACGTTAGGTTTGAACAACTCTATGCATATGCAATGACGGCTTTGGACCGTTATTAGGTGAGGTTGTTCGATTTTTTAAAATAGGAAACCGCCGTGTGATTTGAAAAGAACGTAAAGGTATTGGATGCGGTTTTGTTTGGAATGTTTGGGTCAGTTTGACTGAACTTTTTGCGGCCAAATGTAATGAACGTTATTCTTATAATTTTTGAGATATACTTAGAGATTAGGAACTTAGAGATATAAGTATATCTCCCTCCCTACATGAAAATAGAAAGTAACTCTTTACGTTTCGTTAATTTCTAATGGAGGGGCAAGAGTGATGGAGCTAAAGAAGTTTTACTTCAGTCGTGTGGTCTTAAACAGACTCGTCTTTTTAATTTATAATATTGGGTCGCTCGGAACTCTATTGTAATGTAAAGTTTCGCGTGACACTGCACTGCGTATGTCACCCTGAGATATCAACACAATCTAGTAATAAGATTACTAGACTGAGATCAGAGGGTGATTATGAAACTTTGATTGCAATGCAAAAGGAGAAATTTCCCTACTAAATATGCACATAAACTGCGTATTAAAACTGTCAATTTCTTACATATTTGTTTTTCTATTGCAATCAAGTTACGTGATCGCCCGGAAGATCATAAAGTCTCATTGCCCAGTAATTTCATTAGCTACAATGTCCTTCAAGCTGGAACACAGTAGTGTTAGCACACTACTGCTTGGCGGTAGAATAAATGCCAAAGCTATGGTAATGGTACCAAATCAAACGAACTATGCAACAAAGACATACCACCTAATTAATTATTCTTCCCTTGACTTCTGATAATATGATATACTTACTACCTTACTATACTAGTACCTTGACCAACCACCAACACTAAAAAATATCTTACCATAATGTTCAATTAATCAATCAGAGTTCAATTAATCAATCAATCAATCAATCAATCAATCAATCAATCAAATGTTTATTTGCTATAACACAATTTTCAAGAGATGTTAACATAAGTTACTTAAAATAATTAGACATTTTGTGTTCAACCTGCATGCAAGTGTGCAAATATTAAATAATATTATTGTTACAGTACATTTGGAATTCCTTAACACTATAAAATGCGTGTTGTAACAACCAGTCATACAAAGTTTTATTAAATAGTTTGCCCTTAAATTTTTTTTGTCATTAGGTATACAATTCAATTAACATGTGTGTGGCGAATAAACACAACAGCGATACAGAGAGCGATATTTGGCATTAAACATTGCAGTTAAAGTGCGCATCTATACAGCAGCTTCTTTTCAAACAAGCAATGTATCGCGTTAATCCATCCGATAACTCTATAATTTTTTGACTGGCCCGATAGCTCAGTTGGTAGTAGCCCTGCCTTCTAAGCTAAACGTTTGTCTGATGAACATTGAAGTTTGTTCTGTATTTGGGTGTTATATTGCATTCTATCTATATATTTACAAATAAAAAGTATCTAAGTATTGTATCAGTTATCTGGTTCCCATAGCTTTGCTTAGTTTGGGGCTAGATGGCGCTGTGTAAAATGTCCACGAATATTTATATTTGTATCATTTATATAATGTTTCTTGTAATTCTATTCCTACCTATTATTGTGTTAGAGCTATTATTGCTTTGAAATCGATTTTATGGCGAGTGATCTAGGCGAAGACGAGCAGGTATGAATAATAGGATTTCTGTTGATTAATTTACATCCTCCCATTAAGAGCGTGAGCAGACGAGGTATAGTCCTCGGGGTAATTTTTTGTTCGCCAAAATAGATGGCTTAGAACTGTACCGCATGAGCCACGCGAGTGATAGCACTGCATTCAAAATATCCCTTGAAAAACGGAAGACAACAATGGACTGGATATAAATACGTGGGAGTCCAAAAGAAGGAGTCTGAAAGAAATAAAAGAACATGCTAGAACGGATTAAACGCGCGCAGCGTATTTTAGTCCGCGGTCAGTGAACCCAGTACTTCCTTTGTGGTCTTCACCTTTTTTTTACATTACAATACGTTATCTTAGAATATTTGCTTCCATCCTTCAATATACTTCCAGCAGAAAAATTATCATACATGGTGTGCGTTGAGTCCATGGCCAGTCCCCGTAGGACATTTTTTGACTAGTGGGTGATTTTTGTCCGACAAAAGTGCCTCGTCTGCTCAAGGCCTAAACCGGTAATCTTGATTCACAGTCCGGTTGTATACCTAAGCACTAACAAGATCTAAGCTAGGACATGTAATCTAAATTAGCTGCATCTTGGACGGCCGAGTCTAATCTAGGTCACATCCTACCACAGGGATGCTCAACATTTTAAATCCAGGCCTGCATTTTTTATTTGTGAGGATTGATTTTATAGGCCCACTTTATGAGTGTGATGAATGTGTAGGTAAAAAAAAATACGGGATCCGACAGATACAGGAAGCAAGCAGCCGTTCAAAGTGATGCTCTATGGGAGAGGCTTATTATGGTCAGCAGTGGACGTATTCAGGCTGACATGGGGTCAAAAATTTACGAATAAAAAAATCTATATTAAAAAGAAATATAAGACAGTTTATAAGACTAACGAAAATTAAAATTAACTTATATTACAGAGCCCTTTTTAAAATTGAAATATGTTCGCTAATTTAAGTTACATTCTTACACTAATGTTAATTAATCGATAATTGTTTAGAGTTACGGTATCACGAGCTTAATCTTAGTGAGACCGACATACGTCCTTGTACTACTTGAGTGTAACGTAAGGTAAGTATATAATATACAAAATTCTTTATTGTGTACTAAAATCTAAAGAAAATGTACATCCTTAATACCTATGTATTAAAGTAAACATTGTAAAATAATTAATCAAGTAATTCCTTGTACAGCTTTTGGACATAAATTATGATTTCACTTTTTGGATTAAAAAAAATCATTCTAATTTATGAAATTCTCTTATCACAGTTTGACACAAAACTCCTCCGAAGCGGCTTGACCGATTCTTATGAAATTTTGTGTGTATATTCAGTATGTCTGAGAAAAAGTTGTAGTCTATATTTCGGCATCACTGTAACTGTTTTTTATTACCACGTGGGTAAAGCCGAAGGGCGCATCTAGTATAAGAGCTGTAATTATTTAAAAAGCCGTTGGTCTTCCAAAATATATAAATATATAATACGCAGCCAAATAACAAGTTTAACTTAAAGCGGCCTTGCGGACAAACATGTTATTACCTCTGTGATGCGGGCCACAGTGGCATAAAATGAATATCCTTAGCGGGCCTCAGTTTGTATCTGTTGTAGTCCGCACAATAGCTTGGTTGTGAATTCAGGTGCGTTAGTTACTTAGCTAGCTATTTAATTCAATAATGCCGCTAAAACAACACTATTAGGAATTAATGGAATTAATTATTTATAATATAGAATGAATTAAACCTTTGGAGAAAATCCGAGTAATGACAGTGAAAAAAAAACGAGTGTGCTTTAGACCACACGACTGCAGTATAACTTTTTTGTTTAGCTCTGTCTATCGGCTAGTATAACTTTATTTTTGCTTTGTTTAATGTTAATGTCGCCATTTTGACAAATGTTAATTGCCATTTTACCGGATATGCCAACATAATAAAATAAATATATATAACTCAAAAGTGACTGACTGACTGATTGACATAGTGATCTATCAACGCACAGCCCAAACCACTGGACGGATCGGGCTGAAATTTGGCATGCAGGTAGATGTTATGGCGTAGGCATTCGCTAAGAAAGGATTTTTCGAAATTCCACCCTTAAGAGGGTGAAATGTGTGGTTTCTTTTTCTCATAAGCCACGCCGCGGGCGAAGCTGCGGGCAGAAGCTCGTACAAAATATATGTATATAATATATATATATGCCATAGCTTGACAGTCTCTGTAGTGTGGTAGTTGAGCAGGTTGTCTCATAATCTAAGGGTTTGATTACCGGACAAGAATTTGAGCACAGAAAAAAAGCGCAAGTGATTGTTGGTGTTGTGGTACCGTGGACTTCGTAGTTTCTGGGTCCCTATATACAGTTAGGGTCCCAGGATCTATGTATGTGATCGTTAGGATTTTATTTTATGTTATTAATATTTATAATCACTACACTTAGTAGCCGTTTTGGTGATCGGAGTAAAATAATGTAATTCAGACCGAGTGAAATGCAACCTACTCATGCATTTGGATACGTATTCTTTTAGGCGAAAAGATGAGAAAAGGGGTGTATAGAGCAAGCCACTCAAATTACGCAAACGTAACTTTAAAATCCAAGCCAACCGACACAGACCTTGATAACATAAGACTTTGCTCCACAGCCATATAAGCTTTGTAATACGACGGTTTCTACAGAATAATATAAAATGTACTGTCATGTCGAGCGTTTCTCAAAATTGGTTTATTGCGACTTGTGAAGATTTAACTTTATGGCAAAGGCAAACGTAGATATTCATTAACATAGAAGTCATGATTACAAAAATGAGGAATTAATCGCACGACATCCACGTTAAAAAGTTAGTTCAAAACCAAAACCCAAAATGCACACAAGCAAAGTCGCGATCAACAGCTAACACATAAATTTTTTTTTGAAAGGAGTCATCTATGTGAGCTTTTTTGTTTAATACGCAATTCAACATGATTAATGAATTAGCTCATTTCATGAATTTATATCATCTAGAAGGCACTGCATTCAATCTATTATGACTTTCGCGTATATATTATTACATTTTTTTTATTTTGTTTCAAAAATCATATGAAAAAAAAATGTTTGAATTCTTTGATGTTCGTAATGTCATGACTACGGGTTCCGCATAAAATCAGTTTTTTAAGGTCACGCGTTGACCTCAATCTTATGCTGAGTCTGTTTGCACATAACGTTACATCTGTTAATTTGTCTATTTTTTCTTTCGCTTTTATAATTGCGCCCCGCTGTTTCACCCGCGGATAAAAAGTATTTTAAGTATTTGCTCATCCCACGGGAAAATTTCACTTATCCGGGATAAAATGTAGCCTATATGTTAATCTAGTGTATAAGCTATCTTGGTACCGAATTTCATCCAAACCCATTCAGCCGTTTGAGTGTGAAGAAGTAACAAACATACATACAAACTTTCGCCTTTATATTAGTGTGATTAAGGTTTAGTGACATAAGCAATATAACTTAAATATGTGAGTTACGATTAGAACAAGCCCGTGCGATAGGCTGTGTGACCTACGTGAATGACTGTTCGAAGTAGACAGCCGATATCACGACCCAGGGTCCACGGCGCCAGTATTGTTTAATACTAAAATGGGAATATTTTGATAACATCTCACGCGATGGGAAGTGACAGTGTTATCTTAGGTGGAACACGTTTGCCCATGAGATGCCCATTCACTATAGACTTGAAGAAGCCCTGGTTATACCTGAGGAATAACTGATGCTGGAAGAGCATTCCGTTCTACTTTCCTTCCTCTTTCCTTCCATAGCTACGTAAGAATGCAAAGAATCAGCAAGCCTTGTAGTTCTGTAATGGAAACTTGATGACGGGATTTGCTGATGAAGGTCATACGCTCCAGAATTTAACCTGTAGAAATTTAAAATTATTATGGCTAATTCCAAATATAAAACCTTTATGTTATTTTATAATGTTGGTGGTCTAGAATGTAATATGTTGGGAGCGTAGGTTCAGATCCTACCGACTGCGCCATGTTAATATCTTAAATAATTTAATAAAATAAATGCTTTAAATTCCACTTATACTTTACTTTATTTCAAAGAGTAAATAGAAAAGAAAGTATCAAAGGTTGACCATACACTATATGAACTTATTATAAAAGATAATATAACTAATAATAGATTTAAACAAACACTAATCACTCTATCTTTTTACGTATATCTGCGATCACATTGCGCGTTGCTGTTTTTATTGCCGCAGTTAATGATGAAGCATTGAGACTTTAGAATTTTCGGCAAGAAAGCAATTAAAAATTTAATTCAAATTAAACCTTTGTTATTTGTGCAGCTAATCCCATTTTTTACCCCCACCTAGCAGCGGTATTACAAGCTTAACGTAAATGTTGTTGAAGGAAATGTTAGTAGGGAAAAAACATGTCCATCTCGGATACTTTTTTAACAGAGTGACTTTCATATCGACGCAACCTGGTTTGAATCTGGGCTGTACACAAGTTATGTGCTAGTTGCAGCATGGTGGATTATAGCTTAGCTTAGTTTCTATCTCTCTCGAGAAAGAGAGATCTTTCTCTCTCGTTCTGTCTTTCTCTGAGGAGCTGACGGTACTATAATAAACAATCTACTTCAGCCTTTTCGTTTCATTACTTTATAAGTGCCATTTAATTCTATATTTTTTAGTAAATTCTTCATTAAAATTTCCATTAAACTTTGCTTCCAACTTTGCTTTTATATTTTCTCAACACTTCAACAATGGTGACGTCACTCAAACTGAAATAGTAAATGAAATGTCGTGGAATGCAATCTGAGAGTGCTAGCAGAAATATTGCGCCGTGGAATCGGGAAGTTCGTATTATTGTCGGAATATTCGATGCTTTTTAAATAAGCAAGTTGAAATGGTAAACTGATGGGAAGAAAAGTGAGCAGACTAGTGACAAGGTTGTCTGGAAGATATCGCTCCGAGCGATAAGACCACCCATTGTTACATTTTGGTTAAGCTTGTTCAATATTTTTGAAGTGGTGTTTCAATAAAGAGTTCATCTATCTATCTATTTATCATGAATCGGAATACGCACTGTATTACCCGCTCTTCTAGGTTAGGTGGACCGATGACCAGGGGGCGGAACTTTTATTGCATTGCAACAAGAGAAATTTAGTTCCTAACTTGAAAACTTTCATAGCACATAAACTGCGCATTGAAACTGTCAAATCCATATACATTTGTGTTTCTATTGGTTGCAATTAAGTTACGTGATAGCTGGTCAGAATCACGGAGAGCCGATGGATACAAGAAGCATGCAAATCAAAGTGGCGCTCTGTGGGGAAGGACCAGTTGCAAAGGCAAGTGGTGGCAGTGAAGGCAGTTGATATCTTCAGGTTAACGATGATGATGATTCAATGAAATGACGGTGTGAAGATCACAGGAAATGTCCTGTGAAGTTTTGAACGTTAACAGACGTTTTAAAACCTATATGATCCTAATTCGTGATTTCTGTATAATATGCACGCAGAAATCACGAAAAAATATCCTAATTCGTGTATATCATTATGTAAACGTAGAAATCACGAATAAGGATCATATAGTCTGGGTTGTAAAACGTATGTGTGTTCAAATCTTAATTGGGAAGTTGCTTTTTTAATGTCTTTTTAGAATGACGTTGGAATAATGACAATACAAAACGTTAGTTTTCTTTGCCGTAGTCAAGTAAAAATTCTGCCCAGTGTTAGGTATTACAATTATTTTTGCGCATATGGTTATTAAGCGTATTGATTGTTTCGCGTTTTGGTCCTTCTACACCATTGACTATAAATCCACTTAGTTCAACACTATAATCCCTTATTACGTACGTCATTATGCGTCTAAACTATTAAAAACAATTGAACTGCGCATTTTGAATCTCACGGAAACACATTTCTTTTGTTTTGTCTTTTCTCATGGCTAAATGGTTGCACGGATTTTGGTAAAATTTAGTATGTATATAGTTTGACTCCCGGAAAAGTAGGATACTTTTACTAGGTGATAAGAATTTTCTGCAAAGCTCCACCGCTTTACCAGCTATTCTGCCGCCAAGCAGTAGTGTGCAAGCAGCACTACTTTGTTCCGATTTGAAGGGCATTGTAGCTAGTGAAATTACTGGGTAATTGAGACTTTATGATCTGATCTCACAGTCAAGTAATCTTATTACCAGACTGTGCTGATGTCTCAGGATGATGCACGTAGTGCAGTGTCTCGCGTAACTTTTTATTTTAGAGTTCCAAGTGACGCTGTTCTGTTATGGGCAGCCGTCTTGCTTAACATCAGGTGTACGACTAGCTCGTCACATCATTCCCTAACATGCAAAAAAACTTAAGTTTTGTTACGATAATATATAGATTTTTACCAGCGCAAAGCCGCAGGCAGTAGCTTGTAATTCTTAACAGTGCCTTTATTTATTTCCATTTCGATTAAAAGCATTCAAAAAGCTATTAATAATTAACGATCAATTAACCTTGTACCAGGCAGAATACTTAAATTACGTTGCTTAATTAGTAGGCAGTAATTACAGTTTGGAATTGTTATCTAGTGTTACTACAGTTAAAACCAGCATGGGTAAAGTTTCTGTCGCTTTTATAGGTAAGTAGGAAATGATCCCACAGTGATTTTCTTTTTTCCAAAACGCTTAGTTGAGGACTCCACTAATATTAATCTAGAATTAATCTAAATGAAGTATAAATAAGGTAAATATTTTTTAAAGGTTTTTATGAAGTAAAACTTCTTTACGCGCTTTTGACTTGGGGAGTAAGTTGGAGAATGCGAGGCGAAAGGAAGTTGGTTTACGTAGATCTTCATTGTCCATTTTTTTGTATTATAAATTTGGTATATTTGGTAAACTGACATTTTACAATTATCAATATAGCGACATTAATATTAAACAAAGCAAAAACAGAGTTATACCGGTCGATAGATAGATAGATAGATAGATAAACTAACGAGTTTATCTATCTATCTATCTATCTATACATAATATGTACATAACGAATAAAAACAAAAACTATCGAATGTGCTTCGGCTCAGCATATATAGCTAGTCATCAGATATATTTATATGTCATATAGTATAGTAGTATCACACTTCACACTAATATTATAAAGGCGAAAGTTTGTCTGTGTGTATGTGTGTATGTTTGTTACTCCTTCACGCTCAAACGGCTGAATGGATCTGGATTCATTTCAGTACCAAGATAGCTTATATACTGGATTAACATATAGGCTACATTTAATCCCGGAAAAGTGAAATGCTCCCGTGGGATGAGCAAATAAATAAAATACTTTTTATGCGCGGGTGCAACCGCGCAACTAGTATTAAATATGTAAGTAATTGTGATGTCGAAAAGGGCTCAAGCCAGCATGCTGATGATAGCATTTTCGTGTATGTTTTGTGATTTTCAGGCTTATTTATTTACGTTGCCTACTACATTAAGCTATCGTCTACAAGAGAAAAAGACGACCTTCCCCAGCTGAAGTACTTCAACTGTACATATTGCCCGAGAGTGTATGCGCCTATCTGCGCAACCGATGGCAACACATATCTCAATGAGTGTAGGCTAAATTGTAGGAACTTAAACCGAACTATCGACAAACAGGAAAAGGTTAAAAGGTGAGACGGCACATTTTTGACTGGCCCGATAGCTCAGTTGGTAGTAACCCTGTCTTGTGAACTGTGGTTGTGAGTTCGATTCCCACCCAGAACAAACATTTGTGTGATGAACATAGGTGTTTTTTCTGTGTCTGCGTGTTATATTGTATTCTATGTATGTATTTACAAACAAAAAGAATTTAAGTATTGTATCAGTTATCTGGTTCCCATAATATTAGCTTTGCTTAGTTTTGGGGCTAGATGGCGCTGTGTTAGATGCCTATATACATTATTATTATTATTTGACAATAGAAAAAAGGTGGTTGAGCAAGTCAGCTCATAAACTGGAGGCGGCGGGTTCGATTCCCGCAGCAGGACAAGTATTTGTGCACAGAAAAAAGCGCATATTATACTTGTTCTGAGTCTAGGTGTTGTTGGACTATGGTCCTCGTAGTTCCTGGGTCCCAGATACAGGCAATCCTAGTTAGAGTCCAGGATCTATGTATGTGATCGTTGGGCGTTATTATTATTATAACTTACGAATATATTTTTTTTGTTTTCAGAGTAGGACCGTGTATAGAGAAGTATAGAAGAAATTGGATAGATTAATGCTTAAAATTAAATGTTAAAGGATTTATTTTATGTCTATATATTTATGTGGTATTTTTTATGTTCGCTATCTTCTTCATTACGTGGTGAAATAAAGAAGATTCGAAACGAAGCTTTTCTCATTAACTGAAGTTGTAGTGAAAGAGACACAGGGTCTGTTTTTCACTATTCAATATTGGTCAAGTATTTTTTTATAACATTTATTTACTTCAAACTTTTCTAGCATTTGACCGCGCTCTCACCTGATGGGAAGTGACTATGCGATCGAAGGTGTAGTATGCTAGCCAAGTAAATACCTGTTCACACTTCTCTTGAACACGCCCGGGTCATTTTTCACCGGAAACATGCGCTGGCAGGGCATTCCATTTCCATTCCTATTGTGCTGGAGGCCTGTTCAGTAGTAGACATCCTGCAATCACGTAACTTGATTGCATCCTATACAAACACAAAATTGTATGGATTTGCCAGTTTCAAAACGCAACGTCTGTGCCTAGTTACTATGGAAATTTTCTAATTTGGAATGAAATTTCTCCTATTTGCAATGTAATCAAAGTTACGTGATCACCGCCCAGAAAGTGAAAGTAACTAAAAAAATCAATTCTATTCAAATTTTTTCAATTCAAAAAAATTTTAATTATTCACAAAAATATTGTGCGTGCATTCGCTACTACGGCATACTACGAAAATAAGGCTTTGTAATGAAAAAAGCACTGAAAAACCATAAATACATTACCATGCAAAATTCTTACTATTTTTGTATGCTGGAAAAGTAATATTTTTTTCCCTGTCCCCTCTCCTAAACATTGGTATTCGAGTCTAGTCCAAGCTAATGATCAGAGCGGCGTCACGTAGGTATAGCCTGCTGGAATTCATAAGTTCTTTCAGAAATGTACGTTTGCAATTAAAGTATTCTATGCCCTCAAGTATTCTGACGCTGGTAGTTAAATGGAAATTGAAGCAGATTTGGTTCTATGTAAAAAATAAAAATAGTAAGTAAGTAAAGTTTTAAATAAAATTAATTACGTAAAAGCTTGTCTTTAAAAACTTTTACTTTTTTTTGTTTGGTTATGGCTCCACACTTTTGTGTATTTAGCCAGTGTCAAGTAATTGATAATATTTCAAGTTAATTAATATCATACAATGTCTCAATTCAAGTCAAATCACAGTCCAAGTCATCAAGTTAAGTCATAGTCTAGTCTAGTCAAGTCATACTCCTAGTAAAGTGGTGGCAACTTTACCAGAAGCTTCTATGGAGCTTTGGAACCTACACGAAAAGAAACGTTTCACCATCATCACACCACGTTCCCACACTCATGCCTGTAATTCAGCACTTAACGAATAAAATACCACCAATTTTATGCACAAACACTGAAAATAACACAAGTTTAGGAAATTAATACAATGCGGCGACGCCATCTTTTTCGTTTTCCCACCAAAACTCAAACTTTTTAAAAGTATATTATTCACCCTCATTTGTGTAGCATTACGTCCAAGTCGTTTCGTGTAACCCTCAGGGTAACATAGTTTATGGTATACATATCTCTGATTAAGAAACTCTGTCTTATACTAAGTTATTTCTAACTTATACTACTCAGGGGTGATGTACCAAATTAAAAGTTTTGTTTGAGTTACTATTTTTCGAATATACGTAGGTAATATCGAGAATTTATTAATTTGTGCCACCTTAGTCCCGTGATGTCTTAGACGACCTACATATGTTTTGTATGGTACGCCACGTGTATGGCGTCCCATACAAAACGTACCTGGCACCATCTCATGTCTCCAGCACGGCATAATAGCGTCGGGGCTGCGGCTGAACAAACGCAAATGAAAAAGCGGCGCAAATATGCGCAGATCAGTGCAAATCACGATTTTTTTGCGCTGGCCGTAGAAACACTAGGCCCGTGGTCGTTCGACACAAAATTTTTTAAACCAATTTCTACTAGATTAGTCTTAGCCTCGGAGGATCCCAGTGCTGGCACATACTTTGCTAAGAAGCTTAGGTCCGTATTACAGAACGATGCTCAGTCATCGATCGGTGCTCAAGCAGAGATCATTCATAAAGTGATCAATTAGTGAATGAAAGCTCTGCTTGAGCACCGATCGATGACTGAGCATCGTCCTGTAACGGACCTTAGTCTTGTGATTCAGCGAGGTAATGCTGCCAGTATAACAGTATAAGTAACAAGGAGATACATATAACATCACACAACTTACACAACCCTGCTAGGGCATAGCAAATAAAGAAAAGAAAGTACTAACTAAGTTTACTAAATAATAAAATGTTGACTATGGAAATCCCGAAGAATAAATGTAAGTAGAAATATATCATACTCATATATAGTAACTCAGTATTCTGAATATTCTCAGTATTCTGGGAACCTTACCACGCGTGGTGAGTTGGATGGTATATTTATTTTATAATTAATGCTTTTTTAGTTAAGTTGAATTTATTTTAATTTCAAACTGTTATCTTAATAAACATAATACCAATCTATATTATAAAATAAAATAAAATTTTTAGTTGACCATGACTATTTATTTATTGTAAATTTTTATAAAGAATGAATGTTTAGTGCTATTATATATTTTTGGTTTAAAATGAAAAAAATCTACAGTTTTCATTTGTTCCATTTTTTAAAAATAAGTTGGTTGAATTTCTTTTATTGTTTGATTGAAAATAAAACTACACGCCGCATAGGAGTTACACTTAGTCGTAAAACTTTGTAGGCGGACGGCGCTAGTGGTTCAATTGAGGTGGCATCTATGCGGCAGTAGTGACTGCAAACAGCACAACAATGTAGCGGAGCGACTATTGTATTCTATGTATGTATTTACAAACAAAAAGTATCTAAGTATTGTATCAGTTATCCGGTTCCCATAGTACAAGCTTTGCTTAGTTTGGGGCTAAATGGCGCTGTGTACACATATTACTATTATTAATTTTTTACCTAAGATAGGCCCACATTTTACCACTGTCTCATTTGATGGTGGTAAGTAACGACGCGGTCGATGATGGTACATGCTGGCCTATAGTAGATACCGGTTTACTCTTGCCTTGAAAACTGTCAGATTATATTTTCAGAAACAAAGACGCTGGTAAGTTGATTCATTCCTTTGCAATAAATGTTGAGGCGCTTCGTTGCGTAAACGCTTTGTGCGGATTAGAGGAATGCCCACTATATGCGGATTTTTGTGCGTCATGTTGTGCGGTGGTACAAAGGACACGGGGAATTAAGCTGAGCAGTTATCGCACACTGTTTCTATCAAGTACTACAGCCTAGAATAAATAAAAGTACAAGAAGAAGTGCAGTGTCTATTACAAGTAGGTACAACCACGACCACAAGTCTAAGTAAATGTAAACCTAGGCACAATTAAAGCGCGGCATTCCTTTAGCAGTCTTGCTGATTGCTTAGGTATGTCCAGAGCTCAAATAAGCTTGAAGGAACAACGTAAACTTCTTACGAATTGAAAACTATGAAGCTAAGAAAATGCTACTTTGAACATCACAAACTATGCCCCTGAGGAGGAATAGGACTTCCTTTATGCTGAGGAAAATAATGCGCTTGGAAGGAAAATGGGATAAAATAGTATTTATGTACCGTTGTATTATTTTTTAGAAGAAATGAGTGACATTAAATAAGTGGAAAACTTAGTACAAATTTTCTGAACTTAGTAGTTTTCTCCAGTTTTAAAACTTTTTGGCCAAACTACCCCTGAGCAACGTAATATTTTATGGACGCAGCCGTTTCGAACATTTAGTAGAATAAAACGTGGCCTATGTACATCCTAACATGTAACTATATTGTACTGATATGTTTTACCCTAAATTAATTTAATCACTTTGTTTGACCCAATACAAAAATAATATATATATACATATCTTTTTGCTATTTTTATACTTTAAGAATAGTTATCAGCATAAAGCAAGATAATAGTAAAATGCATCATAGAAAACATACTTTTTACAGTGTTTGAAACTTATGATTCTAATTTTTGCCTATGTACATTTTGGCCATCAAAGACAGAACTTATTGTTCCTATGTGATATAGGCGGTCTGCCTTACTAGGTATTTTATAAATTTGGCAACAAGGTAGTAGATATATCCTATTTATGTTTCTAGCAGACAACAGCTATAAATTCGGTAGCTGCGTTTTTATTTTGTTGCGAGCTTTGCACTTTTGGATGAAAATATTGTATCCGACCTCATACGAGGGTAAAATGCGAACGAAAAAGGTAGCACTAGAATAACGTACAGCGAGCTTTTTAGTAATATTTTAGTTTTGCAACGTGAAAATTTGATTAGATCCTTTCCATTTTTAAAATTAGGTACAGATTTTGGGAATGTATTTTTGGGAGAAAATTTAACGAATAAAATCTAATGTTTTGTAAAACCTTGGACAAATTTGAACGTTATGTCGGCAATCGTGAATGACCACTAGCGTTCATTTCTGAATATAAATATAGTAACAAAGCTTCTAAAACTTACAATTATGTAAACATTACTGAATAAATATATTATTGATTGATTGAATCAATTCAACGGAGTAACGTCTGTTGGAGGTAGATTTAACAATCGTCATTAGAAATTACTTCTAGCACCAGTCAAAGGTCTGAATTTTCTTTGGCCGTGTCGTTTGAAACCACTTCAAGATTGCCGCAAATTTTTCCAGTACCTAAATTTTTTTAAAGCAATTCTAGCACCAAGTGCAGTGGATATCATTTGAAATGAAATGAAACGATATTTATTTTCGGAAATAAAAAATAGGTGACCACCTAAACAGACATCGTAGCTTAAGAAATTTAGAGCTACATCAAATATACATACTTAAAAACTTGGATTTATATTTTTCGATATTAAAACTGTGTACTTTTTGATTTGATTTGAAACTACTAGCGGCCATTTTGGACGTGAGCTTTATTGCTTCTCTCTAAAAGCTTAGTTTCGTGCCCTTTGTGCATATACATAGTCTTTGTGAATGAAATGTATAAAATTAAAATACAGCTTGCCGTAAAGTCGAGGTTGATTAAACTAAACCTTATTTATTTTGTTCCCGTCTCACCCCTTTTGCCGTTCACAAAAAAGTGAACGCAATTAAGAAGTTCTGGTCGTCTGCCTTGATTCGTATTCCACACTCGCTCTAACTTCGTCCGGCCAATTTTCCAAGAGTTGACTACGCAAAAGAACCAGTATAAGAAGATAGTACAGAATGAATTAAATTGGAATAGATATCTATATTGTCAATAAAATAATTTATGATACTTTTTAATAACATAACATATATAAATATATAAGCTCCGGGTTAGGCACGGCGGGCAAAGTATAAAACTATAGTCCTTCAGCATGCGCACTGGGCCGTGTCCGGAGCAAGAATGATCCGTAGTACACCGTGCGCTCCCTTTTTATAGCCAGGTGTGTGTGGGAGCGATGACAGTTACCGGTGTTGCCACTGTAATAAATTTAATTGTACCACAGGGTAAATTACGGTACTGCGCACTGCGCATAGAGTTTAAAACTGGACGTTGCCGCCGTCAAATATATAAAAACTAATTGATTCATGATTATATAGGTATTTTTAAGCCAAGAGTGAATGGGCTCTCATTGGCAAGCGTGCTCCACCTAAGACAACTTTGTCACTTACCATCAGGTGAGTTGTTGTCAAACATGCACATTCTAGCTTTTTTTTTTAGTCGCTGTGATATACTGGGGTTAGAATATTTATGCTATACCAAGGGACGCCTTAGGGACGAGGTTAGTGGCGAGTCTTTGAATGGGACGAGCAGGGTTAGTCTGAACCTTCTAATTTGGCTTTGAGTTATTTTCTGCGTCCGTAATCGACCGGTTAACTAATTGACCGTCGTGAAATATTACGCTACCTATTAACGCAACCAAGCTTCGAGCGCTACATTTTGCCTTAAATGGAACAGATCTGCCCGTAATGGGGGCCCGTGGTAGGCAACCAGGGGCCTTACCGCGTAAGATGGTAATCATGTTCTCTCTTGCTCGCACTCGTGGACTTGTTAATTGGCGCGTGCATGATGGCAGGCGAAGCCGATTCCCGAAACGGTTACGCGGTAGGGGTGCTGATACTGAATTGTTCACTTAAGATTTGATGCAATATTGCGTTGCAGCTATGTACCCATACTTAGCTCTAAAAATGCCCAAAATTGGAGTCAAGAACCCACCAATAAAGCCACTAGTATATTTATTTCACAGTCTTCGCTTTTTACTGTCAAAACTGACTACAAATAGGACTCGAGTGTGTATAGTTTAATAAATCACTAGTTGCGGCCCGCGGTTTTACCCGCAGATAAAAAGTATTTTAATTATTTGCTCATCCCACGGGAACATTTCAGTTTTCCGGGATAAATTGTAGCCTATATGTTAATCCAGTGTATAAGCTATCTTGGTACCGAATTTCATCCAAATCCATTCAGCCGTTTGAGCGTGAAGGAGTAACAAACATACACACAAACACACATACAAACTTTCGCCTTTATAATATTAGTGTGAAGTGTGATAAAAGCACGAGAGCCCCTACTGTTTGTCTATTTATTTATTGTGCCAAAGATTTCCACAACTTGAGTTTTCTAATACCTCAGGGATGTTGTTGTTTGTATAAAATCAGTAGTCGCGAATGCAGTTTGAGATGTGTTTTATTGAAAAATATAATAAAAATATTGGCACGTATTTTCCTTTTCGATACTTCTCTTCCGTTGGCTGCTCGTGGTATCCAGAGATTAGACAGTATTTATATCTGTTCATTAAAATCTTTTTTTTTTGTTTTGGTATGGCTTCACACATTTGCGTATTTAGCCAGTGTCAAGTAATTGATAATTTTTCGAGTTAAGTAATATATGTAAATATATGTCAAGTCAAGTCACAGTCCAAGTCATCAAGTCATGTCATAGTCTAGTCTAGTCAAGTCATCCTAGTAAAGTGGGGCCACTTTACCAGAAGTTTCTACGGAGTTTTGGAAACAACACGAAATGATACGTTTCACCATCACTATACCATTTTCCCACACTCATACCTATAATCCAGCACTTAACGAATAAAATGCCACCAATTTTGTCAGTAACACTAAAAATAACACACGTTTTGGAAAATAATACAATGCGGTGACGCGATCTTTTTCGTTTTCCCGCCAAAACTCCGTCAACTGTTTTTTCTCTAATCTGTGCTCTAACACCTCTTTTTTAACCACAGACCTAGTAGTATATTTTGTTTTTGCCTAGCCTCCATTTTGTCCGAATCCATTCACAGGCGATGGTTCTAAAAACAAACGCTCTTTCCGGGAACGTCAGCTGGTTTCCAATGAAAAATCTAATAGGTGGGGAGCTGGTGTGAAGATTAATATACATTGTTCAAATGTAGAAAATCCGTTTTGACAGCAAACAAAAATAGAATGTGATCAAACATTAAAAGGCTATATTCCTTGACATTATTTTGTAGTCTTTGTATTGCATCTGTTGAAAGGAAATAAAAAAATTAATAGATCAGTATAGAACTTATTTATAGCACTTTTTCTAGTCAATGTGATTAACATAGGTAACATAGGTAACATAGGTGTTTGTTCTGTGTCTGGGTGTTATATTGTATTCTATGTATGTATTTACAAACAAAAATTATCTGAGTATTCTATCAGTAATCTGGTTCCCATAATACAAGCTTTACTTAGTTTGGGGCTAAATGGCATGGTGTGAGATGTCCACACATTATCTTTAAAAAAACTTAGGTCACAAGAAAAAAACTGTCCCTTCGCTTCCAGTCTATAATCCCAATGAAAAAACTATGGAATCGCTTGGCATTTAAACTGCACGGTTTTATTTCGAAGTTAAAAGCCGCGTGCTGTTTGATTTTCTTTACACAACTGGAAACCATTCGTTAATTACGCTTTATGAGCAGGAAAGAGATGTTTTTATTACACTAAGATATCTAAATATATAAAGCTCAAAGGTGACTGACTGACTCACTGACATAGTGATCTATCAACGCACAGCCCAAACCACTGGACGGATCGGGCTGAAATTTGGCATGCAGGTAGATGTTATGACGTAGGCATTCGCTAAGAAAGGAATTTTCAAAATTCCACCCTTAAGAGGGTGAAATGGGTGGTTGAATTATTTTCCCATAGGCCACGCCGCGTGCGAAGCTGCGGGCAGAAGCTTTTTTAATAGTAATTATAACTGTCAAAGAAAGTTTAGAGGGAAAACGAAAAATCGCGTCTCAGCATAGTACTATTTTCAAAAACTTGTGTTATTTTCAGTATTCGTGCATAAAATTGGTGGCGTTTTATTCGCTAAGTGCTGAATTACAGGCATAAGCGTGGGAAAGTCGTAAAATTATGGTGAAGGTCTATGGAGCTTTGGGAATAACCCGAAAATATGCCTGTAATCCAGTACTTAACGAATAGAACACCATCAATTTTATACACGAACACTGAAAATAACACAAGTTTTGGAAAATAATACAGTGCGGTGAAGCAATCTTTTGCGTTTTCCCGCCAAAAAAACTGACCTAAGAATTAATGTTGATTAATTTAACACAAAACCTAACCTACATTGTTTCACAATTACGACAAAAAAAGAGCGAATTGGAAGTCGTTACTTTTTAGAACACGCTGTATTCAGCACCACAGACGATTAACCAAAGGGTATAGGCTAAATAATTACGCCAAGAGAAGGGGTCTAATTGCCTTTTAATTATGATTTAAACGTACCCTAGCTGATTACAAAATATATACCTATAAGCAGTAACTCAAATTCCACGTATAGACAAAAGCATAAGAAAACATATTTGCTTATGAAGACTAAGACAGAAGACAGGTAATATTTTTATGTTATTAAAAGAATTTAAAAAAAAACTAACGAATCATTACCTGTAGGCAACGTGCCCAATATGCTGGCAGCATTGCCAAGTTGAATGGCAATGTTCAATTTTTGACCGAAGTACGGGCCAGCATTTTGGACACAAAATTATAAAATGACGTTTTATAAGGTTTTAATTATGGTATCACCAGTGAAACAACGACGTGCTACATAATAATTTATTTATTTTTATTTTTATAATGGATTTACAATTAAAAACTAAATCACACTAATATTATACAGGCGAAAGTTTGTATGTGTGTTTGTGTATATGTGTGTATGTTTGTTAGTCCTTCAAGCTCATACGGCTGAATGGGTTTTGATGAAATTCGGTACAAATATAGCTTATACACTGGATTAGCATACAGGCTATATTTTATCTCGGAAAAGTGAAATTTTCTCGTGGGATGAGCAAATAATTATAATACTTTTTTACCGCGGGTGAAACCGCGGGGCACAACTAGTATAAAATACATGGTGTGCGTTTGACATGACTTGAATTAATAGAATGATCTGTATTGACAAATGTACTTGCACAAAACTTTATGAGCTCTCGGAAGTTAGCGCGGATGGATGCGCAGTACACATATTATAGTTACTGTATGGCCGTTTTTACAATGCTCTGTACCATGCGCAGTTTGAGACACGGGCCTAACTTCCGAGAGCTCATAAAGTTTTGCACGAGCTATATCTAGCTATAAGTGATTTGTACAATGCAAGCAACTTTTTTTTATGTTACTGAATGATTTGACGAGCTAGCCGTTCACCTGATGTTAAGCGCCACGGCTGCCCATAACAGAACAGTGTCAATCGGAACCCCAAAATAGAGTTTCGAGCAACACTGCGCTGCGCACATCATCCTGAGACATCAGCACAGTCTGGTAATAAGATTACTCGACTGTGAGATCAGATCATAAAGTCTCTATTGCCCAGTAATTTCACTAGCTACAGTGCCCTTCAAACCGGAACGCAGTAGTGCTTGCGCACTACTGCTTGGCGGCAGAATAACTGGCAAAGCTGTGGTACCTACCTAGATGAACTTTGCTTTACTTTGCTCTATTCTTACCAAAAAATTCTTAAAACTGACCATAAGCTGGAAGACGCAACCTAGTCCGGTTCTCCGTTCTGTGTAAAAACGGAAGCCTTAGAATGCAGCGGCGAGTAGTCGCTTACAGTGGCGCTCTTTAGGGGCGGCCTATGATCAGCGTGATGGACGTCTACAGGCTGATATATTTGTTCCTTACGATTATCGACATAATATTCAAAGCCAATAGTGTTCTTACTGAATGACAGTGTAATAGAATTAATATAAAGTAGTTGTACCTTTAAATATGTTTTTATGTAAGCTACCCTAGAGAAATAAAATCAGTGTTCATCCAACTTGCTAGTTTTATTACATGGTGATAGCGGTGTTTACGAAAATAATAGTAAAAATAGATTTTCAGTAGTTGTGTGGCTGTGTTGTTATAAGGAAGTGATAAGTGAGCTAGAATAAATATGGAACACGCTCGTCCATCTCCAGAACTGCAGATTGAAGGCAGCCCAGCCGCGCGCGCAGACGCGTGGCGAAAATGGTGAACTAATAGGACATTTTGAAGGTTGGGTGCATTGAAATTAAATTTACCCTTGTCCAATTAGAGCTCAAAGCTTACACACTAATCGTGTGCGTTTGACACTGGAGGCTCTACGCGCTTACGCACCAAAGTGGTGCGTTGAAAATTTGAAGGGAACGTTTTTTTTTTATACTGCATTTTCACAGACACCGTGCTTTTTGTTAGATTATTTTTTATATTAATTAAGCCAACTAACTTAACTTACCGCCAGTAAAATGTAGGCACGTAAATGTAACCAAACGGAAAATCATGAAATCCATTACCAGGTACAGATTAATCAAAGCCCCGTTAAAGTAAACTGAGCGATTGTTAATTTGTTAATTAGGGGGAAAAATTAAATATTGTACTCATTTAAGGTCGTTAATTATGATCCTGTGTTGGTGCCGTTCGGTTAACATTTTTTCCCTCTTAATTTATTTTAAGAGGTTTGTGGTTGTGTTGAGTGATTTCACTTTATGGCTACATTTTGTTGAGGAAAATAAAAAGGTTGGTAGAACATTATTTAATGGAAATCGCGCTACTTATTAAGGTGTCGTGAAATGGGTTTCAAAGTGTATATCATATTTAAGGCATATCTACAAAAATGTTAGTTCTTTTCAGCATCCGGTGGGATTTTAACCCGCACTTTTCAAATCACCAGATTCCAAGTAAGCTACGGTCGTATGCCCTGCAGCTACGATTTTTATTAGGACTAATGTATCATAAAACTACTTAGCCGGTACAAAATATGATTCTAAAGATTTTTACAACCATTGCAAAAAAAACATATTAGGCTTAATTTAACTGCTATATGTTTATTTGATAAATAAATAATATACCTCAAAAACTAGGCAATCGTAAAAACCAAAATTAAATGTCTCAATAAATTATTAAGTTACAGGCATTTTAAATACAGGAATAGAAACAGACAGCTCAAACACGCAGTGACGTCAGTTACCAATCCTCTTAGTAACTCATTACTAAGCTGTGGTACCTCTATGGTAGCTCTACATACAATTTCTTTGGCATGTGACGTCACTAGCAAAACTTCATAACAGCTATGAGGAAGCTTCACACGATCTCTGTTTTGCAAGAAAGGGACAGGCGATGCTCACTCCAGAAACTTTAAAAGCGTTCTACTCTGCGATTTATTTACCGATTTTACATTCATTTTTTAAGCTACTTTATGAAAATAATATTTGTTTGTTCATTTTTAATAGTAGTCTAATAGCCTTAAGCCGACAAGTGCCTATTATATATACTTACTCAAAGCAAAGGTGACTGACTGACATAGTGATGTATCAACGCACAGCCCAAACCACTGGACGGATCGGGCTGAAATTTGGCATGCAGGTAGATGTTATAACGTAGGCATCCGCTAAGAAAGGATTTTTTGAAATTCCACCCTCAAGAGGGTGAAATGGGTGGTTGAATTATTTTCCCATGGGCCACGCCGCGGGCGAAACTGCGGGCAGATGCTCGTTTAAAATAAACATACTATCTAGAAATCACACAGTTTTTTCCTTAGGAAATTTTAGAAATTATTCGTCGTATCATTTGATTTTGGTTGCGTACCACCTTAATGAAAACGTAGTAAATGAACTTAATAATAATTATTAGATATAAGTAAATTTCACTAACTACTTTCATCTTTTAATCAAAACGTAAGCATCACGGGTCTTTCAAAACTCGAAAAATAATTAAATGATAATCCAGCAAAAGCGAAATAACTAAGAGACAAAGGTTCAGACACTCCAATGTCACATTTTGCCGCAAAATGTTACAATTTAATTACCATGAACAATGATTATAATATCCCTTATTCATAGTGGAATAAAGTCGTTCACATTTACATTGTGACACGAGACATCTGTGATCACTCAGCGTGTCTTCGGAGTGTTGTTATTGTAATTTGTTTTTGTGCTGTGATGAATTTCAGCTTACACTGAAATAAGCCACTTGAGAATATTGCTTACGACGTGAATGTGGTACTTTACTAAATAAATTTCTTTAAGATGACAGGCCAGTAACTTTAAGATAATATTATTTACGTCTCGAGATATATTTTATTATATCGGACCAGTCAAAACGACTATGGTTTTGACTGGTCCGATAGCTCAGTTGGTAGTAACCCTGTCTTGTTGGTTGGTTGTGGATTCGATTCCCACCCAGATCAAACGTTTGTGTGATCAAGATCGATGTTTGTTCTGTGTCTGGGTGTTAAATTGTATTTTATGTATATATTAACAAACAAAAATTAATATTTTAATTAAAAAAAAAGTATCTAATGCTTTGCTTAGTTTGGGGCTAGATGGCGTTTTGTGAAATGTACACAAATATTTATTATTATTATTATTTTTCTAATGCGAGCGTTTATTTGTTTATTTGTTACTCGAGTCAGATCAAATCATGCAATTTTAAAGCAATTTTTTTTCTACTGTATGAAATAAAATTTTGTACACACGTTTGATTAAGGTAAAAGTGAGTGGTTAGCCAATTGACGTTATTCTAAATCTAATATGGCGGACGGCCCAAGATGGCGGACTAGTTATTTTTGTTGCACGTCCATAATATAGTCACAGGTAATATATATTATACTTGATATGGGTATCAAATGAAGGGGCTTGCTGAGAAAAATAATTTTAATTAAATGACTTAAATTGAAGTTTATTTGAAAATTGTTATTATTAACTTGTTATGTATATTTTATTAGCTTAAGCAGTTCAAATATTAAAGCATATTACTGACTAATTTTCCATCATTATCACCCTGAGACATCAGTACAGTCTAGCAATATAGATTAGACTGTGAGATCAATTCACGCCGAGTAATTTCATTATAGCTACAGTGCTCTTCAAACCCGAACACAGTAATGTTTGCACACAACTGCTTGGCAACAAAATTACTCGCAAAGCGTTGGTAGTATATCCCTACTTGGACAAACTGCAGAAAAGTCCTACCACGATGTGTCCGATAATTGAATGAAAGGATCTATTAATTTTCGTGTCAATCGACACACATCAATCAATTAGGTGTCGCAACACGAAACGTGCCAGCCGTTAATGTGAAGTGACAGGTTGACACACAAATAATCAGTTCGGGAAATAATGCGCAGGTTGCATATAATAATAATACACATGTGAATATAGACTAATATTATTTATTATTATTAATAGGACTAATTGAAAACCGTTTTTACATAAAACAATAAAAAGGGAACTTAAACAAACCACTACCAGTAGGCAACGTGCCCAATATGCTGGCAGCATTGCCACGTTGAATGGCAATGCTCAATCTTTGGCCGAAGTAGAGGCCAGCATTTTGGTCACGTGTGGCTTCGACCAGACGTTAAGAAAGGTCTTTAAAAATTTGGTGAGCACTCAGTCCCCAAGGCCCCAGTGTCTCAACTGCAAAAGGTGCAAATATAAAACCGCTATCAAAATTACTATATTTGCCAAATTCTGATTCTGAGAGAGTGAGAGAGTAACCAACTTAACACTGAATACACAACAATTTCGTTCTTAATTAATACGTTCCTACACTCGGTCGAGTTTAAACAGTCGCTAGCTAGCTCTAGCTCGAGTATTGTCTTCTGAAGTACTCTGAAGTAATACATGTGATTATCAATAGATGGCGCTAGGCGTCCAAAGATACAAGTTAGGTCTAATAGAAACTGATACATAAACTATGTTAATTTGCATTAACACATACATTTAAGGAAAAGAGTGAATTAAATTCCCCCGTGTATATATTAATAATATATATATATATAATTTATACTTGTATATAATACAATATTATAGAATATTGTATAAATTTCCAATTGAATCTTGGGATGATTTGAGGTAGACTAGACTAGACTACAAGGTAGAAAGAACATTGGTACTTTTCATCCAGTAATTCAGCACAGTCATCTTGGTCTACGTAGTGGTAATTTATATTTTCAATTAGGTAAGTAGGTATTTAATACAAGTCATAATAAATATTAAATTATTATCATTATAATTCTTTATTGCACTAAAAAACAGTACAAACGGAAGACTTAATGCTAAAGCATTTTCTACCAGTCATCCACAAATAGTTTGAGAAAGAGGGACGTAGGCGTGCATCAAAATTTGTATGAGTAGTATTTGTAAAAAAATAAATAAATAAAAAAAATAAAAATAAAAATTAAGCAAAGTGATTATATACGTAAAAAAATAAATACATAAAATATCATACACATATAATAAATAAATAAATAAATAGTGACAAATCGTTAGGGTTATTATAATAGTGCTGTTAGTGTTAAATGTAATTCATAATTTATAAATTTAATCAATCTTAACAACCCATTGATTACCAACAAAGTTGATCAAAAGTTGATCAAACTTTACTCACGTAAATCACTAGTTTACGATTCCCGCCCAAACGCGAAATTATGTGTATTACTCAGATAAGGTTGAGGGTGCACTAAAAACTTATTAACGACTTTTTAAAGCCTGTTTACAGCAGGGAGATATAAACCAGCGATTTATAAGTGATTAGAATGCTCTTTTTATTGTGTAAAAAAGACCTTAAAATACTTTAGTCTTTTTTATTTCGCGGTTAAGTATGTCATAATGATCATCAGCCTGAAGATGTTCCTATAGAACATCACTTTGAACAGCGGGGGGGATTTCAATTATCACCATGCTTGGCAGACGTCTTAGTGATTGCAAAAGATTATAATGATGACCAAAGCAGAATGTGCCTTCAACCGATCATCACTTTGAACAGGTGGGGGTTCCATTATCACCACGCTTGGCAGGCGTCTTGGTGATTGCCGTTGATTATAATGATGACCAAGGAGAGTGTATCCCCAATAGAGCATCACTTTGAACAGCTGGGGGTTCCATTATCACCACGCTTGGCAGACGTCTTTCTGATTGCAATAGATTATAATAATTACCAAGGAGAATGTATCCCGAATAGGGCATCACTTTTAACAGCTAGGGGTTCCATTATCACCACGCTTGGCAGGCGTCTTGGTGGTTGCCGTTGATTATAATGGTGACCAAGGAGAGTGTATCCCCAATAGAGCATCGCTCTGAACAGCTAGGGATTTCCATAATCATCACGCTTGACAGACGTCTTGGTGGTTACAATAGATTATAATAATGACCAATGAGAATGTATCCCCAATGGAGCATCACTTTGAACAGCTGGGGGTTCCATTATCACTACGCTCGGCAAACATCTTGGTGGTTGCAGGAGATTATAGTGATAACCAAGGAAACGCTGCTGCCTATTCCCTAAATATTCCATTAGCCGGTAACACAGTAAGATATGGAGAGGTTCTATTTTAAACCCAGGAACAAACAGTTTGTAGATAAGTGAAATTTAATTTTGAGCCATTATTTTATTTTTTATTTTGCCTTTACGATAGTAAAACAACAGCTTTCGTAAAGAAACATATTAAAAAAAGGTAGATACTTCCAGAAAGGCGTTGCACATTATTCCATTTAGATAATGTTTATTTGGAATTTAGTTGAAACTACCATTTATTTGATAAACTGACCTAACTAACAGTCAAGAGGTTGCCAAGAAAATAATTCAATGAAATATATGAGACTATAGAATATTTTATTACCACGGTATGCAGATATGACACACAGGTAAATCCAAGTTAGTGACTTTACATCAAGAATGATTATTATTATTATTTATTAGACCAACTAGGATCATCAGCACCAAATAAAAACATCAATAAATATAGTGGTAAAATTTGTACATTACAAAATTATCAATTAAAATTAAAATACCTCAAATTGAAATATAAATTAAATATAAATAAAAATAAATTAAAAAAAAGTAATTTTGACTTCGTTCAGTAGGTGTACCATGTTACAATGGATACATACTGACAGTCAAACCTATCAGCAAGCGCATCTAGGATACTATTACGGTTGATTATGATCGGAATGGATGTAAAGTCATTTTCATCAAGAATTGTGGTAAGAACGGTCTTTTTTCACGGGCAATGAATTTTTATTTTCGATACTATCTGGATAGTAATAATATGGATGTTTTCAAGAGGAAAGTTGATAGGTTTCTTATAGGCGAGTGTGCTACATCGTCAGGAACATGAAATTAAGTCATACGCCGATACCTATCTAGTAAGATAGGCTATACTACTCTTACTATATAAGATAGGCTATATAGTAGGAGGCATAAAAAGAACTAAATGATACAACCATACATTGTATAGCTGTAACTGAATTATACTATTAAAAACAACAATGACAGTTTAAATACTCCAGCCCACAATAATAAGGTATGCCAGAAGGCTTTAGCCTTAGTAGGTGTCTACCCTCATCTCAAAAAGTAGGGTTAATGCAGTGGCTTTCTATTCCAGTCTTTTAGTTTCTTTTACCTTATCCCTATATTTTTCTGATAATTTCCGTTGGTTTGTTTTTATGCTTTTTTGTTGGTTTTACATCAAAACAGCTGAACAGATTTGGATGAAATTTTGATTTTATTACAACGATACAAAATGGCGGCTGTGAAATCAGCGTGAAATCCTACGCAGTAGCAAAAAAAAGATGTGCGCGGACAGCGGAAACCGCTGAGTGCACTTCACAGCTGCCATCAAGTTTCAGTCAGACTCTACCGGATAATTTTAATCCTCTGGTTAGATATAAAAATAATGTAAACTTACCTACTGGCCCACGATCCATCTGCACAAACTCTATGGTCGAACCACATCCACAATCTACTCCAGCCTCGGCCAGGAAACAGGCTCGCATCCAGTTTCCTCCGGCAGGAAATGAGCGCCGTTTGAAGTCCGTCGCAGTTGGCAAGCCACAAACTGGTTCTAAACTTATAGAGTTGCGCTGAGTGGCTTATATTACTGCGCTCTTAAAAGTAATATGACTTTTATTGGGTAGAACTTTGGATGAACGTAAGAATTAAAAGACACCAGCCTCTATGGAGTGATGGTTGAGCAGGTCGGCTCATAACCAAGAGGCGGTGGGCTCGATTTCCATGGCAGGTCAAGTATTTGTGCAGGAAAAAAAAGCGCACATACCTGTTCTAAGTCTGGGTGTTGTGGGACCATGGTTCTCGTAGTTCCTGGGTCCCTAGACACAGGGAATCCTAGTTGGGGCCAGGATCTATGTATGTGATTGTTAGGCGTTTTTATTATAATTTTATTATTAATGTCAGTAATTGAAATTTTATATTGTAAAACCATTTTAAAATGTAAATCACACAAAATATAGTCTTCAAGATTTTAGCAGCTACTATCCACACCACAATCCGGTGAGTTGGAAGGAGCGGGTTCAAATCCGGCTGGATGCAAAATTTTGAAAGAACTATGTAGATAATATTTTTGGAGTGCAGTTTTATCTGTGTTTTAAAATGGTTGCTAACACAGAGTAGGAAAAAACTACGCTCGCACCCGAAGCAAAAGTAAATATTTTACATAACCAATACAAAAATGCTATAAACAAATATTTGTGGACATTTCAAACAGCGCAAAGCTTGTATTACGGGAACCAAATAACTGATACAATACCTAAATAATTTTATTTGTAAATATAATACATACATGGAATACAACATAACACCCAGACACAGAACAAACATCTATAGATGTTTGTCCTAAGTGAGAATCGAACCCACCACCTACAGTTTAGAGGGCAGGGTTACTACCAACGAAGCTATTAAGCCAATTAACAATATGAATTTTCCATTAGAAAACTGGTATAAAGGGAGTGAAACGGCGAAGTGCCTCTAACCTTCAAAAATCTAAGATTAATTTACAATTATTACACGCATGGACAACTGAAATGTTCCGTACTTTATTCTATATATCCTTAGTCGGTGGCATTCAGGGAGTTTGTAGTAAATCATGACTGGATATGTACTGCGTGAGTTATTCGACCACATTATTGTGCTTGGGAAATAAATCAGTGAACTTTTGTAATTGAAACTATTCTGTAGTGGCAGTTAAAGCTTATATGCCCAAGGTCCTGGGTCTTATATCACCTTATGATCCTATGCGTTCTAATGCTGGAATAGGCGTGAGTTGGTGGATGTGAATGTTTATAAAGTTTTGTTATTTTTTAACAAGCCCGATTATATATATATATATATTTTTTTTTATTGGTTGATAGGCTCGCGTTTGACCACTATCACACCTGATGGTAAGTGATGATGCGGTCTAGGATATAACACGCTTGCCTAGAAGATACCTGTTCACTCTCGATTTAAAGACTCCAAGGTTGTAGGTTTCGGGAAATACGGATGCCGGTAAAGCGTTCCACTCCTTGGCTGTTCGCATGATAAATGTAGAGCCAAATCTCTTTGTTCGCACATGTGGGATATTAACTATGTAACGGTGGCGCTTTTTCGTACATCTGGTTGTCCGATGGTGGAACGGAGGTATTTACTTACCTTTACTTTTATATCTATAAATATAAAATTAAAGGTACTGACTGAATGACTGACTTATATATCAACCGCTGGTTCTAGAGACTTGAAACTTGGAGGATGTGTTATTTGTACAGTGTGAGTATTCACTAAGAAAGGGTTTTTCAAAATTCCACCCCTAAGAGGATAAAATGGGTGGTTGAATTATCTATGAAAAATTTTCTTCGATTCTTGTAGGCCACGCGGGCGGAGCTGCGGGCAGAAGCTAGTCATTTACATAAATTTCAACAACTAATAAAAGGAAAGTGTAGGTTTCCTTTTTTTAAAATAAAAACCATCAAGTCACGCAATTCCACAGAACTAATTAATAGTCTGAAGTAATTTCCCTCCATTTCAGTTTCCATTTATTTAATTTAAACACATGAAGATCTCAATTTTGAATACAATTTAAATTGGTAGATAAACATTTTCATCACAAACGTAACGACTATTTTAGGACGTTAAACTTGACACTAAGTACCACTTCTCGACACATTATGTTATGGTCGCAGTAGATCAACTGATGTTAATTCTTTAATAATATTAGTAACGCCTAATGATCACAAACATAGACCCTAGTCTAATGTTCCCTGTATTTATAGGGATCCCGGAACTACGAAGACCGTGGTCCCATAACATCCAGACGCAGAACAAGTTTTTGCACTTTTTTATGCACAAATATTTGTTATGCCCTATCGCGGGACCGCGAATTCGTCACCTCCAGGTTATGACCCGACCTGCTCAACCACCAACGTGCAGAGGCTTTTATTTCATATTTTCATTTTATATTTAAAGTGTATCTTGTGGTTTCCCCCGCAGCCTACACCTTTTTTATAGTAATAATATTTTGTTTGATATTAATTTTTATTACGAGCTGGTGTCCAAAATTTAATCCGAATTTGTTTAACCGTTTTGGCGTGAAAGCCACGCAAACAAACAATAGAAATTGTTTTTATTTTTAATAGCTGGTTAAACAAGTTTTTTTTTTAATATACAGCGTGTATTTTGTGATTACGGAGGTATACGTACTAACCTAACTTACTGCGCTCATAAATATGACACTTTTTTACTCATTCACTCTTTAAATCCTTCATTCTTTCTTTCTTTAATTTTTCATTTTTCCATACAAAATTCATTTCAAGTTTGGGACCTGGATCATTTAGATCTAGGAGTGATATTTTTCTGTAGATGAAACTGCAATCATCGAAAATATCAAAATGAATCACTTTACAAAAAAAATTCGTTCATTCGGTCAAGTAAGTTGACCTACTGCAGCCTCTGTGTTACTGACTTTCTTTGTATGTATGTTCTAAACAAGTTTGAATTTATCAAAGTTAGCACGTCGGAAACTCCTAGTTCTTCCCCTTTCGAGTTAGTACTAACTAACTTTACCTACCGGTAGGCTGGAGCACTTAGACTATATATAGGTCATTGCGGCTAGTCTATATGCCATTTTTTTTTGTAGTAGATAGTGTATCTAGTTTTGTTTAGTAGTAGTTGTTATATTATTGTAGTATTTAGTTGATTGAAAGAATAAAGAGATTTTGCTATGGTTATTATTATTTTATTATTATTATTATTTCAATTTTTTTACAACTACTAATGATGATAACATTTCTTTGTTGCACTCTTGTCAAATAAATTAATTAGTATGCAGTTTTTGCATGCCCAATACAACGAGTGCCACTAATAATAGGTCTTTACCTATGAAATTGCCGTTTTGCAGTACAGACTTTTTCAAACAAAAAAAAGTTTTTATTGGCTATGAATTCTAAATTCAAATTAATTTTGTTTTAAAAATATGACATTCTATTTACAATATAAGTCTTTTGTTTATTGATTAGCGTTGTATTTTCATTACATTTCAACATTTTTCCTCATAATGGATACTTTGAAATTTCGTGTAATTATGGAATATGAGTTCCGTCGTGGCACCAACGCGGCACAAATGACACGTAACATCAACGACGTTTACGGAGAGAACTGTACAAACGAACGTACAATCCGTTATTGGTTTGCTCGGTTCCGTTCTGGGAATTTTGACTTGAAAAATGAACCTCGTGGTCGTCCGGAAACTTTGGTCAACAATGATGAATTAAAGGCGATTGTGGAAGCTGATGAATCTCAATCTACAGCTGAGCTGGCAGCAGCTTTTGATGTTAGCATCAAAACAATATTGGTCCATTTGCGGCAGATTGGCAAGATAAAAAAGCTTGATAGATGGGTGCCCCACGAACTTAACGATCGCCAGCGCAACGTACGCGTCGAGACTTGCCTTGCGCTGCTTAACAGGCACAGAAATGAAGGAATTTTGAACCGAATTGTTACGTGCAACGAAAAATGGATTCTTTTTGACAATCGAAAGCGTTCAGCAAGTTGGTTAGATCCTGGTTCGGTACCAAAGCAATGTGCAAAACGAAAAATGACCCCTAGAAAGGTGATGGTCACAGTTTGGTGGTCTAGTGCTGGTGTGATTCATCATAGCTTTTTACAAAACGGCGAGAGCATTACTGCAGATGTGTACATTGAAGAACTGACCACAATGATGGCGAAACTCGCGCGTCTGCAACCAGCTTTGGTCAATCGGTCGTCTCCACTGCTACTTCACGACAACGCGCGACCCCATACTGCACAACAGGCCGTCTCTAAGCTGCATGAGTTGGGTTTGGAAGCTCTCCCTCATCCGCCATACTCACCAGATCTTGCGCCTACCGACTATTACTTATTCCAAAATTTGGACAACTTTTTAGCGGGAAAAAAATTCAATTCCCGAGAGGCAGTACAAAACGCCTTTGAAGAGTTTGTTGTCTCCCGTCCTGCTGATTTTTTCAAGAAGGGCATCCATAAACTGCCACAGCGTTGGCAAAGATGCATTGATTGCAGGGGTGATTACTTTGAATAAAAGAAATAAATAAGTTCGAAAAAAAAATACTTTAACTTTTTTCAAACAAAACGGCAATTTCATAGGTAAAGACCTAATATATAAACTTTCGTGTGATACCGCACTGCGCACGACATCCTAAGACGTCATCGTAAGGACATACGAGTCTCATTTAGTCCTTTATAAGATTTAGGATTACTACTTGAAGGGTTTAGAATAAAAAGGGTTAAACTGTCAAAATGATAGTTTCGAGAAAATTTACATTAAAATTCAACGGCGTCATTTTAATGTACAGTGCTTATAACTAATAGAAAAGGTGTATGTATGTTTCAGTTGCTTGAAAATGTTTTAATTCTATTTTAAAATACTAAATATAGTACTAATTCATACAATTACTGTAAAAATATAATATAATAAAATAAATCTAATAACGTTTTTATGCTAAGCGAACTATATTCCTGTGACAGATAAACCGTTTTTAGACTCAAAATCTCGAGATTTAAGCCTCATTTCGGTATTTTGAAAATGTATTATTGTAGATAATTTCACGCTGAATCCAACGATACCCATAAGTCATTTTGTGAAAAAAATCAGTTAAACCCTTTTTGTTCTCACCCCTTCAATTGTTCCTTCACTATTCCCTACACTATTCAGACAATTATGATTTATTCAGACAATTTCAGATTTCAGTCAAATAACCCCCAATGCAAACAGGGATTTTGAGATACCTACTTTAGTGTGGCTATCTGTGGAATTGTACCTTCCAAACAGGAGATTTTTGAAGTAAAACTACTTTACGCACGACTTATGTGTGTCCAAGGTAGAGGACACACTTTTTAAAAAAGAAAATTATTAATTGACAACCGCGTAAATGATTTTAATTACCGGAGCCAAGGTGTGAGCTGTCTCGGCGATCGATTCAGACTGATGCCCGGAGCACGATGATGCCGCGACGTTGCGAAGTAGCTGCATCAGCACTTTATTGAGGGTAAGGCAGGGGGTACACATAACATCCCCCTCGTTAAGACAGAGGCCCATTTTTCAAGTCCTCATGAAAAAGGGCTGAGGTCCCGTAGGCTGCATCTCCAGGTTTTCCGCAGGTCCAGCAGGTCTACGGCTTCTAAATTTTCTTATTTTCTTGTAGAGTAGAAAGCATCCAGCTCCACATAGAATAATGTAAATAGGTAGAGTCCAGTAATTAAAAGTAGTAGATGTTGTTGCCGTTTCTAAATGAATTGCATTTTCTTTCTCTACTAAAGTTTCCAACTCATAGAGCCGACCGAGCTCAACATTTTCAATCATCAGAGGCTGGTTCATATTTTTTATGGTTATGTTCGATAGTTCAAAGGATAACAGCTTCATTGGTTGACTTTGTAGTTTATTCCTTAGGTTTCTCATAATATTGAGCTTTGTAGAGACGCTACAGCTTTCCGGTATTTCGATTAAAAATGTTCCTTGTATAGAATTGTGACTCTCGCCGTTACAATCAAGTTTTATCTTTATTTTCGAGGTACTTGTCAGTAGGTAGTGCTTGTCGTCGAGCTTTTGCCATATTTCTGTAGAGCTTTTGAATGTAGTATATAGACAGTTAGAGATTTCTTGAGCCGTTATCAGTTGGTATATACAATCCTCGTTTTTGCTCGAATACTGGTATATAGATTCATGACAAAAGTAAACTTCTTGCATATGTTGTCCATGTATTGGTAGCGTTCTTCATCCATTGCCAGGTAGGGTTTAGGAGGGATAATAATAGAGTTATTTATAGTTGGTGAAGGATAAAGGTGATAATAGGAATATTTATTTTTATACATAATAGGAAACGTCAATACAAAAACGATCGTATTGTCAACGTAATAAGATCCAGATTCAAGTAGGTCATAATAATGTCTGAAGTCGGTGAGTTTGTTTACAATTAGCTCGTCGGAGTTGTATAGAGTAGTTAGCATATCAGAGATATACTTAATATTTTCGTATGATAGAATATCGTGATGAACAATGCCTAGCTTAGAAAATGAAAGTGAATTTTCTATTGAAATAAGCGAATCTAGAATAATCTGGCAATTTATTTTTAACGAGTCGAACAAGCTAACCATCTTTATAAAATCATTCAGTCTATAATTTATCATGTTGATTTCTCTGACTATTTCATTAATCTTTAGGTATATTTTGTTTTGATTGTTGGTGATTGCTGTAATCGTTGAGTTATAAGCCGTCAGTAGGTTTTTATTCAATGAAATGGCTTTATTAAGTGAACTTTGAATAATTTCTTGATTTTTATGCAAAGTGGAGATAGCGTTCGTTATTTCAATAGCGTCATCGTGATCTAAGTTTCCGGTAATGCTCTTTATTACGGAACCCAGACCATTTATAAGTCCTCTCTTAAATCTAGAGCTAGAGCTACTAATAGAATTATACTTTAAAGTTATATGACTTAATCTATCGGTTAATATTTGCTTAGACACTAAAAAGTTACTAAAATAGCGTGGGTCCGCTTGGTTAATATATTCTATAAATGCGATTATATAGTTTTCTAAGCTACTAATACTATTCTTAATTATATCTAGGTCTAAGTAATGAACGAAAACGTGTTCGCTCTTTTGTATTTTCGCAAAACCTAAGTCAAATGGCAATATGCCTGGATTATTGGTTAGCGGGGTCAGGGACACTTGAGGTACTTGGCCCTGGACTGCCTGGTGCGTCGTTAGGGCAATCCTGCAACACAGTTATTTGATTACCAAGAGGTCTTCTTATATTGCGTTTATGATAAGAGATATCTTTTACATCCAAGACTTTTATACCGAGGTCCTTCTTGACCTTTCTTGTTAAATAGCGAGGTTGTGTTTTATGTCGAACCGCCAGTGGGTTCTTTGAATAAAAATGGGTATTTTCCGCATAAACAAGAGGTGGTTGACGATTTTCATTACGTTTTTCCATGGCTATAGCTCGTTTTTCTTGAAGAGTATTATTCAATATCGAGTATAGGTCTCTAGTAATTTCTTTATGCTTCTGAACGTAACTTTGCAAATATGCTGATTCGAGATTCATGTCAAACGGATCTATACAATCTATGTGACCATTTATAATTTCAATGGGTTTTTCGTTTGTTACGGAATGAAAAGAGTTATTGTAGCCTAAAACGGCGTACAGCATTAATTCGTTTGTTGAAAGTTCAGGCCTGGTTTGGCCTAGTATTCGGATGTGTTCTAAGATGGTTGAATGAAATCGTTCAATAGCTCTATTTGACTGGGGGTTATTGACACTGATAAAATGTAGGTTAATTTTATGCAACTTAGCAAATTCTTTCAAGGGCAGGTTCTTGAACTCTGTGCCAGAATCTGTCGTGAGGCACAAGGGCAAGCCATGATGAGTCATGAATATAGTCAGACCTTTTAATACATTAATACCTGTCATACTATCTAATGGGTAGGCTTGAGCGTATTTTGAAAAAGTGTCAATTATTGTCAGAAATTTTTGTCCATTTACTGAGAGTGTATCGACGTGTAGCACCTCAAATGGTTTGTTAGGAATTGGTACAATTTGAAAGCGTTGTGTGTTTGGTTTTCTTTCATATGTACATGTTTGACATATTTCGCAATTACTAATAAACTCAGTTACGAATTTAGTTATATTTGGCCAATAATAATTTCTTTTAATTCTTTCTTCTAATTCATGGATTCCACGATGGTTTGTCTTACCTTCGTGTAAGTTTTTTACTAGTTGTAATTGTCTATCTTTGTCAGTAACGTCTTCAAGCTTTTTATTAAAAAAGGTTAATTTATAGGCTGAATTTTTGAAAGTTTTCTGTAAAATTACTGTTATGTTGGGAATAAAACTTGTGTCTGAAATGTATATGCCATATTTTCGTTTCGGGGACATGTATTCTTTAAAAAGCGATATTATTTCTGCTTCTAATTTATTTCGAGATATTTGTGCATAAATTCTTTTCTTTCCAGGAAAGATTTCTTTTACATAGGTTTTTGCAGGTGAATGATGCACTATTTCAATAAACAGCTGATTATTACTGGTATTGATTGCAAGTTCTGAGATAGGTATGTCAAGAATTGGGTTTTCGTCAGCTGACTGGACTTGACTAAGCTCATCTAATTCATCTAATATAGGTAGTTCTGTGTTAACATTGGCAATCAAGGACATATTTTCATCTGCTATGTTTTCGTCATCGGAATTTATGAGAATTGAAGTTAAGTCATTGTTTTGTATTTCTATTCTTGAAAGGGCGTCGGCATTTGTGTTGGAAGTACCTTTTTTGTAAGTTATATTATAGTCATAATCTTCTAATTTTAAACGCCATCGTATGAGACGGGAATTGGGCTCTTTCAAATTAAACAAATACTGTAGTGGTTTGTGGTCAGTTACAATATTAAATTTACGTCCGAACAAATAAGGTCTGAAATACTTTGTTGCCCACACAATTGCTAACAGCTCTTTCTCGATTGTACTATAGTTTATCTCATTGTCGTTCAGAGTCCGAGAAGCGTAAGCAATCGGCTTATCGGATCCAATTGCTCCCTGGGACAAAACTGCGCCTATAGCAAAATTCGATGCGTCCGTTCTAAGATTAAATTCTTTATCGAATTCTGGGTACTGTAATACTGGGTCGTTGGTCAGAATGCAGTTTTCGGAATGTCATCATTTTTCATCTCAATTTGGTGAAAACCGCTGTAGAGATCGATTGTACTAAAGTACTGACATCGTCCTAATTTATCTAATATATCAGAGATGTTTGGAATTGGGTATTTGTCAGATACGGTTTTTTCATTTAATTTACGGTAATCGACTACAAGACGCCATTTAACTTTGCCTGTATGATCTGGCTTTTTAGGTACTATCCAAATAGGGGATGACCATGGACTATCAGAGGGTTGAATTATTTTTTGAGCTAGCATTTTATGTATCTGATTTTGAACTTCTTCTTTATGTACATGGGGATATCTATAACTGCGGGTATGGATAGGTATTTCATCGGTTGTTTTTATGCTATGTTTTATTTGGTTTGTGAACGTAAGAGGTTCATTTTTGTCGTGAAAAATGTCAGAATATTTTTGGCATAAATTTAACAGCTGATGTTTTTCCTCTTCATTTAAATGATCGGTTTGAATAACGGATTCTACGTTAGTTCGTGTAGTTTCTAAACTGTGAATTTCAAAATTTTCTTTTAGGCTGTAAACCTCTAATGGTGATATGAGACTAATTATTATGTCATTTTCGGTAGGGTTATACACTTCAAAATATGCAAACCCTTGGTTTGACTTCGAAATTGAAGAAGAAATAATGCATTTATTTATTACTGTTTCCGGCAAAAATACGTCAGCATTTTCTATAGTAACGGGCATTTTCATAATGTGAGTCGACTTGGCTTTCACTAATCCTTCAAACAAATTTTTAATTCCTGATTCATAAATTAAAATTGGATTAATAGCATTTCCTGTCACCAATTGTTTAGTCTCTAAATCGACCTTAGCTTCAATTGTTCAAGTTGTTTATAACCGATAAGTCCATCGAAGACGTTGTGGAACTTATAAACAAAGAACTTCGCAGTTTTCTTATCAGCGAATTCGTCGAACAACGGGATCTCTATAGCAAACTGATTGTTCGTTGTACAATGTAGGTTAGTGACTTGAAATGGTTCATGTATTAGAGGTATGTTAGAATAATACCTTTGTATTACATCCGGGGATAAAAAGCTTTGATTTGCACCTGTGTCTAGTAATAATTTTAGAGGTGGGTTTTTTATTTCGATATACGGTAATTCTCTTTTTATATGGGCATTTACTTCAATTATGGCGGGTTTTTGGGATTCAAACCCTCGCGAAAATTTTGATCGTAGTTTTGTTGAATGGGCGTTTCGTTAAAAGGAACGCTTTGTTCAGAAATCTGTTCAGGAGTTTCACAATATTGAGCGTAGTCAATATTTTCATTATAATACGGATCATAATTATCTGGGCAATAATCATCATAATAATAATTATTCTCGTCATAATAATACACTGGGGAAGTTTCTTGAGCATGCAGTGAAAAATTAGGATTTTGCTGTTGTAGTGGTTGGTTAAAGCCACGGTTTTGCACAAAGGGTGGTCGGTTAGCAGACCGGAATGATATTCCACTCATAGGCTGTGGTCGTGTTACATTACTAGGAGGTTGTTCAGGTTTTGCCTGATAAATAGGTCTTTGTTGGTTATTATTAAAATATTGAGACGGCCCCTGATTTTGATGAATAGGTCGTTGGTTAGTAAAATAATTTGGACGATTGGTAAAATTATTCTGGTTATTATTAAACATAGATATCGGCCTTGGTTTAAACATATTAAGGTTTTGTTTGTTTTGGGGGAATACTGGTTTACTCTGTGGGTGTTGTTGCACCACAGTATTACCCTTACGTAAATAATTTATATTTTCCTCTTCTTTAATATATTGCAAAGCAGTTGGTAAGTCAGCTGGTCTCATGGCTCGGATGGTTGAACCTAATGGTTCTTTAAGACCGGCTAAGAATGTTTTGAGGCATTGTGACGTGAAGAATAAACGCTTACACTCTTTTACGGTAGCGGTAGTTTCGTGCAGATTTACATAATTAATTAATGTATTGAGTGTGTGCATGCATCGATTATAAAATCCCTGAGCATCATCATTTTCCTGTTTCATATTCACTAAATCCCTAGTCAAAGAGTTTTCATCTCTCTGGTCTGAGAAATGCTGTAAAAGCACACGTTTTACTTCTATCCAGGTCTTAGCACCATTAATATTAATCACTTGTTCCGCTTTTCCTCTCAACTTTCCTATAACACTATTTAAAACTAGCTGATTTTGAAAAGTATCAGCACTACTTCCTATGAAAAACTGAGACAAGATCGTTTCAGCAGTTTCAACAAATCTATATAATTGATTTGGGTTCCCATCATAAGTTGGAACTATATCAATAGCTGATTTAAACATGTTCAAAGCCGCTGCCTCCATTTTCGATAAATGTAGAGCGTTCAAACAAACTTAAAATTAAGCAATCACCAATATCACTATTTTACGATAAAACAAATGATACCGCGTTGAACTATAATAGTATAATAACCGATTTATTATTTTATTTTTACTTTTAAGATAGAGTCCTACTCTGGGTACTCTATAACTTACGACTTTACAGAGCGCTACTCTAGACAACTCAAAATAGTCAACAAAAATCAAGTAAGTATATATATAGTCATATAATAGACAATACACGTAAAATAAGGACAAGGATCTGGACTTACAGGATCAGCATTGTCACGAACATTTTGTTTTTATAAAACGGAATGGTATTATTTAAATCACTTATGTTCTTAGGATAATAGGTCCACTTTCCGTGCACTATTTACGTACTTTTGATGTTCGAAAAGTCCGTTTTTAGACACAGAAAACATCCACAAGACTGCGCCACTTATGTGTGTCCAAGGTAGGACACACTTTTTAAAAACTAAAATTATTAATTGACAACCGCGTAAATGATTTTAATTACCGGAGCCAAGGTGTGAGCTGTCTCGGCGATTGATTCAGACTGATGCCCGGAGCACGATGATGCCGCGACGTTGCGAAGTAGCTGCATCAGCACTTTATTGAGGGTAAGGCAGGGGTACACATAACACACGTTTGACTTGGGGAGTAAGCTGGCGAATGCGTAACGAGGTGAACGGAAGTTGAAAGTTATTGGTTCACGTAGATCTCCATTGCCAACATAACAAAGTAAAAACTATTTGAAATTTGTATGTCCGGTATGTCCGGTAAAATTACAATTGTCAAGTTGGCGACATTAGCATTAAAAAAAGCAAATAAAAAGTTATACCGGCCGATAGACGGAGCTAAAGAAGTTTTACCTCAGTAGTGTGGTATAAAGCACACTCGTTTTTTTTCTTAAACTGACTTGATTTTTTATGTTCTTAAAGCTATTTTTCTCAAATAAAAAAATAAAAAGAACTAGAAATTACTCACAAAAAAAATTACTTACAGACTTATTTTATTATTATTCTGCTTTTAAATAAAGTGACTTTGAACTAAAAAATAAAACCGAATATCTTACAGACTAGACTAGACTAAAGAAATGTAGAAATAATAAGCATCTTTTCATTTTTACTCATTCCATTCTACGTCCAAAAGTTAGCAAGAACCTTCGAGATATCTTTATTCAAGTCGTCACAATTGTGTGGTGTACGTGTCTCACCAAACTTTACTTTACAACCATTTCAATGTTAAAATAGTACAAATTGGTTACACTGAAGCGTAACATCTACTAGTAGAAATTTTACACTATATTTGCTTTTTTTTTAAATTATAATATTTGACAGCCTCTGTGGTATGGTGGTTGAGCAGATCGGCCCCTAACCCGAGGCGGCGGGTTCGATTTCCATGACAGGACAAGTATTTATGCACAGATTCTTCTTCTGTGTCTGGGTGTTGTGGGACCATGGTCCTTGTATTTCCTGGGTCCCTAGACACAGAGAGTCCTAGTAAGGGTCATGATATGTGTATGTGATCGTTGGGCGTTATTATTATTATTATTATTATATTGATTTATAGTTACTATTACTTTTCTTCTGCGTGGTGAACTATAGATATATATTATAGTCTACCCTCAAGCTATGAGTGAAGGCCCGAATCGTAGTAGTAGCTTTGTAAGTGATGAATTTACGCTCAACACGCTGCATGGGAGATTTATGGTAGGTACTTGCTCATAGCCGACCGCATCGTTACTTACCATCAGATGAGAGAGTGATCATATGCAAGCCTATAATAAAAATTATTATTTATTTTATAACTTTTGGAAAAAAAACCTTTTTCTTTAATAACTTTTAGTGTCTGGTGCATTATGCTAAGTCCATAGTTATAAAATATCAACGTTTATAAAGGGTACTATGATTGACAGGATCGAACAGTTGGCATTATATATTCAGTCTTCGTGTGGAACTTTAGAAGGTTTTTGGGTGTATGGACTATGTAAATACGGTTGAAAAGTATTTTTTTTTGTAAGAAACTGGAAACTTTACTGAGTGTATTTTCATGTTTTTCGTGATAACTTAGTGATATTAGTTTATTAATTATTAATTTATTGAATATTTAGATAAAAATTATTTAAACGCACAAATTAAGGTGTATTATTAGCAATATCTTGGTAGCAAGTTATATTTTGGTCACTACGAACTTATCAATTAGAAAAAAACCTTGAGTTTTCGCAACAGATAATAATCATCTAAATCGAATAACATATTGTGCGCATGCCCTTCATCAATTCATTCCTTCATCTCCTTTCCATCATAGAATTACAAGACTTGGTGATTCGTCACACCCTTACGTTGTTAGTGTACCCCAAGTCCGCACTAAGCGTTTTGCTGACTCATTTATAGTCCGAACGGCCTAGGAATGGAATGCTCTCCCAAAAACAGTGTTTCCTTCAGGATATAACCTAGGTCTTTTTAAGTCAAGAGTGAATAGGCATCTCATGGGCAAGCGTGCTCCACCTTAGACAACTTCGTCACTTACCATCAGGTGGGTTGTTGTCAAACGCATGCCCATTTTATCATAAAAAAAAAAAAATGGGTTTAAATAAATATTATTGCTTTTTGTGTGGATAAGAAGGTTTATTAATTAATATATTTCAAGAGGTTAGTTCACGCAGCGATCTCCTGAGGAAAAGCAACGGATATGTCAAGAAATAAATCATTCTTATGAGAATTTTAATACTAAACAAGCTATAATTGAATTTAAAATTGTAGAAACCCCCCAAAAAAAAAGTATTTTGTGGTAGCGGTCATTTTGGTTTTCAAATTTATCGTCGTGTATAGTATTGTACACGATTATTATAGTATCATTCGATACCCATAAGTCAAAATCAAAGTCAAAAGATTTTATTGCAAATAAGCTATTTTTAGTGCTTTTACAATGGAAATATTGAGCGAGCTGTGAAAAAATATGTAATCCGCCATTTTGTGGCAGCGGCCATCTTGGACCGATTTTCATAAAACATTCCCGACTAATTTACAATTCAAACAAAAAAAAAATCTAATTGTAAAGATAAAACGGGTTTATTTTCGTACAAAATTCATCAAAACATTATGTTGACTAACGTCGACTAACTATTACTTTGACCTTGAGACCACGGCCAATGTAACTTGGTCAAAACGTCGAGGTTATTCAAAATAATATTTTGATAATTTTTGTACGCGAATGGACCCGATATTGTAAATACAATATCAATAAGTGGCGAAAGTTTAAAGTGTTAAAAAATTTTTTTCCTTTCGGGAGCTACGATGCCACAGATAGACACACACACAGAAACGTCAAACTTATAGTCAGTAACTTATAGTAATTTTTACGTCGGACGTCAAAAAAGATAATAGGGCTGCATAGTTGTATACTCTCCTCTTAAACATTGAAGCTACATTAACAAATTTGACCCAACTCCGATTAATTATTTCCAATACATATCACCCCTACCTATTATACAGTACATTTGGTAGTTTGTAATTCAAATGCACCGAAGGGGGCAACAGATGGCGCTGCTACCGTTGCAAATCCGGCCTCTTATTAAACAAGGGATGCAGAGGGTGTTTTGGGATTAAGGGATTAATTTAGGGGTACTTTTGCTGGGGATGGCGTGTAATCAGTGATTTTGAGGTTTGATTGCTAGTAGTTTGCTGTAATAAAACGTAATGGAAGTATTTCAATGGTTTGGTTTAGGTTTTTATTTAATTGAATTTTAGGATGGTCTTTGAAAAGAATCCAAAAATGGCGGTTGTGAATTTTGAATTATTTTTCTTAACCCGTGTATTTTTTAATTTTAATGTGTAATAAGGGTGGATTAGTATCCGTTAAGTGTTCGTGAACGTGCACGAGTGTTGGCAAAAGGTTTCCAGTTTTAAAACCATGCCTTTTCATTTTCTCTTCAAGGCTTCCTAGAGCCGTCAGTAAAATATCCACCATTTTACTGTGGCATTTTGACTGACATAATGAGACTTTGACATGACATAACCGTACAAAATTCCTCACTTGTCATTGGCAGAATTATCGCTAAAAAGCGATAGCAGGCCCACAGACCAAGTAGAGGATAGCAGGCCTTTAAACGAAGAGAAAAAGAAGAATTTTAGTATGTGCTACTTAATATCCTACTTATGCATAGTACTCGTGTATTGATGAGAAGTGTTTTAAACACTTCTATAAAAATGAATGCTTCAATTTTTTTTATTGCTCGCATTGGAATACTATCTCATCTAATGGTAAGGGACGATGTATTCTACGATAAAATGCTTACTTCAAAGATTATCCATCCCGTCGTCGCCGCCCGAAACACGTTTGAGCAACCCGTATGATCCTATAGCAGCCGTAGTATTGGCTGCGCTAGGATCACTGGACCAGTCTAGCCCTTCTGGCTCAGGTACCAGCACCGGTATAGGATACCAGCCCGTATGGTAGCCAGAACAGTCGCGACTTTCAATAGAGTCCACTCATCCGGTGGACGTAGTCTTCTCGGTACTATTATCCCGGCAACGGCCCAAGCCGAGGCTCGCACCCCAGGGGTGCCCTTGAGCTAGTTGCCTCCCACTTTTGACGTCTGGCCCTAAGCGCCTGCCCTCCCGCCTGGTGACGCTGTAAAGGTCGGTAGAGACCAACAGCATTAGCCCGTTCAAAAAAAAGCCTAGAAGAAAAGCTTTATTTGTTTGTTGAAATTTTCTATTAATTTCCCAAAGAGAAATACTCAACTGGCCCGATAGCTCAATTGGTAGTAGCCCTGCCTTCTGAACTGCAGGTTGTGGGTTCGATTCTCACCCAGGACCAATTACATTGTATTCTATGTACGTATTTACAAACAAAAAGTATCTAAGTATTGTATCAGTTATCTGGTTCCCATAACAAGCTTTGCTTAGTTTGGGGCTAGATGGCGCTGTGTGAAATGTCCAAAAATATTATAAAGTAAGCCTTTGCAGTATACAGTTCATTGGAAAACAGACTATAGTTATCAGTCATCAAAAGCGGGCCAAAAGTTTTTTTTGCCTTTCTGATCCGAGCATAATTTGAGCAAAACATTATTCTGTAACAAAAGTAAGGTGTACAAAAAAGTCCACAGTACTTTGAAGCCGACTTTGTATATGTGTACTACTATAGGCGAGCAGAAACCTGTGGAAGATTTTTGTTTATCATTGAAAATATGATCAGTTCTGGCAGTCGTTTATCGTTTGTTTAATGTTGATAAAAATGAATTATAATTAAATACACACATTTGATCGGGATTATATGGGAATTTAATTTAGGGAGATCAGTTGCAAAAAATATAAGGATCTGTTGGGATCTTATTTACCGTTATTTATTTATTGAAGTAAATAATAAAACATTTTTTATTAGGACATAATAAAAGTAATTTAAAATACATTTAACCCACTTCTAATGCTCTGTCGGTCTGTCATTTTACTGCCTTACCATAAACACATTTCGCCATAAAGATTTGATGACCCACGAAATGACATTAAGATTATACAATAAAAAGTATTTTTATTCGGCTCAAGTGGCCTGGTTTAGAAATAAAACAGAAATATAATTTATTAGGGAATAACTGCGCGGTGTGACTTTATGCGGCCTGGATATGTGGACATCTGATACATCGTCATCTAGCCCCAAACTAAATAAACTTTTACTATGGGAACCAGATAACTGATACAATACATATATACTTTTTTTATATGTAGAATAAAATATAGCGCCCAGACACAGAACAAACATCGATCCATCCCACAAATGTTTGTTCTGAGCGGGAATCGAACCCATTAGCTTCAGTTCAGAAGGCAGGGTTACCACCAACTGAGCTATCGGCCCCGAGATATTCTTAAGAGAGCAATAATATAATTATTATTGTTCGGGTTGTCATATAATTTTTAGGGTTTATAATAGTATCTTTGTACATATACGTGTAGCATGCTACACCTTCGATCGCATCGTCACTTCCCATCAGGTGAGAGCGTGGTCAAATGCTAGACAAGTTTGAAGTAAAAAAAAACTGAAATACTATATGCCTAAAAAACTTAACCATGCTATTTTTGGAAATAACTCATTAAGAATTAATTGCGCGTCTAAATAAGTGACGTCATGTCAAAAATTACCTTTCACAACTAACTTAAGGCCTCCCAAATCTAATCTATAGCTGGGTTTCAGTATGTTTAGATGGTTTTAAATACCCACTCAGTACGTTTTAGCTGAGGCTTTCTGTATAACCATGTTCTAGTAACCATAAAGCCGTGTTAAACAGAACTTAATTATCTAAGTATATATAACTCAAAGGTGACTGACTGACTGACTGACTGACATAGTGATCTATCAACGCACAGCCCAAGCCACTGGACTGATCGGGCTGAAATTTGGCATGCAGGTAGATGTTATGACGTAGGCATCCGCTAAGAAAGTATTTTTCGAAATCCTAGCCATAAAAGGGTGAAATGGGTGGTTGAATTATTTTCCCATAGGCCACGCTACGGGAGAAGCTGCGGGCAGAAGCTCGTATGTATATAAGCACAGACGGTACACTAGGGCTTTTAGTGACAGCGGGTGGTAACAAGCGTTTCTACCCATGAGCATAATCACGAATGTAATGTTACAGAGAAATAGAGCAGAAGTTAGACACCATCGAGATTGAACACGATACACATTAAGGTCTTTTTCAGAGTAACCTAAACTAGTTGATAAATTACACTATGCTGTTAGTGTGCTTGATGCTTTTATTGTTATATTAGCATTGTACAAGTTTTGCTAAAGCAATATAGCCAATATATAATTTAGCATATATAACAGAACTGCCAAAGCTGTGTAAGTACTACCAAACTAACCCAGATAAAACAATTATGAAACTGTCAAAATTGTGATGCTATCCGAAGACGCTATAATAATCTTGTATAACGAGTTTTCTGATAGCCTCTGACAGGTGTGGTGATTGAGCAGGTCAGCTGATAAACTGGAGGCAGCGGATTCAATTTCCGCGGGTGGAAAGGTATTTGTGCACAAAAATCTGGGTGTTGTGGGTCATATGTGGGACATGGTCCTCATAGTCCCTGGCTCGCTAGATACAGGGATTCCTAGTTAGGGTCCAAGATCTATGTATGTGATCGTTAAGTAAGTGAATCAATATAGACTAATAATTATAAAATCTGATTACCATTATAAAAGTAATAAACAATCAAGTAGGGTATAACTTGGTGTAACTGGCCGCTATTAGTTATAGGCCACTATTTACTACATTTGCATGAAATAAGACTTACATTCACGTAACGCCATCTGTGATCATGGTTTAACATTACCTTATCTATAAGCTTTCATATTACTTCACAATTTTTACCGTATGGAAACTAGCACGAACTAAAACGAACTGGGCAGTGCACTAAAGTGGCCAGTTATTAGATGGTTTGTTATGTTTTTAGCGGACTGTATATATTTTTAAAGGATGAAAGTTTGAATATCAAAAGGGAACTCTCAAAAAGGGAAAAGGAGTTGGGACTCACCGGGGTTGGTGTCGGCGTCGAATGCTGAGTTGTTGATGTCTTTCTCTTCTTTGGGGGCCCCCTGGTCACAGCATCACTATTTGTATGTATTTGGATGATATTCACAAATTATTACGATATGATAAGACACTAAATTGTGGTTAATGATTTTTCACACTGGGTTTTGTTTTAGAGGTATAGCGGAACTGAAGGAGTGAATGGAGGGAAGGAACGAACAGGAGGAATGAACAGAGCCGTACAGTCCAACACCCAATGACCCCATAGGCGCGAAATTTAAAAATGTGTTTTGCTTTAACATTATCTTCCCCCCCCGCTGGCGAATTGATGAGACAGTAAAGTCAAAAATTAAAAAATTTGTTCACAACAACCAATGCAGTTTGTTTTGATAAGTATAATAAGATGATGTACGAAGTTATAGATAATAGAAATGAATTGAATTGCAAAGTAATACACAACATAAAAAATTTACTTAATACAAAGGCATGTTATGATTATGAAACTAAAGTAAAAATTGATAAGTCATTCATCATTCATATCTGGTAGTGGGCACAACTTCACAAGTGGTCGTTTAAAAACACCTTGTGCAGTCCTGACCGTGGCAGAACGAGGAACACCATCGCGTCCGGGATACAATTCAATGATCCTACCAAAACGCCATCGTAGAGGGTGAGTATTTTCGTCTTTGATTATAACAAGTTGATCGATGCTTACTGGTGGTGAAGCTTTAGTCCACTTCAATCGTTGTGATAGAGTGGTAAGATACTCGTTATGCCACCGAGACCAAAAATCTTGGTGCATTTTTTGCAATAGTTGCCAACGCGTAAGTCGGTTCATTTTTGTGTTCGAATAATCTGGCGATGGTACTGCTGTGAGTGGTGCTAAAGTTAGAAAATGTCCTGGACTCAGTACTGATAGATCTGATGGATCTGTGCTCATTGGGGAAATTGGTCTAGAATTTAAAATTGACTCTACTTGAGTCAAAAGTGTGTTCAACTCCTCGTAGGTCAAGGTCTGAGTGCCGACAACGCGATACAAGTTGGTCTTAACGGATTTTACTCCCGCTTCCCACAGGCCTCCAAAATGAGGGGCTCCTGGTGGGTTGAATTTAAATTGTATGCGCTCTGTTTCACATGCTGTGCGCATTAGGTCTGCCAGTTGAGACTGTGCGCCTTTGAAATTGGATCCACAATCGCTGTGAATAATGTTGCAACGGCCACGTCTTGCTATAAACCTGCGAAGGGCAGCTAAAAATGCTTCCGTTGATAAATCAGAAGCAAGCTCCAAATGAAGTGCTTTTGTTGCAAAGCATACAAACAAGCAGAGGTATGCCTTCACGGAACGTGCTCCGCGATAGCGTTGAAAAGTGATGTTAAACGGCCCGGCGTAGTCGCAACCTACTGTTTGAAATGCTTTGAGTTGAGTAATGCGAGAACGCGGTAAGTCTGCCATTGCCGGTTGAAAATTATGTGGTTTTACTCGAAAGCAACGATAACACTTCGAAATAACTTGGCGAATGGCACGCTTAGGGGACAAAATCCAAAAATTTTGGAGGAGGAGATACTGCATTGTTTGTACACCGGGATGAAAATTTTCGTTGTGAGTACATTGAATGATAAGTTGGGTCAATCGATGCTTGCGAGGTAACAAAGCTGGATGTTTTGCTTCATAATTGAGGTCCGACTGAGAGAGCCTACCCCCCACGCGCAAAATGTGGTTCTGATCCAAAAATGGGTTAAGTTTCCTAAATGATTTCGATAAAACTCGGTTTGAACGCAAAATATTGATATCTTCACTAAATTCTGAATATTGAGTATGTTTTACAAGTACCATTAGGGTTTGATGAAGCTCTAGTTCGGTTAAGTGACCTGTACGCTTGTTCTTACGCAAGGCATCAATAAAACGAGTACAATATGATAAAATGCGTTGAATTTTTCTTAATGAGGAAAACTTTTCCAGTAAATGGTCGATTGGATGTATGTCAACTGTGTTAGTGATGTTCATAACACAGGCACGTCTTTCAGAATTCACCTCTAGATCTGAAGGATGAGTCATATCCAAATTCTTGGGCTCCTGAGGCCACTGTTCTTGATTCAAAGAAAGCCACTGAGGGCCTGTCCACCACTGTTCATGATTGATAAGCTCATCGGGTGTTAAACCACGACTTGCCGCATCCGCAGGATTTTGTTTACCTGGGACATGTTTCCAGACAGAATCTGGAAGCTTGCGCTGAATATTTGAAATGCGATTACCCACAAAAGCCTTGAAATTTGACGAGTTGGATTTGATCCACGACAACACTATCATGGAGTCAGTCCAGGTGTTAACACTCTCTATGTTGAGAAATTTGCTGTAAATGTTAATGATATGTCGCATAAGATCCGCGAGCAATGAAGCGCCACACAACTCAAGCCGTGGTAGAGTTCTACGCTTGGTTGGGGAGACACGTGACCTCGCACAAATCAGGACCACCTGATGCTGATTATGCTGATTAGTAGACCGGAGGTAGACCGCAGCTGCAAATCCCGCCTCACTTGCGTCTGAAAATCCGTGAAGTTGATAGGAGACTGCGTCGTCGGATGTTATGCGCCGTGGGATTGCAAGTTGAGAAAGATGAGGCAACTGCTGACTATACTTCAACCAAATTAGATGGATGTCATCGGGTACAGGCTGGTCCCACGACGACCCAAGCAGCCACAAACGTTGAATGAGATGTTTCGCTAAAAAGGTTAATGGTGTTAAAAGGCCAATAGGGTCGTAAATGCGTGCCAGCTCGGAGAGCATGGTGCGTTTGGTACACTCACGATTGATTTGATTGACTTGGTAATTGAAAATGTCCTCTTGTGAATTCCAGGCCAGACCCAGCACCTTCACAAAGAGGCCGTCACTATCGAATGTTTGATTAAAGTTTGATACTGCTTTGTGGGCTTCAGGTATGTTCTGTAGTACAGCCCCATGATTACTGGACCACTTCCTGAGCTCAAAGCCTCCAGCTGCCATGATATCAATTAACTGTTGTTGTAGAGTAGTCGCCTCATCAATGTTTTGACAACCGGTGACAACATCATCAACATAAATATCCTGAAGCAACACTTGAGAGGCAGCTGGGTACGAGTCTCCCTCATCTTGAGCCAATTGATGTAAAACACGTATTGCTAAAAATGGTGCTGAAGACACACCAAATGTCACACGATTAAGCCTATATTCTTGAATAGGCTCATCAGGGGAACACCTAAATAAGATTCGTTGATAATCACGATGTTCCGTGGCGACACTGATCTGCCGGTACATTTGACGCACATCAGCAGTAAACACGACAGCATGGAGTCGAAAACGCAGTAGAATGTTCACTATATCAGCTTGAAGCTTAGCGCCCGTCAAAAGAGTGTCGTTTAAAGATATTCCCTTTTTGTCCTTCATTGAAGCATCGTAGACCACACGAAGGCTACGATCCGACTTTGTTACAGCGTGATGCGCAAGATAGAAACCAGAAGAGGACTGACACTCATCCGCAGGAACCTTCTCCATCTGTCCGGTTGATAAGTATTCCATGACATGTTGGTTGTATTGTTCATGAAATGCTGGTTTTGCCAAAAGACGTTTTTCCAGTTGCAAAAAGCGTCGCAGCGCAATTGGGTATGCTTCCTCAAATGTTGGTGGTGAAGAATCACGAAATGGTAGGTGGACAATGTATCGTCCATGCGTGTCACGTTTATGTGTTGATTGAAATATATCTTCACAGTGCATGTCTTCTGCTGAGTAGGATTGCTTGTTATCTCCGCTCGGTATGTTGTCCAATTCCCAAAACTTTTGAACAGCCACATCCAGGTTAGTGTCCATTGACACATGGTTGATTGATACAGGAGCGGAAAATGATGAACTTGTTAAAGTTTTTCCCATGAGAATGAATCCGAAGATTGTATTAATAGCTGTTGCGGCATGAGGTCCTCCATCAATTTTTCCTGGCAAAAGAATTTGTGGGAATATCTCTCCACCTATGAGGATATCCACAGGGCGGGAAGTATGATATTTCTCATCTGCTAGCTTTAAATTTGATAGGTGATCAAAGTTGTGAATGCTGACAGGATGGGTGGGCATGTCACCACAAATTTTTTCCAATGTCACTGCCTCTGTAGTAAATGATGGTTCCAGCTTTCCCACTGGTCTGATTTCTAGAAATACTTTGCTGGAAGAGCATGCAGGAGCTTCACCGATGCCTGACATAGGTGTTAAAATTTTATGTTGAGTCAGACCTAAGCGACGGGCACAAGCCTTGGTAATGATGTGACTCTGGCTACCCGGGTCAAGCAGGATTCGAACCGTTTGAAAAGTTCCTCTACCATCCTTCACCTCTACCTTGGCAGTTGCAAGCATGACAAAATGAGTACCTGATGTTGTATCTGAAGCCACATTTGACAATGATGTGACTGGTTTTATCACATGTTCTTCTGAACCAGACTTTGATACTGAAGTTGTCTGGGAAGTTGAAGCACTCGCTTGTTTATGTTGGGAAGTGACAGGTCCACTGGACTCTATCTTCTTCGGGAAATGCAAAAGACTGTTGTGACGCTGATTACAGATTTTGCATGTATGGTTAGATACACATGATGCTGATAAATGATTTGAACGTAAACAATTCAAACACAATTTGTTTTGTTTTACAACTTGACACCTTTCCTGTGGAGATTTTGATAAAAACTTGGGACAACTGTAAAGAGGATGGTTCTCTTTGCACACCACACATGATTGTGAAGATGCTTGAGCCAAAAGCATGGTTGGTTTTGATTGATTAGTTGAAATCACACATTTGTTAATTTGCTGTTGAGATGATGATGATGAAATGTTATTGTTGACATTTGACAATGATGAGCGTTCAAGGGCATTACACCTATCCATTAAAAAGGATCCTAATTCCTTGAAGCTAGGGAAATCCTTGCCTGTACTGGACAGCTCAAAAGCTTCCCGAGATGATTTATCTAATTTTGTTAGCAGTGAATGAAACAAAACAAAATCCCACTGTGTTGTTGGTAGACCTAATGAACTGAGCATGGCTATGTTTTCACTATACACATCTAACAAGTTCCTCAAGCTCTGAGCTGAACCAGAGGACATTGCTTTCAAATTATTAATTTGTTCCCAGCACATAAATGCCAAATGTCTTTTGTTATTGTAACGATTCAACAATGCATTGTAGGCACTCATATAATTAGCCTCAGAGACAGGAAAAGCACGAATAACATTTACTGGTTCACCTGACAGTGTTGTGATTAAATATTGAAACTTTTCAACATTTGTTAAGTCTGTTCGGTGATGCACTAGACTGTTAAAAAGATCAATGTAACCTGGAAAATCTTTAAACTGCCCTGCAAAGATAGGAAGTCGCATTGGTGGCAACTTGGTGTTATGTTTTGTTTGTTTACATTGTGTTGAAGCAGAAGGCTCTAATGTTTTTGATGATAAGAACTTACGTTTAGCTTCTAACACCTCAAAATACATGTTGTCAGCCTGCTCTTGGTATTTAGACTGCACCTGCTGCACCTCTTTATCCTCCTCACCAGCCTTTTGTAATTCGCACAATAAATTCACATGGGCATCATTGAATGTTTCCAATATAACGTCTATTCTCGTACACCATGTCTCCAAACGCGTTATTAAATCCGAGTCTGACGAACAATTACGCGCACACGCAGCGGCATCGCGTAGGCGTTTAAGCGCCATATTACGCTTTGATTCATAATGTGCAATCATTGTTTCACTCATTTTTTGCAATAAAATGAACTATTACACGATTTATTTGTTTACAATTTGTTGTTTTGATTGTTAGTATCACAGACTAAACAACACACTTGTTTTAACATAAAAGTCAAACGTCACTGATGACTTGCAAACGTCACTGTCAATAGAATAAAAACACCAAAAGTTATGATTGATTTGTGATAGACACACGAGTTTATGTTGAATGGTAGTTGTGGGTTATTATCGGTGACTATGATGGTTGATATTATGTACCCGAAAATATCCTAGTGTTATATGTTACACAAAGGATCCGAACACAAAAATTATGTATGTTATTGTTATTTCGGCGTTGTTTGTTACGCCTAAATAACTGCGAAACGTTCGTTTATTTTAATAGTTCGAAATAATACTAGTATGTGTTGTATGTTACACTTATACCCAACGATTGAAATGATAGACTGTATTTTCACCGAAAACAAATACTCGAACGAGTGGACTCGAGCAGTTCCTTTGCTTTTGATTGTTATGTGCGTAATACAGACCCACGAACGATTGATGAATACGAATACCACAATCCGTGAATCCAAAACAACCCGAACGAACGACGACGATCGGCCACGCCCGAATTCCGAACGTGCAGTTTCGAGTCGACTCAGTCCGGTACAATTTGAAAGGAGTTCCGATTGTAAATTCGAATGATAAAATGAATTGATACACGATATTACACTTGTTATGATGCAAAACAATTAATAAACGACGTAAAACCCAAAAATATGCTATGAAATGATATGCGTTGTTGAAATTACGCAGAATTTATGCTGTGATTGTTTAGTTTCTTAATTTATGCATTTGGTTTTTGCGAACAAACATGGCTGACACAAAAATTTGCAAAAAGAAAATAGGAATCTGATTCGAATTTCAGAATCCGGTCGTTAAGGACCATGAAAATGTTATGTTTTTAGCGGACTGTATATATTTTTAAAGGATGAAAGTTTGAATATCAAAAGGGAACTCTCAAAAAGGGAAAAGGAGTTGGGACTCACCGGGGTTGGTGTCGGCGTCGAATGCTGAGTTGTTGATGTCTTTCTCTTCTTTGGGGGCCCCCTGGTCACAGCATCACTATTTGTATGTATTTGGATGATATTCACAAATTATTACGATATGATAAGACACTAAATTGTGGTTAATGATTTTTCACACTGGGTTTTGTTTTAGAGGTATAGCGGAACTGAAGGAGTGAATGGAGGGAAGGAACGAACAGGAGGAATGAACAGAGCCGTACAGTCCAACACCCAATGACCCCATAGGCGCGAAATTTAAAAATGTGTTTTGCTTTAACATGGTTTACCCTATCTATTAGTCTTATTCGCATCTATAAGCATATTGAATCAATGGCAGACACAGTTGGCATCTAGGGCCTCTAGATACTAGGACGGGCTTGCACGGCGAAGTGTGAAATGAGATAGCGGAGCGGCGAATTCAATCCTGAATATTATCTGCTTATATTAAAATGGAGAACCTATTTTGTACTTGGCATAATATTAGAAGAGCTGACAGCGGACTAAGGTTACTGACATAGCTCAGTAAAATAGTAAGCTGGTGTGGCAATAGGCTGGTCATATCTGCCGAAGAACCGATAACCGTTGGGGTAGACGTGTTCTGGAGTGGAGACCGCGAATCGTCAGACGTCATGTAGGACGCCCTGCGGCAAGATGGAGCGATGACATACGCAAGGTAGCTGGCAGTACCTGCAAGAGTAGAGCCAAAGACCGAGTGGCTGGTGTTCTTTGCAAAGTGTAGGTATCCACTAAAAAAGAGTTTTTCGGAATTTCAACCTTAAGAGAGTGAAACGAGTGGTTGAATTATCTATGAAAAAAAAAAAATTCTTTATTTCCTAAAGGCCACGTGGGCGTAACCGCGGGCAGATGCTAGATATTTATAAAAAAAATTAGGCATGACGGTGGGGTGTGATGAATTTGTAAGGGTTTTATGCTACGGAACCCAGAAAAAGGTAATTTTTAATTCCACGAGCCAACCCACGTGAAATAGCTAGTAATTAATAAAGCCGGTATCCATCTATCATGAATCTTAATTAGATGTGTCAGCTGTTATTGTTATAAATTGATTCTGTAACTTTGTAGACCAGGAGCTCTAGACTTTGAAACTGAGTTCAATTTCTTTGTCTTGGCTTGTAGTTTGTCTTTGCTATAAGTATTTAGACGTTATATTGTGTATGCTAGTAAAGATATATTTTGCTAGGACTATAACATTGTTAAATCGGAATGGTGCTATGGATAGTATAATCAAAGTTTATTTAGGCTTTTCAGTTTAAAAAAAATAGCAAAAGTCTTCAGATAGGTGATCATGTAACTTCATTTCAACAAATAGAAACACAAAATTGTATGAATTTGACAGTTTCAATACGCAAATGTGCATAGTAATTATGGAAATTTTCAAATTAGGAATGTAGTTTCTCCTTTTGCATTGCTATCAATGTTACGTGATCACTCCACTGGTTTTCATTCACCAAGTTGGCAATTTTATTGTAGCTAACAAACTTGTTCTCTCATTGGCCGAACTTTTATAAGATTTTTACTTTTTTTTTTTTTTAATTGTTTGATAGGCTCGCGCTTGACCACTATCGCACCTGATGGTAAGTGACGATGCAGTCTAGGATGTAACACGCTTGCCTAGAAGATACCTGTTCACTCTCGATTTGAAGACTCCAAGGTTGTAGTTTTCGGGAAATACGGACGCCGGTAGTGTTCCACTCTTTGGCCGTTCGCATGAGAACTAAAATAAATCAGCTTCATAATTTGTTAATTTGTTTTAAACGGTGCTGGCTCCTAGTCCTACAATTACCACACCGATGTTACTTTTAGAATATTTAGCTTCCCGATTTTAACATAAACTCGAAATAATTTTATCTTCATTTCCCTAAAATAACGAAAACATACCTTTCGTAAATTTAACAAGGAAAATATTTATTATCATAATGAAAACATTTTTAAAGTTTAAGCTATTGTTTCAGCTACAATGTTTTTCAAATCGGAACATAGATTTAAGGTTGCCAACATTTTTTGAGCGAAATACACTATTTTTCAAATTAAGCTATAAATAACACTTCACACTATCACATCACACTAATATTAAAAAGAGCGAAAGTTTGTATGTGTGTATGTGTATTTGTGTGTATGTATGTATGTTTGTAACTCCTTCACGCTCAAACAGCTAAATGGATTTGGATGAAATGCGGTACCAAGATAGCTATACACTGGATTAACATATAGGCTACATTTTATCCCGTTTTATCCGCGGGTGAAACCGCGGGGCGCACCTAGTAACATTATACACCCCCCAATATATGGTATTTTATGGAAAAAAAAAATAGTCCAAGGTTATGTTATATAAGTTACTTATTAATTTTTGGCCACCTAGGCCTAATCTGTTTATTTTTTTATTTTTTTTTTAGTTTTGGCTTCACACTTTTGTGTATTTAGCCAGTGTCAAGTAATTGATAATTTATCAAGTTATCGATATTTCACGCAAATATGTGTAAAGTCACAGTCAAAGTCAAGTCAGTCTAGTCAAAGTCATACTCCTAGTAGGTAAAGTGGTGGCAACTTTACTTGAAGCTTCTATGGAGTTTTGGAAACAACACGAAAATAAACGTTTCACCATCATTATACCATTTTCCCACACTCACGCCTGTAATCCAGCACTTAACGATTAAAATGCCACCAATTTTATGCACTAACACTGAAAATAAAACAAGTTTTGGAAAATAATACAATGCGGTGACGCAATCTTTTTCGTTTTCCCGCCAAAACTCCATCTGTTTATTTATTAAATCTGTCATCTTTAGTTATGCTTTTTTTTTAACTATACTACACGTAGTTTGTAATATAACCCACGTATCATCAGACCTAAATCTGGAGTGTTCACACTCGACTGACCGCATAATCGGTTCACACGTGATTTATGCTCGTTGCTCGCGCTGTGGAACAGTTTGAGTTCTCGCTTGATAGATGGCGCTTATAAACTTTGACTTCGACTGGATTAAGTTTAAGGGTTAAAAGACGACCGTGCTTTAAACCACACAACTGAAGTAAAACTTTTTTAGCTTCACCTATCGGCCGGTATAACTTTGTTTTTGTTTTGTTTAATGTTAATATCGCCACCTTCACAATTGAAGGGTTGAGAATAAAAAGGGCTTAGCTGTCAAATTGATAGTTTCGAGAAAATTGACTTTAAACTTCAATTGCGTCATTTTAATGCAGAGTGCTTATAAGGTAATAGAAAAGGTTTATGTAGGTTTCAGTTGCTTGAAAATGTTTTAATTATATGTTAAAATACTAAATATAGTATTAATTCATACAATTACCGTAAAAATATAATAAATAATAAAATAAACATAATAATGTTTTTATGCTAAGCGAACTGTATTCCTGTAACAGATAAACCGTTTTTAGACTGAGAATCTCAAGATTTAAGTCTCATTTCGGTATTTTGAGAATGTATTATTGTAGATAATTTCACGCTGAATCCAACGATACCCATAAGTCATTTTGTGAAAAAAATCAGTTAAACCCTTTTTATTCTCACCCCTTCAATTGTAAATTGTCATGTTACCGAACGTACCAACATAATAATACAAATTTTAGTATTTTTAACTATGTTATGTTGACAATGGAGATCTACGGGAAACAACAACTTTCAACTTCCGTTCGCCTCGTCACTCATACACCAGATTATTCTTCAAGTCAAGCGTGCGTAAAGAAGTTTTGCTTCAAAAATAAAAGACATACTTATCAATATATGCAAATCCAGCCCACTATAATACCAGCACGTAGCGTGGGTAATAAAATATAATAACAGTTTCGATTTTAGAAACCACCTACTTCTAACTTAATCTATATAATATATATAAGTAGTAAGTAGTAGATAAGTATCTCCATGAACTATTAGGTCACTCATGATTTATACGTGGGTAGAGTTTCAGCAAGTTGCGGCTAGAGTTTAGCTAGTTTTGTTGATGTTTAGAACGATAAGACAGAACTTTATTAGGTCTCTGTTGTTACGCATGTTTTGGGTGGTTTTAAACAACTATATTATTGTTTAAATTATAAACAACTAGTTGACTCGCCCCGGCTTCGCATGGGTGAATTAGTAAATAGCGGTCGAACGGGATATAAAGTATCGTATATCCGTCTTAAAGCTCCCCACTAATTTTCAGCCAAATTGGTTCAGCCAATCTTGAGTTATAAATAGTGTATATAGACTTCACTTTATAGAAACAAGCGGCTATTTTTTGTTTATAATATAAGGTCACTTGTGACAGCATTTTTTACCATACATAAATAAACACTAAATTAATGAATATAAACTAAATATAATAATAACGCCCAACGATCACAAACGTAGATCTTGGACTCTAACTAGGATTCCCTGTGTCTAGGGACTCAGAAACTACGAGGACCATGGTCCCACAATACCCAGACTTAGTACAAGTATTTGCGCTTTTTCTTTTCTGTGCACCAATACTTATCCTGTCGCGGGAATTGAACCCACTGCATCCGGTTTATGAGCCAACCTGATCAACCACCACACCACAGAAGCTATAATATCTTCTAGGCAAGCGCTACATTCTAGACCGCATCGTCACTTACCATCAGGTGAGACAGTGTTTGACCGCTATCTCACAATACATCGTAAAATTATCAGAGTTTAAAAAATATGACACTCATCAATGCTACATCTGTCAGCATGAAGCATTTTTTTCCAGCTCTATCTTTTTCTATCGTTCAGTGTCGACGTATCCTGGAGCGAGACGGATAGCATGAGTGCTAACTTTCGTGAGCGATCGCGCACGACGGCCTGCCGTACGCGACTTTCTCGCTCCAGGAAAAAGCAATTCTGAGCGTAGAAAAGGACAGAGCACGAAAAAATACGATTTCAAGCTGAAAGATGAAGCTCAATACTTATCTTTTTTTAGTTGCTGCAATCATTTTTCTAAATGTATTCTTTACTACTTAACTTTGACTACTAGAATAAAGTTACGCTTCTGTACATAAAATATACACTCCACATACTACAGCAAAATTTTATTCTGTATATAATCCATAGTTACTATGCATATAAACTGCGTATTGAAACTGTCAAATCTATACATTTATGAAAGAAGAAGGAAAGAAAGAAAATACATTCATTAAAGATATCACACAACATTACATTTTTACAAATAGGCATTTACACAAAACAAATCACACGAAAAAAAAAGAGAAACTAAAATATATAATGTTGCGTGACGTCATGACGTAGGTCCCGACTCAGCATGCAATTAAGGTCGCAAGACCTTAATAACTGATTTTCAGTCGGAACCCATATTCATGACATCACGAACCTCAGGACACAACTAAATAGCATAAATACAAAAACAATAACAACGAAATAAATAAAAAGATTTATGTGTATGTAGACAGGAAACGGGTTCTGCGTAGGTAGCAACCTATATAACTATAGGCCTTCAGCATGTCCGCACCGCGCCGTGTCTGGAACAAGAATGATCCGTAGCACACCAATCGATCCCTTTATATAGCCAGACAGGTAGGGCCGCCATGACAGTTGCCGGTGCTGCCCCTGTAATACTTTTAATGCCACCACAGGGTAAATTACGGTGCTCGATCGCTGTGCATAGAGTTTATAACTGGACGTAGCCGCCGTCATGTACATGATCGCCTAGCTGATATGCGTAGCAGATATGCTCAGATTTCACTAAGCATAATTATGCTTAGCTTCCACTAAGTATTTGCTCAACTTTCACTTAGCATGCCTTAAATAAGTCACGACTAAACATTTCGTCACCCCAAGACACATCTTGAGCGACCCGGATGATCCTATAGCAGCCGTAGTATCGGCTGCGCTAGGATCACCGGACCAGTCTAGCCCTTCTGGCTCAGGTACCGCTTTCGGCACCGGTATAGGATACCAGCGTAACACAATCAGACACCGACCCCGCCGGCGAGGTCGACGTACCCCCCGTAGGTTAGCTAGAACGGTCGCGACTTTCAATAGGGTCCACTATTGCAGTGGACGTAGTCTTCTCGATCCTCTTATCCCGGCCCAAGCCGAGGCTCGCACCCCAGGGGTGCCCTTGAGCTAGTTGCCTCCCACTTTTGACGGCTGGCCGCCATAAGCGAACGTGACGCTGTAAGGGTCGATAGAGACCAACAGCATTAGCTCGTTCAAAAAAAAGACTAAACATTTCATCTAGAATTTAACTCCCAAAGCCAAGTCTGAGCAGTCAGTTCGAGATTTAAAGCAGACTCAAAACACGATGTGCGGACTTAACCAAGTTTTGTAATGTTAGTGTGTTAATCTGAATTTAAGCATTTAACGTCATTATGGATGCAGCGCTACTATAACAGTTTGTATTTAAATCTATTTCAACGTACAAGCTTCACCTTGGCTTATGAGAACTGTACATTATTATTGTGCTAAGTATGTTTGGCCGTGTGTGTTCTGTTAGTGTTGAAAGTTTCAGTGCGCAAAATGAGTTTAGCTGTCTAGTTATTAGCAAACTAAAAGCGCTATGAGCTAAACCCTCTGGCTATATTAGTCGCAAAACAAACACGATAATAGATTCGTTCTTGAGTAAAGACCACGACTTTGCAAAAGTAGTTGTTGACCTCCGACGTAAAAACGATGGGGTTTATACGTTTGACTTGTCTGTATGTGTGTCTGTCTGTGGCATCGTAGCTCCCGATCGGTTGAACCGATTTTGATTTTAATATTTTTTTGTTTAGAAGGTGTTGTTGGCGACGCATTTAATATTTAGCATTTATTTTGTTACATTTATTTTGTTTATTTTTAATCAATAAATATAAAGAAGGAATACGTGTGTGAAGTAAGTACGAGTAAGGGACTGGGGTAAATGCGGTAGATAGGTCCTCGCGAACTTCACTCGTCAGTTATCCGCTACTCTATACGCCACATACACTTCGCTCGCTCGCAAACCTTTTAATTTGTCCAAGTACCTATCTTCTCACTTATTTTCACTCAATCCCCTACAGGTATTAAGTCGAGATTGTTCTTAGCTTTGTTTTATGAAATACTGTCCAAGATGGCCGCCGTAACAAAATGGCGGATTACAAATTTTTTCACAATTACATCAATATGGGTATGAGTTTTGGCGGAAAAACCAAAATGATCGCGTCGCCGCATTGTATTATTTTCCAAAACTTGTGTTATTTTCAGTGTTAGTGCATAAAATTGGTGGCATTTTATTTGTTAAGCGTTGAATTACAGGCACGAGTGTGGGAAAGTGGTATAATGATGGTAAAACGTTTCTTTTCGTGTTGTTTCCAAAACTCCATAGAAGCTTCTGGTAAAGTTGCCACCACTTTACTAGGAGTATGACTTGACTAGACTAGACTCTGACTTAACTTGATGACTTGGACTGTGACTTGACTTGACATATTATATGATATTAATTAACTTGAGATATAACTTGACACTGGCTATATACACAAAAGTGTGGAGCAAAAACAAAACAAAATATGGGTATCAAATGAAAGGGCTTGACTAGTAGAATACTATGCACTATGATACATTTCAAATCCAAGATGACTGCCACCACAAAATTACAAAATATATTTAGTTAATTTGTTGACAGGGGTTTTTTAAATTTGACGCAATATGTTATTATTTTGCAACAGTATTGAATAAGCTAAAGCAATAATAAGAAATAAACATATAGATAAAAAGATATGCATTTGAGCAATTTTAGAGAGCCGCAGGGTTAGTTTTTGACGAAGCCATTCTAGGAATTTACCATCTTCCTGTTTTAATTAGGAGGAATAACAATAATAATGATTGCGATAATAAAATCAAGGAAATATTAAGATCATGAGAGAATAAATTGATCTTCTCTTATATAACTACAGGCTGTTTCATCGGTATTTTTGTTGAGCATCATACGAAAATTGAATTTCAGCTGTGCCGGTCCTAAATATAAACTTTGTAATTTATTTGCAAAACAATCTAAACTCTGATATTTTTCCTTGCTAATGCTGTTCATTTATACATAAAATATTAGTACTGTATATTCATTTACGGTTCAAAATAGCCGTGCTCCTCGGACTTTATCTATGAAAAGCTTTAGCTCCATTACATGTACTATTTATTTATTCTCTGGAAAACAAATTTTTATAATAGTAGATAATAATGCAGGTTATTGTATAAAGAGTTTTGTTATTCATCTCCTTTTGTTACTTCTATTTCCCAGCTAGAAGCTGAAAAGCAATACTAAAACTGGTCACAGACGTGCGTCTTGCGTCATACCAGAATGGACGTTATATTCTCTGCCATAGCCCGTAGATTTGCTTGCTCTCAAGTTTTTTGAAACATACAGGGACTAGCCTAGCGTTTGGTGGAGGCATCAGATGGGCGATTACGTAACTAGATGGCAACCGATAGAAACACATATTTGTATGGAATTGACAGTTTGAATACGCAGTTTATGTCCATAGTTAGTATGGAAATTTCTCCTGTACCATTGCAATCAGTTTCGTGATCATAGGTTACCAGAATGCTGGTTTTTATTAAAAAAATAAGCATTGCTATTCTACGTTTTTTTTTTATGTTGAATGATGTGACGAGCTAGTCGTTCGCCTGGTGTTAAGCGCCACGGCCACCCATAACAGAACAGTGTTACTCGGAACAATATCACAGAGTTTCGCGCGACACTGCACTGCGCACATCATTCTGAGACATCAGCACAGTCTAGTAATAAGATTACTCAACTGTGAGATCAGATCATAAAGTCTCAATTGCCCAGTAATTTCACTAGCTACAATGCCCTTCAAACCGGAACACAGTAGTGCTTGCACACTACTGCTTGGCGGCAGAATAACTGGCAAAGCGGTGGTACCTACCTAGACGAACTTTGCAACGAAATCCTACCACCTAGGTAATACATTACACATTACGTGGTAATGCTGCCAGCATTCTGGGCACTTTCCACCCATCCATTGGTTATTATAAGCTTTTATCTATATTAAATTGTAGGCGTAGTTTAGTCTTTTAGGTCTAGTAGTTTAGTATTATGTTTATATGTGAATTGTACCCATTAATCATATAATCATTATCACCACCACCACCATCATCATCATCATCATCGTCATCATCACCGCTATGATCATAATCTTCTAAGCTCTATCTATCGGCCGGTATAATTTTGTTTTTGCTTTGTTCAATTTAAATATCGCCATCTTGGCAATTGTAAATTGTCAGTTTACGGACATACCAACATAATAATACAAATTTCAAGTAATATTTAAATTTGTTATGTTGACAATGGAGATCTACGTTAGCCAACAACTTTCAAATTCAGTTCGCCTCGTCACGCATTCACCAGCTTACTCCCCAAGTCAAGCGTGCGTAAAGAAGTTTTATATTCCAAAAAAATGTTTATTCTGCGATGGCCCACTTTGGGCGCCAAATTTAGTTGTGCTATTTGAAACGCAGAATATTAGATTTAAGTGAGAAGTCATAGTAGTCACTATTCAATTTTGAAATCCACGGCAGGGCGCCTCGTTGCTAGAACTGATGCTTTTTCTATTTCTACAACGTAAACTACAATCAGAGACCGTGGCGTTTCGCTCGCTAAAGCCCAGAGATTCGTGCACAGGATATCCGCTGCGTCCGACATTCGCGGCGTTTAAATTGATTTTAAGTGCATGCAACACAGTCTTTGCAGTTTTAAGCCAAATCCACTAGAAAATGAATTGAATTATACAGTTATACTATACTATACGTAGCAGTTAAGCATGGAACATTTTACCAATGGGACATTTTAAGGATGGTTGTTTTCATATAACATGAAAACTGCATTTCTTAAAATTACACATGGGACTATCGTGGAGTGGGGTATTTAGAGAATGGGACCAATTCGCGAATGAAACTTTTTGCCAGATCGTGAGTATCGTGACAATTCTCGATGCCGCAAAGTTCTTTTCGCACTTCTATATTCGCAGTTCCATAGGCGTTCTCGATGCCACAAAGTTAAGATAGATAATTTTTTTAAGATAATTTTTATTGCCAAAAAAGTTATATGTTACAATTTGTTCAACACAGTGCAAGAATATACATTTCCTTCAAACTATACTTTTTTTTTTTTTTATATGTTAAGGGATGGCGCGACGAGCTAACCGTTCGCCTGATGTTAAGCGACACGGCTGCCCATATCAGTTGCAGTGTCACTCAGAACTCTAAAGTAGAGTTTCGCGTGACACTGCACTGCGCACGTCATCCTGAGACATCAACACAATCTAGTAACAAGATTACTAGACTGTGAGATCAGGTCATAAAGTCTCATTTGCCCAGTAATTTCACTAGCTACAGTGCCCTTCAAACCGGAACACAGTAGTGCTTGCGCACTACTGCTTGGCGGCAGAATAACTGGCAAAGCGGTGGTACCTACCTAGACGAACTTTGCAGAAAAGTCCTACCACCTAGTGAACCAAGCAGTATACTTAACGTTCTTTTCGCACTTCTATATTCGCAGTTCCATAGGCGTTCACGACATGTGACTTATGTTTCATGGAAAGCGTTCGGTGACGATGACTCGAGTTCCATGATTTTTTGATCCAAAAAGTGCAAAACGTCCCTAAATAAGTTTTCACTTCAAAAATTATGTTATAAAAATCTCTCGAATGTTATTTGTATAATGAAATCCAGCCCCCGCCCCGTCCCATTTAACCCGTCTGGATTAAAATATTGCTAGTAATTAGCAATTTTTCTAGAAGTATGTTACGTGTTAAGTAAATAAATATCAGACTTATTACCTACAGCTGCGAAGGTAGAAATGTTAATTACTAAGCGTTTATTACTGTACAATGTATAATAACTACGTAAATTAATTAACAGGTATACATATAGACCTGGTAGGTCTAAATCTAAATATATATAACTCAAAGGAGACTGACTGACTGACTGACATAGTGATCTATCAACGCACAGCCCAAACCACTGGACGGATCGGGCTTAAATTTGGCATGCAGGTAGATGTTATGACGTAGGCATCCGCTAAGAAAGGATTTTTCGGAATTCCATCTTTAAGAGGGTGAAATGAGTGGTTGAATTATTTTCCCATAGGCCACGCCGCGGGCGAAGCTGCGGGCAGAAGCTTGTTATACATATAGACCTGGTAGGTATAAATAATTAATATAATACAACTTCTGTCTATGGCCTGAATTATTTTAGTACTAAATCAATAGTTCTTAAGCATTTACACGGTTTGATCTATGATCAGACCGAATTTCTGTTACACATTGATATGTAAGTAATTAGGTTAAAATTAATTTAGGTATACTATGTGTATTGCACCCAAATAATTATAAGTTATTAATCTATTGTCTATATACGTTTTTGTTAAACATTGTTAATAATTCTGCACCCACATGTACTCGTAGTACCTAACGCTTATGCCTGTGACACAGGTTTATCCTAGTGCATGTACCTAATTTTCTAAGACTAGTTAGCTAAGATTTATATTGTAAATCCATTCATGTGTGTTTTTAATAAATATTATTATTATTATATATTAGGTCTTTACCTATGAAATTGCCGTTTTGTTTGAAAAAAGTTAAAGTATTTTTTTTTCGAACTTATTTATTTCTTTTATTCAAAGTAATCACTCCTGCAATCAATGCATCTTTGCCAACGCTGTGGCAGCTTATGGATGACCTTCTTGAAAAAATCAGCAGGACGGGAGACAACAAACTCTTCAAAGGCGTTTTGTACTGCCTCTCGGGAATTGAATTTTTTTCCCGTTGAAAAGTTGTCCAAATTTTGGAAAAAGTAATAGTCGGTAGGCCCAAGATCTGGTGAGTATGGCGGATGAGGAAGAGCTTCCAAACCCAACTCATGCAGCTTAGAGACGGTCTGTTGTGCAGTATGGGGTCGCGCGTTGTCGTGAAGTAGCAGTCGAGACGACCGATTGACCAAAGCTGGTTGCAGACGTGCGAGTTTCGCCATCATTGTGGTCAGTTCTTCAATGTACACATCTGCAGTAATGCTCTCGCCGTTTTGTAAAAAGCTATGATGAATCACACCAGCACTAGACCACCAAACTGTGACCATCACCTTTCTATGGGTCATTTTTCGTTTTGCACATTGCTTTGGTACCGAACCAGGATCTAACCAACTTGCTGAGCGCTTTCGATTGTCAAAAAGAATCCATTTTTCGTCGCACGTAACAATTCGGTTCAAAATTTCTTCATTTCTGTGCCTGTTAAGCAGCGCAAGGCAAGTCTCGACGCGTACGTTGCGCTGGCGATCGTTAAGTTCGTGGGGCACCCATCTATCAAGCTTTTTTATCTTGCCAATCTGTCGCAAATGGACCAATATTGTTTTGATGCTAACATCAAAAGCTGCTGCCAGCTCAGCTGTAGATTGAGATTCATCAGCTTCCACAATCGCCTTTAATTCATCATTGTTGACCAAAGTTTCCGGACGACCACGGGGTTCATTTTTCAAGTCAAAATTCCCAGAACGGAACCGAGCAAACCAATAACGGGTTGTACGTTCGTTTGTACAGTTCTCTCCGTAAACGTCGTTGATGTTACGTGTCGTTTGTGCCGCGTTGGTGCCACGACGGAACTCATATTCCATAATTACACGAAATTTCAAAGAATCCATTATAAGGAAAAATGTTGAAATGTAATGAAAATAAAACGCTAATCAATAAACAAAAGACTTATATTGTAAATAGAATGTCATATTTTTAAAACAAAATTAATTTGAATTTAGAATTCATAGCCAATCAAAACTTTTTTTTGTGTGAAAAAGTCTGTACTGCAATACGGCAATTTCATAGGTAAAGACCTATTATAAATAAATAAATATCTGTGGACATTTCACACAGCGCCATCTAGCCCCAAACTAAGCAAAGCTTGTACTATGGGAACCAGATAACTGATACATTACTTAGATAATTTTTGGTATGGTGGTTGAACAGGTCGGCTCATAGCCCGGAGGCGGCAGTTTACATACGAATATATAAAAAAATACTTGAATAGAGCCTCCTCTTTATAAGAGTCTGTTCAAAAAAAAAAAACTTAGGCTTATTAAAAAAAAATGTAGCGTAGTTTTGTTTTGTCCAGTATGCGTGACTCGTAAGAATTTTAATAAAAAATCTCAACCCTACTGGCTGTCACCAATATTATTTTCCGGGACAAAAAACGGTTTGCGTTATGAAAACATAAATTTTAACAGCAGGTTGGAGTTATTACAAAAACTGTTTTGAAATCCTAAACTATAGGGGCAACTATTTTCAGATGGCAACACTAAACTCCAATTTATAACTATTTTGCCATAATACGGAAGAAATGTACCCTTTTTGTTAATTGTTTACATAAACTTGTTTTAATTGTTTGACAGGCTCTTTAGTGTGGTTGTTGAGCAAGGCAGCTCATAGCCCGGAGGCGGCGGGTTCGGTTCCCGCGGCAGGACAAAAAGCTGATACAATATACACTGTCGAGCATCTTTACGTACTTACGTAAAGCTGATACAATATACACTGTCGAGCGGATATTTTATTTGGAAAGGGGACTACTACCTGCAAGTTGACGGTGTTGCCATGGGTTCCCCTATAGCGCCAGTGGCCGCTAACATATTCATGGAGTGGTTTGAGGAAGCCGCTCTACTGAGCACTACGTATAAACCGAGACACTGGTGGCGATATGTGGACGACGTGTTTGCGATAGTACGTGAGGATGAGGTGGACCTGTTTTTGACACATCTAAATAGCATTCACCCAAAAATTGCTTTAACGGTGGAACGTGAACAAGATGGAGCTCTTCCTTTTCTTGACGTGCTGGTAAAACGTGACTCCAATGGCCGACTGTCTCACACGGTATACCGGAAACCAACGCACACTGATAGATATCTGAGAGCCGATTCACACCATCACCCAGCGCATCTAGCTTCAGTACCGCGAACACTTATTAACAGAGCACTGAAACTGTGCGACCACGAATACCTAGATACTGAGCTGAATCACATCAGAGGTGTGCTGGAGAGTAATGGCTACAGTTGGAAGCAGAGTTGGCGTAGTGCAAACTCAACGTCTTATACGCGCATTACATCGGCAGAGAGAGCGGCAGCGTACTTGCTATACATTAAAGGAGTTACGGATAGTATTGGAAACTTGTTACGCCGGAGGTACAGCATCAAGACAATATTCCGTCCTCATGGGCAACTTAGGCAGCTGCTCCGCTCTCCGAAGGATAGAGATCCTTTGGGTGTCCCCGGTGTTTATATGATCCCCTGCGATTGCGGTAAATGTTACGTCGGTGAAACGAAGAGAAACGTCTCCACTAGACTTACGGAGCACGTACGTTCTATGAAGAACATGGATTGTAATGGTTCAGCGGTGGCGGAGCATTCTCTGATCTCTGACGCGCACCACTATATTCGATTCGACAAAGCGAAGGTTTTAGCACGGGAGAAGTTCTTTGTGCCCCGCAAAGTCAGAGAAGCCATCGAAATTAGTCGGCGTCCTAACTTCAATAGAGATGGAGGATGGAGCCTGCCACCGACTTGGCGACCGTGTCTTCGAGGAGTACGTGAGAGTGACCGTGAGAGTGGTGGTGATGTGATTAGTTCTGTGTGCTGGTGTATTCCCGATACACAGGAAGATTCCAGTGAGGATGAACTTCAGTGCACGCCGACGTCGCGGGATCCACCCCCCGCCCCCTCCCCTTTACCTACACAGCAGCCGATGTCATCACGTGCGCTGCGCGCGGCGGTCCTTAGTGCTAAGCAAGTCGCCGTCGCGCGCGCGCACTTACCTTGAGGAAGGCTGCCAAACGCAGTCGAAACTATAGTCGGATAGTCCGGCCAATTTTAAACGTGAGTAAATCCCGTACAAATAATACAAAATTACAGGATATTTTCTGTTTTTTTTTTTTATTACGTTCATTTGTTATTACAATTTTTGTAATTTAATCGTTAATTCATTTGTTTTACATTCTATCATACAAATGTTATGGTTTTTAGAGCATCTGCTATAAGGCAATGAGTGGTACAACTTGCCGGCGTCCTTTTTCTCATCTTACTAAATCACGGAGTTTTCAGGTTAGAAGTGAACTGGTACCGTCTAGGCAAGCATGTACCATTCTAGACTGCGTCGTCACTTTCCATCAGGTGAGACAGTGTTAATGTTTTTTAACAATAAAAAATGTAATTAAATTACTTTATTCAATAAAAAAATTGTTTGCTGATTTTTTTTTTTTTTTTTACTTTAAACTTGTCTAGCATTTGATCGCGCTCTCACCTGATGGGAAGTGACGATGCGATCGAAGGTGTAGCATGCTAGCCAAGTACTGATAAATTTTCTTGTTTGTTTGATAAATTTTTAAAGTAGTTGAAATTACGAAACGACCAAAATATCATATCATTAGCGTGTTAATGTTTTTATATTAACCTTAGACAAAGTACAGGGTAGTACTGTTTGTTTCATGAACATTAATTCTCAAACGAAATCAGAAAAATCAACGCACCTATTCCTACTTCAAAGCTTTTGGTTTTATTTACCCTCCATTGACAGGGTATCGTTGGTTTCGCTAATCAAAAGCGAAAAACGGCAACGGAAGCCAGTGGATGGAAAACAGCTTGATGGACGGGATCGTATTTTTGGCCATTTTATTAGCAGACTATACATATATTTGTTTATCACTGCTGCTGATATTTAAAAAAATGCTTTTTGGATATACATGTTTCACCTATTGAAGTAAATCTTCTTTGCGTAATCTTAACTTGGAAAGTAAGCTGATGAATGTGTAACGGAAGTTGAAAGTTGTTGATTAACTTATACAATTGTTAATTTAACAAAGTTATTAATTTTTATTATTACACATGTTGGTATGTCCAGTAAAATGACAATTTATAATTGAAGGGTTGAGAATAAAAAGGGTTTAACTGTCAAATTGATAGTTTCGAGAAAATTGACTTTAAACTTCAACGGCTTCATTTTAATGTAGAGTGCTTAAAAAGTAATAGAAAAGGTTTATGTAAGTTTCAGTTGCTTGAAAATGTACTAATTCTATTTTAAAATATTAAATATAGTACTTATTCAACCAATTACTGTAAAAATAATAATATAATAATGTTTTTATGCTAAGCGAACTGTATTTCTGTGACAGATAAATCATTTTTAGACTCAAATCTCGTGATTTAAGCCTCAATTCGGTATTTTGAGAATGTATTATTATAGATAATTTCACGCTGAATACAACGATACCCATAAGTCATTTTGTGAAAAAAAACAGTTTAACCCTTTTTGTTCTCACCCCTACAATTGTCAAGATGGTGACATTAATATTAAACAAAGCAAAAACAAAGTTACATCGGCCGAAAGAATGAGCTAAACTAAAGAAGTTTTACTTCAGTTGTATGGTCCAAAGCGCTCTGGTTTTTTTCTTTATGTAATTTCTTTTGTGTAAAGGTTTTAAAAGTATTGATTATTATAATTTGTTATAATATAAAGAGCGTGTGGTTCCGGTGTGACAATAGGACATCCGACCTATTCCAAGGATGCCGTGACAGCTGGCTAAAGGAATACACAAGGAACGTACACCAACCTTCACCTCAGTCTGCATTATAATCTACTGCAATCAACAAACCAGTGAACAAAGAGATTTGGCTCCACATTTATCATGCGAACAGCCAAAGAGTGGAAAGCTTTACCGGTGTCCGTGTTTACCGAAAACTACAACCTTGGAGTCTTCAAATCGAGAGTGAACAGGTATCTTCTAGGCAAGCGTGTTACATCCTAGACTGCATCGTTACTTACCATCAGGTGCGATAATGGTCAAACGCAAGCCTATCAAACAATTTAAAAAAAGATGCCTACTAAGCGTAGTAACTTATAAGCAAACATCCCTAAGCGTCCGAAAGCGTTTTATAAGTGAGGCCTTATATATTCAACGGTGGAAGACTCCGGCTGATGATATGTGATGTGATATATGAGATAGGCTATTGACCTTATTTCTCTTGATGTTAAGTGATAATGTGGTCGAAGAAACCTGTTCACTCAACTCTTGAAAACCTCCAGATACCGGAAACAGACGCTGGTAAAGAGTTCCACACCTTTAGCCGTTTGCATTTTAAACACGTAAATTAAATTTCAGAGCTGAAATGCATCTCTGTGAATACATTAAAAACTCTTTAGAGGATTAATATGTTGGATTTTAGAAAGCACATTTTTAAAGTTAAATTCTGATTTTATTCTCTGTCATTTTCAACTTTAAACTTTTGTATATTAGGTACGAATTGTATTGAGTTGTACGAGAATTGTAGTTTGCGAGTAGAATTTGTGTTGCGGTAACCTACTTGACACTTCCTTACCCGAGTTATTTATTTGCATGCATAAATTATGAGAATTTATTTTGTTAGCTTAAAACATGTGTTAGTTTACGTTAAGTATGGATTTAATTATCAGTTATCTAAATATATAACTCAAAAGTGACTGACTGATTGACTGACTAATATAGTGATCTATCAACGCACAGCCGAAACCACTGGACGGATCGGGCTGAAATTTGGAATGCAGTTAGATGTTATGACGTAGGCATCCGCTAAGAAAGGATTTTTCGAAATTCCACCCTTCAAAGGGTGAAATGGGTGGTTCAAAAATTTTTCCATATGCTACGCCACGGGCGAAGCTGCGGGCAGAAGCTCGTTTACTATATATTACTTATACTATATAATATTACTTCATGTTTAAGTTCGTAATGATAGGTACCACCGCTTTGCTAGTTATTTTGTTAGCTTATCGGTTATTTATGGACTGCATTTTGGAGAATGTTTGAAGGGATTACAAGATATTTTTCCTCTATATCCTTTTTTTCACCAGACATCAAGCGCACTAAAACACGCCCCCATATATGGTTGAAATTCCGTCATACTTCACTTAGCGTTTTGCTCCGTACTTAATAGTGAACAGCCAGTGAGTGGAACAATTAGCCAGCGTCTTTGTCTCCAACTAACTACAATCAAAGACAAGCAAGATTCTGAAATTCTACTGCAACAATGTTCTATCCATTTTGCAATTACGAATTGAAACTTTACCTACAGATTTTCAACTACAGAAAAAAAAACAAATGAACTGTCATTTGTTTTTGTGCAATTAACGCAACAAAGTACAGCAACTGTTGAACATTTTAACCGTGTTCCTGTGTGTGTTTAAACTGCAGTTTAACTTGCAGTTAGATAAGCAAAGTTTGGTACCAGTTATTCTCCTGAATTAAGCTGTTTATCTGGGAAATAAGTGCTTTAAATACTCTGTAATTAGAAAGTCCAACGGCTTTGCCACAGAACAATCGTCCCAGTCAGTCGTTACCACATGCAAATTTAGCCAAGCGGCGAAAAGAATTATCATACATAACCTTGTCTGTGATAACATTCGACATTCGCAGAGCACAGTGCAGGAAAAAATTAAGCTCGCGCCGAGATAGAGTTGCTTGACCAACATTTTTCAAACAAATTCGACACGAATTTCGTCTCTACCGGGGTTAGTGTTATTCTTTTTCTGCTCTGTAGTGTAGAATTAACTTAGATCGAAAAAATATCTTTATAACAGAAAACAATAAATTCAAAACTTAATATAACAAACCACTACCAGTAGGCTTCGTGCCCAATATGCTGGCAGCATTGCTATGTTGAATTGCAATGCTGTATTTTTTATTTTGTTTCCGTATATAAAACCAAAAAGGCCAATGGCCTGGCCTACCAGGGTTGGAGCATTTGGACTGTCTATAGGTCATCGCGGCCAGTATATATTCCGAATTTTTTTTTTGTAGTAGTAGTAGTAGGTAGTTTTTAGTATTAGTTATTAATTCAATGTAGTATGTAGAAAATAAAGGCAATTTGCCGTGTTAAAAAAATACATTTGGTTGTAAACGTAATACCTCCTATATTAATTTCGCAATTGTAGTTTTGCTCAGTGTTCCAAAACAAAGCAGCTAGTTCCGCTCATTTCACTGTGTAATTGCTTTTATGTCGCGTTATTTGAGTATGCAGACTAAACTTGTTAGCACCTTATAATCCAGACAATAGTTTCGAGAGTGAGGAAATTGCGTCTTGAACTTATTAAAATAACTTGCATAAATGTCAGTTGTACTATGATGACATGACATGACGAGTCAATAAATGATGATAAGTTAGTTTACTTACCCTAGTAATAAATGATGATAAGTTAGTTTACTTACCCTAGTAAGTAAACTAACTTATCATCATTTAGGTTTTTGTTTTGGTAGGACTTTTTTGCAAAGTTCGTCTAAGTAGGTACCACCGCTTTGCCAGTTATTCCATCGCCAAGCAGGAGTGTGCAATCACTACAGAGTTCCGGTTTGAAAGGCTCTGTATGTAGTAAAATAACTGGGCAAATTAGACTTTATGACCTGATCCCACAGTCTCGTAATCTTATCACTAGATTGTGCTGATGCGCAGTGAAGTTTCAGGCGAAATGAGTGAGACTGCAACTGATATGGGCAGCCGTGTCGCTTAACATTAGGTGAATGGTTAGCTCGTCACGTCATTCCTTAACATAATAAAAATATTAAAAATGTAAATGAGGTAAATAAAGTTAATAAGGCAAGAGAAAGGGATAAGACAGACATATTTACAGATAAACTGACTTATTTAAAAAAATACCTAAGCAAGGCTATATTAGATACTAGGTAATAAATGAATGCAGACGAATCGCAAAACATATGCATTCTCTTTTATCATGCAGATAGTTTAATTTCGTGCTCCTATCTAATTAGAATACACAATATCTCAATAATAACCCTTAATAACATTCCTGTAAGGTACAAATTCGTATAAACCGAGTTAATTATTAGTGCTAAAGACATCTAAACGTTGCACGATAAACAAACAGTATGGACATTACGTCTCTATATAAAATAGTAACATTTGATTGAAATCTATGTAATTGACATTAAGGTGGTTTTCCTGTGACCTCTTGGAGTAAACCAAATAAAATGAACAAAGTAGCACTATTTAATAGCTTGATAAAAGTCATAATGGCAATACCAATGAATGGCTTTTATCAATATAATAATGTAAGTTTAGACAAATAGGGCTGGCATATAAAGTGCAAAAAGCCACTAAACATGTTTTGATTTAAATAAAGTTTAGTCTAAAGCTTATTCATAAAAATATCAGAATATGTCGCGTTATTAACGGGTTTAGAAGCAAAGAAAATATTTAACTTTTGCCTCAAGAATCTTAACTACTTGATGATAGCTCGATGTTTGACCAATTGCCGAAGTTATCAAATGTGTATTTCCTATAAAAAAAAAAAAAAAAAACGAGTCTGCTTTAGACCACACGACTAAAGTAAAACTTTTTTAGTTTAGCTTAGATTTTCGACCGGTTTAACTTTGTTAAATGTCGCCATCTTAACAAGTGTAACTTGTAATTTTACCAGAAATGCCCGCATAATAATTATACCAATTTTTAACTTTGTTATGTTGACAATGGAGACCTACTTTATACAAAAACTTTCAGCAGCTTATTCCCCAAGTCAGTCGTGCGTAATGAAGTTTTAATACTTTAAAATCATCTCTTTCGTTCATTACACTGGAAGCCAATTTGCGATTGCCCAAGTTGTCTTATTAACTAATAACTAAAGGGAGCAAAGCTTCGACTAAATGGTTTCCGATGTAATTATGAATTTAACTTAATTTAATATTTTCATCTTAAATTTTTGGTACACTAACTACTTACATTCTAAGACTTATACTATTTTAAGATTATTGTTTGCTGTGTACTGTTTGTGGATCCTAAATAAGTAAATAACAATATGATACCTAACAAAACGTCTAATCACTGCAGAATCTAACTTGAATAAAAATATTACACACGAAATAAGGTACGCATAAACAAATATTAACTAAAAAATACTACATTAAAGTTTCCTAACAAATACTACAGTAAAGTTTCAGTCTTGTGCCCATACTGCAGATGTTTTGTAAAGTGGACTTTATTAGCTTAGATGAGCTCATTAGAAAGGTATTGAAGGCCTGCAGCGTGGGTAATGACAACGTGAGTTCAAATGCCTGTACATGCAAATTCTTGGAGGAAATTGCAACACATATTAAATAGAGCGAATTTCGTGCAAGGCAGCATATGGCGGAATTTAATTCGATTCGAAATGTAATAATAAAGCCTAATAGTCGCATGCATAGATCCTGGGACGAAACATTGATTGCAATGTAACAGGAGAAATTTTCATAGTAACATTGCACTTAAGTTGCGTATTACAACTGTCAAATCCATAAGGTGTGTGTTGCAATCTAGTTACAAGATTGCCCAGCTGAGAGCATCGGTTGCCACTAAACCACACTCGCTCGTCATATATTTTTTAAGTTAATAAACAAAGAACTTAACAAGAATGTATCTTTTTTTTGTAATGTAAGTGAATGATTTGACGAGCTTGTCGTTCACCTGATGTTAAGCGACACGGCCGCCCATAACAGACCAGTGTCACTTGGAACTCCAAAATATAAAGTTTCGCGTGACACTGCACCGCGCACATCGTCCTGAGACATCAGCACAGTCTGGTAATAACATTACTCGACTGTGAGATCAGATCATAAAGTCTCATTTGCCTAGTGATTTCACTAGCTACAGTGCCCTTCAAACCGGAACACAGTACTGCTTGCACACTACTGCTTGGCGGCAGAATAGCTGGCAAAGCGGTGGTACCTACCTAGACGAACTTTGCGGAAAAGTCCTACCACCTAGTATATAGTATACATCTTAGTTTAAGCCAAGTTAGAATTAATCCGCAGTGTTCTCGGCTCCCTAATTACCTTGTTATGAAGGCGACCGGCTCTAGTCCAGCAAGCGCGTTACACTAAGCATTCTGTAAGTGTGGCTAAGCTGCGCTTAGTTGAATGTTATCTTAGTTCCACTGCGTTTTAGATGGAATTAGTTTACAAATTTAAACTTTAACATAATTATTAGAAAAGATTTACTAGTCAAAACTAGGTGGTAGGACTTTACTAGGTGGTAGGACTTTACTAGGTAGCAGGGCTTTACTAGGTGGTAGGACATTACTTACTAGGTGTTAGGACGTTACTAGATGTTAGGACTTTACTAGGTTGTAGGACTGTAGTAGGAAGCAGGACTTTACTAGGTGGTAGAACTCTACTAGGTGCTACCACTTAGTAGCACATTTCTAGGTAAGTAGTAGGATTTTACAAGGTGGTAGGGCTTTACTAGGTTGTAGGACTTGAGTTTCGGTTTGATGGGCTTAAAATTAATGGGCATATGAAACTTAATGAACTGATCTCGTAGTCTAATAATGTTTTTACTAGACTGTGCTGATGCAAGATGGCGTGCGCAATGCGGTGTCACGAAAGTTAACATGTTGGAGCTCCAAGTCACATCTCAGCTGTTATGGGAGGTTGAGGCTAACATCATCATGACCATTATAAAAAAAACTTAGACTCAAACAACAAAATTGATTAATATACGACCTAAGTCTTTTTCTCAGTGAGAAAAAAAAAAAACATTGTACTGTATATTGGTATACTGACCGTGCTGAGCTATAAAGACAGTCCAAACGATCTAGCCCGCTTATATCTGTGAACTTATTATTTAAATATTGATTTTACAGCGGCACATTGTAAATCTCGTTCTTCACAGTCATCTTTGCAGCCACTAACAAACTGTACTCTAGCGTTATTAATTCCAAAGATAACAGGAATGCACACCGCAGCTTCCTCCAGATTGCTGCTTAGGATATAAATTGGAATTACAACACCTGCTACCTCGCCTTATCTTCGTTTTAAGCGCCCAAAAACGGTAGAAGTACCTCCTCAAAGGGGGCAAAATGCAAAGTTAGAGAACTGGGTTTAATAGAAAAAATCCTTTGTAGAGTGAAGGAGTCCTTTGAAATTGATGGTTATTTGGTCACGTAGTTTGAGTCTTATCTCGAGTTAGCATACTTACTTCCGATTTTTATAGTATTGAAAATATCGTTAATTCCGAAGTTCTCAAAAAAATAATTTGGATAGAAATTTACAAAAAGTATTAAGTATAGCTTCTCCAAAAATATTAGATGGAATGGGAAACAACTTTTTGTCGATAAAAAAAAAAGTGAATTGAGAAATTAGTCTTCGCTAACAGAAGCGTGTTACAATTTTAAATTGTGTATTTAAAACATCATTTGACTCCCAATTGGATCCACCAATTGCTTATTTATTTTTTTGTTTGATAGCTGAATAGATAGTTTACTTGTTCTTATTTCTTTGGTCTAAAGAATCAGACGTCTCACTAATAGGTAAATAGTAAGCGTCGCCTATGAACATCTGCAATAAAAGATATACAGGGTTGAATTGACATGTGCGTTGATTGAGTACATCTCTACAACTATATGCATATTATTTATTGGTGGTTTTTTTTGTATGAAAAACCAAACGAGTTTTTAAAATAGTGATGATTAACCGCTCTTAACATAGTTGGCAGGAATGATTTTTATACTATTAAAAGATTTTATTGTTTTTTGTTTGTATATATCAATACCAAATCGATACGTTAGATTTTGTCAATTTTGGTCTATAGGAGTTAAGAATCGATACCTAGTTTCAAAGGGTTTAATGAATTAAACCTACACCAATTAAACAGATACGTACAGACACCGATAGACCAGCTCAGTAAAGCCATTTTCAATGTAAATTTCAAAAGATAGCGTACTAATTGAAGTTTATAACAGATTTTTTTTATTTAAAAAAATAAACTAAACACTTTCAGTAAATTAACTCAAAATTAGATTCTTTGCAAAGATTAAAAGCAGTAAATTAAGGTGGAGACCCTATTGTTAGTACCAAGAAATTTAATTCTAAGGGAAGCCATAACGACGTCTCATATAAATGCAAATGCAAGGTGTTACCTTTGTAAGAAGTTGTCAAATTACAGACAAACTTGGGACCTTTAAGACACAGTGTACAAATAGACAGAACACAATAATGCTAAATTTTATTTTTTAATATTAAAATTGTAGAAAATTGTAAATATTTAGCCGTCATGACTAAATTAACATTTGCTAAAGCCAGAAAAAAATTAAACGTCATAGTGAAGTTTTTATTGCAAATGCTATACATAAATATCATAAATATCTCCTCATCATTCATTATTTTGTATTTTTTAATAATAGCTTTAAAAATATTAAATTTTAAAATCTGATATTTTTTATATGAGCTGTTTGTAAAATGATTTTGAGTCGGTTTTCGAATTTCTGTACTTACCTCATAAAATTGAATTTTTGTTCGATGTCTTAAGTCAATGTTAAAAGAAATAGGTTTAAATTACGATATCTGTGTCGAATTAATCTTTTATTGTCCATCAGTTTTGTGCTTCTTTGAATGCGGCTGTAACTTTTGTTATTACTTCGCCCTTCAACTGAAGCGATTGTAAATCCGTACGAATAATTACATTCAATTAAAATGGATATAATTCCTTTCGTCTTACTCTTTTTAACACACACTCTTCATCTATTTCTCTTTATTCCGCTCTTTTTATCACACCTTATAACATAATATCATTAACATTTAACCTTTTTGATTTAAATGATCTAGAATCATCATCATCGTAATCATCATCATCATCATCATCACCATCAACAACCTGTATCAGTATAATATTGGCAACACATGCATAGGCATCTATCAATCACACCACTGCACAGTACACCACTGAATCCAGTGTTTGGTTTTCTACTGCCAAAAGGCAGTTGTTCGGGCTTCAGACCACCAAGTCCCAAATCCTTTGTAAATCTATCCAAATATATATAACTCAAAGGTGACTGACTGACTGACTGACTGACATAGTGATCTATCAACGTACAGCCCAAACCACTGGACAGATTAGGCTGAAATTTGGCATGCAGGTAGATGTTATGACGTAGGCATCCGCCAACGAAGGATTTTTCGAAATTCCACCCTCAACAGGCTGAAATCGGTGGTTGAATTATTTTCCTATAGGCCACACCGCGGGCAGAAGCGCGTCATTAAATAAAAAAACTTCTAATAACGTTTAGTAAAAGTGTATATGACGGCGGCTACGTCCAGTTATAAACTCTATGCACAGCGATCGAGCACCGTAATTTACCCTGTGGTGGCATTAAATGTATTACAGTGGCAGCACCGGCAACTGTCATGGCGGCCCTACCTGTCTGGCTATATAAAGGGATCGATTGGTGTGCTACGAATCATTCTTGTTCCAGACACGGCGCGGTGCGGACATGCTGAAGGCCTATAGTTATATAGGTTGCAACCTACCTACCCACAACCCGTTTCTGCCGACATATATTTTATTTCGATGACAATGTATCAATACATTTAAGAAATTTTTTAATCGTCTGTCCCATTGCTTGTCGGTTTTGTGACAAATATGTCAGCCCGCTATTAGTTGAGTTTGGTATTTTAGTGAGTCAAGCCGGTTTTGGTATTCCTTATTTCTTATTCCTATTCCTATTATTTGTCCAACTTTTGGTTCTCGGATGTATTACCTCATTTTTGGTTTAATGTTTTAGTTGTGGTCTTTTCCATAGCTCACTTTGGCATTTTAGGATGTTCTACCGTGAATTAATCTGTGTCAGCTCTCAAACTTGGAGTCATAAAGACAACAGCGCTAAACTTTGCTCCATAGTTAAGTTCTGAGAATAAAACGTACGTTCCATTGTGATGAAGCACAAGTTTTTAGGTAAAACAAGTATTGTTAATGTTACTAAAGTTTGCATGAGTGATTTATTCGTTTACTGTTTGTTTAATGATTTTGGTATTCTTGGTTTAATTGGATTATATTTTCTCTAGCCACATTCCACGAGAATTAACTTTGAGAATAGCTTCTTTGATTTGTAGCAAAATTGAAACCTTACCACAAAAACCTTATCGGTTACTTGGTTTGGATTTCACTAAATCTCTTTAGGCAATATGTGTTGGCACTTGGCAGATCCATTATAATAATATACCATTAGAGATTTAGGCCCGCATTACCCGAAAGATGCTCAGTCGTCAATTAGTGCTCAAGTCAAGACTTCATTCATAAGATGATCAATTTGTGAATGAAATCTTGTCTTGAGCACGTTTCACGATTTAGTGTTTTCTCGCTTCATTAAACTTATTGACCACATTGATAGTGCAATTGAGCATAGATCAAATCTATCATACATGGACTATAGACATAGAATTGGTAGTGCTAATTCTGTGATCAAATCATAAAAAATGTTTGATTTCGTTCTGCGTAACAAGGATAGCAAACTTGACAGATTTTCTAATCCTGAAACAAGCAAATATTTAACGATTCCGATAAAAAAGATAACTTTTTAATTGAGTCCAAATTAAAAACCCAGCTCTCGTATTTCAACAGCGAAGGCAATTTTACGTGATGTTAAACAAACACAAAACGCTGAGTAATTTGTTCAAAATCATAAAAAAATTCTCGGGGTATTTTTAATTTCTCCCTTTTGTGTGGAAACAAAGACTGTTCATAAACATTAACGATTCAAAGTTAAGGGTCGGAAGTCTGTCGCAAAGGAGAAGCTATTTAGAGACGAGAATAGATGTAAAGCAATCGGCACAACTAAAAACCTGATAAAATTATGCTTAGATTTCTTTATATTACTGGTTATACAGGCGCTCGCTCCACAATCAATATATTAAGTTAATTTCAAAGTGTCATCAGTGGACTATATTTCAATTCACCTATGTAATTTCTTTCACCAGATATCAAGGCGCACAGAAACACGGCACTGATATATGGTTTAAATTCCATCAACACGCACTAAGCGTCTTTCTACGTGCTTAATGTGGGAACAGTCCATGAGTGGAACAAGTAGGTATCCTTGTTTTCACCTAACTTTAATCTGGGAGTCTTCAAGTCACGAGTGAACAGGTATACCTTCTAGGCATATTATTCATGTTTTGAAATTTTTGTTATTATGTGGTGTGTACAATAAAAAGTTTATCTGTCTATCATGCATGTACCATTCTAGACTGCATCGTCACTTTCCATCAGGTGAAACAGTGGTCAATTGCTTTGTCTATAAACAATAAATAAATACAAATAAATAAATAATATGTGTGGACATCTCACACGGCGCCATCTGGCCTCAAACTAAGCAAAGCTTGTATTGTGGGAACCGGATAACTGATACAATACATAGATAGTTTTGGTAGTAAATACATACATAGAATATAATATAACACCCAACATCTCTGCGTTCATCACACAAATGTTTGTCCTGAGTCGAAATCGAACCCACAATCCACTGTTCAGAAGGTAGGGTTATTACCAATACTGAGCTATAGTGCCAGTCATATATATCAGATATATAGTTTTGACAGCTTAAGATATAAAATATTGAAGACTCATTTCTCTCATGAAAAATAATCTAGATAATAATCTAAGTCCCTATAGACGTAATAGAGGGAAAAAGATGGAGGGAGAAAAGAACAAAAGTGAAGAGAAGATGAGTTACGTCCACACCATCAATCAGTGATATCTTTTAAACACTAATCATGCGTCACGCTTACTATGGTATGACACAAATTGCTATATCTTTTCACGCACGGTAAGACATGTCTACGCTACGTCTTTCGATGGGATTCCTTTTATCTTCATCAGCTTTGTGCCACTAATAGGGAAATAGTATAAAATAAAATAAAAATACGAGGCTGTCTTTAGGGACTACCGATAGAAGTAAAAACTAAGTAACTTATACATTATAGCTCATGTGAAGCGTGCGGTGACGATGATGCGAGTTTCAGTCTTCTTGTATCCAAAAAGTACACAGTATACATAATAGCTCAAGGAAAGCGTTCGGTGACGATGACGCGAGTTCCATGATTATTGTTCACCCAAAACGTGCTCAGCGCTCCTAAAGAAGTTTTCACTTCAAAAATAACGGCCTTTCTCCCAGTTCAAATGCTAGCTTAGATCATATTAATACAAGGGTTAGATCGTCTTCTACGAGCTCCTCGTATTAATATCACTGACTGTCCAAAGTACTTTACCAACACAATTCGTACTTTTCTTTTTCCGTCCGTGTCAGCTGCTCTCACTAAGCTATCGTTGCTAATTAATTTTAGTTTAATTATTACTCGGCGCGTTGTTCCTCCAATGCCTCGGAGGGGACAGTAATTTATTTATTTAAATAGAGTGGAGTGCTGACGTTGAAGGATAGCAGCGTTGTGTCTATGGAGAGTTCTTTGTTTTAATCTGAACTTTGATTTCCTTATTTACTTTTACAACCTGTGTGTTGATTTCTATTGTTCATGTTAAAAGATTTCAAACGAACAAAGGAAAAAAAAGATCTACTTTTCAAAGGGGTTTTTTGTTTGATCTTCGTTGTCTATCAGCGTTCTCTTTTCTTCTCAGGCTGTTTTAAGACCTTTTATATGAGACGAGCTTCTGCCCGGCGTGACCTATGGGAAAATAATTCAACCACCCATTTCACCCTCTTAAGGGTGGAATTTCAAAAAATCCTTTCTTAACCGATGCCTACGTCATAACATCTACCTGCATGCCAAATTTCAGCCCGATCCGTCCAGTGGTTTGGGCTGTGCGTTGATAGATCACTATACTAGTCAGTCAATCAGTCAGTCACCTTTGAGTTATATATATTTAGAAGATTTTATTTTCGTGTGTAAATTTATATGGATCGTATTTACAGGTAAAGATAATCAGACATTTCTAGAAAGATAGGCTATGTAATAATAACATGATCCATCCACAGCACCTATAAATAATTTAACTAATTAACATTACAGTATTCGGTGCTCAAATACAAGAAGAGTGTACGTATTAGGACCTTATCAATACACGAACATTCATGTTAATAATAGGCCTCATTCATAAATATAAAAAATGATCTAACAAAAAGCACGGACGAAAGGTGTCTGTGGAAATGCAGAATTCTATTAAAAAAAATACACTAACATAGCATATCATAATCATTTTTTTTTTAAGATTTGGCTCCACACTTTTGTATATTTAGCCAGTGTCAAGTTATTCATAATTTATCAAGTTATCGATATTTCACGCAAATATGTGTCAAGTCACAGTCGAAGTCATCAAGTCAAGTCATAGTCAAGTCAGTCTAGTCAAAGTCATACTCCTAGTATAGTGGTGACAACTTTACTTGAAGCTTCTATGGAGTTTTGGAAACAACACGAAAAGAAACGTTTCACCATCGGTACGGTATTATATCATTTTCCCACAATCACGCCTGTAATCCAGCACTTAACGAATAATATGCCACCAATTTTATGCACTAACACTGAAAATAACATAAGTTTTGGAAAATAATACAATGCGGCGACGCGATCTTTTTTGTTTTCCCGCCAAAACTCAACTATTCAGTTTAATTCATACATATATTATTTACGTGGTATTTATACCATAATATTTTCTGACATAGATTTAATGAAAATTAAAAACTATGCATTAGCAAAACTTAATCTAAGAAGCCGCTACCAGTAGGCAACGTGCCCAAAATGCTGGCGGCATTGCCCCGTTGAATGGCAATGCTTAGTCTTTTGGCTAAATAAACCAGCATTATGGTCACGTGTTGTCTCGATCAGTCGTTCTGAAAGATCTTTGTAAATTTTGTGGGCACTCGGTCCCCACGGTCCCAACGTCTCGACACCGAAAGGCGCAAATATATACCCACTGTCTAGGGAATTATATTTACCAAATTAATTAATTTAAACCTAAAACCTACAGTCAGAAACCGATCTACTCAGACGATCAAAGATACTAAATCACTAATCTGACTTCTAAATGTAGCTTTTGATGGGTATTGACTGAGCAATTGCTTTGCAAATAAAATATAGGATATCTCAGGCGTATATCAAAAGCATCTTGGCTATTATTCTAATTCTAAAGGAATTCCGGTAAATCCCAGCTTTGCGCGATAAGAATGGATTCAAACAGATAGCAGTGTATGGCTTAAGTCATAAGAGTTGTCGTTTGTAAGTTTTATAGTCTCTATAGATTTAATTTTCTCAAAATTTCCTGTCTTGTTATTAAAATTACTGACTAATAAATAGGTAATAGGTAAAATAACAAACAAATAACAGAGGTTTGCTTCCTTTCTTCTTATTAATAACACAAAATGGGCACTTAATTATACAGTTTTTTTTTCTCAGGTTATGTTTCTTTTTATTGTTGTTTATTTTATATTATGTACTTAGTCTGTTTATTTTATAAATTCGTTTTGTGTTTAATAATTTGAAACCTTTTTAACACCATCATAATATAGATACAGAATTTATTGATATTTTTTTATAACAGTAGGTACTAAGTGGTTGGACTTTTTGCAAAGTTTGTCTAGGTAGGTACCACTGTTTCGCCAGTTATTCTACTGCCAAGCAGTAGTGTGCAACACTACTGTGTTCCGGTTTGAAGAACACTGTAGGTAGTGAAATGACTGGGCTAATTAGACTTTATGATCCGATCTCACAGTCGAGTAATCTTATTACCAGACTGTGCTGATGTCTCAGGATGATGTGCGCAGTGCAGTGTCACGCGAAATAGTATATATTAGAGTTTCGAGTGATACTGTTCTGTTATGGGCCACCGTGTTGCTTAACATAAAGTGAACAAATAGATGGTCACATCATTAACATGAAAAAATAATAAATAAATATATATATATAATAACGCCCAACGATCACATACATAGATCCCAGACCCTAACTAGTATTTCTTGTGCCTGTATAGAGACCCAGGAGCTACGAGGACCATGGTACCCACAACACCCATACTCAGAACAAGTATTTGCGCTATTTTTTTCTGTGCACAAATACTTGTCCTGCCGCGGGAATTGAATCCGCTACCTCCGGGCTATGAACCGACCTGTTCAACCACCACACCGAGGATGTCAAAAAAAAAACTAGCTGATTCTAAGAGCTATATCGATGACTTTAGTCTGAATATTCTCATTACCTCCAGACTATAATTATGTATTTAGCATTGAGAAAATCGCTTGTACCTTCCACCAGGCGCATCAGAAAGGAATAAACAAAGTCCGATTAGGACGGCTGAGTGGTGTGCGCGTAATTTATCGTCCAACTTGCAATTGGCTTTTTCTGCAACGGCTGTGAAATGGAATCGAATTAAAAAATAGTTTTGCGTAAGCTTTTTTATCGTGTTGATGCATATTTCTGCTGCTGTAAGAAAATGTACATAGGTATAATAAATAGTAGTTTAGTATATAATAAACAAATAAATAATATGTGTGGACATTTCACACAACGCCATCTAGTCCCAAACTAAGCAAAGCTTGTACTATGGAAACCAGATAACTAATACAATACTTATATACTTTTTGTTTATAAATACATACATAGAATACAATATAACACCCAGACACAGAACAAACACCTATGTTCATCATACAAATGTTTGTCCTGGGTGGGAATCGAACCCACAATCTACAGTTCAGAAAGCAGAGCTACAACCAACTGAGCTATCAGGCCAGTCGAAATATATATATATCTTCATCATCAGCCTGTGTTAGTCCACTGCTGGACATAGGCCTCTCCCAAGGTACGGCATTGAGCCCGATCTTCAGCTCGTCTCATCCAATGACTGCCAGCCACTCGGCGCAAGTCGTCGCTCCACCTAGTCGATGGGCGTCCTACACTACGTTTGACAAGTCGCAGTCTCCATTCAAGGACACACATATATATTCAATGGTCCATTCTATTTCTCGTAAAATGAAAGATGGTATGTGTATATTTGGTTAATTTACGTAAATATTATGACATCACAGCACAGTCGTCAGTTTTCTACAATCTTGATGAAACCTGCTATAGAGGTTATAAAATTTTATAGAATTTTTCGTCGACGGCGATTTTTGACTGGAAGGATATTTTCCCCCCAAATAGTACGATATTTGCTGTAAAGTTATTGACCTATTACTGTGTTCCGGTTTGATCGGTACTGTAGCTATTGAAATTACTGGGCAAATGAGACTTTATAACCTCATCTCACAGTCTAGTAATCTTATTACTAGATTCAGTGTGACACTGCAAAGGATATGGGTCACCATATCGCTTAAAATTAGGCGAGAGACTAGCTCGTCATGTCATTGCTAAAAATTATTTTAAAAAAAAACGCAAGTATTAGATTGGATATTTCAAATAATATTGAAGCATCCGTGTAAATTGTAATTGTGTACAAATAATATTTATAAATTTTTGGTGACTGCACACATAATATAATACACAAGCTAAAAATATACAAGAAAAATTAAATTTTCCGAGCTCTTCACGACAAAAAGTCCATAAAAGTATCTATTTGAAGGCGCAGTCCTGTTAAACTTCCCGCTTCGCTGAACCGGGGAATTACCGACGTGTCCCAGTCGCTGGTCTTTCCTGTTTCTTTTTTCAAATTTGGCTTCGTTTTGATCGTTATTAGTTTGCAACATCCTTCCTTCTTGAGTAAGTATAATTAAGGTTTTTGAACGCGCAATAGTAGAATATTATATTTTTATGAAATAATTAAAGGTGTTTATTTGACTGGCGATTTTGCTGTTTGAAATGTCATTGAATCTTGCATATGTTTATTTACTGCTTTTATTCCCGTTTGTACTAAAGTTTTATAGCTCTTAACTTCACACTTATATCTATTATATCCGTCTATAGTCTACAAGCTTCTGCCCGCGGCGCCCTTCGCCTTTTGCCCACGTGGCCAATAGGAAAATAATTCAACCTCCCAATTCACCCTCTTAGGGGTAGAATTTCAAAAAACCCTTTCTTAGTGGATTTCCCACACTTTACATAGAACACACCCTCCAGATTTCAAGTCTCTAGGAGACAGAGGCTTAGGCTGTGCGTTGATATATAAGTCAGTCAGGACTTTGAATTTTGTATGTATAGATTAAAATACAACTTACCTAAGACATTTTTTCCCGGGTTCTCGTATACGTTCTTTGAATAATTGTTAATTTGGCAGACCATATACGGAATGCTCATTGGTTGGCTGTTGATCATCGACTGTCTCAACCAATGAACGTACAGTATTTGCCATGTTGATTTGAGACAAGTTTGACAAACTTACAAGCCCCGGTTTTGAGTTTTGGCGGGAAAGCGAAAAAGATTGCGTCACCGCATTGTATTATTTTCCTAAACTTGTTATTTTCAGTGTTAGTGTATAAAATTGGTGGCATTCTATTCGTTTAGTGCTGGATTACAGGCGTGAGTGTGAGAAAATGGTATAATGATGGTGAAACGTTTCCTTTCGTGTTGTTTCCAAAGCTCCATAGAAGCTTAAAGTAAAGCTGCCACCACTTTACTAGGAGTATGACTTTGACTAGAGTTTGACTTGACTATGACTTGACTTGATGACTTCGACTGTGACTTGACACATATTTGCGTAAAATATCATTAGCTTGATGAATTATAAATTACTTGACACTAGCTAAATACACAAAAGTGTGGAGCCAAAACATAAAAAAAGCCCCAGTTTCTCGTTTTGTCAAGCATGTGGTCTTTCAATAAATCCATCTATCAAGATTTACATATGGATGTTTTGTGCCCGGTATTCCATGACCCAATATCTGGCGAAACCAGCTGGCATCTCACTCATTAATATACCGAGCAATTTGTATAAATTCACTATCAACTCGAATATTCATCTTAATAATATTCCCTGTAAAAGCCCACACCCGGTGTAGTAGAAAACAGCAACTCAGCTTTAAAATTTTGATAATACGTAATTTGTAGATTTTGACTGGCCCAATAGCTCAGTTGGTAGTAACCTTGCCTTCTGAACTGTAGGCTGTAAGTTCGATTCCCACCCAGGACTAATATGTGTTATGCACATCGATGGGTGTTATATTGCATTCTATGTATGTATTTACAAACAAAAAGTATCTAAGTATTGTATCAACTATCTGGTTCCCATAGAACAATCTTTGCTTAGTTTTGGCCATGATGGAGCTGTATGAAATGTGCACATTTTTTTTATGTGGGTGCTATTAGAATCGGTTAGTTTCCAGTTCTAACCATACGCAATTTGATCTGTGTATGGTTCGCCATCAACCCAAGACGATCTCACTACTGCCACACCTCTCACAGTGGAAGAGTGTAGGACGTCCACTACACTAGCCTAGTGTGGCTTGGTGGATGACACAGTTCTCGTTGTTGTGATTCTTGTATTTCTTCCCGAATTTTTCCTTCACTGTTGTGTAAATTTCGCAGATACCTGAGAAGTCATTGGATAGAGCCGAGCGGGTTTTCAAACAGGGGTTTCAAACGTCTCGCGTTGGTTTGTGGTGGTAGCCTCGCGTGGGCTACTTTCTGAGCCATATTCTTCTCCATCTTTATTGGATGGGTATAATAATGCTTATTACGTAGTTTAATCCTATAGATACTATATCGTTAACGATAAATATAAGTCCTTAAAGTTAACTTTAAGGACTTATATTTTTATTTATTTTATTTTATTAGTGTTTAGAAATAAAGAAAGAAAAACATTTATTCAACACTCACAAAATTAGGAGAGACAAACAGTACAATATTCAACTTAATAAACTAATATATGAGAGTTTAGGCGGAAAAACGAAAAAGATCGCGTCGCCGCATTGTATTATTTTCCAAAACTTGTGTTACTTTCAGTGTTAGTGCATCAAAGTGGCATTTTATTCGTTAAGTGCTGGATTACAGGCGTGAGTGTGGGAAAATGGTATAATGATGGTGAAAAGTTTCTTTTCGTGTTGTTTCCAAAACTCCATAGAAGCTTCAAGTAAAGTTGCCATCACTTTACTAGGAGTATGACTTTGACTAGACTATGACTTGTCTAGATGACTTCGACTGTGACTTGACACATATTTGCGTGAAATATCATTAACTTGATAAATCATCAATTACTTGACACTGGCTAAATACACAAAAGTGTGGAGCCATACCAAAAAAAAAAACTAGAAAGTTTAATAACTGACTCTACAAATATTCTGCGATAATTATGTACATTTATAATTATTTTGGAATAGGAAACTCAGCGAAACTCCTAACTACCCTAATTAATGCGTATTCAAACAATTTATATTAAATGTTAGACGCTATATGGGATCGTGTGAATTTCTCTTTAAATGTTTGAGCCTTGTTTTGGTTCGTATGAATAGAAAAGTTTGAGGGAAGCTCTTCGCCTTGTATAATAATCGAGTTTTGAGTTAAATTGTTCTTTTCTTATATCTAGGACAGTTTGTGAGCAAAATATCGCTGTTTATACTATAGACTTACCAGTTGCGCTCCGCGGTTTCACCCGCGGATAAAAAGTATTTTAATTATTTGCTCATCCCACGCGAAAATTTCACTTTTCCGGGATAAAATGTAGCCTATATGTATAAGCAATCCCATAATCCAGTTCCAGTCCATAATCCAGTTAATCCAGTGTATAAGCTATCTTGGAACCAAATTTCAGCCAAACCCATTGAGCCGTTTGAGCGTAAAGGAGTACACACAAACAAATACGCACATATAAACTTTAAAATATTAGTGTGATTTTATGATTTCATCGAGATATTTTCTTAAATCCACACGATAGGTGTTCTACAATTTCATCCGATTCCTTGCGGAAAATTATCCGGGATAAAAGCATGTGCACCTTGTTCTCAGTAGTGAATAAAACATTTTATCTAAATTGATTCCGTTCAATTACCATTTTACGTGAAACAAACCGACGAAAAACTTTAAGGTAGGTATATTAATTTTTTAAAAATATTTTTTTTATGTTAGTGAATGATGTGACGAGCTAGTCGTTCACCTGATGTTAAGCGCCACGGCCGCCCATAACAGAACAGTATCACTCGGAACACTCGGCGACACTGCACTGCGCACATCATCCTGAGACATCAGCACAGTCTGGTAATAAGATTACTCGACTGTGGGATCAGATCATAAAGTCTCAATTGCCCAGTAATTTCACTAGCTACAGTGCCCTTCAAACCGGAACACAGTAGTGCTTGCACACTACTGCTTGGCGGCAGAATAACTGGCAAAGCGGTGGTACCTACCTAGACGAACTTTGCAACAAAGTCCTACCACCTAGTAAATAGTTTTAATATCATAACAAAATAACTACGCTTGTAGCAAAAATTTTTCATAAGTAACAATATTATTTGATCCTCTAAAATCTAATTTATCTATTGTATATAAGCATTTTTAAAACTAAATGATGTATTTTTTATAAATTTTATTTTACTATCCAAATAAAATAACTACGTTTGTAGCAAGAATTTTCTATGAGTAACAATTTTATTTGATCCTCTAAAATCTAATTGTAAATAAGCACTTTTAAAATTAAATCGTGTATTTTTTATGTTTTATTCTAAAATTAATATTTGGAATACAAATACAATATTTGATATTCTTTTATAGACATATTCAGTGACAGAAAATGTAGATATTGGGTCACCAGCAGGTTCGTTAGGTTGACATGATGGAAAACAAAAAAGTTTTTTTATGGCATTTGCTTATCACATTTTTGTCAGCGTCATATCAAAAGAGAAACAATTAAAATAAACAGATAAAAAAAAAATGATTTGATTTATTTCATGTCTCAAAGAAGGAGGATCAATCATTAAAAAAGGTGACATTTATGATATCTGTTTATGCAAAATTAAAACGATGAAATGTATTCAAACCCTTTCAAAAAAATTTCACGTTAAAATTTAGACAAAAAAGACAGAAACAAAAGTATGTCAGAGAGACTAATACAATCGTAATACTCGTTTTTAAATTTAAATTTCATATGAAATCAGCGCAGGACGAGCCAAATGCTAATTTGATAAGAATTTTCTTTGATAAAATGAAACATTCCGAATTTTTTTAACGTGATTTAGATCGGGTTTTCGCTGAGTGAGTAAGCGAATTTGACTTAAAAGCATTGAAGTAATTGGTTTAACTTTGAAAATGGAATGCACTTTAATATTAAAGTAATAAATAATAATAATAACGCCCACCGATCAAATACATACAGATGTTACTGTATTTAAGTAGGTACGTGTCTAATTATCTACACTCATAGGTAGTATTAGTCAGTTATGACATACGGAGCCGAGTGATGGTCACTCACAGTGCGGCTAGTCCACCGACTTATAGTCACTCAGAGAGCTATGGAGACGGCTGTGCTTGGAGTTTCTCTGAAGGATCGAATCAGAAATGAGGTGATCCGTCAGAGAACTAAGGTCATCGACATATCCTATCGAATTAGCAAACTGAAGTGGCAGTGGGCTGGCCATATTTGCCGCAGAACCGGCTACCGTTGGGAAAGCATGTCCTTGAGTGGAGACCGTGACTTGGCAAACGTAGTGTAGGATGCCCGCCGACAGGTGGAGCGATGACTTGCGCCGAGTGGCTGGCAGTCATTGGATGAGAAGAGCCGAAGACCGGGCTCAATGGCGTACCTTGGGAGAGGCCTATGTCCAGCAGTGGACTAACACAATGATGATGATGATGATGATAATAGGTAGTATTTATTTTAAATTACAAAGACAGCTGCAGCTGATGGCAAGATAAATTTATTTATTAGGACTATGATACTAGAACTAGGATCATAATCAACCCAACATAGAATTAAAACAGCACAAGATAAATAAACATTTTGACGTAAAACTTCTTTACGCACGCTTGACTTGGGGAGTAAACTGGTGAATGCGAGGCAAGTGGAAGTTGGTTCACGTATCTCCAATGTCAACATATCAAAGTTATTTTTTTTTATTTTATGTTGGTATGTCCGGTAAAATTACAATTTGCAATTGTCAAGATGGCGACATTAACATTAAACAAAGCGAAAATAAAGTTATACCGGCCGATAGATGGAGCTAAACTAAAGAAATTTGACTTCAGTCGTGTGGTTTAAAGCACACTCGGTTTTTTTGGTTTTGATGTTCGTTGTAACGAAACATGGGCTTTAAATCAACCCTCGATAGCTTCAAACATTATTGAATGCTCTCAAATCAAGTAAGTATTTTATAAGATGGGTTACGCAATAACGGTAAGGTTCGGGGAGGAAATTAAAACGGGGGTGAAGATGATTGATTTAATTTTATTAAGCTTCGTGAGATGGATAGGTGACAAAATTTTTTCTTTTTATGTGGCACACTGGGACTATTCTTCCCGTTACATTTATACGGATTAAACCGCGGGCTTCTAAATATAAAAATAGTGATTCAATACATACGACATGTATTCAATTAAATATTTAAAACATCCACGATACAAAGAAAAAATAAAATAAAATGTAATTAGCCATTTTGTGATGGTGGCTATCTTAGATTTTAAATGTAAAACCTGTACATATAAATTCAAAGTCCTGATTGACTCACTTATATATCAACGCACAGCCTAAACTGCTGGTCTTAGAAACTTGAAACTTAGAGGGTGTGTTTTTTCTATAGTTTAGGTATCCACTAAGAAAGGGTTTTTCGAAATTCCACCCCTAAGAGGGTGGAATAGGTGGTTGAATTAACTATGAAAAATTTCTTCTTCGTTTCCTATAGGCCACGCGGGCGAAGCCGCGGGCAGAAGCTAGTAGTGTATAGTATTCTACTTGTTAAGCCCTTTCATTTGATATCCATATTGAGGGAGTTGTGAAAATATACGTAATCCGCCATTTTGTGACGGCGGCCATCTTAGACCGATTTTCATAAAACATAGCTGAGAAGACTCCCGACTAATTCACCTTTTCAACAAAAAAACAAAATCAAAATTGGTTTATCCGTTCAGGAGCTACGATGCCACAGAGAAACACATACACAGACACGTCGAACTTATAACACCCCTCGTTTTTACGTCCAATAGATGAGATACAAGTAGATAGGTCAACACCTTATTGTACACCGTATTAAACAATTTTACAAAAAGTTTTCTTTTAGTAAAATTGTTTTACACTTACATAATTAACTAGTACTAGTACAATAGGCGGTCTTATCGCTTAGAGCGATCTCTTCCAGACAACCTTTAATAAAAAGAAAGATAGATACAATAGATAAACTACGCGGTCATAAAATAGATAGACTCAAAGGCATAAGGTAAATTTAGTGACATCATCTGGGAATTGTTAAGGTCAAATTTTCAATCGTCTTGCGTGACTAGTTCGTCTTTCGTCTGACCCACTACGTGCAAGTCATAACCGTTCTACGAATTTGATACAAATTATTTTCACCAGTGAACTGTTAAATTTGGGTCAGAAATGTCGCTATTTGCCCTTTTGAGAAACAGAAGCGATGGATTTGGAACAGTGGACATTATTATAACCTTTTCTTTGTTTCGACTTCTATTGCTTTTTAGCAATAACTCTGACAATGTTATGTAAGGAATTTTGGTATGGTTATGTCATGTCAAAATCTTATTTTGTCAGTCAAAATGCCGCAATAAAATGGTGGATATTTTATTGCAGGCTCTAGGGGAAGCCTTTAAGAAAAAATGAAAAGGCATGATTTTAAAACTTGGAACCATTTGCCAACTCTTATGCACATTCACTAACACTTAACGGATAATAATCCATCCTTATCACACTTTTAAATGCAAAAATACACGAGAACTGGAAAGAAAATCAAAATTTAATACCACCATTTTCCGCCAGATTCTTTCTGCGAGCGACATTGTATTAGTATGTTAGTATGTCAGGTAAAATGACAATTTACAACTGTCATGATGGTGACATTAACATTAAACAAAACAAAAACACACTTTTTATTGTGTTTTGACTCCACACTTTCGTGTATTTAGCCAGTGTCAAGTAATTGATAATTTATCAAGTTAATGATATTTCACGCAAATATGTGTCAAGTCATAGTCGAAGTCATCAAGTGAAGTCATAGTCAAGTCATAGTCTAGTCAAAGTCATACTCCTAGTAAAGTGGTGGAAACTTTACTTGAAGCTTCTATGGAATTTTGGAAACAACACGAAAAGAAACGTTTCACCATCATTATACCATTTTCCCACACTCACGCCTGGAATCCAGCACTTACCGAATAAAATGCCACCAATTTTATGCACTAACACTGAAAATAACACAAGTTTTGGAAAATAATACAGTGCGGTGACGCGATCTTTATCGCTTTCCCGCCAAAAACTCTCTATTAGTATGTTGGTATGTCAGGTAAAATGACAATTTACAATTGCACCCCTTCAATTGAAGGGGTGAGAACAAAAAGGGTTTAACTGATTTTTTCACAAAATGACTTATAGGTATCGTTGGATTCAGCGTGAAATTATCTACAATAATACCTTCTCAAAATACCGAAATGAGGCTTAAATCTTCAGATTTTGAGTCTTAATAACGGTTTATCTGTCACAGGAATACAGTTCGCTTAGAACGAAAACAATATTATATTTATTTTATTACTATATTTAGTATTTTAAAATAGAATTAAAACATTTTCAAGCAACTGAAACTTACATAAACCTTTTCTATCACCTTATTAAGTACTTTACACTTATTAAGTACTCTACATTAAAATGACGCCGTTGAAATTTAAAGTCAACTTTCTCGAAACTATCAATTTTTCAGGTAAACCCTTTATATTCTCAACCCTTCAGTTGTCAAGATGGTGACATTAACATTAAACAAAACAAAAACATACTTATACAGGCCGATAGATGGAGCTAAACTAAAGAAGTTTTAATTCAGTCGTGTGCTCTAAAGAACACTCAATTTTATTTTAATGAGCATTAAATGCCTTTTATTTGATGTGCTAATTATTTCTTCATCAAACTTAAGCTTTATAAACCGGAAGCTTTTAACATTTATATTTTATATTATTTTTCTACGTTTATAAATTTTACTAAACATTTTTGTTTTCTATTTTAGCGAAAACTATTTTGCCGAGTGTTGGGATTGAGAGAGTTTTCCCAATAGTCTTGGAAATGGCTATACACGCCTAATTGGAAAATTTACCCTGGATTCCTTCTTCAGTGTCCTCTTTCTTTTACACCTATGTAACCTGTCCTGCTTTTTATAAGAATTTTGAGCACACAACGATTTCAATCTTTCCTTTGTACTCAAATTATGATAAGCTAAACATAGGTAGAGGAAAGGCCAAACAAGCAGTCATTACTAGAATGTTTGAAGAGCTATAAATAAATTTCGAAACTTTGGTTCCGTATGTCGCATTTATCCCTTTATATCACAAACGGGATTTTTCCTTTGCACTAAATGTTAGTATGTAGATTACTGCAGAAAGCGTTAATAAATTGCAAAGATTTTATGACTTATAAGCAATAAGTCATAAAATCTTTATAATTTATTTAGGACTAGTTGCGCCCCGCGGTTTCACCAGCGGATAAAAAGTATTTTAATTATTTGCTCGTCCCACGGGAAAATTTCAATTTTCCGGGATAAAATGTAGCCTATATGTTAATCCAGTGTATAAGCTATCTTGGTACCAAATTTCATTCAAATCCATTCAGCCGTTTGAGCGTGAAGGAGTCGCAAACATACACACATACACACAAACACACGTACAAACTTTCGCCTTAAGTATTACTAAGTAACTTAAATATTAAGTAACTTAAATATTAGTGTGATCATTATTTAAACTCTTTTTAACAGTTTAAAGCGGTCATACAAGGGCACGAGCGATGACTCCGCTGGTTCGCCCTCTACGCCACCTCAATGCACTCCGCGACGCTAACGCTGATTTTTCTTTTGACAAGTGGTCTAACATTATTGCTGCAGTATTAACATATTGTGAAAGCGTGAGTGATCAATGGAGCAATACGGGTAATCCCGACTGTAGCGATAGTGAATAATTTTTCTTTTTATCTAATTAACTCTGACATTATTTTATTTTATTTGACATTTTTGTAATAGCGTAATTGGATTCTTTTATTATTTTATAACCCTGATTTGTTTTTTGTTAATGTATGAAATACTTTGTGTGATAATTGTAATTGATTATGTCGTTTTTATCACAATAAATAAATAAATTACCTATCTATCTAAATAGCAGTACAGGTACAAAAGTAAGAAGGTACCTATCTTGTCTTTCATTTCAATGCTTGACTTTGTTCAGACTCTATCCAATGTTCAGTATAATTTCGCAATAATTTACTCTTCAGCACGAAAATTAGGTACACCCACCTTCAAGCTATATTTGACCGCGTTCGTTTTGCTTTAGTTAAACATTCTTTTAGAACACAGCTTTCATTCAAAGATGGTTTTCACGAGATCTTTTTACTTTTATAAAAGAAGTTTTGGATAAAGGTGTATTTTATAGTCGCTTTATAATAGATTTTAGTGTAAACTACAAAATTATAATGTTTTTATGCGAGCCATTTTTTTTTTTTTTTTATCTGATGAGACCTAGACAGTTCAGTTGTTGGAGGTTTTAGTTTAGAGTGATTTATTTTTGAAAGAACAATCAAAACGAACTATATACTACATTAGCTTCTGCTCGCAACTCCGCCCGCGGCGTGGCCTATGAGAAAATAATTCAACCACCCATTTCACCCTCTTAAGAGTGGAATTTCGAAAAATCCTTTCTTAGTGGATGCCTACGTCATAACATCTACCTGTATGCCAAATTTAAGCCCGATCCGTCCAGTGGTTTGGGCTGTGCGTTGATAGATCACTCTGTCAGTCAGTCAGTCAGTCAATCACTTACTATTTAGAAGATTAGCTGCGCCCCACCCACATGGTGAGAATGTTCTAATCTTCTAATCAACTTTCATCATTTTTTTTTCTTTCATAAGAACCTTCTGCTGATTACAATAACCACAACAAAAAAAGAATTAAAAAAAATGTTCCACCCGTCTACGCGTGATGCAATGACCAAGGGAAATAGAGATTCACTTTTATATGTATAGCTATATAGCTCATATCTTTTTGAAATTAGAGACCTACTTTAGCCATTATAAAAATGAGTTTCTACATAATTGAGTTTAATGGACCATCTCTTTGTCCGTATAGGTAGTAGTGGGTTAAAAAAGTGAAAAAATTTTACTATCTGAGAGCAAAGTGGTTTGTACCTACCTAAACGAACTTTGCAAGAAAGTCCAATCCCCTTGTAAAAGATAGACCAAATGTACATCATCCCAAAAAACGCTCCGAAAATAAAACAATTCGGATTGCGAGGGAAAACCTCTTTTATTAACTTGGTAAGACAGCAAGACATCGTGCACCAAACGCAAGCGTATTTTAGTGGTGTACAACGCCATCTAGTTACGTTGTTGCGCACTAAGCATTTCTTTATTTATTATTACATATTACTGAATAACTACAAAAAAATTTATCAACAAACCGTTTTTATTATAACACATAACAGTCAAAACTCTGATAGTCAAGAATATTCTTACCCAAAATAGCCTTTTTTGAAAGAGGAATATTTACGAACGACCCTGACATCAAATTACAAATTGATTCCAGAAAGCCCATGAGCTCGGAAACAGCGAAATTCCACTATTTTCTAGCAACATTCCAAATTGCGTCTCAACTACCCAATCACAAAGTTAACCAGCCTTTTGGATTTGATAAATAAGAAAATCATGTTAGGAGTTTATCACAGAATTTTATCGGGAGAAAACGTGACTTTGCCCGAAGTAAGTTGGAAAGCGAAAGTTTTCCTCTCACATATTCTAAAGGGCTCTCACTCAATCACGGCCTTCAGATCTTTCTTATTTCTATGAAAAAATAACAAAAGTTTGGTCGCCACTCCAGATTAATGTAGATAATGCGCGTATCTGTTATACTCTTTTTTTATTGTTACGATTTGTGCGTGAAAATTCTGTATTCGCGCGGAAACTCTTAATTTTACAGTATATAAATTAACCTTTCTTGATCACAGTTATAGATAGATAGATAGTTAACTATAGAGTTGATGAACCCTTGATTGATAAACCCTTTTTATTCTCAACCCTTCAATTGTTAATTATTATTGAATAAGTAATGTAGTTGTAATTAATTATCATCGAACACATTTTTTGTACAAACAACTAATGAGATATTTATAAAATTGAGTTGCCAACCGGACTGTAACAAAACTATTATAGGACTTGATAGTCACAAACTGCCCCTAAATGCAGTTGTATAAACGATTAAAGGAATTCTATATGACTAAAATATTAAATATATTTTTTTTTATGTTAAAGAATGACGTGACGAGCTAGCCGTTTGCCTGATGTTAAACGACACGGCTGCCCATATCAGCTGCAGTGTCACTCGGAACTCTAAATTATAGAGTTTCGCGTGACACTGCACTGCGCACGTCAACCTGAGACATCAGCACAATCTAGTAATAAGTCTAAGTAATCTAGTATTACTAAACTGTGAGATCAGATCATAAAGCCTCATTTGCCCAGTAATTTCACTAGCTACACTACCCTACCTTTTCGCTACCCTTCAAACCGGAACACAACAGTGCTTGCGCACTACTGCTTGGCGGCAGAATAACTGGCAAAGCGGTGGTACCTACCTAGATGAACTTTGCAGTAAAGTCCTACCACCTAGTAAAAAATTAATAAATATCTGTGGACATTTCACACAGCGTCATCTAGTCCCAAACTAAGCAAAGCTTGTACTATGGGAACCAGATAACTGATACAATACTTAAATACTTTTTGTTTGTAAATACATACATAGAATACAATATAACACCCAGACAGAGAACAAACATCGATGTTCATAACACAAATGTTTGTCCTGGGTGGGGATCGAACCCACAACCCACAGTCCAGAAGGCAGGGTTACTACCAACTGAGCTATCGGGCCAGTCAGTCAGTATTATAATGCTGAAGGTGCTTTTGCTACTTGGGTTGGCGACAAATTCCCCACTAAACTATCACAGGATATAAAAACATTTGCACGTTCTATGAATACGAAGAAAGATGTATAAATCAATCAATGTTTCACTTTCCTTTGAATATTTTATTGCAGAAAAAAGAAGAACAAAACCAGTCACGGCTCTGACGGCATCAAATATTTAAATTTGCCCTACATCTCGGAGGTGTCCTTCCGAACAAAATGTCGGGAGAATGTACTCGTAAGATCTACCTACTTGTACTAAGTGTACCAACGTGTTTGACGTTAGATCAACAAAAATAATTAATGGCTTTGTATATATAATTGCCTTTATTTTTCGAAATACTACAATGATTTAATAACTAATACTAAAACCTACCTGCTACTACTACTACAAAAAAAAATTTGACTATATACTGGCCGCGATGACCTATAGACAGTCCAAATGCTCCAGCCCACTACCAGTAGGTAGCGTACCCAACACGTTGCCAGCATTGCCCCGTTGAATTGCAATGCTTATTCGTACTGATCTACAAACTTTACTTGAGCATAGCCGTTGATAAAATGGGAAAACGTATTCTCCAGTATGGGCTTAAGGTCTAGATTCCTGGCCCGCCCCAGCTTCCCCCGGATAAATTAGTCTTAGGCAATCATAGCCACGAGCAAAAGTTTGTAATACATTAAAACATATCCTATATCACTCAAAGATATTGTAGCGTTATATTCATGAAAAACAATTTGGAAACGAATGAGTAGTTCTAGAGATTAGCGTGTACAAACTTTACTGATAATATAGTTACTATTGTAGTTAGTACGTATAGAATAATCTCTCCTTTGTAATACTTTTATATAAGAACGCAAACGAAATACCTTAAGCAAATATTGTAGGTAGGTACGTGTTAGCGAGGCCCGAAGTAAATGTGCCTAATGGACCAGTAGTAGCATCGAGTTAACTCGACCAATTCAGTTACTGAGTTCCCGCGTTATTCAGTTCAGTTATATAGGATGGCAAAAAGAGCCAGTTGTAATAGGTACTACATAACAGTTTTAAATGACGCAATTGGAGATTAACAAAGTTTAAGCACACTTCAGGGTTCTATACTGTCGTGGTGTTACGTAATTCCATAATTACGTAGAGCTAAATTAAATAATAATAAATGAATAAATAATAACGCCCAACGATCACATACACAGATCCTGGAACCTAACTAGGATTCCGTGTCTAGGAATCCAGGAACTACGAGGACCACGATCCCACAATACCCAAGCTCAAAACAAACAAATTAGCTTTTTTCTGTGCACAAATACCTACTTGTCCTGCCGCGGGAATCAAACCCGCCGCTTCCGGGTTATGAGCCGACCAGCACCCCTACCGCGTAACCGTTCTGGGAATCGGCTGCGCCTGCCATCCTGCACGCGCCAAATAACAAGTCCACGAGTGCGAGCAAGAGAGAACACGATTACGATCTCCACCAGACTTACGCGGTAAGGTCCCTGCTCAACCACCATACCACAGAGGCTGTAAATTGGTTCCATACTGGCGTGGTGTTACATTTTCATGTTACAAAATGACATGACGCCTGATGTTAAGCGACGTGACTGCCCATATCAGGTGAAGTGACACTTGAAACTCTGAAGTATAGTTTCACGTGACACTGTACTGCGCACGTAATTCTGAGACATCAGCACGGTCAGGCGCCTAGTCTAGTCTATATGTAGAGCTAAATTGGTAGTCGTTTTAACAAGATTTCTATGAAACCTATAAGATCACAGAACGTTGATTGGCTCAGCGGTAGCTTGTGTGCTTTTAAAACCAATGACGTAGCCAGGTTCAAATCTCGCTCAGTCGTGTACCATTAACTTTTTAAGTCATGTGCGGAATCTACACTCGCTCTTATGACGGCGAAGGAAATATCACAAAAAATCGAGAATATGTGTCATCCACCAACCCGCACGTAGTAGATTATAGCTTAAGTGAAAGAAGACACCCAGCAGTGGAAACTTATTGGGCTGATTTTAGTTTATTTCTCATATTATGTTTATGTAATCCCTTAGACGACTTTAGCCTCTATAGTCCTGTATTTAAAAAGCAAAACCACGAATCCAAGCAAAATAACATCACAAGGAGTAATCTCCTGTCAAATAGGGTTAAGCACACCTGTTACTGACATTACAGGATTTACGTCACCAGACGTGGCATCCCGCTCTAGTGTTAAAACACTGACAAGGACGGATTTATTGTTATTAATTTTATGACAAGATAAAACCCTATGAAACCCTTTGCGTTTTATGGCGATGGCGGTTGAGGTTGAAGGGTGACAATTAAAACAGAAAACGGTAGTTCCAAGGTTTTCATTCATGTTTCCAAAAGGACAATGGTTTTTTAAAGCCTTTATAAGGTTTTTTATAGTCAATTTCAGGTTTTGGAAGTAAATCTTTCATGGTAATGACTGTTACGTTTGTCTGTACTAAAGTTGGTTAGCTCTTAAGTTTGCACTTATAGGAATACTAGCTTCTGCCCGCAGCTTCGCCCGCGTAGCCACGCGGCCATGTATGCGGCAATATGCCATTCCTATCAGCGAATAGAAATGGCATATATTCTCTCTCTCGATGTATTATACAAACTGACAATATCTCAAAGTCTTAAGAGACAACCAAAAAGTGGATTCAGTATTCTCAAACAAAGCAATATTTTTATCCACTAAAAACCTTTTTTAGTGGATGCCTACACTTTTCAAAGAACACACCCTCCAAATTTTAAGACTCTAGGACCAGCGGTTTAGGCGGTGTGTCTGTGTATATAAGTCAGTCAGTCATTCAGTCAGTCAGGAAGTTGAATTTTATATGTATAGAAGAATTTTGTGCAGTAGGTATCCACACAATCTCATAGATGGCCGTGAAACACTTACTGCAGTGCATTTGGGTATATTACAGAGAAACATGTTCGAACTTAGGGGCTGTTAAACTAAAGTAGATACGAGCCGAACCGATAAGTCTTTTAAAGACCTGTTTGCATTCAATAGTGTTTAGGGTTCCTTAGTACAATATGGAAGCCATATAAGTTTGTCGACGATCTGCTGGGCGATCACGTAACTCAATTGCAACCAATAGAAACACAAATTTGTTTTGATTTGACAGTTTGAATATGCAGCTAATGGGCATAGTTAGTATGGAAATTTCTCCTGTTGCATTGCGATCAAAGTTTCGTGATCAACCCTCTGGTCAAAATCGCGGGGAGCCGTTGGATACAAGAGGCTGATAAAATGTCTTCCGGTCTTGTAGTGGACGTCTTCCGGCTGACAGATTCTGTGGTGTGGTGATTGTGCAGGTCGGCTCATAATCCGGACGTGGTGGTTTCGATTCCCATGACAGGACAGTGCGCAGAAATAATAGCGCAAATACTAGTTCTGAGTCTGGGTGTTGGCCGTAGTCCTCGTAGTTCCTGGGTCCCTAGAAGAATCCTAGTTAGAGTCCCTAGACACAGATAATCCTAGTTAGGGTCCTTAGCAGGGAATCCTAGTTAGGGTTCAGGATCTATTTATGTGAACGTAGAGCGTTGTTATTTTTTTTGTTGGTAATAACGATTAGTTCATCAATTTTTTTCTGTATGTTCTGCAAGTGATGCTTTCTGATCATAATGACAACTTCGCCTCTATATAATAAACAACATTGCCATTTTTAAATGACCTATTTTTGTTTTAATAGGGAGCAAAGGAACATACGGCTTACCTGATGGTCACCGTAGCTTATGGCCATCTGTAACACCGGAGAAGGCGTCACCAATGCATTGCTTACCCTGTAGGACTCTTTTAATCCTCTTTTTAAAGTAGTCCATGTTATAACTCTGCGGAAAGACCGCTGGCGGGAGCTCATTTCACATTTTGCAGGTGTACGGCAAGAAAGAAAGCATGAATCGAGTCATATGAGATCTCCACGACTTAATAGTATGTGGATGAGTTTATTTGCGGAGACGAGAGGTGTCCTTTTGCTGGGCAAAGGTCTTACCCACATACGCAGTACCTTCCACACACATCCCACACGCATTTTTTTCCTCATGTCTTTCGTTACGTAAAAAGAAATTCCCATTTGTTTTACTGATAAAAACAAATGCACAACAAATTTGTAACACGAAAAATCTCCACCCATTGTAACAAAGAATAAAACCGGAGTATCGTGTAAGATGTCCATTTTTCATCGTCACTACAAAGTGTTCTCTAGATATTACCTACAAGGTAAACGCGCCGTATTATTTTTCTTCCGCCCGCCACTTTTCTGATATATTCCCCCCTGTGAGCTTCCGTGTGAATAGGTAGGTATAGTGTGGTTGGTACATCTGTATATTATGGTATAATAAAGTTGTTTGAATCAGAAACGGGGTGGTTTTCTAAGGTAGTTTGATTTTTTTGTGGTGACATTTTTTTTGCAAAGTTTTATTAAAAATTAATTAACAAACATTTATGTTATGTTAGTAAAGAATTATTTGTCATCTATACATTTAAAATTCAAAGTCCTGAATAACTGACTGAATGACTTATATATCAACGCACAGCCTAAACCAGGTCCTAGAGACTTGAAATTAAAAAGGTGTGTTCTTTGTAAAGTGTAGGTATCCACTAAGTATAGCTATCCCTCTGAAGGCCTATAGTTATATAGGTTGCAACATACGCACAGCCCGTCTGCCTATATATATATGTATATATAAGGTTGCAACCTATATAACTATAACTATAACAAAAAAGTATATATTATATATACTTTTTTGTTTGTAAATACATACATAGAATACAATATTACACCCAGACACAGAACACACACCTATGTTCATCACACAAATATTTGTCCTGGGTGGGAATCGAACCCACAACCAACAGTAAGGCAGGATTACTACCAACTTAGCTATCGGGCCATCAAGCTTTATACTGCAAACAGATAATGAATGGAACAGCTTACCGGTGTCCTTGTTTCCAGTTAATTATAACCTGGGAGTTTTCAAGTCAAGAGTTAACAAGCACGCTCCATCGTAGACCACGTCATTGCTTAATATCAGGTGAGGCAGTGGTCAAATGCTTTGCCTATAACCAACCATCTAAGTTGCCACCACTTAACTAGGAGTATGACTTTGACTAGACTATGACTTGACCTGATGACTTCGACTGTGACTTGACACATATTTGCGTGAATTATCATTAACTTGATAAATTATCAATTACTTGACACTGGCTAAATACACGAAAGTGTGGAGCCAAAACATAAAAAAAACCAACCATCTACTGAGAGCATAGGCCTCCCCGTTAAAACGTTTTATTCGCCCACTACCAAAAAACTATTAAATATTATTATTGGTTCAATGATCTTTAATTAAATAGGGTTTTGTCACAAAGAACCTACACAGTTCATCGAAGCAAGTGTTTAACTTAAGTGATTACTTTCTTCAATCATTAAGTCTAAACAGTCTGATGGAATTATTTAAGTACTTACCTATTACAAAGTTGAGATTTGTGTAGGTGTTTTTGTGTAGGATTAAGCACTTGAAGAAAAAGGATTAAGACTCTAGTCTTATTGGTAGTTACGATACACACTGCTACGTCGAATTGCCAACAAATAATATATGTTTTTAATATCAGCTTTCTCTCACTCTCTCTTTCTCTCCCTCCCTCTCCCTCTCTCTCCCTCTCCCTCTCTCTCCCTCCCTCTCCCTCTCTCTCTCCCGCACTCTCCCTCTCTATATCTCTCTTTCCCCTCCCTCCTCCTCCTACTCCCTCTCTCACCCTCTCTCTCTCACACTCTCTCTCTCCCTCTCTCTCTCATGAAATAAAATAGAAACACTAGACTTACGAGAGAGTATCCATTCCATAAAAAAATGTATCAGTAAGTATGCCAACATATCAGTCACCACGTCTACATTTATATCTTCAGTTCTCTCACACCAATCGTTAATGAAACGCTTGTTTTACCCCTTCCTTGAATCCGCACAAATTGAACCCGTGTACCTTCGATCCATCGCTGTTAAATGTGAAACGATAACAACATGAATCACAAAGTCACTTGAATTAGTGGAAAATGTATACTATGATGTTAATAATAGAGATTATTGCAGTACTGCTTAGTTCTTTATAGCGTACGCTATTTTGTTGTATTAATTATCACTCTCAGGCTGCGTTCCAGACACTTTCCATGACATAAATATGCTTTTCTAATGAAGAAAGTACCTAATTGTGAAGATGGTGGGTCGATTGAAGACGTAAAATATATTCTGTTGAAATATATACGGAAAGGCTAGTGACAGAAGGGCTATTTTTGGGAAGGATATTGGCTTATGTAATAGTATTTTATCATCTCGCTTGTTAGAAAAATCCCATGTACATTGTTTATAACAAATCTTTATACCAGCGCCAGTATCAGCACAGATTACAAATGTACGCGCATAGCCTTGGAGCTAATACGCAATAACGCTGCAAGTGTGCTTAATTTACAATGTTTAGTTCAGGTAAGAAATAACAAAAAAAAATGTAATAATGTCAAATTCGCCACGTGGGATTTATTACATTTGGGCCATCGCCGAATGAATAACTTTGTAATTTATCATCGATATATTACAAAAAATTGACGTTTCAGAAACACCTCCATAAAAGCGTACGATCGCGTCACGCAGCTGGTAGCAATAATCCGGGCCTTACCGCGTAAGTCTGGTGGAGATCGTAATCGTGCTCTCTCTTGCTCGCACTCGTAGACTTATTAATTGGCGCGTGCAGGATGGCAGGCGAAGCCGATTCCCAGAACAGTTACGCGGTAGGGGTATTGCTACCTTTACATTATTTTAATCAACCAGAAAAAACGTCAAACGTTCAAAAGAATCTAACCCTCAATTTATTAATCGAAATAATTTTTTCATCACATAATCGATATATAAACCCTCAATCTAAAAGCTGCGAGATTCTAAAAAAGCATATTTCTCTTCCTCTGCAAGTACTAAGTCGATGGTTGGATTACGTTGATGGAAGCGAAAGGTTGTACCTTTCTGAAGGCGAACCTTTCTGTACCTGTAAGCTGTACAAGAATTGGCAATTACCCTTTATGAATAAACGTTTCTGTCGATCTGCTGTTAGAAAAATACTGGCGATATAAATAATATTGCTTGGCTTTGCGGTGGTGTGAATTTATTCGTTCTATTATTATATTATTATTATTACTATTATTAGATCAAACTAACAGTCAAGGTCTTTAAAACACAAATAAATTGCTGCATATTCATCCTTTCCCTACTGGAGGAATAGTATTAAATAATCAAAGCCAAGATGCTTCTAGGCTTAAAATTGTCGTATTATTTATTTAAATTTTAATTGAAAGCCTCTGTAGTGTGGTGGTTGAGCAGGTTGGCTCAAAGCCCGGAGGCGGCGGGTTCGATTCCCGGGGCAGGACAAGTATTTGTGTGCAAAGAAAAAAAATGCGCAAATATTTGTTCTGAGTTTGGGTGTTGTGGGACCATGGTCCTCGTGGTTCCTGGGTCCCTAGAGACAGGGAATCGTATTCAGGGTCCAGGATCTATGTATGTGATCGTTGAGCGTTATTATTATTATTCATTCAAATTTTCTTGCTTTGTTTATTTACGTACATTTAGTATTTCAAAATATTATGTCGAGTTTAATTAACAAAAGTGATCTTCTTCACTTAAAAATATCAAGAATTAAATGAAATGAAATCGTTTACAAAATTTCACCCAAATCAGTTCAACCTCTTTTGATCTAAAAGCCTCTCAAATCAATAAACAAAGAGACAATGTTTCAATTTTATTTTCTCGTGATTGATTTGTTACGTCTGTTTGGCAATCCTAGGAGTAACACTACCAAAATACAGGCTTAGCCTAGTTTGGACCCCACAGGTTCAGTTTTAGAAATGGTCTACATTTATGAATATTGTACAAGCATTAAGTATTAATTAAGTCTTTCCAAGACTTTTTTTTACTACATTTGTGTTATGAACATAGATGTTTGTTCTGTGTCTGGGTGTTATATTGTATTTTATGTATGTATTTAGAAACAAAAAAGTATCTAAGTATTGTATCAGTTATTTGGTTCCCATAGTACAAGCTTTGCTTAGTTTGAGGCTAGAGGGCGCTGTTTAAAATTAATATTCTTTATGTTTTTACCACAATAAACAGCAAACAGTTATATTAACCACATTTTCCATAAAATATATTAAGTTCTCTTGACTTATTACAGCAGAAAATATTTTTGTAAATTTCTCACTACATCATTCTCATTTATTTCCAGCACAAATTATCCCCCACACAGAGAGTTGAAATTCCCTTAACCCTAGAATAAAGACCTTAGCTCTCCAAAGCTAGTTACCTGTCTTATTTATACCTAAATATAGCTTTTCTATTTATCCTTAACCTTAGTACCTTAAGGCACTGAAGTGTCGTTTTAAGGATAAAGTATTGTGGAGAGTAAATTAAAATATACGATTAAAACTTCTTTCTGATGTTTGTATTAGTTAAAATGTTTTTTTTTTTGAGCTTTTAGTTATGTATACTAAAACTCTCTAAATACCGTTTAATTTTATGTATCATGTTATTTATTTTAGAATATTAATTACGACTAAACTCACGTCAACTAAAAGTCAAAGTTATTCGGTTTTGGACATATTATTTGATGTCTCTCTTCTGTGAGCCATTTACGCGGTGGGTTTCGTGAGCGTCAGCATGTAACCAAATTTATTAATTTTCCAATATTCTAAGAAATCACTTCATGTGATAAGGCAGCCCTTTGTTCTACCTTTTTTTGTAAGTTTTTTTAAGGTGCGTTGTTATGTATAAGTTGTGTTCAATAAAGTAGTTCAATTATTGTATTGTATTGTATTGTGTTGTGTTGTGTTGTATTGTATTGTATTGTATTGTGTTGTGTTGTATTGTATTGTATTGTATTGTATTGTATTGTATTGTGTTGTGTTGTATTGTATTGTATTGTATTGTATTGTATTGTATTGTATTGTGTTGTGTTGTGTTGTGTTGTGTTGTGTTGTGTTGTGTTGTATTGTATTGTATTGTATTGTATTGTATTGTATTGTATTGTATTGTATTGTGTTGTGTTGTGTTGTGTTGTGTTGTGTTGTGTTGTATTGTATTGTATTGTATTGTATTGTATTGTATTGTATTGTATTGTATTGTATTGTATTGTATTGTATTGTAGTGTAGTGTGTTGTATTGTGTTGTATTGTGTTGTATTGTATTGTATTGTATTGTATTGTATTGTATTGTATTGTATTGTATTGTATTGTATTGTATTGTATTGTATTGTATTGTATTGTATTGTATTGTATTGTATTGTATTGTATTGTATTGTATTGTATTGTATTGTATTGTATTGTATTGTATTGTATTGTATTGTATTGTATTGTATTGTATTGTATTGTATTGTATTGTATTGTATTGTATTGTATTGTATTGTATTGTATTGTATTGTATTGTATTGTATTGTATTGTATTGTATTGTATTGTATTGTATTGTATTGTATTGTATTGTATTGTATTGTATTGTATTGTATTGTATTGTATTGTATTGTATTGTATTGTATTGTATTGTATTGTATTGTATTGTATTGTATTGTATTGTATTGTATTGTATTGTATTGTATTGTATTGTATTGTATTGTATTGTATTGTATTCTATTCTATTCTATTCTATTCTATTCTATTCTATTCTATTCTATTCTATTCTATTCTATTCTATTCTATTCTATTCTATTCTATTCTATTCTATTCTATTCTATTCTATTCTATTCTATTCTATTCTATTCTATTGTATTGTATTGTATTGTATTGTATTGTATTGTATTCTATTGTATTGTATTGTATTGTGTATATATATTCACGATTAAAACAAAAAAATGTTATTTATTTGTATCAAGTTGCTGATATTTCAAAGTAAGGTAAGAAGGAAGGTAGATAATTCAATTTCAGTAGATTGAAAATAATAATTGTAGTATAAATAAAATAAATAATATTAGAGACTTTGTGAGCTGTATGTAGACCTAAAAGTTATACACATTAAAAGATAATTTTTACATTTTCAAACCACTAGCTTATTTTATGTACGAATAGGCCAACGTTTGACTGCAAACCTAATGTTAAGCGACGATGCAGTCGAAGGCGCGTTGACCTACGAAATTTCTCCGCCATTTTGAATAGTTATAATAATAACGCCCAACGATCGCATACATAGATCCTGGACCCTAACAAGAATTCCCTGTGTCTAGGGACCCAAGAACCACAAGGACCAAGGCTCCTCTGAGACCATAGCTCTTTATCATCCCTATTTGATTTTACCTCAAGGTAAGGATTGAAAACGGTATAAATGGAACGGTACCTAGCTATTACCATCAATTTTTCAAACTTTATTGTAACGTGTCTTATATTCGACCATCGAGTCCTTTTTTTACCTGTAGGAGTAGGCTAACCATTTGCCAGAAAGGCTAGACCAAGAGTTTACCTTATTTTCAACATGAAAAAGTACATTGGTTTATAGACGCATTCATATGCGTAAACTCATGTTTAAAAATTAGTAAGCAATATTCAGAGATTTTGCTAGTGTTTTAATAAATTGGGAATAAGATATTATGTAGGTATGCTTAATATGAAACACTGGCCATGTTTCTATATGTATATAATAAGTTCAAAAATTTTGTTACAATTGAAAGCGCATAACGCGTCGTTAATAATAATAGGTCTTTACCTATGAAATTGCCGTATTGCAGTACAGACTTTTTCAAACAAAAAAAAGTTTTGATTGGCTATGAATTCTAAATTCAAATTAATTTTGTTTTAAAAATATGACATTCTTTTTACAATATAAGTCTTTTGTTTATTGATTAGCGTTGTATTTTCATTACATTTCAACATTTTTCCTCATTTTAGTATTAAAATTCTCATGAGTGTGATTCATTTTAAATTAATATATCCCCGACTGTTACTCACGAATAATATGTCGATTTCTCGACCAGGTTTCGAGCATATCCGATGCTCTTCCTCAGGAGGTGAGTTCACGCAGCGAGATCGTGGCGGTGACTGCGGACGGCCGCCCGTTCGGCCCGGCGCGAGCGCTGAGGGGTCACAGGGGGGGGCCGGACTTGCACCGACGTCAGCGAAGGCAGCTCTGCATTTCCATTTTCGTGTGCGTCGTAGGTGTCATCGCACACTACACTAACCGTATCACTTTCCAGATTGACCGTTGCAACATATTTTGGAGTACTGCACGTAATAATTGGTTTCCACGCAGATGGTAGCACCCAACCACTGTCCCTGTTAAAATTGGGATGCCGACTGGACCCGGCACATTCAGGGGATCTTTATCTTTTGGAGAACGCAGCACTAGGGTGGAGCGTTCTCCAATATATTTGCCGTTCGTGAGAGGAGTGACGGATAAAATTGGTCACATCTTACGACGGAAGTATAGTATAAAAACCATCTTCCGGCCTCCGAGTCAATTGAGACAAATGCTGCGTTCTCCAAAAGATAAAGATCCCCTGAATGTGCCGGGTGTGTATAAAATCCCGTGCGACTGTGGAAAAAGTTATGTTGGTGAGACGCGACGGAATGTCAAAATCAGATTGACCGAGCACATAAGAAGCATCAAAAACTTGGACACGGTGACTTCAGCTTTGAGCGAGCATGCTCATCTGTCAGGCACCAATCACTTCATCAGGTTCGACAAAGCCTCCGTATTATCGAGAGAGAAGTTTTTCGTGCCTAGGAAAATACGGGAGGCTATAGAGATCAGTCGGCATCCCAATTTTAACAGGGACAGTGGTTGGGTGCTACCATCTGCGTGGAAACCAATTATTACGTGCAGTACTCCAAAATATGTTGCAACGGTCAATCTGGAAAGTGATACGGTTAGTGTAGTGTGCGATGACACCTATGACGCATACGAAAATGGAAATGCAGAGCTGCGTTCGCTGACGTCGGTGCAAGTCCGGCCCCCCCCTGTGACCCCTCAGCGCTCGCGCCGGGCCAAACGGGCGGCCGTCCGCAGTCACCGCTGCGATCTCGCTGCGTGAACTCACCTCCTGAGGAAGAGCATCGGATATGCTCGAAACCTGGTCGAGAAATCGACATATTATTCGTGAGTAACAGTAGGGGATATATAAATTTAAAATTTTTCCTCATAATGGATACTTTGAAATTTCGTGTAATTATAGAATATGAGTTCCGTCGTGGCACCAACGCGGCACAAACGACACGTAACATCAACGACGTTTACGGAGAGAACTGTACAAACGAACGTACAACCCGTTATTGGTTTGCTCGGTTCCGTTCTGGGAATTTTGACTTGAAAAATGAACCTGGTGGTCGTCCGGAAACTTTGGTCAACAATGATGAATTAAAGGCGATTGTGGAAGCTGATGAATCTCAATCTACAGCTGAGCTGGCAGCAGCTTTTGATGTTAGCATCAAAACAATATTGGTCCATTTGCGACAGATTGGCAAGATAAAAAAGCTTGATAGATGGGTGCCCCACGAACTTAACGATCGCCAGCGCAACGTACGCGTCGAGACTTGCCTTGCGCTGCTTAACAGGCACAGAAATGAAGGAATTTTGAACCGAATTGTTACGTGCGACGAAAAATGGATTCTTTTTGACAATCGAAAGCGCTCAGTAAGTTGGTTAGATCCTGGTTCGGTACCAAAGCAATGTGCAAAACGAAAAATGACCCCTAGAAAGGTGATGGTCACAGTTTGGTGGTCTAGTGCTGGTGTGATTCATCATAGCTTTTTACAAAACGGCGAGAGCATTACTGCAGATGTGTACATTGAAGAACTGACCACAATGATGGCAAAACTCGCACGTCTGCAACCAGCTTTGGTCAATCGGTCGTCTCCACTGCTACTTCACGACAACGCGCGACCCCATACTGCACAACAGACCGTCTCTAAGCTGCATGAGTTGGGTTTGGAAGCTCTCCCTCATCCGCCATACTCACCAGATCTTGCGCCTACCGACTATTACTTTTTCCAAAATTTGGACAACTTTTTAGCGGGAAAAAAATTAAATTCCCGAGAGGCAGTACAAAACGCCTTTGAAGAGTTTGTTGTCTCCCGTCCTGCTGATTTTTTCAAGAAGGGCATCCATAAACTGCCACAGCGTTGGCAAAGAATCATTGATTGCAGGGGTGATTACTTTGAATAAAAGAAATAAATAAGTTCGAAAAAAAAATACTTTAACTTTTTTCAAACAAAACGGCAATTTCATAGGTAAAGACCTAATAATGTGGTTAAAAAAATTAAGGATATAATCTTGTGAAAGAAAAGAATTCAATCGTCACTTATTTCTCACCGCATTGACACTGGAGAGTTAATACTAATATAACGCTAAATCCAGATCAACACTACAAATTTTACCAAAGAATATTTAAAAAAACGTGGTTTTAGTAATGGGTACCGGATGTTTTAGGTTATTCAGTATTTATTCAAATCTACCTGAGAGTAGGTTACTCGCTCAGCATAATTTGATTAAGGATACAATAGCCGCTCTAGAGATTTGGTTTCTGGTCTATAACTTAATGGTAATCGTGTATTACAAAACTAGAGGGCCCCCGCGATTTCATCCGATTTTTCCATTTTCCCGTGAATATTTGCCTTCATTACGGTAGTACCAGTGATACAACTTTGTGTCGTTAGTACTAGGCAAAAAAAAAAGAAGCACTTTATTGCCTTTTTTTAACATAAAATAACATCACAAGGATCATAATTATTACTATTGGAAGCAAAAGTGATGACTTCAGCATTGTGCAACATGTACGTATTCACGTGCACGCTGCGCTGTTTTTCAAGTCACCCCTTGCTCGGACTGATGATCGCCGAGGAGAAAAAACCGGTACAAGCGGGTATCATCGTCATTACCTTAGTGTACATTAACCGCATTATCCAAAACAGCGTTTTTATGAAATAATATAAAATATAAAAATATAAGGACTCTAAAATTTAAAATAAGAAAAGCCAGGCAGAATCGGCGTTACAAAAATTATCCTATCCGCTGCGCCAGAAAATGAAATGAATCCTTTTCAATTGGGTGCCAAGTTCTACTAATTACAATTTACAGGATTGTTTTTAGGAACATAGTTGTTTTTTAGTAATGTCTCTTCAATAGCAATTTAGGCTTGATGATCTGATCTCACAGTCGAGTAATCGTATTACCATACTATGCTGATGTCTCAGGATGATGTGCGCAGTGCAGTGTCACGCGAAACTTTATATTTTGGAGTTCCGAGTGACACTGTTATGTTATGGGCGGCCGTGTCGCTTGACATCAAGTGAACGACTAACTCATCACATTATTATTGACATAAAAAAAAACCCTTTCTTTTTTTAAGCTTATAAAACAAATTACAATGGTTATCTTAATAGCATTATTAAAGGACTGATAAATGTATGTAAAAAGTATTGATAACGTTCCGCATAAAAATGAGAAAAACTATAATGTAGCTTTTAATACTAGATAGGCCATCGTTTGGCCACATTTCTCCTGATGTTTAGCGACAATGTGGTCGACGGAGTTAGCACGCTCACGTATGCATCACTATAATTTAACAAAAACCTACCTATCAGTACCTAAACAATATTATGTTTGGGGCATTTCGTTATGCCGAGAACCATACATACTTACTTGATTGATATTTTTATATCTATTATTTAAAACAATAGTTTCATATTAAATGTCGTAAATTTAAATCTTCAATGCTTTCCACTTGTAATGTAACTACGTTTATCTAAATTCAAGGATACAATAGCCGCTCTAGAGATTTGGTTTCTGGTCTATAACTTAATGGTAATCGTGTATTACAAAACTAGAGGGCCCCCGCGATTTCATCCGATTTTTCCATTTTCCCGTGAATATTTTTCTTCATTACTAGATAGGCCATCGTTTGGCCACATTTCTCCTGATGTTTAGCGACAATGTGGTCGACGGAGTTAGCACGCTCACGTATGCATCACTATAATTTAACAAAAACCTACCTATCAGTACCTAAACAATATTATGTTTGGGGCATTTCGTTATGCCGAGAACCATACATACTTACTTGATTGATATTTTTATATCTATTATTTAAAACAATAGTTTCATATTAAATGTCGTAAATTTAAATCTTCAATGCTTTCCACTTGTAATGTAACTACGTTTATCTAAATTCCGGTTACATATTTGAGCCGTTTGGTGTTGAGACACTGGGTCCATGGGGATTTTTTTGACTGTCTATAGGTCATCGCGGCCACTATATGGTCCAAATGTTTTTTTTTTGTAGTAGTAGGTAGTGTTTAGTATTAGTCATTATATCATTGTAGTATTTAGAAAATAAAGGCAATTTGCTGTGAATAAAAAAAATCCTCAGTGTCATATCAACGTGGAACCCTAATAGATTCCATAGCTTTTTCGTCTCTTGCCTAACCTTTTTTAAATTTCCATACCTCAAAAGGAAAACGGAACCCTTATAGGATCACTTTGTTGTCCGTCTGTCTGTCAAGACCCTTTTTCTCAGAAACGCGTGAAGATATCAAACTGAAATTCATATCAAATATTTAGGTCTTCTGTCCCTTAGAGCTCTGAAAAAATCAAACTTTTAAGCTAACGCAATCAAAAGATATAGCTGATTATGTTGCCAATTTTCGACACTCAAGGGAATCAAAACCTACATGGCACTTCCCATGACCTCAGAATCTTGAAATTTGTCGCGAAGCAACGTCTTTTAGCACAGATAAAGGGAAAATTGTGAAAGTATACATTTTAATTTACACCATATAAAAAATATTTTTATTACTATTATATAAAAATATTTTTTAAAAATTTTATTAATATTTTTATTACTTGGCTAGCATGCTACACCTTCAATCGCATCGTCACTTCCCATCAGGTGAGAGCGTCAAATGCTAGTCAATTTTGAAGTAAAAAAAAAATTTAACTTAATACCCCTTTCAAACTTTCCACATTGTAATGTTATGGATTTCATTTAGCATTAAAAATGCCATAACATTTACTTATATATCTACAGGTTTGCATTTGGCCGGTTTTTTTTTGCAATTATACCCATGTGTAATATGCTAGTATTAAGTTTGACATCAAGGCGAATAAACATCTCAAAAGAAAAATAACTTTTCTTTTAAACGCCCTGCTCAAGCCGCCTCTTAGATGCCTGTGGAACTTGGCTATCTACATCACGAAACTTTAAAGTAGGTTAGGTATACCAATATAAACACTTTGTAGTTTTGCAGGAAATAAAATCACTAAAGCCTCTTAAACATCAAGAGAGCTTATATAGAACATCAAGAAAGCCCCGAACATAAGATAAATATTTTAATCACTATCAATTTGATGCCCTTCTAAGATTTCTCTGAACCTTACCCAGTTAACTCTGTAAAATATTAATGCCTTGCAAATACCCAAACAATACGAATACGGTGGGGCGAGTAGCCGGAGAAATTTATGCCGGATTTCGGTAGATTACCACTGTTAGAATTTTTAAAATAATTGCAATATTGCTTTTCTATTTATAACGTATACTAGCATATTTATTGAGAACAAAATATTCCATATCTATTTTAACTGGCCAGTCAAAATATATATTTTACCCCGATAGCTCAGTTGGTAGTAACCCTGCCTTCTGAACTGTGGGTTGTGGGTTCGATTCCCACCCAGGACAAACATTTGTGTGATGCACATATAGGTGTTTGTTCTGCGTCTGGGTGTTATATTGTATTCTATGTATGTATTTACAAACAAAAAGTATCTAAGTATTGTATCAGTTATCTGGTCCCTATAGTACAAGCTTTGCTTAGTTTGGGGCTAGATGGCGCTGTGTGAGATGTCCACACACACACATATATATTATATTATATTATTATTATATCTTTTATTTAATTTCTTAATCATTACAAGCCCGTCGGTGGGCTATTATTTCCGTCCGTATCGTCGACTGGCTTAATTGTGTCAGAAGAACAGTTCTTAAATATTTTTGACAACACACATAGATACTGGACCCTAACTAGAATTATCTGCATCTAGGGATCCAGGAACTACATAGACCATGATCCCACAACACGCAAACACAGATCAAGTTTTTTTTTCTTTCTTCACAAATACTTGTCCAAATTACAAAGGTATGAATTACTGATATGACCTTCTTTTTAACAGACTTCCAAAAAGAGGCAGGTACTGTGTTCGTCTGTATGTATTTTTTTGTGTATGTTCTTCGATATTTTCGCAAAATAAAAACCAATTAAAAAAAAAAATGTTCGGAAGGGTTGGTCAAGTCAGGATTGAAGAAAAACTAACTAACAAAATGTAATAAAATATCAGAAGTCAATTTTGATCCACTTGATGTTTTTCGATTGAGCTGAAATTTTGCATACTTATCTAAGTTTAGAAACAATAACAAATAAGACAAAATAAATAATTATTAATTGACGGGTATTAGTCTCGGATTAGTTACTTCAGCTTTTGTCCTTTTTTTGCTACTGGAATATTTAGCTGGATCGAAAGAGACAAAAGATGGTGTAACTAGTCTAAAGCTAGTTCGTGTTTATTAATAAGGCTGTTTGTGTTCAACCTGCATGCAAGTGTGCAAATATTAAATAATATTTTTGTTACAGTACATTTGGAATTCCTTAACACTATACAATGCGTGTTGTAAGAATACTTATATTAATTTATTTTTCAATTTTAAGTGCCTACTTATGGTTTTGAAATCGGTTTTTTTTAATACTTTATTATGTCATTTACATATCGATATTAACATCGAATACAGTTAAAAAAAATTTAACTTCAGACCTTTCAAAATCCGGCCAAAGCATAAGATTATCCGTCCATCTTTATCTACCTACCTGCACGCCGATTCACACGTTAATCTTCCCGGATCCTCTTAACCCCATTAAGGTTGCGGTTGCTATGGCCCGGGGTTATTGTGATTTAACTTACTTGCTGCTTACTTGCTTATCTGTGAGATATACTACGTCTCGGTGGAGGTTAATGGGGACGGATACATTCCGGACGTTGGTTTTCTTTGTACAAGAGTTATATGTTGACGGTATGTTGTAATAGTATGAAACTATTTACGCATGTTTCAATTAAATCTCTTTATATATATATATACTAGCGGCCCGCCCCGTCTTCGCACGGGTATTTAATATATATCTATTATAGATTGAGATATAAACTATCCTATCTCTCAAGTTGGATCGAACTGCACATGGTGTGCGAATTTTATTATAATCGGTTAAGTGGTTTAGGAGTCCATTGAGGACAAACATTGTGACACGAGTTAGATTTATATATAATAATATTAAGATAATAATATTTAGATTATTTAAAAAGAATGACGTTCTATTTCTATTAGTCAATCAAAATAAAACTCTTCAACAATTAACATGTTTTTCCTCTAATTTACTAGAAATAACACGGTACCTGAATAGAAATTTCTGTTCCTTTAAGGATTGTCGAAATTAATATGACGAAAGCATTGAGTATAAGTTTCTGTTACATTTTTAAAAATAACTGAACTTACAGCCTTATGTGGTGTGGTGGTGGAGCAGGTTGGCTCATAGTCCGGAGGCGACGGGTTCCTTGTTCTAAGTCTGGGTGTTGTGGGGCAATGGTCCTCGTAGTTCCTGGGTAACTAGACACAGGGTATTCTAGTTAGGGTTCGTGATCACCCTCCTGGTCACAACAAAGGGAGCCATTGTATGCAAGAGGCAACCAGCTACATCAAGTCCTGCTCGGTAAGGAAGGTTTATGCTCTGTAGTGAGCGTCTTCAGGCTAATTATGAAGCTTTAGTTTCTTTGTAAGTTCATAAAATAAAACAAAAGGACACATGCAGACGTGTTTACATTCTAGATGTTTTAAATAATTTTGCGAACTATTGAAAGATGATAAAAATTAATATGTACTTATATAGAATTGTAGGAATCTAAGATTTTAAATGCCTCATAATTGAAGAGATTAGATCAAGAAGAGTTTAACTGATTTTTTTCACAAAATGACTTATGGGTATCGTTGGATTCAGCGTGAAATTATCTACAATAACACATTCTCAAAATACCGATATGAGGCTTAAATCTCGAGATTGTCAGTCTAAAAACGGTTCATCTGACACCGAAATACTGTTCGCTTAGTATAAAAACATTATTATATTTATTATATTATATTTTTTCAGTAATTAAAGTTTATGAATAAGTACTATATTTTGTATTTTAATATTTTAAAATACAAAATATGGTACTTATTCGTATTTGAATTAATACATTTTCAAGCAACTGAAATTTACATAAATCTTTTCTATTACTTAACAAGCACTCTACATTAAAATGAAGCCGTTGAGATTTAAAGTCCATTTTCTCGAAACTATCAATTTGACAGTTAAACCCTTTTTGATTGGGATCCCCTTGAATTGTAGAGACGCTAACGTCGAAGAGGTCTAAATTTTGAAATATTTTGTTATAATATGAACACTCGATACAAAGGTGAGTGTCAGATAGTTAGCGATCTGCAAGCAAAACAAGATAATTTTCACTCATAACGTTATCTTTCACAAAACTGATAACTTGCTTGCTTGCAGATAGTTAGCGATCTGCAAGCAAAACGAGATAATTTTCACTGATAACGTTATCTTTCACAAAACTGATAACTTGCTTGCTTGCAGATAGTTAGCGATCTGCAAGCAAAACGAGATAATTTTCACTCATAACGTTATCTTTCACAAAACTGATAACTTGCTTGCTTGCAGAAAGTTAGCGATCTGCAAGCGAAACGAGATAATTTTCAACCAACTTCAAAAAAGGAGGAAGAACCTCAGAACTTTCAACTGAGTGATTTTGATGATTCTTTTTTATTTGAAATCCGGTGCTTCTCGTGTGGTCCAATTTGTTCTGACAATGGCATCCATGAGAAAACTATATAAGTTGGTTTTTTACGCTTTGCACTTGTTACTTTTTTGAAGTTATGTTACTGTCCCAACTTTATCTTCTGGAATACTGTCCGCTTTTGGGTAACAGTAACCAATTAGGTCAAGTGACAGTTTCGTCGAAGAGGGTCAACAACTAGATATCGTCGCGTTGACAAATTAATCGATGGGAGGAAGTATAGTGTGATAGTGATTTTCTGAGATTTCAAACAAATCCGTGTTTGGCTTAAATAAGGTACTCCGTGATTGTTTCCTTTCTTATTTGTAAGATTAATAACGGTTAAACTCACGTCAATTAAAAGTCGAAATTAATCCGACCAGGTTTCGGACATATTCGATGATCTTCTTCTGGGAGCCAGTTACTAACGCAAGCCGCGGCAGTTTTCGCGAGCGTCACGTTACATACTCACGATAGTCCTCAAACTAAAATTTCCGTTCTTTGTTTGAAAATCACGGAAAATTTGCTTTTTTTGTTTTCTTTTGGCTCCACACTCTTGTGTATTTAGCCAGTGTCAAGTAATTGATAATTTCTTAAGTTAATTAATATTATGTAGTGTCAAGTCACAGTACAATTCATCAAGTTAAGTCATAGTCCAGTCTAGTCAAGTCATACTCCTAGTAAAGTAGTAGCAACTTAACCAAAAGCGTCTAAGGAGTATTGGAAACAAAACGAAAAGAAGCATTTCACCATCATTATACCACTTCCCCACACAAATGCATATAATCCAGCACTTAACGAATAAAATGCCACCAATTTTATGCACTAACACTGAAAAATACACAAGTTTTAGAAAATAATACAATGCGGAGACGCGATGTTTTTTATTTTCCCGCCAAATAAAAACCGTCGCCATCTTAACTATTGTAAATTGTCATGTTACGAACCTACCAACATAATAATACAAATTTAAAAATTTTTGATGGTTATTTTCAATTATTGTTATTTACAAAAGTTAAAAAAGAAGATATACGTTAACAATGATATTTCAACTTCCGTTCGCCTCGACAGCTTACTTCAATATACCTACAATTTATTAATTTTCAATAGAAGCAAGAGAGCAATGAATACGTACCCAAAATTGAGTGCCATAATTAAGGACAAATTGGATTTATGGACCTTGGCTCAATTAATTCCTATAGAGAATTCACGAACGGTGAATTTATAATCATCATCATTTTAAATTCGATTTGAGTGAGAGATCGAAGAGAACGGCACAACCAAAAGGAGGGTTTGCTCAATAAAGGTATATAAGTTGCCATTTTAATTTTCTTGGCCGTTGTGTAATGATAAATAGTACTATTGATCTCTTAATTTATCACATTTGACAGCCTCTGTGGTGTAGTGGTTGAGCAGGTCGGCTCATAACCGGAGGCAGCGGGTTCAATTCCCGCGGCAGGACAAATATTAGTGCACAGAAAATAAACGCAAATACTTTCCTTGGGTCTGGGTGTTGTAGGACCATGGTCCTCGTAGTTCCTGGGTCCCTAGACACTGGGAATCTTAGTCTGGGATCTATGTATGTAATCGTTGGGCGTTGTTATTATTATTATTATTACATTCTTACACAAATAAATGTCGATAATAGAATGACGTAACAATACAGTCATTTATTCTTTGATGAAAATCAAATCAAGCATTTACCATTTATTTCAGCACTTTTCCTTTGCCTCAAGTTTTACGACAATAAACAATGCAATATTTTTACAGGCACATTTTTCACCGAGAGATAACATTTGAAACGTATTTTATGGAAGAAAACACTTTTCAAGCATCAAACAGACATGTAAAGTGTATCGGGCATATTTTCTCATATTTGGCCGAATACTATTATGCAGCTGCATCATCATCAAAATTCAATTTTTTTTGTATGTTTTTGCTCCACCCTTTTGTGTATTTAGTCAGTGTCAAGTAATTGATAATTTTTCAAGATAATGATGTTCCACGCAGATATGTGTCAAGTCAAAGCCAAGTCATCAAGTCAAGTCTAATCTAAGTCATACTCCTAGTGAAGTGGTGGCAAGTTTACGACAAGCTTCTATGGATTTTTGGAAACAACACGAAAAGAAACGTTTCACTAGGCACATATAGCACTTTCCCACACTCATGCCTGTAATCCAGCACTTAACGAATAAAACACCACCAATTTTATGCACTAACACTAAATATAAAAAAGTGTGTTAAAGTAATACAATTCGGTGAAACGACCTTTCTCGTTTACCCTCCAAAATTCAAAAATTATAATTGAAAAAAAAAAAAAAAAAAAAATTTTATATAAAAATATTAAACTGTTACGAAATCTAGAAGTGATAGAGTAGACTTAACATTAACCTCTTCAATTAATGGCCATGATAACACAGTCTAAGTGATTCAATTAATTCATGGCAACTGATCTTGAATTGACAGATGTTGATACAATAATTATTTAGCTTATTCAAGCTAAGTTCAATATGATAGATAATTGACTGGCCTGATAGCTCAGTTGGTCAACCTTGCCTTCTGAACTGTGGGTTGAGGGTTCGTTTCCCACCCAGGACAAACGTAAGTGTGATGAACATCGATGATTGTTCAGTGTTCTGAGTGTTATATTTTAGTTTGACAGCCTTTGTGGTATGGTTTTTGAGCAGGTCGGCTCGTAACTCGGAGGCGGCGGGTTCGATTCTCGTGGCAAATATTTGAGCACAGAAAACAAAGGTACAAATACTTGTTCTGAATCTGGGTATTGTGGGATCATAGTCCTCATAGTTCCTGGGTCCCTAGACATAGGGAATCCTAGTTAGGGTCCAGGATCTATGTATGCGATCGTTGGATGTTATTATTATTATTATATGTATGTATCCAGGTTGACTGGTAGATAATGCTTCATAGCATTAAGTCCTCCTTGTACATTATTTTGTGCTAAAGTATAAATAAATAAATAAATAAATATTTATAAACAAAAAGTATGTATGTATTCTATCAGTTATCTGGTCCCCATAGATAGGCAATATAGGCAAGCATAGGCAAGGCAAGGCAAGGCCATAGGCAAGCTTTGCTTAGTTTGGGGCTAGATAGTGCTGTGTGAATTGTCCACACATATATATTTTTTTATTTAATGACCTCTGCGGGATAGATAATTTGACTGACAAACCGAACTAGAATAACCGTATGATAACGATAACATCTGGAAGGACCATGAAGTCTAGCGCGAACGATATCCCTCTCTCCCATCCAGTGCATAAAATGAGAATGAGTTAATATGAGGCATTACATGGGGGATTAGAACCATTATTGCATTATTTGTTAACAAGCGCAAATACTTCTACGTCTGGGTGTTGTGGGACCATGGTCCTTGTAGTTCCTGGGTCCTTAGATACAGGGAATTCTAGTTAGGGTCCAGGATCTATGTTTGTGATCGTTATGAGCGTTGTTATTAAATTATTTATTTATTTATTATTATTATAACCGATTATTAGAATCCGCCTCAAAATTGCACTAGCAGCTTTCTAGTGTTCTATGGTTGCCAATTTTCGATGGATAGTGAAAATAGTTTTGAAATTTTTATTTTACATAATTTTCCGGCCTAATGATGATGATTCTGATTTTTTTGCCATAAACTATTACTACCTCATCTCTAGCACCTAGTAATGTGGGTCAAGAGTTTCACGGGGCAGTTTGCCGCCGCTTTGAACTCTGCAGTAAAAAATATAAAAAGGTAATTGCAAAAAATGTCGATTTAAAAAGTGTGGGGTGTTTTTGTGGTGATTTTTTGTCAAAAGCGTTTTATAACGTTTGAATGTAAGACTATGGCGGTTTTGTGAATATTTAAACAAATTTTCGTTAAATAATCTAGGTTCAAAGAAATTTATTCTCAAATAAGACAAAATAGTCACTTCCATGAGAACGTAGTTAGACTTAAAAATTCAATACAAGTACATTCGTCGTCACTTTAAATAATGTAGGTATAGTAACATAAATATAAATACGTGCTTAAATAACATTACATTTCAACACGACATAATTTAAAATGTTTACTTCGGCAACTCATCCGTCGTAAGGTATTGAGTCAATTGTTTCTTGAATTCGTTAAATGAATATATTTTTTTAATATATGAGGGTATTTTATTATAAAGTTAATAGTTAGTATGTAGGATATTTAAACAAAAAGAGATTTACCGATCTACGTAAAAGGCAGTAGCTCTATGCTGGTACACAGACTTCTGGTAGGGCCATACTGTGTAACCGGGGTCGATGAAACTTTAATTCCGTCAGCCCCGGTGTCACCCGCGGTCTTTAGATCAGTATTTTCAACTATGTATTTAGCTTTAAAACTTAGTTTTTAAGGTAAGTAAAATTTTATTAAGCAGGTAAGCGTGATCAAGCTTGTATAAAGTTTGAAAGAAGAAAAAAGAAAGAAAATGCATTTATTCGTATTATTCACTAGTTACGCCCCGCGGTTTCACCCGCGGATAAAAAGTATTTTAATTATTTGCTCATCCCACGGGAAAAAAATCACTTTTCTGGGATAACTTATAGCCAATATGTTAATCCAGTATATAAGCTATCTTGGTATCAAATTTCATCCAAATCCATTCAGCCGTTTGAGCGTGAAGGAGTTACAAACATACACACATAGAAACTTTCGCCTTTATAATATTAGTGTGATACAGTTTGTTTAGTTTAATGTATAAATATTTAAATCTCGATGAAAATAGCAAAAGATAATGCGATTAATAAATAAGTGCTACTTCAACGGAAAATGAAACCATCCAACTTCCTTACTTGAAAATGGCCGTCACATTTATTGCTACACAGTTTCTTCGACTCATTTATCACCATAATATAAAAGTTAACACAATAATTTAGAGTTTAGTTTTAGTATTTTACATGGAAACAACGGATTATAGTAAGACTAGCTTTTTCCCGCGGCTCGTCCGCGTGGCCTATAGGAAACGAAGAAGATTTTTCTAATAGATAATTCAACCCCTCATTTCACTCTCTTAGGGGTAGAATTTCGAAAACTTACACTTTTCAAAGAACACACACCTATACACTTTATATGTATGTATATTATGATTTATTAATTCAAAAAAATATATATAATAATGTTCAAAAAAATAAATTGCAAGCGTGTGATTGATACATTGCTGATTACATTGCGTTTATAAATACAGCGGAGAGATGTAATCAGGCCCTCTTCTAAAAATAAACCCTTTATGCTGAAGCATCGCATCTACTCCATCCGCGTCATCTCTATAGATGGAATGTAAAAAGAAATGAGTTGGAAGCACATCAAACAAGAGCTCCCGCGCTCTAAGCGACGCGACGCTACAATAACCAAGGCGGAAATCGATTGTAGCGGACGTAGCGTTAGAATAAAAATCATTACAGATGAACGTTAAATTAAACTTTTTTTTTTAATTTCTGCTGTACCACAGACATAGGTCTGTATTATTTCTTAATATATTACTTAATTGAAGGGTTGAGAATAAAAAGGGTTTAACTGTCAAATTGATAGTTTCGAGAAAATTGACTTTAAACTTGAACAGCGTCATTTTAATGCTTGTAAGGTAATAGAAAAGGTTTAGGTAAGTTTCAGTTGCTTGAAAATGTTTTAATTCTATTTTAAAATACTAATATAGTACTAATTCATACAATTACTGTAAAAATATAATATATAATAAAATAAATTTAATAATGTTTTCATGCTAAGCGAACCGTTTTTAGACTCAAAATCTCGAGATTTAAGCCTCATTTCGGTATTTTGAGAATTTATTATTGTAGATAATTTTACGCTTAATCCCGTTGGATTTGTGAAAAAAATCAGTTAAACCCTTTTTGTTCTCACCTCTTCAATTGTTTTTTATGTATTTTTTAACAAAATCCGAACAGGTGGGGCTTGTTTTTTTTTTAGACTTTTAGACACCACATTCAAAATTTGAAACTTTGGCCCGTTCAAAAAAAAATATATATGGCCTGTGTATTGCAATTTAAACTTGTTACATTTGAAAGCTAGTAGCTAGTAGTAGTAGCGAGTTTATTTCTTCTGTAGATGTCCATATTCGAGTTTACACAGACACGGAACATACTTATTTAAACTATTTTTTTTTATCTTTTGGCTCCACACTCTTGTGTATTTAGCCAGTGTCAAGTAATTGATAATTTTTCAAGTAAATGATATTTACGCAAATATGTGTCAAGTCACAGTCGAAGTCATCAAGTCAAGTCATAGTCAAGTCATAGTCTGGTCAAAGTCATACTCCTAGTAAAGTGGTGGCAACTTTACTTGAAACTTCTATGGAGTTTTGGAAACAACACGAAAAAAAAACGTTTCACCATCATTATACCACTTTTCTAGACTCATGCCTGTAATCCAGCACTTAAAGAATAAAATGCCACAAATTTTATGCACTAACACTGAAAACAATACAAGTTTTGGAAAATAATACATTGCAGCGACGCGATCTTTTTTGTTTTCCCGCCAAAACTCCATTTAAACTAATTATACGCTACTAACTATAAATGGAGTAACGGTTAGTGCTCTTGGGTTTGTTTGATATTTGGAAAATTTTATATAAATCCATGTAGATAATGTTAGGTTTTTTTTTGAGGGACAAAAACCGCACAGTTTTCAATTATGGTTAAAAAAAGTGTTGGTACTCCAGAGGCACACATAAAATAAGTAGACAATTTTTTTTCTACATCTAAAGGACCCACCACTTTGTTTAGGTACCATAGACTGGATGATTAGACAATTTATTTATTTTTGTTTTATTTTATTTTACAATTTTTGGAAAACTAACAGCTAGGTAACAATACAAGTAAATAAACAAATTATCGAAAGCCAATTAGAAGTTTTCACTAATAACAATAATGTGACAATTCCATGCACATAATGTCTCGACACTCCATGTTTTGGACGTTGGCTGAATTATTTTTAACTGATCTTGAAAACGCTCGATCATCAGATGCAAGCAAAATAACTTCTTATTTAAATAGTCACTTGACACCTTTTCTACTATTTTGCAGTCAGTACTTTCAACGCGCAGTGTCTTGTGGATATTACCACTTACTATTTCAATAAAGTTGCATTTACTTTGGCGGCGAAGGACTGTGATTGAATTTACTCGGTGACCTGTAAAACATTGCAGAGGTGCCTTTAATTTTTATTAAGCTATTCAGCAGCAAATTTGCGAGGAAGAAACTAGAATAGCAGTATTTTATTTGCGTAACTTTTTTTTGTAATAAAGAGTGTAAGTACTTATATAATTTGGTTTTCTTAATACCTTAGATATTATCGATGGGATAGCTAAATCAATATTGATGACATTTGGCATGAAGTATTATGAACGATGCAAAAAATAGGATACAATTTTTTTATCTCGATAAACATGAAGCTCGCGCGTGCGTAAACCTATAAATATGTAACCAACGATAACCCCGATAAATTATATAGGTACTTAATTATGATATAAATGTATATAAATATGTTTTTTTTTTTGTTATAATATGTAATTAACAAAAAGAAATGATAATTACGTGCGTTGCACTTTCGTTTTTTTTAAATGGGCTATTGCTGTTGTTCTCTACTGACCTACCTTTACAGCATCACTGGGCGGGAGGGCAGGCGCATAAGGCGCTTACGTGATTCCAATTTAATGAATCAGCTTCCATCCCTACTTCAAGGCATTTAGTTATAAGTTTGACGTGTTGTTTTTGTGTGCGTGTGTCTTTATGAGTGTGCGTGAGTACGTGCGTGTGTGTGTATGTGTGTAATTGTGTGTGTGTGTGTGTGCCACCATAAAATGACAAATTACATTTTATTATTATTTTATGTAGGAATTTTAGTTACTGGTATGAAGGTATTATTTTTTTTTTTTCATTTAAATAAATATAAATATGTGTGGACATTTCACACAGCGCCATCTAGCCCCAAACTAAGCAAAGCTTGTACTATGGGAACCAGATAACTGATACAATACTTAGATACTTTTTTGTTTGTAAATACATACATAGAATACAATATAAACACCCAGACACAGAACAAACATCGATGTTCATCACACAAATGTTTGTCCTGGGTGGGAATCGAACCCACGACCTGCAGTTCAGAAGGCAGGGATACTACCAACTGAGATATCGGGCCAGTCATTTGGGGGGCTTACAGCTAGGTATCATAAATAACTAAATAATGACATAACTTTGAAGAGCCAATTAAAAGCCTCCACAACTAATTATAAAAATAGAAGAACATGCAATTATAACTACTCAAATAAGATTTACAAATTGTCAAACGACGGGGGCGAGACACAATCTTTAAGGGAAAGTGCCTTGCTCACTGACGCTATGCGTCACTACGCTACTTGTGAATAAGTCTATGGTCGAAAGATCAGACTTCATGAGTTTCTTGAAAGCTGTGCAAGATCGCAAAATATAAGATATAAGAGTTCTGGCGATTATTTTACTAAGCTACGTTCTGGAACGTCAACTGTTCATACCTTAAGTAATCCAATCACCAATCAAGCTCCCACAGGCTCTGCAATCTATTACCACACCAATCAATAAACTAGCAGAATGTAAATGGGCAGTTGTAGTCTGTGGCTCGGATCAAATATAGACAGAAGCGGGTAAACAAGACGTAGTCCCATAGGAAATAAGAGGATTTGACTGAACGTGGATAAGACAGGTGATTGAGTATGAATTATTGGAGGTTAGATTATAATATACTTATTGTTATTTTGCGTATAGTTTGATATTCATGTTGTAAAGATAAATAAAAAAAAATGATATTGTTCAAGTATTCTGAGTCAGCGGCTGAAAAGGTATGTTACTATTGTATTTCGGTGAAATAGTATAGCATTGAACAAAGTACGCACTAAATTAGACTTTGTATATATTTAATTTCATATTTTTTACAGTAAAAACCCATTTTTAGTTCTCACTAAATCATGTATCATTTAGTTTTAAATAGTTTAAATAGAATTTAAAAATAAATGATGTGATAAGTTGGAGGAATAGGCACCTTCTTTTCGTAGTTATTTTTTATGTACATGAAAACCTAATATAGTTATTCACGCTATTTTATTAGCCCGTTAATTAAATTCAAGCATGAGTAAATTCTAGTGGTAACTAAGAAATTCTATTTTAAAAAAGATGTTTCGTAAAACTGGTTCTAATATATATTTAAAAAAAACGATTTGCTTAAGACCCCACTAATGAAGTAAAACTTCTTTATGTTAGCTCCATCTTAGTCCGGTATAATGTTTAATGTTAATGTCGCCATCTTAACGCTTGTAAATTGTCATTTTACCGGACATACCAATATAAAAATACAAATTTTTATTTTGTTATGTTAACGATGGAGATCATGTTTTTTTCTTATTTTTATTTATTTGTTTTGGCTTCACACTTTCGTGTATTTAGCCAGTGTCAAGTAATTGATAACTTATCAAGTTAATGATATTTCACGCAAATATGTGTCAAGTCATAGTCGAAGTTATCAAGTGAAGTCATAGTCTAGTCAAAGTCATACTCCTAGTAAAGTGGTGGCAACTTTACTTGGAGCTTCTATGGAGTTTTGGAAACAACACGAAAACAAACGTTTCACGATCATTATACTATTTTTCCACACTCACGCCTGTAATCCAGCACTTAACGAATATAATGCCACCAATTTTGTGCACTAACACTGAAAATAACACAAGTTTTGGAAAATAATACAATGCGGCGACGCGATCTTTTTCGTTTTCCCGCGAAAACTCCAAGGAGATCATGTTAACCAACCCAGTTTACTCCCTAAGTCAAACGGGCGTAATGAAATTTTACTTCAATTTTTTGTTTTTTTTGTTACAGATTTGTTTGTTTGTTTTTAAGATATCTTTATTTAATCAATATTTATAGTAAGAATGTAATGACTATAAGACACAGTGAAATAGCTACTATTTACTTAGGATTTAGTAACGTGACTTACAGACTAAAAACGCCTTTATTAAGTCTATTAACTAAAAAAACTATTTTAATGCCTTAACACATTGTAAAACGTAGACTTTTCTTCAAATTTGAATTGTTTCGGAAGTACCTGCTTTAATTGTACAAGTATATATTAATAAGATAGTTTATACTTATTAAAGGTAAAATTATATACTTTTTAAATCTCAAAATTGTGCATCCCGGTTTGCCTATAATTAGTTGTGCATATAGATAATATTTTTAAGCTTTATTATTGTTATAGAAACTATGTATCAACTGTTGGTGAACCAAATTAATAAATAAATATTATTTATTATTATTAAAGAAACGCATAAATTCCTTTAGCCAGTCACCGACGGGATATTTCTCCGTTTATAAATCAAAAAAAACATTTGCCACGCTTGCTTAGATACTCGTTTTATTCTCCGCGATTCTCCGAAGCGAGCGATATCTTTGACATCTGCTACCATTAGTATAAGCGTGACTTACGGATGCTTAAATTTGTTCTGAAATTGGCTCACTCCCCTACCTATAGACATGAGGCATTGTACGATATACATAGAGTCACAAACATGAAAAAATACCACACCAAAACTCTGCGCACGCAATGCAGTGCATGCAGTGCAGTGTGTGGTGGCAGTTTGACTGACAAAATAAGACTTTGCCATGACATAACCGTACAAATTTCCTCACTTGACATTGGCAGAATTATCGCTAAAAAGCGATAGCAGGCCATTAAACGAAGAGAAGAAGAAAAAAAAAGAATGCCAGTGTAAAGCAATCACTATCCGAGACGGTAGTGCCGCCTTAATAGCATTTTTTTTAACAGGTTAATCAATTTTGTAAGCGCAACAGAGACACGAAACAGTAAAAATCTAAATATTAATTTGTATCTAAATACATATAACTCAAACTCAGACTGACTGATTGACTGACTGACATAGTGATCTATCAACGCACAGCCCAAACCACTGGACGGATCGCGCTGAAATTTTGCATGCAGGTAGATGTAATGACGTAGGCATCCGCTAAGAAAGAATTTTTCAAAATTCTACCCTTAAGAGGGTGAAATGGGTGGTTGAATCATTTTCCCATAGGCAACGCCACGGGCGAAGCTGCGGGTAGAAGCTCGTTATTTATATAATAGCGTCTCCATTGCTGTTTTAACCCGTATGGCGATGTGACGAGTGACTAAATTACGTACAAACTACATTGACCAGACTTAACAAGCGACATTCTAAATTTGAGCAAATGTGACAACACCACGAATATATAAAACGAAATTCCGACCGCCAATTGTTTTTTTTTAAGACAACGGTGTGTTAACGGAATGGGCGTAGCGCGGTAACATATCCAAAAATACTTTTTTCTAAATTTACTACAGTTCTTGTATTCATAAGAGTTCTTGGATTGACCAATTATTTAGAAGAAAAGTTAGAAAAGCCGTTAGCGTTACCGAGTTGGTGTAGGACAGATAACCTAAAGAAATCACGCATTAAATTTAAGTTTCCAAACATTATTTACACTTGTAATATATCGTGTTTTATGACAAGATGCATTTATCAAAAATACTACAGCAACTGCCATTCTCTTCATGGTTCATTTTATTTTCGTAACCAACCGCGACGAAGTGGCAGTGATAAACGACTTGAAATGATAAATATACGTAGCTCTATTAGTTTTTTTAAGTGTGCATCTGTTTCGATTTGAAAGGATTGTGAATCTCGAATCTAATCATTCTAAGTTCAAAAATGTTTTTGTTACGAAACTGATTTACTTTTTTCATATATCTGCTACCAGCCACTCTACATAAAACTGGGCAAAATCTGCGCTAGTTTCCTCATCTACCTGTCTGCGACCAGCCGCTCGATACAAAATGAATGGTAGACAAAATCTGAGCAACTGTTCTGATCTATCTGCTTCTAGCAGCCTAACAAAATTAGTAGACAAAATCTGGTCTACTTTTCTCATGCATCCGTAACTGCAACAAAAAGCCTCGGACTTAATAAAACTTAGATCAAATATGATTTGGACTAAGTAAGACTAAGTTCATATAAGACTTCGCCAAAATGAGTGGACTAAATAATAATAATAACAATAGTCATAACGCCCAACGATCACATACTTAGATCCTGGACCTTAGTTAGAATTCTTTGTGTCTAGGGACCCAAGAACTACAAGGACCATGGTCCCACAAAACCCAGACTCAGAACAAGTATTTCCGCTTTTTTTCTTTGCAAAATTACTTATACAGCCGCGGGAATCAAACTCGCAAAATAAGCCTTACATATACATTTACTTGGACGTTCTGAGATTTTTGTTTTGAATTTTTTTTGAGAGTTGTGTTTATCCCAATGAACACTAAACCAAATCGAATCCAAAATTTATAATAAAAAAATAAAGAGATATATTGCAGTAGGACGAATCATACTGTATTAGGTAAAAATAAAGTAAATTAAACATTATCAAAAGAATCCATGCGTTCTAACTTAACTACTGAAGATAACTAAAGCGAGTAAATGAGGAAAAGTGGGGTAAGTTAAATCTTTAGTGAAGTTTTACTACCACTCGTCTTTAAGTTTTAATGTGAAATGTCGCTTAAAGGTTTAAACGCATCGGGAGATTTTCTTATACATACCATACCTACAAATCTCTAGGCTGCATTTTGGCGTTTTTTTTTTAGTAGACAATTTTGCTCTGGTTAAGTAATTTTTTTTTTAATTTTTAACCAACAACATTCTTTATAATTATGTAACTTCTGGACGTTTTTTTACCTTTGATAGGCTTGCATTGGTCCACCAATATACTTAAGGTTGCAAATTTTTCAAAAGATTTTATTAGTTTTTATAGTTGAAAATAGTGTGAATTATCAGAATTTTAAAATTTCAGAGACATCAATTTAATTATAAATAGCTAAATAAATATTTAAGGACATTTCACATAGCGCCATCTAGCCTAAAACTAAGCAAAGCTTGTACAATAGAAACCAGATAACTGATACAACACTTTTTTTTCTCTTTAATACAACATAGCACCCAGACACAAAACAAACACCTAAATTCATCACACAAATGTTTGTCCCGGGTAGAAATTGAAACTACAACCTACAGTTTAGAAAGCAATACCAATTACGTGATTTATTATAATTAAAATCTGCATCAAAGCTTAACGAATTTAGACCCTAGCAACTGTCGTTTAAACCATCAAATTTATTGCTTCAAAAATCATTCCGTACTGCAGCTATTTAGAGCGTCATTTGAGACCATTAGTGGTCATGTTTACGACTTATTTTTTATCTTTTTAGTCTTTCCGTAAATATTAATGTAAAAGAAAAAGAACTTGAAGCTTTAGACCGCTTAGCTTTGATGTTCTGCTTTTAGTTGTAATATACTGTCGGATATGTACGGTAATTTGCTGGTAATATCGGAAATGTACGGTAATTTTATATCTTTTGATATTTGAGATGGAAATCCGTTTTAGAGCTGGTTTTGATTGTATGCCTATTTGAGTTGGAGGAAATTTTAGATATAATTTCATTTTATAGACTTCATTCTTTCTTCTTATTTAAGAGTCCATCTCTAGCCGGTGGAGTAATCGCCACCGTTCTCGGTCTTCGGCTGGTTTTTTTTATTTTTTTTTATGTTAGTTAATGATGTGACGAGCTAGTCGTTCACCTGTTGTTAAGCGCCGCGGCCGTCCATAACATAACCCGGAACTCTAAAACAGAGTTTCATGCGACACTGCACTGCGCACATCATCCTGAGACATCAGCACAGTCTGGTAATAAGATTACTCGACTGTGAGATCAGATCATAATCAGATCTCAATTGCCCAGTAATTTCACTAGCTACAGTGCCCTTCAAACCAGAACACAGTAGTACACAGTACTGCTTGGCGGCAGAATAACTGGCAAAGCGGTGGTACCTACTTAGACGAACTTTGCAACAAAGTCCTACCACCTAGAAAAACCTGGTAGACTTATTTTAATTTTCTTTGCCTTATGTTTATATTTCCCCAATGAATTTCGATAAATAATATTTTTATTATGTTTTTACTAAGGTTTACCTGTTTAACGTAGGTTTATAGATATCACGGCAGCTGTTTAGTAGGTATGTGCTAAAGATTTTACAAGCCATTGAGGTAGGCGACCATAGATCAGTTGGGAAAGCATCCGATCCGGTGAATTTGAAAGTGCTTGCTGGTAGCTGACATTTTTAGGAACAAAAAATTAAGCATTATATTATCTATACATATAAAGTTCAAAGTTATGACTGACTGACTGACTTATATATCAACGCACAGCCTTAACCGCTGCTTCTAGAGACTTGAAATTTTGAGGGTGTGTTTTTTGTAAATTGTAGGTATATAAGATAATTTTTAAAATTCCATGTCTAACAAGGTGAAATGGGTGCTTGAATTATCTATGAAAATTTTTTTTCTTCGTTTCCTATAGGCCACACGGGCGAAGCCGCGGACAGATGCTTATTAATTATAAATTTAACTTATGAACTTTAAAATCCATTCCATGATGGCTTATAAAGTGATTATACCAACCACCTAATAATTACTACTAGTGACTAATAGTACTACTAGTACTTAGTATTTAGTACTAGTTTCTGACTAATATTGGAAGTCTGTATTCAGCACTAGACATCTTACTGATGGGGCTCATACCTACTCACGATAGTATTCATAGTAAAATTGCAGATATGCCACCGAACATAGAAAACCGTAATCTATACATATACCTAATTCTACAAATGAAAAGGTAAACAAATGAAACAATCAAACAATACGCGTTTGCGTGATTTGGCCGCAACATAATACGGCGAAATGCTGAAAATTATCCTCATTTTGTATTATTGACTAATGCCCTCGTAACACAAACGACAACACGCATTAACTAAACGAGGAGTCATGGCCGGGGAATGTGGGTACTGACCGTTGTTTGACTAGGTATTTATAGTCCATTTGTAGGTCATAGTGAGCTTATTATAGGAGTTTATTTATTTGGAGGATGTTAAACGTATTCGTCACCCTATCGTCGCCGCCCGAGACACGTCTTGAGTGACCTGACGATCCTATAGCAGCCGTAGCCTGCGCTAGGATCACCGAACTAATTTTAGCCCTTCTGGTTGAGGTACCGCTTTCGTCATAGGCGTAGGATACCTGTGTAACACAATCAGACACCGACCGTTTCATAATTAGAACGGCTAAGGAATGGAATGCCCTGCCAGCGTCTGTATTTCCAGCAAAATATGACCCGGGCGTGTTCAAGAGAAGAGTGAATAGGTATTTACTTGGCTAGCATGCTAAACCTTCGATCGTATCGTCATTTCATCAGGTGAGAGCGTGGTCAAATGCTAGACAAGTGTGAAGTAAAAAAAGGCCCCACTGGCGAGGTCGATGTATTATTATTATTCCCCGTAGGTTAGCTAGAACAGTCGCGAATTTCAATAGGGTCTACTCTTCCAGTGGACGTAGTCTTCTCGATCTTCTTATCTCGGAACGGCCCAAGCCATGAGCTAGTTGCCTTCTATTTTTGACGGCTGGGCGCCTTAAGCTCCTGTCCTCTCGCCGGTGACGCTGTAAAGCTTGGTAGAGACCAACAGCATTATCTCATTAAAAAAAAGTTGGATATATTCGTTACAATAAAACCATCCCATCTCTTCTCATACTTGCCGTAAAGGATCCAACCAGTAGCAGTGTCCTTGGTCTGCATTATAAACGACTAGCTGCGCCCCGCAGTTTCACCTGTGGATACAAAGAAGCCCATGTGTTTATTCACTATATAAGCTACCAGTTGCGCCCCGCGGTTTCACTTACACACAAAAAGTGATTTAATTATTTGCCCATCCCACGGGAATATTTCACTTTATCGGGATAACATGTAGCCTATATGTTAATCCAGTATATAAGCTATCTTGGTACCGAATTTCATCCAAATCCATTCTACCGTTTGAGCGTGAAGGAGTAAAAAACATACACACATACAAACTTTCGCCTTTATAATATTAGTGTGATAGTGTGATGTGATGTGTTCTATATTCCATAGAAAAATGTCTAAAAATCAACTTTATATTAATTCAGATGTTAATAATAAACTATCTGGTACCAAATTTCATCGAAATCCGTTCGGTGATTTTTGCGTAAAAAGCCCGCGGCATCGCCTTCGTGGTGTTCGGTAATTGTCCCACAGGAACACTATCGGGATGAAAGTATCCTTTATGTAAAAAGTTTTTTTTTAATGTTAAGTAATGACGTAATGAGCTAACCGTTCACTTGATGTTAAGTGACACAGCTGCCCATATCAGTTGCAGTGTCATTCGGAACTCTTAAGTATAGAGTTTCACGTGACACTGCGCACGTCATTCTGAGACATCAGCACAATCTATTAAGTACTAGACTGTGAGATCAGGTCATAAAGTCTCATTTGCCTAGTAATTCCACTAGCTACATTGTCGTTCAAACCAGAACAAAGCTGTGCTTGCGCACTACTGCTTGGAATAACTGGCAAAACGGTGGTACCTACCTAGACGAAAAAGTCAGCGCAGAAAAGTCCTACCACCTAGTAAAATATAATAATAATATGTAATAATAATATGTGTGGACATCTCACACAACGTCACCTAGCCCCAAACTAAGCAAAGCTATGGTGCTATGGGAACCAGATAACTGATACAATACTTAGATACTTTTTGTTTGTAAATACATACATAGAATACAATATAACATCCAGACACAAAACAAACATCGATGTTCATCACACAAATGTTTGTCCTGAGCAGGAATCGAACCCACAACCCACTGTTCAGAAGGCAGGGCTACTACCAACTGAGCTATCGGGCCAGACAATAAAGTATATATATAATATGAACTTATAGCTATTAAACAGAAGCGTAAAAGTAAACAAACGCGTCTAAATTAACACATCGCCAAAAATATACGAGCGAAAATTTGAAAAACACATTCACGCTCGCGAGCCGCCGGCGACGCTGATACGATCGGCATAATATTCCCATCGGTCGAGATTGTATCGTGTCGCAGGATTCATAATTTATGAACCGGGAATACCTAGGGGTAACGCGTGATGTGTGGCCTTCAAACGTAGAGAAACTGGAAAAGAATTTGTGGATAAGTTTGAAGACTTTACAAACCTGACAACGTTTGATAGGATCAGACTTGACTTTGGAAGTTCATCTTAAATCTATAGCTCAGTAACCCTGCCTTCTGAAGTGTGGGTTGTGGGTTCGATTCCCACCCAGGAGAAACATTTGTGTGATGAACATCGATGTTTGTTCCGTGTCTGGGTGTTTACAAACAAAAAGTATCTAAATATTGTATCAGTTATCTGGTTCCCATAGATCTTTGCTTAGATTGAGGCTAGATTGCGCTGTGTGAAATGTCCACACATATTTATTTATCTAAATATATATAACTCAAAAGATCGGACCTGGACCAGGATCGGGCTGAAATTTGGCATGCAGGTAGATGTTATGATGTAGGCATGCGCTAAGAAAGGATTTTTCGAAATTCCACCCTTAAGAGGGTGAAATATTTTCCCATAGGCCACGCAGTGGGCGAAGCTGCGGGTAGAAGCTCGCTTACATATAAAATTCAAAGTAATGACTGACTGACTCACTGACTGAAATATCAACGCACAGCCTAAACCGCTGGTCCTAGAGACTTCAAATTTGGAGAGTGTGTTCTTTGTAAAGTATAGATAATCCACTAATAAAGGTTTTTTTGAAATTCCACCCTTGAAAGGGTGAAATTTTTGGTTGAATTATCTATGAAAAAAATTCTTCTTCTTTTCACATAGCCGCGAGCAAAAGCTAGTACAAAACAAAATAAGAAAATGTAGTGTGATTCCGATAAAAAAAATTGTAAGATAAGTTGTATTTTAATAGGTTCTAGTACTGCCAGTTGATGCCCATCAATGACAGTTAACAAATTAATTATCATTGTTGATTTATGGACAGTCTAAAATACTGAAACCACTTTTCAAATTTTGTTTATTTATACACATGTGTCTATTGAGCCTTAAACAATTTACGTAATCAACGTATTGGTTATCATGTCAACAATGATATTATAATAATAAACAATGGTGGTGCCATCAGGCATGCATTTATGGCAGGTTGAACAGATGACTGCACATGGAGCGTGGATGTGCATAATTATTGACAGTCTATATAAATAAGTTAAACTTGCGTTAAATAAATAATGTTATAATTACTTTCATAACTCATGTCAAGAAAAAAAAAAAGACGATCTTGACAAAAGATTTAAAAGAATGTACTGGCTGCTTGGAAGACACTCTGCTCTGTCAGTATACAACAAAATATTATTATATAAACAAGTCCTGATGCCAGCTAAAGTAATACATTTAAAAGATTTTAACAAAAAAACACGGTGGTGTCTGTCGTTATGTAGATAAAAAATAAAAACTTGTTAGCTACGACATATATTTCATCAGCCAGAAGATGTCCACTACTGTTAAACACAAGCCTCCGCCATAAAATGCCACTTTGAATACTCATCGTAAGAATACTCATGTGCATGTGGCAGTGATCGCAGAATAGATTTAAATGTATAGAGAATACTGCTGCCCACTCCCTGGATATTCCTTTAGCTGGCTCTCACAGCACTCACGGGAAGAGATGGGGTGGTCCTTTTCGCAAGCCGCTAGAACTAAGCCGATTATTAATAACTATAAGGACATCTCACACAACGCCATCGTAGCCCCAAACTAAGCAAAACTTGTACTATGGGAACCAGATAACTGATACAATACTTAGATACTTTTTTTTGTTTATACATTACATAGTATAGAATATAACACCCAGACATAGAACAAACACCTATGTCCATTACATAAATATTTGTCCCAGGTGGAAATCGAACCCACAACCCACAATTTAGAAAGCAAGGTACCAACTCAATCGGCCCAGTCAATTATTGACAGTATACTGAGAACTATATTTGAAAATACAAACGAGTAATTATATTATCAGGTAAATTCCTTGTCGTAGACTTTATAATCTATGAGATAAAGATCATATTCATCGGTATTAACCTTAAGAACGTAGGCATCTTATTGCACGCCACTGAACCCAATTTCCGGCTTTTCTCTTCCAGATGCTTCGACTCTACGTATATCGTCAACTCGCCTAGCCGGAGGACGGACACGTCATGTATTGTTATATTTTCCTTATGAAGTTTTGAAGGTCTGCAAAATCGCATACCCTCTTCATCAAGCAGTTTTTACAAAAAACTATGTACTTTTTTTTTTTAGATAGGCTTGCGTTTGACTACTATCGCACCTGATGGTAAATAACGATGCGGTCTAGGATGTAGCACGCTTGCCTAGAAGATACCTGTTCACTCTCGATTTGAAGACTCCAAGGTTGTAGTTTTCGGGAAATACGGACGCCGGTAGAGCGTTCCACTCCTTGGCTGTTCGCATGATAAATATGGAGCCAAATCGCTTTGTTCGCACATGGGGGATATTGACCATGTAACGGTGGCGTTTTTTCGGACATCTCGTTGTTCAATGGTGGAAAGGTGATGGCGGAATCAGGTTATGCAACTCCAAAATGCACTCGATAGAAAACCAATAAACTGGCAACTTTGCGTCTATGGTCAAGGCTTTTTGTACCTAAATGATCATACATAGATGAACAATAAATCTGATTAAAGAGTTATAGAAATCTCCCATTTTTAGAAGTGTATATTGCATTCGTGTAATATTCCAATTTCGTAGACCAGCAAGGGTCACGAAACTGATTGCAATGCAACAGAAGAAATTTTCATAGTAATTATGCACATAAACTACGTATTTAAACTATCAAATCCATAAAAAATTGTGTTTCTGTTGGTTGCAATCGAGTTACGTGATCGCCCATTTGATAGCAAAAAATTGCCATAAGACTAACTCAATAACAAACATACAAACAAGAAACCAACGAAAGCAAACGTTGTCAACTTGTCATATAGTTCTAGATAAAATACAAATAAATAAGAGAATTTATAAAATTGTTACATTGGACACAAAGATTACCTCAGAAAAGAAAATGTTATTTCAAAACAAAGGCATTCAAAAGCCTCCTCACTGAACAAGTGGACATGGATTTCAATCGGTACTATTAGTTGACTGCACAGTGTAATGTTTTCGTCATAATGCCACTAAATTTATTCTAGTTTAATCTAGTTTTAGTCGAAGTGACGCGTGACCAAAACGCTGGCACTTACTTGGCAGAACGAATCAGCATTGCGATACAACGGGGCAATGCTGGCATATCGGGTAAGCTACCTACTGGCAATGAGCTAACCGTAAATTTGAATTTGGAGCATTTGAACTGTCATAGCGTTTGTTACATTATTGTTGTATTTTGTAAGATGAATAACGGCTAAACTCACGTCAATTAAAAGTCGAAATTACTCCGACAAGGTTTCGGACTTATTCGATGTCCTTCTTCTGGGAGTCAGTTACTAACGCAAGCCGCGGCGGCTTTCACGAGCGTCAGCACGTAACTGACTATTGTTGTAGTTAGTGAAAAAAATAAAGGCATTTTGCCTATTATTTATTCAGTTTCTATAAAAAACTCGTCAAAACTTAAACTTAATACAGAAGTTCTGACAACGTGCCATAGAAAAACAGCAAACTAGCTGAAAGCACAAAAGTTTGACTTACCAACTTACGAAAATGTTCACACAGAAAAAGTTAGAGGCCTATGATATTATATTATCCATATTGTGACGCTGATAAATATCTGAAGGTTCTAGTTAAATCTAGTAACTTGTCTAAAAACTAAAAGAACTTTACTTAATATTTGTCTCTATATACTACATTAATAAGGGTTTGTAAGTGGTAGGACTTTTCTGCAAAGTTCTTCTAGGTAGGTACCATCGCTTTGCCAGTTATTTTGCCGCCAAGCAGTAGTGCTTGCACACTACTGTGTTCCGATTTGAAGGGCACTGTAGCTAGTAAAATTACTGGGTAGAATTTTTGACCTAATCACATAACCTATATAGTAATTTACGGTTAAAGAATTTCTCAAAGAATAACAAATCACTTAGAGAGAAAATACAATAATGTCATACACTAAAGTGAATTTTATTATTAGATTGTACCGATGTCTCAGCATGACATTTGCAGTGAAATGTCACGCGAAAATGTGTATTTTAGAGCTCCGAGTGACATTGCAACTAATACAGGCAGACATGATCCTTAACATTATGCGAACGACTAGCTGGTCATATCATTCATTAACATAAAAAGTGTTTAAGTATGAGCGTGTTGTAATCATACCCGTCTGTATTAAAGTTTGACAGGTTCTAAGTTGACATTTATCCCTCTATTTATATATATACCTACTCCATTGCATTTGAGTATGTCACAGAGGAATAAGTGTGAACTTAAGAGTGTGAACTTTACTACAGACATATATAAGTTTCATAAATTACATGACGTTTGTTTGTTGTTTAAGCGACACGGCAGCCCATGTCTCTCTGATAGAGATTCGGAACTAAGTACCTTCAGATTTTCTTTGTCTTCTCTATCTTCTCTTTTTTTTAAAAAGATTACTAGACTGTGAGATTAGGTCATAAAGTTTCATTTGTCTAGTAATTTCACTAGCAATAATGCCCTTCAAACCAGAACTTGCACACTACTGCTTGGCGACAGAATAACTAGCAAAGCGGTGGTACCTACCTAGACGAACTTTGCAGAAAGGTCTTACCAAAAATAATATTAATAATATAAACAATGTAAACGATTTTCTTTCTCTTCTCGAAGTCTTTATTATCTTCATTATTTGAAGTAATTACTTCGAAACAAAACAGTAGACCATTGTCTTAATTAAGTAATGTCATAGAAAAATAGCATTATTCACAGGTCATAACAGATTTCATTACCACTCGAAACTTTAAAATATAAAGTTTCGAGTGACATTGCACTGCATTAACCTGAGTTATCACACAGGCTCATTATATATTTGGCAGCCTCTGCGGTGTAGTAGTTGAGGTCGGCTCATGACCCGGAGGCGGCGTGTTCAATTATCGCGGCAGGACAAGTATTTGTGCACTGAAAAAAAGTAGTGTAAGTACTTGTTCTGAGTCTGGGTGTTGTGGGACCATGATCTTCGTAGTTCCTGGGTCGCTAGACACAGAGAATCCTAGTTAGGATCCAGGATCTATGTATGTGATCGTTGGGCGTTATTAGTATTATTTATTATTAAGATTTCTAAACTGAGATTAGCTAGACAATCACGTAACTAGATTGCAGCAAATAGAAACAGTAATTTATATGAATTTGATTTAAAATTTTCAAATTAGGAATGAAATTACTCCTTTTGCGTTGCAATTAAAGTTCCGTGACCACCTCCAAGAATATTTTATATTTACCCAGCAATTTCACTATCTACAGTGTCCTTCAAACTGGAATAAGGTAGTACTTAATTGAAACAACACCAGTTGCTATATGTGTGTACAATTTTGTCTCCAAAGGAGATTCCTGTGACCTCACTATAAAGGTTCTACCTAGTGTGAGGGACAGCGCTTTCGACTGAGGTACATTGTAAATACACAATAACTTTACGCAAAACTATGTTATAAGTTTATGTACTTCCCTTGCTACCTGTGTGAACAATAAAGTTTTTATTTATTTATTTATATTTATTTTTACTTACACTCTAAAACTCGGCGCCAGAATATCTGGCAAAGCGGTGGGGTTTCATAGAGTTTATAAATCTTCAATTCCATTTTCATTCTTTCATTTCCAGATTAAGTTGGAAACTGCATCGATCCAAACAGGGCATGCATAACCAAGCGGCACCATTTCAAGTCCCATCCAGTAAATTTTCGTTAGAGTTTTTTCCTCAGTGTCGAACTAGCGCGAAACTCTTGGCGAATCGATTTTGAACGCGACAGTACCAAGACAAAGCTGATTAGAGGTGGTTGGTACTATATTTTTGTTAAAAGAGTAAACTTTTCCGTTTTGCTGCTTTGTTTTATAGTGGATATTTTTGGACTCTCACACAGGAAAAGCAATATGAACGGCTCGTGTAGCTTTACAATTATTCTGTTTTTAGCTTCACATTGGTAGTTATACGTTGCACAAATAAATTAAAAAAATGGTAGCTTTTAGTAAACTGAACATTAATCATATTTTTTTTAAATCATAATATGTTTGGTCCAATCCAATTCATACAAAGGTGTGTTTTTTTTTTTTGTTTAAAACTTTGACTACTGGTTACACTAATTGATAGAATAGGTACTGCCCCGTTGAATTGCAATGCTGATTCATTGTGCTTAATAAGTGCCGGCATGCTGCCACCATGTTGGGTATGCAACTTATCAGTAGTGGGCTGGAGTATTTGGACTGTTTATAGGTCATCAAGGCATTTAGTAGTAGTAGAAGTAATTGTTACATTATTGCAGTGGTTATGTAGTCAAAAGAATATTCTTACATTGCCCGTTTAAAAAACAATATAAAAATATAGGTCTGCTGGTTTCTATTTAGCCCAAAGACTAACCATTGCCATTCAACGGGGCAATGCCGCCAGCATTTTGGGCACGTTGCCTACTGGTAGCGACTTTTTAGATTAAGTTTTGCTAATATGTAGTTTTTAATTATATTTTTTAGTTTTATTGTTTTTATTTAAATTGAATAAACACCAATTTGTCGAAAAATAACTTCAGTTATTACGCTCCTATGTTGGTTGGATTCGAAATTAGAATACGAAAGGTTGAAAAATAAAAAGCGCGGTACATCACATCACACGAATTTTATAAAGGCGTATTTTATTACATAGAATACAATATAACACCCAGATACAGAACAAACATCGATGTTCGTCACACCAATGTTTGTTCAAATGTGAGTTGAAATTGAATCCAGAAACCACAGTTCACTACTTACTGAGCTATCAGGCCAGTCGAATATTTGCAATAGTCTATCCTTCGATTTCCAAATTTTGATAATTCTCTTCCCCTGTCATCAACATCATCTTCTCCCACAAATCATATTAACGACAAAATCCCCGCCTGTCGCAGACAAAATCACCCGATATAGAGGCACGTGTCGTAACCATAGATCCATAGTAGCTTTGTGAGCCATAAATTATGGAACTATCGACCCTTGTGGAGGGCGTTTAACATGGGGCGGGTGTTCTGTAGATGTGTTGAGATTGTAAAAAAATTCTAGTAAGTAGTGTTTTTGTTCGACGATCATGGTTAACAATGACACAATGAGTATGGTTAATACAGCACAGTACAGCAGTTAGACAGCCTTAGTGTGGTGGTTGAGCAGGTTGGCTCATAGCCTGGAGGATGCGGGTTCGATTTCGGCGGCAGGACAAGTATTTGTGAAAAAAAGAGCATATACTTGTTCTGAGTCTGAATGTTGTGGGAACATGGTCCTCGTAGTTCCTGGGTACCTAAAGTCAAAGTCAAAGTCAAAGTCAAAAGATTTATTGCAAATAGGCTAATTTTAGCACTTTTACAAGTCAAAATTATACTAGGTACTTAAAATTAAGTTATTTCACTAAGCATATAAAATTACAAAGTGCTTATTGTCAAATAATATAGCAAGCCCATTACAATATATGAGTTTGAAAAAAAAGCAGTTCTCTTTCTCACTACTGGTGCAAGCAATCCGGCACAATGCAGAATTGAAAACTTTGATCCGAAGCTTCGATTACAACTATAAAGAAGAAGCTACAAGAAACTTTACAGTGATGTATTTTTTTTTTGTCTTCTTTCTACTGTCTTTTACAATGTATATAATTCATTACAATTGAGATAATGAATATGTTACAAAAATAACCACCACGTCACACCGGTGCAAGAAAAATACCGTGATTATCTTATTATAAACATTACAAATAGAAACTGAATTTATAGATAGGAATAGGCAATAGGCAAAGTACCTAAGCTTTCATACCGTTAAGCTTGGGATATTCAGGCCAAGCTTTTTTGTCCGACACATAATCATTTATTGTGTAATAGGCTTTTTTCATTAAGTTTGACTTTATGAATAATTTAAATTTACGCATTGACAATTGTTCGATACCGTCGGGCAACTTGTTATAAAAGCGTATACAGTTTCCCATAAATGAACCATTAACTTTCTGCAGTCTGAATCTTGGAACTTTCAATTTATTTTTGTTCCTAGTATTAAAGTTATGAATGTCGCAATATCTGGGAAAAGAGCTAATGTTTTTGCGAGTGTACATCAAATTGTCGTAAATGTATTGACAAGCCACTGTAAGAATATTTATCTCCTTAAATCGTTCCCTGAGAGAGTCGCGGGATTTCATGTTATAAATGGAACGAATTGCTCTTTTCTGTAAGACAAAAATTGATTGTATGTCCGCGGCTTTACCCCACAGTAAGATGCCGTATGACATAATACTGTGGAAGTAACTAAAGTATACTAATCTTGCAGTGGCTTCATCAGTAAACTGTCTGATTTTACGCACAGCATATGCAGCAGAGCTCAATCTACCAGCAATGTTGGATATGTGAGGACCCCACTGTAATTTAGAGTCTATAGTTATGCCAAGGAACGTGACAGATTAAACTAAATCTAATGGCTCACCATTCAGTAATAAATTTGTAGGAGACCCCCTAACATTAGGTAACGAAAACTTAATACATTTAGTTTTCTTACTATTTAACAGTAGATTGTTTTTAGTAAACCAGTTCAAAACCAGTGAAATTGCCTTGTTAACGTCGTCAAAATCATTAATAGATCGGTCAACCTTAAAAATAAGAGACGTATCATCTGCGAACAAAACAATATCACATAGGTTCTTTACAAAAAATGGAAGATCGTTAATATAGGCCAAAAATAAGAATGGTCCTAGTATTGAACCCTGCGGGACCCCCATTTTAGTGATAGAACCAGATGATCTTGCTCCATTAACTTCAACTGTCTGAATTCTATTACCAAGATAAGAAGAGACAAGATCAAGAGCTTTCCCACAAACCCCGTAATGCTTTAATTTAAAAATTAGGGTTTCGTGACATACGCAATCAAATGCTTTGGATAAGTCACAAAAATACCTATGGCATCCTGTGACTTCTCCCAAGCACCAAGTATATGTATAAAGAGTTCTACGCCTGCATCTGTAGTTGATCGTCCTTTTGTAAATCCAAACTGTTGACTGTGAAACAGTCCGTTAAGGTTAAAAAATGTTAACAACTGATTAAGAATTTCTTTTTCAAAAATTTTACTTATTGCAGGTAACACAGAAATTGGCCTATAGTTCGATGGATCATTCTTATTTCCAGACTTAAATAATGGAATCAATTTACTATTTTTCATTACGTTGGGAAAAACTCCTTCGTCTACACATTTATTAAATACTTCTGCTAAATATGGTGCGATTAATGTGACAATGCCACTTAAAACCCTGGTAGACATTCCCCAAAGATCCTCAGTATTCTTTATTTTAAGTGACCTAAAGGTCTTAACAATTATAGCCGAATTAATATGTCTAAATCTAAAAACTACTTCACATTTATCAACACACTCTGCAAGAATTGCACAAGACTCACTAGTCGATGAATTTAATGACTGAGTGGTAACTACAGGTATATTTACGAAAAAATCCTCAAATGCACCAGCAACTTCACTGTCTTTAGATATTAATCTGTTATTAATACTAAGAGTGAGTTTTCGGTGCCGAGGTTTAGTTTTGCCGGTCTCGGTATTAATTATTTTCCAGGTTGCTTTAATTTTGTCGTCCGCTCTATTGATTTTCTTACTCAAGTACAGAGACTTAGCTGTCTGGCAAACGCGTTTAAAAATTTTTGAATATGATTTTAAATACTCAGTAAATTTACTGTCATAAATATTATCTGATTTCTGAGAATATAAATCATACAGCCTGTTTCTACTTTTATAAATGCCAGGTGAAGCCCAGTCACTCAATTCTGCTTTAACACCTCCTCTACACGTCTTTAACTTGAATATCTTGTTAAACTCTTTATCCATAACATCAAACAACACATTACAAAGATCATTAGGGTCATCAGTGAGTGGTAATAACACAAGTTTGTCATCTAGATTTTGAGCAAACTGTTCCAAGCGGTTGGTTGTAATAGGTCTGTAAGTAAACTCACAAGAATTTTTTTTCAGTATGCATGGAAATACAGCACTTTGACCACAATGATCTGAGCTAAGTTTATCAATAACTGACTTGCTTTGTGGTTCACAGTCACAGAATATATTGTCTAAGCAAGTAGCAGATGAGCTAGTAATTCTGGTTGGCTGATTGTAAAGATTTTTCAAGTTGAAGCACATAAACAAATTTAGTAAACTGTCAGTTAGCGAAGATTGGTCAAGAATATTCACATTAAAATCGCCACATACAATGAGATGTTTTGAGCTGTTTGAGATTTTTGTTAAAACTTCTTCCATAATAGACTCGAACACCTTAAAATCAGCCGAGGGAGGCCTGTATACGCAAACAATTATATGTTGCTCCAACTCTACACACGATAGTTCAACAACACGTTCAACAGATAATGCAACAATATCTTTCCTTTCTTTAAATTTATAATTATTAGATATACATATTAAAGAGCCACCGTGATTGGCTTTTTGCCTTTTGAATGAACTGGCCAATGCATAATTTTTAAATACAGGAAACAACATATCCTTCTTACACCAATGCTCAGTTAGGCACAATACATCAGCTTTTTCAAATTCTAAAAAAAGCTCTAATTCTAAAGCTTTGCTGGAAAGGCCCTGAATATTTTGATGTACAATATTTAGTTTACCAGGCCTCTCCATTGTCGTAGGATTCAGTTTAAATCAGCTGAAGATGACACCATACCTAAACCCTGGTTAGAAGTGTTACTACCCAGGGCCGAGTCAGAGTGACCTGTTATACTGTTGATAACAGGGTCATGTATATTAAATGCTAACAATTTAGCAATGGTCAGTTTTTCCTTTTTGCTGAGATACAATGTATTCTTTGTCAAAATAAATTTACTAATAAAATTATTAGATTCAAAATATAAAAAGTCACTATGACGATGAGTCAGATTATACAATGTCAAATTTAGATCATGTACATGATCATTTTGTGATACATAGATACAGGGAATCTCAGTTAGGGTCCAAGATCTAAGGTACGTATTACAGAACGATGTTCAGTCATCGATCGGTGCTCAAGCAGAGATTTCATTCATACAATGATCAATTAGTGCATTAAATCTCTGCTTTGGCACCGATTGATGACTGAGCATCGTTCTGTAATACGGACCTAAGTGTATGATCGTTGGGCATTATTATTATTTTTAGCGTTTTACTTCAACATTTTTAACATCAAAAACAAAACTTGTAAATAAAACCAAGTCTCGCAACTCAGATTTTCTACCGTAAAAAGTTGTGAGGTTCATCTAATACCAAGTCGGTTACTTTATTAAGTCCCTACTTAAGGGACCTTCTGTCTTAAATTATTACGTAGTTAGCTAACCTGTGTCACTATAAGCTGTTTCTTATAGTGACCATATAAATATTAAAAATCTTTTATGTATATAATAAAATAGATTGGGTCGTTCGATCGGTCGAACTAACACTGATTAGATATAAGACCGTTTTAACTTCCTCTTTATATTGACATATCTTTTTTGTGAATGGATGACGTGAATGAATGTTCTATCTATTACATTCAGATATTTTTTTTTTATAAACCTAATATTATTTACTTGCTCTTTCTGGCCTGTTCATACCTTATTTCAATGACTACTTCTTTTATCTTTCCAATTTTAAAATTAAAGATCATACTTAAGCGTTATATTAATGTGTAAAATATGTCTCCGTTTTCAGATTTATTAATAAAGGTAGAGTTTATAAGCTTAACACTTGCCAAGAAAATGTCTCAGTTATACTTATTACAAATAGAAACCTAATTGCTCTTTCAATCCATCAAAAGATCCATTGTTTCACTACATTAGTTCCTGGCACAGAATATTCTACAGTCGTAGAATAACAAACAGTACTTATACTTATATAAGATACGTTTAGTGTTCGATGACTCTTTAAAATTTAAAAGTATTTTGTTCGTAATGAATAATCTAATTAAAATTAAGCCCATGTTAATAAGGTACAACCTCATTTGTGAATTCACAGCCTTCGTCAGCAGCTTAAGGTCAACTGGAAACACTATTATATAGGTACATTTTAATAGCCGAGTTTGTATGAAAATTATTAACTAACTGATCGAAAACTTAAGTTATTTTTGCCATATTAACCAAAGAGTAGGTAAAAAAAATGGCATCAAAATAACGCATTTTAATCTGAATCACTGGTACAAATGTTTCAAAATTATAAAATCAATAAGCAACTAGTACTAGCAGTCTAAAGGTAGGTACCGAAAGAACTGTAAACCTAAATGTAAATGCAACCTTCCTGTAAGGTTTACATTCAAAAGAGGAAGGTTGCATCACCGACCCCACCGGTGAGAACGATGTACCCCCATAGGTTAGCCGGTCGCGACTTTCAATAGGGTCCACTCTTCCAGTGGACGTAGTCTTCTCGATCCTCTTATCCCGGCAACGGCCCAAACCGAGGCTCGCACCCCAGGGGTGCCTTTGAGCTAGTTGCCTCCCACTTTTGACGGCTGGGCGCCTTAAGCGCCTGCCCTCCCGCCCGGTGACGCTGTAAAAGTCGGTAGAGACCAACAGCATTATTAGTTCAAAAAAAAGTTGCATCAAAATAGGAATTTTGATGCAACTTGTGATTTTGAAAAAAGGTTGCATCAAAATAGGAATTTTGATGCAACCTTTTTTCAAAATCACAAGGCAAAATTTAAGCTTCAAATAACGAGTATCCAAATTTGTTATAAGTTAGTGTACTGTATTTTATAATATTGCGCTTTCGTGTCGCGCTGTGAACAGGCACGCTGTCTCGCCTTATGTAAATCCGGATCAAAGTTAGGGCTGCCTCTTGAGAGTTTAATTAATCAGTTGTCCAATTTGTATAATTGATAGTTTGTGTAATATAATTGACTGTTGAATTATTGTTAGTGTTATGTAATGGAAATAAACAATGAAATGTTTGTGATAATTTAAGGTGACAATAACTTCAAAGAGTAGCAATCAAATGTTTTCTGCTTAACGTCACCTATTCGAGTTTTGGCGGGAACGCGAAAAAGATTGCGTCACCGCATTGTATTATTTTCCAAAACTTGTGTTACTTTCAGTGTTAGTGCATAAAATTGGTGGCATTCTATTCTTTAAGTGCTGGATTACAAGCATGAGTGTGGGAAAATGGTATAATGATAGTGAAACGTTTCTTTTCGTGTTGTTTCCAAAACTTCACAGAAGCTTCTGGTAAAGTTGCCACCACTTTACTAGGAGTTTGACTTGACTAGACTAGACTATGACTTAACTTGATGACTTGGACTTTGACTTGACTTGACATGACACATTATATAATAGTAATGAACTTGAGAAATTATCAATTACTTAACACTGGCTAAATACACAAAAATTGTGGAGCCATAAAAAAAAGTCACCTATGGATATATTGACAAAAAATATCGCTGTTAATATTAATCATCATTAACAACAGTAAGAAGACATTCACTATTGAATATAGGCATCCCTCATAGGTTTATATTATTCAGTGGCTAGTGTCTAAAATGTGAAATGTTATTGTAGAAATAGTTAATCCCGATGTAACTAGATTGCGTTAGAGTCAAGTTAGATCGCGGTGGTGTTTGTCGCCGCCTATACCACTACTGTTTTTGTGAATGTGCAATAAATGTTTAAACGTATATATACTATAATCTATATCCATAAAGAAAATCGAGACTCGTTTTTTCGTTGCGCATAAGTACGCCATCATACAGAGATATATCTTTCAACACTTTTAAAAGAATAATTTTACCTTTCGCTAAACGATTCGCTTGGACGCATGGACGCTTTACCAGCGTCCGTATTTCCCGAAAACTATATAACCTTGTCTTCTAATCGAAAGTGAACAGTTATCTTCTAGGCAAGCGTGTTACGTTCTAGACCACATCGTCACTTAACATCAAGTGAGAATGATAAAACGCAAACTTACCAACAATAAAAAAAAAATACCGATTGTGCTTTAGACCATACGACTGAAGTAACACTACTTTAGTTCCAGCCTGTCGGCCTATCGGCCGGTATAACTTTATTTAATGTTAATGTCACCATCTTTACAATTGTAAATTGTCATTTTACCGGACATACCAACATAATAATACATACTTTTTAACATTGTTATGTTGACAATGGAGATCTACTTGAACCAACTTCAACTTCCGTTCGCTTTGCTTCGTAAATAAGTTGTACTTCAAGAAACTCATTGCAGGTTCTAATTAAATTATCTGAACATTGACCGTTACCTCTGCGAAGGCCAATTAATTAACTTTTTCTAAATATTGGAGTGTGACAACCCTGATCTAGAATTGCATGATTGCAGCAAATCACTATAATAACAAGTGAACTGTTGTGTATTGAGTATAGGTATTGGTTTATTTAAACGAATATTTTAACCATTATCTTTAAAATAAATCACGAGTATGTTGGTAACGTATTTACTTGATGGAAAAAAAAAAACAATTTATAAAATAATTTTATTTATTACGATAACTAATTCTGTTCATCAAAATTCGACAGCCTCTGTAGTGTGGTAGTTAAGTGAGTCTGCTCATAACCCAGAGGTAGCGGGTTCGATTCTCGAGGCAGCGTTTGTGTACAGAAAAAAGCGCAATTACTTGTTCATTTGTTGTTGATCACATACATAGGTCCTTGAGCCTAACTAGGATTTCCTGTGTCTCTTGGACCCAAGAACTACGACCATGGTCCCACAACATCCAGACTCAGAACAAGTATTTGCGCTTTTTTTTCTGTGCACAATTACTTATCCTACCGCGGGAATTGAACCCATTGCCTCTGGGTTATGAGCTGAACTGCTTAACCACCACACCAGAGAGACCTTCAAATAATAATACCGATTTTTTTTATCCCTTCATGAAATAGGATTGGCTTGCACTTTTTTTTGTTTCTGGTTATTTTTGGAAATTGTTTCCTTAACTGTACATTTTCCGAAAATCTGTGAATTTAGTTCAGTATATCTAAAATATATGGATGCACTCCTAGGAACATTTTCCTGTAACTATAACGGTAAAGGTAGAACACACTCCCGTCTCAAAAATCTACCCTGTATAATTAGTGTCTGGATCATTTGGACTGTGCACAAATTTTAAACTTTGTTTTGCAGTAGCTAGAGTAGTTAATTGCATTTAACGGTGGAAAATATTGTTATAAAACGACGTGAACATCCAAAAGAGAATTTTCAAACCCCTTTTGTCACTTTCTCCATTACCCAGAAAGTAGCTGAATTCAAATTCTAACTCTAACAAATTTTTGGCTTAACCCAGCGTTATTTCTATCTCCATATTTCACGACAGCCGGAAAACTCCCGAATAAGGTTACCTCGCAAATAATCTACTGGAACCCTTCTAATTTATACCGGCGCAGGTGTTCTCTTCATTTGCTTAATTATAATAAGAAAGGTAAACATCTTCGCTGCAATAAACCTGAGTTACTGCAAGTAACTTCTTGTTGATTTTAAGTTGTGCTCTAGCCTGCAGAGCGGTAAGCTGTGTGGATGCTATAATACTTTATAATCTATGTACATCAAACTTACAATACAAAACGCTTTATTGACACCAAAAATAAACATGTAGAAAATAGAATCACATAATAATATAGGTACAATGGATAAGAATAAATAAGAATGTTGATATTTTTTAACTGTAATTTAAAGCAGTAGTGAGCAAGCACTAATGTGTTCCGGCTTGACGGGCAATGTAGCTAGTGAAATTATTGGGCAAATGAAACTTTATGATCTGATCTCACAGTCGAGTAATCTTATTACCAGACTGTGCTGTCTCAGGATGATGTACGCAGTGTAGCACTCATGCGAAACTTTACATGTTGGAGTTCCATGACACTGTTCTGTTTTGGGCGGCTGTGTCGCTTAACATCAGGTGAACAACTAGCTCGTCACATCATTCAAAAACATTTTAAAAAAACTTGGTTTGAAAACTATCGTGAACTATGACACACGCGAGTGTTACGTGCTGTCGCTCGCGAAAGCCGCCGCGGCTTGCGTTAGTAACACTGGCTCCCAGAAGAAGGACATCGAATATGTCCAAAGCCTGGTCGGAGTAATTTCGACTTTTTAACTGACGTGAGTTCAGCCGTTATTTAGCTTACAAAATGTTATTTTAGTTTTGTGTTTTCAAATTTCCGATAACTAAAAGCTAGGTGCAATATGTGAGACTGGTTGATGGCCGTCGAAATGAAACGATACGGGTTTATAGCAGCAAATTCCGGCTGTATTCTCCAAACAGCCTAATTAAAATTTTTCACCGAACAAAATAACTTGCACCTTCATTCGCTCACATCTTTCGTCTCGTCCTTCAAGCCACATTCTAAATTCTTAATCCTTTTTTACATATTGTCCGTTCACAAATTTCATAACCTTAGTATGTTTAACGCACTAAGCGTTTTCTGGCTCATTTATAGTCCAAACGGCCAGGGAATGGAATGCTCTTTTAACAACAGTGTTACCTCCTGGGTATAACCAGGGTCTTTTTAAGTTAAGAGAGAATAGGCATCTCATGGGCATGCTCCACCTTAGACAACTTCGTCACTTACCATCAGGTGAGTTGCTGTCAAACGCATGCCCATTTAACCATTAAAAAGAATGTTGCATGTCGTCAGCTTATTTGTCTGTTTTTAGTATAAAAAATACTGAAAGTCACTAAAATTATCAGACATGAAGTTGACAGAGCGGGGTATTTCCTCGAAGGAATGCATAGAGAGAATAGAAACCAATATGTCAAACACTACTCTGTAGAGAAGTTTGTTGACCTTAGCTTATTTCATGTAAACAAACGTCTACTTTATTCTGTAATTCAATTACGTAGAGTGAGTTTCTCGTAAATTTACAATAAGTTTAGCTGTTTTAGAGTGCCTTAGTCTTTGCTTCTAAGAAGATTTGCAAAGCGCAGTATAGCGAATATAAACTTGTTAAAATACAGAGATTGTTTGAGAACAATCTCTAGTCTTCTAGTCACTTGTCTTTATAACTCTATAAATTTCTACAAGTTCCTACAAAATATCTACAAATCTGAGTAATAAGTGAAACGTTTGTTTTTTGTTTGTGTGCAGAGGCATACAAATGGATAGATAAACTCTTTATTGATACTAAGGTAACAAATACAAAAACGGGAAATAACTAATGAGTAGGATACAATGGGCGGTCTTATCGCTAAAAGCGATCCTTCCAGACAAATAAAACGTTTTGCCTTGAAAGCTATCCTTTAACTGATCCATTTTATATAAAAACGAGCTTCTGCCCGCAGCTTCGCCCGTGGCGTGGCCTATGGGAAAATAATTTAACCACCCATTTCACCCTCTTAAGGGTGGAATTTCGAAATATTCTTTCTTGGCGGATGCCTACGTCATAACATCTACCTGTTTGCCAAATTTCAGCCGAATCCGTCCAGTGGTTTGGGCTGTGCGTTGATAGATCACTATGTCAGTCTATCAATCAGTCAGTCACCTTTGGGTTATATTTTAAATAAAAATTTAGACACAAAATGATTATACTGCCAAAATCAACATAGGTAAAACTATTCTTTATTATTTGCTATAGGACCATACAGAATACTCGCCATCCCGAAAAATGATCTAAACAAAAACTACGTATATGACATAAACAAAACCGTTTTTATGACAAAAAAAAATAATACATATTAAATTACTTTGAATTCAATTAATTTTCTTGAAAAGAACAATCTAATAAATCAACCTTTTGTTCCTTAATAAAACCCCGAGACTAGCTACACATAATGTTAAACAAGGATTAAACTTAACCAACGAAAATTGTAATTAAATTCACTCACAATGTGCTAAGTCCATTTGTTCAGAATCCACAACAATACAAAGCTTAATAATACAGAGGGGGCGCCACGACAAAATGTGCATTTGAGGGGTTTGAGTTAAGCCAGCTCTTTATGCGAGTGTTAGTGACTTCCGTTCCAGTAAAATTCGGCCAAAGATAAAAACGAGTGTGCTTTAGACCACACGACTGAAGTAAAACTTCTTTAGCTACATATCGGCCTATATAACTTTGTTTTTGTCTTGTTTAATGTTAATGTTGCCATCTTTTCAATTGTAAATTGTCATTTTACCGGACATACCAACATAACAATACAAATTTTAAGTAACTTTTAATATTTTTATGTTGACAATGGAGATCTATGTAAACAAACAACTTTCAACTTCCGTTCACTTTGTAAAGCATTTTCCAGCTTGGGAGCAAGGCAAGCGTGCGTAAGGAAGTTTTACTTCGAAAAACTATACCGCTGTGCTATATATATGTAGGATGAACGGGTTGTGCGTAAATTACGGTACTGCCCGCTGCGCATAGAGTTTATAACTGGACGTAGCCGCCGTCATATATATATGTAAGCAGAAACGGTTTGTGCGTAGGTTGCAACCTATATAACTATAGGCCTTCAGCATGTCCGCGCCGCGCCGGGTCTGGATTAATAAGTTACTCTATGAACAACAATGATCCGTAGTACACCGAGCGGTCCTTTATATAGCCAGATGGGTAGGAGAGTGATGACAGTTGCCGGTGTTGCCACTGTAATAAATTTAAATGCTACCACAGGGTAAATTACGGTACTGCCCGCTGTGCATAGAGTTTACAACTGGACGTTGCCGCCGTCATATACCTAATACAGAGAAAAATAACAATGATGATCTTGGCCAAATGATTACTGGTGTAAATGTAAATAAATAAAATAATTTGGGTTGTTGACTCAAAGTGTTAGTTTTGACGTCATATTTTTAGAATTAAATCTTAACTAAATCGTTTTTTTGTCGCGCCATCTTTAATGCAAATTTCTGTAATAATTCTTCGTTCATTCCTTAATTCCTTCATAGTTTAGTGATCTACTGCAAAAATGTATCATAAATTGGTGAACTCACCGTTAAACGGAAATAAAATTAAACATGATCTTCGTCTCGTCCCAGTAGACCTAGACAAGCTAAAAACCACGCAGCACTGGAACAATCTAAACGGATTTTTTTATTAATTCCCTGGATAATTTTGAATGGTTACAATACCATGAACCATGGCTTTTATGGATTCGTTTACTGTGAACATGTGTTACAAGGGTCTGGTAAATTAACGGCTACTGTTTTTTTCATGTTATAGGGTCCTATAGCTAAATAGGTATAATTTGTGATAAAAGTTGCTTATTTGGTGAACGTCGGCATGCATAGCAATGGATTTATGAATGAAAATTGTGCACCTGAACGGTATCGACTAACTTAGGAATCGGCAACCTATTGAGTCGAAGTGTAAAAAATTGCAATTTACAAAATATAAAAATTTTATGGTCGTATTACAGAACGATGCTTAGCCATCGATCGGTGCTCGAGCAGAGATTTTATTCACTAATTGATCACTTTATGAATGAAATGTCTGCTTGAGCACCGATCAATGACTGAGCATCGTTCTGTAATATGGACCTTAATGAACCACAATTTTTTTCTCGACTACAATTAATATTTGCATAAATATATTTTTTTAATAAATAAATAATATTTCCGTATCTACTATATGAAACCAAAGAGCTGCAGCTTCACATTCATAGAGCCGCATGTGGCTTGCGAGCCGCAAGTTGCCGACCCCTGGTACTCGATAACTCAATTTTCAGATTTTTTTATCTACATTAAAGCACTGCAGGATTTTGTAGACACTTGTCATAATTTTTCGGTCAAATCCACACAAGTCCAAAGCTTACCTAATTTGTCAAATTAGAAACTGATTAAAACCTAAAATGGTAAATTACTTGTAACTTCAACGGGTAACACCACGGGTAAACGGGTCTTGCTCCACACCGCTCCAGCGATCATAGACTTAAGATTATATAAACAGATAAATAATAATAAATAAATATAATAATAAGTCAAAAACATACGCGAAAGTATTTTTCTGATAGATGTCTTTGAATCGATACGGTGGCGGCTTTGACTATTCAAGGTGAGGCGAAAATTATAAGTTACTAGCTGCACCCCGCGACTTCACCCGCGTGATAAAAACTTTCTAATTTTCCGCTCAACTTTCTTAAATTTTTCTTTCATAAGAACCTTCTGACAATAATAAACAACAAAAAAGAATTAGCGAAAATGTTCAATCCGTTCACGCGTGATGCGATGAGCAAGGGAAATTAATAATAATATAATAATAATATGTGTGGACATCTCACACAACGCCACCTAGCCCCAAACTAAGCAAAGCTTGTACTATGGGAACCGGATAACTGATACAATACTTAGATACTTTTTTGTTTGTAAATATATACATAGAATACAATATAACACCCAGACACAGAACAAACATCGATGTTCATCACACAAATGTTTGTCCTGGGTGGGGATCGAACCCACAACCCGCAGTTCAGAAGGCAGGGTCACTACCAACTGAGCTATCGGGCCAGTCAAATTGAGATTCATTTATACATTATATTCTTTTAACCAGTCGTCACGCTGCATAACATCAAAAAGAAAAAAAATTAAACTACCAACGTTTTAATAGGTTTTTAACCCAGGTCATCTCAAAAGGCAAAGGTTAGGTACCTTTCTCGACCGCTAAATGATGACGTTAAAATTTCCGGCTTATTTTTGTTTAATCGCATGAACAAAGAACTTCGTAACACGTAATTACTTTACAAATTACGTGTTTCCAAAGTATACAATACACTCGTTAATGTTATTCAACAAATTCGTTACAAGTTGGGGGAAGTTACGGCAGCTTGTGACAAAATATCTTTAATACGAGTACTGGCGTAATTATGATGCTGATGCAATCCGTGACGTAATGGAAAAATGACATAAGTCAATCACATAGCAGTGCTTAAGGTTTTTTTTGTGTGTGTTGGCTTCACACTTTTGTGTATTTAGCCGCAGTGTCAAGTAGTTGATAATTTATCAAAATAATGATATTTCATGCAGATATGTGTCAAGTCACAGTCCAAGTCAAGTCATAGTCTAGTCATACTCCTAGTAAAGTGATGGCAACTTTCAGCCGGTTCAGTTCGGTTGGCAGCTTCTATAGAGTTTTGGAAACAACACGAAAAGAAACGTTTCACCATCATTATACCACTTTCCTACACTCATGTTTGTAATCCAGCACTTACCAAATAAAACGCCACCAAGTTCATGCACTAACACTGAAAATAACACAAGTTTTGGAAAATAATACAATGCGGTGACGCTATCTTTTTCGTTTTCCCGCTAAAACTCGTGCTTAAGGTTAAGACCACGTCATAAAATGTCTTTTGATCTCTATTAAGCTCTACTTAAACTTTAACATTGCAGATCAAAATTTCATTTCAAACTAGGTATGTGCATAAAAATGTGTTAATTTAGCGGGTTAATGTGAATTAATTGATGCAATGCGCACCTTTCCGGATGCGCCAAAGTTCATTAACTATACTTAGATTTTTTTAAGCTTGCTCGTATTTTATTTCAAAGAATTACTTTCACTGTTTACAAGACTGTAAAATTGTAATGTAATTTCTAACAAATTTCGACTTACCCTACTTAGTCACCCATATAACTTTTACATTATTAACATAACTTTCCGTTGATTTAAAATTAAAATAAGCCTGCTCGTTTCAAGCTTAGAATGAAAGAATCGGTGGATGTAAATAGATAGATAGATAAACTCTTTATTGAAACACCACATCTTAAATAATTAAAAAAAAAGTGAACAAACTTAACCAAAGTGTAGCAATGGGCGGTCTTATCGCTCGGAGCGATCTCTTCCAGACAACCTTGCACGGAAAGGAATAACGCAGTAATATATGGACAGTGGTTTTCATATAAAAAAAAAACAAAAACACTGTGGATATAGCACGTAAGGAAGAAAGTTTTTTTTTTATTGTTATATAAGCTTGCGTTTGACCACTACTGAACCTGATGGTAAGTATCGACGCGGTCTAGGATGTAACACGCTTGCCTAAAAGATACCGGCTCACTCTCGATTTGAAGACTCCAAAGTTGTAGTTTTCGGGAAATACAGACGCCGGTAAAGCGTTCCACTCTTTGGCTGTTCGCATGATAAATATGAAGCAACAAGAAAGCAAAAAAACCATGCAACCTGTGTGTTTAACCGTAGTTTTTTGGCAGTGTGATGTTCACATTTGAAAATAATATTGCTTTCGCTTTGCCCCGAATTCTGGAAGATGACTTCTTTTTGTTAAGACATAAATTTAAAACCACTCACCCGTCTGGCTTACACATGAGCAACTAAGCGTCGGTACATTGCTATAATATCCGATAGTCTCTGTGGTGTAGTGTTTGAGTAGGTCAGCTCAAAACCTGGAGGCAGCGGGTTCAATTCCTGCGGCAGGATAAATATATATGCGCAGAAAAAATGCAAATCTTGTTCTGTATCTAGGTGTGGTGGGACCATGGTTCTCGTGGTGCCTGGGTCCCTAAGTACAGGGAGTTTTAGTTAAAGTCCAGTATTTATGTATGTGATCGTTGGGCGTTATTATTATTATCATTATATTCTATGGTTAGACAAAATAAACGGTGATGACGTGCAAATCATCACTCATTAATCCAAGAGATTACTATTTGAGAAAACTGCCTAATGGCAAAACGGTTTTGAGTTGACCAAAGGTACTATTTAGGGTAGCTCTACTTTTCAACCTCCTCACGCGTTATCTATTTATTATTTTATTCTGAGACCCCCAAACTGCGACATTGTAAGGGTGTCGGCACAAACACCCCTATTAATATATTAATGTGTATTCGACCTAATGTTGGCGCCGTCGCTCATAATAATAACGGCAAAACTCTGAATAGAATAATGAGTGACGCGTTATAATGAGGGTTGCTAAAGAATTTTAGACTTTATGGTTAAGTCGTAAAGTTTTAATGAGATTCGTATAATAATATGTAACTTTAAAACAAAGTATAGATACTTTTTATAAAGGTATTTTAATTTAAATTATTTGATAAATTTGTTAATTAAATATATGTGGTAATTATAGGCCCTATGCTATGCTTCCATAGGGAGTTGTAAAGAGAATGCAAAAGCAATCTCTTCCAAGCAACTTTTGGACGGAGGGGATAAATTAAGACGTATGATATTATTTTCCTTACGGCATATTTTTTTTTGTAAGTGAATGACGTGGCTAGTTAGTCATCTGCCTGGTGTTAAGCTATATACATAATTAAGGAGTTGACTCCACCAGTAACATCTCCAGGGTAATCAATGTACAAAATATTCAGGGGAGTTTTAGTAGGGGTTTTGGTGAGTGAAAAAAACCCCTAATTGCCTAGTTGTACCTCAGAGCAATCAGGAATCTCTTATGGATTCTCGAACATGGCAAGTCTGCACGGGTAGAATGAGCTGTAGAAATCGAGACTATCTCTTTCTTGAAAAAGCGTTTGACCAATGAAAAGGTTTTATGACGTGATCCACGTGATCGTTTATTGGTCAAAGTCTTTCTCGAGAGAAGAGACATTTAAATTTCTACCAACTCATGACACCCGTGTTGGATGAGCTACTGAATATCATCGTTATACCTCAATAAAAATTAAACCTTATTATCTTCTAAATAACTGATAAATTGAATATTATGTAACAGTATATCAATCAAACCCACACAAATGAAAATTGTGTTCTCACTTCAAAATGCTAATACCACTAAATCATATTAACCATTCTGTTCAGACCTTTCACTTGATTTCTACTCTAATATTACTGCAAGGGGTGATCAATAATTTGGTGGATCAAAGAATAATGGCTAGGTTGATAGGTTTGTTGGCCTCCGTGTTGCTAAATCAATTGTAGTGGCGTGTAGTGCTAAAGTAGGGTGGATATTATAAAAGAAGTTATACATTTCAGATATATTGTATTTTGTCACACAAACCTATAATCATCATAAACTGGGAGACGGCCATCGTCACTTAACATGAGGCGAAATGTAGTGAAATCTAGTATCTAGTATAAAAAAATTGCTGAATTGAACATTGGATGTGTGTATAAACATAACGATGTTTATACACACATCCAATGTTCAATGTTGCAAAAACACATGCGTGCTTGCGTGGGATGAGCAAATAATTACAATGCTTTTTATCCGCGGGTAAAACCACAACTAGTGAAGTTTTTTTTTATGTTATTGAATGATGTGACGAGCTAGTCGTTCACCTGATGTTAAGCGCCACGGCCGCCCATAACAGGACAGTGTCACTCGGAACTCTAAAACATAGAGTTTCAAGCGACACTGCACTGCGCACATCATCCTGAGACATCAGCACAGTCTGGTAATAAGATTACTCGACTGTGAGATCAGATCATATCTCAATTGCCCAGTAATTTCACTAGCTACAGTGCCTTTCAAACCGGAACACAGTAGTGCTTGCACACTACTGCTTGGCGGCAGAATAACTGGCAAAGCGGTGGTACCTACCTAGACGAACTTTGCAACAAAGTCCTACCACCTAGTATATATTTGAGCGTTATGCGGCTTTTAAGAGAGCAAATTCAAAAAAAGGCCTGATTCGTGGATAGAAAATTCTTGGATTTTGTTTGTAATGCGCTTTCGTGCGATGCCATCGCCGTGATCGAATTTTTGACTAAATCTCAACAAATACCATCGAGCAACCTTATTCACCAGGCTCCAGCCGATTTCCTTCTTTTTTCTAAAGTCAAATTTCAAAACCCCGTTTTCATTCGGTAGACATAAAGGAGAATTCGCTCCGAGAACTGAACTCAATTCCGGGGAAAAGCGTATTAAATGTTTTGATGATTGGATTTTTCGTTGGCGTAAGTGTATCGTTTCTGAAGGAGCATACTTTGCATTAATAATTAGCATTTTGTGTTATTGATCTTTTTCTATAACCTACTTTCTTGACAAACCAGTATTTCTCAGTATTCAATTAAGGCGATAGGAGTTGGTTTAGTCCTCGTATAAAAGATTTTATATATTACTAGTTGCGACCTGCGGTTTCACCCGCGGATAAAAAGATTTTAATTATTAACTCATCCCACGAGAGTATTTTACTTTTCTGGGATAAAATGTAACCTATATGTTAATCCAGTGTATAAGCTATCTTGGTACCGAATTTCATCCAAATCCATTCAGCCGTTTGAGCGTGAAGAAGTAACAAATATACACACATACAAACTTTCGTCTTTATAATATTAGTGTGATACGGCCTCTTTGGTGTGTTGGTTGAGCAGGTCGGCTCATAATCTGCAGGTAGCGAGTTTGAAGTATTTGTGACAGAAAAAAATCGCAAACACTTTTTCTATGTCTAAGTGTTGTGGGACCATTGTCCTCGTAGTTCCTGGATCCCAGGGAATCCTAGTTAGGGTCCAGGATCTATGTATGTGATTGTTGGGTGTTATTATTATTATTATGATTTATGTTTATATTAGGTCTTTACCTATGAAATTGCCGTTTTGTTTGAAAAAAGTTAAAGTATTTTTTTTTCGAAGTTATTTATTTTTTTTATTCAAAGTAATCACCCCTGCAATCAATGCATCTTTGCCAACGCTGTGGCAGTTTATGGATGCCCTTCTTGAAAAAATCAGCAGGACGGGAGACAACAAACTCTTCAAAGGCGTTTTGTACTGCCTCTCGGGAATTGAATTTTTTTCCCGCTAAAAAGTTGTCCAAATTTTGGAAAAAGTAATAGTCGGTAGGCGCAAGATCTGGTGAGTATGGCGGATGAGGGAGAGCTTCCAAACCCAACTCATGCAGCTTAGAGACGGTCTGTTGTGCAGTATGGGGTCGCGCGTTGTCGTGAAGTAGCAGTGGAGACGACCGATTGACCAAAGCTGGTTGCAGACGTGCGAGTTTCACCATCATTGTGGTCAGTTTTTCAATGTACACATCTGCAGTAATGCTCTCGCCGTTTTGTAAAAAGCTATGATGAATCACACCAGCACTAGACCACCAAACTGTGACCATCACCTTTCTAGGGGTCATTTTTCGTTTTGCACATTGCTTTGGTACCGAAACAGGATCTAACCAACTTGCTGAGCGCTTTCGATTGTCAAAAAGAATCCATCTTTCGTCGCACGTAACAATTCGGTTCAAAATTCCTTCATTTCTGTGCCTGTTAAGCAGCGCAACGCAATCCTCGACGCGTACGTTGCGCTGGCGATCGTTAAGTTCGTGGGGCACCCATCTATCAAGCTTTTTTATCTTGCCAATCTGTCGCAAATGGACCAATATTGTTTTGATGCTAACATCAAAAGCTGCTGCCAGCTCAGCTGTAGTTTGAGATTCATCAGCTTCCACAATCGCCTTTAATTCATCATTGTTGACCAAAGTTATCGGACGAACACGAGGTTCATTTTTCAAGTCAAAATTCCCAGAACGGAACCGAGCAAACCAATAACGGGTTGTACGTTCGTTTGTACAGTTCTCTCCGTAAACGTCGTTGATGTTACGTGTCGTTTGTGCCGCGATGGTGCCACGACGGAACTCATATTCCATAATTACACGAAATTTCAAAGTATCCATTATGAGGAAAAATGTTGAAATGTAATGAAAATACAACGCTAATCAATAAACAAAAGACTTATATTGTAAATAGAATGTCATATTTTTAAAACAAAATTAATTTGAATTTAGAATTCATAGCCAATCAAAACTTTTTTTTGTTTGAAAAAGTCTGTACTGCAAAACGGCAATTTCATAGGTAAAGACCTATTATAATAATCAAAATTTTTTATTCCAAAATTATGGGCGTTATTATTATTATATAACATTCCCTACCTACCTACGACTCACGTCGTGTTGTTTATTACAGCTGCTATATTTTTATACCCGTTATAAAGTCATAACTTCAACTAAATAATAATATGTCGAGTTACTAAAACGAGAAAATGTTATACTGTGACATAAAACTGAAAGTCAATGTACTGAAGGCATGAAGGAGTGACTATAAATTTGACGAGAGTACTAACTTAGACGTAAATCCGAACCAGTCCTGATATTTCTTACTAAAATATTGTCATCTGCGCTATTATAGCATAAGAGATAATGGTATATATAATTACGAGCTACAATTTTTTCTACGATTAAATAATTGGAAATATTTATCGCACTTAACATTATTATGAAGGCATTTTTACTTATTTTCAGTATAAACTATCTATGGAATCTTTTTTCTTTTCATTCTTTAATTTTTTATTCATTTAAATTATTTAATTTTTTATTTACTTTTACCTTAATTTAAATCATCTCTGATCGATGACTATTGCAGAATGAGTAGCTATATTGCATTAAATTAACAAAATACCGTTACACTCTTAAACTGGTCAAAAATAATTAACTGCTTCAGGATTTATTTCAAACTAGTTGCGCCCGGCGGTTTCACCCGCGGATATAAGTATTTTAATTATGTGCTCATCCCATGGGAAAATTTCACTTTTCCGGGATAAAATGTAGCCTATATGTTAATCCAGTGTATAAGCTATCTTGGTACCAAATTTCGTCCAAATCCATTCAGCTGTTTGAGCATGAAGGAGTAACAAAAATACACACACACAAACTTTCGCCTTTATATTAGTGTGATCTACAATAACCATAACAGTCTAAAACTTGATTATTACAACTCCCAAGTAAACTATAATCGATCGATTAATATTGAATTGCTATGATCGAATTTTTTATTTTTACTAACATCTAAAGAAAATTACATTTGTCACGTCATGCATCACGAGTATATCATGAGTAAATAATTTTGGCATGTGCTCCCGCACTATGATATAGAGGATTCATAGGGTGCTTTAAATTATATGGGATTTACGGATTCTGACGTAAATGTATTGGAACAGAGTATTGTATTGTTCTCTTTGAATTCTATAGGTTTCCGTACAATTTTGGGCGGAATTTCATTAATTTAGCTTTCAATAGCGCTATGATCAATTGTAGTATACTAAAGGACATAAGATTGGCAATTTCGCAAATTTCAAAGCCCCGCTTTGGTGTTGTCACGATCAAAATTATAAGTGAATAGTGAACCAAGAGTTGACTAAATCGGATAGAGTTGATAATCAGATAGTCGAAAATTTCTTTTTCATCCCCCCCATCTCGGAAACAGTAATTTTGCTCTTTAATATTTCAGTGCAAAAGCGGTTTTTATCCGCTAGAGGATTAAATAAATTGAATTTAGAACATTGTGTGCACTGTGTTTGTGAATTCAAAAAATCATTAAACCTATTTACTTTTACTTCCACGATGTCGAATTTATCATACAACCTTTTTTAATTTGTTAAAAACTCAGACTCGGAACCTTCTTGGTGTACTCTTTTTTTATGTTTCGCTCCACACTTTTGTATATGTAGCCAGTGTCAAGTAATTGATAATTTATCAAGTTAATGATATTTCAAGCAAATATGTGTCAAGTCACAGTCGAAGTCATCAAGTCAAGTCAAAGTCATTCTCCTAGTAAAGTGGTGGCAACTTTACGTGAAGCTACTATGGAGTTTTGGAAACAACACGAAAAGAAACGTTTCACCATCATTATACCATTTTCCCACACTCACGTCTGTAATCCAGCACTTAACAAATAGAATGCCACCAATTTTATGCACCAACACTGAAAATAACACAAGTTTTGGAAAATAATACAATGCGGTGATGCAATCTTTTTCGCGTTTCGATGGTGAAACGTTTTTTTCGTGTTGTTTCCAAAACTCCATAGAAGCTTCTGGTAAAGTTGCCACCACTTTACTAGGAGTATGACTTTGACTAGACTGACTTGACTATGACTTGACTTGATGACTTCGAATGTGACTTGACACATATTTGCGTGAAATATCGATAACTTGATAAATTATCAATTACTTGACATTGGCTAAATACACAAAAGTGTGGAGCCAAAACTTAAAAAATAAAATGATGAATTTCATTCCCCGTTGAGATGGGATGAAAGTTACGTATTGCACTCGACTGCAAAGATTTTTTACCTCGTGCTCTTTTGATTCCCTCGCCAGGATTCTAATTTTTAACTACGCTCGTGCTTTTATTTTAGAATCCCTCGTTTGTTAGTGAATCAAAATTGAGCACGCAGTTAATATGCAACTTTGCACTTTTGTATGACAAATAACTATTGTAGTTTCAGAAACTTGATACGAGCTAATAATCCAGCCGGCTTTCAATTCTTTAGTTGCGAGATTATCCTCTCATTATTGTCTTCCTAGAGGTATAAGTTGCACACTCTGGCTTGTGACTGAACTGGCACTAAGCAATATATGAACTTCGAAAATAGTTGAGTCACTTGGAATTCCGTTTTACTATTTCGGTACGGCTGCAAAGCTGTCATATCTTAGAATTGATGAGATGTAAAGGAACGAGAAATGGTTTTCTTGAACTTATATATTCTGCTTATTTATTTTAATAGTTGCTACGGTTCATATGTGGCTTGTTTTTTTTTTTTTACTTAATGACGTGACGAGCTAGTCGCTCGCCTGATGTTAAGCAACACGACTGCCCATATCAGTTGCAGTTACACTTGAAATTCCAAAGTATAGTTTCGCGTAACACTGCACTGCGCACGCCATTCTGAGACATCAACACAGTCTAGCAATAAGATTACTAGACTGTGAGATTAGGTTTTAAAGTCTCATTTGCCCAGTAATTTCACTAGCTACAGTGCCCTTCAAACCGGAACACAGTAGTGCTTGCGCACTACTGCTTGGCGGCAGAATAACTGGCATAGCGGTGGACTTTTCTGCAAAGTTCGTCTAGGTAGGTACCTAGGTAGGTACCTAGACGAACTTTGCAGAAAAGTCCAACCACCTAATAAATTTTGATTTTTCCTATGAATTCATTTACTAATGAATGGAGTATCATTGGCAAAGTATATAAAGCTAATACGATGATGATTGTAAAATGATTTCTTTTTATAATTCTAGTACCTACTGATTCAAATATTTTTTTTAATTTTAGCTCTTACACTATAGAACCATAATGAAATACCTACCTACGCATAGCCATATGCTGTAGTGAAACATCAAAATGGCGGCGGTGTTTGTATGAAACAGGTACAATCTTTTTCGTTTTAACTTTAACAGCCTTATTAATAAACGGGTATTAGTCTCGGATTAGTTACTTCAGCTTTTGTCCTTTTTTTGCTACCGTAATATTTAGCTGGATCAAAAGAGACAAGAGATGGTGTAACTAGTCTAAAGCTAGTTCGTGTTTATTAATAAGGCTGTAATAGTTTAATTATTAAAGTAAAATTTCTTTACGCACGCTTAACTTGGGGACTAAGCTAGTGAATGCGAGGCGAACGGAAGTTGAAGTTTGTCCACGTAGATCTCCATGATAAACATAACAAAGTTAATAATTTGTATTTGTTGGTATGTCCGGTAAAATGACAATTTACAATTATCGAGATGGCGACATTAAGCAGAGCAAATACAAAGTTTTACCGACCGATAGATGGAGCTAAACTAAAGAAGTTTTACTTCTGTTGTATGGTCTAAAGCAAACTCGTTTTTTTTATGTGTGATATGCCGGCCATTGGGCATACGAGAGTGCCGGCATCTGTCTTCATTCGCCTTGTCTTCCATTCATCTTTTTCTTTTATTTTTACATCTTCCTTCTCTCTTGCCCTGGTTTTAAGCTCTAAGACTGGTTTTAAACCAGGGCTTAAGGCTTAAACCAGGGAGGGTCAGAAAATCTTTACTGATTATGAAACTCCATTATTGAATTAATCATAATTTAAGAAATTACTATGCTAAAACTAAGCAAATTTTTTCACCATTTTTAACATCGTAGTTTTGAGACTTCAAAAGCACTTTTACGAACGAGCGGGTAAGTAAGTACCTCACGCTTTTGAATTAAAACAGACGAGTGACCTAAAGATGACCGGGGAGTTAATTGGGTTACCTGAACTCACGTAAGGGAACGGATTCTAATTATCTAAAGGGTAATGAAACGTAAGTCATTTAACTTTTGGAAACCGTGCAATAATGTTCGGGAGAGATTTGTAGAGAATTTTTTTAAAGTAAAATTGAAATAAAAATGAGGCGCTAGTACTAGAAAAACAATATCACACTAATGTTATAAAGGTTAGAGTTTGTATGTGTGTATGTGTGTTGCTCCTTCACGCTCAAACGGCTGAATGGATTTGGACGAAATTCGATACCACGATAGCTTAGCTGGATTAACAAAAATAGGCTACATTTTATCACGGAAAAGTGAAATGTTCCCGAGGTATGAGCAAATAATTAAAATACTTTTTATTCGCGGGTGTAACCGCAAGGCGCAACTAGGTAACTTATATTTAGAAATAAATAAAAAATATTTAAGTATATCTGTCACAATCTCATTTACCTATAATCTCTATCGCTTCCCTACTTATCCCTAAAAGTATAATGCGGGTTTAATACTTTTATATGTACCGGAGGATACTTTTATCCAGGAAAATTAGATTTCCCGCGCCATTTTTAATATAGAGTAGAAAATCATCATATATTGATAAAAAAAAAAATGCCTATCTATGCATAAAGGTATTTATTTCAATACGAGCTTCTGCCTGTAGCTTCACCCGCGGCGTGGCCTATGGGAAAATAATTCAACCACCCATTTCACCCTCTCAAGGGTAGAATTTCGAAAAATCCTTTCTTAGCGGATGCCTACGTCATCCATCGTTTATGCCTACATCTACCTGCTACCAAATTTCAGCCCGGTCCGTCCAGTGGTTTGGGCTGTGCGTTGATAGATCACTATGTCAGTCAGTCAATCAGTCTGTCACCTTTGAGTTTATATATATTTAGATGAATAGGCATTTATGTATTTATTTATTTAATATTTTATGCACAGAAAAAGTACAAAGAAAGTCCTTCTTTGTACTTTTTCTGTGATGTCTGTCTAATGCTAACAGTATTTTCTACCAGTCAACCAAGGCGTGCAGAGAAACAATTAGTTAAGCCGTGAAATGAGCATAATTTTGAATAAAATTTTTTGATCATTATATAAAATTAAATCATAATAATAATAATAACACTTAACGATTATATTCATAGATCCTGGACCCTAACTAGGATTCCCTGTGTCTAGAGACCTAGGAACTATGAGGACCATGGTCCCACAACACCCAGACTTAGAACAAATATTTGCGCTTTTTTTGTGTACACAAATACTTGTCCTGCCGTGGGAATCCAACCCACCGCCTCCAGGTTATGAGCCCCAGGTGGGCTCAACCACCACACCACAGAGACTGTAAAATAATAAAATACTGAATAATATAATAATGAATAGTAATACTACAATAAAGATATATTAAATAAAATATAAACTAAATAATTCTAAATCACACTAATATTATAAAAGCGAAAATTTGTGTGTGTATGTTTGTTAATCCTTCACGCTCAAACGGATGAATGAATTTGGATGAAATTCAGTACCAAGATAGCTTATACACTGGATTAACACAAAGGCTACATTTAATCCCGGAAAAGTGATTTTTTCCCGTGGGATGAGCCAATATAACTTTTTATCCACGGGTGAAACCGCGGGGCGCAACTAGTAATTCTATAAATATCTAGATATCTATTGCCTTATATGTCTATTCATTAGAGACATATTAGGTAAGGTTAGACCTAAACCATCTGAAGCCTAGATTACAAAGTTTTCAGTATGGTTTGGGATGTTTACAGAGGTGCTGAAGGGTCATAGTTTGATTTGGTGCGTGTTGGTCTTCGTTACACAAACAATTAAGACAATCGAAAATGTTGGTTTAAGAGATTGTTTCATTGAAAACTGGCCTCGTAATTTTCATAATTATACTCAGATTGTTTGTCTTGTCTATTTTTATTAGAGTAATATTTGTCTTTTAGTTTAGCTTACAGGACGAGAAAATTAAATAAAAACTTAGAATAGAATAGAATGGAAAATGTTTACTCATAGCCAACACAGGTGCAGTTTTAACCTTAGAGTATATACAGTACATACTTTAAGGTTTAACAAGGTGGGTTATAAATTATACTAAGGGTAGGTACTTATGGCTAAAGGTCACAGCTCAGCATAATGCGCCACTGATGCAGGGCGCTGATTTTTAGCTGTGGCGCTTTCCATGGCGAGTAGGTTAACTGGTAGAGGAGGTAACTTAAGCTGAACTACTCGAATATACTTTTGCTCCGATAAAACCGAAAGCAAAATTGCATTCCGCTTGGTAACAGAATTAGCCCGTACGAGAAAAAAAAATGCCAAATCACATTGTGCACGAATAACTTTGACAGTCTCGGTGGTGTGGCGGTTGAGAAAGTCAGCTCATAGCCCGAAGGCGGCAAATTCCCGCGGCAGGACAGCACTTTTTCTTGTTTTAGTTTCGGCTCCACACTTTTGTGTATTTAGCCAGTGTCTAGTAATTGATAATTTTTAAAGTAAATTATTATTATTAATATATATGTGTCAAGTCACAGTTCAAGTCATCAGTCAAGTCATAGTCTAGTCTAGTCAAGTTATACTCCTAGTAAAGTTGTAGCAACTTTACCAGAAGCTTCTATGGAGTTTTGGAAACAACATGAAAAGACACGTTCACTATCGTTATACCACTTTCCCACACTCATGCCTGTAATCTAGCACTTAACGAATAAATGCCACCAATTTTATACACTAACACTGAAAATAACACAAGTTTTAGAAAATAATACAATGCGGTGACGCGCACTTTTTCATTTTTCTGTCAAAATTCCAGAACAGTATTTGTGCACAGAAAAATAGTTATTTGGTTTCCATAGCACAAGCTTTGCTTAGTTTGGAGACGATGGCGATGTGTGAAATGTCCACAGATATTTAAATATTGTTTACTATTATTTATTTACTGCTTTTTTTTCTGTGGACAAATACTTGTCTTGCCGCAGGAATCGAACCCTCCGCCTTCGGATTATAATCTGACCTGTTCAACCACCACACCACAAAGGCTGTCACAATAAATATACAATAATCAAAAATATTTTAAAATTTGTGGACATCTCACACAACGCCATCTAGCCCCAAACTAAGCAAACCTTGTACTACGGAAACCAAATAACTGATACAATACTTAAGTATTTTTTGTTTGTAAATATATACATAGAATACAATATAACACCCAGAAACAGAAAAAACATCGATGCTCATCATACAAATGTTTTTCCTGGGAATCGAACCCACAATCTACAGCTCAGAAGGCAGGGGTTACTACCAACTGAACTATCAGGCCAGTCGTAAATACAAATATTTCGTTCTGATACAAAACGATGCGCTGACAGAGACATAAAGTTGTCGCTTGCGCGGCACGTCTCTCGTAAATCATATTAATGAATTATGACGTCATAAATATAGTTGAGGGTTATCATTTGACGTGACGTTGGAATTAACATTTAATTAAAAACAATGATTATCTTGTTTCAATTTAGAATGGAATGTAAACATTGTGTAAGGTCATTCACCCCGTTAGTTTGAATCAATTTAGATTCAGACATATTGCTGCAAACGTGGGCGTATGTCTTGTAGGTAGTTTATATGTTTTAGTGTACTTACTGGTTAGAATCAAAATGTTTGTATTAACTTTCGAGTATAATATACCAAAATATAGCACTAACATTGTAGGGGACTATCTGATATAATAGGTGTAAAAAAAAATACTGTTGGCTTTACTGCGAAATAGATCTATTTACACTTTAAAAGAATTAACAAAGTACAAGTTGCCATGATAAAATTTTCACGATTGTCATACAGACAATGACAGACAATGTCAGAAACACTTTTCTCTACGGCAAATGGTGCCAGGGTTGCTACTGCAGCGACAGTTGTACTTGCAGTTGTACTTGTATTGTATATTTGTAGTGTAGTTGTAGTACAGACTACTAATTTTTAATTAATTAATTTAAAAAATGTAATTAATTTTTCATTTTGAATATACATTTTTGCGACAAAAATTAATATTAAACACTATTCCTTAAGCTTTTGTCGTTAATATAAGTACGTTCCTATTGCTAGAACACGTGTTTTTATTCACTATGGAAAAGGATTCACTGTAGCGTAGTCCATAATCTATCATACTAGCCAAGTGCAGGTTAGTGGATAAGAATTATGCTTAGTAATATTTGTTACTAACTGTGCATATTGTATGATATATCTAACTACAAAAAAAAAAACAGAGGTAATCAAACTCATAAGTAGCATATTTATTTTGTAAATAATGTTTTATTAGTTGTATCTTTTTATTTATTGTATTGAATTAAAAATAGATTTAAATATACTTACACTATAACTTTTTTTAAAGTTTTTATTTAACGTGTTGTTCTGGCGATCTGAGAATAGGAGCATCCCATCTCTTCCCGTGGGTGCCGTAAGCTTAGGAAATATTCAGAAATTGGCTAGTAGCATTCTCCTTGGTACATTAAAATCTTCTGCGATGACCAAGCTGCCGTTAAAAAAAGCAAGTGTGCTTTAGGCCAGCACACGGTTGAAGTAAAACTAGTCCTTACTAAAAATAAGATTAAAAAAACTGGCCAAGTGCGAGACGGACTCGCGTACCGAGGGTTCCGTGCAAACCTGTAGATATATAAGTAAAAGTTATGGTATTTTTAATGCTAAATGAATTCCATAACATTACAATGTGGAAAGTTTGAAAGGGGTAATAAGGTAAAATTATTAATAATATTTTTATTATATGATGTTACAGTAGGAGTATTTAGTATATTTATTATTTCTAATTATATAATATAAAAAAATAGATTATTTTTATTCAACAGAAACATTATGATGTTACTAAATATTTATGCTTTTCACAATTATTTATTTGTGCTATAAGACGTGCATCGTACCGAATTTCAAGATTTAGAGTTCACGGGAAGTACCCTGTAGGTTCCGATTCCCTTGCGAATGTCGAACATTTGCAGCATAAACGGCTGTATCTTTTGATTGCGTTGTCTTAGAAGTTTAATTTTTTTCACGGCTCCAAGGGATATCTTTAGTATTTGATATTTTAGTATTATATTTCAGTTAGATACCTCCACGTGTTCTTGAGATAAAAGTTCTTGATAGACAGACAGACAGATAGACAACAAAAGGATCCTCTAAGGGTTTCGTTTTTTCCTTTTCAGGTACGGAACCCTAAAAAAGAACTAGAAGCTTTGCGCCTGCAAAGCGTCGTGATTATGGCAAAATTATAAGCAACCAATTGCATTTTTAGAGACCTATGTTCAATAAATGTTGTCTAACTGTTGAAGTGTAGACATGAAAAGATATCTAACTACCTAATATGTTTGCGTGTATGTTGGGTATCTAGCCAAAGGTATTTTATTATTCAGTTTTCCTAAACAAACTTGAACTCCGTCAAAATGAATCATATTTTATATCCGTAGCTCGTTATGACTAATCAATCATTATGATTGATGAGTTTGTAAATAAAGTGAGCGTGAAAATAAAACTGTTAAACGTTCCGGTAATTATGAAGTTGTCATTTAGGATATGACGTTAGTGTCAACTATGTAATAAATTAGGCATTCATGGAACTTGATTGCAACCAATAAAAACAATACTTTCTATGAAATTGACAGTTTCAATTTATAGTTTATGGGCATAGTGTGACAGCCTCTGTGGTGTGGTGGTTGAGCAGGTCGGCTCATAACCCGGAGGCGGGGGGTTCGATTCTCGGGACAGGAAAAGTATCTTTGCGCAGAAAAAACGGGCAAATACTTGTTTTGAGTCTGGGTGTTGTGGGACCATGGTTCTCGTAGTTTCTGGGTCTCTAGACACAGAGAATCTTAGGATCCAGAATTTATGTATGTCATCGTTGGGCCTTATTTTTCATCATCATCATCAGCTCATATTAGTCCACTGCTGGACATAAGCCTCTCTTAAGGCACGCCACTGAGCCTGGCTGCGTTACTTCTATAATTATTATTACTATAAGTACCATGAACATTTCGAAATTGGGAAACTTATTTTTCCTGTTCCATTGCAATCGAGCTAAAGAGGGAGATAACCTAGTTCCAATTTTGTAGAGCACCGTCTCTTTTACACAATGCACTGGAGTGAAAAAACATTACATATGTATTGAGTGACAGAGATGAGACTCTACAGTCCACAATATCCAATTCTCTTGGCTTTAGCTCAATGTTAATTATTTACCGCCGTTAACTGTACATCAGACTAGACTGGATTTATCTGCAAAGTACATCCAGGTTTAATTGAGAATTTTCATTTTCCAAAATTAATAATTACTTTTTTTAACACGGCGAATTGCCTTTATTTTCTAAATACTACAATGACTTAATAACTAATTCTAAAAACTACCTACTACTACTACAACAACTATAATATAGTCCAAAGGTTTTTTTTAGGTCATCGCGGCTAGTATATTATACTAGCCGCGATGAGCTATAGAAAGTCCAAATGTTCCAGCCCACTACCAGTAGGTAGCGTACCCAACATGCCGGCAGCATTGCCCCGTTGAATTGCAATGCTTATTCATTGTGCCAAATAAATGCAAGCATTTTGGTCACACGTCGCGTCGACCAGACGCTCTGATAAACTTTTGAAAACGCGATGAGCTCCCGGCCCCCAAGGACTGTTAATACTTAAACTTAATATCGGTATAGCATGCAAAAGTAAATGGGAATATTTCTTCCGTCAATATTGATCCCTTTTAGGGATAAACAGAAATAAAAATGCATACCACCTGTCCCTTTGACAACACGAAGATGGAAGGAAATTGTCCAATCCATTATTGGAACATGCTTATTCAATTATGCATATAATTTACTTCAATATCATCTAAGTACAGTATTGGACTTGCATAATTTATTGAGTTGCTGCACGTCATGTGCAAATCTAATAATGCATCCTGACTTGAGTTCCTTATGACAAATTATGGGGCACATCTGTTGCTGAATTCCCGATGCGTACGTGTTCATAATTGAACATTTTTACTCGAAATGACAGTCATACATGGTATTATTTACAGCCTCTGTGGTGTGGTGGTTGAGCAGGTCAGCTCATAACCAGGAGGCAGCGGATTCGATTCCCACGGCAGGACAAGTATTCGTGCACAAAAAAAGCGAAAATACTTGTTCTGGGTCTAAGTGTAGTGGGACTATGATCCTTGTTCCTCGGTCCCTAGACACAGGAAATCCTCGTTTGGGTTCAGGATCTACACAGAACAAGTATTTTCGATTTTTTTCGTGCACTAATACTTGTCTTGCCTCGGAAATCGAACCCGCCGCCTCCGGGTTATGAGCCGACCTGCTCAACCACCACACCACAAAGGCTGTATTGAATGTACTTAGGAAATGGCTGCTGCCCATTCTCTGGATATTCCCTTAGCCGGCTCTTGCTTTTATTCGAACATCACCGGGACAATACAGGACAGGCGGGTGATGTCACGAAACGTAGCTACTAGACACCACAGAGGCTGTCATTATCTATGGGTACTGTAAATTATTTATGTATTAAAACTATATTCGATCAAACAAAACCAATCGTAAGACCCGTCACCAATAGTTCAGGTAGAACGGTGCTAAAACGACGAGGATTAAGGGCTGACACCAGCCCGACCATCGTGTCCATGAAGATGTATGTAAAAATGGAGTCCACACCTCAAATAACTACTCATTTTCCCAATACGTAACCACTGTTGGGACACGGACTTTCTTTTACAGGATATTTAAGACATAATCCACCCCTCTGGCAAAGAGTGGATGAGTGAATGATAGAATACACGTAGATGACGGTTTCCTTACGATGTTTTCCTTCACCGTTGTAAAAGCAACTGCAAATTCCACATATAACATGAAAATTTGTTGGTGCACGGATGAGCGGGATTTGAAAGTGGTTTACGCAGATATCCATTGTCAATGTAACAAAGTTTTTTTTTAAGTTTTGTCTCCACACTTTTGTGTATTTAGCCAGTGTCAAGTTATTGATAATTTATCAAGTTATCGATACTTCACGCAAATATGTGTCAAGTCACAGTCGAAGTCATCAAGTCAAGTCATAGTCAAGTCAGTCTAGTCAAAGTCATACTCCTAGTAAAGTGGTGGCTTTACTTGAAGCTTCTATGGAGTTTTGAAAACAACACGAAAAGAAACGTTTCACCATCATTATACCATTTTCCCACACTCATGCCTGTAATCCAGCACTTAACGAATAAAATGCCACCAATTTTATGCACTAACACTGAAAATAACACAAGTTTTGGAAAATAATACAATGCGGTGACGCAATCTTTTTCGCTTTCCCGCCAAAACTCCATATATAACAAAGTTAAAAACTACTAAAAACTTGTATCATTATGTTGGTATATCCGGTAAAATGACAATTGCAAATTGTCGGCGACATTAACATTTAACAAAGCAAAACAAAGTTATACAGGCCGATATATGGAGCCAACGAAGTTTTACTTCAGTCGTGTGGTCTAAAGCACACTCGTTTTTTCATTGTTATTTCCATCATTTATGTTCTTCTTTCCTCAACGGTCCATACGTCATAATAATTTCATGATGTCTGTGGTGTTGACAATTTGAAAATTGTCAATATCGTAGATCACGTTAGAAAGAGAGGAGAAAATGAGAAAGACAGAAAATAAGTCTCTCTTACAATATTACTACTTGACCGTGAAAAAAAATGTTGAATTAATTTATTTAATTTTATGTCATTCCATTTTTATTTCATGCATTTTTAGTTACTTTTATTGTATTGTATGTATTTATTGTGTACTGAGCTTTGTGATGTCATGAATGTGGGTTCCGACTGAAAATTAAATTATTATTTTAGAAAGTTATTAAGGTCCTACGAACTTAATTGGTTGCTGAGCCGGGACCTATATCGTGACGTCACGCAACATTATATTAGCAGTTTCTCTCTTTTTTATTGTGTCAATTTGTCATGTGTCTATTTGTAAAAATGTAATGTAGTGAAAAAAGGTAGAAAAAAGGTATTTACTTTCTTTCTTTTTTTTAAATAAATTGTAATGACTGTTTGTCAAATAAAAAAAAAACTGTCTGTGACTTCCATAAATAAATAAACTAAATTAAGCCTGTGACGGCGGCTACGTCCAGTTATAAACTCTACGAGCAGCGGGCAGTACCGTAATTTACCTTATGGTGGCATTTGAATTTATTACAGTGGCAACCCTTGCAACTGTCATCGCTCAACCATCCAACCCAACCATCTGGCTATATAAAGGGAGCGCTCGGTGTACTTCGGATCATTCTTGCGCCAGACACGGCCCGATGCGCATGCTGAAGGCCTGTAGTTATACAGGTTGCAATCTACGCACAACCCATCCTCCTATACCTATAAGTTATTTAGAAATATTAACTCCACCTTTACCGCAGGCGCTACTATCTCTGTGGTTGTGTCATGTAGTAATCCCGTCATTTTGACGAAGGTCCCTAAAAGCATCTGTAACATGGCCTTCAGGTGTAACAGGGTCAATATTGGCGATACCGGTGAAAGGAATATTATTCTACAGTTATTTTAGTACAAAGAGTATATTTCGATACCAAAAAGGATACGAAGCATAGGAAGAGCACGGACTAGCATTTGATTAGATTCTTACATTATCCTAAGTGGTAGGACTATTGCAACATCACATCAGCGGCCGAAAAATGTTTACTTTGATCACAGGCTTCCCCCATAAAATGCCACTTTGAATGCTTATCATAGAGCAGTGGTTCTCAACCTTTCAGTGATGAGGAACCCATATGACAATTTTTGTCTTGCCATGGACCACTTACTGTTTGAAAATTTATAAATTGTTGTTGTTTGATGGTTCTACAAAAATCAAATATACAAACTACTGTATAAAGTCAACATTATTGTCTTAATTTTACACGGACATTACCTATACAGATAGTTTAGGTAGGTATATTTTGATGGGATTTTTGTGACTGCGTTCATTTTACCAAACCTGAACCCTTAGTTCAGTGCTACTCAAAGCCAACCATATGTCACGCCACGCGTCGTTGTGTCGACTCGTCACATTTATTTAATATTTTTCCGATGGCTTCGCGGTCCACTTTGGGTGCTTTCAGGGACCACTGTTTAAGAACCACTGTCATAGAGATATTCTCTTCGCCGGCTCTTGCTTTTATTTAAACATCACCGGGACAATACGGGACAGGCGGGTGAAGTCACAAAACTCAGCTACTAGTGTGTCATGAAACCTTTGATCGTAACATAAGATAGCCTTTACAGAACAACCTGAATAAGGAAACAAATAAATCTTTTCCACATCAAAATGCAGCGCCAAGCGGACTCAAAGAAAGATAACCCAGCGCCAAGAGGTCATAACTCATTCCTGTCCGAGCAGTCTATATATCAACTGCCGGACAATAGACCTTCTCGATATTCCTCAAACCATTGTTCGTGGCTATTGTGATCGAAAGAATTAAGATGTTCGCGGGATGGTAGGTTAATCTTCGTAGCTTGGACGATGGGCATTTTCATTTATGTCTAAACTTGCTGTTGCTCTCGGATTCGCTTGCGAAAGAAAGTATGCTTAATAGCAAAAGTTTAACTTTTTTTAGGGCTCAAATATACTCCATTGAAAAATTTCACCAAAGTGGTTCTGGCAATCATGGTTTCCAAATTTGAAAAGTATATATATCGAATAAAAACGTCATTGTTCTTTAGCGACTTTCATGAGTATACATGAGTATGTATGAGGTACTATCATTTTAAGCCTACACTATCTATTAATTATATTGTAGCGTTCATAGCAAATCTTGACGTAAAATCTGTTAACGTAACGTTTTTTATTTTTTGATTAAGGCACAGATAGTTTACAACACAAATGTACAATACTTTTTAACTAGAAATATATACACTAATAAAGTTGCCACTATTGGAAACTATGTAAATACTAAAAAACTAAAAAAAACGGTACTCGATAAAAAGTTCTTTTTTTTAAACTTGTCTAGCATTTGACCACGCTCTCACCTGATGGGAAGTCGCCCGCCCGGTGACGCTGTAAAGGTCGATAGAGACCAACAGCATTAGCTCGTTCAAAAAAAAACCTGATGGGAAGTGACGATGCGATCTAATGAAATGATCTAATGATGAAATTAACATAAGACTTATACTTACTAGATAATAATAAACCTACGTAACAATAATAAAATAATATTTACAACACAATTAATATAGAGATAAATAAATTACCCATACAATCACGTACTAAGATTATAAAAGAGACACTTGAGTATTAAACTTTAAAAAGGATGCATTAAAAATATCACAATCAGAAAATTTCTCATTATGTGATCTACATGCTCTGGTTATAAAAGAGTTACAGGCGTAATTGGTTTTATATGAATGCAAATAGATTATTGGTATGACGTGCACTTAAACGAGAACAATTCAAATATATTCCCTTAAATATATTGTGGATATATATATATATATATTCACTTAAATAGAAGAAAGAAAAAAAGAAAGAAACACTTTATTTGTAAGAACTGGACACAACATTTGTAATTACACTAAAAAAAAACAAAACATAATCTTGTGAAATTTAAAACTAACTTATAACTATAACCTATTCCTTACTGTGTGCGAACATCGTTGCTGTGTACAGTGCTGTACAAAACGGTCTGAGCTCAGCATGTGCCGTGGACGAGTCCAGGGCGCTGATTTTCAGCCCAGACCTCGAGTGACGAAAATATTTTTAACATTTATTATATAGTGATAACATTTAGTGTAAAAAAAAATAAAAAATAAATAATATAAATAATTTAATTTAAAAACAATAATCAGAGATTTCAAAAAGAGTATAAACAGAATGTAAAGGTGGAAACAAAAATAAATAAACAACCAATATAGCAGCCATACAACGAGAGAACGAATTTTCAAATAAAATAAAAAATAAACATAAACAAGCCGTCACGGCACATTTTGGGGGTATATCATTTTTAATATAGCTACAAATATACAAGCACATATACATATATATTTAAAATACCTATAAGTATATAGAAGAATTAATAGTAATCATAATTTTAAAGTAATATAATAATAATAGATCAATAAAATAATAAAATAGAAAAATTATATAGACAGTAGCTTTTGCTGTTGTAACAAATAGTGTTTGAATTTTATTCTAAAACTAGATTTTGTATTGATATTTCGTATGGGTGGAGGAAGAGAGTTCCAGCACTTCGTGGCACAAAAACGAAAACTGCCACGAAATGCAGCTGTGCCGTGACGCGGTGTACGTAATTGGTAGGAGCACGTTCTCATAGCATATTTTTTATGGTCACTGGCCCATACAAATTTTGAAAAAAGATATTGAGGCTGTTTAAACTTAACCACTCCGAACATAAGAGTAGCCAAATGAAGGTCCTTTCTGTGCTTCATATTCAAAATGTTATTACGATTTAAGAAGGGAGTTACATGGCTACGCGGCGGTATTTGGAAGCAAAACCGAGCACATGCGTTTTGCACTCTCTGAATGAGACGCGAGGTTTTTGAAAAAAGACAGGGGCCATAGACAGAGTCAATGTAATTAAACTTGGAGAGCACAAGTGAGTCTACAAGAGAAATTCGCATGTCCGTACTTAAATACTTGCGAATTTTATATAACACTTTTAGGCGATAAAGACAATTCTTAACGGATTCGGATACATGATGCTTCCTTCTCCCCTGGACCCCTGCGTGGAGCAGACGTGTTTACATGTCCCTGTATTAATTTTTATCATAATTTTATAAATAATCACACGTCGCAAATCAGTAAATAAAATAGGAGCGCATAAATACAAGGTGTAAGGAGTGCGACGCTTGAGGCCCCTGTGTGCTATCGGTGAGTGCACGTCATTCATACTCACTCACACGTAATACCTGTCCTGTTCTCGCTTATTGCGCGCGGAACACATACGCACCTTGAGCTAGTGTGCATTTGTGCATTGCTGCGTACATCTGCCTGCTACCTACGCGCATCGCTGACTGCCTGGTACCCAACTTGCCGCCTCCTATTGCCACTGTGATGCCGATTGAACACTCCCCGCCACCCGCGTCGGCTTTAACCGTCCCGCCGCCGCTTATACACTGTCAGTCGGATTCGAATATATGCGGGTCCTCTACGATGGCTACGATCGCCGTGCCTACAACTATGCGCGAGCATGCTACGAGCGAGCCCAACATCGTAATGCGAAAGCGCAAGCGAGATAATGAAGAGATCAGCAGAGCAGACATACTGGACATGTTTTCAGCCCTCCAACAAAAACAGGATGAAATTACTGCAGTTCAAAAAAAACAGGATGAAAAATTCACTGCTCTAATGAATAAAATTCAAGGTGGCATAAACACTCACACCGAGCAAAATAGAGATATTTCCTGTTCCATTGACTTCCTTAGCCAAAAATATGATGAGATGGTTACGAGAATAAAATCCTTAGAACAGGATAAGGTTGCGGACCAGAAGTACATACGATCCCTGGAAGCCAGAATGGAACAGATGGATCGAAACCTTCACAGTTCGAGCATTGAGCTTCGAAATGTCCCCAAAAAGTTAGGCGAAACAAAAGAAGATCTTCTTAACTTGGTTAAGAAAGTAGGTAATGCTGTTAGTGTGCCTATCCAACTGACTGAGGTCCGCGATATTTTTCGAATAAATACCAAGAACGAGAACAACCAGCCCATAGTTGCGGAGTTTACAACAGTCGTCCTGAGGGATAAAATCGTTGCGTCAGTCAAAGCCTACAACAAGAAATACTCTACAAGTAAGTTCAGTACCTCGAATTTGAAGCTCGAAGGTCCGCCTAAGCCTATATTTGTGTCGGAAAGCCTCACAATGCAAGCGAAGAAGCTCTTCTTCCTGGCCCGGGAGTTCGCCAAGGGGAATAGCTTTAAATATTGCTGGGCGTCACGAGGAAAGATATATCTGAGAAGAGCAGATGGTGGGCCCCTTATAAGAGTAAACAATGAAAGTGACTTGGACAGCTTGATTACTAAATGACTAAATACAGCAAATTTTTTTATCTTTATTGTTATAATCCTAATTAGCTACTTTTTATTCTCTACATACATAGTTTATCTGCATAGATATTATATTGTAACGTTACTAAGACATAAACACAGTTTTTTATACACTATACTAATAACACACAATTACACAATAAAGTACACTTACAGTTTACACACTTACATATTATACACTGATACACAAAACATTCACACTTACAACACCAGACAACTTATAAAAGATAATATTATTGTAAAGCTTTCTTATTGCGTATTCTATATTTCAATATACTGTATTCTATTGATTGCGATTGATAAAATAATAATGCTTTCGAATGAATGTACGTATATTTTTAGGCTTATAAGTCAAATATATTTGTTCATAATGCACCCGGTTACTGTATGCTTAAATAATGGATGATAACGCCCTAATTATTGCGGAGGTGGATAACTCACAAAAGATTGAATGCTTATCACTTAACGATTCCAATGGATGTCTTAATATTTTGAATCCGAACTATAACAGTAAATACTCATTTGCAATACTAACTTTAAACATACGGAGCATACATTGTAACTTCGATTTATTCGTGGCATTTGTTTCTAGCCTTGACGTATCGGTGGATGTTTTTGTACTAACTGAGTGTTGGTTAAAAGGACGCGGTTCGCCACCAGCGATGCACAACTACACCATGTTTTGGACAAAAAATAATTTAAACCAGAATGACGGGGTAGTAGCATACGTGAGAAGCGAAATAGATGTCTTGACAAGTGAACCTGATTTCTCAGAAGGTAATTGTTTACTAATTACCTTATCTTCGGAATATACAATCGTGTGTTCTTACCGATCACCTAGCTTTCGAAATGCTTCTAAATATTTGGAATCAGTGGATAATGTACTAAGAAACATCACTAATAAAAATATAATTTTCACTGGAGATATTAATTTGGATATTTTGGCCGATAACTTAACTGTATTTTCTCAAGACTATTTGACTTTAATGGCTATGCACGGACTTAAGCAAGGGATAAATCGGCCAACTAGAGTAAAGACTTGCATTGATCATTTTATGGTTAAATGTAACAGTGATTTTAAAACTATAGTCTTTGAACAGCAGCTAACTGATCATTCCCCTATCTTACTTTATATCAATACAGCTAAAATAAATAAAAGACGGCTAACCTATACCAAGATAATGGTCAATTACGAAAGCATTAACGAATCACTATTGAAAGAAACTTGGCAAGACCTCTATAATATTGATAGTGTTAATCTTGCAACTGAACTATTCACCTCTAAACTTCTTTCAACGATCAATAATAATACAGAAACAAAAACTATATCAAAGCGGAATCAGCCTATCAAGCCATGGATTACCAGAGGAGTTGTTAGATGCATAAGAAAAAGAGATAGACTAAATAAAAAAGTTAAAAAAGCACCAGATAATGATATAATAAAAAACAAGTACATACGATATAGAAATATATGCAATAGAATAATCAAAAATTTAAAGAAAGACTATTATAAACAAAAACTACTACAAAGTCAAGGAAATATAAAAGACACTTGGAAAATTATTAAGGAAGTTTGTAATTTTAGCCAAACTAATGTGCCCTCTCGTGAGTTATTGAAAATTACAAATGATCCTACTCAATCATTAAATGTTGTAAACAACTACTTTACATCTGTTGGTGAAAAACTAGCCAACGACACGCTAAGTATAATGAACAAGACAGAGTCTGAGCTGGCCGCTTCTGCTAGAGCTCAATCTACACCTGTTCACTCAATGTGTTTACTACCTACGGATCCACATGAAGTCAAGAGTATAATTTTTAGACTAAAAACACATAGCGCACCAGGATGGGATAAGATTACTGCAAACATATTAAAGAAATTTTCTGTGTATCTAGTTGAACCAATAACATTTATATGCAATTTGAGTTTACAGAGCGGTGTCTTTCCAACTACTTTCAAACAAGCGGTCGTATGCCCCATCTTTAAAGCTGGTAGCAAAAGTAGCCCTTCCAACTACCGCCCTATTTCTCTTCTCTCGACGCTATCTAAAGTTCTCGAAAAACTTGTTAAAACAAGGGTGATGAGGTACTTCGAGAAGAACTTACTTCTCAATGAAAATCAGTACGGTTTTAGAGAAGGCAAGTCAACTGAAGATGCTGTGTTGAAACTCTCTTCTTTAATCACGTCTTATCTAGATAGAGGACAAAAGTGTTTAGGGGTATTCTTAGATTTACAAAAGGCTTTCGATACCGTCTCTATTCCTATATTGTTAGCGAGATTAGAGAATTTTGGTATAAGAGGAATAGCACGTGACTGGTTCGCAGACTACCTAACTGGAAGGACTCAGCGGGTTAGAGTCGAAGGCCATGAGAGCGATGAAGCTGTATGCACCTATGGCGTGCCGCAAGGTAGTACTCTTGGACCTATACTTTTTCTCGTCTATATCAATGATCTATGTGGTACTACTTTGACTGGGTTAGACTTGCTGATGTTTGCTGATGACACAGTGCTACTTCTCCACGATAAAAGTTGGCAAAGAGTGGTGGAGCTTACTGAGATATGTCTTTCACATGTTACTTATTGGCTTGAAAATAGTCTCCTCTCACTCAACACGAATAAGACTAAATACATGTGCTTCAGTAAGAGTCATATTGGTGGCCCTGGAGATAGCGTTAGTGTTAAAATACATACATTCCCTTGTAATCGTAATAACCCTCTACCAGCACAATGTCGCTGTGCAGTGTTGTCACATGTAAGCACAATTAAATATCTCGGGGTAGTCATTGATCAAATGCTAAATTGGAGCTCTCACATTGCAACTTTGGCATCACGCGTTAGAAAACTTATCTATGCTTTTAAAAATCTTAGAGCAGTGGCAGACTTCAAAATAGTAATACAAACGTATAGGGCATTATGTGAGTGCCTCGTGAGGTATTGTATATGTGCATGGGGCAGTGCAGCAAAAACTCACCTTATGGTTGCAGAACGTGCTCAGCGTGCTGTTCTGAAGGTGCTTCAATATTTGCCTTTTCGACACCCTACCACTGATGTCTACAATAAGGCCGGTGTTCTTAGCGTAAGAAAAATGTTCATATACGAGAGTATACGCAGGTATCACAGAAAAACAGTGCCAACTCTACCAGAGAACACCAAAAGAGTAGACAGGTGTCCTGTTCCTAGAGTCAAAAGTAGGTTTGCACAGAAGCAGTATAATGTTGTTGCACCTCACTTATATGACAAAATCAATAAAGTATACAAAATTAAGAAAATGACAAATAACGAAATTAAAAGTATTATATTAAACTGGCTTACACAATTTGATTATGATGGGGTGGAAAATCTTTTAAAAAGCTTTTACTTCTAGTGCGATTATAAAAATATTATACAAACACATAAACATAAACATATACATACACAAACACATACACATACACATACGCATACGCATACACATACACATACACATACAAATACACATACACATACACACACATACACATAAACATATACATACATACACTCATTCACATGTGCAGATAAAATATTTTTTCCTAAAATATTACATTTAGTTTTTATTTTATAACATTAGTCTTACTTTTGCTTTATATAACATAAAACCTTTGATAGCTTTAAAAGGGTAAAATATCTAACAACTATCAAATATAGCATATTATGACATAATCTATAAGTCCTATTTTAAGGGGAGAAGCCATGGCTCCTGAAATACAGTGATAAACTAGTTCAGGAGTCAATGGAATCTTCAATAAATGTAAATCTTTTATGTCAATAAAATATTATTTGATTTGATTTGATTTGATATGCTCAAATCTTAGCTGTTCATCGAATATAAGACCCAAATTCCGTGCTTCAGCAACTCCTTCTATTGCTTCTCCACCTATCAGCAACTGAGGATTCAACTGTCCTATTCGATGCGTTTGATGTTTAGAACCCAAAAATGATAATACATATAAATATAAATGATACGTTAAGCCATTGGTTCTGGATGTTGTTGCAAGACACTAGCCTTCTGGCGTTATTCTTAAATTCTAATGCAAAGGCTAAACTACCTGCGTACATGAGAAGGAAATAGGACCAGTAAATGTATAAATACGAGTTTGGGTATATGTATCTGGCAGTAATTGGAGTAGAATCGAAGATTAGATTTAGAGGCATCCTTAGCAGAAGACTGATATATACTGATGATTATGCGTATGTTTGTATGTTTAATGAAATAAAAATTTACCAGCATAATAATAGTTGAGCAATTATAACGGGATGGAGCACTTGTTAAGGACTTGACACTGTGGAGGCTTAAGACCTGTGATATAGAAACCAGGGATCTTCATCGTTTGATACCATCATACTACTTAGCGCTGACATAACAGAATAGATTTGGATGAACTTATGTATGTTTATATTTAAGGTCCTAAAATAACACATAGGATAAAATTATAATTACGGTCAATATAATTTAATGTAAATAAAATAAAAGAGGCCAAATACCCGCAACAATACGACGTTCAATGTTATTGTATTTTCTGATATTCATAAGCTTGGCTTCACTAAGTTATCATGTTACTGAAATATCTGGCATGGAAAAACAAATAATAAGATAGACCGATACCAAAACTGATGGAGAACATTCACGCACCCTGTAGTTTTACTGCTTGAGGACAAATAGGAACAAGTTTTTATTTCAATATCCAAAAATTGCGTGGGTTTATTCAATAGAGTTTTCCAGTATCGTGACATGTTCCGGTATGAAAAGTTGTAGTTTGTTTTTGTTGGGCGCTTTTTCGTGTTTGTGATTAGTAAATTTCGTTGTTTTTTTTTCTAAGGTCATTGAACTTTAGATACACTTTTGGGTGGCAAGTAAAAAAAAAAATATTGAAGTTTTGGCGGGAATGCGAAAAAGATTGCGTCGCCGCAATATATTATTTTCCAACACTTGTGTAATTTTCAGTGTTAGTGCATAAAATTGGTGGCATTCTATTCGTTAAGTGCTGGATTACAGGCGTGAGTGTGGGAAAATGGTATAATGATGGTGAAACGTTTCTTTTCGTGTTGTTTCCAAAACTCCATAGAAGCTTCTGGTAAAGTTGCCACCACTTTACTAGGAGTATAACTTTGACTAGACTATGACTGGACTATGACTTGACTTGATGACTTCGACTGTGACTGGACACATATTTGCGTGAAATATCATTAACTTGATAAATTATTAATTACTTGACACTGGCTAAATACACAATAGTGTGGAGCCAATACATAAAAAAAAGTAAAAATACTAGTACTAGTCTTTAAATCGAGAGTGAACAGGTTCTAGGCAAGTATGTGACATCCTAGACCAAATCGTCACTTACCATCAAGTGAGATAGTAGTCGAACGCAAACCTATCAAACAATTTAAAAAATACTACAACGAATTCATTACTCTTTTCCTTTCTCCAAGGTTTAGTTTCTTCAGTTTCAAAGTCACACCGGGACAGCTATCGGTAAGCTATGAGACTAATAGGTGATGATAACCTGGTAGTCTCGAAGTTAAGTTGCCTGGCTGTCCATCTTCTTTATAATCAACGAGCTTCTGCCCGCAGCTTCGCCTATGGCCTATGGGAAAATAATTCAACCACCCATTTCACCCTTTTCAGGGTAGAATTTCGAAGAATCCTTTTTTAGCGGATGCCTACGTCATAACATCTACCTGCATGCCAATTTTCAGCCCGATTCGTCCAGTGGTTTGGGCTGTGCGTTGATAGATCACTATGTCAGTCAGTCAATCAGTCAGTCACCTTTGAGTTATTAGATAGAGTTCAGAGAGTTTGCTCAGGAATTGTACGATCAGCATCACCTATATGTAGGTATCTACTTAACATCAGAGATGAGATGTAGCCAAACACTTTAAAAGGTCCTTCTACAACATACATGCCTGCAATTTTTTATGATTTTAGATCCAAAGCCTGAGCTCACTGAACTGGTTAATCATTTTATTCTATGTTGCGAGTCTAAGAGCCTAACTTTACTCTTGGAACAAACCAATGCGTGTGAAAGACTCTTTTGAAAATCACCTTCTTTTTGTGAGTAGTAAGATAAAACCCTGGATATTTTAGGCACAAACGCTTTCTCAAATATTTCCACAGTATCTCGGTGAGTAAATAAAACTAGAACAGTTGGTACGTGGAATCTTGCCTTCACTGTTTGTGATCATATGAAGTTTACCTTCGGGGCTGTGCGGGATTTACATTGGGGAAACTAGTTTTTGTGAGTAACCTTGTTTTATCTATTTACTTTCCCTACTAATTATGAGTGAGACCGTATAAACATGTTAACAGGTTAGTTACAATAACAAAAACAAAACACGGGCAGTTTTTGGAGACTGCCGATTACAGTGAAAATTCCATGGGCCATGAGTTAGAAGAGAGAACAAGAGAAGAGAGTACAAGTTCCCATGAGCCAAGAAAAGCGTGCGGTGATGATGACGCGAGTTTCACGCTTTTTTGTTCACCTAAAAAGTACACTTATACACAGTATACATATAGCTCATGAAAAGCTTTTGGTGACAATGACGCGAGTTCTATGATTTTTGTGCACCCAAAAAGTGCTCAACGCGCCTAACGAAGTTTTCACTTCAAAAATTAACACACAACGCATCTCATTAGTGGCATAGCTTGTAATGTTACGGATAAATTGTGTAAAAGAGTTTTGACGGGAAAACGAACGAGATCGCGTCGCCGCATTGTATTATTTTCCAAAATTTATGTTATTTTCAGTGTTAGTGCATAAAATTGGTGGCATTTTATTCGTTAAGTGCTGGATTACAGGCATGAGTGTGGGAAAGTGGTATAATGATGGTGAAACGTTTCTTTTCGTGTTGTTCCCAAAACTCCATAGAAGCTTCTGCTAAAGTTGCCACCACTTTACTAGGAGTATGACTTGACTAGACTAGACTAGATTATGACTTGACTTGATGACTTGGACTGTGACTTGACTTGACTTGACACATATATCTAATACCTTTAAACTTGAAAAATTATCAATTACTTGACACTGGCTAAACACACTAAAGTGTGGAGCCAAACAAAAACAAAATAAAATTGTGTAATAGAAATTGAAATACAGAGAAAAACGAAAGTAGTATGATTAATGATTATCACAGGTTAATGAGAAATTTTCGTACACAATTGACACAGAGTAAATAAAGAAGATATTTATGACGATATTCATCACGTTGTACAAATCATAAAAAAATTATGTTAGAAAAGATAAAACGAGTAAAGCCTATTTTAGAAAAAGTAAGTAAATCCAAGAAACCAAGATTTCTTAAAGAAAAAAGCCTTCAATTCAAATCTAAGGAACAATGAGACCTAGAGGCTGAAAAAACCTTTCAATAGGAATGAATTCATTGTATCTAAGTGCTCTGTACTATTGTGTTTAACTTTACTACTGTATTAAACTTTATTTTATTTTCCTCGTTTGTAAAAGATATCTACTAAATACATAAAATAATTGCTAGGATTAGGAATATAAGATAAAAATATTGTCATTATTAGTTGAATTGAATGCGATATTCTCTTTTCCAAATGCTTAACAGTTAAATATTGGTGTTGAAATAAAGAACAGCTAATTATAATGTTGTTTGAATAATACTTGAAAGAGCTGCTCAACAACAACTGTAATAATTATATTGTTGTTCGATTAAATTGTATCAGAAATAGTAAACACTTAATCATATAAAAATAATAATAATAACACCAAACGATCACGTACCACAAGCTTCTGTGGTGTGGTGGTTGATCAGGTTGGAGGCAGCGGGTTCGATTCCCGCGGCACGACAAGTATTTGTGCAGAAAAAAAAGGTCAAATACTTATTCTGAGTCTGGGTGTTGTGGTCCTTGTAGTTTCTGGGTCCCTAGACACAGGGAAACCTAGTTAGGGTCCAGGATCTATGGATGTGATCGTTGGGCGTTATTATTTTTTTTTAAAAAGAAAAAACAATTTTCAATTGTTTTTGCATAAACTTGTTTTTAAATACAATAATGAGTTTGTCTTTATGTTAAACTTTTTCAAGCCAGTTGAGAGATAAAAAAGTTATAGCTGTAGGTACAAATTGTAATGAAATTTGTTTCAGACGTACATAACTTAGACATACAGCCTTATTAATAAACGGGTATTAGTCTCGGATTAGTTACTTCGGCTTTTGTCCTTTTTTTGCTACTGGAATATTTAGCTGGATTGAAAGAGAGAAAAAATACTGTAACTAATCTAAAGCTATTTCGTGTTTATTAATAAGGCAGTTAGAGCTTGAGATGAAAATGAAGAAAGGATATAAAGCATCATCACTAGTCATAGTTAAAGCAAACCTAGATACTGGCTGGACTGCAGTCGCGACCCCTTCTCGCCCCGGTACGGCGGACGAGGGCTCAAGGGGGGGTTTTTAGTGGGTTTGAGTCCCGCATACCCACCACCCCCGTGGTGGCAGAGGGTTTGTAGGGGGAAGTGCGAGGGCATGTCCACCCTTCAAAAAAAAAAACAAAAAAACCTAGATACGCTGCTAGCTCATTATAGCATTTGTTTCGATGCAGTTTGTCCGTCTACTGCTTACAAAGTTACAAGCCTAAGTACCAATAGCAAAGCAATATTTATGCCGTAAAATCTTATGTAAATTAATGTTAGAGGTACTCGTATCTCTGCGGGATCGAATCCGAACCGAAGTCATTCGCCAGTGAACTAATGTTACTGACATAGCTCAGCGAATTAGCAAGCTGAAGTGGCAATGGGCTGGTCATATCTGCCGAAGAACCGATAACCGTTGGGGTAAACGTGTTCTGGAGTGGAGACCGCAAATCGGCAGACGTAGTGTAGGACGACCTGTGGCAAGGTGGAGCGACGACATACGCAAGGTAGCTGGTAGTAGCTGGAAAAACGCCAGGCTCAGTGGCGTGACTTTGAGAGATTTATGTCCAGTTGTGGACTAATATAAGTTGATGATGATGATGATGATGAAAATTTTGCTTCTTTCAGCAAAATTTTACGAGAGAACTATAAAGAAAAGTTAGCTACATGTTGACTAAGTTTCCACGGAAACCATTCACATATAGCTTATCATATAGTTTTATTAGTGTCTGGTTACAGCAGCCGGAGATAAAGCAAACGAACCATAAATTGTAATGGGCTCCCATCCCATTTATCAGGGTGAATTGTTATTGAATCCTTGGATGTTGGCAGACGAGCGACTTTTTGAATGACTAGTGATATTTGCGAGTAAAAGTGGACGGGAAGTCGAGCAGTTCAAACACGCTTGATATATAACTCCGTGTATTATATATCGTATGTATATATATGTATGAAAATTTATCTTTCTCACTTATAAACATAATAGTATCTTCATTTATTGTTTTACGAACAAGCGGAACACAACTCATTGGTATAATTTAATATCTGAGGGAGTGAACATTTTTAACTGCAGCCTGTTGAACTTCATAGAATTAGCTCTAAGATATATAGAAAATAATAGTTTATCTTAACTATAACTACATATTGTAATAATAATGATTATTATAAGTGGTAACACTGCATCGGAAATTTGTCTGTAATGATGCTACAATTCTGTTTATGAATACATAAGTAAACTTTCGTTAAAGAGAACTAGATAAAAGAAACCAATACAATATTATTCGTACTCCACACCATGACAATTATAATAATTTTGATTCAGTTGTGATTTAATGATTGGACAAAAATAACCGAAACCTGTATCATAAATAATGTAAGTACTTGAGTATGAGAAGAGAAATAGTTTATGAATTTAAGTTAGGTCTCTTCAATAGTGCATGACCATTTCATGGGTAAACGCGCTTAACCATAGACAATACCGTCACTTTCAATCAGGTAAGATATCGTCAAAAGTATGTCCATTTTGGCGTAAAAAAGAAAAATCACTATAAACTATTTTAACAATATATTAGTAGCGCATTTGCAGCTCGTCTGCTCGCCCCACACAAACCGTATAGTCAGCGTCTAGGGTCCCACAACAACCGAAGCCGTCGTGTCGTTAGCAATCCGATACAGAACGTTATCTTAAAATAATGTACGGAACTCGGAAAAAGCTGTGATATTGTGTGGGACTTTTTTTGCCATTAGAGTGTAAAGAAATATTGCTCAAAAACTCATCCTACTATTTTTGTTAGCTTATATGCTGTGCTATTTGACAGCCTCTGTGGCGTGGTAGTTGAGCAGATCGGCTCATAACCTTGTATAGTTACCTACCCACTGGTGCAGAGCCCCGGAAGGACCTACCGTTGGGGCGAGATGGTCAATGCAATAGCGACACCTCTCGCCCCATCCCGGCGGTGGACGGATCACGGGGGGGTTTTCGTGGGTTCGAGTCCCACATACCTCCCTGCCACCACCACCGTGGAAGGACAAGAGAACTACCCTCTCTAAAAACAATATCGCCATAACCTGCAGGCGGCGGATTCCCGTGGCAGGACAAGTATCTGTGCACAGAAAAAAAAGCACTAATACTTTTTAAGAAGGGATTTTTTTCAGCATAATTGATTAACGTACTCTTTATGGAATATTGCATTTTATTTGATGATTTAATAGTTTAAAAAGATTGTGCGGGCCCGGGTGTAAAAAAATATACGTCTGACGTGATATAAAAAAATGATTTTGTTTAAGTATGTTTTGTAGCATTATAAGAGATGATGTTTAAGTATATGTAGTAGTGGTATTTATGTAGGTAACTATATTATTTTATGATATAGGAATATGTATACGTATGTTTGTTTACACTGTAGTTTGTATTACATTATGGTAAATTATCTCATTAGTATGCTGTAGTTAAGCACACCCCGTACATACGACTTTATATAAATCCTCTCCGTCCTAAGGTTGCCTGGAAGAGATTGCTTTTAGCGATAATATTGCCCATTGTTTCATACTATTTGTGATTCATTGTATTATTTGAAATTTTTATTTTTATGTGGTGTGTACAATAAAGAGTTTATCTATCTATTTATATGTATAAAAAAATTTAATCAAAATTAATGAAAATAATTATATGTATACATCGACAATGAACATTTCATTGGGTAGGTACAGAAAGGATCGTTGTAATTAAAAAACAAATACATATAATATATATATTATAATCACATGTACGGATGATCAACAACTTAAATTAGGTCTCCAAATTTTTATTCCAATAAAAAAAACCCTCGCAATTACATGCCAAAATCAAATGGTGCTCTACAAAAACCTGACATTTTATCACCAATCCATAAAAATTCAAAAACGTCCCCAGGCTATGACTGGGGGAGAGGTTATAAAATCTTTCCAATCGATTACTCCCATTATTCCTTTAAAAGTTACCAAGAAAAGAATCCTTGAAAATTAAGCTTCTCCTCCGACTCAATGGTCTATATTAACAAGATTTAAGAATACTTCAAACCCCAAAACACCTATTAATATTTACGGCCCAACAAAAGAGACCGCTCCGCCACCACCCTCATGTCAGAGGGTTGAAGCAACTCGAAGCGACAACTAGGGGTAGCACGATAATATCCCAATAGATTTCGCTGCATATTGTATTAAACGCAACCAGATTTGGTAGATCTTTGGGTTTACAAGGGTACGAAAATAAGTCAACAGTTTGAAAAAAGAGTCTTTTTGGGATGTAATTAATAATTATATCTGGCAATGATTTGGTTTTTAATATCCCTTCGGGTTTTGTTTTAATTTGTGCTTGTTCCGGGTTATGGTATTGACGCATTTCACTTACCTTCAGATTTGTTAAGCACTAAATTGCTTTAACATACTATTTTTATGAATTAAATATCGTAATATTCTAAGAAGTCAATAGGTTTAGGCGCAATAATAAACGTTCTAGATTAAAACCATGTTATACCTAAAATTAGACATCCTTTAAAACTAGAGTGCGACATAACTAAAGGGATGTACTAAATACATTATTTTGTTACCTTTGTATATATATTTCCTAAAACTAAACTAGTATTTATTAACACTTTTTAAACCTTCACTACTTGAACTCATAATTTTTATTAACTATTTGGCTAGTACAATAAACATTACGCCTAAAGCCTGTTTACTTAATAATTAACTAAGAAATTATTTGGCATAAAGTAACCGGCGGTAAGTTAATGTTGCCAGCACGCTGAAATGCGCTAAATTGTGCGATACAATAGTGCTAAAAAGTCAGTTTGATGACCTAAGTTTAAACGAAGATCTACTAATTAGGATATCAGCTGTATTTTAACTCATTGTTTATTAAATATAATGTGATTTTTATTAATTAATCAAATTAAATATAATTTCAGCTAATTGAATTTATTTACAGTCAAGGTTCGGCTGACCTTTATCAACCAATACGCGTAATTTAATATTGTATCGCTCTAGATGCAATATTAAATTGTGTATCATATAAGCTTTTATTATATTTGCATAAAAAGAAATCGAATTGCCAAACATAACTAAATATATCTAGTCTCTCGTCCAAACGCAAATTGATGCCTCAACATGGCAAGGTCCAAATAGTTTGGTCCCCAACCCTCTTAGATATATCGAATATTACATATTACTTATAGAAATAAGAAAGAATCACGAATGGATTTTGGCGAATACGTTTACACGATGCCAATATGTTGAGGGGATTTTTATTAAATTCCACAATGTTCGAATATTTGTATTAAATCCGCGTGAGTTGCGTATTTTGATGTCGAACAGCATTTTCTATTTTAGAAGCATTAATTTATAACTCGAAAAATTTGTATGTATGTTCGAATCATGTCTTGCAACTGATCAAGATGAAGTTTTTCATACACATTTAGTTTGGATGACAATAGATGGTTAAATGGCTAATTGACGTTTTATAAAACCAATATGGCGGACAGCTCAAAATGGCGGACTAGCTATTTTTTGTGCACGCCCATGATATGAGTATCAAATCAAAGGGCTTGCTGAAAAGAATACTTTTAAAAGTATGCTTTTAAAAGTGTTTTCTAATTATTATTAATCAGGATTATAAATTGTCTTGAAGGCGTCTGACACACCTTACACTACTAGAATACTGAATGAGAGATACTGAATGTTGGTTAGCATGTATGTGACCTCTTTATTAACTCGAGAGCGAAGTAAATTGACTTGTCTATTTCTATTTTTGTCGAAGGTTTTTATTGAGGAAATCAATTTCTTTAAGTATGTTTGTTGCAGAACTAAAATAGACCTAATCCTAATGATCTATTTTTTTTTTATAAATACTAGATATTATGAGAGCTTATGAGAGCCAGGTTCTAATAAAAGGGTAGCGAGGTGCCAGCTTATGAGAGCCAGGTTCTAGTCAAGTTGCAGTAAGTTGGCAAAGTTTGAAGGCCAGATTTTAATGAAGGTGTAACGGGGTACTAACTTGTGAGAGTCAGGCTCTAATGAAGGCGTAGTAAATGCTAGTATTTGATAGCCAGGTTTTTAATTTAGGCGTTATGAGGCACCGCAATATTGGAGAGCACGATTCTGACCAAAGCATAGTAGTGAGGCACCCGTATTGGAGAGCCAGGTTCTAATGAAAGCGTGTGTCAGCTTATGAAAGCCAGGTTCTCACCAAGGTGAAGCGCGGTGCCTGTTTAGATAGATAGACAGATAACTCTTTATTGTTTCACCAATGAAATTAACTATATATACAGGAATAAAATAAATCTCACTTCAGCTATAATCTTAAAATAAATAAACGGTGTTGTGAAATGAGAAGACATGATGTGATCAAACACTGTAAGCATAATGTAAATAATTCCAAAAGTTGTTCACAACATAATATTTACAAGTACTTTGTCAGAAAGACGGTTTTCTCGCCAACAAAGCATTCAAACAGCGATTTGGGGAAATCTCCAAATAATAGAGACATAATGTGTTTCGGTACGACACAAGTTCGAGGCAATAAAAGCGTTTGCACATGTTACCCATTCCTGAATGATGGATCGACATAATGTAGCTATGGAATGTACTGAATATGGTTTTAAGGGTCTTTTAGGGTCTTATTACTATTGTTTAGTTTAGATATCTATACACATAAAATTCAAAGTCCTGACTGAATGACTGACTTCTATATCGATGCACAGCCTAAACTGGTCTTAGAGACTTGAAATTTGGAGAGTGTGTTCTTTGTAAGTCAAAATCAATTTATTTTATTTTTATCTGTACCTTTGAATACGCATAACTTTGGAAATACTCGACGAGTTTTGGTGGAAAATGGTATGTTTATTATATGTTATGAGTGTGTTTATTATAGATATCAATTTTTTCAGAATAACGTTTAGAATACTTATATTTACAAAAACGGCCAAGTACAGGTTGCACGAAGCTATAAAGAGATAATTTTAGCTTGGTTTTAATTTGTCTAAAATAGTACAAAAAACCCTATAACAAAGGTAAAATAATTATCTAGAAATATCACGAAGTTATTTTGAACGAAAGAAAATACATTTATTTAGAACATCACACTACACTACATTATACTATAAAGTCAAACTCAAAAGATTTATTGCAAATCTTTAGTACTTTTACGAGTCAAAATTATATTAGGTACTTAAAATTAAGTTATTGAAATAAGCATATAGTATTACAAAGTGCTTATTTTCAAATAATAAATATAGCAAGCCCATTACAATACATGAGTTTGAAAAAACAAGAAGTTCCTTTCTCACTACTGGTGCAAGCAATCCGGCACAATGCAGAATAGAAAACTCCGATCCGAAGCTTCGATTACACCTGTAAAAAAGAAGCTTCAAGAAACTTTACAGTGATCATTTAATGTGTTATATAGGAGAAAACAGTATAATTAAGAAATAATGAAAACAGTATTATTTCTTATTTTTGTGTTATCATTTCACAAGCCACACAAATAATCCTCAAACGTCACAAAAAACACTCGTAATCAATGCAACCGCTATCTCCAAACCTATTACAACAACTCGCGGTGAAACGTCCAAATTGGTATTTATGGCGTATTCGCAAATAGGTGAAAATCGCGAGAAATAAAATCCAACGTCGTTATTTATCGTCCAGTATAAGGGTACATTGAAATAATAAATTCTCGTTTATATATAAATTCTCATTCAGGTATTCACGGAGTAGGTCGAATGGTTAATTGTTATTTGGTTGGATTTATGAGAGGCGGTTCGGTAGAAGGGCTGGAATCGGTATTCTTGCTTTTTTAATCAAGGAGTATATGATACTATGCTAAGGCTTTTATTATTTCAATTCAGGAACTTGTTTAATAAGTTTGGGGATGCTTATAGATAGATAGATAGAATTTTTTTTATTGCAAAAACAATAGAATGAAGAAAAAGAAGGTATGTAGGTGAACTTAATGCTATAGAGCATTATCTTCCAGTTAACCCTGGTGTATTGTGGAAGGCTTAATGCGGTAGTACAATATTGATGGGACATAAAAGAAAAGAAAAACAATAACTTAACTATATGTCTTAACTAGTGATAGTATAAATAACACAATAATAAATATACAAAATTAAATACAACCAATAATACAAATATAATACATATGTATATACAAATAATGAGATGGCTTGCTTTTAGTACACGATGTGATTTTGAAGAGTGAAGTAGTGGTTATAGATTTTGGATTTAAACACCTCAATTGATGATGCTTGATGAATGTGGGTAGGTACGTTTGAAAAACTTTAAATTTAAATTCGATTTTTAAAAGTTTAGATTAACCGATTATAAATAGCAGGGTCATTTTGCTGGAGTTTCCTGTACCAAAAGGTACGAGTACCTGGCGCCTATTTCTTCAAATTTGCATTTAAATGCATTATTTATGCCCTTATAATATCGGTCGTCAACGTTTTTGCAGAATTTCAATCTCACACATCATATTGTAGCCATATTAAATAATTTTTCAATAACTTTATACAAAACAAGCTTCTGCCCGCAGCTTCGCCCGCGGCGTGGCCTATGGGACAATAATTCAACCACCCATTTCACCCTCTTAAGGATGGAATTTCGAAAAATCTTTTCTTAGCGGATGCCTACGTCATAACATCTACCTGCATGCAAAATTTCAGCCCGATCCGTCCAGGGGTTTGGGCTGTGCGTTGATAGATCACTATGTCAGTCAGTCACCTTTGAGTTATATATATTTAGAAGATTGATGTTAAATAGTTTTAGTCCTGTTTAATGCTCCGATAGTTTTGAATCAAGACGGATTATTTCGTTCCACTGATTAACGCTAAGACACTGAATTGTTTAATGTTCTATTATAGGTAAATCTAAAATCTAGAAGATTTAAATAAATAGACTTAGTAAATTGTTATCTCCGTTAACATTTTCTTACGGTTATTTCGGCGTTCTTCATTTGGACCCGTGAAGCTTGCGCCCAAAAGCTCCCGTATAAATAGAGGCTTATTATAATAGCTTATATTATATTATATGTATAAATAGAGGCTAGTGTAGAATAGAGGCCAAAATTTGTATAAACCTCAAAAAAATCGCTTTTCAACACGATCTATGACTAAATAAAAAATCATTAAATGTTTTTTTTATTTAGTCATATTTAGCCGCAATCAAATGACCGTATGACTTTTATAATGTTTTTTGGCAGACAATATTGGAGAAAAACAACCAAATTGTAATGGTTGAAAACGTATACGTTCCTATTTATATATGCAAAACTGAGTTGATCAATCTAAGTAATATATAAATTATAATGACATAATAGACAAAACGCATTTTGATTTGTTTAAAAATAATCCCATAATGATATACTAAAAACCATTCATTCATACGGAACGACAGCAGAGAGCTATTTCCGAAAGCAAAACGACACTTACTGATAGGGATTCCATATCCCTGACTTAATCAGGACAAGTGGTACCTTTATATCGTAGTAGTTCCTCGTAGTTCCTGGGTAGTACCCAAATTACCCAGTAACTACACACAGAGAATCCTAGTTAGTGTCCAAGATCTTTGTATGTGATCGTTGGCGTTATTTTTATTATATATTAGCCAAAAACGACGTAATAACATGTTAACGTATCATTCTTATTCATATTACAAATAAATCACAAAAACTGGTGGAAATTGTTTGTCTTCCAGTTGAAGAGTCATTTCTTCCACCAAAAGGTGAATTAACAACTTGAGATGTGTCTAAATATCATAAATATCGTTTTTCTTCTTTTTTCTGGTTCTATCTCGTGTAATAGCTTACAGCCGTTCAAAAAAACTAAAACGAAAGACCATACATTTAACTGACTTAATAATTCCACTTTCGAAAAAATCCACAAAAAGCTGTACTTTATGTTTACCCCAATAAAGCAATTACCATGTAATTGCCGTCGTAAATGGCAAAAGTGCTGTAATTATGACACTGTCAGGAAATCATTACGGAAATGACATGTGCTGACATGTTTATTTACGGAAATTAATTATAGGATGAAGGCGTGATGATACAAAAGATGTGTATACACAAATAAGATAAACACTTTACTTCACATCGAGAGAAATTTGTTTTATTTTATTTAGCTCTGCGCCATTATCATATTTAGCAAGTATCTAGTAAACTAGAAACTAAACTAAATGTAAACATTTCTGTAAAAAAGTTATTCAAGTATTAGTTTAGTCAAAAATATGTCTGTTGATGCTTCTTAAATATGATGTCGACGATTTGCCGGTTGGAAGGAAGGTTTTGACTCTCCAGGATAAATAAATGCCAACAGTTATTTTATTCGTCAGCTTCAGTTTGTTCTCATAGCTTTAAAATATTTTTGCTCATAAGAAATACAAATTATTAGTTCTTTCCAAAAGTCGCTGAATGACTTTAACCTAAGGTCTTTATAATAATATTAAAGTAATGAATTCAAAGTCATGTCGTACTGTGTAAATTTCAGACATGCAAGGTTAAGGATCATTCCGTCAAAAAAAAAATTAATTACAATATATTTGAGCCTTTTCTAAAGTGAAAAAAATATCTTAAACCTTTACCACTGAAACGTGTGTTTAGGCAAAATCAGTTGCTTTGAAATACAGTTTATTCTGATAGTATCATGTGTGAAAGACATTATTTTGAGGTCATTGACTTTCAAATTACTTGGTATTTAATTTTAAAGTAAATTTAATAATTTATATTTCATGTTCGGAGTTTAAAGTCCCATTAGATTTACAGGGTCATTGAATGTTAGAGGACAAATAGAATTTTAACTTGGAATACAATTTACTATAGACATAGTAGGTACAATGTTTAACATAACAGCAACATGTCAGCATTGAGATTAAATACTTACATTTAAGTTTTGAATATCTTTTCAATCTTCATACTTTCTTCAACCCTGAGATGAGATGTGAGATTTTATTTTATCAAAGTGGCGCTTTATCGAGTATGCCAATATTCAGCAGTGGACGTCTTTAGACAGTTTTTATGGCAGCATAATATCTGTAATTGGCGTAATTTTTTTTCATAAGATAACTCGCCCATAACTGTTTTATTTAATTTGTACAAAATTAACGTAAAGAGTAGGAAGTAGGTATACTTGCAAGATTTAACAATGAAGTAAAATTCCAGTTTGCCAGAAGTAAAATGAAATGCATTTGTAGTTAATATTGCACTTTTTTCTCTCTTTCTTTTTTTTTCTAAATTAACAGCGAACATAAATCACTAATACAGTTTAAACTCTACCTAAATAAATTCATAGATATACTTCATTTATTGTAAAGGAAAAACTAGAAACACACTTGATTCAAGTATTTCCTTTACAATTTTTTTTGTAAAAGTGCCAAAAACAGCCTATTTGCAATAAATCTTTTGAATTTGAATAAAATTAAAAATGTATCAAATTTATTTAACATATTTTTTTTAAATAAAATTATTCTGTTCATATTGCTAAGCAGGTGATGTTGCTATAAATCACTGAATTTAGCATTCGGCATTTCGTAAAAAGTGTTGCCTAATTTAACTCTCAATTACGTAAACTAATAATAATATAATTTTCTATCCTACAATTTAACCTAAAGTAACACAAGAATAACAACAATTTTAACCCCTATTACAATAAGTTACATAAAAGTTGACAAAATGTACGCAACACTGTTATTTTCATCACAATTACAGTTACTTAATTGCCACATAAATATAAATGTGGTTGGTGAGACCGAACTGTAATTACGAAGTTGTGTGCAATTACTCCTTTATGAATATTTGGATTGCATGTCAAAGCAAAGAAGTTATTAGATATAAATAAAATATAAAAATTTGTTGACATTTCACACAACGCCATCTAGTCCCAAAATAAAATCAAATCAAATCATAAATCGTGAAACTTATATTTATACTTAACTTAAACTTGTTTATTTAAATAAAACGATAACGTTAAATTTGTAGCAGTATCCATGTTTAGTAACCAACATGTTAATTTTTTAAATAATGACCCGTTATTTTCACTATTAATGTTATACATTATTGCTTGTGTTGGCAAAACTGCTGAAGGGTGATTGGGCGAGATTTCCAACCAATCACGATGGCTGTCAGATGGTTCTGTCACAACTTCAGTATATAGAGTTTTGGCGGGAAAACGAAAAAGATTGCGTCACCGCATTGTATTATTTTCCAAAACTTGTGTTATTTTCAGTGTTATTGCATAAAAATGGTGGCATTTTATTCCTTAAGTGCTGAACTACAGGCATGAGTGTGGGAAAGTGGTATAATGATGGTGAAACGTTTCATTTCGTGTTGTTTCCAAAACTCCATAGAAGCTTCTGGTAAAGCTGCCCCCACTTTACTAGGAGTATAACTTGACTAGACTAGACTATGACTTGACTTGATGACTTGGACTGTGACTTGACTTGACTTGAAACATTATATGATATTTATTAACTTGAGATATTATCAATTATTTGACACTGGCTAAATACACAAAAGTGTGGAGCCAAAACCAAACAAAAAAAAAAGCCACCAGCTTCTGTCATAGTTCCATGAGATCTCCAGTAATAGCTGTCTTTTATAAGTCCTGTCACGTAAGAAGAAAGCTGGTTGTTGACTTGCGCATGGGCATTTTAGTTTAATTCCGTTGTTTTAAAGTCTAATATAGTATAAATATAATACGTAGCTAATAAAATACGTTATATGATTCTACAGCTATTTTTATACATAACTAGTTGCGCCCCGCGGTTTCTCCTGCGGATAAAAAGTATTTTAATTATTTGCTCATCCCACTGGAAAATTTCATTTTTTCGGAATAAAATGTAGCCTATATGTTAATCCAGTGTATAACCTATCTTGGTACCGAATTTCATCCAAATTCATTCACCCGTTTGAGCGTGAAGGAGTAACAAACATACACCATACAGACATACAAACTTTCGCTTTTATAATATAAGTGTGATTAGGTACTTTTTTGCTACAGGTCAGTACTTTAGAATAAGCAGGAATTAAAAAACCTTACTTATTTCACACTAGCGGTCCGTCCCGGCTTCGCATGGATGGACATTTATTTTCGATGAAAGATATTTTATAGGGTAACATTATTGTAGTTTGATAGGGATCCTTATTTTTTTCCTGCAATTAAAATAGTCTATATTAATCAGTGATAATGTAGCATTCAAATAGTGAAAGATTGAAAATCGGTCCAGTACTTTTTGAGCCATATCGTTACAAACATAAATACAAATTTTTCCTCTTTATAATATTAGTATAGATCAACAAAATGATCAGTAATGAACCAGCTGTTATATTACTATCTGTAGACCAATTTTATTTCATTTTTTTATGCTATTCCCTAGTTAAATCCCTTTCCATCTATATATTACTACCATAAAACTGAGGCGTATTCCCTCATAGCGCTATTAACGGCGACGTTATCAGGGGTAACGATCGTCACCTTCCGGTTATCAGTCATAATGACCGTAATACGGTATATTATGCACAGACAATAAAACCGACCCTTTCAGTGTTTGACCACAGTTTAGTAACTTCCAGTTTAGTCCATTGAAATGTTACAATTTAAGGACCGAGTGTTGCATTTATTAGAGGACGCAGTTTTATTTTTTATGTAATTTTTTCATAAAATGTAATTTAAAAAAATTATAGAGTAAAAAAGAAAATTTTTATAAAAAAATTCTCTCTTTTTTGCTTATAACTTCTTTAATTTTTAATTTAGAGAAAAAGTTATGGGTACATATTTGTAGGCAAAACAATTTGCTACAAATGATGTCTTGACAATTTTTTTGTAAGATGCAGAGTTTCTGAGATATCGCGAAAAAAGTGTTTTCACTCCCTTTTCCAAGATGGAGGCTGGAAGACAAAGGTGGTGACCCCACAAACTTGAGGTTAAGCTTCTATTGACCCCCCACACATGTCCCAATAATTAAATTGCGTCCTCTAATAAATGCCAAGCTCATGTATCAAGGATGCCCATCCTCAAGGAGTACGCGCGGCGGCGGTGGCGGAGTCTGACTCTGAGTCGGCGCCGAGTCGCCACCGCCGCCGCGCGTACTCCTTGAGGATGGGCATCTATATTGCCCGAACACCGGTCGAGTTATTCGACTGCATCTCGTGAGTGTTAGCCGTGTAATAGTTGTAGTTATAAGTGCAAGTGTATTAACTTATATTTCAGGTAGGTAGAATTCAATTGAAGCGTCCTTCTGCATTGTTGACGAAGTAATTTTAGTGCAGAATTGGCCTACATTCGAGATGAAATTTTGATATGTAGTCAGCTTAAATCGGGGAATACGTTTCAGCAGGTGTCATGAGTAATTTCTCGTATTAAAATATTTTAGGACTATAGGTTTTACGATCTTGGTCTTGTTTTTAATACATTACTTTTTAAGAGAAGGACCAATAGGAATCTTGAGTGTGGTTCAAGCAAATTTAGATTCTGGTTTTCGAATAGTTACTAGGTGGTAGGACTTTTCTGCAAAGTTCCTCTAGGTAGGTACCACTGCGCAAGCACTACTGTGTTCCGGTTTGAAGGGCACTGTAGCTAGTTAAACTACTAGGCAAATGAGACTTTATGACCTAATCCCACAGTCTAGTAGTCTTATTGCTAGACTGTGCTGGCAGAATGGCGTGCGCAGTGCAATGTCGCGCCAAACTATTCTTTAGAGTTTCAAGTGTCACTGAACTGATATGGGCAATCGTGTCACTTAACATCAGGCGAGCGACTAGCTCGTCATGTCATTTGGTACCATAAAAAAAAAAAAACAAAAAAAAATTAGAGAACCAGCTGTGCCCCACGGTTTCATCCGCGAGGGAAAAATTTTCCATACTTTTTTTTCTTTCATAAGAACCTTCTCCCAAAAATAATAAAAACAATAAAAAAAGAATTAGCGAAAATGTGGTATCCGTTCACCCGTGATGCGATGACCAAGAGAAATAAATATTCATTTTTATTTTATATATTAAGATATGAGTGAATATGCATTTTATGGGACAACGTGGCATCATCGGTTTTCCTCGGGGTGAGGGTAATGTAGTCCGAAGACCGCATCATCGCTTTTCATCAAGTGAGCATAAATAATGTCAAACGTGGACAATAAATTACATTATACACGCTAGAATTTCATTCGTTCTTTTTCTTAAATGTACGTACTCAGTCCATGCTATAGAACGCTCCTATATTATATGTATGTGACGGTGGCAACGTCCACTTGTAAACTCTATGATCAGCGGGCAGTACCGTAATTTACCCTGTGGTAGCAATTAAATTTATTACAGTGGCAACACCGGTCGCTGTCATCGCTTTCCCACCCATCTGGCTATGAAAAGGGAGCGCTCGGTGTACTACGGATCATTCTTGCTCCAGACACGGCCTGGTGCGCATGCTGATGGCTTATAGTTCTATAGTTTGTCCGCCATGCCTAACCCCCGAGCCTATATATATTGGTCTTTACCTATGAAATTGCCGTTTTGTTTGAAAAAAGTTAAAGTATTTTTTTTTCGAACTCATTTATTTCTTTTATTCAAAGTAATCACCCCTGCAATCAATGCATCTTTGCCAACGCTGTGGCAGTTTATGGATGCCCTTCTTGAAAAAATCAGCAGGACGGGAGACAACAAACTCTTCAAAGGCGTTTTGTACTGCCTCTCGGGAATTAAATTTTTTTCCCGCTAAAAAGTTGTCCAAATTTTGGAAAAAGTAATAGTCGGTAGGCGCAAGATCTGGTGAGTATGGCGGATGAGGGAGAGCTTCCAAACCCAACTCATGCAGCTTAGAGACGGTCTGTTGTGCAGTATGGGGTCGCGCGTTGTCGTGAAGTAGCAGTGGAGACGACCGATTGACCAAAGCTGGTTGCAGACGTGCGAGTTTCGCCATCATTGTGGTCAGTTCTTCAATGTACACATCTGCAGTAATGCTCTCGCCGTTTTGTAAAAAGCTATGATGAATCACACCAGCACTAGACCACCAAACTGTGACCATCACCTTTCTAGGGGTCATTTTTCGTTTTGCACATTGCTTTGGTACCGAACCAGGATCTAACCAACTTGCTGAGCGCTTTCGATTGTCAAAAAGAATCCATTTTTCGTCGCACGTAACAATTCGGTTCAAAATTCCTTCATATCTGTGCCTGTTAAGCAGCGCAAGGCAAGTCTCGACGCGTACGTTGCGCTGGCGATCGTTAAGTTCGTGGGGCACCCATCTATCAAGCTTTTTTATCTTGCCAATCTGTCGCAAATGGACCAATATTGTTTTGATGCTAACATCAAAAGCTGCTGCCAGCTCAGCTGTAGATTGGGATTCATCAGCTTCCACAATCGCCTTTAATTCATCATTGTTGACCAAAGTTTCCGGACGACCACGAGGTTCATTTTTCAAGTCAAAATTCCCAGAACGGAACCGAGGAAACCAATAACGGGTTGTACGTTCGTTTGTACAGTTCTCTCCGTAAACGTCGTTGATGTTACGTGTCGTTTGTGCCGCGTTGGTGCCACGACGGAACTCATATTCCATAATTACACGAAATTTCAAAGTATCCATTATGAGGAAAAATGTTGAAATGTAATGAAAATACAACGCTCATCAATAAACAAAAGACTTATATTGTAAATAGAATGTCATATTTTTAAAACAAAATTAATTTGAATTTAGAATTCATAGCCAATCAATACTTTTTTTTGTTTGAAAAAGTCTGTACTGCAATACGGCAATTTCATAGGTAAAGACCTATTATGTATAAGTGCCGAAAGTACATATGTAATAAAACTTAAATCTAGTTATTATCAAATTACGGGTAATTAACATTCTAAAGAAAAGCTCTGCGACATTGAACATGGCAGGTGTTTTATTACCTGCAAAAAATTTACAAAGCGCTCACTCCCGCGCTGTGTTTAGGGTTAAATATTTACATTTTTTTACATTTTGGCTGTTATCCGGTTGTTTTAAGAGGCATTTTGTTATTGATATTTACCAAATTGCTTTTTGTATAACATGGTCTGAGTTCATAAATTTAAGGAAAAGAACGAATTAAATTCCACCTTGTATGTTAAAATGAACCTAATTTATAATGAAACGAAATTTTAAATGGTTAGGTACCATTCGATTTTAGGGTTCATCCGATGGAAAAGATCTTCCGGTTCATGGTCACAACTTGAGAACCTTAAGTTGTGACCATGAACCGGAAGACGCAACATAGGCCGGCCTCTAGGTGGACGGACAACCTGGTCAAAACCAACTTTGATATAATTTAAGTTTTCCACGATCAAGGGTCCATTTTCACTTCTGCCAAATACCTGGTCAAAACTAAAACTTCAACTGAAAGTAGGTATCTCTTGATCTGATTGCCAAGTTTCGGACCCGGCTAATGGTGTAGAAAATCCGGTTTTCTAGCTTACCTAACTTTTATAAATCAGAATAAGTCGCCTGGAAGTTGGATTAGCAGTTGGAACTAAAAGATGGATGTGAGCCAAATGTTAAATCAAGATTTCATTTTTGATAGTCTAGAATAAAGAATCTTATAAAAGTTACTTGCTCGTTTAAATTACTAATATTTTATAGTTTTAATTTTTTATTAGTTTTAATTATAATTTAATTAGAGATAAAAGTCTGTGTCCAGTATAATTCCTTGAATTGCTACGTTAACAACTATTTCACTTGTTTTCTAACTCGTAAGCATCAAAAAGTTTTTTGTTTTTTTTTTTGGCTCCACATTTTAGTGGTTGTAGCCAGTGTCAAGTAATTGATATTTTCTCATAGAAATTTATTCTTTATTTTCATAGATATTTTTTCATAGTCTAGTCTAGTCGAATCATACTCCTAGTAAAGTGGTGGCAACTTTACCAGAAGCTTAGAAATGTTTTACAATCATTATACCACTTCCCCACACTCATGCCTGTAATTATGTACTAAATGAATAAAATGCTACCAATTTCATGCACTAACACTGAAAACAACACAAGTTTTGGAAAATATTACAATGCGGCGACGCGTCGTATTCGTTTTCCCGCCAAAACTCCTTTAAAAATTGGACATATGTAAATATGTCCAACTTAGTCATATCTTTATGCTTTTTCTCTGCTCAATACGTATTGCTATTTCTTTCTAACAAAAGATAGACTATTCCATCTTTTATTTACATTTGCATCTATTCTTCCCGCAAGTCTAGAGGTTGTTTAAATCACACTGGTTGTTTAAATATGAAATTTTTAACTTGTGCATAAATACAGAAAACTTAAAGAGCAAACCAATTACAAATTCTATATACATAAAATTCAAAGTTCTGACTGACTGACTTATATATCAACGCACAGCTTAAACCGCTGGTGCTATAGACTTGAAATTTAGGGGGTGTGTTCAGTGTAAAGTGTAGGTATTTACTAAGAAAGGGCTTTTCGAAATTCCACCCCTAAAAGTGAAATTGGTGGTTGAATTATCTATGAAAAAAATGTCTTCTTCGTTTCCTATAGTCCACGCGGGTGAAGCCGCGGGCGGAAACTAGTTACACATAAATCCTAAGAAGTGATTTGACCAAAGCTCCGTTGGGATAGCGTCCAGTAAATTGTGTTTAAAATTACACTGGTTACTTAAATTTTATATTTTTAACTTGTGTGTAAATACAGATAAATTAAAGAGTAAACCAACTACCAATATTGTATAAAACAAGAATGTCGAATATATCATGGAATTTTTTTTTAAGTTTTGGCTCTACATCTTTGTGTATTTAGCCAGTATCAAGTAGTTGATAATTTATCAAGTTATCGATATTTCACGCAAATATGTGTCAAGTCACAGTCGAAGTCATCAAGTAAAGTCCATAGTCAAGTCATAGTCAAAGTCACACTCCTAGAAAGTGGTGGCAACTTTACTTGAAGCTTCTATGGAGTTTTGAAAACAACATGAAAAGAAACGTTTCACCATCATTATACCATTTTCCCACACTCACGCCTGTAATCCAGCACTGAACGAATAAAATGCCACCAATTTTATGCACTAACACTGAAAATAACACAAGTTTTGGAAAATAATACAATGCGGAGACGCAATCTTTTTCGCTTTCCCGCCAAAAAATCATGGAAATATTTCAACGAAAAGAGCTTTCTGAAATTCCTAACGTTATTTTAGTTCTGCAAATCTTGAAATCCTCGAGCTTAGCGGATATTGCGTCCTATATCTCTTATTAACATTGACATTGACGAAACGTGTTTTTTTAAACAGCCTTTTGCGTTTCATTTCTTGTTTTTGTTGTAATATATTTGTAACTAGAGGCACGTGGTTATACTCGTAGGTAAATTACCTATATTATTGCGGAAATTTTAATTTTTTATAATTTTTTGTATTATTAACGAGTTTAACATTAAACTCCACTAATTAACTAATGTTTCTCATTTTGTATATTATATTTTAATTTCGTGCCTACCTATAATTCTCATATATTATCTATTTAAACTATTGACTCCAATGATAAAAGGTTTTATAAAAGCTTAGAGGGTGAAAAATATTTTCCTTTGAAACGCTAAAATGTGGGTAATTCTCCCACAAGCTATTTCTATCATATTTATTGTCGTGCAGAAAGCAGAGCGGCGGCGAAAGCGTTCAAAGAGTTATATAATTATAGAGGTCTTTTTTCAATATACGTATGACTATCCTTCGATCGCTTGCAAGCGGACAGATCAAACTTTTTATAAATATATATGACTAGTTGCGCCCCGCGGCTTCACCCGTAAAAAAATATTTTAAGTATTTGCTCATCCCACAGAAAAAAAACACATTTCCGGGATAAAATGCATTAGCTTAGCAGTATTAGCTAGTTTGGTGCCGAATTTCATCCAAATCAATTCAACCGTTTGAGCGTGAAGGAGTAACAAACATACACACATACACAAAAACACACATACACATATACAAACTTTCGCCTTTATAATAATAGTGTGATTTATAGTAGTATAAATATTCATTTTTCATCTAAATTAAAAAAAAAATCTTGTAGAACTTTTTATTCCCATTTGTACCCTAATTGGAAAGGCAAGCTGGATTCAAAATTCCTAGAATAGATGTGTTTGATTATGATTTTTCGGACAAAACACTACAGAGCGGCACATTTTTGTTGACGACTGAAATCGCCGTCATAATGACTGAAGGGTGTAAGTGCAAAGCTCGAATTTATGTGTGAGCAGCATTTTGAATAGGCATCATTTCCTCTCGTTGCGTGAGAAGAATACTGATTTTGTAAAGCTAAGCACATACTTGGTGGTAAGAGTTTTCGTCAAAGTTCGTCAAGGTAGGTACCATCACTTTGCCAGCTATTCTGCCGCCACAGTGAAATTACTGGGAAAACGAGACTTTATGACCTAATCTCACAGTCTAGTAATCTTATTACCAGACTGTGCTGATGTCTTAGAATGACGTGCGTAGGGCAGTGTCACACAATACTCATAAAATTCAAAGTCCTGACTGACTGACTTATATATCAACGCACAGCCTAAACCGCTGGTCCTAGAGACTTGAAATTTGGGGCGTGTGTTCAGTGTAAAGTGTAGGTATTTATTAAGAAAGGGCTTTTTGAAATTTCACCCCTAAGGGTGAAATTGGTGGTTGAATTATCTATGAAAAAAATGTCTTCTTTGTTTCCTATAGTCCACGCGGGCGAAGCCGCGGGCGGAAACTAGTTACACATAAATCCTAAGAAGTGATTTGACCATAGCTCCGTTGGGATCGCGTCCAGTAAATTGTGTTTAAAATTACACTGGTTACTTAAATTTTATATTTTTAACTTGTGTATAAATACAGATAAATTAAAGAGTAAACCAACTACCAATATTGTATAAAACAAAAATATCGAATATATCATGGAATTTTTTTTTTTTTAATTTTTGGCTCTACATCTTTGTGTATTTAGTCAGTGTCAAGTAGTTGATAATTAATGTCATTCCTTAACATTAATAAAAAACATACCTACCATACCACAAAATTAAGTCGACCAACTATTTCATTAATAATGATTATATGTTTTGTTGTATGACCAAAAGTAAATTTTTATCAAAAACCTGTAAAATGTCTAAAATGAAAAACGAATAAGTAGTAAAACGTCCAATAATACAAAAAATTTTGATGATAATCAATTAAAAACTTCAAAATTATTTTTTTATTTTCTATTTCACCTGAATGCTGCTATCTCATTCAAGTAGATCAAAATAATAAGGACTGTGCCAGTTATTGTTGGCTATATAACTACCCAATTAAGATAATATCAGAATTTGGTACACCAAAATCGAACCCGATTAAAAAAATTAATCGATCTTACAAAGAATATGCACTAGGCCTAAAACTAGACGCCTTTGACAGCTTGAAAGCAGAAAGGAATGTTCTGCCTTCCAAATTTGACGAAATTTCACGCCTTATATTAAAATATTGAAGGTGCATATTAATACGATGAAAATAATATGCGTATTTCAAATTCTTTTTTACGTTGCCATAGAATAAGTAATTGAAGGGTTGAGAATAAAAAGGGTTTAACTGTCAAATTGATAGTTTTGAGAAAATTAAAACAGAGAGACTTTAAACTTCAACGGCGTCATTTGAATGTATAGTGTTTATAAGGTAAAACAAAAAGTTTATGTAAGTTTCAGTTGCTTGAAAATGTTTTAATTCTATTTTAAAATACTAAATATAGGTACTAATTCATACAATTACTGTAAAAATATAATAAAATAAATATAATAATGTTTTTATGCTAAGCGAACTGTATTCTTGTGACAGATAAACCGTTTTTAGACTCATAATCTCGAGATGTAAGTCTCATTTCGGTACTTGAGAATGTATTATTGTAGATAATTTCACGCTGAATCCAACGATACCCATAAGTCAATTTAAAAAAAAAATCAGTTAAAACCTTTTTGTTCTCACCCCTTCGATTAACAGGGAGAGCAGTCTGTGCATCAAACTGCGACTTTTCTGTGTAGCTATATATTGGTAGGTATAATATAATCCCGTACAGGACTCCCAAAAAAGAGGAGGCATGATATAGGTTTTAAACAAATCTTGAGGAAAATTTGTTACAGCTTTTACAATTTATAGTTATTTTGTAAGATTATCTGTATTTTAGAACTATTCATAACTATTTCTGTACAGCCAATAGTGATGTCTAGAACCTCTTTCACTTATTTGTGATTAAAAAGTAAAATGGCCCCGCAGTCTTATTTATAATCTCATATAAAACAATTTCATTGAAAATGTTCTTATAGGTTTTTTGACCAAATATAAATGTATCCCATGTTTGATTAGAATAATAATGTAAAGATATGGATCATAAACGACCCTTAAAGTGAATAAATAAACACAAATACACACAGATATATCAATGCCTATATATCAAAATATTAACTCTAATGCCGAGTAAGTCCATTCATCAAAATGCATGGGAAAACGAAATATGTTTCGGTTTTCCTCTATAAAGCTGTAAATACAACCGTTGAGATAGGTAAATATTGTAAAACTATGAATAGAACAGATGTTATATATTAGGTCTTTACCTATGAAATTGCCGTTTTGTTTGAAAAAAGTTAAAGTATTTTTTTTTCGAACTTATTTATTTCTTTTATTCAAAGTAATCATCCCTGCAATCAATGCATCTTTGCCAACGCTGTGGCAGTTTATAGATGCCCTTCTTGAAAAAATCAGCAGGACGGGAGACAACAAACTCTTCAAAGGCGTTTTGTACTGCCTCTCGGGAATTGAATTTTTTTCCCGCTAAAAAGTTGTCCAAATTTTGGAAAAAGTAATAGTCGGTAGGCGCAAGATCTGGTGAGTATGGCGGATGAGGGAGAGCTTCCAAACCCAACTCATGCAGCTTAGAGACGGTCTGTTGTGCAGTATGGGGTCGCGCGTTGTCGTGAAGTAGCAGTGGAGACGACCGATTGACCAAAGCTGGTTGCAGACGTGCGAGTTTCGCCATCATTGTGGTCAGTTTTTCAATGTACACATCTGCAGTAATGCTCTCGCCGTTTTGTAAAAGGCTATGATGAATCACACCAGCACTAGACCACCAAACTGTGACCATCACCTTTCTAGGGGTCATTTTTCGTTTTGCACATTGCTTTGGTACCGAACCAGGATCTAACCAACTTGCTGAGCGCTTTCAATTGTCAAAAAGAATCCATTTTTCGTCGCACGTAACAATTCGGTTCAAAATTCCTTCATTTCTGTGCCTGTTAAGCAGCGCAAGGCAAGTCTCGACGCGTACGTTGCGCTGGCGATCGTTAAGTTCGTGGGGCACCCATCTATCAAGCTTTTTTATCTTGCCAATCTGTCGCAAATGGACCAATATTGTTTTGATGCTAACATCAAAAGCTGCTGCCAGCTCAGCTGTAGATTGAGATTCATCAGCTTCCACAATCGCCTTTAATTCATCATTGTTGACCAAAGTTTCCGGACGACCACGAGGTTCATTTTTCAAGTCAAAATTCCCAGAACGGAACCGAGCAAACCAATAACGGGTTGTACATTCGTTTGTACAGTTCTCTCCGTAAACGTCGTTGATGTTACGTGTCGTTTGTGCCGCGTTGGTGCCACGACGGAACTCATATTCCATAATTACACGAAATTTCAAAGTATCCATTATGAGGAAAAATGTTGAAATGTAATGAAAATACAACGCTAATCAATAAACTAAAGACTTATATTGTAAATAGAATGTCATATTTTTAAAACAAAATTAATTTGAATTTAGAATTCATAGCCAATCAAAACTTGTTTTTGTTTGAAAAAGTCTGTACTGCAATACGGCAATTTCATAGGTAAAGACCTATTATTTTAAGATTAATACTAAAAATGAATATTTTACAATGTCTTAATTATTTAGTGTTATTAATTTTTTTTTTCTTTCCATCTCATTTTATTTCAATTGTGTAGATTTTAAGTACATATGAACGTTTGTGTTTTGCAAGTCATCTTCCCCTAGCATTAAATTGGTTTAAACTGTTTATTTACCTGATGATAATGTTGTGGGCTGCATTGTTATTGATCTTACAATTTTTATATTTTAGCTTAATATTTATATGAGCTAAAATATATATATATTTACTATTCCTAATAAATAATATAAATAACAACGCTCAACGATCACATACATAGATCCTGGACCCTAACTAGGATTCCTTGGGTCTAAAGACCCAGGAACTACGTGGACTATGGACGCACAGCACCCAGACTCAGAACAAGTATTTGCGCTTTTTTCTGTGTACAAATAATTGTCCCGCCGCGGGAATTGAACCCGCCACCTCCGGGTTATGAGCCGACCTGCTCAACCACTACACCACAGAGGCTGTCATATTATTATCCTATTAATATTATAAATGTGAAAGTTTGTGAGCATGAATGTATGGATGTATGGATAAATGTTTGTAATTCTCTCATGCAAAAACTTCTAAATGGATTTGGATGAAATTTGGAAAACCGATAGATTATGACTTGAATTAGCACATAGGATACTTTTTATCCCGATAGTATGATCCCGTGGGACAATTATCAAACACCACGAGGGCGATGCCGCGGGCTTTTTACGCAAAACCTACTGAACGGATAATTAAAAAAATAAAAAAATACTTTTATTTGCGGGTGAAAACACGGGGCGCAGTGAGTTTAACATAAAGTATTACTCCGACGTTTGTATTTTATGGATTGCCAGCATAATACGCTGCAAGGATCTCTAATTTAAGCGCCACGGTGTACAGTTAGATCTAAGATAACGAAGTTGGCGTCTTTATTCTTCAGATCTTTGGCAGACTGCCTTGCTGATAGTTTCATTTAGATTAGACCTTTATTTTAAAGTTTTTTTTTTCTCTATTAGTAGCCAGACAATTTATTTATTTAATCAGTAAATTTTACGTAAAATAAATTATACTGAGTTATTAAAATCGTTTCATAATTGGCGAAATTATCGATGAAGATACATAAAAAATATACAAACGAACATAGTACCTTCTCCTTTTAGGGAGTGGGTTAAAAATCATTAGTCTAATCCAAATTACGTCCACGGCGGATCTAGTTACTGTCAAGCCAAAGGCATATTCCAGTAAAGCGTAAGGTACTTAAGTCTGTGTTTCGAAGGAGAAAATTTCACTGAATCCGGGTGTAGTCGGATTTATGTAGAGAACACAAAAGTGTTTTTTTTAGGTTTTGTGCTATTTTGCTTTTTATTCATGCTTTACGAAAACTCACAAAAAAACTCGCTCACGAAAAATCACGAATACTTAACGGTTAATCATCTTATAGCAGCTAGGTGATCATGCAACTTTTTTTTTTTTACATTTTGGCTTCACACTTGTGTGTATTTAGCCAGTGTCAAGTAATTGACAATTTATCAAGTTAATGATATTTCACGCAAATATATGTCAAGTTGAAGTCATCAAGTCAAGTCATAGTCTTTATCAAGTTAATGATATTACACGCAAATATGTGTCAAGTCACAGTCGAAGTCATCAAGTCAAGTCATAGTCAAGTCCTAGTCTAGTCAAAGTCATACTCCTAGTAAAGTGGTGGCAACTTTACTTGAAGCTTCTATGGAGTTTTGGAAACAACACGAAAAGAAACGTTTCACCATTATTATATCATTTTCCCACACTCACGCCTATAATCCAGCACTTAACGAATAGAATGCCACCAATTTTATGCACTAACACTGAAAATAACACAAGCTTTGGAAAATAATACAATGCGGTGACGCAATCTTTTTCGCTTTCCCGCCAAAACTCGATCATGCAACTTAATTGCAACAAAAAGAATCCGAAATTTGTATGGATTTTATAGTGCAATACGTATGTTGGTGACGACCAAGCTTAGGTGTTTCCGGAAAATAAAACTGTGCGAAATATAAAGGAGCGGCAGAGTTGGCGAAAAATATATTAAAAAGTAAAAAAAAATACATGAACTAAACAGACATTTTTTCTCACTTCATGACACAACGTTCTTAAAAAACTAAATATAAAGCAACCAAAGGAAGCCCAATGCTTCCTCCGTGTGACCTCCGTGTCGCTTACAACGTAGTTTATGCACATAGTTACTAAGAAAATTTTCAATTCAGGAATGAAGTTACTCTTATTGCATTGCAATCAAAGTTATGTAATCACCCCCCAAATATAAACAAGCTTTGAAATTTATACTGAACCGTTCACCAAAAAACTAAACTTACTTGCCAAGATGTTATCTTTGACCGCTAAGATTTATCCTCTAAACATGTTTATAGCGCCTAAAAATAGTTGTACACTCGACTGAATGAATCACAGCTCACCTTTTGGTGTTCTTTTCTTCTTTCAGGTGATAATTTTGCAAAGTGAATCAATGCGAGCAGTTGAACATTTTTTTAATTCCTTAATTGGTAGAGTTTGTATTTTTTTTGGGATGAATGTAGTCCTAAATTAATTTGAAATCTAAAACCTTTATAAAAAAGCTCAATCTTGGCAAAATTGCCTATACAACTATTTTCTTTGTAGCTGACAAGAAAAAGTAGCATCTTTTTCTGATTGTTCAATAGTTCCACCCCCTCTGGGTCTAGATTGAAAATCAGCGCTGTCTGCGATGACCAGCAATATGCTGAGCCGACGCCCATTCGATACTAGTTTTTTTATTCGTTATGTACATATTATGTATAACCTGATTTTGCACTTCAATTTTTGGCAAGCATTGAATAAATATCTTTCTATTTCTATTTTCTAAGCATGTTCTCAATTGAAGGGATGAGATCAAGAAGGCCTTAACTGTTTTTTTTTTTTTCACAAAATGACTTATTGATATCGTTGGATTTGGCGTGATACAATAATACATTATCAAAATACCAAATAGAGTTTTGGCGGGAACGCGAAAAAGATTGCGTCACCGCATTGTATTATTTTCCAAAACTTGTGTTATTTTCAGTGTTAGTGCATAAAATTGGTGGCATTATATTCGTTAAGTGCTGGATTACAGGCGTGAGTGTGGGAAAATGGTATAGTGATGGTGAAACGTTTCTTTTCGTGTTGTTTTCAAAACTCCATAGAAGCTTCAAGTAAAGTTGCCACCATTTTACTAGGAGTATGACTTTGACTAGACTATGACTTGACTTGATGACTTCGACTGTGACTTGACACATATTTGCGTGAAATATCATTAACTTGATAAATTATTAATTACTTGACACTGGCTAAATACACAATAGGGTGGAGCCAAAACATAAAAAAACCCAAAATGAGGCTTGAATCTCGAAATTGTCAGTCAATTTTTTTTTTATCCTTAAAATATATTTGTAATGTAACGCTGTAAGAATCCCAAAAAATATCATCATAAATTAAGGCGATCGATGTCAGTTTAACCCCTAAATTGACCCGTTATATCCATAAACTCGTGAGTGCATTTAACCAAACAATGTATAATACTTAGACGTGTTCCAACAAAATATTATTTAGTTGGGCTTAAATTTTGTGGACTGAACTATCCCAGTCGACCATCTGTGTATGCTTGATCATTTAACGACCGCTAACAAACGCTTAAAAGTTTTTATTCCATAATTATTGCTTTAAGCGGTAGTAAAGCAGGATCTTGAAGGTACTTATCTTAATCTTAGAGTTTACGTATTTTAAGAGTTTTAAATAATCTTGGTTTATTTATTAATGCTATCGTTGAAAGTGTTTAAAATTGGATGCGGCGGCGATGAAGCCAGCTATAACACCAAATCAATTCAAATTTTAAATTATGTCGTGTTGAAATGTAATGTTACTTAAGCACCTATTTACGTATTTATATTTATGTTACTATACCTACATTATTTAAAGTGACGACGAATGTACTTGTATAGAATTCTTTAAGTCTAACTATGTTCTCATGGAAGTGACTTTTTTTGTCTTATTTGAGAATAAATTTCTTTAAGCCTATCAAGCTCTTGGTTTTTCTACCAGAATAACTAAGAAATCCGTTGCAACGTAGAGTGAGAGTAGAGTGACTGCTAAGTGACATTGCAGGTCCATTCAAATATTTTGTTGGCTGGCAACAGATAACGAAAATCATTCCAAATGACATATCTTGTATTGACCCTGCGGTCCCGGTAGTGTGAGAAATTCTGGTTTAAGATCTTTATTTCTCAAAAGAATACTAATAACTTATATGAGAAATACAGGGTAGACATAAAACTAATTACTTTTCTGTCATAAAGGTGGGTACTTCAAACTAATTGCACTATTATATATAGTATATATGTAGCATTGCATATGGGAACAGACCGTACCTATAAAACCTAACATTTACAAAATTGACAAAACCGTAGGTACCAATAAGCGTAGGTCCTTAGTGAACTAACTTAATAAAGCGCATATTTATAAACAATATTAAAGAACTAAAATAAAACAATAGAATCAAAAATTGAATTAGGATTTTTGCCTTAAAATAATCTAAATCATACTAATAGAGAAATATTATTACGATTTTATTGCAGTAAAAAATTGAGATTGAGAATAAGATCTTGAGAACTGAAACAGAAATTGAGAAAAGGACCACTCCATCTCTTCCCGTAGATGCCGTGAGAGCCTGCTAAGAGAATACCCAAAGAATGACCAGCAGCATTTTCCTCGGTACATTAAAACCTACTGCGACCACCAAGCCGCCTCCCAAGCGTGGTGGTTATGGCATACCCTCCCCATGATAAGCGTCCAAAGTGGCGTTTTAGGGGAAAGCCGTGTTCAGCAGTCGAGGTCTGCTGGCTGTTGACGTCATTGTTTTTATTAAGACACCAAATAAAATTATCAATATAATTCTATATTAATATACATAGTTCACATATTAACTTTTGATTAAATTAGGTAAATATATATAGGTATTTGCGCTACGAATTGTGATACCTAACGCTACAATAACGATTTGACAATAAACAATTTGTAATTCTATATGCTTAGAACAATAACTTAATTTTAAGTACGCAATGTAATTTTGCTAAAAATAGCACTTAAACTTGCCAGAAATTTTTGGAATAAATCTTTTGTTTGACTTTGACTTAACGAGATTTTTTTATTACTAACTAGCTGCGCCCAGCGGTTTCATCCGCGTGGTAAATTTTTTCTAACTTAGTTTTTTCTTTTATAAGAACCTTCTAGTGACAATAATAAACACAACAAAACAAGAATATGCAAAAATGTTCCATCCGTTCAAACGCGATGCTATGACCAAAGATGCTATGACTAGATGGTAGGACTTTTCTGCAAAGTTCGTCTAGGTACCACCGCTTTGCCAGTTATTCTGCCGCCAAGCAGTAGTGCGCAAGCACTACTGTGTTCCGGTTTGAAGGGAACTGTAGCTAGTGAAATTACTGGGCAAATGAGACTTTATGACCTGATCTCACAGTCTAGTAATCTTGTTACTCGATTGTGTTGATGTCTCAGGATGACGTGCGCAGTGCAGTGTCACGCGAAATTCTATACTTTAGAGTTTCGAGTGACACTGCAACTAATATGGGCAGCCGTGTCGCTTAACATCAGGCGAACGGTTAGCTCGTCGCGTCACCCCTTAACATAAAAAAAAAATATAATTATAATTATATAAAGATTTATTAGGCTAATCATTAATAATATTTATTTACAAGCAGCAATCCGAAATTTTAACAATAATTTATGACTTTGTCGGAAACCTCATCGTTTTCCGGGATTAAAAGTAAGTAATCGTTACTTCGTAAGAAATACATACAAATTTCCCATATTTATTATTTTAGTGGGTGTAAGATTACCCGCTAACATTAACTTGATCTATCGGAATAATAAATATACAAAACATTTTCATACCCTTAACTCAATGGACTGCTCGTAAACGGATTAGTGATTTTCCTGTTACTAGGAAGTTTCTACTGTTTGCAAGGTCGAGTAATGAAAAAAATTATCGAGTGGGCAGTAACTGATCCAACCTGCCTTCGTATTTTTTTTTTACCTTTGTGTAAAATAAAAATTCTGCTCAGGATTTCAAAGATACAACAAAGTAAATGTTATCAAAATTCACCCAGTTTTTCGTGATCAATTTTCACACATATATGAATTAAAAAACAAACTTTTTGGTCATACTTCTTTGATAAAATATACAGTAAAAATAAAAGAAAATATTTTTTTCTAAATTTACTTTCTGTCGTGCACAAATTTTATTTTTAATATTGAGTAAAAGTAAAAAACGCATGCAGCAAAATTCGTTTGATCTAGAATTAAAATGATGTATTTTGTACGGACCTGAGACTAATATCTAAAAATGGCTAAAAGCTAAAATCACAATGTAGAAGTTTGTCTATTATCCAAAAAATACTAAGAATTTACTTTATTATCATCTGTGGTAATGTGATTTTCTGCATAAAGTCACTAATTGCAGCCCTAAAATTGTCTTTCATATCTAATGCTGTCTCCTACACTTTCATGGCCAGTTCGCAAGCTCTATATAGATTTCACCCCTCTAAGATATTTCTGTCTCCCTCGCTCACTGACAAACCCCAGTGCGTTTTCGTTCCTCCCCTACGCTGGACGTTCAACCGTTTCGAACGCGCGCGAGTTTTCGATTCAAATTTCTGAATTACGAATGCGAAGTGATTTTGACAGTTTTTTGGTTTTAGTGTGACCTTTGTTATTATTAAGATCTAGTGATGTAGTTGAAGTTTTTTTGGGCGTACGAAATAAATTGTTACTGAAATTATTGTGGTTTAGTGACAGTTTTTTTTGAAGATCTTTGAAGAACTTGTGGATGAGTCAAGGTAAATGTTTCTTTTTTAATATTTCAGGGTAGAATTCTTATTTATCTCACTTGTGTTTTTGATATTAATATTGATACTCATCAGAGATAATAATAAAAAAGATAAAATACAGTTAACAATTAGTGTCCGTTTTCAGGATTTCAAAACATATTTGTTTTAAAGAATGTTTAATGTTTATTTTTTGTATCAAATAAAATTATTCTTGAAACTGATTTAACATTTTAAATAATTAATAAATAAATTTGTAACCAATAAAAAAAAATCAAAAATATATGTTCAAATAAATAAAAAAAACTTGGATGTTAGAAACAAATTTACAAAATGTAACAATAATTATTATGTGTAAAGGAGAGGTTTTGATTAATAAAACTGCTAAAATTGATGTATTTAAATCAGCCCATATATCCTTTTTGACTTTGCCTTTTTAATGGGACTTTTTGAACTCTCGACCATAATCCCAAATAACGTTCCATTTCCAAACTAACCTCAGAATAAACTTATTGACATAATATTGAACATGATTAACATTAATAATAAACTATTTAAAGTTTTCCTAGAAAGTTTTGATTTAATACAAGCTGAATAACTAAACTAATTTGAATCAAAACATTCTATAATTACGAGTATAATCAAGTTATGTTAAGAAGTAATTTACTGAAATTTCATGCTTTGTCGTAAGTTACGTAATTTAGGGCTTTCATTGAAATCTCTTTAAATTTTTACTGTTCTTCATAACATTTTTTCACCTACGGGATTTTTACCGAAATTTGATACATTTGTGAGTTCGTGATACCTGCAACAAACTAACTAAATACGGGGCATAATTATTAATAATTATATAGAGTAAATATAGGTATTTACTTGGCTAGTACACCTTCAATCACATCGTTACTTCGCATCGGATGAGAATGTGGTCAAATTCGTCGACTTTGCTAGAATTTTAATTTTGAAAAAGTAATTGTACTGAAATATCGGGAACTCAGAAATGATTCCAATCATGGTTAAGATCTCTTTAAATCATTAAAAATGGTTGTAATAAATACAAAAAATACGAGTGTACGAGTGAAACGCCATCTATCGGCCGGTGTAACTTTGTTTTTGCTTCGTTTAATGTTAATGTCGCCTTTTGTCTTGACAATTTAATTGTCTTGACAATTTAAAGTAATTTTTTCGGACATACCAACATAATAATACAAATTTTATCTTTGTTGCGTTAGCTTGATAAAATTATATCAATCATCGTCACAACCGTTTTAATTTTCTCCCCGAACCTTACCGTTATTGCGTAACCCATCTTATAAAACACTTACTTGATTTGAGAGCATTCAATAATGTTTGAAGCTATCGAGGGTTGATTTTAAGCCTATATTTCGTTACAGCGAACATTAAAACAAAAAAAACCGAGTGAACTAAAACTCCTTTAGTTTACTAGGTGGTAGGACTTTTCTGCTAAGTTCGTCTAGGTAGGTACTAGGTAGGCTTTGCCAGTTATTCTGCCGCCAAGCAGTAGTGCGCAAGCAGTACTGTGTTCCGGTTTGAAGGGCACTGTAGCTAGTGAAATTACTGGGCAAATGAGACTTAATGATCTGATCTCACAGTCGAGTAATCTTATTACCAGACTGTGGTGATGTCTCAGGATGATGTGCGCAGTGCAGTGTCACGCCAAACTTTATATTTTGGAGTTCCGAGTGACACTGTTCTGTTATGGGCAGCCGTGTCGCTGAACATCAGGTGAACGACTAGCTCGTCACATCATTCACTAACATAAAAAAAAAAGCTCCATCTATCGGCCGGTATAACTTTATTTTCCCTTTATTTGTGTAATGATTTGGTGTTTGTTCTGTGTCTGGGTGTAGTAGTAAGTATCTGAGTATTGTATCAGTTATCTGGTTCCCATAATACCAGCTTTGCTTAATATGGGGCTAGATGGCGTTGTGTGAGATGTCCACACATATTAATATTATTATATAGTTTTATCACAATACCTACTTAATTTTGACATCTCATATCTGCAAAATGCATAATTTAACAACTCACTAAGCTTCGACAGACTCTGTAAAGTAGGTCGGCTCATAGCCCGGAGGCGGCGGGTTTGATTCCCGCGGCAGGACAAGAATTTGTGCACAGAAAAAAAAGCGCAAACACTTGTCTGAGTCTGGGTCTTGTGGGACCATGGTCCTTGTAGTTCCAGGGTCCCTAGACACAGATAATCGTAGTTAGAGTGGACGCCCAACGCTCAACGATCACTTACATAGATCCTCGGATCTATGTATGTGATCTTGGGCTAACGCCCATTATATATATTATGTATTATTAATTTCAAGGCTTTGTAATTAATAATTATGGCATCACTGATGCACTACATTTTCCAACACAAGCTTCCATGAGTTGTGTACTAAAAAATTCACATTTTTATGTACGTTTACCGTTTTTACGGGAGAATAAACACTTACGCATTATGGTCTTATGGGAAATTACGGTAACCGAGTACATATTTTCCGGGCCATCACAGGAAAATTGGATAGCCCTCAAGATGTTTTATTTATGAGATATATGATGATTTTGATGTTTATTTATGTTGCGGTTGCGGTGGTATCTTTTTTGATGAGCTGGTTTACAAGCCTGTGTATTACGTTTTTTTATGAATTAGTTTACTTTTGGCTAATAACTTATTTTCATGTATATTTCATATTACCTACTTTTAAGTAGATAAGCAATATTCGCACTTAGTACATTATATTGACGGGCGTGTATTATTATTATTATTATTTAGGTTAAGGAATGACGTGACGAGCTAGCCGTTCGCCTGATGTTAAACGACACGGCTGTCCATATCAGCTGCAGTGTCACTCGGAACTCTACAGTATAGAGGTTCGCGTGACACTGCACTGCGCACGTCATCCAGAGACATCAGCACAATCTAGTAATAATATTACTAAACTGTGAGATCAGATCATGAAGTCTCATTTGCCCAGTAATTTCACTAGCTACAGTGCCCTTCAAACCGGAACACAGCAGTGATTGCGCACTACTGCTTGGCGGCAGAATAACTGGCAAAGCGGTGGTACCCACCTAGACGAACCTTGCAATACAGTCCTACCACCTAGTAAATTTTCCCTAATTACTACAATAATATAACAACTACTAGTAAATATAACGTACACCACATACTAAAAAACGAGTGTACTTTAAACCACACGACTGAAGTAAAACTTCTTCAGTTTAGCTCCATTTGTCGGCCAGCATAACTTTGCTTTTGCTTTATTTAATGTTAATGTCGCCATCTTGACAATTGTACATTGTCAAGATAGCGTTTCTTCCATCGCACCCCTGGCCACCGCAAAAATGCTCATCCACATAATTATTGAGTCATGAAAATTGCATGCGACTCGATTCATGCGTTCTTTCTTGCCGTACACCTGCAAAATGTGGAATGAGCTCCCGCCAGCGATCTTTCCGCAGAGTTACAGTGTGAAGTACTTTAAAAGGTGGGTTAAAAGAGTCCTACAGGGTAAGCAATGCATTGGTGACGCCTCCTCCGGTGTTACAGATGTCCATAGGGTACGGTGACCACATCCCATCAGGTGGACCGTATGCTTGTTTGCTCCTTTTAACATAAAAAAAATTTCATTTTACCGGAAATACTAACATAATAATACACATTTTTAACTTTGTTATGTTGGCAATTGAGATCTATGTGCACCAACTTCCGTTTGCCTTGCATTCAGCAGCTTACTCCCCAAGTCAAGAGTGCGTAAAAAAGGTTCAACAAAAAAAAATTGGACTATATACTGGCCGCGATGACTTATAGGCAGTCCAAATGCTCTAGCCTACTCCATTAGGAAGCGCACCCTACACACTGGCAGCATTGCCTCATTGAATAGCAAAGTGGTCATTTTGGTTACGCAAATAATACTTAAATAATTATTTTAACGTTGCAAAAAAAAAATATTAACTAAAAATTTTGGGTATGCACTTGCGCAAGTGCCGTTTTTTGCGCTGTGATTATACTTTTCGGAAGGGACCAAAATTTTTTACAGCGATGTTTTGGGTTCGATATCTTATTATTGATATAGGTACGATTCGATAGTACCTATACAATAATAAGACTTACACCTACACTATGATTTTTGTAGCAGGAAACTAGAAAAAATGTCGTAAATATAATAAGATATAGAACTGACATACTAAAATAACCACTAAGGCATACCAATGTATATAATAATCACGATAAATGCGATTTCAAGCAGGTAGCAATAATTATTCACGCAGGCGTGGTTTTTGGCAGGCTTGACGTTTAGATACTATCCATCAAATAACCAGTTTGCCAAGAAGTTATGTAAAACACGAAAGCGGGTCCGCGGATACGCCCGCAATTTGTTCAATTTCCTGCGAGAACTTGGCTTTTTTGTTTAGAAAAGGTGGGTTTTTAGGTAGAAAACCTACTGGTTTCCTACCTTAAAACCAGGAGAGCCGTACTTATGCTAAAGTCAAAGTCAAAGTCAAAGTCAAAAGATTTATTGCAAATAGGCTAATTTTAGCACTAAGTCAAAATTATATTAGGTACTTAAAATTAAGTTATTTCACTAAGCGTATAAAATTACAAAGTGCTTATTGTAAAATAATATATAGCAAGCCCATTACAATATATGAGTTAGAAAAAATCACGTTATATAAACATTTTGCTGCTATTTAATTGGTCAAATGTAGTATGTTATACTAGTAGGCTATAAATTGATCGGCCACGAGTTCCACTAGTCTTTGTCTAACAACTTGCACAAATAACACAAACCAAAGGAAAGAAAAAAAAAACCTCAAATAATTAAAAATACCATTAGATAGCGGTGCTGAAATATGCATAGGATGTTGGTCTACCAAGTTTTATAATTCTCAGAATAGATTTCTACAAGGCCAATCGATCGCTCGTTTGTTACGAGGTCTGAATACTTTGAATCCAGCGTAACATATGAGTTATATTGATATCGTCGCAAATGATCAATCAAATAAATACGATAGTTTTAAAAGCTTAGACCTATTATAGATGACTATTAAAATCAGGGATGTTACGAGCTTCGGTTCCGATTCCGAAAAGTCGGAACTTCAGATTGATATAATACTTTCGACTTCGGTTTCGATACTTTCGAACCGGTGGTTATATCGGAGGTTGAAGCACGGCGATGGAAATTATTTACTAAGAAATCAGAAATTAAGGAGGCTGATTAATGTTTGTCATATTTTATTTTATTTTATTATACCTGCCCTTAACTAGCACGTCTTTCTTTTGCCTCCGCCTCCGACTCCGGTACCGATTCCAACTCCGAGAAACCAAGTTCGAAACATCCGACTTTTTTTTTAGTAATGTTGTAAATATGTAAATTTGTAAAGTTAATGTTATACGTAAATTAACAGTTACAACACCTTACCGTTACTGCTGTCTAAAATTTCACATGCAAGTAGTCAAAAGTATAAGAAATTAGACGTAGGATCTAGTAACAGATGGACACAATGTTGTATGGCTTTCCAGACGCCTAGTTGAGCTGACACGCGACCAAAAGGCTGGCACATACCTCGGCCAACAAATTAGCCTAGCTATTCAACGAAGAAATGTTGCCAGCTTTTTGGGTACGCTTCCCGCAGAAGCTGATCTTAATTCTAAGTTATATTTATGACCCCTTTTTAACTACAATATTGCTTTTTCTCTAACAATTAAATAAAATAATACTATACGAACCCACTGCCCCTGGGTTACAAGACAACCTGCTCAACCACCACACCACAGAGGCTGTCATATATAAATTAATTAGAGCCAATGTTAATTAAAAGTTTTATAAATTTAATAAGTAGCGTAGTAATTATATTCAATTTTTTTTATACTAATGATCAAAATGTTTCTGATAACACCGAACATGATAATAATTTGATTAAATCAATTTTATGAAATGACCAACTGTTATTTTATGAGAACAGTGTTAAAGGTGCAGCGATCAATAAAATAATAACATTTGTGACTACAGAACACAAAGTTATTTTTTCTCAAAAAAAAACATAAATATAAAGGCTACGGGATAGGCATGGCGGACAAACTTTAGAACTTAAATAGGCCTAGGAGCAAGAATGATCCGTAGTACACCGAGCGCTCCCTTTATATAGCCAGATGGGTGGGGCAGTTATGACAGTTACCGGTGTTGCCACTGTAATAAACTTAAATGCTACCACAGGGTAAATTACGGTACTGCCCACTGCGCATAGAGTTTACAAATGGACGTTGCCGCCGGCAAATATTAAAAATCCTGTCGAAAAATCCTGAAAACTAAAGCTGAATATCCTTACAACACGATACACAACACATGGTATACACAAACAAGACGGGCATATACAGCCGCTGTCAAGGAGAATGCATTCATACTGCGTCGTTTACAAACAGTATCATCCCACTTATTCGTCCTCGGTCGTCAGCTCAATACTTGATGTTGGAAAACGAGCCTTCTCACAGGAAGATATAGTCCATAATCCACTACGCTGACTAAGTACGGGTTGGTGCATGACACAACGTGTTCTTGAGTTTTGTTATTCTTGAACGAGTCCCGATCATATAGATAATAGCACGGTTGGTAGTAGCACTGCCCTCTGAACTGTAGGTTGTGGATTTGATTCCAAACATTTGTGTAATGAAGATCGATGTTTTTTCCGTGTTGTGTATCAGTTACCTGGTTCCCATAGTACAAGCTTTGCTTAGTTTGGGGCTAGATGGCGCTGTGTGAAATGATCACAAATATTTATATATTTATTTTATATTTATTAATTAAGTAAGTGGTTCTACTCTACAGTGCATGTGATAGCACATTTGAATGGCCCTATAGCTCAGTTGGTAGTAACCCTGCCTTCTGAACTGTAGGTTGTCGGTTCGATTCTCACCCAGGACGAACATTTGTGTGATGAAGATATTTGTTCTGTGTCTGGGTATTATACATTCGACGTTACATGCTCAAGATTTAAGAACACTATGTAGTTTCACTTCTCAATGTACTAGGCGTCACATACATTTTAGAGCTGTGGATATAAAACACAGATTAAAAATAATCCTAAATAAGTTCCTGAACACTACCTACACGTCAGCGACGGCAGCGCCCTCCTTGTCAAACTTCATTCCTTTCTTATGTGCAGGCGTCGCAACATCAAATTTTTATAAAATCTCTGTTGTTTCGATTTTATTCGTGATAAAGTTGTTTTAAAAGTGTTATTATGGGGGAAAAGAAAAAGGAGTATCATAATTCCAAAATACAGCGAAATATTCAACGCTTAGAACGAAAGTTGCGCAACTCGTCAACAAGTTCGGATGATGAAGGTTAGTAAAAATTCTTAGTCAGCAATTATCTTATTGTAATGTTCCTATTTTCAATTTGTTTTTTTACTTGATATAAACACCTATGTTGGAATTACAAATCCTTTAATTTCCCGTTTTTATCTTAATAAATCTAATATTTTGTTGTCTAAGTACCCACATATCGGTATTTTTTTTGTGTGTTTCATGTTTGTGGCACAGCGGGATAATTGTGATTATTTATTTCTATTTTAATACTGCCGTAGTATCGGTAATACTCATAAGGTAGGTTTCTTAGGAGATTAAAATTTGAACTCATCCCATATTCATATACGGTGCGCGTTATACTCCGTGACATGAGAGCACGGTTGATAACAAAACAGTCTAGTGGCGTAACGTGATTACGTACAATGACTTTAAAAGCTTACTGCATACAGCAGCTTGTCTAATATACAGTCTAGTGGCGTAACGTGAGTACGTACAATGGCTGATATGACAAGAATATAATTATGGCTCAACTGCAAGGGCCATTTTTAGTTTCCGTCTTTAAAGAACACTGTCGTTGAGATCGTGGTCACGAGAACCACGGCTTTTGTCCTCCCGCTCGGAACGGTCAGACGATGATTACCAATTAAGATCGTGCGTAAATTCCCCTGTGGGGCCCTTCCGAATGTATCTGTTGACGGGGTAAATGGATCTGACTTGCCTGCTCAAGACCCATGCCCAAGCACAAGCGATGCATACATTATGGCAGCAAAAGTGTTAACCACCAAAAATATTGGATGCACTGGGAGATCTTATAGGAAAAGAAGAGATATTAGAACCTTATATTTACGAAGAGGTAGCTAAACATTGGGGCAGGGTTCTAATAGAGGGAATGACAAAGTAAAAATTACGATAATAAAGAAAATGTTATTTCCTGAAAGTTAAACTTATCGAAAGCACCTAAACTCAATCTAGAGATTTTAACTGTTTTGAGTGACAGTATAAAGCACTGAGATAAACTATTAGAATTTAGCGGCTTCATTGATAAAAGAAGACTGATCGAAGGCAGAAATTTTAAAAGGCTATCTGATGTTAGCCAGATTTTTTCTTGATTTGTATACTGAGAATACAAAACATAGACGGAAACTTATAACTACATCACTATATAATAAATTCAATACACCTATTACTGACGTAAATAGGGGCACGTGCTAGTACGGCGCTGACCGCGGAAAAAAAAAAAAAAAAAAAAAAAATTAAAAAAAATTGCAACGAAAACAGCCCAAAAAACTGGCCTTCAAATCAAACGCAATATGCTTAGCGCTCCATCCTCATTGCGGCAACAAGTAAACTGGAAAGGCCCAGTCAATATCAACCGACCAAGGCCACATAGACCAGGTTGGCAGAAACCGAGGTACCCTACCAACTAAGGGTTCACAGCCCAGCAGGACCACCTGCGTACGAATCGCGCACCCCTGGCACCGAAAACGGGACTACAGACCCCGCAGGAACCAATAGAGGTAATTCTCCACTCTGGTAGATTACACCACTTCGTTACCTACTGGGAAACGATAACTAACGACTGTAGTTTTGGATTGTGTAAAGGGCTTCAAAATTCCTTTGATAAGCCATCATATTCAAACTATCGTACCAGCTGACCCAAAGTTCAGTAAAATTGAGCTAGAACTTCTAAAATAAAAATAAAATAAAAAATATTTTCTAAGCTACTAACTTCGGGAGCTATTATCAAATGTGATAACGTGCCAGATCAGTTTACTTCGAGCATTTTTTTGATTCCTAAAAGTGACAACACCTTTAAGTTTATCCTAAATTCGAAATTTCTAAATAAATAAAAAAAAATATACTGTGCCCTTTAAAATGGAGGACATACGCACAGCTACGAAATGATCAGCAGAGGCTGCGATATATTATGTGTACAATCGGCACCCAAGAAGCATATTTTAAGTGCCCGTCAATGAATCTTCTAAAAAATACCTCGGGTTTAAATTTCAAGATTTGACTCACGAATTTCAGTGTCTCCTTTTTTGGTTTATCACTAGCACCCCTAATGTTTACAAAACTGATGAAACTAGTAGTTTCTTACCTCAGAAACCAACGATTACTGTTGGTTATTTATTCGAATGATATTTTATGTATTTATGATACATTTGACAGTTGCTTGAATATTATAGTCCGCTTAAAGCGATAGAGAGATTAAGGATTTGTTATAAATACAGTAAAAAGTAGTTTGACTCCAAAATAGACCCAGACGTTTCTTGGCTTTGAGATAAACCCACGAAATATGTGTCTTGAGTCACCAAACAAAAAGAAAGGGCATATGTCTTACTACTTGGTTACTTGGTACTTGGGTTTGCTTTGCTAAATTTGTCCTGCAGTTCCATATGGCTGGGTTTCTACGAAATGCTTCGAGTGGCAGAAATTTCTGCCCCTGCGTAATTCTAATGACGATTACGATGCTATCATGCATTTGTCAAATAGTCTTGTGTCTGTGTTTACTTGGTGGCGAAATAACATCTTAACAGCAAGTGATCCAATACGTCACGGTAGGTACGCTGTAGAAATTTTGTCAGGTTCTTCTTTCCCTGGCTGCGGTATATATTATAACGGAGAACGCGCTAATGGGTTCTGGAACCATACAGAGTCTAAATAACATATTAATGTCCTAGAATTGAAAGCAGCCTTTATAGGTCTACAATGTTTTGCCAAAACTCTCTATGATAAAGAGATCTTACTCAGGATTGACAATACGATAGCCATAGCGTATTTAAATAGGTATGTGTAGGTGTGCAATATACCCATCTTATGCAGTTGCAAGATAAATCTGGCAGTGGTGTAAGCGTAGAAATCTTATATTTTTGCGTCTTATATCAAGTCTAAAGAGAATAACTGAGGCCGACCACGAGTCCAGACATTTTGACATTGATGTTGGGACTTGGCTTTATCAGCTTTTAATAGAATTACGAAGGTTTTGGAGTCGCCCAAATTGATCTATTCGTGACAAAGCTAGGTGCAAAATGTGATAAAAACGTTTCCTGGAGACTGCGTTCAGAATGAACTGGGAACCATATTATTTCTACGCCTTCCCTTCGTTTTCATTAATTCTTAACTGCTTAAGGAAAATAATTAATAATCAGGCTACCGGAATAATTTTTGTACCTTTCTGACCTAGCCTGACATGGTATACACTATTCATGTCTCTTTCTCAAGATCATTAGATCAGATATATTTAGATCCAAGCTCTTCAATGTTAGATACTTTCACATTTCAAGACCCCACATCCACTCGGGAAACGACTTACCCTGGTATCGTCAGTATTGTCGAACAAGCGTATCTTTAACAATCTTTACCAAGTGTCGCTATTAAGATAATTATATTATCACTAGCTGTTAACTCATTAAAACAATATAATGTGGTAGTTAAGAAATGGTGGCAATTCTATGTCAAAAACAATATGAATATTTTTTGATTGTAATATAGCCAAAATACTTGATTTATTAGTCGCTAAATTTCACTCGGGGGCAAATAATTTAACCCTGAACATTTGCCGCTCTGCACTTGTTTTAATATTAAACAAATGTATTGGCCAAGATGATCAAATTCCAAGGTTCATGAAAGGAGTTTACAGAACCAAACCATTTATTCCAAAATACACCACGACGTGGGATCCAAATAAAGTGCTCGATCATCTTTCAAAATTTCACCCTAACCTAACCTAAAGTCAACCTTTAGACCATCTATCGAAAAAGCTTGTAGCTCTGCTCGAATTGTCAACTGCACAACGCGTGCAGACGCTATCGTTAATACGCATATCGAACATTAAATTAAGTAACACGAGAGTAGAAATTAATATAAGCGACCTGATTAAAACATCCACTTCAAATAGGCATGTACTTAAACTTATTATATCTGTTTTTTTTCCTCAAAAGGAACAAATATGTCCTGCAAAAATATTATCTGCTGAATATCGAGGCTAATAAAGTTTATACCGCTTACTGAGAAGTTAATTCTCACTACTGAGAAACCAATCCATAATGCCAGTGCCACTACTATAATTAGATGTATTAAGAATGTGCTGGCCGATAGTGGTATCGATACGGGGCTCTTTACTGATCATAGTACCCGCCATGCATCAACTTCGGCGGCCAGCCGTGGCGGAGTTTCTGTTGACATTATAAAATGAACTGCGGGCTGGTTAGGAAATTCCTTAACATTCGTGAAATTCTACAAGCGCCCTATAACTATTGATGAAGATAATGTATTCGCAGAAGTTTTTGATGGAATACATGATTATAATTATATCGCACACAAAGTATCTTAAGTTTATATTACCAGATTATAGTTATTATATATAATTATGATAACTGGGCATTTTGATAACTGTAAAGAAGTAATCATTGAAGTTTTTTTGTCTAGATATTTATTGCATTTTTTTTATATCTGACAAATATGTAGTACCTATAGTAATGGATTGGATCTCGTTTATGTAAATGCGCTAAACATCTACATAGTGTTCTTAAATCTTGAGCATGTAACGTCGAATGTATAATTAATGGTTAAACGAACTTACCTTAAGTGATGTTCGACCATAATTATACGAGACGTTACATGCGAAAAGATTTAAAGTCCCACCCAAACCCTAAAAATGTAAATTACGATTACATTTACCCCTGAATAACATAAACGAGATGATAGTGCAAGTATTCTCTGAAATTAATGAAGTTTGACAAGGAGGGCGCTGCCGTCGCTGACGTGTAGGTAGTGTTCAGGAACTTATTTAGGATTATTTTTAATCTGTGTTTTATATCCACAGCTCTAAAATGTATGTGACGCCTAGTACATTGAGAAGTGAAACTACATAGTGTTCTTAAATCTTTTCGCATGTAACGTCTCGTATAATTATGGTCGAACATCACTTAAGGTAAGTTCGTTTAACCATTAATTATATTACATTCTAAATATGTATTTACAAACAAAAAGTATATAAGTATTGTATCAGTTATCTGGTTCCCATAGTACAAGCTTTGCTTAGTTTGGGACTAGATGGCGCTGTGTGAAATGTCCACAGATATATATTTATTTGAAAGGATATTTGGTATGGCAAGCCACATTAGAGCTCAAACTAGGAAGTAGTTGAAAGGGTTGCAAACGCTTACAAGGAGGACATCTTCATCTGATGGTTATTTCATAATAAATCATCGAAGGTTTTCAAGCAAGTGGTAATTTGATAATAAATCTAAAGGCAAACGTTTGCATATTAAACGAGACTAGTAAAAAATTGGACGGTGAGTGAGACAAGTAATATGATCAGACGAAAGGATCTCTTTATCGTCAAATACATTAGGCAACGTACTACCCGCAAAAAAGTTCTTCAATCCAATTCGAATTTTAAATACTTAGTCTTGTTTTAGGGCAAGTTGATCCAAAAAGTACACACTAGGTGGTATGACTTTTTTGCAAAGTTTTTCTTGGTAGGTACCACCGCTTTGCCAGTTATTCTACCGTCAAGCAGTAGTGTGCAAGCACTACTGTGTTCCGGTTTGAAGGGCAATGTAGCTAGTAAAATTACTGGGCAAATGAGACTTTATGATCTGATTCTCACAGTCGAGTAATCTTATTACCAGACTGTGCTGATGTCTGAGGATGATGTGCGCAGTGCAGGAGTCATGCGAGACTTTACATGTTGGAGTTCCGAGTGACACGGTTTTGTTATGGGCGGCCGTGTCGCTTAACATCAGGTGAACGACTAGCTCGTCACATCATTCAATAACATAAAAAAAAACTTACGTGGAAAATATCCGAAATCAATATGGAATTATCCATAAGATTGAAAATGGAAAACAATACGTCCAATATAAAAGTATTGCGGAAGTTATTAAAATATAAATAATTGCCAGACTAGAAATAGGTGATCTACCGTTTAAAAATATGTAGGTTACGTTTTCTTTTAGATTTGCGAGCTCAGAATAAATTTGATTTAAAAAAAATTTTGAATAATCAACATCGACACTTATTTACATACAACATTAGGAACTAAGACAATCTGATACTCTGAACTCTCATTAAAATAGAATTCTGCACAATAAATAATGATAAATACTTATTTCTCACCTGGAAATATATTTTCTTTTTTACAAATTCCGCAAAACCTTAAAAATGTTCTTTAACGTTTTTTTTTTTAATCATATTTATATTTAATTTAGTGCACCGTACTTTGCGACTGGCTGTACCATTCTTGATACTTGCTTGCGCTTTATGCTAGTCGATAACACGAGTAGAAATATTGATCGTTAGCCAAGAGTGTCTAGCAGGTAAAGTACTCGAAGGAAGATAAAGCGTCCGGGCTTGCAAAGTATCTATATATGCATGTAGAAGCGTTCATGTATAATAAATGAAGTTGTAGGACTTTATATGAACACTTCGTTTGAACCTGGGGCCTTACCGCGTAAGTCTGGTGGAGATCGTAATCGTGTTCTCTCTTGCTCGCACTCGTGGACTTGTTAATTGGCGCGTGCAGGATGGCAGGCGAAGCCGATTCCCAGAACAGTTACGCGGTAGGGGTGCTGCTCATTTGGCAAAGGTTTCCACTCGGAATACCTCAAGTGGTCACCATTATTCGTTTATACAGTAAGGTCAAATCAACTGTTACATTATTAGTTAAGAATCTATAATTACCTTTTTAATATTATTATTTTTAAATTATTTTAAAAGTAAAGAAAACTCATTTTAATGTTTATTTTACTGACAATCTTTATCAAATTTCATCGCACTTACTGATATTGCCGATAGAACCTACATTGACACTTAGGTCCGTATTACAGAACAATGCTCAGGCATCGATCAGTGCTCAGCAGAGATTTCATTCATAAAGTGATCAAATTAGTGAATGAAATCTCCGCTTGAGCACTCGATGACTGAGCATCGTTCTGTAATACGGAACTTAGATACGTTAGCTCGTTTAAAACTGAATTTTCAAGTATCAAAAACTATTTAAATTAAAAATAGCTGTTAATTCAACCGACAAAAGAACTATGACAAGTAATTAATTTATTAGTCATTTTAATCAAATGGCACTTTTCAATATTTTGGTTCATTTAATAATCTTATACGAGCTTCTGCCCGCAGCTTCACCCGCGGCGTGGCCTATGGGAAAATAATTCAACCACCAAGTTCACCCTCTTAAGGGTGGAATTTCGAAAAATCTTTTCTTAGCGGATGCCTTCGTCATAACATCTACCTGCATGCCAAATTTCAGCCCGATCCGTCTAGTGGTTTCATAGATCACTATCTCAGTCAGTCAATCAGTCAGTCACCTTTGAGTTATATATATTTAGAGATATTATATGTTGTTGTTCAATAAAGTAATATTGCATTGAATTGTATTGTATTGTATTGTATTGTATCTCAACGATATGAAGCAGTAACTAAACTTATGGTATATTCCGACAGCTCATCACTTGAGAGGCCACTTGATCTATCGTAGAGGAAAAACTTGTGGAAAAATATTTTTCATCCATCTCAAATCCATCAGTAAAAAAATATTACTCCAACATTCATATTCTTATTGTTTTACGACTACAAAGAAATAATTTTCTAAAAATAAAACAGAAAAGGAAATGTTTTAAATTATCATTAATATCAAAGGTTTTTCACGAACGAAACGGATGAAAGTATACATAATTTCGTGAATTTATCATTTTCGTATTTCATGATGACTTATTTATTTATTAATTTATACTTTTGCATAAAATAATTTACAAGAGGACTTAATGTCAACCAATTAACGGCATTACCTGGATAGGTTGACTGGTTGCAAGAAACGAAATGGTAGCATTCCAGTGAAATTGAAATTAGAATAAAATACGTATATATAATAAAAAATACTAAATATCATATACTTAATTATAAAATAATATAATATACCTACTTGCATAATTAAAATTATAATGAATATAATTATGAATTCCATTGTTAATAAATGTGATTGTTCGGTGTTATTATTATTTTTAAGTATTATAATTATAATTGCTTATAAATATAAAATTTACGATACATATATATATATATATATATATATATATATATATACTTATATTGTTTACATAAAATAAAACTACACATATTGATGCTCTATTGTTATTTGGAATGGGACAGACACAGAGTGACACTAGCAATTAAAAATATAAAAACATTACACAGTAGCCTTTAATTATTAAAATATACAAAAAATATTTAATATCAGCTTTAATTTAATAAAATTATCTTTACTTTTCTTTATGACGCCTCGCTTTGATATTTTAAATAATATTACTGACTAATTAACTTAATACCAAGTACATAAAAGGGCCTATTCATCACAATATCACACTTCGCACTAATATTATAAAGGCGAAAGTTTGTATGTGTGTATGTTTGTTACTCCTTCACGCTCAAACGGCTGAATGGATTTAAATGAAATTCGGTATCAAGATAGCTTATACACTGGATTAGCACATGGCTACATTTTATCCCGGAAAAGTGAAACGTTCCGGTGGGATGATGCGGGTGAAACTGCGGAGCTCAGCTAGTATTTTAATATAATTTATACACCAAAATTACTTTGCAAACCTACTTAAATGGTCTTGCGTGAGAATTACCGGCAATTTATCACAAGATTCTAGAGTTATTATCGTTAAATAATTAAATGCTGAGGTTATATTTCTTCATAAAAATAATTAGGTGACGGCAAGTATTTCAAGGGCTATATATACATTGGCAAGGAATATTTTTTTTTTTTTAAGATTAGGCTCCACACTTTTGTGTATCTAGCCAGTGTCAAGTTATTGATAATTTATCAAGGCATAGTCAAGTCAGTCTAGTCGAAGTAATACTCCTAGTAAAGTGGTGGCAACTTTACTTGAAGCTTCTATGGAGTTTTGGAAACAACACGAAAAGAAACGTTTCACCATCATTATACCATTTTCCCACACTCATGCCTGTAATCCAGCACTTAACAAATAAAATGCCACCAATTTTATGCACTAACCCTGAAAATAACACAAGTTTTGAAAAAATAATACAATGCGGTGATGCGATAGTTTTCGTTTTCCCGGTAAAAACTCCAAAGGGTTTCAGTTAAATTGATGGCAAAGTTATAAAGTTTTCGTTCCCTATAATACATAACTATAACATATATGACAGCCTCTGTGGTATGACGGTTGAGCAGGTCGGCTCATAACCCGGAGGCGGTGGGTTTGATTCTTGCGGCAGGACAAGTATTTGTGCACCGAAAAAGCGCAAATACTTGTTCTGTGTCTGGGTGTTGTGGGCCCATGGTCTTTTTAGTTCCTGGACACAGGGAATCCTAGTTAGGGTCCAGGATTTATGTATGTGATCGTTGGGCGTTATTATTAATATTATAACAAAATAAATACATACAATACATATAAATTTCCAAGTCCTGACTGACTGACTCATATATCAATGCACAGCTTAAGCCTAGTCCTAGAGAGTTGAAATTTGGAGGGTGTGTTTTTTGTAAAATTTCCATTCCATTAAGACAGGGTTTTTCATAATTCCACCCCTAAAAGGGTAGAATGGGTGATTGAATTGTCTATGAAAAACATTCTTCTTCGTTTTCTATAGGCCACGCGGGCGAAGCTGCGGGCAGAAGCTAGTACAAAATATAACTATAGCTTTACTTCACTAATACTTAAAGACTTTCGTGACAATTGAAATTGATTCGTTTAAAAATTCATATCAATTACTTTGAACCCTTAACTTAAATGCCCTGTTCTAGAAAACCTCTTTAAGGCCTAGCGATTCGATACGCATCACAAAACTCCATCAATTTTCTTCGGAAAGTAGGTAAATGGGTTTTAGATAGTGTTGCGGTAGTTATCCGGCATATTACCATGGCTTTTTTTTACCTTCATCTATTATGCTTATGCGGTAAATTACTTACTACACCTAGCAAATCATTTTTTACCGTTCGGTAAAATTATAATGGTTTTATATTGTGGATATTTTAATTGTAAAAAGTTTTTTTTTTATTGCCTTTATTTTCTAAATACTACAATAATTTAATAACTAATACTAAAAACTACCTACTACAAAAAAAAGAAACATTTGGACTATATACTGGCCGCGATGATCTATAGACCTAAAATGTATTAAGTGATGAGCTGGACGTTTGTCTGATGTTACGTGTCCAGCCGAGAGTCATAACAGTAGCAGTATTACTTAGAACTCTAAATAGTACCTACAATTCCACGTGACACTAAGCTGCGTGCACGTGACATAGCAAGAGATATCACAAAGTCTAGTTGTAAGATTTCTAGATTGTGAAATCATCTAGAAGATCACAGAACATGATTGCAACATATAGAATGAGAAATTTGTATACATTTGACAGTTTAATACGCAGTTTATGTGCATAGTTACTTAGAAAATTTTCAACTTAGGAATGATATTACCCCTCTTGCATTGCAGTCAAAGATCTAGAGTTTAATTTTCCCAGTAACTTCGCTAGCTCAATGCCCGGCACAATGCCCTTCAAACCAAAAGAGTGCTTACACCCGAATGCTTGTCATTGTGGAATTAGGTATCTGGCAAAGCGGTGGTACCTATCTAGACAAACTCTTTCAGAAAAGTCCACCTAGCAAATTTTATTAAAGACAATAAATAACTTAACTGTTGAATGGCAATAATAAATTAGTTCTAAGTTTGTTATCTGTGAAAAGGTGTCTATACTCTTTGGAATCTAACGTTTTTATGTTGTTGTCTATATCTGTTGAGAAGAGAAATAAAACTATACAAGTGCTGTGCGTAAAATAAGAGGTTTTATTAAAAAATAATCTCCTACTGGTCTCCGCTAAGAGTAGCAGTATTTCGTACTTCTGGTCATCCAAATTGCCGGCGAAAGAACAGGTTATGGGCCCAGACACGCTGTTACATTTAGTCGCCGGCCAGCTTCGCGTCCTTGAGGTTAAGAATGCGTGTACGCGTAGCGTGTATTATCGCACTTATGCGCTGTTGCGCATAAGTGCGATAATCGAGGAGTACAAGTTTTTTGAGTGGATGATCAGTGAAGATGGAGAGTACACCATTATCCAATACACTGAAACAATTACTTTACTTTTATTAAATACCTATCTAGTTAAATAAGGTCAGTGTTTCAAATCCGGCTTAGTAACCGTCCTAACTATTAACCTGACATCTCTAGTTTTAGAACTGAAACCTTGAGGTGTTCGAAATTAATGTTTAAAAGTTTGATGAAGCTGGTTCTAAAATGGCTTCCAAATTAAATGGTTTACGCCTTCTTTGCGCACTTTGACGTACAAATAACGTATTGATGTGGACTTACAGGCCAAAGGTTAACGGTATTAGACAGGGCAAGAACAATTGAAGGGTTGAGAATAAAAAGGGTTTAACTGTCAAATTGACAGTTTCGAGAAAATTTACTTTAAACTTCAACGGCGTCATTTTAATGTAGAGTGCTTATAAGGTAATAGAAAAGGTTTATGTAAGTTTCAGTTGCTTGAAAATGTTCTAATTCTATTTTAAAATACTAAACATAGTATAATTCATACAATTACTGTAAAAATATAATTATAATAAAATAAATATAATAACATTTTTATGCTAAGCGAACTGTATTCCTGTGACAGATAAATCGTGTTTAGACTCAAAATCTCGAAATTTAAGCCTCATTTCGGTATTTTGAGTATGTATTATTGTAGATAATTTCATGCTGAATCCAACGATACCCATAAGTCATTTTGTGAAAAAAGTCCTTTTTATTCTCACCCCTTCAATTAGGGTGAAGAATCTGTTGCGAAGTTGTGAGGCATTGAAGGTAGAGAGTGTTGTGTAACTAAATAACGGCTAATGATCACAAACATAAGACCTAACTTAGGCTTCCCTGGTTTTATGGACACAACACACTTGCACAAGTGCTTATGCTGAACTTTGTGGTTATTTCTATTTATAACCCTTTTTATAATTTATAACATTCGCGACTTGAACTAAATATATAATAATAATAATAATAATAATAATAATAATACTATCTATAAATATATATAACTCAAAGGTGACTGACTGACTGGTTGACTTACTGACTGACTGACTGACTGACATAGTGATCTATCAACGCACAGCCCAAACCATTGGACGGATCGGGCTGAAATTTGGCATGCAGGTAGATGTTATGACGTAGGCATCCGCTAAAAAGCATTTTTCGAAGTTCCACCCTAAAGAGGGTGAAATGGCTGGTTGAATTATTTTCCCATAAGCCACGCCACGGGCGAAGCTGTGGGCAGAAGCTCGTTGTAAACATAAAACGGAACTATTTGCGCACAAAAAATATCAAAACAAAATTTTGACTTACCTCGACGATTCGACCAAGTTACATTGGCCGTGGTCACGAGGGAGACTCCTTCCTTCCTATTTATGCTCAAGACGTTAATATGAAGCTATGTATTCACCACCAACTAGAATCCGCAGCTTGGAAGAGAAATTCAAGAGCGCTCAATGTAAGTGATCTGGGTGAAAAGTTTCATCCAAATCGGTTTAGCCGTCTTGGTGTTAAAGCTAAACAAATCAATAAACCAGAATCCGCAGTTTGGAAGAGAAAAAAATCAAAAGCGCTCAATGTAAGTAATCTGGGTGAAAAGTTTCATCCAAATCGGTTTAACTATCTTGGTGTTAAAGCCACACAAATCAATAAACCAGAATCCGCAGGTTGGAAGAGAAAAAATCAAGAGCGCTCAATGTAAGTGATCTGGGTGAAAAGTTTCATCCAAATCGGTTTAGCTATCTTGGTGTTAAAGCCACACAAATCAATAAACCAGAATCCGCAGGTTGGAAGAGAAAAAATCAAGAGCGCTCAATGTAAGTGATCTGGGTGAAAAGTTTCATCCAAATCGGTTTAGCTATCTTGGTGTTAAAGCCACACAAATCAATAAACCAGAATCCGCAGGTTGGAAGAGAAAAAATCAAGAGCGCTCAATGTAAGTGATCTGGGTGAAAAGTTTCATCCAAATCGGTTTAGCTATCTTGGTGTTAAAGCCACACAAATCAATAAACCAGAATCCGCAGGTTGGAAGAGAAAAAATCAAGAGCGCTCAATGTAAGTGATCTGGGTGAAAAGTTTCATCCAAATCGGTTTAGCTATCTTGGTGTTAAAGCCACACAAATCAATAAACCAGAATCCGCAGGTTGGAAGAGAAAAAATCAAGAGCACTCAATGTAAGTAATCTGGATGAAAAGTTTCATCCAAATCGGTTCAGCCGTCTTGGTGTTGAAGCCACACAAACCAATAACAGAGAGATAATTAAGAGTAAATTAAATTAATATCAGAAGCTTTATTTAAAAACAGAATGTGATGTTGAAACAAAGTGGCTAACAGCTAAACTTTTTGATAAACCTTTAAAGCTTTTAGCCTCATTTTTCTATACCTAATAGATGAGTTTAAGCTTAAATCATGTTACCAGTTCAAACGTTTCCCGTTGTTACGCATGAACTTAGATATATCTTTTTGTGCAACATACTTAAAACTGTTTTCTGTGACTGACTTTTTTTTGACTGGCCTGATAGCTCAGTTGGTAGTAACCATGCCTTCTGAGCTGTGGGTTGTGGGTTGGATTCCCACCCAGGACAAACATTTGTGTGGTGAACATCGATGTTTGTTCTGTGTCTGAGTGTTATATTTTATTCTACGTATTTACAAACAAAAAGTATTTAATTCGAACAAGCGATTTGATTCCACGTTCTTAATTAGAACGGCTAAGGAATGGAATGCCCTGCCAGCGTCTGTGTTTCCGGCGAAATATGACCCGGGCGTGTTCAAGAGAAGAGTGAATAGCTATTTACTTGGCTAGCATGCTACACCTTCGATCGCATCGTCACTTCCCATCAGGTGAGAGTGTGGTCAAATGCTAGACACGTTTAAAAAGAGTATGTTATTAGTTATCTGGTTCCCATAGTACAAGCATTGCCTAATTTGGGGCTAGATGACGCTGTGTGAAATGTCCACACTTTTTTTTTTATAACCATTTATTATTATTTTTTTATTTTGTTTGTATTTAAGTTAAGTGTACGTAGATGTAGGCAGTATTAAATATATTTTCAGGGATAAAATTAACAATTCAACAACAAAAATTGGACGGGAGAATATAAATTGAAAAGTAGGAATACCAGTGATCCGCACACAGGCAGAGTTAATACAGCCCGAACGAACTCGGATAAATAATTTTCTTTTATGACGCTATAAATTTTGTTTTTAGTGATCCAGAACATATACCTGGGTTCAGGTGAAATTTTGGATACGCACTAAAATTATTTGTATAATTATTATCAATATACTTTTTTATGTTAAGGAATGACGCGACGAGTCAACCGTTTGCCTGATGTTAAGTGACACTGCTGCCCATATCAGTTACAGTGGCACTCAGAAATGTAAAGTTTAAAATTTCGCGTAACACTGCACTGCGCACGTCAATCTAAGACATCAGCACAATCTAGAAATAATATTACTAGACTGTGAGATCAAGTCATAAAGTCTGATTTGCCCAGTAATTTCACGAGTTAGAGTGCACTTCAAACCGGAACACAGCAGTGCTTGCGCACTATACATAGCCATATAACCACCTTAAAAATAAAATATATTAAAATCTTCCATTTAAACTGTCAGTTACGTGCTGCCGCTCGCGAAAGCCGCCGCGGCTTGCGTTAGTAACTGGCTCCCAGACATCGAATATGTCCGAAACCTGGTCGGAGTAATTTTGACTTTTTAATTGACGTGAGTTTAACCATTCTTTATCTTACAAAATGTATACTCACGATAGTTTTCAAACATTACTAGGATTCCCTGTGTCTAGGGACCCAGGAACTACGGAGATCATGGTCCCACAAAATCGAGACTTATAACAAAAAATTGCGCTTTTTTTCACGTGCACAAGTACTTGTCCTGCCGCGGGAATAGAACCCACCCCCTTCGGATTATGAGCCGCCCTGCTCAACCACCATACCAAAGAAGCTGTCAAATGACATCGTCATTAGCCCTCACCGTCTTTTCCTTCACCGATGTAGTGTAAATGCCGAGGCAGTGCAGGATTAGAACCGGCTTGCGTCAATGTGCAAGTTGCACGGCCTTCCACTAAGCCACACATCACTTTTAATTTTATTTACATAACGATTTCAAAAAGCGGTATAACTTTAATCTCTTTTTTATATTGCAGAGTTTAGGGTATTTTAGTTTAAAATATCTCTACAACAATATCATTTCACCTCACAGTTTACGTATAAAAAGCGTAAAAAGAACACCGATGATCTTATTATTTTCGGCTTTTCAAATTGAATTTAAGGCATCAAATGAAAGTTGTCAAACGCTATCTTCAAACGTAATAACATCGCCAAAAAATCCAAAACTGCTTTATTTTTAAGTTTATATTTGCAACCAGCACATACGTATAAATATATTAAGCTTTCTCTTAGGAAAATTTCAGAACGGTTGAAACTAAGAATGGGACTTTACTGCGTCTAGAAATGTTTTAACAACGCATATTACTAATTATAATATTGTAAGATTACTTACTGTAATTTTGTAAGATTTACGTTGTTATAAAAGGCTCAACTCGTTTAACAAAGTCTTGCTTTAATTTGACTTCGTAATGCGTAAACTTCGACGTCCTTTGTTAACATGATATACCTCAGACTAGAAGCGTTAAACTTAATCTACGCAACCTATGTACACATAACCTACATTGTTTTTTTAATGCTGCATCTAGTAACGAATCGCTAATAGGTTGAAGCATTACTTCAAATACAGTAAAATAAATGACTTTTTTATTCTTATTATGTGGTTTTCTGCAAAGTTTGTCAAATTCAAAAGAAGTCAAAAGATTTATAGCAAACTAGTTGCGCCCCGTTGTTTCACACGCGGATAAAAAGTATTTTTGTTATTTGCTCATCCCATAGGAATATTTCACTTTTCCGGGATAAAATGTAGACTATATGTTAATCTAATGTATAAGCTATCTTGGCACCGATTTTCATCCAAATCCATTCAGCCGTTTGAGCGTAAAGCGGTAAAAAACATATAAACATACACACATACAAACTTTCGCCTTATAATATTAGTGTGATGTGATAGGCTATTTTTATTAGGTACTTAAAATTAAGTTATTGTACTAAACATATAAAATTACAAAGTGCTTATTGTCAAATATTGTATAGTAAGCCCATTACAATATGAGTTTGAAAAAAAAAGTTCTCTCTCTCGCGGTGAAAGCAATCCGGCACAATGCAGAACAAAAAACTCCGTTCCGAAGCTTAGATTACACCTACGTCTAGGCAGCCCGTTAAATTATTGGCCAAATGAGACTTTGTGACCCAATCTCACAGTCTCTAGACTGTGCTGATGTCTAAGGATAAGGTTCGCAGTGCAATGTCACGTGAAATTATGCTTTAGAGTTCCGAGTGATACTGCAATTCATATAGGCAGCCGTGTTGCTTAAAATCAGACAAGCGACAAGTTTGTCACGTTATTTCTCAACGTAAAAACAGCAATTTTGTAATGTGACACGACAATTTATAAATGATGGAGTAATAAAGTAATAAACATAGAAAAAAAAAATAGATACGCCCTCGTTTTTGAATTCGGTGGACAATTCTAAGAAATTTTCTTCCATTAGTACAAAATCAAACCTACATTAATATGTATTTTTCTACAAAAAAATAAAACCTTTCTAATGGAAGGTTCTATTTTTTTGTAGAAAAATGGGCGTGCGTTTGAGAACAACTCACCTGATGGTAAGTGTCGAAATTGTCTAAGGTGGAGCACGCTTGCCCATGAGATGTCATATCACTCTTGACTTAAGACCAAGGTTATACCTAGGAGGAAACACAGTCGTTGGAAGAGCATTCCATTTCTTGGCCGTTCGTTCGTTATTTTCATTTAAATACAGCACAACAAAATTAAATGATTTATTTCTATTGTAACAGAAACATTAAAAATCTAAACTGAAGTATAAACAATCAAAAGCTCGTTTCAAATAAGCTTCAGTACCTGAAAATCTTTTTTCCTTATAAAGGCCAGAAGCTAAATTGGTCGTACATTTTATTCGAATCCATCTGTTACGTAACAAAAAAACCTACAAAAATAAGGAAGGCGGGAACAGAAAAAATTGCGGGCTAGAGACGGGATTACGTCGGTACGCGTACAGTAATCGTCTACTCGGCGGGTGTAGTGTAGGGTCACAACGCTTTTAGCAGAGGAGGTCGACAATTGGACACACAAAAACCGTCGTAATTTTCAAATTCACTGGGATTGAGTTAAAATTACGACATTACGTCATTACACCATCTAGCCCGAAACTAAGCAAAGCTCGCACCATGTAAACCAGCTAGGCAATCAACTTGACTGCAGCCTTGACTGCGTATTGAAACAGTCAGACTGGATTTAACTGTTTCAATACGCAGTTTATGTGCATAGTTTCTATGGAAATTTTAAAAACTAGGAATGGTGTTTAGGTTAGGTGTTTGTTCTATGTCTGGGTGTTTGTTATATTATATTTTATAATAAAATTATGTATTTACAAGCAAAAATTTTTTCTAAGTATTGTATTTTTTTTTTATGTTTTGGCTCCACACGTTTGTGTATTTAGCCAGTGTCAAGTAATTGATAATTTATCAAGTTAAAGATATTTCACGCAAATAATGTGTCAAGTCACAGTCGAAGTAATCAAGTGAAGTCATATAGTCTAGTCAAAGTCATACTCCTAGTAAAGTGGTGGCAACTTTACTTGAAGCTTCTATGGAGTTTTGGAAACGACATGAAAAGAAACGTTTCACCATCATTATACCACTTTCCCACACTCATGCATGTAATCCAGCATTTAACGAATAAAATGCCACCAATTTTATGCACTAACACTGAAAATAACACAAGTTTTGAAAAATAGTACAATGCGGCAACGCGATCTTTTTCGTTTTCCCGCTAAAACTCTCATTGTATCACTTATCTAGTTCTCAAAATGCAAGCTTTGCTTAGTTTGGGGCTAGATGGCGCTGTGTGAAATGTCCACAAATATTTATTTTATTTTATTTATTTATCCATTACAGAACTAACATTATGGTCGTCCCACGCGGCGTGTAGCTCACCTATCTAAATTCCTTCTTGTTGTGCCCAACACGTTCTAAGGTAAAAGAATTTCGGATACGATGCGGGTATTTATAATTGAGCCAAACGTTCCCGTTTGGGATAACAATCACTCGTTTTATCGTGATTTGTATAAATGTAATGTAAATGTATGGGATACAATAGGTTAAGTGTTGATGCTATTGTTCAAGTGAAAAAGATGTCCTGAAGAGTGTAGATAATTAGCTGCGCCCCACCGTTTCACTCGTGGGTAAAAAGTATTTTTTGTGTTAATGCGGCGTATTAGGATTTGGGTGAAAGTTGGTTTGCATTTATCTCATATTGTAAAAATAAAACGGGTCTATTTGCGTACAAAAATTATCAAAACCTTATTTTGACTAAACTCGACGTATTATTGATATTGAAAATTTACAAGACCAAATGCGGGTAGTTGGAGACGACACCCGTTCTGCACGATGCTGACACTCGCTACTCCAGTCCCCTCGTGACCGCGGACAATGTAACTTGGTCGAAACGTCGAGGTTAGTCAAAATTATGTTTCGATAATTTTTGTACGCGAATAGACCTGTTCTATCTTTACAATATGAGTTCAAGTTGCGAAAGTTTAAAACGTGGATTTATCTCCATTTTAGATTTCATCCAAATCCGAATAACCGTTTCGACGTGAAGAGGGAACTAGAGCTTGGTACCACAGCTTTACCAGTTATTCTGCAGTAATGTGCATGCACCACTGTGTTCCGGTTTGAAGGGCACTATAGCTATAGTGAAACTATTGGACAAATTTATAACCTGATCTCACTATCTAGTAATCTTGTTACTAGACTTTTGATGTCTCAGCGCAATGCAGTGTCACGCGAAACTCTAGCTATAGAGCTCCCAGTGACACTGCAACTGATATGGGCAGCCGTATCGCGTAATATCAAGCGAACGACTATCTCGTCATGTCAATCCTTAACAAAAAAGCAAACACACTTTAGTATGATATACTTACTTATATACTTTATAATATTAGTGTGTTTAGATCTAAACTGAGTAATATAACCATTAAGCTAGACATGTTCTTGTGTGGAGACCGTGAATCGGCATACGTAGTGTAAAACACCCTTCGGCGAGATAGAGCGATGGTATTATAATAATAATAATAAAAATAATAACGCCCAACGATCACATACATAGATCCTGGACCCTAACTAGAATTCCCTGTGTCTAGGACCCAGGAACTACGAGGACCATAGTCCCACAACACCCAGACTCATAACAAGTATTTGTGCTTTTTTTTCTGGCACAAATACTTGTCTTGCCGCGGAAATCGAACCCGCCACCTCCAGGTTATGAGCCGACGTACTCAACCAGTACACCAAAGGGGCTGTCTAATACGCAAGGTATACGCAAGGTAGCTGGAAGTAACTGGATAAATAACGCCAGAAACCGGGCCAAGTAGCATATTTTGGGAGAAGTTTACGTCCAATAGTGGACCTGTAGAAGCAGCAGATGAATATGTCCTTTTGCCAACGAACAGTTTAGATTCATTTGCTTCCAACGGCTTCCCGTGACTCTCTGCTAGTCGTGCACCTTTTTGACTTTCTACTTAGCGTTTTCGCTACCACTTTCAGCCCATATAAAATAAATTTGCTTTTTAAATGAAGAAAGTATCTACAATTACCAAATTGTGAAGAGAGTTGGTCAATTGAAGATATATATCATATTTTGTTGGAATGTGTCCGGAATACAAGTGACGAAAGGCACTAAAATTTTAGGCACTGAGAGGTGGTTTGATATTCGATTATGGTTTTTTTAAAGGTAAAATGGGCATGCGTTTGCAACAACTCACCTGATGGTAATTGACAAAGTTGTCTAAGGTCGAGCACGCTTACCCATGAGATGCCCATTAACTCTTGACCTAAAAAAAACTCATGCTATACCCAGGAGGAAACACTGTTGCTGGAAGAGCATTCTATGTAACAGTATTTAATCACTTCCCTTGTCAGAAGAAGCCTTTAAAAATAAGTAGACGCGATCGAAGGTGTAGCATGCTGGCCAAGTAAATACCTATTCACTCTTCTCTTGAACACGCCCGGATCATATTTCGCCGGAAACACAGACGCTGGCAGGGCATTCCAATCTTTAGCCATTCTAAATATAAACGTGGAGTCAAATCACTTGGTACAAATGGGTGGTGTTTCGACCATGAGGGGATGGCGCTTAGCCGAGCGACTAGTAATCCGGTAGTGGAATGGTGACAGAGGAATAAGAACATGCAGTTCTTTTTAATTTAAAAAAACCATCGGCCTAAATGCTAATATTTATTCTGTCCTATGGGTCCAAAAGTCAGTTGGTTATCACAACCGTGTAACATTAATTTGATTACATTATCGTCTAAACTTGGAAGCCTTCAGAGACAATTGGTGATATCGAAGTTAATCCCAGCGGACAAACTTGGAAATTACGTGGCAAAGTTACTGATTAATAATCTCTTTGTATAAATCGTTGCTTTGTTTTGAAAACGGGTATTTTGGGGCTTCATTGTTGAGATGATTCAATTAAGCCTGTGTTTGGAATCACATCTTTTATGTACTTAAAAACAATAATAAGTTTGTTGAATATCTCTGTGAATGAGTTAATCTCGGTAAAAGTTTTAAAAATACATACACATTCAATACACCATTGAGCAAAAAACTGTCCATATTCTTTCTATTTAGTACAACATACGCCCCACGGATTTATTCGCGGATAAAAAGTATCCTATGTATCAATCCAGTATATAAACTATCTCTATTTTAAATTTCATCCAAATCGGTCCAACTGCTGTGTCGTTTAGAATTAACAAACATTCACACACACATATACAAACTTTCACATTTATAATATTAGTAGGATACTAATATTACATTTTAAAAAGTACAATTTGACACAATAGTGACACGAATCAAATAGATAAATTAAACAATAAGTACCTTTTTTATTTATTATTTTGGGGGGAAATGCCCTCGCACTTCACACCACCCCTGTGGTGGCAGGGGGTATGTGGGACTCGAACCCACCAAAATCCCCCGTGAGCCCTCATCCGCCGTACCGGGGCAAGAAGGGATCACGACTGCAGTCCAGCCAACTCGTACCTATATAAACCCTACCTAAGAATAGGACCACCCCATCTCTCCTACGTTTGTTGGAGCCGGCCAAGTACGGTACGATAGTTAGGTATCGAGAAGGCTGACGACAGCCGCGTCATAGCGTGTGTACGGCGGTTGGTGCTGTATACCTAAATCATTATTGTCAAATATTGGTTGGGCGGACTAGAACCCATGCGGTTGGAGTATTTGTACGCATGTTGGAGGATTTTAAGTAAATTTTCTTTATTTATCGTTCATTGGTAAAACGCTTTTCAGAGAAGATACATCGATTGATAACACTCATGCCACCCATGCTGATGGAAGCCTAATATTGGATATTGGATACATTACTTACCCTGTTACCTATATAAATAATTTAACACACGTTTTTTATCCTGCATTTTATTATTATTACACTTTATCGGCGGCAGCAGCGGGCGGAGCATCTGGTCAGGTTTTAACTTTGCCGATCGGTTAGGAACGGCTGTGACAGCTACTATTTTGTTAAGGACTTTAGACAAAGTAATCACTAGGTACGATTCATAATGAACTGGACTAGTGAATAACGGGAAATCTTAGGTACTGCCTAATTATTATTAGATAATAGATATTGAGTTAAAGCCCTAGGACATTTCGTGACATCTAGTAATAGAAATTGTTATTCGTGTCGCTTGATGAATATAAATTACTAACAAAGTTGAGGTAATTAAATATTCCTTTTTGAATATAATTATATCTCACCAGCTTTTAACGGTTATTAACCGTATTCATTATTATGTACTAATTTGTTCAATTTGTTGACATAATAAAAAGGTATAGGTATAAAGTAGGTATCACATTTTTTTTGTTTCGCTGTCTCTTTTCATTTAACTTATGCTAGTATATTAATTACAGTAATGCAGTAATAATTAACTACAGTTATATTATTGTTTTGTTATAATTCTACGTTTTTTAAAACCTAAGAACTATCCCTTACTGTTAATAGCTGTATTTTATTCTCTCCTTTAATAAATATGCTCTTCTTTTGAATACTTGTGTATTGTTACATTTACGCTTTTGTGGATTTTAATGAAAACTGACACAAATAGGAATAAAAACATTCTCATATTGCTTTTATTTTCGATGATGTATTTATATGCTGTCTATACAGTGAAAACCTAACCGATTACGTCTTTTTGGAGTTTTTGCAATATCTTCGTATTTATAGCGACTCTAGTAATTAATTTTGCGTGAAAATGATAACGAAGAAACGTAGATGTAATTACAATTCAAAACATAATTTTAAGGGTTGACAATAAAAAGGGTTTAACTGTCAAATTGATAGTTACGAGAAAATTGACTTTAAACTTCAACGGCGTCATTTTAATGTAGAGTGCTTATAAGGTAATAGAAAAGGTTTATGTAAGTTTCAGTTGCTTGAAAATGTTTTAATTCTATTTTAAAATACTAAATATAGTACTAATTCATACAATTACTGTAAAAATATAATATAATAAAATAAATATAATAATGTCTTTATGCTAAGCGAACTGTATTCCTGTGACAGATAAACCGTTTTTAGACTCAAAATCTCGAGATTTAAGCCTCATTTCGGTATTTTGAGAATTTATTATCATAGATAATTTCACGCTGAATCCAACGATACCCATAAGTCATTTTGTGAAAAAAATCAGTTAAACCCTTTTTGTTCTCACCCCTTCAATTAAAAAGAGTGTGCTTTAGACCACACGACTGAAGTAAAACTTTTTTAGCTCAATCTGTCTTGCTCCTACAGTAATATACAAAACGTCACTCTTTCTTTCTATATTTACGTAGAGAGGAAAATATACTCAATTTCAGGCCAATGCTCACCAGCTTACCAACAAGTCAAGCGTGCATAAAGAAGTTTTAGTACAAAAAAAAACAAACAAACTAAAACGTTTGGGCATAAATTAGGTATAATCTACTCAAATTATTGATCCCAAAAACATTACGTTTTGTTAAGGTTTAGAGGGTGAAAAGCTTTTTCTCTCAAATGAATAAAAAGATATAGGTGTAATGTAGGTATCACTATTTTTTTTGTATCACACGCAGTATCTTCGGTATATTTTATATGACAATATGGGTGTTCTTTTAGATTAATTAATTTGTGTGGTGGCTAAATAAAAACTGTGGACATTTCACACAGCGCCATCTAGCCCCAAACTAAGCAAAGTTTGTAGTATGGGAACTATACTACAACTACAACTGATAGAATACAGCTTAGATACTTTTTTGCGATACTACAATTACAACTGATAGAATACAGCTTAAATACTTTTTTGCGATACTACAATTACAACTGATAGAATACAGCTTAGATAATTTTTTGCGATACTACAATTACAACTGATAGAATACAGCTTAGATAATTTTTTGCGATACTACAATTACAACTGATAGAATACAGCTTAGATACTTTTTTGCGATACTACAATTACAACTGATAGAATACAGCTTAGATACTTTTTTGCGATACTACAATTACAACTGATAGAATACAGCTTAAATACTTTTTTGCGATACTACAATTACAACTGATAGAATACAGCTTAGATACTTTTTTGTTTAAAAATACATACATATAATACAATATAATACCCAACAACAATGTCTATCACATAAACGAGCAGTGTACAGAACATGCATTCACGGGGTAGGTATATTGTCTCTATCACACATGCAGATGGCAGAGCGACTGCTATAGTGTTTTCAAAATAGGTCCGTCCTTTTCAGTGGCGTGAAATAGGATTTATCGTAAATGAGAATGATCTTGTACACCGCTTTACAGCCCTTATAGCGATACAAGCTCTAAATAAGGTACTAAATGTTATTAGAGCTCCTAAATCAGACTTGTCTAGACTAAACAGAGGAAATTATTTTTGGCACGGACAGTGCCTGGAAATTTTACGACTAAATTTAATGTTTAGGGCAGCGGGTTGACAGCCGTGACGTGTTTTTATTGAAATACATTTCTAGGACTGTTTTACCTTATTGGAGGTCGATCGGGGATCCTTACGTCATGGTTATGAATTTTGCTATTTTTTTCAAACTGACTGATTTTTTTATGTTTGTTACCGCGTTCATATAAACGGAATTCATAAATAGATTTGGAAAATTATTTTTTATTTGACATGATATAGATATATATTATGATATGATTTACTAGGTAGGACTTTGTTGCAAAGTTCGTCTAGGTAGGTACCACCGCTTTGCCAGTTATTCTGCCACCTAGCAGTAGTGTGCAAGCACTACTGTGTTCCGGTTTGAAGGACACTGTAGCTAGTAAACTTACTGGGCAATTGAGACTTTATGATCTGATCTCACAGTCGAGTAATCTTATTACCAGACTGTACTGATGTCTCAGGATGATGTGCGCAGTGCAGTGTCGCTTGAAACTCTATGTCTTAGAGTTCCGAATGACACTATTCTGTTATGGGCGGCCGTGGCGCTTAACATCAGGTGAACGACTAGCTCGTCACATCATACAATAACATAGAAAAGAAAATGATATAGAGTATATGCATTGCAATTTTTTTCTGTAAAAAGTTCATCAGATCGATTTTTAAATCAAAATAACTGGAAAAATGTTATCGATGATATAACTATGATTCAAATATTTCAGATTAAGAAATTAAAGCGGTTGACGTCGGATAAAATTGTTGTTAATAATAATAATAATATTAAAACCCAACGAACACATGCAAAGTCAAAGTCAAAAGATTTATTGCAAATAGGCTAATTTTAGCACTTTTACAAGTCGAACATTAGGTTCTTAAAATTAAGTTATTTCACTAAGCATATAAAATTACAAAGTGCTTATAAAATGCCTGGACCCTAACTAGGATTTCCTGTGTCTAGAAATCCAAGAAATACGAGGACCATGGTCCCACAACACCCAGATACAGAACAAGTATATTCGCTTTATTGAGCATGCCTTGCAACGGGAATCGAACCCGCCGCCTCCGGGTTATGAGCCGACCTGCTCAACCACCACATCACACAGGCTGTAAAAGGGTGTAACTATCTACCGTACGTACAATGTTGCCTAACTGTGGACACGATTTTATACAAAAACCAAACGAACACAAATAAAGGCAGGCAAAAATAAACAAAATAGATGAATTTAAATTTTCTCCTCAAATTTGGGCAGAATTTAAATTTGCCCGGAAGGTTCTATCGGGGATATGCGTGCTCCCAATGGACCCGACCGTTTGATCCTACTCCGACCAAGCAAGTTAAGTGGAACACTACGTTTGGTGCAAAATATGAACCGGTAGCAGAACATTCGGCTTATGTTTTAAGACTGTGAAGCGATATTGGTGTTTATTTTGTCATGGGACAAGATATATACCTAACTAACTATTAACTAGGTAGTAGGACTTTTCTGCAAAGTTCGTCTAGGTAGGTACCACCGCTTTGCCAGTTATTCTGCCGCCAAGCAGTAGTGCGCAAGCACTACTGTGTTCCGGTTTGAAGGGCACTGCAGCTAGTGAAATTACTGGGCAAATGAGACTTTATGACCTAATCTCACAGTTTTGTAATCTTATTACCAGACTGTGATGTCTCAGAATGACATGCGCAGTGCAGTGTCACGCGAAACTATAATTTAGTGTTTCAAGTGTCACTGCAACTGATATGGGCAGTCGTGTCGCTTAACATCAGGCGAGCGGCTTGCTCGTCATGTCATTTCGTAACATAAAAAAAAAAAAAAAAATAACTAGTTGCGCCACGCGGTTTCACCCGCGGATATAAAATATTTTAATTATGTGCTCATCCCACGGAAAAATTTCACTTTTCCGGGATAAAATGTAGCCTATGTGCTAATCACACTAATATTACAAAGGCAAAGTTTGTATGTGTGCTATCTTGCTACCGAGCTATCTTGGTACCGAATTTCATCCAAATCCATTCAGCCGTTTGAGCGTGAAGGAGTAACAAACATACACACATACACACAAACACACATACAAACTTTCGCCTTTATAATATTAGTGTGATGAGTGTGATATCGTGTGACCATAACTAAGTGTCAAAGTCAAAGTCAAAAGATTTATTGCAAATAGGCTAATTTTAGCACTTTTACAAGTCAAAATTATACTAGGTACTTAAAATTAAGTTATTTCACTAAGCATATAAAATTACAAAGTGCTTATTGTCAAATAATATAGCAAGCCCATTACAATATATGAGTTTGAAAAAAAAGCAGTTCTCTTTCTCACTACTGGTGCAAGCAATCCGGCACAATGCAGAATTGAAAACTTTGATCCGAAGCTTCGATTACAACTGTAAAGAAGAAGCTACAAGAAACTTTACAGTGATGTATTTTTTTTTTGTCTTCTTTCTACTGTCTTTTACAATTAGTGATTTATTTAATTCATTATTTTGATAATGTTCGTAAAGTGCTGCTGACGTTTTTTTATTGGCGTCATCGCCATTATGATCATGGTCATTATGACCATGACCACTATGATCGTGATCAGATCAAATACATATTAACATTTTTTTAATAATTCTTTAATTGTTCTCCGTCTCAGTCTACTGCATTTGAGCCTATTTATTTTATTTATTTAAGTTTATAAAATCTCTAACTATACTTAAAATATATCAATATTTTGATAAATATCATAATTGTTATGCTTTCATCGTAGTCGTTATTATCATCAGCGCCATCACCATCACCACACATCACAAACACTAGTTGTTCAGTTAAAGTGAAAGGTGTCTTGGTGGTGTGTGTTTAGTTACATGTTTGTCTGTCTTACAAGTCGAAACGCTGATCCAATTTGGATAAAATTGGTGCATACTTAATGAGACAAAATGAGACATCATCTTTGAAGATCACACAGAAATTTTAACTTTCTTTGTCTAAAGCTCTAGTTTTTATAATAATCCGAGTCCACCTTCATACAGCCTAACAAAATTTAATTTATAAACAGTAACTTAAAAACCAATGGGTGCGATTAGAAATGACGTGTTAATCTATTAACACACATCACATCATCTGCTGAAAGATGTCCACCTACAGAACATAGGCCTTCCCTATAAAGCGCCATTTTGCACACTTATCTTTATCCGCCCGGTGACGCTGTAAAGGTCGGTAGAGACCAACAGCATTAACCCGTACGATACACTTATCTTTAGCTTCAAATTTGCCATAATTACACCACGTTTTCCAGGCATCTTGATGATCGCAGAAGATTCTCTGCCTAACAAGGAGAATGCTTTATTTTTAGAATACCTTTTTTGAGCACTCTACTAATATAACAATCTAGCCATAGATGAGGCTAATGAGTAATTTACATTTAACTTAATTTTCTAAACACCTAATTATCTAAGAATGAGTCCAATAACACTTTTATTATTAAGGTGAAGACACTTGGTTCTTGTGTTCTTTTAGGTAGGTAGCACTTACTTGCACTGCACTATATTACGTTAAAGCACTTAATGCACACTACACAAACTCGAATGGTTTTGTTCTTTTCAATCTTCTAATTATATTTTACTAGGTGGTAGGACTTTTCTGCAAAGTTCGTCTAGGTAGGTACCACCGCTTTGCCAGTTATTCTGCCGCCAAGCAGTAGTGTGCAAGCACTGCTGTGTTCCGGTTTGAAGGGCACTGTAGCTAGTGAAATTACTGGGCAAATGAGACTTTATGACCTGATCACATAGTCTAGTAATCTTATTACTAGATTGTGCTGATGTCTCAGGATGACGAGCGCACTGCAGTGTCACGCGAAACTCTATACATTAGAGTTCCGAGTGACACTGCAATTGGTATGGGCAGCCATGTCGCTTAACATCAGGCGAACAGTTAGCTCGTCACGTCATCCCTTAATATAAAAAAAAATATCCATGTTATCGAGCAGCCGAGCATCGAGCAGATTGCTTCAACCAAGGAGAATGCCGATGCCTATTCCTTGAATATTCCCTTACCCAGCTCTTACTGCACCCACGACAAGAGATAAAGTAGTCCTACTCTCACACGTATATCAACACGCCTAATCACATTTCTAATTTTAGGCTTAAAGAAATGTATTCTCAAAAGTCACTTCCATGCCCATTCCTTGAACATTCCTTTATTCAGCTCTTACTGCACCCACGACAAGAGGTAAAGTTGTCCTACTCTCACACGTATATCAACACGCCTAATCACATTTCTTATTTTAGGCTTAAAGAAATGTATTCTCAAAAGTCACTTCCATGAGAACGTAGTTAGACTTAAAAAATTCAATACAAGTACATTTGTCGTCACTTTAAATAATGTAGGTATAGTAACATAAATATATATATATATTTTTTTTTTTAATTGAATGATGTGACGAGCTAGTCGTTCACCTGATGTTAAGCGCCACGGCCGCCCATAACAGAACAATGTCACTCGCCCATAACAGAACAGTGTCACCTTAAATAATGTAGGTATAGTAACATAAATATAAATACGTGCTTAAGTAACATTACATTCCAACAAGACTGAATTTAAAATGTTTACTTCGGCAACTCATCCGTCGTAAGGTATTGAGTCAATTGCTTTTTGAATTTTCTAGTATCAAACTTAATTATCTTTCCAAATTACTTTCAACACAAATATTGGTTATGTTAGACAATTTTATTTGCATCCATTTATCATTGTTTAGGTCCAATGATAATAAATGCGCAGTGCCTGTTTGCGGTTACAGTAATAATAATTGTTGTATCAATAATATTGTACAACAAAAGACATACATACACGAGCATCACGTCTACTCTTAACACTAGAGTACACGCGTGGCCTACTATAGTAGACCAGGGTCACTTTTTTTGCGATAACTTTTTAGTTTTGCGCGGTAGAAACTAGCGATTCCAGGTAAGCCTCGTCTGGTGTATTTGTCGCAACCTCAGGACCCCGTGCGATCCCCGCGCTAATGCACTTTCGCGATATTTGGCGCCAAAAGCGCGGGCCTACTAAAGTAGTCCGCGCGTGTATTGGTGTGTCAAAATCAGGTAAGTAGTTTTTCGTGTATTATTGATTAATGAAGCTAAAATAATGTTTTCCAGTTATAATATGTATGTATATTTGCATGTTTATTAAATTATTCTTAATTTTAAATTATTAAATGTATATTATTTTGATTTTTTTTCATGAATGATGCACAAGTGGAAAAGTAGCTACATGAACTAGATACTGATGAAGATGTGATTGAAAGTGAAGATGATGAAGCTGAGCCAGAACCAGACTTACAGGCCCTAGTTCGTGAGTCAGAGCTCCAGGAAAATGAAAAGGAAAGGTTGAGTGAATTGAGTGACGAAGCATCAGATTCAAATAACGCTCCACTCTTTCTACCAGCATCCGGAAGGCTTGGTCCAGTCTACAAATCGGCGACCGTAACTATTTGGCATAAAAATATATAACCGCCATTGACTTTAGGGCAGCACAGATCAAGAATCCCAAAAGTCTCAACACGATTTGACACTAAAGACAGGACGAGTTGGTTGATGTGCACTATGGTCGAGAGCCCGAATTCGATCGATAAAAAAGTGGTGCAAGACTTGCTACAAAAAGATTTGTCCCAATCACCAAGCAGTAGTGTATCCTGAATACTACTAAAATAAAAAAAAAATTGTAATTAAGTTTGGGGTTACTTTAAAAAAAATTACGTTGCAATCAGAAGTGCGATTTTGTTACTTTTTCTTAGATGTTTACTAAATTGATAAAATATCACTATTTTAAATAATATATTTAAATTGTAATGTAGTAATACGAAGTAATATAAATAACTTTACCGTTCCATTTATTATTTTCATCAAATATTTATAAATATACAATTTATTGACATTTTAAAATGGCCTAATATAGTAGGCCACGCGTGTACTCAAGTAAAAAAAAGGGGCGCGTGTACTCTAGTATTAATGTATAATTAATATTGAGCGTGGTTGAGTTGAGTCGATTTATATATTTGTGGGCAGAAACGGGTTGTGCGTAGGTTGCAACATATATAACTATAGGCCTAAACGCTTAGCTTAGCTTAAACGCTTAAACGACGTAAAAACGTCTTGAAAAAAAAAACTGCTTGATTAAATCCTGTGGAATCAAATAAGAAAGTTCATATTCAATTCACCTTTTACTACTGATTACAAGAAACATAAAAATCACGTAAGTCTTATTTCGCAGTCACATTATTGGTTTTGGTTTGACCGGTGACCATAGATTAAAATGAGCCTAGCTTTGCACTACACCAAACAGCGTTACATTTCAGTTCGATGAAATTATAGTCTATTTGTACCTGTTTGGAAGCCGAGCTTAATTTATTAGCTGACTGTGTCAATTTCATTCATTTAATCAACGGTGTTGATTACATTTTAGCAGTTACTACTTTTAATGTCACAATAATAATGAACACAAGAAAACAAATGTGATGATAATATTTGTGCCAAGCATATAGGCGCCAAGCGCTTACATTAATGACAAGACAAGACATTCTAATTTCATTTGCATACTATAAACCATAGTTTTATTCTAAAACGTACAGAAGTCTCTAACAGGTCACGATTGTATTTTTTTCCTTCTCTGTGTCTTTTAAACTAAGCTCTTCAAAATTTCTAATTACAATCATAACATAAAACTTGGATAATTAACAACGGCTAAACTCACGTCAATTAAAAGTCGTAACTGCTCCGCGAAAGCCGGCCGCGGCTTGCGTTAGTAACTGGCTCCCGGAAGAGGGACATCTAACATGTCCAAAACCTGATCGGAGTAATTTCGACTTTAAATAATAATAGACGTAAGTTTAGCCGTTATTAATTTTCCAAAATATAAAATAATCACGATAGTTTTCTATAAAATAAAACTGTTTCAAAAAAGTTTATTACTTAGACCGCACTCTTTCGTTTTCGGCATAAAGCAAGGTACACATTGACGATATGATGAAGCGCTCTCGTCTAAACCAGACGCAATATCCATCGTGGAAACTCCGCTTATACGTGCCTACTTTACGTCATACATCTGCATAGTCGACTTATATTTAGTAACCAGTAACAAAACTTTGGTATACGAGTGACTACATTGACTTTGACATGTTTTTAATTCGTGTATTTTTGACATATTGTTATTTTTTATTATTGTTGTACAATTTAATTGGGTCATTATAATGATAATAATATATTTTATATGTATAGTCATATATCTGAAAACTAATTGCTATGTACCTGTGTACCTTTATTTATATTTGAAGTGTATTTTTTTATATGAATAAACGACTATGACTATCACTGACACATTTTCTGACATTTGGAAGAGATCACCAGATTATGGTCTCTTTCGAGTATTTAAATTTAATAAAATTATATAAAGATTTTGCCACAAATCGCATCGAACTAAATATTTTTAATTTTGTTTGAATCTTGACAATTAACATGAATTATAATAATACAAATAGATGACCGTAATTGTTAACGAATATAATTAATTAAATTAACGAATTTTTAGCAAATTTTAAGAGTTTAGCAACGCACCATGTTTTACTAAATTAATCTACAAAAAGTGAAGCAAGATCCGTTTGTTCCGTTTGTATGGAGTTGTGATACTGTTTATGCGTGTACTGCGTCAGCGTTCATTTCTTGCAGCCTTGAAAATGTTTCATGTACATTCAGCTTTTATTATGAAAAAATGATTGATTGTGTTTTTTATCGCTCATTATCTTTGAATTTATTCCGTTTTGGGCATTGAACTTTGCGTTTTTCGAAGCGGAAGTTGCTTACGGGATTACAGATGATTGTGATTTATATCGACATTTAGGTAACGTTTGATGTTATGAATGTGAAATTAGATGCAGTATAAAAAGTTTGTGAAAAAAACACATGCCCATTTGACGCCTGGGTGCCTTAAGCGTGCCCTCCCGCCGGTGACGCTGTAAAGGTCGGTAGAGAACAACAGAGTTAGCCCTTTATAAAAAAGCACTTATAAGCGAAATGAAAAAAACGTTATAATGGCTTATAATAGCGGGCTAATAGAGATGCAAGTAAGTACTTATTCAACGGACAACGTTAATTTTTTGAAAGGTACAGAAATTCGATAATCATTTTGAGATTATCCTCTAAAAAGTTCATTAGAAAAATATATTAATTTTTATTATAAAAATATAGTAATTTTTATTATTATTTAAAAAAAAATTGAAATTACAGCCAACAAGTGAAGATTAATTTGTGCCAATAACTGCCAAAATTTATTTTTGAAACGCAGTCGTTGAACTTTATTTCCTCTGGCTTCTATTTAAAATCTTCATTTATTGTAGTTCAAAAAATCTACAAATTTATTAAGCGTATCAAAAGCAATAGAAAAAAAAGTGACCGTTATTTTTTTTATCATATTTAGTAAAAATTATTAAAGAGGTAAAAAATTGAATGGTGTCAGTATCTTTTAGTTCCTTTTGTTGTTAAATATTCTAAAATCATAGCTTACGACGCTAAATGATTGACTAAAGTGAAAAATTTGAGAATTGAATCGGTACCCCAAGTACTTCATACATATCTACGTATTTAATGTTGACTTTACTTAAATAAATAAAATAAATATTTAGGGACATTTCACACAGAGCCATCTATCCCCAAACTAAGCAAAGCTTGTACTATGGGAAACAGGTAACTGATACAATACATAGATACGTGTTGTGTATAAATATTTACATAGAATATAATATAACACCCAGATACAGAATAAACATCGATGTTCATCACACAAACGTTTGTCCTGAGTGGGAATCAAATCCACAACCTACAGCTCAGAAGGGTTACTATCAACTGATATGTGGGGCCAGTTACTTCTTAGGTTTCTGTAGGTACATTTAAGTATCAATTTTAGTTAACATTAAGTGAATCATTCTTCCATTAATATCAAGCAAAATCAGCACTTAGTGCCGTTGTAGTGCCTAAAACAGTTCACTGACAAGTCAATCCCTATTAACAAGACAATCTTGTAAAAGACTGAAATTCCTTTACACCGATACGCTGACATAGCACATTACACTTCTACAGTAGAGAACGAGAAGGGTTATGAGAACTAAAACAATTTGTAATACTTTTTCATATATAAATTATAATCATTTTGTAGAGTATTTGTTATATGCACACTAATTGATGTATAATAAAACAATCAAATGATCAGTAAGTAGGCACTAGGGTTTGGGTCCCGGGACGTCTCCTGAGTTGAAGTCCCGAGACGTTTCGTAATTTTAGTTGTCTCCCGGGAATATCAGGTCGAGATTCAAGACGAGGCAAAATCGTTGAAATTGTTATGTAATTATTTTTATTTTCAAATAATCCCTAGCGCCATCTGTTAGTTGGTGAACGCCAGTGCCTAGTGCCTAGACTCTAGGCACTAGGCCCTGGCATCCGCCCGTGACGTATGGCAGGTTCGAAGTGCCGGTACACTACATTTATAACAGTATTTAAAGCTAATTAATTTTCTTATTGATTTTTACATTAAATTTAAATTCTTTTTAGTTTTTCTATTTTTAGGAAGGATACTGTAACTACAAAATGAAACATATTAAAAAGGTTCTCGAGTGGCGCCCTCGAACTGGAAAAAACAGCGTAGTTTTTTCCAATTTAGTAAAAATGTTAAAACTTGCAAAAGTGCTAAAATAGTATATTTGCAATAAGTCTTTTGACTTCATTAATATTTTTTGTTTATGAAAACTGTATATTTTTTAAAATCAAAATAATTTACCTACTGCCTCTTCACTTTGCTATGCCCTAACGAGTACAACTTGACAAGGGCAGGACAAAAAGTTAAGGCTAGCAGTAAAACTTGCTGAGTTGTGGGAACAAAAACATGAACCCTAATAAAGTCACAGTTTTGCTTGGTTACTTAGTTTCAGACAAGTTATATAGTGGTTGTTTGGGTGCCATTAAATAGCAATAGGCGAACTCCGATATTTGACCCACTGTAACAAACGACCCAATTCAAAAAATGACCCATGCCAAGAAACCCGTTAATGTAGTATTCTTGTGTTATTTTAAGAATGGAGTAGGTGCGAAAGAAAAATTAAGTTTAAATAATCACATACATAGCACCTGGACCCTAACTATGATTCCCTGTGTCTAGGGACCCAGGAACTACGAGGACCATGATCCCACAACACCCAGACTCAGAACAAGTATTTGAGCTTCTTTTTCTGTGTACAAATACTTGTCCTGCCGCGGGAATCGAACCCACCGCCTCTGGGTAATCAACCGACCTGCTCAACCACACAGAGGCAGTCTTACGTCTCACGACTAACAACTTTATGATTATACTTCTAAAAACGATTGCGTTGCAAAATAAAAATCGATATTCTACTGTTTCTATGGATAAACCGCGTGCGACAGTACAATTTACTTTGTAATAGAAGCCTATACTCTATTTCAGGGCTTGAAAAGTTTACTGATAGTAAAGTACCTACACTGTTTGTTTCATTAACTTCTCATTTGTCTGACCTCTAAAAGTGTTATAGATAGTAGACTTATATCATGAGGTAACAAACATAAAAAAAAACATCCGATTTGAGAACCTCGCGTTTGACCACTATCGCACCTCATGGTAAGTGACGATGCGGTCTAGGATGTAACACGCTTGCCTAGAAGATACCTGTTTACTCTCGATTCGAAGACTCCAAGGTTGTAGTTTTCGGGAAATACGGATGCCGGTAAAGCGTTCCACTCTTTGGCTGTTCCCATGATAAATGTGGAGCCAAATCTCTTTGCTGCCTGCTCCATTTTTGTAGTGGGTTGAATAGAAAGTTTGTCGTTAAAGAATAATGTAGCTTTTTAATAATTATATTTATTTTTTGTTTCGTTTGGGCAGTTCTTGAGAATACCATGTAAAGTCAAGCATAATAAAAAAAACAACTTGTGAAATGGGAATACAAACAAATACAAAACGCGAACATCGAACGCTGTTTCTTTGATGTGAAGTTAACCGTGAGACAATGGAAAGGTTGAGCGTTTAGATCGCTGCTTGCAGAGAACATTTTCTCGATAAAGGGTTTCAAAACTCTTGCTTTATCGTTTAAGTAATTATTCTTAACTGCTAAGAACTAGCTAACCTAGAACTAGCTAACCTAGTTTTTATTAATCGGTCCTATATATTTATTTTGAATTTAGATCTTCTTTATTTTTTTTTTATTCTGTTTGTTTGGATGTTATAAAAATACGGAAAAGGCTTATTTATATTTAGCTTGGTCTTTGGGCTGGTGATGATTGATGATGATAGACGTGTGTGGATCGAATTCTCTGAAATCTAAATGATCCTCTAATGTGGATTGATAAATGGAGTAAGGATGGAGGATCTACTCCAAATCTATCTACACTTTACGTTTATTTTGTTTGTATTAACAGAATTATGAAAAGGTTATAATAAAAGCTGGAAACAATGTGGGACGATGAGCAAAATCATAGATTTAAATATGAGAAGTAAATTTTATCATCAAAAGCCTCGACTCGATTTAGGTCTTTGTGGCAATAATAAAGAGGTTATCGAAGTTTTTTATGGCTGCTAAAATGCATGTATATATACAGTTAAAAAAAAATGATACGTATTATGTAAAGATTTCTCTGGAAAAACTTAGTATATTAATTCTGGCTCTGTATATGCTGAAATATCGGAAAATTGTTATGCCCTTTCTTAGCCCTTCTTCAGTAGACAGCGCACCCTTTTTGAAGTTTCCGCCAATTAACTTAAGGATTTAGCTACCTGCTCTTGACTAAGCCTTTAAGATGGTAAGTTGGGTTTTTAGTTTCTTAGGGTCTACGCATACATGAAACTTTTAGCCTCAAAACTTACAACATAATATTATTTAATAAACATAAAACAATAAAAAGAGAACTTAATCAAACAAACCACTAACAGTAGGCAACGTACCCATTATGCTGGCAGCATTGCCACGTTGAATGGCAATGCTCAATCTTTGGCCGAAATAGAGGCCAGCATTTTGGTCACGCGTGGCTTCAACCAGACGTTTCCAAAAGTCTTTAAAAATTTGGTGAGAACTTGTTACATCACGGCAAAGTTTCAAATCATATTATTTAACCACAGACTAAGTTGAAAGTATAATTATTTATTACTTGTATACCAGCATCACCTGCTTAGCGTGATTAACAGATAAATTTTTAATGAAAAGGAAAAATTTGAGTCAGTACGAGCGGGATTTGAACTCGCATCCATACATCCCTAAAGCCAAGAACCCACCAACGCACTTAAAAAAAGAAATACAAATCTGCTCACAAAATTTCAGGAATTTCGTTCAATAATGCGACCTGTAGAAGAGAAATAAGGAAAAAAATAAAGAAAAGGCATTTATCCAGGCATTTATCCAGGCCACCACACAGCACTACATTACATTATAGGAGAATACAGTATAATTTAGAAAGAAAAAATAGTCAAATTAACAGATGTAACGTTGTGTGATGTCATGACCAGACTCAGCATGAGATTAAGGTCAACGCGTGACCTTAAAAAACTAATTTTCAGGCGGAACCCGTAGTTATGAGATCACGAACAGTCTTGGATCAAAGACAATAGCCAAACATCCACCAGATATACACTTGACAGCCTCTGTGGTGTGGTGGTTGGGCAGGTCGACTCATAGCCCGGAGGTGGCCGGTTCTATTCCCGTGGCAGCCCAAGTATTTGACAAAAAAAGTAAATAATTGTTCTGAGTCTGGGTGTTGTGGGACTATGGTCCTCGTAGTTCCTGGGTCCCTAGACACAGGGAATCCTAGTAAGGGTCCAGGATCTATGCATGTGATCGTCAGGCGTTATTATTTTAATTGTTATTATTATACAAGTCATTTTTACTTAAGCAGAAACGGAGATGCTTCTCGATTAATTAATAAATGATTATTTTGATATACAGTAAAGTTTAATTGCCAAGCTTACAACGAGCAACTAATAAAACAATAATAATAATTGCTGATGGTAAAAACATTGTGTGTGCTGTGGACCTTAGGTTTTGCGGCAAAGGGTCAAAGGTTAGCCAAGAACTTGACCTTGGTTTATAATGAGGAACCCTTTGCTCAAGAAAGGTACAATTTGGTATAAAGCGATTTAAGTAGGCAAGTGTTCTTAAAGGAATGGAATGGTTTGTAGTAAAAGGGTTGATTTTTGTAAATGGAAAAGAATTAATTTTTAATTCGTTGTACCATTGACCGAATAAAACGTGCCATCCATTCAGCGCCTTTAGAATAAGATGTAGCCAATTTGAGTATATATTATTCTGAGGAAGTTATAGAACTTCGTTCTTCTAAGAATAGGAAAGTGAGTATGAAAGTTCTAGACCTTTAGCTGTCCGAAGGCTTTTGACGGCGACTATTAGTCTGATAATAATAACTGAAACAGATGGCTTGACGTGGCCTCCAAAGTGCTAGTTGTAAATACAACTTTTTGGTAGCAATCATCCATTATAGCATCTGTGGTGTAGTGGTTGAGCAGGTTGGCTCATAACCCGGAGGTGGCGGCTTCGATTCTCGCGACAGGACAAGTAAAAAAACGCAAATACTTGTTCTGTGTCTGAGTGTTGTGGGATCTTGATCCTCGTAAATCCTGAGTCCCTAGACACAGAGAAGCCTAGTTATGGTCCAGGATCTATGTCAGTAATCGTTGGTCGTTATTATTATTATTACAACATCTGATAAAAGTTTATCACATTTTGACAAGCTGTAATAATAATTACGCCCAACGATTACTTACATAGATTATTTTCAATTTCTTACAATAATTTATTTTTATAAAAGAGTCCAATCGACTTCATTCCTACCGCATTTGTTTATCATAAAAATGAGAATATCAGCAATGTAGTTGAAGTCAAAATATAAATATAAAGATAACTCAAAAACTACCAATCAGATGTTGATCAAATTGAAATGGAATCACACGGGAAGCACTAGCTTGCAAATAAAAAAAATCATAAAATCAATTAACCCAGGCAAAACTTCTGAAAAAATCAACATAGAACTAATTTTTCAACAAAAAACAATCGAATCGAGAACCTCCTCTTTTTTGAAGTTGAAAAGTGATGATGAGGGACCAGATAACTGATACAATACAAATACTTCTTGTTTGTAAGTACATACATAGAACACAATATAACAGCCAGACACAGAACAAACATTTATGTTCATCACACATGTTTGTCCTGGGTGGGAATCGAACCCACGATCTGCAGTTTAGTTGTACATCTTTTATAGGTATATACCTCCCTTAACCACGTTTCAAATTTTTTTCGACATTAAACAATTTCTGCGAAAAAATATGCCATGTTGGAGTAAGGGATTTTCTAAGTATTACCTACCAAAAATGTAATAAAGATAGGATTTTTTAATAATTGAAAACATAAGCCCGCTTCCTTTGTACATAGTAAAATACTTGGAACGCGTATTCCATGGGTTTGTCTGAAATAAACAATACCAAACGAGGTGATAGATATTGTAAGTGGGCTTACTTTGACAAGGTCATAATATACCAACATAATTCTATTATTTTTGTTTAGGAGATAAGTTTTTATTATTTGACCTGTATACATGTATTTTTATTACGAAACACATAAAATAAATTTATAATGTTTTGTGCTAGTAGTATTGGTATCAGAAGGTCTTAAGTATACGTCACTGAGCCCAATCTTGGTCTTATATATTCTTCTATTATTAAGAGATAAGACTTTTCTGCAAAGTTAATCTAAGTAGGTACCACCGCTACTGGGCAAATGAGACTTTATGACCTAAACATTCTAGCCTAGTCTAGTCAGTTCCAGTATCATTCTCGAAAATAATCCACTATTTTTATTGCATTCATTAAATAATTCAGAGACTAAATGTATCTGGCTATTCATAGAAAGAGTGAGAGAGAAAGCTGTAAGAGCTTAGTAAACTGGTTATTGTACGTATCTAGAACAAAATTCTCAAGTAATTATTTAGCTTATCACACTTTGCAAAGGTCTATTTCGCCTTAGCTCTGATAATCCTCTATCAATTGAAACCGTAGTAAAACCGCATCGACATTATTAGAGATGTACCCACCCAATTGATCCGACCATTTAGTTGTCTAGTTTGTTTTGGAACCCTCTACAAAATATTCCCTTTTTTCATACTTGGATGAATTAATTGCTGATTCATCCAAGTTCTTTGTGTATACACAAGCTATCACAAGAGCAGAACCACTTGCTTAGGTAAATATTAAATCAATGAGTTACTGTGTCGTTTTAAATATTTACAACTGAATGGTTCAAACAAGTCCTACCTCAAAAAAAAGTTGAAACGTGAAGTTATAAATGAAACCCTAATCAAATAGCATCCAAATAAAACATTAATTATACAATTAATTTTAAATCGGTGAAATTAATCAAAGGTATAATAATAATCTGCATTAAGCCTAACTAAAATTAGCACTATTAGTCAACACACGTAAAATATAGGTTTATAGAAACACGTAGTGAATCCAAATATACAAAATAGTAATTTTACTTTACTTTTTCGAAAAAATAAGGTGAAAGATAAATAAAACAAAGAAGAAGACAAAAGATAGACGACAAAAGTCATCTTACAAAGATAAGTGTACTAAGGTATATATGGGACATTGCTAAGGCTTAGATAGCATTAACATAATCAATAAAAAAATAATACAATAAATAGGTCATTATAATTGTATTATGTAAATAACACCAAAACTGATAAAACTATTTAAATTGCAGGCCAAGTACTTTAAACCGGCCATCATTCGGCTTAAACATCACTAACTGTACCTCTAGAAATAATCTTGCTCAGTGAATCCACAATAGATACGGTTAGAAAGAAAACGCCGACAAGAAAATGTATAAATTTTCTTTCCAATTCAATTTCTATATTCATTGATGCAAAAGTTTCTTATTCGTTCCCCGTTACCTAACTTTTTTGCAGACTTATATCTACTGATGATATTTGTATAAAAGCTTTTGAAGCTCAGAGTTTTGCATTTTGTAGATTGAAATCTTGAACACTGTGGATTATTTTATATCTGCATTGGCCGCCTTCCTGAAAGGCTTCAGGTGAAAGAAATATTCATTCCAATTCACTTGATTTTTGGGAATATTTTGACAGTTTTGGTCATTGTTACAATTACATCCAAAGGACGAGACAGTACATGGTTAGCGATTTTAAAATCAGTATCTGCTGTCTATATTTGACTGGCCCGATAGCTCAGTTGGTAGTATCCCTGCCTTCTGAACTGCAGTCGTGGGTTCGATTCCCACCCAGGACAAACATTTGTGTGATGAACATTGATGTTTGTTCTGTGTCTGGGTGTTATATTGTATTCTATGTATTAATTAACAAAAATTTAAAAAAATATATTTATTAAAAATATCTAAGTATTGTATCAGTTATCTGGTTCCCATAGTACAAGCTTTGCTTAGTTTGGGGCTAGATGGCGCAGTGTGAAATGTCCACAAAATATATATATATATATATGTACTATCTATGTATCTATGTACAATGTTCCGCACTTTTCTATGACAAGTTTTAAATGCATAGAATTAAGGAGATTCCCCGGAAAAAGTTACGCAAATAATTTTCATTCTGTATTCATAACTCAAATGTTATTCTGTGTTTGGAATAGAAATCTATAGTTTCCTTTTGTTTTATTTTCGCTTGTTACGTTTCACTGCTAGAATTCATGCCCTCTCTTAGAGAAAACTGGACAGAAAAAGAACAGAAAAGTATGAGCAGTATGAGAAAAAGCGATTGATTGGGGCCGTGGGGACCAAACACACAAAATTTACAAAGATCTTTCGGACCACGATTCACCAAAAGAAACTAAGCAAAACTCAGTCATCCAAGCACTGAACTGTATTCTTACACTTGTGCCATATTGGTTTTTGCTATAGCGTTAAATTATAAGCGTAAAAAACCTTGTCGATTTTATCTACAAATAAAAGGGTCACTAGATAAAGTCATTTACTTGCCCGTTAATTAGTTTACAGGCCGGAAGCGAAAAGCCGGCCACGTCACGGTAGATTCAATTTCCGCCGCTGGGCTTGCCAAATAGCTGTTTTTCTTATAAGCCAGTAATTACAATCGCTTAGGATACTGTTATTTCTGTAAATAGCTTACTTAACAATTACGCTAGAAAGACTCTCAGGAAATGTATAATTAGTAACAGGAAGTATTTTTGTTACCTAAATTGTTATTGTAGTTATCTCTATTAATATGTCAGCTATTATGTCGTCTATTTATTTATATGGCTGTCACGATAAAATGAGTATACAAATTTAGAAAAAAAATTAAGACACCAAATACTACAGGTAAGATATTAAAATCCTGAAAATTAAAAGTATCCGTAGGTTAAAAATTACCTAACTTGTGAAACCAAAAAGTTGTAATAGTCAGAACTCAAAAGTTTTGACTATTCACCTTTTTTTTTAATTGTTGGATTGACTTGCGTTTGACCACCTATGGCTTGAAGATTTAAAGGTATTGTGATGGCCCCACCAGCACTTCCCCTTTACATAATATAGATTTATTTAAAGACATTTTAGTTAGGCAAAACAGTTTTTGGTAATCCTACACAGTCTTCAAGCTTATCTAAAAAATTATTATCGTAAAAAATAAACGAGCAAAGCATTTTTTGAAACGCCTTTCCTTTTTATTAAAACACCTGCAAACAGACGCCCACACATCTGAAATTTCGTAAAAGGTTCGTCTTCAAGGGTGTATGGTGTCACATTTATTTATTCATCGACAAGTGACGTCACCCGAAAATATGTCTCAGAGAGAGGACTAAAAATTCTCATCATATTTCTACTTTAGCAAGCGAGCACCTAGTATGCGGTGATATGTTTGTGTTCAGCAAAAGAATTCTTTTGTTTACAACAAGGACGAGAATGAAATATTCAACAATGGAATGTGATAAACATATCTCGGACTTTTTTAGACAGATAAAGTAAACCTAGGAAAAATACTGCCTATCGAATAGAAACGTAAGTTGCAACATTTTTGAAGCTTAGGTACATGTATTACGTCTCAAACATATTGTTGCATTTGTGGTCCAATCGATAGACTTGAAACTGATTTCAGGTCTGGTGAATATGATCAATTTGGTTTAAATAAATTGCCACCCTAACGGGGGTCAGTGGTTTCAACCTTAGACAACGTCATTGCTTACAATCAAATATATTTGATAACCGTGAACATTCATAATTTTACCAACTGCGAAAAAATATGATTTGTATTTTATATACGCACTGGCGCAGATTTATCGCAGTTAAAGTGGCAGGTATATAGTAAAAATCATGTTTAAAAATTAAACATTAAAATAATTTAAGTTGATAATTATAATTATGCTTTATGTACCTTGATGATTAGGTAATAATTGTATTCATTGCATTGAAATCTAGTATTTAAAAGAAGCGTAAAATACTATTATTATAAATATACTATGGTTTTTCAAACTAAAATTTTGTCCACAGTATGGAATTCACCATCTTAATTTTTTTATGAATAATACATAAGAAAGCCGGCCGGCCTTCTTATGTCACCGGCGGTTTTGTACAAAGATGTTTTTTCGATCTTGAGAGTTATTGCGTTTCCGTTTTCAGACATATGGGGTTGGATTTTCTTGGTGTTTTTGTCCGATATGATAATTTATATTCTTCAAGAAAGAACAGGAATAGTTATGAATGCTTCTAAATAAATTGGATAACCAGATTTGGTTTATTTTGAACGTATATGCTATCGGATGAGTATAGCTGTTTTATGGAAATCAGTCCTACACTTACACGTCTTATATTATATGGTTTTCGAATTGAAAATTAAAAGCGATTGACAACAATTTAATTTTAATGTAAAAGTAAAAATGAATTTACATCCCTGCACCCATCCATCCCTTTAACAGTTGCAGCAGTAAGCAGAAAATACTGTAATACTGCTATAATTAATAAACCTTTGGCTATTCACAAGTTTATTCTATTGGAGAAGTAGGTAATACATTTTAGTCGATATAATACTAAATATGTGTTCTTAAGTATTAGGTACCATATCAATAGATGAATTTGTGAAATATAATAATATTTTGGAGAATTAAATTTAAAATAAAATAAAAATAACCTAACTGCAACACTGTCTTGGAGAATAGACAATCAACCAGTGACACAATTAATGTGGTATAGACAAAAATAATAACCTAGGTCAATAAGGTAACTAGAGAAAAGAAGCACTTGCCTAAAGGAATATCAAATAAAGTAAGTTGAAACGAGGATTCGAGCATGCTAACAAACTCATTGAACAATTCAACAAATGATGAACTAAAACGTGAATTATAAATAAAACAGGTTAACGGCATAGGCTTTTGTCGCAATAAACATAAATTACTGTGACTTTGTTGCGGTATTTCGGAGAACTGCTCTGATTTACAGTGAAACAATAATGCTTTGTTAAATCTGCAGTGAAATATACATATGCTTAGTTTCAGCAGTGAATGTCTTTGGGATGATGATTATGAACACAGTAGTACGTTAGTCCTTATCTATGATATGACTATTTGTTGTAAATGTAAATGTTTTTAAGGAAGATCCAAAGATTACATAGTGACTTATCATATTATTATACTAAAATAAATTAGATATACTACCTAAAAGTGGGTGTAGCAGCGCTTAATTTAACTGTTTGCTCACCTTTCCATCATTTGACTTCAAAGCCAAATGACGTCATGGCAGCTATAAGCAATTTGATTAATAAAATGCTTTCTCTTTGACACCTGCGTAACTTAATCGGCGTAGGGTTGAAGGTAAAGTTATTTAATTAGTTATTTAACTTGTTGGCGATAAATTAATCAGCCATTAACATTGTCTTTGAAAGAGATACTAATCATTTCTTTCCTCACGACCTTTTGCTTTTTCAATTAAAATCTTTACTTGTTACAACCTCATCTCTGTTATTATACCACGAGTTTTCGAACTAACGGCCCATTTCAAAAGTGTTTCTTAGCAGCGTTTGTGGTAATAACGTTATTTGCAATGTAGGGCTCCGGATCGTAATAGTAGTGAGCAGACCTATATTGTTTACCACTTTTAAAACTGCTAATAAAACTTTTCCTTGTTTACAGAATGCATCAGAACAAAATAACAAAGAAAACTGTAGACAAGCAGAGATAGCAGTGTAAAAATGACTATAAATTTAAGTGACTATAGTGAACCAATGTGACCATACGCAGCTGGTGCCAAGACAATGTATTGCTGTAGAGGACTAAAACTACTCTACGTCACTATTGTTCTGTTACTTGAAGCTGAGTTGTTAGTGAACACAGGTGCTATGGAGTCGAAGAGGTCTTCCATTATGGTCGCGCAGAACGCTGATGATTTGAAATCTTTGGAACTTTGCACGACGAGAAATCAGCAAAGGTTGGGAAGTGTGTTTGGGAATTTTACGAGGCATCACAAGAAAGGTAAGCATATGATTTATTGTGTTAGTTAACAAACTTATGTGAGTTTATCATAGTTATCAGCCAGATAAAGTTTCCTTTTAAAATTTAGTGCCATGACTAGTCCTCAGATCTACATTCTTGGTGTTTTTCTGATCAAAAGGTCATCGATCTTTCAGTCCAAGACTAACTCAAAAGAAGTTCTGCATATACTAGGAACTTGTTTCACATGCTATGGATTCTTTTAAGGATGTCAAATGTGTTTTTTGCAATTTTTTTCTACTGACATTATATTAGCTTGAAAACTTACGTGAGTATGACACATTTTGTAAGATAAATAACGGTTAAACTCACGTCAATTAAAAGTCAAAATTACTCCGACCAGGTTTCGGACTTATTCGATGTCCTTCTTCTGAGAGCCAGTTACTAACGCAAGCCGCGGCGGCTTTCACGAGCGTCAGCACCTAACTCACTAAACCGCCGAGCGGGGCGAGTTGGCTGGACTGCAGTCGCGACCCCTTCTCGCCTCGGTACGGCGGACGAGGGCTCAAAGGGTTTTAGTGGGTTCGACTCCCACATACCCCAGCCACCACCCCTGTGGGGGCAGGGAAGTGCGAGGGTATTTCCCCCCCTAAAAAAAAGTAAAGAAAAGCATCATCTTTTTATGTTTTTAGTAGGTATAGTTAATTTCATATTGACGAGTAGCTACTGCCCGCAGATTTGCTTTGGATATTCCACGCCCTTAGGCACCTTTTATTTTCCAGGATAAAATTAACTTAACTCTACATTTTTGGAGCCGTCAAAGAGCGTCATAAATAAATAAAGGTTACTTTTAATCCTTTGTAGTCTTTTTACAGTGGCCTCGTACAGTGACCTCTCATGGTGGCATTGTGAGAGGCAGGCATGATTTTCTGGTCAAGGTTTGATGCATTTTTCAATGCATTTCACACGCTGGGTTGAATTTAGACAAGCTAAAATACCACTTTATTTACTTTTAAATTTATTCGTATGTACCAAGTTACATAAAAATTTTGAGGTTATTTTTCATATCGAATGGTCAACATAAAGAGAACTAATTGGAAACCGTTTTTACATAAAACAATAAAAAGGGAACTTAATCAAACAAACCACTACCAGTAGGCAACGTGCCCAATATGCTGGCAGCATTGCCACGTTGAAAGGCAATGCTCAATCTTTGGCCGAAGTAGAGGCCAGCATTTTGGTCACGTGTGGCTTCGACTAGACGTTTAGAAAGGTCTTTAAAAATTTGGTGAGCACTCGTTTCCCAAGGCCCCAGTGTCTTAACTGCAAAAGGCGCAAATATAAAACCGCTATCAAGATTACTATATTTGCGCCTTTTTAGCTGCGCAGCAGAATTCGCCGGCGCGCCAGCCTTAACTTGTGTTCCAGGAAGATGTGACGGTGCAAGGGTGTCGACACATGTAGCGTTAAAATATGTCTGGAAATGTAGGTTTAAAAAATGATTGAGTATCAATTTCTGTTAGTATCGTCTTCGTGTACCCCTACTACTAATACTATAAATAACTACAAAATTTCATGATTAATGCTTTTCACTTCGACCATACCTTTGCTCAAAGTTTAAAAACATGTTCGAAGCTTCGATACGATACGTTAAGGAATGCAGGTTTTTCATAATTTTTTTTTACCCATTTTACACTCTTAGGAGTGGAATTTGAAAAAAATCTACCATTCTAATTTCAAGTCTCTACGTCTAGAGGCTTGGGATATGCGTTGTGTGTTAGTCACGACAAAGCCTTTTTTATTCATAGATATGTAACATAACAGGTATGTAACTGGTAACTTTACTACCAATTTTAGAAAAGATTATAACGACAACTACATAATAATTATGTACATATTATATTAAATCAATTGCTAAATTGACTTTACGTTAAAAGGGAACCGTATTGTAACACCCACTGGTATCAGATAAGCAATTTAAATCTGATAACGGTTAGACACCTCTTCAATTGTTTGAAAGCTAAGACAGAAACGTTTTATCAATTGTTGAAGTTGTTTTACTTGACTGGAAAACAACAGATAAAATATTTGATGCGACTTGCTGTTGTCTTTGAAATAAAATGCGTAATGTCTTTGAAAAGTTTTAAGACATTGTATATAATTATTTTGTTTTAATTGATTATAGTACATTTTATGAATCAACGCATCTGCAGCATCTGAAGGCCATAAACGATGGCAACTGCTAACCAGAAACGTCCAATTGGTTATCCACTAAAGCTATAAAAAAAATACAAGAAGTAACAACAAACAGCCCCTGTGGTGCGGTAGTTGAGTAGGTCGACTCATAAACCCGGAGGCGGCGGGTTCGGTTCCCGCGGCAGGACAAGTATTTGTGCGCAGAAAAAAGCGTAAATACTTGTTCTACGTCTGGGTGTCACGGTCCTCGTAGTTCCTAAGTCCTTAGACACAGAATCCTATTCAGGGTCAAGGATCTATGTATGTGATCGTTAGGCGTTATTATTATTATTATAAACATACATAGTAGTAACAATAATTAATATAGTTATTTATCTAATAACAAATAATATTTTCACAGGTCACAGAAGAAGAACGACAACAACAACATCAACACAATCAACCAGCACAAGGATAGGCAGTGAAGAAACAACAGAAGTATACAGAACAACAAATTTTCCCGAAGTAGATACCACATATCCTAAATTACCAAAACCACTTCGTCTCACTTCAGTATTAGAGGAATACGATGATATACATCTAGATAGCATTATAGAAGAAGCTAAGCAATTGGGAAGAAGACATAAGCACATAGATAAAGAAATAATTGAAGACCTAGACGAGACTTCACTAACAAAGTCTGTAATTAAAATTAAGAAAATGTACAGAGATTCTGCTAGTTCAGCTGTTAATAAGTTAAGTGGTAGAGGAAAAAGTGGTATTTTTTTAACCGAAAATTGTACGACAGTAATAGCTCAAATAGGGACTACCGCAATACTGCACTGCGAAGTTAGTGACATCACAGAAAATACGGTGAGTAAAAAAGTGGAAATAGCTCGTAATATTATCACATCACATCACACTAATATAACAAAGGCGAAAGTTTGTATGTGTGTATATGTGTGTATGTTTGTTACTCCTTCACGCTCAAATGGATGACTGGATTTGGATGAAATTCGGTACCAAGATAGCTTATACACTAGATTAAAATATAGGATACATTTTATCCTGGAAAAGTGAAGTTTTTCTGTGGGATGAGTAAATAATTAAAATACTTTCTATCTGCGGGTGAAACCGCGGGTTGCAACTAGTAATATATAAGGTAAACAAAATACTTTTTAAGACATCACTCAATACAGCACAAATTATGCAAGACAAAAAAAAAAGTAAAATTCAACCCCTAAATTATTGTTTAACTATTCAACATTAGATAATAGCTAATTAAATGGCAGGCTTTTAAATATACATAAAAACATTTATTATAGTCGAAACAACGCGATTCCAAAATGATGGCACTTATTTGGCACAACGAATCAGCATTCAATTCAACAGAGCAATGATACCAGCATGTAATGCACAATACATTGGTACGAAATTGAAGTATTTAGACTGTAGAGGCGAAATAAGATAGCTTCTGTGACGTGGCGGTTGAGCTGGATGGTTCATAACCCGGAGACTGCGGGTTCAATTCCCTTGTCAGGACACGTATTTGAGCCCACAAAAAACGCAAATACTTGTTCTGGTAGTTCCTGGTCACAGGGAATCCTATCTAGGGTCCAGGATCTATGTATGTGATCGTTATTATTATTATTATTAAATGTTTTTGTATAAACTTCATACTGTTATTACATTATTTTATACTTATATTGAAATGTGAAAAATGTACAAAAATTTGCCGAACTAATTTAACCATGTAAGTTAAACCATGTAATATATGTGTAATAACATTTATGCCACAAAAACTAGGTCTAGGTCTGCGGGCAGCCAATATATTTTTTGTCGAGAATGAAAAAAATATGCTGAAAAAGTTTCCCGTAGTTCTAGAACATTTTACCTGCTCTCAATCTAAAATTTCCACGGTCTGTGGTTTTTGCTATAGAGATATTGACAAAGATCTTTATGCAGAGAGTTCATGGCGTTTTCTATTACGATGACATTCTATGCATACGTCGTAATACCATACATAGGGTGTATATTAGCACTAGAAAATACAATCTCGAAACTAGATCGCTAAGTCGAGATCTCGAGGCAACAAAAACTTGATCTCGACGAGAACTCGGCATTTTCGAGATTTCCAGTGAATTTCGAAAAGTATCATTTTAATTAGATAACTGTAACATGATTAAAACTGCTGAGTAGTTGTGATTATGATAGGAGTAAGATACAATACAATTTATATTGTATTGTATCTTACTCCTATCTATCCTATAATATGAATTATTGAAAAAAAGTCATATTTTTTTTACTTTGGTTATGTTAATGAACACCAAAATTCAGACTTGTAAAATCTCTTATAAAGAAAGTTTTTATTTTAACAAAAATAATGATAGTCGCTGACTACTGCCGCTTGACCTCGTCAATCTCGTCCGAGAACATTAGTCATTTTATGCTCCGAGATCGATCACGAAAAATGAGGCGAGATCTCAGATGATCGGGATCGCGTGAGATCGTGATTGCATTCCCTAATTAGTACCACTACGGCCAGGTAATTTATCACCGAATAGAACCCTTGAATGATCACACCTATTTCTCCATCATCAGGTAACGTGGATAAGAAGAAAAGACTACTCATTGCTGTCAGTTGGACTCGTCACCTACAGTGCTGATAGCAGATTTTTTTCAGCACATGGAAGACATGTTAAGGTACGTAAGTGTTAAAAAATCCAAGTCTTCTTAAACATAACGCTTGCGATGAGCTTCACTTTACCTATTGTGTAGTAACAATATATTATCACATACAAATCCATAGAAATGACAACGGTGTGGTGGTTGAGCAGGTCGGCTCAACCCGAAGGCGGCGGGTTCGATTCCCGCGGCATTACAAGTATTTGTGCCCAGAAAAAAAACGCAAATACATGTTCTGAGTCTGGGTGTTGTGGGTGTCTATGGTCCTCGTAGTTCCTAGGTCCCTAGACACAGGGAATCTTAGTTACGGTCCAAGTTCTATGTAGTTGATCGTTTTGCGTTATTATTATTTAGATAGCAATCAATCTAGACGTGAGCGTACGTGTCAGTAAAAGTTTTGTTACTCTATTAACTGACTACTACAATAATATTAACTACCGTCAATAGAAGCTAGTACTACTCCAAACATTAGAAATACAGTTCCATACGCCCAGCATAATAATATTTTAATATAGCCAGTTTGCCTATAGAATTTGACTTCTCTGTTACAGCACTGTGTGTTTTTAAATGTACCAAATCTTGTGATCAATGGATAAATAAAATGAACACAATGTCTGTACTGAACGCGTTGGTAATTATATATTCTTTATATTAGGAAATGACATGACAAGTTAGTCATTCGCCTGATGTTAAGCGAGACTCCTGGAGATCCTGAGACGTTAGCACAGTCTAGTAATAAAATAACTAGACTGTGAAATTAGGTCATTAAGACTCATTTGCCCAGTTATTTCACTAGCTACCTTGTCCTTTAAATCGGAACACAGTAGTGCTTGCACACTACTGCTTGGCGGCAGAATAACTAGCAAAGCGGTGGTAGACGAACTTTGCAAAAAAGTCCTACCACATGGTATATTTGTACTTTAATAGTTGTATTGTTGATATCGTTTTATTTTAATGTATATAATGATTATACAAAAATTAGTACTTAAAATTATGCTCATTTCCTTATATGCGAGCCTTATCGAATTGTTTCTCTGCACGCCTTGATTGACTGGTAGAAAATGCTGTTAGCATTAAGTCCTCCTTTATACCTTTTCTGTGCATAAAGTATTAAATAAATTGTAGGTGATGGTACATCAGTACATCAGGTGATGTAATCAACTCGTTAGTGTGTACGCCGCATTGCCACAGAATAAATAATAATTGGCTCCGTGTTCATCGTATCCTATAATCGCTGCGACAAACCCAACAGCGCTTTAAAAAGCCGCTTTTAAAAATACCCGCAAAAGGCAAACAATCGTTCGTTGCGAATAAAAAACAAAGAAACAATTGCCTACCGAAGCAGCGTCAATAAATTCCGTATTCGCTTGAATAAAATAAAAGTTTATGCAAACCCCATTGCATTTTAATGTGAAATTTGAGCCAAGGGATTAGTGTAGGAATATTTTATTAGTATCGAGCTTTTGGATATTGGTTCCGACGGTTTGTTGGCTGATAGCCAACGGAATTGAAATTAAGAACGGTGAGATTTCTTGGCTTTGGTTTGTTTTGGCCAACTATTTGAAAGGCTTTCGAATAAATTAATATCTCGTAGGTTAACATTTTGTTTTTAGTCTTTACCTATGAAATTGCCGTTTTGTTTGAAAAAAGTTAAAGTATTTTTTTTTCGAACTTATTTATTTCTTTTATTCAAAGTAATCACCCCTGCAATCAATGCATCTTTGCCAACGCTGTGGCAGTTTATGGATGCCCTTCTTGAAAAAATCAGCTGGACGGGAGACAACAAACTCTTCAAAGGCCTTTTGTACTGCCTCTCGGGAATTGAATTTTTTTCCCGCTAAAAAGTTGTCCAAATTTTGGAAAAAGTAATAGTCGGTAGGCGCAAGATCTGGTGAGTATGGCGGATGAGGGAGAGCTTCCAAACCCAACTCATGCAGCTTAGAGACGGTCTGTTGTGCAGTATGGGGTCGCGCGTTGTCGTGAAGTAGCAGTGGAGACGACAGATTGACCAAAGCTGGTTGCAGACGTGCGAGTTTCACCATCATTGTGGTCAGTTCTTCAATGTACACATCTGCAGTAATGCTCTCGCCGTTTTGTAAAAAGCTATGATGAATCACACCAGCACTAGACCACCAAACTGTGACCATCACCTTTCTAGGGGTCATTTTTCGTTTTGCACATTGCTTTGGTACCGAACCAGGATCTAACCAACTTGCTGAGCGCTTTCGATTGTCAAAAAGAATCCATTTTTCGTCGCACGTAACAATTCGGTTCAAAATTCCTTCATTTCTGTGCCTGTTAAGCAGCGCAAGGCAAGTCTCGACGCGTACGTTGCGCTGGCGATCGTTAAGTTCGTGGGGCACCCATCTATCAAGCTTTTTTATCTTGCCAATCTGTCGCAAATGGACCAATATTGTTTTGATGCTAACATCAAAAGCTGCTGCCAGCTCAGCTGTAGATTGAGATTCATCAGCTTCCACAATCGCCTTTAATTCATTATTGTTGACCAAAGTTTCCGGACGACCACGAGGTTCATTTTTCAAGTCAAAATTCCCAGAACGGAACCGAGCAAACCAATAACGGGTTGTACGTTTGTTTGTGCAGTTCTCTCCGTAAACGTCGTTGATGTTACGTGTCGTTTGTGCCGCGTTGGTGCCACGACGGAACTCATATTCCATAATTGCACGAAATTTCAAAGTATCCATTATGAGGAAAAATGTTGAAATGTAATGAAAATACAACGCTAATCAATAAACAAAAGACTTATATTGTAAATAGAATGTCATATTTTTAAAACAAAATTAATTTGAATTTAGAATTCATAGCCAATCAAAACTTTTTTTTGTTTGAAAAAGTCGGTACTGCAATACGGCAATTTCATAGGTAAGACCTATTATTAAGAATTTGGTAGGTCTATGATAAAAATAATTAAGTTATTATTAAGACATGATAAATGGTAACGAAGAATAGGACAGCGATTACTTATTCAGCGAGTAGTTTTTACATGAACTTTTTTTTTTTTAATGTTTTGGCTCCACACTATTGTGTATTTAGCCAGTGTCAAGTAATTAATAATTTATCAAGTTAATGATATTTCACGCAAATATATGTCAAGTCACAGTCGAAGTCATCAAGTCAAGTCATAGTCTAGTCAAAGTCATACTCCTAGTAAAGTGGTTGCAACTTTACCAGAAGCTTCTATGGAGTTTTGGAAACAACACGAAAAGAAACGTTTCACCATCATTATACCATTTTCCCCCACTCACGCCTGTAATCCAGCACTTAACGAATAGAATGCCACCAATTTTATGCACTAACACTGAAAATTACACAAGTTTTGGAAAATAACTCAATGCGGCGACGCAATCTTTTTCGCATTCCCGCCAAAACTCCTTACATGAACTTGAATGTAAATTAATGCTAACATTTTAATAATAATTATCAGTTACTCCATATATGATTCTGATTCTGATTCTGAAGAATTAAAAGTACATGACGTGAGTTTAATCGTTATTAATTTCCAAAATTAAATTGGAAATACAAAATACTGTTTATTATGACAATTTTATTACTGCTCTTTTAAGATGTAGCATTATTTCTTTTATATACAAGTAGCCTAAATATACATACTCCAAATATTAAAATTTGAAAAACTCTAACACACTATTTTTCTTTTTATAATTTTATAGGTAGATGTACAACTAAATAATATATTATAATAATGCAATTAAGTAATGATAAGTTCAAATTGCACAATGGGTGAGTTACCCACACGTTGGATATTCAATTTTATGTATGTTCCTACCTATAAAACAATATCATTTATCATCACTATAATTTCGTTCCGGTTAATACCTACATTCGACGAACAACATGATTGAAGCATACAAATGAATTAACCTAATTATTTCTGTTTGTATCTTATATCTATAGCCTCTTGTATCTATAGCCAGCCAAATATCTTTTTTTTTATGATAAGGAATGACGTGACGAGCTAGCCGTTCACCTGATGTTACGTTTAACATCAGGTGAACGGCTAGCTCGTCACGTCACGGCTGCCCATATCAGCTGCAGTGTCACTCGGAACTCTAAAGTATAGAGGTTCGCGTGACACTGCACTGCGCACGTCATCCAGAGACATCAGCACAATCTAGTAATAAGATTACTAAACTGTGAGATCAGATCATAAAGTCTCATTTGCCCAGTAATTTCACTAGCTACAGTGCCCTTCAAACCGGAACACAGCAGTGCTTGCGCACTACTGCTTGGCGGCAGAATAACTGGCAAAGCGGTGGTACCTACCTAGACGAACTTTGCATTAAAGTCCTACCACCTAGTAAAAGATTGAAGCATACAAATGAATTAACCTAATTGAAGGGGTGAGAATAAAAAGGATTTAACTGATTTTTTTGACCAAATGACTTATGGGTATCGTTGGATTCAGCGTGAAATTATCTTCAATAATACATCCTCAAAATACCGAAATGAGGCTTAAATGTCGAGATTTTGAGTCTAAAAATGGTTTATCTGTCACAGGAATACAGTACGCTTAGCATAAAAACTTTACATTATTTCTTTTATTATATTATATTTTTACAGTAATTGTATGAATTAGACATTTACTATACTATATTTACTACATTTAGTAATTTTAAATAGAAATAAAACATTTTCAAGCAACTGAAACATACATAAACCTTTTCTATTACCTTATAAGCACTCTACATAAAAATGACGCCGTTGACGTTTAAAGTCAATTTTCTCGAAACTGTCAATTTGTCAGTTAAATCCTTTTTATTCTCAACCCTTCAATTATTTCGGTTTGTATCTCGCATCTATAGCCAGCCAAATAGATTGCCAGATTTTTCGACAAATTTTAATACACGATATAATGGTAATGCAAGCTTTAATTTAGGACAGGCTCTGTGGTGTGGTGGTTGAGTAGGTCGGCTCATAACCCGGAGGTAGCGGGTTCGATTCTAGTGGCAGCGCACATACCTGTACCGAAGTCTAGGTGTTGTGGTTTTTGGGTCCCTAGACACAGGGAATCCTAGTTAGGGTCCAGAATCTAGGTATGTGATTGTTGAGCGTTATTAATTAATTTATTTAAGGTTTTAATAATATTTCAAATCAACTGGTTCGATAGCTCGGTTGGCAATGACTGGTCCAATAGCTCAGTTGGTAATAACCCTGTGGTCTGAACTATATACTGAATAGGTTGTGGTTTTGATTCCCACCCAGGAGAAACATTTTTGTGATGAACATATAGGTGTTTATTCTGTGTCTGGATGTTATATTATTGTATTCCATGTATTGTATTAACAAACAAAAGTATATAAGTAATGTATCAGTTATCTGGTTCCCATAGTACAAGCTTTGCTTAGTTTGAGGCTAGATGACGCTGGTTAGGATGTCCACAAATATTTATTTATTAATATTATACCAAATATAATAGAATTGAAGCCCGACCTCACGTGGAGTATTGCTCTCACCTTTGGAACGGAGCACCCAAGTATCAAGTCCAACCTCTTGACTCGATACAGCGTAGAGCTTTCAGAATTGTCGACAGTCCCAAGATCACCGAACGCCTTGATTCTCAATATTCGCAGGCATATTGGCTCTTTGTGTGTATTTTACTGCCTCTACAATGGAGAATGTTCTGAGGAGCTGTTCAACCTGATCCCGGCATCGCGTTTCTTCCATCGCACCTCTCGCCACCGCAAAAAAGCTCATCCACATATTATTGAGTCGTGGAAATTTCTTACGACTCAATTCATGCGTTCGTTCTTGCCATACACGTGTAAAATGTGGAATGAGCTCCCGCCAGCGGTCTTTCCGCAGAGTTACAGCATGGAGTACTTCAAAAGGAGAGTCCCACAGGGTAAGCAATGCATTGGTGACGCCTCCTCCGGTGTTACAGATGTCCATAGGCTACGGTGACCACTTCCCATCAGGTGGGCCGTATGCTTGTTTGCTCCCTTTAACATAAAAAACTTACTTATTTCGGTATTAAAACTTAAAGATTACGCAATTTGAGGTATTCCCCGAATAGAACCAATGAAAATTCCTCCAAGTTATACAAAGTGCGATACCTCAAAGATCAAAACAAAAAGACTATTTTGAATTTAATTTAAAGCGAAACAAATACTTCGGAAATGTTAAACGCCTAAAACAAACGGAATACGGCAATCGATTCTAAATTAAACAAAACAACTCCACCATTTGTGTTGTGCCGAAATCACACCCATAAGACCCTGAAGACGTCCATTACTGAACACTTTGAACGATTTATTCGGAAGAGTTTCATTGTAAAGTTGGTATTGTTGTGTAATAGAGATGACCATATTAATGTATCGATATATCGATATCGATAAGTCGGATTATCGATAAGTCTTTTTAACTCGAACTTTTGAGGGTGTGTTCTTTGTATAGTATTATATTTGAGTAATAAAAATATATTCTATACTATAGGTATAGTTACGCCCCGCAGTTTCACCCACGAATAAAAAGTATCCAACGAATAATAAGCTATCTGAATTTCGAGTTTCATTAAAATCCATTAAGTCGTTTTTGCGTGAAAGAGTAACAAACATCCATAAATATAAACTTTTACGTTTATAATGTTATACTTACAAGCTTCTGCCTGCGGCTTCACCCGCGGGGCCTATAGCAAACAAAGAAAAAAAAATTCATAGATAATTCACCATTCACTCATTCATTCCACCCATTTCACTCTCTTAAGGATGGAATTTCGGAAAACCCTTTCTTAGTATCCACTATCACTGTAGTAGGTATTCACTAAGAAAGGGTTTTCCGTAAGTATAATATTATAAACGTGAAAGTTTATATTTATGGATGTTTGTTACTCTTTCACGCTATATATATATATTTTTATTACTCAAATATAATACTACTCGGATTTTTTTTTTTTAAGTATTACCCTAAAGATATTATAATGTAGTGGACAATTTATTTGTTGTTAAAAACTACATCCATTTATTATTCCCACACACACTGGTACATATCAGTAATACAAGTTTAATGTACCAGTGTGTATAGTAGATAGGTATTATTAAGTTTTAAGTCACAATAGTACAAGTAATAATAATAATAATACCCATAAGTTGCAGAATATACAAATTGTTGGTGGTAGAAAAACGTAAGAACTTTTGTTTTCTCGTAAGAATGTTACTTTCTCCAAACTTAATAAACTAAGATATAAATTATCTCGAGGTACTCTCATTATGATTACACATTTCGGGGTAGGCCCATATTCATTAGTGGACGTCTTCAGGCTGATTATGATGATGATGGTGATAGTGATGATGATGATGATGATGATACTGATGATGATGATGATGATGGTGGTGATGTTAATGGCGGTGATGATGATGGTGGTGATGATGATGATGATTATGATTATGATGATGATGATGGTGATGATGGTGATGATGATGGTGATTATGGTGATGGTGATGGTGGTGGTAATGATGATGATGATGTTAATGATGATGGTGCACACAACATACACAAAATACGAACATAAGTACAGGTAAATTGATGATGAGGTATTTAAGCTGTATCAATATTTCTTTAGTACAAATAGTTTAACCAAAGAATAATTGATACAATTTTTAAATCTTTTTCGTACAAAAATTACTTAAACAACCTGACAAAAAATACCTCATCTCTATTTTCATTTAATTTACCGATTACACAACTCTTAAGACTTAAAACGAAATTGAATTTCATTCATTTGTTTTTATTAGATGTATAATATATTCAGTGGGTTAAACCAAATGGATTAATATGAAAAGTGTGAGTATACGCGACGAATCAAATAACTGATATTGGAAGATGAATCGGCTTTATCAAATTCAAATAAGATTACAGAGCCTTCGTCATTCTTCTGACTATAAATGTATCTTGTCCTTGTTAATCTTATTTTGTTTTTTTTTCTTCAAACTTTTCTAGCATTTGACCACGCCCTCACCTGATGGGAAGTGACGATGCAATCGAAGGTGTAGCATGCTAGCCAAGTAAATTATTATGATGATTATGCATGGTAGCTATTTTATTTAATTTTTATGTCAAAGTTCGCAGGTAGGTAGGAACCTAATGGTTCTTTTCACACATCGCCATCTAGTCCTAAACTAAGCAAAGCTTGTATTATGGTAACCAGATAACTGATACAATACATATGTGTCGGCAGAAACGGGTTTCTGCGTAGGTTGCAACCTATATAACAATAGGCCTTCAGCATGTCCACACAGCGCCGTGTCTGGAACAAGAATGATCCGTAGTACACCGAGCGGTCCCCTTTTATAGCCAGATGGGTAGGGAAGCGATGACAATGCCAGTGCTGCCACTGCAATAAATTTAATGCCACCACAGGGTAAATTACGGTGCTCAATCGCTGTGCATAGAGTTTATAACTGGACGTAGCCGCCGTCATATGTACTTTTTTGTTTGTAAATACGTACAAAGAATACAATATAACACACAGAATAACTTTGGATGTCTATGACACAAATGTTTGTCCTGAGTGGGAATCGAACCCACAACCCACAGTTCAGAAGGCAAGGATACTACCAACTGAGCTACCAGGCCAGTCATTTTGCAGAATGCAAATTATACATGTATAAAATCTTTTAGGAAACATTCGTTGAACAAAAAAAAAATAAACAACTAATCACACTAATATTATAGGTATAGGCGAAAGTTTGTATATGCGTATGTTTGTTAGCCATTCACGCTCAAATGGCTGAATGGATTTTGTGCACGACGCAACCGAGTGCAATAATTACTTTTTATACTTTGAAATAGTTTATACGTCATATCTACATAAATGGATAGCAATATACCTCCTATTATTTATATTTATATTATTTATATATACCTCCTTGATATCCATTTATTTAAGTATGACGTATAAACTTTTCAAGGTAAGAAAAAAATTATTGCACTCGATCGCGTCGTGCACAGATTTGGATAAAATTCGGTACCAAGACCGCTTATAACAGAAATAATAAAAATAAACGTTACTTTTGAGTATAACTTAGAATGAGGATAGTTTTTACACTACTTAAAAATAACCGGTATGATCTTAGCAGTCAAAAGTTAGCAGCCAATAATCTGACCAAATTAAGAAGGTCAATATTATAACTACTGAAATATCCATGTATTGTTGGTGAAACACCAAGATTTATGTGCAGGCTGTCACGCAAGCACTATGTGGCTTAGAAATGATTTACCCCACGAGCGTCGTGAGAATATTGTTAAATTTAAATTGCGGGTGAAACAGCGGGACGCAGCTGGTTCTATATAATTTTTTAATGTTATTAGAGATAGGATCAGTTTTCCATAGTCTGCTCATATTAAAACTTGTCTTTGTTTTCGATTTGATGAAAACATGCCACCGAAATGAGAACATCATGTTAAAATTACATTGTTGCGTTGTAATAAACGGTTTTTAATTAAAATTTTCGGGTTACATATTAATTTTGGGGTTGTTAGTGGTTAAAGGTGAAGTACTTTTATGTTTTCTTTATTGTAATCTCTAATAATAACATAAGTGAAACGTGGCTGTTTTGTGTTTAAGATTAAAATGTTTCAACTTCTTATTGTTGTTCAATTAAAATCACACGTTTTATTTGTGAACTAGCTTCTGCCTGCGGCTTTGCCTGCGTAACCTATAGGAAACGAAGAAGAAACGTTTTTAATTCAACCACCCATTTCACCTCTTGGAGGTGGAATTTTGAAAAACGCTTTCTTAGTAGATACCTACATTTTACAAAGAACACACCCTCCTAATTCCAAGTCTCTAGGAGCAACCGTTTAGGCTCTGCGTTGATATGTCAGTCAGTCAGGATTTTATATGTATAGATAATAGTAATAAAAATAATATTAATAATAATAAAGCTAAACCTTCACATACATAGGTCCTGGGCCCTACTGATCCTGGAACTAGGGTTCCCGTTATCTACAGACTCAGGAACTACGAGGACCACGGTCCCACAGCACCCAAACACAGAAAAAGTATTTGCGCTTTTTTTATGTGCACAAATACTTGTCCTGTCGCCACCTCCAGGTTATGAGCCAACTTGCTCAATCACTACACCACAAAGGCTGTCAGGAATAAAATGTATGATTAAATGAGGTTTGAATTTAATTGTTACAGGACTGGGCGTTGCATATAAGATTCGCGACGTCTGCAGACGGCGGATATTATGAGTGTCAAGTCCCAACGCATCCTCCCACTAGCATATTCTTCAAACTTGTGCTTGTTGGTAAGAAACTAATTTTTTGTCAAAGAATAACTTTACGTGATCCATTCACCTGATGTTATACGTCACGGCCGCCCATAAAAGTTACCCTAACTATACCCTACAGTAACTCTAAAATATTAAGTTTTGCGTGACGCGCACGTCTTTCCAAGACATCAACAAGCTCTATTAATAAGATTACTAGACTGTGAGATTAGGTCATAAAGTCTCTAATGCCCAGCAATTTCACTAGCTACAGTGCTCTTCAAACCAGAACACTGATTTATAAAAATATTTGAAGATGATAGATGAAAGAAGTCCGAGTGTGGTACATGTGAATGGTTTATAGGCGTACTTCTTAGTCAAAGTTAAAGTCAAAGTCAAAAGATTTACTGTGTATTCACAGTAAATTACACACACACACACACAGTAACCACACACACACACACACACACACACACACACACACACACACACACACACACACACAGGCACACACAGGGTCACAGTAATCACAGGCTATTTTCATCATTTTCACAGTTCAAAATTATTATTGTATTAGGTGCTTAAAATTAAGTTTTTACTAAGCATATAAAGTTACAAAGTGCTTATTTACAAAAATTATATAGCAAGCCCATTACAATATATGAGTTTGAAAAAAAAAAGTTCTCTTTCTCACTACTGGTGCAAGTAATCCGAGACTTTCGCATTACTTATATATATCATAATCTATGGTTCCGGAATGTTTTGTCTTTGAAAAAGTTGGGCGTTTTATATATGTCTCTGTCGATTTTATCCCTAGTTCTTACAATAAATCTTTTCAGAGGCCCGACCTACGCAAACAAAATTTTCACCAAGAATTTCTTATTTGTATTTTGCTAAACGTAATATCGTTATATTTGTATTTGGTTTAAATAGGTGTATAAAGAATCCCAATGTTTTTCTTTTTATTTTGGGATTTTTATGTGTATATTTTAGGGACACAAACACTGGTTTTTCTCATTATTTATATTATTTTAAAACTATCGTGAGTATGACACATTTTTGTAAGATAAATAACGGCCAGAAGAAGAACATCGAATATGTCCGAAACCTGCTCGGAGCAATTTTGACTTAATTGATGTGAGTTTAGCCGTTATATATCTTACAAAATGTTATTATTAAAACTCTCCTTTTCGCTTAAATACTTACAACTCCCCGCCCTGTCCATCTTCGTGTTGTCGTGGATCCAAAAATAGGACGACACGATTTATTTTCATGGGTGAAAAAAATGAATGAAACATTTAATTCTCTTCATTTTAATCTACTGCAATCATCAAGACGCCTACCAAGCGCGCTGATTGTAGCAAACACCCCCATCCCCCTAGACGTCTATTGCGAGGCCTATATTCAGCAGTGGAGGTACCTAGTTTGATAATGTTGACTTAAGACTTTATTCCTACAACTCGAGACAGGATAGCGTTTTACCACATTTCACCTGTCATGTGACTTACTTGAGGTAAGGCTGCTACACTACACTGATGGTCATAAATTATTAGATTGAGGATGGTATTTTCAAAACATTGTTTATTTTGGCACATTAACCATATTATTTTCAAGCACTATTATGGACAAATTGATTATCTTGTGGGTGGGTTGATAATAATGTATGGGCAGACGTAGCAGTCGATTATTTTCCCATAGGCCACGCCGCGGGCGAAGCTGCTGGCAGAAGCTCGTTTAAATATATATATATATAATATATAATAAATAAATAAATATTTGTGATCATTTCACACAGCGCCATTTAGCCCCAAACTAAGCAAAGCCTGTACTATAAAAACCAGATAACTGACACAATACTTAGGTACTTTTTTGTTCGTAAAAACATACATAGAATACAATATAACACTCAGCCTCAGAACAAACTAGCCAGATAGCTCAGTTGGCAGATTCCCACCCTGGACAAACATTTATGTGATAAACTTAAATGTTTGTTTTGTGTCTGGGTGTTATATTGTATTCTATGTATATACATAGAATACAATATAACAATTCTATGTATATACATAGAATACAATATAACACCCAGACACCCGTTTTTGTCCGTAAATATATATTTACGGACAAAAAGTATGTATGTATTGTATCAGTTAACTGGTTCTCATAGTACAAGCTTGGCTTAATTTGGGGCTAGATGGCGCTGTGTGCCACCATGTCATAGTTTGATAACAAGATTTTTTTCAACAAAGACTCAAATTCTTTTTTCTTTTTTACAAAGCGGCGTACGCAGAAATAGTTGGTGAATCAGAGAAGATCATCCATGAAGGTTCAATGCTGAGACTCGTGTGCATGGTGAAGAGATCGACGGAGCCACCTTCCTATGTATTCTGGTACTTTGAGAATAGGATGATCAACTACGACCTTAGTAAGTACCTACTTTCTGTGTTTTAATCAAAGTCAAAAGATTTATTGCAAATAGGCTAATTTTATCACTTTTACAAATCAAAATTATATTAGGTACCTAAAATTAAGTTATTTCACTAAGCATATAAAATTACAAAGTGCTTATTGTCAAATAATATAAAGCAAGCCCATTACAATATATGAGTTTAAAAAAAAAAGCAGTTCTCTTTCTCACTACTGGTGAAAGTAATCCGGCACAATGCAGAATAGGAAACTTTGATCCGAAGCTTCAATTACAACTGTAAAGAAGAAGCTACAAAAAACTTTACAGTCATAGAAGCTACAAGAAACTTTACAGTGATAACATTAATATTAATGCCTCTATGACATACCTACTGCCATTGACAGCCTCTGTAGTGTAGTGACTGAGCAGGTCGGCTCATAACCTCGAGGCGGTGGGTTCGACTCCCGCTGTAGGACAAGGACAAAGGAGTATTTGTGCACGTGTGATAGAGAACGCTTTATGAAGCCGACACTAGCAGGTTGTCTCATTCTTTAGCTGGATATACATTATCTATCGTCGAAACCTGTACAAGTAAAATATAGGGCTGCTTATGACAATAAAAATATAAAAGCCTTCAATAAAAAATAGCTTGCTATTTGACGCCGGTAAGCATTGACCTGCTTTTGCAGGGAAATTTTCTCCGCCGGTCTGTGCCAAATTAACTTAGCTCCAAGTTTTAATAGCTGTTTAACTGCAATATTAATTGGTTACATCAGGTTCCCAGTTTTTATGTTCTTGTTAATGAGTGTAAGCAAACGGTTTATCGTTTGAACTTTAGATTAAGTTGACGTGTGAAATTTTTAACGTTCTCGAGGTAAGATTTGACGCGCCCTAAATTGGGTGAGTTAAAATTTTATTTGAGGCAGTTTGAGTTGAAACAATGTGGTATAGCATGTTTGAGCGTTTACTCTAATTTCACAAAGAACTTTTGTATTTCGTAGGGAAAGGTTAACGCTCAATTGAACTGTATCATCTTGGTGTTAGGTACATAAACATATGGCTTATTCTTTCAAATACTTAGAATACTATACTTAGATAATTTTGCCACTGATTTTTACATTGTCACAAGAATTATACTTTATTAGTACACAAATATAGTAAGAAGACTTAAAAGAACAAAACCATTTGAGTTAGTGTAGTAATATAGTATAACGAAATAGATATTAGCGCAGTGCAACTTGTGCTACATGGAAAGAATACATTAACAAAGTGTCTTCGCCTTAATAGAGACAATAAGATTAGTGTTAATGGACACAATATTAGAAATTAGATTTTGGAAGTTTAAGTTAAATTAAAATTGCTTATTAGCCAAATATCTTTTCTTTTTTTTTTTACTTCAGACTTGTCTAGCATTTGATCACGCTCTCACCTGATGGGAAGTGACGATGCAATCGAAGGTGTAGCATGCTAGCCAAGTAAATACCTATTCACTCTTCTCTTGAACACGCCCGGGTCATATTTCGCCGGAAACACAGACGCTGGCAGGGCATTCCAATCCTTAGCCGTTCTAATTAAGAACGTTGAGTCAAATTGCTTGGCTAGATTGTAATTCAATTAGAGTCCCTACCTTATCGGTACTCTAGGAATAAGGAAAATTAAAAGTAGTACTCTAACATTATTATATCATCTGTTTAAAACTTTGTGGACATTTTACAGCGCGCCAAAACTGTCCTAAACTAAGCAAAGCTTGTAATTGTGATTACGACACCATAACTGAAAAAATACTCAGGTTTATACTATTTTAGTTGTAATACATGCCACATGTTGTATACATAGAATACAATATAATAGTAATAGTAATATTAATTTATTTGCCAATAAGTAAATAACAATCTTATGCTAGTGGCTTATATTAGCTATAGTTTCCTGCTAAATATCATATTTTCAAAAGGAAAACATATTAAAAAAAAAAACAGTTGGTAACTATTTAAACGTAGGTAAGTTACAAATATAAGATATCTAAGCATTTTAGCATCCGTACTAGGTTACCCTGCGTTACGTTTGCTAAGCTTTCGAAAAAATATATAATACACAGACACAGTAAATATCTATGTTTATACAAAATAAATGTTTGTCCTGGATGGGAACCACAACCTACACAACATGCGTCAAGCTCGTGAACGGGTGCTGCTTGCGGAAGCTGGTTTGCTCGGTGGTGTACGCACAATTAGAAATTAGAAATAAGAACTTAAATGCTTATGTTTATGTATCTTTTTGTTTTGGCTGTATTATCCTTCCTGTATTATATATAAGTTCATGTTAATAATAGGCTTAATTCATAAATATAAAAAATTATCTAACAAAAAGCACGGACCCAGGTGTCTGTGGAAATGCAGATTAATAAAATAAAAAAACCACAACCTACATCTGAGCTATCAGGCCAGTCAACCTAATCACATAATCTCTGAAAATCGCTAGTCTTAATAAAGTTGAAAATTTATATTTAAAAAAACAATTCGGTAACTCAGTTTAAATGGTAACTATTCATAACTAAAAGCTGTATTTTAAACTCAAATATGGTTAAAAGAAAACGGCAAAGTTAAACTTCCTTTTTACTCTGAGAGTTGACGAAAATTCTGCAAACAGCTAAAAACAGTGCAAAATAAACTCAAACCCTACATTATTCCGGTTGCCAAGTAATTTCTCGTCTCTGAAGTTTCTCTTGAAAACATCCAAACTGTAATAAAACTGAAAAAATGCAAGTTTTGAACATCGGCCACTGACTTGGTATATTTATAGACTTGACATAAAGGCGTTGTGCTCGTACGTAAGTACCCTGATTTTTTACAGATTTATTGAAAACAAAAGTCTATGAGCTGCTTAAAAATTAATGCATTAAGTTTATGCTATTCATTTGCAACAAGAAATAAGGAAGCGATGGCGTAATAATTATGTATAGATACGATCAAAACCACTAAACATCAAACTTAAAATGTTTCTGCAATAGAGAATAATTATAATATAATAATATCACTAGCACTAATGGCAACTTCAAGACTAATATTGAAGTCAGTGAAAGTAACTTCCGTTACCTTTTCAATAAATAGCATAGTGTAATTTTTCCACTACTGAAGGCCACTTACACTGTCACATAGTTTGTATGTCCACTCTCGTTTTGATCTCTATGCTTTCAACAAAAATACGAGTGCGCCAGGTTTTGCCGCAGATTTTGTACAAAAAATTCAACAGAGAAGGTGTGGTCGGTTCGCTGTTTCTTTTTCATTCGTTTTTTACCCGAAACTCGGGCGCACTGCGGAGAAAAAACAAAAGAATGTCGAAATCGTTTCCATCAGAACAAATAGAGTTCGATGAAAACTTTATTAGAAAGTTTTGAAGGTTGAATGGCATGATCCCGTTTAAAGTTATACTGCTATACTTAAAGTTAACCTTAACTATGCAGTTTGAAGTTTGAAAACTTAATAATTGTAATACATTTTTTGTTTTTATTGTCAAGTCCCGTTTGATCGATGTTTTGTGTACTGAAGCTGATGGTAATCGAGACAGAGGCTCCGGGGTCAATGGGTCTTCAATGGGCCAAAATCTTTTTGATTTGACTCAGGAATACCATCATGATGAACATCCATGTTAATTTGTACCTATTAATGTATTATATGTATTAACAATATAACAAAAGGGATTACATCGACGTTAGTCTCCTCAAAGTCATACTGAAAATACTTGGATCATAATATAATCATGTATTTTTTACAGTTAATTTGATTAAAAAGAAGGATTTTTATGTAATCAATCTGAAAATATATCTTGTTGGATAAAAAAATAACTATCCAATATGGGTTCACAAATAATGGGAATATGAGCGAAAACCCTAAAAAAGAGGAAAAAAAACACGAACTTGAATCTAAAAATTTGGAACGTCTCCCATTTTGAAGTCGGTTAAAATCGAATCATTTATCGAATCCAAAAGTTATAAGTATAAAGCCTTCTTAACAGAACCGACTATCACAAATCCTATTGAAAAAGCAATCATCCAACGGACTGAACAATACAATATTGCGGTCACAAATCTGAACAAACCAATTCATTGGACTGAATCCGAGTTATGTTAGATCGTATTGCTAGAATAACCTAGATTTTTGTAAGAAATATACTCATAGAGCTTTACGCTATAGCCAATATTTATAGAACTACGCTCATTTTAAATCTATCAGTTTCTTATAAGTCATAGCGGCCAGTTTAGAGACCAAATTTTTTTTTGTAGTCGTAGGTAGTTTTGGTATTAGTTATTATATCATTGTAGTATTTAGTATGTTTATTTTTATTTTTCAAATTAATTTCAATTTGTATTGCTTAAAGGAAAAAACGAGTGTGCTTTAGACCACACGACTGAAGTAAAACTTCTTTCATAACTTGCTTTGTTTTTACTTTGTTTAATGTTAATATCGAGAGTTTAGGCGGGAAAACGAAAAAGATCGCGTCACCGCATTGTATTATTTTCCAAAACTTGTGTTATTTTCAGTGTCAATGCATAAAATTGGTGGCATTTTATTCGTTAAGTGCTGAATTACAGGCATGAGTGGAGGAAAGTGGTATAATGATGGTGAAACGTTTCTTTTCGTGTTGTTTCCAAAACTCCATAGAAGCTTCTGGTAAAGTTGCCACCACTTTACTAGGAGTATGACTTGACTAGACTAGACTATGACTTAACTTGATGACTTGGACTGTGACTTGACTTGACACACTATATGATATGAATTAACTTGGGATAATATCAATTACTTGACACTGGCTAAATACACAAAAGTGTGGAGCCAAAATCAAACAAATAAAAATGTTGATATCGCCATCTTGTCATTTTACCGGACATGCCAACATAATAATACAAATGTTTAATTCTTTTGATAATGGTGATATACGTGAATCAACTTCAACTTGCGTTCGCCTCGCATTCACCGGCTTACTCCCCAGTCCCCAGAAGTTTTACTTCAATAATAAATAAATCCTTCACAACCCCAGCGCATCAAGAGTATGTTATTCATCTGCTCTACCAATATCATGTGGCGGTCCGTATTATTTTCAAACCACAAAAGCCCGCAGTTGATTAAGGTTGAGGATGCCTGCAGTGCTCATGACAAATGCAGATCTTACCTTTATTAGGTTATGATTCTATACTCGTCAAATTTGTAGAACGAAAAAGAAATTTTAAAGCGTATTACTCCGTGATTTATTATATCTATTTATTCATTTTTTTAACGGTAAATTAGTCAGGAGTTTTCTTAGCTGTGTTTTGAGAAAATCGATGCAAGATGGCCGCCGCCACAAAATGGTGGATTACATATTTTTTCACAACTCCATGATACATTTCAAATCCAAGATGACCGCTACCACAAAATTTGAATTACATTTTTTTTGTGCCGATTTCTTGATTTTTTAATTAATTAAAGCTTGTTTATTTATCAAGTTATTTTTTACCTGCTTTGAATTAATAATATTTCTTCGTTCATTTCGAAAAGTTGTATTCTAATATACTTATTTGATTTGATTTATCACTTGATTTGCGTTGTAGGCAGTGGAAAAGAGGTTTATTTATTGTCTAGTACTTTATTTATAAAAGGTAATTTGAAATTAAAATTTTATTACAGAGGATATGAACGGGTTGGGATTTGAGGACTGTTGTTTACAAATCACCATAATAAGCCCAAAGGTCCGAGGATTTGAAGTCAAAAAGTTTGCAAATTTCGGAGAAAATCTATTGACTCATAAACTAACCTGGGTTTTTAACCAGGATTCATAAACGAACCGAATATATTCTGAATACAAATAACCCTATTTGAAGATAACTTTACAATACACATACACACGCAGCCTTCAATATTTTTATCATTTATCTAGATAACATTTTATCTGAAAAAATATAAGCAATATAATGAATTGAAGAGATCCTTTTAAGCGATAAGACACTTAAATAATTTTTAAGTTTATGCTTGTCAATTGTTCTTATAATGTGGTGTTCAAATAAAAAGTTTTATCTATCGTTCTATCCATATAATATTCCGCGAGAAAACCAGTGTAACGCCGCAGCTGGCACATTTCTAATAATTTTAATTTACAGTGTTATTTTAGCCCTTGTTGCCTTTGTAAACAAAAACTATATTAGCATTCACGATAATGTTTGGCTTCCCCATTTTCATGTTAGTTATTCTCTAGTTACATGAATGAAACGCAAACAACAAACGCTTTAGGTCAATATTTAGCTTAAACATTATACAGATTTTCGGTTCTTCATGTTTTTTAGCCACTAATAATATTGAGTTACTAACTATAATAAAAAAGCTTTAGAATATGCAAATTGCGATAGTACATTTAATTAAAATAAAGGTAAAACGTGGGCCTTATAAATGTAAAATCAACGATCTATGCAATTACTACTACTTGGTTTTGGTAACGGCTACTAAAAGATATAATAATTACATCTGAACGTCTCTTTTAACGAACGAACGACGAAAGTAGTAGTTATTATATAGAAATAGAAACAGAAAGACATTTAAACAATACTTGCCTAAAATTAAAGCACAAAAAAATATTAATATACATATTATGTACATATAGGCTCCATGTTAGGCATGGCGGGCAAACTATAAAACTATAGGCCTTCAGCATGCGCACCGGGCCGTGTCCGGAGCAAGAATGGTGCGTAGTACACCGAGCGCTCTCTTTATATAGCCAGAAGGGTGGGGAAGCGATGACAGTTACCGGTGTTGCCACTGTAATAAATTTAAATGCCACCACAGGGTAAATTACGGTACTGCCCGGTGCGCATAGAGTTTACAACTGGACGTTGCTGCCGTCATACATAACTAATAAAAAAGCAAGTATCAGACCAGATATACAGAAGGAGCGGAACCAATACATAATTCGAAATAGTTTTTTTTATATATTATTTTTCGCAGAAATGTTTCAAAGTACCAAAACAAAGACCCTGAAAGAACCTTTCCTTCCAGATGGAGTAAGCGTCCATAATGGGCGACAGACCAGTGAGCTGGTGATCGGTAAAGCAGAGCCGCGACATGCCGGGAACTACACATGCGTGCCGGCAAACGCGAAAGCAACTTCGGTTACAGTACATGTTATCCAGAGTAAGTATAATATAGGAGGCGCGTTGTTATCGAAATCCTTTCATCTCATGACGTTCATTTGGTGGTTTTAAAACGAGCATCTGTAATGCTTTAGCTTCCATCATGTTGTCTTATGATGGGACAACTCTAGCCCTTTCACGTCAAGAAGTTTTTTTGGTTAAGGTTGTTATAAAAATGTATATATAAAATGTATATATCGCTAAAGTAATTTTTAGCGATATAATTTTTTCTACCGTATTGTCCATGTAAGGACAAATTTAGTGGTTCTGTTACAAAGTTTTTGTATTGGTTGTTTCAAAACATGCTAGTGGTATTTAGTTTTTTTTTTTCTTCGAACTTGTCTAGCATTTGACCGCGCTCTCACCTGATGGGAAATGACGATGCGATCGAAGGAGTTTAAGTGCCGTTTTGTCTAAATCATTGCTCCCGCCATGTGTTCCCATGATGAGATAAATCTAGACCTTCCATGTCACGAAGTTCTTTTGGCTATTGTTGTTTCGCAACATGTTAATTCTATCCAGTCTCTACATACTGTTTTATCAATCTCACCACTTCCACGGTGTCTCATTATGGGACAAATCTAGACCTATGTTACGAGCCTTTTGGTTATGGTTGGTTTAATACATGCACATGTAATGCAGCTTCTACATATTGCTTAATACACGGTGGAATTTTATTAGCTCTTTTCCTTAAATGTCATGGCCCAGTCATCATCAGCATCTCAGTCCATGCTATAGAACGCTCCTACATAACTTAATACCAAAAGTTCTTATGAAATAAAAATAAAATCTAGGTATTATCAAATTACTGTGAGTTTAATTTTAAAGAAAAGCCTTGCTACATTAAACAAAGCAGGTGTTTTATTACCTACAAATGATTTTCAAAGCGCTCAGTCAGTGCTCGCGCTTTGTGTAGCGTGAAATAGACATTTCGGCCGTTATAAAAAAAACCAGGATTTTAAAATTATTAAGAGGCATTTTTTGTTATTTTTTTTTTTAATTGCACCTTGTACGATTATTCTATAGCATGGTACACACATGGTACTGAGTACATACATTTAAGGAAAAAAAACGAATTAAATTCCACCGTGTATACTCCACCATTTCTACCGTGTTGTTTGATGAACGGACAAATATAGCCCTTATATGTCTGTCACAAAGTTCTTTTGGCTATAACTGTTTCAAGATTTGCATATTACACATGTTTGGTAGACCGAAATTCAGTCGAACTAACCACTGACATACATGTTAGTCAGTCTTTACCACTGTACTATTACTTGGTCTGTGGCTACGCGGTTACACACGCGGAATCGCATATGTACGTATACCGACCGTGGAAAATAAATTTTGAGGACTTTCGCCGAGCAAACATATTAATCACCCGCATTTCTTTTTTGTGATAAGTTAAAAATAAAAATCATTATTCGTAAAAATAGACGTTCTGGGTCCTTGACATTATGTTAAATATGATATACATTATGATCCTTGATATTGGATGAAAGCAATACGAGTAGCAATGGCTACTTGTATTCAAGTGTCTGTCATTTTGATACTTAGATGTTTTAGTAGTCGTTTTGCCATTGATAGGAAGAAAAATATAAGCGCGATCCTATAATGTGATATAAAAAAAAAATATAGTAACGCGTATTATAATAATAATTACGTAATTAATATTTTTAAATAATGAAATTAATTTATTTCTAAAAGAAAATATTCAACTTTGCGTTCATTTCATCTTGGTACACTGAAGTCTTAAATAAAACTTAATTATGAGAAACAGCGCTGTTTTGCGACCCGCGCAAAATGTGATTATATAATTCGTCTTTTGTTTTCTGTTTATTATATTACATTCATTACCTTTGACGTAAGATTAGCAAAACATTGTTGAGGTTGAAGATTAAACTAATTTGTTTAATGTTTAGGTTTGTAGGAAACGTTGTAATCAAGTTGTGTTTTCGGATGGCCTGGAGGACTGTCAAAATGTTTTGTTTGCGTGATCCTGGTATTTTTAAAGATTTTTTTCTGAGGCATGATGACGTTGCGCACTGAAGAAGAAAATAAATGTCAAGCAGTCAATTTTTTTTTAAATGGGCATCAAACAAGAATACGGCACGCCTGATTGAAAGCGGTAACCAAAGCCTATGGACATCATCTGAAATAATTATGGCATTGGCATACCAGTGTGGTTCAAAAACTGTTCCAGTTTTGTTTAAAAAAGGGCAAAGTCGATACTTTGCCAGCTCTAGGTTTCTTATGACACCTTTTTTAAACAAAACTGGAACAGTTTTTGAACCACACTGGTACAGTTGTGAACAATACTGGAACAGTTGTGAAGAAACGCTGGAACAGTTGTGAAAAACACTGGAACTGTTGTAAACAGCACTGAAACAGTAGTGCCAGCGACCCAGAACAGTGCTCCGCTACATGAAGAAACTGGGCTGGCAGATGCTGGCAGTAAAGTCAAACTGCAGAACTTGCGGGTAGATTATGATAAGTTAAAAGCAGGCGTAGCAGTTCGTTTTCTTTTTTTACTATTTTATAACATTTCTCTTTGTCCACAGGTGAAACTCCAGCAGCTATGCAGCATGGGAACAACTCATCACCTCCTCATCATCATCACACCGTACTCACCTCAATCGCCTCACTTGCTGTCCTTGTCTCACTTTCGATCGCACTTATCCATCACCAAGAGTTTGGATAGCGGACGCTACATTTTTTAGGTTAGACACAATGTTGTACGACTATAAAATGCTGTAATATATTTTATATTTTCGTTTATTTGACTAGAGAAAGGTTTAACAATAAAAAAAATTAAAACTGTAAAAAAATATATAGGTTTTTTTTTCTGAATGGTATATTTTTAAATCAAAGCAACGACAGTGCGTTTAACTTAGCTAGTGGGCCCCAGCTTTGCACGGGTATATTATATGCCTATGTTCATTAGAGATAATGTACGATTCTGAAATAATTCTTCAAATCGGTCTAGTAATTTCAGAGCCTATTCAATGCAAATAAACAATCAAATATTTCCTCTTTATAATATTAGTTTAGATATAAATAAATAGTTTCGACATTTCAGATAGCGTCATCAAGCCTCAAGGAACCAAAACTTGTATGGGTACTACCAGTTCGAGTTTATTCGAATGTAGAATACTCGATACCAAGTATCGTAAAATATTTTTAAGTGACCTTGGAAATATTGCAGTATTTTTAAATTTCGAACGTGATTACTTTATGACAATAATACTTTTAGTGAATTTATAGAAACAAACCGTATTAGAAGCCTATGTCCAGTAATTGACTAACAGAGGCAGAACTCAAACTGCCTTTGTCCTTTTCTTTTTTGTTGTATAAGTATACAATAAAAGAGAAACGTGTTGCAGAGGTAAAGTTCCTTATCATAATATTAAATTACCCAATATATTTTCATGAGAAAATATAATTTCAATTTTCATTGTTTATTTGCATTATGAAGTTAAACAAAAGTAGGTCGGTATTGTTAACCTTAATGTCAACAAGGAACTTAAGCCAAGCAAATCATTGTTTCGTTATTTGTTAAGAGAACTTTAGCTTTTCTTGATTAACTTCTCGGAAATTATAACGAGGAAAGATCGTAACATTCATTGATTCAATTTTAATACAAAGATAGAACAAGGTAATTAGGCACTTACTTATCTTTTGTTTACCACATTACTTCTTAGAGATAGCGTACTAGGTACTGGTAGAACTTTTTACAAAGTTCATCTTAGTAGGTACCACCGATTTGCCAGTTATACGCAAGCACTATTGTGTTCCGCTTTGAAGAGCACTATAGCTAGTGAAAATTACTGGCTAAATGAGACTTTATGACTTAATCTCACGGTCTAGTAATCTTATTACTCTCAACCACGTTTCACGCGAAATTATTATACTTTGGAGTTCCGAGCGACATTGCAACTGATATGGGCAGCTTTGTCGCTTAATATCAGGCAAACGACTAACTCGTCATGTGATTTCTTAAAATCAAAACAATCAAGTCTTTTTTTTAATTTAACATGTTCGATTTTCACATAAGTAATTTGAATTTTTCAAAATCTGCGGTACACATTTAATTTTTTAACAAAATCGTATCATATCAAGAGCCCAAAAAACTTTCGTTTGTATAATATAATAGGTCTTTACCTATGAAATTGCCGTATTGCAGTACAGACTTTTTCAAACAAAAAAATGTTTTGATTGGCTATGAATTCTAAATTCTAATTAATTTTGTTTTAAAAATATGACATTCTATTTACAATATAAGTCTTTTGTTTATTGATTAGCGTTGTATTTTCATTACATTTCAACATTTTTCCTCATAATGGATACTTTGAAATTTCGTGTAATTATGGAATATGAGTTCCGTCGGGGCACCAACGCGGCACAAACGACACGTAACATCAACGACGTTTACGGAGAGAACTGTACAAACGAACGTACAACCCGTTATTGGTTTGCTCGGTTCCGTTCTGGGAATTTTGACTTGAAAAATGAACCTCGTGGTCGTCCGGAAACTTTGGTCAACAATAATGAATTAAAGGCGATTGTGGAAGCTGATGAATCTCAATCTACAGCTGAGCTGGCAGCAGCTTTTGATGTTAGCATCAAAACAATATTGGTCCATTTGCGACAGATTGGCAAGATAAAAAAGCTTGATAGATGGGTGCCCCACGAACTTAACGATCGCCAGCGCAACGTACGCGTCGAGACTTGCCTTGCGCTGCTTAACAGGCACAGAAATGAAAGAATTTTGAACCGAATTGTTACGTGCGACGAAAAATGGATTCTTTTTGATAATCGAAAGCGCTCAGCAAGTTGGTTAGATCCTGGTTCGGTACCAAAGCAATGTGCAAAACGAAAAATGACCCCTAGAAGGTGACAGTTTGGTGGTCTAGTGCTGGTGTGATTCATCATAGCTTTTTACAAAACGGCGAGAGCATTACTTCAGATGTGTACATTGAAGAACTGACCACAATGATGGCGAAACTCGCACGTCTGCAACCAGCTTTGGTCAATCGGTCGTCTCCACTGCTACTTCACGACAACGCGCGACCCCATACTGCACAACAGACCGTCTGTAAGCTGCATGAGTTAGGTTTGGAAGCTCTCCCTCATAATATAATAAGTTTTTTGTTTTTTTTAGCTTCACAACTTAGCCAGTGTCAAATAATTGATAATTTCTCAAGTTAACTGATATTATAATTATATTTGTGTATGTATTATATGTGTCACAGTCCAAGTCATCAAGTCACGTCATAACCTAGTCTAGTCAAGTCATACTCCTAGTAAAGTGATGGCAACTTTACCAGAAGCTTCTATGCAGTTTTGGAAATAACACGAAAAGAAACGTTTCACCATCATCATACCACTTTCCCACACTTTTTTTTATTATTTTATTAGTAAATCATGTGACGAGCTTGTCGTTTACCTAATGTTAAGCAACACGGCCGCCCATAACAGAATGGTGTCAATCGGAACCGCAAAAGATAGAGTTTCACGCGACACTGCACTGCGCACATCATCCTGAGACATCAGCACAGACTGGTAATAAAATTACTCGACTGTGAGATCAGATCATAAAGTCTCATTTGCTCAGTAATTTCGCTAGCTACAGTGCCCTTCAAACCAGAACACAGTAGCTTGCACACTACTGCTTGGCGGCAGAATAACTGGCAAAGCGGTGGTACCTACCTAGACGAACTTTGCAACAAAGTCCCACCACCTAGTACCCACTCCTGTAATCCAGCAATTAAAGAATAAAATGCCACCAATTTTATACACCAACACTGAAAATAACATGAGTTTTGGAACATAATACAATGCGGTGACGTAATCTTTTTTATTTTTCCGCCAAAACTCCATATGAAACATTTATCAAGCATTCACAAAGCATCAACCATTCACAGAATAAATCACGATACTGAATTTCAAAGCCATTAAAACACGCATACAACAACCCTACAAAATAAACTCAAAAGGATGATCCAATACTGTCGTTGAATAAAATCACTCCAAAGTTAAATTGAAAATAAGAAATCGCTTACAAAATTGCGAAGTGGAAGTCGTTTTGCACAATGGTCTACGGAACTTTTTAATACATTGAGTTCGCTTCGCACGTAAAGGCTGAATCAATATAGATAATTATAATACAGTAAATCAGTTTCACTCCATCTCTTCCTTCGGGTGCCAGCTCTTTAGCAGTAAGTCATAATGCAGACCGAGGAGAATGATCCTGCCCTTTCTCTAAATATTCCTGGGTAGGGAATGGGTAAGGAATATCCAAGAAATGGGCAAGACCATTCTCCTCGGTCTGTATCATGACCTACTGCGATCACTACGACACGTAGATGTTCAACAGTATACCCACTTAAGATTAATAATAATATGTGTGTATATCTCACATAACGCCATCTAGCCCCAAACTAAGCAAAGCTTGTACTATGGCAACCAGATAACTGATACAATACTTAAATACTTTTTGTTTGTAAATACATACATAGAATACAATACAACACCCAGACACAGAACAAACACCTATGTTAATCACACAAATGTTTGTCCTAGGTGGGAATTGAACCCACAACCCATAGTTCAGAAGGCAGAGTTACTACCAACTGAGCTATCGGGCCAGTCAAATTTTTATTAGATTAGAATAGTAGGTATTAAAATTTAATTATTTTAAAAATTATTCTATCTACTGTTTGGTTAGTCATGGTTAGCACACATGTTTTGGGATTTAATCTAGCTCAAAATGTTAATGGTAAACTAACTACCAAAAGACTGATGAGCCTTTTGGTATCTACTTTAGCACACAAAACAGAATATTAAAAACTACATGATGATGATGAAAAGTCAAGGTGATGATGGGTGGAAACTAAGCTTGGATCACTGACGCAAAGTTGCTAGCATATCTGTAAATATTTTTTATTTATTGATAATTAAACTGTATATGCCAGACTGGTATTCTAAAGGAATGACAAGATGACATATTTATATATTTATATATATTTATATTTATATAAATATGTCATCTTGTATATCTCTCATCTCCATATTTTACGTAATCCACAAAAAACTTACATATTTTTATGCGTAGTCCCAGTTTGACATCAAATTATGATCTGCGATTTTCAACTTTAAACAGAGGGCTATAAAGAACCCATAACTATATAAAAAACGTGCTATGAAATTTTTTTGTGTTTGAAGTTTGATAGCAAGTCTAAACGTATTTGTTGAACCTCGAATTCCTTTTTTAGGTTAAGTTTCTTAATTTTACAAATTCATTTCTTGTTTTATTCCATTTTCAAATGTGTTTTTTCTTATTTTTCACGAATTATTGTAAAACCTTTCTCTAGCAAAAAATCTCATAATATATTAACTTGTAAAAATAAAGTATACCAAGTGAGTACAATAATGTTGAATTGTAAATAGTTATATTATTATGTATTAACAATATATATATAATTTGTGAAAATATAATCAGAATTAAGTCATTTATAAGAAAATGTAATTATCTGTCTTTTGAATTTAAGAAATAAATAACAAATTGGAAGTTAACGTGCCAATGTTTTGTTTTATTTTACCCAGTGATATGTGAATACACATTTGACAACTCTGTATTAGTAGCTTATCATCTATTAGAAACAAGTTTTTAAAATAAAAATGCTCCATATTTTCCATGGCTTCCCACGCACAGACAACATAACGTTAAAAAATATCATAAGGTTAAGGTTAGGTTTAAGCTAACTCAGTACCAAATTTCATCCAGTTTCGTAGCGGCTATTCTTATGGTTATTTCTATCCTGAAAAAATAGGATACAGATATATAATTTACCTTATCTTTTTTATATCCATCATTTTTATAAGCTAAAAAAAATAGCTATAGACGTTGACAGATTTAGTGGTTTAAACCTTTCACTTGTTATTGGCTGTATTGTCCTCCCTGTATTATATATATATTCATGTTAATAATAGACTTAATTAATAAATATAAAAAATAATCTAACAAAAAGCACGCACCCAGGTGTCTGTGGAAATGCAGTATATAAAAAAAAAAAACTTTCACTTGTAGGTAAACGGCTCAGCGGTGAAATGGACACAAAGATTTTATACATACGCTGCTTGGCGAAACCATTCATCTGAGATCAATCACGGAAACTCTAAATGACACTAGTTTTTTGAAATTTCTTGTAGTTCGATTTTCACCATTGATAGGCCTACATTTTTGACCACCGTCTCACCTGATGGTAAGTGACGACATGGAGCACGTTCACCTAGAATATAGATAGATAGTTAGAAAATGCTTTATTGCACATACAACAAATGCAAGTATCTTTTTTTTGTTTTTTCTTAAACTATAGATTTTTAATTAGTTTGTTAGACAAGTAATAGAACAGGACAAAGTTATCACAAACATGTAGGTCGGAGGTATTATGTTTTTTTTTATTTTCTTATCAGGGAGCTTTTCAGGCGCCTGGTTAATCTGATGCGCGAAAAACGGCTGGTCTAATCAGCCTAGCTATTCAATGAGTGCCATTCAATGTTGCCAGCTTTTTGGGTATGCTTCCTGCAGAAGGTGATCTAAATTTTGTGTTTTTTTGTAGCCACTTTTTACGTCCAATTTTATTTCTTCTCCAATTTTTAAATAAAGTTTAGTTTTATGTTATTATCAATAAAAACTGTTAACTAACATAGTCAAAATCAAAGTCAAAAGATTTATTGCAATTAGGCTAATTAAAATTTACAACACTTTTACAAGTCAAAATTATATTAGGTACTTAAAATTAAGTTATTTCACTAAGCATATAAAATTACAAAGTGCTTATTGTCAAATAATATATAGCAAGCCCATTACAATAAATGAGTTTGAAAAAAAAGCAGTTCTCTTTCTAACTGTAAAGAAGAAGCTACAAGAAACTTTACAGTGATGTATTTTTTTTTCTTCTTTCTACTGTCTTTTACAATGTATATAATTTATTACAGTTGATATAACGAATATTTTACAAAAGTAACCACCATGTCACACCGGTGCAAGAAAAATACCGTGATTATCTTAATAAACTTACTAAATTAATAAACATTACAAATAGAAACTGAAATTATAGATAGGAATAGGCAATAGGCAAAGTACCTAAGATTTCATACCGTTAAGCTTGGGATATTCAGGCCAAGCTTTTTTGTCCGACGCAATCATTTATTTTGTAATAGGCAAACAAATACAGTGGAATACAGTGTGGGTAGATGGAATATGTGCTAGGGCGTGTGTGTGTCTGTCGTTAATAAGATTTGTTTGTATTTTGGTATGTGCGTAGGTGTGTGTATCATGAGCATGTCTTTGTTATCTAATGCAGTCAGTGTCATTAAGTCTTTTAATCAAAACATTTGATTAAACTATAGTTCAAACCGTTTCTGATTATTGACTGAAAGATGAAAACAAAACTACAATTCTACGAAAGCGAACCCTATACCAATCGCGTAAGGTTTAAGAGAAGCAGTGCGTAAGTTGGTAGATAGAAACAAAGAGGTGACGATATTGAAGCCTGCTACAGACAGGGTATTTGTCTGAGGACCGTGATGTGGATATTCGGTTGACAGATTATATACTTCTAGGCTGTGTACACACTGAAGTGTAGAGGCGTAAAGCGAAGAAAAATAATGATGCCTGAGTACAAAGTAATATTATATTATCTATATACTATTATGAGACTCAAAAAAGGTGTAATATAAATATAAAATATTATAAAGGCGAAAGTTTGTATGTGTGTATGTGTGTAAGTTTGTTACCTCTTCACGCTCAAACGGCTGAATGGATTTGAATGAAATTCGTTACCAAGATAGTTTATACACTGGATTAACATATAGGCTACATTTTATCCCGGAAAAGTGAAATGATCCCGTGGGATGAGCAAATAATTAAAATACTTTTTATCCGCGGGTGAAACCGCGGGGCACAACTAGTTAAGTATATTACTATTAAACTTGCATTGCATGTTACCATTAAAACTTGACAAAGTTTAAAATTCTTTGTTTTCAGTGCAGTTTCACACATTAAGTCCATTAGTATAGTACGTCGCCGATTAATTATAAAAATATTTAGATAAATCCAGCAGCTCACCCAAAACAGTAGTTCAGGTTTTGACCTGTTTGGATGGCTATTAAGTCATTTTACACAAACAAAAATATTTAAAAAAGCGCTTTTTAAACATAACGGCGTGATCGCACGTTTGATGGTACAATTTCTTGACGCGCGGCCTACTGTGCCTTTCTGTTCCAGCCTTTAGACCAAGAAGTATTGTTAGTTACTAAAGCGAGGTTGGTTCTGAGCTGACACCCGACCAAGGCTGGCACATACCTCCGCCAACGAATTAGCCTAGCCATTCAATGAGGGAATGTTGCCAGCTTTTTGGGTACGCTTCCGGCAGAGGGTGATCTAAATTCTGTGTTTTATTTATGACCCCTTTTTACCTACAATATTACTTTTTCTTTAATTATAATTTATTTTAAGTTCTTATGTATAGTTTAGTTTTTTTTTTTCTTAACCTAAGTTCAATTATATAAGTAACCATTTTTGTGTATTTTTGTATAAATTAAATAAATAATCACTTTACCACTACCTATAAATATGGGGTTAAAATAATTAAATAGGTTTCTTTTTATTTATTCTTCGCTTTACTATTCGCCTGTATGAATAACTTATGTTCAGCTCTATCAAAAATTCGTCTGGTTTTTTGTTACACCGCTTGGGCTGGGGCCTGGAGAGGTCACAGGCGCTGTTTTTTATTGTAGATGTTAAGCAATGACGTGGTTTAAAATAATTATAATAATGATAATAATATGTGTGGACATTTCACACAACGCCATCTAGCCCCAAACTAAGCAAAGCTTGTACTATGGGAACCAGATAACTGATACAATACTTAGATACTTTTTGTTTGTAAATACATACATAGAATACAATATAAACACCCAGACACGGAACAAACACCTATGTTCATCACACAAATGTTTGCCCTGGGTGGGAATCGAACCCACAACCCACAGTGCAGAAGGCAGGGTTACTCCCAACTAAGCTATCGGGCCAGTCATCAAAATGGGGCATGCTTGCCTAGAAGATACCTGTTCACTCTTGACTTGGTAACTCCCAGGTTATAGTTAACTGGAAATAAGGACGCCGGCAAGCTGTTCCATTCATTGGCTGTTTGCACTATAAAGTTAATAGCAAAACGCTAAGTGCGGGTTGACGGTATTTTAACCACCTGAACTGATTTGAATTTTTGCTTATAGACTACTTCCACTACTTTATATTCATTAAAATATAGATGATGTAAGCTTGCGCGACCCCATCTTGCCCTTTCCCAGTGGCGGACGGATCAGTGGTTTTAGTGGGTTCAATTTCCACTTACACATTTTCATGTCATCAACCCCATGGTGGCAGGGAAGTACATAGGCATTTCCCCCCCCCCCCGTAATATAAGGTATTAATTATATCTAAAAAAAAAAAACATTTTTAACAAACTAGACCCTAACTAGGATTACCTGTGTCTAGGGACCCAAGAACTACGAAGACCATGGTCCCACAACACTCAGACTCAGAACAAGTATTTGCGCTTTTTTTTTTTCTTTGCTCACAAATACTTATCCTGCCGCGGGAATCGAACCCACCGCCTCCGGGCTATGAGCCAACCTGCTCAACCACCACATCACAGAGGTTGTCAAATATTTTGAATTAAGAACCAAACTAAGTACAGGTTTTGATGAAATTTTATGGGACCAATCTGAAAGTAAATCCCTTCGTACAAAAAAGGAATTGTCCAAATCGGTTTACTAATAGCGGAGATCTGAGATAACGAAGATAAGTTTACAATCAAATTGTGAACCTTCTCCTTTTATAAATTCAGTTGAAATTTAAACTTCATATACCTGTAGCTATCGCTATGCAGATTCAGACATGAATACGTGGTGCCATTTTCCATCAACTTAATGACGCAAGCATTAACATTCGCCTGTGCATCGATTTCATGTAGCCCGCGCGAAACATGCTGACGCGTCGTGATTCGAGATAAGATGGGGAGCTAACGAGATTCTGATTACTGAACTTAATTAGTCATGTTTTTATGCTTTGAAACGTCAGTGCTGAGTTACTTGATCGTATAAACGTAAAATTATGTTAGAGGAAACATTTTACAAAGGAAATTTTAATAGATTACGCATACTGTGTTCTGGTTTAAATAAATATATTTATTTTATATTAAATACGCACATATTTGGAACATCAAACTTAGTATTACTGTGAAAAAATATAGTTTTTATCTGTACATATCGCCGTACCCTTTGGAAGCTCTGCAATCAGCACTAGGTCTCTACTTACTGTGTTCTGGCTTAAAGGGAATCGCAGCCAGTGAATCTCACAACCTAATTATTACTAGATTGTACTGCTACAGTGCCCTTCAAAACGGAACACAGCAGCGCTTGCGCACTACTGCTTAGCGGAAAAATAACTGGCAAGGCGGTGGTACTCACCTAAACGAACTTTGTAGAAAAGTCCTACCACCTAGTAGTAGTGTTGGTGACGACCAGGCTTATGCGTTTCCCGAAAATTATACTATCGTGCGAAATAAAAAGGAGCGGCAGAGTTAACGAATATATATTAAAAAATTATAAATTTTTACATCAAACTAAACAGACATTTTCTCAAGTCAACGACACAACGTTCTTAAAAAACTAAAATGAAAAGGCAACCAAAAGAGGCCTTAACCTTTTTTCTCCGTGTCGCTTACACTCCCCACCCTAGTGCTGACCTGGCAGCACTCATCCTCTATTGGTATCCTGGCGACACGAGCGACTGATCGCTTCAGAGTGCCGGTAGAAGTTCGCACAGTGACTACACGCACTCGACCATCCTTACCTGGGAATATCTCTTGGATGATGCCTCGTGGCCATACACCCCTAGGGGAATCAGGATCAGCGACAAAAACTAAATCACCCACTGCTAATGACCGTGGCTGTTCGTTATTCCACTTTTTTCGTGGTAGCATATCAGGCAAAATTTCACGAATCCATCTTCTCCAGAACATATCTGTTAACGCCTGAGATATGCGCCATTGTTTTCTTAAATGGAGATCAGTATCGTCAAAGATTCCAAGCGTAGGCGAATTGGAAGAAGTTCCTAGCAAAAAATGATTAGGCGTCAATGACTCCTTGCTTCCAGGCTCAACGGACACGTGGCTGAGCGGCCTGCTGTTGACGAGGTTTTCGACTTCTGCTAATAGAGTAATAAGGACCTCGTCTTTAGGTGCACGCTCTTTCAACACAATGTTCAAACTTGCTTTGACACTTTTTATCATGCGTTCCCACGCCCCACCCCAGTGTGGGCTGGCCAGAGGAATAAATGACCATTGTGTTCCATAATTGCTGGCTGTAGTCTTGAGGATCTCTTCATCTAAATCCAGTATAGACCTTCGTATCTCCGTTTCTGCTCCTCTCAAATTTGTTCCGTTATCGGAATATAAAAATCCTGGCCAACCTCGCCTTGAAGCCATGCAGCGCAATGACATCAGCAAAGAATCAGTGGTAAGAGAAGGCACAATTTCAATATGTACTGCCCTTATTGTAAGGCATGTAAAAAGTACTCCATATCTTTTTTCTCGATGTCTAGCGACGGTAACCTCCATGGGTCCAAACAGGTCCACACCACAGTGCATAAACGGCCTCTGATGATGAGCTACCCTTCCAGCAGGTAAGTTACCCATCCTAGGTATTTCAGGTTTAGTCCTCCTAATTCTACACAGCATACATTGTGATGATATATTTTTCACCGTAGGTCTTATTTTAATTATCCAATACTTTTGTTTCAATTCATTGACAACCATCTCTTGATTGCCATGTCCAGCTTTTATATGATGATAAAAGACTATTAACTTTGCAATCTGATTTTTACCATCTAAAATTACAGGTTGCTTCACATCAAAAGAAACTCCAGCGGCGGCATTAATGCGACCTTCACAACGAAGTAATCCACGTTCATCAAGGAACGGCGATAAGGTAAGTAACCTAGAATTCTTACTAACACATTTTTTTTTTATTTCAGCTATATCTTCACTGAAGGACTGAAGCTGTGAGTACATTATCAACAAATTTTCAGCTCGAGCCATCAGCACACAATCACTGGCAACTCTGTGTTTACATATGTTTATAAATTTTAACAAAGCTGCAGTGCTTCTCACTAGGCGCAACCACGACGAAAATCTATTGGGATCTGGTACGGCAGGTAAGTCCTCACTCGCTACTTGTATTGTTGACACACACTCAACGTCGTAACTTTCTGAACTTCCAGGTGCACCGATGTCTGTCGGCCACGCGTGTTCATCGCAGTATAGAAACTTCGGTCCAGTGAACCACTCTTTCTGAAACACTGACACATCATACGACTCCCTGGTAGCGACGTCCGCTACATTTAAATTTGTAGGTATGTATCTCCATTCATTTATACTCGTCAACTCATCTATTTCTCCTAAGCGGTGAGCTACAAATATTTTGTAATCCCGTTTGTTATTGCGTAACCATTGTAATACAGTAGTAGAATCACACCAGAATACTCGTCGCGTAGGCTTTATTCTGTGCTCTTTCTCAATAGACTCTGCTAGCCTAGCTGCCATCAAAGCTGCCTGTAATTCTAATCTAGGCACGGTTGTAGGCTTAACAGGTGCTACTCTGCATTTGCTAGATACATATGCAACTTTGACTTTGTTATTTACGGTCCAACGCCAATAAGCTACACAACACATAGCTTGTCTCGAAGCGTCACTACATACATGTAATTGTAAGTCGGTATAAATCCCAGAATCATCAATTATTTGAGGGATTGCGCGCGCAGGTGGACAATGTGTATCGGTTATGTTCGGTACATTCGGTGCATTTTGGTAACATCTTGGTAAGCGTATGTCACCAATAGACTTTAAAACGTTTAACCATTTTATCCATTTTTATAAATCGCGTCGTTTAATGTAACGTCCCAACCAATGTTAGACGTCCAGGTATGTTGCAAAATAATTTTCCCGTTTATAGTAAATGGTGATAAAAATCCATAAATATCAAAAACCGACATTATTAATCGTAATGCCTCCCGTTTAGTGGGTCGTTTCCCATTCAATATCTCTGACGGAATTCTTTTGAATGAAACATCAAATCCTAGGGTGTCATCTTCAGGGTACCATAAAAGTCCTAAGGCTCGTTCACTATCAGGTTGCTGGCCTATTTTTAATTTATGTGCGTTAGAGGCGAGCAATTCATTAGGAAAAGTTTTCAATACCTCCGCGCTATTGCTCAGCCAGTTACATATCACAAATCCACCTTCCTTATGAACTTTAGCTACATCGTTCGCTAAGTTAATACAAGCCCTTTCATCTGGTTGGCTATCTAGATAATCGTCCATATAGTGTTGCTTACATATTGCATCCATCACTGATGGCATCGTAGAATGAAAGCGCTGCGCGTTCTTGTTCTTAACAAACTGAGCAATAAATGGGGAACAGTTCGCACCAAATATCAATGACGTCATCTTATATGTTTTGATAGGAGATTTTAAATCATCGCGCCACAAAAACCTCAATACGTCTTGATCCTTAGGTTTTTTTTTTTTTTTTTTTTTTTTTTTTTTATGTTAAGGAATGACGTGACGAGCTAGCCGTTCGCCTGATGTTAAACGACACGGCTGCCCATATCAGCTGCAGTGTCACTCGGAACTCTAAAGTATAGAGTTTCGCGTGACACTGCACTGCGCACGTCAACCTGAGACATCAGCACAATCTAGTAATAAGATTACTAAACTGTGATGTCAGATCATAAAGTCTCATTTGCCCAGTAATTTCACTAGCTACAGTGCCCTTCAAACCGGAACACAACAGTGCTTGCGCACTACTGCTTGGCGGCAGAATAACTGGCACAGCGGTGGTACCTACCGCTTACGCTACGCTACCGCCTTAGGTAGAATTTTCACCCTTAAAAACATATCTTTTATATCTCCAGCAATCGCAATTCTATGTTCCCGAAATCTTAACATTATTCCGAACAAAGACATCAGTAAATCCGGGCCTTTCAATAAATAATCATTAAGTGACAAATCTTTTGTCTTCGCCGACGCATCAAAGACCAAACGTAACTTCTTTTTGTTCGGGTTATCTACTCCGAAGTGAGGCAGGTACCACGTTTTCTGAGATGCATTTTCGACAGTTACCCCCTCGGCGAAATCATTGATAAGCAAATGTTTCACTCGCTCCCGATACCTTTGTGCATATTCTTCATTCAAAGACATCTTCCTTTCAACTCCTCTTAGCCTAGAAAGCGCAGTCGATCTAGAGTCAGGCATCGTACACCTAGGATCACGCCAAGGAAGTGCAACATGCCATCTACCATCAATTAATGTAGCACTTTTTTCCAGGCAATCCAAGGCACGCAGGTCATCAGCGTTCTGACGAGGCTTCGCTGATATACCCATCGACTCGATAGTAAATGACTTTCGTACCTCGTCATGTAGCTGTTGTAGCGCGAGCCCATCTTCATCCCGAGCCACCCGAACATCATCCCTGATCAAGAGAGTGGAGTGACGCTGCGATGACGTTACCGGCACCCTTCCGTGGACGCACCAACCTAGAGGTGTGAGTGTTGCACAGGGTTCGTTAAGCTTACCTACCCTTGTTTCTAATGGTAATAACAAGTGATAATTATCCTGCCCAATAAGTAATTCTGGTTTTACATTTTCACCGCTAAAAACTAACTTTAAATTACTTAAATGGCTATAGCTATTACTATTTACAGAACAAAAATATTGTTTAGGCAAATTTAGCTCCTTAACACTACGCGCATTAAGTTCAAATTTCTTCCCTTCGCAGGTTGACAGCTCGAGACGCACTACCTCAGTTTCACAGACAAGTTCATCGTTGTTCCATGCACCGAAGACGCGGATTGTGTCCCGATGTCCGTGTAGTCCTAAGCGTGACGTCAGAGCGGCACTAATAAGGCTCACAGTAGACCCGTCGTCCAACAACGCATACGTGCTAATAATACCGTTAGGTCCATGCAGATTAACACGCACGACTTTCAGAAGAACTTTACAATCAGATTTCAAATCAATGTGAGTTACACTTTCAGGTAGCAGCTGCGGTTGAACTTCGGAAACCTCCGTATGCTTATCAAGTGCGTTATCGTTTTTCTTTACATTGTAATGAAGTAGGCGATGATGCGCTAAACCGCAGTAATCAATATCACAAGTAGTGGCCGGGCAAATATCTCTCTCGTGCCTAGGCGACAAGCATTGAAAACATAGTCTATTCCTTTTAACAAAAATCCATCTGTTTTTTCGCAACGCTTTAATAAACTTTTTGCAGTCTGGCAGTTTATGAATCGAAATATGGCAGTAGAGACACTTCTTGTCTACATCTGTTTCGTCGTTTAACAACACAGTGTGTGAGCGGGTAGAAGTAGGCTCCAGGAATTTTCTTCTATAATTTCTGCTATCGAGTGTACTGCTCGTATCTAATAATGCCAAAGAATTTACTTTCACAGCTTCTTCGTTGAGAAAATCAGATAATGTGTGCAGCGTTGGTCTCTTACCTTGAGTGATCAGTGGGTAACAGTAATCAGCCCATTTTGACAGCATGACAGTAGGTAGCTTTGACAGTACACATGTTATCACATTTGTTGCTACCAGGTACTCCTCGCGACCAATGACGTTGACAGCTGCGACAAAGTTCCGCACTTTTACGGAGAAAGGTACAATTTCTTTATAGTACTCCTGCGATACTGGGTGAAGTTTCTTGATGTCCAGCATAATTCTCGACAGGATCGTATCAGGGTTGCCGAATTGAAGCTCTAGAGTTGACATTACCATCTCTGGCGATGTAGCACTTATAAGTAGAGCTGAAACGGCTTCACGTGCCGGTCCACGAAGACATTTTCGTAGACGCCACAAGTTTTCTTTTGGAGTGAAGTTGCATACCTGCGTGGACTCCTCGTAAGCCTGCCTGAATTGGAGCCACTCCATAGGGTCTCCACTGAATGGCGGTAAGTCTTTTGGTGTACATATGCGACTCAATAAGCTTGTATTAGGGCCGTTGTTTGCGGAAGCGGATGCTAAATCTTTGAGAGCACTGGCCAGAATTCGAACTGTCTCATCATTGTTACCGACATTGTTTGACGTCGGTGGACACAGCGCGCCCGAATTGCCACCATAATCGGGGGCGGGCTGTGTATCCAGCTCTTGTTGGCAATTCTCTATCCACTTCTCCACTTCACTCACCGGGTTGCTTTCAGAACGTGAGTAATCACTGTTGGTATCAGCTAATTCAACAGCGAGCCTCTTGTCGATAAGCTCCATTTGGATTTTCGCCTTTGCTTCTGCTGCCTCCAGTTCCAGCTTCGCCCTACGTGCCCGTACAGATGAAGACTTCGACTTCGTCTTTGCAGATCGATGTTCAGTTGGTGACATAGGTACCGCGTTCAAACTTACAGTGCGGTTGAATACCAACCTCGCATCATCTTTCTGCACATCAGGTTCTGTGTTCGGCCGAGGATGTTGGATTTGAGGCTCCATCGGTGCTTCCTTTTCAATTTGTTCGCGATCTTTTCTGAGAAAACTTCTAGTGTTCACCATAGTGCGCGGCGGAGTTCGTAACATGAAGATCCGGCTCGAAGGAAAATGTTGGTGACGACCAGGCTTATGCGTTTCCCGAAAATTATACTATCGTGCGAAATAAAAAGGAGCGGCAGAGTTAACGAATATATATTAAAAAATTATAAATTTTTACATCAAACTAAACATACATTTTCTCACGTCAACGACACAACGTTCTTAAAAAACTAAAATGAAAAGGCAACCAAAAGAGGCCTTAACCTTTTTTCTCCGTGTCGCTTACAAGTAGTATTCGAAAATATGCGTTATTTCTCAATACAAATCACATCACACTAATGACACTATGACACTAATATTATAAAGGCGAAAATTTGTATGTGTGTATGTTTTTTACTTTTTCACGCTCCATCGGCTGAGTATATTTGGATGAAATTTGGCACCAAGATAGCTTATACACTGGATTAACATATAGGCTACATTTTATTACGGAAAAGTGAAATGTTCTCATGGGATGAGCAAATAATTAAAATACTTTTTAACTGCGGGTGAAACTGCGGGGCGCAACTAGTAAGGTATATTTTCGAATACAAATAACAACAAGCCGATGTTTTCCTTCATAGTTGTAAGAGCGAAGGAAATTACGCACATTACTAGAAAAGTCATTGGTGCGGTAGAGTGAGATTAAATTTTATCAACAAAACATTTCAGATTGATCAACAAACGATAAAATAGATAAACAAACACACACCAGTTACCCACAGCACTAACAATACACAAGGAATTATCTACTTCCATAGCATTAATGGAAGGTAAAATTCACCGCTTCAATCCCTTTTATAATCAGCCAAAAACCGCACCCACTTTCACAGTTGTCACACACACTACCACGGTATATTGAAACCGCAACATGGTACGGTTATAGGTACCACTTAATACCGTATTCCGTGTTACCGTATTACCGTTTACCATACTCTATTTCGGTGTATCTGAACGCTAAACATATGCGGTGTTGTACACGCTGTTTTGGTGGAATGGTTGTTGGATAGAGAGGGAGTGAAAGAAAGAGATATAATATAATAGTATTTGGTAGTCATCATCATCAGCCTGGATGTCTACTGCTGAACTCCCATCATCCCACAGAGCGCTACGTGCCTCTTGCATCCAACGGCTTCCCTTCCTTCGGCTTCTTTTTCTTCAACTAGTGAGAGACCGAGAGAATGTCTTATTGCGTCTTCCAGCTCATGATCGCCACTTGAGAGCCTTTCTTCTCATCGGTTATCAGTTCAGCGAGGTTCTGGTCCTTTGAGCTGTGGGACATTTTTCAGGATTCGTCAAAATATCTAGAGAACTACTTACATAAACCAGTCATTATATTGTTACAGTTATATTACAAAGCCGCCATATTACACATATACATATTATATATGAGTACAATAGGATTTTGGCCACCACCGCGACGGTAATCTTGTATTATACTACACAAATGTCGGTTAAGCCCTGTGAATGTGAATGTGCTAACAGCATTGATTTTATAATGGATGATAGAACTCCATTATAGAGTAACTTGTGTTAGTGGAAAAATTAGACTATGATCGAAGCATCAAAGTTGACATCACTGTGGGATTTAGTTTAATCTGCTTCCTTTGTAAACATTGTAATATAATTTCAAACATAGACTTATATTTGGTGTGTCAATTTGTATATTCACTTAGCTTGTTTCATATTCTAACAAATTAATTTTGAAACTTTCAGTTAGGAAATTATTTGATACACTTACGTATTTTGCTATTGTGTGCTCTATTTATTTTACTGCAGTTTCATAACTCGTTGTTCAACGGCAACGCCAAATTTAGACTTTATTGGTGTCGACTATATTAAAACAAAGCCTGATTTTAAAAATGTCATAATATAATTGTATTTTTCGTTTTAGTCTGTCAAATAACGCCATTTAAAAATCATTATATTTTACCAATGAAATGTTAACTTTATGTTCAATTTAAATCAAAACTATATATTAAAACTATATTATATACCTACTTAATGCCTATTTTTTTCTACTATACATTAAACTGTATGTCTCCTCTATTGTAATATAATATTGTGTGATGTCCTGAATAAATGTCTTGTCATTCATTGTTTAGTCTACACGATTTTAGGTCGATGACCACGAGTAATGCCTGCCAATGTTTTAATAATGTGATGTGTATGCACTTAGCTCTGATCGTTTAAACAGCTTAATGGTGTAGTGGATCATAATCGAAACATAATGTACGTGTTTGAATCAAGTCTTTATTTTTTAGTATAATAAATAAAAATATCTGCAAATTATTAGTTTCGGGTAGTTAATAAATTATGTCCGTCTGCACTATAGTCTATTAAAGTAAAACTTAACTAAGCAACATTTTCCTACACCTACCACTCTAAATTCCACCTCAACCTCAGATGCTGTCAAGTAAATCAACATGTTTTATTTATAATTTACATAATAGAGTTTTTTTACTGAATTTCTGTAAAATATGCAACCACAAATTATAAAGTTAACAAAAAGGATTTTTTTAAATAAACGCCAATGAAAAACGATGATGAGTATAGAAGATACAAACCCGTAGCCAACTCGTAGCACGTGCTACGAATATCTTAGCTGCGGTGGCTGAGCGTAGCAAATACGATATTGAATGAAAATTCTGTGTAGCTACGAATGCTAACGATCTTCTTTTATTCAATCTTTGCACGATATTAGATTTGTGTTAATGCACTCTTCCATTCAAATTTTATATCCTAGGTGGAAGAGAAATAGCAATAAAAATGACGGTTTTTTAAATACGCGTGTATTAGAATCCAAACACCACCTACTTTTTATTCTAGAGGTGACAAACATGTGTCCGTAATCCCACGGTGCGGTGTGGCTTAAAACAGGGTCATAAAATTTAAGGATTACATCCAAACAACGTTATTTTCGTATGAAATATTACAAACAATCTTTACTAATATTCACCCTACCACTATATAAATACCAAAAAAAAACTGTTTGTTCGTTTGTAACATGATCATAGGTGTAATTCAAATGAAGTAGATTAGACTTTTTTGCCAATTATTATACTTTTATCGAAATATAGACATTATTTTTTTGCTTATACCAATACAAATACACTAGTTTAAAAAAAACCACGATGCCATCTACGCGGGCCGCTTGCGGCCCGCGCACGGGCCATGATACCAGTTTATTTTATATTCTTGGTATATCCGGTAAAATGACAATTTACTATTGTCAAAATGGTGACATTAACATTTAACAAAGCAAAAATAAAGTTATACCAGCCGATAGATGGAGCTAAACTAAAAAAGTTTTACTTCAGTCGTATGGTCTAAAGCGCACTGGTTTCTTATTTAAATGTGATTTCTTTGTTTTTGCTTCTTATGTGAACCTTTAGTTTGTTATATATTGTTATAATCATAAAGTCATTTGATATACTACGAGCATGGCATTATTTAAATGTAAGCAGCACTTATAATTCTATCAGTGACCTACCATTTTATGGCATAAGCCGAGTATAATCCTTGAATATTCTCAAACGGCTGCCCATATTATAAGTTTATCGCACCGCCCGTCCGTTCTTGGACATAAGCTCTCTGTAATCCCCTAAACCTTTCGGCTCTTTGCATTTATTTCTCGTCCGTGGGGCATTAGATCCCTATTTATTCCGCCTATTTCCAAACTAATCCCATAGTTTTATGAAACATTAATAACTTTTGGTTTCGTATTAAACATCGCTTTATTTTTGATGAAATTAGTCTATAGATAAATAAATGTGGGCCAAATATTGGTCCCTGTGGAACTCTTACTAAAATAAACTAAAACTTTCTAAAACCTTTTATCGTTTATATGAGTAATAACCACATATATTAATGTTCAATTTATGTTCCGTTCAATCTGTGATTTGTATCTAATACCTTACTATAATAGTATTACATTACAAGTAAAAACAATGTTTATAAACATTATCAAAAGCGTCGTTGAATACAAGTTTGAGGCCAACGCTGCACGCTTCCAATAATAAATCATGCATTGTTGTCGGCGACAAAAGAAGTCATTTTTGGCGGAAAAATGCGCTATTCAAAGTGGTGTCCTACAATATTTGTATTTGAATACAAAGCATAAGGTCAGACCTGATTTTGAAGTACAATGAACAATATAATGATATGGGTTATTGGAATCACTCTTAAAGTGGGTCGAGTGAATTCAATAGCTTGATTGTACTAGAAAAACATTTGCTGTAAAATTTTATTAGTTTTTCCAATACACAAGGAGAGTCATTCAAGACTTGGGCTTAAAAGATTAAATTTCTTGGCTGAATAAAAATAAAATATAAATAGAACTTGCATGGAAAATCTTGAACTTATGTTTCAATTGAGCATTGATATTTCAAAAAATAAAATTGTGTAGGTAATTGTGTAGTCCTATTGTGTTTAATCCTTTGCAAATATAATTTTAAAAGCAAAAAAAAGTACTAACATTAAAATCTAGTACGTAGGTTTTGATTTTAGTAGTAGACTAAGGTCTGTATTATAGAACGATGCTCAGTCATCGATCGGTGCTCAAGCAGAGATTTTATTCATAAAGTGATCAATTAGTGAGTGAAATCTCTGCTTCAGCACCGATCGATGACTGAAGCATCGTTCTGTAATACGAGCATAAGCAAGCCAATATCACTGTATTTTTATTTTGCCTATTTTGCTTTACCTTAAATCTGGCATCATAATATTTTATTTTGCTTCCCCATTCTGTTTCCATGTGTTTTTGACATATCAGATGAACTTTATTTATTTAGTTTGTTAAAAACGATAAAACCCATTAGGCGAACCCACTTGAATGTTAAGCGGTCACCGTTGTCTAAAGGCATTTGCAACACAAAAGACTTGCTTAATGCCAACAAAAGATAACCTACTCAAAATTAAAACCAACAAAATCACTTACAACCGTTACCTAGATCACCAAGATAAATTAAACTTTACTGCCAACAAAATAAAACAACTTTTATTTCGCTGACGTCATTGTTAATCATAAAGTGAGCGACAAATAAGTAAATTGACTATGGTAAAGGCTGTAGTATTCTCGTAAAACCAATTTTATTGTCAATTCGTTCTCACTGATACGGAAAAGGCCCAGTTTTTTTCAGGCTTACCTATGTAGGTGCCTTAGATTTTTTACGATACAGACAGACGTTTTGTTGGGATAGAAATGCTCGAGTTCAAATTGCCCGTGTGATGTGCAGGCAGTAAAAGGGTATCAGCGGTGATCTTTTCTTTAGCATACAAATGTTGGATTTGATAAAAGTCGCCTTGGAAAAACTTTGCTTTTTTTTGGGTTGAATGTATTTTTTTTTAATTTGTGGCAATTTCAGCGAAGCCCGATGTAATTAGTTTATCAAATAATTTAAAACAATTAGCATTAAATAAGCTGTTTTCTAGAAGAAGATAAGAAAAAAACTCTAAAAACAAAATATTTTATTTTCAGCTATGTAGGTGAAAATAAAATGTGGTAAATACTTTTAAAATAGGAACCTTTGAGTCTTTAAATCGAGAGTAAACAGGTATCTTCTAGGCAAGCGTTTTACATCCTAGACCGCATCGTCACTTACCATCAGGTGCGATAGTGGTAAAACGTTCAGAACTCCATTACGAGCTAAAAAAAACTGAAATATAATATTGGGTAAAATTTAAACCTAAAATAAACTATCATCGTTGGTACATGTTAAGTCTATAATATAAAGATTAATTTTGAATAAAGTTATTGTTAAAGTGGGCAAATATTTTAAAATACGAGCTATACTTTTTTTTCATCAGCGTTATCTTAGTGTAAACAAATTTGGATATTTTACTCACTGAAAGAGCCAATCATTTTAACAATTATGTACCATTACCGACCGTTTCATATTTCACTGGCATGTATTAAATTACTTTATTTTTTGTTTGGAACGGTCACTGAATATCGTTGATTGAAATGTGATAGGTGTTGTTTTGGCCGGATACAACTATTCCTTTTTTTAACTACATTGTCACAAGTCAAGCAAAGTTATAGGCACGAGAAATGTAATTTCATGTCATTTTGTACTATCTATTTGCCTTTTATCTGCAGTTCATATATCTTAAAATAGTTGTAAGGTGATGGTGAACTGTCTTGTATTTAATATTATTTGATATTATATTTTAGTTGTCAATTTCATATCTGGTAATTAAAAGTTGCTATGCGTAACAAAAATTAGTATAATGATTACTAAATAATAAGATTGCACAGCATAATTATCTATAAAAATTGATGTTTCCTAAATAAAAAGTATTTTATAGTATATATATTTTATAGTATAAATATATGAGTCCTTGAATTTTTTGACTGAATTTCTCACTTTCATCATATCTCGATTTTGATTAACTAAAACGTTCAGTGAAAAGAATATTAAATTCTATCTATCCTCATCAAAGAGGATACGCTGCTAGGATCAAGTGAAATTTGCTGTCGAAACTTAAATTTTAATAGATGGATATCTATTAAAATTTAATATATATATTCCAGACACTTCAATGGATATTAAAGTGTCCGGAAAGGATACGAAGGGATAATAAATATATGCCGAATGCCGAATGCAAATTTAATCTCTAATCATTATACTTTAATCGGCTTCCGTGATGCGTGGCCGTTAAATTCCAATATAATTTAGCATTTCAAACTAAAGCCTTTCATTAAAATACTTATTGCGTTCCACAGATAATATTCGTGGCATTCAATGAAAATAAAACGTATTGTAAATCATGATGATTTAAAGTTTTGTGCTTGAGTGTTTCTTAACAACGATACTTATTTGGTTCGGTCGGTATTATGGTGCATTTAATTTTTTGTTCTAAAATAATGAAATAGTGTTTTTTTTTTCGTTAATGAATAATGTGACGAGCTTGTCGTTGATCTGATGGCTAAGCAACATGGCCGTCCATAACAGAACAGTGTCATTTGGAACTCTATAATATAAAGATTCGCGTGACACTGCGCTGTGCACATCTGAGACATCAGCACTGTCTGGTAATAAGATTACTCAACTGTGAGATCAAATCATAAAGTCTCAATTGCCCAGTAATTTCAGTAGCTAAATACACTTCAAACGGGAACACAGTAGTGCTTGCGCACTATTGTTTGGTGGCAGAATAACTGGCCATGCGGTGGTACCTGGACGAACTTTCTTAGTCCTAGCACCTAGTAAACACATTTAAGCAGCTTTGTATTTTTGTATTATTTACTTAATATTTTTTAATTTAGTGGGAGATTTATGTCAATTTGGGCTGGTCATTAAATTACATGATATATATTATCAGTAAAGTTCTGGTTTAAGTGACCAAAACTACTCCATAAAACCACTGACCCTAGTCTTGATATTTGGAGGGTGTTATCCATAAATGGATAAGAAAATCCTTAGATTTTGAAAAATGGACCCTTAAAGGGACAATACTTTAAAAGTTGAATTTTCAAAATCTAGTTTAATTAAAAATGCGAGGTGCTTTTATTATTACAAACTTTTGAACCTAAGAAGATTTTTTATGTAAACGCACTAGCTGTGCATTGCGGTTTCACCCGCATTGTGAAAATTTTCTAACTTTGACTTTTTCTCTCATAAGAACCTTTTCCTGACAATAATAAACACAACAAAAAAAGAGTTTGCGAAAATGTTCCATACGTTCACGCGTGTTGCGATGACCACGGGAAATAGATTCATTTTTATAATAGGTCTTTACCTATGAAATTGCCGTATTGCAGTACAGACTTTTTCAAACAAAAAAAAGTTTTGATTGGCTATGAGTTCTAAATTCAAATTAATTTTGTTTTATAAATATGACATTCTATTTACAATATAAGTCTTTTGTTTATTGATTAGCGTTGTATTTTCATTACCTTTCAACATTTTTAAATAATTATGGAATAATAATAAAAAAACAATTATGGAATATGAGTTCCGTCGTGGCACCAACGCGGCACAAACGACACGTAACATCAACGATGTTTACGGAGAGAACTGTACAAACGAACGTACAACCCGTTATTGGTTTGCTCGGTTCCGTTCTGGGAATTTTGACTTGAAAAATGAACCTCATGGTCGTCCGGAAACTTTGGTCAACAATGATGAATTAAAGGCGATTGTGGAAGCTGATGAATCTCAATCTACAGCTGAGCTGGCAGCAGCTTTTGATGTTAGCATCAAAACAATATTGGTCCATTTGCGACAGATTGGCAAGATAAAAAAGCTTGATAGATGGGTGCCCCACGAACTTAACGATCGCCAGCGCAACGTACGCGTCGAGACTTGCCTTGCGCTGCTTAACAGGCACAGAAATGAAGGAATTTTGAACCGAATTGTTACGTGCGACGAAAAATGGATTCTTTTTGACAATCGAAAGCGCTCAGCAAAGTCAAAGTCAAAGTCAAAAGATTTATTGCAAATAGGCTAATTTTAGCACTTTTACAAGTCAAAATTATACTAGGTACTTAAAATTAAGTTATTTCACTAAGCATATAAAATTACAAAGTGCTTATTGTCAAATAATATAGCAAGCCCATTACAATATATGAGTTTGAAAAAAAAAGCAGTTCTCTTTCTCACTACTCAAGTTGGTTAGATCCTGGTTCGGTACCAAAGCAATGTGCAAAACGAAAAATGACCCCTAGAAAGGTGATGGTCACAGTTTGGTGGTCTAGTGCTGGTGTGATTTATCATAGCTTTTTACAAAACGGCGAGAGCATTACTGCAGATGTGTACATTGAAGAACTAACCACAATGATGGCGAAACTCGCACGTCTGCAACCAGCTTTGGTCAATCGGTCGTCTCCACTGCTACTTCACGACAACGCGCGACCCCATACTGCACAACAGACCGTCTCTAAGCTGCATGAGTTGGGTTTGGAAGCTCTCCCTCATCCGCCATACTCACTAGATCTTGGGCCTACCGACTATTACTTTTTCCAAAATTTGGACAACTTTTTAGCGGGAAAAAAATTCAATTCCCGAGAGGCAGTACAAAACGCCTTTGCAGAGTTTGTTGTCTCCCGTCCTGCTGATTTTTTCAAGAAGGGCATCCATAAACTGCCACAGCGTTGGCAAAGATGCATTGATTGCAGGGGTGTTTACTTTGAATAAAAGAAATAAATAAGTTCGAAAAAAAAATACTTTAACTTTTTTCAAACAAAACGGCAATTTCATAGGTAAAGACCTAATATATAAAGATTAATTGCCTAATGACCTCAAATTATAGAAAATCTATTGTTGCTGTAATTTATTAAATAAAAAACTACATGTAAATGGTTAACTTAATTTTTTAAATGAACTTCTCCGTTGTGAAATTTTATCCTCATTATCAACAAATAAGTGGTGTGTAATGATTACGAGTATAAAATTACACCTCACAAATTACTATAGGCTCGATTAATTAATTTAGAGGCATATGATTGCCGCCAAGGAAAACAAAGACGTTGATTTCAACTAAGACAAATTAAAGCTAGTAAGAAGATGTTAGGCCCTAATGGTAGCGTGGTTGTATTAAGGACGCATTTACAATTAAATAGAATATAATTATGAGGGCTTACAGACTTATATTGCAAAACAAAACATTTGTGAAATGCATGCATGTGTGTTAACTGTATATAAGCATGCCTATCACTTGCTTAGTAATACAGACTCAATACATTGCTACTTGAGTAAGTCCTCTTGCAGGTACAGATAACTGCTGATATCTCAGGATGACGTGTACACTGTGCATTGTTGTAAAACTTTAATTTAAACGGTACATATCAATCAATCAATACAATAAAAAAGAAAACGCTAACTTATAAAACCACCTTGAAGACATTTAAAAGTTGTTTTAAAGTCACCACAGTAACTTTTAAATGGTAAACAACAGGTAAACAACTGCTAGACAAAGTGTCATTCACTTTCAAAAAATTCCTCCTTAAAGATGATTGTAAAACTATATGTCTCATTTGCTCCTTTTACGCTGCATACAGATATTATATTTATTCGGTTCAATATAACTTAGACTTAAAAAAAATTGTTAGCCATAAGTTTGGTTATAAACTTAAAATTAGTAAGCCCCCTGGTTGCAGCCCTGTATTGGCAGGATTTAATTGAGTTTGCCATAGTTTAAGTGGTCGATGTAGGGATGTGATATTGTCACTGTGTAATCAGGTCAAGGGGCTGTGAAAATGATGTTTACCTTTCAGTTTGAACTTCCTTTATCATTAGGTAGCTATGTCACAGTTGTGTAGTATTATTATAGCGTTACTTGATATTAACCGTGTTGTTTTATTTAAGCGGAGCGACTGTGGCTTAGAGAGCGAGTGTGGCTTAGAGAGCGAGTGTGGCTTAGAGAGCGATTGTTGCTTAGAGAGCGAGCATGGCTTAGCAAGTGTTGCTTAGAGAGCGAGTGTGGCTTAGAGAGCGATTGTTGCTTAGAGAGCGAGCATGGCTTAGCAAGTGTTGCTTAGAGAGTGAGAGTGGCTTAAAGAGTGAGTGTTGCTTAGAGAGCGAGCATGGCTTAGCAAGTGTTGCTTAGAGAGCAAGTGTGGATTAGAGAGCGAGTGTGGCCAAGAGAGCGAGCATGGCTTAGCAAGTGTTGCTTAGAGAGCAAGTGTGGCTTAGAGAGCGAGCACGGCTTAGAGAGCGAGCATGGCTTAGCAAGTGTTGCTTAGAGAGCAAGTGTGGCTTAGAGAGCGAGCATGGCTTAGAGAGCGGGCATAGCTTAGCAAGTGTTGCTTAGAGAGCAAGTGTGGCTTAGAGAGCGAGTGTTGCTTAGAGAGCGAGCATGGCTTAGCAAGTGTTGCCTAGAGAGCAAGTGTGGCTTAGAGAGCGAGTGTTGCTTAGAGAGCGAGCATGGCTTAGCAAGTGTTGCCTAGAGAGCAAGTGTGGCTTAGAGAGCGAGTGTTGCTTAGAGAGCGAGTATGGCTTAAAAAACCATCGTGGCTTAGCAAGTGTTGCTTAAAGAGCGACTGTGGCTTAGAGAGCGAGTGTGGCTTAGAGAGCGTGTGTGGCTTAGATAGCAAGTGTTATAATAAACAACTAAATAATATTTGTGGAAATTTCATACAGCGCCATCTACCCGAGGGATGTGATGAGCGGCCGTGTCGCTTAACATCAGGTGCTCGTTACATCATTCAGTAACAAAACAAATACCATATATTTCTTTTTTTGTTTCTGTGCTTATTTCATCGATAATCTTTTGGGAATTATCTATTAGAAATAACAATGACCTTGTCTACACTTTACGTTGTATAAAAAGACTGCTGCTCTACTAAACTTCTTTACTATCATTGTACAAATGTCACAACCTTGAATATTCCCCCGATAAAATACGCCAGCTTTTTATGTAAATCCTTAATAATACGTTAGGGAAATCGTTCGAGTGAATTCGGAACGATTTCCCCTAATCATTGGTATGTCATTATGATAATCTCGGCGGATAGGTTTGCACAGAATTATCTTTCCTATTCCAACCGGATAAAGATTAAAATATGTTCGGATAATTTTATAATTTGGCGTTAATTAACATTACGCTGTTTTTAAATGTCTTCAAATTGTGCAGATTTTTTTTATACAGTTTGATATTTTATTGACTCAAATTTTTTACAGGTATAGTTAGTGAAGTTACTGGGCTATTGAGACTATGAGCTATACATATAATTTAATATATGTATATGTGTATCTATATATGAGTGGTAATCACGAAACTTTGATCGCAATGCCACAGGAGAAATTGCATTTCTAATTTGAAATCTTCCACAGTATGTATGCACTTAAACTATTTATTGAAACCGTCAAATCCATACAATATTCTGTTTCTATCGGTTGCAATCAAGTTCTGTGATTGCTTAGTTTATCTTAGGGTACCTACTCATAATGTAGTTAGTCGGAGTTTTGGCGGGAAAGCGAAAAAGATTCAGTCACCGCATTGTATTATTTTCCAAAACTTGTGTTATTTTCAGTGTTAGTGCATAAAATTGGCGGCATTTTATTCGTTAAGTGCTAGATTACAGGCGTGAGTGTAGGAAAATATATAATGATGGTGAAACGTTTCTTTTCGTGTTGTTTCAAAACTCCATAGAAGCTTCAAGTTGCCACCACTTTACTAGGAGTTTGACTTTGACTAGACTATGACTTGATTTGATGACTTCGACTGTGACTTGACACATATTTGCGTGAAATATCATTAACTTGATAAATTATCAATTACTTGAAACTGGCTAAATACACAAAAGTGTAGAGCCAATACTTTAAAAAAAATTAGTTAGTCGGAATACATTCAGCCATCCGCTTGACTCACGCACTAAATAGGTAGTTTAGAAATCTTATTATAAGACGTCTATAATAAGATTTCTTAAAAGACTTATTATAAGATGTCTCGATGACGTGTACAGTGCAGTGTCACTCAATACGTTATAATTTAGAGTTACGTTATTACTTAAAGATAATGATTTCAATATTTAAATAAAATTAACTATGCTGTCAGTATTTATGAAAATTGTAGTATGTTAATGTTTTATAATAAAAAAGGTTTATCCATGAAGCTTGAAAATTGGATAGCTTATTAAAAATGTATTTATTTCAGCAAGAAAACTGACTGCGTGGCTTGTTTATGAAATAGAGTGAATGTACGTAAAATAGATAAAAATTACAATTTCATAGAATACGAGATGAAGTAAACAGGGCTGCCAGAAATAAAATAAAATCTTGAAATTAAATCTTCATTACACAAGCTTGGCTTGGGGAGTAAGCTGGTGAATGGGTAACGAGGCGAACGGAACTTGATTCCGTAGATCTCCATTGTGAACATAATAAAGTTAAAAATTACTTAAAATGATTACTAAGTTTGTATGGCCGGTAAAAAAAATTATAATAATTGTCAATATGGCGACATTAACATTAAACAAAACAAAAACAAAGTTACCGGCCGATAGGTGGAGCTAAATTAAAAAAGTTTTACTCTAGTAGTTAAGTGTGGTTTAAAGCACACTGCTGCACGCTTTTTTTGATAAGATCTACATTGTGATTAAACTTAATACAAAATACAAGATTGATATTATAAATAGAACGGAAATATTTTTAACGGAATATAGCAAAAAGAAACTAGATTAGGGAAAATATTGGATAAGTTTCTTTTAATAACCAAATAAAACGAGCTTAATAAGCTAAAATAGTCGCTAATGATTATAAATAATATTCAATTAAAGATTTCTTTAGAGCATAACATATTTTAGTCTCGCACATCCCAAAAAATATATATAGTGAAATATTGTCTGATTGTTTGTGTGACTTTCACGCCTTCATAGCTAAACTGATTATATGAAATCTTACAAATAAATGCTAATTACATAGTACAAATACAAAAATGATTACTGACATAAATCACACTATCACATCACATCACACTATCACACTAATATTATAAAGGTGAAAGTTTGTATGCGTGTTTGTGTGTATGTGTGTATGTTTGTTACTCCTTCACGCTCAAATGGTTGAATGTATTTGGATGAAGTTCGGTACCGAGATAGCTTATACACTAGATTAACATATAGGCTACATTTTATCCCGGAAAAGTGAAATTATTCCGTGGGATGAGCAAATAATTAAAATACTTTTTATCCGCGGGTGAAACCACGGGGCGCAATTAGTATTATTATATTATATTAATGAATCCATAGATTTCCTAATGCTATCAAGAGCAATTTTATGCTCGAGGGGTCCAAAAGTAACACAGAGTATCCATGAACTCAACAGGGGGTCCAAAAGTAACACAGAGTATCCATGAACTCAACAGGGGGTCCAAAAATAACACAGAGTATCCATGAACTCAACAGGGGTTGCAAAAGTAACACTGAGTATCCGTGAACCCGCGTGTACGAAAAGGGGAGTTCAAGAGGAAAGAACGTATCAAGGCATACAAGTTAAAAGTTCCTGCAGGAAAATTGATGAATGGATGAAACCTTGAAGTGGATCTAATAATGAATGCAGTTTGTGCGAAATAAATATTTAAAAAGTTTAAGTTGCAACCCTTATCTATTTTCAGACGTCTGTGGTATATACAGTTAATTAACCTGAAAAGCTATTAAATGTGAAATTAGATTGTAAATACTATATCGGCTAACCCGTAGAGACATGAGTGTAAGAGTTGAACAGTGTGTGCCTCAAAATAGAAGAGATCGTTCGCTTTATTTATAATTTCTCAAGTTAATTAATATTATGCATACTTGTGTCAAGTCAAATTACAGTCCAAGTCATCAAATCAAGTCATAGTCTAGTCAAGTCAAGTCATACTGCTAGTAAAGTGCTGGCAACTTTACCAGAAGCTTCTATGGAGTTTTGGAAATCACAAGAAAAGAAACGTTTCACCATAATTATACAACTTTTCCACACTCACGCCTGTAATCCAGCACTTAACGAATAAAATGCCACCAATTTTATGCACTAACACTGTAAATAACACAAGTTTTGGAAAATAATTCAATGCGATGATGAGATCTTTTTCGTTTCCCTTGATGACTTGGACTGTGACTTGACACATTATATGATATTAATTAACTTGAGATATTATCAATTACTTGTCACTGGCTAAATACACAAAAGTGTCGAGCCAAAACTAAAAAAAAAAACCTATTCTTAGGAGTTTTGGCGGGAAAACGAAAAAGATCGCGTCACCGCATTGTATTATTTTTCAAAACTTGTGTTGTTTTCAGTGTTAGTGCATAAAATTGGCGGCATTTTATTCGTTAAGTGCTGGATTACAGGCATGAGTGTGGGAAAGTGATATAATGATGGTGAAACGTTTCTTTTCGTGTTGTTTCCAAAACTCCATAGAAGCTTCAAGTAAATTTGCCACCACTTTACTAGGAGAATGACTTTGACTAGACTATGATTTGACTATGACTTGACACATATTTGCGTAAAATATCTTAACTTGATAAATTATCAATACTTGACACTGCCTAAATACACAAAATTGTGGATCTAAAACAAAAAAAGAAACCTATTCAGTCTTCTCTGAAGGTGGTATGCTATAGCCATTTTTGCTCATTGTTTTCATACAATAATTAAAATAATAATTATTATCGTTGTAGCAGTAAACCATTTGCGATATCAAAAAAGTTCATGCTGTGTTTTTCTATAAATTGTTGCGCAGTATTTTTAAGCTTAATTACTGTTGTAGAAACTATCTTTACTGTTGTTGAAACTTTTTAACTGTTGGTGAATCAAATATTTAAAATAAAAGTTTTGCAATGGATGTAGAGAGGAGACGGAATTCGCGTAAGTCTATTGTAAATGAATAAAATAGCGATTTGGTTAAATTATACTACCTACTGTGTTACTAGAGTAAGTTATTTTACTGATAAACCTAAAGAATTAAATTTATACTACGTACTGGGAAAACATAATTCAGAATCCGCGTAATCTCATCCCTTAAGCCTTTAGTTGGATACTACACAAACTCCATGCATTAATCTCCGTTCAACTTAGATTTCTAAAGTTACGTTGGCAAATTTTCTACGCAAAATCGGAAACAATTTGCAAATAACAACAAACCTCATAATTTAACGGCCAACCCACCTTTGCTTTCATTGTTTTAGAAAGTTTCGGACATACTTAAACGACCTATGTGACTTCAAACTAATTTTAACATGAAACTTTAAGTACAAATAAATAAATGTCAAAATGATTCATCGATGTGGTTCCGGCGTTAAAATGGGAATCCCAATTTCTTTGCGTTGATGTTATATCAACGGGCTAAGTAAAATCCAAGGCAGCAGCATTTTTCAAAGTCGCATTATAATCTTACTGTGTCCTAGATGGGCCTGCCAAGCGTGTATTTTTACCGTTGGTAATGCGAGATTCATCTATCTATTACATTTAGAAAAGATATGTAACCAAATCTGAAAATTTAAAGACGGATGAATAATACTGCACCTAATAATAGTGTACCTGCACGAACAAATACTGAATGTTTCGTAACTTAAAAGGCTTTTGTGCAGTATAACATGTTTTTTTTTGTGTTGGCTCCACACTTTTGTGTATTAAGCCAGTGTCAAGTAATTGAAAATTTGTCAAGTTAATTAGTATTATACATATTATGTGTCAAGTCAAGTCACAGTTCAAATCATCAAGTCAAATCATACTCCTAGTAAAGCGGTGGCTACTTTACAAGAAGCTTCTATGGAGTTTTGGAGACAACACGAAAAGAAACGTTTCATCATCATTATAACACTTTCTCACACTCACGCCTTTAATCCAGCACTTAATGAATAAAATGCCACCAATTTTATACATTGGAAATTAATACAATGCAGTGACGCGATCTTTTTTGTTTTCCCGCCAAAAACCTACGTGTTTTTTCTGGTATTTTTTTTATTGACTTACTTTTTTTTGGCGCATGTGGTACGAGTAAGAAGTTTTTGTTTTGTATTACATAGAGCAAGGAGGAGCGAAGATAGATAGTCTTTTTTCCGAAGTTTAAACCTATCAAAATAAACATAATTGTTTATTTTTTCCCCGGCACATTTTGGATAGGCTTGGCCTTCAAAAAAAGAATCCAAGTGATTTCCCCTTGTAGATCCTTATTGCCAAGTCATTGTTTTTTGTCTCAAAATGTGTTGTCTTTAGTATCGCTTAGGTCTGCCCTAACCGAACTTCGATCACGGCCGTACAATTTCGCTTGGAGACCGCCTATAAATAAAGCTTATGTGAAAAATAGGCCGAGTGTTTCTAAATTTATCATCGCAAAATTATCAAAAGAGTTTTTCGAACGTTATTTATTGCCACTTAATTTGCAAGTTTGAATATCGCGACGTCCTATTTTTATTATTGAACATGTACAAGCTTTGTTTTTATTTACAACAAACTTTTATTTTTTTGAGAGAGTTTTTATTTTTCTGCCCGCAACTTCACCCGCGGCGTGGCCTATGGGATGATAATTCAACCACCCATTTTACCCCCTTAAGAGTGGAATTTTGAAAAATTATTTCTTAGCGGACGCCTACGTCATAATATCTACCTGCATGCCAAATTTCAACCTGATCCGTCCAGTAGTATGCGCTGTGCGTTGATAGATCACTATGTCAGTCAGTCACCTTTGAATTATATATATTTAGATAACTTTGATACTGGCATGCCAAACAGAATAAAAATTAGGCATTCCCATTAGAGACACTTTAAAGTATACGAATGAAAAGAACATTTTAAATATTCCCAAAAAACACATAAAAGATTCCCAAGAGAGCATTGAAACAAAATAAATGACTTGAACAATGAGCAATGCATACGACAAAAAAGTTTTTATGTACCACATTACTGTTACCCGCATTCCGTCGTCATTGCCAACTGGAAAAAATATACTAGCTGTAAAAAAAAAGTAAAACTTCTTTACACGCGCTTGACTTGGGGAATAAACTGGTAAGCAAAACACAAGTTGAAAGTTTTTGATTAACGTAGATCCTCATTGTCAACATAAAAAAATTTATAAATATGTTGGTATGTCCGGTAAAATGACAATTTATAAATTGTCAAACTGGTGACACTGACATTAAACAAAGATATGTCGGCCGATAGATGGAGCTAAAGAAGTTTTACTTCAGTGTTGTGTTCTATGCGTTTTTATGCTCATGGTATTCCAATAAATACTAGCTGATATTTCCAATAATTCGTACAGCAAAATAGAGAATATACAAATAAAAACGAGGACAACGACACGGCTCATAGAATCAGCAAACTGATGTGTCAGTGGGCTGTACTATATTAGCTTTAGAACTAATAACCAGAGTTTTGGCGGGAAAGCGAAAAAGATTGCGTCACCGCATTTGTATTATTTTCCTAAACTTGTGTTATTTTCAGTGTTAGTGCATAAAATTGATGGCATTCTATTCGTTAAGTGCTGGATTACAAGCGTGAGTGTGGGAAAATCGTATAATGATGGTGAAACGTTTCTTTTCGTGTTGTTTCCAAAACTCCATAGAAGCTTCAAGTAAAGTTGCCACCACTTTACTAGGAGTATGACTTTGACTAGACTATGACTTGACTTGATGACTTCGACTGTGACTTGACACATATTTGCGTGAAATATTATTAACTTGATGTATAATATATATCAATTACTTGACACTGGCTAAATACACAAAAGTGTGGAGCCAAAACATAAAAAAAAAAACTAATAACCATTAAGAAGGAAGGTCGTTGAAGCTAAAGCTTATCTATCGGCCGGTGTAACTTTGTTTTTGTTTTGTTTAATGTTAATGTCGCCATCTTGACAATTGTAAATTATTACTTTACTGGACATACAAAAATAATAATACAAATTTTTAACTTTGTTATGTTGACAATGGATATCTACGTGAACCAACTTCAGTTCGCCGCGCATTCACCAGCTTACTCCCCAAGTCAAGCGGGCGTAAAGAAGTTTTACTTGAATAATAAGTACCATATAGCGACCGTACTTTTCAATGAATGATGTGGTGGGATAGTCGTTCACCGGAGTTTTGGCGGGAAAGCGAAAAAGATTGCGTCACCGCATCATATTATTTTCCAAAACTTGTGTTATTTTCAGTGTAAGTGCATAAAATTGGTGGCATTTTATTCGTTAAGTGCTGGATTACAGGCGTGAGTGTGGGAAGATGGTGAAACGTTTCTCTTCATGTTGTTTCCAAAACTCCATAGAAGCTTCAAGTAAAGTTGCTACCACTTTACTAGGAGTATAACTTTGACTAGACTGACTTGACTATGACTTGACTTGATGACTTCGACTGTGACTTGACACATATTTGCGTGAAATATCGATAACTTGATAAATTATCAATTACTTGACACTGGCTAAATACACAATGGTGTGGAGCCAAATCTAAAAAAAAATAGTCGTTCACCTGATTTTAAACGTCACTACTGCCTATAATAGTTGCAGTGCCACTCGAACCACTAAAGTATAAAGCTTCGAGTAGCACTGCAGTACGCATGTCATCCCAAGACACCAACACAGTCTGGTAATAAGATAAGATCAATATCAACAGGGATGCAATGAAATTTAAGCTCTGTTCTATTTGCAGTATATTATAAAATCAAATATGCTACAAAACCGCCTCTAAAAAGGCGAGAATTATGGACCAACCGTAGTCATAGACCGGGAAATTCCAAGGAAAAAATAGTTCTCTTATAAGTAAGTACGGTCAGTCATTTATGTATATACGAAATAAAATGACCTTCCAAAATATGTTTAAGGAAGTGATCGTAAGTTAAAGTAAATAGAATTATGGGCTGGTACAGGGTAGCGAGACCCTTCCTTAATAACGTCGGGGCCCAAAATGTAACATATTTGACCGGTTCCCTTACGTAATCGTAGTAATCGAATACTTTGTAGATCATTTCCACACACAGATAATTTTAAGGTTATAGGAGCGGTTTTCAACCTTATCCTTAAAGCTATAATTTTTGATAGTTTGTGTGAAACTATCGCAAAGAAGATATAGGTTCATAGTAATTGATTTTTGTTAATCAATGCAGACTTGACATCTAGGTTTATGGCTTCTATGTAATCTAAGCAGGATCGAAGAAAAATCAATTGGAGGTCGTTGAAAGGAAACCGAAAAACTCGGTTGTGAATTTTGAATTGTTTGAATGTATTCTGTAATTTTTCAAACAGAGCTGATTCATATTTAAAAATGCATTCTTTTTTTTAAATCTGTCATTAAGTTTTTATATATCAATATGACTAAAGGAATCAAGGAACTTCTATATTAAGTACCTATAGAACTCTTCTATGCTAAGTTTATGCCCAAAATAAATTACCTACTAATCTTCCTAATATAAAAACGGCTCATATGAACGCTTTAAAAGCTTTATTTCAATAAAAAAAAAAAACAAATTGCTTAACAGACATATCACAGTGTTGAAAAAAATACGAAACAAAATTCCGAAGAAAACCAAAGTAGGGACTTAATGAGTATAAAAAATCGAATTTGTCTTGATCAATACTGTCACCTATTAATTATTATTATTAACGGTCACATATCCTAACTAGGATTCCCTGTGTCTAATGGCCCAGGAACTACATGGATCATGCTCTCACAACACCCAGACTCAGAACAAGTATAAGCGCATTTTTTCTGTGCACAAATACTTGCCATGCCACGGGAATCAAACCCGCCGCCTCGAAAATATGAGCCAACCTCAACCACCACATTACAGAGACTGTCAATTGTTTAAATATGACGGCGGCAACGTCCAGTTGTAATCTCTATGCTCAGCGAGCAGTACCGTAATTTACCCTGTGGTAGCATTTAAATTTATTACAGTGGCAACACTGGCAACTGTCATCGCTCCCCCACCCTTCTGGCTAAAAAAAGGGAGCGCTTGGTGTACTACGGATCATTCTTGCTCCGGACACGGCCTGGTGCGCTTGCTGAAGGCCTATAGTTTTATAATTTGCCCGCCATGCCTAACCCGGAAGCCTATAAATACAATATATTTAGGAAATACTATGTTTTAAATTAATCACTTTTTTACCTTTAGCTCAGCTAACAAAACAACTTATGTTACCCACAAATGAACTGTGAAGGCTACGTATCAAACACATGAAACTTACCCAAAAGTTTTATCTACCTCTCAAATATTTCACTAAGCGTACGAACACCTTTCAATCCAAGCCCCTTATCAATAAGAAAAGCCTAACTTTAACAAAAGACTTCGCATAAAAAACAAAACAAACTTTTTACTAGCTTTTCTATTATTTACCTACAGTACTTTGTTTCCAAGATAAAAAGGACAAGGGGTTCCAATCGCTCCAAATGCATTGATATATAGAGGTCTTGACCCGGAGAATTCTCTGACATATTGACAAAAAGGGAAGTTTTTCTAACAATCCTAGTGAGAAACCTTCGGTTTATGGTTGAATCTCTTTTCACATTTAATATTTAGGGCGTGGATTACTTGACTGTGACGGCATTGGTGAGGTATTTCTGCTGATGTATATGTAGCCTAATACGTGGCTACGGCATTCTTTCACATGGAAATAATTCAGGCCATCACCCACCACTCTGGCCAAGTGCGGGTTAGTGATAGATGCCTCGAATTTTATGATTCTCGAACATGCTGGTTTCCTCAACATGTTTTCCTTCACCGTTGTAAGAGCACGTGCAAATTTCAAACATAACTTCAAAAGTCATTATAATAATAATGTAATAGTAATAACGCCCAACGATCACATACATATATCCTGGACCCTAACTAAGATTTTCTGTATATATAGGGACCCAGGAACTACGAGGACCATGGTCGCAAAACACCCTAACACAGAACCAGTTTTTTGCTTTTTTGTTTGTGCACAAATACTTGTCCTGTCGCGGGAATTAAGCCCGCCAACTCTGGGTTATGAGCCAACCTGCTCAACCACCACACCACAGAGGCTACCATTTGCTGTCATTTTGTATCATAGGTGCAGGGATGACCAGGATTCGAACCAAGGTGCGTCTGCTTAAATCCACAGCCGCAAATTCAGCTCAAGAACTGGTTTTGTATACATCGTAAAAATCAGCATCGTAAAAAATACTTAATGCGCCTTTCATCAATCTTGCCCCTGACAAAAAAGCAAAAAAAAATGGCCAATTATTTTCTTGATCCCCATTACTATCCATGCAACTTTGCCCATCAGTTATTGATGGCGTAACTTAAACCAACTTTCTCCATTATACGCAGAGACTTCTTGACAGGACCTAGCGATCGTTAATAAGCATCACCAGTGTAGCTTGACACCTTCACATCTTATCCAACTGAGAGAAATCCGGTGAAGAAAGATGTCTGTTAAACTGGACAAGGGTACATCTCAAGTGTAAAATCTATTAAACTAGGTGAACATTTGGTTTGAATGGCTTATTTTTCTTCGTCGGTTGTCATTGCAAGTGAGAGATGATCCCGGAAAGTGGTTGTAATTTATTGCAAAACCTTATGGGCAGTAAGTGGGCAAGTTTGAAAACAAGGAGCTGGAGTTGGCAGATGGAATGACGCATTTTGGTAATAGATCTATCCTTATTTTCATGTCTTCACGCAATTCTAATGGGGACCTGAAGTGAATCCAATTTGTACTAACAAATTGTATTGTAGCGATTGACTTTAAGTTTTCTATTCATGCTAATAGGTGGAAACTAGACAAACAAGAGCTACCCAAACTTAATCTTTCAAGCTTTGCATCACTCTCCCGTATCTAAACGTAACTAGCTTTGGGGCTAGATGGTGCTGTGTGGAAATTCCACAAATATTTATTACTCTTTATTAAGTATAAATACGTTTTAATGCTGACTCCACTCCAAAATGTTTACTCGAGCTTTAGCCCATTTTACTTACTTGCTTTGGCTCCAAAAAAACATATACTTTTTATCCTGGAAATGGTGTATATGCGATGTGTAGCTACAGTTAGTTACTACAATTATTTTTTTGTATGTTAGTGAACGATGTGACGATCTAGTCGTTTACCTGATGTTAAGCGCCACGGCCGCCCATAACAAACACGTAACATAGCTCTAAAACAGAGTTTTGCGCGACATCGTACACTGCATTGCACTGCGTACATCATCCTGAGACATCAGCACAGTCTGATAATAAGATTACTCAACTATGAGATCAGATCACAAAGTCTCAATTGCCCAGTAATTTCACTAGCTACAGTGCCCTTCAAACCGGCACACTTGTTGCTTGCACACTACTGCTTGGCGGTAGAATAGCTGGCAAAGCGGTGGTACCACCTAGACGAAGTTTGCAACAAAGAACATAGTTAAAATATTAACAGCAGCTGTTGACGTTCACTCTATAATTATAAAGATTTTAGTTGCTTTATCATCGCTTTTCACATCATCTTCACGAATCATCTAAGTTCATAAAGCTGCTGTACTTTCAAATATATCTACCTGAAGTAAGAATCTATAAATATCACCCAACTTTTTGAAAGGAAATAAGATTTTACTGCCCTCACAAATTGGATAACGAAGGGTGCAAATTTCCCTTCCTTGCAGGCAGTGGTTAATCTCATCGCAAAGGGATGAGGGTTGGATTAATTCAAGTATAGTTGAAAGCATAAATTTGTGCAGTGTGTGTAAATATTTTTAAAATATTTTGGTTTCAACTAGATACAAACTGTCTTTAGATTCATTAAGTTTTCAGAAAAATGTTTGAATATTCTTCCTCTACTTTCCATGAATATTAAGGATATTCGTTTATTCACCAAATCTCATGCAAAATAATCAAAAAATTGAAGCAATGTTATCTGAACTTAGCCATGTGCACCCGGGGCACACCACTAGTTACTACATAAAAGAGATCGAAGTTCGTGAACCTGCTATACCAACAGCAATTTTTATTTAGTTTTATTATAAAACTCTTTGGGAGCAACCTCCTTGCCCCAACGACATTTAAGATAAAAAGGTATACAGCATTTGTATAACTATTTTTAACAACTGACCTAATTACTCTTCAATCTTTAAAAGGAAATGTTTTTAAAAAAACAGTGACTGGCTTTTAAGCGTTTAGGTTTGATTTTAATGCACCGAGGAGAATACTGCTGCCCATTCCTTGGATATTCTCTTACCCGGCTTTACCAGCACTCGCGGGAAGAGATTTTATTTTTATTTTATTTATTTACGGTAAAATGGGTATGCGTTTGACAATGACTCACCTGATGGTAAGTGACGAAGTTGTCTAAGGCGGAGCAGGGTTGCCCATGAGATGATTCATTCTTGACTTAAAAGGCCCAGGTTATACGGATATAGATATAGAAGGAAACACTGTTGTTGGAAGAGCATTCCATTCCTTGACCGTTCGGACTATAAATGACCCAACGGACTCGGGTGATGGGTGGATACGACATAATTTCTCTGTTCCAAAAATACTTGCACATATTTTATTCTGTCGTCAGCCCTGGCGTACCATTTTTTTTGTGAATATGCGCATGGTAAATAGTTCGTTCCCAACTTCACATATATGCTATCATTTCGGAATCATTCTCAATGATATAGGAACACTCGGGCTATAGGCCCCTATTTAATTAGATTTTTTAATCTTAATTCATGATGTGATGAGCTAGTCGTTCACCTGATGTTAAGCGCCACGGCCGCCCATAACAGAACAGTGTCACTCGGAACTCTAAAGCATAGAGTTTCGCGCGACACTGCACTGCGCTCATCATCCTCAGACATTAGCACAGTCTGGTAATAAGATGACTCGACTGTGAGATCAGCTCATAAAGTCTCAATTGCCCAGTAATTTTACTAGATACAGTGCCATTCAGACCGGAGCACAGCAGTGCTTGCGCACTACTGCTTGGCGGCAGAATAACTGGCAAAGCAGTGGTACCTGCCTATAGACGAACTTTACAACAAAGTCCTACCACTTAGTAAAATCAGAAGGTAGATTATCAGATAACGAGAATACAATACGAAACTAGTATAAATGTTCCAAATTCACATCTCAACTGTACCAGGTGTTAATAAAGACATGTACAAATAGGTAAGTACATACATACCTAAGGAAGGAAAACAAGGTTCGCGCCGTTGTCCCAAGAGGTATGAATGAATCATTAGTATGAAACTCTAGTTGTGTGGGAGAAAGGTTTGCTGGCTATTTATTCGTATAATTTATAGCGTATGTTCGGGTAGGGCGAAATGTAGATTGTTGCATGGAGGTTGTATCAATTCTGTATAAGCTCTACATGCAAAATAATATGATTTTGTCATTTGTATGTCTTAATTTTTGGCTCCACACCTCCGTGTATTTAGCCAGTGTCAAGTAATTGATAATTTATCAAGTTAATGATATTTCACGCAAATATGTGTCAAGTCACAGTCGAAGTCATCAAGTCAAGTCATAGTCTAGTCAAAGTCATACTTCTAGTAAAGTGGTGACAACTTTACTTAAAGCTTTTATGGACGCAATCTTTTTCGCGTTCCCGCCAAAACTCCAGGGTTATAGTTGTTTTTTCCCCAATGTGTCGGTGTACATGCAAGAAGGTTATATTAATTCAATTATCAATTGGTTAAACTTGTTTAGGGTACACGCAACTAAAAAAATGCAACTACAACCTGTATTGTTATTAACCGACGCCAAAAAAGTAGAAGTTTCTCAATTTATATGTTTTTTATTCATTTTTTTTGGTTGGATTTAAGAGAAACTTCCGAGACGTCACGCCTGACTTAAGTCAATCAATTAGTATTTTTCATGTTTGTTATGTCCTTAATTTAGGATTGGGACTTTACTTTTTTTATTTATAAAAAATTGCCTTCCGAACCCTTCTTAGCATAAATAGGATGTGATTGAACCCGTTTTGGTAATTACACTAATCACACTAATATTATAAAGGCGAAAGTTTGTATGTGTGTGTATGTGTGTATGTTTGTTACTCTTTAACGCTCAAACGGCTGAATGGATTTGGATGAAATTCAGTACCAAGATAGTTTATACACTGGATTAACATATAGGCTACATTTGATCCCGGAAAAGTGAAATTTTCCCGTGGGTTGAGCAAATAATTAAAATGTTTTTATCCGCGGGTGAAACCGCAGGGCTCAACTAGTAACTAATATATGGCAATAGCTTAACGCCTATTTTTATAAGGATAAATTACTATTATATTGAATACTATTCTCAGATAGGATCCAAAAATATAAAGTTTTTTTGTATTGGAGACGTTGTACAATGGAATGTTATAACTTTCCAAATTGGTTTAATAATTAATAGAAATAATAATAGCTCCCGATAATGACACACATCCACATCCTGGACCCTAACTAGGTTTCCCTGTATTTACGAACCCAGGAACTACGAAGTCCATTCCAGAACACCCAGACGCGGAACAAGTATTTGCACTTTTTTTTACATATACAACTGACTGAAGTCAGAGGTAAAAATATAAAAAAAAAACATATTGAGAACCTCCTCTTTATTTAAGTTCCTTGAAAGTAATATTACTAACTCTATAATATAAATATTGTCGCAAATACGATGGTATCGGCATGTAACCAAATTATAAAGGTCCCTAAAAATAAATCAGATTTTTTAAAAAGGTTGAAGAAACCTGACTGTTCTTTTAAAAAGAGCATAATATTTCTCCCGAAAATTTAAAACACGCCTAACAAATTAAAAGTTATATAAGGAACCCCTCGAGGAATTGTTTTCATGTGACATAAAACTTTTGGAAAAGTATTTGAGATAAGATTTTTGTCGTGTTTTGCTCGAAACTTCCTTTTTGAGGGGATGTATACAAATATAATGAGGAGTTCTGGAGACGGACTGCCGAGAAAAATATTTGTTATATTTTATGGTTATGAATGAATACGGTTTTATTTAAAAACTTGTTGACCCGCCCTGGTTTCGCACGAGTGAATTAGTAAAACGCAGTCGAACGGGATAAAAAGTATCCTATGTCTGTCTCCTGGTTCTAAGCTACCTTTCTACTAATTTTAAGCCAAATCGGTTCACCCGTTCTTGGGTTATAAATAGTGTAACTAACGCGACTTTCTTTTATATATATAGATAGCTACGCTAAAGTTACGTTTATAAAACTAACAAAAATAATTAAACTCTGATAAAGATAAAATATGAAAAGGAAAAAACTACAGATAAAATATGTAAAATATATGTATGTATGTGTAATGTAAAATATATAAGTGTATGTATAAAAGAATATAAGAATATATTTAAAAAAATAATGAACCTATTAGCTCTGAACGAACTAAACTGCAGACAGCCTGCAAAACCACAAGATGTTACTAGAGAGGATCGTTTAAATCGATCCAGTAACTTGAATTGTCACATGAAGTATTGAAACAGTCATTAATATTTTTTTAAGTATAATTCAAGCTAAAGCCTGATTAGTTATCCACTTTAGTCTATAGCGCTATCAAGAAATTAACTATCCAGGCATTGCAAATGAATAAAACTGACGTTGGAGTTTTGGCGGGAAAGCGAAAAAGATTGCGTCAGCGCATTGTATTATTTTCATAAACTTGTGTTATTTTCAGTATTAGTGCATAAAATTGGTGGCATTCTATTCGTTAAGTGCTGGATTACAGGCGTGAGTGTGAGAAAATGGTATAATGATGGTGAAACGTTTCTTTTCGTGTTGTTTCCAAAACTCCATAGGAGCTTCAAATAAAGCTGCCACCACTTTACTAGGAGTATGACTTTGACTAGACTATGACTTGACTTGATGACTTCGACTGTGACTTGACACATATTTGCGTGAAATATCATTAACTTGATAAATTATCAATTACTTGACACTGGCTATATACACGGAGGCGTGGAGCTAAAACATTTAAAAAAAAAAAACAATCGTAGAGTTTTGACATTTATGATACTTAGTGAATCTGTCAAAAACTGAAGTTTTTTTTTGTGTTTTGGCTCCACACTTTTGTGTATTTAGCCAGTGTCAAGTAATCGATAATTTATCAAGTTAATGATATTTCACGTAAATAAAGTGTCAGGTCACAGTCGAAGTCATCCAGTCAAGTCAGAGTCACGTCATAGTCTAGTCTAGTCAAGTCATACTCCTAGTAAAGTGGTAGCAACATTACTTGAAGCTTCTATGGAGTTTTGGAAACAACAGGAAAAGAAACGTTTCACCAACATTATACCATTTTCCCACACTCACGCTTGTAATCCAGCACTTAACAAATATAATGCCACCAATTTTATGCACTAACACTGAAAATAACACAAGTTTTGGAAAATAATACAATGCGGTGACGCAATCTTTAGCGCGTTCCCGCCAAAACTCAAACTGAAGTTATATAGCGACAATTTTTGATTATATGTTATGGGTTGAATATTTGAAGTAGCAACGCTTAATACTTGTCACGTCGATAATGCCCAATATTTGCATTTGCCAGTTTGCATATTGTCAGTTTGCCATTGTTATTATACTTTTTGTAAACGAACTTAAAATGTATCTATCCTAAGGTAATGTTTCAATTCCACTAGCTAGATCAATGTAATCAAAGCATCTGAGTTGAACTGTATCTAACAGTAAATTGACTGAACGTACAAGGTCTACGCCCTGACGTGATAATGATGTTAGCTGACGAGTCTGATGAAGCTTACAGACTTTACTGCTATTGGATAATAAGGGATGTTACCCTTTTAATAAACGTTGGATAAAAGTTGCTATTCAATATTTTCATGGTTTTTTTCTTTTTTATGTTAGTAAATAATGTGACGAGCTAGTCGTTCACTCTGATGTTAAGCGACACGGCCGCCCATAAGAGAACAGTGTTATTCGATCGGAACTCCAAAATATAAAGTTTCGCGTGACACATTGCGCACATCCTGAGACATCAGATGATAGTCTCAATTGCCCAATAATTTCACTGGCTACAGTGCCCTTCAAACCGGAACATAATAGTGCTTAATTTTTTTATGTTTAATTTAAAGATATGTATTGAGTTTCAGCAAAAGCATGTAGTCCAAATAATAATCAAAACAAGTTGGGTTTGTTCGAACACTGATAACTCGGTAATGCCTAGATTTCACGGTGTTTAATTTATTGTATTTGTCCCGTATAGCAAAATAACTATTAAAAACAATGGAAAATCGACTTTAAAAGAAAAGAAAAAAACATTTTTCCATTCCAAATGTTCATGAGTTTCGTAAATGTCAAATATTTAATATTCATCCATACACTTAGTTTTTGTACTTTTTCGTTTATTTTTGTGTTATTATCTTAATAAAGTCTGAACTTAATATTTATTTTTTATCATTGTATTACTTTCATAAAATCATAAATTAAGTTCAGTTAATCTGTAACACGATATTCATTGAATAAATTGAATGTTAGGCGGTACGAGGTTCGGCGGGTCAGCTAGTATAAATATACTTATAAAGCCAACTGATGGGATCAGCAAGTATGTGAGCATCTTAGATTGCACTTAGGAATCGGTTGATAACCGCTGCAGCTTTCGCCGTTGGAGCAATATAGGCATGCTTTGTGATATAATAACCAATAGAATTTACAAAACCAATACGTACGTCAACTTTAATTTTACTTTTGTCCAATACGGCATGTTTCTCTTTCAAAAATCATTAATTTTTAGGGCAGTATCGTACATTTTTTGAAAGCTACGAAAATGTTACCTATACCATTCAAAGGAGCTCAAAAAACTGTATCGGATCGAATCTGACTGCATTCAAACTTAATTTTGAGAAATACGTCACAATATTTTGACAAAAATTTTACGTCAAGTTAGATTACAGGCGTCGATTATAACTGAAGGCCCGTCATAAGTACTTACAGCTGGCGTGACACAATCGCAAATTACGCACAGCATGTGAATGCTGAACAGTGTAGAACCACTTAGGTTGAATTAATCCGCACGAAATCCAATTAAACCATCACTTTACCTTTACGTTCCGTTTAGGTATATTCGGACAAATGGACTGCGAGGGACGTTATTTGGGAAATTTCCATTTATAATGGGAGATGGAGTAACTTTTTAATGTAGTTAGGTGTCTGTACAGAAATGATTATATGCTCTCTTAGATAGGATAATAGGAATTGAGATTTAACTTTTCTTGACTCTTGAGACTTCTTTGTTTTTGGACTTATATTACTCTATTAAAGATTGCTCTATGAATAACGATAATTAGCCGTAAAATTATTGTGACATTTGAAATATGGATAAGAATTTTGGAAAATTATTTTCTTAGTACAGACTCTCACTTTAGTACAGACTCCTAGGTCCGTGCTCTTTTTTACTATATTACTTATTTATTTACTCTTCTTTTCTTTTTACAAAATTGATACAGGAGGGACTTCTTATGTTTTTTCTGTTCTTCCGGTTTTGACAATTTGGATACTTTATATAATTCATTACTCTTTAAAACTCGTTGAATTTTATTTAGTGAGTGTAGGTTCTCTCAACTTACTTCTAGTCCAAATAACCGTTAGTGCTTACTATCTTTATACACACTAGGTGAGCAGAAACTGGTAGAGTGTGATTCAAAGATAATGGCAGCTGTGAAGTATGCTGCAAGTCCCCGCACGCTGCGCTCACCGCTTCCCGCTGCCCGCACACATTTAATTTTTGCTACTGCGCAGCGTTTCGCGCTAACTTCACAGTCACCATTAAGTTTGAATCACACTCTAGGATGTTGCTTTTTACTTCCTTAAACACTTTAGTCATCTAAAATATCTTGTTATCGAGTAACATAAGAAACAATATAAATTGGAGGCAAATTGGCTTTATTTCCTTTATAATTAATTAACGTGTACAAATCACAGGCGTTCGTGGCGCGCATGAGATGAAAGAGGGAGATGTCACCTCGCAAATCGTAGACTATATAATAATGTTGCGTTTACACGTAAACATATCTTCAACCTCAAAAAACTTACCCAACAGCGTTTATCGTTTGTTTTGCGGTCAACATTTTGATGGGTTATTAAAATTTATATTTTCTTGTATCAGTTGCAAATAATTAGATGGCATCGGTTTTGTGGTATTCGTTGGGAGCTAACCAAATTGTATTATTCAATCTGTCCAAGCTATTATTCTACAATATTTCACATGATTTACCTCACAGATAATATTGCTAGGATTAATTCAAAAGTTATAATCAAAAAAAAAATCAACTCAACTTTTTTTTACTAGGTGGTAGGACTTTTTTGCAAAGTTCGTCTAGGTAGGTACCACCGCTTTGCCACTTATTCTGCCGCCAAGCAGTAGTGTGAAAGCACCACTGTGTTCCGGTTTGAAAGGCACTGTAGCTAGTGAAATTACTGGGCAAATGAGACTTTATGATCTGATCTCACAGTCGAGTAATCTTATTACAACTGTGCTGATGTCTCAAGATGATGTGCGCAGTGCAGTGTCACGCGAAACTTTATATTTTAGTATCGAGTGACAGTGTTTTGTTATGGGCAGCCGTGTCGCTTAACATCAGGTGAACGACTAGCTCGTCTCATCATTCACTAACATTTAAAAAAAAACTCCTGGCACAAAAAAGGTCCGTAATAAATGATTGCGGTTCCAAAACTCCGCGTTTACAAGGGTCAGGGTCAAGTGGATATATAATTTCGGTACCTGGTACTGATATACAGCTTGGTAATAAACACCTATACCCGCGTATAGGTCACCCTGGGGGTTACTCGATTGGCTTAGGGTTACTGGAAATGCCTGCGGCAAGGAGAAAAATGGAAATGTTTAATTAAAAATAAATTAACGGGCAATGTGCTTTTATTCTTTAAAATAACTACTGCAATAATACCAATTACAATGCAACTAGTTACTTTATCTAGTACAGAAAAACATTTGGACTATATACTAGCCGCGATGACCTATAGCCCGTCTAAATGCTCTAGCCTTAGTACCAGTAGGTAGCTTCTTCTTGCGGCGGCGTCGTGTGTCGGGTCGTCCTCTTCCCTCAAATATGGTCGAGGAGGGCGATGGCTGGAACATGCGTCAAGCTCGTGAACGGGTGCTGCTTGCGGAAGCTGGTTTGCTCGGTGGTGTACGCACAATTAGAAATAAGTACTTATGTTTATGTGTTATTGGCTGTATTGTCCTCCCTGTATTATATATATGTTCATGTTAATAATAGGCTTAATTAATAAATAAAAAAAATAATCTAACAAAAATCACGGACCCAGGTGTCTGTGGAAATGCAGTATTATAAATAAAAAAGGTACCAGTAGTTAGCATACGAAGCATGCAGCACTACCCCGTTAAATTGCAATGCTAATTGCAATAACGGCAAAAAAATAGTTGGTCCTCGCCTCGGGGAGTATATATATATCGTACACACATACTTTCAAGTGAAAGACCTTTCGGAGTTTTGGCGGGAATGCGAAAAAGATTGCATCGCCGCATTGTATTATTTTCCAAAACTTATGTAATTTTCAGTGTTAGTTCATAAAATTGGTGGCATTCTATTCGTTAAGTGCTGGATTATAGGAGTGAGTGTGGGAAAATGGTATAATGATGGTGAAACGTTTCTTTTCGTGTTGTTTCCAAAACTCCATAGAAGCTTCTGGTAAAGTTGCCACCACTTTACTAGGAGTATAACTTTGACTAGACTATGACTGGACTATGACTTGACTTGATGACTTCGACTGTGACTTGACACATATTTGCGTGAAATATCATTAACTTGATAAATTATTAATTACCTGACACTGTCTAAATACATAATAGTGTGGAGCCAAAACATAAAAAAGACCTTTCTGACTTTTAGACCGTTTCTGACCAAGTGGTCAGAAGTCTTCTTGTTCAGCGAGAAAATTGTTCCAGAGTTCTGAGAGCTTTATACCTCGACCGTGGTGACAAGCGTACTTAATTTTTATTTACATACTAGTTGCGCCCCGCGGTTTCACCCGCGGATAAAAAGTATTTTAATTATTTACTTATCCCACGCGAAATTTTCACTTTTCCGGGATAAAATATAGCCTATATGTTTATCTAGTGTATAAACTATCTTGGTACCGAATTTCATCCAAATCCATTCAGCCGTTTAAGCGTGAAGTAGTAACAAACATACACATATACACATACAAACTTTCGCCTTTATAATATTAGTGTGATGATAGTGTGATTTAGATGATTGTCTAATTTTATAATTTCTTTGAATGATAAAAGGATGAAGTAACTCATTGGGTTATAATCAATAACTAGCGTATGATGATAATAATAACCTTCTAATGATCACATACACAGATTCTGGATCCGAACTATGATTCCCTGTATCTAGGAACCCAGAACCGCGGTCCAACAAACATCCAGACTCAGTAAGTTATTTATGTTTGAGTGAGAGTGGTTGTTTCTTATATAAATAAAATATAAAATGATAAAATCTAATATTATAAACGCGAAAGTTTGTATGTGTATTTGTGTGTATGTGTGTATGTTTGTTACTCCTTCCCGCTCAAACGGCTGAAAGGATTTGGATAAAATTCGGTACAAAGATAGCTTATACACTAGATTAACATAATATTGACGTTTGAGACATTTTATCCCGGAAAAGTGATTTTTTCCCGTGGGATGAGTAAATAATTAAAATACTTTTTATCAGCGGGTGTAACGTGGGGCGCAACTAGTTAACCATAATTATAGTACATAGATGTATGAACGTAAATCATGGTTAATTTTATCTTGACATTTGAGATGATTCTTTCAATTTATTTCATTTACTGTAAACATACACGCTAAGTCCCAGGCCATATTTAAAGATATGGTGCACAAATATTATCTGTCATGTTAACTGCAGCTATCTAGTATTATATTTTAACTTTTTCTTGCTTTTGTAATAAATATGTATTAGTTTATTTTGTTATAAAATATGTAAGTATTAGGATGTATTTATATATACCAAGTTATAGGTAATAGTTTATTTTTATCTGTATTTCTTTTTATTCTAAATTGTTTTAGACCACCGTGTTTTATCTTTTGATACTTTCCATCCAAAGGTTGTCTGGAAGAGATCGCTATTAGCGATAAGACCGCCCATTGTTGCACTAGTATGTAAGATTTAATAATTCCTGTATTGTATGAATTTCGTTGATGAGACAATAAAGAGTTATCTATCTATAAAGAAAAAGAAAACTAACGAAAATAAGAAAGAAGATGAAACGACGAAAGAAACTAAGTTTGTTAGTTGTTTTGGACACTTGAAAAGTAGTACAACATCCAGCCATACTAATTCTTGGATATCGTCTTTATAACGCCGTGAAAAATGTAACAATAGTTCCTCCCCCCACTACAGTTTGATTTATGCCCGTGCGAACACCATATATCAGAAAGTTTTAGTCCTTACGCACACTTGATACTTTAAATAAAATAAATAACGCCTAACGATCACACTCATAGACAATAGACCCTAACTAGGATTCCCCACTTAGCAACTATAAGGACCATGCTCCTAAAGCACCTACATACAAGTGATTGCGCTTTTTTCATGCATAAGTACTTATCCTGTCACGGGAATCAAACCCGCCGTCTCGTGGTGGTAGCCGATCTCAAACACCGCACCACAGATGCTGTCAAGTGTTTAAGATCTTCGATGGGGCTATGGGGGGCGTTTTGTTTTATTGTTTTAAATGTCGTAGTAGTGTTATTTTTTTTATTTTTTTTTTTACTCGTCTACACAAAAGTGAGACAGCTCACAATTATTTGTCTAGGACGTACCCAAATGCATTACAGAAGGTACAATACGCTTGGTGCAAGGATCGCAGAAGACTTTAATGTACTGAGGAGACAGCCGGAGCTGCTGCCCGTTTTCTGAATCCCTTAGCCAGTTCTTACGGCTCCCACGGGAAGAGATGAACAGATGGGTAACTGGTTATATGCTAATTTGGACCTCAAGGAACCACAGTTCACTATTTTGTATCCCTTACGCAGACAATGAGTAATTTTTATCAGCACGAATTTGTGAAGGCTCTTTTGTTTTATTGTCACGATCAAATTTGAGTAAGAGAGATACAAATCAAAGATGTCAATTATGGCACTGAACTAGAATATCGCAGTTTGTACTTGTCATTTGTAATGGTATATTTTTGGAACGAAGTTCCTTATCTTGCGTTGCGAAAGGGGGCTAGACGGAAAAAATTAAGACCAAAAGTTGTAACGACACTTTTTGCTATAGTTCTAAGCCGTGCGGCGTGCGCGTTTCTCTGTCTGTCTCTCTCTCTCATAAAAAGCAAGCTAGTTATTTTCGTTTCGTCTAATGAAGTTTATATTACATTATATTTGTAACTAAATATTATTATAACTTAAAAACACCTCTCAGGTTTTTTATTTATAATTTATTCAGCGACGGACGAATCCGTTTCGTTGAAAAGCCTTATATTTATTTTCGTAAAAATATATTATGGTTGTATAAACCATGCCGCGAGGGAATTCAGTGTCTCTTTACATTTATCATTGCAGGTACGCTTTATTACATTTATAGGTCAGGAGGGCAGCAGGCATCTTGGGCTCGGGTGTCCATATTCAGTAATTTTGTTGTAAAATAATAATGTGCTAAATATCTCATGTAAATACATAATGATTTTATAAATTTTTCCTCGAGTTCATCGTTTAATCTCAAGCATACACCTTTTAGGATCGGGAGGAAACTTAGTTATAAAAAAAATGTGTGGACATTTCACACAGCGCCATCTAGTCCCAAACTAAGCAAAGCTTATATTACGGGAACCAGATAACTGGTACAATACTTCAATACTTTTTGTTTGCACGTATAATGAATTAAATGCATCCGTGAGTGATCTTGATATCTTTCACGACACGTTGAGCGCATTCAAGAATAATGTAGCAAAGTTCTTGAATGTAAACAACGTGTCATGTAAATAAACATTAATGTTTCTTTATTTAAATTTTATGTCAAACCTGTATTTTAATATTATTATTATTTTCTTACCATTAATTATATTGTATGTATTTTTTTTTCATGTATTTATCAATATATAGATGTATATGCTGTTGTAGTATTTATCTTTTGTTTAACTTTTTTTTTGTCTTACCACAATGTATATACTAATGTTGTAAGCACCTGTTAAGGGTATATATATCAGAAAAAAATGTATTAGTTTAAGATCTATTATAGATAATATTAAATATATATACTGTTGGTGTTTCATAATAAATAAATACATGGAATGAATAAAATATAACACCCAGATACAAAACAACATCGATGTTTGTCCTGGGTGGGAATTGAACCTATAACCTACAGCTCAGAAGGCAGGGTTACTACCAACTAAGCTACCGCGTCAGCAATTAGAACCCAATCGAAATTTAGAAAAAAAAAATGTATAAGTCTTATTATAAGTAAGTCGTCGAAGTAAGTAAGCAAAATTTATAAGTCTAGAGTGTGCGACAAAAATTAGGTATTACTTTCTGCCGAACAAAAAGTGAGGTATATAATTTATGGACTCCGCTCAATTCACTTTGGCTTGAACATTTTAGATTGAACAGATTTATGCATAAGCAATGAAAACGTAGCTAATATTGGCGATAAAAACATGTTTTTCTTCTCAAAATATTATAGTTAAATAGAAGTAACTTAATACCTAAACTTGGAAGCCATCTTGACATAATTCGACCGTTTGAATGAGTTTGTATGCCACATGCAAGTAAAACTTTTTAACGGTACTCAAACTTGGGTAAGTGATACAATGGCTAATTTTTGGCTTGATTTGAATAGGCCAACGAACTAGGTTTTTTTATGTTAAAGGGAGCAAACAAGCATATGGCCCACCTGATGGGAAGTGGTCACCGTAGCCTATGGACATCTGTAACACCGGAGGAGGCGTCACCAATGCATTGCTTACCCTGTAGGACTCTTAACCCTCCTTTTAAAGTACTCCATGTTATAACTCTGCGAAAAGACCACGGGCGGCAGCTCATTCCACATTTTGCAGGTGTACGGCAAGAACGAACGCGTGAATCGAGTCGTATGAGATCTCCACGACTCAATAATATGTGGATGAGTATTCTAAGAAATAGGTTAAATACAAATTGAAAAGCTGACAAATATCAAGGATTGATTGACCGGTTAATAAAATAAATATATAAGGAATAGGCTCAATTGGAAAAACAAATTACCTTCATCTTTTTGAACTCCTTCCAACTTCCATAGTGCTGCAACGTGCATCTAGAGGAAATCCAAAAAAATGGCTAAAAATGGTTAGCTGCTAATAAAAAATGACTGTCTCAAAAATTGAATAACATATAAAATGACAATGGACGGCGAATCTTATCTTTAGATAAACAATATGAGTGTTCTCGCAGGAACGAATAATGAATGTGTTTGAGTAAAAATCTTTTATTTAGTGCAAATTTTTACATGTCTGATTTTTTTTTATATGTTTTGGCTCCACACTTTTGTGTATTTAGCCAGTGCCCAGTAACTGATAATTTTTCAAGTTAATGATATTTACGCAAATATGTGTCAAGTCACAGTCGAAGTCATCAAGTCAAGTCATAGTCAAGTCATAGTCTAGTCAAAGTCATACTCCTAGTAAAGTGGTGGCAACTTTACTTGAAGCTTCTATGGAGTTTTGGAAACAACGCGAAAAGAAACGTTTCACCATCATTATACCATTTTCCCACACTCACGCCTGTAATCCAGCACTTAACGAATAGAATGCCACCAATTTTATGCACTAACACTGAAAATAACACAAGTTTTGGAAAATAATACAATGCGGTGACACAATCTTTTTCGCTTTCCCGCCAAAACTCCACGCGTTCTTCTTCGTTTTCCCGCCAAAAATAAAAAACTCACATGTCGAATTTCTTAGTATTATCTGTGTATTTTTTATCAACCGTCCATTGTTTTAGCACATGTAGTGCAAGTAAAAAGGTTCTGCTTTGTAGTCTATAAAGCAAGGAGGCGCGAACAATGAGACAAAATGAAAGTTGGATCACTGACTCCTTAAATAGATCGTGTGCATTCACAAGACACCGAGTCCTGTGAGCATAGCTTTGATATGTTTCGATTTAAACTCATGGTACGTTAGCTTTCAGTTTATTTGATCATATTATACGCACGCGTGGGTATGAGCTAATTGATTGAATTTCACTTTAAACCCAGTGGTTTTGTTCTTCAAAGAACGGGTATCAAGGCGCGAAATTATACCTTGTAAACTATTACTACAAAATGAACAGATGTACTCTAAAATCAGTGAAAATAGTTCGCAATGATTTTCATCGTATAAATTATTACATTTATTCGGGTTACTGCTCGACGTCCTCCTACAAAGTTCACCTGGATGGAACTAAAGGTCATTTTCTCTTCATTTGATTGAAAAAAAAATCTTAAAGTGGACTTTAAGCTGTGCTATATTTTTTTTTCATAGGCACTCTTAATAATAAAAAAAAGATTTAAAAAACTTTAAATTCATCGTGTAGACGCCGAGCAATGCACTCAGTATTATCACTGACTACTCTGACTTGGTACTAACTTCTTGGTACTAACTTCTTGGTACTAACTTCTTGGTACTAACTTCTTGGTACTAACGCAAAAAAGCTCATCCACATATTATTGAGTCGTGGAAATCTCATACGACTCGATTCATGCGTTCGTTCTTGCCGTACACCTGCAAAATGTGGAATGAGCTCCCGCCAGCGGTCTTTCCACAGAGTTACAACATGGAGTACTTCAAAAGGAGGGTTAAAAGAGTCTTACAGGGTAAGCAATGCATTGGTGACGCCTCCGGTGTTACAGATGTCCATAGGCTACGGTGACCACTTCCCATCAGGTGGGCCGTATGCTTATTTGCTCCCTTTAACATAAAAAAAAAAAAAAAAAAAAAAAAAAAAAAAACTTATGCTACGCCGGGTAAGCTATATAGGTCGGGCGTGGGCATACACTACAGCGATCATTTCCAGACAACCTTTGGATGGACAAAGATAGATCAATGAGCATGGACGGTTCCATCCTAGTTAGGGTCCAGGATCTATGTATGTGATCTTTGGGCGTTATTATTATTAATTATTATCCCATTCCGGTAGTAAAATTAGTAATCTAAATATATAACTCAATGGTGACTGACTGATTGACTGACTCACATAGTGATCACTGCATCGCACAACTCAACGATCAACGCACAGCCCAAACCACTGGATGGATCGGACTGAAATTTGGCATGCAGGTAGATGTTATGACGTAGGAATCCGTTAAGAAAGGATTTTTCGAAATTTCACCCTTAAGAGGGTGAAATGGGTGGTTGAATTATTTTCCCATAGGCCACGCCGCGGGCGAAGCTGCGGGCAGGATCTCGTAATTATCATACGTTAAAACGGATCCAACTTTTGTGATGTCGATGTAGTTCAAGCGGTCTTGTCCGCTTCATACTGTGAAGCAGCACGAGCGCTAAATAACTAAATGACAAAGAATAAAATTGTAGTTTGCCCGTTGCCACGAATCGATCCCAACTCAGCATATTGCTGGTCTTGGTCACGGCACGATTTACAATCACTTAAACTAATAATAAACTATACATAATCAGAAAAACAAGAAACGACTACATATACAAATACGAGCTTCTGCTCGCAGCGTCGCCCGCGGCGTGGCCTATGGAAAAATAATTCAACCACCCATTTCACCCTCTTAAGAGTGGAATTTTGAAAAATCCTTTCTTAGCGGATGCCTACGTCACAACATCTACCTGCATGCCAAATTCGGCATGCCGGTATTCAGCCCGATCCGTCCAGTGGTTTGGGCTGTGCGTTGATAGATTACTATGTCAGTCAGTGAGTCAGTCAGTCACCTTTGATTTATATATATTTAGATAGATAACATACAATACAAGAATAGTAACTACTTACTACTTAGATTGTGTGTGTGTCTGTTTGTGATTGGATCTTTTCGCATCATCTTGTTCTTGAATGAGTTGTCTTCCTCTTTTGATTACGGGAATCCCAAACCAAGTCAATTAGCACAAACACATATAAATTCACCACAACACAACATACCAATTATTTATCACTGCATTGGTTAAACCAATGCAGTGATAAATAATTGGTAGTATTAATTATCAGAATGATTAATTATGCAACCAAGCACTGAATATCATTAATTAACAAGTGGCCAATTAAATGTCATTTTTAGAGATGTGCTCGATTTTTTAGCCGGATAGACATTCAGCGATAAAATTACGTCAAATAAATTTATATATATGAATAAAAACAAATTCGTATACCGTATTCCATATTCAGAATTCATCCCACTCAGTTATTCACTTGTGAAAGAGGAACAAACAAACAAACTGAAATGTCTTACTTCCATATTATAATAATAGCATTTAGCTGTTTCATCACTTACATAGCGTAATGACCTTACAAACACAAGTACGATGACATAAACTACATACAAATCCACTGACAAAATACACACACAGTACATACACAACACATTTTATAAACACACAACACAGTCCCATACACACACACACACGCACGCATACGCACGCACACACACACACACACACACACACGCGCGCACGCACACACACACGCACGCACGCACAATACATTTTCAACGGTACAAACAGGAAGGATACTGTGGCACTCTGGCACTGGCACCGTTCTTCAGTCTTAGAAGTTTCATAATATCATCATCACCGTTTAGAAGACATCTTCTAATGAACATAAGTTCAACCCATAGAACGCCAATTTTGATTGGCTATTTGCCTCTGGCTTATTATGCTCCTCTTAGTTTTATCAAGTAGCATTTTAGAAATAAAATCATATCATCGTAGCGTAGGCTGGTTCCTAAGGCAGACTGATGGCTTGGTCAAACCTCCGTGGGTTCGACCAGGCAATCAGTCTGCCTGACGGGTGGGGAGATAGAAAAGGCGCTTCATTGAGCGCTTTCTCCATCCCCCAGTGGCGGAGAGTCGGGGGACTCTCCGCTGCACTTACATGGCCCCACACGTCTGGCGGGCAACTGAGGTGGAAGGTTGCCCACCCACTGGCGCAGAGGCCCAAAAGGGCCTACCGCCGGGGCGAGATGGTTAATGCAGTGCGTCTTCATCTCGCCCCATCCCGGCGGCGGTCGGATCACGGGGGGGTTTTAGTGGGTTCGAGTCCCACATACCCACGGGGGTGGTGGCAGGGAAGTGCGAGGGCATTTCCTCTCCTCAAAAAAAGGCCATCAGTCTGCCTGAGGGGTAGCCATTGGGTGCAAGAAGGAAGTAGCCGTTCAAAATGGCGTAGATAAGCCTGGTGAATGTTTTCATTAATTTGCCAGTGGAAAGTAACCGGCTAAATATGTTTTCACGAACAAATTCATGACACACCAAGTTTTAAGTTTTCCGTTAATTTTAGTCGCAAAACTTAATAACAAAGTAAAATAAATACGAAACAAAAAAGCGTCCTAAAAGGATTTACTTACCTCTAATGGATGTAGCAACAAAATGTTTTGTATTATTTCGAATGGGTCTGCCAATTAAAATGTAAGCGTAGGAGAGCACAGTCAGTTCATACACGAAGCTGTGAGGATGGCATTATGTAGAATTACGTCACGGGACAGTGATTATGTTGAAATCTGATAATCTACAAGCGGAAGCGAATGGGTAAAACTTTGAACTAAAATTTTTTAGCTCCATCTTTCAGCCAGTATAACTTTGTTTTGCTTTGTTTGATATTAATTTCGCCATCTTGACTATAATATTACAAATTGTCATTTTTGACTTAAAAACTTTCAACTTCTATTCGCCTCGTCAGCTTACTCCCCCAGTGAGGCGTATGTAAAGACGTTTATACCTTGAAAATGGTTAAAAATGCATAGATAGCGGAAGTGCGCTGGCTTTATAGAGAGTGCGCATTGGAGTCGCATAACCTGATTCCACCATCACCATTCCACCATCGGACAACCAGATGTACGAAAAAGCGCCACCGTTACATGGTCAATATCCCCCATGTGCGAACAAAGAGATTTGGCTCTACATTTATCATGCGAACAGCCAAGGAGTGGAACGATTTACCGGCATCCGTATTTCCCGAAACCTACAACCTGGGAGTCTTCAAATCGAGAGTCAACTAGGCAATCTTCTAGGCAAGCGTGTTACATTCTAGACCGCATCGTCACTTACCATCAGGTGTGATAGTGGTCAAACGCGAGCCTATCAACGAACAAAAAAAAATTTAAAAAAAAGCGATGAAAAGAACACCTAAAAAATTCTCAAAAAAGCTCCTAAAATATGCTCATCCTATTTGATTTACGGTAGTGATCAGGAATTCTTTGGTAATCGAGTACCAGGGCACCATCAATGAAGAAGAGGTCTTATAAGTTGCAGCCATTGCTTGGATCCTTTTAACTACAATTTTACATCAAAATTTCAAATTAAGAAGGAACTTTCCTAAAGCGAGCAATGCGAATCATTTTGCTCGACGAAGGTACTTCTAACTCTGCTCTTGTAGTATTAAAAGCGATTCTTGACTAGCCGTTCTTAACTATTTGTACTAAAGTTTAACAATGTTCGCTGCAGTCAGTACTTGGATAGCTTTAATGGATTAGTGGTACCGTGCTTCAGTTTTGTCGCAAGACAACAGCTGTTAAACTATGTAAGAAGCTTTGAGACTTTATTCTGACAACAATAGTCAGAACACTGGAGATGAAACGCGTCTTAAAAACAAAAGAACTTACCGTTCCGTGACTTCTCAAATAGGCAACCTATTCTTTGGAGTTTTGGCGGCAAAACGAAGAAGATCGCGTCACCGCTTGTATTATTTTTCAAAACTTGTGTTGTTTTCAGTGTTAGTGCATAAAATTGGTGGCATTTTATTCGTTGTGCTGGATTACAGGCATGAGTGTGGGAAAGTGGTATAATGAAGGTGAAACGTTTCTTTTTGTCTTGTTTCCAAAACTACATAGAAGCTTCTGGTAAAGCTGCTACCGCTTTACAAGGACTATGACTTGACTTGATGACTTGGACTGTGACTTGGCTTAAGTAATTATCAATTACTTGACACTGGCTAAATACACAAAAGTGTGGAACAAAAAAATACCTATTTTTTTGTTTTTAAATCGTCCTTCATGTCCGCTGTTCTTGTGAACGCATTATAGGCCTTAGGTTCGTTGAAATAGAAACAATCTACATGATGTTGGTCGCGCTACTGTACGCTGTTGCTATTGCTTTAGAAACTCAATCGTTAGCTATAATTATGGTTTTAGTCAACACTGCGGATATCGTGAATAGTTTTGGAACGGCAAAGCATATATCATAATAATAATAATAACGCTCAACGATCACATACATAGATCCTGAACCCTAGAGACCCAGGAACTATGAGGGTCATGGTCCCACAACACCCAGACTGAGAACAAGCACTAATGCTTTTTTTTGTGCAAAAATACTTGTCCTACCGCGGGAATCGAGCCCACTGCCTTCGGGCTATGAGCTGACCTGCTCAACCACTACACCACAAAGGCTGGAAATTTTGTATGAAAAGTGAACTCCACATGTGTTTATTAGACTTTTTGCAGATAATCTACATACTTTACAGCATTTGTAGTTGAAACGTCGTTGGACTGTACTCGTATAGAGTTGGATACTTATTTGATTTGCGGCACGTACCTTTCTCTTTAATTTTTTATTTTTTGTTGTGTGTTTTGGGTATTGTGGAAAAAATCTTTATCTGTATTTGAAGGCTTTCTTTTCACAAGACATCATCATCTTGACACAAGAAATCGACATCCACATCCTTTATGTAGCTGCCTAAAATATTTTTTTTACTTTTCTCTTACATTTGCTATGACATTACGGAGCGCTCTTAAGGGATCCCTAGTTTTCCCAAAAATAAATAAATAAATAAAATAAATATGTGTGGACATTTCACACAGCGCCATCTAGCCCCTAACTAAGCAAAGCTTGTACTATGGGAACCAGATAACTGATACAATACTTATATACTTTTTGTTTGTAAATACATACATAGAATATAAACACCCAGACACAGAACAAACTTCGATGTTCATCACACAAATGTTTGTCCTGGGTGGGAATCGAACCCACGACCTGCAGTTCAGAAGGCAGGGATACTACCAACTGAGCTATCGGGCCAGTCATAACGTGAAAAGCTCCATAGCAAACTTGAGTCTTAAATTAACAAATTCTCCTGTATTACACAGACTAAAAGTAAACACGAGAAACTTTGGCAATTTTTGTACCAGGCAATTTACTCGCACATACAAGCCTCACGCGTCTGTAATAGAAACTTGGTAATATGTGATAACACGTTCAAGTCATTAGGAAGTTAGAACGATTTACCAAAAACTTGTTCGTGTTCAGGCTATTTTCTATAGTATATCTAACTCCAGCCCTGGGGTGTTCTTGCTTTTAATCGTCTTCCAGAAAAGATGGGATATTAAGGTCTGCAAGGATTTTATTATTTTCCAATTTGCAGAAACTTTCTGATTGGCTTCTTTGCGATGACGACTACGCGAGTTCCATGATTTTTGTCTACGCAAAAAATGCTCAATGCAACTGAAGCAGTTTTCGCTTCAAAAATTTGATCATTCAAATTTAAGATATAAAGGAAAATGTTCTAATGGTTGTAAAACAAAGCCAAGGACTCGAGTAAAACTTACTCAAACAAAGCCAAGGACTCGAGTAAAACTTACTCGAGTCCTTGGCTTTGTTTTAAGGTCTGCAAGGATTTTATTATTTTCCAATTTGCAGAAACTTTCTGATTGGCTTCTTTGCGATGACGACTACGCGAGTTCCATGATTTTTGTCTACGCAAAAAATGCTCAATGCAACTGAAGCAGTTTTCGCTTCAAAAATTTGATCATTCAAATTTCAGATATAAAGGAAAATGTTCTAATGGTTGTAAAACAAAGCCAAGGACTCGAGTAAAACTTACTCAAACAAAGCCAAGGACTCGAGTAAAACTTACTCGAGTCCTTGGCTTTGTTTTAAGGTCTGCAAGGATTTTATTATTTTCCAATTTGCAGAAACTTTCTGATTGGCTTCTTTGCGATGACGACTACGCGAGTTCCATGATTTTTGTCCACGCAAAAAATGCTCAATGCAGTTTTCGCTTAAAAAATTTGATCATTCAGCAATTTTTGCGTAGACAAAAATCATGGAACTCGCGTAATCGTCACAGAACGCTTTCCAAGAGCTATATGTATACTGTGTATATTGAACAAAAAGCGTCATCGTCACCGCACGTTCACAAAAATTTTCACTTCAATCGCCAGTCCCCAAAACTGCAAAAAAATTTTTTAGGCAAATCATTTTAACGTCAACTTTTTTTGTTGCATCACAAAATTAATCTATTAATTTTGTGGTTTTGTGTTCTACCTTACTGAGGGCTGCATTACAGAACGATGCTCAGTCATCGATCGGTGCTCAAGCAGATATTTCATTCGCTAATTGATCACTTTATAAATGAAATCTCTGCTTGAGCACCGATCGATGATTGAGCATCGTTCTGTAATTCGGACCTGAGTATTCCTGGTCTAAGAATAGGACCACCTTGCTTATTCCCGCGCGTGCCGTAAGAACCCGCTAGGGAATATCCAGGGAATATGAATCTGCATTCTCCTCTACTTGACAATCTACTACGATCACCAAGACAACTGCCATGATGGCAATCAATATGCGTTCAGCAAAGGACGTTCTTCGGCTGATAATGTCTGCTCAACGTTAAGAACAATAATATTATATAATATATTTTACTAGGTGGTAGGACTTTTCTGCAAGGTTCGTCTAGTTAGGTACCACCGCTATGCCAGCTATTCTGCCAAGCAGTAGTGCGCAAGCACTAGTGTGTTCCGATTTGAAGGGCACAGTAGTTAGTGAAATTACTGGGCAATTGAGACTTTATGATCTGATCTCACAGTCGAGTAATCTTATTACCAGACTGTGCTGATGTCTCAGGATGATGTGCGCAGTGCAGTGTCACACGAAACTATATATTTTGGAGATCCAAGTGACTTTGTTCTGTTATACGAATGAATGAATGATATGAACGAATAGTTTGTCACATCATTCACTAACATAAAAGAAATAAAAAATAAAAATATATATAATTTACAACAATGTTTCCTCCTAGGTATAAAACCTGGGTCTTTTTATGTCAAGAGTGAATGGGCATCTCATGGGCAAGCGTGCTCACCTTAGACAACTTCGTCACTTACCATCAGGTGAGTTGTTGTCAAACGAATACCCATTTTACCATAAAAAAATGATATAGTAATATGTATGTATACATATGTTTGTTTATTATGTAGTAAGTCTTACATCATGGTAAATTATCTCATTAGTATGCTGTAGTTAAGTGCACCTCGTCCATACGACTTTGTGTAAACCCTCTCCATCTAAATGTTGCCTGGAAGAGATCGTTTCCCACAACATGTGATTCATTGTATTATTTAAAAATTTTGTGGTGTGTACAATAAATAGTTTATCTATCTATCTATAAGCCAACTTCTACCCCAGATATAAACATATTGCTAAAATTCTATAAATGACGAGTTAACTAATAAAAATGGTGACTGTACCCATTTCCATTATCTGGCAAACTTCAATCAAATGCAGGGGTATTCTGCAAAATTGTGCAATATGAGAATGTGGAGCTTTTACGGCGGTGAGTCACGGCACGATCGAAACGGTACAGCTGTTATAACCGCAGTGATATTAGGTGTTTGACACACGGACGGGCAAGGTGGCCAACTTGTTTGCATGACGCGTTTTTTTTTACATGTTTTGGCTCCACACTTTTGTATATGTAGACAGAAACGTGTTGTGGGTAGATAGGTTGCAACCTATATAACTATAGGCCTTCAGCATGTCCACACCGCGCCGTGTCTGGAACAAGAATGATCCGTAGCACGCTTTTTTTTTTTTTTTTTTTTTTTTTTTTTGAACGAGCTAATGCTGTTGGTCTCTATCGACCTTTACAGCGGCACCGGGCGGGAGGGCGGGCGCTTAGGGCGCCCAGCCGTCAAAAGTGGGAGGCAACTAGCTCAAGGGCACCCCTGGGGTGCGAGCCTCGGCTTGGGCCGTTGCCGGGATAAGAGGATCGAGAAGACTACGTCCACTGGAAGAGTGGACCCTATTGAAAGTCGCGACCGTTCTAGCTAACCTACGGGGGGTACGTCGACCTCGCCGGCGGGGTCGGTGTCTGATTGTGTTACGCTGGTATCCTATACCGGTGCCGAAAGCGGTACCTGAGCCAGAAGGGCTAGACTGGTCCGGTGATCCTAGCGCAGCCGATACTACGGCTGCTATAGGATCATCCGGGTCGCTCAAGACGTGTCTCGGGCGGCGACGACGGGGTGGCGAGTCTGTCGTGTCTGTACAGTAGTTTGAAGCTCTGACTACGAGAGGGTTGGGGTGATGAGGTGCCGCATCAAAATAGCGGCGGGATGCATCCTTCATAAATTGACGGATGGATGGGAGTTCGAGATCGCAGTGGAGGTCGGAGTTTCGCTGGTACCAGCGAGCCCCGACCACCTTGCGGACAAAGTGGTTCTGGATCACCTGAAGTCGATCCAGATGTACTGAGGGAGTATGAGCAAACGCGACAGATGCGTAGGTCATAATGGGGCGAACGCAAGTTTTGTAAAGCGTCACCTTATTTCTAAGGGACAGCTTACTACGCTTGCAGATGAGAGGGTGGAGGCGGCCTAAGACAAAGGCAGCCCTATCGCGCACTCGCTTAATATGGTCCTTGAAGTTGAGTTTGGTGTCAAGGGTAACCCCCAGGTATTTGGTAGACGAAGCCCAGGGAATGGGCTTGTCGAACAAGGACAGTGGTTTCGCTGGCGGACCACGCTTGTAGACAGAAAAGTACATCGCTGCACTTTTATCTGGGTTAACCGTGATCCGCCATTTCCTGAACCAAGCACCGATCTCGGTGAGGGCTCGTTGGAGGCGACCACGCATGTGAACTCTCTGCCATCCGGAGCAGTAGATAGCGGTGTCATCCGCAAAGAGTGCGAGCTGCACACTGGGATGAAATGACCGCGGGATATCGCTGGTGTACAGCGAGAAAAGCAAGGGGGAAAGCGCGGAGCCCTGGGGCACTCCGGCTCTGATAGGATGGGGAGACGATCGCTCCCCCTCGACGCGGTAGCGAAAGCTTCGATCCCTAAGGAAGTCTTGTATGATGTGCACAAGACGATCTGGCACGCCGATGTGGTACAGCTTGAAAATCAAGCCGTCGTACCAGACTTTGTCGAAGGCTTTCGCCACGTCTAAGAAGACTGCGAGAGTCCCTTTCGGTTTTGGATTCGCGTTGAAGCCATCTAGAATGTGCTCCGTGATGCGGTGCACTTGTTGAACGCAAGAGTGTCTAGCTCTAAAGCCAAACTGCTCGTCGGGAAGGAGTTTATGTTCGTGGATATGGGACCAGAGACGCCTCCGAATGAGACGCTCGTAGATCTTCCCCAGAGTACTGAGGAGACTGATGGGCCGGTAGCTAGAGGGCTCGGTAGCCTTCTTGCCTGGCTTGTGGATGCCGATGACGTCGGCGGACTTCCACGCAACGGGGAAAGAGCAGTTGCTCATGGCCGCATTGAAGATGCTGACTAGGAGATAGATTAAGGGGACAGAAAAGTGTTTGACCACTTTGTTGCTGATACCATCAGCGCCGGAGGCTTTACGGATAGCGAGACCCTTGATGACAGACTCAACTTCGGCGGCCCTAATAAGCTCGAGCGGGGGGTCGGAAGGTGGTAGGGAGCTGCGACGTTCGACTTCACTGACCACCGTATGGAGGTGGGCAGGGTCAACGTGATCGGGGGAAAGGTTGCACTGGGCCTCGAGGCTCTCAGCCAAACACTCGGCTTTTTCCTCATCATCGAACGCGGGGACTTGGTTTGGCCTATCAAGAGGGGGCATCGTTCTAAGTGTGTCACTTTTCAGAGTTCGAGCCAGCCGCCAGTAAGCCTGGTGGGTTGGCTCGAGCCCTGAAAGTAGGTCTGTCCAGGTCTGGGCGCGAAGATCACTTATGCGTTTCTTAACAGCACGCTGTAAGAAATTCAAAGTGGATTTGTTATCACGGGAGGGAGCCGCGTCATATGCCCTAGTGGCGGCGTTCTTTGCTGTCAGCAGTCTCCTCACGTCCTCGGGCAAGTCCCAGCGGTGGTCCACCACCGGTACCTGCTTAGAAGACTCACCGATCACAGTGCGGAGGTGACTAGTGAGAGCATCGATCGCGGTGGAGACGTCATCTAGTGTCTGTATGATCCGTAGCACACCAATCGATCCCTTTATATAGCCAGACAGGTAGGGCCGCCATGATAGTTGCCAGTGCTGCCACTGTAATACATTTAATGCCACCACAGGGTAAATTACGGTGCTCGATCGCTGTGCATAGAGTTTATAACTGGACGTAGCCGCCGTCACGGCCATACTGACGTGCGTACGTCCTCGTACGCTTAGCGTCACTTTGTACCTGGTGAGGGACATCAGTGTTATTGCTCGTTCATCCTGACAATTAAATTGAGTTAAACTTGGAGTCAAAGTCAAAAGATCAGGTTTCAATTTGATTAGACAAAAGCATTTTAACCTGCCAGTCATCGTCAGGGTTAACCCTGGTCTCCTCTCCACAAAGGCCATTTACAAAGAGTTGTAGTTGAAGGGTTAACCCTTCAGGACCATCAGTATCCATTCATTTACAAAAAGTGGACTGGATGGTGCTAGACCGGATAGATATCCCTTTAGCAACCAAAAATCAACAAACTAATACCTTATCCCTTCATTTATAAAAATGGACCGGATAGTGCTAGACCGGATAGATATCCCTTTAGCAACCAAAAATCATCATTTACCTTATCCCTCCATTTGTAAAAAATGGACCGGATAGTGCTAGACCGGATAGATATCCCTATAGCAACCAAAAATCATCATTCCTACATTTTTTTAATGGACCAATTAGTGCTAGACCGGATAGATATCCCTTTAGCAACCAACATTTTTTTTTTTCATCATTTTAACATTCTCTTTTCTTACTTTTTTCTCTCTTTTTTTTTTTTTTCTTTTGCTTACCCTTTTTTTCTTTTTTTTTCTCATTGTTTTTTTCTCTAACGAATCATTACTTTTTTACCATAACTTTCATTCTCTTTTTTTTCACTGGTCTGGGTTAACCCTGCAACTAAAATTGATATTAGTGTCACCCGCCGTCACGTCATCATTCACATCACGTCACGCTTAGCGTTGCTTGAAGGGTGATGTAGAAATGGGCAATCCCACTTCTTATGTAGACAGAAACGTGTTGTGGGTAGATAGGTTGCAACCTATATAACTATAGGCCTTCAGCATGTCCACACCGCGCCGTGTCTGGAACAAGAATGATCCGTAGCACACCAATCGATCCCTTTATATAGCCAGACAGGTAGGGCCGCCATGACAGTTGCCAGTGCTGCCACTGTAATACATTTAATGCCACCACAGGGTAAATTACGGTGCTCGATCGCTGTGCATAGAGTTTATAACTGGACGTAGCCGCCGTCATATATTTAGCCAGTGTCAAGTAATTAATAATTTATCAAGTTAATGATATTTCACGCAAATATGTGTCAAGTCATAGTCGAAGTCATCAAGTCAAGTTATAGTTAAGTCATAGTCTAGTCAAAGTCATACTCCTAGTAAAGTGGTGGCAACTTTACTTGAAGCTTCTATGGAGTTTTGGAAACAAAGAAACATTTCACCATCATTATATCATTTTCCCACACTCACGCCTGTAATCCAGCACATAACGAATAGAATGCCACCAATTTTATGTACTAACACTGAAAATAACAGAAGATTTGGAAAATAATACAATGGGGTGACGCAATCTTTTTCGCTTTCCCGCCAAAACTCCAATTGACACGTTGACTGGTATTTTTAGTCTCATAATGGAATTCCTGCAAAAGTAGCAAAAGTTAGAGCAAAAAAAACGACAAAAAAGCAGCAAAATTAAGTTCTGGCTTAAAAAATAAAATAATGGGATCACTGAAACCATGAATGCGTAAGCCAATAGCTAGGCTTACAAATTAATTGGTATTTAGCCCAAAATATTGCGGTATTGGAAAAATATGAGGACGAAACTATTTTAGTTATATAATTGTCTTAAGACCATAGACCATATTTGACATTTTCTAAGTTTGACATATTTAAGCCTATACTACAATATTTAAATACCAAATGACTTCATACACTCTGAGAAAAGAAACCAATTCTCCAAAGTTTTGGTTTATAGGACTTTTTTTATCTTAATCAATGTCGTGAGGGGCTTGTCATTCACCTGATGTTAAGCGACACGGCCGCCCATAACAGTTGCAGTGTCACTCGGAACTCTAAAATATCAAGATTCGCGTGACACTGCACTGCTGACGTCATCCTGAGACATTACCACAGTCTGATAATCAGATCACTAAACTGATCAGGTCATAAAGTCTCATAAAGTAAATAAAGTAACTAACATAAAGTTAATAATATCGTAAAACTAGGAAGTTACCACCAATTGAAATTAACAAGTCATGAAAACTTAACAAATATAGACTTCATTTGACACCTTTTACTGGTTGCCATAAAGTAAATCTGTAAAACCTGTTGAATTGCTTAGTGTTATATCACCAATTCACCATACATTGGCGAACAAATTCGCTATTCTTAAAAGGGTTGTGTCCACCCTGGCATCCAATATTTCCATCCAGCTCGCATCGTCATAATTTGCCTGTAGATTGCGCTATTTTGTTCCCCGTAACCATTCACAATGTGCATTGTTGCAATAAAACTAAGCTGTTTTCATAGATTATAATCATAATTATTTCATACATTTTTACGGGAAAATCGTGATATTCCAACTCGAAGGATCTAAATTTGCTTTTGAGTTTGGTCTTTCGAGCTTTCGATGGCATTACGGGTTGCCTACATCTTATGGCGATACATGCCAAATATACTCAATGCGTTTTCCTGAACAAGATCTTAGAATAGAATTTCCTTTATTGTATAAAAACTGTGTACATACAAAGGCCTTAAGCTATAAAAATGGTCACTAACAGTATTATTTATTCCGGACGTAAAATAGAACATAGATTTTATCCACCCAAAGATTTGATGGTTATGTCTACGCATACTTATTATCAATTGAAGTCACTTTGTCCTTCCATCTAGACGTTTTTAGTATGCCTCGTTGGTTTCCACTCAGGTCGAATAATTTTGTTAGTGATTCAGGTCCGACTCAAAGTCTAGCTGTTTTAGAATTCAAACTGATTCTAGACTCTAATTGGAGCGGGACCTCCAAAGTCTTTTTGTTGGAAAGTGACTTCTTAATCTAGTTAAATTCAAACCCTCACTTGGGCAGTGTGGTGGAATATACTCTACACTTCACTCGTGTGAATGCCCATATCCTATCCCAGCAGTGGGCATTCCCACTGCTGTGATACGGATATTGTGCTTATAACTAAAATGATTTCATTTACATTTAATTTAAAAAAACTTTGTTTAAACAAATATTACATTTATGTAAAACTCAGCGCTAGAAACTAAGCTATATGTCTTAAAATTAATATGCTGAAAAGGCTAAAGCACACTTTTATGAATTAAAAATATAATCCAATGTTCTCGTTATATCATAACGATATCATCAATCACAGAAAATATCATAATCGAGGGTAGTTACATTTAGTTTTAATATAACCATTGTTTACGTGCTACTACGTTACTTTATAATAGGTCTTTACCTATGAAATTGCCGTATTGCAGTACAGACTTTTTCAAACAAATAAAAGTTTTGATTGGCTATGAATTCTAAATTCAAATTAATTTTGTTTTAAAAATATGACATTCTATTTACAATATAAGTCTTTTGTTTATTGATTAGCGTTGTATTTTCATTCCATTTCAACATTTTTCCTCATAATGGATACTTTGAAATTTCGTGTAATTATGGAATATGAGTTCCGTCGTGGCACCAACGCGGCACAAACGACACGTAACATCAACGACGTTTACGGAGAGAACTGTACAAACGAACGTACAACCCGTTATTGGTTTGCTCGGTTCCGTTCTGGGAATTTTGACTTGAAAAATGAACCTCGTGGTCGTCCGGAAACTTTGGTCAACAATGATGAATTAAAGGCGATTGTGGAAGCTGATGAATCTCAATCTACAGCTGAGCTGGCAGCAGCTTTTGATGTTAGCATCAAAACAATATTGGTCCATTTGCGACAGATTGGCAAGATAAAAAAGCTTGATAGATGGGTGCCCCACGAACTTAACGATCGCCAGCGCAACGTACGCGTCGAGACTTGCTTTACGCTGCTTAACAGGCACAGAAATGAAGGAATTTTGAACCAAATTGTTACTTGCGACGAAAAATGGATTCTTTTTGACAATCGAAAGCGCTCAGCAAGTTGGTTAGATCCTGGTTCAGTACCAAAGCAATGTGCAAAACGAAAAATGACCCCTAGAAAGGTGATGGTCACAGTTTGGTGGTCTAGTGCTGGTGTGATTCATCATAGCTTTTTACAAAACGGCGAGAGCATTACTGCAGATGTGTACATTGAAGAACTGACCACAATGATGGCGAAACTCGCACGTCTGCAACCAGCTTTGGTCAATCGGTCGTCTCCACTGCTACTTCACGACAACGCGCAACCCCATACTGCACAACAGACCGTCTCTAAGCTGCATGAGTTGGGTTTGGAAGCTCTCCCTCATCCGCCGTACTCACCAGATCTTGCGCCTACCGACTATTACTTTTTCCAAAATTTGGACCACTTTTTAGCGGGAAAAAAATTCAATTCCCGAGAGGTAGTACAAAACGCCTTTGAAGAGTTTGTTGTCTCCCGTCCTGCTGATTTTTTCAAGAAGGGCATCCATAAACTGCCACAGCGTTGGCAAAGATGCATTGATTGCAGGGGTGATTACTTTGAATAAAAGAAATAAATAAGTTCGAAAAAAAAATACTTTAACTTTTTTCAAACAAAACGGCAATTTCATACGTAAAGACCAATATATTTATATCCTGAAAATCTCATCACATCCACTAAATTAAATGTTACAAGCTCTAAGTGCATTCTCTAAATAATTTTAAAGCCAAATGTGCCAAAGTGTGCCGTATCTACCACTGAGTGTTCTATACCATTTAGCATAATGTAATTGCCGTCGTAAAAGCTACTCTACATGCACTTGTGAATGTATTACTGTAATGTTCTCACTTTAATAGTTTACAGATCGATCTACTAGAGGCGAGAATGGTATATCAGTTTTTGGACGTGATAACGTCTTATAAATTGATAAACGCCAGCTGCACGCACGAAAAAGCATGACTCATTGTCACGTTCCATCTGAGCCGAGCGTGCAAGCGAGAGCGCGCAACAAGCGATAGAGAGGCACGTTCGGCCTAAGTGTTTTTTATGACGTTATCACGTAAAATTATCGGCCGTTAACAGACTTTACACACAACAATTTTTCTTTTTTTTTGGAGTTTTGGCGGGAAAGCGAAAAAGCTTGCGTCACCGCATTGTATTATTTTCCAAAACTTGTGTTATTTTCAGTGTTAGTGCATAAAATTGGTGGCATTTTATTCGTTAAGTGCTGGATTACAGGCGTGGGTGTAGGAAAATGGTATAATGATGGTGAAACGTTTCTTTTCGTGTTGTTTCCAAAACTCCATAGAAGCTTCAAGTAAAGTTGCTATCACTTTACTAGGAGTATGACTTTGACTAGACTATGACTTGACTTGATGACTTCGACTGTGACTTGACACATATTTGCGTAAATATCATTAACTTGAAAAATTATCAATTACTTGACACTGGCTAAATACACAAAAGTGTGGAGCCAAAACATAAAAAAAAAAAACAATTCACTCAGGCGTGGCTTTGTTTTCGTGTGTGATTCTAAGTAATTCTGTGTAGTACTTACCAGCTATAAGTGGTTTTATTTATTGTTTTGGGCGGAATCACCTTAGATATTTCTTTAATATTTTATTTTTATGTCTATTAATCAATGTTATTATATTAGTATTATAATTATGATTAATATTAATTAACTCATGCAATCAATGCATTTTTGTCAACGCAGTGGCAGTTTATTGATGTTCTTATAGAAGAAATCAGCTAGACGGGAGGCAATAAATTCTCCAAAGGCATTTTGCTCGGGAATCGAATATTATTCCGCCAAAAAGTTATCCAAATTCTGGATAAAGTAAAAGTCTGTAGGCGCAAGGTTTGGTGAATATGCTATCTACCTACTTACGATACACGTTTCTCATAATTTTAATTGAAGAACATGTTGTGTATCAATTTTCAAGTCAAATGATCCAGAGAAGTAAATTTTTCATAGATAATTAAACCACCTATTTCACCCTCTTAGGGGTGGAACTTCGTAAACCCATTTCTAATTGGATATCTACAATTTACAAAAAACACACTCTCCAAATTTCAAGTCTCTAGGACCAGCGGTTTAGGCTGTGCGTTAATATATAAGTCAGTCAGGACTTTGAATTTTATATTTAGAGAAGATTAAGAAAATGTCAGCTAGTGGCTGCTTACAAGAAATCTGTAGATGTTCAAGAATTTTAATGGATTCTTGGCGTAATTGGGACACGCGCCAGAAAACCGTTTAGGTACTTTCACTAAAATTCTTCCCCCATGGATCAGATAGTACTACTCACTACTGACTATGATATTCCAATTTTCTATATAGAGCACTCAACTTAAGGAAGTAAGCATCCATAAAAATCTTCTTATATTCCTCTCAGTTCTTGTAAGAATCTTCCACTTCATTTGGCTGACGTAGAAGCCTCCCATTAAGACATTCAACAAACAATTTGGCAACGACTGCCTTCTTCTGAATTACCAATTCAACTTTATCCTCGCCAAAACTTAATCTCAACTCTAATTCGTAGCAATAAGAGCTAAATTAAGATCTTTCGCATGTAAACACAACATTTTCATGCAAAACTGAGCCAATGAGTGCTCTTTACATACATTTCAATGGTTTACATGTGTGAGTGTGCAAGACTTTAGTCTCAATTCATTTGTATAACAGTATGGAAGCTTGACCCTATCAAAATTAAGATTTACTGGCATATACTTGTCATGAAATAAATTTCACAAAATGCCTCATGATTATGATAAAACACACTAAAGTCTGTATTACAGAACGAAGCTCAGTCATCGATCGGTGCTCAAGCAGAGATTTCATTTACTAACTGATCACTTTATAAATGAAATCTCTGCTTGAGCACTGATCTATCACTGAGCACCGTTTTGTAATACGGACCTAAGACAAGTATCATATAAAGATACTGTGTCGTCAATATGAGCTGAAGTCAATATTTTATTTATAAAATTGTGATTTCACTAACGAAATCATATTATTATAATTGATCTTTTGTGTTCTTTTTAGACTCCACTACTATATCTTATAATTAGAATCTACGAAAAATGTAAAGTAACCGTGTTTCAAACTAATTATATCGCTTGCTTAGAGTTTCGTAACTGTTTCATTTGTATAGGGGCTCATTTTACATTCCCGCTACTGGAAAATCTGTGTGCAACTACAAATCATTTTTCTGATCTACTTATCCACCGCTATTGGGAGCCTTTCAGCTGCAATCGCAACCATGTTACGGAAGTAAAAAAATATTTATTCGAAACCAGTCGCGATTAAGAATATATCTTTTTCGTAACCAGCACAGGTACAGGCTGTAGAAATCAATATTAATCTCTTCTTTCAAGAAAACTATTAGCCAATAAACAATCATATGAATCACGTCATAAGTCATTTGCTAAGTTTTCATAGGTCAAATGCTTTCTCGAGAGAAAATATACTTTCCGTGACGAATAGGTGCAGCAAATTTATGATATGGATATGCGATATGAGTTCAAGCCTTGCCTTGGGCCGTTGCCGGGAGAAGAGAGTCGAAAAGTACGTGGACCAGCTGCACCCTTACCGCGTAAGTGTTCTGGGAATCGGTTTTGCCTGCCTTCCTGCACGCGCCAATTAACAAGTCCACAAGTGCGAGCAAGAGAGAACACGATTACCATCTCTACCAGACTTACGCGGTAAGGCCCTAGGTAGGGTTTTGATTGTGTACTATGATCAATAGCGTGAAGACGTCCACGGCTGAACATGTCTTTTTTTTATATGAGAATGATGTGACGAGCTAGTCGTCTACCTGATGTTAAGCAACACGGCCGTCCATAACAGAACAGTGTCACTCGGAACCCCAAAAGATAGTTTCACGCGACACTGCACTGCGCACATCATCCTGAGACATCAGCACAGACTGGTAAAATTACTCGACTGTGAGATCAGATCATAAAGTCTCATTTACCCAGTAATTTTGCTAGCTACAGTGCCCTTCAAACCGGAACACAGTAGTGCTTGCACGCTACTGCTTGGCGGCAGAATAACTGGCAAAGCGGTGGTACCTACCTAGATGAACTTTGCAACAAAGTCCTACCACCTAGTATGTCCTCAGAGCGCTACTTTGAGTGGCCGCTTTCCTCTTGCATCCATCGTCTCCCCGCGGTTTTAACCATGGGTGATCACGAAACTTTGATTGCAATGCAACAGAAGAAATTTCATTCCTAATTCGAAAATTTTCATAGTAACTATGCACATTAACTATGTATTGAAACTTTCATATCCATACAAATTTTCTTTCTATTGGTGGCAATTAAGTTCTATGTTTGCCTAGCAGGTACATCGGTCTACCTAGAGGGAGGCTGAACTACGCTGCGTCTTCCGGTCCGTGGTTACCACTCGAGAACCTTTCTTCCCAATCAGATGTCAGTTGTACAAGCGATGTTGTCAGCCCATTGCCATTTCAACTTGCTAATCCTAAAAGCTATATCGGTTACCTTAAATGCCTATATTGAGACTTAGGTATCAGGAAGGCTAACGATATTTTTTTTTTATGTTAGTGAATGATGTGACGAGCTAGCCGTTCACCTGATGTTAAGCGTCACGGCCGCTCATAACACAACAGTCTCACTCGGAACCCAAAAGATAGAATTTCGCGCAACACTGCACTGCGCACATCATCCTGAGACATCAGCACATAAGATTATATATATATATATATAATCTAATAAATATTATATATATATTATATCACATCGGTAATAAGATTACTAGACTGTGAGATCAGATCATAAAGTCTCAATTGCCCAGTAATTACACAAGCTACAGTGCCCTTCAAACCGGAACACAGTAGTGCTTGCACACTACCGCTTGGCGGCAAAATAACTAGCAAAGCGGTGGTACCTACCTAGACGAACTTTGCAACAAAGTCCTACCACCTAGTAAAAAAACGCGTAATCGCGTGTGTGTGACGGTTGGTGCTGTATACCTACATTATTATTATTAAATACAGGTCGGGTGGACTAGAATCCATGTGGTTGGAGTGTGTGTAAGCTTGTTGGAGGATTTTTATCTGGCATGGTATTATTATGATATCTTGCCAGTGTCGGAACATCTGGTAAGGCTTTTAGTTCTTCTGCGGATCTCCTCATTTCAGATCTTATCTCGCAAGGAAACAGCGAACATAGCTCTCTCCATAGCTGGTATCCTATACTGGACTAATGATACCTAAGACAGAAATACTCCGTCCGGTGACGCTGTAAAGGTTGGTAGAGTCCAACAGCATTAGCCCGTTAAAAACCAAGAAACAACAGAAAAATAAGACTGGTCTTATGATTATATATCGCAGTTGATATTGCGGCTGTGATAGTATTGTCTTAAAACGTGTCACGGGCGGCGAACATGTCGGAGAGAAATCCTAAAGCTTTTTTTATTGGGACAAAGTGCCTTCATTTTTTACTAACTACTACAATAATAACAATTTCCACTAAATGCTGCAAACTATACTACCTACTCCTAAAAACATTTGGACTGACCTCTGTGACCGTAAAGTTCAAAATGAACGAGCAATAAATTAATTTAAGCTAACTACTACAATGATAACAATTTCCACTAAATGCTGCAAACTATACTCTGTGACTGTAACTGACCTCTGTGACCGTAAAGTTCAAAATCAACGAGCAATAAATTAGTTTGAGCTAACTACTACAATAATAACTATTTCCACTAAATGCTGCAAATTATACTACCTACTCCTAAAAACATTTGAATTAACCCCTATAACCGTAAAGTTCAAAATCAACGAGCACAACAACAAACGAAATTCATTTGTCTGTAATTTCCGGAGTCTGAGTATCATTCACACAAAATATTTATGCATTATTATAGACAAGAAAAACTAATTTCCTGTAAATTACACATAACGTTGGCAGAAATCGTCAAGCATTAACCGCTAATCACCATAATTCTTTATCAGAACAAAAAATCGTACCTAGACCGCTCAGTTTCAGGTCTAGACTTTTATTATACCTAGTCACGTACGAACCAAAATTACTTAGGCATTGTGCTTGGTAATATACGAAAAACCTTAAAGCCTTAGAGTTAAGGACGTTTAGAATGTAGTGAACGCAGATTTACCCGAGGCTACTAAAACTACTCTACTCGAAACTATACCTTCTTACAATTAACAAAATGCAATAGCCAACGCCAGTTAAATACGAATTACACCATCACACATTATTAATACAAGCAATTTCCAATGAATATTATATATATATGAAAGGACTAGTTGCGCCCCGCGGTTTCACCCGCGGATAAAAAGTATTTTAATTATTTGCTCATCCCACGGGAACATTTCACTTTTACGGGATAAAATGTAGCCTATATGTTAATCCAGTGTATAAGCTATCGTGGTACCGAATTTCATCCAAATCCATTCAGCCGTTTGAGCGTGAAGGAGTAACAAACATACACACATACAAACTTTCGCCTTTATAATATTAGTGTGATTATTATTTGTATTGCTTAACAAAAAAATAACAAGGCCAAATTATGTCGAAATTAAAGTAATGTTTACTCTGTTCCCGAGGATGAATAATTAGAAAATTATACAATATTAATAGATTAGTATTTTATTGCACTTCGGTACCAAGAGGCAATTTTAATGGCTTCAAAGGACGACATGAATATATAACTAAATTCACCTTCTGGATTAATTCAATTCCTTTCTGGGTCGATAATGTCCAAAATAAGCTCTGGAATCTTTAATGGGTCTTGGAGGTTCGAAGATAGAGTCAAGCTATGTTTACGAGGTAATTTTTCGGAAAAAGAATCAGATTTCCCAATCATTTTAAGGGTTAATGATTTTTGTAGAGGCTTATCTTACGGTAAAGGTGTACTTTAGGAAATTTTATGAAATACTTAACTACAATACAGTCTTTTGAAAGCGAAAATATGTTCACGATAGCATTCGTGAAGAGATCTCGCTGGAATATTGTTTTATTTAGTTGGTATTTGAGAACGTTTTGTCATCAGCCTAACTTGATATAAGGTATGAATTTAAATAAAAATTAGTCAGCAGATGTTATAATATAAAAGAACATAAAAATAAACTACAAGGAAACGAAAACTATTTTTTTTTCCTTATTCCTAGAGTACCTTCAAAGTAGGCACTCTAATCGAATTACAATCTAGCCATATTTGGCTAATAAACAATTTTACTTTAACTTAAACTTCTCAAAACATAACGAAAACTATAAAGAGAATAAAACTTACCCTAAACAAACCACTACCAGTAGGCAACGTGCCCAATATGCTGGCAGCATTGCCCCGCTGAATGGCAATGCTCAATCTTTTGCCGAAGTAGAGGCCTGCATTTTGGTCACGTTTTGCTTCGATCATACGTTTGGAAAGATTAATCAGCCTAATACGTTTCCACTACGGACACGGGTATTCCCTCACATGGAGTCTAAACCATAAGTAGACACAAATTTTCTGTGTTGCGAATTTCCTCACCATGTTCTTTTTTACCGCTGTAAGAGGTAATGTAAATTCTGCACAAAACTTGAAAAGTTATTGGTGCAGGACTGTCCAGGATTGGTTGAAACTCTACCGCTCATAGCCACACTTGCTCACGTGAACTAGTGAATGTGTTAATTGATTATGAGTTTGACTATTTTGAGTTTGTGTTATTCCTACTCATGTTTATAATTGAAGGGGTGAGAACAAAAAGTGTTTAACTGTCAAATTGATAGTTTCAAAAAATTGACTTTAAACTTCAATGGCTTCATTTTAATGAAGAGTGCTTATAAGGTAATAGAAAATGTTTATGTAAGTTTCAGTTGCTTGAAAATGTTTTAATTCTATTTTAAAATACAAAACATAGTACTTATTCGTACAATTAATATAATATATTGTAATAAATATAATAATGTTATTATGCTAAGTGAATTGTATTGCTGTGTCAGATAAACCGTTTTTAGACTGAAAATGTCGAGATTTAAGCCTCATTTTGGTATTTTGAGAATGTATTATTGTAGAAAATTTCTCGCTGAATCCAACGATACCAATAAGTCATTTTGTGAAAAAATCAGTTAAACCTTTTTTGATCTCATCCCTTCAATTGAAAGTGACATCACGTTGATTATGCTGTTAGACGTTCAATTGTTTTTGAAGTGAAAACTTAAGGCGCATGAAACAATTTTTGGGTGCACGAAAACCATGGAGCTCGCGGCATCGTCACCGAACGCTTTTCATGAGCTATATGTGTATACGAGTATGTGTACTTTTTGGGTGAACAAAAAGCGCGAAACTTGCGTCATCGTCACCGCACGCTTCCCATGAGCTATATGTCACAAGTTACTTAGTTTTCACTTCTATCGGCAGTCCCCAAAGACTGTTCCGCACATATTTTTGTAGCGATACCTCTTACTGTTGGACATCATTTTTGTTTTGTTTTCTAAAATGCTCCAGGCGAAGAAAAAAGAAGATAACGGGAATGAGTAGAATTTACCCGATCGAGCACTAGAAAATTCTTACACTTGTATTTTTAACGTAATGTTTACTGTCAGCAATAACTCAATCCTAATAGGATAGACCACGCTTTGGATTGCAAATCATGTATTATATAACAAACAGTAAACTAGTTATTTTTTGCTAAGTTAATGCTTTTTATGTCTATTTGAAATGCCACAGATGTGGTATTTCCGGGAAAACAAAGTATTTTTATCAGCCATCAAATGGTGGTTGGGCATAGCGCCAAGTTGTTATAATATTTGTTTTTCCATACATATTATATATTTAATTATTTATTATTTAATATGATTGCATGATGCATTATTTCTAACTCCATAAGTATTTTAGGTTACTGGGCATTAGTAACCACAAGTGAGCACTAAATTTTGACAGCTCTTAAGTTCGCACTTTTCCCCCAATAATGCAACGCATTTGGGTCTGTCCTAGTGCTTAACTTATGCTACAATGTGCTTACAATGCTTCTATATAAAGGACGTCCTACGCTTGTAATTTTCACGTACTAAAAACATTGTAACAAATAACGATAACATAAATAATTGTACCAATTTCACACAGCGCCATCTAGCCCCACACTAAGCAAAGCTTGTACAAAGGGAACCATATAACCGATACAATACAATTTTAAATAATATCGTAAATTAACAAATTTTATGTGAGTTATATTGACACATTCATATCTATAAAAACTAAACTATATTTAATTTAAAAAAGTAATATTGTAGGTCATAAATAAAACACTTAGATCACCTTATACAATACCTTTTTTTTGTAAACATATACATATAATATAACAGAACACTCAAACACAAGACAAACGTGGATGTAAAACACACAAATGTTTGTCCTGGGTAGGAATCGAACCCACAACCCATAGTTCAGAAGGCAGAGTCACTACCAAATGAGCTATCGGGCCAGCCAACGCATTATTACTACAAATTAACGATAACGATCACCATACGTAAATAACGTAAAACAAAATAACGTTGTACAACCGTTATTGCTAAAATATGCTATAACGTTTAGCTATGACGCTAATCGCAACGTTATGATATTAGCAAACCGTTAAATAATTGAAGTGACATTATCAGGCTGAAATCGCTGGCTAGGGCTCCTATAAATAACATAAATTACGCCCGAATGATGATAAGACCCTCTGCTAATGAACTTGGTAATGTGAGAATGTGAAGATGTGGTATGGAGACCATATCAAACTCCAAATTATTATTGACCATGGCAACAGGTTATATAATACTAGTAACGATGGCAGCCAAGTGATTGCTTTTTTTGGCTATACACTTTTGTGTATTTAGCCAGTGTCTACTTGACACTGGCTAAATACACAAAAGTGTATAGCGTGTGTATAGAGAAATTATTAATTACTATTAATAATTTCTAAAAGAGAGAAATTATTAATTACTATTAATAATTTCTCAAGTTAATTTTATATGTGTCAAATCAAGTCACAATCCAAGTCATCAAGTTAAATCATAGTCTAGTCTAGTCAAGAAGCTTCTATGTAGTTTTGCAAACAACACGAAAGGAAACGTTTCACCATCATTATACCACTTTCCCACACTCATGCCTGTAATCCTTAGACACTTAACGAATAAAACGCCACCAATTTTATGCACTAACACTGAAAATAACATCAGAAAAATAATACAAAGCGGTGACGCGATCTTTTTCGCTTTCCCACCAAAAACCATAAAATCATTTGGTATATACAATCGTAAAAAGATTGCCATATCTAGCAACTTTACCAATTCGCATTCCTGGTCCCAAAGAAAAAGAGTCTTTAATCGGCTATAATATTACCGACCCCGCATTACTCGGTCTTTAAACCAAGCGGTAATTTTGTTAAAACGTTTGCGACCTTCGCGATGACCTCTGAAATTTTAGTGAGTGGGTACAAATATCGGAATTGGGATAGGTAATATTCATTTGAATGGATGAATTACAATAATTAAAAAGTCTGCGCTATTTTTTTTATGTTAAGGAATGACGTTCAATGTCTTAATCATAATGCAATAGGCTTAATGGAAAATTATATTCGGTAATTGGTGGCAATAGCCAGATAACTTATCTGTCAGGTTTCATGATATTTTTTCTTCTTTTTTTTCCCTTGACTAATTATTGATTCCAAATCATCCCCTTGTCAATGCACACTAATAAGCTGAGATCTTATTAATATATTTACAATTCTATGTATACTAGCTACTCTTGTTTGTATCTAGGTAATATTTGTTATATTTTTATTGTTACAGGTAAAGGCCCGAAATTTTTTTCTCAAAAAAAATTTTGTTTCCAATTTTAACCACTTATTTTTATCCTTTGTTGTGATTCGCCAACAAACTAAACAAGATTTTTTTGTTATTCGACTATGGATTCTATTCCTTTAGCTATGTATTATTGAGTACAAGCAATTTAACAAAACTGTATTGCAAGGAATAAAATAGGATTCAGTTTATCTCTTATCTTTCACTCTGGTCACGTCTTCTCCATCTGTCAACGTCACACGGAACCTCTGGTATTTGCAACAGGTGGTAGACAGTCATAGTCACGTTTTGAAGAAAGAAAACGGCATGTTCCAGAATCACGAAAATTTTAGAACATATGTTATCCATCAACTCGCACTTGGCTAGCTTTATATTTTACAATTATGCACGTAACGTATTCAAACTATCAAATCTATACAAATTTGTGTTTCTATATGTTGCAATCGAGTTACGTGATCGCCCAGCAGGTCATAAAGTTTCATTTGCCCAGTAATTTCACTAGCTACAGTTCCCTTCAAACACGAACAAACAACACAAATAGAAACACATGTTTCTATTGATTCTATATGATTGTATGGATTTGACAGTTTCAATACGCAGCATTTTACTTGGCTAGCATGCTACATCTTGAACGCATCGTCACTTCACATTAGATGAGAGCTTGGTAAAATGCTAGACAAGTCTGAAAAAAAAAGCTTATGTTACTATAGTTACTATAGAAATAGTTAAAATAAGGAATGACATTTTTCCTGTTGCATTGTCAATGCAACAGGTTCCATCAAAGTACCGTGATCGCTCTCCAGGTAAAATCAAAAGATTGTTAAAACGAGTCGTGTTACCAACGCTACTGGGTAGAGATTCACACAATTGAACACCTGAGATGCCTAGTGCCAACTTTAATGCCTAATCGATCCGCCCCTGCCACTTGTCACTTGACCCGCCATGATCTGGGTTACACAAACTCCGCGGCCATTAAGCCTAATTGGAGGACCCATTGTGACGCTTAAAAAAATTGCCAATGTCAAAGTTCAGCTCACAGTTTGAAAATCCAGTGGGAATATTTCTGAAATCCGTTGCAAAGGCAAACGTGGTGGCGGCAACGGAGTCTTAGGGTCCCGTTGTTGAGAAAGAGTTGTGTGACTGGTACAGGTTTATTACGCTGTCGTCACTTATTATGAATGCCTCGGTCTTGTAAACTATTTTTTATTTGAAAAAAAATCGGTTTATATACCAGTTTTGTTTCTATGTTTTTTTTTGTTTTGTTGTTACGTTGTTTTAATCAAAATAACTGGAAAATCATGTCATCCAAGTACTTCTCATTGAAAACTTACAGTTGTACTAATTTTATTATTATTTTTATACTTACAGTATTTTTTACTTAGAATGGCCCGATAGCTCTGTTCAGTGTTAGTGTTGTTCGGTAATAACCCTGTCGTCTGAGCTATTGGATGTGGCTTCGATTCCCACTCAGGACGAACATTTATTTAATTAACATCGATGGTTCTGTATGTGGGTGTTATATTATATTTTCTGCTTATATTTACAAACAAAAACTATCTTAGTATTATAACAGTTATCTGGTTCCCATAGTACAAGCTTTGCTTAGTTTGGGGCACTGAATGAAAATTCCACAAAATAATATTTATATATTTATTTGGACGACTTCGTCTTTCGCGCTGTTATATAAATCTATTTAATTTTAATCGTAGTTTTTAAGCACCTTATTATTCATGAGTAGCCGGAACCCTGTCGTAAGTGCGACAACACGGTCTTAGCCAGTTTTATATTAAACGTATGACTGCTTTGTAATTCCAGTTGCCGCTCTTTGTTTGACAGAATCCCGTGGATTTACATGAACAATCAGCAATGGCATCCTGTTGCTGAACGTACCATATCTAAACTTTCACTGGTGTTCATCAATTCCTTTGTTATCGTTTGTTTATATTAATAAGGCATCCGAGAATGGCGATTCGGACCATGAACTACTAGGACCGCGGTCATAATCACCATATACCATTATTGCATCAGTCAACTGGGACAATTGTGCGACATATCAGGGGCGCTGATGATCCATTACCAACCTCTTTGAGGACTCCAATTCTCTCTACTCTCCTAAAAATTTGAAATAAAACTTCTTTACGCACGCTTGACTTTATTATATTAAACTTCATAGACATTTGCTGCACAATTAATAAACAACCTCCAGATATGTTTCCTGTTTCACAGTATATCGGCAATAGTTTCGTGTTATTCACTCCGAGACCAACTGAACTCACTGAACAACGTTCTGCTCTTTTTAAAGAGACGACGGAACAAGTTTCGGCCATTACAGTCGACAGCAACGCCACCTGGTGGCAAGTCAACAAACCATCCACAAGTCAATTACACTATTCAATAATACTCTTTTGACGTTAAATATTGTAAATAACTTAACTAATTATAGCAACTTTTTTACATTTAATGTGTGTAATGTGTAAATAATCCTATATTGTTAACAACTTGGGCTAAGCTGGCGATGCGAACGGAAGTTGAAACTGGTTGGTTCACGTAGATCTTCATTGTTAACATAACAGAGTTAAAGATTTGTATTATCAAAATAGCGACATTTACATTAAATAAAGCAAAAACAAAGTTATACGGGTTATATAAAGATAGAGCTAAACTAAAGAAGTTTTGATTCATTCGCGTGGTCTTAAGCACACTCGCTTTTTAACTGTTCCACATAAATAGTGACTTTCCCCACTGAACTTGGTTTCACTGTGGCAAATTGTCAGGTATTCACGACTAGAGATGTATTTCCGTCAGCAGCGGCACAAAAAAATTGTGAAAACTTTCGACCATTTATATTTTTAACGACAGAGCGAGAATCGAGATCGCTATCAAAAGGATTTTAATTGTGTGCATAAAAACGTTTTGAGAACACTCAAGCGGATAATAGTTCTCTTTTACAAGATATATATTTTTCTACAGTTCTTTTTTTGTTTTTACCTGACTACACAAAAAGGACGGTAATACTTTTTTTATTTTTATTTAACGGGCTTTGTCGCTGAGCGACCACATCGCCCAATTGGAAAAAATCACAGCGTTATCTTAAATTTAAACCTGATTCTACTACAGTGGTAAGGCCAACATGCTATTGCATTGTCCGACGTCACACCCGTTCCTACCGACCCACGATCTTCTGTACGTCTCATTCCGCACACATTCCATCAACAGGAGCTGGACATCCTCAATGACCCCACACTCAACAACACAATTAGGGGACGGTGCTTTCCTCATAAAGTATGCAAACTTCTTTGACGGAATGTGCGCGGAGCGAATTCTGAGAGCAGTCACCAACAATTTCTGGTTCAGAACATTGTTATCTATCCATGGGTGGGCGGTGATTTCTGGCTGGATAATTCGATACCAAATACCTTTCTTTTTAGAGCGCACATCAAAGTTGTTTCAAGTAAAACTTCTTTACGCACAGTTAACTTGAAATAAAAGAAATCTTGTGGTGTCTTAAAATAGGGCTTTTATTTCCCGAGTATTTTGGCTTGTTGGACTTATTTATTTGATTTTATTATTATTTGTTGTGTTTGTTGCAGTGAGCTGATAAATGCGTGACGAGAGCGTTACGTGAATTGATCGAGCGAGGCGAATAGAAGTTAGGCGAAGATATAAGTTAGTGAAGACAGAAAGTGATAGAATTACGTAAAAGTGTTCAATTTGTTAAGTAATATGAGCTCGTTTCAAACTTCACAACATTCTACTCTCAGTCAAGTAAAGCCGTCAATAAGTCCAGTCCTCAATTACCGCAATAAATCTGTCTTAGTCATAATTACGAGGCATGAGACACGAAACACGGTTCCTGGGTTTGATGGATCGTCTTAATTGACCGCATTTGAATCGCGGTGTTCTTTGGTTTTGATGCAAGAGTATAATAATTTCCCAGTACTGTCTCTAGCACAAATAAAAATAACTACCAGTAGATCGATGACCTGGGGGGTGATCAATACAACAGGAGAAATTTCCATACTAACTATGCACATAAATTGCTGTATTCAAACTGTCAAATCCATACGAAATTGTGGTTCTATTTGTTGCAATCGAGTTACGTGATTGCCCAGCTGAAGTGCGATCATTGAACTTTGATTGTAGTGCAATAGCAGAAATATCATTCCCAATATAAAAAATTCCATAGTTGCATATAAACTGCGTACATAAACTGTCAAATCCATATGACGGCGGCTACGTCCAGTTATAAACTCTATGCGCAGCGGGCAGTACCGTAATTTACCATGTGGCAGCATTTAAATTTATTACAGTGGCAACACCGGCAACTGTCGTCGCTGCCCCACCCATCTGGCTATATAAAGGGATCAATTGGTATGCTACTGATCATTCTTGTTCCAGACACGGCGCGGTGTGGACATGCTGAAGGCCTATAGTTATATAGGTTGCAATCTACCCACTACACGTCCTGCCCACACATACAAAAATGTGTTTTTATTGTTTGCAATTAAGTTACGTGATCGCCTAGCTGATCAAAGTCGCTTGGATGCAAGATGCAAAAAGCAAGCTGTTCTAATGCTGATCACACCGTAATGGAAATGCAGTCCACATCGCTCGCAGAATCTACAACCGAGAGGAAGAAAAGTTTTTAAATGGTGATCATAAACCGGAAAGTGCAATGTAGATAAGAAGACGGAAGAGATCGCTTTTAGTCGATAAGTCCTCCCATTGTATATAGCTTTAAGTTTAATGATCTGTTTTTTTTTCTGGTGTACAATAAAATTTTTTTGTATTGTAGATAGACAGAAAGCAGAGTGTGATTTTTTTATGTTAAGGAATGACTTGCCGAGCTAGCCGTTAGCCTGATGTTAAACGACACGGCTGCCCATATCAGCTGCAGTGTCACTCGGAACTCTAAAAAGTTTCGCGTGACACTGCACTGCGCACGTCATCCTGAGACATCAGCACAATCTAGTAATAAGATTACTAAACAGTGAGATCAGATCATAAAGTCTCATTTAATTTATCCCAGTATTTCACTAGCTACAGTGCCCTTCAAACCGGAACACAGCAGTGCTTGCGCACTACTGCTTGGCGGCAGAATAACTGGCAAAGCGGTGGTACTTACCTAGACGAACTTTGCAGTAAAGTCCTACCACCTAGTAAAGTGTAAGAGGAAAGTATTTATAACCTTTACCTGATTTTTTAACCGTTTAGCATTTATTGGACATATTCCGGCTAAATACGATATTTTATTAAATATTTTACTCTAAAACAAGTCAGCCAAATAAAATCTCCTCAGTTATCTTCAAACTTAATATCAATATTTAAAACAAAAGTTATGTGGCTCTAAAAATATATCGTTTCCATCTAAAGTCTCTAAAAAGGTTCATAAGCGCTATATTTCAACGTTTTACGCTCCAAAAACGTTCAACTATTCTCGAACATGCGCTTTTATGAAAGTTGATGACACGACTTAAATGTTAGTACATTGGTGCTGAGACTTTCATAAATTTTGATTTGTATTTTACAGCATTTTCCATATCTTTATGTGTTTACGACGGCTAGCTTCATAATATGGTTGCACTGAAAATGGATACTCATTTCTTGACTCTTGGACTACCACTGAATTATAAATACATCGAGTGATCGAAAATTTAATCAAGCCTATTAGTCTATCAGAGCTAGTGTCAGGGGATAAGTAGGTAGTGTAATTAGTGCCATTTAGTACTAGTGAGTGTTATTTAGATATAGAATTCTTTATTGTCTCACCAATGAAATATACAACAGGAATAAATATATAAACACATGATCGGTATCAGGATCTTTACCAGGACGTTCCATGTCCATATTTCTTATGCAGGCGTGGATTTATCGGGCGAGGAGAATAAAAACCAAGGTTTTCACACAGTGCAATATAATCAACGACTATTTACGATAATTAGATGAAATACAGTCACCAGCACAATAATTATAGTCCAATTAATACTCCCGGTAAGACACTCCACCAGACACGTAATGCGCAAGCGCGATGCAAACGGATTGACGACTCCTCTCGTAATGGCCGCTATCCTGCCGTTTTTTTTTTTTTTTGTGTTTTGGCTCCACACTTTTGTGTATTTAGCCAGTGTCACGTAATAGATAATTTTGCAAGTTAATAATATTTCACGTAAATTATGTGTCAGGTCACAGTCGAAGTCATCAAGTCTAGTCAGAGTCAAGTCATACTCCTAGTAAAGTGGTGGCAACTTTACCAAAAGCTTCTATGTAGTTTTGGAAACAACACGAAAAGAAACGTTTCACCATCATTATGCCACTTTCCCACACTCATGCTTGTAATCCAGCACTTAACGAATAAAATGCCACCAATTGTATGCATTAACACTGAAAATAACACAAGTTTTGGAAAATAATATAATGCACAAAATAATATAACATGATCTTTTTCGTTTTCCCGCCAAAACTCCCTATCCCTGCCGTTTCGCGCTTATTGCACACTAGCGCCCGGGGTTGCGTCAGAGTGGAGAAACGTCAGCTGTCAAACATCAGTCGACAGCTGTCAGCTATCACTGACGTTTCATATAATATTTACGAAATAGTGTAACAATGGGCGGTCTTATCACTTACAGCGATCTCTTACAGACAACCTTTGGATGGACAGTAAAAGCGTTATTTTAGTAGTAGAAGTCTTTGGGTAGTTCAAACAACTTTTTTTAATGTTAAAGGGAGTAAACAAGCATACGGTCCACCTGATGGGAAGTGGTCACCGTAGCCTATGGACATCTGTAAGACCGGAGGAGGCGTTACCAATGCATTGCTTACCTTATTTCATACAAACTAACGTCCGACATGTTAAAGCATATTTATTTATTAAGTAGTTGATTGCGTATTTCATCTTTTAATATTAATTTTATCGCTATGACAAATTACAACTTAAATTATGTATGTTTATCATTGTTTTCTTTAGATTATTTGTATTCCGTATTATTAACTTTCGGTATTGGACCTTTCTTGGTCGTTCTATTTCATTTGTAAAGCATAGACACTTACGCTCGTTGACCCTAACTTTCAAGATAAAAATGTTCTCTCCTTAAAATTGCTAAGGATTTATACAAAAGAGAAAATAAATAGACTGAGATATTCAAATAAACGGCTCGTCCTGCTGAAGGAAAGTTGTCAGAGGTTTTAAATAATTGCCTAACGGACAAAAGGTATAAAATGACCTTTTTGAGTGACGAAATTCCCAGTAAAGATAAGTAAATGTTATTTTTTCCTTGTCTTGTTAAATTAGTGATATTTGGTTGGGATTGTGTAAAGTTTTCTTTGTGATTTTATCATTATTCAAACGTAATATACGGACCTAAAATAACGAAGTTCTGAAATAGTAATATGATCATGACATATGAACTTTTACGAAAACATTTTTTTTTATTATTACCAAAAACTTTGAGTCAGTAACCTTTAGCCTTAATCCGAGCATCATAAAAAATATTTTCAAAAGTATTTGACGTGTCACCAAGAGGTTTCTCTTCATATAAATAAACAAACTGAACTGAAGGTTGTGGATTCGATTCCCACTCAGGATAAACATTTTGTGTGATGAACATCGATGTTTGTTCTGGGTGTTACATATATAATTATGTTATATGAATTTACAACAAAATGTATCTAAGTATTGTATCAGTTATCTGGTACCCATAATACAAAGTTTTGCTTAGTTTGTAGCTTGATGGTGCTGTGTGAAATGTCCACAATTTTTTTTTTCTATACAAGGTGGAATTTAATTCGTTCTTTTCCTTTAATGTATTTATTCAGTCCATGTTATAGAATGCTCCCATATAACTAAATAAAAAAGTATTTACGAAATAAAACTTAAAAATAAAACTTAAATACCTAGATTTAAGTTTTATCAAATTTAAATTCTAAAGAAAAGCCTTGCGACATTGAACAAAGCAGGTGTTTTATTGCCTACGAAATATTTACAAAGCACTCAGCCGGTACCCACGCTGTGTGTACCGTTAAATAGACATTTTGGCTGTCATGCAGTTATTTTAAGAGGCACTAAATATTAAAACATTTTTTTTTAATTGGACCTTGAACGAATATTCTATAGTATACTATCTGTCTGTGTACATACATTTAAGGAAAAGAGTGAATTAAATTCCACCGTGTATATATAAAATTCAAAGTGACTGACTGACTATTGACTGACTGACTGACTTATATATCAACGCACAACCTAAACCGCTGGTCCTAGGGACTTGAAATTTTATCCACTAACAAGGGTTTTTTGAAATTTCACCCCTAAGAGGGTAAAATGGGTGGTTGAATTATCTATGAAAAAAAATCTTCTTTGTTTCCTATAGACCACGCGGGGGAAGCCGCGGGCAGAAGCTAGTTTATTATAATTTGGTTCGCTGCATGACCAAATGACTCACTGGCGACGATGCCATTCAATTCCACGGTCGAATACGTATTAATGCTATTATTTACTATTATTAGTACTAATTTCGTAATAACTATAATAATAATAATAATAATATGTGTGGACATTTCACACAGCGCCATCTAGCCCCAAACTAAGCAAAGCTTGTACTATGAGAACCAGATAACTGATACAATACTTCGATACTTTTTTTTGTAAATACATACATAGAATATAATATAACACCCAGACGCGGAACAAACACCTATGTTCATTACACAAATGTTTGTCCTGGGTGGGAATCGAACCCACAACCCATAGTTCAGAAGGCAGGGTTACTACCAACTGAGCTATTGGGCCAGTCGAGGCCAGTATAACCATGGCATTACCTCTGAGTTGCTCATACTGTTACCTACTGTATTAAACCCCGGTTAAACAAATAGCCGGTGTCAACGGTAATGTATTCCGGGTCACGCGCGGCGTGATGTCTCATTAAGTTATAACATTACCCGACGCGTCTTTGAGCTGGCTCGTTTTAAATGAGAATATTGAGACACGCTTTTTACGGGGAACCATGGAGGTGTGGTCTTTTAAATCCCGTACACTCCAGCCGCTGGTCATATTACAGAACTATTGAATTGAGAAACGATGGTAAAGACGAGTTTAAATTTATTAAAATAAATAAAATAAAGAAATATGTGTGGACAATTCACACAGCGCCATCTAGCCCCAAACTAAACAAAACTTGTACTATATAGATACTAGATTTTTTTTTAATGTTAAGGAATGACGTGACGAGCTAGCCGTTCGCTTGATGTTAAACGACACGGCTGCCCATATCAGCTGCAGTGTCACTCAGAACTCTACAGTATAGAGATTCGCGTGACACTGCACTGCGCGCGTCATCCAGAGACATCAGCACAATCTAGTAATAAGATTACTAAACTGTGAGATCAGATCATAAAGTCTCATTTGCCCAGTATTTTCACTAGCTACAGTGCCCTTCAAACCGGAACACAGCAGTGCTTGCGCACTACTGCTTGGCGGCAGAATAACTGGCAAAGCGGTGGTACCTACCTAGACGAACTTTGCAGTAAAGTCCTACCAGCTAGTAAAATTAAGTATTAAGATTACTGATATAAATGTAACTTGTAAGTACTTATATGCTTTTTGTTTGTAATCACATATATAGAATAAAATATAAAACCCAGACACAGAACAAACGCCGATGTTCATCTCACAAATGTTTGTCCTGAGTGGGAATTGAAACCGCAACCCACAGTTCAGAAGGCAGGGATACTAACCAACTGAGCTATCAGGCCAGTCAAACTGATTTTGAAATTTTTAATCAAGCATTTATTATGGCTGAACATTCTTCTGTAATACGGGCATTATACTGTTTCTGGTTCTGAAATACTTTGTTGTGATACTTTATGGGTGCTTTTCTTTTAAGAACTGAGCGGATAATTACACTTTTTATGGTTTATGGTACCGAAGTAGGTACAATATAGTGACATTGACAAATGACAATGACATTTCTGCCGTGTACTAATGACACGCTCACTGTTTATTTTTTTTTTTTTTTTTTTTTAATTTTGGCTCCACACTTTTGTGTATTTAGCCAGTGTCAAGTAATTGATAATTTATCAAGCTATCGATATTTCACGCAAATATGTGTCAGTCGAAGTCATCAAGTCAAGTCATAGTCAAGTCAGTCTAGTCAAAGTCATACACCTAGTAAAGTGGTGGCACCTTTACTTGAAGCTTCTATGGAGTTTTGGAAACAACACGAAAAGAAACGTTTCACCATCATTATACCACTTTCCCACACTCGTACCTGTAATCCAGCACTTAACGAATAAAATGCCACCAATTTTATGCACTAACACTGAAAATAACACAAGTTTTGGAAAATAATACAAAGCGGCGACGCAATCTTTTTCGTTTTCCCGCCAAAAATTTAACATATAACTTGTCTGTCTCATATTATCTATTATTTAAATTTTAGTTATTGTTTGAAAAAAGAACTTCATTTCTAAAAAGTTTTATTTCTATATCATTTTTTTTCACTATGCTTTGTTTGTTATACTCTATTGTATTTATTTGTTGTGTCCTGAAGTTCATGATGTCATGAATGAGGATTCCGACTAAATATCAGTTATTAAGGTCTCACGACTTTAATTGCATGCTGAGTCGGACCCATATCATGACGTCACGCAACACTATATTTTTAATTTCTCTTTTTTGTTTGATTTTTGATGTAAAAATGCAGTGTTGTTTGATGCCTTGAATAAATGTATTTTCTTGCTTTATTTCTTTCTTCCTTTACTTATTGGTATCATAGGCCTGATAGCTCAGTTGGTTGTGTGTTCGATTCCTACCTAGGACAAACATTTGTGTGATGAACATCGATGTTTGTTCTGTGTCTGAGTGTTATATTGTATTCTATGTATGTAGAAAAAAAAGTATCTTATTATTGTATCAGTTATCTGGTTCCCATAGTACAAGCTTTGCTTAGTTTGGGGCTATTTATTGTGTGGACATTTCAAACAGCGCCATCGCATATTAATAATATGAAATTCTTAATATATTTAGAATGATATCCACTGTTTATTTGTTTTAATAAACAATAAAGACACACATAGATTCATTGCAATATCTGGCCTACCAAATTTTTATCTAGCGACTTTTTTGTATTTTATATAAATGTGTTACACAAAAACTACGATATTTGATTATTTATCCTTTTGTTTTTCTCTATAGTTAAATATGATTCTATTTCAAAGATCCCTATTTGTGAGAGATATCTTTGACGTGTAAGGTACAGTTATCTCATATTACAAAAGCCTTCCAGTTCACCTCAAATCTGTACCAAATTTGGGAAATCCACTCGTGTTCCACATCCTATTCAGATCCACAAAAGGTTCTAGTAATCCTCGTATACTCCTCCAGCCATAGAAACCAGTGACTTGGCTTTGTATAAAAAATCTTTATACAAAGCGTTATTATATAATATGTGTGGACATCTCACACCACGCCATCTATCCCCTAACTAAGCAAAGCTTGAATTATGGGAACCAGATAACTGATACAATACTTAGATACTTTTTGTTTGTAAATACATACATAGAATACAATATAACACTCAGACATAATCATCTATGTTCATCACACAAATGTTTGTCCTGGGTGGTAATCGAACCCACAACCCACAGTTCAGAAGGTAGGGTTACTACCAACTGAGCAATTGGGCCAGTCAACTAATCTAAACTAACTAATAACTGATCTGTTTGCTTTAGGATAAGGAATGGCTATGACTATGACTATGGCTATGACTATGACTGACTGTGAGTGACTGTGACTGACTGTGACTATGACTGACTGTGACTATGACCATGACCATGACCATGACCATGACCATGACCATGACCATGACTATGACTATGACTATGACTGTGACTGACTGTGATTGTGACTGTGACTGTGACTGTGACTGTGACTGTGACTGTGACTGTGACTATGACTAGGTGAAACTAAAAATTACTAATTCTTCCAAACCCTAATTTCAAAAAACCTCTGGAGGTTTTTTGTGGTAGTCATGTAATCCCAGTTGAATTTGGTGACGGACCACGGAACTTTTATCTCGTGGTGAGCTGTGTGTGTCAAATGTACCACGTGCCAATTACTATTAGACAGTTTACTATAGAGTTTTTATTCAAGGAAATACGGATAAACAAACAACAGTACAGTTTAAAAACCGGATTAATGAAACTGAGGGACACGCAGTGACGCTGTAGAGGTTAGTAGAGATCAACAGAATTAGCCCGTTGGAACAAAAAAAGGCTTAGTAAATCATTCGAGCTAGTATACTGTATTAAAAAATCCACACTGAAAAAAAAGTGTGTATGAAGTAGGTAACACATTCATCCGATTTCCATACCGTGTGTTTTATTTATTCAATCGGGATATTATGAATTTTTAACAGGATTCTGTACGGAAAAATGGGATTGGCAGGCAAGATATGAAAAAATATGATTTTTTAGACGCGGGGCTTAAATATGTAAATCAGGTTTAGGTACATTTTTCAATGGAGACGTAGTCATTACGAGAGAAAAATTAGAAGAGTATTTATGGAAAACGTTTTCTAAGGCTATGAGGATAAATTTTATTTTAAAGTTTCACCTACGTTTTTTCTTTACAAAGACGTGTCTTAAACGAAATAATATCCTTTTTAAGAGAGGGTCAACAATCATCTATTATCACCTTTCTCAGTTCCACGAGCAATGTGGCCTGCCCAAGACCATTTCTACTTGCTGATTGTAAGAGCTTTATCAGTCAGCTTAGTTATCCTGCGGATCTCCTTAATTCTGGTTAAAGATATTTATTTCTTATTTGGAATATTTTCACTGATATGAGAAAAACAAAACTACATATAACATAAGGCTTAACGTAATGGTTTTTAGGCGGGAAAACGAAAAAGATTGCGTCACCGCATTGTATTATTTTCCAAAACTTGTTAAAAAAGTGTTATTTTCAGTGCTGGATTACAGGCATGAGTGTGGAAAAGTGGTATAATGATGGTGAAACGTTTCATTTCGTGTTGTTTCCAAAACTCTATAGTAGCTTTGGTGAAATTGCCACCACTTTACTAGGAGTATGACTTGACTTGACTTGATGACTTGAACTGTGCTGTGACTTGACTTGACACAAATATGCATGATATTAATAAACTTGAGAAATTATAAATTACTTGATACTGGCTAAATACACAAAAGTGTGGAGCCAAAACAAAAACAAACAAGGCTTAACGTACCTACTTACATTATTTACATTTACTCAGATATATTTTACTTAATAAACTTAGTTATACATGATCAGCATATTAAAATATTGCGGGTAGTTCAAGATTTTTTTTGTTAGGGAAACAAAATATGACCTCGTTCACACATCTCAGTCTTGTGCATGCGGTGTGTGTTACCGTGCATTCAGGTTTTTTCAGACAATTCGGATTTTACCTCTCAGGCAAATACTGGGCATAGCTCTCTTCATAGCTTGTTACGTGACTTTGAGCTTTCGTAATGAGACCAACAGTACCTAAAAAGAACACGTTTCAGTGCAACACACATCGATTGAAATAAGGCTCTGCGGTATTTTGGACGAAATACAAGGGTTCATTAAAATAAATGAATATGTATAAGTTTGTTAAAATATTAAAAACTTTCATGGTTTATTTGGAAAATTTATTGTAAAACGGTTACGGATATGTGTGAAAATGTCGGAAAATAAAATTAAGGTTTTCACTACCTGGGACCGCGGAATAATTTATCTTTGGAGCTTGGAACTGTTAAATAACCATTGTTAAAACTGATATAAAGTCTTTCCAATATTCAGTTTATTTGTTTTCGTAGATAAAAATGCTATGTTATGAGTTTGGCAGGAACGCGAAAAAGTTTGCGTCACCGCATTGTATTATTTCCAAAACTTGTGTTATTTTCAGTGTTAGTGCACAAAATTGGTGGCATTCTATTCGCTAAGTGCTGGATTACAGGCGTGAGTATGGGAAAGTGGTATAATGATGGTGAAACGTTTCTTTTCGTGTTGTTTCCAAAACTCCATAGAAGCTTCAAGTAAAGTTGCCACCATTTTACTAGGAGTATGACTTTGACTAGACTATGACTTGACTTGATGACTTCGACTATGACTTGACACATATTTGCGTGAAATATCATTAACTTGATAAATTATCAATTACTTGACACTGGCTAAATACACGGAGGTGTGGAGAAAAAAAAAAAAAGACAACTGTGAAAAAATAAATAAACAAAGCAGAATAAAAAACCTTTGCACCCAGCGCCTATCATTTTTTCCTGCTCTGTGTATTCTACGTCATACTTTTTAGCGTTTTTAAATGGCATTTTGAGTCTTCTTGTGTCTGTCACTTTAAAATGAATAAATTATGATGCTGTTAAAAAGTCCTATAACAGACCAAATACAGCCGGTACATAATTAACATTTTTATTAAATGTGTGACATGTAAACACAATTTCTCTTATGATTGATTGAGTATTTATTTGTTATCAAATTGGATTCTGAGGACCAAATGTACCTTTGGAGAAAGATAATTTTCAAAGGATATAAATAACTATAGTAAATGCCTATACCAAACTGTTACACGCAGGTCGTACTGAATTTGAGTAATATTTTAAGATTAATTTACTTGTGTAGTGTAAGAACACGCCCGACCTATATCATTTAGCCGACTTAGCATATAAGTTAGTTCTAAGTGTGGACAGTCATAATGTAGAAGCCAAGCAATATACTTGTGCACCGCAACACCATCTTTTATTACCGACATGGTACTTCAATCAACCCCAAATATAAACCTATTATTACACTTGGTAAGTACTTCGTTACTGAAACACGTCCCATCACTATCGTACGATAAAAACGTAGTGTCCTTTTGGGAAAGTATCGATGTATTATTTGTTTCGGTGCTCTTTTTGTAATTATTTACGTGCTTCTTTTTGGTGTCATTAAACAGTAGGTAACATATACTTCCTACTAATGTATAATTCACAACCTTAACTTAGTAGCCATTGACGTGTAAACACTCGTCTGTCACAGGATGACGTTGACAAATGGCTGGCCTGCCGCAGATTAATCGGCTAAGACGCGCACCGCGACACCCCTGAGTAAAGATCTATAAATTGAGACAGTATACAAGCTCACAGTTTTTTTTTGTTTCTTCTTTTTAATCAACATATATACATTTTTTAATATGCTACTTTACCCCAGACTCCTGGGTGCTCTTTTTTAATATACTATTAGGTCTTTACCTATGAAATTGCCGTTTTGTTTGAAAAAAGTTAAAGTATTTTTTTTTCGAACTTATTTATTTCTTTTATTCAAAGTAATCACCCCTGCAATCAATGCATCTTTGCCAACGCTGTGGCAGTTTATGGATGCCCTTCTTGAAAAAATCAGCAGGACGGGAGACAACAAACTCTTCAAAGGCGTTTTGTACTGCCTCTCGGGAATTGAATTTTTTTCCCGCTAAAAAGTTGTCCAAATTTTGGAAAAAGTAATAGTCGGTAGGCGCAAGATCTGGTGAGTATGGCGGATGAGCGAGAGCTTCCAAACCCAACTCATGCAGCTTAGAGACGGTCTGTTGTGTAGTATGGGGTCGCGCGTTGTGGTGAAGTAGCAGTGGAGACGACCGATTGACCAAAGCTGGTTGCAGACGTGCGAGTTTCGCCATCATTGTGGTCAGTTCTTCAATGTACACATCTGCAGTAATGCTCTCGCCGTTTTGTAAAAAGCTATGATGAATCACACCAGCACTAGACCACCAAACTGTGACCATCACCTTTCTAGGGGTCATTTTTCGTTTTGCACATTGCTTTGGTACCGAACCAGGATCTAACCAACTTGCTGAGCGCTTTCGATTGTCAAAAAGAATCCATTTTTCGTCGCACGTAACAATTCGGTTCAAAATTCCTTCATTTCTGTGCCTGTTAAGCAGCGCAAGGCAAGTCTCGACGCGTACGTTGTGCTGGCGATCGTTAAGTTCGTGGGGCACCCACCTATCAAGATTTTTTATCTTGCCAATCTGTCGCAAATGGACCAATATTGTTTTGATGCTAACATCAAAAGCTGCTGCCAGCTCAGCTGTAGATTGAGATTCATCAGCTTCCACAATCGCCTTTAATTCATCATTGTTGACCAAAGTTTCCGGACGACCACGAGGTTCATTTTTCAAGTCAAAATTCCCAGAACGGAACCGAGCAAACCAATAACGGGTTGTACGTTCGTTTGTACAATTCTCTCCGTAAACGTCGTTGATGTTACGTGTCGTTTGTGCCGCGTTGGTGCCACGACGGAACTCATATTCCATAATTACACGAAATTTCAAAGTATCCATCATGAGGAAAAATGTTGAAATGTAATGAAAATACAAGGCTAATCAATAAACAAAAGACTTATATTGTAAATAGAATGTCATATTTTTAAAACAAAATTAATTTGAATTTAGAATTCATAGCCAATCAAAACTTTTTTTTGTTTGAAAAAGTCTGTACTGCAAAACGGCAATTTCATAGGTAAAGACCTATTATTTACATATTTGTTAGTTGTATTACTATTATTATTTTTTAACAAAATCAATAGGATATAGATTAAGAGCTTTTGAGTAAACTATTATTGGATGTTTCTTTTTCTGTCTTATCGTCGTCGCCATCTATTCTTCTCTTTCTTCTCAGTTCTTCTTTTTAATCGATCTTAAATATAGACTGGGAGTTATGATTAATTTTGTGTTTCTTGTCCTTTTTTCCTTATTCTTTTTTCATCAATCATTGACTCAGATTTCACAATTTTATCCACAATCAACTGAGATGATAATCTAGTCGGCATTGTTTTGGATCCTATTGGATTGATGCGAACGTTCACTGGCTCTGATTTATTTGTAAATATTAATAAGGCAGCTCGGAGTTTACGAGATAAATGTTAGAGGATTCGTTTAGTCGCGTTGTTTTGTTGATATATTTTAGATTTTCCGACTGTACACTGAACAAAGTACCCGCATTCTTCAGTCTACCCATAAACATGGTGTATGTAATAGCACCAAAATATCTGGAGCTCAAAAATTATTCAAATTACGTTGGTCTTTACAATATCTTTGTTTAATCAATATTTATAGTAATGACGTAATAACTACAAGACACTGTTAAATAGCTACTATTTACTTAGTATTTAATAATGTGGCTAAGAGACTAAAAACGCCTTTACTAAGTACATTAACAAAAAAACTATTTGCATATCCTAACACTTTGTAAAACCTAAGCTAAAATAAGAAATTAATTAAATGTACGAAAATTACAACTTATATTGAATTTCGTATGTCCCCTTTGATTAAAATCAAATCACGGTAAATATTCTAAGTTGTACGTAGTAAGTACTAAAAAAAATTAGATAACAACCGTGAAGTTAGAAACAGTGTCAAATAAATAATCTGTTCCACATTTTCTAAGTCTGTTATGAAATGGTCTCGCATAGTAAACGCGCGCATGTCGAAAAACACATGAACATGACGCAAGAATACGTCCGTCTATCCTCATTGTTTGGTTCCCAGTGCCTCGTAATTAGGTGTCGACACAAAGGCATGCGGATTTGAAAGAGGCTTGCTGTAGTTTGTGATGCAAGGGTCGGTGTGACCTTATTGAAGTGTCTGAAGACACTATAGTGCAGATTCTAACAAATATTTTAGATAAAAAGACAAGTTTTAGAGAAAACGTGGAAGTAGTATATTAGTTAGTATATTTAAATTAAGTACTATTTTCATCACTCGTGTATACATTCAAGAACAGGTTGCTTATTGTGTATTGTACCAGCAGTCTAACTTGAGAGCCAGTTCTCAGTCGTTATTTTGATATGTATGTACTGTATATTTATATGCATGTTATGTACGTATATGCACAGGTTTTTTTTTTTAATAAAAACCACCGTCCATATATTACTGCGTTATTCCTTTCCTTGTAATATTGTCTGGAAGAGATCGCTCTGAGCGATAAGACCGCCCATTGTTTGTTTAAATTTGTTCACTTTTTTAATTATTTAAGATGTGGTGTTTCGATAAAAAGTATATCTATCTACCTATCTAATTACATTCCGTTCTCTTATATTATCTTGAAAATCAAATTTGTATGGATTTGATAACTTATTAATCGTAAATTATGCATATAGTTACTATAAAAATGATGAAATTAACAAAAGAAGTTCACGCGGTTTGTTACAAATCAATGCAATAGGTGAAATAATAATAATAATACCCAACGATCACATAGGATTCTAGACTATAACTAGGATTCCCTGTATCTAAGGACCCAGGAACTACAAGGACCATGGTCCCGCAACATCCAGGCTCAGAACAAGTATTTGCGCTGTTTTTCTGTGCACAAATACTTGTCCTGTCGTGGGAATCGAACTCGCCTCCAGGCTATGAGCTGACCAGCTCAACCATCACACCACAGAGGCTTTATTAACTCTACATCATGAACAGTTTAACATTTTCATAAGCTGAGTATTGAAACTGCCAAAAAAGTTTCAATTGTTTGCAATCGAGATGCGAAATCGCCTAACAATTAATTGGGGGAACGCTATCTTCATAACTTAAATGTGAAAAAAGTAAACTATCTATAAAATTAGTTATATCACAGATTAAATAAAGAACTGCTCTATATAACAGCTGCTAACCTTGTCTTTTACTTTTATGCTAACACAGACGGGACACTAGAAAGCTCTAGCTTGTCGCATCTAATTGCATTTCAGCACAAACTCCATTCTCATCCCCATTGTCTTGGGAACTTCGTAATTAAGTGCTACAAAGGTATGCTCCAGGCAATTTGAGGCTGGTGTGCGACTTATTTAATCTGTGGAAGGCTTATAAACGTACTTTTAACAAATAAGTAATTAATGTGTAAGTTTCGTGATGTGCTTGATTTTTTATTACCAAGACACTACATATCATTTTAATAGCAACTCATACTCATTACATATCTATACATATAAAATTCAAAGTCCTGACTGACTGACTGAATGACTAATTTATATGTCAACGCATAGCCTAAACCGCTGATCCTAGAGACTAGACACTTGCAGTGTGTTCTTTGTGAAGTGTAGGTATCCACTAAGAAATGTTTTTTTGAAATTTCACTCCGAAGAGAGTGAAACTGGTGGTAGAATTATTTATGAAAAAATTTCTTCTTCATTTCCTATAGGTGACGCGGGCAGAAACTAGTACAATATACATCTATGATAGCGCTTCATTAAGTCGCAACTGAGCCTGCCAAGTTATAACATATTCCGGTACCGATTCATTACCATGCATAATGAGATGCAGTTCCTAAGTTAGTTTAACTTGTGCATTATGTTTTTGAATAAGAAGTGAAAATATCAGCTTTTTAATTTTAATTAATAGAATTTTCTTTTTCTGTGACGTTACACACATTATGCCAAAAAACCTACATGAAATTAAACGCGGAATAAAATTTATTCAATTTATTCATTGCGCCACTGTCGTGTAAAATTATGCCTACCCGCAATACGTCATATATTTTTTCAATATGTCAAAGTGGTGTATAAAAAAGCGTTCACCGTAAATTCCTCGTGCGAAACCAAATAACTGATAACCAAATAAAAAAAAATATTCGCCATTTTGTGCAACCGATCGGGGGCAATAAAAAAGTTCATGGGTTTTTTATATGCATAGGAAGTTCGGTTATGGATGAGTAACTTGGGTGTTTGTTTTCTTGAATGTGTTATTATCTCAGTTTTATTATCGAATTATTTAGGGAAATAGTAACCTTCACGCTGTTACATGGAAGTTTTTTTGCGGTTATGCGGTTTTGCGGCGGGAATGCTTAAAAGTAAAGGATAAATTGTAACGTGAAGGTTACTTGTCACGGTAGTAATATATCCCAGCTTTAGATAGGTTCGGGTTTAAGTCCTGTCTAAAATTAATTAAAAATTAATCTGTGGGTCTGATCAAGTCAACATTTTTTTATTTTATTTGCTAGTAATTTAAACTAACTACCCTATAATACTAAATACAATTTTTTGATCCCAGAGATCATTAAGTGGCAATCAAACTCCTAATTAACTACGCCTTAAATATGACGCCGGAAGAGTATAAACTCTTATCAAGATTTTTGGGGAAAATTCCTAATAGACAAAATATAAAAAGTAAATTATATATAAGTTGTATTAGTTCTATCACAGATTAAATAAGAAACTACACTATATAACTGCTCTTAACTTTCTTTTTACCCTCCTTTTCGTCTTTTACTTTTATGCTAACACAGAAAGGACACTGAGGAGACCCATCTCCCACTGCTGGGACATGGGTCTCCTCTCACAGGGAGAGAGTGCAGGCCATAATCCAATACACTAGTCAAGTGCGGGTTGGATGACGAATTCTCTCGAATTTTGTGATTCTGGAACATGTCTGGTTTCTTCATGAAGTTTTTCTTTCATTGTTAGTGTCAATTAAAAATAAAGATACGGTTCCAATGGATGCGGCAAACGGCAGACTGCAGTAGCGGACGAAAACAATTTTTTAACTTTGTTATTTTGACAATGGAGATTTTTTTTTTTGATGGGAGGGAAATGCCCTCGCACTTCCCTGCCACCACACCCGTGGTGGCTGGGAAGTGCGAGGGTATGTGGTTCCCTGCCACCACACCCGTGGTGGCTGGGAAGTGCGAGGGTATGTGGGACTCGAACCCACTAAACCCCCCCGTGAGCCCTCGTCCGCCGTACCGGGGGTGAGAAGGGTCACGACTGCAGTCCAGCCAACTCGCCCCCCGGACAATGGAGATCCACTTGAACCAACTTCAACTTCCGTTCGCCTCGCATTCTACAGCTTATTTCCCAAGCCAAGCGTTAAGTAATTAAGAAGTAAAGACCTCAATAATATATAGACCAGTCTTTGTTTGCAATGTTAAAAAAACTTTGATCAGCACACGACGCGAGTGAACACGACTCCATTAAAACAAGTTCAACTAAACTTCTTGCATTAATCTTGGTCGATTCAAATTTATCTTTGTTAAACCACTTTGTTAAATAAATTAAGCTCTGATGAAAACGAGAGTTTTGCGTTTGTGAGTGGCATACGAGCGTTTTTTGTCTCCACCCGGTGACGTTGTTCCGCCCGGTGACGCTGCCCGGCCGGTGACGCTTCCCACCCGGTGACACTACCCGCCCGGTGACGCTGCCCGCCCGGTGACGTTGTTCCGCCCGGTGACGCTGCTCACCCGGTGACGCTTCCCACCCGGTGACGCTGTTCCGCCGGGTGACGCTGCCCACCCGGTGATGTTGTCTGCCCGGTGACGCTGTCCGCCCGGTGACGCTTCTCGCCCAGTGACGCTATAAAGGTCGGTAGAGACCAATGAGAAACACTCATGAGAATTTTAATACAAAAAAATATTAATTTCAATTTCAATTCCACAATGTCATATCATTCAATTGAAAAGACGCCCTGAAGAGTTTCTTAATTTTCTAGGATAATACCATCCTATTTTTGCTTTGGTTTATTAGTTTTTCATTTATTTACTCATAGACTGAGACCGAGGTCAATATTACTTTCTGTCCCTTTCTGATGACGGAGCATTGACAGGGATGCTACTTTATAGAGTTCGGAAATCATTGCAAAAAACGCGCTCGTCTGCAACTGCCGGAACCACATTCTGCGTCAACACGATATCAGCAACTTCGTGAAATACGATATCCAAGATATCATCAATCGTGGCCTATTCAAAGTTTTCTATTCGATGAATTAATTTCCTTTATTTTGTTATAGAATATTTTTTTTTTCTTTGCACAAATACTTGTCCTGCCGCGGGAATCGAACCCGCCTCCTTCGGGTTATGAGCTGACCTGCTCAACTACCACATCACAGAGGCTGTGACCATAGATACCACCATAGGTAGTGTATTATTATGAATACCTACATTAGCCACTGCAAAGTTTATTTGGACCCACTATCATTATGCACCGTCATAATCATTTTTTAATAAAGCAAAATATCCTAAAGCATTAGAAAATAACTAAAATACTGACTATGGTATAATTACTAAAATTTAATGAACGTTGGATAAAAATAAGGTTGTAATAAACCGGCAAATAAAAATGTAAAAATTAACTCTCCATTCCCAAGCGTATACTAAAATGTAAAATTAATTAAATCAAAGTGTGTTTTTACATAGCCCCGCAAAACAACGTTGAGTGGCCATAAAAGTTTCCTCGCCTCTTCATAACTCATTCTAAAATGAAAGCATCGATGTTAGAATACAAGGATGGAGCGTGTTTTTATGTTTTATGAATCACGTGACGTGCTAGTCGTTCACTTGATGTTAAGCGTCATGTGCACTATTATCTACCTTTCCAAGATTTCTAGTCTATGAGATCAGGGGGGTGATCACGAAACTTTGATTGCGATGCAACTGGAGAAATTTCCATACTAACTATGCATACAAACTGCGTATTCAAACCGCCAAATCCACACCAATTAGTTTTTCTGTTGGTTGCAATCGAGTTACGTGATCGCCCAACAGGTCATAAAGTCTCATTCGCCCAGTATTAATTATCTTCAGCGCCACTCAAAATCCTTCTTTGAACAGAAGAAGGAAGAAGGGGTTTTTTTTATTTTATTCTGCTTTACCACAGACTTCTGGGTCCGTGCTCTTTTTTAAAATACTACTTACATATTGTTAGTTATGTTATTGTGTTATTATTATTTATTATATACAAGAGGAACTTATTTTTCCTATTTTTATATATTTTTTTATTTTTATCTTATTTATGGACACTAAATATATTGGGAGCATCCATTTGCATATTTGCGCATATACCACGAGCAGATCAGATCCCGCAAGCAGCAGCCGTTCACGAGCTTGACGCATGTGCCAGCCATCGCCTTCCTGGACCATTTTTGAGGGAAGATGACAATCCGACACATGACGTTGCCGCAAGAAGAAGCTTTTTAGTGAGCGTGAATGCTTCAGGTGTATACACAACATTAAATCTAATCATAATCAATAAAAAGGAAGAAGGGTGTGATTACAACCCTTCTTCCTTTTTAAAAGGAACACCCCCATATGAAATATCCACTACATCTAGTTTGGGCTGTGTACTTACGTTGTTTGACAGTCACTAAAGCCCAAAGCTTTTTTTTACTTCAAATTTGTCTAGCATTCACGCTCTCACTTGATGGGAAGTGATGATATCAGTTTGATCCCCATTAGTTGACAGCTACAAAATTGAAACCGTCACTTATTGAAATAAAAAAATAACAAAATTTATTTAATTACCTCGTTTTCTATAAAATTTGTAATAGATATATTGACAATCTATATTGAATCTAAAGCTAAACTATTTTTAAATAAAATAACCTAATTGTAGGCGAAACTCAGATGGCTGCCAATTCGAGAACGTAGAAGTGTCAGGATTCTTTGTTTGCTGTATTCCATTCTAAATGATCCAAACACTCCCGTGTACCTAAAGGAATTATTTAAATATCTTGGTGACACTCATGTGCGAGAGCTAAGATCGACGTCTAACCTCCTCCTGGCTCCTCCCATTCACCATACCGCTTTCCGTGACAAATCTTTTTCTGTTGTAGCTGTCAGGTTATGGAATTCCTTGCCTAAGGAATTAAAAATGATTACGTCTAAAGATGTGTTTAAAAAGCAAGTACGCAACTATTATGTTAAAAATTATTATGCCGAATAAAGCTCCAACTAATCATTATTGATAATAACCGTTGTTGATTCTCACAGCTATCATAATATAAACTCTTCAATCTCGACGTTATATAAGTATAGTAAGTTATATGTGTAAGTAATTTTATTCATTATAATTATGTAAGTAGGTATATTATATTATTTTTATATAATTAGGTATATTATACGTAATATATATATATATATATGTATATAATAATAATAATAAATATATATATATATATATATATATATATATTGTTAGAAATCCTAAGTGGTTTTAGTTTTAAAAAAATAACCTTACAATCAAGCTAAGAATATTTATTAAGATTTACTAAGAACCGACAATTATTAATAGCGTGATTTTATAAAACGTCCGTTGCCTCTGAGCGCTGCCCGAAAAGTGAGCCCGAGCCTTCTTCGTCGCTCGTATATATACTACGCCGCTTGCATCAGCTCCCGAAGTGAAGTATTTTGTAACAATATATTATTATTATTATATACATAGACGTTTATTATTCTAATATCAATTTTTACTGCACCGCTACCATTTCTTTTCCTGCACATCCAGATTGACTAGTAGATAATGCTTCATAGCATTAAGTCTTCTTTGTACATTATTTTGTGCTAAAGTATAAATAAATAAATAAAAGGGGTTAGAAATAAAACACAGAATTTAGATCACCTTTGGACTGTTTTCTATATAAATATTTTCAATAGTCATTGAATCTGATACAATCGAAGTCAAACTTTTATTCGTCCAATCGTCTGGAAACGCTACAGGGATCTTTTGACCGATACTTCTTCGGTAAATAATACAGGGCCCAAATCTCCAGAACTGTACTTGGAAACAGTTTGAAATGCACGCATTAACGTAGGTGACGTTATCCACAGCACAAACGGGGTAGTACACACGGGGGCAGTTGCAATCGGTCATATCTTGCAACTCTCTGAACCTCACTCGGTCGAAATTGTAAGGTTCTATTATACCGTACTTTTCTACAGCATCTCTGTACGTATAACGCCTGCTGATACGTTTATTTGTTGTTACTTTAATTACACCTGTAAAGAAATTGAAGGGTTGAGAATAAAAAGGGTTTAACTGTCAAATTGATAGTTTCCAGAAAATTGACTTTAAACTTCAACGGCTTCATTTTAATGTGTGAGAGTGCTTATAAGGTAATAAAAAAGGTTTACGTAAGTTTCAGTTGCTTGAAAATGTATTAATTCTATTTTAAAATACTAAATATAGCACGAATTCATACAATTACTGTAAAAATATAATATAATAAAATAAATATAATAATGATTTTATGTTAAGCGAACTGTATTCCTGTGACAGATAAACCGTTTTTAGACTCGAAATCTCGAGATTTAAGCCACATTTCGGTATTTTGAAAATGTATTATAGTAGATAATTTTACGCTGGATCCAACGATACCCATAAGTCATTTTGTGAAAAAAATCAGTTAAACCCTTTTTGTTCTCACCCCTTCAATTATGAGAGATATGATATCCAACAAATCTAAAATCTAATTAAACGAGGTCAAACAGAGCACGATTGGATAGTTTCCAACAAAAAAAAACTAATAGCTAAAAACAAAACTCGATCACGTCACTTTTCAAACAAAAAATAATCGAAACCAATTCATCCGTTTAAGACCTATGATGCCACAAACAGATACGCCAGTAAACTCACTTTTCAAACAAAAAGGTTGATAACACTTTTTAAACTTTCGCGACTTGAACTCATATTGTAAAGACATTAATCAAAATAATGTTTTGATAATTTTTGTATGCGAATGGACCCGTTTTATCTTTACAAAAAGGTCGATTTCGATACACGTTAAACTTATACCCATTCGTTTTTTTTTTTTGATGTCGCACTAATATACATGACGTCAAACCAAAGTGATTCCCGTAACGTATTGAATCTCACTTCTCAGTGACACACTAGCCTGATGTCGCCTATTATAGCACTAGCGTGTAACCTTCTAGTGGTGTTGCATTATTGTAGTACCGCATGTAATCACGGAATTTTGATTACAATGCAACATGAGTAATTTCATTCCTAATTCGAAAATTTTCATAGTAACTATACACATAAGATATGTTTTGAAACTGTCAAGTCCATTTTTATTTCTATCTTTTGCGTTCATATTACGTGATCACCCAGCTTATTCACCATACTGAGTTCCACCACAGTGCTGTCGCACAAAAGTGGATCGCACTTCCGAGTACCGCACTCTATCACTCTCAGTTAGAAAATCGTGAAAGCGTCAAAAAGGTCTCTACTACTAATACTACTAGAAAACATGACCGGTACGTACTCAAAAATAGTAATATGGCAACTTTTATCTTTATAAACTTCATTTTTATTTTGATCAACTCAATTATACATATTGAATCCAACCGCAACCAAGGTAACTACGAGTATGAAAGGAAATATGTAAGTAAGTAAGTAAGTATATTGGCTTATCGGTATAGTGCAGTTAAAGACTAATTAAGCATTGCTATTAAAATTTTATTGAACTATTTACATCCATCTCTACATGGATTTTATTATGGAAACGATTTTAAATTACTCAATCAGTTTTTGGTAAAAAGAGTTTTCTACTTTCTTTGAACCAACAAAATGATTTTAAGAATTTTTTTTTCAAGTAAGTTCAAACTTACGTGGCGATAAAATATACATGACAATTTAGTTAAACAATAAAAAAATTGTTGATAATCATTATAATCTTTTTTATAATACCATCGGTGATAAGTAAACAAGACCATCATCATCTTGAATGATGAAGTAAATTTAAATCAAAAATAAGGTACAAAGGCTTGTGCCTTATCCACCTGCTTATTAGTACGTAACGATATAATAATTTGATTTTTCAGTTATGGCCATCGTTGTGGTTAATATAAACGGAAGAACGGAAAAGTTTTCGCAATTCTATACGGAACGTACTTTTGAAATAGGTTCTCTAAAAAATCTTGGTAATAGCAATAAAAACAAAATGTATTGTGAAACCTGTCCGAGAATATATTTTCCTGTGTGTGGGACCGACAATCAGACTTACACAAACGAATGTATACTTTATTGTCTAAATCGGCTTGTACCAAAAAATGTAACCGTGAAAATGGTGAGACAGGGGCCATGCAAACTGTTCCCGGGTGATGAGGCATATTTTAAATAGACCGTTATGATTTGACACCTTCAAAGTTCATTTTTAATTGACTACCATGTTCACGTTTATTTGACTAGGGTCAATTCAGTTCAGCAACATAATTATGGTTGCTGGAGTTTGACAAACGGCATCGCACCGATTAACCAGTTGAATTTGACTAGGATCACTTTTAATCGAACTATTATAGTTACCCAGGGCCAAAAAAACCACGTTCACTTTTAAAATTGACCACGGTCTAATAAATTGGTTATAATATAACTGACCAGGGTGATATCAATTAACCAAGGTTATTTTCAAGCTTTTGTTCATCATATAAATATAAAACTATTATGATCATGTTTCATCGTGTTTTATTTTTAAAATTTCCTATTTTCTTTATTAAAAAGTCTTTGGTTACATATTTTGGAAACGGAATCTGAAAGCAAAGTCTGAAAATTAATTACATTAATGCAATTTAATGCTGCTAAACAGATTAGCATTAAATTAATTTAGACAATAATCTATCCAAGCAGAAAGAATTACTTAGGAGAAAGGAAGAGAAACTTCTCTTCTACAGAAGTTTCTAAAAAAAAGTATTCGAGATCAAGTCATGAAGGGTTTTAATGAAGAGCTTGCTAGGCCAAACGACAGCGCGTTGTAACACTTACAGCTATAGATTTTTCAATACCGAATGTTTCTGTAAGCTCATCCCGTCAGTGCCTCCGAGACATGTTCTTGAGCGACCCGGACGATCCTATAGCAGCTGCATTATCGGCTGCGCTAGGATCACCGGACCAGTTTAGTCTTTCTGGCTCAGGTACCGCTTTCGGTACCGATATAAGATACCAGCGTATTGCCTTCAATCAGACACCGACCCCGCCAGCAAGGTCTACGTACCCCTAGTAGGTTAGCTAGAACGGTCGCGACTTGCAACAGGGTCCACTTTTCCAGTGGACGTAGTCTTCTCGATCCTCATATCAAGGCAACGGCCCAAGCCCAGGCTCGCACGCCAGGGGTTCCCTTGAGTTAGTTGCCTCCCACTTTTGACGTGGAATTTGGGTGCCTTAAGCACCTGCCTTTCCACCCGGTGACACTGTAAATGTTGGTAGAGACCAAAATCGTTAGCCTGTAATTTTTTTTTCCTGTTAGTGTAGTGTTTTCAATGTAGAGATTTATGCACATCTAATCTATAAAAAAAATCACGACAATTGTTCTGCGTTTGCCTTTTATTCGTACCATAGTGGTTGACTATCAATTGATTTATATTATTATGCAATCTAGTCGCATCCGAACATCCTCTCTCTCTCTATCTCTATTTCTCTTTCTGACTGTCTCTTTTTGAATCATTTTTCCACAATTGGGTATATTAGCGTGTCTGTGTGTATAATTAAGGGCCTTATGTAATTGCAGTTTGGTCATAATTTTGATTTGGAAGCTTTTTTGCATTAGGAAACATTTTAGTTCTAAAGGTTATTAGATTTTTTATGGGCAGTACTTAATTTTCATTGCATGGCCTCTAATTAGTAGAACGGCTTGTAATAAAGGTTTAAAAATCACACAATACATTTTTAAATCCCAATCATCTAGCATGGAGTTCGGGAAAATTTACGAGTTAATTTTATGTAAGTATTGATTTTTATTTATTTTTAAAGAAAAACCTGACACCTTAGGTGCGCTGCCTATTTAAGTGGGCGGATACATTGGGTCCGACAGTATTTAGAAACTACTAGATAGTTACGTATCGGGAAGGCTGACTACAGCCGCGTCATAACGTGTGTACGGCTGTTGGTGCTGATATATCTACATAGTTATTATTAAATACTGGTCGGGCGGGGTCGGAATGTGTGTGCACTTGTTGGAAAATTTTCATCCAGCATGGTATATTATTACATTTTGTGAGTGTCAGCAGCGGTGAAACGTCTGGCTTTAATATCGCCAAAACCCGCTTGGCATAATCCGGGCGGCCTTCTTGAACATTTTTCTTGTTTTTGTTTTGGCTTTACACTTTTGTGTATTTAGCCAGTGTCAACTATTTAATAATTTCTTTAGATAAGTCAAAAGTCAAGTCAAGTCACAGTCCAAGTCATCATGCTAAGTCGTAAGAGTAAAATGTTGACAATTTTACTATGAGCTTCTATGGAGTTTTGGAAACAACACGAAAAGAAACATTTCACCATCAGGAAAACGAAAAAGATCGCGTCACCACATTGTATTATTGCATTGTATTATTGTAGTATTGTGTTAGTGCATAAAATTGGTGGCATATTACTCGTTGAGTGCTGGATTACAGGCATGAGTGTGTGAAAGTGGTATAATGATGGTAAAACGTTTCTTTTCGTGTTTTTTCCAAAACTACATACAAGCTTCTGGTAACGTTGCCAACACTTTACTAGGAGTATAACTTGACAAACTAGACTATGACTTTACTTAATGACTTGGACTGTGACTTGACACATAATATATATAATATTAATTAACTTGAGAAATTATCAGTTACTTGACACTAATACACAAAAGTGTGGAGCCAAAACAAAAAAAAAAAAAAACAAAAAAAAAACTGATTTTTTAAATTTATTTATCTAATTTCAGGTGCTGTTTCATCTGTCCTAATCCTAGCTATCGTTCAGTATGGGAACTTTTTTGGAAACGCAGAGGACCTAACTGCAAGACCAGTTGACCCTAGAACCTTCCAAGACTTTTACATGCGCGAGATTGTAGATGACTTACCGCCTCTAGAGTCTATACAAAACTGCACTCTGTGTCCAAGGATCTATTTACCGATTTGTGGATCGGACAATAGATCTTACACGAACATTTGCAAAATGAACTGTGCTAATTTAAAAAGGAAGGAGTTTAGAAAAGCTAAAGTGGCATATATGGGAATCTGCAGTCAGTACATAGACCCTTTCGATTATTGATATAATATAATTTATGTAACTAAAAATCTCTCTTTGTTTTTATTTCGTATAGTTTTAATAGATCTTGGTTTACGTAGCTTTTAAGCATATAATAATAATAGACATTTTATTTATAAATTTTTATTATGACAAATTGTGGGCAATAATGTGGGTAGCAAACTCGTTTAGGTTTTTACTGTACTTTAACAAAAGATAACCTTTTTTATGCTAATGAATGACGACGAGCTAGTCGTTCACCTGATATTAAGCGACATGGCCGCCCATAACAGAACAGTGAAACTCGGAACTCTATAATATAAAGTTTCGCGCGACACTGCACTGCGCTCCTGAGCCATCAGCACAGTCTGGTAATAAGATTACTTGACTGTGAAATCAGCTGGCCGATCACGTAATTCGATTGCAACACATATAAACACAAATTTGCATGGATTTGACAGTTTGAATACGCAGCTTATGCGCATAGTTAGTATGGAAATTTGCAATCACCCCCAGATTATAAAGTCTCATTTGCCCAGTAATTTCACTAGCTACAGTGCCCTTCAATCGGAACACAGTAGTGCTTGCACATTACTGCTTGGCGGGAGAATAACTGGCAAAGCGGTGGTACTTACCTAGACGAACTTTGCAGAAAAGCACTACCACCTAGTAAACCTACCACTTGTCAGATCTTGATCAACACTGTCTAAACTTTAGCGTTTTGAACTCACATGATAAATAAATAAAAAGTGGTTTTTGAGTTATCTTTAATAATACATATTGTGTTCTCATTGGGATTGAACTCGGTCAAAACCCTTTTATTGAAAAGAGTTATGTTGTGAATCGCAAGATGGAGTTTTGGCGGGAACGCGAAAAAGATTGCGTCACCGCATTGTATTATTTTCTAAAACTTGTGTTATTTTCAGTGTTAGTGCATAAAATTGGTGGCATTTTATTCGTTAAGTGCTGGATTACAGGCGTGAGTGTGGGAAAATGGTATAATGATGGTGAAACGTATCTTTTCGTGTTGTTTCCAAAACTCCATAGAAGATTCAAGTAAAGTTGCCACCACTTTACTAGGAGTATGACTTTGACTAGGCTATGACTTGACTATGACTTGACTTGATGACTTCGACTGTGACTTTACACATATTTGCGTGAAATATCAGTAACTTGATACATTATCAATTACTTGACACTGGCTAAATACACGGAGGTGTGGAGCCAAAACAATTAAAAAAAATGGCAAGATTGAAAATATTCATTTCTTTAAAAGTCAATACAAACACCTCTTCTAACTACTTCACGCATTGTAGCACCATCTCTGCACAGAAAATAGCAGATATTGAGATAAGTTCTATTATTTGTGGCGCAAATGGGAAAGTATACGGTGGGGCAGCTTCCGCATTTTCGAGCGGCATTGACTAGCGAAGGGTGGTTCAGCGGCAATAGATGTCTCGGCTCAGTATTAATAAAATATGGTCGCACTGGATGTTTTGCTGATAGTACACTATAAATAACCAATGCAAAAGGTAATGCGGCAACTGAAAAAAAGTTATTCTATATTTAAAAAAAGCTTTGTCCTGAGTAACCGATTGACTAACAGACAACGTAATAATAACAATAATAATAACGCCCAACGATCATATACACATCCTGGACCATAACTAGGATTCCCTGTGTCTAGGGACCCAGGAACTACGAGAACCGCGGTCCCACAACAACCAGACCCTTATTTTGCGCTTTCTTTCTGTGCAAAAATACTCGTCCTGCCTCGGACATCGAACCCGCCACCTCCGGGCTATTAACCGCCCTGTTCAACCACCACACCACGGAGGCGGTCATGACTAAATAGCGTTTGCAATCAATAAGACCCCGTTTTTTGAAATAACAGGTCTGGTTCAAAATTGACTTTTGACATTGACTATTGATTGAAATTGACTGGTCCGATAGCTCAGTTGGTAGTAACCCTGCCTTCTAAACTGCCTTGTAAACATTTGTGTGATGAACATAGGTGTTTGTTCTGTGTCTGGGTGTCATATTGTATTCTATGTGTGTATTTACAAACAAAAAAGTATCTAAGTATTGTATCAGTTATCTGGTTCCCATAGCACAAGCTTTGCTTAGTTTGGGGCTAGATGGCGTTGTGTGAGATGTCCACACATATTATTATTATTAAATTACGTCATAAAGTCGTGATGACTCCCATAATCTCAATGAAAAATTATGGTGTTCACATGAAATGTCGTCTTTGTTATTTTTCCGGTTTACTCCAAGATGTGTCAATAAACTTTGACAATGGAGACGCAGAGAACGTTTGGCGATGAAAGCTTAATATACTTTTGCGATTTTGCGGATTAATTCATGAATCTTCATTTATTTGTGTATTTTTTCTAATTTTTTTTCTATGGCTTCACTTTTAAGTTATCACACTAATATTATAAAAGCGAAAATTTGTATGTGTGTATGTATATGTGTATGTTTGTAACTCCTTCACGCTCAAAGGGCTGAATGGATTTGTATGAAATTTGGTACCAAGATAGGCTACATTTATCCCGAAAAAGTGAAATGCTCCCGTGGGATGAGCATTTGCTCAATCAATTAAATTATTAATAATTTAATTAACGTACTTTTTATCCGCGAGTGAAACCGCGGGGCGCAACTAGTAATCATATAAGACAGAGCTATCTATGGTTCAATTCTTTCAAGTTGTTCAGCTTATTTAAAATCGCTACTTTAATGGTAAGTGTTATAAAATTATACTTACGAAATAAACTTGCTCTACTTTGGTCTATAAACATTATAATTTAGTCGTTGAAAATAATTATCACAAGTGTATTTTGTATTATGATTGTTTGCGGTTATTAATTTTTCATTCAATTGTTTTTGTTTTCAAAACAAATATAGGTAAGTACAAACATGAAGGATTATCATTGAAATGGTAATTCTAACAAAACTGTTGATTTTCCTGTAATGGAGTAATCAAGCTAAACTATAATTAAAAAATAATGGTTGGCCATTTTAACGTTTTGTTTTATGTAAAAACCTTGATAATTTTAAAGAACTAGTTTTTACATGCGGCTTCATACATAGCAAAAAAAATGAGTAGTTATTTTTTACGTCAGTTAGAGTAATGGTAAATGTAAAGTATAGCGGTGCTCTTCTAACAAAGGGTAAATGAAAAAGATGGGGATAAATATTTCAATTTCATTTAGCTTTAGATATGTGATACAGAATTGACAACAAATGTTGTGTTGTTGTGATGTATGTTGTTTGTTTGATGTTTTGTTGTGTGTTTTATTTTGACCAAAAAGCTTATATTATAACACTGAACAATACATTGTGAACAACGCTGTGAAGCAAGTAAATGTGGTTTTAAATACATTCCTTATACTTTTCTTCTTCTGTTTTTCCTTATCTTCACTCGTAAGAAAGAGAAAAAAATATTGTTGTTTGTACAAGTCATTTAAGGCTACATTTCCTTGATCCAAAGCGTTTTTCGTAATACATTCTCCAAGAGCCTTGCTTATATTATATATTAGAGATTCATCCCTAAGAGCCATGCTGCACCTGGATTAGGAACTGGCTCACAAATGGGGCTTCCAGATCGAAATAACATATACTACATAAATCATAATATTATACATCGTCCCTGTCGCTTCACTAATTTTATTTAGTTTTGTTCTCTTGATAATAAATTTCCAAATTTTGTAAATTGTCAAAGTATTTCTTTAGGAATTTTCACCGAAATAATATCAAAGGTAATGAATAACTTAAAATTTCTCAAGAGAAAATATTCCAGACTTTAAAATGCTCCAACTAAAATTGGGTAAGCATATTTTAACCACAATAAACTTTATAGTGACGTCTAAAAAGCTTAATTTAATCAATGAAATGTTTTAGTGTCGATTACTCAAGTCGCTATAAGATATTATTTTTTTATTTCAAACTTGTGTAGCATTTGACCATGCTCTCACCTGATAGGAAGTGAAGATGCGATTGAAGGTGTAGCATGCTAGCCAAGTAAATACCTATTCGCTCTTTTCTTGAACATGCCTGGGTCATATTTTGCCGGAAACACAGACGCTGGCATTCCATTCCTTAGCCGTTCTAATTAAGAACGTCGAGTCAAATTGCTTGGTACGAATGGGTGGTATTTCGACCACGAAAGGATGGCGCTTAGCCGAGCGTCTAGTAGTCCGGTAGTGGAATGGTGATGGGAGAATGAGATCATGCAGTTCTTGAGCGCATTCACCGTGGTGTAATCTGTAAAAGACCGACAGACTTGCCACCTTACGTCGATGTGCTAGGCTCTGGAGCCTTTCACCAACCAAAGCGTCGTCGTCAATGACCAATCCAAATCATAGTCATTTAATCGTCGTACAGTCAGTAAGTTTTATGCTTCACAATTTCCGAAATTGCTCAATAATATTCAGTGTTAATTGGAAATTGGCTGAAAAGTTTTCTCATCACAACCCTTATTTGTCTATTAAAAGTCGTCAAACGTATAGCTCAGACTAGAAAAAAATAAGATAGATGGTACGTTCTGAACAAAGAATACGAAACCAACAATAATCAACATCCTATAATACCGTTATAGCCGCTGTGTACTCTCGGGATAATAATACTTCTTATAAAATTCCTTTAATTTCTTTGGAGTGGTAGTTGAGCAGGTCGGCTCAAAACCCGGAGGCGCCGGGTTCGATTCCCGTGGCAGGATAAGTATTTGTGCACAGAAAAAAAATGCAAATAAGTATTTGCAGTTTTTCCTGGGTCCCTTGACACAGGGAATCCTTGTAAGGGTCCAGGAACTATGTATGCGATCGTTGGGCGTTATTATTATTTTTATATTAGAATCGCGTTTGTATCGCTTGCAAACACAGGTTTTCAACAAACCTTAGAAAAGGAAGAGGTATTACTTTTATTGCTTGTTAGCTCCATCATATATGAACCGATTTCGAAAATTATTTTTCATATGGAAGGGCGTAATATTAGATTGGTCTTATAAAAATTTGTTTCACTAGTCAGTTTTTAGTTTTTGTTACCATTTTAGATTTGAGCGTATCGTTCTTAATTATGCTTTTTTGGTCTGAGCAATGAACGAGAAAAGTTTAGAACTGCGTTACGAATTGTTCCGACCTAAGGTTTCTGTCCTTCCTTACTAAAATTATAAACGCAAAAATTTGTATGGATTTTCGTGACAGACAACAGAAAACTACGAAATGGATTTTAAATAAACTTGTTATGCTATTTGCATTATACGTAGCCTACAAACGTACGTATTATAAGTAACCTACGTCTGTAGATTGTGGGTTCGATTCCCACCGAGGACAAACATTTCTGTAATGAACATCGATGTTTATTCTGTGTCTGGGTGTTATATTGTATTCTAGGTACCTAGGTACCTACAAACAAAAGTATCACAATATTCTATCAGTTATTTTGCTTTCATAGTACAAGCTTTGCTTTTCACACGCACATTTATTTATTTTATTTGAAACCAGTACAAACAGAGAATATTTCTATTAAAAAGAACAGTTATGGACTAAAAAATAATACATTTGCCCTGACTGACAACAGTGACGCCTTCGTTGCCAGTTTCGCACTCCATCTGACACTGGTTGAAGTAAGACTTGTTGTTTGACGCGCACACTGGGTCGTATATCTCTGAGCAGATGCACTGGTTCGGATGGGTGATCGTTGGAGAACCGCCTTCGCTTGCTGTCATATTATTAGTATATTGGTAATCTCTGTCACTGTAACAAAGTCATGATTATTCGTTTTTTTTGTATCACATTGTTTCACAGCTTGCCAGCTTTTTGGGTACGTTTCCCGCAGAAGGTGATCTAAATTCTGTGTTATATTTATACGATAAATTACTCATTTTAAATTTTTTTTCCTTATTCCTAGAGTACCGTCAAGGTAGGCACTCTAATTGAATTGTACAATGTAGGCATAGATATTTGGCTAATAAGCAATTTTAATCTAACTTCTAAAAACATTAAAAATTAAATATAGTGACTGGCTCGATAGCTTAGTTGGTAGCAACCCTGCCTTCTGAACTGTGAGTTGTGTGTATTTACAAACAAAAAGTATCTAAGTATTGTATCAGTTATCTGAATCCCATAATACAAGCTTTGCTTAGTTTGGGGCTAGATGGCGTTGTGTGAAATGTCACATATTATTATTATTATTTAGTTTATATAGGAATGAATGTGTCCATAATTCAGTATGAATGTATACTAAAAACATGAAGAGTGATGACAATACTTGTCCTGCCGCGGGAATCTAACCCGCCGCCTCCAGTTTGTGAGCTCAGCCAACACACCACATTTATTAAAGAAATTCTATAATACAAATTGTTACCGTAATTTAATGGGAGGATAATGCGAACAACTTAGCACTAGTGATTTGGCTCTACTATCATGCGAACAGCCAAAGAGTGGAACGCTTTATCGGCGTCCGTATTTCCCGGTAACTACAACCTTGGAGTCTTCAAATCGAGGGTGAACAAGTATCTTCTAGGCAAGCGTGCTACATCCTAGACCGTATCGTTACTTACCATCAGGTGCGATAGTGGTCAAACGCAAGCCTAACAATAAAAAAATAAAAAAACTAGCAAGCATCTGCACTGTACATATCGTATATCTATATACCGTACCTTCCACCACCGTATGGCACACCTTCAGGATGCGATGAAACCATATGAACTTGGAAAGTATACACGATGCATAAAATTAAATCTGTAAAAAACGTTGAAAATTCAGTTATTGCGGCTCACGTTTCACTGGTGGCTCTGGTCTATCATCATCAGCGTCAGTATCTCAATCATCAGTCCACCGCTGAACATAGACCTCCTCCATAAAACGCGACTTTGAGCGGCTGTTTGCCAGTATATTCATCACGCTTAGCAGGCGTCTTGGTCTTGGTATTCTAATGAACTAAAGTTTCTAGAGGTCCTAAGCATGCACTTATGCCCTCTATGCAATGCATTTATATGTCACAGAGGAATATATGCAAAATTAAGAGCTGATAAACTTTATTAAAGACGGTTATAAGTGATTAAAGAAACAATAGTTTACAATATCAATCTATAAAGTCTCTTGCTAATCCAATGTTTTTGTAATTAATCAAAACAACTTTTGCCAAAAAATTTTTTAAATATTTTATTAACCACAAAAAATGCTATTTGTAAAAACTTATTAATCCTTAACTTAAGCCTATTCAATTTAAAACTTTGTCAGATTATGTAACTTTTAATCACTTTACTCACAAAAGGTGCGGAACTTAATAGATGCCATATCTGCGATACTTTCAAAACGATAATGAATCGTAAACGCGTCGGAATCAGTTTTGTAACGGCTGCCTTATGTCGATCCGTCACATCATTTAGCCACGCCAGTTATCTGTCACACGCTTACAATTAGTAGAAAATGTTAATTAAACATCAATAAATTTGAAAATACATGCGATAGTTTGATAAAATACCATGGTGGAGTTCACTGAACACTTTGCACGTTCATTCATAAATCAAGTTAGCGAGTAGTGATATTAGGATAGCTTCTAATTGTGAGGTATATATTTCCACTGTTCTTATATGAATTGGTAACTGACTCTCGAGTGAATCCACCAAAAACAATGTTCTGAAAGATTTTATGCCAGCTAGGTACAAAAATGTGGGTATTCCTGAGCACTAGAGCACAAATTTTAAAAGCATTCATTTTAATAAGAAGTAAGAAAAAAAGAAAAAAAAAATACATTTACTCAGGATATCACACAACATAACATTATTACATACAATATGAACATAGAATAGATCGTACAAAATGTACTGTTACGTGACGTCAAAATATAGGTCTCGAATCAGCGTGTAATCAAGGTCATAAGACCTTAATAACTGATGTTCAGTCGGAACCTATCATCATAATTCTCATCACTATTCCTACAATAATCATTTACTTACGTACTTATGTACTTGAGTGGACACGATAATATTAGGCTGTGTTTCTTACTTTCTTATCAATCTTCTAAGATTTGCCTCTAAGAAATGCACCAAATCCATCATTCAAAACATCCGCATCTCTGCAGAAGACTCGCAGTAAAGCACCGAACATTCATCTCAATCCATTGAATTTGGAGCCTTGTGTTCGAAAGATCGATCGTGAAATGAGAGAACCGATTTATAATAAAATACTTGGGAGAAGTGCAATAAATCTAGTAAGGAAACTATTGCAGTGCCTACTAGGTAATCGTGTGATCGGAAAATATCGATAAAACGATGGCGACGCAGTTATTGTTGGTGTCCTACTCTGATGCGAAACACTAAGGTGCGATTCACTACTCTGTGACTCTATGGTTTGACATTACACCAGTGCGACAACTGTACGATAGATAGATAGATAGATAGATAGATGAACTCTTTATTGTACACACCAAATAATAAAAAATACAAAGAAAAGAAAACAATCAATTATATAAAGTGTAACAATGGGCGACCTTATCGCTAAAAGCGATCTCTTCCAGGCAACCTTTAGATGGAGAGAATTTGACGAAGTGGTAAAGGACGGGGTGCACATAACTATTTCGTTCATATGAAGGACATAATTATAATTATAATACTTAACTTCTTAAAATATAGAAGAGATATAGATAAATATAGATATGTAGACAGGAACGGGTTTGTGGGTAGGTAGGTTGCAACCTATATAACACTATAGGCCTTCAGCATGTCCGCACCGCGCCGTGTCTGGAACAAGAATGATCCGCAGTACACCGAGCGCTCCTTTTTTATAGCCAGACAGGTAGGGGCGCCATGACAGTTGCCGGTGCTCGATCGCTGTGCATAGAGTTTATAACTGGACGTAGCCGCCGTCACGGCCATACTGACGTGCGTACGTCCTCGTACGCTTAGCTTCACTTTGTACCTGGTGAGGGACATAAGTATCAGTATCATTGCTCGTACATCCTGACAATTAAATTGAGTTAAACTTGGAGCCAAAGTCAAAAGATCAGGTTTCAATTTGATTAATCAAAAGCATTTTAACCTGCCAGTCATTGTCAGGGTTAACCCTTCAGGACCATTAGTATCCCTTCATTTATAAAAAATGGACCGAATAATGCTAACCGGATAGATATCCCTTTAACAACCAAAAATCACCATTCCTACATTTTTTTTAATGGACCAATTAGTGCTAGACCGGATAGATATCCCTTTAGCAACCAACATTTTTTTATGGACCATTAGTGCTAGTCCGGATAGATTATCCCTTTAGCATTCAGACACATTTTTCTTGTCATCATTTTTACATTCTCTTTTTTTTCTCGAAAAAAAACGAATCGTTACTTTTTTTCCATTTTTTTTTTTCACTGGTTTGGGTTAACCCTGCAACTAAATTTGATATTAGTGTCACCCGCCGTCACGTCATCATTCACATCACGTCTCGTCACGTTTCGCGTTGCTTGAAGAGTGATGTAGAAATGGGCAATCCCACTTCTGATGTAGACAGGAACGGGTTTGTGGGTAGGTAGGTTGCAACCTATATAACACTATAGGCCTTCAGCATGTCCGCACCGCGCCGTGTCTGGAACAAGAATGATCCGCAGTACACCGAGCGCTCCTTTTTTATAGCCAGACAGGTAGGGGCGCCATGACAGTTGCCGGTGCTCGATCGCTGTGCATAGAGTTTATAACTGGACGTAGCCGCCGTCAGATACATATATTTTTCCACTGTTCTTATATGAAGTGGTGATTGGCTCTCGAATGAAGCTACCAAAAACAATGTTCTGAAAGATTTTATGCCAGCTAGGTACAAAAATGTGGGTATTCCTGAGCACTAGAGCACAAATTTTGAAAGCATTCATTTTAATAAGAAGAAAGAAAAAAAGAAAAAAAAAATACATTTACCCTGAGTAAATGTATTTTTTTCTTTTTTTCATTTCATTCATTTTTTTCATCACACAACATAACATTATTACATACAATATGAAAATAGAATAGATCGTACAAAATGTACTGTTAAGTGACGTCATAATATAGGTCTCGAATCAGCATGTAATCAAGGTCATAAGACCTTAATAACTGATTTTCAGTCGGATCCTATCATCATAACTTCACGAACATCAAGACAAATAATCACCATAACTATTCCTACAATAATCATTTACTTACGTACTTACGTACTTGAGCGGACACGATAATATTAGGCTGTGTTTCTTAGTTTCTTATCAATCTTCTAATATTTGCCTCTATGAAATGCATCAAATCAACAACTGTACGATACCACTTTAGTGCGACATTAAATAAATAAATAATATGTGTGGACATCTCACACAATACCATCTAGCCCCAAACTAAGCAAAGCTTGTACTATGGGAACCAGATAACTGATACAATACTTAGTCAAACTTTCACTTCGCAGGAAACAGTTTTTAAAAAGACACAAAAATTATTAAAACTAATTTATTTCAATGTCCGATACATTGGAGAGCTTAAAACGAACTGACGCAATAATCATTAGGGCGATCCGTCGAGACGGCTTGTCAGCAGTCATGCATTCCTGACACCGCCAGACGGCCGGTGCAACTCAGCGGTTTCAACGCCTACGCGTTGATGGCAACAAAGTCTTGCCTACTATCGGAATGCATAACTCCTCCCATCGCAGTTTCGAAATTATCGGGTGAATCATTTTGGTGATTGATCCGAAAATTTCGAGCATAATACACGAATTTCTTAAAATATAACAAAACAACTATTATTAGAAGTACATATAAAAGCAGTGTTCCAATGCTGATAACCTTCACGTTTATGACACTTTCATTTTCACTTCGGTTTACACTAACACTATCACTTTTCGTTAACACATGAGACAGTAGTTGGAGGTTGGTCAGGTCTACTCCATCCAGGTTTACAGGGCGAGGTTCTGGCGATGATGTCGTCAACAGCTGTATTTCAGGAAGGTTTATGATTGGTAAGGCAGGTGTAGAAAGTTTCCCTACGTTACCTTGGTGTCTTTTCAATGTAACTCCTTTTATCTGCATTTCACAGTCATCATCAGCTGTGATTATGTATGTTCCTCGTACGTGGTGATGAGTTATTTCGTTGTCGCAGTCTTTAATAATTGTCAGGGTACCTTTAGTGTAAAGCATCCATCTATCTCTTTGTATCTTCTCTATTTTCACATCATCAAATTCCACCGGGATTGTTCGGCACTCAGTGGTGTTAGCAGCAAATTTCATCAGTTCAATGACACAGGTATCCTTTATAAATAAGGGTGAGTAGTCTTCATCACACAAGAATAATGAATCATCGATCTCTCTGCAGGGGTGGAGTAGCGACACAGTTTTCAACCCTTTCATTAAAAGGTAAGGATATTTGGGCAATACCAAGGAAGTTTGGTTGTAGGAATTAGTGACTGGTATGGGAAGGATTCTGTAATATGTGTATTTATCAACTTCAACTAAGGGTATGTCCATTATAAACGTTATTTGATTTTCCTTTGAATAAACCTTCAATTCAATACATTGTTCTAGTTTTAAAATATTCTCGAACGTTACAGGGAATGCAAGTCTATTCTTAAGTTCAATAATTTTTAATAATGATAACAATTCATTAGTATCTATCATAGATTGATGCAATGTTCCTAACTTGCTAAATGCTACAGCTGTTTCTATTTCATCCAGTCTGATATAGAGCGTTTCGAAATTATCCAAAAAGAGATTATATATGTAAATTAATTTAAATTTATCTAAGGATGATTTGGTATCATTCAATTGTTGTCTGATCTCCAAAACTTCTTTTTCCAACTGGATAAAATTATATTTTGTTGAATTTAAAACGTTCACAAAGGATTCCATCATCTCAGCGACCACTGTCATTTTCCTATTAACCGCGTTCTGGCTTGTCTTAACATCCCTAATCACCATATCGTATCTTACGGCGTCGTCATTATCTAAATTACCAGTGATAATTTTTATAAGAGAACCGAGAGGGTTTAGAATCCCACGTTTCGATCTTTTTGATGGTAAGAGCTGATTTAACTTTTCTATTGTCATATTTTGAATATAGTCAGCTTGCATTTTTATGTCATAAATATCAGGTTCAATTAATTTCCTGTTAACATACTTGTTTACGTGTGCATTTAGATCGGCGTAACGGTTGCTATTAAATTCTAAGTCCTCTCGTATCAAACTTAAATCTAGAATCTTAACTAATGTCCACTTATCGTTACTAACAAAGGCTTGTCCTTCCTTTATTGGAAGTATGCCAGGATTTCGTTCAATTGGTTGAAGTAGAAGGCCCGGGGTCTTGGGCACGAACATCAGGAGCAGCACGAATCTGTGAAGGGCGTTTTATGTCCTTAATAGGAGCCTTGGTGTCGTGTCCATGAAACTTTACTGGTACTATATTCCTAGACGGCTGCCCTATAACCTGAGCCTTTTCGTAACGAGCTTTGTCTTTACTTCTCCTAACATTTACACCTTTAATGAATACGGTATCTCCCGGTTTTATGTCAAATTCCTTTTCGCCTCCACGTTTCTCTATGATCTTTTCTTTACGGTTTATAGCTTTATTAGTCAAGTGTTCGTATAGATATTTAGTTCGGTTTTTATGATCTTGTAGGAGCTTTTGTGTGTAACTTTTGTTAAATTCAACATCAAATGTACTTAACGAGTCAGTGTGGCCAAACACAACTTCGAAAGGTGTGAACCCGGTTGTAGAGTGTATCGTTTGGTTGTAAGCCATGATCGCGTACGTCATTACGGAAGCAGCGTCAGTTATTTTATGCTCATATTTAGCTAGGCGGTATATTTCTAACAGGGTGGAGTGGAGACGTTCAATAAGTCCCATGGAATTGGGATTGTGTGGGGTGCCGATGTGCAGGTCAATCTTGTAAAAGTCTAAGGTCTCTTTCATAAGGGTGTTGTTGAATTCGGTTCCAGAGTCTGAGCTTACTTTTCGCGGAACCCCGTACATAGAAAAATATTTAATGAGAGCTCTTATTACCTCGGGCGTGGATTTATTGTTAATTTCGATTGCTTGACCAAGTTTACTAAAGGCATCAATAATAGTTTGATATGATCGGCCTTCTAATGTAAAAATATCTATAAAAATCTCTTGGAATGGTCTGTCTTGGGTTTGTGTAAGTTGTAATTCTGGTTTTAATGGTTTTCGTCCATATTTCATGGCTTTGCAGGCTTCACAAGAATTTATTATAGTTGCTACAGTCAGATCCATGTTATTCCAGAAATACGAACGTTTTAAATGTGTCACTGTTTCTTTTATGCCTCTGTGGCATGTTTTACCAATATGGTATTTCATCACAACATCTCGCTGCTCGCTTTCATCCTCCATATACACTACTCTTCGCTTACACTCATACAATCTTACTGTACCCTTTTTAAATAACTTAATGTTCGCTTCTGCAAATTGTTTTCGGTGTAATTCGTCTTCAAAATATATAAAATGCTTAATTTTAGGTTTTATATATTCTTTCAGGAAGTCTTTTACTAGATCTGGTCTATTCAGGGGTAAGTGGACCTCTAAAATTCTCTGTTTTGGCCTTGACAAATCTTTTACAGTTATTTCATCCCTATACCACGTATGGATAAGTATTTGATTGGGCTTTGTATCTATTGCCTCGTCTAAGATAGGAATACCATCTGTATCAATATCGTACGCAGAATGTTCTGTGAATGTTTTCTGAGGGCTTTCAGATGCTGACATTGTACTACTTGTAGAAGATGACGCGGATATGGTTTGTTCAGTATCTGACAAGTCAATGGTTTTCTCTACGTCTGATAAGAGAACGGTTTTCTCCGAATCTGATGAAACCTCAGCAGAAGCCTCAGCGGAAGCCTCAACTACGTCACTTGTTTCTGGCCTATCTTGTAACCTTTCTATTTCTCTCACTAACTCTGTAAGGTGTTCTTGTAGACGCTCTTCCCTATCTACGTTAACCTGCATGGAACCTTCGTTGTCTCTTTCTAGTGCGTTGACTTTCAAACGGGAAAGTGCATCTGCAACACAATTTTGCTTACCATTTTTGTACACTATGTCATAGTCAAATTCTGATAGGCGTAATTTCCACCTAGTTAGTTTGCTGTTAGGTTCTTTAATCGAGTTTAACCATGCCAGGGGTCTATGATCGGTATAAATGGTGAACTTCCTACCATACAAGTATGGCCTAAAAGTTTTGACGGCCCAGACAATTGCCAGAAGTTCCTTTTCTATTGTACTATATCGGGTCTCAGCATCATTAAGGGTCCTACTGGCATAGGCTATCGGTTTGTCTGCTCCAATGGGGCCCTGAGAGAGCACTGCTCCTAGCGCAAAGTTTGAAGCGTCGGTGGTAAGCACGAAAGGCTCTGAAAAATTGGGGAATCGTAAAACTGGGGCGTTAACTAAAAGTTCTTTACACCGTTCAAAAGCGGATATATATTCGTCAGTCATTTCAATTTTGTTCCTTTTCTTTAGACAGCTTGTGAGTGGCTGAGTTACCTTGGCAAAATCTTTAATGAACTTACGATAGTAGCCTACCAAGCCCAGAAAACTTTTAATTTCGGTGGCTGTTTTCGGAATCGGGAAATTTAAAACCGCCTGAATCTTATCATCGTTGGGCTTGAGCCCTTCTTTGGTTATCATGTGACCTAAATATAACACTTCCTTCCTGAAAAATTCACACTTATCCAAAGTTACCTTCAAATTCGTTTCTCTCAATCGGTCAAATACCATGCGCAACTTCTCCTCATGTTCTTGCAAACTTGACGAGTAAATGATAATATCGTCCAAATAAACTAGACAATGCAATCCCTGTAGGCCTCTTAGCACGTTGTCCATAGCACGCTGGAACGTTGCTGGGGCAGTCTTAAGTCCGAAGGGCATACGAGTGAATTCGAAGTGCCCTGATTGCGTTGTGAACGCCGTTTTGTGCCTATCCTCTTCCTCAACCTCTATTTGATGAAAGCCGCTCGCCAAATCTATCGTGCTGAAGTAAACGGATTTACCCAGCTTATCGAATAGGTCTGATATATTAGGCAAAGGATATCTGTCATCCGTGGTTATCTCATTCAGTCGCCTATAGTCTATTACCATCCGATATTTTCTTTCACCAGTTGCATCCAGTTTCTTTGGGACCAAATGAACCGGCGCACTCCAGGGGGAATGTGATTCTCGTATAACGTCGCTATCAAGAAGTTTATCGATTTGATTTTGTATTTCAGCGTTTTGTGCTGGTGGATGTCTGTACGGCCTAACATATATAGGATCTTCATTTTTCGTCCTGATCTGATGCTTTACACGATTAGTGAACGTAAGTGGTATACCTTCACAGTAGAAGATATCTCGATATTCATAGCACAACTTCGTAATACATTCACGCTCTTCTTCATTCGTATGGTCTAATCGTAATTTTTTCAAATTTTCTTTCAGTAACTCATCCACTTCACATTCATTCATGTCTCTTGTTACGTTTACTACACATTCTTTCTGTTCATACTTGTCCACTTTAAGGGGCTTAGAGAGCGTCAATGTTACTCTATCCTCTGATAAGTTCTGTATTACTGTGTATGCGTATGAATCGACACATTTTACAATAGCACTCGGCATTCTAACTCCACGACCAAAATCAGCATAACCCAAAATAGCATCTCCATTCTCTAAGTTAGTCGGTACTCGAACACGCATGTCTGACCTTGGCTCTAGAGTTAACTCATATGGTGGGTTATATATAATTGGAATATCTGTATTTCGTGTGTGCAAAACCTGATGTTTCATGTCTATCAAGGCACCTAATTGTTTTAAAAGATCTGACCCTATCAGCCCATCGTACTTACTATCAACGTCATAGACATAAAATTTGTGTTTGGCTGTGCTTTTGAATGTTTTCAAAAGTGGTATGTATATGGATTCATCATGTTGGCTACGAGCATGTGTACTTATGACTTCGAAAGGTTCGTGTATTTTGTAATCGGCAAAATACTCATCTGCCTTGGCAGGGCTAATAAATGATCTTGTACTTCCGGTGTCTATCATGAAACGAGCTTTAATTTCTGGAATTTCTATGTATGGGAGTTTTGAAAGTGAGTCACAATTTATAGTGATTACTTCGGGCGGATACTGGAGGCCTGTACACGAAAATTTTCGATAGCACTAGGCTCTTGGTAATTACAAATTTCGTCTGTCTCGTCATAATTTTGGTATTGTGGTACGTCTAAATTATGTGTGTAGTTATCATCGCAGTAAGCGAACTCTTGATCATAGCATTGATCAGGCGATGCTTCAACAAGTTCATTATTATAGAATAAATTATCATTTTCTGCCGAAGCGCTTATCATATTTTGTTTCAACGGGCGAGCTGTGCGCATAGAGACATCGGTATTCCCAATCGGTTTTATATTTTGGTTGGGAATTCCAAATTTAAAGTTCTGTTGAGGTTGACCAAAGCCTGGTGGCGCTTGTCTAGCGAAGTTATTATTAAACGGTGGCCTAAAGCCTTGACCTTGATTAGGAGGAATACCAAAGCTGAAATTAGGTGGTTGTCTCGGCATGCCAAATCTGAAATTCTGAGGGCCAGGGTTCTGGCTGAATCTAAATCCGCTATTATTTGGTTGGTTCTGGATACCAAACCTGTGACCTTGAGGCTGCTGTGGTATGCCAAATTTAAAATTCTGACTGGGCGTTTGGTTGGCAAACTTATTTTGATGAACTTGGGGGCTGCCAAATTTAAAGTTAGCAGTAGGGTTCGGTAGTAAAGCAGGGTTAAGCATTGGCTGCACCCTCAACGCCTGAGGACCAGGGTTTTGGCGTAATTTATTTTTTGCATTATACTGATTCATAAAATTAACCTCTTCAGTCACGATACTCAGCGCTGTTTCTAAATTACCGCATTGTTTAAGCCGCACTATACGAATCAAATCTTCGGTGAGATTGTATAAGAATACGTTTAAGGCCATATTATTATACACTATCATTTTAGCACACTTTACGCCTTCATCAGTAAGTAAATTGACCTTTGCGAATAATGTACTACGGGTCTGCTGTATACGATGGCAAAAATCGATATAAGACTCGCCAGGTTTTATTTTCATTTGTTCTAGCTCGATAGCTATGCACTCCTCAGAGCGAGGGTCGCCGAAATGTTGGATCAGAACATCTCGAAGAACATCCCAGGAGTTGATGTCTTCACGCTCACTTAAGAGAGTCGCAGCTCTTCCACTAAGTCTACTTGTAATCGCATGAAATACATAAGCCTGTTGCACAGTACTCGTAACTTCTGAGAACGCATGATAAATATACTGAGCTTTCTTAAGGAATAAGTTTAACAAACCCTGATCACCGTCAAACTTAGGTATAATACACAATAAATCTTTAGGTATTATTCTAACTTGCTCCATTTTAATAAAATTATATTCACTGCGATAGTAATACACTTAATAATAAAACTATAAGTATTATAACGACGAAGCTGGTACGTTATAAAAGAAAATCAAATAACGATTATTTGGCTCTAACCAACAAAAATAAATGGGAACTGAGAGGAATGTGAAAAGGTTTACTCACAGTGCGCTCGAACTCATCCTTCTGCTGGGGTTAGACAGGTTTCCTTGAAGATGTCGACGATATTTCTTTGGTTCGTGGATATCCGCGAAAGTGCTAAACGGCACGGCAAATCACTGTGACACAAACTGATTTCGGAGTTTTTCGGTGTGGCAGCAGCTACTGCGCGCGAATATCCTACCGGCTGCGCCAGTCAAACTTTCACTTCGCAGGAAACAGTTTTTAAAAAGACACAAAAATTATTAAAACTAATTTATTTCAATGTCCGATACATTGGAGAGCTTAAAACGAACTGACGCAATAATCATTAGGGCGATCCGTCGAGACGGCTTGTCAGCAGTCATGCATTCCTGACACCGCCAGACGGCCGGTGCAACTCAGCGGTTTCAACGCCTACGCGTTGATGGCAACAAAGTCTTGCCTACTATCGGAATGCATAACTACTTAGATACTTTTTTTTGTTTGTAAATACACATATAGATTACAATACACCAGTTCGGCAACTGTACGATACCACTTTAGTGCTACATTACACTAGTGCGACCTATATTGTTTATACCGATGAGTTATTTCACAAAGCTGGGAAAAAAGTAACACTCGCGTGCGCATGTTTTTCAGTTTCTTTCACTAGTACATACCATGAATGGTCCTAGCGAAGCAGAATTGTACATATAAATAAAACGAGTGTGCTTTTAACCTGAAGTAAAACTTCTTTAGTTTAGCTCCGTCTATCGGCCGGTATAACTTTGCCATTTTGACAATTGTAGTTGTCATTTTACAGCACATACCAACATAATAATACAATTTTTTAAATTTGTTAAATTGTCAAATGGAGATCTACTTGAATCAACTCCCACTTCCGTTCGCGTCGCAATTCCCAAGTTAAGCGAGTGTTAAGAAGGTTTGCTTCAAAAAATAATTTTGCGGGTTCAAAAAATGAAGTTGTCCTTCTGGATAATAGAACGTTTACACTTATTCTATGTCACAAACCTTTCCGTCGCTGACAGTGACACATTGTTAGACTCATGACGAACAAAGACACAACTTTCTAGAAATTTCAGGGGTTGCCAATTTTGATAACTTTCCTAAGTTATAACTAAATTCTGAACATGAAAGGAGTAGTAGAGATAAGCTATCCGGCCATTTTGTGTTTGGCCTATCCGGCTTTTCTACCTATTTAACTATCCACAAAAATCTATAAAATTCTTGTATTAAGGAGTAAAAATAACTTATTGGCAATGCTTTTCATCGTATATATAAATATAATAGGTCTTTACCTATGAAATTGCCGTATTGCAGTACAGACTTTTTCAAACAAAAAAAAGTTTTGATTGGCTATGAATTCTAAATTCAAATTAATTTTGTTTTAAAAATATGACATTCTATTTACAATATAAGTCTTTTGTTTATTGATTAGCGTTGTATTTTCAATACATTTCAAAATTTTTCCTCATAATGGATACTTAGAAATTTCGTGTAATTATGGAATATGAGTTCCGTCGTGGCACCAACGCGGCACAAACGACACGTAACAACAACGACGTTTACGGAGAGAACTGTACAAACGAACGTACAACCCGTTATTGGTTTGCTCGGTTCCGTTCTGGGAATTTTGACTTGAAAAATGAACCTCGTGGTCGTCCGGAAACTTTGGTCAACAATGATGAATTAAAGGCGATTGTGGAAGCTGATGCATCTCAATCTACAGCTGAGCTGGCAGCAGCTTTTGATGTTAGCATCAAAACAATATTGGTCCATTTGCGACAGATTGGCAAGATAAAAAAGCTTGATAGATGGGTGCCCCACGAACTTAACGATCGCCAGCGCAACGTACGCGTCGAGACTTGCCTTGCGCTGCTTAACAGGCACAGAAATGAAGGAATTTTGAACCGAATTGTTACGTACGACGAAAAATGGATTCTTTTTGACAATCGAAAGCGCTCAGCAAGTTGGTTAGATCCTGGTTCGGTACCAAAGCAATGTGCAAAACGAAAAATGACCCCTAGAAAGGTGATGGTCACAGTTCGGTGGTCTAGTGCTGGTGTGATTCATCATAGCTTTTTACAAAACGGCGAGAGCATTACTGCAGATGTGTACATTGAAGAACTGACCACAATGATGGCGAAACTCGCACGTCTGCAACCAGCTTTGGTCAATCGGTCGTCTCCACTGCTACTTCACGACAACGCGCGACCCCATACTGCACAACAGACCGTCTCTAAGCTGCATGAGTTGGGTTTGGAAGCTCTCCCTCATCCGCCATACTCACCAGATCTTGCACCTACCGACTAGTACTTTTTCCAAAATTTGGACAACTTTTTGGCGGGAAAAAAATTCAATTCCCGAGAGGCAGTACAAAACGCCTTTGAAGACTTTGTTGTCTCCCGTCCTGCTGATTTTTTTAAGAAGGGCATCCATAAACTGCCGCAGCGTTGGCAAAGATGCATTGATTGCAGGGGTGATTACTTTGAATAAAATAAATAAATAAGTTCGAAAAAAAAATACTTTAACTTTTTTCAAACAAAACGGCAATTTCATAGGTAAAGACCAATAATAATATATCTTGTTGTATGTATATTCTTGTAAATTTTATTTTATTTCTGTACGTGAGTGTTGTGTAAATGTTTTTCTTTCTTCTTCCTTTCTTTCTTTATAAAAAATCAGCTTTTTATATAAAATTTTGACTGAAGTGGTTATTAAGTTTCACAATCTTTAAAAACGTTACAATACGACAAAAAAATGTCTTTTTCGGTCGAGTTCGCTTAACGTGACAAATAATACAAAACTACAACGAATTTATTAGTAAAAATTGTATTATCTCAAACTTCAGTGAAGTTAATCCGGCATATGGCAAGTTATCCGGATAAAACTGCTGATGTTTCTTACACGTATTTTGGTTCGAATAAATTTGTACACATAAAGAATATTGATTGAATTACAGCATTACTGGATATAATAATACGAATACCTTAGAAAGAAAATAATTTAAAAAGAAAGATTCGCTATAATTATTATATTTACGATGTATAATTATTAACCACACGTTACATATGTGCTTTAGACCACAGAACTGAAGTAAAACTTCTTTAATTTAGCTCCACCTATCGGCCGGCCATCTTAAAATTGTACATTTTTTTTATGTTAGGGAATGACGTGACGAGCTAGCCGTTCGCCTGATGTTAAACGACACGGCTGCCCATATCAGCTGCAGTGTCACTCCAAACTCTAAAGTGTAGACAAGACAAGTGACACTGCACTGCGCACGTCATCCTGAGACATCAGCACAATCTAGTAATCTAGTATTACTAAACTGTGAGATCAGATCATAAAGTCTCATTTGTCCAGAAATTTCACTAGCTACAGTGTCCTTCAAACCGGAACACAGCAGTGCTTGCGCACTGCAATAACTGGCAAAGCGGTGGTACCTACCTAGACGAACTTTGCAGTAAAGTCCTACCACCTAGTATATATAGTATAGTATAGTAGTACATTGTCATTTACTAATACTTAATACTAATACTACTTAATACTAAATACTAATTACTAATAATACAAATTTTTAACTTTGTTATGTTGACAATGGAGATATACGTGAACCAACTTCAACTTCCGATCGCCTCGCATTCACCAGCTTACCTATGCCCCAAGTCAAGCGTGGGTTTTGGCGGGAAAGCGAAAAAGATCGCGTCGCCGCATTGTATTATTTTCCAAAACTTGTGTTATTTTCAGTGTTAGTGCATAAAATTGGTGGCTTTTTATTCGTTAAGTGCTGAATTACAGGCACGAGTGTGGGAAAGTGGTATGATGATGGTGAAACGATCCTTTTCGTTTTGTTTCCAAAACTCCATAGAAGCTTCTGGTAAAGTTGCCACCACTTTACTAGGAGTATGACTTGACTAGAATAGACTATGACATAACTTGATGACTTGGACTGTGACTTCACACATTATATGATATTAATTAACTTGAGATATTATCAATTACTTGACACTGGCTAAATACACAAAAGTGTAGAGCCAAAACCAAACAAAAAAAAAAGTCAAGCGTGTCTAAAGAAGTTTTACTTTAAAAAGTGAATTACATATTAATACTCATGACACACTGAACATGTAACGTATCTCTCAAATTAGTCAAAGGGCAAAGTAAACATGATAAAATATTCCAGTAGTAGGATTTTTTGGTTTATTTGATTGCTCTCATTTACATGCCTTTGATTTCGTTTGCGTGTTTACTTACTATAATGAAATGTATGAATACGATAAAAATATTACCTTTGTGGGTTATAATTAATTTGAATAATGAGTAAACTGATTCGATCACAGTTTATCCATAACATCAATGCGTTTTTGTTGTTGTTTTGTTTTATAATAAAACAATTATAATAAGATAATAACGGGAGTTTTGGCGGGCAAGCGAAAAAGATTGCGTCACCGCATTGTATTATTTTCCAAAACTTGTGTTATTTTCAGTGTTAGTGCATAAAATTGGTGGCATTCTATTCGTTAAGTGCTGGACTACAGGCGTGAGTGTGGGAAAATGGTATAATGATGGTGAAACGTTTCTTTTCGTGTTGTTTCCAAAACTCCATAGAAGCTTCAAGTAAAGTTGCCACCACTTTACTAGGAGTATGACTTTGACTAGACTATAACTTGACTATGACTTGACTTGATGACTTCAACTATGACTTGACACATATTTGCGTGAAATATCATTAACTTGATAAATTATCAATTACTTGACACTGGCTAAATACACAAAAGTGTGGAGACATAACATTAAAAAAATATATACATATAATAACGCCCAACCATCACATACATAGATTCTAGACCCTAACTATGATTCTCTGTCTCTAGGTACCCAAGATCTACGAGGACCATGGTTCCACAACACCCAGACTCAGAACAAGTATTTGCGCATTTTTTTTCTGTGCACACTTGTCCTGCTGCGGGAATTAAACCCGCTGCCTCCGGGCTATGAGCCGACCTCCTCAACCACCACACGACAGAGGCAGGCAGAGGATAACATTTCAAAAAGATGGTTTAAAAACAGAAGACTGTAAGGTACCAAATAAGACTTGGGCTAAATTAAAATAGGACAAAAACCAAATGAAACTTAGACAAATAAGACTTGGATTATTTGCGACTTACTTTTTCGTATTTGCACATAATAGTACCTACTTATTATAAAAGTTTTTGTGAATGGTATTGTGTGTGTACATTTTGGTCAATTTTTTTTTTTATTAGAATACAAATCGTCTTTTTCCTTTTTTAAATGAGGGAATGACGTGACGATCTAACCGTTTGCTATCATATCAGTTGCAGTGTCATTCGGAACTCAAAAGTACAGAGTTTCGTGTGAAACTGCACTGCGCACGTCATCCTCAGACATCAGCACAGTCTGGTAATAAGATTACTAGACTGTGAGATTAGATCATAAAGTCTTATTTGCCCAGTAATTTCACTAACTACAGTGCCCTCCAAACCGGAACACAGCAGTACTTACGCACTACTGCTTGACGGCAGAATAACTGGCAAAGCGGTGGTACCTAAGCCTAGACGAACTTTGCCGAAAAGTCCTACAACCTAGTAAAATTTGTTTATTAACAAAGTTATTTTAAATTAAATATTTTTGTTTGTTCATAGAGATAGCGTGTGTTTGACAGGTAGTCGTAATTCAAAAGGGTTTTTATTAGTTTATTTTGAGATATGTGAAGTTTTTTTTAAATAATGTTTCAAAAGAAATACATAGTAACTAAAATTTTATTTCGTTCTATTTGTATTCTGTATTTTTCATCTCTTTATTTACAATTCGTTTGTGAGGACGTCGAAACGACTGGCGGTGACGGCGTGTCTCGTTAGCAGATACACACGTTTTGTAGAATACGAAGACCTTTTGTAGAATACCTACTCCACTCTAGAATCTTACGTCACTCTAGAAATTTGGTACTAAAATCCCTTCCGTAAATCCCCATCGAAAGGGATAGGATGGAAATATGAATATCAAAGGAGATTTATAAAATTTAAGAAAAAATTACAATTTTTTTTTTGATTGATTGATTTATTTGCCAAAAACTTAGCCTTATACACTGTGAAAGTAGTAAATCTTATACAAATATTACAATATTACACTACAATTTTACACAATGCAAAGAAATAGAAAGTGGCGGCACAAACAATTTTTGCCGAAGCAATATGATACTTTATAATTCCAGTGTTCTACCCATACTGCCTTTTAGAGACCTCCAACTCCGAACTAAGTGAAAACTTGTATTTCAGAGTACAGAGAACTCTTAAGGCAGGGGGCAACTAGACCAAGCATTATTGTTGTTCCCATTACAATATTTTGACGAGTGAATAAAGATTATAATACGGCTAGAACTTACGATAGAGACTTATGTGTAAGTTGACATACAACTAACGACAAAAGTGTGTCTCCTACTAAAAGGTGCCCTGTTAAGGTAATTATATACCTGTATATAGAGCATCATACAGTTTTTTTTTATAATTAAAAAAATGAAAATTTCACTGTCGCGCTTTTTTTTTCATAAGTAGTAGAACTAATAATACCTTAATATTGCTATTATCACTAAATTATTTATGTGTATTTAGTGTGCGTGCTGGGTTGTATGTTTCTGATCGTGTGTGAAGTTTACTATGTATGTATGGTTTGTATGTGTATGCCAATGGAAGAATATGCGTGTATTGTTTTGTAGTGGTGCTGAGAGTGAGAGGATGAAGATAATTAATTTATACGAACAAGAAAATGTATGTTACGGTTGTATGTATCAATGACTGTTATTATGTCACTTATTTTTAAAAATCAAACTGAATTAAAGCTTCAGTTTCTACATAGTTTAGGCCTAGGAGCCAGCTTGTAACTTTAGTTTTAGTCTCATATTTAGACAGAGGAAATATGCAAAGATATTTATTGACTCTGTTGTATAATTGATTGCCTATGATCGGGAAGAGGCGGCCATAGAAGCTGGTGCGATGTCTATCCACAACACAAACTATATCATTCCTACGCTTTTTTGCAGGCTCATTTGCGTTGTAAGGTATCAATGGATGTTTACGGATTATTGTTTGAAGAATAAAGAGCCGTCTGACTGAAAGAACTTTGGTATCTAAGTATAGGGCAGTAGTTGGGTATCGAAATGGTTTTTTGAACATAACTTTTAATATAGGCTCTTTCGATTTGCAGCATTTTAGTTTTGGGCGTGCCTCCCCAAACTGAAATACAGTATCGGATTATTGACTCACATAGCGAAAAATATACTAATTTTAGTGTCTTCTGGTCGGTTGAGCTTCTCAGTTTTTTGAAAATGTATATCAGCTTCCTGATCCAAGAGGTTAAAGCTAATTATCTGAGAGTGCCAGTTTAGGAGTTCGTCAACATATACTCCAAGATATTTTATCTGTTCACGATATGGTATTGCAGAGACAATCTTTCGCATCAAGGTCGGAACAAGTGTGAGCCTTGATTTGATATAAATCACGAGAAGGCAACAAGACTATTAATAAAATTAAATATAAACAGTACCTTTACTAATCACACTTCACACTAATATTATAAAGGCGAAAGTTTTTATGTGTATCGTACATAATTTTTAAAACTTCTTCTCTTCGTTTTTGGGTTTTTAGTGATAATTCTGCAAATGTCAAGTAAATAATTTTTGTACGATTATGTCATGTCAGTCTTTTTTTGTCAGTCGAAATGCCACAGCAAAATGGTGGATATTTTACTGAAGCCTTCAAGAGAAAATGAAAAGGCGTGGTTTAAAAACTTGGAACCATTTTTCAACACTCGTGCACGTTCGCTTAACGGATAATAATCCACCCTTATCACACATTAAAATTTAAAAAACCGGTTAAATAAAATATTCAAAATTCACAACCGCCATATTCAGATTTTTTCAACGACCTCCCTTTAAAACAATAACAGTTCGCAATATCTTCGACAGATGTACGGGCGCCTCGTAATATTAATTTACAATTTTTTTTATTGCCTTTTATTTTCCGCCTCTTCGTAACCACATCCTCATCGCATCATCTACAAATTTATCTACACACGCTTTAAACTTATAACACCTCTCATTCGAAGTTAATAAAAAAAAAGCAGAAATATCATTGACCCTCTTTTTCTCAAATTCAAAGGAATCAACAAATCCTGACACAAAAGCTTATCATTCATCTCAACATTTTCCATCATCGCTCCAAGTATCAAAGATAAACGGGTAATGAGCCTCCTAAATCCGGTCGGTCATTACCGATCGTAGCCGGATCGGACCGTAAAATGCAGCAGCAATTTATCACCTCAATAACTCAGGATTACCATTTCTGAAGTTTTTACTCCAAGGGTCGAATTGTTGACCCGAGACTTGCTGCTCCATGCGTTTGTGGGATGGGGGACTTTTTTCATAACTGAGGTAGATCTATCCAAATAATATTCATTGGATCTATTAGTGAAGAAAATAAACATTAAGAAAATAATGTAATGTAAAATTTACTTGTAATGCAAATCAATGATATGTCACGCAGATGTGTGTCAAGTCACAGTTCAAGTCATCTAGTCAAGTCATAAGTCTAGTCTAAGTCATACCCCTACTATAGTGGTGGCAATTTTACTAGAAGTTTCTATGGAGTTTTGGAAACAACATGAAAGGAAACGTTTCACCATCATTATACCACTTTCCTACACTCATGCCTGTAATCCAGCACTTAGCGAATAGAATGCTACCAATTTTATGCACTAACACTGAAAATAACACAAGTTTTGGAAAATAATACAATGCGGTGACGCAATCTTTTTCGTTTTCCCGCCAAAACTCTTCACGCAAATATTCAAAAGCTAAATTCAAAAGCAGTGGTCCACAGACAATATAATCGTACATATAGAGTTTGGTTTGGAGCACACAAAAAGGTTTTTATAGAAATCATTACATACCCTACCGAATAGTTCAACATTTTAAATTAGTAACAGTGTTTTTCAAGTAAAGCCTCTTTACGCACTCTTGACTTGGGGAGTAAGCTGACGAGGCGAACGGAAGTTGAAAGTTGTTGGTTAACATAGATTTCCATTGTCAACATAACAAAGTTAAAAATTTGTATTATTATGTTGCTATGTCCGATAAAATGATAATTTACAATTGTCAAGATGGCGACATTAACATTAAACAAAGCTAAAACAAAGTTATACAGGCCGATAGATGGAGCTAAAGAAGTTTTACTTCAGTCGTGTGGTCTAAAGCACACTCGTTTTCTTAATTTGATAATTTGTTTATCTGACTGGCAATCACACTAAAAAACCTAAACCAATTTGCATGCGATCATTTTACAAAATTTAGTGTTTCTAAAATGGTTAAATTCCAAGTCCGCGTAGAGATCTGATTTTTTCATAAACGTTGGTCATCCTACCAGGGAGTAATAATTCCAGAGGTCGCAAATGATAGACCCCTGGTGCGCTACATTTGTTTTTGCTCGCGTCGGTTGAATCCACTGAAACTTTATAACGAATCTTAGACCTTTGTTTCTGAATGCCTTTGCAAATTGGTTGGGTTATTTTTTAATAATGTTCTAATTTATTTCATTTTCGATTGCTAGTATTTTTTCTGATACTGCATACACGTTATAACAAGAAAATATAATTTTTAAAATATGTTGTATATATCTTGCGTTAAGCGATAAAATATAGCAGTCATTATTTTACTCGCAAACAAACGTTAAAATAATGCATTAAATTTTTAAACGTACAAAGCTTATGCTAAATTATAACGCGTTATAAAAAGCAGATATAAAAAGCCGTTATACTCAAATTAATCGCGTACTGAGTTGCAAATGGTTATCGTTTTCGCGTATTAGCCGTAATTTTGAGCGCAAAATCGCATGTTATCATCGCATATTTTAGTTCTTTCGTAAGCGTAATAACATCACAACTTTATTTACAACGTGTTCAAATTCATTAATTAGCGTTTCGAGAACAGCTGAATAAATTACAGTAGATATTTCTCACTGTTACACTTTTTTGTCGGGGTTTTAGCGGGAAAGCGAAAAAGATCGTGTCACTGCATTGTATTATTTTCCAAAACTAGTGTTATTTTCAGTGTTAGTGCATAAAATTGGTGGCATTCTATTCGTTAAGTGCTGGATTACAGGAGTGAGTGTGGGGAAATTGAATAATGATGGTGAAACGTTTCTTTTCGTGTTGTTTCCAAAACTCCATAGAAGCTTCAAGTAAAGTTGCCACCACTTTACAAGGAGTATGACTTTGACTAGACTATGACTTGACTTGACACATATTTGCGTGAAAAATCATTAACTTGATAAATTATCAATTACTTGACACTGGCTAAATATACAAAAGTGTGGAGCCAAAACATAAAAAATTTTTTTTTATCAAACTTTCCATAAGACTCTTATTTTTTTATGTGAGTATAGGCCAGTGTGGGTAGTGCCCCAAACTAAGCAAAGCTAACCAGATAACTGATAGAATACTTATAATTTTTGGTGTAAATATATAGAATACAATTTAACACCCAGACACAGAACAAACCTCGATGTTCATCACGTAAATGTTAGTACTGGGTGGAAACCGAACCCACAACCTACAGTTCAGACGGCGAGGTTCACTACCGATTATTGAGCTATTGGGTCAGTCAATATTAATTGAATTTAATTTTACCATAAAACATTTTCTGTTTGTTTGTTTATATTTGTTTGATTGAATGTGAGGCTTTTACACCAAAACTGCTCAACATATTTGGATGAAAAACATCACAATGCTTCCTTACACTCCCGAGATCCACATAGCATACTTTTTATCCCGGAAAGCTTACAGCTCCCGAGGGAAACTGGATAAATTTCGGGATAACCGTAGGCACCCGTAAGTAATTATAATAAAACTGAGACTGAATATTATTACAAGTCCTAAAAAGTTACTGAATATTCACTAATATAGGTATGAATTAAAAGTTTTTCACTGCGAATCTAATAAAAAGACTTTACTCGTTCTTGTTAAAATATTTTTTTAGGGTCTCTTTTTTTAACACTTTTATTTTAATTAGTACGTAAAATGTCCAATGAGTGTAAAAGGAAGACACGTTGGAGGCATCATTGCTGAAAGATGCTGAGATTCGTAGCACACTAGAACGTGACAATTAATTTCTTTAATCTTCTTAATTTCTTATTGGACCAAAGAAATATATTATATTAAACGAGCTTCTGCCCGCAGCTTCGCCCGCGGCGTGGCCTATGAGAAAATAATTCAACCACCCATTTCACGCTCTTAAGGGTGGAATTTCGAAAAATCTTTTCTTAGCGGATGCCTACGTCATAACATCTACCTACATGCCAAATTTCAGCCCGATCCGTCTAGTGGTTTGGGCTGTGCGTTGATAGATCACTATGTCATTCAGTCAGTCAGTCAGTCACCTTTGAATTACATATATTTAGAAGTGAAGATTAAGAATAAAAACAAATGAAACAGCGTGGTTAAATAAAAAGTACTATAAAAAAACTTCAATTAACTCAATTAATGGTATTACCAAAAAACCTTGGTAATACCATTAAAATTAACTCGATTAATGGTAAATATGATTTAAAAATAATTATAATCCAACAAAAATCTAAATTATTATATTTAGTCGGTTTTATTGTGCTGGTTATTTTTATTTGTGCTACTCTGTTGCAAACAGTCATGTCTAACGCATCTTTTAGTTTTATTCGTCAGTGGATGCATATAAAATAGAATATTTGAACATGAAAACTTTGTCGATAAGCTCTTTATTGTGTTTGAAACTGCGAATACTTGGAGCAGAACAAATTAAGTTTGTTAGATTACATGCAGGAGTTATTAGCCGTAGCAAACTAAGTTCTTAGTCGCCTTGAATAATGCGTAATTTGTAAACGAACTGGAACTAATTTCACTGATTTCCAATTTAATTTATGTTTTCATGATTAATGCCCACAAAAATAATTGTTATTTTTTCTATAAATAAATAAATAATAACGCCTAACAATCACATATAGTCATAGTTCTTGGAACCTAACTAGGATTCCCTGTGTCTAGGGACCCAGGAACTATGAGGACCAACTGTAATATATATGTATGTGTCTTTATAAACGAATGACATATTTTATTTCAACTTATATTTTTGAATTTAAAATTTATCACGCACGCTTGATTTGGGAGGTAAGCTGGTGAATGCGTGTCGAGGCGAACGAAGTTGAAACTGTTGGTAAACGTAGATCTTAATTGTAGAAGAAATTTCCATACCATGCACATAAACTGCGTATTCAAACTGTATTTCAAACAAATTAACTTCTATTGTTTGCATTTAACTTATGTAATCGCCAACCTGATCTCACAGTCTTTTAGTGATCTATTACCAGACTGTGCTCAGGATGTCACGCAGTGCAGTGTCACGCGAAACTTTATATTTTAGAGTTCCGAGTGACACAAAACTGCTTAACATCAGGTGAACAAATAGCTCGTCACGTTATTAAAAAAATATTTAACCCGGAAAATATAAAGCGAGAGTGATACAGTCTTCGATAGATCTTGAAACTTTGACCACAAGCCAGTTTCACAGCCGGGAACATGCCGGAACACATATTTGCTTGAGTCGGCGTTACCAAATATTTGTCTAGCCTTCTTGTTTGTTAGAGCAATGGTCTTGCCATACCAAACTATTCTGGTATTAGATTCGTACTTGTGGACGTAATACTATGAATATTATAAATATTGATATTTGACTGGCCCGATAGCTCAGTTGGTAGTGACCCTGCCTTCTGAACTGCGGGTTGTGGGTTCGATTCCCACGCAGGACAAACATTTGTGTGATGAACATCGATGTTTGTTCTGTGTCTAGGTGTTATATTGTATTCTATGTATGTATTTACAAACAAAAAGTATCTAAGTATTGTATCAGTTATCTGGTTCCCATAGTACAAGCTTTGCTTAGTTTTGGGCTAGATGGCGTTGTGTGAGATGTCCACACATATTATTATTATTATTTGGTAGTTTTTTTTTACCACGGCTAATTGTCTTTATTTTCTAAATACTTCAATGATATAATAACTAATACTAAAAACTACCTACTACTACTACTATTATAAAAAAAAAACATTTGGACTATATACTGGCCGCGATGACCTATAGACAGTCCAAATGCTCGAACCCACTACCAGTAGGTAGCGTACCCAACATGCTGGCAGCATTGCCCCGTTGAATTGCAATGCTGATTCGTTGTTTCAAATAAGTGCCAGCATTTTACAAATATTGAAATCTATTACATGCTATGATTTTTGAAATAAAACTTCTTAACGCACGATTAACTTGGGGAGTAATAATACTATTAATAAATGTGGACATTTCACACAGCGCCATCTAGCCCCAAACTAAGCAAAACTTGTACAAGAACCAGATAACTGATACAATACTTAGATACTTTTTTTGTTTGTAAATACATACATAGAATACAAAGCTGGTGAATGCGTGACGAGACCGTTACGGAAATTAATCGGGCGAGGCGAAATTAAGGTGAGAGAGATATATAAGGTAATGAAGATAGAAAGAGAGAGAGTTACGTTTCGTATAGAAGTTTTACTTCATTCGTGTGGTCTAAAGCAAACTCGTTTTTTAAAAAAGATTTAGGTACTTAAGGAGAGAGTGGGTCAGACCTAACATGGGTTAGGTCGATTAGCGCCATAGACTAGAGTAATGAACATAAAAATAAATAATAAATAATAACGCCCAGCGATCATATACTAGATCCTGGACCCTAACTAGAATCCCTTTTTTCTAGGGACCCAGGAACTACGAGGACCATGGTCCCAGAACACCCACACACAACATGTATTTGTTTTTTTTTTGTGCACAAATACTTGTCCTGCAGCGGGAATCGAACCCACCGCCGGGTTATGAGCTGACCTGCTACCACCACATCACAGAGGCTATCAAAGAATACTAGGCGTTAACCACTCAGCCCGGGGTTATCCATAAATAGGAGACTACCATTTAAATAAATCTCTTTGTTAACTGACAGCGTGTCTCTTGTTTTACCGCTCAGTTATTTTCCACAAACGTTAGTACAGTTTAATCACGACGAGAGAAGATTTCATTTGAAAAGTTTATCGTTTTATGGTAGGAAGAGTTTTGTGTACTTATGAGATTATGTGTACGCTTCTAGAAAGGAAGTAAACTAATTTAATAAACTCAATTTAAACGCATGAGCTTATTCCTTTTATTCTTTATTTTTTAAAAGTAATTGGGTACTGTGTTGTTGTGTGGTGGTGTTGTGGGTGTCATATTGTATTCTATGTATGTATTTACAAACAAAAAGTATCTAAGTATTGTATCAGTTATCTGGTTCCCATAGTACAAGCTTTGCTTAGTTTGGGGCTAGATGGCGTTGTGTGAAATGTCCACACATATTATTATTATTTATTATTACTGTAGTAACATCTATATCTACTAGGTGGTAGGACTTTTCTGCAAAGTTCGTCTAGGTAGGTACCACCGTTTTGCCAGTTATTCTGCCGCCAAGCAGTAGTGTGCAAGCACGACTGTGTTCCGGTTCGAAGGGCACTGTAGCTAGTGAAATACTGAGCAAATGAGACTTTATGATCTGATCTCACAGTCGAGTAATATTATTACCAGACTGTGCTGATGTCTCAGGATGATGGGCGCAGTGCAATCACGCAAAACTTTATATTGGAGTTCCGAGTGACATTGTTCTGTTATGGGCGGCCGTGTCGCGGCCGCTTTATTAGTGATCAACAAAAAAAATAGCAAAAATACTTGTCCTCAGTCTGGGGGTTGTGGGACCATGGTCTTCGTAGCTCTTCTGTCCCTAGACACGGAATCCTAGTTAGGGTCCAGGATCTATGTATGTCTATGTATGGGCGTTATTATTATTATAATGACCACTGCGCGCTAACCATTTCAATATCGTCCAGTTATTTATTCACAAATGCAAACTTCGATTATATTCTTCGTCAATTGATAGCACTAATATTCATTTGGCGTAGTTATATGGATCGTAATGATATAAAATAAATATTCTTTGTTCAGACTGAGTCCGCATTGCGGAGGGCGGGCTGTCTTTGCCACAATTTATAAGAATTAAAACCTTAGCGGTTACGTTTTGGTATCCACAGTAAAGTTCAGGTACAGATGGTAAAGTTGTTCACAATTTTTGAAGTAAAACTTTAAGCACGCTTGCCTTGGGAGGAAACTGGTGAATGCGTAACGAGGCGAACGGAAGTTGAAAATTGTTGGTTCAATAAGATCTCCATTGCCAATACAACAAAGCTAAAAATTATTTGAAATTTGTTTTATTATGTTGGTATTTCCGGTAAAATGACAATTTACAATTATCAAGATGGCGACATTAACATTAAATAAAGCAAAAACAAAGTTATAGATGGAGCTTTACTAAAGAAGTTTTACTTCAGTCCTGTGGTCCAAAACGCACTTGTTTTTTTGCCTAAAATTTTGTCTATCACATCACACTAATATTATAAAGGCGAAAGTTTGTATGTGTGTATATGTGTTTGTGTGTATGTTTGTTACTCCTTCACGCTCAAACGGCTGAATGGATTTGGATGAAATTCGGTACCAAGATAACTTATACACTGGATTAACATATAGGTTACATTTTATCCCGGAAAAGTGAAATTTTCTAGTGGGATGAGCAAATAATTAAAATGCTTTTTATCCGCGGGTGAAACCGCGGGGGGCAACTAGTACTCACGATAGTTTTCAAACTGTTAATTTATATTAATTTAGTTATCTCTTTCACAATCAGATCATTATGTTTACCTACTGACTTTCCACTGTGCCATCGTCTCTGAACCGGGTGATACGCACAGATGAGCCCGCCTTAAATTATAAAGGATATTTGATTAATTTAACTCCGCACTCGTAAAACTCTTCGGTTTTAACAGACAAAATCTTTGCTACAACGCTCCTTTATTTAGTGGCGTGCGAGATAAATCTTATCTTTACATATGCGAATGAATTCTTAGCTACATTTCTGCTCCGAATATGCAGAGTTAGGTACTCTAATTTGATTCTTAAAACCACAAGGCTACTGCTGAAAATAGAGTGAACGATAGAGCATTCCAACTTTTTATACCTAGGTATAAATTAATAATACAATAACGTCCAACGATCACATACATCCTAGACCCTAACTAGGATTTCCTGTGTCTAGGGACCCAGGAACTAAAAAGACCATGGTCCCATAACACCCAGACTAAAAAAAAGTGTTTGTGCTTTTGCAGAAAAACTTATGCGGCCGCGAGAATCGAACCCGCCGCCTCCGGGTTATGAGCCGACCTGCTAAACCACCACACCACAGAGGCTGCCGTAAATTAAAAAAGAATTTTCTAGAAGCGTACCACCAAGTGACGATCTTGACGAGTAAGTCACACATCAACAGCTGGAAAATTTCCACTGCTGGGCACAGGCCTCCCCCATCTAACGCCGCTTTGGACGCTTATCATAAGGGGGATTTTCCATAATCACAATTGGCAGTTGGCTTAGTGAATGCAGGAAATTTTAATGTACCAAGCAAAATGCTGCAGTCTGGTCCCAATATATTCCTTTTACACTCTTACGGCACCCACGGGACGGGACGGGGATGTCCTATTCGTAAACCACAAGGCTTGAGTGAGTACTTAGTCCCAAATCAGAAGTAAAACATGGCTAGTTACGTGCCTTGGAAGAGACTCATATTGAGAAATAGACTAGTGAAATATTAATAATAATAACGCCCAACGATCACATACACAGATCCCGGATCCAAACTAGGATTCCCTGTGTCTAGAGACCCAGGACCATGGTCCCACAACACCTAGACTCGGAACAAATATTTGCGCTTTTTATGCACAAATACTTGCCCTGCTGTGGAAATCGAACCCGCCACCGGGTTATGAGATGACCTGCTCAACCACCACACCACGGAGGCTGTCAATACAAATCAAAATAACAAAATAATTACCCTAAGAATTAAAGAGCTGTATTAGTCCCGGTTTAGGAAAAGCAAAGTCTTTTCGAAGAGATGTGATAAAAATATATATAGACGTAATTTTTTTAAATAATAATTTTAAAAAATTACACGGTAAGACTATTATATTATTGGTTGAATTGAGCCGCGTGCCGCTGGACCAGTTAATAAACTTTCTAATGAAGTACCTATTTCTCTATAACATTGACAATATTCAATAGGTACCTTCCACATCTGCCCCTTCCCGTAATACATTACAGTAAAGCTAGCACTCACACTTTATGGTAAGTGGCAGGGTCAGATTGCGGTTGACTTTCATAATCGTAAGTAAAACGGTAAACGACACTATGGAATATGGGAGATATATTTATGGGGACCCAGGACCTTCGGTAAGCTTCGATAGCACATTTACATATAGTTAGAGAATGACTTTGATCAAGACATGAATACAGAATATTCTAATCAGGTCTTTTCGGTTATGATTTACATTTGTGAAGATGAATTAAAATGGGAAAGATGAGATCCTGAGATAGCTGGTTGCAGTCATGTCAAATGATGCTTATACCAAAATGTGTGTTTACCACTTGAGTAGGGATATACTGATATATTGGCTCATAGCCCAGAGGCGGCGGGTTCGATACCCGTGCCAGGACAAGTGCACAGAAAAAAGTAGTACGTAGTTCCTAGGTCCCTAGACACAAGGAATCTTAGTTAGGATCCAGGATCTATGTATGTGATCGCGGGGGTTTTTATGGTTATTATTATTGTATTGTTTCATCATAATCTGGAAGACGTCCATGGCTTAACATATTCCTCCCCCATAGAGCGCCATTTCGAGCTTTCCTCTTGAAGCTTTTGACCAGAGTCATCGGAATCATTTGATTGTCAAAGTACTCTTGAAAGTCTTCAAGATATAGGTATACTGCATGTTCTTTAATATTTATAAAGGTTTAAAAGCATCTTCATGATGCAAGGCGATGAATGTGAATGCAACGCGAGTGTGCTTTACTTATTCTATATTATTTACTGTATTTTCCTTTTAAAACCGCAGCTCAACTCTTCCAGAGCGGCACGCTAATCTTGCTATTTGTCGCGTCGCCGGGCGACATTGTAAATAAATTGAAGCAGGAAGCAACTGCAGTAAATGCAGTATACAACTTGGAAATAATGGTTGTAGAGTACTCTGGAATAGTTGTTTCCGACTTGGAAGAACTGTACTGCTGACACAAACTTTGTAGTCTACGAAGTACTGCTTTTTATGACCACTCTCATATTCAGTCATTTGAAAGGGCATAATGGAAACGAAGAGGGATAGGCAGGCTTACATAGCTTGTATAACTGAAGATAAGGGAAGAAAAAGTTGTGATTATGAATTTACATGGCACAACGGAGCATGCAAGCTGTTCAAACATGCAAGTGACAAACGAAATTTAAAAGGTGGAGCAATCAAATCTTCAACTACCGTTTCTAGATTTACTCATTTTCAGAAATGACATTCCCGATTTTTCACTTGATAGCCATTTGGGGTGAGCCAAATCCGCTCTACCTTTGACTTCTCCTGGACACTAATTTCTGGGACGCTATGTTAAAGTTGGCTGCAAACAGCAGCTTTTAGTTATATGATGAAGATCGATGATATAACCACTTAATGAAGATAGAACTGAGGCCTTACCGCGTAAGTCTGGTGGAGATGGTAATCGTGTTCTCTCTTGCTCGTACTCGTGGACTTGTTAATTGGCGCGTGCAGGATGGCAGGCGAAGCTGATTCCCAGAACGGTTACGTGGTAGGGGTGCTGGTCAGGGTTGGATGTGGAACCTCAAAAAATAAATAAAATTATACTATTTGTCCAAAATTATACAACGTTTGAGGTTTCGTGTTTTTTTTTTTTTTATTTATATCGTATATGTTTCGATTATCGGCGTGTTTTTTTTTTAGAAAATCATGTAATCAGTTCAATCAAGTGGACGTCTCGACTAATGCGTCTATCGGAACTTCATCTTGAACGATCGACACAATAATGTATCAGTATATAATAGGAAAGCGTATCTGTACTGCAACTGTTCCCTGTAGAGTCAAGGTTTGTTTACATAGTAATCCAAAAACCTTATCGTTGCCTGTTTCCGTACATACAGAAATTCCCGATATTGTAAGGTAAATATTAAAATGTTAAAAGGTTCACTGTTAATACAAGTCGGTCAACCTGAAGATAAAATTATGGTATTTTCGCGTCGTATACGATACTACATACTACACACTATGAAATAATGGTACAAATTGTATAATTATACTACGAAATCCTACCCTGGTGCTGGTCTCACCAGCTTGATAGACGTTTAATACAATATTCACGAGAAAGACACGAGACAGCACCAAAATAATACGTAATACCACTAATCTCCACGACTAGAGTCCTCGTAGTGGCAATATATTTACAACGGGGAAAGGCGACAAATGGTTGGATAAGGGCTGCCACTATACAACACGTCCTGTTTCTTCAACCGCATTCTTTCTAAATAAAACTCTGCGACGTAAGAAACAGGGTTGGAAATTAGTTAAATAATTTTTGTTGAAACTTTTTCGATGATTAAAACTCAGGCATTTTAGGTCTAGCAATAAATAGCGTGGGAACGAAACGAATTCTTGGGCTTAATCTGAAAATTCTTAGGATCATGTTAGCATTTAGTTTGGCTTAGAATTAAGGTTCAAAGATGTATATCTTAAGTTAAATTTATTTTTACTGTTTCACATGTGCTATCTCTCGTTTTCGCAGAATTAAGGTTTTACTAGGCGGTAGCAGTTTTCTTCTAAGTTTTTCTAGGTAGGTACCACCGCCTTGACAGTTATACTGCCACAAAGCAGTAGTGCAAAAGCAATTGCTGGGCAAATGAGACTTTATAATCTTATCTCACAGTCTAGTAATTGAAGGGTTGAGAATAAAAAGGGTTTAACTGACATATTGACAGTTTCGAGAAAATTGACTTTAAACGTCAACAGCTTCATTTTAATGTAGAGTGCTTATAGGTAGGTAGAAGGTAACAGAAAAGGTTTATGTAAGTTTCAGTTGCTTGAAAATATTTTAATTCTATTTTCAAATACAAAATATAGTACTAATTCATACAATTACTGTAAAAATATAATATAATAAAATCAATATAATAATGTTTATATGCTAAGCGAACTGTATTCATATGACAGATAAACCGTTTTTAGACTCGAAATCTCGAGATTGAAGCCTCATTTTGGTATTTTGAGAATTTATTATTGAAGATAATTTAACGCTGAATCCAACGATACCTAATAAGTCATTTTGTGAAAAAAAACAGTTAAACCCTTTTTGTTCTCACCCCTTCAATTGTGTAATTAGGCTGTGTTGATCTATCAGGATGAGCGCAGTACAGTGAAACGAGAAGTTCTATACTTTAACGTTCCGAGTGACAATGCAACTGATATAGGCAGCCATGTCAGTTAAACGACCAGCTCGTCATGTCATTCTTTAACATAAACAAAATGAAAAAAGGTCCAAATGACTGTATTAAATACGTTACCATATATGTTTATATTTTGCAACAGACCTATTTAACAACTTGCACCCGCATATGCCTTGTGGTTGTTGTCCTCAAAAGGCTCTTGCAAGGGTTTCTTTACTTAGGCCTCTAGGAAGTAAATAGTTTAAGCGAATTTTGATGAAGTTTGGCCAAATAATTAGCGTAACAATCATACAAAAATTTTGCTTCTAAAAATCTTTTATTATAAATAATAAAATATATTTGTGTGGGCATATTTCACACAATGCCATCTTGTACCAAACTTAGCAAAGCTTGTACTATAAACCAGATAACTGATAAGTTATCGGGTTTATAACTTATCAGTTATCTGGTTCTATCGAACACATAATATACTTTTTGTTTGTAAATAAAATACAAAGAATACAAATACACTTTTATTCAAACTTATATGTTTGTAATGGCCTTGCTATATATTATTTGACAATAAGCACTTTGTAACTTTATATGCTTAGTAAAATAACTTAATTTTAAGTACCTACCTAATATAATGACTTATAAAGTGCTCAAAATAGCCTATTTGCAATAAATCTTCTGACTTTGACTTTGACAATATAAAACCCATACACAGAACAAACACCTATGTCCATCACACAAATGTTCGTCTTGGGTGGGAATCGAACCCACGACCTACAGTTCAGAAGGCAGAGCAATTACCAACGGATTTAAGTTATATATGAATAGGTAACCCTCAGATCATTAGTTAATCTTTTAGTTAACCCTGAATTAACTTTTTTGATTATTTGTTAGGTTTGTTTTTTCAACACCATCTCACCTGATGGTAAGTGACGATGTGATGTGACACGCTTGCCTAGAAGATACCTGTTCGATTTGACGACTTCAAGGTTGTAGTTTTCGGAAAATACGGATGCCGGTAAAGCGTTCCACTCTTTGGCTATTCGCTTGATAAACATAGAGCCAAATCGCTTTGTCCGCACATGTGGGGTATTAACCATGTAACGGTGGCGTTTTTTCGTACATCTGGTTGTCCGATGGTGGAACGGTGATGGCGGAATCAGATTATGCAACTCCAATGCGCACTAATGCTATGCTAACAATGCTAACTAACTCGGATTTAGTTGATGAACATATATCTTTCTGTCCTGAAAATTTACTAAGATTTGTAAACCTCCAGCCGGTTTCCCATTCTATAAAAACTTTAAGTACACACACAGAGTAACTCATTAGTTTTTTTTAAACCGTGGGTACATATGAAAATTGAACAGAGATAAAAACAAAATTACAGTATTGCGGCGAAGTGTAAGAGATTGAGTAATTCATTTGTAATATAACTTAGTCAATCGTTATTCTATAATCTGTGGTAATTTAACACAAAACGAGTGGCGTTTGCCTTCTACGACCATTTATTCAGATTTTGAATAAAAATGGAGTCAGGATAATGTTTAAATAATAAAAAAACATCTTTTAAAACTTCCAAACTTCACAATATTATGATATCAAATTAAGAAAATTGCCATTAAGCATTATCTGGATAAAAATTACCCGAACTTTCTCCCAAGTTTTTTTATTAGACCCTTCAGTGCGCCCATTAATATTGTCCTTAAGAGCTATATTAAGATTATAATCTGCTAATCCAGCTTTATAAGGGTCATGATGAAAAATGCTTACTCGATCCAATGTGAAAGTTGATGAAAAATGTTGAATTTGATATGTATTACATTATTATAGGGACTGTAAAAGAAGTCGCAATTTTTGGTATTTATATTCTTTAACCTAAGGTTTTATTTCTAAGTAATAAGGTTTAATACATAATTAGAATACATACATAATAAGAAATTTGATTAATAATTAAATAAGAATGAATTAATTAATAATTCATACACCGCAGAATTCACCCTATTTACATAAATATACTTAAGAATTTGGTTTTAACACAACGAAACGTTAGAATGAAAGTCCTTACAAATTCATAGTAATTTTTAATTGTGTTTCATTTAATAATTCAAGATATTTTAAATAAATACCAATAAAACATTTTACAAGTTTAAGGTTTATTATTATCTTCTATTTATAATTCAATGGTATTTTAACATGTTTTCAAAGAAATATATTTAATTTAGACAGACACAATCTAAATAAAAGATCGTAAAAATGCTTTATCGTAAAGTAATTTCTTTCTCAAGAGAAATAAAGGAAAGGTTTCACAGCCATTATCCACCGTTTCAATTTATACGTTAATTAGGTCTTTATTAAAATAGAAATTTTATTTCATTTATTGAATCACATAATTTGTGAATAACCATTATTTTCAACTTATTTTACAGATTGATATGAAATTCAAAAATTATTACTGTTTGAAATATCTTCATACAGTTTGTTCAGTCAGTTGGATTTGTTTAAGCCAAGCCAGTTTTCAACCGACTCCAAAAAAGAAGGATGCTCTCAATACAATTGTATTTTTTTATGTTTGTTACCTCAGAACTTTTGACTGGGTAAACCGATTTTGATGATTCTTTTTTTTAAATGAAAGTTGGTCCCATATCTGTTCGATCAACATCTGATAAGTAGTTTTTGAATTCCTTAATAATGTGTATGTCGACTTCAACTTCGCTGTTGATGTTCTCATTTTACAAATGCGGTGGGAAAAAAAAAAAAAATAAATAATAATATAAAAATTTTTTTTTAATTTTTAAATGAAAAAAATTTTACAAGTCAGTTGGACTATTTTTTTAAGAAAGAATTATATTTTAATCCACCTGAAAACTGCCTATTTGGCTTAACGAATTTGATACGACAAGAATTAGAACAACTGTAACCGTAAGCTCTAAAATATAAAATATGCGTGACACTGCACTACGCACATCATCTTGAGACATTAGCACAGTCTGGTAATAAGATTACTCAACTGTGATATCAGATCATAGTCTCAATTTCCCAGTAATTTCACTAGCTACAGCGCTCTTCAAACTAGAACAAAATAATGCTTGAACACTACTGCTTGGCGGTAGAATAACTGGCAAAGTGGTCGTACCTACCTAGACGAACATTGCAGGAACGTCCTACCACCTAGTAAACTACCAAAAAGCATTCGTTTGATCGACGTCAAAATAAAAATATGTCCCAAATTATGTTTGTATTTAGTCACAAGCACTTGCATTAATTAAAAAAAAGTACAACACATAAAAAATCAGTAAACAGCATCTGTGCTGTGGTGGTTGAGCAAGTCGGCTCATAACCCGGAGGCGGCGGGTTCGATTCCCGCGGCAGGACAAGTATTTGTGCACAGAAAAAAAGCGCAAATACTTGTTCTGAGTCTAGGTGTTGTGGGACCATGGTCCTCGTAGTTATTGGGTCCCTAGACACAGAGAATCCTAGTTAGGGTCCAGGATCTATGTGATCGTGGGGCGTTACCATTATTATTATTACTAGTTGCGCCCCGCGGATAAAAAGTATTTTAATTATTTCCTCATCCCACGGGAAAATTGCACTTTTCCGAGATAAAATATAGCCTATAGGTTAATCCAGGGTATACGCTATCTTGGTACCAAATTTTATCCAAATCTATTCATCCGTTTGAGCTTGAAGGAGTAACAACCATACACACAAACACACATACAAACTTTCGTCTTTATAATATTAGTGTGATGTGATTATTTCTATTTTGACAATACAAAATCGAGAATCATCCTTTAAATAAATTGCTGAATACCCGCAGGCTGTATCCGTCCATGAGTGGACCGGGTAATGTCCTACCTTTTCTGGTATTCTCCAAGTGATGAAATAAAAGCGTTTTTTTTTTTAAACAAACTTGTCTATCATTTGACCACGCTTTCACCTGATGGGAAGTGACGATGCGATCGAAGGTGTAGCATGCTAGCCAAGTAAATACCTATTCACTCTTCTCTTGAACATGCCCGGGTCACATTTCGCCGGAAACACAGACGCTGGCAGGGCATTCCATTCCTTAGCCGTTCTAATTAAGAACGTTGAATCAAAACGCTTGGTATGAATGGGTGGTATTTCGACCACGAAAGGATGGCGCTTAGCCGAGCGTCTAGTTCGGTAGTGGAATGGTGATGGGAGAATGAGATCATGCAGTTCTTGAGTTAGTTTAATTTACTATTCATTTATTTCTTTAGTTCAGTTTAATTTACCTATTTTTTTATTGATTGACTGGAAATGCAGAAATAAACTTTATATAGGTAATACAAAAGAATACAGGCAGGCGTGTACATCCTTCTAGATGTTAACACAGCATGCTTAAAATAATTTTGCGTTGCGAAAGATGATAAATATAAATTTGTACTTATACACGGTGGAATTGAATTCAATCTTTTCCTTAAATGTGTGACTCGGTCCATTCTATAGAACGCTCCTTTATAACTAAATACCAAAAGTACTTATGAAATAAAACTTAAATCTAGATATTATCAAATAACTGCGAAATTGTGTAATGTGGATCACGGACCATGTACGTGGCCATACGTGTCAAATGTCGGGGCGCATGGTGGCTGGATGACAACTAACATTGACAGCAAACTAATGTTTCTTATTACTTTTGTTGTTGTTTTGGCTCCACACTATTGTTGTATTTAGTAAGTTTTCTTATGTTATATTCAATGTAATTGTACATATAGGCTGAGGGGTTGTTCGTAGGTTGCAACCTATATAACTATAGGCCTTCAATATGTGCACCAGTCCGTGTACGGAGCAAGAATGATCTGTAGTACACCGAGCGCTCCTTTTATATAGCCAGATGGGTGGGGACGACCTTCAATTATTTCTTCACCTCACGCTCGCTTTCCATCAATCACTTGCACTATAACTTCCCGGTACAGCAAGTCATGTGACCCTTGCGGTGGCTTTTACTGAATCTACACATAAAGGACCGGCAATACAAATGGGACCACCCATTAATGTACCCTGTACAATTGACTTAGCTTTCTAATTCGAGATACCCACTCTAACAGCCTACAAACAATTCTTCCGTGTAAGCAAAAATTCGTTACTAAGTCATTCTTTGCTACATAGTAAATGAGCGGTGTCCTAGATACAAGCTATAAATAAATTTAGAATTATAAAAACCTTGACACAATTTTATTAAAAAATTTAATTCGCCATTTGTCGTGGCGGCCATCTTAGATTTGAAATTACTAGTCAAGCCCATTTATTTCATACCCATATTGAGGGATTGGTAAAAAAGTATGTAATCCGCCATTTTGTGGCGGCGGCCATCTTGGACAGATTTTGATAAAAACACTCACGATTAATTCACCTTTTAAACCCTTTCTCAAACTCATATATTGCAATAGACTAACTATATATTATTTGACAATAAGTACTTTGTAATTTTATATGCTTAGTGAGTAAACTTAATTTTAAGTACCTAATATAATTTCGACTTGTAAAAGTGCTAAAAATAGCCTATTTGTAATAAATCTTTTGACTTTGACTTTGAATTGAAAGAAATAAAAACGAAATCAAAACGGTTCATTCATCAAAGCTACGATGCCACAGACAGACAGACACAGACACGTCAAACTTATAACACGCCGTCGTTTGTACGTCGGGGGCTAAAATACTCTCTTGGATCCTCATCGCACAATACCAGCCTATTCTAACGTAAAAAAAATAATATAACAAGATTATTCCTGAATTGTAAAAATGTCTAAATCACGTCCTTTGAAAAAGACTCGATTAGAAATAATACTCGGCACGTGTAGAGCATTGTTCGTAAGAAGGAAAATGGGTTGTGAAATAAAAAGAAACAATTGACAATCTGTAAATAACATTAACCCAGATGATATAGCTTGCTATGAGTACCCGCGGTTTTACCTGCTTTTTCTTGCAGCGCTTCATCATCAGCCAGAAAACCTCCACTGTCGAACATAGACTTCGCTCATAGAGCACTGTTTTGACCAGCTACTTACGATTGCAACCAATAGAAATACAAAATTTCTATGGATTTCACAGTTTGAATACGCAGTTTAAGTGCATCGTTGATATGGAAATATCTCCTTTTGCATTGCAATTAAAGTTTCGTGATCCCTGGTTTTGTATCTGGTATCCAATAGCTCTTCGTCTGTCCAGGTCGTCGGTCTATAGTATAGGGCTGGACCATTATACTCTGGTCTTCCAAAACCTCTCCCACGTCGGTCGTCGATACTGCGAACGATATGGCCTGCCCATTAGCATTTCAACTAGCTTTAGAAAGCTATGTCGGTGGCTTTTGTTTTCTCAGATCTTTATAGTGCTTACAAAAAATATCATCTGATCGAGTCAAATAGTGGCAAATTCTGTGTCCAAGCACAGCTTTGCCTTTATAATAGGTCGGAGAAAACGTATGCATTTGCAATCGAATTTATTAGGTTGCACCACAATTTATAGAATACTAGTTGTACTATTTGTTCCTGATTCGTTTGGATATCATTCAGGGGCAATTTAAAACATTTAAATAAGTATACAAGGTGGAATTTAATTTGTTCTTTTCCTTTAACGTATGTCTTCAATCCATGCTATAGAACTCTCCCATATAACTAAATAAAAAAATACTTATGAAATAAAACTAAAATCTAGGTATTATCAAACTACTGCAAATTTAAATTCTAAAGAAAAGTCTTGTGACATTGAGCAAAGTTAGTGTTTTATTGCCTGCGAAACATTTACGAAGCACTCAGCTGTCTATTTCAATACGGTACGGTACGCACAGTACACGTAATACGGTACACACAGCGCGGGCACCAGCCCGCGCTGTGTGTACCGTTAAATAGACATTTCGGCTGTCATGCAGTTATTTTAGGAGTTACTAAATACTAAAAAAACCTTTTTTTTTTAAATTAGATCTTGTACGAATATTCCTTAGCATGGTCTGAGTACATGCATTTAAGGAAAAGAGTGAATTAAATGCCACCTTGTATAAATAATTTCAATCCATCTACTAGTAAGAATGTGGCTGAAAATAATTAAAACAAATAGAATAATTATTTTGTTTTTCAATTTAAAAAAACACAATTGAGACCATTTGATTATGAAGATTATGATGGACCGCAAAAAAAACACTATTCCAAATGTAAAAATCTTGCTAACTAAGAGTCTGAGCAAACGTAAATTGAGTCTCCTTTTTAACTGAAAGCCGGCATTGTAAGCAAGTGACATTTCCATTTTCTTATTAGCTTTTGCCAGAAAAGCTTGTTGTTATTGAACTTTTGGTTAAGCTTTTTGACCTTCAAATGCAGAGTTTTTGCCGTCGTCAGTTTCTGCTGTAAATTTTTAGTTGTAATAAATTATAAATATTGTAAAACACAATAGAGAAAAAGTAAATCACTGTAAGTTTTTTGTAGCTTCTTTACAGATTAAATTGAAGCTTCGGATCAGAGTTTTCTGTTCTGCTTTGTGCCGGATTGCTAGCACCAGTAGTGAGAAAGAGAATTTTTTTTTTTCAAACTCATACTTGTATATTGTAATGGGCTTGCTATATAATATTTGACAATAAGCACGTTATAATTCTATATGCTTAGTAAAATAACATAATTTTAATACCTTATATAATTTTGACTTGTAAAAGTACATTTGAAATTAATCTTTTGACTTTGCCTTTAGTGGTGGTAAAACCTTTTGAGCTAGCTTCTTCTCCAGACATGAGAATTAAAGATGACTATCAAATATAGGTAGCTAATTTATAACGATTTCTTTTTATCGCATGCTTGGACCTATTTTCCAAGTAAAATTTCCAGCTTCAGTAACATGAACTGCACTGATGAGCTGTTCAAACTACAGCAAGTATGTAAATCGGTAAATTATATTGCGGCTGCTGACGAAAAGTCGATTGTTCCAATAACTACGGACTACTGGGCCCATACAAAGCCATCGGAAAATTTTAAATAACAAAAGCATTGGACGTTGCATTAAAATATTTAATTTAAACCAACGTGAAGATAAAACCTTGGTTTAAATTAATAATAATAATAACGCCCAATGATCACGTACATTGATCCTGGATCCTAACTAAGATGCCCTGTCTAGAGATCCAAGAACTACGAGGATCATAGTCCCACAACACCCAGACTCAAAACAAGTATTTGCTCTTTTTTTTTCTGTGCGCAAATACTTGTCCTGCCGCGGGAATAAAACCCGCTGCCTCCGAGTTATAAGCCGACCTGCTCTACCACCACACCACAGAGGCTGTCAATTACAACTATTTTGATGATATATATTTTTATTTATTTACTAGGTGGTAGGACTTTACTGCAAAGTTCGTCTAGGTAGGTACCACCGCTTTGCCAGTTATTCTGCCGCCAAGCAGTAGTGCGCAAGCACTGTTCCGGTTTGAAGGGCACTGTAGCTAGTGAAATTACAGGGCAAATGAGACTTTATGATCTGATCTCACAGTTTAGTAATCTTATTACTAGATTGTGCTGATGTCTCTGGATGACGAGCGCAGTGCAGTGTCATGCGAACCTCTATACTTTAGAGTTCCGAGTGACACTGCAGCTGATATGGGCAGCCGTGTCGTTTAACAGGCGAACGGCTAGCTCGTCACGTCATTCCTTAAAATAAAAAAAAATAAAAAATTAAATATTAAAAAAACACATAAAACTTAAGTCGATGATCTGCCGTTGTATTAAGGTTTGACCAGATTTTTCTCAAAAGCATTTCGTGCCCCAAAATTTGCCCCTGCATATACCTCATCACTCAACCTTTCAATACACGACCGTCCGGCATTTCCCAATTACTTAGAAAAGGGCGGTGACTGGCAATAAATGGTGAGCACCAAGTCATGGTGCTTTTGTAATTGACTGGCCCGATAGCTCAGTTGGTAGTAGCCCTGCCTTCTGATCTGTGGGTTGTGGGTTCGATTCCCACCCAGGACAAACATTTGTGTGATGAACATAGGTGTTTGTTCTGTGTCTGGGTGTTATATTGTATTCTATGTATGTATTTACAAACAAAAAAGTATTTAAGTATTGTATCAGTTATCTGGTTCCCATAGCACAAGCTTTGCTTAGTTTGGGGCTAGATGGCGTTGTGTGAGATGTCCACACATATTATATTATTATTATATTATATTATTAATTCCATTTACATTCACACCTTGCTTGCATTTCAGCTATTCATAAAGCTGTCGAGCTAGCTGAACTGGATGAACTTTTGCAGTGGTATTACAATAATGAATATCAAAAAATATTTACCTATTAAAATTGTGGCTAGTTGCACTGAATATAATCAGGTTTTTTTTATGTTAGTGAATGATGTGACGAGCCAGACGTCCACCTGATGTTAAGCGACACGCCCGCCCATAACAGAAAGTGAAACTCGGAACTCTAAAATATAAAGCTTCGTGTGACACTGCACGTCATCCTGAGACATCAGCACAGTCTGGCAATAAGATTACTCGGCTGTGACATCAGATCTCAATTGCCCAGTAATTTCACTAGCTACAACGCCCTTCAAACTGGTACACAGTAGTGCTTGCGCTTGGTGGCAGAATAACTGGCAAAACGGTGGTACCTACCTAGGCAAACTTTGCGTAAAAGATGGGCATCTTTATTGCCCGAACACCGGTCGAGTTATTCGACTGTATCTCGTGAGTTTTAGCCGTGTAATAGTTTTAGTGATGAATACTACTCACGTCAGTTTCAGTAAATTGGCAGAGATTTAAATTAATATGTCCAGCGTTGGGTTAATACAAGCTTATAATTCGGCTGAGCAGCTAAAACGGTGCAAATACAGTAATCTCGGTAGCGGTTACATATTTGAGCCGTTTGGTGTTGAGACCCTGGGTCCTTAGGGGCCGGGAGCTCATCGCGTTTTCAAAAGTTTATCAGAGCGCCTGACCGACGCTACGCGTTACCATAATGCTGGCACTTATTTGGCATAACGAATAAGCATTGCAATTCAACGGGGCAATGCTGCCAGTATGTTGGGTACGCTACCTACTGGTAGTGGGCTCGAGCATTTGAACTGTCTATAGGTCATGGTCATGGCGGCCAGTATATAATAGGTCTTTACCTATGAAATTGCCGTATTGCAGTACAGACTTTTTCAAACAAAAAAAAGTTTTGATTGGCTATGAATTCTAAATTCAAATTAATTTTGTTTTAAAAATATGACATTCTATTTACAATATAAGTCTTTTGTTTATTGATTAGCGTTGTATTTTCATTACATTTCAACATTTTTCCTCATAATGGATACTTTGAAATTTCGTGTAATTATGGAATATGAGTTCCGTCGTGGCACCAACGCGGCACAAACGACACGTAACATCAACGACGTTTACGGAGAGAACTGTACAAACGAACGTACAACCCGTTATTGGTTTGCTCGGTTCCGTTCTGGGAATTTTGACTTGAAAAATGAACCTCGTGGTCGTCCGGAAACTTTGGTCAACAATGATGAATGAAAGGCGATTGTGGAAGCCGATGAATCTCAATCTACAGCTGAGCTGGCAGCAGTTTTTGATGTTAGCATCAAAACAATATTGGTCCAATTGCGACAGATTGGCAAGATAAAAAAGCTTGATAGATGGGTGCCCCACGAACTTAACGATCGCCAGCGCAACGTACGCGTCGAGACTTGCCTTGCGCTGCTTAACAGGCACAGAAATGAAGGAATTTTGAACCGAATTGTTACGTGCGGCGAAAAATGGATTCTTTTTGACAATCGAAAGCGCTCAGCAAGTTGGTTAGATCCTGGTTCGGTACCAAAGCAATGTGCAAAACGAAAAATGACCCCTAGAAAGGTGATGGTCACAGTTTGGTGGTCTAGTGCTGGTGTGATTCATCATAGCTTTTTACAAAACGGCGAGAGCATTACTGCAGATGTGTACATTGAAGAACTCACCACAATGATGGCGAAACTCGCACGTCTGTAACCAGCTTTGGTCAATCGGTCGTCTCCACTGCTACTTCACGACAACGCGCGACCCCATACTGCACAACAGACCGTCTCTAAGCTGCATGAGTTGGGTTTGGAAGCTCTCCCTCATCCGCCATACTCACCAGATCTTGCACCTACCGACTATTACTTTTTCCAAAATTTGGACAACTTTTTAGCGGGAAAAAAATTCAATTCCCGGGAGGCAGTACAAAACGCCTTTGAAGAGTTTGTTGTCTCCCGTCCTGCTGATTTTTTCAAGAAGGGCATCCATAAACTGCCACAGCGTTGGCAAAGATGCATTGATTGCAGGGGTGATTACTTTGAATAAAAGAAATAAATAAGTTCGAAAAAAAAATACTTTAACTTTTTTCAAACAAAACGGCAATTTCATAGGTAAAGACCTAATAGTAATTTTTTTTTTGTACTAGTAGTAGTAGGTAGTTTTTAGTATTAGTTATTATATCATTGTAGTATTTAGAAAATAAAAGCAATTTGCCGTGACAAAAAAAAATTATATAAAAAAAATGATTAGCTTATAATGATGATGATGATACATAACCAACGGCATACAAAACTATAAAAGATATAGTTTGTATGGAACACGTTCATAAACCTTCAGCGAATATGCTATTGTGCTTCGAAAACAAAAGTCTGTGAAAAGTAGTAGCGAGTTGAGAGTGTGACAGACTTGAATAATATAAACTGAAACAAATAACACGGTACGCTTTGTAAAAAGTAAAACTAAGTATAAAATAGAATCATTGTGAAATACACTCTCTGCATTTCTCAATAAGTATCTTACTATTTTACTAGTTCTTTAATTATAGAGTAAAATAGTAAAAGATAAAAACTCAGTACTTGAATAATATACAAACAATTTCTGCTGTTCTGCAATATCTAAGTGCGACTTTGTATAGGAATGACCTGTGACTTTTTTTAAATATTTACAATAATCATTGGCGTTGTCGCTAACAACAAAAATTTCAGTAATTTTTTAAATAATTCTAATAATGGTCTAAAAAATCTAGGTGACGATGACAACGATGATAAAAATGATGATGATGACGATGATGATGCTGATGATGATGGTGGTGGTCGTTGTGGTGGTGATGGTAATACTAGTAATTATGACGATGTCTACGATAATTATGATCTAAGAAATGTTACATTTAAACAAATTACCGTGAATCTAGAACGACCTCAGAACCAACCCTATACAAAACCACATAGTTATAAAATGGATTGAAATATTACCACCCGATTGGGAGTGACTGTGCTACGGACAGAGATAGGTGTTAAACTTTTTTTTTTAGTTTTGGCTCCACACTTTTGTGTATTTAGCCAGTGTCAAATAATTGATAATTTATCAAGTTAATGATATTTCACGCAAATATGTGTCAAGTCATAGTCGAAGTCATCAAGTCAAGTCATAGTCTAGTCAAAGTCATACTCCTAGTAAAGGGGTTTACTTGAAGCTTCTATGGAGTTTTGGAAACAACACGAAAAGAAACGTTTCACCATCATTATACCATTTTCCCACACTCACGCTTGTAATCCAGCACTTAACGAATAGAATGCCACCAATTTTATGCACCAACTCTGAAAATAACACAAGTTTTGGAAAATAATACAATGCGGTGACGCAATCTTTTTCGCTTTCCCGCCAAAACTCCGGTGTAAAACTTATCCCTTCGTTTTTCGACGTCACGTCACGTCGTGCATAAAAAAAAGTTATTAACTGAAACAAGAGAATAACTATAATATTATAATGTGCATTATAATATTCTAGTTTCGGTTTGTATACAAGACACAAAACTCTCTCCTGGTATCACCAAAAAGTTCGGTAGAGACCAACAGCTCCCGATAAATAAAAAATCCAATAAGATAAAACATTTCAAAAAATAAGTTCCTAAACCAATAAGGTTGCTGAATCTGAGCGCAGATTGGATTTCAACGCACGTCAGGAACTCAAGACATTTCGAAGTATCAAAAGAACATCGTAGCCACCTTTTCAACTATCTCTTACTACAAAGTGTTTACATTTCCAGAATATGAAATGAAACGTCTGCTGTTTATGCAGAGGAAACATAGAAAATCGTACCGGGGCCTGTGGAATACAGTGATGAAACTTTGCATGCATACATTCTAGTAGTTCAGCTACCAGATATCCTCATGTCAGTTTCCCACGATGCTTGCTGGATTACTTGAAATCCTATATTTAATTGCAAATAAAACGCCACCACCTCTTTGACGAGTTACTTGAGTTAGTGTCTAACCGATCTATTATAAAAACGTTATAGCGAGCGTCAAAGATTTCACCGTCAAACGCACTCTTATTGAGATTAGTCTCTGTCAGGCATACTACTTCAAAACTGTCATTGTTTAAAAAATTTAAATAAAATTCTGACAACTTACTACTTAGAGTTTTGGCGGTAAAACAAAAAAAAATCGCGTCACTGCTTTGTATTATTTTTCAAAACTTGTGTTATTTTCAGTGTTAGTGCATAAATTTTGTGGCATTTTATTTGTTAAGTGCTGGATTACAGGCGTGATTGTGGGAAAGTTGTATATAATGATGGTGAAACGTATTTTTTCGTATTGTTTCCAAAACTCTATAGAACCTTCTGGTAAAGTTGCCACCACTTTACTAGGAGTATGACTTGACTAGACTAGACTATGACGTGACTTAATGACTTCGACTGTGACTTAACTCACATATATATATTTATTGACCTGAGAAATTATCAAATACTTGACACTGGCTAAATACACAAAAGTGTGAAGCCAAACCAAAAACAAAAAAAAATTCTACGTATTCTATTGTCATTTTGGTAATAACAATCAATCATAAGGATACGTGATTTGTTCCAAATAATAGGTCAGGATTTTGTTGAGAAAAAAGGGAAAATAAATCCACTGATTATTATTAAACTTGGTATTAAATATTAAATTTTTATTACTATCTAGTTGGACGCTTAAGATCTCTCGAATCATAGGAGATTTCTATGTCCAGCAATACACTAATATATGTGGATGATGATAACCTTTTAATGCCATTTATGATCACATTTTACTAGGTGGTAGGACTTTGTTGCAAAGTTCGTCTAGGTAGGTACCACCGCTTTGCCAGTTATTCTGCCGCCAAGCAGTAGTGCGCAAGCACTGCTGTGTTCCGGTTTGAAGGGCACTGTAGCTAGTGAAATTACTGGGCAAATGAGACTTTATGATCTGATCTCACAGTTTAGTAATCTTATTACAAGATTGTGCTGATGTCTCAGGATGACGTGCGCAGTGCAGTGTCACGCGAACCTCTATACTTTAGAGTTCCGAGTGACACTGCAGCTGATATGGGCAGCTGTGTCGTTTAACATCAGGCGAACGGCTAGCTCGTCACGTCATTCCTTAGCATATAAAAAAAAAAAAAAAAAACATTGAGTAATTTAATGTTACTTAAAATGTAGCTTTAAAAATTTGCTTGCATCTTTAATCTTAATGATCGGTATGATAGACCATGAAACCCAAAAATTTTAAATAGCATGAACAATAAATTAAGTTACGTTTATACTTAAGTTCTGCGTTATGAAAGTCTAGATACTGAATCGTGTAAGCCGTGTCGGATATATCAAAGGAATAAACGCAAGCCACCAGCTTTGGCCGGCCGAATATCAATGCTGCATTTGCATTCACTGCTCATATGAAATGTCGGGGAAAGTTCTAGAAAAAAATCAACATTCTGTTTCATTCCGTTACAACTAAAGGCTACTTAAATATATAGATAGATCGATATACTTCTTATTAACACCAAGATGATGAGATACAAAACAGGAAAACTTGTAGGTTACAATGGGCGGTCTTATCGTAAAAAAGTGATCTTTTCCAGTTAATTTTTAGATGGAATCACATTTTAAACATTGATATATAATGCTTATAAAGTCCTGTCAGCTTCTCACTTACGTGCAAGCGAAAATGAGACCGATGAGTCAAAACATTGATTAAATTTAATTATAAGTAACGATTATACGTAACGCTGTAAAACGCGAGTCTAAAATCTTGTTAAAATCTTGTAAAATCTAGTTGACAAGCTTAAAACAAGTCGTTAAGTTTAGATATTTGGGTAGTAATGTGCCCACTAAAAATGACCTAGATATGGAGGTTAACAGCAGGATCTGTACTGCAGCGGCTGCTTTCGGGAAGCTTACAAAGAAAGTATCCCACTCTCATAACAGCACCAGTACCAAGTTTCAGGTGTACGTGGCGATTGTCTTACCCAATCTGCTATATTTTTCAGAAAATATGGTGCCTGTATCGTAAGTAAATTCGTGTTTTTGACAGATTTCACCTTAAATGCTTTGGGAATATTCTAGGAATAAAGTGGTCTGACTAATTATCCCTAATTCTATTTCTTCTTTTTTATTGATAGTAGGAAGTTCATTCGAATTAATTCCAGAATCATTACCATATTTTTATTCCTCAATTCCCCCAAGTCATTGTTTATTTAGAAATTGTTAGTGGGTAAGTGGGCACATGCCTACTTACATAACCATAACCTAAATTATGATATAAAATAATGTATTTTCTTCACATTGGCGTAATATATTATATTAACTTTGTCTCTATTGGGGCGTGAGCGTCATTATCTTACTGCTCTGTAGCCTACCAGTTCACACAGACAAAAATATATAATCTTCTTGAGTTCTCAGCTTACGCACAAATTTATGAAAACAATTTTCTGCGTTCGCCTTAACTCACGTCATCTGCATACGCCACGGTTGAAAAGTATCAATAATAACGCGCATTTCAAACACCCAGTTGTTCCGCCTCTAATCCCATAGAATACGAGTACTTATAACAAAGAATCTGCACTCCATTATATCCATTGTAAGCCTTAACAAAGGTCATCCCATTGTTACAAGGGCTCTTCGAAAAAGGTTAAGGGAAAAATTAAGATTTAAGAAGTTTTCTCCTAAAGTTAAAGGAATTGAGTTGTTTGATATATTATTTCGAATTCTGATAAATAAAGATACACGAATAGATTATAAATGATATACATGAATTAGATTTTTCCGTCGTGAATTTGTTAATTTATTCCTATTTTTCGAAAGTAGTTAGGTGAATTGTTTTTTCTGGTCGTAAACACTGACCGGCGTATGATTGGAAGAGAGTGCGAGTCATCCATCACAATCTAGTAGTAAATATTACTAGACTGTTAATTATTTCTAGTCTAGTAATATTATTACTAGACTGTGCTGATGTCTCAGGATGACGTGCGCAGTGCAGTGTCACTTAAAGCTATACTTTGGAGATCTGAGTGACACTGCAACTGATATGAGCAAGCGTGTCGCTTAAAACCAGGTAGATTGTCACGTCATTTTTTAAAATAAAAATAATAAAATGTTTGGTTTACTAGCTAAAAACTTATATTAAACGAGCTTCTGCCCGCAGCTTCGCCCGCGGCGTGGCCTGTGGGAAAATAATTCAACCACCCATTTCACTCTCTTAAGGGTGGAATTTCAAAAAACCCTTTCTTAGCGGATGCCTACGTTATAACATCTACCTGCATGCCAAATTTCAGCTCGATCCGTCTAGTGGTTTGGGCTGTGCGTTGATAGATCACTATGTCAGTCAGTCAATCAGTCAGTAACCTTTGAGTTATATATATTCAGAAGATAATGAAGGTAAATAGATGATAAAGACAGCCCGTCTTTATCATCTATTTACCTTCATTATCTTATTTATTTAAAACTAGCTGACCTACTTTGGTTTTGCAAGGGTTAATTAGCTTTAGGCCCAAGCCCTGGAAATGTAGCAGGAAAATTAAAGGCCAAAATGAATGGATGGACTGTCTCGTTTTGCCGTTCAATGCTTTCTTTATTTTCCCCTATTTTATCCCTCCCCTTTCTACTTGTCTGCCTTTGCCGTTCGATTCATTCATCCTTTCCCCTATCCTTTTTTCTCTTCTTTTCGACAAGATAATATCACGTAAAATGATACAAAAGATGAAACTTAGAGCTATCATACAATGCTGACTTATCGTTAAAAGTGATCTCTTCCAGTCAAACTTTTCATGGAAAGAATTGGAGAGGTCGGTGATATAAACAAATTAAGTAATATAACTTAAATAAAATACCAATAAAGAAGGTATAATAGTTACGAAATAAATAACCCCTAAATTAAATACAACTGACTAGTGGCGCCCCGCGGTTTTATCCGCGAATAAAAAGTTTTTTATGTGTTAATCTAGCGTGTAAGCTATCCAAGTTTCATTAAAATCCATTCATTAGTTTTTGCGTAAAAAGTAACAAACAAACAAAAGTTTGTATGTAAGGACAGTTAAATAGTAACACTAGCTCGGGCTTGGATGACATAAATACGAAGTCATTAAAATGTATCAAACACTTAATTATTGATGAGCTAACTGGCTGCATAAACAAATGTTTAGAACTAGGCACATTTCCTGATAGTCTTAAAGTTGCAAAAGTCACTCCAGTATATAAATCTGGACTCAAATCTGAACCTGGTAACTATCGCCCTATCTCTGTTCTTCCTGTGTTGTCAAAAGTATTTGAAAGGGTTTTATACAATCGCCTTGAAACATATTTGACTTCATTAAACTTTTTATACAAAAAACAATATGGGTTTCGACCTAAATCTAACACACTCTCAGCCGCAATAGATCTTGTAACCAAAATAAAATTGAATATAGACAAAAAAAAATTGTGCTAGGTATTTTTATAGATCTCAAGAAAGCGTTTGACACCGTTAGCCACGAATTGTTGTTAAATAAACTAAATGACATTGGATTAACCGGGTCAGCTCATGATATCTTTAGATCCTATCTTTCAAACCGTTCCCAAGTAGTAAAAATTGGAGAATCTCAAAGTGACCCTAAACACATAACTTTTGGCGTGCCCCAAGGATCGATTTTGGGACCTTTGCTATTTCTCTTATATATAAACAGCGTGTACCAGATAGGGTTAAAAGGGGATCTAACATTATACGCCGATGACACATGTCTATTCTACTTTGGCCACTCTATTAACTCTATTATACCTGAAGCACAAACTGATCTCAAACTGCTGAATGAGTGGTTCCAGCATAATCTTCTTACCATAAATACAACAAAAACAAACTATATAATATTTGCAGCTAAAAATAAAAAGATTGATGATTATACGCCCTTAGAGATAAATGGTGAATACATTAATAAAGTCGATCATGAAAAATATTTAGGTATTATCTTAGACAGTAAAATGACGTGGCTACCTCATACCACAAAATGAAATCAAAATTAACTTCACTGACAGGCGCTTTAAAGGGTAGTGTTCGATGTTTTCCACGTCAAGTACGATATATGATCTATAACTCACTAGTAAAACCACATATTGACTATTTAATAGAAGTTTGGGGTGCAGCAGCAAAAACAAATTTAGGAATACTTCAAATTGCACAAAATAAACTATTAAAAGTTTTATTCCACTATGACTACCTTAAACCTACACAAAAACTTTACAAAGAAACGAAACTGATGAATATTTTTCAATTATACATATACTCAATTTGCATACTTATACGAAAAATTCTACATAAAGACATACATACAAATACAGCATTCCCAAAAGTTCAAAAAGCGCATAAAATGAAACTGAGGCGGGTTAATGATATACATTTATGCTGCCCGCGTACTAATTATGCTAAAAAAAGTATCATGTATGAAGGGGCTAAATTATAATATAATAACCTGCCCAGAGATATAAAAGATTCGAAAACTATGACGACATTTAAAAAACTACTCAAGTATTACATAATGAACACTACCCAAACTTTATTATAAATGGATCTTACTGAATAAATAGTTTCAAATATGTTATAATATATATCCGTCTTTACCACATTAAATACCACACAATACACTTTAGGACAAACAGGCATTAAATAATTATCATATCCACTAATTTAACTTAAAATATTACCAAGAAATGCCCTTAAATAAATAGCACATATATTCGATATACCATATGTATATAAATCCTAGGTATATAAATATATATATTAATTGAAACTTATATTATATACATTCATATTATATACATTTTAAAATTATATGAATTATCATATACATATATAATAGGTCTTTACCTATGAAATTGCCGTATTGCAGTACAGACTTTTTCAAACAAAAAAAAGTTTTGTTTGGCTATGAATTCTAAATTCAAATTAATTTTGTTTTAAAAATATGACATTCTATTTACAATATAAGTCTTTTGTTTATTGATTAGCGTTGTATTTTCATTACATTTCAACATTTTTCCTCATAAGGATACTTTGAAATTTCGTGTAATTATGGAATATGAGTTCCGTCGTGGCACCAACGCGGCACAAACGACACGTAACATCAACGACGTTTACGGAGAGAACTGTACAAACGAACGTACAACCCGTTATTGGTTTGCTGGGTTCCGTTCTGGGAATTTTGACTTGAAAAATGAACCTCGTGGTCGTCCGGAAACTTTGGTCAACAATGATGAATTAAAGTCGATTGTGGAAGCTGATGAATCTCAATCTACAGCTGAGCTGGCAGCAGCTTTTGATGTTAGCATCAAAACAATATTGGCTAATTTGCGACAGATTGCCAAGATAAAAAAGCTTGATAGATGGGTGCCCCACGAACTCAACGATCGCCAGCGCAACGTACGCGTCGAGACTTGCCTTGCGCTGCTTAACAGGCACAGAAATGAAGGAATTTTGAACCGAATTGTTACGTGCGACGAAAAATGGATTCTTTTTGACAATCGAAAGCGCTCAGCAAGTTGGTTAGATCCTGGTTCGGTACCAAAGCAATGTGCAAAACGAAAAATGACCCATAGAAAGGTGATGGTCACAGTTTGGTGGTCTAGTGCTGGTGTGATTCATCATAGCTTTTTACAAAACGGCGAGAGCATTACTGCAGATGTGTACATTGAAAAACTGACCACAATGATGGCAAAACTCGTACGTCTGCAACCAGCTTTGGTCAATCGGTCGTCTCCACTGCTACTTCACGACAACGCGCGACCCCATACTGCACAACAGACCGTCTCTAAGCTGCATGAGTTGGGTTTGGAAGCTCTCCCTCATCCGCCATACTCACCAGATCTTGCGCCTACCGACTATTACTTTTTCCAAAATTTGGACAACTTTTTAGCGGGAAAAAAATTCAATTCCCGAGAGGCAGTACAAAACGCCTTTGAAGAGTTTGTTGTCTCCCGTCCTGCTGATTTTTTCAAGAAGGGCATCCATAAACTGCCACAGCGTTGGCAAAGATGCATTGATTGCAGAGGTGATTACTTTGAATAAAAGAAATAAATAAGTTCGAAAAAAAAATACTTTAACTTTTTTCAAACAAAACGGCAATTTCATAGGTAAAGACCTAATATTAACATAACTGCTTAAGTCACTACACTTATTTCTTAAATTGTTGACATAGGTTGACAAATAGTAAAGTGCGCTTGAGCCACTTCCAGGTACGCTTGATCTATGTAAGCAACTTTTTTATGGCTGTGTGCTAGCCGGTAACCAGTATCGAACAATATCACACGTAAAATGACCAGTTTTCTTTAACTACCCTACTACTAAAATATAACTTATATTTAAGAATATCTGTTTAGTACGACAACAATAATTATTTTGTACGTTATGTTACATAGTTCTCATGTAAGTGAAATATTTTCTTATGAGAAATAAATATCTTTAACCACAAACGGGCAAAATATTAAATTTCATATCTTTGCAAAACATGAGAGCAGTCAGCAGACAGAAAAATTGGTTCCAAAAAATTAATTGTCCTAAATTAAATGAGCTAAGTTCGCAAGACTTACGCAAACGTTTTGTTTGCGACAAACATTTCAAAAAATAGCTACTATCAAAGATCGCCTGCACGTATCTGCGTATCCCACCTTGTTTACTGCTGAGATTCTGCAGCACCAGCACACGATGATTCTGGCGAGTATTTTTTGTTTTATGAACAAAACGATTATTTACATTTACTGTTATTGTTACAAAGTGAGTGAAAGTCTGCTTCAACTCGCCTTTGCTTTTATCTGTCTGGATGTACATACTCGCGTACGGATCGCATTTTTCAACGACTATTGCCTACAAACACATTATATTATATTACTATATCATCATCATCACCAAAAGACTGAAGACGTCCACCGCTGAACATAGGCCTATGTTATATTACCTACTATGTACTAAGTGTTAAAGTAAGTACACCAATTTCATGCGATTACTAACTAAAGCACGAATAAGTGTTTATTTTAAGTGTTCTACTATTTGCTAACTGGTTGAATTCTTACTTACTTTAACATTTTTGACTTTTTTGTAAGTTTTACAGATAGTCACTCAATATTAATAAAAAATATATATTTATTTTGTAGCTTGCTACAACAATGGAGAAAAATTGAGCCCATCACTAATCGATACTGGGAAGACAGCTGTAGCTTTGATTCTTGTATTGAGGCTACACTAAAAAGAGTAACCAAAGAAAACCACTACAACAAGCGTTTACAAGAACGTCGCTACACGATCAATTTTGGAAGAACGCCATCAAAACTTTTGGAAGAAATGAGATTCATATATAAAACGGGTAAATAGTCCATGGTGCCTTCGCAAAATAATTTTATCACCATATTAAAGAACCTTTTGCGCATATGGCATTTTTTCCAAAAAAGGGATATTAAGTATTACAGCCACGATACTTTAATTCCGATCCTGTGGTATTTTTTTCAGGGCAGATGAGAGTGTATAGTTTTCGAAACAATGATCCGAGTTGCCATTCATTTAAACTAATTTTCCGCTCGCTATTGGTGACCTGTTATATAAATTTTCATTCCGAAAAATATAACAAATAAAATCACATTCGTTTTATTTTTTATTGAACCTTTCATTATTATAATAATTACATAATATATAGGATGTATTTAAAAGGCATTTTTTTTCTGCCACGGAGCGTAATACTATTTATGGCATAAGCCAATATAGAGTGCAGGTAAATTAAAAAAAAAAGAAATGTCATGTGGGTTGTGATACGTCGTTTATTGGCTGTTCTAAGATTCCTGTCTGATACATAGTATCCTCTACTTGGTCTGTGACGGCGACTAATCGAAAACCAGCTGATACCAGAGATAGCCCATGCCATGGCTCAAATATTGACCATAGACTAAATACGAAAAAAGTTTGTTCATTTGGACTACATTTATTCACACGATCCTTTTTTCACGTTTCATATATTTAGATTTTTTGTTTTCGTCTATAATATACGTGCTTTGGCCTTGGAAAGCTTATTGTTTGCATATTTTTTAATGAATAAATAATCAGATTCATAATAGTCAGCTTTCTACAATGATTTTCAACTAATAAAACTATTAAGTTTTAATAGTTACCAACGAGGCTTGCGAGAATCAGAACGTAAATATGGCATTGCTTAACGCGCGAAAATTGATATTTCTGTTTATTGTTGTTATAACTAACTGTAACTATAATAAATATGGCAAAAATGGAGCAACAAAATATAAAAACTGAACCGAGTAGATGTATTTTCTCAAAATCGTGTAACAAAGAAGGTTGATAGCCCAACATTGGCGTTAGGCGCGTAAATAGTTTTTAATCTTAAAAGTTTCATTTTTCCACCACCGTGGCGCTAGTTTCTTTCCTTTAGCGAGTTAGTACCATAGTTAAACTAGGGCCATCGGAGGACTAACTGTAGACCATGGACGATCCCCTAATCAGCGATAAACTCGTTTTTGTAATAAGGTTTCCTGAGATCAAACTTTGTTTTTATAATTTTATTGTATATTGACTGACCCGATAGCTCAGTTGGTAGTTACCCTGCTTTCTGAACTTTAGTTTGTGGGTTCAATTCCTACCCCGGACAAACATTTATGTGATAAACATCGATGTTTGTTCTGTTTGGGTGTTATATTATGTACTATGTATGTATTTACAAACAAAAAGTATCTAAGTATTTTTTTTTATGTTAAGGTCTGACGTGACGAGCTAACCGTTCGCCTGATTTAAAGAGACACGGCTGCCCATATCACTTGCAGTGTCACGTCATCCTGCGACATCAGCACAATCTAGTAATAAGATTACTAGACTATGTGATCAGGTCATAAAGTCTCATTTGCCCAGTAATTTCACTAGCTACATTGCCCTTCAAACCGGAATACAGCAGTATTGTATCAGTTATCTGGTTCTCATAGTACAAGCTTTGTTTAGTTTGGGGCTAGATGGCGCTGTGTGTGGCTTTCCCCGTAATTGAAACTCTTAATTGTATTAGTGTGTTTGGGCGCAAAATATCATCCAAATAGTTTCAGCTATTTTTTTCATAAATAAATATACATACAACGTTTTTTTATTGTACATTTAATGATCTTTTACGTAAGTTAGGTTATTTCATAAATCTATTTATTTATTTAAAAAAATACTACTATAATATAATAACTACTACTAAACACTACCTACTACAATATATGTAATTATAGATTCCTTTTATATAATCCATTGATTGTATAGCTTTTCTAGTGTTTCTGAAACGGTAAAATGTTATGGGAGTAGTCTATCAACAGCCTTAAAGAAATTTATTAAAACATTTTTTGCTAAGAAAATGATATTCTTTAACGAAACACTTGAGAGTTTTGGAGAGATTTGCGTGAGTTATGAGATGGGTGTTTGATAGACCCGCTGAAAGGGATTCATCAGCCTCAGCCTCTTATAATGCTGTTATATGGAGAAATAAGGAATTCCCTTTTTTTATTTATCCTCCAGGGTGTAATTTTTATGTTAAGGAATGACATGACGAGCTAGTCTTTCTCCTGATGTTCAACGACATGGCTACCCATGTTAGTTGCAGTATCACTCGGAACTCTAAAGTATATTGCAGTTTGCCAGCTATTCTGCTGCCAAGCAGTAGTGCGCAAGCACTGCTGTGTTCCAGTTTGAAGGGCAATGTAGCTAGTGAAATTACTGGGCAATTGAGACTATGATCTGATCTCACAGTCGAGTAATCTTATTATAGATAGAGTGATTGAAGAGGAAGATTTATATGTATAATAACATGTAAATATGTAAAAAGTAAATAAGTAGAAATGTAGTGTATGAAATTAGATATTCCAAAGATAGCAGGAAATCTTCACGGGCCGCTAGTGTGTAATAAATTGATTATCTTATAGTAGACTTTCACTAAGGTATATAACATAATATGGTTTAGTCTACAAGACTACTGGCCCTATAGTTCAGTTGGTAAATAATAAAGACATTAATATATCTAGATAATGACAATTGACATGTAAGATATTTCTTATAAATAAATGAATTGAAATTTAAATTGTTGTGGGTTCGATTCCCACCCAGGACAAACATTTGTGTGATGAACATAGGTGTTTGTTCAGTGTCTGGGTGTTACATAATTTTCTATGTATGTATTTACAAACAAAAAGTATCTAAGTATTGTATCAGTTATCCGGTTCCCATAATACAAGCTTTTCTTAGTTTGGGGCTAGATGGCGTTGTGTGAGATGTCCACACATATTATATTATATTATATTATATTATATTATATTATATTATATTATATTATATTATATTATATTATATTATATTATATTATATTATATTATATTATATTATATTATATTATATTATATTATATTATATTATATTATATTATATTATATTATATTATATCATTACAATCCACCTATAAAGAAGAAACAACAATAATATATCCAGATGATGGCATTTCTCTTTTTTGTGCTACACCGATGACGTGAAAGATTTCGCTCAACTTTTTATTCCAGGAAAATGCAGATTTCCCCCGAGAGAGCTGAGTACCTATGAGTCGACTACATAAAGCAAAATGCTGTTTCAATATATTGGTGAATAATCATATCTATTGATGTATTGACAGCCTCTGTGGTGTGGTGGTTGAGCAGGTCGGCTCATAGCCCGGATGCAGCGGGTTCGGTTCCCGCGACATGACCAGTATAGATCAGATAGATCAACACTTTATAGTACAAAAAGAAAAACTTACATAATAAACTAGTACTAGTACAATAGGCGGTCTTATCGCTTAGAGCGATCTCTTCCAGACAACCTTTGAATTAGTAAGTATTTTTGCATAGAAAAAAAAAGCGCAAATACTTGGTCTGTGTCTGGGTGTTGTGGGACCATGGTCCTCGTGGTTTTAGACACAGGGAATCCTAGTTAGGGTCCAGGATCTATGTATGTGATCGTTGGGCGTTATTGTTATTATTATAGCTAATAAATTTACTGGGCAAATGAGACTTGATGTCAGAGTGTTGTTTATAATATTATAATTTCTAATCATAGAAGTTTGAAAATATAGCGTAGAATTAAGAAAATAAGAAGGTTTATGATTTGTGTTAATGTACATAGTAAATACTAAAACATCATTTTAGTTATAACGGTCTGAATAAAAATGAGTAAGTACCTAATTATCAAAATATTTTACACCTATTCAGATGAGTACCTGACTACTTATCTACTAAAAAAACTACAACTTTATATTTTTTTTTATGTTACTGAATGATTTGACGAGCTAGCCATTCACCTGATGTTAAGCGCCACGGCTGCCCATATCAGAACAGTGTCAATCGGAACCCCAAAATAGAGTATCGAGCAACACTGCACTGCGCACATCATCCTGAGACATCAGCACAGTCTGGTAATAAGATTACTCGACTGTGAGATCAGATCATAAAGTCTCAATTGCCCAGTAATTTTACTAGCTTCAGTGCCCTTCAAACCGGAACACAGTAGTGCGCAAGCACTACTGCTTGGCGGCAGAATAACTGGCAAAGCGGTGGTACTACCTAGACGAACTTTGCAACAAAGTCCTACCACCTAGTAAAAGTTATATATATATATACATATATATTATATATATATATATATATATATATATATGTTTACTAGATGGTAAGACTTTTCACTAAGTCTGCTTTGCCAGTTATTCTTCCGAAGTTTTGAAGTTGGCTTGAAGGGCATTGTAGCTAGTGAAATTACTGGGCAATTGAGACTTTACGATCTGATGTCACAGTCGAGAAATCTGACTGACACAGACTGTGTTGATGTCTCAGGATGATGTGCGCAGTGCAGTCATGCGAAACTTTACGTTGGAGTTCCAAGTGACACTGGTGTCGATTCTGTATCGCATTCTCTAAAACTAAAGTAAACTTAAAGTATGGCGGTACTCTTCTGATAAAGGGGAAATGAAAAGGACGGAAATATGTTAATTTCGTTTAGCTTTAGAGTATGCGACACAGAATCGACACCATTGTTCTGTTATGGGTGTCGCTTAACATCAGGTGAACGAGTAGCCCGTCACATCATTCATTACCATAAAAATTCTAATACCTATTTAGCCATCTAAAATTCTTACGTATCCCAATTTATACATAACTTATCGATAGACTACTTACGTCTGGATAGAAACGGAAAAAGATTTATTATCTTCATCTCAGCCAAGGCATTCCCTTCGTAAAAATATCTTTTCCCCCGAGCCTTCGCTACATTTGGTTATGCATAAGACTCTTTATAGTAAAAGAGATTTCGTAGGATTAGAAATCAATATCGAACGGGAGCACAGTTAATACCTATTTACTGGCCTTGGGAAGGAGGACGAATCGGTGGAGTTGTAATTACACCGAAGCGTAACAAAGGTGAATGAGCTATTATGCTGTAGAGACACACGTTTGTTTACGTTGACGTCGCCAGCGCCGACCAATATAAGGGGCGCGTGATTTTTTTTTATGTTTTGGCTCCACACTATTGTGTATTTAGCCAGTGTCAAGTAATTGATAATTTATCAAGTTAATGATATTACACGCAAATATGTGTCAGGTCATAGTCGAAGTCATCAAGTCAAGTCATAGTCTAGTCAAAGTCATACTCCTAGTAAAGTGGTGACAACTTTACTTGAAGCTTCTATGGAGTTTTGGAAACAACACGAAAAGAAACGTTTCACCATCATTATACCATTTTCCCACACTCACGCCTATAATCCAGCACTTAACGAATAGAATGCCACCAGTTTTATGCACTAACACTGAAATAACACAAGTTTTAGAAAATAATACAATGCAGTGACACGAAATTTTTCGTTTTCCCGCTAAAACTGATGTGATTTAATTATAAAAGTAGAGTTGCATGAGAGTTGCGTAAGAGTAGCATTCGGAGACGCGTGTCCTCACATACTCCGGGCTTACTCATTTTATATTGTTAATTATGTGTTCGGTTCGCGAGGACAATATATGTGGTGAATAGTAACAATTAAATTTTTATTTATCCATTCCGGTAGTGAGATTATTAGTAAACAAAAGGACTCTTTAAAATGCCATTCAGTGCAAACGTATCGGCTCGGTACGAAGTTGACATGAGTAAAAACGCCATTATTAAGAGCCAACATACCGATGGTGGTTAGCTATTTTCACCTAATTTATTAATATTTTTTATTTAATTTTTAATGCCATATTGTTTTGTTGTGTAAGTTTTACTCTGTTTTATTTGTATATATATGGATCCCGAGTCTGTAATAAAGTTATATTATTATTATAAGTGGATACTTAAGCAATGAGTGATAGAACTGATCAATCACCCATTTTTGCCCTTTCGCAGAATAAGAATAAGAATTCTTGATGAAAAGTAACCTTCTTTTTATGTCAATAAAAAATGTATATTTTTTCATTTTATATAAAATAAATCTATATAAAAGAATGTCGTGTTAGTTGCACTATTTATAACTCTATAACGGCTAAACCGATTTGGCTGAAAATTTGTGAGGAGGTAGGTTAGAACCAGGAGACGGACATAGAATACTTTTTATCTCGATTGACCGCGCTTAAGTAATTTACCCGAGTAAAACCAGGATGGGTTAACTAGTATTATTTAAATTACCTACATGATTTATTTAATTTTCAGTGTATTTAACAGTTAAAAATTAACTATACAATAAACATTATTAAAATGAAAAATAAAAAGATAAACTTGCAACTAAAATCATTATTCACAATATAAATACGCTACCCAACTCATTACCGCGTGGTAAGCTTTCCAGAATTATTATATTACTATATCACACTTCACACTAATATTATAAACGCAAAAGTTTGTATGTGTGTATGTTTGTTACTCCTCAAAGGGATGAATGGATTTGGATGAAATTCGGTATCAAGATAGCTTTTACACTAGTTTAACTTATAGGCAACATTTTATCCCGGAAAAGTGAAATTATCCCGTGGGATGAGTAAATAATTAAAATACTTTTTATCCGCGGGTGAAACCGTGGGGCGCTACTAGTTAAAAATATATTATACCTCGCTGAATAAGAAGTTCGCTCCTAAGCGAAGTATGTACAAGCTCTGGGATCCCCGAGGCAAGAACCATTCTAGTAGAAATTTGTTTAACAGAGAATAACTACAATATCTAAATATTTAATAGAGGAAAAGAATAATTTTTTTTTTTTTTTTTTTTTTTTTTTTTTTTTTTTTTTTTTTTTTTTATGTTAAGGAATGACGTGACGAGCTAGCCGTTCGCCTGATGTTAAACGACACGGCTGCCCATATCAGCTGCAGTGTCACTCGAAACTCTAAAGTATAGAGGTTCGCGTGACACTGCATTGCGCACGTCATCCTGAGACATCAGCACAATCTAGTAATAAGATTACTAAACTGTGAGATCAGATCATAAAGTCTCATTTGCCCAGTAATTTCACTAGCTACAGTGCCCTTCAAACCGGAACACAGCAGTGCTTGCACACTACTGCTTGACGGCAGAATAACTGGCAAAGCGGTGGTACCTACCTAGACGAACTTTGCAGTAAAGTCCTACCACCTAGTAATAATGTTTATTATTGTCTTTAATAAACATTGTTTACAATAGCTTTGTTTTAAAGTAAAACTTTTTTACGCACGCTTGACTTGGGGAGTAAGCTGATGAATGCGAGGCGAACGGAAGTTGAAGTTGGTGTGAACCAACAACGCGAGTAGATCTCCATTGTCAACACAAAGTTAAAAATTTGTATCATTATGTTGGTTTATCCAGTAAAATGACTATTTACAATTGTCAAGATGGCAACATTAACATTAAACAAAGCAAAATTAAAGTTATACTTACCGATAGATGGAGCTAAACTAAAAAAGTTTTACTTCAGATGTATGGTCTAAAGCTTTTCACACACTTGTTTTTTTACAATTGAAGGGTTGAGAATAAAAAGAGCTTGATTGTCAAATTGATAGTTTCGAGAAAAATTACTGTAAACTTCAACGGCGTCATAATGTTTAATGTAGAGTGCTTATAAGGTAGTAGAAAAGGTTTATTTAAGTTTCAGTTGCTTGAAAGTGTATTAATTCTATTTTAAAATACTTAATATAGTACTAATTCATGCAATTACTGTAAAAATATAATATTTATAGAATAATTATAATAATGTTTTTATGCTAAGTCAACTGTATTCCTGTGACAGATAAACCGTTTTTAGACTCAAAATCTTAAGATTTAAGTCTCATTTCGGTATTTAGAGTATTATGTATTATTGTATATAATAATTTCACGCTGAATCCAACGATACCCATAAGTCATTTTGTAAAAAAATCAGTAAAACCCATTTTGTTCTCACCCTTCAATTGACAAGCGTCACGTATATAATAGAACGAGCTTCTGCCCGCAGCTTCGCCCGCAGCGTGGCCTATGGGAAAATAATTCAACCACCCATTTCACCCTCTTAAGGGTGGAATTTCGAAAAATCTTTTCTTAGCGGATGCCTACGTCATAACACCTACCTGCATGCCAAATTTCAGCCCTATCCGTCCAGTGGTTTGGGCTGTGCGTTGATAGATTACTATGTCAGTCAATCAATCAGTCAGTCACCTTTGAGTGATATATATTTAGAATAAAGATAGAAGAAGAGATACGGTGTAACACACGCCCCATCACCCATAATATACGCAAGCGAAGATTCCAGATAGGTGGGTAACACTGCCTATTTTTCTCCCATTTACCCAGAGGACCCCCCACCAATCTTCCCTATATTTATCACCGGCCCTTTTCTTTCTGCGACTTGATTTAGTCCCTTCCCTTTGCTATCTTAATTGGTAAAGTTCCCCTGAGATGTGATCTTGTGATCTATTTCTGTACTAAAACTACGTAACCTTATCCCTTGCACATTATATTGAGGAACCACACATGTCAATTGAGCAGTGAACATTGATAAAAGATGCTCGTCACGCAGTTTTCAATGTAAATAAGGAAACTAGTGCTTTGTGAGCGGCAGAGTTCTCGAGTATGTCTATTGTAACCATGTAACCATGGCTCCGCCATTAAGAAAAACTTTCTTTAACTGAATTGACAATAAAAATATTTTTAAACGATGCTTGCGTAGTATATATAACATGGAGGATACTGAATCACTTCGTGATATCTTTAAGATAAATAATTTTTTAACGCTTACTTGTCTATACATATTAGGATTATGTATTTTTGTCAAAAACAATGAAAGTACTTATTTTAACTCACAGTCAAGTCATGCTGGTAACATGCGCAGTAAATACAAGTACAATATGTGTATCCCACAGGTTAATAATACAATGTATCATAAGAGCTCTTTTATAAACGGTATTAAAATATATAACCACCTACCCACTGACCTTAAACTTTTAACTGGAAATACATTTAAACGCAATCTAAAGGAATGGTTAGTTGCTAAAGCTTATTATAATCTAAATGAGTATTTCAATAATTAGGTAATATCTATGTAATCCTAACAATGTTAGATACAGTCACATAATTTCATCCCTAGTCAGTAAGATTCCTGTTTTTTTTTTATATTCATTTTGTGTATTTTAACTTTAAGTTCTAGTGTCGGTGTATTAATGGAAACTACATTTAGTTCCTTCAATTGTTATAATATTTATTGTACGTCCGAAATGGACAAAACTGTTGGAACATAGTATTTAGCACCATACGATCATCTTGTACACAGTTTAACAATAAAAAATATTCTATTCTATTCTATTTTATTCTTTTTAATTAACAAAATTTCACGAGAATTGCTTACCTCCTGCATTCATCGGCTCTCCGTGGTTTTCCACTTGGTGGAGGTCATAATCTGCGTCTTCCAATTCGTGGTCGCCTTTTCCTCTCCATTGGTAGACGTGCAAATAATCTGCACGTAGCTCGTAAAACCACGTACTACCAGTATATTACCAGCATTTAATAATTATCTTTTATTGTTGTATTCATCAGGTGAAATATTACTACAAATTCCTGTTTTTAGTTGAAAAAATGAAGTCGCTTCCAACTGGCCACTGAGCCGGTTCTCGGTTCTTTTCACCCAACTCACCTACCAATCATCTCCGCGCGCAGCGATGGTATCTACCCCGTACTTTGTTACCACTACGGCGCTGAGGAATTTGTTTGTTACCACTACGGCGCTGAGTAATTTATTTGTTACCACTACGGCGCTGGGTAATTTGTTACCACTACGGCGCTGAGTAATTTATTTGTTACCACTACGGCGCTGAGTAATTTATTTGTTACCACTACGGTGCTGAGTAATTTGTTACCACTACGGCGCTGAGTAATTTATTTGTTACCACTACGGCGCTGAGTAATTTGTTACCACTACGGCGCTGAGTAATTTATTTGTTACCACTACGGCGTTGAGTAATTTTTTACCACTACGGCGCCGAGTAATTTATTTGTTACCACTACGGCGCTGAGTAATTTGTTACCACTACAGCGCTGAGTAATTTATTTGTTACCACTACGGCGCTGAGTAATTTATTTGTTACCACTACGGCACTGAGTAATTTATTTGTTACCACTACGGCGCTGAGTAATTTATTTGTTAACACTACAGCGCTGAGTAATTTATTTGTTACCACTACGGCGCTGAGTAATTTATTTGTTACCACTACGGTGCTGAGTAATTTATGGACACTAACTCTTTCAGTGCGTGATCACTAGTTAACATGATGATAGCTTTATCTAATCTTCTTAAACTAGAAAGGGTTTTAGAAAGGGTCGTATGTACTATATTATGAATGTAGGTAAAATAATAAATTACATTTGCAGATTATTATTGTTATGGCGGTAGTAGAATAAAAACCATTCTTGATCTAACCAGTGCTTTATTCCCATTAGAAAGTACCGGTAGTGGGCTGAAGCATTTGGATTATCTATAGATCATCGCAGCTAGCATACATTCTAAATACGTTCGTAGCAGTTGGTGTAGCTAGTCGTATTTAGTAGTATTAATTGTGTTAGAAACCGTTTAAATAAAAAATATTTAACTTTATATTAGGGTAAAATTAATCCTTGAGTAAAGGAGTCTTCGAATCGAGATTAAACCGGTATCTTCTAGGCAAGTGTGTTACATCCTAGACCGCGAATAGATTAGTGACGACTTACCATCAGGTGAGGTAGTGGTTAAACGCAAACGTATCAAACAATAAAAAAAATTCAGCGTCATCTATCTAAATATATATAACTCAAAGGTGATTGACTGACTGACTGACTGACATAGTGATCTATCAACGCATAGCCCAAACCACAGGACGGATCGGGCTGAAATTTGGCATGCAGGTAGATGTTATGACTTAGGCATCCGCTAAGAAAAGATTTTTCGAAATTCCATCCTTAAGGGGGTGAAATGGGTGGTTAAATTATTTTCCCATAGGCCGCGGCAGGCGAAGCTGCGGGCAGAAGCTCGTATAAATATAACAGTAAAAAAGTATTTGCTAACAATTTATCGTCTGAAAATATTCGAGCAACCTTTGAAAAGATTTCGTACTTTTGTTTACTGCTTACTTAACAAAAGGAAAGTTAATGAAAAAAATTGTAAATCGGTATACAGACGAGTAATTATAAAACCAATTGGCTTTTAACTTATTAAAATCAAAACGGCTAAAAATAAAACATATCTGTAATTTTTTTAACATTTATTGAAATATAATGAAGTTTTTCTTAACCTGCAGAGACGTTTTAATCTTTAATGATTATTTTTTTTAATTTAATTAGATTTTTTTAATAATCTTGGACTTTCTTTGGATTCAATATGCCCTATGAATAGTATTTTCAATAATTAATTTAAAAAGCTATAGATTTATAAACCTTAACAAATAAAGTTTGTTTTACAAAATCGCACCATAGCTTTTGGAAGACCAATTACAAAACAACCAAAACTATGCTGATTTTCGATCCATTAACGTAGAATTTGCGCAATATTGATATAGCAATAGGTTTACTAGGTCGTAGGACTTCTCTGCAAAATTTATCTACTGTGTGCCGGTTTGAAGGGCATTGAAGCTAGTAAAATTAGGTACTAGTCGGAAAACTGGCAAAATGGGGGTAGGTAGAAACCTAGACGAACTTTGCAAAATAATCTACAACTTCGGTGAACACTTTGTTAGAGCCCATTTTTAACCGACTTTAAAAAAGTATGAGGTTCTCAATTTGACTGTTTTTAAATGTTTGTTTCCTTAATTCCTTATAACTTTCGACTAAATGAACAGATTTTAATAATTCTCCCATTTCAATTTAGTCCTATTCTGACAATTGAAAGGGTGAGAACAAAAATCTTTATTCTAAATATATATCACTCAAAGGTGACTGAGTGATTGACTAACTGACATAGTAATCTATCAACGCACAGCCCAAACCACTGGACGGATAGGGCTGAAATTTGGCATGCAGGTAGGTGTTATGACGTAGGCATCCGCTAAGAAAAGATTTTTCGAAATTCCACCCTTAAGAGGGTGAAATGGGTGGTTGAATTATTTTCCCATAGGCCACGCTGCGGGCGAAGCTGCGGGCAGAAGCTCGTTCTATTATATACGTGACGCTTGTCAATTGAAGGGTGAGAACAAAATGGGTTTTACTGATTTTTTTCACAAAATGACTTATGGGTATCGTTGGATTCTTTGAAATTATCAATAATACATTCTATAAATACCGAAATGAAGCTTAAATCTCAAGATTTTGAGTCTAAAAACGGTTTATCTGTCACAGGAATACAGTTCACTTAGCATAAAAACATTATTATATTTGTTTTTAATATATTTTATTTTTAGAATAATTGTATGAATTAGTACTATATTTAGTATTTTAAAATAGAATTAAAACATTTTCAAGCAACTGAAACTTACATAAACTTGTTTATTACCTTATAAGCACTCTACATTAAAATGAAGCCGTTGAAGTTTAAAGTCAATTTTCTAGAAACTATCAATTTGACAGTTAAACCCTTTTTATTCTCAACCCTTCGATTGCATCCATGAGAAAACCATATAAGTCTGAAGTCATGGTTTTTTACGCTCTGCGTTTGTTATCCTTACGTATTAGCGATACGCTTATACATTAATAATAGTAGATACATAACGTAGGTACATTTTTTACCGATTGATTTGATTGATTTTGAAATTCCTATATTGACATAAAATTACATTTTATTTTGTAGGACTTAGCGTTAGTGTCTAAGTTACAAATTTATTCTAAGAATATAAATTGTTTTGTAGGCTGAAGGCGCCTCTTAAAACTAATAACACTTAACAAAGTTTATAAATATACAGTTCTATTTAAATCATAAATATTATTGTAGATGGAAAAAAAAATTAGAAAATATTAACATTACGCATTACTTTGCTACTTCGTACGTTTTTGGCATGATTTACCAGGTGGTAGGACTTTACTGCAAAGTTCGTCTAGGTAGGTACCACCGCTTTGCCAGTTATTCTGCCGCCAAGCAGTAGTGCGCAAGCACTGCTGTGTTCCGGTTTGAAGGGCACTGTAGCTAGTGAAATTACTGGGCAAATGAGACTTTATGATGTGATCTCACAGTCGTGTAATCTTATTACCAGACTGTGTTGATGTCTCCTTTACATGTTGGAGTTTCGAGTGACACTGTTCTATTATGAGCGGCCGTGTCACTAAACATCAGGTGAACGACTAGCTCGTCACATCATTCAATAACTTAAAAAAAAAATGAAAAAATTTAGAAAATATTAACATTACGCATTACTTTGCTACTTCGTACGTTTTTGGCATGATTAAATTAATCATGCCAAAAACGTACGATTTAATTAATTTTTTACTACTCTCGTGTCGCTTATATAACCTACTAAAAATACCTCAAACCATATAAAATAGTGTTCTGCGTGTACAATAAAACAATCCAAATGCAACCTTCCAACACGACAGCTACGGTTCCAGCTATTCTATGCTAATCCGTTTCCTTCCGTCTACCGCAATGCCAGCCATTTGATTTTGTGACCTACGTAATGCGCTCGTTAGGCTGATAAGGGGTAGTTTTTACCCCTTTGCCTATGTAGCAACGCTAGTGCTTTTTATTCGTCTGAAATTTGCGGATTCAAATTGAGTTTTTGTCAGGCTTTCATTTTGAAACCTACCTAGCGTTTTTTCAGTTCGTTTAATTTCGTGAACTTGTTTCCTATGTAAATTTCCATTACTATTTTAATAATAATAATAACGCCCAACGATCACATACATACATCCTGGACCCTATCTAGGATTCCCTGTGTCTAGGGACCCAGGAATTACGAGAACCATGGTCCCAAAACACCCAGACTTAGAACAAGTATTTGAGATATTTTGTGCACAAATACTTGTCCTGCCGCGGGAATCGAACCCGCAACCTCCAGGTTATGACATGACCAGAGCAATGTATGTGATTGTTGAGTACTTTTTATTAGTATGAAAGTCGGTTCTATATTGCGACAAAATTCTTATATATCATGTATATATTTTATGTCGAGACATAAAACTAAATTAAAGCTTCACTTGCATAGATATTTGTTTCACATATAAGTTTATATCTTCAATATCACATAAGCTTTGGTTAGCACCATAATCTGAACGTAAAATCGCATCCATATATGTACGGAGGTTTGGTCCTACGTGGAGTAAAGCTAACTGAAGATAGTTGTTAGTTTGTTTAACACAAAAGATACCCTGTCCCGTGGGAGTTTAAAAAGGTGAATACTGTCTGTACAGTGTGTGGTGAATTTTAAAAATTGACCTGCAAAATTTCAAACAATTTCAGTTGAGATGAAAGTCGCAATTTAAAAGGCATCGATGTAATTTTTGTACGGAAAAGAAATAACAGATTTACACGTCTTTGGTTTAGTTCTAAGCACGTACAAAATTTACGGGTATCATCGGCATGGTGCACACTAATTCCTAAGCAAAAATATACTTATTTACTCGTGATAAGATTCAATCTTCCGAAATAAAACAGTCTGGTGTAGGAATAACAATTAACGTAAAAAAAATTCGAGCAATTTGGTTCAGCCACGTTGAAGTGGAAGAAGTTGATCTGCCGGTATAACTTTGTTAATGTTAATGTCGCCATCTTGACAATTGTAACTTTTTTAATGTTAATTAATGATGTGACGAGATAGTCGTTCACCTGATGTTAAACGACACGGCCGCCCATAACAGAACAGTGTCACTCGGAACTCTAAAATATAAAGATTCGCGTCAAACTGCACTGCGCACATCATCCCGAGATATCAGCACAATCTGGTAATTAATTTATTCAACTGTGAGATCAGATCAATCAACCAACTTTCAACTTCCGTTCGCCACGTCACGCATTCACCAGCTTATTCTCCAAGTCAAGCGTGCGCTAAGAAGTTTTATTCAATAAAACTGCTTTAAATCTCTGCATCTTAGCTCCAATAACGTAGAAAATGGCTCATCTTTTACGAGCAACAGCGGCATGCTACACACAAACTCCGCACAAAACGAGGCGTGCGAGCCTGATACACTTTTTATGGTGTTTGGATATGACCTTCGGATATAGTGCGTTCTTCCGGTGAATGCGTAATGTATCGCTGAATAATACGTAACTTGCGCTTTTCACCTGAGACGTGGTGTTAAAATATTTGTTGAAAGTGCATACATGGGCATTCTATTGCAGTTCTGTATAAGTGTGAGATGCAGTATGCTAAAGTTTTGGTGTAATTTTTTTTTGAAAGAGTTATTGCTGGTGGTCTCTAACGACCTTTACAGCATCACCGGGAGGGAGGGCGGTCGCTTAAGACGCCCAGCCGTCAAAAGTGGGAGGCAACTAGCTCAAGGGCACCCCTGGGGTGCGAGCCTCGGCTTGGGCCGTTGCCGGGATAAGAGGATCGAGAAGACTACGTCTACTGGAAGAGTGAACCACATTGAAGTCATGACCTTTCTAGCTAACCTACGGGAGGTACGTCGACCTCGCCGGCGGGGTCGGTGTCTGATTGTGCTACGCTGGTATCCTATACCGGTGCCGAAAGCGGTACCTGAGCCAGAAGGGCTAGGGTCCCGTGATCCTAGCGCAGTCGATACTACGGCTGCTATAGGATCATCCGGGTCGCTCAAGACGTGTCTCGGGCGGCGACGACGGGGTAGCTAAAGTTTCGGTGTAGGTATTCCCGTTTATCTATCCACGTGTCTGTCCTCGTTCGATGAAAGGTGGGAATTCTCATGCCCAAATTGAAAAATAAGGGCAGATAGGAATTACGAGTTTCACCTGTCGCCAAAATCAATATTATGGGGATAAATAGGAATAACAAGTTTCACCTAAGGGCCTAAAGGTGAAACTGGTTATTCCTATTTATCCCCATAATATTGAGGGCCCTTAGGTAAAACTTGTAATTCCTATCTGCCCTTATTTAAGGCCTTATTTAGGGCTAAGCTACTTTCATTATCAGAAAATTCGTAACCTTATCTCTAGTTGTTCTTATGATGACGTGCTTAAAGTGCTTCAGACCGATGGTCCTTGGAGATAACCTTTTTCAAGAACATTTTTATGAATCTCTAAATAGATCTAAATCTCAGTTGACTCGTTTAAAATTCAAGATAGGCACCTTTTGTGTTTCAACAATGTACTACTTATCTATATTTCAAGTCCCTACCTCTATCTTTGTTTTTATTCTGTTACAATTAGGTATACCAATTACACACTAACGCACTAGTTAACGTTAATATCACTTTTTGTAACTGTAATCTATCCAATAGTAATGAGTGATCACAGCTAACGTTTGTTTACTTTAGAATCGAGCTCTAACTGTCGCTATGAAAAAATTATTAGATTAAAGTACGAAAACCCGGTTTAATAACGACGTATCAATGTTTAACAAATCAATATTAATAATTATTAATAATCAGCATTGGTCAATAATTTGGCGTCTTTTTTTTATCTAAGTCTAGTTGCGCCCCGCTGTTTCACCCGTGGATAAAAAGTATTTTATTTATTTGCTCATCCCACGTGAAAATTTCACTTTTCCCGGATCAAATGTAGCCTATATTAATCCAGCTATTTTGGTACCGAATTTAATACAAATCCATTCAGCCGTTTGAGCGTGAAGGAGTAACAAACATACACACAAACACACATACAAACTTTCACCTTTATAATATTAGTGTGATTGTGTGAAATTCTAGAAATAAATCTTGCAGTGTAGGGTCAAAGTGCAAATCTGTATTCCTACAAATTTACATTTTTTTTGTTATTTTGAACTCACAGTCAAAGTCTACCATTGCCTCGCTCTTCAAAATAAAAATGTGAATTTAACTACAGCATTATGGCCAAATTCATTTTGGTTAACTTTTTTTGATATAATGAATGGATGTGAGCTTGTCATTCACCTGATGTTAAGCGATACGGCCGCCCATAACAGAACAGTGTGACTAGGAACTCTAACATGTAAGTTTCGCGCGACACTGCACTGCGCATATCACAGCACATCATCCTGCTTCAGCACTGGTAATAAGATTACTCGACTGTCAGATCAGATCATAAAATCTCACTTGCCCAGTAATTTCACTAGCTACAATACCCTTCAAACAGCCTACGCACTACTGCTTGGCGGCAGAATAACTGATAAAGCGGTGGTACCTACCTGATGAACTTTGTAGAAGTGTGTTGTTTTTAGTGTTGTTATTTCAGACATCATCTTAACATTGACTCCCTTAGCACACATATCATTTTTCACACAGTCTAACTACGCATTTTCGGTCTGCCTCTACTTTTTTTGCCATCAACATTAATATTCAAAACTCTCTTGGTGGCATGGCTTTCATCCCTCCGCATGACATGGCTATACCACGCTAGCCTATTACTCCTCAACTTTCCGTCATCAGTGCCACTTTTAGGGCTACCCAGGGTTGAATTCAGAACATCAAAAAAAATATTGTACGTTGAAAATAAAATTATACAATTTTGTCCAAAATTATACCACGTTTGAGGTTACCTGTTTTTTTATATCGTATATGTTTCGATTATCGATATTAACGGCATTTTTTTTAGTATTTGCGTGTATCTTTAGTGATATTTCGTTTTAATCACAAATATTCACAAAATCTTAAGGAAAATCAAGTAAGAAATTCCCGATATTGTAAGGTAAATATTAAAAAGTGAATGGGTTCACTGTTAATACAAGTCGGTAAACCTGAAGATAAAATTATGGTATTTTCGCGTTGTATACGATACTACATACTACACACTATGAAACGATGATACAAATAGTATAATTATATTACTATCGAGACCTATTATTGGCTACATTAATATTCTGCTTTTATGTAATTACTATCTATATTAACCTAATGCTGTTGGTCTTTTAATAAATAAATAAATTATACTACGAAATCCAACCCTGGGGCTACCCCTTACTGGTTTTTGATTTCGTCTACTCTCGTTACACCACACATCCATACACAAATATAAAAAAAAATACATTCGCATTTCAGACGCATGTTGTTTTTTTATTTTTTATTTATTTATTTCTTTGTTTTCCTATTAATATTATTATTATATAAGTGGTAAGTAAGGGTGTTGTTTTTACTGGTTGCCGCTCGATTCAAGACTGGTAGAGTCAAACAGTTGCACCAGTTTCTCCTGATTCTATTTAAAATACTAGTCACCACGGATTAAATATCACAGAAATGAATACTGCCTTATCCATCAAAAAACTAAAGCCAGGAATAATCACAATTAAACCAGTGCTGTAGTACCGAAATAATAAGAAACTTTCTCCCGGAACATTTTCACGAATTTACCACAACACCAAAATGCAAGAAAATCATTTTCGTACAGCGTCAGTGTTCCGTTAAGATTTTAAAATTAAGGAGGTCATTATGAGTACAGTGCAGTGGATTTGTAGTGTAACGTTAAATTCTAAGCTTTTTTTACAATAGAGTAGAATTGTAATAACTAGGAGCACCTTTTAAACTTCTGATTAAAATATGATTATGCTTTAATCATCATAGAATTTCATTAACAAATCAAAAAAGAACCAATACTCTCGTCCAATCCCACGCAATCCATTTTTGCCAACTGTAAAACTTAATTAATTCAATTCAAATTTAAAATTGGAATAAAGTAACAAATTCACGACACTGGGATCAGCAGAAGAGCAACTTATAAATTGTACACAATTTAAAACAACAAAGTCACTATTCATTATTATGACTTTTAAAGTATTATATTATATATATTATATTATATATATATTACTTTTAAAGGCTTATAGGGTAAAATGGCGCAAATACTGGTTCTGTGTCTGGCTGTTGTGGGACCATGGTCCGCGTACTTTCTGGGTATTTGATATAGGGCATCCTAGTTAGAGAACCTATGTATGTGATCATTGGGCGTTATTATTATTATTAATTGTGTAGCACTTTTAGTGGCCGTAACTTTTCTAAAGATAAAGATAATTTACATCGTAATTATGTATATATATTATACAATGACGGAATAGATATAATTATTATATATGCTACAATTTGAAAACAAAATATTTTTCGTATAAAATTAATAACCAATTAACCACGTCGCATTTACGTACTATAGCCATATTTCGCAATTCCGTGTAATACTCCGAGTATATGCACAATGGTACGCTAATGACATTATTGTCTAGGGGACGTTTGGCACCAAACGATTATTGTTCTGGTATAGTTTGGGATTTAGAAGATTTGAAACGACATAGCTACATACTGTTTGCGAATTTCACAATTCGAAATCTTAAGTACTCTAGTTGCAAAAGATACATCTGTAGAAATAAAAAGTTTGAGAGAGAAAACATTTTGTATGTCGAAAAAAAATCAAAAGATTTTGTTGCAAAACCATAACATTCTTGGTTCCACGGATTGATACAGTGTGTACTCAGTCCACTGAAATGTTTCTATAACAAAAAAAAAAACAATTTTTGTGTTGGTCTAGGCATGGTGCCATGTGTGGATAAAGGGTAAAAAGTTTATAATAATAATAATAACACCCAACGATCACATACATAGATCCTATACCCTAACTAGGATTCCCTGTGTCTAGGGACCAAGGTACTACGAGGACCATGATCCCACAACAACCAGACTCTGAACAAGTATTTGCGCTATTTTTTTCTATGCACAAATACTTGTCCCGCCGCGGGACTCGAACCCGCCGCCTCCGGGTTATGAGTAAAGTAAAACCTTGTTTGTTTATTTTGTTGAAACAGAATTCTGTTAAATGAAAAGTTTGATTTGTAACTCAGATTTTATCTCTACATACGTTTATTAAAAATTTTAATTCCATAATAATAAATAGTAAAAAACATTAACATTAGTTTTCTAAAATAAAACCATTCTAATGACCCCAAAAAATCTTTATGAACGTAGTTCTCCAAATTTTCAGCGTTAATAACATATTTTATTACAAATTAAATTTGCCGGTTTTTTTTCTAAAGGAATGACTCGTTAAAATATTTATTTGATATCCATATTTCATGAAATCTACAAAAAACCTGCAAAATTAACACATTTTCATGCTTAAACCCAGTTTGATAACAAATAATGGTTAGTACAAATAAAGAGCCGGTATAGAGAACCCATCAAAATATCAAAAATGTCCTATGACGCTGCCTTAATGCCATTTTCCTCAAAACCAGACGTAGATTAGTAAAATAATACAATATGTCTATTATTTTTTAAATCAACAATCATAATAGCATCGGTACGACTGATTTACAATGCTCACACAAAACTATTCGTACCACAAAATCATAAATTTCAATTCAGTGAATTTATACCAACAAAGAGTTGCATGCATCAAACCAATGAGCCTCGGCAAAAGTTATCACTATCAAAACGGGAATTTTTGCTGCCATTCGCAAATTTCAACGTGATACACGCACTGAAATGTCCTAAATGAACTTTAGCACTTTGAAAATAAAGTTGAAAACCACGTTTTCACGAGTATCTTTCCCAACATTTTCAAAATAAGCGTCTGTCCAGTGGCGAATTTAGTAGCTCTTTGATCCCTGCTCGAAATTTGAATATGTAAATGCGAAACGATGGACGTCACAAGGCAGTCCGTCGGGTGTGGGTTTAGATTTGTCCAGTTACTCAGCAGCTTATAATAGGTCTTTACCTATGAAATGGCCGTATTGCAGTACAGACTTTTTCAAACAAAAAAAAGTTTTGATTGGCTATGAATTCTAAATTCAAATTAATTTTGTTTTAAAAATATGACATTCTATTTACAATATACGTCTTTTGTTTATTGATTAGCGTTGTATTTTCATTACATTTCAACATTTTTCCTCATAATGGATACTTTGAAATTTCGTGTAATTATGGAATATGAGTTCCGTCGTGGCACCAACGCAGCACAAACGACACGTAACATGAACGACGTTTACGGAGAGAACTGTACAAACGAACGTACAACCCGTTATTGGTTTGCTCGGTTCCGTTCTGGGAATTTTGACTTGAAAAATGAACCTCGTGGTCGTCCGGAAACTTTGGTCAACAATGATGAATTAAAGGCGATTGTGGAAGCTGATGAATCTCAATCTACAGCTGAGCTGGCAGCAGCTTTTGATGTTAGCATCAAAACAATATTGGTCCATTTGCGACAGATTGGCAAGATAAAAAAGCTTGATAGATGGGTGCCCCACGAACTTAACGATCGCCAGCGCAACGTACGCGTCGAGACTTGCCTTGCGCTGCTTAACAGGCACAGAAATGAAGGAATTTTGAACCGAATTGTTACGTGCGACGAAAAATGGATTCTTTTTGACAATCGAAAGCGCTCAGCAAGTTGGTTAGATCCTGGTTCGGTACCAAAGCAATGTGCAAAACGAAAAATGACCCCTAGAAAGGTGATGGTCACCGTTTGGTGGTCTAGTGCTGGTGTGATTCATCATAGCTTTTTACAAAACGGCGAGAGCATTACTGCAGATGTGTACATTGAAGAACTGACCACAATGATGGCGAAACTCGCACATCTGCAACCAGCTTTGGTCAATCGGTCGTCTCCACTGCTACTTCACGACAACGCGCGACCCCATACTGCACAACAGACCGTCTCTAAGCTGCATGAGTTGGGTTTGGAAGCTCTCCCTCATCCGCCATACTCACCAGATCTTGCGCCTACCGACTATTACTTTTTCCAAAATTTGGACAACTTTTTAGCGGGAAAAAAATTCAATTCCCGAGAGGCAGTACAAAACGCCTTTGAAGAGTTTGTTGTCTCCCGTCCTGCTGATTTTTTCAAGAAGGGCATCCATAAACTGCCACAGCGTTGGCAAAGATGCATTGATTGCAGGGTGATTACTTTGAATAAAAGAAATAAATAAGTTCGAAAAAAAAATACTTTAACTTTTTTCAAACAATACGGCAATTTCATAGGTAAAGACCAATATTTTTGGGACAATTAGCGAGTCCACATCTAAGTGTTTGATCATATTACTATTTTCAGCCTTTTGCTTAGCATTTGCAGGCAAAGACGTCCTCATCTTTCCTTTAAGTATTATGAAATAATGCAGCACTGCCACGCATGACGGCAGTCATTTGTTTCGCTCGTTTTTAGTATGCGCTTAGATCACCAAATAACTCCAGATGGAGTTTTGGCGGGAAAACGAAAAAGATGGCGTCACCGCATTGTATTATTTTCCAAAACTTGTGTTATTTTCAGTATTAGTGCATAAAATTGTTGGCATTTTATTCGTTTAGTGCTGAATTACAGGCATGAGTGTGGGAAAGTGGTATAATGATGGTGAAACGTTTATTTTTGTGTTGTTTCCAAAACTCCATAGAAGCTTCTGGTAAAGTTGCCACCACTTTACTAGGAGTAGGACTTGACTAGACTAGACTATGACTTAACTTGATGACTTGGACTGCGACTTGACTTGACACATTATGATATCAATTAACTTGAGATATTATCAATTACTTGACACTGGCTAAATACACAAAAGTGTGGAGCCAAAACCAAACAAAAAAACTCCATATGCTGTCAAATGCTAGACCAAAGACATGTTCAGTTCCACTTTACCAGTGCAACGTTGCAACGTTAAAAAGAATAGAATAATAAAATAATATTATAAGTAAACACTGCATTTTCAGTCTTCCACGGCTGAATTTTGCAATCGGTTTCTAGTTTAATTTTCACTAAACTTTCAGTATCCTCTACCCTCCTACTCCTCCTAGCTACATAACGATGTCACTACTAGCGGAGAGCGCAGGATCAAGTACTAGAACCATTAGCTAAACCAATCTAAACCGTCCAGTAAGCGCTTGCGTTTGCCGTAACGGGAAAATTTAATGTTGATTTAAATTCTAATATTAGTGTTATGTTATATTCTGCTCGTATGGCGGTATCTGAACAAATATGGCTTGTTTTCAAACATGAATTTCAAGAGTATCTACATATAATCTATTGGATTTAACCAATGTTTTGCTAATGGTAAAACTAACTTAATAATAGTTGACTGTAGTCTTGTATGTCGGTAGTAGCTCTGCCTTCTGTAGGTTGTGATATGTGTGGTTCTGAGCGGTGGGCTCTGTTACCACCGAGTACATACAATTTAGTTTGATGAACATAGATGTTTTTTCGTTATCTAGGTGATATTTATATGAATGTACCTATTACAAACAATAATTTTGCATGTATTCTCTTATCTGCAACTTTTAGTTTTTGGCAGATATCGCATAGAAATTCGATGATTGGAAAGTACGTGCACATAGGTTTGCTTAGTTTGGAGCTAGATGGCACTGTGTGAAATCTCCACCAATAATTGTGAATAGAAAGTCATTTGAGTATTTTTACGGCCAAATTGCTAACCGCGTTTTTTGTTAAGTCGTTCAAGCCGTCCCGAACAGCAAGTCAAGCTTACATTATTTGGAAAACAAACATCCTGCCATCTAATATCCACTTTCGTAAACTCCAAAGCCACTTCCGTCGAGTCCATCTGTTAGTACGTTTAGTTGAAAATTGTGCTTCCAAGGAAACTTTTCCAATTTCCCTGATGGAATTTTTTATTGGAGATATACGAGTCGGATAGGCATTAGCCTGAGACTTTGTAGAGACAATGTGATTTACGTACTTGTGCATGGCTATGAATGTGTAAAATCTTCGCTTCTGTAAAAAAAAATATTTGAAGCACGCCATTTTTTGGCACAGTGCTTAACATTGACGCTCAAGTACGCCGAATGGTAATCGATCCAAAAAAGTGAAGATTTCCGTTATACTTTTTTATGTTAATAAATGATGTGACGAGCAAGTCGTTCACCTGATGTAAAGCGACGCGGCTGCCCATAACAGAACAAAATCACTCGAAGCTCTAAAATGTAAAGTTTTGCGCGACACTGCACTGCGCACATCATCCTGAAACATTAGCAAGTCTGGTAATAAGATTACTCGACTGTGAGATCAGATCATAAAATCTCAATTACCAGTAATTTCATTAGCTACAGTGCCCTTCAAACCGGAATGCTTGCGCACTATTGCTTGGCGGCATAATAACCGGCAAAGTGGTGGTACCTACCTAGATGAACTTTACAGAAAAGTCTTATCTTTTTATTACAGCTGTGAATAATGTATCTCATGTCACCAGATTTCATCGGTATTTAGCATTAATGATATTAAAATTCGGATAGCCATTCACTAACACATTATTTCCATCACCGTGGTCCTGGTGCTTCACAGCCATGCAGGATTTTATGCATTCATGCTGTGCATATCAAACTAGTGCATTTTAAAACAGCACACAAGTTGCTTACACAGTCGAAACCAACAAGAAAATTGTATATTTCATTCATATAAATTAATTAGCGTCATTTCGACGCTGTTATGGGCGCCCGTGACGCATCAACATCAGGCAAATGGCAAACTTTGCCACGTCATTTTCGTTAAAAAATTAAATGAGACTGAGCGTGACTTAAAAATATATTCATTAAATCAATTTAAATTAAAAATAGCTGTATACGTACTTAAATATTATTTCTATTCCTCTGCAGTACTGAGTCTTTTATTTGAATTAACTTAGCTAGGTGAGTCGAGACTCAGATTTATTGTAATTCCTCTGAAACATCTCTTTCGATTTAATTTTAAAACTATGAAAAATTAAAGCCTTTATGCCATCATCCGTGACTACATATAATCTTGTTTACATACAAACTGCTAAAACTCTAGAATACGTCAGGTACACGGCTGGCCCGGGAGGTAAAAGAAAATTGAATTTGTGAAATATGTCGCCTTAGTTGGTACCTACTGGTACTGACAGAACAGAACATTCCGTTTGCTTAAACGGGTTAAAGTAAATTGATATGTAGTCAGTAAAGCCACAGTCCGCGGCTTTATATATGTGCATATATATATATATATATACTACCGTTATTACTTTGATTTTTCTTATAGCTCTGAATCTGAAGGATTTACGGAATTACCTGATAGCCTCTGTGGTGTGGTAGTTGAACTGGTCGGCTCATGACCCGGAGGCAGCACGTTCGATTCCCACAGCAGGACGTGTTTTTTTGCACAGAAAAAAAAGCGCATCAAATACTTGTTCTGAATTTGTGTGTTGTGCCACGGTACTCGTAGTTCGTGAGTCCCTGTGCGAAGTAATCTGTTTTTAAACAAAACTGTTAAATTAATAACTAAACAAACTGTTTTTAAACTTTTTATCCCCTACATTTTATAACTTTAATTTCTGATAACAGCTTTATATTGTATTTAATAAATAACGAGTTCGAATATCGGTTCAATTTAAATAGAGGCATAATTTAAAACTAAGCTTTCTATTTAAAGTCAGATTAAATAACAAGTTGAACGTCCAACATCCAAAAAAGTTTCCAACTCCAACTACCAAAAAGCTTAGGGGTAGTTTTGTTCGCTTACTTTTCAGCAAGCCTTTTCGGAATATTCGTTTTCCATCGAAATCAGTCTGCAGATGAAATTTCGTAATTTGAAACGTGCAATGCATGTTTCTGTTTTGTCTATCTCAGCATGAACAAAATGAACAAAATACAAAATAAGTATTCTGTTATAAAGTTAATCAGTGGCTCAACTTTAGCTAGTTTATCGAGTCTAAGGCAACATTTGCTGCTAATAAGCTGGCTATCGTAGGAATGGTGGAACAGGGTTTTTGTTTTGGCTCCACACTTGTGTATTTAGCCAGTCTCAAGTGATTGATAATTTCTAAAGTTAATTAATATTACATGTATATATGTGTCAAATCAAGTCACAGTCCAAGTCATAGTCTAGTCTAGTCAAATCATACTCCTTGTAAAGCGGTGGCAACTTTAACAGAAGCTTCTATGGAGTTTTGGAAATAACACAAAAATAAACTTTTCACCATCATTATACATACCACTTTCCCAAACTCATGCCTGTAATTCAGCACTTAACAAATAAAATGCCACCAATTTTATGCACTAACACTGAAAATAACACAAGTTTTGGAAAATAATACAATGCGGCGACGCGATCTTTTTCGTTTTCCGGCCAAAACTCTCTGGGACAAGGTTTTACCTCGGGGCAAAGCACGTCACTTGGAATCAGTGGCACAGATAAATAAGGCTTGGTTCTATCGACCACGGCGGCGTTTCCTCGCCACCGGGTCAGAGGGAAAAAAGTGTTATCCCGGTAGCCTCAATAACAGTGCTCACCGAAGCCGATGGTACAGAAAAAGTGATTTGACTAATTAATCTCAGTGACACCGGGGCTGGTGAGAATTTAAGTGTCAATGACTCCGTGCTGCTTGGCTTTAATGGGGAGATTTTTGAAATAAAACTTCTTTACGCACGCTTGAGTTGTGAAGCTGGTGAATGCGTAACGAGGTGAAAGGAAGTTGGAAGTTGTTGATTAACGTAGACCGCTATTGTAAACACAAAAAAGTTAAAAATTAGTATTATTATGTTGGTATGCCTAGTAAAATGATAATTCACAATTGTTAAGATGGCAACACTAACATTAAACTAGCAAAAACAAATTTACACCGGCCGATAGATGGCGCTAAACTAAAGTTCTAATTGACATGTTGTCTAGAGCACATATTTTTTAAATTTAATGAATTGCATGACGTATAGGTTTTCATTCAGACCAGTACGGGTGGCAGAGTACTTTTATTAATTTTTATAAATAATCAGTAGTTTTAATAATAAATAGTAGTATTACTCTACCACCCGTACTGAGCTGAACTATTATAACTCCTATAACCTATTATAACAGGGCAAGTGGAGTTTTGGCGGGAATGCGAAAAAGATTGCGTCACCGCATTGTATTATTTTCCAAATCTTGTGTTGTCAGTGCTAATGCATAAAATGTTTCTTTTCGTGTTGTTTCCAAAACTCCATAGAAGCTTCTGGTAAAGTTGCCACCACATTACTAGGAGTATGACTTTGACTAGACTATGACTTGACTTGATAACTTCGACTGTGATTTGACACATGTTTGCGTTAAATATCATTAACTTGTAAGTACACAAAATGTGGAGCCAAAACATAAAAAAACAGGTCAAGTTAGTGGTGACATCCACCATGCTATTATTGTAGTATTAGAATTTGAAAATACATAATTCATTACAAATTATTCAAGTATTATTACAAGCAAGACTAAAAAATCAAAGAAGATATAATTCGAAACTCATTTAAACAGTTCTAATAAATTCCAAACCTAACATAAAGTTAGGAAAAACAAGAGCCGGGATATTCCTCTCTCGTGATATTTACATTTTCATGTCTATTTAAATTCAAATCGTTTTAGCAGGGAAGGATTACGGAAACAGTTTATGACCTGAAATTATCAACCGAGTTGTCAATCACAATTTTCTTATGATTGACAACTTAACGATTTGTTTTACCTTTTTTTCTCTTATTTTCTTACTTAAAACTGGATGAAACATCGATGTAATGAGCATAAAACATTTACAGACTTATTAATAAACAGGAACTAGCTTTAGACTAGTTACACCATCTTTTGTCTCTTTCGATTCAGCTAAATATTCCAGTAGCAAAAAAAGGACAAAAGCTGAAGTAACTAATCCGAGACTAATACCCGTTTATTAATAAGGCTGTTAATGTTTTGTAAACCAAACATTCATAAGAAAATACTATTTTCTTATTCTTCTTTGCTTAATGAAGCTATTGTTTTTAAGCGTCAATTTCTGCCAATGTCATGTGAGAAAAAAATTGTACGGTGATGTCATGTCAAAGTCAAAATACCACAATAAAATGGTGGATTTTTTACTGAGAGCTCTAGAAAGCCTTCAAGAGAACACGAAAAGGCATGGTTTTAAAACTTGGAACCATTTTCCAACACTTGTGTACGTTCACGAACACTTAACGCATAATAATTCACCCTTATTACACGTCAAAATAAAAGTTAAAATTGAATTCACAACCCATATTTTCGGATTTCTTTCATCTTAATAAAACGTTGCTTGTAGCGATTGTTAATTAATTCAAGCGGCTGATAATTACTTTTTAATGAACAATTTATCAATCAAGCATTGACGCGTGGCTACATCACATTGTGATCCTTATTCTGTATTAGTAAGAACCACAAAGTGATGTAGCCACACGGCAATTTCATTTACACAATTATTATGACAACACCATCTATTGAGTTTTTCGGCGGGAAAACGCAAAAGATCGTGTCACCGCATTGTATTATTTTCCAAAACTTGTGTTATTTTCAGTGTTAGTGCATAAAATTGGTGGCATTTTATTCGTTAAGTGCTGGATTACAGGCATGAGTGTGGGAAAGTGGTATAGTGATGGTGAAACGTATTTTTTCGTGTTGTTTCCAAAACTCCATAGAAGCTTCTGGTAAAGTGGCCACCACTTTACTAGGAGTATGACTTGACTAGACTATGACTTGACTTGATGACTTGGACTGTGACTTGACTTGACTTGACATACATATATATTACTTAACTCGAAAAATTATCAATTATTTGACACTGGCTAAATACACGAAAGTGTGGAGCCATACCAATACAAAAAAAAAACACCACCTATTTGTGTAAATTTTAGAATCGGCTGATAAGAACGATATCAAATATGACTAAGAATGCAAAATGTCATATCTCAAACTAAAAAAAAATTGTTTTCGATCCTGGTAACTTCGTATATGCTACTGATGAGACCGATAAAGTTAAATTTGAAGTCTCATCGACCCAGGCAGTGCAAGTGCGTTTCAAAATACGTTTTTGGAGGCTATATTCTACCTACCTATCTACATTTATTTAGTAACCTCTGCTAAAGATAGTCTTACAGATGTACATAATAACGCCCAACGATCACACACATATATCCTGGATCTTAACTAATAGGATTTAGGGACAATGAGTGTGAGTGTGTATATATAGAACAAGAATTTGCGTTTTTTTCTGTCCACAAACTTAAACTGTCACAGGATTCGAACCTGCCGCCTCCGGGCCATATATTATGTTATGGGCTACAAACGTTTTTTTTTAAATTTCGAAATACTACAATGATATAATAACTAATACTATAAACTACCTACTACTACTAGTATAAAAAAAACATTTTGACTATATACTGGCTGCGATGACCTATAGACAATCCAAATGCTCCAGCCCACTACCAGTAGGTAGCGTACCCAACATGCTGGCAGCATTGCCCCGTTGAATTGCAATGCTTATTCGTTGGGCCAAATAAGTGCCAGCATTAAATAACTTAAACGCCCCCGTATTTCGACATAACATCTAACACTCCTTGATCCGCTCCTAGTTTTGGGCTCCTTTTGTTCCATCGCCGTAACGTTAGCATTTTTTTCCTCATTATCTGCCTACTTTCACTGAAGATGCAATTTTGTGCCGGCGCTTTGTGAAGATTGTGACTTGGCGAGTCCTTTAATTCGTAATTTTCGTGTTTGGGTAATGATTCAAAAGTGCGGAGATTAGAATGAACCTTTTTGCCCCTTGAATTAACGGTGTTTTTCTTTTTGCGTGTCGAAAAAGAATGGTTTTAGCTTTTAATCTGACGCGGGTGTTTCGTGATAATGGTTTTCATTTTTATTTGGGTGAGAATGTGTAAATCAAGAAAAAAGTACTCATAAAAATATAATAAGTTTGCCCAGATTTCTAAATATGTGCCAAAAAAAGTAACCACTCAGGGCTGAAATTACCTATACTAGTAGCGTGATTGATTATCCTTTTTTTAGTTTTTTTTTTATTGATTGATTTATTTGCCAAAAACTTAGCCTAATACACTGTGAAAGTAGTAAATTTTATGCAAATATTACAATATTACACTACAATTTTACAAAATGCAAAGAAATAGAAAGTGGTGGCACAAACAATTTTCAAGGTAGCAATATAGTAGTTTATAGCTTATATTTCTAGTGTTCTACCCATACTGCCTTTTAGAGACCTATATTTACTTAAACTTTGATACGGCCAAACCTATATGGATACAATTTTGAAAAACTTTAATGCATTCATACAAGTTTCATTACACACTGCTTTTTTCACTACATACACCAATCTTAATATTCGAAGTAAAAAGTAATGTATATTTTTTCATCATCACCTTCATCACATTTCATACCGGAAAATTAAGATTGTCGAATTAACAACGGCAAAATTGTGCTTGGGTGCTCTAGTATTTTCTATTTATGACAGGATATTCTACATTAAATTTTTTACTTCAAACTTGTCTATAATTTATTTAACCACGCTTTCTCCTGATGGGACGTGACGATGCGATCGAAGGTGTACCATGCTAGCCAAGTAAATACCTATTCACTCTTCTCTTGAACACGTTCGGATCATATTTACAGAAACACACGCTGGCAGGGCATTCTATTCTTTAGCCGTTCTAATTATGAACGTGGAATCCGTCAGATCAAACCCTGAGCTGTGGGAAAAGAAAGAATTTCCAACAGAACCATTAAAATGCGATTATAATCGTACAGTTTAAAAATAAACCACGTATATATTTTCAATTAGAGGTTGTACCACGAGTAATCCCATCTTCTCAAGATATTCGGATCCCTGACACAGACAGTAAGCATAATGTTGCAGCATCTACGAGACTGCTATTGTACTGGCAACCCATTGTGATTATTTGACATGTTACTTGATTGAATGGAGGTCTGTCTAGTCAGTCTAGGGTCGGGATCAGCTTGAAACAGAGGACAACATGGACTTGGCAGTGAGTCTAAATTTTGTTCAAACGTATTTTGTAAAATGTTTCACTCGGATAAAATGGGTTTGATTGAAGTGATAGAAGACATGGGGTGACTGTTTATTGCTGTTGTAATTTTTTCTTCTAATTCAAGATTAGGATTCTCGTCGCCGTAACTTATGCAAACTCCTAAATTTTTTCCCTTTTTTATGTTAAGGAATGATATGTCGAGCTAACCGTTCACCTGATGCTAAGCGACACGGCTGGCCATATTAGTAGCAGTGTCACTCGGAACTCTAATGTATAGAGTATCGCGTGACACTGCACTGCGCACGTCATCCTGAGACATCAGCACAGTCTAGTAATAAGATTTCTAGACTATGTGATCAGGTTATGAAGTTTCATTTACCAAAAAGTTTTCTTTTTATTCTTGGTTCGCCATTGCTTGCCTTTCTTTTTTTTCTGTTAACATTTTAATAATGCCGCCATACTGTATTTGATCGTCTATAATTTTTCCTCTTCTATTAGGTAACTATTGTTTCTAAAATAGGGTTCTCTTTTCGACCACTCTGGTAGCTCCATCTATCGGCCGGTATAACTTTGTTTTTGTTTTGTTTAATGTTAATGTCGCCATGAAGTTTTGGCGGGGAAACGAAAAAGATCGCGTCATCGCATTAAATTATTTTCCAAAACTTATTTTATTTTCAGTGTTAGTGCATAAAACTTGTGGCATTTTATTCGCTAAGTGCTGGATTAAAGGCATGAGTGTGGGAAAGTGGTATAATGATGGTGAAACGTTTCTTTTCGTGTTGTTTCCAAAACTCCATAGAAGCTTCTGGTAAAGTTGCCACCACTTTACTAGGAGTACGACTTGACTAGACTATGACTTGACTTGATGACTTAGACTGTGACTTGACACATATACATAATATAATTTATCTTGAAAAATTATCAATTACTTGACAGTGGCTAAATACACATAAGTGTGGATCCAAAACAAAAACAATCGAAAAAAATGTCACCATTTTGACAATTGTAAATTGTTATTTTACCGGACATTCCAACATAATAATATTTTTTTTTCTTTATGTTGACAATGGAGCTCTCCTCGCCAGCCTACTCCATAAGTCAAGCATGCGTAAAGAATTTTTACTTTAATAAAAGTAAATTATCCAGAAGTACCTAGTCCATAAAATTCGAACTTATAATGGCAATAATGTCCAAAATCTGGTACATTTAATTGTCTTTCCCATTTCACCCAATTGTTTTCCCGATAATAAAAGCAAAATGATCCCTTACAGGTTTGAAGTCTGACCCATCTGAAGCTATGACGGTGATGTTATGCCCATCCACGGAAAAATACACAGGGCAATTGAGGAACTCCGCGTTGAACAAGCGAAAATGATATCTCGAGCTCGGGAATAGGATAACTTTTGGAACTTATGGAAAAGACAATAATAAAAGTTTTCTCTTATTCTTCTTTATGGTTCATAATACTCGGTGGTTGGAAACATTTTTACTTCAACAAAAGGAACGTGCGCTTTTGTTCCCGAATTTCAACCTAATGTGCTCTAAGTCTATGGAATTACTGTCGGCGATTTTGATTTATTAGCTGCTTTTACTTGGTCGGGATTTCAGTGATGAAAATCTAGTTTTTCATCGTAAAGGTTCTAATGCTGGGAAAGTTTAATGATGATTAAATAGAGTTTTTGGGAGTGTTCTTCGTTTAATAACTAATGAATTTAATTTAATAATGGCTTTTTTAAAATGTTTTGGCTCCACACTATTTTGTATTTAGCCAGTGTCAAGTAATTAATAATTTAACAAGTTAATGATATTTCACGCAAATATGTATCAAGTCACAGTCAAAGCTATCAAGTCAAGTCATAGTCAAGTCATAGTCTAGTCAAAGTCATACTCCTAGTAAAGTGGTGGCAACTTTACTTGAAGCTTCTATGGAGTTTTGGAAAAAACACGAAAAGAAACGTTTCACCATCATTATACCATTTTCCCACCTTTTACCAATTTTATGCACTAACACTGAAAATAACACAAGTTTTGGAAAATAATACAATGCGGTGACGCAATCTTTTTCGCATTCCCGCCAAAACTCCTAATAATGGCTTTCTATCGTTTTTAAGTGATAATTCTGCCAATGTCAAGTAAGGAATTTTTGTACGGTTATGTCATGTCAAAGTCTCATTTTGTCAGTCAAAATGCCACAGTAAAATGGTGGATATTTTACTAAAGGCTTTAGGAAACTTTGATGAGAAAACTAAAAGTTAATAATGGTAACTAAACATGGTTTAAAAACTTGGAACCATTTGTCAACACTCTTTTTAAAAAAACAACCCTTATCACACAGTAGAATTCAAAAATACACGTGCAATGGAAAAAAAATCTAAATTCACAACCGCCATATTCGGATTTTTTTAACGATTCTTTTGGGAATGTAACAACTTAGTACTCATTATGTTACAGAAACGTGATTGACGGTTTCATTCTTCGTTTTAATATATTCAATTGCACGAAATAGTATAATATTTCGCTAAACGGAATATAAATTAAAAGTACAATTCATACAACACTATGATAACAAATAAGGTGAAACTAAAATATTTACACAAGAAATACGCCGTCCAACTCGCCATTACGTGGAAAGTTTTCGTGAATACTGGTACCAAAATGACATAGGTTCTGAGTAAAGTATGTGTCAGCTCTGTGATCTCCAAGGCAAAGATCAAAGCTGGAAGAGTCTTAAAGATTTTTGTGCCATAAGAATTTCTATACAAATTTCTCTATTAGCGCAAAAAATTCACGAAATTATTTTTCCCTGAACAGATGTTTTTGTCAAGTTAGTTTAGACTCTAACATACCTTAAAGCTAGCTGAGCTAACTATTTTACCATAACTCAGAGCAAAATCTACATTTTACAATTTAAACCTAGATAACTTTAATAATAAAGTCTAATAAACTCAAATCAAGACATCGCAGAAGGACGAAGTTATTCGAAGCTCTACTTCACGCTGGCTTTAGTCAACTATATGTACAGTACATCATTAAAAGCGAAGCATGCAGACATATCACTTGTCATAAGGTCAAAGACCTCTAAGTCACGTGAACCCGGAGTGTTATGAGCTACTGAATATATAACACCTTTTCAGAGATATGGACTGAGGTCATGGGGTAAGTTACCGGTAGAGACGGCACTAGCCGCTTTGGTGAGCGTGTTTCATGAGAGTAAAGTAGGTTACATGGTGTTACAAAACTACTCGTAAAGCCGAAAGGAGGTTAAATGGGGCCTTATAACGAGTCCATTCACAATATTCAAGAAGCGTAGTAAAGCAGTACACCCCGAAAAAAAATTTTTTTTTCACAGAATGCTACATTCCTACCTAATTCGCGGAACGACAAAAATTTTAAAAGACCTAATTTAACGAAACAGCCTAAACTAACACTTACCTTTTCATAATAAACGTAAAATTTACAGAAACTTGAGTAAAAGAAAAAAAATTAAACTAAGAAACAATTTAAAATTTATATTGTACAGATAAAACGGGTCTATTCGCGCACAAAATTATCAAATCATTACTTTGACGAACCTCGACGTTTCCCCTTGAGTCCCCTCGTGATCACGGCCAATGTTACTTGGTTGAAACGTCGAGGTGAGTCAAAATAATGTTTTGATAATTTTTGTGCTTTATCTTTACAATATAAATTTTAAATTGTTTCTTGGTTTAATATTTTTTCTTTTACTCAAGTTTCTGTAAATTTTACGATTAGCAATTGCAGTAGATTATAATGCAGACCGAGTAGAATGTTACAGCCTTTTTTGTTTACATGTTCACCTGATGGTAAGTGACGATGTGGTCTAGGTGGTGATATTCTTTAAGCTGGCTCTTACGGCACCCGCGGGAAGAGGTGGGGTGGTGCTTTCTCACGCCCCGGGCCGCTGTGACCACAGTGTTTTTTTTTTAGGTATCACCGCTTTGCCAGTTATTCTGTCGCCAAGCAGTAGTGTGATAGCGCTACTGTGTTTCAGTTTGAAGGTTACTGCAGCTAGTGAAACTACATAGCAAATTTTAAGCATACTATGACTTAACTGTCTACTGATTTTCTTATGTTCGTATTATAGAACAATGCTCAGTCATCGATCGGTGCTCAAGCAGAGATTTCATTCATAAAGTGTTCAATTAGTGAATGAAATCTCTGCTTGAGCAGCGATCGATGACTGATCATCTTTCTGTAATACGGACCTTACACTGCCGATCTTACAGGATGACGTGCGCAGCGCAGTGTCACGCGAAACTCTTTTCTTTAGAGTTCTAAATTATACTGATGTAGGCAGCTATTGGCGAAAGGTGGCGTTTAACATCAGGCGAATGACTAGCTCGTGATGTAATTCCTTAACATAAAAAAGCTATAACGGCACGGTCTAGTGATTTAGCTATGCGGCTAGGAAACTAAATTACATCGCGTAGTTTATTACAGAAGATGAAAAAGATAAACGTGTTGTCTCCAAGGTATGTTTAGTAAGATTGCCTACTGCCTACGCGTCTCAAAGTTATGGAAGCAAAATATATGAGAAAACATAACAAGTAGATAGGTACGCGTTCTTTTCTACTTGTTCGCTGCGAGCAATTTTTCGTTTGGGCTATTAATATCAGCACAATAACTAGATGATTTCCTAGAAGTAACATACGCAAGAATAGGTAAATAATAAAAAAACGAGCGTGCTTCTAGACAACGCGGCTGAAGTAAAACTACTTTAGCTCCATCTATCGGCTGGTATAACTTTGTTTATTGATAACGTCTGCCATCTAATAAATTGTCATTTTACCAGACATAATAATACAAATTGTTAGTAATTGACAGCCTCTGTGGTGTGGTGGTTGAACAGGTCTGGTCACCCAGAGGTGGCGGGTTCGATTCCCACGGCAGGAAGTATTTGTGCACAGAAAAAAACAGCGAAAATACTTGTTCTGAGTCTGGGTGTGGGATCGTAGTTCCTGGGTCCCTAGACACAGGGAATCCTAGTTAAGGTCCAGGATATATGAAGGGTTGAGAATTAAAAGGATTTAACTGACAAATTGACAGTTTCGAGATAATTGACTTTGTCAACAGCGTCATTTTTATGTAGAGTGCTTATAAGGTAATAGAAAAGGTTTATGTAAGTTTCAGTTGCTTGAAAATGTTTTATTTCTATTTAAAATTACCAAATATAGAACTAATTCATACAATTACTGTAAAAATATAATATAATAAAAAAAATAAAGTAATGTTTTTATGCTAAGCGTACTGTATTCCTGTGACAGATAAACCATTTTTAGACTCAAAATCTCGAGATTTAAGCTTCATTTCGGTATTTTGAGAATGTATTATTGAAGATAATTTCACGCTGAATCCAACGATACCCATAAGTCATTTGGTCAAGAAAATCAGTTAAATCCTTTTTATTCTCACCCCTTCATATGTATGAGATCATTGGGCGTTATTATTAATGTTATTATTTTTATTATTTATACCTTTGTTCTGTTGACATTGGAGATCTACGTGAACCAACAACATTCAACTTCCGTTCTTCTCGTTACGCATTCACTACCTTACTCCCCAAGTCAAGCATGCGTAAAGAAGCTTTATTTCAATAAATATTTCGCAGTACTGCAGTGCCCTGTTTCCGCTGTGCCGAACATAGTCTGTGGGAAACATGAGCCGTAATTAATAATTTCGGTTATTCAGTCCATGTCCGTTCCAATGGATGGCCCGAAGCCTGTATTTGGTTTATCCCATTATTCAGAGATTAGGTATCTTTTGGAGATATTCAGCATTAAGCGTGTATTATTTTAGAGACGACTTTTGAAGACTGGACTCAATGACCAAATTGCATTAGCATTTGATGATTTTGACAAGCGCGGCAGAACTAAATTTGTGCACAGAAAAAAGTGCAAATACTTGTTCTAAGTCTAGGTGTTGTGGTCTCACTATACCCAGACTAAACAGATATATACAGATATCTTCATCTTCATTATCCTCGTAGTTCCTAAGGCCTTAGATTCAGGGAACCCTAGTTACTACATTATCCTGAACATACATAGGTAATTAAAGTATGAACTGTTTGAGAGTTCTTGAGAAACTGGTCATGTTTCGGGCAAAACCGCGATACGTCCTATGTGGCAACTGGCATTAGTCAAAGCTTTAAAAAGAGACCAAAAATGTAGCTTGCACATTTGCCCAACTAATTTCACAGAAAATAATAAAAAAACGCGCTCTTTAGCGGTTCACAATTAACAAAACAGTAACAAAATAAAAAGCATTGTAACATCACTGAACATTTTTGAGCGAACTTGTTTAAACATTCCCACTTTGTTCCCAACAACGTGGTTACAAGCGAAAACAAAAAACTGCGATTTTTATTTTATCTCGTAACATAAAGAGAATTGTCTTTTTTATGTGCAGTATGGTGGGAGCTATAAATTTTCAGTGGACGCTGGCATGAATGAACGAAACATTATGGATACACGTTTTTTTTTTTTTATTGTTAGATAGGCTTGCGTTTGACCACTATCGCACCTGATGGTAAGTAACGATGCGGTCTAGGATGTAGCACGCTTGCCTAGAAGATGCCTGTTCACTCTCGATTTGAAGATCCCAAGGTTGTAGTTATCGGGAAATACGGACGCCGGTAAAGCGTTCCACTCTTTGGCTGTTCGCATGATAAATGTGGAGCCAAATCGCTTTGTTCGCACATGGGGGATATTGACCATGTAACGGTGGCGTTTTTTCGTACATATGGTTGTTCGGTGGTGGAAAGGTGATGGCGGAATCAGGTCAAGCAACTCCAATGCGCACTCTCCAAAATGCACTCGATAGAAAACCGATAAACTGGCAACTTTGCGTCTATGGTCAAGGCTTTGTAGTCGGGCCTCAAACAAGTTTGTTCGAGCAGCCGTGCCTATAACAGTATTTAAAAAAAATTATAATCATAATCAATCATTTATTTACTAGGATACACACCTCAAACCACATTTCAGATTTCAAGTAATGTCACAGTCACTGTACCCAGCCCGCAAGCACGCGTGCAAATATTTATATAAAGTTATGGAAATTCAAATTGTTATTATTATTATTATTATTACGTGTCATTTATCTTAGTTAAATTATACTGTCATAATTTATTACCTACTTAAAGTTCATAAACTCTTGTATACTGTAAAAACACTTGTCGATCAGCCAACTACAAAAACATCTTTTAAATATTTTTCCTGCAGTATTAAAGGCAACTTATTATACGCTAATATACTCATATTAACTACGTTCTTAACATTTTGTAAGATAAATAACGGCTAAAACTCACGTCAAATTAAAAGTCGAAATTACTCCGAACAGGTTTCGGACATATTCGATATCCTTCTTCTGGGAGCCAGTTACTAACGCAAACCGCGGCGGCGGCAGCACCTAACATGCTGACGCTCGCGAAAGCCGCCGCGGCTTGCGTGAAACCTGGTCGGTGTAATTTCGACTTTTAAATTGACGTGAGTTTTAGCCGTTATTTATCTTACAAAATGTGTCAAACTCACGATAGTTTTCAAACTAAAACTACATTCTTAACACTTTATCGTCTAACTAGAGTCCCGATCCACTGCTCAAATATATTTCCATAAGAGACAAATTGTACATTAATATGACGCTTCACTGCCCACGTCGTCCTTAGACATCACCTATTCAGTTTATTATAGAAAGTATAAAAAATTTAGTTTGTATTAGAATTTCTATAGAAATGGTTCCACGTGGGGGAAATGTAGGTTTACCCTACGCTCTTGATGTTTGGTAGCACACTTGCTAAATGGTTACAATATTCTTTATTTTGTAAGGACATCGAATATGTCCGAAACCTGGTCGGAGTAATTTCGACTTTTAATTGACGTGAGTTTTAGCCGTTATTTATCTTACAAAATGTGTCATACTCACGATAGTTTTCAAACTAAAATATTCTTTATTGTATTATTTTTATGGCATTTGGCTTTTCATCTTCAAGGACAGCCTCTGTGGTGTAATGGTTGTGATGCAACTGTTATAAACAGCCGCGACACTTAACATTAGGTAATCCGCTAGCTAGTGAAGTCATTCATTACCGAAAATACAGCGATGTAGTAGCCCCTTGCAAGGTTTCGTTCATAAAATCAAACTCTTAGAGTCAGCTAATTTCCGTCGATGAGTGATCCATTAAGCACCCTCACGTGGGATCAAGACGAGTGGATCTCAAGCCACCACTTGACCCTCCCTCTCGAGAGCATTTTGTAATAATACGAGGGGCTAATATTGCTGATGTGGCTATATTTTGCATATTGTTATTTAGATTTTTCAGGTATTTTTTAGTACAATTATGTCCCAGTATTTTTTTATTATATAATTTTTTTAAATAATTTTTTTATTATATAATTTTCAGGTAAGTGGGTACTTTAGTGCTGTGAAACTTATGCATACTAAAACAAGACGGACACATAATATGAAAGTCTTAAAATATGACCACATTCAAAGTCAAAGTCTAACAATTTATTGCAAATAGGCTATTTTAACACTTTTGCAAGTCACAATCAAAATACTCTAAGTTATTGTTCTAAGGATATAAAATTAGAATGCAATAAAATTAAAAATTATTACTTCAAAAATAGCTTTGTCTCTTTATCTGTGTATTACCCTTTTCACCAGAAAACGGCTTAATTGATCTAGTTTATATTTTATTATAAGAATAGTTCAAATTTTGGAGAATATGATTTGCAATCGCGATAAAGTATACACGCATTTGAAGCCACGGGCAGAAGCTAGCAATAATTAATGTATTTTGGTTTTTTAGTTTTAGCCATGTCGGTACATTTACTTCCTCTACGTCCAATAGAGGTTAATCTCCAAAATAGCTCATCAAAACCGGAACACTGTCTTATTTCTCTATTTGACCACGGAACATCCCGACCCGTTGTTTGTTCAGGACATAGTAACTGCTATCGAGTCTGGTACAGATTCAAATCTTGAGGAATGAACAGAATGGCCGAACTATTACTAAAACACGTTATTGTCACTAGAAAGGATCAAAAATGTATTGTACTGTACTGTACTGCAGTTAGGCCATTTTGCGATCTATGGCTGGGTTTGAATCCTAAAATGAACTCAGTTTTCAGTGGAATCGCTTTACTGGATCTTGACTTTAACTTGACCGTGGCAAGTATTAGATTGTTCTTAACGCCTGGCCCAATATAATTTTTTTTTTAAACGAGCTTGTGGTGTTGGTCTCTACCGACCTTGAAAGCGCCCAGCCATCAAAAGTGGGAGACAACTAGCTCAAGGGCACCCCTGGGGTGCGAGCCTCGGCTTGGGCCGTTGCCGGGATAAGAGGATCGAGAAAACTACGTCCCCTTTGAAAGTTGCAACCGTTCTAGCTAACCTACGGGGGGTACGTCGACCTCGCCGGCGGGGTCGGTGTCTGATTGTGTTACGCTGGTATCCTATACCGGTGCCGAAAGTGGTACCTGAGCCAGAAGGGCTAGACTGGTCCGGTGATCCTAGCGCAGCCGATGCTACGGCTGCTATAGGATCATCCGGGTCGCTCAAGACGTGTCTCGGGCGGAGACGACGGGGTGGACCCCAATATAAGTCAAGAGACTTTCAACTATGCGAAAATAGATAAGATAGTGATTTGATGAAATGGAATAAGCAGCAGCATTCTTGGAAATTTAATATTTACTTATAACTCAAAATTTAAAAAAAGGAGAGGACAGTTTAGTCTAAAATGAATTAGCTCGTACAATGTCGGGGTAGGTCAGCTAGCAGTCTAAATATATGTAACTCAAAGGACTGACTGACATAGTGATCTATCAACGCACAGCCCAAACCACTGGACGGACTGGGCTGAAATTTGGCATTCAGGTAGGTGTTATGACGTAGGCACCCACTAAAAAAGGATTTTTCAAAAATTAAGAGGGTGAAAAGGGCGGTTGAATTATTTTCCCATAGGCCACGCCACGGGCGAAGCTGCGGGCAGAAGCTCGTCACTTATAAAGTTGTTTAGGTGAAACGTAGCACTGAACAAACGGACATAGTTAAATCAGACTTTTTTTTAATATGTTATTGAATGATGTGACGAGCTAGTCGTTCACCTGATGTTAAGTGACACGGCCGCCCATAACAGAACAGTGTCACTCGGAACTCCAACATGTAAAGTTTTGCATGACTGCTGCAATGCGCACATCATCCTGAGACATCAACACAGTCTGGTAATAAGATTACACGACTGTGAGATCAGATCGTAAAGTCTCATTTGCCCAGTAATTTCACTAGCTACAGTGCCCTTCAAACCGGAACACAGCAGTGCTTGCGCACTACTGCTTGGCGGCAGAATAACTGGCAAAGCGGTGGTACCTAGACGAACATTGCAGAAAAGTACTACCACCTAGTAGAATTTTTATACGTTAAATTTTATGTTTACTTAATGGAAACAAGTGAAATGTAACAAGCTTAAATGTATTCAGAAAGGCATAATGAATTCGTACTAGTAAGTAACCCATAAATAATTAAGAGGTTTTTCTGATTACCGATCAGATTTTTATTTTATTTGCCATAATGTGCACGCTTGGTAGGCATCTAGATTGAAATATTAATGTACCGAGTAGAATTTTTACTGCTGGACGTTTCCTCAGTCGATTTTTGCGGTACCCACGGAAGAGTACGGTAGTACGGTAGCGGTACTATTCCTACCCTGGACTGGCATAGGTACATTCCAATGATGACCATTTCTATTTCTTTATAACTCCATGGTATAAATCTTCTGACTTTGTCCATATATCCCAGCCTTTGAAGTTACCTCCGAGTAGTACAATATTATCCATTTGGCGGAACGATTGTTTGTTAGGTGAAGGTTCCTGGGTCAACAAACAGTATTTCGCCCCGTTTTATTCAGTAGGCATATCTGAATATGTAACTTTTATGTAAATGCATTATGTGACGAACTTGCTTTTGGCCTGATGTTAGCATAAAATATTTACATTTGTAATTACATAATAATAAAAATAAATAAATCACAAGACGGGAGCTTATGCTATATACTAGCTACTGCCCGCGGCTTCGTCCGCGAGGCCTATAGGAAACGAAGAAGAAAAATTTTCATAAATAATTCAACTACCCATTCACCCTCTTAGGGGTGGAATTTTGAAAACCCCTTTCTTATTGGATACCTACATACACATTACAAAAAACACACCCTCCAAATTTCAAGTCTCTAGGATAAGCGATTTGGGCTATGCGTTGACATATTATAAGTCAGTAAGTCAGGACTTTTAATTTTATATGTATAGATTAAATTTTAGATGTCAGCATGTCACTTCATGATTGTACCCAAATGCACTGCAGTTGGTATGTCATAAAGGGTGAAGTGTGAACTTAGGAGTTGTTAAACTTTAAACTGACAGGCATTACACGATTTAGAATAGGATTGATTGGATTTGTTTTTGAAATTTCTTCATTGACATAATAATACATTTTATTTTGTAGGACTTAGCGTTAGTGTCTGAGTTACAAATTTATCATAAGAATGTAAAATGTTTTGTAGGCTGAAGGCGCCTCTTAAACTTAATAATACTTAACAAAGTTTATAAACATCAATTTCTATTTAAGTCATAATTTTGAGGGTAGATGGAATTAAAGAGAAAATATTAACACTACGCATTACAACATTTAGACAAAGGGAACCCTGGCAAATAAAATCACTTTTCTGGCCTTGTGTTTGCCTGTCAATCCAATACTAGTCTACGTCGTAACAAAGACACCATTGTAAGCAGGGAGTAAAGTACCTACCTATATTTGTATCACATTTGTGAAACATAGACGTAGTTATTTTACATTTTACATGTAATAGAATGACATTACTAGGTGGTACGACTTTTCTGCAAAGTTCGTCTAGGTAGGTACCACCGTTTTGCCAGTTATTCTGCCGCCAAGCAGTAGTGCACAGGCACTGCTGTGTTCCTGTTTGAAGGGCCATGTACCTAGTGAAATTACTGGGCAAAAGAGTTTTTATGACCTGATCTCACAGTCTAGTAATCTTATTACTAGATTTTGCTGATGTCTCAGGATGACGTGCGCAGTGTCGATGTCACGCGAAACTCTATACTTTAGTATTTAGTATCGTCACGTCATTACTAACATAAAAAAAGATCATCACCATTCAGTCAACTTATGAGAAAATGTCAATAAATGAAACAATTGAGTTCATTGCTTGAATAATGTACTTATTTTTTTCATAATGAAATTCTTAACTAATGTAATAATATATACAACTAACTTACCTAAGTAATATCACATATCACCAGCGACATTTCAAATATCGTTCAAATCATAGTCAAAAAAACATTTTTTGAAAATGTTTATACATTTTGGCGAATTGATACCAATCGGATCACAGACAAGTAAAATCTCAAGGCATAATACAGTTTTACTTAATCATAAATTATTAGAAGATACTATTAAAACTAAAACAGTTAAAATTAATTAAAATAATGTTAAGGAACAAAATGATAAATACACTAAAGTAATGGTAAGTACTATTAATTTAACAAATACACTGCAAGCCTTTCATAACGATGTAAATAAATACAAGGAAGTAAACGTTCATAAATCTACATAAAATTGGTATGTAAGTACAAATTCGTATTCGATACGACATCATTCATAAAATCGTTGACATAGATATAAAAAATTTAACTACTTACTAGTCATTTAGTTTCGTTAACCAAAGACAACATAAAATTACGATCGATGATATACTCAAAGCGCTAGCAGAAGACGTACCATTATTATTTACAACTACAACAGGCCACCAATGTGAAATTGATATTAAAGGGTTTTCAGTTTTTGGCTTCTCTGTCGTCGCCAATTCTAACATGTTATCTGGCATATAATTACCACAAGTAGGGAAATCTCTCGGAACCGGTACCATGTCTTTATGTTCACCAACCTTAAAGACTAAAGCCATACCAATTTCTACATGAAATTCTATATGACAGTGAAATAACCAATAACCAGGGTTATCAGCTTTGAATCTAATAACCGTGTAGCCTCCATCAGGAACTGTGACTGTATCCTTAATCGGTGGATTTTTTAGATTTCTTTTCAGCAGACCAGCCCTATCAAACTCTTGAATTTCTTCTATCGTCGTTTCTGTTGCAAGTCTTCTAAGACCGACTACTCTGAAGGAATGCCCATGTAGGTGGAAAGGGTGGTTGGCATCAAATGTGATTCCTTCATCTACTATAATAACTTCAACTACTGAATTCAATTTGACGGATAAAACATGGGAGCATTCACAGTAACCCGCTTTGCAATCATCGTTAATACTTGAGGAGTTGCAAAAGTTTTCTGGTGAAGGCCGCGTGATAAGAAGAGGACTAGACGGCATCTTCATGCTAATATGGTTAAGTTGGGGTGTATAGAGACGGTTTGATTTTTTAGGCACTGTAAAATAGAAAAAAAAAAACATTTTCAGTTTTACTGATGATAGTCTCCAAAAAAGAGGAGAATTAAAGTACAGCAGTCGTAATAGTATGACGTCATGCTTCTAATCAAACATACAAATGCAATTTAAGGATATCAAAGTTATTGCTTAAAACTAGTGGACTTAGATCTGTAAAAGATTATAAGTACCTAGTAGACTGTAGACCCTAAAAATTAGAATTATAGATTATCAAATTTTAAAGCTTACCTTGGTAATACCCATAGTAAGGAGATCTGTGGAAATGCGAGTTATTTTTGGCGTAGAAATCATAAGCCACATAGAACTGATAATCTGCTATTTCCTTCAAACTGTCATCAGGACCTTCTAACGACCTCATCTCCGCCACGCTGATGGTCTCGTCTTCTTCTTCTCCCTTGTTTAAAGCATTCAGTTGCTGGAAAAGATAGTCGAAGTTAGCTGAGCGTTGAATATTGATCTTGATACTTAAATTATACAATGTTTCTTGTAGTTTATTCTTACTTCCGTTATAGAAACCGCTTTCTTTCTTTTATTACAGTTAAAGCAGCGACAATTTTACCAAAAAGTTGCCAAAAATCATATTCAGCTGAAAAAAATTGTTGAAAGCGTTGTTGCTTTGGCATGGTGGCATACTAACGTCATATTCACTTTATTATGACATCATTATGCCGTCATGCTAAAGTAGCTTTGTATATAGAGCTACATTCGGTCTAAAATCTGTTGATATCGCCTAAGATTTTATTTTTAGATAGTTTTGTTTAAGATTTTCCTTTCTGACCCTTGTCTCATGGTATCCACCACCAATTGTATTGTCAACTTGTCAACTATATTTTTTTTAAATAGCCCTAATAGTTATACCTGAAAGATATTCAATGAAATTTCGTAGAAAGATATAGTCTAAAACCTAGGCGTTTTGTCGTAACATAATGTTGGTGGTAAACTTACCAATCCTTCATTATGCAGTTCCTCCCAAGTAGGATCACCAGGTGGCTCGCCTTCCATCGCACCTTCGTAATGCAACACACCTACTTGTTTTGCTTTTGTGAATCTGAAAATAACGAGAAAATTATAAAACTTTATCCACAAGTACCTACTTGGTTTATCTTAAATAAGTTATCCTTTTGTATTAAAAGGAAATGTTTCTATAGGGGTCTTTAGCCATGACAATGTAATGTATGGCTTCAAATTGATCAGAATCCTTCACAAATGTGCTTTAGTTTTTTTTTTTGTTGGCTAGAAAATAATATTATCAGCGTCATTAAACAATATTGCATAGCAAAACACATTTTTTTTCCTACGAAAAAATTAAATCTTTATAGATACGTACTCGACCAATAATAATTATACCACCGTCAATACTTCCTGATAAATCTGCATTATTATAGACTAGTTGCGCCCCGCGGTTTCACCCGTGGATAAAAATTATTTTAATCAATTGCTCAACCCACGGGATAATTTAACTTTTCCGGGATAAAACGTAGCCTCTACGTTAAACCAGTGTATAAGCTATCTTGATACCAAATTTCATCCAAATCCATTCAGCCGTTTGAGCATGAAGGAGTACCAAACATACACACAAACACACATACAAACTTTCGCCTTTATAATATTAGTGTGATACACAAATATCACACAAAATTGATGAATCTGATATTTTGAAATTAACTACTTTGAGCATAGCATGTAAATGGAACACATAAACTTAAGGAATTAAAAAACTTAAATAAAAAAATTATAAAAACCCTTGAGACAAAGACACTAATGGCTAAGTTCACTCGATCAATTCACCTTTCAGACAAAAAAGCTATCGATTTATCCGTTTGGGAGCCACGGTGCTACAGGCATACACGGACACAATACTCCTTGGATCGGGAGTTAAAAACCTAAAACACACTGGAAATAGTATAAGATACTATACTATTTTCTTATTTTATATTTTTTTGTTATTGTTAGATTTTGTTTATTGCCTTTTTATCTTGTCTCAGTAAGTTTTGTTAGTAAAACCATAAATTCATTTGTTAAGCTTGACTTGATGTTTGTGGTGCCACAAATAGGTTCCGTTTGAAAATCAGTTATTAACGTCTTAGGACTTTATTGTATGCAGCATTCGTGACACTACGCAACATTGCTTTTATACTTTTGGTGTTACTATATGTAGTGTTATGTAAAAGTGCTAAAATTAGTATAAAAGTGCTAAAATTAGCCTATTTGCAATAAATCTTTTGACTTTGACTTTGACTTTGTTACGTTGTGTGTCACGAATAAATGTATTTTCTTTCTTTCCTTTCTTTCTTTCTTTACTTATAGTGATAATATGTATGTACGAAGCAAGCCGTACGTTGACTTCTGCGCTAGATGCAGCTAGCGCTGGGTGCAGTTTACAAGCCCTCGGTCACGGCGCCGTGGTCTAAATTCACCAGGAGGGTGATCACGAAACTTTGATTGCAATGTAACAGGAGAAATTTCCATACTAACTATGCACATAAACTGCGTATTTAAACTGTAAAATCCATATAAATTTGTGTTTCTATTGTTTGCAATTGAATTACGTGATCGCCCAGCAGTTCGTAATCAACCATCATCACACAATATATAATATTATAAAGGCGAAAGCTTGTATGTGTGTAAAAAGTCCACCAAAAAAACTAAGCCAATGAAGTTTCAGTATCACTTACAAAAGTGTGGGTAAACCCGTGGAGTGCTATTAATTAGTAAGAAGATACAAAATATCAACCATATCCTTACTTTTAAAATCACACTTCAAACTAATATTATAAAGGCAAAAGTGTATTATTATATTTGTATGTGTGTATGTTTGTTACTCCTTCACGCTCAAATGATGTCTATGAAATTCGGTACTAAGATAGCTTATATACTGGATTAAAATATAGGCTACATTTTATCCCGGAAAAATGTAATGTTATAAAAAATAATTAAAATACGTTTTATCCGCGGGTGAAACCGCGGAGCGCAGCTAGTAATTTATAACGCGTAGTCATACAATTTACCAAATAATAAAAAAGTCCTTACACTTCATCACAATCCATGAGTCCTCGGAACCTGATCCAGTAGTTGTCCACTTCATTATTAGCTTCCAAGATGAAGTCATAGCGCTCTCCTGCGTATGTTACAAGCGATGTTGCTGTAACAACGAAAATAATCAATGCTAAGTGATTGAATCATTGAACTTACAACTGTTACGACCTATTTATTAACTTAGATTAAAAATTACCGTAGATCTCTGTAACAAATAGATAGACATAACCAAGTTAAATATTACTTAAATATTTGTATTATTATGTTGGTATGTCCAGTAAAATGACAATTGTAAATTGAAGGGGTGAGAACAAAAAGGGTTGAACTGATTTTTTTCACAAAATGACTTATGGGTATCGTTGGATTCAGCGTGAAATTATCTACAATAATACATTCTCAAAATACCGGAATGAGGCTTAAATCTCCAAATTTTAAGTCTAACAACGGTTTATCTGTCACAGGAATACAGTTCGCTTAGCATAAAAATATTATTATATTTATTAGATTATATTACATTATTACAGTAATTGTACGAATTAGTACTAAATTTTGTATTTTAAAATAGAATTAATACATTTTCAAGCAACTGAAACTTACATAAACCTTTTCTATTACCTTATAAGCACTCTACATTAAAATGAAGCCATTGAAGTTTAAAGTAAATTTTCCCGTAACTATTGTATCAATTTGACAGTTAAACCTTTTTTAATCTCAACCCTTCAATTGTCAAGATGTCGACATTAACATTATACAAATACATAATCTTAGTAAGCTAAAATTTAACTATATAAAATCCAGAATCCACTTGCAAAACACGGATAAATGCTGGTATCCTTGCATGTGTTAAATTAAAAGCTTACGTCTCAGATCAAAAAAAATAAAGAAGATAGATAGATGGCGTACATAGAAAGATAAGGTGAAACTAGATAAAGTAAAACCAAACAGCATATTCATGCCTTTTTCCCACAGCATTATCAGTCTGAATATCTTCACAGCGCATTTGGTAGTAGTTCAGCTTTCTGAGCTGAAGGTTTGAGGGTTCGAGTCCTGCTCAGGACATATATTCGTGTGTTGAACATCAATGTTTGTTTTGTATTTTAAGTATGTAAATAGATAATAAAATAGATTGCTTTTTAGCGATAAGACCGTCCATTGTAACCTACTTATAAGCTTTTCTGTTTTGTATTTCGTCATCTTGGTGTCAATAAGGAGTTGATCTATCTATTTATCTATGTATTTACAAAAAAAGTATCTAAGTATTGTATCAGTTATCTTGTTCCCGTAATACAAACTTTGCTTAGTTTGAGACTAGATGGTGCTGTGTGAAATGTGAAAACTGGCGGCGGTAAATAATGCACATCCAACTAAAGAGGGAGATAATAGAATACGTTGAAGTATGTGAAAATAATTATTAGGTACCTCTACTTTTTTGTAGTAGAGTATTCATTTTAAAGACATTGAAAATGTCGACGAATATTTGAGAATATGACGGCGGCAACGTCCAGTTGTATACTCTATGCGCAGCGGGCAGTACCGCAATTTACCTTGTGGTAGCATTTAAATTTATTATAATGGCAACACCGGTAACTGTCATCGCTCCCCTACCCATCTGGCTATAAAAATGGAGCGCTCGGTGTTCTACCGATCATTATTGCTTCGGACACGGCCCGGTGCGCACGCTGAAGGCCTATATTTATATAGGTTGCAACCTACGCACAGTCCGTCAGTCTATAACTATATAAAAATCGATTCTGTTGTTAAGTTCGCTTATACTCAAAAATTTTCTATATATTTTTCTCTGTAACAAAGTGGTTTAAAAAATAGGGAATACTTAAAAAAATTATGATACCTTGAAAAGCCATGGCAAATTAGCTAGTTTTAAAACAATTTATACTGCAAGTGAATGGTATTTAGCTTTTGTCATTAATTACTTTATGTGTATATGTTAATCAATCAGTCAGCGTTGTTGAAACATTAATCACCTTACATTCTAAGACTATACTATTTTAATATTATTGTTTGTTGATCCTAAAAAAATTTTACTTTACATTGTTTGTAGCTCTACGCTCTTCCCAAATTTTCAGTCTGAGGTTTACAATAACAATATTTCAAACAGCGTCAACTCGTCGCCCTGAACGTGAACGAACGAATGATGTCCTTTCGTTAACGAGACAACGAGACGGAGAGTTTCAATTATTTCATTCGTTATTTTAACGAGGCATTTCGTACTTCACAATGCGAAAATGCAGTTCCATTACGAAGCTTCGCGTAAAGGAAATTACTTCCGTGACTATTTGTGAGAGTTTATTGTGGAACAGTGTATGCCATAATCTTTATTGTTAATAATTACTTACACGCGAATTAGAAACAACAAAAAAGAAATGCGATTTAGATCACACTGATGTAAAACTTTTTTAGTTTAATTCCATCTTTCTGCCGGTATAACTTTGTTTTTGCTTTGTTTAATGTTAATGTCGCCATCTTGACAATTTGTAAATTGTCATTTTACCGGACACATCAAGATAATAATACCAATTTTTAAATTTGTTATGTTGACAATGGAGATCTACGTGAATCATCATCCGTCCGCCTCGTTACGCATGCAACAGCTTACTCCCAAAATCAAACAAGCGTGCGAAAAAAAATTTCGCTTTAAAAATCCGTATAAAATTATGCTCACTCAGCGATAGATAGATCTATCCATCTATCTATCTAAGTGTTCCCTATAAGGAACTCTTTATAGTTCCACCAATGACACGTACAAGTATTAAGAACACCTTATGAACTAGTGGTGACAGACAGCCTCTGTGTGCGTTTGAGCAGGTCGGCTCATAACCCGGAGGCGGCGGGTTCGATTGCCGCGGCAGGACAAGTATTTGTGCACAGAAAACCGCAAATACGGGTTCTAAGTCTGGGTGTTGTGGGACCATGGTCCTCGTAGTTCCTGGGTCCCTAGACACAGGAAATCCTAGTTAGGGTTCAGGATCAAGGTATGTGATCGTTGGGCGTTATTATTATTATTATAGTGTTACAATGGGTGGTCTTACTGACAGTGATCTCTTCCAGACGACCTTGATTGTTGCTCAAGTAGAGATTTCATTCACTATTTGATCATTTTGTGAATGAAATCACGTCTTGACAGAACATAGTCCTGTTATGCGAGACTTAGACGTACAGACTAAAAATGTTTCCGCTACTCTCAAACAAAATTATTCTAGGTCCATGGTACTAGCTATCAAGACAGGAATCGTTATGAAGATCGCTTAAGGCATTTAAGATAATATTAACTTTATAGTCTACTGAAACTTGCAAACTCACCTTTAATTACTTGTCATTTTAACCATGAGCAACCCATTTCATTCTCAAAGTGCTATTATGTTTACATTGTGAATTGAATTTTAGTGCGCCAAGAAATGTAGAGTATTTCAAATGAATAGAAATGTTCACGGGGCTTGGTAACAGAACAAAAGGACTTTTCTTTATACCTAGAGAAACGGAATTCAATAACTTTCAATGAAACAACTATTCCCAATAAAGCACTATGACTTATATTAACATTTTTGCTTTTTAGGTTCTTTTGCATTACAAAAATTACTCAAAAATCATCCATGAGCTTCTTATTGAGTCTTTAACTGAGGTCGGTCACCATATCAAATCGATTTTCTATTGTTTCCGTATCATTTCAAATTATATCTATTGTCTATATAAATTGCATTATATCTATTGTTCCTGTAATGTGGTGATTCAATAAAGAGTTTTTTCTATCGGTTTTATTTTAGGTTTTGTTTTGGCTCCACACTTGTGTATTTAGCCAGTGTCAAGTAATTGATAATTTTTCAGGTTAATTAATGTATATATGTGTCAAGACAAACTAAAAAAAAGATACATATATGAGAAGGATGTATTACATAGTACAACTTAAGTATAATATTACATTTTATGGAACCCTAGATCCCGCACCAGCGTACCTGTGTCGCAGCATCTAGCCTCTTACGTTCCTTTAATAATTCTTTGGAAACATCAAAATAATAAAATCTATTGTGAACTTTAACATCATCTGTTAAAGTTCACAATAGATTTTCTTGTTACAAAAAGATTATCTTAAAACAAAAATAAGAATGCTTGCATAAAAATATCCTCATACGCTAAGCAAATTCACAAATATGATTAATATGGCTAAATAACTATTTTCGGTCACCGAAGCGATTACCGAAGGAGCTACGGATGCGAGCAATGTCCCATTGTCCGTATAAGCAACGAGTATATTTCAAGAGAACCTGAAATAAAAAATTCTAATCTGCATCTTCTGGTTGTTACTCACCAGTAATTGGTTCTAGATCGTATCCATCTGAAGCGATGACGGTGATGTTGTGACCGTCCACTGACAGCTCTATGGGACAGTTGAGGAACTCAGCGTTGATCACTCGAAACCGGTACTTGTAACCCTGAGACAATAAGGCACAAATTATCATTTTCATCATACATGAACGGGAGCTGGTCTGCTCGTTGTGTATACGCAAATAGTAATAAAGTCATTCATATTCTCGATATTTAAATGTTACATAGTGTCCAAATTTGTAAGAACTAAAAAAAATATGTATTGATTTTGCTAAAGAAAATACAACAAACAAATATGTAAGTAGTACCTATATTAAAAATAGCACGGACCCAGGAGTCTGTGGTAAGGCAGAATTTAAAAAAAAACTTGTTCCTATTTTGTATCAAGGAATAAATACTGTGTTTGACTTTATGGACGTTAAGAGAGCGGAGTATCAGGTGCCATCATAGTAGAATCCAGCTCGCGGATACCGAGCCTCAGCGTAAGCCATTGCTGGGCTTAGTTGTAAGTCAGGTTGGTACTTCATTTTCTATAAGTGTAGACTTTAAACATATCCTAATTTAGAGTTAGGGTTTTTTTTAATTATGTTAGTGAATGAAGTGACGAGCTAGTCATTCACCTGATGTTAAGCAACACGACCGCCCATAACAAAACAGCGTCATTCGGAACTCCAAAATATAAAGTTTCACGTGACACTGCACTGCGCACATCATCCTGAGATCATCACAGCCTGGTAATAAGATTACTTGACTGTAAGATCCGATCATAAAGTCTAAATTGCTCAGTAATTTCACTAGCTAACACCCTTCAAACCGGATCACAGTAGTGCTTGCACACTACTGCTTGGCGGCAGAATAACAGGCAAAGCGGTGGTACCTACCTAGACGAACTTTGCAGAAAAGTCTTACCACCTAATAAAAGTAAAAATAAAAGTAGGGTTTTTGATTTAAACTGGGTTGCAAAAAATATGACCTAGTTCGAGGATCTCTATATATGTATGCAAAACGTCTGTACTTATTGGCGATTTAGAATCTATATCCACGACAAACAAAATGTGCTCATGGAATTGTAATTTGACCATAATTCCCATCGGTCAGGTCTACTATGGCATATAATTGTGCTTGCCAAAAGATACCGATTAACTCTAAATTTAAAAACTCCCAACTTGTAGTTAGAAACTTACCTGTTCCACGTTAAATCTAGCAGCTTTCATGTACTTTGGCTTCTCATTAGTTTCATTGAATATCTTGAACCTGCCAACTCCATTGATGAGAAGTGTTGGCGGCTTGTTGTCTCCCTTCGAGTGGTGGTGGTCCGTGAACATGCCGATGGACAATTCATGGATCCAGTCTGTTACGATCATTACGTGATCCGATCTGAAATTGTCTCATTATTCATTAACCGCTCATTGCAGCAATGACAGCACAGTCCGTAGTTCTGTTGACTTACAATCCGCAAGTCGTGGGTTCAAAACCCTTTGATGAGCTTGAGATTTTGGTATAGAAAAACGTCGCGATGAAAGCATGTTGGTGCTGGTACATTATTTTTCCAGTATTTGCCTTATTTTAGCTATCATTTTAATAATCTGTCGCCATGAAATTAGCAATTGCGGTGTGTGCAATCCAATGCGTGTTCTAGTGGATTTCTTATGCCAGAAAAAGATTAAATCATTTGAAACCGATGAATTAAGCTGTTTACTTCTTCTAACACAGCACACTACAAGTACTCCAAGTATTTGTGCGCAGTAAAAAAGCGCAAATACTTGTCCTGAGTCTGGGTGTTGTGGGACTATGGTCCTCCTGGGTCCCTAGACACAAGGAATCCTAGTTAGGTCCAGGATCTATGTATGTAATCGTTAGACGTTATTATTATTACTATTGTTATTTATTATTATTATTACTACTAACTACCTACAGTTATTTAGTTATTGATAGAAACCACAGAAACTGCAAATTGAATCATGTTATATAGATTTTCAATACACAAAATGCTACCGGGCAAATGGTAGCAGTACCATATAGAACTGAACAAACCAATCCCAAAGTTTTGTTTAACGAAAGAGCGCAATACCGCAGCAGTTCGAATCAACTGAAAGCTAAATGAAATTAGCCTGAGTGTTCGTTGAAGTTGAATTTATGTGAATTGGATGCATTAGCCTGGTAGGTACACTATAGTGGTCGACTGTGGCATAGGATAAAACGGTAGATACTCTCTTTTTTCTAAATCTGATTTAAGTAAGTTTTCCTTTACAAATTAATCTATAAATTACGGTAAAGTCAAAGTCAAAGTCAAAAGATTTTATTGCAAATAGGCTAATTTTAGCACTTTTACAAGTCAAAATTATATTAGGTACTTAAAATTAAGTTATTTCACTAAGCATATAAAATTACAAAGTGCTTATTGTCAAATAATATATAGCAAGCCTATTACAATATATGAGTTTGAAAAAAAAAGCAGTTCTCTTTCTCACTACTGGTGCAAGCAATCCGGCACAATGCAGAATTGAAAACTTTGATCCGAAGCTTCGATTACAACTTTAAAGAAGAAGCTACAAGAAACTTTACAGTGATGTACTTTTTTCTTCTTCTTTCTACTGTCTTTTACAATGTTTATAATTCATTACAGCTGAGATAATGAATATGTTACAAAAGTAACCACCACGTCATTAGTCATCACGGTAATTAGGCGATACTGCTATAAAAGTCATAAATATTGTTTTGGGAGGTGATACCTTTAGAGCATTTGTATTAATGTTACTTATAATAATAATAATATGTGTGGACAATTCAGCGCCATCTAATTCCAAACTTAGCAAAGCTTAGTCACGTAACTCGATTGCAACTAATAAAAACACAATTTTGTATCGGTTTGACAGTTTGTGTGCATAGTTAGTATGGAAATATCTCCTGTTGCATTGCAATCAAAGTTTTGTGATCACCAACCACGTCTATTTGTGCATGTGGTCAGTCCTTGGTCAAAACGTCGAGGTTAGTCAAAATTATGTTTCAATAATTGTCTGTGCGTGAATAGACCCGTCTTAACTTCTTAATATGTCTTTAACAAGATCTTAAGCCCTTCAGCTTTCGTTGAATTTTTAAACTTGGTTTTAAACTAATTAATTTCATCCGTTGTCCCAACCACCTCTTTTTTATGTTAACGGGAGAAAAGAAGCTTATGGCCCACGTGATGGGATGTGGTCACCGTAGCCTATGGACATCTGTAACACCGGAGGAGGCGTCACCAATGCATTGCTTACCCTGTGGGACTCTTTTAACCCTCCTTTTGAAGTACTCCATGTTGTAACTTTGCGGAAAGACCGCTGGCGGGAACTCACTTTTTCTAATTCTGAGTGCATTTATTTCATACTAGTTGCGTCCTGCGGTTTCACCCGCGACTAAAAAGTATTTTAATTATTTGCTCATCCCACGGGAACATTTCACTTTTTCCGGGATAAAATGTAGCCTATATGTTAATCTAGTGTATAAGCTATCTTGGTACTGAACTTCATCCAAATCCATTTAGCCTTTTGAGCGTGAAGAAGTAACAAACATACACACATACAAACTTTCGCCTTTATAATATTAGTGAGATTACGCGGATCAAATAAAAAAGAGTCTCCTTTAGGTTTGAAATCGAAATTGGTTTCATTTGAACGGAATATTTCTTACGCTTCGCGATGGTCAAAATACCTTAAATTTGTCAAATTCATTTTCTCACCTGTCGTAGTCGTACATGCGTCCGTGAGCGTCCTGTGACTTGGGTTTCCTGATGATGAAGGCGCCGGCTGCACCATCAGCGCGCTGCATACCGGAGTGGGAATGCCAGAAATGTGTACCGGCGTGGCTCGCGTTGAACTGGTACCTATGGAGTTATAGTTCTATGATAAATAAAAATAGAAAAGGGCAGTCAAACTCACACCCTGACTTCGCTCCGTAAATAACTCCTGCACTTTGTTTCTTTCACTTTGACTTTAACGTAACAAGTTTGAGTGGTCAGCCCTAGTGTCAACATTTTATGCCGCCAAAGTTGGTTTAATGACTGTTATCTTAAAACAATAATAAAACGAGTGTGCTTTAGAAGAACACACGACTGAAATAAAACTTCTTTAGCTCTATCTATATCTATATAATAACCGGTATAACTTTGTTTTTGCTTTTTTTAATGTTAATGTCGCCATCTAGACAATTGTAAATTGTCGACATAGGTACCAATATAATAATACAAATTATATGCAATAGAGATCTACGTTAACCGACAATTTTCAACTTCAATTCGCCTCGTTACGCATTCACCAGCTTACTCCCCAAGTCAAGCGTGCGTAAAGAAGTTTTACATCAAAAACACATTTTTAAACACGTACAAAAATGCACACATAATAAAGAATGGTAGAACAATGGGTGGTCACATCAAATCAAGAGATTTCTTCCAGTCTTTACCTTGGATTGACAGGTTTTGAATTAAGTCGATTAATTTTGAGTGTGGTTTGATAGAACTTAGAAGCGAGTTTGGTGATGCGCCTATAAGGAACTACGAGCAAAATTGTTCTAAAAATTTTAACGCCTACAAAAATATAATGGCACAAAGTATGAGAAAGAAATCACATAAAAAATTACTATAGAACTGCGCTCATAAGGTGCTCCGGCTAAGATTTCATTCATAAAATTATTACTTTATGAATTAAATCTAGACTCGAGTGCCGATGGACGACTGAATGTCTTCAGTCGTTCTGTATCGGATATGAACTGTAGACTAGACACGTGTATTACACAAATTGTTGCGTTAGATTTTAGGTCACACAAAGGTCATCGAGATGATCTCACGACTTTTGTCCAGAAATAACAAAAGACAAGGAAGACAGACGCTGATCACAATGCACGCTGCTTTGTTCCAAATTACACTTATTACTGATCCAAGTATTGATACAATTAATAAAGATTGTATAGTATCTAAAGAATATGTTAATGGAATCTAATTTGAGATACCTACAGAGAGTACACTAAACATATCTATAGCAACAACACCTCATATAAGTACTTTTAAAATAAGTAGGAATTAAACTTACCTAAATGTAGTCTCAGGGGGTATCGGGCACTGGGTAACGTAAGGTGTTCCATCCATGTAAGGGGTTCCCTTTTGATGCTGTCCATGCCAGTGCACCGTGGTGCCTTCTGTCATTAGATCATTCTCAACATCTACAATGACTCGATCGTGTTGGCATACCTAGAAGTATTGGGATGTTAAATTATAATGTAGTGTTTCAAGCTTCTAAAATATTGTTACTTTGGTTATGGTGTGACCAATCTTCATTGATAAAAATGTCTTAATCATAATTATGTTGGGAGTTAGAGTCAGTCCAATTCTACTTCTAATGTCGAAGCAATGATGCCATAGAACTAAATATGCTTTGAAAATAACCTACGTAAGTTCTCATGGAAAGGAAAATGTTAGTAGGAAATGGGTCCTTTTAAAATAATGTCTACGAGACTTTGACAAAGAATTTTCATACTGGGAAGTTCCGTAAGGCATCTTTGAAGAACGTGGTCAGATCAGTTAAATGGTAGATCCTTAAATAACTATTCCCTAGCGCTTCTAATGTAGAACAGTTCTCGATACACCTGATGTCTTTGATCGAGAATTTTCCAGTATTTTTGTCATAATCTATCATCAGATTCTTAACAAAATATGGGACAATACTAGTAGTATTACTCTACAGAATACAATTAAAAGAATCATCCATATCAGTTCATAATTATTAGCAGAGATATTGTATCTTCCGTAGTATTACAAGATACAAAAAACATACACCAGAAGTGTATAGTATGTTTAAGAAGCTCCTATTTTGAAAGTTATGGGAACGATTTGGACAATTTTTAAGTTTGTGATGGTAAACTGCTTTGTAATGCAATGGTTAAAGTATATATTCCAAAGATTGAACAAAACGCTGTCTTCTACCTCAAAGCTGACAAAATACTTAGCTTATCTAAATTGTCTAAACTATTCACCTCAATAGCAGGTCCGGGCATTTTTCTGTTAACCACATTAAGGGGCCTATTCATCCCATCAGCTGGAATGCAATCTGGCCTCATACAATCCGTCTCATTATACGGACAGGAGTAACAAGCCTTACTCATCGTCTGATACCATTCCAAGCTGAAATGGTAAAAGCATATCATCGGTTCTTCTCCTTCTCTACACTCTCTATGGCAAGGGTGATCTCCATCCATCAATTCTCCTGTAACTTCATCATACTGCACATGAGCTCTTATATTATTCTTCTTATTTCTATTAATAATTCTTCTAATATCTTCATATTTTAGTTCTTTCACTGGGTGTTTCAATTTTTGGTTTTTTAAATTTATGTTATTGTCGGTACTGTTTTGTCCAGTTTCGATAACTTTCGATGCGCTTTCCAAACGTTTATTCTTATTCATATTTCTAAAGGTGGGTGTTTCTTCTTCATTGTCTAAAGTGACATCATCTAGTGTTGTAGTTCTACTTCTACCTAGTCGACCGTTTGTATGTGTGTAATTGAAGCCTCTCGTAGTTGTATCTAACTGTCCCGTTGTTGTATAAAGTGGTTCTGTTGTTATTTGAACTGCTTTATCCTGTTCTGTTCTAATTCCATTTAAACCTGTAAATAATAATAGTTTAGATTTATTCTGTGTAGTAGTAATTTAATCAGGTTATATCACTTGCCCTCCAAAATTAGCTTACATTGATCTTGGTAGTATCACAGATCTTATAAAAAAGGGCAGATACAGTTTTCAGGAACAGCTCTGTGAGTGTGTACTACTAATATTATAAATACGAAAATTTGAGAATATGGATGTATGGATGAATTTTTGTTACTCTTTCACGCAAAAACTACTGAACGGATTTGGATAAAATTGAGAACACAGATAGTTTATGACCTGGATTAACACATAGGATACTTTTTATTCAGATAGTATGTTCCCGTGGGAAAATTATCGAACACCACGAAAGCGACGCCGCTGGATCTTTACGCAAAAACTACTGAACGGATTTGGATGAAATTTGAAACACATATAGTTTATATTAACATTTAAATTAATAACCGAAGTTAAAATCGTATTTAGACATTTTTAGCGTTCCATGGGGAAAAAGGAATCTTTGGGATATAGATAGCTTATATAGTGGATTAACACATAGGGTACTTTTTATCTGTGGGTGAAACCGCGGGGCACAGCTAGACATATACATAACGAGCCCGCAGCTTCGCCCGCGGTGTGGCCTATGGAAAATAATTCAACCACCCATGTTCACCTCTTAAGGGTGAAATTTCGAAAAATCCTTTCTCAGCGGATGCCTACGTCATAACATCTACCTGCATGCAAAATTTCAGCCCGATCCGTCCAATGGCTTGGGCTGTGCGTTGATAGATTACTATGTCAGTCAGTCAATCAGGCAGTCACCTTTGAGTTATATATATTTAGATTAAATATGCAAATTTTTATACAAATTAACCACACTCAAGAGTGTGGATTAGTAGGAATATTTATTCATTGTTTAAAGTTGGTGTATTTCAAAGTTTAGTATAAACATTGAGGTACGATACAAAATCTATATATACAAGTAGATATAATAATTAGATTAGCAATTTAAGCTTAAATTTCTGGTTTTTCATTAAGAAGAAATATGAAGAAAGCAATATTAAATGTTCGTGCTGCTGATCCAAGCGACCCTAAGTGAAATATAATTTGATTTAAATTTCCTACCTAATAAAAAATCAAAACACAATTTCTTTCCTGATTCATCGAAATTTCTTATTCAAGATCCCGAGGTTTAATTGACATGAAGATAATTTGAAATTCTCTCTCTAGGGTGTCATTACAAGGCATTTGAATTGTAAATACGATATGATTGATTTCTTTTACCTTTTCAAATCGAAAAGCTCGAGTTTTATTTTAATAAAAAGACGCAGTGTCGTGGAAGTAACTTACTATAATTGTGTTTAACATACAATATACAAATATTGTACAATCATTAACCTTTCATCTTAAATTAAGTATCTACTTATGTGAAATATTGATGTGTAATGATAATTGCGTAATATTGCGACTTTTATGAACTTCAGATGGGTTATCACTTTTTTTTTATGTTTTGGCTCCACACTTTTGTGTATTTAGCCAGTGTCAAGTAATTGATAATTTATCAAGTTAATGATATTTAACGCAAATATGTGTCAAGTCACAGTCGAAGTCATCAAGTCAAATCATAGTCCAGTCAAAGACATACTCCTAGTAAAGTGGTGGCAACTTTACTTGAAGCTTCTATGGAGTTTTGGAAACAACACGAAAAAAAACGTTTCACCATCATTATACCACTTTCCCATACTTATGCCTGTAATCTAGCACTTAACGAATAAAATGCCACCAATTTTATGCACTAACATTGAAAATAACACAAGTTTTGGAAAATAATACAATGCAGCGACGCGATCTTTTTCGTTTTCCCACTTTACTAAGAGTATGACTTTGACTAGACTGTGACTTGACTATGACTTGACTTGATGACTTCGACTGTGACTTGATGCATATTTGCGTAAATATCAGTAACTTGAAAAATTATTGACACTGGCTAAATACACAAAAGTGTGGAGCCAAAACATAAAAAAACACTCACATGTCACCTTTCAAATATGCATGCTACACTTATAACACCTTATATATTTTAGGGGGGGAGGGGTTAAAACTACTAATTAATTAATTTTTGTGGTTTTTTTTTAAATTCTGCCGTACCAAAGACTCCTGGGTCCGTGCTCTTTTTTAATATACTTCTTACATATTTGATTGTTGTATTTTTTTTTACAAAATCAATATGGGAGGGGCTTTTTTTGTTTTTCTTACAACTTTGGACGCTACTTTTTTGTGTTACAAGCTAGACCGCCACAGAGCAGGAAAAAGATTTTTCTGATTTATTTTATCTCTCTATACTATCTAATTCTAATTTATTTCTTGCTCTGTGTAATTCGCCATCCTTTAGTTTTTGATAATTACGTATATATCTTTAAATCTTGATAAAATAAAAAAGAAGAAATGTAATTATTTTTGTAAATGCAATACAGATAAAAATATGAAACTATAACCTAGGTTTCATACACAGATTAGAGAAAAAACAATTGCCTCGTTTTTTTTTTTCGCCTTCTTGTTGTAATTTATTCCAATTTTCGAATTTCAAGCGAACTGTTGCTGGATGACGAAACAAATGCTTGGGCGTATTCATCCTCAAAGGGCAAGAAACTTAGCTAAATTGACTTGAACAGTGTTCGTAGCTTGCTTCTCAAACAACATGTTCAATTGTTGAGATGTTTTAATTGAATTATTCTCTCCAAAGTTTCAGCGTTCAGCTGACGAAGGATCTTCAAGTTCTGAATTAGAACAGATTTTCAATTAAAGTTTAGTTTTCGAAGCTAGCATTATGTTTTTGTATAATTTGGGTGTGCTTTAGAAACGAGTTACAGTACATCCGACGTCAAAACGGACGCTCTCGCAATCTGTGTTAAATTAATTACAGAATTATCTCCCGTCGCTAAAAATTTTATTTTTGCTACTACATTAACGTAAATTTAGTCCCTTTACAAAAACATTCAGGTTCTTTTAAATTGAAATTTAGCTCTATTCAGACAATTTGGTGTCTGTCTTCTTACGCCAAGCAGGAGTGCGTAAGCACTGCTGTGTTCCAATTTGAAGAGCACTGTAGCTAGTGAAATTACTGGGCAAATGAGACTTTATGATCTGATCGCACTGTTTAGTAATCTTATTACTAGATTGTGCTGATGTCTCTGGATGACGTGCGCAGTGCAGTATCACGCGAGGCTCTATAGTTTAGAGTTCCGAGTGATACTGCAGCTGATATGGGCAGCCGTGTTGTTTAACATCAGGCGAACGGCTAGCTCGTCACGTCATTCCTTAACATAAAAAAACCTTTATTGCAATTATCTTAGGTTTAACTCTAAAAAATTAATTTTAGATTTTCCTTAAAACATTACGTTAATTAATGACACTTTATTTGATATCATTAAGTACCTACTTAACGATCTTATAAAGAAGCACCCAAAAACTTAAGTTCAACATCTTAATGTTCCAAAAAACATCAAAGTCAGACAAGTCCGCAAGTTTAACTTTTTTAATGGGAAAATGACTTCATGCCTACAAAAAGCTTTTGAAGATCCATAAACATTCTTCAAGAAAATCCGGTTTTGTTTTTTAGCAAACTTCCATTGAGTGCGTATAGACGTTTTAGGTTGGGGGCGACTGGACAGATAAATTCCTTGTGCAAAATTTTCCCACACTGGTTTTCCTGTAAGATTGTTTTCTTTACCTCAGTATAAAAAGCTGTCGAAAAGCTGGATGCTGCCTTAAAATATCAATATTTTTTTTTTAAATATTAAATTTATTAGGTGCCCTGAGTCGCTTCCCGACGATGCCGGCACCACTGTTTACAGTCCTTATCTCAGATTTTCATAAACTCACTTTAATTTTTTTTTGAGCTGACATTATTTTACATTACGATTATACAGGATTATGTTATTTATTTTACTATTATTGTAGTTGCAAAATAATTAAACCATAGAATCCGTAACTAATTGACACGTAATGATATCGAGCAGCGTCTCTCCGACTACGTTTTTTCAACGGTCACGTGTAAAACACGTTTGATTGTTTCCTCTAATTGCTAATAAGGATTATATAGAATAAATAAAAGAACCATTTACAAATGGCTGTATGCAAAAAAGCTCTTCACATCTTTTGTGGTTTATGTGGTAGTTGCGCCCCGCGGTTTCACCTGCGGATAGAAAGTATTTTAATTATTTGCTCATCCCACGGGAAAATTTTACTTTTCCAGGATATAATGTAGCCTATATGTTAATCCAGTGTATAAGCTATCTTGGTACCGTATTTCATCCAAATCCATTCAGCCGTTTTAGCGTAAAAGAGTAACAAACATACACACATACAAAGTTTCGCCTTTATAATATAACTAGTTGCGCTCCGCGGTTTTGCCCGCGGATAAAAAGTATTTTAATTATTTGCTCATGTCACGGGAAAATTTCACCTTTTCCGGGATCAAATGTAGCCTATATATTACCAGTGTATAAACTATCTTGGTACCGAATTTCATCCAAATCCATTCAGCCGTTTTAGCGTGAAAGAGTAACAAACATACACACATACAAAGTTTCGCCTTTATAATATAACTAGTGTCGCTCCGCGGTTTCACCCGCGGATAGAAAGTGTTTTAATTATTTGCTCATCCCACGGGATAATTTCACCTTTTCCGGGATCAAATGTAGCCTTTATATTAATCCAGTGTATAAGCTATCTTGGTACCGAATTTCCTCCAAATCCATTCAGCCATTTTAGCGTGAAAGTGTAACAAACATACACACACACACACACACACACACAAACACACATACAAACTTTCACCTTTATAGTATTAGTGTTGTTGTGTCTGAAAATAGGTTTTATAATAGTTAACAGTCAACCTCTTTTTGTATTGTTTTATTCTTCTTTCTTTTCTAATGTATTTGATTGTCTTTTGTTTTTTCACTTCTTGTCGTGCTCCTTAGCTCAATAAACATATTGTACTTTTTGAGTTTTTGGCGGGAATGCGAAAAAGATTGCGTCACCGCATTGTATTATTTTCCAAAACTTGTGTTATTTTCAGTGTTACTGCATAAAATTGGTGGCATTCTATTCCTTAAGTGCTGGATTATAGGCGTGAGTGTGGGACAATGGTATAATGAAGCTGAAACGTTTCTTTTCGTGTTGTTTCCAAAACTCCATGGAAGCTTCTGGTAAAGTTGCCACCACTTTACTAGGAGTATGACTTTGACTAGACTATGACTTGACTTGGTGACTTTGACTGTGATTTGAAACATATTTGCGTGAAATATTATTAACTTGTTAAATTATTAATTACTTGACACTGGCTGAATACACGTAAGTGTGGAGCCTAAAAAAAAAACAAATATGTACTTACTGAAGTTATTGTGATCGTTTTATTAAACATAATAAGTGTGATTTTAAATATAAGGATATGGTTGATATTTTGTACCTTCTTACTAACTAATAGCACTCCGCGGGTTTTCCCACACTGTAAGTGATACTGAAATTTCAATGGCTTAGTTTTTTTGGTGGACTTTTTATGTATTTACATTTACGATATAAAACGAAGACAACATTCAAACATCAATACGTGCGTCACTCAAAATAAAGAAATTTTTGTAGGTAATTATTATAATAATAATAATAATATGTGTGGACATCTCACACAACGCCATCTAGCCCCAAACTAAGCAAAGCTTGTACTATGGGAACCAGATAACTGATACAATACTTAGATAGTCATGCGACCTGAGTCCCGTGCAGTTACTTTCTCTGTACGCGCTTAGTAAGCAGAGATAAGGTGTATTCGCAGAAGCTCGGATGATGTGCGGGATGGCGTGGGCGAGCGTCGCAACGGTATTGTTTTAATAGAATTAAGTTAGTCTTAAGCGATCCGTCGAATAAACGACACTTCAAATTAATTTTTTGTATTTTTTAAAAAGTCGTCCTGCGGCCGTCCCAATCTGACTGGCGCAGCCGGTAGGATACCTCTAAGTCCTACTGCCGTGCTATCGCCTTGACAGAGCCCCGAAATCGGTTTTGTGGTGTGTAAAGTTCGGCAAATAGTAGTGCTGGTATCCATACGAACCAAATAAATAAGTCTCTCGCGACGCGCAAAACAGGACGAAGGATCAGCTGCTGACTCAAGGAGGATAATGGCGGGCTTGTGAGTAGTTCACTTCACTATTCCTTGTTCCTAATATCTATTCCATTTTAAAATTGTTACAAATTATCTGAGGTCTAAACTTTACCTTGGCTAATAAGTTAACTGATTTTCTGTATAATTACACCAAATATCGGCAATTATACTACCTTATTATATATGTGTTTAGTTATTAAGTGATTAAGGATTAACTATAATATCATTCTTGATAGATTCGTGCTTAGCACATTAAGTATTGAAGTTAAACTATTTTATAGGGTTGCGTGTACTATATTTTATCTGTGTTTATACTGTGTTATTTCGTAAAAATGGCTCATAATACGGTTGATGCCATTCCTAGTGAGATATCCTCCATTATACCAAAGTTTGACGGTGATGAAAAATTGCTTAACCTATATATTAAAAAATGCGAGTATGTTATTAACTGTTACAAGAGAGATAATAATCCGGCACAAGAAGTATATCTGTTTCATGTAGTGTCAAGTAAATTAGTTGGCAAAGCCGCTCATCTTATAAGTGAAAGACCAGACATAGAGTCTTGGGCCGAATTAAAATCTGTTTTGACCCAGCATTTCGGAGATCCGCGTTCCGAAGAATGCATTGCCATACAACTAGAAACGTTAAAAATTAATCAAGGTGAATCGTATCTCGATTTCTGCAACCGAATCCAACAAGTTAAGAGTACATTGATTGCCAAGGTCAACCTTACAAAGGACGACCATGTTAGGCGTAGTAAGATCACAATTTACGATAACATGGCCATGAATGTGTTCCTCTATAATCTTCCAGAGGATCTTATCCGCATAGTGAGACTAAAGGGTAGTGGTACACTAGAGCAGGCGCTTAGCATTGTACTGGAAGAAGTTAACTTTCAATTCCAGTACAATTCGCGAAACAAAATGTTGCGACCGGGATTGACAAATAAACTACAACCCCCGGCTTCACACAATCCATATGTTGAGAAATTCGGGTTAAAGCCATATTTCACGACTAACGCTAACCCACCAAATCAGGCAGGTTTCCGATTTGGTGTTCCAAACCAGCCCAGACCAAATGTTCAGTATAATTCCAATTTTGGTAACCAGCAAGCATCTCAATTTAAATTTGGCATTCCGCACGCAAATGGATTTAAGGCGCAACAGCCACACCAAAATTTTAGATTCGGAATCCCCAATAACCAAGGTCTCAGAATCGGTTCACCACAATATGCCCCACAAGGGTACAGGCCATCATTTGGTCAACCAGCTCATAGACAGGCGTTTAACCAGCCACCGACAAATCAATTTAAATTCGGCATTCCTCAATCTAACCAGAATAGACCCAGTGGTCACTTAGATACCGATGTGTCTATGCGCACAGCATTACCCGCTCGCCCCAATCAGGCTCACCATAACGAGCTTCAAGTTTACTCGGCTGAGAGTGACTATAACGAAAATTATGACCAAACAAACGACCTAAATTATAACAATGTTAACACATACTATGACGAACAAGGTTATGCACATGAATTGACTGAAACATATGACGACACAACTTACCAAAGCCCAAATTTTTACGAAATAGCCTCGGACACGAACCCACCGAATTAATAAATTTAAACTGCGACAATTTCGCGAAACTACCTTACATATATTTGCCAGAGATAGACTCCAAGTTTATGTTGGACACTGGCAGCTCGCGGTCCTTTATCAGCCCTAAGAAAGCAAACGAGTTCTTCCAACAGTTTAAATATTCTGTCCCGTTCGAGGTCATCAGCACTCATGGTAAAAGCTGTCATGATGAAGCGATTCATATTCCCCTGCTAGAAACTTTAAGGTGTAAGGATGCGCACACTTTTTACATATATGAGGTAGATAAAGATTATGACGGCTTAATAGGTTCTGACCTTCTGTCGCAACTGGGTGCAAACATTGATATGAAAAATCAGGTGCTACGGACCCGAGATACCGAAATTCCGTTCGTCTATAACCCACAAACTAATATCCGACTCGAACCACGATCTGAAACCCGAGTGACCTTACCAACTGACCTACAAGACGGTATAGGTATAATAGAATACTGTGAATTTAAACCTGGCGTAAGAATGCCTTGCGCACTTGTTAACTGTGTTAATGGACAAGCCCATACAATTATCCAAAACACACTAGACAATCCAATAACATTGAAAATCAACCATCTTGTTAATGTTACTCAGTATGAACCCCAAGCATGTGAGACAAATATAATATCTGATAATGACCTTGACATTGACGACTACCTGATTGACAATCTAGAAAAACTAAGACTTGATCACATGAACACGGAAGAAAGAAACGCAATCAGTGCCTTATGCTATGAGTTTAGAGACATATTTTACTGTGACAAGTTGCCTTTGACCTTCACAAACAAAGTCAAACACCACATTCGAACCCAGAATGAAGATCCGATTTATATAAAACCATACAGACAACCGCAAGCAGTAAATGATGAAATAAACAGACAAGTTGATAAACTACTTAAAGACAACGTGATCCAGGAGTCTTTCTCCCCCTGGAACTTCCCAGTTCATCTTGTACCAAAGAAGCTGGACGCTTCGGGAGAAAAGAAGTACAGGATGGTGGTTGACTACCGACGCTTGAATGACACAACGACTGACGATAAATATCCGCTCCCTAATATATCAGATATATTTGATAAATTGGGTAAGTCCAATTACTTCACAACCTTGGATTTAGCCAGCGGATACCACCAAATTGAGATAAATAAAGCAGACCGACAGAAAACCGCATTCAGTGCCCAAGCGGGACACTTTGAGTTTTTACGCATGCCTTTTGGCTTAAAAACGGCTCCAGCCACTTTTCAGCGAGCCATGGACAGTATCTTACGTGGTCTGCAAGGAATACACTGTTTAGTGTACTTAGATGACATTATTATCTTTTCATCTAGCTTGCAGGAGCACGTCGAGAAGCTCCGTAACATATTTGAACGACTGAGACAAACCAATCTAAAGGTACAACTTGACAAGTCAGAATTTCTTCGTAAAGAAGTACTTTACCTAGGCCATTCGATAACCAAGGACGGCCTTAAGCCCAATAACGACAAGATTGACGCGGTCCTTAAGTTCCCCCTTCCTAGGTCGCAAACAGAGATTAAAAGCTTCTTAGGCTTGGTGGGCTACTATAGAAAATTTATTAAAGACTTTGCAAAATTGACCAGACCAATGACAGTATGCCTCAAAAAGAACCATAAGATTGTGATTGATAGGGAGTTTATTGAAGCCTTCGAAAAGTGCAAGGAATTGTTAACAAATGCACCTCTATTGCAATTCCCAGATTTTGAAAAGCCCTTTATTTTAACAACAGATGCCTCAGACTATGCCATAGGCGCCGTCTTGTCACAGGGTACGGTAGGCAGCGATCGTCCCGTTGCATATGCATCGCGCACACTCAACGATCCTGAAAGTAGATACAGCACTATAGAGAAGGAGGCACTGGCTATTATTTGGGCCATCAAACATTTTCGACCATACTTGTACGGTAAAAAATTTACGATTTACACCGATCACAGACCATTGTCTTGGTTGCATTCATTTGAAGAACCGAGTAGTAAAATCACTCGCTGGCGATTGAGACTCGCCGAATACGACTATGACGTAATTTATAAGAACGGACGTCAAAATACAAACGCTGACGCTCTGTCAAGAGTAAAGGTGAATGCGATAGGCAAGAAGGATAAAGACAGCAGTTCAATGCAAGTGAACGTTGATGAAAGGGAACTTGAACTACAAAGACATTGTGAGAAAATTACAGAAGAAATAGCAGGGTTAGGCAATAAAGGATGCAAAGCAAAAGTTAGACCGAAGAGCCCGATCACGATCTCCTCAGATTCAGAAAAAACCATTATATTGGATTCTGAAAGTACGCTCAGTGTTAGTGATCCGGACGAGAACCAACAGCGTTCACCTTATTCAATACCAATACCATCTAGCGGTACTATTACAGCATCAGAGTCAGAATCAAATGTAGGCTCAGAAACTATACACTCAACTCGCAACACAGATTCTGCCGGTATCCCCATTTTAAACGAGGCAGTTGATACAAAACCAAACCAGATATTAGTGTATACTTGGTTTAGAGACGAAACAGCTATTAAGGACATATCCAACAAAAAGCAAAAAATACTGGAAGTTCATATGCCGCTAAATAGACCAGACTTAATAAAAGACTTTCTAAAGAGGTATATCCGCACTAAAATTAAGTACTTTATATATTTCGAGGACCAACAACATAGAACCGGGTTTACGGAAGCCGTTGTAGCACTGTTTAAAAGAGGAACGGTTAACATCTTAGAGTGTACAGAACGGGTAGTCTACATAGAAAATGAAGATGAACAAAGAGCCATTATTAACAAGTACCATGTTGGTAAAAATTGTCATCGTGGTATCAAAGAAACAGTAGCACACATAAAACGCACATATTTCTGGCATAATTTGGACGTCACCGTAGCCGCCGTTATAAATGCATGCGAACCGTGCAAGAAGCTGAAATATGACAGGAAACCTTATACATTACAATTAACGCAGACTCAAAATAGGCCTTTCGAGGAGCTATTCATCGATATATTCAAAATAGAGGGTAGATCTTATTTAACGATCATCGACGCTTTTAGCAAGCTTGGTCAGGCGTTTGAAATTTCCAATCAATCAGCACCAGAGGTAGTAAGAGCTTTGATTAAGTACTTTTCTTTGTACGGTACACCCAAGAAAATCAGCTCTGATTCCGGATCAGAATTTAATAACTCACTCATCAAAGAATTGCTAGACTTCTACAAAATCGAACTGCATTTGGGTACACCGAACAATCCAAACTCGATGGGTCTGATAGAGAGGTTCCATTCGACAATCTTAGAGACTTACAGACTTGCTAAATACGAACGAAAATTGACTGACGCTTCAACTGTAATGACTTTTGCCATTATGGCCTACAACCACAGCATCCACTCAGTGACAGGGTTGACCCCCTTCGAAGTAGTGTTCGGTCACACAGAATCAAAAAATACTTTTAATGTTAATTTTGACAAAGAATACATGCAGGTATTAATGCGCGATCATAAAAAACGAACAAAATATTTGTATAAAAATCTCACGGACAAAATGATAAAAGTAAAGGAAGTTGCTAGAGACAAGAGGGGGGGTGAAACTGACTTTGACATTAATACGGATGATACTGTCTTCTTTAAGGGGACCAACGTTAGGCGAAGTAAAGACAAACCCCGTTACGACAAGGGTGTAGTAATAGGTGAGGCTGACAGAAATGTGGTGACCATAACAACAAAGAACCGTGACATTAGAATTCCTATTAAAGATATCAAACGCCCTCCACAGAGACGTCCGAATCATGGTGCTGGTCCTGACGGCAGCGACCCAACTCCAGGCCCTTCAACTGCAGCCACTTGAGGGCAACCCGGGAGTCTTACCTTTAAAAGAAGGAACAGCGGTCATCAGTTCTGAAAAATGGACAATACTTAAAAGACTTGACTTAAATCTCGTTTCTGAAGACTTAACATTAAATAGTATTAGATTTAACGATTTAAATAAGATTGTAGATACTAATTATAATATAACATATAAAAAATTAGCTTTTTCCGACTTTAGAATCCAAGCAGAATATATAATGAATCTGACTATTAATAAGCATAGGCAGTTGCTTCCTAAATATAGGGTAAAGAGGGGCCTTATTAACCCTTTGGGCTCTATTATCAAGATAATTACGGGGAACTTAGACAGTGAGGATGCATCTAGATACGATAAGCTAATTAAAACTATTCAGTCAAAACAGGCATATGCCAACAAGAAGGTAACTCTGATCTCCGAAGCCATGAAAGGTTTCTATAATGTAACACAGTCTATTAATAATAATGTGCGACAGCTTGATAAGAAATTTAAAGATCTTCGCGATAAGCTGGATAAGACGAAACAATTAGAAAATGTACATTACACAAGTAATATTATAATTAACGTGTATTCTATGATTTTACACAATTTCCAAAGTATTTATATTAAATTGAATGAAGTCGAAACTGCAGTAGCGTTTAGTAAGCTGAACACTCTGCATCAGTCAATAATAGAGTCTAATCATTTTTTAATAATACTTAAAAATATTGAAAAAACAGAAAGATTAGTCTTTCCAGCTAGTCTTGAAAATCTTGTACGGATTGAGCAGAATATTGGTATTAAATCATTCCTTAAGGAAAGTCAGTTAACATTCATATTAGAGATTCCACTAATTGGTAAAGAGACCTACATATATTATAAAATGTACCCTATCCCTATTATCCATGATCATAAAACTTACATCATCCTACCTAAGTATCCTTACCTCATAGTGAAGGGACTGACATCTGAGCCGCTAGCCCAGCCTTGCGAGACGACCGGCGACTCCAGCTTTATCTGTTTCGAGGATAGCACTGCCCAATTTATTGACGACCCCTGTATTTCAGACTTGATGAAATTTTCAAAGAACATGAGTTCCTGTGCTCTAATTCCAGTAACACTTGGAAACGTCATGGTCCAGCGTATACGACCAAACCGGTGGATCCTGTATTCCAGGTCAAGCACACTCATCCAGAAAATTTGCTCGAACGAGGTACACCAGCAAAATGTCCAGGGAACATATATAATCACATTAGAAGATATAGATTGTGTAGTAAAAATAGATAGATTTACACTTAAGCTTCGGCCACACCAACTAGAGAAATTAAAATACGACAGACTACCAACCATCAGCTTGCCACACATAAGTCATATCAGAATTGAGGACAGGGAACCTGTGGAACTGGAAGACTTAGATTTGAAGAACATCCAATCAAGTATCAATTCAATTAAATTTAAAAGTGACTATGAAAGTGACATCAGTGAGGTAAAAATCTACAGTGTCAGTGTTTGGACAATTGTGTTATACTTAATTATTGCAGTCTGCGGGTTGATAGTTTTATATATTAGGTTAGTGAACTTAGGCTATAAATGTAATTTTCAAGATCCTCCGAATCCTTCGGATGATCTTGAATCCCAGGAGGGAGAAGTCATGCGACCTGAGTCCCGTGCAGTTACTTTCTCTGTACGCGCTTAGTAAGCAGAGATAAGGTGTATTCGCAGAAGCTCGGATGATGTGCGGGATGGCGTGGGCGAGCGTCGCAACGGTATTGTTTTAATAGAATTAAGTTAGTCTTAAGCGATCCGTCGAATAAACGACACTTCAAATTAATTTTTTGTATTTTTTAAAAAGTCGTCCTGCGGCCGTCCCAATCTGACTAGATACTTTTTTGTTTGTAAATACATACATAGAATACAATATGACACCCAGACACAGAAAAAACACCTATGTTCACACTCTCACACACATCACACAAATGTTTGTCCTGAGTGGGAATCGAAACCACGATCCACAGTTCAGAAGGCAAGGCTACTACCAACTGAGCTATCGGGCCAGTCTTGAATGATTGATACTAATTCGGTTTAGGTAATAATTTATCAAAATGATGTATGTTTGTCCAATGTTAAAAAGAAGTAAATGACAATAATCATACATATAAAATAATGGTGATAATATAAGATAAAAATAAATATCTAAGAACATTTCAAACAACGCTATCTAGCCCCAAACTAAGCAAAGCTTGTAATATGGAACTCAGATAACTCATAGAATAGTTAGATATTTTTGTTTGGCAATATATTCATATAATACAATAAAACACTCAAACACATTACAAACATCGATGTTCATCACACAAATGTTTGTCCTGGGTGAGAATCGAATCGACAATCTACAGCTCAGAAAGCAGGGCTACTACCAACTGAGCTACGAACCAAGCTATCGGGCCAGTCAAAATTTAATATTCAAAGAAACAAGATTATTTGTTTAAAAATGACGTCAATCCCATTTTCTCAAAAAAAATCTATAAATTTTTAGGTATTCTTGGCACAAAATTTTAATAGAAAGTACCTACCTACCTACCTACCTAGTATAACTATTAATCCAACAATAAAATTATAGCAAATAACAAATTTAGCCAGTAAAATAATAATGTAAAGGTAATAAAAACAAGCGGCGTGTCTTCGTCTATTTTATTAGTTGTACAAAGTTGTTTATTTTTTGTTACAGTATAACACCATTTTTTATTCATCACGTGTTTCCATTTTTTAGTTTATTACCATACGGTACTCTGTAATTTTAATAATCTATTGTTTTATTTTATAGACAAGCTTCTGCCCGCAGCTTCGCCCGTGGCGTGGCCTATGGGAAAATAATTCAACCACCCATTTCACCCTCTTAAGGGTGGAATTTCGAAAAATTCTTTCTTAGCGGATGCCTACGTCATAACATCTACCTGCATGCCAAATTTCAACCCGATCCGTCCAGTGGTTTGGGCTGTGCGTTGATAGATCACTATATTAGTCAGTCAATCAGTCAGTCACCTTTGAGTTATATATATTTAAGATACAGGCACCTAATCTCCCCCGAGATATAGTTATATCTCCCTCTTTACGTGAAGATAGAAATAAAGAGTTATGTTTCATATATTAGGTAGGGCAAGAGAGATGGAGCTTAAGAACTTTGACATCTGTCGTGTGATCTAAATCACACTCCTGTTTTTGAACGGGCTAATGCAGTAAGTCTCTACCGACCTTTAAAGCGTCACTGGGCGGGTTCTTTTTCGATCAAATTCAATATACCAAGGACAAAAATAAAGATAGTAATAATAATAATAATAAAGGCAGAAGGCAGTACTCCTTGACACGGCACGTATTGTCAGGAGGTTCCTCACTCTGCAGCCCTAACCACCGGTAGCTTGGGCCTTGCCCCGCTGCTGGCGGCACACTAGGTTTAGGTTTTTTATTGTATTTTTGTAATGTTACTTTTATAGAAATATTGTAAAAAAGTTAAATTTAAGATTGTAAATAAATAAATGGGTAATAATATATGTGGACATCTCACACAACGCCATCTAGCCCTAAACTAAGCAAAGCTTGTGCTATGGGAACCATATAACTGATACAATAACTTTTGTTTGTAAATACATACATAGAATACAATATAACACCCAAACACAAAACAAACACCTTTGTTCATCACGCAAATGTTTGTCCTGGGTGGGAATCGATCTCACAACCCACAGTTCAGAAGGCAGGGCTACTACCAACTGAGCTATTGGGCCAGTCGAAGATAATTAGAATGAGTAATCCAAAACCACTACAAGTTTATTTATAAGGACGCGAGTGTGTTTAGACAGCTATATTATGATTCCTGTCAAAGGTGAAGGTCTCTCTCATGGTTGTCAGATAATCAAATATTAAGGCCATGTATTGTGAGAATGACTCATCAGTTATTTAGAACTTAATTATATATAATCAACTAGTTGCGCCCCGCGGGTTCACCCGAATTTCATCCAAATCCATTCAGCCGTTTGAGCGCGAAGGAGTAACAAACATACACACATACACACAAACACACATACGAAATTTCTCTTTTATAATATTAGTGATATATATATTGATCTATCTATAGCCTGTTGTTTTTTAATTGCTTATGGACAAAGTATTTGACCACTGTCTCACTTTATTTAGTGTTAGTGAATGATGTGATGAGCTAGGCGTTCATCTGATGTTAAGCGACACGGCCGCCCATAAAAAAACAGTGAAACTCGGAACTCTATAATATAAAGTTTCGCGCGACACTGCACTGCACACATTATCCTGAGACATCAGCACAGTTTGGTAATAAGATTACTCGACTGTGAGATCAGATCATAAAGTCTCATGTGCCCAGTAATTTTACTAGCTACAGTGCCCTTCAACTGGAACACAACAGTGCTTGCACACTACTGCTTGGCGGCAAAATAACTGGCAAAGCGGTGGTACCTACCTAGACGAACTTTGCAGAAAAGTCCTACCACCTAGTAAAAACCACGTGATAGAAAGTGACGACGCAGTCTACGATGGTAATAATAAATACTTAATAATAATAATAATGCCCAAAGATCACATACATAGATCTTGGACCCTAACTAGGATTCCCTGTAGGCACCCAGGAACTACGAGGACCGTGGTCCCACAACACCCAGACTCAGAACAAGTATTTGTGCTTTTTGTGCACAAATACTTGTACCATTAAAGGAATCGAACCCGCCAACTCCGGGCTATAAGCCGACCTGCTTAACCACCATATCACAGAGGCTGTCAAATCGTTAGTACTTACTGATTATAAATACTAGTGCTGCCGTCCAGGCGATGTGGTTCATATTATTTCTTTTGTTATGCATTGTAGCTCTGAAACAAAAGAAATCATTATTAGCCTTGGATTTCATTCAGACACGAGCTAAAAGACTCATTGATAACGATGCATTTGTGGAAGCTACACAAGAAGTTCCACAGTTTAAAACCCAGACTTAACGTTGCTAGTTTATAGGCTTTCTATAGATTGCATTTTGGAGAATGTGCGAAGGAATTACACGTTTTATTCCTCTATCTCCCTTCTTTCACTGGACATCAAGGCGTACAAAAACACGGCACCCAGGTCATTACCTATGAAATTGCCGTTTTGTTTGAAAAAAGTTAAAGTATTTTTTTTTCGAACTTATTTATTTCTTTTATTCAAAGTAATCACCCCTGCAATCAATGCATCTTTGCCAACGCTGTGGCAGTTTATGGATGGCCTTCTTGAAAAAATCAGCAGGACGGGAGACAACAAACTCTTCAAAGGCGTTTTGTACTGCCTCTCGGGAATTGAATTTTTTTCCCGCTAAAAAGTTGTCCAAATTTTGGAAAAAGTAATAGTCGGGAGGCACAAGATCTGGTGAGTATGGCGGATGAGGGAGAGCTTCCAAACCCAACTCATGCAGCTTAGAGACGGTCTGTTGTGCAGTATGGGGTCGCGCGTTGTCGTGAAGTAGCAGTGGAGACGACCGATTGACCAAAGCTGGTTGCAGACGTGCGAGTTTCGCCATCATTGTGGTCAGTTCTTCAATGTACACATCTGCAGTAATGCTCTCGCCGTTTTGTAAAAAGCTATGATGAATCACACCAGCACTAGACCACCAAACTGTGACCATCACCTTTCTAGGGGTCATTTTTCGTTTTGCACATTGCTTTGGTACCGAACCAGGATCTAACCAACTTGCTGAGCGCTTTCGATTGTCAAAAAGAATCCATTTTTCGTCACACGTAACAATTCGGTACAAAATTCCTTCATTTCTGTGCCTGTTAAGCAGCGCAAGGCAAGTCTCGACGCGTACGTTGCGCTGGCGATCGTTAAGTTCGTGGGGCACCCATCTATCAAGCTTTTTTATCTTGCCAATCTGTCGCAAATGGACCAATATTGTTTTGATGCTAACATCAAAAGCTGCTGCCAGCTCAGCTGTAGGTTGAGATTCATCAGCTTCCACAATCGCCTTTAATTCATCATTGTTGACCAAAGTTTCCGGACGACCACGAGGTTCATTTTTCAAGTCAAAATTCCCAGAACGGAACCGAGCAAACCAATAACGGGTTGTACATTCGTTTGTACAGTTATCTCCGTAAACGTCGTTGATATTACGTGTCGTTTGTGTCGCGTTGGTGCCACGACGGAACTCATATTCCATAATTACACGAAATTTCAAAGTATCCATTATGAGGAAAAATGCTGAAATGTAATGAAAATACAACGGTAATCAATAAACAAAAGACTTATATTGTAAATAGAATGTCATATTTTTAAAACAAAATTAATTTGAATTTAGAATTCATAGCCAATCAAAACTTTTTTTTGTTTGAAAAAGTCTGTACTGCAAAACGGCAATTTCATAGGTAAAGACCTATTATATGGGCAAAACGCTTAATACGGGTTGATGGAATTTCAGGCTGAAGCGATTTGATGAATTAATTAGCCATACAAATGATAGTTCATTCATCCGGATCTGAAAGCCCACTATAATTAATTACAGTCTATTCGCCGAACAAAGCAGTGATTCGTGATAGCACAGTGCGACAAAAACACTGATAATGCGCAACCACGACACTTTGAGGGTGTTTAAAAGATGAGCGAATTTTTTAATTGATTATGTAGTACGAACATAACTTGTGCAATAGGTATTAATTTAAAAAAAATGTTTCCACAAAAAACACAATTTTCTACAAAATTGAGATAAAACTCGAGAATTTTAATGTTTATGGTCATCGATCAAAAGGAATCGATTCCGTGATGAATTTATTAAAATAATATCAGCTAAATTAATTATTAAAACTTATTAGCCGGAATAATTTATAAATTTTACCGTGACATTAAAATAAAATACATATAAAAATAATCAATGTTACTCATCGCTGATAATAAAGTCAAAGTCACAGGATTTTATTGCATATTTTTTTAAGTGAATGATGTGACGAGCTAGTCATTCACCTGATATTAAGAAACACGGCTGCCCATAACAGAACACTGTCACTCGCCTGCGCACATCATCCTGAGACATCAGCACAGTCGTAATAAGATTACTCGACTGTGAAATCAGATCATAAAGTCTCATTTGCCTAGTAATTGCACTAGCTACAGTGCCCTTCAAACCGGAACACAGTAGTGCTTGCACACTACTGCTTGGCGGCAGAATAACTGGCAAAGTGGTGGTACCTACCTAGACGAACTTTGCAGAAAAGTCCTACCACCTAGTAATAATAATATAGGCTATTTTTAACACTTTTACAAGTCAAAAGGATATTAGATACTTACTTAATAAGATCACAACGTAAACTTCGAACGCATATCGACTATAACAGCAAGTTTAAATACTGTGATTCATCTCTGATGGATAGAGTTAGCGCGTACACTAAATTTCAATAATTTATAATAATGCACAATATTTTGATTTTCTAGACAATATCAGCCCTTTTCAACATCAGGCGAGACAGTGCTCAAATTATTTGATATTGGTTATTTATATATATATATATATATATATATTTATATATATATATATATATATATATATTTATAAAATCAGAGCTAGCACGAACACTGTATCTCAGTAATCAAACTAAGCGTGAACATTGTATTGTATTTCTGAAACCATAATTAATGTAAACACGTAGTTTCAGCAACATATATAATTAAGAATATTAGTAAATAATCAAAGTATTATTACTCTACATTTTGTTATATAACCACAGGTTACGTTAACACTGTACTGCAGTTACCAGAGCCAGTGTGAACACTGTACTTTAATAACCAGAGCCAACATGAACACTGCACTCCAGTTGATACTACAGCCAATAATTAACCGCACATGTTTAATTATACTGGAAGAGTAGAGCCGAAGACCGGGCTCAGTGGCGTGCCTTGGGAGAGGCCTATGTCCAGCAGTGGACTAGTGTAGGCTGATGATGATGATGATGATGATGTTTAATTATTAGTCTTATGTATTAGTATTCATTAGTATTAATTTTATTTGCCTGTCTCAGATATTTAATGCTATTCGTACAAACTTGTGAAAATTACACTAAATCATCAGCAAATGTAACAATGAAAAAGCTCGCCTAGGTTTCATATTATTGTATAAGTACTACTTACCTCTCTACTCTCTCTAGATCGAAGTACTAAAAACTGTATCAAATTGCAGATTTATCTACTCCATAATCAAACGTTAAAATATGCTTTTGAATTTTGTAACGCTTTGTCACGTAACAACGCTAGCTTATCCTGTGAAACGTCGGCGCGCTGAAGAACAAAATATTTTTGAACTTCTACATCAATTTTGAGAGTTTGGAATGCAGATAGCTTACACCTATAAAACTTAATACTTAAGCTATGCTCATATAAAATTGTATATGTGGATAAATTAAGAATGATTTTAAAAAACATAAACACTTAATATCAGTAACCAGGGCAAGCGAGAACATCTCGGAAGGCAAAAGTGTGGACACTATATTGCAGTAGGGTCAGTTCTATCATTAATTCTGCATTTTAGCTACCAGTTAGTAAGCAAGAATTTTGAGTATATATAGTAATTTGAACGCTACAGTTACCATGAACTGTTAAGATAGTAGAGATAGCGTACCCAAAGTTTGTCAAGAACAGACAACTGCTTTTCAAATGCAAATGAACGAAAAGCCAAATTTTTGATGGTCCTATTATAATTTTACAAAGCACCCTCAAGAACGTCGTTAAAACAACTCGCCCAAACCTAACTCGAGCAAGTCTGAACAGTCATCGACAAGTCCGCACAAAAGATAAACTCATTACGAAATAATAACAGAAACAAGGTAACTGGATCTCGTTAAAACTCACAAAATATCGTGTAATGTTATGGACAGAACGTTTTATTCAATCATTTGTTTTTAGGACACCATACACACAGTTTATTTAAATAATTAATTTTGCAATATTTTTTAAGTAAATCTTCTTTAAGCACGTTGACTTGGGGAGTAAGCTGGCGAGGCGAACGTATTTGAAAGTTGTTGGTTAACGTAAATCTTCATTGTCAACATAACGAAGTTTTTTTTATGTTATGGCTCCACACTTTTGTGTATTTAGCCAGTGTCAAGTAATTGATAATTTTTCAAGTTAATGATATTTACGCAAATATGTGTCATGTTACAGTCGAAGTCATCAAGTCAAGTCATAGTCAAGTCATGGTCTAGTCAAAGTCATACACCTAGTAAGGTGGTGGCAACTTTACTTGAAGCTTCTATGGAGTTTTGGAAACAACACGAAAAGAAACATTTCACCATCATTATGCCACTTTCCCACACTCATGCCTGTAATCCAGCACTTAACGAATAAAATGCCACCAATTTTATGCACTAACACTGAAAATAACACAAGTTTTGGAAAATAATACAATGCGGCGACGCGCTCTTTTTCGTTTTCCCGCCAAAAACTCCATAACGAAATTTAAAAAAAATATATAATTACGTTGGTATGTCCGGTAAAATGACCATTTATAATTGTCAAGATGGCGGTATTAACATTAAACAAAGCAAAAACAACGTTATACCGGCTGATAGCTCCATTAAAGAAGTTTTATTCCAGTGGTGTGGTCTAAAGCACACTCGTTTTTGTTTGAAATCCTTAGTGCGTACAGTTACCGCCAGGCTGTGTTGGATTTTCATATATATTACGATACTAACGCGAGTACAGTCATGAACATTCGAATTTATTCGTAGTACAGGGATTATAGTTATTAAAGTAAACGCCTCGTCCTTCAGACTAATGATCTTTGCACGTATGTTAGTGACTGTACATCTACATAATACCAGCTTGCTAATTCTCGCATGCAATAATTCACCTCTATTGAGCAAGTTGCATGTGCTTGTAAAATGATCCTCGAAACAACGTGAGAGCAAATAAGTTGAGTACGGAACGGAATACTCTACCTGTAAAGTCGTATAGTCGGATTTAGAGTTTGAATTGAGAGCTAAAAATGTTTAATTGTTATAAAATGTTAATAATAAATGGTAATATTAAATGTTAGTCAAAAATTATGTTTTGATAATTTTTGTGCGCGAATAGACCCGTTTTATCTTTACAATATGAGCTAAAAATGGCGTTAATTAGTGAAACTGCTCCAATGATTTTCGTGGTAGGACTTTTCTACAAAGTTCTTCTTGGTAGGTACATACTTTGCCAGTTATTCCGCCGCCAAGCAATATTGTGCAAACAATACTGTGTTCCGGTTTGAAGGGCACTGTAACTAGTGAAATTACAGGGCAAATGAGGCTTTATGATCTGATCTCAGAATATTTATTTTATTAGTAGACTGTGTTGATATCTCAGGATGACGTGCGCAGTGCAGTGTCACACTACACTTTACATTATAGTAGAGTTCTGAGTGACACTGCAACTGTTATGGGTGGCCATGTCGCTTAACATCAGGTGAAGACACGCTCGCCACGTCATTCATTAAAATAAAATAAATGATTTTATATAGATATGTCCTTTAACTTTGCTGCTATTCCCGATTGAAGTTGATAATAATGATAAAGATAGATAGATAATGATGAAGTTGAAAATAATAATGTGTTAACATAGTGTTCCGTATAAAAAAGTCTTTGACACTTGACACTTTAAAAAATGTGCAGTTTTTTATTTCCGCCAATATGAGAGAAAGAAACATTTTAGAGCTTTCGAATTAGTTTTAATTTAGAATTTTGCACAATAATATTTAATTATTAAAACATACTAATACAATTACTTTAAGGATGTCTTAAAACTACAACGAAGTAGCATCAAATAAGTGTTTTATCACACCTTTAAATATAATAGAGACGGAGATGACAATAAAATTTAATTAATCATTAGAAAAATACAAGATGCAAGCAATTCTAAAACTTATTTGCATATCTTATCGCAATTTATTCACAAAGTTAGAATAACTAAGCGTTAATTAAAAGTGATGTATTCACAAGGCTGCTTTGGAACGGCTCACAAAAAAATATACACATTTGTTAAATAAACTAGCCAAGCTTGTTAAAGAAACCATGGTATATGGTTCCGTAGGTTTATATTTTGCTTGTGTAAAATAGATGAATTAAAACATATAAAATAATATATAATAATTGAAGTGAGTTTAGCCGTTATTTATATTACGAAATGTGTCATACTCATGATAGCTTTTAATCTAAAATATAAAAATTTAAATAGGTCATCGCGTCTAGTATATGGTCCACATCCTTTTTTTTTGTAGTAGGTAGTGTTTAGTAGTAATTGTTATATCAGTAGTTAGTTTTTAGTTGAAATAATAATAAACAATAATAACAATAATAACGCCCTACGAGCAAAAACATATAGATACTGGACCCTAACTGGAATTCCGTTTCTAGGGACCCAGGATTCTCAGGAACTACGAGGACCATGGTCCCACAACACCCAGACTTATAACAAGTATTTGCGCTTTTTTTCTCTTCACAAAAACTCGTCCTGCCGCGGGAACCAAACCCGCCGCCTCCGGGTTATGAGCCGACCTGCTCAACCACCACACCACAGCGGCTGGCTGTTACTTTGCCCTTAAAAAATAATTTCAATATACTTTTACATATACCTACAACTGCCCCAATATAATTAATCTTTTGTGTTAGTGAAATTACACTAGATATTCTTGTTACATTTTGTATTTAAAATAAACTTCCGCGAGGTCACGTCTGAGCCAATCAATTATTGAAACCTTAGGGTTCCATGTAAAGCAGCAGAACCCTAAAAGTCTAAACAAATTCAATGCCAAATCAAAACAAATCACATGACACGCAGTGCATCATTATGACGTCATCGGTTCCGTTGAATGACCTCTGGACTTATTCTGAACGCGACTCAACGGAAGGTTGATTACGAAATAAAATCGAGGAAGGTTCGAGATAGGAAAGTAAACCACCGCACATCGCACCATTCAGTACAATACAAATACGAATATAAGAAGGATTTAATTACATTCAACCTTCTTTAATGATCGAATCTATAGCGGTTTTTGTTTGATACATTTTCATTGTTTTCGGATGCTGTATCAATATTATTTTGTTGTTGAAATGAATGGAAAACGATAATATGTTTTTCGTTTTCCATTCAGTTAACTGGTTTTAAATCTTTACTTTACCTTTTTATGTTAATATTATTATTATTTAAAACACGTCTTTTTTATAAGCAACTTTGTCTATGATGCTAATGAACGCCATTTTAAAAAAATGTACATGTGTACCAGATTATTTACTAAGTTATTTTATAACCATATCGAGTGACGTTCGAGTTGATTTTTCAGAATATCGTACAAATAAACCATGATGACAACAAAAGGAGCATCATTAAGTGAACCGTAAGTATGTCAATGACGTTTGTAGTTTTATTCATACCCGATCATTAGAAAGTGATTCATACATAATACGTACGCGCCTTTGCGACGGAATCAGCATTGTTTTACAATTTAAACGTGTCAACGTAATAGGTACATTTATATAACAATTGTTTATTTACATTTTATGATGATTATATTTAAAATTAATAATAATTTCTAAATATAATATTAATTACGTTATTATTTTAACCACAGTTTGGGATAAGCAAGTTTGTATAACAACGAGCTTCTACCCGCAGCTTCGCCCGCGGCGTGGCCTTTTTTTTTTTTTTTTTTTTTTTTTTTTTGAGGGGGGAAATGCCCTCGCACTTCCCTGCCACCACGGGGGTGGTGGCAGGGGGTATGTGGGACTCGAACCCACTAAAACCCCCCCGTGATCCGACCGCCGCCGGGATGGGGCGAGATGGAGACGCACTGCATTAACCATCTCGCCCCGGCGGTAGGCCCTTCCGGGCCTCTGCGCCAGTGGGTGGGCAACCTTTCACCTCAGTTGCCCACCAGACGTGTGGGGCCATGTAAGTGCAGCGGAGAGTCCCCCGACTCTCCGCCACTGGCCCCACTACGGGGGATGGAGAAAGCGCTCAATGAAGCGCCTCCTCCGTCTCCCCACCCGTCTGCGCCGGAGGGGGTCAGAGTTGGTATTATCCTCCCTGACCCGCTCCGCGGCCTCCTTCTGCGTCATCACCCTCTCGCAGAAGGAGACCGTGGCCTGCCACGCACTCTCGCTGCCGAGCATGGCTTTCACCACGCTCGGCAACGAGAGGTCCCGGCCAACGACCGCTGAAAGTGTGCGCCGCTCGGAGTCCCAAGCAGCGCACACCTCCAGCGTGTGGGGCGCCGTGTCGCCCGCGGCGTGGCCTATGGGAAAATAATTCAACCACCCATTTTCACTTACTCGGAAAATCCTTTCTTAGCGGATGCCTCCGTCATATCATCTACCTGCATGCCAAATTTCAGCCCGATCCGTCCAGCGGTTTGGGCTGTGCGTTGATAGATCACTATGTCAGTCAGTCACCTTTGTGTTATATATATTTAGATTGTTTTTTATTTTATGATGATAATATTTTAATTGAATTATAATTCGCTTCATTATTTTAACGATAGTCTTTAACTATCATGAATTTATCTTTTTTAAGATTTAGTTTTTGGCATCTCAAAACAGCTTTATCTAAAGCTTAGACGGGGCTATAGTCCATGATTAATTTTTTACTCAATTTTCAATATCTTCACTAAGTACCTTTATTACCGTGTGCTTAATGTAGTTCTATTTTGTATTCAATTAAATTATTTTTTTTTTTTATTTAAAATTTAAAAATTAAATTTAAATTATTAAAAATGGTTTTTTTAAGCCACAGTAGTAGATAAGTAATATTATACATTTCTAAAGTATCAAGCTATATGACTTTCCAAAATTAGTTCTAAGTAGCTGTCAATGTCAATGTTTTAGTGAAATGAGGAATCTAATCGAAACAATCGAAGGCCAACTTATTTTTAGTTAAACAATGCTTCATTAAATTTCACGCCCCACCGTTGTCTTCATCTATCTATTCCTTATTACAAGACGTATATAGCCTTCGATTTAGTTTGGCGCCAACCATTGGTAGCTGTTTAGTGGAAAGTAGTGGAAGAAACAAGAATTATAGAGGATTTAATAAATCTTCTATGTATTATTCACATCACTGCATTGTGGTATACGAGTATTTTGCCTATTTTCCCTCAACTCTAGATAAAGGGTCTCAAAACATACTAGAACAAGTTCTTGTTTTGTTGTTATAGTACGTTTTGAGTCCATTGCAGTCAATGAAAGGTGGTCGGCAGAGGCGCCAACCACTGGTTGCTGTTTAGTGGAAATTAGCGGAAGAAACAAGAATTATAGAAAAATTAATAAAACTTCCATGTATTATTCACATCACTGCATTGTGGTATATCTGTATTTTACCTATTTTTCCTCAACTCTAGATAGAGAGACTCAAAACATACTAGAACAACAAAACAAAAAGAGCCTAGCTTTCGTGGTATGGATGGTCACATTCCCTAATAGCTGCGATTTTTTTAGCAATTTTGTACCAAGTAAAGAGTCACGGCGATCGTAATTAAGAGGAAAAACACATCGTAAAAAAAATAACGCATTATATTGAATGAAATAATTGATACCCACAAATACAACAACATTGCAAATAAAATAACGTTTTATTATTTTATCGCTCACTCACATCTTCATCGATGTCAGTAATTACCTATAACGAAAATAATAATAATTCACTTATGTCATTAAAACGATGTACCTACGTGACGTGATGAAACCCCGCACGAAGTGTTTCGTAACTAACTTTATAGTGCGAACAGCTAATGAATGGACTAGCTTGCCGTCCTTGTTTCCAGTTAAAGTTTTCAATTCAAGACTGAACAGATATCTTCTGGGCAAGCATGGCCCATTTTAGACCAAATCGTTGTTTAACATCAGGCGCGGCAGAAGCCAAACGCTTTGACTATAACCAATAAAAAAATTAAATCTCCATCTACTTTATTCAAATCAAATCAAATTATAAGTTTTTAAACAATAAAATTAAAAACTATGCATTAGCGAAATTTAATCTATGAAGCCGCTACCCAGTAAGCAACGTGTTTAAAACACTGGCGGCATTGCCCCGTTGAATGGCAATGCTTAGTCTTTGGGCTAAATAGAGACCAACATTTTGGTCACGTGTTGCCTCGATTTCGAAAGATCTTTGAATCAAATTAATTATTTATTTGCAAGAATACACTGTTAATTAGGTACAATGTCATAAATTAAATGGATACGTATATCCAATCTGGTATAATATCCAGTCTGGTTTTTAAGTTAAGTTTTAGTGTCAAGCAATGCGTAACATGAAGTAAGAAAAATATTTCGTAATATGCACGCCTGCTTGCAGACTTAATACATATTGCTCGACACTATGGAAACATTGGTTTAAAAGCCGGTCACTCAATGGTTTTTTAAGCTCATTTCCTTTTAAAATCTAAGTTAAATAGATAAATCAGCTAGTGTAGTGTGTAGTATTTATTAGTTATTATGATAATCATCTTCTACCACTTGCAACTCGTAGAGATATTGCAGATATAAGATATTTTCTGAAATTAGCACAGTCTAAGGTAGACTGCCCCGAACTAGTGTCTAAGATTTCTCTTAACGTTCCACATCTCTCTCGTCCTAAAAACTTGCTCCACGTCCCATTTGCACGCACTGTTCATCGCCAGAACTCTTATATTTTGCGTTCTTGCACAGCTTTCAACAAACTCATGAAGTGATCTGATCTGACAAACTCTGATCTTTCACCATAAACTTATTCACAAATAGCATAGCGTCAGTGAGCAAGGCACTTTCCCTTAAGGATTGTGTCTCGCCTTCGTCGTTCGACAGTTCGTAAATCTTTTATTTAAGTAGTTATAATTGCATGTTAGGCTTTTGCATGTTCTTCTATTTTTATAATTAGTTGTAGAGGCTTTTAAATGGCTCTTCAAAGTTATGTCATTATTTAGTTATTTATGATAACTGTAAGCCCATAAAGTATATCGATATGCTATCATGTGCATTCGAAAACTGCTATCACTCCAGTAAAAATAAACATTCGGAATCACTTTCAGTATAAAAGGATAGGATATTTTGAGTTATAAATAGTGTAACTAACACGACTTTCTTTTATATATATATATATAGATTTCCAGGTCACAACACTGTCTTTGATGTATCTGTCCTTGTCCTTCTATTCTACTGTCCTCGCTTCGTCTTGTCGCTTCCAGCCGACTTCCACCGAATCGAATCGCGCGGCCCACTTTATGTTATTGAAAGGAAGTCTCACTGGTCTACCCTTCACACGTCACTGCTTACAACTACCCAGATACCTTTTTTATCGCGTTTGCTACTACATGGGTATCCTCGTAGTAAAAAATGTAAGAGCAGTCTTTGAGGACTGCCGATAGAAGTGGTAACTAAGTAACTTGTGACATGTAGCTCATGGAAAGCGTTCAGTGACGACGACGCGAGTTACATAATTTTTTTTTGTTCACCTAAAAAGTGCTTAACGAGCCTAAAGAAGTATTCACTTAAAAACAAAAAACTTAAGCAGGAATAAAGCAGAAGACAGAGTTTAAGGTCCGTATTACAGAACGATGCTCAGTCATCGATCAGTGTTCAAGCAGAGATTTCATTCATAAATTGATCAATTGGTGAATGAAATCTCTGTTTGACTACCGATCGATGTCTGAGCATTATTCTGTAATACGGACCTAAGACCATGTTTTACGCTTTTTGTTATAATGCCTACTAGATAGGTAGGTTAGGTGATATACCTACATAATTATTATTTTAGTTTGAAAACTATCGTGAGTATGACACATTTTGTAAGATAAATAACGGCTAATGTCACGTCAATTAAAAGTCGAAATTACTCCGACCAGGTTTCAGACACATATTCGATGTCAGATTCAGTTACGTGCTGACGCTAACGAAAGCCGCCGCGGCTTGCGTTAGTGACTGGCTCCCAGAAGAAGGACATCGAATATGTTCGAAACCTGGTCGGAGTAATTTCGACTTTTCATTGCCGGGAGTTTAGCCATTATTGGAACGAAGTTCCTTATCGCGCGTTACGAAAGGCTATACCGAAAAAATTAAGACCAAAAGTTGTAACGACATTTGAAGCCGTGCGGCGTGCGCTTGTTTCTCTCTCTCTCTCTCTGTCACACTCTCTCTCATAGAAAGCAAGCCAGTTATTTTCGTTTCGTGTTTCTATTTCGCATTCATATTATATTAATATTCTTTCCATTTTGCTAATAATAAAAAAAAATACATAAAAAAAAAGTATTACAATTCCTTCACTAATTAATCGAAAGGAACTTCGTTCTATCCGGGTGTCCCTTGACACCTCTCAAGTTTTTTTTATCTTACATAATTATTATTAAATATTGGTCGGGCGGGCTGGAATCTATACGGTTAGAGTGTGTACGCTTGTTGAAGGATTTTTATCCGACACGTTATTGTTATTACATTTTGCCGGTATCAGCAGCGGTGGAACGTCTAGTAAGGTCTTAAATTAAACATCTACGGACAGACTTACACACAGAGAGTAGCTGGCGCTTGGTGGGTATTTTTGTTTTGGTTTGGCTCCACACTTTTGTGTATTTATCCAGTGTCAAGTAATTGGTAATTTCTCGAGGTAAATAATATATATGTATATATGTCAAGTAAAGTCAAGTCACAGTCCAAGTCATCAAGTCAAGCCATAGTCTAGTCAAGTCATACTCCTAGTAAAGTGGTGGCAACTTTACCAGAAGCTTCTATGGAGTTTTGGAAACAACACGAAAAGAAACGTTTCACCATCATCATAGCACTTTCCCACACTCATGTCTGTAGTCCAGCACTTCTAACACTGAAAATAACACAAGTTTTGGAAAATAATATAATATGGTGACGCGATCTTTTTCGTTTTCCCACCATAACACGCTGGGTGGGTTAATTAATTACTACGAGTATATTTGTAGTTACCAGCGAACGTGTTATAACAACAAACCTCTTTTGAACTTTGAAAACCATTCTAATATTATAGTAGAAAATACATCAAATTAGACACGTACTGTCATATTATTAGCATTATTATTATTTCCTTCAATGATATGGATGAGCACGTAGCTATATGTGACTGCATTGGCAGAGGTTTCAAGTAAATAGGTTGAATATATTTTTCAAATGTTTTTTTGTGTTTGCGTATGGCAATTTGTTTTGTTTTACTGTTCTAACAATTTTGAAATCTAATTTTCAATATCCATCTCCAAAAGAATACAAACTAATAGAGAGGAAAACGAAAAAGATCACGTTACCGCATTATATTATTTTCCAAAACTTGTGTTATTTTCAATGTTAGTGCATAAAATTGGTGGCATTTTATTCGTTAAGGGCTGGATTACAAGCATGAGTGTATAAAAAAGTGAGTGGTATAATGATGGTGAAACGTTTTTTTTCTTGTTGTTTCTAAAACTCCATAGAAGCTTCTGGTAAAGTTGCCACCACTTTACTAAGAGTATGACTTGACTAGACTAGACTATGGCTTGACTTGATGACTTCGAATGTGACTTGACACATTATTTACGTGAAATATCATTAACTTGCTAAATTATCAATTACTTGACACTGGCTAAATACACAAAAGTGTGGAGCCAAAACATAAAAAAAATATTAATAGAGAACTGGCTCCTTCTTTTCCTTTTATATTTTTTATCTGTGCTCCCTCAAAACTCCGTCGTTTATTGACCGAATCTGAAAATTCTTTTATTAATCTGAAATGATATACTTTTAGATTGATCAAAATAGAAATATTATCAAAATCTGTTCATTAGTTTGGGTTTTAAAGCTAAATATCTGGAACAAAATAATAAAAATAAAAATAACAATAATAATATATGTGGACATCAAACACAGCGCCATCTAACCCCAAACTAAGCAAAGCTTGTACTATGGGAACCAGATAACTGATATAATGCTTAGTTTTTGTTTGTAAATATATACATATAGAATACAATATAACACCCAGACATAGAACAAACACCTATGTCTGTCATACAAATGTGTCCTGGGTGGGAATCGAACCCACAATTCACAGTTCAGAAAACAGGGTTACTACCAACTGAGCTATAGGGCCAGCCAAATAAATAATATCATCTAAGTATTTATCCAGACGAGGCCGATAGATTCCCACCCAGGACAAACATTTGTGTGATGAACATCGATATTTGTTCTGTGTCTGGGTGTTATGTTGTATTGTATTCCATGTATGTATTTACAAATAAAAAGTATCTAAGTATTGTATCAGTTATCTGGTCCCCATAGTACAAGCTTTGCTTAATTTGGGGATAGATGGCGTTGTGTGAGATGTCCACACATCATATTTCTCAGTATAAAATCAAAGGTGATTGAAGTCAGTTTAAAAAACAAACGAAAGTCATCTTATCCATCTTTCCCTACAAGGCAAAGAAAATGGCTCAACAGATCAATCATTCTAATTACTCTTGCCAGTTCACCCGTGAATGTAACTGTCTACCATGCATCTCTGCTTGAAACTTGAAGGAATATGGAAAAAAATATGCAAAAAACACTCCACAGTTGGCCGCCAGCTAACGGCTGAGCTCAGGTGTGGTAATTAGGTAATTATTAATTACGTTCTATTACCGATTAGATATACGAGATACTGTGTAATTCCCAGCGTAAATTGAAAGACTGCACGGTAGAGATTTTTATATATTTATATTTTATATATTTTTATATAGTGTTCATAGTGGAGCTCGGCTATCCGTATTTGTTTTGTTTATTTTTATTTTATTTATTAAAGATTTACAATAAAATATCTAAGAATATCGTAACCGAAACTAAAGACATAATTTTCCATAGTAAACTGAAAAAAATATTAATTCACAAATCTTATTACTCTTTAGATAATTATTTTAATGACAAAATGCTTAAATCTCATAAAACAACATATTAATAATATCTTATCAACCCATTTACTTTTTATACTACTATTATTACTCGTGATTATTATTACTATAACTATTACTTACTTATTACTATTACTTGTTACTTTACTTATCATTGTAAATACTAAAATACCTATAGTTCTTCACAAGTTACTGTTTGCCTTAACAAAAAATTGCAACACTCTTGACAGTGTATATATTTTAGGTTACTTTAAGTGTATACCTAAGCACCAAATATATTTAAGTAATAAATAAATAAATAAATAAATAACCACAGGTCTTAAAATAAACATAAATATATCATTTAATAAATCTTACTACCAAACACGGTATTACATTTTTTAAAGTAGGTACATATAGTATATTCAACTATCATTGAATTCAGAATGCAAGCAGGGTGATCCATGGGATCCATCGGATTTCCCCATCACTATAAACGACCTATTATACTTATTTAATCAATAAAAACTGTGTGGTCATTCATCATCATCACCATCAGAAAATATATCATATATTTTTAACTAATATAACTAAAATGTAAATATGAGTCATCGGTTTTACCTCTAACTGCGGTTTTTCTAATGATGTTCAGATATTAATATATCACAATAAGGGACTTTACATTATGAAAAGAAATCAAAAATTACAATTTTATATTAATAAGGAAAAGTCATAAGGTAACATAATTTTCCTGTTAAGATAATATATTAAAATTTATTAATTTAATATGCAAGGATTTATTGGAATAATATACAGCAATTTAATAGAAGGGTCAAGTGAATAGGTATCACAGAGTACGGGTGATAATAATAATAATAACGCCCAACGATCACATACATAGATTCTGGACCCTAACTAGGATTCCCTGTGTCTAGTACCCAGGAGCTAATAAGACCATGGTCCCACAATACCCAGACATAGAACAAGAATTTGCGAACAAGAAACTTTTTTTCCCGCGCACAAATACTTTTCCTGCCGCGAGAATCAAACCCGCCGATTCCGGGATATGAGCCGATCTGCTCAACCACTACACCATAGATGACAAACAAACGCATTAGTGGCACGTCTAGTGTTACAGATGTCCTGTTAACCTCTTCATTTCGGTAAAGCCGAGTGCTTAAATGACTGATTCACAGATAATGTATAAACCAACCTTTCCCGAACCTTAAATCTAAAAAAATGTTCAGGCCTTGGGGACTGTTGATAGAAGTGAAAAAACTTGTGACATGATAGCTCATGGGAAGCGTGCGGTGATGATGACGTGCGCTTAACGCTTTTTGTTTACCCAAAAAGTACACATATATACCCAGTATGCATATAGCTCATGGCAAGCGTTTGGTGACGATGACGCGAGTTCCATGATTTTGGTTCACTCAAAAAGCGCTCAACGCGCCTAAAGAAGTTTTCACTTCAAATGTTTTTTTAAATGCGCAGGGGCGTATTAAGAAAGGGTTTTTTTCAACCGGATGATTTTACCAGTCAAATAATATTAGCAAATAATTTGTTTAGCACTTTTACAAGTCAAAATCAGAATAAAATTACCAAATCTAAGTGATTGATCTAATTAGTTAAAAGATAAAACTTGGAAAGCTTTATCGAAATTGATTAAGAAATTTTCAAGCTAGCCAAAACAAGGCAAATTTTTTATAAACAACTTTCCTAATAGCTTAGCAACACGTGAAATAATATTAAATCCGTTTTATTGCCTGCCTAGTGAATATAAGTATTATTATAGAATACTAATTAGGTACAATACCTAATAAACAACCGGATCTTGTTTACTTGCACTCTTATTTATTCTGTGTCTTGAATAACTGTGTTACTCTTGTCGTGACGTCAGCTGAATATTTTTTACCAGTAAATTATTTCTCTCCTTAATAGAGACAATAAGAAAAGTGTTATTGGACACATTCTTAGACAATTAAGTGTTTAGGAGATTAGGTTAAATGTAAATTACTTATTAGCCACATGGATGGCTAGATTGTAATATTAGTAGAGTGCTCAAAAAAAAGGTATTCTAGAAAGAAAAAAAAAATATTTCTCTATGGTTCTTATGAAACATTTCTAAGAGAGCATCGTTAAATACGGGGGTTTTATATTATTTTATTATTCTTTATTAAGTTTAATTTAACCACTTAGTATTTTGTATGCTAAGTAGAATTATGTTAAAGTAATCGTACCTTACTTTACTTTTGTAATATATATTTATTATCTCAACTGTAATAAATTATAAATATTGTAAAACACAGTAGAAAAAGAAGTATTTGTAGCTTCTTCTTTACAGTTGTAATCGAAGCTTCGAATCGGAGTTTTCTGTTCTGCATCCTGCCTGATTGCTTGCACTAGTAGTGAGAAAGAGAGCTTTTCTTGAAACTCATATATTGGAACGGGCTTGCTATATTATACTTGACAATAAGCACTTTGTAATTTTATATGCTTAGTAAAATAATAACTTAATGTTAAGTACCTGATATAATTTTGCCTAATAATAGCCTATTTGCAATAAATCATTTGTCTTTGACTTTGACTTTGACATTGTCAAGTCAGCCTACGACGTTATTCTAAGATTATTTAAGAGGTGAAATTGTGTGTAAAATTTAAACATTATCAAAAAAAATATTAAATCAAAAGGCTGGCACATTTTTTTTAGGGGGGAAATGCCCTCGCTCTTCCCTGCCCCCACCCCCGTGGTTCTATTTAGCATACAAGGGGTATGTGGGACTCGAACCCACTAAAACCCCCCGGGATCAACGAAGAAATGTCGACAGTTCAGAATTTAGAGCTAGAGCATTTGATGAAAAGGTCTAAACCCTAAAACTCATTACCTACATAGATATTACAATAATTTATCAAATAGGACTTAAACCGCCACATACCGATAGTACAAGGCCTCACGCTGCATAATTAATTCTGGTCGCATTGCCGGATCTTGGAAAACACATTTGATTCAGGATATGAGACAATTCAGATCAACCTCCTTGATTGGATCCTATTTGTATAAGCTATAAGTTTTTTATGAGATTGCAACATGTGACTACACTTGTCTCTAAGGATATATTAGTTTACAGCCTCTGTGGTGTTGTTGTTAAGCAGGTCGGTTCATAGCCCGGGGGCGGTGGATTCGATTCCCGCGGCAGGACAAGCATTTGTGCATAGAAAATAAAAAGCACAAATACTTCTTCTGAGTCTGGGTGCTTTGAGACCATGGTCCTCGTAGTTTTTGGGTCTCTAAATACAGGGAATCCTAGTAAGGGTCCAGGATGATAGTTGAGAGTTAATTATTATTATTATTAAGTATTATTATAGATATTTTAATAAGTTTTTAAATATTGAAACTGAAATAAAATAAAATTAAAAACTATGCATTAAACTATGCATTTGGGCGACGCGCCCAAAATGCTGGTGGCATTGCCCCGTTGAATGTCTAGGCTTAGTCTTCGGGCTAAATAAAGCCAGCATTTCGGTCACGTGTTGCCTCGATCAGTCGTTCCGAAAGATCTTTTTTTTCGATCGATTCTTTGTGGGCACTATAAAATAAAATATATATAAATATATATTTAGTATTATTATTATTATCATAACGAACTATCAGTTATGTGATTGCTATTCAACCTTATTATTAATCTATCTTCACACAAAGTCTAATCAAAACCCGTTGAACTTTGCGCAATGTTAAATAGCGAAAAATTACAAGTTACGAAATCTGATTAACATTCATGTAAAAAATCATGTAGGTTAGTAAAAATATTAAGCGGCATGACTGTGTTAAATATCCATTACCACAGATAATACAATACTTCACTAGTAGTTGCACTAAGCTCACGTTTAACGAGACGACCTGGTCAAGGTCGTTTAGAGTTGGGCAAGAACCGGCCTGCTTACAATCTCACACACACTCACTCACTCTCGTGCAAAGGACTCACGTTCTTAGCGAGTGCCGAGAATTAAGAGGTGATTTACTTCTTATAACTGTTTATTACTTGTAGAGACTGGAAAACGGAGCAGTGGACGCCTTAATGGGTAATAATTAATTTATTTGTAAATTCAATCATCATTGCGTCTTATTATTATTATTGTATGGCTATAAAAAAAAAAGTTAAAAAAAAGAATAAAATATTTATTTAAATTGTACTCTTTGTATACAAGTCAAATAAAAGATTTATTAAAATGGTACTCATTGTAAACAAGTCAAATAAAGTAACCGAAACTAAAGACACTATTTTCCATAGGAAAAAAAATTCACAAATATTATTACTCTTTACATGATTATTTTAGTGACAAAAATGCTTCGATCTCATAAAACATCATATTAATACTATCTTATCAACCCATTTACTTGTTATATTACTATTATTACTCATGATTATTATCACTATAACTATTACTTCTTACTTTAATTATTAAAACAAATGTTTGTAAAACTGGCCTCCACAACACAGGGAATCCTAGTGTGGAGCCCAGGGCTCGAATAATAATATCTACTGTCAACTAAAATTATGACTTTGTATTTGATTAATTCACATACTTACTTTAGTAAGGATGATATTGTTGTCGTTGCTATTGTTTGCTGAAATAAACCTTATTCTTATAATCATTGTAAATACTTAAATACCTATAGCTTAGTTCATAAGTTACTGTTTGCCTTAACAAAAAATTGCAACACTCTTGTCAGAGTATATATTTTAGGTTACTTTAAGTACTTATATACTTAAGCACCAAATATGTTTAAGCAATAAATAAATAAATATCTTGAATATTAAGACTACGGATGCAGACGATATGCTAGAAAAGTTCATAAAATCATGAGAATGGGAAACAAAACGTAAAATAATTTAATCAAATAATTTTTATAAATATGTAAATTAAATTTTGTATAAAATGTATGTAAGTATGTAATAATAATCAATAAATATTAAAATAAAGTATAGGCATTCAGAATTGAAATAAATTTATCGGAATAGTTGTCGTAGTTGACCAGTCATTGAAATAAACTATCGAAAACATTACAATAGAATTAATGTCATTATACGCCTACGCTTTACTTATCCGATTATTAAATAGAATCCATTATTATTAGGAGCATGTTTTTCTCTTTGACTAATTTCTGTCAGACATCATTCAGCACGCATATCATTTTTCAATTTCATCAGTCCAACCTTTTTCTTGCCTTTTTTACCATCAACATTCATATTCAAAACTCTCTCGGTGACACGGCTTTCATCCGTCCATATGACATACTAAAATATAATACCTAAAAGGTTATTAAAAGATGAAATTTGATTATTTAATGAACTTGAGGGAACTTGTTTATGACCTTGGTTTTCTGTCAGATCACATGATCTGACAGAAAACCAAGGTCATAAACAGCTCATAGGATTAGCAAACTGATTTGGCTGTAGGCTAGCTGTAGTGTTTACATATTATCGCTACCTTCAACTTACTAGCATTTTGTCGTGTACCATCTTTTAGCAATAAATGCCATTCTGCGATAGTCGGTGTTTCATTATACTAGATTTGGCGCAGTCGGTAGGATCATATTAACCACAGAACTAAAGACTTGGGGCACACAGGAAATTTAGGTTTCAGGATCTACATATGTGATCGTTGGGCGCTATTTATTTGTTTGTGTCTAGCGTGTACTTATACACACTAATTATCAGATAGAGATAGATATATGAGAGAGAGAGAGAGAGTATTAATAAACAGTTGGATAAGGCTCATGGGTGATAGCAAGTGTTGTTGTTGCGCTCAATGTGTCCTATGTTCGGCAGTTTCCGACTTGTAATGATGAATGGATATTGTATGATTTTATCTGACATCTGTATTATAGATATGGATATTGCTTTACCTATGCCTTATCATTGCGTTTACAGCGGCACTTACAATGTCATGCTATCGGAAAACTAGGTATCTAAATCTTGTTATGAAAGAAATTTTGCCGCGTTCGGGCGCGTGAACCCACTCGGAACTATTATTATTCCTAATGGAATATTATTTATTTCAAGAATTTAAAATTAGCTTTAAATGGCAACGGGCAAGCTCACATCGCTCGCAGAACCAACAACCGGTGAGGAAGAAAGTCTTGCCTGGCGACCACGAACCTGTATAGATAGTCGTAGCGCTGGCCCCCCACTAGCACTCTAATAATTTAACAAATTGGTGGCGGGTTCGATTTCCGCGACAGAACAAGTATTCGTGAACAGGTAAAAAAAATGCAAATACTTGTTCTGTGTCTGAGTGTTATGGGGTCATGGTCCTTGTAGTTCCTGGGTCCCTTAGATACAAGAAATCCTAGTTAGGGTCCGGGATCTATGGTTTTTTAACGTTAAACACGTTAAACACGTGTTAAACACGATTTTTTTAAATTAAAACTTCTTTACACACGCTTGACTTGGGGAGTAAGCTGGCGACACGAACGGAAGTTGAAAGTTGTTGATTACGTAGATCTCCATCGTCAACATAACAAAGTAAAAAAATTACTTAAAATTTGTATTATTATGTTGGTATGTCCGCTAAAATGAGAATTTACAATTGTCAAGGTGGCGACATTAACATTAAATAAAGCAAAAACAAAGTTATACCTGCCAATAGATGAAGCTAAATTGAAGAAGTTTTACCTCAGGCGTGTGGTCTAAAGTACACTTGCTTTTTGTATATATTTCCCCAAAGTTCAAACTATGGCCATGCCAAGTTATATTACAATGGGTGCAGCCGTTTAGAAAGGGTAATTATATAGATACCGACAGATTTACTTACGACTTACTTCGAATCTATATTACTATTTAATTTATGATACTCGTCGGAGATCGCTTTCGTACGGGCTAAGACTTAAGTGTTGCTTATTTACTTATTACATTCTTTTTTCAAGGACTCCATGTTTCGGTTATAAGGAAAGTGGAAAGTGGTAGAGAATGCGGAAGAAAATGCAATTTAAAACAAGTGTCTTCATACGGATCAATTAATGTGAAGGTCAATGGTATGAAGAAATTTTTATTTAGCAACAAGTGGATTTTCGAAGTAAAACTTCCTTATGCACGCTTGACTTAAGGAGTTAGGTACGTATTACAGAACGATGCTCAGTCATCGATCGGTGCTCAAGCAGAGATTTCATTCATAAAGTGATCGATTAGTGAATGAAATCAAATACTCAAATACTTATTTATTGGTAAACTAAGTTTACAAGTCATTCGGTACAAAATAGAAAAAATATCGTACATAGTATATAGTAAAGAAATTAATGAGTACTTAAATATGATTTGAGTCATATACATTGAAAAAAAAATATATGAAAATTGTTTTAATAAAATTAATTACATGATTGTATATAATTTAAATTATGAATTAAATTTGTTATAATTATTATTTTACTATCATAAAATCGTCAAAACTGTAGAAAGCTTGCTCGATAAGCCAGCGTTTCAATCTAGTTTTGAAGATCATCATGTTGGGAAGTCAATTATATCGCCGGGGAGTTTATTATAGACGTCCGGGCCCATAACGTGGGTGAGTTTGCAGGACTTGGTAAGTGAGCGCGGAACTGCTACGAGCTTGTGTGCATTGCGAGTGTTGTAGAAGTGCATGTCACTTTTCACTATTTTTCGGGGTTAGTTCTCACATACACTGCCACCTGAAGAATCTCTGCTTGAGCACCGATCGATGACTGAGCATCGTTCTGTAATACGGACCTAAAATGGTGAATGCGTGACGAGAGCGTTACGAAAATTGATCACACGAGACGAACCGAAGTTGAGAGGAAGATAATTTAGTGAAGATAAAAAAAAGAGAGTTATGTTTCATATAAAAGTTTTACTTCAGTCATATGGTCTTCAGGAAAAACTTGGTCGTTTTGCATAGCAATTCGCCAGAGTTGCTAAATGCCAGAATCGTAATATATCTATCATATTGATGTATGTACGAAAGCACGCGAACGTTAGTGAGTTTTTATTCAATTTTTAACCTTTAAAGAAGTAAAATTTGAATATGTTTTTTTTTATGTTTGTTGCCTCATAATTAAATAAATAATAATGCCCAACGTTCATATACACAAATCCTGGCCCCTAACTAGGATTCCATGTGTCTAAGGACCAAGGGACCAACTACGAGGACCACGGTCCCGCAACACACAGACACAGAATAAGTATTTGCGCTTTTTTTACCTATTCACGAATGCCTGTCCTGTAGCGGAAATCGAACCCGCCGCCTCTGGGTTATGAGCCAACCTGCTCAACCACCACACCACAGAGGCGGTCAAAATTATCTCTGTCATCCGAAATGATATTTTTTAAATGGTTTACTGATGCCATTGGTTTTTATTATTTTATAATTTAAAACGGTGCCGTAGTTTGGTCTTTAAATCAAAATAACTGTAAAAATATTTGCATCATAATATCAAAGTATTTCTCAGTATGACAGAAATCGGTTCAACCCTTTTTTTACAACGATAATTGCAAAATCTAATTATACAATGATCTATATTAACTTCTTTGAATATATAGTCCACATCTTATGTGGTAGTTAGTGTTTAGTTAGTTGTTATGTTATTTGAGTATGTATGAAAGAATAAATGCAATTTACCCGTTAAAAAATAATACTTGTTAAAAAGCGAATGATCGAAGAATTGCGGCAGCACATAAATCCTTCGTATCATATTCTCGTGTACCGCGTAATGTCGCAGTGAATGGGTAATTTGGTCTTTTAGATAAGTATCTAGTTTACATAGAACTATGCAACGGTGTTGCGAGGTCAGTGATGCAACTATTTGTTTTGACCGTCAGCCTTGACTTGGAACTAAAGTACCTACCATGATAATTGTGTGGGACATTTTTCTAAGCTTCGGGAAAGTGAAATGAATGAATCTTTTCAGAGACATACTGGCACCATGTAAAGTTAGAAGATTTTATTTTATAACGAGCTTCTGCCCGCAGCTTCGCCCGCGACGTGGCCTATAGGAAAATAATTCAACCACCCATTTCACCCTCTTAAGGTAAAATCCTTTCTTAGCAAATGCTTACGTTATAACATCTACCTGCATGCCAAATTTCAGCCCGATCCGTCCAGCGGTTTGGGCTGTTCGTTGATAGATCACTATGTCAGTCAGTCAATCAGTTAGTCACCTTTGAGTTATATATATATTTAGATTAACGAGATATTGTCATTACAAAAATTGTAAGTGTAATGTATAAAAAGTTTTTTTTATTTGCCTCGCCTGATGTTAATCAATGCGCGGTTTAAGATGGGGCTACTTTCCCTAAATTAAGTATAAAAAATATAACAGCTATAACATTTTTAATTATGTATTTTTGCTTATTTTATCTTGGCCTAGTAGGTATGTAGACCCAATTACAAGAGACTCGGTGGAAAATTTAAGCACGCTTAGATATTCTAGAAATATGTAATAAATTGTGGTTTTGGATTATTTAGATATTTTTGCACAGCCCATTTTAAATGGCATACATTAATGAAACACCTATTATATTTTAGATTAATATTCGTTTTTTTAGCTTTCTCTTGATTAATCAACATAACACCAACGCCCAGATTCTATTGGTTTTATGCTAAAAGACGTGATCTAAGTTAGATTATTCGAAAGTATGTAATATTTTGCTTTTGATATCATCAAACAAAAATGCACCGTATTTAATATTGGTGCACACATTAAGAATATGGAAGAGGATCATCGTTGAATCATAGTCTTTAAGTCACAGTTTTTAAGTCATAGTACAGTCTTTAAGCCTTGATATTGAAGATATACGGCTTAACCACAAGATTTAAACAAGCCTTAAACAAGTGTTTTATTCTGTTTTGTATTGTTAAACACCCGTTTGACGTCTGTCTAAGCCTTGTTTATGTATTTGTAGTAACATGATTAATCTTCAAGTCACAGTCTCTCGGTCATAGTCTTTAAGCCACAGTCTGTAAGCCATAGCTTTAAATCGTAGTCCTCAAATGATAGTCGTTCAGTCGTAATGGACTTTCACTTGTTTATATGTTTATGGAGTTTTGGAAACAACACGAAAAGAAACGTTTCACCATCATTGTACCATTTTCCCACACTCACGCCTGTAATCCAGCACTTAACGAATAGAATGCCATCAATTGTATGCACTAACACTGAAAATAACACAAGTTTAGGAAAATAATACAATGCGGTGACGCAATCTTTTTCGCTTTCCCGCCAAAACTCCTGATGACACCTTAATCACTAAATTTGCCGACAAGATTGCTTAAATATTTAAAACGTTATGCGGATTATTAGTTCATTAAATATTTAAAACGTTATGCGGATGTGTTTTTTTAACTTTAAATTGTGGTGATCAATTTGGATTTTATTATAATTTTTATCTCATTAGCCAATAATTATCTTTTAAAAGTTGTACCCATAGGTATTTTTATCCTCCTTGACAGTTGATTGTATGAGGCCAACCCAAGGCTTTTGACTTGGCTTAAAGACTATTGCCTTTAGTCGACAGCTGGATCGATGGCTGAACTTAGTTTCAAATTACAACACCAAAATTAAAATTTATAAATAAGTTTAGAAAATTATACTCACAAGAACATTTAGTGTAACTCCGCCAAAGCAAATATATACAATGGATAGATTGCCTATAATTAGCTATATATAAATAATTTAAGGTAGGTACCTAAATATAGTAAAATTTATAACTTAGGCACTACGTAGGTGTGTTTAGTTATGTTGTGTTGGGAATTTCTTCAGTGAATGTACAAAGTAGGGTTTTCCAGATAACAAAAAAAAAATTAACAAATTTTCCTCAGGATTTCATCACATTTATTTATTATACCTAAATATATATTCATTTATATTCGGCCCAATGGCTTAGGTAGCTTTTTTATGCATTTCAGTGAAATTGTAGATAGTTTTATGCAAAAGAATGACGTGATGAGCAGTTCGTTCGATTGATCAAGTGTCACGCCACCCGCAACAGTAACAAAATATAACCAATATACATTTATACTTTAATGTGTCAGTGTTTTCATAAATTTTTATAATTATTACCTACTTGTCAATTTCGAAGATGTATGTAATACATATTTTACATTATGATAATTTTTTTTATACAATTTTTTTTAACACGGCAAATTGCCTTTATTTTCTAAATACTACAATGATTTAATAACTAATACTAAAAACTACCTACTACAAAAAAAGAAACGTTATGATTATTATTTTTTTACTAATGTAACTTTTAAACGTGGTTTATGAATAAATGTATAATATTTTACATTTTGTATTTTAGATGAACTTCCTTCGAGGTCCATCATATTTCTAATGAAAAATCAGATGAAGTATCATTGCTCTTTCAAAATCACGTTTTTTTTTTAATATTGACATTAATTGATAATAGAAACAGTCAACATTCAAATTTTTTCACGCATTTTTAATTACTGATTTTTGGGTTTTGGCGGGAACGCGAAAAAGATTGCGAAAGTTGCCACCACTTTACTAGCAGTACGACTTTGACTTGACTATGAATTGACTTGATGACTTCGACTGTGACTTGACATATATTTTCGTGAAATATCATTAACTTGATAAATTATCAATCACTTGACACTGGCTATATACACAAAAGTGTGGAGCCAAAACATAAAAAAAAATACTGACTTTTGCATTGCTCTGATTATAATCAATATAATTAAAAAGCTATTTAATCTAGAAAAAAGTAAGGCATATCCTGAAATGATTTGATTTATGATATGCCTACAACATAGATCAAATCCAGTTATAGAAATAATATGCAAATTAGATAATTAGTTTCAAAAGTGAGAGTTGATATATGTAATGTTATTTTTGTTTATTTGTTACGAAACATGGTTTTAGTAATATGCACGTTTGTACATAAATTGCTGTAATAAAAACAATGTAAATGGTATTTAAAGCATTTGAACGATCTTTATGTCGAATATTCAACCATGTATTATGAAATAATTAGTTTTTTCATTTTTTAAGGTATTTATCTAATGGTTATTTTATATGTTTGTACATAATGGATGTTTATTTTTTTAAATTAAGATATTGTCATAGTTTTTAGAACAGATTAATTAACTCTTGAGATTTTAATATAATATAAAAATTTGTTTTTTTTTTTTCAATTTTCTTTGGCTTTTCATTAAGCTAAGCTTAATTAGTAATTATTTAGAAGTTTTTTCATTTATTTAAACGAAGCTGATGCATAATATAATTACTTAATTTATTTGACTTTTTAAGAATAATTTATTTGTTAATAAGTTTTATTCGGTCATCTATTGCTATGCAAATTTCTAACGGGTTAATTAGAATTATGTACGTAAACGTTAAAATAAACAACAACAATTAACGAATTTTTATACTTACGTGTGCAAAAGTTTAATCCTTTAATTAAACACTGGCACTCACACAATCATGTTTATGTAAATAAAAATAAAAAAGAACACGGGTGTCAAAATTGACACATTTGAAATTGGAATAGATTTGCGATATTCGCGCGTTGCACGTGGTAGATTGGCGGCAAGTGACCGTAGTCAGCGATCACCTGTGCTGTTAGCCGGCCGGTCGCATCTGCACGCTTTAAGGTGAGGGCGATGCAGACGCGATACTTTTTATGACGTCACTGACGTCACTTTTTATCGAGAACGTGTTTGAAGTGCTTTTTTTTTTTTTTTTTTTTTTTAAGATTTGGCTCCACACTTTTGTGTATTTAGCCAGTGTCAAGTTATTGATAATTTATCAAGTGATCGATATTTCACGCAAATATGTGTCAAGTCACAGTCGAAGTCATCAAGTCAAGCCATAGTCAAGTCAGTCTAGTCAAAGTCATACTCCTAGTAAAGTGGTGGCAACTTTACTTGAAGCTTCTATGGAGTTTTGGAAACAACACGAAAAGAAACGTTTCACCATCATTATACCATTTTCCCACACTCACGCCTGTAATCCAGCACTTAACGAATAAAATGCCACCAATTTTATGCACTAACACTGAAAATAACATAAGTTTTGGAAAATAATACAATGCAGCGACGCGATCTTTTTCGTTTTCCCGCCAAAAGTCGTTTGAAGTGCTTACCAACAAGATTTTCTTATCGCACCGTTTTATTTTTGTTTTGCTTAAAAACTGTTTGGTATTGTTAATATTTGATTGGACTTTTGGTACTGGAAGTAGTTGACAAGGTTTTAGCAGGTCCTAGGATTTTTAAGTATATGTAAATAAGTAAGCCAGTGTTTTGATAGATCTAAGGTATTAATCTGGACCGCATCCCGTGGCTCATTAGGTAAAGAGGGAGAATAAGGTCTCACTTAACTAAGTGAGGAACAAAATAAATGCAAACTAGAAAAGTGACAATTTACAACTGTATATTGTCACTTTTCCAGTTTGATCTATAATACTAATCAAAGTAACTACTTTAATTATTATAATAGATCAAACTGGAAAAGTGACAATATACGTCGATACGGTATATAAATTTTGAATTAAAATTTGTTATTTATCATAATAATATTTTCCGTTCATTTTCACACTAATATTATAAAGGCCAAAGTTTGTATGTGTGTATGTTTGTTACTCCTTCACGCTCAAACGGCTGAATGGATTTGGATGAAATTCGGCACCAAGATAGCTTATATAGTGGATTAACATATAGGCTACATTTTATCCCGGAAAAGTGAAATGTTCCCGTGGGATGAGCCAATAATTAAAATACTTTTTATCTGTGGGTGAAACCACGGGGCGCAACTAGTAGCATAATAAACCGACCAGCAATCTGTTGCATTTTATTTAGGCTAATATAGGTAACTTGAGTTATTAAAGTATTTGTTTTTAAGGGTCTTATTAAAATATATCTCTGTTCCTGTTTTATTTTCTCATTTTCCTCTCTAATCCAATGTAAAAAATTATGACAGGTGTCCAAAAATTGACAATAAAAAGAAATTTATGATAATCGTTAAATTCAAGCAGCTAAAATTAAATATGACATTAAATATAGGTACTTATAGCTAATAGAAAATGTATCTCGTCTGCTAAACCGCACAGCACACCACATCGGCGCGACCTTGTTCTGTGAAAGGTGATGATTTTTTGGCGCCAACAATATTAAATGAAATTAAAAGAACTCATACAGTAACTTCTTGCATGCCTTATCAATAAAATGGTTGAACTAAAAACATGTGACGCCATTTGAAAACGGTTTGAATTATCTCATATCTTAAGTAGGTTAATATACCTACTTATTCAGTTTATTCCACGTGAGTCTTATTGTTTTTTTATGTTAGTGAATGGTGTGGCGAGCTAGTCGTTCACTTGAGGTTAAGCGACACGGCTACCTATAGATACTGTGTCACCCAGAGCTCAAATTATAAAAAAGTTTTTTGTGGCACTGCACTGAGTATGTCATCGTGAGACATCAGCACAATCTAACAATAACATTACTGACTATGAAATCTGGTAATAAAGTCTCATTTGCCTAGTAATTTCGCTAGCTACAGTGCCCTTTAAACCGTAACACAGTATTGCTTACACCCTACTACTTGGCGGCAGAATAACTGGCAAAGCGGTGGTACCTACCTAGACAAACTTTGCAGAAAAGTTGTAGTAAAACCGTTTGTATCGATCGAGAGGAGACGTCTATGCTTTTTATTATGCTGGATAGGTTAACGTTTAAACACATTTCTCCTGATGTTAAGTGACAATATGACGATGTAGCATGCTCGCCTATAAGGAACCTGAACTTGAACATGCTTGCAGCCGATAGAAAAAGCAATATGTATGGATTTGACACTTTTAATACGTAGTTTATATGTTACATAGTAATAAAGACATTTATAAATCAGGAATGAAATTTCCCTTCTTGCATTGCAATCAAAATCCCGTGATCACCCCCTCTTGATAACATCCAGATTCGAAAACAGACGTTGGTAAAGAGAGCTGTGTTGGCGTTTCGAAATTTAAAATGTCCTGACAATAATGCCTTTTAATAAAGGGGCTATATCGACGTCAATTGCCTTAGTTTAACGTGCTGGTACTGAAAAATACTTGGATGTCATTATCATCTATATAATATTTTTTCCAGTTATTTTGATTACATACTAAATCTGTTTTAATAAAATTTCTATGGGACCAATCTAAAATAAATAATCAAATAATTTAATAATATTCAAATAATCATTTGATTAAAAATTAGTTTTTTTAGAAATAAATGACGCAGATATATACTAAACATAAAGAATAAGAGTTACCAAACATAAAAATAGGATTTATCAAAAAATAACAACCAAATGAAAAAAAATGCGAATTTTTTAAGTCTTTTGAAAAGCAGTAGTGTATATATAATATATAATATGATTATTAAAATAAATGTCCGAATCAAAATTGATTTAACGTTCAGCCTTTGACTATTCAACCTGAGTCAAAGCGCTTTTCTGGCGATGTTATATTTATTGGAACAATTTCAAATCTTTATTTTATTTTTATTATAGCACCTACGATTTTATTCAATAAATAAAATATACCATTTATTTTATTTTCCTGCAATTTAAGGAGCAATTAATTTAGAGCAACGATGACAAAGAGCACCTGAAGTATTCTTGAAAGAGCTCTGAAACAAGAATGTATTCCCGTTTTTTTAGCGTTTCATTTTTAAATCATATTATTTTTATTGTATTCGTTTTTTTGTAGTTGTATATTTTGTGTATTTAGCCAGTGTCAAGTAATTGATAATTGTTCAAGTTAATCAATATTATAATATATATATGTCAAGTCAAGTCATAGTCTAGTCTAGTCAAGTCATATCCCTAGAAAAGTGGTGGATTGCTTGCACCAGTGGTGGGAAAGAGAAATTCTTTGTAAATAGCCTATCTATACATATAAAATTCAAGGTCTTGACTGACTGACTTATATATAAACGCACAGCCTAAACCTAAAATTGAATTATCTGTAATAAAATTAAATTTAATTTAATTTAATTTAAACCGCTGATCCTAGAGACTTGAAATTTAGAGGGTGTCTTCTTTGTAAACTGTAGGTATCCACTAAGGAAGCGTTTTTCGAAATTCCACCCTTTAGAGGATGAAATGAGCGGTTCAATTATCTATGAATTTTTATCTTATTCTATATCTATCTTATCTTCGTTTCTTATAGGCCACGCGAGCGAAACCGGGGGCAGAAGCTAGTTTGCAGTAAAACGCTTTGACTATGACTATCACGCTGGCTTATTTTTATATTTTTTTAAATAACAAGACTACATTATTTTATTTTTATAGTCATACGGGGAAAAATGTCTGAATATTATGTAGTTCTGCATGAACTTGAAATTTAATTTCTTTGCTGCTTTAAATGTCATTAGAGAAAGGAAAGTAAAAAAATACAATGACACAACAAGAAAAAATTTCGTAAGTTCTAAGAGCACGTTCCATAAAGCTCTCAAAGTTCTCAAACGAAGTACAAAAAGCGGTAAACGTGTGAAACATAAAACATGAAATAAATAATAGTAATAACTTAGCCAAAACTAAAATATAAAATGAGTCCCAGGTCCCATCTTCCATCCAACCAATGAAATATTATTAACTCACCTTCTTTGAAAAGTCGGAGATAAAACAGGCCTTGTAGACTTTGATCGTCAATTGTTTTTTCTTAAGTTATTAATTTTTGAGGATATAACCTTCTTAGGTAATTCTCTGCTTCGTACATACGTACTTCGTACGTACGTAAAATACAATACAATACAACAATACTTTATTGAACACCAACTAATACATTTTTTTTTATGCTACTAAGTAATGTGCTAGTCGTTCACCTGATGTTAAGCGCCACGGCCGCCCATAACAGAACTGTGTCATTCGGAACCCCAAAACAGTTACGAGTGACACTGCACCGCGCACATCATCCTGAGACATCAGCACAGCCTGGTAATAAGATTACTAGACTGTGAAATCAGGTCATAAAGTCTCATTTGCCCAGTAATTTCACTAGCTACAGTGCCCTTCAAACCGGAACACAGTAGTGCTTGCACACTACTGCTTGGCGGCAGAATAACTGGCAAAGCGGTGGTACCTACCCAGACGAACTTTGCAACAAAGTACTACCACCTAGTATAACAACGCACCTTAAAAAACTTACAAAAAATGGTAGAACAAAGTCCGGCTTATCACATTATAATAACCGCTAAGAGCTTCGATCACCATAGATCATAGCCCTTGCAAAGTACGTCAAAGAAACTAAATAAAAAATTCCTGGCATCATTGTTATACCATAAACGTGACTTTTTGCATACAAAATGTATCCTAGATCGTGTATCATACTTAGTTCTTATCAAACAAAAAATAAAACTATTACGCTGAGAGAACGGACACGCGGTGTTTAGGTATAAGTATTCGTAATGAAGCCAGACGCTCTGTCTCGTCTCGGGCTTAATTAACTCAATAGTTACTTCCCACAGACATTATGAATGTTGTTTTTTCTTGTTTTTGTTTTGTCTTTACACTTGTTTTATTCAGCCAGTGTCAAGTAATTATTAATTTCTTAAGTTTTAATAAATAACTGTAAATTGTTTTTTTGACGGGAATGCGAAAAAGATTGCGTCACCGCATTGTATTATTTTCCAAAACTCGTGTTATTATCAGTGTTAGTGCATAAAATTGGCGGCATTCTATTCGTTAAGTGCTGGATTACAGGCGTGAGTGTGGGAAAATGGTATAATGATGGTGAAACGTTTATTTTCGTGTTGTTTCCAAAACTCCATAGAAGCTTCAAGTAAAGTTTCCACCACTTTACTAGGAGTATGACTTTGACTGGACTATGACTTGACTTGATGACTTCGACTGTGACTTGACAACATATTTGCGTGAAATATCATTAACTTGATAAATTATTAATTACTTGACACTGGCTAAATACACAAAAGTGTGGAGCCAAAACATAAAAAAAACTGTATATAATAGTATATAACGAGCCTGTGCCCGCAGCTTCGCCCGCGGCGTGGCCTATGCGAAAATAATTCAACCACCCATTTCACCCTCTTAAGGGTGGAATTTCGAAAAATCCTTTCTTAGCGGATGCCTACGTCATAACATCTACCTGCATGCCAAGTTTCAGCCCGATCCGTCCAGCGGTTTAGGATGTGCGCTGATAGATCACTATGTCAGTCACTCAGTCACTCAGTCAGTCAATCACCTTAGAGTTATATATATTTAGAGATATAGATATCAGTCTAGTCAAGTCATACTCCTAGTAAAGCGGTGGCAACTTTACCAGAAGCTTCTATGGAGTTTTGGAAACAACAACATACCACTTTCTCACACTCATGCCTGTAGTCCAGCACTTAACGAATGCCACCAAGTTTATGCACTAACACTGAAAATAACACAAGTTTTGTAAAATAATACAATGCGGTGATGCGATCTTACTATCTACCGAGAACGTGAATTTGTTTCGCTCTCGGCTATAATTAAATATAGCTAAAGACGTGACACATTCTGTATTCATTCCAAAACTCCATAAATTATAAAAATACACTTTAATTACCATAACTCCTGAATACTCAGCCGGAAAACAAGCGCAACTGATTGATTGGCTAGTTTAATAGATTAGACAACGCACTGCAATGAAAATCGTGACCGTAGAAAATTAAGGAGCCTCTTTTTTCTAATGTTTTGGCTCCACACTTTTGTGTATTTAGCCAGTATCAAGTAATTGATAATTTATCAAGTTTTTTTTTGTTTTTGTTTTGGCTCCACGCTTTTGTGTAAATAAATAGCCAGTGTCAAGTAATTGATAAATTCTCAAGTTTTATTAATATTATGTATATTTGTGTCAAGTCAAGTCATAGTCTAGTATAATCAATATATGTCACCAATTTTATGCACTAACACTGAAAATAACACAAGTTTTGGAAAATAATACAATGCGGTGACGCGATCTTTTTCGCTTTCCCGCCAGAAACTCAGGTGCCTCTTTAAATACAACGGGTAATTTTGCGTAAAGTGGTTCTAAATTATGTTAAATAAAAATTATAAATAGATACCCAGTCAAAATTAAATGAAGACGTTTTGCATGACAGTTAAAAGATTTATGTTCTGTCGGCTCGCTTACAAAATAATGGCATTGTATGTAGTATAATATTAATTCATTAACAAAAGTTAATGCATTAATATTATTTCTACTTTTCGAAATTGAGTTTGTTGAATTCTTTTTTCTGGTTGGCAACATTGACACGTAATTGCATGTTTTTCAAAACATTCTATGAATTGAATGGCTTTTTTTCTAGTGAAATTTTGTTACGCTTGACTTGGGGAGTAAGCTAGTGAATGTGAGGCGAACGGAAGTTGAAGTTGGTTCACGTATATCTCCATTATCAATATAACAAAGTTAAAACTGTATTATTATGTTGGTATATTCGGTAAAATGACAATTTACAATTGTCAAGATGGGTACATTAACATTAAACAAAGCAAAAGCAAAGTTATACCAGCCGATAGATGGAGCTAAAGAAGTTTTACTACAGTCGTGTGGTCTAAAGCACAATCGTGTCTTACTTTAGAACGCGTGCCGCAAACACAAACAGTAATCAAGAATAAAAAATATAATTGTACATAAGTTGAAGCATTAATAAGTTAATTTACACATCAACAACAAGTATAAGACAATAAACTTAAAATTATCTTAATAATGAACAAGTTTATATTAAGTTAATAGCTGTTTGTGCAGATTGTGGTCAGACGTCAATAATTTTAATTTATACATTGCGAAAGTTTGCGCAACTTTTGGCGCCAGTTTTATTGAGCACTTTTATAGACGCCCTGTATTTTACTTGAATGGTTTATCAATGCTAGGGATGAAAATGATGTATTAGTAACGTGACCATACGTCCCGCTTTGGGTGGGACAGTCTCGCTCTCAGATGACGCAGAAGGAGGCCGCGGAGCGGGTCAGGGAGGATAATACCAACTCTGACCCCCTCCGGCGCAGACGGGTGGGGAGACGGACGAGGCGCTTCATTGAGCGCTTTCCCCATCCCCCGTAGTGGGGCCAGTAGCGGAGACTCGGGGGACTCTCCGCTGCACTTACATGGCCCCACACGTCTGGTGGGCAACTGAGGTGGAAGGTTGCCCACCCACTGGCGCAGGGGCCCGGAAGGGCCTACCGCCGGGGCGAGTTGGTTCATGCAGTGCGTCTCCATCTCGCCCCATCCCGGCGGCGGTCGGATCACGGGGGGGTTTTAGTGGGTTCGAGTCCCACATACCCCCTGCCACCACGGGGGAAGTGCGAGGGCATTTCCCCCCTCAAAAAAAAAAGTGTTATTATGGCATTTGCAATGCGTGGCGAAAGCGCTAATGGGACGACACACCCAGGGCTCGGAACCAGTTAATATCGTTCTTAAACCGGTTTAAAGCATTGCATTTTTAGTTGAAAATTGGTGGCACCAAGTTCCAGCCAAAATGCAATGCTTTGTTTTAGTTAAAGTCCTACCTATGTCGGACGAAGTGAGTGATTGTGTCATAACAAAAATGCCCACACCATTCCATTCCTACTTCAAAACTAGACTAATATATACTAAAAACAAACTAACTTATTACTTAGTGTTAATAATTTTCCAATAAAAGCTAGTATAAAGCTTTCTTGTGTCTCGCTATGACGAAAAAATTAAATGGGCACGTTATGTATTAGTCTTAGTGTAAAAAAATGTATGAAAATTTTTCTAATCGTATATGTCATTTCGATCTAAAGAATACGCTTTTTAGGGTAGCTACCTATTTCTAAGCCTCCGGTGTTCTTGTTTGTTTGTCCGGCCTATAAACAGCTGTTGCGTCCCAGGTGAGGTACACAACACTTATAAGTTAAAAGTAGTAAAAGCTGTAGTAAAGGTTGATGTAAAAAGTATCTAAGTTAAGTTTGAATAGATACAAAGAATTACAGCTGTTAGTTTAGCCGATTCCCCCACTCGCGCGTGTACCTGTCGCGGCGTGTAAGCGCACTGTTTTGAGGAATAGTTGAATGTGCAGAGTTGCAAATGGTATTGCACTTCGTACAACAGCTATATCTTTTGCACTGGTTGAAATGTTCATACAGAATACGCGTTCAAGAAAACATTATAGCTCTTATTGCTACTGGTAGTACCATGAGTAAACAGTACCACCACCACCACAGGTACCAAAGAGTTTTCGATTTTCTCAAAATTTGTGTGTTTTAGACCGACTGAAGTAAAACTTCTTTAGTTTAGCTCCATCTATCGGCCAGTATAACTTTGTTTTTGCTGTTTAATGTTAATGTCGCCATCATTAACGGCTAGCTCGTAAAATCATTCAGCAACATAAAAAAAAAAAAAAAAAACTTGACAATTGTAAATTGTCATTTTACCGGACATACCAACATAGAAATACGAGTTTTTTAATTTGTTATATTGACAATGGAGATCTACGTAAACCAATAAATTTCATCGTCCGTTACGTTACGCATCCACCAGCTTACTCGCCAAGTCAAGAATGCGCAAAAAAGTTTTACTTCAAAAATTCAGCCAGAAATCCCGTTAACATTAACATAGTGTATTCACGAGTTTGTAAGCAGCTTCGTATATCTCTGCCAACCGCTTTTTATTCGTAAGCACGTTACAGGGAATCCCTACTCGTTATCAACCGTACTGTCCGGAATCAACACGGATGCGGCAAAAGCGAAGTAAAACCGGAATGTTTTTTAAACGCTACTCACCAATTTAACAACCTCTGTAATTTGACAGCTTCTGTGGTGTGGTGGTTAAACAGGTCGGCTCATAATCGGCGTGGCGGGATTAATTCCCGATTTAATTAATAAAAATACAAATACTTACTGGGTGTAAATTCTGGGTGTTGTGGGATCATGTTCCTCGTAGTTCCTGGGTCCCTAGACACAGGGAATCCTAATTAGGGTCCAGGATCTATGTATGTGATTGGGCGTTGTTATTATTATATTATGTTAGTACTACGGCTCGAAATCACTTACGAATAAGCTAAAGTAATTTATTCGTAACTAGTTGCGCCCCGCGGTTTCACCCGTGGATAAAAAGTATTTTATGTCTTTGCTCATCCCACGGGAAAATTTCACTTTTCCGGGATAAAATGTAGCCTATATGTTAATACAGTTTATGAGCTATCTCGGTACCGAATTTCATCCAAATCCATTCAGCCGTTTGAGCGTGAAGGAGTAACAAACATACACACAAACACACACAAACTTTCGCCTTTGTAATATTAGTGTGAAGTGTGATGTATGATGTTTTAATTTTATGCTAGACAAGGCTTCGCGCGCCCAGAGTATTCAGCCAGTGTGCCAAGTATACTGTGGGTAATAAAAATCTACATAATGTCATTTTATTATCTCTGAGTAAATCTGGGTTAACCACTAAAACCAGTAAAAACCGCTGTATCTTAGTAGATTTCATAATACATCAGTGAAGTTATGGGCCATTTTACTTTGTTAACTAAAAGTGCTCACTTGGGAATTTAACTCATGTTACTTTTATTTCCAATACTGCACTGAAACAAAATTAAGCAATGCGATTTTATTTTACTATATTTTTTATTTTATTTTATTGTAATAGGTTTGGTAACAGATAATAGGCCATTAGATACATTAGTACAGAATCAACACGATACAGCTATATAAACCTAAAGTCCAATTATAACCGTACACAACTTAAACTAAGAAATCTTTGACACTATATAAAAAAAAACTATTGAAAGGTTGAGAATAAAAAGGGTTTAACTGACAAATTGACAGTTTCGAGAAAATTGACTTTAAACGTCAACGGCGTCATTTTAATGTAGAGTGCTTATAAGGTAATAGAAAAGGTTTATGTTTCAGTTGCTTGAAAATGTTTTAATTCTATTTTAAATACTAAATATAGTACTAATTCATACAATTACTGTAAAAATATAATATAATAATGTTTATATGCTAAGCGAACTGTATTCCTGTGACAGATAAACCGTTTTTAGACTCAAAATCTCGAGATTTAAGCCTCATTTCGGTATTTTGAGAATGTATTATAGAAGATAATTTCACGCTGAATCCAACGATACCCATAAGTCATTTTGTGAAAAAAATCAGTTAAATCCTTTTTGTTCTCACCCCTTCAATTATTCTAAATACAAGTAAATTTGTACAATATTAGTTACTTAATTAAATTATTGATAGCAAGTTTGAAGGATGCAAAAGTACATGAAAACATGTCGTTTTAAGAACACCTTGTACCTAATTTTCCCATAGGTGCCCGTTATAAAGTCCTTGCTCTTTTTAATCCATGCACTTTGCATTGGTGCTTTTTGAATCAGAGCAGCTTCTAAAAGCCGTGCTTTTGAATTTATATTCTTTAAACAGTGCTTTTTAAATCAGTGCTGTTAAAACTAGTGCCTATTAAAATCGGTGCCAGTGTGATCGACAGTGCGCTTAGGTATATGCACTGTACATAGTTTGCGTGTATTTTTTTTAAATTATGTTTTGGTTCCACACCTCCGTGTATTTAGCCAGTGTCAAGTAATTGATAATTTATCAAGTTAATGATATTTCACGCAAATATGTGTCAAGTCACAGACGAAGTCATCAAGTCAAGTCATAGTCAAGTCGTAGTCTAGTCAAAGTCACACTCCTAGTAAAGTGGTGGCAACTTTACTTGAAGCTTCTATGGAGTTTTGGAAACAACACGAAAAGAAACGTTTCACCATCATTATACCATTTTCCCACACTCACGCCTGTAATCCAGCACTTAACGAATAGAATGCCACCAATTTTATGCACTAACACTGATAATAACACAAGTTTTGGAAAATAATACAATGCGGTGACGCAATCTTTTTCGCGTTCCCCCCAAAACTTCCTTAGGTGTATTTTTTCTAATGGGAAGATTACGTCATGTCCCAGAATAGGCCTTATTAAGGTCCGTATTACAGAACGATGCTCAGTCATCGATCAGTGCTCAAGCAGAGATTACATTCATAAAGTGATCAATTAGTGAATGAAATCTCTGCTTGAGCACCGATCGATGACTGAGCATCGCTCTGTAATACGGGCCTAAGTATCTAAGCATAAGCTTGTGAACCTTTATATTCTTTAAGTATCTAAGATCGGATGAAAAATATGCGGGGCAGTCTTTGGGGGCTGCCGATTGAAGTAAACACTAAAACTTGTGACATATAGCTCATGGGAAGCGTGCGGTGACGATGACGCGAGTTTCACGCTTTTTGTTCATCCTAAAAGTACACATATATACACAGTATACATATAAGTCTAGGAAAGCATTCCGTGACGATGACGCGAGTTCCATTATTTTTGTTCACCCAAAAAGTACCCACATATACACAGTATTGATATAAGTCTAGGAAAGCATTCCGTGACGATGACGCGAGTTCCATTATTTTTGTTCACCCAAAAAGTACACATACATACACAGTATACATATAGGTCTAGGAAAGCATTCGGTGACGATGACGCGAGTCCCATTATTTTTGTTCACCCAAAAAGTACCCATATATACACAGTATTGATATAGGTCTAGGAAAGCATTCGGTGACGATGACGTGAGTTCCATTATTTTTGTTCACCCAAAAAGTACTCATATAGACACAGTATTGATATAAGTCTAGGAAAGCATTCCGTGACAATGACGCGAGTTCCATTATTTTTGTTCACCCAAAAAGTACCCATATATACACAGTATTGATATAAGTCTAGGAAAGCATTCCGTGACGATGACGCGAGTTCCATTATTTTTGTTCACCCAAAAAGTACCCATATATACACAATATTGATATAAGTCTAGGAAAGCATTCCGTGACGATGACGCGAGTTCCATTATTTTTGTTCACCCAAAAAGTACACATATATAATTATACAGTATACATTTAGCTCATGGGAAGCGTGCGGTGACGATGACGCGAGTTTCACGCTTTTTGTTCACCCCAAAAGTACCCATATATACACAGTATTGATATAAGTCTAGGAAAGCATTCGGTGACGATGACGTGAGTTCCATTATTTTTGTTCACCCAAAAAGTACACATATATAATTATACAGTATACATTTAGCTCATGGGAAGCGTGCGGTGACGATGATGCGAGTTTCACACTTTTTGTTCACCCAAAAAGTACCCATATATACACATTATAGATATAGGTCTAGGAAAGCATTCGGTGACGATGACGCGAGTTCCATTATTTTTGTTCACCCAAAAAGTACACATATATACACAGTATACATATAGGTCTAGGAAAGCATTCGGTGACGATGACGTGAGTTCCATTATTTTTGTTCACCCAAAAAGTACTCATATATACACAGTATTGATATAAGTCTAGGAAAGCATTCCGTGACGATGACGCGAGTTCCATTATTTTTGTTCACCCAAAAAGTACCCATATATACACAGTATTGATATAAGTCTAGGAAAGCATTCCGTGACGATGACGCGAGTTCCATTATTTTTGTTCACCCAAAAAGTACCCATATATACACAATATTGATATAAGTCTAGGAAAGCATTCCGTGACGATGACGCGAGTTCCATTATTTTTGTTCACCCAAAAAGTACACATATATAATTATACAGTATACATTTAGCTCATGGGAAGCGTGCGGTGACGATGATGCGAGCTTCACACTTTTTGTTCACCCAAAAAGTACACATATATACACAGTATACATATAGCTCATGATAAACGTTCGGTGACGATGACGTGGTTCCATGATTTTCATTCACCCAAAGTGCTCAATGTGGCTAAAGAAATATCACTTCAATGACGCGAAAAGTCCCAAAGCCGATTCAATTTTTCTTTCTTTTTTATTGAAGCAGAAGCGTAAATATTTTAATTCTTATCACAAGGGAATAGCAATTATATTTATCCGTAAGGTTAACACTGCAATGTCGGCAGACGTTCCGGACCAACTTTAGTGCACAAATTGCAAAAAAACCTGTTGCAAAATGCCAAGTTTGTCGAACTCCACTCGTGTGTGAACACGTGTTGAAAAATAATAATTAATAGGTAGATGGGTATAACCAGTATTCGCTTATAGCTTAATTATTATGTTGATATATTAAATATATATTGACAGCCTCTGTGGTGTGGTGGTTGAGCAGGTCGGCTATGAAACCCGGAGGCGGCGGGTTTGATTCCCGCCACAGGACAAGTATTTGTGCACAGAAAAAAAAAGCGCATATACTTGTTCTGTGTCTGTGTAACCATGGTCCTCGTAGTTCCTGGGTCCCTAGATACAGGGAATCCTATTTAAGGTTCAGGATCTATTTATGTGATCGTTGGGCGTTATTATTATTATTAAAACCTGCACGCAAAAGGCGCAGCACTTCCTTCAAATTGACTCATGGCTACTAAAGCTGCAAGCAAACCTCTATCCAACGCTACTAGGCTTTCCCCGCACACGCGTGTACCTACTGCCCTAAAAAATATGATGCAAAATGCACGTTCTATTGCGCTATACTTTTTATGTAAAAATAACTCTTATTTTTATGTAAAAAGTAACATATTTTGAGAACATTTCCATGGAAATATGACAGCACACTTTACTTGGCTAGCATGCTACACCTTCGATCACATCGTCACTTCCCATCAGGTGAGAGTGTGGTCAAATGCTAGACAAGTTTGAAGTAAAAAAAAAAAAAAGCACAACCATTTAAATAATTTTCAAAGTCAGTTTATTGATGTCTCAAATTATGAGGTAACAACCCAATTGAAGGGGTGAGAATAAAAAGGATTTAACTGATTTTTTTGACCAAATGACTTATGGGTATCGTTGGATTCAGCGTGAAATTATCTTCAATAATACATTCTCAAAATACCGAAATGAGGCTTAAATCTCGAGATTTTGAGTCTAAAAATGGTTTATCTGTCACAGGAAACAGTACGCTTAGCATAAAAACATTACTTTATTTCTTTTATTATATTATATTTTTACAGTAATTGTATGAATTAGTACTATAATTAGTAATTTTAAATAGAAATAAAACATTTTCAAGCAACTGAAACTTACATAAACCTTTTCTATTACCTTATAAGCACTCTACATAAAAATGACGCCGTTGACGTTTAAAGTCAATTTTCTCGAAACTGTCAATTTGTCAGTTAAATCCTTTTTATTCTCAACCCTTCAATTATTGAGAACTTCCTCCTTTTTTGTAGTCAGTTGAAAATACACTAGTCTAGAACTAATCAAGAAAATGTATTATATAAATATTTATATTCGGTGTGCATAACACCTACTTTTTTATTCGTGAAACTAAATATGACTATTTTATCTCACAGTTGAAATTAAGTTACATCTACTTTAAGGCAGGTAATGGAAGAAGACCCAACATAATTGGACTTTTAAAAAGGATACCTCATTTCTTTAAGTATTTAAGGGCCAGCTTTATATATGTAAATGAGTGAGTAATAAGGCACGAGAGAAAATTCTCGTGAAAAATCCAACACGGTGTTCTTTTTTTAAATTGAAATGTTGGCTGCTTAGGTCGAAACCTTGGTTTATTTTTCGTTTCACTTTTGTTTCTGTTTTCCGATGGACTTTTTTCGATTCGATTTTGTTTTTCCGGGTAAGATCTGTTGGTGAAATATTTTTTACTTTGATATTTTACAATGCTATTTATATAATCCTGCTGTGTTGGGAACATTTCGCCTAGAATTTTGAAATGTATAAGAGATCGCTATTAATTAAAGGGTTGAGAATAAAAAGGATTTAACTGACAAATTGACAGTTTCGAGAAAATTGACTATGTAGAGTGCTTATAAGGTAATAGAAAAGGTTTATGTAAGTTTCAGTTGCTTGAAAATGTTTTATTTCTATTTAAAATTACTAATTATAGTACTAATTCATACAATTACTGTAAAAATATAATATAATAAAAGAAATAAAGTAATGTTTTTATGCTAAGCGTACTGTTTCCTGTGACAGATAAACCATTTTTAGACTCAAAATCTCGAGATTTAAGCCTCATTTCGGTATTTTGAGAATGTATTATTGAAGATAATTTCACGCTGAATCCAACGATACCCATAAGTCATTTGGTCAAAAAAATCAGTTAAATCCTTTTTATTCTCACCCCTTCAATTGTTTCTGTAATTTTATTTTATTGAGTGTGTTATTCAAAATATAAGAAAAAAATATTTCTAGCTTCTAGATGGGCCACAACGAACCTAAAAATCAACATATTAATGAACTAATAACTAAGTATAGCATACATTCTAATGAAAATGGTGTCTACTAAACACGAACCGCATTTTTTTTCAAACTAGCTGCGCCTATGCGGTGAAAATATTCGATATTATTATTATTATTCTAATATTCTCAACTTACGTATTTTTTTTCTTTCATAAGTACCTTCTTACACAACAAAAAAATAATCTACGAAAATGTTTTCGTTTTGTGAAAATTATATTCATTCAAGCGTCATGCGATGACCAAGGGAAATAGAGATTTTTATATGTACAGATTTAGAGTTTTTATACTTTGAACTTTTAAACAGAAAATTATCTCAAGAAGGTCTTAAAACCAATTTTACGCACTTTAAGATAACGTGCACTGATATACTAACTGTAAAGAATTCAGTTAGTAATGCTAAATACAAGCTCTTTGAGACCTTTTAGAATATTTTTATGGGAATTATGATGTTCTAGAAAACGAGTGCGCTTTAGACCACACGGCTGAAGTAAAACTTCTTTAGTTTAGCTTTTTAGTTACTTTGCTTTTGTTTTGTTTTGTTAACGTCGCCATCTCGACAACTGTAAATCATCATTTTATTTATTCACTAGTTGTGCCCCGCGGTATCACCCTCGGATAAAATGTATTTTAATTATTTCCTCATCCTACGGAAAATTTTAATTTTTCCGGGATAAAATGTAACTTATATGTTAATCTAGTGTATAAGCTATCTTGGTACCGAATTTCATCCAAATCCATTCAGCCGTTTGAGCGTGAAGGAGTAACAAACATACACACATACAAACTTTCGCATTTATAATATTAGTTAGATTTATTTTTATTTTTTTAAATTAATATTTAATGCTTTAATATATTTGGTGCTTAACGTAAAATATATACTCTGACAAGAGTGTTGCAATTTTTATCAAGGCAAATTTTACTTGAATTTTTTTAAGGCAATTTTACCGGATACTTATATACCAAAGGATATTTATATACCAAATACAAATGTTTAAGTTTGTTATGTTGACAATGGAGATCTGCGTGAAACAACTTCAACCTCCGTTCGCTTCGCATTCACAAGCTTACTCCCCAAGTCAAGCGTTCGTAAAGAAGTTTACCTTTAAAAAAATTGGTGGTAGACATTGGTGGTGCATGTATCTATACGGTAACAAAACGGTATTTCGTTCACTATCAGCCCCCAGTGATCACAACTGACTGAATGAAATAAAACAACTGGTTGATGAATGCGCGCAAGAACTGCATGATCTCATTCCCCCATCACCATTCCACTACCGGACTACTAGATGCTCACGGAATACAAGACGCTGTCACTAGCTTGTGCCCACGGCTTAGCATGCGTGGCCTATATGAAACGAAGAAGAAACATTTTCATAGATAATTCAACCGAATTATCTATGAAAAATTCTCTTACCCATTTTACCCACTTAGGAGTGGAATTTCAAAAATCCTTTCTTAGTGGATACCTACACTTTACATAGAACACACCAGGGTTCACCATTATCTTTCTTTTTTTATGATAATGAGTGGCGTGACGAGCTAGCCCATAGAAGTTGCAGTGTCACTCGGAACTCAAATATATAAACTGCGCACTGCAGTCTGGTAATTAGATCACTAGAGTGTGAGATCAGGTCAAAAAGTCTCATTTGCCAAAATAATTTCACTAGCTACAGTGCCCTTCAAACCTAAACACAGCAGTGCATGTAGTGCAAGCGGTGTACCTACCTAGATGAACTTTGCAGAAAAGTCCTACAACCTAGTAAACATAATATTCTTAGATATATAATTCTGTGTGTTTTATTTTTTTATGGTAACAAATAAATAAATGACTCGGTTAAGTCCTTGTGGTGACCATAATAAAAGATCGCTGATATTTAAACACTTGCATGAAGATATGTAAATTATGCTTAACACTTTTTAAACGCGACTTGAACTCATATTGTAAAGATAAAACGGGTCTATTCGCCCACAAAAATTATCAAAACAGAATTTTGACTAACCTCAACGTTTCGACCAAGTTACATTGGCTATGGTCACGAAGGGACCCAAATTATGTTTTGATAATTTTTGTGCGCGAATAGACCCGTTTTATCTTTACAATATGTAAACTGCTTGACTTGTAAGTACGACTTCATGAAAATAAGATTTTCTGAGTGTCACGTAGACAAGGTTTCATGAGCTCATCACTATAACTTAGGACAAAGGTAAAGGGTACTTATGTTTATGACACGCCTCTACTTCCACTAAAGCAATAAAGTATGTAATAAACTTGTTATGTAGCTATTGAAATCTGTCCCGGGACACTTGACTGGGAGACTAAGAAAAAAACTATAATATGTAAGTCCCGAATGTAGTTGATTCGTTTATTTTTTTCTTATCATTACTGCTGAACATATGCCAACCCCACCTTCTGAACTGTAGATTGTGGGTTTGATTCCCACCCAGGATAAACATTCGTATGATAACTATCGATGTTTTTTCTGTCTGTATGTTATATTGTATATATTTACTACCACTAATACTAAAAGGTATATAAGTATTATATTAGTGATCTGGTTCTCATAGTACAAGCTTTGCTTAGTTTGGGGATAGACGGCTCGGTGTGAAATGTAAAAAAAAAAAATTTTTTTTTCCATGGCACGCCATTTTGATAGGCTATTTGCCTCTTACATCCAATGGTTTTTTAACGAGTTCGTAGGCCAACCTTAAGGCGGCTGGCCTACAAGAACTCCCCTTCCATTTCAACTTCCTAATTTTGAGAACTATGTAGCAAGTTCTACTTGCGGATCGTTCCTTTCTTTTCGTATCTTATCACACAAGGAATTCCCGAGCATTTAGCCGTCTCCATAACTCGCTGCGCGACTTTAAACGTGTTAATGAGGCCACAGTAAGATACCGCGTCTGATTTACATAATTTAAGTCATGACTTGGCAACGCACATTCTGGTTGAAGACTTACATGTTTTCAGGCGAAAAGATAGGTCTAAAGAAATGTAAACACGGCCCCACCAAGTTGGATTATTTGTGCGACATCTTTATAAAAGTTGAACCTACCTAAACACATTCGTCGACATCTTCGAAGGTATTATTTCCATCAATTACCGGTAGGTGGTGAAACATGGCAATTCCTGTTAGTGTTATTATTATTATAGATATGTTTTGGGTAAATTCGTTTTGACAGCCTCTGTGATGCGGTGGTTGAGCAGGTTGGATTTTTTTTTTTAATCTGCATTTCCACAGACACCTGGGTCCGTGCTTTTTGTTAAACTATTTTTTATATTTATGAATTAAGCCTATTATTAACATGAACATAATTATATACTTGGTTTGGCTGACCCGATAGCTTAGTTGGTAGTATCCCTACCTTCTGAACTGTGGGTTGTGGGTTCAATTCTCACCCAGGACAAACATTTTATATGATTAACATGGTGTTTGTTCTGTGTCTGGGTGTTATATGGTATTCTATGTATGTATTTACAAACAAAAAGTATCTAAGTATTGTATCAGTTATCTTGGTTCCCATAGTACAAGCTTTGCTTAGTTTGGGGCTAGATGGCGTTGTGTGAGATGTCCACACTTATTATTATTATTATTATTAATACAGGAAGGACATACAGCCAATAACAAAAACATACATAAACATAAGTATTTAAGTTCTTATTTCCAATTGTGCGTACACCACCGAGCAAACCAGCTTCCGCAGCAGGTTGGTTTATATCCTGGAGGCGGCGGGTTCGATTCCCGCGGCAGGACAAGTATTTGAAAAAAAAGTGCAAATACTTGCTCTGTCTGGGTGTTGTGGGAACATGGTCCTCGTAGTTCCTGGGTCTCTAGATACAGGGAATCCTAGTTAGGTTCCAGGATCTATGTATGTGATCATTGGGCGTTACCTTTATTACTATCCTTATCCTGTGATACCTAATCTTTGGACCCTTCTTTTGATTTGCTGCATATTATTCCGATAAATTCTTGCATATTAAATTAATAAAATTTTAACATATTATCTTAAAAGGAAAATCGTGTTTACTTCTGACTTTTCCTTATTAATCTAAAAACTTTTGATCAGCTTTCATATGTAAAGTCCCTTATTGTGATATATTAATATCTGAACATCATCAGAAAAACCGCAATTAGAGGTAAAACCGATGACTCATAATAGGTCTTTACCTATGAAATTGCCGTATTGCAGTACAGACTTTTTCAAACAAAAAAAAGTTTTGATTGGCTATGAATTCTAAATTCAAATTAATTTTGTTTTAAAAATATGACATTCTATTTACAATATAAGTCTTTTGTTTATTGTTTATTAGCGTTGTATTTTCATTACATTTCAACATTTTTCCTCATAATGGATACTTTGAAATTTCGTGTAATTATGGAATATGAGTTCCGTCGTGGCACCAACGCGGCACAAACGACACGTAACATCAACGACGTTTACGGAGAGAACTGTACAAACGAACGTACAACCCGTTATTGGTTTGCTCGGTTCCTTTCTGGGAATTTTGACTTGAAAAATGAACCTCGTGGTCGTCCGAAAACTTTGGTCAACAATGATGAATTAAAGGCGATTGTGGAAGCTGATGAATCTCAATCTACAGCTGAGCTGGCAGCAGCTTTTGATGTTAGCATCAAAACAATATTGGTCCATTTGCGACAGATTGGCAAGATAAAAAAGCTTGATAGATGGGTGCCCCACGAACTTAACGATCGCCAGCGCAACGTACGCGTCGAGACTTGCCTTGCGCTGCTTAACAGGCACAGAAATGAAGGAATTTTGAACCAAATTGTTACGTGTGACAAAAAATGGATTCTTTTTGACAATCGAAAGCGCTCAGCAAGTTGGTTAGATCCTGGTTCGGTACCAAAGCAATGTGCAAAACGAAAAATTACCCCTAGAAAGGTGATGGTCACAGTTTGGTGGTCTAGTGCTGGTGTGATTCATCATAGCTTTTTACAAAATGGCGAGAGCATTACTGCAGATGTGTACATTGAAGAACTGACCACAATGATGGCGAAACTCGCACGTCTGCAACCAGCTTTGGTCAATCGGTCGTCTCCACTGCTACTTCACGACAACGCGCGACCCCATACTGCACAACAGACCGTCTCTAAGCTGGATGAGTTGGGTTTGGAAGCTCTCCCTCATCCGCCATACTCACCAGATCTTGCGCCTACCGACTATTACTTTTTCCAAAATTTGGACATCTTTTTAGCGGGAAAAAAATTCAATTCCCGAGAGGCAGTACAAATCGCCTTTGAAGAGTTTGTTGTCTCCCGTCCTGCTGATTTTTTCAAGAAGGGCATCCATAAACTCCCACAGCGTTGGCAAAGATGCATTGATTGCAGGGGTGATTACTTTGAATAAAAGAAATAAATAAGTTCGAAAAAAAAATACTTTAACTTTTTTCAAACAAAACGGCAATTTCATAGGTAAAGACCTAATATTTACATATTAGTAATATTAGTTAAAAATATATGATATACTAGCTGCGCCCCGCGGTTTCACCCTCGGATATAAGCCTGTGCTGTAGTAAGTAGCCTGTGTGTTAATCCATCATATAAGCTACCTATATACCAAAGTTTCCTGATTACTATTTTGGAATGAAACGCCTATTAATATGGAAAATTCCTAAAAAATTATTTAAATGTAGGTAATTAACTCAAAACTATCTGAGTTCCAAATTTCATCCAAATCCGTTCAGTAGTTTTTGTGTAAAAAGCCCGCGGCGTCGCCCTCGTGGTGTTCAATAATTGTTCCACGGGAACATACTGTCGGGATAAAAAGTATCCCATATATTCATCCAGGTTGTAAACTATCTGTGTTCAAAATTTCATTCAAATCCGTTTTGTAGTTTTTGCGTGAAAGAGTAACAAACATTTAACTTTAACAAACTTTCGCATTTATAATATAAATAGGATTTATTAATTAAATAAGTACAATAGCTCGTTTATAGTGATGGGGAAATCTGATGAACTTTGAGCTCATCATAGCTGAGAAGATATGATGAGTGTCCCAGTACAAACGCTTAAATACTTGTTCCAACTTCAAGTGGAATTAGGATTTGTGATTATTATTATTATTATTGCAAACATTTGCTTATTTCGTAACTCTTAACTTGACGTTAACTATAAACGTGACTCTTTGGCCCAGAATAGGCCTTTTTGTAGTTATGTTGTCAACGCTTGGTGAATCTGCTCCGAGGTATTCCCCTCAGGTAAGTCTTATATGGAGAAACGAGTTTGGTGTACCGGTCGGACGAGCAATCGGGATTTACCAAGCTTATCGTTTATTTATTCGTGTACCATCATTTTGCACGTGATCCCTCATTTCGTGCTATATGTTAAGGAATGACATGACGAGCTATAGTTGTTGACGGCTGGGCGCCTTAAGCGCCCGCCCTCCCGCCCGGTGACGCTGTAAAGGTCGATAGAGACCAAAAGCATTAGGTCGTTCAAAAAAAAAAAAAAGACGAGCTATAGTCGCATTCCCGATGTTAAGCCACACGGCTGTATATACAAAGATAGATCAACACTTTATTGTACAACGCAATTTTTTTTACAAAAAGATAAACTTATTCAATTTACTAATACTAGTACAATAGGCGGTCTTATCGCTTAGAGCAATCTCTTTCAAACAACCATTGTATTGGAGGAAGTTTGTAGCTTAGAGTTTCAGACACAAGAACAACAATACAGTCAGGACAAGTAGTAGTGTAGGTGGTAGTATTTTTTTTGTGCATAAATACTTGTCCTGTAAAGGGAATCGAACACGCCGCCTCCGGGTTATGACCCGACCTGTTCAACAACTGAGCTGGGTCCCAGATACAGGGAATCCCAGTTAGGGTCCAGAACCTATGTATGTGATCGTTGGCCGCTATTACTATACTACCCAAAATACAACAAAAATATATAATTTAAAATGTAAATTTCAACTTACAGCAATAAGATCATATCCACACAAATCCAAGGATCACAGCACCATTACACATCACTTTAATACTCGTACATAAGCACATGGCATCTATGGACGGGACTTAGGATCAAATAAGGCCGTAGCATTACGAGAGACGCGTATGCATCCAGCATGAGAATACGGCATTGTCGTCCAATCTAGACAATTGGACCATTACAGGCAGGATAATACCTCAGTACACCAACTCTTGGTATCGAAACCAATAGACGCTAGGGTTGTCGAATATACTAGGAGGTAGGACTTTTCTGCAAAATTCGTCTAGGTGCAAAACGGTGGTACCTACCACCGCTTTGCCAGTTATTCTGCCACCAAGTAGTGTGCAAGCACTACTGTGTTCCGGTTTGAAGGGCACTGTAGCTAGTGAAATTACTGGGCAATTGAGACTTTAAGATCTGATCTCACAGTCGAGTAATATTATTGCCAGACTGTGCTGATGTCTCAGGATGTGTTATGGGCGGCCGTGTCGCTTAACATCAGGTGAACGACAAGCTCGTCACATCATTCACTACACAAACATAAAAAAAAATTAAAAAAAATATATATACAAAGTTTACAAAACTTTAAAATCGATACGCCTTACAAGATTCATAATTATTTATTTTACGAAATAAACACTACAATGATATAATAACTAATACTAAACACTACCTACTACAAAAAACATTTGGACTATATACTGGCCGCGATGACCTATAGACAGTCCAAATGCTCCAGCCCACTACCAGTAGGTAGCGTACCCAACATGCTGGCAGCATTGCCCCGTTAAATTGCAATGCTGATTCGTTGTGCCAAATAAATGCCAGCAAAAAGTATATAATATTGTATCAGTTATCTGGATCCCATAGTACAAGCTTAGTTTGGGGCTAGATGGCGCTGTGTGAAATGTTCACACATACTATTATTATTATACTTATTGCTATTGGCGCAATACAAAACAACTATCCTTCAGAATTTGCATGGCCAACCTAGCCAAAATAGTTGCCCAACCATTGAATTAAGATTAGATAGCTACTACTGTTACTGTTATTACAGTTCGCTTTTGTACAAACTTTAAAGTAAAGCCATTTTCTTTTTTATTGGTGGGGTATAAAGTCGAGGTTGGAATAGCAGGATGGTTAGATAGACTTGGTTTTAGATGAATGAAGATAGATCTAGGAAGTATCGCGTGAGGTTTACACGTGGAATAAGGGACAGGTTGTTCAATTGGTCTGGATTTAATGTCTCGTCTCCCATGTAACTTGCTATTGGGTTTGAATAATAATAATAACACTCAACGATCATATACATAGGTCCTGGACCATAGCTTATTTGACTGGCCTGATAGCTCAGTTGGTATAAGCTCTGCCTTCTGAACTGGAGGCTGTGGGTGCGATTCCCACCCAGGACAAACATTTGTGTGATGAACATCGATGTTTGTTCTGTGTCTGGGTGTCATATTGTATTCTATGTATGTATTTACAAACAAAAAAGTATATAAGTATTGTATCAGTTATCTGGTTCCCATAGTACAAGCTTTGCTTAGTTTGGGACTAGATGGCGCTGTGTGAAATGTTCACAAATATTTATTTATATTTATAGCTAGGATTCCCTGTGTCTAGGGACCCAGGGACTACGAGAATGAAACTAATGATCAGAAAAACTGATGAAAAAAGTATCAATAATGTCATAAATAGCGTGAAACATATTGTTGCTAGAATCATTTCTTATCCAAGTAGTAAATAAAATAAACAAATTCACACTGATAAAGCTGTAAATAATAAAACATATCTACTAAGTACCTACCTGCCATGCATATTATGAACGTGCCTCTCAATAGTTAAGTAATTTACGAGATTATATAAACGACCATCTTTTATTATACACTAATAAATGCTAACAAAGGCGCGGTATGTTTATTTAATAATTACTTATGTAATTAGGTTTTTCCACGTTTAGTTTCATACTCCTAAATATCTTTATCTCTATCTATCTATCTTTCCATACGAACCAGAAGACAGCGAAGGCGGCACTTACGACAACAAAGCAATTTTTAATGCTTATTTATGATCACGTATTTAATTGAAGCATGGATAAGCAATAGTTTAACACATCGCCAATATAATGTCGTACCCCTTCAGACTAGCGGACCTCAATTTTTTTTTTTTTAACTGGCTAATACTTTTGTTCTCGATCGACCTTTACAGCGTCACCGGGCGGGAGGGCAAGTGCTTAAGGCGCCCAGCCGTAAGTAAGTTTCTAGTTAGTTAAGGGTTATTATTATAAAAATAATAATGAAATCGCCATCGGATATAGGACTATCTCAAAGCGCTCAGATATTCCTCCAGTAGAAAACAAAATTCCTACAACTGGTATTTAAATTATAACAATTTTTAATTAAAATTGCTTTACGTCAAACTTTGCCAAGCAATCATACCTGTATAATATAAATGAAGATCACGAGTTACTCGTATATCGACATCCTATAAAACACGTGATCTTTCTGAGTAGGTACAAAAACAATGGAGGTGTGGACTAGATAAATCACGTTGTGAATTGAATAAGGCCTAACTTATTCAAATATTTCGCATATTGGAAATTATTTTTGTGTCCTGTTGAATAGATTTACTTATTAATTTCTAAATAGGAGTGTCATGTGTAATACCGGTTTTAGACACTGCATAATGTAAGCATGTTTTTAAAATAGTTGAACATCTCAGTTGCTTTACATTTTTTTTTCGTTTAAGACGTTAGCATTAATAATAATAACGCCAAATGGTTGTTAAATATTTTCAGAAAATAATGAGTATTAGCTAGGCTTTGATTGGGGCACAAAATTGAGATTATCTTAAGGAAAAAGTCCTTAACTCGTGGTTGTAGAGGTATAAGGTGTACATAGTGTAACTATAACTTATTTGTATGTTTTGGCTCCATACTTTTGTGTATTTAGCCAGTATCAAATAATTGATAATTTATCAAGTTTTTTTACATCAAACTTGTCTAGCATTTGACCACGCTCTCACCTGATGGGAAGTGACGATGCGATCGAAGGTAAGTTGATGATACGGCATGAATATATTTGTCAAGTCACAGTCTAAGTCATTAAGTCAAGTCATAGTCTAGTCAAAGTCATACTCCTAGTAATGTGGTGGCTTCTAAGGTGTTTTGTGGTTGTGGTGGTGGTTGAAAACAACACGAAAAGAAACGTTTCACCATCATTATACCACTTTTCCACACTCATGCCTGTAATCCAGCACTTAACGAATAAAATGCCACCAATTTGAAGCACTAACACTGAAAATAACACAAGTATTAGAAAATAATACAATGCGGTGACGCGACCTTTATCGTTTTCCCGAAAAATCCCCCCTTTTTGTAATTGTTTTATGTCATTTTGTACCTGTACACCGAAGCCCAAAACTCGTAAACTACAGACTTCTTCCAATACAAAGGTTGTCTGGAGAAGATCGCTCTAAGTGATAAGACCGCCTATTGTACTAGTACTAGTTAATTAAGTAAGTTTTTCATTTGGTAATTTTTTTACGGTGTACAATAAAGTGATTTTCCATTTATCTATCGTAGATAGCAATTTAGTATTTTTTTCTCCAAGTGACATGTTTTCTATACTAGTAACTATTGTAAATATTGTTTATATTCTGAGCAGTCATTGTATCCCCTGCCGGATAACCATTAATTACCGGACATCCTGTATACAGCTCGTCTCGCTAGTCATGTCAGGATGGTGAATAACGCATGTTCCTAAAATTTTGAACAATTTTTCCGATCGTTTTTTTCACGTTTTTTTTTTGAATTAGCTAATGCTGTTGGTCTCTATCGGTCTTTACAGCTTCACCTTGCTGAAGGCGCCCAGCCGTCAAAAGTGGGAGGAAACTAGCTCAAGGGCACCCCTGGGGTGCGAGTCTCGGCTTGGGCCGTTGCCGGGATAAGAGGATCGAGAAGACTACGTCCACTGGAAGAGTGGACCCTATTGAAAATCGCGACCGTTCTAGCTAACCTACGGGGGGTACGTCGACCTCGCCGGCGGGGTCGGTGTCTGATTGTGTTACGCTGGTATCCTATACCGGTGCCGGGCGCGGTACCTGAGCCAGAAGGGCTAGACTGGTCCGGTGATCCTAGCGCAGCCGATACTACGGCTGCTATAGGATCATCCGGGTCGCTCAAGACCTGTCTCGGGCGGCGACGATGGGGTGGCGATTTTTCACGTTTGTATGCACTGTTGTAAGAGCGAGTAAAAATGTTCAACTCATTCACCGAAAGTCATAAGTATTCTAGTACTTATTTGTTTGTCCTTTCTTAATAGTTTTCCTTTCTGCAATCTTAGATAAACAAATTCGTATCAAGATAGAGCTACAATGTCTAGATAAACCTTAAACACTTAGGTACAAGATTTTTATAGTTTTGTTATCCATCTCTGCCTAAAGGTTTCCGTTCGGAATGCTTTATGGACTGAATGAAGTTTTTTTTTGTATTTTGGCTCCTCACTTTTGTGTATTTAGCCAGTGTCAAGTAATTGATAATTTATCAAGTTAATGATATTTCACGTAAATAATGTGTCAGATCAGGTCACAGTCGAAGTCATCAAGTCAAGTCAGAGTCAAGTCATACTCTAGTCTAGTCAAGTCATACTCCTAATAAAGTGGTGGCAACTTTACCAGAAGCTGCTATGTAGTTATAAAAACAACACGAAAACAAAACATGTCACCATCATTATACCACTTTCCCACACTCATGCCTGTAATCCAGCACTTAACGAATAAAATGCCACCAATTTTATGCACTAACACTGAAAATAACACAAGTTTTGGAAAATAATATAATGCGGTAACGTGATCTTTTTCGTTTTCCCGCCAAAACTCCCTGAATGAAGTTACATGTAAGTAGTGAAATAAATAACTTGACATCGTTTTGTTTTATTTTTTATCTCTCTTTAGGCAAGTGGGTAGCCGTGAGCCTCTTTAGGATTCCGTACAAAAAAGGTTAAAACGGGAATCTTTTTTTTTGAGGGGGAAAATGCCCTCGCTTTTTCTTGCCACAACATGGGTGATGGCAGGGGTTTAGATGGTTAATGCAGTGCGTCTTCATCTCGCACCATCCCGGGGCGATCGGATCACGGGGGGTTTTAGTGGGTTTGAGTCCCACATACCCCCTGCCACCACCCCCGTGGTGGTAGGAAGTGTAAGGGCAGGCATTACCCCCCTAAAAAAAGGGAATGTGGGAATCAAGCCTACTAAGATCGGGGGGTCCGTGATCCGTCCGCCACCAGGATGGGGCGAGATGGGGTCGCACTAGTATTCTAAGCCTCCGGTATCTGTTTGTCTGTCTGACTGACCTATAAGCGGATATATCTCTTGAACTATAAATATTACCTTATAAATAATGAAAAGTACAAAAAGATAAAATTAAGATTAGTCTCCATACTAAAACCTTTTCTTTAAACTTTTTATTTCATGTCTTCAAAACGGTAATACATAAAAAGCTTCAAACAAATTATAGTAAATACTCTGTAGTATAACCACATATACTAAAAACGAGCCAAGTGCGACTTAAACATGCGATAAATGTTTTCAACCACTGTGTAATTAAGGGAACTATTTAATTTGATGTTATCACAAAATGTAATTGAATATGTACGGGACCCTCGTTGCGAAACTGCCACTCGCACATGAAGAACCGGCTCGAAAGAAATTGTTGCTGGCGACGACTAGGTGTTTCCGTAAAAAAGTGTTAAAAAAAGCAGGAAACGTGGCGAAAAAATTTTTTTAAATTACATAAAAATCTATACAGACATTTTTTCATTGTCCAAACTTACGTTCTTAAACTCATTCTAGGAGTTTTGGCGGGAAAACGAAAAAGATCGCGTGTCCGCATTGTATTATTTTCCAAAACTTGTGTTTAAAGGCTAAATACACAAAAGTGTGGACCCAAAACAAAACAAAAAAAACTCAATCTAAAAAGCAACCAATAGATGCCTTACGCTACAACCTCCGTGTCGCTTACAGATACTTACTAGATTTTTTTGCCAAAAGCCCAAAACCATTGCAAAATTCATCCATGTCCAAGTCCACGTAACCATAGAAAGCTATCACTTCAAAAATTATGAAGTAACTAAATTACCCTCAATTTACTGTAACCTTTCGTTATAACCACAAAATGTAATAAAGCCGCAGAATGCTGCATTTGCCGAAGCAGCTCGTATATTCGCCGTCTACATAAAGGATCAGCAACAGGTTGGAGGTCTTGCAAGAGTAAGAGCAAATATTCTACATACTTGTTTGAAGAGGTGACAGGTTTTCGATGCGGTTTACATTGCAGGTGATTGAAATATTTTAAAATATTTTGATCCAATGCGCATTTTTTTTTGTTTCGGCTCCATACTTTTGTGTATTTAGCCAGTGTCAAGTAATTGATAATTTCTCAAGTTAATTAATATTATGTATATTTGTGTCAAGTCAAGTCACAGTCCAAGTCATCAAGTCAAGTCATAGTCTAGTTTAGTCAAGTCACTCCTAGTAAAGTGGTGGCACCTTTACCAGAAGCTTGTATGGAGTTTTAAAAACAACACGAAAAGAAACGTTTCACCTTCATTATATAACTTTCTCACACTCATGCCTGTAATCCAGCACTTAACGAATAAAATGCCTCCAATTTTATGCACTAACACTGAAAATAACACAAGTTTTGGAAAATAATACTATGCGGTGACGCAATCTTTTTCGCGTTCCCGCCAAAAAACCTGCTATAACTTCAATAGCTCTCGCTGTAAAGCCATAGACAAGCTTATACAAAAACATAGAAAAACAGTAGACTAATCAAACCCTGAAGGTTCACTTGTGTGTTTTGAATTGTTGTTAATTATAAATTGGTGGCATTTGTTCGTTAAGTACTGGATTACAGGTAAGAGTGTGGGAAAGTGGTATAATAATGTTGAAACTTTTATTTTCGTTTCGTTTCCAAAACTACATAGAAGCTTCTGGTAAAGTTGCCTTGCTGGAGCATTTGGACTGTCTATAGGTCATCGCGGCTAGTATAGAGTCCAAATTTTTTATTTTTTTTATTTGTTTTAGTTGTAGGTAGTGTTTAGTATTAGTTATTATATCATTGTAGTATTTAGTTTGAAAATAAAGGTTTCCCATATAAATATCAAAATTAACAAAGCTCATAAAACAAATGCTATCGAAATGTTACTCCTTTTTATTTTCGGAGTATCCTAAGGTATTAAACAACATACCTCATAAACAGCACTGCAGACAGATTGGAGTCAATTCTGGAGCGGATGTTCAATTAATATACAAAAATGTAGCTGTTGATATGTGAATATTGTACAGTTTTTCGTAACAAACAGTCAATTTAAAACCGGTAAAATCTACACGTTAGTCAAAGCTATAGAAAAACGCAACTTTTTCTTGAAAATTTTCATCTTGTTCGTCACAAACGAATCCACTGTTTTTAAACTCGCAAATATTATTAAATTCCGAACTTTATGCAAACTTTTTAGAATCACTGGCTAAATGCGCTTCCCCCGTGCCAATCATTCTTCGATTAATGAAAGAACCAAAACTTTCGCGGCAAAATTCAAAAATAGAACGCCCGTGCGTCACTTCATAAAAATGGCGACTACCGACCTTACGGAAGCCGTTAAGTGGTGGCTATTTTGACCACTGCTTTGCTTGTGTTATTTAGTTCTATTGGAAAATTAGAGTTTAATGGTCAGATTGGTGCGTAGTGTGATCTGAGAGAGCCCACGCGATACTGACTACTGAACATACTCATGTGCTCGTCAAATATTCAGTTTAATAATTTAATACCACTGTATACAACGGAGTCTGTATATGGCGGGTTTCGGATGTCACAGACAGTGTAAGTACATAACGTGAGGCAGAGATAACTCTGCAGAGCTGTTACAACTTTCTCCGGTGAATTTTGATGAACAATTTTGTGAAATCAAAAAAATGAAGGTGGATAGCTGATGTCCTGGCACTTCAGTAGATTACTTTTAAAAGAATAAGTCATTTAGCGGACAGGCTTTTTTAACAATAAGTCATTCGGCGACCAGGCCTTTTTTAGGTATAAGTTATTCGACGAACAGGCCTTTTTAGGAATAAGTCTTTTGGCGAAGAGGCTTTTTTAGGAATATGGTTTTCGGCGAACAGGCCTTTTTAAGTATAAGTAAGTCATTCAGGGAACAGGCCTTTTTAAGAATAAGTCATTCGGCAAGCAGGTCTTTTTAGGAATGTCATTCAGAGAACAGGTGTTTTTAAAAATAAGTTGGCAGCAAATATGTCTTCATTTTAAAGGTAAGCCGTTTTGCGAATAGGTCCAATGTCGACTAAACCGATATTAACTCCAAACGAAAGGTAGTTATGAAATTTCAAGAACAATTAAATAGCTAAGACGGCAAACGAAAAAATAACGGAATACCTATAGATCGATACCTTTAAGTTGCTGATTTCTCCTGTTTCCTCCGAATTTTTTGGAATAAAAGTGCTGTTTATATGTAATTCACAATCTGTTACTAAATAAGCAATTTTTTTGCCATTCCTTTAAATAAATAAAGCCATACAAATTTTTAAAAAAACATCTCGTTTAAAAACGTTTTCGGAAGTGTTGTGTACAAATACAAAAATGTTCGAATTGAGTTACGAAAAATTTTCTAACTGGACATACACCACCATACATAGCATATTATAAATTTTCCGCGATAAAACGGGTAAGACTCGAGAGAAACCGCGCGGGCTCTAGTATAGATAAAGTATAATTCTAACTTTGATAAGATTAACAAAAAAACTATATCAAATGTAAAGCAGCTGTCAGATGGTACATATATCAATATTGGTTAAGTGATAGCTGATAATTTTATTTCATCATTTTCCTTTGTGGATAAACTCGGGAATATCTAAATACTTAGTCATTACTGTCATCTTTTATAAGCAATAAATACTTTATATTGTATCATTGTGATACTATGCAATTTACCAAATTTATTTAATACTAGTTAATTAGTTTTACGCTATAACCCTGTCCAATGTTAGAAAAAATAATAGCGAAAAAGATAAATAAATAAATATGTATGGACCACTCACACAACGCCATCTAGCCCCAATCTAAGCAAAGCTTGTATTATGGGCGACCAGATAACTGATGCAATACTTAGATACTTCTTGTTTGTAAATACATACATAGAATACAATATAACACCCAGACACAGGACAAACATCTATGTTCATCACACAAATGTTTGCCCTGGGTGGGAATCGAACCCACAACCCACAGTTCAGAAGGCAGGGTTACTATTAACTCCCTAGCTCCCGGGGCGAGATGGTTAATGCAGTGCGTCTCCATCTCGCCCCATCCAGCGGCGTTCGGATCACGGGGGGGTTTTAGTGGGTTCGCGTCCCACATACCCCCTGCCACCATGGGGGTGGTGCGAGGACATTTCCCCCCTCAAAAAAAAGGGTTACTACTAACTCAGCTATCGGGCCAGTCAGATAAGGAAAAGGATGAATGGATGACGACGAGTCTGGGTGTTGTGGGACCATGTTTCTCGTAGTTCCTGGGTCCCTAGACACAGGGAATCTTAGTTAGGGTCCAGGACTTATGTATGTGATCGTTGGGCAATATTCTTATTATTATTATTAAATTTAAATAAATTACAGTAACAAAAAAGATTATGAAGCTTAGTACAATGGGTGATCTTATCACTTAGATCAATCTCTACCAGACCAAATTTATAATAATTACATATATTATTATCTACCTATACATATAAAATTCAAAGTCCTGACTGACTGACTGAATGGCTTATATATCAACGCACAGCCTAAAACGCTGTGACTTGAAATTTGGAGGAGGTGTTCTTTGTAAAGTGTTATCCACTAAGAAAGGGTTTTTCGAAATTCCACCCCTAAGAGGGTGAAATGGGTGGTTGAATTATTTTCCTATAGGCCACGCGGGCAAAGCCGCGGCAGACGCTTGTAATTAATATAAAAATGTAGGGGCACTAACGTCTTTATGCCCATACGATAGCAGTGAGGTTGATTGTCTCAATAATTTTTATTGTACACTTAGACGGTACGCCTCCTGAGTCTTTGTCACAAATCACATATAGACCTGAAGTTTCAGGCTTAGTCCTGTTATATTAAGGTTTATTTTCGAATAATACTTAAAAGGCGTTGAATTTAAAAGTAAATGAACCTCCTTTAAATTTATATCTGAAATAGATATAGCAAATAATGTAACACACTACAAGAACTTCTATAGTTATGCAGATTCACCTTCAGTCAGCAGTTGTAAGAAGTTATTGTAGTAAAACTTCTTGACGCACGCTTGGCGAATGCGTGACGGAAATTAATCAGGTGAGGCGAACAGACATTGAGAGAGAGATAATAATAATAATTTTTTTTTTTTTGTTTTGGGTTGTTTGTTAACTTAAACTTGTTAAAACTTGTGTTATTTTCAGTGTTAGTGCATAAAATTGGTGGCATTCTATTCGTTAAGTGCTGGATTACAGGCATGAGTGTAGGAAAGTGGTATAATGATGGTGAAACGTTTCTTTTCGTGTTGTTTGCAAAACTCCATAGAAGTTTCTGGTAAAGTTGCGACCACTTTACTAGGAGTGTGACTTGTCTAGATTATGACTTGACTTAATGACTTGGACTGTGACTTGACTTGACACATATATTTATTAACTTGATAAATTATCAATTACTTGACACTGGCTAAATACACAAAAATGTGGAGCCAAAACATTAAAAAAAAACTACAACCTTGGAGTCTTCAAATCGAGAGTGTACGTATCTTCTAGGCAAGCGTGTTACATCCTACACCGCATCGTTACTTACCATCAGGTGCGATAGTGGTCAAACGCAAGCCTATCTAACAATAAAAAAAACTCTTACAACAACGCAATAAAGTTCAAACTGTATTGTGCAGTAAGTTTAAAGTTTTCGGTTTCCTCTCTTTCTAATGCATTTCTCCTCGTCACCTCTCCGTACCATTTCGCATGATGGATGGAGATTTCACGGTCGGCTGGGCTCAAAGCCACAATTTATTTGCACTTAACTTGAGGGGAACCTGGGTGGTCGGTGATTTTATCTACATTTCTTATCGTCGATAACAAAACTTTCATCTCTTGAGGTGTCTCAAGTGTAACACGAGGCTCTGCAGGTGCTTACTGATAAGCTGATGACATATAGATTTGAATCTATATGTTATACTTAAGTACTAACCTAACATGCTAATAGAGTTTTGGCGGGAAAACGAAAAAGATCGCGTCGCCGCATTGTATTATTTTCCAAAACTTATGTTATTTTCAGTGTTAGTGCATAAAATTGGTGGCATTTTATTCGTTAAGTGCTGGATTACAGGCGTGAGTGTGGGAAAATGGTATAATGATGGTGAAACGTTTCTTTTCGTGTTGTTTCCAAAACTCCATAGAAGCTTCAAGTAAAGTTGCCACCACTTTACTAGGAATATGACTTTGACTAGACTGACTTGACTAGTGCTTGACTTGATGACTTCGACTGTGACTTGACACATATTTGCGTGAAATATCGATAACTTGATAAATTATCAATAACTTGACACTGGCTAAATACACAAAAGTGTGGAGCCAAATCTTAAAAAAAAAGAAAAAAAAAAACATGCTATTAGTTAAGTGTCTGATAAAGTAAGTAACAGTAAAATTATTATCGAAGAAAAAAATCAAGTTTAAGCTTTTTTTTTTTAGATTTGGCTCCACACTTTTGTGTATTTAGCCAGTGTCAAGTTATTAATAATTTATCAAGTCATCGATATTTCACGCAAATATGTGTCAAGTCACAAGTCGAAGTCATCAAATCAAGTCATAGTCAAGTCAGTCTAGTCAAAGTCATACTCCTAGTAAAGTGGTGGCAACTTTACTTGAAGCTTCTATGGAGTTTTGGAAACAACACGAAAGAAACGTTTCACCATCATTATACCATTTTCCCACACTCACGCCTGTAATCCAGCACTTAACGAATAAAATGCCACTAATTGTATGCACTAACACTGAAAATAACACAAGTGTTGGGGAAATAATACGATGCGGTGACGCAATCTATTTTGCTTTCCCGCCAAAACACCCCAAAAGTTTAAGCTTATAAATACTTGGTAATAATACCGTCCGTAATTCCCGATAACTACAACCTTGGAGTCTTCAAATCGAGAGTGAACAGGTATATTCTAGGCAAGCGTGTTACATCCTAGACCGCATCATCATTTACCATCAGGCGAAATAGTGGTCAAACCTATGAAACCATATAAAAATGCATTAATAAAACATTTTTTATTTTTGAAGAAGAAATTATTTCGAGTTGGATTTGTACTTGTTTCCATCTATCCTTCTAGCAATTATTTAGTCGGGCCATACAAAATAATAATTTAGTTTTGACTGGCCCGATAGCTTAGTTGGTAGTATAGTTCCTGCCTTCTGAACTGCAGGTTGTGGATTCGATTCCCACCCAGGACAATCATTTTTGTGATGAACATCGATGTTTGTTTTGTGTCTGGGCGTTATATTGTAGATTCAATGTATATATTTACGAAAAAAAAAGTATATAATTATTGTAGGTACCTATCAGTTATCTGGTTCCCATTGTACAAGCTTTGCTTAGTTTGGGGCTAGATGGCGCTGTGTGAAATGTCCACAGGTATTTATTTATTTATTATTAACGTACTATTATGTGTATTCTGTGCTTATAGCTAGATAAATGTTTTATACTGAAATAGAAATTCTCGGAAAATCAGTCATCCCAAAACTAGCACGTGCAAACTAGATGGCAGCACTTGATCCAAATATTGACGAGAAACGCACCAGTTAGTACAAACAAATAACAACCTTAAGTAAATCTAATTAAACACAGTTTACAAACAATTACTTTATAGAGAGAACTGTGAAAGCCATTGAGTCTGAAAGTACCTTTTCACGGGACACTTACTCTAAATAGAGCGTGGGATCCGACAACGTGTGCTGAAATTTTGGACCCAAAATTTTAACGGTCTCTTATTGAAACTTATTCTATAAATTAGGAATTTTATACATCTCTACGTACGAACTAGTGTTACTAACTACACACTCTACTACCCTACGAGTTAGTAGAGTGTGTAGTTAGGTTCTTTTCTTACTAATTTGTATGGGCTAATAATAATTTCTTCTATCTTCAATTTGTTATAATAAATAAAAATTGTGCTGAGAAACGAAATTACCAGTCAACGTAGAACCGAAACCGCTGGACATAATAATACCAACGATCACATACATAGATCCTGGACCCTAACTAGGATTCCCTGTGTCTAAGGACCCAGGAACTACATGGTCCCACAATTCCCAGAGTCAGAACAAGTATTTGCACATTTTTTTTTCTTTGCACAAATACTTGTTCTGTCGCAGACATAAAGACTTGAGAATTTCAATTCCCTGTGAGTCTTGAGCTGGTGTCATCTATGCATTTAAAATTCAAAGTCCTGACTGACTGACTGACTTATATATCAATGCATAGCTTAAACTGCTGGTCCTATAGCGACTTGAAATTTGGAGGGTGTGTTCTTCGTAAGGCGTCCATCCCTAAGAGGGTGAAATGGGTGGTTGAATTATCCATGAAAAAAAGTCTTCGTTTCCTATAGGCCACGCGGGTGAAGCCGCGGGCAGAAGCTAGTTGTAGTATGAGGAAATTATACTAGTAGTGGGTAGTCCATCTCTATCAAGCTGTTCGAGGGTGGTCCGGATTCGGGATGTGGTGAATAAAAGAGACGGTCGGCAGTGTCGCCTACATCTGTCTACATGTAGTTACTTACCATCAGGTGCGATAGTGGTCAAACGCAAGCCTATCTAACAATAAAAATTTAAAAAAAACATGGTGGAAGGCGTGCCCTTATACTGCATGGTTGGCAAGTAGTTCGGACGCATGTTACAAGTGTTGATGGGATGTAGCGTTGAAAGTCTGAATTGTTACGCTAAAGTAGTCTTCCCCGCTCCCTTTCTAAATTATACTGTATTCTCTTATAATCTTACTAAATTATACTGTATTCTCTTATAATCTTTCTAAATTATACTGTATTCTCTTATAATCTTACTAAATTATACTGTATTCTCTTATAATCTTACTAAATTATACTGTATTCTCTTATAATCTTTCTAAATTATACTGTATACTCTTATAATCTTTCTAAATTATACTGTATTCTCTTATAATCTTACTAAATTATACTGTATTCTTTTATGATCTTTCTAAATTATACTGTATTCTCTTATAATGTAATCTCTTAATCTCTCTCTTAAAAAATTATAAATAAATATATTATTCTTGTTTGGAACATGTACAAACACTTTGTTGGGCATTCTTATTGATGTGGTTTTACACTGCGGTACTGCACACCACTTGTAAACTTTGACATTCATATTAATCACACGAATTAATTTAATATTTTGTTTACTTTCTTCGCTACGCGTAGACACAATGACATGTTTACCTAGGCGTGACGTCAGAGCCTACGCCATGACACCTGCGAGCTGTTTTCGCGCCGCATTTAAAAAATATTACGAAAATGGCTTTAATCTTGTTACCGAAATAAAGGTTTTTTCGTAAGTAGTAAATGTATACCCACATTACGGAAGAGGATTTCAAAATCTTTCACATGCCTATTGTAATGTTGTGTGGTGTCCTGAAGAAACGTCTTTTCTTTCTTTCCAATGCGTTTTATTAGGATTTGTTCCCTGAGTTACTCATATTTTTTTCAATTAAATATGATCTAAATGCTTACATAAAAAAGTATTATTATCAAGTATTTATCTGAATATTTTTTGAAACCTCAATATACTAAATTTTTGAACGAACGACCCGAATATTCGAAGAATTAACAAAATCATCATAGCTTTTTTTATTGGGCAGGTTTTCTTCATTCTATTTCTAGCGTATAGGATCTACCCTTAACTTGGATCCCACCAAATAAACTAGACCATAATAAAAGGCCTTTTTGATTTCCTGAGGATGTTTTCTACACCGTTGAGTAAGCGGAAAATCCGGCCCTAAGTCAATAAGATTAATTGAGGTAGAGCCAAACACACACCTGAATAACCCTGAGCCTCGCTAACTTCGAAGTAAGCTAAGTAACTATTGTTGATAACGTATTATTAACAAACACAAAGCGTAAAAAACCGACTACAGACTTATATGGTTTTCTCATGGAATCCATTCTCAGAACTGGACCAAATTGAAATGGGACCACAAGGGAAGCACCCGCTTTCAAATATGTAAATAAAAAAATCGGTTCACCCAGTTGAAAATTCTGAGGTAAAAAAACATATAAAAACATTCGAAATGAGAACCTCCTCCTTTTGAAGTCGGTTGATAAGTAGCATATCTAAGTATTCTGTCAGTTATCTGGTTCCCATAGTACCTACATACAAGCTTTGCTTAGTTTGGGACTATAGACGGCGCTGTGTGAAATATCCACAATTTTTTTTTTTCGTTCAATACAATATGAGAGTGTTGATTCATAAGAGTAATAATCATAAATAAAGACTCAGCTTAAATAAATATCTGTGGACATTTCAAACAGCGCCATCTAGCCCCAAACTAAGCAAAGCTGGCCCTTGCCTTGACCCTTGGCCTTGACTGGCCCGATAGCTCAGTTGGTAGTAGCCCTGCCTTCTGAACTGTGGGTTGTGGGTTCGATTCCCACTCAGGACAAACATTTGTGTGATGAACATAGGTGTTTGTTCTGTGTCTGGGTGTCATATTGTATTCTATGTATGTATTTACAAACAAAAAAGTATCTAAGTATTGTATCAGTTATCTGATTCCCATAGCACAAGCTTTGCTTAGTTTGGGGCTAGATGGGGTTGTGTGAGATAATAAAAAAAAAAAAAATGCTTGTACTCGTACTATAATGGGAACCAGATAACTACTTAGATACTTTTTGTTTGTAAATACATACATAGAATACAATTATAACACCCAGACACAGAACAAACATCGATGTTCATCACACAAATGTTTGTCCTGGGTGGGAATCGAACCCACAACCTGTAGTTCAGAAGGCATCGATACTACCAACTGAGCTAACGGACCAGTCGAAGCTTATTACTTTTTCATAAAAAAGACCATTTTATTTTTGAAAATGTGAACTAACAGGACCGGTTTCTTTTGTAAAATGCGTGCATATACGTTGAAGATACGAGTATATTATGTAGGTACTAGAAGAAATTTGTTTTTCTGCAGTCGTTACTGACAGAGAAAAATTGAACGAAAATATTATGCTGTTTTCCACGCTCTATGGAACGGTACGCTAACTAATGACTTTGAGCAAGATGAGATAAAAAAAAAATAAAAAAAAAGACTGGAATTTAATAATAAGCCCAATTCATTCGAACAATAGATCAATACTGTATAGGTACTCGTAAGCCTTAAACATTTTCTAACCAATAAATGTATGTATTAACTTACCTGGCATAGTATTTATTCACAATCACAAATATTCCAAGAAACTGGTGTGTCACAGTTATTATGAATCTCACAACATCTCGGTAAATATGAGATATTTTGATCTTAGCACTAGTAATAATAGATAGATACGGATACCTGATAATAATACTACGTAATGGATAAAGATTTTATCTACTTAACTGAAACGGTTTTATCATCTCTGTAATTTTGATCTTGAATTTTATTTATTTATTTATTGAACACCAACATAATGTACACCATTACAATAATAAAACAGACATTACATTACATTAAGGCTAAGTGTCATTACAATTATAGGTGAAGACTGCATGCAAGTAAATTAATTAATTAATTTTGAATGGCGTCGTAGATAACTATACCTATAATAAATGCCCTGTGATTTTACTTGCAACTTACCCATTTTCCCGGAAAAAAAAGGAGTATCTCGTACTACAGGCAGCCTTTACAGACTTTCAAGTCCCTATTTTTATTAAAAATCAAATATGGAACTACTACAAAGCGATAACGCCTGCAAGAAACAAGCGAGCAAACTCGCGAGCCTTTGAAATCCAACACTTTAATTTACAGCGTACAGCTGTATAATACTCCGACAAATGAAGGGCTCTCAAAACTGCCGGCAATTAGCGGCGCAGACTAAAATGGGGCAAAAAGAATGAAACACGGCCTGGCTGGCCGCTCGGCTGGGAAAAAAAGAAGGCGACTTTTGTAAAAATCAGCACCCCCATTCAGTTAATTTGAACAAAAGCACAAAATAAATAATAGTGACACAAGTATAATAACTTTCCCCAAGTCTCCATTAATAATAATAATAACGCCCAACGATCACATACATAGATCCTGGACCCTAACTAGGATTCCCTGTGTCTAGGACCAAGGAACTACAAGGACCATGGTCCCACAACACCCTAACTCGGAACAAGTATTTGCGCTTTTTTTTCTGTGCACAAATAAATGCCGATGCCGCGGGAATTGAGCCCGCCGCCTCCGGGCTATGAACTGACCTGCTAGACCAAGCGACAATATTCTAGATCTGTGAACTAAGCTGTGTCCTGTCTTTACCATAAATTGTCATCAAACAGTATCAACATTTCACGTTGTGCTAACCGAAATGCTGCAGAGCCTCTGCAAAGAAAAAAGAAAAAAGAGAAATGCTCTGCAGCATTTCGGTTAGCACAATGCATGATACTGGATATCCGCCGCCGACAGACGTTTTCGCGGCAAGTTACTTACCTTACCCGAACACAAAATTTTCCGAACTCAATTTATAATTGGTAGGTACTTAATTTTTTTCTGAATTTTTTATTGAATTCTCCCACAGACTAAGTAGAGGATACTAATTCTCCACTGTGACTGATACACAACAACATCACAGAATACTATGTTCATTATTTGTTTGCTCAGTCAGTGTCCAGTACTGGCTAAATATGTTAATCGCGTGGACCCAAACTAAGAGAAAAATATATACGTCATTTGACAATAAAATCATAAATGTCAAATCTTTTAGGGGTGGACGAATGATTGACTTAAATGAGTTGTTTCGAAAAACATTATCGATTTTGTTTATTTGATGTCTTTGATGATCACAATATACATATATATCATATACGATATAATATTTTTAGTGTAATAAAACCAATCAATAATATTCTAAAAGATACAAAACCATTCTGATATATCATATCAGAAACTTGTTTTAGTTTTTTTAATCTCATCTTGCAAAACTTATGTTCATCTCCACTAAAGTTTGACCTAATTTTACACTTATCCCTCTGTGACGTACATATTTCAGTACATTTGGGTATGTTCTAGAGGAATACATACGAACTTGAGAGCGGGTCGGGGCCGCGGCTGAACAAGCTCAAATGAAAAAACGGCGCAAATATGCACAGATCAGCGCAAATCACGAGTTTGTTGCGCTGGCCGTAGAAACATTAGGCACGTGGTCGTCTGAGTCGTCTGACACAAAAAAAAATTTTCGACAGGTTTCAACTTGATTGGTTCTCGCCTCGGGGGATCCGAGAGCTGGCTTATACTTCGCTCAGAAGCTAAGGTCTGTATTACAGAACGATGCTCAGTCATCGATCGATGCTCAAGCAAAGATTTTATTCATAAAATGTGAGAGCAGAGATTTCATTCACTAATGAATGAAATCTCTGCTTGAGGACCGATCAATGACTGAGCATCGTTCTGTAATAAGGACCCTTATCTTCTAATTCAGCGAGGTAATGCTGCCAGTATTCTGGGAACCTTTCCACGCGATGGTGAGTTGGATAGCATATTTGTTTTGTAAATAATGTTTTATTAGTTGTAATTTTTATTTATAGAGTACCTGTACATGTTAGTGTTTATGTTGAATAAAATAACTCTCTCTTTATCAGTAACTTGAGAGCTGTCAAACTTTACTGCAGACGGGCTTCAAAATAGATAAATCATAATAACTGAACTGGAACACCAAAATCAAACGTAGGTATTATATTAGCTATCTGAGGAGACAGCAAGTGTATAATTTTATTCTTACATGTATGTCTCAAATTGTATTTTCAAAATTAAATAAACATTGACTGCTGATGAAACTCTTTTTAACCAACTTCCTTATTTCTGGTTATTTGAAGAAAATAAAAAGAAAGTCTACTAACTATTGAAAACAAAATTGTAAAACCCACATTAATTGTTTTGCATTCAAATTCATAATAATTATTCAGAAGCTTTAACTTAAATAATATTAGTGTTCGCGATTATTCAATCGATTTAATGTATTAAATAGCAACATGTACAGTTGTATAAAGCATTTGTACCGAATGCAACAGGAACAATCGAACACGAAAGCTCGATTGTTGCTTTTCATCTCTATTCTATATCTCAAATTTTTACCGTCAAACGTCAGTCAATATGACGGCGTCTAATCAATGAAAAATAAAATGACATTATGCGGTTTACGAGTTTTAGTATGAGTGCTATTTTCTTCACGATATTTTATTTTGTGTAATTATTACCTATGTAATGTCGTTATTCGATAACGCAATTTTCAATTCAACCCTTTACGAGGCTCTGTATCTTCAAATAGGGGATACTTTGTCTTTTGCAAAGGATTTCTTTGACTCGTGCGTGTCTTCCTTACCCGTTGAAAGTTTTCCCAAATCTATCGTGAATCTATCAGAACTATCATTTTACGAGGATTTCGCGGAGGTTTTCTATTTCAACGAGTTCCAATTTCTTCTACTGAAGACGTTCTTTTTGATCCTATTGTTTACTTTGCTATTGATTATCATTTCTTGGCGCGTATACGGAAAACGGATCTCTGAGCGGTTTATGAAACCAGGTGAGTCATTTGATAGTCATTGTTTATCTGCCTTGACCTAGAGTGAATGTGATGATTGTGTTGTTGCCTGCATTTATTACAAAAATATGCATATTAATGGTATTTCATAGATCTGTCACAGCAGTTGACTTTCAGTATAACATTGTAAAACAAATACCTCGAAATATGATACACGACTAACAAAAACAAAGAAAATCTATTTTCCCGATAACTTATCAACTTCTTATCATGACAGCAACATCAGCAACAATAGAACTTCTAAAGGAGAGTGTATCAAAACTAAAACTTCCTAAAGAGCACACACCGAGAATCTAAGATGGCAGATAAAATAAAGAAATTCTTCCAAAAGAAGAAAGCCGATGCCAAGTTCAAGGTGGCAGGTCCAGGGCATAAGCTGAGTGATGCTGCAATCGGGAATCAAAGCTCGAACTCTTCAAACAGAGAATATCAAGCACCGAAAAGGTCTGGATTGTCGGAAGAAAGTAAGGTGGCAGCAGAAGCAGCATTGGCAAGATTGACCCAAAAGAGAGAGAACCCTTCTTTTAATACTTCACTGGCTGCTATACAGGTATATTTTACTGGAATATAATCTCAGCAATTTTGATAGATTTCTAATCTCACCATTAATGTTTAAACTTAAAATTAATTATAGACCACCATTAAAAATGGTGCATTCTTATTCATGCGTTTGCAGTAATCCTTTCTGTGAAAGGTAATCTGGATGAGAGTGCTCTAAGCGATAAGACCAAGGCTCGGAAACCGGTTTATTTTTCAAACCGGTTTCAGCCGTTGACCCTAAACCGAAATGAGTTCCGGTTTAGGTTACCGGTTTTTAAACCGGTTAATCGCAAAACCGGTTTTTCAAAGAAACCGGTTTAAAGAACGAAATAAACCGGTTTACAGAGCGAAATTAACCGGTTAATTCCAAGTTTTACGTATGACTCACCGCTCGTTCGGTTTGTTTCGACTATGATCGGCCATTCTACCTCGCCTCTCGCCGGCTCAGACCTAAACAGCGTCTTGCATTTCCAAGCCTCCAGTGCTTTGCATGGACTCCACTAAAATTATCGTCATTTTTAATACGCTTTTATTAGCTTCAGACGTATGTATGTAACGGAAACTTTGAACATGATTTTGACCCCTTCAAAACGTCGGATTAACTCGAAATTTGGCATTCTTATTAAGAACGATTACAATTCAATATTTTAAACTGTTTGACCCGTTATCCTTACTAGGATAATCAGGATTAGCGATTTTTGTTTTCCTGATACGGAGTGTCTGCGTCAAGACCAATAAAGAATGCAATAAATGAAATGAATAGGTTACGACGTAATTCATAAATAAATAATAGTTTTAAAAACTAAAAAAGTACGCTTTAATAGAAAATCCAACTAAAAAATAGAAAATAAATTTGAATTATGAATAATATAAGAAAAAATGATGTTGATTGTAAAAAAAAGCATGGGGTGCATGGTAAATATTTTATGAACATATTATGACTATGACTTGACTATGACTTGACTATGACTTGACTATGACTTGCCTATGACTTGACTATGACTTGACTATGACTTGACTATGACTTGACTATGATTTGACTATGACTTGACTATGACTCGACGACTTCGACTATGACTTGACACATATTTGCGTGAAATATCATTAACTTGATAAATTATCAATTACTTGACACTGGCTAAATACACAAAAGTGTGGAGCAAAAACAGTTAAAAAAAAGCCTCATTTCGGTATTTTGAGGATGTATTATGGTAGATAATTTCACGCTGAATACAACGATACCCATAAGATTTTTTGTGAAAATAATCAGTTAAACCCTTTTTGTTCTCACCCCTTCAATTGTGTTCACAAACCTTCCTTCCCATTATCAACTGTTAAATTAAACCTTGCCAAAAAAAACCTTCAGAGGATGTATTTCAAAAACACCGCAACCCATATCTATTTATTTCGTATGATCTTTACAGATTCCAAATTTCAGTATGATACGGTAATTTTATTTTAAATTTCCAAACAAACATCAACAATTTTTTCAGTCCCTTTAAGTATTGAATTACAAAAAATAAAAATTACTATTTCTTCAATTTTTATATTTGTTTGTATGTGTTATGTTTCAAAACGATACGTCACGAAATGTAGGGTTTTTCATACAATCGTTTTTTACCCTTTTCACCCACTAAGGGGTTGAATTTTCAAAAATCATTTCTTATCACTCGCTTACGTCATAAAAGCCCACCAAATTTCAAGTTCATACGTCTAGCGATTTGAGATGTGCATTGTCTGTCATTCAGTAAGGACATGTGCCCCGGCCCCGTGCGTGGGCCGCAAGTGGCCCGCGTTGATGTCATCGTAGTTTATCATCACTACATAGTATAAAACATAGTTGCTTTCTGTGTCCTTATGTATGTTTAAATCTTTAAAACTACGCAACGGATTTTGATGCGGTTTTTTAATAGATAGAGTGATTGAAGAGGAAGGTTTATATGTATAATATCATGTAAAAATGTAAAAAGTAAATAATCACTATTCACTATCACCACATAGTATAAAACAAAGTCGCTTTCTCTGTCCCTATGTATGCTTAAATCTTTAAAACTACGCAACGGATTTTGATGCGGTTTTTTTAATAGATAGAGTGATTAAAGAAGAAGGTTTATTTGTGTACATGTAAAAATGTAAAAAGTAAATAATCACTATTCATCATCACTACTACCACTAGTACCTATAAAACAAAGTTGTTTTCTCTGTCTCTATGTATGCTTAAATCTTTAAAACTACGCAACGGATTTTGATGCGGTTTTTTTAATAGATAGAGTGGTGGCATGTAAAAATGTAAAAAGTAAATAAGTAAAAATGTAGTGTATGAATTTAGATATTCCAAAGATAGCAGAAAATCTTCATGGTTTAGAGAAAGAAGGATTGTTTTACTCTAAATTTAACGCGTGCGGGCCACGGGCAGTAATGAATGAATCAAAACTACTGGATCGATTTTAATCATTTTTTCAGTGAATGACATACGCTATACATTTTATACCCGTGCGAAGCCGGAGCGGGCCGCTAGTTTAAAATAAAAGGTGTATTTGTATTGGTACAAGCAAAAAAAAATTTGTATGGTGGCCATCTTTAAAAATGGCGGAATCTAATTTTTTTTTTCAAATATGCAATCGGTGGCCTCAAAACCCCCCGATGCAAAAAATCAGTCGGATCGGATCTACTTTCAAAATGGCCGCCATCTTGAATCCACCATCTTGGATTTTCATGACCACCATCGGAAAGCCCCCATCATCCCCTATGACACTTGGTCGAGCACTCCCCACCTAACTCTCGATTTATAATAGTTTCCATTTTGTATGGAATTTTATGTTTTTTGTATCGCAACCCTATTTTTTTTTTATTTTTCTAAAAACGTCCCAGGGTTTCCTCTAACTTTAGTTCAAACAGGATATCCATCCAACTTTTGGTTTCCGAGATCCGTTGAGCAGTTCCATCTTAGAGACGACTTTCTGGTAATGTCAGATTTTTCTGGTACTCACGTGACCAGTCATCATCCAACCCCATACTTGGTTTTTACCCACCACGCCTGACGGCCGAGATCAATTGAAGGGTTGAGAATAAAAAGGGTTTAACTGTCAAATTGATAGTTTCGAGAAAATTGACTTTAAACTTCAACGGCCTCATTTTAGTGTAGAGTGCGTATTAAGTAATAGAAAAGGTTTATGTAAGTTTCAGTTGCTTGAAAATGTAATAATTCTATTTTAAAATACAAAATATAGTACTAGTTCGTACAATTACTATAAAAATATAATAGAATATAATAAATATAATAATATTTTTATGTTAAGCGAACTGCATTCCTGTGTCAGATAAACCGTTTTTAGACTCTCGAGAATCGACAATTTCGAGATTTAAGCCTCTTTTCGGTATTTTGAGAATGTATTATTGTAGATAATTTCACGCTGAATCCAACGATACCCATAAGTCATTTTGTGAAAAAAATCAGTTAAACCCTTTTTGTTCTCACCCCTTCAATTATGTCAAAATACAATTATTAACAGTTATCGCATCAGCCGCAAACGTTGGTCGCCTGTCGGCCATAGCATAACGTAGCCGCGCGTCTGAGTTAAACCGGTTTATTTGAGTTTGGGAGCTTTAAAATTTCGCTCTTCGTAGAAACCGGTAACCGAAATAATTTTGTTCCGACAAGAACTGTTCTTTCATTAACCGGTTAATAAAAGAACGAAATGTAAACCGGTTTAAAAACGTTATTAACCGGTTAATATTAACCGGTTCCGAGCCCTGGATAAGACTATCCATTGTTACACTTTTATAAAAATTTGTTTATTTAGTTACATTGTTTTTGTTAGTTAATTTAATGAATAAATAAATAACGCCCAACAATCACATATATAGATCCTGGACCCTAACTAGGATTCCCTGTATTTAGTGACCCAGGGACTACAAGAACCCACGGTCCCACAATACTCATTTTTCCGTGCACAAATACTTGTCCTGTCTTGGGAATCGAACCTGCCACCTCTGAGCTATGATGGTTAATTAATAGCTTAACAGCTTTATTGGATGATGCTTGACTCAATAATTGCAGGCGCAAGTGAGAAAAGAGCTTGAGAGTGAGAAAGCAACAACATCGGTTGAGTTAGAGAGGACCAACAGTGTTGAGCGAGAGGTGAGCGAGACAGAATATGATGTCCCAAAGAACTATGCAGTTTCTGGGGTATTCTTCAAGTGAGTAGTTAATACCTACTAATATTATTATGCAAAATTTTAAGCATTTTTATGCATCTCTAACCATAGTAAATTGAGCGAGGAGATCTGCGGAGAACAAAAATTTTCTCCTTTATAGCTCTTAGAATTGATAAGTTGAAATGGCAATGGGCAAGCCACATCTTTACCACATTTTTAGCATGTTATGCTTAAAACCAGCTTTTCAAAATAAAAGTGCTCATCTCAAAGACCACTCAAGATGTTTTTCAACCTCATCTAATTTACGCAGGTGCCCACTCATAAGCAATGATATTCTGCCGCGAGATGAATGGAAGCGGAACATAAAGACATTCCTGTATGAACAGTTGGAGGAAGAGAGAGGGTTGACAGCCTGTCTCATTATACAGTCATGTAATGGTAATAGAGAAAAGGTACTGTATTTTTTAAGTTTTTAAATTGTGTGTGACACAGTCGTGGCTTGTGCATCTTTCAATCCTATACACCATAAAGAATCGTTACGTCGACGAATCACGAAATTCTAGAACAATGGCCATCCACCAAACCGCACTTGGCCAGAGTGTATTATGGTCTTCAATGTGACCTTATAAGAAAGATTATGTTCCAGCAGCAAAATGGAATGAACTGCTGAAACTGATTCTTATTACAGATAAATTAATTTGACTACATTTCGTTGATAAAGTCTGATCACAAGATCAAAAAAACACTACTTTTCAAAGCCCAGTGTGACGTGATGAATCAATATAGTGTAAATAGAAAGAATAAGAACTGTACTACAATTTAACAATTACATTTTACAATTTAAAAATACAATTCAACTAAGCATTTTGGTTTTCCAAAATAAAATAGTACAATGACACAAAATAATTGTTTGTCAACATAGTGCCAAATTTTCAATGTTAACAACAGTTTATTTCGATTTAGTCAAAATGTGATACATATCACCGGGTGTTTTTTTAAAATTTAATATGCCTAATTTATGGATAAAGTAATCCACAAAAAATGGCTGTCTGTAAAGTCGGTTTACGGACGATAATTTTACGTGATAACATCATAAAAAAACACTTATGCCGATTGTGCCTCTCTATCGCTTGTTCCGCGCTCTCGCTTGCACGCTCGGCTCAGGCGGAACGTAACAAATTTTTTTGTGCGTGCAGCCAGAGTTCATCGATTTACGTCAAAAAAAGCTCAATATTAACAAAGTTTCAAGCGCGGACCCAGTTTGACATCAAATAATAACTGCGATTTTTAAACTTTAAACAAAGCCATGTAGAGACCTCAAAAACAAATTATCATATTTCAGATTGAGGCCTGTGTGGATACTCTGTGCAAATATTTAGAGAATATAGTAGCACATCCAAATGAAGAAAAATATATGAAGATCAGAATGTCTAACAGGTAAAAATACTGTTATCTTTTAAGTTTTATTATTAGTATGTTGATTAACTCCTCGTTATATAATTTAGGGGTTGTTAATAATCTTATTTTCTGTCGTTATTGATAAGACCCCTAATTTTCAGACATCATGGTTGTTAATAAGACTCCTCATTTTCCAACGTCGTTAATAAGATCCTTTTCTGACGTCATTGTTAATAAAACTCTACATTTTCTCACGTCGTTATAATACCCTTAATTTGCGGAGTCCTTGTTAAATAGATTCCTCACTGTCCGGCGTCGTTGCTAATAAGACCCCACGTTTTCCGACGTCGTTAATAAGACCCTTAATTTTTTTACTTCGGGTGTTAAAGTCTTGATTCCATTTCAGAGTATTCACAGAGAAGGTCCAACCTCTAGAAGGGACGATGGAATTATTACAAGCGGCGGGATTTGTGCAAAAAAGCATGACCAATCCGGATGGAGTGGAAGAAGATTACTTGGTATTTCAGAAGGAAAATGTACCTTCTATGGAGACTTTAGATGTAAGTTCTATGCTAATTATGAAATAATATAGACTTAATAGTATAGGTACAGAAGATTCAAAGTCAAAGACGTTTAAATAAGTAGCGACTCTTGCTACAACGCAATAGAGTGGAATTTAGCTTGAATTGCTCTGGCAGTCTAAAATTATTTATTAGTTTCATAAAGCGAGTCTGTCTCAGCGGTAGCCCGTGCGAAACATTACCAATTACTAGACTGTGAGATCATTTCCTCAGTAATTCCACTAGCTACAATTCTCATCAAACTGGACCACTACTGCTTGGCGGCAGAATAACTGGCAAAACGGCGGTACTTACCTAAACAACCTTACAAAAAAGACTTGCCACTTAGTAAAAAGTTTCCTTGTCACCGTTTTAGCCCTGGGACTCTATTATTAATTTGTGATTGTAGATAAATGAACATGGCAGGTGAAAATATTCCCAGATCTACCACATGTATTGGGTAGCAACTAAATCAATGCCTCTGTGGTGTGGTAGTTGAGTAGGTTGGCGCATAGCCCGCAGGCGGCGGGTTCTATTCCCGTGCAGGACAAGTATTTGTGCAAAGAAAAAAAGCGCAAGTACTTGTTGTGTCTGGTTGTTTTGGCACCATGGGCCTCGTAGTTCGTGGATCCCTAGTTACAAGCAACAAGTTAGGGTCCAGGGCCTAAGTACGTGATCGTTGGTCGTTATTATTATTTTCATTATTATGTAACTTCGTCCGTAGACGTTAATAGACGCACTCCGCTCTGCTAGTCCGGTGCAGTTGCAACTAGACCGCAACTTGCAAGTGTTGCTGCCGTCACAGGCTGCCAGCAAACTGGCGCTGCCTCCCGACTTCTACGCGCTATCGCCGGCTGAACTCAAAAGGGAGGCACAGTTGAGGTGTGGCAAATTTATTTAATTTTAATAGTTAGTTCAAACTCAAAGTCAAAAGATTATTGCAAATAGGCTATTTTTAGCACTTTTACAAGTCAAAATTCTAACAATTCCAACAGCTAATATGTTTAATTGATACAATTTATGGTTTATCAAAACTTATCAAAATAAAATGAATTGGAAATTTGACAAATCTAAATGCTTGCATGTCGTAACGATGGAAATAGAGAGACTATATACATTAGAATTAGACCACATTTTTTGTATTACCTTGTAACGTACCCTCCCCCCCCCCTAAAGAAAGACCCCTAACCCGGCATACTGCGAGCCTAAGTTTAATGCCTAAGCTATTTGATGTATAAAGTCTATTAAAGTATATAAACGTTAGAGGTGTTGTAGATGGTTTGATGTAAATATATGGTAGGACATTGTGATTTTGTAATAAAATTAAAATTGTTTAATTGTTAAAATTATATTAGGTAGGTACTCAAAATTAAGTTATTTTACTAAGTACCTACATAAAATTACAAAGTGCTTATTGTCAAATAATATATAGCAAGCCCATTATAATATATGACTGAAAAAAAATAAGTTCACTCTCTCACTACTGGTGCAATCAATCCAGCACAATCCAGAACAGTTAGTTGACAGGTCCTCGATAGCTCAGTTGCCGTTAACCCTCGTAGTAAAAACTTTTATGCCTTTCACATATAAAGCTTCTTTTAACTATGTAATCGAGATAATATTTTTTTTTTCTTTTTAATTGTGTCAGTAACTTCAATCACAATAATATTATAAAGGCGAAAGTTTGTATGAGTCTATGTGTGTTTGTGTGTATGTCTCTATGTGTGTATGTTTGTTACTCCTTCACGCTCAAACGGCTCAATGGATTTGGATGAAATTCGGTACCAAGATAGCTTATACACTGAATTAACATATAGACTACATTTTATCCCGGAAAATTGAAATTTTCCTTTGGGATGAGCAAATTATTAAAATACTTTTTATCCGCGGGTGAAACCGCGGGGTGCAACTAGTAAGAATATATTGCTTGCTAATACTTTAAAAATACACATTGGTAAAAATTCCATTTAATTTTTTTGCTCCTTTTTTCCCACATATTACTACAACCCTGCCTTTCGAGCTGTAGGATTCCCACTTAGGACAAACATATGTGTGATGAACATTGATGTTTGTTCTGTATCTGGGTGTTGTATAGTATTATAAATATATATTTACAAACAAGAAGTATCTAAGTATTGTATATTATCTGGTTTCCCATAGTAAAAGCTTTGCTTATTTGATTACTATTATTTATTTTTAATGAACTTTATTAGACTTTTCTCTGTCTCCTAGTTTTAGAACCTATTCAATGCAAACAAACAATCAAATATTTCCTCCTTATAAAATTAGGTTAGACTATGAAGGACAAAGAACTGACGTCACTGCGTGATTTAGCTCTTTCTATTCCTGTATTTTAATATGTCTTTTTTTTGAGTTATTGAATTTTTGTATTCACGAGTCTATATTTTCGAGGAATATTGTTTATTGTTGCAATAAAAATATAGCATTGAAATAGCCTATTAAATACAACCAAATGCCTTTTTTCGAAGTCTGTTGAAAATCAACCATCTATGAAAAATATTATTTATTTTTCAGAGCCGAAGCGTTAGAGAAAAGCCAACTGCTGAGAACGAAAGCAATGCGTGAGAAGGACGAGCTCAGAGAAATGAGGAAATACAAGTTTGCTATCATCAGAGTGCGCTTTCCCGATGGAATACTGCTGCAGGTGAGGTCTTATTCAACGCAGCTTCGCCCGCGGCGTGGCCTATGGGAAAATAATTCAACCACCCACTTCACCCTCTTAAGGGTGGAATTTCGAAAAATCCTTTCTTAGCGGATGCCTACGTCATAATATCTACCTGCATGCCAAATTTCAGCCCGATCCGTCCACCATTATGTCTAAGTGCAGTGAGAGTGGGACAAAAATGCATACTTTTTTATGTATATTACATACCTTAAAGTATTTCGAACTTTTTATTTTATTTAAAACGGTTTTCTTTCAGGTTGATAACTAAAAAAAATATTATTAAAAGATTTTCTATTCCAGGGCACTTTCTCAGTTTACGAACGCTACAATGAGATTCACGAATTCGTGCGAGAAAATCTCGAACACGACTTACCTTTCGTTCTCAACACGCCGACCAGCCACAAACTGAATATCGATGAGGACGCGAATACAACCCTTATTGATCTTCGACTCGTACCGGCAACAGTGCTCACTTTCGCATGGCACCCGTCGGTTATAGAGGAGATTAGTAATAGTCCAAATAAGGATGTTTACTTAAAGCCTGAGGTTATGATTTTGGTGCGGGAGTTGTAGTTTAGTTTCATTATAATGTTAGTGATGATGATGATAGAGTGATGTGATAGTGATGATGATGAATAATACGGTATGGAATTGGGAATAGCTTTTAAAATGCTTATAATACACACATATAAACACACGAGCTTCTGCCCACAGCTTCGCCCGCGGAGTGGCCTATGGGAAAATAATTTAACCACCCATATCACCCTCTTAAGGGTGGAATTTCGAAAAATCCTTTCTTAGCGGATGCCTACGTCATAACATCTACCTGCATGCAAAATTTCAGCCCGGTCCGTCCTGTGGTTTGGGCTGTGCGTTGATAAATCACTATGTCAGTCACCTTTGAGTTTTATATATATAGATTACTGTTCCTTTTCGCCATATGTGTATGGAGATGTTTAACGAATTATTTTTCTATCTATGTATAAAAATCACATGGTTATATAATATCTTTTTAATGGCAGAATCTTTAATTATTAATAATAACTCTATCTTTTGAGTAGGATTTATTTGTCGGATGAAAAGATCATTTCTATCCTAAATCAAATTATGTCTGGAAATAATCGATACAAATGAGCTTACAGATAATATATACAACTAAATAATGCGCTACTAAATAATGGTCTAGTGAAATTTTTTACTGTTTTTTTTTTACTTTAGTCTTACGTAAATAATACTTGTTTTTTCCTATCAAAAAGCATTTTTTTTACTTATTTATACCATATTTATTTCAAGTCAGTTAATATTTATTAACTTTGAATAGTTACACCGATAAAAAAAATACATGATGGTTTTTAATTTATGTCATATGTCTGTCTGGACTAAAGTTTGATAGCTCTTTAAGTTCGCACTTATCTCGATAAATTTGTTGAATTTTGGGTACGAAAATTACAAAATCTTAATATAGATTAAGTTCAACATGCGCCCCACAGTCTATCAGACATATGTAGAGTTGTAAAATTGTAGACATTTTGCAGAAAGTATGTTTCCCTGTCTATCAGATTTCTGTAAAGCCATAAAATAGTATTCCATTTCTAGAAAGTACACACAATCTATTAGATGTATGTAAAGTTATAAAATGGTACGACATTTTGCAGAAAGTACATGCTTCCCAGTCTATCAGGTTTCTGTAAAGCTATAAAATAGTAGGCAATTTCGATAAAATAAATGCACCCCACAGTCTATCAGAATATATGTAAAGTTACAAAATTGTAGACATTTTGCAGAAAGTCTGCATTCAATAAATGATTACAGTTTACAGCTATTTCATAATTTTATTTGTGATATTCTTGTGCTATTAAGACTGGTATTAAGCGATAGAATCGCTCGATTGTGTTTTTATATGTGGTTCTACTACATAATAGGTCTTTACCTATGAAATTGCCGTATTGCAGTACAGACTTTTTCAAACAAAAAAAAGTTTTGATTGGCTATGAATTCTAAATTCAAATTAATTTTGTTTTAAAAATATGACATTCTATTTACAATATAAGTCTTTTGTTTATTGATTAGCGTTGTATTTTCATTACATTTCAACATTTTTCCTCATAATGGATACTTTGAAATTTCGTGTAATTATGGAATATGAGTTCCGTCGTGGCACCAACGCGGCACAAACGACACGTAACATCAACGACGTTTACGGAGAGAACTGTACAAACGAACGTACAACCCGTTATTGGTTTGCTCGGTTCCGTTCTGGGAATTTTGACTTGAAAAATGAACCTCGTGGTCGTCCGGAAACTTTGGTCAACAATGATGAATTAAAGGCGATTGTGGAAGCTGATGAATCTCAATCTACAGCTGAGCTGGCAGCAGCTTTTGATGTTAGCATCAAAACAATATTGGTCCATTTGCGACAGATTGGCAAGATAAAAAAGCTTGATAGATGGGTGCCCCACGAACTTAACGATCGCCAGCGCAACGTACGCGTCGAGACTTGCCTTGCGCTGCTTAACAGGCACAGAAATGAAGGAATTTTGAACCGAATTGTTACGTGCGACGAAAAATGGATTCTTTTTGACAATCGAAAGCGCTCAGCAAGTTGGTTAGATCCTGGTTCGGTACCAAAGCAATGTGCAAAACGAAAAATGACCCCTAGAAAGGTGATGGTCACAGTTTGGTGGTCTAGTGCTGGTGTGATTCATCATAGCTTTTTACAAAACGGCGAGAGCATTACTGCAGATGTGTACATTGAAGAACTGACCACTATGATGGCGAAACTCGCACGTCTGCAACCAGCTTTGGTCAATATATTATGTTAATGTCCGTCTGCGCGAAAGTTTCACAGCTCTTAAGTTCGCACTTATATCTTTTTTATGTTAAGGAATGACATGACGAGCCAACCGTTCGCCACTAGACGTTAAGCAACTACCCATTTCAGTTGCCACTCGGATTTCTAGTTTCGTTTCCCGTGACACAACTGCGCACGTCATCCAGAGACACCAGCACCATCAAGTAATAAGATTACTTGACTGTGAGATCAGGTCATAGTCTCATTTGCCCAGTAATTTCACTAGCTACATTGCCCTTCAAACCGGAACACAGCAGTGCTTGTACACTACTGCTTGGCGGCAGATTAACTGGCAAAGCGGTGGTACCTACCTAGACGAGCTCCGCAGAAAAGTCTTACCACCTAGGTCCGGGTTATTATTCCCTTTGTCCCAATAGTGAGGAGTAAAGGATAAATAAAAAATGTATGGCCTACTATTGAATATGATGTATTATTATAAGTGCGACAAGTTGGTACGTCATATGGATAATTGCGAACTCAGGGGCTGTCAAAGTTTAGTCACTGATAATATAAATACTATACTCGTGCTTCAATGCAGACGGCCATAAGAGTATTTTGATATTTCATGCCAATAATGGATAAATTAACTATTGCTTGCTATGCATGAATAACGAATTTACAATAATCAACTATTTATTATCTTGAATTTTAGCTTTTTATTAAATAGGGGCGGTCCATAAATTACGTCACACGTTAAGGAGTCGACAAAGTTGGGGGGGGCACAAATGTGAGCAGCTGTGACAAGGACGGGGGAGGGGTCAAAAAATAATGAAATTCATGTGACGTCATTTAAGGATGACCCCATACTGCGATCGGCAACTTTTTTTTAATCATGAAAATTTATACATTGCGTTCAAAATCTTATTTCATGATCAAAGGTTTATGCTTTCAAAATATTTATTTCTAAATATATCGATGTACGATTAATAAAATCAATATACTGCATTTTAACGCTTATGTACACTGTATAATAGTTAATTTCACAGATTGACTTCGCTCGAAACGTGTTTTATTGTACTGCCTATTTATGCTTAGATAAAGCACATATTTGCTTATTTAAAATAAACTTAATAGCGTTATTATTCCGTATATGAAGCTAATGGTGTCGATTCTGTGTCGCATACTCTAAAGCTAAACGAAATTAACATTTCCGTCATTTTCATTTCCCCTTTATCAGAAGAGTACCGCCATACAAGTTTACTTTAGTTTTAGAGAATGCGATACAGAATCGACGCCACTTACTTACGCGTGCACTTACGCGTGTTTGGTTCGGAAACGTTTTTTGTCACGCGTGAAATTAATACAAATATACATATAAAATAATACAAAATCAGTTCACGAAGCGAACATGGGCGAGTGAACGAACACTCGGAAATAAATATTATTGAAATTATTTTTATGTAAACCGAGCCTTATAATAACCGTTCAATTTAAGGATGTTTTTAATTTATTTTAAATGTAATAAAACGTTTATGTATATTGAGATGTTCCAATAAAACAAGCAATGTTAATTTTTACGTTTTATTTGAATTAAACAATTATTTATTTTAATTATTTACATTACTTATGTAAACATTTTAGGTAGGCAACGCATTGGCAGCGTCCCCGGTGTTGCAAGAGACTATAGGCGAAAATAACTGCTTACCATCAGGCGGGCCGTCAGCTTGTTTGTCTTTGTTATAAAAAATAAACATTTCCAGTCCCGCTGACAACAGCCGGAATGCGTCTACTGCAAACGCGGGCCTTCCCCTTAAAACGAAACTGAACGCTTATCATAGGGAGGGTTCGCCATAAGACAGCCTCTGTGGTGTGGTGGTTGAGCAGGTCGGCTCATAGCCCGGCAGCGGGTTCGATTCCCGTGGTAGGACGAGTATTTGTGCACAAAAAAAAGCGCTAATACTTATGAGTCTGGGTGTTGTGGGACCATGGTCCTCGTAGTCCCTGGCTCCCTAGATACAGGGAATCATAGTTAGGATCCAGGATCTATGTATGTGATCGTTGAGCGATCGAGGCGGCTTGGTGATCGCAGATTTTATTGTTCCGAGAATACTCATATTCGCTAATAATAAGCTCATTCGCTAGATATTCCCTTAGCCTAGCTTTTACGGCACCCACGGAAAGTGTACGGGAGTGTCCTATTCTCGCAAACTTTGTTGAAAAAGACATTGGGAATATTTTGACATAACGGAATAATTTTAGCTTTTGTATGTGAGTGTGAAGTTTTTTGGATCGAGTGTGGTAAATGCATTAATCGGTCAGAGGCCGTTTGACTTCATTTTACTTGATGTTAAGTGTCAATACATCAACTGACTTGAGAGAGATGTTGTTATCATTAAAACAAAGAAATTAATACTTTATCCCTCCTTACAACTCACTGGATTGCCCAATGGCCATCTTCTAATATCGTTGTAAATAAACATTAAGTGTGATTTACACTTTAAAATCTATTCAGAGACTTATTATTAATAAAGTCCAGCTTTAATGGAAACAACATTATGCATAGAAGTAATTGAAAGGGGAATATGAGATGTCTCCAAATCGCTTATTCATAAACTGGCTACGTCACGCTTTTATCTCTCAAGACGATCACTTTCTCTCCCATTGTGTGCGTTGCACCTAAACTAAGCGAACCACTATCGAGAATCTAGTAATTTTATCTCTTTATTTACATATACGACAGGCCCGATAGCTCAGTTGGTAGTACCCCTGCCTTCTGAACTGTGGGTTGTGGGTTCAATTCCCAACCACGACAAACATTTGTGTGATGAACATAAGTGTTTGTTCTCTATCTGGGTGTTATATTGTATTCTATGTATGTATTTACAAACAAAAAGTATCTAAGTATTGTATCAGTTATCTGGTTCCCATAGTACAAGCTTTACTTAGTTTGGGGCTAGATGGCGCTGTGTAAAATGTCCACTATTATTATTATATAGGAATAAGCAATCTTTCATCGTTTATCCATCTTGAACGATTTGATTCTCAGTTTCTTCGACATCAGTAGCAGGTGGATCAATTGGAAAGCCGTTGTCTAAAGTGACACTCTTCGTACAATCTTGTGTCTTGTAAATACCAATGAGTCGGTTGCAAGCTTCGAACATGTTGTAACGAAGCGAAATTATTATGAACTGAGCGTTACGAGTGCGTTCCTGAAAAAAAAGGAAAGGTCTTAGAATATTTCGGCACAATTACTGTCCGCCATCAATATAATAATAATAAATCTTTTCTTATTTTTTTTTTTTTAAGTTTTCGTTTAAAACAGCGGTCATTCATAAAACTTATGACTAATAGTAGTAGCAAAGCACATTAAGGGGGAGTCAACGAAGTTTGACATTCTGTGATAAGGGGAGGAGTCCCAAATTTTGAGAAATTGCATTTTTTCAATATATAATGTTTTATACAACACTACATTTTAAATTGCATTAATTCCTTAATGTAAAATTGCAGAATGTGTGGCATCACACTAGGTAGAGGAGAGGATCTCCCAAACCCCTCCCATGTCACATCTGTGACAAGGATGGGGGAGTGGTCAAAAATCATAAAATTCATGTGACATAATTTATGGATAGCCCCTTAATGACCATTTGGAGTAATTTGTTTTATTAATTCCAAAAACTTTTAGTGCAACGCACAATTGCGTCTTGTGTGATTAACAAAGGCGTTTGTTCTGTCTGGGTGTTATATTGTATTCTATGTATGCATTTACAAACAAAAAAAGGAAATTGTTGCTGACGACTAGGCGAAAATAATAAACAATAAAGTGCGAAATATAAAGCGACAAACGTGGCGAAATAAAAAAAATATATTGAAAACTAGTTGCGCCCCGCGTTTTCTCCCGCGGATAAAAAGTATTTTAATTATTTGCTCATCCCACGAGAAAATTTCACTTCTCCTGGATAAAATGTAGCCTATATATTAATCCAGTGTATAAGCTATCTTGGTACCGAGTTTCATCCAAATCCATTCAGCCGTTTGAGCGTGAAGGAGTAACAAACATACATACATACACACAAACACACATACAAACTTTCGCCTTTATAATATTAGTGTGATTAATAATTTTACATAGCAAACCAAACAGACGTTTTCTCCTTGTCAAAACTTTCCTAAAACTAAATCTAAAAACCAACCACAAAGAGGTCTTACGCTATAACCTCCGTGTCGCTTACACTCCCCATATAATTAGCAACACTCCCCATATAATTAGCGACACTCAACATACAATTAGCGACACTCCCCATATAATTAGGCGACACTCCCCATATAATTAGCGACACTCCCCGTATAATTAGGCGACACTCCCCATATAATTAGGCGACACTCCCCATATAATTAGGCGATAATTACCTTGATATAATTAGCGACAATGGATACGTTTTTAAAGTCGAGAGCGGCGTCAATTTCATCCATCACATACAAGGGGGTAGGTTTGTAGTAGTGCAGCGCGAACACCAACGCGAGGGATGATAGGGTCTTTTCACCCCCGGAGAGATTTGAAATGTTCTTCCACGATTTATTTGGGGGGCGTACACTGTAATAGATATGTATGTATCACTGTATGTAATATACATTACACAGAAACAATTATCCATGCTAATGACATAATTAACAATTTCTTCAAAATACGGAGGGCAATGACATCTGTAACACAGTTTTATTACTAACTCAGATGCCATTAGTCTAAACTGCAATTTTTTTCAGTCTAAAATTATTTATTACATCTTAATTTACAAGTAACTTTTGAACCAATAACAAAAATTGTAACTAAAAAGAAAAAAAAGAAATTTTATGTCAAAATTAAAATAAAATATAGTTATACACTATGGTACGAGTTATGCATTATAAGCTACCCACATAAAAAAAATACATAAAATATATAACAGCTGTAAATCAGAAAAAAGGTGTCCAAACGCAATGCACAATGCAATGGCACAACATTGCTACTTATAGCAATGTTAAGCAATGTTGCTATAGCAATGTTGTATCTACGAATCGAAATAAAATATACAGGACAGGAAAGTTTTTGAACTTTTAAATAAAATGTAAGCGAATTTTGGTGATAGAATCAACACCATAATATTGAAACAATAAATTACACAAAATGAGAAAAATGGCATGTTCAAGAATCACGAAATTCGAGGACACGTTACCTCCACCAACCCGCACTTGGCCTTGCAGTATGGCCTACGCTCTCATCGTGAGAAAAAGCTTGTGTCCCAGCAGTGGGAAAATCTGCTGATTAATGTACCTGAAAGTGACCCCTTCCGTGAAAGGATCCATAGAGTCGACGAGCTCTAACTCTGCGTCACCGCCCAAAGTTATCATTTGATACATCTCTTTAAGTTTGGCTGTTATTGTGTTGAAACCTGGAACAAAGTCATTATTTAAGGTGATAATTGAAGGGGTGGTTTAACTGATCTTTTTCACAACATGACTTATGGGTATCGTTGGATTCAGCGTAAAATTATCTACAATAATACATTCTCAAAATACCGAAATGAGGCTTAAATCTCGAGATTTTGTGTCTAAAAACGAGGAATACAGTTTGCTTAGCATAAAAACATTATTATATTTATTTTATTATATTATATTTTTACAGTAATTGTATGAATTAGTACTATATTTAGTATTTTAAAATAGAATTAATAAATTTTCAAGCAACTGAAACTTACATACACCTTTTCTATTACTTTATACTAAGCACTCTACATTAAAATGAAGCCGTTGACGTTTTAAGTAAATTTTCTCGAAACTATGACTTTGACGGTTAAACCCTTTTTATTCTCAATCCTTCAATTGTCAAAAAAATAACAAACATACACATATACACGCATAAATAAATATAATACGCATACCACTATTTTTACTTGGCTAGCATGCTACACCTTCGATCGCATCGTCACTTTCCATCAGGTGAAAGCGTGGTCAAATGCTAGACAAGTTTGAAGTAAAAAAAACCGCCCGTCCGATGGAATGCGGTAGCCGTCGCCAATTAAAAGTTATGGTATAGGTAACTGTGAATACATTATAAAGATTATATGTACCGTATAAATCTAATATGCTGAATCATTTAGATTTCTATGAGACGTACGCTCACAATCGTTGCTGGAAAATAATACGAGCTGAATATTGCTTACCACAAGCAATATTCCGTAATGTGAGCTGAATATTGCTTACCACAATCAATATACAGTAATGTGAGCTGAATATTGCTTACACAAGCAATATTCGGTAATGTGAGCTGAATATTGCTTACCATAAGAAATATTCAATAATGCGAACTAAAATTAAAGACTGAAAGAAGGAAAGAACATTTTTGGGCGCATCTTTATTGTTCTACGAAACGCTTAGTGCGGGTTGAAGAAATTAAACCATGTATGAATGCCGCGTTTCTGTGCGTCTTGTAGTCCAATAAATAAATAAATATGTGTGAACATTTCACACAGCGCCATCTAGCCCCAAACTAAGCAGCCTGTACTATGGGAACTGATACAATACTTAGAAACTTTTTGCTTGTAAATACATACATAGAATACAATGCCATACCCAGACACAGAACAAACATCGATATTCATCACACAAATGTTAGTCCTGGGTGGGAATCGAACCCACAACCCACAGTTCAGAAGGCAGGGTTACTACCAACTGAGCTATCGGGCCAGTCATAATATGATTGTTATTTAATTATTTTCTCACCTTTTTTAAACTCTTCTTCCCTTCTCTTCGCAAAATCATCTCTGAAAGCTCGGATTCTATTGCGTTCCGCCGTAACCGTCTCCAAATCTTGCACTCGGTTCATATAGTTCTCCTCTGCGGCTTTGTAATCCTGTAGAAGAAATCAGTTTTTATTTAAATGTACGCTAATGACGTGGCGTGTTAATTGTCCGCCTGGTGTTAAGCGACATCGCCGCCTATAACAGCCTGCCTGACAGCCTCTGTGGTGTGATGGTTTAGCAGGTTGGCTCCTAACTCGGAGGAGGCGGGTTCGATTCCCGCGACAGGATAAGTATTTGTACACAGAAAAAAAGCGCAAATACTTGTTCTGAGTCTGCGAGTTGTGGGACCATGGTCCTCGTAGTTCCTGTGTCCCTCTACACAGGGAATCCTAGTAAGGGTCCAGGGACTATTAATAAAAAAAAAATCAGTAGCAGAGTCAAACTCCAAAATATAGTTTCGCGTGACACTGCATTGCACACTTCATCATGTCCTGACACGTCAGCTAGGCGATCACGTATCTTGATTGCAACATCTAGAAACACAAATTTGTATAGATTTGACAGTTTCAATACGCAGTTTATTTGCATAGTTAGTATGGAATTGTTTAAAATTAGGAATGCAATTTCTTATGTTGCATTGCAATCAATATTCCGTGATCACACCCCAGCTAGTCTAGTAATCTTATTATTAGACTGTAATGTTATTAATAGACTGTAATGTTATTACTAGACTGTAATGTTATTACTAGACTGTAATGTTATTACTAGACTGTAATGTTATTACTAGACTGTAATGTTATTACTAGACTGTAATGTTATTACTAGACTGTAATGTTATTACTAGACTGTAATTTTATTACTAGACTGTAAGATCATCTGTCTCAATTGGCCAGCCATTTCACTAGCAACAGTATCCTTCAAACCAGTAGTCCTTGCAAAATACTGCTTGGCGGGAGAATAACAGACAAAGCGATGGTACCTACAGTGACGAACTTTGCAGAAAAGTCCTAACACTTGGTAAAAAGTTTTGTTGTTACTGTTTTAGCCCTGGGACTATTAAATTAGGGATATTAGATAAATAAGTGTGGCAGTTGAAAATCTTAACACACCTGTATATCCCTAAGGTTGGCCTTCTGATCTCCAACCCTCGACTTCAGGGAGTCTAGCTTCTTCCTCAGTTCATCCAGGTCTGATTCTTCCAGTTCCTCATCGGTGTATATCTTCAGAGGTTCAAGCTTCTCCAGGTTTGGTACGTCTTCAACTCCTGGGTCTTCGTATTTTAACTCTTCTAACTGTCGGAGAGATATTTTATAATAACAATAATCACAATAATAATAAATAAATTTATTTGTTCACATAAAATAAAGCACACAGAATTATACATCTATAGGCTGACGGGTTGTGCGTAGGTTGCAACCTATATAACTATAGGCTTTCAGCATGCGCACCGCGCCTTGTCCGGAGCAAGATAGATCCGTAGTACACTGAGCGCTCCCTTTATATAGCCAGATGGGTGGGGAAGCGATGACAGTTGCCGGTGTTGCCACTGTAATAAATTTAAATGCCACCACAGGGTAAATTAAGGTACTGCCCGCTGCGCATAGAGTTTATAACTGGATGTTGCCGCCGTCACATCCAAGAATATTATTTACGATAGAAGCTAATAACGAAAATAAGGTCTTTAAGATCGTTTTTAGATTACACATCTGCACTAAAATAAATACAGTAATGCCAATCTGTACTGAATTCTATTAAAATACAACATAGCTAAGCAAAAACTTTGCCCCGGGTTCTCGTATACGTTTGTTTTCCACTTCGCAAACAAAATCCTCAACGCTTATTGGTTGCCTGTTGATCGTCGGCTATCTCAACCAATGAGCGTACAGTATTTGGCATGTTGACTTGACACAACTTTGACGAGAAACTTAGGACTAGGGATATAAGTGCGAACTTGTACAGACGGCAATGCTTACGTCTAAATGAGATACTTACGTCTCTCCTAAAAGCCGGTTCCCTCGCCTTATACTCCTTAACACTTTTTTCCTTCTTAGCGACCGCATTAACTGCAGTTATCCTTTCGCCCTTGCGCTTGTCTTCTTTTTGCTCGAGTTTATTTATCTCCTCTTTAATCCCGGAAAACTCTCCAGTACCTTCGTTGATTTGGTCTTCGAGCTAGGGGGTGTTTTGGAATCGGTTATTTTTTATTAATGCCCATGGGAGCTATGCAGATCGTGGAGTTCATAAAGTGTTGTTGTTGTTTAGTAGTAGTTGTTATATTATTGTAGTATTTAATTAATTGAAAGATAGCACTTAGCCCGTTTATTTTTTTTAAATTAATTATTAAGATATCTTTGGCTAGAGAATGGTGTTTATAACCTTGTGCCAAATCCTAAACAAAATCTAAATAGACAGGTCTGGTCTTTAGTTAACTAAGTAACTACTACAATAAAAGAAATTAATTCAAAATGGATCAAATTTAGATCAATAAATTTGAACAAAACAGATTTTGATGAGAATCCTATCTTTTCTATGTTAATGAATGATGTGACGAGCTAGTCGTTCACCTGATGATAAGCGATACGGCCGCCCATAACAAAACAGTGTCACTCGGAACTCTAAAATATAAGGTATCGAGCGACACTGCACTGCGCACATCATCCTGAGACATCAGCACAGTCTGGTAATAAGATTACTTAACTGTGAGTGATCCTGGTCTTAATTACCCAGTAATTTCACTAGCTACAACTCCCTTCACACCCGAACACAGTAGTGCTTGCGCACTACTGCTTGGCGGCAGAATAATGCAAAGCGGTACTACCTAGACAAACTGCAGAAAAGTCTGCCTTAAATTTATCCAGATAATGATGTCGATTCTGTGTCGCATTCTCTAAAGCTAAACGAAATCAACATATTTCCGTCTTTTTCATTTCCCCTTTATCAGAAGAGTACCGCCATACTTTGAGGCTACTTTAGTTTTACACCATTATTGGTATAGAATAAATCAATAAATCACATCACACTATCACACTAATATTATAAAGGCGAAAGTTTGTATGTGTGTATGTTTGTTACTCCTTCACGCTCAATCGGCTTAACGGATTTAGATGAAATTCGGTACCAAAATAGCTTATACACTAGATTAACATATAGGCTGCATTTTATCCCGGAAAAGTGAAATTTTCCCATGGGATGAGTAACTAATTAAAATACTTTTTATCCGCGGGTGAAACCGCGGGACGCAACTAGTACTAAATAATAACAAAAAAAACCTCTTCTATAGTCTTCTGGTACTGCGCGGCGTCAACGGTGAGTGTTTTCTTCTGGGTCTTCAAGTTTTCTAGGTTGGCTTCGGTTTCACGTAAATCTGTCTCCATTTGTGTTAGTTTGTCTTTGGATTTGGTTGCGTTTCTGAGTAGGTGAACAAAAAACATATTGAAAAAGTAAAAATATCCTTTTTTTTATGTTAAAAGGAGAAAACAAGCATACGGCCCACCTGATGGGAAGTGGTCACCGTAGCCTATGGTCATCTGTAACACCGGAGGAGGCGTCACCAATGCATTGCTTACCCCTTATAAAAAAGGGGGTTAAACGAAATTTGATTTTTTTTTTTTATATGAGTGAATGATCTGACGAGCTAGTCGTTTACCTGATGTTAAGCAACACGGCCGCCCATAACAGAACAGTGTCACTCGGAACCCCAAAAGATAGAGTTTCACGCGACACTGCAGTGCGCACATCATCCTGAGACATCAGCACAGACTGGTAATAAAATTACTCGACTGTGAGATCAGATCATAAAGTCTCATTTGCCCTGTAATTTCGCTAGCTACAGTGCCCTTCAAACCGGAACACAGTAGTGCTTGCACACTACTACTTGACGGCAGAATAACTGGCAAAGCGGTGGTACCTACCTAGACGAACTTTGCAACAAAGTCCTACCACCTAGTTAAATCGCCTTAATTTGAGAAATCTTAGATTGATATTTGTGGGAAAAAAAGCGCGAGCATTTGTTTCGTGCCTGGGTGTTGTGAGACCATGGTCCTCGTAGTTCCTGGGTCCATACAGGGAATCCTAGTCAGGGTCCAAAATATAAATATGTGATCGTTGGGCGTTATTTATTTATATCTATATAATCCTTTCTAGTTATTTTGATTTTTTAAATCAAACTATAAATTTCTATGGGATCAAACTGAATGGATATCCTTCTGAGACAAACGATGGAGATCAGAGGTATCAAAAAAATAAAAGTAAAAAAAAAAGAACAGAATTGAGCACCTCTTTCTTTTTGGAAGTAGGTTGAAAACGTGTAGTTTCACGGAAATTCTAGAACGGTCAAAGTCAAAGTCAAAAGATTTATTGCAAATAGGCTAATTTTAGTACTTTTACAAGTCAAAATTATATTAGGTACTTAAAATTAAGTTATTTCACTAACCATATAAAATTACAAAGTGCTTATTGTCAAATAATATATAGCAAGCCTATTACAATATATGAGTTTGAAAAAAAAGCAGTTCTCTTTCTCACTATTTTTGTTATATATATATATATATATTTATTACCATTCCTAGTTCTTACCTTTTGCTGGTGTTGATAGCGACCCTCAGTTTGGTGATTTCTGTGGTCACTTTGTTGATCTTCTTCGTGAGCTCGTCAACGGTTTTCTGTACATCTTTAACTTTTCCTCCCGCTTGCTCAGCTATTTGCTTGTCCACATCTTGCACCATTGTTTGTAGCTATGATGTAAAAAACTAGGCTTAGAGCTCATCGTTCACCTATGTTAAGCGTCACGGCTGCCTCAGATGCAGTGCCAATAAGGACTGCTATTTATTTATTTATAACTAGTTCCGCCCCGCGGTTTACCCGCGGATAAAAGTATCCTTCGTTAATCCAGGCTATAAACTATCTGTGTTCGAAATTTCATCCAAATCCGTTCAGTAGTTTTTGCGTGAAAGAGAAACAAACATACATCCATACTCACAAACTCGCATTTATAATATTAGTAGAATTAGAATGGCATTACTAATCCCACAATTATCAAATATTCACTTAGACTAGTGGATCAAAAGTATACTTCACCATCTGAACGCATCCGTTTTGTTGTAACATTTTCCAGACGGTACCGCCCCCTACCCATATTTTCCCAGTCTTTTTTTTACTCGGAGTTGTCAGCTGTCAGTGGAATTGACGTTTTTAAGGAGAAATGGGAAAATGTGCAAAAAAAAAAAACTAAAAAAAGAATGATTGTAATTTTAATTGATAATGTGGGTAGGGTATGGGCAGGAGGTACTCTCAATAAAAATGTTCCAACAAAACAGGTGCGTTCAGATGTTGAAATATACTTTTTTTTTCAAGTTTTGGCTCCACAATTGCGTGTATTTAGCCAGTGTCAAGTAATTGATAATTTATCAAGTTAAATGATATTTCACGCAAATATGTGTCCAGTCACAGTCGAAGTCATCAAGTCAATTTTTCAAGTCATAGTCAAGTCAGTCTAGTCAAAGTCATACTCCTAGTAAAGTGGTGGCAACTTTACTTGAAGCTTCTATGGAGTTTTGGAAACAACACGAAAAGAAACGTTTCACCATCATTATACCATTTTCCCACACTCACGCCTGTAATCCAGCACTTAACGAATAGAATGTCACCAATTTTATGCAATGACACTGAAAATAACACAAGTTTTGGAAAATAATACAATGCGGTGACGCAATCTTTTTCGCGTTCCCGCCAAAAACCCTGAAACATACTTTACGAAGGCATCCGTTTTGTTGTAACATTTTTATTGAGGGTACCTCCCGCCCAAACCCTACCCACATTATCAATTAAAATTACAATCATTCTTATTTCTTTTCATTTTGTATGTCTTAGACCCTGTGTTCTTACCTCATTAGAGTTTTCTTTGGCTTTTTCCAAGTTTTTTTCGGCTTCTTCTACTTTAGTCTCAAGTTGCGCTTTCTGTGCAGCATCTACTTTGACAGACGCAACTTTGCGTTCTTGCTGCGCGATTTGAGTCTGGTGACAAAAAAAAACTTTACTAGGACTTGTAATTTGATTCACTACATGAGAATTACTAAGATGCCATCTTTTAACGAAAAATAATTATTGATTTTTTCGTGATATAGTTTTTTGCTTTTTACGTTACACAGGCTTATAGGATCAAGTTGTATCTAGGTCTATATAGGTTACAGCTTATAGGATCAACTGTATCTAGGTCTATATTTTATTGATACTGCAGTGTTACCAGTGTATGTTGGAATTCACCATTATAGGAAATTTATAAAAAAATATTAAAAAATACACTATTATCAACTTAATTAATGAACAAAATAGTGACTGAGATACCTTCAAAATCGGTACTTGATCAGTCAAACTCTTGAGGTCAATGTTAAGTTTGTTCAGCGTCTTCTGACCCTCGCGAGTTGTTTGTGTCAGAGATGTTATGGCAGTTTCCACCTGCGCTTGTTCTGTACGAAGGTCTGACAGTCTGAAATTTAAAATATTAGGTCTTTACCTATGAAATTGCCGTTTTGTTTGAAAAAAGTTAAAGTATTTTTTTTTCGAACTTATTTATTTCTTTTATTCAAAGTAATCACCCCTGCAATCAATGCATCTTTGCCAACGCTGTGGCAGTTTATGGATGCCCTTCTTGAAAAAATCAGCAGGACGGGAGACAACAAACTCTTCAAAGGCGTTTTGTACTGCCTCTCGGGAATTGAATTTTTTTCTCGCTAAAAAGTTGTCCAAATTTTGGAAAAAGTAATAGTCGGTAGGCGCAAGATCTGGTGAGTATGGCGGATGAGGGAGAGCTTCCAAACCCAACTCATGCAGCTTAGAGACGGTCTGTTGTGCAGTATGGGGTCGCGCGTTGTCGTGAAGTAGCAGTGGAGACGACCGATTGGCCAAAGCTGGTTGCAGACGTGCGAGTTTCGCCATCATTGTGGTCAGTTCTTCAATGTACACATCTGCAGTACTGCTCTCGCCGTTTTGTAAAAAGCTATGATGAATCACACCAGCACTAGACCACCAAACTGTGACCATCACCTTTCTAGGGGTCATTTTTCGTTTTGCACATTGCTTTGGTACCGAACCAGGATCTAAGCAACTTGCTGAGCGCTTTCGATTGTCAAAAAGAATCCATTTTTCGTCGCACGTAACAATTCGGTTCAAAATTCCTTCATTTCTGTGCCTGTTAAGCAGCGCAAGGCAAGTCTCGACGCGTACGTTGCGCTGGCGATCGTTAAGTTCGTGGGGCACCCATCTATCAAGCTTTTTTATCTTGCCAATCTGTCGCAAATGGACCAATATTGTTTTGATGCTAACATCAAAAGCTGCTGCCAGCTCAGCTGTAGATTGAGATTCATCAGCTTCTACAATCGCCTTTAATTCATCATTGTTGACCAAAGTTTCCGGACGACCACGAGGTTCATTTTTCAAGTCAAAATTCCCAGAACGGAACCGAGCAAACCAATAACGGGTTGTACGTTCGTTTGTACAGTTCTCTCCGTAAACGTCGTTGATGTTACGTGTCGTTTGTGCCGCGTTGGTGCCACGACGGAACTCATATTCCATAATTACACGAAATTTCAAAGCATCCATTATGAGGAAAAATGTTGAAATGTAATGAAAATACAACGATAATCAATAAACAAAAGACTTATATTGTAAATAGAATGTCATATTTTTAAAACAAAATTAATTTGAATTTAGAATTCATAGCCAATCAAAACTTTTTTTTGTTTGAAAAAGTCTGTACCGCAATACGGCAATTTCATAGGTAAAGACCTATTATTATTAAGTTATACGACACATACGAGGGTGGAATTTCGAAAAATCCTCTCTTGGCGGATGCCTACGTCATATGGCTGTGCGTTAGATTAGATCACTATATCAGTCAGTCAGTCACCATTGAGTTATATATATTTAGAAGAAGAGAAGAGCTAGATTGTATTATGATCTTTCATGTCTTACTTTTGTTCCAAATCAGCAAGTTTATTTTCATTTGCTTTTATAACCGCGGGGTCTTGTTCGTTTGTTTCCTGTTGGACTGAACTCGACATTCGACCGCGCATCATTGATTTACCGCCACCGGACATTGTACCTAGAGTGGAAGGAATAAAAGATATATTAATGGCGTGGGATTTACATTAGTAAGATCTTTTTACCTGCTACGATTTGAGCACAATTTATTTCAATTAAACTTTTTACTTTTTTAATATATAAATCATGTGAAATAGTAATTGTAAATTACATAATAAAAAAATGATCATAAACATGTTTATAATATATAAAATAGGTAAATGATTTCAATAAATATAAACATGCTTAAAACAAAATCAGAAACATTAATAAATCACATAAATCACTTTTGTTCAGCAACTACATCAGGCATCTATATTATTTCGTTTTGAGGTTATAAATACGAAAAAAAAATATGGGTGCTTTTTATAAAAACATAATATTTTTTATCCTTATCCCTACCACAAACGAGTAATTTTTAATTGACCTAAAACCATTTTGGTTCTTACTATTATATTTTATTAAGTAATAGAACGTATTGTCTTGTATTATTATTAGTTTTTATTAACATAAAAAAGAATAAATAACATTAAAAAATGCAATTGAATCAGGCGTTAAATCGCGGAAGCTCATCTTAAATGTAAAAGGTTACAGGTATAGTCAATCCACTAAAACCAATAAATAGCTAACAATTTAACTTCTCTAATACCAAACCAAAAACACAAACCAGTGATTAAAATGTATAAAAATTTGCTATATTGAGTGTGAAACCGGATGAAATAAATAATATTACTATTGACCTATTTGCTGATAACATACACCGTTTCAAAAAGACTATTGAAGATCTGTGATATTGTATTGTATGTATTAATTCAGAGTGATCTCAACGCATTTCTTAGTACTTATCCAGACTGTGACGTTTTTTGCGATAAGTGGCCTATTATTTTAAATTTATTATTAATATTTTGTGAGTCCTATGACCCTAGCTCAAATGTCCATCCATTAATTCCATTTATTTAGTTGACGATGTTTATACTGATGAATATTTGATAATATGCTATATTTGCATATGCGTTCATATTATTAATAAATAAATGAAATAAATTAATCTAACTATCGAATTTTAAATCTTTATCTCTACATTTTTATATTATTTTTACATTTTTTTTATTTATGATCCATCAATCGTTTTTATTATTGTTGAAATCAATATTACTATTTTGACTATGTATTCCTAGTGTTTTATCGATTCTTCGAACAGCTGTTACTATAATTCACTCTTTTTATTACGCATGCAGTCTTTACTTGTAACTGTGATGACACTTAGCAATGTTTCCTTTTAAATTGTGTTATCGGATCTGGCTACGGTGTACATTATGTTAGTAATCGAAATAAATAAACCACTAGTATAAACTACTAGTAAAATACTAGTTGTAATCTATCTCGCAGCGGGCAGTGCAGTAATTTACCCTGTGGTAGCATTTAAATTTATTACAGTGGCAACACCGGTAACTGTCATCGCTCCCCCACCCATGTGGCTATAAAAAGGGAGCGCTCGGTGTACTACGGATCATTCTTGCTCCTGACACCGGTGCGCATGCTTTAGGCCTATAGTTTTATAGTTAGCAACCCATGCATAACCTATGAATATTATCTGGTATATATAGTATGCTAAAACTTACCAGCAATCTCAATAACGTCTCCATTGAGCGAGACAACCCTGTGCCTCGTGGCTCCGTACGCGATACGCGAGGCCTGCTCCAAATCCTTAGCAACAAGCGTGTCGCGCAACGCGAAATAAAACGCGGGTAAAACTCTTTCGTCCTTCACTCGGATCAGATCGAATAGACGACTCACGTTTTCTGGGCTGAGAAAGGGATAGAAAACAGGTATAATAATTATTAATATGTGTGGACATTTCACACAACGCCATCTAGCTCCAAAGTAAGCAATCTTGTACTATGGGTATCACATAATTGATAGAATTTTATTAGATATTAATTGTTTTTATATACATACATATATCTTTACTAATGAACACTGGATAACAATGAAATATTTATTCAATGTTGTCTCTCTTTTTATCTTTGCCTATTTCAACATTTGCTAGAAGGAAACAAAACACAAAATAACTATTCTTCCGCTACACAATGTTTATTATGAAGGTTAGTATATAATATGTGATTATATATGACTACTGATTTTCAGATAAAACTACTTTTGCCAGTTTTTGAAGTAAAACTTCTTTACACACGCTTGACTTGGGGAGTAAGCTAGCGAGGCGAACGGAAGTTGTTAGTTAACGTAGATCTCCATTGTCAACAACTCTAACAAAGTAATAGTAATAAAAAAAAGTCAGAAATTCTAAATTATTTTAACAACGTGCACGGACCCACGTGCCTGTGGAAATGTAGCTAAAAAAACATAACAAAGTTTGTATTATGTTGGTATGTCCGATAAAATGACAATTTACAATTGTCAAGATGGCGACATTAACATTAAACAAAACAAAAACAAAGTTACACCGGCCGATAGATGGAGCTAAACTAAAGAAGTTGTACTTCAGTCGTGTGGTCTAAAGCACACTCGTATTTTTGTACTACTTACTAAGTGGTCTTCTTAGCGAAGTACTTCTTCAAATGCTCCTGCTTGTCGAGGCCAATGAACGTGGCTCGTCCGATGTTTTGAGCCTTCAGAAACTCGATGCAAGTCTGCGCGGTTTCCACAGTATCCACTACGATATGGTCGAGAGCCCCGCAACATGTCGATATAGCCACGTCGTATTTCTGATCTATTCCGCCTAAATCACCCTGAGGATAATTTTAAACAATTAACATTTTACTAGCTGCTAACTGATGTTTTGCGCACATTTCTTAATTTATTCTTTCATAGGATTCTTCTCCGGACAATAATGAACACAACAAAAACGAATTAGAAAAAAATGATTAGCAAAATTACTCTATCTGTTCACGCGTAATGCGATGACTAAGGGAAATAAAGATTAATTTTGATATATTTATATTTATTTTATAGGTGCACATAACAGATCACAGAAAATAATAATAATAATATCAGTGGACATTTCAGACAGCGCCATCAAGCCCAAAACTAAGCAAAGCTTGGACCATGATTTACCGGATAACTGATACAATACATAGATCCTTTCTGGTTTTGTAAATACATACATAGAACACAATATAACACCCAGACACGGAACAAACACCATGTTCATAACACAGATGTTTGTCCTGGGTGGGAATCGAACCCACAATCGACAATAAAAGGAACGTTTTTTTTTTTTCAAATTCAATAGCCAAGCTAGTGTTTTAAAGGAATGATCTGATATAATATTTATTTGATATCCATATTTCACGTAATCCACAAAAAAGCTCGCAAAATCAACACACTTTAATGTGCAGACCCAGTTCCATATCAAATTGTTATATCAAATACTGTCACGTTACGTCCTTCCTCTTGTGGAGAGGTAGAATTAAACGTCACAAGTTATCGAGTAGCTCCTCACCTACCTAACTTATTCCTAAATTGGCAGGATCCTAAGAGCTTAATAAAAGAGGAAAATAAGTTAAAGAATTATATTTGAAGAATAATTACAGAATATAAAAAAAGTAAAGGCTGCGGTGAAATATAAAAAAAATTACAAGTCTCAATTTAGAGGAATTAGTAGTTTAAGAACTTCGGCCAACAGGGCCCACTTATGCGGTACAGAGAGACTGAAGAACTCTGTAGGTCCAGGATTTAGGCCGACAAGGCAGACTTTTGTAGTTGGGCCGACTTCTATGCTCAGCGGCAAACTCGATCAGTTGTCAGCGACTGAGACGGTGACAGCAGATGCAGTTTTAGCGATAGATTCTCGTCAATAGATTCGCCGTAGTACGGTGATTGGCTCTCGGCGATAGATTCGCCGTAACTCGGCGACTGGCGCTCGGCAATAGATTCGCCGTAACTCGGCGACTGGCGCTCGGCGATAGATTCGCCGTAACTCGGCGACTGGCGCTCGGCGATAGATTCGCCGTAACTGGGCGACTGGCGCTCGGCGATAGATTCGCCGTAACTTGGCGACTGGCGCTCGGCGATAGATGCGTTGTATCACGGCGGTTGGCGAAAAATTAAGCGATTGGCACTTGCAATTTTGGAGTATTATAGCCAAATATTTTTGAAGGCGTTCTTGAGTTCCCGGGCCTTGCCTGGCCCGGGAATGGCCTTATATCAATTTAGTGTTCCTCGTTTGAGGAGTAAACTGAGACTGCCATTTCTTAGCGACAGCCCTTCTAACGAAAACTCCGTCAGCGTTCCATGCTTCAGACTTTTAAATATTTCAAAATTTTGGATACAGAACGATAAAAAAAATAAATTTAGAGTCTAAATACATAAAATCTTGGCCAAACTATGAAAAACCTTGCCGAAATTGACAATAAAAAAGAAAAACGAATCGATTTGAATAGAAACAAAATTCCAGTCGTAAAACAATTGTAAACTATGACAGTCATATTTTCAGTGAAAATCGAGAAAATTGTGAAATGAAACCAAGATTTTTATGTATAAAGAGCAAAAATGTAGTGAAATAATAGATAATATGTGATGTGTTATGTGCAGTGATGTGATAAAAAGCAAACATAAGGTAATAACATTACATATTTCCCCCACGACCCCAGAAAATTTTCAACTCCATTGAAAATTTTGAAGGTTAGGAATAAAACCTTGTCCTTTCACACACAAATCTTCCACTTCTTCAACCACTCCCTTACTAACATACTTAGGGGATATGGTTCACAAATTTAATGACGCATACTCCACAAGGAAATATTCATTGTAATAACGAAGGCTTTTTTTTTTAAATTAGGTGTCGTTACCCGCACCTATTTGAAAACCCGTAAAGATAATAAATATTTACAACACATAGGCTTATTTTACGAGTTGTGTACCGCTCTTAAAGAATATTATGCCCTTATGTAATAAGGATTTCAAGAAAATAAGTAATCCAGAACCTTGTATTTTTAGAAATTTCAAGGTAGTTAAGATTATAGTAATCCAGCGCAACGTATGCATCAAGGAAACTATAGAAAATTAAGAAAAAAAAAACAATGGTTTTTTTAACCACATGTGATAGATAGGAATAAACAAAAAAGTTAGAAAAATGGATTTAACAAAAAATAAGCCGAATGAGTTTAGTTTCTTTGTAAAGTAAAAAAAATAAAAGCTTAAGTTATTTACAGCATAAGTATACAAATTTACAAGTATTTAAAAAAAATTAAACATAACACAACCACTCAAATGTATTAAACTTTAAAATCTTTTACATGCCACTTCCCTCTTAAGCCGTTAGGATCCTCCAAAATAAAGACGAGAGGTGAAAGCTTCTCAACAACTGTGCATTTGACATATTTTGGAGCCAACTTGGAGCTAAAGTATGCGCCTGCATTACTCTGTACATAATTTTTACGCCAGACTACATCACCAACGTTAAACTCTTTAAAACTGTGTCTCGTGTTGTAATGAGCAGCATTTCTAATGTGTGCAGTGTGTAATGCAATCTGTACTTTATCGAAGATGTTAGATAGTAATCCTAAATTAGCGGCATAGATGTCTCGAGGAAGAAAAATGACATTATCAAGGTTGGAACAGTTAGTGTATACTGAACCACAAGGTATAGTCTCACGTCCAAAGACAAGAAAAGAAGGAGAAAAACCCGTTGTGGAATTTACAGAACTGTTAAGTGCAAATTGAATTTTATGCAAATGTTTGTCCCATGAACGGTGATCATCGCCAACTAACTGTGAGAGGGCAGTAATAATTGTTCTATTATACCGTTCGGTGGGATTAACTTGAGGGCAGTATCTCGGTGAATAAAATATAAAAGGAACTTTATATTTATTCAGAAAGTTTTGGAACTCATTAGATTGAAATTGAGAACCATTGTCCATTATGATGGTTTGAGGCACACCATGTACCAGAAACACATTATTTTCAAGAAATACAATAATATTAGAAGCTGTAGCGCGTTTGATAGGGAATATAAGGCAATATTTTGAAAAAGAACAAGTAACTACTAAAATAAATTGATTACGTTGTCTTGTCATGGGAAAAGGACCCATTAAATCTAAAGAGATGTTTTGAAAAGGTCTTGAACAAATTTTTGGTTTACCCATAGGACCATAAGGAGAATGATTGGAATGCTTGTAAGAGAGGCATGTTTCACAAGAAGAACACATTTTTGCCACATCTTTAAACATACCAGACCAATAGTATCTTAAAGAAAGCTTCTTGTAAGTTTTGAAAATGCCAGTATGAGGATTACCTTCTGAGTCACCATGACACGATTTAATAATATCTAATCTCTCAGATGGAATTGGAACTTCTTTCCAAGCAAAATCTTCATTAAGATAGTCAGGCGAGTTATTGTAACGATACAATTTATTGTTTAGAATTTTGTAGTTTGGATAAGCATCTGGATTATCCTGACAATTGGTAAAAAGTTTGTTATAATGTTCCAATTGAGAAGCATTGTCTCTAGAAATAGGTTCAACACCACCAATAATAGCGGTGTCAGGTATTTTATGACGCGATAAAAGGTCTGGGACAACATTTTCTTTACCTTTTTTATGTTTTAGATCGAAATTGAAACAAGACAGACGAAGACTCCATCGTGCTAATCTTCCAGAAGGGTTAGACAAATTTTGGAACCATTTTAATGCTGCATGGTCAGTGTAAACTGAAAATCGTTTACCGTTATCAAGATAACAACGCCAGTGTTCAAGTGCAGTAATGACAGCTAAAGTCTCACGTTCAGTAGTTGAATAATTTTGCTCATGCTTATTAAGAGATCTGCTCATATATGCAATAACCACTTCTTTATTGTCTTTTTCTTGAGTCAGCATAGCACCTATTCCAAAGTTAGAAGCGTCACAATGAACAGAAAATGGATAGTCAAAGTCAGGGCAAGCCAGTATTGGTGTTGAAGTCAAGCATTGTTTTAGTTTAGCAAAAGCAGAATCGGCCTCAGCGTTCCATAAAAACTTTTTTGGAGCATTCTTCCCAGAGGAAGTTAATTTGCAGAGTGGTGAAGCAATAGAACTGAAATTAGGAATGAAACGGCGAAACCAACTGCATGTACCTAAAAATTTTCTTACATCTTTTTTAGAGGTAGGAGTAGGGTAAGCTAAAATTGCTTCAATTTTACTAGGATCAGCCCGCAATCCTTGCTCATCTACTATGTAACCAAGATATTTCAGTTCTTTGCGAAAGAATTGACTCTTTTCAAAGTTAATAGTTAGTCCAGCGTAAGAAAGTTTTTGATGAACTTTAAGTAGGAGTGAAATATGTTCCTCAAATGTCGCACCTATAATTATTATGTCATCTAAGTAACAAAAGACTTTGTTTTCAAATTCTGGAGTGAATAAACTATCCATAAGTCTTTGTTGAGTCGCTGGAGCGTTCGTCAAACCGAAGGGCATAACCGTGAATCTATACATTCCTCTACCAGGTACGTAAAAACCAGTTTTATCTCTGTCATCGGGATGTAAAGGAATTTCCCAAAAAGCTTTTGCTATATCAATACTAGACAAATATTTAGCATTTTTGAGATTATCTAGTATTTCTGAAACAAAAGGAAGGCTATAGGCATCTTTGCGAGTTATTGCATTTAACTTTCTACTATCGACGCAGAAGCGCCATTCTCCGTTTTTTTTAGGAGTGATAAGTACTGGGGATAACCAAGGACTTTCACATTTTTCGATAACGTTTAAATTTAGCATTTTATCGACTTCGTTGATGAGCGCCTTTTGTTTTTCTGGAGATAGACGATAACAACGTTGTTTTATAGGTAAAGCATCGCCAGTATTAATTCGATGGCTAACTAAACTTGTACGGCCTAATACACCTCGTTGTTCAAAAGAAATGCTTTTGAAACGTTCAATTATGTCATTAGCAATTTCTATTTGATTACCAGAAAGATAATCAAATGTTGCTATTTTGTTTTCAACTACACAAGTTGTATGATCTTTACATTCAAGATTGAGTTCAAGAGAAATTATTTTTGGAGAAAGTTCAAATTCTTTCCAAAAATCCCACCCAAGAATCAAAGAAGGGTAAATGTCAGGGAAAACATAAGCTTTGATGACATGTGTCTGATTATTAAATCTCATTGGTAAATGAAAATAACCAGAAGACATTGCTTTTTGTTTATTAGCAACCATAACTTGAGTTGGAGACTTGAATAGTTTAAAGCCTAACTTTTGGATATCTTTATGAGAATCATTGCCTAAAATAGTAATACAACTTCCACTATCTAAAAGACCCGAAAAAGATATATTATTTATAGACACATCAACAAAAGGTCTGTTAAAGTCTTTTTCCTTATTGTAGAAAACAGAAGTTGTTTTGTAGCAAAACATAAAATTTCGAATAGTGTTTAACCATTGGTTCCAGTCGTTAACATCAAAATTATCGTTATGAGATTTAGTGAAACTATTCAAGTCATCAGTTAGTTTTTTTGATTTGTTGGAGCACATTTAGGGCATTCGCTAATTTTTACACCTTTACGACCACATTTAAAGCAAATTAAGTATCTAGGCTTAGTACAAGTTTGTAGAGAATGACCTGTAATGCGACAACGATAGCAAAACTCTTCTTTAGAGTTTTCATTGGTTCGAGAAGATGAGCATGGTTGTTTGTTATCCTGAATTGCATTAGAGTATCTTATGTTTGGAGAAGCTTTAGAAACTGAAGGGCGATAAGCAAATTCAGCAGCACAAGAAGTGTCTTCAGATCTAGGCTCATGAAAATTTTTATCTCTTTCTGAAATCCGTTCATAGCTTTGACAAGTTGAAATTAAAGAATCTACAGTTTTGATATCTTTAAGTGCAACAAAAACTGAATAGCACGGTCTTATATTGTGGAGCAAAATTTCTAATTGTTCGTTCTCGCTAAGTTTTTTTGAAAGGCGATCAAACATGCCGAACATAATTGACACGTAAACAATAATGGTCTCAGTTGCTCCTTGAGTTCTATTTCTTATAGCCTCTAATAGTTTGTAGTCGTAATCATGTATTCCAAAATCTCTGATTAGCAACGTACAGATATCCTTCCATGACAAAGTAGGGTTTCGATTATATTGAAAACGAAACCAATGAAGGGCATCATCTGTGAAGATTTCGAAGGCATGTTTACAAAGCATTACTTCTGGAATGTTTCGGGAAATCCTAAACTCGTCCAATCTTTGAAGGAATGATCTAGGGCATGATTTTCCGTTGAAAGAAAACGTTTTTAATTCCTTTACAAAATTGTCAGAAGCGTGATAGTTTTGTACAGTTTCAGAAATCTGTGGCATACCGATTGGAATGTTTGAAGGTAAAGCGGGTTGAGGGGTAGTAAAAACTTCAAAAGTTTGATTGGTTCCAGATATAGGTAGTGTTTGAAAATTCGAGGAAGTACTTGGTTGAGTCTGTAGACAAGGGTTGTGTACTTGAACCACCACTTCTTCAGAAGTTGCATAATCTGAAGTTAAAGCTTCAAACCGTTTATGGAGTGTAAAGAAGCGAGATCGTATATTAGAGCATGGCTCAACAAACGGTGGAACTGCATTAAGGCGTTCAAGGCGATAATATAGATGGTTCACGAAAGTTTCAACTTTCTTCACACTGCTTTTGTCATTAGTCGATTCAATATGTGAGATTTTACTCTCGACGTAATTGAGGGTGATCTCTGCTTGGGAGAGCTCATGTTTGAGAGGTATTGGCGAAGATTTTATGTCTTCCGGTTGAATATGACTAAGTTTCGCCACCTGATCTTTAAGAGTCGTCAAAGTTTCTGCTGGTTTTCCACCTCTGATAGTAACTTCATATTCGAGTTCGAGTTTATTCAGGAACGAATACTTAATTTGTCTAGCCATAGTCACAAGTTCAAGTCAATATATTCAAGAAAAAGTCAAGTTTAAGTTTAATAAAATGAAGTTAATAAGTAGCAATATTTATGCACCAATTCCGCAAAAGTATGAATATGGTGAATGTATGCGATGTAGAATGTATAAATAACTGTTGTAACTGTCCTGCAAGCGTAAAACGTTGTATGAAGTCCAGTACCTAATTGAGATTCAATTAAAACCAAAAGTCTATAATCAAAAAATTAGCCTACTTGAGTAAGTATTATTTTAGAATTTAGGAGAATGTTTAGAAGGTTCAATTTAGTTGGGCGCCAAACTGTCACGTTACGTCCTTCCTCTTGTGGAGAGGTAGAATTAAACGTCACAAGTTATCGAGTAGCTCCTCACCTACCTAACTTATTCCTAAATTGGCAGGATCCTAAGAGCTTAATAAAAGAGGAAAATAAGTTAAAGAATTATATTTGAAGAATAATTACAGAATATAAAAAAAGTAAAGGCTGCGGTGAAATATAAAAAAAATTACAAGTCTCAATTTAGAGGAATTAGTAGTTTAAGAACTTCGGCCAACAGGGCCCACTTATGCGGTACAGAGAGACTGAAGAACTCTGTAGGTCCAGGATTTAGGCCGACAAGGCAGACTTTTGTAGTTGGGCCGACTTCTATGCTCAGCGGCAAACTCGATCAGTTGTCAGCGACTGAGACGGTGACAGCAGATGCAGTTTTAGCGATAGATTCTCGTCAATAGATTCGCCGTAGTACGGTGATTGGCTCTCGGCGATAGATTCGCCGTAACTCGGCGACTGGCGCTCGGCAATAGATTCGCCGTAACTCGGCGACTGGCGCTCGGCGATAGATTCGCCGTAACTCGGCGACTGGCGCTCGGCGATAGATTCGCCGTAACTCGGCGACTGGCGCTTGGCGATAGATTCGCCGTAACTGGGCGACTGGCGCTCGGCGATAGATTCGCCGTAACTTGGCGACTGGCGCTCGGCGATAGATGCGTTGTATCACGGCGGTTGGCGAAAAATTAAGCGATTGGCACTTGCAATTTTGGAGTATTATAGCCAAATATTTTTGAAGGCGTTCTTGAGTTCCCGGGCCTTGCCTGGCCCGGGAATGGCCTTATATCAATTTAGTGTTCCTCGTTTGAGGAGTAAACTGAGACTGCCATTTCTTAGCGACAGCCCTTCTAACGAAAACTCCGTCAGCGTTCCATGCTTCAGACTTTTAAATATTTCAAAATTTTGGATACAGAACGATAAAAAAAATAAATTTAGAGTCTAAATACATAAAATCTTGGCCAAACTATGAAAAACCTTGCCGAAATTGACAATAAAAAAGAAAAACGAATCGATTTGAATAGAAACAAAATTCCAGTCGTAAAACAATTGTAAACTATGACAGTCATATTTTCAGTGAAAATCGAGAAAATTGTGAAATGAAACCAAGATTTTTATGTATAAAGAGCAAAAATGTAGTGAAATAATAGATAATATGTGATGTGTTATGTGCAGTGATGTGATAAAAAGCAAACATAAGGTAATAACATTACATATTTCCCCCACGACCCCAGAAAATTTTCAACTCCATTGAAAATTTTGAAGGTTAGGAATAAAACCTTGTCCTTTCACACACAAATCTTCCACTTCTTCAACCACTCGCTTACTAACATACTTAGGGGATATGGTTCACAAATTTAATGACGCATACTCCACAAGGAAATATTCATTGTAATAACGAAGGCTTTTTTTTTAAATTAGGTGTCGTTACCCGCACCTATTTGAAAACCCGTAAAGATAATAAATATTTACAACACATAGGCTTATTTTACGAGTTGTGTACCGCTCTTAAAGAATATTATGCCCTTATGTAATAAGGATTTCAAGAAAATAAGTAATCCAGAACCTTGTATTTTTAGAAATTTCAAGGTAGTTAAGATTATAGTAATCCAGCGCAACGTATGCATCAAGGAAACTATAGAAAATTAAGAAAAAAAAAACAATGGTTTTTTTAACCACATGTGATAGATAGGAATAAACAAAAAAGTTAGAAAAATGGATTTAACAAAAAATAAGCCGAATGAGTTTAGTTTCTTTGTAAAGTAAAAAAAATAAAAGCTTAAGTTATTTACAGCATAAGTATACAAATTTACAAGTATTTAAAAAAAATTAAACATAACACAACCACTCAAATGTATTAAACTTTAAAATCTTTTACATGCCACTTCCCTCTTAAGCCGTTAGGATCCTCCAAAATAAAGACGAGAGGTGAAAGCTTCTCAACAACTGTGCATTTGACATATTTTGGAGCCAACTTGGAGCTAAAGTATGCGCCTGCATTACTCTGTACATAATTTTTACGCCAGACTACATCACCAACGTTAAACTCTTTAAAACTGTGTCTCGTGTTGTAATGAGCAGCATTTCTAATGTGTGCAGTGTGTAATGCAATCTGTACTTTATCGAAGATGTTAGATAGTAATCCTAAATTAGCGGCATAGATGTCTCGAGGAAGAAAAATGACATTATCAAGGTTGGAACAGTTAGTGTATACTGAACCACAAGGTATAGTCTCACGTCCAAAGACAAGAAAAGAAGGAGAAAAACCCGTTGTGGAATTTACAGAACTGTTAAGTGCAAATTGAATTTTATGCAAATGTTTGTCCCATGAACGGTGATCATCGCCAACTAACTGTGAGAGGGCAGTAATAATTGTTCTATTATACCGTTCGGTGGGATTAACTTGAGGGCAGTATCTCGGTGAATAAAATATAAAAGGAACTTTATATTTATTCAGAAAGTTTTGGAACTCATTAGATTGAAATTGAGAACCATTGTCCATTATGATGGTTTGAGGCACACCATGTACCAGAAACACATTATTTTCAAGAAATACAATAATATTAGAAGCTGTAGCGCGTTTGATAGGGAATATAAGGCAATATTTTGAAAAAGAACAAGTAACTACTAAAATAAATTGATTACGTTGTCTTGTCATGGGAAAAGGACCCATTAAATCTAAAGAGATGTTTTGAAAAGGTCTTGAACAAATTTTTGGTTTACCCATAGGACCATAAGGAGAATGATTGGAATGCTTGTAAGAGAGGCATGTTTCACAAGAAGAACACATTTTTGCCACATCTTTAAACATACCAGACCAATAGTATCTTAAAGAAAGCTTCTTGTAAGTTTTGAAAATGCCAGTATGAGGATTACCTTCTGAGTCACCATGACACGATTTAATAATATCTAATCTCTCAGATGGAATTGGAACTTCTTTCCAAGCAAAATCTTCATTAAGATAGTCAGGCGAGTTATTGTAACGATACAATTTATTGTTTAGAATTTTGTAGTTTGGATAAGCATCTGGATTATCCTGACAATTGGTAAAAAGTTTGTTATAATGTTCCAATTGAGAAGCATTGTCTCTAGAAATAGGTTCAACACCACCAATAATAGCGGTGTCAGGTATTTTATGACGCGATAAAAGGTCTGGGACAACATTTTCTTTACCTTTTTTATGTTTTAGATCGAAATTGAAACAAGACAGACGAAGACTCCATCGTGCTAATCTTCCAGAAGGGTTAGACAAATTTTGGAACCATTTTAATGCTGCATGGTCAGTGTAAACTGAAAATCGTTTACCGTTATCAAGATAACAACGCCAGTGTTCAAGTGCAGTAATGACAGCTAAAGTCTCACGTTCAGTAGTTGAATAATTTTGCTCATGCTTATTAAGAGATCTGCTCATATATGCAATAACCACTTCTTTATTGTCTTTTTCTTGAGTCAGCATAGCACCTATTCCAAAGTTAGAAGCGTCACAATGAACAGAAAATGGATAGTCAAAGTCAGGGCAAGCCAGTATTGGTGTTGAAGTCAAGCATTGTTTTAGTTTAGCAAAAGCAGAATCGGCCTCAGCGTTCCATAAAAACTTTTTTGGAGCATTCTTCCCAGAGGAAGTTAATTTGCAGAGTGGTGAAGCAATAGAACTGAAATTAGGAATGAAACGGCGAAACCAACTGCATGTACCTAAAAATTTTCTTACATCTTTTTTAGAGGTAGGAGTAGGGTAAGCTAAAATTGCTTCAATTTTACTAGGATCAGCCCGCAATCCTTGCTCATCTACTATGTAACCAAGATATTTCAGTTCTTTGCGAAAGAATTGACTCTTTTCAAAGTTAATAGTTAGTCCAGCGTAAGAAAGTTTTTGATGAACTTTAAGTAGGAGTGAAATATGTTCCTCAAATGTCGCACCTATAATTATTATGTCATCTAAGTAACAAAAGACTTTGTTTTCAAATTCTGGAGTGAATAAACTATCCATAAGTCTTTGTTGAGTCGCTGGAGCGTTCGTCAAACCGAAGGGCATAACCGTGAATCTATACATTCCTCTACCAGGTACGTAAAAACCAGTTTTATCTCTGTCATCGGGATGTAAAGGAATTTCCCAAAAAGCTTTTGCTATATCAATACTAGACAAATATTTAGCATTTTTGAGATTATCTAGTATTTCTGAAACAAAAGGAAGGCTATAGGCATCTTTGCGAGTTATTGCATTTAACTTTCTACTATCGACGCAGAAGCGCCATTCTCCGTTTTTTTTAGGAGTGATAAGTACTGGGGATAACCAAGGACTTTCACATTTTTCGATAACGTTTAAATTTAGCATTTTATCGACTTCGTTGATGAGCGCCTTTTGTTTTTCTGGAGATAGACGATAACAACGTTGTTTTATAGGTAAAGCATCGCCAGTATTAATTCGATGGCTAACTAAACTTGTACGGCCTAATACACCTCGTTGTTCAAAAGAAATGCTTTTGAAACGTTCAATTATGTCATTAGCAATTTCTATTTGATTACCAGAAAGATAATCAAATGTTGCTATTTTGTTTTCAACTACACAAGTTGTATGATCTTTACATTCAAGATTGAGTTCAAGAGAAATTATTTTTGGAGAAAGTTCAAATTCTTTCCAAAAATCCCACCCAAGAATCAAAGAAGGGTAAATGTCAGGGAAAACATAAGCTTTGATGACATGTGTCTGATTATTAAATCTCATTGGTAAATGAAAATAACCAGAAGACATTGCTTTTTGTTTATTAGCAACCATAACTTGAGTTGGAGACTTGAATAGTTTAAAGCCTAACTTTTGGATATCTTTATGAGAATCATTGCCTAAAATAGTAATACAACTTCCACTATCTAAAAGACCCGAAAAAGATATATTATTTATAGACACATCAACAAAAGGTCTGTTAAAGTCTTTTTCCTTATTGTAGAAAACAGAAGTTGTTTTGTAGCAAAACATAAAATTTCGAATAGTGTTTAACCATTGGTTCCAGTCGTTAACATCAAAATTATCGTTATGAGATTTAGTGAAACTATTCAAGTCATCAGTTAGTTTTTTTGATTTGTTGGAGCACATTTAGGGCATTCGCTAATTTTTACACCTTTACGACCACATTTAAAGCAAATTAAGTATCTAGGCTTAGTACAAGTTTGTAGAGAATGACCTGTAATGCGACAACGATAGCAAAACTCTTCTTTAGAGTTTTCATTGGTTCGAGAAGATGAGCATGGTTGTTTGTTATCCTGAATTGCATTAGAGTATCTTATGTTTGGAGAAGCTTTAGAAACTGAAGGGCGATAAGCAAATTCAGCAGCACAAGAAGTGTCTTCAGATCTAGGCTCATGAAAATTTTTATCTCTTTCTGAAATCCGTTCATAGCTTTGACAAGTTGAAATTAAAGAATCTACAGTTTTGATATCTTTAAGTGCAACAAAAACTGAATAGCACGGTCTTATATTGTGGAGCAAAATTTCTAATTGTTCGTTCTCGCTAAGTTTTTTTGAAAGGCGATCAAACATGCCGAACATAATTGACACGTAAACAATAATGGTCTCAGTTGCTCCTTGAGTTCTATTTCTTATAGCCTCTAATAGTTTGTAGTCGTAATCATGTATTCCAAAATCTCTGATTAGCAACGTACAGATATCCTTCCATGACAAAGTAGGGTTTCGATTATATTGAAAACGAAACCAATGAAGGGCATCATCTGTGAAGATTTCGAAGGCATGTTTACAAAGCATTACTTCTGGAATGTTTCGGGAAATCCTAAACTCGTCCAATCTTTGAAGGAATGATCTAGGGCATGATTTTCCGTTGAAAGAAAACGTTTTTAATTCCTTTACAAAATTGTCAGAAGCGTGATAGTTTTGTACAGTTTCAGAAATCTGTGGCATACCGATTGGAATGTTTGAAGGTAAAGCGGGTTGAGGGGTAGTAAAAACTTCAAAAGTTTGATTGGTTCCAGATATAGGTAGTGTTTGAAAATTCGAGGAAGTACTTGGTTGAGTCTGTAGACAAGGGTTGTGTACTTGAACCACCACTTCTTCAGAAGTTGCATAATCTGAAGTTAAAGCTTCAAACCGTTTATGGAGTGTAAAGAAGCGAGATCGTATATTAGAGCATGGCTCAACAAACGGTGGAACTGCATTAAGGCGTTCAAGGCGATAATATAGATGGTTCACGAAAGTTTCAACTTTCTTCACACTGCTTTTGTCATTAGTCGATTCAATATGTGAGATTTTACTCTCGACGTAATTGAGGGTGATCTCTGCTTGGGAGAGCTCATGTTTGAGAGGTATTGGCGAAGATTTTATGTCTTCCGGTTGAATATGACTAAGTTTCGCCACCTGATCTTTAAGAGTCGTCAAAGTTTCTGCTGGTTTTCCACCTCTGATAGTAACTTCATATTCGAGTTCGAGTTTATTCAGGAACGAATACTTAATTTGTCTAGCCATAGTCACAAGTTCAAGTCAATATATTCAAGAAAAAGTCAAGTTTAAGTTTAATAAAATGAAGTTAATAAGTAGCAATATTTATGCACCAATTCCGCAAAAGTATGAATATGGTGAATGTATGCGATGTAGAATGTATAAATAACTGTTGTAACTGTCCTGCAAGCGTAAAACGTTGTATGAAGTCCAGTACCTAATTGAGATTCAATTAAAACCAAAAGTCTATAATCAAAAAATTAGCCTACTTGAGTAAGTATTATTTTAGAATTTAGGAGAATGTTTAGAAGGTTCAATTTAGTTGGGCGCCAAACTGTCACGTTACGTCCTTCCTCTTGTGGAGAGGTAGAATTAAACGTCACAAGTTATCGAGTAGCTCCTCACCTACCTAACTTATTCCTAAATTGGCAGGATCCTAAGAGCTTAATAAAAGAGGAAAATAAGTTAAAGAATTATATTTGAAGAATAATTACAGAATATAAAAAAAGTAAAGGCTGCGGTGAAATATAAAAAAAATTACAAGTCTCAATTTAGAGGAATTAGTAGTTTAAGAACTTCGGCCAACAGGGCCCACTTATGCGGTACAGAGAGACTGAAGAACTCTGTAGGTCCAGGATTTAGGCCGACAAGGCAGACTTTTGTAGTTGGGCCGACTTCTATGCTCAGCGGCAAACTCGATCAGTTGTCAGCGACTGAGACGGTGACAGCAGATGCAGTTTTAGCGATAGATTCTCGTCAATAGATTCGCCGTAGTACGGTGATTGGCTCTCGGCGATAGATTCGCCGTAACTCGGCGACTGGCGCTCGGCAATAGATTCGCCGTAACTCGGCGACTGGCGCTCGGCGATAGATTCGCCGTAACTCGGCGACTGGCGCTCGGCGATAGATTCGCCGTAACTCAGCGACTGGCGCTCGGCGATAGATTCGCCGTAACTCGGCGACTGGCGCTTGGCGATAGATTCGCCGTAACTGGGCGACTGGCGCTCGGCGATAGATTCGCCGTAACTTGGCGACTGGCGCTCGGCGATAGATGCGTTGTATCACGGCGGTTGGCGAAAAATTAAGCGATTGGCACTTGCAATTTTGGAGTATTATAGCCAAATATTTTTGAAGGCGTTCTTGAGTTCCCGGGCCTTGCCTGGCCCGGGAATGGCCTTATATCAATTTAGTGTTCCTCGTTTGAGGAGTAAACTGAGACTGCCATTTCTTAGCGACAGCCCTTCTAACGAAAACTCCGTCAGCGTTCCATGCTTCAGACTTTTAAATATTTCAAAATTTTGGATACAGAACGATAAAAAAAATAAATTTAGAGTCTAAATACATAAAATCTTGGCCAAACTATGAAAAACCTTGCCGAAATTGACAATAAAAAAGAAAAACGAATCGATTTGAATAGAAACAAAATTCCAGTCGTAAAACAATTGTAAACTATGACAGTCATATTTTCAGTGAAAATCGAGAAAATTGTGAAATGAAACCAAGATTTTTATGTATAAAGAGCAAAAATGTAGTGAAATAATAGATAATATGTGATGTGTTATGTGCAGTGATGTGATAAAAAGCAAACATAAGGTAATAACATTACAATACCTACGATTTTCAACTTTAAACAGAGCACTGTAGAGGCCTTGTAAAAAAAGTGCCATGACGCGGCCTTTAAACAGATGTCTATCTTCCTTCTAAATATATATAACTCAAAGGTGACTGACTGACTGACTGACTGACTGACTGACATAGTGATCTATCAATGCACAGCCCAAACCACTGGACGGATCGGGCTGAAATTTGGCATGCAGGTAGATGTTATGACTAAGAAAGGATTTTTCGAAATTCCACCCTTAAGAGGGAAATGGGTGGTTGAATTATTTTCCCATAGGCCACGCCGCGGGCGAAGCTGCGGGCAGAAGCTCGTTAAAATATATTTTCGTTACCATCCGTCCAAATATTCCAGGTATGTTCCCTTTCTTTTTCTCGTTCATGAGCGAGTCTAGCACGCGACCCTTCGACCGTGTCGCGCTCATCGCTTGCCGCGACTCTTCCACCTGTCCTCTGCAACAACGGAAATAATGTTTACGACCAAACCTGTGATTTCCTAAACCAAAAGGTTTCGATTTTTATAGTGAGAAATGGCTCAGGACTGAAGCTCTTTACCAGCTTTACTGTGTGTCGGTATAGTTACGATCTGAAAGTTTTCAAGTAGATAGGTTTCTTCTACACGAGCGTGATTACATAGTCAACTGCGCTTCATTTCTTTTGTATGAGTATATATTTTCATTCTGTGTGCGATGCCCTTTCGTTGAAAGAAAGAAGAAGGAAAAGAAAGACATTTACTCAGGACATCACACAACTCCGTTGCGTGAAAGCGTGCGTGATATCACTTATTGATGGAAGATCAGCGCTGGTTACTCGCCACTACTTTGACAGCCTCTGTGGTGTGGTGGTTGAGCAAGTCGGCATAGCCAGGAGGCAGCGGGTTCGGTTCCCGCGGCAGAACAAGTATTTGTGCACAGAAAAAAAAAGCGCAAACACTTGTTCTGAGTCTGGGTGTTGTGGGACCATGGTCCTTGTAGTTCCTGGATACCTAGACACAGGGAATCCTAGTTAGGCTCATGCATGTGATCATTGGGCGTTATTATTATTATTATCATTACTAACTTTTTGCTGAATCGGGCTAGGTTGTGGCAAAAACTCCATTTAGTGTATTGCTAAATTGTTAATTTACGTAATCCTTTTTGGACTTCCCAAAAGTGCTAAAAATAGCCCGTTTGCTATAAATTATTAGACTTTGACCTACATACCTCAGGTTTCTAACTTCACTGGCTACATTGGACTCCTCCTTTTTAATACTTTGGAACTTCGCTTTCAGATTTTCCAACTCTCGCTCTTTGGCAGGCAGTGACGACTTGAGCTCGGTTTGTAACCTGGGGGGTGATTACGAAACTTTGATTACAATGCAACACGAGAAACTTCATTCTTTAATAGAAAACTTTCTAACCTACTTTATTGTTTTTATCAAAAGTTATTTGTAAAATGGCCGACACGCTTTTTTTAAATGTTGATTTTAATTCAATATTTCAATTTATAGAATGTGTTAATAAATTTTTGCAATTGTTAGGCTAAATGAAAATTTGATCTAGAAACCAGAATGTTTTTAAACTTTCGCGATTGTTCAGCTAAATAAAGATATATAAACCAGAAGAAAAAAATCAACACCCGTTATAAAGCCTTTTTTCAAAGACAGTCATCGTAAAATGTGGCTTCGCACGTCGTACTATCTTCATAATCATAATAATCTTTACAATTCATCGTGTATTTTGTTTTTTTAATAATAATATGTAAAATATTTAATAAAAAATCAGACATTTTTATGAATCTTTCATAGGATAATCTCTAAATGGTTTCCAAATTTCGGTACTTTGCAAAAAATTAAACGCGTCCATTCTATGGAGTACATTACTCACGCCTTTTTCTCTGTCAAATCACTTTCAGCCTTTTCGTAAGCTGCCCTCAAGGAGTTCAGTTTATCATTCTCCTTAGTAGCGGTGCTCAGATATATTTTCAGTTCGGATTCGGCCAATTTGTGGTTCCTGCTTTCTTTGTCTACTATCTTTTTCAACTCGATGAGACGAGCTTGGAGACCGTCTTTTTGCTCTTGGAGACCTTCTGTTCTAGATCTGTAAGGGTAAGGTAGTAAAATTGGTGGAATTAAGTATTTTCCTGCGTTCGCTAGGATCCGATGGATGCAGGAGATAAACAGCCGCTCAAAGTGGTGCTCTGTGGAAGAGGCCTATGTTCAGCAGCGAACATGTACAGGCTGTTGATAAAGTGTTTACCGTGAATGTGTAAAATATCGCCACTCATTTTTTTCCTGCCTGCCTTCTTAATAGTGAGATGAGGAGAATCTATATGTCTGCCAATTTCCACAGCGTATTTTTTTAACTGGGACAATTAGGGCATATCCGAATCCATAATAATCATAATGAAACTCTTAGGTACAATTTACTCCTTTTGTGTGAAAAATATTTTGGAGTAGCAATTTTTTTGGTCTAGAAAAAAAATGAGTAATTTTAATCAATTTTTTTAAATGCGAATCAACTGCGTTTCATATAAGAATCGTATTGGAAGAAAAATTCGGAGTGATAGTCAATTATAAATAAAAAGTTTCGCGTGACACTGCAGTGCACACATCATCCTGAGACATAAGATTACAAGGTTGTCAGTTCATTTAGTCTAATTTACTCGGTAATTAGTTTACCTAACTCCAGCCATGACAGTTTCCAATTCCTCCATCGCGATTCGTTTACTTTCGTTGTGCCTTTCTAGAAGCTTTTCACAATCTTCTATCTCTCTCTTATTCTTTTCGGGGATCTGAAACAAGATACGGTTATGAAATCCTGGGTCACAGCACCAAATTGCATTCCACCACTATTAATATAAAAATTAAAATAAATCTACATGTGATGTTAATGACGGTAATGAGTTAAGAACCATCCCAATTCAATAAGCTTTAATAAAAACCACATAAAATTCGGTCCATCCGTTTGAGGCAGTGCCACAGGCAGTCTTACATAAAAACGCCACCGTTACATGGTCAATATCCCCCATGTGCGAACAAAGCGTTTTGGCTCCACATTTATCATGCGAACAGCCAAAGACTGGAACGCTTTACCGGCGTCCGTATTTCCCGATAACTACAACCTTGGAGTCTTCAAATCGAGAGTGAACAGGTATCTTCTAGGCAAGCGTGCTACATCCTAGACCGCATCGTTACTTACCATCAGGTGCGATAGTGGTCAAACGCAAGCCTATCTAACAATAAAAAAAAAAAAAAAAAAAAAAAAGTCTTGCATATTCATCACCTAAAGTAATCAAGGTTAAAAATGTACTTTGTCAATTGAAGGGTTGAGAATAAAAAGGGTTTAACTGACAAATTGGCAGTTTCGAGAAAATTGACTTTAAACGCCAACGCCGTCATTTTAATGTAGAGTGCTTATAAGGTAATAGAAAAGGTTAATGTAGGTTTCAGTAGCTTGAAAATGTTTTAATTCCATTTTTAAATACTGAATTTAGTACAAATTCATACAATTACTGTAAAAATATAATATAATAAAATAAATATAATAATATTTATATGCTAAGCAAACTGTATTCCTGTGACAGATAAACCGTTTTTAGACTCAAAATCTCGAGATTTAAGCCTCATTTCGGTATTTTGAGAATGTATTATTGAAGATAATTTCACGCTGAATCCAACGATACCCATAAGTCATTTTGTGACAAAAATCAGATAAATCCTTTTTGTTCTCACCCCTTCAATTGAAATATGAAACGAAAAGTGAAAAAAAAAACTCACCAACTCTAACTCAATAAGCTTTCCCTTCTCCTGTTCAATAAGTTGATCTAAATTCTTCTTCTTTTTGTTAGATTGTGTGGTCTCCGCTTGTACTGACACAGTTTTCTTCTTACACGCATGTAGCTTTTCTGCCGCTTCTTCTTTTTGTTGTTTTAGCTCGTTGTATTTTCTATATATATAAAAAGTTTTTATTGTATGCTGCAGTAGGTACTAGATAAAGTTTATTTTATTTGGAGATAATGACTAAAATTACCTGTATTTTTAATGCTTTCATTTGACGGTTACAAACCTAAATTTGTGCATATAAAAAACAAGCGCAAATACTTGTTATGTGTGAGAGTGTTGAAGGACCATGGTCCTCATAGATCCTAGATACCTATACAAGGAAACCTAGATAGGATCCAGGATCTATGTATGTGATCGTCGGGTGTTATGTATGTTGGATTTTCACTCACTCCATTCCACTGTTGAGAATTGCATGTTTCTCTTTCAACTCATCTTGTATTTTAGCCAATTTCTCGTCGATCTTTGCAAGAGTTGCTTTTAGCTCGTTTAGCAAATCTTCTTCTTTTGACACGATTTTTCTGCTTTCATGGCTAAAAAAGAATAACAAACATTAAATAAACAAGTAACCAAGTGAAGTGCTGACACATTACTGTGCAACAGATGATACGTAAGTGTAAAATGAGCGAAGCGAGCATAAAAATGTTGGTGTATGCAAGCAGCAAGCAGAATGAGGAATTTCCACGCCAATGACCGTGACTTGTGGCATTATCTAATTTTAAATGCTAGAGCTATAACCTTTACACTCGCTTCGCTCAACCCACTTTTTAGGTTTTTTGTGTTGTCAATGAATGACGTGACGCTAATCGTTCACCTGATATAAAGCGTCACGGCTGTTCATTAACAATTTCAATGTCACTCGAAACTCTATAATATAGATTCGCGTGTTACTGCACTGTATGTAATGCAACTGGTCATCCTGACTAATTGCATTACACAGACTATCACATTCGGAAAATTTCCGACCCGATTTGTACAGTTTTACAGTTCTTCTCAACCCGCTTTGTATGAATTTATCACAAGAAATATTCTTATCATAAATTTAGATTTCATTATTTCAACAAACAATTGTAACGATAACAATATCAGCTTATATGAATGAATCAAAAACAAAGTCATAATTTTAGTCGATAGTAGACCTAGCCTCCACAGTGGGATTCCCCATGTTGTGGAGACCAGTTGGCGATCACGTAACTCCATTGCAACCAATACAAACAAAAATTTGTATGTATTTGACAGTTTGAATGCACAGTTTATGTGCATAGTTAGAATGGAAATTTCACCTGTTGCATTGCATTCAAAGTTTCGTGATCACCCCCAGTCATAAGATCAGAAGAACGACTAGTCACGCAATATAGTTAAAATTAGCTTCTGCCCGCGGCTTCATCCGCGTGGCCTATAGGAAAATAATTCAACGACCCATTTCACCCTCTTAGGGGTGGAATTTCAAAAAACCCTTTCTTAGTGGCTACAATTTACAAAGAAGATACCCTCCAAATTTCAAGTCTCTAGGACCAGCGGTTTAGGCTGTGCGTTGATATATAAGTCAGTCAGGACTTTGAATTTTTTGGAAGTATAGAAATAAATAACTCACATGTACTTTTGCAGTACCCAGTTTCTTATTTTGATAACAGCGTTGGTTTTATTTACGATGTCAACGGCCGCGGCCATAGGCTCGTGGCTCTTCTTCCAGTCACCATCTGCCATCCGCACTCGCACCAACTTCTCCCTTCGCTGTTCGTGCATCTGATCAACCCTTCCATTGAGCAACCTCAGTGGTTCCTGTGAAGTAAATAAAAACGAGTGTGCTTTAGACCACACAACTGAAGTAAAACTTCTTTAGTTTACCTCCATCTATCGGCCGGTATAACTTTGTTTTGTTTAATATTTATATCTTGACATTTGTAAATTGTCATTTTACCGTCCGTTAAAGTCAGTCCCAGTGATGATGTATGTCCATAGCAACATAATAATACAATTTTTTAACTTTGTTATGTTGACAATGGAGATCTACGTGAACTAACTTCAACTTCTGTTCGCCTCGGATTCACCAGATTACTCTCCAACTCAAGCGTGCGTAAAGAAGTATTACTTCAAAAATAAATATTATTAGATGGACATTTCACACAGCGCCATCTAGCCCCAAACTAAGCTTGTACTATAAACTCAATAACTGAATTATCACTGTTTAATATAGTTTTCCTACACTAGAAGTGTTATCACGGTTTCCCCCGCGGAAACTTGGTTTTTAGGATAAAAGTATTCTGAAGTTGGTGTCAATGATGCATACAACGACCAATGCACCATTTATGTCTAGTGCAGTTTAAGTGGCAATGGAAATTCTGCCTTCTGTTGAGTGAGTTTTACTAGGTGGTAGGACTTTTCCGCAAATTTCATCCAGGTAGGTACCACCTTTTTGCCACTTATTCTGCCGCCAAGCAGTAGTGCGCAAGCACTACTGTCTTCCGGTTTGAAAGGCACTATAGCTAGTGAAATTACTGAGCATATGAGATTATAAGCTAATTTCAAGTTTAGTAATATTATTACCGGATTGTCTGATGTCACTCGGAACTCGAAGTAGTTTCGCGTTACACTGCAACCGATATGGACAGCCGTCTCGCTTAATATCAGGCGACAGTATAAATAGTCCTGTCATTTCTTAAAAAAATATTTAAAAAGTAATATATTTGATGATGTATTACCTTGTATCTGTTTGTGCCAATGATATCCTCAAGATACTCCAACATTCCGCACTCATGCTCGTTCTGTGCCTTGGGTTTCATCATTGCTATCTGTTCTACTTCACCCTGTAATAAAGAAATTATTTATTTGTTAAGTACACCGTGAACTTACAGCTACGCCAAAACATTCACATTGTTAGACTAAGTCCTTATATGGACTAAACAATATATATAATATATATAAACAAATACAAACTATAAAATTCAAGATGTGTCATCCAACAACCCGCACTTGGCCAGCGAGCTAATGCCCTACACTTTTTCTCCATGTGACAGAAGGCCCGTGTTAGACTGGTTATTGAGACTGATAAAAAAAGATATTTTTTTACATCAAACTTATCTAACATTTGACCACCCTCTCACCTGATGGGAAGTGACGATGCGATCGAAGGTGTAGCATGCTGGCCAAGTAAATATCTATTCACTCTTCTCTTAAACACGCCCGGGTCATATTTCGCCGGAAACACAGACGCTGGCAGGGTATTCCATTCCTTATCCGTTATAATTATAAACGTGGAATCAAATAGCTTGGTACGAATGGATGGTATTTCGACCATGAGGGGATGGCGCTTAGCCGAGCGTCTGGTGACCACCAGACGCTCGGCTAAGCACGAGTGACGGTGGTGGAACGGTGATGGGGGAATGAGATCATGCAGTTCTTGTGCTCATTCACTATGGCGTAATCTGTAAAAGACCGAATTACTTACTTGTAAAATAAGGAACCGATTGTGGTCCAAATCGATTCCATGCGAGTGCAGCATTTGGGAGATTTCCTTGAACTGCACACGTTTCCCATTCAGCTGGTAGAAAGAGGAGTTATCCTTGAATGCTGTTCTAGAGACCACCACCTCTGTGCCTGGCACTGCAATGAAGGTTTCGCCTTCCTAAAGAAGAAATGTACACATCAGAAGTCATAATCATCAACAGCTTATACTGGTCTGCTGCTGGACATAAGGTACAGCCAAGCCACGCCACTGAGCTAGGTTTTCAGCTCTACCAGTTTTTGGCAGCAGCTACCTTCACATGTCGTAGATCTATCACGACTCAAGGCAGTTCAGTCAACAAAGTTAAATATTACTACTAATTTGTATTATTATGTTGGTATGTCCGGTAAAATGACAATTAACAATTGTCAAGATAGCGATATTAACATTAAACAAAGCAAAAACAAAATTATACCAGCCGATAGATGGAGCTAAAGAAGTTTTACTTCAGTCGTGGACTTCAGTCGTGTGGTCAAAAGCACACTCGTTATTTTATTTTATTATTTGGATAATAATAATAATAATAATAATAATATGTGTGGACATTGCGAAAAGGAGGACATGTCCGCTGTGGACATAACATTTTACGAAAGAGAAAACGTGACATTTTGCGGAAGGGAGGACGTGCCGTATGTAGCGAATGTGTCCGTATACGACTAAACCTATAAAACGACACCTTGATCCATAACATCACATGCCAAGATTGAACAAGTTATGATGCGGAAAGCTATGCCTTTTTAAGAAAAAATTTATTTTATTTCATGGCAAATGACAATTACTATCGTGGGAGCATCGTGCACGCGCGCGCACATCTAGCGCGCATTGCGCGCGGTGACTAATTTGTGCGCAGTGCCCGCGCGTATATTTATAGTGTGCGAGTAGGAAGCACGAACTATGCGCGAATTTTAAATTTTGTAGGCTGTGTTGTCAATAAATTAATTAGTAACTTGACAGTCGTGTTTCATTCGACCTTCTGATACTAAGATAGCCCCCCATACTACTCTTTGCCATGAATAAAAATTTTCTTTCTTTCTTTCAAAAATACACTAATTGAGAATCAAATATTTTCAATTCGTTATAGTATTTTTAAGCGTAAATAGTTGTTGGCATAATAACTACAATATTACATCAAGTAAGAAAAATCACACCATGAATTTGTAACCATATTAAAGTAATTTTCAATTTATTAAAGTCTATCACTATTTCGTATTAACATAAAATTTAGTTCCACATTTTATTTTGATTGATTTATGTCCCAGAGGCGTTGTTTCATACAATACCAACGGAACCAATAACAATGGAACTCCTTAATATAAGGTTAAGGATACTATGTCACTTAGGTCCGTATTATAGAACGACGCTAAATAGTCGATCGATGCTGAAGTCGAGATTTCATTTACAAAATTATGATTTTATGAATGAAATCTTGACTTGAACATCGATTCAGGTTTGACTGTCGTTTATAACTATAACGCAACTGACAAAAACAGTAATTTGTATCGATTTGACAGTTTCAATACGCAGTTTATGTGCATAGAACATTATCATTTTTAAAGGATTAATATTACGAAAATATAGTACGGCCCTTAATACTGTGCCCAATCTCAATGGTGCATTTACATAGTACATACAAGTATTATTGATAAATAACCATGAAATGACTTTGGTAACATATTTATAATACCAATTGCATTAAATATTGCAATTGTAAATTTTTATGTATTGGAAGCATTTGTATAAAAGCCGGTATTTAGGCAATGGAGCTCATTTGAGAGTAAGCACAAGATCTGGCAATATGAAGATCATAATTTTTATTGTTCTTCGTAAGTTATTCTTTTGATATTCTTCTTTTTATTTCATTTTAATTTTACAAACAAGACGGCGCTAATGCTAATGGTCAGCTGACACCGCTACTTACTAAGTATATAGCTTTGCCGGCTCGGTAAAGAATTTTTGTTGACCTTAATAAAACTGGCACACTCCACACTTTATGTATGAAGCTACAAGCATATAAGACCGGCCCCTATAGCACATTCGTGACCCCCCGTCGTCGCCGCCCGAGACACGTCTTGAGCGACCCGGATGATCCTATAGCAGCCACAGTATCGGCTGCTCTAGGATCACCGGACCAGTCTAGCCCTTCTGGCTCAGGTACCGCTTTCGGCACCGGTATAGGATACCAGCGTAATACAATCAAACACCGACTCCGCCGGCGAGGTTGCAGTACCCCCCGTAGGTTAGCTAGAACGGTCGCGACTTTCAATAGGGTCCACTCTTCCAACGGACGTAGTCTTCTCGATCCTTTTATCACGGCAACGGCAAAGGCCGGGGTGCCCTTGAGCTAGTTGCCTGCCACTTTTAACTGCTGGGCGCCTTAAGCGCCGTTAAAAAAAGCATATTTGCGACCGTTTTAACCAGCGGTGGCCAAATAGAAACCGGTCATGCCATACACAAGTTTTTACACACGTTTCCATACGAGTCCACGGCCTTAGCGCCCTATGAACGGTCCCATGGTGAACCATACACAACTGGCGGTTGAATAAAAATCAGACCCTGCTATTAGGCCCTTTACGCGTAATGCGTCAGAAGAGCAAAGCTACAGCGGTAGAAAGAGGACCTTTTTAGGAAAGGTAGCTATACTGCACTTTATAACAAGAGTGGCTATGACATTGCAGTGTAAATTCTATGCCTTTACTAGTTCTATGTGCCTTTTATAACGTCAATAAATTAGGTTCCTTAGGCTGAAGTGTAAAAAGAAATGCTAAATAGTAATTTTTAAGTGATTTATAAAAAAAATATTTATGTACATTTCACACAGCGCCATCTAGCCCCAAACTAAGCAAAGCTTGTACTATGGGAACCGGATAACTGGGGGATGATCACGAAACTTTGATTGCAATGCAACAGGAGAAATTTCCATACTAACTATGCATATAAGTAGGCATGGACTAATTCACCTTTAAATTTTAATATTAATTTCTTTCAGTGAACCTGTTAGAGATTGGTGTATTATATGATTGTGTCTGTATGCAAGATTGCATGTCTATACTGTAACCAAATGATCAGCAGAAAAGTACAATTAACATAAGAATATTTATCAATCAAGAACTTTTTTGAACTTAAACGCTATAATTACCTATATTTAAAATCTAAATATTGAATACTGTGTCCTATTACACTTTTCCTCTTGCCTCTATTAAGGCAAAGATACTTTGTTCTTATTAAGACTTTTGCTAACTTTTTTTGTTACAGTATCATTTGTTGCAACAGCTATATCAGAACACCGTTACTGCAAATGTCCACCAATACATGAACCAATCTGTGCCAGCAACTTCCAAACATATGAAAACAAGTGTGAAATGATGTGCTACAAAAACTTTGACAAACTCCATAAGTTATATGATGGCCCGTGCATTTTTGAAAGTACCAGAATCAGTTGAATTAAGCCATCATACCATTCTCTTTTTACCATTGCAACAGGTTATTTTTTTTCTACATGAATTCTAATATTTTTAGTTTATACTTCAGTTATTTGTTTTACAGCTGTTAAAATTTAAATTAGTAATTTTATAATGGTGATTTATATCAAGATAATCCTGTTTAATATTACAATATCCATTTTAGTTCATAGCAATTCTTAATTTTAACTAAATTATTAATTATTATGATATTAAGCAGGAGTGTTTCAAGGGTGGAGTTTCTATTTCTGAGTAGCCCTACACATGCAATGGATGCAATGTTTATCATCAAACAAATTGATCAACCATCACTATGAGCAAAGAACTACTAATGAATAAACTTTAAAAACTAACCTAAATTAGTTAATCAAGAATTAAAATTGACTGTAAACAAAACATTCTATGTTATTTGATTCTATGTGTACATAGCTTAAAAATTAAAATAATTGCACAAGTAAATGTATTTTATACTCACCCCATCAATGATCTGGCAGAAATGCACCTCAACAGTAGTGCTCTTGCAATCCAGGTGCTGACTTGATGAATGAATCATGAGGGAGACCTTTTTGGACCGGATCTTTGATGCTCGGAAACCAAACACGAACATCATTGAGTCTATCACATTACTTTTGCCACTGCCATTCGGACCAATGACTGATGTGAAGCTCTGCAATATTTCAAATTTAATAATTGATATTTATTATTATATCCACAACAGACACTTGGCCAGCTTGGCAGAATGGCCTACACTTTTACCCCTTGAGACAAGCCGCATCCCAGCAATAGGAATGGGATCATGATTATACATTATACTGCATATTTTTTTCAAATGCATAGTTAATAATCGTTTAAAGAAAATTATCATTGAAATGGTTTTATAACCCTTTCAATAATTAATCAATATTATTACAACTGTAATCTGAAAATGTAGTCATTATTGTGTGGTTCCTTACAGTTGATAAGTTATAAATTATAATATATGCTTATCCACTTATCACATCCAGCATCCAGACACTACAGAAGATTAGATACTCAACTATTCATATCATAAAAAGAGTAACATTCAGTGTTGATGAATAATTATAAATGTATACAAGTTCCTAACCTTATGAAAAGGTCCAAGAACCTGCTCGCCAGCATAACTTTTAAAGTTTAAGTTTTTTATATGGGTGATGATCAATCTTGGACCATTAGCGTCAAAAGTAAGAGCCGGTTTCGGTGGTGGCGGTATGTATATGTCGCCAATTCGCATTCCACCCTCTTCGTCATCCGAAATGTGGTCTAAATCATCGTTACTGTTGTTCATGGGTTCCAGAACAACGTTCGCGCCATTTGGGGCTTCATCGACTTCCATAGGTTCATTTGAGGGTTTCCTCTTTTTTGATTTATGTTCCAGCCGCATTTTCAGCACCTGTATCGATCAATTATGTTATTAAACACTCACGACCGCTTTTAGTAGCAAAACATAAAAAAACGCGATTTTTAATTTTTAATGGTTTAATATTTATTGAAAGATAAGCAATCGACCGTTTGTTATTTACAAATTTTGAAGTATAAGTTGACACTAGCCTTGTGTAGGTCGCGAACGACCTAGTTCAAAAGAGCGCTCCTTTGAGCGAACGACGCAAACTAGGTATCGGTTGCGTCTGATTTTAGTTCGTTCGTTCTTTGACCGACCGACTTGCGGCGAGCGGCGGCGAGAGAGCCGCGCTCCCCAGCGCGCCGCGCTCCGAGGCGCGTGTCGCGAGCGGGAGAGAGCGATGATCGTACATATCATTCTTACTTAGAATATTTTAAATATTGATTACCTACATAAATGATGGTTAATTTTAAAGTCTTTTTTTCTTTAACAAACATTAAGAATACCTACATAGTTTTAATAAATACTTACTTAATATGTTCATCGAAACTAAGTACCTAAGTATATCATATTTTTAGTAGGTACTTACCTAGTATAATATTTTTATATCATTACCTAAGTAGACTGAGTACCTATAGGTACTAATAAAAAATGATTCTTTCTTAAATACCATGCAATGGCATTAAATTAATAAATTAATATGCAATTGTACCTATTTAGTAGTTATTACAACAGAAGCTATAACAATTTATAAACAAAATAGAGCATAGTAGTAGATATAACTACAGCTCTTTGGCTGTTGCGAACTAAGTAGGTCGCTCTTGCGGGACCAGGCAAGAGATCGCTGAGAGCAATCGTCTTACCCGCTCTCGGTCCTGCCGCGAACTAGTGAACTAGAAGAACGACCTAGTTCACCGACGACCTGCGAACTAAAAGGAGCGCTCCCTGTCGCGAACTAAAATGCGCAAGGCTAGTTGACACTTGACATTGATGTAGTTTTTTTTTTGTTTGATTTTGGCTCTACACTTTTGTGTATTTAGCCAGTGTCAAGTAATTGATAATTTCTCAAGTTAATTAATATTATGTATATTTATGTCAAGTCAAGTCACAGTCCAAGTCATCAAGTCAAGTCATAGTCTAGTCTAGTCAAGTCATACTAAGTAAAGTGGTGGCAACTTTACCAAAAGCTTCTATGGAGTTTTGGAAACAACACGAAAAGAAACGTTTCACCATCATTATACCAGTTTCCCACATTCAGGCCTGTAATTCAGCATTAAACGAATAAAATGCCACCAATTTTATGCGCTAACACTGAAAATAACACAAGTTTTGGAAAATAATACAATGTGGCGATGCGATCTTTTTCATTTTCCCGCCAAAACTCCTTTGATATAGTTACTTGTTCATCAAACTTGACAGTGATTTCTCACTGAATTTTTGTTTATACTATATTATTTTTGATTGAATCACGTTATATATAATTTTTCTTTTTTTGCCACATTTTCCCGTCATAAAGCGTGGTTTGCAATACATTCTGCAGTGTTAATGTAACTTTTTGATATTTATCCAAGATAGAGTTTTTTTTACTCAGTGGGTGGTCACTCAGTACATTGAAATGCTATAACAACCCGGACGAATTAACTAGGCACCTCGCTGCCATTCGTAGGCACACAGCATGTATCTAGCTAACTCGCACGGGTTGTACTAGTCACGTAGATCTCCATTGTCAACATACCAAGGCTAAAAATTACTTAAAATTTGTATTAGTATGTTGTCTACGGTATATCCGGTAAAATGACAATTTACAAAAATTTAAATTTAAATTTTTTACAATTTTAAAACGTAGTGGTTATATGCTCTTTGTTTTTACTATCAATGTCATTTACTGTCAGTGGCGGAGTGTCAAAAATTAAAAATAAGGTAAAATAAACAAATGGCAAAATTGTGGTAACCTCTCCACAAAGGCCATTTACAAAGAGTTGAAGTTGAAAATAAACAAAATGGCGAACCGCACGGTTAAAGACGCTAAATCAATTCGCGGCACAAATCCTCAATATTTAATTGAAAAGATCATAAGATCCCGTATTTACGACTCAAAATTTTGGAAAGAAGAATGCTTTGCTTTAACCGCAGAATTATTGGTCGACAAGGCAATGGAGCTGCGATACGTTGGTGGCGTGCACGGTGGCTTCATTTATCCAACACCCTTTCTGTGTTTAGTTTTGAAGATGCTCCAGATTCAACCCGAGAAGGATATTGTGGTTGAGTTCATCAAGAACGAGGAGTTTAAATATGTGCGAGCACTAGGTGCCTTCTACATGAGGCTGACGGGAACCTCTGTCGATTGTTACAAGTATTTGGAACCTCTATATAATGATAACAGAAAGCTGAGGCGACAAAATCGCGAGGGTCAATTTGAGATAGTGCATGTAGATGAATTCATTGATGAACTACTTCGAGAGGAGCGTCTTTGTGACATAATCCTACCTAGAGTACAGAAGCGGCATGTTTTAGAAGAAAATAATGAGTTAGAACCAAAAATATCTGCTTTAGATGACGATTTGGACGAAGATATGCCTTCAGACGACGATAATGTTGATGGTGAAACCAAAGAAAACAGACGAGATAAAGACAGCAGGAGAGATAGAGAGAGGAGAAGAGATAGGTAAGTGATACAATCACCATTATTCATGGGCAACCCTAGAACCATAATATTCAAGTAGTATACAAAAACGAAAGCATTTTTTTTTATAGTAATCATTTGTTGTGTGTGGTCCAGGGCTGTAGCTAGAGTCGAATTTGAGATAGGGTAGTATTGGTTATGGTACAGCAGAAGTAAAAAAAATCATAATTGTTCTGCCCTCGAAGCCTGGGCTCAATCAATGACTTGGTACAGTAATATATATAAACTGATTATTTATTAGTAAGGGGATAAAATTACATAAACAGTTTGTATGAGTGAACCTGTACTTTTGTTTATTATATGGTATAACAAAATAGACTGCTTGCTAAATAGCTATCTATGGTGGCTCCTGTTTTAAATTTTCTGTACTTGTTGTCATTTTCATTCAATACTCCAAGATAGTTGGTTGATAAATATCCACAAATCCTATCAATTTTTTTTCTTCTTTGTGCTGTGCTCTGTAGACGTAAAAGAATATAGAGAAAATGGTCAAATGACTTGCTTGCATGGTCTCTAGTCCTTTGAACTCGGAAACCCTGACTATAATAGTTAGGAAAACAAGCCTCAACTCAACCAAATGTATAAAGGTAAAATTACCCTGTTTATTTAGATTTTCCACATCATAACAGTTCAATTAATTTTTATTGTGTGCACACTGCAAATCTGCACATAGATCTGTTGTTGCAACTTGGAACATACCAAATGAAACCAACATAGTATTTTCAGTAAAACCAGGAGCACCTCTTATCTTAAAATTCTATTAACTTGAAGAATGAGTTAATAGAATTTTAATTGTATTTTTTCATTAGTAAGCCAAAGACCAAGAGACTGATAGTTTTTCCATCTCAACAGCCTGACTACCTCAGGTTCAACCCAACATCAGTCACTGCCATCCAACATAATTTCTAAAAATACAAACAAATTAATGAATTCACGACATTAGCCTATACTTCAGTAAAAAAGATGTTTTCATGAGTGTTCTTCCCATTCAACTTCAGGAGAAACATTACTACATCTATACTATAATAGTTACTACATAAATACTTATTTTTCATTCAGGTCAAGGGATCGCGAAAGGCCTGACAAAATCCGTAAAAGAGAACGTTCTCGAAGTAGAGACCGTATTGACCGCCGACGCGAACGGGAACGAGAAAGGGAGAAGGAAAGAGACCGCGAACGTGAGAAGGAAAGAGACAGAGATCGCCCGAGAGACCCAAGAGACCCTAGAGAAAGAGGGGAGAAGGAGAGAAGAGAGAGGGATAGAGAAGGCGAAAGGAGGCGTGAACGGGATAGAGGACGGTATTAGCTTTAAGTGTATGAATTGTGGATTAAGATAATTATTAAAATAGTAATTTAAGTAAGACATGTTTCTTCATTTTACTCCCCACTCCCAGTAATAATGTTCCTACGCGAACACCAAGCAAGAAAAGTTTCAAGTGTCTCAACTTGGTTTATGTATTCAAGTGTGCAGGAGTATTATCCACAGATTACTAGAAATTAATGCCACCAACTTAACGTTCACGTCTTGATACTCCCGTTTGTTTTTAAATGTTACCATTACATTTTAAAAAGATCACTATTGCACTATTAGGAAGAAATGGCGTAAAATTGACCTGAACAAATATATTGGTGGCACTATGTCACGGCGGGTATCACCAACTATATAATGCCAAATTGCAGGGTAAATTAATAAGGCCAAAACACTATTTTAGGTTTTATTTTACAAATACTGGTTCAGTCATGTTAAAACCGAAAACATTATGAGTAATGAGCCGCAATCATTTTGGTAGCTTTTGGCGCAGACAGCGCGCCTAGTTGGCATGGGAAGTGGTCATAATAAATGCAAAATACTTTGAGTATGTGAAGGGAATTTTGCTTGAAACTCACGAATTATGCTGCTGGTGCAGAGCATTGGACCTTGAACCGCAGATTTTTAAACACGTTACTATTTAGTCATCTGTGATTCGATGCAACATTTGTCGAGTGTTTATCTGCAGACTCGCAATATACCTACTTACAACAGGTAGGGTTACCAAAAAAAAAATCAATTAATATGAATAAGTATATTTATTTTAACCACGTGTAGATTATTGCTATCGAATGCAACAGTATCATAAAAATAATAACTATACAGAACAATTTCAAATAAGTACTAGCTACATTGAGTTTTAGGCCCGTATTACAGAACTGTCGTGAATCGCCGCTAAGACGCATTTCATTAATAAAATGATATATTAATATTTATGTAATATAATCATAGTTCTGTAATAATAGGCTTTAGAATATTTACAATACATTATACGCTACTACAATAAATAGGTACCAATGAGTTTTGTATAATTTACTAGATATTACATTTTGTACACGATAAGGTCACTGATTTAAACCAATTTTAGAATAATGCTATCGCAATTTAAATAGTGAACTTAAGGTTGGTTACACTTTTAATAATTGCGACTAACCCATTTTTACATATATATTTGTTACCTACTAGCTGCGCCCCGCGGTTTCTATGCATATCTGTTAATCCATTACATAAGCTATCTATATTCCAAAGATTCTTTTGCCATTTTGGTACGGAACGCAAAATTTAAAAATCGGTCAAGTGCAAGTCGGGCCGGGCTGAGAAGTCGAAGTTAAGCAACGTCGGGCGCGGCAGTACTTGGATAGGTGACCACCTGGATACACCGCGTAAGTTTTACTTTTTGCTGCAAATTTTTCTCGATACCCAAGTCTTTTTTGATACTGATCCCTCGGTGCACATGTCTGACTCGCACATGGACGGATTTTTTTATTATTTATGTGTAGAAACGCTTCATAGCCATTTGCTAACGTAATAATAAAACTGAATAAAATGTTTCTCCACACAATATACCACATTTCACCCCTTTAAGGGTTGATTTTTCAAAAACTTTGAAACACGCATTTTTTTTTCGTTTCTTGGTAAATTCGCAAAATCTCATAACAATAGCTTTACAAAAAAACTTTACATACAAACTTTACCAACCCTTTTCACCACTTTAAGGGATGATATTTGGAAACCGGAAAATAATAATTTACCTTACTAAGTTTCATCAAAATCAGTCCGGTGGTTTTTGCGTGATGGCGTAACAAATTGCCGCGCTAGATCAGCGGAGAAAAATATAGTGTTCTTAATTTTTTCTAGATGGCGCTATTTGGAGTTTTAATGATAATGCATAGTTTCTATGAAATTTGAGGTAGTTTGTATAAGTTGGGTGTTTTTTAAAGTTCGAATCGCGGTAACGATAATTTTCGTATGCTGAGCGCTATAAGGCAAAAATCTACGTGTAATCCACAATGAATTCGTTCCGAAGCGCGTACGATCTCGAATTTTATCGGATGTATAATAGATTTATCTATTTCTCATTTTTTTTTAAGTAGTATAATCTAATAAATTACCAAATATTGTCTCGTTATCTATAAAATTGCAAACAAAATTCATTTACGCAAAACACAACTAAAAGTTATGAAAATATCATTATATCCTTTTTTTTTGATGAGATGAAAAATAAAATTATGATCATTACAAAATAAACACAATGCTATAGATAGCGCATTGTAATTTTACGTACAATACAATTTTATAGCTAAGTTACATTTTTTTTATTCTAAATAATTATTCTATTATTGTTCTCTTTATAAGTAATTTGTAGCTTGTTGTGTATGGAAATAGGTTTTTATATTAGTTTACTTACAGGCAACCTCGTTTTGTATTGTTTTATTCTTCATTCTTTTCTTGTATTCGATTGTCTTTTGTTTTTTTTTTAGTTCTTCAGGTATTGTAATCGTTTTATTAAACATAATATAGCTGAAGCAGCACACTACATAACGGTGGAGTGGCTACTCGGTGCTTTCTCTTTGCCAATTCAAACTCTAGATAGAGAAAAAAACCGCTAAATAATTGTTCTTCCACTCAACAATGTTTCTTATCAAGAGGGTTGTAGGGTCGATCTTTCAATTACACGATAAACAATACCTAATTCAAGGTAATAAAAGAGATAGAATTTTAGAAACTATAAATTTTAAAGAATACTTTTAGTAACCCTGTTTATAAGTAGATATAACGCGAATTTGTTTGGAATTATAAACTACGTTACAGACACATTGGTTAGGTACTTAAGTTCAGTAAATAAGGTTTGCCTCTTTGCTTATAATACTTATGTACCAATAGGGGGGCTATCCATAAATTACGTCACAGGGGGAGGGAGGGGGTCGGAGAAATGTGACATTGTGTGACAAGGGGCGGGGAGGGGTCCCAAATTTTGACATCACTTTTTTCAAAAATATTTTATTTAGTATTACAACACAAACATTTTAATTTCATAAATTTCTAACTTTAAAATTGCAAATATGCGACATCACACTAGGTAGGGGAGAGGGTCTCTGAAAGATGACCAGCTGTAAGGACGGGGGAGGGGTCAAAAATTATGAAATTAATGTGACGTATTATTGAAATTAATGTGACGTACATTACGTTATGGATGGCCCCCTAGCGGCAAAATTAGAAAACAATTGTGTAGGATTTTATTGTATAATCCGTTATGTAAGATTCTAAACACATTCTCTCAGCAGCAAGACTTTTTTCCGCCCTAAAACTAACGCAGTCTATCATTTGGCTTAATAGCTTAGTTGGCAGTAGCTCTGCCTTCTGAACTGTAAGTTGTGGGTTCAATTCCCACCCAAGGCAAACATTTGTGTGATGAACATCGATGTTTGTTCTGTGCCTGGAATATTGAATTCTATGTATCTATTTTCAAACAATAAGTATATAAGTATTGTATCAGTTATCTAGTTTCTATGGTACAAGGTTTGCTTATTTGGTGCTAGATGGCGCTGTGTGAATTTTCCACAAATATTAATTATTAATTAATATTTATTTACTTCGAACTGTATGAACGAGACAGCCATATTTATATATTATACAGCTCTCATATTAGTATAATTAAAAATAATCATAATTTTCTTTGCATTAGGGCCGATTTTACAATGTATATAAGTTATCTGAAAAATTAATTTAAAGCAGTACTCGATTTAAAAAACTTTTTATTTACACTGTGTTTTGTTTAATTAACTTTAATCTGGTTATTTAAAAGCAGCACCTTAACTAAGTAATGTTATCAATTAAATGCTATCTTTCTTTGCAGGGATAATAGTGCGCATTGCACCTGATTAAAGCGGAACACGTTAGAGAATCCATTGCCTTATTTATTTTATTTATATCTACATTCAGTTCAAATTTTTATTTAATTTTTTTTCTTGGATTCATAGATCGTTATTCCTCACTATTATTTCTGTTCAGTGAGGTATTGATATAGTCTTTGAACGCGTTGATTCGCTGCTAGAAAGTCGGTGCGTTCATAATGAATATCCTTTGTTCTTCTTTCTTGATCCAGCGGAGAAGACGGTCTACTGCACGGATGGCTTGGTCTTTCTCCATCAGGGAATCGAAAGTTACATATAGTTCGAAGCCATTCGTTACCTGTAATGTATGGAAACCTTTTATTCTGAGATCGCCAAGATTTAATTACCTATTTTCACATGACCTATTTTTTGATATATTTATACGATTCCTCACTTTTTGTATTTAGCCAGTGTCAAGTAATTCAGAATTTATCAAGCTAATGCTATTTCACGCAGATATGTTTCAAGTCACAGTCGAAGTCATCAAGTCAAGTCAGTCTAGTCTAAGTCATACTCCTAGTAAAGTGGTGGCAACTTTACCAGAAGCTTCTATGGAGTTTTGGAAACAACACGAAAAGAAACGTTTCACCATCATTATACCACTTTCCCACACTCACGCCTGTAATCCAGCACTTAACAAATAAAATGCCACCAATTTTATGCACTAACACTGAAAAGAACACAAATTTTAGTAAGTAATACAATGCGTTGAAGCGATCTTTTCTGTTTTCCCGCCAAAACTCATGACTATTTGAGTATGGTCGACTATTGCTATTTCACTCACTGAAAACTTACCTCTCTTTTCTTTTCTCTTTTAAATTGTTACTATTTGACAATACAGCAACATCACGCAGGAAAGAGAGAGGAGATGAGTAAGTCAAAGTTTGGATCGCAAATTTCTCACATCGGAAGAGCGAGTGACTTTGACTGATCAAACTTAATATGACTGGGCAAATGAGACTTTATTACCTAATCTCAGTCTAGTAATAAGATTACAGCTGATGTCTCAGGATGACGTGCGCAGTGCAGTGTCACGCGAAACTATAGCATGGAGTTCCGAGTGACACTGCAACTGATATGGGCAGCCGTGTCGCTTAACATCAGGCGAAGGGTTAGTTCGTAATGTCATTAATTAACATAAAAAATAGCCGAATTGAGAAACTCCTTATTTAAAATCGGTTGAAAATTAATTCAACATTTTTGTAAAATCCAATGTTAAAATTTTATAGAAAAAAAGCACTTACCCAAGCTAATATAGCATCATCGGAATTGGACCTAAAAATCAACTTTGCTGGCGTCGATGTACAATGAATCTGACTGCAGTACTTCCTATAATTCTTCACATACTCAATATCCGATAACTTCTCTATTTTCTTTTCACACACATCACCACCTTCCTTATGCCTTAACCTATAATCCTGTAATCTATCCAAGCTTATAGGATCTGAAGTGAAGAGCTGCGCCGTAGATTTGCATTTGTACATGAAATGCCTAATTTCGGGTATGCCGATATGTTTTAGTGGGTCGGTTGTGGGTAGTTCGACATTGCGGTTCAATGCGTCGTTTATAGCGACGAGGCAATTAGAACGTCGTAGTTTGTCCACAATGGTGTGCTTAGCTTGTGATAGAGTGAAGAATGCATCCCGTTGTACTGTTAGGAGTAGTAAGCAGGCTTGGCAATCATCTGATATGTAAGACACGTGGCCGTGAAGAAATCCTCTGAAAAATAAAGTGATTTTATTAATATTCATTCTCAAAGTCAAAAGATTGATTGCAAATAGGCTATTTTTAGCACTTTACAAGTTAAAATCATATTAGGTAGGTACTTAAAATTAAGTTATTTTACTAAGCACATAACATTACAAAGTGGTTATTGTCAAAATATAGCAAGTCCATTACAATATATGAGTTTGAAAAAAAGCAGTTCTCTTTGTCACTACTGGTGCAAGCAATCCGGCACAATGCAGAACAGAAAACTCCGATCCGAAGCTTAGATTACAACTGTAAAGAGAAAAAGAAGCTACAAGAAACTCATTTATTCTGTTTCCACATGTGTATATTAATCATAAATTAGAAGAAAATTTATTATTATTCGCATTCTTGAACTGAAGTATAAACTCAACTAAAATTTAGACAACCAAGTATTGCTGAAGTAATGCTTGGTGTTGTAGATACATTTTTAGAGTTGAGAGGGAAACATAACAAAAGTTTTAGAGTTTAGAGGAAAACGTAACAAAAAGACAGCAAAGTTTTATAATATAGAAGAAAAAATAATAATAAGGCAGTCAAGTTTTACAGTCAGCACGAAAACAATAAAAGCTTTGCTTTAGAGTGAGGAGAAAATACAATAAAAGAATAGCCAAGTTATAGTCTAAAGGAAAACATTATAAAAAAGGACAGCGAAGTTTAACAGTCTAGGAGAAAATTAGTACGAGAACAGCTAAATTTAAGAGTCTAAACAAAAACTCGAGCCATCAGGAAACCCATTCATTCATACATACAAATAAACTACTACCTCGTGCAAATAAATAGTCAAGGAAAAACCTTACGTAGCGTCAAATTTAGGCAAGCAAATCGGCGTCCAGCTCTCAGCAGTCTTGAAGCTTTCAGAGCTCCGCACCAGATTGAACAGCAGATGTATATCGGAAGGATGTAAGGTGTACTTCTTCATCCTCACCAGGGTTATCAGCTGGTTACCAGCTATCATTATCGCGAAGACCAGGTCTCTTATTTTACTGCATGTGCTGGTTATAGCGTTTGTAATGTTCTCGCGAGCTTTTTCTGGCAGTGGGAGGCAGCGGACGGCGCCTGTAATTGAGTAACTATAAAAGTAAACAAATTAAGCTTTGAAATACAGCGTGTCTTAACAAGTACGTATGAATTTTGCATAAAATGTTAGCTCACTAACACATTAATTTGTTAGCGGCGCATTATAAAATGCATTTTTTTTTTCCAATGCCTGGCTGCACTAAATTGTAAATTGCGCTTTTTTTATGTGTACAAATACTTATCCTGGCGCGGGAACCGAACCCGCCACCTCCGGGCTATGAGCCGAATTGCTCAACCACCACACCACAGAGGCTGTCAAGACGAAGTAGTGAAGACAGACAAATGTTACTTACCTAGCAAAAATGCCGGATCCTTCTCCATAAATATCAACAAATGATCTATAAGCCTCTCTGCCCCTGATAGCAATCTTCTCAAATCGTAATTTCTTCTCTGCTCGAATATTCGGTTCAGCTGTGTGAGAGTGAGCACTGATACTATCTGGTTAAATGCGTACCTGAAATATTACAATAAAAAAAAATAAGCCCGCGAGCCACAGTTCAGATGGCAGGGTTGCTACCAACTGAACTATTGGGCCAGTCAAATATCGATTGTAATCTCTTTTTTAAGCTGTAGGTAGCAAACAACTATATGGAGTGCCTGATGGGAAGAGGTCACCATCTGTGGAAAGACTGCTAGTGTCTATCTGCTAGTATATATCTTTCACTAGCAGTCTATCCATAGAGCTACAACATGCAATTAAATGCATTTTTGAAAAGAGGCCAAAATGGTATTATCAGGGAAAGCTAGGTGGTAGGACTTTACTGCAAAGTTCGTCTAGGTAGGTACCACCGCTTTGCCAGTTATTCTGCCGCCAAGCAGTAGTGTGCAAGCACTACTGTGTTCCGGTTTGAAGGGCACTGTAGCTAGTGAAGTTGCTGGGCAAATGAGACTTTATGATCTGATCTCACAGTTTAGTAATCTTATTACTAGATTGTGCTGATGTCTCAGAATGACGTGCGCAGTGCAGTGTCACGCGAACCTCTATACTTTAGAGTTCCGAATGACACTGCAGCTGGTATGGGCAGGCCTCTTCCCATCAGGAGTGCTATATAGTTGTTTGCTAAACACCTTACAGCAATACAGTATGGTAGGCAAGAAAGTACCCATAAATGGAGTCATATATGATTTCCATGACTACAGCTCTTTGAGTGAAATGGCGCAGCCGGTAGGATTAAAAGTACGAAGAAATATATTCATGCACGAAAAGAAGGAAACTCTTCCCAAAAAGATTTTTTAAGGGTCCTCCTTAAAACACCGACTAGTAGATAGTTTTCCGACAAATATCCATAAATTGTGATGATTGCGCGACTAACTTATCCTCGAGGTTTTTTTTGTACAAGTTTTGTAACTAACTCCCAAATTAACCTTATCTTGTGGTCATAAATTACGCATCAGAAAGAAACATTGAGTTGTGAACCTAGGTGTTTGTTTTGTGTTTGCATGTAATATTGTATTAATGCATGTATTTACAAAAAAAAGTAACATAGTATTCTGTCAGTTATCTGGCTCCCATACAAGCTTTATGAAGCTAGATGGTGCTGTGTCAATTGTCCACAAATATATATTTGTCAGTAGCACCCCCTTTTTTTATTAATTAACTTACGTAAGCTGCAAAACAAGCTGAGTCTCGCTTTCATTTGACTTGGAAACAGCAACCAGTATTAAAGGTCCCTTAACCAGAAACACAGCCTTGCAATTGTTGGTGCTTATGAACCTCAAGATATCCTGGTTTTGTTCTTCGACCACGCTGACTAGAGCTTGTATCACGCCGCAGAGACCTGCCAGTTTGTCTTCATTACCGTATCTAAAATTATTGTTGATAGTTCTAAGCTCGGACAATATAGATACGATTCTGCACTCAGAACTAGAAACTGAAGATAAAAAAGGAATATAGGGAATGGTAATATAGGAATCCAATTTACCTGCATTATTTGCATGCTATCTGATTAAATTCAATTTAATTTTCCATAAGGTATTATTTATATATATTTAATGCTATGATTTTCTGATTTAATTTTCTTATTTTTGGCATCGGTTTCTAGTTCCAAGTGTTGATACTATTATGTTTTACTAGTCTGAGGTTACAAATGATCTTTTTTTGAAGACTACATTGTCTAGTAACTAGCCAATTATCGCAAAGGCAATTGATAATATTTTATTACAGTTGTAATTAAGCTTCGGATTGGAGTTTTCTTTTCTGCACTGTACTCAATTGCATGCACCAGTAGTTGAAAAGAGAACTTCTGTTTTGAAACACATTTATTATAATAGGTTTGCTATATTTGACATTTGCAATTTTGTATGCTTAGAACAATATCATAAATTGAGTAACGCATATATTCTAATTACCCTATTTAAAATTGGTAGTTTGAGTTTTGATTTTATTCTGCCCACTGCAACATATTTTGCACCGATATACCCTGTAATGGGTTTTGATGAAAAGCGTGTATACGATTAAATGTCATAATGATACTCATTTTTATTGTGTTACTATTATTTACTAATATCATATTACCTAGAATAAATAGGCTTTCCCGCTGAGCTCAATATCAGTACATGTTTCTCTTTATTAACCAGTTCTGGAGACTGTAGATAATCTTCTTTATCATCATTTATGTCTCCATTCTCTTCTACAAGGTTTGAACAGCTTGCTGATGATGACACGGTTTCCTGGAAAAAAAATACGATGAGTTCTAAATATTTTTTTGTGTTGTATAACATTAAAATTTTCTTTATTAAAATAACAATTAGCTTATAAATGACTGTTAAGTAATATGAATTTAACCTAAGCTGCTAAGTAGAGTATTTCTAAGAACATGTACTTTAACATTAATGTCATTAATACTGCCTCTAATAAGAAGACACTGTGTTGGTGTGTTCTTTTTGAGTAACACTCACTACACTATGGTTCACTATTACTAAACTAACTCAAAAAGTTTTATGCTTTCTTCATCATCAGACTGTGTTAGTCCACTGTTGGACATAGGCCTCTCCCAAGGTACACCATTGAGCCCGGTCTTTGGCTCTTTTCATCCAATGACTAAAAAAAATAGTGATTTATGCTTTAGCCTTGAAGAAAAAAGGAATTGATTGATTTTTTGGAAAAAGTTTTATCCAGTGACATGATTCCTATCTGATCTCCAGCAAAACAGAGACAACAGTTTTTAAACCACCATTTCTGATGCCTTATTATGCTTCCTATAAGCATACTGAAATCTAACTATTTAGTTACACAAGAGAAAGTTAACAAATTACACAACATGTGGCATTTATTATAAAAAAATAGTAGACATGTGGAGGACTAACATAACTAAATATTTCACTTTTATAGTTACTTTAATGTTAAATAGATAGATAGAAAATTCTTTGTTGCATACAAGTTGACTGGCCTGATAGCTCAGTTGGCAGTAGCTCTGCCTTAACTATAGTTTGTGGGTTCAATTCCTACCCAGGACAAACATTTGTGTGATGAACATATGTGTTTGTATTGTATCTCAGTGTTATATTGTATTCTATGTATTCTATGTATTATTATGTATTATTGTATGTATTCTATATTTACAAACAAAAAAGTATCTATGTATTGCATCAGTTATCTGGTTCCCATAGTACAAGCTTTGCTCAGTTTGGGGCTAGATGGTGCTATGTGAAATGTCCAGATATAGTTATTTTAATTATTTATTTAAATAATAACAACTGTAGGTACATACGCCAACTTATTGCTAGACAGCATTATCTTCAATTTAACCTTATTATTGCAAAGTGGAAATGTTTGTGTCATAAAGCAAATGATGTAATATTATTATGGTTCATTTTTAAAACAATTTGGCTTGTGCATGTATGTGCATTGTATTGTTTGACCCGCTGGCAGAGGAAATTATGAATAAACAAAAATAAAATCTTACATCTTTAGTCTGCAAGTCATCACTCGACTTTGCGCTCTTCATTTCAGCTTCTTTCTCATCCTTGCCGATTTCACTTTGTATCTCACTTATAGTACTATTCTTGGCTGTGAGGGACGTGTTCCTATCCTGAAGACTCGAGCTCATTTCAGAGGCAAACTCTTCAAAGGAGTCTGTAGGGTTGAGTATGCTCTCGGGACATGCACCTGGTTCTAGGTCATCCGAAACATTTTCCGGTACGTTGGAACCGCAAGCCACAACATCTTTGGATGTTGATGCCATTTTTATGCAATACTGGTATGAATAAATAGTTAAAAACTCAGATTATTTTATTTTTCTAACCTTCATCAGTGAAACTTGTTGTTTAGTTTGACTACCTGCCATAATTAATGTTCCAGTTTATATATTTGTTAATAAACGTTGACTTTACTATTAAAGTCTCAAATGATATTGCTCTCTCTGTCTTATAGAGCTATTTTAGGTCAATCTACCTTTTTTTGAAGCTAAAAAGAAACGTATTCAACAATGCCGCATGACATGAGCGACCAAAGTGGGACGACCTTAAAGATAATGTCAACTTCACCTTATTTTTCTTCTTCTCTTCGTTTAATAGCTTGCTATCGCTTTTTAGCGATAATTCTGCCAATGTCAAGTGAAGAATTTTGTACGATTATGTCATGTCAAAGTTTTATTTTGTCAGTCAAAAGGCCACAGTAAAATGGTGGATATTTTACTAAAGGCTCTAGGAAGCCTTGAAGAGAAAACGAAAAGGCATGGTTTTAAAACTTGGAACCATTTGCCAACACTAGTGCACGTTCACGAACACTTAACGGATAATGATCCACCCTTATTACACATTAAAATTTAAAAAAACACAGGTAACGGAAAAAAGTTCAAAATTCACAACCGCCATTTTCGGATTCTTTTTCCACCTTTTTTTTTTTAGCTCTACACTTGTTTATTAAGCCAGTGTCTAGTAGGTAATAGTAAAACGGGTAAAGAAATTATTGGTATCATTTGTTTCTTTTTCCTAATTTCTTCATTATGGGTTAGTTGATAAGTAGTACTTTGTAACTTTTGATTGTTATTATGATAAATATATTGTAATGTTTAATCGGAAAAGTACTGTTCAGTACGACAGGGAATCCTACTGTGCTGAGCAGCAAAATAATTATGCGAATTTGGTAGTTTGTATCATTTAGATATTTTACTAATTATTTGTAAACTAAATTTACTATTTATGCACAAAATAAATATTTTATTCTATTCTAAGATCGATAATAATAAATCCCTTAGTCGCGTAGCGAAAATATTCTACAAAAAAGACACGTAAATAGGGTAGGTATAATTTATTTCCTGTTTATTGGGAGTTTGGGGATTGTTAATTTTTTCATGCCACTATTCTATATTATTACTTAGTATATTAACTTAAACTTAACTGTATGAAAAAAGTGTAATAGTAATTAGCAAGCAGTGTATAACAATATTTATATTATACCTACCTACTTAGATACTTGAATGTATAGTTTAGTACATTCACAACAGTCCATGTTTAATATTAAGAGCTATTCCATTTTTCAATTAAGCAACAAGGCACATAATCTGAAACTTTATAAATATGTCATAGCATTAAGTGATTATTGTAGCAAATAATTAGACTCGAATTTGTGTACATATATCCCATAATAGGAAAATATAAGAAACAACTTATATATTATTATTTTTAAAGTTGGTTATTTTAGATTTCTACCCTACAATACTCATAGGTACTTTATGTTGTCGATTCCAAACCCCTCTGCAATATTATGCACTATGTTCACACTTATCCTTATATGACATACATACTGTATCACATTCTAGTACATCTTACAGAAAAGTTGACTATCAATCTTTAGTGCAAATGGGCATTAGTAGGACAGTCTAGGAGCAAATTCTTATTCCTAAAAACTATAGTAGGTTGATGTTATACTTTTTATAGTCTAACTTTAATAACAACAGTTATTATGATAAGTACAAGAATATTTGTAAATATGTTTAACTACTGTTTTTTTGTAAACAGTTTTACAAAAAACAAAGAGACAGTAAAAACAATTATTTAAGTTCTTTTTATGAATAAAAAAGCGAGCTAAGCTATAATAACAACATTGTAATTGTATGGCACTAATACAATGGTTACATAATCATATGTACTTAAAATTATATTAAAAGCTATATTAACAGCATAATTTACTATCACAATGTGAATACTAAGGAAATTACTTACTTAGTGAGTATAAAAAAAATGTGTAGTGTCCCTACACATTCTCTACTACATATCCAAAGTTTTATGAAAGATTAACGACCATACAGTCAAAACATACTGTATTTTTGATTTAATATTCTAAATCCACAATGCATAAATATAAAAATTATACAAAATTATTTACATAGTCACACAACACTAAACCAATCAACCAACCATTTACTGCACTATTAATGTATTAAATTAAAACCAAATACTATTTACAACATCAACATAACTATGCTGTAACATAATCACAAAAACAAAAAATATGACAAATGACTATCACTTTCTAATTCACAGCATATCCCTAACAAATTCATTTGAGCTCTTTTCCCATATCTGTCCGGATCTATACAACCTGTATATCTTATCACTGGTCAAGCTCTGACCAAACCTCAACATTGCACCTTCAAACTTGTGCTGAAACACCTGCATTTGTGTCTCATTGTAACCTACACCACTAGGGTGGTATGCTTTAGGGTCCCTACATTCTGTGTACTTATGTGCTGCTAATATTTCTATAGGTACAACCTTGCTTGATGTAAGGTTAAATATATCTTCAAATGATGACATAGAGTCCAAGTTTCTTATGTAAACAGAGTTAAGCTTTTGAGGGGTGACATAGTAATATGACTTCCTCATTATATCTGGATAACCTACTTCAGCATTCGAATCTACTTCTTGATTGAGACAGAATAATAAAGGCTTGGCTTCTACTGTACGTAGCTTCCTTGTAGGATCAAAATCATCTAACATTGCTTTGATGTTACTATGGACTCGGGGTACTAGAAATTCATCCCAAGACAGTACCATAGCATGGCTTGCCTTGTTTGATTCCTCTTTGTCTAACCGAAAATGTCTGAATAAGCAATCTAATTCAATAGCATCACGTACAATGCTATATGACTTAGCAAACACATATGGGTAGTTCAATGGGAAGAACTGGATGTCCCATTGTGTTATATCTGGTGGCAAAAGGTTCAAGCGTCTTATAATGTCCTCTGATATCATGCTATCATAGATTGTAAAGTGATTAACTCCCATCATATGATGAAATACAAGAAATTCAATGAAAGCATCTCTAGAAACCAATGGCACTTGGTTTGGAATGACACACACTGCTGGTACAATATTGTTGACAAATCTTATATTGCTGTTTTCTCTAGGTTTCCTCTTTGTATTTACTTGTATAACTCTGTTTATTGGAGCATGGATAGGGTTTATATTGTAATCGTTTACATAGAAACTAACTCCTTTTGGTTTTCCTAAATTCTTATTCAAATAACATTGGAATATGTATAAACGGTAATTGTTGCTTGGTTCAGAGGCAGTTTTATAGCTGAACCTACCTGCTTTAGGCTTATCAGAGTTTTCAAGCCAGATGTTACAGCGGAAGTTAGGAGGAATGTGTGCTACTCCAACAACAATTGTATCAATATTATGAGCAGGGGATTGAGTCAGTTGGTCGTATTTCTGATAGGAACGTAAGAACGACGAGTATGAGTAGAAATTGTCATCTATTTGTTGAAATAGAGGTGGAGTTTCACGCACTTCCATTGACGTATTTCGAACAATTTCTGAAAGCATTGTGGCGTTGAATCCTGGACCACAGAACTCTATCTCGGAAAGTCCGGGTTTACCAAAGAAATTAAGAACTTCTAGCACATATCTAAGTCTGTAGTACTCATGACGGTATATGAGTAATGTCACAATGCTGATGAAGCAAACGATGACGAGTATGAGCTGATAGTACTTCCTCATTTTGCTTCCAGAAGTTTTTCGGGAGGACTTCATTTATTTACTGGCATCTGAAATATGAACTTTAGCATGAGACAGTGTACATGATTTGAGTTAAGAAACGCCACTTGTAATTTTTTACCTGTTGTAGATTTGTGGTTATGTAGTGCAAAGAGAAAAATACTACGTAAATGGAGCATAAATTAAATCAATGAAGATGAAAGCACTTTTTACAATTTTTGGGTTCTTTTTTGAAAATAAATGCAGTGTAAATAAATGTTATTAATATACTTTAATTTCACAACCAATAAAAACATAAAAACAACAATCCAATAATCAATCAGTGTCACTTTACCGCAGAACAAAGTGTTACTCAAAGAGTATAATAACTGTCTTAAAAGAGTCTCTTGGTGTTACTGTTACTAGTCCAAAGAGTACAGTAATTACTATACTAGATTTACTAGGTCTTAGATAAACCACAGGTAAAACAGGATGGTGCCTACCACCAAAGAGTCCTCGATAGAATCCAAATTATAGAGATGAGATGTTTATCGATATCGGTAATTCACAGTATAGTTAACATTTTTGTTTAGGGAGAAATAGAAGGTTAAATTAATTTTACTTTCCGGGGGAAAGTCCATCCGTTATGACACAAAGTATTATGTTATCTGAAATAAATGTATAGGTAACAATTATAACTTTTTCGTCACTAGTTATTTTTCTGATCTGTTAGATGTACCTATATAATGTAAAATTATGGAACCAAGGAAATTATGAACCGTTCCGTTTTTAAGTGTTTTATTTTAACTTTCAGTGTGATAGACATAGAATTACATATTTTTTTATAGCATTATTTATTAAATATTACTTAGGTACCTATTAATACTATTACAAAATTATATATACACACCGGCACAATTAGCGGAACGGAAAAAAAGTGAGATTATGAGATAATAACGCATATATTTGACGAAAATGTAATTAGACACAAAATAACAAATTGATTAACATCTTTTAACAACGACTTTGAAAAGTCTTCGTTATTTTTTATTGAAATATAGAAATTTTTAGATGATTATGAACCATCACAAAAAATAAAAAATAGTAAGCATTAAATGATTTAACAATGAAATTAAAGCAAAATTAATAACGAGTGTTTCCCCCTCTTGCTCTGATTACGGTTTCCATTCGTCTGGGCATGCTACAGATTATGTCGTCGATGATTTCTTGAGGCAACCGCTCCCACTCCTCAAGTAATGCGTTTCCAAGTTCATTCAGATTGTTGGGGGGTGGCATTCTGGATTTAACCCTTCTTTTTAGCAAGTCCCAGACATGCTCTATCGGATTCATGATGTATCGATCTGCTGTCAGGGTCCCTCCTGTGACTATCACTAACTCCGTGCGAGCTCCCAAACATATCCCTCCCCAAACCATAATCGAGCCGCCACCATAAGCCACTGTGTGTTCAAAATTAGACTGTATGTGGCGTTCTCCTTTGCGTCTCCATATTCGCTGTCTCCCATCGATCTGTTTTAAAAGAACTCTGCACTCATCACTAAAGAGAACCTGCTGCCATTCGTTCAAATCCCAACGACGATGTTCTACTGCTTTTTTTGTGTTCCGCTAATTGTGCCGGTGTGTATAGTTTATATATGATTTTTCCCCATTTATTCAAGATCTTGTTTAAGTCCAAATTTTAACGAGTTTTTAAAACTAAAATTGAAGCCTTTAAAGTCAAGCCTTGTACTTTAATTTTTTTAATGGTTATGTGGAATTCCTCCAATATAGGCTTGTAAACGGTAGGTATATAAAACGAGGCCCTTGCTTAATTGGGACAACGCTCTTAATATACTGTTCAAGGTGAAGCAAAAAAAACAAGCAAAGCAACAAAGCAATGTCATTGCCAAAGCAATCGTTTGCTGCTCTGCTGTCTAGTCTAGCTGTGTCTTGTGTCTACTGTCTGTCATTACTAATTTTTGGCCTAAAGTAGTCTGTGCTCTTGGTTTTGGTCAGTCATCGGCGTAAGGCGATTCGGCGGTTTTGTTCTAGTGGATCTAGGGCATTTGTGTAGAAATAAATTGAAAACCAAAATAAAGGCAAAATGTCTGGAAACAGAGATGAAACATTGAGGCAATTTTGCGACGTAACTGGGGCTGATGAGAACCGTAGTAAATTCTTTTTGGAATCTTCCAATTGGCAGCTGGAAGTAAGCTCATGTATCCACATTTATCAAGAAGATATTTGTTGTTATACATATTGGTCTTTATGTTATTGTGTATCACTTCTTTCTTTTTTTCCTTTCTGTTTCTAGATGCTAACTACTTATTTGTAATAACTTTCAGGAAGCGATATCTAGTTTTTATGAGCATGGTGGTAATGTAGACGAGCCTGCACCCGTGGCTGCAACGGGAGCAGTTGCGGCACCCCCAGCCATGGATAGTGACAGCGACATGGATTCACCTCCGGGCTCCCCTCAACGCCAGACAAAGAAGGAAAAGAAGAAGACTAATACAAAGTTTGCTACTTTGGACTCTTTGCAACATGAAAGCTCAAGTGATGAAGAAGGTAATTGTTTTTTTTTCATATGTCACAATGTAAATGATGAACCCACACAGCCAATGTTGGTAAATTGCTAAGTTTTTCTACTTCAAGCCCTTCTGGCCATCATTTCACACTGAGTTTGTGTGAGTATACTCTCAGTAAGAAATGCCAAATCCTTTGATGAAAACATCTACGAATAACAGGGTTTTATAATGCATTTACTCAAAATATATTAATTTCTATTATCTCACATTAAAACAGTGCTTAAACTGAATTAAATTAAAAATAAACAATGACATAAAATCTCCAAACAATAAAACATGAATGTTCTTACTTTAAGAAATTCCCTTTCTAAATAGTGACAAACATACATTGGCTCCAAAGCAAAGTGAAAAGGATAGTACAAGGCTATTTATGCCCAGATTCTACAATAAATAATACAACCAAAACAAATTGTAGCGAGTCTGACTATGAATGCAGAAATCAAGAAGAGACTCAAAGATTAAAACAAGAAATTGAGAGATTGCTAAATGAGAATAGTTCATTAAAGACAGAGATAGCAAGGCTAAAATTGGATGAGACCGAAGTGGGTTGCTCTAGCCAGTCAGGTCTGTTGTCTCTTTTTTGCGGGAATGTATCTTGAATCTTTAATGAGGGCCTTATTTTGGAGATTAAGTAAGATGTTGTATTGTTCTGTCAAGCATGTTGCCCATCTCATACAAGCAAAATGCATATCGGGTATTATACCTATGGTTGCTAATAATGGGTTAATTGTCATGAAAACATTGAACATTCCCTTATTATGAGTATTTCATTTTGTTTCTTATGTTTTATATTTGTTTTCAGGACAAGCCTTTTATGCTGGTGGATCAGAGCGCTCCGGACAACAAATTTTGGGGCCTGGGAAAGGCAGAAAAGACATTGTCACCGAAGTATTTAAGAGTGTTAAAGAGTAAGGAAATTATTGATTTGTAGAATTTCTACAAGTAATAAAATGGTATCTAAGAAACTGTTGAAGTATTTGAGGCCATACAATTCTATTGAACAATACTGGCCTGATAGCTTAGTTGAGTGTAACCTGAGCTGTAGGTTGGGGATTCGATTCCCACCCAAGACAAACATTTGTGTGATAAACATCGATGTTTGTTCAAAGGATTAAAGTATTGTGTCAGCTATCTGGTTCCCATAGTACAAGCTTTGCTAAGTTGGGCACTAGATGGCGCCGTGTGAAATGTCCACAAACATTTACATTATTTTTTATTTTATGGGGACCTATCTTAGTATCAGAAGGTTGAATGAAAGACGACTGTCAAGTTACTAATTAATTTATTTACAACAAGCTTATATTTATACAGAAATAAAAATTCGCGCATAGTTCTCTCTCGCTCATGTCATATCATGCTTCCTACTCACACACTATAAATATACGCGTGGGCACTGCACACAAATTAGTCACCGCAAGCAATGCGCGCTAGATGCTCCCACAATTTCATTTAATGTGGTGTTTAGCAATGTTTGCATTGTATTGTGTATATTACATCATGATGAAAGCTTATAGGTTTGTATGTACTTTGTGTCCAGGCGTGGCGCAGTTGTGTTTGAAGATGAACCATCAGCTTCATCAAGTCGCAGCCGAGGTGGATTATTCGCAGGCGTTGGCTACAGACTTGGTAACTATTTTAACTTTAGCAAATTACAAGTTGAATAGGTGTCACATAGAAGCTTGAGTACTTGTTCATAACCAATCGGTAAAGTTACAAAGGGATGCGAATAAAAAAAAACCTGCATGTCAAGATCACGCAGTAACTTGCTTTTCCATAGCTCTTAAATGTTCTTTTTACATAAAAAAAAATTATATACATACATGACAAAATAAAGCTTTTTTTATGCATTACTATATTTGAAAATGTAATCTAAAACACTGATACGCATTTTCTAAAAGTGTGCCAATACTTGATATAAATCTTATGAATAGGGAATTCCCTTATTGCAAAGCCACATACTAAACTATAAGGAGTTTTATGCAGGAAGTTCTTGATTGCCTAATAACTATTATCAAAGGCTGAAATGAATTCTTTTTACAAAAGGCTAATTCCCCTTATTCCAATAGGCAGCTGATTAGAACTTGATTCGCGATTCATTAACTGCTACATGAATTAATTACCTTGTATCTATAATCATATGATTGATTCTGTTTTGCAAAATTCTAAATTCAGTCCAATTTGCCAAAAACATTAATGTCAGTAGTGTAAGCAATCTGTCTGCAAAGATTGACTTCAGGTGACTCAGAATAAGCATTTGGCCTTTTTTTTCTGTGCACAAATACTTGTCCTGCCGCGAAAATCGAACCCGCCGTCTGCGGGTTGTGAGCCGACCTGCTTGACCACCACACCACACAGGCTGTCTAATATTATCATCTATACATATAAAAGTCCTGACTGACTTATATATCAATGCACAGCCTAAACCGCTGATCCTAGAGACTTGAAATTTGGACGGTGTTTTCTTTGTAAAGTGTAGGTATCCACTAAGAAAGGGTTTTTCGAAATTTCACCCCTAAGAGGGTGAAATGGGTGGTTGAATTATCTATAAAAAAAATCTTGTGTCTTTCCTATAGGCCACGCGGGCAAAGCCGCGGGCAGAAGCTAGTTCTATATAAAATAATAAATCTAATAACAATATCTGTATGACACAAATACAATAACAATTATGTATTGTTAATAATATATAAGTTATAAGGTAGTGTCGCCGAAGATGGCCCGGCTCCTAGGATAGCCCACTTTAAAAAAAATACAGTTATGATTAAACGAAATATTTTAAATTTCGCGGGTTTATGCTACTAGTACCATAGACAATAATGCAAGTGTGTTTTAATTATTATTATTACAACTTCCATTATGTTTTTTCTATACTTTATTTATCTGCAAGATTTCACGAGGTTTTGAAATTAAGTGGGCCTTCATTGGCTCCTGTACCTTATATCATGCATCTAACAACCATAGAGGCTGTCTTATATCTCATAATTATATTATCACCTATTTCCAGGTCAAACAGCTGATGATCATGAGGAAGTTACTCCAATGGGTGCTCAAGCTCCGGTGAGGATAAAATAAATTTGAGATCATTAATTACATTTAAGATAACAAATAAATCTGGCTGGTAACCAAGTCATGTTAACTGATGTTAAGAGGCAATATGGCATAAGGTGGTTTTACCTGTACTATTGGTACTAACTTCTGCAATATCTGGTATCACTAGTACCAGAGGTACCTGCTGCATCTGTTACCAGCAGTACCACACCTGCTATATCTAATACCAGTGCAGCAGTATCGATTTCTGCTATATCTTGTACCACATTCTACCATATTTGGTAAGAAGTAGTTCTGTTTATAGATAGATAGAGATGGAGAACTCTTTATTGTTTCACCAATGAAATACAAAATCTAAATATATATATAACTCAAAGGTGACTGACTGACTAACATAGTGATCTATCAACGCACAGTCCCCCCAGTGTTTAGTTTTATCTAAATAAAATAAATATTCGGGGACATTTCACACAGCGCCATCTAGTCCAAAACTAAGCAAAGCTTGTACTATGGAACCAGATAACTGATACCATACTTAGATACTTTTTTTGTAAATAAGAGTCCTACAGGGTAAGCAATGCATTGGTGACGCCTCCTCCGGTGTTACAGATGTCCATAGGCTACGGTGACCACTTCCCATCAGGTGGGCCGTATGCTTGTTTGCTGTTTTAACATAAAAAAAGAAAGAAAACATTCGTTCAACACTCGCTTACAAAAGTATAATAAAAATTACAAGAATATTAATATAATTAAATATAAACAGTAACTAGTTAATAATATATAATAAGAGAAATAGAAGTGTAGATATCGAAAATAGCTTAATTCAGCATTCATGCCGGTGTACACGACACCTGGCGCTGATTTTCAATTAAGCCCATACCCTTACATGCATAGAATACAATATAACACCCAGACACAGAACAAATGTTGATGTTCACCACACAAATTTTTGTCCTGGGTGGGAATCGATCCCACAACTAGCAGTTCAGAAGACAGTGTTACTATGAACTGAGCTATATATATATTTAATGTTTGATAGGCTTTCGTTTGACCACCATCGCACCTGATGGTAAGTGACGATGCGGTCTAGGATGTAACACGCTTGCCTAATATATATCACTAACTGGTGCCTATTATACTATTCTATTCTATTCTGCCACATTATAGAGTACGAGATCCTGCCCGCAGCTTCGCCCGCGGCGTGGCCTATGGGAAAATAATTCAACCACCCATTTCACCCTCTTAAGGGCGGAATTTCGAAAAAATCTTTCTTAGCGGATGCCTACGTCATAACATCTACCTGCATGCCAAATTTCAGCCCAATCCGTCCAGTGGTTTGGGCTGTGCGTTGATAGATCACTATGTCAGTCAGTCACCTTTGAGTTATATTTAGAATAGATTGCCTAGAAATTCCCTAATCATGTCTGATGTACGGTTTTTTAGACCGAGGCTCGATCGGTGCGGTTGCGATTGTACCGCGAAGGGTTCACGGTGGACCAGGGCTCGCTACGGTCGTATACGGACCCTGAACACGCCGAGTTCCTCAACTATATTCGCAGGGGGTGAGTCGTTACATTACAATTCGTTTAGGAGTAAAACTTCTTGAGGTGTAAGCTGACGAGGCGAGCGAAAGTTGAAAGTTGTTGGTTAACGTAGATCTCCATTGTCAATATAGTTAAACAAATTTATTATTGAATTGAATTGAATTTTAGTTGGTGGCTTCTGCGGTAATTTCACTACAATTTCGCCAATATCATGTACTAAGATAGACCATCAAACGAAGGAGATTGTTCGGTAATTTGTATTATTAGATTAGTATGTTCGGTGAAATGTCCGATTTATAATTGGCAAGATGGCGACATTAACATTAAACAAAAAACAAAGTTACACCGGCCGATAGATGGAGCTAAACTAAAGAAGTTTTACTTCAGTCGTGTGGTCTCAAAGCACACTCGTTTTTTAGTATTAAAATTCCTTTCAGACTGTTTCTCACGAATAGTGTAATCCTAGACCAGGGGCCTTACCGCGTAAGTCTCGTGGAGATCGTAATCGTGTTCTCTCTTGCTCGCACTCGTGGACTTGTTAATTGGCGCGTACAGGATGGCAGGCGAAGCCGATTCCCAGAATAGTTATGCGGTATGGGTGCAGGTTTAGAACACGTTTGATGCTCTTCTTCGTGAGACAAGCTCACGCAGCGTGACTGCTTTGCTTACATACTAATTTAAAAGATTGCAACACAGTCACTAGGTGGTAGGACTTTACTATAAAGTTCGTCTAGGTAGGTACCACCGCTTTGCCAGTTATTCTGCCGCCAAGCAGTAGTGCGCAAACACTGCTGTGTTCCGGTTTGAAGGGCACTGTAGCTAGTGAAATTACTGGGCAAATGAGACTTTATGATCTGATCTCACAGTTAATAATCTTATTACTAGATTGTGCTGATGTCTCTAGATGACATGTGCAGTACAGTGTCACGCGAAGCTCTATACTTTAGAGTTCCGAGTGACACTGCAGCTGATATGGGCAGCCGTGTCGTTTAACACCAGGCGAACGGCTAGCTCGTCACATCATTCCTTAACATAAAAAAACATAGAAACACAAATTAGAACATACAAATTTGTATGGATTTCAGTTTCAATATGTAGTTGGTCTGCATAGTTACTATGAAAATTTCCAAATTAGCAATAAAATTCTTCTGTTGCATTGCAATCGAAGTTCCATGATCACCCAACAAGTCCTCGGTCCACCTAGCAAAGGCTGTGAAATTTTTATTTCCAGTGAAATTCCACCTGAATTGGCCGGTGGAGGAGAAGTTCGCGTGAGCTTAGAGGATCGCCGTCACGAAGACTGTCCAAGGAACGTGCCTAAACAAGCAGCTTTTACTGGCAAGGGACAAATGCTGGGCAGGTATGTTATCATTAATCGGCTTCATAAATATACGAGCTTCTGCCCGCAGATTCGCCCGCGGCGTGGCCTATGGGAAAATAATTCAACCACCCATTTCACCCTCTTAAGGGTGGAATTTCGAAAAATCCTTTCTTAGCGGATGCCTACGTCATAACATCTACCTGCATGCAAAATTTGGGCTGTGCATTGATAGATCACTATGTGAGTCAGTCAATCAGTCAACCTTTGAGTTATATATATATTTAGATATTGCTTAGTCCATATAAGAACTTAGTGTAACAATGTGAATGTTTTGGCGTAGCTGTAAGTTCACAGTGTATTTAACAAATAAATCACACTAATAACCAGTGTCAAGTAATTAATTTCTCAAGTTAATTAATGTGTCAAGTCAAGCCATCAAGTCAAGTGATAGTCTAGTCGAGTCATACTCCTAGTAAAGTGGTGGCAACTTAACCAGAAGCTTCTATTTACGTTTGGAAACAACACGAAAAGAATCGTTTCACCATCATTATACAACTTTCCAACACTCAAGCCTGTAATCCAGCACTTAACGAATAAAATGCCGCCAATTTTATGCACTAAGGTCCGTATTACAGAACGATGCTCAGTCATCGATCGGTGCTCGAGCAGAGATTTCATTCATAAAATGGTCAATTAGTGAATGAAATCTGCTTGAGAATCGTTCGATGACAGCATCGTTCTGTAAAGGACCTATCACTGAAAAATAATACAATGCGATGACGCGATCTTTTTCGTTATCCTCTCAATAAAACATGGGATATGTATATATATCATATCAATAAAACATGGGATATGTATATATACAGATTCCTCCGATTCAAAGGTTGTCTGGAAGAGATCGCTCTAAGCGATAAGACCGCCTGTTGTACTAGTACTAGTTTATTATGTAAGTTTTTCATTTGTGCATTGTTTTCTTTTTTACGGTGTACAATAAGGTGGCGGTGGTAGAACTTTGTTGCAAAGTTCGTCTAGGTAGGTACCACCGCTTTGCCAGTTATTCTGCCGCCAAGCAGTAGTGTGCAAGCACTACTGTGTTCCGGTTTGAAGGGCACTGTAGCTAGTGAAATTACTGGGCAATTGAGACTTTATGATCTGATCTCACAGTCAAGTAATCTTATTACCAGACTGTGCTGATGTCTCGGGATGATGTGCGCAGTGCAGTGTCGCTTGAAACTCTATGTTTTAGGGTTCCGAGTGACACTGTTCTGTTATGGGCGGCCGTGGCGCTTAACATCAGGTGAACGGCTAGCTCGTCACATCATTCAATAATATAGAAAAAAAAAAGATATAGAAAAAAGTGTTTATCTATCTATCTATCTATCTATGTTTGCGTCAGCCCGACGCCGGCGACTGTGGGCGCGACGGCCCCCATCGCGGCGGCCGCCAGCGACCGCGCCGCCAACCTGCGCGCGGCGCAGCACGCCGTGCGCCTCGACGACACGCGCCCCACCACCACCATACAGGTATATTTATAAACTAACTAGCGGCCCGCCCCGGCTTCGCACGGGTATTTAATATATATCTATTATAGATTGAGATATAAACTATCCTATCTCTAAAGTTGGATCAAACTGCACATGGTGCGAATTTTATTATTTTATTAGTTCAGTGGTTTAGGAGTCCATTGAGGACAAACATTGTGACACGAGATTTATATATATTAAGATATATTTCCGACTGTCACTCACGAATATGTCGATTTCTCGACTATTCGTGAGTGCATTTATAATAATAATAATGGACATCTCACACGTTATCTAGCCCCAAACTAAGCAAAGCTTGTACTATGGGAACCAGATAACTGATACAATACTTAGATACTTTTTGTTTATAAATACAATATAATGTGAGTAACAGTCGGGAATATATTAATTTAAAATGACTACTCTCACTCATGAGAATTTTAATATTAAAAAAAGGTATATTTTTGTAAAATTTAGGGTAAACCGTCATAACTGGCCACTTTAGTGCACTGGCCATTTCGTTTTAGTTCGTGCTAGTTTCCATACGGTAAAAATTGTGAACTAATATGAAAGCTTACAGATAAGGTAATGTTAAACCATGATCACAGGTGGCGTTACGTGAATGTAAGTCTTATTTCATGCAAATGTAGTAAATAGTAGCCAATAACTAATAGCGGCCAGTCACACCAAGTTATACCCTACCATTTATGATTTATGGCCCATTTAATACATTTTTATTTATAGCGCTTAAAGTTCTGTCAAGCCTCCTGGATCTGTCAGCATTTATGCTCAATAAGTGATCATAAACCTTATAATAAAAAGATCGATAATTAAGTGCGAGGTTGACCGAAAAAATACGGCTATTTTTACAGGCCTACTTACCTGAGAAGTTTGAAGATGATGACTGTTTTTTGACTATGCTATTACAGTACAGTAACTGCCAACAAAGTAACATTCATGTTGACTACTATGCTATTACAGTACAGTAACTTCCAACAAAGTAACATTCATGATGACTACTATGATATTACAGTACAGTAACTGCCAACAAAGTAACATTCATGATGACTACTATGCTATTACAGTACAGTAACTGCCAACAAAGTAACATTCATGATGACTACTATGCTATTACAGTACAGTAACTGCCAACAAAGTAACATTCATGATGGCTACTATGCTATTACAGTACAGTAACTGCCAACGAAGTAACATTCATGATGACTACTATGCTATTACAGTACAGTAACTGCCAACAAAGTAACATTCATGATGACTACTATGCTATTACAGTACAGTAACTGCCAACAAAGTAACATTCATGATGACTACTATGCTATTACAGTACAGTAACTGCCAACAAAGTAACATTCATGATGACTACTATGCTATTACAGTACAGTAACTGCCAACAAAGTAACATTCATGATGACTACTATGCTATTACAGTACAGTAACTGCCAACAAAGTAACATTCATGATGGCTACTATGCTATTACAGTACAGTAACTGCCAACGAAGTAACATTCATGATGACTACTATGCTATTACAGTACAGTAACTGCCAACAAAGTAACATTCATGATGACTACTATGCTATTACAGTACAGTAACTGCCAACAAAGTAACATTCATGATGACTACTATGCTATTACAGTACAGTAACTGCCAACAAAGTAACATTCATGATGACTACTATGCTATTACAGTACAGTAACTGCCAACAAAGTAACATTCATGATGAGAGTTTTTACTATGCTATTACTGGCAGTATTACTGTACTGTACTGTACTGTAAGTATTATTGTACTGTACTGTACTGTAAGTATTACTGGCAGTATTACTGTACTGTACTGTACTGTAAGTATTACTGGCAGTATTACTGTACTGTACTGTAAGTATTATTGTACTGTACTGTACTGTAAGTATTACTGGCAGTATTACTGTACTGTACTGTACTGTAAGTATTACTGGCAGTATTACTGTACTGTACTGTAAGTATTACTGGCAGTATTACTGTACTGTACTGTACTGTAAGTATTACTGTACTGTACTGTAATGTAAGTATTACTGGCAGTATTACTGTACTGTACTGTACTGTAAGTATTACTGGCAGTATTACTGTACTGTACTGTACTGTAAGTATTACTGGCAGTATTACTGTACTGTACTGTAAGTATTATTGTACTGTACTGTAAGTATTACTGGCAGTATTACTGTACTGTACTGTAAGTATTACTGGCAGTATTACTGTACTGTACTGTACTGTAAGTATTACTGGCAGTATTACTGTACTGTACTGTAAGTATTACTGGCAGTATTACTGTACTGTACTGTACTGTAAGTATTACTGGCAGTATTACTGTACTGTACTGTACTGTAAGTATTATTGTACTGTACTGTAAGTATTGTACATTCAAATTTTCCTACCACAGTTCCGGCTTGCCGACGGCAGCCGCATCACGGGCCGGTTCAACCACACGCACACCGTGGCCGACCTGCACCAGTACATCGCGAGGGCCGAGCCCTCGTACCAACTCCAACCTTTCGCGCTCCTCACCACGTTCCCCAGCAACCAGTTGCAGGACCCCGGCGCCACGCTCGCGACCGCCAACTTACTCAACACCACGCTTCTGCAACGACTCAAGTAAAACTTTCTAACAGCGTTTGTAGCCACCTTTGTAATTCGCGGATAATTTTGGTAACTTACGAGTCTATCAGAATGTATATTGCTGTACTCAATATCCAGTAATATTGTTTTTTTTTATGTTATGAAATGACGTGACGAGCTAACCGTTAGCCTGATGTTAAGCGACACGGCTGTCCATATCAGTCGAAACTCTAAAGTATAGAGTGCTTGCACACCACTGCTTGGCGGCAGAATAACTGGCAAAGCGGTGAAACCTCCCTAGACTAAATTTGCAGAAAAGTCCTACCACCTAGTTTAAATTAAGCCACTAGCGGCAAATTTTATTTCATTGAAAATAGGCTATTTTTAGCACATTTACAAGTCAAAATTATATTAGGTACTTAAAATTAACAACTTAATTTTAAGTACCTAATATAATTGAAGGGTTGAGAATAAAAAGGATTTAACTGTCAAATTGACAGTTTCGAGAAAATTGACTTTAAACGTCAACGGTGTCATTTTAATGTAGAGTGCTTATAAGGTAATAGAAAAGGTTTATGTAAGTTTCAGTTGCTTGAAAATATTTTAATTCTATTTAAAATTACTAAATATAGTACTAATTCATACAATTACTGTAAAAATATAATGTAATATAATAAATATAGTAATGTTTTTATGCTAAGCAAACTGTATTCCTGTGACAGATAAACCATTTTAGACTCAAAATCTCGAGATTTATACCTCATTTCGGTATTTTGAGAATGTATTATTGAAGATAATTTCACGCTGAATCCAACGATACCCATAAGTCATTTTGTCAAAAAAATCAGTTAAATCCTTTTTATTCTCACCCCTTCAATTTTGACTAATCATATAGATGATCATATATAATGTACTAAGCATATAGAATTACAAAGTGCTTATTGTCAAATATTATACAGGGATGATATAATGGGATTACCATTACAATATATGTTTGAAAAAAAAAAAAAAGTTTTCTTTCTCACTACTAGTGCAAGCAATCCGACACAATGCAGAGTATACGTTAAGTATTTAGTACAAAAAAATTACGATATTCGATATCGAGTACAGTAATGCACATAAACGTTTTGACTGAATGATTATTGGAATAGAAGGATTATAAAATCAAAGGGTTTTCATACTTCTCGTCACTAATTTCCCCCTAAAATTGGTTATCAGAACCCTGATACGATGCGTACCTTCCTCATAGCATCGCTAAAAGGACACCGTCAGGTCATGGGGAATCACTATCCCCGGTGATCCAACCCTAGTAATAGTGCCGGATTAAACAAGCATCGTAGCAAACCGTAGCAAATTGTTTCAAAGAGCCCTTTTTCTACTATGTTCTTAAGCGTAAAGTAGAAAAAAACAATTCAATACTCAATACGTTTATTTGCCACCGTATAGGTTACAATGTGTTCACATTTATTTGACATCAAGTAAATTCAATATATCACATCTTATTAAGTAGCACTCAAAAAATTACGCTCAGGCAGAGATGAGTGGGTTTAAATATAATAATAATAACGCCCAACGATCACTTACATAGATCCTGGACCATAACTAGGATTCCCTGTGTACCCAGGAACTACGAGGACCATGGTCCCACAACACCCAGACTCAGAACAAGTTATAGTGCTTTTTTTTCTGTGCACTAATACTTGTCCTGCTGCGGGAATCGAACCCGCCACCGTGTTATGAGCCGACCTGCTCAACCATCACACTACAGAGGCTGTCTAATATGCCCCTATTGCTACTTTTGCTACGTGGTTAATCCGGCACTCCCTAGTGTTCTGTTGTTGCAACGGTTAAATTTGTCAATCGACCTACGTCGGTATTAAAGCACGTAAGGTTTTGAGGGTAGATTCTTTAAATTATTATAAAAAAGGTTCTATCAAGTTATCCAAAAGTAAAAGAAGCTCATTGATGGCGGCAATGGTAAAATTTCAACTAGAGTTTGTAGCCAAAGTAAAACTGGAATTTTTGATCATTGGTAGTAGATGTGTGTCTACGAAAATAATTCCTTTTCGTATATCGTAATCGTTAATCAATCGGTCCCGGCAGTCGTAAGACCAAGCCAAGTCTAATGCCTTTGGTTAAGTTTTTTATTATTAAGTTTGGTTAAAAATTAAGTTATTATACAAAGCATATAAAATTACTAAGTGCTTATTGTCATATAATATATATATATAAGGTACAGGAGCCAATGAAGGCCCACTTAATTTCAAAACCTCGTGAAATCTTGCAGATAAATAAAGTATACAAAAAACATAATGGAAGTTGTAATAATAATAATTAAAACACACTTGCATTATTGTCTATGGTACTAGTAGCATAAACCCGCGAAATTTAAAATGTTTCGTTTAATCATAACTGTATTTTTTTTAAAGTGGGCTATCCTAGGAGCCAGGCCATCTTCGGCGACACTACCTTATATATTTTTATGTTATTGAATGATGTGACGAGCTAGTCGTTCACCTGATGTTAAGCACCACGGCCGTCCATAACAGAACAGTGTCACTCGGAACATATAGTTTGCGCACATCATCGTGAGACATCAGCACAGTCTGGTAATAGGATTACTCGACTGTGAGATCAGACCATAAAGTCTCAATTGCCCAGTAATTTCACTAGCTACAGTGCCCTTCCAACCGGAACACAGTAGTGCTTGCACACTACTGCTTGGCAGCAGAATAACTGGCAAAGCGGTGGTACCTACCTAGACGAACTTTGCAACAAAGTCCTACCACCTAGTAAATATAGCAAGCCCATTACAATATATGAGTTTGAAAAAAAAAAGCAGTTCTCTTTCTCACTACTGGTGCAAGCAACGATGTGCGCAGTGCAGTGTCACGCGAAACTTTATACTTTAGAGTTCTGAGTGACACAGTTCTGTTATGGGCGGACCTATCGCTTAGCATTAGGTGAGCGATTAGCTCGTCACATCATTCTTTAGCATAAAAAAATATTCAATCTCATACAATTACTTAGCAAATATGACCTTGGCTACAAACTGTTGTTGAAATTTTCAACATTCGTACTCAAGTTTGGCAAAGATTGGCACACATTTGAGCAATTTGCTAAATGTTTTATAAAATAACTTGATGTTGTTTTTTTTTGTCCCACACTGTATAGACTTGAAAGCGTTTGGTTGATTGAAGATAAGTTTCTTATTTCTTGGCTAGAAAATTTAATCTCCAGCCAAGAAATACGAGATCCCTGTTGTAGAAACAACACAATTCTAGGGCATGTAAAGTAACTTAACTACTTAGATTTATACAGCAGTAGGATTCATATTTCATTGTATATTGGAACGTAATAATCCATTTATTAGCACCTAAGATAGGGTTAATTCACGATTTCACTAAAAATATATTACCTTTCGCTTTTAGTTCCAAACAGTTTTGACACATATAGACTCTATTTTTTTTAAATTACTAAGTTAATCATTTTTAAGTAATAAATAGAAAACTAAACAATAAAAAGAAAACTTGATATAATAAACCACTGCCAGTAGGCAACGTACCCCAATACGCTGGCAGCATTGCAACGTCGAATGGCAATGCTCAATCTTTGGCCGAAGTCGAGGCAGAATTTTAGTCACGTGTTATTTCGACCAGAAATTTAGAGAGAGCTATAGTTTAAGAATATAAATTAACACTAAAACGAGCGTGTCGCACCTCACTAATACTGTGTGAAAATGACAATACTTTTAATGAAATCGGGCATTAACACGTACACATAATGAACAGGGGCTTTACCGCGTAAGTCTGGTGGAGATCGTAATCGTGTTCTCTCTTGCTCGCACTCGTGGACTTGTTAATTGGCGCGTGCAGGATGGCAGGCGAAGCCGATTCCCAGAACGGTTACGCGGTAGGGGTACAGTATGAATAAGATATATAATTATACATACGAATTTAGACTCTACCGTTCTTTACCCATAGTGCTATGCTAGAGTAAGACCAAGCTATATGCTAGAGTCTGCCAGTAGTATCGCAGAATATTTTCTCCGTTCACCAAAACCTACATTATGCCCGAGATACACAAGGTTAGTTTTTCAAAGTATAGGACAAGCTAGAACTTGACGTGCTATCCTGGATGCTGTCTTGACTTGGCACATGCTTTGGCTGTGTACACGATGCCAAATAATTTTAAGCCAGTATTCAGTGAAGGAAAATGCGTCCGTTCCCAGTGGTTCAATTATTAGTTCCATTGATTGTACTAATGGGACTTCTCATTAGTTCAGTTGATGGCGGATGATTGTACTGATGACACGTGTGTTCCTAGACTTACAATTACTATTTAGTTTTATTGACTTTGTCGCGTTAGTTTGATGAACTATACCAGCCATTAGTAGTAGAGCGGGCGGCCGCTACCAGCTTTAAAATTAGAACCTTATCGTATTAAACTATCGTAATGGAATTGAATCTTTATTCTGCGGTAATTTGACCTCAATTTCACCAATGTCATGTTCTAAGATCCATCAAACAAAGGAGATTGTTCGGTAATATAAATAACTGTAGCGCCCCGCGGTTTCACCCGCGGATAAAAAGTATTTTTTATATTTGCTAGTCCCACGGGAAAATTTCACTTTTCCGGGATAAAACGTAGCCTATATGTTAATCCAGTGTATAAGCTATCTATGGTCTATGGTCCCGAATTTCATCCAAATCCATTTAGCCGATTGATCGTGAAGGAGTAACAAACATACACACATACACACATACTCATATACAAACTTTCGCCTATATAATATTAGTGTGATTTGGAAAATACAATAAAATGCTGATAATATTTTATTCAACAAAGATATTAATATGTACACTCTATGAATAAAAGTTACAACTAATAAAACACTACAAAATAAACATGCTATCCAACTCCCCACCGCGTGGTAAGGTTCCCAGAATACTGGCAGCATTATCTCGCTGAATTAGAAGACTTAGCTTCGGAGCGAAGTATGTGCCAGCTCCGGGATTCCCCGAGGCGAGAACCAATAAGACGCTGGCTTAACATGAATCCAGACCTGCTAGCTTAATATCACTGTCTATCCTGGCTTGAATACTAGTCTCGTGTATCTCGTGCATTGGGTGTTTTGATCCTCTTTTTTGTTGTAAAAAAACCCCCGCTATTTTACCAAACACGCATTTCATTTTAGTGTTAGTGTCACTGGATGTGATTGTAACAATTGTATAAATAAGTCGTGAATAGGTCGTTTTGTATCGTATTAGGAATTCAAATATTCCATCGGGCACATCAGAGAATAAGGAAAAAACTGCAAGTATTGTAAGTTCTTTAAAAATTATGTAATATTGCAAACCTGAATGTCTAGATCTGAATAAGTACAAAATTATCAAGACATTTTAGACACTTGAGTTTAAGCTCTAGGTATATTGTTTTGATCTAGACATCCTAGGTTATTTCGATATATGTGTCGCATTTAATCTAGTAGTTGCTCATGGCTCTGTTTTGCATTAATATGTGTTTGTGTATATAACATTGTACGCTCGATTGGTTCGTTTCATATCGATTTATTTTCTCGATCTAGAACAGATTTGATTTCTAAGATCTTTTTGTAAAACAAAAAAGGGATTTGAATAAAGAGACCAAAGTTCTCTTAAAAGTTATTTTATTTTAAATCTACAAAATTAATTTAAACAAGTAGGTATACTAGAGTTAAATTACACGATAAATAGAACAAAATAAAATAAACGTGGTATAAATGTATACTGCTGTATGTATACTGCGGAATTTTCCCCTGGGAAATCAACATGATTGCGCTAAAAGTTGGCAGTTTGAAGTTTGAAGGCGCCATCATGTTTACACTTGAATTTTGGAAATCGCCACAAAATGGCGGATGTTCCCTACCCGCAACATTCTGCTCTTGGGAAGTTGCAAGCGCAAGGATCTGTCGTTATGCACTGAGATGGGCATATGCAATCGCAAGCTGTAACGAAAAAAACTGTGGTCATGATAATATGTAATAGGTCTTTACCTATGAAACTGCCGTATTGCAGTATAGACTTTTTCAAACAAAAAAAAATTTTGATTGGCTATGAATTCTAAATTCAAATTAATTTTGTTTTAAAAATATGACATTCTATTTACAATATAAGTCTTTTGTTTATTGATTAGCGTTGTATTTTCATTACATTTCAACATTTTTCCTCATAATGGATACTTTGAAATTTCGTGTAATTATGGAATACGAGTTCCGTCGTGGCACCAACGCGGCACAAACGACACGTAACATCAACGACGTTTACGGAGAGAACTGTACAAACGAACGTACAACCCGTTATTGGTTTGCTCGGTTCCGTTCTGGGAATTTTGACTTGAAAAATGAACCTCGTGGTCTTCCGGAAACTTTGGTCAACAATGATGAATTAAAGGCGATTGTGGAAGCTGATGAATCTCAATCTACAGCTGAGCTGGCAGCAGCTTTTGATGTTAGCATCAAAACAATATTGGTCCATTTGCGACAGATTGGCAAGATAAAAAAGCTTGATAGATGGGTGCCCCACGAACTTAACGATCGCCAGCGCAACGTACGCGTCGAGACTTGCCTTGCGCTGCTTAACAGGCACTGAAATGAAAGAATTTTGAACCGAATTGTTACGTGCGACGAAAAATGGATTCTTTTTGACAATCGAAAGCGCTCAGCAAGTTGGTTAGATCCTGGTTCGGTACCAAAGCAATGTGCAAAACGAAAAATGACCCCTAGAAAGGTGATGGTCACAGTTTGGTGGTCTAGTGCTGGTGTGATTCATCATAGCTTTTTACAAAATGGCGAGAGCATCACTGCAGATGTGTACATTGAAGAACTGACCACAATGATGGCGAAACTCGCACGTCTGCAACCAGCTTTGGTCAATCGGTCGTCTCCACTGCTACTTCACGACAACGCGCGACCCCATACTGCACAACAGACCGTCTCTAAGCTGCATGAGTTGGGTTTGGAAACTCTTCCTCATCCGCCATACTCACCAGATCTTGCGCCTACCGACTATTACTTTTTCCATAATTTGGACAACTTTTTAGCGGGAAAAAAATTCAATTCCCGAGAGGCAGTACAAAACGCCTTTGAAGAGTTTGTTGACTCCCGTCCTGCTGATTTTTTCAAGAAGGGCATCCATAAACTGCCACAGCGTTGGCAAAGATGCATTGATTGCAGGGGTGATTACTTTGAATAAAAGAAATAAATAAGTTCGAAAAAAAAATACTTTAACTTTTTTCAAACAAAACGGCAATTTCATAGGTAAAGACCTAATATTTTGTTGTCTTACGGTAAATAAACTACGTCGGTTTAACCACAAAAGATTTAAACTAGCGTTGAATTGCGGTTTTGATTTGCAAAACACGTTTGACGTGTGTGTTTAAGTATTTGTGGAAGTACGTTAAATCTTGAAAAAAAAATCAGTATCTAAATATATATAACTCAAAGATGACTGACTGACTGACATAGTGATCTATCAACGCACAGCCCAAACCTCTGGACAGATCGAGCTGAAATTTGGCATGCAGGTAGATGTTATGTCGTAGGCATCCGCTAAAAAAGGATTTTTCGAAATTCCACCCTTAAGAGGGTGAAATGGGTGGTTGAATTATTTTCCCATGGGCCACGCCGCGGGCGAAGCTGCGGACAGAAGCTCGTCTCATCTAAATCAATAGGATGACTGATTTTTTTAAAGTTATAGTTAGATATTAATTGTTAATGATCCTATAAAGCTGTTATAAGGGTTACTCACGTTTACAGTCCCCGTAAGTGCAGGGATCCATGTACTCTGTGCAATCTTCACCGGGCGGCAGGAACGAAGATCGATAAACGGTGGTGCCTTCCAACTGGAAAATATGCAAGTAGATTAAATAATTAATGAAATAATTCCAAAACGTAAGATGAATTTTGCTATGTGGTTTTTGTTTGTGAAATGCCAAGTTTCGTTTTACCATTCTTGTTAAAATAGCAGAGCCGGCAAGTAGAATTTTAAGGTGGTACTCTGTGGTGTTCTATGTTTAGCTATGGTCACAAGCACAGGTTTGCCGATATTTAGGCGCATTTCATCATCATCATCATCATCATCAACAGCCTGAAGACGTCCGCTGCTGAACATAGGCCTCCCCCAAAGAGCGCGCCTCCCCCACTTTTGACGGCTGGGCGCCTTAAGTGCATGCCTGCCCTCCCGCCTGGTGACGCTGTAAAGGTCGGTAGAGACCAACAGCATTTGCCCGTTCAAAAAAAAACCCCAAAGCGCCAGTTTTAGAGGCTTCTTGCCTCCTGCATCCATCGGCTCTCCGTGGTTTTTACCAGATCTTCGGTGGCCTAAGCTGCATCTTCCGGCTCATGGTTGCCACTCGAAACCTTTCTTTGTTTTCCTTCCCCATTCGTTGTAAGTTACGAGCGATATGGCCTGCCCATTGCCATTTCAACTTGCTAATTCTAAGAGTTCGGCGCATTTACATGCACCATGTACGGATAGACAAGAATGCGGGTGGATATAAAAAAAAAATAACAACGTGGTCAAAATCCCTAAGTTCTACTCATTAAGAATGTACTAACCCTTTGACAAGGCTTCTGGTACTGTCCCTTGCAGGCCCACGGCGGCCGCTGTGGCGCCGGCGCGCATACTGGCTGGTACGACATCTTCTGCGTTGTACTACACTCCATCTTGGCTAGAATACGGGAATGCTGTGCTAGGAGTTTCTTTGTGTAGGCGTGTCGGAACTCATTAAACTATTGAATGCTTCCGATGTCTAACTGTCGACTAATAACAACCGGAACCGCCCTCAAAATCACTATATAGCCCACCATAAGCCCATAAGTTCCTACTGCTCCCTCACATCGAGAGGCCTTAATCGACCACGCTGGCCAAGTGCAGGTTGGTAGATGACATGTTCACGAATTTTTAAAATTCTTGACATGCTTGTTTGAGCACCATGCATTTCTTCACCGCTTTAAGAGCGAGTTCAGGACTAGTGCTGGGTTGTAAACACTTTATAGAGTAAATCTACTGCGGTGAATTTACTTGTTCAAATTGAAATCGAATATAAGATTTTGAATCAACATTCATTCAGGAAGAAGATGAAAGTGTACCTACTTATTTATATTTAGAACCATTCCGGTAGTTTAATTGTTAATCGGACTGTTCTCTAGGTTCTAGAAATACCAACCAATGCCTTGTTTGATGTTAACCAGATATGGAATCAATTCACACTAAGGAATATCTAACGAAGGTATACATAAAAAAATTACTGACGAGCTGTTTTTCAACCCGCGCCTTTCAACTCACTTGATTAGAAGGTTTTCCAGCTGAGTTAAGGTCGTATACCCAGGGGTACATAGGTAAGCTATATCTAGATACTAGTGAGCAATTAATGGCTACGTTCTTGTATCTTGAATAACTTAAATGTGGTACCTGAAGGCTTCTCGTAGCACTTGAGCGGTGCGTAAGATTCCGGCACAGCATTTCGGCCCGGGTCTATGTATGACATGCGGTTCACGGTGCGGTCTGCGGTAAATTTGAGAAAAAAGTGATCAACGCCTTTGACTTCAGTTCCACGTAGTTTTGATAACTAACCAAAGCAGTCCTAACAATTGCAACAATTCCTAACAATGCTGAGGAATGTGTCTCTGGTCTTAACTTCTTTTACGTAAAATAAGATTTTCAACTCTTAATGGTGTCCCCATTTTATGACCGCCTATAGTACCTCTCTAGAATTTTTCAGACGCTTGTCGCGACTTTCTTATATTAGGGTTCACCAAGAACCATTACGTATACACCAAGTTTGTATATTACTAAATAAATAGGTCCTCTTTGGTTCCACATTTTCAGTAGATGTTATCTCCCGGGAATGAGCCAAGCCGAGGCTCGCATCTGAGGGGCTCCTTTCGAGAATTGCCTTCCACTTTTTAAGGCTGGTAGTCTTATACGAAACTGACGATGAAAAGACCAAAAAGAATTTGCCTATTCAAAAAATGTGTTGCCCATGGGCTTAAAGACCTAACTTACTTTCAAAGGGTTGTTCAACGCAATGATACTTGTTGGGAGGCTTGCACGACTCTCTGATGGCACAAGGTTTGGGTACAAAGTCGTGTCTCTGAGTGGTGACGTTCTGCATCGGTCCCTGCCCCCACATGTCGTGGTGGCACGGACGGATCGGCTGCGTCACGCACACGGGGTTCGGCAGGAAGGATAGCTGGGGACGGAAGGAGTGGAGTGGTTATTGAGGAACTAGCTGATGATTTAATGGTCTGAAAAACAGTGGAAGATCAGATGGGAGCTGAAGGCTGGAGCCATGTTAGAAATGATAGCTGGAGAGGTGGTCACTGGGCGGTGAGAGCTTAGAGGTACGAAATGCGAGGTCACAAATGGAGGCAGGGATCTAAACCCATATTCACATAGTTTTGACATGATCTAGTCTAGGCTCGATATAACCACATTTTGATTATCTTTGATCACGTCACGTTTCTCACGCGTTCCAAGCAAAATTATAGTTTCTTTTTTGCAGAAAACCCACCATTTTGGTCACTGAAATAAGTGGAATTGAGATACAAATTAAGGAAGATGTAGAGTGGAAATTGATAGTTATAGAAACGTAGGGGCTGGTTATGGAAAATAAAGACTGGATGTAATTTGCTTAATTGAAGGTGGAAGCTGAAAGTAAAGATTGGTGTTTAAGTATATTTCTGTGCATCCTATTCACTCCTCAATACCTTCTGAACGGTGTCTCCTTCCATCTGGGCTGTGGACGGCACAAGATTTGACGGCGGTCGCACTGGCCGCGGTATCGCGGTCTTCGCAGGCAGGTAACTGATGAGAGAAGACCACAACTATTACAAATACCAACAACGAACACAAAGATTCCTAAAACACCAGTTTTAGGAATCTTTGTGTTCGTTGTTGCCCGCCGCTAGTTCAGTTGGTAGCTTTTCAGCGCAAAGAAGGCATTACTGAAACTAATTATTTCTTAAAGCCAGTTTGTTTCCAATGTCCGAAAAGCCTGTTATGCGTAAAATTTACGAGGTGACAGATGCAATATTGTTTCCTATCTGTTTCGACACTTAACTCTATGAAGAGAATTCTACGTTTAGCAATAGATGCTTCTTAGAAGCTGATGTGTATCATACACAGATTAGCCATTTATACCTTACCTGTTCTTGTAAATGGTTTGAGACTCAAAGTTCCTATTGGCGGTGACAGGGTTCATGCAGGAGTCAGGGATGATGGCTCGCCGCCGACAGTCGCTTTGTGCGTCCAGGTAACTGAGGTAAGGGAAAGCATACAAAATTTGTAAATAATAAGTCTACGTCGGTGTTACTAATACTACTTATGAAGGTATAAAATTTTACCGTGCTACCACAAATACATAAACAAGGCTTAGACAGACGTCAAACGTGTGTTTACCAATAAAAAAAGGTAGTTTAACATTTGTCTAAGGCTTGTAATATATAGGATTGTATCTTGTGGTTACCCATTAACGTTTTGTCCAAAGGATCTACATAACACCTATTTAGAAGAAATCCAAAACGCCCATGGGATTATATAATTTCAAAGGAATCCAATTTTAAGAAAATTTATTATGAGATCTATTACACGGCTTTAACATGTACAAAAGAAAATGTTTCCACGGTAGACGGAGTATATATGTTCAATGGTTTCCACGGTAGACGGAGTATATATGTTCATTCTATTCATGGCCTAATTGCTGATGTCAGCGTCGTGACACGCGTGGACTACAGTTTTTCAAAATAATAAGAACTCCATGTCCATTCTCAGGGTTCAATGTCTTCCTATACCAAGGGAGAGGGCGAACTGGTTTCTTCTAGACCAGCGTGCATATATGCATATGTACATCGCCGACCGCACTATTACATACCCCATCAAGTAAAATTAGGTGAACTTTAAGCCTATTTGACATTTAAAAAATAAAATCATTCGGCCGTTTATGGCTGTATGAAAAGATTGGTTTCATTCTCCAAGTGAAAAGACAGCCAGAATGTGGGAAACAACGTTCATTTAAACATTACCCAAGTTAGCAAACATATCAAGTTAACTATGAATGTGTGAATGTATGTATAACTGACCTCATGGTGTAGGTTGTGTTGACATCCAATTTTTGACAGGGCTTTTGATACTGGCCCTTACAGGCCCACGGTACAGGTTCCTTCGGCATAATCTGGAATACACGAAATGGTTATTACGCGGGAATTTAACAACGTGAAGAGTAAGAGAGCGAGAGAGAGCTATGAGAGTTGGCCTCGGCAAGAAGAGTGCAAAAGACTAACCTAAAGTTCGTAAGTGGGTTTAAATTGGGGGAGACCAAAATACGCCTACTTAAACATAAACCAGTAAAATATTAAGAAAGACCCTTGGATGAAGACAGGTGATAGAAGAGTTAAAATTGTGCAGCGCTTCAGGCATTTTTGTCTATGCACGGCTTTGATGCCATCTGGCGAAAAAGACAGCTTTACTATTCAGCAGAGTTCGCGGCAACAGGAATATCATCCTGAATTGCAAATACCTAAGATAGTTTTTCCTCTGACGAGGATTTTACACAGGACTATGTCACTTCTTATGTTTAAGTACCCACTAACATTAAGTTTAAGTACTGACAATAAATGGATTGTTTTATCCGAGATTAATCAATGACAATCATAAGATCTATAGGTACCTCTATTTAATAATTCATCATTTTATATCTGCCACGCGGCACGATATAACACACTAACGGCTAGCTACTGAACAACGGCTTCAAAAGCGAGTCTTACTTGGTTAGGCATAAAGCTCATTTTGTGAGTAGTGCACGCATCCATTTTAGCGGTAGGTCTCTCATAACATCGATCAGGTGCGTATGATTTAGTGATTTCCATTCTCTCCGGGGGCGGATACGAAAGCTTGTTGATGGTGCGATCTGGAATACCGAGTTTGGATGATCTAATGCCCCTATAAGTCTTATTAAAATACAACTGAGCTAAGCAAAACTTTCCCCCGGGTTCTCTACGTTTGTTAAATTCGTGTCAACTTGGCAGACCAAACACGGAACGCTCATTGGTTGCCTGTTGATCGCCTTCAACCAATAAGCTTACAGTGTTTGATGTGTTGAAATGACAGTTCGACAAACGTACGAGAAACGGGGGGCTAGACTAGAGAGATAGTTACGTTACGAGATTAGTTAAGAGCGAACTTAGGAGCTGGCAAACGTTGGTGCAGGCTGGCATAGCAGTTTTAAAGGAGTCTCAAGGCCAGTTATAACGAGATCAAAATGTTGACATTTTATTTTTGACAACTAATTTATCATTGCTAAGAAACAAGCCGAAGGATCTGCAGATACACCAGATCAAGTCAAAAGTCGTCAAGTCGGGCTCTTACTTACATAAAAAAAGGATGGAAGGATTGACAGATGCCTGTAGCATCGTAGCTCCCAAACGGAAGAACCAATTTTATTTTTAGTTTTGTGAAGTCAAGTAACACAAAAAAAAAGAGTAATCTCGATACTTAAAAGTTTATTGAACCACCTGGTAATGTCACTAACAAGAAGATTCCGGTAAGTAATATCATAAAGGTACTTCCAAAAACTGAAACTTTACGATTAGGCGGATACCTACAAAGGTATACGGTATCTAGTTCCTCCTCTAAAGTTTTGCCGTAACACTTACTCTCAAAAGGTTGCTCAACGCAATGAAACTTCGGTGCCGGTTTGAAATTCTCCCTCAAGATGCAAGGTTTGGGCACGAAGTCGTGTCTCTGAGTGGTGACGTTCTGCATAGGTCCCTGCCCCCACATGTCGTGGTGGCACGGACGGATCGGCTGCGTCACGCACACGGGGTTTGGCAGGAAGGATAGCTGGGGACGGAAGGAGTGGAGTGGTTATTGAGTGGGAAAGAATGGGTCCTTGAACTCCTTAAAGTCTTTATCATATTAACGGTGGCTGGCTTAGCACATGACATTTTCTTAGCTGCAATTATGGTAAGCCGTTGGAAGTGTCTCGCACTGTGCAAGCCATTCGTATCCAAAAACCAGCATACATAAATATGGAAGTTGCATGCATTTATTGTTTTGCTGCTTAAAGTGTTTCTGCTTATAATACTGATGATCAAATCAGGGTTATTTTTGTGCTTTTGTGCAACAGCTACTGCTGCGAGTGCAGATAGGTGACATAAATTGACTTTGATCTACCTAAGTATTTAAAGATTAAACAGAAATGGGTGATGTTTCTCTTTGCTCTATTGTTAAAATTAGAGTTTAGAGATTTTAGGCTACCCGAAGGTGGATGGCCTAATTTTTTTTTTTATTTAGGCCGTAATGTAAACACTTTGATTGCCATATATAATTCGAATATAGTCATCATCCTTTACTATTCATTTAGGTAATGTTATATGTTCTTCAGATGAATTTAAATGGGATGAATATCATCACAAGATTTCGAAAATTCCGCCAACCCGCGAATCGGTAGATAAGCCTACCTTCTGCACAGTACATCCTTCCATGGGCTCGCAACTCGGCACGAGGTTAGGAGGTGGTTTCCTCATAACCCCTCGCAAGTTTTTGCATCCATCGACTGGTTGGTAGGACATCTTGTACGTGGTGTTGGCTTCCACGGGGGCAGTGGGACGCATGTAGCAGCGACGGGGCGCGTACGAGTCCGGGATACGCGGTTGCTTGTAGCACTAGAAGTTGGGAGGTAAGTTAGTATTCAGTTTGGACTTGACCTAAATTTCTGGCCTGGTTCCGTACCAAAAATATTTTACAACCTACAGTGGCTAAAAATACTTAAGGTTGAAGCGTTCACACTATTCAGCTATGCTGGTAAAAGCCTCGGTACTATCAGGCATCAATGCATGGTAGCTTAATAAATAGAGCCATATTACCGCGCCGGAGAAACCATTTGGGATCGTATTATACCAGTGGTCTTTTGGTATATTGGTATAAACTTAAGAAACTATCTATATGTATCCAGTGGCGTAGCTAGGTAGCCAAAGGCCCTGGGGCAAAAAATAAACTAGGGTTCCAACTAAATTTCTTGAATGTAAACAACGTGTGATGTAAATAAACATTACTGTTTCTTTTTTTAAATTTTATGTCAAACCTGTATTTTAATATTTTTTATATATTTTTTTTACCATTAATTATATTGTATGTATTTTTTTTTCATGTATTTATCAATATATAGATGTATATGCTGTTGTAGTATTTATCTTTTGTTTAACTTTTTTTTTGTCTTACCACAATGTATATGAAATGTTGTAAGCACCTGTTAAGGGTATATATATCAGAAAAAAAAATGTATTAGTTTAAGATCTACTATAGATAATATTAAATATATATAGGTACTGTTGGTGTTTCATAATAAATAAATAAACTATTCCCGTCCCGTATTCGACGTACTCCATATTCCAAATGTGGGAGAATTTTTTACCACTTCCATTTATAGTTTGTAAATTGAGAGTCCAAGGGGCCTGACCCTAGGGGCCCCGGGGCACTGCCCCATCTATAGCCCTACGGTAGCTACGCCACTGTATGTATCTATGATATAGGTACTATTACTAACTGGTTTGACTGGAGCAGGTTTCCCACAGCAGCAGCTGCGGCAAGGGCACGGATGCTCTTGCTTCCCGTCGATTGGCTTGCCGTCTCGGAGTCCGGATTTGATGCCAGCGGAGGGCGCGCATGGTGCCGCCGCCGGGCATGGTACACACCTGCAAATAATTTTAGTTAGACTAAAGCTAGGTGCGTCATCTTTATTATTTCACAGCCTCTGTGGTGTGGAGGTTCAGCAGTTTGGCTCAATCTCGATTCCCGCAGCAGGACAAGTATTTGTAAAATATCAGAAAAAAAATATACAAATTCTGCGTAGTTCTGAGTGATTGTGTGTAAGTGGTACTTATCAGCCAAATATAGGTAAGTGATAATTTTTTCTAGCGGCAATACACTGGATATATTTAAATAAATATTTGTGACATTTCACACAACGCCATCTAGTTCCAAACTAATTAAAGCTTGTACTATGGAAACTAGATAACTGATACAATACTTATATTCTTTTTGTTTGTAAATACATACATGGAATACACTATACATCCAGACTTAGAACACACATTGATGTTTATCACACAAATGTTTGTCCTGGTGGTAAACGAACCCACAACCTATAGTTCAGAAGGCAGGGTTCCAACCAACTATCCGACCAGTCGATCTGTATCATTTTGTATTTAAAACTAAGGTCCGTATTACAGAACGATGCTCAGTCATCGATTGGTGCTCGAGCAGAGATTTCATTTATAAAGTGATCAATTAGTGAATGAAATCTCTGCTTGAGCACCGATCGATGACTGAGCATCGTTCTGTAATACGGACCTTAATGTTGTGTGAGGTCGCCGTGTATAGTGCCATATAATTGATATATCAGCAGCAGTTTTAGTGCGTCACACAACAATAATTATGTAACGACACAGGAAGAGTTATCAGCCATATCGCTCTACCCTTGACTTTACATCGTCAGAGTTCAACCAAGAGCTTAGGAGCGCCGATAAAATATAATATTGAGATCATGTAATTAATTAAGTGTTTAATAAAGTGAAATAAGTTTAAAACCCTTTTTAATGATTTTTGGACAAATGTATTTTGAACGGTTAGCATTTTTGTTTTATCGTGAAGGAAGGTGCTACTATGTTATAATTGAGTATATATAAAGTAAGTAGGTACATGAAGCGTGATGCGAAATTTGAGTCGAAAATTTGAAAATAGTATTTCATATACTATTTTCAAATTTTCGACTCAAATAATATGCAGCTAGTATATAATTTATATACTAAGGTCCCATATCCAATCACAAGAAGAAACTATATAGATATGACTGAGTAAAATCTGTACTATTATTAATTCTGTGCTAAGAGTTTCTGAATCACTCGTTAAAAAGATCTACGAATATTAATCGACTTTGAAGTTTTTAATATTGTTTGACTATTTGCGCCTTATTTGACAAAAAGCGTGTGGTTCGGACAGAATGCGTTGTATTTGCTATTAGATCATCGCTAAGAAAGTGTTACAATAGGTGTCTCGTACGCAATATCTGAGTAACGTCTCTGTTGTGTAGATCTGAGTTCAAACCTTTATTGGATCTTCATTCGAGTTATTCTTTATCTCAAAATTATAATATACTAGCTGACCCGCCCCGGCTACGCACGCGTTAATAGTTTTACACCCTAACCCTCTCCAAGAGAATACTTTTTCTTGTTCTTTTCTCACCTTTTAAACCTTTCATAGACTATGACAAAGATTTTAAAACCAAAATCAGCTAAATCGGTCCACCCGTTCTCGAGTTTTAGCGAGACTAACGAACAGCAATTGATTTTTATATATATAGAAGATAATGTGTTCAACGATAACATTCTGAGTCAGTTTCATTCAGTTCTCTGTTAGTGTCATGTGTCCAGCGTGGATTTTTGGATAAAAAATAGGTATGGTTATCATGATTGTATTTTTAATTCATTTTCTCATCGGATAGTAGAGGTTCGCTGGCCAATTGACACTACGGTATTGATGGTGTATTGAATTTTGTTTCGACACTTTCGCGATGGCATCGATCGGGCATCGCCGATTAAAATGTCAAGGTGTTTTTTGCCTTTAATACCATTTTCTGGAATTAAAAGCTCTTAAATGTTTTTTTCAATGACCGAGAGCAAATTTTGAGAATATTATGTACTTAATAGACACGGAGACTTATCTTCTTTATGCACTCATCTCTCACTCCTCACTCATCTTTCGTAACATAGCATTTCATATCCTAGATCAAAGGTAATAAAAGTTTGTGTTGAAAAAAATTAATTACTTACTCTGGCATAATTTATCTTGTAAATACCCCTAAATCTAGTTAAATAACACTGCATACAAAAAAAGTTATTTATAAACTAAAACCTAATCTAAAATTAAACTGATTAAAATTTATAAAAACATCTCCATCAAAATGTATAGAAAAATGGCAGGTTTTGTGAAAAAAAAATGTCACCTGTTTGCGAAGATTCAGAAAAAAAATCTAGAAGCCTCAGAAAACAGTTCCTTGTTCAAATTTTGTTAAAAAAGTTTCAAGTTGATATAAAAAGGTATGAACAAATATTAATAGGAGTTTTGGCGGGAACGCAAAAAAGATTGCGTCACCGCATTGTATTATTTTCCAAAACTTATGTTATTTTTTTCTATTTCATTATTTCATTTTCATTCTATTCGTTAAGTGCTGGATTACAGGCGTGAGTGTGGGAAAATGGTATAATGATGGTGAAACGTTTCTTTTCGTGTTGTTTCCAAAACTCCATAGAAGCTTCAAGTAAAGTTGCCACCACTTTGACTAGACTATGACTTGACTATGACTTGACTTGATGACTTCGACTGTGACTTGACACATATTTGCGTGAAATATCATTAATTTGATAAATTATCAATTACTTGACACTGGCTAAATACACGAAGGTGTGGAGACAAAACATAAAAAAAATTAATAAGCTAACAAGCCCCGTTTTTTTCCAGTGTATGAAATATTGATATGATAAAGTAAATTTTTTAGAGTTTTTTTTTTTTAGTTTCTTATTCTTCATTACGACTTTTCTCCCACTTTAACATCCGGCCTTAGTGGTTGCGACATTGTAAAGATCGATAATGACTATACCATAGGCTACTTTTTCACCCGGAAAAGTATTCAAGCTGGTGAACTCAAGAGTCACAGTATTACTTAATTGCAATTTAATATTAACAATCTATATCTATCTAGTTAAATAAATAATATAATCCATAAATGCATCAGATGATGACTAACACTTAAGCACCAATAAATAATTAATTCTGCGCAATTGCATAAATTGGAATCTATTAATGCCCATTAAACCCGTCTTTCATTCGCAGTTTGAGCTCGGTTTAGAATTGACGTGAGTTGTTCACAAGATAGCTTAGTACAGGGCACTGAATAAATAATAGTGTATAAGTAAAGACGGAATTACGGAATAAACAAACAAAAACAATAATGTAAACGCACTTCGAAGAAGCCGGGTTCCAGCACAACAATGTGTATTTGAAGGTCTCTACGGGACTCTGTTTAAAGTTGAATATCGCAAATCTTTTCGATGTCGAAATGGTTCTATGCTTGTGATTGTGTTGATCTTGCGGGTTTCGTCGATTACGTGAATATTTTGTTATTAAATACGTTGTTATCGTAAAATTTAGAGAATTATGTTGATAACTTTAATTTTTTGGGGGTCATTTGATCGATTTTATTATAGAGAAACCAAACTTTATTAAGTTTTATTCTAAAAATAGAGCTTTTGATGATTGTGTCAAAAATTTCTTATATTATTTACACGAATCTAGTGAGAAAAATAAGAAACCTTCTGTGATAGTGTAGTGTTATAATGTACTTATAAACTACGTTTTAATCTATTGCGGTGCATAAACAATGCTTAAAAAGAACGCAAGAATGAGTTCACCGTAAAAAAAAGACAAAAAAGTTTTATTGGACAAAAAGCTGGCTGTTGTAATAAAAATAGAGTTCTTAATCATAATTAGGCACCCTAGTAAATAAATATCAGATGAAGTTGATAGCTGAAAATAAAACGTTGTTTTTTTAAATATCTAATAGGCTTATGTTGACCACATTTTTATGTAAAGCTTAAAAATTACAGGTGATCTTAAAATGCAGTGCGATTGCGACTATGTGATTTCGGGACGGGAAGATTTGCCTGCTCACTATGACAACTGCAGTTCTCTTTGGGAAAAACATCATCCTGGCAAGGACATTTTAAAGTAAGTACTTCAAATATACCGTTGTGTGATTTTTGTTGAATGGGAAAGTATTGTGAAATGGATTTAAAGTGTAATAATTCCTTTTCAAAAAAGATTTGCTTATCACACAAATTAGAATATCATCAGTGTATTTGAAGTCGAAATACATTATATTAAAGATAATTCAAAAACCACCCTTCAGATCTTGATCAAATTGAAATGGGACTATACGGAAAACATCACCTTTCAAATAAAAAAGAATCATCAAAATCGGTTCACCCAGTCGAAAGTTCTGAGGTAATAAACATTTTTAAAAGTTAGCTTAGTTAACCAGTTATCATTATTATTATTGATTGGCCCCATAGCTCAGTTGTTAGCAACCAGTTTGTTAGCTTATTTTATCGAGTTTTATTTTTGTAATTGTAGTTTCATGCTGACTAGGGTCAGTATAAGATTTGCATGCTGTGATAGCAAAAAACATGTACGGAATACATTATTTAAGTACTTACCATCTGTGTGAATCTTCGACAACCATGTTTTATTTGCAAATAAACGATTTGAAGTTTGAAGTTTGTAGTTTGAACCCTGCCTTCTGAACTGCAGGTTGTGGGTTCGATTCCCACCTAGAACAAACATTTGTGTCATGAATATCGATGTTGGTTCTGCTTTATATTGTATTTACAAACAAAAAGCATCTAAGTAATGTATCAGTTATCTGGTTCTCACAGTAAATGCTTTGCTTAGTTTGGGGCTAGATGGCGCTGCGTGAAATGTCTCCAAATATTACTGATTATCTTTCAGAAATAATGATGGAACTGTTCGGCTGGCCAACGATCACCTCCGCAGCCTTGAAGTAGACATCTTGTACCATTTGGGTCTGGACACGCACAACTATGACTTGCCTGCTTTATTTGGTGATGTAAAGGTTTGTTCCATCTTTATCTCTCTTTATCCCTATCGTAAAGATAAAACGGGTCTATTCGTTAGTCTATTCTATGTATGTATTTACAAACAAGAAAGTATCTAAGGTCCGTATTACAGAACGATGCTCAGTCATCGATCGGTGCTCAGGCAGAGATTTCATGCATAAAGTGGTCAATTAGTGAATGAAATCCTGCTTGAGCACCGATCGATGACTGAGCATTGGAGAGGATTCAGCCAGGAATAGGGCGTTGAGTAAAAGCAGGCTTGTATGATATTATCTTGTAATTAATTTTAGAACAAAATGGTAGACGTTCTTCTATTATTTAATGTGTTACGGACGTGTCGTGCGCGGGAGTCGCAGCGACCGAATGGCGGGAACGAGCCGGGCGGGCCGGGCGCGACCGGTTGCTTCATGGTGTGCGTGCGTACCGACCGGCAGACGCACACTAATGCGTGCGTGAACAAGCATCGTTCTGTAATACGGACCTAAGTACTGTATCAGTTATCTGGTTCCCATAGTACAAGCTTTGCTTAGTTTGGAGCTAGGTGGCATTGTGTGAGATGTCCACACATATTATTATTATTCGTGTACAAAAATTATTATCAAAACCATGTTTTGATAATAATTTTTGTACGCGAATAGACCCGTTTTATCTTTACAGTGGTGTCAATTCCGTGTCGCATTCTCTAAAACTAAAGTAAAGTTATAGTATGGCGGTACTCTTCTGATAAAGGAGAAATGAAAAAGACGGAAACATGTTAATTTCGTTTAGCTTTAGAGTATGCGACACAGAATCGACACCAGTATGTGTCAAGTCGCGAAAGTTTAAAAAGTGTTTTATTCATATCTACACCGAAACGTCTCCTGAAGTATGACAGCTTCTGTGGTGTGGTGGTTGAGCAGATCGGCTCATAGCCTGGAGGCAGCGGGTTCGATTCCCGTTGCAGGACTTACTTGTGCATTGACAAAAAACAAAAAAATATAGCACAAATACTTGTTCTGTCTAGGTGTTGTGGGACCATGGTCCTCGTAGTTCCTTGGTCCCTAGATACAGGGAATCCTAGTAGGGTCCAGGATCTATGTATGTCGTTGGGCGTTATTATTATTGTGTTATTATTAATGATTCCACCGAGAAACAAAAGCTAGTAGTACCACAGTGACACGTCACCTGGCTGCTGTCTGTACCTTTAGGTCACGTTTTCACGTTACACGTTTTTTTACCTTACAATTGCTTTGACGTTGTGCCAAATATTTCTACAACCCCAACTGCGGAGTTTTAGCGGGAAAACGAAAAAGAGCGCGTCGCCGCATTGTATTATTTTCCAAAACTTGGTGTTATTTTCAGTGTTAGTGCATACAATTGGTGGCATTTTATTCGTTATTTTATTCTGGATTACAGGCATGAGTGTGGGAAAGTGGTATAATGATGGTGAAACGTTTTTTTCGTGTTGTTTCCAAAACTCCATAGAAGCTTCAAGTAAAGTTGCCACCACTTTACTAGGAGTATGACTTTGACTAGACTATGACTTGACTATGACTTGACTTGATGACTTCGACTGTGACTTGACACATATTTGCGTAAATATCATTAACTTTAAACATTATCAATTACTTGACACTGGCTAAATACACAAAAGTGTGGAGCCATAACATAAAAAATAATACCCCTAACTGCGTTTTGAGGGTTGCTGAAAGCTTTTGGCAATAGCACAAAATGGAGGCTATCACGTTCCTGCAGGCGTTCATTTAATGGGTAGGAAGATATCTTTAATAAATAAATAATAATAATTTTATCTATCTATCTTATCTATCTATCTATCTAATAATCAGAAATTATCAAATACTATCATATAATATATAAATGAAAATTAAAAACTATGCATTAGCAAAACTTAATCTAAGAAGCCGCTACCAGTAGGCAACGTGCCGAAAATGCTGGCGGCATTGCCCCGTTGAATGGCAATGCTTAGTCTTTGGGCTAAATAAAAACCAGTTTTTTGGTCACGTGTTGCCTCGATCAGTCGTTCTGAAAGATCTTTATAAATTTTGTGGGCACTCGGTCCTCATGTCCCCAACGTCTTGACACTGAAAGGCGCATCTTTAATAAGCTGTATTCTAATTTCAGTTCGTGTGCATGGGTGGAACCAAGTACAGAATGAGAGAGTTTGCCCAGTACATGATTGGTGTTCTTGGGCTGGAAAAGAAGGACGTAAAGCTGGTGAACTTAATCAAGCATTCGCAACGATACGCTATGTACAAGGTCGGGCCAGTTTTATCTGTCAGCGTAAGTGTCACACTAATATTATAAAGGCGAAAGTTTGTATGTGTGTATGTTTGTTACGCTCACGCTCAAACGGCTGAATGGATTTGGATGAAATTCGGTACCGAGATAGCTTATACACTGGTTTAACATATAGCCTACATTTTATCCCGGAAAAGTGAAATTTTTCCGTGGGATAAGCAAATAATTAAAATACCTTTTATCCGGGTGAAACCGCGGGGCGCAACTAGTTTTAAATAATTATAATTTTTGAAATAAAACTTCTTTACGCACGCTTGACTTGGGGAGTAAGCTGGTGAATGCGAGGCGTACTGAATTTGAAGTTGGTTCATATAGATCTCCATTGTCAACACAACAAAGTCAAAAATTACTTAAAATTTGTATTATTATATTGGTATGCTCGGTAAAATGACAATTTACAATAATAATTGTCAAGATGTTGACATTAACATTAAACGAAGTGAAAAAAAGTTATACCGGACGAAGTCTTTTTTTTATTGTTTTGGCTCCACATTATTGTGTATTTAGCCAGTGTCAAGTAATTGATAATTTCTCAAGTTCACGTAAATAATGTGTCAGGTCACAGTCGAAGTCAGAGTCAAGTCATAGTATATATAAGTCAAGTAATGATATTTCACGCAGATATGTAACAAGTCACAATCCAAGTCATCATGTCAAGTCATACTCCTAGTAAAGTGGTGGCCACTTTACTAGAAGCTTCTATGGAGTTTTGGAAACAACACGAAAATAAACGTTTCTCCATCATTATACCACTTTCCCACACTCATGCCTCTAATCCAGCACTCAACGAATTAAACGCCACCAAGTTTATGCACTAACACTGAAAATAACACAAGTTTTGGAAAATAATACAATGCGATGAAGTATCTTTCACGTTTTCCCGCTAAAACTCTTAAAGAAGTATATTTAAATCATGTGATTTAAAGCACACTCGTTTTTCTGTACAATACCTACTTACGTATAAAGAAGTATTTTGTTCCAGCACGGCATTGGCATACCATCAATGACAACAGTTCTACAAGAGGTGATCAAGCTAGTATCGTATGCGAAGGTGAAGGACCCAATCTTCTTCAGGATCGGCACCAGCGGTGGGCTTGCCATCCCGGCTGGCTCCGTGGTCGTCTCTACTTGGGGACTCAGCTGTGTGATGGAGAAGAGTTATGACTTTGTAAGTACCTATGAGAGTGTGACATAGAATACAACATAACACCCAGACACAGAATAAACACCTATGTTCATCACAGAACTGTTTCTTCAGAAGTTTAGTTCAGAAAGCAAAGCTACTACCAACTGAGCTATCGGGCAAGTTAATCATCACAAAATACCCTTACATACCCATACCCTACATTTTACTTACGGTTTCATGATATTTACTATTCGAGTGTATTTTAACTTTAAGTTCTAGTGTCGGTATTTATTGAAACTATATTTAGTTCTATACATTATTTAATACTATAATAATAATATAGTCGTTTCGGCTAACGGCCTTATAGCGAAGAGCTTCGACCAGCACCTCGAGAGGCTCTCGTTAGACGGTTGGATCAAGGGTCAGATTCAGAAGGCAGTACTCGTTGACACGGCACGTATTGTCAGGAGGTTCCTCAGTCTGCAGCCCTAACCACCGGTAGCTTGGGCCTTGCCCCGCTGCTGGCGGCACACTAGGTTTAGGATTTTTATTATATTTTTGTAATACTAATTTTATAAAAATATTGTAAAAAACTTAGATTTAAGATTGAAAATAAATAAATGAATAATAATAACGCCCAACGATCACATACATAGATCCTGGACCCTAATTAGGATTCCCTGTGTTTAGGGAACTACAATGATCGACCTACCCAACCATCACACCACATGAGAGACTGCCGAGACTATGACTATATCTACTACTATACTACTACAATATAATATTTAATTCTATTTTACGTTTGAAATGGACAAAACCGTTGGAACATAGTACTTAGCACCATACAATCATTTTGTACACAACTTAACAATAAAAAATATTATATTCTATTCCAGCCAGTTCTAGGCAAATTACGCAGACTACCATCGTTGTTGGACAGCCGAGTGAGCCAGGAAGTTCACTCGTTGGCCACAGAGTCGGATGGGTTCAGCACCTATCTCGGGGGGACTGTGGCAGCTGATGACTTTTATAGAGGTGAGATTGATGTGGCTGTAGGTATAATTTAGCTTATTTTTAATTGTTAACCAACTAAACAGGAGATGGTTCTCGAAATATACGTAATACCTATCGCGCACTAGATAGGAATGTGCAGAGTAAATGACAATTCAAATATCAAAATTTGGCAGCTGATGATTTTTATAGAGTTGAGATTGATGTGGCTGTAGGTATAATTTAGCTGAGTTTTGATTGTTATCTAACTTAACAGGAGATGGTTGTCGAAATATACCTATGTGATACCTAGCGCACTGGATAGGAATGTGCAGAGTAGATGACAATTCAAATGTCAAAATGTGGCAGCTAATGGTTTTTATAGAGTTGAAATTGATGCAGCTGTAGGTGTGATTTAGCTCAGTTTCGATTTTTAACTTACTACTCAGGAGATGGTTGTCGAAATATACCTATGTGATACCTATAGCGTGCTAGGTAGGTATGTGCTGAGTAGATGACAGTTCAAATGTCAAAATGGCACCTGTATAAAACTGTAGCATTGTAAGCAGTCTGCCATGAAAACCTATAGCGACTTGGCCAAGTGTTTGGTGGAGGCATCAAGTGACGAATGCTGGCTTTTAATTTGCACAAAAAATAAGTATTGCCATTCAACGTGGTAATACTGCCAGCATTCCGGGCACTATTTCCTCCACCAACGGCTTATTATAAGTTTTTTTAAGTCTAGTTTAGTATTATGTTTATACGTAAATTTTATTCTTAATTTTATGAATATATAAGTACTCCACATTAAAAAGACAGTTTAAATATCTATTATTTAATTTTTCGCAGATAAGAAAATTTAATTTATACTAAAAGAAACAAACGAGGATAGTTTGAAATCGGGTTCTGATAAGAAAGTTTTGACATCATCTCGCGCACGAAATTTTTAATTGTACGCGCGTTTGCCGATTCGTAGTCAGACTGTCGAACGACGAAATCTTAGCCGAAAGATTAATAGGTTCTTACATACTTACCTAAACATTGTGTAGCTTAGCCTAGCCTAGCCTAGCTAGGGCTAGCCTTCATAACAAAATCTTAAATACTGATCGGTTTTGTTCAAAAAACGGTTTTGATCAAAAAACGGTTTTGTTTTTATATTTCAGGTCAAGGCCGTCTAGATGGTCCATTCTGCGACTACACAGAAAACGACAAAATGGCATTCCTGAACAAGCTCACAAAACTTGGTGTCAAGAATATAGAGATGGAAGCGACGGCATTTGCCGCTTTCACGAGAGAAGCGGGCATACGCGCGGGCATTGTTTGCGTCACTTTTCTAAATAGACTGCTTGGGGACCAGGTTCGTACTATTGAACATAGATGGCGCTGTAATAAACTCCAGCTAGGTGATCATGTGCTAGGTTAATTTGTAAATAAATGATATTTATTTGTTTATTTATTTATTTATTATCATTCTGCCGCCAAGCAGTAGTGCGCAAGCTCCGCTTTGTAAGCGAGGTTATGCAGGTAATAATATAAAAAAACAATAAGGAAAAAAAGTTATTTTAGTAATAAATAATCAATTAGGTTAATTTATAGCACGCTGTGTTTGCTCGTAATAAATTGTACATTTAGCTTTATGTTATGTTAGGCAAGTTAGTTTTAATGATATAATTTATTAGGATGTCTCTCACAGGTCTATAAGAAATTACATATTATCTACGCAGTACATTTTATTTTTAATGTTTTGGCTCCACACTTTTGTGTATTTAGCCAGTGTCAAGTAATTGTTAATTTATCAAGTTAATGATATTTCACGCAAATGTGTGTCAAGTCATAGTCGAAGTCATAGTCTAGTCAAAGTCATACTCCTAGTAAAGTGGTGGCAACTTTACTTGAAGCTTCTATGGAGTTTTGGAAACAACACGAAAAGAAAGGTTTCACCATCATTATACCATTTTCCTACACTCACGCCTGTAATCCAGCACTTAATGAATAGAATGCCACCAATTTTATACACTAACACTGAAAATAACACAAGTTTTGGAAAATAATACAATGCGGTGACGCAATCTTTTTCGCGTTCCCGCCAAAACTCATTATCTACGCAGTACATTTATACAGTTATTAAAATTGTTTTCAGGTAACGACAAGCAAGGCAACTTTGACCGAGTGGCAGAAACGGCCCATGATAGTTGTGGGGAGATACATAGCCCGATATTTAAATAAGAAATAAAATAAGTATCCAAGTTAAAGTTGCGTACGACATAGATTTATTGTTTGGCCCAAATTACAGAACAAGGCTCAATCTAGGCTACATGGCAAGACTTTTCTGAAAATTAGGTCATTTAGGTTCGTTTAGATAGGAAGCTACCATCAACTCTGACCCGCTCCGGCGCAGATTGATGAGGAGACGGAGAAGGCGCTTTAAGCGCTTTCTCCTTTCCCCGTAGTGGGGCCAGTGGCGGGGAATTGGGGGACTCTCCGCTGCACTGGCATGGCCCCACACGTGTGGTGGGTAACTAAAGAGGAAGGTTACCCACTCACTGGCGCACAGGCCCGGAAGGGCCTACCGCTGGGGCGGGATAGTTAATGAAATCGCGACACCATCTCGCCCCATCCCGGCAGCGGATGGATCACGGGGGTTTTAGGTGAAACAAAAAAAAGTTCAGGGAAGAACAAGGGCATTTCCGCCACTAAAAAAAAAGAAAAAAAAACTTAGATACTTACCACCTTTTCCAGTTATTCTGATAACAAGCAGTAGTGTGCAAGCACTGCTGTGTTCAGTTTTGAAGGACACTGTAGCTAGTGAAATTATTGGGCGCTAATTTCTATAATTTATGATCAAGATGATTTATGATCAATAAGTATCAAATACTGTCTTGAGCACCAATTCATGATTGAGCATCGTTCTGTAATACGGGTCTAGTAGTCAAAAGAAAAGATAAATATATGGATAAATAATTACACAAACAAATATTTTTATAAATTTTATTACACAAATAAATATGTTTATTTAGACGGATAAATTTTCCCGATTATAATACTTAAGATTGCCTATATTAGTTACCTAGTTAGTTACCTGTATGTTATCGTTCTACTCGCACTGAAAGATATTATGTATTTTCACTTTTTGCAAGTGAGTATGATTACTTAAGAGACAATAAATATCTAAATCCTTAAAACCTAATTATGAAAATGTAGACGAAAGGAAGCTTTAATTCTAACATTTCCTACCTTTGTGCTCTGTTTAGACAGACGGTTCGGTGACTAGGCCCGCAGCAATCCATATTCAGGTCCGCTACACCTTTTTTTGTTAAGTTCTTGTTGGAGTAAAACTTTATCAAAATAATTTCAGGAAGTTTTGCTCGAAAGAATAGAAATAAAGTTATAAAAGACGTTAAAAAAAGCATCTTACCAGCTTTGAATAATAATACATTATCTAGTTTTTTAAATCTTAAACAGCTTAGTTTTTTTTTCAATAATAAGTACTTGCTAGATATAACTCGGTTATTTTGTATTTCAAACTTAATTCCATCAAAAATTTATTGTAATTTTCCTTGATTTATTTATTATAATAACGCCCAACGATCACATACATTGATCCTGGACCCTAACTAGGATTCCCTGTGTTTATTATGTTATTTATTTATATAAGTATTAACCCTTTTTTCTGTGCACAAATACTTGTCCTGCCGCGGAAATTGAACCCACCGCCTCCGGGTTATAAGCTGACTTGCTGAATCACCACACTATAGAGGCTGTCAAACAATACAATACAATAATACTTTATTGAACACCAACTATATACATAACAACCTTAAAAAAAACTTACAAAAAATGGTAGAACAAAGGGCGGACAAACAAATGTGTTTACATATTGTCTCACGAAAACTTTGAGTATAATGCATATAAGTTGAACGGTGTTGAATAAATAAGTATATTCTTTGATAATTTTGACAGCCTCTGTGGTGTGGTGGGTGAGCAGTTCGGCTCATAACCCGGAGGCGGCGGGTTCGATTCCCGCTGCAGTACAAGTATTTGTGCACAGAAAAAAAGCTCAAATACTTGTTCTGAGTCTGGGTGTTGTGAGACCATGGTCCTCGTAGTTCCTAAGACCCTAGACACAGGGAATCGTAGTTAGGGTCCAGAATATACGTATATAATCGTGAAAATTATCAAACAGCGGCATTTCATGTCCCGCATCAGTACATTGTATATAACATGTCAATATTAGAACGTCTACTGCGTGCAAAGTACGTGCTCCGCAAATAAATCATATTACCAGAGGGTCGTTTATATTGGCTATTCGGTTCTGAACTCGCTATTTTGGACCTGAAGAACTGTTGTGTTTTGCGAAGTAAGAATGTTGTTAAACATAAAGTTAGGTCAGCATTTGAAATCGTCACTTCGGAGTTTTCAAACTAGTTTTACGGGTAAATATTTTCAGATTATAAATGGTTTGCGATCCAGGGTGAAACCGTGTGTATAATAACCTTCATTATATTTCATCATACAGACTTTAAAATCTGAATTATTCATACTTTTAACTCAAATTTTACATGCGTTTCAGGTTATTTTATATTTATTTCGTGATTTGTTTTAGATATTTTGGCTTATTTAACGAGTTTTATTTTTAAGCGTTTGTAGCTTTATACTGACAAGTGTGAATATAAGAATTTATATGCTGTGATAGCAAGAAGCATGCACAGAACACTGGATGCATCTTCGATAACCATGTTATATTTGCAACTAGTTGCGCCCCGTGGTTTCACCCGCGGATAAAAAGTACTTTAATTATTTACTTATCCCACGGGAAAATTTCACTTTTCCGGGATAGAATAGTAATGTAGTAATAGTAATAGTAATGTAGTAATAGTAATAGTAATGTAGTAATAGTAATAGTAATGTAGTAATAGTAATAGTAATAGTAATGTAGTAATAGTAATAGTAATGTAGTAATAGTAATAGTAATGATGCCCAACGATCACATACATAGATCCTGGACCCCAACTAAGATTCCCTGTGTCTAGGGACCCAGGAACTACGAGGACCATGGTCCCACAACACCCAGACTCAGAACAAGTATTTGCCCTTTTTTTTCTGTGCACAAATACTTGTCCTGTCGCGGGAATCGAACCCGCCGCCTCCGGATTATGAGCTGACCTACTTAACCACCACACCACAGAGGCTGTCAAAAATGTAGCCTATATGTAATTCTAGAATTAGTCAATGAAGAAATCATATTAATAATTATTGTTATTGTTCACAACTAACATCAATACATCAATAACCACTATATTATTTATATAATTTCAGCTAATTACTACGATTTTTATGTAATGAAGATATGTAAAGTATGTAAAAAAGTATATTTTATTTCATTTATTGTTTCATTAAATGCTTTACCAACCCGCAGGTTGGCAACAACTGCCATGGCCTGCTACGTGGCTACGTGCTTACGGAAGTTCTACAAAACAATTGATCTAAAACTTTGTATACGCTTATTTGACTAATGTTGGGGGAAATACTATCTAGAAAGGGGCAAAGGGGCGGTAAATTCTTCTGTAATTGGTAAGCAAATTGCAGTATTATCATAATCGGGGCAACAATAACTCGTATCAAGGTATATTACCTGTTTTAGTTCGGGGAAAATGTAAGCTACGTTTTAGATCTCTAAAGTGTATAGTTTGTTCAACTGTCAAATACCTCATCTATTATCTGCAGATACTGCAACTTATTGTGTCAAACGAGCAGTTTTTTGATGAAGAGTTTCTTTGGGTATCAGACGGTGCATGGTTTGATTTTATCAGCTAGGCAATCACGTGACTTTATTTCAACCGATAAAAACACAAATTCGTATGAATTTGACAGTTCAGTACATGGTTTATGTGAATAGTTACTATAGACCTTTTCAAATTGAGATTGTAATTTCTCTTATTGCATTGCAATAAATGTTCAGTGACTATTTGAGTGCGCCGCGAAAAGTCCAACAAGCCAATAATCCCGGGGAAATGATAGCCTTATTTCGAGACACCGTAAAAGGTTTGGAGGTTTCTTTCAAGAAAAAACTAAATGATAAATATGCATTTGACAAATATTTCATTCATTTCATTTCATTTATTTCATTGACCACATTATAACATCACGTTATATTAGGCATGTCATTATATTATTATACAATAGTATTTCACAATAGTTCCTTCAGTTCCATAACTATTACCATAACCATCATCATTATTATTATTTAATATTATTATTTTTATATTATTAACCATCTAACCTTACTCATATTTTATTTATCTTCTATATAATTCAAGCATGATATTTTGGTTTGCAAACTTACTTATTTATAATCAGAAAATGAACATATTAGCATTCCAGCATTTTGTCATAAATTCGTTTAGTTTATAAAATGGATGTATTTCAAAAAAAGCTTTAGTTCTGAGTTTAAATTCTAATATAGGTAATTTAGTTACTTCAATAGGCAATTTATTATACATGTCGATTTTTAGACCAAGTCCTTGCTTATATGTTTTAGTTAGCCTAGTTTTTGGTAATACTAGCCTTTCTTTATTCCGCGTATTATATTTATGTCTATCCATCCTCCTAGGCAACTGTTCCTTTTGAGCATTCAAAAGGAACAGCAATAGACTTAATTGCTATGAACAAAACACCACCGCGAGCTAACTTTTCTAGTAACGCCATCTAGTTGCAACAGGCTTAAATAATTATCCATTATCTTTTAACTACATGGACTCAACAGTGACGACCCCGTAGTTCATGTGTTACTTTGTTAGTCACAAGTACCTTGATAGCTTTGGCCTACGATTTCCAATAATATATATTCTATTTATAGTAGTATAGTATATATGTATATAGTAGTTCAATAGTTCTAATCTTCTTCTTATTTTTTATCGGTGGAGTAACCACCATCGTTTTGTCTTGGACCAATGCTTTAACTTCCCCGTACAACATTACATTAATCTTTTATTTGATCTGTGTATGCCGTTCTAGGTCATCTCTCCCTCTCTTCCCTTTTACCTTTCATTCCACGATGCTTTTCATGAAGTTCTAAATCGGTTCCGCCGTTTTGGCAGTCTAAAGGCAAACCAACAGACATCATTTAATTTGTTATTATATGAGAAAATAATAATAATATGTGAGGACATTTCACACAGCGCCATCTAGCCCCAAACTAAGCAAAGCTTGTACTATGGGAACTAGATAACTGATACAATACTTAGATACATTTTTTTTTAAATACATACATAGAATAGAATATAACACCCAGACACAGAACAAACACCTATGTCCATCACACAAATGTTTGTCCTGGGTGGGAATCGAACCCACAACCCATAGGTCAGAAGGCAGGGTTGCTACCAACTGAGCTATCGGGCCAGTCAAAAATAAAAATAGGGATAGAAATGTCTATATTAGTATTAGAACAACGTTTTTTGCTCATAAAACTAGATTTCCAGCACTGATAGGATAGCCCATCGAATATATAAAGCTTTTCTGACCTAATCCGACCTCCACAGAGACCGATTCCACACAATGTCCCTTATTTTTCATCCCTTCTCGATAATCTGTAGGAACTTGCGCATCCTTCCCTCCAAAGCTACGGACTGCTACGGAGCTACGCTGCTACGTCAGTCCGTAGCGGAATTTCGTAGCCACCGGTAGCCTCTACGACAATTTCGCTTCCTTCCTTTTGTTAGAACCTTTCCTGTTTTATTTATGAAAACTAAACTACTTTCTTTACAAAAAGAGGTTTTTACTTCGAGGCTCATTGACTTGGTTTTTGTGTGAAAATTTGCGTGTTTTGTGTTACTTGTGTGTGTAATAAAGCCAGTGGTTGCGTAGCGTGGGATCAGGTTATTTTTCACGGACATCTGTGTTTTGTGTTGTGCGAATTTATAATGGGCTTAGTGGAGAATGGACGTGTAATGTACAGTAAGTATATTAAAAATACATTTGCCAAAATTATTGCCATTCAACGGGGCAATGCCGTTAGTAATTTGGGCAATTTGCCTAGTAGTAGCAATTTATTAGATTATATACACGTTGGATAATTTTTAATTTTTATATTAGTATTGTAATTATTTGTCAAAAATAAAGAGTTATGAAGCCGATTTTTTTCTTTTTTTATAAATTGTTTCAGGTAAATGATTTGACCGCAATCTCATATTAAATTATGACGTGCCTGGTCTGCGATGATGCATAAGCATTTTTTAGATAGTGTATAGCTGTTCATTCTTGACTTGAAGACTCTAGGCTAGGTTAGTTGGAAACTAGGGCGCTGACACGATATTACACGTTCTGTGAACGGTTATTAAACAATATTATAAAGCGCTTATAAGAATAAAATACAGTTCATAAATATCACGGCTTTTTGGTAAAATCATTGATTAAACAAAGAATTTTGTCTAAAATTTAAATACTTCCTTTAACTGGCAAAGAGCAAATTTTCATGAATCATAAATATTACTTAAGTTACATTTCAAACATAAAAAAGAAAACACACAGACAGATAATGCAAACATTAAAATTGTGACACCTCTCTGTATCGTCATAAAATTTTAATAAAAAGAGTTAAAAAATTTGAAGTATAAATCATAGTATAATTAAAGTAAATTTTTTACCACTATCCCACAAAATTATTTATACCTATCCAAAACGATTTATACCGTTACTGACTTATTTATAATTGATTTATAAATATAAGGATAAAACAAAACAAAAATATGGATTATAGTAGATGTGGCCAAACTAAAACCCATGTAAAATTCCAAAACTTGAATGATGTTGATGTCTACCGACCTTTACATTATCACTGGACGGGGTGTAGGTAAGATCGAATGCCAATAGCCAATAATAATATATTGACTCAATGTCCAAGACAAGGTCAAATAGGCAAATTGCAATTACATTAATACAAAAATTACAAGTCAAAATGATATTAGGTATATAAAAATAAGTTATTATACTAAGAATATAGAATTACAAAGTGCTTATAGTCAAACCAGTTGTGCCCCGCGGTTTCACCTGCGGATAAAAAGTATTTCAATTAGTTAATTATTTACTCATCCCACGAGAAAATGTCACTTTTCCGGGATAAAATGTAGCCTATATGTTAATCCAGTGTATAAGCTATCTTGGTACCTAATTTCATCCAAATCCATTCATCTGAGCGTGAAGAAGTAACACATACAAACTTTCGCCTTTATAATATTAGTGTGATATTATATAGCAAGCCCAATACAATATGTGTGTTTGAAAAAAATATAGTTCTCTTTTCTTGATTAACAATCAAAGGATACTTTCTCCCCTGAAAAATTAAAAGTTCCTGCGACAAAACGGGTAATTTTTTATCGATAATGCGAGGCACCTCTAGTATTCCATATTTCACACCCTCATAATTAGATATTTAATAGCGAGTTTTTACTTAACTAACAAGCAATATTTCTTTTTAAAAAATTCTAGAAAATTAAAACGTTTTGAATTATGAATTTTAGAATGAATTAAGTACCGGAACGCAGGTTGGGTTAACACGATTCGTAACGTATAGACGACTGTAAGGTTTATGGGTATGTAGATAAATGAGTTCGTTGAGGGTTGTACAGGGTCGTGCTGAAAAATGTGTCACTGGAGATCGGAGTCACACGTAATTAAACGCAAATGTAGCTACGAGTACAATTTTTTTTGACTTAATACGCGCGTAATAAATACAACGCCATAATGCAAAATGATAAACAACATATTTAAGTATTAAGCCACATACAATAAGGGTAAATAGCCATAGATTAAACATAGTTAAAATATATATTTAGATATGGTTAAAAATTTTTATGATTCGTCATTAAAAAGGAGATATAAGACACGCGGGTTTTCTAAATTATTGATCACCAAGCATTATAAGGTACATTTTATTTTATATTAAGATTTTAGGAAAACTTACAGCTATATACAGGTTTAGTGAAGTAAATGTATACGTATAATATGTATATGTATATAGAGTAGTAAAGAAGGCTAATCACAAATTTCTATGGATGGGTAATAAAAGGAATAATTATACTTACTCGTAACCTTAAACACAGACACAAAAAAAAAAATATTAAGTACGTATTACTAAGTATAAAAGATACCTTATTAAATATATAACAGATACTTAGCTCCCTAGTTATTACGTTGCTTAAGAAAGGACTTCAACGAGCCATTCAATACGAGAGTATTTGTGACAGTGCTATAGAATCAAGTATGAATGGGTTTTAGTCTCGAGTTAAATACATTTTCACTTCAATTGCGAAAAAATAAATAGCATTTGCTATTAATACATTATTCATATTCATTAACTTGTAGGTAACAAGGTACAAAATAACAAAATTTAAATTCACTGACGTACATACATCCCACGATCGCCAATAAACGCTATAGTGCAAGCGTAGATCGCTTAATTTATAGATCCACTAGTTGCGCCTCGTGGTTTCACCCGCGGATAAAAAGTATTTTAATTATTTACTCATCCCACGGGAAAATGTCACATTTCCGGAATAAAATGTAGCCTATATGTTAATCTAGTGTATAAACTATACTGAATTTCATCCGAAATTCATCCATTCAGCCGTTTGAGTGTGAAGGAGTAACGAACATACACACATACACACATAAAAATTTTCACCTTTATAATATCAGTATGATTTTCTTTAATAAATTCAAATAAAAATGATTATGTCTGTTATTACTCTCTTTTTATATAAAATCAGTTCAATAACGGTAAATCGAGAAGCCGAGTGTTATAAAGGATTACATTAATTTTACAGAATTTTAAGCAACACGTGACCAAAATGCTGGCCTCTACTTCGGTCAAAGGTTGAGCATTGCCATTCAACTCATTTTGACTGGCCCGATAGCTCAGTTGGTAGTGACCCTGCCTTCTGAACTGCGGGTTGTGGGTTCGATTCCCACCCAGGACAAACATTTGTGTGATGAACATCGATGTTTGTTCTGTGTCTGGGTGTTATATTGTATTCTATGTATGTATTTACAAACAAAAAGTATCTAAGTATTGTATCAGTTATCTGGTTCCCATAGTACAAGCTTTGCTTAGTTTGGGGCTAGATGGCGTTGTGTGAGATGTCCACACATATTATTATTATTATTAACGTGGTAATGCTGCCAGCATAATGGGCACGTTGCCTACTAGTAGTAGTTTGCTAGATTACGAGTTTTTTGTTTTTCGCCTTATAGTTTTAGTTTTCTAGTCAATGACTTAACAATTGACATACTAAATGGATATAAAAAAACGAGTGTGCTAGACCACACGACTGAAGTAAAACTTTAGTTTAGCTCCATCTATCGGCCGGTATAACTTGGTTTTAGCTTTGTTTAATGTTAATGTCGCCATCTTGACAACTGTAAATTGTCATTTTACCGGACCTGCCAAGTTCGTACCTCCGGTTGGTAGTACCAATATAATAATACAACATTTTAACTTTGTTATGTTGACAATGGAGATCTACGTGAACCAACTTCAACTTCCGTTCGCCTCGCATTCACCAGCTTACTTCACAAGTCAAGCGTCTTTAAAGAAGTTTTACTTCAGTAAATATTTCGCAATGAAAAAAATATACAGATACACTTTTGTTCACCACTATACATAAATTTATAAGACATTTGAAGTAAGAAAACTATTTATTCAGGCAGTTGTTTTCCAATCGTGCTCCCATGATTGCTACATCATAAAACCCATATCATAAGACTTTCTCGTGTAATTCTGTTTTATGCATACCATTCACAGTACAATTTTATTGTATCTAGAACCGTTGTGGATGACAACTTGGTCTAGCTTTGAGAAAAGCTACAGAATTCATATTCGACTATCTTCTTTAACTATTTTTAGCTGTCCTGCGCAAATCATCGCTTCATCGCTTCACGACCTTTATGATTTATCCATCTACCCATTTGCAAACTCTTCCTATTTTAGATCATCTACTTTAAAGGTTATTATCAGCTCTGCGGTACGAATATAGAAGTAGAATAGGGAAGTAGGCCGACAGGTATCTTCTATTGGGAAAGCGTGTACCATTATAGCCCGCGTCATCACGGAAAACTGAAATAGTAGTCAAATGATGCTTTTAATTTATTTTATAATAAATGACTACTTATGTTGACAGCCTCTGTGGTGTGGTGATTGAGCAGGTCGGCTCATAACCCGGAGGTGGCGGAGTGTTAGCACATACCATTGGTGGAATTTTATTTGTTAAGTGCTGGATGAGTGTGGGAAAGTGGTATAATGATTGTGAAACGTTTCTTACCGCGTTGTTTCCAAAACTCTATAGAAGCTTCTGGTAAATTGGCCACCACTTTACTAGGACGTTTGTAACAATGTAACTTGGTCGACGTTTCGACCACGTTACATTGGCCGTGGTCACGAGGGGACTAAGGTTAGTCAAAATAATTTGATAATTTTTGTGCGCGAATAGACTCGTTTTATCTTTACAATGTGAAAGTTCTTGTCTATAATTACTTCCATTTATGACATAAATAATTAGTATTGTCAGGTTGTCTGTATTATCATGCAACCATCAACCAACGCGACTCTTCCCAAGGGAAATTCATTGTCCGAATTACGAGTAGACCTACAAGTAGATGTAGGTGACATGCGTGGGTGAGCTACTTTCGGTACGAAACTTTTGTGGCTAAGGCTTGGAGTGTAGGGAGCTGTAGGTCTTCTTAATAAAGATCATCAAATTTCTTGATATTAAAAAACATTTTAAAAACCTTTTATTTTAGTCGCATTTCGACTGTATAACAACTGAGTTTCATGACTAGAAAACAGCAAAAAGTATTTAATACTTTTATTATGACGTCAGAAGACAGTAAAAGATGGAGGTGCTTGAGTTTCTTTGTATTGTATTGAGTTAAAATCTGAATTAAAGAGTCGATAATATGGAATAAAATTTGATGTTGTTTCTTTCTTTACAGGTATGTTCTTGTAAATCTTAATATATATATAACTCAAAGGTGACTTACTGATTCACTGACTGACATAGTGATCTATCAACGAACAGCCCAAAACACTGGACGGATCGGGCTTAAATTTGCCATGCAGGTAGATGTTATGACGTAGGCATCCGCTAAGAAAGGACTTTCCGAAATTCCACCCTTAAGAGGGTGAAATGGGTGGTTGATTTATTTTCCCATAGGCCATGCAGCAGGCGAAGCTGCGGGCAGAAGCTCGTATGGAATAAACTTTTGATGTTGTTTCTTTCTTTACAGGTATGTTTTTGTGAATAATGTAATAAGTATGTACGTATCGCGTAGCTTGGCTATAATTAAGGGCTATAGAGCTAATGAAATAAAAACATTGTTTACAGTAACACATGGTTTATTTTAAAAGATAAACGTAAATCCTATTAATTTTTACTAGGTGGTAGGACGTGGTGGTTCGTCAAGGTAGGTACCACTACTTTGCGATTTATTCTGCCACCAAACAGTAGTACGCAAGCACTGCTGTGTTCCGGTCTAAGGGCACTGTAGCTAGTGACATTACTGGGCAAATGAGACTACGATCTGACCTTACAGTCTAGTAATCTTATTACTAGTCTAATAATCTTATTACTAGACTGTGCTGATGTCTCAGGATGACGTGCTCAGTGCAGTGTCACGCAAAACTCTATGAGTTTTAAGTGACACCGCAATTGATATGGGCAGGCATGGCGCTTAACATCAGGCGAATAGTGAGCTCGTCACGTACAATAGAAGTACAAAGTACAAAAGAATAGTTGTGGCACTTTAGATTCTTTAACATAAAAATAAATTATGTTTGTTATCTAACCTCTGTAACTACACAAACAATTCTGAAATGGAATTTGGAATGCAATAACTTACACGCTGTATTAACACATACTTTTTATCCACGGGTGAAACCGCAGATCGCAACTAGTTATTTTAAGTTCATACAAATAGTATTAGAAAGTATCAAGGTGTTAATTAGTTTTAACACGTTTCTGCGTGTTTAGAGTTCCCAAATGTAATTATTTATTAAATTGTAACATTTTAGCGGCAGAAGCTGCAGAAAACCGCAAACGGAGGAAATATGAATCCCTAGGTGAGGGTTACTTATTTGTTCCGTTTGGGGTTGAAACAATGGTCCCCTGGGGCCCGCAGGCGCGGCTCCTTGTCAAGGAGCTTTCCAGACGCTTAGTTGAGCTGACACGCGACCAAAAGGCTGGCACATATGGCCAATGAATTAGCCTAGCTATTCAACGAGGAAATGTTGCCAGCTTTTTGGGAACGCTTCCCGCAGAAGGTGATCTAAATTCTGTGTTTTATTTATGACCCCTTTTTACCTACAATATTACTTTTTCTTCAATTATTATTTATTTTAAGTTCATATGTATAGTTTAGTTTTTTTTTCTTTCTCCTAAGTTCAATTATATATGTAACCATTTTTGTGTATTGTTGTGTAAATTAAATAAATAAACCATTTCTCAACATTTCACCTTGATCATTATGACCACTAGCTCCTATACCACTCCTACTCTCCGGGACCAACTTTAATGCCTACAACTCTCCAAAGAATCGTTTGAAGAGGCTGACGGGAAAGCAAAACGGGCCATTTAGAAGGAGACACAAACACACCAACCTTTACAAGTTAGAGAGGGAGATAAATAAACGTTAAAAGTGCAAAGGTTTCGGGAAGTTGTGGCATTTTGTTTTTACTTACAGTAATTGTAATGTTAGAAAGGTTTTTTGTAGATACTTCTCATGAACATTACTAAAGCCGTTTATTCTCTTTAGATTCTGTAGAATTAAACATAATGTTAGGTAGGTACTATAGAGCGAATGTTTTATTTTTAATTTAAAAAAAAAGGTTTTTGTTTGACTACGATCTCACCTGATAGTAAGTGACGATGTGATCTAGGATGTAACGCGCTTGTCTAGAAAATACCTGTTCACTCTCAATTTAAAGACTCCAAGGTTGTAGTTTTCGGGAAATACGAACGCCGGTATAGTATCCCACTCTTTGGCTGTGAAGCCAAATCGTATTGTTCTAAATGATAATGGAATTGTAAAAAAATATTTAACTATCAAAGAATTCAAATTAAGTAATGTATTTAACGTAAATATTAATTTGTCTTAAAATTACGTCTAGATTTCATGGGTGATATTAGTTAAAAGTAAGACATTTTTGGTCTCTAAAACTAATAAAAAGTTCATTTGTAAGTTAAATGAATGTTTAAACGCAATATAAGAAAAAAATCATTTGTGATACAATTGCATAATTTTCCAACAAATGTTTCTGTCATCCATTTTGCTCTTAATTGAAAAAGTCTCGGGGAAAAAGGAATCTACCGAAAGGTTTTGAGTGTTGGTATGAATGATAAGACGTGGTCGCTAGTTTGTGTTTTAGGAGGTTTATTGAAAAGCAATTTACGAAATGTTCACGTGGACCCTTTAAATGAAAGGAAGCAGACACAAGTGAGCCAAATCAATGGTTTTCCCATAAAACAAACTCATTAAGCTGAGTAAAACGGCTTTCATTGTCTCCTCATTGACTCAACCCTTGTTGAATTCTATTGTTGTTTGAATATTCTAAGGTCGCAACCCATCTGTACTGTGATAGCTCGAAGCATGAAGATGTAGAAACACATGGAGACTATACATTTCAAATATCGTTTTGAAATTTTGAAAGGCTTGTTCTTGTATGGGTTATATTCTGTTTTGTGTGCCAAATAAATAAATAGATTAAAAGAAAAAAGAAAGTATTAGTGAGTAGAAATAGCAATGGTTCTATTTTACTCACTAATACTTTCTTTCCTAATTATTTTTATTTTCTTTTCTAAGTATTAGTGAGTAAAATAGCAATGGTTCTATTTTACTCACCAATACTTTCTTTTCTTTTCAAACGACTTCGAAAAAAGGAGGAGGTAATGTGATTCTGTAATTAGATCGAAATCGGTTTCGTACTTTTGTAAATCTAAACCATTGGAAAAAAATATGTCATCCAAGTACTTTTCAGTACGAAATTCAAATTCATATATGATTAACTCGGTTTAACCCCTTTCTTACAGGGATATTATTACGAGGTTCACGTCATTTTTAAAGTATCAATCACGTTTGAAAGAGAGGTGATGAGAACTATTGAGTGAAATAGCGATACTCGACATGATCTGGTATTCACAAGTGTTGTCTCAATTTTTATTGAACGAACTATTGCTGTTGGTCTCTATCGACCTTTACAGCGTCCCTGGGCGGGTACTATCATCGGGCGGGAGGGCGTCACCGGGCGGGTTAGTGTTGTCTCCATCTTGACTGTAGGTACTACTAGCTTCGTGGCTCGAAGTGTGTTTGTTTTTGCGTTCATGAAAACGGATGATCTGTTCTCATTGTCAGATATAAATGGTTTGTATTACAAAAAACGGAACGTGTAAGCTCTGCTGTGTATAATGTAATCTCTCGTTCAATACTCTGTTGTTACTTTATAATATCTATTTTGAACCTTATAGTTCTATATTTTGAAGTCGTTTTTGAATGAAATGTGACTTCCATTCTACTCCGTTCATTCCGTAAAATACCACAACAGTACCATGTTGTGGTATTTTACAATATTTATTTTGAACCTTGTTTTTATATTTTAAAATCAATTTTGAATGAAATAAGACTTCTATTCTACTAATCAAGGGAGTAATCACGAAACTTTAAATGCAATGCAACAAGACCAATTTTCATACTATGCACATAAACTGCGTATTGAAACTGTTAAATCTATACAAATTTGTGTTTTAATTTCTATTGGTTTCTTTTTTTTTTTATGATAAAATGGGCATGCGTTTGACAACAACTCACCTGATGGTAAGTGACGAAGTTGTCTAAGGTGGAGCACGCTTGCCCATGAGATGCCCATTCACTCTTGACTTAAAAAGACCCAGGTTATACCTTGAAGGAAACACTGTTTTTGGGAGAGCATTCCATTCCTTGGCCGTTCGGACTATAAATGAGTCAGCAAAACGCTTAGTGCGGACTTGGGGTACACTAACAACGTAAGGGTGTGACGAATCACCAAGTCTTGTAGTTCTATGATGGAAAGGACCAATCGAATTACGTGATTGCCCAGCTGCTGCCAACTTAGTTCTGCTCTGTTCTGTTCTCTGCTTTGCTATACTTTATTCTAAAATGTTAGTAATTAATAGATTGTATCTTGATATGGGAGTCCGATATTTGAAGGAATCCTATATGTTCAGACGTCCGTCTTCAGGCTGGTGATGAGAGAAGTATGATGAACTATTTCGTTATGCTTCTGTTATTGTTATTATTTTTATTTAGTGATCTATGTATCGTATGTGTTTGTATTACATTTTCTTGATTGTGTTTAAAAAATCTTATAATTTTTTTTTAAATTCTCTGATGTTCGTGATGTCATGATTACGGGTTCCGCCTGAAAATCAGTTTTTAAGGTCACGCGTTGGCCTTAATCTCATGCCGAGTCGGGACCTGGTGTTGACATCACACAACGTTACATCTGTTATATTGTCTATTCTTTCTTTATAAATTATACTGTATTCTTTTATAATGTGATGTAATGTTGTGTGGTGTCCTGAATGAATGTATTTTCTTTCTTTCTTTCTTCTTCTTATTTTTATAGATAGACTCCCACCCATTTAAACAATTCTAGAACCAATCTCAAACTTTCAACCAATCTCATTATTCTAGATGCCTTCCGTTTTTAGTTATAGTGATTTAAGTACTTAGACAACGTTATTTAAATGAAAATGTTTGATTAATATCTATCTACTCTAGGAAAGAGCAGGTGATGGATGATGTTGCTACCTACCAGGTGTTGTTGTAGGTATCAGCGGAAATAATTGAAAAGTGCCCGGATTTATTGGATACTATCTTTGGGTAGAACTAGTATCATGGTGCGATAGTGGTCAAACGCAAGCCTATCTAGCAATAAAAAAAAGTATACAGATTCATTATTTTTAGAGATGTAATATTACGTGATTATTAATATTATAGGATCGCCATATGTTCACAGCATGCGCTGCAGTGAGTTTGTGTCTTTACTTTCAAGACATTATAAATACACCACCCATCGTTTAGCTAGCATAAGTTGTCTAAGTTCTTTTCCTTGTATTTGTGGTGTAGGTACAATAAAAAGTTTAAGTTTTAATAAACTTTTATTTATGTTAAGTATTAATATTTGAAAGTCTTTGTTCATTTACTGGCCCGTTAGCTCAGTTGGTAGTACCCTTGTCTTCTGAACTGCAGGTTGTGAGTTCGATTCCCACCCAGGACAAACATTTGTGTGATGAACATCGATGTTTGTTCTGTGTCTGGGTGTTATATTGTATTCTGTGAATGTATTTACAAACAAAAATGTATCTAAGTATTGTATCAGTTATCTGGTTCCCATAGTACAAGCTTTGCTTAGTTTGGGGCTAGATGTGAAATATCCACAAATATTTATAAAAAAAAAATATATGTATTTATTGGCGATACTTCCATGATTTCATCTTCCTCTTAACACATGGTTGGTGATATGGCTTAAAAACTAACTTACTAGGTTGTAGAGCTTTTTTGCAGAGTTCATCTAGGTAAGTACCACTACTTTGCCAGTTACTCTGACGCCAATTAGTATAATGCACTACTACATTTCTGTTTAAAATGCACTGTAGCTAGTGAAATTACCGGGTAATGAGACTGTCTGGCTGATCTGGCTTTGTACTGATGTTTCAAAATGTCATGCGCAGTGGAGTGACGCTGCAATTATTATTATTTCCGTGACTCTACACATTAGATAATCGACTAGCTACCGACGTCATAAAAACACAATTTTAAATCATGTTTTAGCTATTTAGTTAAAGAAAATGTATTTTAGTCAGAACGCTATAAAATAATTGTATGTGTTAAAGTGATTCGATTGTACGTGCGTGTTCCGTTTTAAAATTGCATGTTCGTTTATGCATGTCCAGCTTTTAGATTGACCTCATAATTAACTGGTTTTTTTTTTCACCAAAGCCGCATATGTCCGAGTATTAATTAAACGACACGAATTGTCAGTCAAAATGTATTACGAAACAGTACTCAAGCTTGGAAATAGGGTATCGTTCAATTCTGGGTGAATTCTTTTTTAGGGTTCAAAATAAATAAATAAATATGTGTGGACATTTCACACAGTGCCGTCTAGCCCCAAACTAAGCAAAGCTATGTACTATGGGAACCAGATAACTGATACAATACTTAGATACTTTTTGTTTGTAAATACATACATAGAATACAATATACACCCAAACACGGAACAAACATCGATGTTCATCACCCAAATGTTTGTCTTGGGTGGGAATCGAACCCACAACCTGTGGGTGGGTGGGTGAACTGTGGTTCAGAAGGCAGGGTTACTACCAACCGAGCTATCGGGCCAGTCGAGCAACCTATGTGGGAAAAGTTCTAATATAGAGGATCTTTGTCTAAAAAAAATGTCAAATATATCTTCCATGTTATAAGAGATTTAAGCTCCAAACAGCCTTATGGCCGTGTGGTTCCAGTGGCGTGAGAATAGGATTGGCTCATCTCTTCCCGTAGATGCCGTAAGGAAATATCCAAAGAATAGAGCAATCTGTACATTAAAATCTTATGCGAACACGGAGCCGCTTGCCAAATATAAGCGTGGTGGTTATCACCACACTTATACGCTTATACGCTGATATGTGTATAAGTGGCGTTCTATGTACGACTATCGATGTGACACCTCAAATATTTTCCCAACTACTTTCTTGTCATTCCTGAATATATCTGTCCTTACATAACAACGTATCCCTTGTCTTTTTAACGAGATAAAGATGTTGGTCTCTACCAATGCCTCAACGCCACCTTGTATAAGGCGCCTAGCCGTCAAAAGTGGGAGACAATTATAGATCAAGGGTATCCCCAGGGTTCAAGCCTCAGCTGGAGCCGTTTCCAGATAGAGGATAGAGAAGATCATCCACTGTAGAAGAGACGATAGAATAAAAGTGTTTGAAGTAAAACTTCTTTACGCACGTTTGGGGAATAAGCTGGTGAATGCGTGACGGGAGTGTTACGAAAATTGATCGAGCGAGGCGAACGGAAGTTGAAAGAGAGATATAAATTAGTGAAGATAGAAAAGGAGAGAGTTATGTTTCGTATAAAAGCTAAATAAACTCGAATTTGGGGCTATCGTTTGGGATCCGAGGACTAAAAAATATACCGTCATGATCGAAAGAGTGCAGCGAAAGTTCGCAAGGTATCTCTATAAAAGAGCGTATGGATACTATCCCTTTCTTTTTCCTTTATTATTTGTATCGGGAATGGTGGATCCTGTAACGTTGGAGCTTCGACGTAAACTATTATTAATTATACATTACTGCCTATTGATGCGTAACGAGGTAGACAATCCTTCAGTGTTAAGCAGATTACACTACTTTGTACCGCAAAACTACATCCGCGCGGGTCAAAGACGTCGCCACCAGCTGTTTGCTGCGCCTCCTGCCTTACGCACGTGGCACGCTCATAATGCTCCAACGGCAAGGGCTGTAGCTGTTATCAACCACTTCTTAAGCGAAGTCCAAGATGCTGACATACATACTGACCCCATTAGTCGGCTTTATGAATATATATTGCTTAGTCCATATAAGAACTTAGTATAACAATGTGAATTTTTTGGCGTAGCTGTAAGTTGACAGTGTATTTAACAAATAAATAAATAAATAAAATTCGGTCGTGTGGTATAAAGCACACTCGGTTTTTTTATCCATCTCTCTCATTATGTCATTTTAATTATCATTTATAACTTCATTGGTGAGACAATAAAGAGTTCTCTATCTATCTAAGCCCAGTGGTTTAGATAGATAGATATCAGTATAAACATGGGTCATATATCTACTGTGCAACTGACTCTAACTCCATTGTGGTGCACATTTAGCTCCATTCAATTTAAAACACAATGCATTTGAAACAAGGCATTTGAAGAATGCTTCGAGTTTAAAATCATTGTGTCGAGGATTGTGATCCTCCAGTTTGTAATGACGGGTTTTATGTGGTAGTGAGAATTGAAAGCTAGTTGAAATCTGTTTGTAGGATTCTTGTTCTTCATGTTTTTTTTAATCTTAATACTATATGTTGGTTTGAATCCCTACAATATTTAGAGATGGAAAGATCTACTGCACGCATGTACCGGTTTGAAGAGCACTGTAGCTAGTATAATTGCCGGGCAAATTAGACTATATGACATGATCTCGCAGTCTAGCAATGTTATTACTACTACTGACTGTGCTAATATCTCAGGCTGACGTGCGCAGTGCAGTGTCACGAAATAATATTGTAAAGCATGGCTTAACAGGTGAACGACAAACTCGTGACGTCATTCATTTTAAAATAAAACTACACACAATAATATACGATATTTTTACATAGACTGTATATTTAAAAGTTCTTAATATACACAGACAGTTATATAAATATTCCAGTCACGACAAAATTATTTGGTTGCTAGCACAAAGCCTACATAATCCTATATAGGCATTGTACAGTTCGTTAACCCGCCCAGCACATTTGGCAGCGGTTTCACTGGGTCTCAAGATGAACCTATTAACTGTTAGAGCGAGAGAGGTGCTTTTAATATATAAGAGGGAGGGGGAAGTAGCGAGGATACAGTGCTGCGACACGGGCCTCTAAGTATTTATAATATTACATTGTGATACTAGCAACATTTTTTAGCGACAGATTCTTGACTTGACGAATTAACAATAGCGCCGACTTAAAGGCGCATACGTGCATCTTTCGATACATGGTCGCCACTTGAGAACCTTTTTTCCCCATCAGTTGTTCGGGCGATAGTTCTACGGGCGATGTGGGATGCGAGTAATTCTAAGGGCTATATCGGTTACTTTGGTTCTTCTTCAGATCTCCTATTTCGGATCTTATCTCGCAGTGAAACACCGTACATAGCTCTCTCCATAGCCCGTAGAGTGACTTTGAGCTTACTATCGTGAAATTTATTAATTGATTCTTACTTTTTCAAATTAAGAGGTGTTTTTGACTTGAATGTAAAATATAGTGAATGTAAAATTTGGTTGGCAGCACTGCTGGAAGGGCCATGATTGGTTGGTACCAATTTTGTCAGTTGGAGTTTGGTGGGGGGAAGTTGAAGGTCGACAAAGCAGTTAATACTCGTTGAACTGCAGAAGCGTCATATCACACTTGTTAGTTGACTATGTATTGGAAGTATAACAAATGTATTATGTGTAATGTAAGATAGTGTATAAGAAACAAGAAATATACAAAATAGAAGAGGCATTCTATGTGTTTTCACTTCACTAATAATACCGTAGTTGGAGTTGGTAGCTGGAGATCTGCTGGTAATTCTTCGCCTGCTCAAAAATTCTCATTCATTCACGATTATCTTTACAAGGCTTTGATAGCTTTGGAGCCACGTGCTCAACTGAATGTGGCGAGGGGCTTTGCATTTTTAATGAAGGTGAAATCTGGAATTCATTTTCATAATACGCGATATCATCATCTTATACACTGCTGGAAGGGCCATGATTGGTTGGTACGATCAGCCAATCTTGGATTGTTCCGGCTCGGTAAAAATTAGTTTACACTCCTACAATAACATCGTAAAGACATACCCAAGCAGCTGCTGGCATTATCTAACTTAACTTACTATTATTCTAGTCAGAAATGCAATTTTAAGTTATAGTATTGCAGTAGGTATCGATTTGTTACCTTTACAATGTACTATAGACGCCCAGACACCGTTTCCGATAATGTTAGGCTGCCGTGTCGCAGTAGCGTGAAGTCGAACCGTGTACAGGGTGGAATTCAATTCGTTCTTTTCCTTGAATGCATGTACCTAGTTCCTAGGTCTATGCTATAGAACGCCCCTATATAACTTTAATTCTCTGGCGAATGACTTCGTTTCGGATTCGATCCCGCTGAGATACACCGAGCATAGCTCTCTCCATAGCTCGCTGAGCGACCTTAAATTTGTGAACCAGTCCTACCGGGAGTGTCCACGTTTACTCCGTAGGTCAATACTGCATGGACGCACTGGTTAAAGACTTTCGTCTTAAGACATAGCGGTATGGGCGATGAAAAGACATGACGAAGTTTCCCAAATGCTGTCCAGCCCAGCTATATTCTTCTGCCTTCACTCTCAAAATTGTTGGCAGACGCTCCTACTAGGGAAAAACAATTTCCCTAGTAGGAGCGTCTGCCCTAGGTAAACTGTACTACACGGTTAATCCCTAGTCGATGCATATTACCTACATGTATTTTATATGGCAACCAACTTATCAAAATATCGATGAAATGACAATGGCCGACGTTTTTACAATGTAAAACGAATTTGGTGATGAATATTTAAACAGAGTCGAGGCCCCTCCACCCACACTGCTAACGCACAATCAACGGACAGTCTTAATATTTACGACGACTTTTCTAATGAGGTATTTTCTCCGTATCATCACTTTTTATTAAAAAGGCTATTGCCCCAAAAGGATTTTCACAATAGAACTATAAACAACGGATAGATTCTATTCGGAATACGAAAAGAACATTCCCACCTGCACGAAATTTTCACAGTTCGCACTTATCTCTCTAGCTCCCGGTTTCAAACGTTTGTCAAAGTAGTGTCAAGTTGCACACGAAATACTTTACGCTCATTGGTTGAAAACAGCCGGTGACAACCTACCCATGATAGATCAGTATTTGGTGTGCCAAGTTGTCACGAATTTAAAAAAATACAACCTACGCTGTAATTTAATAGAAATTTTGAGGTATTTAATTCGTATTCAGCCCATACATCTTTGTATGCTGACGATGACAGAATATCTTAACATATATAATAATAATAATAACGCCCAACGATCACATACATAGATCCAGCCTTAACTAGGACTCCCTGTATTTAGGTATAATTTTACCAGAAAATATTTGCAATTTTCCTTTGTGTACACATACCTTATCCTGTCACGGGAATCGAACCCGCCGCCTCCGGGCTATGAGCCCAATCTGAGCCAACCTGCTCAATCACTACACCACAGAGGCTGTCAATTGAGTGTTATTAAAGCCTATTTACTGTAGTAAATATTCACTTGTAAATCGGTTCATTACCCAACTTGTAAATAACACAACATCTAGTCTAATTCTATATTTTGTTCCTTATGATTATGTCCTCCGCCTGTCTGGCGCCGGTCTATCATGAGTTTTATTACATTCGGCATAGATTCGATAGTTGGAAAGCAATCCTATATAACCCTATTCCTTTGCCAAATTATTTAAAAACATAGGGCATTGCCTTCAGTCAAATACGTTCCCTATGGCTTTTTCTCACAAAAAGATAGGCCATAGCTATCACTAGTGACCTAGTGATAGATATGGCCTATATTTTACTTTTTACCTTATCACAACTATTACCGAAGGTTAAATTTTTTTTAAATAAATTTATTTGTAAGATAAATAACGGCTAAAACTCACGTCAATTAAAAGTCGAAATTACTCAGACCAGGTTTCGGACATATTCGATGTCCTTCTTCTGGGAGTCAGTTACTAACGCAAGCCGCGGCGGCTTTCGCGAACGTCAGAACGTAACTGACTGTTAAATAAATTAAATTTAATACCCGAGTAGGTAAAAAATAAATTCCACAATACAGAGCGGTAATATTTGCGTCGAAATAGTAAGTTTGATGATCCCGTTTGCGTGACGAGAGCTTCGGGTCAGCCAGATATAAGATCATGAATACGACCTTTCTAAGTTTGTCATGAATCGGTTTTTTTACTGACGGTACTGAAGCCATTTTTAACTTGTGGAGGTAGAACTTTTCTGCGAAGTTCGTCTATGTAGATACCACCACTTTGCAAGTTATTCTGCCGCCAAGATCTTCTTGGCGGCAGAATAACTGGCACTTGGTGTCTAAGCACTTCTGTGTTCTGGTTTGAAGGGCACTGTAGCTAGTGAAATTACTGGGCAAATGAGACTATGACCTGATCTCAGGATGACGTGCACAGTGCTGTGTCACGTGAAACTCTATACTGTAGAGTTAGAGTAGGTAGCCGTGTCGCTTGACATCAGATGTAAGTTAGCTCGTCATTTTATTCTTAACATAAAAAATACGTAGCTAAATGCGGGTTAGTGGATGACACAATAATTTTAACATACCGGTTAGGTAGCTTTCGATGTTTTCTTTCAACATTATAAGTCACATGCAAAGTCATTATAATTTTAGCTTGATAATGTAGCTTTATATACTATTATCTACATATATAATCACATCACACTAATATTATAAAGGCGAATGTTTGTATGTGTGTTTGTGTGTATGTGTGTATGTTTTTTACTCCTTCACGCTCAAACGGCTGAATGGATTTGGATGAAATTCGGTACCAATATTGCTTATACACTGGATTAACATATAGGCTACATTTTATCCCGGAAAAGTGAAATTTTCCCGTGCGACGAGCAAATAATTAAAATACTTTTATCCGCGGGTGAAACCGCGGGGCGCAACTAGTACATAATATTCTTAGATGCACATGATGCTGTGTTTTTTATTATTCACGTGAACAAACATAGAAACTTTGAAACTTTATATTGTCTATGTCTTGAACAAAACAAAATCACGTCGATTTAAATAAAAATCACGTGAACTTCAGATGTTTTTCGTCTTTAATAAGCTGAGGTAAAACCACCTAGGTGAGCACGAAAAGGTTATATCTTGAAAACACGTTTATAATATTCGTACTTGCAAATATTAACTTTGAAATTAGTTTTCGCAACTTTAAATTGAGGTACGTGTTAAAGTAACGAAAAGAAAACTGTATTTTTAAAGTATATTGCACCTATTTATTATTTACAGACTTTTTTTTACAAATAGAAACCTCACTTTTTGACGAGGGTGGTATATGAAAACAATGATGCCTAAATTGGCATGACAAGGATATGATGAAGGTGCCAATAGCTTGGGGGCGAAATATATAAATTGAAAGCTTGTCTGTAGAACGAAAATATTTACGAGTATTTTCACTAGGTGCTAAGACTTTCCTGCAAACTTCATCTAGGTAGGTATTCACCGCTTTACCAATTGAAGGTTGAGAACAAAGAGGGTTTAACTGATTTTTTTCACAAAATGACTTATGGGTATCGTTGGATTTAGCGTGAAATTATCTACAATGATACATCCTCAAAATACCAAAATGAGGCTTAAATCTCCAGATTTTGAGTCTAAAAACGGTTTATCTGTCATAGGAATACAGTTCGCTTAGCATAAAAACATTATTATATTTATTTTATTATATTTAAAATCTTATTCCTGGACTTCCTGAAGTCTCAGAATGACCTGCATAATTTAGGAGTGACACTGCAGATGTTATTTGTGGCTGTGTTGATAGCAACATGCATATGACCAGCTCGTCACATCATTTAATGACATAAAAAAGTTACTTATATTTCGTACTTTGGAAGTTCTGCTACTTCCACTTCAATCTTCTAGCTCAATCCTTCAGGGGTCTACACTGCTGTGTTTTATAGAGAATTAGAATGGAATAGCGAGTGCTGTGGCTATTACATTCTAATCCCCTATAATAGGGATTCAATTGGTAGTAAAAACAACCTTTTTCCCTAAAATACCCTTGCCCAGTAACCTAGGAAACTACTACAAAGCATATTCCATTCCAATCCCCTAAGCTGCGTACTCATATAGTCTAAACAATATATTTTTATTAAAATCTCCTAGACCAGTTCCCCGGGGACTAAACAGCTAATTCTATTCCGATCCGCTATGATGGGCACTCTACTAGTACAAACATTACCTTTTCCACTAAAATCCCCAAGCCCAGTCCCCCATTCAGTGCGACAGTGCGCAGTGCGTAGTGACTTTTGACATCTAGGTTTATTTGGTTGACAAGAATTCTAGTTATCCTGATTACGAATTCCACGATCCTCAGTGCGAAAATTAGCGCATTTAGGTATCTATCTACATAATCCAAGTTTTTGCACACTTAATCCAAGCTTCTGTAAACTGTAATTAATGAAAACACTCCTCGTCGGATTACGACAGTAAGCGGGATTACGCAAATGGAAAACCGCGTGAGAAATTAGCTGCTGGTTCGTGACATTTTGAGCTTTACCCGTTTGAAAATACAGGCTACTTACTGCTGTTCGAGAACTATAAGCTGTAATTTTTTATGTTAATGAAGTACATGACAAAAGTAAAAGTAAAGGGCGTAAAAAATATAATCAGTTTATAAATAAAAGTAAAAAATACAACTGAATCGAGATTGAAGGAGTAAGGTGAATAACTATCTCATTTGTTAACATAAAAAGAAAATATTCTCCTTTGAGGTCTGTAGAAAAAAGAACAAAAATGATCTTTATTGTTAACGAGCTTCTGCCCGCAGCTTCGCCCGCGGCGTGGCCTATGGGAAAATAATTCAACCACCCATTTCACCCTCTTAAGGGTGGAATTTCGAAAAATCCATTCTTAGCGGATGCCTACGTCAAAACTACTTGCATGCAAAATTTCAGCCCGATCCGTCCACTGGTTTGGGCTGTGTATTGATAGATCACTATGTTAGTCATCAGTCAGTCAGTCACCTTTGAGTTATATATATTTATAGAAGAGAAGAAGATTGGTACAATAGCGATACCCGTCAATAAGACAATACAATTCTTGAAAATGAATAGAATTGCAGGAACCTGCCGTTGCTCAATGAGTTAATTAGAATATTAAAGGACTTTGTTTTCTCCACAATTTAACTAGAAGCAAAAATAGAATTAAGCTTTTTGTCACCCGACTGCCTTTTACCTGTCTCCAGACCACTTGTCTCAGATCTCTAAAATGTTTAAGGGCTTAAAGTGATGATTAAGTCATAAGGGTCTGGAAACGCTGGTAAGAATATTCATGGTATTTTATTATTTTTCTAGAAATAAGAAAATGTATTTTACGGACAATTTATTTAAGGTGTGTTTAACAAACTTTAAGCTCTTTTTTTAATCCAATCCAAGCCAATCAACAAAAAGCATGAAATTTGAAAGACCCGTGCAAACAGTATATGTATATTTAATGTATATATAGGCCTTCAGCATGCGCACCGGGCCGTGTCCCGAGCAAGAATGATCCGTAGTACACCGAGTGCTCCGTTTTTATAGCCAGATGGGTGGGGGAGCGATGACAGCTACCGGTGTTGCCACTGTAATCAATTTAAATGCCACGACAGGGTAAATTACGGTACTACCCGCTGCGCATAGAGTTTACAACTCGGCGTTCCCTCGTCATATATATATATGTAAATAGTTAAAAAAAAGAATAACGAGTATGTTCGAACAAAACTTAGGACTAACTGAAAACTAGTTAAGGACTTGAGTTTTTCTAAAACAAAATCGTTCTAATGACTCCTAAAAATACTTTATCTACATTGTGCTCCTTCAGCGATAACAACACATTTTTTTTACGAATGAAATAGACGTACTCGTAATTTATTTATAAGTATAAGAAATTATAATACATTTTCATATCCATATTCCACGTGTAAGATTTTCAATATATTTTTCTCTAAGTTTGGCTATTCGAGTTTTTTTTGACTGGCAACTCAGAAGATACTTGGCAGAGCGCGGGCTCGGGCGTCCACTTGGTGTTTGTCTGACGACCGAGACGCACAACTGATTCTATGCAGACAGTGAAAGTTTTTCGCAAGAAATATAACGATATTTGTTTGAATCTTGAGTGTTTTCTTTGGATGAACTACTGTTGGCGCAATAGTGTCCAGATTGCTTACACACTTAATCCACAACTAACCCGTAAAATGAAAAGCGGAATTAGCAACAGCTTTCCACGCTAACATCAAAGCAATATTAGGTGACACGAACTCAGTGATTGTAGCGCGAAGTACGCGTCGTGACCCGCTTTCACTGCACAACGGGCACACAAACGAAAGAATTTAGAACCGCGTTATTATTTGCGACGGATTTATTGATTATGGATTATTATTGATAAAGATAAATATGGATTCTTTTTAACAATCGTAAATTATCCTGGTTCAGCAATTAAACAGTGCCCCAAATGAAAACTTACCGCTAGAAAAGTGATGGTCACCACACATGTTGTACTGTAGATGATGACCACACAACTGAAGTAAAACTTCTTTAGGTCCATCTATCGGCCGGTATAACTTTGTTTTTGCTTTGTTATATTAATGTCGCCATCTTGACATACACTGATGTGATGACTAATGACACACCATTAATTATACAAGACAGACCAACATAATAATACATATTTTAAGTATTTTTTAACTTTGTTATGTTTTCAATGGAGACTATACTAACCAACAACTTTCAACTTCCGTTCGCCTCGTCACGCATTCACCAGCTTACTCCTCAAGTCAAGCATTAGAAGTTTTACTTAAAAAATTACGGTATCTAGTTTCATAAAAAACGGCAAAAACATAAGGCTAAGCCGTCACGGAAAAGTTATGTTACATTTATCATTTCCAATTTTTTACGAAGGCAAATAAACCGTTTTGCTATCAAAGTTGGTTCCGTGAAAGTTTAAACCAGTTTTCTGATTGGAATTCACGATTTGCCGCCGAGATTTTTGAGGTTGATTAATGTTTGCTACGTTTTCCGGATACGTTTAAAAATAGCTTTTAGCATTAAGTAATTGGTTTTCTATCGCTTCTTTTCTTCCTTGATTCCTTTATGTGTAGACAAGTGGTCATGATTTGAGACCAACCAACTTGACATAATTGCATTTCGCCATTTCACAATGTCCGGCTTGGGCCGTATTAAATTGCATTTGGCCGCCTAAATTATCCGTAATGTATACATGAAGAAAACTAAAAAATTATTGAACTTTAATTATGTAATTTATAAAAATACTTGCTGGATTTTTTTTATCTAAACGATTTTTTAGGCAGTTGTTTTAAAATCATCGGTTCAACATTAATGACTGATATAACAACAAACGGATGGCATACGGTAGCGTTCGTTTTAAATACCGCTTTTTGTAGCGGTCACCCATCCAAATGATGATAACAGCGAACGTTGCCGATGGGTTCAAGACGGAACGAGCATCACATACTTCGTTTAATCATTTTTGTTCCCTACAGTTAGTATTCTAACAGAACTTTCTATTAGCTTCCATGCATATGCAATAAGTTCCGTTGTACGAACTGAACTGAAAGTCGGAATAGGTAAAGGCTAATTTCCAACCAACTTACCTACTGAAAATATGAAGTAGTCAATAATATTGTACTTTTTTCAATCTTTGTTACTTTAGAACTATGTTATTTACTGACCGATTTAAAAATATTTTTTGTTTAAAACGGTAGAGTCCCAGACGGGCCCCTTAAAAATATGATTAAAGTAGATTTAGTAGTTTGGTTTTTATTTTATACGTAAACAATAATATTTATTTATTTATTTGAACACCAACACAACAAACACCAATTCATGCTTCAGTAATTAAATTAATAATAATATATAGCTAAGTGTCGATATAATTATAGGTGAAGACAGCTTGCGAACTTTCTATTAGAGAGAATTTTGATGTGAGCGAGTACAATGTTATAGGAACATAACATAAAATCAATTTCATTAAATTTTACAATAGACCGAATATTACCGAAGTATTAAAGGATAACTTAAAAGGATTATAATAAAACTTTATTTTAGCATCCCATATTAAACATTTTCTATATTTTAGTCCAGTCAAAGCTAAAATTACCGCAAGCCGACAGAAAGTTCTCAAGGACGCTTTAATAAATAGCTTGCTAGTAATGACTTTGGGTTAGGGCTCATTTACACGAACGTTAAAATCCTAACATAAAAGTGAAACATTGTCTGTTTGTTTGTTTGACTTATACGCCAAAACGACTACGCTGGTTTAGATATCACGCGGGAAAATGGAATTTATTTTTATTCATTTGTTCATACATATACTCATTCATTCATTCATTCAATCATTCATAAATGGCGGATGAAACCGCGGGGCACCTTTAGTACTCAATAAAATTAGTTTAATGCATAAGGCTGTGTCCTCACTAGGCAAACCATATGCGACTGACTGCTGACCCTGAGTGGTGAAGCGTGCAAACAATGTTGAGTGCGCGGCGAACTGTAGCAGTTTAACCTAAAGCTAATTAATTGTAAAGGGCTGTAACAAAAAGCTTTATCCGAGCTAGTCTTGTAATATATTGTTTTTAGGGCATTATAAACGTATACTGGCTCTCCAGTCCCTTGTGTACCAAGAATGCAAATGAGCTTAGAGCCCTAATTTATTCATTATTTCATTCATTCATTCAATCAATCATTCACTCATAAATTTAATAATTCATTCATTCACTCATTCTATCAATCATTAATTCTTTCATTCATTCATTCATCCTTCATTTACTTACATTTCATTTAATCATAACTACTATAACTTAATGAAAACTTCTACAGCCTTATTAATAAACACGAACTAGCTTTAGATTAGTTACACCATCTTTTGTCTTTTTCTATTCAGCTAAATATTCCAGTAGCAAAAAAAGGACAAAACTGAAGTAACTAATCCGAGACTAATACCCGTTTATTAATAAGGCTGCTAGAGTTTAGAGTAATAGGAAATTCGTTCTAACACTGCTGACTCGATGCTTTCATAAGTTCAAAAAAATACAATTAAAGCAATATTTTTCTAATGATGATGAGAAAATACGACGTCCTTTGACAACGGCAAATGTTTTTTTTTTTTTTCAAAAAATAATCACTATATACGGTTTTACCGCATATAACATGAAATAAAAATTTAAAAAGAATGTAGTAAAAATGGGAAAATAACAACCTTAACTCTATCGATATCGATACTTACAAATCTACCCTTCTTACTACTAACGCGGTAGGCAGAACAATAGCGTTGGCGTTTCGTTTTATCGAGCAAACGCTCCAATTGCACGATTCTATTGAAGTAGCTATTTATACTAGTGGATATTGGTGATTAACGATATTTGATTTTATTTGGTTCAAGCTGTGGCGCGTTGTTTACGATATTCGAACACTCTGATTTTTTCATTTTTATAACTGTTTTTGCGAAGTTTTATCGTAGCCAGACACGTGTTTGGCTGCTGTTTCACTCTAGAGTGGAGACTTGATGGACTAGCTCGCGTTATTTTCTTCTTATAGTTGTATGAATTTCTTTCTATATATATCTATATATATTCTATATTATATCTATGTATATCTATATCTGAAAATGCAACGTACTTTCATATTTTATTTTATCTATAATGTACAACTATCGACACCATCATTATCCTTTATTGACTGGCCTGCCTTCTGGACTATAGGTTGTTGGTTCAATTCCCATCCAGGACAAACATATATGTGATGAACATAGGTATTTGTTCTATGTCTGAGTGTTATATTGTATTCAGTTACTGGCTCCCATAGTACAAGCTCTGTTTAGTTTGGGGCTAGATGGCGCTGTTTGAAATGTACACAAATATTTTATTATTAATAGTAGACATAAGTCTCTTTCAAGGTACGCCATTAAGCCCGCTCTTTGGCTTTGCTCATTCAACTTTAGCCACTCGGTGTAAGATTTAGTCCCACCTTTTAATTGGCCCGATAGCTCAGTTGGTACTCACCCTTTAAACAGTGCGATGTGGGTTTAATTCTAGGTATGTAAAAATTCTAAATAGTCTAAAGTTTCGATTTTCAATTTTCATATTTTTGACACCCTATTTGATACCCTTCAGTTTGATACCCTTTAGACTCTAGGGTATCAAATTGGGTGTCAAAAATTAAATGTATAACGCAACATGGGTGAAGCCGGGTTGCCCTAGTCAAACAAATTCACTGAAGTATTCCAGCACCTGCCAGGTTAAATCAAATCTTATTTTTAGCAGGGAATGTAAACATTGAAAACATTTTACATTTTATCTTTGTAAGCTGACAGTATTCCTCGTTCTTGTAAAAGTTAAATAAAAATTAAACGGGTCTGTGTTTCGTTATCAAAAGAATTGCGTTGTTTTTATTTTATGCAAATGTAATTCGCAGGAAGTCTTGCCATAATTTAAAGAAACAAATGAGAAGCTAAACTTTCGGAGACTGAAAAAGGAACAAACGAAGAAAGGTACAATATATTCTCAAGAATGAATGAAATGAAATGTCTTTACTGTGTAGAGAACATCATAAAAAAAATATTGTAATCGTATAACATTTAAGGGTAAAAAAACATTAACTACAACTATTACACGGCTAAAACTCACGAGATACAGTCGAATAACTTGAGGATGGGCATCTTTATTGCCCGAACACCGGTCGAGTTATTCGACTGTATCTCGTGAGTTTTAGCCGTGTAATAGTTGTAGTTATGAGTACTACTCACGTCAGTTTCTATAATATTATTGTAAAAAAACATTGACACTTTTTGTATGGACCTATGGTAAGACAAGTACACACGGCCGTAGTTAAGGGAGTGTAGAGCAATATCCTACCTTCAAATCACGTTCAAATCAAGATCCATTATTATAATTAAATTTTTTGTTCATAGTTTGAGATAAAAAAAATCTTAGATTCATGCTCATGTTCTGTCACAGAAATTATTTGTCGAAAAATAGCTATTGATTGATTTAGAAGCCCATGCTTCGAGGGCAGATCAATTGAAGGGGTGAGAACAAAAAGGGTTTATCTGATTTTTTTCACAAAATGACTTATGGGTATCGTTGGATTCAGCGTGAAATTATCTTCAATAATACATTCTCAAAATACCGAAATGATGCTTAAATCTCGAGATTTTGAGTCTAAAAACGGTTTATCTGTCACAGGAATACAGTTCGCTTAGCATACAAACATTACTATATTTATTTTATTATATTATATTTTTACAGTAATTGTATGAATTAGTACTATATTTAGTATTTAAAAATAGAATTAAAACATTTTCAGGCAACTGAAACTTACATAAACCTTTTCTATTACCTTATAAGCACTCTACATTAAAATGACGCCGTTGACGTTTAAAGTCAATTTTCTCGAAACTGTCAATTTGTCAGTTAAATCCTTTTTATTCTCAACCCTTCAATTATGATTTAAAAAATTCTTCCGCCCTGCCTGTAACCAATGCTGGCCTACCTCAAATTCGACTCTAGCTACAGCCCTGCAAGCTTGTCTTCACATCGCTTAGTCAAAAATATTCTATGTTGCATCTATAACCTTCTAGCTCAAAATGCGTATTGCTGACTAATTTTCTTCTTTCAAACTGTGTGATTTGATCTCAAATTTACCGGACTATATTCGAAAAACTAGTACCTTTCTTTCCTCTAAACTTGTATCTGCATATTATGTAAGAGGCATTACTACCTTACATTGCGGGTGAAGGCGCATACAACGGCTGATTCATGATAAAAAGCGCCGTTTTATGTAACTTCCAGCACAATAGATATCCATGTCAGAGTCAAGATAAGCAGAGAATTTCAATGCCTGAATGGCTGTATTATGTCACAGTTTAATAATAAACCTTAATATATATAAAAATGAATCTATATTTCCCTTGGTCATCGCATCACTGGTGAATGGATAGAACGTTTTCGCTAATTCTTTTTTTATTGTGTTTATTATTTTCAAGAGAAGGTTATGAAAGAAAAAGTTAAGAAAGTATGGAAATTTTCCTACACGCGGGTGAAACCGCGGGGCACAGCTAGTACTGTATAAAAATGGTCTATTTTGTGGTAAGCTTAATTTTTACAGCAGTACTTATTTATAGGATTTTTGGGTGATAATGTGTGCAAAATGTCATCCACATGGTCCAAATTTAACGTGAAATCACACTTAAACAAATATATCGACTACAGTCAAGGCGGTGAAATGCCAGTTGTGCGAGTGAAAATTCATTCAAGTCATTGGCTAGGCCTAACGGAATTAAAACCAGGGTGTGTAACTGCACAACAAACATTATGCTCTACGGCACTTCTTACCAGCCGCAAACGAATGAGCCTCATATTTTTCCTTACGTAATATTGCCTTGTCAGCTGATAGGACAAAAAAGAAGCAATCTGAATAACTCTCAGAATAAAGAATAAATAGACGGTGCGCGTAGAGCTAATAAACCTAAAAATCAGAAGCGACGTCTAAATTACTCAAAACGCGTGGTTAGTTATAGAACGAACGGAGCATGTTCTCTGCTCAAGAATGAGGAAAGCAAAAATTATCTTAGCGAGTGTAAATAATGGTTAATTCTTTTGCTAGAGTTTTTTTTTGAGGCAGATAAATCTACAAAGGTATTTGGGAATTATTTCTTCACTTTTTAAGCAATTTATAAAAGAAGGATATTCTGATTATTTTCTTGCCTTTTTAAAAATAAGAATAAGGAGTAAAACGGTATTTTTTTAAATTTGTAAGGAATACTTTCACTGGGTGCATTTAGACTAGTTCGAGTAGGTAATGCTTGAGAATAAATGTGCTATTATTTTGGAGTAAAACTTCTTTACGCATGCTTAACTTGGGGAGTAAGCTGGCGAATGCTTAACGAGGCGAACGAAATTTGAAACTTGTTGATTCACGTAGATCTTCATTGTCAACATAACAAAGTTAAAAAGTACTTAAAATTGTATTATTATATAGCTATGTCCAGTAAAATTACAATTAACACTGTTAAGATGGCGACATTAACATTAAAAAAAGCAAAAACATAGTTATCCCAGCCGATAGATGGAGCTAAAGAAGTTTTACTTCAGTCGTGTGGCACACGTGTGGTGTGGTTTTTTGTTTATATTAACAATTATTTATACGCACTCTATTTGTTATTCTGTGGGTTATCTAACGTTTTTATTCACGTGTTTTTCTCAAAACCAATTTCGCAGTTCCATAAGATCTCGAGCCGATAACAGAATCTAATGATGTTCCGCTCGTATCAACTTGTATCGAAGAGGGAATCTTATTTGGGAAATGGGTAAAGATGGGTTTGATTGCGCGCGAACACAAGAATACGTAAGGTTTAGCCAATTGTAAAAGAGGAGGTTCTTAATTTTACTCATTATGTTCAAGCTCATTATGGAAAATTCGAACCCATGACCCATTAGTTGCAAATCGACCTCACTGTCAACTGAGCTATCGCGTCACGTCACGTCTTCAGTCCAATTCTCTTCCACTCCTATGACTTATGCCTTCTCTCATATGGGCTATAATAATAAATAATAATAGCGCCCATTGATCACATACATCGATCCTGGTCCCTAACTAGGATTCCCAGTGTCTAGGGATCCAGGAACTATGACGACCATGGTCCTACAACACCCAGAAAAAGAATAAGTATTTGCGCTTTGTGTTTTAAAGTACAATGCTGGCCAAGTACGGGTTCTTAAATGCAGCATTATTTCTTTAACATGCTGGTTTCTTCACAATGTTTTTCTTCACTGTTGTAAGAGCAAGTGCAAATTGCGCACAAAACTTGAAGGAGTGCCGGGCCGAGCGGGATTTGAACCTGCATCAGAAAAGTTGCTCGTTACCACTGAGTCATACTCGCTCTACAGCAGAATTAAGATGCTATCGGCTCGAACATTTCAATTATATATTTGAATGTGTCGTCATTTGTTTTAGGTTCGATGAAGAATTGAACGAGCTGGATTGAGCTGGAAGGAGCGCGTGGCGCGAGCTGCGTACTCGATGATCGCGTGCGTGCGATGCGACAGCTGACATGACCTGAACGACGTCATGTCGACCAAGAAACACTCGCCGCAGCCGAAACCTAGTGAGTACTACATTCTCATTTAACTTGCTAACCCACTCCGGGTTTTATTTATTATTTTTTATTTTTTTTTATTCCAAAACAATATGGGAAATTAACATAACACACACAACATAAATTATAGCGTATAACAAAAACCATTTTTACATTGCAATGGTTATTATAAGCATTTAGCGACCTACTTGAAAGCACAAGAATAAATCGATAAAGTTGGCTCTGCCGTTTAGGAGGAATTCAGTTACATTCAAATTCAAATTCTTTATTGCAAAACACTTAATTACATACACGCGTACATATATATATTTTACGTATAAATTAAGATATATTTTGTAGGTTCTTTATAATTTTTTAAACTACTACAATAATATCAATTACCACATAATGCTAAATTACTAGCTACACTAACTACTACATAAGAACGAGTGTGCTTTAGACCACACGACTGAAGTAAAACATCTTTGGTTCCATCCATCGGCCGGTACAACTTTGTATTTACTTTGTTTAATGTTAATGTCACCATCTTGATAATTGTAAATTCTCATTTTACAAAATTTAAAACTTAAAGTCTTATATAATTTTTAACCTTGTTATGTTGACAATGGAGATCTACGTTAACCAACAACTTTCAAATTCCGTTCGCCTCTTCACGAATTCACCAGCTTACTCCCCAAGTTTTACTTCAAAAGATTTGGACCGTAAGTGCGCTAACTTATAGATAGTATACTACCAGTAGGTAAGGTACCCAGCTCTCCCGCAGAATTCCCCCACTGTAATTTTAATGCTGATTCGTTGTGCCAAATAAGCCAGCGTTTTGGTCACGCATCGCATCGATTAGGCGCTTTAATAAACTTTGCAGCGATAAGATCCCTGTCCCCACGGGCTTAGGGTCTCAACACCAAACGGCTAAAATATGTAATCACTACCGAAATTACTGTATCTGCGCCGTTTTAGCTACTCAACCGAATTAGCCACGGCGCCAGCCCTAACTTGCGTCTCGGGAAATGCCAACACAAGTAACTTCGCACTTCACATACACACCTCTATCTTGCTGAGAATAAGAGTGATTCCGTCAGGTCTTTTATACTACCATCAGAATGGCTGTAACATTGGTGAAAAAGCCCGGGCAATTGTATTATTACAAGGCTGATACATGGCACTGGGAATTCGACCAGCAGTATTGCCAGTTAGCTTGATCTTCATTGTGTTACATCCTAGATCGCATCGTCACTTACCACCAGGAGGGTGATCACGAAACTTTGATTGCAATGTAACAGGAGAAATATTCATACTAACTACGCACATAAACTGCGTATTCAAACTGTCAAATTCATACAAATTTGTGTTTTTATTGGTTGCAATCGAGTTACGTGATCGCCCAGAAGGTGAGATAATGGCTAAACTCAAGCTTATAAAACAATAAATAAAAATATCTGCAATATTTATGGTTGAAGGTGGCGTTATAAGTAAAGTCCAACAAAGATTATTTTTATTCTGGAAAAGGTAAAACAAAAGGTTCCTACGGAAACTGAACATTCTGTTCGAACCTGGCAATAGTAGAAAAAAACAGGTTAAGGTTTAGGTTAAGTTTTATTTTTTAGTAAAATAGTAGTATTGCTACTTTAGTAGTTAAATTAGTTACTAAAATAAATAAATTCTCAAAGTGTCGTAGATAATATAGAAATGTATACGAAAAAGAAACGTCGATACTGTCAGCAGTTAGCAGTTATTTTTGTTCTTCTCTCATATAATATAAATATTACAAATCTTAGCGCTGCCACAGTGCACGTTTACCCTAAACACATTTGCGTTTATGAAGCCCGTCCTCCGAAATATTATTTCACGCGATGTAGACTAATGCTACAAATCCGTAGCTATTTCGTAGCGCTCGTAGCACTCGTAGAGTCCCCAGCGTGAAATATCGTACTTTGCCAAGGTTATTCGCGAAGTTACGCTGTAGAATCAACATGTTGCTAAAATTGTTTGAACAAAGGTTTCTTTAGGTATTCGGGATTGGTTTTATTTAAAGTTTTGAGATTGGGAAAATAGATGAAGGCTATTTTGTAGGTATTTTAATTATAATCATAAAAACTCAAGATTACGTCATTTCGCCACAAACCCGTAGTATTTCCTCTCATGAAACACTTTTTAATTCCCGACTTGGTCCCGTTTTTCATTTCTCTTTCGTCTAGCGGTCATAAGAAACTTAAGTATACGTCCCAAACCGATCGGTAAAGTTAAGCAACGTTCGCTGTGATTCACTTGGATGGATGACTACAAAAAGTGGTAATTACTACTGACCGCAACCGTGCTTCGGGTACGTTAAGCCATCGGTCCCTGGTGTTGTTGCAAGATAATATTTTTTTAAGCAAAGTCGGAAGCCTTTGTGTAGCCAAAACATTCTTCCACTAGGGCTAACCACACACGAAAAGGAAAAAAAGATTACTCTTCTCTGTCATGTCCACGGTAGTAGTCAGTATTATTAACTGACACTAAGTGAGCAGTCTGCTTCAATTCTAGAAATTGGTTTTCATTTGTCCGGATGTACGTATTTTCTTTAAGAAAATTACTTTACCCAAGTTTTGTCAATATTCGGTAAAAATTAGGACTATAAATGTCCATAAAGGTCCTATTTTTTACCGAATCTTGACAAAACCTGGTATTAAAGTTGGGTAAAGTAATTTTTTTAAGTTGTCATCAATGTTTGATTGTAGATGTATTTCCCCCAAAAAGGAGGAAATTTACTGCGATGTCATATACCGGATGATTTTGATAAATTTGCTGGCGGAAACCTTTGGTACTCAATTCTAAATAATGTTAATAATGTTCTCGACTCAGGGATCCCAGAGCTAGATACTTGGCTCAGAAACGCACATCATCCTGAGACATCAGCACAGTCTGGTAATCAGATTACTCGACTGTGAGATCAGATCATAAAGTCTCATTTGCCTAGTAATTTCACTAGCTACAATGCCCTTCAAACCGGAACACAGTAGTGCTTGCGCACTACTGCTTGGCGGCAGAATAACTGACAAAGCGGTGGTACCTACCTAGACGAACTTTGCAGAAAAGTCCTACCACCTAGTAAAGTTAGTTGTAGTTGTAAGAATAAAGGCCATTTTCCCTTTAATAAAAACCAAACAGTTATGACGACTGTATTATGAATATAATGGTCGTAATGAATTCCCGCATTACGCAGATGATTTTCCCAGTAGGCCTAGGCACATTATACACTCGTACATAATTGCCTCAAACACGCCACCTGCCGTGCCGAGTCATAATAAACACAGCACTGGATGTAAAGTTTTAGTTTTCACAGTATTTTTTTTTAAGTAGCGAGATGAGCATGACTTTAGCTTGATGGTAAGCGAAACGCCACCACATGAATTAATCTTGCTTAGAATTAATAATGACAATAATAACGCCCCACGATCACATACATAGATCCTAGACCCTAGCTAAGATTCCCTGTGTCTAGGGACCCAGGAACTACGAATTATATTGTGGAGGATTTTTCTACGTAGCCAACTGTCCTTTCTTAGTTATTGTATACAAAACTCTCTTCTTAGACGATTTATAAACTTGAAATTGTACTTATTACTTACAATATAATACAGTTATACTTGATTGAACACCGAAATAGATAACAATGCACTTTAAAGTTTTTACTGAAGCATAGTAGAACAAATTTTACTTACTTCAGTTAATGTTATACTCAGTTTTGCTCCTTGATTTTGAAATTAAACTTTCAGGTCAGGTTCCTAATTTTTCAAACCAACCATGTTACCTTCTCTTCGAAAATTCTTAGGTCTATTGCAGTATGACGAATTGACTACAAAGAATCCATTTAAATATGTAGGTATTTGTAGAAAAAAAAACGAGTGTGCTTTAGACCACACGAGTGAAGTAAAATTAGTTCAGCGACATCTATCGGCCGGTATAACTTTGTTTTTGCTTTGTTTAATGTTAATGTCGCCATCTTGACAATTGCAAATTGTCATTTTACCGGACATATTCAATTTTGTTATGTTGGCAATGGAGATCTACGTAAATCAGCTTCGCCTCGCTACGCATTCACCAGTTTACTCCCCAAATGAAATGTGCGTAAAGAATATTTACTCAAAAAATCTTGCCATAAAGTACCTTATTACTTAAAATATTTTCAATTAAGTGGAATTTAGTATAGTTGGCAAATTCTGACCTTATCACCGTGGTCAAATAGCTCCATTAGGTGTAAGGATTAATTAAGGAAGCTTCCACTGGGATAATTAGCTCGTGGGCATAGTAATGGCTTCTGTTTACCACAGTCTAAATTTATGAGTGTACCATCTGTGAAGGTTGTATTTATTGTATATCACCGCATGTAATTTAGTATTTATATCTTGAATAAACTTGTATTTAGTTAAGCATATATTAGATAATATAAAGTTACAAATTTGAGCTTAGGTAAGAATTTACAATTTCTATGCATGTTTCAATTCGTGTGATTGGTGATATTTCAATTAGGTTTATTTAAATTAATTTTATTTCAATAAAAAGAGAACTTAATCAAACAAACCACTACCAGTAGGCAACGTGCCCATTTTATTTCAATAAGACATATTTCAATTAGTTGTATTTAAATACGTCATATTTCAATTAGTGATAGTTCAATTAGTCATATTTCAACTAGTCATAATATATCAATTAGTCATATTTCAACTAGCCATAATGTTTCAATTAGTCATAAAAATCAAAGTCAAAGACAAAAGATTTATTGCAAATAGGCTGATTATAGCACTTTTACAAGTTAAAATTATATTAGGTATTTAAAATTAAGTTATTTCACTAAGCATTTAAAATTACAAAGTGCTTATTGTCAAATAATATATAGCAAGACCATTACAATATATGAGATGGAAAAAAAGCAGTTCTCTTTCTCACTACTGGTTCAAGCAATCCGGCACAATGCAGAATAGAAAACTTTGATCCTAAGCTTTGATTACAACTGTAAAGAAGAAGCTACAAGAAACCTATTTCAATTAGTCATATTTCAATTAGACATATTTCAATTAGTCATATTTCAATTAGTCATATTTCAATTAGTCATATTTCAATTAGTCATATTTCAATTAGTCATATTTCGATTAGTCATATTTCAATTAGTCATATTTCAATTAGTCATATTTCAATTAGTCATATTTCAATTAGTCATATTTCAATTAGTCATATTTCAATTAGTCATATTTCAATTAGTCATATTTCAATTAGTCATATTTCAATTAGTCATATTTCAATTAATCCTATTTCAAGTAGTAATATTTCAATTAGTCATATTTCAATTAGGCATATTTCAAGTAGTAATCTTTCAATTAGTCATTTCAAGTAGTTATATTTCAATTAGGCATATTTCAATTAATCATACTTCAAGTAGTAATATTTCAATTAGTCATTTCAAGTAGTCATATTTCAATTAGGCATATTTCAAGTAGTAATATTTCAATAAATCTGATTCCAACCCAACAATTCCACCCGCTGTAAGCTAATTAGAACACTGTGAGTGGGGGAAAGAAGGCGGAAGTAGGTTGTAATAAATACGTAATTTCAGAAGTATGAACAATACAAAAAAGGAAATACAAAAAAAAATATTTAAGCTTGAGCACTACGGCACACAGACTACTAGGGGGATACTATTTTTGAAAGGATGCTACATATACTGAGAGAGTGTCGGCGTCATATAAAATATGTAAAAAAATACTTTTACAGCGTTGTGGGAGCGAAATTACACTTTACTGCAAGGTTGCAAGAGCCGTTTTCATATAAATAGCACTATATACACACACGTTATTCTTCTCTACTGCTACTGTCCATCCAAAGGTTGTCTGGAAGAGATTGCTGTCAGCGATAAGACCGCCCATTATTACACTAGTTCGTAAATATTATATTTATTTCTGTTTTTTACTTCATCGGTGAGACAATAAAGAGTTCTCTATCTGTCTATCTATCTATCTATACATATAAATATTTAATTATTCGCTTCGTTACACCGGTAGAAGAATAAACAAGAGACTTCGCGGAGGTTGCGGTAAAATCAAATCAAAACATCCTTTATTTACAAGAGTCGATGATTTATTCATTACTTTTCTTAGCTTTGGGCTAGATGGCGCTGTTAGAAATGTCTACAAATATTGATTTATATTTCTTTTGCTTAAATATTTTAACTTTTATTTTCAAACTAAATACTACAAAGATATAATAACTAATACTAAACACTACCTACTAATATGAAAAAAATAACATTTGGACTATATACTGGCCGCGATGACTTATAGACAGTCCAAATGTTCCTGCCCACTACCAGTACTACTACCAAACTTATTTTACGCTTATTTATATATTGATTTATTTATTGATATATTTATTCATTTATTTATTGATGTATTTTTTGATTTATTTATTACTATTATTTTTCACCACCCCACTACGTAGACCGATGACCTGGACCAAACTGCGAGAGCAGGATGCAAGAAGCAAGCAGCCGCTTAAGGTTTAGCTGCATGGGAGAAGACCATATTCAGCAGATGGTTGATAATAAATGAGGACACATTGTGAAATTAGTCTTAAAAATAATTCGAAACAGGCTAGCACCAGAGTTACATAATAATAATAAATATTTGTGGACATTTCACACAGCGCCACCTAGCCCCAAACTAAGCAAAGCTTGTACTATGGGAACCAGACAACTGATACGATAATTAGATACTTTTTGTTTTGTAAATACATACATAGAATACAATATGACGGCGGCAACGTCCAGTTGTAAACTCTATGCGCAGCGGGCAGTACCGTAATTTACCCTGTCGTAGCATTTAAATTTATTACAGTGGCAACACCGGTATCTGTCATCGCTCCCCCACCCATCTGGCTATAAAAAGGGAACGCTCGGTGTACTACGGATCATTCTTGCTGCGGATGCGGCCCGGTGCGCACGCTGAAGGCCTATAGTTATATATGTTGCAACCTACGCACAACCCGTTCTGCCTATAAATATAACACCCAGACACGGAAAAAACATCGATGTTCATCACACAAATGTTTGTCCTTAGTGGGAATCTAACCCACTTACAGTTTAGAAGACAGGGCTACTACCAACTGAATAATAATAATACAAAACAAACGCCTGAGCATAGTCCGTATTATACTAAAGGCATTTACTAAGGCGTTTTATATATGTAGCAAGAAATGGTACTAAAATAACATTATTCAATAATAATGTTGATTTAGGAGCAAAAAAATACCTTTTAGAAACATTAGTCACGAGCGGATAGGAAAACATGGCACGTAAAGTATGTTTTATTACAGTTGAGTTATATCAAAGGAAAGGGTAATAGAAAGGGGCTTTTATTATAGCCATGGTTCATGGTTCATGGTTCTTCCCGTATATTAAAAAGTTTTGGGTATTTTCATAGCGTTTGACATAGTAGGGTACCGAATGGACCCGTGAAAGTGTCCGTTCGGTACATGTGTACATTTCGGGACCATTTGGGAAGGTACACAAAAAATTATAACCTTTGTCAGCTTCTTCATATTATTTTAATACAGGCACCTTTCTTATAAAAACACAAAAAATTTTGAAAATTAAAAATCGACCTTGATTATAAATCATGGTCAAGAATGGTCGGTATGGTCAAGTTAAATCTATACAAAATTATGTAATTAAAATAACGCTTCCCTAATACCTCGGCTTTAGGGGCGAATAGATGCGAATTTAATGCCCGTGTACACACCAAGTCAACACACTGAAATACTGTACACTTATTGTTTGAAGACGGCTGTCTTCAAACAATAAGTGTGCAGATTATGTATGTTCCGTTATGTATGTATAATGTATGTATTATAAGTGTACAGTGTATGATCAACAGGCAACCAATGAGTTGCAGTAGTTGACACAAATTTAACAAACTTACGAGAATTAGGGAGAAAGTGTTGCTTACTTAAGTTGTATTTTAAGACTACGTTAAGACTTCAGTGCAAACGGAATCATCCTGTTCGCGAATAAAAGTATTCCTTCACATTAAAATCTAATGAAAATACTGACGTCATAGTAATGATGTTGGTTTTTAAGGGTACAATAAAAAATACGTTTCGTGAAGACATCAGGTGACCAGAATGCTGGCTTTTATTTTGCACAAAAAATAAGCATTGCCATTCAACGTGGTAATGCTGCCACCATTCTGGGCATTTTCCCTTCCGCCAACGGATTATTTAAAGGTTTTTAGTTTTATCTGTTTAAAGTTTTTCGGTATAGTTTAGATTTGTAGGTCAAGTTTAATTTAGTAAATTGAAGGTTAAATATAATTTAGGGCATAATAGTATCGATAATCGATATACGTTCTATTCGTTCACATCACTACAATGTTTACACAAATTACGTTTAAGATGAAACACTGCCCTTCCACTATGTCCATGCTGACACTAGCTTACTCAACGTTCCGACGTCGTCTTAACCTTTTACCCGGGACAGCTTCATTAATGCCCAAGCTTTACCATTAATGAAGCTTCGCTAAGAGGTTAAATTTTTCCCCCTTTTTAAATATTTGACGAAGCCTGATGGAAATTCTTAATACACTTTTTATTTACGTAAAAATTTCATAGAAAGACCCCAGTTTTCGATTAAGCAAGAATAACTCAAAAATTGGTCGTGTAAGTTATCTCGATTATTTCTTGACAGCGGCTAAATACACCAATTTAATAAAGCCAAACAATATTTTCCCAACCAAAACTTTTTTTCTGATCTTCGCACGCTTAAGTATTTAGCCAGTCTTCTAAATAAGAACGCATATTATTTAACAAGGGCACAGTAGGTAGTAACCTATTTATCGCGAAGGCTAAACTATTTTTCTCCCTGCTTTTGTCACGTTGGAGCTATTTGTGTTCCTCGCCTGAGATCTATTTTCCTCGCATTCGAAATATATCTTCACAACTGGAAATTGCTTTGAGCATTGCGTCAGGCTAACTATTACACCGCTACAAATAGATTTAACGTGTACTTACAAATAAACTGGAATGTGTATTACCAACACGAAAAACGAATAAAATTAAAATCATTGAAGATGTAGGTTATACATAAATTAACATTAAGACAAAAATTTCTTCAACGTGATTATTCCACATAATTACATTCAACGAATATATTATTAATTTATAATAATTTAACATATTTACTCATTTAAATGACTTTGTTAATATTCATTATTTCAAATTGTTTCAAAATTTCCCACTAAAAGAAATCATTCTTTACCTACTCTGTATTCTGGAAAATGAATGGTTTTTTTACCACTATAGGCGTAGTTCGTGATTGTTGAGTTTATAGGCGCCTTTATAGAGATGTACAGGTTGGTTCAGTGTATCTTTTCAGAGCATGTTTCCACAGGCTTAGGGTTCTTAAACGTATAGGTCCATAATAGTAGCAGTAGTAAATCGCTGAACTAATATAACACTTCAAAGTAGTCCAAGACCTGTTGAACATGCCTTGAAAAATACGGTTTTCAAATCAATCATTCTGTATAAATACAGTGCGCGAACTATATACATTCAATTCGCGCATATAACTAATATGTGCTATGCAACACCATCGTTTCTTTCGCTAAGAAAGAGTAAATCAATTTTTTTTACTTTTGTAATTAGCCCAACCAAAATGAATGGACTGCATAAATTATTCCACTTAGTTCCACTAAGACAACTTAATCGAACAAATTGTAATAAACTTTCATCACCAGAAGCCGGAAAACGTCCACTGCTGAACACAGGCTTTTGCCATAATACATATAAAGTTCAAAGTCCTGACTGACTGACTGACTAATAAGGTACAGGAGCCAATGAAGGCCCACTTAATTTTAAAACCTCGTGAAATCTTGCAGATAAATAAAGTATAGAAAAAACATAATGGAAGTTGTAATAATAATAATTAAAACACACTTGCATTATTGTCTATGGTACTAGTAGCATAAACCCGCGAAATTTAAAATGTTTCGTTTAATCATAACTGTATTTTTTTAAAGTGGGCTATCTTAGGAGCCGGGCCATCTTCGGCGACACTACCTTATATCAACACACAGCCTAAACCGCTGGTCCTAGAGACTTGAAATTTGGAGGGTGTGTTCTATGTAAAGTGTAGGCATCCACTAAGTAAATCCATTTCTAAAAGGGTGAATTGGGTGGTTGACAATTTGACATTACCTATGAAAGATTTTCTTCTACGTTTCCTATAGGTTACGCGGGCGAAGCCGTGCGAATAGTTGCTTTATATACCAACACCATCGTTTCTTTCGCTAGTGAGAAAGAGTAAATCAATTTTTTTTACTTTTGTAATTAGCCCAACCAAAATGAATGGACTGCATAAATTATTCCACTTAGTTCCACTAAGACAACTTAGTGGAACAAATTGTAATAAACTTTCATCGTTAAAAGCCGGAAGACGTGCACTGCTGAATAGGCCTCTGCCATAAAACGCCACTTTGGACTCTACCATAGAGGAGTTTGCCATAACCACCATGTTTTGCAGGCGGCTTGGTGATCAGTTTTCTTGATCTTCTTACCCTGGCAATGGCCCAAACCGAGGCTCGCACCCCAGGGGTGCCCTTGAGCTAGTTGCCTCCCACTTTTGACGGCTGGGCGCCTTAAGCACCTGCCCTCCCGCCCGGTGACGCTGCAAAGGTCGGTCGAGACCAACAGCATTAGCCCGTTCAAAAAAAGCGATTGTAGAAGATTTTAATTTACCGAGAAGAATGCGTGTTAATTAATTAATGCTCGTTACTTAAAATCAGGTGCAATAGTGATCAAACGTAAGCCTATCTAATAATGATAAAAAAATGCAGCGGCTCATTTACTGGATATTCCATTAGCCGGCTTTAACTGCACTCACGGAAAGAAATGGTCCTATTGTAATACCGCCGGGGCCACATGACTTAAAAAAAAGCCTTTTTTTATGTTTTGGCTCCACACTTTTGTGTATTTAGCCAGTGTCAAGTCATAGTCTAGTCAAAGTCATACTCCTAGTAAAGTGGTGGCAACTTTACCAGAAGCTTGTATGGAATTTTTAAAACGACACGAAAAGAATCGATTCACCATCATTATACCATTTTCCCACACTCATGCCTACAATCCAGCACTTAACGAATAAAATGCCACCAATTTTATGCACTAATACTGAAAATAACACAAGTTTTGGAAAATAATTTAATGCGATGATGCGATTTATTTCGTTTCCCCGCCAAAAACCCAAATAAACTTTATCATAGATATTGCTATGATATTATTATTCAAAAAGTGTTTGCCAATAGCAAGCATCTTCTGTATCTTTCTCTCTTCAGCAAACCTTACCCGATAAGGATAGGCAAGGTCCCATGAAATCCCGTGAACAAAGGCATGTGAAACAAATGCGAATCCATTATTCATGGGAGTTTGTCGGGTAACCGGGATACCGGGTCTTTTATAAATGTTATCGCATCACTCAGGATTTGTATGGTGATATGACAGGACCAATTCGATTGAATTATGATAGAACTAGCTAAGCTGCCTCGGCTTCACACGTCTTTATTTGCTTTATAAAATATTAGTTGCGCCCCGCGGTTTCACCCGCGGATGAAAAGTATTTTGATTATTTGCTCATCACACGGGAACATTTCATTTTTCCAGAATATAATGTAGCCTATATGTTAATACAGTGTATAAGCTATCTTGGTATCGAATTTCATCCAAATCCATTCAGCCGTTTGAGCGTCAAGGAGTAACAAACATAAATTAAAGGTGAAGGAGTAACAAATTTAAAATAAAGGCGAAAGTTTGTATGCGTGTATGTTTGTTACTCCTTCACGCTCAAACGGCTGAATGGATTAAAGGCGTAAGTTTGTATGTGTGTAAGTGTATGTGTAATATTAATATGCGTTTTATTCATTAAGTGCTGTATTACAGGAATGAGTGTGGGAAAGTGGTATAATGATGGTAAAACGTTTCTTTTCTTGTTGCCAACATTCTACTAGGAGTATGACTAGACTATGACTTGACTTGATGACTTGGACTGTGACTTGACACATATCCGAGTAACTTAACTTGAGAAATTATCAATTACTTGACACTGGCTAAATACACAAAGGCGTGGAGCCAAATCAATAAAAAAAACATTCTCATGCTACCTGCATAGTAGATGGATTGAACCTAGTTGTTTAATAGGAGAGCTTAATAAGGACTTTTTAGGTTTTCAAGTAGCACGCGATATTGCGTGTGTATAAAAAGAAATAACTCTACCATGTTTCATGTAGTTCATAATGGGTGTGTCTAAGTACTTAGTTAGGTACCTAAGTTACCTGATATTTTTTTATTTCTTTTACTTCAACCTTGTCTAGCATTTGACCACGCTCTCACCTGATGGGAAGCCAAGTAAATACCTATTCACTCTTCTCTTGAACACGCTCAGGTCATATTTACCCGGAAACACAGACGCTGGCAGGGCATTCCATTTCTTAGCCGTTCTAATTATGAACGTGGAGTCAAATCACTTGGTACGAATAGGTGGTATTATTTATTTATGTGGTAGTATTTCAACCATTTACCATTAGCCGAGCGTCTAGTAGTCCGGTAGTGGAATGGTGATGGATATATTATTTGTTAGCGGTACCCTGCGTATATTGTGGAAGTTAGTTCCTCTAGTTACACTCAATTGGGCTAAATCTGTCAGTACCATGTATCAACGAACTTATCATTGACAGCCTTTGTGGTGCGGTGGTTGAGCAGGTCGGCTCATAACCTGAAGGCGACGGGTTAGATACCCGCGGCAGGGCAAGTATTTGAGCACAGAAAAAATCGCAAATACTCGGTCTGTCTGTTGTGGGACCATGGTCCTCGTAGTTCCTGGGTCCCTGGACACAGGGAATCCTAGTTAGGGTCCAGGATCTATGTATGTGATCGTTGGGCGTTATTATTATCATTGTGGTTTATTTCATATAAGTTGTGTGAAATCAACACAGTTAACTTAGTCACCTGATAATTCTACCTAGAGATATAAATTCATGGTTTTTGTCTGCACCAATATAACAAACCATACATAAATACTTCAGTCACTGAATTGAAAACTATATCTAGTGCTTACTAAATATATAATATTAGGTCTTTACCTATGAAATTGCCGTTTTGTTTGAAAAAAGTTAAAGTATTTTTTTTTCGAACTTATTTATTTCTTTTATTCAAAGTAATCACCCCTGCAATCAATGCATCTTTGCCAACGTTGTGGCAGTTTATGGATGCCCTTCTTGAAAAAATCAACAGCACGGGAGACAACAAACTCTTCAAAGGCGTTTTGTACTGCCTCTCGGGAATTGAATTTTTTTCCCGCTAAAAAGTTGTCCAAATTTTGGAAAAAGTAATAGTCGGTAGGCGCAAGATCTGGTGAGTATGGCGGATGAGGGAGAGCTTCCAAACCCAACTCATGCAGCTTAGAGACGGTCTGTTGTGCAGTATGGGGTCGCGCGTTGTCGTGAAGTAGCAGTGGAGACGAACGATTGACCAAAGCTGGTTGCAGACGTGCGAGTTTCGCCATCATTGTGGTCAGTTCTTCAATGTACACATCTGCAGTAATGCTCTCGCCGTTTTGTAAAAAGCTATGATGAATCACACCAGCACTAGACCACCAAACTGTGACCATCACCTTTCTAGGGGTCATTTTTCGTTTTGCACATTGCTTTGGTACCGAACCAGGATCTAACCAACTTGCTGAGCGCTTTCGATTGTCAAAAAGAATCCATTTTCCGTCGCACGTAACAATTCGGTTCAAAATTCCTTCATTTCTGTGCCTGTTAAGCAGCGCAAGGCAAGTCTCGACGCGTACGTTGCGCTGGCGATCGTTAAGTTCGTGGGGCACCCATCTATCAAGCTTTTTTATCTTGCCAATCTGTCGCAAATGGTCCAATATTGTTTTGATGCTAACATCAAAAGCTGCTGCCAGCTCAGCTGTAGATTGAGATTCATCAGCTTTCACAATCGCCTTTAATTCATCATTGTTGACCAAAGTTTCCGGACGACCACGAGGTTCATTTTTCAAGTCAAAATTCCCAGAACGGAACCGAGCAAACCAATAACGGGTTGTACGTTCGTTTGTACAGTTCTCTCCGTAAACGTCGTTGATGTTACGTGTCGTTTGTGCCGCGTTGGTGCCACGACGGAACTCATATTCCATAATTACACGAAATTTCAAAGTATCCATTATGAGGAAAAATGTTGAAATGTAATGAAAATACAACGCTAATCAATAAACAAAAGACTTATATTGTAAATAGAATGTCATATTTTTAAAACAAAATTAATTTGAATTTAGAATTCATAGCCAATCAAAACTTTTTTTTGTTTGTAAAAGTCTGTACTGCAATACGGCAATTTCATAGGTAAAGACCTATTATATATCTATACGTATAAAATTCAAAGTCCTGACTAACTGACTGAATGACTGACTACATATATCATAGCCTAAACCGCTAGTCCTAGAGACTTGAAATTTGGAGGGTGTGTTCTTTGTAAAGTATAGGTATCCACTAAGAAAGGGTTTTTTGAAATTCCACCCCTAATAGGGTAAAATTGGTTGAATTATTTATGAAAAAAATTCTTCATTTCCTATAGGCTACACGGGCGAAGCTAGTATATATACATACATACAATCACATCTAACAAACACAAATGTTTTATTCTTTTATTAGATATCTATTCTGGTGGTCTTGTAGTGCGACGGAATATAATTTTAATATTTGATATCCAATTATGTACTCATTTTCTTGAACCAATATTGCCTGAGGTCATCTAAAAAAAGAAGGTTATCGTTACTAGCTGCTGTCCTCGGCTTTGCATGCGTGGACTATGTCGCCTGTACATTGCCATTTCAACTTGTTGTAAAAGCTACGAAAGATGCATTTTAGTTTAAACGATTGTATATCTATGTTCCCAGAGCGTTCCGAAGCGCTAAGTGGTCGGTTGTCGAAGTCCGCTTCGGAGCTATCCTGCACCGCTCCAACATCACCGCCGCCGCGCGCTCGCTCCGCTCACCACCACACTCCGCTTTCCGTAGTGCATAGAACGCAACATTTCTTCACGAATCTTAAGGTAAGGAAATCACTGGATTATTGTTGCATTGAGGGTATCTGTATAATACAGTTAGTTTCATTCTGGTGTCACTACTTTTCACTCGCTTCGCTCACCACCATGGTAATACACCTACAATAATATAATATAACGAGCTTCTGCACGCAGCTTCGCTCGCGGCGTGGCCTATGGGAGAATAATTCAACCGCTTATTTCACCCTCTTCAGGATGGAATTTCGAAAAACCCTTTCTCAGCGGATTCCTACGTCATAACATTTATCTGCATGCCAAATTTCAGCCCGATCCATCCAGTGGTTTGATAGATCACTATGTCAGTCAGTCAGTCAGACAGTCACCTTTGAATTATATACATTTAGATAATAGTAATAATAATATAATATCGTTATTTTAGCCCACTATTCACTACTTTGGAGCGATATTATTCTAATGTTACACACACCAACGTCACTACATCTGAGTTTCACATCTTGAGCTCGTTTTACTAACTGTCAAGTTTTTCACAGCATAGCGTAAAAAATGTTTGTGAAACGCACAGCATTTGTCTATGATCATGATTATCTTAATTGATTGCGCTATCTTTGTTTACATTACCAACCCCCACTTTAGCAGTTACCTCTGTTAATTGTTTAACTCAATTATTTTCAATTTCGCATTCACTGAATAATTATGCTCACTTCGCTTGTTTTCGCTTTTTTAGTCACTCGTTTTAAACTGCACGTTTTTACTGGCGCTAGTGACAGACTCAGAAAAAAGCAGTAATTTTACAGAGTGGATGGTACACCACTTGATAAATCAAATTCAAAAATAAACCATTAGCGATCAACGCTCTTATTTCACTTTACATTCTTCTTTTGTTTCTTTTTCAATTCAGCAACATCACAGTTTAAATGAAAACAGCAACTGTTCCAAACAATGCTTTCATCTTTAACGAAAGACGCGGTATTGCGCCTCCGAGCGGTGAGCTCATGCGGCTTTTGTATCAGAATTACTTTGAACATTAAATTGCTATTATTAGTGAATTTTACATATTGCGATAGAACTTGAATTGTTTCAAATTTTCTTTTACCGCTGACATCATTTGCATCAGCCTGTTAGAAATTAACTAACTTATAATTACTTCGATTTATATTGTCTATATTATTAGTATATCAATTATCAAGTATTCTGTTATCTAGGCCGATAATTTTTCAAATGTAAAGAAACGCTCTACTTTTTGTTATATAGCTTTCTCTATGTCGCGGCTAATATTATTAATGGTTCGTAATTCAAATTAATTGCCACTTATCTGCTATTAAGTAATCGAACTTGAATGTTTCAACTTTTTTCAACCGCTAACATCATTTGCGTCAGCCTGTTAGAAAATGACTAACTATTAATTACTTCGTTTTATATTGTCTATGCCTGTATTATTATGTATTCTGTGATCTAGGTTGATAATTTTTTCAAATGTAAATGTATACATACTAGGTGGTAGGACTTTTCTGCTAAGTTCGTCTAGGTAGGTACCACCGCTTTGCCAGTTATTCTGCAGCCAAGCAGTAGTGTGCAAGCACTACTGTGTTCCGGTTTGAAAAGCACTGTAGCTAGTGAAATTACTGGGAAAATGAGACTTTATGACCTGATCTCACAGTCTAGTAATCTTATTACTAGATTGTGTTGATGTCTCAGGATGACGTGCGCAGTGCAGTGTCACGTGAAACTGTATACTTTAGAAATCCAAGTGACACTGCAACTGATATGGGCAGCCGTGTCGCTTAACATCAGGTGAACGGTAACCTCGTCACGTCATACCTTAGCATAAAAAATGCACTACATTTTAAGTCGTGTAGCGTTGTAAAACTATATCCCGGCTAATATTGTTAAATGGTTCGTAAAATCCTATTCGTAATTAAAGTCAAATGCCCCTTATTTGCTATTAAGTGATCATGCTACAGGTGAAAATGCTAAAAATAAAAAAGTCATTGTGAATTAAAAAAGTATTTTTTTTTTTTTGAATGATGTGACGAGCTAGTCGTTCACCTGATGTTAAGCGCCACGGCCGCCCATAACAGAACAGTGTCACTCGGAACCCTAAAACATAGAGTTTCAAGCGACACTGCACTGCGAACATCATCCTGAGACGTCAGCACAGTCGTGTAATAAGATTACTCAACTGTGAGATCATATCATAAAGTCTCAATTGCCCAGTAATTTTACTAGCTACAGTGCCCTTCAAACCGGAACACAGTAGTGCATGCACACTACTGCTTGGCAGCAGAATAACTGGTAAAGCGGTGGTACCTACCTAGACGAACTTTGCAACAAAGTCTACCACCTAGTAAAAATCAGTTTATGGAAGTCGAAATTTCGACTTTCATAGGTGTAGCTTTGCATGAAATTATTAGCTCGGCTCTGTAACTAAAATTGGGTTGTGGTACGTAGTAATATTATACTGTACTTTTCTACGGTCGTGGTTTGCGGGCTGAGTAGAATTATCTATGCATAAAAGTCATTATAATATATTGTATTCCTAAAGAGTATAACCGAAAAATAGTCAAGGTGTTGATTTGGGAGTCGATATTAACTTAATGTTAGTAGTTAAGACTTTTCCTAATTTGACTTTATCGAATTGGGAACCATTTCACGCTCTTGATGTGTGCGAAATGTAAATATAAATAAATAAGTATATTTCGGTCAGTAGATTTTTTTTTTGTGTTTTGGCTCCAAATTTTTGTGTATTTAGCCAGTGTTAAGTAATTGATAATTTATCAAGTTAATGATATTTCACGTAAAAAATGTGTCAGGTCACAGTCGAAGTCATCAAGTCAATCAGAGTCAAGTCATAGTCTAGAGTAAGTAGAATTGTAAACAGCGCACCATGAATGCAACATCCTTGGCAGAGCGGACCTTCTTTGATTGAGGTTTTTTCGGGATTTTTCGGTTGGATATTTTCATATTAATGTTTTAGAGCAAATATAGTTTATTGTGTTAAAAAAGGCTCAAATGTTATTATTTAGTAATCGCTGCATCCCCAACAAGTCTATAGTAATCTTTTGTCCATTTTATGGATATTTGTTAGGTAAAGCTGTTTCTTTTTTTTCAAACTCATATATTGTAATGGGTTTGCTATATAATATTTGACAATAGGCACTTTGTATATGCTTAGTACGATAACTTAATTTTAAGTACCTAAACACTATATAACTTGTGTATAACTTGTAAAAGTTCTAAATTAGCCTATTTGCGAGAAATCTTTTGACATTGAATTTGGCTGTAATAAAAGTGTTTAGAAAGTATCGTTATAAGTACTCCGGGTGCGAGATTTACTTGCTAATGCATAATTATGCCCGTCTACATCTTTTACATGAGAGACGATCTGCCTAAATACATGTTTACTTTAATGATAAAGTTAATAAATTATATGATACGATAATTCCCGGCGCAGGTTAATGTTTTATATAAACAGGTTGTTGTATGTTTTTTTTTTCTAACACGGCAAATTGCCTTTATTTTCTAATTACTACAATGATTTAATAACTAATACTAAAAACTACCTACCTACTACAAAAAAACGAAACATTTCGACTATATACTGGCCGCGATGACCTATAGACAGTCCAAATGCTCCAGCCCACTACCAGAAGGTAGCGTACCCAACATGCTGGCAGCATTGCCCCGTTGAATTGCAATGCTTATTCGTTGCGCCAAATAAGTGCCAGCATTTTGGTCACGCGTCGCGTCGACCAGACGCTCTGATAAACTTTTGAAAATGCGATGAGCTCCCGGCCCCCAAGGACTCAGGGTCTCAACACCAAACGACTCAAATATGTAACCGCTACCTAGATTACTACGAGATGACTATATTTGCGCCGTTTTAGCTGCTCAGCCGAATTAGCCGCGACGCCGGCCCTAACGTGTGTCTCGGGAAGATGTGACGGCGCCATAGTTTCGACGCAAGTAGCGTCCCAAGTTCAAGTGTTGTATGTTTGTCTGTGAACGGGATGTTAATATTTGAAATCAATTTGAAGAGACAGCTACAAATGAAGGTTCTAGTTTTAATTATGAATTTGTCAAAAACACACAAAGTCTGCCGGATACTGTTTAAAGGAGATCCTCTATTCCAAAATAAATGACGCAACTGGTATCATAATTGAATAATCATTATGATACCGAAACGAAGGAAACGAAGTCAATGAAAAATCAATGGTAACCTCTTACTATTAGGCCTCCTCTTTAATGTCTTTCTTAAAAAATAAGGACCTAAAATAAATTTGTGTTCTTTACATTATATCTATAGCAGAATAGACTTTTCAGAAAATAGTTATATATATATATATATATATATATTTTAAATTAAGTATTTAATTTTATTAGGAACCAAAAACAATTTCGCTTAAAAGCAAATGAGAATTGATGACATCTGCAGAAGTACGAGACTGTGTCGCAGATGTCAACGTCCTCCGTAAATAGGACAGTAAAGTTCCAAACTAAAAAACAATAGGTTACAAATATAAAGTTTTAAACAAAGATAACATTTGACAAAATTTAAATTAATAAATAAATATATCAGATAATTCTGATTTCAGAGTCGATGGCAACGCAGCAGAAGTCGAGAACGATGCCACCACGCCACCTTCACTCTAGCAGCCGCTCCTGCCGACAGCAGTGGCACAGAGTACGGTGCAGACCAAAGTTCAGAACAGAGCACGCCTGCCAACTCACCGAGACATCGGATCAGAAGTAAGTGCAATAGGAATATATCTAGACCAAAGATACTGCCTTTTGGAACTCCTAATTTATTACATCAATTATTCGTAATTTAAGCATCTTCTGGCTCCTATGCTTTACTAAGTTCCGCAACTGTTAGCACGATGTTCCAAACACACTACAAGAAAACCACAACATCTACTATTTGAAATCTAATAATCTTGTTTATTTTGATGAAATTCTATACGCAGAGGAAATTATATGCTTCTAGTAAAGTTACAAAATGAAATTCTCCGCACGCTTTTGAATTCTGTATTTCGGATATGCTGTGCTACAAATGTAGCAAAATTTTATGAAAACATTATTCTGATGTGTGTTTTGTAATCTCGTAGGTGTAATTATTATTTTAATAACTTAATACTAAGTTGTGTTTATCACTATGACCATCGTATTTGTCATGCAACGTCTACTATTCAAAAGTGCCTCGTTATACGGTATCACTAATGTTTTTTAATAGTTTTCCGTATCATTCAGATTGCTGTTTTTCAATCAGCACACTCGCTCACTTACCCTCTGGGTCTAGTGGTAACGATAATGATTGTAACGGTGGTTTTCCGTTATTCCATAATAATCTATGTCGATAAAATTTGATAATGATGCGGCCGAAGGAGACTATTTTTGGTGACCAATTCTCAATTTGCACTATTGTATGGCCACCACCATGCTATTGGTTTTATTACGAACCAACGACCAAAGGAACATAAGCCACTTCACTACCGACTGAGCTATCATCGCTTTGAATTTTCTAAGAAAAATCATCGCCTCGAATTGTCTGAGAGAAATCGCTTCTTATCATCTAAGAAAAAATCTATGCTTCGAATTTCTAAGACCCTATGCCTTACTAAGTAAAATTGTTACATCGCCTTACATCGCTTCAAATTGTTCGAAAGAAATCGCTTCTTATTATTTAATAAAAAGTCAACGCTTCCAATCGTCTGGGCGAGATCATTGCTTCGAACTGTCTGAGAGAAATTGCTTCTTATTATTTAAGAAAAAAATCAACGCTTCCAATTGTGTGGGCGAGATCATTGCTTCGAATCATTTGAGATAAATCCTCATGATTAAGTCGTCAACTGTCAATCGAAGTCGCGCGGTTGATAACTATAATACATAAAGGCACTTATTTTTATAATTTTTTTATGATGTGTATCAAAGTTTTTAATAAAATACCAAAAGAAATCAGGGAATTGCCTACTCGACAATTTAAGACAAAACTGTTTAAGTGGCTGCTAGAGAAGTGTTTTTATGACCTCAAGGAGTTGTTGTGACAAATGTTTCTATTATTGCCAGTTAAATTATTTTTGTGTATTTGTCATATTTATGATTATTAGTTTCAAATTGACATATTAAAATTTTAAGTTTATAAAAATATTGCATGCCTGTCACGGGCAAACTGTAGACTCCATTGTGCTAATATTAGTTTTTTTAAGACCTATTTGTACACAGTTTCTGCAATAAATATTTCATTCATTCATTCACAGCTAATCCTTTTACAAAGATAATATAGCAGTATTTAGAATTCCGAGTCGTAAAGTAGTTCGCTTAAGTCCCAACATGGATCAGTGCGTTCGTCTCCCTGCACTAAAAGTCCGACTTTGGACATATACTTTATGTGAGAAAAAGCTTACGTGGTTGGGTATAAATGTGTAAATACACACGGCTTCTGAATTATCTCATTCGCCTTCATTTTCTTGATGATTGTTTGCTAAAACTATTATGCCCGTCTGTACTAAATTTGACAGCTCGTAAGCTCCCACTTATTTCTCTAATGTTAAAGTCAGTAATATAACGTATGTAAGCTTTGTTCTTTAATATTGAGGCAAGGTGATGCTTTAAGGTAATTATATAAAAAAAAAATTGGCAAAGTTATCGTGACATTGTCACGTTCAAAGTCATAGTACCTACCTAGTCATGATCTAGTCAACGTCAAGACCATTGAAAATGGGAGGATAATATGATGGATACTTACACTAAATATGTGGACATGATAAACTATAAAATATGGTTCCATGTTCCATAAAAAGCTATGTTAAAAGGTTGTTTTATCTAAATATATATAACTCAAAGGCGACTGACTGACATAGTGATCTATCAACGCACAGCCCAAAGCACTGGACGGATCGAGCTGAAATTTGGCATGCAGGTTATGACGTAGGCATCCGCTAAGAAAGGATTTTTCGAAATCCCAACATTAAGGGGGTGAAATGGGTGGTTGAATTATTTTCCCATAGGCCACGCCGCGGGCGAAGCTGCGGGCAGAAGCTCGTTTAATTCATATATGTTATTATGTTGAATTAAGTTATGTTTTTATAAATATATTTGTAAACAAGGGGAATATTATTTGTATTTATTTTATTTAAAAATGTTTGTCTGCTTTGCCTTTGGTATTATTGTGTTCGGTTACGAGCGCTATGTAGTTGTACACACGTAGTACTCGTAAAATTCCCTAAAATACGACCGCGTAAAGATGAAACGTCAATGTTTGCTGAAAGCTCTTTTGTTCTTCTTTCCCGTTAGTTTCGAATAAGTTGGGAATATATTCGGGAATGCCGCATTGTTAGAGCATGGGAGAATGTTTTTATGGCATACTTATAGTGCCCCGTGGTGTTACTCGTTTTTTATAAAACTTTAAAATGCCGGGTTAAATAGTGCTTGTGTGCAAAATTTCCTTTCAATCGGTTAAGCAGTTTTGTCATGAAAGTGACTCAAACAAACAAGACAATATATCACTTTTATATATTAGTAGATAGTAGGTATTTGAGTTACAAATATTTCTTTTGTGTTATTAGATGATGAGTTTTTATAAATCTTTGTTTAGAATTATATCCAGTGATATAGGTAAGACCAGAGTGAAATAAATGGGAATATGGCGCTCATTTAAATCAAAACACATTTTGATTCGTTCCTGGATTTTTTCAACTTAAGAGAGGTCGATGTTATTGAATTCCAGTATTTTAATGTTCAAAAATTTTACAATAAACTGCATACTTATACACAGTGGAATTTAATTAGCTCTTTTCCATAAATGTATGTACTCAGACATACTATAGAATATTCGTACTAGGTCTAATTAAAAAAATGGTTTTGTTTTAGTATTTAGTGCCTCCTAAAATAACTGCATGACAGCCGAAATGTCTATTTAACGGTATACACAGCGCGGGCTGAGTGCTTTGTAAATGTTTCGTAGGCAATAAAACACCTGCTTTGTTCAAAATCACAAGGCTTCTCTTTGGAATTTAAAATTTCACAAAAATTTTACTTATTTCATAAGTACTTTTTTATTTAGTTATATGGGAGCGTTCTGTAGCATGGACTGAAAAAAAAAAATTCGTTCTTTTCCTTTAATGTATGTACATTAAAGGAAAAGAACGAATTCAATTCCAGCGTGTATATACTGCATTTTTCAATTTCATTCAAGTTTCAAGTTTTTATGACAGCGTGCTAAGCTTTAACACCATTACCATAGGTAAGTATTTTAAATTCACATCGGGCTTCTATAAAGGAAAATTTTCGACCTGCCCTGAGGTGTGATTGAATCCGCATTCAATGCGAGACCTTTCCTGGCGGGTTTCGGTTCCACTACGCCTGTCAATACATGTGGTGAGGGTGAATCTTGAAATTAGGCGTATTTTATTTCACTGGCCTGCTAGCTCAATCGGTAGTGATCCTGCTTTCTGAACTGTAGGTTATGGGTTCGATTCCCACCCAGAACAAACATTTGTGTGATCGATGTTGGATCTATGTCTGGGTATTATATTGTATTTTATGTATGTATTTACAAACAAAAAGTATCTAAATATTGTATCAGTTATCTAGTTCCCATAGTACAAGCTTTGCTTAATTTGGGGTTAGAAGGCGCTTTGTGAAATATCCACAAATATTTATTATTTATTTATTATTGGATTTTTTTATTTTTGACAAGTATTAATGAAACGTGAAATTTAAATGTATTATAAACAGTTTCATCGTATACACATCACTTTGGGCCACATGGTTCAAAAAATTGCAATTTAAATTTGTGTGGGCTAAGAATTAATAAAATATATGAGTTTTTGTTAAAAGATTTATTATTAAACTATTGTAGGTATTTACTTTAGAGAGCACGCCATCAGTTCCGGTTAAAATCAGTTAGTCAGAAACCTTTAAGTGGCTTAAAAAATCTGAGTTCATCCGGACGACTTGCCTTTACATATATAAATACGTGAAGGAAGGCCTACTTAACCGCTCATTACGCTGTAAAGGTCCACCCGGTAACGCTGTAAAGTTCGGTAGAGACCAACAGCTTAGCCCTAAAATTTAAACTAAAATCATGAATTATGTAGCCTAAGAGCGAAAGTGCAAATATAATATCAGACCTAACTTTTTATATGGTAAGTATGAAAATAATCCAATGCTTTAAGCTAATGCTATTTTAGGAGTAAAATACACTAATTAATATTCTAACTCGCCATCAACTAATTATAGCCTACAGACCTATGTACGGTTACTATGAAACACACACACACACACCACGTCATTTCTCACATTCGCAAATCTTGGTTAGATTAGTATTCTAGCATGCGAATATTAATCTAAAAATTAGTGCGTATTTATTTTTTATCTTAACTTAATCTTTAATTTAAAAAATATTTGTAATTTATATAAATATTTGTAACCTAGCTTAGGCATTTCCCATATTATTTCCGGCGAAAGAGGCCTGGACCGCATAATACGGGCTCTGAGCCTAGTGTGGGGACCCAGGTTTTTCTAACCTAATGTAATGTACTTATTTGCCTTTATCCAAATAAATGTGTTTTTCATTTTTTTTTTTCATTTTATGATAAGTATCGATTTGAATTTCAAAATAAGTACCTAAGTGGAATGTTATCCGAAAACAGTTAGAATTTATGTTTCCCTAAGCTTAATTACGCATTATTCTAATAATTAGCTATTAGTTTGATAGAATTAGAGAATCTAGATAAAATGACAGGTTAGTATTCTAGGTTTAGCTCTAGGTAGAACTTAAGTATTCTTTTGTAAGGTAACTATTATTTAAGAAACAAGAAGGTGGTATTTTTAATTCAAGATTTTTGACAATGATAATGATGGCGATGATAATGGTGATTTTAGAAACAGACCAAGCAAAGTCTAAAGCTTTTAACACCCGCATAGTACCTACTAACCTATGCTTCAGGCAGCCTATTATAATGGTTTTATAACCTGACAATAACTTATTTTCATTGACATATAATTTTCATTCGTAATAAAAGTTATATATCTATCCTAACCATTAACTTTATTAACAAAGGCTCCACAAAACAAATAACATGGAAAATTGCGTGTGACAAAAGTGCGATGGCCCCAATGATACCAGCCAATGTTAAATTGTCGCACGCATTCACGCCAGTCTAACTACTAACTCGTTAATAATTATCATAAAAGCTGCATTTACATACACAATACACGTTGCTTTTACCTAAAAAACTGAATTTTAATTAAAAATATTGAGTCAGCAAAATGGGCGGTTTCTACAGTGCCATCTAGAGAGAAACTCTGAAACTACTATTTGTAACGCCATCTATGACAAAACTAGATTGAAACTGGTAGCGCCATCTCTGTATCCAGCCTGGAACAATCTTTGACAAGTCTTTGGTACAGTTTGGTTTAAGGATCTTGAAAGTTTGAGGAAGTCTTGAAAGGTTTTCTTTGATGTTTTCCTCTAGGTTTACCGCATTTTCTGTAAAATGAAATAGAGGTCATAAGTAGTTTTATTATTTTATTAGAGCATTTAAGACTATTTTACCTAAGACAACAAAGTTGGTCACGCATTGCGGAAGTTCCCACTGTGCCGCTGATTAAGACCCTATTTTATAATGCAAAAATTATAATTAAACTACAAATGTCAGTCAACTGACACTAATAAATTATCAGTCACGTCCTGGTTGTTTAATATAATCAGGAAACGCAGATTTGGCTTTTTGATTTGTATTCGGTTGAAAATTTTGTAGTCTCATTATGATATGTCGCTTTATGAAATAGGACCAGTTCATCGTCAATTTCGTAGTTTTAGGTTAACAGCAAACTATAAAGCTATATTGCCATTTATTATATTGCTATATTGCTATTATCCTTCCTGTATTATATATAAGTTCATGTTAATAATAGGCTTAATTCATAAATATAAAAAATTATCTGACAAAAAGCACGGACCCAGGTGTCTGTGGAAATGCAATAAAAAAAAAAGCTATATTGCTATTTTTTTTAAACGAGCAAATAAGCATACGGCCCACCAGATGGGAAGTGGTCACCGTAGCCTATGGACATCTGTAACACCGGAGGAGGCGTCACCAATGCATTGCTTACCCTGTAGGACTCTTTTGACCCTCCTTTTGAAGTACTCCATGTTGTAACTCGTTGGAAAGACCGCGTGCGGGAGCTCATTCCACATTTTGCAGGTGTACGGCAAGAAAGAACGCATGAATCGAGTCGTATGAGATTTCCACGACTCAATAATATGTGGATGAGCTTTTTTGCGGTGGCGAGAGGTGCGATGGTAGAAACGTGATGCCGGGATCAGCATGTTGCAGATATCCCCTTATTGACATTTTTTTTTTTTTTTTTTTTTTTATGTTATTGAATGATGTGACGAGCTAGTCGTTCACCTGATGTTAAGCGACACGGCCGCCCATAACAGAACAGTGTCACTCGGAACTCCAACATATAAAGTTTCGCGTGACTGCTGCACTGCGCACATCATCCTGAGACATCAGCACAGTCTGGTAATAAAATTACTCGACTGTGAGATCAGATCATAAAGTCTCAATTGCCCAGTAATTTCACTAGCTACAGTGTCCTTCAAACCGGAACACAGTAGTGCTTGCACACTACAGCTTGGCGGCAGAATAACTGGCAAAGCGGTGGTACCTACCTAGACGAACTTTGCAGAAAAGTTCTACCTAGTAAAATTTTATTCTACTAATTTTACTCTACATTCTATTTAAATATCTGGAAAAAAGATTTTAAAATATACAAAGCTATTAAATGTATATTTACTTACTGAAAATAATGCCTAATATTTAATTTATTATAATGCAAGGAAGTAAACTGGAAACTGCAACCACAAAATACATTAAAAACGGTGAGTAAGTATTGTACCCAACACGCCGCCGGCAGCATTGCCCCTTTTTGAATTGCAATGCTGATTCGTTGTGCCAAATAAGTGTCAACATGTCACGCCTCAGATAGATCAAGCAAAATGAATGTAGGAAAATTATTATTCCCAAAAGAGCACCATAATAACAAAGAATTTGTGCTTTTTGGTGCACTAAGAACTGAGTCCCGTTTTAGAATTATGTATGTACCTCACCATTTTATGTGTCGATAAGATTAGTCTCTATACAAACGAAGCACAAGCAAGATAAATCTTTATTACTGACTTAATTAAGCCGTAAAACGTGTCTCCGACAATTTAATGACAGAATTAAGTCAATAAATTAGCAAATGACAAGACGAAAGTATCGACCGCGGCAGAGCAGGGTAAAAATCCTTACTAATAATTATTATAAACGTGAAAATTTGTATGTATGGGTGTATAGATTATGTTACTCTTTCACGTAAAACTACTGAATGGATTTTAAATTAATATATCCCCGACTGTTACTCACGAATAGTATGTCGATTTCTCGACCAGGTTTCGAGCATATCCGATGCTCTTCCTCAGGAGGTGAATTCACCGCCGCGATCTCGCTGCGTGAGAATTTTATCACACTCATGAGAATTTTAATACTAAAATACTGAATGGATTTTAATGAAACTTGGAATGCAGAAAGCTTATACATTGGATTAACAAATAGGATACTTTTTATCCACGAGTACAAAAAGAGTATTTTCTACTAAGAAAATATAATTAAAATTGTCAAATAGTACTCACAAAAGATTTAATTAAAAAAATTCTGAGCAAAATAAAAGTATAAAGTAAAAAAAGTTAAGTAAAAGGTAATATAAAATAGTATTATATATAGTATACTAGCGGCCCGCCCCGGCTTCGCACGGGTATTTAATATATATCTATTATAGATTGAGATATAAACTATCCTATCTCTCAAGTTGGATCGAACTGCACATAGTGTGCGAATTTTATTATAATCGGTTAAGTGGTTTAGGAGTCCATTGAGGACAAACATTGTGACACGAGATTTATATATATTAAGATTAAGATAGTAGGTAAAGTCGTTAGCATGCAGTAAATGATGAATAAAATCAAAATAAAAAGGGTATATTTATGATTTTAACTAATTGTTTTAAACAATCCTAGTCCTTTTGCAAAATAAGTACCAGATATCAGTTGAAAAAGTACACAGATAACTGTTTACCTTATAAATACAAAAAATATGTTGAACCACAACTTAAAAACAAAGCATGCCCAAAACAAACCGATTTATGACAGTGATTCATAAATATTTGTCCAATTTATCCAGTCGGACTTTGTTCGACCTTTGTGTGTAGATTCTATTTTGCCGTCTAGACCTGGAGAAGTTCAGGGTCAAGTCAAATCTAGATTGAGGGCTAGAAAATAGATATATTACTGTATCGAGAATTTTCGCTTAAGCTTTTTCCTGATCACCATTGATTATATTAATAATAGTTTATATATTGTCTATTCTTGATTACATGCTGACTCGAGACCTATATCATGACGTCACGTTCCAGTGGCACTCGTGTTTGAATGATGAAGATGATATGTATAATGTATATCCCGGAAAGTTCCTGCGGGAAATCTCACGCAAAATGGAACTTTTTACTGGTGATAAATAATAAATAGATATTCGTGGATATTTCACACAGCACCATCTAGCCCCAAGCTAAGCAAAGCTTCTACTATGGGAACCAGATAATACATACTTTTTTGTTTGTAAATCCATACATTGAATACAATGTAACACCCAGACACAGAACCAACATAGATGTATATAACACAAATGTTTGTCCTGGGTGGGAATCGAACTTACTACAACTCAGAATACAGGGTTACTACCAACTGAGCTATCGGGTATATATCAATGCTAAACATATTTACACATGTAATGACATCATGGCCAACTTTACACAAAACGGGAACATGCTTCCACATGTGCAGTGAGACCTAATTTACTCGAATTAAAGTTAAGTGGGCAATAGAGATCACTTTGCGATGGCTAGATAACAGTGATACACTTTGTAATCTTGAAATGGACGTGTGATAAACAATATAGCTTTTGTAAAAGCCTTTTAGTTTTATTTGTAATGTGAAGTTTGGACTTTATTTGTAGTGTTATAGAGACTGTATTCTACTTCTGAATGTGGGTTAAATGGGAAACAAACTCATATCTTCTCATATTTTGTCATGCTCTTTTTTCTAGTGATAATTTGTTTATAAGCTAAGCTATCATACAATATTACTACAATAATAAATGCCAAATCAATGCAGTAGATAAATAGGTTGTGAATAAAGGTGGTTCCATATCTAGTGCCATAAAACTTTGAGGAACATTCATGACGTACGCTTCTGAAGCTATGGAAATCTTGCAGATCCTGGACGAGATAGCGGGAATAAAAGGTATGTAAATGTATTTTGCTATGACGTAAGAATTAACTACAATTCTCTACCAACTATAGGGCGTCTACTGTGGTACCGTATAGTTGCCATTGAAAACTTTAAGCACAACGTAGAAACTACATCTGTCTGACCTATTTATATGAGACAAGCTTATGCCCGCGGCTTAGCCCGCGTGACCTATAGGAAAACAATTCAACCACCCATTTCACCCCTTAGGGGTGGAATTTCAAAAAACCCTTTCTTAATAGATGCCCTTTACAAAGAACGTACCCTCCAAATTGCAAGACTTTAGGACTAGCGGTTTAGGCTGTGCGTTGATATATGTCAGTCATTCATTCAGGATATTGAATTTTATATGTATAAATAGTTTCAATCGTTACAATTAATATGTTTCCTGCTTTTACTTATGAACAGTGTGTTGATTTTTCGACCAGGCTTGAGCATATCCGATGCTCTTCCTCAAGAGGTAAATTAACGCAGTAAAATCACGGCGGTGACTGCGAGCGCCAAAGGTCACGGAAAGGACAGGGTTTGCAATAACGTCAGCGAAAGCAGTTCTTTATCAACAGTTTCAAACGTGTACAAACTAACACCGCCTGTCAGTGAATAGGTGACTATAATTTTTTTTAATGGTAAAATGGGCATTCATGCGTTTGACAACAACTCACCTGATGGTAAGTGACGAAGTTGTCTAAGGTGGAGCACGCTTACCCATGAGATGCCTATTCACTCTTTACTTAAAAAGACCCAGGTTATACCCAGGAGGGAACACTGTTTTTGGAAGAGCATTCCATTCCTTGGCCGTTCGGACTATAAATGACTCAGCAAAACGCTTAGTAGCTTAGTTAGTAGTAGCCTAACGGACTTGGGGTACACTAACGACCTAAGGATGTGACGAATCACCAAGTCTTGTAGTTCTATGATGGAAAGGAGATGAAGGAATAAATAAATAATAAATAAATAAATAAATATGTGTGGACATTTCACACAGCGCCATCTAGCCCCAAACTAAGCAAAGCTTGTATTATGGGAACCAAATAACTGATACAATACTTAGATACTTTTTTTTTTGTAAATACATACATAGAATACAATATAACACCTAGACACAGAACAAACATCAATGTTCACCACACAAATGTTTGTCCTGGGTGGGAATCGAACCCACGTGCAGTTCAGAAGGCTACCAACTGAGCTATCGGGCCAGCAGGAATAAGTTGATGAAGGGCATGCGCACACTCTCCAAAATGTAGCCGATAGAAAACTGACAGACCGGTGACCTTGCGTCTGTATTCAAGATAGAGTTCACTTTTGTAAGGTCTACGCGAGGATCTTTTACCATATAAAAACATACATATAGTGGAACATAGAACCTCCTCTTTTTTGGAATCAGTTAATAATCGGCAGACTTCACCGTAAAAAACTGTACTCCATTTTACTCTAGAGAAAATATAATAATACGATGTACTTAGCCTGTATAAAGCCTTTGGAAATGTTGTTATACATCCCAATTTAGACAAATTGGATACGTTCTCGTAAAATTGCAATCAAATTTCAGCTTAGCTATAATGGAGGCTTCGTTATTCCAGATATAAGTGAAGTAACTATAGACCTGAGCTAGAATATTCGTGTCACAGAATTAGATGAAATAGAACAAGCTCACTTATACTATGATACATCTATTAGTGGAAAAATTACACCATGTTTTATTAAGGCCAAATTAGAATTAGTTCTGGGAACGGGAGACCTCGCGAGCCCAAATGCAGTCTGTGCATTATCACACCAACAGCCGGAAAACATCCATTGCTGAACACAAGTCTACCCCATAAAACGCATACCCCATACTTATTATAGCAGCTTCGCTAACGCAAAAAAATTTAATGTATCGAGAACAATGCTGCTGCCCATTATAATAAATCAACGGGCAAAAGACGTCCACTGCTGAACAAAGGTGTCCGCAATCCTAGGTGAACCAAAAGACGCCCACTGCTGAACAAAGGCGTCCGCACTCCTAGGTGAACCAAAAGACGCCCACTGCTGAACAAAGGCGTCCGCACTCCTAGGTGAACCAAAAGACGCCCACTGCTGAACAAAGGCGTCCGCACTCCTAGGTGAACCAAAAGACGCCCACTGCTGAACAAAGGCGTCCCACTCCTAGGTGAACCAAAAAACGCCCACTGCTGAACAAAGGCGTCCCACTCCTAGGTGAACCAAAAGACGCCCACTGCTGAACAAAGGCGTCCCACTCCTAGGTGAACCAAAAGACGTCCACTGCTGAACAAAGGCGTCCCATTCCTAGGTGAACCAAAAGACGTCCACTGCTGAACAAAGGCGTCCCATTCCTAGGTGAACCAAAAGACGTCCACTGCTGAACAAAGGCGTCCCATTCCTAGGTGAACCAAAAGACGTCCACTGCTGAACAAAGGCGTCCCACTCCTAGGTGAACCAAAAGACGCCCACTGCTGAACAAAGGCGTCCCACTCCTAGGTGAACCAAAAGACGCCCACTGCTGAACAAAGGCGTCCCATTCCTAGGTGAACCAAAAGACGCCCACTGCTGAATAAAGGCGTCCGCACTCCTAGGTGAACCAAAAGACGCCCACTGATGAACAAAGGCGTCCGCACTCCTAGGTGAACCAAAAGACGCCCACTGCTGAACAAAGACGTCCGCACTCGTAGGTGAACCAAAAGACGCCCACTGCTGAACAAAGGCGTCCGCACTCCTAGGTGAAACAAAAGACGCCCACTGCTGAACAAAAGCGTCCGCACTCCTAGGTGAAACAAAAGACGCCCACTGATGAACAAAGGTGTCCCCACTCCTAGGTGAACCAAAAGCCACTTTGAACGCACGGTTAGGGGGGGGGGGGGGGGGGGGGGGGGGGGGTTGCCATAAATCACCACTCTTGGCAGACAGCTTGGTGATCGCAGAATATTTTAATGTAGCTGCCCATTCTTTGGACATACCCTGAGTCGGCTTTTACGGTATCTACAAGTTGATTCTATTCTCCACCGCCGGAACCAAATGTCATGATGTTATATATATTTATAGTAAGTACCTACTTGGTATATCTCCAACTCAGACCTTATGGCTTTATATCTCGACTACATCTTGGCTGATTTTGCTCAAATTTAAAATTCTTATTTAGATTCGGGTATCCAAAGTTTTTACTAAATATCATCAAAATTGGTCAGTAAATAACGCCACAACAAACTTCCTTTTTGGGGGAAATACATCTAGAATCAAAATTCGCCAAAAAATATTCATGTTCACTTAGAACCAAGTTTCGTCATGATACGTTGAAAAATGCGTAGCAGGTAAGTACTTAGTACATCCGACCAGATGAATCGGGTTCAAATTCCGCTCATGATGCATACTTTTTCTTTACAAAATTAACCTGTCATCCTAAATTGGCTATTGATGATTTATGTTGAGAAATACCTACATTGTCAGAAAACGTGACGTTCTATGACAAAACGTTCATTTTCATATTCAGCACACCCAAAAACATAAGAATCACGCACAAAAACAAAAACAGCTCTTATTTTATATTTTTTTGTAGACTTGTGTTATTAAAATCTTGATGTCAAGTCTATTGTGTATATAAGTCGATGGCGTCACCTGACATGCGGAGCGGAAAATTGTGTCGTTAGCGGAAAATCACCTCTCGATTTCAGCTTAGAGCTTCGAAATCCTGGTCTAGAGATTCAGCGATTCAAAGTTTATTGCACCTGGTATTCATTGTTATAAGTATTAAATCACAGTCTTGTTGGCATTCAAGTTATTTTACTAAAATATCACTTTTCCGGGATAAAAAATATGTTAAGCCTATATGTTAAACCAGTGTATAAGCTATCTTGGTACCGAATTTCGTCCAAATCCATTCAGCCGTTTGAGCGTGAAGGAGTAACAAACATACACACTTACAACACACAAACATACAAACTTTGGCCTTTATAATATTAGTGTGATCAGTAGGCTTTTGTTAGCCACTTGAGTCATTTTTATATGAGTTTACCTTATTTAAGTTTTAATATAAAGTATATGAAAATGACTCTGAAATGATAATTCAAAGATTCAACCTAATAAAGGAAATCACAGTATTTAAATTATTTCTTTACTTGAGTTGCGTAGCAAGTTTCATTTATGCATTATTATTATGTCTTCCAGGTCTTCACCCCTATTTTCTTCTTGTCCCCCATAATGTAGCCAACTTGTAATGAAATAAATGAATAGTAATTTAAAAGTAAAAACAATCTTTTCGTATCATTTTTAGTGGACCCTTTCAATTGATACTCATATCATGGACATGGATGCACAAAAATAACTAGTCCACCATTTTGGGCCGTCCGCCATATTGGATTTAGAATAATGAATGTCAATTACATGGACATGCAGACATTCATACAATAATAATAATAACGCCCGAAGATCACATACATAGATCCCGGACCCTAACTAGGATTCCCTGTGTCTTGGCCCCAGGAACTACGAAGACCATGGTCCCACAACATCCAGACTCAGAACAAGTATTTGCGCTTTTTTTATGTGCACTGCCGCGGGAATCGAACCCACCACCTCCGGGCTATGAGCCGACCCGCTCAACCACCACACCACAGAGCTGTTGCAGCTTAAGTTAAATAAAAGCTTATAAAAATTAACTTGAAAATGTAATGTAAACCTTTGATAAAGTAATAACAAAAAATACCTATCCTAGTTTGTGTTCATAATGTTATAGCCACCTACGCAAAAAAATCTCGTTACAATATTCCGCCATATTTTTCAGCATATCTTTGAGTGGTTCATTCATCATTCAGATTCAGCTTTTATAGCCGAAGGTTGCCACACCTTCGCATATTTTTATTATTGTAGGAAATTCTTGGAAGTACTTTTATTAAACGAGAAAAATGCTTTTTTATTTTATTTATGTCGATAATCCTACATTTACAATTTTACATGAACATAGTCTAAATATTAGGTTCTATAAGTTGCAGGTGTACGCTACACTATAGAATAGAAAAATCTGTCTGCAATATTTACTAGTTTCAATAAAAACAAATAATTTTGTTTCAAATTAAAAACCCCCGCCATTGTTTTCATCAGCTAGAAAAGAGCTAATGATCTTCAAACGGCTTAAAAGATTTCTCCAATCAATGCTAAGAGCAATATCCTAAAAATCACATTTCAAATGATAAAAAAATCCAAATGGTTCACCTGTTCGGGAGATACAATCACGATAGGATATTTTATTCTGTCACACACACGTCTCGGCTCGACTTTAATATGATAATAATAATAATATGTGTGGACACCTCACACAACGCCATCTAGCCCCAAACTAAGCAAAGCTTGTATTATGGGAACCAGATAACTGATACAATACTAAGATACTTTTTGTTTGTAAATACATACATAGAATACAATATAACACCCAGACACAGAACAAAACATCGATGTTCATCACACAAATGTTTGTCCTGGGTGGGAATCGAACCCACAACCCACAGTTCAGAAGGCAGGGTTCCTACCAACTAAGCTATCGGGCCAGTCAAAGTCTTTGTTTCCAATTTCAACTATAACCCCCGATGGTCTTCTGATACACATTTAGAAACACGTTGTAGCTCTTGTAATATACCGTTTAATCTCCGCTAAAGTAATATCAAAGACTTTCGTGATAAAATATCGTATCAGGATTATATGGACACTTATGAACATATGTATGTCTGCACATACATATATATGTCCATATACAAACACAAACATAGATAGATAGAAAATTCTTTACTGCACAAACAAAAACGATTGAAGGTACATAGGCGAACTTAATGCTATCGAGCATTATCTTCCAGTTAACCCTGGTGTATTGTGGAAGGCTTAATGCGGTAGTTCAACAATAATGGGATATAAAAAAAAACAACAACAACTTAACTATACGTCTAAACTGGTAATAATACAAGTATCACCATAATAAATATACAAAATTAAATACACACAATAATATAAATATAATACATATTATAATATACATACATATACAAATACTTAGATGGATTGCTTTCAGTTCGTGATTCGATTTTGAAGAGTAAGGTAGTGGTTATACACTTTAGATTTAAATACATACATAAACATACATAAAGACCCAGATAATAAGCGACGTAATTCCGTGTTACAAATGTATTGAATTTGCTACAAAACAATGGCTTGGGGAAATACAGCAATCGATGAATTTAGAGAAACCCAGAATGAGCCGATAAAACAATATATATCACACATTGGTCCATTCTCCTTATTCATGTTTTACGAATTTTTGTAATCTCGTTTAATTTTATACCAAGTTACGCATAATATCCTTTAAATGAGAAACATTGTTTTAATTTATTCCAAAGCCGAAAAGCTTTACCAGAGCTTAAATTTATACACAAATATAACTTTGTTAGGGAGTTATGTTCTAATAATTTACAGTTTGTATTATCGACTTAATATTCTAATAGGCATGCGCCATGTATGTAAAAAAAATAAACGTGGGATATTTTGCAAAAAGGATCATTTGCGAAAGAGACTTGTTGAGAAAGTATTCGTTTGTGAAAGAATAGCCACCACAAATACATAAACCAGGATTAGACAGACGTCAAACGCATGTTTAACAATACAAAACTGCAATTAACACAGTTTAAGGCTTGTTTAAATCTTTTGTGGTTAAACCGTACAAATGCAATTAAAAAAAGAATATAATTAATACTGAGTCTACAAGGACTGGGTAAAACAAAATGTGGTCGCCGTAACCGACAAAACCCAACCTGACTCTTTTTGTTACGTATTGTACGTAGTATTGTTTATGTTTGTTACTTTACTTATGACTAACAACTATTACAATAACATCACAACTACTACTAAATACTACTAGCTACATTGCCCACTGCAAAAAACATTTGGACTATATACTAGCCGCGTTGACCTATAGGCAGTCCAAATGCTCCAGCCCACTACTGGTAGGTAGCATATACAACATTAATCTCTGGCAACATTGCCCGAATAACAGATTGCAATGCTGATTCGTTGTGCCAAATAAGTGCCAGAATTTTGGTCACGCGTCGCATCGGGTAGGCGCTCTGATAAACTTAAAAAAACGAGAAGGAAAACGAGGTGAGCTCTCGGTCCCCACGGACCCAGGTTCTCACCAAATGGCTCAAATATGTAACCGCTACCGAGATTATTTTTGCTATTATGTAACAGCTAATAGTCTGGAAACATCACATATTTTATTCATTTTTGTTCCATAATTACTAAAAATTAAGAGGAAACTTAAATTGTTTGCAAAAAATATATACTTTCTCCATAAAATTTTAGTCACATATTATAATTAAAACACTACAATTAATTAGTTTACTGTTAATAACTCATCAATTTAGTTTTATGAATTATTATCGTGGGGACCGAGTGCCCACAAAATTTACAAAGATCTTTCGGAATGACTGATCGAGGCAACACGTGACCAAAATGCTGGTTTTTATTTAGTCCAAAGACTAAGCATTGCCATTCAACGAGGCAATGCCGCCAGCATTTTGGGCACGTTGCCTACTGGTAGCGGCTTCTTAGATTAAGTTTTGCTAATGCATAGTTTTTATAGTAATGTTTAATAAATATAATTAAAAAAAAAATAATACTTAATATACCTACTAGTTTTATGAATTATATGATTCTGATTATCATTTGAGTTTTCTATATATTTTCCAAACAAAAGTTTAAAAAAGCATTCGTTCAAAATATTTAAAACAACAAAGATATTTTATCGTGAATATTTCCGGTTTAGTGCTTTCTCTCATAACGTTTCGTAGCTCGTAGCACCAGCGTAGCACATACACTACGTTCCCGTATTATACGAAATATTTGTAATAATTTTATGGTAGAAACATCTAAATGATATTTTTTTTCTATATATATAAACATCAAATGCTGTTTGTTTGTCTCGCTAAAATTCAAAAACGGATGGTGCAATTTAGCTGGTTTTGGTTTTGAAATGTTTGTCGTAGTCTATAGAAGGTTTAAAAGGTGAAAAAAGGAGAAGAAGTATTTCCTTGGATAGGGTTAGGGTGTAAAACTATAAACCCGTGCGTAGCCGGGGTGGGTCAGCTAGTAATTTAAAAAAATACTCACCAATAATGGAAGATATTTTTTTAAATTTTTGTGCAGAAATTTCCCACATTTATTTTTGGTATTAAATAAACTACAATTGAAGGGGTGAGAATAAAAAGGATTTAACTGATTTTTTTGACCAAATGACTTATGGGTATCGTTGGATTCAGCGTGAAATTATCTATAATACATACAATAATACATTCTCAAAATACCGAAATGAGGCCTAAATCTCGAGATTTTGAGTCTAAAAATGGTTTATCTGTCACAGGAATACAGTACGCTTAGCATAAAAAACATTACTTTATTTCTTTTATTATATTATATTTTTATAGTAATTGTATGAATTAGTACTATATTTAGTAATTTTAAATAGAAATAAAACATTTTCAAGCAACTGAAACTTACATAAACCTTTTCTATTACCTTATAAGCACTCTACATAAAAATGACGCCGTTGACGTTTAAAGTCAATTTTCTCGAAACTGTCAATTTGTCGGTTAAATCCTTTTTATTCTCAACCCTTCAATTATTAGTGATTCAATAAGAAACCGTTTCATTAAGCGCACACAAAGAACTAACCTAATGACAATAATTTGGCAACGTTTTAACAAAACCACCTCATCAGAGAGATAAATTAAAAGATTTCCTTCAGAATAGATATTTCCTTCAGAATAGATGTTTCCTTCAGAATAGATATTTCCTTTGTTATAAAAGACTTATCTTGATTGGAATTGCTGGCTTAGAAAACCGGACTTGTGTTGGCAGTATATAAATTTACCCGTGAATTGGGGAAAATAAAATACTTTCAAGGATACATACTTTGGTCAATATACATAGATTATAAAAATGTATTACTTAATATTTTTTTATTTACCTGTTTTTTATTTTAAACAAATCGAACTTTAAGTAAAAGAAAAAAATTAATCAAAAATTGTAATCTAGTTATTTTACATTTTGAATAGCCTATATATTAGTGATATTAAAGATTTTCAGAATACCGTTAAAGAGCTAATGTGCATTATAATGGCTTCCAAAAGACGTTCAGTTGAAACGTATTGATAAAATAAGATGCAAGGTAGGCTTGGTTTACCAAATTTATTGGTGGTTCAAGTTATTTGTATATATTATAGTCAAATTTTTATTTTATTTTTTTATGTTAAGGAATGATGTGACGAGCTAGCCGTTCGCCTGATGTTAAACGACACGGCTGCCCATATCAGCTGCAGTGTCACCCGGAACTCTAAAGTATAGAGGTTCGCGTGACACTGCACTGCGCACGTCATCCAGAGACATCAGCACAATCTAGTAATAAGATTACTAAATTGTGAGATCAGATCATAAAGTCTCATTTGCCCAGTAATTTCACTAGCTACAGTGCCCTTCAAACCGGAACACAGCAGTGCTTGCGCACTACTGCTTGGCGGCAGAATAACTGGCAAAGCGGTGGTACCTGCCTAGACGAACTTTGCAGTAAAGTCCTACCGCCTAGTAAATTTACATTATTTACTGAACGCATCCAAAGAACTCTCTTCTAGCTATAGCCTTGACGACACGGAGATGACGGTGAGTTCAGATGACTGTCTCGATCGTAGCGAGCGTGGCGAGAGGGTAGTCCTGGAATGGACCACAAACTACCTTGAACGGACATCACTGTTTAAAAATCCAGAGTACTTTTAAACACTTTATAACACCACTAAATCACTAATATGTAATGTAAGAAGCCAACAAAACACGGCTACGTAACTACATAGATGTAACTGTGCCAAATCTTGCCTGAGTACACGTTTTCATCACTTTTATAGTACTTGCATGAAATTAATTAGTGTTTTGGAAATGTTCTCTCAACTGCTATAGTACACATATTTGCTAGTCAAGTAGTATTTTCATTCAACAAAAAAAGATAATTTTCTTTTACGAGCTGTGTAACCGTCAAAAACATGGCAATCTCATGTAATATGTAAACGAATTGGCCTCGCGTCAGAGATAGGGCAAGGGCAAAAAGTACCTACTGAGTAACGACTGTACTGATAAGCCTACGACTTATAATTATTCTGAGCGAGAGAGAGAAAGAGAGAGTGAGAGAGAGACTCTTATCTTCACTGTTGTATGAATGAGAGCAAATTCCGCACTTAAGTACTATTGACAGCCTCTGTGGTGTGGTGGTTGAGCAGGTCGGCGCATAACCCGGAGGCTGCGGGTTCAATTCCCGCGGCAGGACAAGTATTTGTGCATAAATAAAGCGCAAATACTTGTTCTGTGTCTGGGTGTTGTGGGACCATGGTCCTCGTAGTTACTGGGTCCCTAGACACAGGGAATCCTAGTTAGGGTCCGGGATCTATGTATGTGATCGTTGGGCGTTATTATTATTATTATTTATTAGTGTCATTATAATGTCATTGAGGCGGGGCCGAGCGGGATCGAAACCATTTTGTGTAGGATTAAAAGTTGTACGAACCACCACTGATCCACACTTGCTCGCAAAATTTGTGGTGATAATGATGATGATAAAGAACGTCATAGATTCTTAATGATGTCGTTTATTCCACCCATTTTATTTTTCATAAGTTGCAATAAATGTATTCTCCATGTAAGTCTCTCCATCAGTGGAAACTTATTAAGCTGTAGACGATTTTTCTTTTAGACCCATTCAATATTTTTGTCCGCACTCCACGCGATTACCTCCATCCTTACCCTAGCAACACTGCTAGCGCCAGTAATCGCCTACACCCCGCGAAAGAAGGCCGCGTCCCAAATTCAAGTATTGAATTTTCGCGTTGCACATTTGGCGCGTTTTTGCTTTTGTTTTTTTTTAATGCTTTCGTTTTTGTGTCAAGTGTGAAAAGTGTTGTCATTCGAAATAATAAAAATGTAATATTACAGTGCTTGGAATTCTGGTGATGAAGGGAAGACGTGACTTGTTGAATGAATCGTCATATTAAGCCCGTGCTTTAGATTGAAGTGACATGCCGGAAAGGCTTTTTGCAATAAGTGCTTTTGACCTCTAAGCTTTATTGTGAAAAGAATCTTTTTTGCGATAAAATATTACCATTTTTTCGTTTAAATACAAAATATTAGGTTACAACACTTATACAAATTAGTGACTAAATAACGGTATTTAGTATAGAGCGTGCTTGTAATTTAATTTTAAGGGTACTTAAACAAAAATAGAAAAAATAAAACTAAATAATAGTAAAGTTACTTAATGGTTAAAAACAAATGATATTGCAGTCTCTTTAATTATTTAAACCAGTTATAAATATGGGTCAATTTGTGGAAAAAAATACCTACCTAAGTATGCTATATAACTTTAGTGCATAACAAAGTTAAGAAATGTTTTGAAGCGAGAGCATTCAGTGTTAACAATGTAAGTCTTAACATTTTAATTTTATTTAGCTAATGCTGAACAGCTGATAGCTAAATTGTTAAACTGTAATTGTTCCACAAGAATGAAGATACTTGTGAATGCGTGATATTTTTCAAATGGCTTCAAAAAAAGAGTTCTCATTATGGTTGTTTTTTTATTTACTTAATATCACCGTCGCTTATAAACCCATTACATTTTTTTTTGATTGGATACAATATTATATCTACTTTCAGATTGGTCCCGTAGAAATTTAATTAAAATCGGTTCTATACTTTTAAATCAAAATAACTGTAATAAAATATATATTATAATATCATCCACGTATGCTCTCAGTATGAAATTAAGGTGATCAGGATGTTATTGTATTGACAAACGAGAGTTTCATTAAATCAGGAAACTATCCAAATACCTAATTAGTCATTCCAATTAATGTTGATTATTTATTTATAAATAGTACAGTACAGTATTACGAGTAACACGTTAAAACTCAAAACTAAATGCAAAATTAATACAATATAATTAGGTACCTACTGATTATAATTAAGTGACTTATGTACGAATTTTATTTTAATAGTTTAGTCTGCAAAAACTCACGTGAAATAATTTAAAATTAATAATATTAAAATAATGAAAATTGAAATTAAAAGTGAAATTATTGTAAAATGAAATGAAAATTGAATGGCATAAAAATAGTTGAAACAATGATAAAGGGATTACTGGGTTGAAGCTGAGATTTTTTTCCTAGTTGTTTATTGGTAGAACAGTCAAAAACTCTTTTTCCTGCTCGTTTTGTTAGTAAGTCAAACAGTAGAACGGACGAGAACTATAATATTATTTCCATTAAAAGTAAAAGGATACTTAAAATGTAAACTCTTCATTGAAAATGAGAAAAAATCTTAAATAAGTAGAGAGGTGTGTACGAGTCGATATAATTGCAATTCAAATGAAATTTTTTATCCCCTAAACTAATATTTGAGTGATTTTTTTTAAATACCTTACTAACTTATAATTTTGCTCTGAAATATTGATTTTGAATTTGAGTAGCCCAAAAATTAACGAAAAGAATTAACTTTTATTACATTTTGTTTTTAAATACTGTTAAAGTATTTGTTACGTTTCCATTTAACTAAGTAAAGGCTTACTTATATTATTTTGCTATTAAAGATTTTTAAATATTTTTTTTATTTTTTTTGTTTTAATTTTTGTTGATTACGATACTACCTTATTTGAAGGCTTCAGAATTTTTTATAATTATGTGTATGTTTAAATTTTTGGTGCCTCCAATTCTAAGAAGTTAAAGCAATTTTAAATGTATATCGAAGCGTAATTTCTTAGCGGTGAAGGCTGGCCTACTTACGCTTTGATTCCAGCACCTACGCCCGATCAAGCAGTAGAGACAGGTGATATTAGGTTACGACATGACATCTTGTTTACCTACATGTATGTCTTATAACAGTTACCTACCTAATAGATCTGCTTCCACAACATTGAAGGTTAAAAAAACATCACATGATTTCACCAGTAATTCCTTAGTTTAAGTCCAGGAAAGCCGGAAACTTCTTAGTTTTAATCCAGGAAAACCCGTTATTCCTTAGTTTAAATCCAGGAAAAAAGTAATTACGTATGTTTATCCCAGCAAGAAATAATAAGGACTGTGTCATTGACGCGAAAACTATACAAACAAAGCGTCCGCGCTTACTAACCTACTGCCAGCAGCTAGTAAATACTTTACCTCTAACTTTTTATCTTGGTTTCACTTCGGTTCCTTATTTACATTAAGGCGGAGCTTAAGCAGAACTTCTATGTATTTCTCGAGGGCTGTAGAGGGCTATGTATAAAGTTGAAAATCGCAGATCATTTGATGTCAAACTGAGTCTGCGGTTAGGATTGTGAGAATTTTGTGGATTTTTTGTGGATTCAGTGAAATAGGAATATGAAATTTAAAAATTAGTGATATGTTTAAAACACCAGTTTCGCTATAACATTAATAAAATAATGGTTTTTATTGCTAATAAGTTGGAACACTACGTTGACAATGTATTTTTATGGGGGTAATTCTTAGATTTTATTTTTGAAAACCAAACCACTTAGTTCAATTGTATTCAACTACCATTTTTCTTACTACTAGCTGAGTTAAACTTAAAAAACGTTTAACTTCGTTCCGCCTCACAGTCCATGAATTATATATTTAGGATTTTAATTTTTTTATTGTTTGACATCAATTTTATTACTTGCTAGTAACCCGCGGTTTCACCCGCGGATAGAAAGTATTTCAATTATTTACTCAACCCACGGGAAAATTTTACTTTTTCGAGATAAAATGTAGCCTTTATGTTAATCTAGTGTATAAGCTATCTTGGTACCGTATTTCATCCAAATCCATGCAGCCGTTTGAACGTGAAGAAGTAACAAACATACACATATACACACAAACACACATACACACATACAAACTTTCGCCTTTATAATATTAGTGTGATTAGTGTGACAGTGTGATTACTATTGTTATTCCGGACAAACATAAGTCCGAAAACCTAAAATAGTCCAGTTTTATAATCGTTCTTGAATTATAAGTGGTCTAACTAACACGACTTTGTTTTATATACTTATATTAATTTATATACACAATTTTTTTCACCTCATTATTTTTAACTATACTGTAGTCATGTCACACTGGACTTTCATAAATAGTGGTTTTTGTTGATTTTGTAATCAGATTCTGGTTGGGAACAACAATTCGCTCTCGTAACTTTGCTAAGAAAAATAATCCTTTATTTACAGTCGTCAACAAACAGAGACATTTGACGCAGTAAGTTAACTTTCCTTTTCCCTGTTTTGTGGCTTTTATCTCTCTATCTCACAGAGCAGGAAAACAAAATATGCACACAGCGTAGAGACGCCGTTCTCAACACTTAATTTAATTCTTGGTGGCTTAGAATACAATCTGGGAGTTTTGGCGGGAAAACGAAAAAGATCGCGTCGCCGCATTGTATTATTTTCCAAAACATATGTTATTTTCAGTGTTAGTGCATAAAATTGGTGGCATTTTATGCGTTAAGTGCTGGATTACAGGCATGAGTGTGGGAAAGTGGTATAATGATGGTAAACGTTTCTTTTCATATTGTTTCCAAAACTCCATAGAAGCTTCAAGTAAAGTTGCCACCACTTTACTAGGAGTATGACTTTGACTAGACTATGACTTGACTTGATGACTTCGACTGTGACTTGATACATATTTGCGTAAATATTATTAACATCAATTACTTGACACTGGCTAAATACACGAAAGTGTGGAGTCAAAACATAAAAAAAACCTCTCCATGTCACCACTAATACGTAAACAAGGTTTAGACAGGCGTCAAACGTGTGTTTGCAAAATAGCAGTTTAACACTAGTTTACGAATTTTTTTTTTTGTGGTTAAACCGTACATGTTTTAATTGCGCTAATGACATGATTTTCATGTATCCGATCTTTTTATTAGTTTGCGCTCGGCGCCTATATGCCTGGCACGAATAATCATGTTATCACGTCACAATCAGGGCTATTTGAAATAATACAAATATTCTCACCTCGACGTCATTTAATATTATTAATTTTATTAATTCAAAAATTCTTTATTTTAATCACACCAGACTAATATTATAAAGGCGAAAGTTTGTATGTGTGTTTGTGTGTATGTGGTATGTTTGTTACTCCTTCACGCTCAAACGGCTGAATGGGTTTGGATGAAATTCGGTACCAAGATAGCTACACTAGATTAACATATAGGCTACATTTTATCCCGGAAAAGTGAAATTTTCCCGTGGGATGAGCAAATAATTAAAGTACTTTTATCCGCGGGTGAAACCGCGGGGCGCAACTAGTGAACAATAAATATAAATTACATGTTGCGTACAACTTAGCGCTAGAATCTAAGCTATACCTGTCTTAAAATTAATATGTTTTACAGGCTAAAGACCACCTTTTTAAACCTCTAGTACAATATGTAAAAATTTAAAGTTCTCATTAAATCATAATCGAGGGTAGTTACATTTAGTTTTAACTTAATAATTGGATTATCTTAAAGTGATATTTACACAGTTTAAATATACATAATAGTATAGGTAAGTTTACCTACACAGTTTATATTTTACATAAAATTTTTACAAATATCTAAATTCAATTATTAAAATTATGTACTCACCAAACTTTTATTTTATAAAATTAATTTTAACGCAGTACAGAATATCTTATAATCATTTAAGAAATGGTAATTTATACAAAGACGCTAAGTTAGAAGGTAAGATACCAGAATACAGGTAACCACTATGGAATGTATATATACGCCATACTTACGTTTTTAGTTCTTTTTTGTGTTGGTATGGCTCCACACTTTTGTGTATTTAGCCAGTGTCAAGTAATTGATAATTTCTCGAGTTAAGTAATATATATGTATATATGTCAAGTTAAGTCAAGTCACAATCCAAGTCATAGTCTAGTCTAGTTAAGTCATACTCCTAGTAAAGCGGTGGCAACTTTACCAGAAGCTTCTATGGAGTTTTGGACACAACACGAAAAGAAACGTTTCACCATCATATACCACTTTCCCACACTCACGCTTGTAATCCAGCACTTAACGAATAAAATGCCACCAATTTTATGCACTAACACTGAAAATAACACAAACATTTGGAAAACAATATAATACGGTGACGCAATTTTATTCGTTTTCCCGTCAAAACTCCACGTTTTTAGTTAATTGTATATTAAGAGCTAGATCATCAATATTATCAGAGTGTCACAGGATAATAGAGAGTACTAATAACTCAGCTATTGACAGCCTAGCTGTACTCCGAGGTCATCGAGGTCACAGGCTGGTGAAGCGAGTTTGCGTGGCTGAGAGTATAAAATAGGCACCCGGGTACTGTTTTTTGGGTTGACAAGGGTTAAACGTTCGGAGCAATGACTGGTAAAGGGTTTGAACAGAAAACAAAAAATATTTTCTAATAATTACAGCCTGAAAAAACCTAAATCACGAACTTTCATTTTTACGGGATTTAACGTTAGAAGAGTTCACGTCAAAAGCATTACTATTTATTATATAATTATTATTATATATTATATTATTATATATGTCGGCAGAAACGGGTTTCTGCGTAGGTTGCAACCTATATAACAATAGGCCTTCAGCATGTCCGCACCGCGCCGTGTCTGGAACAAGAATGATCCGTAGCACACCAATCGATCCCTTTATATAGCCAGACAGGTAGGGGCGCCATGACAGTTGCCGGTGCTGCCACTGTAATACATTTAATGCCACCACAGGGTAAATTACGGTGCTCGATCGCTGTGCATAGAGTTTATAACTGGACGTAGCCGCCGTCACGGCCATACTGACGTGCGTACGTCCTCGTACGCTTAGCTTCACTTTGTACCTGGTGAGGGACATCAGTGTTATTGCTCGTTCATCCTGACAATTAAATTGAGTTAAACTTGGAGTCAAAGTCAAAAGATCAGGTTTCAATTTGATTAGACAAAAGCATTTTAACCTGCCAGTCATCGTCAGGGTTAACCGTGGTCTCCTCTCCACAAAGGCCATTTACAAAGAGTTGTAATTGAAGGGTTAACCCTTCAGGACCATCAGTATCCATTCATTTACAAAAAGTGGACTGGATGGTGCTAGACCGGATAGATATCCCTTTAGCAACCAAAAATCAACAAACTAATACCTTATCCCTTCATTTATAAAAATGGACCGGATAGTGCTAGACCGGATAGATATCCCTTTAGCAACCAAAAATCATCATTTACCTTATCCCTTCATTTATAAAAAATGGACCGGATAGTGCTAGACCGGATAGATATCCCTTTAGCAACCAAAAATCATCTTTCCAACTAATACCAATTAGTGCTAGACCGGATAGATTATCCCTTTAGCATTCAGACACATTTTTTGTCATCATTCTTACATTCTTTCTTTTTTTCTTTTTGTTCTCTTTTTTCAGTTTTTTTTTTCACTTTTTTTTAAACTTTTTTCTTACCCTTTTTTTTTTCTCTTTTTTTTTTCTCTTACGAATCATTACTTTTTTAACCATAACTTTTATTCTCTTTTTTTTTTCACTGGTCCGGGTTAACCCTGCAACTAAATTTGATATTAGTGTTACCCGCCGTCACGTTACCATATTTTCGGCGTTACTTGAAGAGTGATGTGTAAATGGGCAATCCCACTTCTGATGTCGGCAGAAACGGGTTGTGGGTAGGTAGGTTGCAACCTATATAACAATAGGCCTTCAGCATGTCCGCACCGCGCCGTGTCTGGAACAAGAATGATCCGTAGCACACCAATCGATCCCTTTATATAGCCAGACAGGTAGGGGCGCCATGACAGTTGCCGGTGCTGCCACTGTAATACATTTAATGCCACCACAGGGTAAATTACGGTGCTCGATCGCTGTGCATAGAGTTTATAACTGGACGTAGCCGCCGTCATATATATGACTATTTTAAATATTTATATTTTGTTTCGATCAACTGTTTATTCTAATCTTCTAAATATATATAAATCAAAGGTGACTGACTGACATAGTGATCTATCAACGCACAGCCCAAACCACTGGACGGATCGGGCTGAAATTTGGCATGCAGGTAGATGTTATGACGTAGGCTAAGAAGTCCGCTAAGAAAGGATTTTTCGAAATTCCATCCTTAAGAGGGTGAAATGGGTGGTTGAATTATTTTCCCATAGGCCACGCCGCGGGCGAAGCTGCGGGCAGAAAGAAGCTCGTCAACATATAAATTTTTAATGTGCCTAAAGGATTAAATATTCTAATGATTATTTTAGCTGCTGAAATGTAATTACAGTAAAATTAAAGAGATTTTTCGGAATAGATTTTTTGTTAATTTTATTTAATTCAGTTTCGCTAAATAATTAAGGGTGGGTACACATTAATGTCCGCCCCCGACTGCGAAAGAATTAGATTCAGGTTGGGGGATGAAATATTTGTATCGCCTACAGAAAGTTATTTGGTAATAGGGTAAATTAGAGGATTTATTTTATCTTACTGTAAATTTGGTTGAAACGTGCTTATATATACTATTATTGAGCAAAAAATTACGGTGATCACGAAACTTGATTGCAATGCAACAGGCGAAATTTCAATCCAAATTTGAAAATTTTCATCGTAACTATATATTGACATAGTAACTAAACTTCGTATTAAAACTGTTAAATCCATACATTTGTGGTTGCAATCAAGTTGCATGATCACCTAGTAGATGATTTAAATATGTAAAAATTACCTTTTTAACCAGTACACTGTTACAAGTTGTGAAATACGTTACCTCTGGCTTACCTATGTGACCATATATGAATATCATATGGACAGCCTCTGTGGTGAGGTAGTTGGGCAGGTCGGTTCATAACCCGGAGGCGGCGGGTTCAATCCCAGTAACAAGACAAGTATTTGTGCAAATTTATGTTCTGTGTCTGGGTGTTGTGAGACCATGGTCCACGTAGCTCCTGGATCCCTAAACACAGGGAATCCTAGTTAGGGTCCAGGATCTGTGTGATCGTTGGGCGTTATTTATTTATTTATCTCCGGGGACATATAGGTACAATTTCACTGCGACCTCTTTCCCCGGCACCCGACACCGTATTCCGACCGTGTACGATTCGTTCCAGTTATTTTTGATCCAGTGTCGCTGCCCTAAATACTTTATTGCATTTAAAAGTTCTGTTCCTTTTATATTTTTTAGAAATATAGAGTACTGTTTGTGCCCCATGGTTCCACCCACGGATTAAAAGTACCCTATGTGTTATTATAATGTACGAGCTTCTGTCTGCAGCTTCGCCCGCGGCGTGGCCTATGGGAAAATAATTCAACCACCCATTTCACCCTCTTAAGGGTGGAATTTCGAAAAATCCTTAGTGGATTTTATTCTTAGCGGATGCCAACGTCATAACATCTAACTGCATGCAAAATTTCAGCATGATTCGTCCAGTGGCTTGGGCTGTGCGTTGATAGATCACTATATTAGTCAGTCAATCAGTCGGTCACCTTTGAGTTATATATATTTAGATAAGCTATATTATTGTAAAGTTTCAATAAAATCCATTCAGTAGTTTTTGCGTGAAAGAGTAACAAACATACAGAGAGAGATTATACACAGACATACAGACATACTCGTAGATGGTGTAACCACAAAAGATTTAAGCAAGCCTTAGACAAATGTTAAACTACCTTATTGTATTGTTAAACCCATAAACACACGTTTGACGTCTGTCTAAGCCTTGTTTATGTATTTATGTTAACACGGAGTGTGATTTTAGTTTAAAATAGCTCTGTATGGAAATTACTAATACTAATAAATAAAATAAAAATGGTATTATAAATTTATTTGAAACTGGCAAGCCTTAAAACAAAACTAAAATAATAGAATGAAATCTTGTGAGGGTAATTCTTTTATAAAACAACAAACAATGCTGATTTACTCTCCATTGTTTAATAATAGGTACTTACTCAACGTGTCTCAGTATAAAGTGTCAAAGTTTCAATTAAGTAAAGTTCTAAGCATCTTGTAATTACGTTGGCGAGATAAGTTGAAGTAATAAGAAACTTTGACTTAGGTGCGTACTTAAACTTTATCAAGAGGGAATTATCGGTCCCTATACACTTTAAGATTTATTTGATGGTGCTAAATAAAGTGTCCTTTTGTATCCAGTTCGTTCAACTTTACCTTTGAAAATGAAATTTCTTGAAACTGTCTATGATGTTTGTAAGCTACACGGAGGAAAAAGCATAAGGCCTCTTTTGGTTGCTTTTTATATTTAGTTTTTTAGAACCACAACGTTGTTATGACAGTAAGAAAATGTCGGAATAGTTCTATGTAAAATTTTTAATTTTTAAATATATTTTTCCTTTATATTTCGCACAGTATTTTTATTTTCCGGAAACGCCTAAGCCTAGTCGTCACCAATGTTCATAGATATAATTTATGCCCGATTGTACTAAAGTCAATTAAAATGCAACTTAGCTAAGCAACACTTTCACTTGGGTTCTCGTAAACATAATAATAATAACGCCCGACGATCACATACATAGGACCTTAACTAGGATTCCCTGTGTCTAGGAACTCAAGAGCTACGCGGACCATGGTCCCACAACACCCAGACTCAGAACAGTTATTTGCGCTTTTTTTTCCTGTGCACAAATACTTGCCCTTTCTCGGGAATCGAACCCACCGCCTCCGAGCTATGAGCGAACCTTCTCAACCACCACACCACAGAGGCTGTCATACGTTACCACCCATTAACATATAACGGATAGGAGGGAAGAATCCCCTCTGCAAGGGATATTTAGGAGCTGTCTAACTTTAGTATAGTCAGGCATGAGTCTCTTCCAGTTTATATAAAGACTTAAGAAAGGAGTACACTAAATTGTATTTATGGTGTTAGTATGAATAATGTTACGAGCTAGTCGTCACCTGATGTTAAGCGACTCTGCTCATAAAAGAACAGTTTCACTCGGAACTCTAAAACATAAAGTTTCACGTGCTCCTGCACTGCGCACATCATCCTGAGACATCAGCACAGTCTGGTAATAAGATTACTCGACTGTGAGATCAGGTCATAAAGTCTCAATTGCCCAGTAATTTCACTAGCTACAGTGCCCTTCAAACAGAAGCACAGTACTAAATAATACAGAATAACTGGACCTACCTAGACGAACTTTGCAGAAAAGTCCTACCTTACCTAGTAAAACAGTACTTTAGGACAGACCAGTTGCCGAAGTAAAGGTTACAAATTACGTCTTGTTTTTTGATTTTTTTTTATGTTTTGGCTCCACACTTTTGTGTATTTAGCCAGTGTCAAGTAATTGATATTTTATCAAGTTAATAATATTTCACGCAAATATGTGTCAAGTAACAGTCGAAGTCATCAAGTCAAGTCATAGTCTAGTCAAAGTCATACTCCTAGTAAAGTGGTGGCACCTTTACTTGAAGCTTTTATGGAGTTTTGGAAACAACACGAAAAGAAACGTTTCACCATCATTATACCATTTTCCCACACTCACGCCTGTAATCCAGCACTTAGCGAATAGAATGCCACCAATTTTATGCACTAACACTGAAAATAACACAAGTTTTGGAAAATAATACAATGCGGTGACGCAATCTTTTTCGCTTTCCCGCCAAAAACTCACGTCTTGTTTTAATAATCGTTAATACAAAACTTATGAAAAAAAGAGTGTGTAGTGAATTAAGTTTAACATCTTGTTGTGATCGTGTAACTTTGATTAGTACAATTTAAGAGAGGGTAACTATATCTTAATATGTTTTTTTTATTATGTTTCCTGTTGATATTTTATAGCCTTTTAACGAGTCGAGGGTACAAAACCCTTCTATTACAAATCCCTATATAAAAGGCTTATCCTTTCAGGGTCCTTTGAACCTTCATTTGTTTTTATTACCAACGTAACGCTAGTGTATTTGTTTTTGTTCATATTATAATACGTTTTATTTAAACAATCTAATGCTCAATGAAAAAATTCATGAATTTAATAAAAAATCCATGTTGTGAGCATGTGGTCCCGAACCAAAAATAGGACCACCTTATCTCTTACGATGGATACCTATGGGAATAAGCAGCAGTCTCTGGAGTATATTAAATTTTTTTGCGATCATAGTAGTAATTGTAGTAGTAGATTTATAGTAATCCGGCAAATAAATTTTACTAGGTGGTAGGACTTTTCTGCAAAGTTCGTCTAGGTAGGTACCACCGCTTTGCCAGTTATTCTGCCGCCAAGCAGTAGTACGCAAGCACTGCTGTGTTCCGGTTTGAAGGGCACCGTAGCTAGTGAAATTACTGGGCAAAAGAGACTTTATGATCTGATCTCACAGTTTAGTAATCTTATTACTAGAATGTGCTGATGTCTCTGGATGACGTGCGCAGTTCAGTGTCACGCGAAGCTCTATACTTTAGAGGTCCGAGTGACACTGCAGCTGATATGGGCAGCCGTGTCGTTTAACATCAGGCGAACGGCTAGCTCGCCACGTCATTCCTTAACATAAAAAAATAAAACAAAAAAAAAGTTTGCAAAGACAAATTGAGTACTGGCGAAAAACAATGAAACGCTCTATCTCTGCGAGCTTCGGTTACATAAAACTTTTTCAATTATAAACTTACAGCCAAACTTATTCAGACAACATCTGTTGTGTGGTGGTTGAGGATGTTGGCTCATAGCCCGGAGGTGGCAGATTCGATTCCCAGCAGCAGGACAAGTATTTGTGCGCAGAAAAAAGCGCAAATACTTGTTCTGAGTCTGGGTGTTGTGGGACCATGGTCCTCGTAGTTCTTTAGTCTCTAGACACAGGGAATCTTAGTTAGGGTCGAGGATCAATATATGTGCGTTTTCAATCTTTGGGCGTTTAAAATAAATAAAAAAAAATATTTTTAAAATTCAAGTACTATTAGAAGTCATGAGTCCTTCAAATATTCCTTGTTTTATGGTGTAAGATTTTACTGTGGATGTAGGGTGAATAATTCTTGGAAATTTGTACATACGAATATAACCTTTATGAACTTTCCCTGAAATGCAACGAGAGTAGAGCGTCGAGTGTACAAAATTGCAACAATTTAGATAACCGACGATCAACGACAATAACACTACAGCTTCTTCTTTCTCAGAACTTCTTTTAGCTTTCCACAATTACAAAACGTAAGCAAAATAGCAGCGTTTGTTGAAGTAAAACTTCTTTACGCACGCTTGACTTGGGGAGTAAGCTGACGAGGCAAACGGAAGTTGATTCACGTAGATCTCAATTGCCAACATAAAAAAATTGTAAATTAAAAAAAATTAAAAAAAGTTTTATTGTTTTATAAATTGTAGTGTATTGTATTAAAAATTACCAAAGTTAAAATTTTTTACTATTATGTTGGTATGTCCGGTAAAATGACGATTTGAAATATCCAAGATGGCAACATTAACATTAAACAAAGCAAAAACAAAGTTACACCAGCCGATAGATGGAGCTAAAAAGTTTTATTTCAGTCGAATGTTCTAAAGCACACTCGTTTTTTTCTAGTAATAATAATAATAATAATAGCGCCCAACGATCACATACATAGATCCTGGACCCTAACTAGGAATCCCTGTGTCTAGGGACCCAGGAACTACGAAGACCATGGTCCTACAACACCCAGAACAAGTATTTGCACTTATTTTTTTCCATGCGCATACTTGTATACATGTCCTGTCGCGGGAATCGAACCCGACGCCTCCGGTCTATGAGCCGACCTGCTCAACCGCCACACCACAAAGGCCGTATTTGTGGCTGCTTGATAATCCTCATCCATTTTGTAATTCAGCGAGTTGCAAATACCTACGGACAAAAGTTTCTATCAGCTAACACTGGACTGGAAGCTGAGCTCCGGATGGTCCGATGACAAGGTTCGATAAGCCACGGTCGGCCGCGCAGACCTTGATATACTGGTGAAGTTTGGCAAAGTACGATTAGCTTAGGTATATAAAACTCGCGGAACATAATAATGTGCTTATAAAGCATTCTTTATTGCATAAATACATAACTATTATATAACCCTTATTACTAAACTAAACAAGACCTAAAATACTAAACTGAACTAACATATTTACTTTACAAAAAACGTAAAAACATATAAAACTTTAATTGCCTTCATGTCATACTGCCTATTGATTAGATAAAATGTTTTCCAGTTATCTTATTTAAAGGCCACTACTAAACCGATTTTGACGAAATTTATTCGGGTCCAATCTGAAAATATATCAATGCAAATAAAAATATAATTATTCTAATTGGTACATAACACAAACACACAAACTACATAATTGAGAATCTCCTCTTTTGTTTAATCTGTTGAAAATCGTCAATATGCAATACGTTTTAGTTTTGATTAAATAAAGTGTGAGTAGCTCGGTCATGAACTATAGATAAATCTACTTTAGTGATAAGACCGCCCATTGTGCTTATCCATTATAGTAGGTACTCTAATAATATTAAGGTTTTATTTCACGTTGGTTTGAGCAATAAAGAGTTTTTATATTCTATTATATTCTAAAATAAGGTCAAGAGTCACGAAGTTCAATGTATATAGATATATGAGATATGATGGTTGAGCGTGGACATAAAGGTTAGTTTAAAATTTGTGTCCGATTGGAGTGATAATAATTGAGTCCATTTTAATGCTTAGAAAAAGCTTGCCTTAATAGTGCAAAGAAAAACTCAGTGTTAGCTACAACAGTCTTTCGAGCTGTAGCGGTTCCGTTTTAGGACCGAACCGAGCTCTTGTTTCTCTTTGTAAAAGTGCTAGCGCACTTTTTGAAGTCTAGATTTTTTGTTGTGCTGAAAACCTAAACCTAGAACAATTCAGCACAACGACAAAAAAATCTAGATTTCAAAAAGTACGGGGCTAACTTCGTACACTAAAAATAGCCTATTTGCAATGCATTTTTGACTTTCTTGGGAATCTATATCTCTCCCAAACTTAATTTTGGCTTGTCTACTGAGTCCATGGCAAAGATTGCTGCTAGAAAACTAGCTGTCCTGTCTAAAGTCAAGCGTTATTTTACTTCACACAACTACTGAACTTATACCAAACGCAAGAACGGTTTTGCATGGTAGTCACTTGTGGGATGATTTATCAAAGTACCAACTGGCAGCCCTGGATTCCATAGAGAAGAATGCCAAAAGAATGGTTAGCGATGAATTACAAAATATCATCTAAAATAAAAAAAAAAAAAATATACAAGACTAAAAATATTGACCGACCGGTTCCTTCTTACATCGCATCTGGGATGTAAGAAGCAATCAAACAATGAATACATCAACAATCATCATCCAATCCTCACCATCACCATCGTGATCATCATTATCATTATCATTTAAGAGTTTTATCCATCCATCTATAGAAGTGGACTATAATACAGGCCGATGATAATGATGATGAATCATTATTATCATCATCATCATCGGCCTGTATTATAGTCCACTTCTAGATAGATAAAACTCTTTATTAAAACACATTACGGAACAATTGACCAGCACAAATTTAAAAATTAAGTGTCGCCCCAGAGAACCCGTCTTAGCTTTTTATCATCGTAACATGCCAAAGAATCAAGAAAAATTGTATACCATGTGAAATGCTAATGGCTAGTATAATGTGCGTGGGGTTTAGAAATATTTCACTTTTTTTTAATAGTATTCTTTTACTCTATGAATAAGTTTTGTTTTAGTATTGAAAAACCGTACTTGTCAGTTAAAAATATTGTTGATATCATCCATTCGAGCTTCACCCTTCCCGCAACGGCCTTGATCTCATTCGATTCCGCTGTCGGGCACTTTGGTAAATGAAAAAGTGGGTGAAAACGCGACTGTAGTAGCTGGTAACACTTTTTCTTCGTTTCAAAGGTGATATCTTGACAAGATATGAGGTAAGGTATACCTTATTGCTATAGCAGTAGTTATCTATTTTAATTCATAAATTAGTCGAGATTGAGCAACTAATTTTTTCAGTCGTTTTGATTCTCGACTTATTAGATAAAATAGAATTTATTCTTAGATAGAAAAAAAAAGAAAGGAAAGAAAATATTTATAATAATTAACAAACGAAAAGCGTAAAAAAGGACTTGAGACTTATATGGTTATCTCATGGATGCCATTGTCAGAACTGGACCAAATTGAAATGGGACCACGGGAAGCACCAGCTTTCAAATAAAAAAAGAATCATCAAAATCGATTCACACAGTCGAAAGTTCTAAGCTAACAAACATTTAAAAAAATACAGTTGAATTGGGAACCTCCACCTTTTTTAAAGTCAGTTGAAAATCTACACCTTAATCGTATCCATTAATTAAATAGTTAAATGTTAAATGATTCAAAACGATTTCACTCCCCAACTCACGTTTCCGAAACAAAAAAAAACTAAAAACAAAATTACAATTATTGATTTAATTTTTTTATTTAATTATTGATTATTTATTAAAAATTTATTGAAAACCCCAAAAACAATAATTTTTCACTGCAACTTATATGGGTATCGCTTAACATCAGCTGGACGATCACGTAACTCGTATTGCAATCGATAGAAAGACAAATTTGTATGGATTTGACAGTTTGAATACGCAGTTTATGTGCATAGTTACTATGGAAATTTCTCCTGTTGCATTTCAATCAGTTTGAACAGGTGAACTTTGTCACGTCATTCGTTAACATAAAAACGATTCTAACCAAAAATTCGTGATGATGTAACTTTGTGAAGTGTCAGTGATGAAAGGAATAGATGTGTTCGGTATGGCATCGCAGAGCTGTCGACGCGTTGCTCAACTGTGTGCTCATGAGGCGGTTGAAGGCAGCTGTTAGGAAGTGGCGGAGCATGCGCCTCTTCCGCAAGAAAGATGGTGAGAAATAATTTTGTAAGATGAATAACGGCTAAACTCACGTCAATTCAAAGTTGAAATTACCCTGATCTGCCGGGCGATTACGTAACTCGATTGCAACACAAAAACACAAATTTGCATGGATTTGACAGTTTGAATACGCAGTTTATGTGCATAGTTTTTTTTGGTATGGCTCCACACTTTTGTGTATTTAGCCAGTGTCAAGCAATTGATAATCTCTCGAGTTAATTAATATATAATGTATATAGTATGTCAAGTCAAGTCACAGTCCAAGTCATCAAATCAAGTCATAGTCTCTAGTCAAGTCATACTCTTAGTAAAGCGGTGGCAACTTTACCAGAAGCTTCTATGGAGTTTTGGAAACAACACGAAAAGAAACGTTTCACCATCATTATACCACTTTCCCACACTCATGCATGTAATCCAGCGCTTAACGAATAAAATGCCACCAATTTTATGCACTAAAACTGAATATAATACAAGATTTGGAAAATAATACAATGCGGTGACGCGATCTTTTTCGTTTTCGCGCCAAAACTCATGTGCATAGTAACTATGGAAATTTCTCTTGTTGCACTGCAATCTTAGGTCCGTATTACAGAACGGTACAGTAATTGATCACTTTATGAATGAAATCTCTGCTGGAGCTCCGATTGTTGACTGAGCATTGTTCTGAAATACGGAGCTAAGTTTCGTGATCACCTCCCAGGTTTCGGACATATTCGATGTCCTTCTTCTGGGAGCCAGTTACTAACGCAAGCCGCGGCGGCTTTCATCGACGAGCCAATCGGCGAGCGTCAGCACGTAACGAAATAAACGTTAAAGATATACTTTTCTTTGGCTTGGAAAATTTTGCCGTTGTATTGGACTGACCTTGTAGCGCAGTTGGTAGTAGCTCTGACTTTTGTACTATAGGTTGTAGGTTCGGTTCAGGGCTAACGTTTGGGTGGTGAACATGGATGTTTGTTTTCTATCGTGGTGTTATATTGTATTCTATGTATGTATTTACAAACAAAAAGTATCTAAGTATTCTATCAGTTATCTGGTTCCCATAGTACAAGCTTTGCTTAGTTTGGGGCTAGGCGCTGTGTAAAATATTCACAAATATTTATTTATTTTTTATCTATATGACATCTCAGTTGGTAGTGGTACGAAGTAATATAAATTATTCTGTAGTAGATGCGCCAAAGCCGTACAAATAATTTAGTGGCTGTACTGTTGTAGAATCTATGCAAAAAATCAAAAAATGATAAAGCAACGTTATGGCCAACGGAGAAGGTTCGATTCCCGCGGCAGGATAATTATTTGTTCACAAAAAAAAAGCGCGAATACTTGTTCTGTGTCTGGGTATTGTGGGACCATGGTCCTCGTAGTTCCTGGGTCCCTAGACACAGGGTATCCTAGTTAGGGTAGATTAGGATCTATGTATGTGATGGTTGGGCGTTATTATTATTATAACAAACAATATAATAATTCGCGATAATTCCAATTTACTAGGTGGTAGGACTTTGTTGCAAAGTTCGTCTAGGTAGGTACCACCGCTTTGCCAGTTATTCTGCCGCCAAGCAGTAGTGTGCAAGCACTACTGTGTTCCGGTTTGAAGGGCACTGTAGCTAGTGAAATTACTGGGCAATTGAGACTTTATGATCTGATATCACAGTTGAGTAATCTTATTACTAGACTGTGCTGATGTCTCAGAATGATGTGCGCAGTGCAGTGTCGCGCGAAACTCTGTGTTTTAGTTCTGAGTGACACTGTTTTGATATGGGCGGCCGTGGCGCTTAACACCAGGCGAACGACTAGCTCGTCACATCATTCACTAACATAAAAAAAGCTCTTCTATTTTTGCAGACTACACGCGTGATTTTTTGAAAGCGCTAGCTTCAGAGTGAGAATTCTATTGTATAAAATCCCAAATTACTTAAACTTAATTTGACAGTTCTTGTATAAATTTATTTAGGCTCAATTTACTCGTACATTGTCGCAGAACGGAACGGAAATGTACAAAGCATAATGAACCTTATGTCTATTGGGTAACGGTAAAAAATACGCGTCGAGTTTTAGCACATTCTCGTAAATTCTGCTTTGTAGTTTGTACGTTACACAATTGATATAAAGTTTATTATGTTATGTGCAATTCTGTTTACCTCCATTCCGTTAGCAATGCAAATTGAGCTTTATATTCTGGTTGTTTGTCCCCAGATTTACAAATGACCCGTCAAGCATCAAACGAGCCTGTGCCGTCAACTTCAGGAACACCTGCGCACCATCCTCGACCGCCGCCAGCAGAACTATTGCAATTGGTAATTATATAAATAAAATAAATAAATAAATATCTGTGGACATTTCACACAGCGTCATCTAGTCCCAAACTAAGCAAAGCTTGTACTATGGGAACCAGATAACTGATACAATACTTAGATACTTTATGTTTGTAAATACATACATAGAATACAATATAACACCCAGACACAGAACAAGCATCGATGTTCATAACACAAATGTTTGTCCTGGGTGGGGATCGAACCCACAAGCCACAGTCCAGAAGGCAGGGTTACTACCAACTGAGCTATCGGGCCAGTCACTGAGCTATCGGGCCAGTCACTGAGCTATCGGGCCAGTCACTGAGCTATCGAGCCAGGAAGGTACAGGAGTATAGGTAGAGTACAAGAGTGAGTGTGGCTTAGCAGTGGCTCTCAAACTTACAAATCATTACTTCAAACCCCGCTCGGGATTAAAAAAATGTACGGGGCACACTGAAAAAAAATTAACCAAACTGTGTCGGTAATTTCATTGATAACAACAATTTGGCGAGGTCCAACTACAGTTAGTTGATATAACAAAACTGGTTTAATGTATAAGCCAACGATTTTACAAGAGATACAACTGCTTTTGGTTAGGTATTACTCAATTTATGTAGTCACTTTTTTAAAGTTACAAGTAAACGAAAGTTAAGTTACATATAAGGATGTTTTTTTTCAGTGCAGTCTGGGGACTGCCGATAGAAGTGAAAATTAAGTAACTTGTGACATATAGCTCATGGGAAGCGTGCGGTGACGATGATGAGTGTTTGAGGCTTTTTGCTCACCCAAAAAGTACAAATATTAGTTAATGAAAATCGTTTGAAGACGATGGCGGGAGTTCCATGATTTTCATTTACTTAAAAAGTGCTCAACGCGCCTTAATAAATTTTTACTTCATAAATATGAAGACTTCGAACGCAGCTGATTTTGAAGCTCCGGTTTCTTACACGGCCGGAGAGTGACGGAAAATATCGCATGAAAACCGACATGTTCAAGAATCACAAAACTCAACCGCATTGCGTCACCACAAACTGCATTTGATCAGCTGGATTGTGGCTTTTTTATAGGATTGTAATGATTTGATCAGTTATTTCCCTTTATCATCTCCGGGTTTTGTAAAAACTGGCAAGCAGAGTTTTCTTGAATGCGTGTGGTGGTGGGAAGAATAGGTAATGCTGAACAGCAAAAAAAAGAGTGTGCTTTAGACCACACTACTAAAGCTAAACTTTTTCAGCCTTATTAATAAACACGAACTAGCTTTAGACACCATCTTTTGTCTCTTTCGATCCAGCTAAATATTCCAGTAGCAAAAAAGGACAAAAGCTGAAGGAACTAATCCAAGACTAATACCCGTTTACTAATAAGGCTGTTTTAGTTTAGCTCCATCTATCGGCCGGTATATCTTTGTTTTTGTTTTGTTTAATGTCGCTATCTTGACAATTGTCATTTCACCGGAAATTTAGCTATATTATGTTGACAATCAATCAAGCGTTATTATATTAGTTTTACTTCAAAAATCCTAGATATTATTCTGCTCAGAAATCTTGCAATATTTTCCTGCATTGGTGTTGAAATAGGTAACTGCAAATAAAATCAATACACTGGATATGGTGTCAGCATTATTCATCGGCACCGTAGCTTTAAATTTCAGATTATTAATAGCATGTGTTACAAGTACACTTTGCTCAAATAACATTGGTAGGCGCAAATGAATAATCTAAAATTATATCTCTTGGGTCTGCATTGTCTCCCAGTGTCCCTACTCTTATTGAATGCATTATTTGCATAAACTCCTTAGTAGTGTAGTAGATCGACCTTTCTTGCCATGCGAATTTCGACTTACCCTTACCTTTCCATTCAGTATTAAATTGTACGATATTAGAATTGCTTCGTAAGATATTCAACATCTATCTGTAACTTTATGTCCGAAGTGAGTTGGAAATAGAATTGCAGTTTCGCGTATCACTTTGAACAACTTGTAGGTAGTTATTAACAGCAGAAACTTTGTCGGGTTCTCGTACATAGTTAGGTTAATAAATTGTGAACATTCTTGACTTTTTATAGTGTTTATATGTATAAAAAGACTATGGCACTTAGGTTTTATTAAGAAAAAAATCAATCTAGTGGATGTTGGTGGCTAGAGATGCCTAACATTGTAAAGTATGTGCCGTAATTATCATAAAAAATAACTTGCCATATTGTTATAAGAAGATTCTGATTCCTGGAAGACTCAAATTCTTAGTGCAGTAATAATAATAATAATGATGACGCCCAACGATCACATACATAGATCCTTGACCCTAACTGGGATTTTCTGACACACAGGAACTACGAGGACCATGGTCCCACAGCATCCAGACACAGAACAAGTATTTGCGCTTTTTTTCTGTGTACAAAACTTCCTTCTGCCACGGGAATCGAACTCGCCACCAAGTTATGAGCCAACCTGCTCAACCACCACACCACAGAGGCTGTCTGCTACCGCAGAAGCACCACAGAGTGCAATATCTAATAATTTTCTTTTATTGAACATGTTATAAAATAAAGATGAATTATCGAGTTTAATGAATAGGTCATCATTGGAATTTTATTGCTGGGTATTAAAGTTTAAAATTACATCATCACATCACGATCTGGAAGACATAACATATGTTTCTTCCATAAAACTCGCTATGAGTGCTACTATAAGACCTGGGGGCGTTCTTATTCTTAAGCCACACTAGAACTAAATACAACCTTTGCGTTTTCTAGGAGCCAGATGAGGGCCAGCGGTTGAGAGAACAGCACCTACGAAAATACGCCTTCTTTCAATTAAGAATACACCTGAAAAGGGGCCAGAATCTAGTAGCTATGGATAAAAACGGTACGTTCGACAATACCAAACAATCACGACTATTGCAGACATCGAATGCCGATTTTTAATGGGTGAAGTGAAAATTGTATAGATATTCTGGTTTGTTTTAATGTTTTCTACATCTTCCATCTCTTTTTATCTTCAGTCATATTTTTCCTTTTCTATAATACTATACCTAGTGGACCAAACCACGCTATGTATGACAATTGGTCAAAAATTTAAATCGTTATGGTCGATATTCCTCGATAAATACAAATATTTTCTCTTATTTGGTAAATTCGAATAATAATAGTAATAATGATAATAATAACGCCCAACGATCACATACATAGGACCCTGGACTAAGATTCCCTGTGTCTAGGGACTCAGGAACTACGAAGACCATGGTCCCACAACACCCAGACTCAGAACAAGTATTTTCCGCTTTCATGGAATAACCTTTTTGAGCTGTCTTATCGTTGGCATCCTTCTACCTTTTTTAAAATATTTCTGATCATAATTCATGCGAATTATATATGACCTTTCATTTGTTTTTCCAAGATCAAAAAAGATACCTTCAAGATGAAAAGAGATACCTATAGGTTGTTTGACCGTTCTGGATAAATTAAGAGTGGCCAAATCAGTCCTTGGGGTTTTTGGCGGGAAAGCGAAAAAGATGCTTCACCGCATTGTATTATTTTACAAAACTAATGTTATTTTCAGTGTTAGTGCATAAAATTGGTGGCATTATATTCGTTAAGTGCTGGATCACAGGCGTGAGTGTGGGAAAATGGTATAATGATGGTGAAACGTTTCTTTTCGTGTAGTTTCCAAAACTCCATAGAAGCTTCAAGTAAAGTTGCCACCACTTTACTAGGAGTATGACTTTGACTAGACTATGACTTGAATATGACTTAACTTGATGACTTCGACTGTGACTTGACACATATTTGCGTGAAATATCATTAACTTGTAAATTATCAATTACTTGACACTGGATAAATACACAAAAGAGTGGAAACAAAACATAAAAAAAATCAGTCATTGAACGTTCCCTGTGGTAATTTTTATGCATCAGTTTTAACTTCACCAACTGTTTATCGGCCGCCCAGTAATTCCAACTTGTCTGCGATAGTTTTCACGCACCTCACTGAACACTGACACAACACCGATTAATTTAAATCACGTAGACTTAGAAGCTCAACTTTGCAAGAAAGTTCGAATCGGAAAAGCTTTTAGAGTTTTCTTCGAAAGTCTGTTAAGTACTTATACAATTTTTGTGACAGTATTTTGAGTTTTAATAACCTATTTATTTATCTTCTAAAAATATTTCTGGAATAAAATATGTATCTTAGAAATGCTGTAATGAAAACGAATACTTTAACTCATTACACAACAAATACTAAAGTAAGTAATACCAAATTGACAATTAAACTAATTTTGGATAAGGTTCAAGCCATTAGTCTAAACTGCATTTTTTTAAAGTCCAAATTGTTTATTATATCTTAATTTATAAGTAACTTTTATACCAGTAACAAAAATTGTAACTATGCGGCAAAAAGATTTTTTTTTTATGTTAATAAAAATTATAATAATTATTATTATATTCATGCAGGAATGGTGTTACTTTATGAATATCTCTCTGTCTCTCGGTTTCTCTATCTTTTTCTCTCTTTCTCACTATCTCTATTTCTAATTTGGACATTATTTGACCCAGAAGTAAGATCGAAATATAACACCCAACGATCACATACGTAAATCTTGGACCCTAACTAGAATTCTCTGTATCTACGGACTCAGGAACCACTTAGACCATGCTCCCACAGTACCCAGACGCGAAGCAAGTATTAGCACTTTTGTTTTTTGTGCACAAACACTCGTCCTGTAGCGGGAATCGAACCAGCTTTCGTGTTATTATTCGACAACAACCACACCACTGGCTGTCAAGGAATGTGAGAAAAGTGTGCATTTTCTGCTTTAGTAACACACACTAACAGTCTTAATATACATCAAGGTTTCGACACTTTATTCCACACTTCACAGTACACATACACTTTACACCCAACCAAATTGTTTTCAACTTTTTTGCATGTTATTTTTGGTTTCCAATAATTTCACGCTTATAGCTTACCTATACCTATTACCACAGATTGGAAAATAGTTACTCCTCAATTAAGTAGTACATACTTTTACTTACTTAGTTATCTAGTCTTAAGTTTCACCATAATATATTTCTAGGTCAAACTTTATAGTATTTTATAATCTGTGATTTTACTGACTTATATAACAGTCGTTAGGGTAGTGTACCCTGGGGCGATATGGCTGGACTGCAAACGTGAACTTCTCGCACCGGTACGGCGGATGTCGGCTCACCGGGGGTTTTTTAGTGGGTTCGAGTCCCACATACCCCCTGTGAAGAGTGAGGAAATTTACCCCTCAAAATAAGTGGACCCTGTTTACATTAATATGCCATCTATAAATATAAAATTCAAAGTCCTGACTGACTGACTGAAATATCAAGGCACAGCCTAAACCGCTGGTCCTAGAGATTTGAAATTTGGAGGGTGTGTTCTTTGTAAGCTGTAGGTATCCACTAAGAAAGGGGTTTTCGAAATTCCATCCCTAAGAGGGTGAAATGGATGATTGAATTATCTATGGAAAAAAATCTTCTTTTCCTATAGACCACAAGGGCGCAGCCGTGGGCAGAAGCTAGACTGTACTAAAGTTTGTAAGTTCGTACTTATTTCTGTTTGGCGTATCCGAATGCATTACAGTATAGATATGTGGTAGAGGGATAAGTGCGAAATTAAGAGCTGTAAATTTTTAGTAAAGACGGGCATAAGAAAAGTTATTTTATTTATTACAAGACAATTTAAGATACGCCAATAATATCTTTTCATTAATTTTTTTATTTATTGGTTACTGGATCAAACTATTTCATTTTGGAAAGAATAATATTTTAAAAAACCCTAAATAGAGATCAAAATATAGTAGGTAAAATGAGGTTATGAAAATTACTAAAATTACTTATTAATTTATATGTTTTAAGGAATCTAAGCTCATGCAGTGTGCACCTTGTTAAAAAAATGAGGCTCAGCGGTAGTCTGTACGGCTTATAAATGGACATCCTGGTTTGAGCCCCACTTTGCCCTGCACAAATGACTTTTCAAGTTACGTGTGGAGTTTGCACTCGCTCTTACAACGTTGAAGGAAAATAACGTGTAGAATGTTCAAGAATCTTCTCTCTCTCTCTTTTTCTTCCTCTCTATCTCTCTCTGTGAGAAAAGGCCCGTAGGCGTGTCAGGTAGTCTACAATACAATGGCAAATGGCAGATTGCAAATCTTAACTCAAAGTTATACCTTGCTAAACAAACTTCATAAACTCTCTAAAGAGCTACACAAAATGATGCCGCAATACCACAGACCTTCAAATCGGAAGGCATTGTTAAAGTTTATGACCGTAACCACCCAGAAGCAGATTTATAGACCAAAGGTCGGCTAAATGGGTTAGTTACCCACCTAGCTGAAACGGGAACTTGAAAGGGAATTAAATAATGGCGGAGAAATATTTTAAGTACAACGAATAAAAAAGAAAAAATACAACTTGGAATCTTATTTGATTTTTTTTTCTGTTTTGGGTGAAGTTAATATTTGATAATACCATAAAAACAACCTTAATTAATTAAATATACAGGAGTGTCGATTCTGTGTCGCATTCTCTAAAACTAAAGTAAACTTAAAATATGGTGGCACTTTTCTGATAAAGGGGAAATGAAAAAGACGGAGATATGTTAAATTAGTTTAGCTTTAGAGTATGCGACACAGAATCGACACCAGGGTTAACTTAAGTACTACTATTTACCTTCTATTGTTGTTGTTTGTGCAATAAAGATTTTTCTATTCTATTCTATACACATTACCTACATAATAATATGCCAAAATTTCTCACCGCAATATCTTCAATCAAGTTTGATGTGTGTGATGCTATCATTCTACGTGACATTGGCATAATTGTGGTTACTTCTCCACAAAGGCCACATCCATCAAGAGTTGAAGTTAATAATTTATTGCAAAGAAGCTAATTTTAGCATTTTTATACTGGCAGGCCACGGTACCTCGGCCCTACATTCAAAACCATATTGAACATGCCATCTTGAAAAAAAACGAGGAATTATATTAAAGTGAGATTGAGTGTATTTATATGAATAACTAGCTTCTGCCCGCGGTTTCGCCCGGGTTGAAACGTATGGCATATTTTTCTTAGAATTTATCCACCCGTTCACCTTCTTAAGGGTGGAATTTCGAAAAACCCTTTCTTAGTGGATGAAATGAAAAAATGAAATGAAAATTTATTGGCAAAAAAATAGTCGAAACAATCACAAAGGGGTGGAGCACCTGTTTCCCGTACTAGGCTCAAGACCCGTGACACAGGAAACAGGACATCTTATACTATACACTTACAATTTGCAAAAAATACACCCCCCAAATTTGAAGTCTCCAGGACCAGAGGTTTAGGCTGTGCGTCAGTCAGTCAGTCAGGACTTTGAATTTTATATGTATAGATATAACCACGTTAAAATTACCAGAATATCTTTCTCAAATTTAAATTAATATATTTATAGCGTTCCTCTAATCTTCGGTAGTTCCATTCCTAGTTAGTAGTAGAAAAATTCCCTTTAGTACCTACCCTTTTAAGCCCCAATAACTCCATAGTAACCGTCTATTAGTGCCGCTCTTTTTGTTTATTTTCGCTTCTTCTAACTTGATCCTATGGGCTCGAACGCCAGGTCTGTTATCAGGCACCAGCGACCCGTACGTGAAGTTCAAGGCTGGAGGCAGGCTGCTCCACAAGTCGAGGATAGTCTACAGAGACCTGAATCCGGTGTGGGATGAGTGCTTCACAGTGCCTATTGAAGATCCTTTCCAGCCAGTACAGATTAAGGTGAATAATTAACTTACATACTTCATCATCATCACCAGCAGCCAGCATCATATTTTACCTCCCCACAAAGCGCCACAATGAGCAAATAAACTTCCCGCGGATCCATATATCCTACGCAACCTCATATTTATATTGTAGTCGACACCCATTGACGACGGCCACCAAATTTACTTTTAGTTTGTTTTTCAGAAGTATTACTAGGTGGTAGGACTTTTCTCCAAAGTTCGTCTTGGTAGGTACCACCACTTTGCCAGTTATTCTGCCAAATGCAGTAGTGCGCAAGCACTGCTGTGTTCTGGTTTGTAGGGCACTGTAGCTAGTGAAATTACTGGACAAATGAGACTTTATGACCTGATCTCACAATCTAGTAATGATGACGTGCGCAGTGCAGTGTCACGCGTAACTCTATACTTTAGAGTTCCGAGTGACACTGCAACTGATATGGGCAGCCGTGTCGCTTAACATCAGGCGAACGGTTAGCTCGTCACGTCATTCCATTACATAAAAAAAAATTAAGACTAGATATTACTTGATCACTATCATATTTAAGATAAACTTCCTCGAAGTCACGCTTGAGAATTGAATTTGTGAAATAATTTAAGTGGTTGAATTGCACTGCTACTTTTAATGGATAACCGTGACGCTTATCGTCCAAACGACATAGCTCACAAAAAAAGAAATGGATTCGAGAATGGTCCTATATTTTCAAGTATAATTTCTAAACAGATTATTTTTTAATGTAAAGGAAAAAATCAACACGAGCTGGATAAGAGCTCGCATCCAACCGACTCTAAAGACTGGATATGCGTTACTTAAGCTACCGTGACAAGTGAGTGAGTGGGTGAATGCGTGAAATGGTCAGTGAGTTACGCTAAACATGTGATACTGCTATACAAATCATAAATATATATAATTTCCAAAAACATACCTTGCATACTATAGTATGCATACAGATAATTATGCATGTGTTGTGTATAACCGGGGAATAAAAAGGTTCACTAGTTTTCGAATTGATTCATTTAAAGTGAAACCTAGCACATGCTACCTTTCCAGACTGCGTCACAGAACACACATAGAAAATTATGTCAGAATTTTACATTGTATCACAGAGTACGTGGCTATACGTAGATCTGCACATAGCCAGGATATGAATAGAATTGAATGAAACCTCAAGCGGCCGGGCTTATGAATTATGTATTTGGTCGATGGGCGCACATTTTTACTGAAGTAGGTAGCGTCGGGTGAGATAATATTAACATCTACTTACATGAATTATGGATAATATTATGGAGCCGTAAGCCTATTACTTACACAGGGCGAATTAGGTTACGCGTTAAAGGCGCAAAATAAATTACCCTAAATGGCGGTTTTTTGCCAGGAAACGGGCAACACCATTTTCCTCGGTACATTAAAATGTTCTGCGATCACCAAAACACCTGCTAAGCGTGGTGATTATGGCTAATCCCCTCTATGATATATCCTAAGTGGCGCCTTTTTTGGGGGAGGGCAGGGGACTTCTTACGGCTGGTGATGTGTGCATAAAACTGATGGTGGCTTTGTTGGGATCGAGGCTGGGCTTTTGTACCTTGTTTTGTGTTTAAGTGCAAGAAGGTTGAAATCGCAAAATAAGCAATTCATATAACTTGTAGAATTAACAACCGTTGATGGTCCATTGTTAATTTAAATTTTAAATGTAGAGGAAAAGTTTTAATCATGAGCGGGATTTGAACCTGCATCTTTCCGTCCGTAAAGCCGGGACGTGCTTTCCCTAACTGTCGTGACAATAGTGATTTCATGTCCAAAACTCTCCAACTTTTACAACTAACTTATATTTAGGGTTGCCAGCGCTATCAATTCAGATTCAGAGATTCTTGAGTCACCTGAGCCTTCACCAAACTGCTGGACTGGATTACTTAAATAAATTACACAAAATTAGGTCTTTTTAACTGAACAATGTAATAAACTTAAAAACCACAGTAAATTTTATTTCTTTGGTAAGAGAAAGGCATAGCGTTGCGTAATAGCGAACAAGAAAGCGACGTTCTTAGGTAATTTTCATGTATTTTTCTATGTTCTTGATCTGTTACAAAATAAATTTTCTTTCTTTCTTCTTTCTTTCTTTCTTTCTAATAAAATAAAGGACCTACCTGAATGGTACCAAGTGGTGATTGGAGAAATTCCATGAGCTTTGTAAAAAAATAAGATTAACTAAATCTTAAGTTAGTGAACCTAAAGTTGTATAACTAGTCCCATTGAGAAAACAAATTAATTAGATGGAAGGAGGACCAAGATTAAGGAAACTTATATCAAACAATTCTGGTTTGGGCAGAGTACTGTGTCAGTCATTACGGGTCTGACTCGAGATTGAGGATTGATTTTGAATCACACAAATATTAAAAAGGTGGAAGTTTGTATGTGTGTATGTTTGTTACTCCTTCACGTTCAAACGGCTGAATGGATTTGGATGAAATTCGGTACCAAGAAAGCTTATAAACTGGATTAACATATATGGTACATTTTATCCCGGAAAAGTGAAATTCTCCCGTGGAATGAGCAAATAATTGAAATACTTTTTATCTGCGGGTGAAACCACGGGGCGCAGCTAGTATACAATATGAATTAATGGTGAGACACTAACGATACTCGAGAACGTGATATGTGGCGAACATATATGAAGAAAAAAAATATACGCTACATTGCGCTAAAATATATAATATATCTTGTATAACATTTTTCAGTTACTCATTTGCCAGTTATTCTCAACCATTTTCTGCCATTACGAGATAAGGTAAAGACATCATTAGTACTGATTCAGGGAGAAATTCAAACTTGATGGTGCGAAACGGAATAAGTCGCACTCTACTCATTTAGGACCCTCTCAAGGGTGTAAAGAAGGTCTAAGCTCTTTTAATGCAATGACAAGTTTATTTTGTGAGACCCTCTTCGATCACTGTCAACTTAATATGCTGACTCACTTTCTTACCTGTGGTAGGTTCTACCTGAGAGGGATAAAGAACAACTTCCAGTTCTTGTATGTAAAAAGGTATAAATAAATAAATAACACCCAGCGAGATACATAAGTCTAGGGTTCTCTGGATCGAGGATCATTATGGTCCCATAATACCCAGACACAGAATAGGTATTTGTGCCTTTTTGTTGTCCATAAATACGTACTCTTTCACCTTAAGTTCACTGCAGGATTCAAACTAGCAACTTTGAGTTTATATGCCACTGCTCTTGCATCAAAATCTACAAAAGCTGGTCTTATATCTATTTAGATAAATAAATATAGTATTTTATATAACTTTTTTATGGTGAAATGCGATTGACAACAACTCACCTGGTGGTAAGTGACGAAGTTGTCTAAGGTGGAGCACGCTTGCCCATGAGATGCCCATTCACTCTTGGCTTACAAAGACCCACGTTATACCTGCCTGGTTATACCTGGCTGGTTATACCTGGCTGGTTATACCTGGCTGGTTATACCTGGCTGGTTATACCTAGCTGGTTATACCTGTCTGGTTATACCTGGCTGGTTATACCTGGCTGGTTATACCTGGCTGGTTATACCTGGCTGGTTATACCTGGCTGGTTATACCTGGCTGGTTATACCTGGCTGGTTATAACTGGCTGGTTATACCTGGCTGGTTATAACTGGCTGGTTATAACTGGCTTGTTAACTTGATTTATTTCTACATAACAGGTGTTTGACTACGACTGGGGTCTCCAGGATGACTTCATGGGCTCCTGCCACCTGGACCTGACGGCTCTGGAGTTGGGCAGGATTCAGGACCTGGTGCTTTGCCTCAAGGACCCGAACAAGCCTACCCAAGACATGGGCGAGATTGTCCTGAACGTGACCTTGTGGCCGAAGTCTCAGGAGGACAAAGAACAGGTACTTTATCATTACTAAAAGAATATTCATATTCATTTATTGATAACTAGCGGCCCGCCCCGGACATTTTTTCAGTTTTATTTTATCTGTACAATTTTTTTTCATAGGATCTGTGATCTGTACCATTACATATCACACTGGTGTCGATTCTGTGTCGCATTCTCTAAAACTAAAGTAAACTTCAAGTATGGCTGTACTCTTCTGATAAAGGGGAAATGAAAAAGACGGAAATATGTTAATTTCGTTTAGCTTTAGAGTATGCGACAGAATCGACACCACTATCACACTAATATTATAAAGGCGAAAGTTTGTATGTGCGTATGTATGTATGTGTGGATGTATGTATTTGGGGATGTATGTATGTTTGTTACTCTTTCATGCTCAAACGGCTGAATGGATTTCGATGAAATTCGGTACCAAGATAGCTTATACACTGGATTAACATATAGGCTACATTTTATCCTGGAAAAGATATTTTTTTCCGTGGGATAAGCAAATAATTAAAATACTTTTTATCCGCGAGTGAAACCGCGGTGCGCATCTAGTTTTATATACACCTTGGTCATATTTTGACGATTGTATAAACAATGAGGTTTCCAATATTTCACGCCATCACCCCAATACGTTCCCACTTCTATTGCAATAGATTACAAGACTCGAACACGGCTGCAAGGAAATTATTGACAGGCCTCTGTGCTGGGGTATGAGCAGGTCGGCTCATAACCTGGAGGCGGCGGGTTCGATTCCCGCGCCAGGACAAGTATTTGTGCACAGAAAAATATCTGCGTCTGGGTGTTGTGGAACAATGGTCTTCATAGTCCCTTGGTCCCTAGATACAGGATTCCCTGTTAGGGTCCAGGATCTATGTATGTGATCGTTGGGCGTTATTATTTATTGTTTATTTATTTATTAGGATCCGATAGAATGGGTATAATGCAAATTTAATTAACTACAAACGAATTGGAAAACATTAACATGCAAACAGGTAGGCAAGTACATATGTACGTATATTAGAAGCCTGAAGTTAATTGCCTACAGATAACGACTTTAAGTAGGAACTGTTAAGCAACCTGTGGTTAAACGTAGGTAGTTGAAATGGTTAATTACTTTTTGATGTGAAATGCGTATATATAATTAAGAATAAAATAGAAATTAGTTGTTTCGCTTAAATAAAAAAACGAGCGTGCTTTAGACCACACGATTAAAGTACAAGTTCTTTAGTTTAGCTCCATCTATCGGCCGGTTTAACTTTGTTTTTGCTTTGTTTAATATTTATGTCACCGCCTTTTTATCATCATATCATCGACCGCATTATCACTTACCATCATAAATAAAATATAAAATAAAATATTTTTTTGTGGATATTTCACACAGCGCCGTCTAGAGCCCTAAAGCAAGCAAAGCTTTTTGTTAGAAAAGAAAAAAGAAAAGAAAGAAGATCGTTATTATGTAACAGTATTTTATCATCTACCTTGTCAGAAGAAGCCTATAATCTGTATAAATTACTACAAAATTACCGTAGAATATATAGAACTGATTATGTTGTAAGCCGATTGGGCGATTTGGTCGCATAGCGACAAAGCCCTGTTCATTTTTTGTGTGTAATAAATCACACTAATATTATAATGGCGAAAGTTTGTATGTGTGTTTGTGTGTGTGTGTGTGTGTTTGTTACTCTTTCACGCTCAAACGGCTGAATGGATTTGGACGAAATTCGGTACCAAGATAGCTTATACACTGGATTAACATATAGGCTACATTTTATCCCGGAAAAGTAAAATTTTCCCATGGGATGAGCAAATAATTAAAATACTTTTTATCCGCGGGTAAAACCACGGGGCGTAACTAGTAAAAAATAAAAAAAGAATGTCGTTTTGTCATGGAACTAACTATAGTATAGAGTACTATAGAACTTTCTTAAGTTACTAACATATAAAAATATCAGATTTTTTACCTTCACTCTTGAACGTGCCTCCCCCATTAGGGAGGGAAGGGTTGCCATAATCCCTACACTTGTAATTATGTCTACATCTACTAATATGTGAAAGTAACACGTTTGTTTGTTGGTGTGACTTTGATACAGCTGTTTTTATTTCGGACAGACAGGCAGACATCGAAGGCTTAATAATCGTCCCGTTTTTACCCTTTGGTTACGGATCCAAAAAATTTGATAATACTATGTAATAATAGGTCTTTACCTATGAAATTGCCGTATTGCAGTACAGACTTTTTCAATCAAAAAAAAGTTTTGATTGGCTATGAATTCTAAATTCAAATTAATTTTGTTTTAAAAATATGACATTCTATTTACAATATAAGTCTTTTGTTTATTGATTAGCGTTGTATTTTCATTACATTTCAACATTTTTCCTCATAATGGATACTTTGAAATTTCGTGTAATTATGGAATATGAGTTCCGTCGTGGCACCAATGCGGCACAAACGACACGTAACATCAACGACGTTTACGGAGAGAACTGTACAAACGAACGTACAACCCGTTATTGGTTTGCTCGGTTCCGTTCTGGGAATTTTGACTTGAAAAATGAACCTCGTGGTCGTCCGGAAACTTTGGTCAACAATGATGAATTAAAGGCGATTGTGGAAGCTGATGAATCTCAATCTACAGCTGAGCTGGCAGCAGTTTTTGATGTTAGCATCAAAACAATATTGGTCCATTTGCGACAGATTGGCAAGATAAAAAAGCTTGATAGATGGGTGCCCCACGAACTTGAACGATCGCCAGCGCAACGTACGCGTCGAGACTTGCCTTGCGCTGCTTAACAGGCACAGAAATGAAGGAATTTTGAACCGAATTGTTACGTGCGACGAAAAATGGATTCTTTTTGACATTAAGCAGAAAGGTAAATATATTAAAGGTAAGTATATTATTAGTGGACATTTTACACAGCGCCATCTAGCTCCAACCAAGCAAAGCTTGTACTATGAGCACTAGATAGCTGATACAATACTTACACACTTTTTTTTTGTAAATATATACATATAATACAATATAACACACAGTCACAAAACTAATATCAATGTTCATCACACAAATGTTTATTCTGGGAATCGAACCTACAACCTACAGCTGTCATGTGTCACAATAATTTTATCATAGTCTAACCAACAATGAGTTTGGACTCAACAATCAAATTTCCAATATTGTCAGGGTATTCCCGACTACTATGACGTCATACGGTCACATACAACAAGATTACAATTTCAATTGTGTCTTGTGATAGTGATAAAATTACAAGTACAATTCTCAATTGAAGGGTTGAGAATAAAAAGGGTTTAACTGTCAAATTGATAGTTACAAGAAAATTGACTTTAAACTTCAACTGCTTCATTTTAATGTAGAGTGCTTATAAGATAAATAGAAAAGGTTAATGTAAGTTTCAGTTGCTTGAAAATGTATTAATTCTATTAAAATACTAAATATAGTACTTATTCATACAATTACTGTAAAAATATAATATGATAAAATAATTGAAGGGGTGAGAATAAAAAGGGATTAACTGATTTTTTTCACAAAATTACTTATGGGTATCGTTGGATTCAGCGTGAAATTATGTACAATAATACTTTCTCAAAATACCGAAATGAGGCTTAAATCTCGAGATTTTGAGTCTAAAAACGGTTTATCTGTCACAAGAATACAGTTCGCTTAGCATAAAAACATTATTATATTTATTTTATTATAATACATTTTTACAGTAATTGTATGAATCAGTACTATATTTAGTATTTTAAAATAGAATTAAAACATTTCAAGCAACTGAAACTTACAGAAACCTTTTCTATTACCTTATAAGCACTCACATTAAAATGACACCGTTGAAGTTTAAAGTCAATTTTCTCGAAACTGTCAATTTGACAGTTAAACCCTTTTTATTCTAAAACCTACAATTATAATACTGTATTTATGCTAAGTGAACTGTATTCCTGTGACAGATAAACCGTTTTTAGACTCAAAACCTCGAGATTTAAGCCTCATTTCGGTATTTTGAGAATGTATTATTGTAGATAATTTCACGTTGAATCCAAAGATACCCTTAAGTCATTTTGTAAAAAAAACAGTTAAACCCTTTTTGTTCTCACCCCTTCAATTGTGTTCGTGATAAATTACAAGTGAATACACGTACCGTCCTTGATGAACGAAACCGGTCATAATATGGGTATAATAAGTATACATGCAGTTCGGGTCCTGTCCCATAAATCGGTTTACTTGGGGGAATTGGCAATGTACGTTGCTTCCATATAGAGATCTTTTCTTTTCTTTCGAGGGTGGGGATATGCCCTCGCACTTCCTGCCACAGGGGGTATGTGGGACTCGAACCTACTAAAACCTTCCCGGGATCTGTCCGCCACCGAGATGGGGCAAGTTGAGGTCGCGCTAGCTTTCACCACCTTGCCCCGGCGGTAGGCCCATTCGGGTCTCAGCTCCAGTGGTTGAATAACCTTACACCTCGGTTACCCACCAGTTCCATATAGACACCAAGACCAATCGTTGCTAAGATGTTGAATAAAATAATTCACTCATGTCCCTCTTACTAATAAACATTGGGTGCAGAAGAATAGTTATTTTATGTTTTGTTTCTTTCTATCAAATTCAAAATAGGCACTAGCTGGTAGGACATTTTTGCATAGTTCGTCTAGGTAGGTACCACCACTTTGCCAGTTATTCTGCCGCCAAGCAGTACGTCAGCACTACTGTGTTCCGATTTGAAGGGCACTGTAGCTAGTGAAATTACTGAGCAAATCAGACTTCATGAGCTGATCTCACAGTCCAGTAATCTTATAACTAGATTGTGCTGATGTCTCAGGATGGCGTGCGCAGTGCAGTGTCACGTGAAACTATACTTTGTGACACTGCAACTGATATGGGCAGCCGTGTCGCTAATATCAGGCAAACGGTTAGCTCGTCACGTCGTACCCTAACATGAAAAAACGAGTGTGCTTTAGACCACACGACTGAAGTAAAACTTCCTTAGCACCATCTATCGGCCGGTATAACTTTGTTTTTGCTTTGTTTAATGTTAATGTCGCCATCTTAACAACTGTAAATCATTCATTATACCGGACATACCAACATAATAATATAATTTTTAACTTTGTTATGTTGACAATGGAGATCTACGTGAATCAATTTTCGTTCGAATCATTCGCTTTTTTTTGAACGGCCTAATATTGTTGTTCTTTACCGACCTTTACAGCGTCACCGGGCGGGAGGGTAGGCACTTAAGGCGCCCAGCCGTCAAAAGTGGGAGGTAATTAGTTCAAGGGCACCCCTGGGGTGCGGGCCTCGGCTTGGGCCGTTGCCGGGATAAGAGGATCGAGAAGACTACGTCCACTGGAAGAGTGGACCCTATTGAAAGTCGTTCTAGCTAATCTACAGGGGGTACGAGCCTACGGGGGGGTACGACCTACAGAGGGTACGGTCATTCCCCAGCTTATTCCTCAAGTCAAGCATGCGTAAAGAATTTTTACTTCAAAAATGTATGTAAGCCGACTTACGGGACAATAGCCTACTGCAATATAAAAATGTTAACCTCAATCCAGTTTGCGGCCGAACGCATCGACGCGCAAACGTGCGCTTTGTTACGCTCGTGCAAAAATACACGCGAAAATAAGCAAATAAAGTGATTGAGACCATGCATGCTTCTCGTAACTCCTGATAATAGTGCTTTTATTGGGATTTGTTCTAATTTTGTGTGTGTTTTAGTGTTACATTTTTGTTTTTGTGTTAGCGCTTTTCTGTTTGATTGTTAAGATATTCATGGTTAAATGTGTCGGGAGATACAACGCCGGTGCCGTACGGCTTAATACAGCCGCGTGGTTAAAACAATTTTAGATAGATAGATATATGAAACTTATTAACGAACTTCAAAAAATAAGCAAGTTCTCAATTCAACTGTATTTTTTTGTTACAACTTTCGACTTGGTGAACCGATTTTGATGATTTTTTTATTTGATAATGGAGAGATCATGAGCCTTTTATTGCAATGCAAAAGAATTTCCATACTAATTATGCATAAGCTGCGTATTCTAACTGTCAAATCCATACAAATTTGTGTTTCTATTGGTTGCAATCGAGTTCCATGATCGCCCGGTTGGTGCTTTCCTTGTGGACTCATTTCAATTTGGTCCTGGAATTAATTATCATAGAACTTTGATTGCATTACAATAACAGAAGTTTAATTCCAAATTTGAAAATTTCCGTAGTAACTAAACTGCGTATTGAATTCATTTTCTCATCATTTTTCTCTAAGGTCAGTGACCTTCGAAGTATTACGGAAACTAAAAACTGACTTACTGACTGACTTAGTTCCCACTTAATTAATTACCAAAACAATCATAGTGATTCATAAAATAGATTATCATGGGAGCTTCAGATTCGTAAAACCTAAGTACTTATACTACGTAAAAGATAACTTAATAAGTACTTATACTACTAGTACGTAAAAGATAATTTAATAAGTACTTATACTACTAGTACGTAAAAGATAACTTAATAAGTACTTATACTATAGTACGTAAAAGATAACTTAATAAGTACTTATACTACTAGTAGATAAAAGATAACTTAATAAGTACTTATACTACTAGTACGTAAAAGATAACTTGATAAGTACTTATACTATAGTACGTAAAAGATAACTTAATAAGTACTTATACTACTAGTACGTAAAAGACAACTTAATAATTGTATGAGTCTACGTAATTAATTTGACGGGGACGGAATTATTTTTGTCCTTTTTTGTTCAAATAACAAACATTTTCACACATCAACACAACACCATTACTATTTGATTAGATGTTGTCGTAATTAGGTTTACACTTCCTTTTATAGCATGCTAATAACTTTCAATACTAACGAGAAATTACAAAAACACACAAAAAAAATTACTTTTACATACCTCCGGTTATATTGCTGATTTATTTGCATCAAACTATAATCGACACCACTGTGATAGCACAGTGGTGTCGATTCTGTGTCGCATTCTCTAAAGCTAAACGAAATTAACATATTTCCGCCCTTTTCATTTCCCCTTTATCAGAAGAGTACCGCCATACTTTAAGTTTACTTTAGTTTTAGAGAATGCGACACAGAATCGGCACCACTATCACACTAACATTATAATGGTGTCGATTCTGTGTCGCATACTCTAAAACTAAAGTAAACTTAAACTATGGCGGTACTCTTCTGATAAAGGGGAAATGACAAAGACGGAAATATGTTAATTTCATTTAGCTTTGGAGTATGCGACACAGAATCGACACTACTATCACAGTATTATAATATCACAAAATGATACTATCATACCATCACGCCATCAGATCTGGTGTGTACGTCAGTGGTACATTCATGAGGCAATTCCATCAAATCTAATATCCTTCAACAAACCAACTCCTATTCATAGTGCCATTTCATACTATTAAGTTTGTTAGTGTTTATTAAGCACTGCATAATAGTCAAATAGTTGCTGTTTTGTCTTGTTTTTTTTTATATTGTTTTAGGTGCCTAGTGAACCCATAAACCTTACTAATTTATTTTAATTAAGAATGAGGGAACACATGATGCTGGTCTCTAGCCCAAAGGCTAGCATTGCCATTCAACGGAGCAATGCCAGCAGCATTTTGGGCACGTTGCCCAAACATTTTACTGGTAGTAGCTTCTTAGATTAAGTTTTGCTACCGCATTGTTTTTAATTTTGCAAATTACTTCATTTTGTAAGATGACGTGAGTTTAGCCGTTATTTATCTTACAAAATGTGTCATACTCACGATAGTTTCCTAACTTAATAACATTAAGTAAATAAATTAACTTAATAATTAACTTAATTAACTTCAGTTAAAGGAGAAAAAAATTAACAATACTTCCGATTTCGCCTTTGTTCTTCGCGCCCGCTAATGGTATGATCATGAATATTATCTGCTCATGCCGCTCAAGGTCTGTAGAATTAGCAAACAGTGGTGAAACTCAGGTATTACCAATGGTTTATCTCTTAAATGAACGAGGCGGTGAGGGTCTGTTGCAATTGGTAATTGCATACATAGGCATGTGGCGTTGATAATCTTGTGCTACATCAGAATTTTAGTATTCTGTAGGTATTAAAAAACGAGTGTGCCTTAGGCCTTTTTTTTACTTCAAACTTGTCTAGCATTTGTCCACGCTCTCACCTGATGGGAAGTGATGATGCGATCGAAGGTGTAGCATGTTAGCCAATTAAATATCTATTCACTCTTCTCTTGAACACGCCCGGGTCATATTCCGGAAAAACAGACGCTGGCAGGGCATTCCATTCCTTAGCCGTTCTAATTAGAAGTGGAATCAAATCGCTTGGTACGAATGGGTGGTATTTCGACCACGAAAGGATGGCGCTTAGCCTTAAGTAACTCATTTTTAGTTGATTTTACATGGTCCTCGTAGTTCCCTAGGTCCCTAGATACAGGGCACCCTAGATAGGATCCAGGATCTACGAATACTATATAGGTCACAGAATATAAAGAACATTACTTACCACGTAATTATATTATAAAAAAAACGAGTGTGCTTTAGACCACACGACTGAAGTAAAACTTCTTTAGCTCCATCTAGCGGCCGGTATATATGTATATAACTTTGTTTTTGCTATGTTTAATGTCGCCATCTTGACTATTATTAATTGTTATTTTACCAGACATACCAACATAATAATACAAATTCTTAACTCACCTCGCCAGCTTACTCCCCATGTCAAGCGTGCATAAAGAAGTTTTAGGCGTTTTGGCGGGAACGCGAAGATTGCGTTACCGCATTGTATTATTTTCCAAAACTTGTGTTATTTTCAGTGTTAGTGCATAAAATTGGTGGCATTATATTCGTTAAGTGCTGGATTACAGGCGTGAGTGTGAGAAAATGGTATAATGATGGTGAAACGTTTCTTTTCGTGTTGTTTTCAAAACTCCATAGAAGCTTCAAGTAAAGTTGCCGCCACTTTACTAGGAGTATGACTTCGACTAGACTATGACTTGACTTGATGACTTCGACTGTGACTTGACACATATTTGCGTGAAATATCATTAACTTGATAAGTTATCAATTACTTGACACTGGCTAAATACAAAAAAGCGTGGATCCAAAACAAAAACAATCAAAAAAAATGTCACCATTTTGACAATTGTAAATTGTTATTTTACCGGACATTCCAACATAATAATATTTAATTTAATTATAAGTTTTACTTTAATAGATCATTCCGTATTCCGGTTATACCATGGAGTAGTACTTGGTACAAGTTTACATAATGACAATATTGCTCGGTCGATAGCCACGTAATTGGGTACATACGTTACCTGTTCGGTGATTAGAACTATGTTTACTCGTGTATTAACAAGCGTTTCAGTTAAATCAGGATTATCTGGGTTATGGCTTGTAACGACTTCAGAGGCCAACAGTTTTTCCATTAGATATTAAATATGTGATCAAAAATTTTTGTGGAAATATTGTATTGTATAGAAGATTAAATTATTATTACAAGTGACCGAAGAACTGGCTTATCTCGGTCAAATAATGAGTTTGGTCATTCAATGAGGTAATTTTGGCAGATTTTTGGGCATCTTACCTGTAGAGATAGATACCTGTAGACAACGACTTAAACGCGATTTTTATTTATAAGTTTAGATATAATTATTTAGTTTATTTTAGATTAGTTTTAAATTATAATATTATAGAAACTGACGTGAGTAGTACTCATAACTACAACTATTACACGGCTAAAACTCATGAGATGCAGTCGAATAACTCGACCGGTGTTCGGGCAATATAGATGCCCATCCTCAAGGAGTATTGCGTGAGCCGTGTACTAGTTGTAGATTTAAATTAGTTTAAATCATTATATTAACTTTAACAATTATGATATAACAAGCTTCTGCCCTCAGCTTCGTCCGTGGCGTGGCCTATGGGAAAATAATTCAACCACCCATTTCACCTTCTTAAGGGTGGAATTTCGAAAAAATATTTCTTAGCTGATGCCTACGTCATAACATCTACCTGCATGTCTAATTTCAGCCCGATCCGTCCAGTGGTTTGGGCTGTGCGTTGATAGATCACTATGTCAGTCAGTCAATCAGTCAGTCACCTTTGAGCTATATATATTTAGATATTTAAAAACATTAGGTAAGTTCCATATTATATTGTTCATCTCATTCCTTTATTATTCTGATGCTGAGGCTTTGAGAGGAATGTCTACGACATGGTCCCTTAACATGACAATATCTCGAAAATTGTGCTAGTGATATTTGATGGTGATTTTGGCGTTATTTGCTTTGGTCCTTCAATAACTGCTGTTTTCATAAGCGTTCACAGTATTTTCAGACTTCAGTATTAATAGGAGAAATATTTATGGCAGCTTTTACCAACTGACTTCATAAAAAGAAGCAGGTTTTCAATTCCATTGAAGGTTTTTAATGTAACAAACTTTAAATAAAAATCAACTGTCCAACCTCAGTGCTGAGGCATTTATTATTTTTTGTTTATTTGTAACGATATACTTGCCTTGGTCCCATAGGAATTTCATCAAAATCGGTTGAGTACTTATAGCTTTGTTTTTAAATCAAAATAATTGGAACAAAATATACAGCTATGATACTATCATCTTAATATTTCTCAGTAAGAAATTTGGAAGATTAAAATCAGTTAAACCTGCTTTTAAAGTACACTCAATTTTTATTTTATCCAAAAAAATCTATTTTTTCAATACGCATGGTGAAATTTTGTCAAAATTTAGTTATTTCAACACACAAATGTGAATTGACGTAAAAGCTCTCTTATAAACAGTATTTCAACTACATACAATAAACAATGCTCTGAATATCTGTACCAAAGTATTGTCCAATCATGATAGTTTCAAAGAAAAAACTTCCGATCCTGTTAAGTGTATGAACACAATTTCATCGTATTATTTCCAAAGTGCGTAAACACAGTTCGGTTTAACGATAAACACCCGGTAAGTGTTCCTTCCGAAAATAGGATTTACACAATGAATGATAAATTACATAAACAGTTCACTTTACTAGAACTATTAAACTCTTCAAACGCTATTCTGAACTACTTGTAATTAAAGACATTAAATTCGAGAAAACTGTAAGGTTCGCGAGAATTCCAATGTTTAATTTAATAGCTTTTAGATAAAGGTATATTAGAGCAGATTCGATGTTCCCGGAATTTAGAGTAGCAATAACAATATCGAAAAGAACTGCTTCGCGTACGCTGAACCATATGTTTATTTCCCTATTCGAAATTGAATTTGGATCAATAATATTTGTACAGTCGATAAAGATAGACGTGTTATTAGCGCGTTAAAAACATACACAACGTTAATAAAGAAAATAATAGAAAACTAAAAACTGAAGTGACAAAGTGCTAAAATGTCGGAAAAGGACAATAAAATGGAACGTCTGAAAAGAGGCTTCATAAAAATTCAAGGAAAGATCCAAGATCGGATGGAAAATATACAAGATCAGATGCAGGATAAAATCGATAAATCAAAGAAATTCATATCGCACCTGTCTGAAGAACGAAGTTCCGCAGAGGATAATAATAATTCGATTAATAACTCGTTTGATTTGGACAGCGATAAAAGTTCGTTGGATTCGATGAAGATTGCTCCAACAGAAAGCAGCATACCTTCATTCGTTATACATGAACCTGATGCAAATGCGAACGCTAAAGATTTGTGCATAGATTTCATCAATGTTGAAAAGAACAGTGTTTTGTATAGAAGGAGTGTGTCTGCTACTAACTTGTCATCATACAATGATGATGATAACTCTGATACAAAGAGCTCCAGCGAATCTTGTTTCTCCTGTCTTTCTTCAAGCGATGAAAGGTGATTTATGGCTATTCAAACATTCCTATTCTTTCTGCTTAATTTTTCTGCGCATTCTTGCTAATGTACCTACTACTAGTATTATATTATCTGTGTTTATACTAACTATATCGAAAAGGTTGTATTCTGTTTTTTTTAAACTTCTAATAAAATCTTTAATCTCTAAAAACTTTTCGTAAACTTGATACAATTAAATCATTGTGTGAGAGATACGAGAAGACACATTTGAAGCAACATTTTTAGAATAAAATAAAGGTTTTAGAAAATTATACTGAACCATCTCGCTGAACAAACGTTGTATAAAATCATCGCTTTATAAAGTAGATTTTTCTGTTCCTTACGATAAAGCACGTGCACACGTCGTCACAGTTGTGACTCCAAATTTAGTCATAAGTTATTCAACTTTTGACCAATAACCTCAAAAAGTTTTTTAATGCTATAAATAGCTAACTAGCATAATTATGGCCGTCCTGATGAAAAGAAGTCACCGTAGCCTATGGACATGTGTAACACTAGATGTGTCACAAATGGGCTGCTTACCCTATGATTATACTGCTTTGGCTTTTTTTTATCGGTTATAGGCAAAGCATTTGACTACTGATGCTAAGCAATAACGCAGTCTTCAATGGTGCTTCTTACCTAGAAGATTATACCTGTTCACTCTTGACTTGAAAACTCCCAGGTTATAGCTAACTGAAAACAAGAACGCCGGTAAGCTGTTCCATTCATTAGCTGTTCGCACTATAAAATTAGTAGCGAAACGCTTCGTGCGGGTTGAAGGAATTTCAACCATATATAAATGTAGTGTATCTGTGCGTCTTATTCCGACGAAAGAAAGAAGATGGGGGAATTTGATCGTTTTCCTTTGCACACTCCTAAATGTAGTCTATAAAGCAACAATAAGCCAGCAACTCCTTTTCTAATACCAGCAACTCCCTTTAAAATGCTGTATTACGGAGAATCATCAACGAGACTCCACAAAGCATAGATTTTATGACCCGTATCACAAAATGACGTCCAAAGGTCGATCGGTGATGATTCACGAGTGCTGTTTTGTAATTTACAAGCCTAAACGTTATTGAAACTTGACAGCAGAAAGCAAGTAAATTTTGACAATCAATTTCCATTCCAATAAAAATAATTATGACCTTTTCTTAGAGACTTTTGAAAACATTTTCAAAAACAATCAGCCTAAGTGTCTCGCAAACAAAACCACTAAAATGCATGTCAAATTAGTACTTACAGTCTACGTCGATAAATAACACATTAGGGGCGATAACGGCATATCTCTTTTATCGCCATTGTCATAAATAATCGCTTAGCCTCTAGCATTTTTATGATCTGTGATATTATATTATACATAAAGGTCTTAAGTCAATGACCTAACTACATAAAATACGTAGGTACCTACCATTCTTTGAACATTTCTTTAGTTCCAAAAGAGATATCAATATTTTGCACTTGTCGCCTTTGGTACAAAAACATGGACCATCCGCTTGGAAACTACGATGAGACATAGATACAGCGATACACAAGTCAAATTTATAACACTACTGTTTGCGTCTGTGGTTAAAAAGACTGGATAAGCATACTGAAGGATTTCATGTGCGTTTTATAACTAGTTATTTAGTGACAAAAAAAATCTTCTTACTTTACTAAAATTTTGTCATCCCAGTAGAAAACCTAGGTGATACAAGCGTTCGATACTCCATACTCACCACTTTCCCCATCACAGAACATCAGACTTCCGACCAAGAGCGGGTAGTCTGCCTCCAGGAGCTCAGCTGGACATTCCAGCTGCTCTCAACACCTGCACAGATATCATAGAGAAAATTGGCAGCAGGTTCCCAAAGCTGAAGAGCAGAGGAGACCGGTTTCACAGGGTACCTTCAGTTCTTTTGGCATGCCGGTGTGGTGTAACTAACTTACGGGATTGCTGGGTGACTAACATCACTTTTTTATAATCGATGTTTAACAAAATCAATTATCCGTTCCACTTCTGACTTACGAAGACCAAGGTAGAAGTTACGGAAAGGAGACGCCTTGTATTATATTACCAAAAAAACCAACCGATACTAAAAATCCTTTGAAAGAAGGAGCCAGTGTGTAGCCCGTGCGACTTTAAACCTCCTGATTCGCATTAGACCTGTCCAAAAACGAAGACTAGCTAAAATTGGTAGTCAAACATGGTCTAAAACACGCTATTAAAAAAACTAATATGGAAATGGAAAACTTTTTAAACTTCCAGTTAAACCAGTATAGGAACGGCTTGATGCGGATTAAAGGAATCAACCAAGTACACCTATAAAATAGAGAAGTCGAAATCAAAGGATTGCAAATAGGCTATTATTAGCACTTTCACAAGTCGAAATGAGATTGGGTGCTTAACATCAAGTTATTGTACTAAGCATATAAAATTACAAGGTGATTTACGTCACATATTATATAGCAAGCTCTTAACGTACAATTGTGAGTTTGATAAAAAAAGAAGATCTTTTTCCCACTATTAAAGAGCGTTATGTTCTCTCTGCAGGGAGAAATAACTCTTCGGATCATCATCATCCGCCTACCCTTAACACATTCAAATGGGACAATAAGGAATAATGATCTGGTCTGACGTCATCTCAACACTCGCTCCATTAACACACTTATCATTCTTCACACGGTCCAACCACACTTTTTTCGGTCTTCCTCTAGCCTTTATACCATCAACATTCATATTCAAAACTCTCTTGGTGGTATGGCTTTCATCCCGCATGGCATGGCTATACTACGCTAGCCTATTAACTTTCTTTACTCCTTAACTTTCCCGTTCATGGTAACGGTACCATATTAATTATTTTCTTATCATAATCAATTAGTAACATAATTAATTATGCATCATATTAATTTTGCTGGCATAATTAATAAGGTAGAATAAATAAACTGGCGATACTTTAGAACTGTTATTAAAGTCCTTGATTGAGTTTGGTGTTGTATTGTTTTGTTTTGACTAACGCGTTGTTTTTGGAAGTTTGGTTATATTAACTGAACCCTTATCAATCTGCAGATATATCTGTAAATATGTATTGAGCACAATGATAATATGAGAATAATTGGTGCCTGTAGACGTACCAAGCCAACAACTACTGACTGTCTCTCGTCAGCGTACGTCAGCTGTCTCTCGGAGACTCAAATAATTGAAAATAGGTTTGAATGACCGTTTGATCTATCACTATGGTCACTATAGAACACTAGTACTCATAGCATATCAACGCGTTCTTAGATGGTTTTTGTGCTGGAAACTTTTACAGAAATTCAACTCTTGGAATAAATTCAAATTGATTTTTTTTATACCAAGCAAATATATCCCTGTACAATCACAACAAAAACCTTCATGTTCATAATTATATCAAAACACAATGAAAATAAATTTCAAAGTGAATTTAATTAACTACCAGAATTTCACAAATATTTATGAATTTTTTTTCTAAACTATAAAGGATAATCTGATACCAATATTAACCTAAATGTATAATGGGAGTAGGTATTTATTTATGGATAGTAACTAAGGTAGGTTAGTACCTACTGGCTTAATGATTGGATAAACCAATAAACATATACAAAGATTGGTAGTTATAGATAATGAATACAGTAGCATCAAATCCTTAATAACCCTTTTTCATCCGGTGTTGCCACGAAAACTGGCAAAGTGAAAAGAGGAGCGAAGGTTAGGTATATAAAAAAGAGAGTATTGTGAAGGCAGTGTCAAAAATGTCCTGTAAGTACAAAGAGCAGAGAAAAAATACGCACGCCCCCAATTTTTATTTCTCTGCTCGAGGGTTAGGTACTTGTATTTCCTCTACTTGGTCTGTGCTTGTATTGCTAGGATGCTTGCCAAGGTTATGATTAAGCCGGACCAACTATGTATAAGGCGAATTTTGTAGCCGGGACTTCCACTCCTTTTTACCACCTGATTGTGAAACATAACTAGATTCCTTAGAAACGATACTTCATCTTTTCAGTATCTCCTCAAAAACACAAGACTCAGCGACGTGAACAAGCGGTTAAAGGCTCAGATTTGGAGTTCAGTCGTCACCATCGTTCTAGTCGAAGCCAAAAACCTCCCCGCCATGGACTTGGACACCAGGTCCAGTGACCCCTATTGTAAGTTTAGGTAAGTAGATAGAACCAGCTATCTTTTATTCTTCTACCAGCTCTCGTATTATCGTATATGGAACACTTCACCAGCGTCCTTTTCCTGAAAAGTAGATACTTGGAGATTTTTTTAGGTGAGAGGACGGAATGGTATATTTTCCAGTAACCAGTCACCACCATAACCAGTAAGTGTACAATTTATTTGGGTTTCCTGGGCAGCCACACTGGCATACAAAAACAAAACATAGCCTATATCGCTCATTTAACTCAATGTAGATTTCTCTTTGAAAGAACTTTAAGAATGGGATCAGTAATTCCAGATTTAATGCCCTAGTTAAGTCATACATATCTATTTACTGGGCAAAAGCTTCAGGCATTCCAACACTATAATATTATAGGGTTATCTTCCTACGCAACATGTCTACAAATATTGCAGAGACCAAGTAGAAGACTAAACCGCTTATTGGCCGGTTGTACTATATAATACTAGCAATAATTCTGTCCCGCACATAGTACCTACCCACTACCGACAGGCTTTGTGGTAAGACGGGAAGTTTTGTTTACCTGCTTTCTACCAGTAAGACGTATCAACCTAAAAACAACCATTGTGTTTGTTAAATTAATAACGGATAAACTCTCGTCAAGACCAGGTTTCGGACATATTCGATGTCCTTTTTCTGGAAGCCAGTTACTAACGCAAGCCGCGGCGGCTTTCGCTAGCGTCAGCACGTAACTTATTATACAGCCCTTATTAATTTTACAAAATGTATCATACTCACGATAGTTTTCAAACAACTATTGTGCTCTGAGATTCCTTTCTGATACAGTTGCTCTGTACAATATTGGTATACTGTGATAGACTATGTGTCCTTACAATATTGGAAGACTGTGAAAGACTAGTATTACAAGCTCATTGTTTTTAATTCCAGGTTAGGAAACGAAAAGTACAAGAGTAAGGTGGTATGGAAGTCCCTCCATCCGTCGTGGTTGGAGCAGTTCGATCTGCACCTCTATGATGACCAGGAACAGATTCTTGAGGTCACCGTTTGGGATAAGGACAAGCAGACGAAAGACGACTTCTTGGGACGGTGAGTTAATTTAACTGTTTTCGAAGATTTTTTTATCAAATTGCAATCATTTAAAGATTACAACAGACAAGCGTGGCCTAGTACGCGGCTCGTGGCACGATCTATGACAAACGTAGCCATTAGATCGCGTGTGCATTAAATTTGAAACTTTTACACCATCATTACGCCTTAGAAGGGAATTTTAAGCTATTCATCCAAAAATAATATAAACCCATCAACCTTGATTATGATTATTTCCAGTTCCCTTACAAATATATTTCTTCAATCAAGGTCAAACAAAGCATTGACTTGTGAAGCTGTTACCTCTGAGTGTTTTGTTCGATGCATTTATCAGAGCTCCTGGCCACGTTCCAGAAGTTTGCCAGAAGCTTTATTGTACTGAATGCTAAGAAGTTTTACTTATAACTACAATCGTAGATACGCCTTACGATTTCGCCTATCTAACCCGTTTTTCCGCAGAAACATTTTTTGGAATAAATAAATAGCCTTATTTTTTTTTGTTTGGTTTGGCTAGTGTCAAGTAATTGATATATCTCAAGTTAATTAATATCATATAGTGTGTCAAGTCAAGTCACAGTTAAATGAAAAGCCGTACAAGCAAACAGTTCATGTGGAATAATTTTTAGGCAAGTCAATTCCTTGTAAAAAGGTGAAACAACTGAATTTAAAACAAAAACACGCACACAGATCGTGTTTTTATATGATTATGAATTTATGATTATGAATAATTAGCCTTGTAATTATTTAGGTATTGCTGATTTTAGCTTGAATTAAACGTAGCTCAGTTGACAACTAAACGTTCTGATTAAAAAATATTTTTTATTAGTAAATAATTTTCTCAAAGTGATCCACTAAAGAAGCAGTCAGAAGAGAGGAAAAAATAGGTATTGTAACCGTAGGTATATATATACGATGCTGTATAACGACGATGATTAAAAATTAAACCTAAGGTCATCCCAAAGAGGACATTTCCAAGTATTGTATACCTACCCACTTACAAGAAAATAAGTATAATGACCAATAATCATAGTCATAGCTCTCTTATTACCTACATGACAATTGTAAAAGTAACTCGCATGAACAATAAGTCACGTAATGAGTCAGTGTAACGTTTTAGATAGGCTCTAGCTAGAACAGGTACTTAATATACTGTGTACAAAGTAATTTAAGTACCTACTGCGTAACCGCTTAAAGATTTTGTGTTGTTGAATCATTGTTTTTGGTTTTTGACAAAGGCGTTTGACAAGCAAACAGCAATTCTTGCAGTTTGTTCGGCCTATCGTTCTTTTGATCAATGGTAGAAATCAAAAGTTCTTACTGTAAAAAATAATTTAGGCAATTATTAGTTCGTTCGTTAGTAGTAATAAGATGGTCAATTGTTTTATCGGCCTTTTGTTAAACAGTCAAATACATTTCGATCTCCTGTCATGAACTTAAACAACGAGTTGTATTACATATATAATTATTTCAAGCTCCATTATTACCACGTCGGGGAACATTTTGTTAAAAATTGAGTATTTTGTACCGAAAACACAAACAAACCGAAGCGAATAAATAGAAATTAAAGAAACAACTAGCTAAGGTGTGATTATAATTTATTTTCCAGGTGTACAATAGACTTATCGACACTCGAAAGAGAGAAAACGCACAACATTTGGAAGGAGCTGGAAGATGGGAACGGACAAATATTTTTATTGCTCACAATTAGCGGCACCACGCAGTCAGAGACCATCACTGACCTGGCTAGTTATAGGGAGAACCCTCGGGATATTGAGAATATTGAGAGAAGATACGTAAGTACTTGATTCAAGTCAAATAAGCAAAGGATGTCAACTGTTTTATCATTTGTCATTTATAATCACCTAAAGACACCAAAAGACTCATACGAGTAATCTTTGACTGTAGCCCTGAGCTTGATTAATGGATTTGAGACACATATAAACGTTTGATTTCTATCAAAATATCAAGATAGGTCACAGCAAGATAGGTTAGGATTAGGACTCAATCAATGATATATTACTAATCATCCTAACTTTCCCTACCACGCCTAATTATTTAAACTTCCGAAGCAAATTATCTAAATCTAGCCCAACCATAAGAACTAAAAAGACTAATCATTTACCTACTCCAGGCGTGGTATCACTTGAACGAACAATCTGGTGCAGCTGGGGTCGGTTGGCTGTGCGTCAAAGTGTACGGAGCTAAGGGTCTAGCCGCGGCAGATTTGGGAGGAAAGTCAGATCCGTTCTGCGTGCTAGAGCTAGGGAATGCTAGGCTGCAGACGCATACGGAATACAAGACTTTAGCTCCAAATTGGATGAAGATTTTCACATTGTAAGTATACTTTTTTTAATCAACCGACTTCAAAAAAGTGGGAGCTTCTCAATTACGGTTCGGTTATACAGTATTTTTTCCTTTTTTAGTTTATGATTGTTTCGTCATACTTCTGTCGTTTATAAACGATTACGAGATTACGAAACTTAAAAAAGTTTTTTTTGTTTGAATGTTTATTTATCTTACAGATTGGTCACACGGAATTTTTTATATAAATCGGTTCAGTAGTTTGGTTTTTATTTATAGCTGTAAATGTATGTATTATAATATCATCCAAGTATGTTCTCAGTATGAAATTAAGACGATTGAATTTTTTGAAATTTGGAAATTTGTTATCTACAATGATCATTCAGGAGGTGGCTACTACTAGCAGTACTTTATACTCTTTTCCAGCACAGTAAAAGATATAAGTTCAGTACTAGAAATCACCGTTTACGATGAGGACCACGACCACAAAGTGGAGTTCTTAGGGAAACTGGCTATTCCACTGCTCACGATACGGAATGGAGAGAAGAGATGGTACGCCTTGAAGGATAAGAAAATGAGAGCTAGAGCGAAAGGAAACTGGCCGCAGATATTGTTGGAAATGACTGTGATATGGAACCCGGTAAATATCCACGGCTGCTTTAAAGATCAAGTCCCAAATTAGTAGCCATTGGCGATTACAACATTTTCTATGAAATCGTTTAGGTTGAAAGTCCTAATTTGCACAAGCCTCTTGATTTATAGGTTAAATTGATAATAAATTAAAAAATTATTGAATTGATTGAAAATGTGGCTAAATATCACATGAATTAACGTTTTAAATCATCCTTTTTTAGTTAAAAGGAGCAATAAGAGCGGTAAACCCAAAGGAACCGAAGTACATGGCCCAAGAAGCGAAGTTCAAGAGACAACTCTTCATTAGGAATGTCATGAGGCTAAAAGCAATCATTATGTGGTTTATAGAAGTAGGGAAAATATTACAGTGAGTATTTTGGAATTTATGTTTAAGATTGTTTTTTTTTTTATAAATCTGATTAAAGTTGTTGCGATTTATCCTGATTTAAAAGCTTTGACTTGTACAGCTGATTCGTCAGTTAATTTGTTTGTTCACTCGGCTGAAAGAAGTGTATCCTGCAAATTCATATTTGATAGTCATGCACTAAACTAAGTGCTTAAGTAATAACAAATAAGTGTTAAAATCTTATTCTTATGTTTTTGGTAGCAATGCCAACTTTATTATTTGTTTACCTACTTATAAAAGGTGATGTAATTTTTCAGAGACTGCTTTGAATGGGAATCAAGGATAAGATCGTTTCTCGGTCTGTTGGTGTGGCTTGCCTTTTGCTATTACTACGAAATGTGGATGATGCCCTTTCTTCTACTGTCTTTTTTCTTTAGGAATTGGCTCATTTATAGGCTGACTGGTGAGTTATCATTTATTATTTTCTATCGTATAAAGTGTTACATCTGTAGCAGAATAAAATTTCTTTAGAAGCACGTTTTTATATTATGTTACGCTATAATTAAATTATAATTAACTTTAAATTAACTTACGTTATAATTTCTCGTATAACAATTTATATTCTTTTTTGTGATTGAGTTGCAGTAGCTCTAGGTTTCATAATTTTCTTTAACTTTATGTTTTGAGTCAATTTACGTTTCAAAATGTGCTAATGTATTACAATTTTTGTTCATTTTATTTTTAGTTCGTTTGAAAGCCATGAAAACTAAATTCAAAAATGACCCGCGTCCGTTTTTGTCAAAGTTTTTTTCTAGTAAGTTTACGATTTTGTTTTATCATGTTGTGTCAGCATGTTGAATGTTTTATAAATCCTGCTTTTAAGAGTCTACGCAAAATGTCTCTAGATCTTTTAGCAATGATGTCTACTGATCTTATAAATCATGACGAGTTGCATGAAATTAAATGTTGTTTGGAAACAAACGCTCACACTTGCAAAATATGGTAGGTGGTGTAAAAAACTTTTGGACTAAATATTATAAGTAAGCGTTGGTTTTTTTTAGGGGGAAATCCTCTTCTCATACCAGTTGATGATGATGATCTACTAGCAGAAGAAGATGATGAAGAAGAGGGTGATAAGGTAAGGGTAAAACTAGTACTTCCCTCCTATTCGTTTTATCTTGATACCTTTAAGAGCTAAAATTTCATTATTAAAAATTAATTATTTTAACAGGAGGAGAAAAAATCTCTAAAAGAAAGACTGCAAGCAATACAAGAAGTAACACAGACAGTTCAAAACGCTATTGGATATGTAGCTTCTTTAGGAGAGGCTGTTAAGAAGTAAGTTATAGGAATAAAAATGGTTTTAATTTTAACAATAATTTTAATGTGATAGAAAAAAATATGGTAGATATGGCATAAACTATGGCAGTTAATACTGCTATTAACCATGAATCTTTTAACTATTCGATACAACGGTTGATGTAAAAACTAATACCTATTTTATTTGTTACAGCCTCATGAACTTCACAGTGCCATATTTGAGTTATTTAGCAATAATAATGTTATTTGGAGCAATGCTTGTGTTGTATGTGATACCGTTGAGATATCTTTTGATGGCATGGGGTAAGTGAATACGTACTAAGTTATACAATAAATTAAAGACAGTTCTAACAACTGTGCGCGAATTAATTCAAAACAATTTGATTTTAGGAATAAACAAGTTTACAAGAAAAATTCTTCGACCACATACTATACCTAATAATGAAGTATTAGACTTATTATCAAGGGTACCAGATGATGAAATTTTGGTAAGAGATTTCCTAATTATTATTATTTGAGAACATCGTGCTTATTGACTATTAAAAAAATGGAAAATCGATAGTATTATTACGTTATCCTTTTCAGTTGGACTGCAGAGAACTCAAACCGCATGCGCCGAATGACCGTCGTGACGTAAGAAAAAAACACAAAGCTTCGTAACACCCTGTGAAGGTCCGACGACGGATCAAGAGTTTCTTTACCAGGCTAAGCAATAGAAATATAGTGTAATTATTAACTGCATAAATGCATTAGATAGGAGTTTACAAACTCATCTGATCTAATCTATACTTTATTCCCAGTGAATCAGGTTTATAATACAAGTCTCTCAGAACAAACATGACATTAACAAAATCACTGACTGATCATGAATCTCAATGCTACATAGATAAAGATATATCCTTGTAAAGCTATTTATTTAGCAAAAATACAATAATTGGAAATCAAAGCCAAGACAAGTTATAAAAGCTCGTGACGATGATAATGACGACCCGGTAGTTTTATAAACGGTCCTATTTATCAGCCAATTAAATTTTATAAAAGACGCCATAACGTCATCGAGATAATAAATCACAATCCTTAAATTCAAATGTGCCGTTGTTACTTTCATGAAATAAAATATTATATAGTGTTTATTTAATCATGACTTGGAAACATGGAATGCATTCATATTACACTTAATTATTGTATCTGTTTATTCTGAGTATACTTGATGCTTTATTATAGCTATCTGACTGAATGCTTCTACGCTGTTTTATGAAAATATATAATCCTCGTTATTTCTGTAATGATGTTACAATACATAGTTATATTTTTAATTTAATATTAGTTTATTTTAATAATCGTTAATACAAAACTAAACAAGACCTAAAAAACTAAACTATACCTAAGAGCTTAAAATAAATGAAATTTAAAAAATTAAAATAAACCGTTGGTCGAGGGGAAAGTCTCCAGAATGCTGGCAGCATTACCACGTTGAATGGCAATGCTTATTTTTTGTACAAAATAAAAGACAGCATTCTGGTCACCTGATGTCATTGCTTTATGCTTGTTATATTTTATATTTTTTAAATTTAGTTTCGATGATATATTTTTATTGAATTTATCAAATGTGTTTAATGCTGATTTGAGAAAAATAATAGAGCTAGTGTACGTGGAAAACCGAATCATATAAGGGTAATAAACAACATTTATCTTACGGTGAAAGACCATAGTATTCAAGGAATGCTCGGCTTAATCTTGCAAGCAATTCTACTAGGAGTACAAAAGCTAAACGATAGCACGAACAACATAAATTAAATAGATAATCGTTTAAGTACACACGCTCAACATTATTGTTAAAGCAATATTTATGGACTCCTACTTCCAAGTTGTATCAGTTTTCACTGTATTTTTAAATAATCTACATTAGTGAAGGTATGTGTGATTGTGATAAGTAATTATATTATCATCAACGCTCTGTAAAAAATAACACCAAATACAAAATTGTTAAGGAATTGGTCGAACTGGCCAGTGTAAGGTGTGGCGAAACCTTTCTTCCACTATTTTCCCATTCTTATTCATAGATTTTATAGAATTTGCTAGCTGAATCTTTGTATATTATAGATCTAGTTACAAATAGTAATAAAAAATATTATAGACCCTTAGAATAAATGTAACATTTGAATCAATTTTGATCGGACGTACCTATCGTATTTCAATATAAACAAAATTTTAAATGTTCACTCTTCTCGATAGGTAATTTGTCGTTTAGTTTCATTGAAGTTATTTAAGTTGTATAAAATATTATAGATTTTTATTATGACCTAAAGGTTTTTTCTAATGAATATGAATAGATAGGTGATTTAATAAATCCATATTGTAAAATAACCGTTACCATTTTTGTTATTTACCAAGTTACATTGTTTGGAAAAATGTTTAAGTTGGAATTAGTTTATTCGTTTATATTTGATTTGTGAATCGTGTACAGTCATGTTTCTAGCATTTATCGAATAATATATGGGTAAGACTGAGACCAATCTCATTATAGAATAATACTTACTTACCATCAACAAATATATTTTATTCTATAACTCTTTTTCTGAATCTACTTTTTAGAATAGCTTTAGGTGTGTAGTTTTGTCTGTCTGCATGTCTTTGTAAAAGCACAATGTTTATTAATATACCTACTCCATCATACATACCTAATCATTGTCTTCTCGAGCTCAAAGCTTAAAATTATATATACATTTATATTATAATGTACAAAATTATATTTAATTGAGTAATTAAGCACAGTGAGACAAACTAGTAATATTATTATATATTATTTGTTAATTTTGATTCACTTTAGATTACCATATTTTTTATGTTCTGTACATTTCTACAGGACATGAAAAGTATGGGAGATTTCCTCATTATTATTGCCACAAACAAATACTTGCATCATGACGGTATATGTTGTTTAAATATTAAATTACCCATCTATTATGTCATGTACATTGATCGATAGTTTTTGTAGAATATTATTCTTATTTAAATTGTTTAATATTTTTTATAATTATATCAGCACTGTAGACTCATTTATATAAAAATATGCAGCTCAAAATACGCATTATATCTCGAAAGATGCAATAATTTCTTACATAGTTATCACTCGCAATTTTACGAATATCAAACCGATTTATACTGTTTAAATCACACAGCGTTTAATAAATCTGCTTTATTAGCATAATGAAATCTTATTTAATTATTATTTACTTTATATTCGGTTATATAATATCTACGCATTATAGATCTTTTATTATAAGATTATAACACAGTCATACACTATATGAAAGTGGGTGCCTTCTGTGATTTGTCTATCATTCTCTCACTTCGCACAAACGTTACCTACCTAAGTATACCAAGTAAGCTTTTGGCGGGAATGCGTAAAAGATTGCGTCACCGCATTGTATTATTTTCCAAAACTTATGTAATTTTCAGTGTTAGTGCATAAATTTGGTGGCATTCTATTCGTTAAGTGCTGGATTACAGGCGTGAGTGTGAGAAAATGGTATAATGATGGTGAAACGTTTCTTTTCGTGTTGTTTCCAAAACTCTATAGAAGCTTCAAGTAAAGTTGCCACCACTTTACTAGGAGTATGACTTTGACTGGACTATGACTTGACTTGATGATTTCAACTGTGACTTGACACATATTTGCGTAATATCATTAACTTGATAAATCATTAATTACTTGACACTGGCTAAATACACAAAAGTGAGGAGCCAAAACATAAAAAAAAGTAAGCTTACTTACCTAGGTACATATTATTTGCATCCGTGAATATTCTGTATTTATTATATAGAAATTGTTATAATGCAGTTTCGTTCTACCATCGACCTTTCTTTTGCCCAAACTTTAAACAAAGCCAATGAAATGGAAAAAAAGGACATGTCGAGAAAACGTAAATTATATTCGCGTCCATTGTGGTAGCAATGCCTAAGTTAAGTTTAGATTGTTTGTAATAAATGAGAGATAGTATGTAGGTATCAACTTACTATAACTTTAGTACCTATTTACTATCTAGCTAGATTTTCGCTGTCAGTTTATGATCTGTAGAATTTATTTGAAGTTTTCTTCTATGTAAACGATAACAACGGAGTCATTGTAAATTAAGAGAACGTTTTTATTATTAAATTTGTATAAAATTTATCCGATCCATGATAATAATTATTTTTGTGATGCACAAAAGTGAAAATGTTAACGCTTTCATATTTTAAAGAATAAAGTGAAAAAAAATTTTTAGTTGTATTATTAACATGATTATCATAAACGAAACTAACCAACAACTACCTAACTAACCTAACCTAACCCCTAACAAAAACTAAAATAAATTATTATATTTTAATTCTTACCCTAACTCAAATTCGACTCTAGCTACAGCTCTGTGTCTGTCTGTCTATTCAACCTTTAGACAGTTGTAGGCTTCTCTTCAACTGAACTGTAATAAGTAGGGAGGTTGCTATATTGTGGTACATATTTTTTTGTTCTTCATTAGCCATAGATTGTGGTGCAATTTATCGAGATATATCGATCGAGCGATTTTTCGATCGAATAGAAGTGAACATTTTTTTATCAAGTAATTGCCAGTCAAACGTTCTTAGAATGCTTCCGGTTAAATACCGTGGTTTTACCGTACCATTTACCGTACAACCAATAGTCAAGTGCAATAGGCAGTACCAGATGGTCACTTTTATTTAGTAGGCGTAGGAGGCAGGTACTGTCACAGTAACTGAACACAATAATTATGAGGATATATAAATAAATCCTTTTTCAGTCTACCGTGGATCTTCTCTTTTCTTTGTTTTCTCTCTACATCACGTTTCGTGTTCTTGGGTTGACACAATTATTGATAAATAATTATAGAAACAACATTCACTTCTGAGTTTGGCGGGAAAACGAAAAAGATCGCGTCTCCGCATTGTATTATTTTCCAAAACTCGTGTCAGTTAGTGCATAGAATTGGTGGCATTTTATTTGTTAAGTGCTGGATTACAGGCATGAGTGAAACGTTTTTTTTGTTTTTGTATCCAAAACTCCATAGAAGCTTCAAGTAAAGTTGCCACCACTTTACTAGGAGTATGACTTGACTAGACTAGACTATGACTTGACTCTGTCTTGACATGACGACTTCGACTGTGACCTGACACATTATTTACGTGAAATATCATTAACTTGATAAATTATCAATTACTTGACACTGGCTAAATACACAAAAGTGTGGAGCTAAAACACAAAAAAACAATACATGCATTTCCGTAGTGATACGCTGACGCGTGTACGACACACGTAACACGCGTGTTGGTTTTAAACTGTATAATGGCAGCATTATGTTTATTATGATGGCAGTCATGACATTTTGACATTGATAGATTAGATCATATGTCAACGTCAAGTTGTCTTGTGCTATCTGCTATTGCTGTCAACATTCAAACAGGCAGACGTTCATTTTGTCATTGTCTTGTCACCACCACTTCACATCACCGCGTCGTGCCTATAGATTTGCTGCTGTAGTGCCAATTAAAATCAAAACTTAAAAAACAGCCACCACCATGTCTGCCAAATTTATCGAGTACAAGGAATCAATAGAACGCAGTCTAACCGACAAAAGCAAGCCTTGGACCAAGTACTTTGAGATCGCTGAACAGAAAACCGGCGTCAGCCGAGTGTACATTTTCATTGGTGAGTTTTAAGTTTTTTTCTCTAGTTTATTTATAACCTTAGCGGGATTTGACATTCGTTTTGGTTGTGCAGGTCTCGTGGCGTTCACCGGTTTATATTTAGTATTTGGTTTCGGTGCGGAGCTAATATGCAATTCGATCGGATTTGTATACCCTGCCTACATGTCTATGAAGGCTCTGGAATCGCCCCAAAAGGATGACGACACCAAATGGCTGACATACTGGGTAGTCTACGCCTGCTTCTCCGTGGTGGAGTACTTCTCCGACTTCATTGTTGGCTGGTTTCCGCTGTATTGGCTGATTAAGGTCAGTACTATTGTTCAAGGTCATAATGAATGATGAATGTAATTTGTGGTTACGTTATTACGATATGTGCTAGTTCAGCATGAATTAACTCTTTTATACTGAGGTCTACTAATCTATAAGTTCAAAGTCTAACTTATGTGAACTAGTTGTTTTATTGAGCAAGATTATCATGATAGTCTCATACATATTTGATGAAAATCCATGTTTTTGGCAAAATTCCCAATTCAGTACAACATAGATTTTAGTGGGTACATTTGAATGCATGCTTCTTCTATGTGTTGAAAAACTTGCTTAACATATTCTGGTTAAACTTGTTTGGATTTTTGGTACATTCATTTGAGGTAAGTAATAATATAATAGAAAGATTAAAAAATGTATGTTTATTTTTTTAATCTTGTTTAGTAGGGTTCCACCCTTTACAAATAATTAGAAACAACTGAAGATATGTCTGGTGTCAGCTAGATATTTTCAATTGTGGAACACTGAAATAAATTGGTTATAATTTGGCTTAGCCAACAATGACTCCTACATGTGTTGTATACAATTCAAGTTGATTCAGTCTAAACAGCTCACAAATATTTGTGCATATTATCTTTCATAGGTCTTGTCTTATGAGTCAACAACAATAACATTTACTTACCTACTTAACCCAGAGTACAGCTAGATTAAAACAACCTAAAAGTAACATGGAAAATAGCTGACATTATGCCTAACTCAGTGAGAGTTGAGGCACTGCTTGCTGGAGGTTGTAAATTCCAAAATATAGAGGTCTAACTGAATTTAACGTCACCCAAATGGTTAAATTTGAAATGATGCATTGAAGATGTAAATATAAATGAAATGTTGTGCACATCCATTGAGAATGACTGGAACAATTTGGCTATTATTATTACAAGTATGTTTATATATGGAATGAAAAAGGGGGTTATGGATGATTCATTTACTACTGTACTAAAAATGTCCCCTTAATGGTCCCACAACACCCAGACAAAGAGCAAGTATTTATGCTTTTTTCTGTGCAAATATACTTGTCCTGCCGTGGGAATTGAACCTGCCACCTCAGGGCTATGAGCTAACCTGCTCAACCACCACACCATAAGCTATCACAGAAGAATATGTGCAAACTTTAAAACTGTCAAACATTAATAAAACGGGCATAAAATTTCCGATTTTGACTTTTACAAGTAAGCCTATTTATTTGGAATAAATTATTTGAATTTGCGATCTTGAATAAATGTAATTTATATTCTTTATTTTGCTTGAACTAACTCGCAGGCAATAGCTAACAATCAATATCATTATTATCTGTGTTTATAACTACCTTTACTTTAGCATAGACTTCCATACATACTTCATATTTCTCAGCTTAGCATCCGTGACCACATCGTCACTTGATATAAGCCATATCAGCTGTTGGTAGAGACATCCGGGACCGCATGTCTATTACCATTATTTTACATGATAAAGTTGCTGTTGCTTCAAAAATTTAGATTTTGAGTACCCTGTGGAATACCTCGTTGTGTTGTCTCGTTGTTTGTCCAACCAAGCCATACTACAGTATGTGGCAGTAATTCACCGATCCCTAGGCTAGATTATTAAATGAATGGTTTAACAGCGGTCCAAAAGATATTTTTACTATTAAATTACACCGTTTTCGTGAGTTTTTACTCAAAAAAATACCAAATTAAAATCTTCAAAATTATAATTCCTCATTTTAAATTCTTTTCATTAACATGCTGACTTCTTCTTTCGAGAAGCACAGTATTCTTTATAATGTTAATTACTTCTTTTTTTAAATTAAGTGTTATTCTTTTAAAGTATTGTAGCGTGCAGTGTTTGCCTATAATTAATTACACATTTAGCTTTACTGTGGTCATGTTTGTTACGTTAGTTTTAATGATATAATTGTTGGGAGACCTATGAAATAAAATAAAACAAATGATTTGTAGATGCTATATAGCTTGAACACTTCAGTTTTAGACAGAGTGATCCTAAAAGCCTATATATCTACAGTGGTAAATTTCTCTTATCACTTATCAGTTGTTTGGGCTCTTATCTTGTGGTGACTAAATAAGTGTAATGGAATAATGCATTTCTATGCGAGATAAAAATTGTTACTATTAGTTTTACCAAACACAAACTAAATGCACGCTTGTTAAAGTTGAAGTTTGTGTGTATGATTTTTACATAACTCGTGCCTCTCACTCTATCGCTATAGCGCTGCTAGCGTTACCCGTGTCTACGTCGGACCTATTTATTACAATTTACTGCTATCCCCCCAACCCCCCTCCCCCATACAATGGGAAGGTTTATGTTCAGCTGTGGGCAAAAGGAAACTGATGATGATGTATGTACCTGATGATGGATTTTGATGTTGTGTAAATTTTTTTTTGTGTTAATGAATGACGTGACGAGCTAGCCGTTCGCCTGATGTTAAACGATACGGCTGCCCACATCAGCTGCAGTGTCACTCGGAACTCTAATGTATACAGTTTCGCGTGACACTGCACTGCGCACGTCATCTTGAGACACCAGCACAATCTAGTAATAAGATTACTAAACTGTGAGATCAGATCATAAAGTCTCATTTGCCCAGTAATTTCACTAGCTACAGTGCCCTTCAAACCGGAACACAGTAGTGCTTTCGCACTACTGCTTGGCGGCAGAATAACTGGCAAAGCGGTGGTACCTACCCAGACGAACTTAGCAGAAAAGTCCTACCACCTAGTAAATGCTTTAGAACCTATGCACACGGTGTATTTAATACGCGTAGATGTACGTTTCCGCGCGTATTGAATCTCGTTTGAAGCGCGTATACGCGTATCATTTGGGCGTCGTCTGCGCGTTGGAAATACGCTGTGTAGGCCCGTAGGTTCTGAAATAACATATTCGGAGGATACTTTTTAACCCCTAAATTGTGTCATTGTTGGTGCAGCTATAATGTAAATAAAGTACTTACATACTTATTGTAATGTGATATTATTTTTTTGTAGCTCAATTCCGTAATGGAAAGAACCAGAGCATGACTTGTAAAGTAATTCTGTAGAAATAGAAAGTGGAAGGTCGCAATAGATGTGCCTAATTTATAGGCTTAGAGGTGTCCCGCGGTTTTGCTCGCAATTACCCCGTTCTTAGAAATAAATCTTAATTTTTCGGAATAAAAACTACCCTATTTAGATCATAGCAATCCTTGTGCGAAATTTCAGTCGTATCGGTTCAGCTGTTATTATGTCACAGACTTTAGTAAAGACGAGCTTCTGCCCGCAGCTTCGCCCGCGGCGTTGCCTGTGGGAAAATAATTCAACCACCCATTTCACCCTCTTAAGGGTGGAATTTAGAAAATTTCTTTCTTAGCGGATGCCTACGTCATAATATCTACCTGCATGCCAAATTTCAGCACGATCCGTCCTGTGGTTTGGGCTGTGCGTTGATAGATCACTATGTCAGTCAGTCAATCACCTTTGAGTTTTATATATTTAGATATGTTATAGATTGTGCTGTATTAAAAAATATCAGCACTTATGCAAATTAAATTTTATGAACAGAATGAAGTTATTCCAAATAATAGGAATTGTAATCTAATTTCTTAATGATCGTTCAAATGTCAACTGGTCTACTACAAAATGTATTAAGTTATTTGGAACTAGTTTTATTAATTATTTTACACTAGCTTCTGCCTGCGGCTTCGCCCGCGTGGCTTATAAGAAATAATTCAACCACCCATTTCACTCTCTTAGAGGTGGAATTTCGAAAAACCTTTTCTTAGTGGATACCTACACTTTACAAAGAACACACCCTCCAAATTTCAAGTCTCTAGGACCAGCGGTTTAGACTGTGCGTTGATATATAAGTCAGTCATTCAGGACTTTGAATTTTATATATATAAATAGATAGATAAAAGAGACCTATAATTATTGTCATGTACTTAGGCACTTTGTCAGTTGTCTCCTTAATGAGGTAAGGGGAATAGGTTAGGTGGGTACATAAAAAGTAATGATTAATAACTTAATGCCCGTTTGTCTATTAAAATACCACTTAGCCAGGGTTGGATTCAGAACCCCAAAAAAGTATTGTGCGTTGAAAATAAAAATATACAAGTAATTTTTTTTCTGGGCACAAATACTTGTCCAGCCGCGGGAATCGAACCCGCTGCCTCTGGTTTATGAGCCGACCTGCTCAACCACAACACCACATATGCTGTCAAAACAATAAAATAAAAGGCTCGCCCCATTTTAGAATCCACTATTTCAGCTCACGAATAAAATAGGTACCTACAAAATAACTTTCCCCGAACCAATATGTCTCGAACTCAGCTCCGTGCGTCCGCGCCCTAAGTAAAAAGGGGAACTGCAGGAAAAGACTCAATTACCGAATCATCGTTCAGATTCAAAGCCAGGGGCCTTACCGCGTAAGTCTTGGTGGAGATGGTAATCGTGTTCTCTCTTGCTCGCACTCGTGGAGTTGTTAATTGGCGCGTGCAGGATGGCAGTTGAAGCCGAATCCCAGACCAGTTACGCGTTATGGTACAGTTTGTTAATACACGACAGCTAGACGGTGACCTTTTTTGTTTTGGCTCCACACTTTTGTGTATTTAGCCAGTGTCAAGTAATTGATAATTTCTCAAGTTAATTAATATTACATGTATATATGTGACAAGTAAAGCCAGAGTCCAAGTCATCAATTCATAGTCTAGTCTAGTCAAATCATACTCCAAGTAAAGCAGTGGCAACTTTACCAGAAGCTTCTGTGGAGTTTTGGAAATAATACCAAAAGAAACATTTCACCATCATTATACCACTTTCCCACACTCATGCTTGCACTTAACGAATAAAATGCCACCAATTTTATGCACTAACACTGAAAATAACACAAGTTTTGGAAAATAATAAAATGCGGTGACGCGATCTTTTTCGTTTTCCCGCCATAACTCCGTCGGTGACCTTGTAATGTATTTTTAATTATAACAAAGCGGCATGCTACCTTTGTTCTCATTAAACTACGGTCCATCGGACAATGCTTACAGTATACCGAGTAAACATGCTAATTGCGTATTGTTGTTTTTTCTACAATCTACAAAAGTTGTTTATAACTTGATACAAGCGTAATTTTAGTCGTCTCTTTGTCACAGTTTCTACTTTCCTAGTTATTAATAAATATAAACGAGTGTTCTTTAGACCACATGACTGAAGTAAAACTTCTTTAGCTCCATCTATCGGCCGGTATAACTTTGTTTTTGCTTTGTTTAATGTTCAACTTCAACTTTTTATTATGGCTTCTGCGGGGTAGCCGCAATTTCGCCAATGTCGCGTGGGTAGAAAGAAAATAAACGATGGAGATTGATCGGTGGAAACAATATTTTGGTCGGTGAATAATTTTGAATCTGACAATCAACTTGACAATTGAAGGGTTGAGAATAAAAAGGGTTTAACTGTCAAATTGACAGTTTCGAGAAAATTGACTGTAAACGTCAACGGCGTCATTTTAATTTAGAGTGCTTATAAGGTAACAGAAAAGGTTTATGTAAGTTTCAGTTGCTTGAAAATGTTTTAATTCTATTTAAAATTACTAAATGTAGTACTAACTCATACAATTACTGTAAAAATATAATATAATAAGATAAAAATAATAATGTTTTTATGCTAAGCGAACTGTATTCCTGTGACAGATAAACCGTTTTTAGACTCAAAACCTCGAGATTTAAGGCTCATTTCGGTATTTTGAGAATGTATTATTGTAGATAATTTCAAGCTGAATCCAAAAATACCCATAAGTCATTTTGTAAAAAAAATCAGTTAAACCCTTTTTGTTCTCTCCCTTTCAATTGTAAATTGACATTTTACCATCATAAATATATATACATTTTTTTTCAACTTCAACTTTTCGCCTCGCAATCACCGGCTTTCTCAAGCCAAGCGTGGGTATAATAGTTTTACTTCAAAAAGTGCAAATACATGTTCCGCGTCCGGGTAGTCTATCAGTACGTAGCATCTATGTATAGGTTAGTAAACTATTTGTTGATGACGCATGTATGATACTCTGTAGGTACTTTAGGTAAGGTACTATCCAAATTTTAAGGCTAAAACTGAAAATTTAATGTCAACTTTCCAATAATGTCTACTTTCCAATCCACAGTGCATCTTCGTCATATGGTGCTACCTGCCGTCAGAGTTCAATGGTTCCCTGGTCATCTACCACCGCATCATCCGCCCATACTACCAGAAGCACCATGGGCGCATCGATGATATTGCCAACTCAGGTATTGGGAAATTCTCTTTCAACTAATCTAGAACCTTATCGCCATCTCTTAGCGTTCAAACTAAGAACAGAAAATAACGACGTATCTTGCAACTATAACCCATTTACTCATAAGACGGAGTAAAACGAGTGTTGCCACGTTTTCATATAAAATAAATAAATATTTGTGGACATTTCACACAGCGCCATCTAGCCCCAAACTAAGCAAAGCTTGTACTATGGGAACCAGATAACTGATACAATACTTAGATACTTTTTGTTTGTAAATACATACATAGAATACAATATAACACCCAGACACAGAACAAACACCTATGTTCATCGCACAAAATGTTTGTCCTGGGTGGGAATCGAACCCACAACCACAGTTCAGAAGGCAGGGTTACTACCAGCTGAGCTATCGGGCCAGTCAGTAAATAAATAGTGCTTGGTAAAAAAGATACAGTTCACTGATTTATTTCAGTTTAGTGATCTATTCCATTGTTTTATATTTTAATCTTTTCCTAAAAATCGCAATTCCTGCCTAATATTAAAATTAGTTAGCGGCCAGTGAAAAAAATGCTACAAATTTAAATAAAAATTGCTTAGTATAACAAAATAAAACCAGTTTTTATTTTTATTACTTAATATTTTATTCAGTATCGGAAGAATCATTTTCACTGTCTCGCACCAAACCAAAAACTTGTTGGCGATAGTATTGGCATTGATGAAGTGGAAAATTCTAGTTCCGCTCTTTTGAACTATTCTTCTCTTTGTTGTATGGCTTTCTACCGCTTATTAGCGACAATTCTGCCAATGTCAAGTGAGGAATTTTGTACGGTTATGTCATGTCAAAGTCTTATTTTGTCAGTAAAGATGCCACAGTAAAATGGTGGATATTTTATTGAAGGCTTTAGGAAGCCTTGAAGAGAAAACGAAAAGGCATGGTTTTAAAACTTGTAACCATTTGCCAACACTAGTGCACGTTCACGAACACTTAACGGATAATAATCCACCCTTATTACACATGAAAATTCAAAAATACATGGGTAATGGAAAAAAGTTCAAAATAAACCATCGCTATTTTCGGTTTTTTTTCTATTTTGAACTGTAAAAGCTGAATCAGATTCATCACTACGATTTATAATTTGGCAACATTACTTTGACAAGTGACATAACGATCTGTCATTCTCCGTCTAATAAGAAAATGAGGTTTAATCTGCCGTTCAGTTACTGTCAAAGTTCATACAATTTTGACAGTTGAGCGTCAGCGCACTGAAGAGAATTTTATTCAGTAAACATTTGTATAGTTTCACTTTAGGTCTTTAATTGAATTGCGCTAAAAGTTGTAATTTTAAACACGATGCTTCAAATTTCAAGTGTTCTAAAACTGATTTCCATTTATTTAACTAAATGTGTATGGTATTAAAAATACTATAAGTAATATACACAACACTAGTAATATTTCGGGTATTGCCCTATCTTGATGTAATTACCATAATGGCCAAATTAGCCCATTGGTCGGCATTTATCCATAACTACAAATTAGGTCAGTAGCTATGTATAAAAAAATCTTTAAAAATGTTTAGGGGCAATATTGTGAATAGAACATTTGTCATAGTTTTATTGCGTTTTTAATATATTTGGACCCAGAGCTATAAGAATTACTGTTTTAATATTTTGTTTAATAACTAACGAAAATAAATAATAAATTAAAAAAAATATTGAAAATGTTATATGCTCCATGCTAGTTAGTGTCTAACTATTATGTAACTTGAGAACTAGGTACTTGTGTAGAGTATAGAAAGATAGATAAATAATAGATAGATAGAGAGAGAGAGAGAGATAATTTATTGTGTAATACATGGATCCCCAAAAGTGCCTGACTGTCTCTACATACTCATGATATATAGATATACACATAAACATTATTGTACACACCATATATTAACAAAATTACAAAGAATACAGCGATTTACAAGAAGTGGGGAACAATGAGCGACCTTATCGCTAAAAGCGATGTCTTCCAGGCAACCTTTGGATGGAGAGGATGCATCAAAGTAGTAAAGGACGGTGCACATTAACTATATTGTATACTAATGAGGTTGTTAGGTTTACAATATTACTAACTAAACAATAAATAAATATACACACATATACATATTTCTATATCACAATATGTAACCTACATGAACTATGACAATATTATGTAATAGATACATACATACACTGAGTTATCATACAATAATGTAAAATAAATAAATACACATACAATATACCTAGATAATTAATATATAATATAATGAGGACGATAGATTATGGTGTATGTTGAAACCTCGGGCACATTCTCATGGCATGTTAGCGCTCTTAATTAATAAAACTTAGTAGTGTTTTTGCAGAAATTCAAACAAACTAATCATTATAATGGAAGCCATTTATTTTTATTTCAATAATCGTTAATACAAAACTAAACTAGACCTAAATAACTAAACTAAAACTAAAAATTTAAAATAAATCTTTGGTCGAGGGGAAAGTTCCCAGAATGCTGGCAGCATTACCGCGTTGAATGGCAATGCTTATTTTTTGTGCAAAATAAAAGCCAGCATTCTGGTCACCTGATGCTTCCACCAAACGTTTGGCCAAGTCCCTATATGTTGCCATGGCAGCCGGCCCCCATGGACCCATTGTCTCCACCCCAAACGGCACAAACATGTAGGCCCTGTCAAGGAGTGCATATAGGTGTCGTTTATATATAATACTATAATTAAATTGGTAAAATTTTAACTTGTCAACTATGATTTCCATTCTTGACTGCCAATTAAAAATTGTTTATTTTTAATTCTAGACATTGACAGAATTTTGAAGAACGTTGAGAAAAACGTGGACAAAACCGTAAAGGCTTTTAGCAAAACCATTAAGGAGCTGCATAAAGATTAAAATAATCCTAAAACACAGGTATTATTTAGTCGATAATCGCTAAGCAGCTGATCACGCTTTGCATGGCGTTGGTAATATAAAGGTATATGCAAATTTAACTCATGCTTTTTCCGATTTGTTGTGATCACGTTAAAAAGTAGGCTACATAAAATAGCCTTGGATTATTGAGCACCAATATCTTTGCTTTTCTGTGCCTATTCATTTAATATTATTTCTTCTTAATTCTTCTCACGTCTTTTTGACGTAGATCATTAATGAAAAGAGTAAAAATTTGTAAACAAAACATGGCTTATGTGCATTTACTCAGAAAATTAAAATGGTAGATACGGTGTAAAAATGTGATGGTATAATTCCAAGCTGTGATTGTGGTGTGTCGTCTTTTGTGATTTATGGTATTCAAGGGTGGATAATTATTGTATTGTGTCGTCTTGGTAACATGGTTGAGGAATAATAATAATAACGATCGCATACATAGATCCTGGACCCTAACTAGGATTCCCTGTGTCTAGGGACCCAGGAACTACGAGGACCTACCACACCCAGACCCAGAACAAGTATTTGCGCATTTTTTTCTGTGCATAAATACTTGTTAACTTTACGTTATTTATTTGTTGGTAGGAATAAGTAATTTAAAACCCAAACATAATCATTTTTTTTATGTTACTGAATGATTTGACGAGCTAGCCGTTCACCTGATGTTAAGCGCTACGGCTGCCCATAACAGAACAGTGTCAATCGGAACCCCAAAATAGAGTTTCGAGCAACACTGCACTGCGCACATCATCCTGAGACATCAGCACAGTCTGGTAATAAGATTACTCGACTGTGAGATCAGATCATAAAGTCTCAATTGCCCAGTAATTTCACTAGCTACAGTGCCCTTCAAACCGGAACACAGTAGTGCTTGCGCACTACTGTTTGGCGGCAGAATAACTGGCAAAGCGGTGGTACCTACCTAAACGAACTTTGCAACAAAGTCCTACAACCTAGTAAAGTTTGACAAAATTATGATCGAATTAAATAAGATACTCAATTTAATCAAGGGTCAAGGCCCAAACAATGAGGACCCAAATATTTACGCTAAACTGAAAAATAGATTTTTTTCTATCTAAGTAAAGTTATTTAGTAGCGTCAGCAAAGCAGAAGTGCTTATTCTTTCCAGCTATATACGGCCAAACTATTCAACAGTTGGTGCAAGGGGCTAGCAAGAAGATTGAGCGGTCTATGCAAAATTTGGGCCAGTGAAAAAAAAAGACTTAGGCACGTTTAGTTTTTTTTTTGTTATAATTTTGTTTTATTTTGTAGTAGTTTCACATTTGAATGTATTGAAAAATCTATACCACTGAGTCTATGACTGATAAGTGGTGGTATTACAAAATCCTCAAACCAGGCGCCACTTCCGATCTTATTGTCACTTAACAAAAGGTGAAAATGCGGTAAACGCTATTCTACATGACATTAAAAAAATTCTAGTTTTATTGTTTCATTTTTTCAAGTTAAAATAATGAAGATGTTTATAAATGTTCATCTTTTTATTTGATTTTCGCGTACCTCAGTGGTTTTGATAGTTGTGTTAGTCAGTAAATTTTTTTTATGGAGTAAGTGAGTTTACATATTTAAATGTAGCACTTGGGTAGTAAGAAGTCAATTTTAGAGTAGATGAATTAAGTACTTTAAACTTTATTTGCCTTCTATATTATTGGTATAATTCACGGGTACAATTTACATATAAACATAATACTAAACTAAACTAAACCTACAAAAACTAAACTACAACATAAAATAGATAAAAAAGTTACAATAACCCGTTGATGGAGGGAAAAGTGCCCAAAATGCTGGCAGCATTACCACGTTGAATGGCAATGCTTATTTTTGTGCAAAACATATGCCAGCACTCTGGTCACCTGATGCCTCCACCAAACGCTTGGCCAAGTCCCTGTATGTTTCCATAATACATATTATATTTTAGATTATATACAATTTGCCTAGATTATATATTTTTTTTATGTTACGAAATGACATGACGAGCTAGCCGCTCGCATGATGTTAAGCAACACGACTGCCCATATCATTTACAGTGACACTTGAGCCTCTAAAATATAGTTTCGCGCGACATTGCACTGCGCACGCTATTCTGAGACATCAGCACAGTCTAGGAATAAGATTACTAGACTGAGATTAGGTCATAGTCTCATTTGCCCAGTAATTTCACTAGCTACATTGCCCTTCAAACCGGAACACAGTAGTGCTTGCGCACTACTGCTTGGCCGCTGAATAACTGGCAAAGCGGTGTTGCCTACCTAGACGAACTTTGCAGAAAAGTCCTACCACCTAGTAAACAATTATTTGTTTATGCCATAAGCGAGTAACTCGCAAGAGGTCCGCGGGCCACGGAGCGCTGGGGAGGTCTTGCGAACCAGCTTTACACCGGCATACCTAATTATATATTTACCTATATTATGGTGTCGATTCTGTGTCGCATACTCTAAAGCTAAACGAAATTAACATATTTCCGTCTTTTTCATTTCCCCTTTATCAGAAGAGTACCGCCATACTTTAAGTTTACTATAGTTTTAGAGAATGCGACACAGAATCGACACCAATGTCAAAAGTTTATAATCTACAGACTTCAAATTTAATGTACTTATACCAAGATAATCGACGTGTCTCGCGAAGGCAGGATCAGATTTTTTTATGGTAAAATGGGCATGCGTTTGACGACAACTCACCTGGGCCCCGAGCCTAACAACAAAATTGTGATGAAATTTTATTGTTCTACAATTGTTACTTTTTGACAGATTTTCTATACAAATTCTGCCAAAAATCGGCTATCGGTAAAGCTATGCAATCGCAATTGTGGTAATTTGATAGTACTTGCAATGCAATAAATTATTCCAACACTAGTTGCGCCCCGCGGTTTCACCCGCGGATAGTATTTTAATTATTTGCTCATCCCACGGGAACATTTCACTTTTCCGGAATAAAATGTAGCCTATATGTTAATCCAGTGTATAAGCTATCTTGGTATTTTCATCCAAATCCATTCAGCCGTTACGTGAAGGAGTAACAAACATACACACAAACAAACTTTCGCCTTTATAATATTAGTATAAAGTATAGAATAGAAAATGGAATATTTCTAAAAGTGATAGCTACAAGGCATCTTTTTATATTGGGTTTGAGCTATCAGCCATAATATTACTAAATGGGTAAATGGTAATTAATGGGTTTGTTTTGGCATACTTCGTTAATTGGTAATTTAGAATTAAATAACTTCATAATAATTACCAAAAATAGATTATCACTTTTGTACTTCATCATGGTATTTACCTATTAGGTCTTTACCTATGAAATTGCCGTTTTGTTTGAAAAAAGTTAAAGTATTTTTTTTTCGAACTTATTTATTTCTTTTATTCAAAGTAATCACCCCTGCAATCAATGCATCTTTGCCAACGCTGTGGCAGTTTATGGATGCCCTTCTTGAAAAAATCAGCTGGACGGGAGACAACAAACTCTTCAAAGGCGTTTTGTACTGCCTCTCGGGAATTGAATTTTTTTCCCGCTAAAAAGTTGTCCAAATTTTGGAAAAAGTAATAGTCGGTAGGCGCTAAATCTGGTGAGTATGGCAGATGAGCGAAAGCTTCCAAACCCAACTCATGCAGCTTAGAGACGGTCTGTTGTGCAGTATGGGGTCGCGCGTTGTCGTGAAGTAGCAGTGGTGACGACCGATTGACTAAAGCTGGTTGCAGACGTGCGAGTTTCGCCATCATTGTGGTCAGTTGTTCAATGTACACATCTGCAGTAATGCTCTCGCCGTTTTGTAAAAAGCTATGATGAATCACACCAGCACTAGACCACCAAACTGTGACCATCACCTTTCTAGGGGTCATTTTTCGTTTTGCACATTGCTTTTGTACCGAACCAGGATCTAACCAACTTGCTGAGTGCTTTCGATTGTCAAAAAGAATCCATTTTTCGTCGCACGTAACAATTCGGTTCAAAATTCCTTCATTTTTGTGCCTGTTAAGCAGCGCAAGGCAAGTCTCGACGCGTACGTTGCGCTGGCGATCGTTAAGTTCGTGGGGCACCCATCTATCAAGCTTTTTTATCTTGCCAATCTGTCGCAAATGGACCAATATTGTTTTGATGCTAACATCAAAAGCTGCTGCCAGCTCAGCTGTAGATTGAGATTCATCAGCTTCCACAATCGCCTTTAATTCATCATTGTTGACCAAAGTTTCCGGACGACCACGAGGTTCATTTTTCAAGTCAAAATTCCCAGAACGGAACCGAGCAAACCAATAACGGGTTGTACGTTCGTTTGTACAGTTCTCTCCGTAAACGTCGTTGATGTTACGTGTCGTTTGTGCCGCGTTGGTGCCACGACGGAACTCATATTCCATAATTACACGAAATTTCAAAGTATCCATTATGAGGAAAAATGTTGAAATGTAATGAAAATACAACGCTAATCAATAAACAAAAGACTTATATTGTAAATAGAATGTCATATTTTTAAAACAAAATTAATTTGAATTTAGAATTCATAGCCAATCAAAACTTTTTTTTGTTTTGTAAAAGTCTGTACTGCAAAACGGCAATTTCATAGGTAAACCTATTATTTGGTTTATGTATTTTCCTTTTCGCATTAAGTTTACAAAATTTGTATACATTGTGAAGTAGACATTTTTGTCAGCAATTATCTAATTAACTGTAAAATTAATGATACCACAATAAAGTTATTTTTTCTAGGCGTATAATATTAATATTCACGTAATTTTTTAAAATTAATATCAAAGAAAATATTTATAATGTAATTGCATTATGAGATTTGTCATACAATTTTTTTTTAAGAATTTCCTTCAATTTTTTTACTTAAGTCGGTTATGCTTTCTTTACTCCCCCTCCACTCATATCTAATCTATCTATATATATATATATATATATATATGTGGGCAGAAACGGGTTCTGCGTAGGTAGGTTGCAACCTATATAACTATAGGCCTTCAGCGTGTCCGCACCGCGCCGTGTCTGGAACAAGAATGCTCCGTAGCACACCAATCGATCCCTTTATATAGCCAGACAGGTAGGGGCGCCATGACAGTTGCCGGTGCTGCCACTGTAATAAATTTAATGCCACCACAGAGTAAATTACGGTGCTCGATCGCTGTGCATAGAGTTTATAACTGGATGTAGCCGCCGTCACGGCCATACTGACGTGCGTACGTCCTCGTACGCTTAGCTTCACTTCACCTGGTGAGGGACATAAGTATCAGTGTCATTGCTCGTTCATCCTGACAATTAAATTAGTTAAACTTGAAGTCTAAGTCAAAGTCAAAAGATTAGTTTTCAATTCGATTAGTCAAAAGTATTTTAACTTTCCAGTCATCGTCAGGGTTAACCCTTCAAGACCAACAGTATCCCTTCATTATTAAAAAATGGACCGAACAGTGCTAACCGGATAGATATCCCTTTAGCAACCAAAAATCATCATTCCTACATTTTTTTAATGGACCAATTAGTGCTAGACCGGATAGACATCCCTTTAGCAACATACATTTTTTTTATGGACCATTAGTGCTAGACCGGATAGATTATCCCTTTAGCATTCGGACACATTTTTCTTGTCATTTTTTTTTTATCTATCTCTTTTTTTTTCTTGAAAAAAAACGAATCATTACTTTTTTCCACAACTTTTTTTCTCTTTTTTTTTCACTGGTCTGGTTAACCCTGCAACTAAATTTGATATTAGTGTCACCCGCCGTCACGTCATCATTCACGTCACGTCACGTTTCGCGTTGCTTGAAGAGTGATGTAGAAATGGGCAATCCCACTTCTGATGTGGGCAGAAACGGGTTGTGGGTAGGTAGGTTGCAACCTATAGAACTATAGGCCTTCAGCGTGTCCGCACCGCGCCGTGTCTGGAACAAGAATGCTCCGTAGCACACCAATCGATCCCTTTATATAGCCAGACAGGTAGGGGCGCCATGACAGTTGCCGGTGCTGCCACTGTAATAAATTTAATGCCACCACAGAGTAAATTACGGTGCTCGATCGCTGTGCATAGAGTTTATAACTGGATGTAGCCGCCGTCACGGCCATACTGACGTGCGTACGTCCTCGTACGCTTAGCTTCACTTCACCTGGTGAGGGACATAAGTATCAGTGTCATTGCTCGTTCATCCTGACAATTAAATTAGTTAAACTTGAAGTCTAAGTCAAAGTCAAAAGATTAGTTTTCAATTCGATTAGTCAAAAGTATTTTAACTTTCCAGTCATCGTCAGGGTTAACCCTTCAAGACCAACAGTATCCCTTCATTATTAAAAAATGGACCGAACAGTGCTAACCGGATAGATATCCCTTTAGCAACCAAAAATCATCATTCCTACATTTTTTTAATGGACCAATTAGTGCTAGACCGGATAGACATCCCTTTAGCAACATACATTTTTTTTATGGACCATTAGTGCTAGACCGGATAGATTATCCCTTTAGCATTCGGACACATTTTTCTTGTCTTTTTTTTTTATCTATCTCTTTTTTTTTTCTTGAAAAAAAACGAATCATTACTTTTTTCCACAACTTTTTTTCTCTTTTTTTTTCACTGGTCTGGTTAACCCTGCAACTAAATTTGATATTAGTGTCACCCGCCGTCACGTCATCATTCACGTCACGTCACGTTTCGCGTTGCTTGAAGAGTGATGTAGAAATGGGCAATCCCACTTCTGATGTGGGCAGAAACGGGTTGTGGGTAGGTAGGTTGCAACCTATAGAACTATAGGCCTTCAGCGTGTCCGCACCGCGCCGTGTCTGGAACAAGAATGCTCCGTAGCACACCAATCGATCCCTTTATATAGCCAGACAGGTAGGGGCGCCATGACAGTTGCCGGTGCTGCCACTGTAATAAATTTAATGCCACCACAGAGTAAATTACGGTGCTCGATCGCTGTGCATAGAGTTTATAACTGGATGTAGCCGCCGTCATATATATAAAAGAAAGTCGTGTTAGTTACACTATTTATAGCACAAGAACGGCTGAACCGATTTGGCTGAAAATTAATAATAATAATAATATGTGCGGATATCTCACACAACGCCATCTAGCCCCAAACTAAGCAAAGCTCGTATTATGGAAACCAGATAACTGATACAATACTTAAATACTTTTTGTTTGTAAATATATACATATAATACAATATAACACCCAGACACAGAACAAACACCTACGTTCATCACACAAATGTTTGTCCTGGGTAGGAATCGAACTTACAACCCACAGTTCAGAAGACAGGGTTACTACCAACTGAGCTATCGGGCCAGTCAAAATTGGTGGGTAGCTTAAAACCAGGAGACGGACATAGGATACTTTTTATTCCGTTCGATCGCGTTTTAGTAATTCACCCGTGCGAAGCCAGGCGGGTCAACTACTATTATATATATGTATAAGCAAAGACACTACACTACTACAACAAACTACAACACTAACGTTGTTCTAATTTTGTTTTTACACTTACGTTATATTGTCTTATTATTTATAGGTAAACAAGACTAGAGATGAAATGCACATAGATGGTATGTATTTAAACAGTGACGGAACACTGATTCGATATAATTATGGAACATTAAAAAAATGTTGTTACTAACAAAAAAACGAGTGTGCTTTAGACTATACGACTGAAGTAAAACTTCTTTAGTTTAGCTCCATCTATCGGCTGGTATAACTTTGTTTTTGCTTTGTTTAATGTTAATGTCGCCATCTTGACAATTGTAAATTGTCATTTTGCCGGATATACCTACATAATAAAAAAAAATTACTTATGTTGACAACGGATATACGTGAACCGACTTCAACTTCCGTTCGCCTCGCATTCACCAGCTTACTACCCAAGTCAAGCGTGCGTAAAGAAGTTTTATTTCAAAAACCATTAATCTGCCTGCGTTTTTCTAACATATCGACAAAAAAAAAAACAATACAACAGCAACAACAATGTTATTAACATAAAAAGCACTAGCTGCTGCCCGCGGCTTCGCACTTATAATCATTTAATTTTGCGAGCTTATATGCCCGTCTGCGCTAAAGTTTAACAGCTCCTAAGTACTTATATCTATAGCTTCAAGTCAGTCGTCAGCTTAACACACCAAACACTGTACGCTCATTAGTTGAAGGCATGGTCAACAATCAACCAATGATCGTTCAGTATGTCATGTGCCAAGTTGATAAAAATTTAACAAACAACCCGGTGAAAGTGTTGCTTAGCTATGTTTTAAGTGTTGCTTAGCTAAGTTATGATTTAGCGCAAGCGGACATTATCAGTACTTGATGTGACAAGTCGAGAGACCGGGGGAAAGGGTTTCTCGGAGTTTTGGCGGGAAGACGAAAAGGATTGCGTCGCCGCATTGTATTATTTTCCAAAACTTGTGTTATTTTCAATGTTAGTGCATAAAATTGGTGGCATTTTATTCGTTGGGTGCTGGATTACAGGCATGAGTGTGGGAAAGTGGTATAATGATGGTGAAACGTTTCTTTTCGTGTTGTTTCCAAAACTCCATAGAAGCTTCAAGTAAAGTTGCCACCACTTTACTAGGAGTATGACTTTGACTAGACTATGACTTGACTTGATGACTTCGACTGTGACTTGACACATATTTGCGTAAATATCATTAACTTGAAAAATTATCAATTACTTGACACTTGCTAAATACACAAAAGTGTGGAGCCAAAACATAAAAAAAGGGTTGCTCAACTATTTTGTGTTTTAATTAACTTTAGAGCAAACTGGCATTATAGTGTCCTTTTAGGTACGGTTATTGCAATATGCACCTTTTTATTGCAAACATAAAAACAAAAATGCCTTGCACCAACTTATGATAATTTCCCGTAAGCTAACAAGAAATATATATGTCCAATTTTATTTTCAATATTATTGTGGCTTTTGTTACTAACAAGTGTAACATGTCTAAGGTTCGTATTACAGAACGATGCTCAGTCATCGATTGCTGCTCAAGCAGAGCTTTCATTCACTAATTGATCACTTTATGAATGAAATCTCTGCTTGAGCACCGATCGATGACTGAGCATCGTTATGTAATACGAGCATAAGTATATTAATTTAGTCTACAGTTATTCTTAATTTTTTTAAATATAAATTGGAAGAGACTGAATCCCACGACACAGGTCATCTTAATGTGATGATGATCATCCCTATATTATGTATATTTTTTACTGTTCAAATAAATAAATTATTATTATTATTATGTTTAACCTATTTACCATTTTAATCATGAAAGCATTGAACTTTGGCTTTAACTTGAAATACATAATTATAAAATCATTTGTTTCATCAATAATCAAATCATTTGTTTATTTGCAAGAAATAATACACTATTTATTTGGGTACAAGCTCACATATTAAGTAGTGGATATGTGCATTCAGCCTGCAAGCAAGCGTGCAAATGTAAACAGATTTAAAAAGTACACAGTTTTAATATCGAAAAATATAAATCCAAGTCTTTAAGTATGTGTATTTAATGTAGCTCTAAATTTCTTAAAATTGCTACGATCTGAGTTGGTGGTCACCTATTTTTTATTTTCCGAAATAAATATCATTTCATTTCAAATAATAATATACATAACTATACATATTTTTTGACACTATAGAAACATACCTATATTATATCGTTCAATGGGATTTGAAATGCGGTTTGAGTTGCGGTTAATTATCAATGTGGGATAACGAGCTTGCGGTTTTTCTTACTGTTTGTTATCATGGCTGTTGTGGTGATAATACTGCGTGTGTAAATATATAAAGTATAGATTAGTTAATAATAATAAAGCCCAGCGATAACATACATAGATCAATTAAACGTATAGTTGCGGTTAATTATCAATGTGGGATAGTGAACTTGTGGCTTTTCTTACTGTTTGTTATCATGGCTGTTGTGGTAGTAATAATGCGTGTGTAATGATATATAAGGCATAAATTAACTAATAATAATAACGCCCAACGATAACATACATAGATCCTGGACTCTAGGATTCCCTGTATCTAGGGACCCATGAACTACGGGGACCATGGTCCCAGCCAACCAGACGCAGAACAAGTGTTTGCGCTTTTCTCTGTGCACAAATACTTTTCTTTGCACGGGAATCGAATCTGCCACCCCCGGGTTATGAGCCGACCTGCTCAACCACCCAGATACACAGAAGCTGTCAATTCGATGGATATTTAGTAATCTGTGGTCAGGTCAAATCATCTATTACCCGATTTTTTTTTTGTTGTTTGGGAGTTAAACGTATCATAAACTGTGTAAAAAAAACAAGTGCATAAAGATAAAGCCTCCCAAATCTAAAGAAAAATCGAGAGTGAGAATGCATTTCCATTAAATGTACCTACCTAACTTACTTAACCGTGTTGGTTCGGGTGATTCTCATTTTCTCTTGCCCCGTGACTAGGGACGGATGGATGCGGGTTCAAATTTCTCGTAATTAGATTTCTTTACAATAAAATTCACTAGGCGATACTACTATAAATTATAAATCATCTCAATAACTCTGTTTATTACAGTCATTTAATTCTTTTAACCGTTTGTTTTTTTTCAGCATCCCGTATTGTAAACGACGCTATCGGGAAAAACAAGTAAAGCGTCATCCACAAATATATTCGGGAGTGAAAGTACAAATACCACTTCTGCTTCAAAATCACGAGCTTTCGCGGCAAGCACTGACTGTATTTTTAGTAATATGTTTCAATGTTGACATTGTAATTTGTAGCGTCGTATAAACAGTAAGGGCACTAGAGGTAAGAAAATTTAAGAACAATCAGACGCAGAGCTTTGCAATTGGATTAGAATGTTTTTACTAAAAAGTACAACGATACAACAGTATACAACTTTTTAAATTTTTTAGTGCATACTGAAACGATTCAATATTTTGTTTCTAATTGTTCACTTGTGAACGGATGAACGCACTTTAAGTAATAATAAAAATTAATACTATCCGTGGTAATAATCATAATAACGCCCAAGGATCACACATAGATCCTGAACCAATATTCCATGTATCCAGGGAGCCAGAAACTATTATTATAAAGAAGAAACTCCGACTTGTTACAAAAATGATTTTAGTGTTACATAAGATTGTCTACTCTGATCACTATCATACATCCTTAGCCTTATGCATAAAAAAAACTCCATGTAAAAGTTTGCTTTCGTGTGTGTGGTTCAAAAGTATATGTATCTTTTTTAATATCCCTTACTGTTTGTATTATGTAGTAACACTGTATGTACCAGAATATATGTACGCAAAAGTTAAGAATACTATTTTAGGATTATTCATGGTTGAGTAAAAATAATGCAAAGGTAATTGACCTATAGTTTGCAAAGTATTTGTCTATTCCATATATACTAAATATTTACCACGATGAAATCAAACACTGCTATTAAAATAAAAGTTTTATTCGAAGTACGCTAAACTTTTGTGAAAAATCGTTTTTTAACAATATTTTTAGACACGAAGTAGAATAAGTTTGTTTGTATATTCCTGACGAGTTTTACACATTAATTATGATAAAATTATTAGTTAAATCTATTCTCCATCTTGTAGGGATCGCCATCCTTCTATAGTGAGTATAGGTTATGGTGTTTTCTTTTTAATTCCCTTATTGTAAGATCTCTTGAGGAACAATGAATTTCTTCTCTAGTATTTCTTTTAAATAGATTGCTCAAGGAATGTTAATATTGATTGTTTAAGTTTTATAAGAATAAAATATTATTATTGTTAGTTCTCGCAGGTGTTGCCCGTGTAATAAATGTCTGGAGTGCTGCCATTACTATTCCTTTTAATTACCAATTTTGAAGCATTTATGAATGCATTGTTTAGTGTTTAGAAATTATAGTAACTCTAAACCTCTTGTTTGCTTTTTATTAGTAGACAGTAAAATAATCATGTTTTTTTAGTTTCATTTAAGCTTGTGCAAGGTCGATAAATCAGCATTTGTGCCTTTAAAGTTTGCTGCCAGCGTTATTGTATTCAACAAGTATTGTTAAATTGTATTGTTTTCACTTTCAATAAAAGGAATTCATTGTGTAATAATTGTTGTTCTATCATTTTATCATTTAAGGTTTGTCCATTAATCACATGTTTTGTTAGCAATAATTTAAACCTATCCTATGGTGGTGAGGTTGGCGACTAACCCTATTCAAAATTACCACTTCTTGGTACAAAGAATTTAAGAAAGCATACTGTATTAAATATAGGTATAATTCTGGAAAATTAAGGTGAGGAATCTGTACCCAAACTATCCTGTTCATATAATGTCAATTGTTTTTTTCTCAAATATGTCTCCTACTTAGTACTTACTATGAATGGAAATAATTAATACAAGATGTACTCTTTCACGCTTATGCTTATTCTGAAAGGAAACCAACAAACTAAGCTGTGAGGCCAGATAAGTATCAATGGACTCCAGTGGATCTGATTCATGTGGGGACAATCCCAGTAGAGGAGTTATTAATGTGCCATTGCAATCGCAAACCTTTTCATTTGACAGAAATGTATTCATTATCCGTATCAAACAAGTGTTCTCCATTGCAACAGCACTTTCGTGTCCAGTCCGAGATTAATAAAAATAAAATCAATATAACTCAATAATTTATTAAAACTACTATCAAACTAATATAACTACATTATGGGGTAGCATCTGCCTTAGCCGCCTCAGTTTCTTGCTTTGCTAATGCTTCTTTTGCTGCTGCACGGTTCCTCCAGGCTACCATATATGAGCGAGGATGGATTGGGAAGAAGCCAGAGATGCCTGAAAATAGAATCAGAATGAGATTTGCTGACCGGCAATTGAAAATAAATTATATATATTAACCAGGATGTCAGCCCACCTTGTAGGGGTAAAAGTCATAGTTGAAGTCGTTGATGTAATTCAGATATATAGCCGAGTAAAGTGGTCACTAGCTGGCTTATTATTCAAGGAACATTGGTTGACTCATGGAAGCACTGATCTACCACCATGGATTGTTAGTTTCATGCAAATTTATAGTAAGCCGTTGGGAACTTGCAGACAGTGGTATGGATTGAACACTGAGGTCAGAGATGTCCAGCAAAGGTCAAGTATTACAATGATTATTCTGGCACCTAATATAATTAATCACACTAATATTATAAAGGCCAGAGTTTGTAAGTGTGTTTGTGTGATGTGTGTATGTTTGTTACTCCTTCACGCTCAAACAGCTGAAAGGATTTGGATGAGATTCGGTACCAAGATAGCTTATACACTGGACTAACATATAGGCTGCATTTTATCCTGGAAAAGTGAAATGTTCCTGTGGGATGAGCCAATATAATACTTTTAATCCGCGGGTGGAACTGCAGGGTGCAACTAGTACCTAATATAATTAATCATAATTTTTAGGAGGTATGTAGTTGTCTATAGATGACAACCCCTTACTGAATGAAATTTTTCTACTATTAAATAAGTATTACAAAATATATTCTTACCCAGTAATTCACCAACAGGTTTTGTTACATGAGCGCCTTGACCAAGCCAATATTTTATCCTTTCTAAATTAAGGGCTACCAGTTTCTCGTTGTTAACGTTTGGCATAGGGTCGTAAGAGCCCAGCTGTTCTATAACTGGCAAGTGATTGGGTCTTTTGCGCTGAAAATTATAATGAAACATGTCGAGTACCTTGTAATATATTTATATCAAGAAAGTTATTTTAAAAATCCTTATTAATAAACCTTTAGCCAATGGCTTAGTGAGAATGTATACCCGATACAAATGGTATAAATACTAAATAAGGGTGCAAAACGAAAACTGTTGTGTACTTACGTGAGTAACGGAAATGTGGAAAAAAGGTCTGTTCGTGCATCCCTGACGCACTAACCGGATAGATTTGGCTGCTCGTACAAAATATTGACCTGTTCCACTTGCTGGAGGCAACGACATAATTGTATTGGAGAAAATCTGTTTATTCTAAAAGAAAGCTAGAAAATAAACATAACCTCGTTAAAATTGACAATATTTTTTTAAGTTTTGGTTCCACACTCTTGTGTATTTAGCCAGTGTCAAGAAATTGATAATTTACCAAGTTAATGATATTTCACGTAAATTTATGTCAAGTCACAGTCGAAGTCATAGTCCAGTCAAAGTCATACTCCTATTAAAGTGGTGGCAACTTTTCTTGAAGCTTCTATGAAGTTTTGGAAACAACACGAAAAGAAACGTTTCACCATCATTATACCATTTTCCCACACTCACGCCTGTAATACAGCACTTAACGAATAGACTGCCACCAATTTTATGCACTAACACTGAAAATAACACAAGTTTCGGAAAATAATACAATGCGGTGACGCAATCTTTTGCGCTTTCCCGCCAAAACTCCCAAAATTTTTTTTTTTTTTGGTTTTGTTCCACACTATTGTGTATTTACCAGTGTCAAGTAATATATATATACATATATATGTGTGTCAAGTCAAGTCACAGTCCAAGTCATCAAGTCAAGTCATAATCTAATCTTGTCTAGTCAAGTTATACTCCTAGTAGACACTAGCATGAAACGGAAATTGGCAGAATTGTGACCACTAGTCACAGAAGCCATAAACCAAGAAGTCAAGTCAAGTCAAGTTACTCCTAGTAAAGTGGTGGCGAAACACACCACACGAAAAGAAACGTTTCACCGTCATTTTACCACTCCCACACTAATGCCCGTAATCCAGCACTAATAACGAATTAAATGCCACCAATTTTGTGCACTAACACTGAAAATAACACAAGTTTTAGAAAATAATACAATGCGGTGACGCGATCTTTAACGTTTTCCCGCCAAAACCCGACTTTGACTTAACTTTTAGGTCTGTATTACAGAACGATGCTCAGTCATCGATCACTGCTCAAGCAGAGATTTCATTCACTGATTGATCACTTTATGAATGAAATCTTTGCTTGAGCACCGATCGATGACTGAACAACTTTCTGTAATACGGACTTTCTGTGATACTAATATCAAAGCGTTCAAAAGTTATCTAGTCAAAGTAAGACATTCCATTCATTAATTGATTAGTGAATGAAATCTCTGCTTAAGCACCGATCGATGACTGAGCATCGTTCTCAAATACGGACTTTAAAATATAAACCTCGTGCGACACCATTACTCCACAAAGGAAAAAAAAGTTCGAACGACATACAATATAATGGAGCACGAAGTTTTGAAAATATAGCGCCACAGATTTCGCCCTATTATTAACATATCTATGGGTAGAGCAAAGCTACGAGTATTACCAAGAATTTCAAATTGGCTGTTGTTATTGTTACTGTAGGTTTAGAGGCAGAGACCACAACTTTTAAGAGATTAAAGTAAAATCAAAGATATTTTGAATAACTGTACTTACTAGAGGCAGAGCAAAGATCATAACTTTTAAGAGACTAAAGTAAAATCAAAAATTTTTTGAATTACTTTACTTTAAACTTCCTGGCTGTAACGACTGTAGGAAACCATACTATAAAAGCATCATAAAAGAGATTAAAGAAAAATTCCAAATCAAGGGTTTCCTTGAACTGTTGTCTTGCAATTGCAATAGCATGAATTACTTATTACTTATTACTAGCAAATTTGCTCATGACATAGACTTTGTATCTGTAAAAGGGCGAATTCTGTGGATTAATCACATATTTTGTGTCGGTGTGACTTATTTTAGTAAAGGTAGGCATGCTTACTTCGGCCTGAATAGTCAAAGATTATTTGAAAGGGTCCGTCCGGTATATCCAGTATCTATAGCTTATTGTTATAAAGCAAATCAGTCACGTTGCCTTATTGCAGTGTCAAAACAGCTTTAAATTTTATACCTTTTCACCATTCAGTCCATGTAAACTTCACCATTTTAATATCACACTATGTACCAGGGCATTATAAAAGGAAGGAGTGCTCTGCAAACTCCAAACGCAATCCGTCCTCGTATTGCGGTGGCTCCAGTAACGACCGAGAACGACGGGTGTAATTTTTGTATAGTGCGACCCCCGTTTTTCATTCATCGTGCGAACTGCGCACAGAATAGGGTTGCGTTTGCTAGCTTTTATCGATAATCCATGCTAAAGACTAAAACTAAAAAAAAAAAACTATATTAGATTTTGTGTTAATATAAGTAGAAACTTCTAAAACCATTTTTATTGCACCTCACAATCTAATCCTCAGTGTACGGTACCTGTTTTTTCATGGCAATTTCCTATTTTCTTAGATTACATGTATAACCATGAACTCAGACCGTCAGGCATGATCTCATGGAAATTCAGTACCTACGTATATATGATCGGTTCATCGGGAGGATGCGGGTTTGATTCCCGCAACTGGACAGACAAGTATGAATTGTGTACATAAAAAAGCATGTACAACCGTACTTGTTCTGTGTCTGGGACCACAGAATATGGAATAGGTAGTATAGTTTTGTATTGCGTGACATCCTTGTAGTTCCTGTGGGTATTTACCAGCATCATCATTTGAAGACGTCCTCCTGAACATAAGCCTCCCATAGCGCACTACTTTGAGCGACTGCTTGCCAAGATATCCCAAGCTTAACGGTATGTAATCTTAGGTACTTTGCCTATTCCTATCTATAAATTCAGTTTCTATTTGTAATGTTTATAATAAGATAATCACGGTATTTTTCTTGCACCGGTGTGACGTGGTGGTTATTTTTGTAACATATTCATTATCTCAACTGTAATGAATTATATACATTGTAAAAGACAGTAGAAAGAAGACAAAAACATCACTGTAAAGTTTCTTGTAGCTTCTTCTTTACAGTTGTAATCGAAGCTTCGGATCAAAGTTTTCAATTCTGCATTGTGCCGGATTGCTTGCACCAGTAGTGAGAAAGAGAACTGCTTTTTTTTTCAAACTCATATATTGTAATGGGCTTGCTATATTATTTGACAATAAGCACTTTGTAATTTTATATGCTTAGTGAAATAACTTAATTTTAAGTACCTAGTATAATTTTGACTTGTAAAAGTGCTAAAATTAGCCTATTTGCAATAAATCTTTTGACTTTGACTTTGACTTTGATGCAAGATGCAAGAGCATCCAACGGCTTACCCACGGCTCCAGGCACGCATTTTCGTACTTTCCATAGGGTCAACTCTTCACTTAGTCTTTTCTCGATCCTCTTATCTCGGCAACGGCCCAAACTGAAGCTCGCGCCCCAGTAGTGCCCTTGAGCTAGTTGCCTCCCACTTTTGACGCCTTAAGCGTCTGTACTCTACGCCGTAAAGGTAGGTAGAGACCAAAACCATTAGACTGTAAAAAAAAACACGAAAATGAAAGTGAAAATGAAAAATGGTTTAGAACTTTGTATACATAAGCTGCGAATTAAAACATAAATACGACAGCTTTGGTACATACTGATTTTTATAGAAACCCGGTAATCCATCAATAAATATTTCTTTTACTCATATAACCAATTTGATAATTGGTTTTCTGGAAGGAAATAAATCAGCAAAAAATTTGATGAAAATCCGAGAAACCATTAGAGCTTTTTATATGTTAATGGTGACGCGACGAGCTAGTAGTGCAACTGATGTTAAGCGCCACGGCTACACATAACAAAACCTGCAAATTATAAAGTATTAATGAATTGCTCAGTTAGTAACCTTATAAACTTATCGTCAATGCATTAAAAGAAATTCCACTTCAGGAAAATAGTTTTCATCGATATTCATATTTTACTTCAAAACAACATTGCTTTCTTCCCGATCAGTAAAGTCTGACCGACATAAGGCGACCTTACCCTGAGACAGAGACAGCCCTACAAGTCCCACATTTGCTAAAGGGAGACAGAAAGCGTATGTGGGTCACGGGATGAGTGTCTCACAGCAGCGCTTGAAAATAAAAGATGGTGGAAACGGACTATAAATAGACGAGATTTCAGCTATAATTAATGGGACTATATTAAACATAATGGGCTTTGTTTCCTTATTTTCCTTTGCCTAATTTTAAGGAGATTTATTATTCAGATGAAATAAAATAAGCAGAGGTTTTATGATTTATTTCCTTGACAAGATTCTGATGTAAGCGACATGAAATTTCGGTCGATAGGAGACAACTAGGAAATGGGTTGAATGACCTCCAAGAACATTATCTATTTATTCATCAGCTCTATACATTCCCATTGCAGGGATATGGACCTTCTCTTATAGGGAAAAAGGTCACCACACTGGCTAAGTGCGGGTTGGTGGATGAGACAAGTTCCCGGGTTTTGTGTAATAGCAGGAAAAGTCATTGTTACATGGCCGAGAGGGATTCAAACCAGGGTGCGTCGATTTCGGAGTCACACGGGCTACCTCTGAGCTACATTCGCTTGTTATCATAAGAAGTTCAAAAGCAACTGTCTGACTCCTATCTCCGTTTCTTACCAATTTACATCTCTCTCCTTCCCTTTCTCTCTCTCTCTCTCTCTCTCTCACCAAATCTCTTACTCTTACCCATCTAAATGAAAATGGGTATGATGATAATTTGAACCTTAGAGGTAGGACATATAAGATACAATTATCGCACTAAACATTACCGCGCTTGTGAATCCACGGGCAGCACGCAGGGATTTTCCGCGCAAACCAAAACCTGATTAAGTAAAAGGCGGAAAAGCGTTGCTTATAATAATTAATTACTGTCCTCGCTGCCTCGAGGTAGCTAGCAGATTTTATGAATTAATTAAAGAAAGCTTCAAAGGAAACTAAATCCATGATTCGTGCCGTTTTGGAACCATCTCAATATCATTTAGCCAGAAGCTTAGAGTCGTTCCATAACGACTTTGAGGTGCTTATAGATGTTATCAAACGAAAACTGCTTATTTACAGAGCTCGTTGACTTTCCTTTCAATTTAATAGAATTTAATACTGGCAAGATATATAGGCTTAGGTATATTACATAGCTGGGAATAATCAAAAGAGCTGTTTATTACCCACGGCGCCAGCAAAATTGGACCATTCATATGTTTTGTCGCAGGAAATACTTTTCATTTACCTACTACTTAATCAGTAGTTATAAAGTCTTTAATCGTTATTCTCCACAACAGTACCAATTATAATGTTTTTTTTTTAACTTTATTTGGGAAAACAAACAGTACCACATTAATATTATAGCTTTTAAATCACACTAATATTATAAAGGTAAAGTAAGTTTGTATGTGTGTATGTTTGTTACTCCTTCACGCTCAAACGGCTGAATGGATTTGGATGAAATTCGGTACCATGATAGTTTATACACTGGATTAACATATAGGCTACATTTTATCCCGGAAAAGTGACATTTTCCCGTGGGATGAGCAAATAATTAAAATACTTTTTGTCCGCGGGCAAAACCGCGGGGCGCAACTAGTAATATAATATGACGAAGATAGGTAGTCAATGTGATACCAGCACCGTTTACCACAAAGTGTTAAATATATATCAAAATAGGTACATAATGCGATTATCGAAATTGTACCGATAGCAGTTAATGACTATCGATTTTGCATATTGAACAAGATCATCAAACATCCAGCGCTTATCAGCTACCGTTCTCAAAAATGAAGGTTCGCTCCCAACGGACAAATACACATCATGAATGATAAGAGTTACAAATCAGAAATTGTACCTGAAATCGTATTAATTGAATTACATAGGGAATCGTCGGGTATCCGCGTCCCGCCATGTCGAATCAATCGCTGTAGCGGCTGAGTTGCAAGAGCAGAGTCATACCGCGCAGGCGCCGTCAGTATCCCACGATCGATGGCACGGGCGTTCCGTTAACCGTTCAGTGGTCGCGTGCCCGTCGCGCAGTCCGGTGCACAATGCGCTCGCAGTGACGCGGGAAACTCGGCAAGCTGTATCTCCGCGAGTATCCGGCGGAGGACGACCGGCCGCCGTGCCGGGAGGAGTGGCGGCGGCAGGAGTGGTCCGGCGGCGCGCGGTCTCGGCTGCCCCCGGCCGAGCGCAGCCCGTCCCGCCGCAGCCCCTACCTCACGCGAGATGACGAGCCCTCGCCGGCGCCCGAGGAGCGCGGCCGCTCGGCCTCCGCCGGCGCGCACCACCGCGCGCGCTCCTCGCGCCCCATGCGCTACCAATCGCTCGAGCGCGACCAGTACGATCGCTCGTACGCGCCGCCGCCGCCGCACCCCGACGATGAATACTACCGACGGGAACAACCCCCGCTCTTCCTCGGCGAGCTCCAATCCCAGAACTCTGATCTCCAAAGAGAACTGGGGAACCTTAAGAAGGAGCTGGAACTGACCAACCAGAAGCTGGGCTCCAGTATGCACAGCATCAAGACATTCTGGAGCCCGGAGCTGAAGAAGGAGCGAGCGCTGAGGAAGGAGGAATGTGCGAAGTACAGCCTTATTAACGACCAACTTAAGCTGCTCAATCAGGAAAACCAAGTAAGTAAATATTACCATTACAATGCACGAAAAACTTTCAGATCCCAAAACATGGTTTAAATACCTAAAACCGTCACAGCTCCGGTACAAACGAAACGAACGATCAATAATTGCGGGTAGTTCGGAAATGGGCAGATTGAAACCTTCCCGAATTAAGGACCAAAACCTGTTATAGTTAGTAAATGGCTCTCGTACTATTTAGAATAAGAAATTGGTTCAGAATCAACAGCGATGATGAGTCATGGCCGAAAATTCCCGGAGTCTTATCCCCCCCCCCCTTTCCCCCGCGTGCTTACGTCACACGCATGCCTGGAGGGTACCTCTTTCATTGATGTGATAGGTCAATGGAGTAGGTAGCCATTTTCTTATTGCTTTATGCACCGTCCCACTTAGATAATGTTAGTATTTTTAGACTAGCAATATACTATTCGAACTGATTTAATTTGATCGTGACTCGTAGTAAACAGGCGTGCGAATTCGACCTAACACAGCTTACTCTACATTTTATTTCGGTAGAGTATCGTTAAAAGCTGGCTCTACGGACAGAATATTTCGTTTGTGTTTCAAATTTCGCAGCAATTGCAGTCGATATATATAATCATTATTACATCATCAATAGCTTCATAAACGTATCAAGAAAAATAATAAAACACCTATACAATACTAGGTTACCTATAAAACTTCGAAGGTACAGATTAATTTTATGAAGTCTCGCATAAGACTCAAGCAAAGTAAGTAAATGGCATTATCGACATTAACAAGAATATTAAGCCCGAAGAACTAGTGTTCTTCGGGTTTAATATTCTTGTTAACACAAGTGTGTTGGATTATTTTTATCCTTTTTCTTTTTATTTAATTTTTCAGGACTTTCATTTCGCACACCTTTCACTATCAAATCAAAATAATAGCATGAAAATTTGATTACTTACACTCAAGTCAAATTAAGTCGTTGAATATCTAGAAACCCAAAAGTTTTATCACGGCAAATTGCCTTTATTTTCTAAATACTACAATGATACTCACACTAAAAACTACCTACTACAAAAATTAAAAACATTTGGACTATATACTGGCCGCGATGACCTATAGACAGTCCAAATGCTCCAGCCCACTACCAGTAGGTAGCGTACCCAACATGCTGGCAGCATTTGTTGAATTGCAATGCTTATTCGTTGTGCCAAATAAGTGCCAGCACTTTGGTCACGCGAAACTTAAACAATCTGAGTTGTCGAAAAGTAGTAAATCCCTTTTGGGGTCATGCTCACGAGCATAGTGGAATTTCTGGGAGAATTTAATGTCGGGCGACGTAATTATTACTGCGACCGCAAACAGTGGAGAGCTTTTAAATTGATATTTCAACTTTAGGACCACTAAATAAAATAGCACCAAACGTACTTATTTATAAAATAGCACTTAAGCAAAAAATTGTCTGGTGCTATTTTGAAAATAAAGGAACACTCAATTTCCTTTCAAAATAACACCTACAGAACACGAATCAAAAATAGCACCAAAGTCCAAACGTTTCCTATAATTATATTAAATTTTATTTTCAAAATGCTTTACAATTGAATACTATGCTTAGTGAGTGGGGGAGTCGGGGTCTACTTTGGAACCGCAATAGGTACCAGGCTAGCATCAACTACCAGAGGTTTTAACTGGAATCTAGAGTGCCCGCTGAGTGAAAATGATTGATGATGAAATGGATGATCGGTCGGAAAAACACGAAAATTTTGAGAGCTGCTTAATGAAGACTGATACTGTCCATCAAAAGGTTGCCTGGAAAAGATCGCATTTAGTGATAAGGCCGCCAATTGTATAAGTTGTTATGTAAAATTAATTAAGCATGTGGTATGCAATAAAGAGTTTGTATTGTATTGTATGTTTTGTAAAAATGTTCATGGGGGAAATGTTTCTCAAAATTTGCGCATTTTTCTCAAAAGTCGCGTTAGCCCATCAACATTTTCAGGGAATGCGGGTATCCCGGAAAATAAAATAAGGTCTCCTGCTGTGTTCGTGAAAGTTTGTAAAATTCCAGCTAACTTCCAGAATCCGCATCCGGCTGTTGATGACAGCTTGAAGCGAATTCTGGAAGTACATACTATAAAACATTTTTTATTAAAGAAAAAAGAGCATGGACCCAGTAGTCTTTTTTTATGTTTAGGAATGACGTGACGAGCTAGCCATTCGCCTGATGTTAAACGACACGGCTACCCATATCAGCTGCAGTGTCACTCGGAACTCTAAAGTATAGAGGTTCGCGTGACACTGCACTGCGCACGTCATCCAGAGACATCAGCACAATCTAGTAATAAGATTACTAAACTGTGAGATCAGATCATAAAGTCTCATTTGCCCAGTAATTTCACTAGCTACAGTGCCCTTCAAACCGGAACACAGCAGTGCTTGCGCACTACTGCTTGGCGGCAGAATAACTGGCAAAGCGGTGGTACCTACCTAGACGAACTTTGCAGTAAAGTCCTACCACCTAGTAAAAAGTAGTCTGTGGTAAAGCAGCATAAAAAACATTTTTTATTTGGATAAACATAATCCTAATTTTACCAAAAAAAGGATTATTTGAACTACATAGTGTATGTAGTGAAAATATGATTTTCCAGTGTTTTTCTTGGTATAGAAGGAAAAAAGAACAAAATGTTGAGCAAGCATTATGTGCGTTCGCGATTAATTGGTTTAGGACTCTGTATAGGATTTTTTTAAATTGTGTTCACACAGTGCCATCTAGCCACAAACTTAGCAAAGCTTGTACTATGGGAACCAGATAACTGATACAATACTTAGATACTTTTCTTGTCTGTAACTCAAACAGAATACAATATAGCACCCAGATACAGAACAAACATCTATTCGACTCGACAGCCTCTGTGTGTGGATGAGCAGATCGGCTCATAACCTGGAGGTGGCGTTTCGCTTCCCGCGGCAGGACAAGTATTTGTGCACAGAAAAAAAATCGCAAATACGTGTTCTCAGTCGGGATGTTGTGGGACCATGGTTCTCGTAGTTCCTGGGTCCCTGGACACCGGGAACCTAGTTAGGGTCCAGGATATATGTTTGTGATCGTAGGGCGTTATTATTATATTCATCACACAAATGTTTGTCCTGGGTAGAAATTGAACCGCTGAAAAAACGTTGGCAAAGTCCAAGTCAAAAGATTTATTGCAAATAGGCTATTTATCTATAGCCTATAGGCTATGTTATCATGTTGTTGTTTATAGTACGTAAGTTGTAATAACACCAACCGCAATTTTGCTCCTTTGATTCCTGTCCATCCTAAGGTAGCCTGGAAGAAATCGCTTAATGTGATAAATCCGCCCTTTGTTCTACCATTTTTTGTAAGTTTTTTTTAAGGTTGTTATGTATTAGTTGGTGTTCAATAAAGTATTATTGTATTGTATTGTATAGGCTATTTTTAGCACTTTCACAATCAAAATTACATTAGGTACTTAAAATTAAGTTATTTCACTAAGCATTTAAAATTACAAAGTGCTTATTGTCAAATAATATATAGCAAGGCCATTACCCTATTTAAACCTAGACACAGAACAAGAACACAAAATCCACACAAAAGTTGAATTATCTGCTTCAAAAGTATCGGTGCTTTATTGATATGTGGCTAGTACCTAGAGCTATTAAAACACTTCTCTAATAATTTGATCGAGCAGCAATCTGGGTTACATACAGTAGGGATTAAAATGGGGCATTGAGTTTTGGCGGGAAAACGAAAAAGATCGCATCGTCGCATTGTATTATTTTCCAAAACTTGTGTTATTTGCAGTGTTAGTTAATAAAATTGGTGGCATTCTATTCGTTAAGTGCTGGATTACAGGCGTGAGTGTGGGAAAATGGTATAATGATGGTGAAACGTTTCTTTTCGTGTTGTTTCCAAAACTCCATAGAAGCTTCAAGTAAAGTTGCCACCACTTTACTAGGAGTATGACTTTGACTAGACTATGACTTGACTTGATGACTTTGACTGTGACTTGACACATATTTGCGTAAATATCATTAACTTGAAAAATTATCAATTACTTGACACTGGCTAAATACACAGAAGTGTGGAGCCAAAACATAAAAAAAAAAACAAAAAAAAATGGGGCATTGCCGGTTATGTGAAGGACGGTTGAATGACATACTTAGGAAAGATATGAGGGCGATGGAGATCGACTGTGAATTTTAATTTGAAATAGGTCGCGTATTTATTATCGTGTTTTGTTACCTATTCCAAAATAATAATAATAATAATGCCCAACGATAACATAGATCCTAGACCCTATCTAGGATTTCCTGTGTCTATGGACTCAAAAACTACGAAGACCATCCCACAACACCCAGACTCATAAAAAGTATTTACGCTTTTTTTCTGTGTACAAATACTAGTCCTGGGAATCGAACCCGTCACCTTCGGGTTATAAACCGCTCAATCACCACACCACAGAGGCTGTCTAATAACTAACACTGAAATAACTGTATCGTCTGTGGTTTATTGAAGGAGTAAATTTTTTAAAATAGGTTTGGCTCGCGCAATTAGTGTATTTAGCCCGTGTGAAATGTTAATAATCTTCAATTAGGTATCTAAATATGATAATTTAAATCAGGAAGAATAAAAAAAATTAGATTGCTTTAGACTGAAGTAAAACTTCATTTCTCTTACCCATATAAAACTCAACGTTCACTTCCGTTCGCCTCACTGTTTACCCTCAAATCAAACGTGCGTAAAGAAGTTTTACTTCAAAAAAGAAGAATCAAAGGTTTATATTATTACTAGTTGCGCCCCACGGTTTCACCCGCGGATAAAAAGTATTTAAATTATTTGCTCATCCCACTGGAAAATTTAACTTTTCCGGGATAAAATGTAACTTATATGTTAATCCAGTGTATAAGCTGTCGTGGTACCGAATTTCTTTCAAATCCATTTAGCCGTTTGAGCGTGAAGGAGTAACAAACATACACACAAACACATATACAAACTTTCACCTTTATAATATTAGTGTGATTATTTGTACTCAACCTATTTATAAATATATATAATAAACCAAATTTCATAAATTATCTTGACAATTTTCATAGAAGGATTTACGAGTAACTACTGACTGGAGCCAATTTTTTATGGCACCATGCCCAAAGCAGGAGTTAAATTGTGCTTAATAATTTCTGGCACTCCATTTCTTATTTGGCAAGGATATGACGGCTAGAACCAGAGTGGGGTAATTCGTGACCTCGTTGGCAAACAAGACGTCGGGCTAGGCCGTCTGAAAACAAGACGTCGGGCTAGGCCGTCTGAAAACAAGACGTCGGGCTAGGCCGTCTGAAAACAAGACGTCGGGCTAGGCCGTCTGAAAACAAGACGTCGGGCTAGGCCGTCTGAAAACAAGACGTCGGGCTAGGCCGTCTGGAAACAAGACGTCGGGCTAGGCCGTCTGAAAACAAGACGTCGGGCTAGGCCGTCTGGAAACAAGACGTCGGGCTAGGCCGTCTGGAAACAAGACGTCGGGCTAGGCCGTCTGGAAACATAGATTTATGTTTAGATGAATAAATTGGTTTTATTACCAGGTTATTAACCTACTACAAATGTCTTAACTACCTTTTTTTATGTTAAGGAATGACGTGACGGGCTAGCCGTTCGCCTGATGTTAAACGACACGGCTGCTCATACCAGCTGCAGTGTCACTCGGAACTCTAAAGTATAGAGGTTTGCGTGATACTGCACTGCGCACGTCATCCAGAGACATCAGCACAATCTAGTAATAAGATTACTAAACTGTGAGATCGGATCATAAAGTCTCATTTGCCCAGTAATTTCACTAGCTACAGTGCCCTTCAAACCGGAACACAGCAGTGCTTGCGCACTACTGCTTGGCGGCAGAATAACTGGCAAAGCGGTGGTACCTACCTAGACGAACTTTGCAGTAAAGTCCTACCACCTAGTAGAGTACCTTTACCTTACCTAAAAGATAAAAATAATAATAATAATAACGTCCAACGATCACATACATAGATCATGGACCCTGACTAGACTTCCCTGTGTTTAGGGACCCAGGAACTACGAGGACCATGGTCCCACAACACCCAGACACAGAACAAGTATTCGTGCTTTTTTTTTGTACACAAATCATTGTCCTGTTCCTGCAATACCGTAGCCGTACGCACAATAAAAGAAACTGCAAAGCGTTTCGTACGAACAAAATGTAAATCAACAAAGTAAGGATGGTAACTCTGTCCTCGCCGCGAGCTCCTGTAGTGGAATGGAGACGGTGGGATAAGGCTGTGAAGCTCCTGGGCTTACATATACTACTCATATACTAAAGTAAAAAACTAAAGTGAAATAAAATACTAAATAAAAAAACATAGATACAATATATTGATCACGCTTCAACAACTAATATACGAAAGTAAAAAACTAAAGTGAAATAAAATACTAAATAAAATAACATAGATACAATATATTGATCACGCTTCAACAACTAATATACGAAAGTAAAAAACTAAAGTGAAATAAAATACTAAATAAAATAACATAGATACATTATATATTGATCACGCTTCAAGAACTATAATTGCGTGGAGGCGGCACCGGACGCAGGTCGTTGCTACTGTACTAGCTGACACACTGTAGCAGACATAACTAAGTAGATTATACTACAGTTTCATAAACATCTATAGTATTCTATAGTATAAAACTTTAAAAAAATGAGTATGTTTATTGTATGTTTTAATGTTTTGGCTCCACACTTTTGTGTATTTAGTCAGTGTCAAGTAATTGATAATTTATCAAGTTAATGATATTTCACGCAAATATGTGTCAAGTCACAGTCGAAGTCATCAAGTAAAATCATAGTCAAGTCATAGTCTAGTCAAAGTCATACTCCTAGTAAAGTGGTGGCAACTTCTCTTGAAGCTTCTATGGAGTTTTGGAAACAACACGAAAAGAAACGTTTCACCACCATTTTCACACACTCACGCCTGTAATCCAGCACTTAACGAGTAGAATGCCACCAATTTTATGCACTAACACTGAAAATAACACAAGTTTAGGAAAATAATACAATGCGGTGACGAAATCTTTTTCGCTTTCCTGCCAAAACACCCAATTTACAAATGATTGGAGTGTCCTCCGATTACAATATTGTGTACAGGAAAATAAAGCGCAAATCCTTGTTCTGAGTCTGGGTGTTGTAGGACCATGGTCCTCGTAGTTCCTGGGTCCCTAGACACAGGGAATCCTAGCTAGTTATTTACTTATGTGATCGTTGGGCATTATTATGTATTATTTACTTATTTACATCATAACCTTCAGTAAAAATTCAATGATCAATATTTGTCTCTACTTTCATAGGTTCATTGTCATTGTCTGCTCTGCACCCGAACTTTAATTGGATTGCACTTATTCAATTAATTGAAACCTCATTATAAAGTGCATGTGCTTGGACGTTTTCGAATTGTTTGTGGAAAATTGGAAATGAAGATATAAATTTATATTATTTCAGTGTGAAATATTATAATATTTCAATTCGGCTGTTTTGGTGATGTTATTTATGGAGGCCATATTTCATATGGTAATATGGCCTCCATAAATAAACAACACATAAAATAAAGAACAGTTTTCTTGTTACAACTTTATAGAGAGCCATTCGTCATTTGACGTTAATTTGCTCTGACTGATTTAAGTTCCATCTTTGATCAGTAGAATTTACCTTTGAAATAAGCATACATTTTTTGCTTTTAAACACACCTATTTTCCATTAACGTCTTTGAAAATTATACATAATCAAGTTTATAATAATAAATAATAAAAATAAATGTTTGTTCGTTCACATAATTATAATGTAAGAATATTAGATACGATAGTTACACTAATATTATAATGGCGAAAGTTTGTATGTGTGTATGTTTGTTACTCCTTCACGCTCAAACGACTGAATAGATTTTGATGAAATTCAGTACTAAGATAGCTTATACACTGGATTAAAGGCTACATTTTATCTGGTAAATTGAAATTTTCCGTGGGATGAGCAAATAATTAAAATATTTTTTTCCGCGGGTGAAACCGCGGGGCGCAACTAGTAGTTAATAACTAAGATAACGCTGAGCCTTGAATCTCACAATAGAACGACCAGTGACGTGGGATTCAGTTTCTTCATAAATGTAGGGTAGTTCATGTTCTTAGAGTAGACAGATATTATCTGCAATACATTTGGGTATGTCACAGAGAAATAAGTGCGAACTTACGAGCTGTCCAAGTTTAGTACAGACAGACATTATTATTTTTTCGCTAAGTTCATATTAAGTCTATGGCCCCAGTCAATCGATTCAATAAACCTATCGCTGTCTTTGTCACAGAGCAGGGTAAAAAATATGCTTGTGCTTTGATAGAGGCGAAAGTAAGTAACAATATAGAATTTTGGCGGGAAAGCGAAAAAGATTGCGTCAGCGCATTGTATTATTTTCCTAAACTTGTGTTATTTTCAGTGTTAGGGCATGAAATTGGTGGCATTCTATTAGTTAAGTGCTGGATTATGGATGGTAAAACGTTTCTTTTCGTGTTGTTTCCGGAGCTCCATGGAAGCTTCAAGAAAAGTTGCCACCACTTTACTAGGAGTATAACTTTGACTAGACTATGACTTGACTTGATGACTTCGACTGTTACTTGACACATATTTGCGTGAAATATCATTAATTTGATAAATTATCAATTACTTGACACTGGCTAAATACACAAAAGTGTGGAGCCAATACATAAAAAAAGAAAAAAAATAACAATATTAAGGCCGAGAAATAGGCGCCGAGCGCATAATGACAAGACTGGTTAATATTTAAGTCATCCGGTAAATCATGATGTTATATTCTAAAACGTGACATGCTTGAAGTGTTGAGAGGCGTCTCAAGGCACAAGCGTATTTTATTCCCACTATAGATTCTCCTGTATTAAAAAAAAATCCTACTTCGAAACCACAAATAGGCACTCAAAAGCAAAAAATATATTAATACCAGTATAATTATTATAAGCACTACCCACTTATCTATTAGAAGTTGGTGTCAGCGAGATCTAATAGGGGTAGATAGATACTGCCTACAAGTATCAACCTACTGACTGGCCCGATAGCTCAGTTGGTAGTAGCCCTTCTGAAATGTGGGTTGTGGGTTCGATTCCCACTCAGGACAAACATTTGTGTGATGAACATAGGTGTTTGTTCTATGTCTGGGTGTCATATTGTATTCTATGTATGTATTTACAAACAAAGTATCTAAGTGTTGTATCAGTTACCTGGTTCCCATAGCACAAGCTTTGCTTAGTTTGGGGCTAGATGGCACTGTGTGAAATGTCCACACATATTATTATTGTTATTATTACTTACTACATAAATAGTATATTTACATAGTAGAAATACGTGAACCAAATTGAACTTCCGTTCGCCTCGCATTCATCAGCTCACTCCCCATCAAGCGTGCGTAAAGAAGTTTTACTTCAAAAATTCACACCTCTGAATTCTTCAATTCAATTAAAATCTATCCCCTAGCTAGAGCATATTATGAAAGATCCATGAATAATCACAAGTTGGTCGGTGCCGCCGCGGCTGTCAGAATTGGCTCCAAGCCAGCGCTGACGGGTCGGGAACCGATGAATTCGACCTGTTGAGGAGAAGACTGGTAATGATGGAACGTTCAAGGCGAGAACTAAGTCCCTTGACAGTTCAAACATGGGTTCATCTAACTAAAGGCACTAAGAATAAGTACTTTTGAAGTAGATCTCCATCGTCAACATAACAAGGTTCAATTTGTATTATTATGTTGGTATGTCCGGTAAAATGAAAGGTTACAATTGAAGGGGTGAGAACAAAAAGGGTTTAACTGATTTTTTTTTTATCACAAAATGACTTATGGGTATCGTTGGATTCAGCTTGAAATTATCTACAATAATACATTCTCAAAATACCGAAATGAAGCTTAAATCTCGAGATTTTGAGTCTAAAAACGGTTTATCTGTCACAGGAATACAGTTCGCTTAGCATAAAAAGATTATTATAATTATTTGATTATATTATATTTTTGCAGTAATTGTATGAATTAGTACTACATTTAGTATTTTAAAATAGAATTAATACATTTTCAAGCAACTGAAACTTACATAAACCTTTTCTATTACCTTATAAGCACTCTACATTAAAATGAAGCCGTTGAAGTTTAAAGTCAATTTTTTCGAAACTGTCAATTTGACAGTTAAACCCTTTTTATTCTCAACCCTTCAATTGTCAAGATGGCGACATTAACATTAAACAAAGCAAAAAGAAAGTTATATCGGCTGATAGATGGAGCTAAAGAAGTTTTACTTTTAGTGTGGTCTAAAACACGCACGTTTTTTTATTTGCATTTATAAACACTCGTTCAAGTGCGGGTAGTTTAGAAAAAAAAAACTCGCTCTGTGTGACGCGTGCTGATAACCGCATCTCTAGCCTATTCGTGACTACGGTCAATGCGACATTAATCGAAACGACGAGGTAAATAAAATTCTGTTTCAGTGCGATTAAGTCCTGTTTAAACAGTACTTGCTAACCATTTGAACTGTATACTGGCCGTGCTGACCTGATGGCCAGAAACTTCAGCTGAACAAGCAGGTAGTTCGTCTAGGTAGGTACCACCGCTTTGCCAGTTATTCTGCCGCCAAGCAGTAGTGTGCAAGCACTACTGTGTTCCGGTTTGAAGGGCACTGTAGCTAGTGAAATTACTGGGCAATTGAGACTTTATGATCTGATCTCACAGTCAAGTAATCTTATTACCAGACTGTGCTGATGTCTCAGGATGATGTGCGCCGTGCAGTGTCGCTTGAAACTCTATGTTTTAGGGTTCCGAGTGACACTGTTCTGTTATGGGCGGCCGTGGCGCTTAACATCAGGTGAACGACTAGCTCGTCACATCATTCAATAACATAAAAAAAAGGTGTTGTGCCCATATGCCTCAATTAATTGCGATGCTTTAGAATTCTCATTTTTCAATAGGGACCTCTTCTTGTGGACGTAGTCTTTTCGATTCTCTTATTCCGGCAACGGCACAAGCCGAAGCTTGCACCCCAGGGGTGTCCTTAAGCTAGTTGCCTCCCACTTTTAACGGCTGGGCGCCTTAAGCGCCTTCCATCCGGTGACGCTGTAAAGGTAGGTAGAAACCATCAGCATTAGCCCGTTCAATTTTTTAAATGATTATTAACAACAACGTTAATAAATCTATTTCCATTTTCGTCCATTCTTAATTCGTCCATGTCTGGAGTGCAGATGAACTATTAACTCTACTGCCCCAGAAAGTATACTAAGATAGGAATTCTAAGGGTAACAGTCATTTTATCAGATAACGCAACAAAGAAATGAGCGAGTACTTAAACACCAATTTTGAATTTTTGGAATACCTGTATAAAGCAGAATACAACAGCGAAAAAAATTGCAGTAAGCTAATAATTTAGGTAACACAGCTTTAATGTAAAATTTGCTAGAGAGAAATGAAAGCACCTAAAAACGCTCCATTTTTAAAGGAAAATCCGGAAACATTCTTGTAAAATTGTACGCCTTCCACTTCGTCTCTTGCGCTTTTAATCAAGACATTCTTCAAACATCTAACAGATTTCATACTCACTTTATTAAATTAATGAACGCTACTAAACTTAAAATATGATCCAAGTGAACACTTATTACGTTATGATACAGCACACTGAACTGTGAAGGCGGAGTTATGAAAGCTGAAATGAAATGAAAATTTATTGGCATAAAAATAGTTGACAGATTATAAAGGGGTGGAGCAAAGCTTTTTGAGAACAGTTGACAATCAGACTCGGTTTAAAAGTGAATTCAACCTCACCGTGCTCTACGATGACCAATCTAAGTAGTAAATACAAACTTTGTCGAGCTTAATCCACAGCTGGTGAGATATTTAAATAAAGTGACATGGAACTGCACTTTGGAAAACCTGAAATGGCGGTTCACACGCCAAATATTAACTCCACGTGAGCCTAAGTATTAGACAAGTAATAAATCTGACATAAGACAGCATACGAAGTGGAGGAAAGTGTCATATTTGAAATATTGCCGCGGCAGTCAGCCCGCGGACTGTGACCTACATTGTGAGATAAAACCGTGTCCTAGCAGCAGAAACGTATTAATAATAGTAATAATAACGCCCAACGATCACATACATATATCCTGGACCCTAACTAGGATTCCCTGTGTCCATATTATACGGGTTGTACGCGACACGGAGGTTAAAGCATTGGGCTTCCTTTGGTTGCTTCATAGTTTTAGTATTTTAAGAACGTTATGTTTTATGACAGGGAGAAGAAATGTCGGTTTAGTTTCATGAAAAATTTACAATTTTTTAAATATATTTTTGCGAACTCTGCCGCTTCTTTATGTTTCGTACAATAGTATTATTTTCTGGAAACACCTAAACCTGGTCGTCGCCAACACAGGTTATGTGCCGATCTGTTCAACCACCACACCACAGAGGCTGTCAACAATAATAATAATAATAAACGCCCAAAGATCTCATACATCTCATACTCATCTCATCTCATACATATCATCTCCCTGGATTCTAACTAAGATTCCCTGTGTCTAGGGACCTGGAAACTACGAGGACCATGGTCCTACAACACCCAGAAATAGTACAAGTATTTGCATTTTTTGAAGTAAAACTTCTTTACACATGCTTGACTTGAGTAAGCTGGTGAATGCGTGACGAGGTGAATGGAAGTTGAAAGTAGTTCGTTAACGTAGATCTCCATTGTCAACATAACAAAGTAAAAAAATTGTATTATTATATTAGTATGTCCGATGAAATGACAATTCACAATTGTCAAGATGGCGACATTAACATTAAATAAAGAAAAAACAAAGTTATACCGGCCGATAGATGGAACTAAACTAAAGAAGTTTTATTTCAGTCGTGTGGTCTAAAGCACATTCGTTTTTATTTTTTATCGATTTAAGAGTATCAGTTCATCCGCGTTTGGAGATTTTCAACTCTTTTCTATTTAGCAAAGAGAATGTTTAAATTTCGAACAAAATAACTTTTATTTGAACAACTTACTAGCTTTACCTGTAACTTAGTATTTTCAAGCACAAATTAAGTAATTACAGGAACGTTCTTTGAACAACCCAGCTCATTTCCCAATTACTTTTGTATTCAATTACAAAGTTAACGATGTACGTAGCTTTTAAATACGCCTACTTTATTGCTCGGTAGGGTTGCCAGTTTTCCTGTTCGCTCCTTTAAATATTTTATAGTTTTTTTTTTTTTCACAAAAGCGCATGAATATTTTTCGAAAAAATAATGTTCCATTGCTATGTTTGTCAGTTTTTCATTTTCTTTTCTCTCTCCAGAATTCTGAAATTAAACATACTAGACTAGATTGACGCGTTTTTTGTCGTACACATGCGAAACGTTAGATGAGCTTCCGCCAGAGACCTTTCCGCATAATACAATATAGAACTCTTTGAAAAGAGGGTTAAAAGAGTTCTACAGGGTATGTAATGAATTAGCACCACCACCATTGTTACAAGAGATATGGACTACATAGGCTACGGTGACCAGTTACAATTTTTTTTTTATGTTATTGAATGATGTGACGAGCTAGTCGTTCACCTGATGTTAAGCGCCACGGCCGCCCATAACAGAACAGTGTCACTCGGAACTCTAACATGTAAAGTTTCGCATGACTGCTGCAATGCGCACATCATCCTGAGACATCAACACAGTCTGGTAATAAGATTACTGGACTGTGAGATCAGATCATAAAGTCTCATTTGCCCAGTAATTTGACTAGCTACATTGCCCTTCAAACCGGAACACAGTAGTGCTTACACACTACTGCTTGGCGGCTGAATAATAGGCAAAGCGGCGGTACCTACCTAGACGAACTTTGCAGAAAAGTTTTAGCACCTAGTGAATTTCCATCATTTAAACCATTTTTTTTATTGGAAGGATATATAATTTATTTAGATAGGTCCTAAAATTTTATCAAAATCGGTAAAGTGGTTTGGTTTTTAAATCAAAATAACTGGATGATAATATGATCAAAGCATTTCGAGCAAGTCGGCTTAACCCATTTTTAAGGGATATTACTTCAGAATATATATATCGTTGCTTGGAACAATTCTATTATATCTAGACTCAAAAACAATCAAAAAGAGACACGAAACCATTCAAATCCAACATTTTATAACCCTGCATAGAGTTTCGTAGGTAAATAACAACTTGTACAATCATATCACAGACATTTCTATTTCAAAATATTAGAGTTCCATTTACACTACAACTTTACAATTACTTACAATGTACCTATAATTTTATAGGTATAATTTTTTTTTTTTTTTGCTGCGAGCATTTTGTGTACGCTACCTACCGGTAGACACCTGGAGCATTTGGACAGTCTATATATATATATATATATATATACATATATATATATAAATATATAAACTTGGACTATATAGATATATATATATATATATATATATATATATATATATCTATATAGTCCAAGTTTTTCCTTTTGTGGTAGGTAGTGTAGCTCATTTAGTAGTAAGGTACAGGAGCCAATGAAGGCCCACTTAATTTCAAAACCTCGTGAAATCTTGCAGATAAATAAAGTATAGAAAAAACATAATGGAAGTTGTAATAATAATAATTAAAACACACTTGCATTATTGTCTATGGTACTAGTAGCATAAACCCGCGAAATTTAAAATGTTTCGTTTAATCATAACTGTATTTTTTTTAAAGTGGGCTATCCTAGGAGCCGGGCCATCTTCGGCGACACTACCTTAGTTGTTGTATTGTAATAGTTAAGAGAATAAAGCCACTACTATGCCTGTTTAAAAAGTTCAGTTATAAAACTATACTAAGAATAAAAATAATAATGATGCCTAACAATCACGTATCCTGGACCCTAACTAAGATTTCCTGTGTCTAGGGACCCAGGAACTACGAAGACCATGGTCCCACAACACCCAGACACAGAAAAAGTATTAGTGCTTTTCTGTGCGCAAAAACTTGTACGATCGCGGGAATCGAACCCGCCGCCTCCGGGCTATGAGCCGACCTGCTTAAATACCACATCACAGAAGCTGGCAACTATTTGATAAGAAAAATAATAAATTACTTATATGTTCAACTATGGAATAAGTGTTATCAAAAGACCTTTGATAGAGGGGAATGTGCCCATAACGCTGCCTGTATATGGCAATGCTGGCTGCAATGTTGAATTTTTGGGTAAAGTATTATCTAGCTATATAACAGAATTGTTTTTTTTTTGTTTTTTATGGTTAAATGGGCATGTGTTTGACAACAACTCACCTGATGGTAAGTGACGAAGTTGTCTAAGGTGGAGCACGCTTGCCCATGAGATGCCCATTCACTCTTGACTTAAAAAGACCCAGGTTATACCTTGAAGGAAACGCTTTTTGGAAGAGCATCCATTTCTTGGCCGTTCGGCCTTTAAATGAGTCAACAAAATACAAAATTGCCCTCTGGTCACAGAACACCTCTACCTAAAGTTTTACCAAGTCCCTGTAAAATGCAAACACATCTAACACCCACGATTCCACTGAAATTTAACAAAAGGTATTAGATTTTCGTGAAAATGAAAGCTCTGTATTATAATATTTCAAAACAAAATGGGACTGGGATATTATATAGAAATTCACAATTTTCCTTCGCAATTTCAAAAGCATTTTACAACGGAAGTGTTGATGGTAAAATTTCTCGTAACACTCAACGCTATAATATTAGAAGTCTCATTATAGCTTGCCATCCAAACTCTCGAATATATTCTAATAATATCCACGCTTCGTTTCACGACTAAATATTGTGGTAGGTAGCTGTTGATGTAAACATGTTTTTAAAATATTTTTATAACCTTGATTACCTACTTTATATATATATCACTCCCCAGGGTGGTGATCATGAAACGTTGATTGCAATGCAATAGGACATAAACTGCAAATGCACATAAACTGCGTATTTAAACTGTCACATCCAAACCAATTTGTGTTTCATTTGGTTGCAATCGAATCACGTGATCACCCAGCTGGTGTGTACAATAAAGAGTATATACTGAGTTTTAAAACAAATAGACAATAAAAACAAAACAAAAAGGAAACAAACAAAACCGTAGCTCTGCGCTTTTACATCATTAGCACGGCGGCCATTCAGTTCGCCATTTTGTTTATTTTTTACGAAATAACGAGCGGTTGAATGAGCGTTGCGTAACTGTAGGCACTATTCAGAGACTTAAAGCCGAAGGGTGCTACGTCGTATCTGAAGTTTATTCTGTGGTAGGTATAATAGTTAATGGGTGTGAATACAGACTGTAGTACTTCTGTACTTTTATCTATTCTGTGGCGGCATTAAAATGTGGGTAGGTAGATAAAAGTATGTGCTAATCCTTAGTAATATTATAATCACGAAATCTTGTATATATGGATGTATAGATGTTTGTTACTCTTTCACGTAAAAACTATTGAATCGATAATAGATAATAAATAAATAATTGTGGGTATTCCACACAGCGCCATCTAGCCCCAAACTAAGCAAAGCTGGTACTATGGAAATCAGATAACTGATACAATACATAAATACTTGTGGGCAGAGGGGTTGTGCGTAGGTCGCAACCTATATAACATAGGCCTTCAGAATGCCCACACCGCGCCGTGTCTGGAACAAGAATGCTCCGTAGTACACCGAGCGCTCCTTTTTTATAGCCAGACAGGTAGGGGCACCATGACAGTTGCCGGTGCTGCCACTGTAATAAATTTAATGCCACCACAGGGTAAATTACGGTGCTCAATCGCTGTGCATAGAGTTTATAACTGGACGTGGCCGCCGTCATACTTTTTGTTTGTAAATATATACATAGGTACAATACAACACCTAGAAACAAAACAAACATCGATGTAAATTACACAAATGTTTGCCCTGGGTAGGAATCGAAACCACAACCCACAGTTCTAAAGGCAGGATTACTAGCAACTGAGCTATCGGATTAGTCAATTTAGTCAAGGATATTAATGAAACTTGAATGCAGATTATACGCTGAATTACCACAGGATACTTTTTATACGCAAGTGAAACTGCAGGTTAGCGGAAGCTGGTCTGCTCGTGGTGTATACGCAAATAGATATATAGTAATTGATATTTCCGATATTAACAGTATCCAAAAAAAAAAATTTTTCACCCCTGCATTGATTTTGTTAAAAAATAAATAACAAATATGTAAGTAGTATATTAAAAAAGAGCACGAACCCAGAAGTCTGCGGTAAAGCAGCATAATAAAAAAAAAGTGAAACTGCGGGGCGCAATTAATATTGCATAATTATCGAGCGAAAGAGACAACGTTCTGCGATGCAGACTTCCTGTGAGTGAAAGAGATGACGCATTATTTACTCCTGAAGCTGTAGTTATCAACGAGTTTTCATGTTAATTCGATGCTTATTTTTTGTTTCGTTTCATCACACATCAACCGCTAAACACAGGCTCCCTCATAAAACGCCACTGTGGACTCTTCTCATAAAGAAAACAAAATAAATAACGCCCAACGATCACATACATAGATCGCAGACCCCTAACTAGGATTCCCTGTATATTGGGACCCAGGAACTACGAGGACCATGGTCCCACAACAACTAAACAGAACAAATATTTGTCCTATTTTTCATGCACAAATTTTTATGTACTCACAATACTAATGAGCGGACTTGCCTAACCACTAAACCGCAGAAGATATCAATATGCATAGGAGAGTTTATAATAATCATCACGTTTGGATTCACTTCATGATTGCAGAGATTTTAATGCACCGGGGAGAATGTTGGCCATTCTATGAATATTCCCATAGCTGGACGGCACCCACGGGAAGAGATGGTCACACGGGTGGTCTTCTCACACAGCCGGGACCACGGCTCATCAAATGAAATTCTTACTACCAAATGTTTCAAATTGTTGCCTCAACCACATCCAAAAGGCTTCTGTGGTGTGGTGAGCAGTTGTTGGTTGAGCAGGTTAGCTCTTAACACGGAGGCGGCGGGTTCGATTCCCGCGGCCGGACAAGTTTTTGTGCGCAGAAAAAAAGCGCAGATACTTGTTCTGAGTCTGGGTGTTGTGGGACCATGGTCCTCGTAGTTCCTGGGTCCCTAAACACAGGGAATCCTAGTTAGGGTCCAGGATCTATGTATGTGATCGTTGTGCGTTATTATTATTAATATTATTATACTAGTTGCGCCCCGCGGTTTTACCCGCAGATAAAAAGTATTTTAATTATTTGCTCATCCCACGGGAGCATTTCACTTTTCCGGGATAAAATGTGGCCTATATGTTAATCCAGTGTATAAGCTATTTTAGTACCGAATTTCATCCAAATCCATTCAGCCGTTTGACCGTGAAGGAGTGACAAACATACACACATACACACTTTCGCCTTTATAATATTAGTGTGATGTGATTATAAAATTTTAGTTCCGTCAGGCGCATCACCTCGCTCGGGACGTTACTACACTACGCAAAACGAGCTTTTTTTTAAAGAATCATTATCAGTTATATATAGGTACATATCTAAATCACTTTACAAATAGCTGATCTGATCCAATCAAGGACTTTTAATGAAATCAGATAAAAACTCTCGACCTGAACCTACGTGGCTCCCGACCACTTAAAATATATTGCCCTGCGGAGATATTTCCCCAAAACTCAGTATTTCCGAACCGCAGGGGAATGGAACGGTTTAGTATACCAGGAATACATAAATCAGAAACAGTTCCAAGACTTTCAAGTTTATTTCTCGGGTGTTGCGAGTTAAGAAAGTAGAGCGGCTTCGGGACGTGTAATTGAGCGTTCGTATGCGTTTTTTTATGTTAAGTAATGACGTAACCTGCTTACCGTTCGCCTGATGTTAAGCGACACGGCTGCCCATATCAATTGCAGTGTCACTCGAATCTCTAAAGATAGAATTTCGCGTGACACTGCACTGCGCACGTCATCCTGAGACGTCAGCAAAATCTATTAACAGGATTACTAGACTGTGAGATCAGGTCATAAAGTCTCATTTGCCCAGTAATTTCACTAGCTATTGTGCCCTTCAAACCGGAACACAGCAGTGCTTGCGCACTACTGCTTGGTGGCAGAATAACTGGCAAAGCGGTGGTACCTACCTAGACGAACTTTGCAGAAAAGTCCTACCACCTAGTTGTGGGTTTTGAAGGTTTCTAGCACATTTTATGTGGATTGAATTATACACACTCTGCCTATGCGATACGAATGGGATACGTACCTATGTTTTATCATCATCATCAGAGTCAACAGCCTGAAAACGTCAAAGCTGAGCCTGGACTTCCCCCATGGGGCGTCACTTTGAGTAGCTTATTGCTTCTATAGTGCCTCTGTAGTGTGGTGGTTGAGCAGGTCGGCTCATAGCCTGGAGGTGGCGGGTTCGATTCCCGCGGCAGGACATGTATTTGAAGGGGTGAGAATAAAAAGGGTTTATCTAATTTTTTTCACAAAATGACTTATGCGTATCGTTGGATTCAGCGTGAAATTATCTACAATAATACATTCGCAAAATACCGAGATGTGGCTTAAATCTCGAGATTATGAGTCTAAAAACGGTTTATCTGTCACAAGAATACAGTTCGCTTAGCATAAAAACATTATTATATTTATATTATTATATCATATTTTTACAGTAATTGTATGAATTAGTACTATATTTAGAATTTTATAATAGAATTCATACATTTTCAAGCAACTGAAACTTACATAAACCTTTTCTATTACCTTATAAGCACTCTACATTAAAATGAAGCCGTTGAAGTTTAAAGTCAATTTTTTTGAAACTATCAATTTGTCAGTTAAACCCTTTTTATTCTCAACCCTTCATTTGTGCACAGAAAAAAAGCGCAAATATTTGTTCTGAGTCTGGGTGTTGTGAGATTATGGTCCTCGTAGTTCCTGGATCCCTAGACGTAGGGAATCCTAGTTAGGGTCCAGGGTCCATGTATGTGATCATTGGGCGTAATTATTAATTCTTATTATTATTCTATTTTTCCTATTTATTTTTACTACAAAAAATGTCTTTAATAACCAAGATCATAAAAATGTTCAGTATTCTTTATACAACCATAACATAAATTTTTAATTAATACGATAATATACTATTTATTTACTTAGGTCCGTTACAGAACGATGCTCAGTCATCGATCGGTGCTCAAGCAGAGATTTCATTTATAAAGTGATCAATTAGTGAATAAAATCTCTGCTTGAGCACCGATCGATGACTGAGCATCGTTCTGTAATACGGACCTAAGTAAATAAATAGTATTTTATCGTATTAATTAAAAATTTATGTTATGGTTGTATAACGAATACTGGAAATTTTTATGATCTTGGTAGTTAAAGAAATTTTGTGTAGTAAAAATAGGATAATAATAATAATAATACCTGTACAGGGTAGACCATTATTTTCGGAAAATGTGCGGCATTTATTCAAACAAAATATATCTTTGCTGCTCGGGTGTAACCATGAATTCCGAAGGTCGAGCGTAAAGCTAGCCGTCATAACCCGACCTTACTGGGATTTGTGGCACCGCTATAACATATGTATATGCTCACGATTTCTCCGCATATTTTTTTTTTATGTCGAGGTGTGTCTAGGTGGTAAGACTTTTCTGCGAAGTTCGTCTAGGTACCACCGCTTTGCCTGTTATTCTGCCACCAAGTAGTAGCGCGCAAGCTCTACTGTATTTCAGGTTGAAGGGCACTGTAGCTAGTGAAATTACTGGGCAAATTTTATTACCTAATCTCACTATTGCTAGACTGTGCTTAACTTAGCAGAAAAGTCCTATAAGCTAGTGGCATTAAAATCATCTTCTTATTTCATACATGAATTAAAGTTAATTTATATCACATCACTATTCTACTAACCCAAGCCGTATGGTAATAATACCCCACAGCAGTAATATTTCCCCCAGCTCTTAAGCAGGCCATTCACGTGCCGCCTTTTTAACGGCAGCCCGAATAAAATAGTTGTGCAGAATTCTAGGGGCGCCGAGCGTGAGGACGTGTCAAAGAAAAAGAGGCTTTACGCATACAAGCCACGTCGGGATATGGCTCAGGAAATCTTACTACTAGGAGAAAAAACCAAATTTAATCGCGAGGTGATGTATTATATAATTTTTATTAGAATAAAATCGTTGACAATTAATCAGTCACAATTTTAAACGTAAAGTTACAAAAAAATGATATTGTTCCAAAGAGGCGCGTCGCCTACAACGCAGTTTTTTTTTGGTTTTGGCTCCACACTTTTGTGTATTTAGCCAGTGTAAAGTGTAAATAATTTCTCAAGTTAATTAATATCATATAATGTGTCAAGTCAAGTAACAGTCCAAGTCATCAAGTCAAGTAACAGTCCAAGTCATCAAGTCAAGTCATAGTCTATTCTAGTCAAGTCATACTCCTAGTAAAGTGGTGGCCACTTTACCAGAAGCTTCTATGGAGTTTTGGAAACAACACGAATAGAAACGTTTCACCATCATTATAACACTTTCTCACACTCATGCATGTAATCATGGTGGCATTTTATTCGTTAAGTGCTCTTAACGAATAAAATGCCACCAAGTTTATGCACTAACACTGAAAATAACACAAGTTTTGGAAAATAATACAATGCGGTGACGCTTCTTTTTCGTTTTCCTGCCAAAACTCATACACAATTTTAAACATAAAGTTACAAAAAAAAGATATTGTTCCAAAGAGGCGCGTCGCCTACAACGCAGTTACTCATAATATGATGTTTTGAAATTATCGTGGCTATGAATATTTTTCTATTTCTCATATACAAGTGGTCTTAATAGAAACGTTCTAAATTCAGAAAAGTGTTCTTCAATCTAAAAGTAACGCGTTTCCCGATTGATTTTGTTAGTAAGTACATTTAGATTAATGGGTACTTTTTTCTCTTTTTGTAGTATGCCGATATAGAATATAGAAACGTTCTAAACTGAAGGGGTGAGAACAAAAAGGGTTTAACTGATTTTTTTTCTTTGGACGTGAAATTATCTACAATAATACATTCTCATAATACCGAAATGAGGCTTACATCTCGAGATTTTGAGTCTAAAAACGGTTTATCTGTCACAGGAATACAGTTCGCTTAGCATAAAAACATTATTATATTTATTTTATTATATTACATTTTTACAGTAATTGTATGAATTAGTACTATATTTAGCATTTTAAAATAGAATTCAAACATTTTTAAGCAACTGAAACTTACATGAACCTTTTCTATTACCTTATAAGCACTCTACATTAAAATGACGCCGTTGACGTTTAAAGTCAATTTTCTCGAAACTATCAATTTGACAGTTAAACCCTTTTTATTCTCAACCCTTCAATTAAGAAAAGCACTCTTCAATCTAAAAGTAACGCGGTTGCGCGATTGATTTTAACTGACTTCCAAAATGGAGATGTTCGTCTGTACGTATTTTTTTATTGTTTTGAGAATTGTGAACCGATTAAAAAAATCTTTTTTTGATTCGAAAGGGTTACTCTAGAGGTCTCATTATCATCAAGTCAGGATCTGATGATGGAATCTCAACGAAATCGAAGAAAAAATAACTAACTTACAATGTAATCCAATTTTAGAAGTCAATTTTGACCCACTTCTAGATTCCCGGGATTTCCGGTTTCCGGTCCCGGAGCTGAAATTTTACATACTAAGTTAAGAAATAATAACTAAAAAGAGTAAAATAAATTTGGGGTTGCAATCAATTTCCGTGATCGCCGAACTGGTGATGCATGTGGGGATGCAAAACGGTGCATATCGTGGTACTACGTACTAGGTGGTAGGACTTTACGGAAAAGTTCGTCTAGGTAGGTACCACCACTTTGCCAGTTATTCTGCCGCCAAGCAGTATTGCGCAAGCACTGCTGTGTTCCGGTTTGAAGGGCACTGTAGCTAGTGAAATTACTGGACAAATGAGACTTTATGATCTGATCTCACAGTTTAGTAATCTTATTACTAAATCGTACTGATGTCTCTGGATGACGTGCGCAGTGCAGTGTCACGCGAACCTCTATACTTTAGAGTTCCGAGTGACACTGCAGCTGATATGGGCAGCCGTGTCGTTTAACATCAGGCGAACGGCTAGCTCGTCACGTCATTCCTTAACATAAAAAAAATCGATCGACGCGTTTGTTTTGATCAACAATGATTTGATTATATCACACTTCACATCACATCACATCACACTTCACACTAATATTAGGTCTTTACCTATGAAATTGCCGTTTTGTTTGAAATAAGTTAAAGTATTTTTTTTTCGAACTTATTTATTTCTTTTATTCAAAGTAATCACCCCTGCAATCAATGCATCTTTGCCAACGCTGGGGCAGTTTATGGATGCCCTTCTTGAAAAAATCAGCAGGACGGGAGACAACAAACTATTCAAAGGCATTTTGTCCTGCCTCTCGGGAATTGAATTTTTTTCCCGCTAAAAAGTTGTCCAAATTTTGGAAACAGTAATAGTCGGAAGGCGCAAGATCTGGTGAGTATGGCGGATGAGGGAGAGCTTCCAAACCCAACTCATGCAGCTTAGAGACGGTCTGTTGTGCAGTATGGGGTCGCGCGTTGCCGTGAAGTAGCAGTGGAGACGACCGATTGACCAAAGCTGGTTGCAGACGTGCGAGTTTCGCCATCATTGTGGTCAGTTCTTCAATGTACACATCTGCAGTAATGCTCTCGCCGTTTTGTAAAAAGCTATGATGAATCACACCAGCACTAGACCACCAAACTGTGACCATCACCTTTCTAGGGGTCATTTTTCGTTTTGCACATTGCTTTGATACCGAACCAGGATCTAACCAACTTGCTGAGCGCTTTCGATTGTCAAAAAGAATCCATTTTTCGTCGCACGTAACAATTCGGTTCAAAATTCCTTCATTTCTGTGCCTGTTAAGCAGCGCAAGGCAAGTCTCGACGCGTACGTTGCGCTGGCGATCGTTAAGTTCGTGGGGCACCCATATATCAAGCTTTTTTATCTTGCCAATCTGTCGCAAATGGACCGATATTGTTTTGATGCCAACATCAAAAGCTGCTGCCAGCTCAGCTGTAGATTGAGATTCATCAGCTTCCACAATCGCCTTTAATTCATCATTGTTGACCAAAGTTTCCGGACGACCACGAGGTTCATTTTTCAAGTCAAAATTCCCAGAACGGAACCGTGCAAACCAATAACGGGTTGTACGTTCGTTTGTACAGTTCTCTCCGTAAACGTCGTTGATGTTACGTGTCGTTTGTGCCGCGTTGATGCCACGACGGAACTCATATTCCATAATTACACGAAATTTCAAAGTATCCATTATGAGGAAAAATGATGAAATGTAATGAAAATACAACGCTAATCAATAAACAAAAGACTTATATTGTAAATAGAATGTCATATTTTTAAAACAAAATTAATTTGAATTTAGAATTCATAGCCAATCAAAACTTTTTTTTGTTTGAAAAAGTCTGTACTGCAATACGGCAATTTCATAGGTAAAGACCTATTATTATAAAGGCGAATGTTTGTATGTGTTTATGTGTGTATGTTTTTTAATCTTTCACGCTCAAACGGCTGGATGGATTTGGATGAAATTCGGTACCAAGATAGCTTATACACTAGATTAACATATAGGCTACATTATCTCGGAAAAGTGAAATTTTCAATTCAATTCAATTCAATTCAATTCTTTATTTGCATACATGCATTTTCCCGTGGGATGAGCAAATAATTAAAATACTTTTTATCCGCGGGTGAAACCGCGGGGCGCAATTAGTTATCAATAAATGTATTATTATCATTAACATAGTTATCGCGAGCGACAATATCGCGCCGGACAATGTGCTAAGACTCATACAGATTTATTAATAAACACGAACTAGCTTTAGATTAGTTACACCATCCTTTGTCTCTTTCGATCCAGCTAAATATTCCAGTAGCAAAAAAAGGACAAAAGCTGAAGTAACTAACCCGAGACTAATACCCGGTTATTAATAAGGCTGTTACTGCTAGAGCTAAAAGGTAGTTTTAAATATAGCACAACCTCTGCCGAGTTCACGAGATCGATACTACAGAGTTACGCGACTTACGAGAACACCCCACCCCTTGCCGAGGCGAGGGGTGGGTATGCCCCGGGTGGTGATCAGCTGTCATTTCGGGTGATTAAAAATGTATGCGTTGAGAAACGTGGTTTGAAATTGACACTTGTTTTTAAGTCCGCAATTGGGACGAGGATAAAACAGGTCTAGTTAGCGAAAGGAATAAGACGTGTAAAATTATAATAATAGCTATCGAAGAATATTAATGAATTTATCTGTACAAATTATATGTGGGTATATATTTGGAATGTAATTCAGTTCAGCTTACACACACTATCACACTTCACACTAATATTATAAAGACGAAAGTTTGTATGTGTGTATGTATGTATGTTTGTTACTCCTTCACGCTCAAATGGCTGAATGGATTTGGATGAAATTCGACACCAAGATAGCTTATACACTGGATTAACATATAGGCTACATTTTATCCCGGAAAAATGAAATGTTCCCGTAAGATGAGCAAATAATTAAAATACTTTTTATCCGCGGGTGTAACCGCGGGGCGCAAGTAGTAAATTATATTTGCTGATTGTTATTGTTCATGGCGGTAGTAGAATAAAAACTAGTCTTGATCTAACCAATGTTTTATTCACATCGTAGGTAACATTTCTTTAGGAAACCAGGAAAAAACAAGGACTACTGGGGAAGGACTATACAATTTACTCAGGTTATAGGTGTAGGTTGACAGCCTCTGTGGTGTGGTGGTTTAGCAGGTCAGGTCATAACCTGGAGGCGGCGGGTTCAAATCCCTGCGACAGGACAAGTTTTTGTGAACAGAAAAAATGCGAAAATACTTTTTCTGAGGCTTGGCGTTGTGGGACCATGGCTCTCGTAGTTCCTGGGTCCCTAGGCACAGGGAACCCTAGTTAGGGTCTAGGATCTATTTATGTGATCGTTGAGCGCTATATCATACAATTTAGAACAGTATATTTATTTGTTATGTATTTATTCACTAGGTGGTAGGACTTTAGTGCAAAGTTCGTCTAGGTAGGTACCACCGCTTTGCCAGTTATTCTGCCGCCAAGCAGTAGTGCGCAAGCACTGCTGGGTTCCGGTTTGAAGGGCACTGTAGCTAGTGAAATTACTGGGCAAATGAGACTTTATGATCTGATCTCACAGTTTAGTAATCTTATTACTAGATTGTGCTGATGTCTCTGGATGACGTGCGCAGTGCAGTGTCACGCGAACCTCTATACTTTAGTTCCGAGTGACACTGCAGCTGATATGGGCTGCCGTGACGTTTAACATCAGGCGAACGGCTAGCTCGTCACATCATTCCTTAACATAAAAAAATATATACAACATAAAAATAGATTTACTTTACAACATGTTAATAATGACAAAGCGGCCCGCCCCGGCTTTCTGCGGGTATTATATATCCGCAATGGAACTTGAAAGAATATGAATCTATGAATCTATGAAAAAAGATAGTTTCAAATTGGATAAAACTGCTTTCAGTGTGCAAAATTTTATTCAAATCGGTTTAGTACTTTAAGAGTCCGTTGCAGACAAACAACTTGGCACCTATTTTATATATATAATAATCTTTATAATGTTTTATGTAATCTTAATGTATAAAGTAAGTATTCTGGGTTCGATTCCCACTCAGGACAAACATTTTGTGTGATGAACATAGGTGTTTGTTCTGTGTCTGGGTGTCATATTGTATTCTATGTATGTATTTGCAAACAAAAAAGTATCTAAGTATTGTATCAGTTATCTGGTTCCCATAGCACAAACTTTGCTTAGTTTGGGGCTAGATGGCGTTGTGTGAGGTGTCCACACATATTATTATTTATTATTAAAAATGAATCTCTATTTCCCTTGATGGTCATCACATCACGAGTGAACGGGTAGAACATTTTCGCCAATTCTTTTTTTTATTGTTTTATTATTTTTATTTTCAGGAGAAGGTTCTTATGAAAGAAAAAACTAAGAAAGTTAGAAAATTTCCCCACGTGACTGAAACCGTGGGGGGCAGCTATTAAAAATAATAATAACGCCCAACAATCACATACATAGGACCATAACTATTTCAAATAGTTCCAAAATGTTCACTATACACAAAGGTAGTGATTTTAAAATGAATTAATTGAAGGGTTGAGAATAAAAAGGGTTTAACTGACAAATTGACAGTTTCGAGAAAATTTACTTTAAACGTCAACGGCGTCATTTTAATGTAGAGTGCTTATAAGGTAATAGAAAAGGTTTATCTAAGTTTCAGTTGCTTGAAAATGTTTCAATTCTATTTTAAATACTAAATATAGTACTAATTCATATAATTACTGTAAAAATATAATATAATAAAATAAATATAATAATGTTTATATGCTAAGCGAACTGTATTCCTGTGACAGATAAACTGTTTTTAGACTCAAAATCTCGAGATTTAAGCCTCATTTCGGTATTTTGAGAATGTATTATTGAAGATAATTTCACGCTGAATCCAACGATACCCATAAGTCATTTTGTGAAAAAAATCAGTTAAACCCTTTTTGTTCTCACCCCTTCAATTATGTGTCAACTAATTACTCCTTATAAAAGGTACGAAAACAATGCAACTCGTATCTTGGATACATAAATAGTAGTAATTCAGTTAGTGGTGTAAGCACTTAGAAAAGTGGGTGGCGGTTGCAACCCCTCGCGTGCACTGGAATAATCACGTCAATTTATGTAATCTAGCGGGCATGAGCTACTGATGCGAGTTAAATTGAAGGGGTGAGAATAAAAAGGATTAAACTGATTTTTTTGACCAAATGACTTATGGGTATCGTTGGATTCAGCGTGAAATTATCTTCAATAATACATTCTCAAAATACCGAAATGAGGCTTAAATCTCGAGATTTTGAGTCTAAAAATGGTTTATCTGTCACAGGAATACAGTACGCTTAGCATAAAAACATTACTTTATTTCTTTTATTATACTATATTTTTACAGTAATTGTATGAATTACTGTAAAAATACTATATTTAGTAATTTTAAATAGAAATAAAATATTTTCAAGCAACTGAAACTTACATAAACCTTTTCTATTACCTTATAAGCACTCTACATAAAAATGACGCCGTTGACGTTTAAAGTCAATTTTCTCGAAACTGACAATTTGTCAGTTAAATCCTTTTTATTCTCAACCCTTCAATTGTTTTCGTTTGTGTTATTTCTTAATACTGGTGTCGATTCTGTGTCGCATTCTCTAAAACTAAACTTAAAGTATGGCTGTACTCTTCTGATATAGGGGAAATGAAAAAGACGAAAATATGTTAATTTAGTTTAGCTTTAGAGAATGCGACACAGAATCGACACCACTATGAGTATAGGAAAGTGATTTTAACCGAGTACAAATATACAACTTTTACTAGGTGGTAGGACTTTGTCGTAAAGTTCGTCTAGGTAGGTACCACCGCATTGCCAGTTATTCTCCCGCCAAGCAGTAGTGTGCAAGTACTACTGTGTTCCGGTTTGAAGGGCAATGTAGCTAGTGAAATTACTGGGCAAATGAGAATTTCTGATCTGATCTCACAGTCGAGTAATTTTATAACCAGACTGTTAATAACACAGCCAAAGAGTGCACGATACGAAACACGCTTTACCGGCGTCCGTATTTCCCGATAACTACAACCTTGAAGTCTTCAAATCGAGAGTGAACAGGTATCTTCTAGGCAAGCGTGCTACATCCTAGACCGCATCGTTACTTACCATCAGGTGCGATAGTGGTCAAACGCAAGCCTATCAAACAAAAAATAAACTGTGCTGATGTCTCAGGATGATGTGCGCAGTGCAGCAGTTATGCAAAACTTTACATGTTGGAGTTCCGAGTGACACTGTTCTATTATGAGCGGCCGTGTCGCTTAACATCAGGTGAACGACTAGCTCGTCACATCATTCCTGCCTCCCCCCATCCTTTTTGTGTATTGCAATTTAGGCTGGTGCTTGGTCAGCCAGAAGAAAAAAATACTAAGTCATTTTAGTAAATTGGTAGTTTTGAAACATTCACCGCAGTCACTCATTGAATGGGTGACCGCCAAAAGTGGTACTTATTTACTACTGAGTGCTGCTTTAAAACACGTGGTCGAGACTGTTAAAAAAATTGTCTATATATATTAAAAAAGTCACGTTAGTTACACTATTTATAACTCAAGAACGGCTGAACCGATTTGGCTGAAAATTCGTGGGGAGGTAGCTTAGAACCAGGAGAAGGACATAGGATACTTTTATTCCGGTTTTTGTTACAAACCTATGCACCAAAATACATGAATAATAAAGAATCATTAAAATACTTAAGTTTTTAATTTGGATTTTCTAATAAAAAATTGAACATAATATAATCCATAATCTGATTATTTATTGCCTCTAAGGCGAAATAGAGTTAACTTGTTTTTTACCAAGCAATTTTTTGGAATATTTATAACTTATATAGAGGATTAACACATATTTTTTATCAGTGGGTGAAGCCGCGGGGCGCGGCTAATCTATATATATAAAACTCAAAGGCGACTGACTGACATGTGATCTATCAACGCACAGCCCAAACCACTGAACGGATCGGGCTGAAATTTGGCATGCAGGTAGATGTTATGACGTAGGCATTCGAGGAAAAGAAAAGATTTTTCGAAATTCCACCCTTAAGAGGGTGAAATGGGTGGTTGAATTATTTTCCCATAGGCCACGCCGCGGGCGAAGCCGCGGGCAGAAGCTCGTAAATTATAAAGAAACAAATAAGAATATTATTTCTTTGGCTTTTGGAATCTCTTGGAATTTGAAATCTTTGGTTAGTTCACTTGGGTGCATTTTTCTCTAAACATTCCCCACAAAATTCCAAATCAAAGAATTTAACATAAATAAAACAACAAAAAGGGGCCTATACAAAAACTACGGAACCACTTTCGCAGTTCAAACATAAATGTTTCATAGCAAACGATTGTGGGCCTTGAAAGTATCGATTTGGGTTGAATTAAGGGAGAAAATGGGGCGAAGGGAATGCTGAAGGGTCGGTTGGGTCGAGCGTTTGGTGACGAGCTTGGCGAGTAGCTGAGCGGGGAGCGGGGATTGGATGAAGCTAAGTAAATTACTAAGATTAGCTAAGTATTTAAAGGGGAAGTCTGATTGACAGACAAACAAAATGTTTTGGGTTTTATTTATGTCGTTATGATATAAATATCGATATCAACACAAAAAAAACTTCGTTATGTGTAACTAAACTTCCATCTACTTTTACGTCTACTTTTTTAAGTTATAGAACTTAAATAATTGAAGGGGTGAAAACAAAAATGGTTTAACTGATTTTTTTACAAAATGACTTAGGGGTATCTTTGGATTCAGCGTGAAATTATCTTCAATAATACAGTCTCAAAATACCGAAATGAGGCTTAAATATCGAGATTTTGAGTCTAAAAACGGTTTATCTGTCACAGGAATACAGTTCGCTTAGAATAAAAACATTATTATATTTATTTTATTATATATTATTTTTACAGTAATTGCATGAATTAGTACTATATTTAGTATTTTAAAATAGAATTAAAACATTTTTAAGCAACTGAAACTTACATAAACCTTTTCTATTACCTTATAAGCACATTATTATTATTATTATTACATTAAAATAACGCTGTTGAAGTATAAAGTCAATTTTTTCGAAACTATCAATTTAACAGTTAAACCCTTTTTATTCTCAATCCTTCTTACTACATAACTTGAGTAACACCTAACCAAAAGCAGTTGTGTCTCTTGTAAAATCGTTGTCTTATAAATTAAACCAGTTTTGTCAAATAAACTTAACTGTAGTAGGCCCTTGCCAAATTTTTGTTATAAATGAAATACAAAAACAGTTTGGTTAAATATTATTTTCAGTGGAATGCATTGCAATAACTTTAATCTTAAGGATTGAATGTTGGAGTTTTGGCGGGAAAACGAAAATGATCGCGTCACCGCATTGTATTATTTTCCAAAGCTTGTGTTATTTTCAGTGTTAGTACATAAAATTGGTGGCATTTTGTGGCAAGTGCTGGATTACAGGCATGAGTGTGGGAAAGTGGTATAATGATGGCGAAACGTTTCTTTTCATTTTGTTTCCAAAACTCCATAGAAACTTCTGGTAAAGTTGCCACCACTTAACTAGGATTATGACTTGACTAGACTAGACTATGACTTGACTTGGTTGGCTTGGACTGTGACTTGACTTGACTTGACCATATATATTAATTAACTCAGGAAATTACCAATTACTTGACACTGGCTAAATACACAATAGTGTGGAGCCAAACCAAAAAAAAAGATTGATTGTTTGAGTATCTAGTATCTTTCTACTATCTTAACATGAAGGAATATATCATGGCAATATTATGCCATTTTATACGTGAACAAAAATAAGACGAGCTCGTATGGGAAGGTTTGTTTGGTCCGCAAATATTTGTCCGGAACCTTCTCTCGGTTATTACGTGTGATTATTATTCATGTCAGTCAGGAAACAGGAAAATCTTGTTAAGTAAATTCTTTTTTAAAGGAATTTCGTAGAGTCTGTAATCTTGTTTTGTTTTTTGCACAATGAGGTTCGACATTAAGCAATTAAATTTATTTAATTAGTAGTTTTATTAATATATTGGTAGTACGCTTCCCGCAGAAGGTGATTTAAATTCTGTGTTTTATTTATAACCCCTTTTTACTTACAATATTACTCATTAATAGTAGAATTTTTAATTTTTCAGTGGTTTTGCTTGTATTCATTTAATATTTTCTTTCTGATGATGATTTTTTATAAACCCAATTCTGTGATACCTTGGTACCTACTAAATTGTACAGTACTAAAGTAGGACACATTTTTTATAGGATACGCCTCTTCTTGTTTTTGTTATTTAAATATTTTCTTGAGTTTTGGCGGGAAAGCGAAAAAGATTGCGTCACCGCATTGTATTATTTTCCAAAACTTGTGTTATTTTCAGTGTTAGTGCATAAAATTGGTGGCATTCTATTCGTTAAGTGCTGGATTACAGGCGTGAGTGTTGGAAAATGGTATAATGATGGTGAAACCTTTCTTTTCGTGTTGTTTCCAAAACTCCATAAAAGCTTCAAGTAAAGTTGCCACCACTTTACTAGGAGTATGACTTTGACTAGACTATGACTTGACTATGACTTGACTTGATGACTTCGACTATGACTTGACACATATTTGCGTGAAATATCTTTAACTTGATAAGTTATCAATTACTTGACACTGGCTAAATACACAAAAGTGTGGAGCCAAAACATGTATATATATTAGGTCTTTACCTATGAAATTGCCGTTTTGTTTGAAAAAAGTTAAAGTATTTTTTTTTCGAACTTATTTATTTCTTTTATTCAAAGTAATCACCCCTGCAATCAATGCATCTTTGCCAACGCTGTGGCAGTTTATGGATGCCCTTCTTGAAAAAATCAGCAGGACGAGAGACAACAAACTCTTCAAAGGCGTTTTGTACTGCCTCTCGGGAATTGAATTTTTTTCCCGCTAAAAAGTTGTCCAAATTTTGGAAAATGTAATAGTCGGTAGGCGCAAGATCTGGTGAGTATGGCGGATGAGGGAGAGCTTCCAAACCCAACTCATGCAGCTTAGAGACGGTCTGTTGTGCAGTATGGGGTCGCGCGTTGTCGTGAAGTAGCAGTAGAGACGACCGATTGACCAAAGCTGGTTGCAGACGTGCGAGTTTCGCCATCATTGTGGTCAGTTCTTCAATGTACACATCTGCAGTAATGCTCTCGCCGTTTTGTAAAAAGCTATGATGAATCACACCAGCACTAGACCACCAAACTGTGACCATCACCTTTCTAGGGGTCAGTTTTCGTTTTGCACATTGCTTTGGTACCGAACCAGGATCTAACCAACTTGCTGAGCGCTTTCGATTGTCAAAAAGAATCCATTTTTCGTCGCACGTAACAATTCTATTCAAAATTCCTTCATTTCTGTGCCTGTTAAGCAGCGCAAGGCAAGTCTCGACGCGTACGTTGCGCTGGCGATCGTTAAGTTCGTGGGGCACCCATCTATCAAGCTTTTTTATCTTGCCAACCTGTCGCAAATGGACCAATATTGTTTTGATGCTAACATCAAAAGCTGCTGCCAGCTCAGCTGTAGATTGAGATTCATCAGCTTCCACAATCGCCTTTAATTCATCATTGTTGACCAAGTTTCCGGACGACCACGAGGTTCATTTTTCAAGTCAAAATTCCCAGAACGGAACCGAGCAAACCAATAACGGGTTGTACGTTCGTTTGTACAGTTCTCTCCGTAAACGTCGTTGATGTTACGTGTCGTTTGTGCCGCGTTGGTGCCACGACGGAACTCATATTCCATAATTACACGAAATTTCAAAGTATCCATTATGAGGAAAAATATTGAAATGTAATGAAAATACAACGCTAATCAATAAACAAAAGACTTATATTGTAAATAGAATGTCATATTTTTAAAACAAAATTAATTTGAATTTAGAATTCATAGCCAATCAAAACTTTTTTTTCTTTGAAAAAGTCTGTACTGCAATACGGCAATTTCATAGGTAAAGACCTATTATATATATATATATATATATAAAAAATTCTTATCTACATTCTTCAACGGCTTGTTATATGCTTTCACGATTATTAATTTTGTAGATTTTATCATTTTCCCATTTCATTTTCTAATATGACATTAGCAATTTATATATGATTCGGCAAATTATCGTTGAAACAAATTTGGCCGGAAAAATACGACCGAAAAGGTTACACCATATGTCTAGATTGGATTTAAAATATGACATACTAGTTGCACCCCACGGTTTCACCCGCGGATAAAAAGTATTTTAATCATTTATCCCACGGGAATATTTCACTTTACCGGGATAAAATGTAGCCTATATGTTAATCCAGTGTATAAGCTATCTTGGTACCGAATTTCATCTAAATCCATTTAGCCATTTGAGCGTGAAGGAGTAACAAACATACACACATACACACAAACACACATACAAACTTTCGCTTTTATAATATTAGTGTGATTTAATTCATACATAGCTATTATACCTGTTTGTACACAAGTTGTTTACGTTATTGGCGACGCCAACGCCAATTTATATAGGGTGCGAGATCTAATAATAAAAACAGAAAGACAGTTGCATAAGCAGTTCTAAGGGCATAGAGAGTTATTTGCCCTGTTTACAACTCTATTATTAATTTTTAATATTAATTTTATGAGTTTTTTGTGAATTATGTGTTCAGTTCGTGTGGACAATATACATTTGGTGAAAAACAATATTACAACTTTTTATTTATCTGATTCCGGTAGTGAAGTTATCAATCAACATAACATGCAAATAAATTATGACCTTTTACTTGAATCAAACTTTAAAAGAAAATTGCACTCGCTCAACTAATAAATCTGCTTTCTGCTAATGTATTTGCCAAGTCACCGTTTTCCTACCCAATTCTACTCCACTATGATAAGCAATATTACTTATCGGTAAATGTATTACTTTGTATTTATTTATTTATTTACTTATTTATTACTTTTTTTTTAATTTTTGCTTTTTATTTATAATAATTACATGTACGCTAATGAATTAACAATAACTAAACTAAACTAGACCTAAAAACTAAACTAAGTATACCTAAGAACTTAAAATAAATAAAAACTAAAAATTTAAAATAACCCGTTGGTAAAGGGGAAAGTTTATTCGGTTTTAAGAAGAGTATCGACTTTTGTAAGCTAAAATATACAACAAAGTTAGGTAACAACAAAGCCATTAAAATTAAACAACAAAGTCTTCTTGTATATTTAAATATTGTTGTATTATAATGTGTTGGGTTCATTAGAGTTTATAAGGCCTCAATAAATGCCGAATTTTCGTTAGTCTCTACTTTAGCTTACATAATTTAAGGGGTGAGAATAAAAAGGGTTTATCTGATTTTTTTCACCAAATGACTTATGGGTATCGTTGGATTCAGCGTGAAATTATCTTCAATAATACATTCTCATAATACCGAAATGAGACTTAAATCTCGAGATTTTGAGTCTAAAAACGGTTAATCTGTCACAGAAATACATTTCAATCCAGTGTATAAGCTATCTTGGTACCAAATTTCATCCAAATCCATTCAGCTGTTTGAGCGTGAAGGAGTAACAAACATACATACAAACTTTCCTCTTTATAATATTAGTGTGAAGTGTGATTTAGGTCCATCGGTTTGGGCTCTACGTTACCTCAGACTCAGTCAGTTTCTCGCAAAGCCTTCATTAATATAGACTAATTTGATGTAATTTTAAATTTCCTAGCAAATTGTTGCATTTTAACAAAATGCGTTACTCACAACAGATTCGATTTCTTCAATAACGACGGTTCGTTAGTATCCTAATTTACATATAAAAGCAATTGGAAAACAATAAACTTGATAAAAACAATTTGAACGGTACGGCGTAAATTGTTTTTGTTTACGGAATTACCGTAAATGTTAAGCGCGAGTTGAACGAAATTTAATACACGAACGTGAAATGTGGCCTCTCTTTTGTACAGTAAAACATACGCTCAGCCGTCAGATTCACATTTTAGATGTAAAATATATAGCTCATTTTAGTCTTACACAATCTATCTAGATTTTGTCTTGTCTTGTCTAACAAAGTCTTTATTCATCGATCTTAATAACAAAGACACCCTCCTGTTAAAAATACTCTCTTCTATTTCTGTCTTCAAAAATAATAATAATAATATATGTGGACACTTCACACAACGCCATCTAGCCCCAAACTAAGCAAAGCTTGTATTATGGGAACCAGATAACTGATACAATACTTTTTGTTAAATACATACATAAAATACAATATAACACCCAGACACAGAACAAACACCTATGTTCATCACACAAAATGTTTGTCCTGGGTGGGAATCACCACCCACAGTTCAGAAGGCAGGGATACTACCAAGCTATCGAGTCAGTCTAAAAATGAAGCTTCTATAAACAAACCTTTGGCAATTTTACTTTAAAATTCACAAATCCGCAGAATATTGCACGAGTGATACATAATACATGCTCAACCGGATGAAAACGAATAAAATCGGTATGTTGATACGTGGAGCGGATACGGAACAGCTGATATGGGTTCTGAAGCTATTGGTAGCAATGTCTATTGTCGGTTCTTAACAGTCTTGGATGTTTTTACGTAGTTATTGATATTTTTCTTAGGTTGTGCATTCTTATAACCGTTGTATTTTTGCTTTCATTATCTTTAGTAGGTATGAGATAACATAATCGAAATTACGTTTGCTTTCATGTATTAAAAAATACACGCTTGAAAGCTTGAAAATATTGAACTGTTTAATGTTGTTGTATTACATTAAATTCAATTATTATGTTTAACAATGTTCCGTGTTACATTCTGCGCCATCTGGCAATGAAGAGCTCACATTAATACAAACTAGATGGCGTTGTACGTTCTTAAAACGCGCAAGCGTTTCGTTGAATAGTGACAGTGGTTAGAAAGTGATTTTGTTAAATCTTTGTCAGCCAAGTTACAATCCAGTTAGGTTCACCCCGTTTGGGTAGAGGCGCGCGACTCTAGGCCAACGTTGGCCAAATTCTAAAATTTTACATACAGTTGAAAGAAGAAATCAATTGAAGTGAATATTTGGTTGAAGTGTTAAAACATAGTCTAATAAAATAATAAAACATTTTCATATAATTCAAGTGATCCAAGTTATTACTGCAATTAAAACCATATAGACAAATATTACTACTACGCTACTTACTACATTTATTACTCTTCCAATATCGTGAAAAAACTAGATTGTCCAATAGGTGTGAAATTCTTAAGTTTCATAGTGTGTTTCATTTAGGTCAAAAAATTCATAATAAATGTTACTACTACACACTTGTTAGTTGCTTCATATTAATTTAACATTATGTACTGGAATAGAAAATGACGCCAATCATAGAACAAGTTCCCATAATAATAGCGAATAAGCTCAGTAAAGATAGAATGAGACCGGAAATAATAAGGCAACGGAAAAAATAAAATGAACAATTTTTATTAATCGTCCAATACAAGCTTTGAAAAGTACCCAACTACAAAACATGGTAAAGAAAATAGATTAATATGCCGTATTATATTGTGGCGTGCTGGCCCACGAAAAAGTTTCAATACCATTCTAATAGAGAACTTTTCCAGCTCGTTGCTAGGGGCAACGAATGTTGTTGATATAGACTTCACATTAGAGAAAATTTTATTTTCCGCATTTTGGTTTTTGTAAATATCTTTTTAATTAATATATCTTATACAAAGTCAATCGGCATATCATTAATTCAGCAAACCTATGGACCTCCTTCTATTACAACAAAAGTGTATCTAACTTAGCTTTACTGGTGACCTGTTTTGAACCGAAAGTCCACGTTTGCAGTAAATGTGTGTGATTTTGATTTTGTTGCTGATTGCGATAATTCTGATACTGATTCACATAAAGATGTCGCTCTCAACCGATAAGAACGAAGATATTTGTCGTGTGGGCGTGCGCATTCCGCCGTTTTGGCCTGAAAAGCCGGCCATTTGGTTCGCGCAGATCGAGGGCCAATTCGCGATATCGAACATTACTACGGACAATACGAAGTTTTTCTACGTTATCGGCCAACTAGACCCGCAGTATGCTTCTGAGGTGGAAGATATAATCATCAACCCGCCCGACACCAACAGGTATGAAAAATTGAAGTCGGAACTTATCAAACGACTGTCCGCGTCACGAGAAAAGAAGGTCAAGCAATTACTTATGCACGCAGAACTTGGAGACCGTAAGCCATCTCAGTTTCTAAGACATTTGCAACATTTGGCTGGACCTGGAGTTCCCGAAGATTTTCTACGTACTATATGGACCAGTCGCCTACCAAGTAGCACGCAAACGATAATCGCTTCGCAGATGACGTCTTCACTGGAAGCGCTCGCAGATCTCGCTGACCGCATACATGACGTTGTTTCGCCTACAGCGCACGTAGCATCAACATCAAGTGCCATACCAGGAAGCTCTTTAGACGCCATGAACCAACAGATTGCTGAACTTACCAAACAAGTGCAAGCTCTAACTGCGCAGGTGAACCGGCATTCACGTGCACCGAATCGTTCAAACAAGAAAACGCGCGGTCGTTCTAGCTCCACACGATCACAGTCGAACTATAGAAAATTTCCTGTGTGCTGGTATCATAGTAAGTTCGGCAATGAAGCAAGTAAGTGCGTAAAACCATGCGACTACCATGCGGGAAACGCGAACAGCAGTCGGTAATGGCGACGACCGATTGCCAAACTTCCGGTCGCCTATTTGTCACGGACGGCGCTACGAAGATGCAGTTTCTCATCGATACTGGCAGTGACGTATGTGTCTTCCCCCGATCGGCACTCAAGGAACGTCGTGAGAAAACAAATTATGAGCTGTGTGCGGCAAACGGTACACCCATTTCTACTTACGGCTACGCTCATTTAGTGCTGAACCTAGGCTTGCGCCGCGACTTTACTTGGCGATTCATCGTAGCGGACGTTACAAAGGCCATAATAGGTGTAGATTTTTTATCATTTTACAACCTCATCGTGGATTGTCGAAATCAACGTTTAATCGACAACACCACAAGCCTTACGTCCCCAGCTTCACCTGCACAGTCAACTGGGAACATTTCATCGGTAAAAGTTATTTCTGGAAATTCCGTATATCATAACATACTAAGCGAATACCCTGAGATTACTCGACCTTCCGGTGTCCACCGTGTTCCGAAGCATAATACCATGCATCATATACAAACTACTGCAGGACCGCCAATAAGCAGCACACCACGAAGACTAGCACCGGATAAATTAAAAATCGCAAAAGACGAATTTGCAGATATGTTGAGGAACGGAACAGCCAGACCTTCAAAGTCACCATGGTCATCACCACTTCATCTTGCGCCTAAAAAAGATAACGGCTGGCGTCCATGCGGTGACTACAGAATGCTCAACGCTAGAACCGTACCAGACAGCTATCCCATTCGGCACATACATGACTTTGCACATTGTCTCTCCGGCTGTCAAGTATACTCGGTTATCGATCTCGTAAAAGCTTATAATCAAATTCCTGTCTGCCCTGAGGATATTCCGAAGACCGCAATCACGACGCCGTTTGGTTTATACGAATTTCCGTTCATGACGTTCGGACTACGTAATGCCAGCCAAACGTTTCAACGATTTGTGGACGAGATGCTTAGGGGCCTTGAAGAGTTCTGCTTCCCGTTTCTGGACGATTTTTTGATCTTCTCACCTGATCAGGAATCACACAAGAAGCACCTTCATCTGCTCTTCAACAGACTCAAGGAATACGGCATGGTAATCAACACGAACAAGTGCATATTCGGTGTATCAGAGGTAACGTTTTTAGGACACAGCATCTCAGCAGCTGGCACTAAGCCGTTACCATCGAAGGTAGAAGCAGTTGCGAATTACCCTCCACCGAAAACCGTTAGAGAACTGCGAAGATTCCTAGGAATGGTGAACTTTTACAGAAGGTTTATTCCTGACGCAGCGCGGCATCAAGCGCCTCTGAATGCACTGCTCACAGGATCAGTTAAAGGTTCACATCCCGTGCATTTATCAGAAGAAGCTACTAAAGCATTCATCGCCTGCAAGGAAAGTCTCTGCCAAGCAGCACTACTTGCTCATCCAGACTGCCAAGCGAAGCTCGCTATAGTCACTGATGCTTCAGACACAGCAATGGGCGCAGCTTTACAACAGCATAAAGACGGCCTGTGGGAACCTTTAGCATTTTTCTCTCGAAAACTTTCGCCATGTCAACAGAAATACTCGCCTTATGACAGAGAACTTCTTGCCATCTACGAAGCAATAAAATACTTTCGTCACATGGTGGAAGCGAGAGATTTCATTATTTACACTGATCATAAGCCCATAACTTTCGCATTTCATTCACGAAAAGAAAAGTGCTCACCAAGACAGTTCAGACATCTGGATTTTATTTCACAGTTTTCCAGAGATATCAGGCATATTTCAGGAAAGGATAACGTTGTGGCTGACAGTTTATCACGCATCGAAGAGATTACTCAGCCCATCGATCTATCCAAGCTTGCTCAAGCACAAAGCACAGATCCTGAACTAGAACAACTTTTGGATAGCGATACTTCTCTGCGCTTGACAAAAATCAAACTGCCTGGATCTCACACAGAAATCTATTGTGACAAGAGCAGCAATGTGGCCAGACCTTATGTGACCAAAGACATGCGACGGCAAGTGTTCGAAAACTTGCATTCTTTTAGCCACCCTGGCACAAATGCGACGACGAAACTAATATCGGAACGCTATGTATGGCCTAGTATGCGAAAAGATTGTAGAGAGTGGACTCGTTCCTGCCTAGCATGCCAACGATCAAAAATAACACGTCATGTCTCATCTCCATTAGCATCATTCAACTTACCTCGAGCCAGATTCATGAAAATCCACATAGATTTGATCGGACCTTTACCTCTTTCACAGGGGTATCGTTACTGTCTCACATGTGTAGATCGCTTCACACGATGGCCCGAGGCTATACCATTACAGGAGATAACAGCTGAAACAGTGGCAAAAGCTTTAGTTCACGGATGGATATCCAGATTCGGCTGCCCTGAAGATATCGTCACTGATCGTGGTCGACAGTTTGAATCAGAACTTTTTAAGCATCTGTCCCACATCATCGGATTTCAACGCAGACGAACTACAGCCTACCATCCAGCATGCAATGGACTCGTCGAAAGATTCCACAGACAGCTTAAAGCCGCTATTACATGTCACGCGACCAGCAGCTGGCTTGAAACACTTCCACTTGTACTACTGGGAATCCGGGCGGCATTTAAGGAAGACTTACAAGCGACTCCAGCTGAGCTCGTATATGGAGAGACACTACGACTCCCAGGTGACATTTTTTGTCAATCGGCTGATGGCACAGAGGACTTGACAGTATACACTGAAAGACTGCGCACATTCGCCAAAAATTTGTTGCCATTACCAACTTCTCACCATGGGAATAACCGCTCCATATTCATTTTCAAAGATTTAGAAACAGCATCCCACGTCTTTCTCAGAGATGACACCTCGCACCCATCTTTTCAAGCAGCTTACACAGGGCCGCATGAGGTGATAGAACGAAGGGATAAAGTTTTTAAGCTCCGCATAAAAGGCAAAGAAGTCACTGTATCAGTCGACCGCATTAAACCTGCCTACATACTTCGTGAGTTGGACCATTCTCCCGTCGTGGCAGCACCCGAGACCCGAGACGCTCCAGTGACCACCACTCGATCAGGACGAACAGTGCGTTTTCCAGAATATTATCGCCCGTAGGACGGTCTCTGGAGGGGGGTGATGTGGCGTGCTGGCCCACGAAAAAGTTTCAATACCATTCTAATAGAGAACTTTTCCAGCTCGTTGCTAGGGGCAACGAATGTTGTTGATATAGACTTCACATTAGAGAAAATTTTATTTTCCGCATTTTGGTTTTTGTAAATATCTTTTTAATTAATATATCTTATACAAAGTCAATCGGCATATCATTAATTCAGCAAACCTATGGACCTCCTTCTATTACAACAAAAGTGTATCTAACTTCGCTTTAATATATAGACTATTGATAACGAGAGTCAATGGACTTTTTTTTTTAGATTTGGCTCCACACTTTTGTGTATTACACACCAGTTTCAAATTATTGATAATTTATCAAGTTATCGATATTTCACGCAAATATGTGTCTAGTCACAGTCGAAGTCATTAAGTCAAGTCATAGTCAAGTCAGTCTAGTCAAAGTCATACTCCTAGTAAAGTGGTGGCAACTTTACTTGAAGCTTCTATGGAGTTTTGGAAACAACACGAAACGAAACGTTTCACCATCATTATACCATTTTCCCACACTCACGCCTGTAATCCAGCACTTAACGAATAAAATGCCACCAATTTTATGCACTAACACTGAAAATAACACAAGTTTTGGAAAATAAAACGATGCGGTGACGCAATCTTTTTCGCTTTCCCGCCAAAAAACCCAGGTCAATGGACTTACAGTGAAATAACCCAATGATCTGACTACTTTGTACCCAAATCATCCCGATTTTTACGACGTAGATGTTTCATAAAATTCGCATTACTAGTTGGAATGGTCGAGAAGATTCATGGCTCTGCAGTAACGCTGATAGATTGCCGAACCAGGACTTTTATTTTATGACACTTTTGAGCCGATGAGTGCTTTTTGAATAAGTGAGATGGTACGTGAACTAGGTTTTGTAGGAGTAAGAGAAGCTTAGTACAAAACATTATGTTGGCGAATAGTCTATTTTCAAGTTAATCAGCAATATGATATTGTAACAAGCCTATTGTCAGATGTTATCGGCTGTCACTGTCATTTCGGATCGTTGAAAATAATCAGAAAACGGCGGTTGTGAATTTTGAATTATTTTCCATAACCCGTGGATTTTTGGTTTTTAATGTGTAATAAGGGTGGTTTATTACCCGTTGAGTGGTCGTAAACGTGCATGAGTGTTGGCAAATGGTTCCGAATTTTAAAACCATGCTTTTTCGTCTTGTCTCAAAGGCTTCCCAGAGCCATTTTACTATGGCATTTTGACTTTAACAAATAACGCTTTGACATGAAGAAATATCACTAAAAAGCAATAGAAAGTCATTAAATGAAAAAAAGAAGAGAAGAAGTCATTTCATTGTCCACTTGCAGTCTAAGTTTTGTTTGACAAAAGTTTAACACCATTTTAATCTACTATATAATGATTCTACTTTTTGGTCCTGCCTGACTGACCTATAATTCAAAACAGTTTTCTTTATTAAACTACTAGATAATATCACGTATCATTGTGCAGATACTTTCTTGTTTAAACATTATTTCGTGCTGTAGATACTGTTTTTGCGACGATGAAAGAATACACGGCTTAAAAAAACATAATCCATAAACCATATACCTCTCTGCGCACTCGTGTACCGACGTCATGGAACCATAATGTAAAACAAACGACATTCTAACGGTAGGCGACACGAACTTATATTGGCACACACAAGTTTTGTATAAACTTTCTTTATAACAAAGAGAACATACAGCTTGTGTAGCCATAGGTTTTGTATCTGCAGAATTGCAGAATTTTAAATTGTTATATTTACTTACGAAGACAAAAGACCCAGGAACTATGACGACCGTGTTCCCTTAACGCTCAAACACATTTGAGCTTTTTTTCTGTGCATAAATGCTTCTCCTGCCGTGGCAATCGAACCCACGGTCTCCGGATTATAGGCCAATCTGCTCAGTCACCGCACTACAGAGGCCGTCATTTACGAAATGGAATATGTAAAATAATTATAATTTATTATTAAAAAATGTTAGTGAGCTTGACAGTTTAAAATATTGTGAACTGCCAGCCCATGATGGGTTAAAGTACATTTTGCCCCCTCAAAATCTGGCTCGTGGGCAAAATTGCATGACGGATTATACGTCCCTTCATGAAATGGTAATGGCAGACAAGAATATCTCCTTATCTTAGAATACAAAACCCAAATATAAGATCAGTATATATATACATATTATCTATTGGTCTACCTTTAAGTTCAAATATTTAATTTTACTACAATACCTACTGGTTGTGTCTACTGGTCTTTGAATTCATTATATTATTATTATATATTAATAATTTATTGGGCCGGCTGCCATGGAAACATATAGGGACTTGGCCAAACGTTTGGTGACCAGAATGCTGGCTTTTATTTTGCACAAAAAATAAGCGTTGCCATTCAACGTGGTAATGCTGCCAGCATTCTGGGCACATTCCCCTCCACCAACGGGCTATATTAAAAATGTATAGGTTTTTTTTATATATTTTAAGTTCTTAGGTATAATTTAGTTTTTTAGGTGTAGTTTAGTTTTGTATTAAAGATTATAAAATATTTATGTTTAATGTAATAATTGCATAATTTTTCAACTAAATTAAAAAAAAAATTTAAACTAATATAAGGCGAAAATTTGTATGTGTGTTTGTGTGTATGTATGTATGTTTGTGTGTATGTATGTATGTATGTTTGTTACTCCTTCACGCACAAACGGCTGAATGGATTTGAATGAAATTCGGTACCGAGATAACTTATTCACTGGTTTAACATATAGGCTACATTTTATCCCGGAAAAATGAAATTTTCCCGTGGGATGGTCAAATAATTAAAATACTTTTTATCCGCGGATGAAACCGCGGGGCGTAACTAGTTAAACTATAATCATGAAAGTATATATATATATATATATATATATATAGTGTTATGAATTTAAAAATAAATATCCTAAACATTCCCTATCTCATCTTCCACAGAAACAAGCAATGCTAGTACGTCAACTTGAAGAGGAACTTCGACTACGCATGCGCCAACCAGCACCAGAACTCCAATCGCAATTAGAACAGCTATTTGCCGAAAACGAACACCTGCAACGAGAAATAGCTATACTGAGAGACACTATTAAGGTATTTTTAAACTTAGGTAACCTGACAAGCACTGTCGTTAAACTGCTCGTCGTAAATATGATGTAAAAATTATAAATGACTGAGTGCCAAAATAATTGTTGTCTTCGTGAGTACTGGATAATTATGATTATTGAACGAAGAACGTAAACAAAAGTACTCGAATATATTGTTTTAAAATCCTGTTGTTTTAAGATAATGGGTTTCATCAATGTTATAGGTTCCATCCACTATATACTGGAAAACTTCTTGATATGAATTCCAAAGCTCGTATAACGATGAACGTAACCTTTATAAACTCACATAATTATGTCCGAAAGAGAATATTAAATTAAACTCTGAAAAACACTTCACGAACATGGACCTTGTTAAAGAATTCTGGCAAATATTTGCCTCGTTGTGTAATATAAAAATATTTTTTATAATTACCAGGAACTAGAACTGAGGATTGAAACACAAAAGCAAACTTTACAAGCAAGAGATGAAAGCATCAAAAAACTACTCGAAATGTTACAAAATAAGGGAATGGGTACGTAATACTGACGAATTAACCCATAAACACGTAAACATACGTTAGGGTTTAAAAAATAAAAAATGCAAAATTTTCAGGTAAAGAAGAAGAACGCCAAATGTTTCAACAAATGCAGGCAATGGCACAAAAGCAGGTGATTATCGTACTGCGTCGTGTGCTGCATGCTTTGTATTAGATAGCAAAATTTCTAATCTACCTATATTTGACTCTTAAGTATTGGAAATTTTGCTATTTTTTATTGTGTCCTACACTTGTCTTAGTCGTGATTGTGCACGTCACTTCTGCTTTCTTACAACTAGCATCTTGAACCACATGGGCGTTTTATTTTGTGATACCTTTATCATCGTCACTGTTTCTGTTAGAGTTGCTCTTGATAGTTTCATTTCATTCATTCTTGTCTCTTCAGCCAAATGTATCTGTCGCGAAGCCTTTATATGTTCAAAGATCGAATCACACTCGATAGCTTCATAAATCTTTGTCCGACTCTCGCTTCCTCACCCTCCCACGTTCTTTCAATACCTTTCTGTGACACTGTCAGCTTGTTCCTCGAGCACCAGATTATCGTTTTCTTATTCCCTCTCCCGCTAACACCTACGATACAAAACAATAAATTATGTAAGATCTTTAGAAAATTAATTTAATTACGTCAAATAATTCGGCCTAAAATACGAATAAAATTTAAACTACCGACACAACACTACCGAACCACGACATTGCATGCTTAGTCAGCTCATATCCCCGTTCACATGACCTTAGACAAGACCGTCTCGTGTCAAGTTTATTATTATTGGACATTCAGTTGGGCAATCATTTTTTTAGAAGCCAAGTTTTGTTTTATCTGCCTCCGGACGGGGCTGCGTCGCGACGGTCGCGGCCGCGGGCCGCACTCCGCGCAAACGGTAAGGGCGAGCACACACGGTGCGAGCGGCGCCGCAACCTTACCACCAGTTGTTTCGCAGCCGGAAGTGAAGGAGCCGGCCGTGTGTCCTCGCCCTGCCGGGCGGCGCAGCCCCGCGGCAGGTAGGTGCGCTCACGGGCGGCGGCGGCGGCTGACCGTCTCGCGTGCCGGCAGGAGCTCAAGGCGACGGCGGACACGCTGCGGGCGCTGCAGGCGCAGCTGGAGCGCGCGCTGGCCGCGGCCGGTCTGCCGGGCGGCAGCGCGGGCGCCACGCTCACCGCCGTGCTCGAGACCAAGGAAGCGCGCATCGCCACGTTGGAGCGGCAGGTCGCGTTGCTCGAGAGCGAGCTGGCCGCGCTCGTGTCGCCGCCGCCGCCCTCGCTCGCGCCCTCCCACACCTCGCTATACGATAAGGTCGACCCTCCGTTCAAGAGACAAGTAAGTTTTCTGCTGAACGACGTGCGCGTGATGAAGGATGGGCGCCTGAGCGCGCCGCCCGCGCCGCCCCGGCCCGCGCTGCGCGTGTCGCCGGCGCGCCTCTCCTACTATAGCGCCACTACGCTGTGACTGCCTGCGCGCTGCGCCGTCAGCGCCGGCCCCATGGCCGACACCCACTACCGTGTCAATTTTTCGCTTTAAGTACCGTACTTAGCCGAAATCGCCGAATGTGTTGAATCTAATATTTTTATGTAAACTTGTTCGTTGTTAAAGCTATTTTTATTAAAGTAAGAGAAATTATATTCTTGAAAGATGTCGATGGAAATATTTTTGTTAAGTAGGGCCTTAGAAAGCAAATATATGAATTTAGATGTAATTGTACGGTTAGATGAGATATGTGAGATCTTACGTTGACACCAAATCTGTCGGTTAGACATAGACTATTGAAATAAAGACTGTCGAGGTCGAGTGCATCGAACGTTAATTCCGAGTATGTTTGTTTGAACTCCTGATCTGTTATAATTTTATCATGTTGTGCTTTCGATGTTGGTCGCCGTCATCGTTCGTACAGCGCCACCCGCCATACCTCATAGAGTAGCCCATCACAGACCCGACCTCTCTCATTAGCGGTCATGCCATCAGTCTGTCTCACACATAGGTAGATAAATGTATCACAACATAGGCGCCCGTGCATCTTACGATGTTTTCTCTCTAACTATTTTTGATATTTAGACTTCGAAATCTGGAAAGCTTTCTAGAAAATCATCGACTTTTCTAACTTTTCATTAGTATTTAGCTTAGAAAGTTTTCCAGTGTACATTTTCAATCGAATTGAAGGTTTTTCAATATAAAAAATTATAGTTAATATTTGATGAGTAACTGCATGTAACTAATGAACGTGTGAGAATGATATATCGAAATGTCTTCCACGGCACCGATTAAATGTCATGTGTTCAATACAAGTGCTGTAAACATTTCGTTTCGTACTAGTATAAGATTAACATAAGCTTGCGTCGCTTGTCATACTTTCGGTACCAACACTAACTTTGGTGATCATTGAATCAGTATTATTGAGTAGATTGAGATTTTTAACATCGATTTCATTTTCGCCATCACTTTTGCCTTAGTAGATAGTTTTGTTTGTGATATTGATTGGAGTCTTCCATTATATTATGTTCTACTAATCGTGTGTTTGGGTTGTTTATCTAATTTTATATTCGGATGGATGGTGGAATGATGAGCAGCTGGATGAGTTCCGACTGGAGATCCAGAGGAGAGACCAAGAGATACTGGCAATGGCTGCAAAGATGAAGGCTTTGGAGGAACAGCACCAAGATTACCAGCGTCATATAGCCGTTTTGAAAGAATCGCTCTGCGCTAAAGAAGAACATTATAGTATGCTGCAGACAGATGTAAGTGATGCCAATATTTTAAAAGGTATCTTTTACTGAAGAAACAGTTATAAACAACCCAGAATGTGCGTTAAAGAAGAATTTATGAGTTTAAGAGGTTGAGAATTAGAAAGACTTAAAATTATGACTGAAATATACAATTTAAATTAAAATTTTCTTGAACACACCAAATTAGAGCTAAACGCTAAATTATAAGAATTCTATTCAATGGCCACTTCTGTAGTTATTCATACATTGTCAACTTCCCTCTAACCCCGCCACACTAATGCTATGCACAGCTTATTGTGTTGTGTTTTTGTCCAAGTGTTATTAACAACTAACTTCCATAGATATATGCCAGAGCTGAAATAAAAATACGTAGGTAATTACTCCCAAATATTTCACTTAAACCCTTTATCATGATTTTAGAATGTGTTACGTTGTATGAGAAAAAAAATAATGAATAAAATTATTCTTGACGTTCTATACAAATATTTGCTCAAAACTGCAAGCAAAATAGGTATGCTCACCTAACTACAGACTCCACAAAGACTAATTTAGTAACCGTTTATCAATTTCATGATAAAATTGCAAGATTATAACTCTTGTTATACCTACAGTTACATATAATGTTTTGTAGCCAATTTACTGAAAACTCAAAACAACACAACTATTTTTCCCCTCATTATCTTTTATCAAGAGCACTGCTAGAACTTAAAACATAGTATGTCACCCAGGTTGAAGAGCTTAAAGCGCGGTTGGATGAGAAAAGCCGGCAGGTCGAGAAGAAGACTGCAGCTGCGATGACAGCAGCCCATGAACTGGCTGAGTTTAGAGACCATTCTGAAATCAAGGACCGAAAGATCAACGTCTTGCAGAGGAAGGTATGCCGGAAGAATATTAGGTCTTGTTGTTGGTAAGCTAAGGATATTAGAGCTAGAAAGTAATCTAGAAGTATTAATTTGTGTTAGTCTTGGCAGTTCATTTAGAGCTCATTCCTCAAAGTATTATTTTTATTTTTAAGTATTATTAAGTACTAAAATATGTCAATTAGAGTGATTTAACTTTTCAAGTGACCCTTAAACGCATTCCTTCGTAAATAACTTGTTATGAATATATTTATTCTGTATAAATGTACAGAATTTTTGTTTTTTACGTTTGTTTCTTCATAATAATATCTTGCTATATTTTTGTATGAATTCAATTCGGAAATGAATTCCCAATTATTCTTGTTTAAAGTATTTGTCTGAGTGAATTTAAAGTGCAGTAATATGAATACGAACCGGTGTTTTAAAATTAGATACAGCATATTAAATGCTCATCGGGTTAAATCCTTTCAAACGAATGAGCAAATTGCCGTCCATTTTGAGCATTAGCATCAAACAGATTATAACAACAGTCAGCTATGGCTCTGTGGCTGATAAATAATTTTCATCAGATGAAATGGCAAACGAGGAGGGAGATCTTTTAATTATATTATGTAGATTTTATTTGTTAATGTTTTTTTATGGCATGCTTATTCAGTATTTTATTTATATTATTATTCTCGATCATTATTACTATATCATCTCCAAAATAGCATAAAAACTTTCCTCTGTTTACCAATATTGCAATGTATTAAATTTGGAATAAACTATAAGAAAGTATACATGTGCTGGTTTTCTACGTGTCTTTCACCAAGTTTGTTTTTTGGCCTTCTTGCACCAATATATTTTCTAAATGAAGTATAAACTTCATAAGTACCTCAGTGTTTTATAAAATTTGTTTGGTTATTGTTATTATACTCAACGTTTTTGTTTTAGTAAGTATTTTTTACTTTTTTGTTGGCTTATATTTAGTTGCTATTATGTATTTTATGTGTTTTCGTATTATTGAATCTATTTTTGAGCTTTTGTTTAATGTTATTGAAGCCAATAACTTTGACTCGACCTAACACATCATAATTTTTTCAGATTGAAAACTTAGAAGATCTATTAAAAGAAAAGGACAATCAAGTTGATATGGCTCGTGCTAGACTTAATGCAATGCAGGCACATCATTGCTCTTCTGAAGGTGCTTTATCTTCTCTCGAAGAAGTGATAGGAGACAAAGAAAAGCAAATTCATCAACTTAGAGAGCAAAGAGATAGAGCTGAACATGAAAAGAATGAAGAACGTGAATTACACGAGCGAGAAATAGCCGAATACAAAATGAAACTACACGCCCTAGAAAGTGAAGTAGAAAAGCTTGGTGCGAGGCTCGAACGGGCACAAGCTGAAAAAGATCGTCTTGAAGCTAAACTCGAAAGCTCACAGTCTGAACTAGGAAAATCTAAAGCTGAGTTAGACAAAGCTGCAAGTGAAGTAGGAAGATCTGGAGCTGATTGGGAGGCAGCAAAACAACGCCTGGCTAGACTTGAGCTTGAGAATGAGAGACTTAAACACGAGTTAGAAAGATCACAAACAACTTTTGGAAGAAGCACTTTAACAACTTCTCAAGAATTAGACAGGATTCAAGAGAAGGCTGATAAGAGTGCGACAGAGTTGAGACGTGCTCAGGCTGAGTTAAGAGTGACTCAGGCTGATGCTGAAAGAGCACACGCTGAAGCTGGTGCTTTACAGGAGAAGTTGGAGAAGTCTCAGGGTGAGGTTTACCGTCTAAAGGCCAAACTTGAAAATGCACAAACTGAACAAGACAGCCTGAAGGAAGAGTATGACCGGTAAGCTAAAACTCTTTTCTTTTGCTAATTTCTCGTATCTCATTCTGACACAAATTCAAACACACTCACATAAATGGCTTAGGTTGTACGAGGATTTTTATATTTTATACACATGTGACCATTAATTATCACATCCTTGAGTATTTGTTTGTGCTCAAACAGTCACCTAATATAAAGCTAAGGTCATTTTTAATAGTGTATTTGACGATTTAACAACTTTACCAAAATTGAATCACATTTTTCATTGTTTTTTTCTAGTCTGCAGTCTTCCATAAGCCGCCTCCACTCCGAACGTGACAAAGCTACGGCTGAGTTAGAAAAGTCACGAGAAGAACTGGAAAGAACTCAGGCCACTCTTGGTAAAGCACAACTTCAGCAAGATAAACTCCAAGCAGCTCTTGATGCTGCACATTCAGAGATTGACAAACTACAAGAGAAACTTGATAAAGTGGCTACTGAAAACAGAAAGGTTAGTTGATTTATTATTAATGTGATAAAATTCATGATAACATAAAAAATACTGAAAATTCATAAGTAAAAGTCGTAGTCTATTACTCCCTCATACTTTATTTTTATTATTTTATTTAAAACTGTAACTACGGTAAAATCTGTAGATAGAAAATAATTTAGAAAAAAGTTTTTGGGAGTATATACTTCCCATATAAAATTTAAATATTATAAAAATATATTAGTATATTTTTGAAGTCCTGAACTTAGTTGGTTTATCCAAAAAAGTTCGTCATGGGTATTTCTAGATAAAGACTTCCACATCGTACCACCTCTGGATGGACGAACGTAAGATTGACCAGAGAAAGGGCAAATAGAGTTTGATGGTGGCGAAGGCCCGGGGGGGAGAGAGGCGTAATATTAATCAACCCGTGAGAAGCCGGGAAGGTGCGTTAGTTCTTAATAAATAAGAACGAAAAACCAACAGGCATTGGACCAGATTTTGATATAGTCTCTCAACTAGAATAAATATTAGCCGGGTCCCTCTCATTGAATCCTTTTTATTATTTTCCTGATAAATTATAACAAATATCTTTATATTAGCTCCAAGTGGACCGTGAGAAGCAAGCCTACGACTTTGAGTCCCTCCAATCTCAACTGGACAAGGCGCTCGGGCAAGCAGGACGACTGCAGAAGGAACGAGACACTGCACAGCTAGATGCTGACAGGTTCCATGATAAGCACGAGAAGGCTCAGGTAAGATTACTAACTCTTTACAAACATCTTACAGTGTGGAAAACAGAGGTCTAATAGAGGATTCTAATAGATTTTAAATAAGACAACACTGTCTGTAGAATACTTGATGGCCTTGCCAAATAATCTAGATTAAAACACTTGATACAAATAGCATAACAAAGATTCTAGGAGACCTTACTGTGAATAATATAAAAACAGACAGTGCTTATGTTTACGGTGATGATGATGATGAAGTTAGTACAATTGTCTTATTTGATAATAAAACGATAACTGTGGAAGAAGAGGACGATTAGGCTAAGAATAATAATGACTATATATATATATGACATAATATAGGACACAAAAAGACAAAGAGAACAACTGCAGTTGGGTTTTTTTTTAAATTGTAACTGATAAATATCAAAAAGCTTTATCAGGATAAAAAAGTATGATATATGGTTCCTCTATGTACGCAAAAGCCTAAATTCATAACCGCTCCAAGGTACTTAACACTACGTAGGTACTCAATCAGACTCGCAACCTAAATTTGCTTATAAAGGGTGACAACTAAACGTTAGGTTCCCTTAAAATCGATAACCGCTGAAAGCATGAAGTAGTAATTATAAATATTTAATTATCGTAATTAATCCTCGACAACAGTTTTAGACCGAAACTTATAATTTCGTTGGGTATGGACCGGGTCACGCAATTGCTATTGAAGCTATAATAAATCATAACAATTAAAATGTTACAAGAATTTTAATAAGAGTAAAACAAAAGCTCTGAAAATGGAAGTGGATATTGTGTTACACTTTAATTAAAAAAATATGTAACAATATTGTAGAAATAGGAACAGTGAGGAAAATTAAAAAAGTAATTGTGCTCTTTTTACCGTAAATGTGCTTTACGTAGTCAACTTTATCCCAATAAATATGAATTATATCATACTTGTTTCGAAATAATTTGTGCATCTTCTTCTTTCTTCTAAATATATATATCTCAAAGGTGACTAACTGACATAGTGATCTATCAACGCACAGCCCAAACCACTGGATGGATCGGGCTGAAATTTGGCATGCAGGTAGATGTTATGACGTAGGCATCCGCTAAGAATGGATTTTTCGAAATTCCACCCTTAAGAGGGTGAAATGGGTGGTTGAATTATTTTCCCATAGGCCACGCCGCAGGCGAAGCTGCGAGCAGAAGCTCGTTTTCCATATAATTCTGTGCGATAAAAAAAAGAGAGAATTGATTTATTCTGTAGCTTAGCAATATTTACGGACAAGCAGACAATGATTCAACACTGATCTTATGTTATCGAAAAGAGGCAGCCCGTGATTTTACTCGCGTTTCTTCATACAATAAAACATCCCGCTCAACACCCTTAGAGATTAAATTTCCAATAGCTCTTTCTTAGTCCACCCTCCACATGTCACATTTGGACTCTACGTTGTTTTTCTGTCAGTCAGCCACTCAGGTCGTTCTGAAATTGAGGCCTTTCTTGACGCGAGCACGACGCCCGAGCGAAGCATCTCCGTTGAAGTTTGGGCAAACATGATTTTGCTTGTCAGTCCGGCGGATGCCCGGCTGTTCTCCTCTACAGGACTCATTCCTCAACCGATTCGGTGGAGACGATGTATTCTTTCTTGTCTCCGCATTATCAAGCGTGTTCTTATCTATGATGCGGGGGACTCCAAGGAAAAATAAGGCTCACGGTAACTAATAAATATAAATTTCAAGTCGGTATACATAATTGGTTAAACTGCAACATGAAGCGGTACTAGTGGGAAGGGGTACCGATTGAGGAGGTTAGAGCGGCACGGTCACCGCGTGCAATAATTTCTGCCACGTTAGCATTCTGTGCCCCCACAATTCTCATGAAATTTTGTGAGCAGGTTCGAAAATTATATGGAAGTTTTAGAAGCTGTACTTCGGAGAGTGTGCGAATTGCACAACTTAATACTCCCATGTCCTTTCTACCACACTTTTTTTCAAAACTTTTCCTACAAAAATCAAAGTAAAGAGTGTAATAATATAGTGTAATAAACATCTCGGAAGAGCTAATAAAAACCACAACCACGAGGAACAAACCGGCGTCGCACAGTCTAGACCGAATGTCTTATGTAATCATGAATAATGTGGGAGCAATGTGGGAGCCTTAAGGAAGCCTCATGGAAGCTTTATTGATTTGGTTCTCGAGTATGCCTACTGTTGGTGGATATGGTCCAAATCTATTTTTGGGTTGATAATAATGCGTTACACTCCGTTACCACCGTTTTGATGTTTTTCCGTTTGCTGGCGGTGTTTCAAAGGGAATAATTATACCTTAATTTTCACTTACGCAATGTGATGTCCTAAATAAATATAAAAAACATCCCCCAATACCGCTTTCACCCGCTATTGAACCGTTTTTCTACGGAATCGCTTAATTGTCTGGGATAAAAGTTACTTTATGTTGGTCTTAGTAGTGTCAGAAACTATGTGCAATACTGAAGTGAACTGTTTGAAATCGGTTCAACCGTTCGGGAGTAAAAATCACATGAACAAACGAATAAATAAACATACAGACTTTTAATTTTTATACAATTAGCAGGTATTTTATGATGGCTTTTTATAACTGTATCACATGACCTGATGAATAACGATTGAATCGAATATGGTGATACGCCCTCATTCTTGTTTTAGAGAGTCAATCGAATATACTGGTTCATTAGTAACTTGAGGGTTAATATTCTACTTAAATTAACATCATAATTGAAGGGTTGAGAATAAAAAGGGTTTAACTGCCAAATTAACAGTTTCGAAAATTGACTTTAAACGTCAACGGCGTAATTTTAATGTAGAGTGCTTATAAGGTGATAGAAAAGGTTTATGTAAGTTTCAGTTGCTTGATAATGTTTTAAATCTATTTTAAAATACTAATTATAGTACTAGAGTGACGTCACGGACGGCTATACATTGGCATACGGTCGCATTCATTTAAATTATTAAAAATACTTTACCGCTCTAATTTTTGGTGATAGTTCATTTTAGTGTGTGCGAAGCAATCACAGCAGCTGTACGAGTGTGTGCAAGCCCTTAAACGGTCGGTTTAGTGCATAAATACGTGATTCAATAGTCGTGTTATCAATATCAAAGATTTTAAAGGTGGGTGGGTAATAATTATATTTGTTATCCTTACCCAGCGAGTGCGCAGAAATCAATTTTGTTTTGTTACCACGCCATCTAGCGTTGAGTAGCTGTATCGTTTTAAGCATTAGCTAGTAGCGCTATTAAATACAAAATAGTGATGGCTAAGTGCTCGGCTTGCGGGAAATTCGTGTCGGCGACAGGTGTCGTCACTTGTACGATATGCCCATTTATATTTCACAAAGGTTGTGTGGCGATCCCTGATGGAGCGGTTGTACCTAAAGATTGGGTTTGCCCTGAATGCAAAAAAAAGCAACGCAAAGGCGACAATAGTAGCACCCCGGTAAAAGGGATCTGCGGGTCGGTAGCTCCTCCACCTACGCATAAAACTGGATCGCCTCTGACTGAAGCAGTCGTCGCGACACACACATCATCTGCGCCCCCGGTCTGGGATCAGGATGTCCGGGATATGCGGCGCGAGCTTGCTGAATTCATGGCCGAATCGCGCGAATTTCGTAAGGAGTTCCGTGATGCTGTGGCGTGTATGAAAGGTCGTATGGACGGGTTTGAACAGAGGCTAGAAGCGCTCGAGCGTGGAGAGATGCTGGGATCCAATCTAGTTACAGAACTGCAGCAGACTGTAATACAGCTTAAAGCGGAACTCAGCGAACGGGACCAGGAAGCACTTGTGTCAGATTTGGATATCGGGCATTTACCCGAGGAGAAAGGCGAGAATATACAGCATACTGTCACCGTCCTAGCTGCAAAATTAGGGGTCGCACTAGAGGCTCGGGATATTGTTTTTGCGGAGCGAGTGGGAGCGGTAGGCGCGAGCGCGACCGGTGAGGGCGGCGCCAGCGGGGCGGGCGGCCGCGCGCGCCGCGTCGTCGTGCGCCTAGCGCGCCGCCACTTGCGGGACGAGCTGCTGCAGGCCGCACGCGTGCGCCGCAATTTCACCACGGCTGACATCGGGCTGGCGGGACCACCGCGACGGGTCTATGTCAACGAGCGGCTCACGAAAGCCAATCGACTGCTCTTCCATCGGGTGCGTGAAGAATGTCGCAAGAATCAATGGCGTTACTCCTGGACCAAAAGGGGACGCATATTCGCGCGACAGAGCGACGGAAAGCAGGCGTATTCCATACGTTCGGATGCTGATTTTGGTCGTGTTTTTTGCACCAAAAATGTTTGCATGTAAAGGCAATTTTTTGTTGATCTTGTGTGTTGTGTATTATAGCTTACTAAAAACTAATCATTCATATGATGCAAATTATCGTAAAAACAGTAATGTCTGTGTTTGTTATTTTACTTTACTATATTTTATTAATATACAATTCTTATGTAGTTTATATTCACTCCAAAATCAAAAAAATTACTTTTGCTCTGTAGTCACAATACTAATGTGTTGTAGGGTTGAACTGTTTTTATACGATACTGTGTTAATAAGGCGAGGTACATTTAGTCTGTATAAATGTTATAGTACGTTTCTGCGGCTTTTTTGTAATTATTATGAGAATATAAGTCAAGGAACGTACTGTGGTTATATATTAAAATTTGGCCTTATGCTATACATTACTGCAAGTATGTTTATTCCCTTACGTTGTTTAGTTATCTCAGTCATACGTCTATGGTTGAGCATATTATCTCGTTTTGTTAAAAAATAAACGATCTTATGATGGCTAATAAAAAATTAAAAGTTGGGTTTTTAACGCTGGCTCGCTGGGCACTAGGCATGATGAGTTTATTGTGGCCTTGGAGAGGTTAGGAGTTGATATTATGGCCATAAACGAGACATGGTTGAGAGACGGGGAGGACGGCCGCGCGCCCGTGGTGCCCGGGTACCGACTGCGGCACACGCCGCGGCCGGTGTACGTGCGCGCGGGCCGTGGTGGCGGAGTCGGTTTCTATATAAAGCGCGGTGTAAATGTGCGAACCTGCCCACACCCTTCCACCGCATCTGTCGAGCAGATGTGGCTTAGTCTGAGGGTTGGATCGCAGAAGATGGTTATCGGAACTGCCTATCGGCCTCCATGGCTGGATGTTGATATTTTTTTAGATGCCATGACCCAGTCGGTAACTAGTTTTGGAGAATGTGATTATCTGGCTCTATTGGGAGATTTTAATATTAACTTACTCAATCCATCAGACAACAAAAATAAATTATTGAAGATATTTTTAAATTGCACTAGCTTAAACCAGTTAATAACAGAACCTACGCATTTTACCGACCACAGTCAGACGCTTATAGACTTAGTGTGCACAGACGCTAAGACTCGATCTATAAGCGTTAACCATATTCCGGATTTGGGAAGTCACGCAATAATATCTGTAGAATTTAACATCAAAGCGGACAAGCCAACACCTTATGTTACTGTCTATAGGCCTTTAAAAAATATTTTATAAGAATTGTTCAACAATGACTTAAACCTAATTAATTGGCAAGAAATGGAGAGTCTCAACAATGTAAACGACTTAATATCGGTATTTAATGGGTGTGTTGTTAATCTTTTTGATCTTCATGCTCCAAAAAAGACTCTGTACATAAAAAAACAATCGTTTCCATGGATTACCGACACTGTTAAAGAAATGATGCGCATTCGTGATCAGTGCCATGAGCGATATAAAACCTTAAAAACAAATACATTTAAAGAATCATACATAGACATGAAACATATAGTCATAAATGCAGTGTGTCAAGAAAAAAAAAGCTTACTTTAATAACCATATAAACAGAAATATTAATGACCCAAAAAAGCTATGGAAGAATCTTAAAAGTACTGTTATTCCCAGCAACAAAAACAATTTTGAATTGCCTTCTTTTTGTAATAATCCTGACACCATTAACTCTCATTTTCTTAATGTTCCCGGTGATGACTTTGTTAGTATTTCAGACTTGACTTATTTTGAATTTAATCGATTTGGTAAATCCATTTTTAAACTAAAGCCTGTTAGTGAAAATGTTGTGGCGAGCATAATTAGCGGGCTCTCATCAAATGCTGAGGGTGTGGATCAAATAACTTTGCAAATGGTTCTATTAATACTGCCCAACGCACTCAGTGTTATAACTAAGATTATAAATTTATCCATAGTAACATCTACATTTCCTGATTTGTGGAAAATCGCTTTAATAAAGCCAATTCCTAAAAAATCTAATGTAGCTTCCGTTAAAGATCTACGACCAATTAGTATCTTGCCTTGTTTGTCTAAAATATTAGAAAAGGTTGTTAGCAGTCAATTGGTAAAGTACTTGGAAACAGAGAAGATCTTGCCTGTGGCCCAATCAGGTTTTCGGAAAAATAGAAGTACTGCGACGGCATTGCTAGATGTCGTTGACAATGTGCTAGCAGCCCAAGACCGTGGCATGGGTACAATTCTGGTACTGCTTGATTTTTCACGTGCATTTGAAGCTATCAACATTTCACTGCTTTTGTCTAAATTATCTTTTTATGGTTTTGATGCAGGCACGGTAAAATGGTTTCATAGTTACTTAAGTTTACGGTCCCAAATTGTCGAGGTAACTGGACTTAATGGTAAAAAAGCATTTTCATCGTGCGAGTTCAACCACAGAGGCGTACCCCAAGGATCAATCCTTGGGCCTATCCTTTTTATATTATACAGTGCAGATATTATAAACAGGATCGAACACTGTCGATATCATATTTACGCTGATGATTTGCAGGTTTATTTTCACTTCCACCCCAATGAGACAAGTTCAGCTGTAACAAAAATTAATAAAGATTTGAACAGTTTAGCAATGTGGTCCTTGTCCAATTGTATGGTGCTGAACCCAAATAAATCAAAATTCATGATAATGGGATCTAAGAAGCAGATTTCGGACATAGCCGGTCACATTCCCAAAGTTGCAGTTGTGAATGAACCTGTAGAGTGTGTCCTAGAGGCTCGTAACCTGGGATTAATAATGGACAATCGCCTTCGTTTTGAGCACCATGTGCAGGAGGCGGTTCGTAATTGTTTTTTTAGGTTGAAAGTACTCTACAAAGTTAGACGCTACCTTAGTTTGGACCTCAGGATAACGCTGTGCGAATCACTTATTCTATCAAAACTTAACTATGCAGATGTAGTTTATGGGCCTTGCCTCTTATCTAGGACTGAAAAACTCGTCCAAAGAGTTCAAAACGCCTGTGTTCGATTCTGTTTCAAAGTTCCTGCTCGAGCTCATATTACACCTTTTCTTAACGAAGCAAACCTCATGAAAATGAAGGCTCGTAGGCAGCTCCATTTCGCTACGTTGCTCTTTGGAACCATTGTAAGTTCTCAGCCAGAATATCTCCTGCGTAAATTGACTTGGGCCCACGAAAAGCGAAAGTATAATACGCGAGCATCCGCTTATTCACTTCTGACGCCTCAACATAAAACTGTTTCTTTCCGTGGCAGTTTTAGATTTTCTGCGTCCAAGTGTTGGAATGATCTCCCTCCTCCTCTTCGGTCTTTAAAAACGGTCTACTCTTTTAGAAGGCACTTGAAGGTGCATCTTATGAGAGAGCAAAAGATTTAATTATTTATCCTAACTCAACAGCTTTAGGTGAGTAAATCTACGTAAATAAATGCGCTTCTCATAAGATGCAGTTTTAAACGTTTTTTTGCCTACACTAATAATTTTATTCTATTGAAATGTACTTGTCAGAAAATGACCTCGTAAAATAAATAATTTTAAATTTTTTTTTTTTTTCTTAATAACATATACTTATATGACTTTGTAAATCTATGTATTTTTATTTCATATTGATTAGAATATCTATGTAAATAATTAAATGTTGTTTTTATGGATTACCATTAATTATAATTTTTTTAAAGTATTTATTTTGTGTTCATATTCTAAAATGCTTATTTACTTACTTTTAGTTTTAATTACTGTTGCCTTTCTTAATTATTATTTATGTGTAAGCGTCCGTGATGCCATGTCAGTAGGCCCCGACTGAAAACCAGTAACTGAGGCTGTAGCTTGCAGCCTCAGTTGTATGCTGAGTCGGAGCCTATTCCGGACCTCATGCAATATCTGTTGTCTACTTATTAATGATATTTTGTTTGTTTTATGATATTGTGTGTGTGTTCTTGGAATAAATGTATTTTCTTTCTTTCTTTCTAATTCATACAATTATTTTAAAAATATAATATAATGAAATAAATATGATAATGTTTTTATGCTAAACGAACTGTATTCCTGTGACAGATAAACCGTTTTTAGAATCAAAATCTCGAGATTTAAGTCTCATTTCGGTATTTTGAGAATGTTCTATTGAAGATAATTTCACGCTGAATCCAACAATACCCATAAGTTATTTTGTGAAAAAAATCAGTTAAACCCTTTTTGTTCTCACCCCTTCAATTATCATCAGCCTGAACATGTCACGGCTAAAAATAGGCTTCCCACTAAAGTAAAATTTTGAGCGGTTGGTAGCGTCTTGGGATCTAAGACTCCGCGGTTTAGAGTTTAAATGATATAGGTACTGTCCTAGAGTTCTGGGTGGCCTAGAATCTCTTACTATGCTCAGAATTTAAAACATCAAAGCTAACTCCTTAACTAGTGAGTTAAGGAGTTAGCTCTGGTGCCAATCAATCAAAACACCTCTTACGTACTCCTCTTGCTCCCAGAAGACCTATTACTATTACTTCCACCGAATCTTCAATCGCAAAGCGTGTTGTCCTAAAACTGTATAACTAAATAATTCACCAATCCCATTATCGGATTATCTCATCCATTCCAGCTCTGAATTGGACACTTCTGCTAAATAATGCAGAGTCGTTAGTTCTCACAAAATAGACCAGTCACTGATTTGGGTGAATCCGAAAAGCCAAGTTTTATCGTCTGACAGGAACTTACAGATTACGCCAAGATGACTTAATCCTTTATCTTCCACTTCTTTAAGCTTTAAGCCGACGTGTTTGCCTTTGAAGAATTTAACTAGTTCATGTATTTTTCTTTTAGTTTTAGTTCCATAACCAGAAGAAACAGGTTTGACAGATAATGAGATGACCGACTCTACTTAGGTGCCTACTTTGTTTTATCACTTTATTACTTGGCTTAAGCCGACATTAAATTTTCCCAAAGATGTACCTACTTGGTATTTTTCTTTCTATAAGTTTTCTTTGTCTACAATTTTGTAGAGTCTAATATTTATTAGAAAGTCAGATGATATTTTTTTCAGTTAAGTTATAGAAACTTATAAATTTTCAAAATTTATCTTTCTGAAACCAATTATGATGCTATTATTATTCTACAGTATATTTACTATTAGTAACATACTCCTCTACGCTAACGACTGCTAATCGTATCAACTGTCGTATCGTATCGACAGCCATATTGTAAAGATAAAACGGGTCAATTCGCGCACAAATATTATCAAAATATAATTTTGACTAACCTCGACGTTTCGACCAAGTTACATTGGCCGTGGTGACGAGGGGACGAATTATTTTGGATGACATGGGCGGTAAGCCTAGATGATGATTACGTCATCGGGAGTTATTTACCTTTTTATACGAATAGCAACCCTCACATTGTCTTTGCTTGAAACACTGAACATTATAATATTAAAAAAAAACAATACATTAATTGAAAAATGTTTAAGTAAGCATGGGGGAGGAGGTAAGAGCTTTGCTTATTTTTGCTGACAAGGGGGATGGGGGGTAAATAATTGTAATAAATCTGCTTACGTAATACTTGAACGGTCCCTTATCTATCTATTTTGACGTTTCGTGCTATGGGTTTTTATAAATGTACCCCTTATAGTTGGCAATTCTGTGAACAAATACTTATAATAAACAAATCGTTGACCCGAATAAATCGTACATCGTACGTCGCGTCTGATCCAATCGTGCCGTATTCCAATTGAATTGCTATTGCCTTTATTCCATTTGCTTAGTTTTACAAATACGTTTTCGTCTGAATAAAACGTTGCAACATTTTTTTTTATTTTTGTACCCAATTCGTTAAACTTGAGCGCTCTTAAGTGATCAGTAAAGTTTAAGCAACGTCATAGATGCTGTCATCACTTGGATGGGTGACCGCTACAACATCAATGCGGTATTTTGGTATCTTGTAGCCTACGAATATTCGTGACTTAAGCGCTGATAGCAAAATTCAAAAATCTGCTCTTAACCGATTAATAAAGTTAAGCAACGTACGCTGCGGTTATCGCTTGGATGGGTGACAAGATTCGATTTGAAGGGCACTGTAGCTAGTGAAATTACTAGGCAATTGAGATTTTATGATCTAATCAGTCGAGTAATCTTATTACCAGACTGTGCTGTCTCAGGATGATGTGCGCAGTGCAGTATCGCTCGAAACTCTGTTTTGGGGTTCCGAGTGACACTTTTCTGTTATGGGCGGCCGTGGCGCTTAACATCAGGTGAACGACTAGCTCACTCCCTAACATAAAAAAAGCTGGTGCCCAATCCCTGGATATTCCCTTAGCTGATTTTTACGGCCTGACAAAAGCTGCGGTGGTTCTATTCGTACACTGGGACCACACGGTTGAAACTAGTTTAACAGACAATAAATAAATCAAGACTAACCCATCGTATAGTTTTAAGCTGATCAGCAACTTTCCTAACAGTCCCATTGAGTGTTATTATGTTTATTTTTTATGTTAAGTAATGACGTGACGAGCTAACCGTTCGCCTAATGTTAAGTGACACGTCCGACCATATCAGTTGCAATGTCACTCAGAACTCTAATGTATAGAGTTTCGCGTGATACTGCACTGCGCACGACATCCTGAGACATCAGCACAGCAGTTCTTGCGCACTAATGCTTGGCGGCAGAATAACTGGCAAAGCGGTGGTACCTACCTAGACGAACTTTGCAGATAAGTCCTACCACCTAGTGAAACGATAAGCGTTAAATAATAACACTCAATGGAACAACTCACAAAATTAAGCGTCAGTACATAAATTTACCATTTGTTTCGGAAGCAGTTTCGGCCGGACAATAGCAAAGTTACAATGGATGGGGGCTGTTCTGCTATTCTAAAGGCATTGTACGCGACGAAAATAAACGGAATCGATGCTTGAACCGAAATGGATTGGTTGTCTTGGTTTCATTCGATATCGACAACTTTGACGGAGAATGACGCAATTAATTTAGGAAATATTAGGTCTTTACCTATGAAATTGCCGTTTTGTATGAAAAAAGTTAAAGTATTTTTTTTCAAACTTATTTTTCAAGTAGCACGCGATATTGCGTGTGTATAAAAAGAAATAACTCTACCATGTTTCATGTAGTTCATAATGGGTGTGTCTAAGTACTTAGTTAGGTACCTAAGTTACCTGATATTTTTTTATTTCTTTTACTTCAACCTTGTCTAGCATTTGACCACGCTCTCACCTGATGGGAAGCCAAGTAAATACCTATTCACTCTTCTCTTGAACACGCTCAGGTCATATTTACCCGGAAACACAGACGCTGGCAGGGCATTCCATTTCTTAGCCGTTCTAATTATGAACGTGGAGTCAAATCACTTGGTACGAATAGGTGGTATTATTTATTTATGTGGTAGTATTTCAACCATTTACCATTAGCCGAGCGTCTAGTAGTCCGGTAGTGGAATGGTGATGGATATATTATTTGTTAGCGGTACCCTGCGTATATTGTGGAAGTTAGTTCCTCTAGTTACACTCAATTGGGCTAAATCTGTCAGTACCATGTATCAACGAACTTATCATTGACAGCCTTTGTGGTGCGGTGGTTGAGCAGGTCGGCTCATAACCTGAAGGCGACGGGTTAGATACCCGCGGCAGGGCAAGTATTTGAGCACAGAAAAAATCGCAAATACTCGGTCTGTCTGTTGTGGGACCATGGTCCTCGTAGTTCCTGGGTCCCTGGACACAGGGAATCCTAGTTAGGGTCCAGGATCTATGTATGTGATCGTTGGGCGTTATTATTATCATTGTGGTTTATTTCATATAAGTTGTGTGAAATCAACACAGTTAACTTTGTCACCTGATAATTCTACCTAGAGATATAAATTCATGGTTTTTGTCTGCACCAATATAACAAACCATACATAAATACTTCAGTCACTGAATTGAAAACTATATCTAGTGCTTACTAAATATATAATATTAGGTCTTTACCTATGAAATTGCCGTTTTGTATGAAAAAAGTTAAAGTATTTTTTTTCAAACTTATTTTTTTTTTATTCAAAGTAATCACCCCTGCAATCAATGCATCTTTGCCAACGCTGTGGCAGTTTATGGATGCCCTTCTTGAAAAAATCAGCAGGACGGGAGACAACAAACTCTTCAAAGAGGTTTTGTACTGCCTATCGGGAAATGAATTTTTTTCCCGCTAAAAAGTTGTCCAAATTTTGGAAAAAGTAATAGTCGGTAGGCGCAAGATCTGGTGGATGAGGGAGAGCTTCCAAACCCAACTCATGCAGCTTAGAGACGGTCTGTTGTGCAGTATGGGGTCGCGCGTTGTCGTGAAGTAGCAGTGGAGACGACCGATTGACCAAAGCTGGTTGCAGACGTGCGAGTTTCGCCATCATTGTGGTCAGTTCTTCAATGTACACATTTGCAGTAATGCTCTCGCCGTTTTGTAAAAAGCTATGATGAATCACACCAGCACTAGACCACCAAACTGTGACCATCACCTTTCTAGGGGTCATTTTTCGTTTTGCACATTGCTTTGGTACCGAACCAGGATCTAACCAACTTGCTGAGCGCTTTCGATTGTCAAAAAGAATCCATTTTTCGTCGCACGTAACAATTTGGCCCAAAATTCCTTCATTTCTGTGCCTGTTAAGCAGCGCAAGACAAGTCTCGACGCGTACGTTGCGCTGGCGATCGTTAAGTTCGTGGGGCACCCATCTATCAAGCTTTTTTATCTTGCCAATCTGTCGCAAATGGACGAATATTGTTTTGATGCTAACATCAAAAGCTGCTGCCAGCTCAGCTGTAGATTGAGATTCATCAGCTTCCACAATCGCCTTTAATTCATCATTGTTGACCAAAGTTTCCGGATGACCACGAGGTTCATTTTTCAAGTCAAAATTCCCAGAACGGAACTGAGCAAACCAATAACGGGTTGTACGTTCGTTTGTACAGTTCTCTCCGTAAACGTCGTTGATGTTACGTGTCGTTTGTGCCGCGTTGGTGCCACGACGGAACTCATATTCCATAATTACACGAAATTTCAAAGTATCCATTATGAGGAAAAATGTTGAAATGTAATGAAAATACAACGCTAATCAATAAACAAAATACTTATATTGTAAATAGAATGTCATATTTTTAATACAAAATTAATTTGAATTTAGAATTCATAGCCAATCAAAACTTTTTTTTGATTGAAAAAGTCTGTACTGCAATACGGCAATTTCATAGGTAAAGACCTATTATAATAGGGATACTCCACTATTTACCTGTTACTATTTACACTATTACCCAAGAAAATCAGAATAAAAAGTATTCAATTTTAATCTTGGTTGTATTTGCAATATATGGGCAAAATGACATCCAAATCAGCTCATACGTTTAAACGTGAAAACCACACAATACTAAAAAAATTAACAAGAATGTTTAAGTTGAATGAAATTTTATTGCAATACTAGTAAATAAACAAAATATGACTAAGACTAAATTAAATTTATAAAGTAAATTTGTAATAAGTAAATATTGTAAAATATTAGATATTTTATAATTTATTTACTCAAGAACAACTTTATAAGTTTTTAAACAATAAAACTAAACTAAATTAAAAACTGTGCAAGCAAAATTTAATCTAAAAAGCAGCTACCAGTAGGCAACGTAACCAAAATGCTGGTGGTATTTCCCATATATTTTATAATTCGACGAGCTTCTGCCCGCAGCTTCGCCCGCAGCGTGGCCTATGGGAAAATAATGCAACCACCCATTTCACCCTCTTAAGGGTGGAATTTCGAAAAATCCTTAGCCGATGCCTATGTCATAACATCTACTTGCATGCCAAATTTCAGCCCGATCCGTCCAGTGGTTTGGGCTGTGCGTTGATAGATCACTATGTCAATCAGTCAGTCACCTTTGAGTTATATATATTTTATAATTAGATATACCTATCTAGTTTAGACTATATATTTATGTGTATATAGCCTAAAATCTGGAAAAAGAAAATGATAATCTACTTACGTTCAAAACGATGAAATCAAAAAGTAACAGCTTGCTAAAGAAACGAATTTTTATTCCAATTTGTCTAGTATTTCACATAGATACAAAAGATTGGAGAAAGCCGTTCCCGATCCAGTAAGGATAACAGGGCTATCCAGACGATATTTGGCAAACAAATCGATGTTTATCGACACTAAACCGGGCGTTGTAGCAGCCTTGACACGACATCTTTGGAAATCAGCCAAATTGTTCAGGAGTAAATGACATCCTCGAGCTCCATGAACCTTATGTCAAAGTTGTGAAGGTTTATTATATGGTACCTTTAGAGTGGAATTTTGTAATGCTACACAGTTTTTGGTTTGATACTGTATTAAATGCTGTTTTGACCATTAATCTTTTATCGTCTTTAAACGAATCTTCAAATTGAAGTTTTGGTTGTGACCTCTATGGTGTAGTGGTTGAACTGGTTGGCTGTAACCTGATGGTGGTGGGTTCGATTCCCGCGACAGCACAAGTATTTGTGCATAGAAAAAAAACTCAAACGCTTGTTTTGGATCTGGGTGTCGTGAGACCATGGTCCTCGAAGTTCCTGGGTCCCTAGATACAGGAAATCCTAGTTTAGGATCTATGTATGTGATCGTTGGGCGCTATTATTATTATTACTATGTGCTCCGGGCGTAGACACGAAGAGCGACAGCACTAGGGACTACCAAGCCATCCCTAAAGCCAGCTTTGTGAGATCCTCTTCATAGTGATTCATTCTATTCATCCAGCTGTCATCGGAATATAAATCTATACCCGACTGGCAGCCTGAGATTTATACCTGGCTGGGACTAAATAGCCCCTTAAACATTATTTACCGTCTACCACCATAAATTATAAGGTCAATAGTTTTGACTGATGGACGTTGCATTAGGTACATTAACAATATTTAACCATCCAATCTCTTCTTTACAGGCCCTCATTAGCCGCATCCAGAAAGAGCGTGATGCAGCTCTGGCTGAAGCAGCAAGCTGTCGCGAAAGAGCTGAAGCAGCTGCAGCTGCAGCCAACCGAGCTGCAAGAGATAGGGACAGTGCTGCCACAGAGCTGGACGTTTTGAGAGAGCGGTGGGAGAAGGCGCATCAACAGCACCAGAAACTAACTGTAAGTAGGACACATAAAGATACCATTTTAAAGAATTTAACTAAAAGATAAGAAAATAAACAAAAATGTCTAACCAACCTTTCAAAGATCTGCAAATCTAAGAGCAAATACTTTAAAAGGAAATAATCTCAGCAAAATCGTTACAATTGCAGGTATCATAAGAAATAATATCTTATAATATAATTTTGTATCGTTTCCATCTAACATAATTTGCATTGGTGTATTTCAGATGGAGCGAGACGATGCCCTCACAGAGCTTGAAATTTTGAAAGAGAAGCTCGACAAAGCTTTGTACTCCACACAAAAGTCTGTCGAAGAGAAAGAGACTGCGCACAAAGAATACGAAAAAATGCTTGAAAAGTATGATAGGTATTATCATTTAAATGTTGTCTTGTGTTGGTGGTAATTTGCAATAAAATTTTAATCTTATTACTAAGTGCTTAAGGTTGGTTCTCTTTCCAGGTCCCAGAACGAAATCTATAGACTTCAGAACAAAATAGACATTCTTGAAGCGGATAAAGATCGTCTTGAATTGGAATTGGAAAAGCATGTGCATTTGTCAACAAAGTTCAGAGATGACCAAAGAAAATTGCAAGACGAACTAGCTAGGGTTCAAGAAATGTATGATAGGGCTTCGTTACAACTGGGTAGGACAAAAGAACAAGAAGAAAAAGCGAAAGAAGATATGGATAGACTCTGTGTGGACATCGAAATGGTTCGAGATAGGTACGAAAAAAGCCAGATAGAACTAAGGAGACTGCAAGGTGAAAAGGAGAAGCTGTTAGCTGACAGTGAAAGACTCCAGTTTGAATACGACAGAGCAATGACGCAATGCGGTAAAGCCCAGGCATCCAATGAAAAGACTCAAGAAGAAATGGCTAGAGTCCAGATTGAACTCGAAAAGATGTATGATAAGCATGATAAGGTTTCGGCTGAACTTAGAAGAGTCCAAGCAGAACTAGACAAAGTTAAACAAGACGCTTCTGGGGCGAGGGAAGAGGCAGAAAGATATGCAGCTAGATATGGAAAGTACCATGACACAAAAGAAGAGCATGAAAGGACAAAGTTAGAAGTGGAAAGACTTCGAACGCGGTTAGAGAAGACCACGATCGACTTGGAGCGAGCGCGCAAGGCAGAGGAGGAAGTCGGCCGTCTGCGCTCCGAACTTGAACGTGTTGAAGGTCTACGAGGTAAATACCAATTCGAACAGGATAAATGGACCACAGAAATCAATCGTCTGCAAGCTGAAGTTGACAAGCACCGTGAGCGGTACGAAGGAACCCAAACTGAAATGCAGCGATTGCAAGCGGAGAAGGAACAAGCGGAGACTAAGTTCCATGAACTTAACATTCAACTCGAACTGTCTAAGGGAGAAGTAACAAAACTTAGTGCAGCGCTTGAAAAGCAAAGAACGGAGCTAGAACGTGCTCATATCGAGTGTGAGAAATTCAGAGACCGATGCGAAAAATTAAAACTGCGATCCGACCAGCTGGACAAAGATAACGAGAGGCTAAAAGGAGAGTTGCAACAGATTGAAAGGATGAAGTTACAAGCGGTCGCTGGCGATAAAGCTCGTACTGAAGATAGACTTGAAATCGAACGACTTCGAGACAAATTGGAAAAAGCAATACAAGCGCGTGACTCTACGGAAATGGAAGCAGGCCGGCTAGCAAAGGAACTTGAAAAGTCACAAATGCATTTAGCCAAATATCAAGAAACGAACGAAACCACTCGAGTCGAATACGATCGCATGACGAACGAGCTCGGCCGAATGCATGAACGTCTCGAGCGTACAATACTCGAAAGTCGGCAGATAGAACAGGAAAGAGACGCATTACGAGCAGAAATACAAAACACTAGGCGTAACGTTGAGCAGCAACAGAGAACGTTAGATCATCGAACTCAGGAAACTCTAGTTAAACTGCAGCAAGAACTAGCCCAGTCCGTGAGAGATCGTGAAAAAATGGCTTCCATTTTAGAACAGCGAGACCAACAAGCAGACGCGATAGAAAAGCAGATAGTCAAACTGGAGGCAGACACAAAGCAGTTGACTATAGAGCGCGATCAATTAGTAGCCCAATTGGAGAAATCTCAAGATATGCTAGTGAACTTCCAACGAGAACTGAACGCTTCAGAAGCCGAATTACAAAAGCAACGTGAAGAAGTGCGTAGACTTAAAGAAGAACAGAGAAAGATGTCGCAAGATTCCGAGCGTGGCGCTAAAGCGGTCATCGAAAACCGTGAGCGTGAGATTGCTAAGTTACAGCAACAAGTTCAGACAACGTCCAAAGAGAGAGACGCAATACGGCAACGAGCTGAAAAAGCAGAGCGTGAAGCTCAAAAAGCAGGAGAAGTTGACAAATGGCGGGCAGCAGTTGAAGCGGAGAAAACGAAAGCAATTGCTGCTGAGAAAGCGCTGTCTGAAAGCCAGCAACGGCTGCAATCCTTGGAGAAGCAGTTGCAGCAGCAGAACCAACAGCTGCAACAGATGCACGCACGGGGAGGGTCTGACGTTCGGGAGGTACAGAAGCAGCTGGAAGCGGCGCAGGCGGAGTCACGGTCACTGGCAGTGGAGCGAGAGCGCTGCCAGGCGCAGCTGGAGATGCTCGTGCAGGAATTGGAGAAGAGCCAGGTCAGTTGGAGGATTGCCCGGCAGTGCGCGGCCGTTGGTATGGCTTCGAGTGGTTGAATCGAGTTGCTAGCTTGAATACCCAAGGTAAATATCTAGACGAAAATAAAACTCAAAATATAAATCATTGAAAAACTATGAAATGGACAAAAAATGCTTGAGATCGGATAAACTAAGACACATTTTGATTACTCAGTATTTTATTAGAATTGACTTTCTTGAATGTCTAATGTAAACTTTTCCATTATCAATATTTTTAAATTTGGCTTACAAAACCAAAACCAGAATTTTACATCGATTGACTTTTTCTATAAAATCACTACTGGCAACTCGATTGAACCGTTCTCGATTCGCGACTGCTTATCATTGCACAGGTGTCAAGTAGAAGTTTTAATTTCGGTGTTCATGCGTTTTATGTTGGATCATCATCGCGGTCATTGATACTATTTATTATACAATGCCATATTGTTATTGCGCTTTTGACTCATCACTTGTTATGTTTAATCAATATCCCTTACCAAGAAAATAATGAAACCTTCATAAACTACCTTAAAGCATAATTGCTACCATATATCGAAGTTATAAATTGCTCAAAAGTTGAAAATATGTTAATAGACTAATTGATTAAGATAAACAATTTGGAATTACAATGACGTTTTATTTTTAAAAGATACTGAGAGATTCATAAATTAGCAGATATCTACAAGTTTTTTTTCTTTACTAAATTTTGAACTCTAGTGACGTTATAAATGAAGTTAAAATTTATGTATGTGTTAAAAGCGTGATCACTACAGGCACTAGTAGCATGTCACCTACGGCCTGCTAGGCATCCTCCAACCCCTCATAATTATTAATTATTTTTATGTTGGTTCGTTGTGAAATTGAAACTAATACCACGGGAGATTCAAAGTGAACATGAGATGCAATGGGTGAAGTTAGGTAATTATAATGTAAAATGAAACAAGACAGACGCAAATATGGATCTTTTATGATTCCTATGTTATACTATTTCATATTGATGAATGACGAATTATAAATAAATGAAGCGGTACACAAAATAACAATCAACAATGTGGTACATATCACAATTAATTAACTACAGCACTAAAGACAGATGCACTTATGTCTCTTGGACATACCCAAAAGTGCGAAATTAGGATCTTCAGATGAGAATCAGTCTCTGATGACGCTTCATATTATCTAAGGAGTTAATGCGATTAGAAAGGATATGATATATATCAGCAATAAAGCCTTAGCTGTAAGCTTCTGAGCCCAAATCCCAAATTTATATAGATAGTTCAATGACTCAAGTGAAGATTTTTTCCTCACCTGTATCTACGACGTGAATCTTTCGTGGCATTAGAAGTAACCAGCGCACCTAAAAAAGAACTGAAATTTGTGTTTCTTTTATTGCTGTCTCATTCTCGACCATAATAATAAATCTGCGGGAGTGAGAAATAACAAAAAAGCGTGAATTTCATGTTTATTTTTTACTGACGCGGGTTATAAATAGTTTCGCATAAGAATGAATGTCGTGCTCGTGCAATGTTGTGTCACTTTACATTGAAATTTCATTCGCACTTGCAACTCCATGTCCAAGTTTTTTATGTCATGAGATGCTGAGACTGTGTATCTGGTAGGGTATATTTTTACAATAATTTGAACCATTTGGTTTCAATATTTGAACACTGTAACAGTCAGTAGAGGTAGAGACCAACAACATCTATATCATTAAAAAGAAAATATTTCAAGATTAAATTTAATATTTTTTTGACAAGAATTCCATTAAAAGTAATAAGATAATCAGATTTAAAATGATTACCTGACAAAATCACAATCTCAAAACAAATTATTTTTTGAAGTACTTTTCTTATTATTAACTTTGACTATAATCTATTTATTTTCAGCTTTAACGTTCCCGCTAAAAATTTGTTGATTACGATTTTTGCTAGTATCAGACAATCAGTGTATTTTATGTTAACTGGCAGTTCAAGTGTTCGAGCATTCAAACCAGATGTTGCAAAAATAATAAACATTACTACAGAATGTTTATTGCATACGCAAAAGATAATGGGCATTGGTTCGATACTGTTGTAGGAAATTCTAAACTAAACATTACATTACTAAAACTATTTTGTCATTTCAACAAATAAAACGGCAAGCAAATTTCAAAAATGTAATTTCTTTTTTACATTTAGTTTAGGATTCTGAACAATAAAATTAATATTATTTGCAACCTTAATTATATATACTTTAGGATTACGACCAGGTCAACAATGCCCATTGTCCTTTAGCTTCGTGAATTTTATGTATAATGATAATAATTTCCTTATTCTTTTTCAGTCGTTCTCGCTACTGTTATGTGTACATTTGCAATCATTGTAATGAAAAGAAAGCATTTTATCGTTCAATATTTTGCTATTGATAAGGATTTATGTTTTGCAATGTTATGTGTATAAAGTTTTAGCTTCTTGTAAATAAAGTGAGAAATATTATTTGAAATTATAATTATTATTATTGTGCTATGTGATTTTTACATTGAATGTCATCTGCATTATCAGTATATGTGTAAGGAGAGCATGTTTTATATTACCTTTAGTCAGGATTATTGATTTCATTTAATGAAACAATTGTGTCGCATCTTAACTGAACTTGTTATTTGAGGTTATAGCCTTGAGGTTGCCTTGCTCTAACTACCACTTATCAATAACATTTTATTTTATTTTGAAATAGTGTATTATGTTGTGGATGATTTTAATTATTTTTAAAGCTATCGAAGATTTGTATAATCGAGCTAACTAAAGGTTTTATAACGTTCATAAGCTTTTTACATGCTTTTCAAACAGTTGTCAGCATTATCCTAAAATTAATTTTCTCTACCAGCTCGATCTACACGAGGCCAACAAGAAACTCCAACAAGCCGGAGCTCAGAACGCAAAAGCTGGCGAGGACACAGCCCAAGCTAAACGCCAGATACAAGAAGAATTTAAGAAGTTAGAAGACGCGAGGAGACAGTTCGACGAGCAGAGAAGAGCAATCGAAAACAAGAGAAGAGACGTAGAAGAGAAGGAGAAGTCGCTAGCGGAATTAGATCGACAGTTAAAAAAGAGGAAAGAGCAAATGGACCAAATGGAAGCATCTTTGAGGAAGGTATGTCATTTGCACTATGTTAATACTTATATACCTACAGTTAATTAACAATACCAAAAGTTTTAATAAAACCGCGATGACACATTATAAGTCAGATTTTTATTCTTTGTCTGGCGTTTAAAATAACATTAACCCATCGAAGTAAATAAAACTGATAATTTTAGGCTGGCGGCAGCACGGCAGCGGTAACTGACTTAAACCGCAAGCTGACAGATACTCAAAAAGACGCGGAGCAGTTGAAAACACAACTGGATCAGAGCAAGGAGGAAGCTAAGCGTCTCACCACTGAGACCGAGCGGCTACTGCAACTGGTGCAAATGTCGCAGGAAGAGCAGGCTCAGAAGGAGAAGCAGATCATGGATTTGACACAGTAAGGATTAATGAAATATTAATTCAATAAGGAATGGTTCCAATATGGGGTAAATATTACCCATATAAGGACAGGTGAATGATGTGATGATACAGTGCAATTAAAAGCAGTAAATTATGTTAATTTCCACCATCAGTCGCACACTTTACAGATATAAGGAGCACAGCCGTGGCTCTTCTTGTTTAGAAATTTTTATTTATAGAAAAAAAAACTCGTTTCAGATCCGTGAGAAACCTCCAAGCCAAACTGAAAAGTCAGCAACAAGCACAAGCACAAAAAGAAGAGGTATATTTCATTTCTATTTTCTTCAACCCAATTTACAATACTAACAAAATACTCAGCTTAATTTTTGACTAATATGTTGCAAAATTGACCGATTTTATGTGAAAGTTCCTTTAGTCAACTAAAAACTTAAACTATAGCCCCCTTTGTAAATTGACATGATGGGTGTCTTGATGATGACCAATAGCTTATCTTTATCCAAATGTTCATGTACCTATCTAATAGTTACATATGGTTTTGATTCTGCAATAGGTATTTATTACTTTTTAATTTATTGTGTATAGTTTGGTTTTTTCTTTCTCCTAAGTTCAATTATATAAGTAACTATTTTTGTGTATTGTTGTGTAAATTAAATTAATATAACATTTCTTTTTAATTTATGATAACCATCGTTACTAATACCACTAACATTTTTTGTTTCATGCTACCAGGCCGGACCCGCTGGCTTTCTCAAAAGCTTTTTCTAAGTTAGTCCTCTGCACCAAGACTGTCATTCATTTGTTTGCTCTTTTTCGTTTCAATTTTTTTCTTTATCTGTCGTTATGATTCCGCGAGCGACCACTCTCTCTACGTCTTTCGGAACCTTTCGGTAACACGTAAGCTTTACTAACGCCATTTCGTATTAAGCAAATTTGTATATTGAAGTGTTCAGATAATAAATAACATTCTCCTGTTGATATTCCATACAGAACAGATCATTAAGCTCTTCAGTTCATTGTAACCAGCACACAATAAGATAATTATTAGTTTAGCGATAATTTTAAGTGTTTTAAAGAAATAATCGTGTTCAGTGGGAGTTATTTTTAAGTATTCATATAAAAACAATATTGTAAAACTGTTAAGTAATCATGTATCTAGATAGAATGAGTAAGTTGTCCACTAGTCGATGTTACCCAGCTTGCGAACTTGTTATGCATTTAAAATAAAAGTCTATGTTGATCTCGAATTATTTTTTGGTTAATATTATTGATTTTTTTGTTATTGAAGTAAACTATCATTTTTCTATTGATTTTCCCTTTTGTTTTTTACATCATTTGACCCCATTTTGTTAGGAAATATCCCATGCGAGGTTAAGCGAAATGGCAGCGATAGATGATTTGACGCGGACACTGGCAGAGAAGGACAGCTTAAAAGCAAAATTAGAAGAAAGTAAAATGAAAGTGATAGATTTAGAAATTGAATTGAACGAATCTTCGCTCATACTTTCCGAATTACTTAAACTATCTGAAGGGAAAGAGCTATCACGCATAAAGAGAAGTAAAAGCTTCTTCGAATTACAAAAGAGTGGTAAGGTAGTGGATAGACTCGACAAATGCCGGTACAGCAGAAGTGACAACGAATTAGACGTAATGCACTTTAGAAAAGATCCGCCTAGTATAAATAAGCTTACACGAAAGATTTCCGAATTAACTAAAGAGATTGGGATAAAGAATTCGAAAATAATCGAGCAGCAGAGGTGCATATCGATATTAGAGGAGGCTTTGAGAGAGAATAATAACATAGCTGAGTTTGAGCAACTTCTAGCTGTAGTTAGAAGTAAAGATGAGAGAATTGATGAACTTGAACATATAGTTAACAAAAAGTCGGGAATGACAACTGATTGTAAAGATAAAAGGATACTAGAGTTAGAAGATGCTCTGAAAGAATCCTTTATGGTTGCAGCTGAGAGGGAAAAAGTTTTTTATGAAGAGGAACAAAGGAGAATTGAAACGCTACATAAGGTAAATCTTTTAGTTTAAAAACTATCTTGACTATGATTCCTTTTGTAAATTAATAACTTATAAAAGTCTGCTGCTCACGTCAATTGAAAGTCGAAATTACTCTGACCAGATTTTGGACATATTCGATGTAATGCTTACAAAGAAAAAACTAGATATAATATTTCAAAAGCAATTTTTTTCTAAGTTTCCCAATATTACAATGAGCTATCATTCATTACCAATGTTAATGATAACAATTAATTCACAGATGAAAAAATTGGAGCAACGCATACGGTCGTTGCAAAACGCATCGGTACTGAACTGTGAAACTTGCACAATGGTGGTGAAACGGTTAAAACGGTTGGAAGAGTTGCTTAAAGACTGCGAGATCAAACGGGACAATGTGCTGCGTCAATTATCTGGTGTTATGTAAGTATACAATATGATAAGTTTAATTTTCAAAACTCACTAAATTAAAGATCAATCTAAATATATATAACTCAAAGGTGACTGACTGACTGAATGACATGGTGATCTATCAACGCACAGCCCAAACCACTGGACGGATCGGGCTGAAATTTGGCATGTAGGTAGATGTTATGACGTAAGCATCCGCTAAGAAAGGATTTTTCGAAATTCCACCCTTAAGAGGGTGAAATGGGTGGTTACATTATTTTCCCACAGGCCATGCCGCGGGCAAAGCTGTGGGCAGAAGCTCGTCATTAATGCATTAATGCAAATGTAGCTCTGTCTGCTTTCACGCCAAAACTACTGAACCGATTTAAATGAAATTTGGTACACAGATAGTCTAGAGCCTGTGGAAAGGATACAGGCCACTTTTTAATGCGAAAAAGCATTGAAGGACGAAAAATTGCATGGAAGTATCGTCATGTTAGAACTAGAAGTTTGAAGCTTATTCTTTAGGCTATTGATTCGATACAAATAAATATGCCATTCAAAGTTTGTAAAAGTTTTCCTCTCACATATATTAGCATAAATATAGAAAAATATATATTACGTTACTAAGCGATGATTCTTATAAAACTGTTTTGTCCCTTCCAGCCAAGATATCCTAGAGGGAGTGATCAGCGAGAAAGACTCGCAGATTGCAGAGTTAGAGGTTAAAGGAGTCTTGGACGAGAGCGAGACCGCAAGATGCCACGCTCTAAAGGGCGAGAAGGACAGACTGCTGAATAGGCTAAAGATTGAGGTGAGTTAGAGTTTCAAGACTTGCATCTCAAGGGCCGTTTCCGTTATTTTGATTGCAAGCATTCTTGGCTAAATACTTACTGAGACTTTACAGTAAGTAATACATTTCACCTGATAGCTCAGTTGGCAGTGGCTCTGCCTTCTGATCTGTAGGTTGTGGGTTCGATTCCCACCCAGAACAAACATTTGTGTGATGAACATATGTATTTGTTCGGTGTCTGGGTGTTATATTGTATTCTATGTATGTGTTTACAAACAAAAATTGCGATGTATTCTATCGGTTACCTGGTTTCCATAGTACCAGATTTGCTTAGTTTGGCTTTAGATGGCACTGTGTGAAATGTCCACAAATATTTATTTATGTATTTATCTCGGCAGTAAGCCAACGAAAATAATAGCCCAGTTTCGAAACAAGCTAATGAATGCGTGTGTTTTTTTTATTTTGGCTCCACAGTTTTGTGTATTAGAAAGAAAAAAGTGGTTTAAATGTTAATTTTAATTACAAACACAGCACAGTACCATCTCAGAGAATGTTTCCGGGCATACCAACATAATAATACAATTTTTAAGTAATTTTCAACTTTGTAATGTAGATCTCTTCAACTTCCATTCGCCTCTAATTCACCAGCTTACTCCTAAGTCAAGCGTGCGTAAAGAAGTTTTACATTAAAAAAAATCTTTTTTATGTTTGCAATAGCTTTGGCATCACACTATTTGTGTATTCAGCCGGCATCAAACATTTTGCTATATTTTCAGAACGAGCGCATACTAGAAATTGAACATAAAACGGTAGAGCCCCTAACTGTAGTAGCTTTTCTGCCCGTCGCTCCATCGTTTCCATCTGCAAAGTTTTGGAAAAAGAAAACATATTCTATTAATTTCCCTTATGTTGCCTTTGGCTATGTGTATTCAGCCAGCGTCAAACATTTTTTTTTTGTTTTGGTATGGCTCCACACTTTCGTGTATTTAGCCAGTGTCAAGTAATTGATAATTTTTCGGGTTAAGTAATATATATATGTTTCAAGTCAAGTCAAGTCACAGTCCAAGTCATCAAGTTAAGTCATAGTCTAGTCTAGTCAAGTCATACTCCTAGTAAAGCGGTGGCAACTTTTCCAGAAGCTTCTATAGAGTTTTGGAAACAACACGAAAAGAAACGTTTCACCGTCATCGTACCACTTTCCCGCGCTTATGCCTATAGCCAAGCACTTAACGAATAAAATGCCACCAATTTTATGCACTAACACTGAAAATAACACAAGTTTTGGAAAATAATACAATGCGGCGACGCGATATTTTTCGTATTCCCGCCAAAACTCGTCAAACATTTTGCTACAATGGCCTATATTTTTCAGAACGAGCGCATACTAGGAATGGAACGTGAAATGGCAGAGCCTCCAGTTATACCACAAGGGGGCTCTTTGCCCGTCGACCTGACGCTGACTGACGGGCTAATAGCGGTGTCCGACGACAATGTAATTGTTTGGGTATTGTATAAAGAGTATATTGAGAATGCGTGTGACCTACATGCGTGTGCATTCATTGCTTACGTTACGTTTAACGGTCTTAAAGAAAAGTTTGTTTTAGTGACGTTGTGTAGGCAACACTGTAAAAAGGGTTATTTTGACAGGTGACAGTTATGTCGCATTTTATTTGATTAATCTAGTCAAAAAGAAAAAGAATCCGAAAATGGCGGTTGTGAATTTTGAATTTTCCATAACTCGTGTGTTTTTGAATTTTAACGTGTGGTAATGGTGGATTATTATTCGTTAAGTGTTCGTTTTTGTGTATTTATCCTGTGTCAAGTAATTGATAATTTCTCGAGTTAATTAATATTATTTTTCAATATTATATGTGTCAAGTCGTCACAACGACTTGACACATATAATATTAAAAAATAATTATTATCTTAGTTGTCATGTCATGTCAGTCAGACTGTGACCGTGACTTGGGGTATGACTTGACTAGACTAGACTATGGTCTAGTCAAGTCATACTTCTACTTGCTTGACTAGACTAGACTATGGTCATACTCCTAGTAAAATAGTGACTATTTTACCAGAAGCTTCTATGTAGTTTTGGATACAACACGAAAATAAACATTTCACCATCATTATACCACTTTCCCACACTCATGCATAATAATCCAGCACTTAACGAATATAATGCCACTAATTTTATCTACTAACACTGAAAATAACACAAGTTTTGGAAAATAATACAATGCAATGCCAAAACCAATATTTATATTGTGATTGTAAATACATGCTTCAGCTCTAAATATAAAAGCAAAAATAAGTCTGAATTTTTTGAATTCCAGCTTTTTACTGCTTCCGTATATTCAAACAGGTGAGACCACCCTAAACTTCCTCAGCCTCTGTGGTGTGGTGGTTAAGCAGGTCGGCTCATAACCCGGAGGCGGCGGGTTCGATTCCCGCTGCAGGACCAGTATTTGTGCATAAGAAAAAAGAAGCGCAACTACTTGTTCTGAGTCTGGGTGGAACTACGTGGACCATGGTCCCACAACCATGGTCCTCGTAGTTCCTGGGTCCCCTAGACACAGGGAATCCTAGTTAGGGTCCAGGATCTATGTATGTGATCGTTGGGCGTCATTACTATTACTATTACTTGGGTAACTAGATAATTAATTTATTTAGACAACGGCAGGCGTATTAAGTCTATCTTTTAGGCCTACATTTTCGGCTGCTATGTGGGTCTCAACCACTGTCAGCCTCTGTGGTGTGGCGGTTGAGCAGGTCGGCTCATAACCCGGAGACAGTGGGTGTGATTCCTGCGGCAGGACAAGTAAAAGTGCACGGAAAAAAAAGCGCAAATACTTCTATTCTGAGCCAACGATCACATACATAGATCCTGGACCCTAACTAGGATTCCCTGTGTCTAGGGACCCAGGAACTACAAGGACAATGGTCCCATAACACCCAGACTCAGAACAAGTATTTGCGCTATTTTCAGTGCATAAATATTTGTCCTGCCGTGGGAATCGAACCGGCCGCCTCCGGGCTATGAGCCGACCTACTCAACCACTACAACACAGAGGCTGTCAATTTACGTAGAGATTATTTACTTTAACGAATAATATGCCAAATTTTATAATAGAAATACCACTGGATAGTTATTTAATTAGTATAATTTTTAAATTAATATAATTTATTTAATTTAAGATAATTTTTTTTTAAATTTATTATCTACTTAATCAAAAGAAGGGCTTGGTCGCTGTGTGACCACATCGCCCAATCAGTTTACAAAATAAACAATTTTATGCACTATGGTAATTTTTAAGCAATTTATAGAGACTATAGGCTTCTTCTGACAAAGGAGATGATAAAATACTGTTATATAATCCAATATCAAACAAATCGTGAACATAATTTTTCATGAAAATATTACTTATTCTGTAGGCGTTTTCTATGCTTGCGATTGACTGATCACGATAATGACGCAAGAGCAAGGATAAAACGAGACAAAGTCATACGAAATCACAAAAAAATAGAGTAGGACGGAGCAACAGACATCAACGGGTTCCCGCTTCTTCTTCATAATGTTCGTTTTTAATTTCAAAATAGATGTACTAAGTTTTCTCTAATTACCATATGACAATTGCTTACTTGTGGAATGATATGCCGTCCTTTTCACAGCCAGACGTCTTGCTATTCTCTCCGCACAATTTCACTGAGCAATAACTCGCTTTTCTAATATTCTGCGATTTTCTTCGTTAGCTGTTTCTCCGCGGAAATCCAAAACGAAACTGACGTACTCGCAAAGGCTAGTAGTGGAAATCAACTACTATTTTTCGTATGAGGGGAAGTTGTATCATTGGTCAAGTGGATTTATAGTCATCTTCAATGGACCTACACTCTTGGTGATGGTACTTTCTTCATTAAAAAGCCAAACTTATTTGATGGAATGTGTTCGGACCGCAGTCTGAGAGCGGTAACTAGTATATTCCGGTTATGTATGTTTTGTTCAAATTTTCAAATGATCAATAATACACGGTCAAATGAAATTTATCCATAATTAGTATCACTGCTACTTTAATGTATTATTAAAATTATCTAGATAGTTTCGAACCCTGTTATAACAACGGCAGAAGGTGAAAAATAATTAACCACCCATTTCACCCTTTTAAGGGTGGAATTTCGAAAAATGCTTTCCTACGGATGTCTACGTCATAACATGTACCTGCATGCCAAATTCCAGCCCGAACCGTCCAGTGGTTTGGGCTGTGCGTTGATAGATCACTGTCAGTCAGTCAGTCACGGCGGAGTCGCTCGCACTCATGGCGCCTCGCACCCCCCCTCGCAGCACCCCTATAGTTTTGAAACATAAGAACAATAATGAGTTCATTTTACCGAGCAATATAAAAAAATAAAATAATACTTTGGTGCTTGCCAAATAATATTAGTTAGTACTTACTCCATTATAAATTAATATTTATATTGTGCCACAAGGAATGGATCAACTTGGCGTGATTATCCACGACGAAGTGTTCAAAGTCAACAATTTTTCTAAAATATTGAAGTAAAACTTCTTTACTTCTTTAGCTGGTGAATGCGAGGCCAATGGAAGTTGAAGGTCACGACGTTACACCTCCATTGTCAATATAACAAAGTTAATTTTTTTTATTATTATGTTGGTATGTACGGTAAAATGAAAATTTACAATTGCCAAGATGGCGACATTAACAATTTTTTTCTTTTGGTTTTGGCTCCACACTTTTGTGTATTTAGCCAGTGTCAAGTAATTAATTTTTCAAGTTATATTATATTTGTTTGTTGTATGTGTCAAGTCAAGTCGCAGTCCAAGTCATCAAGTCAAGTCATAGTCTAGTCTAGTCTAGTCAAGTCATACTCCTAGTAAAGCGGTCGCAACTTTACCAGAAGTTTCTATGGAGTTTTGGAAACAACACGAAAAGAAACGTTTCACCATCATTATACCACTTTCCCACACTCATGCCTGTAATCCAGCACTTAACGAATAAAATACCACCAATTTTATGCACTAAAACTGAAAATAACACAAGTATTGAAAAATAATGCAATGCGGTGACGCGATCTTTTTCGTTTTCCCGCCAAAACTCCCGACATTAACATTAAACAAAGCTAAAACAAAGTTATACCGGCCGATAGATGGCGCTAATATAAAGAAGTCTTACTTCAGTCGTGTGGTCTAAAACACATTCGTTTTTTGTTTGACGTTCTTTTTATTTGACACAGGAGGAGGACATCCCAGCTACAGTGCTATGACGTCGAAAAAGCTAAGTCCAAACAAAACTTGTTTTTGTGGCATTAGCGATATCACCGCACTTGTCACTCATTCGCTACCTTACCAACCTTCATCGCTTATCACTTACTGCCAACTGAACAAAAAATTAAAAATCTTATCTCGCCTGCTTGCCTTAACTTTTACATGTGCCAGACCAAAGAATTTTTGAAGTAAAACTTCTTTGACTTGTGGAGTAAACTGGTGAATTCGAGACGAACGCAGTTGAAGTTGGTTTACGTAGATCTCAATATAAAAAAGTTAAAAATTTGTATCGTTATGTTGGTATGTCTAGTAAAATGACAATTTACAATTGTCAAGATAGCGACATTAACATTAAACAACGCAAAAACAAAGTAATACTGGCCGATAGATGGAGCTAAACTAAAGAAGTTTTACTTCAGTCGTGTGGTCTAAAGCACACTCGTTTTTTTATAATTTGTAAATATAATTTAAAAAATAAAAGTTTATTTACTTTAAATTTTTTGTTTTATTTTTAAATAGATTTTTAAAGCAATGGTAAAATGGAACCAATTTATTTATTGTCGTTTTAAAGAATGTAGTTTTTTAATCTATGTATACCTTGTTTAGAGCAATAATCATTTTATAGTAAAACAACACTCGATGTCTATTTTTATCTTGTAATTAGAATAATATATTAAAGTTTTTACTGCTTCTAAATTATTTATAAAAATATTTATACATAAAGATAATAATGTTATAGGAACACTTAAAGTAGCAAATTATCCATAAATGCATAAAAATACTTTAAAATCTATGTATAAAAACATATGGAACGGAAATCGCGACTGAAAGAGTCAGACTTTTTGTCTCTTTCTATACAGAGTATTGTTTCTATTGTAAAATTAAAATGTATCCTCTCATCAATTAATACTAAGCTATAGTATTTATGGATATTTTGTTATAATTGTATATGCGCAGTATATCGGTAGTTAAACCTGTTTCATTAGATTCCACAATAGGTGAATAAGTACCTTAAAGGCCTACTAAGCCCTGACATCCCTGAGTTTTAGGGCCATCGAGACCTAAGGTATATAGAGTACCTATTTTACATCATTGTTTAGGATATTAGACACTGATGTTAGTACATTAAGTTTCAAATTACTACAATCAATGTATTTAGATGTATAATTTGCAGTTCTTGTTTCTTTTGATGGAGTAATACACAACAAAATTGACATATCATGCACAAATTATAAATTCACATTAATCTGTCTGTCGGCATATCATTAAATAATTAAATATCTAGCTTCTTATTCATTGAAACTAATACACAATATTGTTGGAACTTTTTGTGAGTAAAACGCTTGTACAATATCGAAAAGCACTGCCTTACTACGTACGTTTTTGTTAAGCGATTAAAATCGTATTGTTACTATCAAGACGTCCGCTCTCTACGACTGCTGACGTTTGAATGAGAAATGCGAGAAAGGTGCGCCACGACACTTTCGTTCAAGGCAGCTACTCGTACCATGACCCACATTGTAATTTTTGTATCGTGAGCTTTTTATAAATAAGCATTTACAAAACAGTATTGTTGTGTGATAAAAGCTGGTGTCTAAAACCCAATGTTTTTTTCATGTTGTTGATAACCACTAATTACAAATAATAAAAATACATAGATAAGTAAATTGTAAGACATTTGAAATGAAAGCTTGTTGCTGTTTTAAGTAATTGTTTTTGTATTATAACTCACAATCGCTCTTCAAACATCGAAACACCTTAACTTTCCGTACTTAACGAATCTTCTTTCAACCTAAGAAACTATTTACTGTTTTAATTATTCCCGAACTATTTAATTTATTATTTGTAAATAACAGACTATTGTCCTTTTTGTAACTTATTCTTCTCGACTATTTATAATAAAGAGTTGTTGATTTGATTACAAGTTTTCTAATGTTGGCAATACGGCTTGGACGCTGGTGTAGTGTTGTACGTAGACAGAAAGTAGCTACGCTGCATTCTATGTGACTCGATTCCTTCCAGTTTAAATTTTAAAATTTTACGTCACGTTTTTTTTATTTACATAAGTCATGTCGCAGCAACATTCTTTTTCTAAAAGTGTAGTGTGAGTACTTAACGAGTCACAATAATTATGGTATTTATTAAATTAGTTACTTGTTATTGTAATGGTATATGAATTTAAACAGTGGTATTGTTTGTGACGTATGACCGAAGTTATGCTGAGATCAAGGTACATGTTCTTTGAAATTATAATATCTTCATATACGGAACTATTTGGTTTGTTTTAATGGTTTGTACCCTTATCGATAATAATGGGAGGGGATTAATTTGCGAGCAAATATTAAATACCATGATATCATATTATTAATGTGACGGCGGCAACGTCCAGTTATAAACTCTATGAGCAGCGGGCAGTACCGTAATTTACCCTGTGGCAGCATTTAAATTTATTAAAGTGGCAACATCGGCAACTATCATTGCTCCCCCAACCATCTGGCTATAAAAAGGGACCGCTCGGCGTACTACGATCATTCTTGTTCCAGACACGGCGCGGAGTGGACATGCTGAAGGCCTATAGTTATATAGGTTGCAACCTTCGCATAACCCGTTCAGCCCACAAATGCAAAATTAAATATTATTATTACTCATTTATTTATTTTCAATCTTAAATCTTAGTTTTTACAATATTTTTATTAAAGGAATATTAAAAAAATAGAATAAAAAACCTAAGCTTAGTGTGCCGCCAGCAGCGGGGCAAGGCCCAAGCTACCGGTGGTTAGGGCTGCAGACTGAGGAACCTCGTCAACCGTGTCAAGGAGTACTGCCTTCTGAATCTGACCCTTCATCCAACCGTCTCAAGATGGAGCGATGATATACGCAAGGTAGCTGGCAGTAACTGGAAGAGTAGAGCCGAAGACCGGGCTCAGTGGCGTGCATTGGGAGAGGCCTATGTCCAGCAGTGGACTATTGTAGGCTGATGATGATGATGATGATGATGATCCAACCGTCTAACGAGAGCCTCTCGAGGTGCTGGTCGAGGCTCTTCGCTATAAGGCCGTTCGCTGAAACGACTGAACGATGCTCGTTGAGTCAACATTCCACATGGCGGTTACCTCATGACCCAAGTCCAGGTACTTGCTGAGTTTGTCCTACTCAGCTTTTACGAGGTTCTCGTCATGTGGAATAGCAGCGTCACGAAAGGAGGACTTAATGCTACCAGCATTTTCTACCAGTCAACCAAGTCGTGCAGAGAAATAATTAGATTAGGCGTGCACATAAGGAAATGAGCAAAATTGTTGAATATAGATCTCAGTTGTTAAATAATTTCAGTAGCTACAGTGCCATTCAAATCTTAACATAGTAGTTCTTGCGCACTACTGCTTGGCGGCAGAATAACTGGCAAAGCGGTGGTACCTACTTAGTCGAACTTTGCAGAAATCCTACCATCTATCCTCTAACCTAGAACATTACCTACTCAAGAGTACACATTGAATAGGTAAACGTGTTTGATTGGCAGTGTCACAGATTATATTATTATTACGATGCTGATTATTTATCACATCACACTAATATTATAAAGGCGAAAGTTTGTATATGTGTTTGTGTGTATGTTTGTTTGTTACTCCTGCACGCTCAAACCGCTGAATGGATTTAGATAAAATTCGGTACCAAGATAGCTTATACACTAGATTAACATATAGCCTACACTTCATCTTGGAAAAGTGAAATTTTCCCGTGGGATGAGTAAATATTTAAAATACTTTTTATCCGCGGGTGAAACCGCGGGGTGCAACTAGTAAGTAATAATTAGTGTACTATTATTTATTTTGTAGGAAATAATTATTTACTTTATTTATCAATCACAAAGCCTAAATCTTTTGTAGGTTACAATACTTATAAAAAGCAAAATGTCTGAATATTTCCGCAAATCAAGTAAGAGAATGGTAGTTGAGTTGGTATAATAAGAAATTCAAAATCATGAGCGAAAAAGCTTTATAATTTAAGTAGCTAATTATTGTCTACGGGGTTAGTTTCATCATTAATGTTTATATGGAAATCATCAAAAAGTGTACTCTGTCGTAATTCGTCGTGTATAACGACGTATGTCGCCATCTAGCGTCGAGTGGCTACATTATTATCGCTGTCCTAGTACGTTTCACGAGGAGCCTACGTCAGGAATTCTACTCGACGCTAGATGGCGCTACATGTAACAATATCACCTGTTGGTGACGACTAGGCTTAGGCGTTTCCGGAAAATAATACTGTCGAAATATAAAGGAGCGGCAGATTTGGCGAAAAATATATTAAAATAATTAAAAAAATTACATGAAACTAAAATAGACATTTTTCTCACTTTCATAACTTACGTTCTTAAAAAATAAAATATAAAAACCAAAAGAGGCCTTATGCTTTTTCCTCGGTGTCGCTTACATCACCAAATATGCTATTTTCATTTCGTTAATTACTTAATTACATTTAGCAAAACAATATTTTTTAACAATTACAATTATATATATTTCTAAGTTGGCCCTTTTTAAGCACCCGGTTTATAGTATGAAATTCCCAGCGTATTTTTTCCTATTTTTTTGAACGAGCTATAAAGCAGTTGGTGTCTTCCGACCATTAACAGCATCGCCGAGTGGAAAGCAGGCGCAGCCGGAAGGCGGGCGCAGCTATGCCTAGCTAATAATGGTATTTAGTAATCAGTGGCTAATCCATCAAACCCACTTTTCACTAAAAATAAATGAATAAAATAACAAATATTAGTGGACATTTCACACATCCCTATCTATCCCCAAAAGCTTTGTACTATGGGATCCGGAAAACTGATAGAATACCTACATACTTTTTGTTTGTAAATACATACATAGAATACAATAAACACCCAGACACAGAACAAACATCGATTTTCATTACACAAATGTTCGTTCTGAAGAGGAATCGAACCCACATCTTCAGTTCAGAAGGCAGGGTTTTTTTTACGTTTTGGCTCCACACTTTCGTGTATTTAGCCAGTGTCAAGTAATTGATAATTTATCAAGCTAGCGATATTTCACGCAAATATGTGTCAAGTCACAGTCGAAGTCATCAAGTCAAGTCATAGCCAAGTCAGTCTAGTCAGTCATACTCCTAGTAAAGTGGTGGCAACTTTACTTGAAGCTTCTATGGAGTTTTGGAAACAACACGAAAAAAACGTTTCACCATCATTATACCACTTTCCCACACTCATGCCTGTAATCCAGAATAAAATAAAGAATAAAATGCCACCAATTGTATGCACTAACACTGAAAATAACACAAGTTTTGGAAAATAATACAATGCGGTGACGCAATCTTTTTCGCTTTCCCGCCAAAAACCCGAAGGCAGGGTTACTACTAACCCAGAGTCAGTCAAACTACCAGCAGGGACTTGGATAATTTCAAGTAGATAAATTTAACTAATTTAAGGCCTTTTTGGCACTGAATTCCGATCGAATTATATTTCGTCTCTGGGTTATATTTATCATAATTGTATAATAGCGAAGACCGGGTTGATCCTTGCTGCAGGCGAATACCACAGATTAAATTACTTATTATCATATAAGCCACAGATAAAAACCAGTTGATCACATGTTCATAAATAAACCGGCCAATTGCGTGTCGGATTCGTGCACCAAGGGTTCCGTACATAATTATATAAATTACTAGTTGCGCCACACGGTTTTACCCGCGGATAAAAAATATTTTAAAATCAACTTCCCACGGGAAAATTTCACTTTTCCGGCCTATATGTTAATCCAGTGTATAAGCTATCTTGGTACCGAAATTCATCCAAATCCATTCAGCCGTATGAGCGTGAAAGTGAATTTTGTAAAGAGTGGGTAGTAGCAGAAAAAGACTGAAATAAATTGATTGATTGATGAATTGCATAATACCTACTGAGTTACCTGCTTCAATAGATAATTAATTGAATAATTAAATGCTTGATAATTAATTAGTTTTTGGTTGGAAACTATCGTGAGAATGATACATTTTGTAAGATAAATAACGGCTAAACTCACGTTAATTAAAAGTGAAATTTACGCCGACCAGGTTTCGGACATATTCGATCGTCCTTCTGGGAGCCAGTTACTAACGCAAGCCGCAGCGAATTTTTTTTTTTGTTAGTTTGATAATCCGCCTTAACAATGCATTATCTGTGATCAGCCGGCTAACTTATATGATACTCAAGATATTTAAGATATTCTCATCATATCTCAGATATACTCATGATATTCTAGATATTCTCATCATATCATCATGATATCTCAGATATACTCATGATATTCGAGATATTCAGCCGTTTATAGATCGGATAGACAGACGCCGTTGGAGGCATTTTTAGGGTTCCGTACCAAAGGTAGGTACAAAAAAATTCATTTAACTACAACACTAACTAGATAATAACAAAAAAACTTTTATGCGCATGATTAATACAAGTAGGTACTAATTACTAGGTAGGTAATAAGGTACTAAGTAGGTTAGCGAACTTAATACTAAATATCATTTTCTTCCAGTTAACCTTTGTTTTGTGTGGAAGGACAGTCTCTGTGGTGTGGTGGTTGAGCAGGACGGCTCATAACTTGGAAGAGGCGGTTACGATTCCTGCGGCACGACAAATATTTGTACCTACACTAAAACAATTTGTACACAAGTGTAATTTGTTTTTTGTGTCTAGGTTTTGTGGGAGCACGGTCCTCGTAGTTCCTGGGTCCCTAGACACAGGGAATCCTAGTTATATTTCTTAAATGGAGATCAGAATCGTCAAAGATTAAACGGTTAGGCAAATTGGAAGAAGCAAAAAATTAGGTGTTAATGATTCTTTGTGAATTTTTTGCCGGTGAAGACTCGGTTTTGCCGTGGTAGAAATAAAGTGCGAAATGTGTAAAATAAAGCGGGTAATGTGGCGAAATGCAAAAAAAATTAATAATAATTGTGATCTTTGTGATGTTATTTTATGTTAAAAAAGGCAATAAAGTACATTTTTATTATTTTATTTTTTTTATTTATTTATAATTTTACGTTAAAATCTATAAAGACATTTTTGTCTTGTCAACAATTGTATCTAATAGACAACTAAAAAGCAACAAAAATGAGGTCATAGCTACAATCCAAAGTACGTGCCGCGATATTTTTTTGAACCGGTTTTTGGTCTCTACCTATTAAAGATTGTCTGGAAGAGATCGCTTTCAGCGATAAGACCGCCAATTGTAACAAGTGTTTCTTGATACTTTTATATTTCATTAGTGGAACATAGTTTTTGGTATCTACCTATCTTTACAGCGTCACCTCGCTTAAGGCGCCCAGCCGTCGAAAGTGGGAGGCAACTAGCTGGCGGGCACCCCTGGGGTGCGAGCCTCGGCTTGGGCCGTTGCCGGGATAAGAGGATCGAGAAGACTACGTCCACTGGAAGAGTGGACCCTATTGAAAGTCGCGACCGTTCTAGCTAACCTACGGGGGTATGTCGACCTCGCCGGCGGGGTCGGTGTCTGATTGTGTTACGCTGGTATCCTATACCGGTGCCGGGCGCGGTACCTGAGCCAGAAGGGCTAGACTGGTCCGGTGATCCTAGCGCAGCCGATACTACGGCTGCTATAGGATCATCCGGGTCGCTCAAGGTGTGTCTCGGGCGGCGACGACGGGGTGGCTGTGTACACTACTTACCAACGACAACAAATTATGTTGTTATTTGTGTACTCTGATTTTATTTATATCGTTTACTAGGTGAAACTTTTCTGCAAAGTTCGTCTAGGTAGGTACCACCGCTTTGCCAGTTATTCTGCCAAGCAGTAGTGTACAAGCACTACTGTGTTCCGGTTTGAAAGGCACTGTAGCTAGTGAAATTACTGGGCAAATGAGACTTTATGATCTGAACTCACATTCGAGTTATCTTATTACCAGACTGTGCTGATGTCTCAGGATGATGTGCGCAGTGCAGTGTTGCTCGAAACTCTATTTTGGGGTTCCGATTGACACTGTTCTGATATGGGCAGCCGTGGCGCTTAACATCAGGTGAACGGCTATCTCGTCAAATCATTAAATAGCATTTAAAAAAACGTAGAAGATTTTACCAATAAACTTTTAATTCGTGATTCGAACTTGTTAACAGTGGTGTCGATTCTTCTTCGCATTCTCTAAAGCTAAACGAAATTAATATATTTCCGTCTATTCATTTCCCCTTTATCAGAAGAGTACCGACATACTTTAAGTTTACTTTAGTTTTAGAGAATGCGACCAGGAATCGACACCAATGAATACTTACTATTCATTATTCTGTGGCCGTAATGGATCAAAGGGGCAATTTTAAAAGAAACGTTTGATCGTTTGATCGATTGTAAATTGTCTAATGATAGGTTTCGAGGTTCGGCGTTTGTTTGAATCATATAATTTCAGTCTAGTTAATATAATATTATGGATGTTAACAAAATGATACCTATAACGTAGTTTACTTATTAAATATCTTCAGAATTTTATCAAGTATGTTTGATAGACAAAAAATAGACTATTTTGGTGTATAGTAATAAAAATAAGTATATACTTATCGGAGTAGGTATTTATGTCGAGACGAGAGACTTATGTAATTAGGTCGTATTCTGTCATTGAACAAAGCAGGTGTTTTATTGCCCACGAAACATTTACAAAGCACTCAGCCGGTGCCCGCGCTGTGTGTACCGTTAAATAGACATTTTGGCTGCTATTTTAGGAAGCACTAAATACTAAAACTAAAACCAATTTTTTTTAAATTGAACCTTGTACAATTATTCTATAGCATGGTATGAGTACATACATTTAAGGAAAAGAGCGAATTCAATTCCACCGTGTATAAATACGCTTTCCGCTCCGCTCTAGACAACAATAAAGCGCACGCGGCGTGGCGGGTGAACCCACTTGCGTTACACCTGCTTCCGGCGCGCTTCCGGCCGTCGATGTTGCCCACAGCTGGGCCGGTTGCTATGGTTACTTAAATAAAAGTCTTTTGTTTTGTTCATATTACGCACCGCTGACTTCTCCTATTATGATACTATCAATACAACCAGTTTGATTCTCGAGATCGTTTCTGCCAAATACCTGCAAGTTGTGGAAAGAGCTACCATAGAACAGTATATTTATTTGTTATGTATTTATTCACTAGGTGGTAGGACTTTACTGCAAAGTTCGTCTAGGTAGGTACCACCGCTTTGCCAGTTATTCTGCCGCCAAGCAGTAGTGTGCAAGCACTGCTGTGTTCCGGTTTGAAGGGCACTGTAGCTAGTGAAATTACTGGGCAAATGAGACTTTATGATCTGATCTCACAGTTTAGTAACCTTATTACTAGATTGTGCTGATGTCTCAGGATGACGTGCGCAATGCAGTGTCACGCGAACCTCTATACTTTAGAGTTCCGAGTGACACTGCAGCTGGTATGGGCAGCCGTGTCGTTTAACATCAGGCGAACGGCTAGCTCGTCACGTCATTCCTTAACATAAAAAAAAAAAAAAATCTGAGGTATTTCCGCTGAGCTACAAACATGGGGCACTTCAAACGTCGGGTAAATAGAGTCTTAAAGGTGGCAACGCATCGGCAGCTCCCCCGGTGTTGCAAGTGACTATAGGCGAAAGTAACTGCTTACCATCAGGCGGGCCGTCTGCTTGTTTATCTGTCTATGTGATAAAAAAAGGTTGCCTGCCAGAGATCACTTTTAGTGATAAGGTCGCCCATTTTGCTACCTATTATAGTACTTATCACTTTTAGTGATAAGGTCGCCCATTTTGCTACCTATTATAGTACTTATCACTTTTAGTGATAAGGCCGCCCATTTTGCTACCTATTATAGTACTTATCACTTTTAGTGATAAGGCCGCCCATTTTTCTACCTATTATAGTACTTATCACTTTTAGTGATAAGGCCGCCCATTTTGCTACCTATTATAGTACTTATCACTTTTAGTGATAAGGCCGCCCATTTTGCTACCTATTATAGTACTTATCACTTTTAGTGATAAGGCCGCCCATTTTGCTACCTATTATAGTACTTATCACTTTTAGTGATAAGGCCGCCCATTTTGCTACCTATTATAGTACTTATCACTTTTAGTGATAAGGCCGCCCATTTTGCTACCTATTATAGTACTTATCACTTTTAGTGATAAGGCCGCCCATTTTGCTACCTATTATAGTACTTATCACTTTTAGTGATAAGGCCGCCCATTTTGCTACCTATTATAGTACTTATCACTTTTAGTGATAAGGCCGCCCATTTTGCTACCTATTATAGTACTTATCAAGTACTATTTAGTATTATTTAGTATATTTTATTTTATGTTGGTAAACGCAATAAATACTAGACTGGGCCGATAGCTCAGTTGGTAGTAACCCTTCCTTCTGAACTGTGGGTCGTGGGTTCGATGTGGGGTCATAGCTATTCGCGAGGGCGTAGAATAGAAGATCTCTTTATAATAATAATAATAATAATATACGTGGACATTTCACACAGCGCCATCTAGCCCCAAACTAAGCAAAGCTTGTACTATGGGAACCAGATAACTGATACAATACTTAGATACTTTTTGTTTGTATATACATACATAGAATACAATATAACACCCAGACACAAAACAAACTAACATAGGTATGTTCAACACACAAATATTTGTCCTGGGTGGGAATCGAACCCACAACCCACAGCTCAGAAGGCAGGATTACTACCAACTGAGTTATCGGGCCAGTCAATGATCTATATAGAAGTAGGTAACTAAGTTCAGACAAACACTAGATTTGTGTCCTACACTAGGTTTTATCTCCTATGGTAGGTTTTGTGTCCTACACAAGTTTTTGTTTCCTATACTCGGTTTTGTGTCCTATTCTAGGTTTTGTGTCCTACACTAGGTTTTGTATCCTAACACTAGGTTTTGTGTCCTACCCTAGGTTTTGTTTCCTAACACTAGGTTTTGTATCCTAACACTAGGTTTTGTGTCCTACCCTAGGTTTTGTTTCCTAACACTAGGTTTTGTGTCCTACGCTAGGTTTTGTGTCCTACACTAGGTTTGGTGTCCTACATTAGGTTTTGTGTCCTAACACTAGGTTTTATGTCCTATACTAGGTTTTGTGTCCTACCCTAGGTTTTGTTTCCTAACACTAGGTTTTGTGTCCTAACACTAGGTTTTATGTCCTACGCTAGGTTTTGTGTTCTACACTAGGTTTTATGTCCTACGCTAGGTTTTGTGTTCTACACTAGGTATGGTGTCCTACATTAGGTTTTGTGTCCTAACACTAGGTTTTGTGTCCTACACTAGGTTTTGTGTCCTACACTATGTTTTGTGTCCTACACTAGGTTTTGTGTCCTAACACTAGGTTTGGTGTCCTATACGAGATTTTGTGTCCTACACTAGGTTTTGTGTCTTAACACTAGGTTTGGTGTCCTACACGAGTACACTAGGTTTTGTCTAGACTTTCATATCAATAGGCGAAATGTAATTAATTACTGTTTTTACCATTAATTACGTTGTGCAAGTTTTTGCCTGTCATTAAAAGTACCTCCATAATTATGTACATGCACCATAGATAGCTATATGTTGGTAGAATGGAGCGTAGCGAGTGGACATGAAACGAAAACGGCCGGCCATACGGTGTGCGGCTGCGCATGTCTTGATACTTTATCTAGGTATTTAATTTAACTATACAAAAATTAAAATATGGCCGTGGGCCCTTTGGCCCCTTTCCATCATAGAACTACATAGACATGGTGATTCTTCACATCCTTACGTCACGTTACGTACGCATAACCTGGGTCTTTTTAAGTCAAGAGTGAATGGGCATCTCATGGACAAGCGTGCTCCACCTTAGACAACTTCGTCACTTACCATCAGGTGAGTTGTTATCAAACACATGCCCATTTTACCATAAAAAACAATAATAAAAAAGACTTCTTCATTAAATTACGTATGTTCATATGATTATTATTATAATTATATGTTATTATATGCCCAACGATCACATCCATAGATCCTGGACCCTAACTAGGATTCCCTGTGTCTAGGGACCCAGGAACTACGAGGACCATGGTCTCATACTCAGAACAAGTTTTTTTTGCCACAGAAAAAAAAAACTTGGACAAGGACAAAACTTAGAAAGGACAAGTCCTGCCGTGGGAATCGAACCCACCGCCTCCGGGTTATAAGCCGATCTACTCAACCACCACACCACAAAGGCTGTTACCGTTATACCGGCTATGATCCCAAAATCCACACACTTATCAAATTTTATCCCCATATTTTACTACCATCTGGTAACGCTATACCACCCTCTGTCAATATGTTCACTGTTCTGCCAGTTGTTCAGTATTTAGGAGTCCTACTCCAGTTCTACGCCTTTAGGACAAGGCAGGACAAAACAACGTTTATGTCCTAAACATTACCCATTCCTCGTCCCTCAAATATGGTCGAGGAGGATGATGGCTGGAACATGCGTCAAGCTCGTGAACGGGTGCTGCTTGCGGGAGCTGGTTTGCTCGGTGGTGTACGCACAATTAGAAATAAGTACTTATGTTTTTGTTATTGCCTATATTGTCCTTCCTGTTTTGTATATCACAGCGGCTACGTCCAGTTATAAGGCAGTACCGTAATTTACCCTATGGTGGCATTTAAATTTATTACAGTGGCAACATCGGCAACTATCATTGCTCCCCAACCATCTGGCTATAAAAAGGGACCGCTCGGTGTACTACGGGGCATTCCAGACACGGCGCGGTGTGGACATGCTGAAGGCCTATAGTTATATAGGTTGAAACCTACGCACAACGCGTTCTGTCTATATATTATTAGTATAAAGCCGCCATTTTGACAACACCTCCGGCCGCCTTCTATATAAACGCGGCAAGACCAGCGCTGCGTCCACTTTTGCTCCAGCCGTCGAAGGGTGAACATCGCCGCAACTATACCTACCTACCGTCATTATTTTCCTATTATTTTTGAATTGTGTAGCTTTTATTTTCTTGAATTGATTCTTATAAATTAATGTAAAAGTAAATTCTTTTAATTGTCATCGAGTTTGTTTTTTTTATTTTAATAAGTTAGCAACTGCTAACATCAGAAGTGGGATAGGCTCCATAGCCTATCTTTACTCTGGTTATAAGCTAAAGAGTTGTTTGAGTAGTGAGGTTAGTGAGTGAATTATGGCTGATCCACCCACTTCTCGTAGTAGGGGTAGGAATAGACGGGCTCCTGTTGCAGACGTTGGAGATATGCAAGAGCAGCTGGGAGCTATCCTAGCGCGTCTTAACGAGCTAGAAAATAACCTGCCAGCTCCCGTCGTGTCGCCTGTGCCAGCGGCCCATGCCATTGCGGTAGCTGGTGAAGTAATCACACCAGCTACACCGCAACCGTCGACAACACCGGCATCCAACATCAGCGCACGAGAATCGGTTGCAAGTACTTCAACATCACTGGACGTCACAGACCGCCTCATTGGGGCGTTAAGTGCTTTAACTAAGGTAAGATCCACCCAGTACTATATTTCGAGTTTCGATCCTTGCTTGCACGACATCGATTCTTGGTGCGAAGAAGTTGAGAAGGCGCGTGTCATAAACGATTGGGATGACAATGAATGTTTATCTAGAATAGCTAACTGTTTAAAAGGGGACGCTCGCAGTTGGCTAAACGACTGGGTAACCAATGACCGTACTTGGACAAATTTTAAAAACGATATTAAACCGCTATTCTCGCGAAGAATTGATGTCGCTAATATCCTATACGAAGTTATGTGCTCCAATTCTGATAGTTATCCCACGTACGCCGAATACGCTAGACTCTCCTTGTTGCGCCTTAATATTGTAAAAGGATTAAGTGATGAACTAACAGTGGCTATCATCATACGTGGAATAAATGATACGCAGATACGTGCCACTGCGACCAATGCTCGTTTAACTATCAAGGACCTGGTCGAATTTCTGTCTATTTATACGAAACCAATTTCAAGATCTTTGGCTAGTTCCGCGGGGCCATTTCAAAGCAGAAACGTTGATCGTAATCCACGAAAACGTATTCATACTAAATTGCCTGATCGTGATATTAAATGCTTTTTATGTGGGGCTACTGACCACCCACAACGTCTTTGTTCAAAACGAGCTAAGGCTGAAACATCGCAAGATACGCGACCAACTACTATCTGCTCGTTTTGTAAAAAGACTGGTCATGACGTCACTGTCTGTTTTGCCAAGCAAAGATCAGAACAACGTAATAGCAAAAATGTAAATTTTTGTGCGGAATTAAAAGGTGACTCAACAGACAATGACGTCACCACCGCTGTCATTCAAGGTGTGCCTACAGACGTACTAATAGATAGTGGTTCGTGTGTATCTCTCATGTCCGAAACCGTCTTAAAACATTTTAACTGTGCGTGATTACCCACATTTCAACTTCTTCGTGGTATAGGCAATCAGACTGTCGAGTGTAATAGCCGTGTCACTTTAGTTGTGGAATTTAGTGATATTTCCCTGGAAGTTGATTTTTTGGTAGTACCACAGAAATGCATGAACGTCCCGGTGCTTATAGGAACCGACGTATTAAACCGCGAAGGTGTAGGCTATATTCGTGCAAACAAAACACAAAAATTGGTGCGAATCCCTATTGCAAACAGCGTTACAGACGTATTACTTGTCGACTCAAGCATTCAGTTGCCCGTTAATACCCCTTTAATGGGTAGTGATTTACAAAAGCTACAAGACATCGTGAATGAGTTTAAAACTAACTTCATCATAGGTACCGCATCGAGTACAGTAACTACCGGCAACATGCACATTGAGTTGACAAGTGATGTGCCTGTGTGTTATAGACCATATAGGTTATCGATTAATGAAAAGTTAAAGGTACAATAAAGGGATAATTCGCGAGTCTAATTCGCCATACGCCAGCCCAATTATTCTCGTCAAAAAGCGAGACGGCAACGATCTTATGTGCGTCGATTACCGTGCGTTGAATGCTATTACTGTAAAGGATCGTTATCCATTGCCTTTGATTGAGGACCATATTGACCGCCTTGGAAAAAGTAAATTTTTTAGCTGCTTAGATATGGCAACTGGCTTCCATCAAATTCAATTGGATAATGATTCAGTTGCTAAAACGGCGTTTGTTACACCCGAAGGGCATTTTGAATATCTAAAAATGCCTTTCGGACTAGCTAATGCCCCGGTAGTGTATCAACGAATTATTACTAACACACTTAAACCACTGATTGAATCGGGCAAAGCCCTAGTGTATGTAGATGACGTGTTAGTACTTGCATCTTCCATTGACGAAGCTTTTGAGAACCTTCGTGAAGTATTACAAGCGTTAACTTCAGCAGGGTTTTCAATTAACGTTAAGAAAAGTACTTTTGTGGCTACTGAAGTGGAGTACTTGGGCCGTATAATTTCTGAAGGTCAGATAAGACCGAGCGAACGTAAAATCAAGGCATTAATTGACTCGCCAGTACCCACAAATGTAAAACAAGTTCGTCAACTACTTGGATTAGCCGGGTACTTTCGTCGGTACATTCCTAATTACGCTTCCAAAACTGCATCCATAGCTGGGTTAACACGAAAGGGCGTTCCGTTTATCTGGGGTAAGGAACAAGAGGAAGCCCGTAAGTACTTAATCGAGCGTCTTACGAGTGAGCCCGTGCTTGCCATCTTTGACCCGTCTTTACCAACTGAACTGCATACGGATGCAAGCTCCATCGGATACGGCGCGGTTCTTATTCAAGTGCATGATAATAACAAAAGGCGGGTAGTGGCATATTTCAGCAAAACCACACAGGGGGCAGAGGCGCGGTATCACTCGTACGAGCTTGAAACGCTTGCCATTATCAAGGCCTTACAATACTTCCGCCACTATTTGCTGGGCATTACCTTCAAGATCGTGACGGACTGTAATGCTCTCAAATTGACAGAACGAAAAAAGGACCTTTTACCACGCGTCGCGCGTTGGTGGATATACATGCAGGATTTCAACTTCAAGATCGAATACCGTAAAGGTATTATGATGCAGCATGCAGACTATCTTAGTCGAAATCCTGTTGATGTTCGCCAAATCACCCGGCCTAAAAACTGGGCACAAATTGCTCAATCAGCAGACGAGGAAACTCGTACGTTGATTGACAAAGTAAATAACAACGAGCTAGACGTTTCACGTTATATTGTGCGTAATGACCTTCTGTACTATAAGTACACTCCTACTGGTGATGAGCCAAGACTACTTTGTTTTGTTCCCAAAGGCCATCGACTAAGCCTTCTGCGAATATTTCACGACCAACATGAACACATTAACGTTGATAAAACGATAGATCTAATTTTACGCCATTTTTGGTTTCCCGGTCTTCACACGTTCGTAAAAAAATATATAGGCCACTGTCTGGTCTGCATTTCACTCAAAAAGGTCCCTAGGGCATCACATCAACCAATCGCTTCCTGGGTCAAACCAGATTTACCGTTCAACACTATACACTTAGATGTATTGGGCCCCCTTCCCATTTCAAATGAATATAAATATGTGCTTCTCCTGGTGGACGCATTTTCAAAATACTGCTTGTTGTATCCATTAAAGAGACAAGACTCAGATGAACTTAAACGAGTTATTTCCAATGCAATTTCCCTGTTTGGGTCTTATTGTGTGTGATAGAGGACGGATGTTTGAAAGTGCGAGCTTTCAGAGCTGGATTTCTGAAATGGGTAGTCAAATTCACTTTATTACGCCCGGAATGCATAGTGAGAACGGTCAGGTAGAACGCTATTGCCGCACCCTACTTAACATGATGCGCATAGAAGCTGCCAATAATGAAAATAAGTGGTCCGAGGTCCTTTGGAAAATGCAACTTGTCGTCAACTGCACTAAACAGAAGGTCACTCAGACGTCACCGATGCAGCTGCTTATAGGCGTGGAAACCGCCACGCCAATAATAAGAGCACTCGTTCGTGATGTGGCTATAGATAACACTCGACCATATCGCGAACTTCGAGAGATACAAAGACAGCGCACTGCCGATCTCCTCGAACAAAACAGATGTAGGCAAGATTCATATGTGAACAAGGGACGAAAGCCCGCACGAATTTTTAAAATTAATGACTTGGTTTTTGTTACAAAATCTTCTCAAGTTACAGGAAAACTGGACTCGGGGATGCGAGGACCCTATCGTGTGACGCGCGTGCTGCCTTATAGCCGATATGAACTACAGCTTCTAGCTGGTGCGTATGGCAAAACTACGCAGGCCGCCGCTGAACATATGGTCGTTTGGCGAGGAGAGTGGACCCCTGAATCGTGTGCAATGTTTTTCGAGAGTAAGTTTACATTGCTTTATGAACAATTTCTTGGTGAAAAATAAATGCTCGTGGGCTACTCTGCTTAGACATTGCAAACTGGGTGCCTCTGTCTTATGTGATTACATTGTGGTGGCATTGAGCGTCTGCTCTGCTTAGACATTGCTAACTGGGTGCCTCTGTCTGTTGTGGTAGCATTGAGCGACGGCTCTGCTTAGACATTGCTAACTGGGTGCCTCTGTCTGTTGTGGTAGCATTGAGCGACGGCTCTGCTCAGACATTGCAAACTGGGTGCCTCTGTCTATATGGTTATATGTTGGATAAATACTTACTTTCTTTTCTCTCACTCATTTCAGTTGAAGATGAGGCCCATGCTGATACACCTACGTGTAGTGCTACAAGCAGTGAGACTGGGGTAAACGCCAGCCAAGAAGCCTGCCAGAAGGGTCCACTCAAGAAACCTCAGCCTACAAGAAGACCATTAACCCCGAGTCCAGAACATTCTTACCTGTAGAAAGTTGCGATGAACAGAGAGAATTTTGGTGGATACTACACCTACAGCTGACGCGGCCGAGGACGACCACGCGTCAGGAGAGGCCGTATTAGTATAAAGCCGCCATTTTGACAACACCTCCGGCCGCCTTCTATATAAACGCGGCAAGACCAGCGCTGCGTCCACTTTTGCTCCAGCCGTCGAAGGGTGAACATCGCCGCAACTATACCTACCTACCGTCATTATTTTCCTATTATTTTTGAATTGTGTAGCTTTTATTTTCTTGAATTGATTCTTATAAATTAATGTAAAAGTAAATTCTTTTAATTGTCATCGAGTTTGTTTTTTTTATTTTAATAAGTTAGCAACTGCTAACAATATATATATTCATGTTAATAATAGCCTAAATTTAAAAATACAAAAATAATTTAACAAAAAGCACGGACCGAGGTATCTGTGGAAATGCAGATTTCTAAAAAAAACGTAACCCATAACCTTTGCATCATAATTATTTTAAAAAATTAAAAGCTTAAGTATCAAAACCTCTCACGCGATATAACGGTTCGACGCGACACGCATGCCTGCACCGTAAATATAACCTATATATAAGTTTGTATAATATGTCTGTCTGTACGTATACGTACCTATAGAATAATACAGGGATAAAGCAACGTGACTCAGTCGTACTATGAGTAGTATGAGCTTGTGTATAAGTACCTCTGTGGTGTAGTGGTTGAGCAAGCTGGCTCATAACCCAAAGGCCGCGGGTTCGATTTCCGCGACAGGACAAGTAGAGAAAAAAGCGCATGTACTTATGCACACCAACTGGTTTTGTGCCTGCGTGCTGTAGGATCTTGTAGTTCCGGGTCCCTAGGGATCCCGTTAGGGTCCAGGATCTATGTATGCGATCGATGGGCGTTATTTATTTATTTACTACACGTAGGTAGGTTTTTTGAGGGTTCAGTACCACTTTTAGAAAAATGGGACCTTTTATTGTCGGTCTAGCCAAGACCCTTTTCTTCAATGGTTGAAAGTATTAGGTAAGTTGTAAATTATTCCAGTAATATTATAAATGCGAAAGTTTGTGAGTATGGATGTATAATGGACGTATGTTTGTTACTCTTACAAGGTGTTAGGACTCTTCTGCACAGTTCGTGTAGGTAGGTACCAGCGCTTTGCCAGTTATTCTGCCGCCAAGCAGTAGTGCGCAAGCACTACTGTGTTCCGGTTTGAAGGGCACTGTAGCTAGTGAATATACTGGGCAAATGAGACTTTATGATCTGATCTCACAGTTTAGTAATCTTATTACTAGATTGTGCTGATGTCTCTGGATGACGTGCGCAGTGCAGTGTCACGCGAACCTCTATACTTTAGAGTTCCGAGTGACACTGCAGCTGATATGGGCAGCCGTGTCGTTTAACATCAGGCGAACGGCTAGCTCGTCACGTCATTCCATAACATAAAAAAAAACTCTTTCACGCAAAAACTACAGAATGGATTCGAATGAAATTTGGAACACAGATAGTTTATAACCTGAACAGATAGATAACAGATAGGATACTTTTCATCCCGATAGTAAGTTCCCGTGGGACAATTATACGAGAGCAATGGCGCGGGCTTTTTACGCAAAAACTATTGAACGGATTTGGGTGAAATTTGGAACACAGATATATATACAATATAACACCCAGACCCAGAACAAACACCTATGTTCATAACACAAATGTTTGTCCTGGTTGGGAATTGAACCCACAACCCACAGTTCAGAAGGCAGGGTTACTACCAAGTGAGCTATAGACCCAGTCAAATATACAGTAATGTATAAGCTATCTATTCCAGATTCCGTTTTACCGTTTCGGTATGGAACGCTAAAAATTCCAAACAATCAATTGTAGTTTAGGCAATTCATTTAGATGTTAATATAATCTACATCTAAATTAATTGCCTAAACTACAAGTTTGAAAAAAAAAGCAGTTCTCTTTGTCACCACTGGTGCAAGCAATCCGGCACAATGCAGAACCGAAAACTCCGATCCGAAGCTTCGATTACAACTGTAAAGAAGCTACAAGAAACTTTACAGTGATGTATTTTTTTGTGTAATATGTAAATAAATACCAATTTATATCATCATCACCGAAGAAATTATAACAAACAATACAAAATTAATTTATTCCTACCTTGATGACGTAATATTCATAATTAAAAAGTAAAAGGCTAAAGAACGGCTTGAAACGGGTAACAAATAAAGACACTGTAACCTACCTACATAATAAAATTAAAGAAAAAAGTTAGAAAATCTTAACAAAAAAACAACGACCTAAATGAATAAAAATGTAGTAGAAAATTTGTATAAATGCATAATTACGCAATGTTTTTTTTTAATTTGTTTTGGCTTATGTATTTAGCCAGTGTCAAGTAATTGATAATTTCTCAAGTACTGTAATATAATGTGTCAAGTCAAATCAAGTCACAGTCCAAGTCATCAAGTTGCGTCATACTCTAGTCTAGTCAAGTCATACTCCAAAATGTCAACATATAATAAGATCATTTGAATTTTGGCGGGAAAGCTAAAAAGATTGCGTCACCGCATTGTATTATTTTCCAAAACTTGTGTTATTTTCAGTGTTAGTGCATAAAATTGGTGGCATTCTATTCGTTAAGTGCTGTATTACAGGCGTGAGTGTAGGAAAATGGTATAATGATGGTGAAACGTTTCTTTTCGTGTTGTTTCCAAAACTCCATAAAAGCTTCAAGTAAAGTTGCCACCACTTTACTAGCAGTAAGACTTTGACTAGATTATAACTTGATGACTTCGACTATGACTTGACACATATTTGCTTGAAATATTATTAACTTGATAAATTATCAATTACTTGACACTGGCTAAATACAAAAAATTGTGGATTCAAAACATTGAAAAAAAAACAGTAAGACCATTTCAGCCTTATTAATAAACACGAACTAGCTTTAGACTAGTTACACCATCTTTAGCTCTTTCGATCCAGCTAAATATTCCAGTAGCAAAAAAAGGACAAAAGCTGAAGTAACTAATCCGAAACTAATACCCGTTTATTAATAAGTCTGCTAGTGATTAGTTTTACTTTTTAATTTTAGATTTAGGCCTGAGTAGGATGGACGTCTGAAGCGTAAAAACGTATATATAGATATACTTACTGTATAACGCATAGAGGGCTACGAAAGTTACTGTTATCTTGGCATATCCTCTCTAGGCGAGACCCCCATAAAGTATTCAGTTTATTATCTCAACGTCCGCGAACAACGGTATACGGTACTTGATGCGCGCGCCGCTCCCCCCTCCCTACTATTGTTACGAAGCTCTCACGAAGTATCGCATTTGAGGCAGAGAATATTTCTACCTCTGGTTTAAATTTCCTTCGTAAAATACTCCGTAAATATCAATGAATTCACAATGAAACTTATATAGAATTAATCAGGAAAAATCAGCGGATTTTTCTATGTATAGTTTGTTACGTAATCTGTGTTTTTGTAGGAGAAATAACGTCTTACAAATATATTCCTTATCTCTCTGGTGTGGAATTTAAATGCGGTGCTTTATAGACGCTCGCGTCCATGTTGAACCGTATTTCTGTAGCAGTACAGTCGAAGACAGAAACTTGGTACTTGGCTGGTCTCGGAGCAACCCTTCGTCTTATTCTCCGTCCTTGTCTTGCACGACGGTCGACTGCTCTGCTCTAGGTAAAGATGGTGTTCCAGTTATGAAAGTTTGGTCTTAAGATAAAAAAAAATTTGAAGTAAAACTTCTTTAGTTTAGCGCCATCTACCAATCGGTCGGTATAACTTTGTTTTTTTTTATGTTTTGGCTCCGCACTTTTGTGTATTTAGCCAGTGTCAATTAATTGATAATTTATCAAGTTAATGATATTTCACGCAAATATGTGTCCAGTCACAGTCGAAGTCATCAAGTCAAGTCATAGTCTAGTCAAAGTCATGCTCATAGTAAAGTGGTGGTAACTTGAAGCTTCTATGGAGTTTTGGAAACAACACGAAAAGAATCGTTTGACCATCATTATACCATTTACCCACCAATTTACTCACGCCTGTAATCCAGCACTCAACGAATAAAATGCCACCAATTTTATGCACTAACACTGAAAACAACACAGGTTTTGGAAAATAATAAAATGCGATGATGCGATCTTTTTCGATTTCCCGCCAAAACTGAACTTTGTTTATGCTTTGTTTATGGTTAATGTCGCCACCTTTGACAATTGTAAATTGTCATTTTACCGGACATACCAACATAATAATACAAATTTGTGGCTTTGTTATGTTGACAATGGACATCTACGTGAACCAACTTCAACTTCCGTTCGCCTCGCATTCACCAGCTTACTCCCCAAGTCAAGCGTGCGTAAAGAAGTGATACTCTAAAAATTACAGAAAGACCCTAAATGACTTTTATGTTTCTGATTTCTTCGATACAGAATTACAGATCTAGGAGTGTAACCTTTTAGTTAAACTAAGTTACTTAGTTACTTTAGTAAGTAAATACTAAGTTTAGTTTAACTAAAAAGACTATCAGAGAGGTCAAGGTATAGCGTAGCTATATTTAGTAAGTCTATAAGCTATATAGGTAGTTGACATAAACCAAACCAGCCAAGTGCAAGTCGGACTCACACACCGAGGGGTATCTTGGCCTCTGTTTATCTAGGGAACTAGCTTCTGCTCGCGGCTTCGCCCACGTGGCCTATAAGAAACGAAGATTTTTTAAAATAGATAATTTAAGCATTTCACCCTCTCAGGGTTGGAATTTCGAAAAACCCTTTCTTATTGGATTGGATACCTACACTTTACAAAGAACACACCCTCCAAATTTCAAGTCTCTAGGACCAGCGGTTCAGGCTGTGCGTTGATATATAAGTTAGTCAGTCAGTCCGGACTTTGAATTTTTTTTTTATGTTTTTTAACTTCAAACTTGTGTAGCATTTGAGCACGCTCTCACCTGATGGGAAGTGACGATGCGATCGAAGGTGTAGCATGCTAGCCAAGTAAATACCTATTCACTCTTCTCTTGAACACGCCCGGGTCATATTTCGCCGGAAACACAGACGCTGGCATTCCATTCCTTAGCCGTTCTAATTAAGAACGTGGAATCAAATCGCTTGGTACGATTTCGACCACGAAAGGATGGCGCTTAGCCGAGCGTCTAGTAGTCTGGTAGTGGAATGGTGATGGGAGAATGAGATCATGCAGTTCTTGTGCGCATTCACCGTGGTGTAATCTGTAAAAGACCGACAGTTTTGCCACCTTACGTCAGTGCGCTAGGCTCTGGAGCCTTTCACCAACCAAAGTGTCATCGTCAATGAGCCTTTTGGCACGCCGTTCATTCGAGCCCAGAGCCTCAAGCTGGTACTTGGCAGACCCGTCCCACAGGTGGCAGCAGTACTCCATACATGATCGGACCTGTGCTTGATACAGATTAAGAAGCTGTCCAGATGTGAAGTACCGCCTTACATTGGACAAAATGCCGAGTTTTTTTGAAGCTATTTTGGCTTTGGACTCGATGTATGATCCAAAGTTAAGGTTTGACGTGAGATCAACACCTAAAAGCTCAAGGTGGTCTCCCAGATTTACAGATACACCACGGAACGAAGGAGCCAGATGGAGTGGGCTCTTTTTTGCAGTGAATAAACACGCCTGTGTTTTTGCAGCATTGAACCTAACCAAGTTAGCATCGCCCCAGTCGGACACGGCTTTCAATGCAAGGTTCATGCGCTCAACCATAGCCTCTCTCTCAACTTTTTATGTGTATAGATTAGGAACACTCGTCTCTGTATAGCTACGAAATCAGGAATATATATAGATAGCTTCCGCATTAGCATTAATATCTTTGCGTATAAGCGTAGCATCTTACTGCCACTGGCTGCAAGTTTAATTCGGTCCCGCTCCGCGCCTACGTAGTTATGGCGCGAACGTACTTTTGCCCACTTTGAAATACGGCGCCCATGGCGGACAAGGACGTACCTCGCATAACGTGTGCGTTACGGGATATAAAATGAAAAATGTATTTAAAAATAAAAAATCAATTTATTGCCACTACAGACACAAATAATAATAGAAAAATAAGACTTAAATAGTACAATATAATATTCATGTCACAGGGCAACGGGGGTAACTTCAGCATGTGCTGTGTTCACACGACATGTGAACACAGCGCTGTTTTTCTAGTTACCCCTATGCTTGGACAGATTTTCGCCAAGAAACTAAGAAACAAAGCGGTTTTCTATTTCATAAATATAAACAATAAGAACACAACACAAATAAGAATCAACATAATAAATATTATAGCGAGAACAGCAGCATTTGTATCTTGATATACCAGTAAAAAAAAAAAATTTGAAAAAAAAGTTTGACTATATTATTATTTATATGTATCTATACGTATAAGTACATTTTTGTCATTAAATTAATCACCTGCTGAAATAATAGTGGAGTAAAAGTAGTTTACATAGTAGTCTATGTAAGCTACTTTTACTCCACTATTATTTAAGTTTTGAGAGCCTCTGTGGTGTGGTGGTTAAACAGCTTGGCTCATAGCCCAGAGGTGGCGGATTCGATTCCCGCGACAGGATAAGTATTTGGTGCACAGAAATAAAACCGCAAATACTTGTTCTGTGTCTGGGTGTTGTAGTCCTCGTAGGTCCTGGGTCCCTAGACACAGGGAATCCTAGTTAGGGTCCAGGATCTATGTATGTGATCGTTGGGCGTTATTTTTATTATTATTATACACTAGTTGCGCCCCACGGTTTCACCCGTGGATACAAAGTATTTTTATTATTTGCTCATCCCACGAGAAAATTTCACTTTTCCGGGATAAAATGTAGCCCTTATGTTAAACCAGTGAATAAGTCTCGGTACTGAATTTCATCCAAATCTCAGCCGTTTGAGCGTGAAGGAGTAACAAACATACACACATACGCACAAACTTTTGCCTTTATAATATTAGTGTGAAGTGTGATACAAACTTTCGCGTTTATTATATTAAGTAAGGATGTACTTAAACCAAATTTTTTTTAAAGGAAAGGAACACAAAGTGGAACACAAGTTAAGGCTGGCGCGGCGGCGAATCCTACTGAGCAGCTAAAAAGGCGCAAATATAGTAATCTTGATAGCGGTTTTATATTTGCGCCTTTTGCAGTTGAGACACTGGGGCCTTGGGGACCGAGTGCTCACCAAATTTTTGAAGACTTTTCGAAACGTCTGTTGAAGCCACGCGTAACCAAAATGCTGGCCTATACTTCGGAAAAGATTGAGCATTGCCATTCAACGTGGCAATGCTGCCAGCATAATGGGCACGTTGCCTGCTGGTAGTGGTTTGTTTGATTAAGTTCCCTTTTTATTGTTTTATAATATTATGTTTATGTTTCAAAATAATATTTTTTTTTGATGTTAAAATTCATTCTGTTTTTCATTTACCACCTTATCCGTACACCGCTGACGGCTGTCTTCAAGCGGGCGCTTTTTTCCATCGAGAGCCCATCGGAGGAACAGAAAACAAAAAGCCTGGATTTATAATTTTTTTATCATTTTATTTATTCCTTTTTATTGTGTATTTTATTTTCGCGAATTTTTTGCATATCGCTTAAGAGCTATTGTTAATAGTGATGGGAAACATTTCACGTGACTGTCTTGTCAGATATATTAAGATATATATAGGTCTTTACCTATGAAATTGCCGTTTTGTTTGAAAAAAGTTAAAGTATTTTTTTTTTCGAATTTATTTATTTCTTTTATTCAAAGTAATCACCCCTGCAATCAATGCATCTTTGCCAACGCTGTGGCAGTTTATGGATGCCCTTCTTGAAAAAATCAGCAGGACGGGAGACAACAAACTCTCCAAAGGCGTTTTGTACTGCCTCTCGGGAATTGAATTTTTTTCCCGCTAAAAAGTTGTCCAAATTTTGGAAAAAGTAATAGTCGGTAGGCGCAAGATCTGGTGAGTATGGCGGATGAGGGAGAGCTTCCAAACCCAACTCATGCAGCTTAGAGACGGTCTGTTGTGCAGTATGGGGTCGCGCGTTGTCGTGAAGTAGCAGTGGAGACGACCGATTGACCAAAGCTGGTTGCAGACGTGCGAGTTTCGCCATCATTGTGGTCAGTTCTTCAATGTACACATCTGCAGTAATGCTCTCGCCGTTTTGTAAAAAGCTATGATGAATCACACCAGCACTAGACCACCAAACTGTGACCATCACCTTTCTAGGGGTCATTTTTCGTTTTGCACATTGCTTTGGTACCGAACCAGGATCTAACCAACTTGCTGAGCGTTTTCGATTGTCAAAAAGAATCCATTTTTTGTAGCACGTAACAATTCGGTTCAAAATTCCTTCATTTCTGTGCCTGTTAAGCAGCGCAAGGCAAGTCTCGACGCGTACGTTGCGGTGGCGATCGTTAAGTTCGTGGGGCACCCATCTATCAAGCTTTTTTATCTTGCCAATCTGTCGCAAATGGACCAATATTGTTTTGATGCTAACATCAAAAGCTGCTGCCAGCTCAGCTGTAGATTGAGATTCATCAGCTTCCACAATCGCCTTTAATTCATCATTGTTGACCAAAGTTTCCGGACGACCACGAGGTTCATTTTTCAAGTCAAAATTCCCAGAACGGAACCGAGCAAACCAATAACGGGTTGTACGTTCGTTTGTACAGTTCTCTCCGTAAACGTCGTTGATGTTACGTGTCGTTTGTGCCGCGTTGGTGCCCTACGGAACTCATATTCCATAATTACACGAAATTTCAAAGTATCCATTATGAGGAAAAATGTTGAAATGTAATGAAAATACAACGCTAATCAATAAACAAAAGACTTATATAGTAAATAGAATGTCATATTTTTAAAACAAAATTAATTTGAATTTAGAATTCATAGCCAATCAAAACTTTTTTTTGTTTGAAAAAGTCTGTACTGCAATACGGCAATTTCATAGGTAAAGACCTATTATATAACTTAAAGGTGACTGACTGGCATAGTGATCTATCAACGCACAGCCCAAACCACTGAATGGATCGGGCAGAAATTTGGCATGCAGATGTTATGACGTAGGCATCCGCTAAGAAAGGATTTTTCGAAATTCCACCCTTAAGAGGGTGAAATGGGTGGTTGAATTATTTTCCCATAGGCCACGCCGCGGGCGAAGCTGCGGACAGAAACTCGTTAAGATATATATTTGTTTAATTTTATGAGCTGTGGGGTTTGTTAAATTAAATGAAAATAAGGATGATATTACAGTCAAACATATTTCGTGTCCCAATTTTTGGAAGAAATCATTCTTGTTCGCTCCGAAATTGATCGTATTTCCAGAATCTAAAGATAAGTTTAGCCTCTATGTTAGGAGATACGGTTCTTTTTAGACAGAGCTATTATATCTAAAATGAGCCAAGCAATTTTGTACTGTACCTACCCCCCTATAGTACAATTTTGCTTGGCCCATTTTAAAGCAGATAATCACTATTTAAAATCAAAATATTTATTTATATAAAATGTTAAATAGTGATTCTCTCTCTCTCTCTCTCTCTAAAATGGGCAGCTTCTAGCTAATGAGCTAGAGAGCTGGAAGAAATCACTATGCGATAAGGTCGCCCGTAGTTTTACCTTATCTATTATACGTGCATTGCTATTTATTGGTGAATAAAATATTTTCGTAATAGAAGTTTTTATAATAGTGTACCCACTATGAAAACCTATATTACAAAAATATAAAAAAAAACAAGTTGTGCCCCGCGGTTTCACCCGCGGAAAAAAGTACTTTAATTATTTGTTCATCCCTCGGGAACATTTCACGTTTCCGAGATAAATGTAGCCCATATGTTAATCGAGTGTATAAGCTATGTCGGTACTGAATTTCATACAAACCCATTCAGCTGTTTGAGCGTGAAGGAGTAACAAACATACACACATACAAACTTTTGCCTTTATAATATTAGTGTGATAAAAATAATTAAAATATACCAGCATCTAACTTTCCCTTTTTTATATATATAGTAAAATTGTATCATCATTGCTAATCAGCCCTTTCTCAAAGTGGGGTCAAGAAGACCCTAGCACAAAACACCGAGCAGAGTTTTGGCGGGAAAGCGAAAAGATTCCATCACCGCATTGTATTATTTTCCAAAACTTGTGTTATTTTCAGTGTTAGTGCATAAAATTGGTGGCATTCTATTCGTTAAGTGCTGGATTACAGGCGTGAGTGTGGGAAAGTGGTATAATGATGGTGAAACGTTTCTTTTCGTGTTGTTTCCAAAACTCCATAGAAGCTTCAAGTAAAGTTGCCACCACTTTACTAGAAGTATGACTATGACTTGACTATGACTTGGCTTGATGACTTCGACTGTGACTGGATACATATTTCCGTGAAATATCATTAACATGATAAATTATCAATTACTTGACACTGGCTAAATACATGGAGGTGTGGAGCCAAAACATTAAAAAAAAAACTAGGTACTAACTACTACTAACTAACTAACTAGTACTACTAACTAACCAGCTATGGTAGGGATCTACTGAGTTTTGTGCCTCTAAGCTGTACGAGCTCTACCCGGAGGGATGGTCCCCAAGAGACCGCAGAGAACTGTAATGTATAAGTAATAATAATAGAAGCAAATAGCAATACCTACTGTTAACAATATAGGATTATTTACACATTACACACATTAAATGTAAAAGAGTTGCTATATTCAATATTTATCGTCAAAAGTGTAGTATTGAATAGCGTAATTGACTTGTAGACGGTTTGTTGACTTGCCACTTGGTGGCGTCGTTGTCGACTGTCATGGCCGAAACTTGTTCCGTCGCCTCTTTCAAAAGGGCAGAACGTTGTTCAGTTAGTTCAGTTGGTCTTCGGCAGCGGAGTGAATAACACGAAATTATTGCCGATATACTGTGAAACAGGAAACATATCTGGAGGTTGTTTATTAATTGTGCAGCAAATGTCTATGAAGTTAACAAAATACTATTTATGAGTATGATTTATGGGACGTGACAAAAAAACTGGACTTTTTTTGACAATTTTTTTATGTAAAACTTCTTTACGCACGCTTGATTTGGGGAATAAGCTGGTAAATGCGAGGGGAACGGAAGTTGAAGTTGGCTCACGTAGATCTCCATTGTCAAGATACGTAACAAAGGTAAAATTTGCATTATTATGTTGGTGTGCCCGATAAAATGATCATTTACAATAGTCAAGATGACGACATTAACATTAAACAATGCAAAAACAAAGTTACATATACCGGCCGATGGATGGAACTAAGAAGTTTTACTTCAGTCGTGTGGTCTAAAGCAGACGCGTTTTTTACTTTTTTTACAATTTTGGAGTGAAATTACAGGTTGTGTTTTAGGACTTCAGTTCAAAGTTTTTGTGCCGGATTGCTTGCACCAGTAGTGAGAAAGACAACTACTTTTTTACAAACTCATATATTGCAATGGGCTTGTTATATATTATTTGACAATAAGCACTTTGTAATTTTATGTGCTTAGTGAAATAAACTAATTTTAAGACTTGACTTTGACTTGACTTTGACTTTGACTTGTAAGTGTTAAAATTAGCCTATTTGCAATAAATCTTTTGACTTTGACTTTCAGGATTGTAAAATGATTGTAGGTACCTAATTCATCACAGATCTTTTTCGAAGTAGATCTGCGTTTTGAAAGTGTTAAGACATATACAGCCTTATTAATAAACACGAACTAGCTTTAGATTAGTTACACCATCTTTTGTCTCTTTCGATCCAGCTAAATATTCCAGTAGCAAAAAAAGGACAAAAGCTGAAGTAACTAATCCGAGACTAATACCCGTTTATTAATAAGGCTGATAGGGTACCTAAAGGTAGTCTACCCTCTGAAGTTAATCCCAATCGAAGGGGTGAGAATAAAAAGGATTTAATAATTTAGGTATCCTGCAGGCGCCTTGTGACTTCAACAATGATTTCCCACTTTTCTTATTTAAAAAAATAAAATAAAATAAATAAAAAATAAAATATATATAATAATAAATATACAAACAAACAAACAATGTTTCACTTTTATGTGTGTTAAGTGAGGCAGGAAAGTACCAATATGATTAAGATCTTTACAATTCTCATACTTACTTTATGTCTATCGTAATAATTACATGGAAACAAAGATATGACACGTAATAGAAACTCACTTGATGATCAACAAATAATGTACAATAGCCGCGAGACCGGATTCATGTTTGTTTTGATTGCAAAAATAGCGCTGATTGTCTCAAATTTACCACATTTATGTTGAATTAGATGTAATATAAATGTTTAAGACTTGCTTAGATTTTATTCCGTATCTATTGTTTACTTAATATTTCTCTGATAAAATTTTTGTTATACCTACCCACTAATTCCTACCATACTGTAAAAATGATGTTTTTAATTATTTGTTTTTAATAATTCCAGCATGAATTCCGTGTAATTATACCTTCCCATACATACTATGAATACCTATTGTTGTTACTACTACTACTACTACTGTGTACTCAATTTAAAAGTTTCTTAAGCTGTTAGTTATTTTTTCCTATATGTTAATGTTTCCGGTTTCTTTAAATTTCTGGTTAACCCACTGATAAATTAGCAACTTTAGTATTATAATATATTGTTTAAAATAGCTATGACGTATTTATAAAAACGTTTAAATAATATACTGGTAATAGAATACTCAAGCACCTACTATTTAATATTGTAAATATCAAGTTGTAACTACTTACTATGTGTAATATGTATCTAATGCCTTTCGGTATGCTTTGCACTTTGCAATCCATTCCGAAATGTAGCTTAGCTATTATGCGACTACCCTAAATTAACAAACTATTTAAATATTTATTGGTACATTTTTGAACATCATATTAGTTAATTACTTAAGTCTGCTAGCCGTTTAGTTACCTTTATATTACCGTTCCTACTCGCATTTAAAAATGTTATTTTGTATTTTCACTTGCAAGTGAATATGATTCTTTTAGTGAAAATAAATATCTTAAACCTAAACCTAAAGATTTTTTTGACAAAATGACTTATGGGTATCGTTGGATTCAGCGTGAAATTATCTTCAATAATACATTCTCAAAATACCGAAATGAGGCTTAAATCTCGAGATTTTGAGTCTAAAAATGGTTTATCTGTCACAGGAATACAGTTTGCTTAGCATAAAAACATTACCATATTTATTATATTACATTATATTTTTACAGTAATTGTATGAATTAGTACTATATTTAGTAATTTTAAATAGAATTAAAACATTTTCAAGCAACTGAAACTTACATAAACCTTTTCTATTACCTTATAAGCATTCTACATTAAAATGACGCCGTTGACGTTTAAAGTCAATTTTCTCGAAACTGTCAATTTGACAGTTAAATCCTTTTTATTCTCAACCCTTCAATTCAGTGTATCCGTACCTTGTGTCCGAGGTGATAAATATCAAATGTTCAATAATTTTTTTTTATGCTACTGAGTTATGTGACCAGCTAGTCGTTCACCTGATGTTAAGCGCCACGGCCGCCCATAACAGAACAGTGTCATTCGGAACCCTAAAACAGAGTTACGAGTGACACTGCACTGCGCACATCATCCTGAGACATCAGCACAGTCTGGTAATAAGATTACTAGACTGTGAGATCAGGTCATAAAGTCTCAATTGCCCAGTAATTTCACTAGCAGTGCCCTTCAAACCGGAACACAGTAGTGCTTGCACACTACTGCTTGGCGGCAGAATAACTGACAAAGCGGTAGTACCTAGACGAACTTTGCAACAAAGTCCTACCACCTAGTAAATTATTGACTGGCCTAATAGCTCAGTTGGTTGTACCCTGCCTTCTGAGCTGAAGGTTGTAGGTTTGATTCCCAACCAGGACTTGTGTGATGAACATAGATGTTATTTTCTGTGTCTAGGTATTATAGTGTATTCTATGTGTATAAATATTTACCAAAAAAAAGTAAGTATCTAAGTATTGTATCAGTTATCTGGTTCCCATAGTACAAGCTTTGCTTAGTTTGGGGCTAGATGGCGTTGTGTGAAATGTCCAAAGAATTTCATTTTATTTTTATAATATCCATAGTTTTGTAATTAAAGTAAAATAAAAATAAGTATTAATTATTAGCAGATCTTTGATAAGTATGTAATACTAATCCAGTCCTATTTTAGTGGACTGTTATAGATTTTATTAGTGCACACCTCTCTAGAACTGCAACCATTACCCCAACACTATGAAAAGCTTTAGTCGCCATTTTGTTTTTGGAATGTCTCTTGTCACTGTCGCCGTGCAGCTGACAACTGACAAGCAGCGTTCACAACATGGCGGGAACAGGTTACGCGCGTGTGGTCCGCAAAATATTTCAGAATATGATAATACATGGATGAAAGTTATAGAGGATAGAGAATGTAACTTTTTTTTTGTTATGGCACCACACTTTTGTGTATTTAGCCAGTGTCAAGTAACTGATAATTTCTCGAGTTAATTAATATATAATGTATATAGTATGTCAAGTCATAGTCTAGTCTGATCAAGTCATACTCCTAGTAAAGTGGTGGCAACTTTACCAGAAGCTTCTATGGAGTTTTGGAAACAACACGAAAAGAAACGTTTCACCATCATTATACCACTTTCCCACACTCATGCCTGTAATCCAGCACTTAACGAATAAAATGCCACCAATTTTATGCACTAACACTGAAAATAACACAAGTTTTGGAAAATAATACAATGCGGTGACGCGATCTTTTTCGTTTTCCCGCCAAAACTCAGAATGTAACTTATGGAATCAACCAGTACCTAATGTTTTGTATTTTATAAACCGATTTTAAATAAACATGAGGTTCTCAATTCGATTGTATTTTTTTATGTTCCTACCTCAGAACTTTCGATTGGGTGAACCGATTTTAATAATTCTTTTTTATTTCAAATCTGGTGCTTCCCGAGTCTCATTTAAATTTGATCAAAATCTAACAAGTAGTTTTTGAGTTACCCTTAGTAGCGCGTATTTAGATTTCGACTACATTTATTATGCTTTAATTGGGATTGAAGTCGGTAAATCCCTTTTTTAAATGGATTTTTTTTAAATTGTAGCATCAAAGTGGACTTGCACCACGTAATTTGTGCAGTATTATTTATTTACCAATAGATAGATAACCTTGCGCACTACTGTGTTCCGGTTTGAAGAGCACTGTAGCTAGTGAAATTCCTGGGCAAATGAGACTTTATGACCAAATCTCACAGTCTAGTAATCTTATTGCTAGACTGTGCTGATGTCTCAGAATGACGTGCGCAATGCAGTGTCACGCGAAACTATAGAGTTTAAAGTGTCACTGCAACTGATATGGGCAGTCGTGTCGCTTAACATCAGGCGAGCGACTAGCTCGTCATGTTAATTCGTAACATAAAAAAAACTTTATGAGAGAAGGCAGTAATGCTAGCAGTAGAGGAATGTATTTGGGGTTATGACGGTTGACGTCTATTTGGGGGCCGTAAAGCAGAAATCGATTTTATGCCGGTAAAGTAAAACAGAAAATCCAGTAACACGCCCTATCTACTATTTAATTCTAAGGTTTCGTTCGTTCGTTCGTCGTTCATTCGTACTTAATCATTCATTATGTTTCCGTTCTGTCCGCCGTTGGTAATGTTCATGTGTACCTATTACATAGGTACAGTTAAATGTGCAGAAAATTTAATTATTTCTGCAGAACTGTGTGTTTTTAGCAAACAAACCTCGGGGGTTCTCGGGCGGTGGATAGAACCCGCGCTTTCATGGATGTCGGTAGGTAGGTACATTACCTACCTACTAAACTAAGCTTAGAGCACCGAAGTGTTGCCAGTTTTTCGGTTTTCTGCATTTTGGAGAATGTGCAAAGGAATTACACGATTTAATTCACCTATCTCCCTTCTTTCATCGGATATCAAGGCGCACAAAAACACGGCTCCCATATATGGTTGAAATTCCATCAATCCGCACTAAGCTACGTAAGTACTAGTGGATTAGTGGAAACAGTCAATGAGTGGAACAACTTGGCGGCGTCTTTGTTTCCACCTAACTAAAATCTGGGAAATCCAAAGCTTCTAGGCAAACATGCACCATCGTAGACTGCCCTTCACCAACTTACCTTCACCTATGTATACTTAGGGTTGCCAGGTCGCCAAACCTAAAAGTTGCACGAACGAGCCAGTATAGAATAGAATAGAACAGAATAGAATAGAACAGAATAGAAAAAATATTACGTATACCAACATAAAATAAAACTAGATATTACAGTACTAAAATAGGTAGCACAATGGTATAGTAATTTGAGGAGTCTGTTTCTCAGTATTTATAAGTACGACACAAAAATTGTATGTAAAATCAATCGTACTCGTCTGCGAAATGTAAAAAGCCTAACAAAATCCAGACAAGCCGGACACAATTTATTTTGGCCAAAAACGCAATCAAAAATATTGTCCGGCTTTATCCGGACGCCTGGTAACGCTATGTATGCTTTTAGGCATCGTTGTAGGTACGTAGGTATATGTAAAGTGGTAAAGTAGGAGGTCGAAGGTAGGTTATTTCCGTGCTTCCCACCTTTCATTGCAGACAATTAAAATTACCAGTTACGTGACGCGGTGCAATGAATGTGAAAAAATGGATGTGCTAATATACAACTGTGGGTTTCCTTCCATCGATTAAATTCACAACAAAAAAAATATCTACATAATATCAAAATCACATTAGAGTATAGTCAACGACATTTTTTTTTTTCAATTTTTTTTTTAAATGCTGTTGGTCTCTATCGACTTTTACAGGGTCACCGGGTGGGAGGGCGGTCGCTTAAGGCGCCCAGCCGTCAAAAGTGGGAGGCAACTAGCTCAAGGGCACCCCTGGGGCGCGAGCCTCGGCTTGGGCCGTTGCCGGGATAAGAGGATCGAGAAGACGTCCACTGGAAGAGTGGACCCTATTGAAAGCCGCGACCGTTCTAGCTAACCTACAGGAGGTACGTCGACCTCGCCGGCGGGGTCGGTGTTTGATTGTGTTACGCTGGTATCCTATACCGAAAGCGGTACCTGAGCCAGAAGGGCTAGACTGGTCCGGTGATCCTAGCGCAGCCGATACTACGGCTGCTATAGGATCATCCGGGTCGCTCAAGACGTGTCTCGAGCGGCGACGACGGGGTGTTTTTCAACTGTCATATATATTGATCCGGACCCTTACTGATTCCCTGAATCTAAGCACCCAGGTACATGGATCATGGTTCCACAACACACAGAATCCGGACAAATATTTGCACGTATTTTGTACACAAAATATAATTGTCCTGGAATCGTACCCGCCGACTCCGGGCTACGAGAGCCGAGCTGCTCAACCGCATAATATTAATGTTTAATCATTAAATAAAAGAAAGAAAGAAAGAAAAAACATTTATTCGTGACACACAACTGATAACAAATACATAACACCAAAATAATAAAACAGTGCTACATGGTGTCACGAACAGGCTCCGACTCAGCATACAATTAAGGTCCTAAGACCTTATAAAATTATGAAAAAAGCACTAGTACTTTTTGAAATCAGTGGTAATTATTTTGTAATGTTCTATTTGAGACCAAAGATTGACTGCAACTCACCGACGACGATGCAGTCGGAGGCCGAGGATTATAGGATTAGCCAAGACAACAGCGCTCGGTGGCTTCCATCAGGTGAGATTATTGTCAAACACAGCCCTAATTATTTTTTATACAAGAAAAAACAGGGGCTTGGAGAGAAAAAATGCCACATCTATCGAATTTGACTGTGCTCACTTTCCCACCTCCGACGACTATCACGAACAAACTTTTTTGCATCGCGTGCGTTGTGACAGACAGACGGACAGGCCAATTTATAATATGTCCCTATCGTAGATCTTAGCACGCTACTACTTTACCAGCATAACATGATCCCTCTTTACCAACGACAATGCTCCTAAACCTGCACCTGAAGGAAACCTAGCTTGATTGGTTATCCATTGAAACACCAGTGTAAAAAGAGCTTTTACTGTCAACGAAACTGTACGAAAAACTACGCTAGTAAAAGCTCAATATGTAATGGTTGTTGTTGTTCTTAGTTTTTGTATTTTAGCGATTACAACGATGGCGAGGCATTATATAATTATACAAGGAAAGCACAACGGAAAGGGTTCTAAAATTATGGGCAAATTTTTGTAGATAGTCATCGCTGATTCAGTTGGTAAAACCGTTGGTAAAAAACATTTTTATTTTATTTATTTATTCTTACAGATTTCTATATTCTATATACTAGGTTATTTAGACTAAGGGCGCTTGTCCACCGCGTAGTTTCTATGTCAAACGTCATTTGCCAAGCGCTAGAAATGGTTGCAGTTTTTTATTTCGACAATAATTTGTGTGCATTGTTAGTCCGAGTAATAATAAAATAATAGTTAATTGCTTTATCGGCCTCGTATTAAACGGCCAAATGAATTAATAATAATAATGCCCAACGATCACATAAATAGACCCTGGACCCTAACTAGGATTCCCTGTGTCTAGGGACCCAGGAACTACGAGGACCATGGTCCCACAACACCCAGACTCAGAACGAATATTTTCGCTTTTTTCTGTGCGTAAATACTTGTCCTGCCGCGGGAATCGAACCCGCCGCCTCCGGGTTATTAGCCGACCTGCTCAACCACCACACCACAGAGGCTGTCAATTCGATTTCGACCTTTCAAGCACTTTAGTCCATAAGTACACTCCATAGCTATGATTAATGATATATATTTATATTATATAGTATGTATGTTTAGATATTATTTGTATATATATTTTAATTAATATTGTAGGACAACTTATTGTAATGATTTTTAGTTCATTTTGTTTTACTTGTACACCAAAGCCCAAAATTCTAAGTTACAGATTCCTCCGATTCAAAGGTTGTCTGGAAGAGATCGCTCTAAGCGATAAGAACGCCTATTGTACTAGTACTAGTTTATTATGTAAGTTTTTCTTTTTGTAAATTGTTTTCTTTTTACGGTGTACAATAAAGTGTTGATCTATCTATCTATATTTCTCTGCATAGACTTAGTCATTTCGGCGTTTAGTTATATTTGCCGTACTACAGTTATGGATGTACTACTACATTTGTGGCACCATGGTCCTCGTAGTTCCTGGGTCCCTAGACACAGGGAATCCTAGTTAGGGTCCAGGGTCTATGTATGTGATCGTTGGGCGTTATTATTATTATTATTATAGTACGCTGTACGAGTGCACAGCTGGACGATGACTTATCTCGATTGCAACCAATAGAAACACAAATTTGTATGTATTTGACAGTTTGAATACGCAGTTTATGTGCATAGTTAGTATGGAAATTTCTCCTGTTGCATTGTAATCAGTTTCGTGATCATCCCCCAGAGCACAGATTAAACAATTATCACACTAATATTATAAATGAAAGTTTGTATGTGTGTATGTTTGTTACTCCTTGACGCTCAAACGGCTGAATGGATTTAGGTGAAATTCGGTACCAAGATAGCCTATACACTGGATTAACATATAGGTTACATTGTAACCCGGAAAAGTGAAATGTTCCCGTTGGATGAGCAAATAATTGAAATACTTTTAATCCACGGGTTAAAACCGCGGGACGCAACTAGTTATTGATATAGGAGTATTCCGTACCTACATTAAAGTTGCACAGTAGACAAACAGTCACTACACAGGTTCTATATAGAGGATTTAATCAAGGCGAGATGAAAAATGCCCGCGGGAGTCCCGCTTGTGTACCTACCCGCTACTACGGGGCAGTAGCGTCTGCAGAAGAATAGTTCCGGTTTTGTTTTAACGCCTGGTTTTTCTTCTATTTATTTCTTTTGTAAAGATTTTTTTTTTTTTATGTTACTGAATGATTTGACGAGCTAGCCGTTCACCTGATGTTAAGCGCCACGGCTGCCCATAACAGAACAGTGTCAATCGGAACCCCAAAATAGAGTTTCGAGCAACACTGCACTGCGCACATCATCCTGAGACATCAGCACAGTCTGGTAATAAGATTACTCGACTGTGAGATCAGATCATAAAGTCTCAATTGCCCAGTAATTTCACTAGCTACAGTGCCCTTCAAACCGGAACACAGTAGTGCTTGCGCACTACTGCTTGGCGGCAGAATAACTGGCAAAGCGGTGGTACCTACCTAGACGAACTTTGCAACAAAGTCCTACCACCTAATAAAAATAAGCATAACAATAAATATGACGTCCAGTTGTAAAATCTATGCGCAGCGGGCAGTGATCGAGCACCGTAATTTACCCTGTGGTAGCATTTAAAAATTGACCTAATTTCAATATCGATTACGCAAAGTCGTATGGATGTACATACTTATTCATTAGGTACCAACAGGCACAGACTACATAGTACTGAAGTAGACTAGAAAGTCTCGCGATTAATACTTGTCATATCCTAAGACTTTTCTTGAAATTCTCATTAATGTTTTTTCTGCTATTAGTACCAGGGGTGGAATTGCAAAGGGTTGCAGTAATGAGAAGAATGAAAAATGGCCCCCACCGCAGTGGACTGCGGGGGAATTTATTAAAAACTACAAAGCTCTTGTACTTATACGTTGTGTTCTACAGTCTTTTAGGTAGTGAATTTCAATGACAATCTGCGTCTTGAAACCTTAATCATAACCTGGGGCCTTACCGCGAAGTCTGGTGGAGATCGTAATCACGTTCTCTCTTGCTCGCACTCGTGGACTTGTTAATTGGCGCGTGCAGGATGGCAGGCGAAGCCGATTCCCAGAACGGTTACGCGGTAGGGGTACTGATTCACAATTTTTTTATGTTAATGAATGATGTGACGAGCTAACCGTTCGCCTGATATTAAGCGACACTACTGCGCATATTAGTTGTAGTGTCACTCGGAACTATAAAGTATAGTTTCACGTGACACTGCACTGCGCACGCCATCCCGAGACATCAGCACAATCTAGTAAGATTTCTAGACTGAGATCAGGTCATAAAGTCTCATTTGCCCAATAATTTCACTAGCTACAGTGCCTTTCAAACCGGAACACAGTAGTGCTTGCGCACTACTGCTTGGCGGCAGAATAACTACCCTAGACGAACTTTGCAAAAAGTCCTACCACCTAGTAATATGTGATAAAAGAAGTGTGTTGCACTCAAAACATACAAAGTGATTGCAAAGGCCACCTCCCTTTTTTAAAGACCATCATGATGACAGACTTTTTTTTAATGTTTTGGCTCCACACTTTTTTGTATTTAGCCAGTGTCAAGTAATTGACAATTCATCAAGTCAATGATATTTCACGCAAATATGTGTCAAGTCACCGTCGAAGTCATCAAGTCAAGTCATAGTCTAGTCAAAGTCATACTCCAAGTAAAGTGGTGGCAACTTTACTTGCAGCTTCTATGGAGTTTTGGAAACAACACGAAAAGAAACGTTTCACCATCATTATACCATTTTCCCACACTCACGCCTGTAATCCAGCACTTAACGAATAGAATGACACCAATTTTATGCACTAACACTGAAAATAACAAAAGTTTAGGAAAATAATACAATGCGGTGACACAATCTTTTTCGCTTTCCCGCCAAAAACTCGATGACAGACTTACACGCGGTTCCATGTTCAAACGTTAAAACGTCACCACCCCATCAACGTCACAGCTACTGGATATAATATTAACGTGAATTTATAGCTGATAGTCTGATAGCTGTATATTTATGCGGTCGATATATCTTTTTCCGCGTTGGTGGTCTTTATTCCAGCCGTAAAATGTTTTCGTAATATTTAGATTACATTTTGGTACTTTATAACCGGGTAGGTATATAAGAAACGACGACTGTTATTGGGGCCTTTGATTTTTCGAGGAGTTTACATTCAGTTCTTATAATAATTGCTTATGTACCTAGGTATGATACATTTTCTAATATGAATAAATTAATATTAAAAAAAAAAATTAAAAAAAAATTACGGAGCAAATTTGTTTATATCTGTTGCAATCAAGTTATGTGACCGCCTAGCCGATATCGAGTAGTAATAGTAGTATAGTACTTACATTCGAATATACTCGTACTAAGGATACGGGATTGTGGGCGCGCGCCGGCGCGGCGCCCCGCACCGCTCGCCTTACCACATCGCGGACCAACCTTCTTACGCTCGTATTACAGAACGATGCTCAGTCATCGATCGATGCTCAAACAGAGATTTCATTCATAAAGTGATCAATTAGCGAATGAAATATCTGCTTGAGCATCGATCGATAACTATACTCTCCATTGTCACGCGCCATACGTTTGATTAATTTAATATCTGAGGGAGTGGACATTTTCAACTGCAGCCTGTCGAACTTCATAGAAGTAGCTCTAAGGTCCGTATCACAGAACGATGATCAGTCATCGATCAGTGCTCAAGCAGAGATTTTATTCACTAATTGATCACTTTATGAATGAAATCTCTGCTTGAGCACCGATCGACGACTGAGCATTGTTCTGTAATACGGACCTTAGATAATATACAGAAATTAATAGTTTATCTTAACTGTAAATACATATCGTAATAATATATTTTTTATAAGTTGTAACATCGCATTGGATATTTGTCTGTAATGATGCTACAATTCTGTTGATGAATAAATAAATAAAAAAATAAATAGATACTGTGCACCTTAGATTGTACCTCTACAAGATATCCTTGACTACATTGGACGTATCATTGATATGGCTGTATAGGTACTAAATTTCTAGCCACCCTCCTACGGTCCACCCGCAAAAAGCAGTAACTGCTAACAGCTTCATAAAATTATTTACGGACTTACCTGCGCGTTTAACGAGTAGCCCTAAAGTGGGAAGTATTTTTATGTCGCGTTTACGATTTGCTTTCAGCCGGGTTATGGGTGCGTAAGTCATTCGCGCGTTCGGGAGACTTCGGCAAAATTTAGCTTTTTTATTCCTAATTAAATATTTTATTTTTTTTTGAAAATAAATTTGGTTGTGTAAAGTTTTTTAGTAATTTGTTAGAGAGCTGCATAGAATGTAGGTACAAATAGCTGCTGCTGACGTTATAATCCTGTTTGTCACCTCGTGGGGTAGGTAATAGATACAAATTCCTAAGTTTCCGGACTGAAAATGCCACCGGTCTATAAACGAAAAAAAGTCCCGCTATCAAAACTTTTTTTATATAATTATTGAAAAAACAAACCAATAATACGGGAGTTTTGGCGGGAAAGCGAATTTACACCACTTTACTAGGAGTATGACTTTGACTATGACTTGGTTTGATGACTTCGACTGTGACTTGACACATATTTGCGTGAAATATCGATAACTTGATACATTATCAATTACTTGACACTGGCTAAATAAACAAAAGTGTGGAGCCAAAATAAAAAAAAAAAACAATAATAGGTACTAATAATATTTTAGTTATGTTCATTCATTTACAAACGGAAAAAATGCATGTAAGGATAAAACTTTTTTACTTTTTAATAATATACTCTATTGCTTTAATTGCCTTCTTCTGATACACAAACCAGTGAAGCACAAAAAAAAATCAAATCCGTATGTACAAAATACGAAAATACTTTTTCCCCAAAACCCATACAGCCTTAAAACGGGTATGTCTCGGATTAGTTACTTCAGCTTTTGTCCTTTTTTTGCTACTGGAATATTTAGCTGGATCGAAAGAGACAAAAGATGGTGTAACTAGTCTAAAGCTAGTTCGTGTTTATTAATAAGGCTGATAAGGTATAATTGCACGCGACGGAAAATTGTCGCGGTATTATAAACGATAAACTTTAGGCTTTATTTTGGGGGTTGGGATAAAAAATTAAACGAGACCGTTTACTTTCCACTTCCTTTATATACAGTACAGTTAAGCAATAGATAAATGCCTTAAAAATAATTAACATTTAGCCTACGTTTACCATTTAAGATAACACTCGGTTGAGGCAAACATTCACTTTTATACCACAGTAGGGAAATTTTCATATAAATAGATACATTTGCTATATTTTTTTCATTCTACTAGCCCACTAATAATCAGCTAGCCAATCACGTAACTTAATTTAAACCAATAGAAACACATTTGTATGGATTTAACAATTTCAATACGCAGTTTATGTGTATTAGTTACTATGGCAAATTTCAAAATTAGATATATTTCTCTTTGTTGCATTGATCGACGCATAATTCTGACAAAAACAGCATTAAAAGGAATGTGCAATCGTTTATATTCGGTAGCGTGGTTAGAAAAATATTATTTATTATGGAAATTAACAATTGCATTCGTAATTATCTAGGCGAACACGTAACTTGATTTCAACCAATAGAAACACAAATTTATATGGATTTGACAGTTTCAACCAATAGAAACACTAATTTATATGGATTTGACAGTTTCAACCAATAGAAACACCAATTTATATGGATTTGACAGTTTCAACCAATAGAAACACCAATTTATATGGATTTGACAGTTTCAACCAATAGAAACACCAATTTATATGGATTTGACAGTTTCAACCAATAGAAAAACCAATTTATATGGATTTGACAGTTTCAATACGCAGTTCATGCGCATAGTTACTATGGAAATTTTAAAATTAGGAATGAACCGGATAATAAACTGTACGAAATCACGAGTAAAGTAGGAAGCAACATTATTATACGATTATTCATAACATTCGATTCCCAACCAGGACAAACATGTGTGATGAGCATCGATGTTTGTTCTGTGTCTGGGTGTTATATTGTATTCTATGTATGTATTTACAAACAATAAGTATTGTATCAGTTATCTGGTTACCATAGTACAAGCTGTGCTTAGTTTGGAGCTAGATGGCGCTGTGTGAAATGTCCACAGATATTTATTTATTTATTCTACTTTTTCTCTAATCGTTATTCATAATATACATTCTCTTGTTTCATGTAAATATGTACCTATAACGAAAAATAAAATTTGAAGCGTCCAATTTCAGTTCAAAGTTATTGTGATGGAACTTGTTTTTTTGGGGTGATAAAAATGTATCTATCTATATGTCTAACATAAAAGTGTGGAAGGGATTTTCGTACAAAAATATCTTCTTCTTTGCACTCAAATGCAGAGCCCGAAATATGATACAGAAGCCCTAACAATACAGTATTACGAGATAAAACGTTTCTAAGTGAAAGATAAATAATATAGCTATATAATAATAAGATAAAACCATTTAAACATGGATAACTCCATATATGAAAAATAAAAAGAAAATAAAAATGAAATAGAGAAAATGAAAATAAAGATGAAACGTCTCGATCTCTAAAACTCTCACAAAAACTATAAATATTAATAAATACGCTGCAGCATTTACGTTTCTTTTCAACCAATTATTGCTTTAATGATAACACAGGCTTATTATGCGTAATATACAAAGAAATAATAAAAATAAGTTAAGAAGTAACACACAATTGCAAAAGTCGTAATTTTAATTAACATAGTTGCTGTAAAATTATTGTTTATTAAACACTTTACATAATATTTACATGAATTGGATATTAAACCTGCTTCGCCCTAATTCATCGGTATTATTAAGGTTTGATTCATTTGCAAAAATTACAGTACAAAAACATTTAAAAATATACGCTTACAAAATATTACTAGCACACTTTTATATCAATTCATTACTATCTAACAATTTATAATACAAGATTGGTGTATGTATACATTTACAGACTTATTAATAAACACGAACTAGCTTTAGATTAGTTACACCATCTTTTGTCTCTTTCGATCCAGCTAAATATTCCAGTAGCAAAAAAAGGACAAAAGCTGTAGTAACTAATCCGAGACTAATACCCGTTTATTAATAAGGCTGTTAATGTTTCGTTGAACATCATGTTCATAAATCATTTCATGTCCAACATTTATTACATTTTTTATATTGTTACATATTTGCACAATATGTATTAGTTAAATAAAATAAAGCAATTTGACATTTACATTCGACTTGACGTCATCACGAAGGTAAATGTCAAATGACTTCAAACATTCAAAACAATTGCCATGTTTTTTTTTTAAGATTTGGCTCCACACTTTTGTGTATTTAGCCAGTGTCAAGTTATTGATAATTAATCAAGTTATCGATATTTCACGCAAATATGTGTCAAGTCACAAGTCGAAGTCATCAAGTCAAGTCATAGTCAAGTCAGTCTAGTCAAAGTCATAGTAAAGTGGTGGCAACTTGAAGCTTCTATGGAGTTTTGGAAACAACACGAAAAGAAACGTTTCACCATCATTTTACCATTTTCCCACACTCACGCCTGTAATCCAGCACTTAACGAATAAAATGCCACCAATTTTATGCACTAACACTGAAAATAACACAAGTTTTGGAAAATAATACGATGCGGTGACGCAATCTTTTTCGCTTTCCCGCCAAAAAACCCCAATTGCCGTGTTGCGATACAGACGTAAACCATAACTTTTTTGCATTGACTTACTTTTGACTTATAAAACGTATTTAACCAATGACTCGCGCGACGATTCGCATATGCATTTAGTGGTAAATAGAGTAGGACTTTGTTGTGACAATCCTATCAAGTACGACACAAAAAGTAGAGTGAGGATCAAAATTATTCAGGACGCGCCCCGCGGTTTCACCCGCAGATAGAAAGTATTTTATTTGCTCATCCCACGGGAAAATTTAACTGTTCCGGGATAAAATGTAACCTATATGTTAATCCAGTGTATAAGCTATTTTGGTACCGAATTTAATCCAAATCCATTCAACCGTTTGAGCGTGAAGGCGTAACAAACATACACGCATACACATAAACACACATGCAAACTTTCGCCTTTATATTATTAGTGTGATAGTAATACATACTTTAAAAGTGTTCTGCATACATTCGAGTATTGTTTCAAGGGCGGTCGTAAGTACAATGTGGTACGCCTACTCAAAAGTCCACACGGCGAACTGTTTGCCTTTACTGAAATAGACTATTTTGGCCCCCTATTTTTAAGCACGGCAAATAAGGATAAAACAAAAGAGCCATATAAATACTGTGCTATGGAAAACTCGATCTTTTTCCTGTACCGAAACGAGTTACTGAAACTGAATCGAACATAAATGTTGAAATACATTACATAAATATTAACATAAATCGGGGAGATCTAAACCAGACCATAAAAGTCGGGTTTAAGAAAATAATTATAACAAAGAAACTGACACAATAACAGCCTTATTAATAAACACGAACTAGCTTTAGACTAGTTACACCATCTTTTGTCTCGTTCGAACCAGCTAAATATTCCAGTAGCAAAAAAGGTCAAAGCTGAAGTAACTAATCCGAGACTAATACCCGTTTATTAATAAGGCTGTAAGACAATAACACAAGAGGAATCGTGTACTTAAATCTAAAATAAATACTTATTTAATGCATGGAACACAAAACTAATCCATGTTATTGGTAACTTACAAATTAATAGGGAACTTTGAAAGAAAAGTGAAAACCTAGAAGTCGTAATTACAAATCTTATACGAGTACATAGCTTGAATACGTCGGCTAATATAGGTAAAGCTAATAAGTAATTACACAAGCTAATTTAGAATTGGATCCAGTACAGTACGGTTTATCAACCCACAACTTGGTGACGGCAAATTGATTAGAAACTTTAAATAGAAACGCAAACTATCATATTTTATATGAAATGTGAAAACTATAAATTTTTTAGAGAATTAATGCCCTGTTTTTCCTGAATTCAGCGAGTTTATATTGCGCCTTCAGCAACAACAACAAAAAATCTGATATGACCATACATTTACTACACTAGTTGGCTTCGTAAGGTAAATTAAATGAACCCTCTTCCTTATTCTCAATTACGTGGCAAATAAAACACTACAGAACCGATAACAAAAATTACTTATTATAGGCTATTTGCCATAGTTGAAAATGAAAGCAATCATTTCATATTATGTTCACATTTCACAATTGAAGGGGTGAGAACAAAAAGGATTTATCTGATTTTTTTCTCAAAATGACTTATGGGTATCGTTGGATTCAGCGTGAAATTATCTTCAATAATACATTCTCAAAATACAGAAATGAGGCTTAAATCTCGAGATTTTGAGTCTAAAGTCTACAGTTCGCTTAGCATATAAACACTATTATATTTATTTTATTATATTATATTTTTACAGTAATTGTATGAATTAGTACTATATTTAGTAATTAAAAATGGAATTAAAACATTTTCAAGCAACTAAAACTTACATAAACCTTTTCTATTACCTTATAAGCACTCTACATTAAAATGACGACGTTGACGTTTAAAGTCAATTTTCTCGAAACTGTCAATTTGTCAGTTAAATCCTTTTTATTCTCAACCCTTCAATTGTCTTCGTGACAAATGCAACCATTGAACCCACAGCGGGTTAAAAATAATACGCAAGTTTTTTAACCCTATCTAACCCTACCATGGGGTTTAACAGCCGGGCTTCTGAAATCTATTGTCAATAATAACTTTGTTTTGAATCTCATCTAATCGTTAGGATCAGCCATACATTATGCCTTCAAATATTTTCTACAACTATATCTCAGGTATCTATTTATATTTCAAAACCGCTCCGATTGCTAGGCGCTCTAAGCGATAAACAACTAAGGTCCGTATTACAGAACGATGCTCAGTCATCGATCGGCGCTCGAGCAAAGATATCATTCATAAAGTGATCTATTAGTGAATGAAATCTCTGCTTGAGCACCGATCGATGACTGAGCATCGTTCTGTAATACGGACCTTAGTTAGTAATTTTTCTTTACCATTTGTTTTGTTTCGCTCATCAGATTAGTTGTTACCGTGTTTTGTTTTACTAATAAATACTATTGTTGTGCGTTAATATTTAAACTTTCAAGTCTTACATAATATTTTAATTTATGTAAGGTGCTTAAATTAAATGATAACTTTAATGGTATGCTTGTGTTACAAATGAGTTGTGTAATCAATTAATGAATATAACGTATTAATTATGAAATTAATGAATTGAGTTTTTTTTATTACTGAATAATGTGGTTATTATTATTGTTATTATATATTTTTATTATCCAGCCATTGAAAAATCGCACCCTAATCAATCAAATTTGTAATATAGTTTTATTTAAAGTTTCCTTTTTTAAACTTTCTGTTATTCGTTCAATTATGTTTTTTTTTCTCATCGTAATTGTCGTGGAATTTAGCTTGTATAATTTTGTATAATAGATGTATCGGTGTACACGGTGTTTCATGATCATATAAATAAATAAATAAATATTTGTAGAATTTCGAATATACAATTCGATATTTTCTTTTCGTAATTAGAACAGTAACAACAAATTGTAAATGGCCAATAATTATTGTATCTTATTACGCCTCTTAATTCCCTTTTGCTAACGTAGACCACTAAGTTTAATTTACTAATAAATCAAAGTGATGTACAATTTCGTATTTCACAGTACAATTAAGACTACGCTTTCCCATTTCTAGGCTAAAATCCTCCAATTCTTTATTTACATTAACATTTTGGCAGTGACCAGCTGGTCTCTCTTCATATATACATTCCATATCCAATGTACAAATCTAATATTTAAATTAAAAATACCTACATCTAGAAATAAATTATTTGAAGAATAAAATGGCATTACATAAAGCTTAGTTACGACGTCAGGAATTTAAAAATAAATATTAAATATATTCCGATTCGTTATGAACTCGAATTAAATACGAATTAAAATGTCAAGAAGTGTGATGTTATTATTGAGAATCATTACACGAATAATTAAAATTAAAGTTTAATCCCATTAAACATTTTAAATACATATATCAACATTTTGTAAATACGTTACGTTGAAATGAGTAATGTTATCAACAAACGTTGTTGGCGTTTATCATTATGCGAAGTGCGTGTTTTTTTGTTAATAATAAAACTATTCTAATTTTTCTGTCAAATTATGTTGAATAACTCAGAAAAATGGTTGAAAGGTTTAGTTCTTGAGCATAAGAATAGGAATATTTCAACCCATAACGACATTTTGTTTTAATTTGAAACGAGTTATCTAGCTAAGATTACGTTGTTGAAAGTGGTCCAGAACTTCAACTTCAATTACTTTTTAAGCTAATAATATAATAGACATGACTAAAAGGTTGAAATTTTATTTTTTCAACACGACAATATCAAACGTAACAACACAGCGTCAGTCTGATCTGTAAAGCGCATTAATGAAAGTTTTTTCCATGTGATTATACTTGCTTTTGATATTATATGTAGTATAACTTATGTGATTTTTTTTGGTTACTTGATAAGAGTTATCAACACTTTTATATCAAAACGATAATATATTTTTAGTTAATTTAATTTTAGAGGCGAAAGCTAAACTAATTCTTTACCTTTGTAGCGTCACCAGCACTTGGTGACGGTTGACAAACAAATTCATCAACAACCGAAGACGGTAGATAAGTTAAATCATCAGTTATTCTAAGAGACGGTTGACAAGATATATCACCACCATTCGAAGACTGTTGACAAGTCATATAATCAACATTCGATGATGGTTGACAAGTCTTATCATCAACACTCGAAGCCGGTTGACAAGTCTTATCATCAACACTCAAAGACGGTTGGCAAGTTAAATCCGTAACTCGTTCCAGTTGTACATAACACTGTGCCTGTGTAACCTGATATCAGGGTCGCGCGTCGTTTGAAGATTCCACATCGCTGGAGCTGGTTGAAATCGACTTTTTCGGTTTGTATTCTGTTATAACTACTGTCACACCGCTTACGGTTACCTGGGGAAGAAATTGTGGGTTTGAGAATCTTTATTAAATTAGTGTTGGTTAAAAGTTTGCATCACCATTTTGCTAAGTATACTATATTACATATTCTTTTTGGCGGTACCCAGTATCATGTCACACTGGAGTCACAGGACATTGACTAGGTAGTGGACTATCTGAGATTATTCAATTCCGTAAGGTCCAATATACTCGTTTCTACGCTCGAAAATAGTTATTGTGTAATACCTATAAAATAGTGATAAAAACCAAAGAAGCTATAAATAATTATCAGATCGGATTCTCTATTCTGTACACATTGATAATTTTTCTTTTGTAAAGTAAATCTTTCTAGATTCCTCCTTTCTAAATACTTACTATGTTTTTCTCTTTTTACTTTCCTTTACGTTTTATTTTCCATCCCTAAGAACCTCTCTAGCCTGTCCTCTTACTTCTCTAGTAACCTCTCTAGCCTGTCCTCTTACTTCTCTAGGAACCTCTCTAGCCTGTCTTTTTACTTCTCTAGGAACCTTTCTAGCCTGTCCTCTTACATCTCAGCTTGTTCTATTACACCTTTAGTCCTTTTCTTGCTTATTTCCTCAATTCTTACTACTTTAACCTGTCTCATAAACTCTCCGTAGTCTGTCCTTTTTGTCTAACATGTCCTTTTTGTCTAAATGTCCTTTTTGTCTAACATGTCCTTTTTGTCTAACATGTCCTTTTTGTCTAACATGTCCTTTTACCTCTCTGGATTCTTAACACTCTAGTTATATCTCTTACCTCTCTAGTTTGTCCTATTACCTCTTTAGTCTGTCCTCTTACCCATCTAGTCTATCGTCTTACCTCTGTGGTCTGTTAACTTACCTCTCTTGTCTGTGCAGAACTTCGGTCCACGTTTCTAAGTCGCGGCTGCCGTTTCTTTTTGAGTGAATTTGCAGAGCGTGGTCTTTTCTGCGAGCTAGTGGGTGCCGTGCCAGCCGCTTGGGCCGCCACCAGTGCTGGGTTAAGCCGCGGCTTACGGGTCGACGTGCCTGTTTATGGGTTAAGAAACTTAGACAGCTATAATTATTACGACGACTGATGCTATTATTTTGACCTTTAACGCAAGGGTGCTTAAGGTGTAAGTTTAGTATTTAAGGACAGCGTTATCCGTTTTAGAAGTAAAACTTCTTTACGCACGCTTGACTTGGGGAGTAAGCTGAATGAATGCGTAGCGAGGCTAACGAAAGTTGATTTACGTAAATTCCCATTGCCGACATGAAAAAATTAAAATTTGAATATTATGTTGGTATATCCGGTAAAATGATAATTTACAATTGTCAAGATGGCGACATTAACATTAAACAAAGCAAAAACAAAGTTATACCGGCCGATAGGTGGAGCTAAACTAAAGAAGATTTATTTAAGTCGCGTGGTCTTAAAGCACACTCGTTTTTTTTTTGTGTAGTCGTGTAGTAAAAAAGCAATATCTTTCCTAAGAACGTATAAAACTGGATCAATTTCATACAAAGCTGACAACACTCCACCCGAACTAAGAGTAATTTTTTATGAATATTTTTTGTATTTAGATGATGATAAAGAAAATTAATGGCTGTCCTGTGGAATGTCACAACAGAACTCTTATGTTGCTTTTCTGACTTGTTGTTGCAAGATTTCATCACGCAAGTTGAAGTTTAAGTGGAAGTAATTTTAAATTTTTGAAGTGAAAACTTCTTAGGCGCGTTTACTTTTTGAGTGAACAAAAATCATGGAACTCGCGTCATCTTCACCGAACGCTTTCCTTGAGCTATATGTTACAAGTTGCTTTGTTTTCACTTCTATCGGCAGTCCCCAGACTGCCCCCACATTTTTTTTGGGAGCTTTAACAATATCACTTGACTCAGAGCACTGACTGCGAGAGCATCGTACATTTATGGCTTACATTTCTCAAATGTACCTACCTACTTGGTTTCTATAAGTATTTGCACTAATTTAGATATATATGTGTAGCGTACAACAAAAATTTAAGAATTTACCTACCTACTAATTTCGTTTCAATTCCCGTTTCCGTTGTTCTCTCGAGATAGTCATCAGGTCATTGACTCCGAAACGTCATTACGCTGTCCAATCTAGGGATATGACAAAGAGTACGTACACCTACCTATAACTAGAACAGTGAAGTTGATATTACCTGCAAAAGTAGGTACTATATTTACCTATGTTAAATTTGAAAATTTGCATATTTGATTACTCAATTCTATTGTATAAATGTAACCATTTTATTAGAAATACTCTGAACAATGCGCACTTAGTCGAAAATTATGCAAAATAAGTGTATTTCAGAACTACAAAAGTATCTATGCGGTTAGTTATAGGTAGCTAAATAGAAAAAGGTCAACGGATACTAACCGACTAACTGTAGAACCACGTAAAAGCGGAAGTGGCTATCGATTGGTGAGCCTTTCAAACTCGGCCGGATAGCAACGATCAGCGCGCCAATAAATTGCAGCAAAGACGGAGTACGGAGAAATTATGAATTAATTTTATACAAGTTGCGCGCCAACAATGTCAAACAAAATAGAAAGAAAAGTGTCTATTGTTTACAATTCAACATGCCGTTTTTTAAAAGTAGGTACTAATGCTAAATTCATGGTAAATTTTAAGCGTTTAATACTGACGAACGAACCCTAAAATCCTGGAAATATTATGTTACTAGGCATGAACTTAGCGGAGAATTTAATGTTAGACTAGCACAAAAATCGATAAATCTGTCTGTGTCTCCCTCGCAACAAGTTTCGCAGACCAACTAATCTCTAATCAATATTTTTGTCCTGCTTTGGAGGTTATGTTCACGAAATTTATCAAAATGCAGAGGAGTCATGAAATTATTCTATAAAATGTATATCACCTGGTTTAGATTTTGGGACTGAAGTAGCTAATATAAATATATCTGAACCAGAATGACGATACGTGGCCTAAAAAATAGGTACTTGAGCATTTGGCAACAACTTGTAAAACAACTGCAAAGGGGTATTACATTACCAATTATTGGGTTATTTTACCTTTTCTGACGTCACACATAGAACATTTGAAGGCCTCTGCATTATTTCTGTACGTACAAACGCTGCAATCCCAATAATTCTCTTCAAGCACTTTGGACGGCCTCTTGGCTCTCCTAATGGCATTTTTCTTGTCCATTTTAAACTAAAACACGTTTGATTATTACCAACACACGTTTATCATGATACTTTTGAGTTTATACAACATTTTTTATGGCACCAACGTGATAAATTACGTACGAAAAACATTATTTTTGTTTTATTGTACACAAAAATGTACACTTTCCGCCATGACAGTTCGTCAATGCTCTGTCGGTAAAGCATAACAGGGTGGCGCCACTTTCTCCTGACCTGCTTTACTGACATTAATAAGTTTCATCCACTGCCAATAGATGGCACCTTTGGCGTTATAATTGGGACTCATCTCACTGAATATTGTGATGATGATATTCTGTGATCATGATATACATCTTCGATCTAATAAAAAAATCAGTACGTAACCTTCTTAATGATAATGGTTCCTTCCTTCGCTTTAAACGCGAGCATAAACTTAACCTCAATGAGAGTTGAGATCCAACAATCAAGTATAAGTAAGTACTTGTACTTACCTTATATTTTCTAAATATAGCATGCCTGATACCTAAGTCTCTACTTATATAAAGATTTTTAAATATTCTTCATTTATTTTACTAGCTGTTTTAGAAGGTCATCTACTATAACTAGGAGATAACTATTAATTACCTGCTCTACCAATAAAGGTCACAATAGGTAGCGGCATAACCATAATATTATATGTCAATGGCCTTAACATAATTCTAGAGGTTTATGATTCTTAAATAACTGCAGCAATTAACTAATTACATTACACAAAACATGAGAAAAATCCATCAAAAATATTTGTGAGAGATGTAAAAACATACCGTTCCAAGTTTCTAAAGGAAGTTGAAACCACACAAAAAAGTATTTACTCAAAGTCAAATCAAACAACTTTATTTTTCTAGACATAGGATTGGTTTTCGTTTGGAACGACGGTGAATTATAAAGGAGTTTTTATAATGGAGACTTGGTATAGGGATTCTTAGAAAAGTGAACCTTTTTTGCCGTTCTATGTGATGTTCTCTACCTGGATCATCGGTAAGTTTGTCGTTGTGAAATTACATGCCAAGATGTCATATGGGGTAGGTGTTAGAAGGATGATAATAATAATAATAATAACGCTCAACGATCACATACATAGATCCTGGATCCTAGCTAGGATTTCTTGTGTCTAGGGACCCAGGAACTACGAGGACCATGGTCCCACAGCACCCAGACTCAAAACAAGTGCCTATTTGCGCTTTTCTTCTGTGCATAATTACTTGTCCTGCCGCGGGAATCGAACCAACCCCCTCCGGGTTATGAGCCGTGAGCCGACCTGCTCAACTACCACACCAAAGAGGCTGTCTATCCTGAGACATCAACACAGTGAGATCAGGTTATGAAGAGTCATTTGCCCAGTAATTTCACTAGCTACAGTGCCCTTCAAACCGGAACACAGTAGTGCTTGCCAGGGTTGGATTTCGTAGTATAATTATATTATTTGTACCATTATTTCATAGTCTGTAGTATGTAGTATCGTAATGCCACTATACTACGCAAAAATACCATAAATTTATCTTCAGGTTGACCGACCTGTATTAACAGTGAACCCATTAACTTTTTAATATTTACCTTACAATATCGGGAATTTCTTACTTGATTTTCCTTAAGATTTCGTGAATATTTGTGATTAAAACGAAATATCACTAAGGATACACGCAAACACTAAAAAAAAACGCCGTTAATATCGATAATCGCAACATATTATACGATATTAAAAAAAACAGGAAACCTCAAACGTGGTATAATTTTGGACAAATAGTATAATTTTATTATCAACGTACAATATTTTTTTGAGGTCCTGAATCCAACCCTAGTGCTTGCACACTACTGCTTGGCGGCTGAATAACTGGCAAAGCGGTGGTACCTACCTAGACGAACTTTGCAGAAATGTCCTACCACCTAGTAGCGAAGAACGTACATGACGGCGGCTACGTCCAGTTATAAACTCTATGCGCAGCGGGCAGTACCGTAATTTACCCTATGGTGGCATTTAAATTTATTACAGTGGCAACATCGGCAACTATCATTGCTCCCCCAACCATCTGGCTATAAAAAGGGACCGCTTGGTGTACTACGGATCATTCTTGTTCCAGACACAGCCCGGTGCACTTGCTGAAGGCCTATAGTTATATAGGTTGCAACCTACTCAAACCCGTTTCTGCCCACATACATTTTTTAATGTATTATTTGACATTAAATAAATAAATAAATATAAAAAAATGATTGACGTAATTAGTCGACTTCCTACTTAAATAGTAAAAACTGGATAATTGATAAAATTTGTGCTAAATTCATTGCAAAAACACGTCACCGAAAATACCTAAAAATTGTGCGCTTGAAACTTGAAATTGCCTTTAATGATATAATAACTAATACTAAACACTACCTACTACAAAAAAAAAGAAATTAAAAATACTAATTTCTAACTTTAGCTAAGGTACGTTTTTGCTTCTTTATAAGGTTAATTCCCATACATTGTCTGCAACAATGCAAAATAGGACCACGCAGTGCTGAGGACCTGTAAAATAAAATTTTTATGAATATTCTGAACATGTGGTCTAAGTATAATAATAATAATATGTGAGGACATTTCACACAGCGCCATCTAGCCCCAAACTAAGTAAAGCTTGTACTATGGGAACTAGATAACTGATACAATACTTAGATACTTTTTTTTTAAATACTTACATAGAATAGAATATAACACCCAGACGTAGAACAAACACCTATGTTCATCACACAAATGTTTGTCCTAGGTGGGAATCGAACCCACAACCCATAGGTCAGAAGGCAGGGTTGCTACCAACTGAGCTATCGGGCCAGTCAGTATAGATCCTTGTGGCGGTCCATGATGTTTCAACTCCTCTTTAGAATAGGATAGGCCGTTTTGTTATAAAAACAAATACTTAACTGAAAAGTTTATATCTATGTCGATTATAAAGTAAGACCTTATCAAAAGCTTCATCTCTTCAAATCTTACCCTCATGAATGAATTTAAGCTGACGTCAGCAAAACCTGATGCTGTCAACTTGCACGGTTCTTGAGATCTGTGGAATAAAGTTTAAATAGAGTCATTTTTTGATCCCATTAAGAGCAAAATATTTATTCAATATTATATTTTATTATATTATATCGTGCCATTTGATTGAGCTGATAGCTCAGTAGATAGGTATAACTTAGTAACCCTGCCTTTTAACCTGTAAGTTGTAGGTTCGATTCCCACGCAGGACAAATATTTGTGTGATGAACATCGATGTCTGGGTGGTATATTGTATTCAATGTATGTATTTACAAACAAAAGTATTCAAATATTGTATCAGTTATCTGGTTCCCATAGTACAAGCTTGCATAGTTTTATGGCGCTGTGTGAAATGTCCACAAACATTTATTTATTCTTTTTTATTATAATATCATAAAGTAGGTCAATTATCGTTATATAAAACGTTTAAGTAGGTACATGTTTCGATCCAGTCTTCGTTTCATAAAAGTCACACATTCGTGTAGGTACTCATATTCTGCTAAAAAAACAAACGTAAAATTTTGCAAGTCAAAATAACGGCCATGGGGTTGATATCATATTATGCACTTCATAATTTTATATGCTTAGTACAATAACTTAACCTTAATCTGAATATAATATATAACTCAAAGGTGATTGACTGACTGACTGACTGACATAGTGATCTATCAGCCCAAACCACTGGACGGATCGGGCTGAAATTTGGCATGCAGGTACATGTTATGACGTAGGCATCCGTTAAGAAAAGATTTTTCGAAATTCCACCCTTAAAAGGGGGAAATGGGTGGTTGAATTATTTTCCCATAGGCCACGCTGCGGGCGAAGCTGCGGGCAGAAGCTCGTTATTTCATATAATGTTGACTTGTAAAAGTGCCAAATATACCCTATTTGCAATAAAATCCTTTGACTTTGACTGCGCTTTAGTAGACCACGCTATATAATTACCAGAATTGTCCCTCTGGTCTGTAGTACCTACCTAGTTTGCACCAAAAGCAATTTCTTTCCAATTTTCGGTTCAGCCATATACCACTTACTATTGTACACAGCGTTACTGACTTCCATGCTCTGTAAGAAATAATGTTTCATATAATTATTACGCAACGGACTGAATTTAAAATAGAAAAATTACAGTTTGGCATAGAGCAAAAAAAACTTACCGAAGTTGTCAATAAATCCGCAAAGAAGCATAAGAAGAAAACTTGTACCAAACTCATGAACAAAAAACTTAAGAAAGTCACTACAAAAGCCGCATCATCCACCATCTGTAACAGAAAACTCAAACATACAAGTATACATAGACCACTAAAATATGAGTGTATATACTAGGATGGGGAGTAGATAATTATGAAAAGTGAATAATCTGACCTACCAAACAGTGAAATGAGAAAACGCAAAATTATGCAGACCATGACACGTGATTAGAATACTGAGAGACTAAATAACGAAAGTACAAAAAATAGGATCATAATAAATAGGTAGGTACCAAAACTGTTTGATAATTACTGGAAAAATGAGGACCGGAGAAACATCAAGCGAATGACTAGCTCGACATGTCATTCTTTAAGATAAAAAAGAAAACTAGAAACTTACGGTAACGTTGAACCCTGTGAGACAGATTATCAAAGAACTTGATAAAAAATTGAGTAAAGTAGACTTTGAATAGATGATTTCCAAAATGTTGGCTGATCTGTGAACAATTTGATAAAATACCATACAATATTTTCCCACAATTAAAATAAACTTACTACCAAGCAATTGTATGAAAATTCTTAAAAATAGTAAACATATATCATGGCGTATATTATATCTTACTCTATCAAGTCTTGATGCCATTTTATCAACTCCTTGAAGCTGTTTCGAAACTCTTGGTCTTCAATGAACTTCTTATTAGAGTTATTGTCACTGGGGATTATATTTTCAAGATCATGCTGAAGAAGTCGAAATTGGATTCGGATATAAGTGCAGCAGGTGAAGAAGAAATAATCAGCTGAACAAATGTCCAAGGAAACAACGCATTCTGAAAGAGAAAAGAGAAAATTAGAATTAAATTATTCAAAAGAATTTTTGAGAAATCTATTTAAATAGACTGCTAGATATGCTGGCTTAGACTGTCTATACTGACGTAATATAATTGATGGCTTGATATCTAGATAAACATACCTGCCCAAAACAGGTGAAAATACACAAACGGATAAATTTTAATTTGAAACGGGTCGAATGGGTACAAAACCAAAAATGGTAGTTCCAATTCAACCTCTTTCGTCTTATAATATGTTACTGCTGTAATTAATAAAGGGCTCGTTGCAAAAGTTACAATCAAAGACACGTATAGTATGTTCAGCGTCATCAATGCAAAATGTAGGAACGCAAAGTCTTCCTTTATCATTTTGTCTTTCTCTTGAGATTGTTTTCTCTGTTTCTGTTTTATTTCCAGTTTCCTCAATGTGTCAATCAAATTTCGTGCATTGTTTCTGTTTGCGATCAGAAATATGCTCTTAAATTGTGCCAAAATGCTGACATTTATAGACGGAGCGCTGGATATGATTCCAGATGAATCTTTGCCCGTCACAGCGCTATCTACACACCAGGATATGCAACTCATAAGTCCAATATTTGCACAGAGGAAGTTCAAAATAAAAATGCATCTAGATTTAAAGTGATCTGAGGCTTTTGCATCCCTACTTCTAATGATGTCAATTCCAGCTAATCGAAATATAATCTCTAAATTCTTTAGAGTTCTGTCGAACAGTAAGGTTTCCTTTTCCATTTTAAATTCAAATCGATTTTATTTTGACTATGGCAGAAATCAAAGCTTTTGGCTGCACTGGCTAATCAGTGATTGGACGAGACTTTCGGCCAATAACGATGACTGCCTGAGTGTTTTGTAAATAATCTTGAGATTTTACAAATTATAGCAGATCAAACAGAGCGGTAAGTTCTCTATTATTAGCAGAGACTTCAAGAAGTTTAACAACTCCTAGACTTTAATGTATTTCAATAATATGGTTAGAAAGAAACAGAAATATATAAAAGTGAAAGGTGTTCGTTATTTACTAAAAGTTTAAGCTGTAGACTAGTTTTAATGAACGTCACTTCGTTACTAAGCAAATGCACGTTATCACATACCAGTCGTCACATCGGCATCGATATAAGAAAACAGTAATTATAATGTTGTATACGAAAATTAACCTGACGTTTGACGCAAAATAGAAGCAATCTAAAAATTTAATACGACTAAATATTTTAAATACGGTAGGTATAGTACGCTATTTATTATAATCCAAGTAATATTGATCTATATATAATAATAATAATAAGCATAAGCTAGGTATAAGCCATTTATAATAATTAAGTATGTATAGAAAGTTATATTAATAATGGATAGACTTTATACTTTAAAGTCAGTGGGTACTGTGGGGCAAGACTGTTATGGGCAGCCATACAACTGTTATGGGCAGCCATGCAACTTTTATGGGCAGCCATGACACTTAATGCCAGGCGAACGACTAGCTCGTCAAAAAGCGAGGAAAAAAATTTAATTATTTATTAAAAAATTAATAAATATTTCGATCTCAAATTATTAATTATCTTAATAGTTTATAAAAAAATCCTTTTAAAACTAACTTATACTAAAAATTATTATTCAGCGAGGTACCAAACTGCAACAATTTCACTACGTGGAAAATTAAACATTTAATTACTGGAATATCTTATATTAAACCTTCGGTGGGAAGTTAACACCTAAGTTCTAATTACTTAATAGCGTGCAATTATTTCATAAACATATATTCTAATGTATGTAAACCACTCTCTACCTTACGCTATCCACTCTACCTCAGATTGAAAGAATAATGTTAACATTCAGAACTAAAAAGTGACGCCAAAAGAATATGAAATCGCAAAAAAATGGTCATGATTGTTATATTGTTTTTGTATAATGGTTAAAGGTTCTATTTACGTTAAATCACATATCTTCCGGCACTTTTTCTTTTTGTGATCCGATGGGGCTTCCACTTTTTAATGATTTAAAACCTTTTTGGTAAGTACTTAACGAAAGAGTTGTGATCACACCAAAAATCAATGTCAATGACCGTTTGTGTAACTTATAAATTTAGTATTGGTTTTTTTTTTGGTTTTTTGGCGAGAAAACGAAAAAGATCGTGTCACCGCATTGTATTATTTTCCAAAACTTGTGTTATTTTCAGTGTTAGTGCATAAAATTGGTGGCATTTTATTCGTTAAGTGCTGGATTACAGGCGTGAGTGTGGGAAAGTGGTATAATGATGGTGAAACGTTTCTTTTCGTGTTGTTTCCAAAACTCCACAGAAACTTCTGGGAAAGTCGCCACCACTTTACTAGGAGTATGACTTGACTAGACTACACTATGACTTGACTTGATGACTTCGACTGTGAGTTGACACATATTTGCGTGAAATATCGTTAACTTGATAAATTATTAATTATTTGACACTGGCTAGATACACAAAAGTGTGGAGCCATACAGAAAAAAAAATGTAGTATTCTTTTGTTTTGTTTCGGTGTTAATTCATAGCTGTCCTTACATTTATTACCCACACGTACCAAAACTTCTTCAATCAAAAAATCTTCGTTTAATGTGCCATTCTACGAGACATTGGCAAAATTGTGGTAACCTCTCCACAAAGGTTGAAAAAGAGTTGAATTTGATAGTGTATAAAGAGGCATGTATAGCCCGTGTGTAAGACTGAATACCATACCTGACCAGAACTGATGCATATATACAAACGGCCACACCGTTATTTGAAATGGGTCAAACGGGTACAGAATCAAAAATGGCAGAATCAATACAACTTCTCCCGTTTGATAATACTTTACAACAATTATCACTATGGGACTCATCGTAAAGGTAAGTATAAGTATCACATACAATATGTTGATTGTGTTTAGAACAACGTTAAGAAACTTCCTCTCTTCTTTCATTATGCCATCCTTTTCTACAGACTGCTTTCGTTTTTTTGCTTCATAACTCCTCAGGTTGTCTATTAAGCGATTGATGTGTTTCTCGTTTATGATTAGAAATAGGCCTTTGAAATTTGCCATAGTGCTGAGGAATATGCAAGGGGCAATGTAAGTCAGACCCAGGAAGTCTTTTCCAGTTTTCACGCCGTCTATGAACCAGTATATACCACCTGCTAAATCAATATTGAGCCAGAAAAAGTTTATGATGTATATTATTCGAGATTTTAAGCGGTTTTTAGGTGTTTGTTCTCCAATTTTGATGTTTATTCCGGCAAAAATGAATAGGAATTGTATTTTACGTATTGTCTTGTCAAAGTAAAAACCTCCCCCGTCTTCCATTTTCTTTTAGGGATAATTTCTAAGACTAATGTATAGGTTAACAATATTTTCAGATCGTCAATTGTCTTGAAGTTGCTTTTCCGAGTCAATTAAATTACTTTTTTCTACATCCATACATTTTATACGATTTCTTTAATTGCAAGCCAGTGAATGTTTTATGTTTATTTTAATGACGCTATTAATGTGTCAAAAATAATGCGATTTCTTTAATTTTCCTACAATTATCTAAAGTATGGAAATTGATATGCATATATTATTAGAATTGTCAAAATAAAAACAACTAAGAAATGTAACTTAATATTTTTGTAACCATTTTTGTGTCCAAACCAATTTTTAGTAGGTAGGTAACTAGATATAGTACTAATAATAGCACCCAACGATCACATACATAGATTCTGGACCCTAACTAGGATTCCCTGTGTCTAGGGGACTAGGAGCTACAACAATACCCAGACATAACAAAGCATAAACAATAAAAATAAATAATAGCTACATTATGATTAAATATGCAATTAATCAAATTATAATCTAAATACTCTTTCCTAAAAAAATCTAAGAGATTACCACCACTTAAAATGATTAAAATTATGTATATATAGCCATTAGGTAGTATTTAACCTATGAATTCTAAGTACTTACTTAGAAACCGAGAGATATTTAATATATACTTTAAGGTAAATGTTGTTTTAATTATAATCAAACCAAGGACGCAACGTCCAAGATGGGTTTTCCTTATTTTCCTCGCATACTTAATCGTATGTCATGTCTATATATAGTTCGCTCTATGTACTTGTCAGAAGCAACTGTAGCGTTTCACTATTTTCCTTAATGCACCTAGAACACACATTAATTATATTTTAATTATTGATTAATTAATGTTGTAGAATATTTTTGTTAGAGGTCATATATAAAAAAAAATTTTAAGTATTTTTCTTTACGCACACTTCGAAGCGAACTGATGTTGAAAATTTTTGGTTAACGTAGATTGATGGATGGATTGATGGATTTTCAATATAACATATTAAATAAATTGTACTATTATGTTGGTATGTCCGGTAAAATGTCAATTTACAATTGTCAAGATGGCGACATTAACATTAAACAAAGAAAAAATAAAGTTATACCGGCCGATAGATAGAGCTAAACTAAAGCATCCTTATTATTCCTTATTAATTAAAACGAACTAGCTTTAGACAAGTTACACCATATTTTGTCTCTTTCAATCCAGGTAAATATTTCTGTAGCAAAAAAAGGACAAAAGGTGATGTAACTAATCCGAGACTAATACCCGTTTATTAATATAAGGCTGAAGAAGTTTTACTTCAGTCGTGTGGTTAGAGCACACCCGTTTATTTGTATTTATAAGCAACGGTTACCTAAAACTAACCACTTTAAATGATTTGCGTCAAAAAATTATGTTCTTTTTTTATTTTTTTAATGACAGAATGCAATACCTACACAATTACACATATAATAGAGTGATACCTACGTATCCTATTTAGTGAAGCACAGATGTGTATTCAGTAGAACGATAAACGCAGTCCCGTGTACTTGTTTTTCTGATTCCGGCAGCGATGTATCTTTCTGGGGATGAGCAATTTGGGGCCCTAAGTTTGAAAACCATTTACTATTTAAGAGCAGTTTCCCGATGTTTTTTTTTATCTCGTTAATCATATTTCACCTAAATTAAAACATAACAAGTGGTTAGCTATTATCGTAGAACTAAAGATAAAGATAAAGATCATTTATTGTAAAACATGGGTAAGTACATTATTTTTAAAATGCAGGTCGTAAAATTTTATAAAAGTAGCGCCATGGCCATGCATTAAAATAACAAACATATTGATGAGTTTAAATCATAGATTAGAGAAAAAAAAAATTAAATACATGCAGATTCATTAATTAATAAATAAATATGTAAGTAATGTCAGAAGAATTACATAATATAATTTAGGCAAGTACATAATTAAATTTTAAAAAGAAATTGATAATGTCACTATTATGATGTCATGCGTATTACAAATGGTTAAAAAAAGTGTACAATGGTCAATCAACTATTTATCTAGCAATTTATGTCCAAGAGACTTTACAATTTATGACAAGACTTTTTGTCATAGCTAATTAAAACTTGTCATTCAGAAAATCCTGTATTGAGTAATAGCATTTATCAATTAATAATGTTTTCAATGTTCTTTTAAACAGTACTGTGTTCATATCTTTTATATATTTAGGTATTTTATTATAAATAATAGGAGCCATGCATACACTTTTTCTTTTATCTCGGTTTATACCAGAAATCTTCATTAGGTTGTGCCCGCTTTTGCTTTTTAAACGGGCTAATGTTGGTCTTTACCGAGCTTTACAGCGTCACCGGCGGAACGTTTGCTTAGATTTATTGGAGTGACCTGATAGTGGACTTCGAAGACTTAACTTGAAACTTCACTCAACTCAACTATACGAGTTTGGACCCGTATGGTTAGTCGTGATAAGATTATTGTTTTACGACATCTACCCCATTTTGTATAGCGGCCATCCATCAAAACGACTAGTAAATAGAACAAGTACAAGTTTTTATTTAAAACAGTGTCACTCGGAACTCTAAAATATAAAGTTTCGCGTGACACTGCACTGCGCACATCATCCTGAGACATTAGCACAGCCTGGTAACAAGATTACTTGATTGTGAGATCAGATCATAAGGTCACAATTGCCCAGTAATTACACTAGCTACAGTGCCCTTCAAACCGGAACACAGAATAACTGGCAAAGCGGTGGTACCTAGACGAACTTTGCAGAAAAGTCCTACCACCTAGTAAGACAACAACAGCCTTATTAATAAACACGAACTAGCTTTAGACTAGTTACACCATGTTTTGTCTCTTTCGATCCAGCTAAATATTCCAGTAGCAAAAAAAGGACAAAAGCTGAAGTAACTAATTCGAGACTAATACCAGTTAATTAATAAGGCTGCAAGTGTATAGAATAGCCAATAACAAAGCTAAATGGTTGCTACGCAATAAATAAAAGCCAACCTAAGCACCCGCAGTTGAACGTTCCACCCTGTCCCACTTGTTGCTTTCTCTATCTGCGGCTGTTATTGTAGCCGTCCCAAATGTGCGAGCGAATATCCCAAAAGTTGCGAAGTCCCGAATGCAGACTAACTTTTAAAGATGTCGAATGTCAAAGTTTGAATTGTGGATGTTTCATTGTACTGTGGAAGTAAGTAAAGTGACTTGTTATTACAGAGTTTTTGACAGTACGATCTATGACCTATAGCATTTGCAATTCTTTTTTTTTTATGTTACGAAGTGACAATGAATTCAATTCATAATGAATGAAATGCAATGCAATATAGAAAGTAAGATAAAAAGAAAGATAAATATTTATTCAACACTCAAAAAATAATAGTAACAAGAATATTAATACAATTAAATATAAACAGCACCTAGTTAAGAATATATAATAAGACAAATAGAAGAGTAGATATAGCACGGAAGCAGTGGTGTCATACTCCTAGTAAAGTGGTAGCAACTTCACCAGAAGCTTCTATGGAGTTTTGGAAACAACACGAAAAGAAACGTTTCACCATCATTATGTACCACTTTCCCACACTCACGCCTGTAATCCAGCAGTTAACGAATAAAGCGCCACCAATTTTATGCACTAACACTGAAAATAACACAACTTTCCACCACCGGACAACCAGATGTACGAAAAAACGCCACCGTTACATGGTTAATACCCCACATGTGCGGACAAAGCGATTTGGTTCGACATTTATCATGCGAACAGCTAAAGAGTGGAACGCTTTACCGGCGTCCATATTTCCCGATAACTACAACCTGGGAGTCTTCAAATCGAGAGTGAACAGGTATCTTCTAGGCCAGCGTGTTACATCCTAGACCGCATCGTCACTTACCATCAGGTGCGATAGTGGTCAAACGCAAGCCTATCAAACAATAAAAAAAAAAAAAAAAAAAAAAACTTAAGTAATAATTTAGAATTCCGAGTTTCACTGTTCTGTTATGGGCGGCCGTGTCGCTTAACATCAGGTGAACGTCTAGCTCGTTACATCATTCACTAACATAAAAAAAAAGATTCGGAAAATTCTAAACTAAAAAATATTTATAAAACTTCTGCAGCCTTATTAATAAACGGGTATTAGTCTCGGATTAGTTACTTCAGCTTTTGTCCTTTTTTTGCTACTGGAATATTTAGCTGGATCGAAAGAGACAAAAGATGATGTAACTAGTCTAAAGCTAATCGTGTTTATTAATAAGGCTCCTGAGGTTTTATAATTATTATGTTTTTGTTTCACTTTCTAGGTTTGAGCGGCTCGTCTATTACGTATTCGTTCTAGTCTAATAAAATGCTGTTCATTTATCACCGGTCACAGCGTTCTTTTTCTAACGTTCACCGTTCTATCTCCGTTGAAGCTTTGATTTATGGGATGCAACTACGTCTTTTTGTACTGCAACAGGTTGTCGAGATTTTTCGCAGTTTGCTTTGGAAACGGTAAAATATGATAGCTGAAAAATTACTTCACATTGCTAAAATGCTGTAAAAAAAATCATATGACAGCCTCTAAATATAAATTGACAGCATCTGTGGTGTGGTGGTTGAGTCGGGTGGCTCATAACCCATAGATGGCGGGTCAACTCCCGCGACAGGACAAGTATTTGTGCGCGGAAAAAAATGTGCAAATACTTGTTCTGTGTTTGGGTGTCGTGGTACTCGTAGTTACTGGGTCCAAGATCTGTATGTGATCGGTGGACGTTATTCTTATTTATTATATTATTACGCACTTTATAATTTCACAGCTTAGAACAATAAGTAACTTTAAAGAATAGAGAACATGTGTTGAGCCTCCGGGTTATGAGCCGACCTGCTTACCCACCACACCACAGAGGACGCCAAAGTTAGGTATTACGGCAAACCCCCCCTATGAAAAGCGTCCAAAGCGGCGTTTTATGGGGGAAACCTGTGTTCAGCAGTAGACGTTTTCCAACTGCTACAAGTTCCATCAATTTTAAACTCTATGAGCATCAAATTAATCAACAGTGCTAAACTCGAATTCCTGACCACATGTCAAATTCCCGTAACACATGGTCTCAGCTGGACACTGGCATTTACGCACACATAAACATATCGTTTAGTACTTAGTTATACGTATGTGTAGTAAAAAGTATGGATGTGTGAGTAAAACGTGTCTCCGTACAAAGTTCCGTGTTTATGTGAAACTTGTTCGTGTTCGTGTGTCAGTGTGTGTGTGACGGTGACGTATTGAACAACCCCTGCTGTGCTTAGCGTAGCGTGCTCCCAGACAGAGCAGGGGTGTCACGAGTCTCTTTTTAAAGTAATACTTACGCACGCTTGACTTGGGGAGCATGCTGGCGAGGTGACCGGTTGAAAGCTGTTGGTTCACATAGATCTCCATTGTCAACATAGCAAAATTAAAAAATTCTAATATTATGTTCTTCTTTTTTTTTTACGTTTTGGGGAGCCAAAACGTAAAAAAAAAGAAGAACATAATAACATAAATATACAACATAATAACTAAATACACAATAGTGTGGAGACACTATTGTGTATTTAGCCAATGTCAAGTAATTGATAATTTATCAAGTTATTGATATTTCACGCAAATATGTGTCAAGTCACAGTCGAAGTCATCAAGTCAAGTCATAGTCAAGTCTAGTCAGTCATACTCCTAGTAAAGTGGTGGCAACTTTACTTGAAGCTTCTATAGAGTTTTGGAAACAACAGGGAAAGAAACGTTTCACCATCATTATACCATTTTCACACACTCACGCCTGTAATCCAGCACTTAACGAATAAAATGCCAACAATTTTATGCACTAACACTGAAAATAACACAAGTTTTGGAAAATAATACAATGCGGCGACGCAATCTTTTTCGCTTTCCCACTAAAACTATGTTCTTCTTTTCGTTTAATGGCTTGCTATCGCTTTTTAGCGATAATTATGCCAATGTCAAGTGAGGAATCTTTTACGGTTATGTCATGTCAAAGTCTTATTTTGTCAGTCAAAATGCCACAGTAAAATGATGGATATTTTACTGAAGGCTCTAGGAAGCCTTAAAGAGAAAACGAAAAGGTTGGTTTTAAAACTTGGAACCATTTGCCAACACTAGTGCACGTTCACGAACACTTAACGGATAATGATCCACCCTTATTACACATTTAATTAAAATAACACGGGTATTGGAAAAAAGTTCAAAATTCACAACCGCCATTTTCCTATTCTTATCAACGACCCCAATATTATGTTAGTATATCCGATAAAGTGACAATTTATAATTGTCAAGCTGGCGACATTAACATTTAACAAAGCAAAAACAAAGTTATATCGTCTGATAGATGCAGCTAAGCCAAAGTAATTTTACTAAAGAACGCTCGCTTTTTGCTTTTGTCGTATAAAGTCTTATAATGTAAGTAATTAATTGAATTTTTATATAATGTAATTTAAATACAGTGTGTGGTTCATGAATAAAGACAATACAATTATATATTGCGCGTTTTCACAACATTTATGTACCTGCTTAATAATATAATTAATTTATAATTTATGATTATAAACTAGCGGCTTGCTCCGGCTTCGCACGGGTATAATATATAGCTTGTTTTGATTAAAACCGATTCAGTAGTTTTGATTTATTCATTACTGCCCGTGGCCCGCACGCGTTAAATTTAGAGTAAAACAATTCTTAAAAATGTTATTGTGGGATATCCATAAGAGATACACATATACCATAGCGAAGTTTTCTGTAGAACTTTTTAATGTGTACAATACTTAGTACATTATTTTGATAAATATCGTAGGGTTCAGCCTGCGTTTGCAATGTAAGCGGAAAAAATGTAATTATATACGACATCACATTAGAAACCTCAAAAATAACAGTTTTCACTCAAACATGTCTCAACTATTTAATGGATGTTATTATACATATAGACCTTCCTCTTCAATCACACTATCTATTAAAAAAAAACCGCATCAAAATCCGTCGCGTAGTTTTAAAGATTTAAGCATACATAGGGACAGAGAAAGCGACTTTGTTTTATACTATGTAGTGATGAAGCAGTTTTTTTTCATTAATGCAGATATTAAGGTAGAAGGAGGAGAGGTTTTCCTCCAAAACGGGTCCCAAAGATTTTTTAAATTTTTCACAGGCATAGCGTTTACCCACTCTCGCGTCTTTATTTATAATCAACGGCCCATCATTACTGCTATTTTACATAAATATACCTAAAAACCTGTAGTTTTTTTTCTTTTTATTAATAATAATAACGACCAACGATCACATACATAGATCCTAGACCCTTACTAGGATTCTCTGTGTCTAGGGCCCCAGGAATTACGAGGACCATGGTCCCACAACACCTAGACACACCACAAGTACTTGCGATTTTTTTCTGTGCGGGTTATGAGCCGACCTACTTAAGCACCACACCACAGAGGCTGTAAAATCTATATACACAAAAGAAAGTCGTGTTAGTTACACTATTTATAACTCAAGAACGGCTGAACCGATTGAATGGAAATTGGTGGGGAGGTAACTTAGAACCAGGAGACGGACATAGGATAGTTTTAATCCCGTTCGACCGCGTTTTACTAATTCACCCGTGCGAAGCCGGGGGCGAGGCAATAAGTAATTAATATTAATAGGATGTATGTTACAAATTTTAAGACGTTCCGCGTTTTTTTTTTATGTTTTGGCTCCACACTTGTGTATTTAGCCAGTGTCAAGTAATTTATAATTTTTCAAGTTAATGATATTTACGCAAATATGTGTCAAGTCACAGTCGAAGTCATCAAGTCAAGTCATAGTCTAGTCAACGTCATACTCCTAGTAAAGTGGTGACAGCTTTACTTGAAGCTTCTATGGAGTTTTGGAAACAACACGAAAAAAAACGTTTCACCATCATTATACCACTTTCCCACACTCATGCCTGTAATCCAGCACTTAACGAATAAAATGCCACCAATTTTATGCACTAACACTGAAAATAATTCAAGTTTTGGAAAATAATACAATGCGGTGACGCGATCTTTTTCGTTTTCCCGCCAATACCCAATTCCGCGTTTTAAGAGTTCATCAATTTATAAATTACATAACAATTTTTTTGAGTTCAACTAAAACGTTTTACAGCAAAAAATTAAGGTTGCGGTAACCTTCACAACCTTCAAGTGACGAAACTATGACGTAAGCTATTTCGCTCGAACGTTGCAGGGTCACTCGATACACTTGAGTTATTTTAATTAATGTATGAAATGTTCTCGATGACGACGTTTTTGTGAAAGTCAGAACTTGTCTGGAAAAGGTTGTCTGGAAGAGATCGCTTTTTTTTCTTCAAACTTGTCTAGCTTTTGACCACGCTCTCACCTGATGGGAAGTGACGATGCAATCAAAGGTGTAGCATGCTAGCGATATTATTTTTTTCATGCTATTTTTATGGATAAGACCGCCCATTTTAAGTCTCATTTGCCCAGTAATTTCACTAGCTACAGTGCCTGTACTAGCTAGTGAAAATACTGGGCAAATAAGACTTTATGATCTGATCTCACAGTCGAGTAATCTTATTACCAGACTGTGCTGATGTCTCAGGATGATGTGCGCAGTTCAGTGTCGCGCGAAACTTTATGTTTTAGAGTTCCGAGTGACACTGTTCTGTTATGAGCGGCCGTGGCGCTTAACATCAGGTGGACGACTAGCTCGTCACGTCATTCAATAACATAAAAAAAATATATATAAAATGACAAAGGTGCTCAATGACAAATATTATACAGCAAGCCTATTAGTTACATTATGTGAGTTTGAAAAAGACGTTCATTTCCCACTACTGACGCAATCCAGCACAATTTACAACAGAAAAATCCGATCTGAAGCTTCGATTACAACTGTAAAGAAGCTACAAGAAACTTTACAATGATGTCTTTTATTTTATCAATAGTTATCTGCTGCTGTCCCTTTTTGAAGAAATTAATAAAACGTGTTATATACAAAATGAAATTAGTACATATAGTGTGATTCTAAATCCATAATAATAATAAATTTAATAATCTAAATATATATAACTCAAAGGTGACTGACTGATTGACTGACTCACATAGTGATCTGTCAACGCACAGCCCAAACCACTGGACGGATCGAGCTGAAATTTGGCATGCAGGTAGATGTTATGACGTAGGTATCCGCTAAGAAAGGATTTTTCGAAATTCCACCCTTAAGAGGGTGAAATGGGTGGTTGAATTATTTTCCCATAGTCCACGCCGCGGGCGAAGCTGCGGGCAGAAGCTCGTAATCTTATAAACGACTGGCCCGATAGTTCAGTTGGTAGTATCCCTGCCTTCTGAACTGCAGGTTGTGGGTTCGACTCCCACCCAGGACAATCATTTGTGTGATGAGCATCGATTTCATCATCATTTGAATTTGAATTTATTTATTTATTTTAATTAAACTAGTATGTGACAACCCTACTAAACCAGCTCTCACACCCCTTGCATGTCTCACACACGCCCCCTGCCTCGTCTGCAAGTGAACACACACATGCAATTTTGACATGCTATAAATTAAAAGAACCTGTTTAAATGGGGTAGTTTTTATAATACCAAACCTTAAAAATTTCGTCATGAAACAAACTTTATTTCTAGGGGAATAGAGATGATAGTGCACTCGATATTTTTAGACTATGATTATTTATGTAGACCTTATGATTTACAAGGAAAAGAACATGATGCTTTTGTTTTTTATTGGCTTCTCATAGTTGCAGCGTAGTTTACGTAGGCAAGACATTCCTTAGTCTTCAAAATTTATTATTACAATTTAGTTTCAAAATTTTGAACCAAAACTTCTTTACGCACGCTTAGCTTGGGGAGTAAGTTGGTGAATGCGTAACGGAAGTTAAAATTTGTTGGTAACGTAGATCTCCATTGTCAATATAAAAAGTCAAAATTACTTAAATTTTGTAATGTCCTGGAAAATGACAATTTATAATAGTCAAGGTGGCGACATTAGCATTAAACAAATCAATAACAAAGCTACACCGGCCGATAGATGGAGCTAAAGAAGTTTTACTTCAGTCGTATGGTCTAGCCGTGTGGTAAAGCACACTCGTTTTTTTTTCTGATAATACTTGTACTGCGGGAATCTAACCCGCCATCTCCAGGCTACGAGCCGACCTGCTCAACCACACCACAGAGGCTGTCAAATCAGAGAGTAATACAAACGCACATATTACAACATTCAACGCAACAGCTCGATCACTTAAATAGATGCGATGTATTATTTATTCTGTGTATACACCAAATTTTTCAAATAACAAGAAGTCAGAAAGGTCGGAAATTCGGTTCATACAAAAAGAATCTCCCATTGATTTTTTTTGGTAGCAGTGAGGTGGCATGCTGTGCGCATTCTTTTGGTTATGTCTCCATTTCATGGAATTTTGTGAGGTGACACCATGACTAGACGATTATTAGATCGCTGTATAACCATTATAGAGAGTGAAGCCACACATAATACAGCTGGAGAATACAGCTGGGTTGGGCAGCATTTAGGAAACTTCGTCGTGTCTTTTCATCGCCCATACCGCAATGTCTTAAGACGAAAGTCTTTAACCAGTGCGTCCTACCAGTCATGACCTACGGAGCCGAAACGTGGACGCTCACGGTAGGACTGGTTCACAAATTTAAGGTCGCTCAGCGAGCTATGGAGAGAGCTATGCTTGGTGTATCTCTGCGGGATCGAATCCGAAACGAAGTCATTCGCCAGAGAACTAAAGTTACTGACATAGCTCAACAAATTAGCAAGCTGAAGTGGCAGTAGGCTGGTCATATCTGCCGAAGAACTGATAACCGTTGGGGTAGACGTGTTCTGGAGTGGAGACCGCGAATCGGCAGACGTAGTGTAGGACGCCCTGCGGCAAGATGGAGCGATGACATACGCAAGGTAGCTGGTAGCAACTGGAAGAGTAGAGCCAAAGACCGGGCTCAGTGGCGTGCATTGGGAGAGGCTTATGTCCAGCAGTGGACTAATATAGGCTGATGATGATGATGATGATGATATGTATTACTTCTACCCACGGCTTCACCCGCGTGGCCTATAGGCAACGAAGAACATTTTTCATAGATAATTCAACCTCTCATTTCACCCTCGTATTGTGAAGATGACGAGTACCTATAAGACGTTCGTAATGCCACAAATGTGTTCCGACTGAAAATCAGTTATTAAGGTCTTAGGACCTTAATAGTACCTATGCTGAGTCGGAGCCCATTCGTGACAACATGTAGCATTGTTTTTTTTAGGTTTTGGCTCCACACTCTTGTGTATTTAGCCAGTGTCAAGTAATTAATAATTTATCAAGTTTATGATATTTCACGTAAATATATGTCAAGTCACAGTCGAAGTCATAGTCTAGTCAAAGTCATACTCCTAGTAAAGTCGTGGCAACTTTACTTGAAGCTTCTATGGAGTTTAGGAAACAACCCGAAAAGAAACGTTTCACCATCCATATATATATATATATAGACCCTTTTCCCACACTCACGCCTGTAATCCAGCACTTAACGAATAGAATGCCACTAATTTTATGCACTAACACTGAAAATAACACAAGTTTTGGAAAATAATACAATGCGGTGACGCAATCTTTTTCGCTTTCCCGCCAAAACTCCTCTAGCATTGTTTTAGACTAAACTGCGTATAGAAACTGTCAAATTATTGATTCTATCGTATGCAATCAAGTTACGTGATCGCCTAGCTATTACTAGTATAGCATCATATTAGCTGTGTCCACATGACATGACATAGCGTGACAACCAAAGGAAAATAAAGCATAGAAAGCTGCAGAAGAACGTCAACGACAAATAAGAATAAAAAACAGAAATTTAGATAATTACTTAATTTAACTGCTACTGTAAAGCGCGCTATTTATGCAATTTTTTTTATGCTACTGAATGACTTGACGAGCTAACCGTTCACCTGATGTTAAGCGACACGGCTGCCCATATCACTTGCACTGTCATTTGGAACTCTAAAGTATAGAGTTCCGCGTGACACTGCACTGCGCACGTCATCCTGAGACATCAGCACAATCTAGTAATAAGATTACTAGACTGTGAGATCAGGTCATAAAGTCTCAATTGCCCAGTAATTTCACTAGCTACAGTGCCCTTCAAACCGGAACACAGTAGTGCTTGCGCACTAATGCTTGTCGGCAGAATAACTGGCAAAGCGGTGGTACCTACCTAGACGAACTTTGCAGAAAAGTCCTACCACCTAGTAAAATTAAATTCAATTATAAAATGTCAACGAAGTCGATATGTCACGTGTATTAGCATATAATTGTTATTGTTACAATTATTAACACAATGGGAATGAGCGTAAGTGGAATTATATTTACATTTACAAATTGTAATGGCGATGGAATTATAAAATTGGAAAATGTATACTGGATTAATGGATTTACCTTGCTTGATAATATTACTTATTGTGAAATAATTCTGATTTTGAGTTTTAGAAAATCTCTTTCAACCTATACCTATTATAAAAAAACTTGAATTAAAATATAACCGCGCTTTACGTAGAGCTTTATTACCATAACAATAAAGCATATGGAGCCGTAAAATTAACTTTAATATAAACTCTGTGGATTTCATTAATTGAGTATTTGTTTTATATACGATTCTACATATTCCGTGTTCCACTATTGTTTTTTTTCTAATCTATGATTCCACTTTCAACCAATAGGAGAAGCTTCTCTATTCGATCCGTATTTGTTTTGTATAAGTAATCAGTATTTTATGTTTTTTTTTGGTTTTACACTTTTGTGTATTTAGCCAGTGTCAAGTAATTGGTAATTTTGCAAGTTAATTAATATTACATGTATATATGTGTCAAGTCAAGTCACAGTCCAAGTCATCAAGTCAAGTCATAGTCTAGTCTAAGTCATACTCCTAGTAAAGTAGCGGTAACTTCACCAGAAGCTCCTATGGAGTTTTGGAAACAACACGAAAAGAAACGTTTCACCATCATTATACCACATGCCCACACTCAATCACAACAACAACTATACAATAACATACTATAATATACTAATACCCGTTTATTAATAAGGCTGTAATTACAGCCTTATTAATAAACGGGTATTAGTCTCGGATTAGTTACTTCAGCTTTTGTCCTTTTTTTGCTAATGGAATATTTAGCTGGATCGAAAGAGACAAAAGATGGTGTAACTAGTCTAAAGCTAGTTCGTGTTTATTAATAAGGCTGTTAAAGAATGTACAGAAATAAAAAAATACGCGTATCGTGCGATACAAATTTCACAAAAAAAATTGTATAAAAAAGGAAAAATAAAGGAGAAAAGGTAAAATAAAAAATTGGACAGGCTTGCCGGCGGCGGTCCCTTGCCTCATGTCAAACGGAGACACGGACTCACATGCTTGAAATTTCTAGAGATATACTCGTACACACGACTGAAGTAAAACTTCTTTAGCTCTATCAATCGGCCGGTATAACTTTGTTTTTGCTTTGTTTAATGTTAATGTCACCATATTGACAATTTCAAATTGTTATTTTACCGGACATACCACCATAATAATACAAATTTTAAGTAATTTTTCAAGTTTAATGTAATTAATTTAATTTTATTTTAAATTTTTCTTCAAGTTTCAACTCGATTGGTTCTCGCCTCGGGGATCCCAGAGCTGGCACATACTTCGCTCCGAAGCTAAGTCTTCTAATACAGCGAGGTAATGCTGCCAGTATTCTGGGAACCTTTCCACGCGGTGGTGAGTTTGATAGCATATTTGTTTTGTAAATAATGTTTTATTAACTGTAATTTTTATTTATAGAGAGCCTGTACATATTAATGTTTTTGTTGAATAAATTGTTTCAGGAGTAATTTTTAACTTTGTTATGTTGACAATGGAGGTCTTCATGAACGAACAACTTTAAATTTTCGTTCACCTCGTTACGCATTCACCAGCTTACTCTCCAAGTCAAGTGTGCGTAAAGAAGTTTTACTGCATTTTGAAACACACTTTAATAACTAAAGCAAAAGGCTCACTTCTTGATGTAACCTAATACTGCTTTGCAATAAACTAATTGTATTTATATAATAACACAACCTTCGAACATGGTACTAAGTAGATAATATTGGATTTGTACATTTTATAATAATACTTTTTCACAGCTTTGTCTTCTGTCAGAGGGATTTTGGGTCCATTTTGTCAACTATGCTGCCAAATTTCGCAAGCGAGCAGGTTGGCTCATAACCCAGGAGGCAGTGGCTTCGATTCCCGCGACAGGACCAGTTTTTATACATAGAATAAAAAAGCGCAAATACTGGTTCTGTGTCTGGGTGTTGTCGGATCATGGTCCTCCTAGTTCCTTGGTCCCTAGAGACGGAATTCTAGTTAGGGTACAGGATCTATGTATGTGATCGTTGAGCGCTATTATTTTATTATTATTAATTTAGGTTGTAGACGCCTTTTTTATGTACAGTAACTATGACTTATTAAATTTACGAAGTTTGCACCTACCATAAGTGAAATTCAAACATCTCATATGTATGAGACCTTTTTGTCTTCAAAACGTAAATAAAAATGTATGTATCAGGGAACTGACTTATCGGACCCTGTTTCAGAGGAATCGCACTCGCCTATATATAAAAAACTTGAGAATTTTTATCATAGTATAAAAACGAAATTAAAATGGATTATTTTTTTAACTATAATATGAAAAGTACGTGCGGCAATTGTTTACTTTAGTGCCTAATTTTTTTTTAAAGAAAAGTTAATGCCCGTGACTTTATCGGTCGATATGTCCATTCCGCTAGTTACCTCTTGTGCACCCAACAATCCACTATCGTTGCATGCCGTCGCACACGGGTACCCACTGTCGTGTCCTAATACAAACTTATTTCCACCTTTTATTAAAACTAATTTAAGCTTTATCCTTACAGTGTAAAGACTATTTTAAATGCTTCAATAATATGGCGATTTTAACAGTTCCGCCAACTGTATACCTGGAATGTAGCTTAGCAAAACTGCACCTTATGTTTTGATCGTAAAGCTTAAAGAGGCCGCAATTTTAAAATCGTTAACTAAACATCTGTGATTCTTGTAATAAATTTAGATTGGTACTCTACCGCATTAGAATTAAGGTACATAATGGAATGTTAATCAGGTTGTTGTATAAAATGCTAAAGACCATTTATCAGCGTTTCATGCTCAGGGAAAACTGAGCCTTATTTTCTTAATCGTAAGATTGCCAAGAGGGTTTAGTTATAATTGTAATTTCAAAGATATCTACCTGAGTTTTTACCGATAGACATGCATTGTCTACTCGGGACGGTCTCATGCATCTCATGATTCTTTTTTTGAATATTTTGTGAAATGTATGGAGTGGTTAGTCTGTGGGCTTATGTTGAAGCAATAGTTTTAGACTATAAATTAATCCTCTACAGCCTTATTAATAAACACGAATTAGCTTTAGACTAGTTACACCATCTTTTGTCTCTTTCGATCCAGCTAAATATTCCAGAAGCAAAAAAGGACAAAAGCTGTAGTAATAATCCGAGACTAATACCCGTTTATTAATAAGGCTGCTAAGGTTTTAGATGAGGAGGATGAATGAGAATGGAATGCCCTGCCAGCGTCTGTGTTTCCGGCGAAATATGACCCGGGCGTGTTCAAGAGAAGAGTAAATAGGTATTTACTTGGCTAGCATGCTACACCTTCGATCGCATCGTCACTTCCCATCGGGTGAGAGCGTGGTCAAATGATATAATTTAAAAAAAAAAAAGTTCTAATTGAAGCGAAAACTTCTTTATGCGCGTGTATCACTTTATGGGTAAACAAAAATGGAATTGGAATGGAACTCGCGTCATTGTGACCGAACGCTTTCCATGAGATATATGTATACATGTATATATATTGGGTGAACAAAAAGCGTGAAACGGAAACTCGCGTCATCGTCACCGCACGCTTCCCATGAGCTATATGTCACAAGTTACTTAGTTTTCACTTCTATCGGCAGTCCCCAAAGACTGCACATGTTTTATCTTTGATAATTTTTTAACTTTTTTTTCATAATAATTATATTATCTGCAATAAATTAACCCTATTGCCTATCAAATAACTTTGTCAGCCAAATACAGTCTTTAAGAAAATAGTCTTAAGTGTCGTCGAGTTTTAAGTGATTCTCGTTTGACATTTCCCACCTGTGCTGTCTACATTGGACTAAAAACATTTCACACTTTCGTGTCTAAAATGACGTAAGCTTAGAGTTTTGGCGGGAAAACGAAAAAGATCGCGTCGCCGTTTTATTATTTTCCAAAACTTGTGTTATTTTCAGTGTTAGTGCATAAAATTGGTGGCATTTCTTTGTTAAGTACTGAATTACAGGAATAAGTGTAGGAAAGTGGTATGATGATGGTGAAACGTTCCTTTTCGTGTTGTTTCCAAAATTCCATAGAAGCTTCTGGTAAAGTTGCCACTACTTTACTAGGAGTATGAATGGTTTGGACTAGACTATGACTTGATTTGATGACTTGGACTGTGACTTGACTTGACACATTATATGATATTAATTATTAACTTGAGATATTATCATTTACTTGACACTGGCTAAATACACAAAAGTGTGAAGCCAAAACCAAACAAAAAAAAACGTAAGTTTTGACTAACAGTTGAGGTAGAAGCGCATAGAACTAAACCTAGCTGTCCTTCTAATAGCAAAGATAAAAGACTAGAAGAACAACAAACGTAGCGCCCTAGGAATTAATAATAATAAATATTTGTACACATTTCACACAGCGCCATCTAGTCCCAAACTAAGCAAAGCTTTCTTTTTTTCTTTTTTTTTTTTTTTTAAACGCCCAACGATCACATACTTAGATCCTGGACCCTAACTGGGATTCCCTGTGTCTAGGAACCCAGAAACTACGAGGACCATGGTCCCACAACACCCAGACACAGAACAAGTATTTGGGCTTTTTTTTCTGTACACAAATACTTGTCCTGTCGCGGGAATCGAACCCACCGCCTCCGGGTTATGACCCGACCTGCTCAACCACTACACCACAGAGGCTTGCACAATGGGAACGAGAACTGATACAATACATACATGCTTTTTAAAAAAATATCTAGCCGATACTACTGCTGCTATAGGATCATCCGGGTCGCTCAAGACGTGTATCGGGCGGCGACAACGGGGTGAGCGGCGACGACGGGGTGTATATCTTTTCACATTCATTAACATAATATATAATACAATATAACATCCACAGAACAAACATCGATATTCATCACACAAATGTTTGTCCTGGGTAGGAATCGAACCCACAACCCACAGTTCAGAAGGCAGGGTTACTACCAACTGAACTATCGGGCCAGTCAATACTACAATATAACTAATAGTAAATAGTGAAGAAAAAAGGAATACGTTAATTGAATCTAACACAAAAAGTATAATTATCGTTTAGTATATTCTTTATAATTATTGTATAGTGTATTCTAATTAATTATTGTATTGTGTATTCTATATAATTATTGTAGTCTATTCTAAATATTTATTGTATAGTGTATCCTATATAATTATTGTATAGTGTATTCTAATTAATTATTGTATTGTGTATTCTATATAACAATTGTATTGTGTATTCTATATAATTATTGTAGTCTATTCTAAATATTGATTGTATAGTGTATTCCATATAATTATTGTATAGTGTATTCTATATAATTAATTATTGTATTGTATATTCTATATAATAGTTGTATAGTGTATTCTATATAATTATTGTATTATGTATTCTATCTGTTCACTCCACGTATTCAGTTGTACACAGTCTTCAGGAGAGCGAAGTACGACCATGAGCGGCTCAATATCTGAAAATAGGTAGAATTATTGAAATGGCATATACAATTATACATACCGTTAATTGCATACTTTAAGCATAAGTGCACATATAGAGCATCGTAAAAAAACGAATGTGCTTTAGACTACACGACGGAGTAAAACTTAGTAAAGAAAACATGCATGAGGGGAAGAGAGAGAGAGAAAATGCGCGCGTACTGCTCTCTCTCTCTCTCTCTCTTGCCCCTACAGTAATATACGAAACGTAACTCTCTCTCTCTCTTGCCCCTACAGTAATATACGAAACGTAACTCTCTCTCTCTCTTGCCCCTACAGTAATATACGAAACGTAACTCTCTCTCTCTCTTGCCCCTACAGTAATATACAAAACGTAACTCTCTCTCTCTCTCTTGCCCCTACAGTAATATACGAAACGTAACTCTCTCTCTCTCTTGCCCCTACAGTAATATACAAAACGTAACTCTCTCTCTCTCTCTTGCCCCTACAGTAATATACGAAACGTAACTCTCTCTCTCTCTCTTGCCCCTACAGTAATATACGAAACGTAACTCTCTCTCTCTCTTGCCCCTACAGTAATATACGAAACGTAACTCTCTCTCTCTCTTGCCCCTACAGTAATATACGAAACGTAACTCTCTCTCTCTCTTGCCCCTACAGTAATATACGAAACGTAACTCTCTCTCTCTCTCTTGCCCCTACAGTAATATACGAAACGTAACTCTCTCTCTCTCTTGCCCCTACAGTAATATACGAAACGTAACTCTCTCTCTCTCTTGCCCCTACAGTAATATACGAAACGTAACTCTCTCTCTCTCTTGCCCCTACAGTAATATACGAAACGGTACTCTCTCTCTCTCTTGCCCCTACAGTAATATACGAAACGTAACTCTCTCTCTCTCTTGCCCCTACAGTAATATACGAAACGTAACTCTCTCTCTCTCTTGCCCCTACAGTAATATACGAAACGTAACTCTCTCTCTCTCTCTCTTGCCCCTACAGTAATATACGAAACGTAACTCTCTCTCTCTCTTGCCCCCTAGAGCATAGTAAAAAAACGAATGTGCTTTAGACTACACGACGGAGTAAAACTTAGTAAAGAAAACATGCATGAGGGGAAGAGAGAGAGAGAAAATGCGCGCGTACTGCTCTCTCTCTCTCTCTCTCTCTCTTGCCCCTACAGTAATATACGAAACGTAACTCTCTCTCTCTCTTGCCCCTACAGTAATATACGAAACGTAACTCTCTCTCTCTCTCTCTTGCCCCTACAGTAATATACGAAACGTAACTCTCTCTCTCTCTTGCCCCCTAGAGCATAGTAAAAAAACGAATGTGCTTTAGACTACACGACGGAGTAAAACTTAGTAAAGAAAACATGCATGAGGGGAAGAGAGAGAGAGAAAATGCGCGCGTACTGCTCTCTCTCTCTCTCTCTCTTGCCCCTACAGTAATATACGAAACGTAACTCTCTCTCTCTCTTGCCCCTACAGTAATATACGAAACGTAACTCTCTCTCTCTCTTGCCCCTACAGTAATATACGAAACGTAACTCTCTCTCTCTCTCTCTTGCCCCTACAGTAATATACGAAACGTAACTCTCTCTCTCTTGCCCCCTAGAGCATAGTAAAAAAACGAATGTGCTTTAGACTACACGACGGAGTAAAACTTAGTAAAGAAAACATGCATGAGGGGAAGAGAGAGAGAGAAAATGCGCGCGTACTGCTCTCTCTCTCTCTCTCTCTTGCCCCTACAGTAATATACGAAACGTAACTCTCTCTCTCTCTTGCCCCTACAGTAATATACGAAACGTAACTCTCTCTCTCTCTTGCCCCTACAGTAATATACGAAACGTAACTCTCTCTCTCTCTCTCTTGCCCCTACAGTAATATACGAAACGTAACTCTCTCTCTCTTGCCCCCTAGAGCATAGTAAAAAAACGAATGTGCTTTAGACTACACGACGGAGTAAAACTTAGTAAAGAAAACATGCATGAGGGGAAGAGAGAGAGAGAAAATGCGCGCGTACTGCTCTCTCTCTCTCTCTCTCTTGCCCCTACAGTAATATACGAAACGTAACTCTCTCTCTCTCTTGCCCCTACAGTAATATACGAAACGTAACTCTCTCTCTCTCTCTTGCCCCTACAGTAATATACAAAACGTAACTCTCTCTCTCTCTCTTGCCCCTACAGTAATATACAAAACGTAACTCTCTCTCTCTCTCTTGCCCCTACAGTAATATACGAAACGTAACTCTCTCTCTCTCTTGCCCCTACAGTAATATACAAAACGTAACTCTCTCTCTCTCTCTTGCCCCTACAGTAATATACGAAACGTAACTCTCTCTCTCTCTCTTGCCCCTACAGTAATATACGAAACGTAACTCTCTCTCTCTCTTGCCCCTACAGTAATATACGAAACGTAACTCTCTCTCTCTCTTGCCCCTACAGTAATATACGAAACGTAACTCTCTCTCTCTCTTGCCCCTACAGTAATATACGAAACGTAACTCTCTCTCTCTCTCTTGCCCCTACAGTAATATACGAAACGTAACTCTCTCTCTCTCTTGCCCCTACAGTAATATACGAAACGTAACTCTCTCTCTCTCTTGCCCCTACAGTAATATACGAAACGTAACTCTCTCTCTCTCTTGCCCCCACAGTAATATACGAAACGTAACTCTCTCTCTCTCTTGCCCCTACAGTAATATACGAAACGTAACTCTCTCTCTCTCTCTCTTGCCCCTACAGTAATATACGAAACGTAACTCTCTCTCTCTCTTGCCCCCTAGAGCATAGTAAAAAAACGAATGTGCTTTAGACTACACGACGGAGTAAAACTTAGTAAAGAAAACATGCATGAGGGGAAGAGAGAGAGAGAAAATGCGCGCGTACTGCTCTCTCTCTCTCTCTCTCTCTCTCTCTCTTGCCCCTACAGTAATATACGAAACGTAACTTCTCTCTTACGTTACGTTTAGTTAGTTACGTTTCGTATATTACTGTAGGGGCAAGAGAGAGATATATCTCCCTCTCAACTTCCGTTCGCCTCGCCTTTTCAATTTCCGTAACGGTCTCGTTACGCATTCACCAGCTTACTCCACAAGTCAAGCGTGCGTAAAGAAGTTTTACTTCAAAAATGTGGAGTTCCAGTGCCATGCGCCGTACGATCTACATTGCACTTTATTGTATGTGTCACTTCGAAATGCATGTTTTGTTATAATTACTATCACTTATTCTGTGGTTCGACCACAGAATATTTAATAGTACGTATGACTCATTGAATTACTCTAGCTCACTGGCGATTCAGGTCAATTGAGACTTTATGAAACACTGGAAACGCAATACTCTAACTTATTTACAATTAGAACCGGGTAGGCCGAAATGAAACTTATTTCTTTGTAGGTTTTGTTTAATTTTACTGTTTTTTAAGACGAAATTTGCAGAAAAGTCCTACCGTACCTACCTACCTAAGTACTTACCAAAAGTATAGAGAGGATCTGTCAATTTTTGTGATTTTTTTTAAATGTTCACTCACGATGGTTCCCTTTAAAACAAGTATAATTCTGTATAACTTGAAAAGTCATTAGTGCAGGCCCAAGTGGGATTTGAACTTAGGTGCGACGATTTGAAAGTCCACTCTCTCTTAACTCAGGTTAAATGCCACTAAACCACAGACACGATTTTACTAGGTGGTAAGATTTCTGCAAAGTTCGTCTAGGTAGTACCGCTTTTCCAGTTATTCTGCCGCCAAGTAGTAGTGAACTAGCCCTACTGTATTCCAGTGTGAAGGGTATTGTAGCTAGCGAAATTACTGGGCAATTGAGACTTTATGATCTGATATCACAGTCGATCTTTTTACCAGACTGTGACTTGTGACTTTTACCAGATGTCTCAGGATGATGTGCGCAGTGCAGTGTCACGCGAAACTTTATGTTTTAGAGTTCCGAGTGACACTATTCTGTTATGGGCGCCCGTGTCGCTTAACATCAGGTGAACGACTAGCTCGTCACATTCATTAACATAAAAAAGATATTGCCTTATAAGCTAGCCTATCAGGACAAATACAAACACGCACTAAATCTAAATATAGCTTACAGTAGTGAATGCCCTTAGGTTCAGATCGGCGAAGTTGGCTGCGGTCAACTTGCTAGGTTTTTGCGCTCTGTGGAAAATTTATATTGACTTAAAAACGGAGTTAGCAATGAACTTAATAAAAATAATACAACACTACTGGAAGAGCTCTCGTGATTTCCAGATTTCCCAACTCTTATAGCTTTCCCGGATCCTATGTTGACCATAATAAATGAAAATAAATAAATATTATGTTGATTTTGATGTTATAGTATGTTGCCCTTGGTAGAATAAACTGTTCTGTCCAAAACTTTATCCAAATTGCTTTAGCGTGAAATCCAACAATAAATACGTAGGTATACTGCTTAAAACTGATTGACACTTTTAGCATCTTATCTATGAAACTATGCAGCTTCAAAAAACGATTTTGAAACTCACTCGCGTTGCCAAAGTCGTTGTGACTTTAATTCCCATCGGCCCCAGGCTCACCGAAATGAATTAGGTCGACCCGGTTATACCGAGGCCGATGACGCTTTTTCTATGCCATCAGCCTTGTGAGTGCCGTTGTTAAGGCTAGCGGGGCCAATGAGACCAAGTCAAAACTGACAGGTGAGGGCATAAATTTGCAAAATATTCTCACCATCTTAAAGTTTATATTTTACTAAATAATAATAAATAACTGTGGACATTTCACACATCGCCATCTAGCCCCAAACTAAGCAAAGCTTGTACTATGGGAACCAGATAACTGATACAATACTTAGATACTTTTTGTTTGTAAATGCATACATAGAATACAATATAACACCCAGACACAGAACAAACACATATGTTCATCACACAAATGTTAGACCTGGGTGGGAATCGAACCCACAACCCACAATTCAGAAGGAAGGGGTACTACCAACTGAGCTATCAGGCCAGTCAAAAAAGTAAATGTATTTGTAAATGTATTTTCTTTCTTTTTTCTTTTTATTACCTAAGTATGACAATAAAAATGGCCTTCTTAGCATTCACGTCGAATTCGTACCACGGACACTTGTAAATGGCACCACTCACTTCTGTGCTCTGAAAAAGGTATTTAAAATACTACTTAATACTAAAAATGTGAAAAAATCAAATTACTTATGCGTGACTTTACGGTAGTTCAAAAATTATACAGAAATATCAAGAGTAACTTTGCTCGGCGTTAGCAGACTTACACTAAACACAGGAATATCTAGTGTAACTCCGCTAAAACTTTACCCCGCTGTTAGTATAGAGTTACACTAAAAACAGGAATGTGTAGTGTAACCCCGCGAAAACTTCGCTCAGCTGTTAGCGGAGTTACACTAAACACAGGAATATCTAGTGTAACTCCGCTAAAACTTTACCCCGCTGTTAGTATAGAGTTACACTAAAAACAGGAATGTGTAGTGTAACCCCGCGAAAACTTCGCTTAGCTGTTAGCAGAGTTACACTAAACACAGGAATATTTAGTGTAACTCCGCTAAAACTTAACCCCGCTGTTAGTAGAGTTACACTAAAAACAGGAATGTGTAGTGTAACCCCGCGAAAACTTCGCTCTGCTGTTAGCAGAGTTACACTAAATACAGGCATATCTAATGTAGCCTAGCGAAAACTTCGCTCCGCTGTTGGCGGATGTAAGCGACACGGAGAAAAAAGGTTAAGGCCTCTCTTGGTTGCCTTTTCATTTTAGTTTTTTAAGAACGTTGTGCTTTGACAGCGAGAAAAATGTCGGTTTAGTTTAATGTAAAATTTATAATTTTTTAATATATTTTTCGCCAACTCTGCCGCTCTTTTATATTTCGCACAGTAGTATTTTCTGGGAACGCCTAAGCCTGGTCGTCACCAACATTTTCCTTCGAGCCGGATCTTCATGTTACGAACTCCGCCACGCACTATGGTGAACACTAGAAGTTTTCTCAGAAAAGATCGCGAACAAATTGAAAAGGAAGCACCGATGGAGCCTCAAATCCAACATCCTCGGCCGAACACAGAACCTGATGTGCAGAAAGATGATGCGAGGTTGGTATTCAACCGCACTGTAAGTTTGAACGCGGTACCTATGTCACCAACTGAACTTCGATCTGCAAAGACGAAGTCGAAGTCTTCATCTGTACGGGCACGTAGGGCGAAGCTGGAACTGGAGGCAGCAGAAGCAAAGGCGAAAATCCAAATGGAGCTTATGGACAAGAGGCTCGCTGTTGAATTAGCTGATACCAACAGTGATTACTCACGTTCTGAAAGCAACCCGGTGAGTGAAGTGGAGAAGTGGATAGAGAATTGCCAACAAGAGCTGGATACACAGCCCGCCCCCGATTATGGTGGCAATTCGGGCGCGCTGTGTCCACCGACGTCAAACAATGTCGGTAACAATGATGAGACAGTTCGAATTCTGGCCAGTGCTCTCAAAGATTTAGCATCCGCTTCCGCAAACAACGGCCCTAATACAAGCTTATTGAGTCGCATATGTACACCAAAAGACTTACCGCCATTCAGTGGAGACCCTATGGAGTGGCTCCAATTCAGGCAGGCTTACGAGGAGTCCACGCAGGTATGCAACTTCACTCCAAAAGAAAACTTGTGGCGTCTACGAAAATGTCTTCGTGGACCGGCACGTGAAGCCGTTTCAGCTCTACTTATAAGTGCTACATCGCCAGAGATGGTAATGTCAACTCTAGAGCTTCAATTCGGCAACCCTGATACGATCCTGTCGAGAATTATGCTGGACATCAAGAAACTTCACCCAGTATCGCAGGAGTACTATAAAGAAATTGTACCTTTCTCCGTAAAAGTGCGGAACTTTGTCGCCGCTGTCAACGTCATTGGTCGCGAGGAGTACCTGGTAGCAACAAATGTGATAACATGTGTACTGTCAAAGCTACCTACTGTCATGCTGTCAAAATGGGCTGATTACTGTTACCCACTGATCACTCAAGGTAAGAGACCAACGCTGCACACATTATCTGATTTTCTCAACGAAGAAGCTGTGAAAGTAAATTCTATGGCATTATTAGATACGAGCAGTACACTCGATAGCAGAAATTATAGAAGAAAATTCCTGGAGCCTACTTCTACCCGCTCACACACTGTGTTGTTAAACGACGAAACAGATGTAGACAAGAAGTGTCTCTACTGCCATATTTCGATTCATAAACTGCCAGACTGCAAAAAGTTTATTAAAGCGTTGCGAAAAAACAGATGGATTTTTGTTAAAAGGAATAGACTATGTTTTCAATGCTTGTCGCCTAGGCACGAGAGAGATATTTGCCCGGCCGCTACTTGTGATATTGATAACTGCGGTTTAGCGCATCATCGCCTACTTCATTACAATGTAAAGAAAAACGATAACGCACTTGATAAGCATACGGAGGTTTCCGAAGTTCAACCGCAGCTGCTACCTGAAAGTGTAACTCACATTGATTTGAAATCTAATTGTAAAGTTCTTCTGAAAGTCGTGCGTGTTAATCTGCATGGACCTAACGGTATTATTAGCACGTATGCGTTGTTGGACGACGGGTCTACTGTGAGCCTTATTAGTGCCGCTCTGACGTCACGCTTAGGACTACACGGACATCGGGACACAATCCGCGTCTTCGGTGCATGGAACAACGATGAACTTGTCTGTGAAACTGACGTAGTGCGTCTCGAGCTGTCAACCTGCGAAGGGAAGAAATTTGAACTTAATGCGCGTAGTGTTAAAGAGCTAAATTTGCCTAAACAATATTTTTGTTCTGTAAATAGTAATAGCTATAGCCATTTAAGTAATTTAAAGTTAGTTTTTAGCGGTGAAAATGTAAAACCAGAATTACTTATTGGGCAGGATAATTATCACTTGTTATTACCATTAGAAACAAGGGTAGGTAAGCTTAACGAACCCTGTGCAACACTCACACCTCTAGGTTGGTGCGTCCACGGAAGGGTGCCGGTGACGTCATCGCAGCGTCACTCCACTCTCTTGATCAGGGATGATGTTCGGGTGGATCGGGATGAAGATGGGCTCGCGCTACAACAGCTACATGACGAGGTACGAAAGTCATTTACTATCGAGTCGATGGGTATATCAGCGAAGCCTCGTCAGAACGCTGATGACCTGCGTGCCTTGGATTGCCTGGAAAAAAGTGCTACATTAATTGATGGTAGATGGCATGTTGCACTTCCTTGGCGTGATCCTAGGTGTACGATGCCTGACTCTAGACCGACTGCGCTTTCTAGGCTAAGAGGAGTTGAAAGGAAGATGTCTTTGAATGAAGAATATGCACAAAGGTATCGGGAGCGAGTGAAACATTTGCTTATCAATGATTTTGCCGAGGGGGTAACTGTCGAAAATGCATCTCAGAAAACGTGGTACCTGCCTCACTTCGGAGTAGATAACCCGAACAAAAAGAAGTTACGTTTGGTTTTTGATGCGTCGGCGAAGACAAAAGATTTGTCACTTAATGATTATTTATTGAAAGGCCCGGATTTACTGATGTCTTTGTTCGGAATAATGTTAAGATTTCGGGAACATAGAATTGCGATTGCTGGAGATATAAAAGATATGTTTTTAAGGGTGAAAATTCTACCTAAGGATCAAGACGTATTGAGGTTTTTGTGGCGCGATGATTTAAAATCTCCTATCAAAACATATAAGATGACGTCATTGATATTTGGTGCGAACTGTTCCCCATTTATTGCTCAGTTAGTTAAGAACAAGAACGCGCAGCGCTTTCATTCTACGATGCCATCAGTGGTGGATGCAATATGTAAGCAACACTATATGGACGATTATCTAGATAGCCAACCAGATGAAAGGGCGTGCATTAACTTAGCGAACGATGTAGCTAAAGTTCATAAGGAAGGTGGATTTGTGATATGTAACTGGCTGAGCAATAGCGCGGAGGTATTGAAAACTTTTCCTAATGAATTGCTCGCCTCTAATGCACATAAATTAAAAATAGGCCAGCAACCTGATAGTGAACGAGCCTTAGGACTTTTATGGTACCCTGAAGATGACACCCTAGGATTTGATGTTTCATTCAAAAGAATTCCGTCAGAGATATTGAATGGTAAGCGACCCACTAAACGGGAGGCATTACGATTAATAATGTCGGTTTTTGATATTTATGGATTTTTATCACCATTTACTATAAACGGGAAAATTATTTTGCAACATACTTGGACGTCTAACATTGGTTGGGATGTTACATTAAACGACGCGATTTATGAAAAATGGATAAAATGGTTAAACGTTTTAAAGTCTATTGGTGACATACGCTTACCAAGATGTTACCAAAATGCACCGAATGTACCGAACATAACCGATACACATTGTCCACCTGCGCGCGCAATCCCTCAAATAATTGATGATTCTGGGATTTATACCGACTTACAATTACATGTATGTAGTGACGCTTCGAGACAAGCTATGTGTTGTGTAGCTTATTGGCGTTGGACCGTAAATAACAAAGTCAAAATTGCATTTGTATCTAGCAAATGCAGAGTAGCACCTGTTAAGCCTACAACCGTGCCTAGATTAGAATTACAGGCAGCTTTGATGGCAGCTAGGCTAGCAGAGTCTATTGAGAAAGAGCACAGAATAAAGCCTACGCGACGAGTATTCTGGTGTGATTCTACTACTGTATTACAATGGTTACGCAATAACAAACGGGATTACAAAATATTTGTAGCTCACCGCTTAGGAGAAATAGATGAGTTGACGAGTATAAATGAATGGAGATACATACCTACAAATTTAAAGGTAGCGGACGTCGCTACCAGGGAGTCGTATGATGTGTCAGTGTTTCAGAAAGAGTGGTTCACTGGACCGAAGTTTCTATACTGCGATGAACACGCGTGGCCGACAGACATCGGTGCACCTGGAAGTTCAGAAAGTTACGACGTTGAGTGTGTGTCAACAATACAAGTAGCGAGTGAGGACTTACCTGCCATACCAGATCCCAATAGATTTTCGTCGTGGTTGCGCCTAGTGAGAAGCACTGCAGCTTTGTTAAAATTTATAAACATATGTAAACACAGAGTTGCCAGTGATTGTGTGCTGATGGCTCGAGCTGAAAATTTGTTGATAATGTACTCACAGCTTCAGTCCTTCAGTGAAGATATAGCTGAAATAAAAAAAAGTAAATGTGTTAGTAAGAATTCTAGGTTACTTACCTTATCGCCGTTCCTCGATGAACGTGGATTACTTCGTTGTGAAGGTCGCATTAATGCCGCCGCTGGAGTTTCTTTTGATGTGAAGCAACCTGTAATTTTAGATGGTAAAAATCAGATTGCAAAGTTAATAGTCTTTTATCATCATATAAAAGCTGGACATGGCAATCAAGAGATGGTTGTCAATGAATTGAAACAAAAGTATTGGATAATTAAAATAAGACCTACGGTGAAAAATATATCATCACAATGTATGCTGTGTAGAATTAGGAGGACTAAACCTGAAATACCTAGGATGGGTAACTTACCTGCTGGAAGGGTAGCTCATCATCAGAGGCCGTTTATGCACTGTGGTGTGGACCTGTTTGGACCCATGGAGGTTACCGTCGCTAGACATCGAGAAAAAAGATATGGAGTACTTTTTACATGCCTTACAATAAGGGCAGTACATATTGAAATTGTGCCTTCTCTTACCACTGATTCTTTGCTGATGTCATTGCGCCGCATGGCTTCAAGGCGAGGTTGGCCAGGATTTTATATTCCGATAACGGAACAAATTTGAGAGGAGCAGAAACGGAGATACGAAGGTCTATACTGGATTTAGATGAAGAGATCCTCAAGACTACAGCCAGCAATTATGGAACACAATGGTCATTTATTCCTCCGGCCAGCCCACACTGGGGTGGGGCGTGGGAACGCATGATAAAAAGTGTCAAAGCAAGTTTGAACATTGTGTTGAAAGAGCGCGCACCTAAAGACGAGGTCCTTATTACTCTATTAGCAGAAGTCGAAAACCTCGTCAACAGCAGGCCGCTCAGCCACGTGTCCGTTGAGCCTGGAAGCAAGGAGTCATTGACGCCTAATCATTTTTTGCTAGGAACTTCTTCCAATTCGCCTACGCTTGGAATCTTTGACGATACTGATCTCCATTTAAGAAAACAATGGCGCATATCTCAGGCGTTAACAGATATGTTCTGGAGAAGATGGATTCGTGAAATTTTGCCTGATATGCTACCACGAAAAAAGTGGAATAACGAACAGCCACGGTCATTAGCAGTGGGTGATTTAGTTTTTGTCGCTGATCCTGATTCCCCTAGGGGTGTATGGCCACGAGGCATCATCCAAGAGATATTCCCAGGTAAGGATGGTCGAGTGCGTGTAGTCACTGTGCGAACTTCTACCGGCACTCTGAAGCGATCAGTCGCTCGTGTCGCCAGGATACCTATAGAGGATGAGTGCTGCCAGGTCAGCACTAGGGTGGGGAGTGTAAGCGACACGGAGAAAAAAGGTTAAGGCCTCTCTTGGTTGCCTTTTCATTTTAGTTTTTTAAGAACGTTGTGTCGTTGACGTGAGAAAATGTCTGTTTAGTTTGATGTAAAATTTATAATTTTTTAATATATATTCGTTAACTCTGCCGCTCCTTTTTATTTCGCACGATAGTATAATTTTCGGGAAACGCATAAGCCTGGTCGTCACCAACAGCGGAGTTACACTAAAAACAGTAATATCTAGTAACTCTAACATATAACTCTACATTGATATTCCTGTATCATTTTGTATAAATAACACACCTAAATATATGTTTTTTGTAAGCACATAAGCGATTGTGATCCTGAGCCTGGTCTGATAATGAAAGTCAAATAATAATCGGACTTACTGATTTCATGAGCTTGTCTCCGAAGAAGCAGAGAAGAAACACTTGCGACAGGGTCAGTACCAAGAACGTTACGAACGCAAACACTGATCCTATTTCTTCGGCAACCTATGGATATAAGTAATTGCATCGTAACTAAAAAACAATACGCAAAAATTCGTTTTGTTTTCTGAGAAGTCAACCCGTTGATGCAACGTATTCCAATATTAAGAAGATGGAGAAGTTACACAGAAAGTTTTGCTGCTAATCGATCCTGTTTCTTGTTCGATTTTGGATTCAATTGAACGGTGGCAAAAGGCTCATTGATAACACTTTTATCAGTTTTAAGCTTCGGAGCCTAGCACATCGACGTAAAGCGGCATGTCTGTTAATTTTTTAAAGTCTAGTGTGTGGCAGTTTCGTTCATTTTTAATCACACTTCACACTTCCATCACGCTATCACACTAATATTATAAATGGCGTGTATTTGTTACTTCTTCACACCGCAACAGCTGAACGGGTTTCAGTGAAATTTGGATTGGAGAACCGCAAAATAAACTCTAGGTGATGTCGCAATATGTAGCCAGAACCTGTATATTGTGTAATCACACTAATCACACATATTATAAAGGCGAAACTTTGTATGTGTGTATGTTTGTTACTCCTTCACGCTCGAACGGCTTGAATGGATTTGGATGAAATTCGGTACCAAGATAGCTTATACACTGGATTAGCATATAGGCTACATTTTATCCCGGAAAAGTGAAAAGTTCCCGTGGGATGAGCAAATAATTAGCATACTTTTATACGCGGGTGAAACCGCAATAAAGAAATTGTGCACGTTAAAAGAAGTACTTATTAAAGAAGAATACCGTAATGTTAAAAGCGCTGAGGCAGATGAGAAGAGAAGAGCTGACGATGTGGAAAAGGATTGGCTGAGAGAACAATAGCTCAGTCTGCTCAACTAGGCTGGAACAATGAGATTATGTACAAAATGGTGACTCATGAAACATCATCAACCATTTAGTTATTGACTAAAATTAAGTCCAATGGAGTTATTTGTATTTTCAGAATTATTGAAGTAAAACTTCTTTACGCACGCTTGACTTGGGGAGTAAGCTAGTGAGACGAACAGAAGTTGAAAGTGTTGGTTAACATAGATCTCCATTGTCAATTTAACAAAGTTAAAAATTTGTATTGTTATAATGATATGTCCGGTAAAATGCCAATATACAATTGTCAAGATGGCGATATTAACATATAACAAAATTATACCGGCCGATAGTTGGAGATGAATTTAAGTTTTGCTACAGTCGTGTGGCCTAAAGTACACTATTCTATATTTACTAAATGAAATTGGTTTTCCAAATGCAATTTAGCTAAATATTTCCAAACACTAGTGTTCCAGGCAAAAAAATTGTTAAAGGATTACGAAATTCAGAACCGATTCGGCAAAACCTAAAATTTCTTACCCCAGGCCAAAGCACTTTCCTACACGAGAAGGGAAACATTATCATGCGAACAGTCAAAGAGTGGAATGCTTTATCCGTACTTCCCGAAAACTACAACCTTGGAGTCTTCAAATCGAGAGTGAACAGGAATCTTCTAGGCAAGCGTGTTACATCCTAGACCGCATCGTCACACGTATCAAACAAAAAAAAAAAAAATTTACTTACTGAATCAAAAGCTGATGTTTCTTCACATTCTCCACTAGATCCGCTTGGACTCTTCTAAAAGACCCTGATTGTATGTTCTCCAACCGATGGCATAATATGCGGAAATGCATCTCTATATATGTGCACATGGAATAGAAAAGTGTTTCAGTTCCGAATGTGTTTACGCATACAATGATAGCTGGAAATAAATAAGATACGATAGGAAGATTTAGAATGGTTTCCGTGTACGTTACGTTGCGATAGGTCTTCGGGTGCGAGATGGCTAGACTGCTAACTCGACCCATTCTCATCCCGGTACGGCGGAAGATGACTCACGGGGGGTTTTAGTGGGTTCGAGTCCACTCGTGGTGGCAGGTACAGCGAGGGCATTACCTACCCTCAAAAAAAAGCCATCGTCTTTTGCGCCAAAAGTCAAAAGTTACGACCCAAAAAACCATAGTAATCCTTTTTCATTGGTGGAGACATCATAAACATTTCCAACCTAATACTTATACTAGGTGGTAGGATTTCTCTGCAAAGTTCGTCTAGGTAGGTACCACCGCTTTGCCAGCTATTCTGCCGCCAAGCAGTAGTGCGCAAACACTGCTGTGTTCCGGTTTGAAGGACACTGTAGCTAGTGAAATTACTGGGCAAATGAGACTTTATGACCTGATCTCGCAGTCTAGTAACCTTATTACTAGATTGTGCTGATGTCTCAGAATGACGTGCGCTGTGCAGTGTCACGCGAAACTCTATACTTTAGAGTTCCGAGTGACACTGCAACTGATATGGGCAGCCGTGTCACTTAACATCAGGCGAACGGTTAGCTCGTCACGTCATTCTTAAAATATAAAAAAAAAAAAACAAAAGTATCACATTGCCAAATGAAACTCGTCATGTTTTGAGTATGTTCAAACTACAATAAAAATACCGCTAAATGCAATAATATACTACTTACTACCTTTACACGCAGTTACACGAAACTATTCGACTAGTATCTTGGCAGTCGAAAGAACTTCTCAGTTCGCATTAACTGCCTTCAAATAAAGATTATTTAAGCCATCACAACTGGTTACTAAATTCAGTTGTGATCGCGGCCAGGAGAATAATAGTATTAGCAATTCAGATTCAGACACAGGCCTCTAAATTATGTGTAATAGTGATCGTAGGTTAAAAAGTCTGCGTCGCAGTAGCAGAATACATTATAAAAACTGATATCATATAATTGGTATATTATATACTATACGCGTATAATGGAACGGGTTACAAGACTATGATAATAATAATAATAAATAATAACGCCCAACGATCACATACATAGATCCTGGACCCTAACTAGGATTCCGTGTCTAGGGACCCAGGAACTACGAGCACCATGGTCCCACAACACCCAGACTCAGAACAAGTATTTGGCTTTTTTCTGTGCACAATTACTTGTACTGCCGCGGGAATCGAACCCGCCACCTCCGGGTTATGAGCCGACCTGCTCAACCACCACACCACAGAGGCTGTCATGATAAAGATGATTGCTTTGCTTTGTAACTAACATTGCACAATTTTATTTTGATACCAATTTTTACAGGTCAAGAGACATCAGAATACTGATTAAAATAATCATTCTCAATGGTGGTATATTGTCCAGAAAAATTTAAAATATTTTGGTAGCTTATCTTTGTAAAGCCACAGAATAGATAAAAGAACGAACACAATAAGTATTTATGTTGTACTAGCTTCTGCCCGCGGCTTCGCCCACGTGGGCTATCCCTCAGAAATCATTTGTTTCGGGAAAAAATTAAATTACCTCTTTTAATTAAACCTTGCCTAAAAACCCTCAAAAGTCGCCGCGACCCGTATCTATTTATTTCGTATGTTCTTTACATATACCAAATTTCAGTATGATAGGATAATTTTATTTGAAATTTCCATACAAACTTTAAATTTTTTTTTAACTCTCTTCAGTATTGAATTCCAAAAAACTAAAAAGTACACTTTCTTTTATTTTTATACTTGTTTGTATGTGTTAAGTTTCAAAACAATACGTCACGTGATGTAGGTTTTTCATACAAACGTTTTTTACCCTTTTCACCCACTTAGAGGATGAATTTACAAATCATTATCATAAAAGGTAACTACCTTCTAAATTACAAGTCTAGACGTCCAGCAGTTTAAGCTGTACGTTGTCTGTCAGTCAGTCAGGACAAACCCTTTTATATAATAGATTTGTCACCTACTTCTACTTACTTGCCCAAACCTGATGAAAGTACACCAACGGCCATAGCATACTCTCGTAAGCATCAAACCAGTATTTCACCGAAAATGGATACTTGACCTTCATTTCCCCAGTTTCGTTATACTCCAAATATATCGATATTAATGGAGCTAACAAAAACATCACTAATACAGACACGCTTATTATTGCTAGCAGCAATTCAATTGTTTTTAATATCATAACCGATTCCTTTGCAAAATCTTTAACTGTCATTTCTTTTTTTTTCTTTCCGAATGTGCCAGTACCATCGTGATTTTGTTTTGTTTGTAACCGACCAGTATCTTTACTTTTTTCTCTTTCTATATCTGTTTCAGTAGGATGAATATCTCTAAGTGTGTCGATGATTTGACAAACAATATCTTTTTTGAAATATAACGGTATCGCTTTAAATGTGCTTAGAATACTAATCGTGATGCAAGGTGCTGTTAGGGACATTTCTACGAAACTTCTACCGATTTGTATGCCGTCAGCCAGCCAGTATATTTCTGCGAATATAACAGAGTATAAAACGAGGAGATTAAAATAATAAAGAAAGGAGTTTATTATTGCTTCTGTTATTGGATGCCATTTTACGTGGTACAGTTTTATGCCCGATAGTAGAAGACATATTTTCATCAGTTTTAGAGGTTTTTCGAATTGTTTTTTATCACCCATATCAAAGCTAGTTTAAGAATAAAAAGTATATTCTTTTAACGTCTGATAGTCAAATAATTCGAATACACTATGAAGAGTATGAAGAACATTTATAAATTCAAAATTACTCATTAATTTTTGATTAAAAAACTAATTACAAATGTATCTTCGTCCCTTGTAATTATATTTATGGATTTCCTTTGAAGCGTCTAATGTGTCAGTGTCTTTAATTAAAATTACAAAGTGTAATAAAGGTATAGATAGCATGGGTTTGGGTACGTAAGTAAATTTTTATTCTGAAGCTTTTGAAATACTTCTTAAGTACTTTTTTATTTCGTTTAAATCAAAGCGTTTGTCTAATGCCAGGAAACAGAGATGCAAAGGTAAAACAGTAGAAAGCGGTGGGTAGCTAGCTGTTCCGTGTCTACTATGCCGTGTTTCTTAGTAAGGGAAGATGTGTTTTGTGCAACTAACTGTCTCATACGGCCTTATTAATAAACACGAACTAGCTTTAGACTAGTTACACCATCTTTTGTCTCTTTCGATCTAACTAAATATTCCAGTAGCAGAAAAAGGACAAAAGCTGAAGTAACTAATCCGAGACTAATACCCGTTTATTAATAAGGCTGCTAGAGAATAGGGATACCCATTAATGTATGTGTGTATACACATGTTACAGCCTCTGTGGTGTGGTGGTTGAGCAGGTCGGCTCATAACCCGGAGGCGGCAGGTTCGATTCCCGCGGCAGGACAAGTATTTGTGCGCAGCTAAAACGCAAATACTTGTTCTGAGTCTAGGTGTTGTGGGACCATGGTCCTCGTAGTTCCTAGGTTCCTAGATATAGGGAATCCTAGTTAGGATACAGGATCTATTGTACGTGATCGTTGGGCGTTATTATTATTATATACTAGTAGCGCCCCGCGGTTTCACCCGCGGATAAAATGTAGCCTATATGTTAATCCAGTGTATAAGCTATCTTGGTACCGAATTTCATCCTAATTCATTCAGCCGTTTGAAGTGAAGGAGTAACAAAGAGATCGCTTTAAGCTATAAGACCGCCCATTGTGAAACTTAATTTTTAAGTTTGTGTTTGTAAATTGTTCCTGTAATGTTTCAATAAAGAGTTTTATCTATCTATCATTCATGTATGAAATTAGTTTTTAAAAGGATTATATGGGATAAGTCGGTGTTTTATTGGCTCGTCTCTGAAATCTCTGAATAGACGCCAAGGCTTTGCGCTCGTATTTAGCCGATCTATCCCAGCCCAGCACCCCTACCGCGTAACTGTTCTGGGAATCGGTTTCGCCTGCCATCCTGCACGCGCCTATTAACAAGTCCACGAGTGCGAGCAAGAGAGAACACGATTACCATCTCCACCAGACTTACGCGGTAAGGCCCCAGATTATAAGCAAAATGTGTTTGTATAGACCTACAAAAAGATATTTCTATGTGAGTATACAGCCATTAACTTTTATTTTTTAAACTAACTACAGAAACAAAAGAAATGCGATTTCGAACATACCAAAAAAAATTATATCCACAGAAAATTTAGATGAAGAAACATATAAAATTCAAAGTCCTGACTGACTGACTTATATATCAGCGCACAGCCTAAACCACTGGTCCTAAAGACTTGAAATTTTGAGGGTGTGTTCTTTGTAAAGTGAAAATCCTAAAACAGCACGTCGAAATCTATAAGATCCCCAATTTTCAAAATTCGCAGAAAACTTTCTAAGTAGGACTACCAAATGACTGGACTACTATGCACATTAGTGAAGCTCGTGCAAAACTTTATGAGCTCTCGGAAGTTATCGCGGATGGCTGATTATAGTTATTGTATGGCCGCTTTTACAATGCACCCAACTGTTCCATGCGCAGTTTAGTAGGGCTTAATTTCCGAGAGCTCATAAAGTTTTGCGCGAGGTATACCTACTTTTAAAAATAATAAACTCCCCTCAAACAATGAAAACTTGATTTTGATACGTAACCCGCTGTTTTTTATTTTGAACTGGCTTATGCTATTGATTTTTCCAACCTTTACAGCGAAGCAGAGCAGTGTTGCTGCTTAAAAAAAAGAACAAACAAACCATCAAATATGCTTTCGCATCTATAATATTAAGCAGACATAATAAACCAGCACAGGTAACCAAGCTTAACCTAACGGCATAGGCCCCTTATTCTTATGCCTGCAGGCCAAGCCCCAAAGAGACCTTTGTCGAAGCCGCCTTTTTGCTCGAAGGACCAGATTGACGCCTTTTTTGTCGACATTTCGAATATTTTGGGAAGGATCAAAGGTTCGCGATTTGGTTTTGAAACTGGCGAAATTACAGTTTGAAATGTTAGCTGTTTGGCAGCTATGGATGGTGTTTGATTTATTTTGTTATGTTGCCTGTATAATTATTATATTTAACTAGCTCCTGCCCGCGGCTTCATTCGCGTGGCCTATGGGAAACGACGAAGAAAATTTTTCATAAATAATTCAACCACCCATTTCACCCTCTTAAGGGTGGATTTTCGAAAAATCCTTTCTTGGCGGATGCCTACGTCATAACATCTACCTGCTTGCCAAATTTCAGCCTGACCCGTCCTGTGGTTTGGACTGTGCGTTGATAGATCACTATATCAGTCAGTCAGTCAGTCAGTCAGTCCTTTGAGTTTTATATATATAGATAGATGTATAGAATATATTAAAGAACTTCCTTGTAGGTAGGGCCGTTTAAAAATTGTTATAAACTTAAAAAAATATAGGTATTTACATAACCTCTATTGAAATGCCTACTCCTCCGCTTGATGACTTTGTATCATTTAATTTTGTAGGCCATTCGCGTGTCAAGGTCTAAAATGATGCCTATTAGATGACGGCTACTTGGACTATTCGGCGAACAAAGATTAGTTACATCACTACCTCAAGGACAGATGTGTCACTCAGCTGATGGGCTCGCGTAATTCTACCTAACTTTTTTTTACGTTTTGGCTCCACACTTCTGTGTATTTAGCCAGTGTCAAGTAATTGATAATTTATCAAGTTATATCTCATATATCATTTAGTTTAATGATATTTCACGCAAATATGTGTCAAGTCATAGTCGAAGTCATCAAGTCAAGTAATAGTCTAGTCAAAGTCATACTCCTAGTAAAGTGGTGGCAACTTTACTTGAAGCTTCTACGGAGTTTTGGAAACAACATGAAAAGAAACGTTTCACCGTCATTATACCATTTTCCCACACTCACGCCTGTAAATCCAGCACTTAACGAATAAAATGCCACCAACTTTATGCACTAACACTGAAAATAACACAAGTTTTGGAAAATAATACAATGCGGTGAAGCAATCTTTTTCGCGTTCCCGCCAAAAAACCTACCTAACGTCAGTGACTAACATTTTTGTAAGAATAATGTAAAGTAAAATTGTAGGTAAATTATACATCAATAACAAATAAAAACGTTTTGAAGTTGACTGAGGTCTTGTAAAAAAATACGCGCAGTGCAACTGCGGCAATACATTCATACTGGTATGTCTGTAGATACATACTTTTTATAAATATTAAGAAATAAAGTTCATCTCAAATTATTGTTAAGGAAAAATCAAAACGCGAATAAAGTCGGAGAAAGTTAAATAATCTTAAAGTACATTTATGTTAACTATAATAATGACACCAATTAACAAATTAGTACACAATTAGCAACAATAGAAATTTATTTTAAAGAGTTCATAATATTTGTTTTTAAGTAGACGCTTTTAAGAATTGAGGATAAATAACCTTCTTGAATAGTGGCAAAGCAAATTATTTCAAATGCAAGCGGGATAGAACCTCATTAAACAAAATATTATGTAACAAAAGAGTTGTTATAACAGTACAAAAAGTTTATGATAGAAGTTATTGTTCAAAGTACGCCGAGGACATAAAAAGTCTTTATAGTAATAACTGCTATTTAAAATGTATCGTTAACATGGAAGGCTCCTAAAACCGTTAAATGCAAGGCCATGAAGGTTTAAGCACGGATATCAACATGCCAAAAAAAACTGAGTTTTTGTTTTTTTTTTCTTCCCGTCTCTGAGGAATTTTGGCTTCGCACATTCTATGCATTTGCCAGCTTCAAGTCATGTTTTTTAAAAAGCTTTAATTTTTGTTCTACATTTTTTTTTTCAAAATAATTTCAACAACTTTTTCGAATTTATTTTGCGTAGTGTTTGCATTATTATTTATTTTAGTTGTTACTAAGTTACTAAAGTTGGGGGCACAAGTGTTCGTAAGATTTATTTTATAAAATTATTGTGTGTGTGTTGTCGTAGTAGTAGTACTAAGTAGTAATACAAAGTATAAATATAATATACTTATGGGTTATCAAAATAATAATACATACGACGTGATATAAAAACATAAGTACCTATGCAGGAATATAATTATATTATTTACGTAGGAAGGGATTACGGTGTGATTAGGTAAGTAACGGTGTAATTAGGTAAGTAAGGTAGATGTGTGATTTCTATAATAAAAGTACTCACTTAATCTATAGGTAGTTCTTCCTCTTCTTCTTCATTTAATGGTTTCTTAGTTTAATCAATTCTTAGCGATAATTCTGCCATTCAAGCAAGGAATATTTGTATGGTTTTTTTTTTGGCTCCACACTTTTGTGTATATAGCCAGTGTCAAGTAATTGATAGTTTATCAAGTTCATGATATTTCACGCAGATATGTGTCAAGTCATAGTCGAAGTCATAGTCATGTCATAGTCTAGTCAAAGTCATACTCCTAGTAAAGTGGTGGCAACTTTACTTGAAGCTTCTATGGAGTTTTCTTCTATGTCATTAACTTGATACATTATCAATTACTTGACACTGGCTAAATACACGGAGGTGTGGAGCCAAAACAATTTAAAAAAAAATATTCATATATGTATTACACACTAACACACACACACACATACCTCGCACACTCAGATATACAGTCTTACGAACCCTTACACGCCATTTCTTACGGACGGGCTAGAATCCATGCGGTTGGTGTGTGTAGGCTTGTTGGAGGATTTTTATCGGACATGGTATTATTATTACATTTTGTTACTATCAGCAGCGAGCGGAATGTCTTGTAAGGTCTTTACAATCACAGAACTCCGTTAGATTAGTATTTTAGCATGCGAATATTAATCTAAATTAGTGTGTATTTTTTTTTATTATGGTGCTTTACCACAGACTCCTGGGTCTGTGCTCTTTTTTAAATATACTACTTACATATATGGTTGTTGTGTTTCTTTTTAATAATATGATTAGTGTGTGTGTGTATTTTAATTTATATCATACAGTTAATTCAATATTTAATTAAAAAAATATATTTAATTTGTATAAATTTTTGTAATTTAGCTTAGGCATTTCCTTTATTATTTCCAGCGATAGAGGCCTGCACTTCATAATACGGTTATACGGGCCCTGACCCTAGTCTGGGGATCCAGGCTTTCCTAACTTAATTTAGTTACTACTTTATAAGCCTTTACCCAAATGTATTATTCATTTTTATGTTAATTATGAAAACTCTCTCTCTCTCTCTCTCTCTCTCTGAGAACCATAATGAAATACTAAACAGACGAGTAGAATAAAGGGATCATATTGCAAACGCAGTGCGTTTGAGGAAGGAAAAACATAGGGTTTTAGTCCGGTCACTGAAATAATGCGTTAGAGAACTAATAATATTGTAAATGGGTAAATAAAGCGTTAAAATATTCGCCTGTGTAGATAATATAAACGGACCTATTATCGTAAGTTTTCCGGTATTTGGAAATGTTTTTGCCATAGCTCTGCAACCAGCCGTCGTTCCGCAGGTGCGATAGAGACAACTGACATACTAGCAAAAGTTTTTTTTTTGGCTCCACATTTTTGTGTGTTTAGCCAATGTCAAGTATTTGATAATTTCTTAAAGTTAATTAATATTATAGATATGTATGTGTCAAGTCAAGTCACAGTCCAAGTCATCAAGTCTCATATCATAGTCTAGTCAAGTCATCAAATCAAGTCATAGTCTAGTCAAGTCATACTCCTAAAAACTTCATAAAATGCCACCAATTTTATGCACTTACACTGAAAATAATACAAGATTTGGAAAATAATACAATGCGGTGTTGCGATCTTTTTCGTTTTCCCGCCAAAACTCCCTAGCAACAGCTATCGTAATTTTTAAATTTACGGTTTTTATTCACCTTTTGACAATAAAGCAGCTGTCAAACGCATTCTTTCATTGGCAGATTTATATGTATGTAAAAGCGTGCAAGTAGATGCGGATGAAACCACGTGGCGTAGCTAGTAAAAATAATTCCCAAAGAAAAATTTAAATAGACTACAATAAAGCAATTCTCTTGGTTGTCTTATAACTTTACAACGTCGTAAACGAAAGTAAAGTTTGTAGGAACGTGAAAGTTTCAATTCTTGGAGGTGTTAACAAAGGAGGTTTATTGAACTGAAGTTTTTTTAGTATAACAGTGAATTATTATTATTCAATACAATACGATACAATACTATCTGTTAGCTCTACATTTTAAACTAAAATTAATTATAATTATACCAATAGAAAATTTTCACCACATGGGTGTAGTACCAAATATATCAGCTTCCACAATGCATGCGGCATTTGTTTTTATGTTGTAAATATTTCATACATAAATATTCTTGAAACGCAATATGCTATTGGGGAGTTTTGGCGGGAAAGCGAAAAAGATTGCGTCACCGCATCGTATTATTTTCCAAAACTTGTGTTGTTTTCAGTGTTAGTGCATAAAATTGGTGGCATTTTATTCGTTAAGTGCTGCATTATAGGCGTGAGTGTGGGAAAATGGTATAATGATGGTTATTATTAGACCAGGGTTATTGGAAAGAAACTCCAAGTACTCACTCAAATTATTGTATTTCGCATGTACCAAGACGTCTGCGCTCTATCCGAGCTCAGACTAGACTGATAAGTTCTCAAGTCGTCCCCACTGCCACCACTCGACGAGTAAAGCGAGAGGGGGTAGTGGGGGTACTGTACTACGCAGGTTTATGCCGTAGTAGTCAAACGACTGCTTTAAATAATAAATAAAATAATAGTTTCGACTTGAGAACATATTTACAATTTAAGTGTAGGTTGAAAAATCTTTAATAAATTAATATATTAGAAGAACATTATTAAAATCAAATAAAGCTAACAGTCGGCCTTTCCTGATAAAGTCACGTCCCGTGACTATAAAGAAGAAAAAATGTTATGCTATTAGCAATAATAGTTTATATAATTAGCGTTACAATCACCACTTTCAATATTGACTTACTTCACTTAACTTATTTAATAATTAAATTTATAACCTCTTCAAATTTACAACAAATTTTAATACAAAATAAATAATCATTAATCAAGTACGATCCGAGGATGAAGCCCCTACATGTCTTCACCTCAGTCACTTAAATTATTTGAACTTTATATTATTGCAGCCTCTACATATCTACAATAATATCAATACTAAAGCCCCTTCATGTCTTTAGTATTGTTGATGTATTTCCCACTGGGACCACTTGATTTAATTATTTGAACTTTATATTATTGCAGCCTCTACATATCTACAATAATATCAATACTAAAGCCCCTTCATGTCTTTAGTATTGTTAATGTATTTCCCACTGGGACCACTTGATTTAATTATTTGAACTTTATATTATTGCAGCCTCTACATATCTACAATAATATCAATACTAAAGCCCCTTCATGTCTTTAGTATTGTTAATGTATTTCCCACTGGGACCACTTGATTTAATTATTTGAACTTTATATTATTGCAGCCTCTACATATCTACAATAATATCAATACTAAAGCCGCTTCATGTCTTTAGTATTATTAATGTATTTTCCACTGGAACCTCTTGATTCCATGGATGATAGGTTAATAGCAATTATTTTAACATAATGAAATACAATAAACTGTGACATAATAATTAAATATGCAAATACATTATTATAACAATAGTAGATTAGAACACAGCTCTCCAAAATTGATATTATTATTCAGCATGAAATTATTAAAATATTAAATAGTAGGTACACTTATTTACAATACAGTCGGACAGATATACAAACTATAATATTAGAAGATTTAGTCATGATTCGATTCGAAATCATCATCATTATTAAGAACAGTAAGGTCGGGATCATCGTTATTTGATTCATGTGTATCGTCAGACTCATTTTCAGTTTCATCAGAAGTTCTATTAAACACAAGCCACGGATGGATTTTATCTACGGGAAAAACACCGTTGAAAGGTCGGTTACCTTTCCGGGAAAGAGGAGTATCTTCAACCATATACCTATCATGATCAAAGATTTCAATGATGCGATAAGGGCCACGGATTTTGGGAACCAACTTTCTACTTTGACCACACGCGGGGACATCCCTTTCAACCCTGACCAAATCACCTACAGAGTACTTTACGCTCTTTCTATGTTTATCGAATGATTGTTTTTGCTTCGCCTGATTGCTATCAATATGTTCTGATACTTCACTTCGAATCGCTTCGGTAACACTGTCATCATGGGGTTCGTCATTATTAACTGTAGTAAGGCACAAAGAAGAATCGTTAGTTCCAATTAAGTTGATACCAAACAAAGTCTGAGCTGGTGTTTTTCCTGTTCCCATATTAAGTGTATTATTTAAGCCCCACTGAATCTCAGAAACTGCCTCATCCCATAGTTTTTCGGATTTATTGAAGTTTTTAGCACTAAGAGCGGCAAGGACAGTTCGATTATATCTTTCCACCTGCCCATTTGCCCGTGGGGTGGCAACAGCATTTAACACGTGTTTGACGCCTAGTGTGTCGAGATATTCTCGAAAGCCTTTTGCAGTAAAAGAAGTTCCTCTATCTGATATTACTCTTTGTGGCACACCAAAAGTATGGAAATAATTTTTCATTGCCTGTATTGTATGAACACTTTTTGTGCTTTTAACTGGTACCAGTATAAGATATTTTGTAAATGCATCAATTATTAAAAGTAAATAACAATTTCTTTTCTTACTGCGAACGAATGGACCCAGATGGTCAATATGTAACGTATGGAATGGTCGGTCAATTTTTGGGATAGGGTGTAGTTCTCCTGACTTCTTACCACCAGGGACTTTAGTATGGGCACATTCTAGACATGACTCTACATACTTCTTAATAAAACGTCTCATTTTAGCAAACCAGTATTGGCTTTTTATTTTCTCATAGGTTTTGTCAAATCCGAAATGTCCTAATGAATCATGATTTGCCCTAAGCAAATGCCATCTTACTCCTTTTGGTACAACCCAGCGATCGCCATCAGTCGTTTTCCTGTACAACAATCCACGTTTCACTACAAAACTGTTTTTAATTTCAATAATGTTGTCAGTTTCTTTATCATTAAGTATTTTAATTATTCTTTGAAGTTCCGAATCATTTTGTTGAGCAGTAGTTATCCAATTTGTGTCAATTACTCTAACTTCTACAAAACTGTCTTGTTGTACAGGATTACGACTAAGAGCGTCGACGTGACACATTTTAGACCCAGGTTTGTATATGATTTTGAAATCATATTCTTGTAAGCTATTCCACCACCTGGCAACCCGAGGTAACATGTCTTTTTTTTCAAACGTGGCTCGGACCGAATTGCAATCAGTGACTATCGTAAAATGAAGCCCTAACAGATATACGCGAAATCTTTGAAGCGCCGTCACAACTGCTAAGGTCTCCAAATCATATGAAGAGAAATGAGCTTCTTCAGGGGAAGTTTGTCTGCTATAATAAGCCACTGCACTAAATGGGGACTCTTTATTTGGTCTCTGCATTAAAATACCAGCAATTCCCAACTTGGAAGCATCTGTGTGAACTTGCGTTTCATACGTTGGATTATAAAATGCAAGTAATGGACGTTCAGTCAATTTCTTTTTTAAGGTTTGAAATGAGGTTTCTTCAATATTCCCCCAGTGCCATTGAGAGTTTTTCTTTAAAAGTTGAGTCAATGGTCTAGCAATAGTCGAAAAGTCTTTAATAAAGCGTCTAAAGAAACTTGCTAACCCAACAAATTGGCGAACCTTATGTTGGTCAGTAGGTATGGGAAAACTATGAACAGCTTCTATCTTTTTTTTACCTGGTCGTATACCGTTCTCATTTACTTCAAAACCCAAGTAATCTATAGACCGCATAAAGAAGTTACATTTTGATAACTTTAGAGTCAATCCTGCAGCTCGAAATAAGTCAAAGGTATTACGCAATTTACGGAAGCCTTCTTCAATAGTTTTAGATGGAACAATTACGTCATCCATGTATGCGAACGCATCTTTAAACCGCGCATTGCCCAAAATATTATTAATGGCTCGTTGAAAATTAGACGGTGCATTAGCTAAGCCAAAAGGCATCCTATTAAATTCAAAATGACCATCAGGTGTTACAAAGGCTGTTAGATGTTTGGAGGAGTCCGACATGGGTATTTGGTAGTAACCAGAGGCAAGGTCTAAAGTGGTGTAGTATTTAAAGCCTGATAAATTATCTAACTGGTCGTCAATTCTAGGTAAGGGATAATGTTCTTTTACAGTTTTTTTATTTAAAGATCTAAAGTCTATGCATAGCCTATAATCACCAGTTTTTTTCTTTACCAACAGAACTGGAGATGCATAATCAGACGTAGAAGGGCGAACGATACCAGAATCCTCTAACTCTTTAACCATTCCCCGAACTACCTCACGTTCTGAATGAGCTAATCGATAGGGTCTATATACGACAGGGGTGGTATCGTCGAGTTGGATATTCATCTCAATACCCTTTAAACACCCCAATTCTTTTGTTGAAAAAGCGAAACAGTCCCTATACTCATTAAGCAACTCCGATAATAGCTCTATATCTTTTTCATTAAGCTCGGGGTCTTTATTAATCAACGAGCTATTTATTGTAGGATCAGGTAAGTTTTCATTGTTTGTTAAAATCCTATTAACACAAAATGATTGCATTTCTTTAACAGGCGTAACGCGAGCTAACAGAGAGTCTTGTTTTAAAACAAATCCTAATGGATCTAACCCCTTTATCACAATTTGACCATGACCATCTACCAAAGTAATCACGCTCTGAATTACTTCATATTCTTGATGTTTTTTATGATTGAGACTAATTTCCACAAGAACATCTCCATTATAGCAAGGGTTAGAGTGAATTTGTATACTAGTAAATCCCTTTACATTAGTGTCATTTGAAACCATCAGTAATATTTTTTGAAATTTTGATGATTTTTCGGACAGTTTTAAAACCTCATTATTTTTGAAAACCACTACATGACCTTGTTCAGTGAAAGTTTGACCTAATAGCAAAGGAACTTGCAGTAAGTGATCTGGGACTATTAGGGCTTGGACAGTTGCTTTCACAGAATCGACCTCAATATCAACATCACACTTTCCTATACAGTTAACTACGGAATCACCGAAACCTCTTAGAATAGGTAAATCATTGACTGTCCATTGGGTAGTCAAAATTCGTGCAACTGACTCTTTTAACATAGAACATTGGCTCCCAAAATCAATAAAGCAATCAAGTGGAGTGCCGTTAACAAATGCTGGTTTAAAATATTTAAAGTCATTATCTTGGTCCTGAGAAATCCGTAAAACAGTTTTGGGTGTCGAGTCTTGTTTACTGGGACAATCGTTCACAAGGTGTCCTACCCTTTTACAATGAGTACATCGCCTGATTGTTTGTTTACATTTATAATATGGGTGACCTTCTTCACCACAGTTATAGCATTTGGATTTAAAATCAGTGTTATTTACATTTTTATAATGTTGTTTATTACGTCTATTGTCGGTCATGCCTGCTGGCTGCACACATTTATCGGGTTTTTTGATCAATTTTACTCCTTTTAAATAAATTAGTAATTTATCGGGATCTGAATACTGAGCTGCTTCCGCACTGGTACGCACAGAGCGATCTTCGATCCCAAACAGTATGCAGTCTATGGCGTTTTTACCAGAAATATTGCATCTATTTAATAATACCATTTTTTCATAAAAGTATTCCTCTAATGAATCACCGAACCGTGCCTTGCAAGCAAGCATATCCGACAATAGTTGAGCGTAATTTTCGTCGCTAGGAAACGCTGATCGTAATTTACTTTGCCATTCAGACCAGGAAAACATGAGACTTGGGAGCCCCTGATACCATTTTTGGGCTAAGCCTACTAACTTTGGTAACGCATAATGAATGGTCTGTCTATCCGTCCAATGATACATTTGTGCACATTCGTTTACTTTTAAAATCCACGTGTCAACAGTCTGATTACGTTTTGATGGATCGAAATCAGGAATAACATTTAAAACAGGAAAACGTTCATTAGTTCCCTCTGTTTTCATGGTCTGAACAAGGTCACTTAATACTTGTATAAATTGTAAGTTACTATTTGTCCCTAAAATTGAGGTCGTGGCTGGTGTAGGCGTGACATTTATAGTTGATGGAACAATTTCACTTACTTCTTGCGTCCGATCGGGTTGTACTGCTATGCTGGCGTCGCTCTGGTTGTTGTGGTGCATCGTACCGTCGCGCTGACCCCTGACGCTACTACGGCTGCGCCTCGTGACGCTGCGGCTGCGCCTTGCGGTGCTGCGGTTGCGGCTTGCACTGTTGCGGTGGTGCCTCACAGCACTGCGGCTGCGCCTGTTGACGCTGCGGCTGCGTCTTGCGCTGCTGCGGCTGCGCCTCGCGACGCTACGGCTGCGTCTCGCGCTGCTGCAACTGCGCCTCGCGACGCTACGGCTGCGCCTCGCGATGCTACGGCTGCGCCTCGTGACGCTACGGCGCCTCGCACTGCTGCGGCTCGTGCGGCTGCGGCTGCGGCTCGCGACCTGTCGCCTACGGCTCTCGTGGTCGGAGCTGCGCCTCCTGCTATCGTCGTCGCTGCGCCTCACGCTGTCGTAGATGCGGCGGCGCGTCACATTGCTGCGACCGGATGTGTGTTTTCTTGTCCGTTTGAGCTCTGGCAACTCGGCTTCGGGAGTAACCGATTGCCTCACACGCTTACTGGACTGTTTATCCATTTCTTTTGCTGAAATATAAGACATTAAACAAGTCACTGTTACCTAACACAATCGTAACTATAGGTATCACGGACTAAAGCATCTAACTCCTGTAGTTTCAATAGATAAATAAGGATTAAACTGAATAAAATCATTTCATGTTGTTTTGATTTATTCTAATCACTATATAGAATTTATTAGGTATGTATAGGTCCACTTGCAGTATTGAAAATGTACGTATTTTCTCATAAACTACAGACATTGATAAGAACGCCTTAATAAAAAACGTGCATGTGCTACTTTACATTGTTTAAATAGTCTCATAATTAAAAAAAAGGGAAAACAAAAAAAATATAGTGAAATAACAAATCTAAATATAATAACTTTAAATAATTAATATAGAAAAAAAAACTTGAAATGTAAATGTTACTAGCTTTTTAAAGACATTTTAAACATAAAAATAATATTTAATAAAAAAATACTAACCAATGTATATATGTTTTGATATAATAAAAATACACAGTACCTTAATATTGTTTCCAAATGGGCGTATGGTGACATCAAGGCATCAAATATAGTGATTTTCCTTGATTTTATCCCGGCTTCTGATCTATTATTAGACCAGGGTTATTGGAAAGAAACTCCAAGTACTCACTCAAATTATTGTATTTCGCATGTACCAAGACGTCTGCGCTCTATCCGAGCTCAGACTAGACTGATAAGTTCTCAAGTCGTCCCCACTGCCACCACTCGACGAGTAAAGCGAGAGGGGGTAGTGGGGGTACTGTACTACGCAGGTTTATGCCGTAGTAGTCAAACGACTGCTTTAAATAATAAATAAAATAATAGTTTCGACTTGAGAACATATTTACAATTTAAGTGTAGGTTGAAAAATGTTTAATAAATTAATATATTAGAAGAACATTATTAAAATCAAATAAAGCTAACATGGTGAAACGTTTCTTTTCGTGTTGTTTCCAAAACTCCATAGAAGCTTCAAGTAAAGTTGTCACTACTTTACTAGAAGTGTGACTTTGACTAGACTGACTTGACTATGACTTGACTTGATGACTTCGACTGTGACTTGACACATATTTGCGTGAAATATCGATAACTTGAAAAATTATCAATTACTTGACACTGGCTAAATACACAAAAGGGTGGAGCCAAAACTTTAAAAAAAAGTAGTCATTAGTTTTTGTGACCACGCTTCCATTAATGAAAATCACGGACTATTCTCTAATAAGCATTATTAGAGAATAGTCCGTGATTATACGTATCATTATGTTTGTTAATTATATTGTTAAACATTTGACTATTTATGTGAAAATTTCTGGGTAATAACGCGCTAGATAACAAAATAAAACGCATTAAAAATGTTTCAAACAGAGCACAGAATAAAAAAAAAAACGAGTGTGCTTTAGACCACACGACTGAAGTAAAACTTCTTAAGCTCCATCTATCGGCCGGTATAACTTTGATTATGCTTTGTATAATGTCGTCATCTTGACAATTGTAAATTGTAATTTTACCGGGCACACCTGGAAATCTACCTACGTGAACCAACACTTTGCAACTTACGTTCGCCTTGTTATTCACCAGCTTACTCCACAAGTTAAGCGTATGTGAAGAAATGTAACTTCAAAAAACTTTTTATTTTGTCGCTTAATTGCAGATTCGTCCTTAAGTACCTACTCAAGGTTTTGTGAAAACAACTGGACATATTGCAAATTTTCCATTCGTGTGTAGGTAATAGGTATCTCGACAAACATGCTTGTTTTCGTATCAACTGAGTTAATTCGTCCAAGCAACTGAGTCACCTTTTATCACGAACAAAATTATCGCGGTTATATAAATTGTTATCTGTCAAAAACAAATACGGACGTACCTTTGTTTTGCAAATTCTTATGTATACTTGGTAAGTACTTATTTTTTGTCTCAATATTTAGAGTACCTACCTAACCTAGGCACTAACCTAGTACTAGAGTTTTGGCGGGAAAGCGAAAAAGAATGCGTCACCGCATCGTATTATTTTCAGTGTTAGTGCATAAAATTGGTGGCATTCTATTCGTTAAGTGCTGGATTACAGGCGCGAGAGTGGGAAAATGGTATAATGATGGTGAAACGTTTCTTTTCATGTTGCTTACAAAACTCCATAGAAACTCCAAGTAAAGCTACCACCACTTTACTAGGAGTATGACTTTGACTTGACTTGATGACTTTGTCTGTGACTTAACACATATTTGCGTGAAATATCATTAACTTGATAAATTATCAATTACTTGACACTGGCTAAATACACAAGTGTGGAGCCAAAACCAAAACAAAAAAAAAAACCTAGTACTACTTATGTCATCTGTACACTATTGGTTATTTTTTTTGTTATCTAGTTTCTCATTACTTTTTGGTGTTCAAGACTACGGCTTGCACATATATGGTTACATAAAGAGTTTAATAAAGGTGAAAAAGGTAGACAAATAAAATTTCAATAGTGATTTTAACATACGATGACTTTTAATACATTTCCTCCTATTTTACATTCGTTTTATACAAAACAACGTATTGATGAAGTATACAACGTATTTTTTTTTATTCGACCTTAAGCAAAAAATCACTTAATAATCAAAATTCTAAATATCAAATATTACGTATAATAATCGAGATCGTGCACATTTGGGTTTATAAAAGCTTACAAGAAATGTTCATTTATCAATTTCTCGTGATTTTTATGAGTACTACGAAAAATAAATAGATAGGTACTTAAACCTACTTAATTAGTACCTATGAGGAAGACATTTTTATTGGAATGTTACTGGCATTAACTGTATCCGTTTATTATTTTATTTAGAAAAAACGTTTACGATCAAATTACAAAGTACAAGTTTATTCTTCCAATTACTATTTATTTTGACATAATATAAAAAATCCTACATAGGTACACCAACAGTTACAACCCTAGTCGTGTATATTTAACTGTCTTCGGTAACCATGACAATTTATTTTGTTCAGGTTCATTTGGCAGTTAATCTGTTAAAACAATTAGTAACAAACTTATTAATATGCATAAGTTCTCATGACTATGATTTTTAAAATAAAACCTTCGTTAGGTACTTATTGATCTAAAAGGTTTAACATAGTTTTAAAATCGTAATTTTAGTATACATAGATAAGTCTTGAACTGGCTTAAATTGTTCTAAGCACTTAGGCAATTTACAACTGAAAATCCTATTAATAACAAATTCAAGTCTCTCAACGGGTCACTTAAGGTCGAATTAAAAACAATTATAATTTGAAGAATGGCTAAATATCTACCTAACTAATGGAGCAATAACATTGAATAACCAGACTCTTTCGACATCGAAAAACTTGTTCTAAATAATCACAAAATAACAAAATTCGTTCAACGTCATTACGCAAAATCAAAGAATTAAATGTAGCCTAAAAAGTCTGGTCCAACACTGCGACTAGGTATTGGGGTAACTTTCTTGAAGAAACATCAAAATCAACAGACAAAATTACAAACAAAATGTGACTCCAACGCAACCAACGCCAACGAAACAATGTGATCAGTCCAAACAAAACTCAAAAGAAAGCCACCCCATTTCCTAAAAGATAATTCGATAGTTTAATATCTTAAAATTGGTTAATTCCTTTATTCACTGTCCCGAGCCCGAGTATACAACCTTCGCGCTCCTTCACTTCAACATGGCCGTCGCACTCACACAAACAACGTTCAGACACAGACTAGCGTGTGTTTGGTCACCGCACATGCCAGAGACCGAGGTTAAGTACACTAAGCCGAGGCAACTTTACGATTGGTTCCAAGCCCTGCCTCGTGATACAAGTACACCCATACAAATCTATAGCGGTGAGGCTGAGCAGGCCCTCGCCTAGAGCTCGCAGGCCCCTATCGGTGATGCGCGTGCATTGTCCTATATTCAGTGTATCCAGTTGGGATAGCCTCGCAACACTTTCAAGCCCCTCGTCCGTTAGGCGGCAGGCGCTTAGAGACAGCTTGCGCAGTCTAGATAAGCCCAAACTGGCGTGGGACAACGCTTCGTCTCCAACTTTATCACAGAAAGACACGTCCAGAGCCGTAAGCCTACCAATCTCTGCCAAAAAGCCTACGCCAGTGTCCGTCACTCCGTCGCAGGCCCTCAGGTTGACATCTTCCAATAACTGCAGCCGTGAGAGATGCCTCAGTCCTACATCGGTCACTGCGACACAGAACGATAGATTTATAGACTTCAGCTTAGGAAGCCCCTGAGCTACGTGTTTCAATGCTTCATCCGTTAACCTTTGGCAGTCTTGTAATCCTAAATGCTCGAGTTCCGGCGTACCCTTGGCCTCCCCGCCGCCGCATAAATGCGCTATCCCCGTGTCGTTCACGTACCAGCATGAGCGCAGGTTCAATCGACGCAACTTCCTCAGACCCCAAGCGATCAGCAGCAGCCCTGTGTCCGTTATACTGTAACAACCACCGAGCTCCAGCTCCTCCAAGTTCTTCAGTGACTGTGCTATTCGGCCCAGTGAAGAGTCTGTCAACTGCTTGCATAGCGATAGATCTAATTTCCTCAGAGACGGCATATCTGCAGCGAATGCACTGGCTAAAGCAGCATCAGTCACGCTGTAACATCCGCTGAGAGATAGCGATTCTAATCCTGGCAAAGCGGAAACGGCATCTCTCAGGCCTCTCCTCAATGATAGTATTTGAAGTTTCCTTATACCTCGACGTACTAAGGAAGAAAACAATATTGGTGAAGGTCTTTTCAAATGAAGAGACGCTTCAACCCCGCGCCAAACTGACCGGCGATCGGCTGCCTCTCGCCATGTACGACAAACTTGAGCAGCGCGGCCTCGATCTCTTATGGATAGTCTCTCAAATATAAGAGCCAAGATCTCCGGGTATAATCTCGATATGTGCGTCCCGGCGACTTCCGTCGGCGGCTCGGCTAAATGCGCCGACGGCAGATGCGGCCGGTGAAGTTTATAAGGGGCACTACGTTGTTTTCTTCTATTCGTGCTCGCCGTAGGCAACGTCAGCTCGGTGTGGCCGAGCCTGTCGTCGCGCCAGGAAAGCGCTTCCTCCGTCCACGCACTCATTGTGGTGACACTACACTATAACATAACACGATGCATCGGACCGGTTTGGAGAGAAACTTGTGATGTGGAGAGCGCGAGATGCGTGCTTCCAACGCGGCGTGGTATCGTGCACTGGCGGCGGTGGAGAGAGGGGCGACAGCGCCGCCTCCCCGCCCCGCGCCGCTGGCTAGCGGCCCGAGCACGGCGATTGGTCGCGGCCAACGGCACGTGACGCGCGCCGTATCGATTCGGAGGCTCTGCGGCGGCATTTTTAAGTTGGCGAGCCGAGAGCCCGCCTTCACCCCGCGCTGCTCCCTACACCCGCGCTCTAGATTAAACGCATGAAGACTAGACAGATGTATCTAAACCGACTTCACAATTTCTTGCATATCATTTCAAAATAAATAAATAAATAAAATAAATAAATATCTGTGGACATTTCGCACAGCGCCATCTAGTCCCAAACTAAGCAAAGCTTGTACAATGGGAACTAGATAACTGATACAATACTTAGATACTTTTTGTTTGTAAATACATACATAGAATACAATATAACACCCAGACACAGAACAAACATCGATGTTCATCACACAAATGTTTGTCCTGTTTGGGGATCGAACCCACAACCCATAGTCCAGAAGGCAGGGTTACTACCAACTGAGCTATAGGGCCAGTCAAAATTGAATTAATTAGTAATTCTTATTCATTATTTTATTTCTTTTCAGGAAGCAGGGCAGCGTTTAACTACGGGCATGTCACATGAGCCATGTCTAAAAAATTCGTAGAAAGCTTATTGTTTTTACACTTTTATTTATATTTTAGATATGATTTACATTGATATCATAAAAAAGTAATCACATGAAGGTACAAATTTACCTGCCAAGAATTCTGCCCTTGGTTCATATTTTTTTGTCCCTTTCTTATACTATCGACATGGCACTTACAGCTCCGCTATCCGTAACGTGCGGTACCTATAACTACTGATGTAAGTTCTTCCTCAGAGCTAAAAAAAGAGACTAGTATATGGTCATAAAGAGAATAAAACAAAAGTCTATCGAAACAAATTATCCGGATACAGCAAATTATCTGCGTGAACAGCATTCAGTTGGATTTTTTTGGGCATACATGATGGAGAATCAGCCATAGCAAAATGTTTAAGTTTTACAAGTAAAAAAGTTATATAAACACCTTTTAAGTGAGGTACTGCAATAACATATTATTTGGGCACTTATAATACCAATTTATTAGGATCATCTATAGATGAGCATAAGCGTAGGCAGCTTTCAAGACGCCTCTGCCTTAAATAATCTTTGCCCTGAGTGATAAGGCGGCAAAACAACTCGGCGCGACGTATATTTTCGTTCGCGCTGCACTTGCCGTCGACTTACGACCAGTTCACGAAGACCCATGTCAACTCCATCTTTGGTCTTTATTCCAACGCGTTAAGGAAATAGGGAGGTTAAGACAGGGCTCGAGAGATTATGGCTTTTTGATAACACTAGCCAACTATTACAAGGGCGACCGGTCGTGAGCGTTCCAAATACGAAATTCGAATTGAAACGTGTTCCAGAATGGAACGTGGATCGAGTTGGCAGTCAGTAGAGACATGGCCGCTTAGAAAATTAAAAATAATACGCGTATTCCGGTCGCAGACCATTTTTACATAATACACATATGAATTGTTAAGATCTAAGGCTCGAATTTGGCCGTAATTTTGAGAGATACAGAAAAAAATCTGTAAAAATAAAATAAATTCGGAGTGGATTTATTAGGTAGGTATTTATAATTATATCTAAGAACCTATGTAAGTAAAAGAATTTTATTGTAAATAGACAATTTCTAGCCATTTACAAATCAAAATAAGATCACTTAAAATATCAAGTTATTGTACTAAGTATATAAAATTTCTTATGTGCTTATGTCAAATATTATGTTATAGATATATGTGAGTGAGTGAAAAGCTTTTAAATAATTATCTTTCCACTGGTGCAAGTAATCCGACACAATGCAGAACAGAAAACTCCGATCTGAAATGTCAACCCACACCTGTACCTAAAGAAGAGCTACAAAAAAACTATTTTTTATTTATTTACAATAATTATTTGTAATGTATACAAATATACAATTAAATTACACTTCACACCGGTGTAAGAAGAATATAGAAATGATCTTAATAAAATTGACAAATAGAAAACTTAATTTATATAGGCAAGGTACCTAAAATTTCATGACATTGAGCTTGGGATATTCGGGCCAAGCTTTTTTTGTCTGACGCATTCATTTATTGTGTCATTTTTCATGCAGTGTTGACTTGACGAATAATTTTAATTTATCTATTTTTTTTAATGCTGCTTTACCACAGACTCCTGGGTCCGTGCTCTTTTTTAATCTGCTACTTACCTATTGTTAGTTATGTTATTATTATTAGGGAGACTAATTTACAATTTTTTTTCCTTTCTTAAATTTTTGGACACTATATAATTTACGCATTGACAATTGTTCGATACCGTCAGGCAACTTGTTATAAAAGCGTTTCCTATGAATGCACCATTAACCTTCTGTCTTTGTATTTTCATATATTTTTGGAGATATTGATGTATTATTAGAATACTATTCCATATTTGGTGACTTTCCTCTACTTATATACTTTTCGGGTTCCGTAGTGCTACAAGGGAGAGCCATTACGAAACTCTGCCCATTCGTCTGTCCGAATGTCTGTCCATCTTAATCTTTTACGGCCTTATAAATTCCATAATTGTCTAAGTACATGCATACAATTTGGATAGTTTAAGTAAAAAAATCTAACTCTTCCAGCTGACCCGGCGATATTCATTCCGCGGAAACAGTCAACGAATGTGCACGTTGAAAACTAAGGTCCGTATTACAGAACGATGCTCAGTCATCGATCGGTGCTCAAGCAGAGATTTCATTCGAAAGTGATCAATTAGTGAATGAAATCTCTGCTTGAGCACCGATCGATGACTGAGCATCGTTCTGTAATACGGACCTAAGATTTTTTTATATTGTTTGACATCCATTTTGATACTTACTATCTGAAACCGGAATACCGGACGAAGATAAATCCAAAACCACAAAAATCATAGATCTGGTCCAGCCGTTCTTGAGTTATAAGTGATGTAAGTAACACGACTTTGTTTTATATAATTACATATATGTAAGCTCCCATACGCGTAAAGAGGGGATTTTTTTATGGCCAGACCTTATCAAAATCTGACAATGCCTTTTGGAAATACGCAATGAAAGCTGTTACTTATTTTTGCAATAATTATATTTTTAAGATGTTGAAATGATATAAAAGTAATTGGTCCGTTTTTCGTTTGTAATCAAACCACCTACAGAACCCTAGCTGAAATAATAAGGCTGGACTTGACAAGTTTTTATTTGAGTAGCTACTTTAAGCATTTAATATAAAAAGATGTTGGCCCTGCTGAAATGTTAGGATTTTCCTTGATAATAGGTACTGACCTACATACGCTTAGAGAATTAATTGAATTAAATCTTAGTTAATGACTTCTGCGGAAATTTCACCACAATATTGCAAAATTATAAAATAATATTAATTGTAGATAGGTACCAATAACGCGTCACGACATCTATTGGTGAGTAGTGGTGCTGTGATCAAAGTTAAAGTCAAACGTTTTGATAAAATATCAAAAAATTGGTTATCATGCCACCTAGCGGTAAGTAGCAATACTAATTTAAAAACTAAGTACCACTAATGATAACATAATCCTATACCCACCGCAGATCTATAATATATTTCAGTACTCTCAAATATAGCACATTTTACAAAGATCAGAGGACAAACAAGTTACTCTGTGACATTTTAGGCCGAATAAATTTGATTATTTATTTTAGCGCCATCTATTAGAACGTTTATAAGCGATGATGTTAATAGTAATGTGGCACTACTTAGGCAAAGCTCTAATATCAAAACATGCTGATCACTGTGCGTTTTAGTTCTTATAAGACAGGATAGATGTCAGAAGACGTTAATAAAATTTGTGGTTTACAAATTATCGAGTATGAATGTTGAGTGTAATGAACGCGTTGGCGAGTTTTGGCGGGAAAACGAAAAAATCGCGTCGCCGCATTGTATTATTTTCCAAAACTTGTGTTATTTTCAGTGTTAGTGCATAAAAGTGGTGGCATTTTATTCGTTAAGTGCTGGATTACAGGCATGAGTGTGGGAAAGTGTTATAATGATGGTGAAACGTTTCTTTTCGTGTTGTTTCCAAAACTCCATAGAAGCTTCAAGTAAAGTTGCCACCACTTTACTAGGAGTATGACGTTGACTAGACTATGACTTGACTAGATGACTTCGACTGTGACTTGACACATATTTGCGTAAATATCATTAACTTGAAAAATTATGACACTGGCTAAATACACAAAAGTGTGGAGCCAAAACATTAAAAAAACGGTAATAGCAGTCTACTCCTATGTTTTCTGCCTTCTAACGACAAAATAATAACAAGTTACAGTGAGAATGACAGGTGGTCCACATTAGCATAGATATCGCGTGCGAGGGCATCAGCTGTTAGTTAGTCTGTGGAGATAGTTAAGTAAATTAAAATAACTGTGGTAGTAGCCATTTGGACAGATTTCTTCGCATTGGTTTATGCCACTAATCTTTAGAATAATAAGTAAGATAAGGAGGCAGATAAGGAGGCGTCATCTTAATTCGCTTACTTGATCAAACAATGCGATTTCGTCCTCGCCTATACTATTTGATTTCGTCGCGCGATTAAACTATAGGTACACTCAAATGCAAACGCGATTCTTTAAAGGCTTTTAAAAATCTTTTGTCATAGGTACCGCGTACTAAGCACTAACTAAAACGTACATTTTGTCTCACATGATATAAATTTAAATACCTGAAAGAACTATATATTGAATACGAGCTTCTGCCCGCAGCTTTGCCCGCGGCGTGACCTATGGGAAAATAATTCAACCACCCATTTCATTAAAGTGCACCTCACAAATATTCGTGGGCTGCACTCAAATCTGCAAGCGGTCCATCATCATCTGGAGACCAATAAACCACACTTGTTCTTCTTGACTGAGACGCAAATAGGATGTCCATCAGACACGGCATATCTGGACTATCCAGGATTCATCTTGGAAAACCGCTTCCTTCCACGCGCTGGTATCTGCGTTTTCGTCCGTGATGACATTTGTTGTTTGCGTCTCCGGAACCTTGAACATCCCCACTTTTCGGTGATTTGGGTGCTAGTGGACACGGGCATTGAGAAAATTCTCTATGCTGGTGTGTACAGATCACATAGCGGTGACCGGGAGACAACTCTTCTAATGGAGTATCTCAGTGAAACGGCAGATGTGGCTCAGCAACGCTATCCTTCGGCTCAGCTTGTTGTTCTAGGGGACTTCAATGCTCACCACCAGGAGTGGTTAGTCCCACACCAGATCACGGACCACGCTGGGAGAGAGACGCGTAAGCTCGCTTTGGCGCTCAATTTAACGCAGATTGTTCAAGAGCCAACGCGAGTGCCTGACATTGATAGCCACACTGCTAACTGCCTCGACCTTCTGCTCACGACTGAACCAGACCGATACTCTGTGGCGGTATCCTCACCCATTGGTAGCTCCGATCACTGTCTGGTTAAGTCCGTTTCAGTATACTCCCCGCCTGACCCAAGCCCTAAGAGTATTCGGCGTGTCTGGAGATACAATTTAGCAGACTGGGATGAGATGCGACATTTCTTCGCCTCATATCCTTGGCGGCAAACGTGTTTTTCTTCTGGAGATCCGACGGTTTGCGCGAATGCGGTTACTGAGGTAGTATGTCGGGCTATGGAATATTTTATTCCATTTTCCGATAAACCCATGACCAGCAAAGCCAGCCCATGGTTTGGAGCCGACTGTGCACACGCTGAAGCGCAGAAACATGCGGCATATCTGGCATGGGCTGACGCTCGAAAACGCAAGGCATCGGACACTCGAGCTAAGAAGAAAGCCTTTAATGTTGCCGCCAAGGCCTGTAAGAAGGAATTAAGGAAGGCTCGTTTCAATCATATTGGTCGAATAGGGACTAAACTTGCTTCCTATCCAGCTGGTAGTAAGGCTTTTTGGTCCCTAGCCAAATCGGTTGAAGCGAACTTCTGTCGATCTTCACTGCCTCCATTATTAAAACCTGACGGATCGCTGGCTCACACTGCAAAAGAAAAAGCAAACTTGTTTGCCACTCTCTTTGCAGAAGCTTCGCGTTTAGATACTGCTAATGAGGTACCTCCCTGCCTTCCACATTGCGGTGCTTTAATGCCGGAAATACGCATACGTCAGAAGGAGGTACTAAAAACATTATGCAGTCTAGACGTGAACAAAGCCAGTGGTCCCGATGGTATACCAGCAATTGTACTTAAGAGCTGTGCACCTGAGTTGTCTCCCATTTTAACACGCCTATTTCGCTTCTCTCTAGATACCGGAATAGTCCCTAAGAGTTGGAAGCTAGCCAATGTACAACCTGTACCTAAGAAGGGCAGTCGTGCTGATCCTGCCAACTACCGACCCATCTCAATTACCTCCATACTCTGTAAGAGTATGGAGCGTATAATCAACAACAAGCTCTTGGCACACCTTGAAGTCAATGATCTCCTCAGTGACCGGCAATACGGATTTCGCCGAAACCGGTCAACTGGGGATCTTCTCGCATACGCCACGCACATATTGAGCGAAGCCTTGGAGATGCATGGAGAGGCACTTGCTGTATCTCTAGACGTCTCTAAGGCATTTGATCGGGTCTGGCACGACGGTCTTCTGAATAAGCTTCCATCTTACGGACTACCTGCTGGTTTGTGCACTTGGATATCAGACTTTTTGAGGGAACGATCGCTTAGAGTGGTTCTTGATGGCTGCTCTTCCGATCAATTAGCTATTAATGCTGGTGTACCTCAGGGGTCAGTTCTTTCAGCAACACTATTCTTACTCCACATCAATGATTTGCTAAAGCCCGGTACCTTTGGGTATGCAGATGATAGTACTGTTGTTGAAAGATACACATCCAGTGCCCGAGCCAGTGGTGACGATGTCCGGATTGAGAGAGAGGCTATGGTTGAGCGCATGAACCTGGCTTTGAAAGCCGTGTCCGATTGGGGCGTTGCTAACTTGGTTAGGTTCAATGCTGCAAAAACACAGGCGTGTTTATTCACTGCTAAAAAGAGCCCACTCCATCTGGCTCCTTCATTCCGTGGTGTATCTGTAAGTTTAGGAAACCATCTTGAGCTTTTGGGTGTTGATCTCACGTCAAACCTAAACTTTGGATCCTACATCGAGTCCAAAGCCAAAGTAGCTTCAAAAAAACTCGGCATATTGTCCAAGGTAAGGCGGTACTTCTCACCTGGACAGCTTCTAAATCTGTATCAAGCACAAGTCCGATCGTGTATGGAGTACTGCTGCCACCTGTGGGACGGGTCTGCCAAGTACCAGCTTGAGGCTCTGGACTCGATTGAACGGCGTGCCAAAAGGCTCATTGACGACGACACTTTGGTTGGTGAAAGGCTCCAGAGCCTTGCACATCGACGTAAGGTGGCAAGTCTGTCGGTCTTCTACAGATTACACCACGGTGAATGCGCTCAAGAACTGCATGATCTCATTCTCCCATCACCATTCCACTACCGGACTACTAGACGCTCGGCTAAGCGCCATCCTTTCGTGGTCGAAATACCACCCATTCGTACCAAGCGATTTGACTCAACGTTTTTAATTAGAACGGCTAAGGAATGGAATGCCCTGCCAGCGTCTGTGTTTCCGGCGAAATATGACCCGGGCGTGTTCAAGAGAAGAGTGAATAGGTATTTACTTGGCTAGCATGCTACATCTTCGATCGCATCGTCACTTCCCATCAGGTGAGAGCGCGGTCAAATGCTAGACAAGTTTGAAGTAAAAAAAAAAAAAAAAAAATTTCACCCTCTTAAGGGTGGAATTTCGAAAAATCCTTTCTTGGCAGATGCCTACGTCATAATATCTACCTGCATGCCAAATTTCAGCTCGATCCGTCCAGTGGTTTGGGCTGTGCGTTGATAGATCACTATGTCAGTCAGTCAGTCACCTTTGAGTTATATATTTAGAAGATTTGTTCGTTTTTCACGCCTCAACAGCTGAACGCATTTGAATGAAATTCGAAATGGAGATACTTCACGCGCTGGTTCAATGCATAGATATTTTTTTATCCGCCAGGTGATACAACCGTGAGGCTCCGACGCAAGAATAATAATAATAATAACGCCCAACGATCACATGGATCCTGGACCCTAACTAGGATTCCCTGTGTCTAGGGACCCCTGGGTCCTCGTAGCTCAGAACAAGTATTTACGCTATTTTTCAGTGCTCAAATACTTGTCCTGAATCGAACCCGCCGCCTCCGGATTATGAGCCGACCTGCTCAACCATCACACCACAGAGGCTGTCAAGAATAAGAATAGGACCACAGAATCTCTTACCGTATGTGCTTTAAGAGCCGACTAAGAGAATATCCATTGGGCAGTAGCATTTTCCTTGGTTTGCATAATGACCTCCTCAAGCTCCCCAAGATGCCAAGCATGATGGTGATTATGGCAAACGCCCCCTATGGCAGGGATGTTATAGAGTTCGGTTTCGATTTCGAAAAGTCGGAACTACCGATTAATATTACACCTCCGACTTCGACGGTTCCGATACTTTTGAACCGGTGGTTATATCGGAGGTTGAAGCACGGCGATGGAAATGGTTTCTGATTCTATTTTAGGGCCGTAAGCCTGCACTGATGTCCCGTATGGGGTTTATTGTGCATTTCCCCGCCAGCATCTACTCAAGCCAGCCCAGCTCCTTCATGTAGCGGAGCACTGCGTTGGGTCGCTGGCACAACTTTTTTTTTTTACTTCAAACGTGTCTAGCATTTGACCGCGCTCTCACCTGATGGGAAGTGACGATGCGATCGAAGGTGTAGCATGCTAGCCAAGTAAATACCTATTCACTCTTCTCTTGAACACGCCCGGGTCATATTTCGCCGGAAACACAGACGCTGGCAGGGCATTCCATTCCTTAGCCGTTCTAATTAACAACTGTTCCAGTGTTGTCGTATTTGATGGTATGGGTAAATGGGGTTATAATGGGGGGTAAAATGGTTTACTAATAAATTAGAAATTAGGAGGCTGATTAATATAATAATTATAATACATTTTTGTGGAAATTTCACACAGCGCCATCTAGTCCCGATCTAAGCAAAGCTTGTACTATGGAAACCAGATAACTGATACAATACTTAGATACTTAATACTTTTTATTTGTAAATAATAATAACAACGGCCAACGATCACATACATGGATCTTGGACCTTAACTAGGATTCCCTGTGTCTAGGGACCCAGGAACTACGAGGACCATGGTCCCACAACACTCAGACTCAGAACAAGTATTTGCGTTTTTTTTTCTGTGCATAAATACTTGTCCTGCCGCGGGAATCGAGCACACCGCCAGGTTATGAGCCGCCCCGCTCAACCACCAAACTACAGAGGCTGTCAAAAATACATAGATTACAACACCCGGACACAGAACAAACACTTATGTTCATCACACATATGTTTGTCCTGGGATCGAACCCTTAACCCATAATTCAGAAGGCAGGGCTACCAACTGAGCTATAGCCAGTTAAATGCAGCCTTCCAATCCAAAGCCAGTCTGGTCCAAACTAGCACGGGACGCGCACGCCCGAGCTTAACGCAACTTATCCACAAGTTATCGCAACTTAACGCGGCTAAACAAAACAATTGTGACACGAGTGCTTTAAGTTATCCTTTCTAAGTGAATAATTAAGTTGCAAGTTAATTTTGTGTAAAACAATTGACGACTTGTGTTGTGGTCGCCACGTCTTGTTATGTTTTTGTTGTGGAATGCGAAATTTAGTTTGGAGGTTGTATTGTATGGGTTGTTTTTTGTTTTGTAATTTGCTGCTGAGTACAAATCTATAGAAATCTTTTTTTATTGTTAGATAGGCTTGCGTTTGACCACTATCGCACCTGATGGTAAGTAACGATGCGGTCTAGGGTGTAATTGGCTTGCCTAGAAGATACGTGTTCACTCTAGATTTGAAGAGTTAATTTATAATTTAATGGCAATGTAATCTTGTAATTAGTACTTATTTGATTTAAAATGGAGCTATATGGAATTGGTTTTCAAAGCTAACGATGGCTTGAAAACTTATTTATAACGTTCAAAAGTACATAGGTAACCATGTAAGTAATCTTTGGATATGCCAATGTAATCTTGTAATAAGTATGCCTTTGATTGCAGATTAAAAAACAGGTCTACAGAATAGGTTTTCAAAAGCTAACAATCTCTTGAAAGCTTTTTTAAAGCTTTCATTATGTAATCCATCTTGTGGGTTCCATATTTTTGACTATTTTCAAATCAGAAACTGGCAATAAAATAGATAGGTAGGCTTTATTTTAATTAATACATATAATGTTTAAAAATATATTACACAGTTACTTATAAAAGCTAAAAAATAAGCAAAGTATAGCTCTTAAATAATGTAAAGGCTTTAACTTCTTTAACTTGGCCATTTTTTTTAAATTTTTTGACTCTGTCGTTCTTTGGAAAACACATTTTCCGTGCTTCTTAGTTAAAAGCTCATTCATGCTAAAATATTTTTTTATCAAATCAAAAATTATATTATAACTACTAGAAAAGTCAAACATATGTATCAGACTGCAGGAAAAAATTTAAGTTATTAATACAATTTAAATAATTTGAAGTATTTAGCTTAAAGCTCTCACAGAAAAGTTTGGCTCTATAGTTTTTTCTCTCTTATTTTTCCTTTGCTTTAGTGACGTTATGAGTATAGCTAACACAGTAAAATTTTATTTTAAACAAGTAAACAATCAAATATATAAACAATCGATGGATGCTGTCACATTAAATTAAATTATGGTTTGCTTAAGAAAAATCTTAAAAGAAAGTCTTTAAGTAAACATGCCCATATTTATATACCTAATAGTTACCTATATTATAAGCTGATATAATGTGATATATACCATTTTTTTAAATAATTTAATATGTAAGTACACTTAATAATAAATGTAACATGATATTGAGCATTAATAAACAACAAAATACAAAAAATACTTTAAAGAAATAATAATGTAATAGTATTTTTTCTTTAAAGTATTTTTTGCTCTCATCAATTCAAGCACAAGATTACACAATCAATTTTATGCCTCCCCTAATAATTTTAATTTCAGAAACACAATAGAGTAGGCACAAGCGTAACTAATTTCTATAAAGAAGTGACATCCATGGGATATTGAGACTTTTACAATTACCGATACGATATCCGACACGACTAAAACTAATTTCCGATTTACTGGTAGCTATTGTAAAAGGTAACAGGATTAACTTAAAGTTCTCTACTCTAGATATTATTTTTGCGTTATAATTTTCTAAGGATTTTAAATTAAAAACCTCTTATAAAGTGTAGAGTTATTTGGTAAAGATCTACGAATATATGCTATTTTACGCGACTACTGAGAAACGGGGCGTTATGATTTTGACATTCTGTGGGTATGTTGTATGTAAGTATATTCATAAAGTTCTTTCAAATCTACTGCTAAGTAATTGTATTTTTTTCCATTTGATACCTACATAGGTACACGCATACCTATGTGTCTTAATATCACAGGTGACATATTACGTGAACCCTTGCACCTCAAAAACCAATGAGACCAATTATGCTGTGTTGGTCCAAGAAAGCAGAAGAAGCTCTTCTCATTCTTTGTGGTGTAATGGTTGAGCAGTTCGGCTCATAGCCTGAAGTGTGTTTGATTCCCGGGACAAGAGAAATATTCTAGCACAGAAAATAAACTGCGAAAATTTTGATTCTGTGTCTGGGTATTTTGGGACCTTGGTCGTCGTAGTTCTTATACAGGGATACAGGGAATCGTAGTTGGGGTCCACAATATATGTATGTGATCGTTAGGCTAAAATAATTAGTTACATACAAATAACCACAATTATAAATTGCAGACTCAGGCTTGAAGAGACGTCCAGCACAATTTAAAAGAAACAACAATAATATGATTATTATTATTTCTTAAAATCGAAGGCGATATACTAAATTGTTTATACTCCATATAGACTGCACTAATTTGTGTTTAATATACACTGTAGTTGAATAACCGTAAACAAAAGATTTTTATTTTATTTTAACTTAATTATAGACTAATTTATCAATGGAAATCGTTGACTGTAAAATTTTTACCTTCCACAAGAGCTTGGGTTGTTTCTCTTTTCAAGACGTTTTGCTTTTATTAAATCTGCTTTAATCCCAGCTTGCGAGGTCTCGATAAAAGTAATACCATAATGTATTGTTATTATTCTTTATTCTATATGGTAGATATAAGGTACACAATGTATAAAAAGTCTCAATTTTAAATAATCTTATAAAACTCGATCATTGACCTAATACAGCGATAGACTTGGCTTACCGTCATTTGTATAAAATTCGCAGCAAGAAGTAGCATTACAGATCAAAGCAAACCTAGAACAAGTTATAGGTTACTAGTTGCCCCCCGCGGTTTCACCCGCGGATAAAAAGTATTTTAATTATTTACTCATCCCACAGGAAAATTTCACTTTTCCGGGATAAAATGTAGCATATATGTCTAGTGTATAAGCTGTCTTGGTATCGAATTTCATCCAAGTCCATTCAGTCATTTGAGCGTGAAGGAGTAACAAACGTACACACAAACACACATACAAACTTTCGCCTTTATAATATTAGTGTGATTCTTTAAAGTACTTATAAATACAAGTAATTATAGTAAAATTTCAATCAACATCACACTATTGAAAGATTTTTCTATTCCTCAACTTGACAACACTTCTTCTTGAAAGCCTCTTGCAGTTTCTATTTGTGCTATAAACAAGTCTGGATCGTTGGTTTAGCCCACAGCCCCTGTGGTGGTTGAATAGGTTGGCTCATAGCCATAGGTGGCGGGTTTGATTCTCGCGTTAGGACCAGTATTTGTGCATAAAAATCACAAATACTTGTTCTGAGGCTGGGTTTTGTGGGACCATGGTACTCGTAGTTTCTGGGCGCATAGATAAAGGGACTCCTAGTTAGGGTCTACAATCTATGTATGTGACCGTTGGTCGTTATTATTATTATTTTAATTATTATTGACTGGCCCAATAGCTCAGCTGGTAGTAACCCTGCCTTCTGAACTGTAGGTTGGGTTCGATTCCCACCCAGGACAAACATTTGTGTGATGAACATAGGTGTTTGTTCTCTGTCTAGGTGTCATATTGTATTCTATGTATGTATTTACAAACAAAAAGTATATAATATTGTATCAGTTATCTGGTTCCCATAGTACAAGCTTTGCTTAGTTTGGGGCTAGATGGCGTTGTGTGAGATGTCCACACATATTATTATTATTATTATTATTATTGTTACAAAAGGTACATCAGTGAAAGTATATGGTAGAGATCGCTTTTAGCGATAAGTTCGCCCATTGCACTATAGCTTTAAGTTTCATCATCTGTGACTGTTTTTTTCTTCTGGTGTACAATAAAGAATTTTGTATTGTATTGTATTGTATCAGTGTAATTTTTCCACTACTAAAAGTTACGTTCCATGTTTTATCCTCAGTTACCTGTATCTGGCAAAACAAAATGGTCGGTCAAAGATCTTTAAGTTAATAAGTTAACACGATAATCCCATGTCGTCTAGTCAGCCGTGAGGATTTAGCTCGCTTTATTTGACGTAGGGAATTTAATACCTAGGTATTACTAAGTACCTGCTTAAGTAATAGTTTGTATGGGAATACTTTGTACAGAGTATTTGGCTTAGCCAATAATCTGTTGAGTTTTACGCCTATATAATATATAATAATCTGTTGAGTTTTACACCTATGGCTTAAGCCGAAACTCCTTGATGTAGCTTCAAAGCCTACAAAGAGCTTGAAATGTTCAGTGAATGAAAACATCGTCATGAAACTTCAGCATTGCTTTCTATCTACTGACTCTTTCTTTCTACATTCCAAGGAAATGGTCGAAGTCTAAGGACAAAATGCCTTGATCGCACTTTTTTTTTGTTTGGTTTTGGCTCCACACTTTTGTGTATTTAGCCAGTGTCAAGTAATTTATAATATCTCAAGTTAATTAATATCATATAATGTGTCAAGTCATATTCCTAGTAAAGTGGTAGCAACTTTACCAGAAGCTTCTATGGAGTTTTGGAAACAACACGAAAAGAAACGTTTCACCATCATTATACCACTTTCCTACACTCATGTCTGTAATTCAGTACTTAATGAATAAAATGCCACCAATTTTATGCACTAACACTGAAAATAACACAAGTTTTCGAAAATAATACAATGCGGCGACGCGATTTTTTTCGTATTCCCGCCAAAACTCCTTGATCGCACTTAAGAATCCGGTACTCAGTAATCAAGTACTTATTTACTAATTCAACTTACAACTATCATTATCACTATATATTGCAATTATCAATATAGAGATAAACCCGCCCATGGGCTTGCTTAATAATATTTGACAATAAATCGGTTCACAATTAACAATCAATAATAATAATAACGCCCGACGAGCACATACATAGATCCTGGACCCTAACTAGGATTCCCTGTGTCTAGGGACCAAGGACCTACGAGGACCATGATCCCACAGCACCCAGACTCAGAACAAGTATTTGCGCTTTTTTTGTGCACAAATACTGGTCCTAACGCAGGAATCGAACCCGCTGCTTCCAGGTAATGAGCTAACCTGCTCAACCATACACCACAGAGGCGGTCAAAAATACCTTAATCGCATTTAAGAACGGTCAAATAAGTAATCAAATATTTATTAATACAAATTACAACTATCATTATAGTCTTGCTATTTTACTTTTATGTAACGTGGTGGTACTACCTACCCATTAAATGGAATAAAATCACATCACACTAATATTATAAAGGTGTAAGTTTGTATGTGTGTTTGTGTGTATGTGCGTACATTTGTTACTCCTTCACGCTCAAACGGCTAAATGGATTTGAATGTAATTCGGTACTAAGATAGCTTATAACTGGATTAACATATAGACTAAATTTTATCCCGGAAAAGTGAAATTTTCCTGTGGAATGAGTAAATAATTGAAATACTTTTATCCGAGGGTGAATCCGCGGGGCGCAACTAGTTAATTATAAACAAAACACGAATAGTTCATCAACTTTTTCATATGATAGAGCATTGACCGTTACCACACCAACCGACGCAAAAAACTTTTTTTTCTTCGAGCTTTGTATTACATGCGCTTAGTCCACTTCGCTTCAGAGTTTTAGCTCAAGTAAATAATAGTATTCAGGAAAAACTACAGCCAATTTCTGATTTTAGATCGGTCAAATGAAGATTAGGTAATAATTCTAATCCAGCAAATTTCTACCTTATTTACAATGTTTAAAAGATTTTTAAGGTTTCGTGATTTGAACCCTAAGTAAGGGAAGCTCACGAAGCGGTTTCATACAAATTTAACTAGATTAGTAATTAAAATTAAATTTAAATAGAATTAAAAATATTGTCATCAAAAATGTTTAGGGAAAAGCATTGTACTGGTTACGCTTTTTAGAGAATCACTTAGCACATGAATAAAGTTACCCTATTCCGTATATTATGCAATAGGTACCTACTTAAATTATTTATTTTATTTAGCTTCTTATTTTAGACTACCTAACACAGCACTGCCCTTTTTTTAAAATGTTACTGAATGATTTGACGAGCTAGTCGTTCACCTTATGTTAAGCGCCACGGCCGCCCATAGCATAGTGTCACTCGGAACCCCAAAATAGAGTTTCGAGCGACACTGCACCGCGCGCATCATCCTGAGACATCAGCACAGTTTGGTAATAAGATTACTCGACTGTGATATCAGATCATAAAGTCTCAATTGCCCAGTAATTTCACTAGCTACAGTGCCCTTCAAACCGGAATACAGTAGTGCTTGCACACTACTGTATTATTGTATTAGGTATCATATTACTTTTTAAATAATTTTTATCATTTATCTTTTCCAAAGTTAGTCTGCTATAAAGCGATACTTATTGTTGTTTCTATTAACAATTTACCGCAAAACTCAGCAGCAAATATTATTCAAATCTTCTAGGAAACATATATCTTACATATTACTAAGTGCCAAAGAAAACATGTGACGTGTGGTATATGTTATCAAAGAACTTAATTAATCAACATGTCTTGAACTTTTTAAAACAAACATGGCTTCTTGACTGTCGCTAGTTAATTCAAGATGGCGGCGATCACCAGTCGATTCAAGATGTCTGCGTAACTGTCACTAGAGAATTCAAAATGGCTTCCAACACAGTGTTCCGTTTTCTGATACTCTTGGCTTCACTGGTGTGGATCCTGGCTGATGAGAAGGTGGATCGAAGAAAGAGAGAGCCGTCAACGAACGGGAGTTGGTTGTAAGTATAATGATCTTAATTCTAATTATCCTGACAAACACTTAAAATATTGATTAGCAAATATTATTTTGTTTATAGTAAATATACTTCATTGTGCAAAATTCAATCGACAGCGTTGGCTAAATAAGATAAATAGTGTATTTTTTTTATAAAGATGTGATAGAATAAGATGAAACATAGGTACTTAACTAATTAATTCCAAAAGACGCAATTTTAGCAAATCCCTGATCGGTGCACTATTTCAAAATACATCATTCTGGTGCGCGGGCCCAACAATTAAAATAATTATATTTCTTCAATTATTTGATATAATTTAGTCGCTATTATATAGCCAAGGGAACTATCATAATTTCTTTTTTACAGATTATGAAGCTACACGATTCTAACCTTGCGAAGGATTTCCACCGTTCTATGGTTTCACCGAAGCTTTGGGCGGTTAAGCTTTTTACGATAGCAGCTAATAGAGAAAGTAGAATTTATGTTTCCAATCTGTAGATTGTTTTCGTTATGTCGTATAATATAAAAGAAGGTTTATTAGACGCCGTATCGGCACCTGAGCCGTCGTCTAGACTAGTGACTTAGGCATAATAAAAGTCGCGAGTGCCGGCTGGCTTTACTCGTAAAATAAAAGTTACGTTTCTTTTCTTGAAAGGCATATAAATTTACATTGTTTAATAATAATTGACGTGATTCTTGGGAAATGTTCTGAAAAAGTCAGCGTCTAATGACTAATGATACCTAAATAAAATGTTGTTCAGCAAACGCCCGCGCCCAATGGACCCACAGTTGGACAATCATTCCGGGCTAATAGTCATTCAATATTATTATGCATTTAGTCGACAACTTTGAGAGCTTAGCCTTTCCCAACAATTGAAGGGTTGAGAATAAAAAGGGTTTAACTGTCAAAGTGATAGTTTCGAGAAAATTGACTTTAAACTTCAACGGCTTCATTTTAATGTAGAGTTCTTATAAGGTTTATGTAAGTTTCAGTTGCTTGAAAATGTATTAATTCCATTTTAAAATACTAAATATGGTACTAATGCATACAATTACTATAAAAATATAATATAATAAAATAATTATAATAATGTTTTTATGCTAAGTATATGTATTCCTGTGACAGATAAACCGTCTTTAGACTAAAAATCTCGAGATTTAAGCCTCATTTCGGTATTTTGAGGATGTATTATTGTAGATAATTTCACGCTGAATCCAACGATACCCATAAGTCATTTTGTGAAAAAAAATCAGTTAAACCTTATTTGTTCTCACCTTTCTCACGTTTACTAGGTGGCAGGACTTTACTGCAAAGTTCCTCTAGGTAGGTACCACCGCTTTGCCAGTTATTCTGCCGCCAAGCAGTAGTGCGCAAGTACTGCTGTGTTCCGGTTTGCAGGGCACTGTAGCTAGTGAAATTACTGGGCAAATGAGACTTTATGATCTGATCTCACAGTTTAGTAATCTTATAACTAGATTGTGCTGATGTCTCTGGATGACGTGCGCAGTGCAGTGTCACGCGAACCTCTATAATTTAGAGTTCCGAGTGACACTGCAGCTGATATGGGCAGCCGTGTCGTTTAACATCAGGCGAACGGCTAGCTCGTCACGTCATTCCTTAACATAAAAAAAAAACCTTTTCAATTATTATTTAACCAAATAACAAGAGAACTTTAATTTTAAATAACGTTTCAATGGTATTATGTAGTGTGTCACATTGACTACACTAAATATTCCTGATGTATTTTTTAGTATGCCGTAAAATCAGAACTGGTATGAGAGAGACTTTTGATCCAGCACCTAAGGCTTATTTTCTCTTGTAAACAAAAATACCTGACTGAAGCTGGTCTAAAAGATCACGAAGTGCATGAAATTCGCCTCTAAAAGATATTTAAAGAAAAGAACCCTAATTTCAAGAACCCCATTTTGAGGAATGGACATTTACAGAAATGAGCTGAGGTTTTTCAATCAAGTCGTGTGAAAATGCGTCCAAAGAATATATATAAGTAGTAAAAATTGCAAAGCCTCCGGTCCCCAAACTAAGTTATTAAGCTGTGTACTTCTCCTATGATTATGTGCCAATACAATGCCAATTTTATAAAGCTAACGATCATCCTGAAGACGTCCATTGCTGACCATAGGCCTCTACCATAGAGAGCTACTTTGAACGGCTGGCTGCGTGCTTGCCATCGGAGGAGGAGGAAACGCTTGGCAGGCGTCTTGGTGATTGCAGTAGATTATAACAGCAACCACGAGAAGACACGGGGTGCTCTTATTACCTTTTTACCTTTGCTTATTACCTTTGCTATCGAGGATTACACACGGCAGATGCTATCATCTGCCGTGTGGAATCCGACCCATTGGTTGGATTGAGGAGTCCATATCTAAACAGGAAGGGTGATTCGAGGTTAGATCTACTCTAGCTCTACCTCTAATGTTGAAGCAAAGATGCTATTTATCAGAATACGCTATTGTAAATGGTTTGAGCGGCGAAATGATTTTTGTAAAATAAATAACGGCTAAACTCACGTCAATTAATAATTCAAAATTACTCCGACCAGGTTTCGGTCATGTTCAATGTCTTTCTTCTTCTTCTGGTCGGCGTAATTTTGACTTTTTAACCGACGTGAGTTTAATCGTTATTTATCTTACAAAATGTGTCATACTCACGATAGTTTTCAAACTAAAATATCGGCGTAATGCTGCATTGAAACGGCGCCAGTTAAACATTGAGAAATGGTGATAAATGCCAATGGATTGAGCAGGCTTTGATGATACGATGTTGAAGATATTATGTAGGTATAATTAATACAAGACATGTTTTTAATAAGTTTTAATGGCACAAATAATACAGCTTGTTCAGGAACACCCCCGATCTATTCTTCGCAATGCCGTACAGCCAGAACTGGTATGACAGTGAGGTTATGTTGTGGCTCAAAAAACTAAGAGTTATATTTTCCTGTAAAAAAATTGTAAAGATGATTAAAACAATTAGGGTTACACAGTTTAGGATTATTTTTATATGAAAAATTGAATCTTTCATTTAGTGTTAATTGTTGGAAATTAAAAGGGTTATTTAATAAAACATTTAATGACTGATTTGTATAATTTATATAATGGACGAGCTTCTGCCCGCAGCTTTGTCCGCTGCGTGGCCTATGGGAAAATAATTCAACCACCAATTTCATCCTCTTAAAGGTGGAATTTCGAAAAATTCTTTCTTAGCGGATGCCTACGTCATAACATCTACCTGCATGCCAAATTTCAGCCCGATCCGTCCAGTGGTTTGAGCTGTGCGTTAATAGATCACTATACGTAAGAACTAGCACCATGCTGAGTTGGGGCCGGTTTGTGACAGAACTTGAAAGCGACGTTCTTAGGTAATTTTAATTTTCATGTATTTTTCTATGTCCTTGTTCTGTTACAAAATAAATTTTCTTTCTTTCTTTCTTTCTATCAGTCAGTCAGTCAGTCAGTCAGTCACCTTTGAGTTATATATATTTAGATTAACTAAGGGTGCAGTTCAGCTTTAAAACGGCAAGTTTTCAAGTAATGAATGATTGAACGTACATCGCGCATAAAAAAACGATTCAGGTAAAACAGATAAAATATTCTTTATCAGATTACTTTGGAGACATCAATTCAATTCAATTTATTTATTCATGCAGGTACAGAACTCGTTACGTAGGTACACTTATGATAGTTAAGAGTTTACAATCAGTTCTTATAATAATAGACCATTTAGGTAATGTTTCATCTAGGTAGGTACCACCGCTTTGCCAGTTATTCTACCGCCAAGCAGCACTGCCCTGTTTCGGTTTGAAGGGCACTGTAGCTAGTGAAATTACTGGGCAATTGAAACATTATGATCTGATCTCACAGTCGAGTAATCTTGTTACCAGACTGTGCTGATATTTCAGATGTGCGCAGTGCAGTGTCACGCGAAACGATATTTTGGAGATCCGAGTGACACTGTTCTGTTATGGGCGGCCATCAGGGGAACGACTAGACTCCCACAACACCCAGAACAAGTGTTTGCGCTTTTTTTCCTGTGCATATATACTTGTCCTGCCGCGGGAATTGAACCCGCCGCCTTCGGGTTATGAGCCGACCTGCTCAACCACCACACCACAGAGGCTGTCAATATATAGCGGTACTTATTTTAGGTACTTATAACGTCATATCAACCACTAATATAAAAGTAAAGGTTCTTAGAATTAGAAAGTTGAAATGGGCAGGCTAAATCGTTTACAGAACCGGCAACTGATTGGAAGAAAGGTTTCTCAAGGTGTGACCACGAACTGGAAGACGCAGCCTAGGCCAGCTCCCCACTAGGACCGATTTGGTCATAACCGTGGCGAACCGATTGATGCAGGAGGCAAGCCAGAAGAGGCCTGTTCAGCAGTGGACATCTTCAGGTGATGATGACTGTACCTACCTGTTTAATACCTCCATCAATGATGTAGCCTTTGGACTCCATGCCGTCTATGTAGAGAACCACCTTGAACCCCGTGATCACGTAATCGTCCTCTCCGGAGGAAAAGAATTTGGTGTCTGACTGAAAAATAGGTTGGTGTTAATTAATTAATTGATTTTTTATAAAATAATATTATAATAATGGATTATCATTGATACGGAAGGCCCGGAACACTAAATATTTTTTTTTTTATACAACGCCATCTAGCCCCAAACTAAGCAAAGCTTGTACTATGGGAACCAGATAACTGATACAATATTTAGATACTTTTTGTTTGTAAATACATACATAGAATACAATATAACACCCCGACAGAACAAACACCTATGTTCATCACACAAATGTTTGTCCTGGGTGGGAATCGAACCCACAACCCACAGTTCAGAAGGCAGGGTTACTACCAACTGTGCTATAGGGCCAATCTAAATAGTACAGTAAGTTGAAAAACTTCATATAAGTATGCATGTAAATACTTTATTGACCTACTTTACTGCGTATTTACTGTCTAATGTGTATGTGTTTGTACATTATATCTAATAGCATACTATTAGTATACAGAATAATATTTTTTTTTTGTTCATATTGCGCACTACTGACTTCTTCTTTTATGTTTCTATCCATCCAAAGGTTGCCTGGAAGAGATCACTTTTAGTGATAAGGCCGCCCATTGTGCTACCTATTCTAGCACTGTAATATCTAGTTTTATTTTATGTTGGTATACGCAATAAAGAGTTTTTCTATTCTATTCTATTCTAAAGTAGGCATCGAGGTTGACTTTGACTTGACTTTGCCTAGCCTAGACTTGGATGTGACTTTGACTAGACTTTGAATGGTCATGAACTCAATACGTTCCCACTGTAGGGCCTTTTTTCACATGGGGAATGTAGGCCATAAGTCACTACGCTGGCCAAGTGCAGGCAGGTGGATGGCAGTGTTCTTGAATTTTGTAATTATTTAATATGCTGGTTTTTGTTTTGTTCTTGTTTTGGGCTCCACACTTTTGTGTAGGTATTTAGCCAGTGTCAAGTAATTGTCAATTTCTCAACTTAATTTATATTATGTATATATGTGTCAAGTCAGGTCACCGTGCAAGTCATCAAGACAAGTCATAGTCTAGTCAAGTCATACTCCTAGGCAATTTTTTTTAACTTTTATGTAGTTTAGGAAACAACACGAAAAGAAACGTTCCACCATCATTATACCACTTTCCCACACTCATGCCTGTAATCCAGCACTTAACGAATAAAATGCCACCAATTTTATGCACTAACACTGGAAACAACACAAGTTTTGGAAAATAATACAATTCGGCGACGCGTTCTTTTTCGTTTTTCCGCCAAAAACTCTCCTGCACTTACATTAGTCGTAGGGTACGACAGCGTCAGGTTCACGTCCTGAGCCGGAAAGGTCCATGATTTGGTCCCGTATAGTATTATGTCAGGGTCTGAAAGAAAGATTAACATTAAATTTAAAGCTTGTTGACACCGACAAGATGTAATAATAATAATAACGCCCAACGATCATATATGACGGCGGCTACGTCCAGTTATAAACTCTATGCACAGCGATCGAGCACCGTAATTTACCCTGTGGTGGCATTAAATGTATTACAGTGGCAGCACCGGCAACTGTCATGGCGACCCTACCTGTCTGGCTATATAAAGGGATCGATTGGTGTGCTACGGATCATTCTTGTTCCAGACCCGGCGCGGTGCGGACATGCTGAAGGCCTATAGTTATATAGGTTGCAACCTACCTACGCAGAAACCCGTTTCTGCCCACATATACATAAATTTGAACACTAAGTAGAATTCCTTGTGTCTAGGGACCTAGGAACTATGAGGACAATGGTCTCAAACTTAGAACAAGTATTTGCTTACAACTTTTTTTTTCTGTGCACAAATACTTGTCCTGCCGCGGGAATCGAACGGGTTATTACATGAGATGAGGTTATGCTCAACTACCACACCACAGAGGCTGGTAATACCATGCTGGATGAAACTCTTCCAATAAGCACACGCACACTCCAGCTGCATGGATTCTAGCCGCCCTACCAATATTTGAAAACTAGTTGCGCCCCGCGGTTTCACCCGCGAATAAAAAGTATTTTATTTATTTGCTCATCCCACGGGAAAATTTCACTTTTCCGGGATAAAATGTAGCCTATATCTTAATACAGTATATAAGTTAACTTGGTACCGAGTTTCATCCAAATCCATTCAGCCGTTTGAGCGTGAAGGAGTAACAAACATACATTTCATTTCATTTCATTTATTTCATTGACCACATTATAACATCACGTTATATTAGGCATGTCATTATATTATTATACAATAGTATTTCACAATAGTTCCTTCAGTTCCATAACTATTACCATAACCCTCATTATTATTATTTTATATTATTATTTTATATTATTATTTTTATATTATTAACCATTTAGCCTTACTCATATATTATTTATCTTCTATATAATTCAAGCACGATATTTTAGTTTGCAATCTTAGTTTGCACACATACACACAAACTTTATTAAGTAAGTATATCAGAACCATTACTATCATCAGAGATTTGACGTGACGTCGCTACGTCACGATAAATCTCTGATGATACGTTACGCTTAACGAGCCCGTTTATGACGCTCCATGACTTAGCCAAATTTTCTATAGCTTAAACATTCTAGATCAGGATTCTGCACCTCTAGTAGGTATTCAAATGTACAGTTTAACGATGCCCGATAGTGATTACAGTAATAAAATAAAAAAATATAATTGTGGACATTTCACACAGTGCCATCTAGCCCTAAACTAAGCAAAGCTTGTACTATGGAAACCAAATAACTGATACAATACTTATATACTTTTTGTTTGTGAATATAGACATAGAATATAATATAACACCCAGACACAGACGAACATCGATTTTCATTACACAAATGTTTATCTTGGGTGGGAATCGAAGCTACAAGCTACAGTTCAGAAGGCAGAGTTACTACCAACTGAGCTATCGGGTCAGACAAAGCAATATACATAATACATTAAACAAACGAAGACCAAAACAAACAGTAGAATAGGGTATCTGAAAACAGTAAAATAGGGTATCTGAAAACAGTAAAATAGGGTATCTGAAAACAGTAAAATCGGGTATCTGAAATAAGTAGAATAGAGTATACCTGATATACCAGTAGAATACCTGATTAATTGAGCCTAGCTAAAGTAAGTAAGTAATTAAGTCAGGATGAAATGGATTAATCGGTAAGTCAATAAAGACATCAATTAATAAAGTAGATATAAATGTTTCAGATGATAAGTTTATCAATGAATAGATGATTAATGACTTGGGAATATCTTCGTCAACGCTTATCGAAACAAGTAGCCGATGCGTTTCCTTTTGTGATAACAAATATTTTATTATTTATTACGCCTAATCTCAAGTTTACGCCACACTCTTATACGTAGGTATAACATTATGTAATTATCTAGCATTGAGTAGATGTAAAAGAAATGTATAAAAACTACGCATACAAAAAAATTGTGCGAGGCAGTCTTTGGGGACTGCCGATAGAAGTAAAAACTAAGTAACTTGTGACATATATATCGCTCATGGGAAGCGTGCGGTGACGATGACGCAAGTTTCACGCATTTTGTTCATCAAAAAAGTACACATATTATATACATAGTATACATATAGATCACTAGCTTCTGCCCGCGGCTTCGCCCGCGTGGCCTATAGGAAACGACGAAGATTTTTTTTTATAGATAATTCAACCACCCATTTCACCCTCTTAGGGGTGGAATTTTGAAAAACCCTTTCTTAGTGGATACCTACGCTTTACAAAGAACACATGCTCCAAATTTCAAGTTTCTAGGACCAGTGGTTTAGGTTGTGCGTTGATATATAAGTCAGTCAGTCAGTCAGGACTTTTATATGCATAGATGGAAAGCATACGGTGGCGATGACGCGAGTTCATTGATTTTTGTACACCCAAAAAGTGCTCAACGAGCCTAAAAAAGTTTTCACTTCAAAAAACATTTAGTACATATGTTGCGAGAAAATCAAGATTTCACTTCATCTCTCCTTCAACAATTTTTCCAAGAATCTAAAATTGTGTGTGTGACATAATAATCAAAATGAATTGCAATACATTTTCATAATTTAAATAAACAACCCTATTTGTTTTTAACGGGCTAATGATTTTGGTCTCTACCGACCTTTACAGCGTCACCGGGCGGGAAGGCAGGCGCTTAAGGCGCCCAGCCGTCAAAAGTGGGAGGCAACTTGCTCAAGGGCACCCCTGGGGTGCGAGCCTCGGCTTGGCCCGTTGCCGGGATAAGAGGATCGAGAAGACTACGTCCACTGGAAGAGTAGACCCTATTGAAAGTCGCGACCGTTCTAGCTAACCTACGGGGGGTACGTCGACCTCGCCGGCGGGGTCGGTGTCTGATTGTGTTACGCTGGTATCCTATACCGGTGCCGAAAGCGGTACCTGCGCCAGAAGGGCTAGACGGGTCGCTCAAGACGTGTCTCGGGCGGCGACGACAAGGTGACAACAAAATAGTAAAACACGTTGCTTGTATGTGGACCTACCTTAATTGTTACAATAAAATTAATCTATTCTATACTTTTTTATGATTTTTATTATGTATTTGTCTTGTTATCCGCCGTAGTAACGCATATTCTATATAAATTTCAATAAGGTATCTATTACGGTTTTGTAGGTAGGTAGAATAGATAGACAGATAGATACTGGAGGCTTGATAGGGCCCCGTTTTAACCTTTTTGGAACCCTAAAAATTATCTCTATTTTGCTACGTCATAAATAATAGTAGGCACCCAATATTTATTTTCAAGAATACCAACTAGCTCTAAACTACATAGCTATAAAAGAATGTTATTAAATAAATGTATTTTACCAGGAAAAAGGCTAAGATAAGATAAATTGTAATTTTTATACAGACAATAATCACTTTCAATGAACTTTTTAGCTACTAGATATTTAAAATACACATTAAAATAAAAACTAAAATAATTCATACTGACCTTCAACTTCCTCAGCTGCGCAATAATAATGATTGACGGACATATAAACTTTCGAGCTCATTTGATCACCGTGGCGTGGTCCATCTTCAGGAAACAATTCGGTACCATTTTCAATCCAATTAAAGTCGCCGCTCGCCCTTTTCAACAACTCAATCGCACTGACTCGAAAACAAAAGAACAGTACGATAGTGTTCAAAATTACATTCATGATAACAATAAAACAAAAGAGAACGGACGCGGACAATAATATTATAATAATAGGTAATTAATTTAAAATGATACGGTTTGATACAGTGCTGATAATACGGATAATTGCTGAGTTTTTATCGGATTTTATTACGTAAGCTTGGTTTTGAAGATTGCGGTATATAATTGTTAAAGAAAATGAAGAGGGTTTCAGAATTTTAGTTTGAATACTATCGTGAGTATGACACGTTTTGTAAGATAAATAACGGCTAAACTCACGTCAGTTAAAAAGTAGAAATTACTCCGACCAGGTTTCAAAAAATCTAATTTATCCGAATATATTCGATTTTTATGAAAATGAGCATATTGAAATATCGCAATAGTAAATGGTTACAATATCGCCGCTTCCCATCGGGTGAAATTGTGGTCAAACGCTGGCTAGTCAACTTGATAAAAAAAAACACTTGGAGTAATTCACCAAGTGAATTCCAGTTCACTCTTTTCTATCCATCTGACCAAGTATGTAGAGATGACGGCATGTCCTCAAATTTTGTGATTCTTTAAAAACGCTAATTTCCTCGCCGTGTTCTCTTTCACTGAGTAAATAGTGCAAATTCCACAAATAAGTTACAGTCATTGATTAAGAGCCGTATGATTGCTTCAATTACGCCGTAGAGCTACACTCATTCTTCAAAACTCCACATTTTGACCGCCTCTATGTGGTTGAGCAGGTCGGCTCATAGCCCAGAGACGGCAGTTTCGATTTCCGTACCAGGACAAGTATTTTGGCACAGATAAAAAAGTGCATATACTTGTTCTGTGTCTGGATGTTGTGGGACCATGGTTCTCGTAGTTCCTGGGTCCCTAGACACAGGGGAGCCTAGTTAGGGTCCAGGATCTATGTATGTGATCGTTGGGCGTTATTATGAATCATCATCATCATTATCAGCCTATAGAATATATTCACTGCTGATCATTAGGTCTCCTCCATATACAGCAGCTTGCCTCTTGGATCCCACACACAGTTGCCAACACTCAGCTCTTCTAAAAAGTCCACATCTAAAACTTTCTGTGTTATGTGTCTAATCACAAACTTATCCCATTCACATTCAAGATGAATAATTAACCAGTACCAGAAAAAAAGTACCAAGAACCTGTTTGGAACACAAAGAGGTCCATAAAGGACCACTTTTGATCGCAGGGACCTCATTAGAGCTACTTAAACATTATTATAGGTCATTATATTCACGCCTGTGAGATATGGGGGTCCAAGAGACGGGTTCGGGATCTATATGGAGGTGCTCGTAAAATTAATAAGGTATTTATTTGGAAAAAAATAATGAATGAATAAACAATTTTTCAATACATTATTTTATAAACCAATTTATGGATCACATGTCATACGATTATCAAAAATACATTTTAGTTAGTGTATGCAATGGTATATGAAACTTTTGGAATATAAGGAACAATTTGACAAACAATTGAACAATTTTTAAATTCAACGTCTAAGTCAAAAGATTGATTGCAAATTGGCTTTTTTTAGCACATTTAGAAGTCAAAATTATATTAGGTACTTAAAATTAAGTTATTTTACTAAGCACATAAAATTACAAAGTGCTCAAGTTCCCTTTTTCACTACTGGTGCAAGCAATCCGGAGTATAAATTTAAATTTAATCTTTATACACGGTGGAATTTAATTCGTTATTTCCCTTAAATGTGTGTACTCAGTCCATGCTATAGAATAATCTTACAGGGTGAAATTAAAAAGAAAAAATTGAATGATTCCTAAAATAGCTGGATATGGTCATAAACATCACATGTAAAACATAAACATGTAAAAGTGCTAAAAATAGCCTGTTTGCAATAAAATCTTTTGATTTTGATTAATTTTAAATTTATATATTCCCGACTGTTACTCACGAATAGTGTGTGAACTCACCTCCTGAGGGAGGGCATCGGATATGCTCGAAACCTGGTCGAGAAATCGATACACTATTCGTGAGTAACAGAGGGGAATATATAAATTTAAAATTAAACACACTCATGAGAATTTTAATACTAAAATGACTTGACTTGTAATTTTTTGGTTTTAACAACTCCATAAGATTCCACAAAACAACTAATTCAGCTGTGTATCTCGTAGTTTCGACTTTCGTAATATATTGTACACGTCTCACTCTACAATTTATCTGTCTCTGGTTAGAGTGAGGTGATTTATTTCATTTTGTGTCTAACATGGCTCGATAAAAAATTATTTTATATGTTATTAATTATTTTTATTATAGACTATTTACGGTAATTATTTTGATATGTGATGGTAGGATAACTTTTATTTATTAAACCGGTTATTGAATTTGTGGAACTCAATAGATTTAAACTAGATATTATTATTTTTATTTTTTTTTGTTTTGATGTTTGCTACACACTTTTGTGTATTTAGCTGGCTAGTCAAGTAATTAAATTTTCAAGTTAATTTATATTATACATATGTATGTTGTATGTGTCAAGTCAAGTCACAGTTCAAGTCATCAAGTCAACTCATAGTCTAGTCTAGTCAAGGCATACTCCTAGTAAAGTGGTGGCAGCTTTACCAGAAGCTTCTATGGAGTTTTGGAAACAACACGAAAAGAAACGTTTCACCATCATTATACCACTTTCCCGCACTCATACCTATAATCCAGCACTTATCGAATAAAATGCCACCAATTTTATGCACTAACACTGAAAATAACACAAGTTTTGGAAAATAATACAATGCGGAGACAGGATCTGTTTCGTTTTCCCGCCAAAACTCCATATATTATTACTTATGGGTTCGATTTTTGTAGTAAAACTTCTTTACGCACGCTTGATAGAGGAAGCAGGTAAGGCGAACGGAAGTCGAGCACTTATCTACGTGAAGATAGAAAGAAAAAGATAGGTTTCTTATATTACTGTAGTGGGAAGAGACATGGAGCTACAGAAGTTTTACTTCAGCCGGGGTTTAAAGCACACTCGTTTTTTTATAAATTCAATCTAGGATCACACTTGCTTGTAAACTGGATCTTATTACACCGTTTTTAGTTTCATAATCCAAAATATTATATACGATACTATAGTATCCCGATTTTCCCGATCCAAATCACAGATTCACAAGCAAAATTGACAGTAGTAATCTTATAACTTTATTTTATTTTTTACTTGTAGTAATTTTATTACAGTCTAGTAACCTTTTTACTAGATTGTTCTGATGTCTCAGGTAGACGAGCACAGTGCAGTGTCACTTTAAAGTTACAATTGATGCTGCAACTAATATGGGCAGCCGTGTTGCTTAACATCAGGCAAACGGTTAGCTCGTCATGTATTAACATTAAAAAAACATCTAGTGTATAAAAATTATTACTGTAATATTAATGACTATATTAATCAATAATAATGTAGTATTCAAATGGTGAAAGAATTTTTAAAATCGGTCCAGTATTTTTTGAGCCAATCCGTTACAAACATACTTACATACAAATCTTTCTTTATAATATTAGTATAAACTAGCAGGCGCCTGGCTATTGCATTATTGGCAGGCGTACCGCTAAGCCATACTTAGGTCCGTATTATAGAACGATGCTCAGTCATCGATCGATGCTCAAGCAGAGATTTCATTCATAAAGTGATCAATTAGTGAATGAAATCTCTGCTTGAGCAGCGATCGATGACTGAGCATCGTTCTGTAATACGGACCTTACATACCCTCCACAGTGAGCGTGCTTAGCGGTAGCCCGGGCGACTTTAAAACCGACGTACCTATATTCAATTCACGCCCAGCACCAATGACTTTTCTCTCTCTTTCACTCTAGAGTGAGTGCAAATTCTGCACACAAATTGCATCGTGAAAACATAAAAAATTATAAAAACATTATTTAGACTAACCTCGACGTTTCGACCAACTTACATTGGCCGTGGTCACGTGGGACTCACCCACTCCCCTCGTGATTTTGTACTCGAATAGACCCGTTTTATTTTAAGTTAAGCACGATAGATTAAAAAGCGTTAAACATAAGAAAAACTGACATGTTAGAATCACAAATAACTCTAAAAATATGTGGGCCAGTAATTGGCCAGCGTGTTAAATTATGGCCCATCACTGTGAAGAAAAACCGTGTCCCAACAGTGGGATCGTATTGGGCTTCTGACGTTTCAGCTTCGATGACAGATACAGTTATATAGAATGGTGAAATGCCCAATATGCTTTTTTTTAACACGACAAATTGCCTTTATTTTCTAAATACTACAATGATTTAATAACTAATACTAAAAACTACCTACTACAAAAAAAAATAAAAAACATTTGGACTATATACTGGCCGCGATGACCTATAGACAGTCCAAATGCTCAAGCCAAAATGCAATAAATCAACCAATATGCTTAGTATAATAACTTAATTTTAAGTACATAATATAATTTTACTTGTAAAAGTGCTAAAAACAGCCTATTTGCCATAAATCTTTTTGACTTAGACTTTGAATAGACCTTGTGATAAGCGGTCAAATAATTTTCGATCTTTAGAGGTTAACTTATTGATTGTTAATGTTTAGGTTATTCCCGACAAGTGACACCAAATCGAATCACAATGTAAGCTGTTGGGAATTTTTTCCCAATTGTTTACTCTGTTACATTATACAATAAGTACGTGACAAGGAGACTAACAGAAATTGTTTCCTTTTTATATAATAATAATAATAATAATAATAATACGTGTGGACATCTCACACAACGCCATCTAGCCCCAAACTAAGCAAAGCTTGTACTATGGGAACCAGATAACTGATACAATACTTAGATACTTTTTGTTTGTAAATACATACATAGAATACTATATAAACACCCAGACACAGAACAAACATCAATGTTCATCACACAAATGTTTGTCCTGGGTGGGAATCGAACCCACAACCCGCAGTTCAGAAGGCAGGGTCACTACCAACTGAGCTATCGGGTCAGTCAATATATGAGATAGGGCTAGGGGTAAGGGGGTGCTTTATCCACCAACTTCAAAAAAAGTTTGTGGTGTGTGTGTGAATGTTTCAATTCGGTTGAATTTAGTTTCTATTTTTATTTTTATCAGTCATGAATTTTTTTATGTTAATGAATGATGTGACGAGGTAGTCGTTCACCTGATGTTAAGTGACACGGCCGCCCATAACAGAACAGTTTCACTCGGAATTCAATAATATATAATTTTGCGTGACACTGCACTGCGCACATCATCTTGAGACATCAGCACAGTCTGGTAATAAGATTACTCGACTGTGAGATCAGATCATAAAGTCTCAATTGCCCAGTAATTTCACTAGCTACAATGTCCTTCAAACCGGACCACAGTAGTGCTTGTAAACTACTGCTTGGCGGCAAAATAACTGGCAAAGCGGTGGTAGCTACCTTTTTTTTTTTGATGGGGAAGTGCCCTCGCACTGCTCTGCCACCACGGGGATGGTGGCAGGGGGTATGTGGGACTCGAACCCACTAAAACCCCCCCGTGAGCCCTCGTCCGCCGTACCGGGGCGAGAAGGGGTCGCGACTGCAGTCCAGCCAACTCGCCCCCGGGTGGTACCTACCTAGACGAACTTTGCAGAAAAGTTCTACCACCTAGTAGAAATATATATATAGAATAAGGTCCCATAGAAACTGTATCAAAATTGGTTCAGTAGTTTAGTTTTTAAATAAACGAATAACTGAAACAATATATAGACCATAATATCATCCAAGCATTTCTCAATATGAAAATAAGTCGGTTTAAACTCTTGTAATTTTTTAAAATATTTAATCAAAATTAGGTTCATCGGAATATTTAAAGAGATAAGTATTGTGTTGGGCACTTAAACAGAGCAAATAAAAGGAAAAAACCTTTTAAATACATTCATAATATAATTTAAGGTAGTTTTTATCTCATAAACAACTATACGATCGATAATAATGATCACGTCATTTACTTAAATCATTTCCTATTAAAAGACCAATCATTTGCTTTTATCATAACGACAACCAATTAATAACTCTATATAAATCAACTCTCAATCTAAACCAATTACTTTCCTTGTTTGGGCGTAATAGAGTAGACAAAAAAACATTTAAAAAAAATGGTTTCCAAATTGGTGCTAACAGTTTTTACGATATCCTTTCTTATCGCTGTAGCAGAATCTAGAGGAAGTTTTGAAATTGGAAACGTTGTCGATATAGATCTGATCTACCATGAGATCCACGAGAAGTACGGAGTTCCTCTCGTGATGAGGCATGATGACGTCACAGTGCATGGAGTCGAGAACGAACTCATAGAAGGCGTGCTTATCCAAGACCTCGGCGGGTATGGCAAGTCCTCTTTGAAGGAAGGAGGTATCGGTCAAAAGAACGTCACTATTCGCCTCGAAAGTGGACAGAAAGGGCAGGGTTATAAGTTTTTGGTCAGTGTTTATGCTTATACCGAACACTAATATTGACATTGGATTTTATTTAAATTTTTGATACGATTAAACGTGTTTTTATTTATAAATTCAATTTAAGAAATATGTAGATAATCGTAGTTAAGATCATTAAACATTTTTGTACTTACCCCGTGAGAAAGAACGCTATAATAATTTTGCTCACGCAAAAAAGAACGTCGCGAATATTTTTCATATATATTCTATATGTTTTCTCCAATTATTTTGATTTAAAAAGTAAATTGCTGATAATAATATAACATCTATGGGAAACATGTGAAAGCATATCCTTACAAAAAATTTACATTTTACAAGTTCCCATAGTACCAGCTGTACTTAGTTTGGAGCTAGATGGCTCTGTGTGTACATAATGTCCACAAATATTTATTCCTTTTGATTTTCCTAGTATATATTAAATATTAACAGCTTCTGTGGCTTTACTGTTAAACGCTTCTTAAAGTTAAGCTACGTGAGTTAAAAATGCGCACTATATTTTTGTATTGCGCAGAACAGTATATACCTTTGAGAAGGTCGGCTCATAACCCGGAGGCGGCGGGTTCGATTCCCGCAGCAGGACAAGTATTTGTGCACAGAAGAAAAAGCACAAATATTTATTCTGAGTCTGAGTATTGTGAGACCATGGTCCTCGTAGTTTCTAGGTCCCTAGACACAGGTCCTAGTTCGGGTCCAGGATCTATGTATGTGATCGTTGGGCGTTATTATTTTATTTATTTATTAAGTACCTAGGCATACATGTTATATCGTGACGTCAGTCCACAGCGCACCGCGACTGGTGCCATCCAAGCATGCGCCGACGCAGCAGAGAGTGTCTTATGTCACTTCACGTGATTTTGAGCGGCATAAGATACTCCGGTCCCGGCCTTGGGGCCGGAAGCACCACCTTAGATTGTAGGACTAGTAAAATGCGTGCATCATGTAATATTTGAACGTCAAATATAGATTAATTTACTATAGAAATCCATATTCTTTTTATGTTAGTGAATGATGTGACGAGCTAGTCGTTTACCCGATGTTAAGCACCACGGTCGCCCATAATAGAACAGTGTCACTGGGAACTCCAAAACAGAGTTTCACGCGACACTGCACTGCGCACATCATCCTGAGACATCAGCACAGTCTGATAATAAGATTATCGACTTTGTGATCAGATCATAAAGTCTCAATTGCCCAGTAATTTCACTAGCTACAGTGCCCTTCAAACCGGAATACAGTAGTGCTTGTACACTACTGCTTGGCGGCAGAATAACTGGCAAAGCGGTGGTACCTACCTAGACGAACTTTGCAACACAGTCCTACCACCTAGTTCTTCTATTAGTTTCTCTTCTGCATCCTCCACCTGCAGCATCCGTAACTTACATCATGTACGTGGTAGATAAATAAACTTACGCATTGGGGAGTTTTGGCGGGAAAGCGAAAAAGATTGCGTGACCGCATTGTATAATTTTCCAAAACTTGTGTTATTTTCAGTGTTAGTGCATAAAATTGGTGGCATTTTATTCGATAAGTGCTGGATTACAGGCGTGAGTGTGGGAAAATGGTATAATGATGGTGAAACGTTTCTTTTCGTGTTGTTTCCAAAACTCCATAGAAGCTTCAAGTAAAGTTGCCACCACTTTACTAGGAGTATGACTTTGACTAGACTATGACTTGACTTGATGACTTCGACTGTGACTTGACACATATTTGCGTGAAACATCGATAACTTGATAAATTATCAATTACTTGACACTGGCTAAATACACAAAAGTGTGGAGCCAAAACTAAAAAAAAAAACTTACGCATTGTGTAACCGGTAGAGGGTCTCTGGTCTGTAGGTACTACAAATTGATTAATAGCAAATGTTGACTGAATTCAAACAATGTTCTGATGGGCATCCATTACGCTAATTATTGGAAGCGCGCGCAACCCTTATATCGAGGGGGGTAGAGTTTAAAGTCACATATTTGGAGTAGAGAGTCACGTGTTTGAAGTCAGAGAGAGTCAACTATGGAACGATTTCACACAGCTGTGTTTATTTAACTGGTAAGTAAGTACTTACTCTTCATAAGTAGGTACTTGTACAAGTAGGTCCATTTTCTGAGGCATAGTAAAGTAAAGAAAGTTAAAGTAAAGTATCTAAGTATTGTATCAGTTATCTGGTTCCCATAGTACAAGCTTTGCTTGGGGCTAGATGGCGTTGTGTGAGATGTCCACACATATGTATTCATATTCATATTAAATTATTTGCATTCATATAAAATGTATATATTATGTCAAATCTTAACTGTAGTAGAAACTTTTATGTCATTACATATAAAGCTTCTTTTAACTAGGTATGTAATCAAGATAATTAAAATTATTCCTTAAAATTGTGTCAAACTTCAATAAGAATAATATTGCTTGTAAAAATACTTCAAAATATAGATACATGAAAATTCCGTTTAAATAATTTATTTATTTTTGTTCTTTTCGTCCCTACATTAACAACTTGTTTAGTAGGTACATGAACCTTGTAAGGGCGCTTGCAACTGAGTGCGTTTGAAAATAAAATTTATTGATTTTGATTACATAACAGATATACTGTCAAAAATTCAATAATATCGATTTTCCAAGCATTTAATTATTTAATTAATTACCTATTGATGCAGGCAACTCAATAAGTATTATACAATTCATCAAATCAATTTATTTCAGTCTTTTTCCGCTACTACCCACTATTTACAAAAATGTAGGTGGTAGGACTTTGTTGCAAAGTTCGTCTAGGTAGGTACCACCGCTTTCCTAGTTATTCTGCCGCCAAGCAGTAGTGTGCAAGCACTGCTGTGTTCCGGTTTGAAGGGCACTGTAGCTAGTGAAATTACTGGGCAATTGAGACTTTATGATCTGATCTCACATTCGAGTAATCTTATTACCAGACTGTGCTGATGTCTCAGGATGATGTGCGCAGTGCAGTGTTGCTCGAAACTCTATTTTGGGGTTCCGATTGACACTGTTCTGATATGGGCAGCCGTGGCGCTTAACATCAGGTGAACGGCTATCTCGTCAATCATTCAGTAACATAAAAAAAATGTAGGTAGTTATGCGTAGGTATACGTTACGTTTTTGCTGAATCAAATTCGCAAAGACTTAGGTCTATTTTTTTCATTAAATTCCTCTAATACGCTTACTTACTGAGAACTTTAACAAACAAAATCATCATTACTTCCACTTACGAATGGCTCAAATATAACTCTTATACGCAATTCACTAAAATTCAAAATTGAATCATTAATCCTTTAAATTAATATTTATTAGAAAACAGACTTTAACTAATTGCAATACAGCAGCAAATAGAATGAAATTAAATACGTATCAGATATAGTTGATGACCTCTGGCCAGCCTTGTTGTTACTCTTGATATGAATGTCTTAAACAAAGTTAAGCTGGGCTTACATGGAGCGAACGCTGCACAGGAAAGTAATAATTAAAAAAACATACATTTAAAATATTATTTGCAGTTTTGGCGCGAAAACGAAAAAAATCGCGCTACTGCATTGTATTATTTTTCAAAACTTGTGTTATTTTCAGTGTTAATGCATAAAATTAGTGGCATTTTATTCGTTAAGTGCTGGACTACAGGCATGAGTGTGGGAAAGTGGTATAATGATGGTGAAATGCTTCTTTTCGTGTTGTTTCCAAAACTCCATAGAAGCTTCTCGTAAAGTTGCCACCACTTTACTAAGAGCATGACTTTGACTAGACTGTGACTTGACTTGATGACTTCCACTGTGACTTGACACATATTTGCGTAAAATATCATTAACTTGATAAATTATAAATTACCTGACACTGGCTAAATACACAAAAGTGTGGAGCCAAAACATACAAGAAAAAAATTTGGTCAAAAAGATCTGGTTTTGAAAGATATCAGAAAGATGTTATAAATAAAAAGTTCGTAAAATGTTATTGTAGGAACCTACCTTGTGGTAAGACTTTTCTGCAAAGTTCATATAGGTACCACCGCATTGGCAGTTATTCTGCCGCCAAGCAGTAGTGTGCAATTAATGCTGTGTTCCGGTTTGAAGTACATTGTATCTAGTGAAATTACTGGACAAACGGGACTTTATAATCTGATGTCATGTTCTAGAAATCTTATCACTAGACTGTGTGATGTTTTAAGATGGCATCCACAGTCCAGTGTCACGCGAAACTTTAATTTACAGTTCGAGTGACACTGCAATTTGTTATGGGCGATTCGTTTAAGTAAAAAATCTAGGGAAAGAAGGCTTTGATCCCTATTCCTTACCTATTTACATTATTATAAGAAAAAAACATCATATAATTATGTAGTGTAGTTTGCAGTTATAGGAATTTTTCTTTTGTTTCAGATACTCTAAATTCAAAATTCCGGTTTTTATTGTTTCTCTTTTCCACATGATGCTGGCAAAAATGTGAAAACAATTGCCATAGAAAAAAAAAACATTATTATATTATATTTACATTATTAAATGTCAAAGTGTGTTTGATGGTTTTATCTTTCAAAAAAAAAAATATATTTGACAGCTTCTGTAGTGCGTAGTAGAGCAGGTCGGCTCATAATCCGGAGGGAGACGGGTTCGATTCCCGCGGCAGGATGAGTATAGAGCACAGAAAAAAGCCAACTAAGACCACGGGGTTTTAGTAGTTACTGAGTCCCTAGATACAAGGAATCCTAGTTATCTATGTATGTGTTTGTTAAGCTTTATTTATTTATTTTATAAAGTGATTATGTATATATATCGTTCATAATAATTTATTGATGAAGCTTTATTTATTTATTTTATAAAGTGATTATGTATATATATCGTTCATAATAATTTATTGATGAAAACCGAATATAGCTAGCGGTATTCTTTTGATATCGGAAAACCTACCGTGAATGAAATCGTAAAGCGTTATAAATGGCCATAGCAAAAATGTTTCGATCTCAAGACTAAATAAAAGGAAAATCTGATACAACGTCCATGTAAGCCACGCTTTACGTCCCATTGCTTGCTAACCTTTACACACTCAGTCACTCGTTTCTATCAACGACGCACGTACTTATAAACAAAATAATTATACAAAAGTGTCCACACTTAAACAAGATGTACAAGGAATTGTTTATACTTTGTGCACTAGCGTGTTTTGTACACTGCAAGACTGTGATTGTTGGGCAGGTTTATGACTACAATGGACAAGTAAGAAAAGTTTATGAAAAGCAAGTGGAAGCAGCGGCTATACCACTGTTCAAGCGCGAAGAGGAAGTGTACTTCGAATATCCCCATGGAGATCAAATTATTAAAGGAATAGCTATCAAGGATTTGGAGAACAGCCTGGCTGAGCCGTCTATCAACCGTGGAGGACTTGGCTTCAGCTTTGTTAACATCAAACTGAAGAGTGAACGGGGATCTGGTTATAAGTTCCTAATAGAAATTTACGCGTGATTTCGGTGAATGTGATTCGTGTTTCTAACTTAAATTTAATTAAGATAATGTGCTCTTTTTTAGATGCTATGATAAAACGTGACTGCGTATAAAGTCTTAATACTGAAAGTAATGTTTGTGATTAATTAAATAATTTTAACAATTTTGTGTTTTGAGATTATTTCTTTTGTTATCTGAGTTAACCTTACCCTTTATATTAAATTTCTTAGGATTTTTATCAAACACAGATAAATTAATAGGCTATTTGACTACTATTAAAATGAACAAGTAAATATGATTTTCATAATGTAGCTTAAAAATAAATGTAATGGCAACTTTACTTGAAGCTTCTATGGAGTTTTGGAAACAACACCAAAAGAAACGTTTCACCACCATTATATCATACCATTTTCCCACACTCACGCCTGTAATCCAGCACTTAACAAATAGAATGCCACCAATTTTATGCACTAACACTGAAAATAACACAAGTTTTGGAAAATAATACAATGCGGAGACGCAATCTTTTTCGCTTTCCCGCCAAAAAACTCCGCGTGGAGCTTCCTCATAGCTACATACCAAAGAGATTGTATATGTAGAGCTACTATAGAGGTACCACAGCTTAGTAATGAGTTACAATGAATGACTGGTAACTGACGTCACTGCGCGTTTGAGCTGGCTTTTTCTATTCCTGTATATTAAAATGCCTGTATTTATCATTATTTGAGATATTTAATTTTTGTTTTCACGACTGTCTATTTTTTGAAATATACTATTCATTTACGCAATAAAGATACAGCAGTCGAATAGCCTAAGACGTAATTTTTAAGTTAATTTGAGCGTGTGCGAGGCGTGTGCAAATATCTACGTTTCAGCTTGGGCTAGAATTATTTCGTATGTTTGTCCGGCAGATATCACTCAAAGATGTTAATGGAGAAGTTCATTAGGTCGCATTATTCAACCAATTTTTGTGGAATTTTGAGAGCAGGTTCGATAATTATACACAGAGCCAATAGTTTCAATACATATTAATAAATAATAAATAATGTTTATTAAAAAAATCACATGAATATAATAAAATCACACTAATATTATAAAGGCGAAAGTTATTTACTATTGAACGGATTTGGATGAAATTTTGAACACAGATAGTTTGTATTAACATCTAAATTAATTACCACAATTAAAATTGATTTTAAGACATTTTTAGCGTTCCATATTAAAATGGTAAAAAGGAATCTTTGGAATATATATAGCTTATATAGTGGATTAACACATAAACTACTTTTTATCCACGGGTGAAACCACGGGGTGCAGCTAGTACAATATAAATCTTAGGAAACTAAAGTCTTACAAATGTTCTTATTCCATAGGAAACTTACATCTACTAGTACAGGCTTTATGGTACGGTGGTTAATAGCCCCGATGCGGCGGGTTCGATTCCCGCGACAGGAAAAGTATTTGTGCACATAAAACGCGCAAATACTTGTTCAGTGTTTGGGTGTTGTGGGACCATGGTCCTCGTAGTTCCTGGGTCCTTAGACACAGGGAATCCTAGTTAGGGTCCAGGATCTATGTATGTGATCGTTGGGCGTTATTATTAATATTTTAAACCGAAGTGCCAAAGAAGCAGGCGACCCACCTGATGGTTAGTAGTTACCATCGGTTATGAACATCCATGATACTAGAAGCGTTAATGAATGTTGGATACAAGTATTTTAATGCATGTTTTAAACCCCTTTATGCCGTTTTATAAGCGATCTGAATGCATTCTTCTTCTTCTTTGGTGGTAGGACCTTTTCTGCAAAGTTCGTCCAGCTAGGTACCACCGCTTTACCAGTTATTCTGCCGCCAAGCAGTAATGTGCAAGCGCCACTGTGTTCTGGTTTGAAGGGCTAAGAAGCTAGTGGAATTACTGGGCAAATGAGACTTTATGATCTGATCTCACAGTCGAGTAATCTTATTACCAAACTGTGCTGATGTCTCAGGATGATGTGCGCAGTGCAGTGTCGCTCGAAACTCTATGTTTTGGGATTCCGAGTGACACTGTTCTGTTTTGGGCGGCCGTGTTGCTTAACATCAGGTAAACGACTAGCTCTTCACATCATCACTAACATAAAAAAAAATCTTGAGCGCCAATCCTGAATGTGATATTTTTTGTGATAAATGGCAGTGTAATTTAAATTATTATTATCATTTTGTGAAAATATATAATCTTTAATTTTTTCTTATTTTATTTTGTTATGACTGTTTAATTATTTTTATTTTTATATTTGTACAATTGACTTTTGATTAATTATTTATTTTTAGATGATATTTTAAACTTTATACTAATGTTTGATTACTTAAATTATTATTTTATGTTTTATCATGCATGACGACATTATATGTAATGAATTTTAATAATAAGTATAACTGGCATTGCCGTTCTTATAATATAATAAATATATAAACAAATGTTGCATTAAAAACACACACAATAAAAAAACAAGTCGGTAAAATATTGACTTAAAACAATAGATATTATTCTTCTGTGGGTACAATCATGAAAAGTTAAGGCTAATCAAATAAACAAAACACAACAGTAAAAAAAACTAAAACGAATTTAATAAAATCAGACAAAGCAACCAGAAAACCAGAACACTATCACTACATAGTCACTTTCCATGATTATATAAGAAATTGTTCGTCTCGATGGCGTACACTTCTACGTAAAAATTGTAGCCTCTGAAGACACTGGGACTGTCGAGCTCAATGGTCACAAACTTCTCTCCTACACCACCAGCTTTGATATAGGCATCTCCCCATTTATCTTGTCTCAGGTCCATTATCTTGATGGCGTTGATAACTTCGTTCCGGGAACAGTTAACGGTAAAGGTTTCAGATCTGATCCAAATAGCCGGATTTTCTTGATGTACCTTACTGTATATCAACTTTGAAGATAAGTCAGGATACCCCAAGTAGACATCGTTGCATAAAACACTGGATACCAGCAAAAATATTGATGTGTATGACGTAAAAAATCTAATAGACATTTTCGATTTGGATTCTGAAACGTCCGAGCTATAAAATTTCAAAGATTGAAATGTCTCGAAGGTTTAACGAAAACGGATTGAATATACACATAAAATTAACACTAACTTGTCAAATACAGTTACTATGAATGAATGGGTACTAAATAGAAATATATAAGTACTGGTTATGGCATATAAATCAAAACATTTAACTTGCGTGACGCTACTTCCTAGTAATATATGTTGTAAAATATGGCTATTTTAATTAGCATCTTTATGTGAAATGGCGGGTTACTCAGAAGAGCACGATCTAATGATACTAATTCGTACTATTTAAAAGCGAATATTGGTTCTGATGTCTTCATTTCAGCGTTGATACTTCAAGCAAAATGAGCTCAGATCTGCTAATTTTCTGTACGGTGCTTTACTTGGCGAGTGTTGTAAATTGCAACGATATTCGTCTGTGATTTACCTCAGCACAGTCTAGAAAGATCTTTGGTGAAATTAAGGAAGCTAATCCAGCGCTATGGCGAAGAACAGATGACGTTGTAGTCAATGCTCCTAACAACGAGATTATAAGTGCAGTGTACGTAACTGATCTTCGAGATGATAAAGACGGGGAAGCATTCATCGAAAGTGGAGGTATTGGTACCAAGAGTGTCACCATTGGACTGAAAAGTCCATCGATTCTTAGAGGGTACAGATTTGAGATTGAAGTTTTCGGAAATGATCCAAACGCCAGATATTTGACTAAAGGAACATACAATCAGGAGTACATTGATAACTCGCAGTACGGTAGGAAATATTAAAAGGCTTTTGGTGAAATATTATTTATCCATGATATGTAAAATTGTAATTATTATAACTAATTGATTTTGTACCTATTTTGTCGTTTTATTAACTTTTGGAGAAATTAATTTTTGTAGAAATGTAAAAAAATTCATATACTAGTATATATGTTTATTACATATATTTGACAGCCTCTGTGGTGTGGTGGTTGAGCAGGTCGGCTCATAGCCCGGAGGCTGTGGGTTCGATAGTTGTTCTGAGTCTGGGTGTTGTGGGACCATGGCCCTCGTAGTTCCTGGGTCCACACAGGGAGTCCTAGTTAGGGTCCAGAATCTATGTATGTATCGTTGGGCGCTATTATTATTATTATTACTATTTATTAGTATACAGGGCTGTTTAGTAGAGGATTATCTAAACGTGGTGGGCGTGTAGGTGGATCAAATTGGAAAATACAAGTTCGAGTCCCATAACACCCAGACTCAGAACAAATATTTGCGCCTTTTTTTCTATGTACATATACTTTATCTGCCGCGGGAATCGAACCCGCCGCCTCCGGGTTATGAGCCAACCTGCTCAACCAGCACAACACATAGACTGTCTAATATATATCATACAATATTAAATGAAAAACGTTATACCAGTATCAGTATGACACATATAAAATAACAATTAGGTATTGTCACTATAAGTTATGTATAATGCGTCAAACAATCGCATTAATGTTTAATATAGTATATAGAGACCTATAGTTAGGATCCAAATAAGGAAAATGAGATCACCTCACGTAGTGCACTCATTGTCAATACAACTCTCTGGGATTCACAGTTTATACAGTGAATGGTATAACTCATATAGACATAGGAAATAGGTACAGATAACATATGATGTGTAAAACGACACACACGCCAGTAACGTAAGCCTGGATTACGAAGATCTAAACTTGAGAGCAATCTTGAAATGGTAAATATATATTTGTGGACATTTCACACCGCACCATCTAGCCCCAAACTAGCAAAGCTTGTACTATGGGAACCTGATAGCTGATACAATAATTAGGGTCTTTTTTTAAAATACATACATAGAATAAAGTCAAAGTCAAAAGATTTATTGCAAATAGGCTATTTTTAGCACATTTACAAGTCAAAATTATTACTTAAAATTAAGTTATTTTACTAAGACTACAAAATAACAACCAGACACAGAACAAACATCGATGTTCATCACACAAATGTTGAAGAGATAATGAAAATATTTTGGATCTTCGGTAATTACGGGCTATAGTCAAACAAAGCATTAATTACTCAACTAGCTATAGATATAAGCACATTGGAGTCTCTTTGCGACAAGGAATTAGAAATTGGAAAATCCGCAAATCCCCTCAATTAGCGTTTTAATTAAGTCTAAATTAAAATAAGAACTAAGGAGCCGTTAAGTATTACGTAAGAATTATGGGGGGCGGGGGGTCTTTACTTTGCTTATTTTGGATTACATCCCCCATGTCATCCAAAATAAGCAAAGTAAAGACCTAGAAGGGTAGTCTAGAAGACGATTACGTCATCGGTAGTTATTTACTTTTTTACACGAATGGCAACCCTCACATTGTCTTTGCTTTAAAACTAAACGCATTTTCGGGGATTCCCGCAATTAATGCATACGTTTAGGCACTCGCTTTAGAACCGAGTAGGGGAATCTAAATCTAATCTATATCCTAATCTATTTTCTTATTTAAAATTATAACATTATAATTATAATATTAAAAAAAAAAGCATACACAAATTAAAAAATGTTTACGTAAGCATGGGTGTGGGGGTAAGAACTTTGCTTACTTTTGCTGATAGGGGGATGGGAGGGTAACTAATTGTAATAAATCTTCTTACGTAATACTTGAACGGCCCCTTAAAACTCATAATAATCATAAAAATCAGAAAATTGACCAAAATCGCAAAGTTGCTGGAGGAAATAAAGGAGCGGAAGACGATGACCTCCCACTAATAAGTAGATCCATGAGCAGTCACAGGAAGTTGTTCGTAACCATTCATTATGTCCACAGAATATGGAAAGAATAATCCGAACCGATGACACTGAATAGAGGTCGGCATGATGTATTACATTAAAAAAGTTTCCAACAAAATAATGAAAATATTGTTTTTCCGCTGCAGTGCGAGAGACACAGCAATAGAATGACAAGTGCCGAGCTAAAATTAAAAAAAAAAAACAAGTGTGCTTTAGACCACACGACTGAAGTAAAACTTCTTTAATTTAGCTCTACCTATGGGCCGGTATAACTTTGTTTTTACTTTGTTTAATGTCAATGTCACACACTTGACAATTATTGTAAATTGTTATTTTTCCGGACATACCAACATGATAATACAAATTTTAAGCCATTTTTTGCTTTGTTCTGTTGACAATGGAGATCTACGTGAACCAACTTCAACTTCCGTTCGCCTCGCATTCACCAGCTTACTCCCCAAGTCAAGCGCGCGTAAAAAAGTACTACTCCAAATATATCAATATATAATATCATAGAATCACAAAAAAAACAACAACAAAACTTACAGACGAATATATTATAGACCTCCTTCTTTTTTGGAAGTCGGTTAAAAAGCTAGCAATGGCCCAGAGACAGCTTGTGTGACTTCAAGTCATGGTCATAAAGAGGAACCTTCAAAAGATTCCATCTTTCCTCCTTACAACGGAGGGTCGCCTTCTCCTCAGGGATTTCTCACTCAGCGGTGTCTTTAGAATGCATTTCCTCATTTCATTACCTTCTTTGATTCAGTACAAAAGTGTAAGGAATACCCATTTGTAGGCCTTTTATTCCAGTCCAGGCAAGACTTGGTTTTCATTGTGCAATTTATTACTTTTATTTTGATAATTTCATTGAAGATAAAAAACGTTGGCATTTTGTTTTTACTCTTTTCATAGGACAGAATATGAGTTTAAGTTGCGGAAGCTTAAAATATGTAGTTATTTATGTGAAATCCCCAAGTATGGATTATCTACCAATAAATAGCGTTTCCCAATAATTCCCTCCCTTAGTACTATCGACAGGCTCAGTAGTAAAACGGAAAAGGGGTACCTCTATTAGTTATTTAGATACATACCTACCGATATTTAAGAAAACTTAAATATAGTCAGTTATTATTAATTATCTTCTCAAGCAAAATATTCCGATGCAAAAAATATGGACTTTCTTCGAACCATGGAAAATATTGCATACCTTTAAGGTGTGAACACACTGAATAATTTTTTTTAGGTAGTAGGGCTTATCTGCAATGTTCGTCTAGGTAGGTACCACAGCTTTGTCATTATACTATCGCCTGTCTACTGTGTTCCGATTTGAAGGGCACTGTAGCTAGTGAAATTACTGGGCAATTGAAACTTTATGATCTGATCTCACAGTCGAGTAATCTTATTACCAGACTGTGCTGATGTCTCAGGATGATGTGCGCAGTGCAATATCACGTATTTTATTCCGAATGACACTGCTCTATCTTGGCAGCCACGTCGCTTAACATCAGGTAATTGACGAGCTCGTCAAATCATTCCTTAACATAGAAAAATGTATGTAGGTACCTTGACCGTAGCTTTCATTGAACCAAACTACACGAAAAATGTATCAAATTATAGAATAATTAATTTAATAGTTAGTCCAAAGTACCTACCAGTAATAAAATAAAACTTGAGACGTATAATTAGGATTCAAATCGCTTGGAGAAAACATAGGTCTAAATTAGCTCGCCAGGTCATTTAACAATGTATTGATAAAGAAGAGTTTAAAATGACTATAGGCAACTAGCTAACTATATCCCGTGCTTTCACTCGCGGTTAAAAGTATCTTATATTAATCTTAGCATATAGGATATTTATTTATTTATTTAATACTTTATGCACATAAAAAGTACAAAGGAGGACTTAATGCTAAAAGCATTTTCTACCAGTCAACCAAGGCGTGCAGAGAAACAATTTGATTAGGCGTGCATATAAGGAAATGAGCATAATTTTGAACATCAATTTTGGATCATCATATAAATTAAAATAAAATTGGATAATAGTTATTATTATAATTTTTAAGTCCCAGCGTGTAATGTCTATTCACCAGGAAGAAGGAACAAACACACACGCACACAAATTTTTATTCATCGCTACGCACAGTAATTATTAATAATGTTGCATTTATAATATTAGTGAGATAGATAATCACTTGATATACTTACATACCAAACCCATCAAAACTTTGACGATTTGTATACAAATTGATGAAAAATTTAAAACTATTCCAATATTTTTTGAGTTAATATTTAAAATTGGTGAAGTCAATTGACGAACGCGTAATCGTGAAAACGTCCAAAGTCAAATTGGCTGAGAAACTATCTACGCCTCGCAGTTTCACCCGCAGCTTTTTAGGCTTAAAGAGTTGTCTGCAGCCTCTGCGGTGTGGTAGTTGAGCAGGTTGGCTCATAACCAGGAGGCGGCGGGTTTGATTCCCGCGGCAGAACAAAAAACACATACTTGTTCTGTGTCCAGACACAGAACAAGTAGTACCCAGGTATTGCGGGACCATGGTCATCGTAGTTCCTGGGTTCCTAGACACAGGGGATCCTATTTAGAGTCCAGGATCTATGTATGTGATCATTGGACGTTATTTAAACAAAGGAACTACTGTAATTGCTTTTTATTTTTTACGAGCTTCTGTCCGCAGCTTCGCCCACGGCGTGGCCTATGGGAAAATAATTCAACCACCCATTTCACCCTCTTAAGAGTGGAATTTCGAAAAATCCTTTCTTAGAGGATGCCTACGTCATAACATCTACCTGCATGCCAAATTTCAGCCCGATCCGTCCAGTGGTTTGGTCTGTGCGTTGATAGATCACTATGTCAGTCAGTCACCTTTGAGTTATATATATTTAGATTCTAAGTGTTGGCAGTAGTTCTTTCTTACGATAGCCATAATTCTAGTAAACAGTAAGGAATCGGTATTCACTAATATTTGTCGTAACAAATATCAACATGTCGTGTGTCCGCGCCTTTACCTTGTTTGTTTATACAGTGGTCGTGACATTGTAAGCAAACCCGCGTCATATGACTTGTCTACGTCGTGATGGATGAGCGATAGAATACTTTCCTGAGAAGATGGAGTTATGCAATATGTAGCCAAACTTCAACAAACCCAAAAACCATTTTCAGCCGCTTAGGTGGTGCGTTGTCCATATCGGCCAATTCCACCATCGAATTTCAGTAATTCAATTCACTTGGCTAGCATGCTACACCTTCGATCGCATCGTCACTTCCCATCAGGTGAGAGCGCGGTCAAATGCTAGACAGGTTTGAAGTAAAAAAAAATATATTTTCCACAATCGAATTCTTTGAAATCTACTAAATCCCAAACAAAAACCACTGCTCAGTTAATTTGGTTGATTTGAATGGTTTCATGTTAAGGCATAATGAGGCTTTGTGACCTGATCTTACAGTCTAAAATCATTACGCCTGAAATATCCTCTTAACTTATTCATGACAATTGTTTATTAAATACAAATGACTAAACTTATAATTAGACATATATCACAATTGAAGGGGTGAGAACAAAAAGGGTTTAACTGATTTTATTCACAAATTGACTTATGGGTATCGTTGGATTCAGCGTGAAATTATCTACTAGAATACATTCTCAAAATACCGAAATGAGGCTTAAATCTCGAGATTTTGAGTCTAAAAATGGTTTATCTGTCACAGGAATACAGTTCGCTTAGCATAAAAACATTATTATATTTATTTTATTATATTATATTTTTACAGTAATTGTATGAATTAGTACTATATTTAGTATTTTAAAATAAAATTAATACATTTTCAAGCAACTGAAATTTACATAAACCTTTTCTATTACCTTATAAGCACTCTACATTAAAATGACGCCGTTGAAGTTTAAAGTCAATTTTCTCGAAACTATCAATTTGACAGTTAAACCCTTTTAATTCTCAATCCTTCAATTATCACTTTCACTAAAGTAGGTTATAATATAATATAACGTAAAGACTCAGTCCACAAAACAAATTTATTTCAATCACAAACCAAATTATCGTACAGGTATTTATTTGAGACTACGCCTATATTATCCTTATATGACCGCTACAAAAACATTCTTGCCTCACTCTAGCACACCGCCATCCCGCCATATATAAAACAATCAACTCAAATTATCACCTCAGTACCGAACGAACGACAAAATGCGCGCGATTACAATACTCATACTTTTCTGCGCTGTGGCGGCATCTTACGCCCAAAGCCACGATTTGAACATTGGACAAGCGACATTCGGAGACGTGGTCCTTTATAAAATCAACGAGTACAAGTATGGATTCCCTTTCATCGTAAGGACGAGTATTATCGAGTACCCAGAAGCAGGGCAGCAGAACTTCGCGTACATAAAAGCTATATACGTAAAGGATAATGAGAAAGATGGCAGTGGTGGATACCCTATCATATCAGCTGGAGGCGTGGGACAGAGATTTGTGAAGCTGAAACTAAAGAGCCAAAGAAGCTATGGATTTAACTTTACTATTACTATTTATGGAAGATATGGTTAAGGAAGTGCACCGGGAGACAGAAGCCACAGTCTTGATTTATTAATGAATATTTGAGTACGTACATTAGATTAGTATATGGAGTTTACACCAATTCTGCCTCATCACACAGACTATTTAAAGATACTACAGCGATTTGATTTGACTTCTGTCAAAATGGAATCTTATTATCTTTATCTACTATATAAAAGTCGGGTTTTCCTTCCTATAACTCCAGAACGCACGAACCGATTTCCACGGTTTTGCATTCGTTGGAAAGGTCTCGGGCTCCGTGAGGTTTATGGCAAAGAAAATTCAGGAAAAATTCAGGATAAACCAACATTTTAAGTAGATGGCGCCGGTGCGTGATACATTGTTTTTCGTATATTATAAAATGTTTAATAAATAAACGTCCACCCGAGCGAAGCCGGGACGGGCCGCTAGTAATTTTCTATTTTCAAGTGGTCTGTGTAACTTGTAGTAATGTATCTAAAAACTAATATTCTTTATACTCAATCTCTACGGTACTGCTGTAAAATACTTCTATCTTCTGTTTCCTGCTAAACGGATGTTGTTCAAGCTTTGTTGTTCTCTTGTTTTTTTCGTGTATTAATGTTTTTGTGACATTCTTCCATCATACGGTAATACTAAAGTAAAAATTGGTCTTCCATGAAACGTATCCTTTAAAACTGCGGCTGCGATTGGCAGTTGTTTTTTTTTTATCTGTGATTGTTAGATGTTGAGTTCGATTTAACCTCGTCTGGTCTGGGTATTCTTTCGAATCGTCCCTTGTTAATTTTGTAAAATGGAGCGATGTATCGAGTATTTTTTATTCATGGATTATTGTAACTTAGGTACTAAGTAGCTCCTTATACTTGCCCGTCTGCACTAAAGTTTGACAGCTACTAAGTTCGCACTTCGCACTCTCTAGGACGTACCCAAAGGGTTGCAGTAGGTACGACATAAAGGGTGTGCAAAAGACGGGCATAAGTATATTTCAAGTTTATATTAAAATAATTATATTTTTTTAAATTTATTTATTTATTTATTTATTTATTTATTTATTAAAAGACCAACAGCATTAGGATAATATAGATAGTAATTACATAAAAGCAGAATATTAATGTAGCCAATAATAGGTCTCGATAGTAATACAAGTTTTATAATCAAAGAGACACAGCTCGCACTGCATTACGCATGTTTAAAGAGTGATAATGAGGGTGTGCTAAGGTTGTAGGGTTAGGTGTATGATTATTAGTATTAACGTTTGATTAATTAATAATAGGTTTGTCATTAATTAGTGTTGATGGACTAATAAGTCAGTATTGCATCAAGTGCCAAAAATTGTTATTGCCTATTTAATTATATTATCAGTTTAATAAAATTGTTTACAATCCAAGTTTTGTTTTTATTAATTTTGTTAAACACAAATAAATAAATCAATTGAACATTTCACGCAACGCCTTAGTCCTTAACTAAGCAAAGCTTGCACTATGGGAACCAGATAACTGTATCTTATGTATACTTTTTGTTTGACAGCCTCTGTGGTGTAGTGGTTGAGTAGGTTGGCTCATAACCGGGCAGGTTCGATTCCCGCGATAGGATAAGTATTTGTGCACAGAGAAAAAAGTGCAAGTAATTATTGTGTCTGGGTGTAATGGCACTATGGTCCTCGTAGTCCCCAGACACTGGGAATCCTAGTTAGGGTCCAGGATCTATGTATGTGATCGTTGTGCGTTATTATTGTTATTAATATATTAATTTGACTGGCCCGATAGCTCAGTTGGTAGTAACCCTGCCTTCTGAACTGTGGGTTGTAGGTTCGATTCCCACCCAGGACAAACATTTGTGTGATGAACATAGGTGTTTGTTCTGTGTCTGGGTGTTATATTGTATTATATGTATATATTTACAAAACAAAAAGTATTTAAGTATTGTATCAATTATCTGGTACCCATAATACGAGCTTTGCTTAGTTTGGGGGCTAGATGGCGTTGTGTTAGATGTCCGCATATATTATATTATAATTATTAATATATAGTGTTTTATTATTTTATGGTTCATACACGCCTGTCTCAGTGATGACGCGGTCTACAACGATGCCTAAAAGGTACCTAAGCGATCATGTAACTTAATCACAACCTATAGAAACACAAATTTGTATGAATTATACAAATAAAAATATACCACACACCTGCAAGTTGTGGAATGAGCTACCATCTGAGGTACCGCTGAGCTACAACATGGGGTACTTCAAACGTCGGGTTAATAGAGTCTTGAAAGGTAGGCAACGCACTGGCAGCGCCCCCGGTGTTGCAGGTGTCTATAGGCGACGGTAACTGCTTACCATCAGGCGGGCCGTCTGCTTGTTTGTCTGTCTATGTTATATAAAAAAAAATCGAAAGCTTCAATACGCAGTTTATGTACGAGTACATAGTTATTTTCATACGTAGGTATTAGTACTTCCAACGATCTGCAAACAAATCTATCTTATTAGCTGTTTGTATAAACCAGAATACCAAGAACGGCTGATAAGAATGTTTACATAATAATTAACATACCTATTCATGTAGAAATAGTAAATTTACATAATATATGTATGTAGGCAGAAACGGGTTCTGCGTAGGTTGCAACCTATATAACTATAGGCCTTCAGCATGTCCACACCGCGCCGTGTCTGGAACAAGAATGATCGTAGTACACCGAGCGGTCCGTTTATATAGCCAGTTGCGGAAGCGATGACAGTTGCCGGTGTTGCCACTGTAATACATTTAAATGCTGCCATAGGGTAAATTACGGTACTGCCCGCTGCTCATAGAATTTATAACTGGACGTTGCCGCCGTCATGTATGTATGTAATGTTTGGGTAAATTCTAGTCATTTTACAAATAATAATAAATAGAGATATTGGTATTCTGCCGAAGTATGGTGGTGTAAGTGTTTACTAGGTGGTAAGACTTTCTGCAAAGTTCGTCTAGGTAGGTACCAGTTTGCCAGTTATTCTCCCGCCGAACAGTACTGTGCATACAATACTGTGTTCCAGTTGAAAGGAAATTAGAGCTGATGAAATTGACAATAGACTTTATGATCTTCTAGTCTGGTAATCTTAATTATTAGTCTACGCCGTTGAGTCAGCATGGCGTGCGCAGTACAGTGTCATGCGTAAGTTTACATTACAGTACAGTTCCGAGTGACACTGCAATTGTTATGGCCATGTTGCTTAACATCAGGCGAACGACTAACTCTTCACGCTATTCACTAAAAAATAGCAATAAGAACCACCCCATTACTATCTTGTCTGGAACTTGTCTTGGACTTGTCTGGAACAGATCGCTTTTTAGCGATAACACCTACTCATTAGTTATTTCCGGTTTTTGTATTTGTTGCCTTGGTGTCAATAAAGGGTTTATCTATCTATCTATCTTGGTGCTGGATGCTCAGGAATGGGCAGCAATTAAAAGCGTAGCCAAGACATACCTCCTCCCTATAATGAACGTCCAAAGTGACATTTTAAGCAGGACCCTATGTTCAACGGGAGGTGTTTCCTGCCCTAAAGCTTATTTTGGGGAAAAAATGATGCAAAGGGAATTTGTAAACATAATGGATATTTAAACCCGCGTTTTTCAACTCATCGGGTTCGGCGCTCTTTAAGCTATAATTGGTTCATCTGTTTGGGAGCTACACTGCCACAAATACTGATACATACATACCTTAAACTTATAACACTCATCTGTTATTGCTGCTGTTCTGTCTGTGTCTCAGACAGCCTCTGTGGTGTGGTGGTTGAGCAGGTCAGCTCATAACCCGAAGGCGCCGGGCTCGATTCCCGCGGTAGAACACTTGTTCTACTTTTTTTCTGTTCACAAATACTTATTTGTAAACAGAAAAAAAAGCGCAAATACTTTTTCTGAGTCTGGGTGTTGTGGGACCATGGTCCTCGTAGTTCCTGGGTCCCTAAACACAGGGAATTCTAGTTAGGGTGCAGGATCTATGTGTGTGATCGTTGGGCGTTATTATTATTATTATTATCAACTGTGTCCAATTCCATGGTCATCTTTTTTACATTATAATATCTCTCTTGTTCCAGCAACATGGGTCTTCTGGAATTCGAGCAGTGGTCCAACCAGCCCGAACTTTTCTCCGACCGCTCCCGACTCTGTTCCAAGCTTAACTTGACACCAGGTCAAAGAAGAGTCTGCAGAAGGCATAAAGAGCACATGCCAGTAGTCAGCGCTGGAGTGAAGAATGGCATAACTGAGTGCCAGCATCAGTTTAGTGGGAGGAGATGGAATTGTACAGTTAGTGAAGATGGGACCGTATTTGGGCCTTTGACTTTTATTGGTAAGTTCCATGATTGTAATAGAAGACAGGCACTGGAAGCGATGGTATATAATCCATATCGAGCTGGGCTTTGTAGAACGTCGCGTCGTCTCTGTAACTCAGAGGCATGTACATTCTTTTTTGAAGAACTTCTTTACGCACGATTGATGGGCAGTAAGCTGGTGAATACGTGACGAGGCCAATGGAAGTTGAAAGTTGTTGGTTCACGTAGATCTCCATTGTCAATACAACAAAATTAAAAATTAAGTGTGTATTATGTTGGTATGTCCAGTAAAATGTCAATTTACAATTGTCAAGATGACGACATTAACATAAGCAAAAACAAAGTCATACCGACCGATAGATGGAGCTAAAGAAGTTTTACTTCAGTCGTGTGGTCTAAAGCACAATCGTTTTTTTTAAATTACTGAATAAGCCAACTTTTGGCCGCGGTCTCATGTGATGTCTACGATGATACCTATTTACTCGCGACTTTAAGAGCTCCAGATTGTACTTATCGGGAAACAAAGACGCTGTAGAATGTTCCATTCCTTGGAGTCGAAACGCTTTGTATGAATCAAACGAATATCAACCATAAATAGACGGTGTTTAGCTGTATTTCTAGATACTTACAATTTAAATATTCTACTGTGTTTTGATTCCTTTTGGCACCAACTAGCTATATTTTAACTGACTGTAACGAATTATTCATAGTTGTATAGAAAAAACTTCTAATAAGAATAAGTATCAATAAAAATATGCCTTCCTTATTCAAGACCTTCGCGACCAACTATCATCAATATTATCCTCAGAATCTATTATTTCCCAAAGAGATTTCTACAAGGCCAGCAAAAACGAAATCAAGATGAAATAAAGAATATTTTTGCTTGCGAATGACGTAGAGTATAATAAAAATATCGTAAGCACAATTTTTGGGATGAAACTGGCGGAAGTACAATAGTATTGTTTTATGAGAAAATAAAGATACAAGATATAACCTTTTCGTACATTCATATTCTTCTGGAATCTTCTGGCCGTCAGCGTTGTGTCTTTACAACCATTTTGTTTCTTTTCGATACATTCAGCTAGACAAAATTCGGTCAACCTAAACACTTAGTTCTCACCTAATAATTATACATATAAGCAATAAATAAAAAATAATAACGCCCAACAATCACATTCATAGATCCTGGACCCTAACTAGGATTCCCTGTGTCCCAGGAACTACGAGGACCATGGTCCCAAAACACCCAGACTCAGAACAAGTATTTGCGCTTTTTTTCTGTGCACAAACACTTGTTGCGGGAATCGAACCCGCCGCCTCCGGGCTATTAGCCATCTTGCTCAATCCCCACACCACAGAGGCTGTTAATGTAGACAAAATTAATTATTATATTAGAGGTTGTTAACCGACTTCAAATGGAGGAGGTTTTCAATTCGACTGTTTTTTTGTTACCTCAAAACTTTCGACTGAGTGAATATTTTTCGTGATTCTTTTTTATTTGTAAAATGGTGCTTCCCGTGTAGTCCCATTTCAATTTGGTCCAGTTCTGACAATGACATCTAGGAGAAAACCATATAGGTCTAATGCCGTTTTTTTACGCTTTGCGTTTGTTACTTGCTATACACGGTGGCATTAACTCATTTTTTTCCTTAAATGTATGTACTCAGACCATACTATAGTAATTTCGTACAAGGTCCAATAAAAAATAAAAGATTTTATTTTAGGATTTAGTGCCTCTTAAAATAACTGCATGACAGCCGAAATGTATATTTAACGGTACACACAGCGCGGGCACCAGCTGAGTGCTTTGTAAATGTTTCGTAGGTAATAAATCACCTGCTTTGTTCACTGTCACAAGGCTTTTCTTTTGAATTTAAATTTTATAATACCTAGATTTAAGTTTTATTTCATAAGTACTTTTTTATTTAGTTATATAGGAGCGTTCTATAGCATGGACTGAATACATATATTAAAGGAAAAGAATAAATTAAATTCCACCTTGTATATTTGTAGGGGGTAATTCCTTAGGGAGAAACATAGCAACAACAGCTTCCGAATCTAGAGCTTCTAGTAACAGAAAGTCTGTAACCATAAATCGTTAACTGTCGCTTGCGGACGGCAACGTGAATTTACTGCTGTTCAGAGTTTCAGCAGCAAGTTTTCACGTTTAAATGTGGGATGCATTTCCACATTTTAGTTACTGCCAGAAGGAAAACTTTTGTTTTTTTATGTGAAGGATTGACGTAACGAGCTAACCGTTCCCCTGATATTAAGCGACACGTCTGCCCATATCAGTTGCAGTGTCACTCGGAACTCTAGATTGTGTTGATGGCTCATCCTGAGCCATCAGCACAATCTAGTAATAACATTACTAGACTTTGATATCAGGACATAAAGTCTCGTTTGCCCGGTAACTGCATGCATGCACGCATGGTAATGCATTTCCACATTTTAGTTACTGCTAGAAGGAAAACTTTTGTTTTTTTATGTGAAATATTGACGTAACGAGCTAACCGTTCCCCTGATATTAAGTGACACGTCTGCCCATATCAGTTGCAGTGTCACTCGGAACTCTAGATTGTGTTGATGGCTCTTCCTGAGCCATCAGCACAATCTAGTAATAACATTACTAGACTTTGATATCAGGACATAAAGTCTCGTTTGCCCGGTAACTGCATGCATGCACGCATGGTAATGCATTTCCACATTTTAGTTACTGCTAGAAGGAAAACTTTTGTTTTTTTATGTGAAATATTGACGTAACGAGCTAACCGTTCCCCTGATATTAAGCGACACGTCTGCCCATATCAGTTGCAGTGTCACTCGGAACTCTAGATTGTGTTGATGGCTCATCCTGAGCCATCAGCACAATCTAGTAATAACATTACTAGACTTTGATATCAGGTCATAAAGTCTCCTTTGCTCGGTAACTTCACTAGCTTTAGTGGCCCTTCAAACCGTAACACAGCAGTGCTTGCGCACTACTGCTTGGCGGCCTCCTGATCCTATTATTAACCTGCGCAAGCAGCATTGAGTCCTGCGTCATCATGCAACTTAAACAATGGTATTTGAAGCCGGTATATAGTCAGATAAACAAGAGATACATACAATATAAAAATATAGTAATCTCGGTAGCGGTTACATATTTGAACCATTTGGTGTGGAGACCCTGGGTCCGAGGGGGCCGGGACTCATCGCGTTTTCAAAACTTTATCAGATCGCCTGGTCGAAGCTACGCGTGATCAAAATGCTGGCACTTATTTGGCACAACGAATCAGCATTGCAATTCAACGGGCAATGATGCCAGCATGTTGGGTACGCTACCTACTGGTCATTACCATTTAAACGTAAAGCTCTAGCCCATTGGCTAGAGCATTTGTCTAGATAGGTCGTCGCGGCCAGTATTTAGTCCAATTTTTTTTGTAGTTAGTAGTTAGTGATTAGTATTAGTTGTTATATCATTGTAGTATATATTTGATAATAAAGGAAAAATGCCGGTTAAAAAATTTATACACAAATATAACCTACCAGAAAAGACTATTCTTTTTAGACTTAACTACATTATATTGCGCGTGTATTATATTTTCAGTTTTTGAGTGAGCTCTCTGAACTGTTTGCTCTACGAGAGTATTTTTAAGTGGCACAAATTAATAATTACACTTAATCAAATGCGTTATTAGGTTCATAGCAGGAAAAATAAATTACGCCGTGCGACCGTCCTTTTTTCCCTACTCTGTGTTTTCACTAACCTAAATGAATGACCGTGAAATGGTCTACGTTAGTTTCATTAATTTTTTATTTTGTTTAATTCCGTAACTAGTTACGAAAGACTCGGGGTATCCTGCAATAGGAGCTTAGTGACTTAAATAATAATTACCATTTTCCTTTATTTTCTTTTCTTTTTTTTTGTCTTTGTATATAATGCACGACGCTCCAAGCAGTTAAATAAATAAATAAATAATAAATAAATAAAAGTTAAGTTAATAATAAAATAACCCCATTTCTGGTTAGTGCATAATTGCGAAGTCATGCGAAGGGACTAGAGATATCGAACTTAAGGAGCTATTAAACTTAAGTGTGAACAGGGAAAAGATGGATCGAAATTCCACAGCTTAAATTCCATAGCTTGTTACAGAATTAATAAGTGTTTCAAGTGCTCTGGAGTTTATATAAACCATTTCTTTACTCAAAATTAATCATACGGTTCCATTCAACAGTAACTTATAGTAATTTGTACAAATGAAACGCCCACTCGTTTATGGTTAAAAACTAGTCGGGAGTAGTATCGTGTCCTATTAAAAACCACACGACTGAAGTAAAACTTCTTTAACTTCATCTCTCTTTTTCCCCTAGAGTAATATACAAAACGTAACTCTATCGCTTTCTATCTTATTTGTATTTGCTTTGTTTAATGTTAATGTCGCCATCTTGACAATTTGTAAATTGTCATTTTATCGAGCATACCAACACAATAATACAAATTTTTAACTTTGTCATGTTGACAATAGAGATCTGCGTGAATCAGTACAATGTCCGTAACGCTCTCATCTCGCATTCAGCAGCTTACTCCCCATGTCAAGCGTGCGTAAACAATTTTTACTTCAATAAGCTGATCACAATTGAAGGTGTGAGAACAAAAAGGGTACTGTCAAATTGATAGTTTCGAGAAAATTGACTTGAAACTTCAACGGCTTCATTTTAATGTAGAATGCTTATAAGGTAATAGAAAAGGTTTATGTAACTTTCAGGTGCTTGAAAATGTATTAATTCTATTATAAAAAACAAAAACTAGTACTAATTTGTAAAATTACTGTAAAAATATAGTATAATATAATAAATATAATAATGTTAATGCTAAGCGAACTGTATTCCTGTGTCAGATAAACCGTTTTTAGACTGACAATCTCGAGATCTAACCCTCATTTCGGTATTTTGAGAATGTATTATTGTAGATAATTTCACGCTGAAATCCAGCGATACCTATAAGTCATTTTGAGAAAAAAAATCAGTTCAAAGTCAAAGTCAAAAGATTTATTGCATATAGGCTAATTTTAGCACTTTTACAAGTCAAAATTATACTAGGTACTTAAAATTAAGTTATGTCACTAAGCATATAAAATTACAAAGTGCTTATTGTCAAATAATATATAGCAAGCCCATTACAATATATGAGTTTGAAAAAAAAGCAGTTCTCTTTCTCACTACTGGTGCAAGCAATCCGGCACAATGCAGAATTGAAAACTTTGATCCGAAGCTTCGATTACAACTGTAGAGAAGAAGCTACAAGAAACTTTAAAACTAAGTTAAAACCTTTTTGATCTCATCCCTTCAATTATTCCTTGTATGCAGCGTCCCGGGAAACCGCATTCACCTACGCCATAACATCGGCCGGCGTTTCCCTCGCCGTCTCCCGAGCGTGTCGCGACGGACGCCTGTCCAGCTGCAGCTGCAGCCGAGCTCCTCGACCGAAGCATCTCCACAACGAGTGGGTGTGGGGCGGGTGCGGTGATAACCTGGAATACGGATACAAGTAAGGAACTAAGCTTTAAAAATTAGGTTTAGGTTTAACGAATTTATCACACTAATATTATAAAGGCGAAAGTTTCTATGTGTTTGTGTGTATGTTTGTTACTTCTTCACGCTTAAACGGCTGAATGGATTTGGACCGGGATAGCTTATACACTGGATTAACATATAGGTTACATTTCATCCCGGAAAAATGAAACTTTCCCGTGGGATGAGCAAATAATTAAAATACTTTTTATTTGCGAATGAAAACGCGGGGCGCAACTTGTTTACTCATGAAGAACATAATTCACTTATAATGAGCTTAAATATGTAAAAAGTATAACTAAATAATCTAGTTACAATTAATCTAAATATTATCCAGATGGTCTGGCGGTAAATAAGTTTAAAAAACATTAATCAGTTGGTTCGATATTGCTATGAAATTTTTTATTTTATGTTCTGTTAAGACTGGCCTGATAGCTCAGTTGGTAGTAGCTCTGAACTGGAAGTTGTGGGTTCGATTCCCACCCAGGGCAAATATTTGTGCAATGAACATAGGTGTTTGTTCTGTGTCTGGGTGTTATATTGTATTCTATATATGTATTTACAAACAAAAAGTATACACATAAGTATTGTATCAGTTATCTGGTTTCCATAGTACAAGCTTAGCTTTGTTTGGGGCTAGATAGCGTTGTGTGAAATGTCCACAAAATACTCATTTATTTTATATTATTTCATTTTACAACTAGTACAATATATAAAAAAAAACTAACTAATGACATAAATTTGAAGAGCCAATTAAAAGCCTCCACAACAACTAATTATGAAAATAGAAGAACATACATTAGCCTAACATGCAATTATAACTACATAAGTAAAAGATTTACAAATTGTCGAACGATGGAGGCGAGACACACAATCCTTAAGGGAAAGTGCCTTGCTCACTGACGCTGTGCTACTTGTGAATAAGTCTATGGTTGAGAGATCAGACTTCATGAGTTTGTTGAAAGCTGTGCAAGATCGCAAAATGTAAGTTTTGGCGATGAACAGTGCGTGCAAATGGGAGGTGAAGCAAGTTTTTAGGACGAGAGAGATGTGGAACGCTTAGAGAAATCTTAGAGACTAGTTCGGGGCAGTCTACCTTAGACTGTGCTAATTTCAGCAAATATCTGCAATATTTCTCGAGTTGCAAGTAGATGAAATCGAGCGCAACGATTTTCGTAAGTTAGCCGTGGTATTTTAAATTTATAGCCTTTATTTTGTGAACTATTTTTGAATCTTTTCTAGCCTCAAATAGTGTACAGTATAATTAGGATTCCATACCTGACACGCATACTCGAGATGGCTACGGACATAAGCACAGTATAATATCTTTATCTCCCGGGCAGTATGTATATACTTGAATTGTATTTCTCGCTCCTACGCTTTGTTGTTTTTTTTTATGTTTTAGCTCCATACTTTTGTGTATTTAGCCAGTGTAAAGTAATTGATAATTTATCAAGTTAATGATATTTCACGCAAATATGTCTCAAGTCATAGTCAAGTCATAGTCTAGTCAAGGTCATACTCCTAGTAAAGTGGTGACAACTTTACTTGAAGCTTCTTTGGAGTTTTGGAAACGACACGAAAAGAAACGTTTCACCATCATTATACCATTTTCCCACACTCACGCCTGTAATCCAGCACTTAACGAATAAAATGCCACCAATTTTATGCAGTAACACTGAAAATAACACAAGTTTTGGAAAATAATACGATGCGGTGACGCAATCTTTTTCGCTTTCCCGCCAAAACTCGCTTTGTCTTTTGAGAGTAATGAAACTATTCTAAGTCAGTGAAAATGCCATTTTTTGTTTTCATTCTTTACAATCACGCCTTTCTTCTTCTTTTTTGGCGCTCTCATGGTGGCCAGTTCGATTTTCTAATAAATACATTTTGTATGCCATACACGCTCTAGCTGTGTAGACGTAGAAGAAACGTGACCGAAGAACTGTCTGTAGTTATTCTAAATACCTATACCTATACTATACCTGTTGTTGAATATTCTGTGACCTAGATTAAACTACAAGCAACATCTCCACAAACTCATATTCTCCGGGTACAATAAACTATGTTCTACTACAATCTACTACAACAATACCTTGAATTCTAGTAGAAAATCTATAAAACATCTCCTTGCGCTTACTGCTCTCCCGATGAGAAATTATTATTTTATTTAAATTCTTGCCGAGGCTGGCGATGTGCGTCGCGCTTCGGCGGTTACCATGGTAACGCGTGCTCATCAGCAACCTTTGCCCGAGTCATGACCGCCTGGTATTTTTCCCCCACTTTATCGAAATTTTCCCCGCGAAAACATTAAGATAAATTCGATCGGTTTCCTAACAACATTTCTTTCCCATGGGAGCAAGTTAATTTGATCAAAATTACCTGAAAAACACAGTTTTTGACATGCATTTCAATACACTGATAAGTGTTTGGGAGCAATAATATTCTACTGATTGTGAACCGTGGCTTTACCCCTGATTTTTTTTATAATAATAACATTACCTTACGACGCTTAATTATTTTTCTGATGACCCCAATTTTGTTAGCAACTTTACCTGAAAAATCGAATGTCAGTTTTCACGTTTGGACGTTTCAGGTACAGCTCACCTGTTTCAACTTGTGCCGTGTATACTAGGCTAACATAACAATGGCGAAGACCTCACCTGTGATTTTCACCACATTTTTCAGGTGGCAGGTATTTGCCCAGGTAGACTTATGTTTGTGTGTGTGCTTTCAATCCCATGTCGGAAAACTGATTTCCTCGTGATAAAACAAACTTATATGGGTCCCTTTCTATCTTCGATGATTGCTTTGACTTATGAAAGAGAAAGAAAATTCAGCTGGTTGGGTCCGCGACTTGGTTCTTTTTGTCAGTGTGCGCTTTTCATTCCCATCCCTGTTAGTTCAATGGGTATCCCCATTGAATAAGTTTTTGTCTTCTTTTGTCTAAGTTGAAGAGAATGAGACACAGTATTCATTCACCAATCCTTGCATTTCCTACAGAGATTTCTGGTTGGTGTGAGTAGAGAAGAATTTAAAATACCAATTTTTTTTTCTTAGCCAATGGATACGTTTGTTACAAGGAATTAAAAAATAGCAAACTTTTTTTATAATTTGCAATAAAATTCAATTTTTATGCGTAGTTGTGACCCCTTTCACGTGATTCTAAGTTTGTGTGGGTAAAAGGCAGGCAAGTTTTTATTTTTTTCACGCACACTTGTACGATTTGTGTACTTACGTGCGAGTTTGCACCTGAAATTCAGTTCCGGTGAGCCGTGGAAAAGGTAACTTGACTCCTGCCGTTTTCTTATGTCCTAGTACTCAGGTGAGAAGTAAGACAGGTGAATAATCCACCTGAACTCTTCAGGTAAGACAAAAAAAAATTGTAAATTATCCCAAATATAAACAAAACAAGAATAAAATTGTTAAAAATTAAGTTTGTAAAAATGATAGCTAATTACATTTTAACAAAAACAAAAAAGAAAGTACATTTATTTGATGTATGTGATAACATTTGTGTGATGAACATAGGTGTTTGTTCTGTGTCTGGGTGTCATATTGTACTCTATATTTACAAACAAAAAAGTATCTAAGTATTGTATCAGTTACTGGTTCCCATAGCACAAGCTTTGCTTAGTTTGGGGCTAGATGGCGTTGTGTGAGATGTCCACACATATTATATTATATTATATTATATTATATTATATTATATTATATTATATTATATTATATTATATTATATTATATTATATTATATTATATTATATTATATTATATTATATTATATTATATTATATTAATTGTTCTTTTGTGAAGGTGTTAAATTTTTTTTTAAATCAAGAAAATAATAATTAATTACGTATTTTTTAACCAAATATCACACCAAAATAATACTACCCGTGGCAAAGGTTCTGTTATTGTACCATAACACACTTGAGCATTTATATTTCTCCTTCAGGTTTATCTTGAGATTTTGCCCCCAAAAGCTTTCCCAGTTTCCCCTTATTAATTTAGCTGTCAGTTAGTCTTCACGGTTGTCAAAGCATGGCTTACGACAGGTTGGGTACCAGGCGCCCAGAAGTTGATAAGAGTGCGGAAGTAGGAAGTGAATTTCACGTTACGGGGATGACACGTTTCATAAAAAGTGGAACTCACCAAAAGGCAACAGGCGAAAGGGGCTCGAACGTTTTTAAAATACTATATATTTGTATTTTTTTGTTTTTATATTTATTTTATTTTGTACTCTCTATGCCTGTACACGTTTATATATACTCATTAAATAGAGCGCGGAAATTTCAATTGAAAAAAAAAAAAACAAAATAATGGTTGATGAATATTACCACAAATTATAATAATTTTTTCCATTGTAACTGTGAACGTAAGCTACGTATTAAAACAATACATTAATTATAATTATTAATACACAATACACGTGTTAGTCTGTTTTGTTAGTTTTATCTATAGTTTCAATGCAGGGTCGCATTGCAATCCAGTTTCGTAATCGCCTATCGCTGATCCGTCGCAAAATGACTGTGTGTGTGTGTGTGTGTGTGTGTGTGTGTGTGTGTGTGTGTGTGTGTGTGTGTGTGTGTGTGTGTGTGTGTGTGTGTGTGTGTGTGTGTGTGTGTGTCGGTGTGTGGGTGCGTGCGTGTGTACTTGTAACTTTATATAAAAATAATAAGATGTAATTTTTCTATAACGCGGTATAATAATTGACTTATTTTTTTAATTTTTTAAGTAAGCCGTTGTGAGATTTAATTCCAAATATGTTTTGCATTAAATAAATTATTTCAATATATTTCCTCTACTACTGTACCGTATAACCCTCCCTCTGACGTCACCACAGTCTACGTCGCGTAGCCGCCGTAGCACCGTAGTGAGCCGTAGACCACCTCCGACGTAGCTATGCAGCCCTGGGAGGTTTTAACGTACTGAAAGGGTTGTACGCCTGAAAACTGAAAGCAAATTGTTGATTTGATTGTTTGATTTGATCGGTCTTGAGATAGGTGGTAAAATAAAGTTTAGAGTTTTGGCGGGGAAAACGAAAAAGATCGCGTCCGCTGCATTGTATTATTTTTCAAAACTTGTGTTATTTTCAGTGTTAGTGCATAAAATTGGTGGCATTCTATTCATTAAGTGCTGGATTACAGGCGTGAGTGTGGGAAAATGGTATACTGATGGAGAAACGTTTCTTTTCGTGTTGTTTCCAAAACTCCATAGAAGCTTCAAGTAATGTTTTCTTTTAACTGTAGGCTACACTACAGTTTACAGGCTACACAACGTGGGGCCCACCCCCCCGCCCCTCAAAATTCTAAAACAAACTTACACAAGTCACGCTCTTTTCGGATTATCTTTTGGCCTCATTTTTTCTCTCTTTTTATTAATAAAGCTCTATCTTACAGACCTATCTTACTAGGTATATACTCTATAAATGCATAGGTATACCAATTCTGTATCGTTTTCTATAAAGTGTCATAACGCTATGATTAACTGAATTCATAGATATATTTATTCTGTATAGCTATCGTTGACTATGTATAAATATTAATACTTCTTATGTTATAGCCTGAACCTCTGAGGGTGCCTGGTTGCTAACGAGGAGAACTTTTTGGTGTTGCGGCTCAACGCAACTCAGTTTCAGCGCAGCCTGGAGATCGACACTTCGATCCAGTTTTTACCGAGTAAGCCGCCAGCAGTCTGATATGGCAGTTATGTGTGCTGCTAGCAGTAAGTTTTTTTTAAATTTTACCGTAGGCATAACATGCCAAAAGTGCATGCTATGTTTTCGTCTTGTTTGTGCTGGCCTCGGGTTATTTACACTTACAATATTGGACTGCTGGCATGAATTTCTGTCAAAGTCCAAGCTGCGTTGTATGCTAGTATACCAGACATCCTCTTAAAGTAATTGATGTCTGAACAACAGATCTTCAAAATAAAAATGATTAACTTTAAAACTGTAAATAATGTATTTTTTGACTTAGGATAATAATGTAAATATCACAATTTCTGTTTTCGTATTTCTTTTTGGAACTATTCATATTTCTAAATTTACAATATTTTTTTTAAAGTTATGTTTATACTTCTATATTGTTTTCACCTTAATGTTCAGTTCTTGGGCTAAAGCTTAGGTCTCTTCTAGACTCTAGCTTTTATTGCTTAGCGGTTAGTCGTTGTAATGCAGGCGGTTTTGACATGAAAGGGTTGTAGTAGCCATTGATAGTGAGCTCTACCCCACTCTTAATCTGGATGTGGATGGATGTAGGTTATAAAATATATATTAATAATTAATGTTCAATATATGTATGTTAGGTTTAGCGTGATAGGGTAATTTGTGTCATTAACGTGTCATTTTCGATTTTTCCGTTTTCTTTAAAGCTGGGCTGTCTATAGATGTCTATTCTGCTGCTGATCTGGACACTATTCTAATGTGTTCTGGGTCATAACCTTTGTGATGCTGGATGTTATGATGATTTCATAATTGGACATAATGTTTATTGTTCAGTTCTAGGACACTGTTGTCCTAGTATATTATCCTTTGACTGTATGTCTTTGCTATTTGATTCTTTGTTGTTCAACATAGGGACATCATCTCTATATTGGGAAAACACTCTTTGAGTTTTGGTTATTTTCTCGATCGAAGAAACTTGTTTTCTTCTATTTTCTTATGTATATAATCTTAGCTATCTTTGTATGTTCTATAAAAATTAAAATACTTAGGTATTTTAATTTTTTCGGGGTTGTTGGGGAAATGTAGGGTTACCCCTACGCTATAGTGCTTAGTAGCACACTTTTCTTAATTAATAGTTTCAGTTTGTTATGATATTTTTATGGCTTTACGTTTTTCATTTTATTTCTTCTGTAAAGCATAATCTGAACGTTCCTTGCAGGCTCCTGAAATGTTCCAAAACACTTTAATAATACCTTTTTGTTTTCTTGGTTATTGTGAATAAAATGTTGTACTCTAAAATTGTACTTAAAGCCTTTGGTATGGGTTATTTTGGCAGTGGATCGGTAGATATAGATCACAGGAACATCTTACGTGTCGTTTCCCTAAGTTTTTCCCTAAATTACGGGTGTTTCAGGAAGAAATAACTTTTTCATATTACCTCACAGATCTTCACCAAATTTACACTGGTATTGAAGCTGATTTTATTATGGCTTTTCATTGCATTTTTGTAGTGATTCTTCCAGTAGGAGCACTAAAAATAACGATTTTAATGTTTGTTTACTTTTTGGACAGATGTCATCTATTGACTTTTCTAATTCCCTGAAAGAGGTTCTTACCATAAGTTTTCATGAATTTACGACATTTTAAGGTTAGGTTGTTTAGGATTTTGTATTAGTCTTTGTTCATCGACCTATTTTAATGCTAGCTGATATTAAATTGTGACAGGATTTCAAAATTTAGTTCTCTCGATTTTCAAGGATTTTGGCTGTTGTTTTGGTGACTGCGTGAGGCTTGAAAAACTGAAAAATAGCCACGCGGGGGGGAGTCTTCCTCTGGACTTCACCACTAAATTATATTCTGTACATAACTATATTCTTTAATCTGAACAGTGTAACTGAAGTGTACTTGGTGCTGCCGTGCAAGTGGCACTCTGTGTGGCCACGGATAGGCAGTTTTCCGTCCTAAGTTCCTCTCCGCTTCGCCTATCTATTCGTGACGGTTGCGGACCACCCCTGTTTAAACCAGGCCTTAAGCGGTGGCAATCTCCGCCGGTGACGGCGGCCTGCAGTGGATTTGGCGTGAACAGTTGATAAGACCTTTTCATTAGCAGGTGGCTTTCTGTGACGGCTGCCCGCCGTGTTGCTAAGCTCGGCACAAGCAGCGGTCATTCGCTGCGCCTCTGGACGTCTCCCTGCGGCTACATCGACTCCAGGGTGTGCTTCGGGGCCATACTTTGCTTCATCATCTTCAACTTCAAGTCAAGTCAACTTCCTGTCATCGCTTCTTCATCTCCAACTCGGTTACGTTACATTATATATATATTTTAGGAATTTAATTTAAAATTCAGGGCATACCATAAATAGGGGCTTATGTAAATAAATGTATATAATCTATGTAAATAATGATGTTTTCTTTTAACTGTAGGCAACACTACAAGTTGCCACCACTTTACTAAGAGTATGACTTTGACTAGACTATGACTTGACTTGATGACTTCGACTGTGACTTGACACATATTTGCGTGAAATATCATTAACTTATAAATTATCAATTACTTGATACTGGCTAAATACACAAAAGTGTGGAGCCAAAACATTTAAAAAAAAGTTTATATATTCAAATATGACGTTTTCCACAGTATGTCAATTTATCTAACTAACTTAAGAGCGCTTTTGTGGGATTGTATCAAAAATATAAACTTATTCTATAAATTACCATAACTATCTATTTTATAAATGATTAATACTCGAAGTGACTTTATACGGAAAAGACATGTTAGGGCCATATAGTTAAAGTTGTAAAAACTAAATGTAAGCAAAATGTCTTAGTTACTGTTTACTATGCATGCAAAACAGCTTCATTGCTAAGACTTTTTTATTTACACAACACCTGTATTGCAAAATTTATATGTCTTTAAAACATAATTACGCATATTGATCTGGTAGAAATATTAAAATTTCATAGACCACTTCTAGAAATGTCAACCACTTCTGGAAAGGACCATTTCTCAATATGACCAACTCCTTCTAACGTTAAAGAGGTTTTACAAAAGAGTATCTAGCCGTGAAAGTTTATTTGAGGCCCTTAGTACGTATTAAGCGTCGATAAATTCTTTGACATCCTTTACAAGGTACTGAAATTATGACTAAAAGTTATTTAAACCATTAAATAAAACTGAAATTAGTCTATGATTATTATAAAGACCAAATAAATAAGGTCCAAGAAACACATTTTAAGTACTACAAGTGTCCTAATTTTACTTTCATACACCATCCATTTACAGCGAATGTCTTTTTTCTCCTAACATCAAAACATGCTACCAGGAGATAATGAAACAAGAGAGTAAGCAGAACAATGAGAAAATACAAAACAAAATAAACAGCGAAATGCAAATCCGGTGAGCAAATGAAAACAATGTTAAGAAACAAATGAAAAATGTCTGTCTTCACAGCATTTTTCACAAAAACATGGAGTTTTCTGCATATTTCGTAGCGGGAACACTAAGGTAGCATGGATTGAAAGAGAAGAGAAATAAGAAAATAAAAGTGTAACGTGTCGTAGTCCGCGCTTTCGTGACGTGTATGGTACGCACACGCTCCCCTGATTCCGTTGCGTCACAACTTTGACGTGACTGTACCAGGCAATCATAAATTAGAAGAGCGAGGGAATAAAGAAGCGAAGAATATAAAAACTTCGAAGTCGTACGTAGCAAGTGAGCCTGGATCTGAATTAATTCACTTTGTGGCAGTATTCATATGTACCTATTACAAATCCTTGAATTTCCATTATAAAGATGCAATCAATCGATTTCAGTCGCTTCATTGCTTCATAGTCTATCTGTCACCTTCAGAACTCTAGGTAATAATAATATTAGCATTACTATGTTATTTATATTAATTACTATGAATGAGCTGTGATCTGGTTTTATCTGTTAAATTTCGCTTTGTACCTACAGATTAGAGAAAAAATTGTTGGTTACTCTGTGTAAGTTTTATAGAATGGGTTATCGGCTGGATGTTAACAAAATTCTGACAATTTTCCTAACGTTTAAGATAAAATGGTTTTTATCTGTTTATCAACTTAATTGTGCGTTAAGTGTGCTATTAATTTATAATTTTAATAAAAACAACGAAAAGTGGGTCTAATACAGATTAAAACCATCTTGTTTGAATTTAACTTGGAGTTTTAAGTGGGGAATAAAATGAAATGGCGCGTTCAAGTAAATTGCTCTCACTTTCTTTTACTCACATTTTCAAGGCTTTATAGAAATAGAAGCTTTAGTAACTAGGAGCTTATGACCCGAAGGCAGGTTGGAAAAACGAATACGAAAATTCACACCTTACGTTAGTGTGAAATAACAACACGTGGGTGGAGCTTAGATTTTTCACTCACACAAATATAGAAAATATAGGAGGAGCTTTTTTAACTTTTCTGCGTGGCGAACTTTAAAAAAGCTTTTCCGGCATCCCTCTTTGAATTTTCTTAACTAGGACCCCACAAATTGAAGGAGTTAGAGAATTCAAGGAATGTGAAGAGGGCAACTCTGCACACGTGGTGAAGATTGGAATTCTTAAAGAGTTGAAAGCCTTTTCCTTTCATAAAGGAGGTTTTCCCGCATTTGGGTATTTTTTGTACCAGGGTATTATAAAAGATTGGAAGTGGCAAAGAATTTGGAGTATTCGTGAAATGCACGGAATGTTTCTTGGGTACCAATCCGATTGGAATTTAGCAGTGTTTGAAAATATGGACTTAAGCGTTTTTATATACTTGAATGTAACTTCTCTTGCATTTGTTTTAGTAAAACCAAAGTTTGACATAAAATGTTAGTAATATAAGATTAAAAAATATATATTTGTAGCATAACATTTAAGTCTTTACACATCATTTTGATGTAGGAGTAATTCAAGGTGTCTTGACTTTTCAACTGAGTGGGGCAGCCAAGACACTTTTCATCATCATAAAAGACATATTTGGTTAGAATTTAATGATTATAAATAATGGAGCTGACATAATCGCTATGCGACTAAAGCTCCCAAAAATTATAGATTAAAAAAATGTTTTTTTCATAATTATACTAAATTCGCATGCCATAACAAAAAATATTAAATTCTATTCATCCGTTTGGAAACTACGATGCCAAACAGATACAGACGTTCAAGTCGCAATACCCCTCTGTTGGCTTCGGGTGTTAAAAATCCAGGTTGGATGAGAGGTTGACGAATTGACGGAAAAATTTACACTCAACTTTAGCCCTGGGTGGTGATCACGAAACTTTGATTGCAATGCAACAGAAGAAATTTCCATACACATAAACTGCGTATTCAAACTGTTAAATCCATACAAATGTATATTTCTTTTGATTGCAATCGAGTTACGTGACCGCCCAGCTGATGTGGTTGGATCCAAACGCCAGGAACGTTGACATCTCCACATTTCCCCAGCTCCCTATTTTTGAATGCCCTACAAACTTGGACAAGATGATTATTTTTTAGTGCGCGAATTAGTGGCTTATGCGGTGAAATTAACATGATTTTATTTAAAATGTATATCGTAGCAATACTTTGTCGAGGTACGTGTTTTTGTGGGCTCCGTCTTATAATGCCATACAAGGGGGAAATTGCGGTATTAGTAAAGTGACAAGGTGGAAACGTTCTTAGCTTTAATAAGCTTCAGGTGCTTGGTGGTCTTAGAGCACGTCAAAGGAGCCGACCGCTACTGAATATAGGCCTATTTTTTTTTGTTAGCATTATATATACATGTGTCAAGTCAAGTCACAGTCCAAGTCATCAAGTCAATTCATAGTCTAGTCTAGTCAAGTCATACTCCTAGTAAAGTGATGGCAATTTTACCAGAAGCTACTATGTAGTTTTAGAAACAACAGGGAAAGAAACGTTCCACCATCATTATACCTCTTTCCCACTCTCATGCTTGTAATCGAGTACTTAACGAATAAACTGTCACCAATTTTATGCACTAACACTGAAAATAACACAAGTTTTGGAAAATAATACAATGGGGTGACGCGATCTTTTTCGTTTTCCCGCCAAAACTCCGCCTCATTATTTTATGATTGGGCTTATCATTTATCATATTATCATAGCGGGGTTTCTCATAATTACCATACTTAGCAGTCGGCTTGGTGATCGCAGTAGATTACAATGAAGACCGAGGAAAACGCTGCTGCCCATTCCCTGCATATTCTCTTAGCCGGTTCTTACGGAGAGAACAGATGGAGTGGTCCTATTCGCACATCTAGGAACACATGGTCCTAGAGTGTAGGGACACACGTTTGTTTACGTTCTTGACGACGCCAGCACCGACCTATGTAAGGGGCGCATGATTTAATAATAGAAGAGTTGTATGAGAGTAGCCTTTTGAGACGCGTGTCTTCACACACCCCGAGCTAAATAATTTTATAAGTATTTTGTGAATTGTGTTCGGTTCGTGCGAACAATATATGTGGTGAAAAGCGAAAATAAAACTGTTTATCCCATTCTTCATATGATTCTTCATATCATTATGTAAGAAATACCTTACAATAAACATTATTATTATTATTATTCCGGTACTATAGTTATCAATGAACTTAGCACGTAAAAGAGCATTACGATAATAATAAAAAAATTCACTATCCAAAAAAACATTTGAATTTCGAATCAAATCGCACGACCAAATGTTGTTTATCCGACATTACCCTACCCGGGTTATATTGACCTTTAACCCCGGATAACCCGGGGTAAAACCGGTTATCGCAGGGTAAGCTACCAGGCAAGCATAAACCCAAAGCAGTCGTTAATCCATTCACCTGGATATGGAAAGTTTCCCGCGTGGAAAGTTTTCGACTTTTGAATACAGATCTATTAATTTACCTTATTGTTATTTATGTTTCAGTATATTTTTATTTACCCATAATTAGGTACTATTATTACCTACTACAACTAAATGCTATATATACACTAAGTACAACAAAAAAAACATTTGGACCGTACTAGCCGCCATGATGCGTTTGAGAAAGAAAGAAAATACATTTGTTCATTTGTTTTAGAGGTTTAGCACCATGAAATTAAACCTAGGAGTTTAGAGTGTTATAATGGGAGAAGATAAGCAACATTTTTTGATAAACAAGCTATTAGAATTGTCAAAGTCAAAGTCAACAGATTGCAAATAGGCTATTTTTAGGACTTTCACAAGTCAAAATTAGGGGAGTTTTGGCGGGAAAGCGAAAAAGATTGCGTCACCGGCATTGTATTCTTTTTCAAAACTTGTGTTATTTTCAGTGTTAGTGCATGAAATTGGTTGCATTCTATTCGTTAAGTGCTGGATTACAGGCGTGAGTGTGGGAAAATGGTATAATGATGGTGAAACGTTGTTGTTTCCAAAACTCCACAAAAGCTTCAAGTAAAAATGCCACCACTTTACTAGGAGTATGACTTTGACTAGACTATGACTTGACTTGATGACTTCGACTGTTACTTGACACATATTTGCATGAAATATCATTAACTTGATAAATTATCAATTACTTGACACTGGCTAAATACACAAAAGTGTGGAGCCAAAACATAAAAACAATAAAAAAATTGTACCTACCGATTTTTAATTGATTTGGGATATTTCAAAGTCTTAATAGAACTTTTATCTAAAAATATTTTAAACTTTGTGATTTAGTAACTTACATAATAATATAAATGTTAATTTACCAATTTCATATCGTATTGAATTTTAAATGATTTCTATTCTAGTCTACAAGTGTGAAATCATCATAATAAGGACAACTCGACAATGTAAAACCTTCTTACGAAAAGCCATTACTAGGAGTAACCGTTAAAGAGGTAGAAATTCTCACCCCCTTTCTTAGTTGTCATTGTTATTATATTCCTTAGTGACCTCATCATAAAGTAGAATCTCGGTTAACTCATGAAAGCTCTACGAATCGATACATCTACCCTCGCAGTGATGACGTAGCGGTGGGCGTAGCTTCGTAGCGTTCGTAGCTTAGTACAAAAATATATAATCAGTATCGCGTGGCGTAGAATGTTTCTGTCCTTGTTTATAATTGGTATCTCTCTTTCTAGACTTAGTTTTGAGCGGAAAACTGTGACAGAAAAATCTGGTCATCGAAGGATGAAACGAAACCGGGTGGTACAAATAGAACCGGTTTATTTTTCTAAATGTTAGTTGTATTTTTTTTAATTCCACCTAACCTTTTAGTGTTTAAATATCCCAAATCAATAGGCTTAATTAATAAATATAAAAAATAATCTAACAAAAAGCACGGACCCAGGTGTCTGTGAAAATGCAGTTTAAAAAAAAATCCCAAATCTGTGTATACACGCATATATAATATACATATAATATATATAATATAACTTTCACACTTTTTTATATAGCTGACTAGCGGCCCGTCCCGGCTTCGCTCGGGTGGACGTTTATTTATTAAACATTTTATAATATACGAAAAACAATGTATCACGCACCGGCGCCATCTACTTCCAATGTTGGTTTGTCCTGAATTTTCTTTGCTATAAACCTCACGGAGCCCAAGACCTTTCCAACGAATGCAAAACCGTGGAAATCGGTTCGTGCGTTCTGGAGTTATAGCGTCAGGAAGGAAAACCCGACTTATTTTTATATAGTAGAAAAAGGCCTGCATTTGACCACTGTCTACCTGTTCCAATAATAATAATAACTTATCCTGCCCTATATTTATAAAATAGCAAAATATCCAACGGTTTTTTTTTAATGTTCCCAGGTTTACGGAGAGCTTCATCGACATCCGCGAGAGGGAGAGAAAGGTGAAAAGAGGAAGCCGAGAGCAAGGGAGACAGCTGATGAATAGACACAACAATGAAGCTGGGAGACGGGTAGGTCCTAGTACATCAGAGAAAAATCAATTCAAGTCTTAAATAATAATAATAAACGCGCAACGATCACATACATAGATCCTGGACCCCAACTAGGAATCCCTGTGTTTAGGGAACCCAGGAACTACGAGGACCATGGTCCCACAACACCCTTTATTACTAGGTGGTAGGACTTTACTGCAAAGTTCGTCTAGGTATGTACCACCGCTTCGCCAGTTATTCTGCCGCCAAGCAGTAGTGCGCAAGCACTGCTGTGTTCCGGTTTGAAGGGCACTGTAGCTAGTGAAATTACTGCAAATGAGACTTTATGATCTGATCTCACAGTTTAGTAATCTTATTACTAGATTGTGCTGATGTCTCAGGATGACGTGCGCAGTGCAGTGTCACGCGAAACTCCATACTTTAGAGTTCCGTGTGACACTGCAGCTGATAGGGGCAGCCGTGTTGTTTAACATCAGGCGAACGGCTAGCTCGTCACGTGATTCCTTAACATAAAAAAACACAACAAGTAATTTTTTATGCTGTGTTTAATACTTGTCCTGTCGCGAGAATCGAACCCACTACCTCCAGGCTATGAGCTACCTGCTCAATCACCACACCACAGAGGCTGTCAAACCACATCTTTTTTTTATAATTTGTATTCTAATTTTTAATATTTCACCAGGGCATAAGCAATGTAAGTAGGTAGATACTAGATCCCAAATAAAGCGCAGCATTGTCTCATCTGACATGGCAGTCATAAAAACGCTAGTAAAATATAATAGAGTAAGCTGCGAGACCAACTTTAATTGTTAGCGATGTAATAAAATCTACTAATGTAAATGTAATGTAATGTAATGTTAATTTTAGATCGTTCCATATGACTTAAAAAAAGAACATAATCTTTATTTATATATAATTATATGTAAGCTTTACAAATTGAATCCTACCTTAATTGTGTAATCTCACGTTACCTTTATTGTATCGCTACTAACTTAAATTCCATTATACGCAATAAAAAGAAGCTTCATACCAAGCACATACAATTATACATGTATATTGATAATGGTCATGTTAAACATGTGAATAATTAATCAGATTCATGAAAATCCTTGCTAAAAATCATTGTAGCAAAGCTAGCCAGCTTTGCTACAATGATTTTCAACTAATAAGTTTTAATAGTTACCAACGAGGCTTGCGAGAATCAGAACTTAAATATGGCATTGCTTAACGTGCGAAAATTTATGTTTGTGTTTATTTTTGTTATAACTAACTGCACTGCAATATAAAAATGGAGCAATAAAATAGAAAAACTGAACTGAGTAGATATATTTTATCAAAGACCAAGACAACCTCAAAATCGTGTAACAAAGAAGGTTGATAACCCTAACTGACCCTACCGACTAATAGCGCGTAAATAGTTTTTAATCTGAAAAGTTTCATTTATCCACCACTGTGGCGCTAGTTTCTTTCGTTTAACTAGTTAGTACCATAGTTAAACTAGGATCATCTGAGGACTAACTTTAGACCAAGGAAATAAACTTGTTTTTGTAATAAGATTTTTAACTAGTCTAGGTTTAAACCTAGTACTAACTTTGATCCGCGCTTAGTCTACGTTTTGTAATAAAGTGATTACTGTTTGCCTAATTGTTTATGGCTTAGTTAGCTTGTCAGCTCCCAAGGCGGTATAAGTGAAAATTAAACTTGTATTACAACGCAATGTTGCGTGTTTGATCTCGGTAAGCTATAAAAAGTAAATAATTCATCATCATCATCATCATCATCACCAACGGTTGGTTGGTTCTGCGGTAAATATGGCCAACCCACTGCCATTTCAGTCTGCTAATTCGATAGGCTATGTCGGTGACCTTAGTTCTCTGACGGATCACCTCATTCCTGATTCGATCCTTCAGAGAAACTCCAAGCATAGCCCTCTCCATAGCTCTCTGAGCGACTTTAAGTCGGTGGACTAGCCGCACTGTGAGTGTCCATGACTCGGCTCCGTGTGTCATAACCGGTAGGACGCACTGGTTGAATACCTTTATTTTTAGGCATTGAGGTATTCGCGACGAGAAGACTCGACGAAGCTTACCAAATGCTGCCCAGCCCAGCTGAATTCTTCTATTCACTTCTTTCTCGAAGTTGTTCTTACCTAGTTGGAGCGTTTGCCCTAGGTATACATATTCCTGAACAACTTCAAGTAAATACTACTTCAAAAAGTAAATACTTAATATTCTTTATTGTCTGACCAGGCCGTGATAGCAAAGTCGAAGGTGACCTGCAAGTGCCATGGCGTCTCTGGATCATGCAGTCTCATCACATGCTGGCAGCAGCTGGCCACATTTAGAGAAATTGGTAAAGTACTATTTACAAGTCGTTATAGTTCGCAAAAAAAACGAGTGTGCTTTAGACCACACGACTGTAAAACTTCTTTAGCTCCATCTATCGGCCGGTATATACCGGCCGATACACCAACGGCCAAACAACGTTTTGTTTTTGCTTTGTTTAATCTTAATGTCGCCATCTTGACAAGTATAAATTGTCATTTTTCCGGAGATACCAACATAATAACACAAATTGGAGTTTTGGCGGGAATGCGAGATAGATTGCGCCACCGCATACGCATTGTATTATTTTCCAAAACTTGTGTTATTTTCAGTGTTAGTGCATAAAATTGGTGGCATTCTATTCGTTAAGTGCTGGATTACAGGCGTGAGTGTGGGAAAATGGTATAATGATGGTGAAACGTTTCTTTTCGTGTTGTTTCTAAAACTCCATAGTAGCTTCAAGTAAAGTTGCCACCACTTTACTAGGAGTATGACTTTGACTAGACTATGACTTGACTATGACTTGACTTGATGACTTCGACTGTGACTTGACACATATTTGCGTGAAATATCATTAACTTGTTAAATTATTAATTACTTGACACTGGCTAAATACACAATAGTGTGGAGCCAGAAAACATAAAAAAACACAAATTTTAGGTACAAACTTTGTTAGGTTGACAATGGAGATCTACGTGTATCAACTTCAACTCCGTTCCCCTCGCATTCACCAGCTTCCTCTCCAAGTCAAGCGTGCGTAAAGAAGTTTTACTTTAAAAAGACAGTTGGAATTGCCAAGGGCTGGCGTCAACGAGAAAACCTTCTCGGAACACAAATTGGAAGACGCAGTGTAGACCCACTAGATGGACCCACTAGTAGGGGTGATCATGAAATTTGATTGCAAAACAACAGGAGAAATTTCCATACTAACTATGCACATAAACTGCGTATTCAAACTGTCAAATTCATACAAATTTGTGTTTCTGTTGGTTGCAACTGAGGTACGTAATCGCACATCATGTCAAAACTGCGAGTAGTCATTGGATGCAGGACACAGTAATCGTTCAGTGTCGCTGTATAGTGAAGCCTATGTTCTACAGACGACGTCTTCAGGCTAACGATGATGATAAGCAACTACAGCCTTATCAATAAACACGAACTAGCTTTAGACTAGTTACACCGTCTTTTGTCTCTTTCGATCCAGCTAAATATTCCAGTAGCAAAAAAAGGATAAAAGCTGAAGTAACTAATCCGAGACTAATACCCGTTTATCAATAAAGCTGCTAGTGCTAAGACACGGGTCTTAATCTCCAAGGAAGAGTTTCTAAAGGCTGGCTGCTAAAGTTGATTCCATGACCGGTGCATGAATGACACACTTTCCTCGAATTTATGATTCTTGATTATGCTTGTTTCTTCGAGATTTTTATCTTCACCGTTACAAAAGCGAATGCGAATTCTTTTTATAATTTCGAAAGACATTGATGCGAGGCCGATAGGGCTTCAAACCATGGTGTGTAGGATTGAAGACCGCACGAGCTACCGCTGAGTCGCTCTCATACGATTTATCGCGTTTTTGCTACTAAATTGTGGCGATAGCCTTACTAATTATACCTTATCTACTACAAAAATGGAACAAAAAGTAACGTTAAATGTAAAAAGGAAAAAAATCGATGAATTGCGAAAAAATTACTGAATTTACATTTTTTGTTCGACGTAGGCAATTTGGAGCCGTTTATATAGAAAGTTTGAATCACTGACGCATAATCACAACCTTGATCTTCCTCATACATGAACATGTCTTAACAGCAGGAAACAAAAAAATGGAAAGAAAATAATGATTATTAGGGTAAATTACCTTTTTTACTGCCCGTCATATGGATGTCACTTTTGATTGCATGTGTGGTCCCATAATGCAGGATTAGAAAATGACTCGTTTTTTTTCTATTTAGTAATGGGTCCTACACCTTAGGACAGGGATGGCAAACCTTTACGTATCAATGCGCCATTTTTCTAAACAAACATTTTATGAGGTCATAGACGTTCCATCAAATAATTTTGACTTTGTGATTATTGCAAAAATAATAATAATAAATACTATGAACTCAATTTACTACGGAAAATTAGGAACATTTTGCAATGTTCATCAATTTTCTGCTGAGCAATCACTCGCGTTCGCTCGTCATACAATACCTACCTCAAACTTTTTTTCTTAATGCATTATTAATTTTGTGATCAGTGACGTCTCGTCTCGTCTAGTCTAGTCAAGTCACACTACAAGTAAAGTGGTGGTAACTTTACCAGAAGCTTCTATGGAGTTTTGGAAACAACACGAAAAGAAACGTTTCACCATCATTATACCACTTTCCTACACTCATTCCTGTAATCCAGTACTTAACGAATAAAATGCCACAATTTTATACACTAACACTGAAAATAACAAAAGTTTTGGAAAATAATTCTCTGCGGTGATGCGATCTTTTTCGTTTTCCCGCCAAAACTCCTCGAGTCCTTTTACTCGAGCGCAAAAATCGACTACGGTCGAAAGCTGGTGAAAGAGAGAGAGAAAGAGGCAAAAGGAAGTTGAAGTTGCTTCAAGTAAATCATTGTAAACATAACAAAGTAAAAAGTTTGTATATGCAAATATTCCGAATAGCAGAATAACTATTAAAAACATTGGAAAATCGACAAAAAAAGAAGATAGTAAAACCATTTTTCCATACAAAATGTTCATGAGTTTCGTATGTCAAACAGTTAATATTCATCCATATATCTTCTCTCAATAGACTGCGTAATTTCTTGCCTATAGCTACTAAAGTTACGCTCGCACAATCTCTCCTTCTTCCTATTCTTGACTATGCTGACGCCTGCTATTTAGATCTTACCGAGGACCAGCTGAACAAACTTGAGCGGCTTCAAAATTTCTGCATTAGATTTATTTTCAGTCTCCGCAAATATGATCATGTCTCACAGTTTCGTTGTAAGCTCAAGTGGCTTCCCATACGTTTTCGCCGGAATACTCATATCTTATCTCTTCTCTATAATATACTGTTCAATCCCTGTACTCCCCAATATTTAAAGGAACGATTCGACTACCTTTATAATTCTCACTCTAATACTATGTGTCTCAGGTCATCAGAGAACCTCCTCCTCAAGCCACCGGTGCGTCGTACCACCTTCTACGACCGCTCATTTACTGCTCAGGCTGTACGCTTGTGGAATGAACTACCTCTCAATATTAAACAGGCTCAATCACTCACTGCTTTTAAGACTCAAATTAAGCACTTCTATCTGTCTAGTTTGACTTCGAAATAAACCTTCATTGTTTCCTTAGTATTTGTATATTATGTATTATTTGTGTATGTTTATGTATAGTAGTATTGTATTTTAAGTAGTATACAATTTTATATTTGTCTTAGTATGTATGTACACAGTAACTTTTTAGCACCACCGTCCTTGCTCGTTGATCTATCTCTGTCCATCCAAAGGTTGTCTGGAAGAGATCGCTTTTTAGCGATAAGACCGCCCATTGTTACCTACTCATTAGTTATTTCCTGTTTTTGTATTTGTTGCCTTGGTGTCAATAAAGAGTTTATCTGTCTATCTATCTATCTATCTTACTTAATTTTTGTAGTTTTTTTATTTTCTTTTGTGCTACTATCTTAATAAAGCACTGAATTTGATATTTATTTCGTATTCATTGTATTACTTTCATAAAATCATAAATTAAGTTCAGTTAATCTCTGCTCAGCTGTAGGGTACTTCATAAATAAAAATTAGACAGATCGGTCAAAGACCTGTGCCTTTATTTTAAACCAAAACAAAAGAAAGTCGTAATTAAAAAAATCAAAGGTCCACAATTAAAATTTTAATCAACCCGTTAAACTAAGTACCAGGACGACAGGAGTACTGAGGAGAACGTATCGCCTCCCATTAAAGAACCAACTGAAATTAATCTGTGACATCGATCAGTGGCGGAACAATAGGAATAGTTTATGACTCGATTTGGGTAATAGTGTGTGAAGAACTGGTATGGGATAAGGAAGGGTTCGTTTTGTTCAGATTTATATGGTAGTTTTTGTTTGTACCTACTACAAGTGGCTGTGAGAGCTAATAAACCTACCTCACGAGCTATATCTTAAATGATAGACTCTAGGATATTTCAACTTAAAATATGATAAGTTTTATATTTTTACTAGTTGCGCCCCGCGGTTTTACCCGCAGAAAAAAAGTATTTTAATGATTTACTCATCCCCACGAGAAAATTTTACTTTTCCGGGATAATATATAGCCTATATGTTAATCTAGTGTATAAGCTATATTAGTGCCGAATTTCATCTAAATCCATTCAGCCGTTAGAGCGTAAAGGAGTAACAAACATACACACATACAAACTTTTCCCCTTATAATATTAGTGTGAAAATAGTGTGATGACATTTCACCATTTTTATCTTTATCTGTTAAATTAGATACCTACCTAATAATAAAGCAGGTGAGTAGTCAACTAATGAATACAGGTAATAATTAGTCATAGTCATAGGTAATTACGGAAAAGGTTAATTTACGGGTAATTTGATCGCTTATTGACCGTAATCAGGTCATAGGTAGAAGCACCGTTTATAAGATGACTACAGTCCATAAAATACAAATGAAATTCTGTTTTTATTACTTTTTTAATATTTTATTGCCTCTCGTCGACGTTTAATTTTTTTATAACTTCGGCCTTTGTTTCTTTGGGTGGTCCGAAAGTGTTGAAAGTCATCCGTTTATGATTTTTAGAAAGTTATTCTTAATATACAACTTTGAGTGTATCTATGATAATAGATTGAATTTAAAATGATGAGGATGAGAAGAAAAAGGATAATTAATATACTGACATCACAAATTATCATTAATTTATATTTAGTAATCTGTGCTAACCCTTATAAATATGTCCCTACGTAACCCTAAGTACCTAGATTTCATATTAAGTAATATATAGTTTTTTGGCGGGAACGCGAAAAACATTGCGTCACCGCGTTGTATTATTTTCCAAAACTTGTGTTATTTTCAGTGTTAGTGCATAAAATTGGTGGCATTCTATTCGTTAAGTGCTGGATTACAGGCGTGAGTGTGGGAAAATGGTATAATGATGGTGAAATGTTTATTTTCGTGTTGTTTCCAAAACTCCGTATAAGCTTCAAGTAAAGTTGCCACCACTTTACTAGGAGTATGACTTTGACTAGACTGACTTGACTATGACTTGACTTGATAACTTCGACTGTGACTGGACACATATTTGCGTGAAATATCACTAACTTCATAAATTATCAATTACTTGACACTGGCTAAATACACGGAGGTGTGGAGCCAAAACATTTAAAAAAAAGTAATATCTATTTCATTCAGGATCGCTACTATTTTCCACTATGGAAATATACATCGTTCTGTTAATTTATTTTAATTTTATTTTTTTACACACACACAAAATACTTTCGACCACATCGCCCAATAAAGTTAAAAATTGCTATTCATTTCTTGGTTCACTTGTTCACTTTAACTTTTCATTTGTTTTGACGTTTTTGTCGTTAACGTTTTTTTTTGTTTTGGCTTCACACTTTGTGTATTTAGGTCGTTAACACTTAAAAGTATTATCAATTTGACAGCAAAAACTTATTCAGATTTCGTAACTTTTGTTGCCAGCTTGTGAAATAAAAGTTAAGAAATCGGCGCTGAATTCGTTTCTTTTCATTTGACCCCTATTTTTTATATCTTCCAGGAGACTACCTCAAAGATAAATATGATGGTGCGACTGAAGTGAAGGTTTCTCGTCGGGGGAAGCTTCGCATCAGCGATCCTCACTACAGCCTACCAACGGCACAAGATCTCGTCTACTTGGAAGACTCACCTAACTTCTGCGTGAAGAACGAAACAGTGGTAGGTTTTAAGGCGCGCATAAATGTTCGTCTTTACCGCCATTTTGTCTGACTGTCATAGGGAAAATGGCGGTAAAGACGCGTGTGACGAGAGCGGCAAAATTTTGAGCCCTTTGATTTTTAAGTTATTTAATTTCGTTATTGTGCAGGCAATTTTTTGTGATATCGTAGAGGTACCTATAGATTAATCTCGGTTCCATAGAATAAAATCTAATTGTCTGGGTAGATACTACTTTATACTTACTTTATTTGTCCGGAATTTTGGCGGGAAAACGAAAAAGATCGCGTCACCGCTTTGTATCATTTTCCAAAACTTGTGTTATTTTCAGTGCTAGTGCATAAAATTGGTGGCATTTTATTCATTAAGTGCTGGATTACAGGCATTAATGTGGCAAAGTGGTATAATGATGGTGAAACATTTATTTTCGTGTTGTTTCCAAAACTCCATAGAAGCTTCTGGTAAAGTTGCCACCACTATGACTTAGACTAAATTATGACTTGACTTGATGACTTGCGCTGTGATTTGACACATATATGCGTGATAGATCATCAACTTGAAAAATTATCAAGTACTTGAAACTGGTCATCAAGACTTGGACTGTGACTTGACTTGACACATATATATATTAATTAACTTGAGAAATTATCAATAGCTTGACATTGGCTAAATACACAAAAGTTTGAAGCCAAAACAAAAAAAAACTAAATTTTATCTACTTAGAATCTATTTTTTTCCCAGGGTTCGTCAGGCACCACAGGGCGCGAATGTAACAGGAGTTCATCCGGGATAGATGGGTGTTCGCTTATGTGTTGCGGCAGAGGTTATAACACCAAGCGGACCGTCGTCAGGGAGCGCTGCGATTGCAAGTTCCACTGGTGTTGCCGTGTCGAGTGCAACACTTGCATCAAATCGGTTGAAGTGTACACGTGTAAATAGAGTGGGAAAGAAAACAGTTGATTGAATTGTTCATTTTGTATTAGTTTCCACCTAATTAATTTTTTAATATGAATGTGTGTAAGTAGAGCTACCTAGGGTAAACCATCTAATAACTGGCCACTTTAATGCACTGGCCAGTTCGTTTTAGTTCGTGCTAGTTTCCATACGGTAAAACTGTGAACTAATATGAAAGCTTATAGATAAGGTAATGTTAAATGATCACAGGTGGCGTTACGTGAATGTAAGTCTTATTTTATGACTTTGACTGGACTATGACTTGACTTGACTTGACGACTTCGACTGTGACTTGACACATATATGCGTGAAATATCATTTACTTGATAAATTATTAATTACTTGACACTGGCTAAATACACAAAAGTGTGGAGCCAAAACATAAAACTAATAGCGGCCAGTTACACCAAGTTATGCCCTACTTAGAAATATATGTATATTTTACTGCCAATGCCATCATGGTATGATTGTGTTTGCAATAGAAAATTCCACACTGTTATAATGTACTTAGGGTGAAGTTCACCAGATATTAAAACGGCCGGTTACCAGTTTAACGGTCGGTTAAACCGTTTTTGGTGTTCACCACAACATAACAGACGGTTAAATACCATAAACGCCCGATTATTTTAACCGACCTCGACAACGTCTTTTAAATCTCGGTTACGCCAAATGGTGCATTTTTCTGAGCTGTCTTTGCGATCAGAGCAACATAGTTGGTTACGTTATTATATTCCTGGAGTTATTAACGAAATAAATAAAAAAAAAAAATATTTGTGAACATTTCACATAGCGCCATCTATCCAGAAACTAAGGAAGCTCGTATCGAAGTACTATGGGAACCAGATAACTGATAAAATACTTAGATACTTTTACTTTTTGTTTGTAAATATATACATAGAATACAATATAATACCCAGACACAGAATAAGCATCGATGTTCATCACGCAAATGTTTGTCCTGGGTGGGAACGAACCTTTTTAAACGAATTTAAATCATGAACATAAGTACTTATTATATACATATAATGTCAGCATGAGAACTATTGTGCCTACATAGGTAAGTAAGTATGTCTTTATACCTAGATGATGTAATAATTTTTTTCCAGAAATAATTCTCTGGCAGTTTACCTACCCAAATTGGAAACTGTAGTGCAATAGTGCTATGCGTACGTTCTAATGCACTTTTAAAATTGAAAGTATTATATTTTATGCTGCTAAATACAAACAATCCGTCATGGTATCGACTACGTACCGATGAATGACTTTTCAAATAAATTGCCTTACAACGTTCGTTCACTCACTCTGAATGCCGCACTGACCGGGCGATTTAGTGATCATGGTACGAATTTGCGTGGTGAACAGCAAATATTTAATCAATCGGTTAAACGACGTTTGGGAATTCATCGGCCGATTACGTAAACGTTCGGTTACCATAGATTTGGTGAACTCCACCCTTAGTATATCATATAAATATTCTGATATAGTAGGTGTTAAATATAGCACATAGAAATAATCGGCTTCGTAGAGCATTGTATCTATGCTCGATGTGCATTATTTAATGCCGGCACCTGTAAAGTACCTACGTAATCAAATCAAATATTGGCTGGCCCGATAGCTCAGTCGGCCAGCCCTGCCTTCTGAACTGTGGGTTGTGGGTTCGATTCCCACCCAGGGCAAACATTTGTGTGATGAACATAGGTATTTGTTCTGTGCCTTGGTGTTATATTGTATTCTATGTATGTATTTACAAACAAAAAGTATCTAAGTATTGTATCAGTTACCTGGTTCCCATAGTACAAGCTTTGCTTAGTTCGGGGTTAGATAGCGTTGTGTGAGATATCCACGCATATTTTTATTTTTTTACTCTTCATTTATAAAAAAGTGCGCATCATTGTTGTAGGTCTGAAGGACAACATTTCATTTTTTTGCTAGGATCTCTAAAACCATTTCGAAAAGTGTCCGTTATTTTTCAACTAACTTTGAATAAAACCAATAAAAACTTGAATCTTTGAAATGTTGTCCAGTAAGAGCTACGTAACCTACTTAACGAAGCAAATCATCTAATATCTAATTGTATATAAATACTACTTCATCACGGAAAGACATATTATGTGATAAAAAAAACAATACAAACCTTGCTGCCTTGTAAATATTTGATATAAAATAAACTACTTTCATAGTAAGGTAGCCATCGATCTCAAATAATTGTATTATAAGTAAGTATAATTAACGCATATATAAATATACATGCACATACACATATACATACATACATACATACACATACACACACATACACTAACACGTCATACACATACACATACATACGCTCTGACATAAATCAAATGTAACTAGATATTAAATAGGAGAAGCCACTGACTCCTGAAACACAGTGAACACTAGTTCAGGAGTCTATGGATTCACTACATAAACTGTTGTAAAATATTTATGTCAATAAATGATTTTGTATTTTGTATGTTTGTTGTATATATACACACGCCCGATAGCAGAGCCACGTTAATAACATTTTCAAATACCAGGAGAAATTTCCATACTAACTATACACACACTGCGTCAAATTCATGCAATATTGTGTTTTTACTTGTTGCTATAAAGTTACATGATCGCTTCGCAGGGCGGTCGTCTTAGGTCTGTATTACAGAACGATGCTATCATCGATCGGTGCTCAGGCAGAAATTTCATTCACTAATTGGTCACTTTATGGTCCGTATTACAGAACGATGCTCAGTCATCGATTGGTTTTCAAGCAGAGATTTCATTCACCAATTGATCAATTTATGATTGAAATCTCTGCTTGAGCACTGACCGATGACTGAGCATTAATAATAATAATAATAATAATATGTGTGGACATCTCACACAACGCCATCTAGCCCCAAACTAAGCAAAGCTTGTGCTATGGGAACCAGATAACTGATACAATACTTAGATACTTTTTTGTTTGTAAATACATACATAGAATACAATATGACACCCAGACACAGAACAAACATTGTTCTGTAATACGGACCTGTGAATGAAATCTCTGCCTGAGCACCGATCGATGACTGAGCATCGTTCTGTAATACGGACCTTAGAGCTAATAGACTAGGGCCCGTATTACAGAACTATGATCAGTTGTCGATCGATGCTCAAGTAGAGATTTTATTCATTATTACATAATTTTGTGAGCAGAGAATTATGACTATGGGTAGTTCTGTAACACGGACCTGGAGTTGTAATGATTCTTTTTTCACAAAATTACCTATTCGATGCCTAAGTAGGTACCTACTTACTTATTTCAGCAAATCTCTTCTTCCTTCCTGTTCGGACCTCGTTTTAGAAGAAAAAAAATGATATGTGTAATGTCATTAGAAAATTGTCATGAAAAAACTCTTACTTATCGTTTTTTTGATGTTTTAATTTTATTAATTTAAAAAGGGATTTGGGACCCGGGCTGAAGCACGATCATGTTTTGTTTTATCGATATCCGAACACATTCCTTCTCTTTGATAATTTGAGAGCGTTGGGCCACATACATTATAATACTATACTAAGCAATCTTGTGAATACAACTTTTGTACGTACCCTTTTCTCTTGAGAAAGCGTTTGACCAATGCGCAATCAGGAAGATCACGTCATAAGCCTTTGTTGGGTTCTCATTGGTCGAACGCCTTTTTGAGAAGAGATTTATTTCAATTTTTACAGCTCATGCTACCCGTGTGGACTGCAAGTTCCTGCTTATTATCTGCCACTACTTATAAAAATTTAGGACATACATAGATAATTACTTGCATAATAATTATATCAAACATAAATGTACTTATGTATTTGTATTTAATATAAGCCTACCCTTAATAATGTGATTAGAACATACTATAAGTAAATATCCTACCTATAAGTTATATTATTTTTTTCGTTAAATTGAGCTTTGTATAAAATAGGTAATTTATTAAATTAATTTAAAATGGCGTGGTGTTTCATTATATGATTTATGTGATTACATAATTCGTAGGTAAACATATTTTAAATTTTGGTTGAAATTATTAATATTAAAATATCTTCCATAGAACAGGTACTATGACGTATGTAATCCTTTAAAAAGTTTTTCACATGACTTTAATCACCTCCAATCCTACCACTATGAACATTGTAAAAGGGAAACCTTATTGACGCACTATGAGACTTTAATAAAGATACAAGAAGCTTAAAGAAAAAATTGCGATAAGTACATCATTTCATAAATAAAAATGAGTGTGCTTTGGACCACACGACTGAAGTAAAGCTTTTTTAGTTAAGTAAACTCTATCTATCGGCCGGTATAACTTTGTTATTGCTTTTTTTTGTTTTAACACTGAAAATAACACCTGTTTTGGAAAATAATACAATGCGGTGACGGAATCTTTTTCGTTTTCCCGCCAAAACTCCTTGTTTTTGCTTTGTTTAATGTTAATGACGCCATCTTTGTCAATTTACTGGACATACCAACATAATACTACACATTTTTAACTTTGTTATGTTGACAATAGAGCCGAAGGTATAATGCGTAAACAGAAAAGAGAACATACGGATGTTTGGCGGGAAAACTAGAATTGAATCGATATTTCTCCCTTTAAAATAAGTCGATTTGTACGAAATCGGTTAACTACAAATTAACCGATTTTTCTGACTCTTGGAAGAGTTGCATTTTTTTGGACATAATAATAAAAAATCCAAGTCAATAACGATAAAAACTAAAATTAAAACTGAAAAACAAACCAAGTTTTTTTTAAATTCATTTTTGTCAACTTTAATGTCCCCGCGTATCAAGCTATATTTAACAAACTATAGTGACCACACGTTTTTTCATTTATCGCACAGATGGCACTGTTTGCAAAATTCAATTTAAATGCAGTTTGGGCACAATGGCTTAATCCAACAACGCATAACTTCTCTTTTATACTTATAAAAGAGAGAGTTGAGTAATATAATCAATTATAAATAAAATTAATCGATTTATAATAACAAATCGGTTATTTTTTTTTACATCCCTAACTGTGGCACAGACTAAGAGATACTTCGTATACGAGTAATAGTATTCTCATATTCTGTGTACTTCGTTCGTAGTCTTCGTATAATATGTTATTATGTACGGAATATTTTAAATTTTATTGTTTCATTACATTGAATTCTTGTAATTTACTAATTATTTGAAGTTATCGTATTTATCAGAAAACTGGTAGTGGTGTGGTGAAGTATAACTCTGGACCATGGGAAAACCGTCGTCGACGCAACTCTCTGTTAGTTAAACTTTCTTTCTCACGTTATCAACATCTTTAAAAATTTTACTGCCAACAGGTATAAAACTTATATTATTTAGCATGCGTGTGGCTGCGGGAAGGAGTTGCACTGCTGTGTCCATGCTTGAAAATGCACTGCTTGCATATCGTCACGCACTGCCTGCCTGGCCTTGCCACCTTCATTTTACCTACCTACTTTGTTTTGTTGCAAGTAAATATTCGGTTGACGTTTTTTGGTTGTGCCCACAAACTTCTAAAACGTGATTTTCTGAATGGCATGTTATTCAGAAATAATTGAGTGTAGTATCTTTAAAGGTTTTTTGATTACCCAGGAATTCTATGTACCATGGGCCAAACATTAGGCCCATGACTTATTGTTTATAGACTAACACCTGAGGATATCCTTTACAAGTCTACACATTGGTTATTATTGATATGGATAATTTTTTTACATATGCTACCTATTCTTTTGCCCCATTATTGAGATAGCACATCAGTGTTAGAATGAGCTATAAAAATCGACATACATCTTATTTCAAGAAAGTGTCTTAAATGTTTCTTGTGTTTTCATTTCTCCAGAGAAGAGATATTTTGGATTTTTATAGCTCATGCTAGCCCTATTGTAGAAAAAACAATGGAGCATGAGATATTAATATTCATAATATGCATAGTTATTGCAGGTAGAATGAGCAATTATTATAATCCAGTCTTTTTGTGGTGGGCTTTTCTACTAATTTTGTTTTCAAAATTTACACTTGTGCACAGTGATGTTAAATAAACTTTGCTGCTCTAAAGGATAGCTGTACCGTGACATTTTTGTAAAAAAAAAGCATATTTTCTTATGACTATACAAAACATAAAGGACATGGCAACAAAATTCCATTAGCATCACTGTAAGATTGTCCATTTTATTTTTACCAATGATATTAAATATCAAATATGTTGTCCATCACCATCCTACACTAGTTATGCCTCGCCAAGACACATACCTGAGATTGGTTCATATCTGTGACATTTTTTTTTCACAACTTCTCATTTTGGGGTACAGCTTTGATAAAACTTTATTTCATAATCCACCCACATAACTAGGTAATGATTAAATTAAAATACAAGATAGATAATGTCTGTTCTATTTATACATACAAACAATCAAAAATCTACTGCATAGAATTTAGAAAAGTGAACAAAGAATTTGGGGAACAGTCAAATAAGTGGTTATTAACTTGCAAAGGATATCAACGTAAGAAATAAATCTAAATATATATAACTCAAAAGGTGACTGACTGATTGACAGACTAATATAGTGATCTATCAACGCACAGCCTAAACCACTGGACGGATTGGGCTGAAATTGGATGGAATGCAGTTAGATGTTATGACGTAGGCATCTGCTAAGAAAGGATTTTTCGAAATTCCACCCTTAAGAGGGTGAAATGGGTTCAATAATTTTCCCATAGGCCACGCCGCGGGCGAAGCTCGTGAAAAATAAAGCTCATCATACATACATGAGCTAACTAACAAGATGCTATAAAACTCTTAGTACAGTATGGATAAATATTGTACAATATAATGTTTGTAGGAGAAAGTGCCCTTTGTATTTAAAAAATATAATTATTGTTGATGCTCAAAGACACTGAACATTAAAAATTTTCTTTTATTAAATAAATATGTGCCATCTAGCCCATGAACTTGTTTATCATAAGTACAAAAAATATTATATTAATTTACTTATCAATTCTTAAGTAAATCTACTCAATTAACTACAAGGTAATTTTTATATGAAACTTATGTAGAAAGTTAATCAATATGTAACATACTCCTACTTATCATGGTTTTTTTGAACGGACTAATGCTGATTGTTTCTACCGACCTTTACAGTGTCACTGAGTGGGAGGGTAGACGCTTAGGGCGCTCAGCCACAAAAGTGGGAAGCAACTAGCTCAAAGGCACTCCTGGGATGCGAGCCTCGGCTTGGACCAATGCCGGGGTAAGAAAACCACTGGAAGTGTGAACCCTATAGAAAGTGGCGACCATTCTATCTAACCTACGGAGAGTACGTGGACCCTGCCGGCGGGGTTGGTGTCTCATTGTGTTACGCTGGTATCTTATACTGGATTGAAAGCGTTACCTGAGCCAGAAGGGCTAGGCTGGTGATCCTAGTGCAGTCAATACTATGGCTGTAGTACTGCTATAGGATCGTCCGGGTCGCTAAAGACGTGTCTCGGGCGGCGACGACGGGATGGCAAGTGTCTTGTCTGTAGAGTAGATAATACCTATTGTGTTGTGTTAATGTAGCAAGAGGTTTTTGTCTGTGTGCTGTGTATCACCATTTCTGTTTTCATTATGTTCAGAATGCACATTTGGTCTTTCCTTTACCTGTTTTACTGTTAAGGAAGTTGATGGCTTTTTTATGTTAAAAGTAATGAAAGGATGATATAGCTCGCCCAAAACTTTATGACCTCTCGGAATTTAGCGCGGATTGCTGCGCAGTACGCATATGGTGTCAAATCAAAGCACAAAGCGCAAAGGACGCGTTAGCGGTTCGGAGATGGAACCGCCCGCGCGCCCCGCACCTCCCACCCGCGCGCGTCTAACAGTGCCGCGAGCTTGTGTGAGTGCTACGTTCGTACACGAAACACATGCGCGGTGCCTATAGAAAGTACAGTCGAGGAAAGATAGTCTTCAGTTATTTTTAATTGTTACAGTTAATATTTGTTACTTGTTTCTGTAATTGTTGTTTTTTTTTTTTTACTTGATATGCATGTAGGCAGAAACGGGTTGTGCGTAGGTTGCAACCTATATAACTATAAGCCTTCAGCAAGTGCACCGGGCCGTTTCTGGAACAAGAATGATCCGTAGTACACCGAGCGGTCCCTTTTTATAACCAGATGGTTGGGGGAGCAATGATAGTTGCCGATGTTGCCACTGTAATAAATTTAAATGCCACCATAGGGTAAATTACGGTACTGCCCGCTGCGCATAGAGTTTATAACTGGACGCCGTCATGTACATTCTTTGTTTCAAACTTGGTAAATATAGGTATTAAGTATGGCTATTACTATTCCACTCGTGCCAGAAAACAGATGAATACACGCCACGATCTATCTTTCGTCAAAAATTGTACGTCAGATCAGTCTTCAAACAATGCAGTAACGACATGCAGTTACTGTACTGTAGTCTTACAATATCCACAATGCACTAAACTGTACCATGAGCGGGTCGGTACTTGGCCTAACTTCCGAGAACATAAACATTTGCACGAGCTATACTTTACTAAGCTTTACTTTAGTTCAGTTTTAAAATTTAGTGCTATTTTAAAAATACTGCCAACTTGTGCTATTTTTAAATAATACACCTACTGGAAATTATTGTACACATTATGTACACACAGTATATAAATAAAGTAGGTAATAATAGCATCAAAAGCAATATATTGCAGGAAAATACTTTCTACCAATAATTATGTTTTCAAGTGACACATAAATCAGTGCTTTTAAATGATAAAAATAATTGAAGGGGTGAGAACAAAAAGGGTTTAACTGATTATTTTCACAAAATGATTTATGGGTATCGTTGGGTTCAGCGTGAAATTATCTACAACCATACATTGTCAAAATACCGAAATGAGGCTTAAATCTCGAGATTTGGAGTCTATAAACGGCTTATCTGTCACAGGAATACAGTTCGTTTAGCATAAAAACATTATTATATTCATTTTATTATATTATATTTGTATGAATTAGTACTAAGTATATTTAGTATTTTAAAATAGAATTAAAACATTTTCAAGCAACTGAAACTTACATAAACCTTTTCTATTACCTTATAAGCACTCTGCATTAAAATGACGCCGTTGAAGTTTAAAGTCAATTTTCTCGAAACTATCAATTTGACAGTTAAACCCTTTTTATTCTCCACCCTTCAAGTGATAATAAATAATAGTGAACTCAATGATAATGACATAAATAAGAGTAAACCAAATTCTAATGACAAAATTCATTTACTTACTTTGATCATAGCATTAATAATAGTGATAGACAACAATTTACTGCAACAAACAAAACAAACAAATCTTTACATTTCAAATTATGTAATGCTAGCACTATTCAACGAAATTTTATTAATATATAATTGTTTTCAGAGCAAGTCTTCTACACACTCCATCCACGCAAGCATGAGTAAAGAGAAAATGACTCCGAAAGTCTCAAAAATCATGAACCGCAAAAATCGACAAAAAAGTCGGCAAAGCATTAGCAAACTATTCAAGCAGTTACGAGACAAATCGCAAAGCACATCACAGGTTGACGTTGACAATATGGTTATAGACTTGGATGCTACACCAAACACTGTCATTCAAGTAGATGAGCATAATGAACCAAGAACAAGCAATTTCGGTCAGGATAGCTTGATTATAATCCCAGATGATAATATCAAAGGGAACGCATGCTCAACACCAAAATCAAAGTGCTCGCTTCATCACTCTACTCCAAAAAGGAAAGTTAGCTTAGATGACTTAATATTGGCCCAATCAAACAACAACGTAAATCTACAGAGCTTACAAGCTGATTTGACGAGAGAAATCAATAGGAGTTCATTTTTAACTGTAGACTTAACAACGGAATCAAATAAAACGGAACCAACTATTATAGACTTAGCGAACACAACTGATAATGAAGTTACGTTAGTTTCTGTTAGCAATGCCAGTTCTATTAGTGGAGACTCGGATGTTACTATCTTAAAGCAACCGATAAATAGAAAGCTGAAGCAGCTTACTCATGGGATAGCTAATTTGAATTCATCGGAGAAGGCAAAGCTTTTGGAGCTGATTACGCAGACCATTGTCAGTGGCTGCACTGTCCCCGCCAATTTCCAGAGGAGTTTGAGTAATATTCGGGTGAGTTGTTATCTTATATTTTACTAGTTTCTGCCTGCGGCATCGCCCGCGTGGTCTATAGGAAACGAAAAAGATTTTTTTATAGATAATTCAACCACCCATTTCATCCTCTTAGTGGTGGAATTTCGAAAAACCCTTAGTGGATACCTACACTCTACAAAGAACACACCCTCCAAATTTTAAATTTCTAGGACCAGTGTTTTAGGCTGTGCGTTGATATATAAGTCAGTCAGTCGGGCTCACGCGCGGATACAAATTATTTTAATTATTCGCTCATTCTACGGGAGCGTATCACTTTTCCGGGATAAAATGTAGCCTATATGTTAATCCAGTGTATAAGCTATCTTGGTACCGAATATCATTCAAATCCATTCAGCTGTTTGAGCGTGAAGGAGTAACAAACATACACCACCACACATACAAACTTTCGCCTTTATAATAATAGGTCTTTACCTATGAAATTGCCGTATTGCAGTACAGACTTTTTCAAACAAAAAAAGTTTTGATTGGCTATGAATTCTAAATTCAAATTAATTTTGTTTTAAAAATATGACATTCTTTTTACAATATAAGTCTTTTGTTTATTGATTAGCGTTGTATTTTCATTACATTTCAACATTTTTCCTCATAATGGATACTTTGAAATTTCGTGTAATTATGGAATATGAGTTCCGTCGTGGCACCAACGCGGCACAAACGACACGTAACATCAACGACGTTTACGGAGAGAACTGTATCAACGAACGTACAACCCGTTATTGGTTTGCTCGGTTCCGTTCTGGGAATTTTGACTTGAAAAATGAACCTCGTGGTCGTCCGGAAACTTTGGTCAACAATGATGAATTAAAGGCGATTGTGGAAGCTGATGAATCTCAATCTACAGCTGAGCTGGCAGCAGCTTTTGATGTTAGCATCAAAACAATATTGGTCCATTTGCGACAGATTGGCAAGATAAAAAAGCTTGATAGATGGGTGCCCCATGAACATAACGATCGCCAGCGCAACGTACGCGTCGAGACTTGCCTTGCGCTGCTTAACAGGCACAGAAATGAAGGAATTTTGAACCGAATTGTTACGTGCGACGAAAAATGGATTCTTTTTGACAATCGAATCTGTTTAACGAAATTTGAAAATCGAAGCGCTCAGCAAGTTGGTTAGATCCTGGTTCGGTACCAAAGCAATGTGCAAAACGAAAAATGACCCCTAGAAAGGTGATGGTCACAGTTTGGTGGTCTAGTGCTGGTGTGATTCATCATAGCTTTTTACAAAACGGCGAGAGCATTACTGCAGATGTGTACATTGAAGAACTGACCACAATGATGGTGAAACTCGCACGTCTGCAACCAGCTTTGGTCAATCGGTCGTCTCCACTGCTACTTCACGACAACGCGCGACCCCATACTGCACAACAGACCGTCTCTAAGCTGCATGAGTTGGGTTTGGAAGCTCTTCCTCATCCGCCATACTCACCAGATCTTGCGCCTACCGACTATTACTTTTTCCAAAATTTGGACAACTTTTTAGCGGGAAAAAAATTCAATTCCCGAGAGGCAGTACAAAACGCCTTTGAAGAGTTTGTTGTCTCCCGTCCTGCTGATTTTTTCAAAAAGGGCATCCATAAACTGCCACAGCGTTGGCAAAGATGCATTGATTGCAGGGGTGATTACTTTGAATAAAAGAAATAAATAAGTTCGAAAAAAAAATACTTTAACTTTTTTCAAACAAAACGGCAATTTCATAGGTAAAGACCTAATATTAGTGTGATGTGATTAGTGTGATTATTAAAATTGTACATGAATATTTCAGAAGAACCTACCAAGAGTTGAAGATACTGCTGAAGACACGTACATAAAGGAGGTGATACTTGGTAATAAATCATCCCGTTGCAGTATCGGCAGTAATGTCTACCATCCTGATAGAAAGAGAGGCAAGAAGGAGGGACCAAGGATGATAGTGGTGGACGGTAGCAATGTTGCCATGCGGTAAGTTACACGTACATTACCCAGTTTTAGATCACGTGCCTGACAAGAGGGAGAAGGAGAGCAGAAATAGCAGAATCGATACTCATCACTTTACCTCTTCCCGAACTCTTCTTCCCTCTCTTCTATTCTTCTTTTACTGCAACACAATTTCGATTGCATCTTTAATCATCGATCTAGTAATGTCTACCATCCTGATAGAAAGAGAGGCAAGAAGAAGGGACCAAGGATGATAGTGGTGGACGGTAGCAATGTTGCCATGAAGTAAGTTACATGTACATTACCCAATTTTAGATCACGTGCCTGACAGGAGGAAGAAAGAGAGCAGAAATAGCAGAATCGATACTCATCACTTTACCTCTTCCCGAACTCTTCTTCCCTCTTTTCTATTCTTCTTTTACTGCAACACAATTCGATTGCATCTTTAATAAACGATCTGACGTCAAGGCAAGAAAACCTAGTGGGCACTAAACTTATACACTTTTCTACTAATTATTTTTCTATCCCTCTTCTGTTTCTTCTATTACTTGCAAATTTAATTTAAATAATTCTATGTTATTTTTTTGTTTATGGTCTATTTAACTGTGCATGCATACTTTCTTTTTATGTCGTTATTTTCCCCGACGCCTTCAGCCATCCCATTCATCCCATCACTTAACTCCTCTGCGTTCCCCGGCTCCATAACATAAAAGTAAGTTAACAAGTTTTACAGTCACAATAACCTATTCGACAGCCGCTGTGGTGTGGTGCTTGAGCAGTTCCACTCATAACCCGGAGGCGGCGGGTTCGATTCCCGCGGCAGGACAAGTATTTTGCACAGAAAAAGCGCAAATATTTGTTTTGAGTCTGGATGTTGTGGCACCATGGTCCTCGTAGTTCCTGGGTCCCTAGACACGGAATCCTAGTTAGGGTTCAGGATATATGTATGTGATCGTTGGGCGTTATTATTATTATTCAGTCGTAAGTAAGACTGCCTTACGAAGTGTACATGGGCATCTGGACATGGAAAAACATTTGTCACCATAATCATCATTAGCCGGAAGATGAAAGATAGCCACTGTCACACATGAGCCGGCTACATTCTGAAATGTGTGATGCTGTTCTTAGTTGGTGAGTTGAATCTTGCAAATGAGATGGACCGGTAAAGGAGATAAATTTTCGCTAAGGTCAATTATCACATTGGTTTTTTTTTTATGTTAAGGGATGACGCGACGAGCTAACCGTTCGCCTGATGTTAAGCGACACGGCTGCCCATATCAGTTGCAGTGTCACTCAGAACTCTAAAGTATAGAGTTTCACGTGACACTGCACTGCGCACGTCATCCTGAGACATCAACACAATCTAGTAACAAGATTACTAGACTGTGAGATCAGGTCATAAAGTCTCATTTGCCCAGTAATTTCACTAGCTACAGTACCCTTCAAACCGAAACAAATTTTCACTATGAACAACTATCGATATGGTCAATTTTCGCTATGGGGACCGCTTACCATCAGGTGGACCGTATGCCTGTTTGCATCCTTTAACATAAAATGGTGACGTCACATATTTAGACCACAACTTTATCAGCCGGAAGACCAGGTCCAAGGCCAAGGTCCACTGGTTGAACATAAGACTCCTCCATAAAACACCTTATCATAGGGGGGGTTGTTTATCCACACGGCTGGTGGTAAACAAGGTGTAACCCACTTACGTCACTAAGGCCCGAAATGGGGGGAAATGAGGGTGAATACTAGTGCGACCCCATCCCGCCCCATCCCGTCGGCGGTCGCATCACGGGGGTTTTTAGTGGGTTCGGGTCCCACATACCCCCTGCCATCACCCTCGTGGCAGTGTGAGCCCCCTCTGTAAGTACATACAAAATTTCATCAAAATCAGTTCAATCGTTAAGTAGATTCAAACCTTTTTTTTTATATTAGTCTAGTTGCGCCCCGCGGTTTCGCCCGCGGATAAAAGTACCCTATGTGTTAATCCTGGCTATAAAGTATGTGTGTTCCAAATTTCATTCAAATCCGTTTAGTAGTTTTTGCGTGAAAGAGTAACAAACATACATCCATACTCACAAACTTTCGCATTTATAATATTTGTGAGATAGTCTTGCGTTTGACCACATTAATGATGTTTTTATTGTAATGCTAATGAATGATATGTCGAGCTAGTCGTTCGCCTGATGTTAAGCGACACGGCTGCCCATATCAATTGTAGTTTCACTCGGAACCCGTAATGTATAAAATTTCGCGTGACACTACATTTCACAGTCCAGCAATAAGATTACTAGACTATGAGATTAGGTCATAAAGTGGCATTTGCCCAGTAATTCCACTAAAATGTCCTCCAAACCGGAACACACGCTTGCACACTACTGCTTGGCGGCAGAATAACTGGCAAAACGGAATTGCAAAGGCGAAATTTGCAAAAGTGAAGAAATACGTCGTGAGGACTTATCAAAGTATTCCAAAATTTGAAGACATGTTATACACCAACCTGCACTTGGCCAGCGTTATTATACAGTTATAATTATACAGTCTATAGTATATGCCATACTATAGAGTTAAGAGTGGAAAGAAGGCCCCAAGTGTCCCACCTGTGGAAAATATTCAATTACAATTGAAGGGATGAGATCAAAAGGGTATAATTGATTTTTTTCACAAAATGACTTATGGGTATCGTCGGATTCAGCGTGAAATTATCTACAATAATACATTCCCAAAATACCGAAATGAGGCTTAATTTGTCAGTCTAAAAACGGTTTATCTGACACAGGAATACAGTTCGCTTAGCATAAAAACATTATTATATTTATTATATTATATTTTTACCGTAATTGTACGAATTAGTACTATATTTTGTATTTTAAAATAGAATGAATACATTTTCAAGAAACTATCAATTTGACAGTTAACCCTTTTTTTGATCTCACCTCTTGGATTGTGTTAATCAAAGAAGCCTATGTTCAACCGTCAACGTTATATTTTGATGATAAAAACGTACAATATTATAGCACGCAATAACGAACACCAGAATTTAGAAAAAAAAACTTTGACAAAGATCGGAAACCCTAATAATTATCTATAAGTACATATAATAAATTTGAGATTGTACGCGCTTCGGAACGTATTCATTATGGACTAGTTGCGCTTCGCGGATGCACAAAAGTATTGTTAAATATTTATATTGTTAAGTAGTGCTCATCCAACGGGAACATTTCACTTTTCCGGGATAAAATGTAGCCTATATGTTAATCCAGTGTTTAAGCTATCTTGTTACTGAATTTCATCCAAATCCATTCAGCCGTTTGAGGGTGAAGGAGTAACAAACATACACACATACAAACTTTCGCCTTTATAATATTAGTGTGATGTGATTACATGTAGATTTTTTTCTTATAGCGCTGAGCATGCGGAAAATATCGTAACCGCGATTCAGAGCTTCATACAAACTAGCTCAAATTCCATAGAAACTATGAATTATCATTGACAAAACCAAACAGCGCCATCTAGAAAATTTTTGGAACACTTCTGTGTCCCTTTGAAACTCCATCACGAAAAAACTACCGGACCGATTTTGATGAAATTTATTATCGTAAATGCTTATTATCCCGGTCACCATTTAGGCTACGCAAAAACTACCGGACTGATTTTGATGAAACTTATCATGGTAACTGATAGAGAAAACTGAGAAACATTTTATTCAATTTGGTTATCATGTTAACCAAATGGTTATGAAACGTTTTTTTCAGTCTGACTTCATTGTTGACTGACTGAGTTGACATGTCCGTTGATTTATCAAAATCAGTCTAGACATATTGAAGCTATGACGTAAGAAAGTCATGTTAGTCACACTAATTATAACTCAAGAACGGCTGAACCGATTTGGCTGATAATTGGTAAGGTAGCTTAAAACCAGGAGACGGACATAGGATGCATTTTATTCCGTTCGACCGCATTTTACTAATTCACCCGTGCGAAGCCGGGCGAGTCAACTAGTACTCACATAAACATTATACTCGGTAATAATGAAAGTTATATACCCGTAAGATTGCTGGGCTCAGTGAAATTGGGAGAGGCTTATGTCCAGCAGTGAACTAATATAAGCTTATGATGATGATGATGATTATATACTCATAAACAATTTTCAAATTACAGACACACCCACGGTCAACGTTTTTCAGTGCGCGGCCTGCAAATATGCATTGATTACTTCCTGCGCAGAGGTCACGTAGTTAAGGCCTTTGTTCCCCACTTCAGGTAAAGAAAAGTGTTAAAAGGTAGAATTATCACTGATAAGGCATTTCTTCCCCACTTCAGGTAAAGAAAAGTGTTAAAAGATAGAATTATCACTGATAAGGCATTTGTTCCCCACTTCAGGTAAAGAAAAGTGTTAAAAGGTAGAATTATCACTGATTAGGCCTTTGTTCCCCGCTTCAGGTAAAGAAAACTTAAAAGGTAGAATTATCACTGATTAGGCCTTTGTTCCCCGCTTCCGATAAAGAAAAGTGTTAAAAGATAGAATTATCACTGATAAGGCATTTGTTCCCCACTTCAGGTAAAGAAAAGTGTTAAAAGGTAGAATTATCACTGATAAGGCTTTTGTTCCCCGCTTCGGGTAAAGAAAAGTGTTAAAAGGTAGAATTATCACTGATAAGGCATTTGTTCCCTACTTAAGGTAAAAAGTGTTAAAAGGTAGAATTATCACTGATAAGGCTTTTGTTCCCCGCTTCGGGTAAAGAAAAGTGTTAAAAGGTAGAATTATCACTGATAAGGCATTTGTTCCCTACTTAAGGTAAAAAGTGTTAAAAGGTAGAATTATCACTGATAAGGCTTTTGTTCCCTACTTAAGGTAAAAAGTGTTAAAAGGTAGAATTATCACTGAAAAGGCCTTTGTTCCCCGCTTCAGGTAAAGAAAAGTGTTAAAAGCTAGAATTATCACTCATTGAAATATCGAGAAATATACGCTAGAAATATCACATCATACATTCACGCCTTACAAAAAAGTTCTGAAAATAGCAGACATGTTTATTACTGTCTCACTTCTACCACGCTTTCCACATATTGGTGTGAATGAGATAAGAATATTGTGCGGCTTTCGTCAGAACTGCTTTTTTATACCCGGCTATTCTTTAATAAGTATAATAGTCGTGTCATTGAAAAGCGAAAACTTATAAATATGGTTGTCTTCCTCCCACTACTGTATTAGTCGAATGAGATAGCAATATAAACGTTCACTCTTGCAGAACTTGTGTGGTGGCGCTGTAAAGGTCGGTAGAGATCAACAGCATTAGCCATTACAAAAAAACACATTTCTGGAATGGTGCAAGTTATACAAACATTAAAACAAAAAACAGTAGCGTCTACGAGAAACCTCATTTCTTCTTCATTAATAAATAACGTCTTCAAAGTACGACCACAAAATATCGTATCAAAATTATTTAAAAAATTTCCTTATTGAGTAAACAATAAAGTTTGTTTTTGAATTTATGTTCGTCTCAAAGTTTTGTGGTCGTACCGCGAATATTTCAGGTGTAAACGCGGCATGAGCACAGATGGCAAGCTCCTCGACTACTTGGAGAGGAAGGGGCTGGTTATATACACTCCGTCGAGAGAAATTCAAGGGCGAACCGTCACACCCTACGATGATAGGTAAGCTAAAAAGTGAAATTACTGGACAATTGAGACTTTATGATCTGATCTCACAGTCGAGTAATCTTATTACCGGACTGTGTTGTCTCATATGATGTGCGCAGTGCAGTGTCACGCGAAACTTTATATTTTAGTTCCGAGTGACACTGTTCCGTTATGGGCGGCCGTGTAGTTTAACATCAGGCGAAAGACTAGCTCGTCACATCGTTCACTAACACAAAAAAAAAGAAAAGCCTCGTTCATAAAATGCGCCAACGTTTTTGAAAAAAACTTCTTTACGCTTGACTTGGGGTGTAATCTGATGAATGCGAAGCGAACGGAAGTTGAAGTTGGTTCACGTAGATCACTGTTGTCAACATAACTAAGTAAAAAAATTGTATTATTATGTTGGTATGTCCGATAAAATTACAATTTACAATTGTCAAGATGGTGATTTTAACATTAAAACAAGTTCTATCGGCTGATAGATGGAGCTAAACTAAAGAAGTTTTACTTCAGTCGTGACATGTAAGGAAGAGAAAAATGGGCTGAAAAGAAAAAAAAAATATTTCCAGTATAATAAAAATAAAATTGAGATTTTACTAGGTGGTAGGACTTTTCTGCAAACGTACGTCTAGCTAGGTACCACCGCTTTGCCAGTTATTCTGCTGACAATCAGTAGTGTGCAAGCATTGCAGTGTTCCGGTTTGAAGGGCACTGTAGCTAGTGAAATTACTGGGAAAATAAGAATATGATCTGATCTCACAGTCTAATCTTATTACCAGACTGGTCTAATGTCTCAGTGTGTCTCTGTGCAGTGTAACGCGAAACTTTATCTCTGTTATGGGTCGTCGTTCATCAGGTGAACGGCTAGCTCGTCACGTCATTCATTAACATTAAAAAAAGCTTTATTAAATAAGTATGGCTGATAAAGATGGTTTGGAATGTGGTGTATGTATTCTTCTCGATTGTCAGGCGTGTTATTTTCTATGGTGCGGGGGACTCCAAGTAAAATTAGGTCTTACGGTAACAAATAAATGTGGGCAGAAAGGGTTTCTGCGTAGATAGGTTGCAACATATATAACTATAGGCCTTCAGCATGTCCACACCGCGCCGTGTCTGGAACAAGAATGATCCGTAGCACACCAATCGATCCCTTTATATAGCCAGATGGGTGGGACGACAGCGACCAGCGACGACAGTTGCCGGTGTTGCCACTGTAATAAATTTAAATGCTGCCACAGGGTAAATTACGGTACTGCCCGCTGCGCATAGAGTTTATAACTGGACGTAGCCGCCGTCATAAATATATATTTCAATTTGATATACACAATCGGTTAAACTACAACTTGACGCGGTACTGGTGGAGAGACGACTGAAGAGGCCAGAGCGGCGCGGTCGCCCCTTGCAATAATTTCTGCCGCGTTAGCATTCTGTATCCCTACAGGAATGGTGGTGAATGTAAGCATGCTACAACCCTATTACTCATCTTTGCAGATACATTCTCCAATGTGCTGCGGAATTCGACGGCATCGTTGTATCGGGGGATAACTACAGAGATTTGATACACGAGAACTCGCGCTGGAAATTCGTTATAGAGAATCGATTGCTTCCTTTCACGTGGGTCGATGATATGATCATGTTCCCTAAAGACCCTCTAGGGAGGAACGGACCGACCTTGGAACAGTTCTTGAAACATTAAAACGTGTCATTTCTAATAATTATGTAGATTTATTAAAATTTGTTTTGTTTAATATGGATAACGTTTCATTTTTGCAAGCTAACGAAATTCGATAACAATTTCGAAATGATCCTTTAAAAATAAAAATATCTGATTTTTATATTCAGTAGTACTTAAGAACTTTAATAGATATACCTACTATCTCTTATTTAAAACTAAGGTCCGTATTACAGAACGATGCTCAGTCATCGATCGGTGCTTAAGCAGAGATTTCATTCATAAAGTGATAAGTTAGTGAATGAAATCTCTGATTTGATCTCTCTGAGCACCGATCGATGACTGAGCATCGTTCTATAATACGGACCTAAGTGAGCCTAAATTATTAAAACGACATTGTGACGGCTTTAAAAAAAATTACCAACAACAAGTCATTACTGCTTTACTTAAGCTAATATTAAAAAAACTACAAATTTAATTAATGCAACAAAAACAAAATGACGACTATTATTTTTCAACTAACATTACTAATTATTTACTATTACTATTTTTCTTTAATAACCAATAAAAACTGGGGTCAGAAATATGAAACGTTGTCCATGACATGTAAAATCCAAATGTGCGGTGGACTGACGATTAAACTGGTGTAATACAATGCAGAGGATATTAAAACACTATGATCATACAAGTTTAATTTATATATCTATTGTTTAAAAATTAACAGAACAAACTGTTTTAAATAGATTAAAAGAAAATTAAAAAACTATGCATTAGCAAAACTTAATCTAAGAAGCCGCTACCAGTAGGCAACGTGCCCAAAATGCTGGCGGCATTGCCTCGTTGAATGGCAATGCTTAGTCTTTGAGCTAAATAAACACCAGCATTTTGGTCACGTGTTGACTCGATCAGTCGTTCTGAAAGCTCTTTATAAATTTTGTGGGCACTCGGTCCCCACGGCCCCAACGTCTCGACACCGAAAGGCGCAAATATATAACCACTGTCTAGGGAATTATATTTGCGCCTTTTCAGGTTATATGAAATTAAAAAATTAAAATTTTTCTTTTTACTATGATCATTAATATTGTTAAATGATTAGCTCCTAGGTCTTGAGTTTTAGCACTATTGTACTGTAGCGACTCATTTTATGTATTCAAGTGAATCGTGCTAAGTGCTGACATTCAGCAATAACCAGTTAGAGCAAAATTATAATTTATTTGTAAGAGAAATAACGGCTAAACTCACGTCGATTATAAAGTCGAAATTACTCCGATCAGTTACGTGCTGACGCTCGCGAAAGGCGGCCGCGGCTTGCGTTAGTAACTGGCTCTCTTAACATCGAATATATCCGAAACCTGATCGGAGTGATTTCGTCTTTATAATTGACGTGAGTTTAGCCGCTATTTATCTTACAAAATGTGTCATATATGCTTACATAATAATCATATAAACAAAAAACAAGAAGTAACTTTAACAACAATATATATATAAAATATATATAAAATAATAATATATGTACAGACTCTGTGGTGTGGTGGTTGAGCAGGTCGGTTCATAACCCGGAGGCGGCGGGTTCGATTCCCGCGGCAGGACAAGTATTTATGCACAGAAAAAAGCGCAAATACTTTTCTGAGTCTGAGTGTTGTGGGACCGTGGTCCTCGTAGTTCCTGGGTCCCTAGACACAGGGAATCCTAGTTAGGGTCCAGGATCTATGTATGTGATCGTTGGGCGTTGTTATTATTATAATTTCAATTTCCAAGTTTATTAAAATAAATTTGAAGGAGCAGCTCAATCCAAAAAATATTAAAAGGTTATTTAGATTTAAATGTTTTAGTCGTAGATTTTGTATCTAATAGAAGGAAACAAGTATACATGCTTGTATACATATTTTTATACGCGAGGAATGTTTTCTAAAATTCTCTTTTTTGAGATTAAATGTTTTAAGAATTGTTTATATTTTATATTAATATACAGGTACCGTCGGTAAATAATGCAAATCGAGCTAAAGAGGGACAATCGGCTCAGTAGAGCGTTGTCTCTGTCACTCATGTAGATAATCGGCTAGTGTCGTCTCTTTCACTCAGTATATTATGTTTCGTCGCTGTAGTGCGCATGACAAAGACAACGCTATACGAAGCCGAAGTCCTTTTTATGATGAAAGTACTTTATTCAAAAATGCAGTATATTTTTTTTTTTTCAAATAGATTTTGTACCTGTCAAAGAACCTCCTACCCTTAAATTCCATCCCCCATCTGCAATTTATAATCAGAACGAAAATAATACTGCCAATTTTAGAATTCCGAAATTATATCGATGGAATGATTGAATACCTATTTAATTATGCATTAATGTATAACTACTTGATTCCACAGATTAATATTTAATGTAAAGGAAATATTTGGATCAAGGAAGGGATTTATTTTACATTAAAAATTAATCCGTTGATCACGATAAGCAGGCGATACTGTTATACAAATTGTAAATACTGAATTCCATATTATGACTGAATTCATAATATGCATAAGGGCCCAAACATAAATTACGTCACATGAATTTAATTTTTTGACCCCTCTCCCGTCCTTGTCACAGCTGGTCACATTTGTGAGGCCGCCCTACCTAGTGTGATATCACATATTTTGCAATTTTACATTTAGAAACATAATTTATTTTATAAAGTTTTTGCATAAAACAATAAACAAACCACTACCAGTAGGCAACGTGCCCAATATACTGGCAGCATTGCCACGTTGAATGGCAATGCTCAATACATTTAGATATTTATGAAATTAAAAATTTAGTGTTGTAATACTTAGATACAAGATACTAAGCCTCTGCCCACGGCTTCGCCCGAGTGGCCTATTGGAAACGAAGATTTTTTTCATAGATAATTCAACCACTCATTTTACCCTCTTCGGGGTGGAATTTCGAAAAACCCTTTGTTAGATATCCAATCTACACTTTACAGAGAACACACTCTCCGAATTTCAAGTCTCTAGGACCTGTGGCTTAGGCTGTGCGTTGATATATAAGTCAGTCGGTCAGGACTTTGAATTTTATATGTATAGATTTTGGTCCATGGTCCTCATAGTTCCTGGGTCCCTAGACACAGGGAATCCTTGTAAGGGTCCAGGATCTATGTATATGATCGTTGGATGTTTTATTATTATTATTATTATATATTTTTTAAATGTGATGTCACAAAATTTAGGAATTCTCCCCCCCTCTTGTCACACTTCGTCCACCCCCTCCCTCCCCTTTAACTCGTGACGTAATTGATGGATAATATGCAAATGCCAAAAGATATGAGTAATTAAGTACAGATGTGCCTAGTTATGAAAATAAACAATTTTAGTTAGTAAAAGAAAATTCTAATTCTTATTATTGTAAATAAATGTTGATTGGATGAAGATACAATGTGGTTTTCTTTATACTATACTAGTTGCGCCCCGCGGTTTCACCCGCGAATAATTTTAACTATTTAAGCATCCCACAGGAAAATTTAACTTTTCCGGGATAAAATGTAGCCTATATGTTAATCTAGTGTATAAGCTATCTTGTTACCGAATCTCATCCAAATCCATTCAGCCGCTTGAGCGTGAAGGAGTAACAAACACACAAACTTTCGCCTTTATAATATTAGTGTGATAAAAATTTTAGAAATTATTGAATACCGGCTGTGCCCTGCGCTTTCAAATTTTCAAACTTTCTTAACTTTTTCTTTCATAAGAACCTTCTCCTGAAAATATTAGACACAATAAAAAAGAAGTAGCGATAATGTTCCATCCGTTCATTCGTCATGCTATGACCAAGGGAAATAGATTCATTTTTATATTAGGTCTTTACCTATGAAATTGCCGTTTTGTTTGAAAAAAGTTAAAGTATTTTTTTTTCGAACTTATTTATTTCTTTTATTCAAAGTAATCACCCCTGCAATCAATGCATCTTTGCCAACGCTGTGGCAGTTTATGGATGCCCTTCTTGAAAAAATCAGCAGGACGGGAGACAACAAACTCTTCAAAGGCGTTTTGTACTGCCTCTCGTGAATTGAATTTTTTTCCCGCTAAAAAGTTGTCCAAATTTTGGAAAAAGTAATAGTCGGTAGGCGAAAAATCTGGTGAGTATGGCGGATGAGGGAGAGCTTCCAAACCCAGCTCATGCAGCTTACAGACGGTCTGTTGTGCAGTATGGGGTCGCGCGTTGTCGTGAAGTAGCAGTGGAGACGACCGATTGACCAAAGCTGGTTGCAGACGTGCGAGTTTCGCCATCATTGTGGTCAGTTCTTCAATGTACACATCTGTAGTAATGCTCTCGCCGTTTTGTAAAAAGCTATGATGAATCACACCAGCACTAGACCACCAAACTGTGACCAACACCTTTCTAGGGGTCATTTTTCGTTTTGCACATTGCTTTGGTACCGAATCAGGATCTAACCAACTTGCTGAGCGCTTTCGATTGTCAAAAAGAATCCATTTTTCGTCGCACGTAACAATTCGGTTCAAAATTCCTTCATTTCTGTACCTGTTAAGCAGCGCAAGGCAAGTCTCGACGCGTACGTTGCGCTGGCGATCGTTAAGTTCGTGGGGCACCCATCTATCAAGCTTTTTTATCTTGCCAATCTGTCGCAAATGGACCAATATTGTTTTGATGCTAACATCAAAAGCTGCTGCCAGCTCAGCTGTAGATTGAGATTCATCAGCTTTCACAATCGCCTTTAATTCATCATTGTTGACCAAAGTTTCCGGCCGACCACGAGGTTCATTTTTCAAGTCAAAATTCCCAGAACGGAACCGAGCAAACCAATAACGGGATGTACGTTCGTTTGTACAGTTCTCTCCGTAAACGTCGTTGATGTTACGTGTCGTTTGTGCCGCGTTGGTGCCACGACAGAACTCATATTCCATAATTACACGAAATTTCAAAGTATCCATTATGAGGAAAAATGTTGAAATGTAATGAAAATACAACGCTAATCAATAAACAAAAGACTTATATTGTAAATAGAATGTCATATTTTTAAAACAAAATTAATTTGAATTTAGAATTCATACCCAATCAAAACTTTTTTTTGTTTGAAAAAGTCTGGACTGCAATACGGCAATTTCATAGGTAAAGACCTATTATATTAAGATGAATTTTGACAAATGGAAGGGGAAAGGATGACAATCTGCTCTCATACAATCAAAGTCAAAAGATTTATTGCAAATAGGCTAATTTTAGCACTTTTACAAGTCAAAATTATATTAGGTACGTAAAATTAAGTTATTCCACTAAGTTATTACATATATAAAATTACAAAGTGCTTATTGTCAAATAATATATAGCAAGCCCATTACAATATATGAGTTTGAAAAAAAAAAACAGTTCTCTTACTCACTACTGGTGCAAGCAATCCGGCACAATGCAGAATAGAAAACTTTGATCCGAAGCTTCGATTACAACTGTAAAGAAGAAGCTACAAGAAACTTAACAGTGATGTATTTTTTTTTTCTTCTTTCTACTGTCTTTTACAATGTATATAATTCATTACAGTTGAGATAATGAATATGTTACAAAAGTCGGCAAGGAATGGAATGCCTTGCCAGCGTCTGTGTTTCCGGCGAAATATGACCCGGGCGTGTTCAAGAGAAGAGTGAATAGATATTTACTTGACTAGCATGCTACACCTTCGATCGCATCGTCACTTCCCATCAGGTGAGAGCGCGGTCAAATGCTAGACAAGTTTGAAAAAAAAAAAAATACCACGTCACACCGGTGCAAGATAAATACCGTGATTATCTTAATAAACATTACAAAAAGAAACTGAATTTATAGATAGGAATAGACAATAGGCAAAGTACCTAAGATTTCATACCGTTAAGCTTGGGATATTCATGCAGGCCTAGCTTTAATCTAGCCAGACTGTATGAGAGCATGATGATCATATAAATGAAATGACAGTGTCACAGAAAAATATGTGCTAAGCCCAGCACCCAGGGGGGTGATCACAAAACTTTGATAGTATGAAATTTCCATACTAACTATGCACATAAACTGCGTATTCAAACTGTCAAATCTATACAAATTTGTGTTTCTATTGGTTGCAATAGAGTTACGTGAACGCCCAGCTGGCCATTGAGTGAGGTGGCGATTGCCACCCGGGCCCTGCATCATGCTTTCTATATTTTTTATATATTATATATCTTTTGCTTCACACGGAAAATAATTTTAAAAAAAATTTAATGCACTACTGTGCCCAAGCGTTTCTAAGGTCCGTATTACAGAACGATGCTCAGTCATCGATCAATGCTCAAGCAGAGATTTTATTCATAAAGTGATCAATTAGTGAATGAAATCTCTGCTTGAGCACCGATCGATGACTGAGCATCGTTCTATAATACGGACCAAGAAAACTAACGGGAATCGAATCCACCGCCTCCGCGATATGAGCCGACCTGCCCAACCACACCACAGAGGCTGCCTGTATGTGCGTATTATAACAACATTAATTGTCTCTCTGTAAGACAGTCATGCTATTTAGAAATAAAAAAACAATATAATATTCCAATAACATTTTATTGAAAACGTTATTATTATCACTAGGGTAGGTATATATTTAAAAAAAGAACCAATAACTTGTACATAAAACGATACAGGATAAATGATTAGAGAGAAACACAATTGCACTAGCGAAATCATAACGGTTTTACAGTATTTTTCATGCTATATTCCTTTTGTATACGTAAACAAGTATGGTAACACCTATGGTAATCAAAATACTCCGTAATACAAACTTTAAAAAATATTTTTTTTAAATGCTTACATAATAATGACTTGCTCATACAAAAGTAATGTCCATTTGCACTAAAGTTGAACTAGTCCTTAGTTCGCACATATCACCCGAGCCCCCGTTTTTCGTACGTATAAATAAATATATATGAGGACATTTCACACAGCGCTATCTTTTTTTATGTTATTGAATGATGTAACCAGCTAGTCGTTCACCTGATGTTAAGCGACACGGCCGCCCATAACAGAACAGTGTCACTCGGAACTCCAACATGTAAAGTTTCGCATGACTGCTGCACTGCGCACATCATCCTGAGACATCAACACAGTCTGGTAATAAGATTGCACGACTGTGAGATCAGATCATATAGTCTCATTTGCCCAGTAATTGCAAAGCAAAGCTTGTACTATGGGAACTAGATAACTGAGACAATACTTAGATACTTTTTACTTGTCAAAGTCGTTTCAAGTAGACATGTCAAATATTGTACGCTCATTGGTTGAGACAGCCGATGATCAAGTGTTCAGTAATTAGTCTGCTGACACGAATTAAACGTAAACGAGAACCCGTGGGGTGTTGCTTAGCTAAATTGTATTTTAATGGACTTGAGACGGGCATACGCTTAATATTTTTTATATATTTAATAATACGTGTGTACAATAATGTGTGTAAGGTACACAACGCCATCTAGCCCTAAACTAAGCAAAGCTTGTATTATGGGAACCAGATAACTGATACAATACTTAGATACTTTTTGTTTGTAAATACATACATAGAATACAAAACACCCAGACACAGAACAAACACCTATGTTCATCACACAAAATGCTTGTTCTGGGTGGGAATTGAACCCACAACCCAGAGTTCAGAAGGCAGGGATACTACCAACTAAGCTATCGGGTCAGTCAGCAATAAATATCAAAAGAATTACTTATTTATAGCATTGAAATTATAAAATCTTATCCCTAATCTCACTTTCCTTTAGTCCAAGCTCTTTTACTTATCCTACCCACGCAGTCTTCCAAATTGTGCAAATAAAAATATATACTTACTGGTTATTTTTTAATTAACATAAAAACTTTTAGGCCTCCTTGTTGTACAACTTACAAAAGTTTTTTTAATGACATTAATAAAAACATGTTGCTTTTTAATTATGATGATATTACAATAAAGATCATTATAATCATTTTAATATGTGTATTAGGAAAACAAAATAATAAGCTCAGTACATTGCCCAACACGCAAAAGGAGGTAAAAAATTACTGTTTTAAACATTTTAAATCAATTACATTGGCGAAACTGTAGTTAAAAAAATAACAGAAAAAGTTATTTCTTTAAATAATATGAGTAATGATTATGACTTAAAAGCTTTAACGTGAATTAAAAATAACACTACAATGGTGTCGATTCTGTGTCGCATACTCTAAAGCTAAACGACATTAACATATTCCCGTCTTTCTCATTTCCCTTTTATCAGAGTACCGCCATACTTTAAGTTTACTTTAGTTTTAGAGAATGCGACACAGAATCGACACCAATATATAAATAAAAAATATGTTATATAATTTATAAGGACGGTGATTATTATGAATTAGTTTATCCGAGTTCTAACGTGCTCTTCGAATCATGGTGGCGTTCAGTTATAAATACCACTTAGCGGTCACCCAGCCAAGTGTTGACCGCACCGAACGTCGCTGAACTTTACCGATCGAGAAACGATATACCGCATTTGCTATATATAAGCACTTCGGTGTCGGAGATTGGTATATACATAATAAAAATATGTAATATATGTGTGGACATCTCACACAACGGCATCTAGCCCCAAACTAAGCAAAGCTTGTACTATGGGAACCAGATAACTGATACAATACTTATATACTTTTTGTTTGTATACATAATAATTTAATAAATAACGCCCAACGATCACATACATAGATCCTGGACCCTAACTAGGATTCCCAGTGTCTAGGGACCCAGGAACTACGAGGACCATGGTCCCACAACACCCAGACACAGAACAAGTATTTCCGCTGCTTTTCATGTGCACAAATACTTGTCCTGCCGCGGGAACTGAACCCGCCACCTCCGGGTTCTGAGCCGACCTGCTCAACGACCACACCGCAGAGGCTGTCAAATATAATAACTGGAAATAAAAGTATATAAACAACATGCGTAAGTGCGAATAAAACAAGCGTTACTATGACAAATGCAGAAAGGGTACAAATAATAATTCCAACCGTAGATACGCTATGTCCAACGTTTAAAATTATTTAAATAGTGCCTTATAATCAAAATAATTTAATTTAATTACTTAAGACTAAAAAATCGAGATGTATTAAAAGGAAGTTACAATTTGGCACTACAAATAATTAATTGCACAGATAAAACAACAAGTACAGGAAATAGATTTTTTTAATGTTATGGATAGATGTGACGAGCTAGTCGTTCACCTGATGTTAAGCGACACGGCCGCCCAAAACAGAACATTGTCACTCGGAACTCCAACATGTAAAGTTTCGCGCGACACTGCACTGCACACATCATCCTGAGACATCAGCACAGTCTGGATATAAGATTACTCGACTGTGAGATCAGATCATAAAGTCTCATTTGCCCAGTAATTTCACTAGCTACATTATCCTTCAAACCGGAATACAGTAGTGCTTGCACACTATTAGATTTCAAATAATTACAAATATTAATAGTAAATAGCAAGAAAAGGAATAACAAGTCATCGATTTTAGATTAAAACAGATTGCATTACAATTCTTGCTCTAAAACAATATAATAAATCAAACATTCTAAATATTACAGTACTTACAATCAAGACATGCCATCAACATGCATTAACACTTATAATAAAAACTTTACCGTGGCAAAGTTGTTCAATAAAATAATAATAATAATGATATCTAAAAATAATAACAATAATACTTGTAAACAACACATTGTTCAACATTTTGATAAAATAATTAATAAACACGAAAAAATATTTAACGATTATTATTTCACAATATTATTATTCTTATCTATTAATATATCTCTATATTTGAATTGGATTATTAATTATTTTTTATTAACAAACAAAACATAAAAAAATTATTAACTCAGAAAGAAATCGTCTCCTGGAATCTTAGTAATTCAACTGTGTTTTTGATCCAATAATGCCACGCGATGCCGAAGTGGAAGACACCACAAATTCAAGCAAACATTTTTTTGTACTAAACATTCCAAATTTAAAATGACATTAAAATAAGCACGAAAAACAATAGCATCTAAAAAATTTCTTAAATCTAATTTTACTAATAGTTTTTGACCAATTTTTAGTAGTATATCATAAAAATTGCCATTTTTCGACCTAATGAGATAAAAGTTGCAATAGTACAATCAATGGAACTCATTATTATTGCACTAATGGGAATAAGATTCTTAAACACATGCTCATAAAGTCTCTAATAAAAAATCCTTTTTGATTCATAGCTATAATTAAGCCAAGCCGTAATAGTGTTACACAAAGTTTAACTCCACTTTAAAAACCTGCAAAACACTTGTCTAGGGTTTTCGTAGATATCTTCAGGTTTTGGATATCGATATCTAGATATTTCATGTCTTTAGTGTTTATTTTACACAATTCCTATGTACCAATTCAATATACATTTTAAGCTCCTAGAAATTATCTTTGATTCAAGCTGTTAAATGTTCTTGAAACCTTCAATAACGAGGTGCTTTGTCAGTAGTCACACTGACGTAAACAATCACGTGCGAAAACGGAACAAAACAGTTTTAGTTTCTTAGATATTTTTATCTTTCACTCAATTCTTTGGTACCAATTCATTGAATGGATATACAAAATGTCCCAAGAGATAGATATGCAAGAAAAACAAACGTTACTCAAATCATCCCCGTTCTACGAATTCGATCCGCTGCAGATTTGATATCGATCAACTATAGAGTTCTTTGGACATAATTTGGATCCACTAAAAGTGGCTAAAATAAACACCAAATTTTGCACTAGGAATCATCTTTGGTCATCATTTTGTCCAGTTTCAATTGCTCCAACTGCAGCTGTCTTCGTATAGACCCCAACTGTGTCAGTATATTTATATTTCTTCCTTCTTCATTAGGCAACGACTTCAGTATATTCTTCTGTACCGCTGGCACTTTCCATTTGTCATCGATTCTTTTCATGGCTTCGCTTAAATTAGTTTTGTTATCGTTTGTAATCGATTTTGGAGAATGTCTCAAGATCGGAATCGATATATTGTCATCATCGAATTTCTCTTTATCTTTGAGTTTATCTTTAGGCGAATGTATCAGCGCTTTTTCTATAATAACGTTTCTTTCAACGTCTTTGCTTTTGTCATTATTGTTGTTACCAATATTATCGATTTCCAAATCGATTTTATCGCGGAAGTTTAAGTTTTTTCTCAGATACGAATCCACGTCGTAATTAGAAGAGAACACGGAATTGTCCGCTATGTTGAAGGAGTAAGGTTTTTTGTCTTTTCCCAAGGGTTGAAATGATTTTTCGTTGGGGTAGTAGAAGGGTAGTTTGGAACGTTGTGTGTCGCTTTGGGAAGTGTTTGTGAACCGTTTTGGGTGGTCTGTAACGGGTTGTGATTTCGCTCGCAGTATTTTCTGTTGTTCCATGTCTATTTCCCGTTGTAGCTCTGAGCGTTTTGATTCGTATTTCCTAGAGTTGTCTTTCATCTGTGAAAGTAGACATTTTGAGTTAAATTTAGTATTCGATAATATCCTTTTAAAAGAAGGTGTTAAAACCAAATTCAATCGCCTTAATTTCTTATTGAGAAATAGTAATAATAACGCCCAACGATCACATACATAGATCCTGGACCCTAACTAAGACTACCTGTGTCTAGGGACCCAGGAACTACGAGGACCATGGTCTCGCAGTGCCCAGACACAACACATACTAACTCAAATATTATTGTTCACAAACATTTGTACAGTCGCGGGAATCGAATCCGCCGCCGATATAAGCTGACTTGCTCAACCATCACGCCACAGAGGCTGTCATAATACTTACTAAGGACAAGCGTTTGTACAAGTGCACATAAAAAAGCGCAAATACTTGTTCTGTGTCTGGGTGTTGTGGGACCATGGTCCTTGTAGTTCCTGGGTGCCAGGGAATCCTAGTTAAGGTCCAGGATTTAAGTATGTGAATGTGATTGTCGGATGTTATTATTATTATATACACTGAAAAAACCCGATAATACATACAGATGTTGTGATGTCGTGTTGTTTGTTGATCTCTCGTTCTTGCGCCACTCGAAGCATCCTGAGTTGTTCTTCTAAACGACGCATCTCGGCTTGCTCTAACATTCTGGAACAACCCATATATCTAATAATTATACATTTATTTTTTTGTTTTTGTTTTGGCTCCACACTTTTGTGTATTTAGCCAGTGTCAAGTTAATTTATATATATATATATATGTGTCAAGCCAAGTCACAGTCCAAGGTCTGCATTACAGAACGATGCTCAGTCATCGATCGGTGCTCAAGCAGAGATTTCATTCATTAAGTGATCAGTTAGTGAATCTCTGCTTGAGCAGCGATCGATGACTGAGCATCGTTCTGTAATACGAACCTAAGTCGTCAAGTCATACTCTTAGTAAGGGAGCGTTCAAGTATTACGTAACGCAATTTTTGAAGATTTTTGACCCCCCCCTCCCCCCACTGTAACGCTCCGTAACGTTTTTCTGTACCTCTCCCCCCTCTCTAAACGTTACGTAACACTCAAGTGTTCATTTTTACCCTGGTCGCAAAAGTATGTTATAGTTTTTATTCTTGGTATAGTTTTAATTGCCTTATAATAAAACAATAGATTTTTAATTCGTAAACGAAAAAAACGAAAAGGGTTGTGGTTGCGCTGATTCAATGTTAAGTTTCTTAGTAAAACGTAACGTCTTAGTTGCTGCAATTATTTCCCTATACCTCTATCCCACTCCTGCACATACCTATCTGCATATGTGCAACGGAGACCGCTACATGCGCCCTCCGACAGTAGCGTACCCTAACGCGAGTGGGCCAAACTAGATCGCGCTAGAAAATTTCGCATGGCCGACCGACCTCCGCTTTCGTCGTTGAATTTAGAACTTTGTGTGTGAAATTGTGGTGTATTTGGATGCCCCCGCATTTGGAAGGACTCTTAAAGGACCAGCACTATTGGACTATTAAGGTATTGTGCTCCTTTCCTATTTGGAACTGTGTTTTTTCTCTCCGAATTCCTACGCAGTTCTATCGCATCATCCTTTCATTGCAGCAACTTACTTTTGATTTCGTTTTCGCAAAAATTCGCTTTTCCCGCGCCTACATTTTTTGGTCCTATCGATCCGCATATTGAATCAGTGCCTAGCCATCTAGATATTTGTCCAAATTATAGTAATTGTCGTAATAAATCGCATAATATTCGCGTCGGTCGGTACGGTTTAAAACACCTACCCCCATTTTTCGTTTATTCCTTCGCCTCAAAGAAATCGTCGCTTTCGTAATCGTTATCTTTCGCTTTAATTCTTGTTATAATTTAGATACTTTATTATTTATTATTATTATTTAGATACATAACTAACTTGTAGTTATTTCGCTCATCCCGCATAAAGTAGGTAAACAATAGGTACAGTTGACCGTAACCGTAACTTTTACCTACATACTTCACAAGTTATGTACTAGATTAGTAAATCATCTCGCATTAAAAATTATTCATAATTTTCGCTGTCGTTTCGCAATAAATATTTTATTTACCTACTTATTTCGTTCGCCCCGCATAGGTAAATAATTTATTAACTTATTATACAGTCCACATAGTATTTGTTTCGTTGATTATATTCGCTTTCGTTCATAACTGCATCTTGCAATAAATAGATACGTTTACAATTACATCGGTGTCGTATATAGATCACTTTTTTCACACCGGTGTGTGTAGGTAATTACGGTTCTCCGCCGCTTATCTACGTTTATTGTTTGTTATTAAATTGTTGTGAATTGATTAAAATGGCACCTGCTGATTACTTAACAAAGTTGAAGATGTTATACGCCAAAAGAGATAGAATATTTGCTCGCATGCAATGTATTTCTAATCGCGTAAACAGTCTTGATTTAGAGTCGGCTAGGGAAGCGTTTCTGTGCGAAATGGAAACCGTAGACTCATTGCATCATGATTTCGAAAGTGTGCTGGATCAAATAGTCAACCTTGAGGTAAAAGAAAACCCCGAGTTTGTTATCAGTTACCAGGCGCTTTCATCATTTGAGGATTTGTTAGGTTGTGTCAAACGCGCCGCAAGGGCGTTCCAGTTGCAAACCGATGTCAAACCGCCACCATCAAGCCAATATAAGGCGCCTAGACTTCCGCCGATTGAAATTCCTGAATTCAACGGTGATATAAAAAATTGGTCGTTATTTTTCGCTAGTTTCAAAAACGCCGTACACGATAATGCGTCACTAACCGAATCGGAAAAATTGTATTATTTAATCGGAAGGTTGTCCGGTAAAGCTCGCTCGGTATGTGCCGGCATAACTCCGTGCGCCGAGAATTATTCTTTGATTTTCGATATGCTTAAAAATAAGTACGAAGATAAACGGTTAGTAGCCGCTACGTACTTAGATCAAATATTCGATTTTAAAAGTATTTCGTCCGCATCTCCTTTTAATCTAGAACAGTTTTTAGATAAATTCGCATCTTCGGTCGCCGCTTTGAAAAACCTGAAGGTCAATGACCTTTCGGATTTCGTATTCTTATACATCGCGTTAAAGAAATTGGATCCAGAGACCGCACGTTCGTTTGAGTCATTCAATCGTACTTCTGAAATGCCATCCTTCAATGATTTGTCATCATTTGTTCGCGATCAAATTAAAATATTGCAACGCACTTCCCCCGTCAAACCGGAAATTACAAAAAAGTACGTTGATCGTAAAGTGGAGACGGCCTCTAAATTTAATAAAACTACGCATGCTTATGTAAATGCCGCATCCAGTTCTCAGCAATCTTCGTGCTCGTTGTGTAATAGTCAACATGATCATTTATACAAATGTACCGCATTTAACAACTACAACCCAAATGAACGCTTTAAATTCGTTAAGGCAAATAATTTGTGTATTAATTGCTTGAGTGGAGGACATCGCGTGTCCGCGTGTGGATCCAATTCCTTGTGTAAAAAATGCAATTCGAAACATCATACTTTGTTGTGTTTCCGGGATGCATCTGCCGCTCGCAATAGTTCGCTCGTATCGTGCGCGCACGCCGCCCCTGGGCAATCAGCGGGGTCCGACGGCGCGTCCATCGCACTCGCTCGCCCGGCTCGAAATGATGACGTCACTCTATGTTCGTTATCAGATAACAACAAAACCAAACTCGTGTCTCGAGGCCCTACTACGATATTACTCGCGACCGCGCGTGTAATTATTGTTGATTCTCGTGGTAAGGAACATAGCGTACGCGCTATGTTAGATAGCGCGTCCCAAAGTAATTTTATTAGTAGTGATTGTTGTCAACGCTTAGGATTTAATATAAATCGAAACTCTTCTTGTTCCGTAGTAAAGGGAATAGGAGGTTCAACAAAACCCGTTCAAGGGTCAGTAAATATTAAGTTTTTCTCGCGCTTTGATCGTAATATTAATTACGAAATGGAATCGCTAGTGGTAGATAAAATTACTGAACGTTTGCCGACTGTCGCAGTCGATATCTCGCGCTTGTCGAACTTTAAAAATCTACCATTGGCCGATGATACTTACTCCGTATCCGGTCCTATTGAAGTATTGATCGGAGCTTCGATTTTCCCGCATCTTCTCTTGTCTCACAAGGTTCAAGGACAACCTTCGCATCATTCGCCGCTCGGTTTAGAAACTGTCCTTGGATACGTGATCGTTGGTGAAGCTCCAGTCCACGTTGGTAGTTACGAAACCGCTTCTTATTGTTGTATCGATCATTCTCTTGACTCAGCCGTCCGTAAATTTTGGGAAATTGAAGACGTGCACGTCCCACCTATACTCAGCCCAGACGATAAAATCTGTGAAGATATATATAGCAGCACGACCTCTCGTGATGATGATGGCCGCTACGTAGTGGCGCTGCCTTTCAAAGGAAATATTCTTTCTCTCGGTGACTCTCGCCAAGTAAGCGAACGGCGATTTTTCTGCTTAGAGAAAAAAATTGCAAGCTTCTCCTAAGTTGAAGGCTGCCTATGATAGTGTTGTGAGGGAATATTTAGATAAAGGCTATATATCTCCTGCATCTACAGACATGCATACATCGGAATCTCAGTCGTATATTATACCGCATCACGGGGTTATTAGAGAGGACAAGGTGACATCTAAACTTCGTGTTGTACTGGACGGTAGTTCCAAGACTAGTACTCAAGTATCGCTGAATGACCTACTATATAGTGGTCAAAACCTTCAAGGTAATTTGTTTGACATAATCGTTAATTTTCGCTTGTTTTCGATCGCACTTTCGGCTGACATTCGTCAAATGTTTCTCAGCATCGGCGTTCGTGAATGCGACCGTCGGTTTCAACGCATTCTATATCGCTTCTCCCCGCAAGAGCCTTTACAGGTTTTTGAGTTTAATCGAGTCGTTTTTGGATTGAAGTCGAGCCCCTATCATGCGCTGCGCACAATCAGACAGCTCGCGACTGATGAGAGTGACTCTTACCCCAAGGCTAGAGAGGTTATTGACTCTGGTCTTTACATGGACGATGTGGTCTATTCTGTCCAAAATGAAGAAGAGGGCATATCTACTGCTTCCGAAATGATAGGCCTTATGAAATCTGGTCAGTTTGAACTCGTAAAATGGACGAGTAATTCGCAGTCGGTTGTAGATTCGATACCACCATCGCATCGACTTTCATCGGTTAAGGAATTCGATGAATCTGAACAACATAAGATACTCGGCTTATGTTGGTCACCCGCAACAGACCAGTTTAGTCTTAAAATTAATACGCCCGCTCAAACTTGTACGAAACGCACCATATTATCATGTGTCGCGAAAATATGGGATGTAATGGGATTTGTCGCACCTGTTGTCTTATACGCGAAGCTGATAATAAAGCAGCTTTGGTTATGCGAATGTGATTGGGATGACACACCTCCCGACGACATAGTTCGCGTATGGTCACGCTTTAGAGAAGAGCTTTCTTGTCTCTCCGAGATTAAAATTCCTCGCTATGTGGGAATCACCGCTGATAGTGTCGTTACAGTTCTCGGATTCGCAGACGCTAGTGAGAAGGCGTACGGGGCAGTGGTCTACTTCCACGTTCAAAACGATGATAGGAATACCTTAAGTCTTATTAGTGCGAAGTCAAGGGTTTCCCCTCGTAAAGTCGTTTCACTTGCTCGTCTTGAACTTTGCGCTATACTCGTTCTTGCTCAGCTAATGAAGAGCATAATCGACGCTTGCAAAAATCGTTTCGTAATTCGAAACATATTTGCGTTTTCGGATTCGACCGTTGCTCTTTGTTGGGCGCATTCGTCACCGCATCGGTGGGATACCTTTGTGGCCAACAGAGTGGCGAAGATACAAAATGATTTGTCACCAAAACATTTGTATCACATATCCGGTACGGATAATCCAGCAGATTGTCTGTCCCGTGGCCTAACTCCTTCGCAAATCATTGACCATCCGCTTTGGTTCGATGGCCCGCCTTGGGCTCGCTCAGACATTTCGCAGTGGCCTGTCGTTGCCTTCAATCCTTCCACAGTGACAGAAGTGTTTGAAGAAAAGAAACACTCGCTAGTAACATGTGCGCCGCCTGTAGAATCTGTCATAATTTCGTTAGCTAATCGCTTATCGTCGTGGTCGAAACTATTGCGTTGTGTAGTTTACATTTGTAGATTTGCAAAACTCTTACCGCCGCGTGATCGTATATCGTCTTCGGATCTTGACTTCGCAGAAGTACTGATTCTTCGCGAAATTCAACGCTTGCATTTCGCTGTTGAGATTTCTAAGCTACAAGCTGGTCAGGCTTGTAGTCGCTCCATTCAACACCTCAAACCTTTCCTTGAGGATGGTTTGATTAGAGTTGGTGGTCGTTTGAATAATTCAAACTTGAATTATTGCCAAAAACATCCTGTCATGCTTCCGCGAAAGCACCACATTCTGGATTTGCTTGTGGATTACCATCACAAGGTACATTGTCATGCAGGTCCAGACTTGTTAATGTCGCTCTTACGTCAGAAGTATTGGATACTTTCGGCACGTAATTTAATTAGAAATAGAGTTCATAAATGTCTCGCTTGCTTTCGTCTTCGACCTAACCCGTCTTTTCCTGAGATGGCGGATCACCGCTCATGTCGTGTCGTACAATCCGCGAAGCCCTTCGTTCATACGGGTACAGATTATGCTGGCCCTTTCAAGGTCACTACGAGTCGCGGCCGTGGCATTAGATCAACAAAGGCATACGTGTGCCTTTTCGTTTGTATGACAACTCGTGCAGTGCACATCGAGCTAGCTGGTGACTTGAGTACCGCAAGCTTTATGGGAGCTTTTAAGCGGTTTTTGTCGCGCCGTGGTCCAGTAGCTAGAGTTTACTCGGATAATGGTAGTAATTATATCGGTGCTAAGCGCATGCTTTCAGAACTCCATGAATATTTGATTTCAAAACATCACAACACAGAATTTGGTCATGTATTAGCTGAAAACCGCATAGATTGGTCGCTTAACGCCCCAGCTGCTAGTCATTTTGGCGGAAATTGGGAAGCAAACATCAAGAGTCTAAAGAATCATTTATACCGCGTGATAGGTGAACAAATTCTGTCATTTGAAGAGCTCAATACTGTGCTCGCTCAAATCGAATCGGTTATGAATACTAGACCTCTTTGTAGAACGCTCTCTAATGATCCTTCGGAACCGCTCGCATTGACTCCAGCACATTTTCTGAATCTTACGCCGCTGAAGTGCTTACCAGCCGTAGAAATCGATGATAATTTGCACAATCTTTCGCGTCACGATTTGCTCAATAAACTAGTTCAATCATTCTGGAAGCGCTGGAGAACTGACTACCTACATACTCTACAGTCGCGTCAAAAATGGAATACACCAGTTAACCCAATCGCGGTCGGGACTGTTGTTATCCTCATAACTGAAAACTCACCTCCTCTTCACTGGCCTTTGGGTATTGTAGAGGAAGTTTTTCCCGGTTCGAACGGAGTGACACGAATAGTACGTGTTAGGACTGCGACTGGATCTTACTTACGTCCGGTTGTACGTCTCTGCCCTATACCTGATCAATAGTTCAGAGAGCTTTAGTTTAGGTTAGGGGATTAGCTTAGGTTTTTGCTAGATTAGCATTATAGTCGATATTTTAGCATACAGTTTTTGTTAGATTAGCATTATAGTCGATATTTTAGCATACATAATAGGACACATTTTGAAGGCGTTCCTTCAAGTCCGGGGGAATGGTTGCGCTGATTCAATGTTAAGTTTCTTAGTAAAACGTAACGTCTTAGTTGCTGCAATTATTTCCCTATACCTCTATCCCACTCCTGCACATACCTATCTGCATATGTGCAACGGAGACCGCTACATGCGCCCTCCGACAGTAGCGTACCCTAACGCGAGTGGGCCAAACTAGATCGCGCTAGAAAATTTCGCATGGCCGACCGACCTCCGCTTTCGTCGTTGAATTTAGAACTTTGTGTGTGAAATTGTGGTGTATTTGGATGCCCCCGCATTTGGAAGGACTCTTAAAGGACCAGCACTATTGGACTATTAAGGTATTGTGCTCCTTTCCTATTTGGAACTGTGTTTTTTCTCTCCGAATTCCTACGCAGTTCTATCGCATCATCCTTTCATTGCAGCAACTTACTTTTGATTTCGTTTTCGCAAAAATTCGCTTTTCCCGCGCCTACAGGTTGCCAATTTGGGAGTTTTAATTCCCTAATTTTTTATATAAAAAAAGAAATAATATTACGTAACGTGTTGTAAGAAAGACCCCCTCTCGCCTCTGTAACGCATCGTAACGTTTTACGAGACCCTCCCGCCCCTCCAAATTGCGTTACGTAATACTTGAACGCTCCCTAAAGTGGTGGCAACTTTACCAGAAGCTTCTATGGAGTTTTGGAAACAACACGAAAAGAAACGTTTCCCCATCATTATACCACTTTCCCACACTCACGCCTGTAATCCAGCACTTAACGAATAAAATGCCACCAATTTTATGCACTAACACTGTTAAAATAATACAAGTTTTGGAAAATAATACAATGGGGTGACGCGATCTTTTTTGTTTTCCTCCAAAACTCCCATTTCTGAACTTTCTTTTAATGTTTTTTTACTATTCACACAGCGTCATCTAGTTGAAAGCTAAGCAAAGCTTGACTATGGAAACCAGACGAAACTTGATTACAATGGATAGAAACACAAATCTGTATCGATTTGATAGTTTCAATGCGTAGTTTATGTACATAGTTTCTATGGAAATTTACGAATTAGAAAATTAATTTCTCCTGTTACATTGTAATCGAAGTTTCGTGATCACCTCCCTGATATGAATGTTTGTATACTTTTTATTTGTAAATACATAAATATGGCGGCGGCAACGTCCAGTTATAAACTCTATGCGCGGCGGGCAGTATTGTAATTTACCCTGTCGTAGCATTTAATTTTTTTACAGTGGCAACACCGGTATCTGTCATCGCTCCCCCACCCATCTATAAAAAGGGAACGCTCGGTGTACTACGGATCATTCTTGCTCCGGACACGGCCCGGTGTGTATGCTAAAGGCCTATATTTCTATAGTTATATAGGTTGCAACCTACGCACAACCCGTTTTGCCTATAAATACTTATTCTTATGCAATGTAACAACCGGTCACAGAACAAACACATATGCCCATCACACAAATGTTTGTAATGGGTAGGAATCGAACCCACAACCTACAGTTCAGAAGGCAAAGGCACAACTAAGCTATGAGGTAAATAAAAAACCTGTATGTCACCATTTCACAATTAAACAACTGAACAAATTTAATTATTAATGTCACCTAACGATTCTGGACCTTAACTACGATTCCCTGTGTCTAGGGACCCAGGAACTACGAGGACGACAAAACCCAGACATAGAACAAGTAAACAACAAAAAGCGCAAATACTTGTTCTGGGCCTGAGTGTTGTGGGACCATGGTCCTCGTAGTTCCTGGGTCCCTAGACACAGGGAATCCTAGTTAGGGTCCAGGATCTATGTATGTGATCGTTGGATTAAAAAAATATCACAAGGTACTAAAAATACTGACTTTTCTCTGGATTTCCTCTCCTCTCTTATCCGTTGTTGTTCTAAGATCTGATTCTTCAATTCTTGTTGGTAGAACTGACGGCGCGCCGCCGCTTCCTGAAGAATGAATAAAATTGAATGAATTAATTTATTCGGGTAAATATTTACTGTCTACTAGTTGCGCCCCGCGGTTTCACCCGCGGATAGAAAGTATTTTAATTATTTGCTCATCCCACGGGAAAATCTCACTTTTCCGGGATAAAATGAAGCCTATATGTTAATCCTGTGTATAAGCTATCTTGGTACCGAATTTCATCTAAATCCATTCAGCCGTTTGAGCGTGAAGGAGTAACAAACATACACACATACATAAAAACTTTCGCCTTTATAATATTAGTGTGATAATTATAGATCATAGCGAATAGTATTCATAAATATAAAAAGTGTTCTTGCTTCAACGCAATAAAGCGCATTTTAGCTTGTATAACGTTACAAGCTTACTATAGGTGCTTACCCTACGCACATTGTTTTTTTTTTATGTTAAGGAATGACGTGACGAGCTAGCCGTTCCCTGATGTTAAACGACACGGCTGGCCATATCAGCTGCAGTGTCACTCGGAACTCTAAAGTATAAAGGTTCGCGTGACACTGCACTGCGCACGTCATCCAGAGACATCAGCACAATCTAGTAATAAGATTACTAAACTGTGAGATCAGATCATAGTCTCATTTGCCCAGTAATTTCACTAGCCACAGTGCCCTTCAAACCGGAACACAGCAGTGCTTGCATTGTAACTTATTTATAAGCTATCTTGTTTTGTATTTTGTTGTTTTTGTATGTTTTATCCCTTCCGCATTTCGTTCAGCGCTAAACTTTGGTGCCGCTACCTATACCTACCTAGACGAACTTTGCGGAAAAGTCTTACGACCTAGTAGAAAAATGCAATGAAATCAAAACTGAATTCAAATTTCAAAATTCAAATTTATTTATTGTTTCAAAATACATTACACATAAAATAAGTTACAATCCTGCCCTCTGCTTTAGTATACACTGTCTTGCAGGGGGGCGGTGTCTTCCCTTATGGTACAAATAATTTGAATAAAAAATTGAAACAGTAAAAAGTAATAGTTTAAAAGCTAAGTAAATAAATAAAATATACATATATGACGGCGGCAACGTCCAGTTATAAACTCTATGCGCAGCGGGCAGTACCGTAATTTACCCTGTGGCAGCATTTAAATTTATTACAGTGGCAACACTGGCATTGTCATCGCTTCCCCACCCATCTGGCTATATAAAGAGATCGCTCGGTGTACTACGATCATTCATGTTCCAGACCCGGCGCGGTGCGGACATGCTGAAGGCCTATAGTTATATAGGCTGCAACCTACGCAGAACCAGTTTCTGCCCACATATATATTAGTATAATGTGTTATTATATATATATTTAAAAGAAATACATATGGTGTCTGCATGTATAGATGTCGAGTCGTGCGTGTCGTGTGTAATGTATAGTTTCGTCAATATTCGTGGACCAATGCGAGCTGCACGCTGTAATAATACACCGTTACCTTCTCAGCCTGCAAGTTCCTCATTTGTATAGCGTCGGCGTCGAATATGGACGGCATGTAGGAATGTCGCAAATCTGACACTAACTTGTCCCGGTTACTTCGCCGGACTGTTGACGTCCGCTCTGGAATAATGAATAAATAATGATAACGAGTTTTGGAGGAAAACGAAAAAGATTGCGTCACCGCATTGTATTATTCTCCAAAACTTGTGTTATTTTCAGTGTTAGTGCATAAAATTGGTGGCGTTTTATTCGTTAATAGCTGGATTACAGACATGTGGGAAAGTGTTATAATGATGGTGAAACGTTTCTTTTCGTGTTATTTTCATAACTACATAGAAAGCTTCTGGTAAAGTTGCCACCACTTTACAAAGAGTATGACTTGATGACTTGGACTGTGACTTGACACTTAATATATATAATATTAATTAACTTGAGAAATTATTAATTAATTGACACTGGCTAAATACACAAAAGCGTGGAGCCAAAATAATAAATAATAATAATTTGTATAGATTTACAACATTTTTTTTTTCTTTTTGCCGCAGAGTTATAATTTTTGTTACTGGTACAAATATTACTTATAAAATATAATAAACAATTTGAGACTTTAAAAAATTGCTGTGCAGTGCAGTGCAGCTAATGGCATAAAACTGTGTTACAGAGCTAGTAATAAAACTGTGTTACAGATGTCATTGCCCTCCGTATTTTGAAGATATTGTAATAAAATAAATAAATATTTGTGGACATTTCACACATCGCCATCTAGCCCCAAACTAAGCAAAGCTTGTACTATGGGAACCAGATAACTGATACAATACTTAGATACTTTTTATTTGTAAATACATACATAGAATACAATATAGCACCCAAACACAGAACAAACATCGATGTTCATCACACAAATGTTTGTCCTGGGTGGGAACCGAACCCACAACCTGCAGTTCAGAAGGCAGGGATACTACCAACTGAGCTAACGGGCCTTATATTTTGTAATAGAATAGCTATAATATTAATAACAGCTGATGGTCTTTCACCAAATAAATAAATAAAAGCAAAATCACCATCAAAGTCCCCATAGCTTCGTCTCCTCTCACAAGTGTCCCATTTCTGGTCCCACCGGTCTGGGGGCCCCTGGGGCCCCAGAGGTCCCGTGGGCCCCGAAGGCACGGTGCGCGGAGATAACTCTCGTTCCGCTTGTGTTAATTTAGACGGGGATACCTGAAAACAGACATAAAAGCTTTTTTAACTGATATAGGCTTGCGTTTGACCACTATCGTAATGTACGGTAATAGAGCAAGGTCCGCGACGGCCAGACCTTCGTTATTTTATAAAAGCTGAAAGTTTCTCTGTGTATGTCTCCAACACAGGTAAGACCCGTGACGATAGAGTTTCGATTGTGGTTAATTATAATAATAATAATAACGCTCACATACATAGATCCTGGACCCTAACTAGGATTCCCTGTGTCTAGGAACTAAAAGGACCAGGGTCCCACAACACCCAGACTCAGAACAAGTATTTGCGCTTTTTTTCTGTGCATAAACACTTGTCCTACCGCGGGAAACGAACCTGCTGCCTCCGGGTTATGAGCCAACCTGCTCAACCACCACACCACAGAGGCTGTCAATAACTCAACAATTAATTAATTATAGGAAGAGTTTTGGCGGGAATGCGAAAAAGATTGCGTCACCGCATTGTATTATTTTCCAAAACTTGTGTTATTTTCAGTGTTAGTGCATAAAATTGGTGGCATTCTATTCGTTAAGTGCTGGATTACAGTCGTGAGTGTGGGAATATGGTATAATGATGGTGAAACGTTTCTTTTCGTGTTGTTTCCAAAACTCCATAGAAGCTTCTGGTAAAGTTGCCACCACTTTACTAGGAGTATGACTTTGACTAGACTATGACTTGACTTGATGACTTCGACTGTGACTTGACACATATTTGCGTGAAATATCATTAACTTGATAAATTATTAATTACTTGACACTGGCTAAATACACAATAGTGTGGAGCCAAAACATAAAAACAAAATTATGGTAAGTAACTTATGCCCATATGTACTAAAATTGATTAAAATACAACTTAGCTAAGCAACACTTTCCCACGGGTGTGTACATTGGTTAAATTCGTTCGAGCGCTCATTGGTTGCCTGTTGATCATCGGGTGTCTCAACCATGAATGAGCTAGCCTTGTGTAGTTCGCGAACGACCTAGTTCAAAAGAGCGCTCCTTTGTGCAAACTACGCGAACTAGGTATCGGTTGCGTCTGATTTTAGTTCGTTCGTTCTTTGACCGACCGACTTGCGGCGAGCGGCGAGAGAGGCGCGAGTCGCGAGCGGGAGAGAGAGCGATGATCATACATATTATTCTAACTTACACTAACGCACTAAATTAAATAAATATGGAAATGTACATAGTTAGTAGTAACAGAAGCTATAACAATTTATAAACAAAACAGAGCATAGTAGTAGATATAAGTATAGCTCTTCCTTCAGCTCTTTGGCTGCTGCGAACTAAATAGGTCGCTCTTGCGGGACTAGGCAAGAGATCGCCGAGAGTAATCGTCTTCCCCGCTCTCGGTCCAGCCGCGAACTAGTGAACTAGAAGAACGACCTAGTCCACCAACGACCTACGAACTAAAAGGAGCGCTCCCTGTAGCGAACTAAAATGCGCAAGGCTAGAATGAGCGTACAGTATTTGACATGTTGACTTGACTTGATTATGACAACCGTATGAAAAACCGGGGGCTAGAGAAATAAGTGCGATCTTAGGAGCTATGAAAGTACTTCTGGGCGATCACGAAACTCGATTTCAATCAAGGAACACAAATTTGTATGGCTTTGACATATTGAATACGCAGTTTATATGCATAGTTAGTATGGAAATTTATCCCGTTGCATTGCAATCAAGTTTTGTGATCACCCCCAGGTCATTATAATACCAATGAGTAAGCACGTAAGTAAAACAAGGCACGGTGATATTGTACTATTAATTTATTATTAAGGTTTAAATTTAAAGCGAAACGCTGTTTATGTAGTGAAAATAAAAGAAAAACCATAATGAAGTTTTTTTTTGTATTGTTTGATAGGCTCGCGTTTGACCACTATCGCACCTGATGGTAATTGAAGGGGTGAGAATAAAAAGGATTTAACTGATTTTTTTGACCAAATGACTTATGGGTATCGTTGGATTCAGCGTGAAATTATCTTCAATAATACATTGTCAAAATACCGAAATGAGGCTTAAATCTCGAGATTTTGAGTCTAAAAATGGTTTATCCGTCATAGGAATACAGTACGCTTAGCATAAAAACATTACTTTATTTCTTTTTAAAAGATAATAATATTATATTACATTTTTACAGTAATTGTATGAATGAGTACTATATTTGGTAATTTTAAATAGAAATAAAACATTTTCAAGCAACTGAAACTTACATAAACCTTTTCTATTACCTTATAAGCACTCTACATAAAAATGACGCCGTTGACGTTTAAAGTCAATTTTCTCGGAACTGTCAATTTGTCAGTTAAATCCTTTTTATTCTCAACCCTTCAATTGACGATGCGGTCTAGGATGTAACACGCTAAGTAAGCAGTGCATCCTTATTTCATTCACGCCTAACATTATAACTCTTCAGGAAAACAGGAAATAATAATTTTGGGCACGGTAATAGTGGTGACTGAAAATTATAAAATACTAGCGGCCCGTCCCGGCTTCGCTAGGGTGGACGTTTATTTTTGAAACATTTTATAATATACGAAAAACAATGTATCACGCACCGGCGCCATCTACTTAAAATGTTGGTTTGTCCTGAAATTTTCCTGAATTTTCTTTGCTATAAACCTCACGGAGCCCGAGACCTTTCCAACGAATGCAAAACCGTGGAAATCGGTTCGTGCGTTCTGGAGTTATAGCGTCAGGAAGGAAAACCCGACTTATTTTTATATAGTAGAAAAAATAACCATACCTGATAAAATTCAATATCATCGGTCTGCACCGCCACAGATAATGGACTGGTGACGCAATCTACTTGCACGCCCGTGTCCACTTTACTAAAAAAAAAAAAAAAAAATACACACATAAACGTCAAAGATCAAAGGGTACCTTGTGCGATTTTCAACCCTAATAGTAGGGTTGAAATTCGCACAAGCTACCGTTTGGTGCCGCTCGCGATTCTAACCATAGGGTTCATAGGGTTCATAGGCACCAAACTAATTTATGAGGAAGAAATCGTGAAAAATCGGCACGTTCAAGAATCTTAACTCATCGTGAAAAAATCGGAATGTTCAAGAATCACCAAAGTTGAGGAAACTAACCATACCTGATCACGAAACTTTGATTGCAACGCAACAAGAAAAAAATCTTTTATAATTTGGAAATTTCCATAGTAACTAATGCACATAGGGCTTTTGGCGGGAAAACGAAAAAGATCGCATTGTATTGTTTTCCAAAGCTTTCCAAAAATTGGTGGTATTTTATTCGTTAAGTGCTGAATTACAGGCGTGAGTGTGGGAAAGTGGTATAATAATGGTGAAACGTTCCTTTTCGTGTTGTTTCCAAAACTCCATAGAAGCTTCTGGTAAAGTTGCCACCACTTTACTAGGAGTATGACTTGACTAGACTAGACTAGGACTTAACTTGATGACTTGGACTGTGACTTGACTTGACACATAATATGATATTAATTAACTTGAGATATTATCAATAACTTGACACTGGCTAAATACACAATAGAGTGAAGCCAAAAACAAACAAAAAAAAAGCACATGACGGCGGCTACGGCCAGTAATAAACTCTATGCGCAGCGGGCAGTACCGTAATTTACCCTGTGGCAGCATTTAAATTTATTACAGTGGCAACACCGGCAACTGTCGTCGCTGCCCCACCCATCTGGCTATATAAAGGGACCGCTCGGTGTACTACGATCATTCTTGTTCCAGACGGCGCGGTGTGGACATACTGAAGGCCTATAGTTATATAGGTTGCAACCTACCCACAACCCCTTCTGCCCACACACATAAACTACTATTGTATTGAAACTGTCAAATCCATACCAATTCGTGTTTCTATTGGCTGCAATCAAGTAACGTGATCTCAGCCGAGCTGGTGTGGATAATCGGATTCCACCCTCTCTCTATGAGAAAGAAATACCGTATATCAGGAGTGGGAACGTAATGATGATGCATACACTCACGTGGTTTGCACTAACGCACTGCTAATAGGCACGCTGCTGACGCTGGCTCGGCGTCTTTCGGGAGTGTATCTGTCTCGCTCCAACAGCAGCTGTCTCTCTCGCTCCTCCCGCTGTTTCTCTTTCTCTTCTCTTTCGCGTTGTTCACGCTCTGCTTGTTCTTTGGCCTCTTGCTTCTTTTTGGCTTGCTGAAAGTTTAAAATATCCAAGGTTTTTGTCAAACTTCCGACAATACACCTTCTCCTGTCTCTCCACTTAGATAACACCTTCTGCAGTCAGTCCCTACTTAGGTAACATCTTCTGCGGTCAGTCCCTACTTAGGTAACATCTTCTGCAGTCAGTCCCTACTTAGGTAACATCTTCTGCAGTCAGTCCCTACTTGGTAACATCTGCAGTCTGTCCCCACTTATATAACATCTTCTGCAGTCCTTCCCCATACGTCTTCTGCAGTTTGTCCCATTTAAATCAGTCAGTCCCCACTTAGATAACATCATCTGCAGTCAGTTTCTACTTAGATAACGTCACCTGCAGTCAGTCCCCACTTAGATAACATCTTCTTCAGTCAGTCCCCACTTAAATAACCCCTGCAGTCAGTCTTCACTTAGATAATACCTTTTGCAGTCAGTCCCCACTTAGATAACAGCTTCTGCGGTCTGTCCCCACTTAGATAACCGCTTCTGCAGTCTGTCCCCACATAGATAACATCTTCTACAGTCTGTCCCCACTTAGATAACACTTTCTGCAATCTGTCCCCACTTAGATAGCATCTTCTGCAGTCACTCCCCACTTAGATAACATCTGCAGTCAGTCCCCACTTAGATAACAGCTTCTGCAGTCTGTCCTCACATAGATAACATCTTATACAGTCTGTCCCCACTTAGATAACACTTTCTGCAATCTGTCCCCACTTAGATAGCATCTTCTGCAGTCACTCCCGACTTAGACAACACCTGCAGTCAGTCTCCACTTAGATAACACCTGCATTCAGTACTAACCTAGGTAGCACCAAACACAGTTTCTCTACTTCTACCCTACACCACCACCAAACTTGGTTAAGTTCGTGGTATCTCGTCGCCTAACTCGCATCCATTCACCCACTCACCTGGTCCAGATAGTGCCGGTACTGCGCCTGCCGGCCCCGGCGCAGGGCGTCCCGGCGCCGCCCGTACTCGCCGAGCCCGAGCAGCGCGTGCCCGGCGGCGGGCCGCTCGGCGCGCGCCAGCGGGTTGTTGGGGGAATACTCGCCGGCTTTTAGCATTGCCGGAATACCGATGTAACGCTAAAAAATGATGCAACCTTCATCATTGCACAGTTGGCAATGTTATCAGGATTTGAAATGGTCGTATATGTAAGTAATTAATAATATTATAATATGTGTGGACATCTCATACAACGCCATCTAGTCCCAAATTAAGCTTGTGTATTGTGGGAACCAGGTAACACAGTACTATTTATTGTTTTTTTTTTTTTTTTTTTTTTTTTTTTACTTCAAACTTGACTAGCATTTGACCGCGCTCTCACCTGATGGGAAGTGACGATGCGATCGAAGGTGTAGCATGCAAGCCGAGTAAATACCTATTCACTCTTCTCTTGAACACGCCCGGGTCATATTTCATATATAATAGGTCTTTACCTATGAAATTGCCGTATTGCAGTACAGACTTTTTCAAACAAAAAAAAGTTTTGATTTTCTATGAATTCTAAATTCAAATTAATTTTGTTTTAAAAATATGACATTCTATTTACAATATAAGTCTTTTGTTTATTGATTAGCGTTGTATTTTCATTACATTTCAACATTTTTCCTCATAATGGATACTTTGAAATTTCGTGTAATTATGGAATATGAGTTCCGTCGAGGCACCAACGCGGCACAAACGACACGTAACATCAACGACATTTACGGAGAGAACTGAACAAATGAACGTACAACCCGTTATTGGTTTGCTCGGTTCCGTTCTGGGAATTTTGACTTGAAAAATGAACCTCGTGGTCGTCCGGAAACTTTGGTCAACAATGATGAATTAAAGGCGATTGTGGAAGCTGATGAATCTCAATCTACAGCTGAGCTGGCAGCAGCTTTTGATGTTAGCATCAAAACAATATTGGTCCATTTGCGACAGATTGGCAAGATAAAAAAGCTTGATAGATGGGTGCCCCACGAACTTAACGATCGCCAGCGCAACGTACGCGTCGAGACTTGCCTTGCGCTGCTTAACAGGCACAGAAATGAAGGAATTTTGAACCGAATTGTTACGTGCGACGAAAAATGGATTCTTTTTGACAATCGAAAGCGCTCAGCAAGTTGGTTAGATCCTGCTTCGGTACCAAAGCAATGTGCAAAACGAAAAATGACCCCTAGAAAGGTGATGGTCACAGTTTGGTGGTCTAGTGCTGGTGTGATTCATCATAGCTTTTTACAAAACGGCGAGAGCATTACTGCAGATGTGTACATTGAATAACTGACCACAATGATGGCGAAACTCGCACGTCTGCAACCAGCTTTGGTCAATCGGTCGTCTCCACTGCTACTTCACGACAACGCGCGACCCCATACTGCACAACAGACCGTCTCTAAGCTGCATGAGTTGGGTTTGGAAGCTCTCCCTCATCCGTCATACTCACCAGATCTTGCGCCTGCCGACTATTACTTTTTCCAAAATTTAGACAACTTTTTAGCGGGAAAAAAATTCAATTCCCGAGAGGCAGTACAAAACGCCTTTGAAGAGTTTGTTGTCTCCCGTTCTGCTGATTTTTTCAAGAAGGGCATCCATAAACTGCCACAGCGTTGGCAAAGATGCATTGATTGCAGGGGTGATTACTTTGAATAAAAGAAATAAATAAGTTCGAAAAAAAATACTTTAACTTTTTTCAAACAAAACGGCAATTTCATAGGTAAAGACCTAATATATTTGTTTAATACATAAATAGAATACAATATAATACCCAGGCACAGAACAAACATCGATGTTAATCACACAAATGTTTATCCTGGGTGGGGATAGAACCCACAACCTGCAGGTTGTTGCAGATGGCAGGGTTACTACCAACTGAGCTGTCGGGCCATATAATAGATCATAATCGATCCACTTAACAAAATAGAGGCATCCAATGGTCATCAATTATAAAAAAACCTATCGATTAACTTCAGTGGCATAATACTGACTACAGTTTTATCGACGAGTGACCAGATTAAACACAATCGTAAGATATGGCAACATATCGTCTTCAGAATATACAAAGGTTAGCCCGCACATTTTTATGCCAAGCATGGGAAATACAAGCCTAAAGGTTACTCATTCTTCAATATTGATTACTTACAGGGTATTTCTATTACTTTTCATGTCCCTAACGGACATCAAAAAACTAATTAAAAACATCGATTACCATCAAGCTTCATGTTTATGACCAGCGAGAATCGATAATGCGACGGCACGTGGTCACACATCTGTTGAAATTAGTTTTATTTATTTATACATGTGCTCGATACCGTATCTTTATTGAACTCTACGTAGATTTTTTTTGTGTGATTTGGCACCACACTTTGGTGTATTTAGCCAGTGTCAAGTAATTGATAATTTATCAAGTTAATGATATTTCACGCAAATATGTGTCAGGTCACAGTCGAAGTCATTAGGTCAAGTCATAGTCTAGTCTAGTCAAGTCATACTCTAGGTAAAGTGGTGGCAACTTTATCAGAAGTTTCTATGGAGTTTTGAAAAAAACACGAAAAAAAGCGTTTCACCATCAATGATGGTACCACTTTCCCACACTCATGCCTGTAATCCAGCACTTAACGAATAAAATGCAACCAATTTTATGCACTAACACTGAAAACAACACAGGTTTTGGAAAACAATACAATGCGGCAATTGTGAATCAAAGTATGTAAATACTTATTCCGTATACGGGTGTACCATGGTCTTCGTAGTTCCTGGGTCCCTAGTTAAGGTCCAGAACTTATGTGATAGTTGGGAGAAGGAAAAAATCGGGATGCTGGTTACTTGTGGCCAAAAACCTACCTTGTTCTGATACACGTAAAATTTGTTAATTTCAATAGGTCCGCTTAAACTGTCTTCAAGTCGCCACAGCACTACATATCGTGACTATCGCTCGTTAATCACTCACAAACGACGAACAACTCAATTAAGACACAACTATTATTCGCATATTTTCCAAGCAGAGAAAACATGTACCTACACACAGAGTGAGTTAGCGAGGTTCTGTACGATATTACATCTTTCGTTGGTTCATTCCACCATCCTGATCCAGTGCCATTGAGTTTTCGTTAGAAGTTGGTACATTTTCTGGTGTATAAAGTTCTTTTATTCACAACAGTACTGTTTGGAACGGAATAAATAACTCTAACCACTTATATGCGGTTGTATAACTAATTAACATTAAATAGCAAAGTCAGACTCCCATTTTTTTATTATTATAGAATGTTGTGATGAGCTAGTCGTTCACCTGATGTTAAGCGACACGACCGCCCATAACAGAACAGTGTCACTCGGAACTTAAAAATATAAAGTTTCACGTGACACTGCACTGCGCACATCATCTTGAGACATTAGCACAATCTGGTAATACGATTACTTACTCGACTGTGAGATCAAATCGTAAAGTCTCATTTGCCCAGTAATTTTACTAGCTACAGTGCCCTTCAAACCGGAACATAGTAGTGCTTTCACACTACAGCTTAGCAGCAGAATAACTGGCAAAGCGGTGGTACCTACCTGGACGAACAAAGTCCTACCACCTAGTACATAATTCAAGTTTAAAGGCTAACTAAATGGATCATTTCATAGAATCATCTCTTTTATCACCACAAACTACCTGTTATATATGTTTCCTTCCATTAAAGAGTATATTTTGTCTGCCTAATCTTTTTTTTTTTTTTTTTTTTTTTTTATGTTAAGGAATGACGTGACGAGCTAGCCGTTCGCCTGGTGTTAAACGACACGGCTGCCCATATCAGCTGCAGTGTCACTCGGAACTCTAAAGTATAGAGGTTCGCGTGACACTGCACTGCGCACGTCATCCAGAGACATCAGCACAATCTAGTAATAAGATTACTAAACTGTGAGATCAGATCATAAAGTCTCATTTGCCCAGTAATTTCACTAGCTACAGTGCCCTTCAAACCGGAACACAGCAGTGCTTGCGCACTACTGCTTGGCGGCAGAATAACTGGCAAAGCGGTGGTACCTACCTAGACGAACTTTGCAGTAAAGTCCTACCACCTAGTCAAATCTACTTATAGCCTGAGGATTTGTCGTAACCTTGTCAGGGAGGCACTAAAACTTCAGCTTAAAAGATTTACTGAAGACCTTTAGGATTTGGACAAACATTCTGAATCCTCAGAAAACACTGAAGGATCCCTATACTTCACGCGACGTGAATGTTTATTTGTACAATTTGTAGGAATGTCGTAGGACGGCGTTTAGTGAAACAAATGATCGATTGAGTTGTTCACGATCGCGTTTTAATAACTGTTTAACGGATAAGTAAGCAGGTTAATTGATTTATAATTGAGAGCGAAACTAATGGTTAATTAGTAGGTAGAGGCACTGTACGGTTCAATAGTACAGGTAGTAGGTAGTATTGAGGAAATACAGGGTTATGTATGAACTGTAAACCCCATCTCTTCCCGTGGTGGGTTTCACACAACGTTCACTCATCATCTTAATTAGAATGGCTAAGGAATGGAATGCCCTGCCAGCGTCTGTTTTTCCGGCGAAATATAATCCGGGCGTGTTCAAGAGAAGCATGGCTTGGCTAGCATGCAACACCTTCAATCACATCGTCACTTCCCATCAGGTGAGAGCGTGGTCAAATGCTAGACAAGTTTGAAGTAAAAAAAAATAAGGCATGTAGTCCCAAACTAAGCAAAGCTTGTACTATGGAAACCAAATAACTGATACTTATATACTTTTTATTGACAAATACATACATAGAACACAATATAACACCCAGACACAGAACAAACACCTGTGTTCATCACACATATTTTTGTCCGAGGTGGGAACAGAACCCAGAACCTACCGTTCAGAAGGCAGAGCTACAAACTGAGCTATTACTCCAGTCAATTAATCTACTGCAATCGCCAATACAATTTCCAATGGTGATTATAGTCAATATAATGTCCCTAGACCTATGTTCCAGCAGTCGGACGACTTGTGGCCTTAATGGGATTTTTATTACCTACTTTCATACCCCAACGCTTGTATAGATATCGCCGTGTTTGATAACGTATGATCGATATAGTCAAGTTTCAATATCACCACTGGATTGGAGAGTAAACCCTTCATGAAGTACCAACTTTTTTTTAAAGCGCGAGGTGTTTTGTCATATTTGCATATAGTTATCATCAGTAACTAAAAATATTATGGAATTTAAATGAATTCTTCCTTATTTTAAAAATTAAATTGCGGAATCTCAGTATATAAATTTTAAGAAGTCTTTTTATTCTCCTGAATACCTACTCCAGAGAAGCAAACCGTCTTCGTTCTTCTAGTCGAGGCTGGTGTCTGTTGTTTATATCATTCTGCAGGGCTAGCATGACCAATAAAAAATTACATTATCTCTTCTCCCGATAAACGCAAGAAAAGTTTATGAAGTGATCCACGTGATTGTTCATCGGTCAAACGCTTTCTCGATAGAAGAGACATGTCAAATTTTATTGGTCATACTAGCCCTGCTGGCTGCTGGTCTAAGCTCGGAGAGTGTTTCCTCAATAACAAGTCAATCGGTTATTGATTTAACATAAGTAGATTTTAGTTTAGATTTGATTGAAAATAAAACCTAAACCACATTGCTCCATAACAATGCTCTTACAATAGTAGAAGTAGTAGGTCCTAATAAATACACTCTATAGTTCAAGGATTAAAGAGACCTTCAAATTTCGGCACTACAACATAATTAAGAAACACCACACGCACACTGCACTGTTTCAAATGTTTTTCTTATCGGAACAATATACCTGAGTCCTTGAAAGTAAATCTACGAGTGACTACACTGTGGCAAAGTTATTCGCGTACTGAAGCCGCAAGGGAAAACTTAACGCGAGCACGCGACGTCAACCCATTTCGTTATTAGTCCGACAAGAGAGTATTTTGGCACATGTTATGCTTAATGAATCTTTGTGTGGAGTTTGTCAATAGCCGGCCCACTGCCAAATGTTATATACAAAGCCTGCATGTATTGAAAGCAAAGCAGAAAATTATTTTATGTTCTTGGCTGAGACTGTTGATATATATACGTTCTTAATTTCATTTGGTCTAGAACCTTCGAAGAGACGCCTAGATGGGAGGTCGGGAACTCAATGCGCAAATGTTTTGACTTCTATAGCACTTTTTCTGTTAAAGCACGTAGCATACATAAATATTACAACCTATAATATGATATCCATGTCCGTTACTATAATACCTGGTTGTTGAGACTTCCACAGTTGTTCTAAGAAAAAAATCTGCTAAGAAAAGGAGTGCTGCGTTTTTTTATAATCTTTACCTTAGTGCCTGCTTTTTAGTGAATTTATTTTCGATAGAGAGTACAATATAATTTCATAGTGTCTTATTTCCTTGTTTCTACTGAATAATAAAATCCAAATCTCACTTTTTAATGTTTGCTATCTAATATCTGTCGTTTTTTGGAAAATTACCGTTTATTTCAAAAGGTATACTTTTATATTATAGATATTTCTTCAAAAAGTTTCAAAAAGCAGTAGTTTAGTAATAGAAATAAAAATAACTGGAAAAATATACAGATGATAATAATTCAACTATAATCCAATTACTCGTTTCTCAGTATGAAATTGCGACGGAAGTCGGTTTACCCCCTTTATTATTAATAATATTTTTTTAACTTTAGAGAGTTTAATTCTTATTATAAACTACACGACTGTAGCCCATCTGTACTAAAGTTTAACAGCTCCTTTGGACTTATGTAGCCAGCTATATAAATAAGTGCAAACAAAGCCCCGGTTTCTCGTACGTTTATCAAACTTGTGTCAAGTCAACATGCCAAATACTGTACGCTCATTGGTTGAGACAGTCGATGATCAACAGGCAACCAATGAGCGTTCAATATTGGGCCTGTTTAGTTGACACGAATATAACCAACGTATACGCGAACCCTGGGGAAAGCGTTGCATAGTTAAGTTGTATTTTAATAAACTAGATTTAAAATTTTTTTTTGACTGGCCCGATAGCTCAGTTGGTAGTAGCCCTGCCTTCTGAATTGTGGGTTGTGGGTTCGATTCCCACTCAGGACAAACATTTGTGTGATGAACATAGGTGTTTGTTCTGTGTCTGGGTGTCATATTGTATTCTATGTATGTATTTACAAACAAAAAAGTATCTAAGTATTGTTTCAGTTATCTGGTTCCCATAGCACAAGCTTTGCTTAGTTTGTGGCAAGAAGGCGTTGTGTGAGATGTCAAAAAAAAAAATTCTAATATTTTTCTTCTTATTTTTACTATTTGGGGCTAGATGGCGTTGTGTGAAATGTTCACAATATTTTTATTTAGTTTAATTTATTTGAGTACTGTTCGGACCTCGTTTCAGTGGGACGATTAAAAAGTTTGTTACATGTATTGTGTCATTGATAAATTGTCATGGAGAAATAAAATATACACTTTTACTAAACGTTTTTAGATGTGATAATTTAATAAATACAAAGGGATTTGAGACCTGAAGCCCGAACAAGTACCATACGAGCATTAGGTACCTAAATCTTATAATATAATAAATATACAATTCCCAATCTTGTTTTATAGCGTCTTTAAAGCTATTTAAACGTCCGTTGCGGATAAACCAACCCAGCCATAATGTGAAGTACCTATCAGTAACTCCCAGAACTCCCTTCCGGTGCTACACCTTATTAATATAGTAAATGCGCCACATCAACTTGTAACACAATACTTGGGAGTGGCCGCACGCAGCACAGGCAGTGGGCCCGGCTTGGGCGGGACCGGAGAAACATTACAGGTATACCATTTAGGAGGGTTTATAGGGTCTGGACAAGCGAGAAATATGATAACCATCGCGCCTTAGTTGCTTTTTGTCACGTCAGGCTTTTGTTTTATTAACTAGAGTGGAACGATTAGGCTGAAAAATGGAAAAGGCCAGATCAGTTCTGCTTGGTGTAGTGGATCACATATTGATTCCCGAAAGTATTTAGGAAAGTCAACCTTCTGCAGTGGTCTCTAATAAGATGGACTTTTTTCGGTTTTTTTTTAGCATATTTAGATGATGTTTTAGTTGTGGGAACTGCGACTAGGAGTCGAGATTCAGGAATGACTTGCGAATATATGACAGAGTAGAAATTCTATAGATTCTAAATTCACACAGTCTACACAACATATACAAACGTAAAGTCCTGACTGGCTGATGCCTGACAGGACTTTACAGTCTTTCTCTATCAATAATCCAAGATTCACGAAGTCAAATAGTTTATTGAAAATATGCTATTTTTAGGACTTTTATACTTACAGAAAATAAGCTTTCTTTATTCAGAAAAGACGTAATTTCATCAGTAAGTAAAACATAAACAACCTTGTATTGAAAGCTCTTTCAAAAATTCAAAAGCGTGTTGCCGGATATTGGCTATGAAAAAAGGCGTCTAAAGCCATTTATATTCATGAATAGTGGCTTCAGAGGCTATTGTTAACCTATTTACTGGATTGTTCGCGTAATGTGCGGATAATAACTGATCCTTTGACTGGGGTGACTTGGATGACATTGAAAGGGGGAGCAACATAAAAGCCTTACGAGACGCCAATACTGTTTAACAATAAAATTAATTAAGCACCCATTTTTACATGAACTTTAGGTTTAGGTGGTTCTAATAAATCAATTGAAAATTTTCAAAAATAAAACATTATTTAAGCAGCCGTTAATCGAAAATTTGCAGTTTTAGGAGTCAGTGAGGTCTACGCTAATTGATGAATACACGTGGCGAAAGAAAACTGCTACTACATAACAATTTGGAAAATACTCACTTCCGTCGTCGGTGTTGCCATCCTACAACTTGGATGTCTTTAAGACAAGAGTAAATAGGTTATTTCTGGGTAAGCGTGCTCCACCTTCGACCTCATCGTCAAAACCATTAGGTGAAATGTAGTCAAACGCAAACTCACCGACAGTAAAAACAAACTAAAAATTCATAGACTATTATAAAAACAATGGAAAATTTATACTCACTCCTTGTACCTCCATTTTAATTCACAAAACCTCCGTGTGCCACAAAGCCGTTGTTTTAGTGAATCAGATGCTTAGTTAGATATAGAATACGACGTTACTGGATATGACATAATGCAAGATTACGCGAGCACGTCGAGGACTGATTCGCATTCATCCATAGCACTGAAGCAAGAGAATCTGTACTGTTTTAAAACTGATGTTTTACGAGTTATATTTGTAACTCAATCAGTAAGTATTAGCTTAAATAAAAAATCTTTTTAAGATATCGATTAATCAGGACTATTTATAATAATTGAAGCAGAGTGGGTGGTTTTAGGAAGCGTCAGAGATGTGTAAGTGATTCTTAAGCAATTTAAAAGCTGAAGTATATTTTTATCTTGCTGTTGTACTGCTGTATGTATGTGTATGTATGTATGTATGTGTTTTTGTTTTGTCAAAAGAAATGAATAACTATAGACGTTTTCAGATTGATTTAGATTTGAAAATATACCTTATTAGCAGCACTTTTACAAACAATCACAAGGAAGAAATAATATTTAGGCCTTACATGAGCATTTAAGTCAAAAATATGTCAACGAAGATAAATGAAAATTAGATCATATCACGTTAAAACACAATACATAGCTGGAATTAGATGCTTTTTATAAGCACGGTCATGGTCAAAGTAATTTAGTAATTTTCGTGAATGTTTCTTGCGTTTAGTTTTTAATTCACTTATATGATTTTATTTTAATATCATAATAAATAATTTTAAGAGCAGGTTTAATTTAACGCTTCCTAAAAACAATTTGTTTTTTTGTAACACTTCATATGCGCCTTAATAACAATTTATTGCAGGACCGAATGGTCACTCAATGAAACCGACACCGACACATTAAACTGTAAGGTATGTTCGATAAGTATGGCAGACAAGCAGTGTTTTGAGGCAAAACACGCTACTGCCGCGGAGTCCGAAAGACGTCTGAAGGTTAGTTGCTAAATTGTTTGCGGGGAACTCCTACACTATCCTGACAGCCTGGTAGTGTGCTACTAAATCAGCGTAGAAATATTGCTAGAAAAAAATAGTTTAAGGGATTTTTTAAACCTGAAATGCCTAGGTGCCTAGCCCGTTATAAAACATCAATTAATAATATTGGCTAGAAGTTTCAAATGTAAAATGCCTTAACATTTAAAAATGTTAATTGGGCATTGCGAAACAATTTTTATCGATTAAGTAATTTATGGTGTAGTTTCAAACCGTGAACAGAAACCATGGAATATTAAAGGAAAAAACATAATAAATTACGATTCAGTTTTTGCGAATCTTTTCTGTCGTAACAATAAACCATAAAACATAGTTGTCAAGTCTTGATTTATAGCCCAATTTCACGGCATTATTAGGCATACTTCTTCAGATTTTTGGCTGTATGCTCGACCTTCGAGAATGTCTTGGCTTTTCGTATAACGACCGTCCTTGCTGTCTGGCAGTTAGCTCGCTTAATAAACTTATGGTATCTAGAGATTTAGAGAATTTATGACGTGTGGTGTTTCTCAGTGCCTCATGTTAGAGCTACTCTTTTAGTACTGGGGGTGATCAGATGGGGGGTGTAACTTTGATGGCAATGCAACATGACAAATTTCATTCCTAATTTGAAAATGTCCTTAGTAACTATGCACATAAGCTGCGTATTGAAACTATCTGTGTTGGTAGTAGCCCTGCCTTCTAAGCTGTGGGTTCGATTCCCACCAAGATCAAACATTTGTGTGATGAACATAGGTGTTTGTTCTGTGTCTGGGTGTTATATTCTATTATATGTATGCATTTACAAACAAAAAGTATTTAAGTATTGTATTATTATTAGTTATTTAGTTTCCATAATGCAAGCTTTGCTTAGTTTGGGGCTAGATGGCGTTGTGTGAGATGTCCACAGAAATTATTATTATTATTATATTCTGCCGCTAAGAGTAGTATGCAAGCACTACTGTGTTCCGGTTTGAAGGGTAATGTAGCTATTGAAATTACTGGGCAAATGAAATGCCTCACTCTAATAGTAATTTTATTACCAGACTATGCAGATGTCTCAGGATGACGTATGCAGTGCAGTGTCACACGAAACTTTATAATTAAGAGTTCCGAATTACACTAGAGCTGTTATGGGCAGCCGTTACGCTTGACTAGGTGAATGACTAGCTCACGCCATTCATTATAATAAAAAAAGTAGTGGCGAGAATTATTATGTCTTCCTCTGAAAATTTATGGAGTTATGATTGTCTAACGAGAATTACGTAATGAAGAGGTTCGGTGACGGTCTTCCGTACTTTTACAAAGGTACACGCCTCACGTAGACGTCACGGTTGACCTTTTCCAAAGCTATGTAAAATGAATACAATGGCGTTGAAGAAGAGGTATGTGGTATCTAGTAATAGTAATGTTTCCTTGTCTAGAAATAATAATAATAATAATATGTGGACATCTCACACAACGCCATCTAGCCCCAAACTAAGCAAAGCTTGTGCTATAGGAACCAGATAACTGATACAATACTTAGATACTTTTTTGTTTGTAAATACATACATAGAATACAATATGACACCCAGGCACAGAACAAACACCTATGTTCATCACACAAATGTTTATTCGGTTAAAAAATATTTATTCGGTTTCTTTTCTGATAAAATAATATCTTTTTAAAAAAACAGGAGTTAAGCCGACTTTATTCATCTTATATATCAAAATGAAAAACTAGATAATATTATCACATGTATATTTTTCAATTATTTAAACTGAACTGATTTTGATAAAATTTATATGTGATTAATCTGAAACTATGTATTTTCATATAAAAAAATCTGAATCACTTTATTAATATGAATGACGGAGATATGAAGTAACAAACACCACACAAAATTACAACCTGTAAATGTATATTATAGAATTGAGAACTTTTTTGAAAACGGTTAATGAAGTTGGCTGAAAAAATAAAATAACTACATTATAATTGATTACATAATCGCACTTCATCACATCACGCTAATATTATAAAAGCGAAAGTTTATATGTGTGTATGTTTGTTACTCCTTCACGCTCAAACGGCTGAATGTATTTGTGAATGTATTATATACACTGGATTAGCATATAAGCTACATTTTATCCCGGAAAAGTGAAATGTTCCCGTGGGATGAGCAAATAATTAAAATACTTTTTAATCCGCGGGGCGCAACTAGTGATATATATACCATGAACTCTTACAAAATCGACCAAAAAAAAAATGCATTGTTAAATGTAAGACTTTCGTCAGAGCCCAGACCAGGATAAATAAAAAAACCGTAAGCAAATTACACTTGATCGACGGTACTTAGCCTGAATAGCGTGATTATTTTGATTTGTTTGTTCAGAACCTAACCTTTAAGCACCCATTGTGTACAATATTAATGTGAATACAGAGAAATACTGTTTATTTAACGAATCGTTTTTAGGTTTTTGTTTTTATCGATGACTAGGCTAGCGTTTGACCTAAATCTCACCTGATGAGAAGCGACGATAAGGTCGAAAGTGCAGTGCGCTTGTCTAGTAAATTAGGTGAAATAAATATGAGATATTTCTATACTAAAGCTTCAGCAAAACCTGCGCGTCAAGTTGCGTCAGCGAAACGCCCGTGTTCGTCGACGGCGCCTTACACACCACTCTGACGGACTCTCGCGAGTTATCGGTGTTACCAAAGTAAGCGATTTTTGCCATTTAGGCTCCCCCGAGGTGTGTTGTGGCGACCAAAAGTTGCGATTGACGAATTATCGCCATTGTATCTACGTAGAAATAAATCAGCATCGCGTCAATCAAAATCTCATAAGTAGGTAGGTAATAAAAATGCATGCATGATTATGTCACAGAATAAGCATGAAGACTAGATGTATTGTAGTAAATAGGTATTTAGATAAACTCAATTTTACATTTCTATGTAATTATGATGATGGAAGCATTGTACCGGAAGTTCTTTTCCATCGGATGACAAATGAAATAGGTGTGTTCATAAAATTTGAGTAATTCTGTAGCGCAATACGTTGTAATTTTTTTTAAATGACTAGTACTATTTTTCAAAGACAATTTGACCACAACGTTTTTTTTCCTTTCGTGCGAATTTAGGCTACTTGGCAACCACTTCACGCTTCACATTGTGGACGCTAATATGTGCGGACTAGTTTCGCGTTCGCGTTGTGGAGGCCTCCGCTTCGCAGTCGCGCACGTTTGGCCGAGGCTTAAAGCTTTCCTATACTACACAACAAACAACAAAATAACAAATATATGGCCTATACTTTAGTTTCCAGTCCTACACTTTTTACATCAAAAATTTAGTCAATTCCGTACATTCTATAAAGATCTCGAACAAAATACAAATAAACCTTTTCCGTGACCTATTTACGACGAGAATTAGATTCATGTTGTGATTACTATATAAAAAGTTGCTGTTCATTCACGTATTTTATGAAATACGTCTTATACTTCCCAGCAGTTCGCAATATTACTCGCTCATGAATATTAATTTCAATTCACGTTCGCCATTCGTGTAGGAGTAGTAGATCTGTCTGACCCAATCTAACCTAAAACCGTTACGTGGGTTACGAGATACATAGGTCCGTATTACAGAACGATGCTCAGTCATCGATCGGTGTTCAAGCAGAGATTTCATTCATTAATTGATCACTTTATAAATGAAATCTCTGCTTGAGCACCGATCGATGACTGAGCATCGTTCTATAATACGGACCTAAGTATGGTATCTATAAACTCCAGAGTAGCATGGGTATCTTTCTATAGATGAAAATATCGAAATGATCTTGTGACAAAGACGATTCGGGAACATAATATAGTTAGGTGGGAGAAAAAACATTTTCGTATTTTGTACGCATGAATTTGAAAACGAATTTCTTTGGTTGTATTGTTTATGCCTGACTGGTTTGCATATAAAAAAGATGGCAAGCCATAAAATACTATCATCATCATCATCATCATCAGCCTGTGTTAGTCCACTGCTGGACATAGGCCTCTCCCAAGGTACGCCATTGAGCCCGGTCTTCAGCTCTTCTCATCCAATGACTGCCAGCCACTCGGCGCAACTTGTCGCTCCACCTAGTCGGCGGGCGTCCTACACTACGTTTGCCAAGTCGCGGTCTCCACTCAAGGACATAAAATATATAAATATATATACATAATATTATATATACATAAAATACTATAAGAGAAATCAATTCAAACACACTACATAATATTTACATAGTTTGTGTAGTTTGAGGTACTGTAAATGTTCTGCCATAACATCCAGTGATTGAACATGACGTTGTAAAAACGACGTTTCATATAAATCCGGGAAGTGTAGGCGTCTATGGTACTTTAGTTGATTTGACATTGGCAGTGGTAATATAAATCTACGCGAATATGCAATTGTTAACCACTAGACAATTGAAGGGTTGAGAATAAAATGGGTTTAACTGACAAATTGACAGTTTCGAGAAAATTGACTTTAAACGTCAACGGCTTCATTTTAATGTAGAGTGCTTGTAAGGTAATAGAAAAGGTTTATGTAAGTTTCAGTTGCTTGAAAATGTTTTAATTCTATTTTAAATACTAAATATAGTACTAATTCATATACTGTAAAAATACAATATATTAAAATAAATATAATAATGTTTTTATGCTAAGCGAACTGTATTCCTGTGACAGATAAACCGTTTTTAGACTCAAAATCTCGAGATTTAAGCCTCATTTCGGTATTTTGAGAACGTATTATTGAAGATAATTTCACGCTGAATCCAACAATACCCATAAGTCATTTTGTCAAAAAAATCAGTTAAATCCTTTTTATTCTCACCCCTTCAATTATCTTTTATATATTGTTTGTGTGTGTGTTTTCTGTGTTTTTTAGGTAGTATAAACTGGTTTTGGCTTAGACAAGGTGGAAAAAGGGAAGAACACCGGTGATTAATCTCCATTACACTGGCCAATACCTATCCTACACCGAACAGCCTCCTTCGTTTGATGGTCTATCAGGAAAAACGTGACATTGGCGAAATTGTGGTGGCACCTCCACAAAAGCCACGAAACAAGAGTTGAAGTTGAATTTTTTTCAACTGACTTCAATAAAGGTTTTCAATTTGACTGTTTTTATTCATATTTGTTATCTAACTTTCGACTGGGTGAACCGATTTTGATGATTCCATTTTTATTTGAAAGTCAGAGCTTCCCTTGTGATACCATTTTAATTTGATCAAGATTTGATCGGTAGTTTTTGAGTTATCCTTAATAGTGTGTATTTAGACTTCAACTACATCGATGATGTGCTCATTTTTATGATAAACAAATGCGGTGGGATTAAAGTCGGTTAGACTTTTTTAAAAGGATTTTGTTTTATGTTTTGGTTCCACACTTTTGTGTATTTAGCCAGTGTCAAGTAATTGATAATTTATCAAGTTAATGATATTTCACGCAAATATGTGTCAAGTCATAGTCGAAGCCATCAAGTCATAGTCTAGTCAAAGTCATACTCCTAGTAAAGTGGAGGCAACTTTACTTGTAGCTTCTATGGAGTTTTGGAAACAACACGAAAAGAAACGTTTCACCATCATTATACCATTTTCCCACACTCACGCCTGTAATCCAGCACTTAACGAATAGAATGCCACCAATTTTATGCACTAACACTGAAAATAACACAAGTTTTGGAAAATAATACAATGCGGTGGCGACGCGATCTTGTTCGTTTTTCCGCCAAAACTCCTTAAAAGGAATTATTATTTATTTGGGATAGTAAACAGCTACATCACAGACTATAGCTGCGCCCCACGGATGGTCACTCTAAAACATGGTATTGAGGAACCTTCATAGTGGCCAGTGGAAGGCAACATACGGACTAGAAGGTCTAAAATTGGACCACCAAGTATTGTTAAACACTACCTATTCAATTAGATATTTTAATTAGACTTCACCACGGAGCTTTGCCTGCATTGACGTAGGGAGGTAAAAAGGTTACATCCATCTAGTTACATGGACTTAGCTAGGGGGGGGGGGCAATGCCCTACCTTGAAATCACAATGCCCTACCTTAAAAAGACCAAAAACTAATATAAATTATTATAATGAAACTGTTTCTTCATAGTTTGATATAAATAAATCTTAGATCCATGCTCATGTTCTGTCACAGAAATTATTTATCTATGAATATTGATTTATATGTAATACGAGCTTCTGCCTGCAGCTTCGCCCGCGCCGTGGCTCTGGGAAAATAATTCAACTACCCATTTCACCCTCTTAAGGGTGGAATTTCAAAAAATCGTTTCTTAGCGGATGCCTGTCATAACATCTACCTGCATGCCAAATTTCAGCCCGATCCGTCCAGTGGTTTGACCTGTGCGTTGATAGATCACTATATTAGTCAGTCTATCAGTCAGTCACCTTTGAGTTATATATATTTAGATTATAAGCTATTGATGGTAATTGATTTAGGAGCCCGTGCTTTGAGGGCAGATCAATTATTATGATATTTTTTAAGCTATTGCATAGCTTTTATCGCGGGCCTTGAGCGTGGGGACCGAATCCAGAAATTCCGTAACGAAAAAAACCTAACACCCCCCACTCCGGACCGCTGCGCCGGTCGGAGTACAACAACCCAAGGAGTATACAACCCGCCTTTAGGTGGCACTGGTTGTATTGGAAAACTACCGTAATCAGCTGTTTGTGAGAAAGTATATAGGTGTATAGGTATTTATCATCTATGTACAACAGTGAATATCTGTACTCGTATAATTTGTGTACAAAGTGTTTTAAATATGAATAAACAAAGTGCATTTATTAATGAAGAAAGTCACATATATAATTATATATATATTATAATTATAATATATATATACATATATTAATTATAATTGCATAAGTTGATAAAAAATGCTATGCAATAGCTTTACCGCGGCAGTCTCCGAGTGCCAGACGTCTTTTTTTTATTTCCACACTACCTGTAACCAATGCTGCCCTGCTTCACATTCGACTCTAGCTACTACCCTGGTTACACCTACAAACTTACCCGTATGTATCTTTCTAAGTCCGGTGCTATCCTCTCCTCAAATTCATATTTATTTTTGTGATCAAATTCCTCAGCTGCAGAACTTCCATGCTGTTGTAAATCACATAGGACACCTCTCTCTTTGTTTTGGTTCTCTATCCGAGTAACATTCTCTTTGAAATTAACTTGTTTGTTCGGCTTAATTTGTTGATAGTTTTCTTTGTTTTCTTGAGTTTGGAATAAATTGTTTTCTTGTGCCTGTAGGTAAAAAAATTAACTATTTTTATAACTAAGCAATCTATAGAAATACCTACTTGTTTTAGTTTGAAAACTATCGTAAGTATGACATATTTTGTAAGATAAATAATGGCTAAACTCACGTCAGTTATAAAGTCAATATTACTCTGACCAGGTTTCAGACATATTCGATATTCTTCTTCTAGGTGCCAAAGTTCGTCTAGGTAGGTACCACCGCTTTGCCAGTTATTCTGGCGCCAAGCAGTAGTGCGCAAGCACTACTGTGTTCCGGTTTGAAGAGCACTGTAGCTAGTGAAATTACTGGGCAAATGAGACTTTATGACCTGATCTCACAGTCTAGTAATCTTGTTACTAGATTGTGTTGATGTCTCAGGATGACGTGCGCAGTGCAGTGTCACGCGAAATTCTACTTTAGAGTTCCGAGTGACACTGCAACTGATATGGGCAGCCGTGTCGCTTAACATCAGGCGAACGGTTAGCTCGTCGCGTCATCCCTTAACATAAAATAAAAATAAAAAAAAAGCTACGCGGCAGTTACGCCGTACAACGCAGCGGCTTGCGTTAGTAACTGGCTCCTAGAAGGACATAGAATATGTACCTACTTATTATAAACAGCCATAAAAACATAACTCCTAGTGTTACCTAAAAGTAGTACAGTCATTAAGACCAGTCTAGAACTCTAGGTACTTTATGTGGGTGGAAAGAGAGCAGTGTACTAGTTAATGTCAAATCAATAGTTCTGATGTACCGTTGAATGTACAGGGACAAGTATTTTGAAATTTAATGCAATACTACCTGTGCCCCGCGGTTTCACCCGCGGATAAAAAGTAGCCTGTGTTAATCGACTGTACAAGCTATCTATATTCCAAAGATTCCTTACCATTTTGGTATAAAACGCTAAAAATTTCTAAGGATCTGTCAAATATTTGCGTAAAAAGCCCGCGGCGTTGCCCTCGTAGTGTTCGATAATTGTCCCACGGGACAAAAAAATCGGGATAAAAAGTATCCTATCTGTTAATCCAGGTTATAAACTATCTGTGTTCCAAATTTCATTCAAATCCGTTTTGTAGTTTTTGCGTGAAAGAGTAACAAACATACATCCATACATCCATACTCACAAACTTTCACATTTATAATATTAGTAGGATTAGCTGTGCTCTGCAGTTTTACCTGTATGGGAAATGATCAAACTATCCTACAGAATCCGCAATGATAAATAGAGTACTGATGATGAGGTCGAAGGTGGAGCACGAGAGACAAGAGACAAGAATCTAAATATTGATATAAAAGGTGAATTGAGTAGGTATAACTATAAGAAAACTGAAAACTGTAAACTAATGATGCTTTAATTTTAAAATTGACAAAAATAGGTATCAGCAAGCCTTTTCAATTCACACATCAACGGTACATGCACAAACTTAAACAGTTGTATTTGTTCATACCTCTGTCAAATCAAACAGTCTTCATCAGGAGGAAAAACGCAAGTAACTATCTGCATTCGTGAGTAACGTTTTGTTATTCTCAGTCAGTCAGTCAGTACTAATATTTCAGCTATCTATTAAAACAATGGAACCATTTTTTTATTATCATCACTACTGCACTGTACTGTACAAAAGAAAAGTAACAACAGTGTTCCTTAAGCAAATTAAAAGCACAATACTAATCAGGTAGGTAAAAATATGAAGCTGTTTTGTAGGTGTTTTTCACGATTTTTAATTATTGAGGGCTACAAGTAGTAACTTAATTTTGATGTTTTACAAGTACTATTTTTATGTTGATTATGATTTATGATACCACTACCACTAGCAGTAGGTAATTTTAAATATTCTACTAAATTTTTATTTGTTACCTACCGGTTTTCAAATTAAGGAGACCTACCTCATAGAGAGGAAAATAAATTAAGTACTTACCTTACATAGTTTTTGTTAATTCTGAATTTTAGCAAAATGACTGTATATTAACACAAAACTACAAAAAGTAGGAACCAGAGGAGCATCGCATGCACTCGTGCAACCAAATCAATAGAACGACGCTTATCAACCGACTGAACGTCCCAGAAAATCAATAGGGTTCCTACGTCTAGTGCAACAGGTTAATCTAGCTCTCAACATCATTACTGTTTTAAAATATCCATACTTACGGTAGGGACATCGTTTGGTGGCGTAATACCCAGTAGCGTTTTCTCCTTCTCAATCTCACGCTTTTTCGATACAATTAGCATTTCTAAATCTTCTGATGATAACATTGTAGTTTAGATTTCACTTTTCACTGGCTGGCGGGAAATCTAACAGCTGCAGCTTTATAAGTCCATAACTCAGGAATCACGCGGATAATGATGTTGTTTATAAACATCTATAAAATTAAATTGTATTTTTATATCGGCATTTTACTTTCCGTAGGCTTTATAATTAAACACGAATGTTTAAATTTTGGATAATATTCGTTTCCATTTCAAAATTCAAATTTTTTGTTTTTAATATGTCATTAACGTCATTAAGACTTAATATCTCATTTTTGACAGTAGCAACTCTACTGTCTGTGACAGTTAAACGAACTTATGGAAATAGCAACCTGGCACTCTATACACATACCGTGCCGTGGCCATACCAGAAAAAAAGTATACCAAGGAAGTTGTATAGTAAACTAAAATGAACAAGCTCTTAGTATCGCAAATTATATAAAACTAAACCTTAACTTCATACAGATAAAGTTGATATTAGACTATGTTGTGTTTGGAGAGAAACGTGGTCCAAGGGAGAATATCCAGGGAGCTATCTGTCTTTTTCTTAAGAATGCCATATAGTATAGCTAGCTACATATTACTGATCTGTGATATAGTATACGAATTTTCGTGAAATTATTAGGATAAAACCCCAAGCCAAAGAGTATAATAACTGTCTTAAAAGAAAAGAGAGCCATCTGGCGAGAAATTTAGGATCTTCGACTACACTAGCGCTCCAAGCATATTTTGCCGACAAAAATCATATAGATATAGGTAGGTATACATATGTATACAACCATACCAATACATTAGGTGGTATCAGCTCACTATATTAATAACTTTGCTACCCATATAGCAAAGTTATTAATATAATGAGCTGATACCACCTAATCTATGCATTACAAAGTATTTTGGAGTAATCATTATCTACTTAGTGTCAGAATACTACTATATACTTAAGCAAATAAAAGTCTTCTTGGATACATGTATGTACATTTTTATTATATATATTTACATATATGATTGTCATGATGCCGTTGTCATATAACCTAAAGCTAACTGGAAACTTAATTGGTATCAGAAGAGCCTTATAAACGTACTAGGGGTATATTTTTCTAATGTTGGGCTGTGTAAGAATGTTACATTCAAGTTTTTTTTTATTCATTCATTATTTTTCTATCAACTAATACTACAAAGACACTATACATCATCAGTGATAAGACGTCTACTGCTAAACGCAAACCTCCTCCATATAAGCCACTTTGGATGGACTATCATACTCACCAAGCTTAGCAAACGGCTTGGTGATCGAAGATTATAATTTACCGAGGATAATGCAACAAAACGAACAGGTGTAAAAAGCATTGTGGAATGCAAATAAACAATTGAAGTTGAAACGCTGCTGCCCATTCCCTAAGTATTACCTTAGCTGGCTATTTCGGCACCCACGGGATGAGATGGGATGGTCCGGATGTAGGCACTGCTGTGTCAGGTGTATGCACTCCTTGCATTCATTAGTTGTGCTTGTACTCAAGTTGGATCCAAACACTCGGAGAAGTATATAACCCTGAAATTAAATTAACTATTATTAAAACAGTATTAGATATTAATTAATATTATTACTTTATGTTAACATAACCCAGTCAGTCTTTTTCACTTTATTTGTTGTTAGGTAACATTTTATAGGTAAACAATAGTAGAACAAGAAACTTGCTTAATAATATCTTGTATAATATCTACATGTATAACCATTACAGGCAAATATTGCATGCCCTTTTAATAGACGTATGTGGAAATGAATACAGTGCCACATAATAACACTTTCATGAACAAGTGAAAAAAAGAAAGAAAAATGTCATATACCAGTCTGAAATAACTAACCGTAAAATATATAAATGAGAATTGGTTTATGATAACAAAAATTTACAAGTCCTGCTAAAACTTGAAGTCATATTATTATAGTGCCAAGCTGTTAGAGAATATTAAATGTATTATGTCAAGACTAACATGGATTGTAGAATTACTAGTTTCTCTTAGGTAATAAAGTTTTATAACAAGTATTTTAATGTAGCATTACATTAATAATTTCTTAAGTAGTGAGAAGCAAATGACAATTAACAATTCATCACCAATACTTAACCGCATTGCAGCTAAATTAACTACTGAAATATATCTTATAAGTTAAACCACTTATTTAGTTTTATTATTTATATTTACTTAAATTTAGACTCACCTTCTAAGTGCAAAGATGGCATAGCTGATTATTCAGGGGTGACTTGTTTGCTTTTGAAAATTTTCATAGGGTTCTCTGTAAGTTTATTTCCCATGATAGAGACCCATTTTTAAACATCTCAGCCTGTCTTTCTGGGTGAGGAAACCCGTGCATGTATACACCTGCAACACGTGAAAATTCTAAGATTAAAAATGTACTTTTACCTACTTGGTGACAGTTGAGGAGAAATATGCCAGAATATGACCACCCCATTTCTTCTAATGGGTGTAAAAGGCTAAGGGAATATCTAGAGAATAGGTAGCAGTCTCCTCGAAACATTAAAATCTGTGATCACCAAGGCGTCTGCCAAGCGTGGTGATTATTGCAAACCTTCCCTATGCTAAGCGTCCAAATTGGCGTTGGGAGGTCTGAGTCTAACAGTGGGTGTCTTCGGGTTGATGATGTGAGGAAAAATATTATGACATCAGTACAGTACTTACCAAGATCTGATGAGTGAAAACAGTGCATTAATAACAGAAAATATATCAAAAAACCCAACAAAAACTGTATCACACGTATATTAACTAACAAAAAACAACGATAACAGAAAAACAGTGATGTAAATCGCGAAAACTTCGAAAATCAGTACTAGGTGGTAGGACTTTTCTGCAAAGTTCGTCTAGGTAGGTACCACCGCTTTGCCAGTTATTCTGCCGCCAAGCAGTAGTGCGCAAGCACTACTGTGTTCCGGTTTGAAGGGCACTGTAGCTAGTGAAATTACTGGGCAAATGAGACTTTATGACCTAATCTCACAGTTATGTAATCTTATTACCAGACTGTGATGTCTCAGAATGACATGCGCAGTGCAGTGTCACGCGAAACTATAATTTAGTGTTTCAAGTGTCACTGCAACTGATATGGGCAGTCGTGTCGCTTAACATCAGGCGAGCGGCTTGCTCGTCATGTCATTTCGTACCATAAAAAAAAAAAAAAAAAAAAAAAAAGCTTTGCAAACGAACTGTTGATTTCGAATAATTCAGATCCGACATCTTGCAATAATTGTCAAACTGTCAAGCACATAACACAAAAATTCAAAGAGGGCACCACTTTCCATACAAATACTCATTCCTTTGAGTTACTACCGCCTGCCCCAAGCCTAATACGAACACGCCCGGCAATGTGCCTAACAAATCCATGTACCGTACGAAATGATGTTCAGTCTGTAATGCCAATTTGCAATCCGGGGGGATTGTCCCCCTCACTCCATTTCTTCACCCCCTTTGGTCCCCAAGGAAGATACGTGGTATCCTCTATCGTCTCCTTAGTCTGTGAGGTTGTAGTATTATTCTCTACTTGGTCTGTGGTAGTATTTCCTCTGTCTGTAGCGTAGTACTCTAAGGTCTGTAGTCTGTGTCTTCGGTGTCTGTGATAATCTTCCAATCGCCATTTCGTTTTATTTTTCATTGTTTATGTTTACATGAAATAAATAATAAATGTGACCAATATTTGCGTCGAATCCATTCATAGTATTGTAGAAATCACAAATTGACCGCTGAATACATGGATAAATTACTTCTAGAAGAATATTAATGGTTAAGGTAAGTCCCTAGTCTAACAAGTTCGATCAAGTGCATACCACTGTAGATGCTATTTATGTAATCAGTCACTAAATATAATAAAAAAGAAGAAGGCAAGGTACTTGTGGGTATGATAGGCATTATTCTAGTTTTAAAACTTGGCCTATTTTGACCCAAGATAATAATTTTAGGAGAAGTTAATAGGTTATCTAGATACCTACCTAACATGGTATTTTAATATTTTCAGGCTAAGAAATGCATGTCTTCAGCAAATACTACCTACCTACTGCTGCTATCATGCGCTACTTGACTTCATATATTTGTAAGTAGAAATTTTAAGTGCTTACATACAATATTTTTGTCTAGGAACACCAGGCGTGTTAGGAGCTCTTTCATTCTGGCTCTACATCTATCTACATTTATGTAAGTCATGACTGACTGGTTACAATCAATGCAGATAGCCTAGATCACAATGCTGGCTGGAAACATGTTTGAAGTGTGCGTTCCTATGTTTTATGGTGCAGTGTTGTACTAAGAAAGGGTATTACAGTACATTATTTTGACTGGCCCGTTAGCTCAGTTGGTAGTATCCCTGCCTTCTGAACTGCAGGTTGTGGGTTCGATTCCCACCCAAGACAAACATTTGTGTGATGAGCATCAATGTTTGTTCTGTGTCTGGGTGTTATATTGTAAAGTATATAAAAGTATCTAAGTATTGTATCAGTTATCTGGTTACCATAATACAAGCTTTGCTTAGTTTGGAGCTAGATGGCGCTGTGTGAAATGTCCACAGATGCTTATTTATTTATTTATTCAACCCAAGAGGGTGTCAACAGTCAAGTAGGGTGAAAATGTGATTCTACTTAGCCTAATATGATAAATAAGTTTGATAAAATAGAAGTTCTTTCTTCTTTACAACTATGGTGCGAGCAACCCGGCACAGAACATAATCTGATCTGGAGAGAAACAAGAAACTGTTCAGTATTCTAATGTGTAATTTGAATGTTTATTACATTAAGAATCTTAGCCAACCTTGTCTCTGATATCTTACATATTCTACTTAGTTACTGAAAAAAACTGATCACAAAAATAATTGTACCACCAATTTTCTTTGTAGAAGACAAAATGTTAACCTTATTAAAATAATTACAGTGTGTTACGTACACTACTACCTACTACTATTACTAGCACATTTTCTAATGTTATATTACATTAACAGCCTCTGTGGTATGGTGGTTGAACAGGTCGGCTCATAACCCGGAGACGGCGGGCTCGATTCCCGCGACAGGATAAGTATTTGTGCACAGAAAAAAAAGCGCAAATATGTGTTATGAGTCTGGGTGTTGTGGGACCGTGGTCCTCGTAGTTCCTGGGTCCCTAAACATAGGGAATCCTGGTTAGGATCCAGGAAATGTATGTGATCGTTGGGCGGTATTATTATTTTTTATCATAGAATAGGCAAGGTTCTTAAATTACACAGCTTTGTCCGTTTTTATCTGTGGTGCTATCTCGAATTCTAATACCATTTTCTTTTTCAGCTTTATTTATATCCAATAAAATGGGGAGCCAATATGCCTGAGACTTAAAACCACATCTGAAAAAATTGTCGCTGCTGAAAATGCAAAGGAAGACTATTTATATGGTTATTTGAAATATTAAACGCAAACATATCATTTTCTAGTTTCAGTTCCGATTCCCTGTAGGTCTATATCTGTATCATGCAAAATGTACGCATCTATAGCTAGCATATACCTATACGTATGAATATTAGTATAATATATAGAAGTAGGTATCTATAGTTTCATACTATACTAGGTACATATATATACGTATAGCTATAGTAGACACAGCTGTCATCTTCTAAGTTTGCAACGATACATTGCTGATGTATGACACATTATCATCTGATACGAAGTATCTCTACCTAATCTGTGAATACGAATTCGGATTAGAGAGAGATAAGATAAACGACCTATAAATTAAACTCTTAAGCAGAAAAAACTACCGAAAGATTATTATAATTCCATGATAATTAAGGTCTTTATTGCTTCATACTTTAATTCAAGAATTCGTAAGGCGTACATTTGTGACTTTCAAAGTTTCATAGCCATAAACATACATAACCTCCAAGACTTAGTTACTACCTTACTACATATAAACTAATTTAGCACTCTTACATTAGTTACAATATTGTAATCATGGACTCAGAATACGAAAAGAAAGTAGCTGAGCTCAAAAGCAAATTGAAAAGTTTTCCCGACTTTCCCAAAAAAGGGATATTATTTTGGTAAGCCAACTTTCGTAATTTATAAAACACTACAATCTCTCCACTCGAATACATTATTAAAGTTATGCAGTTTATGAGCTAACTAGCTTATTATGAGAATGAGCTAACCGTACGTTATATTAAATTATGCTACTGTTATACTATTATTAAATGTATCCATTCTGTGGCACTAGTATTGAAATTGTTTATTTTATTGCTGACGAGCTTTTGCCCGCAGCTTCGTCCGTGGCGTGGCCTATGGGAAATTGATTCAACCACCCATTTCACCCTCTTAAGGGTGAAATTTCTATTAATCCTTTCTTAGCGGATGCCTACGTCATAACATATACTTGCATGCCAAATTGCCAATCCACTGGATGGATCGTGCTGTGCGTTGATAGATCACTGTCAGTCAGTCAGTCACCTTTGAGTTATATATATATATTTAGATGTTTATTTGAATTTTTCAGGGACATATTTTCAGCCATCACCGATGGTAGCACTTGCAAGCTGCTGCAAAGTCTACTGGCCCAGACAGTTCGTAGTAAATTCTCAGATGTTGATGCAATTATCGGATTGGAGTCCCGAGGGTTCCTGTTTGCGTTCTCATTAGCAGCTGAACTGAATATAGGATGTATACCTGTGAGAAAAAAGGGGAAGCTACCTGGTGATGTTGTGTCGTTTAAATATGATTTGGAGTATGGATCAGTGAGTACAAGATCCATAATATTGAAGTAGAATAAAATTAGAATTACAAGTACAGCTCTAGGCTCGCTAGTTCGCGATGACTGCGGCATCATGCTGGTGTCCTAACTAGTGGAGCATCAACATTTGTACAACAACAACAATGTATTTATGAATGGTAACTGCACCTAACACACCTTGGTTAACGAGTAGTGACCTTAATCAAACCTCACACTATCTAGTGTCAATCTAGTGACACTAATTTTAGAAAAGTTGTAAGAATACCATCACATGAAAGCTTTATTAGCATGATATTGATTCATCTCTCGTGACAGCCTCTTTGGTGTGGTGGTTTAGCAGATTGGCTCATAACCTGGAGGCTGCAGGTTTGATTCCCGCGACAAGACAAGTATTTGTGCACAAAAGAAGTGTAAAATCTTGTTCTGTGTCTGGGTGTTGTGGGACCATGGTTCTCATAGTTCCGTTCTTTTTTTGTTCTCTTCATAGGTCCCTAAGATACAGGAAATCTTAGTTAGGGTATTTATCTTTATATGTGATTGTTAGCATCATTATTATCTCTATCTAATCTAATCAAGCTTAGATCACTAATAATATTGTTAGTATTGAAGTGATATTGATAGTATATCAATTCATATTGATAAACAGACAAGACTGATAAAGTTGGAATTTATTTCCATCAATATATATATATATATAGTATATAGGTTTTATGAATAATGTTTTGATATCATTGATTAATGAGTACCAATAATACATTGAATTTTATTTGGAAAATTATTGTGTGCAACAACTAGTTTTAATTTACAGTTGTGATTTTCTGGCCAGGTTTTGGACATATTCAATGTTGTTTTTCTGGAAGTCACAAACTTTTCTGGAAGTATTAATGCATGCCGAGGCTGGTTTCGCGTGCGTCATCACTTAACCTGGTTGGAGTCATTTTGACTGTCAAATGAGTTTATTTGTTGCTGGATAGTGAACACTTGCAAATAGGAATTAACCACGATTTATTGCCTATCAAACTTGACAGCCTCTGTGGTGTGGTGCTTGAGCAGGTCGGCTTATAACACGGAGGCGGTGGGTTCGATTCCCGGGGCAGGACAAGTATTTATGTGCACAGAAAAAAAGCGCAAATATTTGTTCTGAGTCTTGGTGTTGTGGAACCATGGTCCTCGTAGTTCTTGGGTCCCTAGACACAGGGAATCCTAGTTATGGGCCAGGATCTATGTGTGTGATCGTTGGGCGTTATTATTAATTATTATTATACATTAAAATGTATGTAAAGAATAAAAATTAAAATAAATATGAGCTATTACATTTGTTACTTAATGGATTAAAAAACTAGGTTTTAAAATCCACATTGTAAGTGCTATCATTTATATTTTCAGGACACACTCGAAATTCAAAAGTGCTCCATTAAAGCTGGCCTCAAATGCCTAATTGTAGATGACTTGATCGCAACTGGTGGTTCAATCAATGCTGCCATCAACTTGCTCCGAGCTTGCAAGGCTGATGTCATTGGATGCCTCTTGGTTGTGGAGTTAGAAGGCTTGAACGGACGCAACAGCATTCCTGACGGTATACCTGTACATTCCTTGATTAAGTATGATTGATGTAGGCTGATTTGGTATTTGTGCAAGTTTAATAATGAAATAGGACAATAGTATCATGTCATGATACAGCGGCGTCGAATTATTAAATATGATAAGATCAAAATATATTTAAAAAAAATATACTAACTTAAGTAGATTTAACGGCCTCAATAAAGAAAACGCCAAAGTTATAGTCTCCATTCTTATAGTGCAAAACTAATATTAAACTGCTATTAGCGACATCTGACGCAAAACAGCAAAGTTACTTACATAAATAGTTAGGTTTCCTCCATGCTCTTCGATGAAAGTATTGTAGAATTAGTTCCCGAAACTCGCACAGATGGCGCAGAAAACAACTACTATATACGAAGTCTACGATACTCCGCTATCAGTAGCGCTGTGAGTGGTGGCGACTTAAAGATTCAGAACAGTTGCCATATTCTAGATCTAATCGAAAATATTTCGATTTTAGATATACAAATCCTTTCTCCATCTACATTCAGATGGAGATAGGTACATCCAATTTAAATAAGAATCTCTAAACTTGCACATAGTAGAAGAACTAGTAAAATAGAATATTGTGTTTTCTAATAATTAGAGATATATAGTGCCTTTGTGTGCAGCACGTAAACCAAAGATCGGACCCGAGTTTAATGAAGTATTGTGCAAATCACATTTATTAGAATTAATCAACAAGTAGATACATCAACATTTTACTTTTGTAAAAAATGTGTTTTATTTAAAAAAGCGTGGGGTGTATGGTGTCATTAGTTATAAATATTTTACCGACAGATTTGAGTAGAAGGATTATCGTTTCGATAATAACTTAAAAAGCACCCCACGCTTATTTAATTTTTTTTTCTTATTTACAATATTATTATTTATTAAAAAAAATACACAACTCTTAATTCAAATTTATTTTTTATTTTGGTTTTCTATATGAAGCGTATTTTTAGTTTGTTTTAACTATTATTTATTCGTATTATTTTTTTAAGTGCAAATCTATCAATCAATATTCTTTTTTTTTGTAATTAAAAATGGAAATATCTCTGCAGTAATTTGATATTCAAGATTAGTTTCAATAAATGTTGATTTATCAATTCACTTCATTTAGTATTCAATTGATATTAAATTATATAACTTTTTCTATTATGTATAATTTTATATATTTTAAAATAATAGAGCAGCTCAATTTTATAATATAAGTATTGTATTTAATACATACAGTTATTGTTTTATCACAGGCAACTTATCATTCCATGTTATTTTAGAATACATACTATTTTACAATGTGTTTTTATAATGGGTGTTTTACAATAAATGTTGTTTATTACAATTATGAATATCATTTATCCGATATTGCACTAAATTAACATAACTTATTAACACTCAATTTGGTAATTATTCTTATTTATTGGTGCTTAATGCCAAAAAGTATTTTCTGGCCTAGTTCCTTTGAAATGCTGTCGAAGTTTTGATGTGTTTCACGTTTCAAATCGACAGATTTGGCAGTAGCTTCATCGGTGATATCATCTGTAGTGTTTGTGCTAGTAGACACATCTTCAGTCTTAACATTTTCTTGCTTTTGGGGAATGTCCTTTAGTCCTGCCTTATCATCTGTTGCATCTTTTACAACATGTACAGAAGTGACTGGTGTGTTTTTATCTGTAGTCGCTTCACCGTTGATTGTAGACACTTCGGGAGTAACTTCTGTGGTCTTTTCATTGACGTATTCCACGATGGGGTCAACTGATTGACCCTGATCGCCCTTCACTGCACTAATTTCCCTTTCAACATCCGAAGGCACTGTTGGTTTAGCGTCGGAAATATCAACACTATCCATACTACCTTCATTCGCTGGCATATCTTTGTTTACATCAATATCCTTACCAATTAGAGCTGGTAAAGCCACGGTTCCTTGCACAGCGTAAGCTACAACGTGGAAATCGAAACCTCGGAATGCCGTTGGAGATTTCAACTCAATAGTGACGTTCTTTTGTCCTTCTCCACCTTCAACTATCTGGGCATCGCCATCCTTCTCTGCCCTGTTGTCTGTTACAACAACATGGCTGATAACTTCGCTATCGGAACTGTTGATTGTTATTTTCTGCACTTGTCTCCAAATCGCTGGGCTGGCTTCGATTTTCTCGTCGAAGATCTTCCTTCCGTTTTCGGATCCCACCTTGATGTCGTTACAGGTAACTGCAGCGACGCAGGCGAACAAAACTATTACGTTGAACATGTTAGACGTGTCTCGATTGAATGATGCTGTTAGTACACAATACAGAGCTTTTATATGGAGCAGGAGTTAAGGAAAAATTTGAATTAAGTCATAGCAGTATGACTTGTCTTCTGACGCGTGCGCTTCCTACAGGAAAACCAGTATAATATGTATGGGTACGTATATCTTGCTTTAGTACAGTCATCCACAGATGTGTTTGGCGTAGGCAAATAATGAAATGATGTCAGAATTGTTGTGTCATCATTGTACGCTGTGAATGTTCTTCGACAATTAATGAAGTAAAGCTTCTTTACGTACGCTCGATTTGGAGAGTAAGCGGGTGAAAGCGAGGCGAACGGAAGTTGAAGTTTGTTCACGTAGATCTCCATTGTCAACATTACAAAGTTAAAATAATATTATGTCCGGTAAAATGACAACTTACAATTATTGTCAAGATGGCGACATTAACATTAAACATAAAACAAAGTTACTCCGGTCGATAGATGGAGCTAAACTAAAGAAGTTTTACTTCAGTCGGGTGGTCTATAGCACACTTATTTTCTACGAGCTTCTGCCCGCAGCTTCGCCCTCGGCGTGGCCTATGGGGAAATAATTCAACCACCCATTTTACCCTCTTAAGGGTAGCATTTCGAAAAATCCGATCCGTCCAGTGGTTTGGGCTGTGCGTTGATAGATCACTATGTCAGGCAGTCAGTTTACCTTTGAGTTTATTTAGATTTTGGCTTATAAATTCAACAAATAAAGAGGCCTAAAGTTAGTATGTACCTGCAATAACTAAAAACAGTTTCATTTCGTGACATGTAGGATATTCGATAGACACATATAGCCTTTGTCGTCGTCTGTACAAAAGTACATGAATAATTGTAATAATCTACAAGTAACATCTACGCTTTTAGAATTTTAACAATGTATATGAAGCTTAGATTCGGTATTACCGAGAAATGGCCATGAGAATATCTCTTAGGGACATCTAGAACATTTTAAGAGCAAAACGTGTTTTCATTGAAAAATTGTTAAATTTTATCAATGAAACATTAAAATACTGGTAAAGATTTGAATTAAATCGAAATATGGGTTATTTTTCACATTTAGAAAAAATAAATCAAGAATTATGGTAATTTCTTTGGAAATTTAATTTTCCTTTTTTGTAGCTTTTTTTTTATTAGACACTTTAATAAATGCTTGTCATGACTGTGACATTATATCTAAAACAATAGCTTAAGAAAAACTAGTTTAAACTCCGTATTACAGAACGATGCTCAGTCATCGATCGGTGCTCAAGCAGAGATTTCATTCATAAAGTGATCAATGAGTGAATGAAATCTCTGCTTGAGCATCGATCGATGACTGAGCATCGTTCTGTAATACGGACCTAAGAGTGATCTAGGTGAAAAGAATCCGAAAATGACGGTTGTGAATTTCGAATTGTTTTTTCATAACCCGTGTGTTTTTTAATTTTAACGTGTGATAAGGGTGGACTATTATCCGTTGTTTATGAACGTGCACGAGTGTTGGCAAATGGTTCCAAGTTTTTAAATTATGCCCTTTAGTTTTCTCTTCAAGGCGCCTTTAGTAAAATATCCACCATTTTATTGTGGCATTTTGACTGACAAAATAAGACTGACATGACATAACCGTACAAAAATTCCTTACTTCACATTGGCAGAATTATCGCTAAAAAGCGATAGAAATCCATTAAACGAAAAGAAGAGTGATCTATGTGATAGCCTAATCAAATAGACAGCTTATCTTTGTCAGTACCTACGTACCTCTATATATATTATATTATGTAGGTTACTTTCACCGCCAGTTTATGATGTTAAGTACTTTGTAGTTGGTCGGTGGTATGAACGGTATGGAACAGGTAGGGTACCTGCACATTGATACATAAACTAATTAGGTACCTATGTTTACGTTTAGAAAACGTAAAAAATACCCAATAATTGCAGTGTATACCTACATCATAATTTTATGAATAAAAATGTATTAAATAATCAACCAGAATGAATCTAATCTACTATATCAGTGTTATCTACTAAACCAAACGCATTTATACGTTTAGTCCGATTATTTGATATTACCAGTTCTTGTTTTACATTTTATACAAAAAAAGATTCGTAACGAATGCTGAGACAAAACAATGCAAAAAAAGTTGGTAAATTACCCAAATACGTCTATCAGCAAATTGTAAGTACATACTAAATTATTTTTATTGCGCAATATTTTAAAAAGCATGCAACACGTAGTACAAACTCAATAGATGTTGTAAGTACTCCTTATTGGCTATATAAATTATTATAACTATTATTACCGTGAGAAATAGACAGAGGAATCCATCGTATTCAAAATACAACCCTGAGGATCGTAAATGGATGACTTATTTTCGTTTAAAACATAAAATAGATCAGCAAATACTCCCAAGTATTATAAAGACTTTACTTCTTTCCATAAAATGTTATCATACACCGTAAACAAAAGTAACCCTCCATTATCAAATAACGCCATACCATAGAAACAACGAAAAATAAACAAACAAACAAACAGGTCAATGCTCTTTCAAAATTGAGTGAGGCCGAACATATAATGGCGTTGCTGCCAAGGCCATCATGCTACAACACTATCAACACACACACACGCGCTCACACACATGTCTAGTCAAAGTTTCCTGTTTACCCAGTCACTTTGTTATAAACACTTTCAAAGAAAAACGTCAGTTATATCAGAAATCGGTGATTCAATAATGAACTTGAAACAATGAATGAGTTCTACCGTGATCGGTAATTAAAAGCAGTATTTCTCTCGGTTTGACACAGAAAATGCGTACGATCAAAGTCAACTCTAAGAAATATTTTGTTGTTTACCTCCTCATTCATGTTTTAAAGTATGTGTCAAGGAAGAATGTAATAATATTAGTATTTAATGAGTAATTAGACTGTTGCGAAGAACCGAGTCCTTTTCTCTTTACTACGAAAGTAACCAGCTGAGCGTACATAGATGACATTCTGATAAAAAGTTAAAAAAATGTCACAATAACAAGTTTGTCTCAATCTACCTATTTCCTACTAGGGACACTTACCATGGTAAATTACCAAACAAAATTCTAAAATTTTGTTAAAACTCAACGAAAACATTTTGTGTATTTTCCAAATATTGAACGCGTATAACCGTTTTCTGCCTGCAACAACCATGACGTAATCAAGTTTAATTGCGAGAACGGCTATCATAACCAAGATAAAAAATAATACCGTTTCATGTGAAAATAAAGGTAGACCGTAATATAACTGAAGACAGAAGAAGAAGATACAATTTCCAAACTATCATAGTTTTATTTCACAAAAATAATTTCGAATTAGGTAGACACAAGTCACGCATACAACAAAATAAGATAGTCCTCTGAAACTGTCATAGAGCGCGATAATAAATTTTATTCGAGTAACAGTGAAGATGTTACTTTTCGTAAACTAGCCAATCTTGTTAGTTTTATTTCTTATCCTGTGAGGATTCATAATTTTCCTGTTTTGAAGTTACTTTTCGCACGAGACGGTATCTTAATAGGGACCCTATGATTACCTACAGTAGGGACCTATTAGCCTATTACAATACCGTACGGATGAGATAAATCTGACAAAAAAAAAATTTTTTTCGTGCTCTGTCATTTTCTATCGCTCATGATCATCATTTCCTAGAGTGAGAAAGACAGCGTGAGTGCTATCGTGCTACCTCACTCACTATATATATAGTGAGTGAGGGAAGATTACCGCGCGCGAGTATCTCTCGTAGGTCCGTATTACAGAAGGATGCTCAGTCATCGATCGGTGCTAAGGCAGATATTTCATTCGTAAAGTGATCAATTAGTGAATTAAATCTCTGCTTGAGCACCGATCGATGACTAAGCATCGTTCTGTAATACGGACCTTACTCTAGGAAATGACAATCCCAGGATTCTGTCCTGACAGATGTGGCTCAACCTTAGCTAAAGTATTACAGCCTTATTAATAAACACGAACTAGCTTTAGACTAGTTACACCATCTTTTGTCTCTTTCGATCCAGCTAAATATTACAGTAGCAAAAAAAGGACAAAAGCTGAAGTAACTAATCCGAGACTAAAACCCGTTTATGAATAAGGCTGTTAACGTTTACAGTGGTCCGGCTTTGAACACGGACACGTTTCCTTCATTTTCAGCTCTTTGGACATTTGCTTTAGGAACGGATGCACCTCGTCACTGAAGAATGGCCTAAAATAGATAAATTCTTTTAGTATCATCATTACAGAAACGCTGTAGAAAAGGGCCAAAGGAAAACAATATCCTTCCGTTAAACCTATCATACTTCGATGACGTTTTTTCCAGTTATTTTGATTTAAAAACCAAACTACTGTAGTTACAGATTTTTACGAAATTTCTATGGGATAAATCAAAAAGTATAGACATCGTTTATATCCAAACATACTTTTTCAAATTAGTTTATAAATTACGGAGTTTTGAAATAAAAACACAAAAAACAACTTAATTGAAAACTTCAAAATATTTTGAGTAGAAAAAAAAAATTGCCAGGGAATGAATTTCAACTTTAATTGATCAGTGGTTTGTACCACTTCGACTTGTAATCCGTAGCTTGGCCCATCTTTTGGTGAAAACAAACATCGCTATGTAACTCATTGTAGTTATGGTTAATATGACTGGTGGTAGCAAATTATCAACCGACTTAAAAATGGGAAGAGGAGCTCAACCCGGTGGCTGTTTATAAAAACTTTTTTAAAATGTTTGTTACCTCATATATCCGTCATCTATTAACGGATTTCAAAAATTCTTTTATTACTTGAAATTTTGTACTTTGAGATTAGTCTCATAGGAATTTTATCAAAATGATTTCAGAAGTAACAAACATGAAAAAAAAAACATAGAACCAAATTTAGAACGTGTCCTTTTAAGGAGTCGGTTGAAAAAAGGTAAAAACAACCGAAAAGAAACATTTTACACTGACCGACAGAGCATCCTGTTGATTTCGTTCTGATATTCCTCCTTAGCTATCTGGGCTTTCTTTATCTGGTCTATTTCTTCCTGCCTCGCTCTCTCCTGCGTTAAAAAAGTCGGTTAAATTATGTCGTTTTTGTTGTTGGTGCATAGATCTTAAATCATTTATCACACATATCAACAACAGCGCGGGAAGACGCCATTGCTGAACATAGGACTTCCCCATATAACGCTACTAGCTATTAAAGCGAAGTTCGATACACTTTTGTTGTAATAGAAGGAGGTCCATGGGTTTGCTGAATTAATGATATGCCGATTGACTTTGTATACGATATATTAATTAAAAAGATATTTACAAAAACCAAATGCGGAAAATAAAATTTTCTCTAATGTGAAGTCTATATCAACAACATTCGTTGCCCCTAGCAACTAGCTGGAAAAGTTCTCTATTAAACTGGTATGTAAACTTTTTCGTGGGCTAGCACACCACATCACCCCCCTCCAGAGACCGTCCTACGGGCGATAATATTCTGGAAAACGCACTGTTCGTCCTGATCGAGTGGTGGTCACTGGAGCGTCTCGGGTCTCAGGTGCTGCCACGGCGGGAGAATGGTCCAACTCACGAAGTATGTAGGCAGGTTTAATGCGGTCGACTGATACAGTGACTTCTTTGCCTTTTATGCGGAGCTTGAAAACTTTATCCCCTCGTTTTATCACCTCATGTGGGCCTGTATAAGCTGCTTGAAAAGATGGGTGCGAGGTGTCATCTCTTAGAAAGACGTGGGATGCTGTTGCTAAATCTTTGAAAATGAATATGGAGCGGTTATTCCCATGGTGAGAAGTTGGTAATGGCAACAAATTTTTGGCGAATGTGCGCAGTCTTTCAGTGTATACTGTCAAGTCCTCTGTGCCATCAGCCGATTGACAAAAAATGTCCCCTGGGAGTCGTAGTGTCTCTCCATATACGAGCTCAGCTGGAGTCGCTTGTAAGTCTTCCTTAAATGCCGCCCGGATTCCCAGTAGTACAAGTGGAAGTGTTTCAAGCCAGCTGCTGGTCGCGTGACATGTAATAGCGGCTTTAAGCTGTCTGTGGAATCTTTCGACGAGTCCATTGCATGCTGGATGGTAGGCTGTAGTTCGTCTGCGTTGAAATCCGATGATGTGGGACAGATGCTTAAAAAGTTCTGATTCAAACTGTCGACCACGATCAGTGACGATATCTTCAGGGCAGCCGAATCTGGATATCCATCCGTGAACTAAAGCTTTTGCCACTGTTTCAGCTGTTATCTCCTGTAATGGTATAGCCTCGGGCCATCGTGTGAAGCGATCTACACATGTGAGACAGTAACGATACCCCTGTGAGAGAGGTAAAGGTCCGATCAAATCTATGTGGATTTTCATGAATCTGGCTCGAGGTAAGCTGAATGATGCTAATGGAGATGAGACATGACGTGTTATTTTTGATCGTTGGCATGCTAGGCAGGAACGAGTCCACTCTCTGCAATCTTTCCGCATACTAGGCCATACATAGCGTTCCGATATTAGTTTCGTCGTCGCATTTGTGCCAGGGTGGCTAAAAGAATGCAAGTTTTCGAACACTTGCCGTCGCATGTCTTTGGTCACATAAGGTCTGGCCACATTGCTGCTCTTGTCACAATAGATTTCTGTGTGAGATCCAGGCAGTTTGATTTTTGTCAAGCGTAGAGAAGTATCGCTATCCAAAAGTTGTTCTAGTTCAGGATCTGTGCTTTGTGCTTGAGCAAGCTTGGATAGATCGATGGGCTGAGTAATCTCTTCGATGCGTGATAAACTGTCAGCCACAACGTTATCCTTTCCTGAAATATGCCTGATATCTGTAGAAAACTGTGAAATAAAATCCAGATGTCTGAACTGTCTTGGTGAGCACTTTTCTTTTCGTGAATGAAATGCGAAAGTTATGGGCTTATGGTCAGTGTAAATAATAAAGTCTCTCGCCTCCACCATGTGACGAAAGTATTTTATTGCTTCGTAGATGGCGAGAAGTTCCCTGTCGTAAGGCGAGTATTTCTGTTGACATGGCGAAAGTTTTCGAGAGAAAAATGCTAAAGGTTCCCACAGGCCGTCTCTATGCTGTTGTAAAGCTGCGCCCATTGCTGTGTCTGAAGCATCAGTGACTATAGCGAGCTTCGCTTGGCAGTCTGGATGAGCAAGTAGTGCTGCTTGGCAGAGACTTTCCTTGCAGGCGATGAATGCTTTAGTAGCTTCTTCTGATAAATGCACGGGATGTGAACCTTTAACTGATCCTGTGAGCAGTGCATTCAGAGGCGCTTGATGCCGCGCTGCGTCAGGAATAAACCTTCTGTAAAAGTTCACCATTCCTAGGAATCTTCGCAGTTCTCTAACGGTTTTCGGTGGAGGGTAATTCGCAACTGCTTCTACCTTCGATGGTAACGGCTTAGTGCCAGCTGCTGAGATGCTGTGTCCTAAAAACGTTACCTCTGATACACCGAATATGCACTTGTTCGTGTTGATTACCATGCCGTATTCCTTGAGTCTGTTGAAGAGCAGATGAAGGTGCTTCTTGTGTGATTCCTGATCAGGTGAGAAGATCAAAAAATCGTCCAGAAACGGGAAGCAGAACTCCTCAAGGCCCCTAAGCATCTCGTCCACAAATCGTTGAAACGTTTGACTGGCATTACGTAGTCCGAACGTCATGAACGGAAATTCGTATAAACCAAACGGCGTCGTGATTGCGGTCTTTGGAATATCATCAGGGCAGACAGGAATTTGATTATACGCTTTTACGAGATCAATAACCGAGTATACTTGACAGCCGGAGAGACAATGTGCAAAGTCATGTATGTGTCGAATGGGATAGCTGTCTGGTACGGTTCTAGCGTTGAGCATTCTGTAGTCACCGCATGGACGCCAGCCGTTATCTTTTTTAGGCGCAAGATGAAGTGGTGATGACCATGGTGACTTTGAAGGTCTGGCTGTTCCGTTCCTCAACATATCTGCAAACTCGTCTTTTGCAATTTTTAATTTATCCGGTGCTAGTCTTCGTGGTGTGCTGCTTATTGGCGGTCCTGCAGTAGTCTGTATATGATGCATGGTATTATGCTTCGGAACACGGTGGACACCGGAAGGTCTAGTAATCTCAGGGTATTCGCTTAGTATGTTATGATATACGGAATTTCCAGAAATAACTTTTACCGATGAAATGTTCCCAGTTGACTGTGCAGGTGAAGCTGGGGACGTAAGGCTTGTAGTGTTGTCGATTAAACGTTGATTTCGACAATCCACGATGAGGTTGTAAAATGATAAAAAATCTACACCTATTATGGCCTTTGTAACGTCCGCTACGATGAATCGCCAAGTGAAGTCACGGCGCAAGCCTAGGTTCAGCACTAAATGAGCGTAGCCGTAAGTAGAAATGGGTGTACCGTTTGCCGCACACAGCTCATAATTTGTTTTCTCACGACGTTCCTTGAGTGCCGATCGGGGGAAGACACATACGTCACTGCCAGTATCGATGAGAAACTGCATCTTCGTAGCGCCGTCCGTGACAAATAGGCGACCGGAAGTTTGGCAATCGGTCGTCGCCATTACCGACTGCTGTTCGCGTTTCCCGCATGGTAGTCGCACGGTTTTACGCACTTACTTGCTTCATTGCCGAACTTATTATGATGCCAGCACACAGGAAATTTTCTATAGTTCGACTGTGATCGTGTGGAGCTAGAACGACCGCGCGTTTTCTTGTTTGAACGATTCGGTGCACGTGAATGCCGGTTCACCTGCGCAGTTAGAGCTTGCACTTGTTTGGTAAGTTCAGCAATCTGTTGGTTCATGGCGTCTAAAGAGCTTCCTGGCATGACACTTGATGTTGATGCTACGTGCGCTGTAGGCGAAACAACGTCATGGATGCGGTCAGCGAGATCTGCGAGCGCTTCCAGTGAAGACATCATCTGCGAAGCGATTATCGTTTGCGTGCTACTTGGTAGGCGACTGGTCCATATAGTACGTAGAAAATCTTCGGGAACTCCAGGTCCAGCCAAATGTTGCAAATGTCTTAGAAACTGAGATGGCTTACGGTCTCCAAGTTCTGCGTGCATAAGTAATTGCTTGACCTTCTTTTCTCGTGACGCGGACAGTCGTTTGATAAGTTCCGACTTCAATTTTTCATACCTGTTGGTGTCGGGCGGGTTGATGATTATATCTTCCACCTCAGAAGCATACTGCGGGTCTAGTTGGCCGATAACGTAGAAAAACTTCGTATTGTCCGTAGTAATGTTCGATATCGCGAATTGGCCCTCGATCTGCGCGAACCAAATGGCCGGCTTTTCAGGCCAAAACGGCGGAATGCGCACGCCCACACGACAAATATCTTCGTTCTTATCGGTTGAGAGCGACATCTTTATGTGAATCAGTATCAGAATTATCGCAATCAGCAACAAAATCAAAATCACACACATTTACTGCAAACGTGGACTTTCGGTTCAAAACAGGTCACCAGTAAAGCGAAGTTAGGCACACTTTTGTTGTAATAGAAGGAGGTCCATGGGTTTGCTGAATTAATGATATGCCGATTGACTTTGTATACGATATATTAATTAAAAAGATATTTACAAAAACCAAATGCGGAAAATAAAATTTTCTCTAATGTGAAGTCTATATCAACAACATTCGTTGCCCCTAGCAACTAGCTGGAAAAGTTCTCTATTAAACTGGTATGTAAACTTTTTCGTGGGCTAGCACACCACACTATAATAAATATAGGAAACGAAGAAGAAAATTTTTCATAGATAATTCAACCACCCATTTCACCCTTTTAGGGGTGAAATCTCGAAAAACCCTTTCTTAGTGGATATCTACACTTTACAAAGAACACACCCTCCAAATGTCAAGTCTCTAAGACCAGCGTTTTAGACTGTGCGTTGATATATAAGTCAGTCATTCAGTCAGTCCTTCAGGACTTTGAATTTTATATGTATAGGTTTCAGACGCTTATAATTGGTGGTGTATGCCAATAATTATGACGCTTAGAAGGCTTCTTTTTTTGTTTTGGCTCCACACTTTTGTGTATTTAGCTAGTGTCAAGTTATTGATAATTTCTCAAGTTAATTAATATTATATATATGTGTGTCAAGTCACAGTCCATGTCATCAAGTCAAGTCATAGTCTAGTCAAGTCATACTCCTAGTAAAGTGGTGGCAATTTTACCAGAAGCTTCTATGGAGTTTTGGAAACAACACGAAAATAAACGTTTCACCATCATTATACCACTTTCCCACACTCATGCCTGTAATCCAGCACTTAACGACTAAAATGCCACCAATTTTATACACTAACACTGAAAAAACATAAGTTTTAGAAAATAATACAATGCGGTGACGCGATCTTTTTCGTTTTCCCGCCAAACCCCGGAAGGCTTCTAATGCTCGTATTACAGAACGATGCTCAGTTATCGATCGGCGCTCAAGCAGAGATTTCATTCATAAAGTGGTAAATTAGTGAATAAAATCTCTACTTGAGCAGCGATCGATGACTGAGCATCGTTCTGTAATACGGACCTTAGTGATTATGTTTGTTTATGTATGTTTGCAAATTTTTATAGAAAAATACCATCAAAGATCAAAGAGCCGTTCAGTGGCCATTGACCGTCACTGGTTATGGAACGATTCATGTGGTTAGAGTGACCCATAGATTATGTGACCACAATGATTCAATGTCAGGAGCGGAAAAACTCGAAGAAACTGTGAAGTGGAGTTTGAAAGCAACGAACATTGACTCATAATGTAAATAACCTATCTACACTACTGACCTGCCATTCGTTTCCATTCTGTAGTGAAAAATCTTAACTAAATTTAATTTGGCAGAAATTTTATAATTAATTGGTAAGATAGATAAACTTTTTTTATGAAAACCCTAAATTACAGGAATAATCAGCAATCGGCTTTTATTTTTAAACGAGTGTGCTTTAGACCACACGACTGAAGTAACACTTCTTTATTTAGCTCCATCTATCGGCCGGTATAACTTTGTTTTTGTCAAAGTCACCATCTTGACAATTGCAAATTATCATTTTACCGGATATACCAACATAATACTACAAATTTTTACTTTGTTATGTTGGCTATGGAGATCTACGTGAATCAACTTCGTTCGCCTCGCATTCACAAGCTTACTCCCCAAGTCAAGCTTCAAAAATATATAGGTAAACCTAAGTAAATGTCTTTTAAATTGAAACACTATAAAAAAATTGTTACTGTTTAAATTGAAATACCAACAATGTTGCTGTTTCTTTCATAAATGTCAAAAAATGTGTGAAATGACAAGGACAGAAATAGTGTAGGTCAACTGTCAAATTAAGTTAAGCTTAGATTATTGCCCAACAGAATTATACCAATGTCTTGTAATGTCAATGTCAGCAGCATTCACCAAGCTACCTACCCAGCACGGTTATTATGAAACCCTCCCCCCCCCCCCCCCCCCTCCCCCATGATAAGCCTCCAAAGTAGCGTAGAGTTCTATCTTCATTTCGAAAAGATGTGCAAAGCAAATTCAAAAACCTCACCTTCAATATCTTGTTATACTCAATTTGCTCCAACAAATTCTTCTGATGTTGCTTCCTGATCCTCGCGTTGTCCTGCTCATGAAGGTCGGTCAACTGGTCCAGTTGGCCGCACAGTTGGCGTTGGTACTCGTCCTGCTCCGCCAACTTTTGCTTCAGGACTTCTCGGGACGCCTTCCGGTCTTGGATCTGGTCTATCATTGCTTTGCGGACTTCCTGGGATGGAAAATTGAAACAATAATTAAAACCGGTAAATCAATCACGGAATACTACGCTTTTTGTAAGTACCTAATATGACTTGACTTGCGACTTTTTAAAAAAGCTAAAAATAGCCTATTTGCAATAAATCTTTTGACTTTGACTTTGACTTTTAAAGTTTCATCGCCTGTCCCGTTCTCGCAAAATAGAGATCGCGTGAGCTTCATCACAGCTACTACGAAGGCATAGCTTGTGACGTCACATGCCAAAGAGATTGTATGTAGAGCTACAATAAAGGTACCGCAGCTTAGTAATGAGGTAGGTACTATGGAGGACTGGTAGCTGACGTCACTGCGTTTTTGAGCTGTCTTTCAATGCCTGTATTTTAAAATACCTGTAGCTCTATCATTTTTTGTTTTCACGACTGTCTATATTTTGAGGCATATTATTAATTTGTGCAATAAAAATATAGCAGGCAAATAGCGTATTGTGTCAAGAACTAACTCGGTTAGTCTTCTGCGACCACATCAAGTAAGCGCATCTCTTCTCGTCTAGCACTTTTTGTGTGCGCTCCGCCGCGTCGTGGACCAGGTGCTCGTACTCGACGTCCATTTTAGCAAAATCGCTCTTCAATTGGATTAGTTTCTTGTTGCACTCGTCGTTTTCTCTCTGTGGGTTAAATGAGAATGCTTAAAATCTTATATTTACCGAAATTCCTGGGAGATAGCTCAATTTTCCGGGATAAAGATTTTTTTGTGTATTTGGCTCTGTGGTGTGGTGGTTGAGCAAGTTGGCTCAAAACCCGGAGACAGAGGGTTCGATTCCCGCGGCAGGACAAGTATTTGTGCACAGAAAAAAACAAAAATACTTTTATGAGTCTGGCTGTTGTGGGACCGTGGTACTCGTAGTTCCTGGGTCCCTAGACACAGGGAATCCTGGTTAGGGTCCAGGATCTATGTATGTGATCGATAGGCGTTATTATTATTATTATACCACTTTCCCACACTCATGCCTGTAATTCAGCATTTAAAGAATAATATGCAACCAATTTTATGCACTAACACTGAAAATAACACAAGTTTTGGAAGGAATACAATGAGATGACGCGATCTATTTCCTTTTCCCGCCAAAAACTCCGATAAAAAGTTGTTCAATGATCAGTGACTTTTACATTCCACAAAGAATTTTTACATTTTACAAAAAAGTTTTAAATTTTACCAAGAAGTTTTACCTCCTTCTTCCTAGCCAGTGCGACCTTGGCGTTCTGTTCGGCCAAACCCTGCCCAGCCAATGAGTCCCAAGTATCAGAAATTAGTTGATTGTCAGCGTCAAGTTTCTTGAGCGTCTCCCGACGTTCGGCCAGCAAATCCGCCCTTTCACGTGCTAGATCTACGCGCTTTTGGTTTCTAAGACGCTCCGCTGTTATTAAAATAAAAAAACATACACTGAAAAAATTAAACTACTTTAAAATATTAGCTACTAAATACCATTTAATTATTCTAGGACCACCCAAGTTAAGGTACCGTCATTAAACGTAATTTAGTCTAGGTAAGTAATACTGCTGTGTGGTCCCAGCGCGTTAAAATAAGACCACTAAACTTAACATCAAAGTCAAAGTCAAAAGATTTATTGCAAATAGGTTAGGTTAGCACTTTTACAAGTCAACGTTATATTACATGTAATGAATTTAATAATAAGTGTAATTGGCATTGCCGTTCTTATTATAATATAATAAATAAATAAATAATAAATAAATTAGGTACTTAAAATTATTTTACTAAGCATATAAAATTACAAAGTTTTACTATTACAATATATGAGTTTGAAAAAAAGCAGTTCTCTTTCTCCTTACTGGTGCAAGCAATCCGGCACAATGCAAAACAGAAATCTCCGATCCGAAGCTTCGATTCAACTGTAAAGAAGAAGCTACAAGAAACTGCGACACAGTCGTACTTCTGCAGGTGTCATCGATTCTCATTTGCTTTTAAGTGAAACTGTTTTTGGTTCGTAATAAATACTAAAAACAAGAAAACTCTTCCCGCGGGTATCATAATAGCCGGCTAAGGGAATATCCATGAAATGGGCAGCAGAATTCTTCTCGGTACATTCAAATCTTTTGCGAGCACCAAGCCGCCTGCCAAGCGTAGGCAAACCATCCCTTATGATAAGCATACTAAGGTCCGTATTACAGAACGATGCTCAGTCATCGATCGGTGCTCAGGGAGAGATTTCATTCATAAAGTGACCAATAAGTGAATGAAATCTCTGCTCGGGCACCGATCGATGACAGAGCATCGTTCTGTAATACGGACCTTAGTGTCGTTTTATAGGATGGCCTATGTTCAGAAGTGGACGTCTTCTGGCTAATGCAGTGAAGTAACTACTATACCCTCTTCTTCCTTCCTATTGTCCTCTTCCCACATGGCCTTGAATCTCTTTGTCTCTTCCTTCAACATTTCCCTTTCTTTCTCTCTCTTCGCGCGATTCCACTCTAATTGCTCGTCCGTGTGCAGCTTGCAGTCGAGATCTTTGCGGTAACGCTCGATACAGTCTTGTTCCATGCGAGCTTTCTACAAATTGAAAAAATAAATTAGAACTGAATAAATTTTACTAGAAAAACAATATTTTTAATAGTTTTAAAACTTGTTTACGCACGCTTGACTTGGGGAGTAAGCTGGTGAATGCGTGACGAGAGCGTTACGGAAATTGATCGAGCGAGGCGAACGGAAGTTAAGAGGGAGATATAAGTTAGTAAAGATAGAAAGAGAGTTACGTTTCGTATAGAAGTATAACTTTTGGTGTGTGGTGTAAAGCACACTCGTTATTTTTATTAGTATGTTTCTTATAACTCAAACTCAAACAATTTATTGCAAAGAAAGTTTAGCACTTTTACAAGTCAAAATACTTAATTTATGATATTGTTACACTTTAATTGAATCTTATTAGGTGTTATATTGTATTCTATGTTTATGTTTATGTTTGTATATATTACAAACAAAAAGTACATACCTTCTACTCTACTTCTACTCATAAGGCAGGGTTACCGCCAACTGAGCAATCGGGTCAGTGAATTATCGCTCGGAAGGGTTCAATTCCCGTAACAGGATAGGTATCTATTTGTGCACAGGGGGAAAAAATTATCCAGGTGTCGCGTGGGCCTCGTAGTTCCTATGTATGTGGGCGTTGGGCGTTATTCATTTTTATAATCATTGTGTCCTCACCAAAGCGTCGCTTTCCTTCATAGCGACTTCGTGCCACATCTTGTCGAACTCCTTCTCCGCCATCCTCCTCGCCTCCTTCTCCTTAATCTGGTATAGCTGGATCTCCTGGGCTTCTTTTGCCCGAAGCTTGTAGATGCAAGGGAGTACGTGCACGCATTTTGACCTGGCAACATTGTACAATATTATTGATCTATACATATAAAATTCAAAGTCCTGACTGACTGACTGATTTATAAATCGACGCACAGACTAAACCGCTGGTCCTAGAGACTGAAATTTGGAGGCAGTGTTCTTTGTAAAGTATAGGTAGCTACTAAGAGTTTTTTGAAATTCCATCGGTTCATAAACGAAGGAGATCTGAAGCAACAAACATTTTTAAAAATACACCTGTGGCTGATAGCTCAGTTGGTCAGCCTTCTGAACTTCAGGTTGTGGGTTCGATTTCCATACAGGACAAACAATTGTCTGATGAACTTCGATGTTTGTTCGATGCGAGTGTTTTATTGTATTCTATTCTATGTATGTATGTGACGGCGGCAACGTCCAGTTATAAACTTTATGCACAGCGGGCAGTACCGTAATTTACCCTGTGGCAGAAATTAAATTTATTACAGTGGCAACACTGGCATCTGTCATCGCTCCCCCACCCATCTGGCTATAAAAAGGGGCCGCTCGGTGTAGTAGGTACGGATTCATTCTTGCTCCGGACCCAGCGCGGTGCGCATGCTGAAGGCCTATAGTTATATAGGTTGCAACCTACGCACAACCCGTTCTGCCTATATAAAATAAGTACCTATTTACAAACAAAAAGTATCTAAGTATTGTATCAACTATCAGTTATCTGGTTTCCCATAGCTTTACTTAGTGACGGAATAGATGGCGCTGTGTGAAATGTCCACAAACATTTAAGTATTTGTTTATTGATAACTTCCCCTTTTTAAGTCGGTTGTAACTACAACCGTGGCATCTTTCAAGTAGTTATTACCAAGTAGTTGTTACTAACAGCGGCGTATCCTTATACTTCTCCTCGTGTTCTTTCTTCCTCTTCTCCAGAAGATACTTGAGCCTGTCCTGCTTGTCTTGCCACACTGCTTCTGCACCCGCCTGCGTTTGCTCGACGAACTTACGGATATTCTGTTCTTCCTCTGCTGAGTATAGTTGTATCAACCTAGTGGGGAGGGTAGGGCAACTAGTTACTACTTTCCGTGTGGTGAGTAAAAATAAAACGGAATCTTCGTCTTTAATAAAAATAATAATATAACTTTTAGACTGGCCCGATAGCTCAGTTGGTAGTAGCCCTGCCTTCTGAACTGTGGGTTGTGGGTTCGATTCCCACTCAGGACAAACATTTGTGTGATGAACATAGGTGTTTGTTCTGTGTCTGGGTATCATATTGTATTCTATGTATATATTTACAAACAAAAAAGTATCTAAGTATTGTATCAGTTATCTGGTTCCCATAGCACAAGCTTTGCTTAGTTTGGGGCTAGATGGCGTTGTGTGTGAGATGTCCACACATATTATATTATTATTTCAGACTCGGGATCCATATATACACATTGTCTAAAATATAAAATGTTATTGTGGAAATAGTTAATCCCGATGTAACTAGATGGCGTTAGAGTCAAGTTAGCTCGCGGTGGTGTTTGTCGCCGCCTATACCACTACTGTTTTTGTGAATATGAATTCAATGTCTGAACGTTCCGGAGCATGTTTGCATTGCGAGTTCCTGGCTCTTTACATTTACACCCTTCGCCACACATAAAAACAGAGTAAAAAAACTACACAAAAAAAAAACAATAATAGCATTAAAATTGATTAAAAATAAAATATTAGGTCTTTACCTATGAAATTGCCGTTTTGTTTGAAAAAAGTTAAAGTATTTTTTTTTTCGAATTTATTTATTTCTTTTATTCAAAGTAATCACCCCTGCAATCAATGCATCTTTGCCAACGCTGTGGCAGTTTATGGATGCCCTTCTTGAAAAAATCAGCAGGACGGGAGACAACAAACTCTTCAAAGGCGTTTTGTACTGCCTCTCGGGAATTGAATTTTTTTCCCGCTAAAAAGTTGTCCAAATTTTTTAAAAAGTAATAGTCGGTAGGCGCAAGATCTGGTGAGTATGGCGGATGAGGGAGAGCTTCCAAACCCAACTCATGCAGCTTAGAGACGGTCTGTTGTGCAGTATGGGGTCGCGCGTTGTCGTGAAGTAGCAGTGGAGACGACCGATTGACCAAAGCTGGTTGCAGACGTGCGAGTTTCGCCATCATTGTGGTCAGTTCTTCAATGTACACATCTGCAGTAATGCTCTCGCCGTTTTGTAAAAAGCTATGATGAATCACACCAGCACTAGACCACCAAACTGTGACCATCACCTTTCTAGGGGTCATTTTTCGTTTTGCACATTGCTTTGGTACCGAACCAGGATCTAACCAACTTGCTGAGCGCTTTCGATTGTCAAAAAGAATCCATTTTTCGTAGCACGTAACAATTCGGTTCAAAATTCCTTCATTTCTGTGCCTGTTAAGCAGCGCAAGGCAAGTCTCGACGCGTACGTTGCGGTGGCGATCGTTAAGTTCGTGGGGCACCCATCTATCAAGCTTTTTTATCTTGCCAATCTGTCGCAAATGGACCAATATTGTTTTGATGCTAACATCAAAAGCTGCTGCCAGCTCAGCTGTAGATTGAGATTCATCAGCTTCCACAATCGCCTTTAATTCATCATTGTTGACCAAAGTTTCCGGACGACCACGAGGTTCATTTTTCAAGTCAAAATTCCCAGAACGGAACCGAGCAAACCAATAACGGGTTGTACGTTCGTTTGTACAGTTCTCTCCGTAAACGTCGTTGATGTTACGTGTCGTTTGTGCCGCGTTGGTGCCCTACGGAACTCATATTCCATAATTACACGAAATTTCAAAGTATCCATTATGAGGAAAAATGTTGAAATGTAATGAAAATACAACGCTAATCAATAAACAAAAGACTTATATAGTAAATAGAATGTCATATTTTTAAAACAAAATTAATTTGAATTTAGAATTCATAGCCAATCAAAACTTTTTTTTGTTTGAAAAAGTCTGTACTGCAATACGGCAATTTCATAGGTAAAGACCTATTATTAGGTGGCAATAGCCAACCACCGTCGGTACGTTGCAGAAAACAGCAGGCGATCTGTCAGGCTGCTCCTAATAATGGCGTTTTTACTCATGTCAACTCTCTTTAGCTTACTTCTTCTTGTCTGTTCTTCATGTGAAATGAAGATCTCTTACCTCTGTCTCTTCCTCTCAAGATCTTCCTGGTATGACGCCATACAGAGGTCGACGCGACGGGCAACATTGTTTATTAGAGATCTGTAAAATTCCAATTCCAAATGATATAATATGAGTGATTAATCTTTCCATGATATGATATAAAAATCATCAAAGAATAATAATAGCGTCCAACGATCGCATAGGTACATAGATTCTGGACCCTAACTAGGAATCCCAGGAACCAGGAAGATTCTCGTAACTCCTGGGTCTGGATAGATAGATAGAGATAGAGAACTCTTTATTGTCTCACCAAAGAAGTACAAAATCAGGAATAACTATAATATTTACGAACTAGTGTAACAATGGGCGGTCTTATCGCTGACAGCGATCTCTTCCAGACAACCTTTGGATGGACAGTAGCAGTAGAGAAGAATAAACGGCGGTGTAAAACAATTTATAGATAAAGTAAATATAGATAAATTATAAACTATTATCTGATATATTTATATATACCTACATTCTATATTTTATATAATTATATATATTATATTATATAATACATATATATTTTATAAAAAATAAACTAATATATTTCGATACGTAAAATTAAAAGTAAATATAGTAAAGTAAAGTAAATATAGATAAATTATAAACTATTACCTGATATATTTATATATACCTACATTCTATATTTTATATAATTATATATATTATATTATATAATACATATATATTTTATAAAAAATAAACTAATATATACTACTTTAAAATGGAATGGAATACAAAGTAATTAGTAAATAATAAATAGGATATTGTGAGGTTATCCCCACAACGCTCAGAACAATTATTTGCGCTTTTTTTTTCGTATGAACGAATACTCTGCAGCGAGAATCGAACTCGCCGCCTCCGCGTTATGTGCCAACCTGTTCAACCACCACACCACAGATAAGCCACAATTAGTAAGAATGTCAATTACATAATGTTCTGCGCAATATAAAAATATGGTGCCCATTTTTAACTTGCGTAGTTTAGGAAGCGTTTATGAGTAAAGCCTTAATTTATACAAAAGTAATTTTAAAGCAGTCGCCCTCAGGGTCGAATAAACACTAAAATGTTTTTTCTGAACGGGTTACTACTATTGGTCTCTGCCGACCTTTACAGCGTCACCGGGCGGGAATAGTGCAAAGAGTTGCAAATAATGCGGTTTGCATTTTACCTAAAATGGTCACTCCTTACTAAAGGCTAGGCAGCTCGTAGGCTGCCTAGCCTTTAGTAAGGAGCACACCGAAACGTAAAAAATCGAGTGCTTTAAACCACACGACCGAAGTAAAACTTCTTTAGTTTAGCTCCATCTATCGGCTGGTATTACTTTGTTTTTGCTGTGTTTAATGTTGATGTCGCCATTTTGGCAATTGTAAATTGTAATTTTACCGGATATACCAACATAATAATTCAAATTCGTAACTATGCTATATTGGCAATGGCGATCTACGTGAATCAATTTCCGTTCGCCTCGCTACACATTTACCAGCTTACTCCCCAAGTCAAGCGTGCGTAAAGAAGTCTTACTTCAAAAGGTTTCTTTAAGCCGCTATACCTGCGATCGCAAGATATGAAGAAATCGCTGATCTGCTTATCCTTGAGTTCCTTCAGGTTGTTCTCAGCTCCCCTCCTCTGCTCTTCTTCTTGAGCCCGCAGCCGTTTCACAAACTTTACGTATCGAAACGTCGAGTTTAGGACGCGAGAGGTCTGTAGAAATTAAAATTGACTTATAAACTTTATGACAGGTAAATTCTTAATATTTTATAATCAAAGCTTTTGTAGTACCTAAAACTTCTTTACGCACGATTGACTTGAGGAGTATGCTGGACATGCGAGGCGAACGGAAGTTGAAGCTGGTTAACAAAGTTAAAAAAAAATATTATGTTGGTATGTCAGGTAAAATGACAAGATGGCGACATTAACACTAAACAAAGTTATACCAGCCGATAGATGGAGCTAAACTAAAGACGTCTTCAAGTCTTCTAGACTTCAGTCATGTGGTAAGGAAACTCGTTTTCTTCGTATACCTACAAGTATGGATCTTGCCCGCTTTTTTATCTAGTTAACTGTAATCGTAGTATTTAAAGCGGGCATTTTATAATCACTACTTAGCGAAATTCCATTGAAGACCTCAATTGAATCGCTGCAACACAAATTGTGTTGCCAAACAATGACAATATGATAAATTCATGCCAGCTTTTGATCCAGTAATTGTAGAAGAAAAGTGGTTGGGTAACTTGTGATCAAAGACTCTCCCAGACACAACGCCCTAAGTTGGATCGCAGTTCGCATCCCATCACTGGGAACGTAATAGGTATGACAACTCTTACGTAATAACATTCTGGAACGCCTCTAGGTCCCACGCCGTCTTTAGGCACCCTCCTCGTTGGAGCCTGCTGTGGGACGTTACACATTTGTTTTCTGATTTAGAAAACGAAAAGTTTTTAAGAAATATTGAAAATATCCCACGATCTTGTTTGGTGTAAAATTGACAGTTAAAATGCATTGACATTAGTCAATAAAGTTTTTTAAATTGATTGTTCTGTCACCGAAATGAGTTTGGTATGGTGTAAAAAGTATGGAGTATTTTGTTTTAAATATTGAAAATAATATCCCACGATCTTGTTTGGTGTAAAATTGACAGTTAAAATGCATTGACATTAGTCAATAAAGTTTTTTAAATTGATTGTTCTGTCACCGAAATGAGTTTGGTATGGTGTAAAAAGTATGGAGTATTTTGTTTTAAATATTGAAAATAATATCCCACGATCTTGTTTGGTGTAAAATTGACAGTTAAAATGCATTGACATTAGTCAATAAAGTTTTTTAAATTGATTGTTCTGTCACCGAAATGAGTTTGGTATGGTGTAAAAAGTATGGAGTATTTTGTTTTAAATATTGAAAATAATATCCCACGATCTTGTTTGGTGTAAAATTGACAGTTAAAATGCATTGACATTAGTCAATAAAGTTTTTTAAATTGATTGTTCTGTCACCGAAATGAGTTTGGTATGGTGTAAAAAGTATGGAGTATTTTGTTTTAAATATTGAAAATAATATCCCACGATCTTGTTTGGTGTAAAATTGACAGTTAAAATGCATTGACATTAGTCAATAAAGTTTTTTAAATTGATTGTTCTGTCACCGAAATGAGTTTGGTATGGTGTAAAAAGTATGGAGTATTTTGTTTTAAATTAAGTCACTAAAAAGTTGTTCTATGATAAAGCCTTGTAGAGTAGTGACCACAATTCAAGGGGTGAGAACAAAAAGGGTTTAACTTTCAAATTGATAGTTAAGAGAAAATTGACTTTAAACTTCAAGGGCTTCATTTTAATGTAGAGTGCTTATAAGGTAATAGAAAAGGTTTATGTAAGTTTCAGTTGCTTGAAAATGTATTAATTCTATTTTAAAATACAAAATATAAGACTAATTCGTACAATTACTGTAAAAATATAATATAATAATGTTTTTATGCTAAGCGAACTGTCACTGTGTCACTGTGTGTGGACTGTGACTGTGTCAGATAAACCGTTTTTAGACTGACAATCTCGAGATTTAAGCTTCATTACGATATTTTGAGAATGTATTATTGTAGATAATTTCACTCTGAATCCAACGATACCCATAAGTCATTTTGTGAAAAAAATCAGTTAAACCCTTTTTGATCTCATCCCTTCAATTGTATCTCTTATCAATCAGCTACATTTATCTTTGAAGTAAATGAAAATAACGAATAGCTAAAGTACATAAACAAGACTATAAAGTACCAAACTTGTGAACATGTGTAGTCCTACACTTGGCCAGGGTGGTAGTCTACGCTCTATTTCTTCTTCTTTCACCCCGTCGTCGCCGCCCGAGACACACCTTGAGCGACCCGGATGATCCTATAGCAGCCGTAGTATCGGCTGCGCTAGGATCACCGGACCAGTCTAGCCCTTCCGGCTCAGGTACCGGCTTCGCCACCGGTATAGGATACCAGCGTAACACAATCAGACACCGACCCCGCCGGCGAGGTCGACGTACCCCCGTAGGTTAGCTAGAACGGTCGCGACTTTCAATAGGGCCCACTCTTCCAGTGGACGTAGTCTTCTCGATCCCCTTATCCCGGCAACGGCCCAAGCCGAGGCTCGCACCCCAGGGGTGCCCTTGAGCTACTTGCCTCCCACTTTTGACGGCTGGGCGCCTTAAGCGCCCGCCCTCCCGCCCGGTGACGCTGTAAAGGTCGTTAGAGACCAACAGCATTAGCTCGTTCAAAAAAAAAGAAAGTCTACGCTCTCTCCATGTGAAAGTACATAATCAAACGTAAAGTGTAAAAAACCATAAAAAAAAAAACATATTTTTTACGCTCATGAATAACATTATCAGAACTGGACAAGAGAAGCACCAGCTTTCAAATAAAAAAAGAATCATTAAAATTTTCAATCTACATGTTAATCCAGTGTATAAACTATCTTGGTACCGAATTTCACCCAAATCTATTCAGCCGTTTGAGCGTGAAGGAGTAACGAGTAAAATATTAATGTAATGGAAAAAAAAACATTCTTAATAAAGAAACAAACTTTTAATATTTCAAAAAATCAACCTGACAATAACTTTGAGATCGAAAAGTAAATATGAAAGCAACGATTTTGCCTTCACGATAATAATTATTAAGGTTACATGATCTACTTTATTCATGTAAACTAGTGAATACAAATAAAAGTTTTAAGGTTATACTGTTTTTTACGTAATTATGGCACGTTTGGTATTTTAACATAATAAAAAAAAAACTGAAATAATTGTATGTATACTAATGGCACAAAAAGTACATCCCAACCCATTAAAAAAAAAAAACACGAATCCGGTAAGTTTTCGTCTGCGAAATAATAAGATTACATTATAAACTATAATATAGGGCTATAAGGGCTTAAACGAGACAAGAAATGTTATATAACAGTTTAAAAAATATGAAAAACTACTTTTTATTACTTGTTACTAAATCAGTACATTAGATAACTATACTTTAACTTAATTACTTAGGAACTTTAGTACCTGAAACTTAGCTACTGAGTATATTTCACAACCACCGTTTTCCAAACCTACCACGATTTATTTAAAATAAAAAAATCTCAAGATAATTCTTATCAAACTAATCAACATGATTATCAATGATTATAAACTTCAAAAAAATCAACTACGATTACAAACCTGTATATAAACAGTAATTTAAAATCGTTTACAAACAATCAACGCAAATATTACTCAATAATCAACAAAAAAGCAGATAACTTTCAAAAATATGCTTAGAAAAAAAAAGGATATTACAATTAAAGAATCAGTTTTGGTTTTATCTTTCAAACTAGATCAAACGTATTTTTTAGTCTTCATCAATTCGCTGTCTCGCTCACACATACCAGCCTCTATAAAACCTTGAAATTAAACAATAAGAGATGTTAAAGCAAGAGAACTTAATATGCTAATAAGCAGATAACACAACTTTAATTGTGACCAAAAACGCAAATAATATGGACATAAATAAACATTAAAAATGTTGTTCAAATATTATATAAGACATCTGGAGATGCTACGATCAAATATATTCCTAAAATATTTGATCTGAATCTGATCTGAAACATACATTTATAAAATAAAGTATGTATGCTTAAATCATTCCTAAACAACACCTTTTATGTAATTACGCCATCCACGTCCATCCAAAGGTTGACTGGAAGATATCGCTTTTAGCGATAAGTCCGCGATTGTACTATAGCTTTAAGTTTCTTCATCTGTAACTGTTTTTCTTCTGGTGTACAATAAAGAATTTTTGTATTGTATTGTACGCCCAACGATCACATAACGTAGATCCTGGACTATAGTCTGGAGTTTTCACTTTTTTTGAACGATTCGAGTTCAGTATATGCAGTATATCTACGTCTATAAATAATGAACCCGTTTAAAACCACAGCTGGTATAACCAAATTGGTTTATAATTCTAATTTAAAGCACTTTCAGGTAATGTATAGTTTCATTGAAAATATTCATAAAGCTTATTGTAAGCTATATAGTTTACGTTACAACTAAATAAACTGTGAAGTTTATATAAAAAACATTTGTTTACATATTTTCTAAATAAAAAATTTTACAGTTAAGATTTTATGTTGCCAAAAAATATTCAAACAGTTAATTAGTTTTCACTGGAGCATTCCTCTATCTATAAACTGTTCAGTTATAACTGTATCGATACAAAATCTTAATCCAACATTTAAAATGTTAACTGTATAGTTAATTAGTTTTCACTGGAGCATTCCTTTATCTATAAACTGTACAGTTATAACTGTATCAATACAAAATCTTAATCCAACATTTAAAATGTTAACTGTATAGCTAATTAGGTTCTACTGGAGTATTCCTTTCTATCTATAAACTTTACAGTTATAACTGTATCGATACAAAACCTTAATCCAACATTTAAAATGTTAACTGTATAGTTAATTAGTTTTCACTGGAGCATTCCTTTATCTATAAACTGTACAGTTATAACTGTATCAATACAAAATCTTAATCCAAGATATACAATGTTAACTGTATAGTTAATTAGTTTTCACTGGAGCATTCCTCTATCTATAAACTGTACAGTTATAACTGTATCAATACAAAATCTTAATCCAAGATATACAATGTTAACTGTATAGTTAATTAGTTTTCACTGGAGCATTCCTCTATCTATAAACTGTACAGTTATAACTGTATCAATACAAAATCTTAATCCAACATATACAATGTTAACTGTATAGTTAATTAGTTTTCACTGGAGCATTCCTCTATCTATAAACTGTACAGTTATAACTGTATCAATACAAAATTTTAATCCAAGATATACAATGTTAACTGTATAGTTATTTAGGTTCTACTGGAGTATTTTTATCTATCTAAACTGTACTGTTAAAATTGTAACAAGACAAAATCTTGATCCAATATATACAATGTTAACTGAACAGTTTATAAGTTTCCACTGCAGCATTCTTCAATCAAAAACTTGAACATAAACAACAACCTCAATGTTATTCAACTCCGGTTGTCCAACGACAACTTTAGCTGTAGAACTGAAGACCAGCTCCCCATTCCTCAGCTGCAAGTTAGCACTGTTAGGTAACAAGTCCAATCTGGTTATTTCCAGTTTCAACCCGTTACCGCCGGTATGGGGCTGCGTTGTGTCCGGCGATTGTGTGACGTCACCTTCCCACGTGTACGGCTCGCCTGTCACTTTATTGTACACCGTCAAACGCGAACGTCTCGGTACATCATCCGATGCCGTTGCTAATACCTGAGAAGAGGTATGCTTATGAAAATGACAGCAACAAAGAATATTTTGAAGTATATCTTCTTTACGCACACTTGACTTGGGGAGTAAGCTAGTGAATGCGTGACGGGAACGTTACGGAAATTGATCGGGTGAGACGAACGGAAGTTGAGAGTGTGATATAAGTTAGCATAGATTGAAAGAGAGAGAGAGTTTCGTATATTACTGAAGTGGCAAGAGAGTGAGACAGAGCAATGCGTGCGACAGGTAATCTATTACTTAGTAATTCCGATACTATTTTGATTGACTGGCCCAATAGCTCAGTTGGTAGTAACCCTGCCTTCTGAACTGTGGGTTGTGGGTTCGATTCCCACCCAGGACAAACATTTGTGTGATGAACATCGATGTTTGTTCTGTGTCTGGGTGTTATATTGTATTCTATTTACAAACAAAAAGTATCTAAGTATTGTATCAGTTATCTGGTTCCCATAGTACAAGCTTTGCTTAGTTTGGGGCTAGATGGCGTTGTGTGAGATGTCCACACATATTATTATTATTATTATTATTACACTACAACGAACGCTGAGCGCGAGTTTGTTATTCCGATGGTTGAACAAGCGGCTGCAAGCGCTTGATACAATAGCACCGAGTGATTATTATTGTCGTATTAGCATTTGTTCTAAGCACTCACCACGATAGAAGCCATGAACCAGTCTCCGACACAACGAACGCTGAGCGCAAGCATGTTTCCCCGGTAGTTGAACAAGCGGCTGCAAGCGCTCGATACAATAGCACCGAGCGAGAATACAGCACTCCACTCTGATACGTCTTGCTGGATTATTATCGATCCGTGCTCCTGGAAATATAAACTTTTTTTTACTTTTTTTTTATTCTGCATTTCCACAGACCACTGGGTCCGTGCTTTTTGTTAAACAATTTTTATATTTATGAATTAGAAATAAAAACTTTACGCGATGAGACACTGCGAGTTCTATTCCTTGGTAATATAATAATATAACCCGAAATATAGATTGTTTTGCTATTTACTTCCGTTTTTCAATATACAATGCGGAGTACAAAGATATTGCGTTGAATTTGGAAAACGTAGTCTAATGTATGTGTAGTTAAGGTAGGAAAGTTAAAGTTATGACGGTGGTTATCACACTAATATTATAAAGGCGAAAGTTTGTATGTGTGTATGTTTGTTACTCTTTCACGCTCAAACGGCTGAATGGATTTGGATGAAATTCGGTACCAAAATAGCTTATACACTGGATTAACATATAGGCTACATTTTATCCCAGAAAAGTATATTGTTCCCGTGGGATAAGCATATCAAGTACTTTTTATCCACATGTGAAACCGCGGGGTGCAACTAGTGAAAAATAGATCGAATGCTCTTGAGTTCTGGTAGGCGTTAGCAGCAACTTGAATTAAAATATCTAAATTGTTGGTCGGAAAGGGGTTGGATCTATCAAAAATGTCTGGCTAATGAGGAAACATCATTTACTTATTACCCAAGTATTATATATAAAAATCAGCTTTTATACTATAACGTAAGTAAAATTACCTATAATTGCATGAACATTAAGGGTCTGGCAAGGGGTTGCCACCATGTTTTCTCATGGGCAAGCGTGCTCCACCTTAGACAATTTCGTCACTTACCATCAGGTCAGTTGTTGTCAAACGCATGCCAATTTTGCCATAAAAAAAAGTTAATGAATAACGTGATTTTTAATAATTTTCTGAAGGTAATACTAAGAAATCGCACTTTAACATTTGACGGATTAAGATCGACACATCTTTAGTACCGTTTACCCGCTAAAGCCTCCCCAAACTTCATAATGGTCCAGCGTTCTTACTGTTTATGATTATCTGTCTGTAGTTATCACAATAATTGTATCCTTTCGAACCCAGTGTGTAAAAAAATAAGATATACTTATACCGTTCTGATGTGATATTCTAAGAAAATCTTGGGTCCAGCCCATTCGCAGAGGACGCACTGCATCCTGCCGTCCATTTCGATTCGCTCCATGTAATCCTAAAACAACATTATCTACATTAAATAAATTAAATAAATACAAAATAAAATGTCTACATGATTGTGTGAATGTATTCTAACTTAGTACTAACTTATGCTACGTCGGCTAAACTATATCCGTCTTATTACAAAACGCAGACCAAGCGTGGACCAAAGTTAGTACTAGGTCTAAACCTAGACTATTTAAAAACCTTATTACAAAAACGAGTTTATCGCTGATAAGGGGATCGTCCTTGGTCTAAAGTTAGTCCTCCGACGACCCTAGTTTAACTATGGTACTAACTCGCTAAACGAAAGAAACTAGCGCCACAGTGGTGGAAAAATGAAACTTTTAAGATTAAAAACTATTTACGCGCTAAACGCCAATGTTGGGTTATCAACCTTCTTTGTTACACGATTTTGAGGTTGTCTTGGTCTTTGATAAAATATATCTACTCGGTTCAGTTTTTATATTTTGTTGCTCCATTTTTACGATATTTATTATATTTACAGTGAGTTATAACAACAATAAACAGAAATATCAATTTTCGCGCGTTAAGCAATGCCATATTTACGTTCTGATTCTCGCAAGCCTCGTTGGTAACTATTAAAACTTAATAGTTTAATTAGTTGAAAATCATTGTAGCAAAGCTGACTTTTATGAATCTGATTCATTAAAAAAAAATATGCAAACATTAAGCTTTCCAAGGCCAATGCACGTATATTACAGACGAAAACAAAAATTCTAAATATATGAAACGTGAAAAAAGGATCGTGTGAATAAATGTGGTCCAAATGAACAAACGTTTTTCGTATTTAGTCTATGGTCAATATTTAAGCCAAGGACTATCCAGAGATAGCGACTAATCGAAGACCATCTGATGCCAGAGTATCAGCTGATCTTCGATTAGTCGCCGTTTTGTAATAAAGTCAAGGTCTAACTACTTAGTACTGTAACAAACTAGGACTAGTTGGTCCAGGCTTAGACCTTTACTTAGTCCACGTCCATAATTTACAAATTTCCTACCTAATTTACAAATTTCCTACCTAATTTACAACGGCAATACCTAATTTTTTTTGAACGGCTAGCTCGTCAAATCATTCAGTAACATAAAAAAAATGACGATTTATGCTAAGAATAAAATTTAATCTCGTTTAGTCGAATCCATCCTTAATCAAATAGTTATTATTTGAGTGAGTGATAAAATAAAAACAAAATTATATACTATCGAAATCGATAATGCGCAGCGCCTGCCCGTTAGACCCATGAGTAGGAAAGAGAGAGTGTAATCACTGCACCGCTCCCACGTTTTATGACAGTTCCCTATACTATAGTCATATGAGGGGTATAGAATCAAATGCAGCTACGAGCACAACCTTCAATTTAAAATTTAAGCTGTCTTTGATGTTTGCATGCCGTTTTTAAGCTGACTTTGACCCCAATGCAGATTTTTAATCTGGTCTTTGTATTATTTTAAGCTGGTTTCGATGCAAAACTATAAGTTGAGATCATACACAATTGAAGGGTTGAGAATAAAAAGGATTTAACTGACAAATTGACAGTTTCGAGAAAATTGACTTTAAACGTCAACGGCCTCATTTTAATGTAGAGTGCTTATAAGGTAATAGAAAAGGTTTATGTAAGTTTCAGTTGCTTGAAAATGTTTTATTTCTATTTAAAATTACTAAATATAGTACTAATTCATACAATTACTGTAAAAATATAATATAATAAAAGAAATAAAGTAATGTTTTTATGCTAAGCGTACTGTATTCCTGTGACAGATAAACCATTTTTAGACTCAAAATCTCGAGATTTAAGCCTCATTTCGGTATTTTGAGAATGTATTATTGAAGATAATTTCACGCTGAATCCAACGATACCCATAAGTCATTTTGTCAAAAAAATCAGTTAAATCCTTTTTATTCTCACCCCTTCAATTGACAGACCTATATTTTTGCATTCATAGGTCAGATTTAAAAAAAATGCAACTAGCTGCTTTTGATTCTATACCCCTCATATGTCACAGTCATACATACCCCGTCTTGACTGATAAGTTCCATAGCGTCATCGACCATTTCCGGGATGGTAACATTGGCACCGAGTTGTGACGATGTGGTGCCGAAAGATGAACTCGGACTTAGCTCTGTAAGGAAATAACATGATTATTAATCACTGGGAAAATAAGACTTTATAATCTGATCTCACAGTCTAGTAATCTTATTTGGGATACTATACTACCAACACAGACACCACACGGCTGGCACCAAAATTGTATATTTTAAAATAAAAATAAACAAAATTATGGGAGTCCCACACAGCGCCATTTAGCCCCAAACTAAGCTTGTACTATGGGTAACCGATACAATGAGGGTTTTTGGCGGGTAAGCAAAAAAGATTGCGTCACCGCATTGTATTATTTTCCAAAACTTGTGTTATTTTCAGTGTAAGTGCATAAAATTGGTGGCATTCTATTCGTTAAGTACTGGATTACAGAAATGAGTGTGAGGAAGTGGTATAATGATGGTGAAACGTTTCTTTTCGTGTTGTTTCCAAAACTCCATAGAAGCTTCAAGTTGCCATCACTTTACTAGGAGTATGACTTTGTCTAGACTAACTTGACTTGATGACTTAGACTGTGACTTGACAAATATTTGCGTGAAATATCGATAACTTGATAAATTATCAATTATTTGACACTGGCTAAATACACAAGTGTGGAGCCAAAACGTAAAAAAAAACTGATAAATACTTAGATACTTTTTGTTTGTAAATGCATACATTGAATAAAACATCACACCCAAACATGGATATCCATCGCATAAATGTTTGTCCTGGGAATCGAACCCACAACTAACACACAGAAAGCTCCTACTAACTGAGCTATCGGGCTAATCAATCATAATAGTATATACATACATATGGGACCATGGTCCTCGTAGTTCCTGGGTCCCTAGACCCAGGGAATCCTAGTTAGGGTCCAGGATATATGTATGTGATCGTTGGGCGTTATTATTGTATTATATAAATTGAAGGGGTGATAACAAAAAGGGTTTAACTGATTTTTTCACAAAATGACTTTTGGGTATCGTTGGATTCAGCGTGAAATTATCTACAATAATACATTCTCAAAATACCGAAATGAAGCTTAAATCTCGAGACTTTGAGTCTAAAAACGGTTTATCTGTCACAGGAATACAGTTCGCTTAGCATAAAAACATTATTATATTTATTTTATTATATTATATTTTTACAGTAATTGTATGAATTAGTACTATATATAGTATTTTAAAATAGAATTTAAAAAGTTTCAATCAATTGAAACTTACATAAACCTTTTCTATTACCTTATAAGCACTCTACATTAAAATGGAGCCATTGAAGTTTAAAGTCAATTTTCTCGCATCTATCAATTTGACAGTTAAACCCTTTTTATTCTCAACCCTTCAATTATATGATTACTTTGAGATTGTTCTTCATCGCACGCGAAATCCATTCGTTCGTTTTCATCCAACTGGAGGTAGTCGCACAACCGCGGAGTACACTCGGCCACAATATTGTTCTGTGACTCATCCCGCTCGTGCGCTGGAATCATGATCATTTTTGTTTTTGAAGTCAATACAATTTCAATTTTTAATTATATTTATTTCTCATTAGATTACAATACTTATGAATCAATTTATTGCTACACCATAATTTTATTTAATAAACATAAAACAATAAAAAGGGAACTTAATCAAACAAACCACTACCAGTATGCAACGTGCCCATTATGCTGGCAGCATTGCCACGTTGAATGGCAATGCTCAATCTTTGGCTGAAGTAGAGGTCAGCATTTTGGTCACGCGTGGCTTCAACCAGACGTTTCGAAAGGTCTAATAATACTTATTGAACATTTAAAAACGCACGAAGTAGCATTTGCTACTTCGTAATTTTAATTTTAATGCGTAATGTTAATATTTTCTTTTTCTCCATCTACCATCTTTTACTAAGTGGTAGGACTTTGTTGCAAAGTTCGTCTAGGTAGGTACCACCGCTTTGCCAGTTATTCTGCCGCCAAGCAGTAGTGTGCAAGCACTGCTGTGTTCCTGTTTGAAGGACACTGTAGCTGGTGAAATTATTGGGCAAATGAGACTATGATCTGATCTCACAGTCGAGTAATCTTATTACCGGCCTGTGCTGATGTCTCAGGATGATGTACGCAGTGCAGTGTCGCTCAAAATTCTATGTTTTGGGGTTCCGAGTGACACTGTTCTGTTATGAGCGGCCGTGTCGCTTAACATCAGGTAAACGACTAGCTCGTCACATCATTCACTAACAAAAAAAACCCTAAAGTTGAAGATTTTAATAGAACATGATTTTTATAAATTTTGTGAAGTATTATTAGTTTTAAAAGGCGCCTTCAGCATAAAAAACAATTTGAAAGAAAGAAAGGAAGACACACTTTATTTTCACAAACTGTACACGGTAACAAACATTACATAATCTATATATATAAAAGAAAGTAGTGTTAGTTACACTATTTATAACTCAAGAACGGCTAACCGACTTTACTAGGTGGTAGGACTTTACTGCAAAGTTCGTCTAGATAGGTACCACCGCTTTGCCAGTTATTCTGCCGCCAAACAGTAGTGTGCAAGCACTGCTGTGTTCCGGTTTGAAGGGCACTGTAGCTAGTGAAATTACTGGGCAAATGAGACTTTATGATCTGATCTCACAGTTTAGTAATCTTATTACTAGATTGTGCTGATGTCTCAGGATGACGTGCGCAGTGCAGTGTCACGCGAACCTCTATAATTTAGAGTTCCGAGTGACACTGCAGCTGGTATAGACAGCCGTGTCGTTTAACATCAAGTGAAGGGCTAGCTCGTCACGTCATTCCTGAACATAAAAAAAAAACGAATTGGCTGAAAATTGGAGGTAGCTTAGAACCAGGAGACGGACATAGAATACTTTTTATCCCGTTCGACCGCGTTTTACTAATTCACCCGTGCGGCGGGTCAACTAGTTACACCTAACAGAAGAAAAAAAGACATAGCTTAGTATAACTTAAAACTTGCTTATAGCTATAACCTATTCCTTACTGTGTGCGAACATCGTTGCTGTGTACAGTGCTGTACAAAACGGTCTGGGCTCAGTGCCATGTACAATTCTAATTTTATATTCTTAGAATAATTTTAACTTATACACTAACGCTAAGTCCTAAAAAATAAAATGTAAAGAAATTTTAAGTCAATGGAAAATCGCCCAAAGTTTGGTGTAAATAAGCGTGGACTCACAATGCGCGGTGCGATCGTTGAACGCAGCGGGCGGTTCGGTCGCTGTGCTGAAAGCGAAACAAGCGGTGCTACATGCGGGCAGTGCAGGATAGTGCTAACAATGAAATGGTGAGTGGGGGAAATGAGTGTATCAATGTGTGTGTGTGTGTGTGTTTGTGTGTTATTGAGTGTGTGAATGTGTGTTTGTGTAGGAGGCAGTGTGAGAGAAGGGGGAGAAAGAAAATAAGGTGCGAGGGGGAGAGAAAAAGGCGTGAGAAGGGGAACACACAGGCTACAGGTACGCGATAAGGAGAGAATGTGTGAAATGGGAAATGTGTTTGTGTGAAAGACTGTGAGAGAGAAAAGGATAGAGGAAAAAGAGAAGATTGAGTAAGAGAAAATGAGGATGTTTTAATTTGACAGGGTTGTTGAATGCGTGTGAGAAGAGATATAAGAATGGTAGAAGGGGACGTGTGAATGTGTAAGGGAGATATAGAGCATGTAAATGTGTGAGTGAGGGATAAGAGGTGCAAAAGAGACAATGGTTTTATCACCATCAGATGTTAGTTGCGTGTGAATTTGTTAACATTTTAACATAGGTCTTAGTTGAAAGCGTCATGATATACATGTTACGATATAAAATGTAAAAACCTCCTTAAAAATAATACTTTTTCTTCTCTTTAAAGGAAATTCCCGCGTCGCTTTCCACTGAGACGTCAGCCAAATGAATGGTTAGCACAATGTTACACCACAGAAAATAATGGAAAAAATGTACAAATAGTAACAATGAAAGAAAAAAAAGGCAAGATTATTAAATTTTATCATCCCCTCTCCAATCACATACATACTCAATCACACCTTCACACACAGCACACACCTTCACACACAACACACACCCTCATACACTCACACAAACCCTTACACTCTACAACTCTTACAACTCATAAGCAAGCCACATTGACTCTGCTAAGTACACTGACTCTTAAGCCACACATACTGACTATTATCATATGGCATGTCTGTGTGCGCGAGCGGCTCGCTTGCTGTGATTATGTACCAGTCCAATTACCTAGTATGAATGATAAAGTACTTAGATATCTTATGTATGTAATTTACCTACCAATGTTTATACATATAGTTATGGTCTACTTTTTTATTTTATATGTTTTTCTTTAAAATAATATTATGTTTGGCAGGAAACTATAACTATACCTAATAAGCCACTACTATAAGATTATTATTTAGTTGTTGGCAAAAAAAACTAAATTACCATTACGTCACATGTACTGACTATTAAGCCACACATACTGACTCATAAGCCACGCATACTGACTATTATGCCGCACATACTATTAAGCCACACATGATGACTTTTAAGCCTTTATAACATTTACTTACGGAGTAGTGATGATAGCAGGTGCACTATACACCAATCGGGTTCTGCCCACTGTAGTTACAGGACATAGAGGTAAAGGGTTTGAATGCTTCGGTATCAAGTGGTTCTTGAAATTGTAAATGGTTTCTAGCAATGTGCTGTTGTCGTTTACATATGGAACTGGAAAAATAATGTTTTTCTTTAAGACTTTACACAAGGAATATGACTTTAGTTAGTTGATTTATTTGCACAAAAAAAAGTTCAAATACTGGTATTCGTTAGGCGTTATTATTATTAATAACATAATTATCCATCTCATTTTTAAATGTCCTATTCAAAAAGGATTTAAACCGAATTCAGTCGCCTTAGCTTCATACTGAGAAGTATGTATTTGAATAACCTATTTTCTTCGGTTATTTTGCCTATGACACAGGTTTATCTTAGCGCAGGCAACTTTGTAAGACTTTCTATAGTTTCTTAAGATTTACATTGTAATTGCACCTATATAAATCTTGAATAAATACCATTTATTTATTTATTTATTTTGATTTAACAACCAAACCACTGAACCAATTTTGATGAAATCTCTATGAGACCAATCTGAAAGTATATCCATAAAAAATAAAAAATGCCTAGCGCAAAATTACGGAGATATGATAAAAAAAACCGGTCAAGTGCGAGTCGGACTTGCACACCGAGGGTTCCGTACAAACCTGTAGTAAGTAAAAGTTATGGTATTTTTTATTGCTAAATCCATAACACTACAATGTGGAAAGTTTGAAAGGGATAGTAAGAAAAATCATGAAAATATTTGAGTATTTGATATGAATTTCAGCTTCACGGGTTCCTGAGAAAAAGATGACAGACAGACAGATGGACAAAAAGGTAATCCCAAAAGGGTCCCATTTTTTCCTTTTGAGGTACAAAACCCTAAAAAATACAACTCAATTCGAGAAACTACTCCTTATTTGAAGTCATTTGAAAAGTCAACTTACTTTTCTCAGTTTGATCGCTGATTTGCAAATACAATGACTGTGTCATGTTTTTGTATTGTGCATTGTTGAACCGACTGAACACTTCAGTGATCCGTGGCAGTTGATCGTTGGTCTGATCCATTTGTGACTGGGAATGTCTCCTGAAATAATGAAAATAATAAATACTCACTGTAATGTGTTTGTGTAGCATATACTTAAGTGACCTACTGTCACTAGGGAGAAAATTATGTAATAACAAGTAAAGCAATAATCATGTATCAAACGCACAATTTATGAAGGCGAAAGTTTGTAAGTGTTGTTGCTCCCTCTTCTCATCACAATGGCTGGAGGGATACGGATGAAATTTGTAATGGTGATTTACGCTGGATTAACACACAGGATTTTAGACACAAGCATTATATTCACGGGTGCAACCGGCACTACTGAGGCGCAACTGATCCTGTCATAGAAACTATGTTACAAAAGTCTAGCCTAGCAAAATATTCCGATTTTGAGTGCTAAAAGTGCTAAGAATTTGACTTTAACATACCTTTGTGATCTCACTTGCTCTGCTCGTATCTTTTTATGGTAATACACTGACAAGTTACCATTTGAGCTGGAGTTCAGTAACGCAACTTGATTTTCTGGGTATGTGTCTGTCAAAGCTGACATATTTGGATAATCCCTTTCAACATTCACTGTTTCATAATTTATATCTCCATTTGTATGTTCTGAAGCAAACGTTCTGTTTTCCATTTCTGCTGCATAGTTACTAAATTCTTTTTGATTTAGACTTTCTGTCAGATAAGTTCTAATTCCTGAGTACCTGTTGGGTGTTTCTGTGTATTCATTTGAAGTTTCTACATCACATTTACTTTCTGTGTATTTATTTGGAGTTTCTGTGGTACTAGTAGTATTTCTAATTCTTGTGTCTTGTAATTGGTTTTCTGTCTCATCCTTCTTTGCTGTGTATTGATTTGGATATTGTGTGGTAGTATTTCTTTCTGTTACATTTTGTGTTTGTGTGGCATAGCTTCTATGGTCTGAGTAAATATTTTGATTTTCTTTGGCACAATTTCTAACACATGCAAATCTTTTTGGAGTTTCTAGGTTTCTACTTATTGGGGTTGTCATGGGACAATCATCACTTTCTGTAAATTTATTGGCAGTTTCTGTGATACAAATATTGTTTCTGTTTCTATGGTATTGTTTTGGATATTTTATAGTATTATTTGTAGTTTCTGTGTATGAATTTAGGTTTTCAGTGGCATAATTATTGTTTTCTGTGATATTTTTGAATTCCTTGTGTTGGTACAGATTTTCATTTGTACATTTTGCATTTTCTGTGTGCTGAGTTAGGTTTTCAGTGATATTTTTTCTGCCTTTTGTGGTGTTTCTATTTTTCTTGTATTGATAATGATTTTCTGGCACATATTTTGTGCTTTCTGTGTAATGATTTGGTTTCTCAGTGACATGGTTTCTGCCATCTTTTTCTGTGAGATAGCTTCTGCTTTTCAAATTTCTGTTTATATTTTTTATAGGAACGTTTTCTTGTTCTATGCTACTATCTCTAGCACTTTCCGTAGAAGAGTTGCTAAAGGTGTACTGATCAACTTTGTTATTCAAAAAGTCTTGTACCTTAAAGCTACCCTGTTTCTGTGTTGAAGTTTGAACCATATGGATTCGAGATTTCGGTACAATATTTCGCTTTAAAATAGTAAGTGGTGCAGTGATTCGTGGCACAGCTTTCTTTATTATTACATTTCTTGTAGTTGTTATTGGTAAATTGGTTCTTTCCATTGGTTTATGAACTACGGCATTGATTTTAGATAGACGCCCGTCCTGTTGTCGGAAACCAACGGTAGGGGTGTAATGACAATGAGACTCTGGTGGCTTGAGGGGATAGATACCGCTTACTTTGCGTTGACGTTTGGCTGGTATTGGTGGTGAGACATTCTAAAAAACATTATAGTCATTAGAAAAAACATTAAGTGCTTCTTACATAGAAGGTAAATAAGAAAAGTGTGAAGTACTACCCAACAGATATAATTTTTTTATGTATCTAAACAAACAATGTGACAAATTAGTTGTTCGCCTGATGTTAAGCTTAACAGGCACCCATAACAAAAACTTAGAAGGTAAGAATCACATTACACATAAAGTACATGTAGTAGAAACAAAGTAAAAAGAAATAAAGTAAAGTAGTTTAAGTAAAATAGATTTTTATGGGGCAATCAATTTTTTTTTTATCTGTTACGATAAAAACAACAAAATCAATAACAATTAACACAATATTAATTTACAATTACGAAAAAAATCTATTACAATTACGGTAAATCTATTATGTTATCTACTATGATGACAATTGGACTATATTACTATGCTGACTAGGCAATTTAGTAGATTATTTATGTGGTTAAATATTATTTCGGTTAAAGTGATATATTCTCAAACTCCATTGAGTTACATAATACTTACTAAGCTACGTATAACTGGCACCAACTGCCTTTTTCCATCATCAATATCACCAAAATCAATTTGTGGCTGTTCTTGAACTGCTTGATCTTCATAACCAACTGGCCTTTGTCTTTCTATTACACATTCACCAATACTTACCGGCCTATGGCTACGAAATGCTATACTTAGCTCATATTGCCTCCCTTGCATATCCTGCGCTCTTTGAAGGGCATTCTGCGCTTTAATGACACCAATTACAGAGCTGTTGACATTCAAGATGCTGTAATTCGGTCTCATTCTGTTGTTGAAGCTGCGGAGTACTCTGTCACTTTTGTAAGCTCTCTTGGTTATGGTTGGTTGTATGTTTGATTGTTGGTATGTCATAACCTCTTGATGAGGACTTGGAGGGTATGTGATGATATAATCAGAGTGTTGAGGTGTCATAGTGATGAGGGGCGAATGGTTGCTGGTTGATGATACTTCTGCACCCTGCAATACAATTATCATTTTTGCTTAATATATTAGGAAGTGTTACTTTGTAACCCCACTTAATAAAGAATTTTTGAATTATTCTTTAATTCCACTCAATAATATTGATAAATTTTCGAGTTGAGTTAAAAATACGTAATTCGTAAGTAAAGATACATAATTCTCAGTGGAATCCATCAGAATATACATGTGTATATAACAAGGTTATTACAGAATTGAACTTGATAAATGCATGGAAAACATGCATTTATCTTAATATATAAAAATAAATCTCTACTTCCCTTTTCCATCGCATCACAGGGGAATGGATAGAACATTTTCTCTAATTATTATTTTTTTATTGTGATTATTATTTTCCATAGGTTCTTATGAAAGAAAAAGTTAAGAAAGTATGAAATTTTTTTACCATGTGGGTGAAATTGTAGGGCACAGCTAGTAAGACATAATATACCTGTAACCATTTCTTCTTTCGTTTCATGGGCTTCCGAGGCTTTGCAGACTGTTTCCGTTCATCTTTTACACGATCCACAATAGCGTTTGCTTGCTCTGCACTGTAATACTTGGTGGCGTGGATCATTTCTATCAGATATGCTTTCTAAAATATAAACATTTTTGTACATGTAAATAAGTAGGTGGAAGGTCCAACAAGTTGGCTCCTGGCAAGGCACCATGTGACATGCATGTCGCCTTTACTAATAAATTTTCGGTGGCAGTATGCAACGCAATTTATGTGCAATGATGTTGCTGCGCTGCACAGGTCCTTGGATGTGGCAAGGACTAATGTGTAGGGCGGGCAAGGGGCAACAATGTATTTCTACTAAAGCTGATTTTCTGCATTTTGCCTATATCATGAAAGAACGCGATTTAAAATGCCCGTGGATATAAAAAGATTGAAAATATACCAGTTATGGTAAGTGCCGGTAAAATCACCGGCATAATTTTGTAGGTATCTACATAAAAATAAAGATCTTACTTATTACGAAACGGTGGAAAATGTACACTTACTTTAACATTAGACGGCAAATTCATAGACTTCGCCACCTTCTGCAAATACCTGTACGTGCATAGTTCAAGCCGGCCAAACGTGAGGTCTTCAGGATCAGGTTCTTCCATTATCAGGCGTAACAGAACGCACGTGGGGGCAAATCAAAACCAAACTTTGTTAATGCAGTGGTCATACATATATAACACTTGCTAGACTATTACCTATCGAAATTACATTACACGCAGATACCCTCAACGAGTTTTACTGTCTCATTTCGTTTACCTATACCGTGAAAATCTCAAATTACGTTTACTCACATCACAAATCATAACATACAAAACAAATAATGAAACAATCAAAGAGTATGATAAGTGTGTAATACCCGTATATATAATGTACTCTGTGTGTAATACCAGAGAAACAACTAAAAAAGTAGAGATATTTTGATACTAGTAAATGCGAGTAAGTACTCGATACTTTTCTTTCGATACCAAGTACCTACTTTTAGCATCGAAACATTCTTGCAATACCCACCTATAATATCTTGGTATAGGGAGATGGAAAGAAAGTTCTTGTATTGTAATTTGTAATGTGCGTCAGTGGATGGAAAGACGCCTAACGCAGTGTACAGTAGGATGACAATAAAATAAAAGTTATTGGAGACATTTTCATTACCTATAAATATAATATAATATAATTATACCTTATTCGTGTTAGTACCTATAACTCAAGAACGGCTACATCCATTTTTATGATATTTGTGTATTTGGATCTATCTTAGTCCGGTATAGGATAATAAGTAATAAAAATGATGTCAATAATTATTTAAAAAAATATTAAAATAGGTACTCTGTTTCCATCGGACCACATGTCTCTCAAAATACATACTATATAGTCTAATATGAACTTTAAAAGCTTTGGGTTAAAGTTAAATTTTGTATAATTTATGCTTCAATGAGCTTGTTCCTGTTAGGATAGTATATATTATACAACTTCCTTGATTTCAATATAATGTTTTTTCTCAAACCTATATCAAAGTCACTTTGGAAATTGTCTTATTTAGCATCACGCGATTGTTGTATTTAGCCAGCGTCAAGTCTGCCGGGTAGGCCATGTGGTTCCGAGGGTGTGATATAAGGACCACTCCATCTTTTCCCGTGGATGCCATAAAAAGCCGGCTACGCAAATATCTAGAGAATGGGTAGCAGCATTGCTCCTCGGCACATTAAAATCTTCTGCGATCACCAAGGTGATTGAGGAAGAAGGCGTGGTGATTATAGCAAAACTCTATATGATTTTTTTTGGCTCCACACTTTTGTGTATTTAGCCATGGTATTGAGAGAGATGCCATGGGAGACCAATGTCGAGCAGTGGACATTACCCGGACGTCTTCTTAATGCCTTGGTAGCAACTAATGCAATTTTTGGTCACGTTGTTTGTTTTTAATAATTGTTGTTTTTATATCAAGTGCGAAATTGGAGTTTTGGCGGGAAAACGAAAAAGATCGCGTCACCGCATTGTATTATTTTCCAAAACTTGTGTTATTTTCAGTGTTAGTGTATAAAATTGGTGGCATTCTATTCGTTAAGTGCTGGACTACAGGCATGAGTGTGGGAAAGTGGTATAATGATGGTGAAACGTTTTGTTTTCGTGTTGTTTCCGCAACTCCATAGAAGCTTCGAGTAAAGTTGCCACCACTTTAGATAAACTTTTTATTGAAAATCTCAAATTACAGGAATAATCAGCAATCAGCAGTGTAATTACATTTAACGTGTGTGCTTTAGATCACACGACTGAAGTAAAACTTCTTTACTTTAGTTCCATCTATCGGCCGGTTTAACTTTGCTTTTACTTTGTTTAATGTTAATGTCGCCATCTTGACAATTATTGTAAATTACCAACGTAATAATACAAAGTTATTACTTTGTTATGTTGACAATAAAAATCTACGTGAGTCAACTTCAACTTCCGTTCGCCTCGCCAGCTTTCTCCCCAAGTCAAGCGTGCGTAAAGAAGTTTTACTTCAAAAAATACTTTATAATTATTAAATTAAGGGCAGCTGAGTTCTTAGCTCTTCGGTTTCAATTTTTCTTCTGAATGGATGAACAGGATTCGTGCTGTAAATAAAAAGTATATATTGGTATACATTCCATCACACATGTCATTAGCCGAAAGACGTCCTTCTGAATGAACGCCTTCCACATAAAACACCAATTTGTATGCGTCACACGTGATATAGCTCACGCAAAACTTTATGAGCTCTCGGAAGTTAGGCCCGGGTACCAAACCGCGCATGGTACAATTGAGTGCATTGTAAAAGCGACCATACAACAACTATAATATGCGTACTGCGCAGCCATCTGAGCTAACTTCTAACAGCCTTATTAAAAAACACGAACTAGCTTTAGATTAGTTACACCATCTTTTGTCTCTTTCGATCCAGCTGAATATTCCAGTAGCAAAAAAAGGACAAAATCTGAAGTAACTAACCCGAGATTAATACCCGTTTATTAATAAGGTTGTTAGAGCTCATAAAGTTTTGCGCGAGCTATATTATGTTGCCACAATCACCACGCTTGGCAGGCGGCTTTATGACCGCAGTAGATTAAAATTGACAGCCTCTGTGGTGTTGTGGTTGAGCAGATCGGCTCATAACCCGGAGGTATCAGGTTCGATTTCCGCGGCAGGACAAGTATTTGTGCACAGAAAAAAACGCGGAAATACTTGTTCTGAGTCTGGGTGTTGTGGGAATCCTGGATCTACGATCTCGTATGTATGTGGTGTCGTTGGGTTTTATTTATAATGCAGACCGAGGAAAGTGCTGATACTCATTCTCTTGATATTCCCTTATCCAGTTTAGAAAAAGCTCACCTTTCTCTAACGACTTCCTTCTGTTTCAGTGTGTTTTCCATTGCTTCTCTGAACATAATGGCTTTCTTTGTAAAAGGCCTGTCCTTTAGTTCTGTGTTGATAATTTCAGATTCCTGAAAAAATACATGATATTAATAAATCATAGCACAAGTGTGTTATTGTTTTGTTTATTTATAATATTTATATATGACAGCGGTAACGTCTAGTTATAAACTCTATGCGCAGCGGGCAGTGATCGAGTACCGTAATTTACCCTGCAGTAGCATTTAAATTTATTATAACGGCAACACTAGTAACTGTCATCGCTCCCCCAGCCATCTGGCTATAAAAACGGAGCGCTCGGTGTACTACGGATCATTTTTGCTATGGACACGGCTCGGTGCGCATGCTGTAGGCCTATATTATATTTAAAAATGAATCTCTATTTCCCTTGGTCATCGCATCACGCGTGAACGGGAACGTGAATTTTTGTTGTGTTTATTATTGTCAGGAGAAGGTTCTTATGAAAGAAAAAATTAAGAAATGTGAGCGGAAAATTAAAAAATGTTCACCACGCGAATGAAACCGCGGTGCGCAGCTAGTGTACAACATTAAATGTAGTTAGGTACGTATATCTTAGAAGACCTTTTCAATCGACTTAAAAAGTAGAAGGATTTTATGTCGGCTGATTTTTAATATTCATTGTTACCCTAGAACTCTCCATTTATTAACCGATTTGGAAAATTACTTAAAATGGTTTAGAGAATAGATAGATAGATAGATGGATGAACTCTTTATTGTACACACCAAATAATAAAATATACAAAGAAAAAAACAATCAATTATATAAAGTGTAAAACAATGGGCGACCTTGTCGCTAAAAGCGATCTCTTCCAGGCAACCTTTGAATGGAGAGAATTTGACGAAGTGGTAAAGGACGGGATGCACATAACTATTTTGTTCATATAAAGGACATAATTATAATTATAATACTTAACTTCTTTAAATATAGAAGAGATATATATATATATATACACACATTCTAAACAATACAATAAATAAAATAAAAAGAATATAATGTATTGAAAAAGTTAAACCTTTTTAAATTTCGCTATTTGAACTGATAATAAAATTAAGAAGTGGATGGCACGAGGCCGGCCTTATTAACACACAATATAGCTAATCTCAACGTTTCATCTACATACTGGCCGTAGACACAGGGCTCCTAGTAGCAGCCTATTGCACCGGATATTGTCACCAACTACCCGCATTTGGTTTTGTAAATGTACACTATAAATGTCCCGGTATAATATATACGTACATATAATATTACATACAACTAGCTACTGCCTGCGGCTTCACATGCATGTACAGTTAAAGTGATAAAAATTACTCCGTGTTTTCCATCTGCTTATCCAAATTACACAATTCAGCTGCTTAGCCGCGGATATAAAGTATCCTATGTGTTTATTCAGCGTATAAGCTATCTTCATTCAAAATCCATTCAGTAGTTTTTGCGTGAAAGAGTAACAAACATCCATACAACTTTCGCGTTTATAATATTAGTAAAGATACTATTGTGTATGGTTCAGCGAATACAAACCACAACTCGACCATCATGTACCTATTTTACGATGAAGGGAGACATAAACCCTGTATTGTACTTCATTCAAGAAATTGGCTATTGCTGAATTTTGTGGTACTCTTACCAAAACTCGCTGATTTTCCTTAATTTGACCAGTCAAGTTGCTTCTATACTCTATTTGTCGCCTCAACTCGTCTTTTGCGCTGTTTAGCCGCTTCTGCAGTTCGTCGTGAGCAGTTCTTTTCACTCGTTCCATCCGCTCACGTCGTTCTTGTTTGGCTCGCTCTATCTCGACGTTTCGGTTGTCTATGTGCTTTTTGTATTCTTTGGCTGCATGCTGTAAGAAAGTGGGTGAAACATATACCTAGATATTTTTGCTCTTCTTGTGACAAATACGGAAGCAAAATGCTTCCTGTTATAAGTAAATAAGTAATTGTAATTTACACATTCTAATAAAAACAAAGTGTGCTTTAGACCACAAGACTGAAGTAAAACTTCTTCTCTATATATCGCCGGTATAACTTTGTTTTTGCTTTTGTTAATGTCACCATTTTGACAATTGTAAATTGAGAAATTGCGAAAAAACACTAACTTTTTAAAAGTATCCCATTTGATAACCTATTGACCTCGGATTATTACAATCTGTGTGCATAGTTTTACCCAAATCGTTTGGGGCTTTTCGGCGTGAAACTCGAAAGAAAGAAAGAAAGATTGGGGCATCGATGTGAGTTCAAACCCTGTTGGCGATTTTTATTCCTTTAGGTACGCTAAACAGGCGCTACTTATATAAGTAGGGAGGTACTGTAAATCATAGTATTATTTAGTCAACGTTTACTTTTTTAGAGCTATAAATACTGTATTGTATGTGTACCTACTTATAAGTAGGGAAGGGTTACCACCTGTTTTACTAACTCTACGTTACTCACCTCTTTACAAGCTTTCTTCTCGAGTTCCATCAGCCTGAACTGCTCATCCGCTTTCTCTTCCACTGCTCGCTTCCACTCCTGAGCTATCCTGTCGGACTCCTCTTCTAAAGCCGACGCCATTTTTCTCTCCCGGTTTTGGTAGTCAACGACGATCTGCTTCTCCATTTGAAGATTTCTCTGCAAGCGCAAAACCACTCATATCAGTCCACTGCTGGGAATACTTCATGGGAATTCTTCATCTACTCTCACGTTTACTGCGTTCACGTTTTACTAGGTGGTAGAACTTTTCTGCAAAGTTCGTCTAGGTAGGTACCACCGCTTTGCCAGTTATTCTGCCGCCAAGCAGTAGTGTGCAAGCTCTACTGTGTTCCGGTTTGAAGGGCACTGTATCTAGTGAAATTACTGGGCATATGAGATTTTATGATCTGATCTCACAGTCGAGTAATTTTATTATCAGACTATGCTGATGTCTCAGGATGATGTGCGCAGTGCAGTGTCACGCGACACTTTATATTTTGAAGTTCCGAATGACAGTGTTCTGTTATGGGCAGCCGTGTCGCTTAATATCAGGTGAACGACTAGCTCATCACATCATTCACTAACATAAAAAAAGTCTTTCATATAGGTCACTTAGCTCAGCAAGTCACGCAGCTCTCTGCAATCAGTTTCTCTGAAGACAGTATCAGCAAATTACCAGTTCAAGGCGATATGGTAATTTCATTTTATGAGCACTAATTCCTCAACGTTATATCAGTTATTTGTTACGTGTTGTGAATGAAATAAATACAATTTGAAAGCCTGTTAAATAGCTCATGGGAAGATGACGCGACTTCTGATTTTTGTTCATCCAAACAGTGCTCAACGCACCTAAAGAAGTTATCATTTCAAAAAAAGCGCAAATGCATATTCTGAGTCTGGGTGTTGGGCTATGGTCCTTGTTGTTCCTGGGTCCCTACATACAGGGATTCCTAGTTAGGGTCCAGGATCTATGTACGTGATCGTTGGTCGTTATTATAATTACCTACACATTATTATTAAAATGATTACTTCAACTCAACTATATTAACTCGCCTTCTCATGAAGACTTCAATAGTCTTAGAGGTAGTTTAATACCTTTACTTACATAAATTTCTTTCACATCTTGACATATATGTATATTACCATTTGAATCCGGTTCCTTTCTCTATCCTTCTGCAACTCCTCAAGTGCTACTCGTATGGTGCTATTGTCTATCTCTCTTGCTTTCATCTTTTCATTTCTAAGTCTTGCAAGTTTCATATCGCGACCTTCGATGAAGTTCACTTTGTTAATTTTCTGCTGCTCCTTTTTCTTTTTAATTGCTGAAAATTCAGATAAATTTAAGTACCGTATGCTTACTCATGCACAGACCAAGAATAATTTCGTTGCCTTCCTAAATCTATGTAACTAAATAAATGAAAATCAATAAACATATATAGAATCTGGACCTTAACTAGGATATCATGTAACTAGGGAACCCCAGGAACTACTGGGGGTACGGACCATGGTCCCACAGCACCCAGATTCAGTATTTACGCTTTTTTGTGAACAAATATGTGTCCTGCCGTGAGAATCGAACTGGCCGCCATCAGACTATGAGGCGACCAAGGCCCGTACCGTGAGCTCTTAGCGCGAGCCTGAACTGATTCGCTTTGACTTTCGTCTCACTTTTTCTCCAGCTGAGAGAGCAAGACGAAAGTCAAAGCTATTCAGTTCAGGGTCGTGCTTATTCCAGCTTACGGTACGGGCCCTGTGCTCAACCACCACACCACAAAGGCTGTCAAATGGTTACTTAGTTAATTTGTACGTAATTACTACCATCAAAATGATCTTGCTCCATCTTCTTTCTCATTCTTTCCAATCTCCTATTCTCTTTCTCTCTTTCTTCTTTGATAGCTTCTTGTCTTTTTCTGTTAGCACTAGCGATTTGGTCGTCGTACGCTCGGCGCCGCTCTAGCATCTCTTGCTGTCTTCTGTATGCATCTGCTTTTTCTTGCTTCTCCTAAAAAATATAGAGAACATTTAAATCAATACTCTTATTATTCAATTTTATTATTATTATTATAAAATACTCTGTAAGAATAATCAGATAGATTTTGTTCTGTATTATATTTATCATTTAAATTTCCCAATGATTCAAAGATGAATAAACATTACATGCTGTTAAATACCTTCTCACGAACGTCTTCAATCAGAACCTGATGCCACATCCAGTCAATATTCTGGTCCTCCTGTTCTATGTTTCTTTTTTCTAGCATTTGCAGCTTCTGCATTTCTTTTAGTCTTTTTTCGTCTTCTTTTGAACACATCATGCCATTTGCTCTAAAAAAAGAAAATTAGCACATTAAAACACCGTTACTTACATTAGCTGTATTTTTGTATATTTATTTATTGCTTAAATATATTTGGTGCTTAAGTATACATTTACAATAACCGTAAAGGTAAAGTTAGTATAAGTTGTTAGTAGTTAGTTGTTAGTAGTATAAGAAGTTAGTGTAAGTTGTAAAGGAGTGTTGCAATTTTTTGAGGCAAACAGTAACTTATGAAGTAAGCTATAGGTATTTAAGTATTTACAATGATAAGTAAAGTAATAAGTAATTTTCCTACTTGATGCAAACAAACCGCTTATAAATAAGTACCTACAGATATCAGCAAAGATGTTTCAGCGAGATTTGAACCTGTGTCTTCTTATCCTTGACTGTTAGCTATATAACGTTCAGCTATGTATATAACAGTACCTAATCTAGGTGCCTATAGGTAAGTTGTTATAATATACTCTATCTAGTACCGGGTTGCTTATACCAGTAAATTAGGAAAGGGAACTTATTTATAAAAACCTTGCTATGTATTTTGACGCATAATTTTAAGTTTTATACGTGCTTAGTTAAATATTTTTACAGTCTTCTGATTTTGACTTGTACAACAGCAAAAAATGGCGTAAGTATTTGCTATAAAATGTTCATATATAATCTGTTTCGATTTAAACTCTACTTACATTTTTTCTCTCTCTAAAGCTTTCAAACAAGCTCTCAATTTATCATTCTCGATCTCTTCGTAATACTCATTCGTCTGCTTCTTCTTTTCTTCACAATACCCACATTCTTCCCTCTCCCGCTTCCTTCTCAGTTCTTCTCTGTACCCATTTTGTTCTTGTTCCAGGAGAAGCTTGAGGCGTTCCCTTCTTTGTCAAAGTTTTATTTCTTCTCCTTCTAGCAGCTGTTTCATTCTTTCAGATGCTCTGTTCTCTACTAACCTTTAAATTAATTTGAGAAAATTTATAGCTTATGTCAGTTCAGATCAGTTTTTAGGGCCTACCAGTGCTATCTGAGCTTTGCTTTTTTTGCACGTGTGTGCTTTTCTCATTGGTCGATTCACGGTGGGCCAATGAAAATAAGTCTTAAACGTATTAATATTTTCGATTATTGCCCGTTATTAACATACATAATGTACTACCATACAGTAGTAATGTCTGTATGACTTATGAATACCGGCTGACCCTTGTTGAACAATGTAAATACTCAAGGATATGATAATTACTCGTGGCTATATGTATATAATATATGTACCTATGTGCTAAAACTGAAAGTGTAGAGTGCAGCTTTGGGCGAGTGACAATGATGCAAGAATTGTTACCACACTTTACGTTGTCAAGATTAACTAATATCCTGGACTAGCTTCTGCCCGCGGCTTCACTCGCGTGGCCTATAGGAAAATAATTCAACCACCCTTTTCACCCACTTAGGGGTGAATTTTCGAAAAACCCTTTCTTAGTGCATACCTAAATTTTACAAAGAACAGACCCTCCAAATGTTAAGTCTCTAGGACCAGCGGCTTAGGCTGTGCGTTGTCAAGTCAGTCATTCAGTCAGTCAGTCAGGACTTTGAATTTTATATGTATAGATGAGACCTTTAATTTATCTTGGCACGTTATCAAATTAGCCACTTATAATTTTTAACCTTGGCTTAATTTATAAAAAGCTTGAGTTGAAAATTAGTTACAATATAAGGCCCAGACTCAGAACACATATGCTTGTCCTGGGTAGGAATCGAACCCACAACCCAAAGAAGGCTGGAGGCAGGTGAAAGCAGATGGCAGGGTTACTACCAACTGAGCTATCTGCTATCAGGATGTGGCGAATTTTTTAACGTGTAAGATAAAAGAATTGACTTATCCACGATTAGTTATTTATTTAGTTAAGGAACGCGCAAGTGGGCCACGCTTGTTGTATTGAGCACCATATATCGATATGTTCGCTGTTCAACCCCCAGTATAACTCTCACCTTTGCAAATGTAAAGCATCATAGTCAACAACATCGGCCATCTTTTTCATATCCTCCACATTCACTGAGGACTTCATCTCCAACCGCTGTCGTTCCTGAAATGTATGGTTCGAATCAATATCATCACCTAAAACAAGGCTGACGGTGAATGCGCTCAAGAACTGCATGATCTCATTCTCCCATCACCATTCCACTACCGGACTACTAGACGCTCGGCTAAGCACCATCCTTTGGTGGTCAAAATACCACCCATTCGTACCAAGCGATTTGACTCAACGTTCTTAATTAGAACGGCTAAGGAATGGAATGCCTTGCCAGCGTCTGTGTTTCCGGCGAAATATGACCCGGGCGTGTTCAAGAGAAGAGTGAATAGGTATTTACTTGGCTAGCATGCTACATCTTCGATCGCATCGTCACTTCCCATCAGGTGAGAGCGCGGTCAAATGCTAGACAAGTTTGAAGTAAAAAAAAAGAAGAAATAAACTTGTACAAGTATGTAACAAGGTACTAGAGATTTTTGATTTATTAAAGTAAAACTTCTTTACGCACGCTTGACTTGGGGTGTAAGCTGGTGAGTGCGAGGCAAACACAAGTTGAAGTTGGTTCACGTAGATCTCTATTGTCAACATAGCAAAGTTAAAAATGTGTATTATTATGTCGGTATTTCCGGTAAATGAACATTACAATTGTCAAGATGGCGATATTAACAAACAAAGCAAAAATAAATGTATACCGGCCGATAGATGGAGCTAAACTAAAGAAGTTTTACTTCAGTCGTGTGGTCGTTTGGTGTGTCTCACACTCGTTTTGTAGCATTTTAGCCTGTTCACGTAATGAAAAGAGTTGTGAAGTAACCGAATAAAATTAGTTTGAATCCACATCTATCAGTTCCTAGCAGGGGCATTCCCGTAGGCAAATTATTACTGTTAAAATGTTATTATATACAGTTAGGTAATATTTTTCTATTAGTACTTATGTAGCACCAACTCTAGTCTAGACTATGTTTTTACATTCTACAAAGTCTTATTTTTGGCCAAAAAAAAAAAGCGTTTGTATTTCTAAGGATTCTTTTAAGTTAGTATTAGAAAATATTATCTTCCAAATAAGTTAGGGACTTAATAAATTGAAAATACTCACTACCCAAAACTGCGACGGATGTCCAAAGTAAACTGGTTGCTTGGTTTTCATTTTGGTTAAGCCAACCATAGTGGGCTGATTATTTCTTTTGAAACGGACCTTGTCCTCAATATATACGCTTCAAAATTAAATAAAACACAATGGAAAGTAAATTTAATAATCGTTACATTGGAAATACCAATAAATTATCATCTATATACTACGAATAAGTTAGTAAGTTTTAAAATAACCCCGCACTTAAAAAACAGTGATTTGTTTTTTTTTATCAAACGGATTATTATTACGAAAAAACTCAATTAATACAGAATTAAGAGAAAGCGTTCCAGCGAATCGCACAACAACGATATATTATATTGATCCAACTTGTTGCTTAGACAACCCTAAGTGGTCTAAGAGCTAGGTGGCTTCTAGTGTAAGGTGCTATGGGTAGAGCCAAAAAATTTCAAAGGCAAATTAATCATTCGCACTATTACAATGTAAGATACATAGATTATAATCCAAACACTTTTGAAATGGATCAAAACAATTTCCATAACCAGTTTAAAAAATTAATTGAAAAGTAAGGGCAAAGGCTTTGCCGGTTATTCTGCCGCCCAGCAATAGACCGTAAGTACTATTACTGTTATGTTTTGAAGGGCATTGTAGCTAGTGAAATAACTGGGCAAACGAAATTTGTAAATTGAACAATGGAAGCCTGTCAGTGCAGTGTCACATGGAATAAAGTTTCCCATGGACACTGCAACTGATATGGCCAGCCGTGTCGCTTAACATCAGGTGAAAAAAATGCTCGTCATGTTTTTACTTAACATAAAAGTCTAAATGGTTTAATTGTATTGTACATAACCTGTGTATTTTATTCATAAATACTATGTGTGTGAATCACATAATATAAATTTTAAATTAATTACATTAAAGTTATTAAATTAAATTAAAATATTGGCATACCAATTAATATAGTATGTGAGCGTTGAGCGTTATTATCACACTAATATTATGAAGGCGAAAGTTTGTATGTGTGTTTGTGTGTATGTGTGTATGTTTGTTACTCCTTCACGCTCAAACGGCCTAATGGATTTGGATGAAATTCGGTACCAAGATAGCTTATACTCTGGATTAACATATAGGCTACATTTTATCCCGGAAAAGTGAAATTTTCCCGTGGGATGAGCAAATAATTAAAATACTTTACTATATTTCTAAAACACCCTACCTAAATAGTCTGCTATCTCCTCACCTTTTCGATGTTGCTCGCAGTGGCTCGTAATCGTAAAATTTTACAAGCTTTAATTTATCTTTGGAAATTAAATTTTAGAGGCGGCATCGGCACCGGCTTCCTCCTGTATTGATTGGAGAGAATAAAATGTACTTAACGACAGGTAGGACTTTTGTGCAAAGCTCGTCTAGGTAGGTACCACCGCTTTGCACGGTTTACTGTCGTCAAACAGTAGTACGTAAGCGCTACTGTATTTCCGTTCGAAAGGCACTGTATCTAGTGAAATTACTAGGTGAATGAGACTTTATGACCTCAGGTCTAGTAATCTGACTGTCTCAGGATGACGTACGCAGTGACGCGAAACTCTATACTTTAGAGTTCTGTGTGACACTGCAACTGATATGGCAGCCGTGTCGCTTAACATTAAGTGAACGACTAGCTCATCATGTCATTCCTAACATTTAAAAAAAGTAACGTCAGACAGTAAATAATAATAAACAGTAATTTCGACTGGCCCAATAGCTCAGTTGGTAGTAACCCTGCCTTCTGAACTGTGGGTTGTGAGTTCGATTCCCACCCAAAATTGGTGGTGTTTTATTCGTTAAATGCTGGATTAGTCATGAGTGTGGGAAATTGGTATAATGATGGTGAAACGTTTCTTTTCGTGTTGTTTCCAAAACTCCATAGACGCTTCTGGTAAAGTTGCCACCACTTTACTAGGAGTATGACTTGACCAGACTATGACTTGACTTGATGACTTGGACTGTGACTTGACTTGACACATATTTATAATATTAATTTACTTTACGATATAATTAATTACTTGACACTGGCTCAATAAACAAGAGTGTGCAGCTAAAACAAAAACAAAAAAAAAGAGCGAAAATTGCAGTGTCTTACGGCGAAGGTTTTATTGTAAGAGGCAGAGACAATAACCATTGACAGAAACTTTTTAAAAGTCATTCGATAGCATAAATAATAAAGTGGCCTGTAATCAATAAGGTGTATTTACTCGATCAAGCTTCAATTTAGGATCCGTTTACACGGTTATGCTTTGTGTCAAACACGCTTCAAATAAAAATAAAAACCTATCTACATTTCAAAGAATACAACTGTGTTGTTCGCCTTTTGTGTGGCGTCGTTTACTAATCAAATTGTAATTAAAACCAAATATTAACATGAGAGTGGTAATAATTAATAATTAAACAGTCTAAACACGCGACAGACATGTTTTCACGACACGCCCTGTACTTACGTGTCCTATATTAATTAATTAAAAAGTTAACTTTATCAAAGATTTAATTAAGAAATTAGTTTTTTTTTATATTATAGGGAGCAAACAAGCATACGGTCCACCTGATGGGAAGTGGTCACCGTAGCCTATGGACATCTGTAACACTGGAGGAGGCGTCACCAATGCATTGCTTACCCTGAAGGACTCTTTTAACCCTCCTTTTAAAGTACTCCATGTCGCAACTTGTTGGAAACACCGCTTGCGGGAGCTCATTCCACATTTTGCAGGCGTACGGCAAGAAAGAACAAATGATTTTTTTTTATGTTAAGGAATGACGTGACGAGCTAGCCGTTCGCCTGATGTTATATACCATATCAGCTGCAGTGTCACTCGGAACTCTAAAGTATAGAGGTTCGCGTGACACTGCACTGCGCACGTCATCCAGAGACATCAGCACAATCTAGTAATAAGATTACTATTATTAAATGAATCGAGTCGTATGCGATTTCCGTGACTCAATAATATGTGGATGAGTTTTTTTTTTGCGGTGGTAGACTAATTTTTTTAAATTAATATATACGTCATCCAATAAATCCTATATTATAGGACCTATATGGATGACGGCCATTATGGCTGTGTAATCCCAGTGTGAGGATAGTATCTAACCATTTCTTCCCGCGGATGCCATAAGAGGAATATCAAGAGAATGGGCAGGAGCATTCTCCTGATGGGTTCATTAGAATCTTCTGCGATCCACTCCCTGTAAGAGAAAGCACAAAAAACAACTCTCTGTGTTCAAAAGTACAAAGTGAAACCAATGCCTTAAATATTTTGTTGAAATAAAATGACCAAAGAGTTTTTGGCGGGAAAGCGAAAAAGATTTCGTTACCGCATTGTATTATTTTCCTAAACTTGTGTTATTTTCAGTGTTAGTGCATAAAATTGGTGGCATTCTATTCGTTAAGTGCTGGATTACAGGCGTGAGTGTGGGAAAATGGTATAATGATGGTGAAACGTTTCTTTTCTTGTTGTTTCCAAAACTCCATAGAAGCTTCAAGTAAAGTTGCCACCACTTTACTAGGAGTATGACTTTGACTAAACTATGACTTGACTATGACTTGATGACTTCGACTGTGACTTGACACATATTTGCGTGAAATATCATTAACTTGATGAATTATCCATTACGTGACACTGGCTAAATACACAAAAGTGTGGAGCCAAAACATTAAAAAGAATGACCAAAATCAAATAACTCCGCAACAAGATAATAATAAATAAACAAATACGTGTGGACAATTCACACAGCGCCATCTAGTCCCGAACTAAGCAAAGCTTGTACTATGGGAACCAGATAACTGATACAATACTTAGATACTTTTTGTTTATAAATACATACATAGAATACCATATAACACCCAGAAACAGAACAAACCTATATATTCTAAATAATATATTCTAATTACTATAGATTTCTATCGAATGGTCAACCAAACAATACAATTAATTTAAATTGATATTCTAATTCCCATAAAATTAATTAATGACCAAATTAAAATGACCCCTAGGCAGCGGTGTAATAAAGCCCCCATCGTCGATTTAATTACGTTCCCACTAAATCACGCATCCCCATTTCCCACAGTGTCCCCAGATTATTCACATTTTCCCTGGATGCAGTTTCACGATGAGTTTATAGGCAGGGAGACAGTGGATAATTATCATACTTGATGTCATTAAATTTTCTTATTTGTATCTTAGGCCCCTATTACAGAACTATGCTCAGTCGTGAATCTCTGTTCAAGACGAGATTTCATTCTCAAAATTATGAAATAGGGAATGAAATCACTACTTGAGCAACAATCGACGACTGAGTATAGTTTTGTTTACGGGCCTGAGTCAGCTATACACGTTCGTATGTTAATCTAAATACATAAAACTCAAAGGTGACTGACTGATTGACTGACTGACATAGTGATCTATCAACGCACAGCCCAAACCACTAAACGGATCGGGCTGAAATTTTGCATGCAGGTAGATGTTATGATGTAGGCATCCGCTAAGAAAGGATTTTTCGAAATTCCACCCTTAAGAGGGTGAAATGGGTGGTTGAATTATTTTCCCATAGGCCACGCCGCGGGCGAAGTTGCGGGCAGAAGCCCGTACCGTATAAAGTATGGGTACTCTATAGTATTTTATACCCCATTAAATAATTAATCTACCTAGATTAGTTCGTACTACTAACTAATCTACCTAGATTAGTTCTTTAAGGTAATAGCTACCTAGCTATTACCTTTTTTAAGTATGTATTGAAAACGTCTCAATTTTTTTTGTTACAGCCTCTATGGTGTGGTGGTTGAGCAGGTCGGCTAATAACCCAGAGGCGGCGGGTTCGATTCCAGCGGCAGGACAAGTGTTTGTGCACAAAAACTTGTTCTGAGTCTGGGTGTTGTGGGACCATGGTCCTCGTGGTTTCTGGGTCCCTAGACACAGGGAATTCTAGTTAGGGTGCAGGATCTATGTATGTGATCGTTGGGCGAGCCACAACACCCAGACACAGAACAAGTATGATTTTAGTAAGTACGCTTTTTTCTTCTGTGCACAAATACTTGTCTTGAAACCAAACCCACCACTTCCGGGTTATGAGCTAACCTGCTCAACCATAACACCACAGAGGCTGTCAAATTTAAGATTAGAATCCCTACCTAGCCGACGTCATGCCAACAACTGTGCACAAACAAGGCAAGGCAAACGAAGAAGACTTAATTAAACGCGGTAAGTAAGCCTAACGCCCAGCAAAAATGCAGGACAGTGTTTGGGACTGCTGATAGAAGTGATAACTAAGTAACTTAAGACATAGCTCATGGGAAGAATGCGTTGACGATGACGCGAGTTTCACGCTTTTTGTTCACCCAAAAAGTGCTCTGCCAAAAGCGGGTAAAGTTCTAAATAAGTTTTTACTTTTATCTAGACATGTTTTTGTTTTTTGTTTGCACTGGAGTAATAAAGGCTCCCAGCAGCTCCCAGCCTATCAAGTCATTCGACACCTATGCGGTGGCTACCCGCGCTATTAGCTAAATTACAACTATGTAAATCTGTCCGCACACCCTATAGGGTGGGACATGAATTGAGTGTAATTAATTAATTGTAATTAGTTAACGTATGTTGTAGATATATAAAGTGAGAAGGAGAAATTTTGCTTTCAAACTCACATTGTGCCTAATGGGCTTGCTTATAAAATTAGACAATAGGCACTTTGTAATTTTGTATGCTAATATACATATTTGTTCCTCGGGTTCTCGTATACGTTTGCTTTTTTTTTATGTTTTGGCTCCACACGTTTGTGTATTTAGCCAGTGTCAAGTAATTGATAATTTATTAAGTTAATGATATTTCACGCAAATATGTGTCAAGTCACAGTCAAAGTCACCAAGTCAAGTCATAGTCAAGTCATAGTCTAGTCAAAGTCATACTCCTAGTAAAGTGGTGGCAACTTTACTTGAAGCTTCTATGGAGTTTTGGAAACAACACGAAAAGAAACGTTTCACCATCATTATACCATTTTCCCACACTCACGCCTGTAATCCAGCACTTAACGAATAGAATGCCACCAATTTTATGCACTAACACTGAAAATAATACAAGTTTTGGAAGATAATACAATGCGGTCACGCAATCTTTTTCGCTTTCCCGCCAAAAACTCTACACGTTTGTTTTTTTTTTTGTTGTTTTAGTTTTGGATCCACACTTTTGTGTATTTAGCCAGTGTCAAGTAATTGATAATTTCTCAAGTTAATTAATATTATGTATATTTGTGTCAAGTCAAGTCACAGTCCAAGTCATCAAGTCAAGTCATAGTGTAGTCTAGTCAAGTCATACTCCTAGTAAAGTGGTGGCAACTTTACTAGAAGCTTCTGTGGAGTTTTATAAAGAACACGAAAATAAACGTTTCACCATCATTATACCACTTTCCCACACTCATGCCTGTAATCCAGCACTTAACGAATAAAATGTCACCAATTTTATGCACTAACACTGAAAATAACACAAGTTTTGGAAGATAATACAATGCGGTCACGCAATCTTTTTCGCTTTCCCGCCAAAAACTCTATACGTTTGTTATATTCGTGTCAATTTGGCAGACCAGATACTGAGCGCTCATTGGTTGCCTGTTGATCATCGGCTGTCTCAACCAATGAGCGTACAGTATTTGACATGTTGACCAACGAGTTTGACAAACGTACGTGAAACCGGGGGCTTGGGATATAAGTGGGAACTTAAGAGCTATAAAACCTTAGTACAGTTAATAATAATGTAACTACACGTATACCTAATAATTGAAGGGGTGAGAATAATAATAATAATAATAATATGTGTGGACATCTCACACAACGCCATCTAGCCCCAAACTAAGCAAAGCTTGTGCTATGGGAACCAGATAACTGATACAATACTTAGATACTTTTTTGTTTGTAAATACATACATAGAATACAATATGACACCCAGACACAGAACAAACACCTATGTTCATAACACAAATGTTTTTCCTGAGTGGGAATCGAACCCACAACCCACAGTTCAGAAGGCAGGGCTACTACCAACTGAGCTATCGGGCCAGTCAGTAAATTATCTACAATAATACATTCTCAAAATACCGAAATGAGGCTTGAATCTCGAGATTTTCAGTCTAAAAACGGTTTATCTGTCACAGGAATACAGTTCACTTAACATAAAAAAATTATTATATTTATTTAATTATATTATATTTTTACAGTAATTGTATGAATTAGTACCGTATTTAGTATTTTAAAATAGAATTAAAACATTTTCAAGCAACTGAAACTTACATAAACCCTTTCTATTACCTTATAAGCACTCTACATGAAAATGACGCCGTTGAAGTTTAAAGTAAATTTTCTCGAAGCTGTCAATTTGACAGTTAACCCTTTTTATTCTCAACCCTTCAATTGGTTTCACGTTTCAAGCATGTTATACATGTACAATACACCACAGGGAAAGATAATATTATACTCTACACCAATCAAAAGAAACCTTATCAAATCCCCCTTGTGGTGTTAATTATTGCCATTATCGTGTTTCTTTGAAACCGCATAGCTATTTATTTTTAATCCCCGTGTATCTATATGACTGGCTCGAAAGCAGGGTTACTACAAGCTTAGTTGTTAGTTGCCTTCCGAACATATATCTTCTGAATATAGGCTGTGAGTTCGATCCCAGGACAAATATTTGTGTGATCAACATCGATGTTTGTTCTGTGTCTAGGTGTTATATTGTATTCTATATATGTATTTACAAAAAAATAAGTATCTAAGTTTTTTTTTTATATTTTGGCTCCACACTATTGTGTATTTAGCCAGTGTCAAGTAATTAATAATTTATCAACTTAATGATATTTCACGCAAATATGTGTCAAGTCACAGTCGAAGTCATCAAGTCAAGTCATAGTCAAATCATAGTCTAGTCATACGTAAGTCATACTCCTAGTAAAGTGGTGGCAACTTTACCAGAAGCTTCTATGGAGTTTTGGAAACAACACCAAAAGAAACGTTTCACCATCATTATACCATTTTCCCACACTCACGCCTGTAATCCAGCACTTAACGAATAGAATGCCACCAATTTTATGCACTAACACTGAAAATTACACAAGTTTTGGAAAATAATACAATGCGGCGACGCAATCTTTTTCGCATTCCCGCCAAAACTCATCTAAGTGTTGTATCAGTTATCTGGTTCCCATAGTACAAGCTTTGCTTAGTTTGGGGCTAGATGGCGCTGTGTGAAATGTCCACCAATATTTTTTTTATATGTGTGAAAGGAAGTATTAAAAGAATGGGCAGCATTCTCGTCGGTACATTAAAATCTTCTGCGATAACCAAACGGCCTGCCAAGCGTGGTGATTATGGCAAACCCTCCCTTATAATAAGCGTCCAGAGGGGCGTTTTATCGATTCAAAGATCCACATTCAGTTTCAGATTTTTTATTAAAGTGGTTTTATATTTGGCACGTCAGTATTTACCTCGGCCAATGAAGTAGCCTAGCTATTCAACGAGGGAATGTTGCCAGCTTTTTGGGTACCCTTCCCGCAGAAGGCGACTTAAATTCTGTGTCTTATTTATGACCCCTTTTTACATACAATATTACTATTTCTCCAATAATTAAATATAGTTTAGTTTTTATAGGAATTAATGTGTCATTGCTGTCGATTGTGTGTCGCATTCTCTAAAACTAAAGTAAACTTAAAGTATGGCGATACTCTTCTGATAAAGGGGAAATGAAAAAGACGGAAATATGTTAATTTCGTTTAGCTTTAAAGAATGCGACACAGAATCGACACAATTATCTATGTATATAAAAGTAAACTTCTGTTCGTTTGTCTCGCTAAAACTCGAAAACGGCTGGGCCGATTTAGCTGATTTTGGTTTTGAAATGATTGTCGTAGTCTAGGGAATTCTTCTAGGGAAGGTATAAAGGTGAGAAAAGAAGGTGTAAAACTATTAACCCGTGCGTAGCCGGGGCGGGTCAGCTAGTTTTATATAATATTACTTACTCAACGTACAATTTTACTGAATGCATTGTCTATTTAAAGGAAACACAGCATGAAAAAAAATACCTGCTGGGCGATCACGTAACTCGATTGCAATCAAAAGAAACACAATATTGTAAGGATTTGACAGTTTTTTTTTCTGGTATAGCTCCACACTTTTGTGTATTTAGCCAGTGTCAAGTAATTGATATTTTTCGAGTTAAGTAAGTAGGTCTTTACCTATGAAATTGCCGTTTTGCAGTACAGACTTTTTCAAACAAAAAAAAGTTTTGATTGGCTATGAATTCTAAATTCAAATTAATTTTGTTTTAAAAATATAACATTCTATTTACAATATAAGTCTTTTGTTTATTGATTAGCGTTGTATTTTCATTACATTTCAACATTTTTCCTCATAATGGATACTTTGAAATTTCGTGTAATTATGGAATATGAGTTCCGTCGTGGCACCAACGCGGCACAAACGACACGTAACATCAACGACGTTTACGGAGAGAACTGTACAAACGAACGTACAACCCGTTATTGGTTTGCTCGGTTCCGTTCTGGGAATTTTGACTTGAAAAATGAACCTCGTGGTCGTCCGGAAACTTTGGTCAACAATGATGAATTAAAGGCGATTGTGGAAGCTGATGAATCTCAATCTACAGCTGAGCTGGCAGCAGCTTTTGATGTTAGCATCAAAACAATATTGGTCCATTTGCGACAGATTGGCAAGATAAAAAAGCTTGATAGATGGGTGCCCCACGAACTTAACGATCGCCAGCGCAACGTACGCGTCGAGACTTGCCTTGCGCTGCTTAACAGGCACAAAAATGAAGGAATTTTGAACCGAATTGCTACGTGCGACGAAAAACGGATTCTTTTTGACAATCGAAAGCGCTCAGCAAGTTGGTTAGATCCTGGTTCGGTACCAAAGCAATGTGCAAAACGAAAAATGACCCCTAGAAAGGTGATGGTCACAGTTTGGTGGTCTAGTGCTGGTGTGATTCATCATAGCTTTTTACAAAACGGCGAGAGCATTACTGCAGATGTGTACATTGAAGAACTGACCACAATGATGGCGAAACTCACACGTCTGCAACCAGCTTTGGTCAATCGGTCGTCTCCACTGCTACTTCACGACAACGCGCGACCCCATACTGCACAACAGACCGTCTCTAAGCTGCATGAGTTGGGTTTGGAAGCTCTCCCTCATCCGCCATACTCACCAGATCTTGCGCCTACCGACTATTACTTTTTCCAAAATTTGGACAACTTTTTAGCGGGAAAAAAATTCAATTCCCGAGAGGCAGTACAAAACGCCTTTGAAGAGTTTGTGGTCTCCCGTCCTGCTGATTTTTTCAAGAAGGGCATCCATAAACTGCCACAGCGTTGGCAAAGATGCATTGATTGCAGGGGTGATTACTTTGAATAAAAGAAATAAATAAGTTCGAAAACAAAAAATACTTTAACTTTTTTCAAACAAAACGGCAATTTCGTAGGTAAAGACCTATATGTATGTCAAGGCAAGTCAAGTCACAGTCCAAGTCATCAAATCAAGTCATAGTCTAGTCTAGTCAAGTCATGCTCCTAGTAAAGTGGTGGCCACTTTACCAGAAGCTTCTATGGAGTTTTGGAAACAACACGAAAAGATACGTTTCACCATCACTATACCACTTTCCCACACTCATGCCTGTAATCCAGCACTTAACGAATAAAATGCCACCAATTTTATGCACTAACACTGAAAATAACACAAGTGTTGGAAAATAATAAAATGCGGTGACACCATCTTTTTCGTTTTCCCGCCAAAACTCGATTTGACAGTTTCAATACGCAGTTTATGTGCATAGTTAGTATGAAAATTTCTCCTGTTGCATTGCAATCAAAGTTTTCAAAGTTTCACGATCACTCCCCAGATGATTAATACTTAACGACGTTCGGCACGTCAGTTACAATAAATAGTAAAAACTTTTAGACATAAAGAAAAAACAAGTGTGCTTTAGACTACAAGACTGAAGTAAAACTTCTTTAGCTCCATCTCTGTTGCCTCTACAGTAATTTACGAAGCGTAATTCTTTCTATCTTAACGTATAGATATAAGTAAGAGAGGGAGATGTAAGTATATCTCTCTCTCAAGTTCCGTTCGCCTCATCAGCTTATATCCACGTCAAGAGTGTGCAACGACATTTTACCAAAAAAAAAATTCATTTCCTACATAACTATTGTCAAATGGGGGAGTTATGGGGGAGGTAGTGGATGTAATCCGGCTGTTTTGACGAAGTGTGTGTGTGTAAGTGTGTATCTGTGTACGACATTGAAGCTCCCAAAATTATAATTCTTGTACATGATAGATAGATAGATGAACTCTTTATTGACACTAAAATGACGAAATACAAAACAGGAAAGCTTATAAGTAGGTTACAATGGGCGGTCTTATCACTAAAAAGCGACCTCTTCCAGACAACTTTTCCGGTTTCTAAACAATTTTATTTGACCATTATAAAAGCGAGTGCGAATTCTGTACATAACTTGTAAAGTCCATTGGCCAAGCAGGATGGGAAGCCGCACTAACTACCGCTGAGTCACTGCTAGCTGGGATGGATTTTATTTTTGAACAGGAACACATAATTAATGTAATGGCATATATATAAGTGTAGCGATTTCATAAGCCCGCCTTTGAAGCTGATAAATGATGCCGACGCCTAAATATGGCGTCCGGGGCCGAACTCGTGGAATTTACATATTTTTTCCACAGACTAAAACAGTAGATATATAGATAGATAAACTCTTTATTGTAGACAAAAATTAACTAAAAATACAAAAAGAAAAAAAGTATTTTTATAAAGTGTCACAATGGGCGACCTTATCGCTAAAAGTGATCTCTTCCAGGCAACCTTTGGATGGAGAGAATTTAACGAATTGTTAAAGGACGAGGTGCACATAACCATTTAGTTTATATTAAGGCTATAATAATTGTAAATACATAGCATAACTTCTAAAATATGGATAAAAAACACACTCAATAATCAATAAATAAATAAATCAAAAAATATCGAACACCATTTTTATATGTATTTTTTTTATATATCTATGTGTTTTTTATTTTGTTAGACCTTTCCATGAGCATATTAATCAAGATTAAAATACAATGATAGCTTTTGATTTACTTATCTATTCCAAGTAAAGCGTTATCCGTCTTTTTTTTAGTCTTAGGTTCCGTCTTAATAAATGGTTCCTCCTGTAATGATACTCGGAAATGGCGGAATTTTTAATTTAGGGCTTTTTTGAGACAATATCTTTTAGTAATGTTTCTTGTGGCTCGGCTTGGTAGCTGTGATTGTAGTACTGTTGATGACAAAAGTGTCATAATGTGAAAAGATAAGCAACATTTTTTGATAAACAAGCTATTACAATTTGTCAAAGTCAAAGTCAAAAGATTTATGCAAATAGTAGCCTATTATTATATATATTAGCACTTTTACAAGTCAAAACTAGGTTTTGGCGGGAAAACGAAAAAGATTGCGTCGCCGCATTGTATTATTTTCCAAAACTTGTGTAATTTTCAGTGTTTGTGCATAAAATTGGTTATTCGTTAAGTGCATGCAAGTTACAGGCATGAGTGTGGGAAAGTGGTATAATGATGGTGAAACGTTTCTTTTCGTGTTGTTTCCAAAACTCCATAGAAGCTTCTGGTAAAGTTGCCACCACTTTACTAGGAGTATGACTTGACTAGACTATGACTTGACTTGATGACTTGGACTGTGACTTGACTTGACACATAACATACTTTGGTATTTATAATATAAATCAACTTGAAAAATTTATTACTTGACACTGGCTAAATACATAAAAAGTGGAGCCAAAACCAAAACAAAAAAAGTCAAAATTATATTAGTACTTAAAATTAAGTTATTTTACTAAGCAGATAAAATTACAAAGTGCTTATTGTCAAGTAATATATAGCAAGCCCATAATATATGAGATTGAAAAAAAAAAAAAAGTTCTCATTCTCTACTACTACCACTACAGACTACTACCACAGACCTAGAATATTTTCGTAGTACATTCTAAGGCACTACTACTACATTATACGAGACTTAATCACATTAAAAAATATTTTTATTTTGTCGATGTTTTGACCTGGCATTGCATTGGTCATCAGTAGGTACCACCAGTCGCCAGTGGCCCAAGCAGTAGTGTGCAAGCACTACTGTGTTCCGGTTTGAAGGGCACTGTAAATTCAAATTCAAAAGATTTATTGCTAATAGGCTAATTTTAGCACTCTTACAAGTCAAAATTATATTGGGTACTTAAAATTAAGTTATTTCACTAAGCATATAAAATTACAAAGTGCTTATTGTCAAATAATATATAGCAAGCCCATTACAATATATGAGTTTGAGAAAAAAGCAGTTCTCTTTCTCACTACTGGTGCAAGCAATCCGGCACAATGTAGAATTGAAAACTTTGATCCGAAGCTTCGATTACAACTGTAGAGAAGAAGCTACAAGAAACTTTACAGTGTAGCTAGTGAAATTACTGGGCAAATGAGACTTTATGATCTGATCTCACAGTCGAGTAATCTTATTACCAGACTGTGCTGATGTCTCAGGATGATGTGCGCAGTGCAGTGTCACACGAAACTACATGTTGGAGTTCCGAGTGACACTGTTCTGTTATGGGCGGCCGTGGCGCTTAACATCAGATGAACGACTAGCTCATCACATCAATCGTACTCATTTAAAAAAAAATTATATAAATTTTTGAATTTTTATCACTATATTTATTGAAAATCGGTTATAAAATAGGTACCCGTAGGTACGAGTACAGTTAGATAATAATAATAATAGCCAACGATCACACATAAATTTCCTGGATCCTGACTATAGGATTCCTTGCGTCTAACGACCCAGGAGGACCATGCTCCCACAACACCCAGACACAAAACAATGAATTGTGGTTTTTTATGTGCACTAATACTTGTCCTGTAGCGGGAATCGAACCCACTACCTCCGGGTTATGAGCCGACTTGCGACCATAGAGGTTTTCGAATTATGAGCCCCAAAAGAGCACTTACGAAAGAGTGAAGAGACACTTTCGCTAACGTACAACCATGGGGAAGGCAGAGAAACTCGTCGACCATTCTATTTCAAATATTTAATACTAAACGCAATTACAATAAAAAATAAAATAGTATTTAAAATAAAATATTGTTGGTAGTACAGTAATCAAATTTTTGCCGTTGAAAGAACCAAAATTAAATACCTGTGTAGACGATGGGATGAGGATGCGGTCACGAAGAGGCGGAAAGTAAGTGCAAAGAAAAACAATAAATTAATATTATGAGGCGCCCGTACGTCAGTCGAAGCTGTATAGAACTGTTGTTGTTTTAAAGGTGACGTACGGACGCCAAGCTTTATTTAAAAGAATATATAAAAAGGTAGGTTGCACTTGTCCTGAAGGTCTGTACTCAACAACCTGTATGGTGTGGTGGTTGGTCTGGTCGGCTCATAATACGGAGGCGGCGGGTTCGATTTCCGCGACAGGATATAAAAGAAGCTAAAATACTTGTTCTGAGTTTGGGTTTTGTGGAATCTTGGTCTTCGTAGTTCCCGTAGAACCCTGGTAGGGTTCCCTCTATTTAGAAACCCAGGGTCTATAGGATATATGTATGTGATCTTTGGGCGTTATTTATTTACATTATGTTTTGACGGTTTTGTTCAGTTATTTTAGGTAATCTATCTATCTAAATATATATAACTCAAAGGTGACTGACTGATTGACTGACTCATATAGTGATCTATCAACTCACAGTCCAAACCACTGGACGGATTGGGCTAAAATTTTGCATGCAGGTAGATGTTATGACGTAGGCATCCGCTAAGAAAGGATTTTTCGTAATTCCACCTTAAGAGGGTGAAATGGGTGGTTTAATTATTTTCCCATAGGCCACGCCACGGGCGAAGCTGCGGGCAGAAGCTCGTTTACACATAAGTACGATTGAGAATACAACGGTTAATAAGATCTATTTAAAGTTAAGATTTAGGTAATTTAGTAATTTGGATAAATAGATAGATAGAGAACTCTTTATTGTTCTACCAATAGAATATAAAAGTATTAAGAAAAACTTATAAACTAGTGTTACAATGGGCAGTCTTATCACTGAAAACAATCTCTTCCAGACAACCTTTAATTATTTGGAATGACTTGGTTTTAAAGTTGTGACATCAGAGGGGTGATTCTAATAATAATATCTATGCCCGTCTGTGCTAAAGTTTGACACCTGCTAAGTTTGCACATATCTCCCGAGCCCGGTTCCTCGTACATTTGTCAAACTCGTATCAAGTCTAGTCTAGTCTATACTAGGTGGTAGGACTTTGTTGCAAAGTTCGTCTAGGCTTTGCCAGTTATTCTGCCGCCAAGCAGTTGTGCGCAAGCACTGCTGTGTTCCGGTTTGAAGGGCACTGTAGCTAGTGAAATTACTGGGCAAATGAGACTTTATGATCTGATCTCACAGTTTAGTAATCTTATTACTAGATTGTGCTGATGTCTCAGGATGACGTGCGCATTGCAGTGTCACGCGAAACTCTATACTTTAGAGTTCCGAGTGACACTGTAGCTGATATGGGCAGCCGCGTCGTTTAACATCAGGCGAACGGCTAGCTCGTCACGTCATTCCTTAACATAAAAAAAAGTCAACATGCCAAATACTGTACCCTCATTGGTTGAGATAGTCGATGATCAACAGGCAACCAATGAGCATTCAGTATTTGGTCTGCAAAGCTGACACGAATTTAACAAACGTGTACGAAAACCCAAGAGAAAGTGTTGCTTAGCTAAGTTGTATTTTAATAGACTTCAATACAAATGGACATGATAACGTTTCTAATAGTCTCGTGAGTGCAATTTGATCAAAATTCGTTGAGAAGTTTTAGCGCTTAGCTTAAAATTTTATTGGAAAGCCCTTTGTAATATTATCTGATTTTCAAACTAAAAGACCCTGCAAAAATATCCAAACTCTTTGCAATCCGAATACACCTAAAAAGTGCACAACTTTCTTTCTCGATTGTACTTTGTACTTTTCATCAGTGCCTTTTGTCTTGACACAAAGGGTTCCAATCCGTATCGCAGACGGAAAAAGTGGGAGGTACTACTCAGACTTTTATACCTCACTAGGCCGTAGTAGGTTGCCATAGTAAAAAGTAGAGCTTGGAGAACTATAGTCTAAGCATATATTTGACAGCCTCTGTGGTGTGGTGGTTGAGCAGGTCGGCTCATAACCCGGAGGTAGCGGGCTCGATTCCCACGGCAGGACAAGTATTTGTGCACAGAAAAAAAAAGTGCAAATACTTGTTCTGAGTCTGGGTGTTGTGGGACCATAGTCCTCGTAGTTCCTGGGTCTCTAGACACAGGGAATTCTAGTTAGGGTCCAATCTATGTGTGTGATCGTTGGGCGTTATTATTATTATTATATAACTCAAAGGTGACTGACTGACTGATGACATAGTGATCTATCAACGCACAGCCCAAACCACTGGACGGATCGGGCTGAAATTTGGCATGCAGGTAGATGTTATGACGTAGGCATCCGCTACGAAATGATTTTTCAAAGTTCCACATTTATGAGGGTGAAATGGGTGGTTGAATTATTTTCCCATATGCCATGCCGCGGGCGAAGCTGCGGGCAGAAGCTCGTAGCTAATATAGCTCTTAGAATTAGCAAGTTAAAATGGTGATGGGCAGGCCACAACACTCGTAGAGTCGCAGAGTAGCTCGTGCAGTCTTTATCTGTAGCCGTGATGACACTTAGCAATGTTTCCTTTTTAATTGTGTTATCGGATTTGGCTACGGCATACATTATGTTGGTAATCATGATAAATAAATAAATATATAAATAAATATTTAAATATCTGTGGACATTTCACACAGCACCATCTAGCCCCAAACTAAGCACAGCTTGTATTGTGGGAACCAGATAACTGATACAATACTTATTTACTTTTTGTTTGTAAATACATACATAGAATACAACATAACACCCAGGCACAGAACAAACACCTATGTTCATCACACAAATGTTTGTCCTGGGTGGGAATGGAACCCACAACTCACGATGTAGCCTACGCAGCTGCTGTACAATGTATAATGTAAAGCAGTAGTAATGTATAAACACAATTATTTGGCACAACGAATAAGCTTTGCAATTCAACGGGGCAATGCTGCCAGCATGCTGGGTACACTACCTACTGGTAGTGGGCTGGAGTATTTGGACTGTCTATAGGTCATCGCAGCCAGTATATAGTCCAAATGTTTTTTTTTGATAGTAGTAGTAGGTAGTGTTTAGTATTAGTTATTATATCATTGTAGTATTTAGAAAATAAAGGCAATTTGCCGTGACAAAAAAGGAAAAAAATTGTTAAAAATGAAATGATGTTCATAATTATTATCATGATTATAATTTTCATTTCACTTCATTTCATTTCATTACGTTTCGTTTCGTTTCTTGTTAACCTTTTTTTGTCAAGCTGTGTTGTTTCTACCATATGGGATCTAATCCCTGGCTTTTTCTCTACTTCGTAGAGTTTTCGTAGACGTTAGACAATTACGTAGAACGTTGCTACGTTGTAAAGCTACGCTGTCTAACGAAAGTTTATTTAATAATTCTCTGAGAAAAGATTTGTTTTATTCTTTGGGTATGTGAAATCTTAAGATTTTTTAGGGTTTTATAAACTTTAAACTATGAATTTTATGACATAGCCTTCGCACGCCTGGACTACAGTTCATTGCGTTTATAAAATATATTATGTTCTTTCTCCAACTCAAAACTACCTCCGTATAAAATTTCACGAAGATCAGTTTCAGATGCTTAGTTGTGAAATGGTAACATACTGAAATGAAAAAAAAAAATTAAATACATTTATTTGACAAAAGGCAAAATTCCAATCGACATAAAGACTTCGTTTCGAATTAATATCAAGTGATGACATTGGCAGAATTATCGCTAAAAAGCGATAGAAAGCCATTAAACAAAGAGGAGAAGAATTGAAGTCTTTTTAAACCACATATCGTATTATTTTTACATATTACAATTGAAATAAATGGATTAAATACATTCTTTTTAAGTCAACCTTGCATTTTTAACTCTACATTCAGCAAAATGGGGTAGCTTTACAGTTATTGGGACGACAGTTGTGTTGCTAATAAAACTGGTGACATCACAGAACCTCTATTAGGATGGAAGGAAAAAGGGCAAGTAGTGTACGTACAGAATGAATTTTCAAGTGTACACACAGACAAATCGGATAATAAAGGGAATACGAAACAAAAAATACTCAAGAAATTCAGGACCGGATTACGTAGAACGTTGCTACGTTGTAAAGCTACGCTGTCTAACGAAAGTTTATTTAATAATTCTCTGAGAAAAGATTTGTTTTATTCTTTGGGTATGTGAAATCTTAAGATTTTTTAGGGTTTTATAAACTTTAAACTATGAATTTTATGACATAGCCTTCGCACGCCTGGACTACAGTTCATTGCGTTTATAAAATATATTATGTTCTTTCTCCAACTCAAAACTACCTCCGTATAAAATTTCACGAAGATCAGTTTCAGATGCTTAGTTGTGAAATGGTAACATACTGAAATGAAAAAAAAAATTAAATACATTTATTTGACAAAAGGCAAAATTCCAATCGACATAAAGACTTCGTTTCGAATTAATATCAAGTGATGACATTGGCAGAATTATCGCTAAAAAGCGATAGAAAGCCATTAAACAAAGAGGAGAAGAATTGAAGTCTTTTTAAACCACATATCGTATTATTTTTACATATTACAATTGAAATAAATGGATTAAATACATTCTTTTTAAGTCAACCTTGCATTTTTAACTCTACATTCAGCAAAATGGGGTAGCTTTACAGTTATTGGGACGACAGTTGTGTTGCTAATAAAACTGGTGACATCACAGAACCTCTATTAGGATGGAAGGAAAAAGGGCAAGTAGTGTACGTACAGAATGAATTTTCAAGTGTACACACAGACAAATCGGATAATAAAGGGAATACGAAACAAAAAATACTCAAGAAATTCAGGACCGGATTTGATAAAATAATTTTTAGTAATAGATCTAAAGTTTTTACTCCTAAAACGATTAGCAAGAGTAGAACCTGATTCTTCTAATCCAGTGAGTTTGAAAGCGCAGGTTTTTATTCCGTTGCTTGCTAAAATTTTAAGAACTTCAATATTTTTGTAACTATTGAGACTAATCATTCCCAGTAGGTCGATTAGCAGTTCCATCGGAAGAAACACTGAATTTTGTAAGTCGCAGTACTGAGACCACCATCCATATTGCGTAGACACTCTTTAAATAATTATGACATAAATTAATGCCATTAATGAACAAACCTTCACAGAAAGCTCGTAAAATTAATGACAAATACTAAATTACATCAACAAGAGAGAGGTTAAAAATGCTTCTTCGCTTTCAATTCAGAACATCAATTCGTTCCCCGGCTGAACAATACGACCTTAAGGTAATGTCACAGTGTAATAAGAAGAGAAACTGCCGAAAAATTGATGGGATGAGTGTGCGAGAGAGACAAAGAATAAGGCTTTCTTTTCCGTTCGTTAACTTTGCGTTTAGAGCTACTAAGCGTGAAAAGTGGTTGGAGAAAATGACTTGGTAGAAAGGTTTTACTAGGTGGATTTACTTTTTGCCAAGTTCGTCTAGGCAGGTGCCAACGCTTTGTCAGTTATTCTGCTGTCAAGCAGTAGTGCGCAAGCAATCTTATTACTAGACTCTGTTGATGTCTCAGGATCAGTGTCAGATGCAGTGTCACTCGAAACTCTATAATGCAACTGATATGGGCAGGCCATGTCGCTTAGCATCTGTTGAACGACTAGCTCATCATGTTTTTCCTTAATCCTCAACGTTTCAAAAAATTTGGTAGAAAAACTTAATTTACTTTGACGTCTGTAATTGTGTTTGTAACCATTAGACAAATTTTATTGCTGTACATTTTAATGATAACGTTGGGTTGAATCATACTGGTTATTAGATCATCATTGTCGTCAATCATCACCAAACACCTTATAACAAAACTGAATCTAACGTGTTTATACATAGGAGATAAGGTAAGTACAAAGCATTTTGAAAAGACGTTCAAGGAGTCTAGAGTTGCTGGTCGTTGTCGTCGTCGTTGGGAAGAAGATACTCGTAGAATGAAATAAAATACATTTCTTTCGTGATATATTGAAGTAGTAGTAGAATCCAAAAATATTGTATTTGTTTGTCTGTATGTATGAATTTGTAGTGTATTGTATGTTTGTTTGGGAAATGAAAAGAAATACGAAAGAGAGAAGCAAGAGATGGGGAAAAGTATGAAGAAAAGGAAATTAAAAGTCGTGTGATGAAGCGGGGCAGGAAAGCGCAAACTGAAGTGTAAAGCCGGAGTAATTTAACTAGCAATAAAAAAAAAGTGCGGGCAGTCTTTAGGAACTGCCGATAGAAATGAAAACTTAGTAACTTGTGACATAGCTCATGGGAAGCGTGCGGTGACGATGACGCGAGTTACGAGCTTTTTGTTCAACCAAAAAGTACACATATATACACAGTATACATATAGCTCATGGAAAGCGTTCGGTGACGATGACGCAAGTTCCATGATTTTTGTTCACCCAAAAAGTGCTCAATGCGCCTAAAGAAGTTTTCACTTCAAAAATTAAAATAAGTATAAAATATTCATGTCATCACACTTTTTATAAGCTAGTTGGACTGATGAATATATTTAGAATTAATTATTAATTATGTTTTTAATTAAAACTATTTTTTACAAGTATACTCGTACTGTGTTTTGATAATAGATTAGATAGCAAAATTAAATACCTCTGTAGTATATATATATATACATCTTTGAGAAAAACGTAGTTTGCAATTTTGCATCTATGGACTACGAGTATGTCCCACATTTCCTTTTAAAACACAAAGCTTTTACCCATCAGGTTACAAAACTGGAGTATCCTCTCAACAAAACTAGAGTAACTTAACCCTCTGCGAGTAATTCAATATGAACTATGTGCAAGTTGTACTGCGCTTGCGTACGCTACCCCGGGGCAACTGGCATGGCCGACAGTCCGCGTATCGACGCCCCAGCTCGTCGCGCGTATCTATCCACCACCCTCTCCTAATTCGATTCATTGACTAAAACACCACAAACTATCCAGTGTTCCAGTGTTTTGTTCAAGTTCTGTGCGAAAAAAACTGGTTTTACAGCAGTGCGAACCGGATTATTCTGGATACAACCGCTGCGATCCGGTGAGTACAATCGCATGGAAAAAACGCGTTCGCGTTCATTAGATCTATGATAAGCACGTCTATTAAATGATTTGCATGTGTGCGTGTAGGTAGGTCTGTATAGGTGTGTGCGTGCGGGGTAAAAGAAACATTAATGTCTCCATTTAAGTCTCCAAATGTTTATACAGCTTATTGATTTGAAAAGTTTTCGTTCTAGTGCTGTGTTTCGGGCGGAATTTTCGTGGAACGCCGAACGTTACGGGGTTTTATGGTATACGGTATTGTTATTGATGTATTTAATTACAGCCCTTTACTTTACGGCTGCTGTTAATTTGATCAGATAATGGCATGTTGTTGTTAATGGTGTTTTTATGAAGGATGGTGGCTATTTCATTATTTTTCTATACCTGTATTTTTTTCCAAACGAGTACAACATTCATTTGGTGTTATACAGTATGGTAAGTACTTATTTACTTATGTATAAAAAACTATAAAATTAACTCAATAAATACTTATTAATGAAATTGAAAAACTAATAAATAATAATTTTCCCTATAATATTTTTTTCACGGACAATGTAAGTTGTTTAAGGTTGACAAAAAAGTTGTATGGATTCTATCATTGATTGATTGATTTATATAATTAAAAGGTGTTAAGGGTTGTTTCATTTTGTGTCCATGATTATAAATAATGTTGCATATTCAAGTAATATTGTCGGTAAGTATAATATTATCTAACGAAGTATTCATTCCGTTTATACTCACACAGCTAAATCTTGTTAAATTGTTCAATGATCCTGAGTATACTCGACAGTAAAACAACTACATTTGTGGTAGAGAAGACACCTACAAAAAATCCACCACAATCAGTTGATTAAACTTTAAAGTCAAAGTCAAAGTCAAAGTCAAAAGATTTATTGCAAATAGGCTAATTTTAGCACTTTTACAAGTCAAAATTATACTAGGTACTTAAAATTAAGTTATTTCACTAAGCATATAAAATTACAAAGTGCTTATTGTCAAATAATATAGCAAGCCCATTACAATATATGAGTTTGAAAAAAAAAAGCAGTTCTCTTTCTCACTACTGGTGCAAGCAATCCGGCACAATGCAGAATTGAAAACTTTGATCCGAAGCTTCGATTACAACTGTAAAGAAGAAGCTACAAGAAACTTTACAGTGATGTATTTTTTTTGTCTTCTTTCTACTGTTTTTTACAATGTATATAATTCATTACAGTTGAAATAATGAATATGTTACAAAAATAACCACCACGTCACACCGGTGCAAGAAAAATACCGTGATTATCTTATTATAAACATTACAAATAGAAACTGAATTTATAGATAGGAATAGGCAAAGTACCTAAGATTTCATACCGTTAAGCTTGGGATATTCAGGCCAAGCTTTTTTGTCCGACACATAATCATTTATTGTGTAATAGGCTTTTTTCATTAAGTTTGACTTTATGAATAATTTAAATTTACGCATTGACAATTGTTCGATACCGTCGGGCAACTTGTTATAAAAGCGTATACAGTTTCCCATAAATGAACCATTAACTTTCTGCAGTCTGAATCTTGGAACTTTCAATTTATTTTTGTTCCTAGTATTAAAGTTATGAATATCGCAATATCTGGGAAAAGAGCTAATGTTTTTGCGAGTGTACATCAAATTGTCGTAAATGTATTGACAAGCCACTGTAAGAATATTTATCTCCTTAAATCGTTCCCTGAGAGAGTCACGGGATTTCATGTTATAAATGGAACGAATTGCTCTTTTCTGTAAGACAAAAATTGATTGTATGTCCGCGGCTTTACCCCACAGTAAGATGCCGTATGACATAATACTGTGGAAGTAACTAAAGTATACTAATCTTGCAGTGGCTTCATCAGTAAACTGTCTGATTTTACGCACAGCATATGCAGCAGAGCTCAATCTACCAGCAATGTTTGATATGTGAGGACCCCACTGTAATTTAGAGTCTATAGTTATGCCAAGGAACGTGACAGATTGTACTAAATCTAATGGCTCACCATTCAGTAATAAATTTGTAGGAGACCCCCTAACATTAGGTAACGAAAACTTAATACATTTAGTTTTCCTACTATTTAACAGTAGATTGTTTTTAGTAAACCAGTTCAAAACCAGTGAAATTGCCTTGTTAACGTCGTCAAAATCATTAATAGATCGGTCAACCTTAAAAATAAGAGACGTATCATCTGCGAACAAAACAATATCACATAGGTTCTTTACAAAAAATGGAAGATCGTTAATATAGGCCAAAAATAAGAATGGTCCTAGTATTGAACCCTGCGGGACCCCCATTTTAGTGATAGAACCAGATGATCTTGCTCCATTAACTTCAACTGTCTGAATTCTATTACCAAGATAAGAAGAGACAAGATCAAGAGCTTTCCCACAAACCCCGTAATGCTTTAATTTAAAAATTAAGGTTTCGTGACATACGCAATCAAATGCTTTGGATAAGTCACAAAAAATACCTATGGCATCCTGTGACTTCTCCCAAGCACCAAGTATATGTATAAAGAGTTCTACGCCTGCATCTGTAGTTGATCGTCCTTTTGTAAATCCAAACTGTTGACTGTGAAACAGTCCGTTAAGGTTAAAAAATGTTAACAACTGATTAAGAATTTCTTTTTCAAAAATTTTACTTATTGCAGGTAACACAGAAATTGGCCTATAGTTCGATGGATCATTCTTATTTCCAGACTTAAATAATGGAATCAATTTACTATTTTTCATTACGTTGGGAAAAACTCCTTCGTCTACACATTTATTAAATACTTCTGCTAAATATGGTGCGATTAATGTGACAATGCCACTTAAAACCCTGGTAGACATTCCCCAAAGATCCTCAGTATTCTTTATTTTAAGTGACCTAAAGGTCTTAACAATTATAGCCGAATTAATATGTCTAAATCTAAAAACTACTTCACATTTATCAACACACTCTGCAAGAATTGCACAAGACTCACTAGTCGATGAATTTAATGACTGAGTGGTAACTACAGGTATATTTACGAAAAAATCCTCAAATGCACCAGCAACTTCACTGTCTTTAGATATTAATCTGTTATTAATACTAAGAGTGAGTTTTCGGTGCCGAGGTTTAGTTTTGCCGGTCTCGGTATTAATTATTTTCCAGGTTGCTTTAATTTTGTCGTCCGCTCTATTGATTTTCTTACTCAAGTACAGAGACTTAGCTGTCTGGCAAACGCGTTTAAAAATTTTTGAATAAGATTTTAAATACTCAGTAAATTTACTGTCATAAATATTATCTGATTTCTGAGAATATAAATCATACAGCCTGTTTCTACTTTTATAAATGCCAGGTGAAGCCCAGTCACTCAATTCTGCTTTAACACCTCCTCTACACGTCTTTAACTTGAATATCTTGTTAAACTCTTTATCCATAACATCAAACAACACATTACAAAGATCATTAGGGTCATCAGTGAGTGGTAATAACACAAGTTTGTCATCTAGATTTTGAGCAAACTGTTCCAAGCGGTTGGTTGTAATAGGTCTGTAAGTAAACTCATAAGATTTTTTTTTCAGTATGCATGGAAATACAGCACTTTGACCACAATGATCTGAGCTAAGTTTATCAATAACTGACTTGCTTTGTGGTTCACAGTCACAGAATATATTGTCTAAGCAAGTAGCAGATGAGCTAGTAATTCTGGTTGGCTGATTGTAAAGATTTTTCAAGTTGAAGCACATAAACAAATTTAGTAAACTGTCAGTTAGCGAAGATTGGTCAAGAATATTCACATTAAAATCGCCACATACAATGAGATGTTTTGCACTGTTTGAGATTTTTGTTAAAACTTCTTCCATAATAGACTCGAACACCTTAAAATCAGCCGAGGGAGGCCTGTATACGCAAACAATTATATGTTGCTCCAACTCTACACACGATAGTTCAACAACACGTTCAACAGATAATGCAACAATATCTTTCCTTTCTTTAAATTTACAATTATTAGATATACATATTAAAGAGCCACCGTGATTGGCTTTTTGCCTTTTGAATGAACTGGCCAATGCATAATTTTTAAATACAGGAAACAACATATCCTTCTTACACCAATGCTCAGTTAGGCACAATACATCAGCTTTTTCAAATTCTAAAAAAAGCTCTAATTCTAAAGCTTTGCTGGAAAGGCCCTGAATATTTTGATGTACAATATTTAGTTTACCAGGCCTCTCCATTGTCGTAGGATTCAGTTTAAATCAGCTGAAGATGACACCATACCTAAACCCTGGTTAGAAGTGTTACTACCCAGGGCCGAGTCAGAGTGACCTGTTATACTGTTGATAACAGGGTCATGTATATTAAATGCTAACAATTTAGCAATGGTCAGTTTTTCCTTTTTGCTGAGATACAATGTATTCTTTGTCAAAATACTTTTACTAATAAAATTATTAGATTCAAAATATAAAAAGTCACTATGACGATGAGTCAGATTATACAATGTCAAATTTAGATCATGTACATGATCATTTTGTGATTTAGTCATTGAATTTGAATAAGGAAATGAACAAGTAATAATCTTGCCTATACCTTTGCTCTGTATATCTAACAAAGTTTCAATTAAACTGACTATATCAGATTTTCTTATTTCTAAGCTATTGCCTAGATGTAAAATGATGGTTGTGTTGGCACCATAAGTTGCATTTTTGATATTTTGTATTAGCTCTTTGAGGGGCATGTTGCGGTAACTGTTGTTACAAAGAGGCTGGCTCAAGTTGTTTTTCAATAAGCTGCCCATACCTACACCCACCTCATCACTAAAAATAACTGTTCTGCAAGTGGACTCGGATGACCCTGCTGCGCCATTTGAGTCCATCCGAGAGACCGGCACCGGACATAGGGTAGGGGCTGCCAAACTATGTGAAAGTAGTTCCGGCTTGGGTGTTATGTGGTCCAGCACAGGTGTCTTATGTTCAGGCAAGGGTGTTCTGTGCTCAGGCACAGTATTCTGTGCCTGAGCACACAACACTGTATGGGGGGGTTGGTTTGGCCTACTGGCCAAGCCAACCCCCCCACCCAGCGCCAAAACCGGACTAAGCTGGTCCACTTCCGGAACCATAGAACAACAGCTATCACAAACACTTGAGCTCTGGGCAACTAAGCAAGCTGTGGCTGCAATGTGTGCCTTATTTTGTTGTTTTGACAATGAGTATTTCTTATTTAAATCATGTAATGATTTTTGCAAACAATTCATTCTACTACTCATATAATCTAGTTCTCTATTGTTCCTTCCTAATAGATTATAGCATTCATGTAACTCAGTATGCAAGTCTAATTTTTGTTTACATATATTTGTGCATTTAAAGTACTTCTTATACCTTTTTGACAATAAAGATAACCGTTGTAAACGTTTCTTAACCTTAACATATTTTTTTATTTTGTTTGACCCTTTTATGCTTAATTTATTACTATGTTTTATTAACTTAGGAGAAGTAAGATCAATAACAGGTATTGAGATGATTTCTGGTGTGCTTGGTGTGGAATGGATTAACTCAGAGTATAAATCCATGGTGTTGATGTTGATTTCCACTCCATTAACATTTTTGCACATACATTCCAATTCTTCTATTTTGGTTTTATTTAGGTTTAGTTCTTGCTCAAGATCTCTTATGCGCCTAAGAGCAGATTCATACATCTCCTGATCATGTTGATAGGTATCAAGAGTTGCCTGAATACGATCTCGCTGGTCCTTCATGTCTTCCAACACTATATCTTGTTCGGACAATTGGTTTTTTAAGTCATCATGTTTTCCTAGCATGCGAGACATATCCGCCTCATGGTCCTCCAGCTCTTTAAGGAGCCCAACATTGGCCTCCTTGGTGACTTTGAGCTCTAAAAGTGCTATCTTCAGCTTGGATTCAAGGTCACTTAATGCTCTGCTGCGAGTCATCATTGTACAATATAGGAGTTCTTTCTGGAAAACAGGAAGCAGTAACCTTAAAATTATAATAAATCAATATTTATGGAAATTTCACACAGCGCCATCTAGCCATTATATGTCTAGAAGGTAACTTAAGGAGGGCTATAAAACAAAAAAAGAAGATAAAACGTAGAACAGTAGAACAATAAAAAAATGTGAATAGTTTTTTCCTAATCTTTTGTTGAAATTAGTATACTAAAATGTTTTGTTTTCAAATCCATGACACGACGGCACCATTTAGCAAATACATGTGTTTCAAATTTCGACACAAAAATCCTTTAAATTGTAGTTTGACGCGATGACTTTTCACGGCAATGCATCACAGGATCACGCAAAACTGCACCGAAACACGGAAAACCAAAATCCAGCCGATAAACGCAACAAGCTTTACCTATCTCAAAATTCGTTTGGATTCCACAAGTCATTAATCGCACTGGGAATGGTGCTAAGCTTTGGGTTGAATAAAAAGATAAAAACACACTGAGCTCGTATGCAATTGCAGTCTCTTTCATTAATAATAATAGTAACACCCAACGATCACATACATAGATCCTAGGATTCCCTAGACCCAGGAACTACGAGGACCATAGTCCCACAACACCCAGACTCAGAACAAGTATTTGCGCTTTTTTCTGTGCGCAAATACTTGTCCTGCTGCGGGAATCGAACCCGCTGCCTCCGGGTTTTGAGCCAGCCTGCTCGACCACCACACTACAGAGGCATAAGCATGTATTTACTATCGAGAGCTATTATTGGCTGTATAAATATTTTACTTAATATTATTGTTACCTGTATTATCTTAATGCTGTTGGTCTCTTAATAAATAAATAAAATCACTGGACCGGGCATACCCAGATAATGCTGTAAATCTTGAAAACAGTTGCTATTATACTTCTCATTTTTACTTCACCTTGCTTTGGCTTCTACGGTAGCCATCGCAACTTTTATCCCCATTATCAACAGTGCTGGACAAAAAGGGCAACAAAAAATAAGGGATAGTGAAAATAGACTAGCAAAAATATCTGGTTTGAAAACTTACGTGAGTATGACACATTTTGTAAAATTAATATAACCTTTAAGCTGAAGCCTTAAAACGTATTTAAAAGTTGTCATTTTTAATAGTGGCTAAACTCACGTCCATAGAAAAGTAGATTTTTTAATTTAGTTATCAATTTTACAAAACAATGATATCTTTAAAAAAAATATGTTAATCTGTATTCAATGGCCTTAATTTAATACTGAGAAATACTTAATAATACACTAAAAAAACCACAGATTAGGTAAAAGCTACAAAAATCAAAATTTATACAGTTGAATTATTTTAATTTCTTTTAAAACATATCATTCTAATCCGACAGAAAGATCCAATGATGATAATTTTAAATGCCGCTAGAGACCGAGAATGTAATATTTAGCTACCTATGTAAGTCTTGACGTAAAAACCTGCCTTTCAGCCAAAAGCTAAATCTTTTGGGTTTTCCCATGATACTCATCTTAAACCCAAACGGAAATTATGAAATAAATATCAGAAAATATCAAATATGCATGTAATTTGACGGGCTTTGCGTATAGCAACTTAATTAAACGTTTATTGAGGAAAATAAAATTACCTGAAACCATTCAGACAGCTATTCACAGAAATAAAGGTAATGCCATTCATGTCAAAGAAAAAAGAACTCTGAAAATTTAAGTAAATGTGATTTTCCCACTTCCGCCATTATGTCTATGTGTAGTTTATTTATTTATTTTTGGGAAGACCAACAGCTTTTTCTTACATCGTAGAAACATTAGAAAGCCAATTAAAGTTGGAGTGAGACAAGTTATAAGTTATACTATTTATCCATTGTATGCATTTCTAAAGCATTAAGTACCAGAATGCAGTTATACTGCGGAGGTTAAGGATTAGGGCTATGAGGAATAATAGAGGTACTTATATACTTATATACCTACCTTTAATATCCAAAATATAGGTGAACCACAACACAACAAACAAACAAAAAATAATACAAACAAATATGTAAGAAGTATATTTAAAAAAAGCACGGACCCAGGAGTCTCTGGTAAAGCAGAAATAAAAAAAAACTTAAAAAACTAACTGAAAAAAAAAACTGAGAATTTGCCCCAGGTGGAACACGCACAAAAAACCCTGGTACATCCTGTTATCTTGAGGTGGATTATGGAAAGAAAATTTTACCCCTGGTATAGCCAGGTGAACTATGTAGGAAGACTACGGACAATGACCGATAACTATAAAAAAACCGCTATCACTCAGCGAGCGTGAGTGTCTATAATAGTAGCTACCTCATGCCATCCATGTTTTTTACCTGGCTAAATATTTAATTTTCCAGCACGAAAGCGATTGACCAATGAAAACGTAACGAAAGGTTGATGACGTGATCATTCATTGGTCGAAATATTTCTCGAGAGAAGAGATATGTCGATTTCAACAACTCAGGATGAAATAGCTCTTTGCTTGTGTCAAAGTAGTATAGGGTTATATTATCTGTTTGACAGCTTCTGTGGTGTGGTGGTTGAGCAGGCCGGCTCGTAGCCGCGGGTTCGATTCCCGCTACAGGACAAGTATATGTGCAGAGAATAAAGCGCAAATACTGGTTCTGTGTCTGGGTGTTGTGCATTGACTATTATTATCTTTGGTGTTGTGGGACCATGGTTCTCGTAGTTCCTGGGTCCCCCTAGACACAGGGAATCCTAGTTAGGGTCCAGGATTTATGTATGTGATCGTTGGGCGCCCACCCGGACACAAAACAAGTATTTGTGCACAGAAAAAAATCTGTTCACAAATACTTGTCCTGCCGCGGGAATCGAACCCCCGCCTCCGGGTTATGAGCCGACCTGCACAATTACCACGCCACAGACGCTGTCACAAATCTTTGGGACATTATTTTTTCACGGCGACAAAAGAATAATAACTCTCACAACAACACATTAAGGATTATTATCCATTTTAGATTAGGGACGTCAAAAATGGGCGCAATATCCCGAATGGCTCCTAAGCTCCAAAAGCCTTCAGGCTAAGGTTTCTGGGAGAATGGTCGCTTAGTAGATTGGTTATGTTATTTCTAAAATGATTTTAGCAAAAGCTGAGTTTTCATGCTACTATTAAAGTTAATCTGTTTAGTTAGTTAGTTTTTAATAATAGGTCTTTACCTATGAAATTGCCGTATTGCAGTACAGACTTTTTCAAACAAAAAAAAGTTGTGATTGGCTATGAATTCTAAATTCAAATTAATTTTGTTTTAAAAATATGACATTCTATTTACAATATAAGTCTTTTGTTTATTGATTAGCGTTGTATTTTCATTACATTTCAACATTTTTCCTCATAATGGATACTTTGAAATTTCGTGTAATTATGGAATATGAGTTCCGTCGTGGCACCAACGCGGCACAAACGACACGTAACATCAACGACGTTTACGGAGAGAACTGTACAAACGAACGTACAACCCGTTATTGGTTTACTCGGTTCCGTTCTGGGAATTTTGACTTGAAAAATGAACCTCGTGGTCGTCCGGAAACATTGGTAAAAAATGATGAATTAAAGGCGATTGTGGAAGCTGATGAATCTCAATCTACAGCTGAGCTGGCAGCAGCTTTTGATGTTAGCATCAAAACAATATTGGTCCATTTGCGACAGATTAGCAAGATAAAAAAGCTTGATAGATGGGTGCCCCACGAACTTAACGATCGCCAGCGCAACGTACGCGTCGAGACTTGCCTTGCGCTGCTTAACAGGCACAGAAATGAAGGAATTTTGAACCGAATTGTTACGTGCGACGAAAAATGGATTCTTTTTGACAATTGAAAGCGCTCAGCAAGTTGGTTAGATCCTGGTTCCGTACCAAAGCAATGTGTAAAACGAAAAATGACCCCTAGAAAGGTGATGGTTACAGTTTGGTGGTCTAGTGCTGGTGTGATTCATCATAGCTTTTTACAAAACGGCGAGAGCATTACTGCAGATGTGTACATTGAAGAACTGACCACAATGATGGCGAAACTCGCACGTCTGTAACCAGTTTTGGTCAATCGGTCGTCTCCACTGCTACTTCACGACAACGCGCGACCCCATACTGCACGACAGACCGTCTCTAAACTGCATGAGTTGGGTTTGGAAGCTCTCCCTCATCCGCCATACTCACCAAATCTTGCGCCTACCGACTATTACTTTTTCCAAAATTTGGACAACTTTTTAGCGGGAAAAAAAATCAATTCCTGAGAGGCAGTACAAAACGCCTTTGAAGAGTTTGTTGTCTCCCGTCCTGCAGATTTTTTCAAGAAGGGCATCCATAAACTGCCACAGCGTTGGCAAAGATGCATTGATTGCAGGGGTGATTACTTTGAAAAAAAGAAATAAATAAGTTCGAAAAAAAAAATACTTTAACTTTTTTCATGCAAAACGGCAATTTCATAGGTAAAGACCTATACTATAATAATACTTACCTCATTCTATATAATCTTATAATTAATTTATTATCTAAGTCTTAAATTCTAAGCTCACTTTATGCAATAACACCGATTGTACAAGCATATGCTGAATGGAAAAATTATAAACTCAACTAGTTGCTCCCCGTGGTTTCACCCGCGGATAAAAAGTATTTTAATTATTTGCTCATCTCACAGAAAAGTTTCACTTTTCCGGGATAAAATGTAGCCTATATGTTAATCCAGTGTATAAGCTATCTTGGTACTGAATTTCATCTAGATCTAAGCAGCCATCTGAGCGTGAAGGAGAAAAAAAACATACACACATACACACCAACACACATTCAAACTTTCGCGTTTATAATATTAGTGTGATTATTATATAACAAAACTTAGACAAAAAAAAAAAACTTACGCCCTTCTGCACTAAAGTTAGACAGCTTCTAAGTCCTAACTTATCTTTTTTATATATTGGTAATAGGCAAAGGATTTGAACACCATCTCGCCTGATGTTAAGCAATGACGTGGTATAAAATGTGCCATGCATGCCTAGATAATTCTAGAAAGATCTCTCTACGGCGTACCCAAAAGCATTGGAATAAGTACGTCACAGAGGGATAAGTGCGTACTTAGGATCTATAAAACTTTTGTGCAGACCGGCATATTATTATTGACATTAAAAGTAGATCGATATTTGAATAAGAACACTATAAAAAATGAAAATGGGGCTTTTGATTAAAAATGAAAGTTGTTATTTGTACAGTAAGAATAATCATGGGAGTTTTCAAGTCAAAAGTGAACAGGCAACTTCTAGGCAAGCATGCCTCATTTTAGATCACGTCATTGCTCAGGCAATTCAGTGGTCATTTGCCTACAACCGATAAAAGAAATGGTTGTGACTCTTCTGTACACGTATACTAAAGACAAATAAAAAATGCTTTAACAATACATTTTGCACAAACAATAACTGTAGGTAATAGGCGTACTTAATGCTGTCAGTTAACCAAATATATGTGTTTTGTAAAATAGCTAAAATAACAAAATAATTTATGATTTTGTGGTAAATTTTCAATGGGGTAATTAATCACGGTCGCTATTAACAATGCTTTTGTTGGCGTCTACGTTGCTACGCCGTAGCATTTGCTACGAGATTATAGCCCAGTCCAACTTAACTTATAGAACTTCCAACCGTGTTGGTTCGACGACTTACCGACAGAGACTGTGTCGCTTCCAAGCCAACACCGCCCATCAAGGCTCTGTCACCAGGCGCCATCTTGTTCGGACGCCATTTTGTGTGACGTTATTTACCCAGCCACTGTATCCATGACTATGATGCCGACAGACATTGTAGTAGTATTGCGCATTACCTATTATAATTATTGCTCGTATTATTAAACCTATAAGTTAAGTTATTTGGTATTTTTGACAGCACTTATTTCTGCTTACGTATTTCTGCTATTTAAATGATAGATGATATTTTAGTGAAATATTTTTCTCTCAGTTTCTTTTTAAAAGATAAAGCTATACCAAAATGTATCCATGTAAACATCACACTAATACTATAAAGGCGAAAGTTTGTATGTGTGTTTGTGTGTATGTGTGTATGTTTGTTACTCCTTCACGCTCAAACAACTGAATGGATTTGGATGAAATTCGGTACCAAGATAGCTTATACACTGTATTAACATATAGGCTACATGTTATTCTGATAAAGTGAAATTTTCCCCTGGGATGAGCAAATAATTAAAATACTTTTTCCGCGGATGAAACCGCGGGGCGCAACTAGTATAGTATTAATTTTTCCCAAAGCAGTTTTTATTAAAGAGCATTTAACTGATGTGTGCTCTAAATGAATTTTATAAAACCATTTTCTCACACCTACGTAAAAAACACGCCCTCCAAATATCAATTATCTAAATCCAGCATTTTAGGCTCTCCCTTGTCTATCAGTGAATTAGTTTTAATTAAAGTATGGAAGCAGTTTCAATGAAAGATCACTCATCTGACTTGTGCACTAATTGAGTTATCAAAAACCATTTCTCTTGCACTTACGTAAAAGGAATGCATCCTCTAAGTTTCGAGTCTCTAAATCCAACACTTTTGGCACTACATTGTCTTTCAGTGAATCAGGACAAAGTTTTTTATTAATATAAATATAACAACTGTATATTCCAAGTTACACATTATACATTTTTAAATATAATAAATTTCAGAACATATTTAAAAAAACACAGTTTGTCACGTTTAGCGGCCTACTGCCTAAATATAGTTACCTACCTGGTGGAATGTTGGTAAATTAGACAGCAGGTTGTGAACACTAAATTTATTATTTGCCGAGGTCTAGCCCAGAACAGTAGGGGCAAATAGCGTGGGTTTGGGCCTATACACTTCCGTCCCTTCTTCCTGGCAAGTACTGCCCTGGAGTGCGAGTCGCGGTGTAGGTGGAGCTCGTCCAGTCCAGGGGTGACAGTCGGATGGTGATGAGTGCTGGTGGAGGCGTCGGCGCTTACAGCCCAGGTGACGCCGGGAAGCGACCAACGCAATGGTCCGTAGGTGGTAAAGGTGGACTTTGGACCCTGGAACGCGCATGAAGAATATGGCGTTAAAGCCAGATCCAGCGAGTGTGAACACCCACGGCGACAGCAGAGGGAAAGCACTATGCAGTTGTGATGCCGTGGATGTTCAATCAGAACGGAGATTACAAATTTAGGCGGATACAAAATTAAAAAATGATTGAAATTGGTAAAAGAGATGCGAGGGTAGGTGATAGAAATTAAATATTAAAATGCTCTAATTTGGAAGAATTAATGAGAAATGATTGACTAAAAGTACATAGACATGAAAGTAATAATGATACGCACCTTTTAAAGCCCAAGCAGAAGAAGCTACTTTAAATTTAAACACAGATTGAAATTATTATTAGTGTGCACCACTTACCCAATTGCGGGGTCCTAAAATCACTTTAAAAATACTATTTAAATTCGGATGAAACGAGTAGTGACGTCTAGTATTAGGCCGCGGTTATGTGTCCTATAAAAAAATAATACCTGACACATATTAAAAGACCGCGACCGATGACGTGCGTTTCTATCGAACGTTTAATTCGTAATATGAAGGCGGCGGGCGGCGGCGCGGCTACCGGGGGCCGGGCCGGCGCATGCGCAAGAACAATAGATTTAACAGTAGAACGGATAGCTGGTGACTAAAATGAAGCTCGACTTAAAACAAACGTGTTGATGAAATTATTTTATTTTCTATAAGCAGTTTAATTTATTAATAGTTTTAGTTAGTTTTAAATAGTGTAGTGTTTATTAAATTTTGTATGAAATAAAAATATTATCTTAAAAATATTTATGTAATGTGAGTACAACGTTACAAGTTATCGCTCGTGTGGATGACGCCTTAAAACACCTCAAGCGTAGCAGGTTTTGTTCTTCCCACTCAATTTCTAAACAATTCCTTCTTTTTACAGCCTATTTTATGAGTTGAGCAGTAAAACATCTTTGGCGTACGAATTGGTAACAATAAAGCCTGGGTAATGTTAGCCTTCAAGACTCGTATGGGTAGACATATGGAGAAAAACCTGGGTATATTATATATATGTTCCACGATTTTTTTTTGTTTTTGTTTTGGCTCCACACTTTTGTGTATTTAGCCAGTGTCAAGTAATTATTTTTTCATGTTAATTTTTTTTATACATATGTATGTTGTATGTGTCAAGTCAAGTCACAGTCCAAGTCATCAAGTCAAGTCATAGTCTAATCTAGTCAAGTCATACTCCTAGTAAAGTGGTGGCAACTATACCACAAGCTTCTATGGAGTTTTGGAAACAACACGAAAAGAAACGTTTCACCGTCATTATACCACTTTCCCACACTCATGCCTGTAATCCAGCACTTAACGAATGAAATGCCACCAGTTTTATGCACTAACACTGAAAAGAACACAAGTTTTGGAAAATAATACAATGCGATGACACGATCTTTTACGTTTTCCCGCCAAAACTCATGTTCTACGATTTTTAGTTCGATTCACGACTTTACAACGGCCAACAAATATCAAAGCATAAAATAATGTTGCCACAGTAGATAAAGTGGTGCTGACTACAGCTCAGATTAACATGTGAACAGGAGATTTTTGAAAAGAACCTAAAAATGGTGGTTGTGAATTTTGAATTATTTTCCATAAGCTGTGTATATTTTAATTTTATTGTGTGATAAGGGTGGATTATTACACGTTAAGTGTTTGTGAACGTGCACAAGTGTAGGCAAACGGTTCCAAGATTTAAAACTATGCCTTTTCGTTTTCTTTTCAAGGCTTTCACCACAGTAAAATATTCACCATCCATTTTACTGTGGCGTTTTGACTTTGACAAAATAAGACGTTGACATGACATAACCGTACAAAAAGTCCTTATTGATATTAGCAGAATTATTAAAGCGACGCGATAGAAAGCCGTTAAACGGAGAAGAAGAAGAATACGTAAAATGTATATTATTTACTTAAAATTTATCGATTTGTTATGTTAGTATAAGGTGCAGTTTATACGATTCCCGGAAGGATCAAAGTTTTACAACATTAAATCTCAATGCACTGATTTATCAGCTCACTCTTTGTAATGAATTTATATCAGTTCCCATTTTTTTTGTATCACTTTTTATTTTTCTTGATTTCATTGTGAATTGAATTAAAAGTCATGTAAACATACATTTGTATATTTATTTATTTATTTATTTATTTATTTATTTATTTATTTATTTATTTATTTATTTATTTATGTATTTATGTATTTATTTATTTATTTATTTTTTTATTTATTTATTTATTTATTTATTTATTTATTTATTTATTTATTTATTTATTTATTTATTTATTTATTTATTTATTTATTTATTTATTTATTTATTTATTTATTTATTTATTTATTTATTTATTTATTTATTTATTTATTTATTTATTTATTTATTTATTTATTTATTTATTTATTTATTTATTTATTTATTTATTTATTTATTTATTTATTTATTTATTTATTTATTTATTTATTTATTTATTTATTTATTTATTTATTTATTTATTTATTTATTTATTTATTTATTTATTTATTTATTTATTTATTTATTTATTTATTTATTTATTTATTTATTTATTTATTTATTTATTTATTTATTTATTTATTTATTTATTTATTTATTTATTTATTTATTTATTTATTTATTTATTTATTTATTTATTTATTTATTTATTTATTTATTTATTTATTTATTTATTTATTTATTTATTTATTTATTTATTTATTTATTTATTTATTTATTTATTTATTTATTTATTTATTTATTTATTTATTTATTTATTTATTTATTTATTTATTTATTTATTTATTTATTTATTTATTTATTTATTTATTTATTTATTTATTTATTTATTTATTTATTTATTTATTTATTTATTTATTTATTTATTTATTTATTTATTTATTTATTTATTTATTTATTTATTTATTTATTTATTTATTTATTTATTTATTTATTTATTTATTTATTTATTTATTTATTTATTTATTTATTTATTTATTTATTTATTTATTTATTTATTTATTTATTTATTTATTTATTTATTTATTTATTTATTTATTTATTTATTTATTTATTTATTTATTTATTTATTTATTTATTTATTTATTTATTTATTTATTTATTTATTTATTGAACACCAGCATAATGTACACTATTACAATAATAAAAATAACATTACATTACATTAAGGCTAAGTGTCATTACAATTATGGGTGAAGACTGCATGCAAGTAAATTAGCGAGTACATAGAAATTAAAATTATACAGAACATTAAAAGAGTGATTTAAAAAAGATATAAATTTATTGAATTAAAATGTTTTAAAATTCAAATATAACATTATAAAAAACAAAAACAGTATAGATAAAATATATATTTAGAGAGCTTTGACAGTAGATTTAAACTTGCTTATGCTACCTTCAAACGAGTCTACTGCATTGTTTTTCGAGACTCGGTTGTACTCTCGAATTAACCTATTGATGGGCGCGTTCTGACCAAGATTGGATTTACTAAATTTATCTTTTAACAAATTAAATCTAGATGCCCTGGGTAACCTTGACGGTGCAAAAAAACTGAGCAATGACAGTAGATTTGAGTCATCAATTAAACCATTAGCAAGCTTGTGAAGAAACGAGAGGTCGAGCAGAATACTGTGAAATAGTGTGACCCATCCATCCATCCATCCACCACCCTCCATCCCTACCGCCTATGGCCCAGAGACACGTCTTGGGCGACTCAGGCGATCCTACCGAAGCTGGGGCCTTATGGAGATCGTAATCGTGTCCTCTCTTGCTCGCACTCGTGGACTTGTTAATTGGCGCGTGCAGGATGGCAGGCGAAGCCGATTCCCAGAACGGTTACGCGGTAGAAGTGCTGATCCTAATCTCAATCTTCATTAAAACGTAATCCCATAAATTTTCGCAGTAAAATTGTACTTGACCATCTTTTTAACTGGCCCGATAGCTCTGTATCTGGACTGAACTGAAGGTTAAGGGTTCGATTCCCATCGAGGACAAACGTTTGTGTGACCAACATCGATGTTTGTTCTGTGTCTGGGTGATATTGTATTTAATGTATATCTACAAACAAAAAAATATTGTATCAGTTATCTGGTTCCCATAGTACACTCTTTGCTTAGTTTGAGGCTAGACGGTGCTGTGTGAAATGTCACAAATATTTATTTATATTTTAATTTTGGAAATTTCCCTTTACAAAAAGGGGTTAAACCGACCTCGATTACCTTAATTTCATTCCGAGAAATACTTGGATGATATCATCATATTCATATGTATTTTACAGTTATTTTGATTAAAAAACCATATCAATGAAACGTTTTTGATAAAAACTCTATGGAATCAATGTGAAAGTATTTATATCTTTTCAAATAAAATGAAAAAATCCCAAATCAGTTTAGGAGATTTGAGGTAACAAACATTAAAACATGGTACAACTGAATTGAGAACTTCCCCCTTTTTAGAAGTCGGTTGATAAAACCGTAAGCATAGATAATATAATACTCTACTCGCTATTCTAAAATAGACCGTGGGAACCAGCAACATGTCACATTACTCTTTAATTGTGAACAGAGCTTCCCTCTGTGGTATTTCCACAAAGGTTGTATTTTCAACCCCATAAATATTTCGTGTTTCTTGTTTTTGTTTTTCATGCCATGTATCCTTCCCTTAGTACAAAAGGTTAGCGGTGAATATAAAAAAATAAGGGCGTTAGACTTGTTTATGTAAGTTATGTATATGGATATAAGATAAAACGGTCAAGTGCGAGTCTAACAATGTTTCGAGGGTTCCGTACTAAGGACGTAAAAATTATCTTAGCAAATAATCTCATCGTTCTAGGTTTGTTTATAAAATCTGCAGTATATTTTCATACAATTATTTCAAAAATACATTTGAGTTACAAAGTTTCATTGGAGTCACCATAAATCTAAAAGTTTACACAAATAAAAGCACGCGATGTGTTATTCAATTTCTAAATTTTTGTTAGCGAATACTTTGTAAGTTCTAGCTAGCTAATAAGCTTTTTTAATATGTATATTTAAATGTTAATGCGCAAGCAATGAAAATAGAGCTTAATGTAATTTTTAGAGGTTATGAAAATTTCGACATAAAATGTAGGCGATACCACAGATAATATAATACTACTAGTTACGCCCCGCGGTTTCACCCGTGGATAAAAATATTTTAATTATTTGCTCATCCACGGGAAAATTTCACTTTTCCGGGATAAAATGTAACCTGGATTAACATCCAGTGTATAAGCTATCTTGGCATCAAATTTCATCCGAATCCATTCAGCCGTTTGAGCGTGAAGGAGTAACAAACATATACACATACAAACTTTCGCCGTTATAATATTAGTGTGTGATACTAGTAGTATAGTAGTAGCTAATAAACATAATTTTTATATAAATAAAAAAAAGCAGGGAAACATACTTGGCAATTTTAACTTTTTAGGTAAAGTTTAGTTTAGTTTAGGTATGGTTTAGATTATTTAAACTGAAGAAACTGAATAAATAGGTTATTCCCATTTCCCCCAACAGCTTTGTCCTAATAGTGAAAAGAAAGTCAATAATAAAAAATATATGGCCTTTCTCCCCATAATGGAATATATTATTTGACAGTGCGGAAAATGTTAGAAAGCACACAAACAGTAAACTGAATCTACATCGGAGTCACACCAAGAAGGTTCCTTTTAACGTTATGGTACGGAACCCTGAATTTGAAAGGGTGCCGAGAGTTATTTATGTGTACATTGACATTTTTCCTTCATTTTAGTAGCGATATAATATTTATTATGTGACAGAAGTATATTAAGCCCGATACTTTAAGGTTTTTTACGTGCGCATAGAAAGGCTTTCTTATTTATAATATACCTATATCATGTAATTTAGCCAATTTATATACAGAGTCAACCAAAATAAAATTTAGGTCTCAGCAAAAGGAAGGGACTTTATTTTTGTAGTAAAGTTGACCTTATCAGATGATAATAATAATGCCCAACGATTATTAAGAATAACTCAAAAACTACTCATCAGATCTTCATTAAATTGAAGTGGGACGATACGGGAAGCACCAATTACACTAATCTTATCACATCACTCTTCACACTAATCACACTAATATTATAAAGGTGAAAGTTTGTATGTATGTTTGTGTGTATGTGTGTATGTTTGTTACTCCTTTACGCTCAAACGGCTGAATGGATTTGGATGAAATTCCGTAGGTACCAAGATAGCGTATACAATGGGTTAACATATAGGCTACATTTTATCCCGAAAAGTGAAATTTATCCGTGGGATGAGTTATACATAATTAAAATACTTTTTATACGCGAGTGAAACCGCGGGGCGCCACTAGTTTCAAATAAAAAAAGATTCATTAAAATCGGTTCACCTCCTCGAAAGTCCTGAGGTAACAAACAAAACTTCACTAGGTGGTAGGACTTTACTGCAAAGTTCGTCTAGGTAGGTACTTACCACCGCTTTGCCAGTTATTCTGTCGCCAAGCAGTAGTGTGCAAGCACTGCTGTGTTCCGGTTTCAAGGGCACTGTAGCTAGTTAAATTACTGGGCAAATGAGACTTTATGATCTGATCTCACAGTTTAGTAATGTTATTACTAGATTGTGCTGATGTCTCTGGATGACGTGCGCAGTGCAGTGTCACGCGAACCTTTATACTTTAGAGTTCCGAGTGACACTGCAGCTGATATGGGCAGCCGTGTCGTTTAACATCAGGCGAACGGCTAGCTCGTCACGTCATTAATTAACATAAAAAAAAACAAACAAAAAAGAATTCGAATATGAAAAGCGGAATTGAGAACCTCATATTTTGAAGTTTGTTGAAAAATAAAAGTAGTACTCATCTACAAAGCAAGACTAACAAAGGTGATAAAAAAATCATGATATAGATATCTTACGCGATCATTACTGAGCTCCGTATATATGTTGATATCCTCCAATATTAGCTGCTCTGTATCAGCCAAATATCTTGTAACAGTTGGTGGTTATAGACTTATAGTAACTTTGTATGTCTGTACATTCTGGGGGCGTTTAGGTTACCAATATCAGACAAGGTCAGCTTGGCTTAATTTTATCGGGCAATTTTATATTTCGGACTAAACGAACAATTATTATAGTCTCGTGAGCAAGAAAGTGAAGTTAAATAAAACAAAAAACTAATGTGCTTTAGACCACACGACTGAAGTAAAACTTTTTTAGTTTAGCTCCACCTATCGGCCGGTGTAACTTTGTTTTTGATTTGTTTAATGTTAATCGCCATCTTGAAAATAAATGTCGATCTCCATTGTCAATATAATAAAGTTAAAAATGGGAGTTTTGGCGGGAAACGAAAAAGATCGCGTCACCGCATTATATTATTTTCCAAAACTTGTGTTATTTTCAGTGTTAGTGCATAAAATTGGTGGCATTTTATTCGTTAAGTGATGGATTACAGACGTGAGTGTGGGAAAATGGTATAACGATGGTGAAACGTTTCTTTTCGTGTTGTTTATAAAACTCCATAGAAGCTTCAAGTAAAGTTGCCACCACTTTACTAGGAATATGAATTTGACTAGACTATGACTTGACTTGATGACTTCGACTGTGACTTGACACATATTTGCGTTAAATATAATTAACTTGATAAATTATTAATTACTTGACACTGGCTAAATACACAATCTGTGTGGATTCTTACATTATACTAGAAATGCCACTAAGCTGGCATTATTTTAGATCACTATAGAATCCTAAGAGATGATCTCTTTAATTGTAATAGAAAATTCTACTGCCAGTATAATGTAATACTAGGTGATAGGACTTTACTGCAAAGTTCGTCTAGGTAGGTACCACCGCTTTGCCAGTTATTCTGCCGCCAAGCAGTAGTGCGCAAGCACTGCTGTGTTCCGGTTTGAAGGGCACTGTAGCTAGTGAAATTACTGGGCAAATGAGACTTTATGATGTGATCTCACAGTTTAGTAATCTTATTACTAGATTGTGCTGATGTCTCTGGATGACGTGCGCAGTGCAGTGTCACGCGAACCTCTATACTTTAGAGTTCGGAATGACACTGCAGCTGATATGGGCAGCCGTGTCGTTTAACATCAGGCGAACGGCTAGCTCGTCACGTTATTCCTTAACATAAAAAAAAAATTTTGAGTGAGGGAGAGTGAGCCAACTTGTCTTTTCAATCTGTCATCGAGAGCCTAAAACTTTTGATGAGGGTATCTCTGAACGCGTGTGATTTTTCAGACAAAAAAATTATGAACTTTTTTGGCAGGCATTAAAGTTTGATATCTGTTGACAAAAGGTCGCAGAGTTACTTTAAGCTTAAAATAAGTGTTATTTCGTTCTCTTTTTGAGTTATTATAACACAATAAAGGCGCGTTAACGTGCGAGCGAGCAATTATGTTATAACAAAACGACGCTCCCGTGAACTTAAAAGCCACTCTGACATAATTAAGCCCGAAGTCTGCAGCATTTGCTTCGTATACCCATAGACATAGATAAAACAGCGAAAATAAGAGCTTCTCGAAAGTGGTCCATATTAATTAGGAGCAGTGCACACGATTTACGAATTTAGGAGGAAGATATTCGCAAGAATTTTTTTTTTTGCTCAAGATGCCTATTGCAAAGAAAAAAAATGTTGCCAGTTTTCAACCAAGTGATATGAGGAAGTGCCACGTCGTAATTTATTTACGCTTATGCTAATATTTTATTGAAGAACGACTGATATTATAATATTAGCCAGAAGCCTTCCACTGTTGAACATAGGCACCTTGAATAAACGCTATTTTGAACGGCAAAATTTTTACTATTTGCAAAGAAAGAGTTTTTTTTATTGTATTTTTAAGGGTTGACAACCTATCATCAGAGCCCCTGGTGCTGCAATTGCTCATAAACAATCATTAAATATAATATATATTTGATATAATATATATTTAATATAATGTTTATTTTTTATCAATTTTTACATACATAGTTATACATATAAAATACAAAGTCCTGACTAACTGACTGACTTATATATCAACGCACAGCCTAAACCGCTGGTCCTAGAGGCTTGAAATTTAGAGGGTGTGTTTTTTGTAAAGAGTAGGTATCCACTAAGAAAGGGTTTTTTGAAATTCTACCTCTAAAAGGGTGAAATGGGTGTATAATTATCTAATACAAAATCTTCTTTGTTTCCTATAGGCCACGCGGGCAAAGCCGCGGGCAGAAGCTAGTTGTGAACATAATTTACTTTCTAAATTGATAACTGGTTAATGGTATTATTAAAAATTGATTCAACGATAACAAGAATATATTGCTTTCCCACTTGCCACCATTATGTTAAGTGCAGTGGAAGTGAGACGGCAATATAAAAGTCACCAATTTTGATCTTTTCGCGTTATTACGATGCGAATGACACCGCGCGTCTTTAGCTACAAATATTGAACTCACATACGCGATTCTTGTATTTAGTGCCCAAAGCACAAACGTGTCCCTACTAATGTCTTTGCAAATACCTACTTCCCGTCTAAAATGCTAAATGCGCACATCAAGCCTTTAATGCCACGGTCCCAAACAAGGAATCCCAGTATTATGGTAATCGGTTGAGCCCACTCTCATTTAAATACGTTTGTGTGGTAATCTCTCTACAAGCGCTGGTAACCCTGTTCTGTCACTTGCATAGGTCGACTTGTTAGAAGGGTAAGATTGATACGAAGTGAATGGCTTTTAGAAAATTTGATAGTAATTTCGTAGAAGGTTTTTTCTAGTGTTTTAAATTTGAATGTTGCATATATGAGATGTTTTTTATCCTACTTTCTACTAATCCTACTAATATTATAAATGCGAAAGTTTGTGAGTATGGATAAATGTTTGTTACTCTTTCACGCAAAAACTACTGAACAGAATTGCATGAAATTTGGAACACAGATAGTTTATAACCTGGATTAACATATAGGATACTTTTTATCCCTATAGTTTGTTCCCGTGGGATAATTATACGACACCACGAGGGTGACGCCGCGGGCTTTTAACGCAAAAACTACTGAACGGATTTGGATGAAAGTGGAAACACAGACAGTTTATATTAACATCTAAATTAATTACCAAAATTACAATTAATTTTTAGAAATTTTTAGCGTTCTATGCTAAAATGGTAAAAAGGAATCTTTGGAATATAGATAGCTTAGACATAGGCTTCTTTTTATCTGCGGGTGAAACTGCGGGGCGCAGTTAGAAATAGAGATATCTCTAACGTCGTGTGTTTTTGTCTCTGTCTTTATCTTACCTTTTCACAATTAGGACTGGACCAATCTTGATGAGGTATGTCATATGAGTATAATATATAAAAATGAATCTATATATCCCTTGTAGGTAAATAAATTAAAATTGGTAGATAACTTTAAAATCCTTTCTCACTGTTCTTTTATATGTATTTCTATTATTTATCTCATTTATTTATATTTTGAATTAGCGTGTGTAAAAGGTAATTTTTTTCCAGTTATTTAATATTTAAAGCCAAACTACTCGGTGACTCAGCCGAGTACTCGGTTTGACAAAATCAAAACTGAATATACTCAGTACTCAGTTATTTGGTGAAAGTTAACATGCAAAATTATGCACACGCTCGCGCGAGCCAAACTTTTCCGTAGTTTTGCGGGTAGTAAACAAAAAGGTGCTTATCAGAACACTACTATTTGGCACCTCTCCCGTCGTCTGTGGAGCTATAAATTGTATATAAACATTGGAAAATTTCTGTCCATTGTGTATGAATATATTCTTACCTTTTATCAGTTACGAGCTTCTGCCCGCAGCTTCGCCCGCGGCGTGGCCTACCCATAGGTAGGTTCATTTTCCCAAAAATATATCAACTACCCATTTCACCCTTTTAAGGGTGGAATTTCAAAAAATCCTTTCTTAGCGGATGCCTACGTCATAACATCTACCTGCATGTCAAATTTCAGCCCGACCTGTCCAGTGGTTTGGGCTGTGGGTTGATAGATCACATGTCAATCAGTCAGTCAGTCAGTCACCTTTGAGTTATATATATTTAGAGTTAAGCTCAGGGTTGATCTTGATCTCATGCTAAATTACAACGCTACGCTGCTACCTTGTCTATTCTTGATAAATTATACTGTATTCTCTTATAATGTAATGTAATGTTGTGTGATGTCCTGAATATATGTCTATTCTTTATTTCTGTCTTTCTTTCTATTAGATATAAATGAATCTCACAAATAAAACAAAAGTATAAACAATTGAAAATCGACCAGTTCCATTTCATCATCATCATCATCATCATCAGCTTATATTAGTCCACTGCTGGACATAAGCCTCTCCTAAGGAACGCCACTGAGCCCGGTCTTCGGCTCTATTTTTCCAGGTACTGCCAGCTACCTTGCGTATGTCATCGCTCCATCTTGCCGCAGGGCGTCCTACACTACGTCTGCCGATTCGCGGTCTCCACTCCAGAACACGTCGACCCCAACGGTTATCGGTTCTTCGGCAGATATGACCAGCCCATTGCCACTTCAGCTTGCTAATTCGCTGAGCTATGTCGGTAACTTTAGTTCTCTGGCGAATGACTTCGTTTCGGATTCGATCCCGCAGAGATATCCCTAACATAGCTCTTTCCATAGCTCGCTGAGCGACCTTGAATTGATGGACTAGTCCGACCGTGAGTGTCCACGTTTCGGCTCCGTAGGTCATGACTGGTAGGACGCACTGGTTGAAGACTTTCGTCTTAAGACTCTGCGGTATGGGCAATGAGAAGACTCGACGAAGCTTCCCAAATGCTGCCCAGCCCAGCTGTATCCTTCTCTTGGCTTCACTCTCGAAATTGTTTTTACCTAGTTGGAGCGTCTGCCCTAGGTAAACGTACTTCCTAACAACTTCAAGAGCTACTCCATTTATGGCAATCGGTCCCGGAACAACGTGCTCGTTGAACATGACCTTGGTTTTATCCAAGTTCATCCGTAGACCGATGCGTAAAGAAGAATCAGCTAGGCCGTTCAGCATTCGCTGTAGCTCCTCCAGCGATTCAGCCATTATGACGATGTCGTCTGCAAATCGCAAGTGAGAGATGTACTCGCCATTTATATTGATGCCACAACCCTTCCAGTCCAGCGTCTTAAACATATCCTCCAAAGCGTTTGTGAACAGTTTCGGGGATATAACATCCCCTTGTCGCACTCCGCGACGCAGTTGGATATGTTCAGACGCCTGATTTTGTAACTGGACGGTCAACGTTGCAGCATCATACAAGCATCTCAGCACTTCGATGTATCGCCAATCAACCTGGCATCGATGTAAGGAGTCCAGAACAGACCAGGTTTCGATAGAGTCAAAGGCTTTCTCATAGTCCACAAACGCTAAGCACAGGGGTTGATTGTACTCTTGGGTCTTCTGTACAATCTGCCGCACTGTGTGGATGTGGTCTATGGTACTATACCCGCTACGAAACCCGGCCTGTTCCGGAGGTTGAAACTCGTCAAGCCTTCGCGCTAGACGATTCGTGATGACTCTGGAGAACAGCTTGTAGACATGGCTCAGAAGCGATATGGGTCGGTAATTCTTCAAAAGGGTTTTATCACCCTTTTTGAAAAATAAAACGACCACGCTTCTATTCCATGCCTTCGGAGTTCTCCCAGTAAAGAGGACAGAGTTAAAAAGCTCTTGCAGCTCACTAAGTACTGGAGCACCTCCAGCTTTTAAGAGCTCAGTCGTAACTCCGTCCTCACCTGAGGCTTTTCCATTTTTAAGCTGTTTAAGAGCCATCACGATCTCGTCCTGGCTGACTTCAGGCAGCTCTTCTGTGTAGTGGCGTGTTAAAGTGGCTCTACAGTCCTCTGAATCGGAGTCAGGTCGAGAAGCATGTGGTGCGTAGAGTTGGCTGTAAAAATCTTTAACTTCCGAAAAGATCTCCGGCTTTGAAGAGATGACTGTCCCCGTGGACGTAGTCAGCTTTGTCAGGTGGCTTCTTCCAAGTTGCTGGACGAACACTTTGACCCCCGATTTTGCTCTATAGCTTTTTTAATTTCAAGCGTATTGTAAGATCGGAGGTCACGTCGTACCAGCTTTTTAATTGTCTTATTGAGTGCCCGCTGATGTTCTAACGAAGTAGACTCGGGGTTTATACGTCGTTCTTCTATAAGCTGCAGAGTATCTCTCGAAAGTTTAGACCTTTTGCCAGTACGCTGCTTTGCACAAAACTTCGCGCCTTCTTCCCTGAGGATATCCACCACTTGGTCGAGTTTCTGGTCTACGTCATCTGTGGTTTCCAAGGCAGCGAATCGATTTTCCAGTTTTAACTGGAATGTCTCAGACCCTACCATTTTCAGACAGTTCCATTTATGAATTATTATTTTTACTAAAATCTGCCAGCCACACAAAGTCAGAGTGACTCGAGTACTCGACTGTGAGATCAGATCATAAAGTCTCAATTGCCTAAACTTTACTAGCTACAGTGCCCGTTAACCGGAACACAGTAGTACTTGCACACTACTGCTTGGTGGCTGAATCACTAGTAAAGCGGTGGTGCCTACCTAGTTGCAGAAAAGTTCTACAACCTAGTGGAAGTGACTTAGAGGATAAACACATTTTGGTCTTAACCCGTTCAAAAGTCCAAACACCTGCAAATGACGTCTCATTTAAGCCCAGAAATCATTATTGCGAACGGTTGGTTTGTCATGAACCGTAAAGGAAGCACTGTAAAGTAATCTTGTGTGAAATTCCCCTTTTCTCTCGCTCCGCCGGCCATAGTATGTTAAAATTCTAAAAGCGTCATGCTGGCTTCTCGCCTTTATTCAAAGTTGAAACGTTGAGTTTAAAGTTAAGTATAAAATACTAGTGGCCCGCCCCGGTTTCGCACGGGTATGATATATTTACGTTAGGATACATAATCAAAGCTTTCATTAACTTTATGAAATTTTTCTGTCTCCTTTGAGGATAATGTAGAATTATAATGGTGAAAGAGTTTTTTCGGTCCAGTAGTTTGAGAGCCTATTCAATGCAAATAAACAAATATTTCCTCTTTATTAAATTAGTTTTGATAAATATAAAATCAAGGCTGAGTTTTTAAGAGCATTATTCATAATAATTATAAGTGTGGTCAACCCACTGGTTTCGTACACAACTCATTTGTATTCCAACAGAATTCTTAATTTTCCGGGAAGAAAAAAATCAGTGTTCAATCTTTGTTACATACTAGATATGCTTGCTTTTGACCAAATGTCATTCAATGACAGCCTCTGTGGTGTGGTGGTTGAGCAGGTCAGCGCATAACCCGAAGGCGGCCGGTTTGATTCCCGCGGCAGGACAAGTTATTGTGCACAGAAAAAAAGCGCAAATATACTTGTTCTGTGTCTGGGCGTTGTGGGGCCATGGTCCTCGTAGTTCCTGGGTTCCTAGACACAGGAAATCCTAGTTAGGGTCCAGGATCTATGTATGGCCGCTATTATTATTATTATCAATCAGATCAACTGTGTTAACTTGCAAGTTCGACCACAAACTCTATAGGAAATCACAAAATCGAAAAAAACAGGGACTATTCCTATTTCCATGCGCTACACAATATTTTATTATTCGAAAGTATTTCTCTCTCTCTCTCTCTCTATCTCTCTGTTTGTTATCTTTTAACTATGGGAAAAAACAAAATATAATTTTTATTGCGTTGACTACACGTGCAATGGCGCTGACAGCAGCTAGTACATAAGAATACTAATAAATACGACTCGAACGTTTGTTGTTTTCCATGGCACATTTATCCAAGCGTATATCTCACATAGAAAATAAATACCACGAATGGCAGCCACCCCTAAAGAATGTCCAGTATTAAATAAAACAAAAGTGGAGCGACCATAAATCGAATATAACGCAATTTTTCATCCCCCGTAGTTGAAGGAGGCATCCCCTAGCGTCCTTTATTTCTTACAATGGGGATTGTACCTTCACCCCTCTTTGTTTAAAGAGCGATCCCGTCGGGAGGGCTTGTAAAAGTTTGAATATAAGTATCTAGAGAATTAGAGATATATAATAGAGGTATGTACAGATAGGTTTAAAGGTGTGAGACTTCAGGTTGCTATAAAAATAAGCCTAATAATACGTCTGGTCGAAGGAACACGTAACTAAAATGCAGGCCCCTACTTTGGTCAAAGATTGAGCATTGCCATTTAACGTGGCAATGCTGCCAGCATATTGGGCACGTTGCCTACTGGTACCTAGTGGTGTGTTAGATTAAGTTTTTTGTTTTAGTATTCATGCAATTTCAGTGTCCAGTTTTTCTGAGGCTTTTTTTCGTCTACCGAAACAGCTACGTTTAGAATTTTGATATGTATAAGTAGGAAAGATAAAATTGATTTTTAAGGTACTTTTTTTTTAAGTTTTGGCTCTACACTTTTATGTATTTAGCCAGTGTCACGTCAAGTTATTAATAATTTATCAAGTTATCGATATTTCACGCAAATATGTGTCAAGTGACAGTCGAAGTCATCAAGTCAAGTTATAGTCGAGTCAGTCTAGTCAAAGTCACACTCCCAGTGAAGTGGTGGCCACTTTACTTGAAGCTTCTATGGAGTTTTGGAAAAAACACGAAAAGAAACGTTTCACCATCATTATACCATTTTTCCACACTCACGCCTGTAATCCAGTACTTATCGAATAAAATGCTACCAGTTTTATGCACTCACACTGAAAATAACGCAAGTTTCGGAAAATAATACAATGCGGTGACGCAATCTTTTTCGCTTTCCCGCCAAAACTTATTTACTGTACTTATTCGATATGAAACGGTTGCTGCAAATTTGTGTTTCTATCTGTTGCAATCGAGTTACGTGATCGCCCAGCAAGTCCGTCTCAAGTGATTGATACAGATTATAACTTTAAACTTTTTTTTTAAACTTTATAACTTTGGACCCATTTCTGACAGCACCTATCCATAGCGTTCAACCGGGACAACGGCTCTCGTAGGGTAGTATTGATTCACTTTCGTAACCCAAGACGGATGCGGGGGTGGCTTAAAGCACCCTCAAAGTGCTATATCTACACGAAATGACATATTCGTGCCATCATGGCTTAACTCTCTTGGGTTTATTGATTGAATTTTATAACATGAGTACAAAGGAAAGCCTACACTTGAAATTTTACTATTGATTATTATACTTCAAAGCCGCGTCATCGCATGTTTTTACGGGTTCTTTATGACGCTCTGTTTAAAGATGAAAATCGCAGATCATAATTTCGATGGCAAACTGGGTCTGCGCATGAAAATGTATAATATATAAGTATTAATTTTACGGTTTTTTTGTGGATTACGTGAAACATGCATATCAAACATTATTATTAATATTGTATTTATAGGAGGAACGGGTTGTGCGTAGGTTGCAACCTATACAAGTATAGGCCTTCAGCATGCGCACCGCGCCGTGTCCGGAGCAAGAATGATCCGTAGTACACCGAGCGCTCCCTTTATATAGCCAGATGGGTGGAGAAGCGATGACAGTTGCGGGTGTTGCCACTGTAATAAATTTAAATGTTACCACAGGGTAAATTACGGTACTGCCTGCTGCGCATAGAGTTTATAACTGGACGTTGCCGCCGTCATATTCTTTCACATTTTTTCACATTTACAAACAAAAAGTATCAGTTATCTTGTTCCCATAATACAAGCTTTGCTTAGTTTGGGACTAGATGGCGTTGTGTGAGATGTCCACAAATATTATTATTATTATTAGATAAATATTTTATCTGGTCATTCCTTTAGAACAATAGTATTATTTAGTTTATAAAAAAGTGTGTAGTATATATTATTATCTCTGAAAATTTGAAGAATAACTTTCATAGAGTATTATTTTTGTGGGTTTCTTAAACGATTTTATTTTAGAAAAAGTATTTAGTTAAATTTTGTGCGGTCATCCTTGTTATTTATTTCAATTAACATTTAGGTACACAAATTTTGATATGATTATTTTTACACGTCACGTCACTTTCGTGATGTCAAAAAAGTGCTTTTTGTTAAATTCGCTCTTATGTTTTAGCGGGAAAACGAAAAAGATCGCGTCACCGCATTGTATTATTTTCCAAAACTTGTGTTATTTTCAGTGTTAGTGCATAAAATTGGTGGCATTTTATTTGTTAAGTGCTGGACTATGATTACCTACATTACTGTCTGTGATGTTTTAGTTGCATTGAAGGTGCTGGATTACAGGCATGAGTGTGGGAAAGTGGTATAATGATGGTGAAACGTTTCTTTTTATTTTGTTGCCAAACTCCATAGAAGCTTCTGGTAAAGTTGGCACACCACTTTACTAGGAGTATTACTTGACTAGACTATGAATTGACTTGATGACTTGGACTGTGACTTGATTTGACACATATATAATGTTAATTAACTGGAGAAATTTTCAATTACTTGACACTGGTTAAATACACAAAAGTGTGGAGCCAAAACAAAAAATACTTCGGTCTGACATCGCGCCTTAACAACAAATCGTAAATCAGTGGGTCTGACCACTACTGAATGTATTTATTAGTAACCGACTTCCAAATATAGGTTCGTTGGTGGTTAGCCTAAAACGTTTCCACTGCTGCAACACGGGCCTTTCCTTACACAAATACAGCCTTATTAATAAACACGAACTAGCTTTAGACTAGTTACACCATCTTTTGTCTCTTTCGATCCAGCTAAATATTCCAGTAGCAAAAAAAGGACAAAAGCTGAAGTGACTAATCCGAGACTAATACCCGTTTATTAATAAGGCTGTTAGAGTATAGGCCACTGACGCTAGTCAAGTGCGGGTTAGTGGAAGTCTTACACATAAAAATTATAAACATAAATATATAGACGTGACGTGAATATTGTATCTGAGAAGTGATGAAAAGCTTAGTTTAGTTAAGTTTACAATAAAATATATAATTATATAATCTATATATATAAAATTCAAAGTCCTGACTGACTTATATATCAACGCACAACTCAAACCGCTGGTCCTAGAGACTTGAAATTTCGAGGGTGTGTTAAAATGTAGGTATCCACTAAGAAAGGGTTTTTCGAAATTTTACCCCCAAGAGGGTGAAATAGGTGGTTGAATTATCCATCAAAAAATATTCTACGTTTCCTATAGGCCGCGCGGGTGAAGCTAATAAGAATATTGTATCTAAGAAATGATGGTAAGATAGGCTAATAGATTTTACTAAATATAATCTAAATATATATAACTCAAAGGTGACCGACTGATTGACTGACTAACATAGTGATCTATCAACGCACAGCCCAAACCACTGGACGGATCGGGCTGAAATTTGGCATGCAGGTAGATGTTATAACGTAGGCATCCGCTAAGAAAGGATTTTTCGAAATTCAACTCAAGAGGGTGAAATGGGTGGTTGAATTATTTTCCCATAGGCCACGCCGCGGGCGAAGCTGCGGGCAGAAGCTCGTGTAGTATAAAGATAGATCTACGCAGTATTGGTATAAAGTGCTGTGGTACCTTACACTAGAAACCAATATTACACATTTTATTCATTGAATGAGTTTATGAATCAGCGTCTAACAGAAACTTCATACTTGCAGGATGCGGAATATTCCTAGTATAATGTTTAATATTATTATATTTTATTTGTTAGATTTTGATTCAATTTTATTCAATTTTATTCAATTTTAATTCTTCTAATTTATCATTATTTCAATTGTTTCATTTTATTTTATTGCTTTATATGCTCTTTTACAGCAGTTTTAACAGTTTTAATGGTATTTCTTTAATATTTTAATTTTCTTTTCCTTATGTTTATATTTTCCCAATTAATTTTGATAAATAATATTTTTATTATGTAAAATGACTTGCCCAGTATAACAATGTGTTATAAGGCCAATAAATATTTCTATTTCTATTTCACAAATTTGAATGAATAGGAGTATTGTCTAAGTCAATAAACCTCGTAAATTGGTATACCTATGTTTGTAGGTCATTTATAAAATTCTTCGAATTTAAAGCACAGTTTGGGCCCCTTTTTTTTTATAAAAATAACGCATAGAATTTATGAAATGTCATGGAATTTTCACTTAAATATAAAAAAAGCGTTAATGAGTTTTTGGCGGGAAAGCGAAAAAGATTGCGTCACCGCATTGTTTCCAAAACTTGTGTTATTTTCAGTGTCAGTGCATAAAATTGGTGGCATTCTATTCGTTAAGTGCTGGATTACAGGCGTGAGTGTGGAAAAGTGGTATAATGATGGTGAAACGTTTATTTTCGTGTTGTTTCCAAAACCCCATAGAAGCTTCGAGTAAAGTTGCCACCACTTTACTTGGAGTATGACTTTGACTTGACTTGATGACATCGACTGTGACTTTACACATATTATTTGCGTGAAATATCATTAACTTGATAAATTATCAATTACTCGACACTGGCTAAATACACAAAAGTGTGGAGCCAAAACATAAAAAAGCGTTCATTACGCCATTAATTTTACAATCGCCTTTAATTTGCGGTCATTTTACGAACCAGAGAGAATTCGCTAATAGCCTGCGATTGAAGATTTGTCGAGGTATACTTAATTGCACCCTTTAATTATTATAATTGTCATTTCAGCTCGTGATTTAGGGTTTGTTACGCTTTTGATTTCCTTTCCAAATTTTGCTAATCTTCACTGATATCGTGTCACTAGGCTTGATTATACCATGATTTCTGTTACAGCTACAATTGTAAGTCAAAGTCAAAAGATTTATTAAAAAAATTATATCAAAAAATAGTAAATAATAAATAAATAAAAATAGTAATAAATAAATAATAGTAATAATAAATAGCTAATAGTAATAAAAAACTATATCTAAATAAATAATGTTGATAAAAATGCTATTTTTAGCACTTTTGACTTTTTTCACACTTGACTGGCCCGTTAGCTCAGTTGGTAGTATCCCTGCCTTCTGAACTGTGGGTTGAGGGTTCGATTCCCACCCAGGACAAACATTTGTGTGATGAACATCGATGTTTGTTCTGTGTCTGGGTGTTATATTGTATCCTATGTATGTATTTACAAACAAAAAGTATCTAAGTATTGTATCAGTTATCTGGTTCTTATAGTACAAGCTTTGCTTAGTTTGGGGCTAGATGGCGCTGTGTGTAATGTCCACATATTTATTTATTTATTATTTATTTTACAATTAATGTTGTAATTAAAATTGTAATCTTTACTCATATTATAAATGCGAAAGTTTGTATGTATGTTTGTTAATCTTTCACGCTACTACTGTAAGGATTTCAATGAAACTCAAAGCTTATACGCTGGATTAACACAAATAATACTTTTTATCCTCGGGTGAAACCGCGGGGCGCAACTAGTTTTACTAGGTGGTAGGACTTTGTTGCAAAGTTCGTCTAGGTAGGTACCACCGCTTTGCCAGTTATTCTGCAGCCAAGCAGTAGTGTGCAAGCACTACTGTGTTCCGGTTTGAAGGGCACTGTAGCTAGTGAAATTACTGGGCAATTGAGACTTTATGATCTGATCTCACAGTCGATAATCTTATTATCAGACTGTACTGATGTCTCAGGATGATGTGCGCAGTGCAGTGTCGCGTAAAACTCGTTTTGGAGTTCCCAGTGACATTGTTCTGTTATGGGCGACCGTGTTGCTTAACATCAGGTAAACGACTAGCTCGTCACATCATTCACTAACATAAAAAAAAAGTTAAACTATATTAAAATGAAGAAGTTACCTATCAGCATATGTTGCACCAAGTCGTTGTTGAGACCGAGTGTGGTTCAGCGATACACTATGCAACTTCCAAACCAAATTACGAATATTTAAAATCCCAAAATTAAAAACAGCCTTAGACGTTTTAAAAAACCATTAGTTCTTTATTATTAGCCACAGCCTTTCAAAAAGATCCAATACGTATATAGTTCAACAAACAACCCTCACAAAAACCATTCTAGTTACCACTACAACCTTTCTCTATGTAGCTATTTTGACCAGCCATCTCATTCCAATTGACTCTGGACCACAGATTCATTACTAGTTAGAACAACACTGCCTCCCACTCGCAAGTATCTGCGCGGCGTACTGCCGCATGTTTCAGCAGTATGAAACTAACGCTACTAGCTAACTTTGATATTAAATCCGGAGCCCGGGCGACGTGGTTCATTCTCTACACATTTAATTAGTCGGCTATTTAAAGTTAATGTAAAAAATGTGTGCTGTTTTTTGAAAAGCAAATTGCTATTCTAGTTCGTGAGCTTTTATGAGATGTAGTTTGTTTACTGTTTTTTTTGAACGGGCTAATGCTGTGTCTACCGACCTTTACAGCGTCACCAGGTGGGAGAGCAGGCGCATAAGGCGCTTACTCATCAAAAGTGGGAAGCAGCTAGCTCAAACTAAAATAAATATCGCCTAACAATCAAATACATAGATCCTGTACCGTGTAGGATTCCCTGTTAACCCCTGTTCCCAGGGACCCTGGAACTACGAGAACCATGGTCCCACAATATTATACCCAGACGCAGAACAAGTATTTGCGGTTTTTTGTGCATAATTACTCGACGGTTTCAGGAATCAAACCGCTGCTTCGTGAGTCGACCTGCTCAATCACTACCCCACAGAGACACACACCAAATATTACGTTAAACCTTAAACATTACTAAACTTAATGATACAGGTTTCTGGAGCTGAAATGTTCGTAATTTGTAGTGCCAAAGAAACCTTATACAAAAACGAAAATAGCTTTAAAAGCATCCGTTCAAACTTGATTAATTAAAACGGAACATCTCGGCTTACCCTAGCCGGCTTTTGAGACGGGTTTTACCAGTATCAGTGGTCAACCAGCTTCGCACACTAATTACACCTAAGTAAATTAGTGAGTGGAACTTTTCACTACTTCTGGCCGAGGGTTAACTAGCAGTATCAGTGAAATTAACACTTAGTTAAGCACCTTTCTTTGTGCAGTTGGTTTACTACCACGAAACGAAATAAACCTGTATTTAAAAATCTGTTACGGGTAACTTCAACGGGGCAATGCTAAAAACACTAATAAATTATTGTTAGTATTTCCAGCACTGCTCCGTTGTAGTTCGCTCTCTCCATTTAACGATATATTTATAGTATTTCCAGCACTGCTTCGTTGAAGTTCACTTTTTCCATTTAACGATATATCTATAGTATTTCCAGCTCTGCTCCATCAAGTCCTCTCTCTCCACTTAACAATATATCTAAAGTATTTCCAGCACTGCTCCTTGAAGTTCGCTCTCTCCATTTAACGATATATTTATAGCATTTCCAGCACTGCTCCGTTGAAGTTCACTCTCTCCATTTAACAATATATCTATAGTATTTCCAGCACTGCTCCGTTGACGTTCGCTCTCTCCACTTAACAATATATTTATAGTATTTTCAGCACTACTCCGTTAAATTTCGCTCTCTCCACTTAACAATATATTTATTGTACTTCCAGCACTGCTCCGTTGAAGTTCGCTCTCTCCACTTAACAATATATTTATAGTATTTTCAGCACTACTCCGTTAAAGTTGCTCTCTCCACTTAACAATATATTTATAGTACTTCCAGCACTGCTCCGTTGAAGTTCGCTCTCTCCACTTAACAATATATTTATAGTATTTTCAGCACTACTCCGTTAAAGTTGCTCTCTCCACTTAACAATATATTTATAGTACTTCCAGCACTGCTCCGTTGAAGTTCGCTCTCTCCACTTAACAATATATTTATAGTATTTCCAGCACTGCTTCGTTGAAGTTTGCTCTCTCTCCACTTAACAATATATTTATAGTATTTCCAGCACTGCTTCGTTGAAGTTCGTTTCGTCAATAAACTGCCACCTCTGAAGTCTATGCGTAATAGCATTTTTCAAACAACTAAATAAAGTCATCGATAATAACCCAGGACTTTACAAGAAAGCCGATATTTTATGATTGGCGAGATATGTTGTCATAAGAAAGGGACGGGTAAAAGGGTCAATAGGTACCTATTTTTATAGAGTCCCATTATCGTTTTTCTTATCCGATGTCAATGTTCAGGGCTTTTTAATATACATAGTTGATTTCACTCAAAAGGTACTCAATAAGGGTCTATTTTTTTTTTTTAAGTTTTGGCTCCACACTTTTGTGTATTTAGCCAGTGTCAAGTAATTGATATATATAATTCATCAAGTAATATTTCACGCAAATATGTGGTCAAGTCACAGACGAAGTCATTAAGTCAAGTCATAGTCTAGTCAAAGTCATACTTCTAGTAAAGTGGTGGCAACTTTACCTACTTGAAGCTTCTATGGAGTTTTGGAAACAACACGAAAAGAAACGTTTCACCATCATTATACCATTTTCCCACACTCACGCCTGTAATCCAGCACTTAACGAATAGAATGCCACCAATTTTATGCACTAACACTGAAAATAACACAAGTTTTGGAAAATAATACAATGCGGTGACGCGATCTTTTTCGTTTTCCCGCCAAAACCCCCAAGGGTCTATTATACTTACTTCATACATAGTATCTATCTACTACCTACTTGGTAAAAATCCAAAGAGTTCATGCTAAAAAGTCTAGTATCCAATTATTATATATAGTCTATTCCCACAAGTTACAGTGTCTCCTAATGACTAGTATCCAAACATGTCCAGTGTCTCATCACATTAGAACATTAGAGCTACTATTAATAGAATTGACATGTATAATATAATAATAATAATAACGCCCAACGATCACATAAATGGATCCTGGACCCTTTTTTTTTTTAACGAGCTAATGCTGTTGTTCTTTATTGACCTTTACAGCGTCACCGGGCGGGCACCTGGACCCTAATATTCCCTGTGTCTAGGGCCCCAAAAACTACGAGGACCATGATCCAACAACACCCAGACTCAGAACAAGTATTTGCGCTTTTTTATATAATACTTGTCCTGCCACAGGAATCGAACCCGCCGCCTCCGAGCTATGAGCCGACCTGCTCAACTACTACACCACAGAGGCTGTCAAATATATACCTGTTTCATTTTAAAACCGATTATACACTTCAGAGACCAATATCCGACACGTATTTGTGGCAATATTTCTTAACTCTGTATCCGTGCGCCCTGAGCGTCGCCCTTTGGCTATAAATACAAATTAACTATACAAACAGCCTACCTATATACTCTGTTTGAACGTTTGTACTTTGAAATAGATGTCTTGGGGATTTCACATTGTTTGGTCGTAGGTCGTAAATTAGTGTCCTGATTTTTATAATAAACGCGTAACAAAGTACTAACTTACGGATCAATATTAAGTTAGATTGAAGCTGTATAAATTATTATCCAGTATCAAACAAACCGGTTTAACTGTGGTGTGGTGGTTAAGCAAGTCGGCTCATATCCCGGAGGCGGCGGGTTCGATTCCCGCGGCAGGACAAGTATTTGTGCACAGAAAAAAAGCGCAAATACTTGTTCTGAGTCTGGGTGTTGTGGGACCATGGTCCTCGTAGTTCCTGGGTCCCTAGACACAGGGAATCCTAGTTAGGGTCCAAGATCTATATGTATGTGACCATTGGGCTTTATTATTAAAAAAAAAATGATTTACAATTATAAGATACACGCATGATGAGTCATTTAATTTCAGTATAAAGAAGGCAACCACTCATCCTTTTAATTTTGCCTTCCTCTCTTTTAATGTTGCATGCCCGACAGGGTCCACGATGAACTGTTATTTAAAAAATGTACATACACCAGTAAACAAAATTGTGCAATGCAAATAAAATTGAACATTGATGTACACTTGATATTCCATGTATTAATCAAGCGTAAAATATCTATGCGTTGTACTATTAATAGTACCTATTCTGAACTAGAGACAATTCAGTGCCAATTGTACCATTGATGCTAATTCTCAAATTGTACCTAAATATGAGACGGTGGCGCCTATGCAGCTTTACGAACTCATCACTACGGGTACAAACAAACAAATAATAACTTTTTAAACAATAAAACTAAAATAAAATTACAAATTATGCATTAGCAAAAAACTAAATCTATGAAGCCGCTACCAATAGGCAACGTGCCCAACCGATTTTGACAGACTGTATGGCGTGGTGGTTGAACAGGTCGGCTTATAACCCAGAGGTTTACAGTGCCTTTTAAAACGGAACACAGTAGTGCTTGCACGCTATTGTTTGGCGTCAGAATAACCGGCAAAGCGATGGTACCTACTTAGACGAAGTCCTACTACCGAGTAACAAAATCACCTCTCTAAAGAGAGAAGAAAACTCTTACTATCTCCCTTCAATATCCAGCCTTCAATCGCCACTTATTGAAGGGTTTTCAACGTTTGGTCATCGTCATAATATCCTTCAAACCGAAATAAAACAGAAATCGTTTTCCATAAACAACGCGAAAGTGGCGCCCCACTTCCCATAAGCCACTATCACGAAAATAAATCCACGAATGGACACTTTCATTGCTCACCGATACCTACCTACTACATCTATTGAACACTGCCCGGAAATGGTTGCTGTGAGTTGTGCTGAGATTAGTTTTTTTTACTTCAAACTTGTCTAGCATTTGACCACGCTCTCACCTGATGGGAAGTGACGATGCGATCGAAGGTGTAGCATGCTAGCCAAGTAAATACCTATTCACTCTTCTCTTTAACACTCCCGGGTCATATTTCGCCGGAAATACAGACGCTGGCATTGCATTCCATTCCTTGGCCGTTCTAATTAAGAACGTTGAATCAAATCGCTTAGTGCGAATGGGTGGTATTTCGACCACGAAAAGATTAAGTGCAGTGATTAGATTAAGTGCGGTGATGCAGCGTATAAATACTCAGACTAGCCCATGTGCAATACCAGTCTGACAGTACTTAAGTACACATTTATTTCTCTAAGATATACCCAAGTTGCAGTAGTTAAGTCTTAGTGCGAAAAAGAATACTAGCTTGAGCTGACACGTTTCTGTGATCATATTCGCAATTAATTATTTAGATACTTCAAATTTAATTCACGTTAAATTAAAGCTAACTCAAATCTGAATTAATTTTTTTTATTCTGCAACACAAAAATGTAAATCACATCACACTTCACACTAACATTATAAAGGCGAAAGTTTGTGTATATGTGTGTATGTTTGTTACTCCTTCACGCTCAAACGGCTAAATGGATTTGGATGAAACGTAGGATAAGCAAATAATTAAAATACTTTTTATCCGCAAGTGAAGCCGCGGGGCGCAACTAGTGTTAAGATAAAGCGAATTAAATTGAAAAATGTAAACGTCAAGCGCACGAATGCGAAGTTCAAATAAAAAAATAATTTTTCATTTTCCATTTCAATGTTACTTCGTAGATGTAAATGACTATACCTAACATTGCTGTGACGATAACTTTATTATCACGAATTGCGCCCCGCGGTTTCACCCGCGGATAAAAGGTATTTTAATTATTTGCTCATCCCACGGGAAAATTTCACTTTTCCGGGATAAAATGTAGCCTATATGCTAATCCAGTGTATAAACTATCTTGTTACCGAATTTCATCCAAATCCATTCAGCCGTTTGAGCGTGAAGGAGTAACAAACATACACACATACAAACTTTCGCCTTTATAATATTAGTGTGATTCCTCTATGACATACCTACTGCTGTCCATTTGGGAAGTATGTCACAGAGGATTAACGAAACGAACTTAGTAGCTGTCAAACTTTAGCACAGACGAGAATTAGGTACTGAACAAAACATTGTACCTATCGACTGTAAAAGAATTGACTTATTATGATCTAGGTCTAGGTACCTATTGGACTTTTTCACTTTTTTTTATGTTTTGGCTCCACACTTTTGTGTATTTAGCCAGTGTCAAGTAATTGATAATTTATCAAGTTAATAATATTTCACGCAAATATGTGTCAAGTCACAGTCGAAGTCATCAAGTCATAGTCTAGTCGAAGTCATACTCCTAGTAAAGTGGTGGCAACTTTATTTGAAGCTTCTATGGAGTATTGGAAACTACACGAAAAGAAACGTTTCACCATCATTATACCATTTTCCCACACTCACGCCTGTAATCCAGCACCTAACGAATAGAATGCCACCAATTTTATGCACTAACACTGAAAATAACACAAGTTTTGGAAAATAATACAATGCGGTGACGCAATCTTTTTCGCGTTCCCGCCAAAACTCCACTTTTTCACTTACAAACTTTTATAGACTACTTACTTCTACGGTTTAGTGACACACAAGACGGGAGGGTAGGAATAAATTTTATTTAGGAGATATCATTTTATGTTGGTCTAGTAACTTTCTAAGTCTGCGGCTAAAATATTGGAGTCAGAATAGGTAAGTAGAATATATTGAAGAATATTTCTTGAACTATTTAGGTATATCTTGGTTCTTGGATTATTTAGATTTTAGTTCAGGGGAGGCAGATCACGTAAGATTTACAGGAATGCAATTTAAGTCAGATATTTTTCTACAGCAGTATTATTATCTATGAAAGAATGAACAAAAGAACGTTCCTAACGTTCACTATTTCAGAGACTGAATTTAATTTGTTACACTTTTTAATGTTAGGACAAAAAGCTAATATAAAACAGTTTCATTTCGCTTCAGGTAGGTAATTTTCAAATTAGCTGAAAGCTATCTGATTGCCACAGACAAAAACATCTCTTACGCGCCAAATTACAAAAGCGCAATCTGACCAATGACAGTTAATTGCGACCTACACAGGATTTACGCTAGGACGCGGCCGGGCGTTGATTGGCTATAAATTTCTACAAAGCACGTTGATTGGTGGATTCAATTCGTTCTTTTGTTACTTTAGCGGTTGCATCGCGGTTTTTGATTGCATGGCTCAGCTGAAAGATATATATTTGCACGCACATTTTGTTTTCTGTTTACGGATAATTTAAATTCATCTTTATTGTAACAAAACTAAAATTGTTTCTTTACAATATTAAGGGTGGATTCGACCAAACTAGAGTAAATTTTATTCTTAGAATAAATCGTCATTTGTTCGAGAGTAAATCAATTTCACATTTTATCATCTACAGTTCTAAGAATAGCAAGTCTATTCGAGTATTATTACTATACTACCGGTTTTGGTGGAATAACAGAGTTATTCCGAGAATATTTTAATTCAAAATAGACAAAGATAAAAAAAGACGTCCGACCATGTATTTTGTCATTTACTTTCCTACACTATAATACGACAAAAGCGAGTTGATATGACATAAGCTTGAATACCGTGTCGTTGTAGAACAACAATTGTTAACTGGGTAATAGATTCGTTCATCATTTATTCCGCTATTCGCGTATAGTAATTCTAAGAGTAGCTAAATTTAGTATTGCGTGGAAAAACGAAGAATGCATTACTCGAGTATAATATCGTGGAATATATTTATTCTGGTATAGTTACTCGTGTATAAATCCAAGTTTGGTCGAATCCACCCTTAATATCCCATCTGACCCCCTTACGAGTTAAATTTTCAGAAACTCTTACCACATCGCCGCGCCATACTCATACACATAGCTGCGCCCCGCTGATTCATCCGCGGATAAAGAGTAGCCTATGTGTTAATCCAGGTTAAATTACAATGGGTCTTATCGCTCACACCGATTTCTTCCAGGAAATCTCATAGCAAACCTTTCTATAACTTAGCTCATACGAGGTTATTTGCATTTTAGAATAACCGTTCTTTAATGAGCGACCATTAATAATAATAATAATTACGCCCAACGATCACATAGGTACATAGATCCTGGACCCTAACTAAGATTCCCTGTGTCTAGGGACCCAGGAACTACGAGGACCATGGTCCTACAACACCCAAACTCAGAACAAGTATTCGCGCTTTTTTTTTTCTTCGCGCGAATAGTTGTCCTGCCGCGGGAATCGAACCCGCCGCCTGCTCATTCACTGTGAGATAAATAAATATTTTGGGTATATTTCACACAACGCCATCTAGCTCCAAACTAAGCAAATTATGTACTACGGGAACCAGATAACTGATATAGATAGATAGATAGATAAACTCTTTATTGTACACACCACATAATAACAAAAATATCAAATAATACAATGAAACATAAGTAGTGGGGAACAATGGGCAACCTTATCGCTAAAAAGTGATCTCTTCCAGGCAACCTTTGGACGGAGAGGATTTATTACAAAGTCGTAAAGTATGATACTTGATATGATACTTATATAATTTTTAAACGACTTCAAAAAAGAAGAAGGTTCTCAATTCGCCTGTTTTTTGTGTTTGTTACCTCAGAACTTTCAACTTGGTGAACCGATATTGATGATTCTTTTTTATGTGAAAGCTGGTGCTTTCCGTGTAGTCCCGTGTTAATTTGGTTCAGTTCTGAAAATTGCACAAGGAAAAAACCATATAGTCTAAAGTCGGTTTTTTAAGCTTGCGTTTGTTATCGTTTGTAAATACATACATAGAATACAATATAACATCCAGACGGAACAAACACTTATGTTCATCACACAATTTTTTATCCTGGGCGGGAATCGAACACCACAACCTATAGTTTGGAAGGCAGAGCTACTACCAACTGAGCTATCACACCAGTCAAGGATGTTTGCTTTTTATCACATCACTGCACATAACACATCACATATTATCTATTATTTTACTACATTTTTGCTCTTTATACATAAAAATCTTGGTTTCATTTCACAATTTTCTCGATTTTCACTGAAAATATGACTGTGAAAATATCCCTGTCATCAAATAAAAAGTTTCTACCCCATTAACATATTAAACAAGGAATTCCGCATTGTTTTATCTTTCAATAATCAGGTACGAGTGTTTGGAATGCTGATCACGTTTCTGCTAACGCTAATGCGGTCTCAAAAAGGCCTTTAAGGTCTCATTCAGCTCATTTTGTGGTTGTATCACTTTGCAAGTGTTTTCTGTTTTCTTTAATAATAGTCGCGTTGTTAATTGAAGGGTTGAGAATAAAAAGGGTTTAACTGTCAAATTGATAGTTTCGAGAAAATTGACTTTAAACTTCAACGGCTTCATTTTAATGTGGAGTGCTTATAAGGTAATAAGGTTTATGTGTTTCAGTTGCCTGAAAATATATAAATTCTATTTTAAAATACTAAATATAGTATTAATTCATACATTTACTGTAAAAATATAATATGATAAAATAAATATAATAACGTTTTTCTGCTAAGCGAACTGTATTCCTGTGACAGATAAACCATTTTTAGACTAAAAATCTCGAGATTTAAGCCTCATTTCGGTATTTTGAGAATGTATTATTTTAGATAATTTCACGCTGAATCCAACGATACCCACAAATCATTTGTGAAAAAAATCAGTTAAACCCTTTTTGTTCTCACCCCTTCCATTGACTTTTGTTTGCAATTATGCGCCCCGCGGTTTCAACCGCGGTTAAAAAGTAGCCTGTGTGTGTCTATATTCCAAAAATTCATTTTGCCATTTTTGTATGGAATGCTAAAAATGTCTAAAAATCTATTTTAATTAAATTTTGATGTTAATATAAACTATCTGTGTTCCAAATTTCATTCAAATCCGTTAAGTAGTTTTTGCGTGAAAGAGTAACAAACATAAATCCATATTCACAAACTTTCGCATTTATAATATTAGTAGGATTCCAATTATTGTAATTAAGACACAATTAGATTACCTAAATATAAAAAATATAATTTTGACATTATTTTGTCATTTTTTCACCCATTTATTTCAAGCGTACCTATATTATTTACTTTTTTTTATTATTAAGGTTTTGGCTCCACACTTTTGTGTATTTAGACAGTGTCAAGTAATTGATTATTTATTGAGTTAATGATATTTCACGCACATACGTGTCAAGTCAAAGTAGAAGTCATCAAGTCAAGTCATAGTCAAGTCAAAGTCGTACTCCTAGTAAAGTGGTGGCAACTTTAAAACTTTACTTGAAGCTTCTATGGAGTTTTGGAAACAACACGAAAAGAAACGTTTCACCATCATTATACCATTTTTCCACACTCACGCCTGTAATCCAGCACTTAACGAATAAAATACCACCAATTTTATGCACTAACACTGAAAATAACACAAGTTTTGGAAAATAATACAATGCGGTGACGCTATCTTTTTCGTTTTCCCGCCAAAACTCTATTATTTACTTGTAATCACTTGGCCTAGAATATCCATTTAACTCATCTCTTTCTCTCCAATATTAACTGGGGCTCCTCATCTCTTTTTCTCTACTGTCAACTGGCGCTCCTTTTCTCTCTCATATTAACTGACGCTCGCCATCTCTTTCTCTCTTCTATTAACTCGCGAATTCAATCTTGAAAACGCAATAAATCCTCTTTCACAGTCGATTTAATAAAATGCTAATTTGTTGGCAGCCCTGACATTACGTATTGTTTACGAGGCCCGAACAAAATGCCTTTACAAACATTAGGCGGGCTATACACGTAGAACAGGGACGGACCTAGGGGGGGAATACTCCCATTAATGAATTGCGGGTTGTCCGGGTTCACTAAAATATATATATATATATATATATATATTAACATATATAATAATATGTATATATATATATATATTATTATATATGAATAAAATTAAATTATTAAAACATTATTTTGAATTCATTTTGTTATTAGGTATTAGTTGATTAGGTAAGCCATCTGCAATATTGTGTACAACAAACTCTTTTACTTTATTTTACGTAAAACATAATTTGTCTTTATTTATTACATTAAACATAGATATTTTGTAATCGTTAATACAAAACTAAACTAGACCTAAAAAACTAAATTATACCTAAGAACTTAAAATATATAAAAATAAATAAAACTAAAAAAATTTAAAATAGCCCGTTCGTGGAGGGGAATGTGCCCAGAATGCTGGCAGCCACTACCACGTTGAATGGCAAAACAACTCTTTTATATAGATGTTACACCCCGCAGGTTAACCCGCGTGGACTAATTTTTGCGGGATGAAAGTATTTGGTATTTAAGTACTTGAAGTAATTCGACTATAAATTCAAATCAAAACGCGTTCAGCGATTTCAGCGCTGAGCGCTATCAAACACATTGAAATTACTGGGCAAATGAGACTTTATGACCTGATCTCACAGTCTAGTAATCTTGTTACTAGATTGTGTTGATGTCTCAGGATGACGTGCGCAGTGCAGTGCCACGCGAAACTCTATACTTTAGAGTTCCGAGTGACACTGCAACTGATATGGGCAGCCGTGTCGCTTAACATCAGGCGAACGGTTAGCTCGTCGCGTCATCCCTTAATATAAAAAAAAAAAACACATACTTAACTTGTTTGACGCGTAGTGATTTTGATGGAAACATTTTCTTATATTAGAAAGATAAAATGAACCTATTCGCGCACAAAAATTAGCAAAACATAATTGAAGGGGTGAGAATAAAAAGGGTTTAACTGATTTTTTTCAAAAATGACTTTTGGGTATCATTGGTTTCAGCGTGAAATTATCTACAATAATACATTCTCAAAATACCGAAATGAGGCTTAAATCTCGAGATTTTGAATCTAAAAACGGTTTATCTGTCACAGGAATACAGTTCGCTTAGCATAAAAACATTATTATATTTATTTTATTATACTATATTTATACAGTAATTGTATGAATTAGTACTATATTTATTATTTTAAAATAGAATTAATACATTTTCAAGCAACTGAAACTTACATAAACCTTTTCTATTACCTTATAAGCAATCTACATTTAAAAAAAGCCGTTGAAGTTTAAAGTCAATTTTCTCGAAACTATCAATCGAAAAGACATACTTTTCGATTTTCTTCTCAACCCTTAAATTTTGATTAACCTGCGCGATTAGGCCCGTTTTATCTTTGTAATATGAGTTCAAGTCTTGAAAGTTTAAGAAATGTTAGAAACCTTTTCTATCAAATTCATCACTTCATCTCTTTTCTTCCCAACTACAAATAAAGGGAAATGACAAATAGGAGGTAAATAGAACCCCTGAGGGCCCCCATCCTGGCTCCGACCCTGGCTCTTATTAAGTAGGATGAGAGCTTTCACGTAGTTAAAGCACGTGATTAATGAAGCTACTTTAATAAAGTCTGGTTAGCGCTTTGTGTTCGGCTTTGAAAAACTTTATATACCTGCCGAAATATTTTTTTAAATGTTAAAATGGGCATGCGTTTGACAACAACTCAACTGATGGTAACAGACGAAGTTGTCTAAGTTGGAGCACGCTTGCCCATGAGATGCCCATTCACTCTTGACTTAAAAAGACCCAGGTTATACTAGAGGAAACACTGTTGTTGGAAGAGCATTCCTTTCCTTGGCCATTCGGACAAATGATTTGTGGCTTAGAAATATTTGTGGGTACTTCGATTCTGACTGACCGTGCACTAGTACATAGTGAAGATATTGTAGGCCGTGGGTTAAACAGTGTAAATATAATGATAATTGAAGGGTTAAAAATAAAAAGGGTTTAACTGACAAATTGATAGTTTAGAGAAAATTTACCTTAAACTTCAACGACTTCATTTTAATGTAAAGTGCTTATCAGGTAATAGAAAAGGTTTATGTAAGTTTCAGTTGCTTGAAAATGTTTTAATTCTATTTTAAAATACGAAATATAGTACTGATTCGTACAATAACTGTAAAAATATAGTATAATATAATAATGTTTTATGCTAATCGTACAAAACTAAGCGAACTGTATTCCTGTGTCAGATAAACCGTTTTTACACTGAAAATCTCGAGATTGAAGCCTCATCGGTATTTTGAGGATGCATTATTGTAGATAATTTCACGCTGAATCCAAAGATATCCATAAGTCATTTTGTGAAAATAATCAGTTAAACCCTTCTTGATCTCATCCCTTCAATTATAATGAAAACCTCAGTCAGCCTTATGACTTATGAATCGAGATAAAAATTAATACCCATTTCCAAAGCTCAAAACTGTCTGTAAGATACCAAATTGTATGAAGATCTGTACCCTGTAGTAGGTACTAGTTTATTCTAATGTACATTACTCGATTTTGAGTACAGTAATGTACTATACTCAATTTTGAGTAAAGTAATGTGCTATACTCGATTTAAAGTTCAGTAATGTGCTATACTCGACATTGCGTACAGTTATGTACTATACTCAATTTTGAGTAAAGTAATGTGCTATACTCGATTTAAAGTTCAGTAATGTGCTATACTCGACATTGCGTACAGTTATGTACTATACTCAATTTTGAGTACAGTAGTGTACTATACTCAATTTTGAGTAGAGTAGTGTACTATACTCAATATTGAGTACAGTAGTGTACTATACTCGATTTTGCGTACAGTTATGTACTATACTCGATTTTAAGTACAGTAATGTACTATACTTAATTTTGAGTACAGTAATGTAATAAACTCATTTTTGAGTACAGTGATATACTATACTCAATTTTGAGTACAGTAATGTAATAAACTTGTTTTTGAGTACAGTGATATACTATACTCAATTTTGAGTACAGTAATGTACTATACTCAATTTTGAGTACAGTAATGTAATAAACTCGATTTTGAGTACAGTGATATTATATACTTGATTTTGAGTACAGTAATGTACTATACTCAATTTTGCGTACAGTAATGTACATTGGAACAAACTCGGGGTACTGCGGTATAGGTTGAAAGGGTACTTTTTCTTTGGCATCTAATAATATCCTGTAACGTTTAGCTACAACTCTACAAGCTACAATGGAATACGCCATAAATCATAGGCTCTTCATCCGTTTCCGTCCTGATGCGCCGGAACCGGAAGTAGTCACGCCGCCGGATATGACGCGAGCGTACTGACAGTTAATATCCTGCATGGCACATGTATGCCTATGCTTGACGATTTTTGCACGAGGAGTGAGCGAAAAGAGATGCGGGAAACGAGAAGCGCGATTTTAAAACCTTTTTAATTGGCGGTGATAATATTTTAACATGGTAATAATAGGTGGTTCCCGCTGCTTGCGGGGGCTGGTTTGCTCGTGGTGTATACGAAAATAGAAATAAAGCAATTGATATTCCCGATATCTATATAGTGTGCAAAAAAAACATATAAGTCCCTCCTGTATTGATTTTGTTAAAAATTAATAATAACATAGCTAACAAATAATAATAATAATAATACGTGTGGACATCTCACACAACGCCATCTAGCCCCAAAATAAGCCTAAGCCAAAAAATAAAACAAGCTAAAAATAGCACAAGCTTTGCTTAGTAAGCAAAGCTTGTGCTATGGGAACCAGATAACTGATACAATACTTAGATACTTTTTTGTTTGTAAATACATACATAGAGTACAATATGACACCCAGACACAGAACAAACACCTATGTTCATCACACAAATGTTTGTCCTGGGTGGGAATCGAACCCACAACCCACAGTTCAGAAGGCAGGGCTACTACCAACTGAGCTATCGGGCCAGTCACAAATATGTAAGTAGTATATTAAAAAAGAGCACGGACCCAGGAGTATGACCCAGGACCCTGTGGTAAAGCAGCATAATATAAAATAAATAATAACAGGTGGTTTGAGTGACAAATTTGTGGTATGTATTTATAACCGAGCGCTACCTTGCTATGGAAAGAGGGTAGGTACTATGTGGGATCTCGTCGTTTTGAGATACCAAAATCTTGTCGTTCTAAAACCTCGTCGTTTTAAGATACCAAAATCTTGTCGTTCTAAAACCTCGTCGTTCTTAAACTCTTCGTTCTGTCAACCTGCAATCTTGAAAGTCTATTGTCATTTGAATTTGAGGAAATGTGACTAGGTGTAGTATAGAGCACGGACGACGGTAAAGAAAAGTAAACGCTAGGCCCTTAAGAATAAAGGAGACTTTATTAGACGATATTAAAATTGCGGTTGAATCGATATATTATAACCATCTATTTTGGAAAGATAATCTATAGCATATCTGTCAAAAACTAACTAAAAAAGAAAAAAAAAAGGATTTCTGGTAGGTTTTCAATTGTTACATTTTAACCAGCCCGATAGCTCAGTTGGTATTATCCTACCGTCTAAACTGCAGGTTGTGGGTTCGATTCCCACCCGGACAAACATTTGTGTGATGAGCATCGATGTTTGTTCTGCATCTTGGTATATTGTATTTTATGTAGGTATGTATTTACAAACCAAAGGTATATAAGTATTGTATCAGTTATCTGGTCCCCATAGTACAAGCTTTGCTTAGTTGAGGTTAGATGGCGTTGTGTGAAATGTCCACACATTTATTTATTTCATTGAATTTCATTATACATACGATAAAGGTAAATCTTATTTAATATTCAGTTAACACTCTTCTTTTGTTTGGTTTGTAATTCAATTTATGCATGAAGGACACAAGTTTTGTTTAGTGTGCAGTGAAATTAGCATTTTTATTAGAACCGTGTTCACGGCACGAACGTAACTATATTATGAGTATAATGGAAACTGCCGTCTGACTGATGTTATTTTTATTCTGTGATAGTGCTAGAAAATAATAATAATAACACCCGACGATCGCATACGTAGATCCTGGACCATATCCAGGATTCCCTATGTCTAGGGACTCAGAAACTACGAGGACTATAGTGCCACAACATCCAGACTCAGAACAAGTATTTGCGCTTTTTTTTCTGTGCACAAATACTTGTCCTGCCGCGGGAATCGAACCCGCCGCCTCCGGGCTATGAGCCGACCTGACCACCACACCACAGATGCTGTCTGTGAATAATTAAATTACCTGGGGAATCTGTCGCCAGTCACTATAAAAAATTTGCTATAGCCATACCAAGTTTCGTAGAAATCGGTCCAGTAGCTTCGGGGTGATGTGTGTTCAAAGAGATAGATAGACCAAAAATGTTTACTACAATAACGACAAAGAAGTTGCAATCAAAATTTTCTAAAGATATTCAATGTACAAATTTAGGACTGTGACAGTTTTTGTTTGTACATATACTACTAGGTATGTACTGGTGGTTATTTCATCTATACATATAAAATTCAAAGTCCTGACTGACTGACTGACTGACTTATATATCAACGCACAGCCTAAACCGCTGGTCTTAGAGACTTAAAATTGATGGGGAGAGAACAAAAAGGGTTTAACTGATTTTTTTCACAAAATGACTTATGGGTATCGTTGGATTCAGCGTGAAATTATCTTCAATAATACATTCTCAAAATACCGAAATGAGGCTTAAATCTCGAGATTTTGTATCTAATAAAACATTTTCAAGCAACTGAAACTTACATAAATCTTTTCTATTGACTTATAAGTACTCTACATTAAAATGACGCCGTTGACGTTTAAAGTCAATTTTCTCGAAACTGTCAATTTGACAGTTAAACCCTTTTTATTCTCTCTCTAGTGAAGTGTAGGTATTCACTAAGAAAGGGTTTTCGAAATTCCACCCCTAAGAGGGTGAAATGGGTGGTCGAATTATCTATGAAAAAATGTCTTCTTCGTTTCCTATAGGCCACGCGGGCGAAGCCGTGGGCAGAAGCTAGTCCAATATAAATGGATCTCTAGTTCCCTTGGTCATCGCATTACGTGTGAACGGATGGAGCATTTTCGCTATTTCTTTTTTTTTGTGTTTATTATTGTCAAGAGAAGGTTCTTAATAAAAGAAATAATAAGAAAGATGAGAGGAGATTCGAAAAATTTTCACCACGAGAATGAAACCGTGGGTTGCAGCTAGTACTGAATAAATTACACAAAATATCTTTCTCATAAAACTACACTTTTGTATTTATACACGCGTGAAGACACGTGCAAAATCTAGTAAAAGAATAAATTGTATTACCCGAGTTAGGAACTTTACCACTTATTCCTAACTTGATCGATGCGTTACACCCCGGGTTCGTTCACCTCGGCAGCGGCGGTCACATTTCACCCTGTCGGGGGTGGCTCGGTTGTAAGGTTTCCTTAGTCTAGGGGTGATCTTCGGAATGCCGACAAGCGATGACGATAAAACGCGAGCGAAAATTAGAACCTGCACTTATTACCTCAAAATCAGACAATAAATCACAATATTGGTAATAATAATCACGCCCAACGATCACATACATAGATCCTGGACCCTAACTTGGATTCCCTGTGTCTAGGGACCCAGGAACTACGAAGACCATGGCCCCATAGCACCCAGAATAAGTATTTGCGCTTTTTTTCTGTGCACAAATAATTATCCTGCCGAGAATCGAACCCACTACCTGCGGGCTATGAGCCGACTTGCTCAACCACCACACCACAGAGGCTGTCGGTAATGTTGCAGCCATAGTAAAACACGACTACCTACTAGATACTTGTCAGTCTTGCAAGCAGTAGTTTCAATAGGATAGAAATATCGTAGATTTTACTGCAAGATTTTAGGCCAACAGCTTTTACGGTAACATATACACGATGGAATTTAATTTGTTCTTTCCCTTAAATGTATGTACTCAAACCATGCTATAGAGTAATCTTAAGAGGTGAAATTTAAAAAAATTAAATAAAAAAAGATCCTCAAGAATAACAGCCGAAATGTCTATTTAACAGTACACACAGCGCGGGCACTAGCTAAACGCGTTGTAAATGTTTCTTAGGTAATAAAACACATGCTTTACTCAATGTCGCAAGGCTTTTCTTTAGAATTTGAATTCGCAGTAATTTGATTATACCTAGTGTAGGGACCTTGGCCCATATCAATTTCAAAACACCCGCCATTTCCGCGGTTCTACGACTCGCGCGACATCAAACGTGCGCGACAAGAACTACTCTTACTTTTGTAACCGCGATCTAAGCGTGTGAGCTCCGTACAAAATAATAAATATTATCAAAAGCCATTTAAATAAAACTTCTCTGTGCAACCAACTGTGACTTAGTGCTAATAGTTGTTTTAAAGTTTAAATTATGACCATGAGCTATCAACGCAACACCTAGGGTTAAGTTTTATTTAATAAGTACTTTTAGTATTCAGATATATAGGAGCGTTCTATAGCATGCACTGAGTACATACCTTTAATGAAAAGAACGAATTAAATTCCACAGTGTACATAGGTATCTTTCTATACTAACTTACACAGGATTAAAAACGGACGGCCCTTTCCCTTTGGAAGTGAGACCCTTAATACTCGAACCCAATTGGCACTGGTCTAAAATCGATATGTTTTTGAAAGGAATTGATATCGGTTCTAATGGAAGGTGAGTTTGTTTAGGATGTAGGTTTAGGACTGAGTGGTGCATTCGAGTCCTAAAATATCGAACGCAAACTGGGATCATTGTGAAATTGAGCTTGGAGACACAACATTAAAAGAGGAATTTTCTTTAGACGTGACTGGTTTTTAGATGTTGTATGGCTTTTTTTATTCTCTTGTTTGATGTGAACACACGAGTGAAGTAAAACTCCTTCAGCCTTATTAATAAACACTAGTTTTAGACTAGTTACACCATCTTTTGTCTCTTTCGATCCAGCTAAATATTCCAGGAGCAAAAACAGGACAAAAACTGAAGTAACTAATCCGAGACTAATACCTGTTTATTAATAAGGCTGCTTTAGTTTAGCTCCATCTAGCGGCCGGTATAACTTTGTTTTTGCTTTGTTTAATGTTAATGTCGCCCATACCAACCGGACATACGAGTACCTATATAAGAATATAAATTTTAACTATCATGTTATGTTGCCAATGGATATCTACGTGAACTGACTTCAACTTCCGTTCGCCTCGCACTCACCAGCTTACTCCCCAAGTCAAGCGTGCGCAAAGATGGTTTACTTAAAAAAAAAATTGTGGACATTCACACAGCCCGAACTAAGCAAAGCTTGTACTATGGGAGCCAATTAACTGATAGAATACTTAGATAAAAAAATTGTTTATATACATACATAGAATACAATATAACACCCAGACACAGAATAAACACACACATGTCCTGGGTGGAATTGAACCCACAAATTATATAATTATATACATGTATAAGATTTCTGTGTTATGACGATTATATATCATGGGACATTATCATATTAACAAATATGCAATTAGAAATTGTTTATTATATATTTTTATAATATATTTTTATATCTAAGAGTATCAGTAATTTAAAAAAACGCATTATTTTATGACATATGGTATTGGGCGACATATATCTCCCCCATAATTCTTTACATCCAAAGGTTAACTGGAAGAGATCGCTTTTAGCGATAAGTCTGCTCATTGTACTATAGCTTTAAGTTTCATCATATGTAACTTTTTTTTTTCTGGTGTACAATAAAGAATTTTTGTATTGTATTATATTGTATTCATAACTACAGCTATTACACGGCTAACACTCACGAGATACAGTCGAATAACTCGACCGGTGTTCGGGCAATATATAATAGATACGCGGCGGCGGTGGCGGCTCGGCGCTGACTCTCAGTACTACTCACGTCAGTTTCTATAATATATTAGGTCTTTACCTATGAAATTGCCGTTTTTTTTGAAAAAAGTTAGAGTATTTTTTTTTTCGAACTTATTTATTTCTTTTATTCAAAGTAATCACCCCTGCAATGAATGCATCTTTGCCAACGCTGTGGCAGTTTATGGATGCCCTTCTTGAAAAAATCAGCAGGACGGGAGACAACAAACTCTTCAAAGGCGTTTTGTACTGCCTCTCGGGAATTGAATTTTTTTCCCGCTAAAAAGTTGTCCAAATTTTGGAAAAAGTAATAGTCGGTAGGCGCAAGATCTGGTGAGTATGGCGGATGAGGGAGAGCTTCCAAACCCAACTCATGCAGCTTAGAGACGGTCTGTTGTGCAGTATGGGGTCGCGCGTTGTCGTGAAGTAGCAATGGAGACGACCGATTGACCAAAGCTGGTTGCAGACGTGCGAGTTTCGCCATAATTGTGGTCAGTTCTTCAATGTACACATCTGCAGTAATGCTCTCGCCGTTTTGTAAAAAGCTATGATGAATCACACCAGCACTAGACCACCAAACTGTGACCATCACCTTTCTAGGGGTCATTTTTCGTTTTGCACATTGCTTTGGTACCGAACCAGGATCTAACCAACTTGCTGAGCGCTTTCGATTGTCAAAAAGAATCTATTTTTCGTCGCACGTAACAATTCGGTTCAAAATTCCTTTATTTCTGTGCCTGTTAAGCAGTGCAAGGCAAGTCTCGACGCGTACGTTGCTTGGCGATCGTTAAGTTCGTGGGGCACCCATCTATCAAGCTTTTTTATCTTGCCAATCTGTCGCAAATGGACCAATATTGTTTTGATGCTAACATCAAAAGCTGCTGCCAGCTCAGCTGTAGATTGAGATTCATCAGCTTCCACAATCGCCTTTAATTCATCATTGTTGACCAAAGTTTCCGGACGACCACGAGGTTCATTTTTCAAGTCAAAATTCCCAGAACGGAACCTAGCAAACCAATAACGGGTTGTACGTTCGTTTGTACAGTTCTCTCCGTAAACGTCGTTGATGTTACGTGTCGTTTGTGCCGCGTTGGTGCCACGACGGAACTCATATTCCATAATTACACGAAATTTCAAAGTATCCATTATGAGGGAAAATGTTGAAATGTAATGAAAATACAACGCTAATCAATAAACAAAAGACTTATATTGTAAATAGAATGTCATATTTTTAAAACAAAATTAATTTGAATTTAGAATTCATAGCCAATCAAAACTTTTTTTTGTTTGAAAAAGTCTGTACTGCAATACGGCAATTTCATAGGTAAAGACCTATTATATTGTATTGGTGGAACTTACAGGATACACTTCACATTAAATGTACCACCAAAAGTTCTGACCGACCAACTCGAGCTACACCACGCTGCACGGTTCCCACTAAAGAATATAAGTGGGCGTTGAAAAAGTACCACAAAATAGGCAGGTATAAGTCTTAGAATCAAACAGCCCGAACAGGAACGGTCGGTCTACAATGAAGTCTTTTCCTACGATTGGGTCCAGTCCAGTCTCGGAATCATTAAAAGTCCAGCTCTTGGTAAGCGCTTCAGGCACAATGTTGCTAACTTCCTGGATCGGGGGTTTCACGCCCTTAGAGACAAAGGTCACTGTAGTCCGCTGGATGAAGCTGCTGGGAAGAGCTGCTGGCTCCGATATGTTTCTGAAAGTGTTAAATTATAATCAGATAATGGAACTGAAGGGTTTGGCTCAGCGGTAACCAATGGGACTTTTAAGCCGACGCACCCAATTTTAAATCCCATGAGGCCCTGTACTTTCAAGTTATGTGCGAAAGCATCTCGCACTTATAGCAGCAAAAGATATATAACGTGTGATATAAAAACTGACAATTGTAGCTTAGTAGACGAGAGAGTATGATGACAGCTTCTGTGGTGTGGTGGTTGAGCAGATCTAACCCGGAGGCGGCGGGTTCGAATCCCTTTATTTGTGCACAAAAAAAGCGCAAATAATTGTGCTGGGCCTGAGTGTTGTGGGGCCATGCTCCTCGTAGTTCCTGGGTCTCTAGACACAGGGAATCCTAGTTAGGGTCCAGGATCTATGTATGTGATCGTTAGGCGTTATTATTATTATTATTACTTTAGCGATAAGTTACAAAATGTAATCGTAGTAGATACCTACCTATTAAAAAAATCAATGCAACAAGAAAATAAGTTGAAGTAAAGACAAAGATACAAAACCGAAATTTAGATTTGGTAAAATGATATAAAAAATGAAATGAAAACTTAAATAAATTACCTAGTGCCTTCAATATCAGTCCAAAGAGTCTTCACTCCCATATCCTCCATTACCTTTCTCATATCAACCTCAGACGTCATCCTGAACCTAGGGATAGCCACTTCCAACGGAATAATACTCTCTTTCAAAGTTTCCAAGATGTCAAAAATAACTGAATTCAAAATTGTAGGAGTTGTTTTTCTCACTTCAGTGGTTCCGAGACCCAAACCGAAGATCATTCGGTATCGGCCTTCAAATCCAACGGGCAGTTCTAAAACCTTTGCGTTCGTGGACGGGACATACGCCATCTTTACTCGGGCCTTGATCTTCATCAGGTCAACGTATCCTACCTTCTTCCCAAGATCATCAAAGAACGGAGCTCGTTCAACTATCGCATCGGAAAAGGCTTGGGTCCATAAACCTTCATAGCTCAATGTATCTATTATTACAGAATTCCCCTCAAAATTCGGACTTGGTAACTGCAGTTTACAGTTTTTTCTGATCACATCCGCTGCGGTAACTGGATCAGATTTGATTGGAGCTGAACTGGTTTTCAATAAGCTTTGACTCCTGACTAAACTCTCCCAGTGTCCATGACAGTTGACACTATTGTCGAGAATGAGCAAACTCTTTCTAGATAGCTTCACATCTTCGCCGGCTGGTTCCAAACTGATCGCCAGTTCATTGAACTGCTTCTGGAAGCACTCATCTTGCGGTAACAAAAGAAAATTCACCAGCTCCTTGTGTGCTTGTCCTGTCGTCCCTTCAGCTATTGCTCCCATATTCATCCACAGGGAGTAGGGAGAGAAAACAAAGTGCGATTTGCTGAGAGCAGCAATTCTTTTAAAAGTTTCTATGGTAACATTGTATAAAGCTTCGCGAAAGTCGAAGTACACGTCTCTATTATAAGCACATGGCTTATAATTGATGATCCCTTGTGACTTGATCAACTGTTTGTGTTTATCGAAGATGTCCCAATCCGCTCTTCCTTCTAACTTGTTAATCAAAGTAAGAGCTCCGATTATTAAAAACAGCCTCATTTTTCACGTCTGAATATAACTGTCTTAAGCGGCTAAGTAAACGCGAGCGGACTCGCAAATGGTTTTTATAAGTTTTTCCTATTTAACTAAAACCTAACTAGTTCTTTAACCCCAACGTCCTGTGCCATTGAAGCGATCTAGGTATCATTAACTAAATAAACATTCGAAACCGCAGACCTCCATTGTGATAATTATAATTGTTTTTATCTATAAAAGATGATTCAAAATATTGATCAACTGAGATTTTATAGTCATTGGATTCTTAGATGAAGATTTTAATTGCGATACAAACACTTAGGTAAGTATTAAAAGTTCTTTAGGCACACATGATTAATTTTATGACTCTATGTTGTCTCTATCAATTGTAGAGATATTAACCAAAGTATTTTACGATTATTAATTCCAATTTTAATTATTATAGCATCGTAAACTAGATTCCAAGCCGGACCACAAAAAATTAACACTTTGTTTTACAATTCTCACACTCGACTCGACATTAAAAAAACGGAGGCCTGAATTAAAATAGAACCTTTACAAAAGCAAAATTAAATTAACACGTGTCGAGCCCTGTGAATGGGCCCTTTATAAAATATATAATTAGCGTGGGCGTAAGTAGGGATTTTATTTAGGGGGTTGAACAAAAACGGTCGAAAACCGTCTCACGTGGCTCCACTCCAGAGGGATTCAATAAATATATTTAATCATCGTAGGCAAACATTTTACGGAATGGATAATTTCAAAAACCATTTCAAGATCGTTCTGTGACGAGCTCATAAAAATATCAGCTTTTATAATTTTTATTTTTTTATATTGAGTATTTCTTAAGATAGGTAGATACATAGATCAACACTTTATTGTACACCGTAAAAAAAATCAATTTTACAAAAAGACAAACTTACATAATTAACTAGTACTAGTTTTCTTATATATATGGCGCCATATAGCGTCGAGGAATTTATTCCAAAACTGATGTGATCAATTTAATTTTTATATACCTACTATGTTAATAACATTACTTTTACGATAAAATAATTATGTTTATTGCATTTATAATTTTATTTTTTATGCTTATTTAATAATCTCAGACTTGTAATTCTTTAGTCATCAATAAATTTATCATTATCATTATAATCATTATCATCATTATCAGTATTATCATTATCATTATGATCATTATCATCATTATCAGTATTATCATTATTATTATCATTATTTTCATTATCATCATTACAATAGGCGGTTTTATCGCTTAGAGCGATCTCTTCCAGACAATATTTGTATTGGAGGAATCTGTAGCTTAGAGTTTTGGGCTTCGGTGCACAGGTAAACTAAAATGAACTAAAACTATTACAATAAGTTGTCCTACAATGTTAAGCAAAATATATATATAATGGACTTGCCCGATAGCTCAGTTGGTAGTAGCCCTGCCTTCTGAACTGTGGGTTGTGGGTTCGATTCCCACTCAGGACAAACATTTGTGTGATGAACATAGGTGTTTGTTCTGTGTCTGGGTGTTATATTGTATTATATGTATATATTTACAAACAAAAAGTATTTAAGTATTGTATCAGTCATCTGGTTTCCATAGTACAAGCTTTGCTTAGTTTGGGGCTAGATGGCGTTGTGTGAGATGTCCACACATATTATTATTATTTATTATTAATTAATATCTAAACATACAAACAAATATACATACTTAAGTTATTATTAAAAAGCAAAGTGAGAATACCAATCTTTTTCCACCATTTTAAAATTATTGAATATACCTACCTATTTATTTGAATAGCAAAGTCAAAAGTCAAATAGGTAGGTAGGTACAATGGTTTTTATTCAAATATTAAGGTGAATGATACCATTAAGAAGGTGCTTTCATAATCACCGTAATAGGTATGTAAATAATTAAAAACTGCAATATTTTTGCACATTTTTATTTTAATTATATGTTAAGTTTTATTGTAAAGTTTATTTTACTACATTTTAACGGTTGATATACAGTTTTAATTGTGGAAGATGGGGGGAACCGAATTATAAAAATACGAGTTTGATACAAAATGAGAGGTGAAACAGTAGTCAAATTCAGGTAGGTAAAAAACCCAGTACCATGCTCAATTTCTGGTGATAATCCATTCCCACCTAATAAAAATTTGAATCACGAACGGGTGACCCAGCATCCATCCCTTCCTAAAGCCATTGCTTTTCTTAAGCTACCGTGACAGGTGATCTTACGTCTGAATTTATCTGCCATCTTTTACAACCAATGATGGAGGATGGAGCATTTTTGGTCATTCTTTTTTATTGTACTTATTGTCTGGAGAAGGTGACTTATGAAAGAAAAAATTAAGAAGGTTGAGCGGACAATTGGAGCGGAAAACTTTCACCACGCGGGTGAAACCGCGGGGTGCAGCTAGTCTATATATATAAAACTCAAAGGTGACTAACTGATTGACTGACTGACATAGTGATCTATCAACGCACAGCCCAAACCACTGGACGGATCGGGCTGAAATTTGGCATGCAGGTAGATGTTATGACGTAGGCATCCGCTAAGAAAGGATTTTTTGAAGTTCCACCCTTAAGAGAGTGAAATGGGTGGTTGAATTATTTACCCATAGGCCACGCCGCGGGCAAAACTGCGGGCAGAAGCTCGTTACATATAAAACTCGGTCATATACAATTGCGAAGAGCGTCTTAGCTGCTTTGCCCAATGGTACAGACATACTCGTATTATGTAATTCCGTGTGCCAAAGAAATCGGAAGCGACTGGAGCTTTCAAGTTTGTGCTGTCAAATGCAACAAAACTTGGAGTTTGCATGTATAAACTTATGAGATTCTCAACATGTAAATACGGACTTTGAGCTTTTGCGGGCTTTGTGATTTAGTTAGTCTTTAGATTACGAACGCGAGGATTATGTTGGCATGACGCATAAAAAACAAATTGTGTTTTGTTTTGGTTACAGAAAAACTACAACGAAAATAAAACCGAACAGAATACCAGTAATTTTGGCTTATATTATAAAGGTAAAACTGCAGGTCTATGCGCGCACAAAAATGATCAAAACATGATTTTGACTCAATAACTCAAACTCAGTCAAAATTATGTTTAGATAATTTATTGTGCGCGCATAGTACTGCAGTTTTATCATCTAAATATACTCGTATATAACTCAAAGGTGACTGGCTGATTGGCATAGTGATCTATCAACGCACAGCCCAAACCACTGGACGGATCGGGCTGAAATTTGGCATGCAGGTAGATGTTATGACGTAGGCACCCGCTAAGAAAGGATTTTTCGAAATTCCACCCTTAAGAGGTTGAAATGGATGGTTGAATTATTTTGCCATAGGCCACGCCGCGGGCGAAGCTGCGGGCAGAAGCTCGTTGTAATATAAGCTAAAATTACCAATATTAATATAGGATTAAAAATAAAATAAAACAGCATACCATTTTCTTTTTCGAATGTTTCAAAAGTTCTCAAGTAATGACTGACGTCATTTATTCTTTTTAAATCCTAAACACTGATTAGCTATTCCGCTGTAAAACAGTGTATTAGAATATTACTAGTTTACTAGTTAGCGCCCCGCGGTTTCACCCGCTGATAAAAAATATTTTAATTATTTGCTCATCCCACAGGAACATTTCATTTATCTGGGATACAATGTAGCCTATATGTTAATCCAGTGTATAAGCTATCTTGGTACCGAATTTCATCCAAATCCATTCAGCCGTTTGAGCGTGAAGGAGTAACAAACATACACACATACAAACTTTCGCCTTTATAATATTAGTGTGATGCACCCACAGTACCGTCTCAATGTCTAATATCAATGAATCAACCCGCTTCATGTTTGCCGAGGCCGAATTCTATTGGCAATGATTCCACCAAATTCAACAGCACAATACAAGCGACACCATTGAAGGCCGCAGTCAAGTCAAACTTGGCAACTTGTCAACACCACTCGAACAACCCCTACTTCATTTTGCACCCTCTTTGTGCCCCTGTGTTATTAGTACCCACCTACAAAGCTTTTAGGGTACCGTACGTTAGGTTCTGAGGAACTTTTTGAATTTTATTAAACATGCGAAGATAGGCTTCAAAATTTTAAGATGAATGTGTGATAGAGCGGGGCTCATTTTTTATTAGTTTCGGAGCACGTTTTACAGAGAATTATCTACTTAGGCTGTAGTAGGTACCTGTATTAGGTAATATTCTTTTTTCCGATATAAGTAGAAGTTTGAAATCTAGTTAGGTAGGTGCTTTTAGTTTTTCTGACTTAGTTTAAAACCTATAGTTTTTCTCTAACGTCATAGTTTTTAATTGTATATGTAAGCAGAACGGGTTGTGCGTAGGTTGCAACCTATATAACTATAGGCCTTCAGCATGTCCACACCGCGCCGCGTCTGGAGCAAGAATGATCCGTAGTACACCGAGCGCTCCTTTTTTATAGCCAGACAGGGGCGCCATGACAGTTGCCGGTGCTGCCACTGTAATAAATTTAATGCCATCACAGGGTAAATTACGGTGCTCGATCGCTGTGCATAGAGTTTATAACTGGTCGTTGCCGCCATCATATACATAAATACTATAGTGATAGTGAAACAATTCAAAATTTGATATTGATCATATTGGCCTTCATGTATAGTGAATCTCAAAGTGTGATTTTTTTAAATTTTGTACGGAACCTTTCCACTCGTGAGCATAACTCGCACTTAGTTTCATGTAGGTACCTTTTTGACAAAGGTTTAATCTCGGAAGTGATTTGGACGTGACTCCCTGACTCCTTGTGAAGGAATTTTCGTATGTGTGAGTGCATTGCGTTTGTGTGTGACCGTGTAGTTCAAGGAACCCTCTTGGAAGCCTTAAAGATTTCATGGCCACGCTTTACTGCAAGTGTTCTAAGGTCAAAAATTATTTGAAACTACTTAAAATACAGGGTCTATATAAGGTGCTGACAACCTTCACAAGTGTAGACGTGTTATTGAAATAAAAGGTATCCTATGTCCACGGTATAGAATATTGATAATAACGCCCAACAATCACATACAAAGGAGTTTTTGGCGGGAAACCGAAAAAGATTGCGTCACCGCTTTGTATTATTTTCCAAAACTTGTGTTATTTGCAGTTTTAGTGCATAAAATTGGTGGCATTCTATTTGTTAAGTGCTGGATTACAGGTGTGAGTGTGGGAAAATGGTATAATGATGGTGAAACGTTTCTTGTCGTGTTGTTTCCAAAACTCCATAGAAGCTTCAAGTAAAGTTGCATCCACTTTACTAGGAGTATGACTTTGACTAGACTATGATTTGACTTGATGACTTCGACCATGACTTGACACATATTTGCGTTAAATATCATTAACTTTATAAATTATCAATGGACTAATGGACACTGGCTAAATACATATACAATAATAATACACTTTGTGGAGCCAAAACATAAAAAAAATCACATACATAGATCCTGGACCCTAACTAGGATTCCCTGTGTCTAGAGACCCAGGAACTACGAGTACCATGGTCCCACAACACCCTGACTCAGAACAAGTATCGGCGCGCTTTTTTTCTGCGCATAAATACTTGTCCTGCCGCGGGAATCGAACCCGCCGTCTCCGGGTTATGAGCCGACCTGCTCAACCACCACACCACAAAGACTGTCAATACGTTAAAGGGCTGTCTTTAAAAACACCATCATGAACTTTCCATTTTCAATAAGCTATTAATAACGGAACTACCCTCAATAAGGTAACAAAATTTACACACATTTTTTTTTGCTTTTCTTTTGGCTCCACACTTTTTTGTATTTAGCCAGTGTCAAGTAATTGATAATTTCTCAAGTTAATTAATATTTTATATATCTGTGTCAAGTCTAGTCATAGTCCAAGTCATCAAGTCAAGTAACAGTCTAGTCAAGTCATACTCCTAGTAGAGTGGTGGCAACTTTACCAGAAGCTTCTATGGAGTTTTGGAAACAACACGAAAAGAAACGTTTCACCATCATTATGCCACTTACCCACACTCGTGACTGTAATCCAGCACTTAACGAATAAAACGCAATCAATTTTATGCACTAACACTGAAAATAACACAAGTTTTGGAAAATAATACATTGCGGCGACGAGACCTTTTTTGGTTTCCCGCCAAAACTCACTCACATTTCATTTTAAATCACGTTTAGTCATGAAATATGTGACACAGCAGTTACTTTTTCGAATTTAGACTCGTGTTATCAACTTATGTAGTTATGGTAAGGGATAAAGAAAATTGGTTCGATAATGTTTTAACTGAACTTAATTTTCATATAGGTACCTGTCCTATATTTCTGTGTTATGTTGTACTTCCGCGAAGTCGCGTCTGTATCTATCAATTATCTTTATTTCTTCCATTTTCCATATCACACTAATATTATAAAGGTGAAAGTTTGTATGTGTGTATGTGCGTATGTTTGTTACTCCTTCACGCTCAAACAGCTGAATGGATTTGGATGAAATTCGGTACCAAGATAGCTTATACACTGGATTAACATATAGGTTACATTTTATTCCGGAATAGTGAAATATTCCCGTGGGAGGAGTAAATAATTAAACTACTTTTTATCCGCGGGGCGCAGTAGTTAAAAAAAATGTGAAGCATTATTGGCATTTTCATTACAAGGATCAACAACGTGGAAAACTGTTCATGGTTCAACGACCGATGTGTTTTCTTTTACGAAGTTGCATAACTATTATAACTGACTTATGGTTGACTAGCCTGATGGCTCCGTGGGTTCGATTCCCACCCAGGACAAACATTTGTGTGATGAACATAGATGTTTGTTCTGTGTCTGAGTGTTATATTGTATTCTATGTATGTATTTACAAACAAAACTTATATAAGTATTGTATCAGTTATTTGGTCCCCATAGTACAAGCTTTGCTTAGTTTGGGGCTAGCGTTGTGGGTAATGTCCACACATATTTATTTATAGTTTGCCTTTTTTTATTACTTGTAACAATTTTATTGTGGTAGGAATTTTCTGCAAAGTTCGTCTAGGTAGGCTGCTTTGCCAGTTATTCTGCCGCCGAGCAGTAGTGTGCAAGCATTACTGTGTTCCGGTCCGAAGGCCTGTAGTTAGTTAAATTATTATGCAAATGATAATTTATAATCTGATCTCACAGTCGAGTAATCTTGTTACTAAACTGTGCTGTCTCAGGATGATATGCGCAGTGCAGTGTCACGCGAAACTTTATATTTTAGAGTTCCAAGTGACACTTCTGTTATGGGTGGCCGAACTACTAGCTCGGTACATCATTCATTAATATAAAAAAATATAATACACAATTGGGATAGTACGACATTGCCATATTGGATAGTGGTGAAATCGGTAATTCTTCAAATCCAGTCTAATTTCGGTATCATAGTATTTTTCTCCTCGATACCAATGGTCGGTGTGGGTGCGACAATATATTGGCCATGTTAAACTATTGCTTGTCCGTGCTTCAATAAATAAATAATAATAAATAAATGACATGACGACAAACTTTCGTAGTAAGCTCCATCAACTACCAACTTATACATAATTCCGTCAAAATTCTGAAAATTGTACGAGCCCGAAATCTGGGGCTTATCTCAGAGCGTCACAAAGTTGTAGCACACGATATGAGTTATTCAGATACAAGCAGGAACCGTGTCTTCAAGTATCAAGAAGGCTTAGTCGTACATGTTCTGATTTTGAATTAGCCAATGCAAGGGCTCCGTTCGTAGTAGGTAGGTACATTCGATTTTCTTTCCTTCAGGGGGCGATCACGAAACTTTGATTGCAATGTAACAGATGAATTTCATTCAAAATTACCATAGAAACTATGCATATAAACTGCGTATTGAAAGTACCAAATTCACTCAAAATTTTGTTTCTATGTTGCAATCAAGTTCGAGATCACCTAGCAGTATATATGTTAACGTCCCAAATCTAAAACCAAATTAGGGATTAGATAGATTATCTCGCTGAAAGTATTAAATAGTTTAACCACGGTTTATATAATACTAGTTGCGGCCCGCGGATAAAAAGTATCCTATGTGTTAAGCCAGCGTATAAGCATTCCAAGTTTCATTTAAATACATTCAGTAGTTTTTGCGTGAAAGAGTAGCAAACATCCATAGATACATAAAAACTTTTGTGTTTATAATTATAATTGGCGAGCTTCTTCTTCTGCCCGCAGTTTCGCTCGCAGCGTGGCCTATGGGAAAATAATTCAACCACCCATTTCACCCTCTTAAGGGTAGAATTTCGAAAAATCCTTTCTTAGCGGATGCCTACGTCATAACATCTACCTGCATGCCAAATTTCAGCCCGATCCGTCCAGTGGTTTGGGCTGTGCGTTGATAGATCACTATGTCAGTCATCTTTGAGTTATATATATTTAGAAGATTTTGAAAGATAACCCTAGAACGTACGGTGTTGAAGATATTTTAATACTTACAAAAATGTGTCAAGTTAGTGGATTTTGCTTTGATGTCGTTGAGAAGTACTCGTAGGTGCCTTAAAGATATGCTTCCAAGTAGAGAAGTATCTCTCCTCAAACTGATCTTCCTTTTATGTTCTGTTTAACTTAATCTATTTGCTTCAAATTACGAGTGCGTCAAAGCTTACCAATGTTGAAGACAACGACAGAGGCGCGCCTTGTGCCTTGTAGGTAAATGATTGCTACGAGATTTACAATGTAGCGCCTGACGTAAAAATGACGCGTTTCGATCAACGTAAAACTTAACGCACGCTCGACTTGGGGAGCGAGGCGAAGTTGAAAGTTGAAGTTGTTGGTTAACGTAGATCTCCATTGTCAACATAACAAAGTTAAAAATTTGTATTATTATGTTGGTATGTCCGGTAAAATGACTATTTACAAATTTCAAGAGATATTTACACTAAACAAAGCAAAAACAAAGTTATACCGGCCGATAGACGGAGCTAAACTAAAGAAGTTTTACTTCAGTCTAAAGCACACTCGATTTTTTATAATTTTAACCTAGTAAAACAATCGTAGGTTATATAGAGAATAGTTTGATAAATATATTAATAGCTTAAATGAAATTTAATCAAATACAATGCAAAATCTAATTAATTAGTTTAAAAATGAAATTTAATAAAAAAACAATGCAGTGGCAAAACTTAATGTAAGAAGCTGTTACTGCAACGGGCCCAAAATGTTGGCGGCATTGCCCAGTTGAATGGCAAATTAGCCTTTATGCTGAATGAGCTTCTGCCCGCAGCTTCGACCGCGGCGTGGCCTATGGGAAAATAATTCAACCACCCATTTCACCCTCTTAAGGGTGGAATTTCGCAAAATCCTTTCTTAGCGGATGCCTACGTCATAACATCTACCTGCATGCCAAATTTCAGCCCGATCCGTCCAGTGGTTTGAGCTGTGCGTTGATAGATCACGATGTCATTCAGTCAATCGGTTAGTCACCTTTGAGTTATATATATTTGAGATAGGTGGGTTGTGAAGATTGTAATAAATAGCTAAGTACTATAAGTACACTACATAAGTAATACACTATATAAGTACACTACTGTGTTCCGGTTTGAAGGGCACTGTAGCTAGTGAAATTACTGGGCAAATGAGACTTTATGATCTGATCTCAAAGTCGAGTAATCTTATCACCAGCAGTGCAGTGTCACAACATTCAGGAACATAAAAAAAACTTTTGGGACAAATATCTTAGTTTTCTATAGACACCGATAAGCTGTACTAAATGTATTTTCTGCACATACCAATTACCACATCACACTGCAGCAGAAAAGTTACATTAAAATTGGAATTTTGGAACAAGTAAGTCCTGGCAAAACGTGAGCTGTATACACCGACGTTCAATTTATTTACTCTTCATTTGAGTAGAGTATATTAAGGTTACTTGTAGCTTATAAGTATAAATAAACGGAAATTTGCTATTCAGAAATTCTGCATGTACTTTTCTATTCAATTACTGTAAGGCTTAGAAAAGGAAGCAGAGAAGAGACAAATATACAATTCAGAATCAAAAAGTCCGAACAGAAAGGGCTTGTTTGCTGTAAAGTCGGTTAATTCAGAATCAGGCAAGTCGGCTTCGGGTTCAAGCTCCTTCAGTTGAGGCACGAAGCTGGAGTACTCTTGGATGGAAGGTTGTACTGAGCTTTTGTCTACAGTTATGGTTACTCGTTGGATATAGCTGCTCGGTAACGCTGCTGGGTTGGATATGTTTCTGTAAAGAAAACGTGGTAGGTAAGAAATTTTCTGCTACTCGACTGACTCGATGAATGGAAGAGGCAAAAGCCGCTTGAAATGGTACTCTATAAAATATAAATAAATACAAATACGTGTGGACATTTCACCCAGCGCCATCTAGCCCCAAACTAAACAAAGGTTGTACTATGGGAACCAGATAACTAATACAATGGTTATTTGGCGGGAAAACGAAAAAGATCGCGTCACCGCATTGTATTATTTTCCGAAACTTGTGTTATTTTCAGTGTTAGTGTATAAAATTGGTGGCATTTTATTCGTTAAGTGCTGGATTACAGGCATGAGTGTGAGAAAGTGGTATAATGATAGTGAAACGTTTTTTTTTCGTGTTGTTTCCAAAACTTCATAGAAGCTTCTGGTAAAGTTGCCACCGTTTTTCTATGAGTATGACTTGACTAGACTATGACTTGACTTTATGACTTGGACTGTGACTTGACTTGACTAGACATATATAAATATATATATTACCTACTTAACTCGAGAAATTATCAATTACTTGACACTGGCTAAATACACAAACTAATACAATTCTTAGATACTTTTTATCTAAGAATTGTATTAGTTATTTGGTTCCCATAGTACAAGCTTTGCTTAATTTGGGGCTAGATGGCGCTGTGTGAAATGTCCACACATATTTATATATCTACATACAGGGTTCTGTATGTATCCTGTATGAGTCCAAACGGTCGCTTGAAATGTTTTATATTGAGCGCTACAATTTTTCGGATAGGGCTTTTCTTTGTATTGTATTTAATTTACTCATGGCCAAGATTAAACATTGGATTAACTATTTAACGACATGAGGAGAAAGGAAAGAAGAAATGTTTTATGCTAGAACAAATACAGTGCACATTTTGCTGACTTAAATTTGACAAGACCGTTCGCCTATATCACTATATATTCAGCAGGATTTGCTGTTTTCTGGCTATCGAAAAAAAGTTGTCTGGAAAAGATCGTTCTAAGCGATAAGATCGCCTATAGTACGCCTATTTCATAAAATGTACCAACTGTTGAAACTTGGACGAAATCATCATCAGCATGTATCAATCCACTGCTGGACATTGGCTAATTTTAAAGAACGCCACTGGACCTGGTCTTCATCCCTTCCCATCCAATTGCTGCCTGCAGCTCTTCGTAAGTCATCACTCCACATGCTGTCGACGAATTAGTGGTTACAATTCGTCCAAGAATGCTCTGCTGCCCGAAGAAATACAACCTCAAGTAAAATATAAATTGAATAAAATTGGAGCACAATAAATTATGGAAACGCGCTAAGTGAAAAACGTAAGCAGGAAAATCTTCCGAACTTCCATCATGCTTTTTTGTTTTCTTCGTTAGTGGGAAATGGAAAATCTGTCCACGGGCTGTTCCGATGAACTTCGTACAGATTATTTTCCGCACCGCCACCTTCCGATTAACTTTCAATTAATAACAAAAACGTTGATTTATAAACGGGCTTTTATAAATTGGTTGAACTGGGAAGCGAATATTTGAGAGCTATACTTTTTTGGTATTTTGACTTTTTGGAGAGTCCACGGACAGGAACGCCAAAAACATGTTACTTGATTTTAACAGTATTAGGTATGCGCTGTTGGATGTCGATGGTCCTTACCCATAGAATATTAGGCACTGTAAATAGCATATCAAGGGAGGATACCATAAGTTAGAACTATTATATTAGCCACTGAGATAGGTCATTATTAGCCACTGACTTTGAATCAAGACTAACCTATCTAGCATCAAACCATACATGTCACAAAGATTTGTGACAGCCTCCTTGGTGTGGTGGTTGAGTAGGTCGGCTCATAACTCGGAGGTGGCGGGTTTGATTCCTGCGGCAAGACAAGTATTTGTGCACAGAAAAAAAAAGCGCAAATACCTGTTCTGAGTCTGGGTATTGTGGGACCATGGTCCTCGTAGTTCCTGGGTCCCTAGATACTGGGTATCCTAGTTAGGGTCCAAGATCTATGTATGTGATCGCTGGGCGTTATTATTATTATTAAGTGCCATCTTACCTATATGAATTCAGACTATAGAAAGTGCATAGACGTTAAGAGTTAGCTCTTCTACCGCAAATACCGAATCAATAGCTTTAACCAGTCAGAATCCGACTCGCACAGAACGTCTAAGCACTTGACAAGGCCTCTTGAGACCATCAATAACGTAGTATGCAACCATTGAACGTTGTGTTCCCGGTGATTGGATGGATTTCTTTGGGAGTCGTGGGATTTTTTGCTATTGATATTGATTGGAAGCACATTTACGTTCCTATCTGTTTATCACAGAATTCGCACTCTTTACGTGGGGTTTAAAGTTTAGTGTAGCTTCAAATAAATTGACCGAAAATGGAAGGGATAGTCGTAAATTCGAGAAGTTGTTCTGAGATAAGTATGTTACAATGGTAGCTTGCTTTCGTTGGTTTCAGTACCTATTTGCAAGAATTGGTTGTATTTATATTTGAGAACAAGTAGTATAGTTATTAGGTTCGGACATTAAACCATCGGTCGCGTTTGTTATCTTATATGATGATAGCGAAGCAGGTTAGAAATTCACTGGATTACAGGACTACTTTACATGCTTACGGAAAAGGGGGAAGTTTGACGAAAGTTTAGCAATAGTGGTTTGAGAAGGATTGAAAACGTGGAAGCGGTTGCTAGTTGTATGCAATGGTTTTCCGTAATCAACAAGGTTATATAAATAAAATCAAATTAAAAACAAAAGAAAAGTTTACCTGGTTGCTGAAGGATCTGCCCAAATACTTTTGATCCCTATGTCTTCCAAGATCTTTCTCATATCCACCTCGCTTTTCATTTTTAATCTTGGAATCATCACATCCATCGGCAACGAAGTCTGTCTAAAGTTGGATATAATTTCAAAGATTACAGAGTCTTTTAAGCTTTTTATGGATCTTCCATAGTCTTCTTTGTCCAAAATTATGGCAAACAACATACTGTACCGTCCGCCGTTACCTACTGGAATTTCTATCACCTTCATGTTAGCCGTTGGTGCGTAAGCTACACGGACTCGTTTTCTCATCTTCATGTACTCCATGGTTCCTATTTGCTCTCCAGCGACGTTGTAAAAAGGTCCAGTTTCGATTACAGCATCAGAAAACGCCGTTTTCCAAAGCCCGTGGTAGTCTAGAGATTCCAATAAAAAGGAGTTGCCACTCAAATTTATATTCGGTAGCTGAGCGTTGAAGAACCTCTTCAGAAATTCTATTTCTCCAAAAGGGCTGCTTTTAAATGTGATGCAAACCGTATTGAGATCTGTTTGAGTGTGTGCTAAGTTCTTCCAGTTTCTGTTAACGTATGGACGCTTGTATCGGTAATGAAGAATCGCTTTCTAGAGAGCATGACGTCATCGCTTGGCTTCTCTCTAGTTGTGGCCAGTTGGTAATAGAGTAGACGAAGGCATTTGTCCTCAGGCAGGTTTAAAACTCGGAACAGTTCCTCTCTAGCCGCACCTTGTGCACCTTCAGCTAAAGCAGCCATCGAAAGCCAAGTTGTGTAAGGCGAGAAGACCAAATGCAATTCACCCAATTCTGAAGCTTTTTTGTACATGTGCGTGATGAACCTGTAGAGAACACTTCGAAAATCGTCAAGTACATCCTTTGTGACTTGGTGCCTACACGGTGATTCATAGGACGTGCCATAACTCGCCCAATAAGGGAAACTGTGTTTTGTAAGTCCCACATTTGCTCCATACGCGGTCGCTAAACCTGGTGTCCCGTAATGCTGTCCGTGTGTTGGGGTTTCTAAATTGCTTATAAGTTCGCTTTCCAAATCTATTCCAGATTCATTTTCAATCACTGACCCATTTAAAACCCCGATCAATATTGCAATTGACGAATAAAACAATTTGTGTTTCATCTTCTTCGTGTGTGTAAATTGATTTTAAACAAATCTATTAAGATGATGTGAGCAAACTTATATAAAAAAATATTTGATTTTTTTTGCATAAAAACTTGAAAGTCGTTCTAATGACCTACACGTTAATAATCTAGACAACATTTTGGGCACTAAGATAGGTTGCTTATATTTAGCTTTAGGGTTCCTTCGACGGGTTTCTTCTGTGTACAAGAAGAACCACATTATTGAAAATATTTAGTATTTATAGCATTTTTTTTTAAATGTTTTTTTTTTTTTTTTTTTTTATGATAAAATGGGCATGCGTTTGACAACAACTCACCTGATGGTAAGTGACGAAGTTGTCTAAGGTGGAGCACGCTTGCCCATGAGATGCCTATTCACTCTTGACTTAAAAAGACCTAGGTTATATCCTGAAGGAAACACTGTTTTTGGGAGAGCATTCCATTCCTTGGCCGTTCGGACTATAAATGAGTCAGCAAAACGCTTAGTGCGGACTTGGGGTACACTAACAACGTAAGGGTGTGACGAATCACCAAGTCTTGTAGTTCTATGATGGAAAGGAGATGAAGGAATGAGTTGATGAAGGGCATGCGCACACTCTCCAAAATGTAGCCTATAGAAGACTGACAGACCGGCGACCTTGCGTCTGTGCTCAAGGCTTTGAACTTTCCCTTTAATTAGTGTCTCATCGTTGATAAGCCTCTTAGCACGCCGCTCAATTGTGTCCAAAGTCGCAAGCTGGTATCGGGCCGAGCCATCCCACAGATGGCTACAGTACTCCATGCAGGCCCTGACCTGAGCTTGGTAAAGGTGAAGCAGCTGATTTGACGAAAAAAACTGCTTAACCTTAGATAAAACACCAAGCTTCTTTGCAGCTATCTTGGCTCTGGACTCAATAAAGCGACCGAAGTTTAGGGTAGATGAGATTTGAACACCAAGGAGCTCAAGATTATCGCTAAAAGGTACTGTTAAACCCTCAAAAAGCGGAGTGGTAGAAAGAGGTGTCTTTTTAGCAGAGAACACACAGGCCTGGGTTTTGGAAGCATTGAACTTAACCAAATTAGCAGCACCCCAATGGGATACTGCTTCAAGGATTAAGTTCATTCTTTTTAGCATCTCCTCCCTTTGTGCCTGTGTGGCACTTGCTCCAGCACGCGCGTCAGACAGGTATCTCTCCACAACAGTGCTATCATCTGCATAACCCAAAATTCCTGGCAAAAACAGGTCGTTGATATGCAGGAGAAACAATGTTGCAGAGAGAACCGAGCCCTGAGGAACACCGGCATTAATAGGTTTGAGATCTGACGAGCAGCCATCTACCACTACACGTATAAATCTCTCCGACAAAAAGTCGGAGATCCATGAGCATAAGCCAGGAGGGATGCCGTAAGCAGGAAGCTTACTCAAAAGACTCGCATGCCACACTCTGTCGAAAGCTTTTGATATATCAAGTGAGACAGCAACTGCCTCACCATGGTGCTCGATAGCTTCACCCCAAAAGTGCGTAGCGTAGGCCAGGAGATCCCCAGTCGAACGATTCCGGCGAAAGCCATATTGTTGGTCGCTGAGGATTTCATTGTCTTCCAGAAAGTTAAGAAGCCTAGCATTAAGGACACGCTCCATAACCTTACAGAAAATGGAGGTAATAGCTATTGGTCTGTAGTTGCTAGGCTCAGCTCGGCTTCCTTTCTTGGGGACAGGCTGGACATTAGCAAGCTTCCAAGCTTTAGGCACAATACCGGTTAAGAGCGAGAGACGATATAGGCGAGTCAAAACGGGAGAAAGCTCAGGTGCGCAGCTTTTTAAAACCACCGCTGGAATACCATCGGGGCCACTGGCCTTGTTGACATCCAGGCCACGAAGAACTTTAAGAACCTCCACCTGCCTAACTGAAATATCAGGCATTACAGAGCCGTGATGGGGCAGGGTAGGTGGAACCTCAAGACCCGGGTCCAGACGCGAGTTTTCAGCAAACAAGGCAGCAAAAAGATTAGCTTTATCAACCGCTGAGTGGGCCAACGACCCGTCAGATTTAACCAAAGGTGGCAGCGTAGGACGACAAAAGTTACCCTCTATAGACTTGGCAAGAGACCAAAAAGCCTTACTGCCCGATGGCGAAGCAGCTAATGTTATTGAATTATGTGGCGAGCTAGTCGTTCACCTGATGTAAAGCGACACGGCCGCCCAAAACAGAACAGTGTCACTCGGAACTCCAACATGTAAAGATTCGCATGACTGCTGCACATCATCCTGAGACATCAGCAGTCTGGTTATAACATTACTCGACTGTGAGATCAGATCATAAAGTCTTATTTGCCCAGTAATTTCACTAGCTACAGTGCCCTTCAAACCGGAACACAGTAGTGCTTGCACACTACTGCTTGGCGGCAGAATAACTGGCAAAGCGGTGGTACCTACCTAGACGAACTTTGCAGAAAAGTCCTACCACCAAGTGAAAGATAGAGCATATCTCAATACTTGTCCTCGGTTCAAGTTTTTCCTTTTAATTTAATATATTTCCGACCGTAGCATTTCAAGAATATCTGATACTCTTCCTCAGGCGGTGAGTCCACGCAACGAGCGGCGGTGAAACCTGGTCGAGAAATTGACAGAGCATTTGTGTTACTCACGAATAGTGTGTCGATTTCTCGAACAGGAAATGTTATGTTAATTTATTATGAACCAAACTCATGAGAATTTTAATACTAACATTAATTTGTTGATTGACCTGAACCTGACCTGAACTGTCAAATGAGCCCCAAGTTTCTTCTAACCTAATCATCCGCCATTACCGCTCCCGCTACTGCAGATAGCAGAGCTGTCGGTGACCAGGGATTGTGATAGACAAGACTAGACGGCTAGACCGACGTTCGAAGTGATCATTTTAATTATAAAACTGCAGGCTTAGCACGGCATGTGGAGAAATTGTCTTTCCCCCGGTTTTTTCCACCTGTCAGTTAAAATAATCCCCCTCTCCACCTTACGTAGCACGGCAACGAGGAGAGGAAAGAAATATTTCCCTTTGACATTATCGTAGACATTATATCCCGCTACTCCCAGCTTCAGAGCACGGACTCGGAAGAAAGTGGATAATATTCTCTTGAATTGACATAAAGCAGAGAGTATTTATCTTCGACTCTTGTAGGTGGGTATAAGGAAGTCAAAGTGTTTTAATAGGCACAAAAATGTCGCGTGCCTATTATAACTATGTTTAATCGCGGGAACTCGAATTTTGGAGCGAAAGTTACACCGGGAGAAGCATTCGGAATACAAGTAATCCCTTCTAAATCCCGGGAAATTAGTTGCAATACAAAAAAAAATACATAGCGAAATATTCGTGAAAATACAATTATAAGTTTAGTTTTAATAAGGAAATAATTTAATTTACGTAATTAACTTAAATGACGCATATATTTTTTGAGTATATTGTATTATAAAATATATACATATACAAATTTAAAATATAACTACTACACAATAATTAATCACGTTTTTCCGCTCATGTTACAAACAAAATAAAATTTTAATATAAACTACTCACTTACTCTCACTCATATACATAGTAGTCGTTACATACTCTTTGATTAACACAAGGATACAGATTCAAAAACCTTATTTTTCTTAATTTTTATATTTTGTCTGTATATTTAGCCGAACCATTATCGATGGTTTGATGGACTGAACAAAATATTGAAGCATGTAATGTCATTTTAGTTAAATTTTCTCATACTGGCAACAATACGGTAGAGAAAACTAAAAACGCTACTCCCCTCATTTATCCCCCGGATAAAGCTATCCACTGCCGCGGCCGTGCTCGCAGAGTGGAATAAAGTGACAATGAGCAGGCTTAGCACGGCATGTGGAGAAATTGTCTTTCCCCCGGTTTTTTCCACCTGTCAGTTAAAATAATCCCCCTCTCCACCTTACGTAGCACGGCAACGAGGAGAGGAAAGAAATATTTCCCTTTGACATTATCGTAGACATTATATCCCGCTACTCCCAGCTTCAGAGCACGGACTCTGAAAAAGGTGGATAATATTCTCTTGAATTGACACAAAGCAGAGAGTATTTATCTTCGACTCTTGTAGGTGGGTATAAGGAAGTCAAAGTGTTTTAATAGGCACAAAAATGTCGCGTGCCTATTATAACTACGTTTAATCGCGGGAACTCGAATTTTGGAGCGAAAGTTACACCGGGAGGAGCATTCGGAATGCAAGTAATCACTTCAAATCCCGGGAAATTAGTTTCAATACAAAAAAAATTACATAGCGTAATATTCGTGAAAATACAATTATTAGTTTAGTTTTAATAAAGAAATTATTTAATTTACGTAATTAACTTAAATGATGCATATATTTTTTGAGTTTATAAAATATATACATATAAAAATTTAAAATATAACTACTACACAATAATTAATCCCGTTTTTCCGCTCATATTACAAACAAAATAAAATTTAATATAAACTATTCACTTACATAGTATTCGTTACATACTCTTTGATTAACACAGGGACACAGACTCATAAACCTTATTTCTTCTTATAAAACATTATTTTTTTTATATTTTGTCTTCAATCCCAGTATATTTAGCCGAACAATTATCGATGGTTTGATGGACTGAACAAAATATTGAAGCATGTAATGTCATTTTAGTTAAATTTTCTCATACTGGCAACAATACGGTAGAGAAAACTTAAAACGCTACTCCCCTCATTTATCCCCCGGATAAAGCTTTCCGCTGCCGCGGCCGTGCTCGCTGAGTGGAATAAAGTGACAATGAGGATAAGTTTGTTATCCTCTACCTGGGGAGAAGTTGTCCACCGGCCGTGCTAGGCCTGCAGGATAAGTTTGTTATCCACTCCCTGGGGAGAAGTTGTCCACCGGCCGTGGGATAAACGGCGGGAGTAGCGTTTTTAGATTTCTCTACCGTATTGTTGCCAGTACGAGAAAATTTAACTAAAATGACATTACATGCTTCAATATTTTGTTCAGTCCATCAAACCATCGATAATTGTTCGGCTAAATATACTGGGATTGAAGACAAAATTTAAAAATTAAGAAAATATAAGGTTTTTGAGTCTGTGTCCCTGTGTTAATCAAAGAGTATGTAACGACTACTATGTATATGAGTGAGAGTAAGTGAGTAGTTTAAATTAAAATTTTATTTTGTTTGTAATATGAGCGGAAAAACGTGATTAATTATTGTGTAGTAGTTATATTTTAAATTTTTATATGTATATATTTTATAATAAAATATACTCAAAAAATATATGCATCATTTAAGTTAATTACGCAAATTAAATAATTTCCTTATTAAAACTAAACTAATAATTGTATTTTCACAAATATTTCGCTATGTATTTTTTTTTGTATTGAAACTCATTTCCCGGGATTTAGAAGGGATTACTTGTATTCCGAATGCTTCTCCCGGTGTAACTTTCGCTCCAAAATTCGAGTTCCCGCGATTAAACATAGTTATAATAGGCACGCGACATTTTTGTGCCTATTAAAACACTTTAGACTTCCTTATACCCACCTACAAGAGTCGAAGATAAATACTCTCTGCTTTATGTCAATTCAAGAGAATATTATGCACTTTCTTCCGAGTCCGTGCTCTGAAGCTGGGAGTAGCGGGATATAATGTCTACGATAATGTCAAAGGGAAATATTTCTTTCCTCTCCTCGTTGCCGTGCTACGTAAGGTGGAGAGGGGGATTATTTTAACTGACAGGTGGAAAAAACCGGGGGAAAGACAATTTCGTCGTGGTGTCGATTCTGTGTCACATACTCTAAAGCTAAACTAAATTAGCATATTTCCATCTTTTTCATTTCCCTTTTATCAAAAGAGTACCGCCATACTTTAAGTTTATTTTTAGAGAATGCGACACAGAATCGACACTACTGTCAGTGTAAACATAACGGACACGATGGATGAACATATATGGACAGGTAATTCAATAATTTTTAACTGACTGCAAAAAAGGAGGTTCTCAATTCGACTGTATTTTTTATATTTGTTACTTCAGAATTTTAGACTTTGTGAACCGATTTTGATGATTCAATTTCAATTTTCATTCCACAATATTGTTTACAGGTGATTCTTATTTTATTTGAAAGCTGGCGCTTCCCGTGTGGTCCCATTTATCTGATTAATTAATTTGATCAAGATCTGACAAGTAGTTTTTGAGTTATCCTTAATTATTATTGTACTTATTACACCTACGTATTTCGATTTCGATTACATTGATGATGTTCTAATTAGGATTGAAATCAGTTATGTTTTTTCAAGGAATTTTTTTATATGATATTAGCGACAAAAAAAGAGACAGTCTACCTGATGAATAGTGTTGCCTATAAACATGTGGGAAACTAGACGCATTACCGTTGCGTTACCAGTTCTGTAAAGTTTTTTTAATACTCTGCTTAATAATCCATGTCGTAGATGCGGAAAGACGTTGGGAAGATCATTCCATATCTTGCAAGTACGTACGAATCAACGCACCAATGACTTTCTATATACGGAACCAAATATTCAGCCAATAGATAGTACGTATCAAAAAATAACTGGTTTTATTTTTTACCCGATATAAATGGAGATGTTAAATGTAAAAACTTAAAATGATGTATGATCTTAAAGTGGACAGGTCGTTCTTCAAGGGCGTGAAGCTAGTAGCGTTGCACTAGACTCATGTATACTAACTAAATATACGAGTTTTGGCGGGAAAACGAAAAAGACCGCGTCGCCGCATTGTACTATTTTCCAAAACTTGTGTTATTTTCAGTGTTAGTGCATAAAATTGGTGGCATTTTATTCGTTAAGTGCTGAATTACAGGCATGATTGTGGGATAATGATGGTGAAACGTATCTTTCGTGTTGTTTTCAAACTCCATAGAAGCTTCTGGTAAAGTTGCCACCACTTTACTAGGAGTATGACTTGACTAGACTAGACTGTGACTTAATTTGATGACTTGGACTGTGATTGACTAAATACACAAAGTGTGGAGCCAAAACAAAACAAAAAAAAAACGAAATATACCTAACTTATTTTTCATTAAGATTTTAAACACATCACCTTCACCTTCGTTTTTTATTGAGGCGCAAATTTTATCTTTATAGTGGTTTAAACACATATTATCTGATCTGTGTACTTATACTTAAGTGGCGGTTGGGATTTATTTGCCACTGACCTTTTGATAGGTCGGTGCTTTTTGTGCTTTCATGCTGAGTTGGGATTGTGTCGAGCGCGGATGTTGCCGAATAGTTAGAAAAGAAAAAAAGAAAAGACATTTATTCAGGACACCACACAACATTACATTATAAGAGTTGATTTTTCACAGGGCATACTCAAAACTAGTCAACAAGTCTGTAGGTAGCTAGATAGGTACGTGCCTATTAGAAAGATAGGTGCATTAAAATACCTACTACAAAAAAATGTTTGACTGTATACTGGGCCCGATGACCCAAAGATGACATACCAAAGCTCCAGCCCAACTTTTAACATTGGTAACCTTTTAGATCCTACTGCTTTTCGTTTAGCTATCAGCTTAAGTCTGGGTGCATATTTCTGTGTCCAAACGCTGCGAGTGCGGTACTGCAGTTGACCAGCTCAGTCATCACGGTATCTCGTGTTCGAAAAGTGCTGGTCGAATTTCACGTCACGACACCTTTAATTCTCGAACCGAATGGGTTCATGGATGTCGATGGCAAAAGACCTGACAGAATGACTCATTCCCTGGATGATGGGGTGGCATCTATTGTGGGTCGCTACTTACGTTGACACTGTGGCACCATCACATCTTCCGAAGTGGTAGGTGCTAGGACTTTTCTGCATTGTTCGTCTAGGTAGGTACCACCGCTTTGCCAGTTATTCTGCCACCAAGCAGTAGTGCGCAATCACTGCTGTGTTCCGGTTTAAAAGGTACTGTAGCTAGTGAAATTATTGGGCAAATGAGACTTTATAACCTGATCTCACAGTCCAGTAATCTTATCACGAGATTGTGCTGACGTCTCTGGATGACGTGCGCAGTGCAGTGTCACGCGAAACTATATACTTTAGAGATTCGAGTGACACTGCAACTGATATGGGCATCCGTGTCGCTTAATATCAGGCGAACGGTTAGCTCGTCACGTCATTCCTTAACATAAAAAAAAGACACGTAGGGCCGGCGCCGCGGCTATTTCGACTGAACAGCTACAGCGCAAATATGGTAGACTCGGTAGTGATTACATACGGCTCAAAAGCCGTTTAGTGTTTAAACGCCGAGTTCGTGAGAACCCGGACCTCATTGCGTTTTTCAAAGATTAACAGATCACCTGGTCGTTGAGACGTGTGACCAAAATTCTGGCACTTATTTGGCATAACGAATCAGCATTGCAATTCAACGGGGCAATGCTGCCAGCATGTTGGGTACGCACGTGACAGTGAAATTCCTTCTAGTGTGATAAATAACCTGTCCATTAATCGATTTAAATATCACCTACTCGTTTTGTTCACAAAATGTTAATAGCTAAAATAATAATCGTTAATTTAATGGATCAATCAAAACGGTTTACTATGGTTTTACGCAGTCTATCAAATCTGCTGTTTGTAAAGTTTGAAATGAGTGGTTATCTAAAAGTTGGTGTCTGACCACATCATTAATGGGCTATATAAAGTAGAAAAAATCATTGGCAGCATTAGTGGGGTCTTTAAGATCTAGCAAGTTTAAGGTGTTGATTCTACCAAATAAAGATGACGTTGCCAACTTTGGCGGCAATTTTGGCTGTGATATGTGCTCAAACCGAAGGTCATGGTTTATTAAATAATATTAATAACAATTTCGTACAACCCTTCGGATTATTCAAGCCCGCGAACAAACCTTGCGGGCGGGATCTCACCCTTCAATTCAGAGATGCTTTAAACGAGTTCGCCATGCGCTTGACTAATAGAGCATCTTATTACTCCAAAAACCACTTCATCATGTCTCCGTACACCATATGGCTGTCGCTGGCTTCACTAGCAGAGTACGCCGATGAAAACGAAAAATTGAAGATGTTCTCTGCCCTGAATTTACCACTAGAAAAGTGCTCAAGAGACCAGTACTACAAGCTCGCTCTGAATCTTGAAGTCCCTGGTAATGATGTCAGGTTTGACAGGAGCCGCGTTTTAGCAATCGACGACAGAGCAACCATCAACGAAGATTGGATATCATTTAGTAACGCATCCAACATTTTAAAGTGCATTTCTATACCTTTCGTGCCGGAAACATTTCAGACGATTTACGAAAATATGGGTATAATTTCAGCCGATAAGGTCACTTATGGCGGACATTCGTTATTGTTAGATCGTTTGGAATACGATGGGCTATGGACCACGGCGTTCTCTGCCGGAACAGTAGAAAGAGCACCGTTCTATGACGAACTCGGGCAACAGATTGCGATGGTGGATTACATGAAAATGAAGGACAGGGTCCGGCTTGCTCACATTCCTATAATCGACGCGAAAGCTCTGGAACTTCCAGTTGGCTTCGATGGAAGATACACAATGCTGTTGACGATGGGTATTAAGAACACCACGATTCAAAAGATCTTGGACTTATTAAGAAGCTCCATTATACTGCGCGTCATGTCGGCTTTGACTTTGAGTCATGTACCACTAGAAGTAGAAGTCCCGCGATTCTTGATGACAAATGCGTTTGACGCAAGGCCCTTGTTGGAGGATATGGGATTTGGTGATTTGTTTTCGGATCCTGCTGCTACCAGGTTTGCACAATACTTACATTACTTTTTTAATGGTTGTGGATTTTAAGTTAAGTAATAAAAATTACTGAGCACAATGCTGGATCTTATCCTGGCATTGCCAATCTATTGCAATATTTCTGCCACATTTGTTGCCTGACAAATTCTATACTCTAGAAGAGAACCAGAAATATATCTTGTATAGATAGATATATATACCGCGTCAACTCAGTGTATGGTTAATGTCACAGTGCCTTTTGATTGTGGCTTCCAGGAATGTTGGTATTCCCATAGTAATTACATTTTTGTTCACCATTTTGGAGATTTATCTATTCATTTAGGTAGTATAGATCAGATCAGCGCATTGTTTGCTAAGGGGCCTTAGATCTGAAGGTATATGCCAAAAAGAAAACATTTGCCTAAACCTGCCTAAACCTTGCGCAAAAGTTCATTAAAACATGTCATTATCATAGACCTGAGTTTAAAAATATCTGACAGTTTACACCAAGTTTTTTTTTCACAGAGACGTATCAGATCCTCCGGCACAACCTTTCAGCTATCTCCAAAGAGTAGCCGTAAACCTCACGAGCGGATCCCTTCAAACTGGAAGCCGATCCTCAAACATTTTACACAACAACGTCGCGTTAGAACTTTTCGGCATGGCGTCCGATACTGCCACAGGACTAGCTTCGGCCGTCGGAAGGAATTTCAAAGCGAACCGACCCTTTTTGCTAACTCTGATCGATACCAAGACTCAAGTACCGATATTTACTGGCGTTTATTCTTTTCCAGAGGATTTGGGAAGTTAAACCTACATTTATGTATGAAAAGTGTTGAATATTTTATTAGAAGCGATGGCCAATTTTATATACAAATATGACCTACAAAAGCAATTAAAATTGTCTACGTCACGATCAAATTAAATTTTGTACAGTTTTTAGCCGAGGTTCTTTCTGTGTCCGGGTTTAATTTATTGTTATTCTTTATATAACTCTTTTCGCTCTTATTTCCAGCCAGTAAGATTTAAAACTTATTTAGAGTGATATGTGTTGTGTAGTAACGCTACAGACGCTCAGGAGCCTTGTTCAGCGTCATAAGCAAAAAAAAAAAAGAAAGTCATTAATCTATGAACCTATTTCCCACTAGGAAAATAACTAAAAACTAAGGTGTTATTTTGTCGAAATAATCTTGTTTATTCTGTAGCGGTTAAACATGAAACCAACCATTTATTGCATCATAAACCTACCAACCAAAGAAACCTAATTAGCCCTTATTGGTGTTTTAAGACGTGTTAATACAATTTTAAAGATATTTGCCAATTAAAGCCTCCCGAGAAACGAAAAGTTCCCTGACGTTCTCGTTTGTAATTGGTACTAGTAAATATATAATACTAGTAATTATACTCTAACAGCCTTATTAATAAACGGGTATTAGTCTCGGATTAGTTACTTCAGCTTTTGTCCTTTTTTTACAACTGGAATATTTAGTTGGGTCGAAAGAGACACAAGATGGTGTAACTAGTCTAAAGCTAGTTCGTGTTTATTAATAAGGCTGTTAGTGTCTGTGACATTGGTAAAATAAAAAGCAACTGAATGAGTTTTTCTTTTTATTGTTAAAATAATATCACAATTAATGAGCAACACTATTCTTAAGTACAACAAATACAATAATAAAAAATGAAACAAGAATATTTAGTGTGATTACGCTTAAAAATGGGCGACGATTTAGCGTTTTTTAGCGGAATTACACTAGATATTCTCGTTTTATTTTATACGAGCTTCTGCCCGCAGCTTCGCCCGCGGCGTGTCCTATGGGAAAATAATTCAACCACCCTCTTAAGGGTGGAATTTCGAAAAATCCTTTCTTAGCGGACGCCTACCTAACATCTACCTGCATGCAAAATTTCAGCCCGATCCGTCCAGTGGTTTGGGCTGTGCGTTGATAGATCACTATGTCAGTCAGTCAATCAGTCAGTCACCATTGAGTTATATATATTTAGATGGATTTAAGGTGAATTTCCGCGAGGTCACGCTTGCGTCTATTAATTACATACAAACCAAAAAGAACTCAACGTATTAATACATAATAATATTTAATATCCAAATCTAAATGGATTTAAATTTTCAATTAATTATGAACTCTATTAATGATATACGATCATTACATTGGACTGGCCTGATAACTCTGGCTGGCTTCTGACTGCGGGTTCGATTCCCACCCAGGACAAACATTTGTGTAATGAAAATCGATGTTTGTTCTATGTCTGGGTGTTATATTGTATTCTATGTATATATTAACAAAAACGTATCTAAGTATTGTATCAGTTATCTAGTACCCATAGTACAAGCTTTACTTAGTTTGGGGCTAGATGGCGCTGTGTGAGATGTATATATGTATCGTATTAAGTATTCATCTAACAAAAAACCTCTATTTCTAAAGTTATCCGTACAATTTGGATGAAGCTGTCATTTAAGTACTCATGAGTTATTTCTATTACTTTCTCACTCGCACTTTTTCTACTTTTTTGTGTTTTGGCTCCATACTTTTGTGTATTTAGCCAGTGTCAAGTAATTGATAATTTATCAAGTTAATGATATTTCACGTAAATAATGTGTCAGGTCACAGTCGAAATCATCAAGTCAAGTCATAGTCTAGTCTAGTCCAGTCATACTCCTAGTAAAGTGGTGGCAACTTTACTTGAAGCTTCTATAGAGTTTTGGAAACAACACGAAAAGAAACGTTTCACCATCATTATACCACTTTTCCACACTCATGCTTGTAATCCAGCACTTAACGAATAAACTTTTATGCACTAACACTGAAAATAACACAAGTTTTGTAAAATAATATAATGCGGTAACGAGATCTTTTTCGTTTCCCCGCCAAAACTCCTTCCACTCGCAAGTGCGAGTGGAAGGAGTACTAAACTAGTACTAGTAGTGCTAAACTACTAAACAAGTGTACTAAACTTTAATGAAATGAAGTCATTTCATTAAAGTTTAGTACGAGTGAGATACAGATACAGGGCAAATGTTAACGATTAGTTATTCTCATAATAAAAACTCTAACCTTAGAATAAGGACACTGGAGTTAAATTGTTGTATTCTTCTTCTTTTGCGAGTCCCATAGGACCTCCCAAAAAGCGGTAAAATTTGTCCTCTTCCTTTTCATACAGAAACGTAAAAGTTAAACCAATTTTGATTGGTACAACGTTGTAAATAGATCTATTTTGTAGTTTTCATAGAGGGTACAATGTATACATTACAACATCTGAAAACAAAATTCAAACACTGAGGTCCGTATTACAGAAATCGTTCTGTAGCTTGCGCACTACTGTTTGACGGCAGAATTACTGGCGGTGGTACCTAGTGATACGTTGGGCTGAAATCGAATTTTAAGGTCCGTATTACAGAACGATGTTCAGTCATCGATCGGTGCTCAAGCAAAGATTTCATTCATAAAGTAATCAATCAGTGAATAAAATCTCTGCTTGAGCACTGATCGATGACTTAGCATCGTTCTATAATACGGACCTTAAAATTCGATTTTAGCCCAACGTATCACTAGGTACCACCGCCAGTTATTCTGCTGTCAAGCAGTAGTGCGCAAGCTTCAGTTTGAAGGGCCACTGTAGCTAGTTAAATTACTAGGCAAATGACACTTTTTTTTTGTATGGATCCACACTTGTGTATTTAGCCAGTGTCAAGTAATTGATATTTTTTAGAGTTAAGTAATAAATATATGTATGTCAAGTCAATTCACAGTCCAAGTCATCAAGTCAAGTCATAGTCTAGTCTAGTCAAGTCATACTCCTAGTAAAGTGGTGGCCACTTTACCAGAAGCTTCTATGGAGTTTTAGAAACAACACGAAAAGATACGTTTCACGACCACTGTACCACTTTCCCACACTCGTGCCTGTAATCCAGCACTTAACAAATAAAATGCTACAAATTTTATGCACTAACACTGAAAATAACACAAGTTTTGGAAAATAATACAATGTGGCGACACGATCTTTTTCGTTTTCCCGCCAAAACTCTACTATTAATTCCATATGACACTTAATAACCTAATCACACAGTCTAGTAATCGTATTACTGGTGTCTCAGGATGACGTGACAGCTTAGAGTTCCGAGTGACACTGCAACTGATATGGGCAACCGTGTCGCTTAACATCAGGCGGACGACGAGCTTGTCATTCCTTAACATAAAAAAAAACATGTTTACCTTCACCGTTGTAAGAAACAACTTGTTTGACAATAAAAAAAATTGATTTACCTTCGGGTGGTACTTTAATTAATATCATATCAGTTATAGTTATGTTATTTAGAAAATTCCTCGTGAAGACGTCCTGAAAATAAAAAATACACTTTAATTCAACCGACATAGGTGCGAATTTCCAATGGGTATTTTGTTATCACATACTTAGGTAAATAAATAAGGAAATATAATAATTAAATTATAAAGGTTAAATGAAAATTAAAAACTATGCATTAGAAAACTTAATCTAAGAAGCCGCTACCAGTAGGCAACGTGCCCAAAATGCTGGCGGCATTGCCCCGTTGAATGGCAATGCGTAGTCTTTGGGCTAAATAAAAACCAGCATTTTGGTCACGTGTTGCTTCGATCAGTCGTTCTGAAAGTTCTTTATAAATTTTGTGGGCACTCGGTCCCCACGGCCCCAACGTCTCGACACCGAAAGGCGCAAATATATAACCACTGTCTAGGGAATTATATTTGCGCCTTTGGGTGGATATATGTTAGTCAACTAACAAATTATAATATGACCAAATTAAAAGTACCATTATTACTGCAGTGTTCACTATACAAAAAAACGTTTTTTTATCTTTACTGTGTTTTGTTTTATCCAATGAATAGCTTTTATCTAATTATTGAAAAACCGCGCCTTAATTAAATACTTGGATGATATAATCATCTATCTAAATATATATAACTCAAAGGTGACTAACTGACATAGTGATCTGTCAACGCACAGCCCAAACCACTGGACCGAACGGGCTGAAATTTGGCATGCAGGTAGATGTTATGATGTAGGCATCCGCTAAGAAAGGATTTTTCGAAATTCCACCCTTAAGAGGGTGGAATGGGTGGTTAAATTATTTTCCCATAGCGACGCCGCGGGCGAAGCTGCGGGCAGAAGCTCGTATTATATTTTCCAGTAATTTTAATTTAAAAACCAAACTACTGCACTCATTTTGGTAAAATTGCTATGGGACCAATCTGAAAGCATATAACCTACGAGAGGCTCGCTTTACGGGTATTATATATATGCCTACCTATTTCATATCGCCTATGTTCATCAGGGAAAATGTAGGGTTCTAATGGTTAAAGAATTTTTCAAATCGGTCTAGTCAGAGCTGTATTGAATAGGCAAACAAAAAATCGTCCGAAACCGGGAAGCTATTTGTCTAAATCTAAACTAATATTATAAAAAGTAAATATTTGTTTGTTTGTTTGCATTGAGTCTCTGACACCATTGGACCGATTTGAAAAAATCTTTCACCATTAGAATCCTACATTACCTTATGAACATAGGCGATAGAATATAATACCCGTGCGAAGCCTGGGCGGGCCGCTAGTCACACTAATATTATAAAGGCGAAAGTTTGTATGTGTGTTTGTGTGTATGTTTGTTACTCATTCACGCTCAAACGGCTGAATGGATTTGGATGAAATTCGGTAACAAGATAGCTTATACACTGAATTAACATATAGGCTACATTTTATTCCGGAAAATTGAAATGTCCCCGTGGGATGAGCAAATAATTAAAATCCTTTTTATCCACGGATGAAACCGCGGGGCGCAACTAGTTAGTTATAAATTCCACTGAATAACTGCTAATTATTGATTTAAAAAAATCGCAAACTAATACAAACAAATACACAGATTTAAAAAAATCCTTTTTCAAGTCGGCTTACTCAACTGAGTTGTTTAATTCTGCCAAAAGGTTCTAAAGCCAAAAGATAAACTTAAATTTCATTCAACGATTCAAGTAGTCAAAACTTTCTTACCAACACAGAATATCCATCTGTACAATTAAGTCCGTATTCACCGGGACTGAAAGAGACAGCAGCTTCATTACGCCACAAGTTAACCCATAGGAAAGAGTAGGACGGATAGCTGTCACCCTTCATTGGCAGATGTGGTTTCACCCAAAGAGTTATTGAGTTAGGTAACTGTAAGGGAAAATAAGTTTTGAAAGTTATCGCGTAAGACTGAAGTTTGTTTGAAGTTGTTTGTGGTAGGTAGGTATTCTGGTCGGTCATGGAATCGTCAGATAAAGTTTCGGATTATTATCCAATAATTAAACTGGAAGATAAAAATGTATTATTAGCTAGCATCGCGTTTCGAATTCTACTTATAAATAAAGAATAATTAGTTTATTAAACACTCACTTGCGAGTTTTTGCGGGAAAACGAAAAAGAACGCGTCACCGCATTATATTATTTTCCAAAACTTGTTATTTTCAGTGTTAGTGCATAAAATTGGTGGCATTTTATTCGTTAAGTGCTGGATTACAGGCATGAGTGTGGGAAAGTAGTATAATGATGGTGACGTTTCTTTTCGTGTTGTTTCCATAACTCCATTCTGGTAAAGTTACCACCACTTTACTAGGAGTATGACTTGACTTGATGACTTGGACTGTGACTTGATTTAACATATATATAATATTAATTAACTTGAGAAATTATCAAATACTTGACACTGGCTAAATACAAAAAAGTGTGGAGCCAAAAAAATAGAACTCACAAAAAAAGAAGAATATTTCATACAACTATATAGAAACACCTTGCATGCTGTCATATACTTATTTGTACCTTAGATCACATAAAAAGAAAAATAGTTGATGACGCGTACTATACCGCACTAAAACAGTATACCTTATCACAGCTTACTGCTGTAGTGTACAGTTCTTGATTGCGAATGGATGAATTGAATGAATGAGCTTGGAGCAACCAAGCGGGAAGCGAGATTTCATTAGCGAATTTCGAAAGTTCAATAAGACGCGGATTAATTAGTAGGTAGGAAGTATAGTAGAAATTGTCATAATACAGATTAAATAATTTTCAGATCTGTTAATAACACTGACAGCAAATGCCAGCCATATTTGGCCGTTTAACATCCCTTCCAGACATTTTTAATAACAGTTTCAAAGTAATACAAACGCAAGTTGGTTAAACAACTCATTAATTTTTATATAACTTAATTTTATATCACTCTTTACACCTCTATCACTCCAATAATTCTTTCATCGAAAGGTTGACTGGAAGAGATGGATTTTTGCGATAAGTCCGCCCATCTGTCGCTTTAAGTTTCATCATATGTATCTGTTTTTATGTCTGGTGTAAAATGAATAATTGTATTGTATTGTTAGAAGATAACTCGTGATTTACTCACAGGATAAATATTACCATAGTAAGGTAAAACCGACCCTCTTTTAAAACTACTTTAAACTGTACAAAAGTCGCTAGATCCAATTACTTACTCTAGTAACTTAGGACTTAAATAAATTGCACTATTTTACGAGGGAAGTGTTTTGCAGCAACGGGGACTTATTTATATGGACGCGAACAAAACGAGCAATGTATTTGCTTTAAAGACAAGGTTACTATTCAAAATGAGCTAAGAAATAATAATTTTCCTATGTCAAAAAACAACAATTGTTGAGCAGGCTCATAGCTTGGAGGCTCTTCTTTAGACCAGTTTTAATCTTACCGGGTCGTATGAATACATAATATATCTGCGGCGGGTTCGATTCCCGCGTCAGGACAAGTATTTGTGCACAGAAAAAGCGCAAATACTTGTTCTGAGTCTGGGTATTGTGGGACCATGGTCCTCGTAGTTCCTGGATCATAGACACAGGGAATCCTAGTTAGGGTCCAGGATCTATGTATGAGATCGTTGGGCGTTATTATTATTATATCAAATGCGTTTTAGAGTAGAATAAATTTTAGGTCGAGTGTGTCTCAGAGTCATCCTTGCAACTTTCAATGACTTTTCAAGTTATGCGCGAAATTTTGAACTATTACAACGGTAAAGGAAAACATTTTAGGGAACCCATGTTGAAGAATCATAAAATTAGAGAACACGTTGACAGCCTGTGGTGTGGTGGTGGAGCAGGTCGGCTCATAACCCGGAGGCGGCGGGTTCGATTCCCTGGATAGTACAAGTATTTATGCATAGGAAAAAGCACAAATACTTGTTCTGTGTCTGGGTGTGGTGGGTGCATAGACCTGTAGTTTCTAGGTCCCTAGATACAGGGTCCCTAGTTAGGGTCCAGGATCTATGTATGTGATCGTTGGAAGTTGTTATTAATATCTAAATAAAAAATAAATTATCAAGAGCATGCCGAACCATGCTTAAGGTTTCTTAGGTCCGTATTACAGAACGATGCTCAGCCATCGATCGGTGCTCAAGCAGAGATTCATAAAGTGATCAATTTGTGAATGAAATTTCTGCTTGAGCACCGATCGATGACTGAGCATCGTTCTATAATACGGACCTTAGAAGCACAAATATTAATAGCAAATTTACCGCATAAGGCTTAGCCATGATTCCCTTTAGATCTTGCGCCACCGCAATAAGGTCCAAATTCAACAGCAGCTGTTTCTCGTCCGGAGTAATGTGTCGCATATCGCAGCTGAGTAGTAAAGGCGCCGATAGCATCGCATACACTGACAGTTGCACGCGACTCTGTCCTATAGTCAGCGAGTTTGTTCCAAATATTAACTGGAAGGATGGAAAACTAAAATTTAGAACAGTGCAGTGCCTTTGTACCAAATATTAACTGGAAGGATGGAAAACATAAATTTAGAACAGTGCAGTGACTTCGTTCCGAATATCAACCGGAAGGATGGAAAACGTACCTAAATTTAGAACAGTGCAGTGAGTTTGTTCCAAATATTAACTAGAAGGATGGAAAACTTAAATTTGAACAGTGCAGTGAGTTTGCTCCAAATATTAACTGGAAGGATGGAAAACTTAAATTTAAAACAGTGCAGTGACTTTTTTTGACTGACCTTTGCTGCGTCACCGGGGGGGAAAGCAGGCGTTTAAATTTTGATATTTTGATTTACCTGTACACTGAAGCCCAAAACTCTAATCCACAGACTTCCAATACAAAGGTCGTCTGTAAGAGATTGATCTAAGCGATAAGAGCGCATATTGTACTAGTATTAGTTATTTATATGTTTTACTAAAAACTACCAAAATTTAGAGAGACGTTTTAGCTATTTTTTCGGAACTTTGAATGATAGATTATTTTGCATTTAAGATACAAATCGATACCATAAAAATGTATTTAACTTTTTTACTAATTATTTATTTTATGGTTTTGTTAATCGTAGTGTACATATGTTTTGGGATGTAACTTAGCTCCAAATGCAAGTAATTTTTTGTTCTTGTTATGGTTATATTGTTTTGTGTGCCAATTAAAAAAACCTCTATACTTATGTATAAAAATTAATCTCTATTTCCCTTGGTCATCGCATCACGCAAGAATGGATGGAGGATTTTCGCAAATTCTTTTTTTGTTGGGTTTATTATTGTCTGGAGAAGGTTCTTATGAAAGAAAAAACTAAGAAAGGTTTGCGTTTGAATACATCTCACCTGATGGTGGAGGACGCTTACCCAGAAATAATCTATTTACTCTTGACTTAGACACCCAAGTTGTATGTGGATGGAAACACCGACGACGGGAGCGAGTTCCATTCCCTAGCCGTACGCACAATAAAAGAATCTGCAAAGCGTTTCGTACGAACAAAAGGTAAATCAACAACGTACAAAGGGATGCTTGGAGACAGTGGGATAAGGCTGTGAAGCTACAACAAAGTGTACAATAAAGTGTTGATCTTTGGTATAACTCTGTCCTCGTCGTGAGGTCCTGTAGTGGAATGGAGACGGTGGGATAAGGCTGTGAAGCTACAACAAAGTGTACAATAAAGTGTTGATCTTTGGTATAACTCTGTCCTCGCCGTGAGGTCCTGTAGTGGAATGGAGACGGTGGGATAAGGCTGTGAAGCTACAACAAAGTGTACAATAAAGTGTTGATCTTTGGTATAACTCTGTCCTCGTCGTGAGGTCCTGTAGTGGAATGGAGACGGTGGGATAAGGCTGTGAAGCTACAACAAAGTGTACAATAAAGTGTTGATCTTTGGTATAACTCTGTCCTCGTCGTGAGGTCCTGTAGTGGAATGGAGACGGTGGGATAAGGCTGTGAAGCTACAACAAAGTGTACAATAAAGTGTTGATCTTTGGTATAACTCTGTCCTCGTCGTGAGGTCCTGTAGTGGAATGGAGACGGTGGGATAAGGCTGTGAAGCTACAACAAAGTGTACAATAAAGTGTTGATCTTTGGTATAACTCTGTCCTCGTCGTGAGGTCCTGTAGTGGAATGGAGACGGTGGGATAAGGCTGTGAAGCTACAACAAAGTGTACAATAAAGTGTTGATCTTTGGTATAACTCTGTCCTCGTCGTGAGGTCCTGTAGTGGAATGGAGACGGTGGGATAAGGCTGTGAAGCTACAACAAAGTGTACAATAAAGTGTTGATCTTTGGTATAACTCTGTCCTCGTCGTGAGGTCCTGTAGTGGAATGGAGACGGTGGGATAAGGCTGTGAAGCTACAACAAAGTGTACAATAAAGTGTTGATCTTTGGTATAACTCTGTCCTCGTCGTGAGGTCCTGTAGTGGAATGGAGACGGTGGGATAAGGCTGTGAAGCTACAACAAAGTGTACAATAAAGTGTTGATCTTTGGTATAACTCTGTCCTCGTCGTGAGGTCCTGTAGTGGAATGGAGACGGTGGGATAAGGCTGTGAAGCTACAACAAAGTGTACAATAAAGTGTTGATCTTTGGTATAACTCTGTCCTCGTCGTGAGGTCCTGTAGTGGAATGGAGACGGTGGGATAAGGCTGTGAAGCTACAACAAAGTGTACAATAAAGTGTTGATCTTTGGTATAACTCTGTCCTCGTCGTGAGGTCCTGTAGTGGAATGGAGACGGTGGGATAAGGCTGTGAAGCTACAACAAAGTGTACAATAAAGTGTTGATCTTTGGTATAACTCTGTCCTCGTCGTAAGGTCCTGTAGTGGAATGGAGACGGTGGGATAAGGCTGTGAAGCTACAACAAAGTGTACAATAAAGTGTTGATCTTTGGTATAACTCTGTCCTCGTCGTGAGGTCCTGTAGTGGAATGGAGACGGTGGGATAAGGCTGTGAAGCTACAACAAAGTGTACAATAAAGTGTTGATCTTTGGTATAACTCTGTCCTCGTCGTGAGGTCCTGTAGTGGAATGGAGACGGTGGGATAAGGCTGTGAAGCTACAACAAAGTGTACAATAAAGTGTTGATCTTTGGTATAACTCTGTCCTCGTCGTGAGGTCCTGTAGTGGAATGGAGACGGTGGGATAAGGCTGTGAAGCTACAACAAAGTGTACAATAAAGTGTTGATCTTTGGTATAACTCTGTCCTCGTCGTGAGGTCCTGTAGTGGAATGGAGACGGTGGGATAAGGCTGTGAAGCTACAACAAAGTGTACAATAAAGTGTTGATCTTTGGTATAACTCTGTCCTCGTCGTGAGGTCCTGTAGTGGAATGGAGACGGTGGGATAAGGCTGTGAAGCTACAACAAAGTGTACAATAAAGTGTTGATCTTTGGTATAACTCTGTCCTCGCCGTAAGGTCCTGTAGTGGAATGGAGACGGTGGGATAAGGCTGTGAAGCTATAACAAGGTGAAAAAATCAAGTGTTGATCTTTCTATCTGCTCCTGTTATGGTACAAAAGTCTTACCATATCAGGGTCGTTCCATTGCCCGGGTTTGTGATACGGTTCCAGTATAGGGTACATGTGCTCGTAATGGCGGACGATTCCACGAACAGCTGTCCAATTTGTGTACACGTCGTGATAGTTGCGCCACAAGTTGCAGGTCTTCGCCACTGCGGCGTAGTTTGGCTGGAAGACATCGGTTTAAAGACTTTAGACTTATGAAAATCGATGTATCATCTCTCGAGTCTCGACCAATCAACGATCAAGCAGATCACGTCATAAAACTTGTTGCGTTTTCATTGGTCATTGTTTTTTATTTATTTACTTAGGTAATCCAACAGCGCGAATAATACAATATACAATAACAAATTTGCAAACTTATAATTCCTTTTAGAGTTTTAACTGACTTAAATCCCAATGAGAACATCATCAGTCTTCGCCACTGCAGTGCAATTTTAAAGACTTATGAAAATCGATCTCTCTAGAAAGTTTTAGCCCAATCAACGATCACGCGGATTACGTCATAAACCTTTTGTTGCGGCTTCATTCAAAATTCAAATTCAACTTTTTTTATTCAACATACAATAGACATATTATAAGTTACAACCCTGCGCTCTGCTTTTGTATAAACTGTGTTGTAGGGGGCAGAGCCTTCCCTTATAGTGCTAATAATTTCAATACAATATGGTCATTGTTTTTATTTATTTATTTAGTTACCTAAATCGGTTTAAAGACTTTAGACTTATGAAAATCGATGTAATATATCATCTCTCCAGTCTCGACCAATTAACGATCAAGCGGATCACGTCATAAAACTTTTGTTGCGTTTTCATTGGTCATTGTTTTTTATTTATTTATTTAGGTAATCCAACAGCGTGAATAATACAATATGAAGTAACAAATTTAAAAACTTGTAATACTTTCTATAAAAGGGTTTTAATCGACTTCAATCCTAATGAGAAAATCATCAATATAGTTGAAAAAATTATAATAAATAGTGTAAAAATAGTAAAGACCGCAGCGAACCTTGATTGTCTTTATCGATCGGTTAAGAACGTAGATAGAGAAGAACATACTCTAAAGGCAGTTTTACACAGGGTCAGTAACTGTCGTCAGTGTTGGCGCCGTCACCGTTCCACCATCGGACAACCAGATGTACGAAAAAGCGCCACCGGTTAATATCCCACATGTGCGAACAAAGAGATTTGGCGCGACATTTATCATGCAATCAGCCAAAGAGTGGAACGCTTTACCGGCATACGTATTTCCCGAAAACTACAACCTTGGAGTGTGAACAAATCGAGAGTGAACAGGTATCGTCTAAGCAAGCGTGTTACATCCTAAACTGCATCGTCACTTACCATCAGGTGCGATTGTGGTCAAACGCGAGCCTATTAAACAACAAATTAAAAAAAAAACTGAGTTGTGCTATTTAGACGAGGATATTTCTTTCGATGTACACACGTTTGTAAAGTCAGTGCGGAAAAATGAATTCTCCAAAACAGAAAAAAATTAAACTAAATAATTTGTTGAGAAAATTTACGTTTGTAAAGATATTTTTTTTTTACTTCAAACTTGTCTAGCATTTGACCACGCTCTCACCTGATGGGAAGTGACGATGTGATCGAAGGTGTAGCATGCTAGCCAAGTAAATACCTATTCACTCTTCTCTTGAACACGCCCGGGTCATATTTCGCCGGAAACACAGACGCTGGCAGGGCATTCCATTCTTTAGCCGTTCTAATTAAGAACGTGGAATCAAATCGCTTGGTACGAATAGGTGGTATTTCGACCACGAAAGGATGGCGCTTAGCCAAGCGTCTAGTAGGCCGGTAATGGAATGGGGATGGGAGAATGAGATCATGCAGTTCTTGTGCGCATTCACCATAGCAAGAAGTAACTGGTATGTTAAAAGAAAAATTATCCAAACAGAAAAGAATTTTAGTGAGAAAATGGATAGATGACAGAGATAAAAATAGAGGTTCTGCTATGTTGCTAAACCAGTTGAGAATTGAAGATCCTCGGTGGCAGCGACTGACCAGCGACTGATTCGACACTTCACACGGCGTCAGTTGCGCTGGCGCGGGTGGCGAGGGGAGCGGACTGACGCCGAAAATATGAAGCGGGAATATTGAAGTCAGTGCTGACGCGACAGTACTGTACTGACTTGAAATCAATTTATAAGATGGCAGTGCTGACTCGGCAGTCGACTGACGTTAGTTACTGACCCTGTGTAAAACTGCCTTATGTTTAAGAAAGTCAGTCGAGCTTTGCTATGAGCGCTGCACTACTATTGATTAATATAAACAAAGTGTACCTACCTCCTTTTTGATAATGAATTCGATATAGTACGGCCAACTGCAAGAATAGACCATCGGTCGACCTGTGTCATTCAGTTTTTTACCCAGGTCTATGTATGCTGTAATAAAAATACCGAACTTTGAATTACTTTACTATTTTCTATTTCTCTTGTAGGCCTAAGTGATCAGACGAAGGATGCATCCCGTCGCTATTTTGATGCGGCACCCCATCACTCCAACCCTCTAGTAGTCCAAGTCGAACTAATTTACAGACACGGCAGACTCGTCACTCCGTCGTCGCCGCTTGAGACACGTCTTGAGCGACCCAGATGATCCTGCAGCCGTAGTATCGGCTGGATTCAATATTGAATAATAATAATAACTAGGATACAGGGGATCTTAGTCGACGACGAGGAGCATGTGGCACTATGGTCCCACAAAAACCAGACACAGAACACGTAGGGTAAACCATCTAATAACTGGCCACTTTAATGCACTGGCCAGTTCGTTTTAGTATGTGCTAGTTTCCATACGGTAAAAATTGTGAACTACTATGAAAACTTATAGATAAGGTAATGTTAAACCATGATCACAGGTGGCGTTACGTGAATGTAAGTCTTATTTCATGCAAATGTAGTAAATAGTAGCCAATAACTAATAGCGGCCAGTTACACCAAGTTTTAGCCTATTTGCACTTTTTTTGTGTACAAATATTTGCCCTGTCACGGGATTCAAATGATTAAGTAGGTATGATTACCGGTATTAAGCAAATCTTCGCCAGTAAAGCATCCATCTACCTTCAAATAATCCACTCCCCAACTGGCAAAAGTGTCTGCATCGGTTTTAAAATGATCCAACGAGCCTGGGTATTGCATGCATGTGACATGTGCAATGTTAGTGTACATGCCAAACTTGAGACCACGGTTATGGAGCTGGAAAATTTAACTTCACTTCACTTCACTAGCTCGTCATATTATTCAATAAAATAAAAAATAAAACCTTCTGTGTTTGACACTTTTTAAACTTTCGCGACTTGAACTCATATAGTAAAGATAAAAATGATCTATACGCGTACAAAAAAAAAATTTACAAGACCAAATAATAATAATAATAATAATATGTGTGGACATCTCACACAACGCCATATAGCCCCAAACTAAGCAAAGCTTGTGCTATGGGAACCAGATAACTGATACAATACTTAGATACTTTTTGTTTGTAAATACATACTTACATAGAATACAATATGACACCCAGACACAGAACAAACACCTATGTTCATCACACAAATGTTTGTCCTGAGTGGCAATCGAACCCACAACCCACAGTTCAGAAGGCAGGGCTACTACCAACTGAGCTGTCGGGCCAGTCAAATACCGAATGCGGGTAGTTGGAGACGACGCCCGTTCTACACGATGCTGATACTCCAGTCCCCTCGTGACCGCGGCCAATGTAACTTATCGAAACGTCGAGGTTATTCAAAATTATGTTTTGATCATTTCTGTACGCGAATAGACCCGTTTTATCTTCTGTGTGTGCAGTTCATGATTTTCACAAGATAGCAAGCAGTCATCGTCACATTTGCAACATCAAAAAAGTTATGTACTTCTTGCTTTATTGATATTGTAAATAGAACTGTTAAAATAGTTTAAAATTTTGCACTACAGAAATGACACCATTATAATTTTAAAGTGTTACAAATCTAGGTGAGCACGGAACTAGATTGCAATGAATTGAAACAGTTATTAGTATGTTTGAAAGTTTCAATAATAATAATAATAACGCCCAACAATCACATACATAGAACCTGAACTACGAGGACCATGGGGGACCATGTCCCATGTCCACAACACCCAGACTCAGAACAAGTATTTGCGCTTTTTATTTCTGTCCACAAATACTTGTCCTGTCGCGGGAATCGAACCCGCCGCCTCCGGGTTATGAGCTGACCTGCTCAACCACCATACCACAGAGGCTGCATGTTCAATATGTAGTTTATGTGCATAGTTACTATGGAAGTTTACAAATTAGGAATGAAATTTCTGCCGCATTGCAATCAAAATTCCATGATCACTCTACTGGTGTAACAAAATAGCCATTGTAATTATGAAAAATACCAAAACAATGTTTATCCAATCAATTTCAAAGCTGATAAGGCTTTTTCAATTTAAACTTCCAATGAACAACTTAGTATAAAATCTCCTATACTAGTAAAGAATTTAAAAAACAAAGAAATATCATGAATATAAAAATAATTTGTCAAAAAATGTATTGATTAATTCTGCTGCTCATTCCGTGGATATTCCCTCAGCCAATTCTTAAAACACGAAGAGATGGGCTGGTCCCATTGTGCCATAAATGTATCCAAACTTAAAATAAACGCTAAAAAGTTACAATAAAGTTGAATGTTGCACAAATTACTTACATATTTACTGATATAACCCATTCCATTAGGAAACCTTCTCCTGTCTGCGACCAGCCGGCCATGTTTATCTCTGTATTTCTCTGACCAACAGTCATCTATTATGATGTATTCATAACCTGCTTCTTGGTAACCTTCGGAGGAGAATGTGTCAGCCACGGAAAGTATTAGAGACTCGCTGAAGAGTATAAAAATACTGAGTAATTTTTAAGACATTAACAAATTTTCGAGATGCTATGTTGCTTGGTTTATTAACTAAGCTGCCTGCTAAAAGTGGTAATTGTGGCCCCCCCCCCCCCCCCCTAAAATCGGATCCCCAAAGTGACGTTTTTAAAGGGGGGCCTGTATTCAGGAGAGGTATATGATAATATGATATATAAGATAATATGGTGGGAACATTGTCACTTTTTAACCCATTGGATGCCTTGATGAACAATTAAATAGTGAATGTCATATGAATTACATTCCTTAAGCTAACCAAGAATTACACAAGACAATAAGTTCAATAACATATTAAGTTCTTAAGATTCAACAGAATCTCACATACCAAGTTAAAAAGAAAAATATGTAAATAATCCAAAACTTTGTACAACTGCTAAACATCGGTATTCCCTTGACATAACCAGGCATAACAAAATAAATAGATCTACTAAAAGGTATATCTGTTGTCGCCACAGCTATTGCTATAGATTGACTCTGTATGTTGGTATTTAATTACATGATACACATAGTTTTGATAAAAAGCCTGCAACACCAGTGTTCAATGAAGGATAAACTCACTTCAAACACTTCTCTGGATCCTTTTCACAATCAGCCCCACACATATAATAACCCCATGACATCCATCCCATAGGAGGAGAGAGAGCCAACCCATTATCCAAAACGAGCACTTTGTTCACGATAAATAATAAATATACCAACACAATACTTAGGTAAGCCATAGCCAACAAAGTATTTTACATCACAACAGAAATACAATACGAAGCTGAATTAAATACCTATACAAAATCAATAGTATCCGATAACAACATATATTGTAACAAAAATAAATGTTTGTGAGTAGGTAATAATTTAAAACTTTTACACAAATTGGTTCACTAAAGGGGCAGCTTAAATCAACTGAATATATCTCACAATCAAAGCGGTTCGCCAACTCAAGAAATAGGTACTTATATTCTCTTTGCTAAAGACAATACAATTCAATCCTACATAGATGCGCTAGTGCTATGCTGCTATATAATAGGGCGAATGTGCAAAATTGCAAATATCTTAAATTCTTTAAAAATTAAAACTCTGATTCAAAACACAGCAAATTATTATTTTACTACTATTCACTTTACTTCTACTGCAATAATTAAACTGTTTGATTTGTTCCGTAAAATAAAAAAATATTAAAATCAATTTAAGACAAATTTCTGTGCGTTTGAGAAAAAGATTGTTTAAAAATTGTGGAATCTTTCGAGCGATTGGAATATATGCAAATGCAAATTCAGTTCAAAATCCAGTGATGCCAGCCCTTACATAATTTTCCCCCAAAAAAGTTTTAAATTCCAAAAAACCTCCTAAAACTTTCACATGCACGATCACAATCGTGTTTGTTGATACAACGATAAACTATAGATACTATAGATAGTATCGATGTTAATGATGCAACACCATCAATGTGATTGATAGTATTAACAATATTGACGGTTAATAGTAACGGTTTCAATTTAACACTACCGTAAAAAATGGTTATTTTATTATCGTTGAAATTATCGATATTATTCACAAATCATCATTAATCACTATTGACAGTATGCTTAAGATTGGTGCGCGTAAATACTAGCGATAGGGTTATATTAAAATATATTTTATAGGTTCACCATCGATAGTTATGCAAAAACAGCTTGAAACGACGAAGCAAGCGAATGAATGAATTGAATCAATAAACATAATGAATGAACGACGTTATAACGAAATTACGATTACGTTACTGCTGGGAATAAAAATTGAATGGGAATGAAAATAAGTTGGCAGGTTAAAAAAGCATGTGTCTTCAAAGCATGATAACAATGCATTCTCCAGTGTTTTATCTAAGCTTTGTAGCAAGTAGTGATCAATAATAATACAAACGCTTAACTAGAGGATAGTGATGTGAATTGTGTTTGTGGTTTAAATATTGAAGTACTCAAAAAAACCTGCGCAAGAATTCCCCCAAGTTTATATTTCCGCCAAAATCCCCCCAAATAACATTTCCCGCAAAACTCTCCTACAAGCAAATAAAACCCTGAATTTGCAGGGAATACTCCCCATCGGGCACCACTAAAAGCATCCACTGACGGAGAAAACAAGCTTTCAAATTTGTTATTTGACACTGACATTTCTAACGTCACTGTCGTTTTGCTGTCACTTTGAAGTTTTTTTTGGTTGGTTATTTTGGCTCCACATTTTTGTGTATTTAACCAGTGTCAAGTAATTGATAATTTCTCATGTTAATGATATTTCACGCAGATATGTGTCAAATCATAGTCGAAGTTATCAAGTCAAGTCATAGTCTAGTCATACTTTAAAATAATAATAATAATATAATAATAATAAGTTTTATTGGGTATTTCTTAGAGCTAATTACATAACAATATCGTTACAAAAACAAAAGCATGCAATTTAAAAGAAATTGAATAAACAAGCAAAATTAAACTAAAATTATAGATCATACACCAACATCCAGTCCAGAACATCTGTTTCCTGGATGTTAGTGTAGTACAATATTAAAGTTGGGTTTGTTTGTTTGTAGGTTTATATAGTTATATAATATAATTAAGTAGGTTTGTTGAACACCTGGACTAGAAAAGTCTGTATCCCAGGTGCCAACGTCTTCCTGCAAGTATACAATTGTTTTATTTATTTATTTATTTTTTTGTTTGACACTCAGTGTACAAAATACAATGTAATATTGAATAAGCACATTGCTATCCTGCCGACAACGGATGACTAAAGTCAGGGTTGAAAAAGAAATGACATAATTATATTAATTATGCTCAGTATATTATGGTAAATGGGAGTTATATAGTGAATTGGAAGAAATTTATCGAAATAGTGTGTAGGATTTTAAATGTGTAAATGGATGAGTGTCATGTCTACAGAAAAAAAAAATACTTGAGGATCAATAAACACTGCCTAGAACGACTTAAACAACCATATCTATAATTATTGTAGTGCCTCGATTGTCATTATAAATTTAATAAAAAATACGGTTCAAAGACATATGGTTACACAATACGGTTGTAAATAATCGAAGTAACCTATCTAACTATGAACTAAGTAGTAAGTAAATAAACTATCTAACAGATAACTTTTATTAGTGATTCTGTATGAGTGTAATCCAGTGTCAGTAGCCAAGATTTGACTGTCTTTTTACATTTATTTTTATTTTGCGGGTAAATATTAAGCTGTCTATTAAGTTGTTGGTATAAATGTGGAGCCAAAAAACAAAATTGAGTATGAATAAAACTAGTTCTGTACCTAATCACATAAAATTGGTGGCATTTTATTCATTTATTTCGTTACAGGCATGAATGTGGGAAAGTTGTATAATGATGGTGAAACGTTTCTTTTCGTGTTGTTTCCAAAACTCCATAGAAGCTTCTGGTAAAGTGGCCACCACTTTACTAGGAGTATGACTTGACTAGACTAGACTATGACTTGACTTGATGACTTGGACTGTGACTTGACTTGACACATACAACATACATATTATGTTACAACATACTTACATAGTATGTAATGCTCTGAAGAACTGTTTAACTTAGTACCTGCGTCGCGGTTTTATAATCGCACAGCTCGTCACCGTGAGAAAGCTCATCCACACCTTGTAGACCCGTGGAAATCTCGCACAGTCCGTTTTTCGAGATCGTTTCTGCCACACACCTGCAAGTTGTGGAATGAGCTACCATCTGAGGTATTCCCGCTGAGCTACAACATGGGGCACTTCAAACGTCCCGACGTTTTAATAGAGTCTTGAAAGGTAGGCAACGCACTGGCAGCGCCCCCGGTGTTGCAGGTGTCTATAGGCGACGGTAACTGCTTACCATCAGGCGGGCCGTATGCTTGTTTGTCTGCCTGTGTTATAAAAAAAAAAGAAAAAAAATGTATAATAAAAATTAACTTGAAAAATTAATTACTTGATACTGGCTAAATACACAAAAGTGTGGAGCCAAAACCAAAACAAAAAAAAACGACGAGGTCTACCTAATATTAAGTGTTATTTTCCCTTGTCCACAGAAGTGTGTCGCGTATGGTTGAGCATGGGCGATGGCATGGCGTAGTGTTATGATGGGTGCGGGGCGGACCGCGCTGGCCGCGCCGCTCACCGCGCTGCTCGCCGCGTTGCTCGTCGCTGCTGAAACGCACGACCCGACGCTCGACCCTGCGCAGTTTGAGGCTGCTTTCCAAGGTATGATGTTCAGAGCTAATATGGCTATCTCACCACTCACATTTATCATATGTATATCACTGTATGGTTAGCAGGATCTTAAACACCAATACAATCTGTTTTTTTGTTTTTCATTTGGCTCCACACTTTTGTGTATTTAGCCAGTATCAAGTATTTGATAATTTCTCAAGTTAATGAATGGATACAATACAATACAAAAATTCTTTATTGTACAGAAGAAAAAACAGTTACAGTTGATAAAACTTAAAGCTATAGTACAATGGGCGGACTTATCGCTAAAAGCGATCTCTTCCTGTCAACCTTTGGATGGAAAGAGATGTTAGAGAGATAGAGGTCGGTGGTGTAAACGAATTGAGTAAAATTGACAACAATCAAATTTATAAAAAATAAAATAAAATAAATAATATAGATACGTAACATATAACGTATAACGTATAATAAATAATCAATAAATTAAATATAACTGATTCATATAATCAATAAGTAATAATAATTACAGTGTCAAGTCAAGTCACAGTCCAAGTCATCAAGTCAAGTCATAGTCTAGTCTAGTCAAGTCATACTCCTAGTAAAGTGGTTGCAACTTTACCAGAAGCTTCTATGTAGTTTTGGAAACAACACGGAAACCATTAAGAACAGTCTCCAATAAAAAGATGAAAATTGAAAATCCACTGGCTCTCACGGCCTCATACAACCTTTTGGTTTTGTAGTGCTCCGCCAGGAGTAATAGTATTGTGTGGTAGTGTTTGCTGAAAAGGTGACATGGCGGGCTGTAATTGGCTGGCAATTTTTTTTTTGTAGTAGAACTCGCTTGCTTTGGGGAGTATACCGGCCGATAGATGGAGCCTAAACTAAGGAAGTTTTACTTCAGTAGTGTGGTTTAAAGCACACTCGGTTTTTTTTAACTTATCAAGTATAGGTTATAGCATAGATACTTACCTATAGGTCATCAATGTGGAGAATTAAATTTAAGCAAGTTTCTAAGAATTTGGACTGACACTAACAAATTATTAAAACAAATCAAATCACGAGTTTTTGGCGGGAAAACGAAAAGATCGAGTCACCGCATTGTATTATTATCCAAAACTTGTGTTATTTTCAGTGTTAGTGCATAAAATTGGTCGCATTTTATTCGTTACATGCTGGATTACAGGCATGTGCGTGGGAAAGTGGTATAATGATGGTGAAACGTTTCTTTTCGTGTTGTTTCCAAAACTCCATGGAAGCTTCTGGTAAAGTTGCTACCACTTTACTAGGAAATTATATTTTATGTTGCAGAATGAATAAGTTATTCTAAATAATAGGTAATAGAGAGAGGTTATCACATAAAAAAGGTTAAACTCTGATATAAACATTAACCATGAAACTCCTTAAGGTCTTTCTACACTACTGAAAATGAACCTTACACCCAAAAAATGTTACTAAGACCGTACCATATAGATTGATCTGACAGAGAAAGACGCACATAGCTTTTTGCTTATCAGATTAAAATCTGTATCCCATCTCTTTCACAGCCTATAAAGACTGCTAAAGTGCTATATAAATTACCGAAGTCATTTCGCCAGAGAGGTAGGCATGATGTAGGTAATAAACCGTTCTTGTATGGCTAATAAAAGTTATAAAAGTGCGATTCGAGAAGCGGGACATCCGACAAACATTTACTTGGTTTTACGACTTATCGAAGCGCTCAGAGCAAACGTGGATTTTTTGTCATGAAGAATACTAGGTGGTAGGACTTTTCTGCAAAGTTCGTCTAGGTAGGTACCACCACTTTGCCAGTTATTCTCCCGCCAAGCAGTAGTGTGAAAGCACTACTGTGTTCGGTTTGAAGGACACTGTAGCTAGTGAAATTACTGGGCAAATGAGACTTAATGATCTGATCTCACAGTCGAGTAATCTTATTATCAGACGGTGCTGATGTCTCAGTATGATGTGCGCATTGCAGTGTAACGCGAAACTTTATATTTTGGAGTTCCAAATGACACTGTTCTGTTATGGGCAGCCGTGTCGCTTAACATCAGGTGAACGACTAGCTCGTCACGTCATTCAATAAGATTTAAAAAAAAATATCGGACTCGAAAACGGTCTAGGAAATTCTCAAGAATTTTTTAATGCTTACAAATCTTGGTAATTAAACCGATCGTGGGTATATGCCTAGAAGGTGAGTCGAACCACAATAAATAGCTAAAAATGTGTATATGACGTCATATTATGACACCTATGAATCATAAGAACACTTTCGTTTTGACTAATTTTTCACCGTGACTGTGTTTCTTGTCCATGTCCCCATGACAGCATCTGTGGTGTGGTGGTTGGGCAGGTCAGCTCATAACCCGGAGGCGGTGGGTTCGATTTCCGCGGCATGAGTATTTGTGCACAGTGGGAAATACACAGGGAATCCTAGTTTGGGTCCAGGATCTATCATGTGATCGTTGGGCGTTATTATTATAATATTGTAATCGTACCAATAAATATTTCTGTGGCTCTATTTTACTATAGTTAGTAGTTAAGTACTTACATAAAGTAATTTCCCAACGAACATAGCCAAATGAATGATAGTATTTATTCAATTAAAACTCAAGAATGATCCGGCGGGGGAACGCGAAAAAGATTGCGTCACCGCATCGTATTATTTTCCAAAACTTGTATTATTTTCAGTGTTAGTGCATACAATTGGTGGCATTCTATTCGTTAAGTGCTGTATTACAGGCGTGAGTGTGGGAAAATGGTATAATGATGGTGAAACGTTTCTTTTCGTGTTGTTTCCAAAACTCCATAGAAGCTTCAAGTAAAGTTGCCACCACTTTACTAGAAGTATGACTTTGACTAGACTATGACTTGACTTGATGACTGCGACTTGACACATATTTGCGTGAAATATCATTAACTTGATAAATTATCAATTACTTGCCACTGGCTAAATACCCGGAGGTGTGGAGCCAAAACATAAAAAAATGATCCGGCATTCAGGAATACGTTGCTTTTAGAAATATAATAATAATAATATATTGCATCACTAAACTTGCCGGAGTCTGGTTTAAAATGGAAATGTTGCTTTAGCTTTTAGTCAGAAGGCTTTCAGAATATTGACGAAGCTCTTCGGTTTGCTTTAGTTCGTTGCACAGTGTACTCTGGAGACCAAATTATATTGGCCATGAGTAGCTACATATTATAAGCCGCTTAACTATCTATCACTTAAGTTACATAAAAATACAAATAAAACGGCCTTATTGCGTATAGAGATCTCTATGGCTTGTAGCTTTGGGGTACAGCCGGGAATGTGTCTTTCAGAGGTCAAGGTCAAGCATATCAAAACAGTCAGATCCCCATCTCCAATCAACCGCACCCAAATCTCTCTTTTAAGCCCGTATTAAGTATAGATTTACGCTCAGTTGTCGATTAATGCTTAAATAGAGATTCCATTCACTATAGGATCGTTTATAATTCTGTATTCAGTTCTTAATTCTGTATGGGTGTAATGCGGTACTTAGAAGCCTTAGCGTCTTCTTTTTGTATATTATCTAGATTAAATAATCCCGGCCGGTGACGCCCCCACGCGGTGACGCTGTAAAGGTCGGAAGAGACCAACAGCATCAACACAATAATTAAAAAAAAAAAACAAAAAAGAAACGAGTGTGCTCTTAGACCGCACGACTGATATAAAACTTCTTTAACTCTAAACTGTCTATCGGTCGGTATAACTTTATTTTGCTTTATTTAATGTTAATCTTATCTTGAATCATATGATGATTTAATCTTTGATCATTTTATCGGGAATACCAACATTTACAATAATATAAATTTTAAGTAACTTTTAACTTCGTTATGTTGACAATGGAAATCTGAGTTAACCAACAACTTTCAACTTCCGATCGCCTCGTCACGCATTTACCAGATTACTCTCCAAATCAAGCGTGCCTAAAGAAGTTTTACTCCAAAGACAACCAGTTTTTTTTTTTACTTCAAACTTGTCTATCATTTGACCACGCTCTCACTTGATGGGAAGGGACGATGCGATCGAAGGTGTAGCATGCATAATACAGATGACATAATATTAGGTACTACCTTTATTTATATATTATCACAATTATTGTGGTGTAATAAATTTATCTCACGACAGTAAACGGTTTGATCGGCGTCGTTAAATAGTTTATGACACCGCAATTAGCCCAACTTCAAATCTTATTATCGCCAAGTTTATCCCGGCTTACCTGGCAGATTTATAATATGGTTGTTTGCACTTTACCAGTCCTTGATAAGGTACAATTAATTGGTACGCTACCTACTGGTAGTGGCTGGCATTTGGACTGTCTATAGGTCATCGCGGCCAGTATATAGTCCAAATGTATTTTTTTTGTAGTAGTAGGTAGTTTTTTATAGTAGTTATTAAATCATTGTAGTATTTAGAAAATAAAGGCAATTTTAATATGTAGTATTTTTAATTATGTGAAATTTTAGTGAAACTGAAATGTAATTTAATAAATACATAACACCAAACGATCACATACACAGATCGTGGAACCCAGGAACTTCGAGGACCATGGTCCCACAACACCCAGACTCAGAACAAGTATTTGCGCTTATTTTTTCTGCGCATATATAATAATAAAAATAACGCCCAACGATCACGTACATATACCCTGTACCCTTACTAGGATTCCCTGTGTCTAGGGACCCAGGCACTATGATGACCATGATCCCACAACATCCAGACACAGAACAAGTATTTGCGTTTTTTTTGGTACACAAAAAAACGTAAATACTTGTGCGCTTGTGAATGAGGCTTTTATTTCCGTTGTCAGCCTCTGTGGCGTTGTGAATGTTGTTGCCATTCAGCTCATATAATAGGGGCAGCGGATTCGATTCCCGTGGCAGGATACTTATCCTCTGCCCCTGGAGGAATCGAATCCGCTGCCCCTGGTATATGAGCTGAATGGCTCAACCACAACGCCACAGAGGCTGACAACGAAATAACTGGAAAATAATGATTACATATTTACCTATTGATAAAAATAGAACTTGCATGAAAACTCGCATAGTATTAATAACCATCGCCAAAAGCGTTGGTGCACACGGCAATGGGCAAATGACGGATTTAATTATACATTCAATTTGGCAAGATAATAGGTTCGCCCACAATGGGTGGGAAAATGAGGCTTTTATTTCCATTGTTTGTGTTGGGGTGAAGCGTTCCGGTATTCGGGTATATAGAGCGTTTGTTTATCGGTCGATGTAGCTTTTAACAATTTCATAAATTTCATGCCCATTTCAATGTGCTTATAGCAATATAATAATAACGCCCAATTATGACGTACATAGATCCAGGACCCTAACTAGTATTCCCTGTAAATAAGGACCCAGGAACTACGAGTCAAAGTCATAGTCAAAAGATTTTTTTGCTAATAGGCTATTTTTAGCACTTTAAAAAAATTAAATTAAATTAAATTAAATATCATTTAAATTAAATTAAATTTTTAGAACACAAGTCAAAATTATATTAGGTACTTACGAGGACCATGGTCCCACAATACCCAGACACAGAACAGGTATTTGCACTTTTTTTCGATGTATCTTTTCTTCTCGTATCGCGGGAATGGAACCCGCCGCCTCCGGGCTATGAGCCGACCTGCTCAACCACCACGCCACAGAGACTATCAATGAATATAAACGAGTATTACCAAACAATTAAATTTTTTAGTTGTAATTACCTACCTATCAACTAAGGTAGGTAAATTAACAACTATCCACACACCACTATTCTCTTCTAATTGAAAAATTAAGATATTGATATTTTAATCATTTTCTTGCTGATTGTATTAATTAACTCATTAAGGTAAACGATCTTTTCTTGCGGTGGCGGCTTTTCTTATTGTTTAATTTCTATGGATAATGATATACTTAATGATAAATGACATTAAACCCACAAGTAAAGCTAAATCATAATTATTAATTTGAGGGACCAGCACAAACACAAATACACGCACCCTCTCTTTCTCTCATATACACACACCTTCAATTTCTCACACACTTATACACCCTCTCTTTCTCTCTCTCTCACACACACGTACACACACACACCAGAAAGAAAATGCTCCTTCATTCAGAAAGGAAATGTTATAATATTGTCCGGTTCTCTTCCGGATAATTCAATACCCGGATGTAGGTCAGGGATTGATAAATTAGCGTGTTCCAGCAGCTGGTGCCTCGTAGGGTTGCAGATCTGTTAGAAGTAAAGCAAGTATTTTACAATAATTTGATAGAAAAATTTGACCGATGAATTGATGTAAATTAGCTTTAACTTAATCATTGAAAATGATAGCGTGCGGGTATATAATCTGTGGTGTGGGTGGATTTATTTTAAATGTCAAAAACATGTAACCCCTGCATACGGAGTTTTGGCGGGTATACGAAAAAGATCGCGTCGCCGCATTGTATTATTCTCCAAAACTTGTGTTATTTTAAGGGTTAGTGCATAAAGTTGGTGGCATTTTATTCGTTAAGTGCTGGATTACACGCATGAGTGTGTGAAATTGGTATAATGATGGTGAAACGTTTTTTTTCGTGTTGTTTCCAAAACTCCATAGAAGCTTCAAGTAAAGCTGCCACCACTTTACTGGGAGTATGACTTTGACTAGACTATGACTTGACACATATTTGCGTAAATATCATTAACTTGAAAAAATATCAATTACTTGACACTGGCTAAATACACAAAAGTGTGGAGCCTAAACATAAAAAAAAGCTTACCTCGAAATCTTATTTATTATTTTTATTTTAATCTGTGTGTTGAAATCGAAAGATAAAGTCAATACTTTTTGTAATTGAGCCCATTATTTATAATCAGTATTTTCAATGAAGTCTATCCGTCCTTTTGTTCGTTTACGGGGATAGATGGAATCTTTATAATGCAATGTAAAGATGTACTACTTGCCTACCTACTTAAAAAATAAGGAATTATAAACCCTATCCTTTAGTGTGGTCAAATTAAATCACGAGTAACAGCTAAAAGTGAAAAATGACAGAGCACCATCTGCGAAGAGTTGTAAATACGTTTATGTTAGGCGTGGCGTGGATAGGCGACACTTGCGAATTAAGCCTTGCCAAAGCCAAAGACTTGAACACAGACGCAAGGTCGCCTGTCTGTCAGTCTTCTATCGGCTACATTTTGGAGAGTGTGCGCATGCCCTTCATCCCTTTTCCATCATAGAACTACAAAACTTGATTCACATCCTTACGTCGTTAGTGTCCCCAAGTCCGCACCAAGCGTTTTGTTGGGTTATTTATAGTCCGAACGGCTAAGGAATGGAATCCTCTTCCAGCAATAGCGTTTTCTCCTAGGTATAACCTGGGTCTTTTTAAGTCAAGAGTGAATGGTCATCTCATGAGCAAGCGTGTTCCACCTTAGACGACTTCGTCACTTACCATCAGGTGAGTTGTTGTCAAATGCATGCCCATTTTACTGTAAAAAAAGAAAAAAAAGTGTTCCGTACGATAGTATGGCATCGTGATTCCTTAGTTTCAAGCTCTGTGCATCAAATCAAATAATTGTTTTCGGAAAACATGGAAATAATAAAGTAAATAAATATATATAGACATTTCACACAACGCCATCTAGTCCCAAAATAAGCAACGCTTGTACTATGGGGACCAGTTATTTGATAGAATACATACAATAACAAACGTCGATGTTCATCACACAAAATGTTTGTCCTGGGTGAGAATTGAACCCACAACCTACGGTTCAGAAGGTTACTACCAACTGAGCAATCAGAACAGTCAAATATAAGATCTTGCTTAATACAAGAGATTCGAAAACTTAATTGCGACCACAGCCTTAGGAACTTACTGAGAAAGCAGAGATTATCCAGATAATCTAGAGATGCTACGAAGAAGCTGTTGGTCACAGTCAAACGAAACGAAGGCATTCAAGCGAATTGCGACTGAGCTGCGACTATTGAAGTGCCTGCTTACTTTTTTACAGCTATGATAGTATAGTTGGTAGTGCGGTCGACCAGTGATCTGGGAGTCATGGCTTCGAATCCTTCTTGCGATGAACCCTTAGCATGGTATGCCTAGTTATATATTCTACGAAAATATCTCAATTTTTTTTTTATATTATGGAATGACGTGACTAGCTAACCGTTCGCCTGATGCTAAGCAACGCGGCTGCCAATATCAGTTGCAGTGTCACTCGGAATTCTAAAGTATAGAGTTTCGCGTGACACTGCCCTGTGCTGCATTTCCCATTTGTCAGAAGAGTACTGCCATAATTTGAGTTATTGTTCAGCTTTAGAGAATGCAATTCAAAGTCTTTTTTCTTCTTCTTCTATTCTTAAATAAGTAGACATAGGTAGTTAATTTCTTCGATAATCTAGCAGTGTTATTTCAACTGTCTCTTTTTATTTTGGTCTATATTAGAGTTACTAAAAAGTTTGCCGCTTAACGAAATGGACGGCCCCATGTGGAAAATGGGACTGTAATGTGTAAACACCGAGCAATATTCCTGCCCACACTCTAATTCACTCTATTTCGGCTATACGCTACCATTTCACTTCCTTACCCACGTCAAAATTACCGGTAAAATGTTATTTCTTTCTGTAATAGCGTGAGAAACGTGGAAATACGGGTATTCCGTGCATTTAGGGTTGCCATTCGTACATATTACCCGGACAGTTTATTAAATATTTTATTAATATGTAGGTACCTTTATCATTTCCATGTAGATATAATATTACTACCGTCAGCTCATAATGCTACTCTTCGAGCAATATCCTTGTTATTCTTTTTTGTTCGTCTTTGGTTTTTGCTCCACACTTTTGTGTATTTAGCCAGAGTCAAGTAGATAATTTTTCAAGTTAATTAATATTATTTATATGTTGGTGTCAAGTCAGGTCACAGTCCAAGTCATCAAGTCAAGTCATAGTTATAGTCTAGTCAAAGTCATACTCCTAGTAAAGTGGTGGCAACTTTACTTAAAGCTTCTATGGAGTTTTGGAAACAACACGAAAGGAATCGTTTCACCATCATTATACCACTTTCCCATACTCATGCCTGTAATCCAGCACTTAACGAATAAAATGCCACCAATTTTATGCACTTACACTGAAAATAACACAAGTTTTGGAAAATAATACAATGCGGTGACGCGATCTTTTTCGTTTTCCCGCCAAAAGCTCATGCTTGTTATTGCTCGAAGATGCTACTAATATCGCGCCACAAATCACTTTGTCTATGGTAGTACACGAACATATTTAGAACATTTATACTCCATCTAAGCTGGTAAGTTTTACCACAGATTAGATAATAGGTAGCTAAGCCAGGCTTGGGTAGTTAAGTACTTGATTCTTTCACTGACAGACTGGTTACATCTTCACTTGGCAAGATCAAGGGGATTCATGCTGATCTTTGACTTCGAATTTGAACCATTTTCTACACAAATAGATGCGATGGCGCGAATCTGACGTTCATGTAAAGTTTATCAAAGATTAGAATAAATTACAAATCTACCAAACTCACTATTACACAAAATACTAAATATGTTGACTATGATGACGTGAATGGTACTGTCGGAATGAAAAAATATTTATCTCCTATACTGTGGAGTTGTCCAAAGAATGACATTTGGTCCTTTGCAATTTTCCCACCCCTTCATAAAACACGATGGTGTCCTTACAAGCATTTGACATTTATTCAGCAATACCGACGCTATTTTCCGCTGCCGCCCTGTTCGGCAATTTATCATAGCTTGGGTATCGGACGACATATATTATTTTGCTTTTTTTGCCACCGTTTAGGGGTTTTTTGAAGAAAGCACTAGCAATATCGATTTGGTGATGGTCATTTTTTTTCATGGGTTTTAGTTCATTTTAGCTTTTTAATCAGCGACTGCGATTCGACTTTTAGACGTTTTCACTTCACTTTAAACAGCTGTATTTTACAACAAACCATATAGTAGAGGAGACCGTGAGAGATTGAGTAGAAAGAGGAGGTAATAAAACAAAATTGATTAAAATTTATTGAATGAAAATAGCCATGAACAGTTTTTATACAAATCACCATAAGCACGTTTGTTAATCAATAATATTTGATAAAAAATATATCTCAGCTGGTTATCAGATGGGTGAAGATCGATCTTCCACCAGCTATTAGACCGATATGAATTTTCGTTTTGAAGTCCACTATAATAATGGCTTAGCAATAAATTATGGTATCGATTTCGGATCACATGCAGTCTACTTCCTTCTTCAAGTGTATCTTTTGTTTCAGGGACATGCAGCGAAGGCAGCCCTTGCGAGCAGTTGTGTCGCGAGCTCCATGATGGCACGTACGAGTGTGGCTGTGGCCCAGGATACGTGCTACATGTCAACGGCTACGGCTGTTTAGGTGATGCCATCATAATCCATATAAAACATCAACAGTGTCTTATCTAAATTACCATTGAAATCATTGGTTACCTTGTAGTTAGGCAGGCAAAGAAGTATTTGCAGCCACAGGCCTGTATACTTTGCACCTGTGATGAAAGTTTACGGTTCACTGAACCAGCATTATTAGCGCTGTCATAGCAGCTGCAACTTTTATATTACTCCAGGATAGACGGAACTAGCGATGTGTTAGACCACAAATAATGAACACGCGTCTTGTAAAGTAGCATAGTATATCAACACGATGTATGTATAATACAGTAAAATTGTACACTTAAAATTTTTACTGATTAATTACATATAAAAAATTATAGCAGCATAGAGTATAGTTCTAACCAAATCCTTGTTACGATATTACGAATATAGTCGGTGTGTTAAAGTATGTGACCATACCACTTAGGTCTAGTATCTAGTTTCACCTTAACTTTCATGCATGTGAATGATTCTGTCCATAGAAATATTAATATAATTAAAGCCGCAAACATTTTATTCAAGGTCGTAAAGATAAATAATAGAAGATATTTAGAATGTTGGAGATCCAAAAAAATTCAAATACTAAAGTCGTTGCGCTTAGTCAAAAACTTAGCTAATATTTCTCATTTCTCCACAGAACTAAACTCAACAAAAACAACAGAAGCGACTCTAGACTCAGCAGAAGACGTTCTCTACCAAAAAGACGTGTCTTTTTCCGCCGAGCTTGAAGTCGCACCGTCCAATAGAATTAGACCTACAATAAGGGAAAAACAGAAACATATCACAGATAGAACCGAAAGACTAGCCACAGCACTGCCAGTAGATGTAGAAAACAGTAACTATACTTTCACGGGAGAGAGAAGTAAAGAGGTTGATGGGTTTAGAAGTTTAATGGAAGACGGGATAAGCAAAACGGATCTAAATATCATTGCGGATGATACGGCGCTGCAAGAACTCAGTGGGAAAGTGACGACGCTTGGACCTAGCTTGGAACAAAAAGTAAGTTAATTGCTGATCGACAGGATAATTTTAAGATAGCACTTGTCTGAAATTGTGAATGAATGAATGAAAATGCTTATCATAATGGGTCTATTTTTAATGACATCATCACCAATTTATTTTTCATCACTGCTCGAATACTACATAATATTCTGTATCAAGGTGCCAGGAGCAACGGCATCACCAGCGTGGACGACTGCAGTGGAACTCTGCAGTTGTGAAAGCTGTGGGAGACGACGATGCCCGTGCCCTGCCAAATGTAGGACCGGTGAGAAGCTTTCTGTCAAACTCTACTTGATACAACTTAAAACGACTAGATCAAAAAAATTATAACGAAATTAAGTCTTATCAGTCATAGTACAAAGTTGTTTATTGAATGGTCAAAATTTTTAGGATGTGTATCGATTGGACAATAATTGTCAATTATGTCACTCAAGAAAAAATATTGCCTGTTTATTTAGATGACATTGTTAAGACTTCTCAGATTTGATTTATAATTTATTCAGAAAGAAGTATCAAAAAAATTGCTAATTATTGTTGTAAGTAGAGCCATTAAATTATATAGTGCCGTTACAAGCAATTCCGTGACATTGATTAATTGTAAATTCTATGTTGATCAGTAAATATCTAGAATGCTGTTATACTACATAGATGTAATATAATCTTTGACTTGCAAAGCCAAACTTAGCTGAAAGATTTTGGCATGCAGCTTTGTTTCGGTGTTAACTCAAAACCCAACATTGAAAGAAGGCACGGAATAAATGCTTCAACGAAACCGATCACTATCTATGCGTGACACGAACATCCCCGAATATCACCGAATACTTCCAACCATTCAAAATACAGAGTAATTCGCAAAGGAAACTGTGAAGTCGAAGGAATTCAAAAGCCTCTCCCGACGTCTGAATAAGTCTACCTAAGTACTCCAGTCCCCGTTTCAAACCGATTTCAAGCGCGTACTCCAACAACATGTCAAATGCAGCGGTGTTTTCCTTAGTGCACATACCATAAAGTTCAAAATCGTCTACATTCTCCAACGGCAATTGAATTGTAACCCTTTTCACCAACAATTCGAATTTCACCCTGCGTTTTGTCGAAGTTTTCGAACAGAGATAAAATTGTTACGGCGAATTTGGATTGTATTATCTGATAGGCGGCCATCTTGAATTACAAAGTGTCGACTACCGACAATTTTTACTGACGCTGAATAGTATCGCTTTTGTTTATCAACCATACTCTGGAGAATTAATTACGTGAATTGCGATCTTATTCTAAGACATTTTACATTTCGTCTACCTTTAAATTGCCACATTTTATCGTTGTGTTTAAATTTTGGCTGGTTTCATCGATTAACTATGAAAGGCAAACGTTGTTTGATAATCATATGAATGATCATACGACAAAGCCAAAATAGCACGGCAACATGGAGTGTCCAGTTATCATAAAAAAATGAAAACGGAAACCTTTTTTAACTGAATCCAAATAATCACAATAAAGCAATAGTTTATGATTTATATTGTACTAGTTGCACCCCGCGGTTTCACCCGCGGATAAAAAGTATTTTAATTATTTGCTCATCCCATTGGAAAATTTCACTTTTCCGGGATAAAATGTAGCATATATGTTAATCCAGTGTATAAGCTATCTTGGTGCCGAATTTCATCCAAATCCATTCAACAGATTGAGCGTGAAGGAGTAACAAACATACACACATACAAACTTTCGCCTTTATAATATTAGTGTGAAGTGTGATACCTCATCAATTTCCAAATACAAATATGCAAAAGACACTTTAAATCAAACAATCTCTTATTACTCGATGCGTTTGTAAAAGTTAACGAAATTGATTTAGCTTCACCCGTAACCACGCACCAGGCTTCTATCCGGAAGTCAGCCAGCCGCCATTATATCCGACTGCTTTACTTTAAGGATGGACCGCTTGACCCAAAAATTAATAGCCGGAATTTTGTCCGAATATTTTGGTGTCACAAGTTATAATCACACTAATATTATAAAGGCGAAAGTTTGTATGTGTGTTTGTGTATATGTGTGTATTTTTGTTACTCCTTCACGCTCAAATGGCTGAATGGATTTGGATGAAATTCGGTACCAAGATAGCTTATACCCTGGATTAACATTTATCTCGAAAAGCGAAATTTTCCCTTGGGATGAACAAATGAGTAAAATCCTTTTATCCGCGGGTAAAACCGCGGAGCGCAACTAATGATTAATAACCCTCATAAAAAAAAACCTAAAATCCTTAAATCGTAATAAACAATTTTATATCCCTACGTAGCATTTGTTATTTTTATATTTTCTAAAATGTTATCATTATTTAAAACTTTGTCATATTTGTTACATTGTTTTTAGTTCGGAACTTTACTGTCCCATTTACGGAGGAGGTCGTTGACCTCTGCGACACAGTCTCGTACTTCTGCAGGTGTCATCGATTCTTATTTACTTTTAAGTGAAATTGTTTTTGGTTTCTAATAAATACTTGAATACTTTTAACTTTAAAATACCCTAGCCCTCCAAGTGACTAGACAGCCACTTAATAATCCATCAGATGGAAAATCGACTACTGTTCTACAAAAATCGAACATATACCACGGTCACTCGCGAACATGCGCAGTAATAGGTAGGGGGAAAATTATTTTCGTATTTTCCATTCCGTCCATTCTATAGAGAAAATAAGAAACTTTTTTTCCCAAACAAATAAAGTCACATAATATTTGTGACTTTATTTGTCAGAGATTCAGAGATGAGTGGCTACCGGCTAATCCTGGATATTTCGCAGTCCTATTTGGCCGAATACGGTTGGGCGGTCGTTCCTGCCGGAAACAGACACACAAACAAGTTGTTATTGAGATGTTTGGGCACCGGCGGACATGTTAATATGTGGGGAACCACCACAAATATGTGTAAATGAGTGTTAAAGCCTATTTAAAGGTCAGCTTAACCCTATAAGGGTATTAAGTATGACGAGTGAATGTGTAAGTAGATCATGATACTAATAATTTAGACAAATAGATATAGATTGAACTTTGAAGAATGTATATTATATATATGTAATATATAAAACCTATTTATTACCTAGCAGAAAAATCAGCTACTTTAAAAAATATTAAAAAAAAAACAGTTATTAGGAAATTACTTGGCACGCTTAAAAAATGCGTGAAAAACACGATATGCATAACGGATTTTATAATTCTGATTCGACATCTTAGAGAAAAAAATATTCGATAGTTTTTTGCGGGAAAACGAGAAAGATCGCGTCACCGCATTGCATTATTTTCCAAAACTTGTGTTATTTTCAGTGTTAGTGCATAAAACTGGTGGTGTTTTATTCGTTAAGTGCCGGACAACAGGCATGAGTGTGGGAAAGTGGAATAATGATGATGAAACGTTTCTTTTCTAAAACTATATAGAAGCTTCTAGTAAATTTGCCACCACTTTACTAAGAGTAGACTGTGACTTGACTTGATAACTTGGACTGTGGCTTGACACATATCAGCTTGAAATATCATTAACTTGATAAATTATCAATTACTTGACACTGGCTAAATACATAAAAGAGTGGAGCCAAAACACTTACGTTTGTTTTTTTTAATATCTTATTTAACGTATATATTGTATTTTGAGCTAATTACTGCGAACCCATGGACTCCTTCTAAAATTACAAAGTGCTGCTAGACCACTTCAATTTCATCATCATTAGTCCAAACCGTTCCCACTGAAATAAGGACCTACTCTCACATAGAGTGTAGTAGTTAACTTAAAAAGTCATTGATGCAGAGCCAAGCAGATTTGAACCTAAGTACATCGGTTAATAGTCACATGGGCTACCGCCAAGCTACACTCGGTCTACATTCTTTAAGACCTTCATAAAATTCTTCACCATGTCATTTTCTTGCTGTCTGTACACACAGTTAAACTTAGGTTAGGTAAGGATTGTAGGGTCAGCCATTAATCATGCCTTATGTACGGTACGCAAACTAACTTGTTCTGTACGGAATTTTGTGAACAGGGGAGGAATTTAGGGTATTGGGAACTACGAGTCAAACGATGGCTTAATAATAATAATAACAAATACGTGTGGACATTTCAGACAGCGCCATCTAGCCCCAAACTAAGCAAAGCTTGTACTATGGGAACCAGATAACTGATACAATACTTAGATACTTTTTGTTTGTAAATATATAATATACATAGAATACAATATAACACCCAGATACAGAACAAACATCGATGTTCATCACACAATGTTTATCCTAGGCGGGAATCGAACCCACCTCTTGCAGTTTAGAAGGCAGGGATACTGCCAACTGTGCTATCGGGTCAGTCAGTATTATACTGTTTTATTTATTTATTTATTTATTAATCTAAGATTCACAGCTTATTATATCCGTTCCGCTATAAAACTATTACATGCTATGTTGCCCTTAAGCCATTTTGAATCTACATTTTGTATTTCGAACATAATATACAGGTATAAGCGAGGTAACTAACTATTACATAAAAAATATATACATGAAAACTTTTGGTTCGAGGTAGGTAGGTAGCTAAAAGGAGAAAACAATGTTACTTATTAGCTAGGTTCAACATTAAAATATAGGACTACTAATAGTAAACAGTAAAATCGCAATATAATACAGGTAGACTAAGTGGGTAGGTAGGTCGGAAAATAAAAATAAAATAATAGTAACAAGACAACTGTTTGGGCTTATTGATGTGTGTGTTTTGTCTTAGTAGTGTGAATTGGTGTGAGTATGCGCGTGAGTTGTACTATAATCAGCAACATCTATATAATAACAATGTTATGTTCATACCGTGATATAGCCGACCTGTCCATGCAACGCAGGTAGCATGTAAAATGAGATTTAGATTTTAGATGATCATAACCGTTTTTTTTTTTGAGAAGAGGAAATGCTTTCCCCTTTCACAGCCACCAAGGGAACGATGGAATATTTGGTACTTGAATCCATTAATACTCCCCAATGATCAGTCCACCACCAGATAGGGGCGAGATGAGGTCGCATTTGCATTCATCAGCTGCACTAAAATGAAGTACCCTATCTGAAAACTATTGTTCTATTGTTTTGTAACCCACTACTCAGGGTAGATTTTTAAGGAGGGGTCGTATGGACAGAGTTCTTAAACAGTTGCAATTTAAAGAAGCTTTCTAAATCCTTTCGTATTATCCTAACGTTTTTCCAAGGATTGTCCACTAAAAAGAATACTGAACTGAATATGAAAACTTTTAATGTGCCATAAATGTGTCTGATGTTATTATAATATTATATATAATATTACGCCGTTAGTTTAACAAATTAACGATTATGGAATAAAATAATGTAAATCAGTTCGTACTTTTCTTCTAATAGAGACTTAGGTCCGTATTACAGAAGGATGCTCAGTCATCGATCGGTGCTCAAGCAGAGATTTCATTCATAAAGTGATCAATTTGTGAATGAAATCTCTGCTTGAGCAGTGATCGATGACTGAGCATTGTTCTGTAATACGGACCTTAGCTCCAAGACGTAGCACTTTGCTACGAACCGTAGAGAAAGCTACAGCATGAGCAAACGGCTACGAAACAAACAAAAACTTAACAAAATAAACAATATGGAACGATTTTAATATCGAATATAAATAAGGGAGATGGCGGGGGTCGACTAAGTGTGATATTGGTGTCTAATCTGTTGGCACAAACTAGACTAAACTTAACTAAAATTAGGTTTAGTCGTGTCAAACGACGTTCGCTAATCTGTTGTCGCATTTTTAAACTTAATTTTAGTTGGATTCTCTAAATTTAATTTTAGTTACTCAACTTAGTTTAAGTGGTATTTTGCTAATCTGTTGTACCAAATTTACGTCAAACTACGCCTAATATTAGAAACGTCAAACTAAAATTAGTTGGCTTCTAAATTGGTGTACATTAAAATTATTTACGAAATATAACAATCATTTAGGGCTTGTGCCAGTACCAGAAATTATCAGGATGGATGAATATGTGGTTTCAGCTCTTATGGATTCATCAGAAAGGTAACATTTATAAAACCTACCTACACTTAAAGAAATCATTTAAACCCTATTAACTACAAGTTTCTTTCAGAAATTACCAAGAAAGGATAAGGCTGGAAGGTTTAAGGGATAATTGAAATCTTTTTGAATTAGCCGAGGAGAAATTTAAAAAACAGTTTTGCCTTCCCAAAACTTGTCTGATATGTTTAATTGACACTTTAAATGATCCACAGTTAGATGAAAAGTTCCTTCCATAAAACATATAAAACTTTGTATGTGTTTGTATACCTACTTGTTACTCATATTTCAAATTTCGTTATATTATTATCCCTTATATGTCCCTTTACAGACTTTAGCCTCACTACAATTTTTTTTTTACAGGCTGCTGAAATTGTCTTGGCCAACCAAGACAATTTTTTAGGTCTAAGTAAACCAGCAGTAGTTAGCAGATACCTGGAACTTGTCACTAATGCCATATTAGAAAACTTAACTTCAATACATGTAAAATTTCCTACAACGCACACTGAAAAAGAATCAGCAAAGGCAGAGTAAGCGTTTAATTTCTGTTTACAGTTATTTGTCATAAGTACCTATCTATGTTCAGGGCCTACAAAAACCAATAATTAGTAGGTAGCAATATAAAGTGTTATTTGTTTCAGATTTCTGGCCCTATATAACATGCCCAACACTCTAGGTGCTATAGATGTCACACACATGGCAATAGTGAAACCACCACTTGGTCATCCTACTGCACCTGGAAACCTTTTTTACAATAGAAAAGGGTTTTACAGCATTAATTGCCATATTGTGAGAATTTATTTATATTTGTACCTACTACATCACCCATTATACTAAATAAGAATTTTTCTGTTATGTAATATAGGTACTTATTTAAGTAGCTACCTAGCTACTTTATAAAACAATACTTAATCTCTTATGCATCCTCTTAGGTATGCAGTGCAAAATGTAAAATCGTGGCATTAAACCCTAATTTCCCTGGGCCCACACATGATGCAGCCATCTGGAGGGCATCACAAGTCCAAGAATTTCTACGAAATGAGTTTTTGCATGGAGAAAGAAACCAGTGACTTTTGGGTAACTTTGTATTTATTACTCACTTGTTTTTTTTTAAATCATAAGGCATACATAGATTTACTTTAAACTTTATTTAACTACAGGTAACAAGGGGTACCTTCTGCAACCAGGGCTCCTGACTCCTGTTATGGCACCACCCTCTACAAATGAAACCACCTGCGAGTGCCATTGCAGGGCAAGAAATATTGTTGAGATGTGCATTGGCCAATAAAAACCAAATTTAGATGCTTTCATAGACATTGCTACCTGCATTATGAACCAACAAAGCCAGCTAAAATTATATTATGCTGTTGCACTATATTTAATATTTTTATTGATGCTGGTAAGTGAATATGAGCAGATTGTTATTAAAATACATTTATAATCAATGTGGGGTTCAAAAGTTATTACACTAAAATTTATATTTATTTTTGCAGATTTGGATGAACTCGATTGAGAACAAGATTCATCCCCCGATGGAATGGAGGATGAATATCATGAAATTGATTTCCTTGAGAAGGGAAGAGAGATACGCCAATTTGTCATAAATAACTATTTTACATAAAATAAACCATTCAAATAATACACAAGGTTTTATTTCTTAATATTTTAATAATAAATTATCATCATTAGGTATAACACTTCAACAATAAAAATAATCATCAATTAACAAAATACAAATATTTTTTTAAGGGACTCAAAACAACTACAACTTAGCGAGGTACAAATGAGAGCAGTTGGTGCATGCTCTCAATGAAAATGGAAGTAGTAGATGGTAAAACCATGATAAGTCAAATTTACTGTGTGGTGTTATCATCTTGTTGGAAGAGTACAGGCAGGCTCACTGAACGAATAGCAGCTGCTAATATTTCAGCAGCCTGCACTATGCTCTCCCTTAATAGCCTACCATTTTCATTGAGGGCTTGCACTAAATTGTTATTCACTGGAGACCGGGGAGGCCTTTGCACTCTACGTCGAACACAGCGGGTGCACATGGGTCTCCAAGCTTCCGCTCCCATGTCTGCTTGAGGTTCAGCCTCCACAGAGGGTGGCATGTCTGTTAGGTGTGGCTCTGGCAAAGGTTGACTCACAGAGGCAGGCTGGATTCCCTGTAAAAAGAAAGTGTAAGTATAAACTATGCAACCACACAATTTTAAGTTTGGTGCCTGCCACACAGACTTAGAAATCTAGTTTAGGTAAGTACATTAAAATGTAAAACTGTGAATGAATACCTAATAAGTGTATAATCATGCCTAAATGTGGTACAATTGTATACCTATTAACATAGCATCATAGATTGTTAATATACCCATATTATAAAAAGTCTCATCCCCGCAGTCATACAACTTTAAATAAAATTTGTTGGTAACAACACAGGAGGAACACCAGAATAGTAGTGTGCAGGAGAGGAGACCTATATCAAACAGTGGGTTGACACAAGCCAAGATAATTAAAAATGTACCTATAACTGCGGTTAACACTTTTAGAGCCCACTATGTGGCTTAATAAGCCTTTATTCAATATTAAATCAGCATTCATGCAGTTTGTCTTTAAAAATAATGTAGATAACTAGGTAATTAATCAATTTATTACCATTTCCATCTGGCAGAATCCTTCAACAGAGGCAGACCCATCTATGTCTAGAATTTTCACTTCCATATCAGTCAGGTCTGCCTCTGCCGGTCCTCCGCCTGTGGCGCGTATAGATGTTCGCACCTTGCGAGCCTTAGCCTTCACCTTTCCCACCCACAAATTCCATACCTGTAAATAATGAAGTCATTATTAAAAGAAATTTCATATACATGTACATTTTTTTTTAAATTGGTGTCTTGCATAAACTTACATGCTGCCACTGCTGTGCAGTCCTGCTGTGGCCAAGTTGGTTTAAGCTGCTACTTAAAGCCGCCCAAAACTCTCCGACCCATGTCTGATTTCCAAAAAAAGTAGACTTTCTGTAATTAAAGGTATGTGCAGTTATTATTTATGAATGACTTTACTGTTAATATGTAAAGTTTACATAATGAGATCATTGTTCAAGAGAGCTTTAAAGATTTATGCGTAGGTATGAAAAAAAAAACTAGTATCATTCTTACCTCTCACCATTTCTAAATTATTATGTAGCCACTCGACTAGCAGCTCCTGCTAGCGTTTGTTCATTCGCTTTCTATTTTCCATAATGGAAAATATAATATAATAGCATTGTGCGTGGAATTTTCACTAATTTCACTTTTAATTTTAAAACGTAGTGGTTATATGCTCTTTGAATTTCACAAAAAAAATTTTTATCACCCGATTTTTCCACAGATAACAACAAAAATGCGCTCACGCCACAGATAGTAATAGCGTACAGTTCATGCTTTTCAACCAAAAAATTAACAAAATATGTTCTGAAGTTATTTATTTTAATTGTTTAATATTTTCACATACTTTTAATAAATTAAAACAGGGCTGTTTATAATATATTTGTCATGCACCAATGATTCCGTTCGTTCTTCACCCAGATAGAAACAACACTATCAATTCAATTTAGTAACTGTCAAAATCGAACTTAGTCCTGTCAATACGATTTTTAAATTTAATTCGACGTGACAACAGATTAGCTTTTATGAATCTCTAAATTAAAATTAGAGATTTTTTAGTTTGGTTTAGTTTAGAGAGTGGTACAATGGTGTCGAATCTGTTGTACCACTCTCTAAACTAAACCAAACTAAAAAATCTCTAATTTTAATTTAGAGATTCATAAAAGCTAATCTGTTGTCACAGATAATCTGTTGTTTTGTTGTTATCTGTGGAAAAATCGGGTGATAAAAATTTTTTTTGTGAAATTCAAAGAGCATATAACCACTACGTTTTAAAATTAAAAGTGAAATTAGTGAAAATTCCACGCACAATGCTATTATATTATATTTTCCATTATGGAAAATAGAAAGCGAATGAACAAACGCTAGCAGGAGCTGCTAGTCGAGTGGCTACATAATAATTTAGAAATGGTGAGAGGTAAGAATGATACTAGTTTTTTTTTTCATACCTACGCATAAATCTTTAAAGCTCTCTTGAACAATGATCTCATTATGTAAACTTTACATATTAACAGTAAAGTCATTCATAAATAATAACTGCACATACCTTTAATTACAGAAAGTCTACTTTTTTTGGAAATCAGACATGGGTCGGAGAGTTTTGGGCGGCTTTAAGTAGCAGCTTAAACCAACTTGGCCACAGCAGGACTGCACAGCAGTGGCAGCATGTAAGTTTATGCAAGACACCAATTTTAAAAAAAATGTACATGTATATGAAATTTCTTTTAATAATGACTTCATTATTTACAGGTATGGAATTTGTGGGTGGGAAAGGTGAAGGCTAAGGCTCGCAAGGTGCGAACATCTATACGCGCCACAGGCGGAGGACCGGCAGAGGCAGACCTGACTGATATGGAAGTGAAAATTCTAGACATAGATGGGTCTGCCTCTGTTGAAGGATTCTGCCAGATGGAAATGGTAATAAATTGATTAATTACCTAGTTATCTACATTATTTTTAAAGACAAACTGCATGAATGCTGATTTAATATTGAATAAAGGCTTATTAAGCCACATAGTGGGCTCTAAAAGTGTTAACCGCAGTTATAGGTACATTTTTAATTATCTTGGCTTGTGTCAACCCACTGTTTGATATAGGTCTCCTCTCCTGCACACTACTATTCTGGTGTTCCTCCTGTGTTGTTACCAACAAATTTTATTTAAAGTTGTATGACTGCGGGGATGAGACTTTTTATAATATGGGTATATTAACAATCTATGATGCTATGTTAATAGGTATACAATTGTACCTCATTTAGGCATGATTATACACTTATTAGGTATTCATTCACAGTTTTACATTTTAATGTACTTACCTAAACTAGATTTCTAAGTCTGTGTGGCAGGCACCAAACTTAAAATTGTGTGGTTGCATAGTTTATACTTACACTTTCTTTTTACAGGGAATCCAGCCTGCCTCTGTGAGTCAACCTTTGCCAGAGCCACACCTAACAGACATGCCACCCTCTGTGGAGGCTGAACCTCAAGCAGACATGGGAGCGGAAGCTTGGAGACCCATGTGCACCCGCTGTGTTCGACGTAGAGTGCAAAGGCCTCCCCGGTCTCCAGTGAATAACAATTTAGTGCAAGCCCTCAATGAAAATGGTAGGCTATTAAGGGAGAGCATAGTGCAGGCTGCTGAAATATTAGCAGCTGCTATTCGTTCAGTGAGCCTGCCTGTACTCTTCCAACAAGATGATAACACCACACAGTAAATTTGACTTATCATGGTTTTACCATCTACTACTTCCATTTTCATTGAGAGCATGCACCAACTGCTCTCATTTGTACCTCGCTAAGTTGTAGTTGTTTTGAGTCCCTTAAAAAAATATTTGTATTTTGTTAATTGATGATTATTTTTATTGTTGAAGTGTTATACCTAATGATGATAATTTATTATTAAAATATTAAGAAATAAAACCTTGTGTATTATTTGAATGGTTTATTTTATGTAAAATAGTTATTTATGACAAATTGGCGTATCTCTCTTCCCTCCTCAAGGAAATCAATTTCATGATATTCATCCTCCATTCCATCGGGGGATGAATCTTGTTCTCAATCGAGTTCATCCAAATCTGCAAAAATAAATATAAATTTTAGTGCAATAACTTTTGAACCCCACATTGATTATAAATGTATTTTAATAACAATCTGCTCATATTCACTTACCAGCATCAATAAAAATATTAAATATAGTGCAACAGCATAATATAATTTTAGCTGGCTTTGTTGGTTCATAATGCAGGTAGCAATGTCTATGAAAGCATCTAAATTTGGTTTTTATTGGCCAATGCACATCTCAACAATATTTCTTGCCCTGCAATGGCACTCGCAGGTGGTTTCATTTGTAGAGGGTGGTGCCATAACAGGAGTCAGGAGCCCTGGTTGCAGAAGGTACCCCTTGTTACCTGTAGTTAAATAAAGTTTAAAGTAAATCTATGTATGCCTTATGATTTAAAAAAAAACAAGTGAGTAATAAATACAAAGTTACCCAAAAGTCACTGGTTTCTTTCTCCATGCAAAAACTCATTTCGTAGAAATTCTTGGACTTGTGATGCCCTCCAGATGGCTGCATCATGTGTGGGCCCAGGGAAATTAGGGTTTAATGCCACGATTTTACATTTTGCACTGCATACCTAAGAGGATGCATAAGAGATTAAGTATTGTTTTATAAAGTAGCTAGGTAGCTACTTAAATAAGTACCTATATTACATAACAGAAAAATTCTTATTTAGTATAATGGGTGATGTAGTAGGTACAAATATAAATAAATTCTCACAATATGGCAATTAATGCTGTAAAACCCTTTTCTATTGTAAAAAAGGTTTCCAGGTGCAGTAGGATGACCAAGTGGTGGTTTCACTATTGCCATGTGTGTGACATCTATAGCACCTAGAGTGTTGGGCATGTTATATAGGGCCAGAAATCTGAAACAAATAACACTTTATATTGCTACCTACTAATTATTGGTTTTTGTAGGCCCTGAACATAGATAGGTACTTATGACAAATAACTGTAAACAGAAATTAAACGCTTACTCTGCCTTTGCTGATTCTTTTTCAGTGTGCGTTGTAGGAAATTTTACATGTATTGAAGTTAAGTTTTCTAATATGGCATTAGTGACAAGTTCCAGGTATCTGCTAACTACTGCTGGTTTACTTAGACCTAAAAAATTGTCTTGGTTGGCCAAGACAATTTCAGCAGCCTGTAAAAAAAAAATTGTAGTGAGGCTAAAGTCTGTAAAGGGACATATAAGGGATAATAATATAACGAAATTTGAAATATGAGTAACAAGTAGGTATACAAACACATACAAAGTTTTATATGTTTTATGGAAGGAACTTTTCATCTAACTGTGGATCATTTAAAGTGTCAATTAAACATATCAGACAAGTTTTGGGAAGGCAAAACTGTTTTTTAAATTTCTCCTCGGCTAATTCAAAAAGATTTCAATTATCCCTTAAACCTTCCAGCCTTATCCTTTCTTGGTAATTTCTGAAAGAAACTTGTAGTTAATAGGGTTTAAATGATTTCTTTAAGTGTAGGTAGGTTTTATAAATGTTACCTTTCTGATGAATCCATAAGAGCTGAAACCACATATTCATCCATCCTGATAATTTCTGGTACTGGCACAAGCCCTAAATGATTGTTATATTTCGTAAATAATTTTAATGTACACCAATTTAGAAGCCAACTAATTTTAGTTTGACGTTTCTAATATTAGGCGTAGTTTGACGTAAATTTGGTACAACAGATTAGCAAAATACCACTTAAACTAAGTTGAGTAACTAAAATTAAATTTAGAGAATCCAACTAAAATTAAGTTTAAAAATGCGACAACAGATTAGCGAACGTCGTTTGACACGACTAAACCTAATTTTAGTTAAGTTTAGTCTAGTTTGTGCCAACAGATTAGACACCAAAAGATTCGACACCATTGTGTGACAAAGAGCGGGGAGAGGTATAATATTATATTTTGAAAAAATGTGATTTCACAACCATTTATTTTAGGAGGCATTATAAAAAATTAAATGCACCCTGTACATTTATTCTATACCATGGTCTGAGTACATACATTTAAGGAAAATAACTAATTAAATTCCACCGTGTATAATATCAACCATTAGGGGGGTGAACGGAAAACTTTGATTACAATGCAACAGGAGACATTGCCACACTAACTATGCACTTAAACTGCGTATTGAAACTGTCAAATCCATACAAATTTGTGTTTCTATTTGTTGCAATTGAGTTACGTGATCATCCAGCTGTTCAGTCATATTTAGAAATTACGTTACCGAACCGAACCCATATCGTAATTCCCTTCACTCCACGTTTCCATTTAATTAAGTCATGAATGACACGCGAACACACTTAAACGGTTTGTTGCCACTGTCAACAGAATATGATAAAAATGAAATTGAGCCTTATTTTCTTGTAGATAAGGTTTATTAAACGATTTCGTTTGTAGCAGAGTAGCTAGTAGCTAGTAGTAAATTGGTTTCCAACAATATCCAGGGCGAAGCGATATGAAGCATCGGATTAGGCGATTTCAAGATTTCTATAGTAACTGGTTGGTGGATCCATAAATTATTTAGTGGCAAGTCTATACCAAAGTAAATTAATAAACAATGTTTTTTTGGCGGGAAACGAAAAAGATGGCTTCAGCGCATTGTATTATTTTCCAAAACTTGTATTATTTTCAGTTTAAGTGCATACGATTGGTGGCATTTTATTCGTTAAGTGCTGGATTACAGGCATGAGTGTGGGAAAGTGGTATAAAGATTGTGAAAAGTTTCTCTTCGTGTTGTTTCCAAAACTACATAGAAGCTTCTGGTAAAGTTGCCACCACTTTACTAGGAGTATGACTTGACTAGACTAGACTATGACTTGATTTGATGACTTGGAGTGTGACTTGACTTGACATATATATATATATAATATTAATTAACTTGATTGTTGAAACAAATGTTTGACACTGTCTACATATATAAAAGTGTGGAGCCAAAACAAAAACAAAACAAAAAAAAATACAACTTTGCTAAGCAACATTTTCCCGGAGGTTCTCGTAAACGTTTATTAAATTCGTGGCAACATCAAACTTCAACCAAATGCTAAATGCTCATTGGCTGCTTGTTGTTCATCGACTGTCTTAACCAATGAGGGTACAGTATTTGGCATGTTAACTTGACTGACTCGAGTTTGACAAACGTACGCAAATATTTTTTGAACCTTGACAAGTCAAAATTAAATTTTTACTTGGCTAGCATGCTACGCCTTCGATCGCATATTCACTTCCCATCAGGTGAGAGCGTGGTCGAATGCTAGACAAGTTTGAAGTAAAAAAAAATTAAAAATAGGTACTTAAAATGACAAAAAATACAACCACATTAAAAACCACCTTAAAAGGCGGCTGAAAACATTCGCGATAGCTGATTCGATTCCGGGTCATTAAGCTTTCTACCCGCACTTCTCGGCCCGCAGGCCCAAAAACCTAATCCTAAACTCACTACTGAAACTCAATCCCTTTTATCAGATGACCAGTTAATATTCCATTTCACTGAATCTCGCACTGTGGAGATAGACCCTAACACTCTGTTCTAAAGGTCTTATCATTACACAGTTCATAAAGCGATTTAACAATTGAATTTGGGCCTTATCCCCTCGTCATAAAGCCGTGCGGAGGCGGGGGTGTGTGAAATGGACAGTACCATATGTCTAGTGCTGACTGCTATGGAGTATCGATCCGGGTTTTTCGATTAACTCCGTTGGACAGGTTCGATTGTAATGATAAAGATCTACAGCGAGTACTCAATAGGTTTCTTCTCTAGCAACAGACAGATAGAGTTGCCTAACTTTAAATACAGTAAATGATCACAATTATTCGTTTTAAATTATTGGTTTATTGAGGAACAACTTTTTTACGAATGTGAAGTGAACGGAGGTTGAAAGTTGTTAGTTAACGTAGATCTTCTTTGCCAACGTACCAAAGTTAAAAATTGCTTGAATATTGTATTATTATGTTGGTATGTCCGGTAAAATGACAATTTACAATTGTCAAGATGGCGACATTAACATTAATAAAGCAAAAACAAAGTTATACCGGCCGATAGATGGAGCTAAAGAAGTTTTACAACAGTCGTGTGGTCTAAAGCACACTCGTTTTTCATTTATCTCTGGACTTTGGTGCATTGAAACTCCTATCTAAGTAGCTTCTGCCCGCGGCTTCACCCGCGTGGCCTGTAGGAAACGAAGAAGAATTTTTTTCATAGATAATTCAACCACTCATTTCACCTGCTTAGGGGTGTAATGTCGAAAAACCCTTTCTTAGTGTATCTAAACTTTACAAAGAACACACCCTCCAAATTTCAAGTCTCGAGGACCAGCGGTTCAGGCTGTGCGTTGATATATAAGTCAGTCAGTCAATCAGTCAGTCAGGACTTTGAATGTTATATGTATAGATAGGCAAATATAAAACAAAAGAAAACACTGAATACCTAGCAAGTCCACTAATATGTAGTGCTTATTAATAAGTGAGGTAGAGTTCACAATGAACCATACTATGCGTGTTCAAGAGAAGAGGAATAGGTATTTACTTGGCTAGCATGCTACACCTTCGATCGCATCGTCACTTCCCATCGGGTGAGAGCGTGGTCTAATGCTAGACAAGTTTGAAGTAAAAAAAAAAAAAAATACTATGGTTTACTTTTTCCCATCTCTACACCTTGGCCATCCCTACCCTAATCGACGTCACTTGAAGAATGCACGCGCCCTGAATTACATTAACCTATCGAGGGTGCTCGATCTACGATGGGGCCAGCAGGACTCCATTGTACGTACCCTTAGAATACGTCTCACGTTAGATGTATTGAGCTTAGATTTCTCAATCCGATGACCGGTATAGATCAAAGAGTTTTTAAATTAGTTGACCATTTGTCGTAAAATATGCTACAAAATACCTTATAAATAATAATAATAATATGTGTGGACATCTCACACAACGCCATCTAGCCCCAAACTAAGCAAAGCTTGTGCTATGGGAACCAGATAACTGATACAATATTTAGATACTTTTTTGTTTGTAAATACATACATAGAATACAATATGACACCCAGACACAGAACAAACAGCTATGTTCATCACACAAATGTTTGTCCTGAGTGGGAATCGAACCCACAACCCACAGTTCAGAAGGCAGGGCTACTACCAACTGAGCTATCGGGCCAGTCAAATATGACATGCAGGACAGTCTTTATTTTTGGAAAATTTTGTTTTATGTGTCATCGATACCTGGTAATTCCCGTTTACCTAGAACCTTGAAATTTGGCGTACATGAAGTTAGTATTAGTGCAACAGTAAAGAAAATAATCACAGCTTAAAAACCTATTTAGGTATTGAAAAATATGATGTATTCGAGACGCACAATGTAATTACACAACAATATAAGTATAACAATATAATTATATTATTATATTGTATATATATAAATATACAATTTTTACTAGGTGGTAGGACTTTGTTGCAAAGTTCGTCTAGGTAGGTACCACCGCTTTGCCAGTTATTCTGCCGCCAAGCAGTAGTGTGCAACCACTACTGTTCCGGTTTGAAGGGCACTGTAGCTAGTGAAATTACTGGGCAATTGAGACTTTATGATCTGATCTCACAGTCGAGTAATCTTATTACCAGACTGTGCTGATGTCTCAAGATGATGTGCGCAGTGCAGTGTCGCTTGAAACTCTATGTTTTAGAGTTCCGAGTGACACTGTTCTGTTATGGGCGGCCATAGCGCTTAACATCAGGTGAACGACTAGCTCGTAGAGGTACATACGTGTTACATTATGCAACGTATAGGTCCAGGCTCTGCATACAGCTGTGATTGCAAATCACAACCTCAGTTACTGATTTTCAGCCGGGACTAATATTTATTCATTACGGACGCATTTTATACCAACTAAAAAGCACTAAAATAAACTTTGTTAAAAAATGGAATAAAATTAAACACACATGGCAATCAAACTACGTGGCAATTTGAAGCGGCTGTCAACGTCAACATGACACATGACATAAAAAACGTTTAGCCACGTGAAGGTAGGTACCAATCCTCTTTATGCTCTATTTGCAGTGTACATTTTATTCTAATGTCAATTTCGAATATTCCCTCACAAATTTGTTTCTTGCTATTCCGCAATGGCGCTAGTGTGGTGTCAGTGTACATTACCATGGTAGTATTTTTTGACTATAGAGTAGTTATTCTTCTCTCGGTAGAGAGTAACTATATTCTTTGGTAAGTACTTAGAAGTTTTTATTTGGGGAAGATATGGTGTTATGGAGTTTTGGCGGGAAAACGAAAAAGATTTCGTCACCGCATTGAATTATTTTCCAAAACTTGTGTTATTTTCAGTGTTAGTGCATAAATTTGGTGGCATTTTATTCGTTAAGTGCTGGATTACATGCATGAGTGTGGGAAAGTGGTATAATGATGGTGAAACGTTTCTTTTCGTGTTGTTTCCAAAACTCCATAGAAGCTTCTGGTAAAGTTGCCACCACTTTATTAGAAGTATAACTTGACCAGACTAGACTAAGACTTTGACTTAGACTGTGACTTGACTTGACACATTATATAAGTAATATAAATTAACATGAAAAATTATTAATTACTTGACACTGGCTAAATACACAAAAGTGTGGAGCCAAAAAAAGTACATAATGGTGTTATTTATTTTACTATTACTTCATCTTATACTTATACCTTTGTTTGTTTACATATCGTTTACATTTAACAAAACTAGCTCCATTACTCTGTATTTCACCAGTAATTAAAAAACACGTATTAATATCGGTCTCTTTATTTATAAAACCAACTCTATCCCAATTTTCGTTGAACAATTTGGTAAATTTCCAGTAAAATACGCATTCATGTTTACAATCTCTCAGACAAACTCATGATTTCCGAATCGTGTCAAACGTTACACAGAACTTGTAAACGAGTTTGCTAAACAGCTCTTGTGAATGTGTGACTTTGTCACGCGGACGTAATCAAGGAAGGGTGACGTAGCCCTTAACATTCTCTAGAGTTCAGGTATGGAGTCATACGATCTAGGTTGCTCATACAACAATTTTTTTTTTTAATAACATTATTCGAGAACACCACCCTTGTCATCCATCTAATATGGTAGATACTCTCTTTCATAAATGAAAGCTATGTTCATGATTTACCCTGACAGAATTTTGCCACTACATGGTAATTAAGTTTGTTCGCGGTTTTACCAGGCCTGGCGCATTCCGCAAATTAGGTGAAAACCTAGAAGTTCATTGTGGAACTAACCCCGAGTACCGGTCCGTTTATTACACGTAACGCAGAAGAGCAGAGCTATAGCAATAGAAAGAGAGGCACCTTTTAGTGTAGTTTTTTGCAAGCTAAACTGCACTTGTTGCGTTGTGTCCAGAGTTGCAATAATAATAATAATAACGCACAACGATCACATAAATAGATTCTGTACCCTAACTAGGATTCCCTGTGTCTTAACCATGGTACTACAACACCCAGACTCAGAACAAGTATTTGCACTTTTTTCTGTACACAAATATTTGTCCTACCGCGGGAATCGAATCCATCGCCTCCAGGCTATGCCAACCTGCTCAACCACCATACCCATTTTGATTAAATTTATAATGTATGTAGCTTATACGCCGCATTAACACAGGATACTTTGAACTTTTCCATTATTCTTCGTGATAGCTTTAAATATGACATAACATCTATATTTTAAAATCGTCTTCAATTATGATATTGTCAGCCCCCTAAAACAAAGTCCTGGTGACATCCCTGTCCTGTCATAATTAAGAGATCTCATCTTACCGCCTTTCTGAAATTACTCAATTCCCCCCGACACCCTTCGCCCTGTTTCCACCGGAAATGAGGGTACATTAATATCTGGTTTGCTCTTTGTTTGAAGTGCAATTTTATTTGTTTATCGTAATTTCTCTCTGATAGGGAAGTTTTCTTTGGACGAGTTTTAATCTTACCGGGTCGTATTGATGAAAATGTTTATAGAGGTGTTACACAAAACATTTATTACATTTGTGTTTTGCGAGTGTGTATTAGCGTCATCCTTGCAACTTTCAAACCAACGACTTCATTAAAAAAAAATGAAAAATGACTTCATTTTTCTATCATTCTTTTTCCGTTTGGGCGGAAAGGTCAAACAGCAGTTAGTTTTCGGTGGTCGACAGAGACAAAACAACCGCTAGTTGACAGTTTAGTGGATGTTAGTGGAAGAAAAAAGAATGACAGAAAAATGACTTTTCATATTTTTATCATTCTTGTTTCGTTTGGGCGGAAAGGTCAAAGATCAGTCAGTTTTCGGTGGTCGACAGAGACAAGACAACTGCTAGTGGATGTTAGTGGAAGACACAAGAATGATAGAAAAATGACTCTATCATTCTTGTTACGTTTGGGCGGAAAGGTCAACAGCAGTCAGTTTTCGGTGGTCGACAGGGACAAAACAACTACTAGGTGACAGTTTAGTGAATGTGAGTAGAAGAAACAAGAATGATAGAAAAATGACTTTTCATATTTTTATCATTCTTGTTTCGGTTTGAGCGAAAAGGTCAAAGATCAGTCAGTTTTCGGTGGTCGACAGAGACAAGACAACTGCTAGTGGATGTTAGTGGAAGAAACAAGAATGATAGAAAAATGACTCTATCATACTTGTTACGTTTGGGCGGAAAGGTCAACAGCAGTCAGTTTTCGGTGGTCGACAGGGACAAAACAACTGCTAGTTAACGGTTTAGTGGACATTGATGGAAGAAACAAGAATGATAGAAAAATAAAAAGAGCTTCTGTGTATTATTTACTTTGCATGGTTTGGTTTTCAGCATCTTTCCTTTGTTTTTCTATAAACAACATAAAGCCCCTTGTTTTATTAAGGCAAAGCAAAAGGTTTAGGGTCGCGTAACACATAAAGGAGCTCAACATAATGATGAACTTGATCGATGGTTTATACTTTAGACAAACACTCGTTATGCAAACGAGTGAACAGCGAGGATTTGTCTTGTATCGCGTGGGGTCGGATTACGCCTGTATAAGTGATGGCAAGCAGGGGCGCACTATAGTAGGTACTTATGTCGGTCTGTACTGAAGTCTATTAAAATACAACTTAGCTAAGCATTGACATTGTTTATTAAAAAAATGAGGACATTTCACACAACGCCATCTAGTCCCAGTCTAAGCAAAGCTTTTACTATGCATATATATGAAACAAGGTGATACAATACGTATATAGGTACTTTTTGTTTGTAAATACATACATAGAATACAATATAACACCCAGACATAGAACAAACACCTATGTTCATCACACTAACGTTTGTTCTGGGTGGCCATCGAACCCACAACATACAGTTCAGAAGGTAGAGACACTAACAACTGAATTATCAGGCCAGTCACCGACTGTGTCATAATTGAAAGAATGAGATCAAAAAGAGTTTAACTGATTTTTTTTTTTCACAAAATGACTTATTGATATCGTTGGATTCAGCGTGAAGTTATCTACAATAATACATTCTCAAAATACCGAAATGAGGCTTAAATCTCGAGATTGTCAGTCTAACAACGGTTTATCTGACACAGGAATACAGTTCGCTTAGCATAAAAACATTATATTTTGTCCATAGGCTACGGTGACCACTTCCCATCAGGTGGGCCGTATGCTTGTTTGCTCCCTTTAACATAAAAAAAATATTATATTTATTATATTATATTATATTTTTAAAGTAATTGTACGAATTAGTTCTATATTTTATATTTTAAAATAGAATTACATTTTCAAGCAACTGAAACCTACTTTTATTTATTTTATTTTTATTTTTAAACCTTTTCTATTACTTAATAAGCACTCTACATTAAAATGAAGCCGGTCAAGTCTAAAGTCAATTTTCTCGAAACTATCAATTTGACAGTTAAACCCTTTTTGATCTCACCCCTTGCATTGTGTCATTATACAAATATTTGATCATCAACAGCTTGAAGACGTTCACTAGAGAACATATAGACCTCCCCAAAAGGCTGCTAGCTTCTTGCATCCATCGGCTTCCTCGGTCTACCAGGGGCCTTACCGCGTAAGTCTGGTGGAGATCGTAACCGTGTTCTCTCTTGCTCGCACTCGTGGACTTGTTAATTGGCGCGTGCAGGATGGCAGGCGTAGCCGGTTCCCAGAACGGTTACGCGGTAGGGGTGCAGATCGTCAAAGACAAAGTCAAAGGAACTATTGCAAACAGGCTATTTTTAGCACTTTTACAAGTCAACGTTATATTAGGTACCTGCTTAAGTTACAAAGTTATTGCTTTTTTTTTGGTTTGGTTTGGCTCCACACTTTTGTGCCAGTGTCAAGTAATTGATATTTTTTCAAGTTAATTAATGTATATAATGTGTCAAGTCAAAGTCATCAAGTCAAGTCATAATCTTGTCTAGTCAAGTCATACTCCTAGTAAAGTGGTGGCAACTTTACAAGAAGCTTCTATGGAGTTTTGGAAATAACACAAAAAGAAACGTTTCACCATCATTATACCACTTTCCCACACTCATGCCTGTAATCCAGCACTTAACGAACCAATTTTATGCACTAACACTGATAATAACACAAGTTTTGAAAAATAATACAATGCGGTGACGCGATCTTTTTCGTTTTCCCGCCAAAACTCCCAGCAAGCCCATTACAACGCATGAGTTTGAAAAAAAAGTTTTCTTTCTCACTACTGGTGCAAGCAGTACGGCGCGATGCAAAACAGAATACTCAGATCCGAAGCTTCGATTACACCTGTTAAAAAAGAAAGTTTAAGAAACTTTACAGTGATATAACTTTTTAAGTTTTTTTTGTTTCTACTATGTTTTATACGTCCGTCTACCTAGTAGAAGTCCAACTTGATACTAGTCTATAAAGTAACATTGTGTGCTATACTTGGGTCACAAACCTTACCAATACCTCTCGTGATCCGCCCTGAGCCTTTCGCCTAAATCCGCCCCTGAACATGACATTGTCCGCGTGGCGCGAAGACAAATCGAAATACCAACAATTGAAGAATGTTTGATCTTTTTCCTCTGAGCTCGTAACTTTACTTCATAGACAAAGAGCTAACAGTCAAGTTCAGAAAGGTGTTTTCTTGGTTACCAGTAAAAGAGTAAGAAAAATACGAGAATTCAAAGATTAATCTTACGAATTGTTAAAACTTTTTTGCTAAACGAATACTTTTTTGTCGTTTATTCTTTTCTCTTTTCTACCGTCTTGATCTATGTGTACAGACAGTGATAATATTTGATAAACAACTGCAGAGCGCTAACTAAGCAATACACTTTTTTAATTATATTATTTAGGTCTTTGCAGTGTGCGGATATATTATACTTAAAAAATGGGGTTAAACCAATATCAATCTCCTTAATTTCATAGTGAGGAATAGGTACCTGGAATGATGTTACCATAATTATAATTTAAGTAATTTTGATTTAAAAACCAAAATATTAAAACACATTTTGAGAATGGAGTTAATATGAAAAAATTTTTTTTTTCAATTAACTAAAGAGTTTTCTAAATTGTTTTTTGTAATAGACCGAGTTTTGATATAACAAATAATAGGTCTTTACCTATGAAATTGCCGTATTGCAGTACAGACTTTTTCAAACAAAAAAAAGTTTTGATTGGCTATGAATTCTAAATTCAAATGAATTTTGTTTTAAAAATATGACATTCTATTTACAATATAAGTCTTTTGTTTATTGATTAGCGTTGTATTTTCATTACATTTCAACATTTTTCCTCATAATGGATACTTTGAAATTTCGTGTAATTATGGAATATGAGTTCCGTCGTGGCACCAACGCGGCACAAACGACACGTAACATCAACGACGTTTACGGAGAGAACTGTACAAACGAACGTACAACCCGTTATTGGTTTGCTCGGTTCCGTTCTGGGAATTTTGACTTGAAAAATGAACCTCGTGGTCGTCCGGAAACTTTGGTCAACAATGATGAATTAAAGGCGATTGTGGAAGCTGATGAATCTCAATCTACAGCTGAGCTGGCAGCAGCTTTTGATGTTAGCATCAAAACAATATTGGTCCATTTGCGACAGATTGGCATGATAAAAAAGCTTGATAGATGGGTGCCCCACGATCTTAACGATCGCCAGCGCAACGTACGCGTCGAGACTTGCCTTGCGCTGCTTAACAGGCACAGAAATGAAGGAATTTTGAACCGAATTGTTACGTGCGACGAAAAATGGATTCGTTTTGACAATCGAAAGCGCTCAGCAAGTTGGTTAGATCCTGGTTCGGTACCAAAGCAATGTGCAAAACGAAAAATGACCCCTAGAAAGGTGATGGTCACAGTTTGGTGGTCTAGTGCTGGTGTGATTCATCATAGCTTTTTACAAAACGGCGAGAGCATTACTGCAGATGTGTACATTGAAGAACTGACCACAATGATGGCGAAACTCGCACGTCTGCAACCAGCTTTGGTCAATCGGTCGTCTCCACTGCTACTTCACGACAACGCGCGACCCCATACTGCACAACAGACCGTCTCTAAGCTGCATGAGTTGGGTTTGGAAGCTCTCCCTCATCCGCCATACTCACCAGATCTTGCGCCTACCGACTATTACTTTTTCCAAAATTTAGACAACTTTTTAGCGGGAAAAAAATTCAATTCCCGAGAGGCAGTACAAAACGCCTTTGAAGAGTTTGTTGTCTCCCGCCCTGCTGATTTTTTCAAGAAGGGCATCCATAAACTGCCACAGCGTTGGCAAAGATGCATTGATTGCAGGGGTGATTACTTTGAATAAAAGAAATAAATAAGTTCGAAAAAAAAAATACTTTAACTTTATTCAAACAAAACGGCAATTTCATAGGTAAAGACCTAATATTAAAAAAAAAAGTCAATTAAGTAATCTCACGGGATTTTATTGTTATTTTTAGCATTTTTACTAGTACCTTTATAATTAAATATGAGTTTTTTCCACAGATGCAAAGGTCACACACACACCTCGTTTCTCTGGCTCCTCGTGGCTGGCATTAAGAGCACTCCGAGGAGCATACAAGCGGGTCCGAGTGAGGATCCGAGTGAGACCGGAGCGAGCGAGAGGCGTATTGCTGCTCACAGGGGAACACGACGATCTTTCGGGGGACTACCTCGCGCTTATGCTTAGGAACTCACACGTTGAACTTAGGTTAGATTTCCAAACTTACCTAACTATCGATAAAAGTACTTAGAGAAGCAAACAAGTGGGTGCGAGTGAGGATTTGAGTGAGAGCGGAGTGAGCGAGAGGCGTGTTTCTACTCAACAGGAAACACAACGATCTTTCGTGGGACTACCTCGCGTTTATGCTTAGGAACGCACACGTTGAACTTAGGATAGTTTACCAAACTTACCTAACTGTCCATAAAACTACTTAGAGAAGCAAACAAGCGGGTGCGAGTGACAATTTGAGTGAGAGCGGAGTGAGCGAGAGGTGTGTTTCTACTCAACGGGGAACACGACGATCTTTCAGGGGACTACCTCGCACTTATGCATAGGAAAGCACACGTTGAACTTAGGTTAGTTTAACAAACTTACCTAACTATCCATAAAAGTACTTAGAGAAGCAAACAAGCGGGTGCGAGTGAGAATTTGAGTGAAAGCGGACTGAGCGAGAGGCGTGTTTCTACTCAACGGGAAACACGACGATCTTTTGAGGGACTAGCTCGCTTATGCTTAGAAACGTATATTATATACTATACTTAACTAATCCAATTACTAAAAATAATTAAATGGCATTAAAGTAATTTGCGTAGTGGGTCTGAGTGAGGATCAGAGTGAAAACAGAGCGAGCAAAAGGAGTATTGTGTGCTTCATTCAATTTCATTCTCTAAAGAGTTTTTAACGAGTTTATAGTATGTGTATGTACTGTATGTAAGGATGAGGTACAAAGAGTTTGGCCAATTTTGTCAACCTCTTTGTTGGTTGTGTCACAGGTTCGACTGCGGGAGCGGGGCGGGGATCCTACGCTCTCCCGAACCGGTGCGGCTCGGTCACTGGAACACCATTTCAGTGTACCGACACCGGTGGGACGCCTGGCTCAGACTGAACAATGGAAAACGAGTCCGGGGACGGTCTAAGGTAAGCTTCATTCATTTAAAATTATAAAGTGCTTAATGTTCAATATATTGAACATTAAGCACTTTATAATTTTATTCTACGATAAGAGGTAACTTGTGCGGCAATGCGTTTAAATCAGTTTTTTTATACTATATGTTGTTATTTTTTTCAATGAATTACATCATCTTAATATACTTTATTAAATAACAACACGATTGAATGCCTAATTAAAACACATTTTTCTGAAATTCCATACAAAGTCTAAAAAAGTCTCTACCCTGGCCTGTCCCCATGCTGGTTTTAATTTAATTTTCAAACAATACATATGTTTTTTGTATCAGCTGTTTAACTAAAGTATGTTTTATCGGAATTAAAGTAATAAAACTGAAGTAATATTAACCAAAAAATAAAATAATCATCTTAAATTCGTGTATTTTTTAAAATTAAAATTTGTCCCGCTATTTTTGTTTATCTACCCTGGCAAATTTTGTTCCGCGAATACAAACATAAATTCTAGGACTGCCGTATTACTAGAAGCGGTCAAAGACATTTATCGGCGTGAAGTTAGGTATACTAAACGCGCTAGCCGTTCAAGGGTCACAATTTTCTAGTTTTTGCGACGCGACCGCGTGGTGTACAGGTTTGGTAAAGTCATTGTGTCTCTCCACTGGTAAGTCATAAAAATTACAATAATTTTTTAATTTAGTTGCATTTACTGCCCTAGTTAAACAATACAGTTATAATTAAAGTGGGATGTACAATTAACCTATAAAATGATTTAGTCAGTTAAAACAATTGAATTTGTCATGAAAACGTCTCTACCCTGCCGTATTTCCCCTGTCAAGTTAACTGCCAGGGGAGAGTGACTGACCAGGGGAGATAATATTCATTCAACATAAGACGTTAATATTACAAACGTTAGTATTAAATTACTGAAATGATTATTTCAAATGAAAAATATTATGATAATGAAATGTTGTTATTATATTTTTTTATAATATATTTTTTTTATTATTATATAATTATAATATAATATAATAATATAATATGTGTGGACTTATTATGGATTATATTATAGTCATTATTACAGATTATAGAACAACGGAAAAAGTTAACACAGAAAGAAAGAGTAGAAACATTACAGAAGAAACGTGAAGCAGAGAGGCTACGATATCAAAAGATTAAAATGATCCTGTAAAGTATGAACTGCACAAGCAAAAAGAAAAGGAAAAAAATTTAAAAAGTAGAAAGGAATCAAAACTTTTGAACTAATGACTCCTATAAAGCATCGTAAGGCGAAAAAGATATGGGAGAAAAAATCCAGAGAGCGTAGGTAACGATTCAGTCTTCAAAATATAACTAATGTTCTTGCAACACTATCGATATCAGATGTTGATCATTTAAAAGGAGTGATAAGCGGGAAACTTTTGCAAAAATATAATATACTACAGGATGAACATAATATGAAACCTTTGAGAAATATTGGAAAAGTACAATTAACAGAAAACAAATGTAAAGCCAAAGAAAGTTATTAAAAGATGAAGAATTACAGATTAAAGAAGAGAAGAAGAGAAGATGACGCTAATACGAGGTTTTGTGCCTGCAAAACAGATCATTGACAATAAAAGGATACCGAAAACCAAAGAGTTATTCTGGATACTCTTAGAAATCTACACAGATCTTTTATGAAGAAGTACAACATCACTATCTCATATTTTCTATTGTCGCCTAAAGCCATTTTGAATAGTACAATTGTTTTATGACAAACGTGACACTCGTTTGCACACATGCTAATGTGGATCTTGATTTTTTTAAATTTAATGTTGGCAAGACAGTGCCATTAATAATTGTTTTTTTTTTGTTTACAAGAGAGTGCGTTTTAATTTAATTTTTTGTTTATGTAGGCAAGAGAGTGCCTATTATTTATTTTACCTTTCATTTTCTAATGTGATTAAAACAAATTAAATGAACCTTGTGCATAGGTATAGTATGAAAGTTATCCTGATTATCAAGTCTGATTACTATTTAGGAAGAGCTAGTCTACTATTACTAGTACAATTAGTATAATATTTTTATTTGTTTTTTTTTTTTTTTTTTATATGTGTGGACATCTCACACAACGCCATCTAGCCCCAAACTAAGCAAAGCTTGTGCTATGGGAACCAGATAACTGATACAATACTTAGATACTTTATTGTTTGTAAATACATACATAGAATACAATATAACACCCAGACACAGAACAAACACCTATGTTCATCACACAAATGTTTGTCCTGGGTGGGAATCGAACCCACAACCCACAGTTCAGAAGGCAGGGCTACTACCAACTGAGCTATTGGGCCAGTCCAGTCCATTTGTTGAAAGTACAATGGCAAGATAACTAACATATGTGTATTTTTGTAAGTGAAACACTCTTGTTTAAGCAAAACATATATTAAAAATTCTCTTTTGCAAAAAGGCTGCTAAATGATAGTCTAATGAATGATTAATATGATAGTCTTATTATATGTTAAGAACAATATTAATAAAAGGTGATTTTATTGATTTTATTAAGTATTTTATTCTGTCAAATTCTTTCCCCTGGTTAAATAAGTATCTACCCTGGTCCTGATGTCTCTCCCCTGCCCGATGTATTTACACTGGTCCTCGAAAAAGTAATAAAAAAATAATAAAGTGACTTGCCCTTATGTGAAAAGGTAAATAAATGGGACAGAAATCATAATATAAAGGTTTCATGAAAAAACTCGAAATTTTCTTCTTGGCCGCATCCTCTAATATTTTAAAACCTCTTATCGTAGAATCACCCATATAACAAGCCTATATTGTACATAGCCAATAAATGTTTTCAAAATTTTTTTTCTTTATACTCAACACTTTATATAATAATTTGGTTTGTGTGATAACATGTCAATGATTGAATTTAATTTATTAAAATTGCGAAAATTTGAATATAACGAGAAGTCTAGCATGGTTAAAGATGCGCAAAAAATAAGCGTTCTTTCATTCTTAACATGTAATGGATTGTATAGGAAAGTAAATATTTCTAAATATATTCATGTAAAATATAAAATTCAAAGTCCTAACTGACTGACTGACTTATATATTAACGCATAGCCTAAACCGCTGGTCCCAGAGACTTGAAATTTGGAGGGTGTGTTCTTTGTAAAGTGTAGGTATCTATTAAGAAAGGGTTTTTCGAAATTCCACCCCTAAGAGTGGTTGAATTATCTATGAAAAAAAATCTTCTTCGTTTCCTATCGGCCACGCGGGGCAGAACCTAGTATAATATATTTCTAATACAAAGACGAAATGTTAAAAAAGAAATCAAAGAAAAATAACTTTCCAGTGAAATCGCGTGAAAAATTAAACGACAAAGAAAACGGGAACTTTTTGTTTAGAAACAGTTGTGAACAGTTAATTACAAACTTTGCAACCGTTTTCAGTGGATGCGTATTTTGCAATGATAAAATAAATAATTTCCAGAATAAATAAACAACTGACTGAATAAGCAACTTATTAAGTAAAATAAAAAAATATTGCATGAGTCTAACTACTTTTTTTGAGAATTTACAGTCGCTATGGTGTGGTGTAGAGCAGGTCGGCTCACAACCTGGAGGGAGCGGGTCCGACTCCCGGGACAGGGCATGTATTAGTGCACTAAAAAAAGCGCAAATTCTTGTTCTGTGTCTAGGTGTTGTGGGACCATGGTCCTCGTAGTTCCTAGGTCACGGTACAAGGAATCCTAGTTAAGGTCCAGGATCTATGTATCCATGTGGTCCTTGAGCGTTATTTATTTGTGTTTTTTGGACATAACCAGAGACCGAATAAGTATAAAAGCGCCGCCGATGCGGTAGAAGTAAGTCAGCCTCAACAAAAAGGAAAGAAAGCAGGCTACAGCGAAAAGAAAGCCTATACGTTATATAAGTATAGTAAGTTTTATTTACTTAGTAAGTATATTTTTTTATTATTAAGTATTATATGTACTTGTTATTATTATTTTTATATAAACGTATTTTATTCTAATACTAGTTGACCCGCCCCGGCTTCGCACGAGAGAGTTAGTAAATCGCGGTTGAACGGGATAAAAAGTATTTTATGTCCGCCTCCTGGCTCTAAGGTACCAATATTCAGCCAAATCGGTTCAGCCGTTCTTTAGTTATAAATAGTGTAACTAACACGACTTTCTTTCTAGACTATGACTTGACTTGATGACTCGGACTTTGACTTGACTTGACACAATATATAATAAACTTGAGAAAATTATCATCATATATTATAATCAATTACTTGACACCTAAGTCCTACATTATTTTGTGTTTACCAGTACACATATATCCTTTTTTACACAATAAAATAAGTCATTCACATGAATAATCCGAGAATAATATCAGCTAAACGCGTGTGTCAACATAAACCAGTTTAGTTATTCCACTTAATTACGCCTCCATAAAGATATTTGAATGGAATTGGCGTTCCCGACGCGCCAGGAATTTGGAGCTCGGAACCTACGAGGCCCTTTATCTTGGTATTGTACTTTGTCATAATAATGGCTGAGCATGGACGGTGAAGGTATTCGACCAACATTTTGATAATATCGGCACTCGACCTGACCGTCCTAAAGCGAATATGATTTTTAAGTAGTTGTATACAGAGTCTAAAATTGTAAAATAACAAAAGAGAAGTCCCTACACTACTCTATCGATTCTGTTAAAAAATACAATAAACAATGAGTTATATAAAACAGCACAAACCCATTAAAAAACGTGACGTTTTCTCTTCAAGGCTTTCTAGAGTCTTCAGTAAAATATCCACCACTTTTCTGTGGCATTTTGACTTTGTCAAAATTAGGACTTTGACATGACATGAAAAATTCCTTACTTGACTTTGGCTAAACTATCGCTAAAAGTGTTTTATAGCTATCAAACGAAGATTCTATGAAAAAACTCCGAAAATGGCGGTTGTGAATTTTGAATTTTTTCTATAAACCGTGAGTTTTTGAATTTTAATGTGTGATAAGGATGGATTATTATCCGTTAAGTGTTCGTGAACGTGCACGAGTGTTGGGTTCGAATATGAATAATACGAAAAAAAAAGAAAAGAATACGAATTTTGACTTTGACAAAATTAGGACTTTGACATGACATAACCATACAAAAATTCCTTACTTGACATTGGCAGAATTATCGCTAAAAAGCCATTAAACGAAGAAGAAGAAAGCGAAATTTGCAATTTATGTTCAACTTTAAAGACGAGGAATTGAAACTCAAACGATCGATATGGCGACCTTAAATGGATTCTGATCTGCAAAAGCGTCACGTAAACTCAAAGTACAAAAATAAAAACGTACGCTTGTGAAAAGTTGTGCTATACTACCAATTCTCTAGAGAGGGGTTACGAATAACTTTATCAATTTCCATTCGATGTCGGCGCTGTAAAACTCTCGAATCGTACATATATGTTTTTTTGTTTTTGGTTTGGCTCCAAAGAGCATATAACCACTACGTTTTTTTGGCTCCACACTTTTGTGTATTTAGCCAGTGTCAAATAATTGATAATTTTTCAAGTTAATTAATATGTATAATATATGTGTCAAGTCAAGTCACAGTCATAGCCATCAAGTCGAGTCATAATCTAGTCTTGTCTAGTCTAGTCAAGTCATACTTCTAATAAAGTGGTGGCAACTTTATCAGAAGTTTCTATGGAGTTTTGGAAACAACACAAAAATAATCGTTTCGCCATTATTATACCTCTTTCCCACACTCATGCATGTAATCCAGCACTTAACGAATAAAATGCCACCAATTTTGTGCATGAACACTGAAAATAACACAAGTTTTGTAAAATAATAAAATGCGGTGACGCGATCTTTTTTGTTTTCCTGCCAAAACTCTCGTACATACATTTTGTTTTTTTTTTTTGTTTTGGTTCCACTCTTTTGTGTATTTAGCCAGTGTTAAGTAATTAATAATTTCTCCAGTATTTTACTATTATATATATTTGTCAAGTCAAGTCACAGTCCAAGTCATCAAGTCAAGTCACAGTCCAAGCCATCAAGTCAAGTCATAGTCTGGTCAAGTCATAGGTACTCCTAGTAAAGTGGTGGCAACTTTACCAGGAGCTTCTATGGAGTTTTGGAAACAACACAAAAAGAATCGTTTCGCCATTATTATACCTCTTTCCCACACTCATGCATGTAATCTAGCACTTAACGAATAAAATGCCACCAATTTTATGCACGAACACTGAAAATAACACAAGTTTTGGAAAATAATCTAATGCGGTGACGCGATCTTTTTCGTTATCCCGCCAAAACTCCCGTACATTTGTTACGTAAAAAGTTACAAAAAATATATTTAGGACTCATTAAATATATTTTTTTAAATAGCACCCGTTCCGCACATATAGATCCTGGACCTTAATTGGGATTCCCTTTATCTAGGAAGTATGAGGACGAAGGTTCCTCTACATTCGTACACATTCTATTTACATGAGCGCCTGGATCGTAGATTTCCAAAAATTCTATCTGACTGATATCGACCACGCGTCGATCCTATAGACTTTTGCAACCTGCACTTGAAATTAATTAAAATTAAATTGAAAATAGCATCATATAAAGAAAAGAGAAAAGAGATTTCAAATGAAAACCAGATATTTCTCCATACGTCCATATTTTTTTACAGATTTTGATAATGAAAACAGTTTAAGAACAATCAAAATATACTATACCTATTCCCGCGAGAACAAATAATAAATGTTTTTTATGTGTCAGAATTCTTGAGATTACATGGATTTTTTGGTATATTTTTTATTGACTGTCTTTTATTTAAGCGCATGTGGTGTGAGTAGGTAGTTTATAGGAGTTTTGGCGGGAAAGCGAAAAAGATTGCGTCACCGCATTGTATTATTTTCCAAAACTTGTGTTATTTTCAGTGTTCGTGCATAAAATTGGTGGCATTTTATTCGCTAAGTGCTGGATTATAGGCATGAGTGTGGGAAAGTGGTGTAATGATGGTAAAACGTTTGATTTCGTGTACTTTCCAAAACTCCATAGAAGCTTCAAGTAAAGTTGCCACCACTTTACTAGGAGTATGATTTTGACTAGACTATGAGTTGATGACTTCGACTGTGACTTGACACACATTTGCGTAAATATCATTAACTTGAAAAATTATCAATTACTTGACACTGGCTAAATACACAAAAATGTAGAGCCAAAACATAAAAAAAAAATAGTTTCTGCTTTGTAGTCTATAGAGCAAAGGGTCGCGAACAATAAATACCTAACTTACGAGTACTATGATACGTTAGCTGTAAAAAAAAGACAGCGAAAAAGAGAGAACGAAAGAAAAAAAAAACATGTATATGAAATATCGCATAAAATTTAGTATTTTAAAGTCAAATTCAAAATAATTAATCCAAGTTACTATTACTACACAGGAATAGCCGATACGACGGCTCAAGACGTTAAGCCGTCTGCCAAGCAGAAGTGCGCAAGCACTGCTGTCTTCCGGTTTGAAGGTTACGGTAGCTAATAAAATTACTGGACAAATAAGACTATGACCTGATCTCACATTCGAGTAATTTTATTATTGGACTGTGCTGATGTCTCAGGATGACGTGCGCACTGCGCAGTGACTCGAAACTCCAGACTTTAGAGTTTCGAGTGACACTGAAACTGATATGGGTAGGCGTGTCGCTTAACATCAAGTGAACGGTTAGATCGTCACGTCATTCCTTAACATAAAAAATGCCGAGATGATTTGGCATACAACGAGTTGATCCCCAAGTCAGCGATAATGACAAACTTTTATCAATTTCCTACTTTGTCCCGTAAGTTTGGAACAAAAGGAACAAAACACTCGGGTATGGAGAGATGTCAGCGATAGACTCTAGAGACTGTTCCAGAATTCACCTACTTTAAACTTAAGATCGAGCTTTGAACGCGAAAAATGGAAGGTCCTGTAGAATCATTGTAGACCTAAATCTTTCCTTCCTTTTTTTCTTCCTTCCTATTAAATTTCCGCATTGTAGGAAGCACGGTTATTATATCAAGAAAATAAGTCCCTTTTTACCTAAGCATCCAGTATTCTTGATGAATTCCTATTTATCAACTGGTTAAGAAACAAGAATGAAATAATTATCTTCTGCAGCGATTGGTTGCGTATAGATTGCTTTTTTTCTTATGTTTGTGTTGTGATACTCAGGTAAATGTATCATATTCTGAATGAAATCTTGTCTTGAACAGAGATTCACGCCTGAGCGTAGTTCTGTAAGACGGGCCTTATATCCGTCCCTACTAAAGTCTATTAAAATACAGTTTAACTAAGCAACACTTTCCTCGGGTTCTCGTATCGTATGCGTTTGTTAAATTCATGTCAACTTGGCAAACCAAATGCTGAACGCTCATTGGTTGCCTGTTGACCATCGGCTGTCTCAACCAATTAGCGTACTGTATTTGAAATCAACGGGAGTTTGACAATCGTACAAGAAACCGGGGGCTAGGGAGATAAGTGCAAACTGGGCGGGAAAACGCAAAAGATCGTGTCACTGCATTGTATTATTTTCAGTGTTAGTGCATAAAATTGGTGGCATTCTATTCGTTAAGTGCTGGATTACAGGCGTGAGTGTAGGAAAATGGTATAATGATGGTGAAACGTTTCTTTTCGTGTTGTTTCCAAAACTCCATAGAAGCTTCTGGTAAAGTGGCCACCACTTTACTAGGAGTATGACTTGACTAGACTAGAGTATGACTTAACTTGATGACTTAGACTGTGACTTGACTTGACACATTATATGATATTAATTAACTTGAGATATTATCAATTACTTGACACTGGCTAAATACACAAAAGTGTGGAGCCATACCAAAACAAAAAAAAAATGCGAACTTGGAGCTGTCAAACTTTATTACAGACTTCCATTAGTCATGCTCAAAATTGGCACATTATGGAAAATCTTCCATTACATGGAAGAATATCAGTGTCACCTTTCAATTCACACCATTCGAAAAACACCAGAATCATTCTCATAAATAAAGCAGCTTTCCTTCTCAGCACACAGGTCATTAATCTAGAAAATAAATTGCCGCCCAAGGTGTGAGGCGACGCAAAAACATTACCCTTGGAAGGGTGACTCATTAGGGGCTGTGGAAGGGTTAGATTGAAAGTAGAACCACAGACGGAAAAGTGTTTACAAAACCAGCTAAATATTTACCTAGTGATAAAACGTTTCTAAGGAATATAGCTTTATAGTCCCAGCTTCTGCCCGTGGCTTCGCCGGCGTAGGAAACGAAGAAATTTTTTTAAAATTGATTATTCAACCACCCATTTCACCCTCTTAGAGGTAGAATTTCGAAAAAGCCTTTCTTTGTGGATACCTATACTTTACAAAGAACACACCCTCCAAATTTCAAGTCTCTAGGATCAGCGGTTTAGGCTGTGCGTTGATATATAAGTCAGTCAGTCAGGAGTTTGAATTTTGTATGTATAGATCAATTGTATGCGGTCCCCAACGTGATACTAGCACGGGTTTTTAGGATTCAGAATCCTATTGTAGGACTGGTAAGACTCTTTTGACGTGAATTCGGTGAACGTCGTAACATTTGGTTTGAGGGTCATTCCAGATAAATTGCGACCGTAACAAAGTAACTGCAGCTTTTGAAAGCTTCGTACTAAGTAGGTCAGTAGTAGTAAGTCAGTCAGTCAAGTAGGGTATATTTGTGTCACAAAAATAATTACCATGTAATACTCGAGACTGTCTCTGACAACGTCTAGAGTCCAATATTTACATATTGGATATCTGTGTACACGAACGACAACAAAAAATTACGCAGCACGACAGTGTGTAGCCGTCGTCGTACATTGATTTTTTTTTCTATATTCGTTTTATTTTGTGTTTTAATATTATTCGTAATTGGTAATTAATTATTTGATATTTCATTGTATTTTTTATGGGTCTATTAATAACAATAATAATAATAACGCCCAACGATCACATACATAGATCCTGGACCCTCACTAGGATTCTACGAGGAACATGGTCCCACAACACCCAGACTCAGAACAAGTATTTGCGCTTATTTTTTTCTGTGCACAAATACTTGTCCTGCCGCGGGAATCAACCCGCCGTCTCCGGGTTATGAGCCGACCTGCTCAACCACCACACGACAGAGGCTGTCCTATTGCCTGAATTAAATCATTTTTATATTATTTTTTATTATTTTAATACATCTAATTTTGTATTACATTGATTCTGTGTCAATAGCATTGATCACAGCCGCATGCGAGTGAAAAAAATACCTAAAAATTAAATACGAACCGTATTCTCTGCACGCAAAATGGTCTGTTAAGCTGATCACTGATCCCTCCAATCTACGGCAAATTTACGCAGATACACGCTTGCCTCTTCTTGGTCCAAAACTATCTTAAACCCAAGAAATCCGCTACTCCCAAATTGCCTCAACGCTGGAGGTAAATGTCCCTAAAGAATTGGCTAAATTCCTCCCTTAATTTGCGCCTCGGCGACTTGAAACTTTGTCCTGTTTGTGCTGCTAGTTATTACAGTAAGCAAATGAAGGTTACAGAGTAACAAACAAGGTTACAACGTAACAAAGTTAAAGAAAGGGATCTAAAAAGTTTGTTTTTATGCGTCCACTTTAAGGTTAGTGGTCAGAAAACTCGGGAATGTTTATTACATAATTTCGTTTTTTTATTTTAATGTCCGGCTGTACTTCAGTTTGACAGCTCTTAAGTTCGAACTTTTTTTTTTTTTTTACTTCAAACTTGTCTAGCATTTGACCGCGCTCTCACCTGATGGGAAGTGACGATGCGATCGAAGGTGTAGCATGCTAGCCAAGGTGGCAGCAGTACTCCATACACGATCGGACTTGTGCTTGATACAGATTTAGAAGCTGTCCAGATGTGAAGTACCGCCTTACCTTGGACAATATGCTTATATCCATAACCCCCGATTCACACATCAGATCACGAAACAGTCAACATGCTGAATACTGTACGCTCATTGGTTGAGACAACCATTGATCAAGAGGTTGACATTGACTGCCAAATTGATACGAATTTAAGAAACGTATAATATTAATGCTGTAATATATGTGTTGGACATCTCACACAAAGCCTCAAACTAAGCAAAGCTTGTAATGGGAACCAGATAACTGATACAATACTTAGATACTTTAGTTTTGTGCATACATAGAATACAATATAACACCCAGACACAGAACAAACATCGATGTTCATCACACAAATGTTTGTCCTGGGTGAGGATCGAACCCATAACCCACAGTCCAGAAAGCAGGGTTACTACCAACTGAGATATCGGCCAATAGTATACGAGAACCCGGGGAAAGTGTGGCTTAGCTAAGTTGTATTCTAATAGACTTTAGTATAGACGGGCATAAGTCTGTCGATAAATGAATCATTATGAACAAGACATCAGAAGAGAGAGAGAGAGAGATTGAAATTTGTATGTGGATTAAAAAAACTTAAGAATAGTGTTACCTAACAGGGAATTAGATAGATCGATACACATTCTTATCTATGTAGGCAACTAAGCCTGCAAAGGGCCATGACGCTACATGTATGTTACGGCAGACTCTGGACTCTCTTTTTAACTAACGATACAGACTTAATCCTCAAAAGTTAAAACCATCGTCTTTTATATAACAGTTATTCTAAATTTTATAACAAAATATATGTTTTCAAATAAGAAATCTAAATATATATAACTCAAAGGTGACTGACTGATTGACTGACTGACATAGTGATCTATCAACGCACAGCCCAAACCACTCGACGGATCGGGCTGAAATTTGGCATGCAGGTAAATGTTATGACGTAGACATCCGCTAAGAAAGAATTTTTCGAAATTCCACCCTTAATACGTTGAAATGGGTGGTTGAATTATTTTCCCATAGGCTACGCCGCGGGCGAAGTTGCGGGCAGAAGCTCGTATGAAATAAGATTTAAAAAAAGGAGTGCGTTTTAGACTGCACGACTGAAGTAAAACTTCTTTAGTTAAGCTCCATCTATCGACCGGTATAGCTTTGTTTAATGTTAATGTCGCCATCTTGACAATAATTGAAAATTGTCATTTTACCGAACATACCAACATAATAAAACAAATTTTTAACTTTGCTATGTTGACAATGGAGATCTACCTGAACCAACTTCAACTTCTACTCGCCTCTCATTCACCAGCTTACTCCTTTCAAGCGTTCATAAAGAAGTTTTACTTCAAAAATTGATAATATTTTGGTCGATTCTACGTTCAACCAATCAAGAACCAGAATGGACAAGTGTCAATTCTAGGTTTAATCAATGATTTTATTGAAAACTCTACCCAATCTTCACCCCAACAGGGTCTCTTCTCCCGGATGACATTCCGAGAGCCAGTGTGGGTTGGAGGAGCAGGGAACACCACCGGTCTCCAGAGCAAGCTGGGGCTGTCTGACGGGCTTCTGGGATGTGTGGACTTCCTCAGGATAAACGGTGACACGTACCAGCTGGTCAAAGATGCGGTGGCTACTATGGATATTGGTAAGTGAAGCTTTGACATCGCCCTATATGTTTAATTTTTTAATTAGTTCTATTTTTAAAAAGAATGTACATAAATAAATAAATATATTGTGGACATTTCACACAATGCCATCTAGCCCCAAACTAAGCAAAGTTTGTACTATAAGAACCAGGTAACTGATAGAATACGTTCTCAGTTAGCAGTAGCTCTGCCTTTGTTGTGGGTTCGATTCCCACTAAGGACAAACATTTGTGTGATGAACATAGATTTTTGTTTTGTGTCTGGGTGCTATATTGTATTCTACTGCTTCTGCCCGCAGCTTTGCCCGATTGGCCTATAGGAAACGAAAAACATTTTTTTAATAGATAATTCAACCATACATTTTACCCTCTTAGAGGTGGAATTTCTTCTTAGTGGATACCTACACCTTACAAAGAACACACCCTCTAAATTTCGTCTCTAGGACCAGCGGTTCAGGATGTGTGTTGTCAGTGTAAGTCAGTCAGTCAGTCAGGACTTTGAATTTTATATGTACAGACTAGTATTATGCCCCGTGCGCGGGCCGCGAGCGGCCCGCGGTATGTTAACTAAAAAAAAGTTCGTACAAAACATAGTTTCTACAAAAAATGCGAACCAGGGCCCTCACGCACCGCTACCAAGAGCCGCCACCACTGGGCCACGCAGTATTCGCGCAGCTGCGCCTAATTCGCCTTGCGTGTTAAAAGAAAAAACAAAAAAAAAAACATTATACCATCCGAAAGTATTTGGGCCTCCTACAAATATATCTTCTTTACTTTCAAATATTTATCCTGATATTTATTAAGCTTTGGCTTTGTTTATTGTTTCTAATAACTTTCAAAATTGTAAACTCTATCCTTTCTACACATTTTTCGTCTTTGTATCATTTCCCTTTTCACTCGTATACGTTTATGAACATTTTATTAAATAATGCAAAAACAACAACACGACACTTGCTAGCGCCACGGTGGTGGAAAAATGAAACTTTTAAGATTAAAAACTATTTACGCACTAAACGCCAATGTTGGGTTATCAAACCTTCTTTGTTACACGATTTTGAGGTTGTCTTGGTCTTTGATAAAACATATCTATTGTTGCTCCATTTATACGATATTTATTATAGTTACAGTTAGTTATAACAACAATAAACAGAAATATCAATTTTCGCGCGTTAAGCAATGCCATATTTATGTTCTGATTATTTATTCTTCAAAAATATGCAAACAATAAGCTTTCCAAGGCCAATGCACGTATATAATAGACGAAAACAAAAATTCTAAATATAAGAAAACGTTAAAAAATGATCGTGTGAATAAATGTGGTCCAAATGAACAAACTTTTTTCGTATTTAGTCTATGGTAAATATATGTCTATGGTAAATATTGATTTAAGCCATGGACTATCTCTGGTATCAGCTGGTATTCAATTAGTCGGCGTTTTGTAATAAAGTCAAGGTTCTAACTTCTTACAATACAATACAATACAAAACGCTTTATTGACACCAAAAATAAACATGTAGAAAATAGAATCACATAATAAGGTACAATGGGCGGTCTTATCGCTAAGAGCGATCTCTTCCAGACAACCTTTGGATGGACAGAGATATGAGACACTATGAGCGAGGACGGCGGTGCAAATAAATACTATATACTAACCTATACTCAAATAATATAATACATAAGACATATACCTAAATCATTGATATATAATATATACACATATACAATATAGATAGATAACTCTTTATTGTCTCACCAACGAAATTCATACAATACAGGCATTATTAAATCTATATATATATATATATATATATATTTATACCAGTTAAAAGGAAAACAGTTTATTTAGTAAGGAGTCAGGTTGGATAAATATAAATTTTTGACTTGATATTTAAAAGTGAAAAGTGATTGAGCGCGTCGAATGATAACAGGTAGTTCATTCCACAATCTAACAGCTTGAACTGTGAAGGAGTGGTCGTAGAACGAAGTACGACGTACCGGGGGCTGGAGAAGGAGGTTTTCCGATGACCTAAGAGACATAGAGTTGGAGTGGGAGTGATAAAGAAAATCGGATCGAGCCTTCAAATAGTGGGGAGTAGAAGGAATAAACAATATATAATAAAAAAGAGACAGGATATGAGTATTCCGGCAAAGACGTATTGGGAGCCACTTGAGCTTAGAACGCAACTGAGACGTGATCATATTTTTGGAGACCGAAAACAAATCGTAAGTAATTTTGAAGACGCTCAAGTTTATTGAGTTGCTCCTCAGTAAGGTCAAGGTAGCAGGCGTCAGCATAGTCGAGAATAGGAAGAAGGAGAGATTGTGCAAGCGAAACTTTGGTAGCAGTAGGCAAGAAGATACGTAACCTATTAAGCGCGGCTCCTGACCCAAATATCCTACGACTCACAGATTGAAGTTGAGGACCCCATGACAAACAGCTGTCAATGATGGATGAAGGAAAGTGTATATTTCGATAAAAGTACCTTTGTATGGCGGCCATATTAAAAAATGGCGAAAGTCAAAATTTGAATTCAGAATGTTGATCAGCATTCTATGGAACTTTCAGATATCGATTTTCATCCGGATCGGTGAAACTTTTTTTTTCCGCCGTGACCTAAATTTCCGCCATTTTGAAAAAAAAAAATTCCGATATCTTCCCCTTGGGCTCCCAAACAATATTAGTTTGAGCTCTTTATACTAAAGTATCACGGTTTCGGCGTCATTTCCGGTCTAAAGTTGTATGGCGGATTTTTTTCCCGCCATTTTATTGTACAGTTTAGCCAGGCCGTTGATGGTCGCGATGATGGAAGATCGAAAGACCAGGATTAAAATTTTTTTAAATTCCAAACTACCATATCTATATGAATCGTAAAAAACAATTGCAAACTTTCCGATAGGTATCGAGAAACAATGTGTTGAATTTGTAAAAAAAAATTGGCACGTGCAAGATGGCAAGCGAAGCCGATTCCCAGAACGGTAACGCGGTAAGGGTGCTGAGCCGCCGCGCCTTTCGTATAGATAGATACCTATACCTACAGATGCGGTTCGCGACATTGGTGCCGATTCTCTAAAACTAAAGTAAACTTAAAGTATGGCGGTACTCTTCTGATAAAGGGGAAATGAAAAAGACGGAAATATGATAATTTCGTTTAGCTTTAGAGAATGCGACACAGAATCGACACCATTGACTGGTTATACATAATAATAATACTTATGTAATCATAAATCATTTCAATTTTACTTTTTGATAATTGGGTAGGTATGTACCTACAGACAGAATAATTTTCATTGTGCAGTTGATATGTATGCTTTTCCATAGGTAGGTCTACATTAAATCTGCTCACTCACGAGTTACATCAGCATACAAGTAATAAGTACATATATATATATATATTCAAGTCATCACACCAACTAACAATGATAAGATTTTTTATTTTTGTTTGCACGCATGTTTTAGATGTGTACATTCTTTGTCTAAAACTTAGTAAATGTAAGTAAGAAGTAGCCAATTCATGCCAGACAACAGATGAATACACGCTACGATCTAACCTTCGTCAAAAGTTGTACTTCAGATCAGTACAGTATCAGCACATAAAGTAAGGCAACCTGCGATGAAGAAGCACAGCCTTATTAATAAACACGAAATAGCTTTGGATTAGTTACACCATCTTTTGTCTCTTTCAAACCAGCTAAATATTCCAGTAGCAAAAAAAGGACAAAAGCTGAAAGTAACTAACCCGAGACTAATACCCGTTTATTAATAAGGCTGCTATGGTCCGTTTTCCATTCATAGTTTAATCCTGGCTTAGGACAGGCAGAAATACATAATCACCATTTAATTTGTTGATTTTAGAAATTGAAATAATTTGTATTTAAGACGAACTTAAATCAAAATGAACTGAATACGCATTGACTTACCTTGGTATTTTTTGGCGTATTTAAAAAAGGGAATGATAGTTATTTACAACGATTGAACTAAATCGTACTACTACCTATTTACAACCTTAATTTTTTTAATAATGTGCACCTCTTCGCGTGAAGCACAGCTCGGCACGCTGACGCATGTTGTCTTTCACACGATTCAAAACGAATGAATCACTTTTAACAGTGTTAAATGCACTAATGATTTTAGTCTTTAATTCTTCCCTGTTTACATACTCTGTAGCGTACACAAATAGTTTTACCTCACCTCATAAGTAAGAATCTAATGCAGTGAGATCCGGAGAGCAAGCTGGTCACGGAACAGGCTCTCTACGACCTGTCCAGCTATATTCAAAGTTACTACATAAGTACTCACGTCCTTGTGACTACATGTCGTTCATCACACTTTTTAAAACGTTTAACTATGACACATTATTCAGTCTTCCTTCGATAAAATACGGGCCTAAGAAACAGTTATTTAGAACACCAATGTTTCCCACCCGCTGAATACCTACACCCTTTATCACGGATCACACACGCACGACACACGAAGGATTACACGCGTATTGTTGCGGGCGCGGAAGTAGGATGCGGTAAACCGGATGTACACATCTGTCGGCGCTTGCGATCACACTAATTACGCTGGTGATGTGAGGGTTGAGCCGGACGGGGTGGCGGGGGTGCTTTTTTGTGAAATCACGTGCGCCGACGACGTCCGGGTGTGCCTTGACTCGTGGTCGAACCACTGTTTTCAGCATGGGAATGTATTCACCATACTTCACTTATTTATAGGGCAATTTGGTCAAAAATTATGATACTAATTTTATTGCATAATCATAACGACAATCGTTTACCGAGTGCTCTCCTTCAGTATCGTTCGCATCTCACCAGTCATTCTGTGTAACCAACCAATGGAGTAAGCTTTTGTGGTGCCATCAGTTTCCGAATGCAATAGGAGCGATGGTCAAGTAACGGTATAGTAAAGTCAACCTTGGCTCCGTTACAATAGAGTCGAATCGTTTCAACGTACCTACTACGGATACTATTATTAAGAGCGTGCTTCGTTCCGCGCATGAAATAATACCTTTAAAAATCGATTAAAAATAAAATTACTATTGACCGGTGTGTAAAAAAATATTGCATCGTAATATATGATTTTTTTGCAACAAATCTGCATATTTAGTTTTTCTTAACCGACACCCGTTGAGAAGTTAGTTTTTTTTTTAAGAAAAGGTCCGTAATTCAAAATCTAAAGCGATAACCCCACTTTTTTTTTACATTAAAAAATAGCTTACAGTTTCAGCTTCGAAACGGTGCTGAAAACTGGTATGAACTTCCTTGAAAGTCTCTCGCGATTCGCGCGGAACCCGAACGAGGCCCGAATTTCTTAGGATTAAAAAAAAAAAATTGTATGAAACTTGTATTTTTTTTTACAGATTTGAAAGGGTACCAAAAAGCACGCAAACTTTAGTTCAAGGTCGACCCCTCTATCTCTCGCGATTTCCGAGGGAAGTAGGGGGTATGGTGTACCTTTGTATGGCGGCCATATTGAAAAATGGCGGAATCAAAATTGTTTTTCCATATTCCTACTAATCTTCGAGGGGGATAGTCAGATATCGATTTTCATCTGGATCGGATAACGTTTTCTTAAAGTTGATATTACTGTAGCCGCCATTTTGAAAAAAATCGGTTTTGTTATATTTGCATTTTGACCCTTATTGTATCTTCACTTGATCCCTAGGAACGACTTTTCTAAAATATTGGTATTCGTGGTTCCAAAAAGGAAAGTGTACATTTCGATAAAAGTACCTTTGTATGGCGGCCATATTAAAAAATAGCGAAAGTTAAAATTTGATTTCAGAATGTTGATCGACATTCTATGGAACTTTCAGATATCGATTTTCATCCGGATCGGTGAAACTTTTTTTTCCGCCGTGACCTAAATTTCCGCCATTTTGAAAAAAAAATTATTCCGATTTCTTCCCCTCGGGCTCCCGAACAATATTAGTTTGAGCTCTGAGTACTAAAGTATCACGGTTTCGGCGTCATTTCCGGTCAAAATTTGTATGGCGGATTTTTTTTTCCGCCATTTTGAATTTTTTTTATGTGCCCTAAAATCGTCCCAAGGTTTGCTATAACATTCCTTAAAACGCACGTGACCTATCTCGTACGGTGTAGCCAGGCCGCTGACGGTCGCGATGATGGGAGGTCGGAAGACCAGGATTAGAATTGTTTTGAATTTCAAACTACCACGTCTATACGAATCGTAAAGAACGATTGCAAAGTTTCCCATAGGTATCGAGAAACGATGCGTTGAATTTGTAAAAAAAAATTTGTATGGCGGCCACCTTTAAAAATGGCGGAATCGAAATTTTTTTTTTCAAATATGGAATCTGCGGCCTCGAAAACCCTCCGATGCAAAAAATCAGTCGGATCGGACCAACTTTCAAAATGGCCGCCATTTTGAATCCGCCATCTTGGATTTTAATGACCACCGTCGGAAAGCCCCCGTCATCCCCTACGACATTCGGTCGAGCACCCCCCGCGTGACTCTTACCGTTTTCGATCTACGAGCGTTTCCATTTTGTATGGAATTTTAGTTTTTTTGTATGGGAACCCCCTTTTTTTTTATTTCTCTAAAATCGTCCCAAGGTTTCCTCCAACTTTAGTTAAAACGCGACGGCAAAAAGATTTATCGTTTCCGAGATCCGTGGAGCGGTTCCATCTCGGAGACGATTTTCCGGTGATGTCAGATTTTTCTCGTCGGTTACTCGCTCTCCTCTACGCGAACCTAAAGTCGATTTTTCCCCATCACCTCTCATCTCTTCAATCAATGATCTAAGTGAGTGAGTCAACATTTAACTTTATATAATGTAGACTAGTATTATGCCCCGTGCGCGGGCCGCGAGCGGCCCGCGGTGTGTTAACTAAAAAAAAGTTCGTACAAAACAAAGTTTCTACAAAAAATGCGAACCAGGGCCCTCACGCACCGCTACCAAGAGCCGCCACCACTGGGCCACGCAGTATTCGCGCAGCTGCGCCTAATTCGCCTTGCGTGTTGAAAGAAAAAACAAAAAAAAAATTATACCATCCGAAAGTATTTGGGCCTCCTACAAATATATCTTCTTTACTTTCAAATATTTATCCTGATATTTATTAAGCTTTGGCTTTTTTTATTGTTTCTAATAACTTTCAAAATTATAAACTCTATCCTTTCTACATATTTTTCGTCTTTGTATCATTTCCCTTTTCTTTCACTCGTATACGTTTATGAACATTTTATTAAGGGTGGATTCGACCAAACTTGGATTTAAACACGAGTAACTATACCATAATAAATCTATTCCACGATATTATACTCGAGTAATTCATTCTTCGTTTTTCCACGCAATACTAAGTTTAGCTACGCTCAGAATTACTATACGCGAATAGCGGAATAAACGATGAACGAATCTATTACCCAGTTAACAATTGTTGTTCTACAACGACACGGTATTCAAGCTTATGTCATATCAACTCGCTTTTGTCGTATTATAGTGTAGGAAAGTAAATGACAAAATACATGGTCGGACGTCTTTTTTTTATCTTTGTCTATTTTGAATTAAAATATTCTCGGAATAACTCTGTTATTCCACCAAAAACGGTAGTATAGTAATAATACTCGAATAGACTTGCTATTCTTAGAATTGTAGATGGTAAAATGTGAAATTGATTTACTCTCGAACAAATGGCGATTTATTCTAAGAATAAAATTTACTCTCGTTTGGTCGAATCCACCCTAAATAATGCAAAAAAAACGACACTTGCTAGCGCCACGGTGGTGGAAAAATGAAACTTTTAAGATTAAAAACTATTTACGCACTAAACGCCAATGTTGGGTTATCAAACCTTCTTTGTTAGACGATTTTGAGGTTGTGTTGGTCTTTGATAAAACATATCTATTGTTGCTCCATTTATACGATATTTACTATAGTTACAGTTAGTTATAACAACAATAAACAGAAATATCAATTTTCGCGCGTTAAGCAATGCCATATTTATGTACTGATTATTTATTCTTTAAAAAATATGCAAACAATAAGCTTTCCAAGGCCAATGCACGTATATTATAGACGAAAACAAAAATTCTAAATATAAGAAAACGTTAAAAAAGGATCGTGTGAATAAATGTGGTCCAAATGAACAAACTTTTTTCGTATTTAGTCTATGGTAAATATATGTCTATGGTAAATATTGATTTAAGCCATGGACTATCTCTATCAGCTGGTCTTCAATTAGTCGGCGTTTTGTAATAAAGTCAAGGTTCTAACTACTTACAATACAACACAATACAAAACGCTTTATTGACACCAAAAATAAACATGTAGAAAATAGAATCACGTAATAAGGTACAATGGACGGTCTTATCGCTAAGAGCGATCTCTTCCAGACAACCTTTGTATGGACAGAGATATGAGACACTATGAGCGAGGACGGCGGTGCAAATAAATACTATATACTAACCTATACTCAAATAATATAATACATAAGAATAAATAATAATAAAATACATATACCTAAATCATTGATACATAATATATATACATGTACAATATAGATAGATAGATAACTCTTTGTCTCACCAACGAAATTCATACAATACAGGAATTATTAAATCTATATATATATATATACTTATACCAGTTAAAAGGAACACAGTTTATTTAGTAAGGAGTCAGGTTAGATAAATATGAATTTTTGACTTGATATTTAAAAGTGAAAAGTGATTGAGCGCGTCAAATGATAACAGGGAGTTCATTCCACAATCTAACAGCTTGAACTGTGAAGGAGTGGTCGTAGAACGAAGTACGACGTACCGGGGGCTTGGGAAGGAGGTTTTCCGATGACCTAAGAGACATAGAGTTGGAGTGGGAGTGATAAAGAAAATCGAATCGAGCCTTCAAATAGTGGGGAGTAGAAGGATTAAACAATATATTATAAAAAAAAAGAGACAGGATATGAGTATTCCGGCAAAGACGTATTGCGAGCCACTTGAGTTTAGAACGCAACTGAGACGTGATCATATTTTTGGAGACCGAAAACAAATTGTAAGTAATTTTGAAGACGCTCAAGTTTATTGAGTTGCTCCTCAGTAAGGTCAAGGTAGCAGGCGTCAGCATAGTCGAGAATTGGAAGAAGGAGAGATTGTGCAAGCGAAACTTTGGTCCGTAATTCAAAATCTAAAGCGATAACCCCTTTTATGTACATTAAAAAACAGTTTACAGTTTCAGCTTCGAAATGGTGCTGAAAACTGGTATGAACTTCCTTGAAAGTCTCTCGCGTCGAAAAGTCTCTTTTTTTTAGTCAAACCACCGCGGGCCGCGAGCGGCCGTACAAAACAAAGTTTCTACAAAAAATATATTGTCAGCGTTATCTGAATGCGAACCAGGGCCCTCACGCACCGCTACCAAGAGCCGCCACGACTGAGCCACGCAGTATTCGCGCGATGCCAAAACAGAAGAAAAAAAAATTATTTGGACCGTGCCGTGTACCGTGTCTGACTGACTCTTACTTTAAAGCTTACGAGAAACATCTCGTAAGCTTTAAAGTAAGAGTCAGTGAATGGGAATTCCTTACCTATTGGCATTATGGTTTGTTAACCATAATTAAGGTGAGGAATTCCCATACATAGTTATCCTTACCTATCATTTTCTCTTTTGACATGACGCTTGCAAAAATGTGGTAAACAATTGCCTATAAAAAAAATAATGTTATTGTGTTATATACTTTAAATCAAGCGACCCGCGGGGTTCGTGTTATTCGACTTAAAAAATAATATTAAAAGCTCCTACAAAATTCATCAGCATTGTGTGAATGCGAACCAGGGCCCTCACACGCTGCAATCAAGTGCAATCTTTAACCCTACACTTCGATATTGGTATTGCTTTTAGTACCGTGTCTTTTCATTTATATGTCAGAAGCGTTCGAGATTACACCGGTCACTCTTCTCTCACCTACAGACATTTCTTATAAGAGAGACTGAGACCGATGTATTACGTCCGTGTCGCTAAGTTTAATCGTTTCAACGTACCTACTACGGCTCTACTATTATTACGAGTATGCTTCGATCCGCGCATGAAAAAATACCTTTAAAAATCAATAAAAAAAAAAAATATATTAACCGGTGTGTTAAAAAATATCGCACCGTAATATATGATTTTTTTGAAACAAATCTGCATATTCAGTTTTTCTTAACCGACATCAGTTGAGAAGTTAGATTTAAAAAAAAAAAAAATGTCGGTAATTCAAAATCTAAAGCGATAACCTCCCCCTTTTCTTACATTAAAAAATAGTTTACAGTTTCAGCTTCGAAACGGTGCTGAAAACTGGTATGAACTTCCTCGAAAGTCTCTCGCGATTCGCGCGGAACCCGAACGCGGCCCGAATGTCTTAAGATTAAAAAAAAATTGTATGAAACGCGTAATTTTTTTTTACAGATTTGAAAGAGTACCGAAAGGCATGCAAACTTTAGTTCAAGGTCAACCCCTCTATCTCTCGCGATTTCCGAGGGAAGTAGGGGGTATAGTTTACCTTTGTATGGCGGCCATATTGAAAAATGACGGAATCAAAATTTGTTTTTCACATTCCTACTAATCATCAAGGAGGATAGTCAGATATCGATTTTCATCTGGATCGCATAACGTTTTCTTAAAGTCGATATTTCCGTATTCGCCATTTTGAAAAAATCGGTTTTGTCAATTTAACCCTTATTGCATCTTCACTTGATCCTTTGGAATGACGTTTCTAAAATATTGGTATTCGTAGCTCAAAAAAGGAAAGTGTATATTTCGATAAAAGTACCTTTGTATGGCGGCCATATTAAAAAATGGCGAAAGTCAAAATTTGATTTCAGAATGTTAATAATCATTCAATAGGACTTCCAGATATCGATTTTCATCCGGATCGGTGAAACTTTTTTTCCGCCGTGAACTAAATTTCCGCCATTTTGAAAAAAAAATATTCCGATATATTCCCCTTGGGCTCCTAAACAATATTAGTTTGAGCTGTTTATGCTAAAGTATCACGGTGTCGGCGTCATTTCCGGTCTAAATTTGTATGGCGGATTTTTTTCCCGCCATTTTGAATTTTTTTTATTTGCCCTAAAATTGTCCAAGGGTTTGCTATAACATTTTTTAAAACGCACATGATCTATCTCGTACAGTTTAGCCAGGCCGTTGATGGTCGCGATGATGGAAGATCGAAAGACCAGGATTTGAATTTTTTAAAATTCCAAACTACCATATCTATATGAATCGTAAAAAACAATGGCAAACTTTCCCATAGGTATCGCACATGATCTATCTCGTACAGTTTAGCCAGGCCGTTGATGGTCGCGATGATGGAAGATCGAAAGACCAGGATTTGAATTTTTTAAAATTCCAAACTACCATATCTATATGAATCGTAAAAAACAATGGCAAACTTTCCCATAGGTATCGAGAAACAATGTGTTGAATTTGTAAAAAAAAAATTGGCACGTGCAAGATGGCAAGCGAAGCCGATTCCCAGAACGGTAACGCGGTAAAGGTGCTGAGCCGCCGCGCTTTTGTATAGATAGATACCTATACCTACAGATCTATACGGTTCCCGACATTGGTGTCGATTCTGTGTCGCATTCTCTAAAACTAAAGTAAACTTAAAGTATGGCGGTACTCTTCTGATAAAGGGGAAATGAAAAAGACGGAACCTGCAACCTGCGATGAAGAAGTACATACAGCCTTATTAATAAACACGAAATAGCTTTGGATTAGTTACACAATCTTTTGTCTCTTTCAATCCAGCTAAATATTCCAGTAGCAAGAAAAGGACAAAAGCTGAAGTAACTAACCCAAAACTAATACCCGTTTATTAATAAGGCTGCTATGGTCCGTTCTCCATTCATAGTTTAATCAGGCAGAAATACATAATCACCAATTTGTTGATTAATTAGGTTGATTTTAGAAATTGAAATAATTTGTATTTAAGACGAACTTAAATCAAAATGAACTGAATACGCATTGACTTACCTTGGTATTTTTGGCGTATTTAAAAAAGGGAATGATAGTTATTTACAACGATTAAACTAAATCGTACCACCTATTTACAACCTTAATTTTTTTAATAATGTGCACCTCTTCGCGTGAAGCACAGCTCGGCACGCTGACGCATGTTGTCTTTCACACGATCCAAAACGAATGAATCACTTTTAACAGTTTTAAATGCACTAATGATTTTAGTCTTTAATTCTTCCTTGTTTACATACTCTGTAGCGTACACAAATAGTTTTACCTCACCTCATAAGTAAGAATCTAATGGAGTGAGATCCGGAGAGCAAGCCGGTCACGGAACAGGCCCTCTACGACTTGTCCAGCTATATTCGAAGTTACTACTTAAGTACTCACGTCCTTGTGACTACATGTCGTTCATCACACTTTTTAAAACGTTTAAGTATGACACATTATTCAGTCTTCCTTCGATAAAATACGAAACAGTTATTTAGAACACCAATGTTTCCCAACCGCTGAATACCTACACCCTTTATCACGGATCACACACGCAGCACGACACACGAAGGATTACACGCGTATTGTTGCGGGCGCGGAAGTAGGAAGCGGTAAACCGGATGTACACATCAGTCGGCGCTTGCGATGACACTAATTACGCAGTGGGCAGGCGCCGGTGATGCGACAGGACAGCGGGTTGACGGGACGGGGTGGCGGGGGTGCTTTTTTGTGAAATGTGGGAATGTATTCACCATACTTCACTTATTTATAGGGCAATTTGGTCAAAAATTAAGTACCTAATTTTATTAATATAATATAATATGTGTGGACATATTACATAATCATAACGACAATCGTTTACCGAGTGCTCTCCTTCAGTATCGTTCGCATCTCACCAGTCATTCTGTGTAACCAACCAATGGAGTAAGCTTTTGTGGTGCCATCAGTTTCCGAATGCAATAGGAGCGATGGTCAAGTAACGGTATAGTAAAGTCAACCTTGGCTCCGTTACAATAGAGTCGAATCGTTTCAACGTACCTACTACGGATACTATTATTAAGAGCGCGCTTCGTTCCGCGCATGAAATAATACCTTTAAAAATCGATTAAAAATAAAATTACTATTGACCGGTGTGTAAAAAAATATTGCATCGTAATATATGATTTTTTTGCAACAAATCTGCATATTTAGTTTTTCTTAACCGACATCCGTTGAGAAGTTAGTTTTTTTTTTTAAAAAAGGTCCGTAATTCAAAATCTAAAGCGATAACCCCACTTTTTTTTTACATTAAAAAATAGCTTACAGTTTCAGCTTCGAAACGGTGCTGAAAACTGCTATGAACTTCCTTGAAAGTCTCTCGCGATTCGCGCGGAAACCGAACGCGGCCCGAATTTCTTAAGATTTAAAAAAAAAAATTGTATGAAACTTGTATTTTTTTTTACAGATTTGAAAGGGTACCAAAAAGCACGCAAACTTTAGTTCGAGGTCGACCCCTCTATCTCTCGCGATTTCCGAGGGAAGTAGGGGGTATAGTGTACCTTTGTATGGCGGCCATATTGAAAAATGGCGGAATCAAAATTTTTTTTCCATATTCCTACTAATCATCGAGGGGGATAGTCGGATATCGATTTTCATCTGGATCGGATAACTTTTACTTAAAGTTGATATTACTGTAGCCGCCATTTTGAAAAAAATCGGTTTTGTTATATTTGCATTTTGACCCTTATTGTATCTTCACTTGATCCTCAGGAACGACTTTTCTAAAATATTGGTATTCGTGGCTCCAAAAAGGAAAGTGTACATTTCGATAAAAGTACCTTTGTATGGCGGCCATATTAAAAAATGGCGAAAGTCAAAATTTGATTTCATAATGTTGATCGGCATTCTATGGAACTTTCAGATATCGATTTTCATCCGCATCGGTGAAACTTTTTTTTCCGCCGTGACCTAAAATTCCGCCATTTTGAAAAAAAAAATAATCCGGATTCTTCTCCTTGGGCTTCCGAACAATATTAGTTTGAGCTCTTTATACTAAAGTATCACGGTTTCGGCGTCATTTCCGGTCAAAATTTGTATGGCGGATTTTTTTTTCCGCCATTTTGAATTTTTTTTATCTGCCCTAAAATCGTCTCAAGGTTTGCTATAACATTCCTTAAAACGCACGTGACCTATCTGGTACCGTTTAGCCAGGCCGTTGACGGTCGCGATGATGGAAGGTCGAAAGACCAGGATTTGAATATTTTTGAATTTCAAACTACCACGTCTATACGAATCGTAAAGAACGATCGCAAATTTTCCCATAGGTATCGAGAAACGATGCGTTGAATTTGTAAAAAAAAATTTGTATGGCGGCCACCTTTAAAAATGGCGGAATCGAAATTTTTTTTTCAAATATGGAATCTGCGGCCTCGAAAACCCTCCGATGCAAAAGATCAGTCGGATCGGACCAACTTTCAAAATGGCCGCCATCTTGAATCCGCCATCTTGGATTTTAATGACCACCGTCGGAAAGCCCCCAACGTCCTCTACGACATTCGGTCGAGCACCCCCCGCGTGACTCTTACCGTTTTCGATCTACGAGCGTTTCCATTTTGTATGGAATTTTAGTTTTTTTGTATGGGAACCCCATTTTTTTTTATTTCTCTAAAATCCTCTCAGGGTTTCCTCCAACTTTAGTTAGAAGGCGACACCAATCCGACTTTTGGTTTCCGAGATCCGTCGAGCGGTTCCATCTCGAAGACGATTTTCCGATGATGTCAGATTTTTCTCGTCGGTTACTCGCCCTCCTCTACGCGAACCTATAGTCACTTTTTCTCCATCACCTCCCATCTCTTCAATCAATTCTCTAAGTGAGTCAGTGAGTCAACATTTAACTTTATATAATGTAACTAGTATTATGCCCCGTGCGCGGGCCGCGAGCGGCCCGCGGTATGTTGCCTTAAAAATTATTATTTATATAAAATTTCTACAAAAAAAAAAATATTGTCAGCGTTGTCTGAATGCGAACCAGGGCCCTCACGCACCGCTACCAAGAGCCGCCACCACTGGGCCACGAAGTACTCGCGCGGTTGCGCCGCGGGTCCGTGTTAAAAGAATAAAAAAAAAAAACAATATACCATCCGAAAGTATTTGGGCCTCCTGCAAATATATCTTCTTTACTTTCAAATATTCAACCTGATATTTATAAAGCTTTGTTTATTGTTTCTAATAACTTTCAAAATTATAAACCCTATCCTTTCCATTATTTTTATAGTCTGTTTTTTATTACACTTTTCTTTCGCATACTTTCCTGATCCCATCTTTTTCCAAAATATTTCAAATTTTGTAAGCTCAAAATACAATTTAGCGCGTTTAAGTTTCCCCACTTTTAATTGAAAAGTTAAATCTAACATGACACTGGCGGATTGCATCAATAGCACGATGCCAAAACAGAAGAAAAAAAAAGTATTTGGACCGTGCGGTGTACCGTGTCTGACTGACTCTGACTTTAAAGCTTACGAGATGTTGACCATAATGCCAATAGGTAAGGAATGCCCATACATAGTTATTCTTACCTATCATTTTCTCTTTTGACATGACGATTGCAAAAATGTGGTAAACAATTACCTATAAAAAATTTTTATTGTTATTGTATATAATTTAAATCAAACGATACGCGGGGTTCGTGTTATTCGACTTAAAAAAATATATTAAAAAGCTCCTACAAAAATCATCAGCATTGTGCGAATCAGGGCCCTCACGCACTGCAATCAAGTGCCGCCACTACTGGTCTACGCAGTTTTTAACCTTATGCATCGAAATTGAATACAAATAATGCAAAAACAACAACACGACACTTCGGCATTCTCGCCAAAACTCTGATTTCATACTTTTAGGTCCGTATTACAGAACAATGCTCAGTCATCGATCAGTGCTCAAGCAGAGATTTCATTCATAAATTGATCATTTAGTGAATGAAATCTCTGCTTGAGCACCGATCGATGACTGAGCATCGTTCTGTAATACGAGCCTTAATAACCAACCAATAGAGTTAAGCTATTGTGTTGCCATCAGTTTCCGAATGCAATAGGAGCGATGGTCAAGTAACGGTATAGTAAAGTCAACCTTGGCTCCGTTACAATAGAGTCGAATCGTTTCAACGTACCTACTACGGATACTATTATTAAGAGCGTGCTTCGTTCCGCGCATGAAATAATACCTTTAAAAATCGATTAAAAATAAAATTACTATTGACCGGTGTGTATTGTGTATTTTATTGCATCGTAATATATGATTTTTTGCAACAAATCTGCATATTTAGTTTTTCTTAACTGACATCCGTTGAGAAGTTAGTTTTTTTTTTTTTAAAAGGGTCCGTATTTCAAAATCTAAAGCGATAACCCCCCCCCCTTTTTACATTTAAAACAGCTTACAGTTTCAGCTTCAAAACGGTGCTGAAAACTGGTATGAACTTCCTTGAAAGTCTCTCGCGATTCGCGCGGAACCCGAACGCGGCCCGAATTTCTTAAGATAAAAAAAAAATTGTTTGAAACGCGTAATTTTTTTTAAAGATTTGAAAGGGTACCGAAAGGCACGCAAACTTTAGTTCAAGGTCGACCCCGCTATCTCTCGCGATTTCCGAGGGAAGTAGGGGTATAAAGTACCTTTGTATGGCGGCCATATTGAAAAATGGCGGAATCTAAATTTTTTTTTCACATTCCTACTAATCATCAAGGAGGATAGTCAGATATTGATTTTCATCTGGATCGGATAACGTTTTTTTAAAGTCGATATTTCCGTATCCGCCATTTTGAAAAAATCGGTTTTGTTGTTCTTGCATTATAACCCTTATTGTATCTTCACTTGATCCTCAGGAATGACTTTTCTAAAATATTGGTATTCGTGGCTCAAAAAAGGAAAGTGTATATTTCGATAAAAGTACCTTTGTATGGCGGCCATATTAAAAAATGGCGAAAGTCAAAATTTGATTTCAGAATGTTGATAAGCATTCTATAGGACTTCCAGATATCGATTTTCATCCGGATCGGTGAAACTTTTTTTTCCGCCATGACCTAAATTTCCGCCATATTGAAAAAAAAATATTCCGATATCTTTCCCTTGGGCTCCCAAACAAAATTAGTTTGAGCTCTTTATACTAAAGTATCACGGTTTCGGCGTCATTTCCGGTCTAAATTTGTATGGCGGATTTTTTCCGCCATTTTGAATTTTTTTATGTGCCCTAAAATCGTCCAAGGGTTTGCTATAACATTTTTTAAAACGCACATGACCTTCGTATAGTTTAGCCAGGCCGTTGATGGTCGCGATGATGAAAGATCAAAAGACCAGGATTTGAATTTTTTTAAATTTCAAACTACCATATCTATATGAATCGTAAAAACAATTGCAAACTTTCCCATAGGTATCGAGAAACAATGTGTTGAATTTGTGAAAAAAAATTGGCGCGTGCAAGATGGCAAGCTAAGCCGATTCCCAGAACGGTAACGCGGTAAGGGTGCTGAGCCGCCGCGCCTTTTGTATAGATAGGTACCTATACCTACAGATGCGGTTCGCGACATTGGTGTCGATTCTGTGTCGCATTCTCTAAAACTAAAGTAAACTTAAAGTATGGCGGTACTCTTCTGATAAAGGGGAAATGAAAAAGACGGAAATATGATAATTTCGTTTAGCTTTAGAGAATGCGACACAGAATTGATACCATTGACTGGTTATACATAATAATAATACTTATGTAATCATAAATCATTTCAATTTTACTTTTTGATAATTGGGTAGGTATGTACCTACAACCTACAACAACCTACGATGAAGAAGCACAGCCTTATTAATAAACACGAAATAGCTTTGGATTAGTTACACCATCTTTTGTCTCTTTCAATCCAGCTAAATATTCCAGTAGCAAAAAAAGGACATAAGCTGAAAGTAACTAACCCGAGACTAATACCCGTTTATTAATAAGGCTGCTATGGTCCGTTTTCCATTCATAGTTTAAACAGGCAGAAATACATAATCACCAATTTGTTGATTAATTAGGTTGATTTTAGAAATTGAAATAATTTGTATTTAAGACGAACTTAAATCAAAATGAACTGAATACGCATTGACTTACCTTGGTATTTTTGGCGTATTTAAAAAAGGGAATGATAGTTATTTACAACGATTAAACTAAATCGTACTACTACCTATTTACAACCTTAATTTTTTTAATAATGTGCACCTCTTCGCGTGAAGCACAGCTCGGCGCGCTGACGCATGGTGTCTTTCACAAGATTCAAAACGAATGAATCACTTTTAACAGTTTTAAATGCACTAATGATTTTATTCTTTAATTCTCCCCTGTTTACATACTCTGTAGTTCATCACACTTTTTAAAACGTTTAAGTATGACACATTATTCAGTCTTCCTTCGATAAAATACGAAACAGTTATTTAGAACACCAATGTTTCCCACCCGCTGAATACCTACACCCTTTATCACGGATCACACACGCACGACACACGAAGGATTACACGCGTATTGTTGCGGGCGCGGAAGTAGGAAGCGGTATCTGTCGACGCTTGCGATGACACTAATTACGCAGTGGGCAGGCGCCGGTGATGCGACAGGACAGCGGGTTGACGGGACGGGGTGGCGGGGGTGCTTTTTTGTGAAATGTGGGAATGTATTCACCATACTTCACTTATTTATAGGGCAATTTGGTCAAAAATTAAGTACCTAATTTTATTAATATAATATAATATGTGTGGACATATTACATAATCATAACGACAATCGTTTACCGAGTGCTCTCCTTCAGTATCGTTCGCATCTCACCAGTCATTCTGTGTAACCAACCAATGGAGTAAGCTTTTGTGGTGCCATCAGTTTCCGAATGCAATAGGAGCGATGGTCAAGTAACGGTATAGTAAAGTCAACCTTGGCTCCGTTACAATAGAGTCGAATCGTTTCAACGTACCTACTACGGATACTATTATTAAGAGCGTGCTTCGTTCCGCGCATGAAATAATACCTTTAAAAATCGATTAAAAATAAAATTACTATTGACCGGTGTGTAAAAAAATATTGCCTCGTAATATATGATTTTTTTGCAACAAATCTGCATATTTAGTTTTTCTTAATCGACACCCGTTGAGAAGTTAATTTTTTTTTTCAAAAAAGGTCCGTAATTCAAAATCTAAAGCGATAACCCCATCTTTTTTTTACTTTACAAAATAGCTTACAGTTTCAGCTTCGAAACGGTGCTGAAAACTGGTATGAACTTCCTTGAAAGTCTCTCGCGATTCGCGCCGAAACCGAACGCGGCCCGAATTTCTTAAGATTTAAAAAAAAAATTGTATGAAACTTGTATTTTTTTTTACAGATTTGAAAGGGTACCAAAAAGCACGCAAACTTTAGTTCGAGGTCGACCCCTCTATCTCTCGCGATTTCCGAGGGAAGTAGGGGGTATAGTGTACCTTTGTATGGCGGCCATATTGAAAAATGGCGGAATCAAAATTTTTTTTCCATATTCCTACTAATCATTGAGGGGGATAGTCAGATATTGATTTTCATCTGGATCGGATAACGTTTTCTTAAAGTCGATGTTACTGTAGCCGCCATTTTGAAAAAATCGGTTTTGTTATATTTGCATTTTGACCCTTATTGTATCTTCACTTGATTCTCAGGAACGACTTTTCTAAAATATTGGTATTCGCGGCTCCAAAAAGGAAAGTGTACATTTCGATAAAAGTACCTTTGTATGGCGGCCATATTAAAAAATGGCGAAAGTCAAAATTTGATTTCAGAATATTGATCGGCATTCTATGGGATTTCCAGATATCGATTTTCATCCGGATCGGTGAAACTTTTTTTTCCGCAGTGACCTAAAATTCCGCCATTTTGAAAAAAAAAATATTCCGAATTCTTCCCCCTGGACTTCCGAACAATATTAGTTTGAGCTCTTTATACTAAAGTATCACGGTTTCGGCGTCATTTCCGGTCAAAATTTGTATGGCGGATTTTTTTTTCCGCCATTTCGAATTTTTTTTATCTGCCCTAAAATCGTCTCAAGGTTTGCTATAACATTCCTTAAAACGCACGTGACCTATCTTGTACCGTTTAGCCAGGCCGTTGACGGTCGCGATGATGGAAGGTCGAAAGACCAGGATTTGAATAATTTTGAATTTCAAACTACCGCGTCTATACGAATCGTAAAGAACGATTGCAAACTTTCCCATAGGTATCGAGAAACGATGCGTTGAATTTGTAAAAAAAAATTTGTATGGCGGCATTTTTTCTAACTGTAGCATGTCCTTTGCCACAATGCTCTGCGCGGTTACGCGGCGCCCTGTGTGTGATGTGCCGTCCATCCGCGCGGAGGGGCGGTGGAGGCGAGAGCACCGTTCGAACGCGCGGTCGGGTGGTGTACATGTGTTAAGCATCAACGGATTACTAAGGAACCAGTGCAGTAATCACCACGCTTGGCAGGCGGCTTGGTGATAGCAGAACTCTATATTTAAGGGGTATTGGCTACATTTTAGACATGAACATTTTCTGGACTGGAAACGATGGAACCAACACTGTGAAAATCACTGCATTCTACAGGTGGTTCTTAAACGGACCACATATCTTTGTATCAAAATTATTATTTTTAATAGTAAAAAAAACGATTTTCCCTTATTTTCAATGATGGTAAAAATTAAATTATCAGATGGCAAAACAATATTTTATTCTTTTAAATGTATTTAAATTGCTTTATATTGTTTTCTAAAAATACGAAAAATCCCCGAATTTTCCCTGACTTATTCTCCGATCTGCCTACAACTTTGAAATAAGTCAATTTTCGTATTCTTCACACTTATTCCCAAGAGTCATTATCATAAACCATCAAACAAGTTAATTATTGTACCTTCAATAGGGCTCCTAATTATAACAGGACTGAAGTCAAGAATCAGAACGCGATAATCTTTCCTTTGACAAGAACATTTCGAGAATTTCGTAACTTGGGATCCCTTTGAAGAGTTTTATTATTACTTAGCGGAAGTCAATAATTTTGACTGTAACTATACAGAGGTATACTGTAATGTGCAATTATTTGTTGAGTGCTGCGTAACATTAACAGACTTTAGAAAAAGAGGTGTTTGTCAATTCAATAGTTTACTTTTTAACATTTGTTGCCTTAACTCAGTCAGAAAGCAATTTGGACATCATCACAAAATCTTTTAAAATTGCTCCCATAGAAATTTCATCAAAATTGATACTTTTGTTTTTATATCAAAATTACTGGAAGAATAAAAAAATACGCCCAATGATCACATACGTGGATCCTGGACCCTAACTAGGATTCTCTGTGTCTAGGGACCCAGAGCTACGAGCACCATGGTCACACAACACCTAGACTCAGAACAAGGGTTTCTGCTTTTTTTCTGTGCTCAATTACTTTTCCTGCATAATAGAACTATCCTGCAAATAAAAAAAGAACCTCGTCTACTCTTAAGCAGCGAATTACAGCAGATACAACGTTCTCCCAAAGTACTGTAATCAGGGGCTTCTTTCTGTCCAAGCCAGCCGGCGGTAAAGAAATCTAATAATTGCTAGTTAGCAAAAAGTTTTCCAGAAAGTTCCACGAGAAGATCACTGTCTCTATAGTAACTTGCACAATATTGACTCACATGCACTTTACAACAGAAATATAGTTCTTTTATATGATAAAATGGGAATAACTCCGAGCGATGCTACTTCATTACACGCCGAAAATAGCCAATCACAGGCCGGTTTTACTTCATGGAATCGTTACTGCTAACGCCATCTCTGGAGCTTCAAAGGAAGCAAGGGTGATGTCTCCGATAGAGGGCGTCTACTCTTAATACAAGTATAGATAAAAGTGTTTTCCATAATAAGTAGAATATATTTAATAAAAATGATTATTTGAAGTAATAATAATAGTTGTATGTAATTAAGCAGTTAAGTCGCTTCACCACAATATACGGCAGCTAAAATAAACCTGATTTAAACATGAATACCTATCAGTTACTATTTTACCTAGCTATGTATATTATCATGTCAAATTATTACCGTGTTATTAGTACCTAGAATATTAAACCCCTTTTGGCATATTAATGTAATTTATACCGACATCACACTGTATTTGCATAATCAGCACTTCTACGTACGATAAAGTTAAAGGATTTGAAACAAATATGCTATTTTTAGCACTTTTACAAATCAAAAAGAGATTACTTACCAAAATTGTACCCAGCATATAAAATTACTATGTTGCTTTATAGAAGGTGGCAACATTTTGTTCAATTGACCTCTTCTCACAGGCAACGATTCCTCAACTTCCTTTAAGAGGAAATTTTGCATTCCCCGTTTCTTTTCACCGGTTTCACACATACAAGAATAAAAACTAAGTCCTCTTTCAACTCTATTTTTCTCTTTTTATTTCCAACGCTGAACATTAATTAAGTTTCCATGTCGGCTTAAGTGTGGTTTGCTTCATTTTCCAATAATCCTTCAACTTGGAGCGGCAGAAAAGTTTGTGTGGGGGTAATACGGTCAGCGGTGAATGTTGCTGGGCATTAAACACATTTAAATTTATTTTATTGATTGAAGATTTTCTCATACAATGGAATGCTTTACTAGGTGGTAGAACTTTTCTGCAAAGTTCGTCTAGGTAGGTACCACCTCTTTGCCAGTTATTCTACCGCCAAGCAGTAGTGTGGAAGCACTACTGTGTTCCGGTTTGAAGGGCACTGTAGCTAGTGAAATTACTGGGCAAATGAGACTATGATCTGATCTCACAGTCGAGTAATCTTATTACCAAACTGTGGTGATGTCTCAGGATGATGAGCACAGTGCAGTGTCACACGAAACTTTAAATTTTGGAGTTCCGAATGACACTGTTCTGTTATAGGCAGCCGTGTCGCTTAACATCAGGTGAACGACTTGCTAGTCACATCATTCACTAACACAAAAAAATGCTGACGTTTAACTTTAAAAAATATTACCAACTTAAAGCTGTAGTGCAGTGGCGTACCTAGGTAACTAAAGGCCCTGGGGCAAAAAATACACTAGGCCCCCAAATAAACTATTTCGTTCTTGTTGATTCGGTTCGTAAAGTTCTTGCAAAGGTCGACAAAACAATTTTTATTGAACTATGACGATTCTAAATATCAAATTGTGCGGTCGACAAGAACGGCACTTGCAGTGCAGGTTTATTTATATTCCGAATATAGGAGAGATTTTCACTAGTTCAATTTATATTTTGTAAGTCAGAGTCCGAGGGGCCCCCTAGCTTGGGGGCTACGGCACTGCCCCGTCTAGCCCTTAACTACGCCACTGCTGTAGTGGGAAATGTAATAGCGCCGGATGGCACCTAACGCCAGACACTCATTTTAATAAGTCCAAACGCATTCCATTCAAAAATGGGTGAAGGAGGTGCGGGAAAACATTAGTACCCGTCCGTGGAAGGGACAGGATAATGATGCCAGTGATGCACAAGGTCCCGGTTGGAACCATGGATTGCTGCTTTTAGCAGGAATACACTGCGCCACGTAAGATTGAAAGTCAAAGTCAAAAGATTTATTGCAAAAAGACTATTTCTAGCACTTTTACAGTTAAGTTAGTGTTACTGTTGTGTTGTTTTTATAAGATTCATCATATCATCTACTAGGTGGTAGGACTTTTCTGCAAAGTTCATCTAGGTAGGTACCACCGCTTTGCTAGTTATTCTGCCGCCAAGCCGTGTGCAAGCATTATTGTGTTCCAGTTTGAAGGGGTCTGTAGATGTCTCATTTGTCCAATACTGGACAAATGAGACTTTATAACTTAACCTCCACAGTTTAGTAATCATTTCTAGACTGTGCTGATGTCTCAGGGTGATGTGACTGTAGAGACTGACTTTAGAGTTCCGAGTGACACTGCAACTGGTATGGGCAGCCGTGTCGCTTAACGTAAGGCGAACGATTACCTCGTCATTACATTCCATAACATAAAAAAAATCATACAACTTATATTTTCTCGCGATAGTATTGTATCGGTTATCTGGTTCCCATAGTACAAGCTTTGCTTAGTTTAGGGCTAGATGGTGCTGTGTGAAATGTCCACAGATATTTTATTTATTTATTTTACTGTCCTATATAAAAAGTACAGGACGAATACCACGACACGCCGACTTGAACGATATCATCTGTCGGGCTTTAGTCAGTGCCGGTGTCCCATCAGTTCTAGAACCTAATAGACTAATGCGAGATGACGACAAAAGACCAGACGGTATGACCCTCATCCCCTGGATGATGGGACGGCCTCTAGTGTGGGATGCCACATGTGTTGACACTATGGCTCTGTCCCATCTTCCTTTAACTACAGTTCAAGCCGGCGCGGCCGCCGCCGCCAAGGCCGAAAACCTCAAACGACACAAATATGCACTCTATGACAGGGCCTACATGTTTGTGCCGTTTGGGGTAGAGACAATGGGTCCATGGGGGCCGGCTGCCATGGCAACATATAGGGACTTGTCCAAACGTTTGGTGGAAGCATCAGGTGACCAGAATCAGGTTTTTATTTTGCACAAAAAATAAGCATTGCCATTCAACGTGGTACTGCTGCCAGCATTCTAGGAACTTTACCCTCGACCAACGATTTATTTTAAATTTTTAGTTTTCATTTATTTTTAGTTCTTAGGTATAGTTTAGTTTTTTAAGTCTAGTTTAGTTTGGTATTAACGATTATTGAAATAAAAATCTATATATATTTTATTTTATACATAAATAGCTACTGTATTATAACTTTAGCAATCAGGTATTTTAAATCAATTACTCTTGCTCTTTATTATCAATATCCCATTGTCAAAATACTTTCGACACAAAACGATAAATCAACCGAAGCAAATAAATCAAAATGATAAATGTGATATTTATAATCCTTAATTTAATTCCAAACCAGAACCAGCTATATTAGTGAATGAAAACTCATTTAATAAAAATAGACGTGTTCAACGTTTCAAAATTACTCGTATACTTTTCAATATAGTAATGTATTTCGCTTTTCCGCAAAAAGTTTTTACTGGCAGACACCGCGCTGTGCGAAAACGGTTATTTAACGGAGCGATTTATGACGGCAGATAATTATAGCTCACCATAATAATGATTTTATTCGCTACTAGCTGACCCGCCCTGGCTTCGCACGCGTTATTAGTTCTACGTTCTAGTTAGTTTTACTAGGTGGTAGGACTTTACTGCAAAGTTCGTCTAGGTAGGTACCACCGCTTTGCCAGTTATTCTGCCGCCAAGCAGTAGTGCGCAAGCACTGCTGTGTTCCGGTTTGAAGGGCACTGTAGCTAGTGAAATTACTGGGCAAATGAGACTTTATGATCTGATCTCACAGTTTAGTAATCTTTTACTAGATTGTGCTGATGTCTCTGGATGACGTGCGCAGTGCAGTGTCACGCGAACCTCTATACTTTAGAGTTCCGAGTGACACTGCAGCTGATATGGGCAGCCGTGTCGTTTAACATCAGGCGAACGACTAGCTCGTCACGTCATTCCTTAACATAAAAAAAAAAACGTCCTAACTCTGTTCAAGGGTAAAAGGAAGTGAAAAGAAAAGATAAGATAAAAGGATTAATAGATGGGACGGCGATGGGAGGCAGGTTCGACCTTCCCCTATCTTTTTCCTTTTCCCTCTCGCTTCCTTCTTACATTTGGCTTCATCTTCGTTGCCGGAAATTTTTTATCGTAGCATATGGATGACGTCACGTAGTTACATAATATATTATTATTATTATTATATGAATCACCCCGCGTAACTTCGTAATTTTTCAAGATATGGAAAGTTCAGCTATTTCTAACTGGTAGGTTCTCTGAACAAGCCAATAAAAAGAAAGAATTGTTCATAAAAATCCGTTGGATGGCGTTGACGAGACATGTTTCTGAATAGTATCACTACCTAGTTTGTGGTTACTGAGTGACAAAATTAAATAGAAGAAGCTCAAAATTCTGACACTAAGTCTGGACCTAACACGTACTTAGGAGATTCTAACTTATACAAAGTATTAAACAAAGATGAATAATATAATAATAATAACGCCCAACGATCACATACATAGATCCTGGGACACTAACTAGGATTTCCTGTGTCTAGGGACCCAAGAAATACGAGGATCATGCTTCCACAACACCCAGACTCGGAACAAGTATTTGCACTTTTTTTCTATGCACAAATACTTGTCTTGTCGCGGGAATTGAGCCATGAACAAGTTTATAGCTTAAATATTAAATTAATGAAAGATTTCATTCCAACTTTGGATTCCTACAATATATTCAAATATTTTTCTGTATTAGATATTTACATGATTCATAATAAGCATTATTTTTTATAACAGACGATGCCTTCCTCCAGCGGATAAAATTACCCAAATCATTATCATTTTCCTGTTTTCCCCACCTCCAATCCAAAAATACAAAGAGTTTTCCACAAAATGAGGTTGTAGCTGCCTAATTTGATTGATTGGTTGACGGAATCCGTTTCCACTTGAAAGGGGGGTGCTTTTGATCATCGGAAAAATACGGACAAACAATCTGCAATTTGAATTTTCAATAGGCATTGCCGTAGGCGAGGATGTTTTATTTTACACCTGCGGGGATTGGTTATCGTTGTACCTTTAAATCGGTCTTTGATAGGCACCATTAGATTGTGTTCCGGTATTTTCTTTTATGAGATGATAAGTTGGTACAGGTTTATCGACATTCTGGCAGGCGGTGGTCTCCTTCTGCGAGTACGTGATGGCGCAGAAGGAGACCGCGGAGCGGGTCAGAGAGGAGGCCGCTGGAGCTGACCCGCTCCGGCGCAGACGAGTGGGAGGGAGGAGGAGGCGTTACGCACACCTCCTCCCTCCCCCGTAGTGGGGCCACTGGTGGAGAGTCGGGGGACTGTCCGCCGGCTTGCACGGCCCCACACGTCTGGTGGGTGACCTTGTGAGCAAGGTCACCCATCCATTGGCGCGGAGAGGCCCGAAAGGGCCTGCCGCCGGGGTGAGTTGGCTGGACTGCAATCGCGACCCCTTCTCGCCCCGGTACGAGGGCTCACGGGGAGGTTTTAGTGGGTTCGAGTCCCACATACCCCCTACCACCACCACCAGGGAAGTGCGAGGGCATTTTCCCCTAAAAAAATAAAAGGTTTATCGACATTAACATGAAAAGACTACCGTAGCTTGTAGACTCAACAAACATGAAGGAAAACGAGTCTGCTTTAGACCACATGACCGAGGTAAAACTTCTACTTTAACCAGTTTCTTCTTAAGTTTAGCTCCATCTATCGGCTGGTGTAGCTTAGTTTTTGCTTTGTTTAATGTTAATTTGGCCAATTGTAAATTGTCATTTTACCGGAAACACCAAGATAATAATACAAAATTTAATTAATTTTTAACTTTATTATGTTGACAATGCAGATCTACGAGAACCAGTACAACCCGCCACTCTCTCTTGCCCCTACAGTACCTAATATACGAAACTTAGCTCTCTCTCTTTTTCTATCTTCACTAACTTATATCTCCTTCTCAACTTCCATTCGCCTCGTGACGCATTCACCAAGTTCAGCGTGCGTAAAAAAGTTTTACTTCAAAAAGTCTTGAGACTTACAAGTGACCACAGACGGGCGGCACTATATGGAAGACTGAAGGGCGGCTTTTCCACGAAGCAGAGCGAAGACGATGAGGTTCATGACTTCTGATGGATGAAATCCGATAGCAATAGGTTAGGTTATCGATATTTGTTCTGTGTCTGGGTGTTATTGTATTTTATGTATGTGACGGCGGCTACGTCCAGTTATAAACTCTATGCACAGCGATCGAGCACCGTAATTTACCCTGTGGTGGCATTAAATTTATTACAGTGGCAGCACCGGCAACTGTCATGGCGCCCCTACCTGTCTGGCTATATAAAGGGACCGCTCGGTGTGCTACGGATCATTCTTGTTTCAGACACGGCGCGGTGTGGACATGCTAAAGGCCTATAATTATATAGGTTGCAACCTACGCAGAACCCATTTCTGCCCACATCAGAAGTGGGATTGCCCATTTCTACATCACTCTTCAAGCAACGCAAAACGTCACGTGACGTGATGTGAATGATGACGTGACGGCGGGTGACACTAATATCAATTTTAGTTGCAGGGTTAACCCAGACCAGTGAAAAAAAAAGAGAATGAAAGTTATGGTAAAAAAGTAATGATTCGTTAGAGAAAAAAAATGAGAAAAAAAGGGTAAGCAAAAGAAAAAAAAAAGTAAAAAAAAGTGAAAGAAAAGAGAAAAAAAAAAAGAAAAGAGAATGTAAAACTGATGACAAAAAATGTAGATTGCTAAAGGGATATCTATCCGGTCTAGCACTAATTGGTCCATAAAAAATGTAGATTGCTAAAGGGATGTCTATCCGGTCTAGCACTAATTGGTCCATGAAAAAATGTAGGTTGCTAAAGGGATATCTATCCGGCCTAGCACGAATTGGTCCATAAAAAAAGTAGTAATGATGATTTTTGGGTGTTAAAGGGATATCTATCCGGTTAGCATTATTCGGTCCATTTTTTATAAATGAAGGTATACTAATGGTCCTGAAGGGTTAACCCTGACGATGACTGGAAGGTTAAAATACTTTTGACTAATCAAATTGAAAACTAATGTTTTGACTTTGACTTAGACTCCAAGTTTAACTCCATTTAATTGTCAGGATGAACGAGCAATTACACTGATACTTATGTCCCTCACCAGGTACAAAGTGAAGCTAAGCGTACGAGGACGTACGCACGTCAGTATGGCCGTGACGGCGGCTACGTCCAGTTATAAACTCTATGCACAGCGATCGAGCACCGTAATTTACCCTGTGGTGGCATTAAATTTATTACAGTGGCAGCACCGGCAACTGTCATGGCGCCCCTACCTGTCTGGCTATATAAAGGGACCGCTCGGTGTGCTACGGATCATTCTTGTTTCAGACACGGCGCGGTGTGGACATGCTGAAGGCCTATAGTTATATAGGTTGCAACCTACGCACAACACGTTCCTGCCCACATATGCATTTACAAAGAAAAAGTATTGCATGAGTTATCAGGTTCCCATAGTACAAGCTTTGCTTAGTTTGAGACTAGATGGCACTGTATGAAATCTACCCATATTTATTTATTTAATTTTTATAACTGGAGAGTCATTATCATCAACAGCCAAATGTAGCGAAACTTGACTCCACGTAACTACTGAATCTGAATCTGAAAAGTAATAGCGACATTTAGATAATAGCCGGTTAACCCATCCCTAGTCCCTCGTTTTACCCGATTGGATTTAGAGCGTTCCATTTGACAACAAACAAAATCTAGTGGCGCCGTGTTTGCGCGTGGAATGTATTGTGTCGCGAGATGCGAACGTTTAGACGATCGAGCTCTCGCCAGTTCAATGGAATTTTGCTCGAGCAAATGGATCGACGATCTGACACAAATTTGTGTAGTATGATGCTTGTATGCTTTTAAAGGTGTACCCTCTGGGATTTAAGGTGAAAACAACAATAGGCGATATGATCTAGAGGTGGCTCTAACAATAGAATAACCTTATGGTGGTTTATACAAAGCTATAGGATACAACCTATGTATGACGACGGAGGAATTTGCTGAGAACCTAGGATGTCATGTACAAAAAGTTCTAGCATAGGCCGAGAAGGACATACATTTTTAACTGTTCACTTTCTAACCACACAAAGCTGATAAACAGGGGCACATAAAGAGGGGGAGTGAGAAGGGGAATAACCCTATTATGGAGTTCGAGTAACACAAACGTAATCAATCTAACTAAACAAACTCTAGAAATTGCTTCATCAATTTAAAAACGTCGCACAAGACCAATTTCGAGAAATGTTAAGCTGTTCCCGCAATTCTTTATTATAAGTGGGTAGTAATCAACTTAGTGGAAACTGAAGACTGAGAGAGAAAAGGTTTTAATGTATACAAAATAAATTTTCATTAATAATCTTATTCGTCAAAATCACTATACTTACCTAAATCGTTTCATTCAAGAAAAAGTGATTCTGGCGGAAGCAACAAATTATTATTTTCCCACTTCCTCCATTATGTCTTATTCAAATATAGGTATAAAATATACTATGGAAGTTTCTTGTCTGCGCAATGCAAGTGTGATATCAATAGAAATGCCAACACTTCAGATCAATTCTTTATTGAAACACCGACTCTCTATTCTTTCAACTGACTAAATACTATTATAATATAACAACAACTACTAAACACTACCTACTACAAAAAAATATTTGGACTATATACTAGCCGCGATGACCTATAGTCAATCCAAATGCTCAAACCCACTACAAGGTAGCGTATCCAACATGCTGGCAGCATTTTCCCGTTAAGTTACAATGCTGATTCATTGTGCCAAATAAGTGCCAGCATTTTGGTCACGCGTCGCATCGACCAAGCGCTTTGATAAAAGTGGAAAACGAGACATTTTCGGTCTCCCGATTCTCTTGAATCCAGACTCTAGTTGCAAAATAGTAAGGATTGTCATAGTAATAATATCCATAAGATCATTAACATAATAGGTCTTTACCTATGAAATTGCCGTATTGCAGTACAGACTTAAAAAAAAAAAAAAGTTTTGATTGGCTATGAATTCTAAATTCAAATTAATTTTGTTTTAAAAATATGACATTCTATTTACAATATAAGTCTTTTGTTTATTGATTAGCGTTGTATTTTCATTACATTTCAAAATTTTTCCTCATAATGGATACTTTGAAATTTCGTGTAATTATGGAATATGAGTTCCGTCGTGGCACCAACGCGGCACAAACGACACGTAACATCAACGACGTTTACGGAGAGAACTGTACAAACGAACGTACAACCCGTTATTGGTTTGCTCGGTTCCGTTCTGGGAATTTTGACTTGAAAAATGAACCTCGTGGTCGTCCGGAAACTTTGGTCAACAATGATGAATTAAAGGCGATTGTGGAAGCTGATGAATCTCAATCTGCAGCTGAGCTGGCAGCAGCTTTTGATGTTAGCATCAAAACAATATTGGTCCATTTGCGACAGATTGGCAAGATAAAAAAGCTTGATAGATGGGTGCCCCACGAACTTAACGATCGCCAGCGCAACGTACGCGTCGAGACTTGCCTTGCGCTGCTTAACAGGCACAGAAATGAAGGAATTTTGAACCGAATTGTTACGTGCGACGAAAAATGGATTCTTTTTGACAATCGAAAGCGCTCAGCAAGTTGGTTAGATCCTGGTTCGGTACCAAAGCAATGTGCAAAACGAAAAATGACCCCTAGAAAGGTGATGGTCACAGTTTGGTGGTCTAGTGCTGGTGTGATTCATCATAGCTTTTTACAAAACGGCGAGAGCATTACTGCAGATGTGTACATTGAAGAACTGACCACAATGATGGCGAAACTCGCACGTCTGCAACCAGCTTTGGTCAATCGGTCGTCTCCACTGCTACTTCACGACAACGCGCGACCCCATACTGCACAACAGACCGTCTCTAAGCTGCATGAGTTGGGTTTGGAAGCTCTCCCTCATCCGCCATACTCACCAGATCTTGCGCCTACCGACTATTACTTTTCCAAAATTTTGACAACTTTTTAGCGGGAAAAAAATTCAATTCCCGAGAGGCAGTACAAAACGCCTTTGAAGAGTTTGTTGTCTCCCGTCCTGCTGATTTTTTCAAGAAGGGCATCCATAAACTGCCACAGCGTTGGCAAAGATGCATTGATTGCAGGGGTGATTACTTTTAATAAAAGGAATAAATAAGTTCGAAAAAAAAATACTTTACCTTTTTTCAAACAAAACGGCAATTTCATAGGTAAAGACCTAATATTATACGCTAGTAGGTGCCTATGTAATTACTCTAATGATTCGCAATAGAGATTCAAAGTGATCATATTTACTACTGCCAGAGCGTACGGAACAATTCTACCTCATCCTATCCTATTTCTATCACAAGACAATAATAACTTATATTCGTCTAGCGCCGAAATTAGCAGCAAATACGAAGATTTATCTCAAACCGTCTCATGGAATGATTCGATATTTCTCATCGTAACGCTTATTGGAAATATATTACCTTAATAGCAAAATTATAATATTGTTGCCAATTCGAAATATTCGATTCGTGTTATTCGATTTATTCGATCGAGATGGCAATAAAGGATGAAACTGAATCTTATTTAAGCGATCTATTGTATAGTGTCGCCGACTTGTTTTGTTATACTTTTTCACTTTCAAATATCATTTGTTTGACTCTCTTCTGCTCCTGACACGTTTGATCAGTTTTGTGTGTATCTATATTAAAATCTAATCATCTTTAGAAAAACGAATTGATACTTCAGTCCCAATCAAAATCAAAGCGTTCAAACTCAACGTCGTTGGTGAATTAGGTGAATTAATCGGTGAATTGGACATCGTGAAAACAAATTATCCGCTTTGACATTTAAAATCAGAATAAATCAACATTACTATAACTTCCAACTTCAATACAGAAAATAACATATTACAATTTGGTGATGATGGCAAACGATATGGCCGCTGAGTTTGCTGGACTATAATAATAAATAATAATAATATATAACAATAATAATGCCCAAAGGTCACATACATAGATCCTGGCCTCTAACTGAGATTCCCTGTATGTAAGTACTCAGGAACTACGAGGACCATAAATCCACAACACCCAGATACAGAATAAGTATTTGCGTTTTTTTCTGTGCACAAATACTTGTCCTGCCACAGCATCGAAACCACCTCCTGTGGGTTATGGGCCAACCAACCACTGGCTGTCTTTCACAGAACAATACTTACTTGCTACTTGTTATGTGATCATAAAACTATAACACATCGAGACGAGGGCAAGGTCACAAAGGGCTACCAATACCATCAATATCATTCATCCAATATTTATCTAGATGATGATAAAACATACTGACTTCGATTCCTTATAATGGCAGCTTCAGGTCGAAGTTTTATTGAATGATGATCCATTTCGTGTCACACTATGCATATGCATTTCCTTTAGCACTTAAGCTTATGAAATTATGCATATAGTTGAGTTATAGTCTAAGCAGATCACAGTAGTTAGATACAGAAGTTGACCAAAATATAGAATAAGGACATTTCGCCGACAATGAAAGGACAAGTTTAAGATCAACTACAATCAAATGGAATTCGGAATGTTTCGTCCCTAGATACGCCATCTTATCCCAAAAGAAAAAAGGCCGATGACAACCCTACCCATTGACATATTTCAAGCTAAAGCGGCGGGATGGGACAATAAAATATTCCTCGCTAAAGGGAATTTTCGACACGTCATATCTGAGAGGCAAATCAAATTGCTAGAGTCGATACAGCGCTTGACAAAGTTTAGTAGAACTGAGCTAAAATCTCATCTTTTCGAGATTTGCTTTTCTCTACTCTACCAACTGTAAAACTAGAAGCTCAATTTTATTAATAATACTAATGTTAGTACTAACTTACTGAGTAAGCAATCTCACAAACTCAAACTCTAGTTTAAGATTGCAAAATAAATACATAAACAAACTGAGTGTATAATTGTAATAGATGATGATATGTGTAGATACAAATATCTAAGTACTTGAACTGTCTGTGTCTATACTGATAACCATTTTCTATTATTACAGTATTTTATTTAATCTAGTTCAAATACGCGTCACATAAAATTAACATCCCATTAAATCATACGTATACGTATGGTACGATTCTCATTTGTTTTGTCACCAGCGACTTTTCAGATTGGATCAAAGCTAAGATCCCCATGTCAGAGCTCAACGCCTGTCACACTCTCACGGCTGATCCATTTTCTAAGCAAATACTTCTACTCCAATAAGCATGAAAACAAAATTACGAATTCTCCTACACATGTAGGTACACAGATTTCATCATTGTATGTTTACGGAATCTGAGTGAATTCCGGATTCCTTTGTTTCGCAGCGTTTATTTTCATGGACGTTTCTATGAAGGCAGCAGAGTCTTGTGTGATTCAGCAAAATAATAAATGAACAATATTTCAAAACTAAAACTAAATAAATTTAATAAGCTACTTACTAGCTTATTAAATTTATTTAGTAGGGCTTAAGCCCTACGATTATCCATTTTCGAACAGCACAAAAAAAATTTATCCAATTTCATTTTATTTGAATATTTTGATCATTGGCTATAATTGAAAGTAGGGCTAGTTACAGATGGTTGGTACATAATCATTTGATTTTTTTGATGGAAAGTCCTAGCTTATTTGTTTTCACGAAGCACCTATATCATTACTTTCCATCGGGCGTCCCGGCACTGGTTATTAGTTGTGGAACGTGTGGAGAATACTACGAAGGTGCCAGTGGCGGTCGCCATTACGGTTGCAAGGTCTTGAATTTGAATCTAGAGAAATGGATCCTGCGTGTTTGGTGACAGAATGGTACGGTCGTTTACAAAACTACCTCAGTTGTACTTACATTATTCTCTTTTTTGCGCATCGGGTATTTAAAATGACGACGAATTATTTAACAGCGATAGCCTCTTTCAAAACTAGTATGGTTTTCTTTAGCAACCCAAAAACCCTGTCAAAGAAGCCTAAACTATATTTAGAGAACCGCAAATCAAACTATGTATAACCATATCATCCAAATTCGCGACCACCAAAATACAAACTAACTTATCCCATTTGCTAGTTTAACGGCTTATAACGAAGTACACGAGCATAATTGAAGTCGAAAACTCTCGTTTATCCAGCTCATCGGTATAATAAAGCCGAAGAGATATTAATTCAAACAAAATTATGTTAAACTTTGACTTGGTAGGAACCTCGCTCGATGTCTAATGTAGTTAGGAAGTAGTTTTCTTCCACTAGACCGACGGACTAGGGAATGGAAGTGGTTATTAGCTATATTGGGAAAATATATTGTAGACTCATCTATATTATAGTTAATTGGCTAGTATTTTATGTTTAATTTGTACAACAATGATGTGATAATGTTTTGTAAGTATTAATTTAGCAAGTTGATAGGTATTGTTATATGGCTCTAATGTACAGTTTTTCCAAACATATAATATGCTAATTACGTTGGGTTCATTAACTATATCAATTTTTTTGCCAGCCCTTTATTAAGATATGCCCACGGGTATAACAAGTTTTTTACATAAGGAATATAAAACAAGCTTTATCAAATGTGTTGCCACACATTTCAGGATGGTTTGATAAAATAATGAGTTTTCTGTCGAACAGTTTTAAATAAGTAATTTGAAATATCAATGAACTTAAGTATGTAGTATACGCAACGTATTGTGGTAACGAGAGATTCGGGTTCGGACTTTACAGTCCGAATCTGAATCGAATTGTCTGAACCCGAATCGAAGTAATACTCACTTTATCTAACTTGGCTTCACAACTGTTGTTTTACGACAACAGCAAAACGGGACGATGAAAGCTTAACGTGAACTTGACAGTACGGTAGTGCACAGTTATTTATTCTACTTTTTTTAGTGGTCATCCATCCAAGTAGTGATCAGTTCCCTTGCATAATATTAAGACATTCCATACTTCAAAGCGTGCGCATCTAAGGCATTAATACAATTCGCGTCTCTCTCTCCCACCATAAGTTCAATTATAGTATCACCTAATACATCCCGGTTGAATAATGAAATTCCTTCAGGCCCGTCATGAATACGTAATGATTTGTCACGTTTCATATTCGTAATGGGTATCTCATGCGTACCATCTTGTGTGATGCGTATTTTTCTTGGAGTTGCGAGAAGAATGTTAATGATTTTTAAATTAAGGAGTTGTTTCATTCAATGAGCGACGAGCGTTGAGCTAGATGAGTTCAAATTCAATCTGGATCCTGCATATTCATGTGTGGATTTATCACCACTTAAAAACAGAGAAGGAAATCACTACACATAATGATAGACAAAACGACAAATTCTAAAGCATATTTTGTAGCAAATAGAAACTATGGCAGAGATGGAAGTTCAAACTCTAGTAGTCGTAACTTAATGACCAGATCCTGATGATGTTATGCTCAAGACTGATTAAGACATCAAACATGATCAGAAAAATATAATATCTAGTGTGACCGTGAACGTTAACAGTGTTTTTTGTCTACAGGTGAATGCGCTCCAACTTTAGCACCATGGAAGCCAATCAGCGAAGTCACTACTATAGAGGCAACATCTCACCCCAGTAACCAACATGCCATCTATGATATCAATGACATCGTCCACTTCGAGGACAATGACCTCGTCATGCGGGATGCTAACATCAAATCCCACGATGACAACAAACTGGACAATTCCGTTCAACCACTCAAATATTATGATGTGAAAAAAATACAAGTGACAACTCCTAGTAGGAAAGCATCATCAGAAAATGATGTGATAAATTATTTAAAAAGTGGTGATTTGAAGGCGATGAAACTAGAGAGAGATGAGTGCGAGTGTCAACATGGCGGCGGATGCGTCAACCATGTTTGTTTGTGCCCGCTTGGTTATGCTGGAGTCAAATGTGAAGTCACCCTGGATTTGAAGGTGGGATGATTTTAAGTCTTCTTTATTACTTAGCCTCACTAAAACTAAACGTTATGAGTATTGTAATCATTATTTTTTCAGGAAATTTAAAAAGCTCCAACGCAAAGTAGTATTTGCCAAGTAGAGTCAGTAAAATGAAAAATAAAAGCTAAATCAAGAACAGGTAATCATGGAACAAAGTTCTCTGCTACAACTATAGATAATAATAAAATAACTACGTAGATAATACCAATTTTCGCAGTTAGTTCAATGGAAATGTAAAATAAAAATACTTTACAAGTTAATACACCAAGAATGGCTTTTAGTTACAATCAAACTTGACTTGAGCAACGCGATAAAAAATTACAAAAAGGAAAATCTCGCGTCTAAACGAAACAAAGCAAAACCATTCGCACTTAAACCTTTTTTGTTCTAGGTTCCACGGTTCAATGGATCCTCATATCTTCGTCTACCAGGGCTCGGAAACTCTGCAGTATCGTGGCTTGATATACAGGTAAGAAAAGTTTGACTTAGAAACAATCGCAACAAGTCAACAGTTGCGAAATGAGATCAGTACGGCAAAAGACGAAGAACGCATCATCACGTTTTGGACGAAAAGATTTTAGTATTGTACAAAATGTAGATTACGGTTTTACTACTATATACTATATTTGACTATTTACCTATATTCACATGACACAAAAAATGTTAGAGCATTAAATCCAAATTCCTGGCTGCAGATTGATAACATAGCCCATTCTAACTAATTGCTGGTCGAGTTTGGGTTATTTCTTCTCAATAGACTGGGTAGAATTGGGGTACCTTTTACGCTATAGAGAAATACAAATCTCTACATACCCAGAACCTAGCCTCATTTGTTTTGCCACTTTGCACAAAACACGACGAAACGATATAAGGCGAAAAAAGAAAATTCCCCTCGCGTGTTAATTTCCCAAAATGAAGTTATAGCAGACCTCCATAATTTTTAAACAAGCTTGGACAGGGGGAGCTTTTTAAAAGCTTTCTCGGTACTAAATTGGCCGATGAGGAAAATATAACTTCAGATAATATGGTAAGACACTTTCCGGTGTAAATTAATATGGACTGGGTATTTAGCTGCTTAGGTACCGCTTACTGGAAAGACGACGTTTAATTTATAAGCGCTGCTAAAATTCAAAATGAAACAAAAGTAACTAGAGTAACTCCGCTAAGAACAAAAAAATATTAAATATATAGTTTAATGGAAAACTGTGGAAAACTAACAGTTGCGTTTCTTAACATGTTCTGGCTTTTTCGTTTTAATAATATTTTATAATAGTTTAAACTACATTTTGAATTGATAAAGCCTATTTAACATTATGATTTACGATAGATTTGTGTAGATGTATTTTAAAAAATCGTGAGAAAAAATCTTTATTTTTATTAGGTACGTACTAATACCATAATATAATCAATTAACATCGCTAATTGAATTTATGCGTATTATTTGATTCGTAAATGTATTAACGAAAATGAATTTTTGGAGCATGGTATTCATCTCCATATAACTTTGCTTTAATTTTTCGTGAATTCATTCTATTCATAGTAAGAAAAGATTGGGTTATAAAATAATAAATACATGAATACGCAGATAAGTCACTTGAAAAAAAAAGTGATCTTCTATTTTTCCCAATGATTCGACATTGCCACCTAGCGTGGCAATACAGCAAGTTAAGACGCATTCCTTTCTACGAAAGGCCTTTTTGATATTTAACTTATATATTTGTATTTTTCTTTATTAATGATTAGTTTTAGTTTAGTTTTGACTGGCCCGTTCAGTTGGTAGTAATACTGCCTTCTGAACTGTGGGTTGTGGGTTCGATTCCCACCCAGGACAAATATTTGTGTGATGAACATGGGTGTTTGTTCTGTGTTTGGGTGTTATATCGTATTATGTATATATTTACAAACAAAGAGTATTTAAATATTGTATCAGTTATCTGGTTCCCATAATACGAGCTTTGCTTAGTTTGGGGCTAGATGGCATTGTGTGAGATGTCCCCACAAATTATATTATTATTATTATAGTTGTATATTTAAATTTAGTGGTAAAATTTTAAATAAAATAAATTAATTCACTTGTTAAAAAACCTTATGTTGATTTACGTACAAACGGAACTCCCTAATTACAGCTCTTTCAAATGTTCACATCCAAGTGAAGTTATTTGAACCGAACACTTCTTTACGTGACACCCAATTTATAGAAACTCGAAGTAAACAGGCTGGGACCAGAGAAGCGTTCACGTGAAAAATGAACCGAGTTTCAAACCAATGGTGAAGTCTTTGAAAGAGAAAGTTTCATTGAATTTCTTCGTATGAACTTTGAAATTAATTTTAGCCCACCAGCAAAAATTTATACTATACTAATTGCGTCCCGAGGTTTCACCCGCGGATAAAAAGTAGTTTTATTTATTGACAATTGTCCCACGGCAACATGCTATCGAGATAATAGTATCCTATATATTAACCAGGTCATAAACTATTTGTGTTTCAAGTTTCATCTAAATCCATTTAGTAGTTTTTGCGTAAAAAGCCCGCGATTTTGCCTTCGTGGTGTTCGATAATTGTCCCATGGGAACATACTGTCGGGATAAAAAGTATCCTATGTATTAATCCAGGTCATAAACTATCAGTGTTCCAAATTTTATTCAAATCCGTTCGGTAGTTTTTGCGTGAAAGAGTAACAAACATTTATCCATACATCCATACCCACAAACTTTCGCATCACACTAATATTATAAAGGCGAAAGTTTGTATGTGTGTTTGTGTGTATGCTTGTTACTCCTTCACGCTCGAACGGCTGAATGGATTTGGATGGAATTCGGTACCAATACAGCATATACACTGGATTACTACATTTTATCCCGGAAAAGTGAAATGCTTCCGTGGGATGAGCAAATAATTAAAATACTTTTTATCCGCGGGTGAAACCGCGGGGCGCAACCTGTTAATAATATAAGTAAGATATAACTATATCGACAGAACGTTTCCGAAACACTAATTACTGCAAAAAATTGACGAAAACGTTTACTCGGACAGGATTCGACGCAGTTGCATCGTTACTTCTTTTTTTATGTTATTGAATGATGTGACGAGCTAATCATTCACCTGATGTTAAGCGACACGGCTGCCCATAACAGAACAGTTTCATTCGGGACTCAAAAACATAAAGTGTCGCGCGACACTGCACTGCGCATATCATCCTGAGACATCAGCACAGTCTGGTAATAAGATTAGGTCTCGACTGTGAGATCAGATCATAAAGTCTCATTTGCCCAGTAATTTCAGTAGCTACAGTGCCCTTTGAACCGGAACACAGTAGTGATTGCACACTACTGCTTGGCGTCAGAATAACTGGCAAAGCGGTGGTACCTACCTAGACGAACTTAAAGACTTTGCAGAAAAGTCCTACCACCTAGTGGATTATGGTCGTATTACAGAACGATGCTCAATTGCTCAGTCATGATTGGTGCTTGAGCAGAGTTTTCATTCATTATTGATCACTTTATGAATGAAATCTCTGCTTGAGTACCGATCGATGACTGAGCATCGTTCTGTAATACGGACCTTATTCACGTATGATGTTAAACTGAACCGTGGTACCCATTCCTAATTTAAAATAATAGTAATATAGTAATTATTAGTTTACTTACACCGCTTTTTTATTTATTTCTTTATTTTATATACATTTTATATACTACTATAATTAAATATTACATAATTAGCTTGATGGCGCTCGCAGCTTGTAAAATTGTTAGGCCGTCTTGCGCGTTCCGTTTTAAGCCTGTATTAACTGAATAAATAACTAACCCTCTCAACTAGCTCCCTTTTTTATCGAGCACGTTATAAAATTATCCACTTATCCTGTTACATTTTTAATCCAGGCTTAGTTTGTTGAAATGGAAAACATATATCAAACGTTGACATCATTCAAATTAGTGTGACGTAGGTGCGATTTTTCAATGGCTGGATACATTTATCCAGATTTTTAGCCAGATTTTTTAGTTGCATAACATTTTATGCAACTAAAAAATCTGACTAAAATAAAAGTACCATTATTACTGCAGTGTTTACTATACAAAATTGAAGGGGTGAGATCAAAAAGGTTTAAAAGGGTTTAACTGTCAAATTGATAGTGTCGAGAAAATTGACTTTAAACTTCAACGGCTTCATTTTAATGTAGAGTGCTTATAAGGTAATAGAAAAGGTTTATGTAAGTTTCAGTTGCTTGAAAATGTATTAATGTATTAATTCCATTTTAAATTATAATATAATACAATATAATATACTAAATATAATAATGTTTTAATGCTTAGCGAACTGTATTCCTGTGTCAGATAAACCGTTTTTAGACTGACAATCTCGAGATTTAAGCCTCATTTCGGTATTTAGAGAATGTATTATTGTAGATAATTTCACGCTGAATCCAACGATACCCATAAGTCATTTTGTAAAAAAAAAAAAATAGTTAAACCCTTTTTAATCTCACCCCTTCAATTATTCTTTTATTTTCACTGTGTTTGGTTTTATCCAATGCTTTTGTCTGATTATTGAAAAACCGCACCTATGACGATCATATATTGAAAGTAGTTATTCAATCTCTTACACTTCATCACATTACTATGAATGAACTGTAATTATTGTACTAGTACATAGCAAAATTTAAGAGAATTAAACCACAGATTAGATAAAAAATAATACTTCCATGTACTGGTATGTAGGTACCATAAAGTTATCTAGAATGGGCTACCGGCAGGAGGTTTACTTAATCTCTGTCAATTTTCTGAACGAGCAAGATAAACGTTTCGTTATCTGCTTATCAATTTAATCCGAGTTTGTTAACTCTAGGTTAGCTATTCATTTATAATTTTAATCCTAACAACTCGCGAAGTGTTTTACCTTAAGGCAGGTAATATTATTTGTGACTAAAATTTTATCGTTAAAGTAAGTAATGTTTTTCAGATTGTTCAGTCACCCTTCTAATTATTATTTATGGAATAAAAACGAGTGCGCTTTAGACAACACGACTGAAGTAAAACTTTAGTTTCGCTCCATCTATCGGCCGGAATAACTTTGTGTTTGCTTTGTTTAATGTTAATGTCGCCATCTTGACAATTGTAAATTGTCATTTTACCGGACATACCAACATAATAATACAAATCTAAAGTAATTTTTAACTTTGTTATGTTGACAATGGAGATCTACGTTATTCAACAACTTTCAACTTCCAGTTGTATCGCCAGCTTACTCCCCAAGTAAAGTTTGACTTACAAAAATCAATAAAAATATGTGATGTCTCTAGAGTACCGGTTACATGATAAAGTATTTACGGGCTCAGTATAGGCTTCTTATAGAGCAAGCATGACCGCCTTCTGCGGCCATTATAATAAAAGAGGGTATCGTGGTATAAAAATCGAATAAAAATGATATTATCCAGTTATAGAATTTGCATAAGAGTCTGCTTATCCCAACTCTTGGCGGGTTTGATCTCCCTGCAAGTTTAAAGGCACATTTTTGGATTTTGTGTCTGTTTCACGGTTTCACGCCATCTCTTTCACTTATGCCAGAAATCAATGTTTACCACCAGTTCTACTAATTTCTGGCTGTACTGTGAACTATATTTTATTTGCGTTCTTTCTTTCATCATCATACTGAAGATGATGGATGAATTAAGGCCTTCAGCTAAGAAAGCCCCATAATAGATGTGAAGTGAAAACACATAGAATGCCTCTTTTATTTTGTATATTTCTTGTTTCTTTTACACATTCCGCAGGTATATTAGGTACATATTACATTACATTACACATTTCTTGTACTTCCAATACAGAGTCAACTAGTAAGTGGGATATGTCTTGACGCTTCTGCCTGATCAACTAGAATTGACTGCTTTTTCGACCTTTTCATCGCGCCTGAACTTACCCCCACCAAACTTAATTTTACTGAGCCTGAGTCATCCATGCTTGGCTGATGGTACCAACCAATCATGGCCCTTCAGCAGTGCTGCCAATCTAAACACTATTTTTACATTCTACCAAAGTCAAAAACACCCCTTAATTTATAACAGTAAGAATCAATTAATAAAATCACGACAGGTTGTGGCGGGAAAACGAAAAAGATCACGTTACCGCATTATATTATTTTCCGAAACCCGTGTTATTTTCAGTGTTAGTGCATAAAATTGGTGGCATTTTATTCGTTAAGTGCTGAATTATAGGCATGAGTGTGGGAAAGTGGCATAATGATGGTGAAACGTTTTTTTTTCGTGTTGTTTCCAAAACTCCATAGAAGCTTCTGGTAAAGTTGCCACCACTTTACTTGGAGTGTGACTTGACTAGACTAGACTATGACTTGACTTGATGGCTTCGAATGTGACCTGACACATTATTTACGTGAAATATCATTAACTTGATAAATTATGAATTACTTGACACTGGCTAAATACACAAAAGTGTGGAGCCAAAATACAAAAAAAAAACAGGACAGATGTTATAAATTACTGAAACCAACGATTTCTTTCAACTTCTGTGTCTGTGACTAGTAAGTAAGCGGGTGGTGTTTGTTGGCGTCTATTTAAATATCAGTTTATTTGCAGATTCATCAAAGTAAAATGTTCTTGTGAAAGTTTTCATTATTTCCCCTCTACGAGATGTTTCAAATATTATAGGTACCTAATCGTAAGAAAGTTTTAATTAGTGCCGACGTCTCCGATGGCCTCGATACTTGATACTCGTTTCGAATAAAGTGCTATTAATGTTGCTTTAAAATATTTTCTTGGTAGTTGTTTGTGGTAAAGAAACTCATTAAGCTAAAAATCGTAATAAAGGAAAAGAAAAAGAAGGAAATTCCAGGAAAATTAAAAATATCGAAATGTCTAGCTTTACTTTTTATATCGGCTAGTAAGGGAGTTTCTAAAAACAAAATAAATTTAGACCGAGTAAAAAAAATGTAACTTTCATATTTCTCTTTCAGCGAATCAAATTTAACTTTAGAAAGTGATTTTTGATTTTGTTTTGTTTTTAATGCCCTATAAAAAGATTTTCTTTTAAACTTAGTAGTAATTCGCAAAATATTATGTTTCTAGGTATGCTTGTTAGTTAACTTTAACATACTACTACTATATGAGTTATGCCCTCTGTGCTAAAGTCTATTATACAACTCAGGCTGAAAATGTTGCTTACAACATTTTTCCCCGGATTCTTTTTTTATGTTTTGGCTCCACACTTTTGTGTATTTAGCCAGTGTCAAGTAATTGATAATTTATCAACTTATCGATATTTCACGCAAATATGTGTCAAAGTAACAGTCGAAGTCACCAAGTCAAGTCATAGTCAAGTCAGTCTAGTCAGTCATACTCCTAGTAAAGTGGTGGCAACTCTACTTAAAGCTTCTATGGAGTTTTGGAAACAACACGAAAAGAAACGTTTCACCATCATTATACCGGTTTCCCACATTCCACACACTCATGCCTGTAATCCAGCACTTAACGAATAAAATGCCACCAATTTTATGCACTAGCTCTGAAAATAACACAAGTTTTGGAAAATAATACAATGCGGTGACGCAATCTCTTTCGCTTTCCCGCCAAAACTCATGTAAATTTTCAAACCATTCAAGATGCTCCCCACAGAGTATATATAATACAGCTGGAGTCCTCCGATCCACAGATAACCATCAAGCCGACGAGCGGCGACGGCCTGGTGCTGTACAACTCCGAACACGCGAGCGGGGACGGCGACTTCTTCTCGTTGCACATGCGAGATTACTTCGTAGAGTTCGCGTTTGATCTAGGATCGGGTATCGCGCTTGTCAGGTATGTCAAACAAATGATTTTTTTTTATGTTTTGGCGCCACACTTTTGTGTATTTAGCCAGTGTCAAGTAATTAAAAATTTATCAAGTTAATGATATTTCACGCAAATATGTGTCAAGTCATAGTCGAAGTCATCAAGTCAGTCATAGTCAAGTCAGTCTAGTCAAAGTCATACTCCTAGTAAAGTGGTGACAACTTTACTTGAAGCTTCTATGGAGTTTTCGAAACAACACCAAAAAAAAAGTTTCACCATCATTATACCATTTTTCCACACTCACGCCTGTAATCCAGCACTTAACGAATAGAATGCCACCAATTTTATGCACAAACACTGAAAAAAGAAACAAGTTTTGGAAAATAATACAATGCGATGACGCAATCTTTTTCATATTCCCGCCAAAAAAAGAACCCAAACAAATGATAATCACACTAATATTATAAAGGCGAAAGTTGACTTTGACATGACATAACCGTACAAAATTCCCCACTAAACATTGACAGAATTATCGCTTAAAGGCGATAGCAAGCCATTAAATGAAGAGAAGAAGAAAGGCGAAAGTTTGTATGTGTGTATGTATGTATGTTTGTTACTCCTTCACGCTCAAACGGCTGAATGGATTTGGATGAAATTCGCTATCAAGATAGTTTATACACTGGATTAACATATGAGCTACACTTCATCGCGGAAAATTGAAATGTTCCCGTGGGATGAGCAAATAATTAAAATACTTTTTATCCGCGGGTGAAACCGCGGGGCGCAACTAGTAATCGATATTGACTAGCCGTATATGGCTATAGCTCAGTTGGTAGTAGTCCTTCTGAACTGTGTGTTCGATACAAACTTTTGAACACTGTATAGATGTTTTTTCTATATCTGAGTGTTATATTGTATTCTATAATTATTATGTATTTACAAACAAAAAGTACCTAAGTATTATATCAGTTATCTGGTCCCATTTTTTTTTTTTTTTTTGAGTGGGGGAAATGCCCTCGCACTTCCCTGCCACCACGGGGGTGGTGGCAGGGGGTATGTGGGACTCGAACCCACTAAAACCCCCCCGTGATCCGACCGCCGCCGGGATGGGGCGAGATGGAGACGCACTGCATTAACCATCTCGCCCCGGCGGTAGGCCCTTCCGGGCCTCTGCGCCAGTGGGTGGGCAACCTTTCACCTCAGTTGCCCACCAGACGTGTGGGGCCATGTAAGTGCAGCGGAGAGTCCCCCGACTCTCCGCCACTGGCCCCACTACGGGGGATGGAGAAAGCGCTCAATGAAGCGCCTCCTCCGTCTCCCCACCCGTCTGCGCCGGAGGGGGTCAGAGTTGGTATTATCCTCCCTGACCCGCTCCGCGGCCTCCTTCTGCGTCATCACCCTCTCGCAGAAGGAGACCGTGGCCTGCCACGTACTCTCGCTGCCGAGCATGGCTTTCACCACGCTCGGCAGCGAGAGGTCCCGGCCAACGACCGCTGAAAGTGTGCGCCGCTCGGAGTCCCAAGCAGCGCACACCTCCAGCGTGTGGGGCGCCGTGTCCTCTGGTGCCCCACATTCGTGGCAGGCCGGGATCGCCTCCCGTCTCGCGATTTGATGCAGGTACTTTCCGAAACATCCATGTCCGGAAAGCACCTGCACCAAACGGAACGTCAGCGACTGGGGGCTCTCCACGGGACCTTCTCGCCGCCACGAAGTGGTAAACTTCGGCGAGGGTCTCCGCTTCGAGCTCCCAGGGGGGATCACTGGCCAGCACACATGCCGCCGTCCAGGACACCGTCCGGTATCCGCGGATCGCCCTCGTCGCAATGACCCGCTGCGGACGTCGCAGCAGGGCCTTGTTATTGCGACTGAGGGCGTCCACCCAGACCGGTGCCCCGTACATGGCCATACTCCGGATCACTCCGGAGTACAGCCGGCGGCACGTGGCATTCGAGCCACCCACGTTGGGCAGCAGCCTCCCTAGAGCGGCGGCCGCTCCTAGGACTTTTGGGGCCAGTTGAGTGAAGTGGGCCCCAAAAGTCCACCTCCCGTCCAGGATGAGACCCAGATATTTCATCTGGGTCCCAACCGGGACCGGGACCCCATCCAGAAGCACCCGCGTTCCTGGAGGGGGTCCCCCCCGAGGCCCGTGGAACAACAGGGCCTCGGTAGTTATCTGGTCCCATAGTACAAGCTTTGCTTAGTTTGGAACTTGATGGCGCTGTGTGAAATGTCCACACATATTTATTATTATTACTATAATTGAAGGGATGAGATCAAGAAGAGTTTAATTGATTTTTTTCACAAAATGACGTATGGGTATCGTTGGATTCAGCGTGAAATTATCTACAATAATACATTCTCAAAATACCGAAATGTGGCATAAATCCCGAGATTGTCAGTCTAAAAACGGTTTATCTGACACATGAATACAGTTCGCTTAGCATAAAAACATTATTATATCATATTATTTTTTACAGTATTTGTACGAATTAGTACTATATTTCGTATTGTAAAAAAGAATTAATACATTTTCAAGCACCTGAAACTTACATTAACCTTTTTTATTACTTAATAAGCACTCTACATTAAAATAAAGCCGTTGAAGTTTACAGTAAATTTTCTCGAAACTATAATTTGACATTTAAACGAAATAGGTACCTAATTTAAGGGGTGAGATCAAAAAGGTCTCACCCCTTAAATTAGGTACCTATTTCTTTATATTTCGCATAACCATTTACCTCATCACTATTTATATTCTTTTATACTATATCATATTTTAAAATCGCATAAGATCGTAAATGCTATGATAAGTATGATATTAATAAAAGGTCTGCCTTGTACTTTTTGAAAGTGGAAATCGATAAGTATTTCTGTTCATACTATACTGAGAAAAAAAAATTCATTTGGGCGTAATTTAATTTTGTCATTACCATCCTATTACGTCAAATAGCTACCGACCTTTCCCTCGTTTCAGGAATTGGATGGTATAACATAGTGTTTTACATAATGACAGTCTCTGTGGCGTGGTGGTTGAGCAGGTTGGCTCATAACCCGGAGGCGGCGGTTTCGATTCCCGCGGCAGGACAAGTATTTGTGCACAGAAAAAAAGCGCAAATACTTGTTCTGAGTCTGGGTGTTGTGGGACCGTGGTGGTCCTTGTAGTTCTAGACACAGGGAATCCTAGTTAGGGTCCAGGACGTATATATGTGATCGTTGGGTGTTATTAATTAATTATTATTATTATTATATTTGTTATACCAGCTCGTAGTTCCAAAGTTATTGCCAATTTTTGCTTTGTTTAATGTCAATGTCGCCATCTTGAAAATTGTAAATTGTCATTTTACTGGACATACCAACATAAAAATACAAATTTATAATTTTGTTATGTTGCACACTTGACTTGGGGAGTAAGCTGGTTAAAACGAGGCGAACGGAACTTGAAGTCACGTAGATCTCCATTGTCAACATTTTTATTTTATTTTATTGTCAACGTTGTTTTTTACCACATGACATGACGAGCTAGTCGCTCGCCTGATGTTAAGAGACACGACTGACCATATCAGTTGCAGTAACACTTGAAACTCTAAAGAATAGTTTCCCATGACACTGCACTGCGCACGTCATTCTGAGACATCAGCACAGTTTAGCAATAAGATTACTAGACTGAGAGATTAGGTCATAAAGTCTTATTTGCCCAGTTATTTCACTAGCTACAGTGCCCTTCAAACCGGAACACAATAGTGCTTGGCAAAGCAGTGGTGCCTACCTAGACGAACTTTTAACTACAACTATTACACGGCTAACACTCACGAGATACAGTCGAATAGCTCGACCGGTGTTCGGGCAATATAGATGCCCATCTTCAAGGAGTACGCGCGGCGGCGGTGGCGGCTCGGCGCTGACTGCGGACCATAGACGAAATTTGCAGAAAAGTCTTACCACCTAGTAAATGTGTGTGTTCTAATATTTCGTTTCTGCCTTCAGATCAGCATATCCTCTGCAAGCTAACAAGTGGCATAATGTAACAGCGACGAGGGCTGGCAGAGGAGCATCGTTGAGGGTGGAGACCTATGGACAGCAATACGACTTTGATGAGGTAAGAAACTAGAAGAATACGAGAAAACTTAGTCGCAGATCTGTGCTCTTTTTCAAAGAATTTGTTTAAAGGTTTCAATGAAAATGCGCACAATCATCAAAAACTCTGTTAATATTAATTAACCATTATTATCAAAGTTAATAAAATATTTATATTTGTAGTTGTATGGTACTTTCATTTTCATTTTTTATTGTTAAGGAATGACATGACGAGTTCAGATATCAGTTGCAGTGTTGCACTCGGAACTCGTAAAGTATAGAGTTTCGCGTGACACTGCACTGCGTCAGCATAGTCTAGTAATAAAATTACTTGACTACAAGATTAGGTCATGAAGTCTCATTTGCTCAGTAATTTCAGAAGCTAGGGCACTCTCAAACCGGAACACAGTAATGCTTGCGCACTACTTGGTGGCAGAATAACTGGCAAATCGGTGGTACCTACCTAGACAAACTTTCCAGAAAAGTCCAACCACCTAGTGCTATATAATAGCACGCTATATATAGCATATAAGGAGAGGAAGTTGCCTCACTACGTTTGGCAGGCGTCTTGGTGATCGCAGTAGATTTTAATGAAGACGAGAATTGCTGCTCCCTGGATATTCCCTTAGCTGACGGGAAGAGAAGGGGTAGTTTCTTACGTGGGGACAACAGGTCTGTCGACTGAGCTATCATAGCAAACCTTCTTTTTTCCAGCAAAACCGTATGACCCGTTGGGTGCGGTCTCAGGGCTCCGCGAGGCGGCTCCGGCTGAAACAGCCGCTGTTACTGGGCGGAGCGCCACACCCGCTGCCACAGCGGCTGGCATTGACTGCATCTTTTAGCGGCTGTGTGAGACAGGTTAGATTGGGAATATCCCGTTGGAAGGCCTACTGATGAAACTCTAATTGAACGTAGAAGTCACCATATTCCGTTCTTTTAAATTAAACTATTATTTTCAGTTTAACTCCATTATATCGCTTATGTTTGAAGTAATCGTGTTTATGTACCTAAGTATAGATACAGTCATAGGCTAAACAGACAAAGTATTATAAGCTCTTCTCTTACCGTCATCTTTTATTCCGATTCAAAGTTAGTACGGAACTGACTCGCTGTTGATGTACCGTAACCTCGTATTAGCGAAACAGTTTGGATGGTATCCATATTGTTTCTATGAAAGCTTAGACTGCCTTTGAAATGAATGACTACCGTGCTTTTGTTCATTCAGCGCTGTACCATAACCTCTATCCTCAGCTGTCTCTCTTACTGTTTTATACCTTTCCTGAAGATTAGCAAAATATTTCAATATTTGCGACAGAAACTTTTAAACTAATGGTTTCACAACTGGATATATTTTTCAAGATTAATATAGTACAGATTATTAAATCTTTAATATCTGGATGGACGTCTTCAGGCTGATGATGATAAATCACCATGAAGATGTCTACTGTTAAGTTTTAGCCGTGTTATTTATTATTAAAAACAGCCACGATTTAATAATAACCACGCTGTACAGCATTGAACGTTGCATAGTATTATTAGAAGGAATTAAGCTGGTCCTAAAACTGCACCTTGCGGTACGCTGGTCAATTTTAACTGAAATGCATTAGGTAGGCCTGCAAAGTTAGAGATAAAGTAACACTAATTATGTAAATTATTTATTACCTATGAACTTCTTAATTTTAAACACACATTATTATTATTATCTGTAAAAAAAACAATAAGTATCGTAGTTATTGAATGCCATTGATAAATCTTTGTCGATATTATTTTCAAAATTGAACCTGAACGCTTTTGTAATAAGGCTGTTGACAAATTTTCATTTCTTTTCATCATCTTTCAGCTGGTGATAAATGATGTGGAGATGTCAGTGGTGTCTTCGGCACTAGGAGGACTGAATGTTGACAACTGTGATGAACCTAACAATAGCAGCAACTGCACGTAAGTATAGCTGTTATGTAAAGTTTACTTAGTTTCTTTCTTTAGTTGACAGCCTTTGTGGTGTAATTGTTCAGCAGGTCGGCTCATAACCCGGAGGCGGTGGGTTCGATTCCCACAGCAGGACAAGTATTTGTGCACAGAAAAAAAAGCGCACATACTTGTTCTGAGTCTAGGTGTTGTGGAACCATGGCCCTCGTAGTTCCTGGGTCCCTAGACACAGGGAATCCCAGTTAGGGTCCAGTATCTATGTATGTAATCGTTGGGCGTTATTATTATTATTACTTATTATAATTATATGCTGATTTAGAAGTCATAACATGTCTCCTATTTATTATCTTACACAATCTTATGAAACCTAATACGTAACAATTATTTATTGTCCCTGATTTCAGAGATAAAAACCTATGCAAAGAAGTCCTCCAAATGCCGATCTACCCTCAGAACGTATCAGAAAACGAGATCCACCATTCAATTGTTCCCAAAAAAGGGTTCAAGCTAAAATATCACAAAACAAAACCAAGAAAGCACACGCTACATCCACATCTAGACAGAAAGAAAAAGAAGTATTTTGTAAGCAAAAAGAGGTATACAGAAAACAATGATCTGATGACAGAAAGGCCGTATGGTGGACAGACATACATGCAGATTAAGTATCTGAGCGAGAACGAGATCAACTGGGGGGATACTAATACGTATCCTAGCTTTTCGGGGACGGACAGTTTCATCCATATTGATGATGAGGAGACGATGAAACGGTGAGTTCACTGAAAGATAATATATAAATAAATAATAAAAAAAGGTTATCTAGCCTCAAACTAAGCAAAGTTTACACTATGGGAACCATAGAACTGATAACACCCAGACACAGAACAAACATCGATGTTAAAAGTTGTAAAAGTGCTAAAATGCCTATTTGCAATAATTCTTATGACTTTGACTTTGACATCACACAAATGTTGGTCCTAGGTAGAAATTGAAGCCACAACCTACTGTTCAGAAGGCAGTATTGCTACCAATTGCTGCTATGAGCTATCGGCCCAGTCAATATATTTATGATATGATAATATTTGAAAATGTCTGCTATAATAAGAGCTAATCTTAGATAATTTAACCACTGTTTGGTTCTATTTAGATTGTAATGCTGAGCCCAAGTGCAGAGCAATTGTAAATTCATATGGCACATTATGTCCGTTATAACTCGCGCCATCGAAAGTTCTAGTACTTTCTCTTGCTTTAATTTTAGTGTTTAACCTTACTTTACTACAATTGTTTTGAGTGTAGGCGTACCTACTTACTTATTTGGTATTTTACGTTGGTGATTGTTTTGTTTTTTTAATTACAAAAATCTGTCTAATGTGTCCGGGAGTGTCATTCTACTCACCATCTTCCATCAAACTCGTTTTACTTCCATTGCAGGTTACGCCGGTACACCTTGGACGTCAACATCCGTTTCCGGAGCGAGTCTTCGAACGCACTACTAGTGTGGAGCGGTCGCCCGCCCAGAGACTTCCTCTCATTAGCCGTTGAGAACTCTGTGCTAGCTCTCAGGTACCTATTTTTAGTTCTTTAGTTTAGCTCCATTTATGATCTCGGCCGGTATTACTTTGTTTTTGCTTTTTTTTTGTTTGTTTTGGCTCTACACTTTTGTGTATTTAGCCAGTGTCAAGTAATAGATAATTTCTCAAGTTAATTAATATTATGTATATTTATGTCAAGTCAAGTCACAGTCCAAGTCATCAAGTCAAGTCATAGTCTAGTCATTGTTTTTGCTTTATTAATGTAATCTTGACAACTATAAATTGTAATTTTATCGGACATACCAACATAACAATACAAATATAAAGTAATTTTTAACTTTGTTATGTTGACAATGGAGATCTACCAACGTATTTCAACTTCCGTTCGCCTCGTTACGCATTCACCAGCTAACTTCCCAAGTCAAGCGTGCGTAAAAATGTTTTACTTAAATAATAATAATATGTCTAAATTAAAAGTAGGTTATGTATTGTAAAGTCATCATTACGTCATACGTGTTACAGATACGACCTAGGAAGTGGAGAGGTGGTGATTATAGCCAATCATACGAGAGTCGACGACGGCCTGTGGCACAGAGTAAGGGCTACCAGGTAATGTAGATCGTTCTTCTTAACTAGCGACTGCGCTTCTTCAATATCCAATAGAATAACCATTTGATAGTTTCATGTTTAAATGGTCGAGTGAGAACGAAAACCAACTGTTGATTAATGAATTTATCACCCAGGAAACTCGCTAGTCTGTCGTGATAATACGTTCGAGAACCTTGTCAATGATGGAGCTACCCATCATTGGCAAGGTTTTCGAACGCATAATACTAATAAAAGTAATAAGACGAAAATAATTATTAATCAAATGAATTAATAAGGAATGGAATGCCCTGCCAGCGTCTATGTTTCCGGCGAAATATGACCCGGGCGTGTTCAATAGAAGAGTGAATAGGTATTTACTTGGCTAGCATGCTACACCTTCGATCGCATCGCTAGACAAGTTTGAAGTAAAAAAAAAAAAAATTAGTCTATGAGAGAAGTTCAGACAGAGAGAGAAAGAGAAATGTGGTCAAACTCACACCGATCTAGTAAAATCTGTACATTGTTCATCAAAATCTGTCAATCGTTGCATCGTAATATCAGCCGGAAGCTGGTAGCACGAAAGAGGTTTTCAACATTATAGTTCAATGAATGAGTATCACAATGATCTGAGAAAGTTATTAATACAAGAGTACCTTTTTTATTTTAAAAAACTGTATAGGCTTCTAAATAAATTAAAACTTATAAACATTATTACAATACTGTATAGGTCAGCTCAAAGCCCGGAGGCGGCGGGTTCGACTCCCGCGTCAGGACAAGAATTGGTGCACAAAAAAGGCGCAATTACTTATACTGTGTCTGGGTGTTGTAGGACCATGGCATAGACAAAACTAAAAAAATTATAATAGCCCGTTGATCAGGAAAAAGTGCCCAGAATGCAGAATTTTGAGGTACATTATTTGTAAATACACAGTAACTTAACGCAAAACAAATATGTTACTACACCACAAGTTTATGTACCTCCTTTGCTAACTGTGTGATCTAATAAAGTTTCTATTTATTTATTTTATTTAATTACCACATTTAATGGCGATGCTTATTTTTTGTGCAAATTAAAAGCCAGCATTCTGGTCACCTGATGCCTCCACTAAAATCTTACATTCTATGTCTAAAATAAAACATTGTGCTGTGTAGTATTGTTATTTTAATTGTTTTATCTACTCCAATCATTTCAATAACAATTAAGTAAAATAAATAATAAAATTGATATCACAGAATCGATGTGGCAATACTAAACTGAACCGTTTAACGACCGCGCTTACAGGAACAGGCAAGCGGGAGTGCTCGAAGTGGACGGGCTGGGTTCCGTGGGGAAAATATCACCCGGGAAACACAAACAGCTCAACACTGAGAACGGACTGTATATTGGTAAGATTTTATTACTTATCCTTATTATACTAATCATTTCTTTATTATTTTTTTTATTGCTTTAAACTTCATTAATAAACAATAATTTATTAACATTCTGTCGTCACGCCATCGTTTTCGCTTCGTATTTAGCCCTCAATCTTTACAAACGCCATATTTCTATTTACGGACACGATAAGACATTAAGTGTAGCAAAAAGGAAAAAATCTTTATATTAAAATAAATATAATATAATAAATATTTATATTATCTTATATTATGACATTATTATATATATATGCCAGATTTCTCTATTTAATATTTTTTACTCTTTCATGCAGTAGGTATGGTAACTAATTTTTTTTGCATTTTAATTATTTTCCAGGTGGTCTACCGTCCATAGAAATGAACACAATGGGCAAATACAAAGCCGGTCTTATTGGTTGCGTGTCCCAAATTTCACTGAGTGGCGACTATGACATCCCCCTCTCTCTATCAAAACTACCCCATACAATCACAAATAATGTGGGCAGGTGCACTCCATAACGAAGTAAAATGTTTTTTCATTTATGATTAAAATCATTATATTTTTAATAAATCCAATTAATTTGATAATTAAGTATAAATACAAAATAATGTTTTTTCAATATTTGATTTTGAGATTAAAAAATGAATAATTTTAGGTTTATTTCATTAAAAAAATGTAGTTATTTAAAACAATATGGTGTTATTTTGCGTCGATATTTTTACAACTAATGTAAGAAACATGTAATACAAACCCCTAGACTAAATATATCAGCGTTTAATATAATGAATGTATTTATTACAGTGCAAATGTATTTTATAAAACAAATAAAGAAAATTAATAATAATAATACATAATATGGTAAATTTAACTTTTTTGTTGACTATTCCAGGTCACAGAAATTGACAAGCTTCATCAAAGCTTTTTAGGCCATACATTTAATAATTTTAAGTTTTAAAACTTATAAGCATTAAGTTTTAAAACTCTTAATTAATAATCTTGATTTTAGTGAAGTCAACAAATACTACTTTTTTGCGAATTCGTTAAAATTTTTAATCTCCGCTCCTACATATCAATGTAAAATACTATATATTACGGAGGCAATAAATAACAATACGAAAATTAAAATGAACAACCCTTTAATTCAATTATTTTTAAATTATAATAATTAATATTTTATAAAATACTCTAGTCAATTTAGTTGTAAGCGGAAAGGAAACCTGTTACTACTTCTTTTGTTTTAAAAATGTATGTTTCATAATTTCTTGTTTCCATAAAAAATGGAATAACTTTTCAAAGTGCTTTACTATCTCGTAGATATGAAAAAAACTATTTGTAATATTAATAAATTAAAATTTAGGCATAACTATTGTTCAACACTTTTCTCAGCGTTCTGTAGTACCAAATTACTAATTAAATATTTACTTGTCTGTATGTAACCAACATTTTCATACCTAAAATATTGGTTTAATTCAAACGCAATAAATAAAGTTATATATTAAGCAAAATATATACATACATATACGTACAAAATATAAATACTTTTATAAACATTTTAATATTTATTTATCTTTGGTACTGCGGAACCCTAAGTGTGTGTTTCGGTGTATCCTGTCGTTTGGTTCACTTCAAATATTTTGTTTCACTAGCTAATCACAATTTGTTATGATGTGAGTGTATTTTATATATAGATTAATAAGTATACAAATACATACATAGCGTTTTGTATAACGGTACATTTTCATAAAAAAACGTTTATAATACGCAATTTTTATCGAATAGACGCGGTTCAAGTATATAAAAATGTAAAAATTAAAATTAGTACACATATAATAATTATATCAAAATATAGATCGCATCGAATTCATAATTATTATAATTTAATGTCGCGGCATGACGCTTTTATAAACCTTTGAATAAAATCACAATTATAATTGACTCTGTACGTTATACGGGAATCTTGCACCATGTCTATTCATTGCGTTAGAACACGAAAAAGTATATTATAGTAGTTGTATAATAGAGTTTTTAATACTGAGCTTTTTACATTTAAGTGTTGCATAAACAAGCCTACGTTCCGCGGTTCACTTGCTTTGCTTCAGACTCCCAAACTTAGCACGAATCTAGTCAAATTAGTGTAGAATACAGTGTTATTACACCTTGATAATAAATGAAGTTATAATATATGTTTTCTTAATTCTTGTTACTTCTTTCACTAGCTAGAACTAAGTACCCTATATTTTTTCTTATTGACTTATTGCGGTTCACAATTCGCCTTCTAGGGGCGCTTTTGTGACACCATATAAAAACTTGTCTTTCACGTGAGTTCCGAATAAACTCAGACTACGCCTTCTGTAAAAGTTATCAAGACACGTTTAATCGTACAGATACTTTCAAAACAATCGTTAATACCTAATATCCTTAGTTTACCGCTTGTTTCTATACTGAACCCTAAAATCACGGGAAGCTATAAATATTAATTTCATGTATTATCGGTGGAATTACACTTGATATTTATAAATATTGTAGATTTAATGTGTAAGCGCGCTTTTTGTGTATGAATTGTGTGCTTTTCAATTATTTAATAATTATAACATTGTTTTATATGGCAAGAAAATTCAATATTAATGCCCGTCCGTACTAAGGTTTGACAGCACCTAATTCGCATTTATTCGTCTGTGACATACTGAACTTAGGAACTGTCAAACTTTGGAAAGGGAGTTTTGGCGGGAAAGCGAAAAATTTTGCATCACCGCATTGTATTACTTTCCAAAACTTGTGTTATTTTCAGTGTTAGTGCATAAAAATAGTGGCATTTCATTCGTTAAGTGCTAAATTACAGGCATGAGTGTGTAAAAGTGGTATAATGATGGTGAAACGTTTATTTTCGTGTTGTTTCCAAACCTCCATACAAGCTTCTGGTAAAGTTGCCACCACTTTACTAGGAGTACGACTTGACTAGACTAGACTATGACACGACTTGATGACTTGGACTGTGACTTGACTTGACATATATACATTATTAATTAACTTGAGAAATTATCAATTACTTGACACTGGCTAAATACACAAAAGTGTGGAGCCAAAACAAGACAAAAAAAAACTTTGGAAAGAGGGGCATAAACGTTTTTTTTAAAGATTGAAATCATGTATACCTACAATTACTTTCGTTTTATACTTGAGTGTATATATTTTAAAATAACGTATATATATTATTGTTATATTATAAAGTATATAAAAGATAAATTGTAATGAGAAATGAATATTAAATCAATTGAAAAGTACAAAATACCATTTTATAGTTAATTATGTCCCTGAAACTCGTAGCTGGGATTTCATTTAAGTAAAATAATTTGGTCAATTATACCCATTGCACAGGGTTTGTTGTCATTTCCTCGATGTTAAGTATTGTGACAAGACTTTTAAGTTTTCTTAAAGACATTATTTTTTTGTGTTGTCCTATTTCAGTTGCAGAACTAAGAATTTAATATGTAACATATTTTAACCGAGCAAAATCTCCATCGCTTGTTCTCCGTTCTACCTACGCGACATTGGCGAAATTGTGGTAACCCGCAGAAGCCACAAAGATAAGAAGTTGAAGTTGACATTATTATTTTGTTTTTTATATTTTTATTGTAACTATATATCACTCTCCCACGACTGCTTTGCATTGGAAAGAAGATGCGAGTCATAAGACTATAAAAGCAATGTGAAGCACCCAAACTAAGCAGTTTGGTTTTTAAAACAAAACTTAAAAATAAAACAACTATCGTGGGAAATAAACAAAAGTTGTAATTCTCCAAATAAGTTCGCCGCACAAAGGTAATCAATGATTTTTAAGTGTAGTAAAACTGGCTATAAAAACTTAATTGAATCAAAAAAAAAATTGAACCAATTAAATTTTTATTGTATCTTTTTCTGTATAAAACTTTCATTATTTTCTTTCCCTCAGCTAGCAGAGTTACGAACTTAGAAGTATTTTGTGTAGCTTTATTTACAACACTGTGGCTAACCCAAAGCATCACTTAGCGCCGTGACAAGCATAAACGGCAGTTCTTAAATTATGGGCGCGTAAACTAAGCGCGGGACACGCCTAAATAAAAAAAAGATAAAATAAGAATAAGACGTCCGTATTTCCCGATAACTCCAACCTTGGAGTCTTCAAATCGAGAGTGAACAGGTATCTTCTAGGCAAGCGTGTTACATCCTAGACCGCATCGTCACTTACCATCAGGTGCGATAGTGGTCAAACGCAAGCCTATCTAACAATAAAAAAAATTGAAATAATCTTGTTGCTTTTTCATCAATTAAGTTTCTAACTGAACTAATGAGACACAAAAGTCCCACTTGTAATTTCAATAGAACTAATAATTCAACCGATTGTTCTCAATAGAATACCAAGTTTGATAACTGGTTATCAAATTGGATAAATAATTACTGGGAATAGACGACAAAAAGTATTCTGTGGCATGCATCTAAAATGTAGCTATTGATGCGTTATCTTTGTGTCATTATTTACTGAAGATTTGGTTGGGTGCTTCACTTGTATCTAGGAAGTGTTACATCGATTTTCCACTTCCAAGGTTATAGCCAAAATGCTTAAATCTACACTTCCATCAATACAAATAAATTAGTTTTAAAGTAAAGAAAATAATTTAAATCTTTAACCTGTTCGAGATTCAAATTTTTCCTTTACTTTAAAATTTATCTTTTGATTACGGTATGCGATACGGCTATAAATCATAAATGTTCACTAGATATAACCCAAATAATTAAAATAAGCATCTACATAGCAATAATTTACAAAGCTGATGCCGGTCTTTACTAAAGCTTGACAGCTCCTAAGTACGCACTTTTCCCTCATGTAGGTACTACTAACTGTGTGAACTAGTGGGAACTTAAAAGCTGTCTAACTGTAGTAGGTACAGACGGGCTTTATATAGGTACCTATATATATTTAACTAACAGCATTTTCAAGCTTTATATAGCCAAAAAATGTTTAATGCATAATCAAATCAACTGCCATATTTATATCGTAGTTTATTGAAACTAGATCGTTATCCATAGATAGATAATGTATAAACCCCCCACTAATAAATAGGTATTGTGTATGGGAGGAATAATTATTGTGTTGTGTTTCTATCTATCAAATTTAAAATAGGCTATGATAAAACGAGAGAAAACACTGATGTTTTGTATTCAGTGCTTATAAGTAAAAATAATTACAAAAGAAACATTACACTAAAAAAAACAATTGTTGCGTTCGAAAATTAAATTGAAAAATAGGATTGACAACACTTTTCAAACGCACGTCAGGCAAGTGTCAGTTTTTGCATTTAGCCAGAGATTTTTTATCTGTGCGCTGTTATTATTTTAGTGCTGTTTATAATTATTTTTTGTATTTTAAAATAGGTATCGAGTGTACACTTTTGATTTATTTGATTATAGCAACGTAGTTTCTACTTGTGACATATTACTGATAGCTTGAATAGTAATAGTTTTGTATGTGAGACGTGCCCGATGTATTATAAGCCGTTATTTGTACAAAATTATATCAATAAAATACAATTAAAAATATTTAAGCCTCTTTATTTTAATTATACTAAACCAACAATCGGTAGGGAAATAAGGTTCTTGAGTGGCGACCATTAACCGGAAGACAGCAACGTAAGAGTAGGTGGACCCGTATGTACTTATCGAAATAATTTACTAAATAAAGTGTTGCTTTTTTGGCTCCACACTGTTGTGTATTTAGCCAGTGGCAAGTATTTGATAATTTCTCAAGTTAATTAATATTATGTATATATGTGTGTGTCAAGTCATAGTCTAGTCAAGTCATACTGCTCCTAGTAAAGTGGTGGCAACTTTACCAGAAGCTTCTATGGAGTTTTGGAATAATTATACCATTTTCCCACACTTACTCATAATCCAGCACTTAACGAATAGAATGCCACCAATTTTATGCACTAACACTGAAAATAACACAAGTTTTGGAAAGTAATACCTCTATACTTTAGAGTTCCAAGTGACACTGCAGCTGATATGGGCAGCCGTGTCGTTTAACATCAGGCGAACGGCTAGCTCGTCACGTCATTCCTTAACATAAAAAAAAGAAGTAATGCAGTGACGCGATCTGTTTCGTTTTCCCGCCATAACTCCCAAAATGTTGTTGCAACATCAGTAAAACTCTTTGGGTATAGGTAACCTTGGGTTTACCGGCACCGGTGAATGCCCTGCAATGACTCATAGTTCATTCCGTTCTTTCATTCTTTCGCGACCACAACACTACCTTACACAGATAAACCCAGCCAGTCTTGGTTAGCGTTCCATGAGTGCGCACGTTGTATTAATTCCCGCTGCTACACAAACATCGAGTTTTTACGCATAAAAAGTTTAGAAACTTTACTCGAACTTTTTTGTTAGTAAACTCATTTGTGATTTCAATTCGTATATAGTTTTCATTACTGTTCTATGTTTAAAAAAAGTAGGAAGTGTGAGTGGTTTGTGAAAGAAATTTTTGTTTTTTAAATTAGTGATTTTACTCGCGTCCAGTGTAGAAACCAAGGTGTAGTGATTACATTAGTGTTGTAACTTCGTTGGACGAGTGGTTTTGTAAGTACCGAAAGTAAAACCGTTATGTTTGGTGGAATGTGATAAATAAATATAACCTGTGGTGTTACCCAACGTAGTTACAAACCGCCTACATAGTCTGTGGCATAGATTTAGATTACTTGAGAGAGAGTAGGTACTAAAAAAAATCTTTTGTAAGGTAAGGTCGCATATCTTCAATGAAGTTCTATATCATGGATTGAATACGAAAAAAATAAAAATTACTCTTGAACGAGACAAAATCTTATAGGAATTCCTGTCTTCACACTGTATCAGTTTTTTTTTATTACTTACTAGTTGCGCCCCACGGTTTCGCCCGCGGATAAAAATTATTTTAATTATTTGTTCATCCCACGGGAAAATTTCACTTTTCCAGGATAAAATGTAGCCTATATGTTAATCCAGTGTATAAGCTATCTGGGTACCGAATTTCATCCAAATCCTTTCAGCCGTTTGAGCGTGAAGGAGTAACAAACATATACATACAAACTTTCGCCTTTATAATATTAGTGTGATGTTAGTACCTACATACACAGAATAAAATAACGTAAGTGGGTACAACGAAATAAAAAAAAAGACTTAAGCAACAACTTATATTAATCATTTTTAATTAATCGACAGCCTCTGCGGTGTAGTAGTTGAACAGGTCGGCTCATAACCCGGAGGCGGCGGGTTCGAATCCCGCGGCAGGATAAGTATTTGAGCATAGAAAAAAATCGTAAATACTTGTTCTGAGTATGGGTGTTGTGGAACCATGGTCCTCATAGTTCCTGGGTCCCTAGACACAGGGAATCCTAGTTAAGGTCCAGGATTAATGTATGTGATCGTTGGACGTTATTATTATTATTATTGATTAAATAATGTGTTACACATATGATTTTTTTACGCCATAATGCGGATTATGCATGGTACATAAGTTTTTTTTCTTATTCAGAGAATACCTTGTTAGGTCCGTTTTACAGAACGATGCTCAATCATCGATCGGTGCTCAAGCAGAGATTTCATTCTCTAATTGATCACTTTAGGAATGAATCTCCATCCAAAGGTTGCCTGGAAGAGATCGCTTTAAGCGATAAGGCTGCCCATTGTTACACTTTATATAATTGATTGTTTTTTCTTTGTATTTTTTATTATTTGGTGTGTAGAATAAAGAGTTCATCTATCTATCTATCTATTCTTGAGCACCGATCGATGACTGAGATTCTGTAATACGGACCTTAGACACTCTATTTATATTACAATCTAGCCACTATTTGACTAATGAGTAATTTATATTAAACCTAAACTTTTACAATCGAATTATCTAAGAATATGTCCAATAACACGTTTCTTATTGTCTTAAGGCGAATACACATTGTTCTTGTGTTCTCTTTAGGTAGGACTTGTTTGCACTGCACTACATTAATACACTATCAGCCTTATTAATAAACACGAACTAGCTTTAGACTAGTTACACCATCTTTTGTCTCTTTCGATCCAGCTAAATATTCCAGTAGTAAAAAAAGACAAAAGCTGAAGTAACTAACCCGAGACTAATACCCGTTTATTAATAAGGCTGTATGACACACACTACACTACGAGTAACTCAAATAATAATGAGACCACACGATTGAAATGAAACTTCTTTAGCTCCATCCATCTTATCTTTTTTTTGTTCACACTTTTGTGTATTTAGCCAGTGTCCAGTATTTGATAATATCGCAAGTTAAGTCAAAAGTCAAGTCAAGTCATCAAGCTAAGTCATAGTCTAGTCAAGTCGTCTTCTTCTTCTCAATCGTGTCACTCTTGACAGAGCGGTCGTGGTCGTCACGAAGAGTGGTGGGCCGCTGTAGCTTGCCTCACGACCTCTCGCCATCTCGCCAGTCAAGTCGTACTCCTAGTAAAATGGTGGTAATTTTACTAAAGCTTCTATGGAGTTTTGGAAACAACACGAAAAGAAACGTTTCACCATCATTATACCGTTTTCCCACACTCATGCCTGTAACTCCAGCACTTAGCGCATGAAATGCCACAAAATGCACTAACACTGAAAATAACACAAGTTTTGGAAAATAATTCAAATCTATCTTTTTCGCTTCCCCGCCAAAACTCCGCCTCTATCTTGACATTCGTAAATTGTATCCAGACATATCAACATATACAATACAAATTTTAAGTATTTTTTAATTTTGTTATGTTGACAATGGAGATCTACGAGAACCAACAACTTTCAACTTCCGTTCTCCTCGAGTCGTCACGCATTCAACAGCTTACTCCCCAAGTCAAGTGTGCGTAAAGAAGTTTTACTTAAAAAAACATTTATAAGCATAATGGATAGGTATAGGTAGCAATGTATCAAACTTGAAGTCCATGACCGAATTTTTCATTGCATACGTTGCTTAATTTTATTTTGATAAATATATTATTTATCAACGCACAGCTCTCTCTCACCACTACAACTAAACACTGTATTTTTAAACGCCAGTTAAGTACTTATCTTGTCAGCCTCTGTGGTGTGGTGGTTGAGCAGGTCGGCTCATAACCCGGAGGCGTCGGGTTCGATTCCCGCAGTAGGAACTCCACTACCGGACTCCTAGACGCTCGGCTAAGCGCCATCCTTTCGTGGTCGAAATACCACCTATTCGTACCAAGCGATTTGATTCCACGTTCTTAATTATAACGGCTAAGGAATGGAATGCCCTGCCAGCGTCTGTGTTTCCGGCGAAATTAGACCCGGGCGTGTTCAAGAGAAGAGTGAATAGGTATTTACTTGGCTAGCATGCTACACCTTCGATCACATCCTCACTTCCCATCAGGTGAGAGCGTGGTCTAATGCTAGACAAGTTTGAAGTTAAAAAAAAGGACAAGTACTTATATGTACACCGGAAAAAAAAAGCGCAAATACTTGTTCTTTGTCTGAATGTATACTTAAAGATACATTTAATTCTGAACTAGCCCGTTTGCCGCCGTTGATTAGATAAATGATAATTTTCAACAGACTTCTAAAAGGAAGAGGTTCTCAGTTGGACTTTATAAGCCGATTTCAAAAAAGGAACCGGTTTCAATTTGACTGGTTTTTTAAAATGTTTATTACCTCAGTAGCTGATGTTCTCCGTGTGGTTTCTGTGAATGAACTTTGGACAATTTAGCATCGATTTACTTCTTGAGTGGTTCTGTAGTACAGGTTTTAGATTGGGCCTGTACAAAATAATAATAATAACGCCCAACGATCACATACATTGTTCCTGGACCCTAACGAGCATTCCCTGTGCTTAGGGACCCAGGAATTACGAAGACCATGGTCCCACAACACCCAGACACAGAACAAGTATTTAAATACGAACCGCAACTTTAACCATACTTTCAATATTTCACTCTTCCAGTGGACGTAGCCTTCCAGATTCTCTTATCCTGGCAACTAAAGCCGAGGCTTGCACTCACACACACGCCCAGGGGTGCCCAAAGCTAGTTGCTTCCCAGTTTTGAAGACTCGGCACCTTAAGCGCCTGCCCTCACTCCCGGCGACGCTGTAAAGATCGGTAGAAACCAACAGCAATAAAAAATTAAAAACTTTAACCATATTTCAAGCAGATACCTTGGAGTCAACATCTTAATGTAAAAAATACATTATTATCACTTTGTCACAGCCACTAGCCGTGAAGGTCGCCTTTGTCACGCTACTTAACAGCCATTCTGTCTGGTTGTCACTGACATAAATTAATATTTTCTTCTTACGTGACGCGACCAATAGTGGGATGGAGAATTTGGACCGTCTGTTTTTTTTTTTGTTCTGGCTCTACACTTTTGTGTATTAAGCCAGCGTCAAGTAATTGATAATTTCTCAAGTTTATTAATATTATACAGGGTGTAACAAAAACCCTGTTAAATAAATGAAGTATGTGTACAGATCATTACAAGTAGTCATATAAAAATGTCTAACAATACCCAAGTTATACGTATCTGAAGTTACAGGCAGTATCTAAACACAAAAAAATAATACCATTTCCCAAAAATGTTTGTGCCACAAGCCGTGCCTATTTTTAAATAGCTAAGTAACTAAGGTAAGAACAAACGCGGAACCGACAAACGGGGGCCGCCTTTGTCGGCTCTTTTGTAGGATGCCGCTCCTGCACCTGTGTGCCTACGGGGAAATGGGGTGCGCGGGCGGCGCGGCATCACTCGGCATAGGCGCGGCGCTAGTTACACTCAGTCGCACGTGCTCTCTCATGCAATTTAGTCGTTTCCAGTTTGATCGTCGCGAATTTAGTGTCGAGTGTGATGTCGTATTCTAACGATGAATACTACAATATGTTAATGTGCCTTGGTAGAAGCATTTTGATTGATTGACTGAACATGAAAATCACCTACCGGCAGATGTGTTTTTGAAAGCTCTTTTAAGAGCTAAAAATTACGTACCTATCTTGTTTCTTGACAATACAAAATCACACGTGAATTCGATTGTTTAGCCTTTGCTTGACGTAAAATGATTAGAATATGTCAGTGTGGCAGAACGGCGCGCAGCACTTGTGTGCTTACCACTATTGGTCAGAGACCTTTTACGTCATTAAGTTACGGTCTAGCAATCCTACAACGTTGTGGTATGTGGTATAGGGCACGTAATCGTATGGAAAACGCATAAGAAGTAATCTGTGGAATGGCCTCTAGTTCCATCGCAGTAGGTATGCGCGGTGAATAGACTTAGCATAGCATGGCGGGCGGTGCGGGGTGCGGGCAACAGGCAGCAGGCTGCGTCGGTGGTGCAAGTACCTATGTTGTCAATATCTGAGGTCGTAAACATTTTTAGTGACGGCATAAAAGGTTTTAATAAAAAGCATACGTAAGTTTTGTATGTCTCGTATTTAAATAGAACTAGTATTACTACAACCTTGAGTTGACACTGGATACGCAGCTCGCGGATATAACAGGGTTTTTGTTACTCCCTGTATAATGTCAAGTCAAGTCACAGTCCAAGTCGTCAAGTTAAGTCATAGTCTAGTCAAGTCATACTCCTAGTACAGTGGTGGCAACTTTACCAAACTGAAAATAACACAAGTTTGGAAAAATAATACAATGCGGCGACACGATCTTTTTCGTTTTCCCGCCAAAACTCCCTGTGTCTTGTTTGACTGTGGGTCATTGCGGCTATATACAGTCAAAATATTTATTTTATTTATTTTGACAGAGAGAACAGAGAGAGAGAGAATAATTATAAATATCTTAATTTTTTCCGTCTAGGCCCCTTTCGCAACACGCGATAAGGAACTTTGTTCTAATTATTGGCTTTTCGTTTTAGTGGTAGTTAATGAAGTAAAACTTCTTTACGCACATTTGACGTGGGGAGTAAGCTGGTGAATGCGAGGCGAACGGAAGATGAAGTTGGTTCACATCGATCTCCATTGTCAATATAACAAAGTTAAAAATTTAAATTATGTTGGTATGTCTTTTATAATGACAATTCACAATTGTCAAGATGGCGACATTAACATTAAACAAAGCAAAAACAGTTATACCGGCCGGTAAATAGAGCTAAACTACTAAAAGACGTTTTACTTCAGTCGCTAAAGAACACTCGTTTTTTTATCTCGCTACCGATCTTCGGGGTCACACACTGCAGGTTCAATCCCTAATATTATTTTTATATTAAATGTATCGAATATGAATATGTCTATCGAGTATTAATTGTATGCGGAAGCTGGTTTGCTCGGTGGTGTACGCACAATTAAAAATTAGAAATAAGAACTTAAATACTTATGTTTATGTATCTTTTTGTTATTGGCTGTATTGTCCTTCCTGTATTATATATAAGTTCATGTTAATAATAGATAATTCATAAATATAAAAAATTATCTAACTAAAAGCACGGACCCAGGTGTCTGTGGAAATGCAGACTAAATAAAAAAAAAATGTATATGTCTAAGTAAGTAACATAATGTACCTATGTTAGGTATTTGGGTACCTATACATATACAGTAACTCAGTAAGTAATGAATGCGTTGTAAAGAGGAGAACAGGTTTCCGAACAATGGCACTGTTAATTAACGTTCATGTCAGCTGTTGATTAATTTTAACTGGCAGTTATCCTTCCAATAGATATGGAAAATCAATCCGTATTAAAAATCCTTTGAAAAAGGCTTTAAATCGATTTAATTTCATAGATGCTGAGAAGTGCGTGGATGATATACTTTTCCAGTTATTTTGATTTAAAATCTAAACTAATGAGACTAACCTGAAAGATATCGCAAATCAAAAAAACATTCAACTTAGATTTATGACCGAAGTGTTTTTTTTTAATGGTGAAATGGACTTGCTTTTGACAACAACTCACCTGATGGTAAGTGACGAAGTTGTCTAAGGTGGAGCACGCTTGCCCATGAGATGCCCATTCACTCTTCACTTAAAAAGACCCAGGTTATACCCAGGAGGAAACACTGTTTTTAGAAGAGCATTCCATTTCTTCGCCGTCCGGACTATGAATGACTCAGCAAAACGCTTAGAGTGTGAACGAAGGTAAGAAATAATAAAAGGAAAAAAAGAAACAACTGAACTTAGAACTTCCTCCTTTTTTCATGTCTGTTCAAAATGGAACGTAGCCTGATTGTTCGTATATTTGTTTGTTTGTGTGGCTATCACGCCGAAACGGCTGAACCATACGCAAGAGTTGTTTATGAGGTACCTACCGAAAACCGTCTTGTCATCTTAAATTTGTTCATGTTTCAACTCAAACAAAAACTATACATAGGTGATGGCTTTGAGTGAATTTCTATCAGCTAAAAATGTTTAATACGGGTAATCCCGACTGTAGCGATAGTGAATATTTTTTATTTTTATCTAATTAACTCTGACATTATTTTATTTTATTTGACATTATTGTAATAGCACATTGGATTCTTTTATTATTTTATAGCCCTGATTTGTTTTTTGTTAATGTATGAAATACTTTGTGTGATAATTGTAATTGATTTTGTCGTTTTTGTCACAATAAATAAATAAATTACGTAAAACAATGATGAAGAGAAGCAGTGCAGTTTATGAAACATCTATCGGTGAAGGGGGTTTCGGTGCTTCTTTCCTTGAACCCCCTAGCTCAGTCCCCCAGGGGATCGTACGCATCTGGCATTCCATTCCAATACCCTATGTTGCGGACCCGACTAGTAACAACAAAACCTATTCCACTAAAATCCCCTTGCCCATTGGGACTGGGCAAAACTACGATACCCGGGGAAGGGGATTGAAATTTGGGGGGCTTACTTTAGTTCGTGTCGGATTATCATTAGACTATTCACAAATCTCGACAAATAAAGATTCAGATAAGTAAGTAGATAGGTAATTTTAATAAGCCGATTGTTCAGCGAGTCGTATTTAATATAATTATTTTATCTTGATTTATTTAAATTGTGCCTTTGTTTACTTCTCAGCTTCTCACTTCCTTGCTCGTTAGAAACATAATCATGTTATTAAAAATATTTTTTTATTAAATGTAAGCACAAGTCATGAATGGTAATCCCTTTTTCTCCACCAGCTTTTGGCCCAGCACTCAACACGTGGGAAGTAGGTAATAGAAAAATAAATATGCAATAATTGCTTTTCTTTTTTTTTTCTCGAAATTTCATTATGGAGTTTTGGCGGAGAAACCTTGGACGAATCAACAATCCCTATTTAGGTTACAAATCTACTATATAAAAATAACTCGGGTTTTCCTTCCTGACGCTATAACTCCAGAACGCACGAACCGATTTCCCCGGTTTTGCATTCGTTGGAAAGGTCTCGGGCTCCGTGAGGTTTATAGCGAAGAAAATTCAGGAAAAATTCAAGACAAACCAACATTTTAAGTAGATGGCGCCGGTGCATTTTTTTTCGTATATTATAAAATGTTTAATAAATAAACGATCACCCGAGCGAAGCCGGGACAGGCCTCTGGTAAGTTAATACAAATAAGTTGTTAAGGGTAGGTTACCATACAAGCGGATCCCATCTAATATTTTTACCAATTGATCCCACAAAATATCATATAATTATGACTACCCATCTTATTCCAACCAAATAAATATAGTTTACGTAATAACATAATAATTTAGTAGCTAATCTGTGATGTAACGTGTTATTGTACTGCAAAAGATGTAAATTGTAGGTAGGAAGTACTCGTACAAGTAAGCATTGATCCGTTGGGACTTACAATGAATTCCATGTAATATTTTTGGCAACTGATTTCCAAAATATTATTTCAATTCCCATCTTATCCCAATCAATTAAATATAGTTAAGGTATAGTAACAAGTAGTTAAGGTAAGTACATAATACAATGCGGTGACGCAATCTTTTTCGCTTTTTCGAAAAAAAATTCCAAAACTTGTGTTATTTTCAGTGTTAGTGCATAAAATTGGTGGCATTTTATTCTTTAAGTGCTGGATTACAGGCGTGAGTGTAGGAAAATGGTATAATGATGGTGAAACGTTTCTTTTCGTGTTGTTTCCAAAACTCCATAGAAGCTTCAAGTAAAGTTGCCACCACTTTACTAGGAGTATGACTTTGACTAGACTGACTTGACTTGATGACTTCGACTGTGACTTGACACATATTTGCGTGAAATATCGATAACTTGACAAATTATCAATTAATTTACACTGGCTAAATACAAAAAAGTGTGGAGCCAAAACTTAAAAAAAAAGAAGATTCGGAGTTAGCTATTTAGAGGCAGAACTCAGCGTCTCTATAATATGATGATCAATTATCCCATTGACGTCATTGTTATCGTGGTCTGACAATTTAGTACCTAATCTATAACGTATTACAAGTAATAATAATGTATTATATATGTTATATATATATTAATAATAACCTGTACAAGCGTACTGTCGGTACTATAGGTATATTTGGAAAAAGTCCTAACTTAATAAAACCAACGAAATAAAAGAAGTTGTAAAAGACGAAATTTTTGCCAGTAAGTTAAAAAGCTACCTATTAAAAAAATGTTATTATTCGGTCGAAGAGTTTCATAACAATAAATAAACATAAAATTTGTCCAGTTATAAACCGGCCCACCATGTGTTGCATACCTACCTATCCAGTTATGCTTGTTTGCCTTATCTACGTTGAACCAGTGGGATTTATTTTTATTTTTGTAAAGAGTGGGTAGTAGCAGAAAAAGACTAAAATAAATTGATTGATTAGATTAATTGCATATTACCTATTGAGTTGCCATCTTCTATAGGTAATTAATTGAATAATCAAATAATTAAATAATGAAATGCTTGAAAATATTATATTATATTATTAAATATTGACGATATATCTATTATGTAATTGAAATCAGTAAATTTTATTTTTAATCGCACTCAGTTGCAAGCGCCCTTACAGGGTTCATGTACCTACTAAACTAGTTGTTAAGACCTGACATAATATATAAATTGTACATGAATGCAAATAAATGAATATGAATAGGTACTCGTACAAAAGCATTGCACTCACGGAAGCCAATCATTCGACAACGCCATTGTTTGGTATAAGCCCACACCTGTAGGCAGGAAATGTGTAAAAAATATTTACTTAAACATTTATCGTTGTTTATGTCGTCATCGGTAAACCAGTTCGTGAAGTGGGTAACTAAACCTGTAATTAAATCAAAATGCTAGATTGATATCAGGCGCTGACCCCACATACCCAACATTATAACTGATTTTCATGCAGATTATAGATACTCTAACGTTCGTTGAACACGAGACATTTTTGGATGTTGTGTGTTATGTATCATACCTACATCCACGTCTACATACCAATTTACACACACACACACACACACACACTCACACACACACACTCACACATACTCACACTCACACACTCACACACACACACTCACACACATTCTCACACACACACACACACTCACACATCAACAGCCGGATGCCGGAAGGTGAAACTATGATATTAAGAAAACATTCCCAATAAAACGGTCCTATTCTATAGTCCTAGGGGAAGAGATGGGGTGTGGTCTATTCGCACTCTCAACCACTCGGCTACATACATTATAAGCGCGACGTGTGTATGCTATATAAACTTAGAAGGTAAAAATTACTTACTTACCAAATACTTATGCTATATAACTTAAACATTGCCCTTCAAACCGGAACACAGTACTAATCTGGCACACTACTGCTTGGCGGCAGAATAACTGGCAAAGCGGTGGTACCTACCTAGACGAACTTTACAGAAAAGTCCTAACACCTAGTCTAAATGTTTTTTTTTTTGTAGTAGGATATACATACATAGGATATATATACATATGTATGGATTTTTGTTACTCTTTCATGCAAAAACTAATGAATGGATTTTAACGAAACTTGGAATGCAAATAGCAGTTCTTTTCTATTGACTATTGAGGAGTTCCCTCGCCGGTAGTTTACCCTGTGGGACCATGGTCTTCGTAGTTCCTGTGTCCCTACAGAGAATCCTAATTAGGGTCCAGGATATATGTATGTGATCGTTGGGCGTTATTATTATTAATACATATTAATAAAAATAACGCCCAACGATCACTTGATGATGTTGATGTTGGAACATTAATGTTATTGAATGATGTGACGAGCTAGTCGTTCACCTGATGTTAAGTGACACGGCCGCCATAACAGAAGTGTCTCTTGGAACTCCAACATGTAAAGTTTCGCATGACTGCTGCAATGCGCACATCATCCTGAGACATCAGCACAGTCTGGTAATAAGATTACACGACTGTGAGATCAGATCAAAAAGTCTCATTTGCCCAGTAATTTCACTAGCTACATTGCCCTTCAAACCGGAACACAGTACTGCTGGCACACTACTGCTTGGCGGCAGAATAACTGGCAAAGCGGTGGTACCTACCTAGACGAACTTTGCAGAAAAGTCCTACCACCTAGTCTAAATGTTTTTTTTTGTAGTAGGCAGTGTTTAGTAGTAGTTGTCATGTCATTGTAGTTTTTAGTTGAAAGAATCACTAAATAGTATAAAACACGTACATTCTTAATGATGACATTTCATGAAGAATGTACGTGTTATTCTTTATCATCACCATAAATTACTATTTACTAGGTGGTAGGACTTTACTGCAAAGTTCGTCTAGGTAGGTACCACCGCTTTGCCAGTTATTCTGCCGCCAAGCAGTAGTGCGCAAGCACTGCTGTGTTCCGGTTTGAAGGGAACTGTAGCTAGTGAAATTACTGGGCAAATGAGACTTTATGATCTGATCTCACAGTTTAGTAATCTTATTACTAGATTGTGCTGATGTCTCTGGATGACGTGCGCAGTGCAGTGTCACGCGAACCTCTATACTTTAGAGTTCCGAGTGACACTGCAGCTGGTATGGGCAGCCGTGTCGTTTAACATCAGGCGAACGGCTAGCTCGACACGTCATTCCTTAACATAAAAAAAAAAAATCAACAAGTGAAGTGAAGTTTACACTCTGATATTAGCGGTGGGTCTTGTACTATGTGGTAAGGGGTGTGGTCTTGTACTATTATTACTTATACTGTGGTATGGTTTACACGCGCGCTGCACCGTTGTAAGCGTAGAGAAAGTGGCTCATGACGATATGAGATACCGCATGCCACACCGCCAGCGCTCATAATTGTTTTGCATAATGAAAAATATCGTGATCGAGTTTTAATAATATAATAATAATAATATGTGTGGACATCTCACACAACGCCCTCTATCCTCAAACTAAGCAAAGCTTGTATTATGGGAACCAGATAACTGATACAATACTTAAATACATTTTGTTTGTAAATACATACATATAATACCCAGACACAGAACAAACACCTATATGTTCACCAAACGTTTGTCCTGGGTGGGAATCGAACCCACAACTCACAGTTCAGCAGGCAACTGAGCTATTGGGCCAGTCAATCATAGTCAATAAATTAACTGGCCTGATAGCTCAGTTGGTAGTAGCTCTAATGCCTTCTGAACTACAAGTTGCGGGTTCAATTTCCACGCAGAACCAACATTTGTGTGATGAACATAGGTTGATACATTGTTCTGTGTCTGGGTGTTATATGGTATTCTATTACGTATTTATATACAAAAAGTCTATGAGTATTATATCTATGAAAAATGGTGTAAAGAAAAAGGGGATGGCGGTACATAAAGAAAAATAAGATCAAACTATGAAAGAAGCTACCTACAACATAACTGAAGATATTTAGGTCACAAGAAGAAACTTTCAGTTAAAATTGGTATATTTACTGGCAATATTTACTTACGAGGTATTGAAATAAAGTCAATAACGGTAATTGGAGGAATTTCTTTAACACATTTCACATAGGTACCTACCACCTAATTAGATACTCTATTTACCAAATCGCAAGGTATAGTCAAAAGTTGTCGTATACATATCAATTGAAGGGGTGAGAATAAAAAGGGTTTAACTGATTTTTTTGACAAAATGACTTATGGGTAACGTTGGATTCAGCGTGAAATTGTCTTCAATAATACATTGTCGAAATCCCGAAATAAGGCTTATATCTCGAGATTTTGAGTCTAAAAACGGTATATCTGTCACAGGAATACAGTTCGCTTAGCATAAAAACATTACTATATTTATTTTATTATATTATATTTTTACAGTAATTGTATGAATTACCTACTATATTTAGTAATTTTAAATAGAATTAAAACATTTTCAAGCAACTGAAACTTACATAAACCTTTTCTATTACCTTATAAGCACTCTACATTAAAATGACGCCGTTGACGTTTAAAGTCAATTTTCTCGAAACCGTCTATTTGACAGTTAAACCCTTTTTATTCTCAACCCTTCAATTATCATCAGAACTACCAATTTAAAGAGTTCACACAACTTGTTTTCATGTTCTCACGTACACCCGCTCATCCTTGGCTCACCAAAAGCGGTTAGTTTCAAAAGCGTATTTGCGCAGCATAACTAATGCTTTGAGTTCAACTTTGGCTGGTTTCGTACTGTATTGTATAGAGGATTTCTTTAGTTAACGGTAGATTACAATATAGATGTACACAGAGCAGGAACGTGGAAAGTATGACATTTGTTATTCAATTGCTTGGGTACTGTAACCCCCCAAAAAAGGTTTACTCTGATACATCGGAACCTAAACTCTGATGCCTAAGCTATTTGATCTAAAAAGTCTAATAATAATTGAAGTCTATTACGTATGAACACTAAATCGGTTAACTAGGTCGCCTTAGGAATTGTCTCACTACCTTTAAAGAACTAGGGTTTATACAAAATCACAACGTACGGTCCTACCACATTAATAGACGATCACTTGGACATATATTTACTCATCAGACCATCTACACCTCTAACGTTCTTAATACGTAATAGACTTCAATTATTATTAGACTTTTTAGATCAAATAGCTTAGGCATCAGAGTTTTTTTTTGTTTTGTTTTGCCTCCACACTTTTGTGTATGTAGCCAGTGTCAAGTAATTGATAATTTCTTAAGTTAATTAATATTGTATAATGTGTCAAGTCAAGTCAATTAACAGTCCAAGTCATTAAGTTAAGTCATAGTCTCTAGTCAAGTCGAGTCATACTCCTAGTAAAGTGGTGGCATTATGAAATTTAAGCAGAAAAAAAAAATCAGCACGCGGTGAAACTGCGGGGCGCAGCTAGCCTATGACAAAAGAAATTAGATATAAACTATTCGTACAATGTTTTGTTCTATGCTAATACTGTATTTATACAACTTCCTTATCAGACTGCCTTGCCTCACATTCGGCACTAATAAAGACACCTGTCACCTCTGTCTGACTAATGCCGAAAACAAATGATAAGCTGCAGTCGGTAAACATACACCAAGAATTGAGAATGTAACCTTCATGACATATACAATAGGCGTATTCCAAATTTAAATACAGAAGAAATATAGATATAGATAAAATCCTTAAATTTTTTGATTAATAGAAATAAAAAATATAGAGTAAAAATTACGATAACTTCTTTAATAAACAACGAAAACGGAAAATAATAGGTCTTTACCTATGAAATTGCCGTATTGCAGTACAGACTTTTTCAAACAAAAAATTGTTTTGATTGGCTATGAATTCTAAATTCAAATTAATTTTGTTTTAAAAATATGACATTCTATTTACAATATAAGTCTTTTGTTTATTGATTAGCGTTGTATTTTCATTAAATTTCAACATTTTTCCTCATAATGGATACTTAGAAATTTCGTGTAATTATGGAATATGAGTTCCGTCGTGGCACCAACGCGGCACAAACGACACGTAACATCAACGACGTTTACGGAGAGAACTGTACAAACGAACGTACAACCCGTTATTGGTTTACTCGGTTCCGTTCTGGGAATTTTGACTTGAAAAATGAACCTCGTGGTCGTCCGGAAACTTTGGTCAACAATAATGAATTAAAGGCGATTGTGAAAGCTGATGAATCTCAATCTACAGCTGAGCTGGCAGCAGCTTTTGATGTTAGCATCAAAACAATATTGGTCCATTTGCGACAGATTGGCAAGATACAAAAGCTTGATAGATGGGTGCCCCACGAACTTAACGATCGCCAGCGCAACGTACGCGTCGAGACTTGCCTTGCGCTGCTTAACAGGCACAGAAATGAAGGAATTTTGAACCGAATTGTTACGTGCGACGAAAAATGGATTCTTTTTGACAATCGAAAGCGCTCAGCAAGTTGGTTAGATCCTGGTTCGGTACCAAAGCAATGTGCAAAACGAAAAATGACCCCTAGAAAGGTGATGGTCACAGTTTGGTGGTCTAGTGCTGGTGTGATTCATCATAGCTTTTTACAAAACGGCGAGAGCATTACTGCAGATGTGTACATTGAAGAACTGACCACAATGATGGCGAAACTCGCACGTCTGCAACCAGCTTTGGTCAAGCGGTCGTCTCCACTGCTACTTCACGACAACGCGCGACCCCATACTGCACAACAGACCGTCTCTAAGCTGCATGAGTTGGGTTTGGAAGCTCTCCCTCATCCGCCATACTCACCAGATCTTGCGCCTACCGACTATTACTTTTTCCAAAATTTGGACAACTTTTTAGCGGGAAAAAAATTCAATTCCCGAGAGGCAGTACAAAACTCCTTTGAAGAGTTTGTTGTCTCCCGTCCTGCTGATTTTTTCAAGAAGGGCATCCATAAACTGCCACAGCGTTGGCAAAGATGCATTGATTGCAGGGGTGATTACTTTGAATAAAAGAAATAAATAAGTTCGAAAAAAAAATACTTTAACTTTTTTCAAACAAAACGGCAATTTCATAGGTAAAGACCTAATAAAAAAATTCATAGGTAAAGAATTAATATTAGAAGTAAAAACAATACATAGACTAACATAAAACCTCCTCCTTTTTGAACTCGGTTAAAAATAGCAACGATTGAACTTGAAAGTGAATGATCACATTCACCCGACCAAGGTTGATACTTTAATACGGATTTCCTCACTGCTGATATAATAAAAAATAATTAGATATTAGAGTTACATATTAAACTTATCGTAAACGTTAATTTTGACCAGTGTCAGCTAGAATGGCCATTAAGATGGTATTACAGAACGACGCTCAGTCATCGATCGGTGCTCAAGCAGATTTCATTCACTAATTGATCACTTTATGAATGACGAGCTTCTGCCCGCAGCTTCGCCCGCGGCGTGGCCTATGGGAAAATAATTGCACCACCCATTTCATCCTCTTAAGGGTGGAATTTCGAAAAATCCTTTCTTAGCGGATGCCTACGTCATAACATCTAACTGCATTCCAAATTTCAGCCCGATCCGTCCAGTGGTTTGGGCTGTGCGTATTTAGATAATCTTCACTTATCTGAGAAATACAGGGTAGGCATAAAACTAATCACTAGTGGTACAATAATGAATTGTGTTATGACTAACACCACATTATTCGTTGACAACAGCACATAGCTTGAACACTAAGAGGATATTCCTATGTCTAGAACATTAGTGTCAATTTATTCAAAACCCGAATGAATCATGGGCAAATCCAGTATCAATACTAATTAATGAAAAACTGACATTATCAACAATTTTAATTATCATTATTATTTACCGAGCGACCCAAGTTTTTGTGTGGCTGTGTGGTCCTGGTGGTGTGAGAATATGACCATCCCATCTCGAAGCCAGCAGCCAGGTGTGGTGGTTGAGCAGGTCGGCTCATAACCTGGAGGCGGCGGGTTCGATTCCCACGGCAGGACAAGTATTTGTGTACAGAAAAAAAGCGCAAATACTTGTTCTGAGCTGGGTGTTGTGTGACTATGGTCCTCGTAGTTCCTAGGTCCCCAGACACAGGGAATCCTAGTTAGTGTCCAGGACCTATGTACGTGATCGTTGGGCATTATTATTATTATTTGACCTTATTAATTACAAAGTTTTAATGTAGCCCTGTCTCCTGAAGTTTTGTCTGGGGCCCAGGAGTACAGTTTACACCCAATATACCATAATATAAATATAAAATCTAAATCTAAATTCGTTTAACTAAGTCTTTACAAAGTTATAATGCTAAGTAATAATTTGAATAGTTTTCTTACATAAATATAATCCATATAATCGCAATAACTATGATAAATTAGCAAATTAACCTCGTAGCGTACCCTCTTATAAGAACAGTGATAACAGAACTGTTCTTATAAAAGACTAGGTAGTAATGGTAACTTATTGTATACGCGCGATTTTATCTCAAAAGAGTGATGAATGGCATTGAAAAGTATACTACGTGCCTACTTAGTCAAATTATTTTTATATTCGACCTCTGTTTAGATTAACGACTTAGAGACGGCGGCGTGGGAGTTTCTGGTAAATTAATATTAGGTACTATTAGGTCAGCCAAAGAGTGGAACGCTTTACTGGCGTCCGTATTTCCCGAAAACTAACCTTGTGTCTTCAAATCAAGAGTGAACAGGTATCTTCTAAGCAAGCTACTGCACTTACCAAGTGGTCAAACGCAAACCAATCAAACAATAAATAAAAGTTTATAATAATTACCAATTATATATTTGTTTTCTTTATAATAAGGAAAATAAATGGTAGAAAATGTGGGACGTAGATTGTAGAGGCATCCCAGACAGCACGCACATGTCATTGCAAACGGTAGTGGGGAAAACCACTACACAATTTTCGATCAAAAACTCGCCTGGTTCAAGTGGGCTGGTCTGACGTACGCACTTGCCCAACCAGGGGCCTTACCGCGTAAGTCTGGTGGAGATCGTAATCGTGTTCTCTCTTGCTTGCACTCGTGGACTTTTTAATTGGCGCGTGCAGGATGGCAACCGAAGCCGATTCCCAGAATGGTTACGCGGTAGGGGTGCAGCTATATAGGTGGGTTATTTACAGTTGCGTAGGTACTAGGTAGGTATATGAGATACAACTGCTTGATGTAACAAACACCTGAGCGAGCGTGGCTTAGCGGTATACCGTGCGACTTTCAAATCGATGCATCCTGGATCCTCGGCCCCGCATTTGTACTTTTACGTATTCTGTGCCATTCCAAATGCCAAACCAAATCGGTTTCCTAAAGGAGATATCGTGAAAAAAAACGATCCCAAAAAATCCCTGTCTAAGTGATTAACAAGTCACTACTTACCTAATCCTGCGTGGACTGGGTAAGTAAAGACTTGTTAATTTGAACTTTAAGTTTTGACATCCAATCGTGGAATTATCATTTAGGTACTTATAATTTTTCAAACATAATACTCCTCTTGTATTCGCGTTAAAGTAATAAATTCTATGCCTTAGCAAGAATAATGCCTTGCTTAATGCTCTTGAATAATAAAGTAAGCTGTCAAGCAGTCACCTACTTTTCACTGTATACATCGACCCCTAAGTGCCCTACTTTTGGGTTAAACAATTAATTATTTCTTACCTCCATTTCTTAAACTATTGTACGCCAACCCCTGCCCTAGATTGTAATCAAACTTACAGCCAGCACAACATTATAATTATTTCGTCGAGTAAGACAATTGACACGATTAAAAGCAAATGAATAGTTCTATTTTATTTACTTCTTTGACTAAAAACCATGAAGCGTGCGAATAACTAACCAAACCATACCTAGACGAAAGAGTACCTAAAGGGTACTTTATACCAATGCGAAACGAATAGTCTAGCTACAAGTTCTATCTGCCAAAATTCATTGCTTGATGCCATCCGTCTGATACGGTACCATTCGTTACTAAAGGTCTGTGTAGGAAGACTTCTATCTTTTTCTATCTATCTATCTATTCTAAATATATATAACTCAAAGGTGACTGACTGATTGACTGACTGACATAGTGTATAGTATATGTAATAGATATTAACGCACAGCCCAAACCACTGGATGGATCGGGCTGAAATTTGGCATGCAGGTAGATGTTATGACGTAAGCATCCGCTAAGAAAGGATTTTTCGAAATTCTACCCTTAAGAGGGTGAAATGGGTGGTTGAATTATTTTCTCATAGGCCACGACGCGGGCGAAGCTGCGGGCAGAAGCTCGTATGTACATATAACATGAGATATTTAATCGTCAAAACATGGGTATAGCGTATGGGTATATAATAGGTCTTTACCTATGAAATTGCCGAATTGCAGTACAGACTTTTTCAAACAAAAAAAGTTTTGATTGGCTATGAATTCTAAATTAAAATTAATTTTGTTTTAAAAATATGACATTCTATTTACAATATAAGTCTTTTGTTTATTGATTGGCGTTGTATTTTCATTACATTTCAACATTTTTCCTCATAATGGATACTTTGAAATTTCGTATAATTATGGAATATGAGTTCCGTCGTGGCACCAACGCGGCACAAACGACACGTAACATCAACGACGTTTACGGAGAGAACTGTACAAACGAACGTACAACCCGTTATTGGTTTGCTCGGTTCCGTTCTGGGAATTTTGACTTGAAAAATGAACCTCGTGGTCGTCCGGAAACTTTGGTCAACAATGATGAATTAAAGGCGATTGTGGAAGCTGATGAATCTCAATCTACAGCTGAGCTGGCAGCAGCTTTTGATGTTAGCATCAAAACAATATTGGTCCATTTGCGACAGATTGGCAAGATAAAAAAGCTTGATAGATGGGTGCCCCACGAACTTAACGATCGCCAGCGCAACGTACGCGTCGAGACTTGCCTTGCGCTGCTTAACAGGCACAGAAATGAAGGAATTTTTAACCGAATTGTTACGTGCGACGAAAAATGGATTCTTTTTGACAATCGAAAGCGCTCAGCAAGTTGGTTAGATCCTGGTTCGGTACCAAAGCAATGTGCAAAACGAAAAATGACCCCTAGAAAGGTGATGGTCACAGTTTGGTGGTCTAGTGCTGGTGTAATTCATCATAGCTTTTTACAAAACGGCGAGAGCATTACTGCAGATGTGTATATTGAAGAACTGACCACAATGATGGCGAAACTCGCACGTCTGCAACCAGCTTTGGTCAATCGGTCGTCTCCACTGCTACTTCACGACAACGCGCGACCCCATACTGCACAACAGACCGTCTCTAAGCTGCATGAGTTGGGTTTGGAAGCTCTCCCTCATCCGCCATACTCACCAGATCTTGCGCCTACCGACTATTACTTTTTCCAAAATTTGGACAACTTTTTAGCGGGAAAAAAATTCAATTCCCGAGAGGCAGTACAAAACGCCTTTGAAGAGTTTGTTGTCTCCCGTCCTGCTGATTTTTTCAAGAAGGGCATCCATAAACTGCCACAGCGTTGGCAAAGATGCATTGATTGCAGGGGTGATTACTTTGAATAAAAGAAATAAATAAGTTCGAAAAAAAAATACTTTAACTTTTTTCAAACAAAACGGCAATTTCATAGGTAAAGACCTAATATAAGGTGGTATAACAATGCTCTTATCGGGTTATTATAGTCCTTGGATTCCACATGTTTTACCTTGAGAAGGCATGCAAATTATTTTGAATTATAATAAAATACTTTCAATTTACTCGTACTTAACATAGATATTTAAAAAAAATTAAATAACAACATAGTAACACAGAAATATTATATAGTAGAATATCACTCAGATTAATAAACGAAGATACATTTATTTGGCTGGTAGGTACCACATAGAACCACCTAGAATCACTCAGACCCACATAGAACGGTAGAACCACACAGAATCACACAAAACTCGAATATTAGTTTGCGGAATCACACTACATATGATACTAAACTTTTGCGAGGCCCGAGGTCTTGAATAAATAAACAACCTGTCTTTCGAACTTCCTTTGATGTGTTAATAAATCATTCGGAGAAGAGAGCCTAGAATGATTATTATTGTACTTGCTCTCGACATGATGTAGCAAATGTAAACAATATCAATCATTCCCATTACATTTACACCCCATCCGCTTGTCTAGCACTGCATGGTGTTTGGCTCATGATTGTTAAAGTGTGACTAATAAAGCAACGAGGTTTCGACATGAGAAGGTGGTATTTTACCCGCATTCTTTGCGTCACAGAATAAATAATAGTTGGTTGCGTGTTAAGTTTAAGCACATTAAGTAATGTTTTGAAAAAGTGGCAATTTGACTGGTCTGTCGAAAAGCGGTAAACTGTCGACGTGAATACGTAATTACTCGTAAATGCGTGGATTTGTGTTATTCTGTAGGTGATTCGTGACTGTGGCCAATGTGTGGGAAGTTAAGGTTTATTTAGGTTTTTACAATGAAGGTTCGATGTAAACCAAACACTGGTACTTAATTTAACTAACGACCTAATCGGTAGTTAATTTTAAAGTTAGGTACACGGTACCGATTTTTAACTAGGTAGCTTCTGTCCTATAAGAATTTACTGCTATTTGTTAAAATCAACTACAAGCCTAACCATGAAGTTTAACCACCACGTTTTTAATTATCAGCATATTCGTCACAATTTTTTTTTTTTTGTTTTTGGTTTGGCTCCACACTTTTGTGTATTTAGCCAGTGTCAAGTAATTGATAATTTATCAAGTTAATGATATTTCACGTAAATAATGTGTCAGGTCACAGTCGAAGTCATCAAGTCAAGTCAGAGTCAAGTCATAGTCTAGTCAAGTCAAATCATACTCCTTGTACCACCGCCTTTAAGAAAAAAAATCTGTAGTCACTCGTTTAAAACTAAACTAAAAGGTAATTTGTTTCTTCAACAACGAAAAAATTATGAGGCAACTTTTAAGCCGCAGAAGTAACACAACTTTCGTACATACTAACACGCACACTCTACTTCACTCATACACAATCTATGCATGTGCACAATAACACACCGTCACATTCACACGGTTGGTCGCAAGCATACACACACACCCACACACCCACCCACCCACACACACACACTCACACGCACACACAAACACACACGCACACACACACACACACACACACACACACACACACACACAATTGTTTTTATTTTTCTTTTCATCATAATAATTTTTCATGCATATTTTTATATTTTATATTATTTCATAAAAAGCTGTTGTGGATATTGCGGTTAATGTACACTAAAGTATTGGCGATGATACCCGCTTGTACCGGTTTTTTCTTCTCGGCGATCATCAGTCCGAGCAAGGGGTGGCTTGAAAAACAGCGCAGCGTGTACGTGAATACGTACATGCTGCACAACGCTGAAGTCATCCCTTTTGCTTCCAATAATAATAATTGTGATCTTTATGTTGTTATTTTATGTTTAAAAAAAGCAATAAAGTACATTTTTATTTATTTATTTATTTATTTATTTATTTGTAAAGTGGTGGCTACTTTACCAGAAGCTTCTATGGAGTTTTGGAAACAACACGAAAAGATACGTTTCACCATCACTATACCACTTTCCCACACTCATGCCTGTAATCCAGCACTTAACGAATAAAATGCCACCAATTTTATGTACTAACACTGAAAATAACACAAGTTTTGGAAAATAATATAATGCGGTAAAGTGATATTTTTCGTTTTCCCGCCAAAACTCAGCATCTTCGTCACAATTTAAATCGTATTACCGTGTTGTGTGATATCCTGGATTAATAACTTTTCTTTCTTTCTTTGAATGCTTCACATTCTCTGTAGTATATGTCACATTGACAGTGACATATAATGAGTAATTGGCATCGGAACCCGCCCTTGTCACTTGGAGGAAAAAGGCTTAGAAGAAATATAGTTATAATTTTCGGCAACAAACTATCTTTTATTTATAACATAAATAACATAATACTAAATTCTCTTTATTAATTAAAAGCTTTTAAACTATACCCATATTTTTGATAACTGTCACACTGTCATTGTATAAATTGAGGCTTCACGCGTCGATATCATAAATCCTCACTGTTTTTTAAATAATAACTTTAAAAATACTGAAAATAACAATCTGATATATTTATATGAGCTCTTTAACGAATAATCTCGTAACGTTTTTTAAGTTTTAGTACCTTACAAAAATTAGATGTTAGCCGCAATACTACGCCAAATTATCGTTAAAATATGACCTTATTTTGTCAAAAGTTACAATTATAAGATTTTCGCTTAACTATACTTCTAAATATAGATTTAACTGTAGTTTAATGTTAACAGATGGTGCAACTCAGCAATAATGGCCTAACTTAATCACGATGGCTTAACCACTCGTCGGTAATTAGTATGTATCAAGCACCGGAACTGTAGTTTAAGATTATGAGTTACCTATCTAACCGACCGTATTATAGCCAAAAAAATTAGTTTCCGAATGTTTAGCACAAGCAAAACAGAGGTCAACCAGTGGTTGGCCTTGTAGCCGGTTACCAATGTCAAATTCTCGTGAAACTGGACCGATGTTTAACTAGGTAGGTTTATGACAATGAGCTACAGTTCTTTAAAATAGGTACAAATCTGTCAGTCTTTTACAGATCCATGGTGAATGTGCAGAAGAACTGCATGATCTCATTCCCCATTCACCATTTCACTACTGGACTAGACGTTCGGCTAAGCGCCATCCATTCATGGTCAAAACTCGAAATACCACCCATTCGTACAAAGCGATTTGATTCCACGTTCATAATTAGAATGGCTAAGGAATGGAATGCCCTGCCAGCGTCTGTGTTTCCGGAAATATGACCCGGGTGTGTTCAAGAGAAAAATGAATTGGTATTACCAGTATTTACATGCTAGACAAGATTGATGTAAAAAAATATATTTTGAACCGATTTCAAAGAAGAAAACTGAACCTTAGTGCGTCATTATTAAGGTTGCAAACCACACTTGCTCATACCTACTATCTAGTGAAACCTAGGTATTGTAATTAGTATTGGTACATAGTAATATTATTCTGTGGCATAGGTTGGGTCGTGCAAAACTACCAAAATTGTTTCAGAAATTTTAAATCAACATAAACCAACAAAGAGATTAAATAGAGATGTTCCTAAAGTTTTATTTAACGATATTATATATAAAATTTGAGTTGAGGTTCGTTAATAGCATAACAAAAAATAGTTACCTAAACAAAGAATTTTTTCGACACCTTGCCAAGATCCCATCTCAGTACAGAAATTCCAAAGAATCATTGAGGGTTTTTTTAACAAGTCTGAACTTCAATTACCCTACTCATTCACGGAATCAAAATACAGCGCATAATTTTAAATCATCACTAAACGAAGATGTCGGAATAATTAAGAATTATAACGAAATCGTTTAAAATCCAAATAGATAACACGTTATAAAATGTTTGACATATGTTTTTTTTAGTACATAAATGATTCATTCTTAATCTTTTTAATGTATTGGATGACGTGACCAGCTAGTTGTTTGCCTGATGTTTAGAATCACGGCTGCCCATAGCAGTTGCAGTGTCACTCAGAACTCTAAAATATAACACTTTGCGTGACACTGCACTGCGCACGTTCGTTTGCGCACTTTCTAATTTATTATCGATTCGTACAGGTGTACGAATTTCCTTCCTGTCCTGTCCTTCCTTCTCGAGTAGGCAAGTGGTCAGTCCTATATAGTGTTCGAATTCTTAAGCCACCCGAAGACTTAACTGACTTAACAACTGTTGTCTTACAACAACAACCAGTAGGACCGACGGCTCTCCAAAGCACGTTAGTTCAGTTTTTTTTTGTATGTTTTGGCTCCACACTTTTGTGTATTTAGCCAGTGTCAAGTAATTGATAATTTATCAAGTTAATGATATTTCACGCAAATATAGGTCTTTACCTATGAAATTGCCGTTTTGTTTGAAAAAAGTTAAAGTTTTTTTTTTCGAACTTATTTATTTCTTTTATTCAAAGTAATCACCCCTGCAATCAATGCATCTTTGCCAACGCTGTGGCAGTTTATGGATGCCCTTCTTGAAAAAATCAGCAGGACGGGAGACAACAAACTCTTCAAAGGCGTTTTGTACTGCCTATCGGGGATTGAATTTTTTTCCCGCTAAAAAGTTGTCCAAATTTTGGAAAAAGTAATAGTCGGTAGGCGCAAGATTTGGTGAGTATGGCGGATGAGGGAGAGCTTCCAAACCCAACTCATGCAGCTTAGAGACGGTCTGTTGTGCAGTATGGGGTCGCGCGTTGTCGTGAAGTAGCAGTGGAGACGACCGATTGACCAAAGCTGGTTGCAGACGTGCGAGTTTTGCCATCATTGTGGTCAGTTCTTCAATGTACACATCTGCAGTAATGCTCTCGCCGTTTTGTAAAAAGCTATGATGAATCACACCAGCACTAGACCACCAAACTGTGACCATAACCTTTCTAGGGGTCATTTTTCGTTTTGCACATTGCTTTGGTACCGAACCAGGATCTAACCAACTTGCTGAGCGCTTTCGATTGTCAAAAAGAATCCATTTTTCGTCGCACGTAACAATTCGGTTCAAAATTCCTTCATTTCTGTGCCTGTTAAGCAGCGCAAGGCAAGTCTCGACGCGTATGTTGCGCTGGCGATCGTTAGGTTCGTGGGGCACCCATCTATCAAGCTTTTTTATCTTGCCAATCTGTCGCAAATGGACCAATATTGTTTTGATGCTAACATCAAAAGCTGCTGCCAGCTCAGCTGTAGATTGAGATTCATCAGCTTCCACAATCGCCTTTAATTCATCATTGTTGACCAAAGTTTCCGGACGACCACGAGGTTCATTTTTCAAGTCAAAATTCCCAGAACGGAACCGAGCAAACCAATAACGGGTTGTACGTTCGTTTGTACAGTTCTCTCCGTAAACGTCGTTGATGTTACGTGTCGTTTGTGCAGCGTTGGTGCCACGACGGAACTCATATTCCATAATTACACGAAATTTCAAAGTATCCATTAAGAGGAAAAATGTTGAAATGTAATGAAAATACAACGCTAATCAATAAACAAAAGACTTATATTGTAAATAGAATGTCATATTTTTAAAACAAAATTAATTTGAATTTAGAATTAATTGCCAATCAAAACTTTTTTTTGTTTGAAAAAGTCTGTACTGCAATACGGCAATTTCATAGGTAAAGACCTATTATTATATATAACCTATTATATATGTATCAAGTCACAGTCGAAGTCATCAAGTCAAGTCAGTCAAGTCATAGTCTAGTCAAAGTCATACTCCTAGTAAAGTGGTGGCAACTTTACTTGAAGCTTTTATGGAGTTTTGGAAACAACACGAAAAGAAACGTTTCACCATCATTGTACCATTTTCCCACACTCACGCCTGTAATTCAGCACTTAACGAATAGAATGCCACCAATTTTATGCACTAACACTGAAAATAATACAAGTTTTGGAAAATAATACAATGCGGCGACGCGATCTTTTTCGTTTTCCCGCCAAAAAAAGCGTTAGTTCAGTTGTAAATGTCACTTTTTGTTGTAGCGGTCACCCATCCAAATAGTGACAGCAGCGAACATCACAGCTTTATAACGGTGAGTCGAACTTCGCTATGAGTGCGACGATTCGGAAACCTAGACTAAAGAATTAAAACAAAACAAATGACCCCCAGATATTTTATTTTATTTTATTTTAAGATTTTAAGAAAACTTACAGCTAGGTACACATATAGAAAAGTAAACATATAAAAAAGGCCAATTAAAAGTTTCCATAGATACGTAAAAAAAAACAAATACACATAGAAAGACGGATGTACACAAAGAAAAAATATGACTTCGACACAACAACCACATTGCTCCCTAATTATTGAAAAATGCATTGGCCATCAGCTTCTTCAGCTGATTAGCGGAAGTATTGAAAATATCTACACTATGTCTTGCAGCTAAGTCGTTGAAACACTTGCTAGCTCTTAATAGATATGAATGCTGCCTGTAATTGGTTCTACCTTCGGCAACATGCAATGTGCAATGTGCAAATATTCGGAATTAAGTGGCAATCTGACAAGTGATAAGTTCCGTGTCAGCAGTTCCAGATTTACGATCACAGGAAACACTACACCTTACAATAAGAACAATGACATCAGCTAAACACAAGGTCTGTGGAGACAGAGACAGCTGTATTAAAAGCGTTTACAAGAAAGAGATAGATAGTAAATCAAGTCATGCATGGAAGGTCAGATCAAGTGAAGGGAACTGTGTATCATGGTGTAAAAGCGGCTGAGTTCATGGAATTCCGTAACTTAAATTGATAGAATAAGTTAAGCTTGGAAACGTGTATATAGTTGTAGTAAATATAATAAAATAAAATAAAATAATGATGTAGACACAACACAATATACAGAGTAACATTTATGATAATATTATAATAATAATAACGCCCAACGATCACATACATAGATCCAGGACCCTAACTAGGATTCCCTGTGTCTAGGGACCCAGGAACTAAGAAGACCGTGGTCCCACAACACCCAGACTCAGAACAAGCATTCGCGCTTTTTTCTGATCATAAACATTTTTCATGTCGCGGGAATCGAACCTGCCGCCTCCAGTTTATGAACTGACCTGCTCAACCACTGAGACTGTCACTCAGGAGCACTCAACGATCTTTGCTTTATTGATCAAAACTTAAGGAGTGTTTAAAAAAAAGGTTTTTTGTTTACATTCCACACAGCGTCATTTAGCCCCAAAGTAAGCAAAGCTTGTACTATGGGAACCAGATAACTGATACAATGCTTAGATAAATTTTGTATAACTCCAAGACACAGAATAAACATCGTCACATTTGCGTCATCAATATCATCGTTTGTTTATTAAGTAAGGAAATGGGGACATAAAAACCATCATCATCAGCCTATATTAGTCCACTGCTGGACATAGGCCTCTCCCAAGGCACGCTACTGAGCCCGCTAATAAAAAATAGCTTAAAAACCAGGATATGGAGAAAATGCAAGTAAAATGAAACATAATAAAACTTTTTTTTGTATTGTTTGATAGGCTTGCGTTTGAACACTATCGCACCTGATGGTAAATAACGATGCGGTCTAGGATGTAGCACGCTTGCCTAGAAGAATTACTTAATTAATTTTATTGGTTAATTAATTTTCCCTTTATTTTCTATGTTTCAGATCAGACACCAATATGTTACCGAGGAAAAGAATACCATGTCTGCTGCTTTCTGTACTCATGCTGATAAAATCAACAGAGCAATATGGATCGGGAGCCCCTTCCACTGTAAGTTCTGAATTACATATTAACAAAGTTCTTTAAGAACAAAGAACTTTTTTTTTTTTTGTTTGGCTCCACACTTTTGTGTATTTAGCCAGTGTCAAGTAATTGATAATATCTCAAGTGAATTAATATTATAATACTTCAAGTCAAGTCAAGTCACAGTCCAAGTCATCAAGTTAAGTCATAGTCTAGTCTAGTCAAGTCATACTCCTAGTAAAGTGGTGGCAACTTTACCAGAAGCTTCTATGGAGTTTTGGAAACAACACGAAAAGATACGTTTCACCATCACTATACCACTTTCCCACACTCATGCCTGTAATCCAGCACTTAACGAATAAAATGCCACCAATTTTATGCACTAACACTGAAAATAACACAAGTATGGAAAATAATACAATGCGGTGACACAATCTTTTTCGTTTTCCCGCCAAAATCCATCCAAAGAACTTTCTTCACTTCAACTTGCCAGTTTGAAGTTTGCAAAACTTCAAATGGCCAGATTTGAAGCCCTTCCAACTATTACACAATCCCTTAAATATTATTATCCAGTTGTTTTGATTTAAAAATCAAACTACTAAGACGATTTTGATAAAAAATTCTGTGCAACCATACTGAAAGAATATCATACCAAATAAAAAAAGGATTTGTCTAATCGGCTTTTTTTTAATAACAGAGTTCTAACGTAACACACATAAAAGGTAAACAGTCGAATTTAGAAACTCCTCCTCCATTTTGAAGGTTGACTTCAAAAGGAAGAGGCTCCTTCTTTGATGTCAACCAAAAATGGAGGAAGCAGAAAAACACTAAAACACCTTCGGTTTAACCACAAAAGATTTAAGCCTTAAACTAGCGTTAAATTGTTATTTTGTATTGTTAAACACACTTTTCATGTCTGTCTAAGGTCCGTATTACAGAACTATGCTCAGTCGTCGATCGGTGCTCAAGCAGAGATTTCATTCATAAAGTGATCAATTAGTGAATGAAATCTCTGCTTGAGCACCGATCGATCGATCGCTCTGTAATACGGACCTAAGCCTTGTTTATGTATTTGTGGTGACACGGCTTTTGTCTTCTCGTAGACTATAAAGTCACCGACAGATTCCGACATGGCTAACCTCATCAATGTTTCTTCCAGGCCTGTACCGATCAGCTACCCCGTCACGAATCGATACAGCCACAGTCCTCGGTGCCTCCATACTTCATCCTCCCGCACACAGCTCAAGTGCGGCAAGGGGACACAGTTAACGTCACGCTAGCGAGTCCAGCGGGAGCACCTGTGCCTATTGGAGGTTTCATACTACAGGCTCGGCAGATACAGGTAACTTCAGCCTCACTACAACAGTACGTCATCATCCACAGCTTTTGTCATCCTACTGCAGGGTATACGCCTCCCTTTTACATACCATTTGCCTAGGTCCTGACCAATCGACTCCATGTTCTACCCACGATCTTTATTAGTAGTTATTGACAGATGTTTTACCTATATTTATGAAGATAAAATTTAGAAGTGAATGTGTTATGGGTTGGAACTTAAATCTAGATGAGCTGTGCTTTGCCACAGAGTAAATAATAGTACAGATCCGAAAATCACATCTCAAAAATTTCCATTAAACTCTTTACAAGGCACGCTCAATCAGCTTCTGCAAAGCAAAGGAGTATACTCTAATAATGCATTATTTTCGTGCAGGAATGAGGGGAGTATTTGCGATGATTTAGTATTCTCATTTGTAGCTTGTTCCTGATGCTATGGGAAGGGTATGGCAGGTACTTACAAGTTTTGGAGCTAGATTTAAATGCTAGTTAACATCTACGTACTAGTACAAGTATATGGTTGTGAGATAAGTTGATAAAAATCTCGTATCTCCCAATTCCAGAACCCTGACATAATAGTGGGCAAGTTCGTTAAAGTTCCAGACCCGATGTCTCATGTAACAAGCTGCAGTAATGAGAACGATACTGTGACGCACTCCTCACCAGAAGACAAACCAATGCTGGTCTTCCAGTGGCAAGCGCCTACGGACTTCTTGGGAGGTGTTGAGTTCAGGTAAGAATATCCTTTCCGTGTGGTACCGGTGCTTACACTGGTAATAGGACTACCCTATCTTCTTGTAAGTGCAGTAAGAACTGGCTAAGGGAATATCAAGGAAATAGGCTGCAGCTTTCTCCTCGGTTTGCACCTGCTACTGCGATCACTTTTGACAAGCGTGGCATGTTTAAAAGCTGATTTTTTTTTTCTATAATTTTTGAGCACTTTACTAATTTTAGTTTGAAAACTATCGTGAGTATGACACATTTTGTAAGATAAATAACGGCTAAACTCACGTCAATTAAAAGTCGAAATTACTCCGACCAGGTTTCGGACATATTAGATGTCCTTCTTCGAGGAGCCAGTTACTAACGCAAGCCGCTGCGGCTTTCGCGAGCGTCAGCGCGTAACTGTTACGGACTGACTGTTTAGCCGTCACTGTACTAATATTACAATCGAGCCATCTATGTGGCTATTAAGTAATTTACATTTAACCTAATCTCCTAAACACTTAATTATCTAAGAATGTGTCCAATAACACTTTTCTTATTGTCTCTATTAAGATGAAGACACTTGCTTACCCCGTCACCGCCGCCCGAGACACGTCCTAATCGGATGATCCTATAGCAGCCGTAGTATCGGCCCCGCTAGGATCACTGGACCAGTCTAGCCCTTATGGCTCAGGTACCGCTTTCGGCACCGGTATAGGATACCAGCGTAACACAATCAGACACTGACCCCGCCGGCGAGGTCGACGTACCCCCCGTAGGTTAGCTAGAACGGTCGCGACTTTCAATAGGGTCCACTCTTCCAGTGGACGTAGTCTTCTCGATTCTCTTATACCGGCAACGGCCCAAGCCGAGGCTCGCACCCAAGGGGTACCCGTGAGCTGGTTGCCTCCCACTTTTGACGGCTGGGCGCCTTAAGCGATGGTGACGCTGTAAAGGTCGATAGAGACCAACAGCATTAGCTCGTTAAAAAAAAAAGACTTGGTTCTTGTGTTCTTTTTAGATAGGTAGCTCTTACTTGCACTGCTCTACATTACGTTATTACACTAAATACACACTACACTAACTCATATATATGTATATTCAAGCTGTTGATGAAGGAAATCTATCTACACTTGGTGAAATTGAACGCCTACTAGAAAATATGAGCAAATCATAGATTGTAATGTGTAGGTAAGTGTAAGCACAATTATTGTAAAAATAAATTCAAACTACCTTCAAATGCTAGATTATTTCTATAATGTAACAAATACTTCAAAAATTGGATTGCGTTTTGTTTCCAGAGCGACAGTAGCTCAAGGCTACGCGACCTTCTGGAAGGGTGTGAAGTCGCCACTTGTTGAGGTGGTCACCCGCGACATAGAAGTCAGCACACTACCACCTGTATCTACCACGCAAGTAACCACGCAGCCACCGCCCGTTATTATGGAGACTAAGGTACCCTCTCATCCATACAAAAAGCACCCACGTTTTTCCACTCCTAAATATTAATGATATTTGAAGTAAAACTTCTTTATGCCCGCTTGACTTGGGGAGTAAGCTGGTGAATGCGCGGCGAACGAAATTTGAAGTTGGGTCAATCTCTATTGTCCACATAATAATGTTAAAAATTTGTATTGTTTTTTTTTTATGTTTTGGTTCCACACTATTGTGTATTTAGCCAGTGTCAAGTAATTGATAATATCTCAAGTTAATTATATCATATAATGTATCAAGTCACAGGCCAAGTCATCAAGTTAAGTCATAGTCTAGTCAAGTCTAGTCAGTACCACAATCGTCAAAATGCAGGTGATGACATTAACAAAACAAAACAAAAACAAAGTTATACCGGTCCATAGATGGAGATAAAGCAGTTTTACTTCAGTCGTCTAGTCTAAAGCAATTATGCATCGTCATAACCGTTTATTCCCATTAGAATACCAAGTTTGATAATTGGTTAGTCATAACCCTTAGTAATTGGCTATTTATTATTTAGACGGAATACTGAGAGTAATATGATTTGATTATTTATTTTATTTATCTTCCAGCCTAAGGTAGCGGCACCCCTAGACGTAATCTATCAGGGTTGTGCCGAAAACAAGCTTTGTTTTGGAGTCCCCGAGAACTGTATCGTGACGGGAGACTGCACCGCGGTTGTAGCGGTCTTCGTGGCTGGAGACGTTTACACCTTCGAGCTCCAGGGCAGTGGCAACCCTAAATATGTTGCTGCTGGATTAAGGTGAGATTTTATCGAAAGAAGTGTGCCTCAGTGTGGCTAAGTTCGGTATGTGGTATTGCCATATGGTCAAAACACCAAGCCACTCCTTATCCTGTTCTAGGGAAGAGAGAATGGAGATGCAAAATTATAGAGGAAACGAATTAATGTGTAAAACTGGGAAGGTGTGGCACCTGTCTCTACTCACCGTTTAATCCACTCCTCTTTTTTCTTATCTTTTCCTCTTCCTTCCGTGAATAACTAATAAGCCCGTGCAAAGCCAGCCGCCAGGGTGGGTCAGCTAGGTAAATATAGGTAATATATTTTGAAGTAATTTTCCTTATATTTATCCGTGAAATTTAGTAATAATAGTAATATAGTAATAGTAATATGTGTGAACATCTCACACAACGCCATCTAGCCCCAAACTAAGCAAAGCTTGTATTATGGGAACTAGATAACTGATAAAATACTTAAATACTTTTTGTTTGTAAATACATACATAGAATACAATATAACACCCAGACACAGAACGAACACCTACGTTCATCACACAAATGTTTGTCCCGGGTGGGAATCGAACCCACACCCACAGTTCAGAAGGCAGGGTTACTACCAACTGAGCTATTGGGCCAGTCTAGTTCTCTTAGTAAAATTTATAGTCTATAAATAATCCAATCCCATACACGAGTTGTATGTGTGAGTATAAAATAATTCAGTCCACGCAAGTGAAGCCGCGGGAATAGCTAGTTTTTAATACATTTATATGATTTTCCGCAGCCCGATGCGTAACACGTGACAACGCCACTTCCTTTTTTTTTAAACACACCAAGCATATTATTTTGACAAAAATACCTACTTATCGGCAAAAATAAGTGGTTTTATTACATTGTTTATAATTCCGTAGCATGGACACTAAAATGGGAGAAGACAGCGCAATGGAATGTGTCAGAAACGACAATGGCCGCGTCCAGCTGTTCACATCCTGGACATATCCTCGGGCAGAGCCCTACGTCAGTCGGTCAGACTCCCCTCAGGAGATCGTCCAGATGCTCGAGTCTTCGATCATAGATGGCAAGCTGTACTGCAAGTTTAAACGAGACGTCGTCTCCACAGTCAAAGGGATCACTTTTGATCTGGCGACAAATATGTACAATTTGATGATCGTTGCTGGAGATAGTATGAAAGGTTAGTCAAATGTAGTTTTTTGAGACTTGTTGCCTTTGCAGTCTTATTAAGTTTCTAACTTCCCAAGCTCATCTCTAAACCGCCTCTACTGGTTAAGACCAAATTGTTACTTTTCCACCCAAAGTACCTAATTATCAAACTCAATCTACACTATCATCATAATAATTTCTTTCACCTAAGCTTAAGTTTTCAGGATTCGATCCAATGTCCTCCCAGATTGAAGGCACTTCAAACGAAACTATAAGCCAACTCACAAATCACAAACATCATTTAATAATACCTTTCTAAATAGTATCCTTTAAAAAAAGTTATAACCTACTTCTATAGCCTTAACTTTATATTGACAAGTAATTGGATGAGTAATTTTTCCAGTTATTTTGATGTAAAAACTGAACCACCGTCTCTATTTCGATAACCAATACAGACGAGAACAAACCAACAGAATATTTTGACAGTATCAATTTTTTTTTAAAGTTTCAAATTGGTTTATAAATGAAGTGCAGTGCTACCGTATGGAGAACCTCCCCCATTTCGACCAACCGCAAGGAGATTCTAATTTCGGTCATAAGTCAAATGAAAAACCACGAGTGATAAAGGCAAAATTTCCCAGACGCGAACCGAGTCGGTTTCCATAACAAGGCGTACTCCGCGACTGGGACTCCGATGGCGCTGTCTTCAGTGGGCGCGGCTGCCGGAGCCTCGAAACTACTCGTCAAGCTGCACGGCTCCTTCATGGTGGCCGCGTGGTTGGGAGCCGCTTCTCTTGGGATACTGCTTGCTAGGTGAGAGTCAGTGTAGCCGAAGCAAAGTTTTAGATACTATAGAAATCTTCATCATCTGATATCTAAAACCGATCAATTTCTAGAATATCTAAAACTCCCATCCCATTTACTAGGGTTACCATTACAAGGTGGTAGGACTTTTCTGCAAAGTTCGTCTAGGTACCACTGCTTTGCCAGTTATTCTGCCACCAAGCAGTAGTGTGCAAGCACTACTGTGTTCCAGTTGAAGGGCACTGTAACTAGTGAAATTACTGGGCAAATGAGACTTTATGATCTGATCTCACAGTCGAGTAATCTTATTACCAGACTGTGCTGATGTCTCAGGATGATGTGCGCAGTGCAGTGTCGCGCGTAAATTTATATTTTAGAGTTCCGAGTTTCACTGTTGTGTTATGGGCGGCCGTGTCGCTTAACATCAGGTAAACGTCTAGCTCGTCACATCATACACTATAAAAAAAAATTAGGTCGTCTCCCATTTAGAGTGATGCCTGAAGACGTCCACTGTTGAATATAGGCGTAACCCATATAGCTGCACTTTGTGCACTATACGGTTGCTTGCTTCCCGCATCCAACGTCTCCTCGGTTCCGACCAATCGTAGGACCAACTAGTGGAGGGCTGGCTTACACTGCGTCTTACGTTTCGTGGTCACCACTCGAAAACCTTCCTTCCCTATCGGTAGTCGGTTCTAGCGGTGTGTCTTCACACTGCCATTTTACTTTATCAGTGACTTTTTAGTTTGTCCTGCGGTTCTCATTAGATATCTTGCAAGCAAGAGTATAGCTGTCTCGATGGCTCTATGTGCGACTTTGACTGAATGAAACATAGAAATAATTTACGAAGTTATTGGCACATCTACACTGTCCATCAGGTGAGATCGTCAGCAAATGTCGAGTCTACGATAAAAACAAAAACACTGCTGCTGTCTCAGTTGCGTAGTGCAATGTCACTCGGAACTTTATAGTTCCAAATGGTACCTACGGCAAGTGTGATTGGTGCTTATGTGTAAATTGATTAACTTATTTATTGTTATTTGTGTTCCCAGGTATTTCAGGCAAACCTGGGTCGGCAACCAGCTTGGAGGAAAAGATATCTGGTTTGCGGTAAGTTGTGCAACGGTAAAAGTTGCCTTATTATATCTCTATTCCACTCGTTACATTTCCCACTAATAAAATCAGATCAATTCAATGCCTATATTGTTACTAATAACACTAATAATAAACAATAATACTAGAAAAATAATAATAATATGTTGCTAATAGTCCCAATAGGTCACCATTATAGGTACTAATCACCCCAGCGCATTCTTGCCAATCACCCTAATACTGTTCCTAATCACCCCTATACTATTGCCAATGACCCTAATGATGCTGCAAATGACCCCAATACAGTTGCCAATCACCCCAAAATGGTTGATACTGTTACAACTCACCCGAACACTGTTAATTTTTCTAATATACCCAACACAACGGTAGGGTGTAATTACAATACAATACTGCTAATGCAGTAGCTCATGATTGGCAACAGTATTCTGTTGCCCATCAGCCAATCACCATAATACTGTTGCTAATTATCTCAATATTGTGCTAGCACTTTGTAATTTTATATGCTTAGTGAAATAACTTAACTTTAAGTAAGTATCTAATATAATTTTGACTTTTAAAAGTGCTAAATATAGCCTATTTGCAATAAATCTTTTGACTTTGACTTTGTGTCCAGTTTAAATTTATAAGTATTGTGTCCTCCCCAGTGGCACAGGATCTTGATGGTAAGCACTTGGCTGCTGACAGTGGTGGGATTCATCATCATCCTCGTAGAGGTTGGCGGCTGGTCTACTACAGGGGACAACCCTCACGCCATCACTGGACTCGTTACTGTTATACTGTGCTTCTTGCAACCTATTGGTTAGTATGATCATTTAAGCGGCTTCAAGCCCTGCATTTTAGACCTAAAATGAATAGCTACAACACAATTTGTATTTCATCATCATTAGCCTGAAGACGTCTTCTGTTGAACATAGGCCTCCACCATAGCGCGCCACATCCAACGGCTCCCTATTTTGACCAGGTTGTCAGTACACTAAGTGGGGGGCCTACGCTATTTTACCGGTGGCCTGTGTCTAAAGTGAATTGCATAATACAATGAGCATCGATTCACTTAAGATCTTCATTTGAATTGAGTCAAGCGGCTATAGTGGTGGCTCTGGTTGAGGCGAGTCACTTGGTGGCCTGGCCCAGAGTTCAACTTGCTTGCCACTGTATATATGATACCATTCTATATAAGGTCCATTTTAGGCCACTCATTAGTAGGTGTTTTTATCTACTTCCTGGAAACACTCAAGCATTAGATTGAACCCCAGAGCTGCGATTAAAATTGCGTTGCCGCACTTAAATAAATAAGTAATTCCGCCCCTGCTAACTTATGCCTAAGTATAATATTGGGGAAGTGTAGAATTGTTTTCCACTTGTCCTAATGTTGATAACGTTGATAATGACTCCAATACTGTTGCTAATCACCTTAATTCTATTGCCAGTACTATTATGTACGTATACTGTGGTAGTCGAGATGAGTGATTTCATTTCCAATGATTCATGTGTACTTTGTATCTAAGTAGGTACACATTTTTGTCTATTGTGTATTGTATAGTCTATTGTACCACTGGCTGCCGGATTTTCCAATTTTTATCGGGCAAAGATACCTGCAGACTGAATATGTTAAAAAAGTACTTAAATATCTATTTATATTTTACTGACGCGATTGTTACATGTACAGGTGCTTACTTCAGACCGCACCCAGGCACCAAGAAAAGGCCGATCTTCAACTGGGTTCACTGGCTGTTCGGCAACTCGGCGCACATTCTTGGAAGTGAGTACCTATCTACTTATCTGGAACAGTTTTTCCTTCCAAAGAAACTGAAATAGTAATTTTAATTTTATGTAAATAAGAAATATCGTAGAAAGCTGTATTACTTCGGTCGCATGAGAAACGACAAGTACATCTTCTCCAACTTATTGTTAAGAGTAAAATCTTCGGGAAGAGAAGTGTGGGTAGAAGGTGTCGTTCCTAAAGAAGCGGTGGGAGTTGATTGGTGTACTCGTACTTCCTGGGTCCTTAACACCTACAAGATTGGAACCGTAGCCTTCTAACTCCCGGATTAGATGCTCTCCTAACTGAGCTACCCAGCATGTCCAGTGTATGCATGTTTTTATCTGAATGTTTTTTAAATTATGATCCCTAAGTACTTTGTAATGTGTACCTATTTTCACTACCAAAACAGTATTTTATAATTTTTGTAACCTAAATATGTACTCTATTGATTATTTTACAATTACAGTTGTAACAATATTCCTGGCTGTGTCCCTGCAAAAAGCCGAACTACCCGCATGGAGTGTGTACGTCCTCGCAGCTTATGTCGCCTTCCACGTGATCATGCATGTAGTATTATCTGTGAGTATCTACTGGAAATACCATGAAACCTCTATCGAGAGTTTGCGAAATTTTTTGTGATAATTAATGACTGAGTATAGGAAAGTCTTGTTCAACCAAGGCCTCATGAATAACATAACAATTAATTGACAGCCCCTGGTGGTGGTTAAGCAGGTCGGCTCATACCCGGGTGGCGGCGGGTTCGATTCCCGCGGCAGGACAAGTATTTGTAAAAAGAGCGCAAATACTTATTGTGTGTCTGGGTATTGTGAGACCATGTTCCTCGTAGTTTCTGGATCGTAGACACAGGGAATCCTAGTATGCGTCCAGGTTCTATGTATGTGATCGTTGGGCGTTACTATTATTATAATTATTATGAATGATTAACAAAAGTAATAAAATAACAATTAATGATCAACAAAAATATGCGCGAGCGAGATAAAGAATCTAGGTGGTATATAAAATTAAGGTTTAATGGTAGGTTTTAAATTTTATCTTAATTGTCGTCTAAAAAAATGTATCCCAATTTCTATAGATTTAACTAATAATATTATGTTCCCGTCGATTCTCTTTTATTGATATGATTAATTATCATCAGTTTCACTTAACGGGAAGTGTAGATGGGCCTAGCATCAGATTTTTTTTTTGACCGTTTTAATTTAACATACCTAGAAATACTTGGATTACATATTTTTCCAGTCATTTTGATTTATAAATTAAACTAACGGACTGATTTTGATGTATGATGGTATGTATTTTATCCCGACTTTTGGAATAAGTTGTGTGACTTCAAAGGAACTATTCTGAGAGCTAGTTTGTTTCCAGTTGACGGTCTGCGTATCGGAAGGCAGGATAAGCAACGGGCGCGTCAATTCGTTCCCCATGAAGGACATGATGGGTCACACCCGACAGGTCACACAAATCGATAGGAGCACTGATGCTCCCGTAAGTCTGATTCGTTTTTTTTTATTGTTAATCTAAACTTTTTAACTAACCACTCAGTAAATACTAAATAGCTTAAATAAATGTTTGTGGATATTGTACACAGCGCCATCTAGCCCCAAACTAAACAAAGCTTGTACTATGGGATCCAGATAACTGATACAATACTTAGATACTTTTTGTTTGTAAATACATATATTATTTGACAATAAGCACTTTGTAATTTTATATGCTTAGTCAATTAACTTAATTTTAAGTAGGTACCTACCTAATATAATTTTTACTTGTAAAAGTGCTAAAATTAGCCTATTTTCAATAAAATCTTTTGACTTAGACTGACATAAATAGACTACAATATAACATCCAGACACAGAACAAACATCGATGTTTATCACAAATGTTTGTCCTGGGTGGGAATCGAACCCATAACCTCCAGTTCAGAAGGCAGGGTTACTAACAACTGAGCTATCGGGCCAGTCAATACTACTAGCTAGAAATAGTAAATAGTTCTATACACACTACCTACTAAACAAAATACTAGCTAAGTTGAACTATAGACAGTCCAAATGCTCCAGCCCCTACCAGTAGGTACCCAACGGCAGCGTTGATCCGTTGAATTGCAATTCTGAGTCTTTGTGCTCTGAACACCAAATGAAACTAAGTACTACTGTGATTATCTACTATATTTGCGGCGTTGTATGATTAGCCGCGTTAAAAAAATTTTTTTGTCCGTCTGTCTGTCCATTTGAACACGGTTCACGCTGAAACTACTGAACGGATTTCAATGAAACTTGGTATGGTTACCTATAGCTAATTTTTCGGAATGATATTTAGGATGTAAAAAAGTAATCCATTCATCCGTTTCCTCTCTCGTTTCCCCTCTTCCCTTGGATAGGATTACTAAGTAATTACAAGATGATAGCCTCTGTGGTGTGGTAGTTGAGCAGCTCGGCTCATAACCCGGAGGCGGCGGGTTCGATTCCCGCGGCAGGACAAGTATTGGTGCTCAGAAAAAAAGCGCAAATACTTGTTCTGTCTGGGTGTTGTGGGACCATGGTCCTCGTAGTTCTTGGGTCCACACACAGACACAGAGAATTCAGATACAGAATGTAAAAAAAAATTACCATGTGCAGCTAGAATGGTTCAGTTAGTGGTATATAAGCTTATACATAAGCCTTAAGTATATGTATTATGTAAATATCAGTAATAAATCAATAACAAACCCTTTTCTTTTACAGTTCTCAGGCTTCAGAAAACTTTTACTGGGAGTGTACACACCCATCATTATACTGTTTACTGTGGCTATGATTTGCTTCGTTGCTCTGGCACCTATTGGAAAGGTGTATAACAGCATTATGGGAGCTTGATTTGTACCAACTCCAGGATCCCCGTAGCCCCTAGATTGTTTAGCTGCCACTGGCCAGTGAAAATATCTCACGAGATCATACGAGATCATCTCACCATAGCAGTCTAAGGTCCGTATTACAGAACAATGCTCAGTCATTGATTGGTCATGCTCAAGCAGAGATTTCATTCATAGTGTTCAATTAGTGATCTTTCACTACTTGACACTGCTTGAGCACTGATTGATTACTGAGCATTGTTCTGTTATACGAAAATTGCTTTACGTAATGAATGGACGCCTCCTTTTATATAAATCACTTTGAACAAATGTAGGTACTTAATGGTTACAGAAAAAAAAAATCACATGGTATTAAATAAAAGTTTAAAGTGTACATTGAAAACACAACACTCAAGTTAAGAACTAAGGTGGCTGTGAAAGTGTAATAAATATTTCAATGTGCTGATAATTTTAGATAATTATTTTTAAGTGACAATATTTGTAATTCGTTCAATGCACATAATGTAAGTAGTAAGTATTTTAGATGTATTGACATGTTCATTTTGTTTTTAATGTATTTCAAAATATTATATACCTCTTTAAACCCATTTAAGTTATAATATATTATTTATAATAACTATGTATGGGAACATTTTGTCTAGATAGCAAGAAAATAGTTTTGGGATAGGTCACCTAAATCTCTACAGTATATTTAAGTACTTACTTGCATTCCAAAAATAAAATTAATGGAAGAATATATTCCGTAATAATAAAAAAACATTGTCTATGTTCTCATTCTTGTAGTAATAAGCCGTTAAATGTTAAAAGCGTTATCACAACTTTTAGTTTTAAGATTTTTAATTGTTTAGAAAAATAACTTCATTTCTTGGTGTAAATATAGTTAACTATTTATGAAAATAAACACTTTAACTCAGATTTTTTATTTATTTACACAATTTTTATCACATATTTGTTTACACCAATTATTAGGGTATTTACATATTTCTTTAACAAATTCTCTCAAAACTCAATGGAATTTAATAATCTTCTTTAGGAATTTGAGAATCTTCAACAGTTCTTGTGCTGGGAATGTATACTTTGAAGGAAAACTCGGTTCTTGGGAAAGACCCAGGATTTACCATTTGGCAATCTTGATGGGACCTTGTGTATGGTTGAAAATGATCAGCAACTACCACTAAATCAGGTACGGGATATAAACTTAATGCATCAACATGTTTCCAATACACTGGCTGCACTCCTAAAGGCAATGGTGACAATGTGCACTGACTTAGCAATGTTTTCATAAGGTGATCGGGTATATCCCCTGACTCTGGAAAGTGAATTGAATTCCTACACATTTTCATTACCAAATCTTGCCTTATAATCACAATTTCTTGGGTACAATACTGGATACGACAAGGGTTTGTTGTGAAGACAACAGCATCACCCAATTTATCCCTTATTTCTTTGGTTACAGAGTTTGGTATTGCAGGTCTTGGTAATATGTTTGCAGCAGACGGGTCACCTCTTCCAGGGACAAAAATAAATTTGGTAGTTTCTTTTAACTTCTGGAAAGGACTGATAGTTTCAGCGAGGTTGAGCAAAGCCATCCTCAACTGTGAACTGTGTTCATGTCCATATGGATTAGACAAGAATTCACCTATAAATACTATTGCTAATGGTGGATAATCATTATAACCAGTAAATAAGGTCTTAAGTTTTGACATAACTTTTAAACTATCAAACCAGCAATCGGAAAGGAAGATCATCATTCCTTCCCTATCTTCATTTTCAATTTTTAAAAGACTTTTGGAATTCTTTAATAATGTTTTAGATTTACCGCCAAATGTATTCAAACTGCCAAAGTATGGTAGTGATTCGCTTCTTTTCTCAGATGGAGGTAACGTAAGACCTTTTACAAATAACAACTTGTCATCATAATAACCTTCAACTAACACGAAACTATTCTCTGTAAATAGTCCTGAATGGAATCTTGCTTGTGAGATATCAAGTAGAACACTGCCAGTAGGATCTTCTAAATAATATTTGCCTTCAGTGAGTTGTGTTAACATTCCTAACGCGATAACCTCATCAATTCTACTGGAAGAGCTTAGTAAAACTTCTATTTTTCGCAACTGAAACCGTTGCTCGCCGTCGGCTAAAGGCAGAGCCTCCTGTGCAAATAGTTTATTCCTAAGTGTCCTCTGCCATATAACCATATACCTGTCTATCAAAAACTGCGCCTTCCATTTAGGGTCTGGGTATAATGTGCTATTCACATTCACGTTCTTGACAAATCTCTTCCTTTCACAGTCGTAGCATAGTTTTGGGACTACAAAAGCATCAATTATGTTAAGCACAGTTTCGGTTTCTTCAAGTCCATGAGTCGAGCACTCCTTGTAAGCAGTCTCCAAGTGTTGTTTCTCCAAGACAGGTTGCGAGAGGCACTGGTGAAGCAAATGCGCTATCAACTTGTCGATAGTAGCTTGTCGTTGCTCGATAGGTAAAGAAGAAATTTGTTCGGCAACGAAAGTGCTGGCTTCTCTGCGAATAGTGAATCCGCTGAGTTTGAAAGCGTTGTTGACTTCAGCACGTATTTGCTGCAGGTCAGCCATAGTTTTGCATGAGTACAATAAAGAGATGTAGAATAAATACGTGGGTTAATAATCTTTCAGTTTTTCAGACTTTTTTGGTGTTATTTTGTTTAATTAATTAGGATAAAAACATTAATAACTAAACGGACTAGACCACAGACTCACAGAATAAAATTACCATAGTATCCTCTACTTGGTCTGTGAATATTACTCCTAGACCACAGACTAGCCGAGCCAGACTAGCCTATATGCTATCAGCCTTATTAAAAAACACGAAATAGCTTTGGATTATTTACACCATCTTTTGTCTTTTTCGATTCAGCTAAATATTCCGGAAGCAAAAAAAGAATAAAAGCTGAAGTAAGTAGCCCATGGCTACTACCCGTTTATTAATAAGGCTGTATAACCCATGTAAGTGGATAAGAGTAAAGTAATAGTATTCTGTGGCCTAGTCTTGCGACTGACAACTGACATTGATATTATGTTGATACCTGAGAATTTGGTTTTGACTCCACACTTTTGTGTATTTAGTCAGTGTCAATTATTTGATAATTTCTCAAGAGTTAAATGTTACATATATATATATATATAAATTTTTGGGAGTTTGGTTAGATTCTAAATTATCAGGTGCAGCTCATTTTGACTATGTTGCTCAAAAATGTGAGAGAAACATAAATATTCTTCGATCCTTATCCGGTGTCTGGTGGGCTCTCACCCTTTTACTCAAAGATTACTTTACAATGCCATAATCCGTAGTCATATGGATTATGGTTCTTTTCTTCTAGATCCCTCGTCCAAATTAGGCTTAAAAAAACTTGATAAAATCCAGTCAAAATGCTTACGTATCATCTTAGGGGCAATGAAGTCATCCCCTATCAACGCCATGCAAGTCGAATATGTTGATCCACCCCTCTCACTGCGTAGGCAATATCTTGCTAATAGTTTTTTTTTTTAATTAATACAAAAGTCTGATCATCCTCTTCTTTTTAAGTTAGACCAATTATCTACTTTGTATGGCTCTCCTGGGTCATCCAATGATCTCCCTTGCCTTCTCCGTAGTTATATTCAGTTTATTAGCTTTCCCGATCCAATTTTTCAAAATCACATGCTTCCTTTATATTCCACGCCGTATGATGCGTTGGTTTTCCAACCAAATGTAATTCTGGACTTCGGGGTTGATAAAAACACTATTGAAGCTAACAAAGTATTTACCAACAAATTAATGACCGATTATAAAGACTGGGTCTCTTTATATACGGACGCTTCTAAATCAGTTGATAGTCCGGTTGGCGCTGCAGTGTGGATCCCTTCTACCAAAATCATTCTTAATTATAAGTGTCCTCCCCTTACTTCAGTTTTTACTGGTGAAGCAGTTGCCATTCTTGAAGCCATTCAATTTGTAATGTCTCATAATCTTAAAAAATCGATTATATTTTCGGACCCTAAAAGTTGTCTTCAATCTATATTAGCTAACCAGTTTAGATCAAAATTTAAGTTCCCAATTATATTAAAAATAAAGAAAGCACTGTTCCATTGTGATAGGATTGGCATTAGTGTTATCTTGGCGTGGATTCCTGGTCACTCAGGTATTCTGGGCAATGAATCCGTTGATTCATGTGCCAGAAATGCTGGTCAAACAGGCTCTCTAGAACATTTTAAAATATATTTCCACGACATTTGCTCCACATTAAAACCAAAATTATTCAATTCGTGGACTATCGACTGGCAAATTTCGAGGACCTTAAAAGGAAAATATTATGGTGATATCCAACCGGAAATTCCCCATAAGCCATGGTTTTCCAAATTCCAAAAGGCGGATAAATCCACCACATCAACAGTTTGTCGCTTACGGCTAAATCATTCTTGCACCCCCGTCTTTCTAAATAAATTACGGATTAGGGATACCTCGATTTGCGAGTGCGGTCTAGATCTGGGAAACGTAGACCACATTTTTTCAATTGTCCTAAAATGCAGTTTTCTCTTTATGATGTTATACCTTCTAAAATCCTTCGTCCTGTCTCATTTAAGTGTCTCCTCTCCTTGGTTTTTTCTCCTTTTATAAGTATTTTGTGTAGATATATTAAAGTAAATAAAATTAGGTTGTAAATATGTGTAGATTTTTATATTGTTTAGTTAATACATGTTGGTAGATGTGATTTAATTTAGTTTTTCATTTGTGTATTTTTGTATTTATTTCAGATTAGTTTCAGAATAAAATTCATCATATCATTCATTTTCACCGGCCAAATTCTTCAAATTACCGAACAATTTCCTGCGTTTGATGGTCTATTTTAGTACATGACATTGGCGAAATTGTGGCGAAATTGCCGCAGAAGCCACTACCTAAGATTCAATTCAATTATATATATATAACTAGTATTATGCCCCGTGCGCGGGCCGCGAGCGGCCCGCGGTGTGTTAACTAAAAAAAAGTTCGTACAAAACATAGTTTCTACAAAAAATGCGAACCAGGGCCCTCACGCACCGCTACCAAGAGCCGCCACCACTGGGCCACGCAGTATTCGCGCGGCTGCGCCTAATTCGCCTTGCGTGTTGAAAGAAAAAACAAAAAAAAAAAAACATTATACCATCCGAAAGTATTTGGGCCTCCTACAAATATATCTTCTTTACTTTCAAATATTTATCCTGATATTTATTAAGCTTTGGCTTTTTTTATTGTTTCTAATAACTTTCAAAATTATAAACTCTATCCTTTCTACATATTTTTCGTCTTTGTATCATTTCCCTTTTCTTTCACTCGTATACGTTTATGAACATTTTATTAAATAATGCAAAAAAAACGACACTTGCTAGCGCCACGGTGGTGGAAAAATGAAACTTTTAAGATTAAAAACTATTTACGCACTAAACGCCAATGTTGGGTTATCAAACCTTCTTTGTTAGACGATTTTGAGGTTGTGTTGGTCTTTGATAAAACATATCTATTGTTGCTCCATTTATACGATATTTACTATAGTTACAGTTAGTTATAACAACAATAAACAGAAATATCAATTTTCGCGCGTTAAGCAATGCCATATTTATGTTCTGATTATTTATTCTTTAAAAAATATGCAAACAATAAGCTTTCCAAGGCCAATGCACGTATATTATAGACGAAGACGCTCAAGTTTATTGAGTTGCTCCTCAGTAAGGTCAAGGTAGCAGGCGTCAGCATAGTCGAGAATTGGAAGAAGGAGAGATTGTGCAAGCGAAACTTTGGTCCGTAATTCAAAATCTAAAGCGATAACCCCTTTTTTGTACATTAAAAACAGCTTACAGTTTCAGCTTCGAAATGGTGCTGAAAACTGGTATGAACTTCCTTGAAAGTCTCTCGCGTCGAAAAGTCTCTTTTTTTTAGTCAAACCACCGCGGGCCGCGAGCGGCCGTACAAAACAAAGTTTCTACAAAAAAATATATTGTCAGCGTTATCTGAATGCGAACCAGGGCCCTCACGCACCGCTACCAAGAGCCGCCACGACTGAGCCACGCAGTATTCGCGCGGTTGCGCCGCGGGACCGTGTTAAAAAAAAAAAAAAAACTATATACCATCCGAAAGTATTTGGGCCTCCTACAAATATATCTTCTTTACTTTCAAATATTTATACTGATATTTATAAAGCTTTGGCTTTGTTTATTGTTTCTAATAACTTTCAAAATTATAAACTCTATCCTTTCCATTATTTTTATTGTCTGTTTTTTTATTACACTTTTCCTTCACATACTTTCCTGATCCCATCATTTTCTAAAATATTTCAAATTTTGTAAGCTCAAAATACAATTTAGCGCGTTTAAGTTTCCCCACTTTTAATTGAAAAGTTCTAACATGACACTGGCAGATTGCATCAATAGCGCGATGCCAAAACAGAAGAAAAAAAATTATTTGGACCGTGCCGTGTACCGTGTCTGACTGACTCTTACTTTAAAGCTTACGAGAAACATCTCGTAAGCTTTAAAGTCAGAGTCAGTGAATGGTCAGTGAATGGGAATTCCTTACCTATTGGCATTATGGTTTGTTAACCATAATTAAGGTGAGGAATTCCCATACATAGTTATCCTTACCTATCATTTTCTCTTTTGACATGACGCTTGCAAAAATGTGGTAAACAATTGCCTATAAAAAAAATAATGTTATTGTGTTATATATTTTAAATCAAGCGACCCGCGGGGTTCGTGTTATTCGACTTAAAAAATAATATTAAAAGCTCCTACAAAATTCATCAGCATTGTGTGAATGCGACCAGGGCCCTCACACGCTGCAATCAAGTGCAATCTTTAACCCTACACTTCGAAATTGGTATTGCTTTTAGTACCGTGTCTTTTCATTTATATGTCAGAAGCGTTCGAGATTACACCGGTCACTCTCCTCTCACCTACAGACATTTCTTATAAGAGAGACTGAGACCGATGTATTACGTCCGTGTCGCTAAGTTTAATCGTTTCAACGTACCTACTACGGCTCTACTATTATTACGAGTATGCTTCGATCCGCGCATGAAAAAATACCTTAAAAAATCATAAAAAAAAAAAAAAAATATTAACCGGTGTGTTAAAAAATATCGCACCGTAATATATGATTTTTTTGAAACAAATCTGCATATTCAGTTTTTCTTAACCGACATCAGTTGAGAAGTTAGATTTAAAAAAAAAAAATGTCGGTAATTCAAAATCTAAAGCGATAACCTCCCCCTTTTCTTACATTAAAAAATAGTTTACAGTTTCAGCTTCGAAACGGTGCTGAAAACTGGTATGAACTTCCTCGAAAGTCTCTCGCGATTTGCGCGGAACCCGAACGCGGCCCGAATGTCTTAAGATTAAAAAAAAATTGTATGAAACGCGTAATATTTTTTACAGATTTGAAAGAGTACCGAAAGGCATGCAAACTTTAGTTCAAGGTCAACCCCTCTATCTCTCGCGATTTCCGAGGGAAGTAGGGGGTATAGTTTACCTTTGTATGGCGGCCATATTGAAAAATGACGGAATCAAAATTTGTTTTTCACATTCCTACTAATCATCAAGGAGGATAGTCAGATATCGATTTTCATCTGGATCGCATAACGTTTTCTTAAAGTCGATATTTCCGTATTCGCCATTTTGAAAAAATCGGTTTTGTCAATTTAACCCTTATTGCATCTTCACTTGATCCTTTGGAATGACTTTTCTAAAATATTGGTATTCGTAGCTCAAAAAAGGAAAGTGTATATTTCGATAAAAGTACCTTTGTATGGCGGCCATATTAAAGATGGCGAAAGTCAAAATTTGATTTCAGAATGTTAATAAGCATTCAATAGGACTTCCAGATATCGATTTTCATCCGGATCGGTGAAACTTTTTTTCCGCCGTTACCTAAATTTCCGCCATTTTGAAAAAAAAAATATTCCGATATATTCCCCTTGGGCTCCTTAACAATATTAGTTTGAGCTGTTTATACTAAAGTATCACGGTGTCGGCGTCATTTCCGGTCTAAATTTGTATGGCGGATTTTTTTCCCGCCATTTTGAATTTTTTTTATTTGCCCTAAAATTGTCCAAGGGTTTGCTATAACATTTTTTAAAACGCACATGATCTATCTCGTACAGTTTAGCCAGGCCGTTGATGGTCGCGATGATGGAAGATCGAAAGACCAGGATTTGAATTTTTTTAAATTCCAAACTACCATATCTATATGAATCGTAAAAAACAATGGCAAACTTTCCCATAGGTATCGAGAAACAATGTGTTGAATTTGTAAAAAAAAAATTGGCACGTGCAAGATGGCAAGCGAAGCCGATTCCCAGAACGGTAACGCGGTAAAGGTGCTGAGCCGCCGCGCTTTTGTATAGATAGATACCTATACCTACAGATCTATGCGGTTCCCGACATTGGTGTCGATTCTGTGTCGCATTCTCTAAAACTAAAGTAAACTTAAAGTATGGCGGTACTCTTCTGATAAAGGGGAAATGAAAAAGACGGAACCTGCAACCTGCGATGAAGAAGTACATACAGCCTTATTAATAAACACGAAATAGCTTTGGATTAGTTACACAATCTTTTGTCTCTTTCAATCCAGCTAAATATTCCAGTAGCAAGAAAAGGACAAAAGCTGAAGTAACTAACCCAAAACTAATACCCGTTTATTAATAAGGCTGCTATGGTCCGTTCTCCATTCATAGTTTAATCAGGCAGAAATACATAATCACCAATTTGTTGATTAATTAGGTTGATTTTAGAAATTGAAATAATTTGTATTTAAGACGAACTTAAATCAAAATGAACTGAATACGCATTGACTTACCTTGGTATTTTTGGCGTATTTAAAAAAGGGAATGATAGTTATTTACAACGATTAAACTAAATCGTACCACCTATTTACAACCTTAATTTTTTTAATAATGTGCACCTCTTCGCGTGAAGCACAGCTCGGCACGCTGACGCATGTTGTCTTTCACACGATCCAAAACGAATGAATCACTTTTAACAGTTTTAAACGCACTAATGATTTTAGTCTTTAATTCTTCCTTGTTTACATACTCTGTAGCGTACACAAATAGTTTTACCTCACCTCATAAGTAAGAATCTAATGGAGTGAGATCCGGAGAGCAAGCCGGTCACGGAACAGGCCCTCTACGACTTGTCCAGCTATATTCGAAGTTACTACTTAAGTACTCACGTCCTTGTGACTACATGTCGTTCATCACACTTTTTAAAACGTTTAAGTATGACACATTATTCAGTCTTCCTTCGATAAAATACGAAACAGTTATTTAGAACACCAATGTTTCCCACCCGCTGAATACCTACACCCTTTATCACGGATCACACACGCACGACACACGAAGGATTACACGCGTATTGTTGCGGGCGCGGAAGTAGGAAGCGGTAAACCGGATGTACACATCTGTCGGCGCTTGCGATCACACTAATTACGCAGTGGGCAGGCGCCGGTGATGCGACAGGACAGCGGGTTGACGGGACGGGGTGGCGGGGGTGCTTTTTTGTGAAATGTGGGAATGTATTCACCATACTTCACTTATTTATAGGGCAATTTGGTCAAAAATTAAGTACCTAATTTTATTAATATAATATAATATGTGTGGACATATTACATAATCATAACGACAATCGTTTACCGAGTGCTCTCCTTCAGTATCGTTCGCATCTCACCAGTCATTCTGTGTAACCAACCAATGGAGTAAGCTTTTGTGGTGCCATCAGTTTCCGAATGCAATAGGAGCGATGGTCAAGTAACGGTATAGTAAAGTCAACCTTGGCTCCGTTACAATAGAGTCGAATCGTTTCAACGTACCTACTACGGATACTATTATTAAGAGCGCGCTTCGTTCCGCGCATGAAATAATACCTTTAAAAATCGATTAAAAATAAAATTACTATTGACCGGTGTGTAAAAAAATATTGCATCGTAATATATGATTTTTTTGCAACAAATCTGCATATTTAGTTTTTCTTAACCGACATCCGTTGAGAAGTTAGTTTTTTTTTTTAAAAAAGGTCCGTAATTCAAAATCTAAAGCGATAACCCCACTTTTTTTTTACAATAAAAAATAGCTTACAGTTTCAGCTTCGAAACGGTGCTGAAAACTGCTATGAACTTCCTTGAAAGTCTCTCGCGATTCGCGCGGAAACCGAACGCGGCCCGAATTTCTTAAGATTTAAAAAAAAAAATTGTATGAAACTTGTATTTTTTTTTACAGATTTGAAAGGGTACCAAAAAGCACGCAAACTTTAGTTCGAGGTCGACCCCTCTATCTCTCGCGATTTCCGAGGGAAGTAGGGGGTATAGTGTACCTTTGTATGGCGGCCATATTGAAAAATGGCGGAATCAAAATTTTTTTTCCATATTCCTACTAATCATCGAGGGGGATAGTCGGATATCGATTTTCATCTGGATCGGATAACTTTTTCTTAAAGTTGAAATTACTGTAGCCGCCATTTTGAAAAAAATCGGTTTTGTTATATTTGCATTTTGACCCTTATTGTATCTTCACTTGATCCTCAGGAACGACTTTTCTAAAATATTGGTATTCGTGGCTCCAAAAAGGAAAGTGTACATTTCGATAAAAGTACCTTTGTATGGCGGCCATATTAAAAAATGGCGAAAGTCAAAATTTGATTTCATAATGTTGATCGGCATTCTATGGAACTTTCAGATATCGATTTTCATCCGGATCGGTGAAACTTTTTTTTCCGCCGTGACCTAAAATTCCGCCATTTTGAAAAAAAAAATAATCCGGATTCTTCTCCTTGGGCTTCCGAACAATATTAGTTTGAGCTCTTTATACTAAAGTATCACGGTTTCGGCGTCATTTCCGGTCAAAATTTGTATGGCGGATTTTTTTTTCCGCCATTTTGAATTTTTTTTATCTGCCCTAAAATCGTCTCAAGGTTTGCTATAACATTCCTTAAAACGCACGTGACCTATCTGGTACCGTTTAGCCAGGCCGTTGACGGTCGCGATGATGGAAGGTCGAAAGACCAGGATTTGAATATTTTTGAATTTCAAACTACCACGTCTATACGAACCGTAAAGAACGATCGCAAACTTTCCCATAGGTATCGAGAAACGATGCGTTGAATTTGTAAAAAAAAATTTGTATGGCGGCCACCTTTAAAAATGGCGGAATCGAAATTTTTTTTTCAAATATGGAATCTGCGGCCTCGAAAACCCTCCGATGCAAAAGATCAGTCGGATCGGACCAACTTTCAAAATGGCCGCCATCTTGAATCCGCCATCTTGGATTTTAATGACCACCGTCGGAAAGCCCCCAACGTCCTCTACGACATTCGGTCGAGCACCCCCCGCGTGACTCTTACCGTTTTCGATCTACGAGCGTTTCCATTTTGTATGGAATTTTAGTTTTTTTGTATGGGAACCCCATTTTTTTTTATTTCTCTAAAATCCTCTCAGGGTTTCCTCCAACTTTAGTTAGAAGGCGACACCAATCCGACTTTTGGTTTCCGAGATCCGTCGAGCGGTTCCATCTCGAAGACGATTTTCCGATGATGTCAGATTTTTCTCGTCGGTTCCTCGCCCTCCTCTACGCGAACCTATAGTCACTTTTTCTCCATCACCTCCCATCTCTTCAATCAATTCTCTAAGTGAGTCAGTGAGTCAACATTTAACTTTATATAATGTAAAGTCAACATTTAACTTTATATAATGTAATAAAACAACAAGTCACAGTCCAAGTCATCAAGTCGACTCATAGTCTAGTAAAGTCATACTCCTAGTAAAGTGGTGGCAACTTTACTTGAAGCTTTAACCCTACAAGGCATTCAGTACCATACACGGGACAACCACGTATATTGTTTCCACAGCTTTCTGAGATACTAGTAGCGACATCTTATGGTTTTCGAGGTATGCACTGCGAATACATCAATCATGTTGTATAAATGATTGCGTATAGATGTCACTACTGAGCCAGTCGTGGTCGGTGAATGCTGGAATTTGAACCAAAGTTGCGAGTTTGCTTTTTACGTGAATTTACAAAATTATAAAAACAGTTTTTTTTTTTTTTTTTTTTTTCTAGAATACCTTTTTTGAGCACTCTAATAATATTACAATCTAGCCATCCATGTGGCTAATAAGTAATTTACATTTAACCTAATCTCCGAAACATTTAATTATCTAAGAATGTGTCCAATAACACTTTTCTTATTGTCTCTATTAAGGCGAAGACACATTGTTCTTGTGTTCTTTTTAAGTAGGTAGCACTTACTTGCACTGCACTACATTACGTTATAGCACTAAATACACACTACACTAACTCGAATGGTTTTGTTCTTTTCAATCTTCTAACTATATCAATGTGATCGAGCAGCTGGATTGCTTCAACATTCACATGATGGTGAAGTCGGCGATGATGACTTTCTGCGTACTTCTGGATGACTTTGGTGACGACCTCTATATTAAGGTCCCGATGGAGGTCATCATTTCGTATGTACCAAGGTGCATTTACAATTTCCCTCAGTACCTTGTTCTGAAAGCGTTGAATTATGGCTACATTACTCTGTTTGGTACAACCCCACAGCTGTATTCCATAAGTCCATACTGGCATCAGGACTTGTTTATATAACAATAGTTTATTGTGCACTGACAGGTTGGAGTATCTTCCAAGCAACCAGTACATTCTCTTAAAGCGTTTGCTTAGTTCTTCTTTTTTTTTCTTGACGTGGGCTTTCCAGCGAAGCTTTGCATCAAGAGTCATACCCAAATATTTTCATATGGAATTTGGCGATTGTTGATAAAAATCGGGAAATACTGATGATGCTTGTTACTAAAATCTATATGAATTGATTTGGATTCATTAAGTTTGATCCTCCATTTTAGGGTCCATTTATGGATTTTATTGACTGCTGCTTGCACCTTTTCTGTTGCTTCTTCATGAGTATTTCCCACGGCCATTATAGCAGTATCATCAGCAAAGGTTGCCATGGTGTTATTTTCTAATTCAGTAATATCACAGGTGTATAGCAGGTACAAGACCGGACCTAAGACACTACCTTGTGGTACGCCAGCTTTTATTTCTTTAATATCGGAGAATGCATTCTCTTGTCTTATTCTAAATACTCTATTTGATATGTATGATTCCAAGATGTCAGCAAACTGTCTTGGTAACATCATTCTAAGCTTATATATAAGGCCTTCATGCCAAACTTTATCAAAAGCTTGCGCTACATCTAGAAATACAGTAGAGCACACTTTTTTATCTTCAAGAGCTTTTTCTATGATACTTGTAATTCTGTGTACCTGATCAACAGTCGAGTGGCCTTCTCTAAAGCCAAACTGATGATTTGGTATCAGGTTTAATTTATCGATGACCGGTTTCAAGCTTTTAAGCAAAAGCTTTTCCATTAGCTTTGACATAATGGGGAGCAGGGAAATCGGCCTGTATGATGTTGTTTCATGAAGCGGTTTCCCTGGTTTTGCTATCATTATGACTTCAGCTACTTTCCAGAGATCTGGTATATATTTGAACCTAAATGAAGCGTTGATGATTGTTGTTAATTTGACTAGTGCCCTTTTCGGGAGATTATGGAGTAGTTCTCCTGGTATTAAGTCATATCCAGGAGATTTCTTGGGATTTATGTTTCTTTTGATTTCTTGTATAACTTCTCTGGGTGTAACCAGTTTTATGTTGTCATTTTCGTGTAACTTCAAGTGGTCATCATTCAGAATAAAAGCTTCAATGGAGTCACTTTCATTTGTTGTGCATGTCTGGGGTATTTTCCCAAGCTGCTTGCTGGATATGCCCTATAAACATTTCTAATTCTATATCGATGTGCTCCAGTGTCTTTAGAGGCACTTTGAGGTCTATTTTACTATCTAAATCAGACTTAAAGCTATCCCAATCTGTATGCTTGTTAATTAGCGTAAGAGGTTTATCTTTATGCAGTGCATTCTTGTGAATTATTAAGTATATTGGGGAGTGGTCTGAGCCTAGTGGTCATATCACTACTCTGCTCTGTTCTTATATAGCTAGGTGACAAATTCTTGTAAATGAAAAAATCTATTAGATCAGGTATTTTAAGGGGGTCTGTTGGCCAGTATGTTGGCATTCCTGTAGATGTGACTTCACATTTCATATCTTTTACAGCACGAAGCAGTTCTTTTCCCTTGGTAGAGGAAAGTCTGGAGCCCCAATAAGTATTTTTGGCGTTGAAGTCTCCCCCTAAGACAAATCTATTACCAAGGAGTTTTAGGAAACTAACGTATTGCTCCTTTTTTATCATATGCCGTGGAGGACAGTAGATAGCCGATACTGTAATGGGATACCTTTTCGTTTTGAGATTTATTGCTACTGCTTGAATTTCTTTATGTTCGTACTTGGTTTCTTCATAGTGTTGTAAGTTTTCTTTGACAATGACAGCACTACCACCCCTTGCAGTGTTGGCCGGGTGTAGTGCATGATATATTTTATATCCCTTAAATTTAATATGGCATTGTTTGGTGAAGTGCGTTTCTGAGACTAAGCACACATCCACATTTTCAATATTTAGGACCACTTGCAACTCATTTTGATGTTTCGGTAGTCCATTTGAGTTCCAAGCCATTATCTTTAGCTGCTTGTTCATTTTTGCGTCTTAAATACAGCTGTTTTGGCGCTATTTTCAATTTTTATTAGGCGTTCTTCAAACGATGTCATAAACTTCAAAATTTCATCTAGCTTTTTATCGCTAGTTGCTTGAGGGATGGGGTGTATTTTTTCAGTACCTCTGGCAGCTGCTTGGGCGTAAGAGATGCCTTTAGATGTGCTATGTATTGTTTTCAGCTTTAGTTTATTGATGTTAGAACCATCTTGTTTCATAGGTATACTGCGGTGCGGTACTACCGTAGGTGTTTTTGAGTTCTTGTTTCGTAGCGATTGAATTTCTTTGGCTATTACACAGCCTCTGTAGTTGGCAGGATGTGGAGCACCACAGTGCACGCATTTAGGCTTTTCCTAAGGTGGTTTTTTACAATCCTTTGTTAAGTGTTTACCAGTACCTTTAACACATCTTGGTTCTTTCGAGCAATACTTTTGCGTATGTCCATACGCCTGACATCTCTTGCATTGAGGGACGAGTTTGGTGGTTTTCAGTGACTGAATTTCCACCTGATACCCTAGGATGGTTTTAATGCTGAAGATTTTGTTGATTTCTTCATCATTTTCAAAGGTCAACATGAATATATTGAGTGGCTCTTTCGTTTTCCAACTCAGTTTGTTGATAGCATCTATGATTTTATATCCTTTGTTTTTTAAATCTTCCACGATTCTCTCTGATTTGCATGTGAAATGCAGTTTTTTGACAATAACTCGTACTGGCCTCTTTTGTTTGTTCTCAAAAGAATACCAATTGCAGCTTTTTTCGGTCAAGGCTTTTGTTATTTCTCTATACGACTCTTCGTTTGTAGTGTTGATTTTTACCGTATCTCCATTCATCATTTTAATAACAAATGTGTCAGCTGACAGATTTTTTCGGACTAAGAAGTCGAAAAAGTTTTGATAATCCGTTATACCATCGACAATAATAGGAGGAGGCAGATGGATTTTTTTTTGCTTCTCCTTGTTGGCTTTGTCCTCTATTGTCGTTTCATCTTGAGTGGGCGAGGTGTTCAATTTCCTTTTTTTCCTTGTTTTTGTCCGGATCCACTCAGTTTCTCTTGCCAGATCTTCTTCATCTGTACTATATTGAGCACGAGAAGAAGTATCCATAGCAGGCGTTGTTGGTTTTTCAGTGTTTTTCTTAGTAAAACATTCAAGCTGTTGCTTCAGAATTTCTATTTGACTTTTTAGGTCCTTCACGAGACCCTCCAACATTTGCCTAGCTTCCTTTTCTTCGCAGAAACGCTTGAATAGCAGATGCTCAGTCTCTGTTGTTTATCTTATTGAATCTGTTTTCTTTTGGTTATCCATTGCTGCGGCAAGTGTAACGTCGCCTTAACAATAAATTATTATAATTCACCGTCAGACATTAGCCTTGCGCAATAACTGGGTAATCGCGCCGCCGGCCGAGTCGGCTTTGTTGTGATACGTAAGCACTTTGCACTGTAGGTGCACGCGGTCGCGGGGCACACTACTGTTCTCAGCGGAAATAGAACGATCACTGTGACGACTACGTTGTTTAATGTTACGATTTTGACCCTGAAAAAAATATTGTGTATAGTACGAAAGTGTCTTTTTTGCAGAGGTAAGTTCATTTTTCTAGTACTGCAGTTTATCTATTGATAAATCATATTTTTACCCACGTTCCACATGCGGTACGTTGAGCCTTTGCCTTCCTTTTTATGAATACGTACTAACGACAAGTGTACTTACTGTTATGTACTTTTATTTGTAGATTATGACGAGAAGACAACTGCGTGACGAGGATATAGAAGGATTGTTAGATATACCTTCAGAGAGTGAAGATGGCGAAGAGTTCTCTGAAGCTGAAAGTGATAGAGTAATGGAAAGAATCGCCGAATCTGAATCGCCGCGGCTACGTCATTCTTCATCTCCTGATGTTTTTGCTACCAGAACTAGAAGCACTGGACCACCAGCCACCAGCACCCCTGTCATCAAAAGGAAGAAAAGAAAGTTCATTTGGAAAAAAAAGCTTTTTTATCTACAAATCCTCAGTTTACTGGAAACACAAACTTACCGCCATCGATTGTGGAATTAGAAACTCCCCTTCAATATTTTTTATGTTTTTTTTTTGATGACGAACTACTGGGGCATATTGTGGAAGAAATGCTAAAATTTAGCATTCAAAAAGATTCTTCAAAACCATTCAAAATTACAGTTGTTGAATTGAAAAAGTTTTTAGGTGTCTGTTTGATTATGAGCTTGGCGCCATTGCCAAATATTCGTATGTATTGGGCACCTGAATTAGGTATTCCTCTGATTATGGAGACAATGCCACTAAATCCTTTTCTTCTGCATTTCAACGATAATACCACGCAACCGCTGTCAAGTACTCCGGGATTTGACCGTTTACACAAAATCAGGCCAGTATTGGAAAATTGAAAAAAAAAAATTTCAAAGTTTCCCTAAAAGAGAGGCACTGTCTGTTGACGAGCAAATGTGCGCGACAAAAGCTTCAAATATTTTATCATCTGCTTGATATTATTGTCATAAATAGCTGGTTGCTTTATAGAGAGTAGAGTTGGAGAACAAAAGCAAACGCCAACCCCAATGAAACTGAAGGATTTCAAATTTGACTTAGGAAAAAGTCTGTGCATGTGTGGTCCATCGGTAAACAAAAAAAGAGGCAGACCGTCAAGTTTGCCAGATGAAATAGAAATGAAGAAAAAGAAGCCGAATACGGCAGTACTACCTCCTCGTGAAGTCAGACGTGACGGATTTGACCATTTTCCTATTTGGGGTCAAAAAAGACAACGCTGTAAATACCCCGGTTGCAAAGGAAAAACATTTATTTCGTGTGAAAAATGTCGAGTTGAACACTGCCTCAATAAAGATAATAATTATTTTCGAAATTTTCACAATTAGAATTTATTGCTCCGATTTTTACATGATATGTTCTAGTTTGTGACCAACAAAGGATAGTTATGGCTCGGTGTACCACATGTGGAACTGAAATAAAAAAATGATTTTCCGTTAAACTATTTGCTTTTGATTTTTTTTACTAATTTTCCCTAAGTATTTACTACTAACTACATCACATATAATTTAATTAGCGAGAAAATAAAAATTGAGCCTTGTAGGGTTAAAAATAAACATTTCATCATCATATATACCACTTTCCCACTCTCATGCTTGTAATCCAGCACTTAACGAATAAAATACCACCAATCTTGTGCACTAACATTGAAAATAACAGAAGTTTTGTAAAATAATACAATGTGGTGATGCGATCTTTTTTGTTTTCCTGCCAATACTCCCGGAGTATTTTTTTTTTGTTTGGTTTTGGCTTCACACTTTTGTGTATTTAGCCAGTGTCAAGTAATTGATATATCTCAAGTTAATTAATATCATATAGTGTGTCAAGTCAAGTCACAGTCCAAGTCATCAAGTTAAGTCATAGTCTAGTCTAGTCAAGTAATACTCCTAGTAAAGTGGTGACAACTTTACTTGAAGCTTCTATGCAGTTTTGGAAACAACACGAAAAGAAACGTTTTACCATCATTATACCATTTTCCCACACTCACGCCTGTAATCCAGCACTTAACGAATAGAATGCCACCAATTTTATGCACTAACACTGAAAATAACACAAGTTTTGGAAAATAATACAATGCGGTGACGGAATCTTTTTCGCTTTCCCGCCAAAACTCATTTTTATTATTATTAATTTATTTTTTGACCTCTAGGGCTACCAGATGATCATGTGAATTTCCCACAAACTTTTTTAATAACCTCTAAAATAGTTTTTATTTTAGAGAAGAAATATTCATGGACGTCAGTAAAAGCATATGAAGACGTCCACGGCTGAATATTATAGGTCTATCCTACATAGCACCAGCTTTGAGCGGCTTTTTGCATACTGCACCGAACGAAGGCATAAGAATAACATACAGTGAAGTAAAAATATTCTTTTAGCTTTTACTAGTTGCGCCCCGCGGTTTCACTCGCGGATAAAAAGTATTTTAATTATTTGCTCATCCCGCGGGAAAATTTCACTTTTCTGGGATAAAATGTAGCCTATATAATATGTTAATCCAGTGTATAAGCTATCTAGGTGCCGAATTTCATCCAAATCCATTCAGCCATTTGAGCGTGAAGAAGTAACAATCATGCACACATACATACAAACACAGAAACAAACTCTCGCCTTTATAATATTAGTGTGATAGTGTGATTCAAGTTTAATCTAGATTCAACTATCATTATTTCATTAAACTATCAGAATTCAATATTGTCGATACTCACTACAGATTGTATCGTAAATCTATAGTACTAATACTATTCAAGCACTAATGCTGAATACGAGGAGTAATTAAGTAAAAGTATTTATCGCCTTAGAAAGTAGAACCCAAACAAGAACCGCTCCAGAAAAGTATGCTACAAGTCTTAGGAAGCAGCATTGTTTATACTACGTGCCAAGAATGAGTTTCTTTCAGATACCATCAAGATATTCTCTGAACCAACTCCGCAGCAGCAAACATATATGAAAAAGGTAAAGGAGGAACAAGCACGTAGAATTGATTCTGGTGAAAAAGATCTATCTAAATATATATAACTCAAAGGTGACTGACTGACTGACATAGTGATCTATTAACGCACAGCCCAAACCACTAGACGGATCGGGCTGAAATTTGGCATGCAGGTAGATGTTATGACGTAGGCATCCGCTAAGAAAAGATTTTTCGAAATTCCACCCTTAAGAGGGTGAAATGGGTGGTTGAATTATTGTCTCATTGGCCACGCCACGGGCGAAGCTGCGGGCAGAAGCTCGTTATATATATATAAAAGGTGTGCCTAAAGTCACAAAAATACTGCCAAAAATCAAATCATTGTTCACAGAGACATGGATAAAGTCTGAAGCCAGAAAATTGCAGATTACCGAATTGTTGGAAATCCTAAGTGGTTTTAGTTTTAAAAAAGTAACCTTACAATCAACATAAAAATATTTATTAAGATTTACTAAGAACCGACAATAATTAACCGCGTGATTTTATATAACGTCCGTCGCCTCTGAGCGCTGCCCGAAAAAAGTGAGCCCGAGCCTTCTCCGTCGCTCGTATATATACTACGCCGCTTGCATCAGCTCCCGAAGTGAAGTATTTTGTAACACGGCCGTTCCTGCTTGCGTGTTGTCCTCAACAGCTGCTTCATCTTCAAGCGGCACATTGTCGTCGACCTCGGCCGTTGTGTCTTCTTCTATAACACAACAAAACATGATTTTAGGACCCGATGTACAGGCATAACGTTGGTAACTGAAACCATTTCAAAATTAAAATGAAGCTGTTGCTCAATTCAAAGAAATTTCAATTTAGAGAAATTCAACAGGTACTTGTAATAAACATTGAAAACGGAGACTGCAAAACAACTGTGTTAGAAGCACAAGCGTGCACTCAAGTACAACCAACACAGGTCTCGCATACTAATTTTATGAAAATTTGTAAGAAAAAGTAAGGTTCCAACCGCATGTAAGAAAGTACTTTGGTACTTTAGCATAGAAAATAAAGAAAAATAAATGTATTGCAAATTTCAGAATTCCGGACTTCTAAACTTCGCCACACATTGTAATAGAAAACGGCAACTGTATGGGATAACATTCATAAACCACATCATACATTGCAAAAACGGCAACTGTATGATGTAATACTCACAAATCACGTCATAAATAGCATAAACGGCAACTGTATGACATGGCACTCACAAACCACGTCATACATTGCAAAAACGGCAACTGTATGATATGATACTCACAAAACACGTCGTACATTGAAAACACGGCAACTGTATGATATGATACTCACAAAACATGTCGTACATTGAAAACACGGCAACTGTATGATATGATACTCACAAAACACGTCGTACATTGAAAACACGGCAACTGTATGACGTGACACTCACAAATCACGTCACACATTGCAAAAAACGGCAACTGTATGATATGGCACTCACAAACCACGTCTTACATTGCAAAAACGGCAACTGTACGATATGGCACTCACAAACCACGTCATACATTGCAAAAACGGCAACTGTACGATATGGCACTCACAAACCACGTCATACATTGCAAAAAACGGCAACTATGTGGAGAGAATAATCTCGTCACATATTGCAAAAGGCAACTGCATGAAGAGGCATAGGCCACCTCACACATTGCAAATAGAGAGAAGGCAACTGTGCGAAATGATCACACATTGCAAACGACGCCACACAAAGTGCAGTCATCGCTGAGTCACATTGGTGAGACAGATATCCGCAGTGGAGAACGCAGAACAAGCCTCCAGCGTCCATTCGCCCCGCCAAAACACCATGTGATCGGCGGCCGCTTGCGTTGTCTTGCCTTAAGACCCGCCGCGAAGTTTCGAGCTACAGCGGTGGGTGGCAGCACATGCAGGACCTTGTAGGGCCCCAGCATGCCAGAGTCCAGCTTTTCCGTAGATTGTGACGACCTGTTCACGAACACAAAATCGCCAACGGTGAAGGTTCGTGACTGCTAACTACCCTTGTTGACATAAGCGTCTTGGAGTTGCTGGTCAGCGTCTGGTAGTGTGGACGCAGTATTATTCATCACCGCATCTTAACGGTACCATTGCGAGTTCTGTTTTGAATGAATAACCGGGGATGTACCGTCTAAAGTAACAAAAACTAACTTAGTAGCATTAAAAATGTCTAACCTCTTTAGACATTGCTTGGCACTTACGTGTTAACAGAAGCTTCTACCTTGTGCTCGCTCGGTCTCACCTGACCATTAGTAATCATTTGACCTTAATAATCTATTTCAGTTGTAAAAAATTCAACGTTGATGGAAAATTCTGCCTCACTCTTTAGAATCACTATACTCGCGTTTTCGCTTGTTTTGTTGAACATAACCTTTGCGAAAAACACCACGAGCTCGAACGGGTGTAATTTGATGAGGTTTCACATAAATGGACAGAAAATTCGCTAAATTCATAGCAGTTGCGCGTAACTATCGCCACAATGAACTCATCACTCAAATCGTTAACAATGCGTAACGCAACAACAAACGTCTAGCGTATTCTGCATACGTGGGGTAGTTATCAGAATCAGTTTTCATAACATCAAATAAAATGTTCGCGATATTTACTCGTATAGGGCACAATGCCTTAAATTCACACTTGAAATTTGGCCAACTACGATCATTACTAACCCAATCGTATAGCCACGACCTCGCGTCACCTTTTAGACAATTACCTATACGTGCTAAACACTCACTGTCGTCCCATCTATTTATTTGCGCACATGATCAATATGACCACACAAGGAATCAAAATCATGCAAAGACGTTCGACATAAACACATGGTTCGATCTTACCGGCATGGCATCATAGCATTAATGAGCTTTTCGGTTACTTCACATATAACCATATCCGCGGTGGGCGGAGGCGTGCTTGAACATGGCACGGACAGGTCCAGACTTGCAGGGTACGACTCGGCGCTCGACGGCGCGGCGCAGTCAGCGGGCAGACGGCTCGCACGACGCGGCTGGCGTGCCGAAGCACCGGTGCAGGCGCCGACATGGCGCGCGATGTACTCGCAACAATACTTGCACTGCGTGTCCTGGAATCTTCCAAAACACCTAAGCGGCTTATGAAAGTTTGAAGCTAGGCTTCTAAACCAGGAATAGACGTTCGATCTCATTCGTTCGATCGACTTTTACGTTTACTAGTCTCAGCCGTAGCTACCAAAAATTTAAGCGGAAATTCTTTAAAATCACAACAGCAAAATCAAAACAATATTTGAAATCAGAATAACCAAGTCAGAATTGAGTTAGATCCCACTTCTGATGTTGGAAATCCTAAGTGGTTTTAGTTTTAAAAAAGTAACCTTACAATCAACATAAAAATATTTATTAAGATTTACTAAGAACCGACAATAATTAACCGCGTGATTTTATATAACGTCCGTCGCCTCTGAGCGCTGCCCGAAAAAAGTGAGCCCGAGCCTTCTCCGTCGCTCGTATATATACTACGCCGCTTGCATCAGCTCCCGAAGTGAAGTATTTTGTAACAGAATATTATCGTTATCCATATAATATTAAAACACTATTTAGTTGAAAAACTCTGCAAACGAACGGCCACACGAAAACAATCTAAAACCATGTCTACATTTCGCACCTTTAAAAATAAAATGAATCAACTCAACATTCATGATTGTTGGGAAATCACGTTTAAAGTTTCACAAGTCTACCGCTGACTATGTTTCAGCGAATATTTCGATTTTTGGAGCACTTTAAAAAGTAAAATGTCTTTAAAGTTTTGTCAAAATGATGGTGGGACATAAATGGACTTCAAAATAATTAGAATTATTAATATTTACTAAAATATTGATGTATGAAATAAAAATTAAACATTTTTGTGATGCAAATCTATTTTTGATTAAAAATTTCGTAAACACAATACTTATTAGTACAGTCTTTATGTAAAAAAATATTGCAACAAATGCATCACTAGTATTTAATGCATTTTGTTAGTAAAAACATAGTATGAAACAAGGTGTTTTAATATATAATGCTGTTTACCATTAAATGAAATATTTAGAAAAAAAAAGAAAAATTGATAAAATGTTTTATTTTGAATTATTCCACTCAAGCACACGTCTCAGTTTGATCACTGCTGGAGCATTTCTAATTGGTTCGTTTTGTGATTTCGGAAGGGATCGACGAGTCAATCAAAAAGAGACGAACGTTCCTTTATCTCGCTCGTATAGCCGTGAATGCAGCGGCTGTTAAACTGTACCTATTCTTTAGGAGCATAGAAATCGTTTTACTACAAAATCGGCGAATCCCAATTTTTTGACTTGATTCACTTTATTATTAAAGGTGCGATTTAAGAAACTATTAAAATATCACATCACGAAAATACAATATTGTTCTATTCCGCTCAACAACGCTGCATGTGCATGCCACTTCCAAATGCGCTTTTTTTTTTGAGGGGGGGAAATGCCCTTGCACTTCCCTGCCACCACGGGGGTGGGGGTAGGGGAGGGGGTATGTGGGACTCGAACCCACTAAAACCCCCCCGTGAGCCCTCGTCCGCCGTACCGGGGCGAGAAGGGGTCGCGACTGCAGTCCAGCTAACTCGCCCCCGTATTCTTTGTAACCTGCATCAAGGCAAAGTCCAAATGCGCGGTAACACAAACACCACCGCACGGTCCAGGCTGAGACGCCAAGCGAACGAGCGGATATTTAAATCTAGAACTACCCGCAATATTTTAGTATGTTGTATGTGTATAAGTAAACTAAGTTTAATAGTTTAAATAAATGAAAATAATGTTAGTACGCTAAGCCCTAATGTACTGGTTTATTACTTATTCAAGAACCAATTATAAGTTTAAAAAATATAACTAAAACAAATTTAATAACTAAACATTGAAAATGAAAATGGATCGCATCTTTTCCTATACACTTTCCGCTGACGCGAATGATTTTCAATGGTCTCAATTGCAGCAACGCTGTTTAGACTCTGCAGAGCCTGCATGGTATCTCACAACAATTTTATTCACAAATTAGATTCAACAATTCACAATATGAACCACCAATTTTATTATTTTAGGCAAAGTCAACCTGTTTGTCAATACTCAAAACGTCAAAAGTTTTCAAAACAGCTGATCGAAGTTCGGCCATGTTATTTCACTAACGGAGGTTTATCGAAGGCTTAAAGTAGGGTCTTGGGTTCACTAATTTATGGAGACTTTATGGAACAGTTATCAAACGTTTTAGCGCTATCGAGAGTTTATGAATAACACTTTTCGGAAATCTTACTATTACAAGCTTATAAAGCCTCGATAACTCTTTATGAAAAAGACCGTATATATTTAGCTGTAATGTTAAATAATTATGTAAATATGTAATGCTAAGTAATTTTGTTTTTATTATGTTAGTGAAGTAATTTTTAATGACAAATAAATATTTTTAACCAGATGTGACTACATTTAATACTAAGATAATAAAAACAAAAACACAACTGCGTGCAAAGTATTAGGCAAATATTGCGCGTAGCCGAATGTATGTAGATAAGTGTACCAAGTAACTACGTCAACCAAAATTAGTTACTTAATACATAGATTATTTATTACACAACTCAAGCCAAAACCAATACCCAAATCTTTGTTATTCTTCGAAGAGATACGTCGCCGTTTCAGGAGTGACGGGTGATTTTATATCATGAATACTGCTGAAAAAGGTACCTACTAAGTACGTTTTTATCTTAAAATTTAAGTAGCTACTTACTTGCTTACAACCTACTTAAATTAATATCAAGAGATTTCTGGCTTTGGGCATTGTAATAAGTAACACGTTAATGGCTAGGTACTTACTTCGTAACTTAGGGGTTCACGAATGCTATAACTATTTTAAGCATTAACTTGTAATTTGTTTAGATTTTTTTAATTTTAAGTAATGCAATGACGAGCTAGTCGTTCACCTGATGTTAACATTTGTGAGAATAGGTCATATAGTATCATTTGCTCAGTATTTTGAATAGCTACAGTGTTCTTTAAACCGGATCGCAGTAGTGCGCGAGCACTACTACTTGGCGGCAGAATAACTGGCATACCACCGCATAAACGAATTTTGCAGTCACTCTCGATTCGAAGACTCCAAACGTTGTAGTTTTCGGGAAATATGGACGCCGGTAAAGCATTACACTAAGTAGCTTTGCTTAGTTTGGGGCTATTGGTGTTGTGATGAAATGTCCACAAATAATTTTTTATTATTTAAATAGCAGGTTTATAATGCGTCGACAATCGTTCAAACCAAAAATTAAATACTTACCTGTACTGTACTTGCCTAAATTTACGTAATCTAGTTTATATCAAAAAACAAAGTTGTATTTAGCATAGATAAACGATGCCCGTTAAAGTCATGGACAAACCCGGCATTTTAGCAATGGATACTCAGAAAAAAGAATGAAATTAAAGTCATTCCATTTAAAGTAAAGACGTGGACATCACTCGTGCTCGTGACTCGTCAAGAAAATATCCTTTAAGGCCCTGTCATAGTAACTTTTTTTTTCCGGGGTCTCTACAACTCTCTGTCCATATCAAGTAAATTATAATAAATATTATCCGGCCATTCCTTTAGAAATTCATTCTATTTTTTTTTAACGCCCAACGATCACATACTATCCTGTATGTGGGACATTTTATAAATAAAACTAGCACATTGAAATGGAAACGTGTAATGGCGGCCAATCAAAGACAACTCAAAACACAGAGATGTCACTTATAAAACCACAAAGTTTCTACATATATCACATCCCTCCACAACTAAACTAAAACAACTTCTAAAATAATCTTAGGACTTATAATTAACATTATTTCTAGTCGTCCTGATAGGATACCGGCGTACAAATTCTGGCTGAGGACTTTGCATCTTTTTCTTGACATCGTTTGCCGCTGTACTGGATGAAACGACTAAGAAAAATACTCCACCCTTGTGAGCGATGGTCGAAAGTGAGGTTGCCACCAAACATCATTGTACCGCCCATTTCTTTTTCTTGAAATACAATTATTACAAATGTTGCGACTATTCAGCAACAGCAGCACAAGGAAAAATAGTGCTGCACATTTTCCACTTCAAGTCTTAATGTTGCGGCAAATTTCAACAACATATAGATACATTAAAAACTGCGTTACACGCGTGAATTGACTACTCGTCGCCAAATTATCCTGTATGTAGGATATTTTTTTGTTGATTTTGCGACCATACCGCGGCTTAGCCATTTTAAAAAATGGCACCGTTTGGCACCGCACAGGTTTGGCCGCGCCGGCAAAGTAGATATAAACTTCGCTTACTATCAGTATTACGTAATATCATTATTGCCCTTGTACCTCTTATTTTGCCATAATATAAACTTGAACTCGTCTTATCGACTTTACGTTTATACTTTACGTTGTATACTGTAGTTTATAAAATAGTATAAAATGTTATGCTCACATTTTAATATTACTAACTGATGTAATTATTGTCACTTATCTGTCTTTTGTCACAAAGTCTGTAACCTGCCTAAGAGTTGTTTATTCACATTTCATGTTTGTAGCTAACTATTGGTAATCTGTTAATTGCTTTGTTTGTTACCTATACCTGTTAGTTTTATATTTTCATGTAATGCTGTTGATTACCTTAAGAATAATAAAATAAAATAAAAATAAACATATTACTGGGGAATAAATTAGAGGTTAGAAATTATTTATTATTATTTCCTTACGTAACATATAGGTACAGATAAAGACAAAATTATTAGATTACCTAAACTGAATGCTAGGCACAGGTTTATAGGTATACTAAGTATTAATGCCCCGTTTGTACTAAAGTTTGACGGCTAAGTTTGTACTTGTCCCATTATGACACCTAATGCAGATGGTTATATCACAGAGGAATAAGTTCGAACTTAAAAACTGTCTAACTTTAGTACAGACGGACATCAGTGCCATAATTTTGATTATACCATCTACTGTCTCTGTTTTAAACATCTGCTTCCTAAGGCGTAGGTGCTTAAAACCTTTTAAAAATCTATGAATCTATTATTAGGCAGACACGTCATACATATAATTATGTACCTGCATATAGAGAACGTGTTACCACAAATACATAAATAAGGCTTTGATTAGACAGACGTCCAACGTGTGTTTAACAAGATCTACAAAATAGCAGCTTAAAACTAGTTTAAGGCTTGTTTAAATCTTTTGCGGTTAAACCGAAGGTTTTCTATGTCTACTTATTACTTACCTAACATAATTTCTTTACTGGCAGATACGAAACGGCACGTACTTATATCACCAAGGCGTCTCACCAGTGAGCGACAGAAAGACATGTCGCAGGGTCTCACCAGTGAGTGCCAGAACGGTGTATTGCAAGGACTCACCAGTGAGCGAAAGAACGGCGTATCGCAACGTGTCGCCAGTGAGCGACGAAACGGTGTATCGCAGGGCTCACTAGTGAGCGGCAGAACAACATGTGGCAGGGTCTCACCAGTGAGCGACAGAACGGCGTATCGCAGGGTCTCATCAGTGAGCGACAGAACGGCGTATCGCAGAGTCTCATCAGTGAGCGGCAGAATGGCGTGTGCCAGGGTCTGACCAGTGAGCGAAAGCACGGTGTATCGCAACGTCTCACCAGTGAGCAACAGAAAGACGTGTCGCAGGGTCTGAGCAATGAGCGACGGAACGGTGTATCGCAACGCCGCACCAGTGAGCGACAGAAAGACGTGTCGCTGGGTTTCACCAGTGAGCGACAGAACGACGTTTCGCAGAGTTTCATCAGTGAGCGACAGCACGGTGTATCGCAACGTCTCACCAGTGAGCAACAGAAAGACGTGTCACAGGGTCTGAGCAATGAGCGACGGAACGGTGTATCGCAACGCCGCACCAGTGAGCGACAGAAAGACGTGTCGCTGGGTTTCACCAGTGAGCGACAGAACGACGTTTCGCAGAGTTTCATCAGTGAGCGACAGAAAGATGTGTCGCAAGGTCTCACCAGTAAACGTCAGGACAGCGTGTTAGGTCTCAGCAGTGAGCCACAAAATAGCTTGTCACAGGGTGCCATCAACGAGCGACAGAACGACACATCCTCTATGTCGCCATTGCCTGCGCCGCGCCTACGTCTGTTCCCAACACCAGCGCCGAGGACAGGTAAATAGACTTTCTATTTATTCAACACTCACAATGATAAAATATAACAAATTAAAAAACTAAATATAAATCTCGTTAAGAATATATAATAAGAGAAGTAAAAGAGAAATGGAAGAGTAGATATCGCATGGAAGGATATCACATCGAGTGTCGAAAAGGGCTAACTTTTCATGCCGGTGTACTCAACACTTGGCGCTGGTTTTCAGTTAGGTAAGCCCTTTGGTTGACTGGTAAGTTGTAAGGTAATAATAAAATAAATATTAAAGTATACACAATACACATACAAATGAAATATAATACATAATTTAACACTAGAAAGAGTAAGATAAACTACAAATGATTAGGTATGAGATTAATAAAATAAATCATAAATGACTATTATTTAACTGATATTAAGGAAAAAAATAATGATGGCAATGAATAGAAGAAATACATATAGATAAGTAAACTAAAGTATATATTTTATTATATAAAAGACCTGTCTATATTGACATCAGCATTGCTGTTTCTGTAATAAGGCATCCTACCCAACGATTAAGTACCTAGTTTTTTTAACTATCTTAAAATGTTTCAGTGGGCAGCCTTACATATACGAACGTAATTGGCTGGGACCTTAAAAAAAGTAAGTGCCTTTAGTCATAATTTTTAAGTTATTATTTCAGAAACAACCAAGTTTAGGCACTTTCTTAAGTGAATCTTAAACTTTGACAAGCTAGCAGTAATAAGTTCCTTCCACACGCACGCATGCACGTACTTACTCACTCACTCATTCACTTACACACATACACACACACACCCACACACGCACGCGCACACACACACACATACACACACGCACGCACGCACGCACATACACACACACCCTCTCTCTCACGCATGGTACAGTTGAGGGCATTGTAAAATCGGCCATACAGTAACTATAATACGCATACTGTGCGGCCATCCGCGCTAACTCCCAAGAGTTCAAAGTTTTGCGCGAGCTCCATGAGCTCCAGAAGTTGAACTGATAGCCAAATTGAACTGCCCTGCTTTCCTGTGCTAAGTCATGCTAAAAATCAGGACAGTTCAATGTCTGCACTCTTCATCAACTTATGATATGCTTCCAGGACTCGGAAATAGGTTCTTATACCCTTTTTCACCCCTGCCTATAATGTTTCAGAAACACAACCAAACAACGAAAAAGCATACTATCTCAACTCAATTACAAAGCGCCTTGATGATCCTCTCAAAGGTAATAAGTTACACCTACTATATTTGATTACATTCATATACCTATTTACGGAATTATCTATTTTTCAGAGACACGACATTTAGTAGAAGCCGAAAAGTCGCGTGACTTTACACGCAAGCTCAAAAAGATGCATGGCGATGCCAACGTGGGTCCAAAGTGCCTTGACAAGCCTACCAAAGGTACTAGTGATACCTATGGCTATACTTGGTTCTTATACACGATATTCTATTTGATTAAGGTCGAATTTCACTCCTGTTAATTCAGAATCACAACTAGAAGACGAAATGCAACGTGACTTCAAACAGCATGGAAGCGGCGCGATTAAGAGCCCTGAAAAAGCACGCAAAGGTTTTCTTTATTATTACTCGAATGAAGTAACGGCCTGATTTGTTCACGTGTGTGTCACTAGCTCAGTCCCAGTCTTGCACGCTGATGCTTGGCGGCAGAAAGCGTTTTTTTTTATGTTAGTGAATGATGTGACGAGTTAGTCGTTCGCCTGATGATAAGCGACACGGCCGCCCATAACAGAACTACTGAACTAGAATAACTGGCAAAGCGGTGGTACCTACGCCTACCTAGACGAACTTTGCAGAAAAGTTCTACCACCTAAGAAGTAAAGTGGAGTGGGCAAAGTCTAAAGAAAACTCCCATCACTTAGTAAATTGTAATATTTCAAGTGAACGAATAACACGTCACGCCATTCTTTTTGTTTTAAAAAATATTTATAAGATAGGTTTTCTTTGAACGGGCTAATGCTGTTGGTCTTTACCGACCTTTACAGCGTCACCGGGCTGGAAGGTAGGCGCTTATGGCGCCAAGCCGTCAAAAGTGGGAGGCAACTTGCTCAAGGGCATCCCTGGGGTGGCGATCGAGAAGACTACGTCCACTGAAAGTGGCAATTGTTCTAGCTAACCTACGGGGGTGCGTCGACCTCGCCGGCAGAGATTTAAAATATAGGTACTTACCGGGTAGTAATAACACTACTCCTATGCCTCCAGAGTCCAAAAAGCTGAGACCGCGAAAGTTGAAGAAATCTGACATTGGCCTTCCACAAGATTTCAGACACATTCCGTGGACTATATCAATTAATTTTGATAGTATGACCTTAGTAGCACCGAATACATAGAATAAGTAGTACTATGTAGTTTCAGGTTTCAGGTATCGGCGGTATAGTTCCCGTCACGTAAAGGCGGTGTGGCGGCGTTCTTACGCCTGGGTTCGAATATAATGATTTATATTGCCACAAAAGAGGAATGTAACTACTGATCTTATCGTATCTGCATTTCCTTACAATATCTTAGGTTGTTCGAGATAATTAACGGTGTTATATGGAATACATGGTGTACATAGTAATATAAAATGCACATTAAATAAAGATTCTAGTATGTGAGTTGATTTAAATGGCCGGGCCCAAGGGGCCCGGGAGAATGCAACCTCCTCCCCACCATTCTCAATCCTTACCCAGCCTGATTCTTTTCTTACAACATTCTTAGATATTTACGGTGATATATCGTCTCACATATTAGAGAAATATAAAGGAACGAACTCACCGAGTTTTTATCCTGCGTCCAGCGATGCCAGCAGTTCTCTGCATCACCAGACTTCACCATCCTTAGGCACGTGCTGTCCTCGTCAGCACGAACCGTCTTACCTGACTTCTAATCTACAAGTGTCCATCCCTACCCACATCGCCTATAGACTAGGGAAAAAACACTTGACTATACCTTCATTCCTATTACGTTTTAGTGTTGCTAGTGCACAATTACGATTGCTTGCTAAACGGGTCATTTATTCTTACCTAAACATATGGAATCGCGTAACTCCGCGACACTCCCGCCGGCCAAAGAAGTTACAGTAGAGCGACCAAGTGGCGAGTCCACTCGGCGATCTTCTCTCTTGCCCTTATTGCGGCACCTCGTCTACCACGATCCTCCTCTGGTCGTGCGTAGTCCTCCGAAGTGGCAACTTCCTCATCATTTCCCATCGAGTTTTGTACTTGTCCTTCCTTTTCTACGGTTTCTATCCGTGGTATTTCTGATATCTCAAAAGATTGTTCTGGCATCTTAGGAGGTTGTTCTGATATCTCGAGATGCTGTTCTAGCATCTCAGATAGCTGTTCTGGCATGTTCTCAGGCAATTGTGTCTCAGTCAATATTTCTGTTTCTGTGACATTCCTACTAATACAGGGAATATCATCAGCATCACGCAGCGGCTCGTTCTCCCAAGCCACAGGTTGATCCTTTTCAATTTCTAACGGATATAAATGTCCTATAGACCGAGTAAATAGATTGTCTCCGATCTTGACCTTTGCCACTCTGCATTGTCCATCAGAGCCTTTGATCAATTCTACAACTTTACCAATTTTCCAATTACTTCTATTCTTTGAGTCGCCTTTGACTTGAACTATGTCACCAATGCAAGGTGATCGCGAAGAAGTAATTCGAGGTTGTTTGTGCGAATGATGGTATCTTTCTCTTAGACTTTGTAGATATTGGTTGACAAACATTCTTTTGAATTCTTCTAAAATGGTCTGACCTCTTTTCCATCCTTCAACCAGGTTTCTTCTTGTAGCTGTCACATCTTGCTCGAGATCCTTGTCTGTCATATCAGTTACTAGGCATTTCCCTAAGGAGAGAAAATCTGATGGCCTCAGTATAGTTTCTAATTCCGAACCAACATTGGTTAAAGGACGGGTGTTGATAACAGCTTCAACTTCTTTGACAACTGTCACCAACTGACTGTCCTTGAGCATATGTTTTTCCAGTGTTCTTTTGAGACAATTTTTGACAAGCGCAACCAGCCGCTCATAGAAGCCACCGTGCCACGGTGCAAGTTGAGGTATGAATCGCCATATAATCTTATTCTCTATACAGTAAGAATTAGATAACACTTCAGATGTTAATTTAAATTGTGTACCATTATCTGACACAATAGCTTGTGGTACTCCTCTGCACGATATGAATCGTCTAAGTGCTAATAAGCATTCTTCAGCAGTCAGGTCCTGTACAACTTCTAAATGTACTGCTCTCACTGCTAAACATGTATACAAACATATCCATCGTTTGTCCTTATCGGTACCATTACTTACAAAGATTGGACCGAGGTAGTCCACTCCAGTATATGTGAATGGAGAACTGTAATTCACTCTTTCTTGTGGTAATGCTGGAGGTGACGGTAGCTTGTAAGGTCCAGTGGTGTGTTTCTGACACTGTATACACTTAGTGATGACCTTTTTAACCTGAGCTCGGCCTTGTGGTATCCAATATTGTTGTCTTATTATACTAAGAGTGTGAGCTGTACCAACATGATAATTTCTTTCATGTGTTGTCTTGATAAGATTATTTGTAAACTCACAATCCTTGGGAAGAAGTATAGGGTGCTTCATGTCATACTGCCAGCTAGCATTAGACATTCTGCCTTTGCATCTTATTATGCTGTCTATGTCCAGATATAAACCCAAATTTCTTGTAAGATGTGTTTCTTTACCTTTCATTTCTTCTGGAAAGAACTGTTGCTGCAGCTTCTTTATTTCTGACAACTGTTCAGGCAGTCTTGATTCCTTACTAGTTTCCTCTATAGTTACATCTGTATCCTGTGCATTGTCCTCATGATGATCATCATCAGCCGTCATCTCTTCAGATTCAGGAAGATGAGCATCATGATCCTCCCCCACGACGAGGAGTGACCTATGGTAGTCTAAGGATCTTGTTTCAGGCCAGTATAATTCCTCTTGTGCCAAGAAATCAGGTCCATTTAACCACAAGTCTGTCTTCCTCATCCACAGTTCAGGTCTGGTAGCCAGATCTGCAGGATTTTCACTGGTATTAATGTAATATGGCTGAATGTTTTTGTGTTTCTTAATTTCATCTATCCTTTTGGCTACAAATGGAGGCAACAATTTGTCTGATCTCATCCAGTTCAGTACAATCAAACTGTCTGTCCACAGGTATTGTTTAGTTATTCTTATTGCCAGACTGTCCTTGACATATTTTAATAGTCTGCATCCGATTAAACATCCAAGTAATTCTAGCTTGGGTATTTTTAAGGCGTCCTTTTCTTCTAATGGCGTCACTCTGGATTTCGCCATGATAAATGCGGTCTTTGCCTGGTTCCTACCACTGCTTCGTAGATAAACTACGGCCGCATATGCATCTTTTGACGCATCTGTGAAACAATGCAGTTCAATATGTTTGTTTTCTTCAGTACCAAGATAGCGGGGTATTACTATTGTCTGAATAATTTTTAAATTTTCAATAATATTTTCCCATGTTTGAAGTAAATCTTCTGGTACTTTCTCATCCCATTTTAACTTCCTCCTGCAGAGTTCTTGAAACAGGATTTTTGCTGATAAAACAAGCGGTGCAACATATCCACAAGGGTCATAAATGCGCGCTAATGTTTTCAATACATCCTTTCTTGTCTTTGGGGTTTCTCCTTCTAGATTCTCTTTGTAGTTAAGATGCAAGGTATCCTTTTTTAAGTTCCACATTAAACCAAGTACTTTAACTTCATCTGTTTTCCTTGTTCTCTTAAGAGAAGGTACTGTTTGAAGGAATTCTTTATCATTTGATGTCCATTCTCTGATGTTCATAGACAATTCTTCAAATATGCCACTTGTACGGTTGTAGAGGTCTGTGGCTTCATCTTTTGTTTGAGCTCCTGTCACTAGGTTATCAACATAACATCTGTCAGCCACATCCTTTAATAATGTGTTGTCCTTGTGCGACATGTAATGTCTAATTGATGCAGTGAGTAGAAATGGGCTTGATATTATTCCAAATGGAACTCTAGTGAATCTCAAATGTATTACATTATCCTCTGTTGTAGTGGTGTCCTTGATCCACAAAAATCTAGTAACATCTCTGTCTTCTTCCTGAAGGCCAATTTGCAGAAAAGCTTTTTCCACATCTGCAGTAATACCAATACGATTTGTTCTAAAGTTCAGAAGTAATGCGGTCAAGTCTTCTAGCATAGATGGTCCTCTATAGAGACATTCATTTAAACTTTTCTCTTCTTTTGTTTTAGATGACGCATCATATACTAGTCTTCCTCTTTTTCCCTCTTGCTTAACCATGTGGTGAGGCAAGTAGTGTATTGGTGGTGTACTCTGTTGGTAAGGGTTTTCTGGTTTATTTATTTCTTCTATAATTCCTTCAATTGTTCTTTTATTATCAAATTATATTCCTTAGTAGTAGCCATATCAAGTCTCTTCAATAATCCTTTAAGTCTACCAAATGCCAACCCAAAGTTGGTAGGCATCTCGGGTGGGTATTGTATCCATGGCCATTTGACTTCATATCTTCCATTATTGTACCTCACTGTGTTATTGAAATACTCAACTGCTTCCTCTTCTCTCGATGCCTTCGGAGAGTCAGTAATTCCTATTCCATCTAATGACCACAGGAACTTTATATCTATGCTACGGAGTGGAAGATCAGGCTCCGCAAAATATGGGCAATCTGGTCTATGGCACTGACAAAACGTTACCACAGACAGTATGTTATCTTCTTCTTTATTAGCCTCTATGATCCCTGAGAGCATCCATCCAAAGTCTGTATTTACTAAATATAAGTTATCTTCCAACTGAATTTTTTCTTCTCTTATAAATGAATAATAATAATCATTTCCAATCAATAAATCAATCTGTTGTCCTGCAGAACCATCATCTGCTAAGATATCTATGTGGTTGGATCGTGGAACTGGATCTGGTGCTGATATTGTGGTTGTTATATATGGAACTATATTAACTCTGATTTTCTTCTTTATACCTCGCTTTGTTTGAATTTCAATTTCTGAAGCTGAACTTGTAATTTGTTTAGGAATATCAGAACCAAAAGTATAAATCATCAAAATGTCCTTGGAATCTTCTTCTAATTTTAATTTACTTGATAATTCTGAAGTTATGTAACTGCGTTGACTACCACTATCTAACATCAGTCGGCATTCACAATTTTTTTCTTGAGCTTGAACATTCACCGTTGCCGTCTGTAAAAATGATTTAGAGGATATATTCAAAGAATAAGTTTCTTTGCTATTTAATGAATCAAGCATATTACCATATTTTCTTGGGCATAATGCACTGTTATGTTTTTCTTTACAGTGGTAACATTTAATTTCCATTTTGCAATCTTTAGTAAAATGTCCCTCCTTGAAACATAAATAGCATTTTTTTCCTAATTTCCTTTTCCTTTCTTCAACATTTTTCACTGAGTCACACTTATCATTGTAGTGGTTCCCATTGCAGAAAACACAACTCATCCTCCTTCTCTTTCTATCATCCCTTTTTGTTGAATTGGATAGTGGTTGTTTATAATTTTGTGACCGAGTAACATTCATGTTCTGTCCTTTTTCATTATTCAATTTTTCTGCATTCCGGTGCGATTGTTCTTTCCCATGCCATGGTCTCTTTTTAGCTACTTTTGTATGTATGTAAAGAGCCTCAGTTGAAGATCCAGGTTTCTCCTTTTCTAACTCTGGATTTCTAGCACTTTCGATAGCAGCTATAATTCTTTCCAGACCATCTAGCACTTCCTTGGATCTACAGTCACTTCCTTTAAGAACATTAAGTTCATACAAAATTTTCTCCGAAAACTTCCCACGAAGCATAACTCTTATATGGTTCCCATCAGTATTCTCACCTAGAGAATTCAATACCCGTAAGTGACGTTGAATGCTATTTAGTGTGAATCTGCAATCAACTGCAGTGTTTGTTGCCCTTTTCAATTTTGACAAGGCTTCATAATGAGCATAAATAAGTTTATTTTTGCTTCCATAGCGATTTTTCAACATATCCAATGCAATTGTATAATTTTCATTCGTAGTAGATAATCCTTTCAACACCTCTAATGCTGGTCCTTCTAAGCAGTTTATTAAATATGCCAATTTGTCAACATCATTTAAATCACGCAGGCCTATGGCAGACTCAAAACGGTCCCAGAACTCGCTGAAGTCTGTTATATTTCCATTAAATTTTGGTAATTGTAAAACTGGTAATTTCACAATGGATGGTGGTCGACCTTTCTCTGTGTTTTCATTTTTATGCATTTCTAACATTGTTTCTATCTTCACTATGAGTCCTTCTACTTTAGACTGCATCTCAATACTTCCATTGATTACATCTTGGTTAATGTTTGTACTTTTCTCCAAGTAATTTATTAAATCAAACTTTATACAGTCCAAGTTGAGCTTGACTGCAATACGTAGTTCAACGATTTTATTAATTTCAATCTCATCTTTATCGCAGAGTATCCTGCCCTGCTCCTCTAATTCCTTAAGCTTATTAACACGAGACACAAGAATCGGCTCCATTTTAATATCTGACGATCGGCAAAGTCTAGATAGCGTATGCCTAAAAGTGGGTAGGTATGTCGGTAGCCACGGTGCCGACTTCTATCGATTCGCTTAATTTTCTGGCCCGTCGGCCGAATGTAAACTGAAATATACGTGAAATTCTTTATTTTCAAGAAACTTGTGATTACTTAAAGACACAATTGCTTCTAAGAGAAAAGAAACTCACCAGAAATTTCTTTGCTTCGCGTCTACGATATTTCAACTGTTTTAGTATCTCCTGGTTCCTTTACACAACTTCGTAACATACGAGATTCACATTGCACTTATTTTGCACTAATTAACACTTTTAATTTATTATTTCACACGAAATAATTTAACAAAAAACAAAAGAAACGTTAATGAAAAACTTTTCTTTTGATGACGCTAACAAAAGAAAAAATCGCTTTTATGTTGGCAGTAAGTAGGCGGTAAACCATATTTAGGCTATAAACTGACTTCACTTCCCATTTAACCAAGCAAACGCAACTAGCAAACCCAAACAACAATAATCCTTATTGACACGGAATAAGTACTATTTTAATTATTTCATATAATCATATTTTCCTAAAACACTCGAAAGATGGCGATTGGCGAGTGTGGCATAGGATACCGGGTATATGAATGCTAAATTTAACGATGCGTTCACTATCGTTCGGTTCATCATTTATTTTATATCAACAGTAATAACTCAACTCGTTTAGTCAATTTCTTTTCTTTTTACCAAATAACTCCATTAATTTCTCGTAACCATAACTTTATCAAAAATTAACTACAATATAGTTATTTATTCCTTTCTAAAACATCGATTTTCCTCAGCGCAGCGATTGATAGACAATATTGAGCAAAATTTATTTGACCTGGCACTTCAACATTTTCTGTAGTACCATTAAAATAACATTCCTTTTCCTACGTAATAACACATGGAGCGTCCTTTCGCGACCACGTCGGTTAATTTACACATGGAGCGTCCTTTCGCGACCACGTCGGTTAATTTGCACATGGAGCGTCCTTTCGCGACCATGTCGACTAATAAGTACATGAAGCGTCCTTTCGCAACCATGTTTCCTACCACACGAAGCGTCTTTTCGCGACCATGTTGCCGACTACATGGAGCGTCCTTTCGCGACCATGTTTCCGACTACATGGAGCGTCCTTTCGCAACCATGTGGATTCCATTTAACGAAAATTGTTAATAATACAGCTTAATCCTTAAAGCAACATTATTTCATTTTACGATCCTTGTAACTTTACCTATAGACTCAGATGGGCCTACACTGAATAACCCCTTGCAAGCAACAACCGGTTCCTCGGTGCAATAATAGGGTTTACGCACATTGCATATTCCTTTCCTCATCCATCCATCCTCCTCAGAAAGAAGGCATGAATGTCTCACCACGTGGGCCCACTACTCCCAGCGCACATGGGATGAATCCGTGCAACAATTTGCTCCGGAATCACGAGTGATACGTAGTCCACGTAGCGAAGTTCTATGTACCATTTGCCTGAGAGCTACACAACAAACTCTGCGAAGAGTCTGCTATGGTCCTTGGTGCGAGGGGTACAATCTCACTGTTCTCTCTCAGTGTCACCGCGGGGAATAAATCCAGTGTCCCAGTCCACAGGGTGCGCACAACCATATGAACCTTTACTGAGCCTCTTTCAAACAAAACGCGAGCCGGTTGGTTTTAGAAAATATTGGTACCCGTTATCTGTTATCTGACAGAAATCCTCACGGTACGCATAATTACTATAACAAGTCCTAGAGGTTATACAATAATCCTTACTCAAGTTTCTTAGTGGCGCTTACGCACTGTTCTACATACTGTACGCATATGCAACATTGTACGGTTAACATACTTCTCATTACGCATACACTACCTCTGTGTTACACTTCACGTGTAATTCACAAGAGACCTCCCGGCAAAAAAGCAAAGTGAAATTATGCACATCGCGTTTTTATTCTTAAGGTAAATTTATTTTAAGACCGCGTGCTGAACGCGTCCAAAACCCGGAAGCAACATATTTTGTTCTGTTGTGTTGCCTAAACTGCCATTAAAATAGCAAATGACCTTTTGACCTTACTAAAACAATAATAGTAATAGTGCAACCATATTTAATTTAACAAAATTTTGCTATACATAAATTATATTCACAGTCTATCAAATCGCTCGCAAATTTAAATGTAGTTCTATTGTTTCTTTTCGTTTAACAAGGCATTTCTTATACCGTCAAACTGAGCATAAATTTTTTGCATCTCCACCAAATTTTGTGGCGGCGTTCTTACGCCTGGGTTCGAATATAATGATTTATATTGCCACAAAAGAGGAATGTAACTACTGATCTTATCGTATCTGCATTTCCTTACAATATCTTAGGTTGTTCGAGATAATTAACGGTGTTATATGGAATACATGGTGTACATAGTAATATAAAATGCACATTAAATAAAGATTCTAGTATGTGAGTTGATTTAAATGGCCGGGCCCAAGGGGCCCGGGAGAATGCAACCTCCTCCCCACCATTCTCAATCCTTACCCAGCCTGATTCTTTTCTTTACAACATTCTTAGATATTTACGGTGATATATCGTCTCACATATTAGAGAAATATAAAGGAACGAACTCACCGAGTTTTTATCCTGCGTCCAGCGATGCCAGCAGTTCTCTGCATCACCAGACTTCACCATCCTTAGGCACGTGCTGTCCTCGTCAGCACGAACCGTCTTACCTGACTTCTAATCTACAAGTGTCCATCCCTACCCACATCGCCTATAGACTAGGGAAAAAACACTTGACTATACCTTCATTCCTATTACGTTTTAGTGTTGCTAGTGCACAATTACGATTGCTTGCTAAACGGGTCATTTATTCTTACCTGAACATATGGAATCGCGTAACTCCGCGACAGGCGGATACAGACATTGCGAGGCATACGCAGCGCACTCCTCGATATAAATTTGCTCTTACTTCTTCAATATAATAATAATAATAATAATAATAATAATTCATTTATTCAATAACAATTTTTACATTGTGTTTGAAATGCCTAAAACTAAGTCACCTATAATTAAATATAAATCAACACTATTATTCTTATTCCTAAATTCCGCCAGTAAGTCCGTAATACAAACACAATATGTGCCTACTTATAAGAGAAAACATCAATCAAACATTACCGTTCTTATCAATAAAATCCTGTACGCAGTAAAAACACCCTTCCAGCAAAAGTCTTTTCAGTCTTACTTGAAAGGTAGGGAGACTATCTATCGACTTCATGTCCATGGGCAAACAAATAAATAGCTTGACAGCCTGGTACCTGGCACAGTGTTTAGCAATGTTCAATTTTGGCAAAAGAGCACAATTTAAGTCTTTTCTTCGTGTTTCTAATCTAATGATATTCTGTTCCGCTGTCTCATATTTATGTCTAAACTTCATAACATCTGTGAGCATATAAAGGTCCACAGTTCACTGCAAAGCATGCGATACACACACACACGCACGCACGCGCGCACACACACACACACACACACACATACACACGCACGCACGCACGCAGACACACACACACACCCTCTCTCTCACGCATGGTACAGTTGAGGGCATTGTAAAATCGGCCATACAGTAACTATAATACGCATACTGTGCGGCCATCCGCGCTAACTCCCAAGAGTTCAAAGTTTTGCGCGAGCTCCATGAGCTCCAGAAGTTGAACTGATAGCCAAATTGAACTGCCCTGCTTTCCTGTGCTAAGTCATGCTAAAAATCAGGACAGTTCAATGTCTGCACTCTTCATCAACTCATGATATGCTTCCAGGACTCGGAAATAGGTTCTTATACCCTTTTTCACCCCTGCCTATAATGTTTCAGAAACACAACCAAACAACGAAAAAGCATACTATGTCAACTCAATTACAAAGCGCCTTGATGATGAATAAGTTACACCAACTAGGTACATTTGATTACTATACCTATTTAGGGAAGTATCTATTTTTCAGAGACACGAAATTTAGTAGAAGGCGAAAAGTCGCGTGACTTTACATGCAAGCTCAAAAAGATGCATGGCGATGCCGACGTGGGTCCAAAGTGCCTTGACAAGCCTACCAAAGGTACTAGTGATACCTACTATGGCTATACTTGGTTCTTATTCACGATATTCTATTTGATTAAGGTCGAATTTCACTCCTGTTAATGATATTTCAGAATCACAACTAGAAGACGAAATGCAACGTGACTTCAAACAGCATGGAAGCGGCGCGATTAAGAGCCCTGAAAAAGCACGCAAAGGTTTTCTTTATTATTACTCGAATGAAATAACGGGCTGATTTGTTCACGTTTGTGCCACTTGGAACTCGAAAATAAAGTTTTGCAGGATACATTTTCAATACTTACCTACTCACTGAAGCCGTCATCCTGAGACATCAGCACAGTCTAATGATGAGATTACTGACTGTGAGATATCGTATTAAAATCTCATTTGTCACTAGCTCAGTCCCAGTCTTGCACGCTGATGCTTGGCGGCAGAAAGCGTTTTTTTTTATGTTAGTGAATGATGTGACGAGTTAGTCGTTCGCCTGATGATAAGCGACACGGCCGCCCATAACAGAACTACTGAACTAGAATAACTGGCAAAGCGGTGGTACCTACGCCTACCTAGACGAACTTTGCAGAAAAGTTCTACCACCTAAGAAGTAAAGCGGAGTGGGCGAACTCTAAAGAAAACTCCCTCCTAGAAATCACCTAGTAAATTGTAATATTTCAAGTGAACGAATAACACGTCACGCCATTCTTTTTGATTTAAAAAAATATTCATAAGATAGGTTTTCTTTGAACGGGCTAATGCTGTTGGTCTTTACCGACCTTCAGCGTCACCGGGCTGGAAGGTAGGCGCTTAAGGCGCCCAGCCGTCAAAAGTGGGAGGCAACTTGCTCAAGGGCACCCCTGGGGTGGCGATCGAGAAGACTACGTCCACTGAAAGTGGCAATTGTTCTAGCTAACCTACGGGGGTGCGTCGACCTCGCCGGCAGAGATTTAAAATATAGGTACTTACCGGAACTCAGAAGTGAGTTTCACTCGCTTCTTTTGTCTTGTCCTTTCATTCATACAAACGATTTCTTTAAAGGTCCACTGCTCGCGCGGCCTCCGTTCCCGCCGCCACCGCCGCCAAGAACAACACTCAATATAGGTAGGTACTTAGGTAAAATAAAATTCATCATAAGATTACTACTTGAAACTTGGTGAAGGGACCCACAGAGTAAAGGAGTTCTCGATAAAACCACATTTCAAAATAAGATCTATGTATAATTGTATCTCACTAGATCCGTGTCTGGTCTAGCTAATCTATCCATCACGAACTGGAAAACAAAAGCTATCTATTATATAGACACTTGTACAAAATTTCAGCGGGTAGTAATAACACTACTCAGCCTACGCCTCCAGAGTCCAAAAAGCTAAGACCGCGAAAGTTGAAGAAATCTGACATTGGCCTTCCACAAGATTTCAGACACATTCCATGGACCATATCAATTAATTTTGATAGTATGACCTTAGTAGCACCGAATACATAGAATAAGTAGTACTATGTAGTTTCAGGTTTCAGGTATCGGCGGTATAGTTCCCGTCACGTAAAGGCGGATACAGACGGATGCCTCGCAAGCATACGCAGCGCACTCCTCGATATAAATTTGCTCTTACCTCTTCAATATGAAGGTCCACAGTTCACTGCAAAGCATGCGATACCATGCGCTGTGCATGCCTCGCAGCGCAACGCTGTCTATATACGCCTTAAGTCACAACACAACCGAGCACAACTTTTCTATAGGCATTGTTATTAGTTTTTTTTTTTTTATTAGAGCTTTGTTTAAAGTTGAAACTCGCAGCTCATTTTGATGTCAAAATTGTTCTGCTCTTGAGACTTTTTTGGATTACATAAAATAGATAATTATCCCACATCAACCATAAAACGCCACTTTGAAAGCTTATCATAGGAATGATTTGCCATAATGACCACACTTTGCACGCGACTTGGTGATCGTAGTAGATTAGGTATAAGTATGACTTACGCAAAACTTTATGAACTCTCGGAAGTTAGGCCCGAGTACCAAACTGCGCATGGTACCTACAGTTGAGTGCATTGTAAAAGCGGCCATACAGTATTCAATATGTATAAGATTTTATTTCAGCAAATAATAACAATATCATCCTTACTAAATAGGTATGTGAATTAATCAAATACAAAGTCATGATTTTAGTTGACAGTAGATATTATTATTCGAGCCCTGGGCTCCACACTAGGATTCCCTGTGTTGCCAGTTTTACAAACATTTGTTTTTCTAATTTTTTTGAGACGTTACAAGTGTTCGTTGGATTTGAACAGTTAAAAAGGATTTGTATAATTGTTTGTAATATGCGTACTGCGCAGCCATCCGCGCTAACTTCTGAGAGCTCATAAAGTTTTGTGCGAGCTATATACCGGTAGTCCGGTACCATATATAGGTGTTATAAGTAATTTAAGAAACTATTTTCCAAATCATCACAAACTTATAAAAAATCCAATTTATGTGTATAAATCTTTATTAAAATCAGCCTACTACTATTTTATATCATTTAATTTTAATGTATAATAAATAATTACTGTTTACAGTAAATCTGTGAAGGCTGTTTACAATACTATAACCTCTATTCATAAAAGCTTTGCCATAAAGTAATCCGTCAACTTCTCGTCGACGGAAAATGTTACGCGTGAAAGCGAGTCAATTCTTAAAGCTTAACAAGCATTTATGAATAAGGAGGTAATTATTTTATAAAAATTATAATGTTAAAGCTAATACTTATTTCATTACTTAGAGAATGTACATTCCACATTTAAACCAGTCATCATCATACTTTTAAAATTATTTTGTATCTTTATAATTATATCATTATAATCTATAATAATTATTATTTAAATTTATATACTGCATTATTTTAATTTAAGGGAAAATTTTCGTGAATCATGAAAGGAAATCTTTCCTTTACATTTAAGTCTGTAATAGACCTTGATTACGCTCAACCCTTCAACTTTATTAATAATTATATTATTATTTAATGCTTATAGTGTTTAGAGACATAATTAGAGATTAAAGAACTTAATCGAATCAATTATTCAAACACAATGACGACGAATCAATTATTGTTCCAAAAAAATAATTATATCATCTTTTACAGTCTCATAATAATTAGCATTTAATAAAACTAGGTAACTTTTTATAATGACCACCATTTAATGCTAAGTATCATTTCTAGTTATTTGCTGTTAATCCTAAAATGGTCTGGGAGAGATCGTTTTGAGTGGATGAGACCACTTATTGTTATACAAAGGTGTTCCACGATTTCCATTATTTGCCTTGAAATCTGAATGATTTCAAGAAAAGTAGTGTTTCTGAAACTTTTAATAACCAAAGTGTTTTTTCAGTCAGTAGTCATAACTTAGGTCTGTATTACAGAACGATGCTCAGTCATCGATCAGTGCTCAAGCAGAGATTTCATTCATAAAGTAATCAATTAGTGTAGTCACCGATCGGTGACTGAGCATCATTCTATAATCCGTATTAAAGGATCAGAAGCAAAAATTTTGGACATATTCAGCTACATCTTCTGAAAACAGAGACAGAAGGTTCAGTTATATTTTTATTTTAGGCATACAGCTATACTACATGCCATCCTAGATTGAGGTTTAACAGTCACTTCACAAAATTACCACTTTTGTAACATATCAATGTAATATAATGTGTTAAGACTGTTAAAGGTTGTTTGACAGTTTCTGATCAACAGTTCCATTTCAAAATTGCATTAGGCACACTCATTTTGAAAGTAAAGTAACTGAGGGTTGCCTTAAATAAAAAATCTTAGTATAAAATTGTTAATTATATGTATATAGTATATAAATTGTAAATAAAATTCTACCATCACCAATCAATTTCTTTTCTCTTCATTAAACATTGTGACAATCCCAAAGAAGCAACATTAATTAAACTTGAAGTTGAACTCAGATTTGTATTTATATAAATTGGTGCTCAAGCTGATATCTTTCAATATAGCTTCAACTTCATTCAACAATGATGTCAATGACTGAGTGTCATTCTAAAATATGGGCCTTAAATTATCTAAGTATTGTACCTATCAGTATTCAGCCAATGAAAATTCTTATGCCATCTGTACAATCATAAGATTCTTATGCCCAGCTGCCAGTTCACACTTATCCCTCTATGGTATACTTACTGCAGTGGGTATGTCACAGAGACATGTATGAACTTAGTACCTATCAAACTTTAGCACAGATGGGTTTTAATAGTATGTATTTATATTAAGGGCAGATTATAGGGTCCTCTCCTATAGTCCAAATACATTCAAATTGTGCTTCTGTATGAGTTTTAAGATGCTGTTTAAGGTGAGCGAGTTGTATAGACTTATACTCACACATATTGCATTCATATGGCTTTTCCCCAGTGTGAGTTCGCATGTGTCTTCGCAAGTCTCCCGGCTGAATCGACTTATATTCACAATAGCTACACTGATGTGGCTTTTCTCCAGTATGAGTCATTATATGCCTTTTTAATTTACTCGAGTTATCAGATTTATAGTCACAAATATGACATTTCAACAACTTTTCACCAGCATGAACTTTTAAATGGTCCCTGTAATGAAGATATCGGTCCGTCTTGTAATCACATCCATTGCATTGATATATTTTTTCTCCAGAATGTGATTTCATATGCAGCTTTAAATGTCCGAGTTGTATAGATTTATAATCACAAATTTTGCACTGATACGGTTTCTCGCCTGTGTGTGTTTTTATATGTTGTTTTAAGTTGCCAGGTCGTACGGATTTATAGTCGCACACATTGCATTTATAAGGTTTCTCTCCAGTGTGGCTTCTCAAGTGTTGTGTTAGATGGCCAGGCTGACCACACTTGAAGTCGCACATTTTACAAGCGTATGGTTTTTCTCCAGTATGTGTCCTCATATGCCTTTTTAATGTATCCGCTTTTCTGGATTTATAATCACACAGTTTGCATGCAAAACGCTTCTCTCCAGTTTGCAATTTCATTTTGCTTTTACCACTGGCAGGTGCTTCAGGTGAAGATTTTGCGTCGCTCATACTGAATCGTTCGACACCCTGATCTCTGCTATACATAACAGTCCTCCCTTTAATAGTCCACTACTCGCACTTAGCACTACCTACGTTGTTAAGTTGAAATTGATACCTTTATTTATTTTTTCACAAACTGGTCTGATCTGAAGACCCAATCTTATTGTGCAGTTATGAGGCATCAAAGTATAATAAAATACGCACGAGGGACTAAACCAATCAATAATTACTTAAAAATCTTAAAATTTATAACACCTTAAATATGTAATTTACCTTCTTCTTCTTCATTTACATAAACTTTTTAGTTTTAGAATGTCAGTGCCAATGTCAGCTTTAACTTTTTTTTAAAGTTTTGGCTCCACATTTTTGTGTATTTAGCCAGTGTCAAGTAATTGATAATTTATCAACTTATCGATATTTCACGCAAATATGTGTCAAGTCACAGTCGAAGTCATCAAGTCAAGTCATAGTCAAGTCAAGTTGCCACCACTTTACTACTAGTATGATTAGACTATGGTCCATATTACAGAACGATGCTCAGTCATCGATCGGTGCTCAAGCAGAGATTTCATTCATAAAGTGATCAATTAGTGAATGAAATCTCTGTTTGAGCACCGATCGATAACTGAGCATCGTTCTGTAATACGGGCCTATGATTTTTTTTTGTGTTTTGGCTCCACAGTTTTGTGTATTTAGCCAGTGTCAAGTAATTGATAATTTGCAAGTTAATGATATTTCACGTAAATAATGTGGGTCAGGTCACAGTCAAAGTCATCAAAAATAAATCATAAAGTGGTGGCAACTTTACCAGAAGCCTCCATGGAGTCTTGGAAACAACACGAAAAAAGACGTTTCACTATCATTACACCACTTTCCTACACTCATGCTTGTAATCCAGCACTTAACGAATAAAATATCACCAGTTTTATGCACTAACACTGAAAATAACACAAGTTTTGGAAAATAATGCGGTAACATGATCTTTTTCGTTTTCCCGCCAAAACTCCTCAACCTATGACTTGGACTGAGACTTGCTTGCTTGACACATATCTGCGTGAAATATCAATAACTTGATCACAAATGTGTATAGTAAATACATAAAAAAAAAATTATTACATCCTCTTTGCTTCTCTTCCATCATACGTCCAAAGAGTATGTAACGCTACGCTAAGACATACGTCACTGTTGAGTGTTGGTGTTGGGATAGTATCACAGAATACTATTACTTCTCTGCATAGTATCTTCTACTTAGTCTGTGGTGTTGGGTGGGATGTATCCTCTACTTGGTCTGTGGGTGAGATGCAAAGAACAAAAATAAAATTAGCCAAGAAAATTAAATAATTATCATCTAATTTATAAAGTATTTAGAAATCTTATTCACAGCACAGCAGTCACTAAGTTACTTCTGTATACATTCACATTTCACACCTTAACAGTTTGCAAACCAAGAGTTTATATTGAAAATAACAAGATACCTTCGCTTGGTGTTTACGGTACTTTACGCAGTAAAACAAAGCCAGTGTTCTGTGTTCAAAGCTCACAACGGAGAATACAGCGTCGCACTTATTTTATGATCAAGCAGCAGATTTCTTTTTTCGGCCCACATCTTCCGGTTTTAGCGAAATACAATAAAGTTGTAAGTTACTGCTTACCCTTTAAGTCTTGCCTTCTGCGGAAATTTCACCATTCCACCACAGTTTAGCCAGTCTTGTCTTGTACTAAGATAGACCATTAAAACGAAGAAGATTTTTCTAATTTTTGTGTTGTAAATGTCAAGCCTGGATTACATATAAACACAATCACTATAATTATAATACCGGTTTCCCGGCAGGGTTTCAACTTAATTATAATTACTATTTATTCTAGTAAAACATGCATAGTTAAAAGGTAGATAGTGAGAGAATAAGTTACTTCATACTACTGCCACAATCTACCTAAGTATAATTATATCATACATTTTTAGCACTGTCAAAAGCTAATTGTAAAGCGTAAATTCTTATCATTTTTGCCAGTTTTTTCTGGCCTACGATTATAGGTGGTAGCTAATACATACATCGACTGAAATATTTAAAGATTTTAATTCAGCATATTGCAATGTTAGTGTCAAATGAATAAGTTTGACCCCTGCAATAACACAGCAGCCAGACTACCTAATATTATGTAATTCAAAACACTATACATTTACATTTTGTTTAAGGTAAAGTTCTGTACAATGGAAAAGCTACGACATTTTCAAAGCTACTCATGGTAAGTGTTCATAAATTATAATAATTGTTAAGTATTTACCTTATAAATGGGATATTGAGAGCTTCAAATATGTCTACAAATATCCCAACCCTATTGACATTGTGATGTGAATATGTATTAACAACCAGTTTCACTAAACATCGTGTTTGGATAAATTTAAAACTATACTTTTCTGTTCTCCAAATTGCTTGCGCTAGTATTGGGAATGATAATTTCTTTTGTTCAAACTCATTTATTTATAATTACATTATCTGCTTTTTATATTTACATTGAGCACTTCATAATTTTGTATGCTTAGAGAAATACTTTAAATTAAGGTGCAGTAAGTACAATATCAATAAATGGTGCATGTTTGATATGAGTAATGTAAATAAATAAATATTCATGAACATTTCACACAGCACCATCTAGCCCCAAACTAAGCAAAGGTTACTGATAGAATACTTAGATACTTTTTTTTGTAAATACAACATAGAATACAGTATAATGTGACCCTATAATGTGACTCATCAAAATAATCATATAAAAAAATTGTGTATTTGAAAAATAAAACTTAAAACTGAATGACTGAACAAAACTAATTACCTTACCTTAGTTTTTCTAAAATAAAATCATTCTTATGACCTCAGTAAACTAAACTGAAATAACTACTTTTTCCCATGGCTGGCAAAAAAATCTCATAATGCAGGGACCGCATTGCAAGTAATCACATAGTATCTACAGCGTATGAGTGTCGTACATTAAATATCTCTTGGACCAAGCCAAGTGGTATAACTTTGTATTTTCCAGGTGTAAACCGGATTGGTGTCTACCCAGCACAAGTAAAGAAACAGATGAGCTTCTCAGGCAATGTTCAAATATACCAACAATACAACCTTCAGACGATATTGATGAGTTTATTAAGAAGAGCAAGGCATTCCCAATTCCGTTTCCGATTGAGACTGTAAGGTAATTTAAATACATAAAATCATACATAAATTCTTAGAGTCATATTTATGTATTGTATTTTATTTATTTTGATTAAAATGGCATTGCCAATTACACTTATTATTAGATTAGACGCAGAAAAAGTTAAATAATAAATAGGTAATTAAAAAATAAACAACTTAAGTAAATAGTAAAACATACAATATTTTATAATTATTTATTTTTATTTTATTTTATATATGGTTTACTTGTATTCCATAGTATGATTAAACAAATTATTCCCATGAATATCTACCTCTATCTCACATATTGCCTGATAGTTCAGTTGGTAGTAGCTCTGCCTTCCGAACTGTAGGTTGTAGGTTTAATTCCTATCCAGGACAAACATTTGCGTGATGTTTGTTGTGTGTCTGGGTGTTATATTGTATTCTATATATGTTTTTACGAACAAAAAGTATTGTATCAGCTATCTGGTTCCCATAGTACAATCATTGCTTAGTTAGAGGCTAGATGACGCTGTGTGAAATTACCACTAATATATATTTATTTATTGTTAAAAATTACTTAATAACGCAATGTAACCAGCACATGGAAAGTGTGAATGACCTAATTTCTTCTGGTATGCATTGACCTTAGCTGAAAAAATCTTGTATTTCTAAGAGCTCAAGGGTAAGCATCTTCAGTTGTTGCTGAAGTCCATAAGCGATGGTGATCACTTACCATCAGGTGGACAGTTTGTGATTGTTTGCCACTCATAAAAAAGGTGTTGGCCTGGCAAAGGGAAATACACAATACACGGTATAAATATAAACCTTAAACCCATGTGGAATAACCATGCCTGCCCTAGGTCAGGAGTCGGCAACCTTTTAGGTAAGAGTCAAAAATAACAATTTACAAAATTCCAGTTTATAAAGAGCCAAAACAAATTGCCTACAATAAACAGTAATGTCATATATGTGTATCGGCAAAGCGGGTTGTGCGTTGGCTGCAACCTATATAACTATAGGCCTTCAGCATGTCCACACCGCGCCGAACAAGAATGATTCGTAGTACACCGAGCGGTCCCTTTTTATAGCCAGATGGTTAGGGGATCAATGATAGTTGCCGATGTTGCCACTGTAACAAATTTAAATGCTGCCACAGGGTAAATTACGGTACTACCCGCTGCGCATAGAGTTTATAACTGGACGTAGCCGCCGTCATGTGCTTTTTTAAATAAAATAAATAATATTTGCGTATGGAACTAAAGAGCCGCTGTTTCACATTCAAAGAGCTGCGGGTTGTCGACCCCTGCCCCATTTCAATATTTGTAAGCCGCTCATATCTCCGACATGGCTTAATGCTGGTTGTCTTAGTTGTCAGGTAGTCCTAATTATTAAACACAGCTTTGATACCACCATCCAAGTTCAGAGCAAAGTATACTTTACCAATCAATAAGCAATGGCTGAATAATATTTTCAGATTACAAACACTAAAGGAAAGAAGGCCAATTGACCGTCTGCAGAGGAATATTGTATCAACATATCCCATAGTCCACGAGAGAGTATTGCTCCTGATGACACACTTCCTTATCTACAAAAGGTACTATACACTTTATTGTACAAACAACAAATGTACAACGAGTACCCGGCTAACACTCACGAGATACAGTCGAATAACTGGACCGGTGTTCGGGCAATATACATAATAATAGTAATAATAACACCCAACGATCACATACATAGATCCTGGGCCTTAATTAGGATTCCCTGTATCTAGGGACCTAGGAACTACAAGGACCATGGTCCCACAACACCCAAACTCGGAACAAATATTTGCGCTTTTTTTTCTGTGCACTAATCCTGCCGCGGGAATCGAACCCGCCGCCTCCGGATTACGAGCCGACTAAAGCTTGAGCTGTCAAAGTCTATCAGTCTGTCAGAAGCCGCTGGGGTATTCTGGAGTGGAGACCTCGATCATCGGCAGACGTAGTGTAGGACGCTCTGCGGCGAGATGGAGCAATGACATACGCAAGGTAGCTGGTAGCAACTGGAAGAGTAGAGCCGAAAACTGGGCTCAGGCGTGGCGTGACTTGGGAGAGGCTTATGTCCAGCAGTGGACTAATATAGGCATCAGCCTATATTAGTCCACTGCTGACTGCCATCATCAGATGATGATGATTTTCGAAAGAAACACTCGCCTCTAAAATTTCTCTAGGTTAAAAATCAACTGCTTATATCCGTAACGAGCTTCTGCCCGCAGCTTCGCCCGCGACGTGGCTTATGGGAAAATAATTCAACCACCCATTTCACCCTATTAAGGGTGGAATTTCGAAAAATTCTTTCTTAGCGGATGTCTACGTCATAACATCTACCTGCATGCCAAATTTCAGTGGTTTGGGCTGTGCGTTGATAGATCACTATGTCAGTCAGTCACCTTTGAGTTATTTTTTTTCTGTAATAATCGTTTTCAGAGAGTTTGGCAGTAGTATAGAAAAAGCGTTCTATAAAGATATGACTGTGCCGGAATTCATTGATCGATTGCTGACTAAGCGAGCCGTTACTTTCATAGGACAACACGATTTGTACACGCTTTTAACGGGAGAGAGAGGGTAAAATAACATTTTTTTTATTTGTTCTTGTGTTTTCTGGTATATAATGTCTCGATTCGATTGTTTTTAAAGGATGTATTTTTTCTTATTCTCATCAAAAGCTGATGAGTTCGATTCCCATTCAAGACAAACGATTGCGTGATGAGCATCTTTACCGGCATCCGTATTTCCCGAAAACTACAACCTTGGAGTCTTCAAATCGAGTGTGAACAGGTATCTTCTAGGCAAGCGTGTTTACATCCTAGACCGCATCGTCACTTACCATCAGGTGCGATAGTGGTCAAACGCGAGCCTATCAAACAGTAAAAAAATGTTGTATAACAGTGGAATAATAACTGTGTAGGTATTTTCTTTTGCTCTCTCTTTGCTTACTTCTAACTTGATAGACTGAAACAAAATAACTATTTTTTGCTACACAATGCTTATTCATAATGATAATGGGTGGTATATTTAAACAAAAAACGTATGTAAGTTTAAATCTGTTTATCATAGTACAAGTTCTGCTTGGTTTGAGGGTAGATGGCGCTGTGTGAAATGTCCACAACAATTAAATATTTAAATAAATATATGTGGACATTCCACATAGCGCCATCTAACCCCAAAATAAGCAAAGCTTGTATAGTACAATAGCCTTACCGCGTAAGTCTGGTGGAGATGGTAATCGTGTTTTCTCTTGCTTGCACCCGTTGAATTGTTAATTTGCGCGTGCAGGATGGCAGGTGAAGCCGATTCCCAGAACAGTTACGCGATAGGGGTAACCGATACAATACTTAGATATGTTTTGTTTGTAAATACATACATAGAACACAATATAACACCCAGATAGAACAAACATCGATGTTCATCACAAATTTATTTATTTAAATATATAAGTTTCTCATAATTTCCCAATTCAGGCAGAAAGAACAATGGGAGAATGTAGGGACAATACAACAGAGGGAGCCTCTGGTACTCACCAAATGTCTGAGCTACGATGAAATTAAGATATCCGCCATGTTGTATGTCAGTTCTCATACAGAGTGTATTAATGATGGCGAGAGAAACAACAGCGGGGAAGTGTGCGAGAAGGATATTGAAGAGGAGGCTGTTATTATAGGTGAGGAATATTCTAGAATAATAACCTTGTTTTTTTTTGTTTTTTTTTTTTTGACTCCAAACTTTTGTGTATTTAGCCAGTGTCAAGTATTTGATAATTTCTCAAGTTCCGTCAAAAGTCAAGTCAAATCATCAAGCTAAGTCATAGTCTAGTCAAGTCTTAGTAAAATGGTGACAATTTTACTAGAAGCTTCTATGGAGTTTTGGAAACAACACGAAAAGAAACGTTTCACCATCATTATAACACTTTCCCACACTCGTGCCCGTAATCCAGCATTTAACGAATAAAACGCCACCAATTTTATGCACTAACATTGAAAATAACACAAGTTTTGGAAAATAATACAATCCGGTGACGCGATCATTTTCGTTCGCCAAAAAACTCAATAATAACCTTTTTTAGGGGGATAATGCCCTCGCACTTCCCTACCACCACGGGAGTGATGGCATGGGGTATGTAGGACTCGAACCCACTAAAACCGCCCCATGATCCATCCGCCGCCGGGATGGGGCAAGATGGGGTCGCGCTAGCATTTGAATGAATAACATCTTATATAAATTTCAGGTGAAATCGGTCCTAGATTATACACCAAAATATTAGGTGTAACTGTAACTCCTTGCTAAAATGTTAGGTGTATAAGGTCCTAGATGAACTCTTTGCTAAAATGTTAGGTGTATAAGGTCCTAGATGAACTCTTTGCTAAAATGTTAGGTGTATAAGGTCCTAGATGAACTCTTTGCTAAAAATTGAGGTGTAATCATTCCACAACAATTCATGCGTAATCGGTCCTAGATTAACTCCTTGCAAAATTTTCAGGTGAAGTCGGTCCTAGATTAGGTCCTTGCAGAAATATGTGGTATATTAAAGCCCTAAAATAAGCCATTGTTTAAATTTTAGGTGTATAAGGTCCTAGATTAACTCCTTGCAAAAATGCAACATGAAAAAGGACCTAGATTTGCTGATTACAATTTCTTTTGGTGTAATGGGTCCTAGATTAATTCCTTGCCAAACTTTCAGGTTTAATTGGTCCTAGATTAACTCCTTGCCAAACTTTCAGGTGTAATTGGTCCTAGATTAACTCCTTACCAAACTTTCAGGTGTAATAGGTCCTAGATCAACTCCTAGCAAAAATGTCAGGTGGAAGAGGTCCTAGATTAACAAATTGCGAAAAATTCATGAAGGTCCTAGGTTAACCTCCTTCAAAAAATTCAGACAATAAACTTTGCAAAACTTTCAGGTGTAATCGGTCCCAGGTTCGAACGTACAGAGCGGATGGATTACGAGGATATACTGATAACGGAGCAGCAGAACTGTGCAGAAAACGGATATGGCGAAGAAGTGACGCCGACCACCTGTCTGAACGTTTTAAAGACTACCTACGTTAGGAATAACCAATCTGCTAAACATATGTGGAGGCAAATGTGGTCAGAATTTTATCAGGTACTAGCTTATGCCCGCGTGGCCTATAGAAAACGAAGACTTTTTAAAATTGATAATTCAACCACCAACTTCACCCTCTTAGGGGTGTAATTTCGAGAAACCCTTTCTTAATGGATACCTATACTTTATAAAGAACACACCCTCCAAATTTCAAGTCTCTAGGACCAGCGGTTTAGACTGTGCGTTCACGTAGATCTCCATGGTAAACATAAAAAAGCTAAAAATTAGTATTATTATGTTGGTATGTCCGGTAAAATGAGAATTTACAATTGTCAAGATGGCGACATTAACATTGAACATAGCTGAAACAAAGTTATACCGGCCGATAGATGGAGCTAAAGTAAAGAAGTTTTACTTCAGTCGTGTGATCTAAAGCACACGCGTTAAATGTAATTATTGTCCTATAATTTGAGGTTTTCAATAAAATGTTTATCTATATTCCCATCTAATTATAAAATTGCTGTCAAAAAAAGTAATAGCTAAACTAAAAACGTTTTCTTCAGTGGTGTGGTCTGAAGCACACTCTTTTCTTTTTTGTTTATCCTACGTCCATTAATCCTGCAGGGAATCATCTCTTTTTTATTGATTGACTTCAATTTTATTACTTGTTGTCCTATTTTGGACGACGATAAATACAAAAATCATCAAAATTGGTCTAGACGTTCTTAAGGCCATACAATAACTATAATATGTGTACTGCGCAGCCATATACGCTAATTTCCGAGAGCTCATAAAGTTTTGCGCGAGCTATACCATTCATAATACATAACTTGTTTTATTTATTTCATCAGGTACCGAGCTATACATACCCCGAGCTATCATCCTATGTAAACACGGACTTAAAAAGCGATGAGCAAAAATACACAGATAGGTATATCTTATACAATACAAATATTATATATAATTAAAATCGAGACACAGAATATTTGATAGTACAGAAGATTCATTTCACGAAGTCATTTAAATAAATAGCGACTCTTGCTACAACGCAATAAAGTGCAATTCTCCTTGTACAGCATTACAATCTTAAACAGCTGCCTATTGCTATGAATTTTCTTTCTACTACCAAAGAAAAATTACTCTAACAAGACTACGTACTAGAGTTTGGGGAATTTTCTTTGTAGTATAAAAAATAACCTCTAACGAAAGAGTCTGGGGAACTTTTATTCTAGTACGAAAGGAAATTCCTCTTACATAGGAATATGGTAAGTAAATTCGTGTAACAAAGGTGTTAAGGGAATTTTCTTTGTACTATAAAAATAACCTCTAACAAAGGAGTCTGGGGAATTTTCTTTCTACAACCAAAGAAAATTGGTCTAACAAAGGAGTTTGGGGAATTTTCTTTGTACTATAAAAATAACCTCTAACAAAGGAGTCTGGGTAATTTTCTTTCTACAACCAAAGAAAATTCGTCTAACAAAGGAGTTAAGGGAATTTTCTTTGTACTATAAAAATAACCTCTAACAAAGAAGTCTGGGGAATTTTCTTTCTACAACCAAAGAAAATTCGTCTAACAAAAGAGTTAAGGGAATTTTCTTTGGACTATAAAAATAACCTCTAACAAAGGAGTCTGGGGAATTTTCTTTGTACTACCAAAGAAAATTCCTCAAAGGATTGTGAAAAATTCTATTTCTTTCGTTCTATTGTTCTCAAAAATCTATTTCACTACACAGGTTCGTAGCGCTCGATAATAAAGGAGTTATTTTTGACAATGAGGCGTATTACAAGCGCCTGTGTATAATTGCGGAATCATCGCTTTTAGAGGCGCAAAGTAGAGCGGTCGCTGTCGAAAGAAACGCCTTCTTGAACATCATTGGTGCTGGTAAGTGATGAATACGATGAAAAAGCAACTGAAATTTTTGATAAAATTTATATAGGGTATAACTTGGTGTGACTGGCCGCTATTAGTTATTGCCCACTATTTACTACATTTGCATGAAATAAGACTTACATTCACGTAACGCCATCCGTGATCATTTAACATTATCTTATCTATAAGCTTTCATATTGTAATGCTAATTAATTATTATTATTAATTTATTATTATTTATTTTTAATTATTATTCATTTATTGTATTGCTAATTCCCTTTGTTGATTAGATTGTTACATGTTTTATTCAGTTTCCTTATTATGTGAAGTGCTTACTTATTCAGAATAGCATACATCCGATGTTTCCGAACTTTGTCAAAGTTAAATTTTTTTTTTGTAAAATCAGGTGTTCATTATTGCGTGCTCAAGCTTTAGTGCTACTATACCGCTAGACGTGAGGACCTTTAATTGGCTTCCAAATGCATAACATGATTCTACGATGTAAGAAAAACTGGTAGTCTTCCCAAAAAATAAATAAATAAATATTAGTTCACAATTTTTACCGTATGGAAACTGGCACGAACTAAAACGAACTGGCCAGTGCACTACAGTGGCCAGTTATTAAATGGTTTACCCTATAATTTTTTAAGTAAAACTTCTTTACGCACCCTTGACTTGGGGAGTAAGCTGGTGAATGAACGGAAGTTGAAGTTGGTTCACGTAGATCTCCATTGTCAACATAACAAAGTTAAAAATTTGTGTTATTAAATAAGTAACGCCCAACGATCACGTACATAGATCCTGGACCCTAACTAGGATTCCTTGTGTCTAGGGACCCAACTAGAGGACCATGGTCCCACAACACCCAGACACAGAAAACAGTTATCACTGTTCTTATAAAAGGGTACGCTACGACGTTAATTTGCCAATTTATGATAGTTATTGCGATTATATGGATTATATTTATGTAAGAATACTATTCAAATTATTACTTAGCAAAGACTTAGTTAAACGAATTTTGCTTTAGAATTTATACTGAGGGTAAACTGTACTCCTGGGCCCAGACAAAACTTTTCCAGGAGACAGGGCTTCATTAAAACTTTGTAAGTAATAACGTCTAATAACAATAATCATAATAATAACGCCCAACGATCACGTACATAGATCCTGGACCCTAACTATTATATATATAGGATTCCCTGTGTCTAGGGACCCAGGAACTAGAGGACTTTGGTCCCACAACACCCAGACTCAGAACGAGTATTTGCACTTTTCTGTGCACAAATACTTGTCCTGCCGCGGGAAACGAACCCGCTGCCTCCGAGCGATGACCGACCTGCACAACCACAAAGGTCAAGTTATTATTATATTGGTATGCCAGGTAATTCTATTCTATCCAGGTCTTGGCGTATGGAAGGTGTCCCGCCATCAGAATGATGTCTACATACTGTCGTTTGTGGAGCGAATCCGCGCGTTGTTGCGTCGTGACGCATTATCACACGTTACTGATGTTAATTTCGCTTTTATCTCCGTTACGGAGACGATCAGAGGTTAGTAAACTTAATTACACAGTTCACATGTGAACACAGCACATGCTGAAGTTACCCCCGTTTCCCTGTGACACGACTATTATATTGTACTATTTAAGCCTTATTTTTGTATTATTATTTGTGTCTGCAGTGGCGATAATTTTTTTTTTATGTTTTGTCTCCACACTTTTGTGTATATAGCCAGTGTCAAGTAATTGATAATTCATCAAGTTAATGATATTTCACGCAAATATTAGGTCTTTACCTATGAAATTGCCGTTTTGTTTGAAAAAAGTTAAAGTATTTTTTTTTCGAACTTATTTATTTCTTTTATTCTAAGTAATCACCCCTGCAATCAATGCATCTTTGCCAACGCTGTGGCAGTTTATGGATGCCCTTCTTGAAAAAATCAGCAGGACGGGAGACAACAAACTCTTCAAAGGCGTTTTGTACTGCCTCTCGGGAATTGAATTTTTTTCCCGCTAAAAAGTTGTCCAAATTTTGGAAAAAGTAATAGTCAGTAGGCGCAAGATCTGGTGAGTATGGCGGATGAGGGAGATCTTCCAAACCCAACTCATGCAGCTTAGAGACGGTCTGTTGTGCAGTATGGGGTCGCGCGTTGTCGTGAAGTAGCAGTGGAGACGACCGATTGACCAAAGCTGGTTGCAGACGTGCGAGTTTCGCCATCATTGTGGTCAGTTCTTCAATGTACACATCTGCAGTAATGCTCTCGCCGTTTTGTAAAAAGCTATGATGAATCACACCAGCACTAGACCACCAAACTGTGACCATCACCTTTCTAGGGGTCATTTTTCGTTTTGCACATTGCTTTGGTACCGAACCAGGATCTAACCAACTTGCTGAGCGCTTTCGATTGTCAAAAAGAATCCATTTTTCGTCGCACGTAACAATTCGGTTCAAAATTCCTTCATTTTTGTGCCTGTTAAGCAGCGCAAGGCAAGTCTCGACGCGTACTTTGCGCTGGCGATCGTTAAGTTCGTGGGGCACCCATCTATCAAGCTTTTTTATCTTGCCAATCTGTCGCAAATGGACCAATATTGTTTTGATGCTAACATAAAAAGCTGCTGCCAGCTCAGCTGTAGATTGAGATTCATCAGCTTCCACAATCGCCTTTAATTCATCATTGTTGACCAAAGTTTCCGGATGACCACGAGGTTCATTTTTCAAGTCAAAATTCCCAGAACGGAACCGAGCAAACCAATAACGGGTTGTACGTTCGTTTGTACAGTTCTCTCCGTAAACGTCGTTCATGTTACGTGTCGTTTGTGCCGCGTTGGTGCCACGACGGAACTCATATTCCATAATTACACGAAATTTCAGAGTATCCATTATGAGGAAAAATGTTGAAATGTAATGAAAATACAACGCTAATCAATAAACAAAAGACTTATATTGTAAATAGAATGTCATATTTTTAAAACAAAATTAATTTGAATTTAGAATTCATAGCCAATCAAAACTTTTTTTTGTTTGAAAAAGTCTGTACTGCAAAACGGCAATTTCATAGGTAAAGACCTATTATATGGCAAGTCACAGTCGAAGTCATCAAGTCAAGTCAAAGTCATACTCCTTGTAAAGTAGTGGCAACTTTACTTGAAGCTTCTATGGAGTTTTGGAAAAAACACGAAAAGAAACGTTTCACCATCATTATACCATTTTCCCACACTCACGCCTGTAATCCAGCACTTAACGAATATAATACGTATTATGCACTAACACTGAAAATAACACAAGTTTTAGAAAATAATACAATGCGGCGACGCAATCTTTTTCGCTTTCCCGCCAAAACTCCTTTTTTATTTTATTTAATTATTTATTTATTATTATTATTATTGTTTAATAGAGGAGCAGCATGACTGCTGATGTGTCTATATCCACAGTGTTGGATTCACTTTCAATTTTCATCCTTCTAACAGAGATAGTTTATTTGTTCATAGCCAGTTGTCGAGTTTTTTCTTAAAGTTATTCACAGGGTTACAGCAATGACCTCTTCTGGTAGCCTGTTCCAGTTGTGAACCACTCTATTACCGATGAAGTGATGTGCAGTGTTGGTCCTAGCTGTTGTGCGATTAATTAAAAGGTTCCCTAGGTTATTAACATAAAACAATCTAACACTGTGCTGCTAGCAAGCGAGTGTTCCGGGCACTGTGGCTAGTGAAATTGCTAGGCATATGAAACTTTATGATCTGATCTCACAGTAATCGAGTAATCAACTTATTATGTTGGTATGTAATAATAAGCAACGTTAATTTAACACCTTTGTTATTATAAATCAATGTTATTATATGTCTCCGACGGAAGAGTCCTGGTTCCTGTGTCACGGGTCTTGAGCCTAGTACGGGAAACAGGTGCTCCACCCCTTTATGATTGTTTCAAGTATTTTTTGCCAATAAATTTTCATTTTTTTTTCTTATTTCATTTTCAATCTTATTATCAGCTGATGCTTATTATATAAGCTGTGCTGATTTCTCAGGATTTCACTAGGTGGTAGGACTTTTCTGCAAAGTTCGTCTAGGTAGATACCACCGCTTTGCCAGTTATTCTGCTGCCAAGCAGTAGTGTGCAAGCACTACTGCTTGGTGGCTTCCGGTTTGAAGGGCAATGTAGCTAGTGAAATTACTGGGTAAATGTGATCTCACAGTCGAGTAATCTTATTACCAGACTGTGCTGATGTCTCAAGATGATGTGCGCAGTGCAGTGTCACACGAAACTTTATATTTTGGAGTTTCGAGTGACACTGTTCTGTTATGGGCGGCCGTGTCGGTTAACATCAGGTGAACGACTAGCTCGTCACATCATTCACTAACATTTAAAAAAAAATTACAAGTAGATATTACCCAATGAATTTATTCCACAGCTCTCTTCAAAAACACGTCAGGGGACAATGAAAACGCAGAAATGAGGATATTCCTGGAGAGCAAGAGGCACCCGAAAGGTGCGTAGAATAAAATAATAAAAGTTATAACCGTATTCGGCCATTTAATAATATTCAAGTGATGGCCATGAAATCATCACTCTCCATACAAATGATCAATTCATATATTACAACGAGCTTCTGCCCGCAGCTTCGCCCGGGGCGGGCCTATGGGAAAATAATTCAATCACCCATTTCAACCTCTTAAGGGTGGAATTTCGATAAATCCTTTCTTAGCGGATGCTTACGTCATAACATCTACCTGCATGCCAAATTTCAGCCCGATCCGTCCAGTGGCTTGGGCTGTGCGTTGATAAATCACTATGTCAGTCAGTCAATCAGTCGGTCACCTTTGAGTTATGTTTAGATGTTAAAAAAATAAATGTCTACTCGTGCGAAGCCGGGACGGGCCGCTAGTCACTAATATTATAAAGGCGAAAGTTTGTATGTATGTTTGTGCGTATGTGTGTATGTTTGTAACTAGTAAGTTATATATCAGAACTTTGACTTGTATTGACTGGCCCGATAGCTCAGTTGGTAGTAACCCTGCCTTCTAAACTATGCGTTGTGGGTTCTATTCCCACCCAGGAGAAACATTTGTGTGATGAACATAGGTGTTTGTTCTGTGTCTGGGTGTTATATTGTATTCTATGTATGTATTTACAAACAAAAAGTATCTATGTATTGTATCAGTTATCTGGTTCCCATAGTACAAGCTTTGCTTAGATTGGGGCTAGATGGCGCTGTGTGAAATGTCCACAGATATTTATTTATTATTATTATTTATTTATTTATTATTTCAGGAGGTATAAACGTGCAGTTAGAGAATAGAGAGCCCTCAGCGAAGTTATCGGGCGAACACGCGGGGAAGTTACTAGTCATGACATATCCCTGGGACGGGAATGCCCATCCCGGGAATGAGTTTTGGTAAGTACACACTTATTTAGTGGTTACACATAATTCTTCTCTTCGTTTAATGGCCTGCTATCGCTTTTTAGCAATAATTCTGTCAATGTCAAGTGAGGAATTTTTTACGGTTATGTCACGTCAAATACTCAAATACTCATTTATTGTTAAACTAAGTTTACAAGTCATTAGGTACACAATGGTGTTGATTCTGTCGCATTCTCTAAAACTAAAGTAAACTTAAAGTGTGGCGGTACTCTTCTGATAATGGGGAAATGAAAAAGACGGGAATATGTTAATTTCGTTTAGCTTTAGAGAATGCGACACAGAATCGACACCAATATATTCATAATTAATACATTCATAATTCATATATCAAAGTCTTATTTTGTCAGTCAAAATGCCACAGTAAAATGGTGGATATTTTACTGAAGGCTCTAGAAAGCCTTGAAGAGAAAACGAAAAGGTTGGTTTTAAAACTTAGAACCGTTTGCCAACACTCGCGCATGTTCACAAACACTTAACCGATAATAATCCACCCTTATTACACGTGCGCGGGGCGCAACTAGTAAGTTATATATCAGATCTTTGACTTGTATTGACTGGCCCGATAGCTCAGTTGGTAGTAACGCTGCCTTCTGAACTGTGGGTTGTGGGTTCGATTCCCACCCAGGACAAACAGTTGTGTGATTGACATAGGTGTTTGTTCTGTGTCTGGGTGTTATATTGTATTATATGTATGTATTTACAAACAAAAAATAAAGTATCTTAGTATCGTATCAGTTATCCGATTCCCATATTACAAGCTTTGCTTAGTTTGGGCCTAGATGGCGTTGTGTGAGATGTCCACACATATTATATATTATTATTATTATTAAAATTCAAAAATACTCGGGTAATGGAAAAAGTTCAATATTCACAACCGCCATTTTCGGATTCTTTTCATTGAAACCTCAAACATTCGTCACACATAATTCAAGGGGTGAGAACAAAAAAGGTTTAACTGTCAAATTGATAGTTTCGAGAAAATGACTTTAAACTTCAACGGCTTCATTTTAATGTAGAGTGCTTATTAAATAATAGAAAAGGTTTATGTAAGGTTTAGTTGCTTGAAAATGTATTAATTCTATTTTAAAATACAAAATATATACTAATTCGTACAATTACTGTACAATATAAATAAAATAAATATAATAATGTTTTTATGCTAAGCGAACTGTATTCCTATGTAAGATAAACCATTATTGACTAAAAATTTCGAGATTTAAGCCTGATTTCGGTATTTTTCGAATGTATTATTGTAGATAATTTCACGCTGAATCCAACGATACCAATAAGTTATTTTGTGAAAAAAAAAAAAAAAAAAAACAGTTAAACCCTTCTTGATCTCATCTCTTCAATTATGAATTATAATCCAGATCTTATCTTAAATATTATATATTTCCGATTGTTATTTGTTTTGTGAATATATAACTAAATTAATACTGACCCGTCCCAGCTTCGCAGGAATTATCTAAAGCGCTCAGGGAGTCGAACGCACATAAAAAATCTCATTAAAATTGGCCCAACCACTATCACACATTTACTTCTTTACCTTATACCGTAAAACAAAAACAATGTCACTATTGGCAGCGCTATCTATTGGCGAGTAATACACTATTAAAGCGAGTAATACACAAATTAATTCGAGATTTTAGCAAATCTTTTGCTTGTAAGGAAAGTATTCTTGCTTTATTTTTGACGCCCGTTTGGTTAAGCTGTAAAGTCGGTAGACACCAACATTAACTTATTAAAAAAGTTTGGTTATTAAGATTTTTTTAAAGAACTGACATACTTAATCAAATTGAAGGGGTGAGAACAAAAAGGGTTCAACTGATTTTTTTCACAAAATGACTTATGAGTATCGTTAGATTAAGCGTGAAATTATCTACAATAAAACATTCTCAAAATACCGAAATGAGGCTTAAATCTGGAGATTTTAAGTCCAAAAACGGTTTATCTGTCACAGGAATACAGTTTACTAATGCAGTTTAGCATAAAAACATTATCATATTTATTTTATTATATTATATTTTTACAGTAATTGTATGAATTAGTAGTATATTTAGCATTTAAAAATAGAATTAAAACATTTTTAAGCAACTGAAACTTACATAAACCTTATAAGCACTCTACATTACAATGACGCCGTTGAAGTTTAAAGTCAATTTTCTCGAAACTATCAATTTGACAGTTAAACCCTTTTCATTCTCATCCCTTCAATTGTGTTTTTTAAAATAGATATTGGATTATTATTTAAATATTATTTAATATTTGCACACTTGCATGCAGGTTGAACACAAAATGTCTAATTATTTTAAGTAACTTATGTAAACATCTCTTGTAAATTGTGTTCTAGCAAATAAACATTTGATTGATTGATTGATTGATTTCACAGTATCTCAGTATTTTTTTTTTCCAGGCACGGTAGTCTTTCTGGTTCAGGCGATCCAGCTGCGGCATGTTCAACTCAAGTATCAGAACTACATAATGCACACATCAACGAAGCTCTGTCGTCAAACAACACTCGTGTCGTCGCCACGACCAGCGCCTGCGCATTGCAACGACTCGCTGATTACTGTCGTCACGCGACAGGATAGGCTTTGTTTAGTTTCACTACGCGTTTAGCGTATTTAGCCAGTGTCAAGTTGTATTATTTAATTTTACTATTCGAAAAGTTTGTCAAAGTCGCGCCCAAGTTTTGTCACCGTCAAGTCGTGTAATTACGCATTACAATTTCCTTTTTCGGGATAACCTAAAAATGGGAGTTTTGGTGCGAAAACGACAAAGATCGCGTCGCGGCATTGTATTATTTTCCAAGACTTGTGTTATTTTTAGTGTTAGTGCATAAAATTGCTGGCATTTTATTCGTTAAGTGCTGGATTACAGGCATGTGGAAAAGTGGTATAATGATGGTGAAACGTTTCTTTTCGTGTTGTTTCCAAAACTCCATAGAAGCTTCTGGTAAAGTGGTCACCGCTTTACTAGGAGTATTGACTAGACTAGACTATGACTTGATGACTTGGACTGTGACTTAATTTGACTTGACATATACATATATATATATTACTTAACTCGGGAAATTATCAATTACTTGACACTGGCTAAATACACAAATGTGTGGAGCCATACCGACACAAAAAATAACTAAAAATGTGGTTTTTGATCTTTACCAGATGGATAGGCTGATTAATTGGAAGATTTATGTTTATATAATTTGTTTTGTGTTGCTGGAGTAGACACCTCGTAAAAATGAAATGCACTTGTACAAAAAGCTGATTAGCTATAATAATAATAGTAGCCGTAGACTTTTGGGTTTGCACAACAGCACCATGTCATCAGCGAACATTTTAAACGCTATTAAGCGAAAAGTAACAAAGTCAAATGAAGAAATGTTACTTCTTTACTATTGCCGGTGATGTAATAGCGCAGTAGAAAATACCTTGTTTTATTATAAAATGACGTTTATAACCTGCGCCAGTAGAAAAGCTACTTGTTGTGAAATTATTGCCGCCCAGCTTTTGACATAGCTTTAAAACTAGACATAATTTTCTACTCCTTTGGAATTGTAGTACGAATGAAAAGATAATGGAAAAATATTTAATGACGCGTGTTGTTTTAGAGCTTTTGTACACAATAGCACCATGTCATCAGCGAACATTTGAATCTATAGTAAGACTTTTATATTTATTATATGATACACGACATGACTAAAGATGGGAAAAAAATGTAGTGTAAATAAATGAGACACCGATACATTCTAATGAATGAGCTGATGAATCACTCATTCAGCACCCCTACCGCGTAACCGTTCTGGGAATCGGCTTCGCCTGCCATCCTGCACGCGTCAATTAACAAGTTCACGAGTATGAGCAAGAGAGAACACGATTACGATCTCCACCAGACTTACGCGGTAAGGCCCCAGATTTGGTGTTTGCAGACTGATCACTGTCCATAAACACCTCCCTCAATACAAGCATAATCGATTTATTAATTTTGGGTAATTTATACACATTTGACATGTAAACTCTAGCCACCACTGCTGGTCTAGTTGTGGCAACATTATTTCGTGTTTTGACATTTGTTACCTTTTTTTGTTTGGGTGATCACAAAACTTTGATTGCAATGCAACAGGAGAAATATCCATACTATACTAGTGTTCAGAATTCGAGATCAAAAATGTAAACAAATTGTAAAAAATTATTATAGCACAAAAAATATGATATAAAATTGTGCTATCTACCATTTGATGATAGAAATTTGTTTTACCTATTTTTAGAGCATAATATGATACAATTGAATTATTAAATTATTTTAAAGCTTAGTTTTACATGGTTATTATTTTAAACAAAACTAACCGAAAGTTTTTCTCATGCAGTTATTTTTCTTAGACTGGGAACGCTGCCGAGGTTCAAAACATTTCGTGCAGTCGCCGCTTTTATTATTCGATTCGTTCAATCCTCGAACTCGAATGTAATTCACCTATTAGGCAGCTAATATAGGTGTTTTCGTATGTGGAGAACTTGAAAAGTGCTGCGCACGAAATTCAGGGCGGTCTTATAATCTTCAATCAATGCGTATCATAAGATAAATGCAATCGTCATAAAAAATATTAGAAATATCCATGAAAGCAACTATACCAGTACTAGTATAATACCTATTATATAATCTGTGCCAGTGGTGTTGATTCTGTGTCGCATACTCTAAAGCTAAAGGAAATTATCATATTTCTGTCTTTTTCTTTTCCTCTTTATCAGAAGAGTACCGCGATACTTCTAAGTTTACTTTAGCTTTAGAGAATGCGACACAGAATCGACACCAGGATCTACTTATTATATAGCAGGTATATAAAGTACTTCAGAATGTTTTGAATGAAAAAATGTGCAGTACCTCTGAAATGTCGCATTGACACTGACATATTTTGACATTTCTTTGTTTATCTTTTTGATTTCGAATTCTGAACACGTGTGTACTATGCACGTAAACTGCGTATTCAAACTGTCAAATCCATACAAATTTGTGTTTCTGTTGGTTGAAATCGAGATAGGTTAGGTTAGGTTAAATTATAGGTGATCGCCAAGCTGATGGTAAGTGATCACCATCGCCTATAGATAACACAGGGGGCGCAGAATAAATATGCTTTAACATGACAATGAATGAACGCTACGAAGCTTAAAGTTGTAATTCGTTATTTAATAACCATAGATCGTAATAATTACGCTACACAAATTTTCTAGTGCCAAAATCTTTTAGCAAAATATCCACAAGGTTGATGCGTACCAGGTTCTCTGATATATAGTCGTTGAATTCGCGCAGTTTTCCATACAAATAGGTGCGAAAATGGCGTGAATTCGAAGTCCTTGTAAATAGAACCAGTATCAACTATAAACTTAGTTCACGGAAAGAACGGAAAGTATTCAAATTTCGTTCAGTTTTTGATACAAAATTTTAATGGTTCATTCAAATATTTTCTATCAAGTGACGAAGTATGGCCACAATATAGAAAAAGGCCGATGGCTATCTGTAAAGTACCACAGGTTCTATGGTCCGTATTATAGAACGTTGCGCAGTCATCGATCGGTGCTCAAGCAGAGATTTCATTTATAAAGCGATCAATTAGTGAATGAAATCTCTGCTTGAGCACCGTTCGATGACTGAGCATCGTTCTGTAATACAGACCTAAGACTATGAAAGAGTAACTGTGGTACCGTTGGTGTAACGACTGGGGTTACCACGGTTACTAAATATACAGGAAAGTGGGAACTATCTTACAGAAATGACTTGTGAAGAATGCCCGTATGCACTAAAGCCAACTTAGCTAAGCAACACTTGCCGCTGGGTTCTCGTACGTTTGTTAAATTCATGACAAATTGGCAAGCCAAATACTGAACGCTCATTGGCTGTTTCTTGATCATCGGCTGTCTTCAAGCAATGAGTTCATATTCAGTGTTTGGGTGACGAAGGCGCAGGATGCTGTCTTCAATGAAATCCGGTGTTCGGTACAACGTATATATTTCAGAGACTATAGTTTTGCTCTTCGAGCCACCACAATAAAATATTACTATAAAGGCGTCGAGCGAGTTTTGGCGGGAAAACGAAAAAGATCACGTTACCGCATTATATTATTTTCCAAAACTTGTGTTATTTTCAGTGTTAGTGCATAAAATTGGTGGCATTTTATTCGTTAAGTGCTGGATTACAACCATGAGTGTGGGAAAGTGGTATAATTATGGTGAAACGTTTTTTTTCTTGTTGTTTCCAAAACTCCATAGAAGCTTCTGGTAAAGTTACCACTTTACTAGGAGTATGACTTGACTCTGACCTGACTTGATGACTTCGACTGTGACCCGACACATTATTTACGTGAAATATCATTAACCTGCTAATTTATCAATTACTTGACACTGGCTAAATACACAAAAGTGTGGTGCCAAAACACACAAAAAAAAAGGCGTCGAGCAACACTTGCTCGCGCGACGCTCGGAAGTAGAGAGAGGGAAAGCGTGAAGATAGTGAATGAATATTGTGTGAATGATTATAGATAGACATGAGAAACAGAGACACAGACACAGAGAACAAAGAAACAGATGAACATAACAAATCTTAATTCTAAAACTGTATATAGATGGCGCGAAACTTAAACAATAAATGTGGCGCGTTTATCGCCGCCACAAGTGTTTTGACTTGGCACGAGCATGAAAAACGTTTGAGACACCGAAGGCTAGAGACATTAGTGCGAACTTATACGCAGCTTTAGTCAAACTTCAGTTCAGACTGGATAGGTATTTATACACGGTGGAATTGAATTCAATCTTTTCCTTAAATGTATGTACTTAGACCATGCTATAGAATATTCGTACAAGGTCCAATTAAAAAAAATGGTTTTGTTTTAGTATATAGTGCCTCCTAAAATAACTGCATGACAGCTGAAATGTCTATTTAACGGTACACACAGCGCGGGCACCACTGAGTTCTTTGTAAATGTTTCATAGGCAATAAAACACCTGCTCTGTTCAATGTCGCAAGGCTTTTCTTTAGAATTTAAATTTGCAGTAATTTGATAATACCTAGATTTAAGTTATATTTCATAAGTTTTTTTTTATTTAGTTATATGGGAGCGTTCTATAGCATGGACTGAATACATACATTAAAGGAAAAGAACGAATTAAATTCCACCTTGTATATTTGAAAAATAATATATATTATTGGTTTAACCACAAATGATTTAAACAAGCCTTAAACTAGTGTTAAACTTTAGTTTTGTATTGTTAAACACAAGTTTGACGTCTGTCTAAGTCTTGTTTATGTATTTGTGGTAGTAAGGTTTGTTGCTTACGTATTGTACAACAGCGCAATAATGTAGAAAGTATTAAAAATATTAGAAAATTATATTTATAAACGTTATTTTAAGATTAATAATATAAATAAGTAAAATAGTAAATAATATGTATATTCGCAGTTAGGATTATTTTGATTTATACTCGTGTTATTTGTAGATGACGAAATACATAATAATTTTGGCGGAATGAACTGCATGATCTATAACTAAGACAATATTAGACTGGAATTGTTGTGCCTCTTTTAGTTTGGTATATATCGAATTATAATATTTACTACATTCCACTGAATTTCATTAATAATAATAACACCCAACGATCACATACATATATCTTGGACCCTAACCAGGATTCCCTCTGTCTAGGGACCCAGGAACTACGAGGACCATAGTCCCAGAACACTCAGACTCAGAACAAGCGCCGCGGCATTCGAACCCGCCGCCTCCAGGTTATGAGCCGACCTGCTCAACCACAACACCATAGAAGCTGTCAATAATAGCATAATAGCGGGTAATAACGTTAGGTGACGACCAACGTAGATATGAATTAAAATAAAGAGCACACAGTATCCAGTCTTGAATTATTTTATACTAGTTGCGCCCCGCGATTTCACCCGCAGTTAAAAAGTATTTTGATTATTTGCTCATCCCACGGGAAAATTTCACTTTTCCGGGATAAAATGTAGCCCATATGTTAATCCAGTGTATAAGCTATCTTGGTACCGAATTTCATTCAAATCCATTCAGCCGTTAGAGCGTGAAGGAGTAACAAACATACACACACAAACTTTTGACTTTATAACATTAGTGTGATAGATTAAACAACAAAATAGTTATAACTAGTAGCACCCCGCGGTTCTACCCGCGGATATATTTTAATTATTTGCTCATCCCACGGGAGTATTTCACTTTTCCGGGATAAATGTATTTCTTTCTTTCTTCTTTTTCCTTAGATTAAGTATACAACTAGAGAGACGTAAGGCATACATTGCATAAACCATAAACATAGGATATCCAACACACTTACTAAAAAACTTAAAACCAGTGCAAAATACCCTGTCGTCACTATACCCACTGGGCTATGGATGGATCCCCTCGCGACATTAAATGAGTCGGAAGAACACAAAGTGGCGTGCTCCGAGCCTCGTCAATTTATTTCCGACGATTAGCGACGTCTTTGACGCAATACATACGCGTTGGCAGTAGTTCAATTGGATACAAAGACTCATTGAGACAAATTAGTTTTTATAATAATTATAATTTATAGTTCACAAATTTAAGGTCGCTCAGTGAGCTATGCTCGGTGTATCTCTGTGGGATCGAATCCGAAACGAAGTCATTCGCCAGAGAACTAAAGTTACTGACATAGCTCAGCGAATTAGAAAGCTGAAGTGGCAATAGGCTGGTCATATCTGACGAAGAACTGATAACCGTTGGGGTAGACGTATTCTGGAGTGGAGACCGCAAATCGGCAGATGTAGTGTAGGACGCCCTGCGGCAAGATGGAGCGATGACATACGCAAGGTAGCTGGTAGCAACTGGAAGAGTAGAGCCAAAGACCGGGCTCCGTGGCGTGGCTTGCGAGAGGCTTATGTTCCAGCAGTGGACTAATATAGGCTGATGATGACGATAATAATAATATTTGTGGACATTTCATGCGCGATCTAACCCTAAACTAAGTAAAAGCTTGTACTATGGGATCTCGATAACTGACACAATACTTATATACTGGCGAAAATCTGTCCAAGCATAAGGGTAACTGTAAACACAGCGCATGCTGAAGTTACCCCATTATCCTATGACATGAATATTAAGAAGTAGTAGTACTATTTTAAGCGACGTTTTATGTTATTATTTATATCTACAGTGGCAATAAATTGATTTTTCATTTTATTTTCATCATCATCATCATCAGCCTGTGTTAGTCCACTGATGGACATAGACCTCTTCCAAGCTACGCTATTGAGGTACGCTATTTTATTTTATTTTTATTTATTTATGTTATTTAAATTGTCTACTGAAAGATCCAAGCAGTTGCGTTACTGCTACGCCCTGTACGTCCCACATCTAAGGACGAAGTGAGCTCGTTAATGGCAAGCTATTATTTTATTTTCCGGCGCGCGTTGGGAAAATTGACTTAATTTGATCGTAGCCAAAGAATTGTATTGGATGTAAGTGGCTTACTCAATTATTTTGATTTAAAGGACTTTTAGGTATTAGGCTCTTATTTTTGTTAAATCACTCATTTATATATATAAAGAAAGAACATTTAGCATGAATTCCTCAATATGTTACTACGTAGCATAAAGTATATATGTTTTTTTACTTAGAAGAATTCTACGAGGTCCTACAACACCCAGACATTAAACAAGTTTTTGCGCTTTTTTTGTGCACAAAAAATTGTCCTGTCTTCGAAATAAACCTAATGTTTTTAAGCTGACCAAGCGTTTATTGTTTTGGCGTGTTTGTATTGTCTAAAAATAATAGTAGTCATTGAACTGAGTGCTGAAGGCCCGTGATCCAACTAGTTGCGCAGATAACAGCTATAGCCCTTGTTGCTGGAGCATTATGAGCGTGGCATGTGCGCAAAGCAGGAGGCGCAGCAAACAGCTGGCGGCGACGTCTTTGACCCGCGCGGGTGTAGTTCTGCGTCACAAAGTAGTGTAATCTGCTTAACACTGAGGGATTGTCTACCTCGTCACGCATCAATAGACAGTAATGAATAATTAGTAAATAATTTTACTTTTCTTTTGACTTTTCTGCAAAGTTCCTCTAGGTAGGTACCACCGCTTTGCCAGTTATTCTGCCGCCAAGCAGTAATGCGCAGCACTGCTGTGTTCCGATTTGAAGGGCACTGTAGCTAGAAAAATTACTGGGCAAATGAGACTTTATGACCTAATCTTACAGTCTAGTAATCTTATTGCTAGACTGTGCTGATGTCTCAGAATGGCGTGCGCAGTGCAGTGTTACGCGAAACTATACTTTAGAGTTTCAAGTGTAACTGCAACTGATATGGGCAGTCGTGTTGCTTAACATCAGGCGAGCGACTTGCTTGTCACGTCATTTAGTAACATAAAAAAAAATAGTAATAGTTTAGTCGAACCGCATATCGCACCTGTCCCGATTATGACCCACTCCTATGCCGATTTCGTCCTAATTACTTAGATACGTAGGTACCTACAGGCAGTACCCATGCATTAGTAGGTAAGGTAGCCTGATTACATTCTTTTGTTAAACACTCAATCGCATACTTGTAAATCGGTTTCAACTCAACGATAATGCCTCAATCCGTCCTAAATGGAACGTTTAAAACCTTATTCATTCAATGTCTCAAAAGATTTGTGTTTTAGAGATAAGTAACCTATCCGGCTACTTTCCGTTAATTTTTATTCGATACAATAGTTGCATCATTAGGAACTCCGAATTTACCTACTTACCTTACTTATAGAGTTTCTTAGTTTAGCATTACGCGCGCCACCCTGACATCAGCACAGCCTAGTAATAGTAAGATCACCTATAAGACTTGAGAGGTTATAAAGTCAAATTTTTCCAGTGTTTACATTTGTTTATTTATCTGTTCTTTGTTTCTAAATTATACTGTATTCTCTTATAATGTAATGTAATGTTGTGTGGTGTCCTGAATAAATGTCTTTTCTTTCTTTCTTTCTTTCTTTCTAATTTCACTTGCACACTTTTGCCTGGCGGCAAAAAATCTAGTAAAGCCACCTCGTCAGTACCTGTCAAGACTAACTCTACCATAAAGTTAGCCTATGACTTTCTTTAACATTAGACTAAATTTAATCCTCATGGACAAATTTGTCCCAACCCGGCTTACCCTTGTTTCTAGTCAGTTCGACCAGATTGCAGGGTTTACTGAGAATTATTTTATATTAAGAAAGCCATGGGTTTGTCTAGTAATAGTAAAATCACCTACAAGACTTAAGATTACTTTATAAAGTCTAATTTACCCAGTAATTTTACTACACACTACACACTAGTCAATGAAACGTTGAGTATGTCATGCTACACTACGACTTTAAAATTATCCGGGAAATAATACACTGAAATTCTATAACATTCCAGCAGGGCACATATCTCTATCTCAAGAATGCGTTTGACCAATAAATGATCACGTGGATCACGTCATAACCATTTCATCCATCGTCATTGGTTTAACGCTTTCTCGAGATAAGAGATATATCAATTATTTCCTAGCCCTGCAAGAAAAAACTCTTTTTGCCAGATAATCAACAGGGTTTAGATTTCGGGTGGATTCGACCAAACTTGGATTTATACACGAGTAACTATACCAGAATAAATCTATTCCACGATATTATACTCGAGTCATTCTTCGTTTTTCCACGCAATACTAAGTTTAGCTACGCTTAGAATTACTATACGAGTATACGCGAATAGAGGAATAAATGATGAACGAATCTATTACCCAGTTAACAATTGTTGTTCTACAACGACACGGTATTCAAGCTTATGTCATATCAACTCGCTTTTGTCGTATTATAGTGTAGGAAAGTAAATGACAAAATACATGGTCGGACGTCTTTTTTTATCTTTGTCTATTTCGAATTAAAATATTCTCGGAATAACTCTGTTATTCCACCAAAAACGGTAGTATAGTAATAATTTCTATATTTAAACCGTTACATTATATATTTAACTTATGCTTGAAACAGGGGGTATTCCCTTCGGTTTGGAAATCTGCACGTATTGTGCCAGTATTTAAAGGTGGCAATAGATCCAACGTTGAAAACTATCGCCCTATTTCCATCTTGCCTGTTCTTTCAAAGCTTTTCGAAAGACTAGTTCACAACTGTATATATCCATCGTTACATAATATTATTATACCACAACAACATGGTTTTGTGAAGCGACGGTCTACCACTACCAACCTCTTATTATATTCATCTTATTTGTTTGAAGCACTTGATATAAACAGGCAAGTAGACAGTGTATATACGGACTTTCGGAAGGCATTTGACAGAATTGATCATATGATACTACTGAAAAAACTGGCCTTTAACGGTATTCGTGGTAATTTGTGGCGCTGGTTCAAATCTTACATAACTAATCGCACTCAGAAGGTTGTTCTTAATGGACATGAGTCTGAATTTGTATCTATTACCTCTGGGGTGCCACAAGGCTCAATACTGGGACCATTGCTTTTTACATTGTTCATTAATGATGTAAACAGCTGTTTTAAATTCTGTGACTTCTTACTTTATGCAGATGACTTAAAAATATTTCATGCTATACATAATGCTACTGATCATGATAAATTTCAACAGGATCTTGATCATTTCTCAGTCTACTGTGCTACAAATAAACTAGACTTGAGTCTTGATAAGTGCAAAGCTATCTATATATACTTTCACAAAAAAGAGACATATAAGCAAATTTTCATATAGTTTATGTAGTCAACAACTCAATACTGTAGAATCAATGAGAGATCTTGGAGTCACATTAGATAATAAGATGCATCTTGATGTACACATTGACAACATCATCAAAAAAGCCTTCAAATTATATGGTTTTGTTATACGCTCTGCTGCTAAATTTAGGCGGCCTTCTACATACTTACAGTTATACAAATCCTTGATTCGCTCTCAACTTGAATATGCTGTGTCTGTTTGGAATCCATATTATACTAAATATATTGTAGCCATTGAACGTGTTCAGAAAAAATTCTTGCGCTGTATGCATTATAAGTGTTTTCATAATCATTTATCTTATGAACAACTGTTACATAAATATAAGTTCTTAAAACTTGAATCTAGACGAATACAACTTGAAACAATGTTACTTTATGACCTTTGCCATAACAGATATGATTGTATACCTCTTGTAAATAAAATATGTTATAGAATACCTACTAGAACTCACTGCCGTAAACCTTCTCAATTGTTCGCAACCTTCCGTTGCCGCACTAACGCCGGTAAGCGATCAAAATTTAACACAATAGATATTGCGGCAACGAGGCCTAGTATATTCAAAAATAAAATTGTAGAATTATTAGCGTAGCACTACCACCTATCGCATCATACACCTATTTTAATATAATTTTGATACTCTGTGGTAAACGGTGCTGGTATCACGTTGATTACTGTTATTGTATATTACTCATAAGCTATAATTTTAATGTGGTACTGTTTGTTTTCCCAAATAAAGTGAAAAAAAAAACTCGAATAGACTTGCTATTCTTAGAATTGTAGATGGTAAAATGTGAAATTGATTTACTCTCGAACAAATGGCGATTTATTCTAAGAATAAAATTTACTCTCGTTTGGTCGAATCCACCCTTAATGAATTTAAAAGTATATTTTTTCATTCCCACCTCGGCTTATGATGTGAGTGAAGAGTAAGGTGAACGATTTCACCAAGATATTAAGGAGATGGAAAAAAGATACCAGGGGACATGGACTGTTTCCGTGATGACATTTTCATGACTATTGGACGCTTCAGAGATACCTTCTAAATGCTTCCCACAAGTGAAAATGTACCAAATCCTTTTGTACATGGTCTCACTGAGAAAAATAAATGTATTTAGTGCTTACTAATGAATGTATTTTAGATTAAAAAAATCTTCCATTGTCATTGGTTCAACACTTTCTCGAGATAAGAGATATATCAATTATTTCCTATTCCCCGCTCTTTTTGCCGGATCAACGCGGGTAACTAAACTAGTTAAGTATCCGGCAAAAATATGGTGTTTCCCACTTCTAACACCAATCGTAGCAGGTTTTACCGAGAGTGGTTTCACGTTACATTCGGAAAGCCGCGCTCGATGGCTCTCGTCACGGGATCGTTTCGACACTCGCGCGACAATAGTCTGAAGCATTCTCTTTAACTCCATCAGTGGGGTTGAGGCGGTGGCTCAGTGAACGGAGAGATGCGAGGCGAAGCTTGTTTTACCCGGCTGCTAAAAAAGAAGGGTGGGTTTGCGCTATCTTGCTCTACCGTCCAATCACGCGCCACTGACTGGCTTGCCAACAACGAAAAAATTTAACTATTATAATTTTTTTTGTGTGCGCGAATAGACAAAACGGGTCTATATCTTTATAATATTATAATTATGAAAAATGGGAACGGATTAATCTATCATCCCTTTGCATGAAGACAAATGACAAATGAAGACCTAAAGCGAACTGCTTAAAGTATAAATAAATTAATCGATAAAACGAGTTTTAAAGATTTATGATTTGCTAGCATCCTTGTATCCAGTTTACTAAAATCAGGATGGGAACCAACTAACTGATACAATACTTAGGTATACTTTTTATTTGTACTCTAAAATATATAGATAGAATACAGAATAAACATGTCCCAGATTTAGGGACAGATGGGTTTTGTTTTAAGTCCCGCCGCTATTTAAATAATTTAACATCAACAATAATAATAATAATATAATGCCCAACGATCACATAGATACTAGACCCTAACCAGGATTCCCTGTGTCTAGGGATCCAGGAACGAGGACCATGGTCCCACAAAACCCAGACTCAAAAGAATTATTTTAATTTATAAGAAGTATTAAGATTCTTGTCCTTCCGTGGGAACCGAACCCGCCGCTTCCGGGTTTTGAGCAAACCTGTTCAACCCCCACACCACAGAAGCTGTCAATACATAATCAATTGAAGGGGTGAGAACAAAAAGGGTTTAACTGATTTTTTTCACAAAATGACTTATGGGTATCGTTGGATTCAGCGTGAAATTATCTTCAATAATACATTCTCAAAATACCGAAATGAGGCCTAAATCTCGAGATTTTGAGTCTAAAAACGGTTTATCTGTCACAGGAATACAGTTCGCTTAGCATAAAAACATTATTATAATTATTTTATAATATTATATTTTTACAGTAATTGTACGAATTAGTACTATATTTAGTATTTAAAATAGAATTAATACATTTTCAAGCAACTGAAACTTACATAAACCTTTTCTATTACCTTATAAGCACTCTACATTAAAATGACGCCGTTGACATTTAAAGTTAATTTTCTCGAAACTGTCAATTTGTCAGTTAAACCCTTTTTATTCTCACCCCTTCAATTGTCAAAATAGATTTTTGCGTAAATCTTTCTCTAATAATGTTAGCAACGCATCGCTCCCAGTATAGTACGGCCCTAAAGGTATCGAAAATGGCAAATGTCGCGGCAATCGATGCCATCATCCACTCAATGCGACGTTAATCGTTGCGGCGCACCACTCTGCTAATGGGGGCTCAAACGCACTCGCAGTCGCGTCGCCGTATTACGGAGGTCGCTTAGCGGGACACCCGAAAAAATTAATATGCTTTTTGTAAATAACGGATAAGATAAAAAAATAATATCGTATATTACTGAGGGGCAAGAGAGATGGATTTTGTAAGATAACGGCTAAACTCACGTCAATTAAAAAGTCGAAATTACTCCGACCAGGTTTTGGGCATATTCGATGTCCTTCTTCTGGGAGCTAGACTCAGGGACTTCTTACGTGAGTTTAGCTGTTATTTATTAATATGCTTTTTGTAAGATAAATAACGGCTAAACTCACGTCAATTAAAAAGCGGGTTGGAGCATTTAAGAAGAATAAGAATAAGAATAAGAATATTTTTATTGCTCAGAAAAGACAAACAGAACCTTAAATATACGATAGGTAGGTACATTAACAAATCAGATTTTACTGATATTAACAACTGGTAAGCTAGTAGGTAGGTGCTGATTTGGACTGTCTATAGGTCATCGCAACCAGTACCTATATATAATAGTCCAAATGTTTTTTTGTAGAAGTAGTAGTAGGTAGTGTTTAGTAGTTATTATATCATTGTAGTATTTAGTTTGAAAATTAAAAAGTCAAAAATACTCTGACCAGGTTTCGGACATATTCGATGTCCTTCTTCTGGGAGCCAAACTCAGGGACTTTTTAATTGACGTGAGTTTAGCTGTTATTTATCAATATGCTTTTTGTAGGGTAAATAATGACTAAACTCACGATTATTAAAAAGTCAAAATTACTCCAACCAGGTTACGACTTTTAAATGGAGGTGAGTTTAGCCGTTATTTATCTTACAAAATGTGACATACTCACGATAGTTTTCAAATTAAAATTAATATGCCTTTTAAATAAAGTGGTTAAACATAAAATATATTTTTTTAAATGAAGTTAAACTTACTTCAATCAAATTAATTTCATACTGAGAAATACTTAAATGACATATTTTTGACAGTCGTTATGATTAAAAAAAACTGTACTGATTTTTATGAAGTTTATATGGGATCAATCTGAAAGTGTATAGTTTAAAAAATATCTAAATTTGTTAATATTTGTAGTCATCACATAACATTAAATTAAAATATAAATTAATTAAATTCACACTAAACAAAAAGATACAACTAAAATACATTATTTATAAAATAAAAACGCCATCCAATTCTCTCCGTGGTAAGGTTCCCAGATACTTTAATACTACAACTAGGTGGAAGAACTTTCAGCAAAGTTCGTCTAGGTAGGTACCACCGCTTCGCCAGTTGTTCTGCCAACACGCAGTAGTGTGCAAGCACTACTGTGTTACGGTTGAAGGGTAGCTAGTGAAATTACTGGATATGAGACTTTATGACCTGATATCGCAGTCTAGTAATCTTGTTACTAGACTGTGCTGATGTTTTAGGATGACGTGCGCAATGCAGTGTCACGCGAAACTCTATGCTTTAGAGTTACGTGTCGCTTAACATCACGCGAACGGATAGATCGTCACGTCACCTATTACAAAAAAAAACTGACAGCATTATTTCGCTGAATAAGAAGACTTAGCTTTTGAGCGGCAACTGAAATGGGCAGCCGTGTCGCTTAACATCAAGCGAACGGCTAGCTCGTCACGTCATTCCTTACCATGAAAAAAAAACTATATAATAGGCGAATATTGTGGTGTGGTGATCGAGCAGGTCGGCTCATGGCCCGGGGGCGGCGGGTTCGATTCCCGCGGCAGGAGAATTATTTGATCATGGAAAAAAAAAACGCAAATACTTGTTCTGAGTCTGGGTGTTGTGGGACCATGATCCTCGTAGTTTCTCGGTCCCTAGACACAGGGAATCCTAGTTAAGGTCCAGGATCTATGTATGTGATCGTTGGGTGTTATTATTATTATTACGCACTACTTTCATTCAAGCGAAACGCTTAGTGCGGGATGAATAAAATTTTGAGTAGTCTATGGTACCTATACTCATAGTAAAAGGAAAAGATAAAAAAATGCAGTACAAAACCTTTATATTCTATGCAATGTTCTTTAGTTTTCACACAATAAAGAGATGAGGCTCAAGATCATCCATGGGCACAGATAATATAAATATAATACAATGGTTAATAAGTTAAAGCTCAACTTTACGAGTACAAATAATCCTAACCTTAAAAAAATAAGTCGTTGTCTAACCCGTGTAGGTAATACCGGTGGTGCAACATGGGATATTTTTACTAAAATTTACATTATTATAAGTAGTTTAATTAATAATTCAATTACTAAAAATATATTTTTTTTATATTAGCTGCGCCTCGAAGTTTCGCCCGCGCGATGACAATTTTCTAATTTTCCGCACAAATTTATTTATTTTATTATTTTATAGGAACCTGACAATAATAAACACAAAAAAATAATTAGCGTTAATTGTACATCCGTTCACCCGTGATGTGATGACGAAGAGAAATAGGGATTCACTTATATTCATCTTAATTTCTTACTTATACAGGGCTATAGAACAAATCGTGCTAGATTCGTTAAGGGCGTGGAGTACCCATAATATCTGACTTATTTCACTATGAAACACCCTTTTTTTCGATTGGGGAAATGCCCTCGCACTGGTATGTTGGACTCGAACCCACTAAAACCCCCCGGGAGCCCTCGTCCGCCGTACCGGGGGCGAGAAGGGGTCGCGACTGCAGCCCAGCCACCTCGCCCCCCGGCCAACTCGCCCCCAAACAAAATAAACATAATTAAATTTTGTAGCAAAAATCGGCAATTTTCAATAAAAAAATTAAAAGTCGAATATCTCGAAAAGGGTTAAGTTTAGGTTAGGGTGTTTTATAGTAAAATAAGTCAGAAATTACAAACATCCTAACCTAAACTTAACCTTTTTCGAGATATTCGACTTTTAATTTTTCTATTTCTATATAGATTTGGCTTTATCATTTTTATGCCCGTAGTCTATAATCTCTCTAGTATATTTATAGGAAATGCGTTTAAGGCATCGTATCTTAATTCTTCTTCATTTATTTATTTTAAAAATATTAACCGTAATTGACCAAAAAACCGTTTTAAACCGTTGCAATATAATACGATTATTAATAACTAACAATAAAAAAATGCACAAAGTTTTATATAATTTTATTTATTTATTTAATACTTTATGCACATAAAAAGTACAAAGGAGATCTTAATGCTAACAGAATTTCCTACCAGTCAATCAAGGCGTGCAGAGAAACAATTTGATTAGGCGTGCATATAAGGAAATGAGCATAATTTTGAACATTCATGTTGGATCATCATATTAATTAAAATAATAAAATTAAAATATTAATTACAATACAACTATTAAGGTACTTACATATATACATATTTTACAAATTTAATAAAATACAAATATTAATGAATACTACAATATAGATAGTAATAATATATACATAATTAAATAAAATACAAACTACATAATAATAAATAATTCTATGTTGTGCTAGTACAAGTTTAGAGACTTTATAGCAAATTTTCCTTTACCTGGCGTTTGAAATTGTCCTTGCCGTTACACATCTGGATCTTGTCTGGTAACGAGTTCCAGAGATGAATTTTAATTTTTATTATAAGCGTGGATCAGTGACCTTATCCGCGAAAAACTTAATATCATAATCTCGTTTTAATACTCTCTTCAAACTCATTTCAATTAAATCCGGTATCATCTACATCTTCCGCAATTTACAAACAATTATAATAATCACAGCATATTTCGACAACGAAGACCGTTCCAACAGATTACAGAGATCTGCTATCTATTACAACCCTGCTACTGCATTCACCAATAACAGGCGAGAGGCGGGGCTTATTAAAGAGACAGACGTATGGAAGAAAGTCTGTGAAAGAAAGAGATGGAATCGCAGGTTCTAATAGCTAGGGTTGCACGGAAGCAAAGTTTCGTCAGTCAAAGTTTGTGATTTGATACGATCGGGTTGCGATTTGTTAGCTTTTAAAATAGTTCGCGTGAATTCGTTTATCGAGTTTTATTGGATATTTATATAATTTTTTTTTTATTAAATTAAATAATATAATTTAATATATTTACGATGTTGAAATTATAATTTGAAAGCGTATTACATTTCATAAGTTTGAACTTTAGTGTTGTGAAGTGAAGTGTTTTTTGAATAAAATGTCTGAAACAAGTCGGAGAGGCACAGCGTATACCATCGACAATATCTTAGGACATACAGACAGACAACATGGTATGTTAAATTTAATAAATAACTAATATAACTTAAAAATAACTACAACTATTTTTTACTAGGTGGTAGGTCTTTTCTGCAAAGTTCGTTTAGGTACCACCGCTTTGCCAGTTATTCTGCCGCCAAGCAGTAGTGCGCAAGCACTACTGTGTTCCGGTTTGAAGGGCACTGTAGCTAGTGAAATTACTGAGCAATTATCTGATCTCACAGTAATCTTATTACCAGACTGTGTTGATGTCTCGGGGTGATGTGCGCAGTGCAGTGTCACGCGAAAGTTTAAATTTTGGAGTTCCGAGTGACTCTGGTATGGGCGGCCGTGTCGCTTAACATCAGATGAACGACTAGCTCGTCACATCATTCATTAACATAAAAACAATAAAGCAATTAATCGACGTGTTTTTATAGAGTGAGGATTATTCCTAATATGTACCTAATTATATATAGACTACGTAGGTACGTACCTACTTTTAATCACAGAAGATTTATCTATCAAAGAAACCGCGTGGCAAAGCTAGTTCCTGCTAAATAAATTAATATTAATAAATAATTTTAGAACTGCTAAGTCGGTGCTTTCTGCAAGCTGTGAAGAAGCAACTATATAAATATTTTCAGATAAGTAAATTACATAAGTAAGTAGGTTAAAAATTGCTGGCACATTTTAGGTAAGAATTTTAAATATTTGAAAACCATATAAAAATTAACAATATGAATTACCTATTATTTTAATGTTACCAATTTTAATTGCCTATTATTGTAAAGTTACCAATTTTAATTATATATTATTGTAAAGTTACCAATTTTAATTACATATTATTATAAAGTAACCAATTTTAATTACCTATTATCCAACATAATATTATTTAACAAACATAAAACAGTAAAAAGGGAACTTAATCAAACAAACCACTACCAGTAGGCAAAATGCCCATGTTATTACCTATTATTGTAAAGTTACCAATTTAAATTACCTATTATTGTAAATTTACTGATTTGAATTACCTAATGATGTATAGATAAAAGAAATTTACAATCTGCCGAAAAAACATCAATCAACTTTGAAATTATTGAATTATTTATTAAATACTATTAATAGTGTAATTAATAATGAGTTATTGAATTAGTCACATAGTTTGTGGTACAAAGGCGCGTTGTATAATGTAGGATTTAAAAATAAAAACTGTTCAGTTGCACCTGACAAGACTCCAATTAATAATAATAATTATTAATTCGTGTCCTATAACAGTTGTTACCTTGAACTGTAAAGTCACATAATTTTTATAACTAATTTTAGCCAACTAGTTGACCCGCCCGGCTTCGCACGGGTGAATTATTAAAACGCAATCGAACGGGATGAAAAAGTATTCTATACCCGTCTCCTGCTTCTAAGCTACCTCCCACCAATTTTCAGCCAAGTCGGTTTAGCCGTTCTTGAGTTATGAATAGTGTAACTAACACGACTTTATTTTATACAAGGTGGAATTTAATTCGTTCTTTTCCTTTAATGTATGTATTCAGTCCATGCTACAGAATACTCCCATATAACTAAATAAAAAAGTACTTATGAAATAAAACTCAAATCTAGGTATTATTAAATTTAAATTCTAAAGAAAAGCCTTGCGACATTGAACAAAGCAGGTGTTTTATTGTCTACGTAACATTTACAAAGCACTCAGCTGGTGCCCGCGCTGTGTGTACCGTTAAATACACATTTCAGCTGTCATGCAGTTATTTTAGGAGGCATTAAATACTAAAACAAAACATATTTTTTTAATTGGCCCATGTACGAACATTCTATAGCATGCTCTGAGTACATACATTTAAGGAAAAAATTGAATTAAATTCCACCGTGTATAAATACGTATCCAGTCTGCACTGAAGTTTGACTAAAGCTGCGTATAAGTTCGCACTTATTGTTTTTTTTTTTTATATTAGTGAATGATGTGACGAGCTAGTCGTTCACCTGATGTTAAGCGACACGGCCGCCCATAACAGGACAGTGTCACTCAGGTCTCCAAAATATATAGTTTTGTGTGACACTGCACTGCGCACATCATCCTGAGACATCAGCACAGTCTGGTAATAAGATTACTCGACTGTGAGATCAGATCATAAAGTCTCAATTGCCCAGTAATTTCACTAGTTACAGTGCCCTTCAAACCGGAACACAGTAGTGCTTGCGCACTACTGCTTGGCGGCAGAATAATGGCAAAGCGGTGGTACCTACCTAGACGAACTTTGCAGAAAAGTCCTACCACCTAGTGAAAATGTTATAAAGATTTGTTATTTTGGGAGGTATACATATCATAATTATAATGACGTTATCACAAACGTATGCCAAAATTCGCTTATATGAATAAACAGGTATCAATTCTCTAATAAAACACCGCAACTAAAATGTCGTCATTAATGAGACTATTGTTACCAAATATGCAATTTCTAATTAACTTTTGCAATCGCGTTAATTATTCTAACAATTCATTTCAAGATCAAAGCTAAATTAATAAATGTTGTATAAATTAATTAAATATACATTAAGTCATTTAAGCAATACTATTAATGATTAATATTGACAGCCTCTGTGGTGTGGTGGTTGAGCAGGTCGGCTTATAACCTAGAGGCGGGGGGTTCGATTCCAGCGGCAGGACAAGTATTTGTGCACAGAAAAAATAGCGCAAGTACTTGTTCTGAGTCTGGGTATTGTGAGACCATGGCCCTCTTAGTTTCTGGGTCCCTAGACACAGAGAATCCTAGTTAGGGTCTAGGATCATGTATGTGATCGTTGAGCGTTATTATTATTATTATTATTAACTAGTTGCGCCCCGCGGTTAAAAAGTATTTTAATTATTTGCTCCTCCCACGGGAACATTTCATTTTTCCGGGATAAAATGTAGCCTATATGTTAATTCAGTGTATGAGATATCTTGGTACCGAATTTCATTCAAATCCATTCAGCCGTTTGAGCGTGAAGGAGTAACAAACATACACACATACACACTTTCGCCTCTATAATATTAGTGTGATAAAAATTATAAAGCACAATCGAGTTTCCTATTCCAAGCCAGTATCAAGACCTGCAAGTCCTTTTAGAATAATGACAATATCATTATGTCTACTTTCTGAGCGTGCGCAGGGGCGGAGTTAGGTGTAGTTACCGATAGGGGGTGTCAGTTCATAATTTTGTTAAACAGTTCTTAACCAACTAGTTGCATCCTGGCAAGGTTAGTCCAGTGCTTTTTAATACGCTTTTATTAGTTTCAGACGTATGTATGCTCAGTGGCGTGCTTAGAGAGGCCTATGTCCAGCAGTGGACTATTGTAGGCTGATGATGATGTATGTATGTTAGTATGTAACGGAATCTTTGAACATGATTTTGACCGCCTTCAAAACGTCGGATTAACTCGAAATTAGGCATTCTTATTAAGGACCGATGACAATTCAATATTTTAAACGGTTTGACCCGTTATTTTTACTAGGATAATCAGGATTAACAATTTTTGTTTTTCTGAGACTCCGGATCTCAGGCGTCTGTCTCCGGATGTCTGCGTCAAGACCAATAAAGGAAACTACGTTAAATGAAATGAATAGATTACGACGTAATTCATAAATAAATAATAGTTTAAAAAATACATAAAAATACGTTTTTATAGAAAATTCAACTAAAAATGAATATAATAGGTCTTTACCTATGAAATTGCCGTATTGCAGTACAGACTTTTTCAAACAAAAAAAAGTTTTGTTTGGCTATGAATTCTAAATTCAAATTAATTTTGTTTTAAAAATATGACATTCTATTTACAATATAAGTCTTTTGTTTATTGATTAGCGTTGTATTTTCATTACATTTCAACATTTTTCCTCATAATGGATACTTTGAAATTTCGTGTAATTATGGAATATGAGTTCCGTCGTGGCACCAACGCGGCACAAACGACACGTAACATCAACGACGTTTACGGAGAGAACTGTACAAACGAACGTACAACCCGTTATTGGTTTGCTCGGTTCCGTTCTGGGAATTTTGACTTGAAAAATGAACCTCGTGGTCGTCCGGAAACTTTGGTCAACAATGATGAATTAAAGGCGATTGTGGAAGCTGATGAATCTCAATCTACAGCTGAGCTGGCAGCAGCTTTTGATGTTAGCATCAAAACAATATGGGTCCATTTGCGACAGATTGGCAAGATAAAAAGCTTGATAGATGGGTGCCCCACGAACTTAACGATCGCCAGCGCAACGTACGAGTCGAGACTTGCCTTGCGCTGCTTAACAGGCACAGAAATGAAGGAATTTTCAACCGAATTGTTACGTGCGACGAAAAATGGATTCTTTTTGACAATCGAAAGCGCTCAGCAAGTTGGTTAGATCCTGGTTCGGTACCAAAGCAATGTGCAAAACGAAAAATGACCCCTAGAAAGGTGATGGTCACAGTTTGGTGGTCTAGTGCTGGTGTGATTCATCATAGCTTTTTACAAAACGGCGAGAGCATTACTGCAGATGTGTACATTGAAGAACTGACCACAATGATGGCGAAACTCGCACGTCTGCAACCAGCTTTGGTCAATCGGTCGTCTCCACTGCTACTTCACGACAACGCGCGACCCCATACTGCACAACAGACCGTCTCTAAGCTGCATGAGTTGGGTTTGGAAGCTCTCCCTCATCCGCCATACTCACCAGATCTTGCGCCTACCGACTATTACTTTTTCCAAAATTTGGACAACTTTTTAGCGGCAAAAAAAATTCAATTCCCGAGAGGCAGTACAAAACGCCTTTGAAGAGTTTGTTGTCTCCCGTCCTGCTGATTTTTTCAAGAAGGGCATCCATAAACTGCCACAGCGTTGGCAAAGATGCATTGATTGCATTGGGTGATTACTTTGAATAAAAAAAAAAAAGATTCGAAAAAAAAATACTTTAACTTTTTTCAAACAAAACGGCAATTTCATAGGTAAAGACCTAATATTATATTATTTATTTAAATAAAAGTAGGAATTTTTGCTATCGTCGTGATCATCATCCAGTACGTTTCCACTTTTTTCTCACATAAAGGTCATACCATCGTCTTTACTAAATACAAGTAATCCTTTGCGTAAAATGCAAATATCCTGTCTATGCAATCCTGTATTTTGAAAACTATCGTGAGTATGACACATTTTGTAAGATAAATAACGGTTAAACTCACGTCAATTAAAAGTCGAAATTATTCCGACCCGGGTTTCGGACATATTCGATGTCCTTCTGGGAGCCAGTCACCAACGCAAGCCGCTTGGTGGCGGTGGTCGGAGTAATTTTCGACTTTTAATTGACGTCAGTTTAGCCGTTATTTATCTTACAAAATGTATATGGGTATGCAAAAAATTTTAAAATCTTACCACCATACACAAAAATTTGACCACTGACTCACTTGATTGTAGGTGACGACGCGGTCGATGATGGTACATGCTTGCCTAGAAAATAATATGAACACGGGAAGAAAAATTTAGGTACCTAGGTTAGAAAAAAGAAATTTAAGTAGGCACCTATTACTTTTGTACCTATAGCCGTCGAGAAACGGTCATTGGACAAGCTTCTTAATTAATGTTGTTATAAGATTAATTTTTGTACTTCCACATTTATTGATAAACAGACCAAATAGATAGTTCTAATAATAAAACATTTGGGGAAGAATAATGGACGATAGAAGTAAAAACTAAGTTGTGACGTAGCTCATGGGAAGCGTGCGGTGACGATGACGCGAGTTTCACGGTTTTCGTTCACCCAAAATGTACACACATATACACAGTATACATATAGCTCATGGAAAGAGTTCGGTGACGATGACGCGAGTTCCATCATTTTTTTCCATAAAAGTGCTCAACGTGCCTAAAGAAGTTTTAACTTCAATATTTATTTTATATGCAGCCCTATTCTTTCCATTTCTCTGCACTTGTTTCATCTCTGTATCCCTAGCTTCTATTGCAAACGATCACATGTAGGGCCAATTTGACAGGATTACGTTCGATACGTGAAGTGAATACGTTAGCAAATTGACAATAATATGAGGAATTGAGAACATTGGCTCGGGAATGTTTTTATCTGGGTGAGGAATTCATAAAGCTTTTTTTAACCTAGAATTTTTAAGCTATTGCATAGCTTTTATCGCGGGCCTTGAGCGTGGGGACCGAATCCAGAAATTCCGTAACAAAAAAAACCTAACACCCCCCACTCCGAACCGCTGCGCCGGTCGGAGTACAACAACCCAAGGAGTATACAACCCGCCTTTAGGTGGCATTGGTTGTATTGGAAAACTACCGTAATCAGCTGTTTGTGAGAAACTATATAGGTGTATAGGTATTTATCATCTATGTACAACAGTTATGCAATAGCTTTACCGCGGCAGTCTCCGAGTGCCACACGTCTTTTTTTATTTACAAGCACACATACGAGATACATATTAATGAATGATGTATTAAGTACATTGTACAACTGAAGTATAATTACATTTTACGGAGCCCTAGATCCCACACTAGGCGTCTGTGTCGCAGGATCTAGCATCTTACGTTCCTTTCATAAACTGTGGAAGGTTATTGTATTAAAACTTAGTGACTGAGTGTTGCAGATATGGAGGTGTGTGTAAATGTGTGTCCGTGACGTGAGGCTGTGTTAGTGTAAATGAGTGAATGTGTGTATATTCCCACTACATTACTAATACATATTTAGACGTGAAACATTACCAATTGTTGAAATGTTTGAATGTGAAGCTTACTCATCAATACAGATGAGTAGTAGACAGAGAATAGAATAGATTGAAATGTATTTACTTTTAATTTATTTATTCAACACTAGCGGCCTGTCCCGGCTTCGCTCGGGTGGACGTTAGATAGATAGATAGATAGATAAACTCTTTATTGAAACACCACATCTTAAATAATTAAAAAAAGTTTTTTATAAATAAAATATAAAGACGTTTATTTATTAAAGATTTTATAATATACGAAAAACAATGTATCACGCACCGGCGCCATCTACTTAAAATGTTGGTTTGTCCTGATTTTTTTCTGAATTTTCTTTGCTATAAACCTCACGGAGCCCGAGACCTTTCCAACGAATGCAAAACCGTGGAAATCGGTTCGTGCGTTCTGGAGTTATAGCGTCGGGAAGGAAAACCCGACTTATTTTTATATAGTAGAGATAAACCATAGCTTCTAACATGAAAGTCCTACCACCTCGTAACACTAGTAGTGGTTTTAACAATATTTTCCGTTATTATCTGACAGATAAAAATCGTTACTTACCATCAGGTGCGATAGTGGTCAAACGCAAGCCTATCTAACAATAAAAAAAGGTAGGTTTAAAATATGAAAGCGTTTGCTTTCAAATTAATACAAACTCAATACGTTATCACAGTGTTATTAATTTCAAAAACAGAACGTGAACAATTTTCGAGACGAAATCTCGTTATCAAATTATCGTAATCAAGAAGTTACACCTTATTGTGAAGACTTAATTTTGTCTCCCAAATGTCTGTTCCACGAAGTTAGTAATTACATTTCTATGCTACTTTAACGTGACTCAGGTGTTGTTGTGCAAAATTGTAAATTAATTAGACAGTTCTTAAAATATTGCCGTCTCTTTCACGTTAATAATTCAGACAAGATAATGTGAATGTTAACAATAATAATAAATTAAATATTATTGAAAAAATCCGCCCATTGTTTCCGTCTTTAAAAATGAGTGAAAATAACTAGTAAATAATAAATATTTCAACAATTGATACTTAAATTTCATGTTTCCAGTAAAAGAAAAACAATAGCGACACAAAAATATGTGTTCCTTTACGGACTATCTGTCTACCTAAGTGACGTTAACACAGTTTTGGTCCAAGCGTCTCCAGTCCAGCAATTTTTATCGTCAAAAATGCAGCTTGCTCCGTGCAATATAGAGATCTCTCGAACAGAATAACAGAAACTATTTCCGTGACCTACTAATATTTTCGTTTCACTTTATAAATGTTTTGTGGCTTAAAATTTACACACTGACAATATCACAGAAAGTTACAATTGAAGGGTTGAGAATAAAAAGGATTTAACTGACAAATTGACAGTTTCGAGAAAATTGACTTTAAACGTCAACGGCGTCATTTTTATGTAGAGTGCTTATAAGGTAATAGAAAAGGTTTAAGTAAGTTTCAGTTGCTTGAAAATGTTTTATTTCTATTTAAAATTACCAAATATAGTACTAATTCATACAATTACTGTAAAAATATAATAAAATAAAAGAAATAAAGTAATGTTTTTATGCTAAGCGTACTGTATTCCTGTGACAGATAAACCATTTTTAGACTCAAAATCTCAAGATTTAAGCCTCATTTCGGTATTTTGAGAATGCATTATTGAAGATAATTTCACGCTGAATCCAATGATACCCATAAGTCATTTGGTCAAAAAAATCAGTTAAATCCTTTTTATTCTCACCCCTTCAATTGTCATTTTGTACGCTATTTAAATATTTATTTGTTTATTTATTGAACACCAACATAATGTACACTATTACAGTAATAAAACGAACATTACATTACATTTAGGCTAAGTGTCATTACAATTATAGGTGAAGACTGAATGCAAGTAAATTAGCAAGTCCTTAAAAGTTAAAACAAATTTATGTTTAATAAAATAATTATAAAGAATATTACAAGACTGAAAAAAAGAAGATTACAAATTTATTAAATTAAAATGTTTTAAAATTGAAATAAACATTTTTAAAAACATAAAACATTGCAGATTAAGAATATTATTATTATTATTTAGAGAGCTTTGACAGTAGATTTAAACTTGCTTATGCTACCTTCAAACAAGTCTACTGCATTGAAATATCTACAAATCTCGTTCCCACCATCCGACATGACATGTATCCTTTAATCTCTGCCGGTTTGCAAATAGTACAAATCAACAACGATTTAATAGAGCAACCACCCCAATTACTAAAACTAATTACATTACTACCCGTGGAAAAACTCACCTTATGTTCTGCTTCGTAAAGTATGTTTCACCGTTGGAATTGTTACTAAAATTGACCCCCTCGTTTGAAAGAGACTAACAAAATACTCTTTTGTTGAGCACTTAACGTCAGTACGTGATTCGTTTTATACTAATACTATTTTATTAGTGCCTTTGTTGTAATTGTATTGAGTTAGTACAAGAGATTAGTGTTACAATAAAATAATTTTGAAAAGTTTAATAGGATGTTAATAAAAAAAATGTTTGTTTGTCAGTTTTTATGAAAGGTGAATTTTGAAGTGTTTATACGGTTCCTTGATTTGATATTAAATAATTTTTTTTTTGCTTATTGTGATATTTAAATAACCTTTTTTGATGCTACTAGAGACAAGTATAGATACTCAATATAAAGATTTTAAGTAGAATATTTTTGGTAGAGGTTTTTACAATGATGATGCTCTTTGGAGTGTATATTAAATTTTTACACAAATGGTTCAAGCTTTTGAAATATTGTAGATAAAGCTGACTTTAAACCAAAATATAATAAAACGACGAATCTTAAGTCAATAAAAAAAAAGACTAATGCTTTTTTTGCTCTATATGTTCTAACTTGAATAAATATTATTTAGATACATTATAACAGATTAGTTAAAAAAAATAAAAATAATAATGAATGATGTGTCGAGCCTGTCGTTCACCTGACGTTAAGCGTCACGGCCGCCCATAACAGAACAGTACCACTCGTAACTCTAAAATATAAAGTTTCGTGTGACACTGCACTGCGCACATCATCCTGAGACATCAGCACAGTCTGGTAATAAGATTACTCGACTGCGAGATCTGATCATAAAGTCTCAATTGCCCAGTAATATCACTAGCTACAGTGCCCTTCAAACCGGAACACGGTAGTGCTTGCACACTAAACTAAACGCCTAATAATTAGCGATCTTAGGCCCGTATTGCAGAATAATGCGTAGTTGTCGAGCGCTGCTCAATTCAAGATTTCATTGTCAAATTAATAATTTGGTATTGTCTTGAGCACTGTCCACAAATGAGCATTGTTCTGTAATACGGACCTTAAATCTCAACCTTCCAGATATAAAACATTTTTAAGATTTCATTTGTTTGCTTACATTGCATTTTTTTCTTCTGCAGATAGAGTGGAATTGAAATGCGAGAGCGGAGCGCACTCAGACTCGGAGTTAGAACACGAGCAAGCCGAGCAAAGTGAGCACGAGCACCTACATAATGTGCAAAATGAGCTGGGCGAGCATATGGAGGCGATGGACGCGGGTCGGCCGCGTAAGGTAACTTTTTAGCAGCTGTATTAAACTATGACCTAAGGCAATAAGACGTGGTTTTACAGCCTCTGCGGTGTGGTGGTTGAGCAGGTCGGCTTATAATCCGGAAGCGGTAAGTACGATTCCCGCGACTGGGCAAGTATTTGTGCACAGAAAAAAAGTGCAAATACTTGTTCTTAGTCTGGATATAGTCCATGGTACTTGTAATTCCTGGTTCCCTAGTCAAAGTCAAAAAGATTTATTGCAAATAGGCTAATTTTAGCACTTTTACAAGTCAAAATTATACTAGGAACTTAAAATTAAGTTATTTCACTAAGCATATAAAATTACAAAGTGCTTATTGTCAAATAATATAGCAAGCCCATTACAATATATGACTTTGAAAAAAAAAAGCAGTTCTCTTTCTCACTACTGGTGCAAGCAATCCGGCACAATGCAGAATTGAAAACTTTGATCCGAAGCTTCGATTACAACTGTAAAGAACTACAAGAAACTTTACAGCGATGTATTTTTTTTGTCTTCTTTCTACTGTCTTTTACAATGTATATAATTCATTACAGTTGAGATAGTGAATATGTTACAAAAATAACCACCACGTCACACCGGTGCAAGAAAAATACCGTGATTATCTTATTATAAACATTACAAATAGAAACTGAATTTATAGATAGGAATAGGCAATAGACAAAGTACCTAAGATTTCATACCGTTAAGCTTGGGATATTCAGGCCAAGCTTTTTTGTCCGACACATAATCATTTATTGTGTAATAGGCTTTTTTCATTAAGTTTGACTTTATGAATAATTTAAATTTACGCATTGACAATTGTTCGATACCGTCAGGCAACTTGTTATAAAAGCGATACAAGGAATCTTATTTAGTGTTCAAGATCTATGTATGCGATGTGTTATTATTATTATTAACTAGTAGCGCCCCGTGGTTTCACCCGCGATAAAAAGTATCCTATGTGTTATTCCAGGCTATAAACTATATGTGTTCCAAAGTTCATCCAAATCAGTTCAGTAGTTTTTGCGTGAAAGAGTAACAAACATTCATCCATACTCACAAACTTTCGCATTTATAATAATATTAAATGAGACTTTATGATCTGATCTCACAGTTTAGTAATCTTATTACTAGATTGTGCTGATGTCTCAGGATGACGTGCGCAGTGCAGTGTCACGCGAACCTCTATACTTTAGAGTTCCGAGTGACACTGCAGCTGATATGGGCTGCCGTGACGTTTAACATCAGGCGAACGGCTAGCTCGTCACGTCATTCCTTAACATAAAAAAAATATATTAGGATGTGCTATAGCGTTGTTTATTTCCGTGGGCAAGCAGGTGCGCCGCAGCCGGACCACCTTCACCACGTACCAGCTGCACGAGCTGGAGAGAGCCTTCGACAAGACGCAGTACCCTGATGTCTTCACCAGGGAAGAACTGGCTATGAGGCTGGATCTAAGCGAAGCTAGAGTGCAGGTCTGTGAATTTCATCTACTTGAACTAAAACAAGATAGCAATGACCACGTGATGTCTGGCAGATTTCTGGCCTGATGGAGCTGTGACCACTTACAATTAGTGGGATGACTGACTTTTTTTATAACATTGACAAACAAGCAGCATTTATTCGTATACGCCAGCAGCGTATACGAATCGATGACGTCTTTTCCGACTGGTGTAACGTCGATACTGGTGTACCACAAGGCGGTGTCCTCTCTCCTCTTCTTTTCTCTATTTTTATTAACACTCTTGTCTCTAAACTTCGTTTCTCCTCTTAATTTATCATCTTTATGCTGATATGTATTATATTTATATTATTGTGTGTATTTAATTTTGTATATTTATTATGGTGTTACTTGTATTAACACCAGTTTAGACGTATAGTTAAGTTGTTGTTTTCTTTTCTTTTATATCCCATTATTGTTGCACTACCACATTAAGCCTTCCACAATACACCAGGGTTAACTGGAAGATAATGCTCGATAGCATTAAGTTCGCCTATGTACCTTCAATTGTTGTTGTTTGTGCAATAAAGAATTTTCTATCTATCTATCTATCTAAGCAGACGGCCCTGATGGTAAGCCGTTGCCGCCTATAGACATCTGCAACACCGGGGGCGCTGCCGATGCGTTGCCTACCTTTTAAGACTCTATTTACCCGACGTTTGAAGTGTTTGAAGTGTAGTATCTTGAACTTTAAAGAAAAAAAATCAAGTTTGTTTCAAACCACACGATTGGAGTAAAACTTCTTTAGTTTAGCTCCATCTATCGGCTGCATAACTTTATTTAATGTTAATGTCGCAATCTTGACAGTTGTACATTGTCATTTTTTTTTGTTTGGTTTTGGCTCCACACTTTTGTGTATTTAGCCAGTGTCAAGTAATTGATAATATCTCAAGTTAATTAATTCCATATAATTAGTCAAGTCAAGTCAAGTCACAGTCCAAGTCATCAAGTTAAGTCATAGTCTAGTCTAGTCAAGTCATACGCCTAGTAAAGTGGTGGCAACTTTACCAGAAGCTTCTATGGAGTTTTGGAAACAACACGAATAGAAACGTTTCACCATCATTATACCACTTTCCCACACTCATGCCTGTAATTCAGCACTTAACGAATAAAATGCCACCAATTTTATGCACTAACACTGAAAATAACACAAGTTTTGGAAAATAATACAATGCGGTAACGCGATCTTTTTCGTTTTTCCGCCAAAACTAACCAAAATTTTTTATTTACTTAATATTTTTTTTTTAAATTACACACACCTTTTTTATTGTTTGATAGGCTCGCGATTGACCTCTATCGCACCTGATGGTAAGTGACGATGCGGTCTAGGATGTAACACGCTTGCCTAGAAGATACCTGTTCACTCTCGACCAACATAATAAAACTAATTTTTAACTTTGTAATGTTGACATTGGAGATCTATTTAAACCAACTTCAACTTCCGTTCGCCTCGCATTCACCAGCTTACTCCCCAAGTCAAGCGTGCGTAAAGAAGTTTGACTTCAAAAATTTACGTGCCTGTTCACAGTTGACGCATCCATAATTATTTACAGATAACAACAAGTCTTATGCAATTAATTATCTTTCATAATTAATTTATGATCAATTATCTTATAATTATTAATAATGAGCTAATTTCAAACGTTATTAACTAACTTGAATATTGCGGTTTTGGCGAACTAACTAGACGAAGGTAATTAAAGCTCGCGCTTTTGGCTGCTGGTACGTTATAAAGTGATAATTAATATGTAGTAATTAAATATCATTACTAACTAGTAATGATGGTTTTGAAATTAATTTTATTACTAACTAGGTGGTAGAACTTTTCTGCAAAGTTCGTCTAGGTAGGTACCGCTTTGCCAGTTATTCTGCCGCCAAGCAGTAGTGTGCAAGCACTACTGTGTTACGGTTATCATTTTCATTTCAAAAATTCTTTATTTTAATATATATTACATGTCACGTACAACTTAGCGCTAGAATCTAAGCTATAACTATCTTAAAATTAAAATGTTTTACAGGCTAAAGACCGCCTTTTTTAAACTTTTAGTACAATACGTAAAAATTTGAAGTTCTCATTAAATCATAATCGAGGGTAGTTACATTAAGTTTTAACATAATTATTGTTTCTACGTACTACTGAGTTACTTCATACGTTTACGTCCTAAGATGTGTTACGGTTTGAAGGGCATTGTAGCTAGTGAAATTACTGGGCAAATGAGACTTTATGATCTAATCTCACAGTCGAGTAATCTTATTACCAGACTGTGCTGATGTCTCAGGATGATGTGCGCAGTGCAGTGTCACGCGAAACTTTATATTTTGGAGTTCCGAGTGACACTGTTCTATTATGGGCAGCCGTGTCGCTTAACATCACGTGAACGACTATATCGTCACAACATTGACTAACAAAAAGAAGAAAAAGAACTAGTTGCGCCCCGCGGTTTTACCCGCGGATAAAAAGTAATTTTAATTATTTGCTCATTCCACGAGAACATTTCACTTTTCCGGGAGAAAATGTAGCCTATATGTAGCCTATATGTTAAAACAGTGTATAAGTTATCTTGCTACCGAATTTCATCCAAACCCATTCAGCCGTTTGAGCGTGAAAGAGTAACAAACATACACACATACACACATACAAACTTTTGCCTTTATAATATTAGTGTGATAAATACGGGTAAATTGCCCTACTGACTTAGCTACTACAAATAAATTGAAGGTAGTTATTTTATCATTAATTTATTTATGTTAAAATTGCCATAATTTTTGATGAAACCCTGATCTGATGGGAAATGACGGAGTGGTCTAGATAGAGCACTATTGCCCATGAGTTGACGGATAATTCTTGACTTGAAGAAGCCCATGTTATACTATGAAGAAACACTATCAGCCTTATTAATAAACACGAACTACCTTTAGATTAGTTACACCATCTTTTGTCTCTTTCGATCCAGCTAAATATTCCAGTAGCAAAAAAAGGACAAAAGCTGAAGTAACTAACCCATAACTACTACCCGTTTATTAATGAGGCTGTATAAGTCCACGTAATCGGTTGGTATCAAATCGAAAATAAATTTGTAAAATGTACAGTTAAGTTTAAATGGTTTCAAGAATCAAAAAAATCAAAAAAATAATTTAGAGTGACACTGACAATGTTTATATATAATTGTGTAATTATAATGTAGTGCAGTGAAAACAAGTGCTACCTAAAAAGAACACAAGAACAATGTGTCTTCGCCTTAATAGAGACAATAAGAAACGTGTTATTGGACACATTCTTAGATAATTCGGTTGTAAAAGTTTAAGTTAAATTCAAATTACTCATTAGTCAAATACTTGGCTAGATTGTAATATTAACAGAGTGTCATTGTGCATTCTAGGAATAAGAAAAAAAAAAAAAAAACTGACAATGTTTATAATTTAGAGTGACACAGATTCTGTGTCGCATACTCTAAAGCTAAACGAAATTAACATAATATTCTACCTCGGCATCTCTTGCCTCCAATAGCTGTAGCTATCTAGATCTAACTCGCAGGTGTCCTATGTCCAATACATTGCAGTTTGCGGTGCAACAGCTCTGGGTACAATTTGTCGCCATTGTGTCAGCGCCACCTGACGGAGAATAGAGCCTGATTTTAATTATGATTGCTCTGGATTCCAGGGAATAGTAAATTCGCGAATATATGTTCTTTAATTTAATAATTTGAAACCAGTGATGTAGAGTACGCATCAGGTTCAAAGTTCTCTTTAGGTCCGTATTATTCTATACCGCAAATATATTTGAGGTGGTAATTCCACTATCAGGTGAAATTAGACTTTAAAGACTTGGCCACATGTCTTTTTTATATTTTGGCCCCACACTTTTGTGTATTTAGCCAGTGTCAAGTAATTAATAATTTATCAAGTTAATTATATTTCACACAAATATGTCTCAAGTCACAGTCGAAGTCATTAAGTCATCATAGTCTAGTCAAAGTCATACTCCTAGTAAAGTGGTGGCAACTTTACTTGAAGCTTCTATGGAGTTTTGGAAACAACACGAAAATAAACGTTTCACCATCATTATACCATTTTCCCACACTCACGCCTGTAATCTAGCACTTAACGAATATAATGCCACCAATTTTATGCACTAACACTGAAAATAACACAAGTTTTGGAAAATAATACAATGCGGTGACGCAATCTTTTTCGCGTTCCCGCCAAAACCCCTATTTCATGGTTGTTCATCAACAAATTAGATTTTTTTCGTCTGAGCGGGTGTTGATTTGTAATTCCATACCAATAAAAACTTGAAACTGTTTCGTGTGATAGGTTGTTCTTGAAGTTTGGAAAAAAGATAAGTAGTTTGGAAGTAACAACCAAAGGTTGTCTAGAAAAGATCGCTACTAGCGAAAAAGCCGTCCATTGTTGGACTAGTACGTAAAATTTATTTTATTCCTGTATATATTGTAATATTTATCGGTCTATGTATCTACATTTTTTTTTTGGTTCAATAAACGGTGTGATTTTGATCTGCGAACACTTATCGAAATTTTTCTATTTAATAATAATATAATAATAATAATAATATTATGCGTGGATATCTCACACAACGCCATCTAGCCCCAAACTAAGCAAAGCTCGTACTATGGGAACCAGATAACTAATACAATACTTAGATACTTTTTGTTTGTAAATATATACATAGAATACAATATAACATCCAGACACAGAACAAACACCGATGTTCATCACACAATTGTTTGTCCTGGGTGGGGATCGAACCCACAACCCACAGTTCAGAAGGCAGAGTCACTACCAACTGAGCTATCGGGCCAATCTATCTTTTCAACGAGAATAGAAGAATGATCAATTCCATACAATACGTTAACAAAATCACATTAGTATTTATATTTATGTAATACGTGAAACAAATTTTGGTTGCGTACAAAAAAAATCAAATGTTTTTTAGTGTTTGTAAAAAATGTTATTATATAGTGAAAGAGTTACTAGGGTAGCTACCGCGCTGCGGAGAGTGCGAAAGCGGGCCCGCGGCCCTGCTTCCAGCTGGGACGGAGGAACATCGTGAAGTTTTAGTCGGTATGGGTGCCCTTCTGGCACCGAGCCCGACACTACCCGTGGCCGACCCAGCCACGGGTGTGCGTAAATGCATTTCTTCACGTTAATAAAAAAAAAAGGGTAGCTACCGCTCATCAAACACATCTCCGCTATGTTGAATACACGCTAATTCATTAAAGCGGGGTGAGAACGACTCCTTGTTGAGTTTAATCACGCCAGTATGTCAAATCAGCGGCATAATCTCCGCCGACTCTCACCATCTCTACAGCTTGGATCAGTGAAGGAGGTTCATTAACTTTCCTAGTTCTGCAAAGTGAGTTAATGATTCTTGTAATAGGAAACATAGACTTAACGAGCGTGTGGTAGGTAGGCAGCGCACTAAAAAGAAATAAATATTTTTGGACATTTCACACAACGCCATCTAGTCCCAAACTAAGCAAAGCTTGTACTATCGAAACTAGATAACTGATAAAATACTTAGATACTTTTTGTATGTAAATACATATTTGGAATACAATATAACACCCAAACACAGAACAAAAATCGATTCATCACACAAATGTTAGTCCTGGATGGGAATCGAAACCACAACCTATTTTTTTTTCTATTTGCATTACCACAGACACCTGGGTCCGTGTTTTTTGTTAAATTAAATTTAGTTATGGACATTCATGTCATCCCATAATATTCCGAAACCTTCTCTACTGACAACCAACCAAACCCACTGCAACCGTGACACCTTCAGTATTCACATGTACCCTTCGAATAGTAAGTCATAGCTTCTGCTATATTTATTGATAAACTAGCTGCTATCGATTAAAGCATAACCATGGACATCGTTGTCATCCCATAATACTCCCAAACCTTCTCTACTGACAACCAACGAAACCCACTGCAACCATGACACCTACAATTGACATTAATTCTGCGTCATATACACGCTTTGACTGGTAACTGGTGGTAACTGGAAACGCTATGGTTTAATATCTAAGTAGGTATATCAATAATAAACTAACTGCTATTTATCTAAGCTAGATATTGACGTCATCCCATAAAGGAAATAAAAGGGTTACGGTTGTGAGTAGAGAAGGTTTAGGTACTCTTAAACCTTCTCTACTCACAACCGTAACGCTATAACCTAATACGCACCAATTCCGCGTCATAATGCATTCTTCGAGTGGTAAGTCGTAGCATCTGCTATTTATATCAATAAGCAGGTTACTATCCAAGCATAACCAAGGACATAGATTTCATGCCATGAAAGTCTTGTTTGCTGACAACCTAATCCACTGCAACCGTGATAACTTAATAAATAATAATGATAATAATAATAGCGCCCAACGATCACATTCATAGATCTTGGACCCTAACCAAGATTCCCTGTTTCTAGGGACCCAGGAACTAAGAGGACCGTGGTCCCACAACACGCAGACTCAGAACAAGTCTTTGCGCTTTTTTCTGTCATAAAAACTTGTCCTGCCACGGGAATCGAACTCGCCGCCTCCGGGTTATTTTTTAGCTACTCAACCGCCACACCACAGAGGCTGTCAACTCCCCGTACTCTGAATTAACTTCGCGCCATACGTACTCTTCGAACAATAAGTCACGCATCTGTCGTGTCAATAAACTGCCTGGTATTCATATCGTGACATCCAGCTTATCAGACGACGAGGATATAGAAAGACAGAGAAGATCTCTTTGCGTGGTTGGCAACATGGTTGTAAGAAAATTTTTTAGGGTGGCGCCTGGCGCTATGCGCCCTTCAGGCAATGTTATCTTCAACATTGCCAGAAGGCGCATAGCGCGTTACGAGTGGCCTACAATAAAATTTTCAGGCACCTGATAGGCCTGAAATGATATTGTAGTGCTTCCGAAATGTACACGGAAGCGCGAGTGGACTCATTTAACGCAATACAGCTCAAACAAATAGCATCATTTATGTTCAGAGTCGACACGTGTAAAAATACTATTATAAAAAGTTTGGCAGATAGACTGCACCTGACTGCAACATATCGACGTTGGGTGGCTATTGCCACCTAACTATTTTTAATTTAGTTGTTTTTTATTCATACGCATGCATATTTCGATGTAATTTTTTAGTGACAATATGGATCTCGTGTCTGAAATACAGAATTATTATTTATTATTATTATTATTCCATAATACTCCCAAACCTTCTCTACTGACAACCAATCATGCTGTAACCGTAACCACCTACAATAGGCGCTAATTCCGCGTCATTATACACTCCGCGCGAGGGCGCTAATGTTTGCAGCGTCCGTTTCCATCTTCAGTAATCGTCGCAGATATGCAGCGCGCCTTTTATTACACCCTCTGGGAAATTGCCTTAAACGCCCGCTAAATGCCTTAATTATTCGAATTAAGTTATCGCCATTGTGTTGGAATGCAGTCCAGATTGTGCGACGCCATTTTGTAAGTTTTATTGTTAGTCAGCTTTTAGTTTTGACAAAATAAGATTTAATATGTACATAGCTGTCTTTTTTGGAATTAGTTGAAAGATTAACAAGGATATTTTAAAAATGGTTTCGCTGTCGATGCCGGATTGCTAGCACTAGTAGTGTGAAAGAGAACTTAATTTTTTTCAAACTCGTATATTGAAATGGGCTTGCTATGTAATATTTGACAATAAGCACTTTGTACGTGTAACCTGTACCTTTGTGTTGTATTTTGTTGTGTAATAACTTAATTTCAAGTACATAATATAATTTTGACTTGTAAAAGTGCTAAAAATAGCCTATTTGCAATAAATCTTTTGACTTTGATCTTTGTGTCTATTTTAGGTTTGAAAGCACATACAAAGAATAGGCGTTTGCATGTTCAAATCTCGGCATATAGGTGAATTGATGATGAGATAGATGAATGCTAAAAATAGTTTGAATATATATATAGGAATATCTTTTTAGTAGAGTCGTTGTGTGCCGTTCCTTTGACAGTTGTTTCCTAAACTTGCCAGACCAATAATATATTTACGAAACTAAATAAAGTTCATTTTTACCTAGCTGGTAAGCTACTATATACAGGGTTACAAGAAAAATCGTGCTAGATCCGTTAAGGGCGTGGAGTACCCATCATTTCTGACTTATTTCACTATGAAACACCCTAGCCTAAACTTAACCCTTTCCGAGATATTCGACTTTTAATTTTTTTTATTGAAAATTGCCGATATGCTACAAAATTTAATTATGTTTATTTTGTTTGGGGGCGAGTTAGCCGGCGGGCGAGTAGGCTGGACTGCATTCGCGACCCCTTTTCGCCCACGGTACGGTGGACGACGGCTTACGGGGGGGTTTTAGTGGGTTCGAGTCCCACATACCCACTGCCACCACCCCCGTGGTGGCAGGGAAGTGCAAGGGCATTTCCTCCCTCAAAAAAAGGGTGTTTCATAGTGAAATAAGCAGAAATGATGGGTACTCCACGCCCTTAACGGATCAAGCACAATTTTTCCTGTAGCCCTGTATAATAATACTACTTCTAATAATACTTTCTTAATTAATCAAATGAATTAAATCTTCTAGTAATGCTACTTACTACTTTTAGACATAATACTTCTATGAAAACCCTATTCTAATATAAAAATACGCAATCTTGGCAATTGTGAATTTCTATTTTTTTTTTTATGTTATGCAATGGTGAGACGAGCTAACCGTTCGCCTGATGTTAAGCGATACGGCTGCCCATATCAGTTGCAGTGTCACTCGGAACTCTAAATTCTATTTTACCGTACATACTAACATAATAATACAATTTTTAGCTTTGTCATATTGGATGGAGATCTACGTGAACCAACTTCAACTTCCGTTCACCTAGCAGCTTACTCCCCTATTCGAGCGTAAAGAAGTTTTATTTCAAAAACCTACGTCTACCAACCTGCCAAAGTTAAATTTCATCTCCATAAAAGTTAAAAACAGATAGTTAAGTAGTTACCTACCTGGTTTAGAGTAGAAATTGCTATGTGAAATATGTAAAGGCATAATTCCCGAAAACGCATTGAATGCAATATTTAAATCCGAAATCTCCACTTAAGCTGGAGTCAGACCGAGTTAAGACTCTCATTAAGGCTGGATTCAACTGACGTGTGATTAAAATTCGTGCCCTTTGTCTATGGGATTTAATTTGATGATTTTGGCTGTATTATCCGAAATGAGTCCATGTTTCGTCTCGCTGGAAAATTTACATTTTGCACGAATTGAAAACAGCTTTTTCATTACTCATACTCGGAAAGTAGGTCTAAAGTTTTCTGAGGAGCGAATTGAAAGTGATACTTCTCAGCTCTAGGGAGAATCGTTAGCAACTGACAGCTGTCATATTATAAAAACAACTACTCCTATTCTCACTTTTTTGTTTTGGCTCCACACTTTTGTTGTAGTTAGCCAGTGTCAAGTAATTGATAATTTTTCAAGTTAATAAATGTCAAGTCACAGTCCAAGTCGTAGCCTAGCCTAGTCAAGTCAAGTCGTAGCCTAGTCTAGTCAAGTCATACTCCTAGTAAATAAAAAAGCTTCTATGGAGTTTTGGGAACAACACGAAAAGAAACGTTTCACCATCATTATACCACTTTCCCACTGTCATTCCTGTAATTCAGCACTTAACGAACACTAACACTGAAAATAATACAAGTTTTTGAAAACAATCCAATTTTTTTTTATTTGGTGCTGATTGTGATCCTAGTTGGTCTAATAATAAATAAATAAAAAAAAAATACGGTGACGCGATCTTTTTCGTTTTACCGCCGAAACTCTATTCTCACTTTTTTTTTGTTTTGTTTTGGCTCCACACTCTTTGTGTATTGTGTCAGTGTCAAGGAATTGATAATTTCTCAAGTTAATTAATATTATAAGTTAGTCATAGTGTAGTCAAGTCATACTCCATTTAAAGTGGTGGCAACTTTACTAAAAGCTTCTATGGAGTTTTTGGAAACAACACAAAAAAAAAAACGTTTCACCATCATTATACCACTTTCCCACACTCATGCCTGTAATCCAGCACTTAACGAATAAAATGCCATCAATTTTATGCACTAACACTGAAAATAATACAAGTTATTGAAAACAATACAATGCGGTGACGCGATCTTTTTCGTTTTCCCGCCAAAACTCCGGCTTACCACTTGCTTACACGAAAAGAAGAACCAAGTCTTCTTCTCCAGCCAGTTTCCAATCCAAGCCTGACGTGTATTGTGACTTTCGAACATATTTTATCACTTAAAATAAGGTGCAATTTCGTTAAATTCTGCCCTTTAAGTCTATTTAAAATGCAGCAGGATTATAAAGCGGTCATGGAAGCATTAACGATGGTTAAAATTAATCATGGTTACTCACAAGCATCCTCAACCGTGGCATGAGCTGCAATTTGGTAATTACAGACTCTAGAATGCACTAGAAGGCATGCATTAGTCACTCCCTGTTTATGATAAAATTTAATGCCTAGTGTTTTGGAATTATGCTTTGTTTTAGATTTATCTTTGGGTGTACGTTTCTTGGAAATTAACTGTAGGCAGCTAAAAGCCATTCAGATTTAAATACTTCGTCTCTATTCTCATACAGCTTTATTAATAAACGGGTATTAGTCTCGGGTTAGTTACTTCAGCTTTTGTCCTTTTTTTGCTACTGGAATATTTAGCTGGATCGAAAGAGGCAAAATATGGTGTAACTAATCCAAAGCTATTTCGTGTTTTTTAATAAGGCTGTTATGGTCGAAGGTTGCTAGAAATGTCTAAAATCAATTAATAGATATTAGAAATTTTGACATTGTGTCTTGTATGATTTTGTATAATTCTAAATAGATTTAGTAAATACAAAATCATTACATCATATTTGTTGTTGTATCAAACACAGACCATTCACAATTTTGATTCAAATGCTGCTTGCATTCATTTGCATTCATTTTCTATACATTTTGAAAACGCCACCGCACCGATAGACGCCGAAGCGTAAAGTACCCCAAGCGCTTTTTTTTTTTTAATGTTTCGGCTCCACACTTTGGTGTATTTAGCCAGTGTCAAGTAATTGATAATTCATCAAGTTAATGATATTTCACAGTCGAAGTCATCAAGTCCAGTCATAGTCAAGTCATAGTCTAGTCAAAGTCATGCTCCTAGTAAAGTGGTGGCAACTTTACTTGAAGCTTCTATGGAGCCTAGAAAACAATACGAAAAGAAACGTTTCACCATCATTATACCATTTTCCCACACTCACGCCTGTAATCCAGCACTTAACGAATATAATGCCTTCAATTTTATGCACTAACACTGAAAATAACACAAGTTTCGGAAAATAATACAATGCGATGACGCAATCTTTCTCGTTTTCCCGCCAAAACTCCCCTCCGCGCTTGTTGCTTAAAACAAAAAAAAATATAATGGTTAATAATAACAGCGTTAGAGCTATATTTTAACTTGATTTTTTGTGAAAGCTCAAGTTTGAACAAGTATATTATAATTTTGCTTTAAGCAGTTTTCTGTCATTTTTTATCATTATTTTATGTTTCGGTTTCTACACGAACCGATTATATTTTCAATATATTCTAGGTTTTTTTTATTTGTTTCACAGACTAAGTAATAGTCAGTAAGTTGTTAGTTTTCAGACTAACTACATTCTAAATTATTGTTAATACCTACTAATTGTAAAGAAATGTACTGCGTTCCCGAACACTTTTTATTTTATTTTCATTTGTTGTTGCATTTTCCCGTTAATTACTTCGTATTTTTCGTGAGTGTCCCCTTATAGAGCTGCTGGGAATAAGGATTGAGCGAACTTTCGGGACAAAGTTTAAAAAAAAACGAGTGTGCTTTAGACCACGTGACTGAAATAAAACTTATTTAGTTCCATCCCTCTTGCCCCTACTCCTACTACTACCTCCTCCTGCTACCTATATTCGAAACGTAACTCTTTCTTTCTAACTTCCGTTCGCCACGCCACCACACCAATCCACCCCCAAGTCAAGCGTGCGTAAAGAAGTTCTACTTCAAAATTGGCAATATAAATTGGTAGCTTCGTAAATAATTGTAAAAACTTTTACTAACCTAAAATTTTTATAATAGTTAATTATAATAATAAATAGTTATACATAACTTAATGACTTCTAAATTGGCGATAAAATATATCCTCCAGAAATATGCAGAAGCAACCCTACCGGTCATCAAATAGGGGTGCATGCACCACTTCTTAAATCACACTCAACAACGCGCCAATTGCTTTTAATCCACTCCATAGATGGCGCTTAACAACAAAAGAATTTCCCCACCTACATCTTTCAATCATTTCCATTTTCAACTCTAAATTTAAGAGGATATAACTGAAATTTATTAATAGGGAGGGTAGAATGAAAGTTTATCATTGAATTTCCATTTTAAACTTTAACGTATAGATGTCACGGTTGATATTGGTCTGGAGTGTGGGTAGTTATAAGTTGCAATTGAGGTTCCAATAAAATTTCGAGTGGTCGTCGGTTGTAATCGACACGCGTTCTATGGATATCGAGTGCCACTTGGATTGCAGTCGTCAAATTAATTGTACGTTTTTGATCTGGGATTTAATTGAGATGTTGAAAATAGACCCCGTGGTTTGTTAAAATTGGCGGGAGATATTGGAGGATTTTAAATCGATATTCTTTTTTTAAATTAAAATTTTTGTAGTGAAGACTTCTTTACGGCGGTAAAGCGAAAAAGATTGCGTCACCGCATTGTATTATTTTCCAAAACTTGTGTTATTTTCAGTGTTAGTGCATAAAATTGGTGGCATTTTATTCGTTAAGTGCTGGATTACAGGCGTGAGTGTGGGAAAATGGTATAATGATGGTGAAACGTTTCTTTTCGTGTTGTTTCCAAAACTCCATAGAAACTTCTGGTAAAGTTGCCACTACTTTACTAGGAGTATGACTTTGACTAGACTGACTTGACTATGACTTGACTTGATGACTTCGACTGTGACTTGACACAAATTTGCGTGAAATATCGATAACTTGATAAATTACCAATTACTTGACACTGGCTAAATACACAGAAGTGTGGAGCCAAAACAAAAAAAAAAGACTTCTTTAGGCGCGTTGAGCACTTTTTTGTATATGTTGGCTCCACACTTTTGTGTATTTAGTCAGTTTCAAGTAATTGATAATTAATCAAGTTATATATATTTGACGCAGATATGTGTCAAGTCACAGTCCAAGTCATCAGGTCAAGTCGGTAGTAGTACCTAGTCTAGTCTAAGTCATACTCCTAGTAAAGTGGTGGCAACTTTGGAGTTTTAGAAACAATACGAAAAGAATCGTTTCACCATCATTATACCACTTTTCCACACTCACGCCTGTAATCCAGCACTTAACGAATAAAATGCCACCAATTTTATGCACTAACACTGAAAATAACACAAGTTTTGGAAAATAATACAAGGTGTTGATGCAATCTTTCTCGTTTTCCCGCTAAAAACCCCGTTGAGCACTTTTTGAGTGAACAAAAATCATGGAACTCGCGTCATCGTCACCGAACGCTTTCCATGAGCTATATCACAAATTAATTTTTTTTTTATCGGCAGTCCCTAAAGACTGCTCCGCATGTTATTTTTTCAAAAATTTCAAATGTTTGTTTAGTTGTAATCTATTTTTTAATTTGAATTTTGGAAAATTGGATTAGACGCTTGTATTGTTATATAATTCAAAAATAGTCTATATTTTTGGCCTAAGACTTTTGGACCCAAGGGTCAAGCCAACACATATGCATATGATTTACCTCATCACCAAAAAATTTAGCGTTTACTGTTTGTATATTATGAATGCTTAGTAGTATTGTTAAGAGGGCATCAATTTTTAATGGAATTCATAAAAATATCACCTAATTACTAACCCAATAGAATTCATAAAAGTATTACCAAAAGACCACCGATGGAGTGCTCTTTTGGGAACGAAACGTCCAATTCATTCCAAAAGAGCACCTGCGTGTAAATAGTACCTATCATATTGACCTATGACTGGCCCGATAGCTCAGTTGGTAGTAGCCCTGCCTTCTGAACTATGGGTTGTAGGTTCGATTCCCACCCAGGACAAACATTTGTGTGATAAACATAGGTGTTAGTTCTGTGTCTGGGTGTTATATTGTATTATATGTATATAATTTACAAACAAAAAGTATTTAAGTATTGTATCAGTTATCTGGTACCCATAATACGAGCTTTGCTTAGTTTGGGGCTAGATGGCGTTGTGTGAGATGTCCACACTTATTATTATTATTATTATTATGAAACTGTTTGGTCCTTTAGTAATGGTATGTACCAGGGCAGCATCAATTGAAAGGAGGTCTTTATTCAGTTGCCTTTACCCAGTACGATTATCATGCAAATTTATTAAACTACCAAAATTATAAAATAGGTTACTTTTTATACTGGAAAATGTAAAATTTCTGTAGGAAAACGGTTAAATGCTGAAAATCTCTAGTTAAAGTGTATCGCACTTTTTGAAATGCAAAATGGAAACGCAAAAATAGTCCAGTGAGATCTGGAAACGTGATTCCCGTACAACCTTGTGTACTGCGGCTGACTTTTTAATTTTTTTATTGTGTAATTGTCGGCAATTTGCCATCTCACCCCCCCCTTTTCACCCCCTACCCTGGACCTCTCGAGTACAATAGAGAGTAATGAAAAGCAATTACCCATACGTGGTTTCCATTCCACCGTCCGTGCTAACCAATCACGACTCTAAAACGATGGCAATGGAGTCTCATTTCTATTGTAGCTGAGGAGAGAATAGAAACAAATTGAGCTAGCCAGATAAAAAGACATTGTAAAAATTGGTGTAATTTCATAATTTTCAAATTTGGAATGTCGCCTGATTCGTCGAGCCCGCACAATGGTGCTAAGTTCACTCATTTATTGAATTACGTTTCGTTTCTGTAATTCTTTTGGAGAGATTTTCATTTTCGTTTTATTATAATTGAATACGGTAATTTTCCCGCCGGTTTATACATGGATTGTACAACTGTACATAGCTTCTCAAAACCGTTCCGCTTAAATTAGGTGCAATGCACATGATTTTCCATGCAAATGAGAGATCGATACGGGTCCTCTCTTCCAGTCCATACGTTGTTCTATTTGTTTGTTTAAATTTTAATACAAAAAGACTAAATCTGGATATAAAATTGCACACCCCCTACTTATTAGTAGGGGGTGTGCAATTTAGGTAGGGTTGTAGGGGGGGTGCTATCAAAATAAATACCTATCTAGTACCTACCTAATTTACTAACCTACCACTAAACTAAACAGTACTTAGCTGTGAGTTTAGTAAATAATACATCTTATGTAATCTATAAACATAAACAAAGTCGTATTAGTTACACCATTTATAACTCAAGAACGGCTGGACCTATTTTTCTTATTTTTGTGTTATTGGATTTATCTTCGTCCGGAATAAGATAAAATGTAATTAAATTGATGACAATCAATAAAAAAGATCTTAAACATGCACATTCATTGGTTGTCAGGCAGAACGAAGTTCGCCGGGTCAGCTAGTATTGTAAATTTAACAAATTTTTTTATTATAAAATCAATATTTTTAACAGGTATGGTTCCAGAACCGGCGAGCGAAGTGGCGCAAACGAGAGAAAGCTTTGGGCAGAGACCACGCACCGTTTATGCATCATGAACATGGTAAGTTCATGCATCACAAACATGTGCATCACGAACATGGTACGTTTATGCATCACGAACATTGATAAGTTTATGTATCAAAAATATGTGCATCACGAACATGGTAAGTTGATGCATCATGAACATGGTTAGTTTATGCATCACAAACATTGATAAGTTTATGCATCACAAGCATGTGCATCACGAACATGGTACGTTGATGCATCATGAACATGGTTAGTTTATGCATCACAAACATTGATAAGTTTATGCATCACAAGCATGTGCATCACGAACATGGTACGTTGATGCATCATGAACATGGTTAGTTTATGCATCACGAACATGGTAAGTCAGACATCCCACTTACAATAAACATTATCTATGCTACAATAAATACTTAAATAAGGCTTAGACAGACGTCAACCGTGTGTTTAACAATACAAAACAGCAGTTTAACACTGGTTTAACGCTTGTTTAAGTCTTTTGTGATTAAATTTACAGATTTAGCCATATTAAAAAAAAAAACAAAGCAAGAGACCGAGAGACAATAATTTAATAATGTTTTTATATCTATATTGACAAAGTAGTATGTCATAGTCAACATTTTCACAAAATATTCAATTTACAGATTTTGCTTATGATAAAATATTTTCTAAGTGTCATAATTTGTAAAGTATGGGGTCGAGCGGGATCCAAACCAAGATGCATCGGCTTGAAGTCACACTATCAACCGCTGAGCCACACGTACTTAATCGAAATGATTAGCAGGTGTTAAATCACACCTAGCGTCACCCACCATTACCCGATGTTTATAATTGATAACGGAACAATAAGCTCCTTGTGAATTACACCACCTGCCAGTGTGCCACCTTTACACCCCTTCGATTAGTGTTGCCTTGTTTGCACTGTATTTTTTTTAGTTTGGCTCCATGTGTGTAGCTTGCTTAGCCAGTGACAAATTTTCCAATCGAGTTTTTTAGATATTGGATCAGTCAATGTGAATCAAGTCATGCCCAAGTCTAATCTAGTCATGGTCAAGTCAAAATCAAGTACGAGTAGGGAAGTGTTTACTTTGAAAGCTTTAAATAGATTACGAAGACACGTTTTCACTGTACTACTATTTACTTTACACGAGCTCAAATTACACAAATATTATAAAGGCGAAAGTTTGTGTTTGTGTGTATGTTTGTTACTTTTTCACGCTCAAACGGCTAAATGGATTTGGATGAAATTCAGTATCAAGATAGCTTATACACTGGATTAACATACAGGCTACATTTTATCCCGAAAAAGTGAAATTTTCCCGTGGGATATGAACAAATAATTAAAATACTTTTTATCCGCGGGTGAAACCGCATGGCGCAACTAGTTTTATATTAAACACACAAGCTTTGGCAAATAATACGAAATTCATATTTGGAAAAGTTTCTCAAAACTTTTTTTCAACATATTTCAAACAAAAAGGCTATTAAGTTGTTTTTTTTTTTGTTTTTGTTTTTGTATCTTACAGTAATCAATAATCAATTTATTCATAAATGACAGTTTACATGTCAGGAAAAAAAAAAAAAGTTAATTAAATACTCCATCATTATTGTTGTATACATTGTATACTAAATTACATTTAAAATAAAAACTGAAAATTGCGAGTTAACACATAAATATATGAAGGTAGGTACGCACTATTAATTTATTATAGAAAGTCATGAAGTAGAATAGTAAGATATTTATTCAATACTTGTCTAAAATTAAGGCACAAAACAAGTTATATTAATATACATAATATATACGAATAACAAATAAAAAAACAAGTATCATCGTTGGCTCAGCATTTCATCGCAACAGTTCGTCAGCAGTTTCGCAACAGTTCGTCGAAGACATCCAGCGCTGGTTTTCAGCCTAAACCCAGAGAAGGTAGAACCAATGCACAGTTAGACAATATTAAAAAACGGATAAACAAAAATACATACATATAAAATTATTTAAAAAAATTATATAGCACAATTCAGCAGTAAAAGCATCTAACTAGATAATGTTACATAGAAACAGCTACGCTATTAACTAAATTGTCTTTAATTTGTCTCAAACGTGGAAAATACCATATGCATCATCGTAGATAACGTTACATAGCTAGTCTAAAATAACAAAAAACCTACACCATAAAGTCTACCAATAACACACCTAACATCCCATTTAAGCTCTTTATCATTAATAAATCAATAATTCAAATATGATTTCCATACAATCAGTTTATTTAAATGGAAAATACCCCAATAATAAATCAAGGTATGAAAGGAAACCCTATGATTGCGGGTATGATGTCGCGTAAACACGTTTCTATAGTCATTATTTGAGCATTAACTGATCCAATGGATCAACACACGCACGGTCATTCGCGCGTGATAATGTAGATACAGTAAGGCTCGTCTTTCTTTTGATGTCACGACTCTAAAACTATAGTCGTAGAGTCTCATTTGTATTGAACTTGAAGAGAGAAAAGAAACAAATTGAGCAGATAAAAGAACTTGCAAACTCACAATTTCATTGTTTTCGAAATTCAAATCTTTGAAGTTTAAAGGTCGCACTCAATTAATTTTATGGAATTTATTTTTGTGGGAGTAATTGTATTTGAGGATTCCTGTACAGATTTAAGGTTCATAGTTTTTATTTTATTTATTTATTGTGATGAAAACGACAAAATCAATTACAATTATCACACAAAGTATTTCATACATTAACAAAAAACAAATCAGGGTTATAAAATAATAAAAGAATCCAATTAGGCTATTACAATAATGTCAAATAAAATAAAATAATGTCAGAGTTAATTAGATAAAAAGAAAAATTATTCACTATCGCTACAGTCGGGATTACCCGTATTGCTCCATTGTTCACTCACGCTTTCACAATATGTTAATACTGCAGCAACAATCACGTATCCGAAAAAGAGAGCATATCTACTCATAGCGCTAAAAAAAAAGTAATACACCGCAATTTCACACAGGGTTGACTAAACTCTAGCATGCAGTACAACTAAATATATAATACTAATAATCTTTATAAATGTAAGGCTTACAAAAATACACTGAACCTCAAACGCTCAAGACTGAATATTCAAAATCACGTGCGTTCTTTACCGCGCGAAAGCTCGCATGTCTAACAACGCTTAACGATTGGCCCACCTATTTAGAAAAATAACAGGTATTGCTCCCTAAACGCGACTTCCGTAACAATTATCGCCTGGATACCGTGTTCTGTGAAGCATTAAGTTCATTTAAGCAATTACGAATGATATGTAAGATTCGATACGCGATTGCGTTTAAAATTGTCGTTACATTTTTAGCCCCTTTTTTCCTTTGTGCTTGTGTAGCTTGTCCTTTAGTTTAATGAATGATATGTACACCTTTTATGGATTTGTTAATAACAAAACAGTAAATACATTTATTTAATTTTTGCATACCTTGTAGTAAGAAACAAATGTGCAAATTGGTTCAGCCTATAATGTAAAACGTTTTAGTTTAAGAATCTTCTTTAAATCCTGCTTAAAAATATAATTCATGGGTACACTTTACATACAGAAACAAAAAATTAAACTAAACTACACCTAAAAACTTAAAATAGATAAAAAAACTTATCCCTGTTGATAGGAAGGAAAAGTGTCCAGATTGCTGGCAACATTACCACGTTGAATGGCAATGCTTGTTTTTTGTTCAAAATAAAAGCCAGCGTTTTGGGGATGATCACGAAGCTTCAAACGCGGTTCACGTAGATCTCCATTGTCAACATAAGAAAGTTAAAAATTCGTATTATTATGTTAGTACTCGTATGTCCGGTAAAATGACAATTTACAATTGTCAAGATGGCGACATTAAAATTAAATAAAGCAAAAACAATAATAATAAAATAATAATAATAATAATCATCGAAGCACATTTACTTAAAAGCTTAGTTCACGCGTTGAACTCTTTTTCTTGTAAGAAAAAGTGTCGATCAATAGTAATTTTAACCGCCTTCAAAAACTAAAAGCTGTATAATGTACACAAGTCACATATATTTAATTATTTTACTAGCAAATAGTTGCGCCTTTGAATGAATGAATGACTAAAAGAAAGAGTGAATGAATGAATGAATTAGAAAATAAGTGAATGAATGCATAATTTTTGTGAAAAACTTATGCTAATACTTTTACTATTCATCTGAATTAATGTTTGCTTTAGAGTCGATTTCTTAATAGCTGGATAAAGATTAATATCTGAAAAAAAGTAGTTATGTACTTTAAAAAGTGTGTAATATCTATGTACCTCTAATTTTGTCACTGATATCCTTAAGCCACACACAACAATTACTCAAAACAGTTCCATTTCATCCTGCCAACATTTCCTAACCGATTGTCTGAAAAAAATTACACTTAATCATACCGCCAGCGGATGGCTGTGCGTCATGCTGATCAAAGCTGCGGAAGTTCTTTGAAGAATGATGCTGGGGTGACGTGTACACCGTAATGATCGGTATTTACGCGGAGACAATGCTGTAAACTGTTGTCTAACTGTGGATAATAATGTGCGGTGTGACAGATAGGGGGTTCACGGATTTTTGCACTTAGCGCGGCGGATTTTAGAGCTTAAGTAGGACTTTATTCACTTCGGAGTGAAAATTACGTTAGTCAAGAATCTTACACAAGAGAAATCTTGGTGAGGATATTTGGAATGTTGGTGTTCACATTTGAAGGTTCATGTAGGCAGACGGGGTGTGCGTAGGTTGCAACCTATATAACTATAGGCCTTCTGCATGCGCACCGGGCCGTGTCCGGCGCAAGAATGATCCGTAATACACCGAGCGTTCACTTTTTATAGCCATATGGGTGGGGGAGCGATGACAGCTACCGGTGTTGCCACTGTAATAAATTTAAATGCTACCACAGGGTAAATCACGGTACTGCCCGCAGTGCATAAAGTTTACAATTGGACGTTGCCGCCGTCATATATTAATATATATATTTTGTACATAATTTTTAGGCAAGTATTGACCAAATAATGTGTTTATATTCTATTTTATTCTATACAGTTAATGGCATGTTTTTTTTCCCAGTGGTGGGCGAATGGAGTGGAGCGCCTGCAGGGGGCGAGTGGTGGGCGCTTGGCCTGGGGGCAGGATTAGGGGCTCTGGGTGTACCAGCCCCTCTGTGGCACGACGAACCAGCTGCAGCATTCCGCGCTCTTTTACACAGGTAAAACTTCATAGATTTTATAACTTACTCGCTTTATTTTCTTTCCCACCTCACCAGTGGGAAATTGGGATTATACCATCTGTGACAATGGAAAAATAACCATTTTTTTCAGTTTCTTTAAGCTTCCCGATCAGAATCTTGAACCTGATCTAAAGACCTAAATGACAGAACTTATTCTTCTTCAGTTTTTGATTTTAGTGATAAAGTTTGCCAATGTTATTTTCCTTTAAGTGTTCGTGAACGTGCACGAGTGTTAGCAAATAGTTCCAAGTTCTATCATTAGACGCTGATCAAAACAATTACGGTGACATAATGGTACTTGATCTTTAGTTAATCGCTTCTTAAACATGTACTTCTGTATTGAAATATACTCAATATTTATTGGTACAGAAGTACATGTTTAAGAAGCGATTGTTGATTGAAGTGATGTATTTCAATACACACAATGTTTATTGGTACAGAAGTACATGTTTAAAAAGCGATTAACTAAAAATCAAGTACCATTATGTCGCCGTAATTGTTTTGATCCGAAAATATTAACCTTCAATCTCTTGCCCCCAGATACGTACTAGCCCTTCCCCCGCCAGCTCTCCGTCCACCCGAGCCTGAGCCGTCACCGCCATCTCCTCCCTCCCCGAGTACAGCCCTGGCGAGACTGGCCAGTGCCGACACACTGCGACTGAGAGCCCATGATGCGATACAAGACAGAGTACTGCAGCATAATAACAAAGTTCACACGTAGGTGTTATTTTAATAACAAGCGTATTTATAAATTAAATACCGTCTGCTTATAGTCTGACAGTTCCTAAGTTTACAATTAACCCTCTATGACGTACCTACTACAACGTATTGGGTATGTCCTAGAGAGATAAGTGAGAACTTAAATCTTTCGTGAGCTGTCAATCTTTACTGCAGACGGACATAGGAGTATATTCCAAAACTATATAAGTACCTAAACAATATTCCATGTAAATGTATAAATCCGAATCTTCGGTACACAAGCTAGTCAAAGTTACACAAGAGGAAACTTTAATTGCAATGCAACAGGAGAAATGACATTACCAATTTGCCATAGTAACTAATCACATAAGCGTATTGAAACTGTCAAATCCATACCACTTTGTGTTTCTATCAGTGATCAAGTAACTTAGGTCCGTATTACAAAACGATGCTCAGTCATCGATCGGTGCTCAAGCAGAGATTTCATTCATTAAGTGATCAATTAGGGAATGAAATCTCTGCTTGGGCATCGATCGTTGACTGAGCATCGTTCTGTAATACGGACCTTAGATTGCAATGAAGCAACAAAAAATTCATAAAATTGTCAAATTTTACATTTAACTGTTAAAGTATAAACGGCATTTTCCGTAAAATATATATAAATTTTAGTTTACGTAATTGTCTCGCTTTGAAGCATAAAAGTGTTTTGTCACGACAGATTATAATACATTTTAGCTTGCACTTTACATGTGTAGAATGTCACGCGCAAACATAAAACTTTCAAACCAAATCTAGATGTATACATAAAAGGTGGTGAGTTAAAAAAAATACCACAATTAAGGTAGAATAAACAAATGAACGAACAATATGATTAATCACATTCATTTAATAAATGGCAAATTTAATTTAAAAAAAAATTAAAATAACTAAATATTTTTTGTCAGTAAATGCACTGACGAAAACTGCCATGAGCGAAAACAAGAAAAAAAGAGTGTGCTTTAGAACACACGACTGAAGTAAAACTTCTTTAGCTCCATCTATCGGCCGGTATTTTGTTTTTGCTTTTGTTTATGATGTTTTGGCTCCACACCTCCGTGTATTTAGCCAGTGTCAAGTAATTGATGATTTATCAAGTTAATGATATTTCACAAATTGTCAAATCACAGTCGAAGTCATCAAGTGTCATATTCAAGTCATAGTCTAGTAAAAGTCATACTCCTAGTAAAGTGGTGGCAACTTTACTTGAAGCTTCTATGGAGTTTTGGAAACAACACGAAAAGAAACGTTTCACCATCATTATACCATTTTCCAACACTCACGCCCTTAACAAAGCACTTAACAAATAGCTTAACGAATACCAATTTTATGCAATAACACTGAAAATAACACAAGTTTTGGAAAATAATACAATGCGGTGACGCAATCTTTTTTGCGTTCCCGCCAAAACTCATTTTGCTTTGTTAAATGTTAATGTCGCCATCTTGACAACTGTAAATTGACATTTTACAATAATACAAATTAAAAATAATTTTTAAATGCGTTATGTTGAAAATAGAGATCTACGTGAACCAACAATTTTCAATTTACGCCTCGTTACGTATTCACCAGCTTACTCCCCAAACTAAGCGTGCGTAAATAAGTTTTACTTCAGAAGGATGTGGAAGACATTCTAAACTTTTTATAAATAAGACCATTAGAATACGCTAGTAGGCAACTCATTATAATATAACCTATTCATTGAACACAATCCATCAACTCTTGACTAACTGTATATTTCATCTATCTTGTAAAAACCTTTGTAAAACTATCGCTTAACTCAGATCTGACGCGTGCCTTAACGTTCTACATTGATTAATTTATTGGTTGAAATTTGATTAATATAACACGTTTTTAACGGGCTATAAATGCCTATTATTCTATAAAATATAATAAATACAACATGACAATGGGTTCCACCTGAAAATCAGTTATTTAAAGTCACGCGTTGACCTTAATCACGTAAGTCAGTAATCACGAAACTTTGATTGCAATGCAACAGAAGTAGCATACTAACTATACACATAAACTGCGTATTCAAACTGTCAAATCCATACAAATTTGTGTTTCTATTGGTTGCAGTCGAGTTACGTTATCGCCCAGCTGGTCGTAACATTACGTAACGTTACACTGTTATTTTGTCTCTTCTCTAAAGTATGTATGTCTCTTATGTAATGTAATCTTTCTTTCTTCTTCAACTGGTTACAATTCGTTCTAAAAGACATTTGGACTGTACCCATACTGGCCATGCCTGTAGGCAGTACAACCTCCAGCACACTACATTTAAATAGATGGCTAAACCGTTAAGTGCTTATTACACAGCACCGCGTACCGCCACGGCAGGCGGTGAGGTGGAATTCACGTTTCACTGGTCTCTTACAGCCTTAATAATAAACACGAACTAGCTTTAGACTAGTTACACCATCTTTTGTCTCTTTCGATCCAGCTAAATATTCCGGTAGCAATAAAAGTACAAAAGCTGAAGTAACTAATCCGAGACTAATACCCGTTTATTAATAAAATTAATAAACCACCTGGACGGTATGATACAAGAGAGACCCAATGTGACCCAGACCCACCACCTTGCTACTGCTGTTGTAACAAGCCCAAGAATAAAGAAAATAGTTCTGAGTATATCGTGACGTGTTTATTGTAATTTGTATGTTGGTAATTTATTGCTTTTCGTCCATAATATTATATAGCTTATTTATTATTAAACTTGCAAACTCCGAATCAAAGTTTTGTGAAATTTTGTTGAATGTACGACACGCGACGTCCTAAACTTAATTAACCCGTGCATACTAGGTTCATTACAGATGCATAGCATCTCGGATCCTACAGTTGAAAATAAAAATAATTATGAATTTATAAAAATTACTAATAAGGCTGTTAGTAATCCGTTGATGCTTAATACAAGTACACCACCCGACCGCGCGTTCGAGCGGTGCTCTCGCCGCCACCGCCCCTCCGCGCGGACGGGCGGCACATCACACACGGGGTACCGCGTAACCGCGCGGAAAATTGTGGAGAAGGACATGCTACAGTTAGAAAATAAAATGGATTTCATGTCGAAAAGTTAAATCCATCCACGCCTATCATAATATTTATCATAGGTCTCCTTTACGTCCAAAATGTAACAAACCATTCTTAGCTTCTCATTTGAAATTCATTTTCATCCATACTTTCTTTGAATAAAAGGATTTAAGATTCAACTTTTTTTTTATTGTTTGATAGCCTTCGTTTGACCACTATCACACCTGATGGTAAGTAACGATGCCGTCTAGGATGTAACACGCTTGCCTAGAAGATACCTGTTCACTCTCGATTTGAAGACTCCCAGGTTGTAGTTATCGGGAAATACGGACGCTGGTAAAGCGTTCCACTCTTTGGCTGTTCGCATGATAAATGTCGAACCAAATCGCTTTGTCCGCACATGTGGGGTACTAACCATGTAACGGTGGCGTTTTTTCGTACATCTGGTTGTCCGGTGGTGGAAAGGTGATGACGGAATCAGGTTATGCAACTCCAATGCGCACTCTCCAAAATGTACTCGATAGAAAACCGATAAACTGGCAACTTTAAAAATTAAGGGCCGATCTTTCAAATCATGTTCTATATGGATTTTTAGAGTAAAGTTTCTTGTTGCTTTCTCTTTACTTGTAATCGAAACACCGGATCAGAGTTTTCTTTTCTGTGTTCTGTCGGATTGTTTGCATCTGCAGTACGAAAGAGAATCTATATTTTTCTCCTGTTGCTATTTTTTACATTAAGCACTTTGTAATTTTATACGCTGAAAACATTAACTGTACTTATTTTTAGTTTGTGATTTTGACTTGTGAAAGTTCTATATAATTAGCTTAAATGTTTAGATCCTGCAATGGAAACAGTGGTGTCGATTCTGTGTCGCATTCTCTAAAACTAAAGTAAACTTGGAGTTTTGGCGGGAAAGCGAAAAAGATTGCGTCACCGCATTGTATTATTTTCCAAAACTTGTGTTATTTTCAGTGTTAGTGTATAGAATTGGTATTCGTTAAGCTATTCGTTAAGTGCTGGATTACAGGTGTGAGTGTGGGAAAATGGTATAATGATGGTGAAACGTTTCTTTTCGTGTTGTTTCCTAAACTCCATAGAAACTTCAAGTAAAGTTGCCACCACTTTACTAGGAGTATGACTTTGACTAGACTATGACTTGACTTGATGACTTCGACTGTGACTTGACACATATTTGCGTGAAATATCATTAACTTGATAAATTATCAATTACTTGACACTGGCTAAATACACGGAGGTGTGGAGCCAAAACATAAAAAAAAATTAACCTTAATATGGCGGTACTCTTCTGATAAAGGGGAAATGAAAAAGATGGAAGTATCTTAATTTCGTTTAGCTTTAGAGTATGCGACACAGACACCACTGTTTCTTTAATATTAACTGTTCAATCGCAGCCGTGAATGTATCGAAAAGCAATTGTAAGTACAGAATTAGTATAATAAGTCAACTTAATCATTTGTAAACTTTGTGAATATTAAGGTAATTTTATTTGAGTGAATTTTATGTATATACTAGTGTCGATTCTGTGTCGCGCACTCTAAAGTTAAACGAAATTAACATATTTCCGTCTTTTTCATTTCCCCTTTATCAGAAGAGTACCGCCATACTTTAAGTTTAGTTTTAGAGAATGCAACACAGAATCGACACCACTCTGCCTGTATTTTGTTTATGGGTGATCCAAAATTTGGCCGTGCTTAAATTACATCTGTCTCTTTTATTTTAGTTCATAAGATAAAGACGGCTACAGTTTTGGTTTACAAATTAGATTTAGTCTTACATTACTATTTACAGAATTTACAAACATGTATATACTAATTTTGACAGCACTAATATTAAACAATTTTCATTTTTAGTTTCACATTAATTTTAGCTGTAGAGTATGTTTCTAAAATAATTATTTATATCCTTAAAGTAGTTAAATAATACATTCAATAATATTGTAAATAATATAATAAATATATTTGAAGAAGAAAATATAATAAAAAAGGAAAGATTGTAAATATTTCGGACATTAGGTTGACTAATATTTATTCTCTCAAAATTAGTAGGTAGCGCTCATTTGTAAATACCACATATCGGTCACCTATCCATGCACTGGCCACAGCGAGTGTTGTTTTACTTTACCGAAAACAGAGAGTTAATCAATTAGCGATTTTCAATGTCAAATAATTTTTTGTGCAACGATTTGAAATTTGTGTAAATATAATTAATTTTTTAATTATAAATAAATATTTTCTCTGTATATATTGTAAACGTAATAATAAATAATAAATTGCATAGTAATATTGTCGTATTAGAATTGTGCATTACTAATATAGTATTGGCGTTATTCATAAAAAGACATTACATTTGTAACCTTGATTACAGTGTACTTGAGTACAGATTAACTTGATTACGTTTTTTTCCATTTTTGCATTCTCCCCACCCCCCACTTTCCTTCTATAACCTAGCAGCCTTATTAATAAACATGAACTAGATTTAGACTAGTTACACCATCTTTTGTCTCTTTCGACCCAGCTAAATATTCCAGTAGCAAAAAAGGACAAAAGCTGATGTAACTAATCCGAGACTAATACCCGTTTATTAATAAGGCTGTAAGTGTTTTTGTATCTCTTTCACGCATCGTATTTCTTGTCAGCTATCAGCGGTAAGTAAAAAAACATTACAAAAAAATTTTGGATAACAGCTATATTTGAGCGCAAATACTTTGTCTGTATCTGAGCGTTGTGGGAGCATGATCCTCATAGTTCCTGGGTCTGTAGATCCAGGGAGTCCTGGTTAGGGTCCAGGATCTATGTATGTATCGTGGGGCATTATTATTATTATAGTTGCATATTTTAAAACCGTGACTTGTTATGAATAAGGCTGTATGAAATATTAATTATTATAATTCGTATAATATTAATTTATTGGATGTAGAATTGTAGAAAGTTTGCAATGGTAACTTGTAGAAGAGTAATAAATAATGTGTAAATTTTATTTGGATTTTTTATTCCGATGCTATTCTTTTCCCTAGATTATTGTTTGAATTCTTTTAAAATTTTATCTCTATCTATTTTTTAACTAATAAAAAAAAACACGAAATTCTCTGTGGTGTTTTTTGTGGTTTTCTCTTTGAAACTGCAGAATCAATTAATATGAAAAACATGCATGGTCGACCGCGTCACCATTTACCATCAGGTGAGAGAGTGGTCAAAACCTACCTAAGAAATATAAAGGAATTAGATTTTTTTTATGTTAAGGAATGACTTGACGAGCTAGCCGTTCGCCTGATGTTAAACGACACGGCTGCCCATATCAGCTGCAGTGTCACTCGTAACTCTAAAGTTTAGAGTTTCGCGTGACACTGCACTGCGCACGTCATCCTGAGACATCAGCACAATCTAGTAACAAGATTACTTAACTGTGAGATCAGGTCATAAAGTTTAATTTGCCCAGTATTTTCACTAGCTACAAAGCCCTTCAAACCGGAACACAGCAGTGCTTGCGCACTACTGCTTGGCGGAAGAATAACTGGCAAAGCGAAGAAATGATAAAAAATAATATATAATAGATAATAGAAAATTGAAAAATAATAAAAAAGGAATTTTCACAACACATGAAATTACCATAGGTAAATATTTACCCTAGAAAATGCGAAAAATACGTGGAATAAAGGTTAAAAATGTTGTTAACCACACTGCGCATCTAGCTAAGATACACTAAGTGTTTTTTTACGGCTCAGCATAAAATACTTTACTTGGCTAGCATGCTACACCTTCGATCACATCGTCACTTCCCATCAGGTGAGAGCGGGGTCAAATGTTAGACAAGTTTGAAGTAAAAATATTACTCGGCTGTGAGATCAGATCATGAGGTCTCATTTGCCCAGTAATTTCACTAGCTACAGTGCCCTTCAAACCAGAACACAGTAGTGCTTACACACTATTGCTTGGCGGCAGAATAACTGGCAAAGCGGTGGTACCTACCTAGACGAACTTTGCAGAAAAGTCCTACCACCTAGTGATTTGTAGTTTTACTTTAAAAATCTCTCTGTGTTGTGTAAGGAATCATAAACCATTTTTACTTGGCTAGCATGCTACACCTTCGATCACATTGTCACTTCCCATCAGGTGAGAGCGTGGTCAAATGTTAGACAAGTTTGAATAAAAAAAAAATACAAATTCAAATTTATTTATTGGCACAATTAGTTACAAAGTTAGAACTAGTGGAACCCGAACTAGTGGAAACTGTGTTTCAAGAGCATTCATGCATAAGCATTTAATCAAAGATAATAATTATAATACAGTTAGGGTATGCAATGCATTGGTGACGCCTCCTCCGGTGTTACAGATGTCCATAGGCTGCGGTGACCACTTCCCATCGGGTGGGCCGTATGCTTGCTTGCTCCCTTTAACATAAAAAACAGTCCATTATTTTTTTTACTAATCCATGAAGAAGTATAAATATGACTATAATTATCTAGTATATATGAATCGGTTATATTTAATTTAATGATTATTTATCATACGTATCTATATTATCTTTATTTATTTTTTTATACATTTCATTATTCTCAATTTTACTCAATTTATTTACACCACCGACCTCTATCTCTCTAACAATTATTTTCATCCAAAAGTTTACTGGAAGACATCGCTTTTAGCGATAAGTCCCCCCATTGTACTATAGCTTTAAGTTTCATCATCTGTAACTGTTTTTTTTTCTTCTGGTGTACAATAAAGAATTTTTGTATTGTGTTGTATTGTAATTAGTTGCTGTAAATTTTAACTTATTCAAAGTTACTTTTTATGTGTATACTCTTCTATGGATCCTGAGTCTGAAATAAGATTATATTATTATTAATTTATTGCAAATAGGCTATTATAGCACTTTTATAGGTCAAAATGACTCTCTATTCACTACTACTGAGGTTGGCTGCGCGATGTCCAGTTGTTTTTTTTCAAACACCAGTATCATAATGATATAGCTGTAAAACCGCATGACTTTTTGACATTAGAGCGACTAAGTTAGATTCATTGTACCTACATAACATTTCCATACTTCAAATGCAATATTACTATACCCGCTATCAAGTACAAACATTCATCAATGGAGATTATTCAAATTATCGTGTGCTTAAAAATAAAAAAATGGACATTATTTATATTACTATATTAACAGACACTTAATAAATGAATAAAATGAATTAGAATTTTGACAAATCTAAATGCTTGCATGTCTTAACGACGGAAATAGAGAGACTATATTATTACATTACATTAGAATAAGACCACAATTTTTGCATAACCTATTTCGCAAGATAATAAATTGTTTAAAAAAGGGGTTATTACTTGGTAGTGCTAAAAAAAATAATTAAATAAGTATTAAAAAGAAAAGATTACTAGGATTTACTAGGTGGTAGGACTTTACTGCAAAGTTCGTCTAGGTAGGTACCACCGCTTTGCCAGTTATTCTGCCGCCAAGCAGTAGTGCGCAAGCACTCCTGTGTTCCGGTTTGAAGGGCACTGTAGCTAGTAAAATTACTGGGCAAATGAGACTTTATGATCTGATCTCACAGTTTAGTAATCTTATTACTAGATTGTGCTGATGTCTCTGGATGACGTGCGCAGTGCAGTGTCACGAGAACCTCTATACTTTAGAGTTCCGAGTGACACTGCAGCTGATATGCGCAGCCGTGTCGTTTAACATCAGGCGAACGGCTAGCTCGTCGCGTCATTCCATAACATAAAAAAAAAAAAGATTAAAAGATGAGATTATTTAAAAGATTAATTAGTATTTTAATGATACATCAAGGTATATATATATATATATATATATAGCATATGCCTTAATGTATCACAAAAAGACTTCTTTGTTCACTTAAAACTCAGTTCTGTGTATAAAGGGCTTTAAGTTTTGTGTAAAGACCCTAAGTAAGTTATAAGCTCCCTCTCGCCTCGCCCTATAGTATAGGGTGATACAAAAGGTTGAATTGTTGACCTTACTTGTTTTATAATATAGAAAGTACTTGCCAAAACTGATATTATGGATTATTTTGGCAGTTATTTATAACAGCGCTTCTTAATCTTTTTCTGCTACGGATCTCTATATGAATTCAAGCGCAGTTATCAAGGACCGCTGAATAACAACAGAAAATGTATTTTTTTATTTTTAGAAATGACGTGACGAGCTAACCGTTTGCCTGATGTTAAGCGACACGGTCCATATCAGCTGCAGTGTCACTCGGAACTCTAAAGTTTCGCGCACTGCACACGTCATTCTGAGACATCAGCACAATCTAGTAATAAGGTCACTAGACTGTGAGGTCATAAAGTGTCATTTGCACAGTAATTTCACTAGCTACAGTGCCCTTCAAACCGGAACACGATACTGCTTGGTGGCAGAATAACTGGCAAAGCGGTGGTACCTACCTAGATGAACTTTGCAGAAGAGTCCTGCCATATAGTAAGAGTGCTACAAATACATTTTTAAAGTAAAACTTCTTTACGCACGCTTGACTTAGAGGTAAGCTGGTGAGGCGAACGGAAATTGAAAGGGAGATATGTTTATATCTCCCTCTCTACGAAGATAGAAAAAAGAGTTAAGTTTCTTATATTACTGAGGGTCAAGAGAGATGGTACTAATGAAGTTTTACTTCAGTCGTGTGGTCTAAAGCACACTCGTTTTTTTTAAATACGGGTTTTTGTATATTTCTTATTATTAGTATATAATTGAATATGTATAATAATAATAATAAGTTTATTGGGTATTTCTTAGAGCTAATTACATAACAATATCGTTACAAAAACAAAAGCATGCAATTTAAAAGAAATTGAATAAACAAGCAAAATTAAACTAAAATTATAGATCATACACCAACATCCAGTCCAGAACATCTGTTTCCTGGATGCTAGTGTAGTACAATATTAAAGTTGGGTTTGTTTGTTTGTAGGTTTATATAGTTATATAATATAATTAAGTAGGTTTGTTGAACACCTGGACTAGAAAAGTCTGTATCCCAGGTGCCAACGTCTTCCTGCAAGTATACAATTGTTTTATTTATTTATTTATTTTTTTGGTTGACTCTCAGTGTACAAAATACAATGTAATATTGAGTAGGCACATTGCTATCCTGCCGACGACGGATGACTAAAGTCAGGATTGAAAAAGAAATGACATAATTATATTAATTATGCTCAGTATATTATGGTAAATGCGAGTTATATAGTGAATTGGAAGAAATTTATCGAAATAGTGTGTAGGATTTTAAATGTGTAAATGGATGAGTGTCATGTCTACACAAAAAAAAAAAAAAAAACTTGAGGAGCAATAAACATTGCCTAGAACGACTTAAACAACCATATCTATAATTATTGTAGTGCCTTGATTGTCATTATAAATTTAATAAAAAATACGGTTCAAAGACATATGGTTACACAATACGGTTGTAAATAATCGAAGTAACCTATCTAACTATGAACTAAGTAGTAAGTAAATAAACTATCTAACAGATAACTTTTAATAGTGATTCTGTATGAGTGTAATCCAGTGTCAGCAGCCAAGATTTGATTGTCTTTTTACATTTATTTTTATTTTGCGGGTAAATATTAAGCTGTCTATTAAGTTGTTGGTATAAATGTGGAGCCAAAAAACAAAATTGAGTATGAATAAAACTAGTTCTGTACCTAATCTTCTTAAACCCAATATCACGTTTGCGTCTTTTGTCTTTCAAAGTAGCGTCATATGGTGTTCTAGAATGTTGTAGGAGTACAGTGGTCATAACATATAGCTGACGAACTGTCAGTACTTTACACTCGGCGTAAAGCTCAGAGGTTGGAAATTTGAAAGGTTTAAAGGTCATAACCTTTAGAAGTGATCTTTGAGCTCTTTCTAGGGATAGTAAATGAGTTTTGAAAGCACCACCCCAAACTGTAATACAATACGTAAGAATAGATTGGCATAGGGCGTAGTAAATTGAAAAGAGTAATTTTAGAGAGGTAATGTGCCTTAGTTTTTTAAAAATCCAAATTAGTTTTCTAACCCGAGAAGTGAGCATGCCAATGTGTGGGAGCCATGACATTTGCTGATCAATAATAATGCCGAGATACTTTATGTTAGTTACTTTAAATAAATAAAATAAAGTATATATGTATAATATGTAGTTTTATGTGTAAGTATTCTTGTATATCCATTGTTTAAACATTAATAAAAATATCTTTTTCGAATTTGTGCATTGGTTCCACCCCCTCTGGGTCTAGGCTGAAAATCAGCGCTGGATGTCTCTGTTGACCAGCAATATGCTGAGCCGACGCCCATTCGATACTTGTTTTTTTCTATTCATGATGTACATATAGTGTGTATAAATTTAATCTGTTTTTGTATTTTAATTTTAGACAAGGATTGAATAAATGTTTTTCTATTTCTATTTCTATTATTGCGTAAGTATATTATAATAAATATCTGTGGACATCTCACACAGCGCCATCTAGCCCCAAACTAAGCAAAACTTGTACTATGGAACCAGATAACTGATATAATACTTAGATACTTTTTGTTTGTAAATACATACATAGAATACAATATAACACCCAGACACAGAACAAATGTTTGTTCATGTTCATATCACAGAAATGTTTGTCCTGGGTGGGAATCGAACCCACAACCAGTGCAGTTCAGAAGGCAGGGATACTACCAACTGAGCTAACGGGCCAGTCAAATTATGATTCATAATGTTAGCTAAACTAGTGACTTTCGGGTTGTTAAGGGTTTTACATTGAGTCTCGTATAAGCATAAAGCAGTGTCTCGCGAAACTATATACAGAGTTCCGAGTGACACTACAACTGATATGGGCAGTCATGTCACTTAACATCAAGCGAATGGTTAGCTCGTCACGTCATTCATAAATATAAAAAAAGCATAAAGCACTTAACCTATGAAAAGCCACAGTCAAACAATTCATTGCAGGCTTCAAAAGCACTATTACATCCTTAAACGGAAATCTAGACCTAAGGCATAAGTAGTTCTTATAAGCTTTGAAACCATTTCCTATGTCGCAATTTTTAAAATTACTAAAATGCCATAAAGGAAATAGAACATGGAATTTTGATTTGCATCAATATAAAATCGTGCATTAAAGTGTAATTTTCATTCAAGTTTCACTAACCGTTCGAATTCTGCGCTCGACGCTTCAACATTGCTGTTTATTGTGTTCTGATTTTTATGTTTGTGCTTTTTTTTGTGTGTTTTGGCTCCACACTCTTGTGTATTTAGCCAGTGTCAAGTAATTGATAATTTAGCAAGCTAATGATATTTCACGTAAATAATGTGTCAGGTCACAGTCGAAGTCATCAAGTCAAGTTAGAGTCAAGTCATAGTCTAGTCTAGTCAAGTCATACTCCTAGTAAAGTGGTGGCAACTTTACCAGAAGCTTCTATGGAGTTTTGGAAACAACACGAAAAACAACGTTTCACCATCATTATACCACTTTCCCACACTCATGCTTGTAATCCAGCACTTAACGAATAAAATGCCACCAATTTTATGCACTAACACTGAAAATAACATAAGTTTTGGAAAATAATATAATGCGGTAACGTGATCTTTTTCGTCGATTTCATTCTCAAAATGATCAAATAGTAAGTAAGTAAGTCTCTACTTGAGCATCAATCGACGGCTGAGCATAGCTAGTTCTGTAATATGACCTTAAAGATCCTTTACTGCTCATTGCGACATTTTTGAAGATATTAAATCACTGAATTTATTTACGAAAAATTGAACTAAACAATGCCTCAAGAATAATAATAAAAATATTGTATTAATCTAAACCAGTTTGAATACTTAAAAATAGAATCAAAGTTTTTCGTTGCTACCCTTTTTTATGTATGCAAACTGGTTTGGCAATTTTCGTTGTTAGTTACCAAAAAGTAAAAAACACGCTTTTTTCGTTCCTGGTTACTAAAATAAGAAAAAAACCATTATTTTTTAGCTGGTTATGATTGGATGGCTGGCAATAGCCAGTTACCCATTTTCGGGCAAGAGATACTAAAAACAAATTACAACTATCAAACAAACTTTCAACGCTAAAATTTTCTTCGTAAACGAATCCCCTTTATTCGCATTCACGGCCATCCGCCCAGCTGGGCGGAAGTTAATGTTATTAAGTTTATTAGATCCGCCCGCCCACCGCCCATAACCCGCCCAGCGTTGGTTTTGCGGATAACTAGGTTTAAAGCTGCGACTAAAAGAATAAGAAAGATGGTGCGCTATAACTGTAGAAAAATCATGAAATAATACCAAATAGCAATGCCATACCACGCCCACAATATTTTTAAACGTGATCTTCGTCATGACGCGTGTGTTTATTTTGTTTAAATATACACGAAATGCTGTTGATGAACTTATCTGCTCAGGTTTCAATAACAATGTAGTATTATCTTCTTAACAAATATTTTTATACCATAGAAGATTTTAAGACTAAATAACATTTATACCAATGGCTCAATCATTTCATTAGAAATATAAATATAATGAATGCTTTAATAAATATCAACTATTATAATTCTTTACTACATAATTTATTTATTAATATTTGATTTGTATTGAATTATAATATCTGATATTTGAGTCTATTTGTTTTAATTATAATAAAAATTAATATTTATGAACATTTATTATAATTAAAACAAATAATCATATTCCTAAGCTAGTTATTAAGACTTAACAGTAAATTATAAATTGTACATGAATTAATTCATATGAAAATGAAGTTATAAATAATCCTAATACCTTTCTAAACGTCTGGTCGAAGCCACACATGACCAAAATGCTGGCCTCTACTTTGACCAAAGATTGAGCATTGCCATTCAATGTGGCAATGCTGCCAGCATAATGGGCACGTTGCCTACTGATAGTGGTTTGTTTGATTAAGTTCCCTTTTAATGTAAAAACTGTTTCCAATTAGTTGTTTCCAATCATTCTATTAATAATGATTTTGAAATTCTCTTATTTATTAGGCTTCTTCATCTATGGATACCCGTAAAGGTGTATTAAAATATGCATTGTAGTTTTATTCATGGCAAATGAAGAATTTACACTGGTAATAATTTTTAAATCGTCAAAATCTGTCTTTTTAGTGGGATTTGGATAGCTCTAGAAATACTGAGGTGGCAATTTCTGCAGCTGTCATCCCGTCTATAATTTTATTCTGAGGTTCAAGCTTTCGAGGCTTATCAAATTAACTTTCCTGAGGAGCTTAGCGAAGTAATAACGGAATGTTTTTGTGGACTTTCTTGATACTTTTATTCGATGGGGATTACTTTTCAAGCTCATAGAGTTTGTTATATAACAAGGTTTTCTGTCTTACAATGAAATTCGATTTTAGTGGAGGTGGTAGAATTTTTATGCAAAATTCGTCTAGGTATGCACTAGCATATAGAAAGAGGTAGTTCTCTTTGTTAGTTATTCTGCCACCAAGCAGTAGTGTGCAAGCAATGTGTGTTCTAATTTGAAGGACACTGTAACTATAGTGAAATTACTGGACAAATAATTTCCCAGGATGAAGTGCGCAGTGCAGTGTCACGCAATACTTTATATTTAACAGTTTACAGTGACTCTGCATCTGTTATGCGCGGCTGTTTCGATTAACATCAGGCAAACGTCAATCTTGGCATTAAAATAACAATTCCCTTAAAAAAGAGTCCAATCGAGTTCAATCCCACTGCTTTTGTTTATCACAAAAATGAGAACATGATCAACGTAGTTGAAGTTGAAATACAAATTATTAAAGATAACTCAAAAACTACCCATCAGATCTTAATCAAATTGAAATGGGACTACACGGTAAGCACCAGGTTTCAAATAAAAAGAGAATCATCAAAATCGTTTCACCCAGTCGAAAGTTCTGAAGTAACAAACATTTTAAAAAACAGTCGAATGAGAACCGCCCTCTTTTTTAAGTTGATAGAAAAAAGGAGAATACAGTATTAGGAAAACTTTTTTTCGTGTTTTCAGTCAAATATAACAACTCGCTACATTAAATTAAAATGAATCCCATCAGAAATGAATCATCTTCGTCTCATTTAACCGGTATTCGCTTACAAACGGTAATTATGGAGTTAAACAATAGATTTCAGTCCCTCTGTCAGCGCCAGTACACTCATTGTGAGACCGCGTTACGGTAGACTAATAAAACGGTACATAATATATGACATTTAGATAATTATATAATTATAGAACTAATTGGAAACCATTTTTACATAAAACAATAAAAAGGGACCTTAATCAAAAAAACCACTACCAGTAGGCAACGTGCCCAATATGCTGGCAGCATTGCCACGTTGAATGGCAATGCTCAATCTTTGGCCGAAGTAGAGGCCAGCGTTTTGATAATTATATTATAATTTTTTCAATCAATTATATTTTATAGCTAATTAATTGCCTTAATGTCACACTGAGGAATAATTGGATGATGTTATGTAACATAAATATATTTTTTCACGTGATAACCGTCTTATTTTTGTAAAATGTATAATTTATCCAAATAGGCTATTTTCAGTACTTATGTAAGACTAAATTAGAATATTTAATATATTTAATGTAGGGTACTGTGCTAAGCATAATTAGACAATTATAAAGTGCTACTACGCTTTTATACAAATTCTCTAGTAGGTAGGAACTAATGGTTTTTGTTATAAATATGTAATAATTTATGCTGTATGTATTATATTAATTTCCCATACAATTATTTTAGTTTGAAAACTATCGTGAGTATTCATTTTGTAAGATGACGGCTAAACTCACGTCAATTAAAAGTCGAAATTACCCGGTCGGAGTAATTTCGACTTTCGTTTAGCTGTTATTCATCTTACAAAACCATACAATTATGTTGCTTTGGAAGAAATAAATAATAATAATTATAATGCGATGAACGACGAATGCACGCACGAAAAAGCATGACTCATTGTCGCATTTCACCCGTGCCGAGCGTGCAAGCGAGAGCGCAGAACAAGCGATAGAGTGGCACGTAACATCACGTCAAGTTATCGTCCATAAACCTATTGCTACATAATTGCATTTATGTCATACTGATAAATAATTGAATGATGTTATGTAACATTATTTTTTACAGTTATCTTGATTAAAAAAACCAAACCTCTGAACTGATTTTTATGAGATTTCTATGTAACAAATATGAAAGTATTTATATCAATAAAAAAATAATAAACGAGTCAGTTCTAAGGTAACAAACATAAAAAAAATGGAGAACTTTCTCTTTTTTTGAGGTCGGTTGAACTTACCCCGATACCCGCGAACATGTTTGTGTACCTTATTTAATTCTGCGATAACTTCAGTAACTGGTATCTATTACACACGAGCTCTGACTCCATTGTTGCAGCACTGTCAATTGCAAATGTTTGCTAAATGAGTTCATTGTGGTCCAACCCTGAATGACTTGATCATTGAAACGGTATCGGGTTAATCATTCATATTTATATCTCATGATGAACTAGGTGGCTAGGAAATAGGTGGTAGGAATTTTCTGCAAAGTTCGTCTAGGTGGGCACCACTGCTTTGCCAGTTATTGTGCCACAAAGCAGTAGTGTGCAAACACTACTGTGTTCCGGTTTGAAGGACATTGTTTTTGTTTTTAAAATATCTTTATTCAATCTATGTATATAGTAATAATGTAATAACTACAAGACACAGTCAAATAGCTACTATCTAATTAGAATTTAACAATGTGACTTACAGACTAAAAACGCCTTTATTAAGTCTATTAACAAAAGAAAAATAACTTTTAATGCCTTAACGCTTTGTAAAACGTAAAATCAACTAGAAATTAATCCAATGTACCTTATATTGCATTTTGTACGTCGCTTTTGTAAGAGAGCATCTTTATTACAATTTCACACACACTAATTTATTAATTCAACATAAAAAAATAAACTTCGGTTAACATTAACGTTTAGATAGTTTGTTAAATAACTGAACGTAAAACATCAAGCTTAAGATCGCAAAATTAAAATAATGAAGAACATTGTAGCTAGTGAAATTACTGTGCAATTGAGACTTATGATCTGACCTCACAGTCGAGTAATTTTATTACCAGACTATGCTGATGTCTCAGGATGATGTGCGCAGTGCAGTGTCACGCGAAACTTTATATTTTGGAGTTCCGAGTGACACTGTTCTGTTATGGGTGGCCGTGAAAAAAATAACAGCCGGTCAAGGTAGCGCTCTAGAGGGCAGGCCATGTTCAGTACAGGGTCATGTCTTGAGGCTGTCCATAATATTGATACCAAGAATGAAATTGTCTTATTGATCTAAAAATTACGTACACTGCTCAATAAATTTCACACAGCTCCATCTAGCTCCAAAAATGTGTTCATTGTCCAAAAATATTTATTTTATTTAAACCATGGTCCTCGTTGTTCCTGGGTCCCTATAGTTACAGGGAATCCTAATTAGGGTTCAGGATCTTTTAGGAGCGTTCAGGTTGGGCGTTATTATTATTATTAATAATAATAAATATCTGTGGACATTTTACACAATGCCATCTAGCCCCAAACTAAGCAAAGCTTGTACTATGGGAATCAGGGGGATGATCACGAAACTTTGATTGCAATTCAACAGGAGACATTTCCATACTAACTATGCACATAAACTGCGTATTCAAACTGTCAAATCCATACAAATTTGTGTTTCTAATGGTTGCAATCGAGTTACGTGATCGCCCAACAGATAATTGATACAATACTTATATACTTTTTGTTTGTAATACATACATAGAATATAATATAACACCTAGACACAGAATAAACATCGATGTTCACCACACAAACGTTTGTCCTTGGTGGGAATCCACCTTATGGTGGTGTTATTATTAATATTATTATTTGTTAAAAACAATAAAAAGAAAGATCATATAACCAATTCATATAAATTTTTATTATTTAGAACATCGGTGTATGTCTGTTCCGTGGCTTCACTAAACAGTCCCAGCGGAAAACCAGCGCCGGTCGTAAGAACTAGCACCATGCTGAGTTGGGGCCGGTTTGTGCCAGAACTATGAAATCGACGTTATTTTGTACTATTCATGTCAATGTTTTTGTTCTGTTACAAAATAAATTTGCATTCTTTCTATCTGTCAAATAGAATCTGAAAATCCTGAAAATTTATTCAATTTCCTTTTGAACACTTTTTTTTATGTTATTGAATGATGTGACGAGCTAGTCGTTCACCTAATGTTAAGCGAATCGGCCGCCTATAACAGAACAGTGTCACTCGGAACTCCAAAATGTAAAGTTTCGCATGACTGCTGCAATACGCACATCATCCTGAGACATCAACACAGTCTGGTAATAAGATTACACGACTGTGAGAGATCAGATCATAAAGTCTCATTTGCCGTGTAATTTCACTAGCTACATTGCCCTTCAAACCGGAACACAGTAGTGCTTGCACACTACTGCTTGGCGGCAGAATAGCTGGCAAAGCGGTGGTACCTACCTAGACGAACTTTGCAGAAAAGTCCTACCACCTAGTAAAATACAAATACAAATACTTTAAGGCTCATTTCCATGAACATAATTAAGGCTCCATCTCTCCCTCCATAAATAAAGAGCCGACAAAAAACAACAGTAAACAGTCTGCCAACGACGCCGTCTCCCAAAATGTAATTAAGGTAGAGCTACGGTGAACCACAGTGTTTGCACATTCAAATAAAACGCGGCTTCCGAAGTTACCAAAGCAAAGACTGGAGTTTCACTCTAACGATTATTAAAAGAAAGGAAAGACATTTAGGATATCACACAACATTACATTACAATATAGGAGACAGCCTCTGTGGTGTGATGGTTGAGCAGGTCGGCTCATAACCCAGAGGCGGCGAGTTTAATTCCCGCGACAGACCAAGAATTTGAGCACAGAAAAAAAACGCAAATACTTGTTTTAAGTCTGGGTGTTGTAAGAGTACGGTCCTCGTAGTGCCTAGGTCCCTAGACACAGGGAATCCTAGTTAGGGTCCAGGATCTATGTATGTAATCATTGGGCGTTATAATATTGTTTTTATTTATCACATTAATGACAGTTCTAAAAATTACTTAAATCACTAAAACGATTTTATCCGTGTGTTATCTTCGGTGGGAATCAAACCCGTAAACCTCACCACACCATGTAGAAGTAAAAATAAACACACAAGCTAATTACAGAAGCTACTATCGAAAAAGAAAGACTCAAAACTCCCCTTGCTAATAAAACTGGCTAGCAGCGTTCACCGAATGAAATTACCCGGTGACATCGGCTTATAACCGGAATCAATAGGCGATGATAGCAATAAAAGCAGTAGATGTTTGCCTACCCCACCCCCCGCTACCCCGCGAGCCAGCTAACCCCCCTCTGGCGTCAATTTGCCCGATATTAAGTTTATACAGCGATTTGTACCCTTCTTTACAGCGGGTCGGGTTAGGGCGAGCGCGTAGTGGGAGAATTTGACGCTGGTGTGATGGCAATTAAAATATTTTTCGTATTAAAGTAAAAATTTTTTACGCACGCGACTTAGGGAGTAAACTGGTGAATGCGTGACGAGGCGAATGGAAGTTGAAAGTTGTTGGTTAACGTAGATCTCCATTGTCAACATAACAAAGTTAAAAATTACTTCAAGCTTGTATTATTATGTTGGTACATTCGGTGAAATGATCATTTTCAATTGTTAAGATGGCGACATTAACTTCAAACAAAGTTATACCCACCGATAGATAGAGATAAACTAAAGAAATTTATTTCAGCCGTGTAAAACACACTTTTTTAATGTTTATAAATAAATACATAGGATACAATAAAACACCCAGACATTGAAAAAGCCCCTGTGTTCTTAACACAAATGTTGTTTTAGGTGGGAATTGAACCCACAAAATACAGTTCAGCAAGGAAAGCTACTGCCAACTGAACTATCAGGCCACTCAATTGAAGGGTTAAGAATAGAAAGGGTTTAACTGTCAAATTGATAGTTTCGAAAAAATTTACTTTAAACTTCAACGGCGTCATTTTAATGTTAGAGTGCTTATAAGGTAATAGAAAAGGTTTATGTAAGTTTCAGTTGCGGGAAAATGTTTTAATTATATTTTAAAATACTAAATATAGTACTAATTCATACAATTACTGTAAAAATATAATATAATAAAATAAATATAATAATGTTTTTATGCTAAGTGAACTGTATTCCTGTGACAGATAAACCATTCTTAAACTAAAGATCTCGAGATTTAAGCCTAATTTCGGTATATTGAGAATGTATTGTAGTATTGTAGATAATTTCACGCTGAATCCAACGATACCCATAAGTCATTTTGTGAAAAAAATCAGTTAAACCCTTTTTATTCTCACCCCTTCAATTGAAACTATAATTTGGAATTTTCTTCATTGAATGATGATCGGCGATGATCGAATGATGGATTTGCCGCTAGCGTTTTTACTCTTCCAGTGTGCATCTCCCATCCACCCAGGACGTTATCATTGGGTCAATTGACCCTCCCACCACATTATTAGTTCGCCCCAGGCGAGCATGTCAACTTAACCGTCCGTAAGTAGCTTTTGATGTACCTATTTAATTTGCTACTGAAAATTAAACTACGAAATTGTATGAAAAAACATTTATTAAGACAAATTTTAATTTTGTATTGTAAGAAACCTATTTGCAGTAAAACTTCTTTACGCACGCTAGGGGTAAGCTGGTGAAGCTAAATTGAAACGGAGATATGCTTATATCTCTCTCTACGAAGACAGAAAGAAAGAGTTAAGTTTCTTATATTACTGTAGGGGCAAGAAAAATGGAGCTAAAGAAGTTTTACTTCAGTCGTGTGGTTGAAAGCACACTCGTTTTTTTTAAATATATTTTTATAGTTTTCTATCGTATTTTGGCATTTATTTGATTCTGTGGTCCGTGGCTTTAAATATTTTGTTTGTTTTTTTGTCCCATGTGTTTTGTCACAGATTAAATAGTTTCGTAACAGTGGCAGAGCATGCATCATTTTTGACAGATGAGTCTTAAAACTGATGCTACAAGGCTCAGTTTATGAAGCTGGGTACATTTTGTAACAATTTAATCTTTTACATTCAAAATTAATCAAACTTCCTCTACTGCACATCCTTAGTTTTTCTCATCTATAAAACAACATATAATTTGCTTTATTGAAAAATAAAAATAGGTTTCCACAGTATAATAACAACACCAAAATTAATATTTTAATATTGAACATAAATGCAGTTTCTCACGAAAATCAATATTCACTGACTCTCAAATTCATCCGTCGTTTCCATTGACCGAGCATTTTGTTGTCCACAGAGTGTAAAAACGTCAGAAAGAAAAGAATGAAAGTGTTAATCGGAGGCAGAATCCGACCAATTTGAATAGCCTTTAGCGTCGACGGATTTTAAATACGCACATTGTAATTTCAACTTTCTAACCTTCGATATAAAGCTTTAATTATTAGCATTTAATTTAAATAATTGAATAGGTACTGTCATTTGACGATTATCGCATTTTAAGCTTTCATCGCTACGCTATAGAGTCTACAGGTTTTGCAAAATCGAGTGAAATGCGTATAAGTTTGACCAGTTAAATTGGTAGCCCTAATGTTAAGTTAATTTATGTGGGAAGTAAGGGGCCGGATTGTTTTCGTTGCCAATTTAGTTGCGAATGAACATATTGTGCGTGTGTAATGGATTTGTCCTCATTATTATGGGTAAACTGTGTTAGAGGTAAAATAACTAAGAATTTTTGCAGTAAAACTTCTTTACGCACGCTTGACTTGGGGAGTAAGCTGGTGAATGCGAGGTCAACGGAAATTGAAGTTGGTTCACGTAGATCGCCTTTGTCAACGTAACAAAGTTAAAAATTTGTATTATTATGTTGGTATGTCCGGTAAAATTATAATTCACAAATGTCGAAATGGCGACATCAACATTAAACAAAGCGAAAACAAAGTTATACCAGCTGATAGATGCTAAACTAAAGAAGTATTACTTCAGTCCTGTGGTTTTAAGCAAACTCGATTTTTCGTTCATATTTATTTTATTGGCTAAGCGCGAGCGAAGCGTCTTTGTTTCAGCTTGAGCAAAAATGCTTTCTTTTAACACTTTTTAAGCTTTTGCGACTTGAACTCAGATTGTAAAGATAAAACGGGTCTATTCTCGTTCAAAACTTATCAAAACATAATTTTTACTAACCTCGACGTTTCGACCAAGTTACGTTACACGTGGTCGTGAGGGGACCCTTTGGGATAATAATAATAATGCCCAACGATAACATAAATAGATTCCAAATATACCCTAACCCTAACTAGCTGTATCTGTGGACCCAGGAACTACGAGGACCATGGTCCTACAACACTCAGACTCAGAACAAGTATTTGCGCCTTTTTTCTGTGTACAAATAATTGTCCTGCCGCGGGAATCAAATCCTCCGGGCTATGAGCCGATCTACTTAACCACCACACCACAGAGGTTGTCAAGGTAGAGCATTTAAACTTATACATAGGTCAAAAACTGTATGATAAAATGCTTTATTTCTATCTAATCATTATAATTTTTTTTCTCTTTCAATATAATCTAATATTAAGTGAATACACAGGTGAATTAAATAAAAGGGGTTATTCATAAAATAACTTATAGATATCAGGCCACGTGTTGGGTCTCACGATGAAGAGTCCACGTGTGGCTGCGATAATACTCCAATTATCAACTCATAATAACAATAATAACAGAGTTTTTGGCGGGAACGCGAAAAAGATTGCGTCAACGCATTGTATTATTTTCTAAAACTTGTGTTATTTTCAGTGTTAGTGCATAAAATTGGTGGCATTCTATTCGTTAAGTGTTGGATTACAGGCGTGAGTGTGGGAAAATGGTATAATGATGGTGAAACGTTTCTTTTCGTGTTGTTTTCAAAACTCCATAGAAGCTTCGAGTAAAGTTGCCACCACTTTACTAGGAGTATGACTTTGACTAGACTGACTTGACGACTTCGACTGTGACTGGACACATATTTGCGTGAAATATCATTAACTTGATAAATTATCAATTACTTTACACTTGCTAAATACACGTAGGTGTGGAGCCAAAACAAAGAAAAAAAAAACAATAATAACGCCCAATGATCACGTACATAGATCCTGGACTCTAACTAGGATTCCCTGCATCTATGGACCCAGGAACTTTGAGAGCCATGGTTCCACAACACGCAGACTCAGAACAAGTAGTTGCGCTTTTTTTCTGTGCATCATAAATGCACAAATTCGATTTTTCAAAAGACTAGTATCACACGAGAATACAGCCACCCAAAGCCAGTAGTTTTTGTATGTTAATGAATGATGTGGAGTGCAGCAGTGCAGTGCTTGCGCACTACTGCTTAGAGGCAGAATAACCGGCTAAGTGGTGGTACCAACCTAGACGAGCTTTGAAACAAAGTCTTACCACCTAGTGAGAGTATTTAGATGCATTATGCAGAATTACCAACTATTACTCGTAGTCATCAGACATAAGCATCAGTTCATGGAGATATTATAAACGATAATTTAACATTTAGGCCAAGTGCAAGACCCTGCTCTTAAGAATAAAAAGTTTTTTTTTACTTCAAATTTGTCTAGCATTTGACCACGCTCTCATCTGATGGGAAGTGACGTTTCGATCGAAAGTGTAGCATGCTAGCCAAGTAAATACCTATTCACTCTTCTCTTGAACACGCCCGGGTCATATTTCGCCGGAAACACAGACGCTGGCAGGGCATTCCATTCCTTAGCCGTTCTAATTATGAACGTGTAATCAAATCGCTTGGTACGAATGGGTGGTATTTAGACCACGAAGGGATGGCGCTTAGCCGAGCGTCTAGTAGTCGGGTAGTGGAATGGTGATGGGGAAATGAGATCATGCAGTTCTTGTGCACATTCACTGTGGTGTAATCTGTTTGTTATAACTTTTTTTTTAAGTTTGATTTTTACGTAGAAAATGTAAACCAAAACGCTGACGCGGGAGAATGGGCCGTAGCACCGTACATACAGTAGCTTATGATGTTATTTTTTAGCTCGAAGTCATTGTGCAAGGCCGAGCGGAATTTCAACCTGGATACGTTGATTTGAAAGTCCCTCGTGCCACCGCTAAGCCACGCGCACGTTCGTAGTATTCGTGCCTGCAGTGATTCCAACACCCAACCCTAATATATTCGACACAAGTAATTGATATCCGATAACAGTTATCAGTCTTTAATAGTTATTTTATCGCTTTACAGCCCCAATAGAGCTTATTTCGCGATAATTTAGTACACTAACGTCATTTGTACAGTAAATTTAATGTATTACGGTTTAATAGCTGATATTGGTAATGTTATGATATCATCTATCAGGATTAGTGAGGGAAATGACAGGTGGTAGTGGGTTTGGGTTTTTTTTTACAATAATTGGGTTTTGTGTTTATTTACGTTTAGCCTGATGTAAAACAGAGATGACGATGAATGCAGAACATATTTTTATAAATAGTCTTATATTTGACCATTAATAATAACTGACCCGCCCCGGTTTCACACGGGTGAATTAGTAAAACGCGGTCGAACGAGATAAAAAGTGTCTATGTCCATCTCCTGGTTCTAAGCTACCTCCTTACTAAATTTCAGTTAAATTGGTTCAGCTGTGCTTGAGTTATAAATAGTGTGCCTGACACGACTTTTTTATATATATAGATAATAATAATAACGCCCAACGATCACGACATAGATCTTGAACCCTAACTAGGATTCCCTATGTCTAGGGACCCAAGAACTACGAAGACCATGGCACAAGTATTTGCGATTTTTTTAATGCATTTGTTCTGACGCGGCAATGGAACCCGCTGCCTTCGGGCTATGAGCCAAACGCCGGTGAAATGGAAATCGCGGCTTACTTGTTAAAAATTCGAAATTAATCCCTCGTAACGAGTGCGATACAATATGCATAAAGATCGATTAATTGGGCTGTTATAGGGCGGTACAGGATGTTGTTAAAATATGATATGACACTATGACACTCATTAATAATAAAAGCGAAAGTTTGTATGTGCGTATGTGTATATGCGTGTATGTTTGTTACTCCTTCACGCTCAAACGGCTGAATGGATTTGGATGAAATTCGGTACCAAGATAGCTTATACACTGAATTAACGTATAGGCTACATTTTATCCCGGAAAAGTGAAATGTTCCCATGGGAGGAGCAAATAATTAAATTATTTTTTAACCACGGGTGAAACCGCGGGGCGCAACTAGTGTTATGATATGTTATTATATGATATCTTAAAATATATATGTTAAGTTTTGGATTTATATCAGACCATTTTTATCAGATCTGTGAAGTTGATCAACTTTGATTGCCTCTGTGGTGTGATGGTTCAGCAGGACGGCTCATAACCCAAAGGCAGCGGATCTGATTCCCGCACAAGACATGTATTTTGCACAGTAAAATAAGTACAAATACTTGTTCTTAGTCTGGGTGTAATAGGACCATGATGCTCGTAGTTCCTGGATCCCTAGATACAGTAATCCTATTTAGGGCTTGGGATCTATGTATGTGATTGTTGGACGTTATTTTAGTTTGCTTTCGTTGCTATCATTACTCAAATGAGCGACCTCTACAAAATATGGTAAATACAATGGAGTGTTTGAAGGCCACGTTAAACCGTTGATTCCTGCTTTAGCAGCTTTTTTTATCGTGTTCTCCCTGTCATGACTTTCTGAGTTTTTTAATCACGTCATTAGCTGGAAGAGGTCTCACGTCATTCTTCCGGCTGACATAAATATACAAGGTGGAATTTAATTCGTTCTCTTCCTTTAATGTATGTATTCAGTCCATGCTATAGAATACTCCCATATAACTAAATAAAAAAGTACTTATTAAATAAAACTTAAATCTAGGTATAATAAAATTAAATTCTAAAGAAAAGCCTTGCGACATTGAACAAAGCAGGTGTTTTATTGTTTACAAAACATTTACGTAGCACTCAGCTGGTGCACGCGGCTGTCATGCAGTTATTTTAGGAGGCACTAAATACTAAAACAAACCCTATTTTTTTAATTGGCCAATGTAAAACATTCTATAGCATGGTCTGAGTACATACGTTTAAAGAAAAGAGTGAATCAAATTCCACCGTGTAGATTGGAACCATTACTATTTATTTTTCCTACAATTAATATTAGCTCCATAGGCATAGAAACTATTTTCGTACATGCTATTTCCAACACCCTGTACGTCTAGTGGCTAAGCCAATCCCCGTAATTGGCAACGTTTGGGCCCATTGCAAGTGGGCAACAAAACGGTTGCATCTGCAACTAATAAATCAACCGATTTTGCTTTAAATCTAGAGTTTTAATGCGTTTCTTTGTCGGGTTGGAGAGCAAAAGTATTTCAATTAGTGTTGTTGTGTTGGTTTTAAAGAGTAATGTATAGGAAATATATTTCGTTGGCTTTTATCGTAGCTGTTAGTGGGTATGCTGATGGTAAGCTTCATTAATTAATTAGAAAATTTAAATATAAACTCTTTGACAAATAAGCTAAAAACTCTAAATTGGCTTATCCGTTCGGGAGCTATGATGACTCATGCAAATTACGCAGATACACACGTTAAGTATTGTACATTTTCATTCTTAGAAAAATTTGGCGATGAAGAAAAATAAGCAGTTCAAAAATTAATACAAAAGTTTTTATTGTGGTTACAATCAAATAGCACAAAATAACACATTAGCATACGGTAATATTTTTTGTGATTACAAAAATTAGTAAGTTTCTTTTAATAATAACTATACGCCTTTTAAAATATTCAGCGCAAACATCAGCATACTGAAATATAAGTAGTGGAAATTTCAGGAAAATTACTTTCATTATTTATTTATTTATTTAATAACCATAAAATTTGGTCTAAATTTAACATAAAAATATCATCATCATCATCATCATCATCCGGAAGACGTCTACTGTTGAACATAGGCCTACCCCATAAAGCGCTACTTTGAGGCTCTCGCGGTTTTTAATAGGTTATCAATCCTCCTAGTAGGAAGCCAGCTTACGCGTCTTCAGTTTATGTTCGCCACTGGAGAATCTTTCTACTCCATCGGTGGTCGCATGAACACATATCCTTAAACAAATAATTTTAATAACATTACAAAAAATAGAGTATGCTCTTCTTTTGTTCAGAGGTAGTCTTCAGGCCACAAAAGACAAATAGGTAACTTAACTGTTTTGGAATCAACCGCTCAAGCTAATAACGAGAGTTATATGAAACCTTTGGAGTTATAGGAAACGGCCATTCTTGATAAACATCAACCGATTTTAGATCCCCGAATGGCGCGAATGCATGGCTCTCCTATGCCAGGGACTCTCAGTTCCATTGGAGGCAGTGGAGAGGAGTCACCACCGATCTATCGGCCCGGGTCACAGGCGTAAGTTATTATTATTATTATCAGCTTAAAGACGTTTATTGCTGACGTAAGCCACCCCATCAGCTGCTAGCCCATAGAGCGTGATTTTGTGGCTGACTTGCCTCTTGCATCCAACAGCACTATGCAGTATATTCACCTTACCCAGAAGATACCGTAATCAATTATTTTTATTCAGCCGAAAATGGCTCAAAGGTCCTGTAATTTGGTTTTGATAATTCCCACCTGTCTGTGGAAGAAAATATCGCTAGGAAACTGTCTGTGTAGTTCAAATTAAAACTCTATGACACAGATACGTAGTCTCTCAATTCGTGAAGCCCAAACCACCTCATCAGTACTGGGAGGAGGAGACTTCTTTGACTTTGGTGCCTGAAAACAAGAACTGCCTGCTCTGTGAGACCCAGGACTCTGGAGCCTGCCGCGCCATGCCTTCCTGTGTTTACTGCGAACCAACTGTTACTGCGCTTTGTGAGAGAAGTACGCCTTGTTTGAGATGCACTGGTAAGTTTATACATTGTCAACGGATAGGAAACTCTTTTAGGACATATTTTGATACCCTTTTTGTTTGCCTCTTTGCTGCTCTGTATAACTCTGAGAAAATATCGTTGGGGAACCTCTTCATAAGGTAAATCAATTGAGTGGAGTAGTGTGAGATTTTTCCAAATGTGTGGACGAGTCTTGGTCTTAAATGAAAATGTAAAACAGCAGATGACTGGTCTATTGTCATGTTTCTGTCACTGGATTAACATATAGGCTACATTTTATCCCGGAAAAGTGATTTTTTTCCGTGGGATGAGCAAATAATTAATATACTTTTTATCCGCGGATGAAACCGCGGGGCGCAACTAGTAAATTATAATTTTCACTCAAAGAGAGTATGGTTCAGCCGTTCCTCATACGATTTTAACCAACATACCCACTCTTAGCCAGAGAATGTGAAAGGAACGGGAATTACTAGGCTGGTAAAGTAAACTGATGATTGAGGCTGAACTCAATTTGAACTGTTCTTCCCAGTAATCAAGAACCCATTCTTCAAGTGCATCCCAGGAGAGAAGTACATGGACGAGTGCGACTCTTGCCGTTGCACCGATGGACACGATGGATGGTGCACTAACCAGTTCTGCGAGTTCCGCTCACTGCATTTGTATGCTATGAAACTGTCCGATGGAGAGTTTTATTAAAAAGATATTGACTAGTAGTTTGATTTCTTTTTTCTACCTACTATTTTTAAAGTAAAGCTTTTTTACCCACGCCTGACTTGGGTTGTATTCTGGTGAATGCTGAACGAGGCGAATGGTTGTTGAAAAGTTGAAAGTTGTCAGTTCACGTAGATCTCAATTGTCAACACAACAAAGTTAAAAATTACTTAAAATTTGTATTATACCTACTGTTGGTATATCCTTTCAAATGACAATTTACAATTGTCAAGATGGCGATATTAACATTAAACGAAGCAAAAACAAAGTTATACCGTTAATAATAGGTCTTTACCTATGAAATTGCCGTATTGCAGTACAGACTTTTTCAAACAAAAAAAAGTTTTGATTGGCTATGAATTCTAAATTCAAATTAATTTTGTTTTAAAAATATGACATTCTATTTACAATATAAGTCTTTTGTTTATTGATTAGCGTTGTATTTTCATTACATTTCAACATTTTTCCTCATAATGGATACTTTGAAATTTCGTGTAATTATGGAATATGAGTTCCGTCGTGGCACCAACGCGGCACAAACGACACGTAACATCAACGACGTTTACGGAGAGAACTGTACAAACGAACGTACAACCCGTTATTGGTTTGCTCGGTTCCGTTCTGGGAATTTTGACTTGAAAAATGAACCTCGTGGTCGTCCGGAAACTTTGGTCAACAATGATGAATTAAAGGCGATTGTGGAAGCTGATGAATCTCAATCTACAGCTGAGCTGGCAGCAGCTTTTGATGTTAGCATCAAAACAATATTGGTCCATTTGCGACAGATTGGCAAGATAAAAAAGCTTGATAGATGGGTGCCCCACGAACTTAACGATCGCCAGCGCAACGTACGCGTCGAGACTTGCCTTGCGCTGCTTAACAGGCACAGAAATGAAGGAATTTTGAACCGAATTGTTACGTGCGTCGAAAAATGGATTCTTTTTGACAATCGAAAGCGCTCAGCAAGTTGGTTAGATCCTGGTTCGGTACCAAAGCAATATGCAAAACGAAAAATGACCCCGAGAAAGGTGATGGTCACAGTTTGGTGGTCTAGTGCTGGTGTGATTCATCATAGCTTTTTACAAAACGGCGAGAGCATTACTGCAGATGTGTACATTGAAGAACTGACCACAATGATGGCGAAACTCGCACGTCTGCAACCAGCTTTGGTCAATCGGTCGTCTCCACTGCTACTTCACGACAACGCGCGACCCCATACTGCACAACAGACCGTCTCTAAGCTGCATGAGTTGGGTTTGGAAGCTCTCCCTCATCCGCCAGACTCACCAGATCTTGCGCCTACCGACTGTTACTTTTTCCAAAATTTGGACAACTTTTTAGCGGGAAAAAAATTCAATTCCCGAGAGGCAGTACAAAACGCCTTTGAAGAGTTTGTTGTCTCCCGTCCTGCTGATTTTTTCAAGAAGGGCATCCATAAACTGTCACAGCGTTGGCAAAGATGCATTGATTGCAGGGGTGATTACTTTGAATAAAAGAAATAAATAAGTTCGAAAAAAAAATACTTTAACTTTTTTCAAACAAAACGGCAATTTCATAGGTAAAGACCTAATATATAAGTTTTACTTCAGTCGTGTGGTCTAAAGCACCCTCGTTTTTTTTATTGTTTGATAGGTTTTCGTTTGACCACTATCGCACATGATGGTAAGTGACGATGCGGTCTAGGATGTAACACGCTTGCCTAGAAGATACCTGTTCTTTCTCGATTTGAAGACTCCAAGGTTATAGTTTTCGGGAAATACGGGTAAAGCGTTCCACTCTTTGGCTGTTTGCATGATAAACGTGAAAGTAAATCGGATCCGCACATATTAAGCGTGATATTAACCACCTATAACTCGATCTATGCAGCAGCTTTTTACCGGTTGTTTGGTGGATTTCACATGAGTTTGTACTAACATGCTTTCCTGCTAGAACACGCGCGTTCTCTCACAAGGAGAGAGTGTAATAATCCATCTCGCTGTTCAGGTTGGTTGATGCCATAATGTCTTCTAATTTCTTTTTATGATATTTTCCTTCACTATGGTTTCCTTCTCAAAACACTCACTCAAACTTCTTGAAATTCGTTTCACTCCTGTACAAAATTACTATTCCCGTATATGCCTTGACAAATCATCTACTACAAGAACAAGAACAATGACCACGGGATCGAAGGCTATTGGTCTCCACACCACCTATACGATCAAATGCTAGCAGTTGTGCCAGCGACCCAAGGCAGTGCTCTGCTATATGAAGGAGCTGGGCTGGCTTGGGTAGATGCTGGCAGGGGGAAATTCACAATACAACCCATGCGGGACGTCAGTATAGAATTAGATTAGAATTAGATGTGCCTTGACAGCCTCTATGGTGTGGTGGTTGCGCAGGCCAGCTCAACCTGGAAATGGCGGGTTCGAACTCGCGACAGAACAAGTGTTTGTGCATAGAAAAAATGCGCAAATACTGGTTCTGTGTCTGAGTGTTATGGGACCATGGTCTTCGTAGTTCTTGGATCTCTAGACACAGGGATTCCTTGTTAGAGTCCAGAATCTAATCTATGTATGTGATCGTTTTTTTTTTTTTTTTTTTTTTTTTTAACTTCAAACTTGTCTAGCATTTGACCGCGCTCTCACCTGATGGGAAGTGACGATGCGATCGAAGATGTAGCATGCTAGCCAAGTAAATACCTATTCACTCTTCTCTTGAACACGCCCGGGTCATATTTCGCCGGAAACACAGACGCTGGCAGGGCATTCCATTCCTTAGCCGTTCTAATTAAAAACGTTGAGTCAAATCGCTTGGTACGAATGGGTGGTATTTCGACCACGAAAGGATGGCGCTTAGCCGAGCGTCTAGTAGTCCGGTAGTGGAATGGTGATGGGAGAATTAGATCATGCAGTTCTTGAGCGCATTCACCGTGGTGTAATCTGTAAAAAACCGACAGACTTGCCACCTTACGTCGATGTGCAAGGCTCTGGAGCCTTTCACCAACCAAAGTGTCGTCGTCAATGAGCCTTTTGGCACGCCGTTCAATCGAGTCCAGAGCCTCAAGCTGGTACTTGGCAGACCCGTCCCACAGGTGGCAGCAGTACTCCATACACGATCGGACTTGTGCTTGATACAGATTTAGAAGCTGTCCAGGTGTGAAGTACCGCCTTACCTTGGACAATATGCCGAGTTTTTTTGAAGCTACTTTGGCTTTGGACTCGATGTAGGATCCAAAGTTTAGGTTTGACGTGAGATCAACACCCAAAAGCTCAAGATGGTTTCCTAAACTTACAGATACACCACGGAATGAAGGAGCCAGATGGAGTGGGCTCTTTTTAGCAGTGAATAAACACGTCTGTGTTTTTGCAGCATTGAACCTAACCAAGTTAGCATCGCCCCAATCGGACACGGCTTTCAAAGCCAGGTTCATGCGCTCAACCATAGCCTCTCTCTCAATCCGGACGTCGTCACCACTGGCTCGGGCACTGGATGTGTATCTTTCAACAACAGTACTATCATCTGCATACCCAAAGGTACCGGGCTTTAGCAAATCATTGATGTGGAGTAAGAATAGTGTTGCTGAAAGAACTGACCCCTGAGGTACACCAGCATTAATAGCTAATTGATCGGAAGAGCAGCCATCAAGAACTACTCTAAGCGATCGTTCCCTCAAAAAGTCTGATATCCAAGTGCACAAACCAGCAGGTAGTCCGTAAGATGGAAGCTTATTCAGAAGACCGTCGTGCCAGACCCGATCAAATGCCTTAGAGACGTCTAGAGATACAGCAAGTGCCTCTCCATGCATCTCTAAGGCTTTGCTCAATATGTGAGTGGCATACGCGAGAAGATCCCCAGTGGACCGGTTTCGGCAAAATCCGTATTGCCGGTCACTGAGGAGATCACTGTCTTCAAGGTATGCCAAGAGCTTGTTGTTAATTATACGCTCCATACTCTTACAGAGAATGGAGGTAATTGAGATGGGTCGATAGTTGGCAGGATCAGCACGACTGCCCTTCTTAGGTACAGGTTGTACGTTGGCTAGCTTCCAACTCATAGGGACTATTCCGGTGTCCAGAGAGAGGCGAAATAGGCGTGTTAGAATGGGAGACAACTCTAAGTATTGTATCAGTTATCTGGTTCCCATAGCACAAGCTTTGCTTAGTTTGGGGCTAGATGGCGTTGTGTGAGATGTCCACATATATTATATTATATTATCATATTATATTAACACAATGGTGTTCATCATCTTCATCAAAGCTTGAAGACTTCCATAGGGCGCCACTTTGAGCAGCTTCTTCTTTCTATGCATCCATTGGCTCCCCGGAGCCATCATTATCGGTCATATGTCTTAACGAATAATTTACTTTTACAAAAAAAGGTTTATTTAAATTTATCTAACGATCGGATCCGAATATGTTGTAATGACAATTCGTAACAGCATCGGGGCTTATAATTACAATTATATTTTCAGACTCCCCTCTCTTCTCACAGAGCTTCGTCAGTTCCAGCAGGACTTACACCGTCCCCCGCCTCACAGCACGACTGCCCTTCTTAGGTACAGGTTGTACGTTGGCTAGCTTCCAACTCATAGGGACTATTCCGGTGTCCAGAGAGAGGCGAAATAGGCGTGTTAGAATGGGAGACAACTCAGGTGCACAGTTCTTAAGTACAATTGCAGGTATACCATCGGGACCACTGGCTTTGTTCACGTCTAGACTGCGTAATGTTTTTAGTACTTCCTTCTGACGTATGCGTATTTCCGGCATGAAAACACCGCATTGTGGAAGGCAGGGAGGTACCTCATTAGCAGTATCTAAACGCGAAGCTTCTGCAAAGAGAGTGGCAAACAAGTTTGCTTTTTCTTTTGCAGTGTGAGCCAGCGATCCGTCTGGTTTCAATAATGGAGGCAGTGAGGATCGACAGAAGTTCGCTTCAACCGATTTGGCTAGGGACCAAAAAGCCTTACTACCCGCTGGGTAGGAAGCAAGTTTAGTCCCTATTCGACCAATATGATTGAAACGAGCCTTCCTTAATTCCTTCTTACAGGCCTTGGCGGCAACGTTAAAGGCTTTCTTCTTAGCTCGAGTGTCCGAGGCCTTGCGTTTTCGAGCGTCAGCCCATGCCAGATATGCCGCATGCTTCTGCGCTTCAGCACGTGCACATTCGGCTCCAAACCATGGGCTAGCTTTGCTGGTCACGGGTTTATCGGAAAATGGAATAAAATATTCCATAGCCCGACATACTACCTCAGTAACCGCATTCGCGCAGACCGTCGGATCTCCAGAAGAAAAACACGTTTGCCGCCAAGGATATGAAGAGAAGAAATGTCGCATCTCGTCCCAGTCTGCTAAGTTGTATCTCCAGACACGCCGATTGCTCTTAGGGCTTGGGTCAGGCGGGGAGTATACTGAAACGGACTTGACCAGACAGTGATCGGAACTACCAATGGGTGAGGATACCGCCACAGAGTATCGGTCTGGTTCAGTCGTGAGCAGAAGGTCGAGGCAGTTAGCAGTGTGGCTATCAATATCAGGCACTCGCGTTGGCTCTTTAACAATCTGCGTTAAATTGAGCGCCAAAGCGAGCTTACGCGTCTCTCTCCCAGCGTGGTCCGTGATCCGGTGTGGGACTAACCACTCCTGGTGGTGAGCATTAAAGTCCCCCAGAACAACAAGCTGGGCCGAAGGATGCTGAGCGTTGCTGAGCCACATCTGCCGTTTCACTGAGATACTCCATTAGAAGAGTTGTCTCCCGGTCACCGCTATGTGATCTGTACACACCAGCATAGAGAATTTTCTCAATGCCGGTGTCCACTAGCACCCAAATCACCGAAAAGTGGGGATGTTCAAGGTTCCGGAGACGCAAACAACAAATGTCATCACGGACGAAAACGCAGATACCAGCGCGTGGAAGGAAGTGGTTTTCCAAGATGAATCCTGGATAGTCCAGATATGCCGTGTCTGATGGACATCCTATTTGCGTCTCAGTCAAGAAGAACAAGTGTGGTTTATTGGTCTCCAGATGATGATGGACCGCTTGCAGATTTGAGTGCAGCCCACGAATATTTGTGAGGTGCACTTTAAGAGTGAGGACGTGCATCTGCCGTTTAAACTTGTTCACTTTATTAGACTTTTTCATGGTTGGGTGAGTTAGGTAGACAAGTTAGAAGTGGACGAGATATTGGGATGCTAACCCTCAGTAATAGAGAAGCTTCCGCGCCAATGGAGAACTTGCGCGGAGACTGCGGGGACGCCCGAACCCCCCTGAAATTACCCACAAGTTCCTCACTTCCAGTCGCCAACTGGCCCTGTGGGCAACCTCAGGATTTTACACAAGCGGCGGGGCAGCCTTTCGTAGTTGGCTAGACTACTACTTGGGCCCCCTACAACTTGCGGTCGGCCAGCAGAGAGCACCGTGCTTCGGATCCCGCTACCCTCCGAAGCAAGGTCACCGACGCGAAAGCCTCTCCATCACCAATACCGGTCTGCATACCCAACACAACTGTCCACATCTACTCGTCAGAACGGCTTCATTGGACGTCACGATGGAACACGACGAGTCGCTTGGCATCGTGGTTTTGTCCAATGGGTGGTAACTAAGCCGGCGGCTAAGGCCTTCCACCAGTTATTTGGTTGCTCTTTTGGCACCACCCAGGGGTCACGTGTAGGGAAACTAGGGTTAAAGCCTACGGACGCGAGCAAACAAAAACCCCCAAAACCCCCCGTTTTATTGTAATTATTATTATATGCACAAAAACATACGTTATAGCTAAGTACCCTAGCTTCTGAACTGCAGGCTGTGGGTTCGATTTCCACCCAAAACGTTTGTGTGATGAACATAGATGTTTGTTCTGTGTCTGGGTGTTATATAGTATTCTATGTATGTATTTACAAATAAAATAAATATTTAAGTATTCTATCAGTTATCTGGTTCCCATAGTACCTTTGCTTAGTGTAGGACTAGATGGCGCTGTGTGAGATGTCGATATATATTATTATTAGTTACCCTGTGGTCACAGACTATCATCCTTCAATATATTATTTATAATTTTTAGAAAACTTTTGAAGCTTCTACCACAATACTACATCAATAAGCTATTGGCAACTGATACCTTCAGATCTCACCGCTGTTAAATTGGAAGCCGGAACTTCTTACAGGCGTCAATAATACGAGCTAATTGATGCCAATATTTACTTCCATTGGCTACCGAATCATTCATTCGTATATCCTGAAACCTCTATGATATACGACATAAAGATCATTTTGGAATCAACAGGTTAGTCCTTGTGGGTGGTCAAGGAAAGGATTACCGTAAATTATTATTGGTAATTTTGCCACCGTGGGATCGGCTAGGGGTTTCGATTACGTAGTATTTTATAATCTGTGATTTGGGATTTACGCCTCAGATAATGAAGTAGATGGCTACTTTAAAAGAGAAAGAATTTACTAAACAAAGCTTAATATGCACTGTCTTTTGTATTTCTAAATAAATAACAATGGTAAATCAGCTTTACTTTTAAGGTAAGTAGATATTTTTGTGGCAGATTAAATACTTACGTAAGATCAACAGCAATGAGGGACTTCTGAATGACGAGCTCTTCAATAACAATCGTTTAAATAATTGATAGAATCAGGCTTGACTTCGCGGAAGTTCATCTTAGATACAAAATGAAATGATAATATAAGTGTAATTCCGCTGAATTCAAGTGCTTAGATTATCTATATTGGGACAGTCGTAAAGGATTATTGTAGGTAAATTAATGAAAAAACCTGAAAAAACCTAAAAAACCTGAAATTACAATAACAAATTTAAAAACTGTTATTATTATTTAAATTAATTATTATTATTTTTATTAATATAAAATTACACTAGATATTATTATTTCATTTTGTAACAATCGTTTATCCTACAACTATAATATGACTTGACTGGCCCGATAGCTCGGCTGGTAGTAACCCTGCCTACTGAACTGTGGGTTGTGGGTTCAATTCCCACCCAAGACAAACGTTTGTGTGATGAACATCGAGGTTCTGGCGGCGGTAATGGAAGCCCTGGGCCGGGAGGAAAAAGTGGACTAAGGGAAAAAAGGGATCATTGATGAGCTCAAAGGAGCCTGTCAATTATCCCGCTCGTATGAATAAAATAGTAATAAAGGTATTTTAATTAAATTGTAAATTGTGCGTACACCCGGAGCACTCATGCTCACTAAAAAGCTTCTTCTTGCGGCGGCGGCGTGTGTCGGGTCGTCCTCTTCCCTCAAACATGGTCGAGGAGGGCGATGGCTGGAACATGCGTCAAGTTCGTGAACGGGTGCTGCTTGCGGAAGCTGGTTTGCTCGGTGGTGTACGCACAATTAGAAATAAGTACTTATGTTTATGTGTTGTTGGCTGTATTGTCCTCCCTGTATTATATATAAGTTCATGTTAATAATAGGCTTAATTAATAAATATAAAAAATAATCCAACAAAAAGCACGGACCCAGGTGTCTGTGGAAATGCAGTATAATAAAAAAAAAAACATCGAGGTTTGTTCTGTGTCTGGATGATGATGTTGATGGCGCTGTTTTATTTTTTTATTGTAAATGCGAAAGTTTGTGTGTGTGTATGTGTGTGTGCATGTGTGTGTGCGTGAGTGAGTGCACGTGTGTGTGTGCGTGTATGTGTGAGTGTGTGCGTGTGTAAATGTTGTTATCATTTATCTCCACAAATTCCAAATTTTATCAAAATCAGTACAGTAGTTCTCCGTAACTACGTTTTTAATTTGAAATGCAGATAGCTTATGCGCTGCATTAACACATAGGATACTTTTTATCAGCACGTGAATCCGTAAGGCGCAGCTAGTAAAAACAAGTTTTATTATTATTTGTTAGTGACTAAAAAAAGTTTGCAATGAAACATATCAATAACACAAAAGCATATATTAAAAATAGTAAATAGCATTTTAAAGCTCGTATTACAGCTTTCAATTATTGAGTGAACGCAAAAACTTTACAAAGAACGAATGAAAAGGCATTCGTAAAGTGAATGAAAAAATTGTCACCGGAAGTGGCAATTGTTGCAATAATGTCAATGGTTAAATTGTGGTATAAATGTGGTTTAAATTTGGTTAAAATGGGAGTTGTAAAACGTTTCGTTCTTACGATGCCACATCTTGCCGTTGGGATGCTAACACTGATATAGAATTAGGGATTTTACTAGAAGTGTCTTATTATTATTTCTTCTGATAGTTTGTTGAATATATCTGTTATTTGCACTCAAGGTGTGGTCGGAGGATCAGGCTAAAGAAAACAGATACATTTGAGTTTTGGAAAAAAAAACTGACAATGAGAAAGGAGGACGCGTAAAAAAGTTGAATGAAATTAGTCTATAGTTTTCTTTTAGAAAAAAAGCTTAAGTATATAAATGATCTTAATTACATATTAGAATATGATCATCATCATCATCATCAGATTATTCTAGTCCATTGCTGGACGTAAGCTTCTCTCAAGGCACGACGCTGAGCCCAGTCTTCGACTCTTCCAGCTTCCAGCTTCCAGACATTAGGATAAAGAGATTCTAATATGAAATTCTTTAAAATACATATTGTCTTTGATTTCCAACGCAGTACCCTATTTGCTATACATGAGCTCTTCACCCTCGAGGGTTCCTTAGAGTGTCTTCAAAGTTCATGATCAGGTTAGTCATCATCAGCCCCAATATGTTTACTGCTGAACAAAGGTCTCCTTGATAGAGCGCCACTTTTAGCAGCTGCATCACTCTTGCATCCAAGGCTCCTCACGGTTTCCACCAGGTTATCGGTTCACCTAGTATAGAGCCGGCCTATATTGGGTCTTCCGGTTTGAGGATCGGTAAACCACAGATAAATTCTCAAATAAATAGATTGATGAACTCTTTATTGTACACACGAAATAATAAAAAATACAAAAATAATTATATAAAGTGTAACAATGGGCGACCTAAACGCTAAAAGCGATCTCTTCCAGGCAACCTTTGGATGGAGAGAATTTGACGAAGTGGTAAAGGACGGGGTGCACATAACTATTTCGTTCATATAAAGGACATAATTACAATTATAATACTTAACTTCTTAAAATATAGAAGAGACATATATAATACACATTCTAAACAATACAATAAATAAATACATACATAAAATATAAACGCAATAAGTTATTCCCTAGAGATTTCTAATAACTATAATGTCTGAATCACAATGCGCTTGCCATCTTTAAGGATTTCTGTTGCTTACTCCATAATCAGATCCTCACTAAATGTACATGGGACTATCCTGTAAGTAAGTGTACTTGGTAGTGAGCAAAAATAATTATTAATAATTTACCGAGATATCTTTTTAAAGCTTAGAAATGATTTGTAAAGATGGTTAATTTTTTTAAATATAAAAGCCATTGTATAAACCGTGGCTCTTCCTGCATTTTATAGCATTATACAGCCCACTGATTATGTTGTGAAGTGATGATGGTGAATGCAGCTCAAAAATTGACCCGCTTGTACTGTGCCGCACAAAGACCCCCAGTTGCGGTGTTGTAACAGCTCTGCATAAATAACTGGTTATGCGCGAGGCAATCAGCTGTGTTTGGGTTCCGTAGCTTTTATTATATGTTTCTAGGGAAAAAATAAAATGACTGGTTTGAAATGCCAGATTTAAATGATTGCATGTGTTTAATAAGTTCCTAAAAGTTCTATTTTCGTATGTTGTAAACTTGAGTATCAATATGACTGTGATAATTTTGTTATCAATATTTGATATTTTTTTTAATCAAAAAACATTTTTTTTTATATGAGTGAATGATGTGACGAGCTTGTCGTTTACCTGATGCTAAGTAACACGGCCGCCCATAACAGAACAGTGTCACTCGGAACCCCAAAAGATACAGTTTCACGCGACACTGCACTGCGCACCTCATCCTGAGACATCAGCACAGACTGGTAATAAAATTACTCGACTGTGAGATCAGATCATAAAGTCTCATTTGCCCAGTAATTTTGCTAGCTACAGTGCCCTTCAAACCGGAACACAGTAGTGCTTGCACACTACTGCTTGGCGGCAGAATAACTGGCAAAGCGGTGGTACCTACCTAGACGAACTTTGCAACAAAGTCCTACCACCTAGTATATATATTTGATTAGAAAATGTAATAGTAAGTAATACACCATGGTTCATGTCAAATAAAACTAGAGAGTTTTAGGAATAAAAAGAGCTTGACAGTCATGTCCAAGAAATATTTTTCTTCTCTTTCTCCTTGTGTAGGTAAGTGGCCTTGTAACACACCCAATTTATCTGGAGCATAAAAAAATATATTCGTAAAACAGTCTATGGAGTGTTGTTTATAACTATGAGTAAAGAAAATAAAGTTTATATAAGACTCGTTGCATGATTTCCAGGCGTAGGATAAGTATTTGTGCATAAAAAAAGTGCTGGTGATTGCGAGACGAATAGAAGTTGAACGTTAGTTCACGTAGATCTCTATCCCAAATCTCATTATCTCCAAAGTTATTTGGGTATGTCCCGTAAAATGACAATTTACAACTATTATGATGGCAATATTAACATTAAATAAAGCAAAAACAAAGTTATGCCAGCCGATAGATGGCGCTAAACTTAAGAAGTATTTATTACTTTGGTCATGCGGTCTAAAGCACAATCTTTTTTTTTAAATCCTAACCGGCGTTTCCTTGTCTACGGGCCCCTAAAACCTCACAAAATCCAAACACTAGCTCATTAGAGCATGTTGTGGTTATTATATTTTTATAATAACACACTAGTAGCAAAGTAAATATCAATATTAGGGGCCCAACAGTGGAGAAGGATTATTGTGTTTAATAATATCCATTCTTTGTCCAACGGGATTTCAGATGATTTGGTGCTTATGGGATTTTGAGGACTTAATAACGGTAGTTTTAGATACTAGAATTTTTTTGTTGTTGTATGTTTCAAGTTTTTTATGTTAATGAATGACGTAAGTTTATACCTAAGTACTGTTGCACAGACTCTCTCATAAACTAATTAATACACACGTGGTCACTTCCTTATAATCATCATCAACTGTGACCAGACGTGACGAGCTAGCGCTTCATCTGATGTTAAGCGAAACGGCTGCCCATAACAGTCGCAGTCGAATCTCTACTCTAATGTAATTTTACGAGGTGGTAGGACTTTACTGCAAAGTTCGTCTAGGTAGGTACCACCGCTTTGCCAGCTATTCTGCCGCCAAGCAGTAGTACGCAAGCACTGCTGTGTTTCAGTTTGAAGGGTACTGTAGCTAGTGAAATTACTGAGCAAATGAGACTTTATGATCTGATCTCACAGGTTAGTAATCTTATTACTAGATTGTGCTGATGTCCCTGGATGACGTGCGCAGTGCAGTGTCACGCGAAGCTCTATATTTTAGAGTTCCAAGTGACACTGCAGCTGATATGGGCAGCCGTGTCGTTTAACATCAGGCGAAAGGCTAACTCGTCACGTCATTCCTTAACATAAAAAAAAGGTTTCGCGTGACACTGCACTGCGCACGCCATCCTGAGACATCAGCACAGTCATTAAGATTACCTACTAGATTAATAATATTCTCATTGCCCAGTAATTTCATTAGCTACAGTGCCCTTCAAACAGAAACACAGTAGTGTTTGCAAACTAATGTTTGCGGAAGAATAACTGGCAAAGCGGCGGTACGTACCTAGACGAACTTTTTAGAGAGGATCTACCACATAAAAAAAATCTCATATATAAAAGTTTGTAGCAAGTATTAAAGTGATAGCGTAAATAATTAATATTGATTTATGATTTATAGCAGTATCGCCAGCTTAGCACAGTCAATAGATTAATTTCAATGTAAAGGAATTTGATTTCCGTTCGTAATTTAAATTTTTCCTTTACTTTAATTGTAATCTGTTTAAAAAGTAGGTAATCATGGTTGCCTTGAAAGAATATCTAAAAAAAACATTGAAATCTAATATTTAATGTATTTTACTAAATCGTAAAATTAGAATTTTAAGGCATTAATAATAAGATTCAAAATACAATCTATTACTTATTTTTATGTAAGCCATCTTATCATTACGGAAGTATTACGTACTCTCCACGCCCATCCACCTAATAACCTACAAACCGCGTTTGAAGAAAAAAAAAAACAAAAAGGATGTATCGATGTCACCCACTGCGCCTTTGAAGAAAGCCACAAATGGCACAATGCCACAAAATGGCAAGAAATTGCCATATTGTGATTTCAATATGCTATAAAGTCTTTAGTATCATCATACAGAAAAGTCATTTCATATTTATTTTAAAGTTGTGTTTGACGGAGTAAATGGAGGTATTTACATTATCTAATTACAATTACACATGACTTATTTGACAGCTTCTGTGGTGTGGTGGTTGAGCAGGTCAGCTTATAGCCCGGAGGTGACGGGTTCGATTACCGCGACACGACAAGTATTTGTGCACAAAAAAAAAAGCGCAAGTACTTGTTCTGAGTCTAGGTATTATGGGACCATTGTCCCCGTAGTTCCTGGGTCCTAGATACAGGGAATCCTAGTTAGGGTCCAGGAACTATGTATGTTGGGCATTATTATTATTATTATGTTCAGCAGTGGACGTAAAAAAGGTGAAGATGTAACGTGTCCGTGCCTCTTCCTATTATATATATACTGGTGTACAGTAAAGTATCTATGTTTTATTTTAATATTTACGATCCACACTAAGTCTACACACTGGCCCAATAGCTCAGGGTTCCCACCCAAGACAAACGTATGTGTGATGAACATCGAAATTTGTTCTGTGTATATTGTATTCTATGTATTTATTTACTAACATAAAGTATCTATGTATTATATCAGTTACCTGGTTCCCATGGTACTAGCTTTGCTTAGTTTGGAGCTAGATGGCGCTCTGTGAAATGTCTACAAGTATTTATTCATAACTACAACTATTACACGGCTAAAACTCACGAGATACAAGTATTTATTCATTTATTTATTAAACAATCAACAGACATATGCAGACTAAATAGTATCAAAACAATAAAGATTCAACATTTTATTTACTACGCCCCGTGGTTTTACCCGCGGACAAAAAGTAGCCTATGTATCCACTATATAAGCTATCTATATTCCCAATTTCTTCCAAATCCATTCAGCCGTTTGAGCGTGAAAGAGTAACAAACATGCACACATATAATATTAGTGCGATATAAAAAAACTGTTGAAATACACTTTGTACGTAACTGTACTTACTTTACTAAACTATATTAACCTATATCGAGTTACTCAGCCACACATTTTTTGTGTGAAATGTGTGGGCTCTCTATAGAGAGGATACAACTTTTTTGTCATGTTGCTCGATTGTCGGTCGATTGACAAACATTTTTTGTCGGATAAAAGTGACATATCGTTGACAAATAGCAACAAATAGAGCAATCATAATACCATCCCTTTTCGATAAAGGTCTGCATTAAAATATTATTGTTTAAATTTTTACGGGCATTCATTAACTAAGTCTTAGGTCCGTATTACAGAGCGATGCTTAGTCATCGATCGATGCTCAAGCAGAGATTTCATTCACTAATTGATCACTTTATAAATGAAATCTCTACTTGAGCACTGATCGATGACTGAGCAATATATTATGTAATACAGACCTTAGTATTATTTGGCCATTAAATAATAATAATATGTGTGGACATCTCACACAACGCCATCTAGCCCCAAACTAAGCAAAGCTTGTATTATGGGAACCAGATAACTGATACAATACTTAGATACTTTTTGTTTGTAAATACATACATAGAATACAATATATTCATATTCATATTCATATTCATTTATTTGCATTCATGTACAATTTATATATCATGTCAGGTCTTAACAACTAGTTTAGTAGGTACATGAACCCTGTAAGGGCGCTTGCAACTGAGTGCGATTAAAAATAAATTTATTGATTTCAATTACATAATAGATATATCGTCAATATTTAATAATACAATATAATATTTTCAAACATTTCATTACTTAATTATTTGATTATTCAATTAATTACCTATTAAATATGGCAACTCAATAGGTAATATGCAACTAATCTAATCAATCAATTTATTTTAGTCTTTTTATGCTACTACCCACTCTTTACAAAAATAAAAACAAATCCCACTGGTTCAACGTAGATAAGGCAAACAAGCATAACTGGATAGGTAGGTATACAACACTTGGTGGGCCGGTTTATAACTGGACAAATTTTATGTTTATTTATTGTTATGAAACTCTTCGACCGAATAATAACATTTTTTTAATAGGTAGCTTTTTAACTTACTAACTAAAATTTCGTCTTTTTCAACTTCTTTTATTTCGTTGGGGATTCTATTATAGACGTATATAACACCCAGACACAGAACAAACACCCATGTTCATCACACAAATATTTGTCCTTGATGAGAATCGAACCCACAACCCACAGCTCAGAAGGCAGGGTTACTACCAACTGAGCTATCGGGCCAATCAATTAAATGAACGGATAATTTTTGACATATATAGTAAACATAAACCGTAACTAATGAATACACCCGTGGTCACTTTCTTATAATAATCATCAACTGTGACCAGATGTGACGAGCTAGTCATTCACCTGATGTTAAGTGACACGGCCGTCCATAACAGAACAAATATCCAAAAATATAAGGTTCGCGTGACACTGCACTGCGCACATCATAGATGTGACGAGCTAGTCGTTCACTTGGAGCTAGTTGTTCACCTGATGTTAAGCGACACGACCGCCCATGGCAAAACAGTGTCACTTGGAACCAAAATATAAAGTTTCGCGTGACACTGCACTGCGCACATCACTTTGAGACATCAGCACAGTCTGCTAATAAGATTACTCGAATTTCAGATTAGATCATAAAGTCTCATTTACCCAGTAATTTCACTTGCTACAGTGCCATTCAAGCCGGAACACAGTAGTGCTTGCGCACTACTACTTGGCGGCAGAATAACTGGCAAAGCGGTGGTACACCTAGACGAACTTTGCAGAGAAGTCCTACCACCTAGTAAATACATGTGTATAAAAAAAAAGAGATCGCTATAACGCTATTGCGCATATCTTTTGCACAGATTTATCTTCTTCATTATCAGTTATAATAATAAACACAGTCTGGAATTTTGGCGGGAAAGCGAAAAAGATTGCGTCACTGCATTGTATTACCTATATATTATTTCCCAAAACTTGTGTTATTTTCAGTCTTAGTATATAAAATTGGTGGCATTCTATTCGTTAAGTGCTGGATTACAGGTGTGAGTGTGGGAAAATGGTATAATGATGGTGAAACGTTTCTTTTCGTGTCGTTTCCAAAACTCTATAGAAGCTTTAAGTAAAGTTACCACCACTTTACTAGGAGAATGACTTTGACTAGACTATGACTTGACTATGACTTGATGACTTCGACTGTGACTTGACACATATTTGCGTGAAATATTATTAACTTGATAAATTATCAATTACTTGACACTGGCTAAATACACAAAAAGAAAACACAGTCTGTTAACTAAAATGCGAGAATATGAAATTATTTTAGAATAAATATAAAAATGTCTGATATATCAGTTTCAATAATGAACAGCTTAAAAAAGAGCACATGATTTTCCAAAAATAGACGCGAAGTTATTTGCACATCGCGTCTCTACGCCGCACGCCACATTGCCACATGTTATCAGACACCATCAATCGTTGCAAAATTAACAAACGTTATTTATCCGCAAAACATATATAACCCTTGCCATCGAAATTATTTCTCATTAATTTAAATAACAGTTTAAAAAATCAAGTAACTAAATTTTGACACAATATCGAAATAACATCTCTATATAAGTATCCCAGGGGATGCTAAATTTCTTTCTAATTACAACCTGAGTACACAAAGAAAAATAAGAAATAAAATTCGAAAATGGAACGGTACGTTCTACGCCAGTGCTATGATTACACTGAAACTGAAAACTGAAGCGTGCGCGGGAGTTGGTATGACGTCATAAAATAAGCCGATTTCACCACAAAGATAACCAATAGTTAAGGTTGATTTAAATCATTATGCATTCAATAAATATTTAGACACATTTAGCTTACTGATACTGAAATTGTTATCAAGCCATTCTGATTTAACTTTTTTATGTTGGTAGAAAAAGTTATACAACAAAACTTGTAACAAAAATAAAATCTCATCATCATCATCAATATCTCGACCAATTGTCACTGAAGACGATTAAATGTTTCCGTAAAATGCGAGATGATTAAAAGAAATGGATAAATAAATAAAAATGAATAATAAATATTTGTGTACATTTTACACAACGCCGTCTAGCCCTAAACTAAGCAGAGCTTATACTATGGAAACCAGATAACTGATAAAATACATACCTAAACAGACATTTTTTCTTTATAAGCGTAATGTTCTAAGACAACTAAAAAGCAACTATAAGGAGGCATAAAATCCAACCTACAGTTTCCATTTAGGATGCCTATTTAGATCCTGCTCACACCTACTCAGACCCTGGATCCATCCTTTACCACTTCGCCAACTCTCTCCATCCCAAAATGGCCTGGGAAAGATTCTCTTTTAGCTACTAACTAACTAACTAACTACTAACTTACTTGGCTAGCATGCTACATCTTCGATTGCATCGTCACTTCCCATCAGGTGAAAGCGCGGCCAAATGCTAGAAAAGTTTGAAGTAAAAAAAAAAAAGATAAGGTCGCCCATTGTTACACTTTATATAAATCATTGTTTTCTTTCATTATTTGGAGTGTTAAATAACGAGTTCATCTATCTATCTGGAAGGAGACGGCGATATGAGGTAGAAAGAGTAGAATGCAGCATTGGAAGGACAAGACACGTTAGTTATTATACAAAATGATAATTAAATATAAAGATAAAGGATTAGGTGAATAAAAAAACGAGTATGCTACAGATATAGACCGTGAAAGATAGAAAGTGAAACTTCTTTAGTTTAGCGCCATCTATCGACCGGTATAACTTTATTTTTTCTTTGTTGACTTGACTTCTTGGTTTATGGCTTCTGTGACTAGTTGTCACAATTCTGCCAATGTCCGTTTCATGCTAGTGTCATGAACTTTTGGAGATTGTGCTATTACTAATAAGAATATGATCGGTGGAATAGAATAAATAATAATAAGAACTCAACCCAAATGCTGAAGACCAAAATGATTTATTCTGAAAACATACAGACAACACAAATAATACAAACACTGTGTTAGTAAAACTACGGTGCTTGTTTTTTCTTTGTTTAATGTTAATGTCGCCATATTGACATTTGTAAATTGTCATTTATCGGACAAACCGACATAATAATACAAATTGTAACTTTGTTATGTTGACAATGGATATCTACGTGAACCAACTTCAACTTCCGTTCGCCTCCTATTCACAAGCATACCCCTTAAGTCTAGCGTGCAAAAAAAGAAACCCAAATTTCAAACTTCTTAACTAACTACTCCATAATGACGATAACTACTTTAAAAACTGAAAGATTGAGGTTGTCTGGTCTTCCGCTTTAAGCGATAAAACTGCCCATTGTGACACTTAATTTTTAAGTTTTTGTTTGTTAATTTTTCCTGTAATGTGGTGTTTTAACAAAAAGTTTTAACTATGTATCTAAAAAAACTTTGATTTTCAAAATACCTTCTAAACTTTTGAATATGTACTCAGGGGTTTAACTTTAACCATCGATTAAATTTGTGAAAACGGCTCTCTACACAGCCAAACATAAACTTTACACACACAGTCATCACTTCATCACACGTGTATATTGGAGTCATAGTAACAACAACGTGGGGGATTGCCCACGCGTACCTACCGTCTCTTACCGAATTCAGTTCGACAAACAACCGAAATCACTGGACCCCCAGTTCTCTAATGGCGGCTTAACTGAAAGGTTCTCTTTAGACTGGTTGTGTATGAAATGTCCAATATTTAAAGACCTTTGACGTGTTGTTATCGGTTCGAAATGTGAGTTCCTTTTATACTGGTTGTTGCATCTGCTAGTTGTAGTCTGTACGCACCTTATTTAGTGATCTTGAGTGAACTTTCAGCTGTTCGACGTGTGGTGTAGTAATAAATACAACAATAAAACATAAATAACAACACATAATTCACAAAATAAATTTATCTTAAGACTTGATTATTGTAAGTGCGAGTGTGGCTCGGCGGTAGCCCGTGCGATTATCAAATCGACGCACCCTGGTTCGAATCCCGCCGCTCGGTTCGGCAAAATGTAAGGAAACCAGCATGTCCAAGAATTACAAAAATTGAGAAAATGTCGATTATCTACCAACCCGCACTTGACCTGCGGACGGCCTTTTTTATTATATTTTATTATGATGTCTCAATTATTGTAATACATCATATAAAATGACAGCCTCTGTGGAGTGGTGGTTGAGCAGGTCGACTCATAACCCGGAGGCGCCGGGTTCGATTCTCGTGGCAGGACAAGTATTTGTGCACAGAAAAAAAGCGCGAATACTTGTTCTGAATCTGGTTGTTGTGGGACCACGGTCCTCATAGCTCCTGAGTCCCTAGACAGTAGACACAGGGAATCCTAGTTAGGGTCCAGGATCTATGAATGTGACCGTTGGGCGTTGTTATTATTATTATAATTATATAAATAGTATAAAACATAGAACAGAGTTTGGTGGGAAAGCGAAAAAGATTGCGTCACCGCATTGTATTATTTTCCAAAACTTGTGTTATTTTCAGTGTTAGTGCATAAAATTGGTGGCATTTTATTCGTTAAGTGCTGGATTACAGGCGTGAGTGTGGGAAAATGGTATAATGATGGTGAAACGTTTCTTTTCGTGTTGTTTCCAAAACTCCATAGAAACTTCAAGTAAAGTTGTCTCCACTTTACTAGGAGTATGACTTTGACTAGACTATGACTTGACTTGATGACTTCGATTATGACTTGACACATATTTGCGTGAAATATCATTAACTTGATAAATTATCAATTACTTGACACTGGCTAAATGCACAAAAATGTGGAGCCAAAACATAAAAAAGAACAAAAAAATATTCTTAATACAAAAGGAATCACTGTAAAGTTTCTTGTAGTTTCTTCTTTACAGTTGTAATCGAAGCTTCGGATCGGAGTTCTCTGTTCTGCATTGTGCCGGATTGCTTGCACCAGTAGTGGGAAAGAGACCTTATTGTTTCATACTCATATATTGTAATTTGAAGGGATGAGAACAAAAAGGATTTTTGTCACAAAATGACTTATGGGTATCGTTGGATTGAGCGTGAAATTATCTCCAATAATACATTCTCAGAATACCGAAATGAGGCTTAAATCTCGAGATTTTGAGTCTAAAAACGGTTTATCCGTCACAGGAATACAGTTCGCTTAGCATAAAAACATTGTTATATTTATTTTATTTTAATATATTTTTAAAGTAATTGTATAATAATAATAATATGTGTGGACATCTCACACAACGCCATCTAGCCCCAAACTAAGCAAAGCTTGTGGCTATGGGAACCAGATAACTGATACAATACTTAGATACTTTTTTGTTTGTAAATACATACATAGAATACAATATGACACCCAGACACAGAACAAACACCTATGTACATCACACAAATGTTTGTCCTGAGTGGGAATCGCACCCACAACCCACAGTTCAGAAGGCAGGGCTACTACCAACTGAGCTATCGGGCCAGTCAAAGTATAAATTAGTACTACATTTAGTATTTTAAAATAGAATTAAAACACATTTACAAGCAACTGAAACTTACATAAACCTTTTCTATTACCTTATAAGCACTCTACATTAAAATGACGCCGTTGAAGCTTGCACACAAATGCTTGTCCTGGGTGGGAATCGAACCCACAGCCTGCCCCAGAAGGCAGGGCTACTACCAACAGAGCTATCGGGCCAGTCAGTCAATAAATCCAACTAGTCTAATCCAAATTAAGTCCGAGTCCGAACAGACATAAATAAGGCGCACTTTTTATGTTTCCGGAACTGGCCATTTACATGACCTGATAGCTCAGTTGGTAGCAATCCTGTCTTCTGAGCTGGAGGATTTGAGTTCGATTCCCACCAAGGACAAACATTTGTGTGATGAGCATCGATGTTTTTTCTGTGTCTAGGTGTTATGTAAAATTGATGTATTCGTATGAAAATTACATTTATGCTAAATATTTTGAACAGACAATTAAATTTTGACCTTTTGTAGTAAATTTTTTATTAATTGTTAGTGAGCCCCGCGTAACAGAATGAATAATTCAAACAACGCGGATTCACTGACGCATTTAAATTTATGTTATTTTTATTTTTTATTTTATAGGTATAACCGATAATAGAATAATATATAGAATAACAAACAACATGATTTAAAGATTACATAATGGGCAATTCTATAATCCAAACACACATGCACTCTGCCTGATTAAAAACAATGATAATAATATACCTATCATAAAAACGAAAATTAATTAATTTCATATCATAGTAAATTTTTTTGACCGGTGACCATAAACTAGTAGACGCAGCGCAGACCTCCTCCACCCTCCCCCTTCCCCCTACACATCCCCCCTCCCCCCGGACCGATAACCTGAGCTGCGAGGAGCCTGGGTGCAAGAGGCAAGAAGCCGCTCAAGAGCAAGGCGCTCATATTTAGCGGTAAACAGGTGAACGTATTCCGGTTGATGGTGATTTTGATGAAGATAATGCGTTAGTCAACATCCAGCTTCTTGAAGTTCCCTGTGAGATAATCTTCCCTGTATTCCGTCTTGGGTCTCTTGCTCTCATCAGACACCAGCTTGCAGGCATCGATTAGGAACTCTTTGGTTTGTTCACTTGTCATGAAAGATTTCATTTTAACTGCAATATGGAAGAAAGGTATATTTAAAAGGAATGCAGAAATAAAATATGGTGTATGTGTGCGTGCGTGTGGGTGTGTATGTGTGTGTGGGTGTGTGTTTGTGGGTGTATGTGTGTGTGTGTGTGCGTTGTGTGTTGAGTGTGCGAGATAGAGAGAGAAGGTATTGTGTCATGAAACCCGTTAACGGGCGAGGGCCACAGGGATTCGAACATACTGCGTAATTTAACCGAGTAATGTTTTAATAATTGTTTCCTATACATAATAGTTTTTTACGGGGGGACCGCATCGCTTACAGAACCAACAACCAATAGGAATGGGAAAAAAGTTCTGCGCGACCGTGAGCAAGTTACCGGCGGCGCCATCTAGTGGAAAGTGGGCCGCTATACACTAGATTTGACTAGATGAACCGCCGTGACGTCTATCGAATGCAAGAGGCGGGTAGTCAGGGCCTATGGGCTAGTAGCAGTCGTTGAATAAACGAACAGTTTTTTTCAACTGTTTCTCTGCCGTGAACGAATAGACTAGTTTATAGTTCATTGATAAACATGTTTACGCATGAACGGCATATCTATTGGTTCGCTCGTTCGTCGCATAAACCGTCGTAGGCGCTTAGACGTCCTGTCTAAACGTCTACGACATAAACTAGTCGAATATTGAACTGTTTTATCAACTAGTCTATAGTTGACGATAAACGGTCTCGTTGCGTCGACTGTAAAGGCGTCAACGACCCACCACTACTATGGGCCTATAGACATTTTTAAGCTAACGATAAATAACTCTTTTAAATATTACCTACTAGTTGCACCCCGCAGTTTCACCCGCGCATAAAAAGTATTTTAATTATTGGCTCATCCCACAGCAAAATTTCACTTTTCCGGGATAATATTTTTTTTTTGCAGCTTATATGTTAATCCAGTGTATAAGCTCTCTTGGTACCGAATTTCATCGAAATCCATTCAGCCGTTTGAGCGTGAAGGAGACACAAACATACACACATACACGCAAACACACATACAAACCTTCGCCTATATAATATTAGTGTGATAGTGTGATGTGATTTCTAAAGTGTAAACCACACTTAACATGATAATAATATATATATATATCACTTAACATACACAAAGATTTTGTAGATTCTAAAAATTTTAATAGCCAGCATCGAAGTTTTCTTTGTCAAAATTTACCTTTAAATTGTTCCATATGTGGTAATTCCCCGCCATAGTCCTTGGGCAGGTACTCTTTAGGAACATACTCGTAGAAATCTTCTATTGTCTCGTGAAGTTTAATGCGGGCTACAATTTTCACACTGAGAAACTTTTTGAGAATGCTTAGAATTGCTTGGCTGAAGCTCGCAGCGCTGCAGTTTATTATGTGAATATTAAATGTTCTAAAACCTATCCCTTCCTAAAACATAAAAACGTCTTATTACAAAACGTAGACTAACCGTGGACCAAAGTTAGTACTAGGTTTAAACTTAGACTAGTTAAAAACCTTATTACAAAAACAAGTTTATCGCCGATCCGGAGATTGTCCATGGTCTAAAGTTAGTCCTCCGATGACCCTAGTTTAACTATGGCACAATTCGCTAAACGAAACGAACAAAACTAGCGCCACGTAGGTGGAAAAATGAAACTTTTAAGATTAAAAACTATTTATTTATTTTGGGTTATCAACCTTCTTTGTTACACGATTTTGAGGTTGTCTTGGTCTTTGATAAAATATATCTAATCGGTTCAGTTTTTATGTTTTGTTGCTATGGAGCGATTTTACGATTTTTCTTATGAGTAGTTACAGTTAGTTATAACAAAAATAAACAGAAATATTAATTTTCGCGCATTAAGCAATGCCATATTTACGTTCTGATTCTCGCAAGCCTCGTTGGTAACTATTAAAACTTAATAGTTTTATTAGTTGAAAATCATTGTAGCAAAGCTGACTTTTATGAATCTGATTATTTATTCATTAAAAAATATGCAAGCAATAAGCTTTCCAAGGCCAATGCACGTATATTATAGACGAAAACAAAAAATCTAAATATATAAAACGTGAAAAAAGGAAGAGAAGCTATGAAAATATAAATAAGAAGAATATAAAGAAGAAGAAATGAACAAACTTTTTTCGTATTTAGTCTATGGTACATACTTTTTTTTTTTAAGATTTGTCTCCACACTTTTTTGTATTTAGCCAGTGTCAAGTTATTGATAATTTATCAAGTTATCGATATTTCACGCAAATATGTGTCAAGTCACAGTCGCAGTCATCAAGTCAAGCCATAGTCAAGTCAGTCTAGTCAAAGTCATACTCCTAGTAAAGTGGCGGCAACTTTACTTGAAGCTTCTATGGAGTTTTGGAAACAACACGAAAACAAACGTTTCACCATCATTATACCATTTTCCCACACTCACGCCTGTAATCCAGCACTTAACGAATAAAATGCCACCAATTTTATGCACTAACACTGAAAATAACATAAGTTTTGGAAAATAATACAATGCGGCGACGCGATCTTTTTCGTTTTCCCGCCAAAACCCCCTATTGTCAATATTTAAGCCATGGACTATCTCTGGTATCAGCTGGTCTTCGATTAGTCGGCGTTTTGTAATAAAGTCAAGGTCTAACGACTTAGTACCGTAACAAACTAGGACTAGTTGGTCCAGGCTTAAACGTCTACTTAGCCCACGTTTTGTAATAAGACTAAAAATGTATGTGCCTTAAATCATAAAAATAATTTAAAAAAAATAACGGGCGTCCTTCTGCTTCTCTAAACGCTTTCTAATGCGACATTATTGGAAAAAAAAACTAATTTGATAGTATTATAAAATACGAGAGATTTATTTTCTACATTTGGCGGGTATGAATACCGATTTTTTTTTTCTAGTTGCACTACCGCAGACACCTGGATCCGTGCTTTTTGTTAAATTATTTTAAATGTATTACTTTACCTTATTATTAATCATGAATACAAGTACAGGAGGGACAATACAAATTTTTAATACATAAGTACTTGTTTCTAATTGTGCGTACACCACCGAGCAAACCAGCTTCCGCAAGCAGCACCCGTTCACGAGCTTGACGCATGTTCCAGCCATCGTCCTCCTCGACCATGTTTGAGGGAAGAGGACGACCCGACACACGACGCCGCCGCAAGAAAAAGCTTTTAGTGAGCGTGAATGCTCCGAAATAATTTGAATATCCATTTAGGCAAGTGACTTAAATCTTTGACTTCCAATATTTTCATTTAATAAAATTTTCATTCATTTCATTTAATAAATGAAAATATTGGAAGCAATCCAGCTGCTCGATCACATTGATATAGTTAGAAGATTGAAAAGAACAAAACCATTCGAGTTAGTGTAGTGTGTATTTAGTGCTATAATGTAATGTAGTGCAGTGCAAGTAAGTGCTACCTACTTAAAAAGAACACAAGAACAATGTGTTCACCTTAATAGAGACAATAAGAAAAGTGTTATTGGACACATTCTTAGATAATTAAATGTTTCGGAGATTAGGTTAAATGTAAATTACTTATTAGCCACATGGATGGCTAGATTGTAATATTATTAGAGTGCTCAAAAAAGGTATTCTAGAAAAAAAAAAAAAAATTAATAAATAATAATAATATTAAAAATAAGGAACCTCATAGGTACTTACATGTAGGATAGAATACCCTTTACTCAGAGAGTTTGGGTTCATTTTTGAGAGGTCGCTCAACCCCCAGTCTTCCGCGTCAATCACCCATATGTCACTGGCCATGCAATCATTTGCTAACCGTATATCGATTATCTGCAAAAAGTACATACGTATACAAATTGCAATTTATTATATTATAATACAAAGTCTAGTCAAGTCATACTCCTAGTAAAGTGGTGGCAACTTTACCAGAAGCTTCTATGGAGTTTTGGAAACAACTTGAAAAGAAACTTGTCACCATCATTATAACACTTTCCCACACTTATGCCTGTAATCCAGCACTTAACAAATGAAATGCCACCAATTTTATGCACTAACACTGAAAATAACACAAGTTTTGGAAAATAATACAATGCGCTGACGCGATCTTTTTCATTTCCAATTCAGTACTTATATCTGGACAATAATTTTGTCCGATTGTACTCATATTTGAAATATTTATTCTGAACATAGTACAAAATGTTTCAACCAAATATTATAGAAATCGACCAGTAAATGACATCGAAGCAAATTATGACCCGAATCTCTACTATATAAAAATAAGTCGGGTTTTCCTTCCTGACGCTATAACTCCAGAACGCACGAACCGATTTCCACGGTTTTGCATTCGTTGGAAAGGTCTCGAGCTCCGTGAGGTTTATAGCAAAGAAAATTCAGGACAAACCAACATTTTGAGTAGATGGCGCCGGTGCGTGATACATTGTTTGACAGCTACTGTTACATAGAACGAAGCCATCTGGTGGCGAAACGGAGTTCGCCGGGTTTGCTAGTATTTAATATAACTCCAATCGAAAATCGCTGACAAAAAACAAAACATATGAAAGAACTTAAATACAAAGATTAGTCACGATTAATTGAAAAATATGACCTGCAACCGGCACACCACAGAGGCTGTATGAAAACAAATTTCGCGATTTGAAGCAGAGTTATTATTATTTTTATTATTAGCCGTTATTCTGCCGTCAAGTTATAAAGTGTGCGCAAGCACTACTGCGTTCTAGTTTGAAGGGAACTGTAGCTAGTGAAATAACTGGGCAAATGAGACTTTGTGTCCTGATCTATCAGTTTAGTAATCTTACTAGATTGTGCTGATGTTTCGGGACGACGTGCGCAGTGCAGTGTTACGCGAAACTCTATATTTTAGAGTTCCGAGTGACACTGCAACTGATATGGGCAGCCGCGTGTCGCTTAATATCAGGCGAACGGCTCGTCACGTCATTCATTAACATAAAAAAAGAGAATTCACCCCCGTCACACGCTCGGTCAACCATACGTCATCATCAATTAATGAACAAACAGATGATTACAGAACCTTCAAGTCGAGTTTTGACGGGAAAACGAAAAAGATCACGTTACCGCATTATATTATTTTCCAAAACTTGCGTTATTTTCAGTGTTAGTGCATAAAATTGGTGGCATTTTATTCGTTAAGTGCTGGATTACAAGCATGAGTGTGGGAAAGTGGTACAATGACGGTGAAACGTTTTTTTTTCGTGTTGTTTCCAAAACTCTATAGAAGCTTCTGGTAAAGTTGCCACCACTTTACTAGGAGTATGACTTGACTAGACTAGACTATGACTTGACTTGATGACTTCGACTGTGACCTGACACATTATTTACGTGAAATATCATTAACTTGCTAAATTATCAATCACTTGACACTGGCTAAATACACAAAAGTTTGGAGCCAAAACAAAAAAAAAAACCTTCAAGTCGATTAAAATTTAAAACGTACCATAAATACGTACAGCAATACAGTATCAAGATTAAATTGGTTAACGTTGAGACACTTCATTATCATTATACGGGCGTTGTTAAAAAGCTTTGGCATAAAGGCGATAATCCTGGAAAATAAAACGGTATTTCACATTAAATATTCAGCCTTTTGAGTCCACTGGAAGAAAGAAAATAAAGAAAAAACATTAATTCGTGATACACCACTGATAACAAATACATTTTTTTAAATGTTATTGAACGATGTGACGAGCTAGTCGTTCACCTGATGTTAAGCGCCACGGCCGCCCATAACAGAACAGTGTCACTCGGAACCCTAAAACAGAGAGTTTCAAGCGACACTGCACTGCGCACATCATCCTGAGACATCAACACAGTCTGGTAATAAGATTACTCGACTGTGAGATAAAACCATAAAGTCTCAATTACCTAGTAATTTCACTAGCTACATTGCCCTTCAAACCGGAACACAGTAGTGCTTGGTGGCAGAATAACTGGCAAAGCGGTGGTACCTACCTAGACGAACTTTGCAACAAAGTCCTACCACCTAGTGAACAAATACATAACACTAAAATAATAAATCAATACACATGGTGTCACGAATGGACTCCGGCTCAGCATACAATTAAGGTCCTAAGACCTTAATAACTGATTTTCAGTCGGAACACATTTGTGGCTCCACGAACGTCACTGCTGAACATAGCTTTTTATTGTACCTAATTTTTGTACAAATGCAGTGTGTCTTCTTCGTTTAATGGCTTTCTATCGCTTTTTAGCGATAATTCTGCCAATACCAAGTAAGCATTTTTTTGTACATATATTTCATGTCAGTCTTATTTTGTCAAAGTCAAAATGCCACACTAAAATGGTGGATATTTTACTGAAGGCTCTAGAAATTCTTGAAGAGAAAACAAAAAATATCCTTTAAATAGGGGTAAAACCATTTTCATTGGCTCCAATTTCATACTGAAAAATAATAATATTAACGCGCAAAGATCACATACATAGATTCTGGACCCTAACTAGGATTCCCTGTGTCTAGGGACCCAGGAACTACGAGAACAAATTAAGGAATTCTGGAGGTCACAAATATCAATGAATTGAGGTATTTACTGGGTGGGTCTAGGCTTTAACCAACTGCTTTACCAATTATTTTGCCACCAAGCAGTAGTGCGCAAGCATTGCAGTATTTCGGTTTGAAGAACATTGTAGCTAGTAATACGACTGTGTAATAACTTTATGGCCTGATCACAGTCTAGTAATCTTATTGGTGGACTGAGCTGATGTCTCAGGATGACGTGCGCAGTGCAGTGTCACGCGAGACTATACAATAGAGTTCCGAAAGATAATGCATTTGATATGGGCAGCCGAGTTGCTTAATATCAGCTGAATGCTTGGCTCGATGTCATCCCTTAACATAAAAAACGGAGACTTCCTTATTTTGAAATCAATTGAAATAGCTAAATTCGTCGTGTATGGAGTACTGCTACCGCCAGTGGGACGGCTCTACCAAGTACCAGCTTGAGGCTCTGAACTCGATTGAACGGCGTGCCAAAAAGCTCATTGACGACGCCACTTTGGTTAGTGAAAGGCTCCAGAGAGCACATCGACGTAAAGTGGCAAGTCTTTCGGTCTTCATCATCTCATTCCCTGATCACCATTCTTCTACCAGACTACTGAACGCTCGGCTAAGCGCCATCCCTTCGTGGTCGAAATACGACCCATTCGATTCAAGCGGTTTGACTCCACGTTCATAATTAGAATGCCAAAGAATGGAAAGCGTTGCCAGCGTCTGTGTTTCCAGCGAAATATGACCCGGGCGTGTTCAAGAGAAGAGTGAATAGGTATTTACTTGGCTTGCATGCTACACCTTCGATCGCATCGTCACTTCCCATCAGGTGAGAGCGTGGTCAAATGCTAGACAAGTTTGAAGTAAAAAAAAAATTATTTACTGAGAATCTAATAGTCGTTCAATGCCACCGTTCTTCAGCAGATCAATCCTGTCGGCGATGAACTGTGGCATATTCAATCGATGCCTATAGAAGCCGTCCAGCTTTTGCTTCACTTTCTCTACCGAACCTTTGTTTATAATGATAAACATATCTATCCACTTTGGATCTGAAAAATAATTGGTCAATCCAGTTTTTGCAGTTATTTTTATAACGTATCATAAAGGTATTAAAAATCTTATTAGAGTGATCATATAAATCAGGATCTCCCGACCTTTTCTTTGTTGAGGCTCCCCGGACTGACCATAATACTTTCAAGCCCTCCTTTACCCCTCCATTTCTTTTATAATAAATACACAAAAAAACCGCACGACGTCTGGTTTTGAAACAGTTTAGAAACGAAATTTTGACAGAATAATTGAATAGGTATGATGTTCAATTTAATTAATTTTCGTGTGTATTTTAAATTAAAATGTTATTTGTTTATGTTCTAGGATTTTCTTGCCTGTTTGCCACCTTAGTGGTATAAAAAAGAAAAAGAAAATGCAAACTCTTTAGGCCCCCCCTTCACATCTCTCTATGACCCCCTGGGCGTGTCCCCTGGTTGGAAACTCCTGATTTAAATTAATATATTGACGATCTCTGTGGTGTGGTAACCACCACACTACAGAGATACTTGTTGAGTTTTGTCTTGCTGAGTTGCCTTACTCAACCGAGTAAGGCAACTCATTGTTACAATGTAATAGATGTTCCCGGCTGAAATACCTACTAGGTAGTTAGGTATCGGGAAGGCCGACTACAGCCGCGTCATAGCGTGTGTATGGCGGTTGGTGCTGTATACCTACAGAATTAAAAAAAAAACTAATCCATTCAGTTGGAGTGTGTGTAGGTTGTTGGAATATTTTTATCCGGCATGGTATTATTCCTACTTCTGTGTCTAAACATAAGTGGCGAAACATCAGTTAAGGCTTTTAGGATGGACAACGCACGCCGCATGCTTGGTTTGCTTGCTTGCAATGCTTTCGTTGTCGGAGATATCCATAGACGGCGGTGACCACTTACAGAGGATCCCATGCCTGTTTTCTACTCATTTTATTAAAAAATAATGACAGTTGTCCAGGGACACCCGGATAGAACGAATATTTTTTTTTTTTATTATTAACAAATCTATATAATGTAAATAGAAATAATATAATATGAATCCGAAATAGAAAGACGAAACGAAAATAACTGGCTTGCTTTCTATGAGAGAGAGAGAGAAAGAGAGAGAGAGAGAAACACGCGCACGCCGCACGGCTTCAAAAAGTGTCGTTACAACTTTTGGTCTTAATTTTTTTCCGTCTAGCCCCCGTTCGTAACGCGCGATAAAGAACTTCGTTTCAAAAACCCAGGGAGCTATTAATGCAAGTTTGATGATAAAATACTTACGTATACCAGCCTCAGATAAATGTGTCTGTTTTTGAAACCATTCTGCTATGGATTGTATATCTTTCTCCATATCTGTCTCTGTTATATCAAGCTCTTTCAATATGTTCTTCCTATCTTCTGGGGTATAAGGAAAGAGTGGGTGCTTACCTGCGGGGAACATCTGGAATGAACACAAATCAAATGGTTGTATGGTTTTGACAAAAAATTAGATGATAATTTTAAATATAAATTTTGACCGAGCGAATGCTTAACGCGAGTGAAACGTCTCTGTTTGAGCTTGGCCAAAACTAATAACGTCCAACGATCACATACATAGATCCTGGAACCTAACTTGGATTCCCTGTATCTAGGGACCCAGGAACTACGAGGAATATGATCACACAACACCCAGACACTTACCAAGTATTTGCGCTTTTTTCCTATGCACAAATACTTGTCCTGACTGAAAATATTATTTATTTCCTTTCCCTGGAGTATCTTACACTCAAAGCATTCTTATAGTATTAAAACGTTATAATAATAAATACGAATTGTGGTTTTAAACACGTTAAATTATTTTCGCGGTGTAAACTTTAAGACAGTTGTATTCCCATCTAAAAAAATCTAGCGCAAAATGTATATATTCACTTTTTAATACACCGAATAGTCGTCTTAGTTTCAGAATAAACAAAAATACGACGCACCTGACGGTCTAAGTGACTGCCTCCGTGGTGTAGTGGTTGAGCAGGTCGGCTCATAGCCTGGAGGCGGCGGATTCGATTCCCGTGCCAGGTCAAGTATTTGTGCACAGAAAAAACCCAAATACTTGTTCTTAGTCTGGGTGTTGTGTCATGGCCCTCGTAGTTATTGGGTCCCTAGATACAGGGAATCCTAGTTAGGGTCCAGTATCTATGTATGTGATCGTTGGGCGTTATTATTATAATAATTAAATAATAATTCATAAAAAAAACCTAAAAATAAATATAAATAAAATTAAAAGTATGACCTTATTACCAACCTTCTATTAACACAATAACTTATTGTATATATAAATTAAACTATTAATACAACAGTTAAAACATATTATACACTATAATTAACACGTCTAACCCTGACAAAAGTTACTGTAAAATATTCAATCTTCTCATAATAACTGTATTTATAACCTATGATAAAGCTAAGATTTTGTCTTTGACGTCATCCTAAATTATTTAAATACTTAAAATGCTAATCAGTTAAGTACGAAGCAGACCATGAGTTGAGTATCTATCTTCTAAATATATATAACTCAAAGGTGACTGACTGATTGACTGACTGATATAGTGATCTATCAACGCACAGCCCAAACCACTGGACAGATCGGGCTGATATTTGGCATGCAGGTAGATGTTATGACGTAGGCATCCGCTAAGAAAGGATTTTTCGAAATTCCACCCTTAAGAAGGTGAAATGGGTGGTTGAATTATTTTCCCATAGGCCTCGCTGCGGGTGAAGCTGCGGGCAGAAGCTCGTAGATTATATGCATATAATCACCCTCTGTAGTGTGGTGGTTGAAGAGTTCAGCTCATAACCCGAAGTCCGCGGGTTAGATTCCCGTGGCAGGACAAGTATTTGGACACCGAAAAAAAAGCGCAAGTACTTGTTCTGAGTCTGGGTGTTGTGGGAGCATGGTCCTCGTAGTTCCTGGGAACACAGGGAACCCTAGTTAGAGTCCTATGTATGTGATCGTTGGGTGTTAATATTATTATTATTATTATTATTATTATTATTAATATTACATCTCTAATAGTTGGGTATGTCTCTGGGAATAGTGACTCCGCATGAATCATCTGGCGGTGTCTTTTTGACGGTACCATGGGGAAGGAATGTTCACTGCGCTCTAGTGAACGGTAGATGCTTTACTGAAGGATTATATAATGTTAATAAAGTAGTTTGATAGCGTTTGTAATGTTTTTCAAAATTATATAATTAGCTTATGTATTATTAAACATTTTATTCATTATAGTGTACTATTACTAATCTAAACAGTTTGTATGTGTTCATTTGTATATAGTAACTTTTATTTTATAGCACCACAGTCCATTCTCATTGATTTATCTCTGTCCATCCAAATTTTTATGGAAGAGATCGCTTTTTAACCCACTTATAAGATTTCCTGTTTTGTATTTCGTCATCTTGGTGTCAATAAAGAGTTTATCTATTTAAATCTCTTGTTGTTTAGGTCTTATTAATTGTGTTCAAGTAATTATTTTTAATGTGAAAGGGAGCAAACAAGCATACAGCCCACCTAATGGGAAGTGTCAAAGTCAAAGTCAAAAGATTTATTGCAAATAGGCTAATTTTAGCACTTTTACAAGTCAAAATTATACTAGGTACTTAAAATTAAGTTATTTCACTAAGCATATAAAATTACAAAGTGCTTATTGTCAAATAATATAGCAAGCCCATTACAATGTATGAGTTTGAAAAAAAAAAAGCAGTTCTCTTTCTCACTACTGGTGCAAGCAATCCGGCACAATGCAGAATTGAAAACTTTGATCCGAAGCTTCGATTACAACTGTAAAGAAGGAGTGGTCACCTTAGCCTATGGACATCTGTAACACTGTGTTAAAAAATATCCTGTGTTAAAGCAGCGTAAAACTTTTTAAATTAGTTGCTCATCCCACGGGTACTTTTCACTTTTCCGGGATAAAATGTAATGGCTATATGTTAATCCAGTGTATAAGCAATCTTGGTACCGAATTTCATTCAAATCCATTCAGCCGTTTGAGCGTGAAGGAGTAACAAACAATATACATACACAATTACACACATACAAACTTTCGCCTTTATAATATTAGTGTGACCAGTTGACCCGCCCCGGCTTCGCACGGGTGAATTAGTAAAACGCAGTCGAACGATACAAAAAGTATCCAATGTCCGTCTCCTGGTCTAAGCTACCTCCCCACCAATTTTCAGCCAAATCCGTTCAGCCGTTTTTCAGTTATAAATAGTGTAACTAACACGACTTTCTTTTATATGTATAGATTTATCACCAGATATTTTGATCCCATTCATCAAGATAATCACAGACGGGTTCCAATTCGGTCGTTATGTACGCTTGAGTCGTAGATCTACTGCGTGTCACCTGCCAGTGTCGAATGCGGAGTCAAAGGTTGGCGTTGGCGCGGAGTCGACAAGTTGGCTGCCAACTTTGACCACCTGTCAAACTGCTGACTTCAAACGCAAATATATGTGAAACTATTTATTACTAGGTGGTAGGACTTTATTGCAAAGTTCGTCTAGGTAGGTACCACCGCTTTGCCAGTTATTCTGCCGCCAAGCAGTAGTGCGCAAGCACTGCTGTGTTCCGGTTTGAAGGGCACTGTAGCTAGTGAAATTACTGGGCAAATGAGACTTTATGATCTGATCTCACAGTTTAGTAATCTTATTACTAGATTGTGCTGATGTCTCTGGATGACGTGCGCAGTGCAGTGTCACGCGAACTTCTATACTTTAGAGTTTCGAGTGACACTGCAGCTGATATGGGCAGCCGTGTCGTTTAAAATCAGGCGAACGGCTAGCTCGTCACGTCACTCCTTAACATAAAAAAAACTAATACATTAAACATAAAAACTATTACATTAGATATGTAAAACTCTTTGTTTAAACACCACATTACAGAAATAATTGACAAGCACATTTAAAAATGAAGCGTCACAGTAAGCGGTAATATGAACAAAAAAAAAATTTTAATTATCTTCTACTATATAAAAATAAGCCGAGTTTTCCTTCCTGATGCTATAACTCCAGAACGCACGAACGGTTTCCACGGTTTTGCATTCGTTGGAAAGGTCTCGGGCTCCGTGAGGTTTATAGCAAAGAAAATTCAGGAAAAATTCAGGATTAACCAACATTTTTAGTAGATGGCGCCGGTGCGTAATACATTGTTTTTCGTATATTATAAAATGTTTGATAAATAAACGTCCACCCGAGCGAAGCCGGGACGGGCCGCTAGTTATAGATAAAAATATATATTAACTCATTGTAGTTTTTAGTATGTACCTTTTACTGTTGGCCATTAGTTACACAAATTTGTATGGATTTGACAGTTTAAATACGCAGTTTATATACGAGCTTCTGCCCGCAGCTTCGCCCGCGGCGTGGCCTATGGGACAGTCAATGTCTTAAAGGCTGATGATGATTTTAATAATACAAAATTTTACAGCTAAATAAATCACATTTTTATACTATCATTTCTAAGCCAATTGTGATAAATTGATAATACAAAGTAATAAAATCACCCCTAATAAAACCGTTAGCGTCAGTTAGATCTATATTAGCGTAGTCCCAATGGAGAATGCCCAATTAATTGAGTAACCGGGCCGCGAATAACTTGTTATATCATTGACGGTGATTTCACACTGGTGCTCAAGAGTCGTGCGTACAACGCGTTGCCAACAAGGCACCCGACCGAAAAATTTTAATTCTTTTGTATATGATCTCACGTTAGCTTTTACATAACTGATCTGATAGATAGATTTGCCTTGTAAGCATGGTAGAATAAGAATTTTTCCAAAGTACCTACATAATATAGAAGTTGTATTAGAGCCTGGCGCCATAGCTTAGTTGGCAGAAACCCTGTCTTCTGAACTGTAGGTTAAATTCTCACCCAGGACAAACATTTATGTGAGGAACATCAATATTTGTTCATTGTCTGGCTGTTATATTGTACTCTATATATGTATTTACAAATAAAAGTATCCAAGTATAGTATTAGTTATCTGGTTTCCATAGTACAAGTTTTGCTTAGTTTGGGACTAGATGGCGCTGTGTGAAAGTACACAAACATTTTTTTATATATTTTTTCCACATAATCTTTTATTTATTTAGTTATTGAATGTGTTTAAAGTGTACCATTAAACACCGTGTTCCGATGATATGTGAAGATATTTAAATAAATAAATACACCGTGTCATTGTGAGTATTTTTTTTGTTTATTTTTAAGAATCAATGAATATTTATTAAATTTAAAATATTTATTAAATCACATACATTATTTAAGTTAACGGTATACGTAAAAAGTTTAACAGATGTGCTACCAGCATTATTGACCACAAATTACAAATAGAGAGATGTCAATAGTCATGTAGTTGTCAAATATATGGTCATATAAACCTAATTTAAAAATAAAACCTGTACCATTTCGGTACCTTTCATTAATGAATTAATTTTATATAATAGTTTTATACAAAGCTTTGCATGGACAAGCTAATGATGAATAGTATTATCTACCAGTCCTCCAGGTCGTATAAGAGAAATGACGAATGTAATTAGTGACGACCTTAATCAACATGTTTAAGGTTTTATTGACGTCTAGTGGCCCGCCCCGGCTTTGCCCGGGTATTTTTTATACGCATATGTTCATCAGGGATAATGTAGGATTCGAATGGTAAAGAATTTTTCAAGTCGGTCCAGCACTTTCAGAGCCTATTCAATGCAAACAAATAATCAAATCTTTCCTCTTTATAATATTAATTTATATAAATTATATTGGCACTTAACTACATAAACTCTTTTTTTTAAATTGTTATTTATTAGTATAATCGCAACGTTTCTGTACCCATATCTAAGCGCCAGTGTGAAAGGCCTCTATTATTACGCTAGCGCGTTTAGGGGCCGCGTAGGAGCAACAATGAAGGACAAATTAAGTATACGCCCTCGGCTTGGCCGATGATCGTCCCCGAGGATTAACGATCTGCTGATGTACACTCGGGGACGAACTTATTGGCGCTCTTAAGTAAACCAAGATGCAATTCGACTTACTTTTTTTAATGTTAAGTAATGACGTGACAAGCTAACCGTTTGCCTGATTTTAAGCGACACGGCTGCTCATATCAGTTTCAGTGTCTGCCCGACTGACTGAATGACTATGAGCATCGATGTTTGTTCTGTGTCTGAATGTTTATATTGTATTTTATGTATGTATTTACAAACAAAAAGTATATAAGTTTTGTATCAGTTATCTGGTTCCCATAGTACAAGCTTTGCTTAGTTTGCTTAGGTTGGGGCTAGATGGCACTGTGTTTAATGTCCACATATATTTATTTATTTTGTCCACACATATTTAGTGTCACTCTAAAGTATAGAGTTTTGCGTGACACTGTACTGCGCACGTCATCCTGAGACAATAGCACAATCTACTATACTTACCAGACTGTGAGTTTGGTCTAGTAATCTTATTACTAGATTGTGCTCTGGTCAAAGTGTCATGGGCACAGTAATTTCACTAGCTACAGTGCCTTTCAAACCGGAACATAGTAGTGCTTGTAAATTACTGCTTGGCGGCAGAATAACTGGCAAAGGGATGGTACCTTCTGAACTTTGCAGAAGTCATACTACCTGGTGAACGGCGTGACTGCCCTTACTATAATAATCTGTAGTGCAGACCACATGTCTGAAGTAAAACTTCTTTAGTTTAGCTCCATCTATCCGCCGGTATAACTTTGTATTTACTTTGTTTAATGTTAATGTCGCCACCTTGACAATTATATATTATTAAAATACAAATTTTTAACTTTGTTATGTTGACAATGGAGATCTGCGTGAACCAACTTCAACTTCCGTTCGCCTCGCATTCAACCAGCTTACTCCCCAAGTCAAGCGTGCGTAAAGAAGCTTTACTTCAAAAATTCTAAGTCTAAACAAATTTTGTCCAGAATTGTACAGCGGACATCAAATCGTCAATTAGCTACATGATTGCAGGCGCGCGGCACGCGACCGGCGGCACGCCGCGATGTGCACTTTATGTGTGCACGCCCCCTTACATCAACGTACCTACTGGGCAAACAATAACTTGGGTGCAGAAGTGACTCACTGTTTGTTATGATTTGCCTAAACTTACTGATCTCCATGGAAACATAATAAAGTTGATACCTATATAATTATGTTAAAAGTAAAATAAAAAAATCGTGTGCTTTAGACCACACGACTGAAGTAAAACTTCTTTAGCACCTAGCACCATCTATTGGCTGGCATAATTTTGTTAGATAGATTTGAAAGGCCTTCATCCAGCAGTGGTCTACAATAGGTTGATAGAGACACGCGTTAAAGAAATCACACTATTAAGATTTCATTTACAAGCTACATAGGTACAAACCATTGGAATTACGTTGATACTTTAGTTTAAATAAATTTTGGCAGAGAACCAAAATAAAATCATTCTACCGCGGAAGTCATCTCGGTCTCGATCTAAACACTGTCACAGACATTGGTGGTTCACAGTTTTTAAAATGTTTCGTTTTCGTTTTAATTATTAAGATATTATAATTAAAACTGAACATTAGCCAGGACTAAGCGTTTGGTGGAAGCATCAAGTGACCAGAATGCTGGCTTTTATTTTGCATAAAAAATAAGCATTTGCATTCAACGTCGTAATGCTACTAGCATTCTGAGCACTTTTCCTTACACCAACGGGTTATTGCCTATTGGTAGTGGCTTCTTAAATGAAGTTTTGCTAATGCATAGTTTTTAATTTTATTTTAGTTTTATTGTTTAAAAACTTTTACAATCGTGAAAATTTCTTGGATATTGGTTATTTACATATATATATATATCAAATAAAATTCAAGCTTATATAATATTATTAAGATTATAACGTGTCAACATTATAAAGTATTCTTTCGTAGAGAGTAGCTTGACTAGCATTTTAATGGGTCTACAGTTAAGCAACGTTTGATTCGGTCAGCATAATCTAATTGGTGATAGCCAAGTATATATACACGGTGGAATTTAATTCGCTCTTTTCCTTAAATGTATGTACTCAAACCATGCTATAGAATCTTCGTATAAAGTCCAATTAAAAAAAATTGGTTTTGTTTTAGTATTTAGTGCTTTCTAAAATAGCTGCATGACAGACGAAATGTCTATTTAACGGTACACACAGCGCGGGCACCAGCTGAGTGCTTTGTAAATGTTTCGTAGGCAATAAAACACCTGTTTTGTTCAATGCCACAAGGCTTTTCTTTAGAATTTAATTTGATAATACCTAGATTTAAATTTTATTTCATAAGTACTTTTTTATTTGCTTTTAACAATATACTACACATTTATCCTCTCCCTCATTTCATGGTCAAGATTACCTGCAGTGAATGGCTTAAAACTCTCTCATACAAGGAGACTGAAGAATTAATTAGATACGTATCCTAAAGTAACTCAAGTTTTACAACCACATCCATCAACACAATAAAACCTATCTACTCATACACAAACACTCTCACCTTTACACACAAACATACTTCACCCCAATTCATTACACTATTCATACACATACATACATTTTATTCACTTCACATATCACAATTTTTATTGCATGCAATGTATCATTCTGTTATAAATATATATATAAAAAGTCGTTAAATTACACAGAAACAATTATCCATGCTACAAACATAATGAACTGTATCTTCAAAATACGGAGGGCAATGACATCTGTAACACAGTTTTATTACTAGCTCAGATGCCATTAGTCTTAACTGCAATTTTTTAAAAGTCCAAGTTGTTTATTATATTTTAATTTATAAGTAATTGGTTCATTACTTATATATTATTAATTGGTACATTGGCAAGACATGGAGTGAAATGAAGCGAGCAGCCCAAGACAGAACGGAATGGAGACGCGTTGTATCTGCCCTCTGCCCCGATGTGGGGCCCTAGGAAATGAAGAAGAATTTATAAGTAATTTGTACCAGTATGTAACAAAAATTGTAACTGTGGCAAAAAAGAAAAACAAAATCTGTTTTATGTTTTTATGTCAATAAATTATATTATTATTATTATTATTATTTAGTTATATGGGAGCGTTCTATAGCATGGACTGAATACATACATTAAAGGAAAAGAACAAATTAAATTCCACATTGTATAATATAAACATAGCTCCATAGGCATTTTTTCCATCAGGTGTTTTTTAAAGTTCCATTTACTACTGAGAGCTGCAGTATGTTAGGCAAGTTTTAAAAGGCTTTGTCGCATCTGGTGCCTTTTACTCTTTGCACGATAGACACGAGCGTGAGATTTGTGATTTAATTTGCCATCATTGGTTATTTGTTTTACCGTGCGACGTCAACAGAAATGATACTAATTACGTTTCTAGAATATTTTACCGCTGTTTTATTTATCTGTTTCTTTAGATATGATTTGACTGGTCCAGAGCAGATTATTGTCTAAATAATTACAGAATAAAATGTTAAAATAAATAATGTAAGGAGCTCCAGCGAGAAAACGAGAAAAAGATCTCTTGACCGCATTGTATTATTTTCAAAATCTGGTGTTATTTTCAGTGTTAGTGCATAAAATTGGTGACTACTCCTTGACATGGCACGTATTGTCAGGAGGTTCCTCAGTCTGCAACCCTAACCACCGGTAGCTTGGGCCTTGCCCCGCTGCTGGCGGCACACTAGGTTTAGGTTTTTTATTATATTTTTGTAATAATAATTTTATAAAAATATTGTAAAAAACTTAGATTTAAGATTGAAAATAAACAAATGAATAATAATAATAACGCCCAACGATCGCATATGTGGGCAGGAAACGGTTTCTGCGTAAATAGGTTGCAACCTATATAACTATAGGCCTTCAGCATGTCCACACCGCGCCGTGTCTGAAACAAGAATGATCCGTAGCACAGCAATCGATCCCTTTATATAGCCAGACAGGTAGGGACGCCATGACAGTTGCCGGTGCTGCCACTGTAATAAATTTAAAACCACCACAGGGTAAATTACGGTGCCCGATCGCTGTGCATAGAGTTTATAACTTGACGTAGCCGCCGTCACGGCCATACTGACGTGCGTACGTCCTCGTACGCTTAGCTTCACTTTGTACCTGGTGAGGGACATAAGTATCAGTGTAATTGCTCGTTCATCCTGACAATTAAATGGAGTTAAACTTGGAGTCTAAGTCAAAGTCAAAACATTAGTTTTCAATTTGATTAGTCAAAAGTATTTTAACCTTCCAGTCATCGTCAGGGTTAACCCTTCAGGACCATTAGTATACCTTCATTTATAAAAAATGGACCGAATAATGCTAACCGGATAGATATCCCTATAGCAACCAAAAATCATCATTCCTACATTTTTTTAATGGACCAATTAGTGCTAGACCGGATAGATATCCCTTTAGCAACCAACATTTTTTTTTATGGACCATTAGTGCTAGTCCGGATAGATTATCCCTTTAGCATCCAGACACATTTTTCTTGTCATAATTTTTACATTCTCTTTTATTCTCGAAAAAAACGAATCGTTACTTTTTTTTCATTTTTTTTTTCACTGGTTTGGGTTAACCCTGCAACTAAATTTGATATTAGTGTCACCCGCCGTCACGTCATCATTCACATCACGTCTCGTCACGTTTCGCGTTGCTTGAAGAGTGATGTAGAAATGGGCAATCCCACTTCTGATGTGGGCAGGAACGGGTTCTGCGTAGGTAGGTTGCAACCTATATAACTATAGGCCTTCAGCATGTCCACACCGCGCCGTGTCTGAAACAAGAATGATCCGTAGCACAGCAATCGATCCCTTTATATAGCCAGACAGGTAGGGACGCCATGACAGTTGCCGGTGCTGCCACTGTAATAAATTTAAAACCACCACAGGGTAAATTACGGTGCTCGATCGCTGTGCATAGAGTTTATAACTTGACGTAGCCGCCGTCACATACATAGATCCTGGACCCTAACTAGGATTCCCTGTGTCTAGGGACCCAGAATCTACGAGGACCATGGGCCCACAACACCCAGACTCAGAACAAGTATTTCTGGTTTTTTCTGTGCACAAATACTTGTCCTGCCGCGGGAATTGAACCCGCCGCCTCCGAGTTATGAGCCGACCTGCTCAACCATCACACCACAGAGGCTGTCTAATTAATGATAATTAATAGCACTTACTATCAATAAAATGGCCTATTCCGCTTGTCATATTAAAATACTGAAAATAAAAGTCGCTAGGTTTCATTTATTTTACGGGTTGATACACGCAAGGGTTGCATCAAAAAGATCATGCAGCTGATAGGGGTAGCGCGTGACCGCTCCACGCGCCATATTGCACGGAAGATTAAAACTTTTGCGCATCAATTTATACGGCAATTAATATGGATAAAGAATATAATTAGACTGGCCTGCCCTGCCTTCTGGACTGTGGGTTGTGGGTTCGATCCCCACCCAGGACAACATTTGTGTTATGAACATCGATGTTTGTTCTGTGTCTGGGTGTTATATTGTATTCTATGTATGTATTTACAAACAAAAAGTATCTAAGTATTGTATCAGTTATCTGGTTCCCATAGTATAAGCTTTGCTTAGTTTGGGGCTAGATGACGCTGTGTGAAATGTCCACAGATATTTATTTATAATTGTAGCCTTTTTGATTAGTATATTTTAAATAGTTTTATGATATGAACAGATAAACTGATACATATGTATGATCCAATAATATTTAATATTTATCTATATCCAATTAAATAAAATAAGGATGATGTTGTAATATACTAATATGTCCGTATTACAGAAAGATGCTCAGTCATCGATCGGTGCTCAAGCAGAGATTTCATTCATAAAGTGATCAATTAGTGAATGAAATCTCTGCTTGAGCACCGATCGATGACTGAGTATCGTTCTGTAATCCGACCAGTATAGTCTTTATCATGGTGCCATACTGGCAATATTGTAAGATTTTGTTTGTATTAGTACATTGTATTAATTTCCAAAACTGGTGTTATTATCAGTGTTAGTGCATACAACTGGTGGAATTTTATTCGTTAATTGCTGGATTACAGGCATGAGTGTGGGAAAGTGGTATAATAATTGTGAAACGTTTCTTTTCGTGTTGTTTCCAAAACTCCATAGAAGTTTCTAGTAAAATTGCCACCATTTTACTAAGAGTATGACTTGAATAGACTATGACTTAGCTTGATGACTTAGACTGTGACTTGACTTTTGACTGAACTTGAGAAATGATCTAATACTTGACACTGGCTAAATACAAAAAAGTGTAGAGCCAAAACAAAAGCTTTACCGTGTATTGCTGTATGCTACCGTAATATTGACTTGATCATTTCTTTCATTTAGGAAGCAAACCGCAGCTGAGATCTAACGATTTCAAACGGTTTAAGCCACTGTTTATAAGATAGACTACAACTAAAATAACTGTTGTATAAATAAACTTCCAATCTAAACTCTGCATCTAATTAATCGATTCGACTAATCGATTGTCCGTTTGTTGTCAATCGATTCTATTTGTGCACATCACATTCGTGCAACAGTGCACCGTTTTGTTGTAGGGTGGACTTATAAATACAACAAGTTCACTGTCGATGAGCGTTGTCATTGTAGGGCCAGGGAAATAGCGAATTAAAAAAAGGTTAATGTTTGTTACTTGAAGGGGTGAGAACGAAAGGGTTTAACTGTCAAATTGATAGTTTCGAGAAAATTTACTTTAAACTTCAACGGCCTCATTTTAATTCAGAGTGCGTATTAAGTAATAGAAAAGATTATGTGAGTTTTAGTTGCTTGAAATGTATTAATTCTATTTTAAAATATAAAATATAGTACTAATTCGTAAAACTACTGTAAAAATATAATATAATAAATGTAATAATGTTTTCATGCTAAGCATAAGTATTGCTGTGTCAGATAAACCGTTTTTAGACTGAAAATCTCGAAATATAAGCCTCGTTTCGGTATTTTGAGAATGTATTATCGTAGATAACTCCACGCTGAATCCAACGATTCCCATTAAGTCATTTTGTGAAAAAAAAATCAGTTAAGCCCTTTTGTTATCACCTCTTCATTTATTTTATTATTACTATTGACATTAGGCTATTTGAAGACATGAGAAGACAAGACAAGATGTGTATGTTTATATTTTATACTAGCTGCGCTCCGAGGTTTCACCCGCGCGGTTAATAATTTTTTTCTTTTATAAGAATCTTCTCCTAACAACAATAAACACAACAAAAAAAGAATTAATGATAATGTTCTATGCATTCACCCGTGATGCGATGACGAAGGGAAATAGAAATTCATTTTTATATATTAAGTTAAGATGCTTGAATTTTTCTTCCCATTATATAAACAGTTATCAAACTTGTTCTGATGAGGATAACACTTTTTAAACTATCACGACTTGAACTCATATTATAAAGATAAAATGGGTCAATAACCACCAAGTTACATTGGCCGTGGTCACGAGAGGACTGGAGTAGCGAGTGTCAGCTTCGTATAGAGCAGGCGTCGTCTCCAACTACCCGCATTTTGTCTTGTAATTCTTCACTATCAATGTCCCGACGAGTAATGGGGATAAACTGAATGGGCTAACATTTGTCAACATTTCTTCTGCTAAAAATCGATGATACGGTCTATGTTCGAGCACGTTAGTCCACTTTTGGTTCACAAGTAATTTTGGAGTTACAATAACCACGAGAAAGAAGTCTCTACTTACCTATACATATAAAATTCAAAATCCTGACGACTGACTTATATATCAACGCTCAGCCTAAACCGCCGGTCCTAGAGACTTGAAATTTAGAAGGAGTGTTCTTTGTAAAGTGTAGGTATCCACTAAGAAAGGGTTTTTGAAATTCCATCCCAAAAGGGTGAAATGGGTGGTTAAATTATCTATGATTTTTTAAAATCTTGGTTTTCTATAGGCTACGCGGGTGAAACTACGGGCAGAAGCTAGCCTTATTATAGATTTAAATGATAGATAAAATAAAATAAATAAATTTGTGTGGACATTTCACACAGCGCCATCTAGCCCCAAACTAAGCAAAGCTTGTACTATGGGAACCAGATAACTGATACAATACTTAGATACTTTTTGTTTGTAAATACATACATAGAATACAATATAAACACCCAGACACAGAACAAACATCGAAGTTCATCACACAAATGTTTGTCCTGGGTGGGAATCGAACCCACGACCTGCAGTTCAGAAGGCAGGGATACTACCAACTGAGCTATCGGGCCAGTCAAAAAATAAAATCAGATAAATTCAGATAAATTTTGTACATTTCTATAAAGTCTATAGATTTAATATTATGTTATCACATTATTAAATATTAGCCTCGTAGTAACCGCTCATAAAACACCAAAACTACAAGTATTTCAATTAGAAAAACATAATAAATTGTGCTTAATTTTTTGTTGTGTTTTGTAATGAGCAGTCTGCAGGCTACTATATATTATTATGTATATAAAATCATAAATCATAAAATTTTATTGGTAAAAAATTTACATGTCAGGCTCTCAAACTCTTTACAACAATAATTAATAAATTATACTAACATGTCATTAATTAATACAATAATATTAAAAATGAAAACATGTCATGAGAAATTTAAAACAAGTCAATAATAATATAAAAAATAATAAAATAAAATAAAAAATTATAAGTATTCTTCAAATACGTCAATGTCAAATAAAAACTTATTTAGATAAATTGATATTTAGATTTAGATATATTGTTGTAGTTTAACAAAGATATGAACTTTGTCCGTTTAAAAAAACGTAGATTGGTAGTATAGATTCATTCATTCAGATTAAGGGTGGATTCGACCAAACTTGGATTTATACACGAGTAACTATACCAGAATAAATCTATTCCACGATATTATACTCGAGTAATTCATTTGTCGTTTTTCCACGCAATACTAAGTTTAGCTAAACTTAGAATTATTATACGCGAATAGCGGAATAAATTATGAACGAATCTATTACCCAGTTAACAATTGTTGTTCTACAACGACACGGTATTCAAGCTTATGTCATATCAACTCGCGTTTGTCGTATTATAGTGTAGAAAAGTAAATGACAAAATACATGGTCGGACGTCTTTTTTTTTATCTTTGTCTATTTTGAATTAAAATATTCTCGGAATAACTCTGTTATTCCACCAAAAACGGTTGTATTGTAATAATACTCGAATAGACTTGCTATTCTTAGAATTAAATAAATGGCGATTTATTCTAAGTATAAAATTTACTCTCGTTTGGTCGAATCCACCCTAAGATGAAATATTTGAAAAAATTGCCCCCGTTGGGTGTATGGCCCCACGTCAGGTTGCCAGACGCTGAAGCGCTAGCAACTCGGTCTCACATCTGGTTGTTGCTGTGACCTTCCTACCGCAGAATAGACACTGTAATAGAGAACTTTTGCTATCATTTAAAATAGACTAGTTGTTCTGCAAACAGTAAACCTGGCGAGCACAAATATTTTTTGCAACAATTTGGTGGGGAATTTGTATTTTAAATACATACATACCGAATATTCCAGTCAAATATTATCGGAATGCATAGTGATTTCCCAAAATTAATGACCTTTGTATCTTGACTGGGTTTTGATCAATTTTGATGATATCTAACATTTACTTGCTTGGAATCGGGTACCAAATGTATCAAATACAAAAAATCGGTCAGTAAACCGCGCGGCACCTTATTTCGGGGAAATACCTATCCAATCAATATTAGGTGGTAGGACTTTGTTCCAAAGTTCGTCTAGGTAGGTACCACCGCTTTGCCAGTTATTCTGCCGCCAAGAAGTAGTGTGCAAGCACTACTGTATTCCGGTTTGAAAGGCACTGTAGCTAGTGAAATTACTGGGCAATTGAGACTTTATGATCTGATCTCACAGTCGAGTAATCTTATTACCAGACTGTGCTGATGTCTCAGGATGATGTGCGCAGTGCAGTGTCGCTTGAAACTCTACGTTTTAGGGTTCCGAGTGACACTGTTTTGTTATGGGCGGCCGTGGCGCTTAACATCAGGTGAACGACTAGCTCGTCACATCATTCAATAAAAAAAAAAAAAAACAAAAATTACCGATTGCATAAATATAAATTTACTGAACATAAAACAATAACAAGGGAACTTAATCAAACAAACCACTACCAGTAGGCAACGTGCCCAATATTAATAAATAAAATAATATAAATTTACTTGTAATATCTGTATACCGAGTTTCGTCAAGGTTTGTTGAAAAAACAACCAGTACCTGAGTGTGTATAAACAGACAGACAGTACAGATTTAAGTAAATTTCACGAGTTAAAGCAAAGACGTCGTTTGTTTTTCACCGTAACCAAAATTATAACCATGAACATGTTTTCCAGAGGGAAATGAAAGAAAATGTTTACTCTCAGACGCGTATCATTCGTTAAAAATTGTCGCGTAGGTAGTATCTTTCATACCCATCATGAGTTTCTTGGTAATAAAACTAAAGATAAAAAACCCAGGTATAAAAATGGGAGGTAGGCAATTTCAGCAAAGTTCGTTTAGGTAGGTACCACATTGCCAGTTATTCTGCCATCAAACAGTAGTATGAAAGCATATTGTTTTCTGGTTTACTGTATCCAGTAAAGTTATTGAACAAATGAGACTTTATGACCTGATCTCACAGTCTATTATTAGATTGCAGATGTTCCAGGATGACGCGAAACTTTTGTATTAGTTACCTACGCTGTAGCTGTTATGGACAGCTGCGATGATTAACATCAAGTGAACGACAAGCTCACACATCATTCATTAACGTAAACAAACGTAGTGAAGTGAAGATCAATTACGGAAAAATAATTATCAATACAAAAATATTTCAAATTTTGTATAAACCAATACAAACCATTTCTAGATTATCCTTTAAAAAGCTCGCAAAAAAATATCAGATTCTTATATTCAGTATTTCTCAAGTTATTAATAAAAAACGTATATATTGAATTGTGGGGACTCTTTTTTTATTATATAATTGACGTGTGAAGTCTGATTTTTACAGCGACTGCCATTAAAAAAAGACTTAAATACAAAGCACAGATTAGATAAAAGACGTTGAATCTTTTTCCGTCTGGCTTCTCGCTAAACTCTTCATTTAGGCTCACTATAGTCAAAACTTTAAAATTAATTCTGCAATTTTAAATATTGCATTAGAAACAAACAAAAAAAAAATTAAAATATTGTTGATTCACAATAAAAGTGTCTATTATTTGGGAATCAACTTTAACTAAAAAAAGCAAATTTTTTCGGGGGACAAAAACATAAGCAAAACGTTTCGGGGGACAAAAAAGTTAAATATTAATTTGAAGTGTTTCGAAAAAATGTTGCGTATTTCTCACATTGCTAACTCCAGATTTGGGTTAGATATGGAAGTAAAACTTGTTTTACTACAGTACGTTACTATTGTACGTTGTATTGTACGTTACTATATACGTTACTTTGTATTTAAGTCTTTTTTTAATGGCAGTCGCTGTAAAAATCAGACTTCACACGTCAATTATATAATAAAAAAAGAGTCCCCACAATTCAATATATACGTTTTTTTATTAATAACTTGAGAAATACTGACTAGTTTTACGTTATACTTGTATACAATTAAAAAAAACAGCTAAGGAAATAGATTCACCCAAAATCAATCAAGCCATACATCTAAACTACCAAACACTCCACTGCCATAAAAGCACCAGACCTATTCCTGAAAGTAGTCTGCCCAAGCGAGAGCTACCACCTGTCTACAAAAATAGCTGGCCAATGCACTCGAAGACTTGCAGGCGACCTCGTACCACGCTACCTTAAATAGACACATTTCTCAGATGCTTTACAACTCTGGCTCAGTAAAAGCAGTTTCTACCACATTAAAAAACAAATAAATATATGTGAACATTTCACACAGCGCCATCTAGTCCCAAACTAGGGAAAGCTTGTACTATGGAAACCAGATAACTGGTAGAATACTTATATACTTTTCCTTTCTAAATATAAATACACAGAATACAACACCCAGACACAGAACAAACACCTATGTTCATCACACAAATGTTTGTTCTGGGTGGGAATTGAACCCACAACCGTCATTTGAGAGGATAATTTTTTTATATTAAGGAATGACATGACGAGCTAACCGTTTACCTGATGTTAAGCGACACGGCTGCCCATTAAATTGCAGTGTCACTCGGAACTCTAAGGTATAGAGTTTCACGTGACACTGCACTGCGGAAGTCATCGCACAGTCTAAAAATTACTAGACTGTGATAATAATAACAGATAGTAAAAATCTAGTAATAAGATTACTAGATTGTGAGATCAGGAAACTGAACGAAACAGGAATGAATGTAAAAGTGAACAGGTGATCACGAAACTGATTGCAATGCAACAGGAGAAATTTCCATACTAACTATAGTTAGTATGGAAATTTCTCCTGTTGCATTTGCATATATGCACATAAACTGCGTATTCAAACTGTCAAATTCATACAAATTTGTGTTTCTATAGGTTGCAATCGAGTTTACGTGACCGACCAGCAGGTCATAAAGTCTCATTTGCCCAGGAATTTCACTAGCTGCAGTGCCCTTCAAACCGGAACTCAGCGGACCTACCTGGATGAACTTTGCAGAAAAGTGACATAAAATACATTTTATCCGCGGGGCGCTACTGTGTACAATAAATAAACACAAGAAACGCAATGTATAATAAACAACAATAAAATCTCGCCCAAGGTGAGTACCAGCTCTGTAAGCTATTGGCATTCAATTGAGTTAAATCAATGAATGGTGATATATTTAACCGATTGTCGTCGATTCATAGTTGACATTGTAGAACGTGACCTGTCTTGTAATGCATCTCTTGTGTCTTGGTTAAAAATAAAAGATTTATTTTCAACTAGTTGCGCCCTGTGGTTTTACCCGCGGATAAAAGGTGTTTAATTATTTGCTCATCCCACGGGAACATTTCACATTTCCGGGATGAAATGTAGCCTATATGTTAATCCAGTGTATAAGCTATCTTGATACCAAATTTCATCTAAATCCATTCAGCCGTTTGAGCGTGAAGGAGTAACAAACATACACACATACAAACTTTCGCCTTTATAATATTAGTGTATAGTGTATTAGCGATGGAGATCATTATTTAGATCAATCTATCATATTGACTACCTTATGTTAGTATATTACTATGATGCGCAGTATATCTGTTTTATCATACTGATATTATAAACGCGAAAGTTTTCTTTCCCGCTCAAATCGCTGGACGAATTTGGGTGTAATCTGGAACTTAAACGACTGGACGGATTTGGATGATATTTGGAATATAGATAGCTTACATAGTGGATATTTTTTAACTGCGAATTAAACTGTAGGGCTATAGCTAGGGGCTGTAGTTGCGCTAAGCCAGCTAAGCTAAGCCCAGCAATTTCACTAGCTACAGTGCCCTTCAAATCGGAACACGGTATTTAATGATATGGGACGAAAGGAATTTGGAAAGAACTGAAAAAAAAAAATGAAATTTATAAAATTGGTTTATAGATGACTTAGATATATGATTGGCCTGATATCTCAGTTGACAGTGGCTCTGCTTTCTGAACTAAACCTTGAGGATTTCCACCCAGGGCAAACTTTTTTGTGATGAACATAGGTGTTTGTTTTATGTTTGGGTGCTATATATTTACAGATAAAATAAGTATCCAAGTATTGTATCTATTATCTGTTAGTACAGGCTTTGTTTAGTTTGGGGCGAGATGGCGTGGTTGAAATACCCACCAATATTTATTATTAATTATATAAGGTAACAAACATAAAGAAAGGAATAAACTTCCTTAGGTGGTAAGACTTTTCTGCAAAGTTCGTCTAGGTAGGTACCACCATTCCGGTAATTAGATTATCTATATTGGAATTTATCCAGTTCAGCAATTTCAGCGCTTCTGTTGAATTTATCCAGTTCCGTAATTTTAGCGCTTCTGTTATATTTATCAGGAAAACTTGTAGATTTGTTAATGTTGTTATTAAAATAATTATAATAACAGAAACGCCCGACGATCACATATCTATGTGAATCAATCTACCAATGTAAATAACAGAGAATCCTAGTTAGGAACTATATCTGAACCCTAACTAGGATTCTCTGTATCTAGGGACCCAGGAACTACTAAGACCATGGTCCCACAACACCCAAACTTGCAACAAGTATTTGAGCTTTTTTTCTGTGCTAATACTTGTGCTTTCGCGGGAATTGAACCGGCCACCTCCGGGTTTTGGGCTGACCTGCCGACCACAGAGGCTGTCAAAATTATACTTTTAAATTATGTAAAATAAAAAATTTCGCTCGATAGCGTTTACTGAAGTTCTCATAGATCTAGGTGAAGCATATTCCTTATTTATCTCTAGAAATGAACTTAAAGTCAATGAAGATTCATATAAAGGCCAAAAATAAATAGTTTCCAAAATCGATTAGCATTAATTGTTTGGGTATTTTTTTTACATTTGTTAGCTTGCATTTGACGATTGTTTCACCTGATGGTAAATTACGATGCGGTCGTTCATGGAACATGCATGCGTAGGGAATTATTAGGCTTTAATTTAATAGTAGATACTTTAGGTCCTAGAGAAAAATATAGGAACATATTATGCTGGAAAATTATATGAAATAAAATATTATTAAAATAAAAATTATATGCATGGGACAAAAATAGGAAAGTTACTGTTGTATGCAAATTAGTTGAAAAATCTCAGTTACACAAAACAAAACACGTAATTATCCTGAAACGAGATTAGTATTACTCATGTAAAACTACTGACCTACTAATGCAAGCTAGGTCGTCAAACCCATAGAAATATCGAGGTAGAAACTAAGGAAAATATTTGCGAATGTAGACTTTATACCCCAGTCATAAAGGCTATTGATTTGGAATGATTTCAATGTACTATTTACTAATATAAATGATATAATACATTTCTTTTGACTTAAAGCTTTTTAGATAATTAAATAAGCTTTAATAAGCAATCACAACTTACGTACTTAGATAAAATTATTTTGTTTAGTAATATTTTCTATTATGCAAAAATGAAATTAGATACTCTAGATCCAGATATGCATGTAAAATGGAGTTGAAATTAATTAATCTTCAAAATAAACCGTCACAATTAGATTTAACCGCGTCCGCCCATCGCCTGAAATGGCGCAAGGCGGGCGGCGAATACCGCGCGCCCGTTACGGCCGCGCGCGGGGGCGGAGAAATAGCCGACCGAGGGATGGAAATACCCTTAATTAAAGTACCCAAGGGTCGTATCTTGAAGTGAGGTTGATAGATAGGTGTGTAAAGTGAAGGAATGGCGGTTAAATCCGGGGGAGAATGCGTGCGCGGGGGCCGGCACGCTTGCCATGTAAGGCGCGCGCGGCCGGCGCACGCGTCGCCTATATAAGATTCCCCCGCCGCTGGCAGCCGCACTCGCAGTCTCGCTGCCTTAGAGTCAACATCCACCGCGTCCCAAACTACACACAACCGCCAAAATGTGCGACGACGATGTTGCTGCGTTGGTAGTAGACAATGGCTCCGGCATGTGCAAGGCCGGTTTCGCCGGAGACGACGCACCCCGCGCCGTCTTCCCGTCCATCGTCGGTCGCCCTCGCCACCAGGGTGTGATGGTTGGTATGGGCCAGAAGGACTCCTACGTAGGCGATGAAGCCCAGAGCAAGAGAGGTATCCTCACCCTGAAGTACCCCATCGAGCACGGTATCATCACCAACTGGGACGATATGGAGAAGATCTGGCACCACACCTTCTACAACGAGCTGCGCGTCGCCCCCGAGGAGCACCCCGTCCTCCTGACTGAGGCCCCCCTGAACCCCAAAGCCAACAGGGAAAAGATGACCCAGATCATGTTTGAGACCTTCAACTCCCCGGCCATGTACGTCGCCATCCAGGCTGTGCTCTCCCTGTACGCCTCTGGTCGTACCACCGGTATCGTCCTGGACTCCGGTGACGGTGTCTCCCACACCGTGCCCATCTACGAAGGTTACGCTCTGCCCCATGCCATCCTCCGTCTGGACTTGGCTGGTCGCGACCTGACTGACTACCTCATGAAGATCCTCACCGAGAGGGGCTACTCTTTCACCACCACCGCTGAGAGGGAAATCGTCCGTGACATCAAGGAGAAGCTGTGCTACGTCGCCCTGGACTTCGAGCAGGAAATGGCTACCGCTGCTGCCTCCACCTCCCTCGAGAAGTCGTACGAACTTCCCGACGGTCAGGTCATCACCATCGGAAACGAAAGGTTCCGTTGCCCCGAAGCCCTGTTCCAGCCTTCCTTCCTGGGTATGGAATCGTGCGGCATCCACGAGACCGTGTACAACTCCATCATGAAGTGCGACGTTGACATCCGTAAGGACCTGTACGCCAACACTGTTATGTCCGGTGGTACCACCATGTACCCCGGTATCGCCGACAGGATGCAGAAGGAAATCACCGCCCTCGCGCCCTCCACCATCAAGATCAAGATCATCGCTCCCCCCGAGAGGAAGTACTCCGTATGGATCGGTGGATCCATCCTGGCTTCCCTCTCCACCTTCCAGCAGATGTGGATCTCCAAGGAGGAGTACGACGAGTCCGGCCCCGGCATCGTCCACCGCAAGTGCTTCTAAGCGCGCCGCTGACGCCCGCGCCTGCTGCGTGATAGTGCTGTGTGTTGTGGTTCTATTGTCCGAGTCGGAACGCAAGCATTTGTACGTTGTACGTAGTGATACCTGACAGAACTGAACATCTAATATAACGCCATCTTATTATAATGTAATTTATTGTATAAAATTTATATAAATTTAATTTTTCTTTTTTATTTTTATTATTATACACGGGATCGTTATGGATCTCACGCCAAATGTAATTAATAAATAAACGGTTAATTTATTTATTTTAATTACATTATTTCTTTTTTTATACATTCGTTGACTTTGGTTATTTGATTTAAGATTCCTGGTACCTCTTCCTTCCTTAGCGTAGTTTAGCAAAGTGTAAGATTACACAAACATAATACTAGACAACAAACATGTCATTAGGTGGCAGTGCACCTGTCTTTAACTAGGTCAGACATATCATAAGCAACATTCCACAGAGAACAAAAATTAACACAAGAAGTGGCACGCGCTGCTTCCTTGGAACGCGCCTGCGTTCCAGATTTAGAATCCCATAGTACCCCACGCGTTTGCAGCGAGCATTACCATAAATAGTAAAGCTGGCATCCCGCGGCCAAAACCGTCGTCTAATTATAACTGGGGGCGCCTGGACTCAGCTAACTGTTAATAAGTTAACGTTTCATCGCGGTCTTTCCTGAAATATCTCTAAATATCTGCTACCATCGGACTTAGCTATTAATATGTCGGTCCCCCGGCTCGTTCGTTCTCGTTTTCACGTTTCCATGTTTATGCTCAATGTTTCTACGCGTGGTTGTGACGTTCGACGTGTTTTCTAGTTTAATTTTAGTACGTTTGCTGCTGAATCAGAAATCTGAGAAGCAACGTGCTTTCAAGCTTCAGTGGCCGAACTAGCTCTCTCAATCTTGAATGAATGATCTGTTTTACATTATAACTCCCTCGTATGTTTTGTAAATGTTATAACACGCACGACTTTGAATCCTGAATGAACTGTATCTATTTCACTCAGTAATTCAATCAATTAGTGAGTGAAATAGATATTATGCGGAGTTGTAAAATAGTTATGAGTTGTCTAACCTTTGGTTGCGTGAGCTTTGAAGGGGTTTTCTAAACAGTAACGTGATATGAAGTATTTGGATGGGTTGATGATCGGGTGTCTTTTTTCTTGCTTCTGTTTATCTTTTGTAGGTCGTGGGAGTTATTGTGTCTCGTTACAGAATCAGCTGAGGTTTTCATGGTGATTCTTCAGGGTTATGTAGTGTTGTCACAATGGCTTGTGTAATTTTCGTTTGCATTACATTATTACTGGCGTTTGCTGTTTATTTATGCAGTAACTTATCTTTATATGTAGAGTAAATTTTCCTTCTTTCTACCTACATAGTTTCATGGATACGAAAATTAGAATCGGATTTTTGTATCTCGAATGTATTAATAGTGATAGTGGGTTAACGTTTCTGAAAAATCAATATTAATAGGAGACTTCTAAATTTGTGCGCTTTCTTTATATATTTTTTTATTTAGTAAAATTATGAATTTTAGTCTTTAAGGTGTTTGTAAATATGATTGCCTGAAATTAATTATTTATGATAATCACTAGGTGGTAGGACTTTGTTGCAAAGTTCGTCTAGGTAGGTACCACCGCTTTGCCAGTTATTCTGCCGCCAAGCAGTAGTGTGCAAGCACTACTGTGTTCCGGTTTGAAGGGCACTGTAGCTAGTGAAATTACTGGGCATTTGAGACTTTATGATCTGATCTCACAGTCGAGTAATCTTATTACCAGACTGTGCTGATGTCTCAGGATGATGTGCGCAGTGCAGTGTTGCTCGAAACTCTATTTTGGGGTTCCAATTGACACTGTTCTGTTATGGGCAGCCGTGGCGCTTAACATCAGGTGAACGGCTAGCTCGTCAAATCATTCAGTAACACAAAAAAAAATTGTTTTCTTAGCTGTAACTTTTCAGGCAAATCCAAGAGGCTTTTCTTTTCTCCTCCATTTAAAAACCTCAAAGCAAAGGTAGCAGAAAGACCCTAAACTCTGAATATTTATACGTAAAATGTAGTTATATAACGTCTTTAGATAATAATTGAAGGGGTGAGAATAAAAAAGATTTAACTGATTTTTTTGACCAAATGACTTATGGGTAGGTATCGTTGGATTCAGCGTGAAATTATCTTCAATAATACATTCTCAAAATACCGAAATGAGGCTTAAATCTCGAGATTTTGAGTCTAAAAATGGTTTATCTGTCACAGGAATACAGTACGCTTAGCATAAAAACATTACTTTATTTCTTTTATTATATTATATTTTTACAGTAATTGTATGAATTAGTACTATATTTAGTAATTTTAAATAGAAATAAATCATTTTCAAGCAACTGAAACTTACATAAACCTTTTCTATTAGGCGTTAAAAAAAAGGTGATTCTACCGTTGAATTATAATTCATGTAAAACAAAACACATTCGTTTTTCAATATTCTGCTAGACAGTTTACTCTCGAAGAATCTTCTTTACGCACGCTTGACTTGGGGAGGAAGCTGGTGAATGCGAGGCGAACGGAAGTTGATTCAAGTAGATCTCCATTGCCAAACAAACCAAAATTAAAATTTGTATTATTATGATGGTATATCCGGTAAATGACAATTTACAACTGTCAAGATGGTGACATTAACATTAAACAAAGCAAATACAAAGTTATACCGGCCGATAGATGGGGCTATAGAAGTTTTAGTTCAGTAGTGTAGTATATGGCACACTTGCTCTTTTTCACAGTGTTTTGTATTATCAAAATATCCTGGGGTTTTTGGCGGCCAAGCGAAAAAGATTGCGTCACCGCATTGTATTATTTTTCCAAAACTTGTGTTATTTTCAGTGTTAGTGCATAAATTTGGTGGCATTTTGTTTGTTAAGTGCTGGATTACAGGTGTGAGTATGGAAAAATGGTATAATGATGGTGAAACGTTTCTTTTCGTGTTGTTTCCAAAACTCCATAGAAGCTTCAAATAAAGTTGCCACCACTTTACTAGGAGTATGACTTTGAGTAGACTGACTTGTATATGACTTGACTTGATGACTTCGACTGTGACTTGACACATATTCGCGTGAAATATCATTAACTTGATAAATTATCAATTACTTGACACTGGCTAAATACACAAAAGTGTGGAGCCAAAACATTAAAAAAAAAAAAACCTGATTATTGAAGACTTAATGATCTAACTACAGTTTTTTACCAATGTATATTTTCATGCACTTACAAAGAAATGCGCTTGACTTTTCCAACGTATGTATAGTCCAATCACCCAAGATTATTTAAAAATAGATATGTGATTCAATCTCTTATCGCTGTTCTGACATCATTTGGCAAATAACAACAATACTATAAAAGTACGCGCTCAAAATACGCACGCGTTCAACGAAATATTTCAACTGTTTAGTAATCTGGTGCATCTACGTTTTATGATTCATCTGAGGGTATCTCGCCAATTCTTTCACCTGACTATTTAATTTCGACGCTTGAACTAAAAATATGCTTCCACGCGACATTGGCGTAATTGTGGCACCCGCAGAAGCCATAATAATAAGAAGTTGAAGTTAAAAATATGCTTTGGGAGATTTTGTTATGATGCAGCTATATATAGTAAGCTTTTTTTTTTTTATGTTTTGGCTCCACACTTTTATGTATTTAGCCAGTGTCAAGTAATTGATAATTTTTCAAGTTAATGATATTTACGCAAATATGTGTCAAGTCACAGTCGAAATCATCAAGTCAAGTCATAATCTAGTCAAAGTCATACTCCTAGTAAAGTAGTGGCAACTTTACTTGAAGCTTCTATGGAGTTTTGGAAACAACACGAAAAGATACGTTTGACCATCATTATACCACTTTCCCACACTCATGCCTGTAATCCAGCACTTAATGAATAAAATGCCACCAATCTTATGCACTAACACTGAAAATAACACAAGTTTTGAAAAATAATACAATGCGGCGACACGATCTTTTTCGTTTTCCCGCCATAAAAAACCAAAGAAGAGTTCTCTATTTTTTTTTTCTTGCACCGGTGTGACGTGGTGGTTACTTTTGTAACATATTCATTATCTCAACTGTAATGAATTATATACATTGTAAAAGACAGTAGAAAGAAGAAAAAAAATACATCAGTCTAAAGTTTCTTGTAGCTTCTACTTTAGAGTCGTAATCGAAGCTTCGGATCAAAGTTTTGTATTCTGCATTGTGCCGGATTACTTGCACCAGTAGTGAGAAAGAGAACTGCTTTTTTTTCAAACTCATATATTGTAATGGGTTTGCTATATATTATTTGACAATAAGCACTTTGTAATTTTATATGCTTAGTGAAATAACTTAATTATAAGTACCTAATATAATTTTGACTTGTAAAAGTGCTAAAATTAGCCTATTTGCGATAAATCTTTTGACATGGACTTTATGAATCTCTCTATAAAGGTTTCTTATACTACGAAAAAAATAATCAACGTATAACGATTTTATTTAAACCAGTCGGTTAAACAGCCATCTAAACAATCCAATTGATGTGACATCATACACTTGCAGACAAATAAAGCTGAGCTGAGAGGAATACTGTCCTCGCCTGCAACCGTTGCCAACAGCTGTGAGAACTATTGTAGTGCGATTTATTTGAGAATCACTGCGATGTTTTTTTTTCTTTTGGTTTTAGCTCCCTTTTTTGTGTATTTACTTAGCCAGTGTCAAGTAATTAAGTTTTCAAGTAATATTATATATATGTATATTGTATGTGTCAAGTCAAGTCGCAGTCCAAGTCATAGTCTAGTCTAATCAAGTCATACTACTACTACTGATGTGGTGGCAACTTTACTAGAAGTTCTTATGGAGTTTTGGAAACAACACGAAAAGAAACATTTCACCATCATTATACCACTTTCCCACACTCATGCCTATAATCCAGCACTTAACGAATAAAATACCACCAATTTTATGCACTAACACTGAAAATAACACAAGTTTTAAAAAATAATACAATGCAGTGACGCGATTTTTTTCGTTTTCCCACCAAAAATACTTCACTGCGTTGTTTGTAACGAGTTTGGCAGGTGCGTTTGTAAACAAGGAGGTCTGCACCAAGACACATCACTTTAAATCCATCAACCGCTTTGCCAGTTATTCTGTTTCAGTTAGTTTGTTCAATTCGCACGACAGGGTATGTACTTGCGCATAAAAAAACGCAAATACTTGTTCTATGATTGGGTGTTTTCGTAGCGTAGTTTTCGTAGTTCCTGGCTCCCGTTCCCGTTCCGTGCCCCTGCTCTATCTAGTGCTGTTATCGTTGGTTCGTAATTATTCATATTTTTGTTTATAAACAAAAAAAAACTAGTCTTCTCTAGATAACAAACATAAAAAAGCAAAAAGAAAATACAATCAAATTGTGAATTTTTCTTTTTGTAGTCGTTTGAAAATATAAACCGATATGGTTATAGGATAGAGTTAATAGTCAATCATTTATGTATTGTGACTTAGTACCAACTAAGTTAAAGTTAACTAAGTATTAACTCTATCTACCATTATAATTATGTAGTCAATTAAAACACATGTAGCTGTAATTGAAATAGCTCTGAAAGGCGTTTAATATTCCACATAGAGCTCTATCTAATGCTTTAGAACAAGAGCTAGGGTCGCTTAAAGACACAATAAGATAAAAACAACATCAAAATCATTAAAGTAATACATAATTAAAATAAAACTAATAATAAATGAATATTGACAATTAATTTAAAAATGTAAATAAAACTGACAATAATTATAATTTCCTTTGATTTCAATTGTAATGTGACGAGAGTTGGGAAATGTATGCTCCACTCTAACGTAAATGAAACGCCCTCACAGGGATATTTGGAACTAAGTACTATGTAGATTACTTAGACTAAATAATGACATGTATGAAGGATTGAAATAATAAATAAATAAACTCTTCGTAGTCTTTTTACTTAAAATCGTTCAAGTTACTCGTACCTTTAAGGTCACACTTTACTCGGTTAACTAAATGCGCTAAATTAACGCTGTTATTATGTTTAAACTACCTATTATTCATTTAACATAAAAAGTATTTTTATTTTTTGATAGGGTTGTTCTTTACCACTATCTCGCCTGATGGTAAATGACAATGATGAAGTGTAGGATGTAACATGCTTGCCTAGAAGATACTTATTCAGTCTCGATTTGAAGACTCCAAGATTGCCAGCAAAGTATTATTGTTTTTATTTTGTACGTTATTATTGCACTAAAAACACGTTATATATATTAACACGTACGTGGCCTATATACATGGCCTTAGGTTGCATCACGCTATACCTAGTTTGAAAACTGGCTTTTCAGTTGGACTCCCGGAACACACTCGTGAGAAATTGCATTTCTTCACCAATGATAGGCTCAAGTCGTATTCGAATTTAAAATCCACAATAACGATAGCCAATTAGATTAAAATATAACTGTTTTGATTGGCTTCAATTATTATACCAGCCAATTAAGATGTGTTTATAATAATCTGTATCCAGTTTTTTTCCAACGATCCTTTATTTAAACCGTGCGCGTAACAGTAGCCATTAAACTGCAAAAAGATGTATAAATTTTTGTGTTGCCACATCTTGTAACTTGCCCAGTGAAAGTGAAAGAAGTTAGTGCAAATAAATTATTTTTAGCACTTTTACAAGTCATAATTAGAAGAGTAAAAGTAATTCAAACTAATGTGCTGAGCATATTAAAGTTAAGTCACCTTTGAGTTATATATGTAACTCAACATCTATAAAACATCTCAAAATCTGACATAGTGATCTATTAACGCACAGCCCAAACCACGGGACGGATCGGGCTGAAATTTTGCATGTAGGTAGATGTTATGACGTAGGCATCCGCTAAGAAAGAATTTTCAAAATTCCACCCTTAAGAGGGTGAAATGGGTGGTTGAATTATTTTCTCATAGGCCACGCCGCGGGCGAAGCTGCGGGCAGAAGCTCGGATGATATAATACCTATATTGAATAGCAAATCTAATAAGAAAGGAGTTTGAAGAAAAAGAAGTTCTCTTTCCCACTAATAAGTAAGCACACACAACAGATAAAAGAAATAGCAACAAGAAACTTTACAGTTGAAGATATGGACATTTCAACAGCTATTAGCTCCCGGTCTATCAACCAACCACGACTATTTGCACACCGCGATATTAGATAAGTTGTAGCGGTCGTCCCATTACGACTGCTAAACTATATTAATAAATTATTATTAAGCGCCACGTCCGGGGGTGGAATGGGGTGTGGTGGGGGTGGCTTTTACAGGGAGATAGTGGAGAGTTTAATTACTGAAAATATTTTGTTTTATTACTAGCTGTAGCGTACAGTTTTATTCACTTGGACTCAGTGTTCGGACCTCGTTTTAGAAGAAAAAAAAAAGATATGTGTTATGTCATTAGAAAATTGTCATGAGAAAAAATGTACACTTTTATTTATCGTTTTTTTGATGTTTTATTTTTATTAATTTAAAAAAGGGATTTGGGATCCGGGCTGAAGCCCGAACACTCAGCTTACCGAGATATAAATAATCTATTTAATGTCTAGAATTTAGTTTTCAAAGGTTTTTTTTAAATTTATTATAATTTGTTTAAATTTAATTTAGTTTTGACAGCTTCTATGGTGTGGTGAACAGGTCGGCTCATAATCCGGAGGTGGCGGATTTGATTTCCGTGACAGGATAAGTTTTCGAGCAGAGGAAAAAAGCGGAAACCCTTGTTTTGAGTCTGGGTGCTGTGGGACCATGGTCCTCGTAGCTGCTGGGTCCCTAAATACAGAGAGTCCTAGTTAGGATCCAGGGTCTATTACTATTACTACTATTCCGAAACTAGGGAGCATAATATTCTCTTTTATACTGAAAAATCAATACTTAATTATTCAGTTGCTTAGGTTTCTTATCTTAGATTTCTTTAGTAAGCAATTGCTTCTAATTATAACTTACAGCACGAAACATTTTGAACCTGTTTTAAACCAGAGCTATATAATGAAATGTACCATCGGCTCTCAGTCTAAGAGTATATGAACCAGGGAGTGTATTGTGTGAATCTGCCGGCATCCATCGCAGAGTTTAATTGTCGATAAAGGCTAATATTCCGTGTCGAAGCTCTTTCGGAGCAACTCAGCCGGAGCCAACCGGTTTTTATTAATTTTGCAAATAAAGTTGGACATTCATGTCTGATCATGTATTAAAGTAAAAAGTAATTAGGCTAACATATAGGGAACATATAGGGACTTGGCCAAACGTTTGGTGGAAGCTTCAGGTGACCAGAATGCTGGCTTTTATTTTGCACAAAAAATAAGCATTGCCATTCAACGTGGTAATGCTGCCAGCATTCTGGGAACTTTCCCCTCGACCAACTGTTTATTTTAAATTTTTAGTTTTTATTTATTTTAAGTTTATAGGTATAGTTTAGTTTTTTAGGTCTAGTTTAGTTTAGTTATTGTTAATTCATTTGCATACATGTAATTATTATAAATAAACATAAGATAAATAAAGAAATAAATTAATATATGTGGACATTTCACACAGTGCCATCTAGCCCCAAACTAAACAAAGCTGCACCATTCTGAGACATCAGCATAGTTTACGCAGCGTAGGATCAGATCATAAAGTCTCGTTTGCCCAGTAATTTCACTAGCTACAGTGCCCTTCAAACTGGAACACAGTAGTGATTGCATACTACTGCTTGGCGGGAGAATAATTTTCAAAGTGGTGATTTTGGAAGTAGGTAATTTTCAAAACCTACCTAAACGAACTTTGCAGAAAAGTCCTACCACCTAATATTTACATAAAGCTAAATTATTTTCACTAACACTGAAAATCAAACGAATGTTCAAATGAAAGCCAGCTCTTTCCAACTTTGTCACCCTGCGGCCTGCTAAAATCTTAGCTCTGCCCGAATCAACGGGATTAGGGGCCGGTCGTAAATATGCCTCAATTGATGAATATTTTATGTTCGACAGTAACAAACATACATGCTCGGCCATGCATGTCCCGCTTTATAACTAACAGATTCGATTTGAATACGTCGTTATTGTGTTACACTGAATAGGTTCAAAGTTCAAAAGGTGTTCTGAACAATTTTGTTCTTTTTCGTGTCAATTGATATGGAATTGATTGTGTACAGTCATTGTTGATATTTTGGCTTTGAAGTAAGCGTTGATTACATTTTAACCTGTCTCTCTTTCTATAATTATAATTTACTAAAATGTATATAATTTGATTAGATGTATTATTCTGATAAACTTCTGTGTACTTCTTTTAAGCCCCAAAGATCATATTCGTAGATTCTGATCCCTATAACTTGGATTCCCTGTATCTTAGAGACCCAGGAACTATGAGGACCATGATCCCACAACTCCCAAATTCAGAATAAGAATTTGAGCTTTTTTCTATGTTTCTGTGCTATAATATTTATCCTTTTAAATTAATATATCCCCGACTGTTACTCACGAATAGTATGTCGATTTCTCGACCAGGTTTCGAGCATATGTCACCGCGATCTCGCTGCGTGAACTCACCTGCTGAGGAAGAGCATCGGATATGCTCGAAACCTGGTCGAGAAATCGACATACTATTCGTGAGTAACAGTCGGGGATATATTAATTTAAAATGAATCACACTCATGAGAATTTTAATACTAAAATATTTATCCTGTCACGGGAATCAAACCCGCTATCTCCAGGTTATGGGCTGCCTAACCACCACACCACAAAAGCAGTCAATTTTTGTTGTCCCTAATTGCCATTGCTTATATGGATAGTTTGTTAGGACCCTCGTAGGATCTTAGCATAGCTCAACTAACCGTTTTTATTTTTTATATTAATGTTCCATTTTTTTAATAATAATAAAAACAGGACACAGACCTCAAACAATAAAAAAAACAAGGCTTGATCACCTAATAGTGTCAATTTTTTTCAAGCATGTATTTAGGCTGTGGTAAACTGAAACAGTGGCTAAATTATTTAAGGTTTTAGACTTAGACAAACTAAAACAGAGACTAAATTAACTAAATTTTTAGGTTCCAGTCAAAGTAAAAAGTAATAATTGATTATTACTTTAGTAAAAAGTAAGTAATTTCAAGCTAACTATTTGGATCAATTACTTTATTCGTCTATTGCTTATCAAAATCAATTCAGTCGTCACTTAAAATATCGATATTAGTACAATCAATAAATTTAAATATTTGAGCCGGTGTTGAGACCATGTGTCCATGGGGTCCGGGAGGGACTGTGATTATTCGATTTTTGAGTTCGGATGGCATTTTTTGAAAAATGGGAATCGTTATCCGTATTCTGGAGATATCCAAGTTCTCTAAAATTTTAGATCTCAACATTAATCGAACACTAACTGTACCTAATTAAAAAAACGAGTGTATTTTATACCACACGACTAAAGTAAAACTTCTTTAGCTCCATCTATCGGCCGGTGTAACTTTGTTTTTGCTATGTTAAGTGTTATTGTCGCCATCTTAAGAATTTTTGGACTGGTCCGATAGCTCAGTTGTAGTAAGTATTGTACCAGTTATCTGGTTCCCATAGCACAAGCTTTGCTTAGTTTGGGGCTAGATGGCGTTGTGTGAGATACACATATTTTTATATTATATTATTATTAATTTTTAATTGTAATTTTACCGGACATACCAACACAATAATTCAACAAATATTAAGTAATTTTTAACTTTGTTATGTTGACAATGGAGATCTACGTTAACTAACAACTTTCAACTTCCGTTCGCCTCGTTATATACGCATTCACCAGCTTACTCCTCAAGTCAAACGTGCGTAAAGAAGTTTGGCTTCAAAAACTTATTGTTTCTCAATCCACGGTCTTATCGTTATATTGTATTCTATGTAAGTATGTATTTACAAACATAAGTATTGTATCAATTATCTGGTTCCCATAGTACAAGCTTTGCTTAGTTTGGGGCTAGATGGCGCTGTGTGAGATGTCCGCAGATATTTATTATTATTATCGTAAAAATATGAAAATCATGTTTTCATAGTTTCTCTCGTCTAGCTCTCGATATCATCATTTTGTTAATTTCCGTCGCTCCGCTTCCCAGAGTTAACGTTTTTGGACGCAAGCCAACGTTGATATAGCTTGTATCTATGAGACGTGATATACATTATCATGTGCGCATCTTTCATAACGGTAATTATAAACGAAAAAAGTCAAATAGTTTTTTTTTGTGTTTTGGCTCCACACTTTTGTGTATTTAGCCAGTGTCAAGTAATTGATAATTTATCAATTTAATGATATTTCACGCAAATATGTGTCAACTCACAGTCGGAGTCATCAAGTCAAGTCAGTCAATTCATAGTCTAGTCAAAGTCATACTCCTAGTAAAGTGGTGGCAACTTTACTTGAAGCTTCTATGGAGTTTTGGAAACAACACGAAAAGAATCGTTTCACCATCATTATACCATTTTCCCACACTCACGGCTGTAATTCAGCACTTAACGAATAGAATGCCACCAATTTTATGCACTAACACTGAAAATAACACAAGTTTAGGAAAATAATACAATGTGGTGACGCAATCTTTTTCGCTATCCTGCCAAAACTCCAAATAGATTTTCGGAGTAAATAATATTAAATATGAGGTGACATTTCACACAGCGCCATCTAGCCCTAAACTAAGAAAAGCCTGCCTTGCAATTGTACTATGGGAACCAGATAACTGATACAATACTTAGATACTTTTATTTCTAAATTGACACCTACAAGTAAAGTCAACGTAAAGAAAAGCGTTTCTCAAAGAAAGTCAAACATAAAGAGTAAATTAGATTGTAAATATAACATAACAAAACATGTATGTATTAGACTTATTATACTACTGTAAATATTTTATATATTGTTTGTGTGTGTGTTTTCTGTGTTTTTTAGATAGTATAGACTGGTTTTGGCTTAGACAAAGTGGAAAAAGGGGAAGAGCACCTGTGATTAATCTCTATTACACTGACCAATACCTATCCTACACCGAACAGCCTCCTTCGTTTGATGGTCTATCAGGAAAAACGTGACATTGGCGAAATTGTGGTGGCACCTCCACAAAAGCCACGAAACAAGTTGAAGTTGAAGAGTAAATTCCTTACAAATAAATATTCAAGAATTTCTTCATGATAAAACTCACTCAATGGTAAATGATAAAACGTAGACCGCTAAGCATCAAAATATTAAGTTTGTATGAATGAAATGAGTCTAACTTGTTCAAATATATAATGTAATGCCAACACGGGTTAGAAGTAGGGTTACCTCCCGTTTGTTTTTATTGTAGTAACACACACGGACACTTATAAATAAACCAGTATTCATTATCTTTTTCTTGTTATAAAGTTTAAATTAAAATAAATACGGGCAAGATTTTTTTTGTTTTTGTTTTTTCTTTTTTTTAGTATTAGTTATTATATCATTGTAGTATTTAGTTGAAAGAATAAAGGGACAAGATTACATTATTATAAATTACTAGTTTCGCCCCGCGGTTTCACCCGCGGATAAAAAGCATTTTAATTATTTGCTTATCCCACAGGAACATTTAACTTTTCCGGGATAAAATGTAGCCTATGTTAATCCAGTGTATGAGCTATCTTGGTATCAAATTTCATCCTAACTTGGGTAACCAACATACACACATACAAATATACAAACTTTCGCCTTTATAATATTAGTGTGATTTACGGTAGGTTTTTTTAATAGATAAATAAAGTAGAGAACTTAATTCTTATATTATTACTAATTACCTACTAATATTATAAATGCGAAAGTATCTCGGCCTATCTGTCTCTCTGTCCGTCTGTCTCTCTGTTTGTATGTCGCGCTTTCACGACAAAAGTACTGAACCGATTTAAATGAAATTTAGTACACAGATAGTCTAGAGCCTGAGAGGTTATTTTAAGGCGAAAAAATAGTTCTTAGGTGGGACCACGGGTGAAGCCGTTCATATGGCATTTTCGGATGGCGACATTAACATTAAAGAAAGCAAAAACAAAGTAATACCGGCCGATAGATGGAGCTAAACTAAAGAAGTTTTACTTCAGTCGTGTGGTCTAAAGCACATTCGTTTTTTTGAGAATATGTTTTATTTTGTCCGCAGACTTTCTTGAGTATGGTTACCCTCGCTGAAGGGTGGGGTGCGGGTGCGGGGTGGTTCAGAATTTAATATAGCCGGCGCGCGGGTTAAGGCGACGCGCAAATAAAACTGTATGAAACCGCACCTCCAAGGTGTTAAGGCATGGTGCATCGTGCTTCATCGAACTTCTCATGTAGGTAGGTATTTTTTCTAATGGGAAAAGTGACATTATTGAATTAAAATATCTATACGCATGCTTGACTTGCTTGAGTAAGCTGATGAATGCGAGGCGAACTGAGGCTGAAGTTGGTTCACGTAGATCTCGATTGTCATCATAACAAAGGTAAAAATTACTTAAGATTTGTATTATTATGTAGGTATTTTCGGTAAAATGACAATTTACAATTGTCAAGATGGCGACATCAACGTTAAACAAAGCAAAAACAAAGTTATACCGGCCGATAGATGGCGCTAAACTAAAGAAGTTTTACTTCAGTCGTGAAGCACACACGTTTCATTAAATAAAGTTTTTTAATCGTATTGTGATAGTAAGAAATATTTTTTAAACTAATCAGTTACAATAATTAAGTATTTATCTAATACAAAAGCATTTGGACTGTAAAATTACCTATTTATATTTTAATAAAATAAACTTGTCCAATGACATGCATATATTTATTTGAACTTTCATTTTATTTCCGTACCGAGTAAGGGTCAAAACAAAATGTTATCTTGGTACTGATAGATAAGGCTTAGATTAAAGTAATGTCTGCAGTGCTTTAAAAAGTTGACAGCTAGCTTATTTCACCAAGATTACCATAAGATTATTTTTGTTTAAGTTTTTTTGCTTGAAAACGGACTTTAGTCGTTTTAAACCTGAGAAACGTTTGATGTATTTAAATTTTATTTACACCATTATTTCACCATCATTATTTTTATGACAGGCTCTCTGGTGTTGTGGGTGAGCAGGTCGGCTCATAACCTGGGGGTGACGGGTTCGATTCCCGCGACAGGACTAGTATTTGTGTACAGAAAAAAAGAGCAAATACTTGTTCTGAGTCTGGGTGTTGTGGGACTATGATCCTCGTAGTTTCTGGATCCCTAGACACATGGAATCCTATTAGGAATCCTAGTTAGGGTTCAGAATGTATGTATGTCGTTGGATGTAATATTTTTTTTATATTCTTTCGCAGTGTTCGTCGTCGTCATCCCCTTAACAGTGTGTCTGCGGATATTTTTACAAACGTTATTACTGCGGGTGCAGTTTTGTTTATTAAATTGCCGATGGGGGGGGCGGGATTAGCGGGTACCAGGGGATCAGGGGGTGGGTACTTGAGTGTGGCCTCTTGGTTTACTGAATGTTCTAGTTCTTCCGTTAGAATTTCTCTGTGGTTTTGTAAAGGACCAAGACATGGACGCCCATGTTAAGACTAGTCCACTTGTGGGGGGCTTTCTGATATAATAGGTGTATATGAATGTCTGATATAAATGGTGTGTTTCTCTATAGAAATACTGCTTCATTACTGCGAAATCATTTCATTTTTCAGTCCTGACTGACTGACTTATATATCAACGCACAGCCTAAACCGCTGGTCCTAGAGACTTGAAATTTGGAAGGTGTGTTCTTTGTAAGGTGTGGGTATCCACTAAGAAATGGTTTTTTTCGAAATTTCACTCCTAAAAGGATGAAATGGGTGGTTTAATTATCTATGAAAATTTTCTTCTTCGTTTTCTATAGGCTACGCGGGTGAAGTCGCGGGCAGAAGCTAGTAGATATTTACAATTTAAAATAATTAACCAATGTACAAACTGTCGTGGTAAAAAATTTCACTAATTGACACCGGAGACATTGTCAGAAACACTTTTCTCTACGGCGAATAGCACAGCACGGAGGTTCATTTCGCCGCACAATGTTTAAAATATCGCATCACGCAAACTGCCCATGGAAAGAGCTAATACTCGGTGTCTTCAATATTCAGAACTAAGTTTTTCGCCAAAGAACCAAGGTAACTAAGTCTAAGTCTGAATTTTATCCATTACGTACTAAAAAAATAGTCCCTGTTTCTCTTTGTTTACTGTAAAACCTTCTTCACGACTAAAGAGAATATAAGAATATCTAATGTAGTGTGATTCCTCCAAAAAGCGTTTGTATTTAAGATGGAATTCCGCAAAGTCACGCTAATTCTATTAATGCTGAACAGATCTTGATGTTATTTGGTATGTTTATAGTTTAAACCCTGGGAAAGGACACAGATGGAAGACCCCGTCGTCGCCGCCCGAGACACGTCTTGAGCGACCCGGATGATCCTATAGCAGCCGTAGTATCGGATAGATCACCGGACCAGTCTAGCCCTTCTGGCTCAGGTACCGCTTTCGGCACCGGTATAGGATACCAGCGTAACACAATCAGACACCAACCCTTCCGGCGAGGTTGACGTACCCCCTGTAGGTTAGCTAGAACGGTCGCGACTTTCAATAGGGTCCACTCTTCCAGTGGACGTAGTCTTCTCGATCCACTTATCCCGGCAACGTCCCAAGCCAAGACTCGCACCCCAGGGGTGTCCTTGAGCTAGTTGCCTCCCACTTTTGACGGCTGGGCACCTTCAGCGCCTGCCCTCCCGCCCGGTGACTCTGTAAAGGTCGGTAGAGACCACCAGCATCAGACCCTTCCAATAAAAAAGGTAAAGGACATAGGATATTTTTTTAAACTTTAGCGGACGTGAGAGAATCCATTACATACAAATATCTCCAGCTAGTTGCTTATAATCGCACGAATATTTAATTACGTTACATTTTATGATTTACAAAAATGTGGAGCAAAATCTCGAATCATGTTTTTTATCAATACTTAATAACATCATTAAAATACTTTACTACAAGATTGGAAAAACTTCGTCTTTTGGAAAGTTGGAAAATTCTTTTTTGCAATACGCACGTGCTTTAGGATGCAATTGCCCTCTAGCGTATTATTGTTGAACTAATATGTCTGTACTACTCAACAACAGATGGCGCGCAAAAACCATGTTGCTAATAATTTTCACAGATGACGCCCTTTATAATCTTGAATGGACTTGTTTTAAAAATATTATTGTTATGCTATGTATTTCTGTATATTAGTTATTATACCTTAATAAAATTAAAAGTTTTAAGTTCATTGTTATACTAATAATTATTATCATATTTTTAATACGACTGTAATGTAGACATCATTAGTTTCCATATTGAACGCAGCGGCGCTAAAAGCGTTCTTACAACCTTCCATTATTTGCCGCTCGTGCTAATAGCGCGGCAATCGCGGTCTGATTTTTAATTACCCCGCAGACCCGCGGGCGTTGCCGACGCGCGACAGTCACAATTTGCAATTCAAAGCCGCTGAAAAAACCTAAAACACCCGACACACAGCCCTTTGGCACTCGACAGAACAAGGCAATGGAGGGACTAATTCAAAAAAGTTTAAAGTTTCGGTATAATTTATACAAAGATCTTTCGGAACGGCTGATCGAGACACGCGTGACCAAAATGCTGGTCTCTATTTAGCCCAAAGCCTAAGCATTGCCATTCAAAGGGACAAGTTGCCTTATACTAGAGCGGCTTCTTAGATTACGTTTTGCTACTGCACTGTTTTAAATTATAATTTTAATTTTGTAATAATTTAATAATACTCTCTTTTTTTACAATAACTCTATACGTTTGTATTTTGTGTTGATTGAACTTGAAAAGATTTAGTATTACGAAAAATCGAATGAATTTCAGTACCAACTATGAAAATGTATTGGATACGTAGACAACATTAGTAATTATGATATAGGTACTAGTGTATATATATTTTAGATACCATCTTCAGATATTTTTTTTTCTTAATATATTTTATAATTTTTTTTTTTTATTTTAATATATCATACTGTTTATTAATGTGTATTTTTACTATGGATCTTGAGCCTGAATTAAAGTTATATTATTATTATTATAATATTTTGCTATTTTCATACTCATTGACCGAGCGAACAAAGTGGGCGAAAGTCTCTGCGTACTCTCGCGGTTTTTTATTTTCATCTGTCCAGATCTACATACGCGCAAAGGTCGTATTTTTCAACGAATCATCAAATCGAAAACATTCATAGTTTTTTCCAGAGCGTCACAACATAACTTGTGAAATAGAAGAAAATTCTAAAAACTTTTACCAAAATAATATGTTCTAAGCTGCTCCATGCCTCTCGTTTCCCTCCCCGTTATCTCTAGAGGTGAATTTCGTTAGCGCTCATTTGTTTTGCCGTAATTGCACGAGATATATATTGAGTTCACCCCTTTCCCCGCTCCCCGGCCACCCTTCCACCCCCCGCACCGCCCCAAAGCTTTATTGGATTGCTTATTGGAGTCTATAGAGAGAGAATTTTATGTAACCAACTTATTAGCTTGGAGGAGTGCAACCTCTTTTGGCAGAGTAGATTAGTTTGTAAAGAGGTTCGATCAATTTTGTCTGTGTTCTTGCGATTGGAACTTTTGCTAGTCTGGCGAGATATAACGCTTTTAATGGTAAGCGCCTTCGCTAGTTAAAGACGTTTGTTTTTCTTTATAATAACGTAAGTAGGTACCTTACTATTAAGTATTTACTTAATTATACCTACATATACAACATAGTAGGTAGGTACCTACCTAATATATAATAAATAGGCATAGATTTTAACTTATTACTTATTATTTTATACCTAATTGTACTTAGGTAGAAGGTATTATATTTTATAATATATTACCATATAATTAAATTAATTAGTTATCATTACATACTCTAAACTATTATAGTTTTGCTACTTAACGCTAGATGGCGTAAGTAGAAAATTTGCTTTGAACTAGAACTTAATATGTTAAAATTGTTTTTTTTTGGTTCACAGACGTTTGACCATTATTTCGCATAAAGGTAAGTCGCGGTGCGATCTATTGAATAGTTACACTACTCTAGAACTTAGTAATAATTAAAAACAAATGGATAAAAAATGCCGAAAAAACGTCCTTATAATAAAAAATGACACGCCATGTATGTTACCAACAAATAAGGATACTCAAATAACATAATTTTGATCAACAAATACTTGTTCTGTGTCTGGGTGTTGTGGGACCATGGTCCTCGATGGGTCCCTAGACACAGGGATCCCTAGTTTGGGCCCACGTTCTATGAATAATAATAATAATAACAACGCCCAACGATCACATACATAGATCCGGGACTCTGACTAGAATACACTGTGTCCCCTGGGAACTGCGAGGACCATGGTCCCACAACACCCAGATTCAGAACAAGTATTTGCGGTTTTTTCTGTGCACAAATACCCTTACGCGGAAATCGAACCCGCCGCCTCCGGGTTATGAGCAGATCTGCTCAACCACCACACCACAGAAGCTGTCAAAAGTATGTGATCGTTGGGCGTTATTTATTTTTTTATTGACAAAGTGTTGTTTTTAGTTAATCGTTTATGTATGTCTCGCACGACCACCATCCACGTTACATATTATGATAAAGTTTTTCTTTTTAATTAATAACCAGCAAGATCGATTCGTCACTTTAGGTTTATTCCCAAATGGGTCCAAAACACCTCCAAACACCACCACAAAATTTTCCCATGACGTCCAAGATATAAATTAATATGTTACTAATATAGGCATTCAGTATATTTGGACACTTTTTATACCCAAATTTGGACCAGTTGGGAACAAACCTTGGTTTATTAGGTACTTAAAATTAGATAGCTTACAAACTATAGCACTATATATTGTGTACTAGTTGCGCCCCGCGGTTTCACCCGCGGATATTTTTTTATTTATTTGCTCATTCCACGGGTCATTTCACTTTTCCGGGATAAAATGTAGCCCATATGTTAATCCAGTGTATAAGCTATCTTGGTACCGAATTTCATTCAAATCCATACAGCCGTTTGAGCGTGAAGGAGTACAAACATACACACGTACACAAATACAAACTTTCGCCTTTATAATATTAGTGTGATGTGATAGTATGAGTAGCCGTGCCCCGCGGTTTCACCTGCGTGGTGAAAATTTTCGAACTTTCTTAATTTTTATTTCAAAAGAACCTTCTCCTGACAATAATAAACACAACAATAAAAGAATTTTCGAAAATGTTTGATCCATTCACGCGTGATGCAATGATCAAGAGAAATAGAGATTCATTTTAAATATTAAGATTACTAAGCCCGGGCGTGTTCAAGAAAAGAGTGAATAGGTATTTACTTGATTAGCATGCTACACCTTCGATCGCATCGTCACTTCCCATCAGGTGAGAGCGTGCTCAAATGATAGACAAGTTTGAAGTAAAAAAAACTAGCCTAGCCTACCAAACTACTCAGCTTACAATTCTTTTTATTAATAAAACTGATATAAGGACTAAAATCCCACGTATCTATTAATTATCCATTCAAACTGATTTGTGGACCAAAATGAAAGCGATTTTCATTGTTTTGTTAATTCAAACCATAATATGATTGAACACAAATTACAAACATAATATAAATGAAATTACCTGTGATTGTCAAAGCAAATCATTAAAACGTGCAGCGTAGGCTTACGTAAATTATTTGTACATACAAATCGGATACAGGGAATTACATTTATTTTAATGTTAAAATGGGCAGGCGTTTGACAACAACTCACCTGATGGTAAGTGACGAAGTTGTCTAAGGTGGAGCACGCTTGCCCATGAGATGCCCATTCACTATTGACTTAAAAAGACCTAGGTTATACCCAGGAGGAAACACTGTTGCTGGAAGAGCATTCCATTCATTGGCCGTTCGGACTATAAACGACTAAAATAAAAATAAATAAAATTCATCGGTAAATACAGAAGTTATTAAGTTGTGGTTAATTTTTGGCTTTGTGTTTACTAGAAAATCAGTACCCAGTACGATTTAATGAGAAAAAAGTATATATCTAAGTATCCATTTACGGATTGACAATAGATCAATTTTGGAAAATAATCCTTCTTATGCTAAGTGTCATAAAAAGGATCCATGTCTATTTCTAGTGGATCAAAAATAATATAGAACAGTGTTGTGCGCTGCATTATTATTAACTTTACCATTATTTTAGCTTAATATTCATAATTTATGCTGTTTACCATCACACTAATATTATAAAGGCGAATGTTTCTATGTGTGTTTGTGTGTATGTTTGTTACTTCTTCACGCTCAAACGGCTGAATGGATTTGGATGAAATTTGGTACCAAGATAGCTTATACACTGGTTTAACATATAGGCTACATTTTATTCCGGAAAAGTTAAATTTTTCCGTGGGATAAGCAAATAATTAAAATACCTTTTATCCATGAGTGAAAACGTGGGGCGCAACTAGTTCCTAATAAAGAAAAAAAATAATCAATTTCGTTTTTTTAGTATCACTTAAAGACACGCACGGTTTTTGTTATTTTTTTAAATTTGTGGGTTCGGTGGTCTTGTAGATTTTACCATAGGTTGCAAGCCAAGCCACGTGATACAACCGTAATAACCAAAACAAATGAACTAAATAAATGATTATAAATATGTCGTAATATTTAACAAAGTTACAGCCGCCTTCTTCATTTGCATACTGGAAAGATTACTTTAAACGAATCACTATTAATTAATGTGGGTCTTAATGGATACAATTATAATTTAGATTGGGGGCTAACTGTGTTTTATGTTCTGAGTAAAGATATTTATTTCTCATTAAGAATAAATTAACTGACATGAGAAAAACATAATTACATTTAACATTAGGGCATAACGTACTTAAATTATTTTTATTTACTTAGATGTATAAACATTTAGTTTATTAAAGTTTTACTAGGTGGTAGGAGTTTTCTGCAAAGTTCGTCTAGGTAGGTACCACCGCTTTGCCAATTATTCTTCCGCCAAGCAGTAGTGTGCAAGCTCTACTGTGTTCCGGTTTGAAGGGCACTGTAGCTAGTGAAATTACTGGGCAAATGAGACTTTATGACCTGATCTCACAGTCTAGTAATCTTCTATCTATCTATATAATAGGTCTTTACCTATGAAATTGCCGTATTGCAGTACAGACCTTTTCAAACAAAAAAAAAGTTTTGATTGGCTATGAATTCCAAATTCAAATTAATTTTGTTTTAAAAATATGACATTCTATTTACAATATCAGTCTTTTGTTTATTGATTAGCGTTGTATTTTCATTACATTTCAACATTTTTCCTCATAATGGATACTTTGAAATTTCGTGTAATTATGGAATATGAGTTCCGTCGTGGCACCAACGCGGCACAAACGACACGTAACATCAACGACGTTTACGGAGAGAACTGTACAAACGAACGTACAACCCGTTATTGGTTTGCTCGGTTCCGTTCTGGGAATTTTGACTTGAAAAATGAACCTCGTGGTCGTCCGGAAACTTTGGTCAACAATGATGAATTAAAGGCGATTGTGGAAGCTGATGAATCTCAATCTGCAGCTGAGCTGGCAGCAGCTTTTGATGTTAGCATCAAAACAATATTGGTCCATTTGCGACAGATTGGCAAGATAAAAAAGCTTGATAGATGGGTGCCCCACGAACTTAACGATCGCCAGCGCAACGTACGCGTCGAGACTTGCCTTGCGCTGCTTAACAGGCACAGAAATGAAGGAATTTTGAACCGAATTGTTACGTGCGACGAAAAATGGATTCTTTTTGACAATCGAAAGCGCTCAGCAAGTTGGTTAGATCCTGGTTCGGTACCAAAGCAATGTGCAAAACGAAAAATGACCCCTAGAAAGGTGATGGTCATAGTTTGGTGGTCTAGTGCTGGTGTGATTCATCATAGCTTTTTACAAAACGGCGAGAGCATTACTGCAGATGTGTATATTGAAGAACTGACCACAATGATGGCGAATCTCGCACGTTTGCAACCAGCTTTGGTCAATCGGTCGTCTCCACTGCTACTTCACGACAACGCGCGACCCCATACTGCACAACAGACCGTCTCTAAGCTGCATGAGTTGGGTTTGGAAGCTCTCCCTCATCCGCCATACTCACCAGATCTTGCGCCTACCGACTATTACTTTTTCCAAAATTTGGACAACTTTTTAGCGGGAAAAAAATTCAATTCCCGAGAGTCAGTACAAAACGCCTTTGAAGAGTTTGTTGTCTCCCGTCCTGCTGATTTTTCAAGAAGGGCATCCATAAACTGCCACAGCGTTGGCAAAGATGCATTGATTGCAGGGGTGATTACTTTGAATAAAAGAAATAAATAACTTCGAAAAAAAAATACTTTAACTTTTTTCAAACAAAACGGCAATTTCATAGGTAAAGACCTAATATATATCTAGATTGTGTTGATGTCTCAGAATGATGTGCGCAGTGCAGCGTCACGCGAAACTGTATATAGACTTCCGGTCATACTGCAACTGATATGGGCAGCCGTGTCGCTTAACATCAGGCGAACGGTTAGCTCGTCACGACATACGTTAATATAAAAAAAAACTAGGTTTATATACATATTCAGCTGATTAAAATATTTCTGGACATCAAAAAATAATTTAAATTAAAAAATATTAATATCGCCTGAAAATAATGCTAATAAAACTAGCCCTAACTGGGATTCCTGTATCCTATAGGAACCCAGGAACTAAGAGAACCATGCTCTCACAACAGTCAGCTAGAACAAGTATTTGCGCTTTTTTTCCGTTCACAAATACTCTTGTTCTGATCTTTGTAATAAAATTACAAACTGCTTAATGTCAAATTTAGTTCATTTGAAACAAAGAAAGAACAATATTTATTCAAGACATCACACAACACTACAATTTTACAAACAGACACCCAACACAAATCACAGAAAAAAAGAGAATTTGATTAAAAGAGTCGAAAGAGAAACTATAATGTTGCATGACGTCATGACAATAGGTCCCGACTCAGCATGCAATTTGCAGTAAATGATTGGAAGTTGACTTTGAATTTGAGTTTAAATTTGGCACCGTATTGCGCATGCCATTTAAACATCAGCACAGTTGTCGGCCTTTACATTAGTTCAAACGCAGTCTCTTAGAAAAAAAAATGATGTCGTAACTTTTTCATGCCTCACTCCCGCACTATAAAGGAGGGCCAAATAACAGATTAGCGGAAACCAGATGTAAACATTGGTTTAAACACGAGAGTTGCGCATTAGCGCCGCCGGTTATTAAATAAAGGATATTAACGGCTAAAACTTAACGGGAGGTCGACGGTTAGCTTCCGCGGTTGTACAGTTTGTCAAATGCTTTGTGAATTAATCTGACTTTTGAGAAATAGTTAAATACACAGATCTAGACCAAAACTACGCATCCCGATAGCTATTTGCAACACTTTTCATACAAACCAAGCGGGTCACGTGATAAAATAACTTTTTATTGTCTACTACAACTAGGTGGTAGGACTTTTCTGCAAAGTTCGTCTAGGTAGGTACCACCACTTTGCCAGTTATTCTACCGCCAAGCAGTAGTATGCAATCACTACTGTGTTCTGGTTTGAAGGGCACTGTAGCTAGTGAAATTACTGGGCAGTTGAAACTTTATTATCTGATCTCACAGTCGAGTAATCTTATTACCAGACTGTGCTGATGTCTCAGGATGATGTGCGCAGTGCAGTGTCCCTCAAAACATTATATTGTAGAGTTTTCATTGACACTGCATTTGTTACGGGCGGTCGTGCAGTAACATCAGGTGAACGACTAGCATCATGTTAATCCTTAACATAAAAAAATAAAAATGTATCATTATTATGACACTGCGCCCTTAGTTTCAATCACGGTTTAAAAGTATTCTGTGTTACAGATATCTCCATTCCCAATTTCATTGAAATTTGTTCAGTTATTACGATGTCAAAAGGTAAGAAACACACATACAAACATTCGCATCTAGATAAGATTTAGCTAGTTTTTGTATCTAGGTAATAAAATATATAAAAAAACTCCCTTATATATCCTCTATGTGTTACAGCTATCTCCATTCCCAATTTAATTGAAATTTGTTCAGTTTTTGCGATGTCAAAAAGGAACAAACACACAAACTTTCGCATCTAGATAAGTTTTTAGCTAGCTTTTGCATCTACGTAATGATATTAAAAAAATCCCCTTGATATATTGTCACAATTAATTTTGACATAAAACTAGTAAGCAAAGTTAGGAATAAGTAAAAGTTGCTCAAGTTATGACCCTTTAGATAGCAGTGACTGATGTTTACCGGCTTGGCTTAACAGCGGTCGGTGATGTGCGAGAGTGAAGAATTTTTTTTTCTTATGTTACCGAATGACGCGACGAGCTAGCCGTTCGCCTTATGTTAAACGACACGGCTGCCCATATCAGCTGCAGTGTCACTCGGAACTCTAAAGTATAGAGGTTCGCGTGACACTGCACTGCGCACGTCATCCAGAGACATCAGCACAATCTAGTAATAAGATTACTAAACTGTGAGATCAGATCATAAAGTCTCATTTAATAATAATGATCATAAAGTTCAAATTCACTGAGTAGTTTTTGTATGTGAGTGTAATAAATGTATTGTATTTTATCCATAAACAACATACATTGTGTGTGAATTGCATTATATAAATCTTAAATCTAAATATATATAACTCAAAGGTGACTGACTGACTGACATAGTGATCTATCAACGCACAGCCCAAACCACTGGACGGATCGGGGTGAAATTTGGCATGCAGGTAGATGTTATAAAGTAGGCATCTGCTAAGAAAGGATTTTTCGAAATTCCATCCTCGAGAGGGTGAAATGGGTGGTTGAATTATTTTCTCATAGGCAACGCCGCGGGCGAAGCTGCGGGCAGAAGCTCGTTTTATATAAATTAAAGTTATTTATTGGCATGTAGTGTGAGTAACCCAATATTCAAGTAGAGAAGTTTGAAATTTTTTTTTTATTTCCAACTTATCTAGCATTTGACCACGCTCTCACCTGATGGAAAGTGACGATGCGATCGAAGGTGTAGCATGCGAGCCAAGTAAAATCCAGCTTTAAATTCAATTCCCTACTCTTCCTATTTATTTACGCATATTTTTTATTGTTTGATAAACTTGCGTTTGATTTTCTCACCTGATGGTAAGTGACGATGCGGTTTAGGATGTAACACGCTTGCTTAGAAGATACCTATTCACTCTCAATTTGTCTATAAACAATTAAAAAAAGTGTGTGCTTTAGATCACATGACTGAAGTAAAGCTTCTTTAGCTCCATGCCATCAGGCTACGATGACCACTTCCCATCAGGTGGGTCGTATGCTTGTTTGCTCCCTTTAACATAAAAAAAATCCATCTGTCAGCTGGTTTAACTTTGTTTTTACTTTGTTTAAAACTAATGTCGTCATCTCGACAATTTTGAATTATCATTTTACATACTATAATACAAAATGTTTAACTCTGTTATGTTGACAATGGAGATCTAAGTGAACCAATTTCAACTTTCGTTCGCCTCGCCAGATTATTTCTTAAGTTAAGCGTGCGTAAAGAAGTTTTACTTTAATAATACTTAATATCTAAACAATGACTTTCAACTTCCGTTCTCCTCGTCTCGCATTCAATAGTTTATTCCCCAAGTCAAGCGTGCGTCAAGATATGTATTTCTTATTTCTGCTTTAACCAGTGGAGTGTTAGCGTTCTGCATAACCATCGATATAAATTAAAACTGGATTCCCGATCTAGATAAATGGCGGTTTGTTTCTAAAATGCTTGTTTCAATTCCTTACGACGCCATCGTATAATGAATGGTGACAGGTTGAGGTAATCAAGGATAGCTTTAATGTAATCACTACTACAACTATTTTACGCTTTTCATACTAGAGTCTAAATAGTCGTAATTTAATTATTTAGTAGAACGTTGGTTAATCATGATTACGTTACTGAGTGTTCCTTCTAGATGTCGTTATACTGACGACATATTTGTAGAACATTCGAAGGAGTATTCCTGTCATATCTTGTATCCTGTATACACTTTTGTGTATTTAGCCAGTGTCAAGTAATTGATAATTCATCAAGTTAATGATATTTCACGCAAATATGTGGCAAGTCACAGTCGAAGTCACCAAGTCAAGTCGTAGTCTAGTCAAAGTCATACTCCTAGTAAAGTGGTGGCAACTTTACTTGAAGCTTCTATGGAGTTTTGGAAACAACACGAAAAGAAACGTCACCACCATTATACCCTTTTCCCACACTCACGCCTGTAATACAGCACTTAACGAATAGAATGCCACCAATTTTATGCACTAACACTGAAAATAACACAAGTTTTGGAAAATAATACAATGCGGTGACGCAATCTTATTCACTTTCCCGCCAAAAACTTCATGAACATACTACACACATGACAGTCACAGACCATTTGGTAGAGTCAGGCATGACTTTGTGGAAGTTCATTTTATATATTTTTATTTCATTTGTATTTATGACTGTCAACATTAATTATTACCCTCCTTTTTGCAATAGTTGGTTCAACGCAGTTTTTAAAATTTAAAGTTGAAAACTACTATTATTTTGCTCATATTAATATCAAGCCTCACCCTTTAAAATTAAAGGCAAATATTTACCAATTTTCGTTTTACACGCCAAATCAAATTATCTACTTTTTACGCGCTTCAAAGAAAGCGTTGGAGTTGGCAACGATAACAGTATGGCAGCTTGTTACAAAAACCAAATTCACGCATTTACTGTATCGCTTTATACGTTTCTTTCATATAAAAAAAGTTTTTTTATATGTTAGCTTATGTGGATTATATCAACTTAAATTATTTAGATTAGTTTTACAAAGTGATTGCTTACAAAACGTAACTAAAATTTTATTTTTACTGGCAAACAGAGAAACCCAATTACGGCGAAATTGTTACTTAAGAGACATGTGATGAGGGATGAAAAAGGAGCGCATTTATTATCATTTCAAATAAAAATAACTTTTACATATTGTTCATATTGTCATTAAAACTATGATTAAAAATAAGTCGTATAGAAAATAATAAATAATATACCTGTCAAAAATTAAAGTCTCCATTAAATAGTTAGCAGTTAAGTGTTCGTAAACGTGTGCAAGTGAAAAGAAAATCATATATAATATAACAAATATCACATATATTATCACATACATAATCACATACATAGATCCGGGACCCTAACTAGGATTCCCTGTGTCTAGAGACCCAGGAACTATGAGGACCATGGTTCCGTAAAACCCAGACTCAGAATAAGTATTTGAGCTTTTTTTTTCTGTCACAAATACTTGTCTTGCCACGGGAATCAAAGCCACCGCCCCCGAGTTATAAGCCGACCTGGTCAACCACTACACTACAGAGGCTTTCAAATTATCATTAGCAGGGAATAATAAATATATCATTTACAATTCCTAAACAAACAAAATTATCATTTATCATCTAGGGTTTTTTTTTCTGCTTTACCACAGATTCCTGGGTCCATGCTCTTTTTTAAAATACTACTTACATATTGTTAATAATGTTCTTGTGTTATTATTATTTATTATCTACAGGAGGAACTTATTTTTCCTATTTTCTTAAATTTATGGACACTAAATACATTGGGAACATCAATTTTCATTGCGCATACACTTTTAGGGTTACTTATTTTGTAGTGTTTCGTGTCTTTAACGGGCTAATTCAGTTCTACTGATTTTTACAGCGTTACCGGGTGGAAAGACAGGCATTTAAAGCCTCCAGCCGTCAAAATAGGAGGCAACTAGCTCAAGTTGCGACCCCTATGATGCGAGCCTTGGCTTAATAAGATTACAAGGAGATCGAGAAGACTACGTCCACTGGAAGTGTGGACTCCATGGTATTACTAATTATTTTTTTCTATGATGCTAGCAAAGCAGTGAGCATTAGCTAGTTACAAATCTACAAAGATGACAAAATAAAACGATGTGTAGGAAAGAACACATTTATTAATCTCTCATTATGATACTTGATATATTTTATCTAAATACTACGCGTTTCTACTGCACACAAGTATATACAATTTATAAATTAATATTTTTTTTATAAGTTTATTATTTATCTATTTACATCACAGAACACAATGATTTGAAAATAATTGGTGAAATTAAAACTAGACAAGCGTTTACCTTACAATATTACAGTTCTTATTACATATGTTTTTTTACATAATTATATGACTTTTTCATACATAATTTATTTCTAATCAACGTAAAACATTACATAAATATTAAGTTCAGATAGATGCCTTATACAACTATATAAAGAAAAAATACCATAAAGAGTTGCCAAAGTTTTTGACATATTAAACCATAGAAGAAATCTCTAATACTTTGTCTTATAATGTTAGGGCCTTCAAAAATTTCAACCACAAAAAACATTGACAAAAAATAAGTATAATGTACGTACAGGAACCAAATAATGAAAATAGAGCAAAAAGAGAGAGATGGGAGTTTTGGCGCGAAAAAGATTGCGTCACCGCATTGTATTATTTTCCTAAACTTGTGTTATTTTCAGTGTTAGTGCATAAAATTGGTGACGTTCTATTCGTTAAGTGCTGGATTACAGGCGTGAGTGTGAGAAAATGGTACAATGATGGTGAAACGTTTCTTTTCGTGTTGTTTCCAAAACTCCATAGAAGCTTCAAGTAAAGTTGCCACCACTTTACTAGGAATATGACTTTGACTAGACTATGACTTGATTATGACTTGACTTGATGACTTCGACTGTGACTTGACACACATTTGCGTGAAATATCATTAACTTGATAAATTATGAATTACTTGATACTGGCTAAATACACAAAAGTGTGGAGCCAAAACATAAAAAAGAGAGATAATAGGTTAGTGTTGGCATCGCAGAGCGTGTTCTCTGTCGTACACAGAGAACACTAGAGCGAAAAAAAGTCACGTAATGAGTGTCAACGACCTACAAAGCCTCTGAATGGATACCACCCGATTATCACCCTTAGAGTGACAGGTCTATAGTACTTAGAATTATCAAATTGAAATGGCAATGTTTAGGTCACATCGTTCATCAAGTTATGATCTGCGGTTTTCAACTTTAAACAGATAGAACAAACCCTGTCAAAGAGAGTATTGGCGAAAAACAAAAAAGATCGTGTCACCACATTGTGTTATTTTCAGTGTTGGTGTATAAAATTGCTGGCATTTTATTCCTTGGATTACAGGCATGAGTGTGGGAAAGTGGTATAATGATGGTGAAATACCACAACTAATGATACACAGATCTATTACTCAGATCCAAAATGGTTTCAATATAGCTCATGTTTATATCTGTCTTGAGATCCTCATATAAGAACTGTTTGTATGATTAACTATGAAATTTTTATACTATCTTCTTCTCGACATATTATCTTCTTCTCTATGACAGCCTCTGTGTAGTGGTTAAGCAGGTCGGCTCATAATTTGGAGATGGCGGGTTCGATTCCCGCGGCAGGACAAATATTTGTGCACAGAATAAAACGCAAATACTTGTTCTGAATCTGGGTGTTGTGGGCCATGGTCCTCGTAGTTCCTGGGTCTCTAGACACAATAATAGTTAATAGTGAATCCTAAGAAATCTTAGTTAGGGTCCAGGATCTATGTATGTTATTATTGGGCGTTACTTTTTTTAATTCTCATGTAGGCACGGGATCAGCCCTGATGTTAGAATTTTTAGGCTGCACAAAGGCTTTTGACTTTAATATAATATAAATAATATATGTGGACATCTCACACAACGCCATCTAGTCCCAAACTAAGCAAAGCTTGTATTATGGGAACCAGATAACTGATACAATTACTTAGAAAATTTTTGTTTGTAAATACATACATAGAATACAATATGACACCCAGACACAGAACAAACACCTATGTTCATCACACAAATGTTTGTCCTGGGTGGGAATCGAACCCACAACCCATAGTTCAGAAGGCAGGGTTACTACCAACTCAGCTATCGGGCCAGTCAAAAACCAGTCAAAAACTTTGCTTAACGACTTTTGTTTTACGAGAACAACCGATGGTTTCACGTGTCCTCCGAAGCACGGTAGCATCGCAGTTAAATACAACTTTTTAGTGGTCACCCATCCAAGTAGTGATTGCGACGAAGGTTGCTTACCCTTACCAATCGGTTAGGAATGGCCTGTCCTGTTTCGCTACAAACGCTATTGCTATACTTAATATTTATAAATCGTAATTTACCGTACAAATCTATTTATTTACATTTACTTATTGCTTTGATACACTATTATTTAGTAAGTACTCCAATACAATAAATAGCTACATAAACTAGAGTAAGTATACAATATAAAGTATTAAGGTGACATTTAATCACTTAACTGCAAATCGAAATTTTGTTGCAAATCTAATTCCAAAAGCCCACGTTTAAAGTAACACTTCTTAAATTTAGAAACTTACATCTTTATCATTAAACACTGCATATGGATAGCTACTCATTCATTTTATTGTGTTATCTCAGCTAATTTTGATATAGACACAAAAATAAACACAACCCACTAAATAGTGTTTATTAATTGAAGAGAAAATAAAAAGGGTTTAACTGTCAAATTGATAGTTTCGAGAAAATTGACTTTAAACTTCAATGGCGTCATTTTAATATAGAGTGCTTATAAGGAAATAGAAAAGGTTTGTGTAAGTTTCAGTTGCTTGAAATGTATTAATTCTATTTTAAAATACTAAATATAGTACTAATTCATACAATTACTGTAAAAATATAATATAATATAATGATTATAATAATGTATATATGCTAAGCGAACTGTGTTTCTGTGACATATAAACCGTTTTTAGACTCAAAATATCCAGATTTAAGCCTCATTTCGGTATATTGCGAATGTATTATTGTAGATAATTTCACGCTGAATTCAACGATACACATAAGTCATTTTGTGACAAAAAAATCAGTTAAACCCTTTTTGTTCTCACCCCTTCAATTGAGAGGTATTATTTGAATAAATTACATACGGTGTAAGAGAAAAATACTTCATTTTTAATTACACGCATAAAACTTTAGCCTTTATAATATTAGTGTGAAGTGTGATGGAACGTGGCTGAAGGTATGAAATACATTCATGGCATAGACTTGCAATTCAATAGAATGTTTGACAAGCACAAGTTTAGTTAAGTAAGGCTGGTTTACTGAGTATGGTAAGTACTTGATGCATATTTATTTATATTTTATTGGTAAGAAATACTATTTATAATCTTCCATTTCCGCAAACTCATGTTGGCTCCGGCTCATTATTGTTACATATATCACACGGATTTTACCGATGTTAATGTTTTTTTTTATGAGTGTAACATACACGTTCCTTGTAATAAAAAATATCGTACCTCAAAATAATTTGTGCAATACATAAGTACCGTAATCAAGTTTAAAGTGTGTTTGAGACAAAGAAGCTGTTTCTGACTCCTACTCAATACAATTTGAACATATTTAGTCAATTCTCCAACCTGACCTACACTATATATATGACACTAGCGAAGTTTAGGTTGACACGGGAAATATGAAGGTATATGTACCTACATTAAAGTCAATGTAAAAAAGATAAACAAGACCTTTTCATAACCTATGAGTCAATAAGAATACCGCTCAGAAAATAGGTAAGAACGACGCATTTTTCAAATCAACTTTACTACAATTTCCCTAATACTAGCCTAAGTTCACACCATCTGTAAACCCTTGCTGAGGCTCTCCACGTGTTCTTTCGCCTTCATCCTCAGGGCTGCTATGGAGGTCGACCTTGGGTCCGGCGGAGCGGGGGGAGCGGGAGGCGCAGGCGCAGGGGGGGTGAGGTACGAAGGGTAGCCAGAAGGGGGGTGGCTGAGGAAGCCTGTGGAAGAAGAGAAATAGGTTAGATGTGGAATAGAAGAATGATTAAACTTTTTTCTTTTTAACCTTTGATAGGCGTGTATTTGACCACTGTCTCACCTGATGGTAAGTGTCGACGCGGTGGAATGGAATATGCTTGCCTAAACGATACCAGTTCACTATTTAAAAACCCTTGAAAACTTTCAGATTGTATTTATTAGGCAACAGTAGCACTGGTAAGATTTTCCATTCCTTTGCCATCCACGCAATAGATTTTGAAGCAAAACACTTTATGCAAATTAGAAATAAGATACATTACAAATTACATGAACATACTTATGAACTACGAATAAAGAAAAAATCAAGTATTATAATATTTAAAAATATTGTGGACATTTCACACAACGCCCAAACTGAGCAAAGCTTGTACAATGAAACCAGATAACTGATAGAATATTCACATACTTTTTTATTCTAAATAATACCACCCAGACTACCAAATACCTGCGTTCATCACACAAATGTTTATCTCGGGTGGGAATCGAACCCACAACCAATTCAGAAGACAGAGCTACTACCAATGAGCTTCCACTACTCATCTTTCGCCAGACCACCTGAACACCTCTAAAATGTCATATAGGTGTTCAAAAAAATGTGCATAAATTGAGTCGTATATAGTTTAAAAGAAGGATTAAATTTACCTGGTAAAGCAGTTAACAGGGGTGGTGCGAGCCACGGGTCCACGGGTAACCCGAGCCCGCTAAGTCTTGGAATGCCCCCACCAGCCCCGCAGCCGTAGTCTGAGAGACCGAGTCGAGCAGCCTCCATCTTCTCCTGTCGTCGCCACTTCGCTCGACGGTTTTGGAACCATACCTAGAACAGATGAAAATTGGACATTAATTATGGAAGTAAAGCATAGAAAACTTTTTAATACACATATTCTTGTTTAACTTTATTTCCATTTAAAGAAGTTAACGACCGCCTTTACGCGTCAATTAATGAGCCTGCTATTAAAGAATCATACTTTATTACCGAGTTACAATAACAAAACCCATAAAAGGTTTGCGTTTACACAATAAATCTTCGGCTAAACGTTCGTGAAGGCCAAACATAACTAAACTTAGAGCTATACGTTAAGTTTAACCGTGGAACACGAACTCAATCAAATCCTGTAACTTTATCCTGTAAACGAAACAACTTTTATTGTTATTAAAATAGAGTTTATTTTTGGTTGTTTGAATGGATATGTGGTGTCAAATTGTAGTGTGAAATGATATATTCAGAGGGGTAAAGGCAGAAATAAGCAGCGGTCGCGTGACGTCTTCGATATTTGGCGAGACATTGGGGTAAAGTTTGGTGCATACTAGAACCTGCTTCAAAATATTTGTGATAAGTCTTTATATTCGATATAGGTCGGCTCATAACCCTTTCCGGGGCGAGATGGTTAATGCAGTGCGTCTCCATCTCGTCCCATCCCGGCGGCGGTCGGATCACGAGGTTTTAGTGGGTTCGAGTCCCTCATACCCCCTGTCAGCCGACCTTTTTTTGAGGGGGCAATGTGAGGGCATTTCCCCCTCAAAAAAAAGGTCGGCTCATAGCCTGGAGGCGGCAGGTTTTATTCCTGCGGCAGGACAAGTGTAAAAAAAAAGTGCATATACTTGTTTTGTGTCTGGGTGTTATGGGACCATGGTCCTCGTAGGTTCTGAGTCTCTAGACACAGGGAATCCTAGTTAGGGTCCAGGATCTACGTATGTAAAAAAATAAAATAAATAAAACAGATAGACAAATGAACATCGAATCTTTACCCCGCAACACACCCTCAGTTTTAACTGTGCGGCTTAAATGTCCAAATAAATCGAATGTCCACACAACAACTTACACACAACTTACACATAACCTACAACTTACACAATTCAAGTTTTAACTGTGTTATTTAACTGTGCAATCACACTGTACAGATATATCGTATGTACTACCTGATTAATACTTTGCAGTTTGAAGTTATACTTTTTTATGCACGCATGACTAATGGGGAGTAAGCTGGCGAGACGAACGGAAGTTGCAAATCGTTGGTTCACGTAAATCTCCATTGCCAACATAACAAAGTTAAAAAATGGTATTATGTTGGTATATCCGGTAAAATGTCAAGTTACAATTATTGTCAAGATGGCGACATTAACATTGAACAAAGCAAAAACAAAGTGGTACCGGCCGATAGATGGAGCTATACTAAAAAAATTTTACTTCAGTCGTGTGATACATACACACTCACACTATTTTTGAACTTTTGGCGAGAAAACGAAAAAGATCACGTCACCGCATTGTATTATTTTCAGTGTTAGTGCATAAAATTGGTGGCATTCTATTCGTTAAGTGCTAAATTACAGGCGTGAGTGTGGGAAAATGGTATAATGATGGTGAAACGTTTCTTTTCGTGTTGTTTCCAAAACTCCATAGAAGCTTCAAATAAGTACTTCAAGTAAAGCTTCGACTGTGACTTGACACACATTTGCGTGAAATATCATTAACTTGATAAATTATTAATTACTTGACACTGGCTAAATACACAAAAGTGTGGAGCCAAAACTTAAAAAAAAAAATTTTACTTCAGTCGTGTGGTCTAAAGCGCACTCGTGTTTTTTGTTTGTCGTTTGTAATACGCGATACGCTACACCGACATGCAAAGTTTGATGACCTGTCAAAAGTATTAAATTTATTCGAAGGTGAATCGACGATATGTGATCATTGTATATGATTCTGACTTGTCATAGAACTTTACTATGAATAGTGTAGATTTTGGCAGAGGCAGTAGTATTTTAAACTAATTCCCTGAATAATAAGCATGCCTTAGAGTTCTGGCGGGAACACGAAATAAATTGCGTCGCCGCATTGTATTATTTTCCAAAACTTGAACTACATAGAAGCTTCTGGTAAAGTTGCCACCACTTTACTAGGAGTGACACACACACACACACACACACACACACACACACACACACACACACACACACACACACACACACACACACACACACATATATATATATAGTACATAGTAAGTATTTGGGCTTTTTTTCTGTGCACAAATACTTGTCTTGTCGCGGGAATCTAACCCACCGTCTCCGGGTTATGAGCAAACCAGTTCAGCTACTACACCACAGAGGCAGTCAAATGATAATAATTGATTTATGAGGTAACAAACAAACGAAAAAATAAAAAACATTTAATAGCCAGTGTCAAGTAATTGATAATTTTGCAAGTTAATTAATGATATATATATATATTATATATAATATACATACAAAGATCCTGAACTCTAACTAGGATTCCCTGTGTCTAAGAAACTAGAAACTACGAGGACCATGGTCCTACAACACTCAGACACAGAACAACAAGGTTCGCTCATAGCTCGGAGACGGTGAGTTAGATTCCCGCGACAAGACAAGTATTTGTGCACAGAAAAAAAGCCCAAATACTTGTTCTGTGTCTGGGTGTTGTGGGACCATGGCCCTTGTAGTTCCTGGCTCCCTAGACACAGGGAATCCTAGTTAGAGTTCAAGATCTTTGTATGTGGTCATTGGGCGTTTATCATTACTATTTTATATTACTACTAGTTGCGCCTCGCGGTTTCGCCCGCGGATAAAAAGTATTTTCATTATTAGCTCATCCAACGGGAACATTTCACTTTTCCGGAAGAAAGTGTAACATATATGTTAATTCAGTGTATAAGATATCTTGGTACCAAATTTTATCCAAATCCATTCGGCCGTTTGAGCGTGAAGGAGTAACAAACATACAATTTACATAATTATAATTATATAAGTCAAAGGATGGGAGAAGCCTTGGCTCCTGAAATACAGTGTTCTCACTAGTTCGAGAGTCTATGGACACATTAACATTTATGAAACCTTTTTATGTCAATAAATGATTATAAAAAAAAAACGTACATACAAACTTGCGCCTTTATAATATTAGTGTGATGAGCGCATTTTGAAAACTTTTTTTTGTTTTATTGTGTGGACATACTTTTGGATAGGTCTGACAGAAGTTTCATCTAAATAGGTTATATACATATTTTGGTTGTTAAATCAATGTCAAATCAATCGCGGAATGACGTAAAAATACCGGTACCGTGAACTTCGAAGAACATCGCTTTCCCAAACAAACGACGAAGTTTACTACGTTTAAACACGTCGCAAACTCAAATCAAACTATTAACACTAGACACGACAAGTTGCGCCACTGTGGCAGCGACTGTGGCGCCACTGTGGCAACGATGTGGCAGCTACAAAAACACGGCGGTGATGGTAGTTTACTGCTTAAGTTATGATAACTAGGGTTGACCGACGAATGATTTTTATTTTTTCCATCTCTAGGTTTAAGATAACAAATGATTTAATTGATTAAATATTTAAATATTTATCACCCGTCATCTGTTAGCCAATTTTTACATATATATAATATATTATAATAAAATAAAATAATAATATTACGTATATATATTTTATACACCAGAACTAGCAAACTGATTTTAATATTCTATGGGAGCAAGCTGAAAGTGAAGGTGGATAAAATATATATACGTAATATTACGTATATATAATAGGTCTTTACCTATGAAATTGCCGTATTGCAGTACAGACTTTTTCAAACAAAAAAAAGTTTTGATTGGCTATGAATTCTAAATTCAAATTAATTTTGTTTTAAAAATATGATATTCTATTTACAATATAAGTCTTTTGTTTATTGATTAGCGTTGTATTTTCATTACATTTCAACATTTTTCCTCATAATGGATACTTTGAAATTTCGTGTAATTATGGAATACGAGTTCCGTCGTGGCACCAACGCGGCACAAACGACACGTAACATCAACGATGTTTACGGAGAGAACTGTACAAACGAACGTACAACCCGTTATTGGTTTGTTCGGTTCCATTCTGGAAATTTTGACTTGAAAAATGAACCTCGTGGTCGTCCGGAAACTTTGGTCAACAATGATGAATTAAAGGCGATTGTGGAAGCTGATGAATCTCAATCTACAGCTGAGCTGACAGCAGCTTTTGATGTTAGCATCAAAACAATATTGGTCCATTTGCGACAGATTGGCAAGATAAAAAAAGCTTGATAGATGGGTGCCCCACGAACTTAACGATCGCCAGCGCAACGTACGCGTCGAGACTTGCCTTGCGCTGCTTAACAGGAACAGAAATAAAGGAATTTTGAACCGAATTGTTACGCGCGACGAAAAATGGATTCTTTTTGACAATCGAAAGCGCTCAGCAAGTTGATTAGATCCTGGTTCGGTACCAAAGCAATGTGCAAAACGAAAAATGACCCCTAGAAAGGTGATGGTCACAGTTTGGTGGTCTAGTGCTGGTGTGATTCATCATAGCTTTTTACAAAACGGCGAGAGCATTACTGCAGATGTGTACATTGAAGAACTGACCACAATGATGCCGAAACTCGCACGTCTGCAACCAGCTTTGGTCAATCGGTCGTCTCCGCTGCTACTTCACGACAACGCGTGACCCCACACTGCACAACAGACCGTCTCTAAGCTGCATAAGTTGGGTTTGGAAGCTCTCCCTCATCCGCCATACTCACCAGATCTTGCGCCTACCGACTATTACTTTTTCCAAAATTTGGACAACTTTTTAGCGGGAAAAAAATTCAATTCCCGAGAGGCAGTACAAAACGCCTTTGAAGAGTTTGTTGTCTCCCGTCCTGCTGATTTTTTCAAGAAGGGCATCCATAAATTGCCACAGCGTTGGCAAAGATGCATTGATTGCAGGGGTGATTACTTTGAATAAAAGAAATAAATAAGTTCGAAAAAAAATTGCTTTAACTTTTTTCAAACAAAACGGCAATTTCATAGGTAAAGACCTAATATTTTATACGTAATATTACGCATATATTTTATCCATCAAAACTACCAAACTGTTAAACCAAATTTTAATAATAATTTTAATTTTCTATGGGAGCAAGCTGAAGTGTATCTATGATATATCATTCAACTATTAATTCATACTGAAATTAAGGTCACTAGAGGATATACCCCCTTTTTGAATGGATATTATTTTAAAATACACACAACAAAAAATATAAACAACATTTATAAAATTATAAATTATACATAAATTTTATTTTTTCCTGAAGTTTAATTAGTAGAGATTAGTTACAAAGTTATTATTATAGTCAAGTTATTTTGTTTTTGTCGTCATTTATATTACAAAAGCATTTTGAAAATTGAACTTAGAGAAAAAACCTAACCTTAGATTTATAATGTATTTATTTTACTCAAATAAATTTGAAAGAAAGTTATTACTGAAAGTTATGTCTCAACAAACAAAGATGTACTTATTAAGATTGATTAAGATTAAATATTAAGAAAAATATAAGGTTTAGTATGCCAAAAGTAATATACTTAGATATTTTGTCTTGTAGAATAGATAATATTAATGCAAATAGTTTATTTATTTATTTTTTATTTTATTTAATTAGGGAATCCAACAGAGTAAATAACATAGTATACAGTAACAAATTTACATACTTAAAAGAAGGCCAAACAGGATTACACAAATCAACTATTAATATACAACAATAAAAAATGTGTTATTGTCTCTTATTCTTTAGAACACAATAAAAACTTCAAAACTTTAAACGTGAATTTAAACATAACTTCAAAGAGATCTCACCCTAACTACGAACTTAATTTTAAAAAAACATTACATGTTTTTTTCATTACGTTATATGAATCTTAGAACAAGATGGAGATTTTGTAACAAACATAAATCAACGATGAAATGGCTAATTATAAAAAGAGATGAGAAAATTTCATAGGGTCAGAGATCGCAACCTACATACTAATATAAAAAAAAATCAGTTTCTTTACTTTTAAATGAATCTTAGTATGCTTGTTTGGTTTTGGCGGCAATACGAAAAAGATCGCGTCGCCGCATTGTATTATTTTCCAAAACTTGTGTTATTTTTAGTGTTAGTGCATAAAATTGGTGGAATTTTCTTCGTTAAGTGCTGGATTACAGGCATGAGTGTAGGAAAGTGGTATAATGATGGTGAAACGTATTTTTTTGTGTTGTTTCCAAAACTCCATAGAAGCTTCAAGTAAAGTTGCCACCACTTTACTAGGAGTATGACTTTGACTAGACTATGACTTGACTTGATGACTTCGACTGTGACTTGACAAATATTTGCGTAAATATCATTATTACTATATATATATATATCATTATTTATCACTTGAAAAATTATCAATTACTTGACACTGGCTAAATACACAAAAGTATAGAGCCAAACATAAAAAAAAAAATTTTAGAATTAGATGGAGTTTTTGTGTCAAAATTGTTGAGGTCATTCATTCATTATGGCTAATTATAAAAAGAAATGAGCTCCACAATTTTGACACAAATAAATAGTTTAGTTTTTTAGGTCTAGCTTAGCATTATGTTTATTGTAAATTAAAAACCCTTCGTATTCACATCTTATTCATATAAAGTCAGTGTTCAAAACTTCTTAAAAATATCTCGTTCAGTCCAAGAGCAGCTTTTTTATGTCCCAACACAAGTAATGTGGTTTCAATAATCGTGTCTTAATGTACAGTAAAAGCTCTTTATTCGCGGGGTATACGTTCTGTAAATATGCCGCGAATACAGAAACCATGAATATGGAGTGGTTATTTATATGGGATTATAGGGGATACGTTCCTAGGTGACAAAATAAAAAACAAAAGTATATAAAAATGAATTAAATTGAAGTTTTTGATCATATTGATTAATTATTATCTTCAGGCTTAGGCAATGGTTTGGCAAAGGCGGAACCATTACAGCGGCGACATCATTTAACAAAATACTTTAGGCTTAGTTGTAATAAGGACTATTATACATTTTTGTTACAAAGGATATTCGGTCGGATATCTAGATATTAAAATCCTTTTTATCAATGTGTATGTACCGATTAGATCCGCGAATAAAGAAATCTTTAGCCGCGTATATGGGAAATGGGTCGCAATTTCTCAATCCGCGAATAGTGAAAACACGAATGAAGGAAGCGCGAATAAGGAGCTTTTACTGTATTTCATTTATGTCAAAATTGTAGAATTTTTTTTTCACAATGATATATAGGTTTGGAAATCTTGTAAATGGAAATCTTCTTTGCAGTTTTATTTTTATCTTTTCCATTTTGCGCCAGCCCTATCCCCCTAACGTATGAAGTATGGTGTCGGGCGGTGCCAACGACGCGCGCCGCACGACACGTTCAGTTAACAAATGTATCGTTTCAGTCCATAACCCATAGCTATCGGATACTGGATAAATAATATGCCATAAACTGAAGAAAGCAGTCAGTTTTGACGAAAAATTAAATGATAACTTTAAATATGATTTACTGGCCTGATAGCTCAGTTGGTAGTCTGCCTACTGAACTGTAGTAGTGTAGTGTAGGTGTGTGTACCTGTGTAGTGTAGGTCGTGGGTTCAATGCCCACCCAGAACAAACATATGTGTCATGATCATCGATGTTTGTTCCGCGTCTGTGTGTTAATTGTATTCTATGTATGTATTTTCAAACAAAAAGTTTAAAAGTATTGTATCAGTTATCTGATTCCCATGGTACAAGCTTTGCTTAGTTTGGGGCTAGATGGCGCTGTGTGAAATGTCCACATATATTTATCGAAATATATATAACTCAAAGGTGACTGACTGACATAGTGATCTATCAACGCACAGCCAAACTACTGGACGGATCGGGCTGGAATTTGGCATGCAGGTAGATGTTATGACGTAGGATCACATACATAGATCCTGGATCCTAACTAGGATTCCCTGTGTCTAGGGGCCCAGGAACTACGAGGATCATGGTCCCACAACATCTGGATGTTGTGGGACCATGGTCCTCACAGGTCCACAGAAAAAAAAGCGTAAATACTTGTTCTGAGTCCAGACTCAGAACAAGTATTTACGCTTTTTTTTCTGTGCATAACTTGTCCTGCCGCGGGAATCGAATCCGTGAAATAGATAATTTTTCAAGTTATCCACGATATTTCATGCAAATATGTATCAAGTCACAGTCGAAGTCATCAAGTCAAGTTATAGTCAAGTCAGTCTAGTCAAAGTCATACTCCTAGTAAAGTGGTGGCAACTTTACTTGTAGCTTCTATGGAGTTTTGGAAACAACACGAAAAGAAACGTTTCACCATCATTATACCATTTTCCCACACTCACGCCTGTAATCCAGCACTTAACGAATAAAATGCCACCAATTTTATGCACTAACACTGAAAATAACAAAAGTTTTGGAAAATAATACAATGCGGTGACGCGATCTTTTTCGCTTTCCTGCCAAAACCCAGACAAATCTTCAGTGTCAAATTAAATTTGACACAATTATAATACAACAAAGTGTAAAGTAAGTATCGTGAAACAAACAGTTTGAATTTGTAACGAGGCAGTCGACGCGATCGTTTATTTAATTTTTATTATTCGTAGGGCGAACTTAGGCGCGTCTAGGGATGAGACATTATTTTCCGTAACTGATAACATTTCGTTTTGGGAAGTATTGACATTCAAAAACCATTATTTTCTGCATTTTATTCGTTAAGTGCTGGATCAAAGGCATGAGTGTGAGAAAGTGGCATAATGATGGTGAAACAATGGTTTCAACACCAAACGGCTCAAATATGTAAAATTACCAAGATTACTATATTTGCGCCGTTTTAGCTGCTCAGCCGAATTAGCCGCAGCGCCCTAACGCGTGTCTCAGGAAGATGTAACGGCGCCATAGTGTCGACGCAAGTAGCGTCCCACACTAAGGGCCGTCCCGTCTTCCAGGGAACCAGAGTCATTCCCTCAGGTCTTTTACCATCGTCACGTATGAGACCATTCGGTTCGAGAATGGCTGCAACATTGGCGGTGGTAAGAGCCCGGCGAATGATGTCATTAAGGCTATATATTACATTATCATTATTATCATCATTTAATTAACTTGATAAATTAATTACTTGACACTAGCTAAATACACAAAAGTGTGGAAACAAAACCGAAACAAAAAAATTATAATTCGTAAATAATATGTATTAGGTATACAGTCCACACCCCATCACTTCGCGTTCAAACTAAAGGTAAAGTTAGTTTGCGTGCGTCGGAAACACTTACTAATGATCGTGAATTAGTCATTTTATGCTTCCAACCGAACGGTCTCATTTCAACTAATTAGTGAAACAATGCCTTCATTGGTTTTATTAACCTGTTTTAATGCAACTTTGCATACTGTTTTAATTTCGTTGAACTGTTTGTTTATATTGTTTTACCCTTAGACGACTGAGCCACTTCTCTCATTTTATTGTGCTTAAAACTATTATGTATTGCTATGTAATAATGCGAATTTTGTGTATCTATTATTATTCTTCTTCTTCTTCGTTAAAAGGTTTTTTATCGCTTTTTAGCGATAATTCTTTCAATGTCAAGTAAGGATTTTTTTTTATGTTTGGCTCCACACTTTTGTATATTTAGCCAGTGTCAAGTAATTAATAATTTATCAAGTTAATGATATTTCACGCAAACATGTGTCAAGTTACAGTCGAAGTCATCAAGTCAAGTCACAGTCAAGTCATAGCCTAGTCAAAGTCACACTCCTAGTAAAGCGGTGGCAACTTTACTTGAAGCATCTATAGAGTTTTGGACACAACACGAAAAGAAACGTTTCACCATAATCATACCATTTTCCTACACTTACGCCTGTAATCCAGCACTTAACGAATAGAATGCCACCAATTTTATGCATTAACACTGAAAATAACACAAGTTTTGGAAAATAATACAATGCGGCGACGCGATCTTTTTCGCTTTCCCACCTAAATTCTAAGTAAGGAATTATTGTACGGTTATGTAATGTCAAAGTCTTTTTTTAGTCAGCCGAAATGCCATAGTAGTTTTGGCGGGAAAACTAAAAAGATCGCGTCACCACATTGTATTATTTTCCAAAACTTGTGTTATTTTCAGTTCAGTGTTAGTGCATAAAATTGGTGGCATTTATACATTAAGTGCTGAATTACAGGCATGAGTGTGGAAAAGTGGTATAATGATGGTGAAACGTTTCTTTTCGTATTGTTTCCAAAACTCCATAGAAGCTTCTGGTACAGTTGCCACCACTTTACTAGGAGCATACTCCTGCTGTCTAGTCCAGTCAAGTCATAACTTGACTGGACTAGACTTGACTTGACTATGACTTTACTTGATGACTTGGACTGTGACTTGACTTGACACATTATATGATATAAATTAACTTGAGATATTATCAAGTACTTGAGACTGGCTAAATACACAAAAGTGTGGAGCCAAAACCAAACAAAAAAAAGATTAAAAATTGAAGATTAAACTAAACGTTTCTTACAGAAATGCAAGGAATAGTCTAATAAAAATAGCGAATGTAGAGCGTTGTATGGTAGGTTATGTAGGCCAGAAGATTATCAGTTTACAAAAGAAAACATGGGGTAAAGAATCCGTCCCAATAAACGTCATGTTTTCACTTGCCAAAGATTGAATAAAAGAAACAAAACTCGTACCGCCCGCGCCAACTGTCATGTTTCAAAAAACGAACGTCGAAACACTAACAATGCTGCTCAAATATGACATCTGTCAGATTTGCGCGCTCCGAATACGAATCGCTCGCTGCGATTGGTTGATTTAAATATGATTCGATTGTCCCGCTGTTTGTTACATTGGATTGGATGTAATTAAATTATTTTGCACTTGCGTGAGGTCGTTTTGCGTTAATCGACTGACAAATTGACTTTGTCGTAACATGTGTTGCTTTTTTGTTAGGATTGAGTTTGGTTTTCAATTTGTTTCGTAATTTAATAATAATGATAGATTTGTGTTGTTTATATTATTTATTTGTAATAGCAACTCATTTTGGCGCATAAACGTTATTTTACAGACGTGGATAATTATACAAAATGAAATTAAATAAATAAAAAAATTACAAAGTAAATTTTGCTTGTTCCTTCTTTAGATCTTTTAGATTCGGTTAAGTTTTTAACTAGAGCTCTAACACACACACAACACACGCGCGCGCACACACACACACACACACACACACACATTTGTTTGTCAGTTAGTCATCTATCGTATCTAAATATAGATATAGTATCTAAAATGTTTTGTTCTGAGACTAACTGACAAACAAACGTGTGTGTGTGTTTATAAATATGTGCTAAAAACTAGCTCTAGTTAAAAACCGACCCGATTCTAAAAGATCTAGAAAAGGGACGAGCAAAATAAGAGTTATTTTTGATTAATATTGTCTATAAAAATGACTCTTATTTCAATCAAATTAACGAGCTCTCTAACTTATCGCGTCTAAAATAACCTTAACCGTAGAACAAATTTAATTTTTATTACGATTTTCTTATCGCAGTCTCCGGGGCGAGGGGTGAGGTCGAGGGGGTGGAATTAACGTGTTATTGGGGTAAAATTAAAGTGGTTAAACATTTCGTGTTCAGAATTGTTGGCTAATTGGTCCCGAGACGCACGCGCTCGCCAGGGATTTGGGATTTTACCGAGCTGTTAAGTAGTTGTTTTTGATCTTTTTTTTAGGTTTTAATGGAAACGCTTATTCCTTTTCTTTTAAGCGTGGTATTGATGAGAGAGCGGGGGAAAGGGGGATTAGGGCGCGCGTTTCTGTCCAATTCGGAATACGAAATTCTGTATACAGATTTTTTACAATAAAAACAATAAGATACCTTTTATAAAAGAAATGAAACAATCACACAAGAATGCGGGTTTAATTGCGAGGAACTACTATTTTAAAAATGTGCGAGGCAGTTTTTGGTGACTTTAATTATAGGTGACTAGGGTTTTAGGAATTACAAGCACAATGCAAAAAATGTTATTGAATAAATTTGCCATGGCAACATATAGGGACTTGGCCAAACGTTTGGTGGAAGCATCAGGTGACCAGAATGCTGGCTTTTATATCGCACAAAAAATAAGCATTGCGATTCAACATGGTAATGCTGCCAGCATTCTGGGAACTTTCCCCTCTACCAATGGGTTATTTTAAATTTTTAGTTTTTATTTATTTTAAGTTCTTAGGTATAGTTTATTTTTTTAGGTTTAGTTTAGTTATTGTTAATTCATTTGCGTACATTGAATAAATGAATTATGAACTGCCGATAGAAGTGAAAACTTGTAACATACATAGTATGGAAAGTGACAAGGACGCGAGTTTCACGCTTTTTGTTCACCGAAAAAGTACACATATACACATAGCTTACGGAATGTGTTCGGTAACGATGACGCGAGTTCCATGATTTTAGTTCACTCAAAAAGTGCTCAACGCATGTAAAGAAATTTTTACTTTAAAAATCAAACAGATTTAAGTCTTTACATTAGCCCGTAGGTAAAAAGTGTAATAAAACCGGTGTAAACAGCTCTATACACATATTTCAAAAAAGCTTTATATTTTAAAAGCTCGTGTCACTCGCGTTTTGGACGCGATACGTCACAGAAATTACATTTGAGAGCGGGGTAAGTAAAGAGAAATGGAATAGTGTGACTGAATTGCTTAAACTGTGGTATAACAACGACGGTGGGTTTACCTACTGTCTATAACCACTGTGATGTTTTGAAGGTTGGTAGAGACCAGCAGTGTTAGGCCGATCAAAAAAATTGACAATCTATAGGGTTTTACTATGGTATTACGTATGGAGAGAATAAGCTGGACTGAGCGAAAACCAATGAAGAAGTTCTTACCCTGGTTCAAGAAAAACGGAACATACTAGCGACAATAGAAGCGAGAAGAGAAAAAATGTTTGGCCACCTTATAGGACATGACAACCTTATGAAAAACATCATAGAAGGAAAGATAGAAGGGAAGAGAGGAAGAGGCAGACCTAGAAGGGCTTATACAGGTCAAATAAAAGAAAAAATAGATGTCATGTCGTACAGGGAGGTTAAAACGTTGGCCGAAGATCGAGAACGATGGCGATTACTGCACCGACAAGAGATGGACTCTTAAATGAGAAGAAGAAGAAGAAGGGTTTACTGTATTATACCTATAATTACTAAATACATCGACTCGCTTTGCTCTGTGTCTGGGTGTTGTATTGTATGTTTTTTTTTTACTTCAAACTTGTCTAGCATTTGACCAAGCTCTCACCTGATGGGAAGTGACGATGCGATCGAAGGTGTAGCATGCTAGCCAAGTAAATACCTATTCACTCTTCTCTTGAACACGCCCGGGTCATATTTCGCCGGAAAAACACAGACGCTGGCAGGGCATTCCATTCCTTAGCCGTTCTAATTAAGAACGTGGAATCAAATCGCTTGGTACGAATGGGTGGTATTTCGACCACGAAAGGATGGCGCTTAGCCGAGCGTCTAGTAGTCCGGTAGTGGAATGGTGATAGGGGAATGAGATCATGCAGTTCTTGAGCACATTCACCGTGGTGTAATCTGTAAAAGGCCGACAGACTTGCCACCTTACGTCGATGTGCTAAGCTCTGGAGCCTTTCACCAACCTAAGTGTCGTCGTCAATGAGCTTTTTGGCACGCCGTTCAATCGATGTATTTACAATCAAAAAGGAATAAAGTATTCTATCAGCCTTATGGTTTTTATTGTACAAGCATTGCTTAGTTTGGGTCTAGATAGCGTTGTGTGAAAATTTCAATAGGACAATCTGAAAGTAATCAACGAGAAAGAACTTCAAATCACACTAATATTATTATAAAGGCGAAAGTTTGTATGTGTGTATGTGTGATGTTTGTTACTCCTTCACGCTCAAACGGCTGAATGGATCTAGATGAAATTCAGTACCAATATAGCTTACACACTGGATTAACATATAGGCTACGTTTTATCCGGGAAAAATGAAATATTCCCGTGGGATGAGCAAATAATTAGAATACTTTTTATCCTAGTGAAACGTGGGCGCAATTAGTCGGGTAATAAGCGACGAAGTTCTGAAGTACTTAACAAAAAAAAAAACCGCGTGCGAACATCCGTTTTTTGAAGTTAACAAAGATCATTCTAGATGTCAATGTCATGGTACGTCACATGACAATTGATAAGGATCCGACGAAGATTCTCAGGTTGATCAGATCAGGAAGCCAGGCGTGGAAATTAGGTATGTCTAGAGAGTGTTGGATGCTTCCGCTGAATTACCGATCGACTGATTTGGTTGGCTTCAAATTCTAACTGAAACGGAATTTTGTAATAAACACGAATATTTACCAATATTTTTCGTCCATACTAGCCCATCCGAAGTAGTAGAATAAATATAATCTAAATATATATAACTCAAAGGTAACTGACTGATTGACTGACTCACATAGTGATCTATCAACGCACAGCCCAAACCACTGGACGGATCGGGCTGAAATTTTGCATGCAGGTAGATGTTATGACGTAGGCATCCGCTGAGAAAGGATTTTTCGAAATTTTACCTTTAAGAGGGTGAAATGGGTGGTTGAATTATTTTCCCATAGGCCACGCCGCGGGCGAAGCTGCGGGCAGAAGCTCGTTAAAATATATATACCTGTACCTAAAAAACGAGATGCGCTTTATACCACACGGCTGGTATAACTTTGTTTTTGCTTTGTTTAATGTTAATGTCGCCATCTTGACATTTGTAAATTGTCATTTAACCGGACATACCAATATTAATGACAAAACATTAATACAAATATTGAGTAATTTTTAAATTTGTATTTGTTATATACATAAATTTTTATACAAAATTAATAAATATCAGATGAATCTAATTTTTTCTGAATAAATACTAAATAAGTTACTCAATAAATTATTTTATAATTTTCGTAAAAAAATTGAAAAATATTTCATCAAATACCTTGTATCCAAAACCTAACCACGGACCAACAATTCCTAGACTCGACTATTTCAGCGCCCAGTCTCATGTCAATATCGGCTTGACATGGCAACAAAACAAAAGAACGTCGGACAGACAATCGACGTGTGGTCAGAAGAAACTAAACGACTGGACACGAAACACTGACAGATGCGGGAAATGGATGAGTGACTCGAATGGTTAGTTTTATAGGGAACAGTGAAAAATTGCATGTTTAACGGCTATGCGCAGGAATCCTGAGTTTGCAATAAAAGCATAAATCATTGTAAGTAGGCTATATACGAAACTTTGACTGACCCGATAGCTCAGTTGGTAGTAACCCTACCTTCTGAAGTAGGTTGTGGGTTCGATTCCCACCCAGGACAAACATTTATGTGATGAACATCGATGTTTATTCCGTGTCTGTATAAAAAGTATCTAAGTTTTGTATCAGTTATCTGGTGCTCATGGTATACGCTTTGCTTAGTATAGGGCTAGATGGCGCTGTGTGAAATGTCCACAAATATTTATTTATCGCACTAATATTATAAAGGCGAAAGTTTGTATGTGTGTTTGTGTGTATGTTTGTTACCCCTTCACGCTCAAACGGCTGAATGGATTTGGATGAAATTCGGTACCAAGTAAGCTTATACACTGGATTAACATATAGGATATATTTTATCCCGAAAAAGTGAAATGCTCCCGTGGGATGAGCAAATTAAAATACCTTTTTTCTGCGGGGCGCAATTAGTTAATCATAAAAAGGTAAGCAGTTACGTAAGTATCTATTTACTTCGCACAGTTTATTTTACACACACACATAAATTTCACGATAAGTTACTTAACTTAACTGAATATATAAATTCTTCTATTTCTTAGATTACCTATAAAACCAGATTTATTATGATCCAGCAAGCAAACTGACAAACGAAATCGAGCTAAATATTTGTAGATAGTGCTAACTCTACAAATCTTGTTAGAATAAAGAGATTTTCAATGTAAGCAATAAAGAATAAATATGTAAAATTTTACGGATACGAAAAGAAAACAAAGCAAAGATCAAGGGTGAAAAAATTCAATTTAAAACACTTCCATTGATCGTCCATACCTATTTGCACAACAAACGCAATTGCCTTTAATTCACTCTCTCACTCAGATCCCCTATACAAACAAGAGCGAAAAGTATTTCGCCTTCTTTCTATTACACAAGAAAACAACAAAGACGGAAGATAGCAACCAACCTAAGAAAGAACGAGATGAAATCAAACGCCATCTTAGATGCAAGCCATGGACCAGAAGTTAGCCAATAAGTAACTTCGAAAGGACTTTTAAGACAGGGAATTGGTGGACCGGTTTGTACCTTATCCTTTATTGAGTTAAGTCGATTTTCGTTTGTAAGTGGTTGAGGTAAAATTAATAATAACGTTTAGGAACACTTAAGGGGAGGGACGACGTGAACTGTGTAATGATATACTGTTTGTGATAGAAGCATTGTGATGGAGGTCTGGTTCTGAAGTGGCCTTTAATAATGAGGCCTATTAGTTGACTTGCTATTGTTTGTGACGAATTTTGGGGTCCAAGCGGCAATATCAAACGAGTTTGGAATAAAAATTTGATTGTGTCAATCGCAGCAAAACCCTGAAAAACTTAGCTTCGCGTTTAAAAAACCCAGGTAGTAAATCTTCATCATATCTATATAGAGTCAATCAGAATAATTTTACAACGTAAAGACGTCTTAAAATGACGTCTGGGAGTGATAGAAAAGTACGTACACTTGTCATAGCCTCAATACGTCATGTCAAGGCATGAATAGGAAGCTGAATTCATTAGGTCTTCGTATGTTGTCTTAGTGACGTTTCAAAATCACGACATCAATAATGTTCTTTTTAGTTGTAACATTTATTTCTTGTAAATTTTTATTATTTTTACTGTAATTTAATGTTGTGTGATGTCTTAAATAAACTTTATAACAGAACTTAAAGATTAGGTCTATTCGATGACTTTATTTTTTATATTATTACTATAGTGACATTCCAAAAAGGGAGGGTTGCAGTAAGCCTGAATTGTACTTACTCCGAAGACGAAAGTAATTATCATTTAATTTTGAGTTACCATACGGATTTACTTTCGTTTACAGATAATGTAAGTTCTGGCAGTCTTTATGCATGATGGTACTGATATCGAGACTTCCGAAATGACGCCATGCGTCTGCAATAAAACGCTTGCATGCTAACGCCAAGTAGTTTCAAATGTCCACTGGCATATTTTAAAAAATAATTTAAATTACCTACCTTAAACTAACGACACTGTGACGATAGCATGTGACGAGTTACGTACCGACTCTAAAATGACATTAAAATGTCGTCTTTTTTACGTCATAGACGTCACTTTGCAACCTGGGAATCGGTGACCAGGGTACCATGAGCGTAACGTGAATGCAGCAATTATTATTTTTATATTTATATGATATGTAAGATCTTCTATAAGTTATTAAGGATAACTTAATTACATAATTGTGATTTAACTTTGACCTCTTTGACCTCGAATAACTTTTGAATGAGTTGATTTTTCGAAAAATGATTTCAGTACTTTTTTGTAGAACGTTCAATTCTCTACAAAAATATTCAATGGGATTTGCAGAAAAATTTATGGTTCAGTATTTACAAAAATCAGAAAAAATAATTTTCTTTTTCTGTGTTATTCTTATGTGAAATCGAAAAGTGCGATGCGGAACACCTTAATATTAATATTAAGGGCTCATATCTTCAGAGGCCTATTTTGGCATCTAAACGAAACTTTTGAGCCTGGTTACAAGAAGAAAAAAAAAAAATTTTTTTTGAACTTCCTAGGGGAACTCCATCTAAGTTCCTTACCTATAAAAGCTTTGTAAGGTTTCACAATAAAGCAGCAAAAGGCTGCAGGGATTGCTGAGGTATGAGGTATGCTGAGGTACCTTACTACGAACTTAGAGGTTCTATAATAAAATACAAAACTATTTGCTACAGGACTTCTCTCAAAAGAATAGAGCGTAGGCTCTCCACATGGCCAAGTACTGGTTGGTGATACTTGAACTTTGTAATTCTTGAACATACCTACCAGTTTCCTTACGATGATTTCCTTTACCGTTATAAAAGCGAGAAAATCTCCACATAACTTGAACAGTCACCGGTGTAGGGTCGAGCGCGATTTGAACCAAGTTGCGTCAGTTTGAAAGTCACACGGCCTACCGCTGGGCTACGCTCAATATCGAGTATGAGCAATAATAATAATAATAATATAATAATATGTGTGGACATCTCACACAACGCCATCTAGCCCCAAACTAAGCAAAGCTTGTGCTATGGGAACCAGATAACTGATACAATACTTAAACACTTTTTTGTTTGTAAATACATACATAGAATACAATATAACACCCAGACACAGAACAAACACCTATGTTCATCACACAAATGTTTGTCCTGGGTGGGAATCGAACCCACAACCCACAGATCAGATGGCAGGGCTTCTACCAACTGAGCTATCGGGCCAGTCATAAGTAAAAAAACCGTAAAAAAAATCCTACAGCATTATAATCCTACATCCATCGTGGTCGTAGTTTCTACTATGTCAAACGCCTTGTTGCAGTAACTCTAGCCACATCCACATCCCCTAAAAATCATTCCCGTCCCTCACCACACAATTCCACTAAACACTGCGAAGCGCATCCAAACCATCCCAAACATCAATCACTCAAACTGAGTTAATCCGCAACTAAATTAACTCACGACAAACAACCCCCTTAACAAATAAACCGAAAGCGTATTAACAACTCTATGTCATTCCGGGTAAGTTCAATTTACTGTAAACCGCTTTTGTGGTGAATGAAATAAGTTGATTTCAACTTTGATTCGATAGAGATAAGAACCAAAGCTGGTTGCTTGTTTCCATTTCGATCCTTGATATCATTTAGTTCGACACTGTAGACAAACGGTCTTTTCATGGATGTTTTACTGTGAGGTTAGGTAGAAAGGGCATGCCTAAATAGATTTGTTATATAAATCTAGTTTATAGATAATTATACAGTTTTTCATATTTTCAAAATTAAATATGATTGTAGTTTTTTTTTGTAAGTGAATTATTTGCCAAGCTAGTCGTTCACCTGATGTTAAGCAACACGGCCGCCCATAACAGAACGGTGTCACTTGGAACTCTAAAATGGAAATTTTCGCGTGACACTGCACTACACACATCTTGAGACATCAGCAGTCTGGTAATAAGATTACTCGACTGTGAGATCAAATCATAAAGTCTCAATTGCCCAGTAATTAATTTAATCACTAGCTACAGTGCTATTTAAACCGAAATACAGTAGTGCTTACACACTACTGCTTGGCTGCTGGTAAAGTAGGAAGGTAAAGTATTATTTTGAAATGGCTAAAATCGAATCGCAAGAGTTTTCATTTGCTTATTAATTTGTTCATTTACTTGATGTAAGCTAGATAGATGACTACTAAATACAGGTTTAACAGCTTAGGTCTAAACTTAAAATGTGAAATCCTAGCTTTTCGTAATCTTTTACTGTCAAGACGACAAATTTGTTGATGGTAGAAAATGCAGTGCTGGGGCATAGTAATCTCTCCTTCACGTGTAGAGCTGCATGTAAATACTAGATAGATACTCGTATATAATGATTAAAAAGTTGGTGCAAGCAAGCAGTATAAACTGCTTAGACCGTAAACTCTAAGCAAGTGCATCACTAATCGTCAATACACCGTAAGCTGAATAACGTTTCATTCTGTGCAAAATGCCCGTGAAAAAGGGCTCTTGATCAACGCCTTGTATAAAATACACGGATCAATGTGGCTACACGCTAATTTAGTATTTTCTGCTAAGGAATAAAGTGGGTTTTACTTTGCGATGTAAGGATAAAACTTGCAAACAAGTTGAATACCCATTTAGACTGCAATTTTTGTAGCACAGCGTAGATTATAGCTCGTAGTGACGAAGGAAAATATCCAAGCATACAACACTTCAAGACAATTTCAACTTTATTCGTTGGTATGTAGAAAAATAATGGCTTCTATGAAGATGAATCTTTGTGGTTTGATTCATTTTTATTTCATTCACTAGATGATACATTTATGGGCTTTTGCGGTTTAAAAAAGTGTTTATCTTTTCGAAATAAAACAAAACACCTACCAAAATAATCAACCCACCCCATCTTTTATAGTAGCACAACTTTTTTGATCGACACAATATAAGGTTATTGGCAAGTATCACTCTATAAAAAGTAACGAAAAACTTGATGAAGGTTTTGCTGAACATTCTTCCAAATATGTAAAAAACTGTTTCGGCATGGGCAAATTTACTTTATAATGTTCTTGTTGTGTTTATATTGTTCTGGGTTAAGGTTTTATAATTTTTATCTTAGTTAATTCTTACTGTCTTTCATAGATGACATTGTGGTAAAGAGGAATAACTTTTTCCAATACAGTTTTCACAAAATCATTTCTGCTAGAGATAAAACTATCATTATTTATAACTACATGATGATATGGAAAAATTAACAGCATTAGCAAAACAGACAAACAATTAAGTATTTATTAAGTGTGCTAATTAAAATCTTTTGTCCAAATTATAGTTTAGCCTATGTGTACACGGTGCACGTTTGTGAAACGCCCGTCGACGGCGCGTTAATAATAGGTAGATTGAATGCTAATTAGTGAAAGTATATAAATTATTTAAACAAAATGAACTACGAAATGATCAGTAATCGCGAATCTATCCAACTAGAAGTTATTAACAATCCACGACCTCCATATCGTTCATTGATTATTTTATTTTTCAACGTTTCGCAATTCGTCGAAATGACATTTCACTACACTCCCCCACGCTCAAACATCTCACAAGTTAATAGTTCTCATATTATCCGCTCGCAATTACTAGCCCGATCCTTTGTGCAAATAAATAAGTCGTTATTAAGTAGTCTCTCTATAAATAAAGGGCGCCACCCTTATGTTAGGACCACCATGCGTCAGAACTACCGGGGCTGGTTCTCCTTTATCAATTGCTGTAAAAACTGTTGATTTTTTAGGACTATTTTTAACTATTAGGCTACGAAACTAATTACCTATACTTTAATTATTAGGTACTGCTACTGGTGGCAGGGGGTATGTGGGACTCAAACCCACTAAAACCCCCCCGTGATCGAGAATGAGGCGAGATGGAGACACACTGCATTAACCATCTCGCCCCATACTAATTAACATCTAATCTAACTATAGTTCAATCCTTCAATAGTTGGCATTATAATTACTCCAAATCACCTTCCAACGACGATGAAGTCGATACCAACATAATAGTACGTTGTAAAAGTTACTAGAGTATTATCTAGTAGTAGACCACGTCACTTTCCATCAGGTGAGAAAGTCTAATGCAGGCCTATTCATTTATAAAAAAAAATTATAGTAGTAGGAAGTTCTTCCACGATGACACCACGCTCGTGTCAAAATTTAAAAAAAACGAGTGTGCATTACCACGAATGAAGTAAAACTTCTTCAGCTCCATCTATCGGTCGGTACAGTTTTGTTTTTGCTTTGTTTAATGTTGATGTCGCCATCTTGACAATTGTAAATTGTAATTTTACCAGACATACCAACATAATAATACAAATTTCAAGTAATTTTTAACTTTTTATGTTGACAATAGAAATCTACGTGAACCAACATCAAATTTCGCTCGCCTTGCATTCAGCAGCTTACCTACTCCCTAAGTCAAGTGTGCGTAAAGAAATTTTGGTTAAAAAAAAACGCTTGCACATATATTGACACCATTATTATTATTATTCTTTATTGCCCGAACACCGGTCGAGTTATTCGACTGTATCTCGTGAGTTTTAGCCGTGTAATAGTTGTAGTTATTGTGTGAGTTATCCACACATATTATTATTATTGTTAATTAATTTTAAAATCTCACATTCTCCTTAACCACACAGCCACCCTAGCACACTAACATTGGCGTGTGGCCCGCAACTGGTGAGTTTACTCTTCGTTCTCTTCTTGATGCAATAACGTTTTGTTTTGTATTTATCGCCGCTTCATTCGATTTGTTATGATGGAGTCCAAATCATTTCCACTTCTTGTGAAGAATTTTTTTAAAATTCAGTTTAGTCTTTTTGCAATTATCTTAATTATTAATAATAATATTTAAAGTTCTTGCCGTTGCCTCGCTGCCGGCGGCGAGACTCAGCTTTTATTAGCATCTTTGTAAAGTAATTTCCATAGAAATATTGTAAAGCTTGTGGTTAAGAAAAGATGTGAATAAATACGACTTAATACTTGATTCACAGCGCTACGGCAAAACTATAATATAATAAGAACTAAGACTATCTAACTTATTCAGAAGAATGACTACACTTCTTAATTTTAAAAGTCGGTTGTGCTTCTAAAATTACACCCAAAGAGGTATATTAAAAGGTGCATACATCTGCACCAGAAAAAGGACTATCTTATAAATTAAAAAAAAAAGAGTCGCTGTCTTAACGTATTAAGTCAAAATACTAGCAGTTTAAAACATTTCTAAAAGCTATTAGCACTGTATCAAACTCTCTTCAAGGGTGAAATGGACCAACTCGCACAAATAATGGCAACCCTCATTTCATTGTGCTATTGTGTTTTTTTTTCGAAGGGATGGCTTAATCGTCAGTTTTGTATGCGGTGAGAATATTAGTACAATAAGGAGAAAATGGAGTGGAGTGGAAATGGAGTCATGTTTTGTCACGCGTTTCTATTAGTATTACATTTTAATTATATTTCCTTGTTGGGATAGAATTAAATTGAATTAAGCTTTTATTTTTTATTTAAGGTAGATTTGTATTTTGTTTATAAAAATAACTTTAATAATTACAAAGTTCGCTTTAAAGATCTACCCATTTTGAACGTAATTAACCAGTAGAGTGTTGGCTTACCCGACGTGCGCAGGGGTCTATGAATAATTTGATATTTTAGTTAAAAAAACTGAGTTAATACTATTTAACTCAATTATTGTTGAACATTTACCATCAATAAGACTGTGAAACATAGTTTGTCTTTACTTACATGAATTTAATGTTGGTTTAAATCAACATTTAATTAATGTAAGTACTCCGTTTTTAATAGCAGGTAAACGCTGCGGCTTAAATAAAAATCCCGCACAATTCAGTTTCATTAAAAAGTCCGTACAAAAACCCCGTTTCCCGTACAAATAAACTGCACATCGACGTCCGCAAAGTAATTAATTTTCCTCTACAAAGTTGATTCGATTGCTGGAACTCGTTTATTTTTTATGACCAACAATGTTAGTTACGATTCAATTTTATACGTTACCGTAAGTAATTTGTTTTCGATTGAGTTCTTTATTGAAAAACACCGCATTGTTGTATTATACAGTGTTTGACGTATACGGTGAATGCTTAGTGAGCTTTTTATACAGTTTTGCTGTGTCGAGTCAATTATCTAGATTAATTTAAATTGAGTCACCGACTGTCGTTTGCTTTTCTGATTACCTAATAGGTATTGATAGTCGTTGATGGTTGATATTGTAGCCGTTATTATTATACAGCGAATAACCTTCATTGAAGGTTTTTAGGGTTGCTAGGCACGATGCGCGAGCAACGCTCGATAATACCCCATAGTCAGTCAATAAAAATAATTGACGCGCTGTGGTGGATTATTGTTTTTTACGCATTAGCTATCGTTGTTTATTTGTGTTGTTTTCTTGGTGTTTGTTGCTACCCTTGTTGTGTCATCCTTCAGAACTATAAATGTAGAACTGAGTGTTGTGTGCGTGGAAATATACCAATGCTACCTTTGGACACTTTAATCGGACTCCCGTAAGGTACCTACCGAGAATTATACTTGCCCAAACCTGCACCTACGACATACCTTGCGGCTACTGATGTGCCTTTTCTTATTCTACGAGAGGTGATAGATCATATTATTGTTGGCAGAATATATATGGGTCTTTAGACCACACGACTGAAGTAAAACTTTTTTAGTATAGCTCAATCTGTCGGCCGGTATAACTTTGTTTTTGCTTTGTTTAGTGTTAATGTCGCCATCTTGACAATTGTAAATTGTCGCTTCTGACATGCCAAATTTTAAGTAATTTTTAACTTGTTATGTTGACAATGGAGATTTACGTTAACCAACGACTTTCAACGTCCGTTCGCCTAGCACGCATTTTCACTAGCTTATTCCCCAAGTCAAGCTTGCATAAAGAAGTATAACTTCAAAATGACGTCACATCTTGCAAATTTTCTGACTGGCAAACTTTTTTCTTTTCCAAATCACAGATTATAAAGCTAACCCCACGAATCACAGCAACCTGATACTTTACAAACACCGTTGCGTCAAATTGGCCGGTTTGTATGTGACGGAGGGCAACCGGAATGGTCGTGCACTGTAATTAGTCTGTGGCCACGTGACCGCCACGTGCTCCAGCCACAGTGGGAGTTATACTGTTACTAGGTTATTTTTAACCCACTTCAATAAACAGGAGGTTTTATTGTAGGTTCACAAAACTCTAAAAACAAATAAAGGGAGCTATGGCGGGAAAGCGAAAAAAATTGCGTCACCGCATTATATTATTTTCCAAAACTTGTGTTATTTTCAGTGTTAGTGCACAAAATTGGTGGCATTCTATTCGTTAAGTGCTGGATTACAGGCGTGAGTATGGGAAAATGGTATAATGATGGTGAAACGTTTCTTTTCGTGTTGTTTCCAAAACTCCATAGAAGATTCAAGTAAAGTTGCCACAACTTTACTTGGAGTATGACTTTGACTAGACTATGACTTGACTTGATGACTTCGACTATGACTTGATACATATTTGCGTGAAATATCATTAACTTAATACATTATCAATTACTTGATAATGTATTAAGTCTGTAGCCAGTGGGCTAAATACACAAATGTGTGGAGACAAAACATAAAAAAAAACACAAATAAAATTAATATAACAAAATAAAAATAAGGTTCTATTTAAAACTGACTGACCCGATAGCTAAGTTGGTAGTAACCCTGCTTTCTAAACTATGGGTTGTGGGTTCGATTCCCACCTAGGACAAACATTGGTGTGTTGAACATAGGTGTTTGTTCTCTGTGTGTTATTATATTCTATGTGTTAACAAACAAAAAATATATAAGTATTGTATCCGTTATCTGGTTCCCATAGCACAAGCTTTGGTTAGTTTGGAGTTAGATGGCGCTGTGTGAAATATCCACACATATTTATTTATTTATATGTTTGGTATGGTTTTAAATGAATAAATTGATTAAATAATGTAGCAAAACGACATCAACCAACAGCATTTTCTTAAATAAATTGAACAAATTCCCTTAAAAAACCCATCCTTCGATACTGATAAATGCTTTGATTATAAGAATAAGAATAATATTTTTTTATTTTAAACTTGTCTAGCATTTAACCGTGCTCTCACTTGGTCGGAAGTGACGATGCAATCGAAGGTGTAGCATGCTAGCCAAGTAAATACCTATTCACTCTTCTCTTGAACACGCCCGGGTCATATTTCGCCGGAAACACAGACGCTGGCAGGGCATTCCTATCCTTAGCCGTTCTAATTAAGAACTTGGAATCAAATCGCTTGGTACGAATGGGTGGTATTTCAACCACGAAAGGATGGCGCTTAGCCGAACATAAATGAACATAATGTGCGAAGCTCTGTACATAATGTGCGAAGCTCTGTACATAATGTGCGAAGCTCTGTACATAAAATGCGAAGCTCTGTACATAATGTGCGAAGCTCTGTACATAAAGTGCGAAGCTCTGAATATAATGTGCGAAGCTCTGAACATAATGTGCGAAGCTCTGTACATAATGTGTGAAGCTCTGAACATAATATGCGAAGCTCTGTACATAATGTGCGAAGCTCTGTACATAAAGTGCGAAGCTCTGTACATAATGCGCGAAGCTCTGTACATAATGTGCGAAGCTCTGAACATAATGTGCGAAGCTCTGTACGTAATGTGCGAAGCTCTGTACATAATGTGCGAAGCTCTGTACATAAAGTGCGAAGCTCTGTACATAATGCGCGAAGCTCTGTACATAATGTGTGAAGCTCTGTACATAATGTGCGAAGCTCTGAACATAATGTGCGAAGCTCTGTACATAATGTGCGAAGCTCTGTACATAATGTGCGAAGCTCTAAACATAATTTGCGAAGATCTGAACATAATGTGCGAAGCTCTGTACGTAATGTGCGAAGCTCTGTACATAATGTGCGAAGCTCTGTACATAATGCGCGAAGCTCTGTACATAATGTGCGAAGCTCTGAACATAATGTGCGAAGCTCTGTACGTAATGTGCGAAGCTCTGTACATAATGTGCGAAGCTCTGTACATAATGTGCGAAGCTCTGTACATAATGTGCGAAGCGATGAATATATCAGTACATAAGACTTGTGTGCACAAGCGAATCAAGCTTCGGCGACGCTAATTAATTTATTGTGTTGGCGGTGAGTGGATAAGTGTGGAGATGGATTTATTTAATGTTTATTTATATTCGATAACTATCTCAATATTTTAACCTAAACTTCTTTATCACTTGAGGTATAACTATATTGTCTATCTAAGTGACAACGAAAATATTTATAAAGTAGATAGTTCATTTAGCTGTAAGTTTTGTTAATCAAGATATATTAATGTTTCATTTTAAGAGCTGTGGTTATTGTTTAGTAAATAAAATAAAATAAAAAATAAAATATTACACAGTACATAACTCAGCTCAGTTGGTAGTAGCCCTCCCTTCTGAACTATGGGTTGTGGGTTCGATTCCCACTCAGGACAAACATTTGTGTGATGAACATAGGTGTTTGTTCTGTGTCTGGGTGTCATATTGTATTCTATGTATGTATTTACAAACAAAAAAGTATCTAAGTATTGTATCAGTTATCTGGTTCCCATAGCACAAGCTTTGCTTAGTTTGGGGCTAGATGGCGTTGTGTGAGATGTCCACACATATTATTATTATTATTATTATTAATTACACAGATGTTCGGTACATTATACATAGTATTTAATGTAGTTTTGATATATCTATACATCATAATTATTGCCGTACCCTTGGGAAGCTCTGCAACCCGCACTAGGTCTCTGATGAGCCTGTATAGCGGGCTTACAGTGGTGGGCTTACATTTAAAAATGGAAGATCGATTTTTGTGAATATCTTAAAGCAAGAACAAAAAAGTCGTCTCCATTCGAATGGAGCAATGAAAACCGAAATTCTTAATTAAATTTTGCACTAACACCAACTCACCCGCCATACTTGCTTGGCTAAAAGGTTAATTTAGTATTTGTCAGCTTTCAGAATCGCAAACTAAAACGTCGCAACTGCTAAGAGCCTTTCAAAGACACTGCACTCTTGATTCTTGCTGATAAGATTTATTTTTAAGCGACAGACGATTTACTTTAAAGTCTTGGAAACACATAAAGTTTGCAGAATCTTTCGTCGCCTTATATTTATTAGTCCGCATTAAGAGCCTTTGAAAGCGGCGAATTGTTAATTAATTCTCGAGCTTTGCGTTAATTGAAGTAATTATGTAATTACGAAGGATTTTGCGTTAATTTGGCATTGTATAGACTGTTACAATTTCTTCAAAAGCGGTTCTTTATAGATACCTACTTATATCTCTGTATTAACAGCTTTATGGCGTAGCACCTGATGTCATTTGTTTTTTTTTTGTATACTTCTAAAACAATCTATTTTCTTAATTGAAGGGTTGAGAATAAAAAGGGTATAACTGTCAAATTGACAGTTTCGAGAAAACTGACTTTAAAATTCAACGGCGTCATTTTAATGTAAAGTGCTTATAAGGTAATACAAAAGGTTTATGTAAGTTTTAGTTGCTTGGAAATGTTTTAATTCTATTATAAAATACTAAATATAGTACTAATTCATACAATTACTGTAAAAATATAATATAATAAAATAAATATATTAATGTGCGTATTAATTTTATGCTAAGCGAACCGTATTCCTGTGACAGATAAACCGTTTTTAGACTCAAAATCTCGAGATTTAAGCCTATTTTGAGAATGTATTATTGTAGATAATTTCACGCTGAATCCAACGATACCCATAAGTCATTTTGTGCAAAAAAAGTCAGTTAAACCCTTTTTATTCTCACCCCTTCAATTTGAAATCGATTTATATTGGATAACATTTGCTTCGGTTTTTTTGGCGGGAAAGCGAAAAAGATTGCGTCACAACATTGTATTATTTTCCAAAACTTGTGTTATTTTCAGTGTTAATGCATAAAATTGGTGGCATTCTATTCGTTAAGTGCTGGATTACAGGCGTGACTAGACTATGACTTGACTATAACTTGACCTGATGACTTCGACTATGACTTTACACATATTATTTGCGTGAAATATCATGAACTTGATAAATTAATTACTTGACACTGGCTAAATACACAAAAGTGTGGAGCCAAAACATGAAAAAAAAAACATTTGCTTAATTCTCGTTCCAATTCTTTATATGGGAAGGTTCAAATCTTAGACAACTCTAGGAAAAAGGAAAAAGGTTTTTTTTTTTTTTTTACTTCAAACTTGTCTAGCATTTGACCACGCTCTCACCTGATGGGAAGTGACGATGCGATCGAAGGTGTAGCACGCTAGCCAAGTAAATACCTATTCACTCTTCTCTTGAACACGATCTTTTAATTCTTTGTTAATCCGCACATCTAAGAAATGAAACGTGCACCCTGCATTTTCCACATATAATCTAGGCGTATTCCAGAGGTCTCCTATGTAAGCATGTCTCATAGAGTTCATCTACACTTACCATCAGGTGAGATGTGGACTTTTTTCTTTTTTTTTTTGAACGGGCTAATGCTGTTGGTCTCTACCCACTTTTACACCGTCACCAGGGAGGTGCGATGTGGCCAACCCAACTATCACAATAAAAAAAATCATACATGATAGCTCTATGGAGAGTCAATGTATCGGGAACGACCGTATCCAATTTTAAAACCGTGCCACAGAATAAACAATAGTAACTACTACGTAATTGAAGGGTTGAGGATAAAAAGGGTTTAACTGTCAAATTGATAGTTTCGAGAAAATTTACTTTAAACTTCAACGGCTTCATTTTAATGTAGAGTGCTTATAAGGTAATAAAAATAGTTTATGTAAGTTTCAGTTACTTGAAAATGTATTATTAGTATATTAAAATACTAAATATAGTACTAATTCATGCAATTACTGTAAAAATATACTATAATAAAATAATTATAATAATGTTTTTATGCTAAGCGAACTGTATTCCTGTGAGAGATAAACCGCTTTTAGACTCAAAATCTCGAGATTTAAGCCTCATTTCGGTATTTTGAGAATGTATTATTGTAGATAATTTCACGCTGAATCCAACGATACCCATAAGTCAATTTGTGAAAAAATCAGTTAAATCCTTTTTGTTCTCACCCCTTCTATTATGCTACAAAAGTCTACGCAATGTAGCTAAGTATTGTTCATATTTCATTCAAAATTGCACAGTCTCTATTAATCCTTTAGCTTACTTAAATACCTTTAGCTTAGGTACTTCATAAGTTACTGTTTGCCTTAACAAATTGCAACACTCTTGTCAGAGTATATATTTTAGGTTACTTTAAGTTTATACTTAAGCACCAAATATATTTAAGCAATAGATAAATAGATAAATAAATAATAGGCAAAGGTTTTACAAATGTTAAAAGTATCATTTATATGTATATCGTATGCTTATGCTTACGTCTGAACTAAAATTTGGCAACCTTAAGTTCACAATCATTCCTCTGTCACATAACCAAATGCATTGGTATAAAACCTTTGCACAGTTTGCGACTAATTGGCGCTATGTGAAATGCCCACAAATATTAATTAACTACTATGTATTAATTATTAAATATGAAAATACTTACTAAAGCATAACGAGTTTATCTACATGAAATGCAAAGAGGTTGAAAATGGATTGTGATTACAAACCTTAAAAAAGGATTTCATAAGTCTTAGAAAAATTATGATGTCGACACCATATAAGTACATGCGAGTAAAGACATTTAACTGTAAGTTGTAAGCACTTAGTTGTAAGTTCAAACTTAAGTAGTACCTACTTATAAAATCACTTCAAGAGGCGGCTTCACACTCCTTTATTGAAAGCTAACAATCCCCAAACAGATCTTTCAAATTAGCCGCTCATAATCCCCATTCAAGGCCCAAGAACTTGATACTCAAGACTTTGTAAAGAAATCCCTGTTCTCCGTGTCAGTTTTAAATATCAACACTAAATTACACAAACGGTTTCAACCACTTTATAATGTAAGATGTAAAGTTTATTTTTGTTTGTGTTTATGGTAAAAATAAGTTTGTCATAATACGTTTTATAAGCCGATAGTAGCAGCCGAATTCAATAGTTCAACGATTTGTATTGAATTGTGAAATTGGACGGATAATCTGTCCTTGCGCAAGCCGCCATCTTATTGTTACGTCACAAAATGGCGGCGTGTTTGGCGCGAAATTAAAACACTTTCATTGTATAGCTTGGATAGAGAGTCTATTGTGGAGTGAATTACTTAGTTTGTTTGTTTGTTAGATAAGTGATTGTTAGGCGATCCCTCTTAGGGATGGAATTTCAAAAAAACCTTTTTTAGTGGATACCTACACTTTACAAAAAACACTTTCCAAATTTCAAGTCTTCTAGGACCAGTGGTTTAGGCTGTGCACTGATATAATATAGGTCAGTCAGTCAGTCAGGATTTTTAGAATTTTATATGAATAGATCTCAGAACCACAGACTATGTAGTGATACTATAAGGAACTATGTATGGTCAAAGCCATGACTTCGACTGTGACTTGACACATATTTGCGTGAGATATCATTAACTTGATAAATTATTAATTTCTTGATACTGGCTAAATACACAATAGTGTGGAGCCAAAACATTGAAAAAAAAATGTTCAAAGCCATTTAGCGGATTTTTATGAACTAATTTTTTTTCCTGTCAGATAACCTCCCTTTGTACTTACATGTATGAAAACAATCATAAATATTTCACACAACTCGGGGAGTTTCCACGCGTTATTCTATTAGTGAAGCTAGGATCGTGTTAGCGTGCAATTATAAACTATTATAACTTAATCCAGCGCTGGACTGAAACATAGAGGTAGAGACTGGAAAGGCCGAATTTTATTGCCTATGACCCGCTTTCATTTAGTTTTCTAACACTAGAAAAGAGACTTTTGAAGTAAAACTTCTTTACCCACGCTTGATCTTGGGTATAAGCTGGTGAATGCGAGACGAACGGAAGGTGAAGCTGGTTTCCGTAGATCTCTATTGTTAACATAACAATATTTTTTTTGTTTTTTTTTTTTTTTATGCTAGTCGTTCATCTGATGTTAAGTGACACGGCCGTCCATAACAGAACAGTGTCACTCGGAACTCTAACATGTAAAGTTTCGCATGACTGCTGCAATGCGCACATCATCCTGAGACATCAACACAGTCTGGTAATAAGATTACTCGACTGTGAGATCAGATCATAAGTCTCATTTGCCCAGTAATTTCACTAGCTACATTGCCCTTCAAACCGGAACACAGTAGTGCTTGCACACTACTGCTTGGCGGCAGAATAACTGGCAAAGCGGTGGTACCTACCTCGACGAACTTTGCAGAAAAGTCCTACCACCTAGTAATAATATACTATATATGTATAATACCACCTAGCAGTAATATAAAAAAAAATACTATTATGTTGGTATATAGGGTGACAAGATGGCGACATCAACATCAACAGGAAACGCAAAATTATATCGGCCGATAGATGGAGCTAAACTAAAAAATGTTTACTTCAGTCGTGTGGTTTAAAGCACACTCGTTTCTTTTTTGTATATTAGTATTTTAAGTAAGGATTTGATCTAGTACTTGTCATATCCAGTCTAGCTATTAACTAAGGCAACTAAACGCGTGATCTCGTGTATAATTCAGTTACGTCGCCGACTAGCGCGGTGTTAAACTTGTGCCCTCGACTAAATATACTCCATCTATTTACATATATATAAGTGTTAATATTGCTAAGCAGGTTTGGTATTTTGGTTAAATAATCAACAATAATAAAAATCCCAAAATATTGCAAATGGAATTAAGGCAAATGGAATTAAGCAGATAATCCTACAAAAACCAGAACATTTACCAGAATTTTTCTTCAAATTTTGTCTAAGTTGGTACCATAGCTTTGACCAGTAATTCTGCCGCCAAGCAGTAGTGTACAAACACTGCCGTGTTCCGGTTTAAAAAACACTACAGCTAGTGAAATTATTTTAATAATAATTATAAATTACTAGGCAATTGATACTTTATGACCTAATCCACAGTCTAGTAATCTTACTGCTAGCCTGTGCTAATGTCTCAGGATGACATGCGAAGTGTAGTGTCACGCGAAACTCTATACTTATAGTTCCAAATGATACTGCAACTGATATGAGCAGCCGCGTCGCTTAACATCAGGCGAAAGACTTGCTCGTCATGTCATTCAGTAACATTAAAAAAGAACTTTGATGTTCATCTAATATCTCTCAAGACGTGGTTAAGACCTTTTTATCTCAGGAACGCATACGATTATGACATCAGGATATAACTTTTGGAAATATACATTTCAAATCAGTGATGTGATTACAGACCTTTGATTGCAATGCAACAGAAGAATTTCATTCCTAATTCCTCACTAACTATGCACATAAACTGCTCATTGAAACGGTCAAATCATACAATTTCTTTTTTTTGTTTGTTGCAATCAAGTTACATAGCCAACCCATGCTCGCTCTCTTCGTTCCACCAACACCCTTCAATTACAAATGCCAGTTCATGCTTCAGCAGTGTATGACCACTCCTACACTGTACAAGCTGTCCGTTTATGGAATGCGCTACCCATAAATATTCGTCACGCTAAGGTTATCGCCATCTTTAAAGACATGGTGAGGAAACATTTCCTATCGGAACAGTCCTAGTTTTTGCTTAGAATTTGTCAATGATCTATCAATTTAATTTTATTTATGCACTGAGAAAAATAACTTTCATGATTACGAACAATTAATAAGGAATTTCGGGACTTTTATCAGTATTCCCAACAAAAAAGGACCAAGAGTTCTTACTAATATTTTGTGCGTAAATCATAAAAAAATATCATGAACAGACGTCACCAATAAACATCAGAACACAGCACGATATTACAAAGTGCTGTATACTAGTGTTTTATCGTTACACGTCATGACAAATTATCATGAAGATCTCGCTGATAGATACATGTATCTATTATATATGTATATATTATATACTATTTTTATATATTATATGTATATATTTATATACATGTAATATATGTATTATAAGTTTAGTGTTGATTGTTTTTTATATTTGAGGTGATTATACCTAATTATTGTTTTTTATAGTACGTAAGTTGTAATAACACCGACCGCAATTTTATTCCTTTAATTCCTGTCCATCCTAAGGTAGCCTGGAAGAAATCGCTTAATGTGATAAGGCCGCCCTTTGTTCTACCATTTTTTGTAAGTTTTTTTTAACGTGCGTTTTTATGTGTAAGTTGGTGTTCAATAAAGTATTATTGTATTGTATTGTATTGTACATAATTGCCTAGATGATTGTAACAGTTTTTTGAAACATGAAACCAATTAATACATATTGAGGCTTGTACTATTGTACTTGTATTGTTGTTTCAGTAGGTACAATTTAAGTTTACTAGTTACTTAATTATCGATCACAATCATAGATGGGTTATGAAAGCACAATATAGCAGCCTGTGTTTTAACCGACTTCTAAAAGAAGGATGTTCTCAATTCGCCTGTATTTTTTGTTTGTTAGAACAGAACTTTCGACTGGGTGAACCGATTTTGATGATTTTTATATGAAAACTGGTGCCTTCCCTGGTTTAATTTGTTCCAGTACTGACAATTACATCCATGAAAAAACCATATGAAGCTGACGTTGGTTTTTTACGCTTTGCCTTTGTTATAATAGGTCTTTACTATGAAATTGCCGTATTGCCGACTATTACTTTTTCCAAAATTTGGACAACTTTTTAGCGGGAAAAATATTCAATTCCCGAGAGGCATTACAAAACGCCTTTGAAGAGTTTGTTGTCTCCCGTCCTGCTGATTTTTTCAAGAAGGGCGTCCATAAACTGCCACAGCGTTGGCAAAGATGGATTGATTGCAGGGGTGATTACTCTGAATAAAAGAAATAAATAAGTTCGAAAAAAAAAATACTTTAACTTTTTTCAAACAAAACGGCAATTTCATAGGTAAAGTATTATTGTTTTTTTTTTTTTGTTACAATACCGTGGCTAAATTCTTTTTTTCTGGCTGATGTCGGTGAATTAAACTTCCGCAAGATTTAAATCCAGCTGATGATCTTCGCGGATATACATTTAGTAAACAGAATTACAGTAATATCGACCGGAAACGCCTCCCCAAGGGATAGACGAAATAAACGAGTGCAAATGATGTGATCGGGATATAAACACAATTTCCCGGCCGTGGTGAATTGGCGGCACGCTGGCTTTCCCACAGGTCTTTGTTTTGAGAAACATCATGTGTTTCCAGTTACTAAAATACCTGGGAAATAAGAAATTTCACCCGATTTCAAAATAGGTTTCATTCACGCGGTGAAATGTTCTAATTTTCCGCTCTACTTTTTTTTTCTTTCATAAGCCAATACCTTCTCTTATTATTATAATTTACTAATAAAACGCACAGATTAAACTTTTTTATTAATAGAAAAATATCTAGAGAATAAGACTGGTTTTCACCCGATTTCAAAATAGGTGAACCCACGTGATAAAAATTTCAAATTTTTTTTTTACTTCAAACTTGTCTAGCATTTGACCACGCTCTCACCTGATGGGAAGTGACAATGTGATCGAAGGTGTAGGTATGCCAAGTAAATACCTATTCACTCTTCTCTTAAACACGCCCTGGTCATATTTCGCATAAACACAGACGCTGGCAGGGGATTCCATTCCTTAGCCATTCTAATTAAAAATTTTCCGCTCAACTGCTTTTTTCCTTCATAAGGACCTTTTCTTATTCCTATTGTTAGTGTAACCTGTGCGTATTATGTTATTGATAATACAAAAGTTAAATGACAAGCGGGAAGAGAAAAGAAGCGGGCTTCTTTACTTAGCCGAAAACAAAACATTGGAGGGCTCATCGTAAATACCCTAAAATTATTAAACTTCTTTCATCTATTAGAGAGCCTATAATCAATATTTAATTTTAAAAGGATTTCAATACAAAACCTAATCATAACGTACCATTGTCAAATAATAATTTGATTAAAATTTGACGGCTTCATCCTGTTTATAAAAAAAAAATGCCGGAAACAACTGAACGTAAGGGTAATTCAATTATTGGCTATAATAATACGCCACTATTATAACGAGACCCTTTAAAGATGAAAGTATTTGGTATCATATTCGAAAGCCGTAGGTCAAGTAATACTGGTTCCAAAACAAAGAAGCAAGGAATAAAGAGCGAGTTAATGGTGGGTTCCTTACATATCATGTCGGTATGGATTACGCAAATTGCCGGCGGAACTCTAAACTTGATATTTCCGTTTGTTTTTTAATATTTTTTTATGATATTGCACAACTTAACCTTGCTTACAATGATAGAAAATTTGTTTCGATATTTTGGTCTTAGCATAGGAATCGACCAACCGATCAAGTCAAGAGTGTACAGGTATCTTCTTCCACCTTAGACTACGTCTGGCAAGGCAGAGGTCAGATGTTTTACTACCTATAACAAAAAAAACGAGTGTGCTTTAGATCACACGATCGAAGTAAAACTTCTTTAGTTTATCTCCATCTATCGGCCGGTATAACTTTGTGTGCTTTGTTTAATTTTAATGTCGCCATTTTGTATCATCAATGGTCATTTTGCCGGACGTACCAACATTAATACCAATTTTTAACTTTGTTATGTTGACAATGGAGATCTACGTCAACCAACAACTTTCAATTCCTGTTCGCCTCGCCAGCTTACTCCCGAAGTCAAACATGAGTAAAGAGGTTTTACTTCTGTATCTTTTTGAGTGCGGTAATTTTGTTGATTTCCAAAAATGTAATTGTATACTGTTGGCCTAACTGTCGGCTTATTCCCAAAGTACTCCATTCTTTTGTTTATGAAAGATAAGAATCTCATACATTAGTTCCCATAATACTCCACAGAATTATTATTATAAATAATTTATTTTAAAATACAATTTTTCTGTTTCATTTTACTCCACGGCCATCTGGACCATTGTCAAAGTACTCGGATATCTAATTCTCAAACTGCTCCATCGAATACAATATAGAAATTACATTTTAATAAAAAAGGTTTCATTTTGCTCCATGAAATATTGAGGGGTACAGTCAGTCGCGTAAGTAATAGCTCTGTAATTGAAATTATGCTGAATAACAAAAATATAAGTTAATTCCATCCATCTTACATTTACATAGAAGAAACATGCACAGCTGCAGTTCTTAGAATTTTCGGCAATATTGTAAAAGACGTATATATTAATTAAGCAACGGCTAATCTCAAGAGCAAAACAGTGAAAAAAAATCAAAAGAAAATCAGCACGTGGCTAAATGTGGTGCTTTAGCTCATCTTCCAATTGAATTCGTTGAAGATGGTTGGTTGGTAATAATGGAAGAATCCCCTACAAGTGAACCTGTCACTGAATTCAATAACTATTTTGTTTTCACCTGGCTCGAGAGTAAGTCTTTACCGATACATTTATGGAATTGCGAAGGAGAACGTCACAGAACTAATAACATGGTAGAATCGTGGCACAAACGATTAAACAACATTTACGGCAAAAAAACCACGGCTGCTGCAGTTTTTACAAATCATCAAAGATGAAGGGCTTCATTTTGAACGTTACCGTTGCACTCCCACCGTAAACAGAAGCCGACAGTCTATAAATAATACGAACTTACTGCATCAAACTCCTTGTCGTAAAAATATATATAAGAGAAACGTTTATAATATGTGCATATCAATATATAATTATAAAATAAATGTATACCTAATGACATAAAAATTTTAAAGCGCAAACTATTAAATAAAATTTTGTATGACTGGTTGTTACAACACGCATTTTATAGTGTTAAGGAATTCCAAATATACTGTTTGCCGTAATGTTATTTAATCATTTGTGTCCCGATTCTACCATGTTAGTAGTTCTGTGACGTTCTCCTTCGCATCCTCCTTTTTAAGGTTTCATTTTTAATTATCTCGTTGATTTTGGCATGTTATAAATACTTATTTTTAATTATTAGTATAAATATATCTAATAATAAAAAATATTGCTAATCAAGTACTCTGTATTTTATTTAAACTTCTCTTCATAGTTAACACACAGCTTTATTACAAGTAATACCTAGAATTTTTGCACCTGACTGTACGGCACCTTTTTGGAGTAAAATGAAACATAAGAACAATGATTATAAATTCAATAAAAATTGCGTGGAGTTGTTTGAGAATGAATGTATGGCTTATTCAATTTCACGAAACCGGTTACGTGAAGTACTTTGAAAATGCCGTGGAGCAGTTTGAAACCAAAATTATTATTCTTTATTTTGATGTTTTTTTCGTGGAGTATTTTGAAACTATTTCTTGGAGTATTTTGAGAATAACCCTAACTGTCTACGCACTGCTCTACCAGTTAAATCTACAAATGAGTGTTTTAAGATAGATACACTATGATATATAATATAGATATAATATATAATAAAATATTATATAATATAGATATACTATCACACTATACTACAATAAAATGTTCATTCAGATAGATACACTATGCTTCCGGCTGAAACTTAAAAATCATCATCATCATCCAATAAAAAAATGACTTATTCCCAAAGAGCATCAGGTTTTAGACAACCAATGAAAATAAACTACTCACAAAATATGATATAGAACTATTTATTCTAAATAACATAACAAATCGAGCTAATTATCACCTAGATAAGCAATATTTACCAGAAAAATATTGAGTAACTTCCCCATTCTCTACCTTAATCGAACATCCCAAATATAATGATGATCCGTGACCGATCCGAGTAATATTCTGTATTATATAGGATTATGGTCACCCTACTTCACGCGTATGCATCTGTGTTAGGGCCAAAGCTATTAGAGTATTAGACGAGCAGTTAATGTTTTTACAAAATGTTCTAAGAACAAAAATTCCCAAGTCAGTAAAATTTACGTTACAAAAAATCTATGATCATGTAAAAAAAAACTTAGTTCTCATGCAGTTGGAAATTGCATTATAGCTAGGTTTTCTATTCTCAAACTCTAGCTCAAAGAAACTCAAATAATAATTTATGAATTATTATTATATGAAATAATCAATTATTATGAATATTAATAATTCAAAAACCAGAAAACTTCATTTGTTCTAAGCATAAAAATTCAAAGAGCTAAACGTCAAATATAGGTTGTCAAATGTAGGTGGCTTATTATATAAAATAAGTCATTTCCCACTTTTTTTAAATCAGTAGGAATATAATAGCCGCGAAGACCTATAGACAGTCCAAATGCTCCAGCCCACTACCAGTAGGTAGCGTACCCAACATGCTGGCAACATTGCCCCGTTGAATTGCAATGCTGATTTGAGCCGTTTGGTGTTGATACCCTAGGTCCGTGAAGTTCATCGCATTTACTAGGTGGTAGGACTTTTCTGCAAAGTTCGTCTAGGTAGGTACCACCGCTTTGCCAGTTATTCTGCCGCCAAGCAGTAGTGCGCAAGCACTACTGTGTTCCGGTTTGAAGGGCACTGTAGCTAATGAAATTGCTGGGCAAATGAGATTTCATGACCTGGTCTCACAGTCTAGTAATCTTGTTACTAGATTGTGTTGATGTCTCAGGATGATGTGCGCAGTGCAGTGTCACGTGAAACTCTATACTTTAGAGTTCCAAGTGACACTGCAACTGATATGGGCAGCCGTGTCGCTTAACATCAGGCGAACGGTTAGCTCGTCGCGTCATCCCTTAACATAAAAAAAATAATCTAAAATTAATCATGGCACCTGGTCAACGCGAGATTTGAACAAAATGCTGACACTTAGCCATTATACAGGCAATATACCACTTAAAAAGTCTATTAATTCTACTCAAGATCCGAGCCACTTCATTACACGAACTAATATCACCATTAAGCTAACGAGAACAATGACGGAACAAAAATTGCTAGGTTCGTTTACAGTTCCCTAATAGCTCTCCCGTAGCCCTTTCTTACTCGCACAAAGTCTGTAAGAGTCGGTAACGGGTGCAGTATAAATAATAGTTTGTTAATGGTAATGGAACGGTAATTATTGTTACGTACGAAATTACCGGTTTTGTTACCAACTTGTTACTGAAGTAGGTAATTACTGAGGGCTTACACCGGTTAGGAAATTTTTGCTTGTTGTGTTGAAAAGGCTAGCGGAAAAGAAAAAGCTTAAGGTGTACTTCCTAATATTTTTAATTTAATGACTTTGCTTAGTTAAGATTTATGATAGAATTAAAGTATCTTTTTTTGCATCAATCGACCAGATTTATAAATTAACGAGCTTCTGCCCGCAGCTTCGCCCTCGGCGTGGCCATTACCCCTTTCACCCTTTTAAGGGTGGTATTTCGAAAAATCCTTTCTTAGCGGATGCCTACGTCATAATCTGCCTGCATGCCAAATTTTGGCCCGATCTGTCCAGTGGTTTGGGCTGTGCGTTGATAGATCACTATGTCAGTCAGTCAATCAGTCACCTTTGAGTTATATATATTTAGATCAATGAAATGACGTACTTACTAACTAATTACTATTACGAGTACTTACAAATCGTTTATCTGATGTTAAACATTATGGCCACCCATAACAATTGGATTACTAACTAACTAACAATTGTTCTGACTGTTTGTTCTGTGTGTTTTGTTTAGTGTTAATGTGGCCACCTTGACATTGTAAATTGTGTTTCCACTGGACATACCAACATAATAATGCAAATTTTCAACTTTGTCATGTTGGCAATGGATGGACGTTCACTAGATTACTCCCCAAGTAAAGCGTGCGTGAAGAATTTTTACTTAAAAAGTACGAGTACATTAAAACTAACTAGTCTACTCTAGTCTAACTTGTATAATACCTACACTATTCCTACACTAACCAAACAATATCATGCCTCTAAACAAATACTAAAACTCATTTCTACCACCCTTTTACAGCTCCAAAAAAACTTTCACAGCTTCCACAGACAAAAATAACCTATGACACATTGTGTGTAAGGTTGAAGTTACAATGGTGTGTTAGTTTAGGGGTGCTATAGAGTATAAAAAGCTTTATTAGCACATTTCGTAGGAACTCGAGCGTGTCGGTGATAAGTGACAACCTATTGAGATGGTTAGGGTGGCTATACTGTCTGTTTATTTTTATGTATATAGAAGAAATGTAGGAAACGCATTTTCTTGGTATTTTTGCATTTTGTATCTTTGGTTTTGTGCCTTAATCCACGGTTCGGTAACGCTCATAGATTCTCATAGAGAGATAAATGTTTTTCTATCTTTCTTCTTTCTTTTTCATAGCGAAGCTGGACTAGCCTTTCTTAAGCAAATCGGTAAAATTAAGCAACGTTTGCTGCTGTTACTACTTAGATGGGTGACCACCATTAAAAGTGGTGGGTATTTAGCGAAACCGGCTGTTACCACAATTATAATCGTCAAGGTTAGGAGCCTTGAAGTGGTCCAAAAATGTTTAAAACCAGACTATCACTTGCCTAAACGAAAAGATATGACAGAGTGAGTGGAGTGAATCAGATAACTTATATAGCCTCTGTGTTGTGGTGATTGAGCAAACAGCCTCTGTGGTGTGATGGTTGAGCAGGTCAGCTCAAAACCTGGAGGCGGCAAGTTCAATTCCCGCACCCCGTATTTGAGCAAAGAAAATAAAAGCGAAAATACTTGTTTTGAACTGTTTGTCTGGGTGTTGTAGGACCATGCTTCTCACAGAATCTGGGTCTGGGTCTTCCTTAAAAATAAACTAGATGGCGTTATATACCCTTAAAACACGCATGCGCTTGTCGCACTTTAAACAATATAGTCGACGATAATGAAATATAAATAATGTGAACAAACGAAATTAATTGTATTTAATTGGCCCTTTGGTTGGTCAGTAGCCTTCTGAACCGCAGGTGTGGGTTTGATTCCCACTCAGGACAAACATTTGTGTAATGAACATCGATGTTTGTTCTGAGTCTGGGTGTTTTATTGTGTTCCATGTTTGTATTTACAAACAAAAAGTATCTAAGTATTGTATCAGTTATCTGGTTCCCATAGTACAAGCTTTGCTTAGTTTGGGGCTAGATGGCGCTGTGTGAAATGTCCACAGATATCTATTTATTTATTTATTCAGTTTCATATTAAAATATCCAAGGTCCAATCTGGAGAATTATACCCTAACATACAACGCCATGGTTACTTTACTCACATCGCCCAACGCAGCGAATTCGATTACCATCGCTCTCTCATTGTTGTCTATTTGTCACTAATGCTCCCTAAACGCTTTCAAGACCAAACAAAACAGACCTCGTCCCCTTCACTATTTAAGCCCCTACACGGCTCTACTTACAATAGCCAATTACCAAATTATGTTGAACTGCTACGCTTTACTACTCCAACTCTTACGCAGCTCTAACTAATCTGGCCATTGATAAAACGGCCAACATTTAAAGAACTATTTTGTCACACTGATTGTTTCTTCGACGAGTTTATTTTAAACTGGAGAAGTACTCAATGAAGAAGTGTTTATGTGTGACTGACTTTATAAAGAAGTAATTTGTACAGTTTTGTTATGGGATGAGATGGTAATTGATAAGTTTTTTGTTACTAATGGATTTAGCGAGATGTGAAGAAAGTAAGAGGGTATGTTTAGAAGTATTATAGATAACATCTTTATACCTGCATATACTTTAATTAGATATTGATTGCAGCTGTGCAACTTTGATGCTGTGTAATATAGGGGCTCTGTAATATATATTCAGACATGACGATTTTGTACATAGTTCGGTTTGTGTTCGATTGACCCATAAACAAATAAATAAATAACGCCAAACGATCACATTCGTAGATCCAGGACGATAGCTAGGATTCCCTGTATCCAGGAACTACGAGGACCATGGTCCTACAACACTTAGACATGAATAAGTATTTGCTTTTTTTTCATGTGTTCAACAAATTGTTCTATAACTACAACTAGTACACGGCTAACACTCACTACTCACTCACGAGTTATTCGAGTGTATCTTGTGAGTGTTAGCCGTGTACTAGGTTTTTTTTTGTTTGGTTTTGGCTTCACACTTTTGTGTGTTTAGCCAGTGTCAAGTAATTGATAATATCTTAAGTTAATTAATATCATATAATATAGGCTTCATTAATAAATATAAAAAAATAATCTAACAAAAAGCACGGACCCAGGTGTCTGTGGAAATGCAGTAAAAAAATAATCATATAATGTATCAAGTCAAGTCAAGTCACAGTCCAAGTCATCAAGTTAAGTCATAGTCTAGTCTAGTCAAGTCATACTCCTAGTAAAGTGGTGGCAAGTTTACCAGAAGCTTCTATGGAGCTTTTTGAAACAACACGAAAAGAAACGTTTCACCATCATTATACCACTTTTCCACACTCATGCCTGTAATTCAGCACTTAAAGTATAAAATGCCACCAATTTTATGCACTAACACTGAAAATAACACAAGTTTTGGAAAATAATACAATGCGTTGACGCGATCATTTTCGTTTTCCCACCAAAACTCCCTAACCATAACTACAACTAGTACACACCTCCCGTGTACTAGTTGTAGTTATAAATACTGCTCACGTCAGTTTCTATGATACTTGTTCTAGCGCGGGAATCAGATCCAGTGCCGACGGGTCGACGGCTCAACACCAGACCCAGAGGCCGCCAAAGCTGAGCGTTTACATGAAATCGGTGCACATTGGGATGTTGAAACATGTCGAAACCACCTCGTGTGTGTATAAAACTTTCCCACAGCTGGGACAAGGGCCTTTCACAGGGAGATAGTATATTATAAAACACGCTACATGCGGTTAAATGATATAAAGTCAAAGTCAAAAGATTTATTGCAAATAGGCTATTTTTAGCACTTTTACAAGTCAAAATTATATTAGGTACTTAAATTATTTTACTAAGCATATAGAATTACAAAGTGCTTATTGACAAATATTACATAGCCAGCCCATTACAATATATGAGTTTGAAAAAAAAGTTCTCATTTTCACTACCGGTGCAAGCAATCCGGCACAATGCAGAACAGAAAACTTTGATCCGAAGCTTCAATTACAACTGTAAAGAAGCTACAAGAAACTTTACAGTAATGTATTTTTTTTTCTTCTTTCTACTGTCTTTTACAATGTATATAATTCATTACAGTTGAGATAATGAATATGTTACAAAAGTAACCACCACGTCACACCAGTGCAAGGAAAAAAAATAGAGAACTCTTCTTTTACTTCGATTACATCTGTAAAGAAGAAGCTACAAGAAACTTTACAACATCTCCAATCGTGATTCTTGGATATGCTGGTTAACTCATGTTTTTCTTGACCATTGTAAGAGCGAATGCATAACTTGAAACGTCATGGTGGAGGGCTGACCAGGATTTGAACCTGGTTTTTTATGTTAAAGAATGACGCTACAAACTAACCGTTCGCTGATATTAAGCACAGTTGCAGTGTCACTTACAAAGTTTCGCGTGACACTGTACTGCGCACGTCATTACTGTGAGATCAGGTCATAAAGACTCATGTGCCCAGTAATTTGCTACAGTGCCCTTCAAACCAGAACACAGCAGTGCTTACGCACTACTGCTGGGCAGCAGAATAACTGTCAAAGCGGTGATACCTACCTAGATGAACTTTGCAGATAAGTCCTACCACCTAGTGGGTGAATCTGTTTGAAAATTACACGGGTTTATATACCGCAGAGTTACATTCGCTCACATTTATGCTCTTACTTTTCTCTCTCTCTTGTTTATGTAAACTTGTTTGTAATAATTGAAGGGATGAGAACAAAAACGTTTTTTTTTTACAGAATGACTCATGGGTATCGTTGGATTCAGCGTGAAATGACCTACAACAATACATTCTCAAAATACCGAAATGAGGCTTAAATCTCGAGATTGTCAGTCTAAAAACGTCAGTCTATTTTTTTTATATTAGTCAATGTTGTGACGAGCAAGTCGTTCACCTGACGTTAAGCGACACGGCTGCCCATAACAGAACAGTGTCACTCGGAACTCCAAAATATAAAGTTTCGCGTGACACTGCACTGCGCACATCATCCTGAGACATCAGCACAGTCTGGTAATAATATTACTCGACTGTGAGATTAGATCATAAAGTCTCATTTGCCCAGTAATTTTACTAGCTACAGTGCCCTTCAAACCGGAACACAGTAGTGCTTGCACACTACTGCTTGGCGGCGGAATAACTGGCAAAGCGGTGGTACCTACCTAGACGAACTTTGCAGAAAAGTCCTACCACCTTGTACGAATTAGTACTATATTTTGTATTTTAAAATAGAATTAATACATTTCAAGCAACTGAAACTTACATAAACCTTTTCTATTACCTTATAAGCACTCTACATTAAAATAACGCCGTTGAAGTTTAAAGTAAATTTTCTCGAAACTATCAATTTGACAGTTAAACCCTTTTTGTTTTCACCCCTTCAATTACGATATGGATAAAGATACAAATTTCTCATCACAATCTATTACTAATTTGTCACAAAACCTTCCAGCTCTTTCTCGATTAAACTTTACCTAAGTAAGCCTTAAATCGATTAACCGTAAAATCGATTAACGTCCTAATCGAATTGCCCGTAGATCCGTAGATATACCGTGTATGGACGCGACAGGGCGGATGTCTGCTCCGGGAGCCGGTAATTCGTTTAAAACTAGCGCCAGTCGCAACACCTACAGTAATGCCATGACTGTACTCAGATAGATTAGGTGTTCTGGTTTTACGAGTAGGTGTTTGGTAGACCAGTCCTTGATCATAACCATTACATTATAGTGTTACATCCTAGACCGCATCGTCATCAGGTGCGATAGTGGTCAAACGCGAGCCTATCAAACAATGAAAAAAAAAATGTATTAGTAAAAAATTTACAATTCGAAAAAAATATATAAAGAATTTAAAAAGTGTAAATAATAATGTGTCTGGGTGTTGTGGGACCATGGTCCTCGTAGTTCCTCTCAGACACAGGGAATCCTAGTTAGGTTCCAAGATCTATGTATGTGATCGTTGGGCGTTATTAGTATTATTAATTACTAGCGCCCCGTGGTTTCACCCGCGGATAAAAGTATTTTAAATACCTATTAGCTCATCCGAGAATTTCACTTTTCCGGGATAAAATGTAGCTTATATGTTAATCCAGTGTTTAAGCTGTCTTGGTACCGAATTTCATCCAAATCCAATTAGCCGTTTGAGCGTGAAGGAGTAACAAACACATACAAACTTTCGCCTTTATAATATTACTGTGATGAATAACAATGTCAATGTAGTCATTAAAAGTTATATTTCATAGGAAATACTATACGATTATAATAAACTATTGCTGTTAACTTGTCTAAACTCTTACTGGATTAAAGACCTTTTTGCAATTAATGTTAGCCTAGTATTCTGTTATCAAAGCCTACCCCATCACTACCTATCTTTATTTTTTTCTTTTTTTTCTTGGCCGTTCTTGTTGTACACTTCTCGAAGTCTTGGCTGAAAGACTTTCTCCTAGTTAGTACAGTTAGTACTAGGAGAAAGTCTTTCAGCCAAAACTTCGAGCAGTCTACAACAAGAACGGCAAAAAAAAAAGAAAAAATAAAGAAAGGTAGTGATGGGGTAGGCTTTGGTAACGATATAGTAGTCTATATCGTCATATTTTGGGCATTAGTTTAAATGCTCTTTTTTTCCACAAAATTTGATCGGATCTAATCGGGTATCCGCGCTCTTTTAAGAATGTATGTATCAAGTATATTATGATTATGACTTACAAAAACAGTTTCGTTATTCTTGGTGCTATTATAAAGCGCTGATTTTATTGATCTGTCTTCAGATGTAATATATAGAGCTTGTCAGATTAGTCAACCGTGTATTGCAAATACAAAAATACGATAACTACACCTACAATGCAGTCACCAAAATCTTTATTACTATAGCATTAAATACCACAATTCTGCAATCGAAATCGTTTACACAGCAATTAAGAAGAAACCAATAATTGGAGATCTTTCAAATCGTTTAAGTTACAAGAAAGAAGTTTGGTTAAAGAGGGTTGTTGGGGGTTTTTTTAGACTGGTCGTCGAAAAATAAGGCTGACATATGTTCGAATAGTAAAGCCAAAGGGGATTGAGTGGCATAAGCCCTTGGGTTCATTATTGGCCCTTTACCCTTTTCCCGGAGGGCTCTTCAGCCGATGTTTGCCAAGTGTACGCGTTTCACTTCATATTGAGAGAAGTTTGATTTAGTAAACTTAAATATTCACTAGTAAGTCAATTTGCAATTTGATTGTAATTAGTTAATGTCATCTAAAACATGTTAAAACTCATTATACATTCCATAGAATTATAGAGAGTTTTACTAAAACAAATGATTTAATTTCCGTTATTGCCTCTACAGACTAAAATATCACAGATCATCAGATACATGTATTACACAGACAAAAATTGGCACTTATTACGCACAACGAATCACCGTTCAGCAGTAGACGTATTTCGGCTGATAATGACAAAACACTGCACCCCAACACTTATTAAACTAATTTGCAACTGAAATCCAAGTGCCGTGAATCATTAAATGATGAATGCATGTGTTACATAGACAGAAATCAAAAGATTGGCCTATATTTGGTACAACGAATCACCATTCTAATGATGAAATGCTCCTATAGTCATACCATCGCATATTAAACTTATTTGCAGCTTAAATTCCCTCAGAGAGCTTAAGTACCCTCCTTTCTGGATACCAAATATGGCCATCGTAAGCAACTGACCTGCACTCTGACTTCAGGCAGGTTGACCTTCATCGCCAGTTCTTCCCTGGAGTACACGTCAGGGTAGTGGCTTTTCTCGAAAGCTCGCTCCAGCTCGTGGAGTTGGTATGTGGTGAAGGTTGTACGGTTACGCCTGGAATTAGATACATCATTGCTTTAAGTTGAAGTGGCAATGGGTAGAACACATCGCTCGCAGAATTAACAACCGATGATAGACATTCTTAGTAAACTAAACTAATTTTTGTAATTTTCCCACGAGGTGTAGTTTTTAGTTATCAAATGGGCATGCGTTTGACAACAACTCACCTGATGGTAAGTGACGAAGTTGTCTAAGGTGGAGCACGCTTGCCCATGAGATGCCCATTCCCTCTTGACTTAAAAAGACCCAAGTTATACTTAGGACGAAATACTGTTGCTGGAAGAGCATTCCATTCCTTGGCCGTTCGGACTATAAATGACCCAGCAAAACGCTTAGTGCGGACTAAACAAAAGTTCAAGCTTGCAGGATTATGGATGGTTTTTGTTTATTGACTATTGGTGATTTGAAAGGAATGCCTCATTTCTTACCGTGGGTTCTGTAAGTGCCTGCTAAGGGAATATCCAAAGAATGCTTATTATATAGCACATAAGCTGCTTATATAGCAGCATTTTTATTGGTACAAGCCTGCCAAGTTTAGTGTGGGAACACCACTATGATAAACGGTCAAAGTGGCGTTTTATAAGAGAGGCTGAACAACTTCAGCACTCGGATATAAAGTGTTCATAATCTACCACGTGAAGTGCAAGCCAAGTGAAGGCTGGTCGAACTTTTTGTGATTTGTAAGCATGCTGGTTTGATCTAAACATATTCCCTGACCATTGTAAGTGTCACTTTACCTATGTTTTTTCTTATTATCCGCTGCAGAGCCAGGTCGTGGCGTTTCATCATCACTGCCAGGGGGCGATTTGTCATCGGGGGGTGTTCGTTGACTGTAGCCATCATTACTATTGCACGAGCCTTCCCCTGGAATAGATAATAGTTTCGGATTACTTGGGACAGAGTAACGTAACAAGAGTACTTGGGTTACTAAAATAGAGAATTGATCATTTTTGTATTTTTTTTTTTTTGTAAAAAATAACGACCTACAATTATATACATTGATCCTGGCCCTAACTAGGATTCCCTGTTTTTAGGGACCCAGGAACTACGAGGACCATGGTCTTACGACACCCAGAGTCAGAACAAATATTTGCCCTTTTTTTCGGTGCATAAATACTTGTCAGTTGCGATAATCGAACCCGCCACCTCCGGTTATGGGCCGAGCTGCTCAACCACTACATCACAGAAGCTGTCATATCTTATAGAAAAATCTTCCAGAATATAATAATAATAAAGGCAAGTTTAAAAAATATCCTAGGAATTAGATACCCATATAAAATGATCCACTTTAGACATGAGTTTGTAAATTGTATTATATTGTAGAGTAAAAGGGTGGAAAGGAAGGTATTTACATTCTCATATTCATATTCACATTCAAATACCAAGAAATCTTATAATTACGCAGTTACAGGCTTTAGCAATAAATCAAAACAATTTGTGTTATGTTTAGTAATTGCTTTGTATGCAATGCGAGTAATATAATGTAATTTTGATCTAATCTGTTCACTTTTACTTTGTGGTTCGGAAAGAGAAATATAATAGAAAAACAAATGTTTATGATATATGTAGGTATATTATTATAAATATTTTCTATAATATAATCATAGAAAATGGCTGGAATACTGTGATTTTTCCCTTTGTTTTTTTTTATTTTATTATTTGATTATAATATAACAATCACATCACACTTCACACTAATATTATAAAGGCGAAAGTTTGTATGTGTGTTTGTGTGTATATGTGTATATTTGTTACTTCTTCACGTTCAAATGGCTGAATGGATTTGGATGAAATTCGGTACCAAGATAGCTTATACACTGGATTAACATATAGGCTACATTTTATCCCGGAAAAGTGAAATATTCCCATGGGATGAGCAAATAATTAAAATACTTATTATTCGCGGGTGAAACCGGGCACAACTAGTTGCTACTAAATTCACAACCTAATTTAAAAGTAATACTATATACTAGCCGAGGAGCACATCGCGTTTTTTTTAAGTTTTTCAGAGATTATCAATGAGACGCGTGACCATAAAGCTGGCACTTATTTGGCACGACGAATTGGCATTGCATTTCAACGGGGCAATGCTGCCAGCATGTTGGGTACGCTACCTTCATGTAGTATGCTCCAGCATTTGGACTGTCTATAGGTCATCGCGGCTAGATTTTTACTAAAATCATAATACATAAATAAATAAATGCGTAATAAAGCGTCATCTAGCCCCAAACTAAGCAAAGCTTGTATACTATGGGAACCAGATAACTGATACAATACTTAGATACTTTTTGTTTGTAAATACATACATAGAATACAATATAACACCCAAGACACAGAACAAACATCGATGTTCATCACACAAATGTTTGTCCTGGGTGGGAATCGAACCCACGACCTGCAGTTCAGAAGGCAGAGGTACTACCAACTGAGCTATCGGGCCAGTCATGACATTAAACTATGTACTACAATATATTTATTTATTTTATATCTCTTGCACATATTGGCTTCTTACATTGGGAACCTTACCACGCGATGGTGGACTCACCACCGCATGGTAAGGTAAAGTGTCTAACTAGAGCATATTTATTTTATAAATAATGTGTTATTAGTTGTAATTGTAACTTTTTATGTATTGTATCCTTAATTTTGTGATGTCTACAATAATGCCAACTACAAAAAAAAACCGCTTTTCCCGTAAACACTGCAACCAAACGTTATTATATTTAACAGACACAAAAATTCAGCATTCATAATACTTAAACAAACATTAGTAAGTACTGCATATCGTTACTGCAATCGTAATTTAACACTAGACAATAAATATTGTTTAATTTGTATCATTCATCATCTCGTATCTCCTGCATCGGCGAACCACACCGGAGGTAGATTTCGAGGACTATTACCAACACGAAGCACTGTTTTGTTGAATCAAATAGTGTATTTGAAGGCAGCAACGTGCAGTTGAAAACTCTATGTGCAGCGGGCAGTACCGTAATTTTCCCCATGATAGCATTTAATTTTTTTACAGTGGCAACACCGGTAGCTGTCGTCGCTCCCCCACCCACCTATAAAAAGGGAGCGCTTGGTGTATTACGGATCATTCTTGCTCCGGACACGGCATGGTGCGCATGCTGAAGGCCTATAGTTTTATAGTTTGCCCGCCATGCCTAACCCCCGAGCATATATATTTAACAATTTATTTTTATTATTAATTTATTTACCAAATCGTATATATACTTACGTTTTATTGTTAAAATGTTATTTTAATGTAATACATTAATAAAATAATTTGCAACTTTTTTGACGATTGTATTGCAGATACCTACTGTTATTATATTGTCTTTTTTTTAAATTATTTTACAGTAAACAATGGTATGACTGACTTATCTAAGTACATGTAATATGTCTAAAGATAAATAAATAATTGAACTGAATTAAAAATTTTTTTTTTCTTCTTTTTAGTTATTGCTACTAAACTTAGATATGAATTCAAAATTTCAGCTCAATCGGAAATCAGGCAGTAGGTCAAAATTGACTACTAAAACTTTATTACATACTAGCTGTTGCGCCCGCGGCGTCGCCCTCATGGTGTTCGATAATTGTCTCATGGAATTATCGGGATAAAAGTATCCTATGTCATAATCTATCTGTGTTTCAAATTTCATCCAAATTCATTCAGTAGTTTTGCGTGAAAGAGTAACAAACATTCATCCATACATCTATACTCACAAACTTTCGCATTTATAATATTAGTAGGATTTAGTTAGTTAGGTTTTCCTCGATTTCCTTGAGATTTCATGATCAGATCCTGACTTGATGATAATGGGACTACCTCGGGAGTATACACTTGCGGGAGTATATACTACAAAATAATTTTTAAACTACATGCTTCAAATATACTAAGTAGAGCTTTTTGACTGACTGTAATGCCTGGAAGAAATCGCTTCGAGCGATCCATAGCTATACATACATATAATTACTCACTTTATAATTCGTTGTATTAATTATAATTTTGTTATTATTTGGTTAATTAAATTTAATTTTATATTAATGGTATGAAAAAAATATTTGAAAATATTTAAAAGAGCTCTATAGAATGAGAGAATTATAGTGTTTGTGTTACTTCAACCCCTAACACTCTTTCTAGAGGGGTTAAAATGGGTAATTGTTTGCGGAAACGGTACATTTATCAGCGCTATTATTTTGTCCGCGCCGACTGATTGATCACCTTACTGGGCGCTAAGTGTTTCTAGTTCGGAAAGAGTTAGAATTATCGTTAGGATGATGAAGCGGTTTTCAAACGAACAAAAAAGTATTTATATAATTTTGGAAATCAAATACATAGTTATTGGAGTTTTGGCGGGAAAGCGAAAAATATCACGTCGCCGCATATTCAAAAAACTTGTGTTATTTTCAGGTTAGTGCATAAAATTGGTGGCATTTTATTCGTTAAGTGCTGGATTACAGGCATGAGTGTGGGAAAGTGGTATAATGATGGTGAAACGTTTCTTTTGGTGTTGTTTCCAAAACTCCATAGAAGCTTCTGGTAAAGTTGCCACCACTTTACTAGCAGAATGACTTGACTAGACTAGACTATGACTTGACTTGATGACTTGGACTGTAACTCGACTTGACTTGACATACATATATATTACTTAACTCGAAAAATTATCAATTATTTGACACTGGCTAAATACACAAAAGTGTAGAGCCATACCAAAACAAAAAAAAATACATTTTGCAGAATGAAATAACACAAATATTTTAATTCTCTCACCTATAAAGCTCACTTGAATATTTTTAAATTTATTTTTCTAGCTACCCGATGTTTTATCCGTGTATAAAAAGTAACCTATGTGTTAATACACTATAGCTATCTATATTTTCATATTTCATCCAAATCCGTCCAGCCGTTTGAGCATGAAAGAGTAACAAACAACATACAAATTCATACAAACTTTTGCGTTTGTTAATATTAGTTGGATCTTTAAAAAAAATTTGGTTTATTTAGTAAGACTATTCAATACCTAAATTACTCAACCATAATACCAACTAAAAGTAATAAAAACGTAAAAATTTATATATAAAAAATATAAAATACCGCCTGTAAATAATAAGGTTTATAGTGATTTTTGTGATATAAATAAAATTATATAAACTAAAACTTAATTTCTATTTTAAAAAAAAATAAACTCAAAGTATAATAAGCTTAAAAATTCATAATAATAAAAAATACATACCTACGCTCCAAATTAGTTTCCAAAACTTTAACGGTCGGTTAAATAAATAAATGAAAAAAAAATTGTTGCCACTACAAACACAAATATTACATAACGAGTTACCTGCCACAGATTATAAAAGTACATAATATTTTTGTCATAGGACAATATAGGGGTAACTTCAGCATGTGCTAACCTTATTAAGTAGTTACTTAATTCGTATCTATGCGTCGAATAAAAAAATCTAAACTTCTCTTAAGTTGCATATTGATCTAATACTTTTCACAGAATCCAACTTCACCCGTCATTTTAATCAACGATTAAGACATCAAACGTTACGGACAGTTTGACAAAATATATTGTACAACCATGACAGAGAAGATTGAACGATCAGAAGTCAAAACAGGCTAACTACTATCACTCTATCCCTTTCACTCTTACACATTTAAATCTTCATTGGAAAGAGATAGCGATGTCGCATTAAGATTACTAAAACAGATTACAAGCACACATACAAAACAAATAAAAACATTATGGGCAACGCATTAAGACGTTTTACACTTATCACGATACGAATCGTATTTTTTTCTTTTCGTAATAATTATTATCGATAATCTGGTAACACTCGCTCAATAATGGATTGTCTCGTTGTTTTTTCCATGTGGCAACCCTAATCATGTGTCAGATTTGCTGTGTTCGGCCGTGTTAAAGCTCTTCGGATTTAATGATTTTACAAAATGGTTCTTTTATTGAATTATTTTTGCTTTCAGGGTTCCGTCTTTAATTAATTGTGTTATGTGTGAGTTTATATACACATATCACTTTGAAACTTGAACAAGTAGGTAAATAGCAAAATTCTAAGCTCTGTAATATGATTTAGATATATAAAATAAATTGTAGCTGTAACTATTTAAAAAAAAAAATCATTTTTTTTTGTTTCAAATTTTGCCTACACCTTAAACTTAAGTTAAACTCTTTTAATTATTAATGGATGAAGTGACGTGCTAACTGCTTGCCTGGCTAAGCAACAAGGCCACCGTGTCACTCGATTGTAAAGTTTAGCGTGACACTGCACTGCGCATGTCATCCTGAGATATCAGCACATTCTAGTAATTTTATTATTAGACTGTGAGATCTGGTCATAAAGTCTCATTTGTCCAGTTGTTTCACTAGCTACAGTGCCCTTCAAACCGAAATACAGTAATGCTTGCACACTACTGCTTGGCAGCAGAATACCTGACAAAGCGTTGGTACCTTCCTAGATGAACCTTTCCTTTACTTACCTAGATGAACTTTGCAGAAAAGTCCTACCACTTTAGTAAATCACTTTCTAGAAAGCGTGATATCTCGGTACAAGTTACGCCACAAGCAAGAGATAGCTTATGTTTCTTATAGCTCAGTATACTGACAGCTAAATGACTTCAACATAATATGTTGATTATAATTACACAGTCCAAACTTAATTGATAGTCGATAACGAATGCATATTATTATTAGAGTTTGCGGCGAACTAATTATGGGAAATGAGTGATAGGTTTTTATAATATTAGCAGGCACTTATTTTGTTACTAAGTATTAGCTATGTCTCGATATTTTAAATGCATCTTTTTTTTTGAACGAGCTAATGCTGTTGGTCTCTACCGATCTTCACAGCGTCACCTTCGCTTAAGGCACCCAGCCGTCAAAAGTGGGAGGCAACTAGCTCAAGGGCACCCCCGGGGTGCGAGCCTCGGCTTGGGCCGTTGCCGGGATAAGAGGATCGAGAAGACTACGTCCACTGGAAGAGTGGACCCTATTGAAAGTCGCGACCGTTCTAGCTAACTTACGAGAGGTACGTCGACCTCGCCGGCGGGGTCGGTGTCTGATTGTGTTCCGCTGGTATTCCATACCGGTGCCGGGCGCGGTACCTGAGCCAGAAGGGCTAGGGTCCGGTGATCCTAGCGCAGCCGATACTACGGCTGCTAGAGGATCATCCGGGTCGCTCAAGACGTGTCTCGGGCGACGACGGGGTGACCGGTTTTAAATGCATCGATAATGCAACTTAATATGAGTAGCCTACAAAGATTTATGCCTGTCTGCACTAAAGTCTATTAAAATAGAACTTAGCTGAGCATTACTTTCCCCCGGGTTCTCGTATACGTTTGTGAAATTTGTGTAAATTTGGCAGATAAAATACTGAACGTTCATTGGTTGCCTGTTGATCATCGGTTGTTTTAACCAATGAGCGTACGGTATTTGATATGTTGACGTCACATGAGTTTGACAGACGTACGAGAAACCGTGTAGGGGATAAGTTTAGTGAAGAAAAAGCTTACTAGTACTAGTACTTAGGAGCTGTCAAACTTAAGTACAGACTTGCATTTAAAATCTCTGTCTCTATTTAAATCCTAAACAGAATTAAGATATTGGAATATATTTTGTTTTTAAAAAACTAACTGCGCCCCGCAGTTTCACCCGCGGATAAAAAGAAGCCTATGTCGAAGCTATCTATATTCCAAAGATTCCTTTTTACCATTTTGGTATGGAACGTCAAAAGTATTTAAATTTTAATTTAGGTTATTAATTTGTATCTTAATATAAACTATCTGTGTTCCCAATTTCATCCAAATCCGTTCAGTAGTTATTGCATAAAAAGCCCGCGGCGTCGCCCGCGTGGTGTTGTATAATTGTCCCACGGGAACATACTATAGGGATAAAAAGTATGTATATATATATATACTTTTTATATATATATATTACTTTATAATAAAAATAAATAAAATAAAAATATATATAATATATTCTATATATTATAAACTATCTGTATTCTAAATTTTATTCAAATCCGTTCAGTAGTTTTTCCGTGAAAGAGTAACAAACGTTCATCCATACATCCATATTCACAAACTTTCGCATTTATAATATCAGTAGGATTTAGGAGTTAATTGTTAATAATTCTTTCTCCCGAGATTACGCTAAGCAGGCGACACTGCAATAAATAATAAATCCTTTTCTTTATCCCAAGCTATTTATCATCAGAGCGGTTTTTGAACATGCTATAATAATACTGTTGGTCTCTACCGAACTTTACAGAGTTCCCATAGTAGCTAGTTGTTGCCAACTAAGCTTTAGGTATACTTTTTCGGATCGGAGTTTTCTGTTCTGCATTGTGCTGGATTGCTAGCACCAGTAGTGAGGAAGAGATCTTTTGTTTTCAAACTTCAATCTATTGGACAATAAGGACTGTGTAATTTTATATGTTTTGTATAATAACTTAATTTTAAGTACCTAATATCATTTTGACTTGAACAAATGCTAAAAATCGCTTATTTGCAATATTATTAAAAAACTCTTAAAAACTTGATAAACCTTATAGCTACTCGCTTACTTCTAAAAGCTTATCTAAATATATTATATAACTCAAAGGTGACTGACTGAATTACTGACATAGTGATCTATCAACGCACAGCCCAAACCACTGGACAGATCGGACTGAAATTTGGCATGCAGGTAGATGTTATGACATAGGCATCCGCTAAGAAATGATTTTTCGAAATTCCACCCTTAAGAGGGTGAAATGGGTGGTTGAATTACTTTCCCATTGGCCACGCCGCGGGCGAATCTGCGGGCAGAAGCTCGTTAAACATAAATGCGTTGCGAATTATAATGTTTTTATATTGCACACAACTGAAGTAATTCACATAACTTAATTCAACCAGAGTTTAGGTACTAAATATTATTGAAGTAAGTCTTTGCGCACACTTGACTTGGGGAGTAAGCTGGTGAGGCGGACGAACGGAAATTGATTCACGTAGATCTCCATTGTCTATATAACAAAGTTAAACAATGGTATACTTTTTTTTTTCTTAATGTTTTGGCTCCACACTTTTGTGTATTTAGTGTCAAGTACTTGATAATTTTTCAAGTTAATGATATTTACGCAAATATGTGTCAAATCACAGTCGAAGTCATCAAGTCAAGTCGTAGTCAAGTCATAGTCTAGTCAAAGTCATACTCCTAGTAAAGTGGTTTTACTACTACTTTTACTAGAAGCTTCTATGGAGTTTTGGAAACAACACGAAAAGAAACGTTTCACCATCATTATACCACTTTCCCACACTCATGCCTGTAATCCAGCACTTAACGAATAAAATGCCACCAATTTTATGCACTAACACTGAAAATAACATAAGTTTTGGAAAATAATACAATGCGGCGACACGATCTTTTTCGTTTTCCCGCCAAAAACTCAATGGTATTCTTATGTTGTAATGTCCGGTAAAATGACAATTTACAATTGCCAAGATGGCGACATTAACATTAAACAAAGCAAATACAATGTTATACCGGCCGATAGATGGAGCTAAACTAAAAAAGTTTGACTTCTATCGTTTCGTCTAAAGCACACTCTTTTTATATTAAAGCCATAAATGTTTCAAGTTATTGAATTAAATACCTAATTCATAAATAGAACGTAATTTCACATAAATTATGGAGAATTAAATAAATCTTAAATTCTAAAACGAGAATTTAACCATTAAAATTCTTCGAATCGCTTTCGGCCGTTCATACTTTCAGTTATAAAATAACGAACGAGGTCAAATAGCAAATAGCGTATAGCTTAAAGTTTGGAGGTCGTTATAATTTGTGTGAAATTCATAATTAGCTAATCGAGTTACTTTCCTTATCGAGTTATGATCGACATTCCGCGGTGGCGTGGTAGGGCCAGAAATGTCGGCCTTTTTACTAATGAAAATTTATTTGTTAGGTATTTATGGATAATTGCCGTAGTTTTCTATGATTATTTTTGTGGCAGAGATTGTTTTTGTGAGATTAATTGGTTAAAGAGTGAGTTTCTACTTATTTTTATACAATATACGTTAATTATGCTTAAATTAATGTTTGGTACGATACGTAAAATAAATATAAATATGGTACAGTAAAATTTCTGTTAAAATCATAATAGGCACATATTATAATTACAAAATTTACTTCTTTGATTTGCTTATAATAATTATTAAGTATTTGTGCACAGAAAAAAAAGCGCAAATACTTGTTCTGGTCCTGAGTGTTGTGGGACCATGGTCATTGTAGGTTCTCGATCTCTAGACACAAGGAATCCGAGTTAGGGTCCAGGATCTATGTGTGTGATCGTTAGGCATTATTTTCATTTCATTAATTTACTTAGCAATTTACAATTTTTTGGTGCATTTTTTAAAATTAATGAAATCCATGTTACACAAACTAACCAATCATCGCACGAGATGAAGTAATCAACCAATCACAAAACAGGACATCGACCACTCGATTCCTCACAATCGATTCGCGCGCGCTATTACTGCTAGTATTCGATTATGAACGATGGCTGACCGCGGCTAAACGATCATTCGATCACCGGTAATAGACATAACGATTCGCTGGTAATCGATTTCATCTTGTATGAGTAACGATTTTTTGAAAACGAGTTTCCAACTGACTACAAAAAACCTCCTTTTTGGAGGTTCTTAAATTGGTAAATTTTATTGTTATTTACTTCAGTACTCCATTTATTTACTGATTTGGAAAAATGTTTTTTATTAGAATCGATATACTTTCAGATTAGTCAATATATATTTTATCAAAATCAGTATATAAATACATGTATGTTTATATATCATATAAGTATTTATTTGTCCCTTTTTTAAAGGATCGTATACTTTTAAGCGTTTCGTTTTTCATACCTTAAAACACGCGATCTAGTTTCCCTTGTGACATTTCACGTCCGCGAGAACATGACAGGAAATCTTAAGCACCGATTGAATATGAATAACGCTTATAAAGTCCTAAATTGATTCTCTTTTGGAAATACTTCACTTTAATAATAATAATAATAAACGCCCAACCATCACATACATAGATCCTGAATCCTAACTAGGATTCGCTCTGTGACCCAGGAACTACGAAGAACATGGTCCCACAACACCCAGACACAGAACAAGTATTGCATTTTTTTCTGTGCACAAATACTTGTTCTGTAACGGGAATCAAACCCGCTGTCTCCAGGTTATGAGCCGACCTGCTCAACCACCACACCACAGAGGTTGTCAGTTACTTAATTCCTTGATGCAACTGTTCCATAAAAGGGAGTCCGCATTGTCCTAGAAAACTGTGTATATATACCAATGCCACTTTGAACAACGGATGTGGCCCGTCAACGCAACGGTAGCCTAATCAACTGATTGTGAAACGTAATGTTTTACAAACCTCTGGCAATCAACGCATTAGCTGTTCCACTGATCGTCCGATCTGTCGATAAATCGGTAGATAAATCAGTAGATCGTGCGTCCGGTTACGAAAGAAATTCACGGTAGTTTCTGTTTGCTGTATAACGTTGGAGTAGAAAAACAAAAGAATTAAGTCCTTTGAAGAGTTTTGGCGGGAAAACGAAAAATATTACGTCGCCGCATTGTATTATTTTCCAAAACTTGTGTTATTTTCAGTGTTAGTGCATAAAGTTGGTGGCATTCTATTCGTTAAGTGCTGGATTACAGGCGTGAGTGTGGGAAAATGGTATAATGATGGCGAAACGTTTCTTTTCGTGTTGTTTCCAAAACTCCATAGAAGCTTCAAGTAAAGTTGCCACCACTCTACTAGGAGTATGACTTTGACTAGACTGATTTGATTATGACTTGTATGTCCGGCTTGCGCCGTCTCAAATAGCAGCTTTTCGCCGCTCAAATTATCCACATTTGCGTATTTAGCGTCAATAGCATCATGTTTCAAACTTTAGGAGTAGAATTAGAATTTTTTTTTATGTTAAGGGATGACGCGACGAGCTAACCGTTCGCCTGATGTTAAGCGACACGGCTGCCCATATCAGTTGCAGTGTCACTCGGAACTCTAGAGTATAGAGTTTCGCGTGACACTGCACTGCGCACGTCATCCTGAGACATCAACACAATCTAGTAACAAGATTACTAGACTGTGAGATCAGGTCATAAAGTCTCATTTGTCCAGTAATTTCACTAGCTACAGTGCCCTTCAAACCGGAACACAGTAGTGCTTGCGCACTACTGCTTGGCGGCAGAATAACTGGAAAAGCGGTGGTACCTACCTAGACGAACTTCGCAAAAAAGTCCTACCACCTAGTAACGGCTATAACCCCCAATCACCACCTCCCTGTGTAGACACGGACTCCCCAGGTTATGTTGTTGTTGTTTGTCAGATCATATTCTGGAGGCGACGAGTCCGATTCCCGCAAATACTTGTTCTGTGTCTGGGTGTTGTGGGACCATGGTCCTCGTAGCTCCCTAGATACAGGGAATCCAATTTAGGTTCCAGGATCAATGTATGTGATCGTTGGGCGTTATTATTATTATTATAAATGTGGGTTAGTGGATGATATGTTCTTGAATTATTTGATTCCTGGTGCCGTTTTCTTTCAAAGTTGTAAGCACACAGCTTTTACGGTACCCACGGGAAGTGATGAGGTAATTCTCACACCGTTGGAAAACGGCACTATATGTATAAATGTGTTTTTATATTTTTTACTAGCTGTGGCCCACGGTCTCGCCCGTGTGGTGAAAATTATCTAAAGTTTATTATTTTTTTCTTTCATAAGAACCTTTTTCTGACAATAATAAACACAAATCAAGTACCGAAAATGTTCTATCCGTTTACGCGTGATACGATGACCAAGGGCTTTCATTTTAACTAGATTCATTTTAATTAGATTTTATACATTTTAATATATATATATTAAAATGAATCTATATATATATAACGTACCGCAGCTTTTGGAAATCGTAACCCATTAGGAGTCAATCAATTATTTCAATTAAACACCTTCTCCCAACAATAAACAGCACAACAAAAAAGAATTAGCGAAAACGTTCAATCCGTTTAAGTGTGATGCAATGACCAAGGGAAATAAAGATTATTCCTACTAATATTATAAATTCAAAAGTTTGTGAGTATGGATGTATGGATGTATGTTTGTTACTCTTTCACGCAAAAACTACTGAACGGATTTGCATGAAATTTAGATCGCAGATAGTTTATAGCCTGAATTAACATATAGAATACTTTTATCCCGATAGTATGTTCCCGTGGGACATTTTTAGAACACCAGGAGAGCGATGCCGCGGGCTTTTTACGCAAAAACTAATGTAATATATGTATAATGTAAAATAATATATATAATGATTTGGATGAAATTTGGATCTCATTTTAAATAAACTACCTAAATTTAAATTAATTTTTAGCGTTCCATACCAAAATGATAAACAGGAATCTTTGGAATATAGATAGTTTATATAGTGGATTAACACACAGGTTACTTTATATCCGCGGGTGAAACGCCACCACCGCAGCTTTTATTCATAACCCATTAGGAGTCAATCAATTATTTCAATTAAACATTGTCTAGTACATTCAATTAAGTGCTAATAGCTACCTACTTTGATTTAGTTTTGAATTAAACAGCAAAAACTAGTTGAGTCATTAAATACCGTTACTTTTATGAAATGTTAAATTAAAGAGATCTTATCTTTTTGTGTCCAAATTTGAGGTTAAGTGTTTGATGCATTGAAAATAAATGATATTGGTTTGAGATTTGGTTAATAGATTTTAGTTTTTAGTTAATCTAACTCTTATCGCGTGAAGGTTGGCTAAGTCGTTTTTAAGCAATTGGCAAGAGTTAATCAACGTTCGCGCCGCTATTGTTTAATTATTTGAAAATGAATTTACATAAAATATTAGTGCTGCCATACAAAAAAAAATAATTAAATTTTGTCTTCGTCTCTTTTAATGTTGCGTGCCCGACAGGGTCCACTATGAACTGTTATTTAAAAAAACTAGCTACACCTGTAATGGAAATGAAATGGAATGGAAATAAAAATTGAAATTGAATTGAAAGGGATCCATTTTCTTTCTTTCTTTCTTGGGGGCCGGGAGCTCATCGCGTTTTCAAAAGTTTATCAGAGCGTCTGGTCGACGCGACGCGTGACCAAAATGCTGGCACTTATTTGGCACAACGAATAAGCATTGCAATTCAACCGGGCAATGTTGCCAGCATGTTGGGTACGCTACCTACTGGTAGTGGGGTGGAGATTTGGATTGTCTATAGGTCATCGCACCAGTATATAGTCCAAATGTTTTTTTTTTGTAGTAGTAGTAGTAGTAGCAGGTAGTTTTTAGTATTAGTTATTAAATCATTGTAGTATTTATAAAATAAAGGCAATTTGGCGTGATGAAAAGAAACTAATATAATAATCTTATTATTTGTTTGTTAGCAGTATCACAAAGTTTAATTTGAATAATTTAATTTTGATTAAATTTTTAAATCACAATTCTTGTTTAATTTTAATGATCATGTATAGGTACTAAATAGATTAGGAACCTATGTTTGCAATATATTAAATCACCGCAAGGAGTCAATTAAATTACAATATTACTCTTTTTCAAATAATGAAATATAGTTTAGTATTATGTTTATATGTTAATTGAATCTTTAATTTAGTGAATAAATTTAATAGTAAGATACTATTTCATTTTATTTTTTGCCATTCAACGTGGCAATGCTGCCACCATATCTGGCACGTTGCCTGCTGGTAGTGGTATGTTTGATTAAGTTCCCTTTTTATTGTTTTATGGAAAAACGGTTTCCAATTAGTTCTTTAAATAATAAATAAATTTTATGTGATAATTTTAAATTTTCCGCTTTGGAGTGGATAAAATAAATTTTGCACATCCGTCGGCCTAAGCCCCGCGCCCGACGGCCGCCGCCGCGCCTACGTGATGCTACGGCTAGGCGGGCGTCGCGGTAGGGCGGGCGGGAGTTTTGCAACGCCTCTATTTATCACGTTTATTATATTTTCTTCCTGAAAAATCATCACGAATATGCATTACGGTATTCATTTCTTAATACTTTAAAATATCAAATCACTAGTACACTTAATTCATTGGTCAATTCTGAAAACAATTTACTCAAAGCGACGACCTAAAAACGAGCTGAAAAGAACAGCAGAAAAATTCGGCACAATTTTTAGCCCTAATATTTCTACTACAATCAAAACCAAACTCCAGTGTAGTTCACTGAAGTTTGGTTTTGATGTTTGTTTGTTTTGTGGAAAATACCCAAATATTTCCACAACCTAACTCCAGTAAATTATGTTTTTGAAGAACACTTAGGTTTTGTACTAGCAAACCTACATTACGGTTAATCAAATCATTTATTGACATAATATACATAATACATAATCGCATTATATCATTATGTAGCATATAATAATTAATAAGATCTATGTGCTGCTTAACAGTTTAGCTTAAATCAAACGGTGCGACAATACCGTATAAAATTATTGCAGCTCGAATAATTTTATCATTTCTTTAGTCCTTTATGATTTATAATTAATATTGGTTACATTTTATTTAAAACTTACACGGTGCGTTGCGTTTCGTTTGAAAAAATCGGTTGTACTCCTATTTAAATACTCAGTACGTTAACTAGCAAAACTACTTAATAGTATATTGTTGAATAAGGGAGCAAAGAATTACTTTTAGACATGTGTTTCTTTAGCTCTCGAGCTTAAAATAGTGTTTCTCTTTTTTTGTTTTCTTTACTCTACTTTTTAGCACCCTCTATAATAAAATAAGTAAGTGAAATTTTTGGTCTCTAAATTTGATATAATACTTTCATTGTCTGTTTTTTAGGAACACTAAGTAAAATATAATTTTGAATAAACAAAGGCGCAATGCATTTCGCACGAATTTTCTTACAAACTTCTATTTTATTTGTTTCGCGTGCGGTTTAAAGTATTATATTATCTGTGATTTATAATACAGCCTTTTATATGTTCATTCAATGATTGGTCTCTTTGATTATTGGAGTTTTTACTAATAATATCCACATTCCAAATTCAAATCACTTTTACCACAGGGTGTTTAAAAAAATTCATACAATTATTATAAAATTTCAAAAAATTGTCAGAAAGAGATGTTTAAAAAATCAGTTTTCTTTTAATTAAAAACGAATTGCTACGTACAAATCTTACAGCCTTATTAATAAACACGAACTAGTTTTAGACTAGTTCCATTTTTTATCTCTTTCAATCCAGCTAAATATTCCAGTAGCAAAAAAAGGACAAAAGCTGAAGTAAGTAATCCGAATCTAATACCCGTTTATTAAAAAGGCTGTTAATTTATAAAAATTAATCTCTATTTTCTTTGGTCATCGCATTACGTATGAATGGATAGAACATTTTCACTAATTCTTTTTTTATTGTGTTTATTATTTTCATGAGAACGTTCTTATGAAAGAAAATGTTGAGAAAGTATGGAAAATTTTCACCACGCGGGTAAAACTGCGGGGCACAGCTAGTTTGTTCATAAAACAGCGTTAAAATCATATTGACTATAAATATATAGTTGGATGGTACTGTGCGCAGATTTCTATCAAAACACAGTTTTCGTTACTGAAGGATACATTTTTATAAAGTTTACCAAATAAAAAAAATATCAATTTAATGTTATGGATAGATAACGTATCCAAAAGCTATTTATTTTTAGATATAGTATAGGTGTGGAAGAAGTGCAGTCTGAGAAATGCAGGATAAAGCATTTTATACCTAAATATTTTAAAATCATAAATGGAGTCCAGATTGAGTCCAACTGTTTGGCGTCGAATTAATCATATTTATGATGATTATATAACTTGATAGTTCTAATAATTATGATTCGCTGCACCTAAATCTACAAAATCTTTAGCATCATCAATGTTGAATAGATATATTTATAAGTTTAGTTACTTTAAGATATCTTTCTCTCTTCTAAAACAATATTGCTGTGTTCAAAATGGTTCAGGGTTTAATATATTTGAAAATGCCTTTTAAATTTATTTATAATTTAGCACAAAATAATGTACAAGGAGGCCTTAATGCTATGAAGCATTATCTACCAGTCAACCTGGATTAGTCAATTTGAAACTTACCAGCACTTTCAACCGCTCCCGGCGACACTGGCACTGTCTCACACTCTCGTTCCTCTCTCCTCTGCTCAAACTCACTCACTCTACTAACTTGTCTCTGTCCATTCAACCCTAAAATAGCATCTATCGTATGCCTAGGACCCTGACTCACACCACCAGCCACTTGTGTTAACCCTAACCTCGACTTCACCGCGTCAAAACTATGGCTCAAATGCATCTGCTGAGCGTGGAAAAACATCCCCATTCTATTCAAAGTTTCTAGGTTTTGCTGATGCTGCGACAAAGATATAGATTGATCCGTCACATTTATTGATGAGGTTGAGTTAGGACTGCTCATATGGGATCGCGGGCTGTTTGTATCAGAGCGATCTGGCGTTGAGTTGCCGAAAAACCGCTCCTCTGACGCGTCCATATTGGAGGCTAACCCGTACGTGACTGACGGCCGCCGACAGCCGCTCGCAGACGCGTAGGGGAAGAAAGAGGCGGGGCTTATCGAAGGGGGGAGGGGGACGAGCGAAATTGCCCATTGAAAGTGCGAAATTTGGGGTCGCGAAGTGATTTTGTTTGGTAAGAAGCAAGAAGCGGCGTATTAGCATTTTCCCCCCGGAGTTCCTTTGTGAGACGGTTGAATAGTTTTCTTTCTGTTTGATTGGGTCGATTGTGCGAGGTGTTAGTTCGGAGTTGGTTAGCGATTTCTTTGAGGGTTCGCGACGGATTTGCTACTTCTCTGCATGTTTTGTTGAGGTGTTAAAAGTTTGGGATGTCAACGATTCGGGTAATCTTTTGTTGGTAAAGCTTGTTTGGGTGTTAATCTTTCGGGATTTTAACACAATTGGAGCCTCTATTTCAGAGTTCATAGTTATTCTTCAATTTAATAAGTTATAATTAGATCAGTTCTGATGGGCAAAGATTTTAGTGTTACTTATAAAAGTTTTTGTGCTACACAATTGAATACCACAGATACATCCACTAAGTACCGCAGCAATTTAATTATAATCATACTCAATGGGCAAAAAGCGCCAAACTACCAATTATCTGCATTATAATGAACCGTACACTAATTAATCACGCCAATCAATACCACCAATCAGACGCTACCCGTCTCTACTCGCAAGTTGAAGAGAGAACAGGACATCTGCCTGTTAACACAAATTTGACCAAATCGGTTAACCTGTAACCAAACAATAACAGCTTTTCCAACTGACCAATGCTTAATCTTATACCAGTCAAAGTACAAGTAATTCCAACCAAAATTCTACCCAACCGTTTTGAAATCAAGATTCCAAATCGTTTGTTTCATGTGTTGGATTTAAGACTGTATGGATTGGGTATAAGTCTCGTCAATGTGATTCTATCTTGTTCACACTCGTAATGATCTCGCTCGCTCTCATCTCAGGTGTAGCGACGGTTGCTAGGGGGCGTCAACTAGTGACGTCACGCGTCGATTGACCAATCACCGAGCAGTGTTTGTTTTTTTTCTTCCCGCGTCTTCTTTTGTTGATGCGTTTCTTTTGTCCGTCGTTGGATGTTTGCGCGCGGCTGTTACAGGGTTAACTCCGGGATAACAAGCTACTTTACTTTTAGTCGATAAATGGATTATTATAAAACGAAACTTTTATTTGTAATAAACTAAGTTTTGTAAAATTTAGCTTAAGACTTAATATATTCTTTATTTTATTTATAACTAATAGACACTCGTATGGTGTCGTATTGTGTGTGTAATTAAGCAATTTTACTAAGTGTTAATTTAATTTTTTCTATTATTTGGTACTTAAGACTTTTCTGCAAGAGTTCATCTGAGTAAAGGCACTAACCACTACTTAGCCAGATATTCTGCTGCCAAGCAGTAGTGTGAAAAAATAAATGTACTTATGGTGTGAAAAAGCTTATGTTTTAGAACCTACCCAACAATTTTTACTAGATAGTGCCTAGTTATTCAATTTACATACAAGTTTTGTGCTATCTTCATTAGCAAAATCACTTTAAATTACTAAAACCACTTTTAGATTGACGATAAGCTCAAAAACGGCGCTGCAATCCATTTGAGTGGTTGCAGGGAACCTCTGAATTTTTCATGAGGCACGAGCCTTAATGTGCTTGCCAGTTTCAAACCAGAAAACCTAAAATTGGGGGAAAAAACGCTTCAAATGTCAGGTAAATTTATAAATTCAATGAAAATTTAAATTTATAAATATTTAATACCCAATTTGGACTTGAAGTAAGAAGAAACACATGATTATTCTAAATTTATGTATCTAGCAAGATTTCTCCTGTTTTTTTTTTGACGGCTTAATGCTCAATTTTTTTTGCGGGAGGGCGTGTAATCAGCAGAGTACTTATAAAATTGGTAATTTAAATTTCTACACTAATTTTGTGGGTAGTACTTTAAAGCTTATTGCAAAGGAGCCAAACGCAACTAAAAAAAAACAAAAAAAAAACTATTGTATTTTAGACCACACGACTGAAAACTTCTATCAAGACGTAACTCTCTCTCTCTCTCTCTCTCTCTCTCTCTCATTCTATCTTCACTAACTTATATCTCATTCTCAACTTCCGTTTGTCTCGCCCGATCGATTTCCGTAACTTTTAAAAAAACTTGTAAAATTTTTTTGGTTAAATGGGCATGCGTTTGACAATTCAATTTTACTTTAAAAAATGCAAGTAAATAGAGGAAGAAAATCATTGCCCACCAATGGGACAATATAATTAACTGGTGGAGCGGCTTTATACAATTTAGATCCTGCATTAACGGTGCTTTTCAATAACCTAATTACGGCTAAATGCACGTAACTTTTCTTAACAATTGGGGAGATTTTTTATGTATTATGGCAACAATTTCTTTTTCATTAAACTTTTGCTTAATTGAATGAACGCGCAATTGCACCAATTGAAAATTTTTAAATGCATTCATTTTTCAATATTTTATGGGTTTTAAAATCAGGTAATGGTAGTGATGGTTCTGATTTTCATCAGCTGTGATAATGTTGCTATTTTAAGTATCATTTTTAAGTGAGGAAGGAAGAAAGAGGAAAAAAGAAAGAAAAACATTTAAAATAGGATAATAAAGGATGTAAAAGGAGGTTCGTAATCCGAAAGTATTTTTTTAATTTTTCGTACCTCAGAACTTTCAACTGGGTTTTTTTTTTGGCGGGAATGCGAAAAAGAGTGTGTCACCGCATTGTATTATTTTCCAAAACTTGTGTTATTTTCAGTGTTAGAGCACAAAATTGGTGGCATTCTATTCGTTAAGTGCTGGATTACAGGCGTGAGTGTGGGAAAATGTTATAATGATGGTGAAACGATTTTTTTTGTGTTGTTTCCAAAACTCCATAGAAGCTTCAAGTAAAGTTGCCATCACTTTACTAGGAGTATGACTTTGACTAGTCTATGACTTGACTAGATGACTTCGACTGTGATTTGACACATATTTGCGTGAAATATCATTAACTTGATAAATTATTAATTACTTGACACTGGCTAAATACACAAAAGCGTGGAGCCAAAACATTTAAAAAAAAACCTTTCGTCTGGGTGAACCGATTTTGATTCTTTTTTTTTAAAGCTGGATCTTCCCGTGTAGTCCCATTTAAATTTGATCAAGATCTGACAAGTAGTTTTTGAGTTATCCTTAATAATGCGTATTTTAATTTCACCTACATTGTTGACGTTCTCATTGGGATTGAAGTCGGTTACACCCCTTTTTTTAAAAGGAGTTTTTTTTTGTTTGGTTTTGGCTTCACATTTTTGTGTATTTAGCCAGTGTCAAGTAATTGATAATATCTCAAGTTAATTAATATCATATAATGTGTCAAGTCAAGTCACAGTCCAAGTCATCAAATTAAGTCATAGTCTAGTCATACTCCTAGTAAAGTGATGGTAACTTTACCAGAAGCTTCTATAGAGTTTTGGAAACAACACAAAAAGAAACGTTTCACCATCATTAGGTATACCACTTTCCCACACTTATGCTTGTAATTAGCACCAGCACTTAACAAATAAAATGCCACCAATTTTATGCACTAACACTGAAAATAATACAAGTTTTGGAAAATAATATAATGCGGTAGCATGATCTTTTTCGTTTTCCCGCCAAAAAGACCAAATTTAGAGTTTACTTTTTAAATTTTAACTTTCCACCTGTCAATTGTTTTTTTCTATTTTCTATTATAATCTGAGGATATACATATACTTATAAAAGATGCCTATATAATGTTTGTCAAAGCCCCGTAAGCCCTTTATCGACTTCAGGTCCTTAGTTAAAAGGGGTGAGTCTAGGTACGCGGGGGAAGGGAGTTCAAAACCAATCAATGTCGATTAATTGGCGCTTTAATGCTGCCTCATTCAACAATTATGGAGGCAGCTGTCAACCAGGTGAATAGGGATGACTTTGGAGAAATATCGACTATCGATACTTTTCATCGACTAATATATAATTAAAATAATAAAACTTATTTAAATAAACAATACAATACGAATTTTTTTATTGTTCACCAGACACGAAAACAGATACAGAAAGTCAGAAACTTGGGGCAATAGAATGGGCGGACTTATCGCTAAAAGCGATCTTTTTCAGTCAATCTATTGATGAATAGAGTTATTATAGTATATTGTTATTTAATAGTTAGTTTGTGTAAATTCATTTGATTTTTTTTTCATTGACATCTATGTGGTGTGGCAGCAAGACAATTAATGTTTGTGCGCAGAAAAAAGCGCAAACACTTGTTCTATGTTTGGGTGTTCTGAGACTGTGGTCCTAGTAGTTCCTGGGTCCATAGATACAGGGAATCCTAGTTAGGATCCAGGATCTATGAATGTGATTAAATAAAAAAACCTATTACCTTTTTTGTTAGTCCTTGTTAATTTTTAAATCGAGTAATGAATATGCACCATTTTATTACAGAGGCTCAAGCTAGGTCTTTACCTATGAAATTGCCGTTTTGTTTGAAAAAAGTTAAAGTATTTTTTTTTTCGAACTTATTTATTTCTTTTATTCAAAGTAAACACCCCTGCAATCAATGCATCTTTGCCAACGCTGTAGCAGTTTATGGATGCCCTTCTTGAAAAAATCAGCAGGACGGGAGACAACAAACTCTTCAAAGGCGTTTTGTACTGCCTCTCGGGAATTGAATTTTTTTCCCGCTAAAAAGTTGTCCAAATTTTGGAAAAAGTAATAGTCGGTAGGCGCAAGATCTGGTGAGTATGGCGGATGAGGGAGAGCTTCCAAACCCAACTCATGCAGCTTAGAGACGGTCTGTTGTGCAGTATGGGGTCGCGCGTTGTCGTGAAGTAGCAGTGGAGACGACCGATTGACCAAAGCTGGTTGCAGACGTGCAAGTTTCGCCATCATTGTGGTCAGTTCTTCAATGTACACATCTGCAGTAATGCTTTCGCCGTTTTGTAAAAAGCTATGATGAATCACACCAGCACCAGACCACCAAACTGTGCCCATTACCTTTCTAGGGGTCATTTTTCGTTTTGCACATTGCTTTGGTACCGAACCAGGATCTAACCAACTTGCTGAGCGCTTTCGATTGTCAAAAAGAATCCATTTTTCGTCGCACGTAACAATTCGGTTCAAAATTCCTTCATTTCTGTGCCTGTTAAGCAGCGCAAGGCAAGTCTCGACGCGTACGTTGCGCTGGCGATCGTTAAGTTCGTGGGGCACCCATCTATCAAGCTTTTTTATCTTGCCAATCTGTCGCAAATGGACCAATATTGTTTTGATGCTAACATCAAAAGCTGCTGCCAGCTCAGCTGTAGATTGAGATTCATCAGCTTCCACAATCGCCTTTAATTCATCATTGTTGACCAAAGTTTCCGGACGACCACGAGGTTCATTTTTCAAGTCAAAATTCCCAGAACGAAACCGAGCAAACCAATAACGGGTTGTACGTACGTTTGTACAGTTCTCTCCGTAAACGTCGTTGATGTTACGTGTCGTTTGTGCCGCGTTGGTGCCACGACGGAACTCATATTCCATAATTACACGAAATTTCAAAGTATCCATTATGAGGAAAAATGTTGAAATGTAATGAAAATACAACGCTAATCAATAAACAAAAGACTTATATTGTAAATAGAATGTCATATTTTTAAAACAAAATTAATTTGAATTTAGAATTCATAGCCAATCAAAACATTTTTTTGTTTGAAAAAGTCTGTACTGCAATACGGCAATTTCATAGGTAAAGACCTATTATTTAATTACGATTTTTAGGAAGCCGCAATCAAATATTTGAAATTATATTATTATTAGGTCATATGATATTTTAATTTCCTATAACTTGATTTTTCAGAAACATAGCTGAGTTACACTTGAAATCGATTTATAATTTTCCCATCTCTACCCCAAATTGCTACATGGGCACTGGATTAGCGCCTCACCCCTCTTCTCCCCACTTATCCCAATCAATCCCTAACGCAAACTCGGTTAATTCACCATCGATTTGTGATTAAACATTCATTATTATATTCAAACTCATTATAGCGTCAACGTTTGCCGGTTTTGGGAGTATAGTGATGTGCTCGCTTATGATTTAGTTAAATAATGTATCGATACATCTTGAACTTTTTTTTTCAACTAGGTTATATTTTTTTTATACTTCATACTTGTCTAGCATTGGACACGTTCTCACCTGATGGGAAGTGATGATGCGATCGAAGGTGTAGCATGCTGGCCAAGTAAATACCTATTCACTCTTCTCTTGAACACGCCCGGGTCATATTTCGCCGGAAACTCAAACGCTGGCAGGGCATTTCATTCCTTAGCCGTTGAATGGGTGGTATTTCGACCACGAAAGGATGGCGCTTAGCCGAGCGTCTAGTAGTCCGGTAGTGGAATGGTGGTGGGGAAATGAGATCATGCAGTTCTTGCACCTTGGTGTAATCTGTAAAAGGCCGACAGACTTGCCACCTTACGTCGATGTGCTATGCTCTGGAGCCTTTCACCAACCAAAGTGTCGTCGTCAATAAGTTTTTTGGCACGCCAATATAAAAGATTGTTTTAAAACAGTTCGTATATTTACCTTCGATGCAAACGAGAGGTGTTTTAAGTTGGACGTGTATAATTGTGTGTTTTGTTAAACCTTTGAAATGGATGAACCCATTTTTTATATTTCTTGTTCGAGATGTGACTAAAATCGACAGTTTTTAAGTGTTAGTGGCTATTTTTTAAAATTAAAAGCTTATAAATTTTACACAAAAGTGTTCTCGTTATATTGGATTGCGGCCATTTTGCGTGATAAAGTATCTTATTCATTTTAAAGTCATGAAAAATATAAATTCACATTTTTTGAATGTTAAATTATCTGTAATCACTTTCCACACAATAAGCAATAAGAAAAGTTGTTTGATTAAAAAATAGTTATTGCATTAAAGAGAAAAAGCTACGGGAAATTTAAGTTTGAAGTAGAAGTAAAAGTGCTAAAAATAGCCTATTTGCAATAAAAAAATTGACTTTGTAGAACTGGACGAACTGTAATTTAAATGAACTGGCATTTGCAGTTCGCCAAATAACACAATAGTGTTTTAAGCACTTTGCGAATTCGAAAGCCTCAACCCTAACTAATTTCAATAAAACAGAGGACCCAATAAATTTTATTTGATTAGAAATCATTATGTATTGAACACTTTCTTTTGAATGGGTTAAAACCAATATTTTAATGATTCTTGTTTTAGAGCTGATTTTGACTGGCCCGATAGCTCAGTTTGTAGTAACCCTGCATTCTGAACTGTGGGTTGTGGGTTCGATCCCCACCCAGGGCAAACATTTATGTGATGAATATCGATGTTTGTTCTGTGTCTGGGTGTTATATTGTATTCTATGTATGTATTTACAAACAAAAAGTATATAAGTATTGTATCAATTATCTGGTTTCCATAGTATAAGCTTTGCTTAGTTTGGGACTAGATGGCGCTGTGGGAAATGTCCATACATATTCAACACTCACAAAAATAAAATAAAAATTACTACAAGAGAATACCATTGAGGTTTTGGCGGGAAAGCGAAAAAAATTGCGTCGCCGCATTGTATTATTTTCCAAAACTTGTGTTATTTTCAGTGTTAGTGCATAAAGTTGGTGGCATTCTATTCGTTAAGTGCTGGATTAAAGGCATGAGTGTGGGAAAATGGTATAATGATGGTGAAACGTTTCTTTTCGTGTTGTTTCCAAAACCCCATAGAATCTTCAAGTAAAATTGCCACCACTTTACTAGGAGTATGACTTTGACTAGACTATAACTTGACTATGACTTGACTTCGACTGTGACTTGACACATATTTGCGCGAAATATCATTAACTGGATAAATTATCAATTACTTGACACTGGCTAAATACACAAAAGTGTGGAGCCAAAACATAAAAAAGAAGAAGAATACAATTACATATAAACAGTACTAATAATTAAGCAATTAAGAGTGTATAATAAGAGATGTAGAGTGAGCTTTGGTAATTATTTAATTAACTAACTACACTACTTAATAACTTATAAATAATAGTGACCAAGTACAATTATTTTAATAATAATTAATTATTAAATTTAATTTAATAATTAATAATTTATTCTCAATAATTAATTATCTAATTTAATAATTAAAACAAAAGTACGTAGCAATGCTGCTTTTGATATTTACATATCAAAAGCAGCATTGCCACAGGGCCAGTATTTTGAGCACGTTGCCTACTACCGGTACATGTTTCTTTACCCTAACTACATTGCCGCATTGCCACGATGCAATACTGCTAGCATTTTGGTTTTGTGGCTTACTGGTAATTTACTAGTATTTGCTTCTTAGATGAACCCTTAGGTTAAACATTGCCACCATTTTGGTTTTGTTGCCTACTGATAAATGCTTCTTAGTTTAAACCACAAATTGAGCATTGCTTCCGAGCAATGCTGCCATCATTTTGGTTTAATTGTTTACTGGTTTAACAGCCTCTGCGGCGTGGTGGTTGAGCAGGCCGACTCATAACTTGGAAGTTTTTTTTTTTTTTATGTTAAGGTATGACGCGACGAACTAACCGTTCGCCTGGTGCTAAGCGACACGGCTGCCCATATCAGCTGCAGGACTCTAACTCGGAACTCTAAAGTATAGAGGTTCGCGTGACACTGCACTGCGCACGTCATCCTGAGACATCAACACAATCTAGTAACAAGATTACTAGACTGTGAGATCAGGTCATAAAGTCTCATTTGCCCAGTAATTTCACTAGCTACAGTGCCCTTCAAACCGGAACACAGTAGTGCTTGCGCACTACTGCTTGGCGGCAGAATAACTGGCAAAGCGGTGGTACCTACCTAGACGAACTTTGCAACAAAGTCCTACCACCTAGTAAAAGTGGCGCTAAAAAAGCTTAAATACATGTACTGTGTCTGGGTGTTGTGGGACCATAGTCTTCGTAGTTCCTGAGTCCCTAGACACAGGGAATCCTCCATTAATACACGAACTAAATAACGTTACGTAACGTATGTTTGCCTATTTAAGTAATTTTACTCTTTCATTTGATCCAAATTTTCACGAACCGTTGCTTCAGATATTTAAATGACTTATAGCTGTAATTAAAACACGACGAAGCTCTTCTCTGAAATTAATTACCCTTAAAACCCATTACCGTTACCGTTTGATCGCTAAACAGGTAATCAGGGATCGTTGATTAGGGAGTAGTGGTAGAAAAAACAGTATGGGCGTAGTTGCAGAATTTCTACATCTTCATTCTTTTGGACGAAAACTTCTTTAAAACACACACACACAAAAACACAGGCTTGTGCTTGTTTGTTTTGAACGTAATTTGAAAGTTGTTGGTTAACGTAGATCTCCATTGTCAACATAACGAAGTTAAAAATGTATATTTATGTTGGTATGTCCGGTGAAATGACAATTTACAAATCTCAAGATGTCGACATTTCACTTTCTGTGTCTAAGTTTGTTTTCACAAACCGGTTCTTCGTTTTTCTAGGCCCATTCCTGTACAATAAACTAAATAAGACATTATCTATGACCTTAATTAATTAAGTGCTAAATTAATAGTTTATAAGCATTTGCAAGGTTTGAACTATGATCAGACCGAATTACTGTTACACATTGATAAATAAGTGAATTAGGTTAAAAATAATTTGGTATACTCTTGTAAACCCAAATAATTATACGTTATTTATATATTGTTTATATACGTTTTTTTTAAATATTGTTAATAATTCTGCACCCACATGTACTAGTAGTAGAACCTAGCACTTAAGCCGCCTGTGACACAGGTTTATCCTAGTGCAGGCACCTAATTTTGTAAGACTTTAGTTTCCTAAGATTTATATTGTATATTCATTCATGTACATTTTTTGAATAAACATTATCATTATTCTTATTTATTTATTTATTTTCAATCTTAAATCTAAGTTTTTTACAATATTTTTATAAAATTAATATTACAAAAATATAATAAAAAACCTAAGCCTAGTATGCCGCCAGCAGCGGGGCAAGGCCCAAGCTACCGGTGGTTAGGGCTGCAGAGTGAGGAACCTCCTGACAATACGTGCCGTGTCAAGAAGTACTGCCTTCTGAATCTGACCCTTGATCCAACCGTCTAACGAGAGCCTCTCGAGGTGTTGGTCGAGGCTCTTCGCTATAAGGCCGTTAGCCGAAATTATTATTATTTATTATAGTTATAGTTATTATTATTATCATTAAACAAAGCATTATGAATCTGCATATGCTAAATTAACAAAATATCTAGAAAGTATCATTAAAATAAGTTCGTGTATATGTATATTCACAGAATTAGAATAGTTATTATTTATTATTAAAAATAATAATAATAATAACGCCCAACAATCACATACATAGAAACTGGACCCTAAGTAGGATTTCCTGTGTCTAGGGACCCAGGAACTACGAGGGCCAGGGTCCCACAACACCCAGACTCAGAACAAGTATTTGCACTTTTTTTTGTGCACAAATACTTGTCCTGCCGCGGGAATCGAACCCGCCACCTCCGTGTTATGAGCCAACCTGCTCAACCACCACACCACAGAGGCTGTCAAATGAAGCCACATTATTATTTTTAATTGTTTATCTAGCAGTTTTACTAGCAGTTTTACTAGGTGGTAGGATTTTGTTGCAAAGTTCGTCTAGGTAGGTACCACCGCTTTGCCAGTTATTCTGCCGCCAAGCAGAAGTGTGCAAGCACTACTGTGTTCCGGTTTGAAGGGCAATGTAGCTAGTGAAATTACTGGGCAATTGAGACTTTATGATCTGATCTCTCAGTCGAGTAATCTTATTACCAGACTGTGCTGATGTCTCAGGATGATGTGCTCAGTGCAGTGTCGCTTGAAACTCTATGTTTTTGGCTTCCAAGTGACACTGTTCTGTTATGGGCGGCCGTGGCGCTTAACATCAGGTGAACGACTAGCTCGTCACATCATTCAATAACATAAAAAAAAAAAGTGATAGAGCCTTTACTGTTAATACTATATTATTATTAAAGAGCAACAATCACGTCTAACCCGTGGTTAATAAAACAGGGTTGTGTAGCGGATAGATAAAGGATAATTCTGGGATCAAAGCGTGACAACTACAGGTGAGGTATGGTGACCTTAATAAATAATTTCTACGACCAAAATGGTTTAGTTCAAATAAGGCCTACTTATACGGCCGTGCTTGTTGTTGGCTTATCTTTTTCTTTTATGTTGTGACTCCACACTTTTGTGTATTTAGCTAGTGTCAAGTAATTGATAATTTATCAAGTTAATGATATTTCACGCAAATATGTGTCAAGTCACACTCGAAGTCACCAAGTCAAGTCATAGTCTAGTCAAAGTCATACTCTTAGTAAATTGGTGGCAACTTTACTTGAAGCTTCTATAGAATTTTGGAAACAACACGAAAAGAAACTTTTCACCATCATTATAATACCATTTTCCCACACTCACGCCTGTAATCCAGCACTTAACGAATAGAATGCCACCAATTTTATGCACTAACACTGAAAATAACACAAGTTTTGGAAAATAATACAATGAATGAATGAATGAATACAGTGACGCAATCTTTTTCGCTTTCCCGCCAAAACTCGGCTTATCTTAGATGGCTGGACTGCTTACCACTGACTCCTGAAATACAGTTTCCACTAGTTCAGGGGTCTATATGGGTTCATTATAACTTTGTACCTAACTTTTTATTTTTTACTAGGTGGTAGGACTTTTCTGCAGGTAGATACCACCGCTTTGCCAGTTATTCTGCCGCCAAGCCGTGAGTGTTCCCGTTTGAACGGCACTGTAGCTACTGAAATAATGAAACTTTATGACCTGATCTCACAGTCTAGTATCTTACTAGATTGTGTTGATGTCTCAGGATGACATGCGCAGTGCAGTGTCACTCGAAACTCTATTAGAGTTTCGAGTGACACTGCAACTGATATGGAGAGCCGTCTCGCTTAACATCAGGCGAAGGGTTAGCTCGTCAAATCATTCATTAAGATATTTTTTTTAAATAATGACAATGAATAAATTTGTATTTGTTATTTTCATTTGGTAGTGCAAGCCTCATCCTTATTACCAAGAGCTAAGAATTATATTCCACTTCTTCTGCTCCTGCTATTTTTACTGTCCTACAATCAGCTCTAGTAATGCCACCCTACTCAAACCGCCCGCTGTGTCCGACCTAATGGATCGCAGAGCTCTATCAATTAATAAAGGGACCTACGCGTCTCCCATCCCCTCTATTTGTGGTCATCTATGTGTTTTAAAGACGTGAAATTTTATGGTTATACATTTTTTATATCAGTCTCAAAAGATTTGACACCAGCCTCTGTAGTGTGGTGATTGAGCAGATCGGCTAATGATCCGGAGGCGGTGGGTTCAACTCCAGCGGCAGGACAAGTACTAGTGCACAGAAAAAGAAACCGCAAATACTGGTTCTGAGTCTGGGTGCTGTGGGACCATGGTCTTCGTAGTTCCTGGGTCCCTAGACACAGGGAATCCTAGTTAAGGATTTATATATGTGATTGTTGGGCGTTATTATTATTGAGGTTTAGCCATATACTTACGATGTACGAAAAATATTTCAGGTCTGTGGTTTGGGCCAAATTTCTTCTGATACCATGATATTATCACCAACGGAACTGAGTCTCAAGCGAGGTTATTATTTATTCTGTACTTTAAGTATGCATTTGGTGGTAAAATAAAAAAACGTATTTTTTTTTTAGGATTTGGCTCCATCAAGTTATCGATATTTCACGCAAATATGTGTCAAGTCACAGTCGAAGTCATCAAGTCAAGTCACAGTCAAGTCAGTCTAGTCAAAATCATACTCCTAGTAAAGTGGTGACAACTTTACTTGAAGCTTCTATGGAGTTTTGGAAACAACACGAAAAGAAACGTTTCACCATCATTATACCACTTAACGAATATAATGCCACCAATTTTATACACTAACACTGAAAATAACACAAGTTTTGAAAAATAATACGATGCGGTGACGTAATCTTTTTCGCGTTCCCGCCAAAACTCCTTTTTTAAAGTTTGTTTCTTCAGAACTTTCGATATAACCAGCCAGTCCCATGCATAGAGGTTGCTAAAAATTAACACTATGCCGTGAGAAACTACGGATGCTGACCGACTTATATAGATCGCGTTGGTCATGCCAGTATATTTAGATCGCGTTGGCCATGCCAGTACATAACAACTTTAATACACATCCAATCAAACTGTTTCTAAGACAATTTCAGCATACACAGCGAGACTGTTACGTGGCTACAGCGTAGGTAAATGTTATCCGAACGGCACAAACGGTCAATCAGTCGGCTATCTCGCACGGAATCGAGTTATATGTTGGTCACCGCGCGTTCCACTCTCTTGGTCAATGTACAGAGTAGGCGTTGTACAGAGATTTTTTTAAAAAAGCTCTTTTGCAATCAATCCTTTTGATTTAAGCAGGTTGAATACCTTAAAAAGTAATAAATATACAAAACATTTCGTAGATCGTTTAATTATACTCTGTAATTTGGAAAGGTTCTGATTTTTTCCATGTAAAACTCATTTACGCCCTCAGTTGAGAAGAGATATAACTTATATGGAAATATATCTCTCTTTTTACGTGAAAATAGAAAGAGAGATTTACATTTTATATATAAATGTAAGGGCAAGACAGATGGAGCTAAAGAAGTTTTTAGCACTTTTAAAGCACACTCGTTTTCTTGGCAATAAATGTTTTTAAGCGCTAACTTGTACAGCTCCACGAATAAAAATATATAATTTTCATTTTAAAATGGTTTGTATCACAAATTATGTAATTTAGAGTTTTAGGCCTACCAACTAGAATAAATACAAAATGAAATAAGAATATCTAGTGTGATTCCACACACCACACTAATCTCAAAAAACACACACACATACACACACAAAAACATACACATACACTCAATCATATCACACACACACGCACACACAGTAGTACACAGTAGTATGGAATCACACTAGATATTCTTATTTCATTTTGTATTTAAGATGTACTTTTTTATGGTGAACTTCCGCGAAGCCTGATTCTATCAATTATTTTAAACTAGAATAAAACCGATTTTACTGTATAAACTATAGTTTTATTAATTATCTACTGTATTTTTTTATATATTTTCTTATTCTAGTTTCGATCTATTAAAATGTACACAATACACATAGGCAAAAAATCTTAAATACTGTTTGTTCTCTACATCCTTCCCTACTCTACACAGTCCTTCAGGTAATGACAAGACGTGAACAAGTAACTAACTGACCGCTGCAATACTAGTCTAGAACCAAACTAAGGCCGAACTAACTAGGTTTTAGACGTGTTATAACCTAAATCTACCTCTAGAGATACACCTAGATGAATGGGCTTTTGTGGCTGAGTCTAGACACGAATTCCAAAAAACAACTAACTACATAACTGCTTAACAAATGATGATCATTATTTTAACACTTAGTTTAAGTGAAAAACAAAATACTGTATACAAATTAAACAGTAAAATTGTTGGACTAGAGATGTGTGATTTCACTAATAAAACAGGACTAAATATCGATATTTTTGCATCGATAGTGTAAGACTGTAGGTACTGATTGCATAATACCTTCCAGGTCTAAGTTTGCTGTGCATATTTCGGCTTAAATAATAGTTTTTTTTTTTTTAATTTAAAAGATGCCGTGTCGAATTAGACTTTCGTTTGATGTTTAGCGCCACAGCTGCCCATGACAAGACTACTTCTTCATCTCCAAGGATATCGTAAGATACATTTTGGGCGTTTCCTTCAATAAAATATTTGGCCAGTTATAAAAATATAGGCAAATCTACTAGATCAAGATAAGAATAAGACTGAAAAAGAATGCTCCACTGATGAGCATGATTGATACAATATTAAAAGTGGCAACTTTTAATATTGTATCAATTATACTCAAATAAGGAATATCTATGGGACTACAAGATTGATATTTCCACCATTAGACGGTCGGCCAAACCCGATGATAAAATTTGTTTTCACAAAAATCTTTGTAAAATTTGAATAATAATTATCGAATAATAAAGATGTTAAGCTATCGACATCGACATCGATATCATAATGGATATTTTGTATTGTTGAGTATCTCTAAACTTACCTAAACTAAATTCTATAGAATCTTTCATAAATCTAGCTTAAAAAGCCAATTAAAATCCAAAATAAATATCTAAAATATCTAAATTTTATAGTATTTTTTATGACTCGGAATATTATATATCTAAAAGCTTACCAAAAACTATGACAAGATTACTAACGAGAGTTTAAGCAAAAAATATGCGCTCGTGCCGCATGCCATCTTTTTTGTCTATAGTTTTTTCTGCAAAATGTCTTAAGTGGAATTCGTCTTTAAAGTGCCTAGCAAATAATAATTTCGATACAGATCTTGAGATCTTAGTAATCCCTTTTTATTGGTCTAATTAAAAAGTTTGAAATCATTCCGTGATTTGCACAATTTATGAAATTTATGCAAAAATATTCAAGTAACTTATTTTTATTATTATTAACTTTTATACAGCAAAAAGTTATTTTAAAATGATTATTTGATAAGTTCAAATCAAATCTTAATTTTAAAATATTGATAATGAAACTGTTACAGTGAAGCATCGCAATAAACATTTAATTGCAACACAACTATTGTAAGTAATTAATAGAGAGTTTTGGCGGGAACGCGAAAAAGATTGCGTCACCGTATTGTATTATTTTCCAAAACTTGTGTTATTTTCAGTGTTATTGCATAAAATTGATGGCATTGATCTATTCGTTAAGTGCTGTAATCACAGGCGTGAGTGTGGGAAAATGGTATAATGATGGTGAATCGTTTCTTTTCGTGTTGTTTCCAAAACTCCATAGAAGCTTCAAGTAAAGTTGCCACCACTTTACTAGAAGTATGACTTTGACTAGACTGTGACTTGACTATGACTTGACTTGATTTGATGACTTCGACTGTGACTTGACACATATTTGCGTGAAATATCATTAACTTGATAAATTATCAATTACTTGATACTGGCTAAATACACCGAGGAGTGGAGCCAAAACATAAAAAAATTAATACTCTGTCAAATTTACTACGCTGTACATACGAATTTAAAAAAAAAACGCAGTTAATTTAACTCAACTGTACATTCACGATATGTGATATTATATATATATATATATATATTATATATCATATACATGATGCATCCTTAAAATACAAAATTACGATTAGTACATATCCGTTTTTAACAAAGTAATTCGTACAGACTGAGGGAAAGATAAGAGTTCCTTACTATTAATACTACGGAATCCTAAACAAATCACAGTTAAGTTTAACAATAAAAATATAAATCAAATAAATCCAATCAATTGTCATCAAATTAGACCCAATCTAACACTTACGAAGATTGGATCAGATAATGGATTTCTTCCCTCTAATGGACCAAACATTTGATCCCAAAATGTCCAAAACAAATATCTGCTGAGTCATCCAATCCATCACAATGGATCATAATAACACTCACTCAAATTAATACCTGCCCGCTCAAAAATAGAAATGAAAAGTGACCGACCAGTTTGTCGAGACCTCTAATGGTTTAACTTTTGATCAAAATAATGTCTCAAAACGTGGAAACTAATTTTACAGCAAAAAAATAATCGTATCGTGAGCTGATGTATTACCGGTAGGTTATTAGGTATTACAGGAAAGTTATTGACGTATTGTATAGTCACTTCAGTTTAAAAATACACTTTCATTTAATAATCATTCGAAGAATGCGCATTGCCTATACTGCCAACAATTAAAATTAAGCTCATTCGATCCAATTCATTCGTTTTATGGCCAAAAATTGGATATTTAATATATAATTATTTTTCGTAAATATTTTTAAAAATGGTTTCATTTTAATTTTCGTTATTTATTACCGTAAAAAGTAACCAACGCGGTAACAATAATTATGTAATTTTGTACTCCACAGTCTACAAAATAATCTAGTAACATTAATATATAACTATTACGCTAATTTAATAGTTAATAATTATGAATAATAATTACATCTTTAATAAATATTTCAACTTAACTATTTCCCCAATTTTAAATATATTAATTGGCGACAATGTCAGTAGCCGTCTTAAAACTCGGGGTCTTGTTATATTGGTGGTAGCATAATGCGGGCTTATTAGTGATGTTAATTTTCAGTTTATTCCGAATGTAAAAACCCCCAAATGCTTTTAGAGTGCTTTTGGAATTGCCATCGATATATTTATGGGCAAACTAAATTTTTTTTCTTCTTCATCGTCATTTGATTGCGTAATTTGACAGGAAAATTGTTGTGGTTCAGTTAGATTTGCATTTAAATTATCTTACTTTGTATGTTATTAACTTTTTATTTTTACCATCCTTTTACTAATATTAAATGAAATTTTAATCTATACATATAAAATTCAAAGTCCTGGCTGACTCGAGAGGTCTACGTAGAAAATAAAAGGGCCCAGTACAATTCCAAGCCATTCTTTTTATTAAAGTGCTATTGATTCTCTATGTGCAATATATATTTTACTGCAATATTAAGTGACAGGCATAGATTTTGCATTTTCAAACGAAAGGAAAGGAAAGAGATAGATATATATTACTAGCTTCTGCCCACGGCTTTACTCGTGTGGCCTATAGTAAACAAATGGTATATTTTTCGGCCGAAACAAACATTATTAGCCGTCTATGCGTTATGTATAATTGCATGTGTCATTTAGAGTACGTGTCTTTTCGCTATTATGGCTTAATGCCCCATATCACGTAGATTTATATTTTATCTTTCGTTGAATTTATCATTGTATATTTTTTTAAATATATTGTTTCAAACGTTTTTGATATTTCTAATCTCCTGAATAAACTGTCAATATAAAACCTTTTAATTGAAAAGTAATTATAATTAAACAATCTTTATTCAACGTTTTGATTAAAAGGTAAAATTACAAGACAAACTGAACTAAGAACAGCGAGTGCTAAATAATTGTATTTCAGTAAGAACTCACTGTAATCTTGTAAAAATGAGGGTCAATTCTCAGTGTAGAACAGGAAAAAATTAAGTTTGCGCCTCGGTAGAGACATCGCGTCTCTATGGAGGCTCAAATCTTTACAGCTAGTTAAAGTAAGTACAGTAAGTATAAGTTGGCGCAGCTATGGATCCACTGGTCACACACTTTTTTTGCCGAGTTCAGGGAAAATGTACGTCATATTATTGGCCTATAACTCTAAGCATCTAATTTATTTATTTCATAAAGTTTTAAGCAAAAATTTACATCAATTTTTTTTGTAGTTTGTTAATTCGTCACAGCCAAATAATTAGGTACAATTCAAGCGCATCACATTTTAGAATAAAACCTCTATGGTTTACCTGCATAGATTATATATATGTAGTAGTATAATAGGTAATGTATTGTCTTGTTCTAATGTATAAGCGCTCGGCGCTTATTTGCTTGGTACGAATATTATTGTTACTTTTGTCTCTATCGGAGCTCGAGCGTTTCAATAACAAGCTTGCTTGATTATGTCGATTAAAAGGCGTCGACTTTTGTCATTATTCCGTCCTCGACATTTATCCAAGAATAGGCCCCGAAATCTTCTACAAGTACGAACAAAATAACATAGTATTGAGTAATAATAATATTACTAGACTGTGAGATTAGGTTATAAAGTCTTATTAGTCCAGTAATTTCATTAGCTTTTCATTGCCCTTCAAACCGAAACACAGTCTGCCAAGCAGTAGTGCGCAAGCACTACTGTGTTCCGGTTTGAAGGGCATTGTAGCTAGTGAAATTACTGGGCAATTGAGACTTTATGATCTGATCTCACAGTTGAGTAATCTTATTACTAGACTGTGCTGATGTCTCAGAATGATGTGCGCAGTGCAGTGTCGCGCGAAACTCTGTGTTATTGTTCCGAGTGACACTGTTCTGTTATGGACGGCCGTGGCGCTTAACACCAGGCGAACGACTAGCTCGTAACATCATTCACTAACATAAAAAAAATATATATATACATCTATATTTTTATACGTAGGTACATTCACAGGCCTATTTTTTCATTTGGTATTTGTTTTTTTTTTAGTAGGAGAAATTTTGCGCTATTACCATGTAAATTTGGTGATAATCTAATTAAGATCTTCGGAGATGCAAACGTTGGAACTTCTCAATTCCAAACAGAAGTCAGTTTACAGGACATTTAAGTACTTTTTTGCTTGTCAGAGCGCTGTCCAGACTCCTGGTTGAGCTGACGCGCGACCAAAAGACTGACACATACCTTGGTCTAGCTATTCAAGGGGATGTCGCCAGATTTTTGAGTCGGCTCGCCACAGAAGGTGATCTAAATTATTTTTTATTTATAACCTTTTTTTACCTGCTACGATTTGGGCACAGGGTTTTTATTATTATGGGATAAGTTAGATTGCACTTGGTTTTAAGTGTATATAACAAGTTGCGCCTAGCGTGGATAAAAAGTATTTTAATTATTTGCTCATCCCAAATTTCACTTTTCTGGGATAAAATGTAGCTTATGTGCTAATCCAGTGTATAAGCTATCTTGGTACCGAATTTCATCCAAATCCATTCAGCCGTTTGAGCGTGAAGGAGTAACAAACATACACACAAACACACATACACACATACAAACTTTCGCCTTTATAACATTTGTGTGATAAATATATAATAATAATAGTTGAAGCCCCGTTTACCATCTCAGCACTACTCTACTACTCTAAAGCAATAAAAAACCTATTACTTTGAACAACTCTTCCCATCCACCCCTCTCGGCCTAGTGGACAGTAATTTTTTTTATGTTTTGGCTCCACATTTTTTTGTATTTAGCCAGTTTCAAGTAATTGATAATTTATCAAGTTAATGATATTTCACGCAAATATGTATCAATTCACAGTCGAAGTCATCAAGTCATAGTCAAGTTATAGTCTAGTCAAAGTCATACTCTTAGTAAAGTGGTGGCAACTTTACTTGAAGCTTATATGGAGTTTTGGAATCAACACGAAAAGAAACGTTTCACCATCATTATACCATTTTCCCACACTCACGCCTGTAATCCATCACTTAACGAATAGAATGCCACCAATATTATGCACTAACACTGAAACTAACACAAGATTTGGAAAATAATACAATGCGGTGACGCAATCTTTTTCGCATTCCCGCCAAAACTCCTATAAAAACGTAGTTAATTGCTCTTTATTCCAACTCTCAAACGTCTAGACATAATAAACAAACATCACAAAGGGCCGAATAAATTGAGCGGCAAATTGAATCTTAATAACCAGAACTACGCACCTAAGTAAATAATAACAAAATGCTATCAAAGAGAACAAAAACTTAACTACAATCGTCCCCTCCCTTTCTGTTCAATAGCGGCGTCCCGCTCCCTCTAATCATGTTAAGCATCCATTTTTGTAAGCGCTGCGAGCCCGATCCAATTTCGGACTCATTTGTTAGAGCATAAAACAATTATTAAAAAACGCTGATGATTTGTCGAGCAATTTTTGCCGTTTTACATCACTTAGCGGGCAGGGGAAAGTTTTAGAGATGGTTACACCTTTTTTGGAAGTAAATAAAGACGAAAACATTGCTAGTTATAGATAGATGGATGGATGGATAGATCTAAACTTGATTTTTATTTTTTTAGATGCAAATTGCTTAGTTATTCTTTTAACTTACTACTTACTACAATAATGGTGTCGATTCTGTGTCGCATACTCTAAAGCTAAACTAAATTAACATATTTCCGTCTTTTTCATTTCCCCTTTATCAGAAGAGTACCGCCATACTTTAGTTTACTTTAGTTTTAGAGAATGCGACACAGAATCGACACTAATATTACAATTACTAGCTATACTAATATAATTATTTTTACCTTTGATAGCTTGCATTTGCTGACTTGCTAGGCGATCACGTACGGGCCTACCTTATGTGGGGAAGTGTATATTTCGTGTCATTTCCAAAACTACATAGAAGCCTCTGGTAAAGTGGCCACCTCTTTACTAGGAGTATGACTTGACTAGAGACTAGAGACTTACTTACTTGAATAGAGACTCTTTACTAGGAGTATGACTTGACTAGACTTGACTCGATGACCTGAACTGTGACTTGACACATATCTGCGTGAAATATAATTGCCTTGATAAATTATCAATTACTTGACACTGACTAAATACACAAAAGTGTGGAGCCAAAACGTAAAAAAAAAAAATTATGAAACTACAAACACCCAGATCATTAGAAACGGAAATGGAAATTACTACAGTATACTTTAAAATGTATTAAATCTTAAAACGTATTCGGGACAACTTTTTGAACAACATGCAACTGTCTACGTTTTTAAATAAACCGTGTAACATTTCAGTCGATTTGTGCGGAACACTCGCGTGTAATATAACTTGTAATTAGGGTTCAACGTGGATGTTAGCTCTGCGGGAAGCCGCTGTGACAATCTCGCGATCTGTTATGGGCGGGGTTAGGGTTCCGTGGAGAAACATAAACGATTATTTTAAGCTTGTAGCGAAAAATTTTACATATTCGCCTATTTATACAGATACTTAAAACTGGTTTTAATAACACATTTTAGTGATATATCATTTGAAAGGCTGAGAACAAAAAGGGTTTAACTGTCAAATTCATAGTTTCGAGAAAATTGACTTTAAACTTCAACGGCTTCATTTTAGAGTGCTTATAAGGTAATAGAAAAGGTTTATGTAAGTTTCAGTTGCTTGAAAATGTATTAATTCTATTTTAAAATACAAAATATAGTACTAATTCGTACAATTACTGTAAAAATATAATATAATATAATAAATATAATAATGTTTTTATGCTAAGCGAACTGTATTCCTGTGTCAGATAAACCGTTTTTAGACTGAAAATCTCCAGATTTAAGCCTCATTTTGGTAGATAATTTCACGCTGAATCCTACGATACCCATAGGTCATTTTGTTACAAAAATCAGTTAAACCCTATTTGATCTCAGCCCTTCATTTATTGTCAACAAGTAACATAACGGGGGTTTTGGCGGGAAAACGAAAAAGATCGCGTCACCGCATTGTATTATTTTCCAAAACTTGTGTTATTTTCAGTGTTAGTGCATAAAATTGGTGGCATTCTATTCGTTAAGTGCTGGATTACAGGTGTGAGTGTGGGAAAATGGTATAATGATGGTGAAACGTTTCTTTTCGTGTTGTTTCCAAAACTCCATAGAAGCTTCAAGTAAAGTTGCCACCACTTTACTAGAAGTATGACTTTGACTAGACTATGACTTGACTTAATGACTTCGTCTGTGACTTGACCACATATTTGCGTGAAATATTACTTGATGAATTATATATAGAATTCTATCAATTACTTGACACTGGCTAAATACACAAAAGTGTGGAGCCAAAACATAAAAAAAAGTAACATAACTCCCGCTATACTACATAATTATACTTATTGTCAGGCTACAGAAGGATAAATTTGGACAAGAGATGACTTGTATATCCCTTGCATATCCCAGCTTTAGGGACGGGTGGATGAGAGTTTAAAAATCGCACGTAATTCAATTATTTTTCTGTACAATAAAATAAATCTTTTGATTACACTCGGCAAGTAACACATAAGCAAGGTAACCTCTGTGGTGTGGTGGTTGAGCAGGTTGGCTCATAGCCTGGAGGCGGTGGGTTTGATTTCCATAGCAGGACAAGTATTGGTACACAGAAAAAAACGCAAATACTTGTTCTGAGTCTGAATGTTCTGGGACCATGGTCCTCGTAGTTCCTGGGTCCCTAGACACAAGGAATCCTAGTTAGGGTCCAGGATCTATGTATGTGATCGTTGGGCGTTATTATTATTTATTTTTTTATATATATAACTCAAAGGTGACTGACTGATTGACTGACTGACATAGTGATCTATCAACGCACAGCCCAAACCACTGAAATTTGGCATGCAGGTAGATGTTATGACGTAGATATCCGCTAAGAAAGGATTTTTCGAAATTCCACCTTTAAGGGGGTGAAATGGGTGGTTGAATTATTTTCCCATAGGCCACGCCGCGGGCGAAGCTGCAGGTAGAAGCTCGTAGCTATTATATATATGTATTCTATCAGTATGTATTATAAGTTTAATATTGATTGTTTTATATTTTAAGTTTTGTTATTTTATCCCATTGTTGTTTTAAGTAATTCTTGTCCATCCTAAAGTAGCCAAGAAGAAATCACTTAATGCTATAAGGCTGCCCTTTGGTGTCATTCTTTTGTAAGTTTTTAAAGTGCATTGTTTTATATCTTGGTATTTTATTGAATAATAAAATAATATTGCATTGTCATATTAATAGCGCTTTTAATAGATAAAACTACAAAATAATGTACGGAACCTTCCCACATTTACAACGTCTCACGCATCATTCTATTATAGACTAACGCAATGGGGGTTCGATTCGCGTATTTAATAATGTTACTGATACCATATCCCGGGGCCTGGGCTGTTCAAACAGACAGGGGGTACTGATTTGTATTTTTTTTTGTATTTTGGCTCCACACTTTTGTGTATTTAGCCAGTGTCAAGTAATTGATAATTTAGCAAGTTAATGATATTTCACGTAAATAATGTGTCAGGTCACAGTCGAAGTCATCAAGTCAGGTCAGAGTCAAGTCATAGTCTAGTCTAGTCAAGTCATACTCCTAGTAAAGTGGTGGCAACTTTACCAGAAGCTTCTATGGAGTTTTAGAAAGAACACGAAAAAAAACGTTTCACCATAATTATACCATTTTCTCACACTCACGCCTGTAATCCAGCACTTAACGAATAAAATGCCACCAATTTTATGCACTAACACTAAAAATAACACAAGTTTTGGAAAATAACGTAATGCGGTAACGTGATCTTTTTCGTTTTCCCGCCAAAAACCTGATTTGTATTTACGAGTAGTAATGAACTATAATATAGTGTACTATAATATACTATAAAAACATACTATGTTATAGTATGTTCTTTTTATGTTAGTGAATGACGTGACGAGCTAACCGTTCGCCTGATGTTAAGCGACACGGCTGCCCATATCAGTTGCAGTGTCACTCGGAACTCTTGCAAAAGTATAGAGATATGCGTGACACTGCACTGCGCACGTCATCCTGAGACGTCGACAAAATCTAGTAATCTCAAAGTCAATCCTATTAACTCAGTAACTCGATTTCAAGCAATAGAAATAAAAATTTGTATGGATTTGACAGATTGAATACGCAGTTTATATGCATGGTTAGTAAGGAAATTTCGCCTGTTGCATTGCAATCAAAGTTTCGTGATCACCAAGTCATAAAGTCTCATTTTCTCCGTAATTTCACTAGCTACAGTGCCCTTCGAACCGGAACACAGCAGTGCTTGCGCACTACTGCTTGGCGGCAGAATAACTGGCAAAGCGGTGACGAACTTCGCAGAAAAGTCCTACCACCTAGTAAATGTAGTAAATCTCTATCTATTCAATGCCCTGCGGTTTAAATGATACCAACGTGTAAAAGAAATTTTTTTTTATCATATGGTAAAATGTTTTGTATTCTTTAGTGGGTCCCTGGCTTGTCTCTGGATAGCTTTACATTTCAATGTTGATCCCAATATATTCTGGAATGTGGTCTACGCAAGCAAAATAAACAAAAAGTATATGTTATTGTATCAGTTATCCGCTAGGCGATCATGAACGTGATTGCAACCAATAGAAACACACATTTGTAAGGATTTGTCAACTGATGGTGTCTCAGGCTGCGTCTTGAGCGACTCGGATGATCCTATAGCAGCCGTAGTATCGGCTGCATTAGGATCACCGGACCCTAGCCCTTCTGGCTCAGGTACCGCGCCCGGCACCGGTATAGGATACCAGCGTAACACAATCAGACACCGACCGCGCCGGCGAGGTCGACGTTTATTTACATAATAACTATGGACATTTTTAAATTAGCAATGAAATTTCTCTGTTACATTGCATTAATATTTAAAAATTCACAATGATATTACATGAAAATTCTCATTTATAAGGAAACAGGCATGGCGTATCCTTTCTCTTTAAGAGGGTAGGCCAATTTTTCCGACATTCCTTCATTCATTTCCATTCAGCTGTTATGCCATGAAAAGGGATTATATTGAATAACAAACAACGAAACATTTATTAATTTGAGTTTTATCAATTAAAACTTTAAAAATCTTATCCAATGACATAATACCACTACAGACAACCTTGTTACTTTATTCAACGAACTCAAAAGATTTTCATAAAAACTCATCTAAACATTATTGACATGAAATTGTCTCACAAATTGAAATTTAAAGCAATCGCAACAAAGTGGGGTGAAAACACATTTACATGTCACAGTGCGTGAACACCAAGAAGGGCAAGTTATTTATTTTATTTTATTTTCTTCGGAAAACTAACAGCTAAATATATTACAATATATATACTCGTAATATACTTATGGCTAATTATATATCCCAACAAAGTACTCCTTGGATAAAACATCTTCATGGTTCAGACTAGCCCATTGGGTAGTTCAGCTGAATTCCAATCAGCTGGTTCAGTATTAAGGCACTAGCCATTAGGCGTCGATTTTTTTGTCACCAAACTACATAAAAAAGGACAAACCAAATGAAAAAAACGAGTGTGCTTTAGACCACACGGCTGAAGTAAAACTTATTTAGTTTAGCTCCATCTATCGGCCGGTATTACTTTGTTTTTGCTTTCTTTAATATTAATGTCGCCATATTGACAATTGTAAATTGTCATTTTACCAGATATACTAAAATAATAACACATTTTTTTAATAACACAATTTTTTTAACTGTTTTATGTTGACAATGAAGATTTACGTGAACCAAAACTTCCAACTTCCATTTGCCTCTTTACGCATTCACCAACTTACTCCCCAAGTTAAGCGTACGTAAAAATTGTGGTCAAAAGCTAATTAATCAAACAAAAAAAAAGAAATTATACTTCACAAATGGCATTTTTAATACCTACCAGCTGCGCCCTGCAGTTTCACCCACACGGTGAGAACCTTCTTCTCAAAATAATAAGCACAATAAGAAAAGAATTAGCAAAAATGTTCTATTCGTTCACCCGTGATGGGATGATCAAGGAAAATAGAAATTAATTTTTATATATTACTAGCGGCCCGCGCCAGCTTCGCACGGTTATAAAATATATAGCCTATGTCATTCACTGAAAAAATGATTAAAACCGATCCAGTAGTTTTGATTTATTCATTACTGCCCGTGGCCCGCACGCGTTAAATTTATAGTAAAACAATCCTTCTTTCTCTAAACCATGAAGATTTCCTGCTATCTTTGGAATATCTAAATACATACACTACATTTTTACTTATTTACTTTTTACATGTAAATTAATAATTAATTTTTATACATATAAACCTTCCTCTTCAATCACTGTATCTATTTAAAAAAACCGCATCAAAATCGTTGCGTAGTTTTAAAGATTTAAGCATACATAGGGAGAGAGAAAGCTACTTTGTTTTATACTATCTAGTGAAGATTACATTAGTTAATTACAAACCAATTGATTAACGTTTGTTACCATTGGATCAGTTTCTAGGATCACAGTTAAATCACTTATAACGTAACAATTGCCCTACTTCACTTCGTCCCACTGTGTCGCATTTATAACGTTACCCATACAAAGGGACCGCGTAAGATGTTATCAATACAAACGATTAGCGATCCGAATCGATATAAACGAATTGTTCGCGAGAAATTACACGGAAATAATCGATTACTTTGTAAAAGACATTGTAATATTACTTTTGAAGCAGCTGGTAGATTTTGCACTGAATGGTTTAGAAGAAAAAGTTCGTTGAATTAGTACAGTACGCACGCTTGACTTGGGAAATAAGCTGGTGATTGCGTAGCAAGGCGAACGGAAGTTGATTCGCGTTTGATCTCCATTGCCAACATAACAAAGCTAAAAATTTGTATTATAATAATACGTTATAATTTATAGTTGGTATGTCCGGTAAAATGATAATTTACAATCGTCAAGTTGGCGACATTGACAATGAACAAAGCAAAATAATGTTATACCGGCCGATAGATGGAGCTAAACCTAAGAAGTTTTATTTCAGTGTGTGGTCGAAAGCACTCTTTTTTAACCAGATTACCTAATTAAATAGCCAGACTGGTGTTTTAAACACATCACCAGCATTTAAAAAAAAATATTATTTGCCTATTTGACTTAACCCACAAAAACCCGCAAAATTGAGTTTTAAAGCTTGCCCAGTTCGACATTAAATATGGACTGCGACTTTCAACTTTAGGCGAAGCCCTCTAGAGCCCCTTCAAAAACAGAGGTGTGCGTGGTCGCCACCTAATGGTGCATCCAATGCCAATCCATCCTCATTCAATGCATCTAGGTATTTCATTTCAGTAAAAACCTTCAAACGTACTACACCCCTACAAAAATATAAAAGTCGTAAAACAATGATAAAGTGCGGAAATCAAAATAAAACTGAAACGCCCAGTGGTGCAAACGCAAAAAACACTCGACGAAAACTTTGACAATCGCTATCCGCCAGAAACCACAGTGCAACAAAACAAATCATATTACAGCCTTCCATCCCTTTCTAACTCTGTTCTCTCGCTCGCTTAGGCTCCCCGCTGACTCGTTAGTGAACTAAATACTGTAACACAATAAAACAGAAAATACGCGTAAAAAATAGCCATTGACTTTTTTACAAACATAAACATGCACTTTTGTGATTCTTATGCCTGAAGAATTAAGCTTATTTTACAATATGTGTTTACAAACTAACGTAGCAAAATGTACGAATAGTAACATTTGTTTGAGGCGTTCGCCCAATATGGTGTAGAGGAGAATAAAATTGTATTTCTCTATTTTTAATTGGGACAAATTGTAGTTTGAGGGGACAAATACAATAACAAATTATTTTCAAACGAGTTTTTTTGATATTGTTATATTGAGTTATCAGTGTTACAAAAAAAATTACGTAAGTATATTTATAGAATACCTTATACATAATGTTTTTAATTAAATTTTAAATAATTGGTAACGTAGTGAAAAAAGTTTTGTGTAGTTTATTTTTTTATTATATTCAAGTTCCAAATACCTAGTTTCATATAGGTAGCAACATCATACCTATCATTCAACAAATACCTATCATTATTTTTTCTCTTAAAATAAGTATAATATTACTTCGGCATTGAAAACAGTTTCGGCAAATGCAAAGATCTTAAAAGGAACACAACAAAGAAGTTTCGGAGATCTTTGTGCAATACAATCTATGTTTAGATTCATGGATTTGATATTTAGATGTTTCAAGTTTCAAACAAATCGGAAGCCGTAATCTGTCACCGCCATCTTGCATTTTAATTTTGTAACTAAAACGCGGTTTTGGGACTTCAACTATTATTATACGAAGTATTTATATTTTTATTACATTTTTAATTAGATAATATTTTGTGGTATATGTGTTGAATCATCTTATTTTTATTACATTTTTCATTGGGGTAAGTTTTGTTGTATATGTGTTGGATGAGTAAACATACATATTATTTAATAATAATATTTTTATAATGTGAAGGCCTGGAAATATAATAAGACTCATAATAATTACTGATATTATAGGTCAACAAAGTTGGTAGTGACAAAAAAAGCGTTGTTTCCATGAATATTTTATTCCATTAGAAATTGGAAGTATATTTCTAATTATGAAGAATACTAATACAAATTTATATAATAATATTTTTTTTTTTACAGAGAATCTGAAATGGCGCAAATTTAATACCCTAGATAGTGGTTACATGTTTGACCCTTTTGGTGTCGACACATTGGGCCCAAGGGGACGGAGTTTTAAAAATCTGGCAGCGATTAGTTTTTGCTACTGCATATTTTTTAATTTTATTTTAACTCTCTATTTATGTATGATTAGGTTAATATTATGGTGGATTATTAATTTATTCACATAATACTACTTATTTCTATTATCAACACAATAAACAACAAATCACAGAAAATCTGACATGAGCAAGTACAACTAAATCTGAAAACAAATTCACCGCAAATTCCAAGTTTTACCACGAACGCCTCCAAACAAACTCCTTTGTCATAAACCGAATAAACTACTCCAAAATTTACAAATCCTTTTAAAGCCAACAAAAAATTAATACCACTAATAGAGCCGCAACATTTCTAAGAACTTTTTGTCCGCGAGTTATCGAGTAGCTGACCACTGTGCGACAATAAACAACGAGCTGTAGGATTAAATTGGTTAGATTTGGCGCAAGTATAAGATTTCAACAGTCTCGAGTACCTTACTGCACAAAAGGTGTGCAAAATGACCATTACCAGGATTAGAGCGAGTGATCACATTGTTTGATTTGTATGAATTTTGAACCATTGAAGAGTTTTTCTTCAATTCGGGTACATTTGGTTGTGAATTGTGAATGTCTTTGTGAACCATTGAAAATTCAATGATGATGAATTGATGAATATTTAGTAGAAAGTTATTATCCCCACTATAATATTTAAAAATGAATCCTGTTTGTTTGTGTTGCTTTCTCTCTTCCTCTAGCTGTCTTTGTCTTAGTCTATAGCTCGTTGTGTGAATAATGAGCTTGATAATTAATTGACTGGCCTGATAGCTCAGTTGGTGGTAGCTCTGCCTTCTGAACTGGAGGCTGTGGGTTCGATTCCCACCCAGGACAAACATTTGTGTGATGAATGTTTGTTCTGTGTATATTGTATTCTATGTGCCTATGTATTTACAAACAAAAGGTATTGTATCAGTTATCTGGTTTCCATGGTACATAGCTTTGCTTAGTTTGTGACTAGATTACGCTGTGTGAAATATTTGTGAACACAAATATTTATTTATACGTATCCAGTTGTCTTTCTTTATTTTGGCAATAAACAATATTTATTCTTTATTCTTATTTATAAGTACCCTATATATTTGACGGCGGCAACGTCCGGTTATAAACTCTATGCGCAGCGGGCAGTACCGTAATTTACCCTGGTAGCATTTAAATTTATTACAGTGGCAACACCAGCAACTGTCATCGCTACCCCACCCACCTGGCTATATAAATAGAGCGCTCGGAGTACTATCATCATTCTTGCTCCGGACACGGCCCGGTGTGGGCATGCTGAAGGCCTATAGTTATATAGGTTGCAACCTACGCACAACCCGTCAGCGTATATATTTATAAGTAACAACACCAGCCGGATTACCAAGACTCAAGACATCCACTGCTGAACACACTCTGCCATAAAAAGCCACTTTGGCTGCTTATCATAGGAAGGGGTCGATCGATAATCACCACACTTGCCAGGAATCTTGGTGATCGAAAAGATTTTAATATACCGAAGGGAATATTTATTTATTTATTTCGATTACCAACATAATGTACACTGTAACCAGATCCGATAACACAATTAAAAAGGAAATATTGCTAAGTGTCATCACGGTTACAGGTAAAGACTGCATGCATAATAAAAAAGAATGCCGCACATTTTTTATTTAATTTTTTTTTTTACTTCACACTTGTCTAGCATTTGACCACGCTCTCATCTGATGGAAAGTGACGATGCAATCGAAAGTGTAGCACGCTAGCCAAGTAAATACCTATTCACTCCTCTCTTGAACACGCCCGGGTCATATTTAGCCGGAAACGCAGACGCTTGCATTCCATTCCTTAGCGGTTCTAATTAAGAACGTTGAGTCAAATCGCTTGGTACGAACGGGTGGTATTTCGACCACGAAAGGATGGCGCTTAGCCGAGCGTCTAGTAGTCCGGTAGTGGAACAGTGATGGATACCTACTCCTGATTTAGCTGTCTCTTACGGAAAGAGACGGGGTGTATTCTCACACTGGTACCACACGGCACAATAACAAAGACAAGCCTTATTCAATCATCATCATCATCATCATCAGACTGTATCAGTCCACTGCTGGACATAGGCCTCTCCTAAAGAACGCCACTGGGCTCGGTCTTCAGCCCTTCCCATCCAAATACTGCCTGCAGCGTTTCGCAGGTCATCACTCCACCTGGCCGGCGGGCGTCCCACACTACGCTTGGCAAGTCGTGGTCTCCACTCAAGGACGCGCTTACCCCAACGGTTATCCATCCTTCTAGAGATGTCCTTATTCAATGGTCACTGCCATTAAGCTTCATTCGCCACTGGATAAAACCTAGCAGACAACCAACCTCTCCCATCCAGAACACAATTAAACTGTGCATACACAAGCATACACGCCCTCCATACGAAAGGTGTTCAAACAGGGGGCGAGGGTAAGGGGTGGTGCCTGAATTCGATTCCCAGCTATTGAAAAGTTTCAAGAGGCGAAAAGCTTCGACAAACGAAGCTAAGTGAATTTCGAGCCCTCGGAAAATACTGGGCCCTATTAAGGATGCTGCGTAGGATATTTTCAAAATATTTTATGAAATGAAATAAAGAAAAAAGGAAAGAAAGAAGAAAGAAAAACATTTATTCAACACTCACTTACAGAAATAAAATAAAATTTACAAGAATATATATACAACAAGAGAATACAATTAAATATAAACAGTACCTAGTTAAAAGTATTTAATAAGGGAAATAAAAGAGTAGATGCACGGAAGCATTGGTGTCGAAATATATTTATTCTAGACACACGCAATGCAACACAATAATATAAATACAAATAGAAACAATATAGTGGGTGCGTTGGTGCACCGTAAGTAGGCCTACTTACGGTTAGAGTGTTCAAATAATAACTCCGATTACACGGTAGAAAGAAAAGGAACAGTTTATTGCACAAACCCACACAAGAAGAATAGAAGGAGTATTCAAGAATAGAAAGTTAAAGAGTCACAATAGAAACACAGACGAATAGTTCACAGGCACAAGAGATAAGCTAGGACTAGCAAAAACACTGAACATAAAAACGAATAGCCAAAACAAATAGTTCGCGAGCAGTAGCGGGGCGCCGAGATGCGTGCGCTTCGCAGCAGAGGTGGGATCTCGACTGGCGGGCGGCAACATTCCAGCTAGCGGCCGGGCCGTGCGCGCGCGCTGCCTATATCTATACGTAGATATAGGGGCCCAGCGATACTACGCGTATCGTCCGACTATGCTCGCCGATTAAATATAAATTAATGTTTAGTGTGATGAATGTATGAAGTGTGAATGTTATGTGTTATTATGTTTAGTAATATACTTAAATATGTAATAATATATATGTTATGTGTGGTGTAATAAATATATTAAATAAATTCATGAATGTAATGTAGGTCGGCTACAACAACACAATAAGAAACAAGAAGAACATAATTAAGTGTGACATTATGTGATGTCAGGAATAAGTTCCGGGTCAGCATACAACTGAGGTTGAAAAATTTTTATGCAGGAATTGGTAGAAGGGAAGGGAGAAAGAGGCAGACTTAGAAGGGCTTATACAGGTCAAATAAAAGAAAAAATAGATGTCATGTCGTACAGGGAGGTTAAAATGTTGGCCGAAGACCGAGAACGATGGCGATTACTGCACCGACAAGAGCAAGACTTAGACTAGGGATTAGAAAATAATTAAAAGACTTTCCATTCGCGGGTGAAACCGCGGGGCGCGACTAGTAAATAATAAAAATAGGAGACATTACAAAAGTGATAAGTACCAACATGAAAACAGTGTCTAACTAAATGCGTCTTAAAATAGAAACTATAGCGCGAGATAGTAAACATTTAACTTTATCTTTAAAATAGAAACTATAGCGCGAGATAATAAACTTTAACTTTATCTTTAAAATAGAAACTATAGCGCGAGATAGTTAACTTTAACTTTATCTTTAAAATAGAAACTATAGCGCGAGATAGTAAACTTTAACTTTATCTTTAAAATAGAAACTATAGCGCGAGATAGTAAACTTTAACTTTATCTTAAACATAGAAACTATAGCGCGAGATAGTAAACTTTAACTTTATCTTAAACATAGAAACTATAGCGCGAGATAGTAAACTTTAACTTTATCTTAAACATAGAAACTATAGCGCGAGATAGTAAACTTTAACTTTATCTTAAACATAGAAACTATAGCGCGAGATAGTAAACTTTAACTTTATCTTAAAAATATAAACTAAAGTGCGAGATAGTAAACTTTAACTTTATCTTTAAAATAGAAACTATAGCGCGAGATAGTAAACTTTAACTTTATCTTAAAATATAAACTAAAGTGCGAGATAGTAAACTTTAACTTTATCTTTAAAAACATTTAGTGAAGGTGCACGTTTGATATCTAAAGGAAGCGCGTTTCATAGACGAACTGCTTCAACAGTATAAAAATATATATACCAGCGGCATAACTCATGCTGAGTCACTATACACGGTGGAAATGAATTCGTTCTTTTCCTTAAATGTATGTACTCAGTCCATGCTATAGAACGCACCTATATAACGAAAAACCAAAAGTACTTATGAAATAAAACTTAAATCTAGGTATTATCAAATTTATGCAAATTCAAATTCTAAGAAAAAGCCTTGCGACATTCAACAAAGCAGGTGTTTTATTACCTAAGAAACATTTACAAAGCCCTCGGCCGGTGCCCGCGCTGTGTGTATCGTTAAGTATACATTTTTAGCTATTATCCAGTTAGGTTAGGCGACATTTTTTTTTATTGTACCTTTTACTATTATTCTCAAGCATGGTCTGAGTACATACATTTAAAGAAAAGAACGAATTAAATTCCACCGTTTATTTAATTTTTCAGTAAAATTGTAATCATGCAAATCTTCTTTTCAAAGGAAAGAAAATATGTAATATGTATCTTAAGAGACAAATACACGGCATAGATTCAGTATTTTTAGTTTTTTAGCTTTTAGACAACTTTTGCTCACAAATTTGGCCCAAATTCGACATAATTTTTATATTAAAATAATATATTCCCGACTGTTACTCACGAATAGTATATCGACCAGATATATTATATATTTCTCGACCAGATTTCGAGCATATCCGATGCCAGAAACCTGAGAAGAAACCTTGTCGAGAAATCGATATACTATTCGTGAGTAACAGTCGGGAATATATAATTTAAAATGAATCACACTCATGAGAATTTTAATACTAAAATAATTTTTATAGCTGGTAGAATTTATAACTTAATGTCAGTGGTGGACACCTTCCAGTTGATGATGACTAGTTACCGTAGACTCCTATTTTAGTCTGAGTTGTTAAATTTTACGCCCTGTTATAAAAAATGTGATCCCAGGTTCTAAGTCCGGCCCTGCGCGGGCGGCTTGGTTCCAATTTTTATCAATCCCATTTCATTTCCCCTTACGAAAGTTTTCCTCCAATTTCGCTTTCTCGCCCCCGCCCATTTAGAGATGTGTTTTTTTTCGATAGCTCTATTTTTTTTCAAACTCAAAAACATTAAATTTAATTCATAGTAAAAAATCGTTTTATCCAAATCGTTTTTCAGCCATTTCATGTAGGTATATAACAATAAAAAAGAAAGAGCTTTGACAAATTATTAAATAGTTAATATTATACGTTATACAATGAATTATGTACTTGTATATGGTCTTTAGCTATTAAATTGACGTTTTTAGGGTTCCGTACCTCAAAAGGAAACAAAAACGGAACCCTTATAAGATCATTTTGTTGTCCATCAGTCTGTCCCAGGCCGACAGAACCTTTCTGTCAAGAACACGTGGAGGTATTAATTTAAAATTCATATCAAATACTCAGGTCTCCTTTGGAACTATGAAAAAAATCAAACTTTTAAGCCAACGTAATCAAAAGATGTTAATCGTTTATGCTGCAAACTTTCGACACTCGCAAGGGAATAAAAACCTACGAGATACTTCCAGTGAACTCATCTTTAAATTTGGTACTAAGAAACGTCTAAATATGACACAGATAAAGTAAAAACTGAGAAAATTATACATTTTTAGTTACAGCATACAATAAAAATATTTTTAACATTTTTTATCGATAACACATTTCTCGTTCCCATCCCTACATCTTTAAACGTTAAAGTATATCTCAGCTGTATCAGGAGATCATTTCGTCGTTATTGCGCCGGCAAACTCGATCGCGGAACTTTTACATCGACACTTCCTTATTAACTGACCCGCTTTGGATTACAACGGCATTAATCACACTAATATTACACACTTATATAACTAGGTGGTAGGAATTTTCTCCAAAGTTCGTCTAGGTAGGTACCACCGCTTTGCCAGTTATTCTGCTGCCAAGCATTAGTGCGCAAGCACTACTGTGATCCCGTTTGAGGAGCATTAAAATTACTGGGCAAATGAGACCTCACAGTCTAGTAATGTTATTACTAGATTGTGCTGATTTCTCAGGATGACGTGCAGTGTCATGCGAAGCCCTATACTTTACTTTACTAGGTGGTAGGACTTGTTGCAACTAGGTGGTAGGACTTGTGGCAAAGTTCGTCTAGGTAGGTACCACCGCTTTGCCAGTTATTCTGCCGCCAAGCAGTAGAGTGTAAGCACTACTGTGTTCCGGTTTGAAGGGCACTGTAGCTAGTGAAATTACTGGGCAATTGAGACTTTATGATCTGATCCCGCGGTCGAGTAATCTTATTACCAGACTGTGCTAATGTCTCAGGATGATGTGCGCAGTGCAGTGTCGCAACTCTTTGTTTTAGGGTTCCGAGTGACACTGTTCTGTAATGGGCGACCGTGGTGCTTAACATCAGGTAAACGACTAGCTCGTCACATCATTCAATAACATAAAAAAAAGAAATGTGATCGAGAAAAGTAGCGATAATTAACCCAATTCACAAGTAAATTACTTTTCAGTAATCTAATACAGCTCAGTAGACTGTTATTTTCATTTTACTGAAACCTTTTAGCGACCAATTTTCAAGTTCGACCAAAAAGTTTCTAGACCTGTATTAATTAGTTTATGTTTGTGAAATTAAAATTTGGTTTTGTTTAAGCACATAAAAAACGAGTGTGCTTTAGACCACACGACTGAAGTAAAACTTCTTTAGTTTAGCTCCATCTATCGGTAGGTATAACTGTGTTTTTGCTTTGTTTTTTTTTATGTTTTGGCTCCACACTTTTGTCTATTTAGCCAGTGTCAAGTAATTAATAATTTATCAAGTTAATGATATTTCACGCAAATATATGCCAAGTCACAGTCAAAGTCATCAAGTCAAGTCATAGTCCAGTCAAAGTCATACTCCTAGTAAAGTGGGTGCAACTTTACTTGAAGCTTCTATGGAGTTTTGGAAACAACACGAAAAGAAACGTTTCACCATCATTATACCATTTTCCCACACTCACGCCTGTAATCCAGCACTTAACGAATAGAATGCCACCAATTTTATGCACTAACACTGAAAATAACACAAGTTTTGGAAAATAATACGATGCGGTGACGCAATCTTTTTCGCGTTTCCGCCAAATCTCTCTTTCGCTTTGTTTAATGTTAATATCACCATCTTGACAATTGAAAACTGTCATTTTACCGGACATACCAACCTAATAATACATATGTTTAACTTCGTTATGTTGAAAATGAAGATCTACGTTAACCAACAACTTTCAACTTCCGTTTGCCTCGCCTTACTCCCCAAGTTTAGCGTGCGTAAAACACAACAAAAAAAACCAACTAGTTGCGCCTCGCGGTTTCAGTCGCTGATAAAATGTATCGTATGTGTTAATCCAGCGTATCTTCATTCCAAGATTCATTAAAATCCATTCAATAGTTTTTGCGTGAAAATTTGTATGTATGTATTTATGTACGTAACATACAATACAAATAATATACACATTTTCGCGTTTATAATATCATAGGAGTAAGTATGAGGACCAAACATAAAAAAAAGGATGAGGATATTAACCTTCTTGAGTGTGCAGCATAGTGCACAAAGAGCAGAAAAAAAGGTTTAGCTCGCACAGCGTCATCATGAGCTTGAAATTTCTGCTCTGTGGACGTGTGATGCTTAACACAAAGCACAGATACTAGGCGAAAAAAAAGTCTTGACCTTTTTTTCGTTTTGGCTCCACACTTTTGTGTATTTAGCCAGTGTCAAGTTTTCAAGTTAATGATATTTACGCAAATATGTATCACAGTCACAGTCGAAGTGATCAAGTCAAGTCATAGTCTAGTCAAAGTCCCAGTAAAGTGGTGGCAACTTTACTTGAAGCTTCTATGGAGTTTTGGAAACAACACGAAAAGAAACGTTTCGCCATCATTATACCACTTTCCCACACTCACGCCTGTAATCCAGCACTTAACGAACAAAATGCCACCAATTTTATGCACTAACACTGAAAATGACATAAGTTTTGGAAAATAATACGATGCGCCGACGCGATCTTTTTCGTTTTCCCGCCAAAACTCAGTCATCACTCATGAATAAATCAAATAACTATTTGCTCTTAAATAAGGGCTACCTTTGACTATAAAAAGTAGTATAAACAAATCTAATCTTCTTGACCTCCTACTGTTAACTATAATTTCACTAACACCTAGAGATAAACTATAACAATACCAGGATTATAGCATATAACGAATATTATAATGCTTCGAGTGAAAATAACGAAGCGCATTATGCTGTTATTTATAACGAATAACGTTATTATGTTTTGGAAGTATTATATTGTTAGGGAGGTTTAAGCTTAACGGTGCGATGCGCTTTCAGAATATGGTGTTAATATTTAACTTATACAGGGGGCTCTCATATAAATGTGCATTTTTGAAGTAAAAAATCTATACGCTCGGTTGACTTGGGGAGTAAACTGGTGAATACGATGCGAACTAAGGTTGAAATTGGAACCAACTTCAACTTACTTTACGTAGATTTCGATTGTCAACGTAACAAAGTTAGAATTTTGTATTATTATGTTGGTATGCCCGGTAAAATGACAGTTCACAATTGTCAAGATGGTGACATTAATATTAAAAAAAGCTAGTAAAGAAGTTCTACTTCAGTCGCGTGCTCTAAAGCACACTTGTTTTTTTTTTTCTCGTTCGATATTTTTTTTAATTGATAGAAATATTTTTATTTTATCATAGACTTAATTAACAAAAATCCCGTGATTAATCATTACCGTCGAATATCATGCAGTTCCAGAGGTCAACGCACCTCGAGTCGAACTACTAAAACCGCTGGCTGACCCTAAAACATTTTTTTTTACCCTTTTTTAGCTGCGCTGTTTAATTGGATAAAATTACAACAAGGAAGTCACAATAATATTATAGAAAATAGTAAGTAATGAAGTTCTGTATCAATAGATGGTCTGAAGTCGCAAAGTTATCTAAAATTTGTGTAATAATAATTCATAGAAAAGACTGGCCCGATAGCTCAATTGGTAGTAACCCTACCTTCTGAACTGTGGGTTGTGGGTTCGATTTCCACCAGGACAAATATTTGTGTGATGAACATAGGTGTTTTTTCTGTGTCTGGGTGTTATATTGTATTCTATGTAGGTATGTATTTACAAACAAAAATTATCTAAGTATTGTATCAGTTATCTGGTTCCCATAGCACAAGCTTTGCTTAGTTTGGGGCTAGATAGCGCTGTGTGAGATGTCCACACATATTATTATTCAAAAAATGTGGAACGAACGATGCTTGTTTTGTTTCGTTTTTGTAATAATTTTATATGGTGTCATAATTATTTATGAATTCAATACTCAACTGCAACTTCAAATTTATGGATTAATATAATTATGACTTCCGTTTTAAGAACCAAATTGGCGACGCGCCACTATCAAGCGGTTTGCCCGACTTTAAAAAGGGAGGGTCACATTTTATTTTAAATTGTTAAAGGCAACGCGCGGGGTGCGTGCTGAGGTGGGGGGCAGCTACCTACCCACTTTCAAAATAATCAGTCGTCGTTTGCGCCACCTCCACGCACGACGCGCGTTGCCTACTATAATATTATTTTGGAACTACCTTCAGTTTAAATAAAACAAGTGCAAGTGCAGTTTTTTTAATTTTAATTTGACTACTTTCGGGTGTTGCGGCATTGTCGCCAATAAATTTCTTCGAGCCGGATCAATGTTTACCACTCCGCCGCCGAAGAAAACAATGGTTAATACCCGGTGCATGACGAAAAAACTGGGACAAGATCAGGCAACGTCACAAACGGTTGTTTTATAGGAGTTTTATAATTGTTATTCAAATAATATCTATTTCTTCAAGTACTTATTTTTATAATAAATAAATAAATACGTGTGGACATCTCAAACAGTGCCATCTAAATATATTCATAGAATACAATACCCAGAACAAACATTGATGTTCATCACAAAAATGATTGTCCTGGGTAGGAATCTAACCCACAACCTGCAGTTCGGAAGGCAGGAATACTACCAACTGAGCTATCAGGTCAGTCAATCTATGACAGCCTCTGTGGTGTGGTGGTTGAGCAGGTGGGCTCATAACCTGAAGAGAGTGGGTTTTATTCCCGCCAACTGCTAACTTATGTGTGTACAAAAGATAAGCGCTAATACTTGTTCTGTGTCTGGGTGCTGTGGGACCATGGCCCTCATAGTTCCTGGTTTCTAGATACAGAGAAGGTCCAGTATCTATGTATGTGATCGTTGGGCGTTATTATTGTTATTTTTATTATTATTTATGTCCAACTAGGCTATTAGCATAGTAACAATGATTTAAAAAAAATGGTTTAAAATGGTTGTCTGTAAAGTCGGTTTATTTATTTATTGTGATAAAAACGACAAAATCAATTACAATTATCACATAAAGTATTACATAAATTAACAAAAAACAAATCAGGGTTATAAAATAATAAAAGAATCCAATTAGGCTATTACAATAATGTCAAATAAAATAAAATAATGTCAGAGTTAATTAAATAAAAAGAAAAATTATTCACTATCGCTACAGTCGGGATTACCCGTATTGCTCCATTGGTCAGTCACGCTTTCACAATATGTTAATACTGCAGCAACAATATTGGACCACTTGTCAAAAGTTTATTAGTATTATTAGCTATTATTATTATTATTCCGTCAAAACTTTAATAAACTCCCCGATTTTTAGTGCGCAAAACGATATCAGCCTGTATAACATCCCGGCGCGTACACAATAGCCGCAGCGTGTAATTGGCGCGCCCGCGACGTCCCGGTGTGAAGGGTCTCTAATGTCGGGATTAGAGATACATTAACACCTTTTTGTTGGAGTAACTATTAGAATCCATTCCGACTGCGGTTATTGCGATTAAGTAGAATTGGATATGCGTGAAAATACCGTAGTTTTTTTAAAATTTGTGATATGATATTTACTAGGTGGACTTTTCTGCAAAGTTCGTCTAGGTAGGTACCACCACTTTGCCAGTTATTCTGCCGCCAAGCAGTAGTGCGCAAGCACTGCTGCGTTCCGGTTTGAAGGGCACTGTAGCTAGTGAAATCACTGGGCAAATTAGACTTATGACCTGATCTCACAGTCGAGTAATCTTATTACCAGCCTGTGCTGATGTCTCAGGATGATGTGCGCAGTGCAGTGTCACGTGCCACGTTTTAAGACTCTATTTACCCGACGTTTGTATTTATTATTACTACGACGTTTTATTTATTAATTAATATAATAATAAGTAGGTTGGTTTTTGGCGGGAACGCGAAAAAGATTGCGTCACCGCATTGTATTATTTTCCAAAACTTGTGTTATTTTCAGTGCTAGTGCATAAAATTGGTGGCATTCTATTCGTTAAGTGCTGGATTACAGACGTGAGTGTGGGAAAATGGTATAATGATGGTGAAACGTTTCTTTTCGTGTTGTTTCCAATAATACTCCATAGAAGCTTCAAGTAAAGTTGCCACCACTTTACTAGGAGTATGACTTTGACTAGACTATGACTTGACTATCACTCGACTATGACTCGACTATGACTCGACTATGACTCGACTATGACTCGACTATGACTCGACTATGACTCGACTATGACTCGACTATGACTCGACTATGACTCGACTATGACTCGACTATGACTCGACTATGACTCGACTATGACTCGACTATGACTCGACTATGACTCGACTATGACTCGACTATGACTCGACTATGACTCGACTATGACTCGACTATGACTCGACTATGACTCGACTATGACTCGACTATGACTCGACTATGACTCGACTATGACTCGACTATGACTCGACTATGACTCGACTATGACTCGACTATGACTCGACTATGACTCGACTATGACTCGACTATGACTCGACTATGACTCGACTATGACTCGACTATGACTCGACTATGACTCGACTATGACTCGACTATGACTCGACTATGACTCGACTATGACTCGACTATGACTCGACTATGACTCGACTATGACTCGACTATGACTCGACTATGACTCGACTATGACTCGACTATGACTCGACTATGACTCGACTATGACTCGACTATGACTCGACTATGACTTGCTATGACTTGACTATGACTTGACTTGATGACTTCGACAGTGACTTGACGCATATTTGCGTGAAATATCATTAACTTGATAAATTATCAATTACTTGACACTGGCTAAATACACGGAGGTGTGGAGCCAAAACAAAAAAGTAGGTATTACTATTTGTTAAGAAATGAAGTCTTCGCGCCACTCGCGTCTTTCATTAGTTTAAGTCAAAAATTAATTTCTCGTACCTACCCTATATTTTAAACTGATTCTCTGACTTTTCGATATGAAATACACGTCTCCGTCGAATTATCCTATTTTTATTTAAAATCAAACCTGCTGCCCGCTACACTATTATTGTTATAATTCTTTATTGTACTAAAAGCAGTATAAACGTAGGGAATAATGCTAAAGCATTTTCACTTCAATAATTCAACGGGGCAATGCCGCCAGCATTTTGGGCACGTTACCTACTGGTCGCGGATTCTTATATTAAATTTAGCTACTGCGTTAATTTTATCTTTAAACTGTTATTTTAAAATATGTAAATAATAGCTATATAAATAAATAAATTAAAAATATAATGAAGATTATTCATCTTAAATAATATTTCTACTAAACACTGGAATCCAAAATAAAAATAGCATAAAGTTGTGTTGAGTGTACAGGCCTTATTTCAATTTCATATAAATAGAGGAAGAGTGCAAAATTGCAAGGAAATAGTAAAGAAAATGCTATCACTCTTGCAATCAGGTAAAAGTACAAGGTAAAGAATTTAAGCGCCTATTAAAAATCCCTCTTCTCAAACAATTTTAGGAATTTTGATATTGTGGCGTGGTGGTTAAGCATGTCGGTTCTAATCCGGAGGCAGCGAGTTCGACTCCCCCGGCACAACAAGTAATTGTGTACATAAAAAACAGCGCAAATACTGTCTTTTGTGTGTTTTGTGTCTGGGTATTGTGGTACCATAGTCCTCGCAGTTCCCAGGGGTCCCAGGGAATCCTAGTTAGGGTCTAGGATCTATGTATGTAATCGTTGGGCGTTATCATTAGGTATTATTATTTATGTCCACCTAGGCTAATTAGCATGGTTACTATGATCCTATTTGAAAGTTGATGCAGAGAAAACACCATCTTCCACAAAATATATCGCGAACTAAAATACAATACAGAATGTAAAACAACACGATATCAAAATATACTTATAAATATCATTTTTGAAACAGAGTTAGGCCGACTTTAATAACGGTAAACGTTTAGATATACTATTTTTTTAGTTATTTTCATATAATAACTAAACTACGAGGACTTGGTTTTGGCGAGAAAACGAAAAAGATCGCGTCACCACATTGTATTATTTTCCAATACTTGTGTTATTTTCAGTGTTAGTGCATAAAATTGGTGGCATTTTATTCGTTAAGTGCTGGATTACAGGCATGAGTGTGGGAAAGTGGTATAATGATGGTGAAATGTTTCTTTTCGTGGTGTTTCCAAAACTACATAGAAGCTTCTGGTAAAGTTGCCACCACTTTACTAAGAGTATGACTTGACTAGACTAGACTATGACTTGACTTGATGACTTGGACTATAACTTGACTTGACTTAACATATATACATTATTATTCATATCTATTAATTAACTTGAAAAATTACCAATTACTTGACACTGACTAAATACACTAAAGTGTGGAGCCAAACCAAAACAAAAAAAAACTACGGGAACTAAATCGATTTAAAAATTAGGGAATTCCAGGGCAACAAAGATAAAAAATAAACATTAAAACTAAATTGAGAACTTCTTTTTCAAAAGTAGCTACTATTGTAAAAGAATTAACAAGCTATAAATATTTCAGCCAGTACTTGGTCGCAAACAGGCATTTTACTATTAATAAAAAAATTCTACATCAAAAACCGAGTCGTACGAATTTTTTTTAGGATTAACTATCTATAAATATTTCAGCTATTATTTTGTCACAAGCAGGCGTGTTTTACTATCAATATAATTTCCCTAAAAGAACCAAGATTCTCACTTGTAACTTACGCCATACTCCGGCACAATGAATGAGTATCGTAAATCACGTTATATTTTCCATTTCCACTGTCGCCTGCCAACGTTCAGCTGTTAATTCACAATTAGCTGTTATTTTAATTAAAATCACTGTTTACGTTGACGCTAAATAGCTCCTGCTATATATTATCAACGAGCTTCTGCCCGCAGCTTCGCCCGCGGCGTGGCCTATGGGAAAATAATTCAACCACCCATTTCACCCTCTTCAGGGTGGAATTTCGAAAAATCCTTTGTTAGCGGATGCCTACGTCATAACATCTACCTGCATGCCAAATTTCAGCCCGATCCGTCCTGTGGTTTGGGCTGTGCGTTGAAAGATCACTATGTCAGTCAGTCAGTCAGTCACCTTTGAGTTATATACATATATTTAGATAACAGTTGTAGGTACTTACCTGTATTTTACATTCTGATTAATGTAATTAACTGTATTTTAGTAATGCTGTCTTGACCAAAAGCATCTAAATATATATAACTTAAAGGTGATTGACTGACTGACATAGTGATCTATCAACGCACAGCTCAAACCACTGGACGGATCGGGCTGAAATGTGGCATGAAGAAGGATGTTATGACGCAAGCATCCGCTAAGAAAGCATTTTTCGAAATTCTACCCTTAAGAGGGTGAAATGGGTAGTTGAATTATTTTCCCATAGGCCACGCCGCGGGCGAAGCTGCGGGCAGTAGCTCGTTAATAATAAGCATAATACAGGTCAAAAACTAGCATCGCTAACCGCTATACTAACATAATATATATTACATAAAAATAGCAGTTACATTATCACAGAAAAATAGCACATACATACAGTTATATAGCACATTTCTACAAATCCTTACTTATTAAACAATATAGTAAATCATACACACTTCCTTTTAGTAATTAAATTGTCGACTTAAAACGTAACAAAAGGATTAAAATACATAAAAAATATAATACTGAACACATGTTTGTAATACTTTAAGAACGTAATAATATCACACTCGAGAATTTTTGCAAAACATTCGAAAACAGGCAAAAAATGTTTTGTGTTCATTTTAACACCTTTATACAATGCTTATAAGGATTACCGCGACAATATTAATATCACCAACTCATAAACTGATTCTCATTAAAGTTTTGTTTAGTAAACCACTTTTTCGAGCGGAAAACATAAGTTTGTCGATTCGTTTACGGCTTGCACAATTTCAAATTATTTTGTCCTATTTATGCGGATTATTGAAATAACAAATTTAACTAGATACTCGTAAACATCACATCAACTCAAAATTAAATCTTAACCAATTGTAATAGAGGCAAACTATGGAGCTAGATATTTCGAAAGGATTTTCTTACATTGGTGTTATTTTGAAGTGTTGCACAACAAGATCATCGTATTCTTACAAGTTTGATAATATTGTCAAACGGATACATTACAAAGGTTTTTAATCATAAGAACCGCAGAAATATAATGGATCAGACGTTTCGAAAATCTTGCGCACCTTTGTACTTATGAAGATTTTTTGTAAGCTTAAAAATGAAGGTTTTTTGAGTCATAATATTGTATATGTACCAAGTATTAGGCGCGTATTTTGAAATGAATCGGTATTGCGGTTTTGCGTAGTGTAGTAGAATTAATTTAAAGTAGGTAGAAATCTAATATTAACATAACTGTAGGTATCTTTAAATAGATTTTATGTAAGCTATCTTACCAGAAATAAAATCTCTGTTCATCCAATTCGTTAGTTTTATTACGTAGTGACAGCGGTGTTTACAAAATAACAGTAAAAAATAGGTTTTCGGTGCCTAGTTGTATTTTTTTTGTTTTTGTTTTGGCTCCTCGCCTTTGTTTAAATCACACTCACGCACGCACACTCCAATACATACACACACACTTTCACACACACACACACACACTTTCACACACACACACACACAATTTGCCTTATTCTTAAATATTGTTTATTTTTATGATGTTCTGCAAAACTAATTAGTATGACATAGCTTAGATAAAATTAATAATAGAGAAGCCACTGACTCCTGAAACACAGTTTCCACTAGTTCGGGAGTCTATAGATTAATTATAATTTCGTAACCAAATGTGTCAATAAATAAATTTGTATTTGTATTTGTGTATTTAGCCAGTGTCAAGTAATTGATAATATCTCAAGTTAATTTTTTTTTTATGTGTCAAGTAATTGATATATATAATTCATCAAGTTAATAATATTTCACGCAAATAGGTGGTCAAGTCACAGTCGAAGTCGTCAAGTCAAGTCATAGTCTAGTCAAAGTCATACTCCTAGTAAAGTGGTGGCAACTTTACTTGAAGCTTCTATGGAGTTTTGGAAAACACGAAAAGAAACGTTTCACCATCATTATACCATTTTCCCACACTCACGCCTGTAATCCAGCACTTAACGAATAGAATGCCACCAATTTTATGCACTAACACTGAAAATAACACAAGTTTAGGAAAATAATACAATGCGGTGACGCAATCTTTTGCGCTTTCCCGCCAAAACTCCTCAAGTTAATTAATATTACAATATATATGTGTCGTTAAAGAAGACGATAACGCCCCCTTGTCGGTGCTGCAGGCCAAAAGGGGGGCGGTAAGAGACCAGAAAAAAAAGTGTTGTGTAAAGGCTTGGGGGCAATTAATTAATTAATTTATAAGTTATAGTGGTTTTTAAGTAGGTGAAAAAATGGGGGGCGCTGAACAAAAATTTACCCTCAAAGTGGGCAGTAGACAAAATAAGTTTAGGAACCCCTGACATAGACAAACAAGCTGACGGACCGTCTGATGGTAAGCCATCGCCTATAGACACCTGCAGCGGGGGCGCTGCCGATACGTTGCCTACCTTTTAAGACTCTATTTAACCGTTGTTTCATTAAATCATTTCATTTAATCTTTAATTATAAGATGAAATATTACTGCATACACGTTAAGAGTGAAGCTCAGAGCAAGTGCGTACAGCGCACTGTGTGCATGCGTGTCCCTGTTAATTAATTAATCTTATTCTTCTAAATATATATCTCAAAGGTGACTGACGGACTGACTGACATAATGATCTATCAACGCACAGCCCAAACCACTGGACGGATCGGGCTGAAATTTGGCATGCAGGTAGATGTTATGACGTAAGCATCCGCTAAGAAAGGAAAGATGAAATGGGTGGTTGAATTATTTTCCCATAGGCCACGCCGCAGGCGAAGCTGCGGGCTGAAGGTCGTCTATATATATAAAAGAAAGTCGTGTTAGTTACACTATTTATAACTCAAAAACGGCTCAACCGATTTGACTCAAAATTGGTGGGGAGGTAGCTTAGAACTATGAGACACAGGAAAGATATAACAAAATATACATGTTTAATAAATTGCCACTCAGTATAAGCGACTAGCCATACAGTGATTTTAAGAATAAAATTAAAAAATTCTTCAAAATTCACCCTTTTTATTCCTTGAACGAATATATGAGATTGCCTCTGGCAGAATCTTCATTTATAATTGGTTTTAGCAAAGGGAGGGGGGATTTGGAGGGGTTTTCACCAAAACTCCTATAAACACTTTAATCATCGTCTAAAAAACAAAAGCGAAACTGCAGGTAATTTTCGTTCGAAAACAGAACGAATGGAAAATCGTTCTCGAATAATCATCTACCAATTAAAACTGCTTATTTCCTTAATCCAGGGCAATCGGTTGCTTAAAGAGGCTTTCATAATTCAACCTTAAAACTGATATCCTAAAATCAACCTTATGACTACAACTATAAAGAGTCTTGTGGATTAAAACTGCAAGGTAGTTGTAAAATGTTATATGACAAAAGTAAAGTAAGACTTAAGCACTAGAGTTAAGGTTTGTTTTAGCGTGTAAATAGATGATGAGACTGAATAAATGGGAAATTGTGAGCTAACTCGCTGTCGTTGGGAATAAAACAACTCTTTGCGCTAATAATGAGAAAGAATGAGTAGAGTAGATGAGGGCCAGAGGTTCCTTCTATTCATCAAAATATTAACCTAATATCCATCTCTATGTAACGCATTCTTAATTTATGGCTTTTTGTGACGTATTCTGAATCTTTGAGTCAGGAATTTTGAACTAAAACTACTCTACACACTCTTGTCTTTGGGAGTAGGCTAGTGAATGCGTGACGAGGAAATGACAATTTATAATTGTCAAGATGGCGACATTAACATTAAAAGCAAAAACAAAGTTATACCGGCCGATAGATGGGGCTAAGCTAAACAAGTTTTTTTTTTCTAAAAAAACTGCGTCTTATGATTATATTTTATTCCGATACGTAATAAGATCAATACACTAATGCTTCATAAATTAAAATTCCTAGTTACTTGTCAAAATTGTGTGCTCAAGTCGCAAAACTCTCTGTCGTTACATTACTCTGTGGCAGTAGCAAGGAAGGAATCAAGCGATAAACGCGCTGTAACTAAACTATTGCGGAAGTGCTGTTGTAGCTGTAACGGTGAGAATTGGTCGGTGTTTTATTTTGACTGGTCCAATATTTCTGGTAGTAACCCTGCCTTCTGAACTGTTGGTTGTGTGTTCGGTTCCCACCCAGGACAAACAATTTTGTAATGAACATCAATATTTGTTCTGTCTGGGAGTTTGTTTTCTATAGACAAACAAAAATGTATATAAGTATTGTATCAGTAACATTGTTCCCATAGTATAAGCTTTGTTTAGTTCGGGGATAGATGGCGCTGTGTGAAATTTCCGCATATATTTATTTTATTGATTTTACATAAGGAGTTCTAAATTCAAAGAAAAAAAGGAATAAACGTTTGAATAAATTTTGTTTGACGTAAAGCTGAGTTTTATTTTCTGCTACTGTCATCACAGAAAATAAAATAGTTATGTTTACGTGTTTTTCCGGTTCAGATCATGATCTTAAAACATTTTGACTAGATCACATTGTAAAAACTGAATCCTGAAAAATACTCTACATGCAAAATATTTTAATACACAAATAAATATCGAATAACGAAAATGTTTGAATACACGTAGATTTTTTTAAATAAAGGAATGTTTTCTTAAAATAAAATTCTCCATCTCTAGTATATACATTTTTTTTTCTTTATCTCCGGGTGCGGTTAAAAACTCCAACTTGTATATGTATAGTTTTTTTTTTATTAACAACCAACGATAAAAAAAGAATTTATTAATAAAAGATTGAAATGAACATTGTCTAAAAAAGTAAATAAGTACATAAACATATTAAGTAACAAGAAAAAGAAGGTTCGTGTTTTTTTCTAAAAAAGATTAAGTAAAAAGTTTTTTTTGAAATCTGTCAACGAGACCAATGTAAGCCATCCCTAGTAACAATGTGACAGTAATTAAGGCCCAATGAGATGTGCTAATGTTTCCGTTGCAGACTTCATTTTGAAGGATTAATTTGTTATTTCCATGGAACTACAACCGAGAGCAGTTATTTCAGAATGTCTTTTGACGTGCAGCTCCATTTAAAGCCTAGGTAAACTTCTAAAAGGGTAAATCCTGGACCCTAACTAGGATTCCCTGTATCTAGGGGCCCATTGCTGTTGTTAAGTCTGGAGTCAACGCGCAGGATGGTTACGTTCAAATCCTTAATCCGATGTTCTGCTAAATACAAGGAAATATTTCTGGACCCTAAATTATGGGCGCAAGGAGTTGTGTACCAGTGGCAGCGAGAGCCGCGAACAAAATCAAAATTTTGTACCTATAGTTTTTGAAGTAAAGCTCCTTTACGCACGCTTGACTTTGGGAGTAAGCTGGTGAATGCGTGACGAGGCGAACGGATGTTGAAAGTTATTGGTAGATCTCCATTGTCAACATAACAAAGTTAAAAATTGCTTAAAATTTGTATTAATTATGTCGGTATATCCGGTAAAATGACAATTTACAATTGTTAAGATGGTGACAGTTTTTTCACTCTCTTCTTTCTCTGTAGGCATATACTATATATACCTAATGCCTTTAAGGTAAATATATGGACATATTTCTTTCTAAGCTGTTTTCTGAGACCCAGGGGTCTTTGGTAGAGCAGAATTTAAAAAAAAGCTTTTCCGGAAATAAACGATATCTGTTTTATTATTTTACCTGATGCAATGGCCTCATGTGACAATATTGTAGTAGGTGTTCCACGCTACGCTTAGATTGGTAAACTGGCTCTCAGGAGAGGTTGTCGAAACATGTCCATAAGTATTACTCACTTTTTACAAACCCAGAAAATGACTTGGTCGCATTGGCCCCGGTAACTCTATTCAATAATCTAACCACTGACACTCACGGGGAACCGGGGCGGGTGGTACTAATATCTTTCAGGCCCGCTAAAGTCGGATCGACCCATTCATCGCGGTGACACCGGGGCTGATGGGAATTAAAATCTTATCCAAAAACCTCAAGTGCGGGTGTTTCATTCATCGTCACCAATGGATTTCGACCAAATAATGTTTTTTAGATTCATATGAATAAAAATCACAAATGCAATCATAGCTGCTATTGCCATCTATTGTCGGATAGCAAACTAATAGTCGTATGAAACCTTTTTTGTCTACAATGATTGTATTTTACTCTCAGAAAAACAATCATTTACTTTATACGAATTTTATTGTAATAAAAATTACTTATCAACTCATTAACACCAATAATACATTTTTCAAATTATATATTTTTAACATCCTTTAATTTTACGTCCTCTAGCGTCGAGTAGCCAAACTCGCAAAAATGTCATGAATTCGCCTTGCCTACACAGTAGTGTATATGATCAAATATCACAATATTTTCTCTTTAATCTGCACGTTTTTATAACGTCAGTTATAATTTAATGTTTTTTTTTTAAAGCTTGCTAAATCCATTACAAATAAATCAAGGTTTTAATCTATTTATTTTAGCACCATCTGTACTTAACCTATTGAACTAAGTAGCCTGAACCTTTGCTCGCTTTTCAGCTGTTCGCCTCTGCTCGTCTCTGATGATCTCCGCTAGATGACCAACAGCCGTGTTCATGTCTTCGTACCTAATCTTGCTGAATGTAAGACGCAAGTATTGGCAGGGGACGGTAGTATCGTAGGTGAACGCTTGACCTGGGATTAGCAAGAGGCCACGTTTGAACGCGGTTTGGAAAACCTGAAAATTAAATTAAAATCTATGTATATAACATGAATGATTTCACAGAAAATTTTTATTAATTCTTTTTTGTTATGTTTATTATTGTCAGTATGTATAATCCATCATCTTCAGCGATATTTACCATATTAAAAACATCTTCAACTCCATGCACCTTGATCCAAAAGAATAAGCCAGCGTCAGGCATAGGACAGTAGGTCAAGTCTTGCACTTGTTGCAGCGCAGTATAGAGCGCGTCCCTACGGTGTCTGTACAGCGCGCGAGCTGACGTCAGATGCGTCTTCAAACTCGAGCGGTCGGAGAAAAGGTGGACGAGTATAGCCTACAGAAGAAGTGAAAAGAGAAGATTTATTTCCTACTTACATTTATAAAGAAGAATCATTGGAAAGAAATTTCAAAAAGAGATCTACCTGACACAAACTCAACTGAAACTACATCGATTTCCTTCAGTGTAGAGAGTAAGAGAAAAAATAGTTTTTGTAAACTCACGTAGGATTGATGGGCAAAATGGTACAGAGTACAGACTACAACACAGTACTTACACGCTCCAAAACATACAGCCTTATTAATAAACGGGTATTAGTCTCGGATTAGTTACTTCAGCTTTTGTCCTTTTTTTGCTATTTGAATATTTAGCTGGATCGAAAGAGACAAAAGATGATGTAACTATTCTAAAGCTAGTTCGTGTTTATTAATAAGGCTGATAGGGTCCTCTTATTACGAGAAATACTAATAGCTAATATATACCTGTCTGTTGGTAATAGCACTTCTCTGAGCCAGTGACAATTTTGACATCTGCTAGACGATTACGTAACTTAATTGCAACTATTTTGACATTCCCTTGTATTATTATTAATTAATTTTCTATGTAATATGTTTTTTATTGTACCGTTGTATTGTACAATTTTATTTATATTATTATCTTATTTTAGACGTGTTTTTTATATGAATAAATGACTATTGAGTATTGACCAATTAGAAACACAAATTTGTATGGATTTGACAGTTTTAACACATAGTCTATGTGCATAGTTACTATAAAAATTCTCTATGTAACAAAATTGGCACTGTCATGTCATCATCATCATCATCAGCCTACAATAGTCCACTGCTGGACATAGGCCTCTCCCAATGCACGCCACTGAGCCCGGTCTTCGGCTCTACTCTTCCAGTTACTGCCAGCTACCTTGCGTATATCATCGCTCCATCTTGCCGCAGGGCGTCCTACACTACGTCTGCCGGTTCGCGGTCTCCACTCTAGAACACGTCTACCCCAACGGTTATCGGTTCTTCGGCAGATATGACCAGCCCACTGCCACTTCAGCTTGCTAATTCGCTGAGCTATGTCGATAACTTTAGTTCTCTGGCGAATGACTTCGTTTCGGATCCGATCCCGCAGAGAAACACCGAGCATAGCTCGCTCCATAGCTCGCTGAGCGACCTTAAATTTGTGGACCAGTCCTACCGTGAGTGTCCACGTTTCGGCTCCGTAGGTCATGACTGGTAGGACGCACTGGTTGAAGACTTTCGTCTTGAGACATTGCGGTATGGACGATGAAAAGACATGACGAAGTTTCCCAAATGCTGCCCAGCCTAGCTGTATTCTTCTGCTGGCTTCACTTTCGAAATTGTTTTTCCCTAGTTGGAGCGTCTGCCCTAGGTAAACGTACTTTTTAACAATCTCAAGAGCTACTCCATTTATAGCAATCGGTCCCGGAACAACGTGCTCGTTGAACATGACCTTGGTTTTATCCAAGTTCATCCGTAGACCAATGCGTAAAGAAGAATCAGCGAGGCCGTCCAGCATCCGTTGCAGATCCTCCAGCGATTCAGCCATTATGACGATGTCGTCTGCAAATCGCAAGTGAGAGATGTACTCGCCATTTATATTGATGCCACAACCCTTCCAGTCCAGCGTCTTAAACATATCCTCCAAAGCGTTTGTGAACAATTTCGGGGATATCACATCCCCTTGCCTCACTCCGCGACGCAAGTGGATATGTTTAGACGGCTGGTTTTGCAATTGGACGGTCATCGTTGCGGCATCATATAGGCATCTCATCACTTCGATGTATCGCCAGTCAACTTGGCATCGCTGTAAGGAGTCCAGAACAGACCAGGTTTCGATAGAGTCAAAGGCCTTCTCATAGTCCACAAAAGCTAAGCACAGGGGTCGATTGTACTCCTCGGTCTTCTGTACAATCTGCCGCACTGTGTGAATGTGGTCTATGGTACTGTATCCGCTACGAAACCCGGCCTGTTCCGGAGGTTGAAACTCGTCGAGCCTTCGCGCTAGACGATTCGTGATCACCCTTGAGAACAGCTTATAGACATGGCTCAGAAGCGAAATTGGTCGATAATTCTTCAGAAGGGTTTTGTCACCCTTTTTGAAGAACAAAATGACCACGCTTCTGTTCCATGCCTTTGGAGTTCTCCCAGTAAAGAGGACAGAATTAAAAAGCACTTGAAGCTCTCTAAGTACTGGAGTACCTCCAGCTCTTAAGAGCTCAGTCGTAACTCCATCCTCACCTGAGGCTTTTCCGTTCTTAAGCTGCTTAAGGGCCATCACGATCTCGTCCTGGCTGACTTCAGGCAGCTCTTCGGTAAAGTGGCGTGTTAGGGTGGCTCTGCATTCCTCTGTATTGGGATCAGGTCGGCAAGCATGTGATGCGTAGAGCTGGCCATAAAAGTTTTCAACTTCCGAAAGGATCTCTGTCTTTGAGGAGACGACTTCACCCGTTGATGTAGTCAGCTTCGTCAGATGGCTTCTCCCAAGTTGCTGGACGAACACTTTTGACCCCCGATTCTGCTCTATAGCTCTTTCAATTTCGAGCGTATTGGAGGATCGGAGGTCACGTCGTACCAGCTTTTTAATAGACTTGTTGAGTGCCTGTTGGTGTTGTGACGAAGTAGACGAGGGGTTTTGACGTCGCTCCTCCATAAGTTGCAGAGTCTCCATCGAAAGTTTCGACTTTCTGCCTGTACGCTTCTTTGCACAAAACTTCGCACCTTCTTCCCTTAGGACATCCACCACTTGGTCGAGTTTCTGATCCACGTCATCTGTAGTTTCCAAGGCAGCAAATCGATTTTCCAGTTTTAGCTGGAATGTTTCAGACCCTACCACGGCTTGGAGTATGTTCGGTCGGAGCGTGGACTTCATCAAGCGGGCTCGTTCCAGCTTGAAGTCGATATTCAGAATGCCTCTTACAAGCCTGTGATCACTTCCGGTATTGAACCTAGTGATCACTGAAACATCTCTGAATATACGCCGTTTGTCCGCTATGATGAAGTCGATCTCATTTTTTGTCATACCAGCGTGGCAGAGCCCTGAGGCTCTGCCACGTCCACTTCCTTTGCGGCTGTTTCCTGTAGAAGGAGTTCATCAAAAAGAGTCCCTCCTTCTCTAGGAAATTCACGAGCATTTGGCCCCTATGGTTTCTACTACCAAAGCCGTGTCCTATTGTCGATTCGCTGCAAGCCTGTACTCCTACTTTAGCGTTAAAGTCCCCCATAACAACGTTGAAGTGAGCCTTAGAGGTGCTGTGCAAGGCTCTTGATATGTCCTCGTACATATCCTCTACCTCATCGTCCGAGTGTGCCGAAGTCGGTGCGTATACCTGAATAACCTTGAGGCTGTACCTCTCGGTTAATCTGATTACAAGGTACGCGACCCTTGTCGACACACTGGAGATTTCAACAACGTTGTTACTAAGAGCTTTATTAACCAAAAACCCGACGCCACCCTGGGATAGCTGGTCTCCTTCTCTGAAATACATAAGATGGCCCGATTCAAGAGTTATGGTGTCCTCCCCCTCTCTTCGGACTTCACATAACCCCAGAATGTGCCATCTTATGTTGTTCAGCTCTTCCTCTAGCTGCACAAGGTGTTCATTGAGTCGTAACGTGCGTCCGTTATACGTTGCCAAGGTCAGTTGGTTTTGGCGGCCTACCGTAGCCCGGGGATTCTTAGCACCCCCTGCCTTGCCGTTACCATGACCGCCGCCGTGGTCAGGATTAGCAGGGCGGCCGGGAACTAGGGGCCGTGGTATATTGAGACTTGCCATTAGGAGGGTTTTGCCCATAATCGCCACGCTGGGCATGCGGGTTGGCGATCGCAGAACGTAACTATTTGCACCGGTGACACTGCTGCCCATCACCGGTCAGTTTAATTTAATTAGTTACGTAGTCCGAGATGGTTATCCCGCCATCTATCGGTTGACGGGTGTAAAATGTTTATCGTCATATTTACCTTAGTCGCCTTTTACGACACCTCGGTATGAGAGAGGTAGGGACTATTCTGTTCTGCCGGTCACCTCACGGCGGCTCACTGTCATGTGATAAATAAATATCGAAAAATTTTTGAAAATATACATTCGATTTGGAAAAAATAAGTCATAATAAAATAATTACGGAGTCAGTGAAAATTTCATCAAATGTAAAACGTAAGAAATGTAAGATTGTAAAAGAGGTCTCTCTTTCTCTTCTGAAGCTCTCACCTGTGCTAACGTACAGCTATGCAACAGCTCAGCTTGCGAGTGCAGCTCCAACCGATCCAGCAAGGTCTTAGGAGCTGTCACCCATCCACCTCGTAAACCAGCTGATACTACTTTAGAGATGGAGTCTAATCGGATGACGCGGCCGCACGTGTCCATGGAAAGGAAAGATGGTACTTGTGTCTGAAACGTAGAAGAATTTTTCAATAATCTTTTTTATTTTAGTTTCACCTGCGGATAAAACACATACTAGGTGGTAGGACTTTGTTGCAAAGTTTGTCTAGGTAGGTACCACCGCTTTGCCAGTTATTCTGCCCCCAAGCAGTAGTGCGCAAGCACTACTGTGTTCCGGTTTGAAGGGCACTGTAGCTAGTGAAATTACTGGGCAATTGAGACTTTATGATCTGATCTCATAGTCGAGTAATCTTATTACCAGACTGTGCTGATGTCTCAGGATGATGTGCGCAGTGCAGTGTTGCTCGAAACTCTATTTTGGGGTTCCGATTGACACTGTTCTGTTATGGGCAGCCGTGGCGCTTAACATCAGGTGAACGGCTAGCTCGTCAAATCATTCTGTTAATTCAGCATGTAAGCTATCTGCATTTCAAGTTTCATTAAAATCCGTTCCGTAGTTTTTGCGTGAAAAAGTAACAAACATCCATACGTACGAACTTTGGCGTTTATAATATTAGTAATGATTTCTTCTAAATTCTTTAATTTTAAGAAGATGACCACCTTCTTAAAATTAAAGACTCAGTTTAACTGTTTTTATTGTGACCATGGGATATATCATCATGCTTCCAACTCCACGATATGTAGGTACAGGTCTCTTTGTAGTGATAAAATATAAATGAAATAAAATAAGAGGGAAAATCAGAAACAATGATGCTTAAGCATCATTGTTTATTTGAAAGATATGAACAAAATAAAAATAATGTAAATAAATAATATATTAACATAAATAATAAAAATAGCATTGCTTATCTGAAGTAATTTGCTGATCATGTATTCACTAGGTGGTAGGACTTTACTGCAAAGTTCGTCTAGGTAGGTACTTTGCCAGTTATTCTGCCGCCAAGCAGTAGTGCGCAAGCACTGCTGTGTTCCGGTTTGAAGGGCACTGTAGCTAGTGAAATTACTGGGCAAATGAGACTTTATGATCTGATCTCACAGTTTACTAATCTTATTACTAGATTGTGCTGATGTCTCTGGATGACGTGCGCAGTGCAGTGTCACGCGAACCTCTATACTATAGAGTTCCGAGTGACACTGCAGCTGGTATGGGCAGCCGTGTCGTTTAACATCAGGCGAACGGCTAGCTCGTCACGTCATTCCTTAACATAAAAAAAAGGTCGTGTATTTAATGGAGCATTGGCCAATTTATTATGTAGTCATTTTAATTGTTAGTTCAACAATTACTTAATAACACTTCCATTACAAAAGTTTCAAGATGTTTACGATAAAAATAACTTACCCCACTATAATTCAAAAACATATAAGGATCATCCTCCAAAATCAAAAAATTGTATCTACAGGCGAGCTCATACACCTCTCTCCGCCTCTCTTCAGGCAGCACTGTTCCAGACGGATTGCTCCCAGTTGGAATTATATATAGAAGCTTGGGCATTTTAAGGCCTCTTTTGAGGCGGTCTCCTAGAACTGAATCTAGGGTCTCAGGGATCAACCCTTGGTCATCCTCTGGTATGCCAAGGATTTCTGGAGTGTAGGGTTTTAGCTGGAATTAAGGAGTCAGATCTATTAATTTATATTTCAATAGATCAAAAGTAGCCGTAACTTTGGTTAAATCATCAAGGCTGGAGCTCTAGAATTTAGCTGTGCTGGTGCTTATTCTGGTATAGCACCCTCGCAAATTTTGAGTTTAATCAGCAGATATAGATTTTTAGAAAAAAAGAGTTAAGAGAGAAAATAAAGAAGACTACGGCCATGGAATGGAAACTAGTGACCGTTCTAACTAGCCCACAGAAGATATGACGACTGCCGGTGTGATTGGTTTCTAATTCTGTAAGTTATTGGTGCCTATAATAATAGGTCTTTACCTATGAAATTGCCGTATTGCAGTACAGACTTTTTCAAACAAAAAAAAAGTTTTGATTGGCTATGAATTCTAAATTCAAATTAATTTTGTTTTAAAAATATGACATTCTATTTACAATATAAGTCTTTTGTTTATTGATTAGCGTTGTATTTTCATTACATTTCAACATTTTTCCTCATAATGGATACTTTGAAATTTCGTGTAATTATGGAATATGAGTTCCGTCGTGGCACCAACGTGGCACAAACGACACGTAACATCAACGACGTTTACGGAGAGAACTGTACAAACGAACGTACAACCCGTTATTGGTTTGCTCGGTTCCGTTCTGGGAATTTTGACTTGAAAAATGAACCTCGTGGTCGTCCGGAAACTTTGGTCAACAATGATGAATTAAAGGCGATTATGGAAACTGATGAATCTCAATCTACAGCTGAGCTGGCAGCAGCTTTTGATGTTAGCATCAAAACAATATTGGTCCATTTGCGACAGATTGGCAAGATAAAAAAGCTTGATAGATGGGTGCCCCACGAACTTAACGATCGCCAGCGCAACGTACGCGCCGAGACTTGCCTTGCGCTGCTTAACAGGCACAGAAATGAAGGAATTTTGAACCGAATTGTTACGTGCGACGAAAAATGGATTCTTTTTGACAATCGAAAGCGCTCAGCAAGTTGGTTAGATCCTGGTTCGGTACCAAAGCAATGTGCAAAACGAAAAATGACCCCTAGAAAGGTGATGGTCACAGTTTGGTGGTCTAGTGCTGGTGTGATTCATCATACCTTTTTACAAAACGGCGAGAGCATTACTGCAGATGTGTATATTGAAGAACTGACCACAATGATGGCGAAACTCGCACGTCTGCAACCAGCTTTGGTTAATCGGTCGTCTCCACTGCTACTTCACGACAACGCGCGACCCCATACTGCACAACAGACCGTCTCTAAGCTGCATGAGTTGGGTTTGGAAGCTCTCCCTCATCCGCCATACTCACCAGATCTTGCGCCTACCGACTATTACTTTTTCCAAAATTTGGACAACTTTTTAGCGGGAAAAAAATTCAATTCCCGAGAGGCAGTACAAAACGCCTTTGAAGAGTTAGTTGTCTCCCATCCTGCTGATTTTTTCAAGAAGGGCATCCATAAACTGCCACAGCGTTGGCAAAGATGCATTGATTGCAGGGGTGGTTACTATGAATAAAAGAAATAAATAAGTTTGAAAAAAAAAATACTTTAACTTTTTTCAAACAAAACGGCAATTTCATAGGTAAAGACCTAATAATAATAACGCCCAACGATCACCCTAACCAGGACCCTAACTAGGATTCCCTGTGTCTAGGGACCCAGTAACTACGAGGACTATGCTCCCACAACACCCAACCTATAAAACGGTACCTGAGACCGATGGGCTTAGACTAAATAAACAAATAATGCCCAACGATCACGTACATGAATCCTAGACTCTAACTAGCACAGACTAATCCAGTAACCCCAGTACAACCAATACTGCGAGTACAATTATATTGTTTGGGACGCTTACGACATAATCTCGGCGACAACACCCCTTGATACTCACAGTACTATGTAAGCCGGTATACGCATATTGCGTTGTTATAATCGGATCTCCAGGCTCAAGCAATAGTTCTATGCACTGGTATATACCATGTTGACCGCCGTTTACGACTAGCACGTCCCGAGGGAGAGGCGGGGGACGGTGTAAGTCCTGCTGGAACTGACGAAGCTCTGTGAGAAGAGAGGGGAGTCTGAAAATATAATTGTAATTATAAGCCCCGATGCTGTTACGAATTGTCATTACAACATATTCGGATCCGATCGTTAGATAAATTTAAATAAACCTCTTTTTGTAAAAGTAAATTATTCGTTAAGACATATGACCGATAATGATGGCTCCGGGGAGCCAATGGATGCATAGAAAGAAGAAGCTGCTCAAAGTGGCGCCCTATGGAAGTCTTCAAGCTTTGATGAAGATGATGAACACCATTGTGTTAATATAATATGATAATATAATATAATATATGTGGACATCTCACACAACGCCATCTAGCCCCAAACTAAGCAAAGCTTGTGCTATGGGAACCAGATAACTGATACAATACTTAGAGTTGTCTCCCATTCTAACACGCCTATTTCGCCTCTCTCTAGACACCGGAATAGTCCCTATGAGTTGGAAGCTAGCCAACGTACAACCTGTACCTAAGAAGGGCAGTCGTGCTGATCCTGCCAACTATCGACCCATCTCAATTACCTCCATTCTCTGTAAGAGTATGGAGCGTATAATTAACAACAAGCTCTTGGCATACCTTGAAGAGAATGATCTCCTCAGTGACCGGCAATACGGATTTCGCCGAAACCGGTCCACTGGGGATCTTCTCGCGTATGCCACTCACATATTGAGCGAAGCCTTAGAGATGCATGGAGAGGCACTTGCTGTATCTCTAGACGTCTCTAAGGCATTTGATCGGGTCTGGCACGACGGTCTTCTGAATAAGCTTCCATCTTACGGACTACCTGCTGGTTTGTGCACTTGGATATCAGACTTTTTGAGGGAACGATCGCTTAGAGTAGTTCTTGATGGCTGCTCTTCCGATCAATTAGCTATTAATGCTGGTGTACCTCAGGGGTCAGTTCTTTCAGCAACACTATTCTTACTCCACATCAATGATTTGCTAAAGCCCGGTACCTTTGGGTATGCAGATGATAGTACTGTTGTTGAAAGATACACATCCAGTGCCCGAGCCAGTGGTGACGACGTCCGGATTGAGAGAGAGGCTATGGTTGAGCGCATGAACCTGGCTTTGAAAGCCGTATCCGATTGGGGCGATGCTAACTTGGTTAGGTTCAATGCTGCAAAAACACAGGCGTGTTTATTCACTGCTAAAAAGAGCCCACTCCATCTGGCTCCTTCATTCCGTGGTGTATCTGTAAGTTTAGGAAACCATCTTGAGCTTTTGGGTGTTGATCTCACGTCAAACCTAAACTTTGGATCCTACATCGAGTCCAAAGCCAAAGTAGCTTCAAAAAAACTCGGCATATTGTCCAAGGTAAGGCGGTACTTCACACCTGGACAGCTTCTAAATCTGTATCAAGCACAAGTCCGATCGTGTATGGAGTACTGCTGCCACCTGTGGGACGGGTCTGCCAAGTACCAGCTTGAGGCTCTGGACTCGATTGAACGGCGTGCCAAAAGGCTCATTGACGACGACACTTTGGTTGGTGAAAGGCTCCAGAGCCTTGCACATCGACGTAAGGTGGCAAGTCTGTCGGTTTTTTACAGATTACACCACGGTGAATGCGCTCAAGAACTGCATGATCTAATTCTCCCATCACCATTCCACTACCGGACTACTAGACGCTCGGCTAAGTGCCATCCTTTTGTGGTCGAAATACCACCCATTCGTACCAAGCGATTTGACTCAACGTTCTTAATTAGAACGGCTAAGGAATGGAATGCCCTGCCAGCGTCTGTGTTTCCGGCGAAATATGACCCGGGCGTGTTCAAGAGAAGAGTGAATAGGTATTTACTTGGCTAGCATGCTACACCTTCGATCGCATCGTCACTTCCCATCAGGTGAGAGCGTGGTCAAATGCTAGACAAGTTTGAAGTAAAAAAAAAAAAAAAAAAAATACTTTTTTTTTTGTTTGTAAATACATACATAGAATACAATAATACACCCAGACACAGAACAAACACCTATGTTCATCACACAAATGTTTGTCCTGAGTGGGAATCGAACCCACAACCCACAGTTCAGAAGGCAGGGCTACTACCAACTGAGCTATCGGGCCAATCGTGTTGATTGTATAATGTCTTTGTAGAAGTTTCTTACTCTGTACTTATCAATTGCTAATGCTTTAATGTATATCATGGAGAGAAACGAAGGCATTCTTTATCAAAAGTCACATAAATTCAGATTTGCTAATAAGATTTTTTTACGTAATAATGCTTTTTGCTGAATCGGAAACTATAGAAACCAAAGGTTATAAAGTATGAGTTAATTTTTTTAAACGTACAAATGAATCTGCATACTGCGACAGATGGGCCCATGCTGGGATACCATAACATTCCTTAAAGGGTGATTGTAGCTCATGAAATCAGTTGATCAGTAAAGCTCTGATTTGTCACTTAGACAGTCGAACATGGGTCATTTTCCAAAGAAATCTTTCCAAATGAACAACGAACTCCTTGCTTTAGCCACAACTGTTCCATAAACTGACTTTTTCCAAAATAGACCTACGATATAATAAACTTGGACTTGGACTAATCACCAATCAACTTACCCCGTTGAATGGCAATGCTTATTTTTTGTGCAAAATAAAAGCCAGCATTCTGGTCACCTGATGCTTCCACCAAACGTTTGGCCAAGTCCCTATATCAACGTGGTAACGCTGCCAGCATTCTGGGAACTTACCCCTCTACCAACGGGTTATTTTAAAATTTATAGTTTTTATTTATTTTAAGTTCTTAGGTATAATTTAGTTTTTTAGGTCTAGTTTAGTTCAGTTTTTTAGGTCTAGTTTAGTTTAGTTATTTATATGTTGTATGTTTCAAAATAAAACCACTTACCCCTGAGAAGGCACATACTGCAAAGCCTTCCCCAACTCACTTCCCTCTAAAACTAGCTTTTGCCCATTCATCATTTCCATAGTAAACTTCGTGTAAGGAAATGCATCTTCGTTAGGCATTCCTTCAGCTAGAGACAGCACTTGACCTCCCATTTTGTAAGAGAGTGAAGCTGAAAATAATAATTTAGAAACTTTGGAAAAAGAGATAACGTTTATTTGTAAAACGAGCTTATGCCCGCAGCTTCGCCCGCGGCGTGGCCTATGGGAAAATAATTCAACCACCCATTTCACCCTCTTATGGGTGGAATTTCGAAAAATCCTTTCTTAGCGGATGCCTACGTCATAACATCTACCTGCATGCCAAATTTCAGCCCGAACCGTCCAGTGGTTTGGGTTGTGCGTTAACAGATCACTATGTCAGTCAGTCAGTCAGTCACCTTTGAGTTATATATATTTACCCGTAGTTTCGTTTACTCTTCTTCATTAGTAAATTCAATTCCATATTTTTCTGCTCTTTACTGCGACTCATGCCATGGATGGTAACGCCTCTTTAGCCAAAATTACTTAGCTACATTACTAAATGTAATGCATTTCGTATGATATATTTTGGTTAATACAAACGGCCTAACTCACGTCAATTTACAGGGTTACATGCTGACGCTCGTAAAACCGCTACTTGTGTTAAGTATGGCTTCCAGAAGAAGGGCATTGAATATGTCCGAAACCTGCAGCAATTTCAACTGTAAATTGACGTGACTTTAACCGTGTCGGGTCAAAAGTTCTTACACAAGAATTAAGTAAATTACATAACTTTTGATGTTTGTCTAAAATATACATATGAAAACAAGGTAGGTAATGTAGATTTAAATTTTATTATAGTTATCTGAAATGCTCTCCTTGATTCTGAACACCTCCTCTTTAACCTCCCGACCAATTGTCGATCGCAGCATGCACAACTTTCATGTCAGCCACTGCTTTAATCAGGGATGCTAGAGACTCCAAATTCTGAAGTTTAATTCGGATTTTTCTTCTACATAACGCCCTATTTTGTAAAGATTCAAAGTCTGGATATAAATCAAGATATATAATATAAATTATGGTGCGAAAGTTCCTTATTCAAAATCAATACAAACATTTTAAGTCGGTATCCGAAATTTAATTTAAATAAGAATGTGACAGAACTTAAGACTAGACTATGTATTTGTCAAAACACATTTTGGTACTTAACTGCTATTATTATGCTATGCTGCTATTCTGTGTCTGGATGTTATATTCTCTGTATGTATTTACAAGCAAAAATGTATCTAAGTATTCTATCAGTAATCTGGTTTCCATAGTACAAGGCTTTACATTTACATAGGCAATACTATTATTATTATTTCTATTATTATAAATTAATAAATTAACCTTCTACAGGATATGCTTTATCACACTCATATATTAAATCTAAATATATATAACTCAAAGGTGACTGACTGATTGACTGACTCACATAGTGATCTATCAACGCACAACCCAAACCACTGGACGGATCTGGCTGAAATTTGGCATGTAGGTAGATGTTATGACGTAGGTATCCGCTAAGAAAGGCTTTTTCGAAATTCCACCCTTAAGAGGGTGAAATGGGTAGTTGAATTATTTTTGCATAGGCCACGCCGCGCCGCGGGCGAAGCTGCGGGCAGAAGCTCGTCATACATAAATCTGCGTGTACCTAACAAAATATGCGTATTCAAAGATTTAGATAACATTGATTTTTATAACCGATTACTGCTATCTTACGTGGAATTACATAGATTAGTAATTATTGCTTTGGCAACGTCATATCGAAGATAAAAAAACCATCCATGTTGCTTTTGTAGCAAAAACTAACTTAACAACGCGAATAGTTTTATAAAATAATAGTCTTACACTAATATTTTACTAGAGTTATTGGACTAAAAATGGACTATAGACTAAAAATAATAGAATATTATCCACAGTCCATCCGGCTCGAAGGACCATGTTCGGGCTTCAGCCCGGGTCCCAAATCCCTTTTTTAAATAATAAAATTAAAACATCAAAAAAACGATAAATAAAAGTGTATATATTTTCTCATGACAATTTCCTAATTGACATAACACATATCTTTTTTTTTCTTCTAAAACGAGGTCCGAACATATTTTAAATGTTTGGAGGCGGCGGGTTCGACTCCTAAAGCAGGACCAGTATTTGTACACATAATAAAAAGCGCACATAGGTACTTGTTCTGAGTCTGGGTGTTGTGGGAGCATGGTACTCGTAGTTCCTGGATCCCTAGACACAGAATCCCAGTTAGGGTTCAAGATCTATGTATGTAATTGTTGAGCGTTATAATTATTATAAAATGATATTGGTGTCGATTCTGTGTTGCATTCTCTAAAACTAAAGTAAACTTATAGTATGGCGGTACTCTTCTGATAAAGGGGAAATGACAAAGACGGAAATATGTTAATTTCGTTTAGCTTTACAGTATGCGACACAGAATCGACACTACTAAGTTCTTAAAATTAAGTTATTGTACTTCTAAATTTATATAACTCAAAGATGACTGACTGATTGACTGACTAATATAGTGATCTATCAACGCACAGCCCAAACCACTGGACGGATCGGGCTGAAATTTGGAATGCAGTTAGATGTTATGACGTAGGCAACCTAAGGATTTTTTGAAATTCTACCCTTAAGAGGGTGAAATGGGTGGTTCAATTATTTTCCCATAGGCCACGCCGCGGGCGATGCGGGCAGAAGCTCGTTACATATGAAATTCAAAGTCCTGACCGACCGACTGACTTATATATCAACGTACAGCCTAAACCACTAGTCCTAGAGACGTGAAATTTGGAGGGTGTGTTCGTTGTAAAGTGCAAGTATCCACTAAGAAAGGGTTTTTCAAAATTCCACCCTTAAGAGGATAAAATGGGTGGTTCAATTGTCTATGAAGAATTTCTGCTTCGTTTCCTATAGGCCACGCGTGCGAAGCCGCGGGCAGAAGCTAGTGGAAGTATATTTGTATTCTGTCTTTGGAGAGAAACTGTCTATTGCCTCAGCTAAGTATAGATACATCCCGTTACGTAAAAAGAACGTTGGTTATGTACCTGCACACGGATGTTTTGTTTAATTCCTGCTTATTTTAAAGTAGTAGGTAGCAAGTAATGTACGTAATATACTACCGTAATTATTATAGATAATTAGGCACTTAGGAACTGGGTAAATTTAGTAAAAAACGAGTGAGCTTTAAACCACACGACTGAAGTAAAACGTCTCTAGTTTAGCTTCATCTATCGGCTGGTATAACTTTGTTTTTGCTTTGTTTAATGTTAATGTCGCCATCTTGATTTGTAAATTGTCATTATACCAGACATACCAACATAATAATACAAATTTAACTTTGTTATGTTGACATTGCAGATCTACGTAAACTAACTTCAACTTCAGTTCGCCTCGCATTCACCAGCTTACTCCCCAAGTCAAGCGTGCGTAAAGAAGTTTTAATTCACAAACCGCTCAATGAGCAGGTCAACGGGTAGCATTCTTCTTACGTGACAGGATCTATAGGATGATGAAGAATTATTACGTTTCACTAACTTATCTGTCTCGTAAGAGCTGGTTCCCTCTTCGACGATCTCAAGCTGATAAATCTCTGGTAATCAGAGTCAGTCAACGGCTTGTACTTCTCTTCCAATTGTTTATCACTATAGAACTTAAAGAACTTTTCTAAATCGCCATTCTGGGACAACAGCCTTTTTTGTATCACATACACTGGTTTTATATCTAATATCTTTTTCAAAATTTCTCTTTTAGCTTTAACCGCTTTTATCGTCACTGCCATATTTATAACTATTGCTTACGGTTAATATATAAATATAATATTACACTGGTAAAACCACACACAACAAATCACAACTTTCCGCAAGTAATGCTTAAATTGTTTTCGAATTGATTACGTGTGGCTAGTTTCGCTTAATACAGAGATATGTTATAATAATGATAAAATATTATCAGACCTGAGTTACGTAAAAATAATGAGAGTTTATTTTTATCAAATTTCAGTTTTATAATTAAAGTAATACGACTCATTTTCATTAATAATCTTTTTGTTTTTACTAATTAATGTGTGCAAATTGAAAGGCAAAACTATATTTTTGTTACCTATACATATTTTAATAAACAAAGTTTGTCAATGAAGGTTATTATAATAAATATAACAACAATAAGAGATAGAAGGAACGAGAGATAGTATTTTATTGTTTTACCATAATTGAAGGGTTGAGAATAAAAAGGGTTTAACTGTCAAATTGATAGTTTCGAGAAAATTTACTTTAAACGTCAACGGCGTCATTTTAATGTAGAGTGCTTATAAGGTAATGGAAAAGGTTTATGTAAGTTTCAGTTGCTTGAAAATATTTTAATTCTATTTAAAATTACTAAATATAGTACTAATTCATACAATTACTGTAAATATATAATATAATGAAATAAATATAGTAATGTTTTTATGCTAAGCGAACTGTATTCCTGTGACAGATAAACCGTTTTTAAACTCAAATCTCGAGATTTAAGGCTCATTTCGGTATTTTGAGAATGTATTATTGAAGATAATTTCACGCTGAATCCAACGATACTCATGAGTCATTTTGTCAAAAAAAAATCAGTTAAACCCTTTTTGATCTCATCCCTTCAATTATTATGAAAACACTCAAAGATGATATTTTTTTTATGTTGACTAGGCAAAGCATTCAAAACAGCTATCGATGAAAAAATAACTTTAACTCCATGCCCTAATCTACAAACTACAATATAACTTGAAATGGACCAAATACTATAAAAATCTCAGGGTGCCTCAAAATGTACGGATTAATACAAATAGGGAGGTAGAGAACAATAACAAAAATAAAGTATTTTATGCCTTGGAGCAATGGATTTTATCCGAGGTTTTTGGATGTCTCCTTTTTTTCCGAATTATTCATTTTCCATGTTCTAGACTCGTCTACATTATAATATTTTCAACATCTTTTTTTTTTCTGGTCAAATCACGATTTTGCCTTTAATTTTGAAGATAATGTCAACATAACCTATATATATATTTATAGGCTTGTCTTTCTCACTTAAAACAAAATGAGACAGACAAGCCGTACCCAGTAAAAGATAAAGTTTGATGTCATAAACAGTTACAAATAGGCGAAAATATGTATGTAATTTTACACCATCTGTCGTCGAGTAGCAATAGTTCACCTATTTGTAACACTTGCAAAAAGACGATATGAGTTTTGGCGGGAAAGCGAAAAAAATTGCGTCACCGCATTGTATTATTTTTCAAAACCTGTATTATTTTCAGTGTTACTGCATAAAATTGGTGGAATTCTATTCGTTAAGTGCTGGATTACAGGCGTGAGTGTGGGAAAGTGGTATAATGATGGCGAAACGTTTCTTTTCGTAATGTTTCCAAAACTCCATAGAAGCTTCAAGTAAAGTTGCCACCACTTTACTAGCAGTATGACTTTGACTAGACTATGACTTGACTTGTCGACTTCGACTGTGACCTGACACATATTTGTGTGAAACATCATTAACTTGATAAATTATCAATTACTTGACACTGGCTAAATACACAAAAGTGTGGAGCCAAAACATTAAAAAAAAGGCGAAATAAAATTAACAATAATCAAGTATGTAATTTTACGCCATCTGTCGTCGAGTAGCAAAAGTTCATCTATTTTTAACAAAATATAGGTGAAGTAAAATTAACAAAAATTATGTATTTAATTTTACGCCATCTGTCATCGGGTAGCAAAACATTCAGAAGTAGTAGTTTAAACACTATCGACAATTTCAGATACAGTGCGTTTACTTCGTGTTAAAAAGTTTACAGTGGCTTTACTGTTGCGACAAGTTTTTTTTACTTATACATTATAACCTTAGATTCTCAATATTCTATAGTAGCCTGAACTATTTGCTTGTTTTTCCGCTGCTCGTCTCTGATGATCTCCGCTAGATGGCCTACCGCCGTGTTCATGTCTTCGTACCGAATCTTGCTGAATGTAAGACGCACGTATTGGCAAGGGGCGCTACTGTCGTGAGTGAATGCTTGGCCTGGAGTTAACAAGAGGCCACGTTTAAACGCTGTTTGGTACACCTGGAATATAATTTTGAATTAAGAACCGTTTTCTTGCACAAATTGATTAGCATGAGGGTACAATTTCCCGTCTGGTGACGCTGTAAAAAACGGTAGAGAAACATTAGCCTTTTCAAAAAAAGAGGTTATACAATGTTTTGTTCGCAATATTTACCATATGTATTTATGCTATTTCTAGTTGCGCCCCGCCGTTTCACCCGCGGATAAAAAGTATTTTAATTATTTGCTCATCCCACGGGAACATTTCACTTTTCCGGGATAAAATGTTCTATATGTTAATCCAGTGTATAAGCTATCTTGGTAAAGAGTTTCATCCAAATCCATTCAGCTGTTTGAGCGTGAAGGAGAAACAAACATACACGCATACACACAAACACACATACAAACTTTCGCCTTTATAATATTAGTGTGATGTGATGTGATGTGATAGTGTGATGTATACAGATACGGTTAGGAAATAATAATAATAATAATATGTGTGGACATCTCACACAACGCCATCTAGCCCCAAACTAAGCAAAGCTTGTGCTATGGGAACCAGATAACTCCCACGGGTCGCTGACCTTCCGGTTGGTGCAGGTGCTTTCCGGGCACGGATGCTTTGGAAAGTACCTGCACCAAATCGCGAGGCGTGAAGCGACCCCTGCCTGCCATGAGTGTGGGGCGCTGGAGGATACAGCGCCCCACACACTGGAAGTGTGTACCGCTTGGGACCCGCAGCGGCACACACTTTCCTTGGCAGTAGGCCACGATCTCTCGCTGCCAAGCGTGGTGAGAGCCATGCTTGACAGCGAGAGATCGTGGCAGGCGGTGGTCTCCTTCTGCGAGTACGTGATGGCGCAGAAGGAGACCGCGGAGCGGGTCAGAGAGGAGGCCGCTGGAGCTGACCCGCTCCGGCGCAGACGAGTGGGAGGGAGGAGGAGGCGTTACGCGCACCTCCTCCCTCCCCCGTAGTGGGGCCACTGGTGGAGAGTCGGGGGACTCTCCGCCGGCTTGCACGGCCCCACACGTCTGGTGGGTGACCTTGGTGAGCAAGGTCACCCATCCTTTGGCGCGGAGAGGCCCGAAAGGGCCTGCCGCCGGGGGCGAGCTGGCTGGACTGCAGTCGCGACCCCTTCTCGCCCCGGTACGGCGGACGAGGGCTCACGGGGGGGTTTTAGTGGGTTCGAGTCCCACATACCCCCTGCCACCACCCCCGTGGTGGCAGGGAAGTGCGAGGGCATTTCCCCCCCTCAAAAAAAAAAAAAAAAAAAAAAATGGGAACCAGATAACTGATACAATACGTAGATACTTTTTTGTTTGTAAATACATACATAGAATACAATATGACACCCAGACACAGAACAAACACCTATGTTCATCACACAAATGTTTGTCCTGAGTGGGAATCGAACCCACAACCCACAGTTCAGAAGGCAGGGCTACTACCAACTGAGCTATCGGGCCAGTCAAATACTGGAAATAGTACTCATACACAATTGCAGGGCAAAGATTTCCCTCATATCCTGCGGAATATCTCGGTACCCTGCAATCTCAGACCACGAGGATTCTTGCCCGATTTTAGGACCTGTCTCAAAATGTCCGAATAAAGCTCCCGATAAGCCATTTATTACTTATCTGATACACATTACATTTGTTACTTTGTTTTTTTACATTTAATACTCAGCGCTTGTGTTTTATAATAGTCAAAGGGTATTTAACAGCAGAAAAAGGTACTTAATATTGTTTTTTTTTGTTTGGTTTTGGCTCCACACTTTTGTGTATTTATTTAGTGTCAAGTAATTGATTATATCTCAAGTTAATTAATATCATATAATGTGTCAAGTCAAGTCACAGTCCGAGTCATCAAGTTAAGTCATAGTCTAGTCTAGTCAAGTCATACTCCTAGTAAAGTGGTGGCAATTTTACCAGAAGCTTCTATGGAGTTTTCTATCTTCTATGGAGTTAAGAATTCTGGATACATACCATATCACTAACATCTTCAACTCCATGCACTTTCACCCAGAAGAATATTCCAGCGTCAGGCATAGGACAGTAGGTCAAGTCTTGCACTTGTTGCAGCGCAGTATAGAGCGCGTCCCTACGGTGTCTGTACAGCGCGCGAGCTGACGTCAGATGCGTCTTCAGACTCAAGCGGTCGGAGAGGAGATGCAGTACTACAGCCTAGAGAAGAGCAGAGAAAATTATATTTATCTAAAGATCCCGTGGAGGTCTTTTTTCCGTTTTTAACTCTTGCCCTGCCGCGGATAGCGAACTAGTCACCTCTGGGTTATGAGCGAACGTACTCAAACACCACTGAAACACACGTTACTGAAAAGTACCACAATGTAAAGATAAAACGGGTCTATTCGCGCACAAAAATTATCAAAATATAATTTTGACTAACCTCGACGTTTCGACCAAGTTACATTGGCCGTGGTCACGAGGGGACTGGAGTAGCGGGTGTCAGCATCGTGCAGAACGGGCGTCGTCTCCAACTACCCGCATTTGATGTTGTAAATTTTCACTATCAATATCCCGGCATATAATACTAACAGTATCGGCAGTTACACGCGAACACAAATCGCGACGCGAACACCTACTTATCACCGGATTCCACGCTGAGGATAACCTATAGCCATCTTCCCGATTGAAATTGCTATACTTCTTAATTTCAATGGCTTCTCGGACAACTCTTGGGTAAAATTGTTTGTCAGTAGCGAGAACTTTAGGGGCATGAACGTCGAGGTTAGTCAAAATTATATTTTGATAATTTTTGTGCGCGAATAGACCCGTTTTATCTTTACATTATGAGTTCAAGTCGCGAAAGTTTAAAAAGTGTTAAAAGTACCACAGTCAAAGTCAAAATATTCATTGCAAATAGGCAATTTTTAGCACTTTTACAAGTCATAATTGAAGGGGTGAGAAAAAAAAGGATTTAACTGATTTTTTTCACAAAATGACTTATGGGTATAGTTGGATTCAGCGTGAAATTATCTTCAATAATACATTCTCGAAATACTAAAATGAGGCTTAAATCTTGAGATTTTGTATCTAATAAAACATTTTCAAGCAACTGAAACTTACATAAACCTTTTCTATTGCCTTATAAGTACTCTACATTAAAATGACGCCGTTGACGTTTAAAGTCAATTTTCTCGAAACTGTCAATTTGACAGTTAAACCCTTTTTATTCTCAACCCTTCAATTATCTTTATATCTCGAGAACTTGTGCGCCGTCTGTTAGGAAAGCTATCTCACCTATTTTTTTTGAGGGGGGAAATGCCCTTGCACTTCCCTGCCACCACCCCCGTGGGGTATGTGGGACTCGAACCCACTAAACCCCCCGTGAGCCCTCGTCCACCATTCCAGGGGTGAGAAGGGGTCGCGGCTGCAGTCCAGCCAACTCGCCCCCTAAGCTATCTCACCTGAGCTAACGTACAGCTATGAAACAGCTCGGCTTGCGAGTGCAGCTCCAACCGATCGACCAAGATCTTAGGTGCTGTCACCCATCCACATCGTAGTCCAGCTGAGATTACTTTAGAGATGGAGTCTATGCGGATGACACGACCGCATGTGTCCAGGGAAAGGAAAGACGGTACTTGTATCTGAAATGTATAGAAAATTAATTTATAATGTTTTATTGAATAAGGGTAAAATAATAATAATAATATTAATGAATATATGTGGACATTTCACACAGTGCCGTCTAGCCACAAACTAAGCAAGCTAGTAATATGGGAACCAGATAACTGACACAATACTTAGATACTTTTTTGTTTGTATACATACATAGAATACAATAGGTATACTCAGACACAGACCAAAGATCTATGTTCATCGTACAAATTTTTGTCTTGGGTGGGAATGGAATCCACAACCTTAAGTTCAGAAGGAAGAGTTACTACTTTCCCATTGCCCATAACAGAATTTTGCAGGCATTTCTAAAGCTTCGCCTTGCTGTGTGCACGCATCTAAGAAAAAAAAACAAGTGACAACAACATGAACTAATTCCTTAGTTCATTCATATGAACTAAGGAATTAGTTCATTCATTCATTCACTTGTTTATTTATGTATGTATATATTTAATTAATTCTTTAATTTTTTCGTTAATTCGAATGATCGAATTATATATACATATGACGGCGGCTACGTCCAGTTATAAACTCTATGCGCAGCGGGCAGTACCGTAATTTACCCTATGGTGGCATTTAAATTTATTACAGTGGCAACATTGGCAACTATCATTGCTCCCCCAACCATCTGGCTATAAAAAGGGACCGCTCGGTGTACTGCGGATCATTCTTGTTCCAGACGCGGTCCGGTGCGCACGCTGAAGGCCTATAGTTATATAGGTTGCAACCTACGCACAACCCGTTCTGTCTACACATACATAAATAAATAATTTGGGTAAATAGTTTTTATTCATAAATCCATTGTTTTCAACACTCCACCGGTTACTTTACGTTACTTATAAACACTACTATATAAATGTAACTCACCCCACTATAATTCAAAAACATATAAGGATCATCCTCCAAAATCAAAAAGTCGTATCTACAGGCGAGCTCATACACCTCTCTCCGTCTCTCTTCAGGCAGCACTGTTCCAGACGGATTGCTCCCAGTTGGAATTATATATAGAAGCTTGGGCATTTTAAGGCCTCTTTTGAGGCGGTCTCCTAGGACTCGATCTAGGGTCTTTGGAATCAAGCCTTGGTCATCCTCTGGTATGCCAAGGATTTCCGGGTTGTAAGGTTTCAGCTGGAAAATAATATATGTCAATATGTCTTTTATTGGCTCAAAAGTAGCGGGAATTTTCGCAAGGTTTCTGCTTCAGAATTTTTCTGTGTCAACTAAAATATACTTTGAGGAATTGACTGATAAACAAAGAACTTAGGGATGCAAACGATAAATCATTGATACACTTGTGAAAAATTCATTATTTCGATACATCGTTCATTCATTCATTTTAGTTGATCCTTGCTTTGCCAGCGACCAATTGAAGGGTTGAGAATAAAAAGGGTTTACCTGACAAATTGATAGTTTCGAGAAAATTGACTTTAAACTTCAACGGCGTCATTTTAATGTAGAGTGCTTATAAGGTAATAGAAAAGGTTTATGTAAGTTTCAGTTGCTTGAAAATGTTTTAATTCTATTTAAAATTACTAAATATAGTACTAATTCATACAATTACTGTAAAAATATAATATTTTTTTATTTATTATTCTTAAGGTAATCAACAGCATTACATAAAAATATAAAACTAACAGGTATAGGTAACAAACAAAGCAATTAACAGATTACCAATAGTAATAAAATAAACATAGCAATGTTTTTATGCTAAGGGAACTGTATTCCTGTGACAGATAAACCGTTTTTAGACTTAAAATCTCGAGATTTAAGCCTCATTTCGGTATTTTGAGAATGTATTATTGTAGATAATTTCACGCTGAATCCAACGATACCCATAAGTCATTTGGTGAAAAAAATCAGATACAAAATGAAATAATAATATCTAGTGTAATTCCGCTGAATTCAAGTACTTAGATTTATATTAATTATTATTATTTTTATTGATATAAAATTAATTATTACTATTATTATAATAAATAAAACTGAAATTTAAAATATAAAATTATATAAATATTGTACAATTAATTATTATTATTGCAAATAAACACCAATACAGATGACCCTCCCCTAAAAATCCTGAAATTACAATAACAAATTTAAAAAATTATTATTATTATTATGAAATTTATATTAATTATTATTACTATTAATATTATAATAAATAAAACTGAAATTTCAAATATAAAATTATATAAATATTATACAATTAATTATTATTATTACAAATACTTGTACTACGTACTTGAATTCAGCGGAATTACACTAGATATTATTATTTCATTTTGTATCTAAGATGAACTTCCGCGAGTCACGCCTGATTCTATCAATTATGAAAAAAATCAGTTAAAACCTTTTTATTCTCACCCCTTCAATTGATTGTGGTATGACTTGGTTTGGCACTCCGACTTGCGTAGATTAGGTTTTAAATGAGTTACAGAACCGACACAGAAGACCCTGATGCCACTTATCCCTACAGCGTGCAAGATCTTGAGTGTCGCATCACGAGGCTTATAAAACAAATAGAGAGGGCGGCGGGGGCGAGAGTTCTGTTGGGCGATTACGTAACTCGATTGCAACCCATAGAAACACAAATTCGTATGGATTTGATAGTCTCGATACATAGTTTACGTGCGTAGTTAATATGGAATTTATCAAATTAAGAATGAAATATCTCCTATTCATTATTAACATTTTTCATTTTTTTTCCGTACCTACACTCAAAACTTAATTCTTTTTTTTTTGTCGAAAACTATAAGTTTGTATATATACAGTATGAAATATAGAATGCTATCTTACGTAACATTTTCAAAATATCCTTAGTGTACTGAATAAAATTTTATAAATAAAAAAATAAAATATAGTATTTTATAAATAAAATTTTATAAAACTTATAATATTTTTTTTATTAAAAGTTTTTGTTATTGGGTATATTGTCCTTCCTGTATTATATATATATATGTTCATGTTAATAATAGGCTTAAATCATAAATATAAAAAATAAATAAAAAAAAACGGACCCAGGCGGTTGTGGAAATGCAGAATAAAAAATAAAAATAAAAATATATTGTAAAAATCAACTTGCTTGCCTTCGATCACAGAGTAATAGAAGAAAAAAAACCATAGACGTTAAAGTACATTAATATTTTACATTTTTATGTTGGTAACAAACCTTTAGCCTGTTTTATTATAATTTATACATATTCTTTTTTTATGTTTTGGCTCCACACTCTGGTGTATTTAGCCAGTGTCAAGTAATTAATAATTTATCAAGTTAATGATATTTCACGTGAATATATGTCAAGTCACAGTCGAAGTCATAGTCTAATCAAAGTCATACTCCTAGTAAAGTGGTGGCAACTTTACTTGGAGCTTCTATGGAGTTTTGGAAACAACACGAAAAGAAACGTTTCACCATCATTATACCATTTTTCCACACTCACGCCTGTAATCTAGCACTTAAAGAATAAAATGCCACCAATTTTATGCACTAACACTGAAATCAACACAAGTTTTGGAAAATAATACAATGCGGTGACGCAATCTTTTTCGCATTCCCGCCAAAACTCTCATACATAAAATTACTACATTGTGATAATATAAAAACAACCTTTTCCTGACCATAATAAGCACAACAAAAACAAAGAATTTACGAAAACGTTCCATCCACGCATGATGCGATGACCAAAGGAAATAGAGATTCATTTTTATATATATAGATATATAATAATAATAATAAAAGCCCAACGATCACATATATAGATCCTGGACCCTAACTAGGATTCCCTGTGTCTAGGGACCCAGGAACTACAAGGACCATGGTCCCACAACACCCAGACTCAGAACAAGTGTTTGCGCTTTTTTTCTGTGCACAAATACCTACTTGTCCTGACGCGGAAATCGAACCCGCCGCCTCCGGGTTATGAGCTGACCTGCTCAACTACCACATGACAGAGGCTGTCATATAGAAGATAGTGTGGAATACATAAGAAATGTGATCTTAACCTCCAAACAGCCGAACCACTACTAGGTGGTAGGACTTTACTGCAAAGTTCGTCTAGGTAGGTACCACCGCTTTGCCAGTTATTCTGCCGCCAAGCAGTAGTGCGCAAGCACTGCTGTGTTCCGGTTTGAAGGGCACTGTAGCTAGTGAAATTACTGGGCAAATGAGACTTTATGATCTGATCTCACAGTTTACTAATCTTATTACTAGATTGTGCTGATGTCTCTGGATGACGTGCGCAGTGCAGTGTCACGCGAACCTCTATACTATAGAGTTCCGAGTGACACTGCAGCTGGTATGGGCAGCCGTGTCGTTTAACATCAGGCGAACGGCTAGCTCATCACGTCATTCCTTAACATAAAAAATATAAATAAAAATAAAATAAAACCAATTGAACTGTCACGTCAGTCAAGTGCGAAATAGTCTTTAGACTATTTCGCACTTTGAATTCGTGATATTTATATTATGATGGTATATAATACTTACAACGCTATGCAAGCCGGTATAAACATACTGCGGGGTTACGATCGGGTCTCCAGGCTCAAGCAACAGTTCGATGCACTGGTATATACCATGTTGGCCACCGTTTACGATCAGCACGTCCCGAGGGAGAGGCGGGGGACGGTGTAAGTCCTGCTGGAACTGACGGAGCTCTGTGATGAGCGATGGGAGACTGGAATTGAAACAAATGACACTTGAATTGAACCTTTGTTAATGGCCCAAAACCCCCAAATGACACTTAAAAACCCCCGGATATACCTAGTTGTAAAAGTAGTGGGCGTTTAACCAAATTAGTTGTTACTAGGTTGGTATTTTTACTAGGTGGTAGGACTTTTCTGCAAAGTTATTTATTTTATTTATTTTATTTATTTTATTTATTTATTGCTTATATATATTTGGTGCTTAAGTATACAATTAAAGTAACCTAAAATATATACTCTGACAAGAGTGTTGCAATTTGTTAAGGCTAACAGTAACTTATGAAGTTAAGTTACCACCGCTATGCCAGTTATTCTGCCGCCAAGCAGTAGTGCGCAAGAACTACTGTGTCCCTATTTGAAGGGTACTTAGACTTAGATTATGACCTGATCTCACAGTCTAATAATCTTATTGCTAGATTGTGCTGATGTCTCAGAATGACATGTGTAGTGCAGTGTCACGTGAAACTATACTTTAGAGTGTCACTGCAGCTGATATGGGCAGTCCTGTCGCTTAACATCAGGCGAGCGACTAGCTTGTCATGTCATTTCGTAACATAAAAAAAACCTTCATTAGGTGAACCATCGTCAAAAGCGTAGGGAGCCGTTTTGACGGAAGAGGAAAGCAGCTGGTATAATAGGTGCTCTTTAGCAGAGATCGGTAACCTACAGCTCTTTGGATGTGAAGTGCAGCTCTTTACGTCTACACACAAATATTATTCATTTTATTTAAAAAAAAAGCATTTATTCAAGCACTATTTATTGCTGGCAAGATTTTTTGAGGCTTTTTAAAAATTTTGAAATTTTGTAAATTGTAACTTTTGACTCTTCCGAATTAAAAGGTTGCCGACCCCTGCTCTATAGAAAGGCCTATGTTCCAAAGCGGAAGTCTTCAGGCTGTTGATGATGGCGACATTAATTTAACCAAATGTTCGATCTTGCCTTTATTGTCAATAATACCACCAAAATATTGTAATATTTATTTGTATGTTACCGTTGAGTCATGGAAGCTTGAAAAATATAGAGCTCAAATGGATTAATCAATCTGGCAATCCATTTCCATTCATTTTGCCAAATTACGGAGACTTTTTTACAGATAATTTTATTTCCATAAACATCTACGGACGGTAATTATAATAATAATAATATGTGAGAACATTTCACACAGCGTCATCTAGCCCCAAACTAAGCAATGCTTGTACTATGGGAACCAGATAACTGATACAATACTTAGATACTTTTTTTTAATACATACATAGAATAGAATATAAAACCCAGACACAGAACAAGCACCTATGTTCATCACACAACTGTTTGTCCTGGGTGGGAATCGAACCCACAACCCATAGGTCAGAAGGCAGGGTTACTACCAACTGAGCTATCGGGCCAGTCAATCCCAGTCAACTTGAAAGAATCATAATACTTACCCGTGAGAAGGCACATACTGCAAAGTCTTTGCCAACTCACTTCCTTCTATAACTAGCTTTTGTCCGTTCTTCATCTCCATTGTAAACTTCTTGAATGGAAACACATCTTCGTTGGGCATACCTTCTGCTAGAGATAATACTTCTGCTCCCACCTTGTAGGAGAGTGCAACTGAAATAAATCATAATCAATAACAGCCTGAATACGCCCGCTGTTGAAAAGGCCTCACGGGTGAGGCCTTTTCAACAGCGGACCTCTCTGTGTCTAATTTCTTAATGCTCCTAATGTGTTCAGCCAACCTGGTCGCGATGTTACGTCGTGTTTCCCCAATATAAATATAATATAAATTTATAATATAATATAAATTTCAAAATTTTTAAAAAGCCACATAAAATATTGCTAGCTATAAATAGTACTTGAATAAATGCTTTTTTTTAAATAAAATTAATAATATTTGCGTGTAGACGTAAAGAGCTGCACTTCACATCCAAAGAGCTCACCCATGTGAGCCACAGCTAGGGTTGCCAATACTTTTTCAGCGAAATACAGTATTTTTCAAAATAAGCTACAAAAAATATAGACAAAATAGGCCAAAAAATTAGATGTCGTCAATTTGTTATTGACAACTTTGACGTGCTGCGAGCACCTCCAATTAGTATAGTCACACTAATCACACTAATATTATAAAGGCGGAAGTTTGTATGTGTGCATGTGTGTATGTTTGTTACTCTCTCACGCTCAAACGGCTGAATGGATTTGGATGAATTTCGGTACCAAGATAGCTTATACACTGGATTAATATATAGGCTATATTTTATCCCGTAAAAATGAAATGTTCCCGTGAGAACCAATTTTATGCACAACACTGAAAATAACACAAGTTTTGGAAAATAATACAATGCGGTGACGCGACGTTTTTCGTTTTCCCGCCAAAACTCGTGCTATTTATTGTCAGGAGAAGGTTCTTATGAAAGAAAAAATTAAGAAAGTTGAGCGGAAAATTAGAAAATTTTCACCACGTAGATGAAACCGTGGGGCGCAGCTAGTTATGAATAAATGTCCTTCCTTTATTACTTTCTTTCTTATATTAGCTTTTTTTTAAATAATGTGTTGCTTGTGGTTTTAAGGGTAGCTGGATAATGATACTAACCTATCTGTCTCGTAGCGGCTGGTTCCCTCTTCGATGATCGCGAGCTAATAAATCTCTGGTAATCAACTTTACTCAACGGCTTATACTCATCATTCAACTTATTATCCTTATCACTGTAGAACTTAAAGAACTTGGCTACATCTTCGTTCTCCGACATCTTTGTGTTCTATGAATAAAATAATTTGAAATCAGCTTGATCAATTTGAAATTAGTTTTTTTGTATGGGCTAAGCGTTTACAGGTATTATCTAGGTATCTAAATATATAACTCAAAGGTGACTGACTGACTGACTCACATAGTGATCTATCAACGCACAGCCTAAAGCACTGGATCGGGCTGAAATTTGGCATGCAGGTAGATGTTATGACGTAGGCATCCGCTAAGAAAGGATTTTTCGAAATTCCACCTTTAAGAGGGTGAAATGGGTGGTTGAATTATTTTTCCATAGGCCACGCCACGGGTGAAGCTGCGGGCAGAAGCTCGTTGATCTATAAACGCTTAGAAATCATCGAAACTTTATTAACCTATCGCTTTTGTAGGTCCGTATTTGTAGGTATTAGCTACAGTCAATTGTTTTTAAAGTAAGACTTCTTTACGCATGCTTGACTTGGGAATTAAGCTGGCGAAGTGAACGAAAGTTAATGGTTAACGTAGATCTCAATCGACAACATAACGAAGTTAAAAATTTGTATTATTATGTTGGTATGTCCGGTAAAATAACAATTCATAATTGAAGGGGTGAGAACAAAAAGGATTTATCTGATTATTTTCACAAAACGACTTATGGGTATCGTTGGATTCAGCGTGAAATTATCTAGAATAATACATTCTCAAAATACCGAAATGAGGCTTAAATCTCCAGATTTTGAGTCTAAAAATGGTTTATCTGTCACAAGAATACAGTTCACTTAGCATAAAAACATTATTATATTTATTTTATTATCTTATATTTTTACAGTAATCGTATGAATTAGTACTACATTTAGTATTTTAAAATAGAATTAAAACATTTTCAAGCAACTGAAATTTATATAAACCTTTTCTATTACCTTAAAACACTCCACATTAAAATGACGCCGTTGAAGTTTAAAGTCAGTTTTCTCGAAACTATCAATTTGACAGTTAAACCCTTTTTATTCTCAACCCTTCAATTGTCAAGATGGCGATATTAACATTGAACAAGATAAAAACAAAGTTATACCGGCCGATAGATGGAGCTAAATTAAAGAAGTTTTATATCTGTCGTAAAAAACACACTTGCTTTTTTTTCTGCTTCTGTACCTAAGCTATGGATTCTTATCGTTGGGGGAATTTATAAAACTAAATGGGCTAAATAATTGTACACTTCTTTAACTATATAGAATTAAAACATTAATTATGTCTATCTGTCTGAACGCGCATCACGCTGGAACTACTGAATGGATTTCGATGAAACTTGCTATATTATTAACTATTCAAGATGCTTTTCTGTAGTATACGATTGAAAGTAAAAGCTTATTCAATTACTATTTATTTTTAATATATTTGAACTTTAAAAAGTTTTATTTCTACAGTTTGATGACTGTAAAGGAATATCGATATTATTTATCGAAGATGTTCTCACCCTTTCGATATTAGAGGGCACTTTTTTACGGTTTTTAATATCAATTGATCGATATTTGATTGATTCGAAGTGATTTTATTAACCTAAAATAAAAAGCAAACATAACCGCGATTTGACTCAACGTTCTTAATTAGAACGGCTAAGGAATGGAATGCCCTACCAGCGGTTGTGTTTCCGGCGAAATATGACCCGGGCGTGTTCAAGAGAAGAGTGAATAGGTATATACTTGGCTAGCATGCTACACCTTCGATCGCATCGTCACTTCCCATCAGGTGAGAGCGCGGTCAAATGCTAGACAAGTTTGAAGTCAAAAAAAAAACCGCTATTTACAAAAATCAGTATTGATATTGATTGTTGTAAATAGTGATAAATATAGTAATGGTAATAAAAAAAAAATACATTTTTGTTAACAAAAAAGGCAGATGAAATCAAGAAATTTGAAAAGGGTTGAAGGAACTGTCGTAATTTTTTTTACCTTTGTATTGTACTTAATGGGTGAGCGAAGTCTCTGCATCAACCTTTTGTAAGTTGGTACTCGCGAATAGGTCGAATTTTTAACAAATTTTGGTGAAACATGTAATACACTACAGGTTTGACAATATTGTTGTCGTCGGTAATTCAAAATCTGGAGTTGACTGGGCATAATACACGGGCTATTGTGATAATAAGTATTTAATTTTGGTACTCAATTCTAAACAAGTACTACAAATACAGGTTGTCTCAAAAGTAAGTTTATATTTGTTTAGCCAACTGAGCGAACGCATCGAATCTGAGGGGTGCGGGGGGAATGCCAGTCGGTAGCGTGGCTCTTGGGAATTCAGTCGCTTTGGAGCGTTCCTCAGGAGCAGACCACGCGTTGTGCGTGCGAGAATATTACAAAAACGGTGATTCAGCGACTGTAGCGCGTAGAAGATTCTGTAGTATTCGAGATGTCCTCTCATTCGACAATGGGTCAAAAAATTTGCAGAGTCCGGCTCAATCCTAGAAAAACCAAAATGTGGGCGGTCCAAATCATTAAGAGCGGCAGAAAACGTGGACAGTGCAAGCCAGTCTGTTCGTGAGGATCTGAATCTTTCAATTCGCAAGCGTGCGAGTGCTTTAAATGTGCATAGATCATCATTTCATGGTTTTTTACATAAAGATCTAAAACTGCACGCGTATAAAATTCAATTGGCGCAAGAATGAAAACCCCAGGATGCCAAGCATAAGCGTGACTAAACCAAGCAATTGAACGTTTTTCAACATTCTTGTTTTCAGATAAAGCTCATTTTCACCTCAATGGGCACGTAAACAAGCAAAACTGTCGCTACTGGGGTGAAACGAATCCGAAACACAAGCATGGGAGGCCACTGCACTCACCAAATGACTGTATGGGCTGCAATATCAGCACGAGGAATTATTGGTCCTTACTTTTTCAAGGATTCAAGAGGATGCAGTTTCGTGGTTCGAATAAATGAGTGCCGTGAACGCGAAGGCTTACATCTGGATGATATTATTTTAAAGAAATAAATTCCTAAACATTCTATTTTAATAATTAATAAACATATCTTTATAGTTATTATTTTTATTTTATCGACTCACAAAATATTAACTTTCTTTTGAGACACCCTGTATAAGCAGCAACACTCAAGGGGTTATCAAGGTTGTAAGATCATGAGGTCTGAGTTTGGGATTTGTATTAAAAACATTATTTAGCTTCCAGTTTTGATAATAATTGTAGGGGTGAGAACAAAAAGGGTTTAACTGATTTTTTTCACAAAATGACTTATTGGAATCGTTGGATTCAGCGTGAAATTATCTACAAGAATACATTCTCAAAATACCGAAATGAGGCTTCAATCTCAGACTAGTTACACCATCTTTTGTCTCTTTCGATCCAGCTAAATATTCCAGTAGCAAAAAAAGGACAAAAGCTGAAGTAACTAACCCGACACTAATACCCGTTTATTAATAAGGCTGTTAGCGTTTGTACTTTTGTTAGTTTGTACATTTTATTGTCACTTGTCCAGGTTTTTTTGGTGCCCTCAACTATATTAGGGAATTTAGGGAGTATATCTGTAAATGACGGTCATTTAGAGATATATTCCCTTCAATACATGTCAGTTCCATCCATTCTCCAGGCTTTTCAAGCTACATACGTTTGTGAATAGTCTGTGGACTGACTTATTTAGAGACAAATAGTACTTCCATGTGATGCTTTTTTTATGATACTGAATGGTGTGACGAGCTAGTTCATAAAATGTTTTTTTTTTTCTATGTTAAGGAATGACATGACGAGCTAGCCGTTCGCCAGATGTTAAACGACACGGCTGCCCATACCAGCTGCAGTATCACTCGGAACTCTAAAGTATAGAGGTTCGCGTGACACTGCACCGCGCACGTCATCCAGAGACATCAGCACAATCTAGTAATAAGATTACTAAACTGTGAGATCAGATCATAAAGTCTCATTTGCCCAGTAATTTCACTAGCTACAGTGCCCTTCAAACCGGAACACAGCAGTGCTTGCACACTACTGCTTGGCGGCAGAAAAACTGGCAAAGTGGTGGTATCTACCTAGACGAACTTTGCAGTAAAGTCCTACCACCTAGTATTGACACGGCCATCTAGAACAACAGGACTCTAAAATATAGTTTCACTCGACACTGCACTGCGCACGTCATCCTGAGACATCAGCACAGTCTGGTAATAAGATTACTCGACTGTGAGATCAGATCATAAAGTCTCAATTACCCAGTAATTTCAATAGCTACAATTCCTTTACTATCAAACCGGAACACAGTAGTGTCTACGCAATACTAAATTGATGAATTATCAATTACTTGACACTGGCTAAATACACAAAAGTGTGGAGCCAAAACATTAAAAAAAAAAGAAAAAGGTAGGTAGTATAGGAAATGAAAAGAGTTTAAAAGCCGCTGGTGACATAGCGATCCTTGGAATCCATTTGCGGGTTCTACCTCACAAACCGCAGGGATTTATTTGTGTAAATAGTTCAATTTGAATTTAAATAAAATAGATACACGAAACTATTTAAATATATATAAATATATATAATGATCCAACATCACGTTACGCTAAAATAATAGATAATCATTAGGTCCAATGTTATCTAAATTAACCTTCGCTCCTCAGTAATCATCCGCAATCACACATACCTATTCGTAGGAAGAAAACTAATTTTTTAGATAAAAAAAAATCTGTCTGTGAGACGTGTATGTAAAAAATATTTGTAAATACTCTTAGCTGCGCCCAGTGGTTTCACCCGCGGCCATTTTCAACCCTTTTTTCACATTAGTAACCTATGTTCTTTCTCAGACTATAGACCATCTGTGTACCAAATTACATTTAAATCGGCTAAGTAGTTTTGACATGAAAGCGCGACAGACAGACAGGGAGACAAACAGTTATTTTCGCATTTATAATATTAGTAAGGATTATTCATTTACTAGTTGCGCCCCGCGGTTTCATCCGCGGATAAAAAGTATTTTAATTATTTACACATCCCACGAGAAAATTTCTCTTTTCCGGGATAAAATGTAGCCTATTAATCCAGTGTATAAGCTATCTTGGTACCGAATTTCATCCAAATCTCAGCCGTTTGAGCGTGAAGTAGTAACAAACATACACACATACAAAATTTTGCCTGTATAATATTAATGTGATTTATAACATTTTCTTAATGTTTAAAAAATATAATATTCCTATAAACATATTATTACAAAAATACTTAAGTACTTAATTTACAAAATAATTTTCAATTTTATATGTAATAGTAATTAATTGTAGAGTAAGTGAAGCGAAATATTTTGCAGACTGAAGTTAAGTGAAGTGAAGTTAAAAGTGGGTACACAATTAATTTGTAATATTGCCATGATTTGAATTTGAATTTCTTATAACACAGTATCAACACCGGTTGGTGTTAAATAATTTTTTTTTTATGAACGAGAGTAAAATATATTTTTTCAACAACTAGTTATAAGTTTATAAACCATAAAACTAAAATAAACTTAAAAACTATGCATTAGGAAAACTTAATCTGAAAAGCTACCAATGTGCCTAAAATACTGGCGGCATTGCCCCTTTGAATGGCAATGCTTAGTCTTTGGTCAAAACAAATAATAACAAATTCAAATATTATATTTTTAAACTAAAACAGTAGTAGAATTCTATAGTAGTAGTAAAGTGTAAATTCTAGTAATTTACAAATTCATAACATTCCAAATTTTAACTAGTTTATTAAAAAAATTAAAACGTGATTGTCATTTTCACCTAACTTTTGATCAACCCAAGAATAAACTGCGATCAAAAATTTGGAGTGTTTTCCACTTGGCATAGTTGTTATGATTTGTTATTTTTATTATTTCTCGGAGTTGATATTTCGCTGTTTGTGGGTGTTACCGCTATACTCGATCCGGGAAATAACCTGTAAAAAATCATGATAAACAAATATTAAAACATGCTGCCAGTGTGTTGGGTACGTTGCCAGTATGTGGGGTACGTTGCCAGTATGTTGGGTACGTTGCCAGTATGTGGGGTACGTTACCAGTATGTTGGGTACGTTGCCAGTAGGTTGGGTACGTTGCCAGTATTTGGGGTACATTGCCAGTATGTTGGGTACGTTGCCAGTATGTTGGGTACGCTACCTACTGGTAGTGAACTGGAGTACTTGGACTGAGTATAGATCAATGCGGTCAGCATACAGTATAAATGTTTTTGCAGCCAGTAGCGTAGCTAAGTAGCATTTAGTATGCTATGATTTATTTTTTTATGTTTTGGCTCCATCCTTTTATATTTTTAGCCAGTGGCAAGTAATTGATAATTTATCATATTAATGATATTTCATACTTCTAGTAAAGTGGTGACAACTTTACTAGAAGCTTTTATGAATTTTTGGAAACAACACGAAATTATGCACTAATACTGAAAATAGCACATTATATTATTATAAAAACATATCTATAAATCTTACTTCATAATCCTTTTGTATTCGTCTGTCATCTCATCGACCGGGTCGATATGCACCGGAGGATAGGTCCTCAAGGATAAGTATGGGGCGCCCATGCTTACTGCTGAACGCATCTGGGAATAATTAACTTTAGATAAATTATATAAAATCGTGTGTAAGTTTGTGATTCCAAGATACCATACAAACCAGCTGTAATAGAGGTATTAATTTTAATCTCTATGGCTAACTTTCAAACATATTTTTTTGGGTTTGCTAATAAAGAGTCTGGCAACCTTGTAGTGTTAAAACCGAAGGTACACAGATCAGATAAAATGGTAAGTGACAATGCGTTCACTTACCGTGTTTATCAGGTGAGGTCGCAAAGCATGCCTATCTAACAATAAAAAAATAAATAAGAAAAAATAAGTTTTTTTTTAATGCTAATGATTGCCGTGACGAGCTAACCTTTCGCCTGATGTTAAGCGACACGGCTGCCCATATCAGTGGCAGGTTCACTCGAAACTCTAAATTATAAAGTTTCGCGTGACCCCGTACTGCGCACGTCATCCTGAGACATCAGCACAATCTAATAATATGATTACTAGACTGTGAGATCAGGTCATAAAGTCTCATTTGCCCAGTAATTTCACTAGCTACAGTGCCCTTCAAACCGGAACACAGCAGTGCTTGCACACTACTGCTTGGCGGCAGAATAACTGGCAAAGCGGAAGAAGTGACTTAGAACCAACCACAAACTATGATTCATGGAGCCAACTTAGAGCATGGTATCACCGATGGACAAATTACATTTTATGAAGGTTGCGATGGCAAAAGTGAATCTTCTTGGAATGATATTTAAAGAACAATATCCGTTACTACTCATTAAAAATATATAAGTTATGATTCCAACCAATGCTAAAAGTTTACCAACCGCTTCTTTATTAGCTTCCATATCAGCTAGTTTCTTGTTCAGATCGTGTTTTAGCCCTTGCATTAGGACAAAATCTTTTTCCAGAATTCCGTGAAGACCTGAAAACGGAATTGAATTTCAATGACCATGATAAACAGTGACTACTAGAAAAATATTATTTTACTCACCAGCATTTTTAAGCAAAGTGTCCAAGTCATGTATTGGGTATTCTGCAGTAGATGGTGCTAACAGCCGTGATGATGGCGATGGTAAAGATGGTAGCGATGTTATTAAAGGTGGCACTGGAGACGGGGATGGTGACGATGCTTTGCCTAGGGATTGTAATGCGCTTGGTAAAGAATAACAATATCACCAAAACTACGTAATATAAAATGATTCTGAAAAGGGTTTTGATGATGTGTCGACAGCAGTAAATATCGTTTAAGTGTCAAAGTCAAAGGATTTATTTCAAAAATACTTGATTCGCCACGGCTTTACACGGGTGAATTAATAAAACGCAGTCGAACAAGATAAAATGGTCCTATGTCCTTCTCCTGGTATTCCACTATTTTCAATCAAATCGGAATCGTTCTTGAGTTATAAATAATGTATCTAACACGACTTTCTTTTTTATATATATATATAAATAGGCAATTTTTAGCCTTTTTACAAGTCAAACATTAGGTACTTAAATTATTGTACCAAGCATACAAATTACAAAGTCCTTTTTGTCAAATATTATATAGCAAGTATTACAATATGTAAGTTTGGAAAAAAAGTCATCTTTCTCACTACTGGTGCAAGCAATCCGGCACAATGCAGAACGAAACATCCAATCCGAAGCTTCGATAACACTTGTAAAGAAGAAACTACAAGAATCTTTACAGTGTCAAAGATTTCACGAGATATAACGAGCCAAGACAAGACTAGCTCACCTAAATCAGCCAGTTCAGGCAGATCCCAGGCAGAGGGTCGCCGTGGAGTGAGGGTATCCCCCGGGGGTGGAGGTGCACGACCACGAGGAGGGGATAATGTCAGCACACATACGTGGTCGCAACATGAAACCAGCAGTGTACTACGGTTGAAGCGGACGTACTGGCTGGGGATACAATATAGCACTGATAAACAAAGACGTGTAATTATTGCACAAAGCTCAGAAATATAGTGAAACATATAGAAGAAATATCGCCTAATCAAATTGTTTCTCTGCACGCCTTGGTTGACTGGTAGAAAATGCTGTTAGCATTAAGTCCTCCTTTGTACTTTTTATGTGCATAAAGTATTAAATAAATATATATGTAGTACATACTTTCTCCGTGCTGGATGTTGCCAGAAAGGACTAGCGAAGTCTTCGTTCAACCGTCTCCAATTTGCTAAGTTTAAACAGTGGTCTGACGTTATGGCCTTTTTAAGGTCACAAAGATCTCCAAACTAGATATGACTTGACACCATTACTCTGTTTCTGGTATAGGATGTCTTTCCCACTACGACTAAAATGTACTACTACCTATTAAACTTCTTCAAGCGATTTCGATCGATGTTGCTTTTAAGGTCGGTAAGATGTTCTAGAACGTTTCCAATTATCGTACCCAGCGATATAAGGCAATGAGTAGAAGAGTTACTGTAGTTTCCTGTCTTGTTTTTAACAAAAGGCACTACTGTTATCCTCGTTAGAACCTCAGGTAATTGATTTTATGGCTGGCCCTATAAGGAGTTTCTCAAGGTAGCATCATAGGTCCAGTGTAATTCCTATTAATAACATTAACTCACGGGTGTTGTGGTCCTGGTGTTTGCCACAAGTCTGACTCAGGCTGCAATATCAAGCCGCCGGTTGATGCTTGATACACGCTTGAAGGTCGACGTGATGTTGAGGGTTGAACTTCTGCCACGTCTTCTTCAAGTGGCTTGTAAAGAGGACCTGAAGTAAAAATGATTTTACATTCATGTTACAGGTGACGTGTTGAAGTTTTGACTAGATATGAATAGGCAGGTCACATCAGTCGCAGAACTGACAATCGGTGGGAAAGAAAATTCTTGAGTTGTGACCATGAACCGGAAGACGCAGAGCAGGACGGGAAGCCTGTAGATGCAGGAGGTAAATAGGCAATCTCGATGGCACTCTATGGCCTTTGTTCGTTGTTGTGTTGTTTTTCAGAAGTGGATGTTTTCCAACTGATAATTATAATGATGAGGATTTAATTTTAACACTTACCAGGATGAATACAGTAAACACCAAACTCAACTTTCTTTCCAAGAACTCCCAGAAACGGAAATTTGATCTTAATGCTCTGAAGCAGGCATTCTTCATAGATATCCCAAATGTGAACAGTCTGAAAAAGATCAATCGGACAACTGACCATTGAGTAATACATAATGTTTCCTGGTTACCACAGCCCCGACAGGACGAAAGACAAGAGACAAAGGAAGTTAGAGTTATAGAAAAATTTGAATCACTTACATTTATTACAGAATGCTAATCACACACTGCTATTACAGAATGCTAATCACACACTGCTATTACAGAATACTAATCATTCACATAGTTATTACAGAATGCTGATCACTCACACAGTTATTACAGAATGTTAATCACTTACACAGTTGTTACAGAATGCTAACACCACCTCCCGTCCTGGTACTATAGCGACATCCAACACTGCGGGTGCAGTCGGCGCGTTTAGGACCGCGAAGGGAGTGGACTGGGAAGTCTCCCAAAGTCTCACAGCGCCATCTATACTGCCGGTTGCTAGGAGATGAAGAGGGTAAACTACGTGGAAACAAGATATGCCCTGGAATTAACGAGTATCAGGTATACTTTTAACAATTTAGTTGGCAGGACTAAGAAAGAGTAGAGTTTTATTTCTAATGGTATATTTACTAGGGGGTAGGACTTTACTGCAAAGTTCGTCTAGGTAGGTACCACCGCTTTGCCAGTTATTCTGCCGCCAAGCAGTAGTGTGCAAGCACTGCTGTGTTCCGGTTTGAAGGGCACTGTAGCTAGTGAAATTACTGGGCAAATGAGACTTTATGATCTGATATCACAGTTTAGTAATCTAATTACTAGATTGTGCTGATGTCTCAGGATGACGTGCGCAATGCAGTGTCACGCGAACCTCTATACTTTAGAGTTCCGAGTGACACTGCAGCTGGTATGGGCAGCCGTGTCGTTTAACATCAGGCGAACGGCTGATGTTAAACGACACGGCTTCATTCGAAACGGCATCATTCTTCGCCGGGCAGTTAAATAGAACAGACGTGTGTTAAAAATTACTAGCTTGTGCCATCCAAATTTAAACCTTAAAGTGAGAAATTAGTGTCTTAAATTGTTTAAAGTACTTTTGGTAGTTGCGCTCTTCTGACATTGTGTTTTGTGTGAGACTTGCAAGACGTGTCGGCCCTTCGATTCCTTCACCCCCGCGGAAGCAGGACGCTTGCCATTTTTTAACTCGCTCATGCAACACGTTAATACAATGAATGTATTACGGTCACCAACTTGTATGCCGGGTGCAGGTGGATCGCAGCCCGATTTATCTAAAATGGCAGTAGACCACCAGATTACGTTCCGTAAACGAAAACAATCTGCGCTGGATCATGAATGCGAGTGTTCTGGCGATTTGAAGGAGGTGCGAACGGAGCTATCCCGTATAAGTACCTTATTAGAAAAGTACGTAGGTACAAATGAGCGCATTATTAGTAGTATGCAAGAAAGCATTTCGGAAATTAAAACGGAAATGTCCGGATTGAAATCGTCCAATGAAGCCACTAAAGTACTGATTAGTGAAAACGCTAGTGCGGTAACTGCGCAAATTAATGACATAACATTATCGACAACTAACACTATCTCACAAATGAAAGAGACTCAAAATGTATTAGTTTGCCGTTTGGAAAAGCTGGAGAATCAAAGCGTACATAGTGATAATACCCCCAATCTTATTTATGCGCTTGAAAATAAGATAGCGGCGATGGAACAACAGGCCAGGGCCTGTAATGTTGAGATAGTAAACTTGCCGGATAAACGCGACGAGAACCTGATTGCGATCATGATTAACCTCAGCGTAATTATACATTGCACCATCACTGAACGCGATATCACGTCTATTCATCGCGTTCCACACGGTGATAGTAAGGATGCGAGGCCTAAAAATGTTATTGTTAAGTTTGCAACCAGATATATGCGCGACAATTTTTTAGCCGCTTTTAGAGCCAAGAAGGGTATTGACTCATCTCAGTTATCTATCTCCGGGCATCCGAACAGAATATATGCCAATGAACATCTAACATTGAGGAACAAAACATTGTTTCGCGAGTGCCGAGACAAGGCCAAATCTAAAGAATATAAATATGTCTGGATCAAGCATGGGAATATCCTTCTGCGCAAATCCGACAATGCGCCCGTAGTAGCTGTGCGCTGCTCCCAGGACCTCTCTAAAATTAAGTGATACATACACCTTACTTAGATGGATCGTGCTCAATAATATAATAACTTTTCTCATGCCTCATAAGCGTACATATATTAAATATTGTGACGTAGTACCATTTAATCCGGGTTATGACATAATAATAATTGTAGTGTTAATAATAATTGCTAAATATCAGTACTTAATAAGCGTTGTTATGCTTTTTTTCTTCTTTAAGTGTTATTACGAACGAGTACCTCATACTTATGAAGGGTTAGTACCTCTGTTTATTTACTTCCTACAAAGTTTGTATATACGAGTACATATAACTTTGCTATTTTTAAGTAAGTTCTATACCAGTGCTACTTTTGTATGTAACATATGCATCTTATGCACTGTATTGCACATGCATATATACTTTATTAATCCACTTCGATACGATGTGCGTAATTATATATTTTTGTATCATAATATCACTATCCGCATTCATGCGATAGGAACTATTCTTGATTTTTTCGATTATCTATTTATGCCTAAATTATTGATTGCGTTTTCTTGCTGGATCGGGCTGGTGACCATTATAATACTTTTGTTAAATACTTGTCAGCGTTATTCTCGTACCATAAATAAGATATACATAAAACACATTAATAATAATAATGCAATTCACTGTAGAAAGCTATTTATGCCTAAATTATTGATTGCGTTTTCTTGCTGGATCGGGCTGGTGACCATAATAATACTATTGTTACATACTTGTCAGCGTCATTTTCGTACCATAAATAAGACATACATAAAACACATTAATAATAATGCAATTAACTGTAGAAAGCTATTTATACATTTGTGTGATGATTGTAATGGTAAGTGTAATGTAGTATTCTTACATCTATTGGTAATGATATATTGTTGTTGTTATTGTAAATACATGCGAGTATGTAAAGCCATATTAGTATACTGCGTAATCTTGTATCTTGACTGTAACAATGGTAATGAATATTCTATGAAATTGATAATTACAATGGTTATCGTGATACATTCCGGGCATTTATTGCAATTTCATGTTCCCACAACATGTAAACTTGTAAATTGCGTGTGTAGACTGTATTACTGTATGAATTTTTCAGGTACCGAATATTATTACAACTGCGAGAGTTCTATCTCCTATGCATTTTTACTAATATCATATATTGTGTTCTGTTACAATGGATAAAGACGTATTAACTATTTATTATCAGAACTGTCGTGGTTTACGTTCAAAGCTACATACTCTTTACATGAACATCTTAATTCACTCTTATGACATAGTTGTACTGTCAGAAACTTGGTTGACGGGTGATATTTTCGATAATGAACTTATGGATGCGCGGTATGTATTATTTCGATGTGATCGCGACCGTGTAGCCACCGGTCGCCGGGACGGCGGCGGCGTGGCGCTCGCTATTCTACGCTCGCTGGCTGTGAGTGCGCGCGTGCGCATTGCCCCCGCCCCGTCTCCGTCGCCGCCGGTGGCTTCACCGTGCCTTCCCGCCATCATTGATTATTTGTCCATTGAGCTGGAACTTAGTGCCTCAACATATACTATTTGCGTAGTCTATATTCCACCAGGGCTTAAGTATGATGTTTATTTATCGTACATAAATTACTTACAAAATATCCTTATAGGTAGTTCTGATGGTTATCACTTTATTATTGGAGATTTCAATATACCCTCATTAGACTGGTACTCTAAAAGAACGTATATGGTGCCGTTGCAGACAACGACTACATCTCGTTCAGCTAATTTATTGATTAATTTTTTGGAGACAACGAATAGCTTTCAGTATAATGGTATTAGGAATAAATCTTCGAACATTCTTGATTTATTTATCTCTAATAATACTTACTGTGAGCTGCATCACGCTGCACCAATGGTCCCAGTAGATGAGTCTCATCCAACTTTTTATGTCTCGGTGCCCGTTGAATGTACAAGTAAAATGCTACGTAACACTAGTATCCAATACTGTTTTGGTAAAGCCGATTATACAATAATAAATAATGAAATTAACAATATAGACTGGGATTCTCAATTTAATAATAAAACAGCTGAGTCTGCTACTAATACTTTTTACGAGATAATTTATGGCATTATATCTAAAAATATCCCCAAAAAAATGGTATGTAATAATAACTTCCCTGTATGGTTCAATTCATCTTTAAGACACATTTATAATAATAAAAAAAGGGCCTGGATTAAATGGAAAGTTTACAAAAATAAATCAGATTATGAAATATTTTCATTATATAGAAAGAGACTACGTGATGGTACGAATACATGTTATAATAACTATATTAAGAAGGTAGAGGATAGTTTAAAAAGTAATGTAAAGTTTTTTTGGACCTATGTGTCCAATAAAAAGAAAAGTAGTATTATACCTATCAGTGTTAACTACCAACAAAAGTCTACCAGCGATCCAATAGAAATTTGTAACATGTATTCTGATTATTTTCACTCGGTTTTTGAGCCTTCGGCTATTCCAAATAATTACGATGTCGGAAACATGCATGACATAGATGACTTAAACTCTAGTACGATTATTAATGATGTTAGTTTTACGTCTGACAATGTTAAGCGTGAGCTTCTCAAACTGGACCCAACAAAGGGTGCGGGAACTGATGGTATTCCTCCGTCCTTTTTAAAGCGTACTGCGCTTTCCATTTATTTGCCTATACAATACGTTTTTAATTTATGCTTACGCGAAGGTGTTTGCCCTCAAATATGGAAAAGTGCACGAATTGTACCAGTACATAAAGGTGGTAGGAAGAGTGACGTAGAGAATTATCGTCCCATTTCCATTTTACCTGCTTTGTCGAAGCTGCTTGAGAGGTTAATTCATAATGTTGTTTATCCTAGTTTACATCCTAATATTATACCCAACCAACATGGTTTCGTCAGACGGCGTTCAACAGTTACGAACTTAATTATATACACAGCAGATATCTTTGATAATATGGATAATAATAAACAAACTGATGCTGTGTATACTGACTTTCGTAAAGCCTTCGACAGAGTTGATCATAAAATCCTATTAGACAAAATAGCTTTTAATGGAATTCGTGGAAACTTATGGCGCTGGTTCAAATCTTATATCACCAATCGGAGCCAAAAAGTAGTAATTAATGGGTTTGAATCCGATACAGTCCCTGTTAGTTCCGGGGTCCCACAAGGCTCAATACTGGGACCATTGCTATATGTGTTATATGTGAATGATATAAGTGAATGTTTTAAATTCTGCAAATTTTTATTATACGCTGATGACTTGAAAATATATCATACCATTAATACATACCAAGATCATCTGAATTTTCAGTTGGATCTGGACCGGTTATCAGTATATTGTAGTGAAAATAAACTGACGCTTAGTCTTAATAAATGTAATTCAATAGTTTTTACTCGCAAGAGAAGTACAAGTAATCACACATATTCCCTTTGTAATTCAAATCTAAATAAGGTACAAATAATCAAAGATTTAGGTGTTACTTTGGATAGTAAATTAACCTTAGATATACATATACAGAACATTATAGCACGAGGTTTCAAAATGTACAATTTTGTCATAAGATCTACTAATAATTTCAAAAATGAATACACTTATAGTTTATTGTTTAAGTCACTTGTTCGATCACAGCTTGAATATGCGGCTCCCGTATGGAACCCTTATTATAAATGTTATATTAAAGACATTGAAAGAGTTCAAAAGAAGTTCTTACGCCGTGTGAACTATAAATATAATCATAGTTTTATGTCATATGAAGATCTGCTTAAAAAATATAAACTAGTGGATTTAAATTCTAGAAGGTTGCTACTTGGAGCAACGTTGTTGTATGACATCTGTCACAATCGTTACGACTGCCCCGAGCTGGTAAATAGGCTTTTTTACAAAGTTCCACTTAGAATTCACTCACGAACAGAGCAAAAAACCTTTTTTACCGCAACCCGGCGTACCAACTCGGGTCAGCGTTCACCACTGTACCGCATGACTAAATCTTATAACGATCATTTTAATAGTATCGACATATTTCATGCACGTATTGGCGATTTTCGGAGGATTGCGTTGGAGGTCTTGGGTGGTGATGGTAACAAGCATTCCACCTGATAGTTTGCTTGTCTTACATGTACCTGCCTTGTCTACTTCTTCGTGGATATGTTTGCATCATCACTGCTATTGGCCTGCCGACTACGACAACTATCTTAGGTTTCTTTTTTACCTTTGGATTGTAATTTAGAATGCTAGAAACACTTTTTATTTTATAGTATATAATTAGATACTCACTTTAAGGCGATAGTTAGGAATCAGTTACCTACTAAATATCTTAAGTTACATCTCTCTGTTCTGTTTTCGTTATATTTCTTATTAATTTGTGGTCAGCGTTGTTGGTACACTAACTACCTACATTCTAAGGCTTAAACTACTTTAAGATTATGTTTGTTGTGTACTGTTTGTTGATCCTAAATAAATAAAAAAAAAAAAAAAAAAAAAAAAACGGCTAGCTCGTCACGTCATTCCTTAACATAAAAAATAAAATTCGTTAGTTCATGACATTGATATAAAAGGGTCACTAGTAAAGTCTAGGGGTATTTTTTACCTGCTCTTCATCTTTGCATTTGACCACTGCCTCACCTGATGGTAAGTGACAATGCGGTGGACAATGGAAGACACCGGTTCATCTTGCCTTGAAAACTCCCAGATTATATTTTTCAAGAAACAGAGACGCTGGTAATCTGCTCCATTTCTTTGTCGTCCGCGCAATTTATGTTGAAACGAAACGCTTTGTGCTGATTGGGGGAATGCCTACCTGCGACCACATACGGATGTTTTTCCTTGCATATTCAATGCATGTTTTTCAACACCACACTATTGATTGAAATTGAAAAAGACATGGGGGAATTAAGTTATGCAATTCCGTCGCACACTCTCCCAAGTGCAGCTTGTAAAAGACCAATAGGACTTTGCCTCGGTCCGGGATTAAGAAAGCATGAGTACCTATCATGGTCTTAGCACTGTTAGACATACCTATATAGATAAATATTCTAGTTTAAGCGTTTTCATGCGAAACTAATATCACCACTATTGCTAGAGTGGAATATAGATTCATCAATGAACCATACTTTGATACTATACTCCAGTCGCGGAGCAGGAAGAATTACGTACAATGATCTCTTTACCTACTGACAGTGGTCACAAACATTTTCGTATCATGTGCGGTTTACATGAAATATTTAAAAGAGAAACAAAATTTACAAACATATGAAATAAATAATTTATTTAGATTTTAAATTATAAGTTATAAAAAACGAGTAACAATTACTAATTCGGAAATAATAAAAAAAATGAAAATAAAAAAATTAGAATTCGATTCCTCTGTATCGGAGTTATTGCTTTCCGAAGACGTCTCGCCTGTCACATTTATTACAAAAGATTCAACATTTTTGTAAGATAAATAACGGCTAAAACTCACGTCAATTAAAAGTCGAAATTACTCCGACCAGGTTTCGGACATATTCGATGTCCTTCTTCTGGGAGCCAGTTACTAACGCAAGCCGCGGCGGCTTTCGCGAGCGTCAGCACGTAACTGACGACGACTTTTAATTGACGTGAGTTTTAGCCGTTATTTATCTTACAAAAATGTGTCATACTCACGATAGTTTTCAAACTAAAAAGATTCAACAGTTTTGTCTACATTATCGTCTAGTCTATCTAATTTTGATTCCTCTTTTTTTACGTGACTGATGCAATTTCAACGAACAACAAAGTCTCAGGTAAAAGGTTTACAATCAATTTACAATTTACAATCCCTAAGGACGGCGGCCGTTGCATCTGTGTGAGCGAAAGCTCATTATATTTACGTGGGAATGACAGAGACAGGTTATAACAGGTCATTGTACGAAATTCTTCCTGATAACTACAACTATTACATGGCTAAAACTCACGAGATACAGTCGAATAACTCGACCGGTGTTCGGGCAATATAGATGCCCATCCTCAAAGGAGTACGCGCGGCGGCGGCGGTTCGGCGCTGACTGAACACCGGTCGAGTTATTCGACTGTATCTCGTGAGTTTTAGCCGTGTAATAGTTGTAGTTATGAGTATTACTCACGTCAGTTTCTATAATATTAAATTCTTCCTGCTCCGCGACTGGAATTTAGATACGAGAAACCAACATTTATCCACTTACCCTTTGTACCTTAAATACGTAATCATCCAGCTTCCCTGGGACATGTTTCGCTCTAGCACTGACATTGGAGTCGTGCGAGCAGGACACCATTATATCACCGCCTCGAGCGTAAGCAAGACGTCGGATGGAGCGCGAGTGCACACGGCGCCAGGTTGTAATAGTAAGAAGTGATGAGTGTGGAGGTGAAGTTAACTCCTGTATTGAAGTCATAATTTCATTGATCGTGCGAAAAGGATACCAGCATGTTACTACTGCATGTAAGAGTGAGACAACATTGTCACGGTGTCAAGTTAAGGGAAGAAAAATGAAAACGGAGATGATGTTCTAGTGTAATTTGAAAGCAGATACTAAAAATTATAATCCATAAAAAGAAACTAAATAAAAAAAAGACATATGTGTGGATATTTCACACAGCACCATCTAGCCTCAAACTAAGTCAAGCTTGTACTATGGGACCCAGATAACTGATACAATACTTAGATAATTTTTGTTTGTAAATATATACATAGAATTAGCTGCGCCCTGTGGTTTCGCCCGTGGATAAAAAGTTGGCTTTTTTATTTGTTTATTTGTCCGTTCAGTAGTTATTGTCAAAGAAGCCCACGGCGACGTAATCGTGGTGTTCGATAATTCTCCCACGGGAACACACTATCGGAATAAAAAGTATCTTATGTGTTAATCCAGTTCATAAACTATCTGTGTTCTAAATATCATCGAAATCCGTTTCGTAGTTTTTGCGTGAAAAAGTAACAAACATTCATCCATACTCACAAACTTTCGCATTTATAATATTAGTAGGATAGGATTTAATATACCACCCAGGCACAGAACTGACACTTAGGAACCAAACCCACAAGCTATAGCTCAGAAGACAGGGCTATTAACAACTGAGCTATCGGGCCAGTCAATGAAGATGCTCGTAAAACTTACCATCCAAAAATAATAATTGATAGCATCAGGGGTTTTGACGTAGAGAATCTGGACCCTTGGCGAGTGGAATCGAATTCTAAGCACTTGACCTCTCTCTGTACCTATCGCCAACTCTGACCCATCACCCGAATGCGTCGAAGGACAATAAGCCAGGCTCTGAAAATTGATGTCATAATATCTAAATATATAACTCAAAGGTGACTGACAGACATAGTGATCTATCAACGCACAGCCACAGGACGGAACGGGCTGAAATTTGGCATGCAGGTAAATGTTATGACGTAGACATCCGCTAAGAAAGGATTTTTCAAAATTCCACCCTTTAGAGGGTGAAATAGGTGGTTGAATTACTTTCCCATATGCCACACCGCGGGCGAAGCTGCGAGCAGAAGCTCGTATAATATAAAATTCAAAGTCCTGACTAACTGAATGACTGGACTTATATATCAACGCACACCCTAAGCCGATGGTCCTAGGGACTTGAAATTTGGAGGGTGTGTTCTTTGTAAAGTGTAGGTATCCACTAAGAAAGGGTTTTTTTTAAATCCCACCCCTAAGAGGGTGAAATGGGTGGTTGAATTGTTTTCCTATAGGCCACGTGGGCGAAGCTGCGGCCGAAGCTCGTTTCATAATATAATAATAATAATAGTAATAACGCCGAACGATCACATACACAGGTCCTGGACCCTAACTAGGATTCCCTGTGTCAAGGGATCCAGGAACTACGAGGACCATGGTCCCACAACACCCAGACTCAGAACAACTATTTTTCACTTTTTTTCTGTGCACAAATAAGTATTTAGGCAAGTGTCCTGCCGTGGGAATCGAACCCGCCGCCTCTGGGTTATGAGCCGATTTAGTCAACCACCACACCACAGAGGCTGTCGATTGACATGAATGACAGAATGATTTTGACTACATGACTACTAGACGCTCGGCTAAGCGCCATCCTTTCGTGGTCGAAATACCACCCATTCGTACCAAGCGATTTGACTCAACGTTCTTAATTAGAACGGCTAAGGAATGGAATGCCCTGCCAGCGTCTGTGTTTCCGGCGAAATATGACCCGGGCGTGTTCAAGAGAAGAGTGAATAGGTATTTACTCGGCTAGCATGCTACACCTTCGATCGCATCATCACTTCCCACCAGGTGAGAGCGTGGTCAAATGCTAGACAAGTTTGAAGTAAAAAAAAAAATAATATATGATAACGAAAGAAATCTGCATTATAAAACTATTTCGTACCAACCGTCGGTATGTTTGGCATGCCCGTAATGCAGTACAAAGCTGTATGAGACAGGGTCGCGGCGTCGTAAATAGTCAAACTTCTGTCAGAAGCGGAGTACATTAAATACTGCACATCCTGTAAATCGAAAAATTATGGAACGAATGATAGCACTAACCGTATTTATAAAAGTCTCTTAAACCTCATGTCATTAGTTGAAATTGCGCATTATATTTTGAAGTAAAACTTCTTTGACTTGATCTCCATTGTCAACATAACCAAAAAATTATATTATTAAATTGGTATTAAGTGTTACAATTTTCAAGATGGCGACGGAGTTTTAGCGGGAAAACGAAAAAGATCGCGTCGCCGCATTGTATTATTATTACCAAAACTTGTGTTATTTTCAGTGCTGGTGCATAAAATTGGTGGCATTTTATTCGTTAAGTGCTGGCTTACAGGCATGAGTGTGGGAAAGTGGTATAATGATGGTGAAATGTTTCTTTTCGTGTTGTTTCCAAAACTACATAGAAGCTTCTGGTAAAGTTGCCACCACTTTACTAGGAGTATGACTTGACTATACTAGACTATGACTTAACTTGATGACTTGGACTGTAACTTGACTTGACTTGACACTATATAATATTAATTAACTTGAGAAATTATCAATAACTTGACACTGTAGCCAAAAGTGTGGAGCCAAAAAAAAGATGGCGACATTAAAATTAATCAAAGCAAAAACAAAGTTATACCGGCCGATAGATGGAGCTAAACTAAACAAGTTTTACTTCAGTCGTGTGGTCTAAAGCACACTATTTTTTTTGTATTGCAAACTTAAATTGTCGTTAGTTGATATTTTATGAGTTTATACAATAATTTTTTATAATTCATTAATATCTACTTTTAATACTTTATATACAGTTTATACATATAAGAAGAAAGGAAGCAAACCTCTATTATTAAACATAAAACAATAAAAAGGGAACTTAATCAAATAAACCACTACCAGCAGGCAACGTTCCCATTATGCTGGCAGCATTGCCACGTTGAATGGCAATGCTCAATCTTTGGCCCAAGTAGAGGCCAGCAATTAGTCGTTGGTTAATTTAAAAAGTAAACAGCTTTAGCAAGGCCGATAAGTTGTAGATACATTTTATAGATGCGTTAACTCAAACATCGCAATGAAACCGTTGAGTTTTGTCAATGTATGCGATTTTTATGTTAAGGGATGACAAGACGAGCTAGCCGGTTGCCTGATGTTAAGCAACACGGCTGCACATATGAGTTGTACTCTCTACAGTCGGGACTCTAAATAGAGTTTCACGTGACACTGCACTGCGCACGTCATCCTGAGACATCAGCACAGTATAATAATAAGATTACTAGACTGTTAGACTGTAATATTAGGTCATAAAGTCTCATTTGCCCAGACATTTCACTAACTACAGTGCCCTTTAAAGTTCATAAATTAGGTCATATAGTGTCATTTGCCCAGCTCAGTTCTCATTTGTCATTTTACTAGCTACAACGCCCTTTAAACCGGAACTCAGTAGTACTTGCGCACTATTGCGCAAGCACTACTGAGTTCTGATTGCTGATCATAGAGCCTTAGAAATCTAAGTTTGGACAGAATAAAACTAGTAAAATTACTGGGCAAATGAGACTTTATGATCTGATCTCACAGTTTAGTAATCTTATTACTAGATTGTGCTTATGTCTCAGGATGACGTGCGCAGTGCAGTGTCACGCGAAACTCTATACTTTAGAGTTCCGAGTGACACTGTGGCTGATATGGGAAGCCGTGTCGTTTAACATCAGGCGAACGGATAGCTCGTCACGTCATTCCTTAACATAAAAAAAAACTTACACTTAGGTAGATCGCGTCTGTAATCCAACAGTTCTTAACGCGACGACGCAATCCAGTCCTGTGGTAGAACACCTAAAAATACATTTTATTTCAGACACGATAGTTTTTAGGGACAGTTTTGTAGGGGTGCGTCAGGCCCCAATCTGTGAGGACACATATCGTCCCCTCCACGGCGAACATGCGATTCTGCATTTTACTCATTTTTCAGGAGAGCAAAAAAATCTACTACTTTACTATGATATAATCATATAATCACTTTCGCAAAAAATTCAGATTCACAAGTTTTCCGTGGAGGGGATGATATGCGAGGCTTGAAATTTGCTGATGTAGGAGTAATAATAATAATAATAACGCCCAACGATCACATACATAGTACCTGGACCCTAACTAAGATTCCCTGTGTCTAGGGACCCAGGAACTATGAGTATGAAGTATTTGCGCTTTTTTTTCTGTGCACAAATAATTGTCCTGCCGCGGGAATCGAACCCGCCACCTGCGGGTTATGAGCCGACCTGCTTATGCTTATGACTAGTTTTACCTCGTACGAGTGCATCAGTTTCAACTCGCTGCAGTAGATTCCTATCCGGCCTCCTTTAGACACAGCCACGTAGCAAAATGCATCATCTCTCTCTATATTTACAAGTTTCACTATTGTCTCTCTCTGCGAAATAAATATAATATTGACACTTAAAAGTTTTGCTAATAAAACAAATAGGTTTTGCATCACAATTCTCATATATTTTATACATTTTCTAGGTATGTACTAGGACTTTTAGGTACCACCACTTTACCAGTTATTCTGCCGCCAAGCAGTAGTGTGCAAGCACTACTGTGTTCCAGTTTGAAGGGCACTGTAGCTAGTAAAATTACTGGGCAATTGAGACTTTATGATCTGATCTCACAGTCAAATAATCGTATTACCAGACTGTGCTGATGTCTCAGGATGATGTGCGCAGTGCAGTGTCACGCGAAACTTTCTATTTTGGAGTTCCGAGTGACACTTTTCTTTTATGGGCAGCCATGTCGCTTAACACCAGGTGAACGACTAGCTTGTCACATCATACTCTAACAAAAAAAAATAGGACTTTGCTGCAAAGATCCAATATAGAAACAATCCAAATCCCAGTAGCATACCCAGCGTACTGGCAGCATTGCCCCATTGAATTGCAATGCAATATTTTACATAGAACACTTCAGTAATACTAAAGCGACGACGCAATCCAGTCCTATGGTAGAACACCTAAAAAAATATTTTATTTAAGACACGATATATTTTAGGGCCTGTTTTGTGTCAGGCCCTAATCTGTGAGAACACATATGCGAGGCTTTAAATTTGCTGATGTAGGAATAATAATGATAATAATAACGCCCAAGGATCACATACATAGATCCTGGATCATAACTAGGACTCCTTGTGTGACCCAGGAACTACCCTTAGTTCCTTGGCTATGGTCGAGTAATCACATACTTTACAGTGCTCCATCTTCAGTATATCTCCGCAAGTGATCCGGTTCCATCGGTCACGTTTGGAGCCAGTTTTCTTGGCACCCACAGCCTCAAGCTTTGCGACAAGTTGCCGCCATTTAGCACGGCCTGCGTTGTACGGATCCAACACACGGAATAGCCGGCTCGCGTGGGTGGAGTATTTATGATGACCTGCAGAAAAGGAACATTAACATCATCATCAGAACAACCGGAAAACGTCCACTGTTTAACATAGACTTCCCCCTTAAAACACCCATTTCGGACGCTTGTCATATTTGCCATAATCATACACTTGGTAAGCTTGCAAAGGAACCTTCAAATGGTCTCTTTGGGATACTTTAAAATAACTTTTTTGGGGTGCCCTACAATGAGCTTTTTGGGGGACCTTAAAATGAGCTTTTTGGGGCACAGACAACAGGAATAAATGTTTTGGAGCATAATATTGACATAGAATCAAAGAAGACTAGTTGGATTAATTAATTATGGAAAATATGTTAACGAGCATCTGCCCGCAGCTTCGCCCGCGGTGTGGCCTATGGGAAAATAACTCAACCACCCATTTCACCCCTTTAAAGGTGGAATTTCGAAAAATCCTTTCTTAGCGGATGCCTACGTCATAACATCTACCTGCATGCCAAATTTCAGCCCGATCCAGTGGTTTGGGCTGTGCGTTGATAGATCACTATGTCAGTCAGTCACCTTTGAGTATATATATTTAGATTATAAGTTATTCTACTTAAGAAATCATGTAACCCAAAGTAATAAAAAAAATTATATTCTTCTTTTTTTTATTTATAGCTGACGATAGCTTATTTGTGGCGTTTTTCGAACCATTGCTGTATCTCTTACCAAAAATGTTATTTATGGCCGATACAAAGCTGCTCTCGTCCAAGCTCAGGGGGTCTTGAGGTGCAGTGGTGACCGAGAACTCTATGCCTTCTTCAGCAGCCGCCGCGCGCATCACCTCATCCACTTTACTGCGATTAAGATCCTTTCAAAAAAGTGTGTCAATCGCCTTAAATTCTTACCCACTGGTCACTGGTCAATTTCTATGTTCTATACTGTGCTATCTTTATATAATAATAGCTTCTGCCCACGGTTTCACTCGCGTGGCCTATAGGAAAATTATTCAACCATATATCTTTCTAAGTGGATCTCTAAACTTTACAAAGAACACACCTTCCAAATTTCAAGTCTCTAGGACCAGTAATTTAGGCTGTGTGTTGATATATAAGTCAGTCATTCAGTCAGTCAGGTCTTTGAATTTTATAAGTATAGATGGTGGTGTACATACATCCAATCCCGACTCTGTGTTGATTGAGCAGGTTAACTTATAACCTGGAGGTGGCGGGTTCGATCGGGATTAAGACAACTATTTGTGCATGGAAAAAAGGGCAAATACTTGTTCTGAGTCTTGGTGTTGTAGGGACCATACATTTCTGGGATATAGGATAGGATCTATGTATGTGATCGTTGAACATTAATATTTATTTTATTTAATGTTTTGGCACAGATTTTAAAATTAGTTAGTAAAGTTATGGTTAGTAAGTTAATTGTGCGTTGCGCAGGTCTTGTGATGCCTGAATGCAGATGGGCACGAGTCTTGGTGGATGATTGCGTGTTTGTTAATTGTGTTCTTGTGTGCTGAAGATGCCTTAGCCGTTGAGGGACGCCTCCGGGCGCTTCCTGAGGAACCCTTCCCAGGGACAGCTCAGGGGTCCTCTTCAGGGCCCACCGGTTTTGGTGGACCTTGAGAAGGACTCTTGCGCTTCTCAGGGCAGGGTTGTGTTGGAGAGGACGTTGGAGTCCGACGACTCCTCCGTCATATCGGAGAGGTCGGGTGGACGGGAGACCGCTGACGAGAGCGGTGCTGGCCGGAAGCGGCCGTATTCTTCATTCTTCGTGCCTGGGTATTTGGACTCAGACACGGAGACTGAAGAGATGGCGGCCGCCAAGGTCAACTCGGCGAGGAGATGTAGGAGGAAGACCACCCAGGCGGGTCCGTCCAGGGAGACCTTCCTTAAGCCTGCTCCTGTTGATAAGGAGCTCGAGACGCTTCTGCAGGGCAGAAAATTTAGGAAGGGGCAGGCTGCTGCAGTCAGCGACGTCGAGCCGAGCACCGGAACTGATTCCGATGCTCGTCCGATGGTCGTTGACCTCAGCGTCCTCAACGCCCAGGAGCTGAGAGCGCGGGCGGGGGAGGAGCTCACCCGCATTCTTGAGGTAGCCAGGAAATCTGGCAACCTCAAGGGTGAGTTCGTCGGCCGCCTTAAGAAGTCCGCGTCGACCCTAGGCGAGGTGGTCGACACCCTGACTGGGAGGAGCGAGGCGGAGGAGACGCGGCGGCTCAGGGCGGAAAATACCCGCCTACGGTTGGAGGTGGAGGCAATGAAGGCGGAGGTGAAGGCGCTTCGTCTTGGCTTCAGTGAGGCCAAGACGGAGGCAGCCACTGCCACCGCTGCTGCCGCCACCGCCACCGCTACCGCTGCCGCTACGCAGAGGCCTGCAGCCCCTTCAGTGCTGGGTGCCGCTGACTTTTTGGAGGAGCTCAGGGAGTCCTTGACTGCCACGTTCGGGCAAATGCTCAATGCCCGACTCGCAGTGATCGAGGACCGCCTTCTGCCTGCAAAGACGGTGCGTCCACCACTGAGGGCCGATGCCAAGAGGGCAGCGGCGGAGGCCGCAGGAGTGGTGGAGTCTGCTCACCAGCAGGCTGGAGTTGCGGGTCCCTCCACCTCCAGGAGGACCCCAAGTGCCCAGGTTTCTGAGGGGAGGGAAACCTGGGCCCAGGTGGTGGGAAAAGGCAAGGGGAAGGGAAAAGGAACGGGGAAGCTCTCCGTCCCCACCCCTGCTCTTGCAGCCCCTAAGCCCCGCGCTCCAACGGCCACTGTCCCCACGGCCCGTGTCCCCGCTGCCCGTACCCCCGCGGCCCGTGCCCCCCCGCGTCCCGTGCCCCCGCAGTCCGTGCTCCCGCGGCCCGTGCCCCTGCGGCCTGGGTCCCTGTGGCCCGCACCTCTGCACCAGCTTCAAGGCCGGCAGCCCCCCCTGCCGGTAGGACTACGACGGTGCTGAGGAGTCCCCCAAATTCCACGGCCGTGGTGCTGTCATTGCACCCCGATGCCGTGGAAAAAGGGATGACCTACAGCACCGTCCTTCAGACGGTGCAGGATAAGATTGACCTGCAGGAGCTGGGGATCGAGGGGATCCGCATTCGCCAGACGGCTACGGGAGCCAGGATGCTACAGATCCCCGGCTCCCAAAGCGGGGAGAAAGCGGATCGCCTCGTGGAAAAGCTCCGTGGGGTCGTGATGGAGGTGGCTAGTATCACCAGGCCGGTTAAATCCACTGATCTGAGGATCAGTGGTTTGGATGATGCGGCCACCAAGGAAAAGGTGGTGGCAGCGGTCGCACGTGCGGGGGAGTGCGACCCGCAGCTGGTAAAGGCCGGGGAGATTCGCCCCGGTCCAAGAGGGGCTGGCTCCACTCTCGTCTCCCTCCCGGTTGCAGCAGCTAAGGTGCTGCTGCAAAAAGGGAGGCTGCTGATTGGGTGGAGCTCAGTACAGGTGGTAGCGCTGGGGGAACGCCCCATGCGCTGCTACCGGAGCCTGGGGCTGGGGCACACTCGCCCCCTGTGCCCCGCTGTGGCGGACAGGGGTGACCTGTGCTTCCGATGTGGAGAAGCAGGTCACCGGGCGGCCAGCTGCGGGAAGATAGTCCCGCGCTGTGCCATCTGCGCAGAGTCGGGGCGGCCCTCTGGGCACATAATGGGGGGACGCAGCTGCGTTCCCCCTAAGACGAAGGGGAAGGCCACCCGGACCCAGGCCGCCCCAGCTGCCACAAGCCAGGCTGCCCCGGAGGTAGTACGCCCAGCGGCGTGCGAGGAGGTTGTGATGTCCGATTAATGGATCAAGTCGGACATCACAACTTCCTCCAGACGAATCTAAACCACTGCGCCAGGGCCCAAGATTTTACTACAAGATTTTTACAAGATTTACAATTTAAATGATTTACAAGATTTTACTAGGTGGTAGGACTTTACTGCAAAGTTCGTCTAGGTAGGTACCACCGCTTTGCCAGTTATTCTGCCGCCAAGCAGTAGTGCGCAAGCACTGCTGTGTTCCGGTTTGAAGGGCACTGTAGCTAGTGAAATTACTGGGAAAATGAGACTTTATGACCTGATCTCACAGTTTAGTAATCTTATAACTAGATTGTGCTGATGTCTCTGGATGACGTGCGCAGTGCAGTGTCACGCGAACCTCTATACTTTAGAGTTCCGAGTGACACTGCAGCTGATATGGGCAGCTGTGTCGTTTAACATCAGGCGACCGGCTAGCTCGTCACGTCATTCCTTAACATAAAAAAAAAAAAAAGATCTGCTTATGCAGTCCCTGGCGCAGTGGCAGATAGACGTGGCGGTCGCTGCGGAGCCGTACTATGTCCCCCCCCAACATACTTGTTGGGCTGGGGACCTGGACGACTCCGTGGCTATCATTAGGCGATCTGGCGGGTCCACCCCCCTCTCGGTTGAGGATAGGGGGTTGGGGTACGTGGTGGCAAAGTGGGGGGAGTATGCGATTGTCGGCGCATACTTCTCCCCCAACAAAACCGCTGCGGAGCTGGAGGTCTTTGTGGACCTTCTGGCCGCGGCGGTGAGGAGACAGGCCCCACGTCCGGTCCTCTTCATGGGGGACCTGAATGCCAAGGCCCGGGATTGGGGCAACCCCTCCACAAACCCTCGCGGCGAGATCGTGAGGGAGTGGGCGGTTGCCACAGGACTGACCCTGCTCAATAGAGGGTCGGTCCACACGTGCGTGCGGCAGCGCGGGGGGTCCGTGGTGGACGTCTCGTTCGCCACCCCCGCTGTCGCTGCACGTGTCCGGGCCTGGAGGGTGTTGTCGGAGGTGGAGACTCTCTCGGACCACAAATACATAAGGTTCGAGATCTCCACCTCCAACAACCGAGGAGGGCCCCTGCGGGTGGCGCTTTCGGTCTTCCCGCGCTGGGCTATTTATTAGTCGCCTCGACGCCGAACTGGCAAAAGAGGCGGCTATGGTCCAGGCTTGTCAGGCTGGCCCCGCGCACCCGGAAGTGGACGTTGCGGCGGGCCACTTCAGTGTGGCGGTGACGGCCGTGTGCGACACGGCCATGCCGAGGGCCCGCCGCCGCCCCGAACGCCGCCAGGTGTACTGGTGGAACCCGGAGATTGCCGATCTCTGGGCCACCAGTTCGGCGGCGAGGCGGGCCTACGTCCACCGCAGGAGGAGGCGCAGGGGCCGGACGGACGAACAGCTGTCATCTGAGGAGCTGGCAGCTGAGGGCCGGCTGTACGGTGCCTACCGCGACGCGCGGTGGGACCTGCAGCTGGCCATCGGCCGTGCAAAGGCGGAGGGCTGGAGCGAGACGCTGGAGGGCCTCAACAGGGACCCGTGGGGACGTCCATATAGGGCTGCCCGGAACAAGTTCCGGGGCCAGACGTCCCCAGTCGCGGAGTCCCTGGAGCCGGAGCTCCTGGGCAGGGTGTTGGAGGGGCTCTTCCCCGACAGAGATCCCCTCCACAACCCTCCGACGATGGCGCCGTCCTTCCCCTTCCCCGAGGCAGACTCGGCGGACTCCATCCCGCCTCTGACGGAGGCGGAGATGGAGGTCGCGGTCGCACGCCTACGGGGCAAGAGGACCGCCCCGGGTCCTGATGGGATCCCGGGGCGAGTCCTCAGGATCGCCCTGGAGGAGATGGGCGATCGGCTTCGGGAACTGTTCGACGCATGCCTCACGTCCGGACGATTCCCGAAGCCGTGGAAGGACGGCCGATTGTGCCTGTTGCGGAAGGAGGGTCGTCCTGCTGACTCCCCTTCCGCATACAGGCCCATCGTCTTGCTGGATGACACGGGTAAGCAGCTGGAGCGTGTGGTAGCTGCCCGTGTCATCCAGCACCTGGAGGGTCTGGGCCTGGGCTGTCAGAGGCCCAGTATGGGTTCAGAGCGGGGCGGTCTACCATAGACGCCCTGCTCTGGCTCAAGGAGTGGACGCAGGAAGCGGTCGGCGGGGGGGAAAAGGCGTTGGCTGTCTCGCTCGACATAGCCAACGCCTTCAACAGCCTCCCGCATGGAACGATACAGGAGGCGCTCCGTTACCACGGAGTGCCCCTGTATCTGCGGAGGCTGTTGGCCGACTACCTCCAGGACCGCGAGGTCCTGGTGGAAGGGCGCGATGGTTTGAGGCACCGTCGCGTCTCCTGCGGGGTTCCACAGGGGTCGGTACTGGGACCGATCCTGTGGAACATTGGCTACGACTGGGTGCTGCGTGGCACGCTGCCTGCAAACATGCGGGTTGCGTGCTACGCAGACGACACCCTGGTCGTAGTCAAGGGGAGGGACCTCAGGGAGACGGTGCGGCTGGCCACGGTGGGAACAACCCTCGTGGTCGACCGCATCCGCTCTCTGGGACTGGAGGTTGCCCTCTCCAAGACCGAGGCCCTGTTGTTCCACGGGCCTCGGGGGGGACCCCCTCCAGGAACGCGGGTGCTTTTGGATGGGGTCCCGGTCCCGGTTGGGACCCAGATGAAATATCTGGGTCTCATCCTGGACGGGAGGTGGACTTTTGGGGCCCACTTCACTCAACTGGCCCCAAAAGTCCTAGGAGCGGCCGCCGCTCTAGGGAGGCTGCTGCCCAACGTGGGTGGCCCGAACGCCACGTGCCGCCGGCTGTACTCCGGAGTAATCCGGAGTATGGCCATGTACGGGGCACCGGTCTGGGTGCACGCCCTCGGTCGCAATAACAAGGCCCTGCTGCGACGTCCGCAGCGGGTCATTGCGACGAGGGCGATCCGCGGATACCGGACGGTGTCCTGGACGGCGGCATGTGTGCTGGCCAGTGATCCCCCCTGGGAGCTCGAAGCGGAGACCCTCGCCGAAGTTTACCACTTCGTGGCGGCGAGGAGGTCCCGTGGAGAGCCCCCAGCGTGGGGGGAGGTCAAGCGCCTGCGAAAGCAGGCGCGGGCCGCCCTGTTGCGGCGGTGGACGGAGGACCTGGCTCCACCGGTCCCTGGACAGAGGACGGTGGAGGCCATCCGCCCAGTCCCCCGGGAGTGGGTGCGGCGGCCCTTTGGGTCGCTGACGTTCCGTTTGGTGCAGGTGCTTTCCGGACATGGATGTTTCGGAAAGTACCTGCATCAAATCGCGAGACGGGAGGCGACCCCGGCCTGCCACGAATGTGAATGCCAGAGGACACGGCGCCCCACCCGCTGGAGGTGTGCGCTGCTTGGGACTCCGAGCGGCGCACACTTTCAGCGGTCGTTGGCCGGGACCTCTCGCTGCCGAGCGTGGTGAAAGCCATGCTCGGCAGCGAGAGTGCGTGGCAGGCCACGGTCTCCTTCTGCGAGAGGGTGATGACGTAGAAGGAGGCCGCGGAGCGGGTCAGGGAGGATAATGCCAACTCTGACCCCCTCCGGCGCAGACGGGTGGGGAGACGGAGATGGCGCTTCATTGAGCGCTTTCTCCATCCCCCGTAGTGGGGCCAGTAGCGGAAAGTCGGGGGACTCTCCGCTGCACTTACATGGCCCCACACGTCTGGTGGGCAACTGAGGTGGAAGATTGCCCACCCACTGGCGCAGAGGCCCGGAAGGGCCTACCGCCGGGGCGAGATGGTTAATGCAGTGCGTTTCCATCTCGCCCCATCCCGGCGGCGGTCGGATCACGGGGGGGTTTTAGTGGGTTCGAGTCCCACATACCCCCTGCCACCACCCCCGTGGTGGCAGGGAAGTGCGAGGGCATTTCCCCCCTCAAAAAAAAAAAAAAAAGGTCTTGTGATGCCTAAATGGAGTTTATATTGGTCTCCCTTTACTGAAGTCCTTTATTATTCTAGTTTACCTGTCAATATCCTTCGCGCTGGTCCTCTCCTTGCATTTCTTGAAGCAGCGCCGCAGTTTACTCAGGAATGCTGGAGTCATTACGTTCATCAGCTCTTTGGCCAAATGCTCGTCCTCATCACTGCTGTAATTAGTAATAGCACGTAACTTTACTAAATACCTACAAACATCACATCACACTTCACATCACACTAATATCACACTTAACACTAATATTATAAAGGCGAAAGTTTGTATGTGTGTATGTGTGTATGTTTGTTACTGCTTCACGCTCAAACGGCTGAATGAATTTGGATGAAATTCGGCACCAAGACAGCTTATACAGTGGATTAACACATAGGCTACATTATGTCCCGGAAAAATTAAATTTTCCCGTGGGATGAGCAAATAATCATAATACTTTTTATCCACGGGTGAAACCGCGAATTCAGCTATTAGGAACGATTTCTACTTCTATTCAAAAGTTAGGGAAATTTCTTTACCACGATAAACTTTCTTCTGATCCAGTCCTTGTAACAGAATAACTCTTTTCGAATATCTCTGAGCACTCGTCGTTTAGAGATTTCTGTGATTTTATAGACATTTTAGATTAAAAAATAACAATTGACAATAAGAGCACATAAAAATAAAACCTTTAGTACGTATTATAAATATAAGTATTATAAAATTTGGCCCTTGGTTACTTAGTTTTTGTTTCATCAATAAAGAGGAGAATCAAAATTGATTATAGTGACACCTAGCGAAGAAGCTATAAATTATAATAATCATCTATTTCAAGCATCCCATCATTACTTTCTGTGCCTACCTTTAATTTTTGTACGCCACTACTCAATAATTGCAACTTGCTGCTGTGTTATTTTATATTATCTAAGAATGCATTTTATTTTCTGTACACAATATCTGGAAATATGTACTGGCATTATGTTAAGAACAATGCCATCTTGCGTCGAGTAGCAGAAGCTTTGTATTAATATTTTTTGCTAAGTAGTCATATAAAAAAACACTAGGTGGCAGCACAACCAAAAATCTAAAATACTTTTTAGCTCACTTCATATTTCCCATTTTAATTTGATTTGATTGATCTTTATTTTCGGCAAAAATAGATAAATTCTATTTTATATATATCACAAATTCCTTGAATTGTTTTTTGGTTCAGACCCCGTTTTGTCTTCACCTTTATGATGTCCAATTTACAAAATCAGTGCCGTAGTTTTGGCGGGAAAACGAAAAAGCTCACGTCACCTTATTGTATTATTTTCCAAAACTTGTGTTCTTTTCAGTGTTAGTGTATAAAATTATTGGTGGCATTTTATTCGTTAAATGCTGAATTACACGCATGAGTGTGGGAAAGTGGTATAATGATGGTGAAACGTTTGTTTTCCGTGTTGTTTCCAAAACTCCATAGAAGCTTCTGGTAAAGTTGCCACCACTTTACTAGGAGTATGACTTTGACTAGACTAGACTATGACTTAACTTGATGACTGGGACTGTGACTTGATTTGACTTGACACATTATATGATATTAATTAACTTGAGATATTATCAATTACTTGACACTGGCTAAATACACAAAAGTGTGGAGCCAAAACTAAACAAAAAAAATCAGTACCACCTACCTATTTATTAAGGTACCTATTTTTTCTGTAACTAGATCACGTGGTCCCACTGATTATCCGATTTTATTTAGGAAGTTTTGTTTTCTGGGATGTAACTATGTTAGTATATAATGTAGGAGTTTGTGCTAGAATGCGTAGGTCCATATCTAAATACATTTCTCCTATCAATTCAATGTTTTATTAAAATCAATTCAGCCGCTTTGTCGTTAAATGAATATAGACAAACAATGGTGTCGATTCTGTGTCGCATACTCTAAAGCTAAACGAAATTAACATATTTCCGTCTTTTTCATTTCCCCTTTTTCAGAAGAGTGCCGCCATACTTTGAGTTTATTTTAGTTTTTAGAGAATGCGACACAGAATCAACACCATTATATACCTTTTTTTTTTTTTTTTTTTTTATGTTAAGTAGTGTGTAGTAGTGTAGTGTGTAAGTGTAGAGGTTCGCGTGACACTGCACTGCGCACGTCATCCAGAGACATCAGCACAATCTAGTAATAAGATTACTAAACTGTGAGATCAGATCATAAAGTCTCATTTGCCCAGTAATTTCACTAGCTACAGTGCCCTTCAAACCGGAACACAGCAGTGCTTGCGCACTACTGCTTGGCAGCAGAATAACTGGCAAAGCGGTGGTACCTACCTAGATGAACTTTGCAGTAAAGTCCTACCACCTAGTAAATACCTAAAGATTAAACAAAAAAATTGACATTAATACAACGGGTACCACTCCTGAAAGTAGTTGCACTTTTTTTATACTGCCCTGACCGTATCCTAGTATACACACTAAAAATACATGAAAAATAAAACTCCAAAGTGAACATTGTATCTATTTTATTGTATGTAAGGATTTAATAATAGTTCTTATACGACATAATACTTAAATATAAACATGGTGGCTATACATTTCTGGCGAGAAAATATTGAAAAATTCAGAAATTGTGACATGATGCAAAGTTTCGTATATCGTCACATTCAGTCAGATTAAAAAAAAAATATCAATCAAACTTGTGAAAAGTTATTAAAAATAGGGAGACAACAATTCAGGACATAAAAGGACAAGTTTTTAACGCTAATAATTACAAACAAAAAATATGGACGGAGAAGAATAACTAAAATAAACAAAAAATACATAAAATTTATTAAGTACAGAAATAAAAAATATATTTTCATTGATCCTATGAACATAATAGGAACTATCAACCACTTCAAACTAATATGAATACAGAGAAAAATAAGATATTTATTAAATAAAGTGGCCAATTACTTTCCTCTTCTCTAATCCTATAACTTTACATACACCCACACAAAATTATATCATAATTACGTGTTACATAGCGTATACATAACTCCTTGACACAGGCACCGCGTCTGACATTGCACTGTATAAATTATTGATAAAATAATAACATTTTTATTAATCAGATGACAAGAAAATTATATTTATAAAGAGCCTTCCGAAAAAGTTACTCCTCTTTTGATGGCACCAATATCACTTCACTCTTAAAGTTTGTTGATATTTTACTATTAATAATATAAATGCAATTATACACAAATGGACTGATTATATTTAAGCTCTATTTTAATTAAAAAAATGAAATAGTCCTCGTAAGTCTATAAATACTATTACATTCATATTATTCTACATTTTGAGTCGAATGGAATGTAAACAATATCTATTTATTTTAACAAGTTTTTCGTTAATACATCAATACAACCACTTATAATAGACGCTAGATAATTATTATTAATTAATACAATAGTTACTTATTAATAAATATACTTAAAAATTATTATAACTATATTATTATTGTACGAACGCGTATACATGTATTTTCTTGAATACAGCTCACAATTTTTTATTATTTACTTAAAATCTAGTCGTATATGATTAGCACTGGAAGTGTCCGTGAATTCACGATAATATGGTCACCTTAGCCGAAATTAATCGGAGGTGAAAAATACTAGAAAAATCAAATAAACATCATTGTTTTCTCTTTTCCTCTCTTCTTTCTCAACTTCACAAACTCTTTTTGGTAATCTTAGCGATTTCAACTCTTACTTCCGGCGAATAACTTGGAATAAATTTATCTATCATATTCCCCTCTATGGAAAATTTATCACTCATCTTTTTTTTATGTTTTGGCTCCACACTTTTGTGTATTTAGCCAGTGTCAACTAATTGATAATTTTTCAAGTTAATGATATTTACGCAAATATGTGTCAAGTCACAGTCAAAGTCATCAAGTCAAGTCATAGTCAAGTCAAAGTCATACTCCTAGTAAAGTGGTGGCAACTCTACTTGAAGCTTCTATGGAGTTTTGGAAACAACACGAAAAGAAACGTTTCACCATCATTATACCATTTTCCCACACTCACGCCTGTAATCCAGCACTTAACGAATAGAATGCCACCAATTTTATGCACTAACACTGAAAATAACACAAGTTTTGGAAAATAATACAATGCGGTCACGCCATCTTTTTCGCTTTCCTGCCAAAAAACCTTTTTGTACGTTTATGTCATGTCAAAGTCTTATTTTGTCAAAGTCAAAAACAGTAAAATGGCTCTAGGAAGCCTTGAAGAGATAACGAAAAGGCATATTTTTAAAACTTGGAACTATTTGCTGACACTCGTGCACGTTCACGAACAGAACGTTACGGATAATAATCCACCCTTGTCACATTAAAATCCAAAAAAAGACAAGTTATGGGAAAAAAATCAAAAGTCACAACCGCCATCTTTGAATTCAATTTTTTTACACGATCTTAGTAGTCGTTAGTGCTGATCGCTTAGTACTAGCTTAGTGAGAGTGACAAGTACCTAATCGTTAGTTGCAATTATGCAACAACTTACTTTTTTTGTACTCTATTGTCACAAGACATGCGCTCGAAATGAATCACGACCGCAATTGAAGGGTTGAGAATAAAAAGGGTTTAACTGTCAAATTTATAGTTTCGAGAAAATTGACTTTAAACTTCAACGGCCTCATTTTAATGTAGAGTGCTTATAAAGTAATAGTTTATGTAAGTTTCAGTTTCTTGAAAATGTTTTAATTCTATTTTAAAATACTAAATAAAGTACTAATTCATACAATTACTGTAAAAATATAATATAATAAAATAAATATAATAATGTTTTTATGCTAAGTGAACTGTATTCCTGTGACAGATAAACCGTTTTTAGTCTCAAAATCTCAAGATTTAAGCTTCATTTCGGTATTTTGAGAATGTATTATTGTAGATAATTTCACGCTGAATCCAACGATACCCATAAGTCAATTAAAACAAAAAAGTTTGATAACCCGTTTTTGTTCTCAACTATCCCTTCAACTATCACTTAACCAGCTTGCGTCAAGTGCTTAGCGAATTGCGTTGGGGTAGTCTACATGCCGCTTAGCAAATAGAATCGAGTTCTATTAACTGAAGTGCGAGGGCATTCCCCCCCCCCCACCCCCCCCCCAAAAAAAAGGACAAATATTTGTGCACAGAAATAAAAACGCAAATAAAAAAACTATAAAAAAAACTGACATAGCAAAGTATAGTTTACAATTTTGTACCAGCATAGTAACTCATTATGAGTTGATTCGCATTTACCGTACTCGTTATTTTAAGCCTTTCGATTGGCCTCCAGTCTGAAAAAGTGTGATAATTAGGGAGCTCGACCATCCACATTGTCTGTAAGGCCAACTGCAGCACGACCGATCCATAATATACGTTTTGTACGCATGATTTTGCGCAGCAGTTAGTAGTCTTTTCTAATGCCCAATTAAGATTATATAGCTGGGTGTTGTGAGACCCTGGTCCTCGTAGTTCCTGGGTCCCTAGACATTGAAAATCCTAGTTAGGGTCCAGGATCTATGTATGTGATCGTTGGGCGTTATTAATATTATATAGAGTGCTTGGTCTTACTTGGGCGCCATATGAATAGAAAAAGTAGTTCTAAAAGTTTAGGTATTATTTTAACAGTGGAGGTGGGACCAATTACACAGTCTATAGAAAAAACCGCCGCAATAATTACTAATTATCTCAATAATACTAATAACTACTAATTATCTCAATAATTAGTAATTATTTTGGTGTTATTTTAAAATAGAGCTAGGGCCAATCCAACAACTTATAGAAAGAAACGGCTGTTTGTTGAATTAATTAGTAATTATTTTGGTGTTATTTTAAAATAGAGCTAGGGCCAATCCAACAACCCATAGAAAGAAAGGGCTGTTTGTTCAGTTAATTAAGAATTAGTTCGGTGTTATTTTAAAATTGGAACTAGGGCCAATCCAACAACCTATAGAAAGAAACGGCTGTTTGTTGAATTCATTAGTAATTATTTTGGTGTTATTTTAAAATAGAGCTAGGGCCAATCCAACAACCTATAGAAAGAAACGGCTGTTTGTTGAATTAATTAGTAATTATTTTGGTGTTATTTTAAAATAGAGCTAGGGCCAATCCAACAACCTATAGAAAGAAAGGGCTGTTTGTTAAGTTAATTAAGAATTAGTTTGGTGTTATTTTAAAATTGGAACTAGGACCAATTACACAATTTATAAAAAAAAACGGCTGCTCGTTGAGTTCATTAGGAATTATTGAAGTAAAACTTCTTAACACACGCTTGACTTGGGGGTAAGCTGCACCCCTACCGCGTAACCGTTCTGGGAATTGGCTTCGCCTGCCATCCTGCACGCGCCAATTAACAAGTCCACGAGTGCGAGCTAGAGAGAACACGATTACGATCTCCACCAGATTTACGCGGTAAGGCCCCTGGTCAGCCGAATGGAAGTTGAGACGGAGATATAACTAAATCTTCCTCTCTACGTGAAGCTAGAAAGAAAGAGTTACAATATTATAGAAACTGACGTGAGTAGTACTCATAACTACAACTATTACACGGCTAAAACTTACGAGATACAGTCGAATAACTCGACCGGTGTTCGGGCTATATAGATGGCCTCAAGGAGTACGCGCGGCGGCGGTGGTTTCGAGAGTTTTAGCCGTGTAATAGTTGTAATTTTAAGAAAGAGTTACGTTTGTATAATACTGTAGAAGCAAGTGAGACCGAGCTAAAGAAGTTTTACTTCAGTCGTGTGATCTAAAGCACACTCGTTTTTTGGTGTTATTTTAAAAGTGGAGTGGTTATTCATGGGTAGGGTCGGTCCATGTTCTCGCACTTGAATTTGTACTGCATATGCCCGTCGTATGCAGCGCCGCTCTGTCAGTAGACCGGGCTGTGTGCGTCGTAGTTCAGCTGGAGGTATGGAGGGATGGCTGCCGAGAGTTCCGATGCCCTTCTTCGGAGAGCTGCGATGCTGTGCCCGCGCCATACTTCCTCTTCCACTTGCTCGCCGCCATTGCCTGTTAATTAACACATATATACATATAACTAATGGACCTGCATACGAAATTTCACAAAAATAGGTTGAGAAATACGACCTATAGAACAGCCGGATATCCGACGATTCGCGCTCGCTCCATCGAAAATCAATTAATCATCATATCATCATCACTATTAAAAATATTAACTTCATCAGCTGATAGATGTTGGCTGCTGAATATAGGCCTCCATAGATCCAATATATATACAACGGCTTCCCGCGGTTATGATCAGTGTAGCGATTCTGGTAATGAATCTCATTTCGCTCTGGAACTAGGACCAAGATGCCAGTTGCCTGATACGTTAATTTTATTAGTTTTCTACATGCCCAAGACTCTCTAAATCAACTCTTTTTAGATAAATAAATTGTGATATTAATGAGATCGGAACTTGAATTTGAACATTTGAATTACGAGAATCAGGCTTCTTGGGGAACTTTTCGGAACTACCTGGTTTGGAGTAGAGATGCTTTCAAATTTTGAAATTGCAATGCCGATGATATTGCCCGTAGAACTGACAACTTATGGGGAACAAAGATCCTCGAATGGCGATCACGAGCTAGAAGACGTAGAGTAGGGCCCCCCACTGGGGGGATACTATAATAATAATAATATGTGTGGACATCTCACACAACGCCATCTAGCCCCAAACTAAGCAAAGCTTGTATTATGGGAACCAGATAACTGATACAATACTTAGATACTTTTTGTTTGTAAATACATACATAGAATACAATATAACACCCAGACACAGAACAAGCATCGGTTTTCATAACACAAATGTTTGTCCTGGGTGGGAATCGAAACCACAACCCAAAGTTCATAAGGCAGGGTTATTACCAACTGAGCTATCGGGCCAGTCTATATGAGAGGCAAGCAGGCAGTCCAAGTGGCGCTCTACAGGAGAGGCTTGTGGACAGTAGTGGACGTCTTCAGGTGATGATAATGGTGATAAACAGATTAGTGGTGAACACCCCAATGGCTAGATGGGTCATGCGATTCTAGTCTTTATGATGACGGGATGCGATGTCCGTACGGACAGCCCAAGGTATCTATATAGTCACGTGAGGGAGAGTATTATAACCTTACCAGAGTTAGGCGATGCGTTGTTGCAATGTCCCATGTGTGGTGGGGTGGGAGACCCTTCTAGCGGAGCGCCCTGCTGCCCGCCGATCTGACTGTTGCAGTACGACATCATAGTATCGCCTGCGACAAGATAAGGAGTATTAATAAAGAAACGATCAAGAATACTACAGAATACTACAGCTGGAATATATGCCAACTTGAGGTATCGTGACAATGTAAATTATTAGAACCAACTCGACAATCAATCGATCGACAAACCTATAAATAGTTTGAAGACGTTAAAAAAACTGTTAGCATCAACAGTATTCAAAATAAAAATCCAATATATTTATTGCGCTAACCACTAGATCCTTAAGTCAAAATGGAATATCAAAATCTGTTCTATAAAAACGTATCAAAATATATCCTGCTAGTGAACAACCGCACTGTTTAGCAAACAGTACGGGCTTCTGTGCTATGCTACAGCAGAGTTACATAACAACTGCGTATGTCACGGCAGAGCTACATCAGAGTAGCACTACGTCGCAGCAGTGCTACGTCGCAGTAGTGCTAGGTCGCAGCAGTGCTACGTCGCAGCAGTGTGACGTCACAGCACTGCCACGTCGTAGGCATGCTACGTCGTTGAAGTGCCTTTTGTACCCATGCTACGTCACAGCACTGCCACGTCGTAGGCATGCTACGTCGTTGAAGTACCTTTTGTACCCATGCTAAAACACAGCAGTGCCATTTCTGAGCAGTGCTACGTCGCAGCAGCACTACGTAATAGCAGTGCTACATTGCAGAAGTACCACGTCGAAGCCATGCTACGTCCAGCAGTTCCAATTTGTAGCAGTGCTACGTCGCAGCATTACTACGTCGCAGCAGTGCTACGCTCCAGGTGCACTACGTCGGTGTCGCAGCAGCGCTACGCCGTAGTTGCAAAAGCTACAATATCTTTAAGAAAAATTATTTCACTACTTGTCTATGTTTTTCTCAAGTCAAAATGTCAACTTACCAAGAGAATTGAGCGGGTAATGCCCCTGGTATGGTTGTCCAGAAGCAACAGAGCTGATGGGCAGTGAAGGGTTCAAGTCGGCTGCAAGCTGTGGCAGTGTACCAGCTCCAAACCCACCCATAGACACCCCGCCTTGAGAGAGCTGGCCAAGACCTGGAAGAGATATGAATAATGTTTTCTGTAGTAGGTATTAAGGCTATTAGCATTAATTAATATTATTAATAATATATTAATTAAAGTTTAAAATAAATATACCTTGGGCGTCAAACTTTTACATTGTAGTGTAATGACTTACCAGCTGGCATAGACCAGGGTCTGTCTCCGAAGACACCAGGGCTGCAGACGTCACCCCCAAAAGGGGGGAGGCCGTGGGATGGAAGCAAGGCTCCGGGGGAGCGGAACACGTTAGTACTCTTCTTGCGTTTCTTCCATTTGGCGCGGCGATTTTGGAACCAGACCTGAGGAGAAATATTATAAATTGCAAGAGCATTTATGGTGCTATACATAAAATGAGTTCGTGCTTTTTAAAATGTTACCCGGCAGAATATCTGGCGAATTAGTGTCATGTCAATTGAAGGGGTGAGAAAAAAAGGGTTTAACTGATTTTTTTCACAAAATGGCTTATGTACCCATAAGGATTCAGCGTGAAATTATCTACAACAATACATTATCAAAATACCAAAATGAGGCTTAAATGTCGAGATTTTGAGTCTAAAAACGTTTTACCTGTCACAGAAATACAGTTTTTATTAATATTATAATATACATTATTATAATTATTTTATTATATTATATTTTTTTATTTACAGTAATTGTATGAATTAGTACTATGTTTAGTATTTTAAAATAGAATTAAAACATTTTCAAGCAACTGAAACTTACACAAACCTTTTCTATTACCTTATAAGCACTCTACATGAAAATGACGCCGTTGAAGTTTGAAGTCAATTTTCTCGAAACTATCAATTTGACAGTAACACCCTTTTTATTCTCAATCCTTCAATTATGAATGTGTTTATATTCTATTCTATTAGAATAAATAAATATATGTAGACATTTCATACAACGCCATCTAGCCCCAAACTAAGCCAGTCTTGTACTATGGGAACCGGATAACTGATAGAATACTGAGATATCTGGCAGAAATTGCAAATTTGACAGAAACGTTAAGTATTTATTTCAAATATGAGCCAAATCGGTCAAAACATTGTCAAGATATAAGACCGTTAAAAACATTTGTACTCGCGAGGTCCACCGTTCAAAGGACTACTTAAATACTATGAAAAGTTTATTACTAGAATAGTTTAGCAATCATAGTATATAGTGAAAATATTCTAATAGGTCTGTAATTATAGTACACGTGTTGATTGTATTGTCTCTAATCTGTGGTTCAAAAATCACTTCATTAAGTCAAAATACACGTATTATGGAAAAAAATTGAAATTCACAACCGCCATTTTCGAATTCTTTTTAACGACCAAAACAAATGCTAGTCTTTTTTTTTAATGTTTTGGCTCCACACTTTTGTGTATTTAGCCAGTGTCAAGTCATAATTTATCAAGTTAATGATAGTGCACGCAAATATGTGTCAAGTCATAATCGAAGTCCTCAAGTCAAGTCATAGTCTAGTCAAAGTCATACTCCTAGTAAAGTGGTGGCAACTTTACTTGAAGCTACTATGGAGTTTTGGAAACAACACGAAAAGAAACGTTTCGCGATCATTATACCATTTTCCCACACTCACGCCTGTGATCCAGCACTTAACGAATAGAATGCCACCAATTTTATGCACTAACACTGAAAATAACATAAGTTTAGGAAAATAATACAATGCGGTGACGCAATCTTTTTCGCTTTCCCGCCAAAACTCCAATGCTAGTTTAAACATGACAATTCAATGATTGGTCACTATCAAAATCAATACACTAAAACCAGTCCTAAGGTATAAATAATGTAGTTCAAATTCATCCATCATTGATCTTCGAATATCTGCTAAACCGGTGAGATCAACCGCAAATCGCGGTTCATTTGTCAAGCCACCCCGAAGGCGAGGATAATATTGATTCAGAGGATCTGCAGACGGGTTATGAACGGAATATTGATATTTATGATTCTTTACTTTAGTTTGACAGTTGGAGAGGGTGCACGGCCTAATTGTAAGGACGGTTGCACACTGAATGTTGAAGGATAATTGCGACGATAAAAAAACAAAAAAATTGTATCGATATATCATTTTTAAGAAAGGGGTTGAACCGATTTCAATCTTAATCTCAATCGTGGTGTAGGAAAATGGTATGATGATGGTGAAACTTTTCTTTTCGTGTTGTTTCCAAAACTCCATAGAAGCTTTAAGTAAAATTGTCACCACTTTACTAGGAGTATGACTTTGACTAGACTATGACTTAACTCATTAACTCGATAAATTATCAATTACTTGACACTGGCTAAATACACAAAAGTGTGAAGCCAAAACATTAAAAAAAAATCTCTGGCTACCAACTTCACACCGGTGGAAAAAACATGTTATTGAGTCTAAATTCTATTCATAATATTATCTCTAATTATACAGTATAAGTATATAGCAATTATACAGTAATAAGTTTAAGTAAATTTTATGAAATTATAAAACAATGAAATATATTTACCAATATAACCTCACTAAAATGAAAAAGAAAACAAACGCTCAAAAATCAAAAAAAAGAAACTGAACCCCGTCCTTAAAAACTTCCGAACGTTCCGAATACATGACATGAACACAGCAACACTTTTAAAAACGAAAAAACTGCTTCCAAATACAAAAATACTTGTTTACGATACGACGAGAGAAGAATTAAAAATTCAGCAGACAGTGTGTGTGAGGGAGGGGGGTTAGAGGGAAGGGGACGGAGGTATTCATTTGGCTAACTGTCAGGGGCAGGGCTTCTATTATTTATGGGGTGCGAAGTTCGGGTTTGTTCTGGGACTCGCGTGGCAGTGTTTGGAGGGAAATTTTGTGGATGAAGTTTGATTCACAAGTTTTGTGTATCACTAGATCTCTTTTATAGTAAAATTCTTTTACCATAAACCGTATTTAATCGTTTTGAATTCATATTGAGAAGTATTTGGAGTTTCAATCCACCGTTACATGGTCAATATCCCTCATGTGCGAACAAAGCGATTTGGCTCCACATTTATCATGCGAACAGCCAAAGAGTGGAACGCTTTACCGGCGTCCGTATTTCCCGATAACTACAACCTTGGAGTCTTCAAATCGAGAGTGAACAGGTATCTTCTAGGCAAGCGTGCTACATCCTAGACCGCATCGTTATTTACCATCAGGTGCGATAGTGGTCAAACGCGAGCCTATCAAACAATAATTAAAAAAAAAATCTTTATCAGATTTTCATTAAATTACAAATACATGCGACCACCGCGCAAGATTATTCTACCAAACAAAACAAAATGTTCAAAAAATTACGTTTTCATACGAGTACATAAAATTAGTATTCATAGAAAAAAGTTTTTTTCTTTCAGTGCTGATTTATTTTCATTCATTTTTTTGTTCCATGCCAAGTGAGTGAAATTATAATTTTTAATTGTAATTATGAACTTTTAATTGTCGAAATATTTGTTTTTTGAACTTGTTTGTTGAATGACGCAACGAGTTAGTCGTTCGCCTGATGTTAATCAACACAGCTGCCTATATCAGTTGCAGTGTCACTAGGAACTCTTAAGTATATGACGCAACGAGTTAGTCGTTCGCCTGAAATTAAGCGACACGGCTGACTATATCAGTTGCATAACAGACTCGTGTCACTCGGAAAACCACATTATAGAGTTTCGCGTGACACTGCATTACGCATAACATCCTGAGAAATCAGCACAGTTTTATGTTAATGAACAATGTTACAAGCTAATCGTTCACCTGATTAAGCGACACGACCACCCATAACAGACTAGTGTCACTCGGAACTTTAGAACGTAAAGTTTCACGTGACACTGCACTGCGCACGTCATCCTGAGAAATTAGCAGTCTAGTAATAAGATTACTAGACTATGAGATTAGGTCATAAAGTCTTGCCAAGTAATTTCACTAGCTACAGGGCCCTTCAGACTGGAACACAGTATTACTTGCGCACTACTGCTTTGCGGCAGAATAACTGGCAAATCGGTGGTACCTACCTAGACTATGCAGAAAAATCCTACCACCTATTAAACTGCAGTGATAAAAAGATGATTATGAAGAATATATATTCTCAGGAGATCAAAAGAAGTATCACCCGAATAACTGGCAATGCGTTTTACCTAGCCAAACTTTGCAGAAAATTCCTACCACATAAAATGTTTTTGTGTTTACTACTACCGTACCGACTCTACCTACCAAAGTGTACTTATATAAAGTGTCTTATATTTCGAAAGTGTACCTACCTACCGGCTTCAATAGCAATGCACCGTTGAGGAAAACATCCAATTACAGCTGAGACTCACGATCGGCGTGAGACGTTCGTTAGCGAGGCGTGTGTGTACATCGTGCGGGTAGCGGGCAGCGGGCGTGGTAGGAGTCAAAGGAGGTAGCGAATTGTGATATTTAAAGGGTTTATTATTGGTTATAGGCAATGAGCACTCTCGACTAATGTTAAGAAATGACGTGGGACATGCTAACCATGAAAATTATTTATTGGCAATTGAGATTTCGTGACCTGATCGCTAGTGATCTTATCGCTAGGCTGTTCTGATGTCTCAGGATAACGCGTGCAGTGCAGTTTTACGCAAACTTTACATTATTTGAATATAGTGGCAGTGCAACTAGAGTGACACGTCATATATTAACATAAATACACATCTTCATTCAATTCACTACACAGATTGATTGGTTCGTAGGCCGTATCCTGTTAGGGTATGTTTAATCCTAAGAGACGCTTAAACATACCTTAAAAGGATATTTCAGACAAACATTATTCATTTTTGTTAAAATTCACCCTAATATGAGTACTTAGTAATCACGCTCTGCCTTAATTTAGCCAAGTAGCCAAGTGTGGGAGGCGGCGGGTTCGATTCCCGCGGTAGGATAAGTATTTGTGCACAGAAATAAAAAGTGCAAATACCTGTTCTGAGTCTGGGTGTTGTGGGACCATGGTCCTCGTAGTTCCTAGGTCCTTAGTCACAGGGAATCTTAGTTAGGGCTAGGATCTATGTATGTGATCGTTGGGCGTTAATATTATTAATATTAAAACTCTTTACAACTTAAGTTTCTGAAGTATCAAAATTTCTAATAGCTCCCAATCTGTACCACTCGTAAACGCTTGTCGTTCATCACTTGTCCCGCACTCCGCACAAGTGTAAATGGATAAAGCAAACACCAACTCACGGTAGTTCGGAAACCGTTTCCACTGGGCCGAGGCATGTTCTCATAGAAAATGATCTGGTTGTGTGAAATAAGCAATGGGTAAAGTTATGTACATAGCAACTGCGATCAGTGCTACCAACATTTAAAAAAAACATAAAAATATCGGGCACGAGTTATCATCAAAATTCTATCCTATCCTTTCATAAATCTACTTCTGACTAATTATTACTAATACATAGTATTCTATGCTAATATTAATTATCTATGCTAATACTATAAAAATGCTAAAATGAGTGTTATGGAGTATTTGTTAATAATATCCCTGCTTGAATTTTACATAAGCGTAAATACTCTATATACTATAGGTTTTCCTAGTTTAGTACCAATGTTTTCCAACCAAGAGTTAACTAATTTAGATTTTTCTTATATACTTATGTTTAAAACGATATTTGTAAACATTTAATAAACTATTTCATTTCGCTGTACTCCTAACTAAGCCTATCGTGCAAAGAAAAAATATGTTTTTCCATATTTGTGAGTGAGAGGCGCTTTCTCTCATGCGTTACAAATTGTGTGAATAACGTTATTAGTATAGAATTTTTACTGATGTGGCAGCTAACCTAATCGTAATATCATAATAATATAATATGTGTGGACATCTCACACAACGCCATCTAGCCCCAAACAAAGCAAAGCTTGTACTATGGAAACCAGATAACTGATACAATACTTAGATACTTTTTATTTGTAAGTACATACATAGTATACAATATAACACCCAGACACAGAACAAACACCTATGTTCATCACGCAAACGTTTGTTTTGGGTGGGAATCGAGCCCACAACCCGCAGTTCAGAAGGCAGGGTCACTACCAACTGAGTTATCGGGCCAGTCAATCAAAAAAAACCTAATCGTAATATTGTTACCACACATTTTTTCAAGAATGGAATGCTCTTCCAGCAACAGTGTTTTCTCCTGGGTATAACTGGGTATTTTTAGGTCAAGAGTGAATGGGCAGCTCATGGGCAAGCGTGCTCCACCTTAGACAACTTCGTCACTTACCATCAGGTGAGTTGTTGTCAAACTAGCATAATAAATCAATTCAGCGCTGAAAATATTGAGCGGAAAATTGTTTTGTAGTGTTTTGTTTCACTCTTTATTTAGATTGACAACTGTCATGAGTATGACGCATTCCCAGAAGACGGACATCGAATATGTTTGAAACCTGCACTCCTACCACGTAACCGTTCTGGGAATTGGCTTCGCCTGCCATCCTGCACGCGCTAATTAACAAGTCCATGAGTGCGAGCAAGAGAGAACACGACTACCATCTCCACCAGACTTACGTGGTAAGGCTCCAGGTCGGGGTGATTTCGACTTTTAATTGGCGTGAGCTTAGCCGTTATTCAACTTCAAGTCTTTGCTAATGGCCTTTTTGAAGAGGTTACCATAATTTTGCCAATTCCTTTTCAAAAATATATCACTCTATCAAATTTGAAATAATACGACGTACGTAGGACGTTTAGACTTGATATATGGACTGTCTCTTCTTGTTATGGGTGGAGAGTGTAAAGAGTTTAAAAAAATTTAAGCCCTGATGGGGTAGAATGGGGAAAAACATTGAGATAAATAAAGTCTTTATTGAAACCTTACAATCACAAATAATTAACCAGAACCAAATTAACCAAAGTTTAACAGTGGGTGGTTTTATCGCTTAGAGCAATCTCTGCCAGACAACCTTTCACGGAAAAGAATAACGTAGATATAAAGACTGTGAAGATGTATGGACAGTAATATATGAACTAATGTATAGATTTGATAGCCAATTTCCACGAATCCGTCCAAATTCAGTATAATGGGTGTTACATAAATAAAGACTAGATAAAAATATACATAGATATATAAAGTTTTTATTGAAACACCACATTACAATTAATTACAAAATGAACAAGCTTTATTTATGAAAATGAAAATTATTTATTTGCTCGAAATATGGTACAAAATGATAACAATCATACATGAAAATAGTTCAGCATATTTCACCAGACACTGGCATACAAAAATTAAGTGATGAAGAACAAATAACATATAATTATGAAAATTAATCTACAAATTGTCGTAAAATAAATATTCACCGAAACCTTTTAAAATACAAAATAATGACGCTCGTCACAATATATAAAATTCAATCAGTGTCAGGAAATAATAATAAATGTCATAAAATAATAATTTACATAATTCACATTATTATTAAAATTCATTTACAATATTTCAGATTAAAAAATACTTTCATGTCATAAAAACAGTTCTCCAGTAACCACTTAAATAATTTATGTTTGAAATATTTGCTGTCGACCTCTCTTATTGATATAGGAATATTGTTGTACACCAATAACAATTGCAATTGCCATAGCGTTACAGTTTCGTTGGTAAAGTGTGGTTTTGCAGTGGACTGCTTTTAGCATAGTTGGGTCCCTCCTTACAAATATCTGTTTAGGTTTTTGAAAAAGATCTGGATGTTATTTTACAAAACCCTGCATAATATATAGGCCGGTCAAGGCCAAAATTCTTTTTTTAAATGGTCTGCATGAGTCTAGTGGACCAATACCACTTAGAGCTCTTATGCATTTCTTTTGTACCAAAAACGCTTTGGTGATGTCCATGGAATTGCCTCAGAGCAGAAGGCCATACCGGAGTACTGAAGCTACATAGCCATGATATGAACGGTGAGTAATATAATAATAATGATAATAATATGTGTGTGTGGACACCTCACAAACGCTATCTAGCCCCAAAATAAGCTTGTATTATGGGTTCCAGATAATACTACTACAAATCCATCCCAACTCAGCTTAGAAATTTAAATCCAACCACCCCACTAAACATTCTTTACTACCAATATTTTCCAAAACACAAATACCTATTAATTCCTCGTATATTATTCACGATCTTCATAAAGACCTCATACTACTGCACATAAAATAAAACGTACGTATTCTGTAAGCGTACACGCGATAAATATCAATTTGGGCGGGCCACGATCGAAGCACGATCGAGCGCGAATGGATGCGAAAACGGTTTACGTCGGTTTTATTTCAAAACGGAAATAATAGTAAAGCTGGTAAGTTAACATTTTATTGTACGTCAAAGCTATTTTTAGTAAGGTTTATAAATAAAATATGTGAAATCATATTTTTCTGCACGTTAGAAAGAAAGAGAAAGAAAGATAGGAAGACAATTTAAATAATGGCAGAATGAAATGGTAGCCATTGCTGATCAAGATTTGCAATTCAGCTCCTATTCTGGTCAACGAGAATTAAACAGGATAAGACAGAAAGGAAAAGAAAATAAAGAAAGAAGAATAATTCTTTTATTCTTCTTTCTTTATTTTCAAAAAATAAAAATATTTCAAAAAACTGAATTTATTCTAGACTATAATTTCACCAATACCAAAATTATGTATATTGTCTACTAATCTATCGCGGAAAAAGTGCCTTTATTTTTCAACCACTAAGCACTAACTACTAAAAAAAAACATTTGACTATATACTAGTCGCGATGACCTATAGACAGTCCAAATGCTCCAGCCCACTACCAGTAGGTAGCGTACCCAATATGCCGGCAGCATTGCCCCGTTGAATTGCAATGCTGATTGTGCCAGCATTCACGCGTCGCAGTGACCAGGTGTTCTAATAAATAATAATAATAACGCCCAACGATCATAGATCCTGGACCCTAACTAGGATTTCCTGTATCTAGGGATCCAGGAACTACGAGAACCACGGTCCCACACACAGAACATGTATTTGCGCTTTTTTTTCTGTCCACAAATACTTGTCCTGCAGAGGGAATGAACCCGCCGCTTCTGGATTATGAGCTGTCCGTCAGCCGTTCAGCGGGTTCATGTCAGCTGCTGACCTGCTCATTCACCACACCACAGAGACTGTCTATCTAATCTACCTATCTACGAATAGACATTGGTTGGAATTCAGTAATATCATTGTACATTACATATCGCTCCAACATCATGTGTACCTTATGTAAAATGTACATAAACAAAGATATACATAGCGTATATGTATAGGCAAGTGGCGCGACCGTCCCGCTCAATACACACGCGCGCACGCGTAAACGATCTGGAATAGAATAGGGATGTGCCGATGACGTTAATATTTGTTTTGTAATATTGATTATAACGTTAACTATTAATTTATTTGTTCATATTTTTGCTTCGCTTTGAACAACACAACATCTATTAAACATTTTGCAAAACACTGTTTGTTTGTTTGACTTGTAATCAAAGTCTACTGAATTGTGTAGGTAAAGCTACTGAGTCAATTTACCATCCCGTATTATTCAGAGTTCTTGCCGGAAAACAAGTTGCGGATGAAACCGCAGAGCACCTCAAACAGAAAGTAAAATAATAGTATATAATGATTAATATTTTTATTTGGAATAATAAGCAATTAAGCCAACTTAAATTTCACCTTACGTTTAGGAAAACAAAGTTCAATTCAAAAGATTTTCTTAGTCCGTTAAAATCAATTCCATAATAATAAATTTTGATTTCAGGTTCGATACTCTATTATTATACAAGTGTAGCTAAATAAAACCCCGTTATAAGAGTGTACTTTCATAATAGAATATTCATAACATGGGAATATTAGGAATTTGTACAATTGATTGACAGGCTCGACAGCTCAGTTGGTAGTAACCCTGCCTTCTGAACTGTCAAGTCGTGGGTTCGATTCCCACCGAAGACAAACATCTGTCTGGTGAACAAATGTTTGTTCTGTGTCTGGGTGTCATATTGTATGTATTTACAAACAAAAAATTATATAAATATTGTATCAGTCATCTGGTTCCCATACTACAAGTTTTGCTTAGTTTGGGGCTAGATGGCGCTGTGTGAAATGTCCACAGATATTTATTTATTGATTTATAGTTTAGGAAGTTTGTTATAAATATTAAAACTTAGCTAATTATTAATTCGGGATGAAATTTATATCTTTAAAACAATTTATCGATAAAACGACGAACCGTTTACCAACCCTCACAGTCCCGCCCGCCCTACGCCCGCCCGTTACTTCCGGTCCACTGCTCCTAAAGTTATATAACTACAAATTTACATTATTGCATCGCTTTTAGATTATTATTACTTCATTATTATTTTTTTTTTCTTTAGTTTTCATTGTCTTTGCACATCTTTAATTAGGTACGTGAATTTAATTATAGAATTATTTTTGAAAATTCTGAACATAAGACTCTCAACTCCAGTGTATATCCGAGATCATGTGTATATAATATAGAAAATATATAATGTATCTAAATATATGTAGCTCAAAGGTGACTGACTCACATAGTGATCTATCAACGCACAGCCCAAACCAATGGACGGATCGGGCTGAAATTTGGCATGCAGGTAGATGTTATGACGTAGGCATCCGCTAAGAAAGGATTTTTCGAAATTTCACCCTTAAGAGGGTGAAATGGGTGGTTGGATTATTTTCCCATAGGCCAAACCGCGGGCGAAGCTGCGGGCAGAAACTCGTAAAATATAAATCTACACTAATATTATACAGAGGAAAGATTTGTATGTAAGTATGTTTGTAACGGATTGGCTCAAAAAGTACTGGACCGATTTTAAAAATACTTTCACCATTTGAATGCCACATTATTACTGATTAATATAAGTTATTTTAATTGCAAGAAATAGTAAAGATCCCTACTAAAACAGCAATAATGTTACCCAAGGTGTAAAATAATGCCTATAAAGTATCTTTCATCGCATGCGCTGCGAAAACTATTGATGTTAGAACAAAAAAATGTTGCACAATAATCAAGAACATATCAATATCTACAAAAAATATCGCGATAGCATGCAATATGCAATATGCAATAGCATGTGTTTTGGAATTCAGTAATATCATTGTACATTACATATCGCTCCAACATCATGTGTACCTTATGTACCTGTTACCTATTGTAATTATGTCACTATGATTATTATTTAGGTATGTTCTGCATTTACTGTACTTTTATGCCAAAATGTTTATAACATAAATGTCCATCCGTGCGGAGCCGGGTCGGGCCGCTAGTAATACACTCGTATACTGTAACGTAGGAGCAGCGATCGGGTACTTTTCAAAAGTGTGACGTCAGTATTCTTGACGTCACTATTATCGTCGTCATGGCGATCACTAAGAATAAAAATACCTTTTATCGTTATTGAAAAACTTAAGCTCGCACAAACAACATTCACAAACTTTGTGAAAATTGCTCGTGATCGCCCTAGCTCAAGTTTGTAAACTTTGACAAACGTCTAAGATTAATTTTAAACAATTTTAACAATAAAATGATTCAGTTAATAATAATTCAATTAATAATCAAATGATTTTGTGAATGTTATAATTTTAGATTCTTCATATTTGAAACTGTCGTTGAAGCTTGATAAAGCCTTCGTGCCTATATACACGATGGCATTTAATTCACTCTTTTCCTTAAATGTATGTACTCAGACCAATGCTACAGAATGTTCGTACAAGGGCCAATTAAAAAAAAATAGGTTTTGTTTTAGTATTTAGTGCCTCTTAAAATAACTGCATGACAGCCAAAATGTCTATTTAACAGTACACACAGCGCGGGAACAGCTGAGTGCTTTGTAAATGTTTCGTAGGCAATAAAACACCTGCTTTGTTCAATGTCACAAGGCTTTTCTTTAGGATTTAAATTTGATAATAACTAGATTTAAGTTTTATTTCAAATGTACTTTTTTTTATTTAGTTATATGGAAGCATTGTATAGTATGGACTGAATACATGCATTAAAGGAAAAGAACGAATGAAATTCCACCTTGTATATATTGTCCTATTGGAACACTGCGACCACATTAGTGTACAATCACACTCTAGCGAAACAGCTATGTATTACCCTTCTTCTATCTTTATATCTTCTTTTTAACAACTCTTTTTCTATATATATAATATACATATAGAAAACGCGGTGTCTAGACACCTAGTCTAGTAATAAGATTAGTAGACTGTGAGATTAGGTCATAAAGTCTCATTTGCCCAGTAATTTCACTAGTCCCCATTTGCCCAGTAGTTTCAAAAGTCCAACCACCTAGTAAACCTCTGTGATAAGTATGTAAACTGTGAACGTCTTCCAGCTGCTGGAATGAAATGATGTGGTTTCGCTAGTAATCATTTTACAGATCAGAAACTCATGTTTAAATTCTAGAAAGTTACATTTCACCCCAAACATTTACATAATTATGCATATTTAATTTAATTCAAAGTCTGAAAGTTCCGTGCGTAATCCGCGGCTCTAGAAACGCTACCAAATTGAATGTAGCGACTTGAAATGTCTCAAGTTTAGATGAGTTTTGTCTCAGATGAAAGAATCATATAGACGAGGCGTGTTTGAAACTAGCAAACAAGCTCAAGACATGGGGTTAGAAATTGCAAAATCATAATACGCTTTTCAAATGTGGGAAGTGTAGATTTGACAATAAGCACTTTGTAATATTATATGCTTAGTACAATAATTTTACTTTTATTTTTCGATTGACTTGTAAAAGTGCTGAAAATATTCTATTTATAATAGATCCTTCGACTTTGACATTGAAAGTAAATAAATAATTTCTGTTAGGTTTTAATAAATTTCACCTGCTTTATCTTTAATACACTAAAATTAATCTTTTTTAACTAAAATTAGCTCTTATCTCACGGATCCACATTTTCACACATCTCTATCTACTCTATCTAGTACTCAGTCAATCATAATGTAATACAACCAACTTCACTTCCACATGTATATTAAAGGATCGTAAGAGGCATAGATCCTGCGACACAGGTACGCCTGGAGTGGGATCTAGGGCTCCATAATATATCATATTATACTTAAGTTGTACTATTTAATACATCCTTCTTAAATATACACCGTGGAATTTAATTAACTCTTCCTTAAATGTATGTACTCAAACCATGCTATAGAATAATAAATAAGGTCCAATTTAAAAAAAAGTTTTGTTTTAGTATATAGTGCCTTTTAAAATAACTGCACGACAGCCGAAATGTCTATTAAACGGTACACATCGCGGGCACCAGCTGAATGCTTTGTAAATGTTTCGCAGGCATTAAAACACTTGCTTTGTTCAATGTCACAAGGCTTTTCTTTAGAATTTAAATATGCAGTAATTTGATAATACCTAGATTTAAGTTTTATTTCATAAGTACTTTTTTTATTTAATTATATGAGAGCATGGACTGACTACATACGTTAAAGGAAAAGAACGAATTAAATTCCACCTTGTATATCTTATTGGTGTCCTTGTGCTAAATAAATAATCTATAGACTAGACGTAACAATTATGTTACGTCTATAGTTTATTTATTATCTTAGTTATATATCTTTATTTGGTGAAGAAATAAATTTGTATTAATAAAACCGCCATGATAAAGTGTCCATATGATTCTACCACCATTGCATCCCTCGCAAGAAACGCATTAGCAGTACACAGTTTTCCGTTTTGCAGCACGCTTTGTTTGTGGGGTGGTAGACAGCTACATGCAAAGAGAATTAACTATCTCTTGGGACCTCTGCGGTGGTTATGGATGATTGTTACTTTTTTTATGTTTTGGCTCCACACTTTTGTGTATTTAGCCAGTGTCAAGTAATTGATAGTTTATCAAGTTAATGATATTTCACGCAAATATGTGTCAAGTCATAGTCGAAGTCATCAAGTCAAGTCATAGTCATGCCATAGTCTAGTCAAAGTCATACTCCTAGTAAAGTGGTGGCAACTTTACTTGAAGCTTTTATGGAGTTTTGGAAACAACACGAAAATAAAGGTTTCACCATCAATTATACCATTTTCTCACACTCACGCCTGTAATTCAGCACTTAACGAATAGAATGCCAACAATTTTATGCACTAACACTGAAAATAACACAAATTTCGGAAAATAATACAATGCGGTGACGCAATCTATTTCGCGTTCCCGCCAAAACTCTTTGTTACTTTTAATACAGATGGTTGTTTTGTAGACTTATTTTTGCTTAATTATTCCAAGATTATTCATTTCCTTTTTTTGTATCGAGATTTCTTGTAGTCGTGTAGAGATTAGTAACTTCAGTAGCTATGTCGACTGAATTTAGTTTGTGATTTACGAAACAGCTTTAAACTCAAACACAAATATATAAGCTTAGGGCATTTTATTCGGAATTAATTACCGTAATACAAATATTTTACCACGTTCACTCGTGAATGAAATGAATGAAAGAATGGGAAAAAAAATTCAAGGCCGTACACAAAACGCAAATTTTTTACAACATGTTAAATACCAAAAAAATGATAAAAATAATGATAAAAAGAGATAATGTTCCGTGTCGCTATGATATTATAGGTCTCGACTCAGCATGCATTTAAAAACTGAGTTTCAGTCAGAACTTAATAATCAATTAATTACTCATTATGCAGTAAAGAAAACAAACTAAAACCAAAATCATCCAATAAAAATCAGCTGAATAATTTACACCCCTATGCAGGGTTAATCGAGCTGGTAATCCGTATTTAATAATAAAACATCTGCCACCCCCTCGCTAAGCGTGATAATACAGATTTAAAAGTCAATTTTAGGGGTTATTTTGCTGTTATGACTTGCTATGAGGTTTTAAGCTAGTTAAGGTGTCAAAACGAATTATCCCAAAACAGATAGAATAGAAGATGCAGCCGGCCCATCATCATTATAGTTTCAAGAGTTTTGCGTAATTCTTCAATTGACGAGTTCAAAAGTACCATGTCGTCAAAATAACATCGTAACAGCCACAAAAAACGGTCGCATCTATATCGCATCTATATATTCGTGAGTAACAGTCGGGAATATATTAATTTAAAATGAATCACACTCATGAGAATTTTAATACTATAATTCTGAGATATCAAAAAGAATCTGATAATAAGATTACTAAACTGTGAGATTAGGTCAAAGTCTCATTTGCCCTGTAATTTCATATGCTACAGTGCCCTTCAATCTAGATGGCAATAGGGCTTGCGCACTACTGCTTGGCGGTACAAAGACTGCAAAAACAGAATCCTTGTAACTTTTACTAGGTGGTAGGACTTTACTGCAAAGTTCGTCTAGGTAGGTACCACCGCTTTGCCAGTTATTCTGCCGCCAAGCAGTAGTGCGCAAGCACTGCTGTGTTCCGGTTTGAAGGGCACTGTAGCTAGTGAAATTGCTGGGCAAATGAGACTTTATGATCTGATCTCACAGTTTAGTAATCTTATTACTAGATTGTGCTGATGTCTCAGGATGACGTGCGCAGTGCAGTGTCACGCGAACCTCTATACTTTAAAGTTCCGAGTGACATTGCAGCTGGTATGGGCAGCCGTGTCGTTTAACATCAAGCGAACGGCTAGCTCATCACGTCATTCCTTAACATAAAAAAAAACATGGAATAAAATATAGCGTAGTTTGTTTGGAGGTTTATTGTTACCACATAGGTAATACCGCAAGAAATAACTTATTTTGTGTAAGATATTGGAATGTTGCCATAGCTAACCACACAGATATATCCATAAATCAAAATATTAAGTTTCCCTAGAAATGTATCAACAATTTTCGCTGCTCCGTAAGTAAGATTGAACGGTATACTTACTGCACTCTGCACTGGCCTTCTCTAAACAAATGACCAGGACAGCAACCACCTTATTAACAATACAACAATCCGTCTTTAAACCTCAAGGGAATGAAACCCGCTACTGACCCTAACACCTTATTAAACACCCTGCCGCGACGGTTACCCCAGTGTTGCCAGATTACCAGCCAAATTAACTTGCTCCCTGATCCTCAATACAGTTTTATTGCAAATGGCAGGGAATAATGCTAAATCACAAACAAATCCCTGTAATGTGGGGAGGGCAATATTCCGGTACATTTTTTCTTCTTGCAACATTATCTTTTATTGTGAAAAGTGTTTATGGGATAGGATAATGTTATGAATAAATAATTATTATTTGTAATTTATGAATCAACGTGTAGGTAGAAATATATTAAATTTTGCTGCTTGGTACCTACCTAGACAGTACGGTTTCCTGTCGCCGTACAGCTTGGATGATGAGAGTAAAATTAAAGAAGGGAGTTTAAGTTGCACAAAATGTATTGAAATAAACTATTTGGTAAATTTGATGAGAACGCGTGATGAATATGATGGTTGATTGCGAACTGGTGAATTTGGGCTACGGCGCCATGACCGCGGACGTGCAAACTGCACCCGCAGCATAACGCAAGAGTTCAATGTACGGCTTGCTCCGTACACGAACTTTACAGAAAAGTTCTACCACCTAGTGTTTTTGGAATAAATGTATTTTATTTCATTCTTCACTTCTTATGAATGCATTTGAATATATTTATAATGAGCAATATATAAAAATAAAAATCAAACTATGAAAATATTAAACATAAAAATTTAACAAAAAACGGTGAGTCGAGCCAATTTTTCATTTAATTCATCGATATCGATAAAACAAAATCAAATAGTAACACAATAACTGGAGTTTTGGCGGGAACGCGAAAAAGATTGCGTCACCGCATTGTATTATTTTCCAAAACTTGTGTTATTTTCAGTGTATGTGCATAAAATTGGTGGCATTATATCCGTTAAGTGCTGGATTGGATGGTGAAACGTTTCTTTTCGTGTTGTTTCCAAAACTCCATAGAAGCTTCAAGTAAAGTTGCGACCACTTTACTAGGAGTATGACTTTGACTAGACTATGACTTGACTTGATGACTTCGACTGTGACTTGACACATATTTGCGTGAAATATTATTAACTTGATAAATTATCAATTACTTGACACTGGCTAAATACACAGAGGTGTGGAGCCAATACATAATAAAAAAAAAACACAATAACTATCTGATTTATAATCTACAATATGGGTAACTGTTTGACACCTGCCGATCAATACGTCCTAATAATGGTGTGGGTGGGTAATCTAACCAGGTGTTAACAGTTATAAACTTTTAATAATCATAAATGTATGATAATTAAATTATTGTATGACTCACACTCTTAGCTTGCACTTGAAGTTCACCAAATCATACAATACAATACAATAATACTTTATTGAACACCAACATATAAAACAATGCACTTTAAAAAAAATGTTCAGGGCAGTCTTTGGGGACTGTCGATAGAAGTGAAAACTTAAGTAACTTGTGACATAGCTCATGGGAAGCGTTCGGTGATGATGACGCGAGTTACACGCTTTTTGTTCACTCAAAAAGCACATATACAGTATAAATGTAGCTCATGGAATGCGTTCGGTGACGATAACGCGAATTCAATAAAAAAATGCACTCAAAAAGTGCTCGACGCGGCTTAAGAAAGTTTCACTTCAAAAAATGTATTATAACTATTTGTTTTGTTTGACTGGCCCGATAGCTCAGTTGGTAGTATCCCTGACTTCTGAACTGCAGGTCGTGGGTTCGATTCCCACCCAGGACAAACATTTGTGTGATGAACATCGATGTTTGTTCTGTGTCTGGGTGTTTATATTGTATTCTATGTATGTATTTACAAATAAAAAGTATCTAAGTATTGTATCAGTTATCTGGTTCCCATAGTACAAGCTTTGCTTAGTTTGGGGCTAGATGGGGCTGTGTGAAATGTCCACACATATTTATTTGTTTTTTAAGTCAAAAGTGAATGGGCATCTCATGGGCAAGCGTGTTCCACTTTAGACAACTTCGTCGCTTACCATCAGGTGAGTTGTCGTCAAACGCATGCCCATTTTATCATTAAAAAAAACTAGTTTTTGTTAAAACGTTGGTGATTGCGACGTCTACCTTTCGCAGAACTACTCACAGTAGTAGTAATTTAATCTAGAACAAATACAATTGGCCAAATCATTTGCAAACAATGACAAAGCCAATCGCGCCTATGATGTCAGTTTACTATATCGCAAAATCGCCATGCAGAGCGCGCCCCAGCTATTAGCCTAATAAATCTTAATACACCCGCGGCCACACGATAATGCGCCCTAATGCCGTAGGGATGTGGTCTTCTAACGTTACTAGTGACGCACCATAGCTCAACTCGCATAAAGATAAAGATAAAGATTCTTTATTTGTATAAAGATTTGGCTCGTTACGAAATAATGCATGCAGATGTAATAAAATAAAAAAGTTCTACATGTTTTGCTCAAGTAGGCACACAAATGTATATTCTGGCATTGTGTTGAACAAATTGTAACATATAATTTTTATTGGCAATAAAAATTATCTTATCTTATCTTATCTTAATGGTGTGAGATTCCACATTTTAAAATGGTCACTAGTTAAATATTTAATTGCACATGCAAAGCAGTATCAAAACATACAATAATCAACATTAAATAAAATATAATAAATAATTTATATAGGTCCTTAAATAAAAAGTCAAAGGCATAGTTTTGGAGTTTTGGCGGGAAAGCGAACAAGATCGCGTCACCGCATTCCATTATTTTCCAAAACTTGTGTTATTTTCAGTGTTAGTGCATAAAATTGGTGGCATTTCATTCGTTAAGTGCTGGATTACATGCATGAGTGTGGGATAGTGGTATAATGATGGTGAAACGTTTCTTTTCATGTTGTTTCCAAAACTCCATAGAAGCTTCAAGTAAAGTTGCCACCACTTTACTAGGAGTATGACTTTGACTAGACTATGACTTGACTTGATGACTTCGACTGTGACTTGACACATATTTGCGTAAATATCATTAACTTGAAAAATTATCAATTACTTGACACTGGCTAAATACACAAAAGTGTGGCGCCTAAGCATAAAAAAAAACTCTGCCTTCTGAACTGTAGGTTCTGGGTCGATTCATATCCAGGACAGTCGATTCCTACCCATACATTGGTGTGATTTACTACAATGTTTATTCTGTTTCTTTTTTATTTAGAAGGTGTCTTGATCGATATTCAGCTATGATTTAAGAAAATTTATTTAGCCATTTGCAGATCATCAGCTCTTTTCTAGTTGATAGCGGATATACCAAGGGTTTTTTTAAATACGGCTGTTTTTATAGCCACATTTGTGTCGATTCTGTGTCGCATACTCTAAAGCTAAACGAAATTAACATGTTTCCGTCTTTTTCATTTCCCCTTTATCAAAAGAGTACCGCCATACTTTGAGTTTACTTTAGTTTTAGAGAATGCGACACAGAATCGACACCATTGTATTGTTTTACTTATTTAAAAAAAAAAACACTTTCCAATGCTAATCGTACTAATATTATAAATGCATGGATGTATGTTTGTTACTCTTTCACGCAAAAACTACTGAACGGGTTTGGATGAAATTTGGTACACATAGTACACATATAGTTTATAGCCTGGATTAACACATAGGATATTTTTTATCGCGGGTGAAAACGCGGGGCGCTACTAGTAATATTACAAATGCGAAAGTTTGTATATAGTGTTGTATATATGGATTTTTTTACTCTTTCACACTTAAACGGCTGGACGAATTAGGATGATATTTAAGATAGGTAGCTTATATAGATTAACACACAGGCTAATTTTTATGCACGGGTGAAACCAAAAAAAAAAAAAAATTAAAAATTAAAATTAGGAAAAATAAAAGTAAAATTAGGAGCGTATACGTAAATAGAGAAAATACGTATATGGCAAATATTAAATTTTGCGCTATAGAACACAACATTCGAGACAAGGGTCGAGTGAGTAGACAAATTTTCAAAGCTTTGGCATATCAAATACGGCCTAGTCTCGTCTTGGCCCGATAAATCTTAATATACCCTCGGCGGCCATGCTAACGTGTCCTTTAATGTCGAAGGGATGAGAACATCGTCGATATATAATATCGATACATAGTATCGATATTCTGTTACAGACATCAAACTTTTCTGTAGAGATAAAAAATTTAAAAGTTTAATAAAATTGAATTTGAATGATAATTGAATAAGCTTTTATATTTCTATATCGTAAAATAAAATATCAAATATAAAAGTATTTTAGTACAATACAATTCAATACAATATAATATTTATTTTAGTTTACCACATACTGAATTAATTTTACATAATAACATATAATTGGTAATACAATGGGTGGCCATATCACCAAAAGCGATCTCTTCTAGGCAACCTTTGGATGGAGAGCATTAGACGATAGTGGGAGTAGTAGACAGTGGCGTACAACGTAATCACATTTTATTTAATTGTTACCAATAACGTATTCATAATTGCAACAAAAAAAAAGTAAATTCAAAATTAATTTTTTCAGACATTTGAAGACCTACTTATACCTACTAATATCTAACAAACTATGGATACTCTAGATCAGTGGTTCTTAACCGGTGGTCCTTGCGAAGCCATTGGAAAAATATTAAATTAATGTGACGAGTTGACACGACGCGTGACTCGACATGCGTTTGGTTTAGAGTACCACTGAACCAAGGGTTCAGAAATTGGTAAAAAGAATGCAGTTGCAAAAATCCCATTAAAATATCCCTAAACTACCTGTATAATGTCCGTGTAAAATGAAAATGTTCACTAGCTACAGTGTTCTTTAAACCTACACTACTACTTGACCATAGAACAACTGGCAAAGTGGTGATACCTACCTAGACGAACTTTGCAGAAAAGTCCTACCACCTAGTAAAACCAAAACCACATTTCATCTCTGTTATTTACAGTCCAGAGTTACAGATTAAACTTGCACGAGCACCTCCACTACACAATTAACGCAATACGATTTAAACTACCGAAATAAACGGAAAAAAGACCAGAATTATTAATGATAGAAAAAGACTTCCCATGTTACCGCGTTGGCTGTCTAATCAACCAGAATCCATAATGAATCCAAACTTAAAGCGAGAATTGTAATTGTACGTTACAACGAAGGTATTTTTGAACTGGCAAAATGGCTTATAAATACGACGATCAAACTAAAAATGCATTTTTATAAATAGTCAACAGACGTGTCACTGTCAATCAAAATGGAGATTTTTATGAATTGTAATTTCAACATCGGCATCTGCACTCGGAAAATAATACTTTTATCATCATTTAGATATCCATTCTAATTACAGAAAAATGAAAACTACTTTTGGGCATAAATTATAGTAGTAACGCCCAACGACCACATACATAGATCCTGGACCCTAACTAGGACTCTCTATGGCTAGGGACCCAGGAACCACGAGGAACGTGACCGGGATCATGGTCCCACAACACCCATACTCAGAACAAGAATTTTCGCTTTTTTTTCCTGAGCAAATACATGTACTGCCGCGGGAATCGAACCCGCCACCTCCAGAATATCAGTCGATCTACCACACCACAAAGGCTGTCAAATAATAATAATTATATTGTATGTGTAAAATATGTTCAGTTGATTTGCAGATCAGGATCCATATGTTTTGGCCAAAATAAACGTATATCATTACGAGATCTGGTGTCAAGCACCAAGAGTATAAATAACGTGCTTCTGCCCGCAGCATCGCCCGCGGCGTGGACAATGGGAAAATAATTCAACCACCCATTTCACTCTCTTAAGGGTGGAATTTCGTAAAATCCTTTCTTAGCGGATGCCTACGGCATAACATCTACCTGCATGCCAAATTTCAGCCCAACCCGACCAGTGGTTTGGGCTGTGCATTGATAGATCACTATGTCAGTCAATCAGTCACCTTTGAGTTATATGTGTGTGTGTTATGTGTGTGTAGTTCCATGTATGTATTAACAAACAAAAAGTATTTAAGTATTATAGCAGTTATCTGGTTACCATAGTACAAGCTTTTCTTAGTTTGGGGCTAGATGGCGCTGTGTGAAATGTTCACAGATATTTATTATTATTATATATATTTAGAAAGATTTAGATTATTAAACTAAGATTTCCTCAGTATTCGGGCTTATAAATAAACAATAAGATTCGTTATCCCATTTTATTATTTGTAGCATCGATAAGTTACATGCCATACATGTCCCATCACTATTGCAGTGCGTCTTTTTAATAATGAAGGATTTGGTAAACAGATCGCAACCCGCGGGGGTCGTGGCAACTTTTTTAATGTTTATTTCATTCCGTTGCAGGGATGACGGAATTAATGCAAGTGTGAAATTTTTATATTGACTTGAATAATAAAATAGTGCATGGTGGCGATGGTGCAGTGTGAGATGTTCTGCATATTCATACAAAATTGTTTGAGTTAGTATAAGGCAGCGTCTAAACAAATTTTTTTTTTTTGGTCAATCCTTTAAACCACTTTTTTTTAATGAATGCCCAGGCTAATTAATCTGGCTATTTAATATGTAAAAAAAAACAGTGTTGTTATTGTTGTAAATTTTGACACTGTAGATTATGACGGGATTCAGCCTCACGCCATTTTCACGCTGATAGTAGTAATAGACAGTAATATATAATATTGTACTTGGAGTTTTGGCGGGAAGGCGAAAAAGATTGCGTCACCGCATTGTATTATTTTCCAAAACTTGTGTTATTTTCAGTGTTAGTGCATAAAATTGGTGGCATTCTATTCGTTGAGTACTGGATTACAGGCGTGAGTGGGGGAAAATGGTATAATGATGGTGAAACGTTTATTTTCGTGTTGTTTCCAAAAAGCTTCAAGTAAAGTTGCCACCACTTTACTAGGAGTATGACTTTGACTAGACTATGACTTCACTTGATGACTTCGACTGTGACGACACATATATACGTGAAATATCATTAAATTGATAAATTATCAATTAATTGACACTGGCTAAATACACAAAAGTGTGGAGCCAAAACATAAAAAAAAAAAATGTACTTCTGTTTACTGTACACAGTAGTCAATTGTCTAGTAATGGTTATATTAGCCAGTGGCCACACAGACGCACGGAGAGGTCGATTTTTGTTCGTTTTTGTGTGTGTTCGGCGAGCACTTCACGCCACACCGCGAGATTCTTCAACAGACGTTTATTGTGGCAAGTAGGGATGGGAAATGGATGGTTATGGGCTAATAGTATCTCCGTACTCCGTACATATCCGATAAAATCAATGAAATATTGATATTAATTTTTTACAAAGCAATAACTTCGTAACTATACCAAAGTGTAGCATTTGACCACGCTCTCACCTAATGGGAAGTGACGATGCGATCGAAGGTGTAGCATGCTAGCCAAGTAAATACCTATTCACTCTTCTCTTGAACACGTCCGGGTCATATTTCGCCGGAAACACAGACGCTGACAAGGCAAGGCAGAAAATAAAATAATATTAGGTCTTTACCTATGAAATTGCCGTTTTGTTTGAAAAAGGTTAAAGTATTTTTTTTTCGAAGTTATTTATTTCTTTTATTCAAAGTAATCACCCCTGCAATCATTGCATCTTTGCCAACGCTGTGGCAGTTTATGGATGCCCTTCTTGAAAAAATCAGCAGGACGGGAGACAACAAACTCTTCAAAGGCATTTTGTACTGCCTCTCGGGAATTGAATTTTTTTCCCGTTAAAAAGTTGTCCAAATTTTGGAAAAAGTAATAGTCGGTAGGCGCAAGATCTGGTGAGTATGGCGGATGAGGGAGAGCTTCCAAACCCAACTCATGCAGCTTAGAGACGGTCTGTTGTGCAGTAAGGTGTCGCGCGTTGTCGTGAAGTAGCAGTGGAGACGACCGATTGACCAAAGCTGGTTGCAGACGTGCGAGTTTCACCATCATTGTGGTCAGTTTTTCAATGTACACATCTGCAGTAATGCTCTCGCCGTTTTGTAAAAAGCTATGATGAATCACACCAACACTAGACCACCAAACTGTGACCATCACCTTTCTAGGGGTCATTTTTCGTTTTGCACATTGCTTTGGTACCGAACCAGGATCTAACCAACTTGCTGAGCGCTTTCGATTGTCAAAAAGAATCCATTTTTCGTCGCACGTAACAATTCGGTTCAAAATTCCTTCATTTCCGTGCCTGTTGAGCAGCGCAACGCAAGTCTCGACGCGTACGTTGCGCTGGCGATCGTTAAGTTCGTGGGGCACCCATCTATCAAGCTTTTTTATCTTGCCAATCTGTCGCAAATGGACCAATATTGTTTTGATGCTAACATCAAAAGCTGCTGCCAGCTCAGCTGTAGATTGAGATTCATCAGCTTCCACAATCGCCTTTAATTCATCATTGTTGACCAAAGTTTCCGGACGACCACGAGGTTCATTTATCAAGTCAAAATTCCCAGAACGGAACCGAGCAAACCAATAACGGGTTGTACGTTCGTTTGTACAGTTCTCTCCGTAAACGTCGTTGATGTTACGTGTCGTTTGTGCCGCGTTGGTGCCACGACGGAACTCATATTCCATAATTACACGAAATTTCAAAGTATCCATTATGAGGAAAAATGTTGAAATGTAATGAAAATACAACGCTAATCAATAAACAAAAGACTTATATTGTAAATAGAATGTCATATTTTTAAAACAAAATTAATTTGAATTTAGAATTCATAGCCAATCAAAACTTTTTTTGTTTGAAAAAGTCTGTACTGCAAAACGGCAATTTCATAGGTAAAGACCTATTATTTTGAATATAAATAATATTTTTCTCTCAAATTTTATGCCTTGCGTTTTTTAGTATATAGGGCTTACTAACGTGCTTTCCATTTCGTTAACTGTATTTTTGGCTTCTTAAGTCAACCAGAATGGTTTCAACCGTAGATCATGACATTCACTTCTTTCAAACTTATATGAAATTAAATTGAGGGTCTGATTATAATAGGTTCCCACATTATCATTCAAAATTTCGGTCGCAAGTTGGTTTTAAACTAGCCTCTCCTTATATATGTTTAACTAATTTAAAATATTATCTCCTTTTAAAGAAAAAAAATCTGATTTTTTTATTTTTACAAATTCAATGAAAATATCATAGTGCCATTTTTAATTAATAATATTTTTTTACTATAATGCGTTGTTTCTATATCCTCTATCATAACTTAAGACGCTGAATTGAGTATTTTATTTTAAAGTTATTTTAAATCATTTACAAAAATGTATTAGAAGTAATAATCTCTTGAATGTGATCAACAGTCATAGAGAGTAAATACGTCATGTTACTTTAAGTATTTATAACAAATGTACGTATTTCTAAGAGCGTTTTACGAAAACAAGCCCATCCCTACATCCGCAGCCTTTTGTCGACGCTACTTTTTTTAAACCCAATCCTCGAGGTGTAAAGGTTAGTAATATTTGTTTTGACCGTGTTGCTTATAATCGTGATTCATATACACGCGTATGTTTCCTTGCGCAACCGCTGCTTGTTTGATTTCGATATTTTTCTTATAAATTCACAGAAGCGGTGGAGATCAAGAAACTTGGTAAGTATCAGATGTATAACGTCAACATTTAGAGTACCTAATTCGGACATTTGAAAAACTATTTGAAATTTTGTTAGGTTTCTAAAATCGAAACTTATGACTCATGTTCAATGTAATTAAGTACTTCAAGCCATCATTTGGCCTCTCATCTCGCCTGGATGACTCAACATAATGTTTGGACTTTTCCATAACTTTGGTTTTGTCTAAAAGGCAACAATATCGACCATAAATTCTGAGAACACTCTTAGAGTTGTATATTAAACAACTGTTTTAATTTTTCTATGATTAGATGTGAATTGTGATCTCAGCTCAACTTTATGGTTTTATAAAATTTTATTACTCATTTCGGAATTGGCATCTGTTTTAACATAATACTAAATATCTGATTTCATAGTTGCCTTTATTTTCTAAACACTACAATGATTTAATAACTAATACTAAAAACTACCTACTACTACTAGCAATATGCTGAGTTGGGAGCGATTCGTGGCAACGGGCAAATGATTTTATTTTTTTGTTACACTTAATTTTTAAGCTTTTTTTGCCTTTTTGGCATGAATAAATATCTATTCTATTCTATTCTACTACTACAAAAAAAAACTTTTGGACTATACTGGATTGAATACTGGCCGCGATGACCTGATTTCATTCAATCTAATAGCATTTGCATTCCCACTTCTCTGGTATTTGAAAGTGAAAATAATGTAAGCAATGCACAGACTCTCAGATAGTAGTAAAGTACTTTTCTGTAGTCGTAATAAACTCCAGTGATCAGAATGAATCACGACGACCATTCACATTGATAATATAACACAATGAATTCTCACAATCAATGGTGTTTTCATACTTTCTCAATGAATTCAACACAGTAGCACTGACACTCGACAGAATGGACGATGGTAACAAATCACTAAAGTTAATAGCTGACTTAACGATAAGACGGCAATTTTCACGGATTACAACCGTGCTTTCGGTGAGATACACAAGGTTGGTAAGAATGAAAAACGTAATGGAAGTCACAATCACTAAGTAAATTTCTAATAATCTGTTGATAATTTTATTAAAGTAAATTATGAATTTAAAACACTGAGTAGTACAAAGTAAAAATTGTCTAGTCAAAACTTCGATGAAGATTACTTTTTGACTGTTACCTCGTTATATTTTAAACTAATATATAAAAAACTAGTAGTGCCCCGCGGTTTCACCCGCGGATTAAAATTATTTAATTATTTGCTCATCCCAAGAGAAAATTTCACTTTTCCGGGACAAAATGTAGCACATATGTTAATCCAGTGTATAAGCTACCTCGGTACCGAATTTCATCCAAATCCATTCAGCTGTTTGAGCGTGAAGCAGTAACAAACATACACACATACACACAAACACACATACAAACTTTCACCTTTATAATAATAGTGTGATAACAAAAGAAAGTTTAACCACATTTATAGCATTAGGTTTCTAGTAAGGATCGACGGATTTGTGGCACAATCACTATCCAACACAGTTAAAAGTTTATCCACAGTACCATCTGTATGTCTCGAGTGTTAACGAAATACAAATATTAGTCGGCACACGACACAAATTACGCCTAATGTCTAATGTAAAGCGGAGTTTAACTTGAAACTAAGTGCTTGAACAAAGTGACAGTAGCAGATTACTATGGTAATCGTTAGCTGAAGAGTTAGAAGCAACTCACAAGTTTTTAAGTTCGTTGGTCAAAGAAATAGATTCAACTGACCAGCTTTGAAGTAATTTGGACAAAGAATTAGATGCATTTAACTTTAACATGTTTAGAAGTTATAGGTGGTGAGAATTAGTATCAAAACGATTGTGGTCGTTAATGATTGAATTGAACGATCAGTTTAGCAGATCAATGAAAATTTGTTTACAAAGTCGTTTATTTTATGTATTTTGTGGTAGTTATAGAATTCATTCTATTATTACTGCACGTGTTGCATATGCATTTTTTTATTGCCTGCCTATTTTATACTGACGACTTCTATAAGCGTAAGATTAAGTTTCTTTTTTATTGTTAGATGCGGTCTAGGATGTAGCACGCTTGTCTAGAAGATACCTGTTCACTCTCGATTTGAAGACTCCAAGGTTGTAGTTGTCGGGATGATCGCATGATAAATGTGGAGCCAAATCGCTTTGTTCGCACATGGGGGATATTGACCATGTAACGGTCGCATTTTTTCGTACATATATAGTATATTTTAGAATAAAAATTCTACTCAAATCTCTTACTATCTATTAATTTTGTACTTAATATAAAAGTAACACCCATAAACACAAAAGAAAATAGAAAAAACTCTCAGCTTCCGTCCTCGCCGTATAAGTTTATTAACTTGTACAGATCATAAAACCCATACATCAAATATGAAAACCTCACTAAAACGTTTGACTGTGTCGACCACCCATTCACACGCTTTTAAGACAACATTTAACCTACGTAAAAGGAGTTTATGCTTGTAATACGAATACTGAATCAGGTAGAGGGTCCCGAGAAATGTATCAGTATAGTGCAACTTTTGTATGGAATGTGCGAAGAGGGAATCTCACAAGGTGCGGTTATAGGTCTCATTCTTTTTTTGCTTTTCGTATATCAGCGGATGTTAACGGTAAGGGCACGTCTATTTGTTTTAGTATTGTTTGATGTTGTGGTCACCTGTTATTGACATTTACCTAAAATTGTATAATGTTATGGACTGAGTTGTAAGAGAACAAAATCTTGAATAATATTCGGGCATGCTTCCATAGTTTCGTAGATAATTTTTTACTGCTATTGAACTAACCTGAACTCTGCTTTCCGTTAATCCGATCCTCATGGCGATTTCTTCTCGCATGAAGATGTCAGGGTAGTGGGTTTTAGAGAAACATCTCTCTAACTCGTTCAATTGTGCCGGTGTAAACCTGATTACAAATGATACAAATAAATTTTATTAACCTTCATGACATATTTATTTATCGTGCGTTTTGACAGAAGTTATATTCAAGGCTTTATATCTTACTATATGTACCTGATGTGTCAACAAACGAGATCAATATAGAGTACTTTTAATACAAGTACCATATGGTATCGATCCCAGTAGCGTCAGATAAAAAACAAAATCGGTTCAACCATGTTGACGAGAAAGCCACACAAAGAAACAAACAGTAAAATTTTTTATGTAATAGAGGGGATTTTTTAATTAACGCCCAATACGTTAATACAGTAATATATTTGAAGAAGGGACATTTTTTGATCAATTTTTGGATCTATCACATTGAACTAGATAAATCAATACTTGTTAATTGTTTAGTCATATATTTTACAATCCCACTTAATCTTATTCTAAAAGTATACAAGTAGATAGTTATAGCATGCAACAAGCTATTGCAAATAAATAATTTATAGCTGCTAGACTATTTTACAATTCAAGACCTATAAAATAATTTATAGCTGCTAGACGATTCTATAATTCAATAAAATCTTCACTAAGTTTTTATAAGACTTTAACAGCTTTGACTCATTCAATGTATTCACTCGTAGATCAATAAAGCTAAATCCATCGTTTAGAATTTTAAATTAGAAGTGAGTAATAGTTCCTGTATGTATCTATATTACAACTAAATATCATTCCTAATTTGAAAATTTCCATAGTAACTATGCACATAAGCTACGTATTGAAACTGTCAAATTCATACAAATTGTGTTCAAATTTATTTTATGTTAAAGAATGACGTGACGAGCAACTCGTTCACCTGATGTTAAGCGACACGGCTGCTCATATCAGTTGCAGTGTGACTCAGAACTCTAAAATATACAATTTCGTGTGACACTGCACTGCGCACGTCATCCTGACACATCAGCACAATCTAGTAATAAGATTACTAAACTGTCAGATCAGATCATAAAGTCTCATTTGCCCAGTTACTTCACTAGCTACAGTGCCCTTTAAACTGGAACAGAGTAGTGCTTGTGCACTACTGCTTAACGGTAGAATAACTGGCAAAGCGGTGATACTAACTACTTAGACGAAGAGAAAAGTCCTACATTCTAGATAGATAGATCAACACTTTATTGTACACCGTAAAAAAAAAGAAAACAATTTACAAAAAGAAAAACTTACATAATAAACTAGTACTAGTACAACAGGCGGTCTTATCGCTTAGAGCGATCTCTTCCAGACAACCTTTGTATCGGAGGAATCTGTGGCTTAGAATTTTGGGCTTTGGTGTACAGGTAAAAACAAAATGAACTAAAAACTATACCGATTGATTAACGTCTAGTTACGTGATCTCTGAAGCTGAATACTAACCTTGTCCTATGTCTTTTCTGCTTAGCCGGTTTATCGCTATCTGATGCTGACGATGACATGCTGACGGGAACTGTTGCCATATGCCCCCCACTGTGCTGTTGGTGTATGCCACCTGGGAACGGACCATAATCATTATGATTATGTTCATTTTCAACTGGACTTGGAGAGTAAACTGGTAACTAGAATTCCCTGTGTCTAGGAACCCAGAAACTACGAGGACCACGGTCCCACAACACCCAGACTCAGAACAAGTATTTGCGCTTTTTTTCTGTCCTGCCGCGGGAATTGAACCCGCCGCCTCCGGGTTATGAGCCGATCTGCTCACCCACCACACTACGGAGGCTATCAAAAAAGGCTGTTAAGATTGTATAGTGTATACCTTGTAGGTGTTCAGTTCGTATGTTGTGCGCGATGTGCAGCCGCGCGCCGAGCGCATGGTGCGACCGGTCGATGTTCGGCTTGATCTCGTGCACCTTCTCCTCCGCACACGACTCTTTGTGGCCTGCTGGAGAACAGAAACAAATTTATAAATTTCTTAAAAAAAACTTTAAAAAATTTAAATCTTGTAACGGTTTTTTAGCTAAAATCACCGCCACAAATGGCAGATTGCATATTTTTTCATAACTTCCTCATTATGGGTATCAAATGAAAGGGCTTGACTAGTAAGATACTATACACTCCGATTAATTTTAAATCCAAGATGGCTGCCGCCACATAATTCGTGACTATTTAAATTTTAAATTTAATTATAGTTTGTTTCATACATCTTAATAATATATATAAATCTCGTGTCACAATGTTTGTCCACAATGGACTCCTAAACCACTTAACCGATTATAATAAAATTCGCACACCATGTGCAGTTCGATCCAACTTGAGAGATAGGATAGTTTGTATCTCAATCTATAATAGATATATATTAAATACCCGTGCGAAGCCGGGGCGGGCCGCTAGTTTCATATAAGTATTACAATAATAATAGTGAACCATTATTAATATGTAAGTAAGTACTATAATGTCATAATATAATATAATATCGTTGTAATAAGTCGTACTTAGTGTTAAAGTTTTTTGCCAGCATCTCTGTGATTGCAAAATCAAAACGTAACATGAACCCTTTTTAAGAAACTTGCACCGTATAAATGCATTCCGTCACTAACCACTAGCCACGCTATTATAGGAGGATATATCAGGAGGAAGGAGGCACCCCGTCGTCGCCGCCCGAGACACGTCTTGAGTGACCCGGATGATCCTATAGCAGCCGTAGTAACGGCTGCGCTAGGATCACCGGACCAGTCTAGCCCTTCTGGCTCAGGTACCGCTTTCGGCACCGGTATAGGATACCAGCGTAACACAATCAGACCCCGACCCCGCCGGCGAGGTCGACGTACCCCCCGTAGGTTAGCTAGAACGGTCGCGACTTTCAATAGGGTCCACTCTTCCAGTGGACGTAGTCTTCTCGATCCTCTTATCCCGGCAACGGCCCAAGCCGAGGCTCGCACCCCAGGGGTGCCCGCCAGCTAGTTGCTTCCCACTTTTGACGGCTGGGCGCCTTAAGCGAGGTGACGCTGTAAAGGTCGGTAGAGACCAACAGCATTAGCTCGTTCAAAACAAAAAGATGAATTATCAGCTATTTGGAATAGAATAAAATAGAATAAACATTTATTTACGACAAAAAGGCAATAGCTTAAAAATTTATCTACTTATCCTTTGAACTTCAGTCTTATAATTTTGTGTGTATAGCATTTGTATCTATAGCGTGCGCCTCGCGCTCCTATATTATGTACCTGCTGTGTAATCTGTGTCTCTACTACTACCATATTTCTATCTGATGCTCTTATGTGTACTAAATAAGCTGTTCTGCTGTGCCGGCTGTATGTAGTAAAATCACAGGCAAGCTCGTCGTTCGTCTTGGCCACCTTGACTGGCATGAGCTCCTCCTCGCTCCAGCGAAGAAGGCACAGCACAACAGTTCCTTCAGAACAAAAACGAAAACCGGGAATATTTCAGGATTCTCGGAGGACATCTACTACTTGGTAGACTACTGCAGTCTGCTGCTGAGAGCACGTATGCTCCGCGAGCTTCCCCTACCACCCTCAACCCCGGGCCAGCTCTACAGCTGCTGCAAGGTCTCGCAACTTCCTCGGCGCTGGCTACCCCTTCACGAGGCTGATGAAGACCGCGTGGACTCGTGCCGTTGAGGCGGGCAAAGGCCAGTGCGACCCTTCAGGCGTACAAATGAGCGGTTATGCAACGCGTATTAAGAATGCTCTTAACTAATAAAAACTACTTTCTAGTATTAATGAGCATTTTTACTCAGAACCGTACTGCCTACCACTACTGGTAGTGGTACCTAACGCCAAACGCCACATAGCCATTCAATCAACAGCCTAGCCACTTTACTAAACAGCGCGGTTCACCTAGCAGCTTGGATGATATTCAGCCATTTAATCAAACAGCTATAGGGCCCCCTAAGGGCATCTATACTAAATAAATTAAAAATAAAAGAACAATTTTTTACACCCAGATGCACACTTAATGAAGGTAATAAAATGTATATATTTTTTTTATATTAGTGAATGATGTGACGAGCTAGTCGTTTACCTGATGTTAAGCAACACGGCCGCCCATAACAGAACAGTGTCACTCGGAACCCCAAAAGATAGTTTCACGCGACACTGCACTACGCACATCATCCTGAAACATCAGCACTAGTAATAAAATTACTCGACTGTGAGATCAGATCATAAAGTCTCATTTGCCCAGTAATTTCACTAGCTACAGTGCCCTTCAAATCGGAATACAGTAGTGCTTGCACACTACTGCTTGGCGGCAGAATAACTGGCAAAGCAGTGGTACCTACCTAGACGAACTTTGCAACAAAGTCCTACCACCTAGTAAATGGAATTCATTACTACTTATAAAGTTATACAACGGCAAATATTAGACTTTCAATCTTTGACGTGTTTGTGAAGTTTGCCGCGAAGATGGTTGCACACATGAGCAAAACGCGTCCACGCTGTTTTTTTTTTAATTGTTTTGACTCCACACCTCCGTGTATTTAGCCAGTGTCAAGTAATTGATAATGTATCAAGTTAATGATATTTCACGCAAATATGTGTCAAGTCACAGTCGAAGTCATCAAGTTATAGTCTAGTCAAAGTCATACTCCTAGTAAAGTGGTGGCAACTTTACTTAAAGCTTCTATGGAGTTTTGGAAACAACACGAAAATAAACGTTTCACCATCATTATACCATTTTCCCACACACACGCCTGTAATCCAGCACTTAACGAATAAAATGCCACAATTTTATGCACTAACACTGAACATAACGCAAGTTTTGGAAAATAATACAATGCGGTGACGCAATCTTTTTCGCGTTCCTGCCAAAACTCCGTCCACGCTGTTGGCAGTCCGTGGCCAGTAAAGGTGCGGGATGACTGCGGCTCCTACTTAAACTATTAATTCTTAGTTGCGAGTTTGGCAAGTTAGGTATTTTGAAAATGAGTCATCTATCCCACTGGGGCATCTATCCCACTGAGGCATCTATCTCGGCTTTACCCTATAGGCAAATGACTTGGATTGATGACGTTTCAATACTTGCCTAGCCAGTTCACTTCAATTTTTTTAGTGTTTCCCAAAGTGTAATAAAGTAGTGTAGTGACAATAATGATGTGAATCAAAATGTCCACACATATTTATTTATTTATATTAATAATAATAATAATATAATAATATGTGCGGACATCTCACACAATGCCATCTAGCCCCAAACTGAGCAAAGCTCGTATTTTGGGAACCAGATAACTGATACAATACTTAAATACTTGTTTTTTTTTTTTTGTAAATATATACTTGTAATACGATATAACACCCAGACACAGAACAAACACCTATGTTCATCACACAAATGTTTGTCCTGGGTGGGAATCGAACCCACAACCCATAGTTCAGAAGGCAGGGTTACTACCAACTGAGCTATCGGGCCATATTATTTAGTCAAACGGCGCCGTTTAATAAAGAGGCTATGCCGTTGATTGAACGGCTAATTAAACTAGTAGGCTGTGACATATATACCAAATAGTACAACTTTGTCTATTGCTGGTGAAACAGAAGTTAATATAGCAGTCATATCCAAAACGCTTTTCAGACAATCATTTTTAAAACCTTACTTATAGTACGAGGCGCCTTTGATGTTAAATAAATTAGCCCCAACTTCTTTATCCCAGTCGGGATGAAATCAGCCTTTCGTAATGAGAAATTTTCCCATGAAAACTGCGAAAATAGAAAATCTCTCCGGCAGTAACCACTTGCGGTAACGACTCGGCTGATATCGGTAAACTTCGGAAAACTTCGGCAATTTCACGCGCTGTCGCATCGTTCCCGGCAAATTGGATTTGTTTAATGGTGAAGCTAGATTTCTGCGTAGACGGTTAAGGATTTTATTTCCCGTTGAATTGTTTTAATGGTTTGAACTTAAGCTTTAGGTTCAGTGATGAAGATCTCGTCTTTATGTATATAGAGTGGCGACCACAAACTGGAACACGCAGGGCAAACATAGGCTGACCTTTTACCACTAGGTGAACCATAAAGATCAAAACAATGTATTTATATTTCTATGACCTATGACATACGCTATAATCAGCAGAAAACCAAACTACTTAACTAGTTCTGATAAAATTTGTATGGGACCAATCTGATAGAATAACTAATACTAAACACTACCTACTACTACAAAAAAAAAATTTGTACTCTATACTGGCCGCGATGACCTATAGACAGTCCAAATGCTCCAGCCCACTACCAGTAGGTAGCGTACCCAACATGCTGGCAGCATTGCCCCGTTGAATCGCAATGCTTATATCATAATAATAATAATAATAACGCCCAACGATCACATACATAGATCCTGAACCCTAACTGGGATTTCCTGTGTCTTAGGACCCAGGAACTACGAGGACCATTGTCCCACAACATCACCCAGACTCAGAACAAGTATTTGAGCTTTTTGTTTTTTGTGCACAAATACTTGTCCTGTCGCGAGAATCGAGCCCGCCGCCTCCGGGTTATGAGCCAACCTGCTCAACTACCACACCACACAAGCTGTCGAATTTTGATTGTCTTTTATGCCTATTATTATCTTATGATTTTTTAAATCTGATAGTATATCCTGCGAAATCACAAATGACGGAGATCTAAGGTAACAAAAATAAAAATAAATACAACCGAAATGAGACCTCGTTTTATGAGGATGGTTAAAAAGCACTTTGGTTTCTTGAATAGTGTAAAAGGTTATACTTTTTTACCACTAGGTATACATTTATTTTTCCTGCGTGGCCAACATACAATGTAGAGCCCACAGAATTGGACCTAGAGACTTAATATTTGGACGGTGTCTTCATTTTATGCAGTATGGGTGTACCGAGAAAATAACTCTAAAAACTAAATGACTTTACGGTTAAAACGGTTAAATAAGGTAATGGTTGTAAAGAAACGCGAGTGAAACCGCAAAATAATTCAAGGGGTGAGAATATAAAGGGTTTAACGTCAAATTGATAGTTTCGAGAAAATTGACTTTAAACTTCAACGGCCTCGTTTTAATGTAGAGTGCGTATGTAGTAATAGAAAAGATTCATGTACGTTTCAGTTGCTTGAAATGTATTAATTCTATTTTAAAATACTAAATATAGTACTGATACGTATAATTACTGTAAAAATGTAATGTAAAATAATAAATATAATAATGTTTTTATGCTAAGCGAACTGTATTCCTGAGTCGGATAAACCGTTTTTAGACTTAAAATCTCGAGATTTAAGTCTCATATCGGTATTTTGAGAATGTATTATTGTAGATAATTTCACGCTGAATCCAACGATACCCATAAGTCATTTTGTGAAAAAAATCAATTAAACCCTTTTTGATCTCATCCCTTCAATTGGAAATAAAAGAAAAGTTACGGGCTCAATTTATAATATAAAGTTGTAAGTTTGAATTGAAGTTATCTGAAGTAAGGGTGTTTTAGTGGGTTCAAATCCCATATACCCCCTGATTTTAGTAAGAGAGCATTTCCCCCCCTTAAAATATAAAATGAGCGTTAGATTTCCAATGATAAATTCCAGTTATTCATTTTCAGTTCAAGCAAATAAATGAATTGAAATGAATCCCACAAAACGTTTTCATAAATTCAAATTTTGGTCGTTGAGTTACAAATTGTTGCAATAAAACTTACGCAAATCCAAGAGAATCCTTAAAAATGGTAATTTCCAGAAATGGCCTTTCCAAAAACGTGTCATTTCAAGAAATGAGCGTTTTAGGAGTGGGTAATTCCAGAAATAGACATTTTAGAAGTCGTTAATTGCAGACATTATCATTTTTAGAAGTAATTAATTTAAAAAGTTTTTTTTTTGTAGTGGCTAATTCTTATTAATAAACGGGTAATAGTCTCGGATTGACAGATCAGTGACTCTGTGTAGGTTTGGATGATTCTGTGCGATTCTGTGCGATTCTGTGTGGTGCCTACCAGCCAAGTATAAAAACTATGTCAGTGATTTTATTTATTAGTTTGAGTGCAATTATACTAGCTATCATTTTACAACTGTTTTAGCGTAGTGTTTTTCTTATATAATTTAGCATTACAAGTATGTATTTTTTTTAAATATTAATTAATGATGTAACGAGATAGTCGTTCACCTGATGTTAAGAGACGCGGCCGCCCATAATATAACAGTATCGCTCGGTACTCTAAAATATAAGGTTTCGCGTGACACTGCACTGCGCACATCATCCTGAGACATCAGCACAGTCTGGTAATAAGATTTACTCGACTGTGGAATCAGATCATAAAGTAAATTGTCCAGTAATTTCACTAGCTACAGTAACCTTCAAATCGGAACACAGTAGTGCTTGCGCACTACTGCTTAGCGGTAGAATAACTGGCAAAGCGGTGATACCTACCTAAACGAACTTTGCAGAAAAGTATTTACATAAAGCTAACTTATTTTCACTAACACTAAAAATCAAACGAGCGTTCAAATGAAAGCCAGCTCTTTCCAACTTTCTCACCCAGCGGCCCGCTAAAATCTTAGCTTTGCCCGAATCAACGGGATTAGGGGCCGGTCGTAAACATGCCTTAGCGAAATTGAATCCCGTAAAATAGAACTGTTTTCTCCCCGCCGCGGGGTATTTTCGGCTACAGGTTTAATTTTTGCGTTGAAAATACATTATCACACTGTCACACTATCACACTAATCACACTAATATATATATATAAATATATATCACACTAATATTATAAAGGCGAAAGTTTGTATGTGTGTTTGTGTGTATGTTTGTTACTCTTTCACGCTCAAACGGCCGAATGGATTTGGATGAAATTTGGTACTAACTGGATTAACATATAGGTTACATCTTATCCCGGAAAAGTGAAATGTTCCCGTGGGATGAGCAAATAATTATTTTACTTTTTATCCGTGGGTGAAACCGCGGGGCGCAACTAGTCTTTAATAAAAGAAAATAATAATAATAATAACGTCCAACGATCACATACATAGATTCTTGACCCCAACTAGGATTCCCTGTGTCTAGGGACCCAGGAACTACAAGATAGTTTATACACTGGATTAACATATAGGCTACATTTATCCCGGAAAAGTGAAATGTTCCCGTGGGATGAGCAAATAATTAAAATACTTTTTATCCGCGGGTGAAACCGCGAGGCGCAACTAGTAGTCCATAATATTCGTGGTATTTCTTCCCACAGAGAACTTATTATCAATAGTCGCAAAATTAAATAAAAATTAAAAACGAGTGAGCTTTAGACCACACAACTGAAGTAAGACTTTTTTAGTTTAGTTTCATCTATCGACCGGTATAACTTTGTTTAATGTCACCGTCTAGACAATTATAAATTGTCATTTTACCGGATATACCAACATTAGAATACAATTTTTTAAATTTGTTATGTTGACAATGGAGATTCACGTTAACCAACAACTTTCAACTTCCGTTCGCCTCGCCAGCTTACTCTCCAAGTCAAGCTTGCGTAAAGATGTTTTACTTTAAATACGAAGTACTGCACTTTAGTGCTCGTCTGCACTTAAGTTATACAGCTTTTAAGTTCGCACTTATAAGGATAAGACACAATCATTCTTGTAATAAGGACAAACAAATGCGTTGTAACCCTTTACAACGCATTTGGGTGCGTCCAAGAAAGATAAGTGCGACACTTATCTTTCTTGGACGTAAACAAGAGAGTTAAAGTAGAGAGAACTTAAGAGTCAATAATATTCTAGCAACGGTGATCAAAAAAGGTGTTAGTCCCATCTAGCCACTGTATTAATGACATGATAATTATTCTTATAATCATTAAATAATGATCCCAACCTTCTCTGTTCACAGCCTCTGTGGTGTGGTGGTTGAGCAGGTCGGCTCATAACCCGGAGGTAGCGGGTTCGATTCCCGCGGCAGGACAAGTATTTGTGCACAGAAAAAAAAAGTGCAAATACTTGTTCTGAGTCTGGGTGTTGTGGGACCATGGTCCTTGTAGTTCCTGGGTCTCTAGACACAGGGAATCCTAGTTAGGGTCCAGGATCTATGTATGTGATCGTTGGACGTTATTATTATTCTATTTATATTTATCTGATGTAGCTAGTGAAATCACTGGGCAATTGAGACTTTATGATCTGATCTCGCAGTCGAGTAATCTTATTACCAGACTGTGCTGATGTCTCAGGATGATGTGCGCAGTGCAGTGTCGCTCGACACTTCATATTTTAGAGTTCCGAGTGACGCTGTTCTGTTATGGGCGGCCGTGTCGCCTAACATCAGGTGAACGACTAGCTCGTCACATCATTCATTTACATTAAAATAAAAACCATTAAAAAGGTTCAAATTGAACCGCATAAACGCATTTGTGCAACAACTTTCGTCATAGTGAAGTGACTGAACAAAGCCAAACGACATTAATAAAGGCGGGTCAGGAGGAATAAAAAAAATACACTTATCACAGATAATATAGAATCACAGATAAGATAAAGTATTATCAACAAAATAATGTTTCTGGAGGTGGCGAGTTCGATTCCCGTGAGAGGACAAGTATTTGTGCACAGAAAAAAAAAGCTCATGTTTTCCATGATCAATAAGGCTCGTGCCCCAGCAGTGGGAACGCATTGGGCTGAAGACGTGACTATAGCTAATGACAGCTTCTGTGGTGTAGTGGTTGAGCAGGTTGGCTCATAACTCAGGGGTGGTGGGTTCGATTCCCGACAGGAAAATTTGCGCAAAAAAAGCGCATTACTGGTTTTGTGTCTAGGTGTTGTGGGACCATGGGTAGGGACCCAGGAACTACGAGGACTATGTGACATTACAGTATGAGTTTGAAAAAAAGCAGTTCTCTTTCTCACTACTCAATAAATAATAATAGTAATAACGCCCAAAGATCACATGTGTCTAGGGAGACACAGGGAATCCTAGTTATGGTCCAGGATCTATGTATGTGATCTTTGGGCGTTATTGAAAATGAAAATGAAAAATGAAAAACACATTTATTTGGATATAGGCAAATACGTACATTACATTAGGTTAGAAAAACCTGGGTCCGCACACTAGGCTCAGAGCCCGTATTATGCGGTCCAGGCCTCTTTCGCCGGAAATAATATGGGAAATGCCTAAGCTAGGTTACAAATATTTATATAAATTACAAATAATTTTTAAATTAAAGATTAAGTTAAGATAAAAAATAAATACGCACTAATTTTTAGATTAATATTCGCATGCTAGAATACTAATCTAACCAAGATTTGCGAATGTGAGAAATGACGTGGTGGTGTGTGTGTGTGTGTGTGTGTGTGTGTGTATGTGTGTGTGTGTGTGTGTGGGCGTTATTACTATTATTATTTATTAAGTAGTGAGAAAGAGAACTGCTTTTTTTCAAACTCATACTGTAATGGGCTTGCTATATATTATTTGACAATAAGCACTTTGTAATTTTATATGCTTAGTAAAATAACTTAATTTTAAATACCTAATATAATTTTGACTTTTGAAAGTGCTAAAAATAGCCTGTTTACAATAAATCTTTTGACTTTAACTTTATTAATTTTAATTAAAAATCTCTGAAAATTTTATTAAAATTTTGTACTCACCTCCTAAAGCTGTGGCTGTGAGGTTATTGAGCATGGCCTCAAAAGGCCAACCCTGGCCACCCCCTATTTCGACATCCTTTCCCCCACTTTAGCACAAAACATATCAAATTCACCTCTTAACACAAAACTGTCCTTAAACTACCCTATGACTTGGTTACAGTATAGTTTACATGAAAAACGTTTTTATTGTCACATTCACAATCATGGAGCGCGGGTCATATTGGAAATTTAGAATTTAAATCGCTTTTCCTAGTTAGACGCTTGAAAAAATCACCGATACACCCACTTCACGTCAAAAAGGACGAAATTCCAGCGAATACCCGCTTTAATACAAAATAATTAGCGCTTTATTAAACCCAATTAGTTTTGATTACGACTCCGTTCAAACTTATTTACACACTTAATTTTTGTTATAAAATTAATATAACCCGTTTAGTATCAATTTGTATAAATTTGCAGTTTGATTGGTTCGCCCTTAAAATGATCGTTTAATGTGGAAACCGACCGACGACTGGTACAAAAACAGATAGCGCTGACATTGTTGCCGACTCGGCCGTCCTAAAGCTCTACCAGGAGACATATAACCATCCCTTTCCAACTCTTACTAAAACTTCTATCTCCTTTCTCTCTCACTACGCTTGCATCAGTAATGGATGCTTACATTTTGTTTACGTTCGATTTGAACAAACGAATAATCTATTATTTCATTCGTGCACGTATTATTGATACGGCCTTTCGTGTTCATACAATATTCATGTCTGCACAATTCAATACCCATCTCCTTTCAATTCTCACAACTAAACCAGCGCTGCACTCTCTCTGTCTTTGTCTCACAAAGGTTTCAAATATCGAACGCATTCGACTCTACGCACCGTTGACCAATCACAGCGCAGCGAAATCACTTTGAAAGCGCCCAGGGTTGGCACCCACGTCGCGATATTGAAATATTATTGCTATAGCCAGCGCAGGGCGTTCCGGTCTTTTGTAATGGAAAAAACAAATACAGGCTGTGTGTCCACGATATAAGTCGCTATAGCTTGGAGGTAAATAAGAGTACTCGAATGAGATCCGCTGGAAATATTTCAACTGGGTACGTTTGAAACGTCGGCGTTGAGTGCGATTTCTTGTAAAGACGCCTTAATTTTCGGACGCCGCCGGTGAATAAGGAATGCGGGCGGCCACTTGATAAAATACGAATGGGTTTCTTTTGTTTCCGTCGCCGTGTTTTGTTTTGGTATGGAAGCAGGAAATAATGGCTGGCTGGAATTGTGTAGAAGTAAAAAACGAGTGTGCTTTAGACCACACGACTGAAGTAAAACCTCTTTAGTTTTGTATCTATCGGCCAGTATAACTTTTTTTTGTTTTTTTTTTTTTAAGGTTTGGCTCCACACTTTTGTGTATTTAGCCAGTGTCAAGTTATTGATAATTTATCAAGCTATCGATATTTCACGCAAATATGTGTCAAGTCATAGTCGAAGTCATCAAGTCAAGTCATAGTCAAGTCAGTCTAGTTAAAGTCATACTCCTAGTAAAGTGGTGGCAACTTTACTTGAAGCTTCTATGGAGATTTGGAAACAACACGAAAAGAAAGGTTTCACCATCATTATACCACTTTCCCACACTCACGCCTGTAATCCAGCACTTAACGAATAGAAAACCACGAATTTTATGCATTAACACTGAAACATAACACAAGTTTTGGAAAATAATACAATACGGTGACGCGATCTTTTTCGTTTTCCCGCCAAAACTGATGAGCGTGCTTTAGACCACACGACTGAAGTAAAACCTCTTTAGTTTAGTATCTATCGGCCGGTATAACTTTTTTTTGTTTTGTTTAATGTTAATGTCGCCATCTTGGGAACTGTTAATTTCACAATTTCACTGTCAATTTTACTGTCAATTTTTTAAAAGTTTTATATTAGTTTTAAATTATATAATAATTATATAATATAACAGAAGTACGCAGAAATTCATCACCACCGACTTCACCATCATGTGAACGTTGAAGCAATCCAGCTGCTCGATCACATGGATATAGTTAGAAGATTGAAAAGAACAAAACCATTCGAGTTAGTGTAGTGTGTATTTAGTGCTATAACGTAATGTAGTGCAGTGCAAGTAAGTGCTACCTACCTAAAAAGAACACAAGGACCATGTGTCTTCACCTTAATAGAGACAATAAGAAAAGTGTTATTGGACACATTCTTAGATAATTAGGTGTTTAGGAGATTAGGTTAAATGTAAATTACTTATTAGCCACATGGATGGCTAGATTGTAATATTAGTAGAGTGCTCAAAAAAAAGGTATTCTAGAAAAAAAAAAATAGTTTTAAATTAATATATTCCCGACTGTTACTCACGAATAGTATGTCGATTTCTCGACCAGGTTTCGAGCATATCCGATGCTCTTCCTCAGGAGGAGAGTTTTATATTAGTTTTGTTGTTTAGAAACTTATAATTCGTTCTTGAATAAATTTATTATTTACAGCTGGTATTTGTAGATATAAATTAAAGTAAAATGGGAATAAGTACCGGACAACCTGCACCATCTAACTGACAAAACCGCTCAGCTTGGCGATCACGTAACCCGATTACATCCAATAGAAACACAATTTGTTTCGACAGTTTGAATACGCAGTTTATGTGCATAGTTAGTTTAGAAATTTCTCCTGTTGCAATGCAATAAATGTTTCGTGATCACTCCCCAGGTCTGAACCAATGATTTTTCCAGTTATATGCGGATTTTTCACTCGCTCTTACATTTAAATAGCGAAAAAAAAACATCGTAAAAATATGCATGAAGAATCACCAAATTCGAGAACATTTGTGCCATCCAACCCGCACTTGGCCAGGGTGAATTATCACCTATTATTATACAACCTCTAAATGTGAAAGAAGGCTCGTGTCCAGTGGGAACGCTGAGACGATACACACGTGACTATAGCTAATGACAGCCTCTGTGGTGTAGTGGTTGAGCAGGTTGGCTTATAACTCGGAGGTGGTGGGTTCGATTCCCGTAACATGACAAAAATATAAGCAAAAGAGCGCAATTACTTGTTCTGTATCTGGGTGTTGTGGGACCATGTTCCTCGTAGTTCCAGGGTACAGGAAATCCTAGTTAGGGTCCAGGATCTATGTATGTGATCGTTGGGTGTTATTATTATTATAGCGAACTAAATATATAAATGTTTTACATAACATATAAATATAATCTATGTAGGTACATATAAAACTCAAAGTCCTGACTGGCTGACTTATATATCAAAGCACAGCATATACCGCTGGTACTAGAGATTTATAATTTGGAGGGTGTGTTGCTTGTTGGTGGAATTATATATGAAAATTTTTACTTATAGGCCACGCGGGTGATGCCGTGGGCATAAGCTAGTAATAAATAAATCTAAATATATATAACTCAGAGGTGACTGACTGACATAGTGATCTATAAACGCACAGCCCAAACCACTGGACGGATCGGGCTGAAATTTGGCATGCAGGTAGATATTATGACGTAGGCATCCGCTAAGAAATGATTTTATGAAATTCCACCCTTAATAGGGTGAAATGGATGGTTGAATTATTTTCCCATAGGCCACGCCGCGGGTGAAGCTGCGGGCAGAAGCTCGTAATAAATAAGATAATAATAACTATGTGAAGTGTATAAAAAAATTCATAACGCTTGCAATATCAAGAGACGCCGCGCGCTCGGCACATTCTTCGCATTTCCGACGCATCATATTTGAAAACAATATAGGCTGTTCTAATAATTCGTGTGACTCGATTCTTTGTGATTATATGTAAACCTATGGGTCCAAAAAATGATTTTATATCCCATCAATATTGCACTACTGCATTAAGCGTTCCACAATACACCGGGGTTACCTGGAAGATAATACTCTATAGCGTGAACTTCGCCTTAAAATAAATATACTACATACATACATAGACTGTGTGATTCTATGTAGTTGGTTGTTTGTTCATTTTTTATTTGATTAGGTTTTCGCTGTTTCTTTAATCCTATGCAGCAATTGTTAATCAAGTTACATTTGCCAGTTTTCTCAATAGATGTTTTAACATTAAATTTGTATAAAAATTAAATAATAATAGTATGTGTGGACATTTCACACAGCGCCAAACTAAGCTAAGCTTGTACTGGGAACCAGATAACTGATACAATACTCAGATACTTTTTATTTGTAAATACATACATAGAATACAATATAACACCCAGACACAGAACAAACACCTAGGTTCAAAAACCCTACAATATTCAACTAACAGCCAAATATATCTGTTTTTTTGTATTTCTACTTAGTACCATTTTCTGTTTTTTTTTACTGTCAGCCATTTTGTAAAGAAAAACTGGGTCTATTCGCGTACAAAAATTATCAAAACATAATTTAGACTAACCTCGACGTTTACACCAAGTTACATAGATCCGTTATATCTTTACAATATGAGTTCAGGTCGCGAACGATTAAAATGTGTATGTGTTTTTTTGTTATGATGTGACGTGCTAGTCGTTCACCTGATATTAAGCGACACGGTCGCCCATAACAGAATAGTGTCACTCGGAACTCTAAAATATAAAGTTTCGCGCGACACTGAACTGCGCACATCATACTGAGACATCAGAACAGTCTAGTAATAAGATTACTCGACTGTGAAATCAGATCATAAAGTCTCAATTGCCCAGTAATTTCACTAGCTCCAGTGCCTTTCAAACTGAAACACAGTAATGCTTGCACACTACTGCTTGGCGGCAGAATAAATGGCATAGCGGTGGTACCTACCTAGACGAACTTTGCAGAAAAGTCCTACCACCTGTGTGTGTTAGCCATTTGAGTGACGTGTGTGTTTAGTTTCAGTAACACAAATCCTGAAACTCCGAACACCCTGTAGGACAATAATGTGCGCTTCAGGCCCACTTCACTCCCCTTGCTTCGAGGAGAGTGGGGAGGTAGCGGCTCAGACAGGAATGTAATTTAAAATCTACCTGCGCCTGTCCATGGAATTGTGTTGTCGAATGCTTTGTTCCCCTTTGTTGGTAATTTCAAAATGCTACAGTTAAGTCGCTTCACCACTTGGGTAGTACTACTCAGGCCAACTCTAGTAATACCTCAGGCCAACTCTTTAAAAATCTAAGAAATAATTTAAAAATGCTGCCACTTATTTTGCACAACCAATAAGCATTGCAATTCAACGGGGCAATGCTGCCAGCATGTTGGGTATATACGCTACCTACTGGTAGTGGGCCGGAGCATTTGGACTGTCTATAGGTCATCGCGTATATACGCGATACATATATATACAGACAGTATATAGTCTAAATGTTTTTTTTTTTGTTGTAGTAGTAGTAGTAGTAGGTATTTTTTAGTATTAGTTATTAAATCATTGTAGTATTTAATAATCTTAATCTTTAATAAAAGATTAATAATAATAACGTCCCACGATCACATACATAGATTCTGGACCCTAACTAGGATTCCCTGTGTCCAGGGACCCAGGAACTACAAGGACCATGGTTCCACAACACCCAGACTCAGAAATATTTGCGATTTTTGTTCTGTTCACAAATACTTATCTTGTCACGGGAATTGCACCCGCCGCCTATGAGTTATGAGCCGACCTGCTCAACCACCACGCCACAGAGGCTGTCAATATCGGCAATTTCAATGTTAATAGCGGTCTTTGAAGATCGCCATTTTTAATAAAAAGATGGCGATCTTTAAAGACATGGTGAAGAAACATTTCCTATCGGAACAATCTTCATAGTTTTACCTAGAATTTGTCAGTGATCTATAATTTTAATTATATCAATATAACATTTGACAGCCTAAAAAGTAAAGTGATAAAGGTATTTATTTATTTGCTCATCCCACGGGAAAATTTCACTAATCCGGGATAAAATGTAGAATATGTTAATCCAGTGTATAAGCTATCTTGGTTTCGAATTTCATCTATAAAAAAATTAAACTGTTGAACGCTCAAACGGCTGAATGGATTTTCATCTAAATAAAAATCCATTCAGCCGTTTGAGCGTGAAGGAGTAACAAACATACACACATACACACAAACAAACATTCGCCTTTATAATATTTGACGGCGGCTACGTCCAGTTATAAACTCTATGCATAGCGATCGAGCACAGTAATTTACCCTGTGGCGGCATTAAATGTATTACAGTGGCAGCACCGGCAACTGTCATGGCGTCCCTACCTGTCTGGCTATATAAAGGGATCGATTGGTGTGCTACTGATCATTCTTGTTCCAGACACGGCGCGGTGCGGACATGCTGAAAGGCCTATAGTTATATAGGTTGCAACCTACCCACAACCCGTTCCTGCCCACATATTAGTGTGATATAGACGTGTATTCACATCAAAGAAACTCACTAAACACGATCCGACACGACTTGACGCCGACACGCGCCACGTCAACTCGATTCCTCATCTTAACATCGCAATACGATCGTATTCTGATAGATTAAATATTAATAATAATAATAATTACCTATTATTATTATTATTATTCTGATAGACAAAGTAAAAGTCAAATAATTTTATTTTTATGTTTTGGCTCCACACTTTTGTGTAATAGATAATTTATCAAGTTAATTATATTTCACGCAAATATGTGTCAAGTCATAGTCGAAGTCATCAAGTCAAGTCATAGTCTAATCAAAGTCATACTCCTAATAAAGTGATGGCAACTTTACTTGAAGCTTCTATGGAGTTTTGGAAACAACACGAAAAGAAACGTTTCACTATCATTATACCATTTTCTCACACTCGCGCCTGTAATCCAGCACTTAACGAATAGAATGCCAATTGTATGCACTAACACTGAAAATAACACAAGTTTTGGAAAATAATACAATGCGGTGACGCAATCTTTTTCGCGTTCCCGCCAAAACCCCCATAAAATGTATTTCAAATATATCTATTACTAGGGATTATTACTTATCTGTATTATTTATTTTACTAGGGGGTAGAAATTTTCTGCAAAGTTCGTCTAGGTGAGTACCACCGCTTTGCCAGTTATTTCTGCCGCCAAGCAGTAATGTGCAAGCTACTGTGTTCCGGTTTGAAGGGCAATGTAGCTATTGCTATCTACTTTCACTAAATTACTGGGCAAATGAGACTATGATCTGATTTCACAGTCGAGTAATCTTATTACCAGACTGTGCTGATGTCTCAGAATGATGTCCACAATGCAGTGTTACGTGAAACTTTATATTTTGGAGTTCCGTGTGACACTGTTCTGTTATGAACGGCCGTGTCGCTTAACATCAGGTGAATGACTAGCTCGTCACATCAATCAGTACCATAAAATAGGTTATTTGTCCCACCGACTTTCTCTACCAAGCTCTACCATCCTACCCTAGACAATTTGTGATAGAAAATACGATCCAGGATCCAAAAAGTCGCAATATTAAAAGTCGAAGAGTTAATTTTTTTCGATCACTGATTTTGACTTGGCTTACTGCCATCTTGAAGTATTTATTTTCTAAATACTACAATGATTTAATAACTAATACTAAGCACTACCTACTACTACTACTACAAAAAAAAACATTTGGACTTTTGAAAAATTGATTTCGAAAAATTAACAACAATCATAACTTTCCGACACGAATTGTCAATGTCACGTATGGTTGCCACATCAATGAAAGTCAAATCGAAGTTTTTTTTTCCACAGCAAATTGCCTTTATTTTCTAAATACTACAATGATATAATAACTAATACTAAAAACTACCTACTACTACTACTACAAAAAAAAAACATTTGGACTATATACTGGCCGCGATGACCTATAGACAGTCCAAATGCTCCAGCCCACTACCAGTAGGTAGCGTACCCAACATGCTGGCTGCATTGCCCCGTTGAGTACGTGCCAGCATTTTGGTCACGCGTAGCGTCGACCAGACGCTCTGATAAACTTTTGAAAACGCGATGAGCTCCCGGCCCCCAAGGACCCAGGGTCTCAACACCAAACCGCTCAAATATGTAACCGCTACCGAGATTACTATATTTGCGCCGTTTTAGCTGCTCAGCCGAATTAGCCGCGGCGCCCTAACGTGTGTCTCGGTAAGATGTGACGGCGCCATTGTGTCGACGCAACTAGCGTCCCACACTAAGGGCCGTCCCATCTTCCAGAGAACCAGAGTCATACCATCTTAAATCCCGAACATCTCTCAAACCTAAAAATATAAACACAACAATTCACACCTTTAAAATCTACAAATAAACAATAAAACACAAAAACACCATTAATACAAAGCAGAGGCGCTAAGCGATGATTTTTAATAAAAAATACACCCTTGCTTTAATATCTGATATGCCTAAGGGTGTCTCTTTAATTCGAAACCAAAACAACCTAAGCACCAACATCATCTTTTCCGAAATATACTGTAAACGTTTGGTCATAAAACTGAAATTTAATCAGCTTGTTCATCATATTTGAATTCAAAGTTTTAGAAAAAAGCCAAGCCAATGCCTTTCTTAATGCAGAAAGTTTAAGGTTTAAATAAATTTAGCAATTCTTTTTAGTTAAGGCGATTGTAAAGGCATAGAGTAAAACCACGCAGTTTATTATAAGTTAATACGCACCAGCCTTGATACAGTGTAGCTTATCGTGTAACTCACGACAAAATTCTGGATACATGCTAATTTTTAATTTAATAAAATAAAATATGAGGCGGATTAAAATACTTATTTGTAGGTTTTTTTATGATATGTATATTATGTATGACGGCGGCAACACCGAGTAGTAAACTCTATGCGCAGCGAGTAGTACCGTCATTTACCCTGTCGTAGCATTTAAATTGATTACAGTGGCAACACCGGTAGCTGTCATCGCTCCCCCACCCATCTGGCTATAAAAACGGAGCGCTCGGTGTACTAGAGATCATTCTAGCTCCGGACATGGCCCGGTGCGCATGCTGAAGGCCCCACATATATAACACCACATTACAGGAACAATTTACAAGCACAAGCTTAAAAATTAAGTGTTACAATGGGCGGTCTTATCGCTTCAAGCGATCTTCCAGACAACCCAATGAAGTTTAAATTTAAAAAAAACAAGATTTTTATTTTTCTGTTTGCCCTTTTTTTGCAATGCACTGTACAATATACAATGCAAGGGACCCCTACTTCACTGTTTCCATTGTAATAAACTTACACGGTTTTTAACTTCGCCATCTCTAGCCATAGGTCTGCGGGGAATATCGTAATACATATTCTATCGTCGTATATTCATCAAATATCGGATACTCATTTAGTTAGCCCATAGTAACTGGGCTGGACCAGCACTTATTTTTTGTAACATATTCATTATCTCAACTGTAATGAATTATATACATTTTAAAAGACAGTAGAAAGAAGAACAAAATACATCACTGTAAAGTTTCTTGTAGCTTCTTCTTTACAGTTGTAATCGAAGCTTCGGATCAAAGTTTTCAATTCTGCATTGTGCCGGATTGCTTGCACCAGTAGTGAGAAAGAGAACTGCTTTTTTTTCAAACTCGTATATTGTAATGGGCTTGCTATATTATTTGACAATAAGCACTTTGTAATTTTATATGCTTAGTGAAATAACTTAATTTTAAGTACCTAGTATAATTTTGACTTGTAAAAGTGCTAAAATTAGCCTATTTGCAATAAATCTTTTGACTTTGACTTTGACACTACCGCGTAACCGTTCTGGGAATCGGCTTGGCCTGCCATCCCGCACGCACCAATTAACAAGTCCACGAGTGCGAGCAAGAGAGAACACGATTACGATCTCCACCAGACTTACGCGGTAAGGCCCCTGGCCCGATAGCTCAGTTGGTAGTAACCCTTTCGAATAGGCTATTTGACTACTATATTTTTATAACATACATAAATAATATACCTCAAAAAATAGATAACTGTGAAAACAAAACTTGAATATCTCAAAAAATCACTAAGTTACAGGCATTTTAAAATACAGAAATAGATAGAGACAACTCAAACACGCAGTGACGTCAGTTACCAGTCCTCACAGTAACTCATTACTAAGCTGTGGTAGCTCTACATACAATCTTTTTGGCATGTGACGTCACAAGCCATGCCTTCATAGTAGCTGTGAGGAAGCTCAACACGATCTCTGTTTTGCGAGAAAGGGACAGGCGATGAAACTTTAAAAGCGTACTACACCGTGATTAATTTACCGATTTTACTTATTTTTACAATGATTACATTCATTTTTAGCCTACTTTATGAAAATAATATTTACTTGTTCATTTTTAATAGTAGTTGTTCGCGCCTCCTTGCACCATGAAGTAAAACCTTTTTTACGGACAACACATGTGAAAAAACAATAGACTATAAAAAAAAACATATAGAAAATAACAAGAAGAATATAATATGTAAAAATTTATCTAAAAACCAAAATAAAAGCATTATATTATTTCAAAACTATAATTATTTGTTCCTGCGGGAACAAAATTGGCGACCGTGACAGGACCTGTAGTCTATTTTTCAGGTCACTTCTATAAGGTCAACGCTACGGCTACGTGCACTCCATGAAAACGAAGATGTTCCCGTGAAAACCTAATTACCTAAGGAACTCTACATCAATCGTGGCTATTGTGGACACCGTGCGACTACAAGACCCTTCATCCTATTTCGAGAACGCTGAAGAAAACAACAAGGAGCTTCATCAAATACAACACAAGTGCAGTCAAGACTACACAACGATTGCGCTACGGATACACCGAATGTATCGCTTGTCTGCCTTTCTAATTGTGAGCCCGTTCCTTTTCTTACCTAGTTTCTCCTTCCATTTAGGAATTTACAAACTCCAATCCTCATAAAACAGATGTGTTGTTGCCTTTTAGCAGTGTTGTTGTCTATCTATCCCGTAGCATCACACCGTACTTATTTAACAAGCATCGACAATCCTATTGCCTAAACCTAAAACAAGCCCAAGTTAGCTACCATAGCCTAACCTATAACCTATATGCCTAACTAACCTAGCTACCTTCTAATAATTCTCATCAAGTTAAACAAATCTCATTGTTCATCATTACATGAAAAACTAATTGAACCTACTAAGTGACTTCAAACAATTAATATTGTTTCAAAACCAACTTACCAACGATTTGGTTTACCTAAGCTGTTTTCTCACCTCGTAAATATCCTTTCCAGTCCTTGACACTGCAAATCCTTCATCGCTCATCACCGACCACTACAGTTGCTGTTTGCATTGCTGGCTGCGGAGCACATCGAGCCGAGTAGCAGAGCTTCCAGACAAACCGACCAACGAGCGACCAAAGCGAGAAGCGTATCGTTATCTTTACTCACTTACGTAGTATTTGATTCGTTTTACCGCAAGCCTCATAATGTCGATTGAAAGTCTTAGTCTAAAAGAGCTAACTTTAAAACGCAGTTCCATTAAAGGACGTATTACAAGATTTACAAATAACTTAAATGACTTAGATAAATTAGAAACCTTTTCTCAAATCGAGACCACTACACTTGCGATGAAACTATCGAAATTCGAAGCGCTTTTCATAGAGTTTGATCAGTTGCAAAATCAGATTGAAATTCTTGATTTTGACAATCTAGATCAGCATCTCGGTACTAGAGAACTAATTGAACAAGATTTCTACCATTGCATAGCGTTCGCCAAGGGTATTTTAGACAAGAACTCGGAGCCTATGCAAACTCCATACAATTCACCTGCACATTCTTGCTGTCACAGTAACAATAATGACAATGTTGTCGGATTTAGACTTCCTGAAATAAAGATTCCGAATTTTGATGGGTCGTACTACCGATGGCTAGAGTTCAAAGAAATTTTCACCTCACTAGTTCACAACAATGACAAAATTAAAAACGTTCATAAATTTCATTACTTGAGCTCCTACTTGCAAGGCGAGGCCGCTCGAGTCATATCGAACCTAGAGATATCTGATCGTAATTACGAAGAAGCGTGGAAAATCTTGTGTCAACGATATGACAATAAACGCCAACTAATAAACAATCACTTGAAGTCGTTGTTTAATATCGAATCCGTACGTGAGACCGACAAGTCTCTTAGATTCATCATCGATCACGTCACAAAAAATCTTAGGGCGCTAAATAGCCTAGGATTGCCTACTGACCGATGGGATGTTCTCATAATTCATATTGTCGCGGGAAAGCTAGACAACACAACCTACTTTAAATGGGAAGAACGTAGAAATAGCTTACCTGAAATACCTACCTTAGATCATTTCTTCAACTTCCTCAAGAACCGCGCAGATGTACTAGAGACCTCATTTCATCGTTCCAAACAGGAAAAACCTGAAAAACCTAAATATAGCCCTAATTCTAATCAAAACAGGCAAACTAATGCGTTATTATCTACTTCGTCAAAGGAGAATTATACTTCTTCTCATTCCAGCTCTTCTCTTCATTGCGCTGCATGTAAGGGCAATCATCACCTCCATCAATGCGTCATATTCAAAGAAAAATCTGTGGACGAGAGAAATCAAGTAGTCAATTCTCATAACTTGTGTCACAACTGCTTGAGAGGTGGTCACAAGTCACAACAATGCAAACTTCTAGGTTCTTGTCGCATCTGTAAAAAGCGACATAATTCATTGCTACATAAGTCACACGAACCTGAAACCAATGATCACCACGAGTCAATCTCGATGTCTGTCATGTCTTCTCCTGAAGTCTTACTATGCACAGCCAAAGTTCAGGTAACCAACCCTATAACTAAAGAAACCGCTACAGTGCGTGCTCTTCTAGACAGCGGGAGTCAATCCACTTTCATAACTGAAGCTGTAAGGCAAAAGTTAAGCCTATCTCCCCTGCCGTCTAATACCGAAATAGTCGGTATCGGTAATACACCGCTAAAAATGAATACTAAACGTTGTTCTATACAAATTCAATCCAATGACAACTCATTCAACGTTATAATGTCTTGTCTTATCTTGCCCACTATTTCCGGTAAGATGCCTAAAGCTGCATTTGACATAAAGCACCTAAACTTAAACAAGTTCGAGTTAGCGGACCCTAATTTTAATGAACCTTCTCCCATTGATATGCTCATTGGAGCAGACCTCTTTTGGGACTTAATAGGTTCAGAACAACATTCCCTAGGAACCAACAATCCTATTTTAAGAAGTTCTAAGCTTGGATGGCTTATTTCTGGTCCCATAATTAACCCAAAGTCGACTACTAATGGCTCTAAAAAAGTGATGTGCAATTTCCTGCTAAATAAGGAAACTCAATCTAACCTACACGATGAGTTATCATAATTCTGGAAACTTGATAATTTTCCCCAAATAAAACCTCATACTAAAGAAGAAAAACTTTGTGAGCAACATTTCTTAGATCCTACTCGGACTACTGACAGTCATTTCTGCGTAGCGCTACCTCTCTGTGATGACCCTAAAATGTTAGGAGAGCCTTATGGCGTAACTATAAAACGTCTTCCGAGTTTAGAAACTTGCAGTCGACTTACCTGTGATGAAAGCACATTCCGCTTTCGTCGGGGAGGCTGCACTTACGAGCAATGATAAATTAATTAAATTTTTATTTTACTTACGACTATTCCAAGCTGATATTTATGGAAAACATAATAGTTAGAATATTGCGATTAAATTATTACATTGACAATCAATTTATAAAATGTTAGGCCTTCTATCCATAAAATAAGGTGAAAAACCGTAACCCTAAACCTAATGAAATATCGCAGAATTACTCATTTTAGAGAGAGTAGAGACTTTCCTTTTCATACCAAATGGCACCTATTTTGCCGGCCCTTTCTTAAAAACAAATCAATAAGGGCGCGGATGTAAAATAACTAAATGTTACTTATGCATATTTATATGTTTTCGCTATAAATGTATCCATTTGGAAGCGGTTAGCGACTTATCAAAAGAAGCTTTTTTGCTGACTCTAAAACGATTTATCGCTCGCCGGGGTATTCCAAAAATAATTTACTGTGACAATGGTAGAAATTTTGTTGCAGCCTCAAAAGATATAAAAAACTTTCTAAATGCCAACAAGAATGTCATAACTGATTTTGCAGCTGTACAGGGCATTGAATTTCGCTTCTCTCCAGCGTACGCTCCTCACTTTGATGGACTCTGGGAGGCCGGAGTAAAGTCTGCAAAATTCCATATGGTTAGGATTCTAAAAAACACACATCTTACCTTTGAGGAACTGTCTTCACTATTTGCCCAAATCGAAGCTATCTTGAACAGTCGTCCTGTTTGCCCTATCAGCTCTTCACCTAATGACTTTACTCCCCTTACTCCGGGACACTTTTTGATAGGTAGACCACTGACCTCATCATGTTTACTTGATGCTAATTCGAATCGTCTCGACCGCTACAAGCGTCTAGAACTTGCAAGGCAGCACTTCTGGAAACGATGGACTACCGAATATATTGCCGAACTACAACAACGAACAAAATGGCGTACCCAGTCAACGCCGCTTAAACTACACGACTTGGTTCTTATAAAAGAAGACGCGACACCACCACTATGCTGGCGTCTTGGAAGAATATCTAAAATTTTCCCTGGATCCGATGGCCTTTCCCGTGTTGCTGATGTCACTACTGCTCAAGGAATTGTCCGCAGAGCAATCAACCGACTATGCCAGCTTTCCAGCGGAGAAGACTTTTGAAAGGCCTGCAGCCTTTCAACGCCCGGGAGGATGTTCGCGCCTCCTTGCACCATGAAGTAAAACCTTTTTTACGGACAACACATGTAAAAAAAACAATAGACTATAAAAAAAAACATATAGAAAATAACAAGAAGAATATAATATGTAAAAATTTATCTAAAAACCAAAATAAAAGCATTATATTATTTCAAAACTATAATTATTTGTTCCTGCGGGAACAGTAGTCAAATAGCCTATTGTGAGTTATGGGTTCTATTACCACTCAGGACCAACATTTGTGTGATGAACATCGATGTTTGTTCTGTGTTTGGGTGTTATATTGTATTCTTATGTATGTATTTACAAACAAAAAGCATCTAAGTATTGTATCAAAGTCAAAAAATTTCAAATATTTTAGCACTTTTACAATTCAAAATTATATTAGCTACTTAAAATTAGATTATTTTACTAAGAACATAAAATTACAAAGTGCTTATTGCCAAATAATATATAGCAAGCCCATTACAATATATGGGTTTAAAAAAAAAAACAAGATCTCTTTCCCACTACTGGAGCAAGCAATGCACAATGCAGAACAGAAATCTCCGATCCGAAGCTTCGATTACAACTGTAAAGAAGAAGCTACAAGAAACTTTACGGTGATGTATTTTTTTTCTACTGTCTTTTACAATGTATTTTTTTTTAAGATTTGTCTCCACACTTTTGTGTATTTAGCCAGTGTCAAGTAATCAATAAGTTATCAAGTTATCGATATTTCACGCAAATATGTGTCAAGTCACAGTCGAAGTTATCAAGTCAAGTCATAGTCAAGTCAGTCTAGTCAAAGTCATACTCCTAGTAAAGTGGTGGCAACTTTACTTGAAGCTTCTATGGAGTTTTGGAAACAACACGAAAAGAAACGTTTCACCATCATTATACCATTTTCCCACACTCACGCCTTTATCCAGCACTTAACGAATAAAATGCCACCAATTTTATGCACTAACACTGAAAATAAAACAAGTTTTGGAAAATAATAGAATGTGGTGACGCAATCTTTTTCGCTTTCCCGCCAAAACTCCAATGTATATTTATAATTTATCACAGTTAAGATAGTGAATATATTACAAAAGCAACCACCACGTCACACCGATGCAAGAAGAATACTGAGATGATCTCAATAAACAATATCAGTTATCTGGGTCCCATAGTACATGCTTTGCTTAGTTTGGGGCTAGATGGCGCTGTGTAAAATGTCCACAGATATTTATCATTATTATTATATTGGAACTAGTTGCGCCCCGCGGTTTCACCCGCGGATAAAAAGTATTTTAATTATTTACTCATCTCAAGGTGAAATTTCACTTTTCCGGGATAAAATGCAGCCTATATGTTAATCTAGCGTTTAAGCTATCTTGGTACCGAGTTTCAGTCAAATCCATTCAGCCGTTTGAGCGTGAAAGAGTAACAAACATACACACATACACACAAACACACATACATTTTAACTTTCGCCTTTATAATATTAGTGTGATGAACTCTTAATAGACGAGAGAGAGAGAGAGAGAGAGAGAGAGAGACAGAGAAAAAGAGAGCAGAAGAGTGTGGTATTCTCACATACTACAACACACACCCTGGTTCACCCGGTCCCGTCCGCAGGCTACCCGGGCACGACATGAGGGCGGCACGGCTACAAATCGTAACCTCTGCCAACTCGCAATTTTTCCCTAAACCCAGCTATAAGCTCCCACAGGACAGTAAACAATAGAGATGGGATATAACCGTCACCGGAGAAACATGCTTTATTTACGGATAGATTTCTCTGTGAGATGCAATTGAAAACTTTAAATACAACGGTACATTGTATAATAATATAATAACGAGCAATGATCACATATATAGTTCCTGGACCCTAACTAGGATTTTTTATATCTAGGGAACTGCGAAGGCCATGCTAAAAATATGGCAAAAAAATAAAGTGCTTTTTTTATATGCAAAAACGTGATTTATTATTTTATTTATTATTTCTTTTTTTTTCTATTCTAACTTTTTTTTTTTATTTTTTTTATTACAAATACTTGTATTGTCCCGCGAACCTTCATCTTATTATCATCGCGAACTTATCATATTTTATTCTAGTTCTCTAATAGGCGTATAAAAACTGTATCTCCGGCGAAAGAGTCCTGATTCCCACAGCACGGGTTTCAAGCCTGGTGTGGGAGCCAGGTCTTCCAATCTCCACCATTATGTAATTTTGCCTTTTGTCAAATTTTTTTTTAAATATTTTTTCATTTTTCAACCAACCCGCCACCTCCAGATTATGAAATGATCTGCTCAACCACTACACCATTAATCTATTTTTAATAATTTTATTGTGTTATACTCTCATCGCTCCTCCAATACCGTATATTTGTTGAAAGCGTATATTTCTTCTCATATCATACATACCGGTACAAAGAAACCGCTTTTTAGTAATTTTTTATCAATCTCCTTCTCTACATCTGTCTACATAAGGGCTAATTTCATATCAACCGTACAAGAAAATTACGGACGTTTACCCCATCCCTACAGAAAACGCTCGGCGGAATACAAACTGCGCATAACTAGCACCGAACAAACATATTTCAAACTGTATTAAAGCCTGATTTATAAAACGGCTTTATTCCCCGAGAAATGGGGAAAAATTCGCGATGGCAACACCCATGTTTTTTATGATCGGCCAAAATGGAGGATTAGGCTGGTCAAGTTTATTTTGGACTACGTTTATGATGGGATTACTGCGTACGGAGAGTTTTTAAAAACTGGGCCGATCGTCGTTTTGTTTGGAGGCTCATCCTTTAACGTATAGTTTTTTGTTTTTTTTTTTAGTTTGGCTCCACACTTTTGTAGCCAGTGTCACGTAATTGATAATTTTTCAAGTTAATAAATATATATATGTGTCAAGTCAAGTCACAGTCCGAGTCATCAAGTCAAGTCATAATCAAAAAATAATCATCAAAATCGGTTTTGACATTTAAAAAATACAATCGAACTTCCTCTTTTTTGAATTCGGTGGAAAAGAAAAAACAATTACAAGGTAAGTTCAAAGGGTACATAAAGGTTAGTACACACGATCCTCACTCGGCGCGTGCCGATGACGTGTGGACAGGTGATGCACGCTCCGTCAAAACGCAGGGGTGATCCGGCGTGATGCATTTGGTACCAATAGTATTTAAAATATATTTTTTTACTCGAAATCTCTACCACTACCCCTGCCTTTGCCTCTGCATCTGTCTACTTCTGCCTCTGCCTCTGCCTCTTTCTCTATCTCTGCTACTGCCTCTGCATCTGCCTCTGCCTCTGCTTCTGCCTCTGCCTCTGCCTCTGCCTCTGCCTCTGCCTCTGCCTCTGCCTCTGCCTCTGCCTCTGCCTCTTTCTCTATCTCTGCTACTGCCTCTGCATCTGCCTCTGCCTCTGCCTCTGCCTCTGCCTCTGCCTCTTTCTCTATCTCTGCTACTGCCTCTGCATCTGCCTCTACCTCTACAATTAGGTATTTAACTCCACGTCCGCAAATTTAAAGTCACATAGCTCTTAAGGCAAGTTAGCTGACCACATCACTCGCAAGTTCTTGAGTGGCAACCACTGCCCAGGAGATTCAGCGTAGACCTCCCATTAGGTAGTCTGACTGGTCTAACCTGCGGGAACCCGTTTTTTTTTCTATCTGCATTACCACAGACACCATGCTTTTTGTTAAATTATTTTATATTTATAACTTTAGCTTATTATTAACATGAACATGTATATATCGGCAGAAACGGTTTGTGGGTAGATAGGTTGCAACCTATATAACTATAGGCCTTCAGCATGTCCACACCGCGCCGTGTCTGGAACAAGAATGATTCGTAGCACACCAATCGATCCCTTTATATAGCCAGACAGGTAGGTGCACCATGACAGTTGCCGGTGCTGCCACTGTAATACATTTAATGCCACCACAGGGTAAATTACGGTGCTCGATCGCTGTGCATAGAGTTTATACTGGACGTAGCCGCCGTCACGGCCATACTGACGTGCGTACGTCCTCGTACGCTTAGCTTCACTTTGTACCTGGTGAGGGACATAAGTATCAGTGTAATTGCTCGTTCATCCTGGCAATTAAATTGTGTTAAACTTGAAGTCAAGTCAAAAGATTACTTTTCAATTTGATTAGTTAAAAGCATTTAACCTGCCAGTCATCGTCAGGGTTAACCCTGGTCTCCTCTCCACAAAGGCCATTTACAAAGAGTTGTAATTGAAGGGTTAACCCTACAGGACCATCAGTATCCATTCATTTACAAAAAGTGGACTGGATGGTGCTAGACCGGATAGATATCCCTTTAGCAACCAAAAATCAACAAACTAATACCTTATCCCTTCATTTATAAAAATGGACCGGATAGTGCTAGACCGGATAGATATCCCTTTAGCTACCAAAAATCATCATTTACCTTATCCCTTCATTTATAAAAACTGGACCGGATAGTGCTAGACCGGATAGATATCCCTTTAGCAACCAAAAATCATCTTTTCAACTAATACCAATTAGTGCTAGACCGGATAGATTATCCCTTTAGCATTCAGACACACGTTTTTTTGTCATCATTCTCTTTTCTTTCTTTTTTTCACTTTTTTTTTCTCTTTTTCTTACCCTTTTTTTCTCTTTTTTTTTTCTCTCACGAATCATTACTTTTTTTACCATAACTTTAATTCTCTTTTTTTTTTCACTGGTCCGGGTTAACCCTGCAACTAAATTTCATATTAGTATCACCCGCCGTCACGTCATCATTCACATCACGTCACGTTTCGCGTTGCTTGAAGCACTGATGTAGAAATGGGCAATCCCACTTCTGATGTAGACAGAAGGGCTGTGTTGTGGGTAGGTTGCAACCTATATAACTATAGGCCTTCAGCATGTCCACACCGCGCCGTGTCTGGAACAAGAATGATTCGTAGCACACCAATCGATCCCTTTATATAGCCAGACAGGTAGGGGCACCATGACAGTTGCCGGTGCTGCCACTGTAATACATTTAATGCCACCACAGGGTAAATTACGGTGCTCGATCGCTGTGCATAGAGTTTATACTGGACGTAGCCGCCGTCATATACGATACCGGAAGGACAATACAACCAATAACAAAAACATAAGTACTTATTTCTAATTGTGCATACACCACGAGCAAACCAGCTTCCGCAAGCAGCACCCGTTCACGAGCTTGACGCATGTTCCAGCCATCGCCCTCCTCGACCATGTTTGAGGGAAGAGGACGACCCGACACACGACGCCGCCGCAAGAAGAAGCTTTTTAGTGAGCATGAGTGCTCCGGATGTACACACAATTTACAATCTAGTTAAAATACCCTTATTACTATTTTATTCATACGAGCGGGATAATTGACAGGCTCCTTTGAGCTCATCAATGATACCGCGCGGGAAGCCGTTAAATAAAAAAAGCATGTTCAAAGGGCGTTCTATGAGAGAGGACTACGATCAGCAGTCTTCAAGATGATAGTGATCAAGTTCAAACATTTTTGATCTCTGAACCTTCATATTATAACTAGCGCCGCCCGCTCCGGCTTCGCACGGGTATAAAATAGGCGATGTCATTCACCGAAAAATTGATTAAAATTGATCCAGTAGTTTTGATTTATTAATTACTGCCCGTGGCCCGCACGCGTTAAATTTAGAGTAAAACAATCCTTCTTTCTCTAAACCATGAAGATTTCCTGCTATCTTTGGAATATCTAAATTCATACACTAAATTTTTACTTATTTACTTTTTACATTTTTACATGTTATTAGACATATAAACCTTCCTCTTCAATCACTCTATCTATTAAAAAAAACCGCATCATAATCCGTTGCGTAGTTTTAAAGATCTAAGCATACATAAGGACAGAGACAGCGACTTTGTTTTATACCATGTAGTGATAGTGATACCTACTTAATAAGATAAATTTCTAAAACGTCAAGGAATTACTTAAATAGTTTTTTTTTTTTCAAATTCGGTTCCAGCTGGAACAAAATACAATATCATAAAGGCAAAGGTGCATTTAATAGTCACTTGATTAATGTTTATTACAAGGGGTTACTACCTACTATTCGACTCTAAAATACAAGTTTCTAACTCACTCAAAAAGAAGCACAGCATTCTTATTACCACGATGTAGAGAATCAAATTCTTTGGCTTTGATTAAATGAAATGTTTTAGTAACTTTGTGATTTATCAAAGGTATTGTCTATATTGTGTATCGGAGAAGGAATTTCTCGTGTGAATGGCGTTTAATTGCAATATTGTTGCATTTGATTTGATATGATTCAGTTGGACGTTGTTATTGCATTTTTGAATGTAATTGAAATGTTCTGTGATGGTGATTTGTACTGATGCATCTGTGAAAATGATGTCGATTGATATTGATTTTCAAAGGAGAATTTATTTCAATTTCAATTAGAAGAGATATTTATTTATTAAAGAAGATTTTTTTTTACTTTTGTTTTTGCTCCACACTTTTGTGTATTTAGCCAGTGCCAAGTTATTGATAATTTCTCAACTTAATGAATATTACATATGCGCTAAGTCAAGTCACAGTCCAAGTCATCAAATCAAGTCATAGTCTAGTCTAGTCAAGTCATACTCCTAGTAAAGTGGTGGCAAGTTTACCAGAAGCTTCTATGTAGTTTTGGAAACAAAACGAAAAAAAACGTTTCACCATCATTATACCACTTTCTCACACTTATGCCTGTAATCCAGCACTTAACGAATAAAATGCCACCAATTTTATGCACTAACACTGAAAATAACACAAGTTTTGGAAAATAATACAATGCGGTGACGCGATCTTTTTCGTTTTCCTGCCAAAGCCTGCCACCTTCAAAGATTTTAAAATAATATTAAATGATATTGATTTTCACATTTGTGACATTACACACAGCGCCATCTAGCCCCAAACTAAGCAAAGCTTGTACTATGGGAATCAGATAACTGATACAATACTTAGATACTTTTTTGTTTGTAAATATATATAGAATACAATATAACACCCAGACACTAAACAAACACCTATGTTCATCACACAAATGTTTGTCCTGGGTGGGAATCGAACCCATAACCTACAGTTCAGCAGACAGAGCTACTACCAACTGAGCTATAAGGCCAAATAAAACATTATTTACGTTCACATACTATGATTAATAATGATAATAATAACGTCAAACGATCACATACAAATATCCTGGACCCTAACTAGGATTTCTTGTGTCTATGACCCAGGAACTACGAGGACCATGGTCCCACAACACCCAGACTCAGAACAAGTATTTGCGCTTTTTTTCTGTACACAAATACTTATCCTGCTGCAGGTAACGAACCCACTGTCTCCGGGTTATGAGTCGACCTGCTCAACTACCACACCACAGCGGCTGTCAATTAATTATAATCGACGGCCAAATCTATTCATTGTACTAATAGCATTACAAAGTTCTTCCCTACCATTAAATAATTAACTATGTCCGCACCAAACGACTTTATTTAACAAGGTTGGATATTGACAGCGTGGACATACCATTAATTCATGAGCATTGCCTCAGGGGCAAACTGCAGTTAACATGATGGGGAAGACTTACATTTGGAGTTGCCGATAGCAGATCTTAATATTTGCACATAGTATTTTATAATCTGCTTTGCGTCGCACGTTTTCACCCGCGTGGTGAAAATTGTCAATTTTTTCGCTCAAAATTCTTAATTTTTTCTTTCATAATAAATAACCTTATTATGTTATGTTGTGTATATTATGTTGTGTTTATTATTGTCAGGAGAACCTAATAAACACAACAGAAAGTTTCGAATGAGGCCGTGTCCTATAAAAGGGTATAACCTCTTTAAGCTTAGAAACCTTCAAATGAGGTTCTAATGCAGTACGGTGACTTAGGTGCGGTTCGAATCTTACAATTTTAAAGAGGGATTTTGGCGGGAAATTAAAAAATCCCATTACTGCATTGTATTATTTTCCAAAACATGTGTTATATTCAGTGTTAGTACATAAAATTGGTGGCATTTTATTCGTTCTGTGCAGGGATTACAGGCATGAGTCTGGGAAAGTGGTATAATGATGGTGAAACGTTCCTTTTCGTGTTGTTTCCAAAACTCCATAACTAGGCAACGTGGCAAATTTACCAAAAGCTTCCTGCTTCTGGTAAAGTTGCCACCATTTTACTAGGAGTATGACTAGACTAGACTATGACTTGATGACTTGGACTGTGACTTGAGAAATTACCAAATACTTGACACTGGCTAAATACACAAAAGTATGGAGCCAAAATAAAAAAAGACATTTTTGTGCACACCTCATCTCCTGGCAGACTTCTACTGCAGAGCAAAAGTTAAAGGGGGGAATTGGTTGGCAGACGTCTGGAGCGCAGTTGATTACATTACAAGCTGAGGGGAGTGTTTCCGCCCCTTGGTATTCCCTTAGCCGGCTTTTACGACACCCACGGCAACATATGTTCTAACGACGTGGGTTGATTTTCCAACGGTTGAAAAGACTTTCTTGAATCGTAGAAGAACATGCTCGATCAAGCCACTTATTTTCTAATTCTATTTGGGGGCGGTAAGGCCTGCACTGACGTCCCGCATGGGGTGTGTAAAGAAACTACTTTATATCAGAAGATAGATTTATTTCATTGCCAAGTCGTACATTTTTATATTCATGACCAAACGGTTGGATGAACCAAAGAGCCAGTTATTCCTACATGAGAACACAGACTATATAAATACACATAGACTCATAAACAATAATCATTCCTATGATGTTCAGACACAACTCAAGTATGCATAATAATTTGGAAACATCCCCTTTTCAATCACGCTACAAAGTCCCTCAAATAGGCAGGTGTTGCTCTCATGCGAGTACTACGTCTTGGGCCTTCATTAGATACTACAGGACTATGGAGATCTTCATTGTCCACATTAGATGCAATTGGCACATGCATATTAGAATGTTCAATTGTGAAACCAGCTGACTTAGACTGACTATGCTGCCTTTGAACTATTGTAGGCGCAGATAAATCAGTGAACTTTGCAGTAGTTTCTGGTTGGTTTGTGACATCTGAAGGGCTCGCTGGAAACGGCCTGATATGAACTCTATTTCTTCTATATTCTTTATCACCAACTCTCACTATAAAGGATCTTTCATCTAATGCTTTAGTGACTCTCCCATAACTCCATTTATGGCTCATCTCAGGTTGAAGCTGGACCATCACATACTGACCAACATATAATAAAGGCTTGTCTCTTGAACTCCTATCATATTTTTTCTTTACATTTTCCTTCCTTACTTTAATTTTAGCTGGAACATTGGCAACAACGGAAGGCTTGAGATGTTTCAATAAGCAAGGTAAACCAGTTCTAGTACGTCTTGAGAACAATTTTTGGACTGGACTTGTATCATCCATCTGAATTGGGATATTGCGTTGATGTAGTAAACCAAACCACAGGTCCTGTTTCATTTCTAAGCTCTGAATTACTAACCTCTTAGCTACTTTAACTGCAGACTCCGCTTTCCCATTTGAAGCTGGATGGTGAGGAGATGAAGTAACATGTTTGAAGTTCCATTTATCAGAAAATGACTTAAAATAATTATTTACAAAATTTGTTGCATTGTCTGTGCATACCATTTGGGGTATCCCATGTCGAGAAAAATTCTTCTTGCAAATCAGGATTATCTCATTTGCTGTGAGAGTTGAGAGACGATCTAACTCAAAATAGTCTGAGTAATGGTCTACTGTCACTAGAAATTTTGAATCTCCCACAGAGAAAACATCCATTGAAATATACTGAAAGGGATATCTAGGAACTTCATGACAAACCAGCGGTAGTCTTTGCTGAGATGGAGCATGCATTGCACAAAATAAACATTTTTCCAGGTAGCTTCTTATTTCCATCGCCATACCAGGCCAAAAAATATTTTGTCTTGCCAAGCGAATGGTGCTGTTATAGCCGTTGTGGCTGACATGTACTTTTTTTAGCATCTCACTCCTTAATATTTCTGGAACGAGCACCTGATTGTTTCTGCATATTAACCCTTCTATAGTAGATAATTCATGCCTGAATTTGTGATATACTCTGAGGTCTTTAGGTAAATCTACTATATACTTAGGAAATCCTGTGTCAATAACATCATTTGTAGTCTTTTAGGTGTCTCTACAGTGGTTTATTAGCTATATTAATTAGCGGCCTATGATCCGTTTTAACAATAGTTTTGCAGCTACCTGCAATATACTGATTAAATCTTTTACAAGCAAATACTACTGCCAACATTTCTTTTTCAATCTGTGCATATTTCTTTTCGGTAGCAGACAAACATCTTGATGCAAAACTTATCACATTATTGTCCTGATAGAGAGCTGCGCCAAGACCAAACTCACTTGCATCACAGTCAATAATGACCTCTTTGTTGACATCGAAATACTTCAATGTAGGTAGATGGCTAATGACATTTTTTAAATGCTGAAATTCTTCTTCCTCTGTCTTGTTCCACGGAAAGTCTACATCTTTTCTTGTAAGCCGTCTTAGATTGGCTGCTTTGGCACTGAGATTGTCAACAAACTTGCTCAGATATCCGATCATGCCCAAGAATCTGAGTACATCTTTACTACAAGTTGGAGTGGGCATGTTTTTTATGGCTTCAACTTTTGACTCATCCACTTTTAGTCCTTCATTGGTTAGGACATGGCCATAAAACTTTGCTGATGTTTGTAACAGATTAACTTTATCTTTGTTCAACTTACAATTAACTTCTCGGAGCCTCTGCAGAAGTTTTTCAAATTTTATATTGTGGTCCAAGACAGCCTCTTCCATTGTTTCACCCACTCCATAAATTAAAATGTCATCAGCTATTACTTCAATTCCTTTCAAGTCTTGCAGGAGACTGGTAAGTCTTTGTTGAAAATTTTCTGGTGAGGAGCTAAGCCCGACGGGGAGACGCAGCCATCTGTAACGACCAAAAGGTGTCCAAAATGTAGTAAGTTTACTGCTTCTTTCAGAGAGACGGCACTGCCAAAATCCTTTCTTGGCATCCACAGTACTTAAATACTTTGGCTTTACTTAGCTCCGGTAACATTTCATCTAATGTGGTAAACTGAAAATTTGGTCTTTTAAGAGCCTTATTTAGAGGAATAGGGTCAAGGCATATTCTAAATTTATTATCACGGCTAACTATTAAAATATTATTTACCCATTCTGTATGTTGAATTTCTTTGGTGACAATTCCATCCTGCTCCAAGGAATCCAGCTCTAATCGCAACTTTTCTCTTAAGCATACTGGAATACGACGAGCCGGCTGTATGCGTGCTGGAACTGTCTCATCTATTTCTAAAGTAACCTCCCCTGGCAGGCTTCCATGTCCCTCAAACACATAACTATACTTTTGCATGATCATTAATGTATCAGTACGGTCTAGTTGATCAGAGACAGTCATTTTGTTACAATACTTGATGAAACCCAATGTCACACACGCTTTCTCTGACAAGAGTGGTTCATGATCAATGTCCACAATATGGAATTTAATTTTAAACTTGCCGTCTTGGCTGTTTTTTGTTTTGCAGATAAAAAAAGCTGTTCCTAAATTAGGGATTTCAGATCCATTAAAGCACTTCAACTTTTGGCTTGTAGGGGTCAATGAACTCAAGTCATCTCTTGCAGTGATTTTTTTATAGCAATTAGCACCCATAACACATACCTGAGCTCCTGTGTCTAATGTGCAATACATTTTCTTCCATTCATTGTCTGTATAGAAATAAAGAGGTGCTTCTTGGTGGCCACCTGAGTTCCTGCTGAACTGAAGAGTTCCTGCGTATCTCCGATATGATAATTTCATCACATGAGGATGCATCTTCCACTTCAATTGCTTTCACTATCTGCTGTTTTTTCTTGCAAACACTCTTAAAGTGATTTCTTCCACCACATTGCTCGCACCTTTTGCCCCAAGCTGGACAGAGTTTTTTGTCAAAAATATGTGTCTGAGCACAAAACTTGCATTTATTAGGTACCTTCGCTTTATAGTTAATTTGATTGATTTCTTCATCTTTTTGCACACTAGAGACTTGCATTGATGCTCTTTCAGCAGTTCTACACAAATTTATAGCCAACTCTAATGTCAAACTTTCTTGGCGGAGAAGTTCTTTCATGATGTTTTTATCTTTAATACCCACTACAACTCTGTCTCGTAATAACTCATCACATATAGAGTCTGGGTAATTACAGGGTTTGATCAATTTTCTGAGAACTAGTAGGTAATCATCAAAAGATTCTTTGACCAATTGACTCCTAATGTTGAAAACATATCTTGCATAAATAACATTGGTTTTCTTTATTATTTCTGTTTCCATTTTCTTTAATATAGACTTCTCGCTTTTCTTATCAATATCGGATAGGTTGAACTCTAGGTACTTCTTCATCGCAGCATTGCCGATAGCATTTAAAAGAATCCCAGCCTTCGTTTCTTCTCTATCTGGCCCCCATTTGTTCATACCAGTAGCAATAGAGTAATTTTCCCAACTAGTTCGGAAACACTCTAAATTTTCAAATGGATCTCCAGACTCCACTATCAGGGGCTGCGGCCACGGGACGCCGACGCTACTTTTTATTTCCGATGAAGCAGCCGGCGTGGCGGCGTGTTGTTGCAATTGCTGTTGCATTAGGCCCATTTGTTTTTGCATCACCGATAGTAGATGGGCCTGCTGCTCGAAGAGCTTCTTAAACGCCTCGTCCGCCATTCTTTATCTGACACCATGTAAAGAAACTACTTTATATCAGAAGATAAATTTCTTTAATTGCCAAGTCGTACATTTTTATATTCATGACCAAACGGTTGGATGAACCAAAGAGCCAGATATTCCTACATGAGAACACAGACTATATAAATACACATAGACTCATAAACAATAATCATTCCTATGATGTTCAGACACAACTCAAGTATGCATAATAATTTGGAAACAGGGTGTATTGTGCATTTCCCCCTGCCAGCATTTACCCAAGCCAGCCCAGCTCCTTCACGTAGCGGAGCACTGCCTTGATTCGCTGGCACAACTGTTCCAGTATTGTCGCATTTGATGGTGTGGGTGGTTTGGAGACCAATTGCCTTCGATCCCGTGGTCGTTGTTCTTGTTCGTTTAGTAGATGAGCTGTTTCTCTTGTCTCTTCTGTGGCTGTGCAATGTAGCAGCACTTGTTTCGCAGTCTCGAATCTCGATTAAGCCACTTTGTACAAAGAAATGATTTGCACATAAACTGCTTGTGTATTTAAACTAATATTATAAAGAGGAAAGATTTAATTTCGAAAGAAAAAACGCAAATACTTGTTCTGAGTCTGGGTGTTGTGAGACCACGGTCCTCGTAGCTCCTGGATCCCTAGACACAGAGAATCCTAGTTAGGATCCAGGATATATGTATTTGATCATTGGGCGCTATTATTATTATTATTGATTGTTTGTTTGGGGCTGAAGCCGGGGCGGGCGGATAGTAAAGATATAAGTTCCTTAAAATTTAAATGCCTGTAGGATTTGAGCCTCGCCTTCAAACTCAGTGGTATAAACGCTGTCTTAACTGAGCTAAGGCCGTATTTTCTAGTGGCTGCGAATTCTTTAGAGCCACATTTAGTGGACTTATTTTTAGGTACTATTATAATATATCTAAATATATATAGCTCAAAGGTGACTGACTGATTGACTGACTTACATAGTGATCTATCAACGCACAGCCAAAACTACTGGACAAAATTTGGCATGCAGGTAGATGTTATGACGTAGGCATCCGTCAAGAAAGGATTTTTCGAAATTCCGCCCTTATAAGGGTGGGTGGTTGATTTATTTTCCCATAGGCCATATATATGTATGTTTGCCGATCTTTGTCAAAGTTTAATTATTATTTGTAAAATCAGGTGTTCATTATTGCGTGCTCAAGCATTAGTGCTACTATACCGCTAGACGTGAGGACCTTTAATTGGCTTCCAAATGTATAACATGATTCTACGATGTAAGAAAAGCTGTTGGTCTTCCCAAAAACAAATAAATAAACAGGAGGCGGCGGGTTTGATTCCCACGACAAGGATTTGTGCACAGAAAAAAAAAGCGCAAATACTTGGTCTGAGTCTGGGTGTTGTGGGACCATGGTCCTCGTAGTTCCTGGGTTCCTGATGGGGTGGTATGTATGTGATCGTTGGGCGTTATTATTATTATTATCTATAAATAAGTGCATTGTTCTAGTTAGACGAAGTAGATTTCTGTTGTGTTTTTATTTTTTAATGAAATAATATTTATTATTTCTCAACGTTAAAGTACAAATCGGCAATACGGCATTTAGTTCCGATTTTGACCACGCGCAGACTTATCTTGCGCGGCTTTCACCTATTTTAAATGATTTTTGAGAATAATGAATCCTACTTCTTACCGTAAGTACTATATCTAAAATTATAAAATAGAAACATCCTGCCGTTCCACGAGACACTTACCCGTTTTCCTGCAGGAATTTTCAGTATTTCACAACGATTCTTAATCGTTTTCCTGTGGGAATTTTTATTTGAAAATGTATTTCTTCAATGTTTTAATGTTCAAACCACACTAATCAAGAACATTTACAAACGAGTTTTTGCCCGCAGCTTCGCCCGCGGCGTGGCCTATGGGAAAATAAATCAACCACCCACCCTTATAAGGGCGGAATTTCGAAAAATCCTTTCTTGACGGATGCCTACGTCATAACATCTACCTGCATGCCAAATTTTGTCCAGTAGTTTTGGCTGTGCGTTGATAGATCACTATGTAAGTCAGTCAATCAGTCAGTCACCTTTGAGCTATATATATTTAGATATATTATAATAGTACCTAAAAATAAGTCCACTAAATGTGGCTCTAAAGAATTCGCAGCCACTAGAAAATACGGCCTTAGCTCAGTTAAGACAGCGTTTATACCACTGAGTTTGAAGGCGAGGCTCAAATCCTACAGGCATTTAAATTTTAAGGAACTTATATCTTTACTATCCGCCCGCCCCGGCTTCAGCCCCAAACAAACAATCAATAATAATAATAATAGCGCCCAATGATCAAATACATATATCCTGGATCCTAACTAGGATTCTCTGTGTCTAGGGATCCAGGAGCTACGAGGACCGTGGTCTCACAACACCCAGACTCAGAACAAGTATTTGCGTTTTTTCTTTCGAAATTAAATCTTTCCTCTTTATAATATTAGTTTAAATACACAAGCAGTTTATGTGCAAATCATTTCTTTGTACAAAGTGGCTTAATCGAGATTCGAGACTGCGAAACAAGTGCTGCTACATTGCACAGCCACAGAAGAGACAAGAGAAACAGCTCATCTACTAAACGAACAAGAACAACGACCACGGGATCGAAGGCAATTGGTCTCCAAACCACCCACACCATCAAATGCGACAATACTGGAACAGTTGTGCCAGCGAATCAAGGCAGTGCTCCGCTACGTGAAGGAGCTGGGCTGGCTTGGGTAAATGCTGGCAGGGGGAAATGCACAATACACCCTGTTTCCAAATTATTATGCATACTTGAGTTGTGTCTGAACATCATAGGAATGATTATTGTTTATGAGTCTATGTGTATTTATATAGTCTGTGTTCTCATGTAGGAATATCTGGCTCTTTGGTTCATCCAACCGTTTGGTCATGAATATAAAAATGTACGACTTGGCAATTAAAGAAATTTATCTTCTGATATAAAGTAGTTTCTTTACATGGTGTCAGATAAAGAATGGCGGACGAGGCGTTTAAGAAGCTCTTCGAGCAGCAGGCCCATCTACTATCGGTGATGCAAAAACAAATGGGCCTAATGCAACAGCAATTGCAACAACACGCCGCCACGCCGGCTGCTTCATCGGAAATAAAAAGTAGCGTCGGCGTCCCGTGGCCGCAGCCCCTGATAGTGGAGTCTGGAGATCCATTTGAAAATTTAGAGTGTTTCCGAACTAGTTGGGAAAATTACTCTATTGCTACTGGTATGAACAAATGGGGGCCAGATAGAGAAGAAACGAAGGCTGGGATTCTTTTAAATGCTATCGGCAATGCTGCGATGAAGAAGTACCTAGAGTTCAACCTATCCGATATTGATAAGAAAAGCGAGAAGTCTATATTAAAGAAAATGGAAACAGAAATAATAAAGAAAACCAATGTTATTTATGCAAGATATGTTTTCAACATTAGGAGTCAATTGGTCAAAGAATCTTTTGATGATTACCTACTAGTTCTCAGAAAATTGATCAAACCCTGTAATTACCCAGACTCTATATGTGATGAGTTATTACGAGACAGAGTTGTAGTGGGTATTAAAGATAAAAACATCATGAAAGAACTTCTCCGCCAAGAAAGTTTGACATTAGAGTTGGCTATAAATTTGTGTAGAACTGCTGAAAGAGCATCAATGCAAGTCTCTAGTGTGCAAAAAGATGAAGAAATCAATCAAATTAACTATAAAGCGAAGGTACCTAATAAATGCAAGTTTTGTGCTCAGACACATATTTTTGACAAAAAACTCTGTCCAGCTTGGGGCAAAAGGTGCGAGCAATGTGGTGGAAGAAATCACTTTAAGAGTGTTTGCAAGAAAAAACAGCAGATAGTGAAAGCAATTGAAGTGGAAGATGCATCCTCATGTGATGAAATTATCATATCGGAGATACGCAGGAACTCTTCAGTTCAGCAGGAACTCAGGTGGCCACCAAGAAGCACCTCTTTATTTCTATACAGACAATGAATGGAAGAAAATGTATTGCACATTAGACACAGGAGCTCAGGTATGTGTTATGGGTGCTAATTGCTATAAAAAAATCACTGCAAGAGATGACTTGAGTTCATTGACCCCTACAAGCCAAAAGTTGAAGTGCTTTAATGGATCTGAAATCCCTAATTTAGGAACAGCTTTTTTTATCTGCAAAACAAAAAACAGCCAAGACGGCAAGTTTAAAATTAAATTCCATATTGTGGACATTGATCATGAACCACTCTTGTCAGAGAAAGCGTGTGTGACATTGGGTTTCATCAAGTATTGTAACAAAATGACTGTCTCTGATCAACTAGACCGTACTGATACATTAATGATCATGCAAAAGTATAGTTATGTGTTTGAGGGACATGGAAGCCTGCCAGGGGAGGTTACTTTAGAAATAGATGAGACAGTTCCAGCACGCATACAGCCGGCTCGTCGTATTCCAGTATGCTTAAGAGAAAAGTTGCGATTAGAGCTGGATTCCTTGGAGCAGGATGGAATTGTCACCAAAGAAATTCAACATACAGAATGGGTAAATAATATTTTAATAGTTAGCCGTGATAATAAATTTAGAATATGCCTTGACCCTATTCCTCTAAATAAGGCTCTTAAAAGACCAAATTTTCAGTTTACCACATTAGATGAAATGTTACCGGAGCTAAGTAAAGCCAAAGTATTTAAGTACTGTGGATGCCAAGAAAGGATTTTGGCAGTGCCGTCTCTCTGAAAGAAGCAGTAAACTTACTACATTTTGGACACCTTTTGGTCGTTACAGATGGCTGCGTCTCCCCGTCGGGCTTAGCTCCTCACCAGAAATTTTTCAACAAAGACTTACCAGTCTCCTGCAAGACTTGAAAGGAATTGAAGTAATAGCTGATGACATTTTAATTTATGGAGTGGGTAAAACAATGGAAGAGGCTGTCTTGGACCACAATATAAAATTTGAAAAACTTCTGCAGAGGCTCCGAGAAGTTAATTGTAAGTTGAACAAAGATAAAGTTAATCTGTTACAAACATCAGCAAAGTTTTATGGCCATGTCCTAACCAATGAAGGACTAAAAGTGGATGAGTCAAAAGTTGAAGCCATAAAAAACATGCCCACTCCAACTTGTAGTAAAGATGTACTCAGATTCTTGGGCATGATCGGATATCTGAGCAAGTTTGTTGACAATCTCAGTGCCAAAGCAGCCAATCTAAGACGGCTTACAAGAAAAGATGTAGACTTTCCGTGGAACAAGACAGAGGAAGAAGAATTTCAGCATTTAAAAAATGTCATTAGCCATCTACCTACATTGAAGTATTTCGATGTCAACAAAGAGGTCATTATTGACTGTGATGCAAGTGAGTTTGGTCTTGGCGCAGCTCTCTATCAGGACAATAATGTGATAAGTTTTGCATCAAGATGTTTGTCTGCTACCGAAAAGAAATATGCACAGATTGAAAAAGAAATGTTGGCAGTAGTATTTGCTTGTAAAAGATTTAATCAGTATATTGCAGGTAGCTGCAAAACTATTGTTAAAACGGATCATAGGCCGCTAATTAATATAGCTAATAAACCACTGTAGAGACACCTAAAAGACTACAAATGATGTTATTGACACAGGATTTCCTAAGTATATAGTAGATTTACCTAAAGACCTCAGAGTATATCACAAATTCAGGCATGAATTATCTACTATAGAAGGGTTAATATGCAGAAACAATCAGGTGCTCGTTCCAGAAATATTAAGGAGTGAGATGCTAAAAAAAGTACATGTCAGCCACAACGGCTATAACAGCACCATTCGCTTGGCAAGACAAAATATTTTTTGGCCTGGTATGGCGATGGAAATAAGAAGCTACCTGGAAAAATGTTTATTTTGTGCAATGCATGCTCCATCTCAGCAAAGACTACCGCTGGTTTGTCATGAAGTTCCTAGATATCCCTTTCAGTATATTTCAATGGATGTTTTCTCTGTGGGAGATTCAAAATTTCTAGTGACAGTAGACCATTACTCAGACTATTTTGAGTTAGATCGTCTCTCAACTCTCACAGCAAATGAGATAATCCTGATTTGCAAGAAGAATTTTTCTCGACATGGGATACCCCAAATGGTATGCACAGACAATGCAACAAATTTTGTAAATAATTATTTTAAGTCATTTTCTGATAAATGGAACTTCAAACATGTTACTTCATCTCCTCACCATCCAGCTTCAAATGGGAAAGCGGAGTCTGCAGTTAAAGTAGCTAAGAGGTTAGTAATTCAGAGCTTAGAAATGAAATATGGGAATAAATGATATTGATTTTCACATTTGTGACATTACACACAGCGCCATCTAGCCCCAAACTAAGCAAAGCTTGTACTATGGGAATCAGATAACTGATACAATACTTAGATACTTTTTTTTTTTGTAAATATATATAGAATACAATATAACACCCAGACACTAAACAAACACCTATGTTCATCACACAAATGTTTGTCCTGGGTGGGAATCGAACCCATAACCTACAGTTCAGCAGACAGAGCTACTACCAACTGAGCTATAAGGCCAAATAAAACATTATTTACGTTCACATACTATGATTAATAATGATAATAATAACGTCAAACGATCACATACAAATATCCTGGACCCTAACTAGGATTTCTTGTGTCTATGACCCAGGAACTACGAGGACCATGGTCCCACAACACCCAGACTCAGAACAAGTATTTGCGCTTTTTTTCTGTACACAAATACTTATCCTGCTGCAGGTAACGAACCCACTGTCTCCGGGTTATGAGTCGACCTGCTCAACTACCACACCACAGCGGCTGTCAATTAATTATAATCGACGGCCAAATCTATTCATTGTACTAATAGCATTACAAAGTTCTTCCCTACCATTAAATAATTAACTATGTCCGCACCAAACGACTTTATTTAACAAGGTTGGATATTGACAGCGTGGACATACCATTAATTCATGAGCATTGCCTCAGGGGCAAACTGCAGTTAACAGTTTTACTAGGTGGTAGGACTTTGTTGCAAAGTTCGTCTAGGTAGGTACCACCGCTTTGCCAGTTATTCTGCCGCCAAGCAGTAGTGCGCAAGCACTACTGTGTTCCGGTTTGAAGGGCACTGTAGCTAGTGAAATTCCTGGGCAAATGAGACTTTATGACCTGATCTCACAGTCTAGTAATCTTGTTACTAGATTGTGTTGATGTCTCAGGCTGACGTGCGCAGTGCAGTGTCACGCGAACCTCTATACTTTAGTGTTCCGAGTGACACTGCAGCTGATATGGGCAGCCGTGTCGCTTAACACCAGGCGAACGGTTAGTTCGTCGCGTCATACCTTACATAAAAAAAAAAAAAAAAAAAAAAAAAAAAAAAAAAAAAAAAAAAAACATGATGGGGAAGACTTACATTTGGAGTTGCCGATAGCAGATCTTAATATTTGCACATAGTATTTTATAATCTGCTTTGCGTCGCACGTTTTCACCCGCGTGGTGAAAATTGTCAATTTTTTCGCTCAAAATTCTTAATTTTTTCTTTCATAATAAATAACCTTATTATGTTATGTTGTGTATATTATGTTGTGTTTATTATTGTCAGGAGAACCTAATAAACACAACAGAAAGTTTCGAATGAGGCCGTGTCCTATAAAAGGGTATAACCTCTTTAAGCTTAGAAACCTTCAAATGAGGTTCTAATGCAGTACGGTGACTTAGGTGCGGTTCGAATCTTACAATTTTAAAGAGGGATTTTGGCGGGAAATTAAAAAATCCCATTACTGCATTGTATTATTTTCCAAAACATGTGTTATATTCAGTGTTAGTACATAAAATTGGTGGCATTTTATTCGTTCTGTGCAGGGATTACAGGCATGAGTCTGGGAAAGTGGTATAATGATGGTGAAACGTTCCTTTTCGTGTTGTTTCCAAAACTCCATAACTAGGCAACGTGGCAAATTTACCAGAAGCTTCCTGCTTCTGGTAAAGTTGCCACCATTTTACTAGGAGTATGACTAGACTAGACTATGACTTGATGACTTGGACTGTGACTTGAGAAATTACCAAATACTTGACACTGGCTAAATACACAAAAGTATGGAGCCAAAATAAAAAAAGACATTTTTGTGCACACCTCATCTCCTGGCAGACTTCTACTGCAGAGCAAAAGTTAAAGGGGGGAATTGGTTGGCAGACGTCTGGAGCGCAGTTGATTACATTACAAGCTGAGGGGAGTGTTTCCGCCCCTTGGTATTCCCTTAGCCGGCTTTTACGACACCCACGGCAACATATGTTCTAACGACGTGGGTTGATTTTCCAACGGTTGAAAAGACTTTCTTGAATCGTAGAAGAACATGCTCGATCAAGCCACTTATTTTCTAATTCTATTTGGGGGCGGTAAGGCCTGCACTGACGTCCCGCATGGGGTGTGTAAAGAAACTACTTTATATCAGAAGATAGATTTATTTCATTGCCAAGTCGTACATTTTTATATTCATGACCAAACGGTTGGATGAACCAAAGAGCCAGTTATTCCTACATGAGAACACAGACTATATAAATACACATAGACTCATAAACAATAATCATTCCTATGATGTTCAGACACAACTCAAGTATGCATAATAATTTGGAAACATCCCCTTTTCAATCACGCTACAAAGTCCCTCAAATAGGCAGGTGTTGCTCTCATGCGAGTACTACGTCTTGGGCCTTCATTAGATACTACAGGACTATGGAGATCTTCATTGTCCACATTAGATGCAATTGGCACATGCATATTAGAATGTTCAATTGTGAAACCAGCTGACTTAGACTGACTATGCTGCCTTTGAACTATTGTAGGCGCAGATAAATCAGTGAACTTTGCAGTAGTTTCTGGTTGGTTTGTGACATCTGAAGGGCTCGCTGGAAACGGCCTGATATGAACTCTATTTCTTCTATATTCTTTATCACCAACTCTCACTATAAAGGATCTTTCATCTAATGCTTTAGTGACTCTCCCATAACTCCATTTATGGCTCATCTCAGGTTGAAGCTGGACCATCACATACTGACCAACATATAATAAAGGCTTGTCTCTTGAACTCCTATCATATTTTTTCTTTACATTTTCCTTCCTTACTTTAATTTTAGCTGGAACATTGGCAACAACGGAAGGCTTGAGATGTTTCAATAAGCAAGGTAAACCAGTTCTAGTACGTCTTGAGAACAATTTTTGGACTGGACTTGTATCATCCATCTGAATTGGGATATTGCGTTGATGTAGTAAACCAAACCACAGGTCCTGTTTCATTTCTAAGCTCTGAATTACTAACCTCTTAGCTACTTTAACTGCAGACTCCGCTTTCCCATTTGAAGCTGGATGGTGAGGAGATGAAGTAACATGTTTGAAGTTCCATTTATCAGAAAATGACTTAAAATAATTATTTACAAAATTTGTTGCATTGTCTGTGCATACCATTTGGGGTATCCCATGTCGAGAAAAATTCTTCTTGCAAATCAGGATTATCTCATTTGCTGTGAGAGTTGAGAGACGATCTAACTCAAAATAGTCTGAGTAATGGTCTACTGTCACTAGAAATTTTGAATCTCCCACAGAGAAAACATCCATTGAAATATACTGAAAGGGATATCTAGGAACTTCATGACAAACCAGCGGTAGTCTTTGCTGAGATGGAGCATGCATTGCACAAAATAAACATTTTTCCAGGTAGCTTCTTATTTCCATCGCCATACCAGGCCAAAAAATATTTTGTCTTGCCAAGCGAATGGTGCTGTTATAGCCGTTGTGGCTGACATGTACTTTTTTTAGCATCTCACTCCTTAATATTTCTGGAACGAGCACCTGATTGTTTCTGCATATTAACCCTTCTATAGTAGATAATTCATGCCTGAATTTGTGATATACTCTGAGGTCTTTAGGTAAATCTACTATATACTTAGGAAATCCTGTGTCAATAACATCATTTGTAGTCTTTTAGGTGTCTCTACAGTGGTTTATTAGCTATATTAATTAGCGGCCTATGATCCGTTTTAACAATAGTTTTGCAGCTACCTGCAATATACTGATTAAATCTTTTACAAGCAAATACTACTGCCAACATTTCTTTTTCAATCTGTGCATATTTCTTTTCGGTAGCAGACAAACATCTTGATGCAAAACTTATCACATTATTGTCCTGATAGAGAGCTGCGCCAAGACCAAACTCACTTGCATCACAGTCAATAATGACCTCTTTGTTGACATCGAAATACTTCAATGTAGGTAGATGGCTAATGACATTTTTTAAATGCTGAAATTCTTCTTCCTCTGTCTTGTTCCACGGAAAGTCTACATCTTTTCTTGTAAGCCGTCTTAGATTGGCTGCTTTGGCACTGAGATTGTCAACAAACTTGCTCAGATATCCGATCATGCCCAAGAATCTGAGTACATCTTTACTACAAGTTGGAGTGGGCATGTTTTTTATGGCTTCAACTTTTGACTCATCCACTTTTAGTCCTTCATTGGTTAGGACATGGCCATAAAACTTTGCTGATGTTTGTAACAGATTAACTTTATCTTTGTTCAACTTACAATTAACTTCTCGGAGCCTCTGCAGAAGTTTTTCAAATTTTATATTGTGGTCCAAGACAGCCTCTTCCATTGTTTCACCCACTCCATAAATTAAAATGTCATCAGCTATTACTTCAATTCCTTTCAAGTCTTGCAGGAGACTGGTAAGTCTTTGTTGAAAATTTTCTGGTGAGGAGCTAAGCCCGACGGGGAGACGCAGCCATCTGTAACGACCAAAAGGTGTCCAAAATGTAGTAAGTTTACTGCTTCTTTCAGAGAGACGGCACTGCCAAAATCCTTTCTTGGCATCCACAGTACTTAAATACTTTGGCTTTACTTAGCTCCGGTAACATTTCATCTAATGTGGTAAACTGAAAATTTGGTCTTTTAAGAGCCTTATTTAGAGGAATAGGGTCAAGGCATATTCTAAATTTATTATCACGGCTAACTATTAAAATATTATTTACCCATTCTGTATGTTGAATTTCTTTGGTGACAATTCCATCCTGCTCCAAGGAATCCAGCTCTAATCGCAACTTTTCTCTTAAGCATACTGGAATACGACGAGCCGGCTGTATGCGTGCTGGAACTGTCTCATCTATTTCTAAAGTAACCTCCCCTGGCAGGCTTCCATGTCCCTCAAACACATAACTATACTTTTGCATGATCATTAATGTATCAGTACGGTCTAGTTGATCAGAGACAGTCATTTTGTTACAATACTTGATGAAACCCAATGTCACACACGCTTTCTCTGACAAGAGTGGTTCATGATCAATGTCCACAATATGGAATTTAATTTTAAACTTGCCGTCTTGGCTGTTTTTTGTTTTGCAGATAAAAAAAGCTGTTCCTAAATTAGGGATTTCAGATCCATTAAAGCACTTCAACTTTTGGCTTGTAGGGGTCAATGAACTCAAGTCATCTCTTGCAGTGATTTTTTTATAGCAATTAGCACCCATAACACATACCTGAGCTCCTGTGTCTAATGTGCAATACATTTTCTTCCATTCATTGTCTGTATAGAAATAAAGAGGTGCTTCTTGGTGGCCACCTGAGTTCCTGCTGAACTGAAGAGTTCCTGCGTATCTCCGATATGATAATTTCATCACATGAGGATGCATCTTCCACTTCAATTGCTTTCACTATCTGCTGTTTTTTCTTGCAAACACTCTTAAAGTGATTTCTTCCACCACATTGCTCGCACCTTTTGCCCCAAGCTGGACAGAGTTTTTTGTCAAAAATATGTGTCTGAGCACAAAACTTGCATTTATTAGGTACCTTCGCTTTATAGTTAATTTGATTGATTTCTTCATCTTTTTGCACACTAGAGACTTGCATTGATGCTCTTTCAGCAGTTCTACACAAATTTATAGCCAACTCTAATGTCAAACTTTCTTGGCGGAGAAGTTCTTTCATGATGTTTTTATCTTTAATACCCACTACAACTCTGTCTCGTAATAACTCATCACATATAGAGTCTGGGTAATTACAGGGTTTGATCAATTTTCTGAGAACTAGTAGGTAATCATCAAAAGATTCTTTGACCAATTGACTCCTAATGTTGAAAACATATCTTGCATAAATAACATTGGTTTTCTTTATTATTTCTGTTTCCATTTTCTTTAATATAGACTTCTCGCTTTTCTTATCAATATCGGATAGGTTGAACTCTAGGTACTTCTTCATCGCAGCATTGCCGATAGCATTTAAAAGAATCCCAGCCTTCGTTTCTTCTCTATCTGGCCCCCATTTGTTCATACCAGTAGCAATAGAGTAATTTTCCCAACTAGTTCGGAAACACTCTAAATTTTCAAATGGATCTCCAGACTCCACTATCAGGGGCTGCGGCCACGGGACGCCGACGCTACTTTTTATTTCCGATGAAGCAGCCGGCGTGGCGGCGTGTTGTTGCAATTGCTGTTGCATTAGGCCCATTTGTTTTTGCATCACCGATAGTAGATGGGCCTGCTGCTCGAAGAGCTTCTTAAACGCCTCGTCCGCCATTCTTTATCTGACACCATGTAAAGAAACTACTTTATATCAGAAGATAAATTTCTTTAATTGCCAAGTCGTACATTTTTATATTCATGACCAAACGGTTGGATGAACCAAAGAGCCAGATATTCCTACATGAGAACACAGACTATATAAATACACATAGACTCATAAACAATAATCATTCCTATGATGTTCAGACACAACTCAAGTATGCATAATAATTTGGAAACAGGGTGTATTGTGCATTTCCCCCTGCCAGCATTTACCCAAGCCAGCCCAGCTCCTTCACGTAGCGGAGCACTGCCTTGATTCGCTGGCACAACTGTTCCAGTATTGTCGCATTTGATGGTGTGGGTGGTTTGGAGACCAATTGCCTTCGATCCCGTGGTCGTTGTTCTTGTTCGTTTAGTAGATGAGCTGTTTCTCTTGTCTCTTCTGTGGCTGTGCAATGTAGCAGCACTTGTTTCGCAGTCTCGAATCTCGATTAAGCCACTTTGTACAAAGAAATGATTTGCACATAAACTGCTTGTGTATTTAAACTAATATTATAAAGAGGAAAGATTTAATTTCGAAAGAAAAAACGCAAATACTTGTTCTGAGTCTGGGTGTTGTGAGACCACGGTCCTCGTAGCTCCTGGATCCCTAGACACAGAGAATCCTAGTTAGGATCCAGGATATATGTATTTGATCATTGGGCGCTATTATTATTATTATTGATTGTTTGTTTGGGGCTGAAGCCGGGGCGGGCGGATAGTAAAGATATAAGTTCCTTAAAATTTAAATGCCTGTAGGATTTGAGCCTCGCCTTCAAACTCAGTGGTATAAACGCTGTCTTAACTGAGCTAAGGCCGTATTTTCTAGTGGCTGCGAATTCTTTAGAGCCACATTTAGTGGACTTATTTTTAGGTACTATTATAATATATCTAAATATATATAGCTCAAAGGTGACTGACTGATTGACTGACTTACATAGTGATCTATCAACGCACAGCCAAAACTACTGGACAAAATTTGGCATGCAGGTAGATGTTATGACGTAGGCATCCGTCAAGAAAGGATTTTTCGAAATTCCGCCCTTATAAGGGTGGGTGGTTGATTTATTTTCCCATAGGCCACGCCGCGGGCGAAGCTGCGGGCAAAAACTCGTTTGTAAATGTTCTTGATTAGTGTGGTTTGAACATTAAAACATTGAAGAAATACATTTTCAAATAAAAATTCCCACAGGAAAACGATTAAGAATCGTTGTGAAATACTGAAAATTCCTGCAGGAAAACGGGTAAGTGTCTCGTGGAACGGCAGGATGTTTCTATTTTATAATTTTAGATATAGTACTTACGGTAAGAAGTAGGATTCATTATTCTCAAAAATCATTTAAAATAGGTGAAAGCCGCGCAAGATAAGTCTGCGCGTGGTCAAAATCGGAACTAAATGCCGTATTGCCGATTTGTACTTTAACGTTGAGAAATAATAAATATTATTTCATTAAAAAATAAAAACACAACAGAAATCTACTTCGTCTAACTAGAACAATGCACTTATTTATAGATAATAATAATAATAACGCCCAACGATCACATACATACCACCCCATCAGGAACCCAGGAACTACGAGGACCATGGTCCCACAACACCCAGACTCAGACCAAGTATTTGCGCTTTTTTTTTCTGTGCACAAATCCTTGTCGTGGGAATCAAACCCGCCGCCTCCTGTTTATTTATTTGTTTTTGGGAAGACCAACAGCTTTTCCTACATCGTAGAATCATGTTATACATTTGGAAGCCAATTAAAGGTCCTCACGTCTAGCGGTATAGTAGCACTAATGCTTGAGCACGCAATAATGAACACCTGATTTTACAAATAATAATTAAACTTTGACAAAGATCGGAAAACATCGGATTTGTTCTATTCTGAATAATGAGGATAATTCGACGATAACGCGCTGACTTATCTTGCGATACATTTTTACTTTGAATAAGCGTAGAAGTATAGACTCTACGCTTATTCAAATTAAAACAAAAACATCTGTTAATTCATGTACCATGACACGCATTATCCAAACATGCAATAAAGGCGTGTCTACACCACCCGCTGCGACCACGCGCTAACGACCAGCGAACAGGCGTGCTACAATAAACTTTACAATAATAAATAGATATTACCGATTTAGCGGATTACGGCGACAGCGCGCGTGGGCGCCACGTGCTGGCCGCGTGGACGTAGTTACAGTGTGTACGCAGCTTTATATTCTTTGTTTGATAGATTGATTGATAATTTGGATGGGAAAGGTGAAATGTCAGGATGACAAGCACAGAGGATATTTATTGGTCAGATCACTACTCTAGGTGTTTAGGTTGCAGTTCCATGGTTATCTTTCAATAAGTTTTTATGTTACTGTTTTGGCTCCACAGTCTTGTGTATTTAGCCAGTGTCAAGTAATTGATAATTTCTCAAGTTATTTAATATAGAGTTTCGTGCTGCGACTTATACTTAGATAGATAGATAACTCTTTATTGTATCACCAATGAAATTCACATAAAACATAAATAAAATAAATCTTACGTACTAGTGTAACAATGGGCGGTCTTATCGGTAATAGCGATTCCTTCCAGACATACTTACCTATCTCAAACTGTGACTTTGTATACGCAAACGTCTCATCACCACGGCCGTCGCCAGAATCTTGGTAAATTAATTCATCTTAATTCAATAGAGTGTGAATACAGGGGATAGTTTTCAAGGCTTTCGAGCACCGTGAGTTTACCAAATAGTTTCGTTTTATAGTTTTACTAGGTGGTAAGATTTTACTAGGTGGTAGGACTTTACTAGGTGGTAGGACTTTACTAGGTGGTAGGACTTTACTAGGTGGTAGGACTTTACTCGGTGGTAGGACTTTACTAGGTGGTAGGACTTTACTAGGTGGTAGGACTTTACTAGGTGGTAGGACTTTACTAGGTGGTAGGACTTTACTAGGTGGTAGGACTTTACTAGGTGGTAGGATTTTACTAGGTGGTAGGACCTTACTAGGTGGTAGGGCTTTACTAGGAAATTTATGTCTAGATTTTTAGCAGATTTTGAACCCACGCTTTCCAACTCACAGAATGCTTTCCCCACTGAACTGTCTCCACGGCCGCATATGTTTGACTGACCCGATAACTCAGTTGGTAGTAAATCTGCCTTCTGAACTGTGGTTTGTGGGTTCGATTCCCACCCAAGACAAACATTCGTGTGATGAACATAGGTATTTATTCTGTATCTGGGTATTATATTGTATTCTATGTATGTTTTTACAAACAAAAAGTATCTAGGTGACAATAATCATAATTTCCTTCGACCTGACTTATTGTAATGTGACGAGAGTTACAATGTAATATTGGGAACTAAGTACTGTACAGATTAGTTAGACTAAGTAATTACATTGTACGAAGGCATGTAATAATAAATAAATAAAAAGTATTGTATCAGTTATCTGATTCCCTTAATCCAAACTTTTCTTAGTTTGGGGCTTGATGGCGTTGTGTGGTCCACACATATTATTATTATTATTCATATAAAAAATAGCCTTAATAAAGATTTTCAGTCACTGACATACGTCTGAATTTTAAACGATGCGCTTTTTCCGCAAAATCTTTCCCTTATGTTTCCACTCCTTATTCCAAAGCAATACCTATATTATAGATGTATAACTATCATATCCATAGCAACTCTGCGATTTCAATCAAGTTGAAACAGTATAAGGGGCATATTGTAGACTATAGGTACTTCAGTACGGTTGCTTGGAGCCGAGAGTTTTGAGTGTACGCGATTTGTACCTGCGTTGTGTATTTTTGGAAAAAGACCTTGCATTGCGTGGTAAATCCATTTTTAGAACAGACTCTGTGGTGTGGTGTTTGAGCAGGTGGGCTCATGGCCCGGCCACGGCGGGTTCGATCCCCGTGGCAGGACAAGTAGTAGTGCACAGAAAATATAGCGCAGATACTTGTTCTGTGTCTGGGTGTTGTGGGACCATTGTCCTCGTAGTTCCTTTTTTTTTTACTTCAAACTTGTCTAGCATTTGACCACTCTCTCACCTGATGGGAAGTGACGATGCGATCGAAGGTGTAGCATGCTAGCCAAGTAAATACCTATTCACTCTTCTCTTGAACACGCCCGGGTCATATTTCGCTGGAAACACAGGGGTAGTTGAGCAGGTGGGCTCATAGCCCGGCGACGGCGGGTTCGATTCCCGCGGCAGGACAAGTAGTAGTGCACAAAAAAAAGCGTAAATACTTGTTCTGTCTGGGTGTTGTGGAACCATGGTCCTCGTAGTTCCTGGTTCCTAATTACCAGGATATCACACTACTATTATAAAGGCGAAAGTTTGTATGTGTGTTTGTGTGTATGTGTGTATGTTTGTTACTTTTTCACACTCAAACGGCTGAATGGATTTGGATGAAATTCGGTACCAAGATAGCTTATACACTGGATTAACATATGTGCTACATTTTATCCCGGAAAAGTGATATTTTCCTGTGGGATGAGCAAATAATTAGAATACTTTTTATCCGCGGGTGAAACCGCGGGGCGCAACTAGTAGATATGTGTGTGGTATGTGATCGTTGGGCGTTATTATAATAATAACAATAATTACTATTATTTTTAACCATTGACTAAATAGAGTGATATTATAGTTTAAAGCTACGAACAATATTTGTGTGTCTGTGTACCTTTCTGTAATATCGTATATCCCAAGCAAATGAACCATTGATTTGACTTTTCTATTGACCGACTTCAAAAAAAGAGGTTTTTTTATGTTTGTTACCTCAGAACATTCGACTGGGTGAACTGATTTTGATGATTTTTTTTTATTTGAAAGCTGGTGTTTGTGCATGTGGGTTCGATTCCCACCCAGGACAAACATTTGTGTGATGAACAATAGTTAAGTTTATTCTTGCACTGTAATTAACAAATTGTAACATATAATTTTATTTTTTGGCAATAAAAATTATCTTATCTTATCTAACATCGACGTTTGTTCTATGTCTGGGTGTTATATTGTATTCTATGTATGTATTTACAAACAAAAAGTATCTAAGTATTGTATCAGTTATCTGGTTCCAATAGTACAAGCTTTGCTTAGTTTGGGGCTAGATGGCGCTGTGTGAAATGTCCACAGATATTTATTTATTTACACAATTGGGATCACTTACTTTGACCTCTAGCATAGTTTGTTTTCCTGCTCTGTGTTTGACTTTTACAGTCATAATCTAGTAACTTGGGTGGTAGACCTACACATAGTTCCCATATTAAAATTTAAAAATGGAACATGAATATCGAATGTACCGGACCGGAAGCGGCGCCGGCGCACGGTAGCCGGCTGATACCGCACTTAGCGGGTAGATGTGAAAACCATGTGTGAACTGTGGCAACGTATACATGGTGTACTCTTTTTCAGCAACGTTTTTTAATATTCTTATAATTCAACTCTACGAGCGGCTGTTTCCAGCAATGCAATATTTAACACACATTTGGCTGGCCCGATAGCTCAGTTGGTAACTACCAACTGAGCTATCGGGCCACAACCTGCAGTTCAGAAGGCTGGGTAACTACCCACTAGGTAACAACACTTCTGAACTGCAGGTTATGGGTTCGATCCCCACTCAGGACAAAAATTTGTGTGATCAAATCGATGTTTGTTTATGTCTGGGTGTTATATTGTATTCTATTATGTATTTATACAAACAAAAAGTATCGTATATAGTATATAATATTTATATATATAATATTTATATATATAAAGTATTATATCAGTTATCTGGTTCTCATAGTACAAGCTTTACTTAGTTTGGGGCTAGATGGCGCTGTGTGAAATGTCCACTAATATTTATTTATTTATTTATCTACACATATAAACTTCAAAGTCCTGACTGACTTATATATCAACGCACAGCCTAAACCGCTGGTCCTAGAGACTTGAAATTTGGAGAGTGTGTTCTTTGTAAAGTGTAGGTATCCACTAAGAAAGGGTTTTTCGAAATTCAAACCGTAAAAGGATGAAAAGGGTGGTTGAATTATCTATGAAAAATTTTCTTCTACGTTTCGTATAGGCTACGCGGGCGAAGCCGCGGGCAAACTAGTTATTTATATAATGATTTTTGCTCATCTAAAAAGTGCATAAAGAGCATAAAGAAGCATTCACTTCATAATATATTTTTTAGAATAGAATAGTATATATTTATTGTTTTTAAATGATGATGCCTTTTTGCGGGTCTAACGGAATGCGTGGGAAGAAATGGGGTGGCTCACGAAATGTACTTTCTTTGTGTCAAATTCTCTGCATCATTCACATTTGACCGTACGTAATGACGTCACTGTCTAGGAGCCCCCTGTATCGGTGTAAATGAAGCGCGCACGCCGCTGAGTTTCACACGTTTCGGACGTCAGGGTTATTTTCCTACGCTCCGCTATCGGAGACCGAGACAACGTTAGAACCTATTCGGTGTTTAGATCTTGAACATCTCTAGAATAAAATAAATTGAACACGAAAAAAATTGGTGTGCTTTGACCACACAATGAAAAAATATTAAACTAAACTAATTATGTCCTTGGGGGCCGGGAGCTCATCGCGTTTTCAAAAGTTTATCAGAGCGTCTGGTCGACGCGACGCGTGACCAAAATGCTGGCACTTATTTGGCACAATGAATAAGCATTGCAATTCAACGGGGCAATGTTGCCAGCATGTTGGGTACGCTACCTTCTGGTAGTGGGCTGGAGCATTTGGACTGTGTATAGGTCATCGCGACCAGTATATAGTCAGATGTTTCTTTTTTTTGTATTATAGTAGGTAGTTTTTAGTATTAGTTATTAATTCATTGTAGTATTTAGAAAATAAAGGCAATTTGCGGTGTTAAAAAAAAAACTAAACTGTTTCGGTAATTTCATTTAGAACAAAAATTTGGCATGTTACCACAGTTAAGTTGATTTGACAAAACTGATTTAATACTTTTTGTTATTGGCTGTATTATCCTTCCTGTATTATAATAATAATATATAAGTTCAAAATAATAAAAAATTTCTAACAAAAAGCACGGACCCAGGTGTCTGTGGAAATGCAGATTAATAAAAAAAAAAAAAAAAAAAAAACTGATTTAATTTATAAGCCAACGATTTTACAAGAGAGATGCGTTTAGTTGGGTATTACTCAAGTTATGTAGTCACTTTTTTTAAGTTACAGGTAGATGAGTTTAGTTACATATAACGAACTTTTTTTTCGGGGTACGATTGTAGTAAACTTTTTTAGTTTAGCTCCATCTATCGGCCGGTATAACTTTGCTTTGTTTAAGGTTAATGTTGCCATCTTGAGAATTACAAACAAAATAAATATTAATACAATGTTCAATCTTTGGCTGAAGTAGATGCCAGCGTTTTGGTCAATTTGATTGATTTTTTAATCTTAAATCAACTTTGCTTAAAAGTGCATTTTTATAGGGCTAGTTGCACCAACATTAAATCTCTGTTTAGGCATCGGTTTGGCACCACCGTCGCCGGTGAGGGGCGCACCCTATCTATAAATCAGCAGCTCCATGATTTAATATTAATGACGTTTTAACCTTAGTGATTTATTTGATTTGGTCCAAGTGACGAGATATTGTCTATTCATCAATGTTTTGTAACTCATTTGACTAAATATAACTGAAAAATATACCACTTGTTAAAATATTCATTCATTTTAAATGATTATTGAGACCGTTACATGTACGACTAGCAGCCCTGACTAGCGGCTAGACTAGCGGCTTCACATGGGTATTATATATTTACGAGCTTCTGCCCGCAGCTTCGCCCGCGGCGTGGCCTATGGGAAAATAATTCAACCACCCATTTCACCCTCTTAAGGGTGGAATTTCGAAAAATCCTTTCTTAGCTGATGCCTGCGTCGTAACATCTACCTGCATGCCAAATTTCAGCCCGATCCCGAGCCCGAGTGATTTGGGCTGTGCGTTGATAGATCACTGACTGGCATAGTGATCTATCAACGCACAGCCCAAACCACTGGATATAAGATATAGATATAATATATGGCGATATATATATATCGCCTATGTAGGGATAATATAGGTATATAATGGTGACGAGTTGGCTGGACTGGACCCCCCCCCCGTGGTGGCAGGGAAGTGCGAGGGCATTTCCCCCCCTCAAAAAAAAAGGTATATAATGGTGAAAGAATTTTTTGAATCGGTGCAGTAATTCAGAGCCTAATCATTGCAAACAAACAATCAAATCTTTCTTCTTTATATTAGTTTAGAAATGTCATTTTTGTTTTTCTTTATGCCACAGGTTTTTGCTGGTAAGGAGTTCCTTAGCCGTTCGCATTATAAAGGTTGAATTTAATATGATTTGGATAAGGGTTGCAACCAACAAATAATATGTGATGCCGTATGTCTGGGGGTAATAACTTAACTCTCATAGCAATAAAATAAGCGAATATTAATTTTTAATTCAAAAATGTACAACTTTTGTTGTAAATATCACATAAATTGAATTGATATTGAAACTGTCGTATAAATAGTAATTTTTATTTCATTTGGTTGTTAGCAGCTAGGCAATCAAGTAACCAATATAAACGAAATGGATTTGACAATTTTTATACACAGCATGTGCTTTTGATTTTTGAATTCAATCACATTACGTTTTTACGTCACAATAAAGTTACATAATCATTTCACAGGTTGTGTGATCGCTTAGTAATGGATTTGACGGTTTATATAAGAAGCTTTTTTTTGTGTTTTGGCTCCTCACTTTTGTGTATTTAGCCAGTGTCAAGTAATTGATAATTTATCAAGTTATCGATATTTCACGCAAATATGTGTCAAGTCACAGTCGAAGTCATCAAGTCAAGTCATAGTCAAGTCAGTCTAGTCAGTCATACCCCTAGTAAAGTGGTGGCAACTTTACTCGAAGCTTCTATGGAGTTTTGGAAACAACACGAAAAGAAACGTTTCACCATAATTATACCATTTTCCCACACTTACGCCTGTAATCCAACACTTAATGAATAAAATGCCACCAATTTTATGCACTAACACTGAAAATAACACAAGTTTTGGAAAATAATACAATGCGGTGATGCAATCTTTTTCGCTTTCCCGCCAAACCCCTATAGGAAGCTTATGCATGCTTTTCATTTTTAAATTAACAATCTCATTAAGTCTTTACATTACAATAAAGTTACATGATCATCCGCCTGGTGGTGTGATCGGGCGTCTAAAGGCAAATGATGTCACAAACCCGCTGCGCGAGTTTTGGCGGGACAACGAAAAAGATCGCGTCGCCGCATTGTATTATTTTTCAAAACTTGTGTTATTTTCAGTGTTAGTGCATAAAATTGGTGGCATTTTATTCGTTAAGTGCTGAATTACAGGCATGAGTGTGGGAAAGTGGTATGATGATGGTGAAACGTTCCTTTTCGTGTTATTTCCAAAACTCCATAGAAGCTTCTGGTAAAGTTGCCACCGCTTTACTAGGAGTATGACTTGACTTGACTAGACTATGACTTGACTTGATGACTTGGACTGTGACTTGACTTGACACATTATATGATATTAATTAACTTGAGATATTATTATCAACTACTTGACACTGGCTAAATACACAAAAGGGTGGAGCCAAAACCAAACAAAAAAAAAACCCGCTGCGCGCTTATAACTTCATCCAAGTTTACAATAAGCCGGCAGTCTCAGACCCCAGTTTTTGTTTATTGCTAATAAGCTATCGTAAGCTATCCAGGGGTAAATTGCTTGTATCTCGCGCGCAGGGAAATTTTTGACCTCCGTTTTCGGTGTTCTTATTAGAAAAAGGCAATTTCTTTCGCCACAAGGTTACGGAAACTGCGGCAAAATTGCTTGTTAAATAAATAAAGTGAATTGTGCATTCCAAGACTAAGGTTTTTTATTTCATTTTTTGCTTAACATCATCAAGCTCCCGAAACTTAAGAAATTGAAAAATTTTTCAACCAGAAAATATTTTATGATTTTCCAACGGACGAGCAGATTTTCTTGAATCATACATTTTTTCACGATTTGAATAATTTATTGCATAATTGTGTTTTCTTTTTCATGTTTGAGGACCTTTGTGGTGTGGTGATTGAGCAGGTTGGCTTATAACCCGGAAACGGCGAGTTCAATTCCCGCGACAGGATAAGTATTTGTGCACAGAAAAAAGCTCAAATACTTGTTTTCTGTAGTACTCCTTGTCCCTGTACTAGATACAGGGAATTCTAGTAAGGGTCCAAGATCTATGTACCTATGTGATCGATAGGCGTTATTTTCTTTTTTTTTCAGCTCATTTACCATTCAATTTAATGAATTACCTTAATAAGAATTTAAAGTTCTAAGCAAATAAAATTACTGCAGACAAGAACCGATATATTGTAACCACTATAATTCAAAATTTGAAAATTTTATTAGTTTTTTTACTGTTTTGGCTTCACACTTTTGTGTATTTAGCCAGTGTCAAGTAATTGATAATTTGTCAAGTTAATGATATTTCACGCAAATATGTGTCAAGTCACAGTCAAAGTCATCAAGTCAAGTCAGTCAAGTCATAGTCTAGTCAAAGTCATACTCCTAGTAAAGTGGTGGCAACTTTACTTGAAGCTTCTATGGAGTTTTGGAAACAACACGAAAAGAAACGTTTCACCATCATCATACCATTTTCCCACACTCACGCCTGTAATCCAGCACTTAACGAATAGAATGCCACCAATTTTATGCACTAACACTGAAAATAACACAAGTTTTAAAAAATAATACAATGCGGTGACGCGATCTTTTTCGTTTTCCCACCAAAACTCAATTAAATTATTATAAAAACGAAAAACAAGCCGTTACACAACTATGTATTTCATTGGTTGCGATCAAGTTAGTTAATCGTCTAGCTGGTCCTGGTCTTTTACCATGTTTATTAAATATGCTGGTTTCATGAAGACGTTTTTCTTTATCATTGTAAGAGGTCTTCTATTGTAGGAATCTAGCTGACCGCTCTAGTTTCGACCACAAACAGTTGTGTTTGCTCAACAATTCGCACCTCCACGCGTGATGTACCGGTGAGTGCTAAAAGCCGACGACGTCTGATGTTGAAATCTTTAAGAATGAAATCGATGTGATGTGTTCTGAGGAAACTATAAAAAAAATGAAAATTAAAAAACATTTATTTGACAAAAGGCAAAATTACATAATGGTAGATATTGGAGCACCTGGCCCCTACACTAGGCTCGAAATCCGTGGTGGGAATCAGGACTCTTTCGTCGGAGATACAGTTTTTATACGCCTATTAGAGAACTTGAATAAATAACAACACCCAGACTCAGTTATTCTGCGGCCAGGCCATAGCAAGTGCAAGCACTACTCTGTTCCGGTTTGAAGGGACCTGTAGCTAGTGAAATTACTGGGCAATTGAGACTTTATGATCTGATCTCACAGTCGAGTAATCTTATTACCAGACTGTGCTGATGTCTCAGGATGATGTGCGCAGTGCAGTGTCACGCGAAATTTTGTAGGAGCTCCGAGTGACACTACTCTACTACGAGCGGCCGTGTCGCGTAACATCATTCACTAACACAAAAAAATATAAAAAAGTTATTCATATAATTAACCAATCAATTCTCACTTTTTTCGATAAATGTTAATTCACTGTTGTAAATCAGCCAGAACCCAAATTTTATAATAATAAAAAATAATTACCTAGATCTAATCCTCACATTTTTATCAGGTTGGGAATATGATAGCAAAGTAGCTGCAGACCAAAGGAACCAACAAAATTATGAACGTGGCTTAAAAACAAACACTATTTCCGTAGCAGGAATGGAACCCGCCACCTCCAGGTTATTAGTCGACCTGCTCAACCACCACACCGCAGAGGCTGTCATAGTTTCTAAAAGGCCAATTACATGTTCCATTTTCGGTTAAAACAAGGTGACAATGTCGCGTAGCTCTGTAAATTTGTTACGGGAAAGGAAGCACTTACTTTTAGAAAGAATTCCCTGTTTGTTTAAGTTTTCTGTGGCAATTGTCTCCGTCTAATGGAATGCCAAAGGGCATTGAACTGAGAGTTTTCTGTAAACGAAAAATATATATACCTACTAGCTGCGCCCCGCGGTTTCACCCGCGGACAATAAGTATGTTAATTATTTGCTCATCCCACGGGAACGTTTCATTATTCCGGGATAAAATGTAGCCTATGTGTTAAGCCAATGTATAAGCTATCTTGGTACCGAATTTCATACAAATCTGTTCGGCCGTTTGAGCGTGAAGGAGTTACAAACATACACACATACAAACTTTTGCCTTTATCATATTAGTGTGATAGTGTGATAGGTAGGTATCGTTCTAAGTATTCTTTATTGTATTGCATATTGTATTATATTGTGTGCTCTTAATTAAGTTATAACCTATCTCTTCCATTCCCTTCTTATCAAGTAACCTACTTAAGTTAGTACTTTCTGCATTCTTTAATATAGAATTTTACAGTATGTATCAAGTAAATCAGTAATTGGATGTAAGTGAAATTGTACCAAAAATGTCCATAAATATTTATTTATTATTTAATGTTTAACTTTTTATGCTGGCAATTGAGATCTACGTGAATCAACTTCCGTTCGTCTCGGTTTCACAAACTTACTCCCCAAGTCAAGCGTGCGTAAAGAAGCGTTACTTCAATAAATTAAGGAAAAAGATATCGCCCACGAAACGGCTGTTAATTGTTGATCAATATTGATATAAAGAAAGCTTTGCAAATACGATGATCTCATGTTCAAAATCCGTCACATTTTATAACCAACGAGCTTCTGTCCGCAGCTTCACCCGCGGCGTGGCCTATGGGAAAATAATTCAACCGTCCATTTCACCCTCTTAAGGGTGGAATTACGAAAAATCCTTTCTTAGCAGATGCCTACGTCATAACATCTACCTGCATGCCAAATTTCAGCCCGATCCGTCCAGTGATTTGGGCTGTGCGTTGATAGATCACTATGTGAGTCAGTCAGTCAGTCACTTTTGAGTTATATATATTTAGATTTCCGGATTTGGATAATCTTTGTCTTACATCAATATTATAGCAAAAAATTATCGTACAAGGTGCAACGTCTACAATTCAAAAACCGCAACTGTAAGAAAACTGAAATATTTAAAAACTCGACAACGAGAAAGTTTTCGATCAAGTCACTTAACAAAAATGCTTGCACGTTTTAAGTCCGTATTACAGAACGATGCTCAGTCATCGATCGGTGCTCAAACAGAGATTTCATTCAGTAATTGATCACTTTATGAATGAAATCTCTTCTTGAGCACCGATCGATGACTGAGCATCGTTCTGTAATACGGACCTAAATTTCTTTATTTTTTTTTATTGTTAGATAGACTTGCGTTTGACCACTATCGCACCTGATGGTAAGTAATGATGAAGAATGATGCATAATTAATAAAATAATAATAATAATAATGACTAATACGTCTACTACGGAAATAGAGACATTGGTGTCGATTCTGTGTCGCATTCTCTAAAACTAAAGTAAACTTAAAGTATGGCGGTACTCTTCTGATAAAGGGGAGATGAAAAAGACGGAAATATGTTAATTTCGTTTAGCTTTAGAGTATGTGACACAGAATCGACACCAATATAGTATAGTCTAGAGCAAGTGCAACTAACAGTCATGGCTAATGAAATTTCCATGTCGCGATATGTCGTTGTGTAGAGAGATGTGCAAGACAAATGACGTGTCCGCGCCGTCTCTAGAGTGTACAATTGTACGTAGCTCTACGGTATAGGACTTAGGGATGCCAATGGATGAATTTGGAGTGCAATAATTCTGAAATGTCAATAAATTTAATATTATTATGATAATGACAGCCTCTGTAGATCGTGGCGGGTTCGATTCCCGCGGCAGCACATAATTTGTGCACAAAAAAAAGCGCAAATTCTTGTTCTGAGTGTGAGTGTTGTGGGACCATGGTCCTGGGTTCTTAGACACAGGGAATCCTAGTTAGGGTCCAGGATCTATGTATGTGATCGTTGGGCGTTATTATTATAATTATAATGAAACGTCCGAAAACCAAGGCTTTGCCAGTTATTCTGCCACCAAGCTTGTGTTCCGGTTTGTAGGGCACTGTAACTAGTGAAGTTACTGTGCAAATGAGACTTTGTAACCTAATCTCACAGTGTTTTATTAGACTGTGCTGATGTCTCAGGATGACGTGAGCTTTTTGAAGTTGTTTTAAAGATACTGCAAGCTGGCAACCCTACCACTGTGGTAGAGTAAGTAAGTACACCCTGGTACACAATGCCACTCCCGTGGGAGGAACGGACATGACTACGCTATTATGACGTCACATTCTACACGTACCTTAGGTACCTATGGGACAGATTGAGAAATGTTTTAGTTGTGTAGATCTAAGTAATAATTTTTTTTAACCGTTAAGTTGGCTTTATTCTCTCGACCAAATACTACAATGATATCACTAATACTAAACACTGCTTACTACAAAAAAAAACAATTGGACTATAATTATACTAGCCACGATGACCTATAGATAGGCCAAATGCTCCATCCCACTACCAGTAGGTAGCGTACCCAACAACATGCTGGTAGCATTGCCCCGTTGAATTGCAATGCTGTTTCGTTGTGCCAAATAAGTGCCAGCATTTTGGTGACGCGTAGCATCGACCAGGCGCTCTGATAAAGTTTGGAAATCGCGATGAGCTCTTGGCCCCCACTGACCTAGGGTCTCAAATTAATTTGATCGGAAAAAAATTTAAGCTGTTACAAAAATCTACTTAACTACAGAATAAAAAGTATGTATAAGTTTAATAAATAGTTACTTAATTTGTGTGTTTCAGAAATTCAATTAATTATTGATATGTTTATACAAATTTTATTTACTTACTTGATGAATTTTATGCTAGATGGCATTGTATAACCAACCAGTCCTCCAGGTCGAGTAAGATTATTTATGCAACGGAAACCTAAAATTAGTCCACTATTTAAACTAATATATTAAAATCTTATTTAAAGGAACTATGTGTAAAATGTAGTCAGCTTAAAGAATAACTAGACATAGGTTATCCATCAAGAATATTAGGTACCTACAAAAAGAAATTATTGTTCATTTCGCGGCAACGGATATAGGAAATGCGTACGTCATCTATTGGTGGTTATATGAAGCATTAATAATACGACTGTCACCCGAACTAGTATCACAACAAATCGCTAGATGGCACTTTTAAAACTATCCGTAAACGCTTACCAAGGTGGCGCTAAAATTAACTAAAACTTTATAGTACTGCTACACGCCTATAGATGGCGAAAGCTATAGCAAATCTACGTTTTACAAGCATCATAATATTTCGTTAAAATTCTTGGCTTAGTACAGCTACTCGTCAATAGATGTCATTTATTAAATTTTAGAATTTTCTGCCGATTTTCTCATTACTGTTTTCTATTACTTATATATATATATATATTAGTAATAAAAATGCGGCAAAATAGTTGGCAGCATTGTGCTGCCAACTATTTTGCCGTATCACATATTTTAAGTTTAAAGTAATAATGACTACTTATCTATAAAAAACCCAAACTTTTTTTTTCACGTTATTGATTACTAGTTACCTACTAGTTGTGTCCCGAAATGATAATGTGATGTGATATAGTACTTAGTTATATACTATAATACTGTGTGATATTTCTGCAAAGTTCGTCTAGGTAGGTACCACCGCTTTGCCAGTTATTTCTGCCGCCAAGCAGTAGTGTGCAAGCACCACTGTGTTCCGGTTTGAAGGGCACTGTAGCTAATAAAATTACTGGGATCTGATCTCACAGTCGAGTAAATGTATTACCAGCCTGTGCTGATGTCTCAGGATGATGTGCGCAGTGCAGTGTTGGGCGAAATTTTATATGTTGGAGATCCAAGTGACACTGTTCTATTATGGGCGGCCGTGTCGCTTAACATCAGGTGAACGACTAGCTCGTCATGTCATTCATAAATAAAAATTGTAGCTGACTGTAAAATACTTACATACAGTACCTTGTAGACACAGTATCTCCGCCTACAGTTTATATATGTAGACTGTAGACCGGCATGTCAAGGTAATTGAGAGCTAGCTTCAAATCTAGAACACTGTGATAATTGTCTCTAAGGCCAGTGTTTATAAAATAGGCTAGACTATTAATTCTTTGAACGTAGACCTCACGAGCATAAACTTTACTGTAGCTAGTGGAATTCCTGGGCAAATGAGACTTTATGACCTAATCTCAGGTGCGTATTACAAAACGATGCTCAGACATCGATCAGTGCTAAAGCAGAGATTTCATTCACAGATTGATCACATTATGAATGAAATCTCTGCTTGAGCACTGATCGATGACTGAGCATCGTTCTGTAATACGGACCTCAGAGTCTAGTAATCTTATTATTAAGTGCTGATGTCTCTGGATGACGTGCGCAGTGCATTGTCACGCAAAACTATATTTTGGTGTTCCAAATGACACTGAAACTGAAATGGGGGTCGCTTAACAGCAGGCGTGACGATTATTACGTTCATTTTTAAGCTTATTGATGAAAAAATCGAGCATGCTTTAGACCACATGACTGAAGTTTAACTTCTTTAGTTTGGTAGTTTAGCTCCATCTATCGACCGGTATAGCTTTGTTTAATATTAATGTCACCATCTTGACGATTGCAAATTGTCATTTTACTGGATTTACTAACATAATAATGTATTTATCTTTGTTATGTTGATAATGGAATGAAATCTACGTAAACCAACTTCAACTTTCATTCGCCCCGCATTCACCAGCTTACTCCCCAAGTCAAGTGTGCGTAAAGAAGTTTTACTTCAAAAAACATTAAGGATTTGTGTAACCCTATTTATTATCATTTACTGAAGATAAATAAGCATGGTAATATTTACGACGGTTGGTACTGTATACCTACATAATTATCACACTAATATTATAAAGGCGAAAGTTTGTGCGTGTATGTGTGTATATTTGTTACTCATTCACGCTCAAACGGCTAAATGGATTTGGATGAAATTCGGTACCAAGATAGCTTATACACTGGATTAACATATGACTGACTGGCCCGATAGCTCAGTTGGTAGTAGCCCTGCCTTCTGAACTGTGGGTTGTGGGTTCGATTCCCACTCAGGACAAACATTTGTGTGATGAACATAGGTGTTTGTTCTGTGTCTGGGTGTCATATTGTATTCTATGTATGTATTTACAAACAATAAAGTATCTAAGTATTGTATCAGTTATCTGGTTCCCATAGCACAAGCTTTGCTTAGTTTGGGGCTAGATGGCGTTGTGTGAGATGTCCGCACATATTTATTTATTTATTTATTATTAACATATAGGCTACATTTTATCCCGGATAAGTGAAATTTTCCCGTGGGATGACCAAATAATTAAAATCTTTTTATCCGCGGGGCGCAACTAGTTATTAATTACTGGTCGGGTGGGCTAGAATCCATGCGGTTTGAGTGTGTGTAGGCTTGTTGGAGGATCTTTATCCGGCATGGTACTATTATTACATTTTGTCGGTCAGTAGCCGGCGGAATGTCTGGTGCGGACTTAAGATTTCACAAGCACCTTACGCGTTTTTCCTCGCAAATACTTCATTTCGTAAACATCTGTAACACTAATTACAATTAATTCAATGACTACCATACAGAGTTCAATGCACTCCATAACAAAATTACGGCTATTAATAAATGTACTCTTACACGAATTAACTAAGAGTTACAATTACCTATCTTCGTGTTACGTTATTTTATAGAATTACTGGGCATTGCGTCAGCTGTATCTATAACAGATAGAGTGACCATGCGCTGCTTTATTTGAGGACATAATCAATAAATCTATTGTATTTTGTACGTATGATTTTGGAATCAAATTTCTTTGCACAGGCATCTGGGTCCGTGCTTTATGTAAAATTATTTCTCTACTATATTATACAGTACAATTTAGGCCACTTTAGTATATATAGTATGGACACCTTAATTAATAAACAGGTTAAGTTATATATCTGGACTGGCCCGATAGCTTAGTTGGTAGTAACCCTGCCTTCTGAACTGTGGGTTGTGGGTTCGATTCCCACCCAGGGCAAACATTTGTGTGATGAACATAGGTGTTTGTATTGTATCTGGGTGTTATTTTGTATTCTATGTGTTACAAACAAAAAGTATCTAAGTGTTGTATCAGTTATCTGGTTTCCATAATACAAGTTTCTAAAAAACTAAGAACTAACCATGGTCCCACAACACCCAGACTCAGAACAAGTATTTGTGCTTTTTTTTTGTACACAAATACTAATCCTGCTGCGGGAATCGAACCCGCCGCCTCCGAATATGAGCCAGTCTGCTCAACCAACACACCACAGAGGCTTTCTAATAATCTAAATATATATAACTCAAAGGTGACTGACTGACATAGTGATCTATCAACGCACAGCCCAAACCACTGGACGGATCGGGCTGAAATTTGGCATGCAGGTAGATGTTATGACGTAGGCATCCGCTAAGAAAGGATTTTTCGATATTCCACCCTTAAGAGGGTGTAAGGGGTGGTTAAATTATTTTCCCATAGGCCACGCCGAGGGCGAAACTGCGGGCAGAAGCTTGTGTCTCATATAAACCAAGAATTTCTTAAGCATGGCAACCCCAGCGGAATATAATAAGATTGTCAGTAGCTTTCATCCCCGCAGGCGGTCGCGAGATGAAAGTAAAACTCTTATGGTGGACACCGTAACTTTAACACTCAGTTAATTAGGTACTCTGTGGTGAAATGATGAAGTACTTAATAAGATGTACCTATTTTTAACAACCTTCCTGGTGTGGTGGTTAAGTAGGTCAGCTCATATCAGCAGTGGGCTCGATTCCCGCGACAGGACAAGTATTTGTGCACAGGAAAAAAGCGCACTATCTTGTCTAGAACATACACAGAATACAATATATCACCCAGACACAGAACAAACATTGCTGCGAACACACAAATGTTTGCCCTGGGTGGGAATCGAACCCAGTACAGTTCAGAAGTATAATTAGAAGTATGATATATAATTGTATACCTAATGACATTAAAATTTTAAAGGGCAAACTATTTAATAAAACTTTGTATGACTGGTTGTTACAACACGCATTTTATAGTGTTAAGGAATTCCAAATGTACTGTAACAAAAATATTATTTAATATTTGCACACTTGCATGCAGGTTGAACACAAAATGTCTAATTATTTTATGTAACTTATGTTAACATCTCTTGTAAATTGTGTTCTAGCAAATAAACATTTGATTGATTGATTAATTGAAGGCAAGGTTACTACCAACTGAACTTGAGGCTTGAAAGTTGTAAGAGGTACCTCTTATTTTTGTTTTGTATTTACTTTGATATTAATAAAACACGATTTAATTTTTGAAGTTATCCATGGCGGGGTATTTTTTTGTTTTCCTTTTGGCTCTTTTGGGCCTCATGGCTTTAATCCATTAACGAAGAAAATGCCACCAATTTTATGCACTAACACTGAAATTAACACAAGTTTATGAAAATAATACAATGCAGTGACGCGATCTTTTTTGTTTTTCCGCCAAAACTCCGGCGCTGGTTTTATTGTCACTTTTTTATGTTTTGGCTCCACACTCTTGTGTATTTAGTCAGTGTCAAGTAATTGATAATTTATCAAGTTAATGATAAATTAAAACTAGTAGTTTGTCAACGCAGCATGGAAAGAAGCATGCTTAACATAAGACTACGGGATCGATGGACAACTTCAAAAATAAGGAAAAGAACAAAGGTTGGCGACGTGTTACAAACAACAAAAAAACTTAAATGGAACTGGACTGGACATATAATGAGGACTAACAAAAAGAAATGGACTAAGGATGTAATAGAATGGTATCCGAGGAACGGGAAAAGACAACGAGGAGGTCAAATTAAAAGATGGGAGGATGATTTACCAAAGGGATGGAGAAGGTATGCCAAGGATAGAGAGACGTGGAAACATTTGGGGGAGGCCTATGTCGACAGACAATCTGACCAAAGTGGTTGCTAATATAACTTATCATTTTTTGCTATGTAAATTAGATTTAAGAATACTACTGTTTTAAAAGAATAGCATGTAAGTTAGCAAGGTCAGTGAATAAAGGCTTTTATTATTATTATTATTATTAATTGATAATTTATCAAGTTAATGATATTTTACGTAAATATATGTCAAGTCACAGTCGAAGTTATATTCTAGTCAAAGTCATACTCCTAGTAAAGTGGTGGCAACTTTACTTGAAGCTTCTATGGAGTTTTGGAAACAACACGAAAAGAAACGTTTCACCATCATTTTACCCTTTTCCCACACTCATGCCTGTAATCCAGCACTTAACGAATAGAATGCCACCAATTTTATGCACTTACACTGAAAATAACACAAGTTTTGGAAAATAGTACAATGTGGTGACGCAATCTTTTTCGCTTTCCCGCCAAAACTCTATATACGTAATTATATTAAGTAAAAACTAAACCATAGACTAAGAAGACTACCACAGACAAAGCAAAATTACTTATAAATGATTAAATCCGAAACACCTCTGAGCCGCACACCTTTTAGCAATTCGTTCTATCACTACATTCAAAGCACACAGCCGATCTCTGTTACACAACACGGCCGGCGAGGTGTGCCGAAGAAAGTGTAGTGTCTATATTTATTAGCACTATAGATATAGTGTGGACTGGTTGAGGAAGACTTTTGAGGAGTTTGATTATGGAAAGACGAACGTTTGTGAAATTAAAAAAGAATATGGAAAAAATTTAGTAGAAACTAATTTTTTTGTTTTTGTTTTGGCTCCACACTTTTGTGTATTTAGCCAGTGTCAAGTATTTAATAATTTCTAAGTTAAGTCAAAAGTCAAGTCAAGTCATAGTCCAAGTTATTAAGCTAAGTCATAGTCTAGTCAAGTCATACTCCTAGTGAAATGGTTACAATTTTACTAGAAGCTTCTATGGAGTTTTGAAGAAACGTTTCACCATCATTATACCATTTTCCCACACTCACACCTGTAATCCAGTACTTAACTTGCCACCAATTTTATGCACTAACACAGACAATAACACAAGTTTTGGAAAATAATACAATGCGGTGACGCGATCTTTATCGTTTTCCCGCCAAAACTCCGAAAGTGCAATCACAACTTATCTATAGAACGGCCAAAAGCGGAACTACTGACGCCATTTTGAAAACGTCATATTGTTGTTGTTAGTCGATGATGTATCTGCTGTTTAATCGCTTTACTTTTCGATCGTGGCGCCATCGCTACATTCTACAGATAAGTTGGCGGCACTATAGGTAGGTACTTTGACATGCAAATACTGATAAATTTGTGGACAGTGGTATACCAAACATACAAATCAAACCATCATCGCGATGAACTAAATATTTTGGATAACATTTGGTCGAATATATAACATCCTCCTTTTTTAAATCGGTTAATAAGTGATTTTCTTTGGCTCCCACGATGTCTGTATTCGCTTAAACCTAGTAGGTAAGTACTATTAGTTATTCCGTGAATTGAAGTTATGAAGTTCTGGCGTTCATTTACGAAGGTGAAAATTCTGATGCAACGTCACTTAGCAAGTTTGGTTCTAACAAGCTAAATTTGTTTTTTTAAGAATGTGAAATGGACAGTTGAGCTCAAAATTATCATTGTGTTAATATGGTAAAGGTTTCCACGTTTTTTAGTTAGGTATTGTGTGAAAGAGTAGATAAATATAGATTGTAGGACTTTCCTACAATGTTCGTCTAGGTATGCGAATGCGAATTAAGCATAATAATAATTAAAAAATATTAAAAACCTATTAAATAATAATAAATCTTAAATTTTTTTCGTTTCCTATAGAGCGGCTGCCGCGGGCAGAAGCTAGTCGCGTATAAAGATGACAGATGGTAAAGACGCATAAATTAACTATAATGTGAAAGATTCTGACAGTTGTGAAGACGCGGCGGAATGCGGACCTTGACAATCGCTGAGATATGAAAGAAAGTTATTATATCATTACGTAACTAAAATATTTAAGATGCTTAATTCTAAATGCTTATAAGTGGAAACAAGCTTAAGACAATCTAAAATCGTCAATATCAGGGCGTAAACCTCGACTTTCACGATAAAAAATAAATAAATGAAATATTATACCTCCGCCAACGAATCAGCTATTCAAGGATGCCAGCTTTTTGGGTACGCTTCCCGCAGAAGGCGATCTAAATTCCGTGTTTTATTTATAACCCCTTTTTTACCTGCAATTCGGATTTGTTTAATCAAAATAGTTTAGCTTTAGATTTAATTTCGTTTGTCAATATATCTATTATGAGTTAATAAATTATACTGAATTTAACTGAATTATAGGAAGAATTGTTTCATAAAAAAATAAATATTTGTGGACATTTCACAAAGCGCCATCTAGTCCCAAACTAAGCAAAGCTTGTACTTTAGAGACCAGATGACTGATAGAATACTTAGATACATTTTGTTTATAAATGCATACATTTTTTTTTTCATTTTACATAGAATACAAGACACCACAGACAGAACAAATATCTATGTTCATCCCACAAATGTTTGTCCTGGGTGGGAATCGAACCTACGGTTCAGAAGGCAGAATCAGTCAAATTCATGTCCAAAAATTTTTTTCAAGGGGCTTTAAACAAAGTTTTGGTGCTGATAGACCAACATTATAAATTGAATTATTTTAACTAGAATTACTTACTTATTTAAAAACTAAAAACAAAAGAAGACTTAAATACGCTAAATGGACCTTAAAATTGCTATTGAAACGAATAGAGATTTTGTGTTTTGTTTCTGTCTATCGTATTCAAGAGAGCCAAAGAGGAACCAAGAGAAAAAACCTCAGTAGCTATTCCACTGCTGTTATGGCGTGTTTTTTAGTAAGGGAATTAGAATCTAATCAAAACGTAACCTTTCTTTTTTCGCAGGAAGTATAAAAACCTTTCCCATGGAGGTTAAATAAATTATAGATAAAAACTATCTACCTAGTCAAAAGGGGCCGACGGAGCAGGGGCGGACTTAATTACAAATAATATAAATATTTAAGTAAATTATTCAATTAATTATTATATTCCTACTTAAGATACGATACGTAGGTGTAGTAATATTAATAACACCCAACGATGACATACATAGACCCTAAACCCTAACTAGGATTCCCACAACACCCAGACTCAGAACAAGTATTTGCGCTTATTTTTCTGTGCACAAATACTTGTCCTGCCGCGGGAATCGAGCCCGCCGCCTCCAGGTTATGAGCACTACTGTGTTCCATTTTGAAGGGCACTGTAGCTAGTGAAATGACTGGGCAATTGAGACTTTATGATCTGATCTCACAGTCGAGTAATCTTATTACCAGACTGTGCTGATGTCTCAGGATGATGTGCGCAGTGCAGTGTCACGCGAAATTTTGGAGTTCCGAGTGACGCTGTTCTGTTATGGGCGGCCGTGTCGCTTAACATCAGGTTAACGACTAGCTCGTCACATCATTAACTAACACTTAAAAAAAATACAAGTTTAACCCCAATTTTTTAACAACAATGATAATGATAAATGACAGCGGAGTAAAACAAATGACATCACATTTGACGAACTAAATTCTACAATTTTTCTAAATTCTTCATGAAACCAGCATATTTATTAAATATGCTGGTTTCATGAAGACGTTTTTCTTTATCATTGTAAGAGGTCTTCTATTGTAGGAATCTAGCTGACCGCTCTAGTTTCGACCACAAACAGTTGTGTTTGCTCAACAATTCGCACCTCCACGCGTGATGTACCGGTGAGTGCTAAAAGCCGACGACGTCTGATGTTGAAATCTTTAAGAATGAAATCGATGTGATGTGTTCTGAGGAAACTATAAAAAAAAATGAAAATTAAAAAACATTTATTTGACAAAAGGCAAAATTACATAATGGTAGATATTGGAGCACCTGGCCCCTACACTAGGCTCGAAATCCGTGGTGGGAATCAGGACTCTTTCGTCGGAGATACAGTTTTTATACGCCTATTAGAGAACTTGAATAAATAACAACACCCAGACTCAGTTATTCTGCGGCCAGGCCATAGCAAGTGCAAGCACTACTCTGTTCCGGTTTGAAGGGCACTGTAGCTAGTGAAATGACTGGGCAATTGAGACTTTATGATCTGATCTCACAGTCGAGTAATCTTATTACCAGACTGTGCTGATGTCTCAGGATGATGTGCGCAGTGCAGTGTCACGCGAAATTTTGGAGTTCCGAGTGACGCTGTTCTGTTATGGGCGGCCGTGTCGCTTAACATCAGGTTAACGACTAGCTCGTCACATCATTAACTAACACTTTAAAAAAATACAAGTTTAACCCCAATTTTTTAACAACAATGATAATGATAAATGACAGCGGAGTAAAACAAATGACATCACATTTGACGAACTAAATTCTACAATGATATAATAACTAATACTAAATACTACCAACTACTACACTACTGACCTATAGACAGTCCAAATACGAAATGCAAAATGCTCATACTTAATTGTTTGACGTAAAAAAAAATGAGAACAATAGCTCTACCAAAAAGCCTTAAAATCATAAAATTACTGCACGCTTCCTCTTCCTGTTATGTTTATTTTAAGTATTTCAATTGACCTCCCAATTAATTTTCATTGACCAATCACCATCAAGACACGCATCAAGTTCGACATTAACATACATATCACGTATAATAAAACATTGTATTTTTTTATAGACATTCATTCATACTATCGCATAGTATAATGTATCTTATCAATTCAAAATACTTGATGTTATAACACGTTTTTAAGTTTTATCTACTTAGTTAAAATCTCCTCAAATCATATCTATCCTACTAACATTAATAAATTCGTAAAATGTGAATTCATGTGTGTATTTGTGTATGTGCGTAATAAGTGTGTGAATGCTTGTTACTTTATATCCCTGTAACAACTAAACTGATTTTGATGAATATTTTTTTTATTTTTTTTTTAGTTTTGGCTCCACACTTTTGTGTATTTAGCCAGTGTCAAGTAATTGATAATTTATCAAGTTATCGATATTTCACGCAAATATTAGGTCTTTACCTATGAAATTGCCGTTTTGTTTGAAAAAAGTTAAAGTATTTTTTTTTTCGAACTTATTTATTTCTTTTATTCAAAGTAATCACCCCTGCAATCAGTGCATCTTTGCCAACGCTGTGGCAGTTTATGGATGCCCTTCTTGAAAAAATCAGCAGGACGGGAGACAACAAACTCTTCAAAGGCGTTTTGTACTGCCTCTCGGGAATTGAATTTTTTTCCCGCTAAAAAGTTGTCCAAATTTTGGAAAAAGTAATAGTCGGTAGGCGCAAGATCTGGTGAGTATGGCGGATGAGGGAGAGCTTCCAAACCCAACTCATGCAGCTTAGAGACGGTCTGTTGTGCAGTATGGGGTCGCGCGTTGTCGTGAAGTAGCAGTGGAGACGACCGATTGACCAAAGCTGGTTGCAGACGTGCGAGTTTCGCCATCATTGTGGTCAGTTCTTCAATGTACACATCTGCAGTAATGCTCTCGCCGTTTTGTAAAAAGCTATGATGAATCACACCAGCACTAGACCACCAAACTGTGACCATCACCTTTCTAGGGGTCATTTATTATTATTATTATTATTTTTCATTTTGCACATTGCTTTGGTACCGAACCAGGATCTAACCAACTTGCTGAGCGCTTTCAATTGTCAAAAAGAATCCATTTTTCGTCGCACGTAACAATTCGGTTCAAAATTCCTTCATTTCTGTGCCTGTTAAGCAGCGCAAGGCAAGTCTCGACGCGTACGCTGCGCTGGCGATCGTTAAGCTCGTTGGGCACCCATCTATCAAGTTTTTTTATCTTGCCAATCTGTCGCAAATGGACCAATATTGTTTTGATACTAACATCAAAAGCTGCTGCCAGCTCAGCTGTAGATTGAGATTCATCAGCTTCCACAATCGCCTTTAATTCATCATTGTTGACCAAAGTTTCCGGACGACCACGAGGTTCATTTTTCAAGTCAAAATTCCCAGAACGGAACCGAGCAAACTAATAACGGGTTGTACGTTCGTTTGTACAGTTCTCTCCGTAAACGTCGTTGATGTTACGTGTCGTTTGTGCCGCGTTGGTGCCACGACGGAACTCATATTCCATAATTACACGAAATTTCAAAGTATCCATTATGAGGAAAAATGTTGAAATGTAATGAAAATACAACGCTAATCAATAAACAAAAGACTTATATTGTAAATAGAATGTCATATTTTTAAAACAAAATTAATTTGAATTTAGAATTCATAGCCAATCAAAACTTTTTTTTGTTTGAAAAAGTCTGTACTGCAATACGGCAATTTCATGGGTAAAGACCTATTATGTGTCAAGTCACAGTCGAAGTCATCAAGTCAAGTCATAGTCAAATCAGTCTAGTCAAAGTCATACACCTAGTAAAGTGGTGGCAACTTTACTTGAAGCTTCTATGAAGTTTTGGAAACAACACGAAAAGAAACGTTTCACCATCATTATACCACTTTCCCACACTCATGCCTGTAATCCAGCACTTAACGAATAAAATGCCACCAATTTTATGCACTAACACTGAAAATAACACAAGTTTTGGAAAATAATACAATGCGGTGACGCGATCTTTTTCGCTTTCCCGCCAAAACTCTGATGAATATTGAAGATTTTCCAGTACTACCCAGGCACCCCACCCAGTTTTAATACCTGTAAAACCAGCCAACAAACAAAAATTTTTAGAAGTGACCTATGGTAGAAATTGGCGTTTTTTTTTCGAGGTTGCTCTGTTTGCTTGGCCACAGGCCGCGAGTGCAACTGTGTAGCGAAAGTGACCTGAGATAGAAGCTGGCGCTTGTGAAAGAGCGAGTGCTTATTGAAGATGACTTTTGGTAGAAGTTTGTGTTTTATTTTCATTAGATTTTTTTTAGTTGCTGTCATTTATGAAAGAGACTTAAAACAGTTGTATATAAGAATTTGGTACCATCTACCGCTTATTGTACAATTAACACATCTTGCCTATGATTTCGACATTGCATTGAAACCTAGGCAAAAAACATCTGAATCTCCATCTTTGATACCCAGATATTGTTTTATTGACAAATCAATTTATACACGAGCAAAGCCGCGGGATGCAACTAGTAAGTCCAATAAGTTATTCGTAGTTTATAAAATATATACATATAAAAAATTCGTGTCACAGTGTTTGTTACTCTACCGAAACGGATTCAATCTTGGTAGGTCTGAGAATAGGTTATTGGAAACAGTGATGATAATGATGATGAAAAGTAGATACTTTCATCTCCATCATCATCACCGTTTTTCATCACCACGCGGATAAAACCGTAATAATATAAAAATCTCAAGTAGTAAACTGTACAGGACGAGTAACGTAAAAAAAAACGCTACCTTTCTGATAATATTAACCTAATTAAGCAACCAATGACTAATATGTATTAACTATTATCATTACTATTAAAGTATTAATAATTATGGCATTAACATAAAAATAATTATATAATAACCAATAAATTCACGATAATCAATTAAATAGTAATTATTCTCATAATTATCAGGCCAATTATTCCAATTATAATTGGAATTATTGTCCAAACCACTAGGCCTAACTCCGCACCTGTCCAAGTGATAGTTAAGTTACAAGCGCACTCTCAGAAGACAGTTCAGTGTTCGCTCGGACTCCACGGTGAAAGCACGTAACCATTCTAGCTTAATACAAGTTTCAAGTTGTATTTTTATGATGAACCATTTTTGCCTCGCGGAAAATGTGATTCAGTCAATGAGGCAGAGTTTTTGATTGTTTTTGCCGGTTTCAGTTTTGGATTTTTTGTGTATTGACTTGTTATTACACCGTTTGGCTGTGGAATTCGACGTGATTTATTGAAGGTAAATTTAATTATGTTTTTTATAAATTTATTGATTTTTATCTCTAATAACCAATACATTAAACACACTACAATAAAATCATGTGTTGTACATAATTTTTCTATCTATTTTTGTTTCATTTTATTAATTTTGATACGCAAAGTAGAATCTAACCATCGGGTCGGTGATTTTTTTTTTGATTGATTTATGAAAAAAAATTACGAAGCTTTTTAGAGCTAGATTATAAAACACGTACACATATATAATTACATATATTATAATTACAAAACTGTAATTATAATAATTAGTAAAATAGTTAAATATTATGGTTTCGATTTAAATATTAAATGCAAAATAATCATTTAAAGTTCCGAAATGATAACTAAAACTTTATAATTTTTTATCAATGACTAGGCTAGCGTTCCACCACAATCTCGCATGGTGGGAAGCGTTCAATTGGTGTAGCGCTTACCCTATTTCATAACTCTATTGGGAGTTTTGGCGGGAAAACGAAAAAGATCGCGTCACCGCATTGTATTATTTTCCAAAACTTGTGTAATTGAAAATAGTGTTAGTGTATAAATTTGGTGGCATTTTATTCGTTAAGTGCTGAATTACAGGCGTGAGTGTGGGAAAGTGGTATAAAGATCGTGAAAAAGTTTCTTTTCGTGTTGTTTCCAAAACTACATATAAGCTTCTGGTTAAGTTGCTACCACATTACTAGGAGTATGACTTGACTAGATTATGACTTGACTTGATGACTTGGACTGTGACTTGACACAATATGTAATACCTTTTAACTTGAAAAATTATCAATTACTTAACATTGGCTAAATACACAAAAGTGTGGAGACAAACTAAAAAAAACTGTTGGCAGTTGATCTTCTTCTTCTTTAATCTTCAAGCAATGAGCGTACACATGAGAAACTGAAGGCTAGAGAGATAAAGATATGAACTTAAGAGCTGTCTAACTTTAGTACAGACGAGCAATATAATCTTATTAATAAGACTTTGTCGTTATCTCAGGATGATGCACAATGCAGTGTCACGCGAAACTCTTTTAAACTTCTGAGTGACATTGCAACTGTATGGGCAGCCGTGTCGCTTAACATCAGGCGAAAGATTATCTCGTCATGTCATTCCTTCACATAAAAAACGAGTGTGCTTTAGACCACACGACTGAAGTAAAACTTCTTTAGCTCCATCTATCGGCCGGTATAACTTTGTTTTTGCTTTGTTTTATGTTAATGACGCCATCTAGACAATTGTAAATTTTTTACCGGACATACCAATATAATAATATAAATTTTAAACTTTACTATGCTGCCAATGGAGAGCTTTTTTTTTGAGGGAGGAAATGTACCCTCGCACTTCCACGGGGGTGGTGGCAGGGGGTATGTGGGACTCGAACCCACTAAAAACGCCCCCGTGAGCCCTCGTCCGCCGTACCGGGGCGAGAAGGGGTCGCGACTGCAGTCCAGCCAACTCACCCCCGACCAATGGAGATCTACGTGAACCTACTTCAACTTCCGTTCGCCTCGCATTCACCAGCTTACTCCCCAAGTGAAACGTGAGTGAAGAAGTTTTACTTCAAATATATAGAGAGACTATTATGATCATCTCTGTTTACAATTAAGTTATTTGCATTATTGTTGTTGTTTGTCTCGTGAATTTTGATTTTAATAACAAACACAAGTGTTCGGGCGTTCGCATGTTTTTATTTTGATAGCTGTCACTGTCACTTATATAACTAAGAAAAATATGAATAAAGAATGGACCTGCTTTTTGTAATTTTTTTCACAAACAAAAGTAATCGCAGTTTTTATTTATACAATGAAAGAAACCAATCCGAAACTATAATCGAAAACCTGGAGCAGCAGCTTCAACATGGTCCTTCGAGCCGGATAAGAACAAGAACGCAACTTGAACATAATTCGTACAACCTCGAAAGAAGAAAACGCTACGGGTCAGCTGCAGTGAGAAAAGGGTGTGAACGGTTTCCTCTCCTCTCCATCTCCTTGCAGTTTGCGTTGATACCGTACCGATATATTCGTGCAGTGGTCGCCGAGTCGCCACTGTCTGTATTCGTTTATTATTCGTAATTCATAACGTGTATTGCTGGCACGACTGTCAGTAATCAGGAAAGCAACCGTAAGTACTCTTGCCTTTTGTAATCTGCCAAGATGAATGAAGACGAGGTGATTCAATCTTCTGAAAAATCCAAGAATGTTGATAAATCTAGTACCAAGCATACGCAAAGTCGTCTTACTGAGCTGAAAAAACAGCGAGGTATCCTTAAAGGTAGGCTCACATTATTTGACAAGTACTTAACAAAATTCAGTGAATTAGAATTCAAGTTAAGCCATAAAATTGAGTTAGAGCTGCGCATTCAATCCAATGGTTCTTTATTCCAAAACTTTAATGATATCCAAAGTCAAATTGAGCAATTAGTAGAAGAACCAGATTTGTTTTCCCATTTAGAGTACAGAGAAACATTTGAGGAACAGTATTATTCACTTATGGCTGCTGCGAAGTGCATAATAAATGAAAGTAGTGTTAGTAACTCACCTGGAGCTACGGCTAGTCCTGTGTCAATTCGATTGCCTGAAATTAAACTGCCTGCCTTTGATGGTACATGTGACCAGTGGTTAGAGTATCGAAACTCATATATGACCATGATACATAATCGACAAGACTTAAATGCTATACAAAAGTTTCATTACTTGAAATCATCGCTAAGTGGTTCAGCCCTTCAGGTTATAAGTGCCCTGGAATTCACCGCTCCTAACTACACTCATGCATGGGAACTAATCGAGAACCGGTATCATAATAATAGGTTATTAGTTCAAAATCATGTTAAATCACTGTTCACAGCACAAACATTGAATAATGATTCCCCTGGTCAAATTAGGAAACTTATTGATACTACACTGCGTAACCTACGTGCATTAAAGTCATTGAATGAGCCAACTGCATCATGGGACACTTTAATTGTATACTTAGTTGCATCAAAGCTTGACTGTAACACACAGCGAGAGTGGGAATCACACAAAGGTTCACTTCTTTCAAAGTTGCAAGGTGATACACAAAATGTAAAGTTAGAGGATTTACTAACATTTTTAAAAAATAGAGCTGATATGCTAGATTTGATAAAATCAAGTAATAATAATAATAAGAGTACATATCACAAACTAAACAATGATTCTAGGCAGTCAAATAATAATTCATTCCAAAGTAAGAAGCAGTACAACTCAAATTCACCACAAACACAAACTTATATGTCCACACAAGGTACCCAGAAAAACAAACCACGCCGTGGATGTGTAATGTGCACTGCTGATCACCCACTTTATGCATGTGTAAAATTTCTGAATTTATCAGTGCAAGATAGAATAAAACTTGTAAGTGACAAATCATTTTGTCCTAATTGTTTGCGTACAGATGGTCACACTGCAAATGACTGCTCATTTGGAGCATGCAAGTTGTGTAAACAAAAGCACAATACATTACTGCACAGTGAGGTACCTACACGAGTTTTGAACACAACTGATGCACTGGTAGACAATGACAGAAAGGCACTCACTAGCAACACTGCCACCCCAGTGCAGCCAGTTCTACTTTCTACTGCATTGGTAGACATAACAGACTTACAAAACAATGTCCATACAGTTAGGGCACTTCTAGACAATGGAAGCCAGAACTGTTTCATAACTGAAAAACTATGTAATCGTTTAAACATACCTATTATACAGTCCACCATTCGTATCTCAGGTGTAGGCCAAAAAATTTCTCAGGCTACACACACCTGCAAAATAAATATTCGTTCAAAGGTAAACAGTTTCGATACTGATTTACAATGCTTAGTGTTACCAAACATCACATCAAAGCTGCCTTCAATGAATCTGAACATAAACTCATTGCGCATACCTGATCATATTCAACTTGCTGATCCCACCTTCAATGTTCCATCTGAAATTGACATTTTAATAGGTGCAGACGTTTTTTGGGATTTGTTAAATGAAAACAAGATAAAGCTTAGTTGTGGGCCCTACTTACAGGATTCAAAAGTGGGGTGGATAATATCTGGGCCAATTCATAATAAGCATATGAAATCTTACCAAACTGACAAAGTTCACTGCAACTTTGTACAGGTCGACACTCAGCTGCAAAAATTCTGGGAGTTAGAAGAAATATTAGACTTGACTTGTGCGATTTCTGATGAAGAACGTTTTTGTGAAACTCTGTTTTCAGAAACTACTGAACGTGATGAGAATGGTCGATTTTCTGTTCGGATACCACTCAGGGAATCACCTGCTACTTTGGGTGACTCATACGCTATGGCTGAAAAACGGTTTTTAGCATTAGAACGCAAGTTAGACCACACTCCAAATTATAAAAAAATGTATGGTGATTTCATGGATGAATATGAGTCTTTAGGTCATATGACCCCCATGCAAGAAGTTGATGTCAACAAATTAAAAACTCCATATTATGTATTACCGCATCATGGAGTATATCGTGAGAACAGCCAGACTTCACGCTTGAGGGTTGTCTATGATGGCAGTGCACCCACATCTAACAAAATATCATTAAATGATATTCAATGTGTAGGTCCACCACTTCAAAACGAAATCTTTTCAATTTTAATCCAGTTTAGGCAGTGTCAATACGTAGCCTGCGCTGACATAGAAAAAATGTTCAGACAGATCCTAATTCAACCTGATCAGCGTAATTTGCAGTTAATTTTGTGGAGAGCAAACCGAGATTTACCTCTGCAGCTATACCGTTTGAACACCGTGACTTACGGTACAGCGTCAGCACCGTACCTTAGCATGCGCTGTCTTAAACAGTTGGCATTAGAATGTAATGACGAACAGGTAGCTAGTGTCATTTTAGATAATTTCTACGTTGATGATCTAATCTATTGCCATGATAATCAAGAGACTTTGCTAGACGTTTGCAATAAAATACATAAGCTTTTATTAAGCGGCGGCTTCCCATTGCGTAAATGGACGTTTAATTTTAATGTAAGTAGCGAACATACTACTGATCTTAATATGGGCGAACATTCTCAATCAAAAACATTAGGTTTGGGGTGGTCCAATGTAAGTGATGAACTGCATTTCACTTCGAAGCTAGCAATTCACGATGCTGTGATTACTAAGCGTGTAATGATATCTATTATCTCACAGGTGTATGACCCATTAGGTCTCTTGGCTCCTACAATAATTATAGCAAAGGTTTTGCTACAAAGGCTGTGGCTAAGTAAATTAGGCTGGGATGAGGAACTTCCTCTTGATGTCGCCTCAACTTGGCGAAACTTTATTACTAGTTTGCAATGTTTGCACGAAATTCGGGTCCCTCGTCACGTGACCAGGGCAACTGCACAGCATAGGGAAATTCATATATTCGTTGACGCATCCCAGATCGCTTATGGAACATCAGCCTATATTCGTTCACACAACAACGAAAACGCACCAGTAATGGTGAGATTACTGTGTGCTAAAAGTAAGGTTGCACCCATTAAGCCTGTTAGCATTCCTAGGCTGGAGTTGTGCGGAGCCTTACTTGGTGCAAAATTATACGGCAAAATAAAGAAGTCAATGTCAATTCCTTTAGACAATGTATATTTCTGGACCGATTCAACTATAGTTCAGGCGTGGCTCCGTACACCTCCACATTCTCTTAAGACATTTGTGCAGAATCGAGTTGTACAAATAAATGAATTGACTGGCAGTGCTACTTGGCGACACGTTAGAAGTAAGGACAACCCTGCTGACTTAATTACTAGAGGAGCAAATCTAGAAACGCTTAAGTACAATAATGATAGCCAGTGGTGGTGTGGACCTAAGTTTCTCTTAGAACCATCTCATACGTGGCCAAGTGGCCCTTCCAGTACAATTCCTACTAGTGAATTACCGGAAGTTAAGACTCAAACTGTTAATTTACTTGCGGTTGATGCATCTGATTTATTCGATTTTGAAAGATTCTCATCATTTAATCGTTTATTAAGAGCTGGAGCATACTTGTTAAGATTTGTACATAATGCGCAAGCGTCTTCTGGCGCCCCTGATGTTAGAACCGGTCCACTATCTTCGGATGAGCTTAATTCCTCTCTTACGTTATTGTCACGTATATCACAAAGGCAATCTTTTCCTGTCGAATATCATGATCTTGATAATGATTTACCAGTAACTCTTAAAAATGATAAAGGCGTAAACAAAATTTCAGGCCTAAATATTTTCTTAGATGACAAGAAAATCATACGTGTAGGTGGTAGACTAAATAATTCCACGGACTTTTCTTATGACAAAAAGCACCCAGTGCTGCTGTCAGGCAAACATCGGTTTTCAATGCTTTTGTGTACACACGAGCATAAGCAGTTATTACATGCTGGACCCCAACTTCTAGTGTATACCATGCGTGAGAGTTGGTGGGTTCTAGGCGCTAGGAACTTGGCTAGGCAAATCGTTCATAATTGCGTTATATGTACGCGTATGAAGGGAAAAACTTTAACACCAGTAATGGGCAACTTGCCTTCAGAGCGTCTAGAATCAGGTTTTCCCTTCATGTGCTGTGGTGTTGACTACGCTGGGCCTTTGTTCATGTTAGACCGCAAAGGCAGAGGCGCAAAACTAATTAAATGCTATATTTGTTTGTTTGTATGCTTTACAACTAGAGCAATACATTTAGAGTTGGTGGGTGGTCTTTCTACACAGGACTATCTGCTAGCATTGAAAAGATTTATAGCACGTCGCGGCAAGCCAAAACAGATATTTTCAGATAATGGTAAAAATTTCGTAGGTGCTGAAAAAGAAATTTCAGTAGTACTTCAAAATTCAAAAGAAATTTATGATATGGCTGCTAACAACGGAATTCAATTTAGTTTCATTCCACCGTATTCTCCTCATTTTGGCGGGTTGTGGGAGGCGGGGGTACGATCTTGTAAGTATCATCTCCGGCGAATTCTTGGAAACGCACATTTAACATACGAAGAATTCAGTACGGTGTTGACACAAATTGAAGCCGTCCTAAATTCCCGTCCTATATCACCACTTTCCTCTGACCCGTCTGATTACCTTCCCCTCACACCGGCACATTTTTTGATCGGCCGACCATTAACCGCACCGCCGAGTGAAGACCTGACAACAACGACACCGACTCGTTTGGGGCGCTATGATCGTGTAGAGCAACTGCGGCAGCATTTCTGGCAGCGTTGGTCGAAAGAATATGTGTCAGAACTTCAGCGCAGAACAAAGTGGAAGGTCGACAGCGAAGACATCGCCCAAGACAGCTTAGTTTTGGTCAAAGAAGATAATCTTCCACCATTTAAATGGAGAATGGGTAGAGTTATTCGGCTGTTCCCGGGCAAAGACGGCGTAGCAAGAGTTGCGGAGCTTCGAACGGCAGTCGGCATCATTAAACGGGCTTTTTCCAAAATTTGTCCACTCCCTCAATCGTCATCGGCTAGAGGGACAGCCTCATCCATCAACTGACTTTGTTGGAACCCTGGTACTTCCAAGGCGGCCGGCATGTTCGGGCGTTCGCATGTTTTTATTTTGATAGCTGTCACTGTCACTTATATAACTAAGAAAAATATGAATAAAGAATGGACCTGCTTTTTGTAATTTTTTTCACAAACAAAAGTAATCGCAGTTTTTATTTATACAATGAAAGAAACCAATCCGAAACTATAATCGAAAACCTGGAGCAGCAGCTTCAACAACAAGTGTCAGCGGGGTTTTGGCGGGAACACGAAAAAGATCGCGTCGCCGCATTGTATTGTTTTCCAAAACTTGTGTTATTTTCAGTGTTAATGCATAAAATTGGTGGCATTTTATTCGTTAAGTGCTGGATTACATGCATGAGTATGGGAAAGTGGTGTAATGATGGTGAAACGTTTATTTTCGTTTTGTTTCCAAAACTCCATAGAAGCTTCTGGTAAAGCTGCCACCACTTTACTAGGAGTATGACTTGACTAGACTAGACTATGATTCGACTTGGACTGTGACTTGACACACACATATATATATAACGAGCCTCTGCCCGCAGCTTTGCCCGCGGCGTGGCCTATGGGAAAATAATTCAACCACTCATTTCACCCTCTTAAGGGTAGAATTTATCGGATGCCTACGTCATAACATCTACCTGCATGCCAAATTTCAGCCCGATCCGTCCAGTGGTTTGGGCTGCGCGTTGATAGATCACTATGTTAGTCAGTCAGTCAGTCACCTTTGAGTTATATATTTTTAGAAGATATATTAATCAACTTGAGAAATTGTTAATGACCTGACACTGGCTAAATACACAAAATTTTGGAGCCAAAAGAAAAACAAAAAAGAAGTATCTGTGATATATTTAGGATATATTTAGGATATTCCACATTCTATATTTTCCAATTTCTTAGAAATACATTATATGCAGTGGCGTAGCTAGGTAGCTAAAGGCCCTGGAGCAAATAATAAACCAGGACCCCAACTATTTAAAGTCGTTCTGTATTCATCGTGTTCCGAATTTGATGTAACGCCCAACAATAATAATAACGCCCAACGATCACATACATAGATCCTAGGATTCCCTGTGTCTAGGGACCCAGGAACTACGAGGACCATGGTCCCACAACACCCAGACTCAACAAGTATTTGCGTTTTTTTTCTGTGCACATGTCCTGCTGCAGGAATCAAATCCGCTGCCTCCGGGCATGAGCCGACCTGCTCCACCACCACACCACAGAAGCTGTCAAGTAAATCGTTTGTTCTCTAATCTGTTTTTTTTTAATTCTGTTGGTCTCTATCGACCTTTACAGCGTCACCGGGCGGGAGGGCGGGCGCTTAAGGCGCCCAGCCGTCAAAAGTGGGAGGCAACTAGCTCAAGGGCACCCCTGGGGTGCGAGCCTCGGCTTGGGCCGTTGCCGGGATAAGAGGATCGAGAAGACTACGTCCACTGGAAGAGTGGACCCTATTGAAAGTCGCGACCGTTCTAGCTAACCTACGGGGGGTACGTCGACCTTCGCCGGCGGGGTCAGTGTCTGATTGTGTTACGCTGGTATCCTATACCGGTGCCGAAAGCGGTACCTGAGCCAGAAGGGCTAGACTGGTCCGGTGATCCTAGCGCAGCCGATACTACGGCTGCTATAGGATCATCCGGGTCGCTCAAGACGTGTCTCTAATGCTGTTGGTTTGTACCGACGGGCGGGAGGACAGGCGCTTAAAGCGGGAAGGGAGATGGGGGAATTAGATCATGTAATTCCTCACTCGGCAAAAAGCATTCCATAAGACACCGAGAATTCAATCACTTGAATTTATTTATTTTAATATATCAAGCTATAGTTTTAATTCAGAGATGAAAGACTTGATGATCAAACAACTTTCAAAATTTTACCTCAACTTTCAAATCTATCATATTCAATTCAAATACGCCGCATAAATAATAATAATAATAAATGATTCTGACGCTACGTGACGAGATCCTCCCATTAATAAATTGCAAAACTTTCCAAATAAACTTATAGATAGCAATGGAGCGAACTATCAGCATCACACCATCACACTTATATTATAAAGGTGCAAGTTTGTATGTGTGTTTGTGTGTATGTTTGTTACTCCTTCACGATCCTCCTCCTTACTAGGTGGTAGGACTTTATTGCAAAGTTCGTCTAGGTAGGTACCACCGCTTTGCCAGTTATTCTGCCGCCAAGCAGTAGTGCGCAAGCACTGCTGTGTTCCGGTTTGAAGGGCACTGTAGCTAGTGAAATTACTGGGCAAATGAGACTTTATGATCTGATCTCACAGTTTAGTAATCTTATTACTAGATTGTGCTGATGTCTCTGGATGACGTGCGCAGTGCAGTGTCACGCGAACCTCTATACTTTAGAGTTTCGAGTGACACTGCAGCTGATATGGGCAGCCGTGTCGTTTAACATCAGGCGAACGGCTAGCTCGTCACGTCATTCCTTAACATAAAAAAAAAAAAAAAAAAAAAAAAAAAAAAAAAAAAAAAAAAAAAACGATCAAACGGCTGAATGTATTTGGATGAAATGCCAAGATAGCTTATACACTGGATTAACATATAGGCTACATTTTATTCCGGAAAAATGAAATTTTCCCGTGGGATGAGCAAATAATTAAAATACTTTTTATCCGCGAGTGTAACCGCGGGACGCAACTAGTTGACTAATAAACGCACACGGAAAGCGATTAAAAATTAAAATTAAAAACAAAATAAATTGCAATAAACTAAGTATTCCGATACAAAACATCACAAAAACTGTACACCTACATATGATACAATTAAACTGGTTATTCCAAAGTAGTACCTTAGTTATTGAATAATCTTATGTAACAATCAATGCCAAATTAGAGCACAATTTCATGTAATACCGGCTAAAACTAGTCACTAACTAGTTAAAAGCAGTTAAAAGTAGTTAGAAGCGCCCACGGGTCATCAAATACTATATTAGCAGGTTCCGGGTGCCGCAGATTAGGAAATAGCCACTATTTAGCATATTGGTTGACAACTTTCTTGGTTTCAGCGAAAGTGATAGTTCGATGACTTATTGAGGTGCTGAGATGTCGTAATAATCATAATAGTTGGTAGGACTTTTCTGCAAAGTTCGTCTAGGTAGGTACCACCGCTTTGACAGTTATTCTGCCGCCAAGCAGTAGTGTGCAAGCATTACTGTATTTCGGTTTAAAGGGTACTGTAGCTAGTGAAGTTACTGGTCAAATGATACTTTAAGATCTGATCTCACAGTCGGGTAATCCTATTATCAGACTGTGCTGATGTCTCAGGATGATATGCGCAGTGCAGTGTTTTTTTTATGTTAGTGAATGATGTGACGAGCAAATCGTTCACCTGATGTTAAGCGACATAACAGAACAGTGTCATTCGGAACTCCAACCTATAAAATTTCGCGTGACACTGCATTACGCACATCATCCTGAGACATCACCACGGTCTGGTAATTAGATTACTCGACTGTGAGATCAGATCGTAGTCTCATTTGCCCAGTAATTTCACTAGCTACAGTGCCCTTCAAACTGGAACACAGTAGTGCTTGCACACTACTGCTTGGCGACAGAATAACTGGTAAAGCGGTGGTACCTACCTAGACGAACTTTGCAGAAAAGTCCTACCACCTAGTGTCACGTAAAACTTTATATTTTGGAGTCACACTCTGCTGTTATGGGAGGCCGTGTCCCTTAACATCGGGTGAACGACTAGCTCGTACCTTCATTCACTAACATAAAAAAATTGAATGGTCGACATAATAAATTCCTTACAACACATTGCACAAGGCCCGGCATGGCCAGCGATGTAAATATCAGAGTTATCGTACCCAACAATGCCCGATCGCGTGCGATCCGCGAACGCAAACATCTAGTGCAGTAGGCCGTTTGTTCGCATTGTCACAGTACGACACGGTTTTGTTCAACCAGTAGATGGGCGGGAATCCATGGAGTGTGTGTAGGCTTGTTGGAGAATTTTTATCCGGCATGGTATTATAATAATAATGATAATAGTAATAACGCCCAACGATCACATACATAGATCCTGAACCCTAACTAGGATTCCCTATGTCAGGAACTACGAGGACCATGGTCCCACAACACCCAGTACAACAACAAATATTTGCGCTATTTTTTCTGGGTACAAATTCTTGTCCTGCCGCGGGAATCGAACCCGCCGCCTCCAGGTTATGAGCCGATCTGCTTTATGCAAATGCGTAATGCTATAATGGTTTATATCATTAAAAGTTTCAACAGAAATGCATTTTTTGTATGATTCTGGCCCTCATCTGAAACTTCTTAAACTTTCTGGCCCCCCATTAACCCACTACTGATCTAGTAGGTATTTCAAACCACATGACAAAACACGAGTGCATGTACTACCTATACAAGGTGAAATTTAATTCGATTTTTATCTTTAATGTATATATTCAGTCCATGCCATAGAACGCTCCCATGTAACTAAATAAAAAAGTACTTATGAAATAAAACTTAAATCTAGGTATTATCAAATTACTGCAAATTTAAATTCTAAAGAAAAGCCTTGCAACTTTGAACAAAGCAGGCGTTTTATTGCCTACGAAACATTTACAAAGCACTCAGCTGGTGCCCGCGCTATGTCTACCATTAAATAGATATTTCGGCTATCATGCAGTTATTTTAGGAGGCACTAAATACTAAAACAAAACCTATTTTTTTTTAATTGGACCTTGTACGAATATTCTATAGTATGGTCTGAGTACATACATTTAAGGAAAAAAGTGAATTAATTTCCACCGTGTATATGTGCGTAATGTGCGGTGCGTGTGAATGAAGCGTGGAATATAATAAAAATAAGCTAACGCAATAACGCGTGCCTATAATAGAGCGTGATAAAAAGTAATAGCAATGTAATAAAATGTATAATAACTTTATTGCAGCGTTTTAGAGGTTACTAGACTCAGCACAGAAGTTACGGCAGAGAATAAAAAAAAATAAATAAATAAAACCTACAAGAGACACGTGAAATTGTTTGATAAGAATTATAAGTACCTAAAAAAGACGCGTGAAATTGTTTGGTACTGGATTCAATCAAACTTGTGTCTCTTTAATTCTAGTTCGTCAATAATAAGACTGATTGATTGCATTAGTTGTCGTTTATTCTATTTTTTATTGTTAGTCTTTTGTTATTCATTTTTTTACATGTAAAAACTTAGCTTTACCTATTGACAAGAAGGTATTTTATGCATATATCCGTTGCATTGAACAGATAAATTTGCATGCTTCCATTTTTATCAATGTATCTTATATAACAATTATTTGCTTTATTGAAACAAGTATCAAAAACTAGAACGGTAATCTAGATGGTAGGAATTTCTGCAAAGTTCTTCTTCGTAGGTACCACCGCTTTGCCAGTTATTCTGCCGCCAAGCAGCAGTGCGCAAGAACTACTGGGCTTCTTTTTTAAAGGGCACAGTAGCTATAGAAATTACTGGCCAAATAAGACTTTATGACCTAATCTCAGTCTAGTAATCTTACTACTAGACGTGTTGGTATCTCAGGATGACGTGCGCAGTGCAGTGTCACGTGAAACTCTATATTTTAGAGTTCCGAGTGACACTGTAATGGGCAGCCGTGTTGCTTAACATCAAGCGGACGACTAGCTCGTCATATAGTTATCTTAACATTTAAAAAAAACTCTAGTACGTACGAGACAAAATGGTGGCAGGCTACGTCAGATTTGGACATTGCCAACTTACCCGTCACGTCATTCCTTAATATAAACAAAAACTCTAATAGCAATGCAAACGAGCAATGCGCGTTCCGTATACATCGACCATCGACCGATGCACGTTGCTTTCCGCGTTGCCTCCAGCTACATCTAGAACAAGACAGTTTCACTTGGTGATAGATCGAGATTTATGATTCTGTAACATTTTAAGAGCAAACAAAAAAAACAGAAAATGATTCCAATTTCAATCAAAAGCGGACGCAGGAAATAACACAAACGTAAAACTTTTAACATAGACAGCTAAGTTTTTTTTGCCTTGCAATTGTAATTCATGGCATGGGGTAAGCCCAAAATCAACAAAGTATCTATTATTTCAACTTTACTAATGTCGCGAGTGTAAATAATCATATGAAAAAATAATTAAACAGGAAATTAATAGAAAAACCGGAAAAACTTAACTGATTACTTTAGTTTTTCTAAAATAAAATCATTTTAATGAAGGCAAACAAATACTTCAAATAAACGTAATTCTGCAAATTTTTAACATTAACAAAACATTTTTTACAAATTGATAGGGCCTACATGTTTGTGCCTTTTGGGGTGGAGACAATGGGTCCATGGGGGCCGGCTGCCATGGCAACATATAGGGACTTGGCCAAACGTTTGGTGGAAGCATCAGGTGACCAGAATGCTGGCTTTTATTTTGCACAATAAATAAGCATTGCCATTCAACGTGGTAATGCTGCCAGCGTTCTGGGAACGACCAACAGTTTATTTTAAAGTTTTAGTTTTCAATTAAGTTCTTAGGTATATTTTAGTTATTTGGTCTAGTTTAGTTTTGTATTAACGATTATTGGAATAAAAATTATCTCTTTTTACAAATCAAATAGCCCGACTGGAGTTCTAAATGAAGAACAGGATAATTTTTTTATTTGATATCTATTGCCCGTAACGGCAAAATTAACACACGCGCTGACTCAATTTGACGACAAATTATGATCTGCGATTTTCAATTTTAAACATATTTTTAATAGTGACTTGCCTGAGAGAGAATTGTCAATTTACCGGATATTCCAACATAATAATAAAAAATTTTTCCTTATGTTGGCTATGGAGATCTACGCGAATCAACTTTCGTTCTCCTAGCTACACATTCACCAGCTGACTCCCCAAGTAAAGCGTGCGTACAGAAGTTTTATTAATAAAAAGTATTACACGGCTTAACAACGGAACCTATCAACCTACCAATATTATACGCTTATAAAAGTTACCAAACACGCGTAACTTTACGATTCGTTTACGGCCAATATAACAATAACCGCTGTGACCGCAGGCAATTCGAACGCCGACGGTGACAGTGCAAATGCAAACACCAAACAAGCTTATTACAAAACCCGTCGGCAAGTAGCAAGTGTTACCGAATTTTTTTCCTATTATATTTATCTTAACTTTCGCCCCGAACCGGTTACCGAAACCCCCGATGTCCGTTTACTTTCTTTTCGGTGCCGGTTTGGTTTACGTTACTATTGTCTCTTTTCCGCTAATAATTGAATTACGCAAACTATAAACGTAATTTTTGCGGTTTGTTAATTTTAGACTTCTTATTTTACACTCCCAATTTCCTTGTTTCGTCACAAATTTAATTTGGGTCTTTTTGATGCGATGTCGCAGCATTTTTTACAGGGTTCTCTATCAATCATCAATTTTATCAAACTAAAATTATTTGTATGTTAAATTATTTTTACATCTATGACATATATGATATGTCATGGTGTTACATCTATTTGGTAACGCCTCCATCGTGCAATTTTCTTACCACATTATTACAACGAAATTGTCGAATGTTTGAAACGATAAAAGTTATCACATTAATATGCAATCTTTTGGTTGGGTTCCATGCCTCTCTAAATATATATAACTCAAAGGTGACTGACTGACTGACTGACATACGGCCCAAACCACTGAATGGATGGGGCTGAAATTTGGCATGCAGGTAGATGTAGACGTAGGCATCCGTTAAGAAAGGATTTTTCGAAATTCCACCCTTAAGAGGGTGAAATGAGTGGTTGAATTATTTTCCCATAGTCCACGTCGCGGGCGAAGCTACGGTCAGAAGCTCGTTTTCAATAAACACCAACGTCAAATTCACGCCATTTTCGCACCTATTTGTATAGAAATTGGGGCAAATTTGACATCAGTGTGCTTACACTCTGATGTTAAATTTCTTCTTCTTCCGTGACGTGAAAGTTCTTCTTACACTGGTTGTTACTCACGGACGGTTTTGTTTAATTCCAGTTGTTTTTAAGTACTAAGTAGTAAAGTACATAATATGATTCTACAGTATTTTTTATACATAAATAGGTACTTATCTATCTACAATTTAGTACTTTAGAATAAGCAGGAATTAAAAAAATCACTCATTGCGCAGGGTAGCGTTCTTTTTACGTGACGGGACCTATACCGACGTCCAAGATCAACAGGGGTTTTCAGGGGTTCTACGGGCAATGATTGGCATTCGAAACTTTAGGCACCCGAAGTATGGCTTTATCCCATTAACCCCGGTGTTCTGCCCCGCCATCGGGGCCGTTGCCACAGAAAAAGTGCCATCGGCCCCCTTTATAGTCAGATCAACTAATTAATTTTCGTGACTCCAGGACCGATTTAAACATCTTATACTTTTGTAACAAAGTTCACTTTTTAAGGTCGAAAGCATGAAGCTTCAGAATAACTAATGTAGAGTAAGAAATGATTTTTCGGCGAAAGATATAGTCATAACGACACAGTAGTTGGATATTTTAAAAGAAAGACAAGAAAGTGTTTCCAAATTTTGTCACCTACCATGATCCATGTGGTCTGTTCCAACCGTAAAGATTTACTCATCAGCTAAAAAAGAGAGAGAAGATAGAGTTTATAGAGAAAGAGAAGTGTAGTCTATAATACACCACGCTGGCCGAGCGCGATTTGGTGGATTCTCACATACTAACTACTACCTATTCTGTACCCTTACGTGTCTTACTTCGCCTACAACACTGCAGTTATCCCAATTATCTCTGTTCCGGCTGGCGGGAGGTAGTGAAACTACCGGGCATATGAGACTTTTCCTCATTACGTCACAACATGAGAAAACGGTACATTCGGTAAGTGGAGTTGGTTAGAACAGTATTTTGACAAATGGTTTAATAAGATCTTACGCTTTCTGTATTTTAATTGATGTCTATGCCTATTTTTGTAGGTCATATTATCTAAACCAATATCAAAAAGAAAAAAGATTTGATTGTTTGTTTGCATTGTATAGGTTCTAAAACTACTGGACCGATTTGAAAAATTCTTTTACCATTAGAATCCTACATTATCCTTGACGAATACAGGCATAGAATATTTTCAAAAAAGTTAGGGATCCGTATGAAAACTTCGATAATGTAACCCAAAGTGTGAAAAAAAATACCAAAACAATCGTTATATTGCGTATGATAGAGCAAAGTGATGGAGGGACTAAAATTCATACATTTTTATAATGTAAAAAACTTTCTTTATAATGTACTATTTCTTAGTAACCTCTGACGTAAAAAGAAGGGTGTGTGTGTATGTTAAAATTTATTTATAAATATTTGCTGTCGTCCGAAGTCGGAGCGGGCCGCTAGTAATAAAAAAACACGCTTTAAATATTTTTTTTGTTCAAACTTGTATAGCATTTGACCACGCTCTCACCTGATGGGAAGTGACGATGCGATCGAAGGTGTAGCATGCTAGCCAAGTAAACCTATTCACTCTTCTCTTGAACACGCCCGGGTCATATATCTTCGGAAACACAGACGCTGGCAGGGCATTCCACTCCTTAGCCGTTCTAATTAAGAACGTGTTGATGCAAAACGTTGCTCAAACCAGTGTTGTTGTTTTAATTTGCTATCTCGGTTTAAATATTTCACGATTATTTACTGCGAACATTTAAAGTAATGTGAAAAAAATCTAATGGATTCCATTTCGAAACAATCTGAATCAAGGATGCGTTTAATTTATGGAATGGAATTAAAAGCCACTTTACAATTTTACATACACTTACACATTGGAAATACTTTGAATTACAATGACATTAACGCTGCATACATAATTGCCACAGTTTACAATGTAATTCTAGCATACGGATTAAGTACCGCTTTTGGGATTAACATGGGTAATGGCGTCAGCCACTCGAAATGTCACATGTCCAAAACAATACTCAAAAAGACTCATGAACAAAGTGTCTTCCCCTTAATAGAGACATTAAGAAAAGTGTTAATGGACACATTCTTATGATTAGTTTAGCAGTTTAAGTCAAATTTAAATTACTTATTAGCCGTAGTAATGGCTAGATTGTAATTTTAATTATGTACTATTTAAGGTACATCATTATTTATTATTTAAGGTACATCATTACAATAAAAAAAAGTCCAAAACGATACATAATTACTTGGGATACACTTAATGACACTTAAAATGGCATCTACAAGTAATTTGCTGTTTTTTGGGCCCATTGCCTCCGACGAACAGGGGCTAAGTCTTCACCTCGTCGTCGTTGCCGCCCGAGTCATGTCTTGACCTAGATACTGTAGCGCCTGCGTCTACGCCAGGAGCACCGGACCAGTCTAGCCCTTCTGACTCAGATACCACTTTCGGCACCGGTATAGGATACCAGCGCAACATAACCAGACACCGACCCCGCCGGCGAGGTCGACGAACCCCCCGTAGGTTAGCTAGAACGGTCGCGACTTTCGATAGGGTCCACTCTTCCAGTGGCATAGTATTCTCGATCCTCTTATCCCGGCAACGGCCCAAGCCGCCACTACGTGACTAGGGTTCAGACTATCTCCATCTAAAACCTTATTAAAATCAGTTCTCAGAAGAGCGTACTAAATTTTCCGTATGCGACCTCAGAGATTGATGGGGGCAGAATAATAATAATCATGATCAACCTTCCATAATGGGGGCGGCATCACCGCTTGCTACCGCGTGGGATAATTGTGGGGGCAGATAGTCATTTGTCACTCTCAATTTGAAATAAGTAGGTAGCAGCTTTTATTTATTTTGTTTACATGCTGTATAAAAAACAGGAGCAATTAGTTGTCCATAGAAACGTGAACAAGTAATCGACAGCCTCTGTGGTGTGGTGGTTGAATAGGTCGGCTCATAACCCCGCAGCGACGAGTTCGATTCCCGCAACGGGATAGGTGTTTGTGAACAGAAAAAAAGGGTAAATACTTGTTAATAATTTAAAAAATAGCGACAAACTCCAAACGGCTTAACAGTTTTCCTTAAAATACTCTCGATCAAGGCACAGTTTTTTTTAAATGGTCTAATGCTGTTGGTCTCTAGTCTCTACCGACTTTTACAGCGTCACCGCGCGGAAGGGCAGGTGCTTAAGACGCCCAGCCGTCAAAACTGGGAGGCAACTAGCCTAAAGGAACCCCGGGGGTGCGAGCCTTAGCTTGGCCCGTTGCCGGGATAAAGAGATTGAGAAGACTACGTTCACTGTAAGAGTGAACCCTATTGAAAGTCGCGACCGTTCTAGCGTCCTAACTTACGGAGGGTACGTCGACCTCGCCGGCGGGGTCGGTGTCTGATTGTGTAACGCTGGTATCCTATACCGGTGCCGAGAGCGGTACCTGAGCCAGAAGGGCTAGACTGGTTCGGTGATTCTATCACAGCTGATAATACTACGGCTGCTATAGGGTCATCCGGGTCGCTCAAGACGTGTCTCGGGTGGCGACGACGGGGATCAAGTCACCGTACAAACAAATAAAAACATAAGTTCAACCGTTTGAATTGATCGATGCTACAGATAAATCCACTGATAAATATATATCTCTGTTCCACCATGAGACAGAAAACGTCTACATCTGCAAATAGGCTTTCCCCATTAGGGAAGATTTGCCATAGCCACGCTTGGCTTATTATTATTACTATTTTTTGTTGTTCATAATACTAAACTATATTTAATTATTTGAAAAAGAGTAATATTATAGGTAAAAAGGGGCATAAATAAAACACAAAATTTAGATCACCTCCTGCGGGAAGCGTACCCAAAAAGCTGGCAACATTCCCTCGTTGAATAGCTAGGCTAATTCGTTGGCCGAGGTATGTGGCAGCCTATTATCATTATTATTAAACCAGGAACATACGGTACGTTCAGATACAAAATATTTTGTATGTCAAATTGCGACATCGCAAACGAAATCTCACATCAAATCTAAACGACGTAGGCGCAAGGCCAGCAGGGACTTGGAATATGTTAGCTAATTTAAGTTACAGACAACTTTGTGTAGATATAAGGGGCCGTCACAAGATCGTATAGAATAGAAATTCATTCAACATTTGATTAGAAATAAAGATGGTAGATAACAGGTGATGTAGGTAAATATTTTATATATTTAGGATCAACTAAATAAATAAATAAAAAATACTTATGAACTATGAAATTTACTAATTTACTACTGTGGTAGGACTTTTCTGCAAAGTTCGTCTAGGTAGGTACCAGGCTTTGCCAGTTATTCTGCCGCCAAGCAGTATTGCGTTTTAATTTAATGTAGCGAGTTGTTATATTTGACTGAAAACACGAAAAAAGTTTTCCTAATACTGTATTTTCCTTTTTTCTATCAACTACTAGGTACTACTAGGTGGTAGGACTTTACTGCAAAGTTCATCTAGGTAGGTACCACCGCTTTGCCAGTTATTCTGCCGTCAAGCAGTAGTGCGCAAGCACTACTGTATTCCGGTTTGAAGGGCACTGTAGCTAGTGAAATTACTGGGCAAATGAGACTTTATGACCTAATCTCACAGTCTAGTAATCTTATTGCTAGACTGTGTGATGTCTCAGAATGACGTGCGCAGTGCAGTGTCACGCGAACCTCTATGGACATGAGACATGAAAGACATGACTATCGGACATGAAAACAAAAATTATATAAGAATTTTTTTTTTTTTATATGAGTGAATGATGTGACGAGCTAGTCGTTTACCTGATGTTAAGCAACACGACCGCCCATAACAGAACAGTGTCACTCGGAACCCCAAAAGATAGAGTTTCGAGCGACACTGCACTGCGCACATCATCCTGAGACATCAGCACAGACTGGTAATAAAATTACTCGACTGTGAGATCAGATCATAAAGTCTCATTTGCCCAGTAATTTCGCTAGCTACAGTGTCCTTCAAACCGAAACACAGTAGTGCTTGCACACTTCTGCTTGGCGGCAGAATAACTGGCAAAGCGGTGGTACCTACCTAGACGAACTTTGCAACAAAGTCCTACCACCTAGTAAAAACTAGTAATAAGCTTAATGAGATCCTTTCAAAATCGTCAGTTTCAAAGATACAAAACAAAAGAGATCCGTTAAATTGGCATGCCCATAGAATAACATTAATGCAAGAGATGCACTTACATTAACGGATACACTGCACTGCAATTGTTAACGGTATGTCACCTGTATTCAATTGCAAGTTACTATTGCAATGCCGGATGTATGTAAGCCACACAGACTAAAAAATAAAGTATAGAGACTATCTACTGACATGCTTTATTGGCTAGTGTACCCATAAGTACCTAGCTGTATACTTAACCAGGTACTTATGTTTGTATAAGTACCTCGTAACATTTTTAGTATTCGAATTTGTTCACCAGAGTTTTGTATAATCTCCAGAGTGTCGTGTCTGTGTCCTTGATTCTAGAGTTAATTGAAGGGGTGAGAACAAAAAGGGTTTAACTGATTTTTTTTCACAAAATGACTTATGAGTATCGTTGGATTCAGCGTGAGAATTAAGAAGATTACCTACAATAATACATTTTCAAAATACCGAAATGAGGCTTAAATTTCGAGATTTTGAGTCTAAAAATGGTTTATGTCACAGGAATACAGTTCGCTTAGGATAAAAACATTATTATATTTATTATTTTATATTATATTTTTACAGTAATTGTATGAATTAGTGCTATATTTAGTATTTTAAAATAGAATTAAAACATTTTCAAGCAACTGAAACTTACATAAAACTTTTCTATTACCTTGTAAGCACTCTACATTAAAATGACGCCGTTGAAGTTTAAAGTCAATTTTCTCGAAACTATTAATGTGACAGTGAAACCCTTTTTATTCTCAACACTTCAATTATCACACGCACTTTTGACTGACGCTTTTAGTTTTACCCAAGTGGCGCAAAGGTAGATAAAGATTAACTTTTTCCGCTTAAAATTAGGAAAGAGATAAAAAGCATGTAAAGTTTTGAGCGTGGCTTCACTTTCTAGTTCTAGCGTGCCGTCTACGTAATTCTTTTATTCTGAGGCAAACTACTGGGTAAATCGACGGGCCAATCATGGCCGTCAGTACTTAAAGTATCCGTAGTTAATGCACTATTCATGCAGAGAAACCTAACTCGCTACGCACTTGCATAGCTCATTGGCGGATGTTGCACTATCCTAGATTTCTAACGATATGATTTTGCGTGTTATTTTTATTTGGTTATAAGATGATTTTATACCCTGTTTGGCCTTCTTTTAGGTTTGTAAATTTGTTACTGTATATTGTATTATTAAAAAAATTAGAAAAACAAATGTTTGTAAAACTGGCCTCCACAACACAGGGAGTCCTAGTGTGGAGCCCAGGGCTCGAATAATAATATCTACTGTCAACTAAAATCATGACTTTGTATTTGATTAATTCACATATAGGTATGTGAATTAATCAAATACAATAACAATATCATCTTACTTAAGTAGGCTTAAGTAAGATGATATTGTTATTGTTGCTATTGTTTGCTGAAATAAATCTTATTATTCTTATTCTTATTATTCTATTATTTACGCTGTTAGATTATCTAAATAAATAAACAAATATATAGCGGTCAAATGTTTGTCTAAAATCATTTTATTTAAACTAATAATTTTGGGGGAAAGCTTCTACCGTGGTAAAAGAACAATAATGGCTGCCAGCAGCAATTTCAATGATGTTCATACTGCAGATTCGGTAGGACTGGAAAACTCTTTCGGCCTTATTAAATTCAAATTCAAATTCAAATCATTTATTTTGTGATACACAGGTCATAAAACAGATGTTACAATAATAATATGAAGTCCATACTGCGATCAGCCGCAACGGCATACAAAAATTACAAATAAGCTGAAGCTAAATACTTAAATTAATCAAATTGCATCACAATAAAAGTCAATAGGTAATAAATAGGTCCATTTAATTGTATTATATTAAAGTCAATTACTTATCAAAAAATTCAGCAAGCGAGTAAAATGTTTGGTCGATTAAATATTGAAATAATTTACGTTTGAATGTGTGAAGGTCATTGCACTCTTTTATATGGCTTGGAATTTTGTTATATATTTTTGGCCCCATTGTAAATACACTTTTCTCATATAAAGCAGTTTTATAGTTCACTTTTTTGGAACAACATAAGAAAGTCCGATTTCGTGATTTGAATACTATTTTAAATAAAGATGGATGTTGTCTAATAAAGAGAGCTAATTCAAATATATATAGTGAGGGCAGGGTAAGAATTTTTAAATCTTTAAAATACGCTCTACAGCTATCGGTTCTTTTCAGGCCACACATTGCACGTATACATCTTTTTTGACCCCTGAACACTTTGTCCCAATTTGTTGCATTACCCCAAAATATTATAGCGTACCGTACAATATTAAGCGACCCATGATACGACGCGAGCACCGTTGAGAGGTTTACTTTTTTTGCTAACATATAGAGACTATAGGAAGATTGGGCAAGTTTTTTACAAACAAAGTCTATGTGGCTTTGCCACTTTAGGTTATTATCTATATGTAGTCCAAGAAATTTCGTTGTGTTAGTGGTGTCTACTGTCCTACCATCATGTTGTATTTGAACTCCTAGAGTTTGATTACTTCGTTGTTTAAATTCCATTATCTTTGTTTTACTTATATTTATATTCAGATTATTCCCTATTAACCATTGTACTATGGACCCTAGTTTAGTATTTATGACATTTTCATCATTAAAAACCACTGTACAGTCATCAGCAAATAATATCATTGGGCTATTAATTGACTTAGGCATATCGTTAATATATATTAGAAATAAAAGAGGTCCCAGGACGCTGCCCTGAGGAACTCCAAACTTTATTGATCTACAAGAAGATTTGAATTGTGTTTCACGTTTAGTTTTTACAGATATCTTATTTACACTGGTAATTTGCTTTCTGTCAGTTAGGTATGATTTGAGTAAATTTAGAGCATTACCCCTAACGCCATAGATTTCAAGTTTCTTTATAAGAGTTTCATGGTCTACAAAGTCAAAAGCCTTTGACATATCCATATAGAGCGTGTAGACTGGTTTTCTTGTATCTACTCTGGGGTATATCATAGCAAGAAATTCATAAATCGCTAAATTAATTGAGTTATTTTTTCGAAATCCTTTTTGTTCATGTGCAAATATATTGTTGCTCTCAAAATAATTGTATAAATTTTTGTAAATAATTTTTTCAATAATTTTAGAGAAGATTGGGATCATCGCTATTGGTCTATAGTTTGTCATACTAAAATTGTCACCTTTTTTAAACAGAGGTTTAATTATTGTCGTTTTTAGAATTGATGGAAAAGTGCCTTGTTCAAAACACAAGTTAATAACATGCGATAAAATAGGAGCAACAATGTTAGATACATATTTTAATACTGCGACACAAATGTCATCAAAACCTGTACTTCTGGTGTTTTTCAGACCCTGAATCGTCTGAGAAATTTCAGTCGGATTAGTAGGTTTTAGAAAAAAAACGGGTTAATAAACGGGTATTAGCCTCGGGTTAGTTACTTCAGCTTTTGTCCTTTTTTGCTACTGGAATATTTAGTTGGATCGAAAGAGACAAAAGATGGTGTAACTAATCCAAAGCTATTTCGTGTTTATTAATAAGGCTATTATTAGACCTCAACCTTCAATTGTTTTTCAATTATGAACGATGCTATTAAAGGACGCTCTTTGAAATGCAACTGCAATTTATATTTTTAACTTTTATCCATAAACTAGTTGCGCCCCGCGGATAAAAAGTATTTTAATTATTTGCTCACCCCACGGGAATATTTCACTTTTCCGGGATTTAATGCAGCCTATATGTTAATCTAATGTATAAGCTATCTTGGTACCAAATTTCATCCAAATCCATTCAGCCATTGAGCGTGAAGGAGTAACAAACATACACACATACACACAGACACTCATACAAACTTTCGCCTTTATAATATTAGTGTGATGTGATAGTGTGATGTGATTATATGCGTCGAAGCAGGATAATTTTTTAAAATCTTTTTTACCCTTGACTGAGGAGTAAACTGGTGAATGCGTGACGAGACGGAACGGAAATGGGTTGGGCGAGGCGAACGGAAGTTGAGAGAGAGATATAAGTTAGTGAAGATAGAAAGAGAGAGTTGAGAGACGTTTCGTATAGAAGTTTTACTTCAGTCGTGTGGTCTAAAGCACACTCGTTTTTTTTTTCAATTGAGTTATCATTTTATGTGAGATCTTTGATAATCTTTAAATGGTTTTTGAATTTTATTTCGGTATATATCTTGCAGTTTTTTGCAACCCATGATGATGATCAAAGCGTCACCTAACCATCGATTGACCTTCAACTTAAAGGCAGAATAAAAAAAAATTCTTGGGAACCATCAACTAATTTAAATTTCGAATTTGAATTAACATAACAGATTCCATAATTAATGCTATAAAATTTCACTTTCATCTCCCAACTTTGACCGTGACTAACCGCTGAATGGTTAAAATCAACGAAAGGAAAATTCTGATTTTGCATAACACCAATTTGTTTTTTTTACTTTCACTGTGAATTAACCTGTGCAGGGCAACATTATTGAGTTATTTATTTTTAGTTTAGACTGGAACTTAAACGTGTTTAGTTGTCGGATTGATATTGTTTGTTAAAACTTGATTTCGAGCGTTATATTTATTACGTAATAATGCTGGGTCATTAACCGTGAAGTGTTAGTGAACCTGCGGTGAAAAACAAACAATATTAAGACGAAAACGTATATATTTATGTGCATTTGTTAATAGAAATATTCAGTGGGTTATCCGCTGACTTAACTTTGACTTAACTTGGACGTGACTTGACTCTTAGGTCCGTATTACAGAATGGTGCTCAGTCATCGATCTGTGCTCAAGCAAAGATTTCATTCAATAATTGATCAGTTTATGAATGAAATCTCTGCTTGAGCACTGATCGATGACTGAGCATCGTTCTGTAATACGGACCTTAATCTAACCAGATAAATATAATGTAAACGTGACACTGACTAAATATGTTTCTAATTTTAACTCAGATTCAGAGATCAGAGATTGATAAAAATCAAAAGTCATTTAAAATTAAGCATTGACATGACAATTCGATGTGAGATATCAATTTAATTTAAGCAATTTTTTGAAATAACTTTAACCACAAAAACAACTCCCAAACACTTTCACTAAAATTCGAACCATATAACCCGATTAGGTATTCAAAATATACTTAACTTGTGAAATGACCGGTCAAACTTTCACCTTCGATTCGGTTGATTTTGGCGGCTCAATATAACTCACGTTTCATTTTATGGAACTCACGAATCGACGGTAAAATTTTTGGTGCAACTCCGTGGTCTTGCTTGGTAACAGGTGTATTGACCTTTGTCTTTGTTTTTCCCCTAATCTATGTCATTGGACTACAGACTAGAGAAAAAGTAATCGACTACAAAATCGATTACTGAGAGTTTTGGTGGGAAAACGAAAAAGATCGCGTCACCGCGTTGTATTATTTTCCGAAACTTGTGTTATTTTCAGTGTTAGTGCATAAAACTGGTGGCATTTTATTCGTTAAGTGCTGGATTACAGGCATGAGTGTGGGAAAGTGGTATAGTGATGGTGAAATGTTTCTTTTCGTGTTGTTTCCAAAACTCCATAGAAGCTTCTGGTAAAAGTGCCACCACTTTACTAGGAGTATGACTTGACTAGACTAGACTATGAATTGACTTGACTAAACTAGACTTGACTTGATGACTTGGACTGTGACTTAACTTGACATATACAATATACATATGTATATTATAAATTAACTTGAAAAATTAATTTCTTGACACTGGCTAAATACACAAAAGTGTGAAACAAAAACTAAAACAAAAAAGTCGATTAATTTTTCTCTAGTCTGTGATTTGTTTCAATTTAATCATGGCAATGATCGCATCATTTTCTCAGATCATGGCCTTCTAGCTAGCATGAATAAGATATATATAAGAAATATATCATATTATAAAAAAAATATGATATATTTTTTATTCATATCGCCTGCTTACCATAATAGATTTTTTTTATGTAAAGGAAAATTAAGAATATCGTATTACGTAACGTATATACAGAAAAATATATTTATATTAATAATACTGAATATATTGATTACAAACGGAAAGTATTTTTATACATTAAGAGACGTACAAAAAAAATAGGAAACTTAAAGTATGTAGGAATTTTACAAGCTTAGCGTACATAATTGTAAATTATGACAATTTAAATTTATAATGTACCTATATTTAATGCCAAAAACATTAAGAGAATTGAATTTTGTGTTTCCATCAACAATATTATTTTATACTCTAAATACCATGAAAGCCAATAAAACACTCTTGGCATTCCTCAAAACGCATCCATAATAACTTGACTTGAATCATAAGAAATCCCACGACACCCATAATGTCGTAACCACTGTTTTCTAATTACGTCATCTCGTTCCAAATCTTCATAATAATACGTCAATGGGTGCTTCTCTTTGGAATTCTATACATGGCAACTCTACTATTAGTTATTCTGTGTGCTCCATTTGTTGCTTTGTAGCAATTTGTCACAAAAATTAAGTAGATATATTATGTCAGTCAGTAGTGTAACATAACGTGATTCCGAATACAAAATTAAGGCTTGTCGTTTAAATAAAGTAGGTTTTGTTTAAACTGAACTTTAAACTAAAGCTGTTTTGTTATTAGGCTACCTGTATATTTAGCCCACTTTCCAAAAGGAAATGGTTATGTTTAGATAATTAGTAAGGATTGTGTACCCGTTTAAAAAGATTGGAACTCTTTATTACTTTTTGAAGTAAAACTTTTCTACGCACACTCGACTTAGGGGGTAAGCTGGTGAATGTGAGGTGAACGGAAGTTGAAGGTGGTTTACGTAGATTTTCATTGTGAACATAGCAAAGTTCTAAAAATTATTATTATGTTGGTATGCCCAATTTACAATTGTCAAGATGGTGACATTAAAATTAAACAAAGTTATACCGGCCGATAGATGGAGCTAAAATAAAGAAGTTTTACTTGAGCCGTGTGCTCTAAAAAGCACACTCGTTTTGTTTGTATGTCAGCTTGTCAAAAAATTTTTTTAAGTTACGGTTTATGTCGAAATTAACATTATACATTTACATTAATTCTCTCATAATATTTTTTTTAATCAAGGATTTTCAACACAAAAGATATGACCCGACAAACTTGTCTACGAAGTTTTTTTTTAGAAGTTGTGTGAAAAAGACTTCCCGACTGAATTAATCCCGTGATATTTAGCTATAGAGAGCGGCTTTTACATTTATTCCTTTACTTTGTAAGACCGTGAAACATACACTAATAACTGTAGACTTTATTGGTATACCTTTAAACATACATATATGATAAGGGTTCTATAACAAGTTAAAAACTTAACTGGATAGGCACCCAAAATCAACAGATAAACTGCATTCAAGTTTCTTGCTGCATAGAGGGAACGCGTTGAACTCTTTTACTCACAACAAGATTGTTGTTTCCACAACTTTATGGAAGCTTCTAGTAAAGTTGCCATGTATGATTTCATACTCTAAGTAAAACGATGGCAGTCAGGAAGTTTAAGTAGACTAGACTATGACTTGACTTGATGACTTGGAGACTTGGACTGTGACTTGACACATACCTGCTTGAAATATCATTTGCACTGAAGCTGCTGCCTCGATTCGGTTACAAACTTGTACCTTAAGACGTTTTTTCAAAAGACCATTGCGTATTCTATAAATTTCAATGAAGATCATATATACTGAATGATACTCCATTATGTGATCACTTTCATCGACTTTCATATTTTAAATCACACTCGCGTCTCCATCATCATGAAAAATGTCCCCTGCCGTTGTTTCGTAACCGCTTTCTCTGAACGAAGTTCCCAATATGGTTGGAGATTTTATGGAACACTTTTGGTGATTTATGATAGTTTCATTTATTCGTTGCAAAATATTATATAACGAGCTTTTGCTCGCCCGCGGCGTGGTCTATGGGAAAATAATTCAACCACCCATTTCACCCTCTTAAGGATGGAATTTCAAAAAATCTTTTCTTAGTCTAACCTACGCCATAACATCTACCTGCATGCCAAATTTCAGCCCGATCCGTCCAGTGGTTTGGGCTGTGCGTTGATAGATAACTATGTCAGTCAGTCAGTCAGTCAACTTTAAGTTATATATTTAGATATACACTACACCCTAATGGGGCCATATGTTTCGCAAACGCATCAATAGCAACTGTATTACAAAATAAGTACATATTATGTTGGTAGTAAATAATTGAGCATTGACTATTATTGACTAGCAATTTGAGCGATAAAGACTAACAAACATCCATGTATACAAACTTTCTATAATGATATATAAAATTAAATCAAAAATGATCAAATAATAACAACAAATTATAATGGTTCGTGACGTCATGATATAGGTCCCGACTCACTAAGATCTAACAATTGATTTTCAGTCGGAAGTCAGAACTCATCATCATGACATAAAGAAGATACCGTTTTTTTTATTTTATTAATAATGAAATCTATCGATTTTTATAAGGCATGACTTTTTTTAAACACCTTTACCGCTCTAGGTGGTAGTTCTATGATCTTTCCTAAAAAGCTATGAAGGATTTCAAAGCGGCCGGCTTTCGATCTACCCGCACGCAATTTCAACAACGCGCGACGCTGCCATGGAGAACAAACTAAACATTTGAAAATACCCAAAGCTCAAAGAATCCGAGCAAGGTTCTCACGTTAAAATATTAATGCTTTCGTTACAACGACTTCCGCAAGTTAATGCCCTATTGCGCAACGATGCAATGCAAGGTCGACATTTGAACTTGTACGCTTGTGCGCTCGGTCACTGACGTTCATTGTGACCTTTTTTTTTATTGTTTGGCTCCACACTATTGTGTATTTAGCCAGTGTCAAGTAATTAATAATTTATCAAGTTAATGATATTTCACGCAAATATGTGTCAAGTCACAGTCGAAGTCATCAAGTCAAGTCATAGTCTAGGCGAAGTCATACTCCTAGTAAAGCGGTGGCAACTTTACTTGAAGCTTCTATGGAGTTTTGGAAACAACACGAAAAGAAACGTTTCACTATCATTATACCATTTTCCCACACGCACGCATGTAATCCAGCACTTAACGAACAGAATGCCACCAATTTTATGCACTAACACTGAAAATAACACAAGTTTTGGAAAATAATACAATGCGGTGACGCGATCTTTTTCGCTTTCCCGCCAAAAACTCCTACAGATACAATTGATCACGGATATTGTGTCAAATATTTGACAGTGTATTTTTTCACACTAAGGTCCGTATTACTTATCGGTGCTCAAGCAGAGATTTCATTCATAAAGTGAACCATTTAGTGAATGAAATCTCTGCTTGAGCACCGATCGATGACTAAGCATCGTTCTGTAATACGGATCGAAGTGATCAATTAGTGAATGAAATCTCTGCTTGCGCACCGATCGATGACTGAGCATCGTTCTGTAATACGGACCTAAATGTAGGATCGGGTCTTGCAGATTTCTGCTATTTTATGTCTTTTATATAACTTTCTAAGCATCTAACATCATATTTCATACTCCACCGAAGATTATATAACTCTGAACAATATTAATTTCCATCCAACATCTATTTACGAGCACAACTTCCGAGAAAGCAAAATACAGGATTTTGTACCATCAGAAAGCGAACACCATGACCACAGTACAGAGTAAATACAGTAGCTCAATTAACACAAATACAAATCCAATTTTTTTACTGTATATTGTAAATAAATGGCCTCTATATTCATTCGCATTTCAAACGTGATCATGCTGATTTAAAAAACAAAATACAATCTTTAATGCTGATGTAACAAAGATATTTCACCACAAGTAACAAACGCAAAGCGTAAAAAACCGTCTTCAGTCTTATATGGTTTTCTCATGGATGCAATCGCCAGAACTGTACATTATGTAACTCAAAATCTTTTTCTTGCTACGGTAAATTTCTCATATTATTACTACTACCTCTTTTAAATGTAGACATTTATCATAGTAAGGGGTTTCTTTAAAAATAAATGATATTTTGCTTGTATTTTACATGTTCATATAAATTTCCCATCCGAGTGCCTACAACGAACATAACGCGAATCCATTGTGTGAACCTGCGTTACTGTCTATACAGTACATCTCGAAGACTGCGCAACGCAACCAACCGGTCTACAGACACACAGACTTATATTTGAAGGCGTATTTAATTAGGCATCGGACGACCACTCTCGCTTCCGGAAAAAGTGGCATCGAGCCATAATGCACAGCTTTGGTTATGTAGATCGTGGATGTAATCAATAGTCTGTGAGATTTCTCAGATTTACGCTTATATATCAACAAATGGCAGGCGTTCATTGCTGAACATAAGCCTATATAAAAAGCCAATAAATAATATATAATATAAAAAGCCATAAGCCTATATAAAAAGCCAATTTGGACGTTTATAATAGTGGGATATTTACCATAATCACCACAATTGGCACGCGGCTTGGTCATTGCAGAAGATTTTTATGTTCCAAAGAAAATGCTGTTGCCCATTTCCTGGATATTCCCTTACCGCTGATATGGAGGAAATCTCACGGCATACACACATTTATTTATCTTTTACCTAAATATATTTATATATATTATTATTATCAGTCACCTGTGAGTTATCTCAAAGGTGACTGACTGACTGACTGACATAGTGATCTATCAAAGCACAGCCCAAACCACTGGATGGATCGGGCTGAAATTTGGCATGCAGGTAGATGTTATGACGTAGGCATCCGTTAAGAAAGAATTTTTCGAAATTCCACACTTAAGAGGGTGAAATGGGTGGTTGAATTATTTTTCCGTAGGCCACGCCGCGGGCGAAGCTGCAGGCAAAAGCTCGTTTTTAATAAATTTATTTCTGCGTTTGTTAGCGTTGGTTAAAAAAGGTTTTTTAGGTACTTTATTATATTATAATGTTTCCTGAACTAGTTTTAGATACTTATTATAGAGCCCGATTCCCGATGGATAGACAAAGTATTTCGCAAAATCATTAATTAATAAATAAACAGTTTACGATAAATTACGTAAAATTATGTGATGTAAGATTACGGAATTCCTATTTGGTTTTCATTGAAAACATTCTAGGCAAATGGGCCAGCAACTACTCTTTTTTAAGTTACCATAGAAGGTTGAAACTACAATCTTCCGTACGACGAACGAACGTACGCATTGGAGATCGTTCACCCCTTACACAATCAAATAGTGTAATATTGCCTACTGACTCAATATGTACGATTGCAATATTCTTATAATTCATAATTCCATAATTTTACTAGGTGGTAGGACTTTTCTGCAAAGTTCGTCTAGGTAGGTACCAACGCTATGCCAGTTACTCTGCCGCCAAGCAGTAGTGCGTAAGCACTGCTGTGTTCCGGTTTGAAGGACACTGTCGCTAGTGAAATTACTGGGCAAATGAGACTTTATGATCTGATCTGAGTCGAGTAATTTTATTACCAGACTGTGCTGATGTTTCAGGATGATGTGCAGTGCAGTGTCACGCGAAACTTTCTATTTTGGAGTGACTGACACTGTTCTGTTATGGGTGGCCGTGTCGCTTAACATCAGATGAAGGACTAGCTGGTCACATCATTCACCCATAAAAAAAACTACTTTACTTGTAATGGTGAAAACAGCTGTTGTTATATGTATTTACATTATGACAGAACACCAGCTTTTCAAATGCAAATATGCACCAAAATCGCAACTCTTATTATGGGTGCTTAATGGTACCTGACAAAGGACCTCTTCTTAATTGATGCTACCCTGGTACTCCATTACCTCATCACTACCATAAAACGGAGGTGGATGGAATGAATTTGAATGTACTATTATTTTATTTTTATTAATAAGTAATTCGCTTTATTTTAATCTTATTCCCAAAACAGCACTGAATTTTTGGCTCTTATGGTAATAGCTACTACCATAGTTGAATGGTTGAGAACAAAAGGGGTTTAACTGATTTTTTTCACAAAATCACTTATGGGTATCGTTGGATTCAGCGTGAAATTATCTACAATAACACATTCTCAAAATACCGAAATGAGGCTTAAATCTTGAGATTGTCAATTTAAAAGCGGTTTATCTGTCACAGGAATACAGTTCGCTTAGCATAAAAACATTATTATATTTAAATAAATAAATAAATATGTGTGGACATTTCACACAACGCCATCTAGCCCCAAACTAAGCAAAGCTTGTACTATGGGAACCAGGTAGCTGATACAATACTTAGATACTTTTTTGTTTGTAAATACATACATAGAATACTGTATAAACACCCAGACACAGAACAAACATCGATGTTCATCACACAAATGTTTGTCCTGGGTGGGAATCGAACCCACGACCTGCAGTTCAGAAGGCAGGGTTACTACCAACTGAGCTATCGGGCCAGTTTATCTTGTTATATTGTATTTTTAAAGTAATTAAACGAATTAGTACTATATTTAGTATTTTAAAATAGAATTAAAACACGTTCAAGCAACTGAAACTTACATAAACTTTTTCTATTACCTTATACGCATTCTACATTAAAATGACGCCGTTGAAGTTTAAAGTCAATTTTTTCGAAACTATCAATTTGACAATTAAACCCTTTTTATTCTCAACTCTTCAATTGGCATAAAACCAGCATATGCGATGGACTTTAACATATGAGTCGCTGCTAATTGGTAGATTAGGCTGTCCATAAATCAGCAGTGGTTTTACCATTCAGTTTAAAAAAGTTTCTTCCTCTGTATGATCATTTGCTGAATACATCTTCCAAATCTTATCCTACCCTTAATCTATATTCAACTCTCTCACCCACGTTTAAAAGCTACATTCTTACATCCAATGCTACCATCATTACTGAATCGTCTCAGTGAAGCGAGCCGTGTCGATTCTCGAGGATAAGTAGAGCGTTGATTTACAAGTATTGTTCTCGTAAGGTGTTCCTTAATAGGCCTTTCCATTCTTTGTGGATCTTGGAATAATAGTGAAATTTTGCAGGATATCCTGTGAACAGACCTTGGATATTAGACGTTTACTTAATACCTATACGAAACCACATTATACTAGGTGGTAGGACTTTTCTGCAAAGTTCGTCTAGGTAGGTACCACCGCTTTGCCAGTTATTATACCTCCAAGCAGTAGTGCGTAAGCACTGCTGTGTTCCGGTTTGAAAAGCACTGTAGCTAGTGAAATGACTACGGTACTTTATGAACTGATCTCACAGTCTAGTAATCTAATTAGATTGTGCTGATGTCTCAGGATGACGTGTGCAGTGCAAAAAACTTGAAACTCTATACTTTAGAGTTCCGAGTGACACTCCAACCGATATGGGCAGCCGTGTCGCCTAACATCAAGCGAACGGTTAGCTCGTCACGTCATTCCTTAACATAAAAAACACTCATCCTCAGTTTCTCGTAAATTTTTTCAAACTTATTTTAACACACCAACGACTGAACGCTTATTGGTTGATCATCGGTTGTCCAATGAGCGTACAGTATTTATTGTTGAAACCGGGGGCTAGGGAGATAAATGCCGGCATAGGACGTATCAAAATTTAGATCATTAGTCACACACACAAGCAGATTATTAGAGCTGTTAGGTAGTCATTTGTTTTTTTTATAATTTGTGGGCTTAACTTGACTTCATCATCATTATCAATCTGAACTTAACACACCAATGACTGAACGCTCATTGGTTGATCATCGGTTGTCCAATGAGCGTACAGTATTTATTGTTGAAACCGGGGGCTAGGGAGATAAATGCTGGTATAGGACGTATCAAACTTTAGATCATTAGTCCCACACACAAGCAGATTATTAGAGCTGTTAGGTAGTCATTTGTTTTTTTTATAATTTGTGGGCTTAACTTGACTTCATCATCATTATCAATCTGAACTTAAAACACCAATGACTGAAAGCTCATTGGTTGATCATTGGCTTTTTTTTTTATTAATCTGCATTTCCACAGACACCTGGGTCCGTGCTTTTAATTAGATATTTTTTTATATTTATGAATTAAGCCTATTATTAACATGAACTTATACAGGGAGTAACAAAAACCCTGTTAAATAAATGAAGTATGTGTACAGATCATTACAAGTAGTCATATAAAAATGTCTAACAATACCTAAGTTATACGTATCTGAAGTTACAGGCAGTATCTAAATACAAAAAAATAATACCATTTCCCAAAAATGTTTGTGCCACAAGCCGTGCCTATTTTTAAATAGCTAAGTAACTAAGGTAAAAGTAGACGCGGAACCGACAAACGGGGGCCGCCTTTGTCGGCTCTTTTGTAGGATGCCGCTCCTGCACCTGTGTGCCTACGGGGAAATGGGGTGCGCGGGCGGTGCGGCATAGGCGCGGCGCGGCCCGCGGCTTACGCTCAGTCGCACGTGCTCTCTCATGCAATTTAGTCGTTTCCAGTTTGACCGTCGCGAATTTAGTGTCGAGTGTGATGTCGTATTCTAACGACGAATACTACAATATGTTAATGTGCCTTGGTAGAAGTCACAATAATTATGCGGCAGCACGTAGAGAATACGAGCATAATTTTTCTATTTCGCGTGGAATTGAGTTACCGTCATTAATGGCATTCCAGCGATTGCACTTACGTGTTTACAACACCGGTAGTGTAACGGGCCGTGATCAGCAAAGATTTGATGCTGGAAGACCACGAGTATTACATGATGCTGAAGAACAGGTGCTCGATATGTTTGTGCAAGACCCAACACGTAGCACACGCAGCATGGCAAGAGAAATTGGAATTAATCACATGCGTGTATGGAGGGCATTGAAGGAAGACGGTCAGCACCCGTTTCATTATCAACGAGTGCAATCATTGTTGCCCAGTGATTATGAGCCCAGAGTGGCATTTTGTCAGTGGCTTCTCGACCGAGTGGCAGATGACGCAGAGTTTTTGAGTCGTATTTTATTAACCGACGAATGCTCGTTCGTCCGATCTGGCGTTTTTAACTGCCATAATGAGCACGTATGGGCTGTGGAAAATCCAATCCGCCAAATCAGCATTTTGATTGATTGACTGAACATGAAAATCGCCTGCCGACAGATGTGTTTTTGAAAGCTCTTTTAAGAGCTAAAAATTACGTACTTATCTTGTTTCTTGACAATACAAAATCACACGTGAATTCGATTGTTTAGAGTGTGGCAGAAAGGCGCGCAGCACTTGTGTGCCTACCACTATTGGTCAAAGAGATCTTTTACGTCATTAAGTTCAGTCTCGCAATCCTACAACGTTGTGGTATGTGGTATAGGGCACATAATCGTATGAAAAACGCTTAAAAAGTAATCTGTGGAATAAATAGCTTCTAGTTCCGTCGCAGTAGGTATGCAAGTTGAATAGACTTAGCGTACCATGGCGGGCGGTGCGGGGTGCGGGCAGGCAGCAGGCTGCGTCGGTGGTGCAAGTACCTATGTTGTCAATATCTGAGGTCGTAAACATTTTTAGTAACGGCATAAAAGGTTTTAATAAAAAGCACACGTAAGTTTTGTATGTCTCGTATTGAAATAGAACTAGTATTACTACAACCTTGAGTTGACACTGGATACGCAGCTCGCGGATATAACAGGGTTTTTGTTACTCCCTGTATATAATACAGGATTTTATTGTTAGTTTGACTAACGTACGAGAAACCGAGCGTCAATACTTGTTCTGAGTCTGAATATTGTGGGGTCCTCGTAGTTCCTGGGTCTCTAGACACAGGGAACCCTAGTTTGGGTCCAGGATCTATGGATGTGATCGTTGTGCTTTATTATTGTTATTATTATTTATCTAATGTAGCTAGTGCCGTACATTTTATGGAGCTTTCAAATAAAATTAAAGAGAGATATTTTCACCGTATATATTTGGGGATGTAAAGTCCAGTAAATTAGCTAAATGACTCCACCGGATTTTATAACCTAGTTCCATATCGATTTCTTGTTTCATTATAAATCGATCTCATTCCTTCGCTCTCTCATTGCATATTCCCATCTCTTTCACAGCATCGGGTACTGAATATTTACCCTACTTTTACCATTAAATATCCTGTTACACTAATGCTGAGTGACTCTACACTTTACTTTCGACGTGTATTTTCTAAGAAAGTCCATTTAGATTATTATCTTACTTAGAAAAAACATAAGTTTGGTATCACGTGTGATTTAAATTACGCGTTCGTGATTTCAAAGTTTTGTTTGAAATTGGTGTTTATGTTATGAGCTATAGGATTGCCCATGTGTGTTATCTTAGGCTTGAGCTTTTAACGTGTTTTCTAGATGTAGTAGATCAATACCTTAAACAGTATAAACAATGGTTACTTCGTAACCTCAGACTAGAAAAATAATCCGAAAAATATTATAGGCTTGGTGCTTCGAACTAAAACGACATAAAAGGGATGGTCAAATAATACCATCCCGCATTATTTTTTATAAGCTCAGATAGTAGTAAACCTGAGATTCCCTCCCATGAATTTTGTGTGATGAACATAGGTGTTTGTTTTGTATCTGCGTGTTATATTGTATTCTATGTATGTATTTACAAACGAAAAGTATCCAAATATTTTATCAGTTATCTGGTTCGAATAATACAAGCTTTGCTTAGTTTGGGGCTAGATGGCGTTGTGTGAAAGGTCCATAAATATTTATTTATTTTTGATAGCAGAATTCTCCTACCATACAAAATTGACATGAGATACTTTTTAATTCAGAAATCCGTGAAAATGAGTTAAGCCTACTTAGTAGATAGTACATTTTTAATTTCTTTAACCATCAAATATAAAGCCCATGTTCTCTACATTTTGTGTATTGTTCAGTTAGTAGTTTTTAATTTTTTTTTTATATTTTGGCTATATATTGTGTATTTAGCCAGTGTCAAGTAATTGATAATTTATCAAGTTAATGATAGTGCACGCAAATATGTGTCAAGTCACAGTCGAAGTAATCAAGTCAAGTCATAGTCTAGTCATAGTCATACTCCTAGTAAAGTGGTGGCAACTTTACCAGAAGCTTCTATGGAGTTTTGGATACAACACGAAAAGAAACGTTTCACCATCATTATACCATTTTCCCACACTCACGCCTGTAATCCAGCACTTAACGAATAGAATGCCACCAATTTTATGCACTAACACTGAAAATAACACAAGTTTTGGAAAATAATACAATGCGGTGACGCAATCTTTCGCATTCCCGCCAAAACTCCTCAGTAAATCTTGTAAAAGCTGCATATAGCGGTATGACAGATGCCAGTTGTACAAAAAGTAAGTGAATTGACAGGAAGAGTGGTCACTCAAGTCCATATCTGAAACCGGTTGTTTGATGCAGTGAGGATAGTTTTGTAACCTGTCAGTCTGAGGAAACGGCGTTTACATTCTGTGGAACAAATCTCACTACATTTCTTGTGTCTCATTCTTTTGCATCGATAATGAAACGAAAGTGAGAGAGATGGAAACTTACCGTATAAACCGATAATTTTGAAAGGAATTCGAGGTTATGATTACAAATTCTGATTACGAATGTTAGCTCTTCGATCCACTAATACGAATTATTATTATCGCAGATTCGTGTTTAGTGACGCTGTAAAGGTTGGTAGAGACCAACAGCATTAAATTATTTTTTTTTATGTTAAGGAATGACGTGACGAGCTAGCCGTTCGCCTGATGTTAAACGACACGGCTGCCCATATCAGCTGCAGTGTCACTCGGAACTCTAAAGTATAGAGGTTCGCGTGACACTGCACTGCGCACGTCATCCAGAGACATCAGCACAATCTAGTAATAAGATTACTAAACTGTGAGATCAGATCATAAAGTCTCATTTGCCTAGTAATTTCACTAGCTACAGTGCCCTTCAAACCGGAACACAGCAGTGCTTGCGCACTACTGCTTGGCGGCAGAATAACTGGCAAAGCGGTGGTACCTACCTAGACGAACTTTGCAATAAAGTCCTACCACCCAGTAAAAATGCAATAAAATGCATAAAAATAAACTTTTCACCATCATTATACCACTTTCTCACACTCATGCCTGTAATGCAGCACTTAACGTGATGAACATAGGTGTTTGTTTTAAGTCTAGGCTTACAAATTTACAAACAAAAATTAATTATTTATGTTATCTATCAGTTATCTGGTTCCCGTAGTACAAGCTTTGCTTAGTTTGGGGCTAGATGGCGCTGTGTGAAATGTCCACAAATATTATTATTCTTGTCTATAATTTTCTGCAGCCTAAACCTAATAATTTCGATAACATCAAAGAAAGTCCGACAGTAAAAACTCATCCCAATTACTTGTTGACCGTAAACAATTATCGCACATAACGTTTAATTAGACTTAGCGGTTCAGTGGCCGTAATGATTGCGGGGAGTGCAGGTTCGGTGCTCGGTCAAGTAAAATCAACGCATACTTACTTATCATTTTTGTTGCAGGTAATACGAGTTTTGTTGACCTATTGTTGGTGTGATGTAAGTATTAAGTACCAGGTAACTATTTGTCATTCACACAAGCACTACTGTGTTCCGGTTTGAAGGGCACTGTAGCTAGTGAAATTACTGGGCAATTGAGACTTTATGACCTGATCACAGTCTAGTAATCTTATTTCTAGATTGTGCTGGTGTCTCAGGATGACGTGCGCAGTGCAGTGTCACGCGAAACTCTATACCTTAGAATTCCGGGTGACACTGCAACTTCCAGCGGCCAGCCGTGTCGCTTAACATCAGGCGAATGGTTAGCTCGTCGCGTCATTCCTTTACATAAAAAACTCTATTTTTTAAACCATCTTAATCCACATAATCCGTTACTACATCTTTGTCAAGTTTTTCTAAATTGAACAATACACATATTTGGCAAATCTCGTATAGCTACCGCAAATTGTAGAAAACAAATAACATATTTTGCTTGTATAGTTGCAGTTTACGCAAGTATAAGTATCTGAGTTGGTCTAGCTTAAATCTAGTCCAAAGTAAACTAACGGGTTCCATTCTAGAAATAGTTTGCGTTTAGTATCGGATATTTATCTAAGTCGTGAAAGCTGGTACTGGGTTAAGTGTCCTTGAGTATCCACTAGCAAGAGTGTATGCGAAATGCATTTACATTACGACAAGGACAGATAAATAGTTTGCCAAAGTCTGTCAACGTATCTTATTAATAAGCCCGAAGGAAAGTGTTGTAGGTTAGCTAGAACGGTCACGTCTTTCAATAGGGTCCACTCTTCCAGTGGACGTAGTCTTCTCGATCCCCTTATCCCGGCAACGGCCCAAGCCGAGGCTCGCACCCCAGGGGTGCCCTTGAGCTAGTTGCCTCCCACTTTAGACGTAAGTACGTCTGTATTTTAGACTTTCCCCCGTTTACGTTCCCCGTATACGTTTGTTTTTTTTTTTTTGGACGAGCTAATGTTGTTGGTCTCTAACGACCTTTACAGCGTCACCTTCGCTTAAGGCGCCCAGCCGTCAATAGTGGGAGGCAACTAGCTCAAGGGCACCCCTGGGGTGCGAGCCTCGGCTTGGGCCGTTGCCGGGATACGAGGATCGAGAAGACTACGTCCACTGGAAGAGTGGACCCTATTGAAAGTCGCGAGCGTTCTAGCTAACTTACGGGGGGTACGTCGACCTCGCCGGCGGGGTCGGTGTCTGATTGTGTTACGCTGGTATCCTATACCTATTATATTAAATAGGAGATTTATGATTTATGGGGATTTATGTGATATTAAATAGGAGAAGCCAATGACTCCTGAAACACAGTGAACACTAGTTCAGGAGTCTATGGATTCACTAAATAAACTGTTGAAAAATATTTATGTCAATAAATGATTTTGTATTTGTATTTGTTTTGTACCGATGCCGGGCGCGGTACCTGAGCCAGAAGGGCTACACTGGTCCGGTGATCCTAGCGCAGCCGATTCTACGGCTGCTATAGGATCATCCGGGTTGCTCAAGACGTGTCTCGGGCGGCGACGACGGGGTGACGACGTATACGTTTGATAAATTTGTGTCAACTCTGCAGATGAAATACTAAGCACTCATTGGTTTTCTGTTGTTCCTCGGCTGTCTCAACCAATTAGCGTACAGTACAGTAAAAAAAGCGTAAATACTTTTTTTTTAAATATTTTGGCTCCACACCTCCGTGTATTTAGCCAGTGTCAAGTAATTGATAATTTATCAAGTTAATAATATTTCACGCAAATATGTGTCAAGTCACAGTCGAAGTCAACAAGTCGTCATAGTCAAGTCATAGTCTAGTCAAAGTCATACTCCTAGTAAAGTGGTGGCAACTTTACTTGAAGCTTCTATGGAGTTTTGGAAACAACACGAAAAGAAACGTTTCACCATCATTATACCATTTTCCCACACTCACGCCTGTAATCCAGCACTTAAAGAATAGAATGCCACCAATTTTATGCACTAACACTGAAAATAACACAAGTTTTGGAAAATAATAAAATGCGGTGACGCAATCTTTTCGCGTTCCCGCCAAAAAAAAAAAAACCTCGCGTAAATACTTGTTCTGAGTCTAAAGTCCGTATTACAGAACCCGCGGTTTTCATCGGTAATATGTATTTACTTGGCCACCATGCTACGATCGCATCGTCACTTCCCATCAGGTGAGAGCGTGGTCAAATGCTAACCAAGTTTAAAGTTTTAAAAAAGTCTTCCGGCTTTAAGTCGCCATTTGAAAACTTATCGGTCGTCAATTCTGCGAGCGCTTGCCTGTGAAATTCCAAAGCACATCGATTCTCACGCTTTGATCCTTGTCACAGTTCCAGTAGCTGGATCAAGTGACATTATTATTTGTTCTAGTTCAACTGACATTTGGAAACCTGTCATTAAAATCATTGTTCTGCTATTACGTTTTAATTTAATCAATATTTAATAGGTACCTCTGAAGGTCAGTAAGAACATTACTTGTTTATTATAGCCATGGTATTAGGAAATTATAGGTGGGTGATCAATTAACTGGCTTGGTTAATTTATTGCTTGTAATATAGCTGCGTTGTGCCACACAAAAATTTCCACGTTACATCTCTAGACAACAAAACACAATGTTGTAGTCTAGGTTAACTGGAAGAGAATGTTCTTTAGCAAAAAGCAAACATTTATTTATTTAATACTTTATGCACATAAAACGTACAAAGGAGGACTTAATGCTAACAGCATTTTCTACCAGTCAACTAAGGCGTGCAGAGAAACAATTTGACTAGGCGTGCATATAAGGAAATGAGCATAATATTGAACATACATTTTTGATCATCATATAAATTAAAATAAAACTATAAATACAATACACCTATATACATATTTTAGTATTAAAATTCTCATGAGTGTGATTTATTTTAAATTAATATATCCCCGACTGTTACTCACGAATAGTATGTCGATTTCTCGACCAGGTTTCGAGCATATCCGATGCTCTTCCTCAGGAGGTGAGTTCACCGCCGCGATCTCGCTGCGTTAACTACTACAATATAGATAATATATAAATAATTAAATAAAATACAAACTATATATTAATAAACAATTCTACTCGTATGTACTGCTAGTTCAAGTTTAGAGACATTTTAGCAATTGTTCCTTTACCTGGCGTTTGAAATCGTCCTTGACGTTGCACCTCTGGTAACGAGTTCCAGAGATGAACCGCTGTGTGTTTGTTGTTTATGCAATAAAGCATTTTCTGTCTATAGATCTATCTAATACTTGCTGGACATTTCACACGCCATTATTTGTCACTAGTTTTCCTTCGAAGGAATTTTTGTGGCGCAGCTTGTTCCTTTTGAATGTTACCTACTAACCGAAATTGTCTGATCCCAAATCTCGCCAACACTTGTTCTGTGTCTGGATGTTGTGGGACCCATGGTCCTACATTAAGATGACATACATACAAACAAAAAACAACTGAATAAGTTCACGAGTATAAAATAATTCGATCCACGCGAGCGAAGCTGCGGGAACAGCTGGTTATAGAATTGATGCCAATCGACAAAAAAATCCTGAACAATAATTGACTTTGAGGCGGAACGAAGTTCGCCAACACAACTAGTAACAAAAAAAAATTATGGCATATACCAAAGGATGGTTTTTGTGTTAATGAATGATGTAACGAGCTAGTCGTTCACCTGATGTTAAGCGACACGGCCGCCCATAAAAGAATTATAAATATAAAGTTTCGCGCGACACTGCACTGCGCACATCATCCTGAGACATCAGCACAGTCTGATAATAAGATTACTCGACTGTGAGATCAGCTGGGCGATCACGTAACTTGATTGTAACTTATAGAAACACAAATTTATATGGATTTGACAGTTTGAATACGCAGTTTATGTGCATAGTTAGTAAGGAAATTGCTCCTGTTGCATTGCAATCAAAGTTTCGTGATCACCCCCCAGATCACAAAGTCTCAATTGCCCAGTAATTTCACAAGCTACAGTGCCTTTCAAACGGGAACACAGTAGAGCTTGCGCACTGCTTGGCGGCAGAATAACTGACAAAGCGGTGGTACGACATGCTACATATTATAGTTCCCATAGTACAAGCTTTACTTAGTTTGATGATGGCACTGTGTGAAATGTCCACAAATCTTTATTTATTTATTTCTTTATATTAGTAGAAAGAGCAAGAACCCGGTACAATAGTTACAGCCGGACAGACGTGCCTTTGTTTATGTTATTACTAGTGAAAGTGAGCCTTCATTAGTTGCGTCGCTCTCAACTCAACGAGCTTGGTTGGTTGGTACGTGCTTGGAAAGTTGTGAGGCGCGAACCCTTTTATCTTGTTGTGATGTAAATTACATTCTTTTAAGAGGTTCCGTATCTAAAAGGTCTTAGGTGTAACAGCCCCATTTTTATGCTACTGTTTCCACATGGGTCACAATTTTGACACTAACAGTAGATAAAACGTCTCCTTTGTCTTAGTTTGTAGAGTATTTCTAACTTCAACTCAAGCCTCTGTGGTGTGGTGGTATGAGTAAGTCGGCTCATTACCCGGGTTCATTCCCGTGGCAGGATAAGTATTTGTGCACAGAAAAAAAAGCTAAAATATTTGTTGAGTCTGGGTGTTGTGGGACCATGTTCGTCGTAGTTCCTGGGTCCTTAGACAATAGGAATCCTAGTTAGGGTCCAGGATCTATGTATGTGATCGTTGGGCATTATTATTATTATTAATTCACTCGGATGCATACAATACTGCACAATACAATACAGTACAAAAATTCTTTACTGTACACCAGACTTGAGATGCATTTAGCTCGTATACGAGAAATTTAAAGTCATGTTAAAATATTAACCCAAACACTCAGACTATGAAAACAATATGGACTTAACGCTCAGAACAATAATTGAAGCCACAAAAAGGGAGTGCTAAATCAGAAAATCATTTCATTATTTATGTTATACACATTATTTTTCATTTACGATTGGGTGCGTATATTCTTTTAAACAAATAAAAAACGCAAAGCGTATATAGTTTCCTCATAGATGCCATTGTCATAACTGGACCTAATTGAAATGGGACCAAACGGGAAGCACCAGCTTTCAATTAAAAAGAACCATTAAAATCGGTTGACCCAGTCGAAAGATCTAAGGTAACAACTTTTTTGAAGTCGGTAAAAAAATGTGCATATACCAAATATTATAAATAATTAGAAACTAGTTGTTCCAGATCGCTGCATGGGATTATTCCCATGCAGCGATCTGGAACAACTAGTTAGTAGGCGTTATCGCCTGTTACTATAAATATATTATGATTACTTATACGTTTCTGTATCAAAATAAACAAATTAAAATGTACTTTATTTGTCCTTTTATCATAAATTAACAATGAATTCTTTTGGAAGTAAAGGGGATGACTTCAGCATTGTGCAGCATGTACGTATTTACATGCACGCTGCACTGTTAATAATTATAATTATTCTTCTATTCTAATGTATCCAATGTTCTACGGGGTTGAACTTATTTATTTATTTATTCATATTAGGAAAACTTACAGCCAAAATACATATAAAAACGTAAACTTACAGTAAAAGAAACTAGGCCAGTTACAAGTAATATAGTTATAGTTTAGTAGTATTTGTAAAGTTCGTCTAGGAGGTACCATCACTTTGCCAGTTATTCTGCCGCCAAGCAGTAGTGTGTAACCACTACTGCGTAATGGTTTGAAAGGCACTGTAGCTAATGAAATTAATGGGCAATTGAGACTTTATGATCTGATCTCACAGTCGAATAACCTTACTACCAGACTGTGCTGATGTCTCAGGATGATGTGCGCAGTGCAGTGTTGCTCGAAACTTTATATTTTGGAGTTCCGAGTGACACTGTTCTGTTATAGGCGGCCGTGTCGCTTAGCACCAAGTGAACGACTCGTCACATTATACATTATCATAAAAAATAGTAATAATCGTTCGGTAATTTCGGTATATACCAGAGTGTGAGAGAGAGAGTGTGCATTGCAACACTGGAGTTGCATAACCTGATTCCACCATCGGACAACCAGATGTACGAAAAAGTGCCACCGTTACATGGTTAATATCCCACATGTGCGAACAAAGAGATTTGGCTCCACATTTATCATGCGAACAGCGAAACGAGTGGAACGCTTTACCGGCGTCCGTATTTCCCAAAAACTACAACCTTGGAGTCTTCAAATCGAGAGTGAACAGGTATCTTCTAGTCAAGCGTGCTACATCCTAGACCGCATCGTCACTTACCATCAGGTGCGATAGTGGTCAAACGCGAGGCTATCAAACAATAAAAAAAGACAAGAAAGAAAACATTAACCCAAAAATAATAATTATTGCATAACAAAACAATGAGGAAAGTATACCAACAACTTAATCACCAATAAACAAAGATGGAACAGTTAGCCCAATTTTTTAATAACATATTCAGACTTTCCGCTGCAATTTCTTCCAACCACCATTCATTTGCTCTTTAATGCGGTGAGTGTAACGTATAACACATGTAAATTTAATGGCACATCTGTATTAGAGAACATTACAGTCAGAGACGAGGAAATGGCACGCACTGTTGGTTATCTTGGACAAGAAAATTTGTTTCGATTTATGTGCAGCGTTACACTTGTTGGATTTAGAATAAACAGACTAGACGACATTTTCAGAACTAAAAAGTGAAGCTACAGAAATAAATACCAATGTAAATTAGAAAAATCATACTGTTCCGGATGCAATATTCTTAAGCACTGATTGTATCCGTATACATCTAATTTAGTCTAAGAAAAGACAGTACGTTTTTTTTTTAATAAAAAAAATGTGCTGTCAGTCTTTGGAGCCTACCGATGGAAGGGAAAACTAAATAACTTATGACATAACTCATGGGAAGCGTGTGGTGACGACGACGCGAGTTTCACGCTTTTTGTTCACCCAAAAAGTACATAATATATATACACAGTATACATACAGCTCATTGGAAAGCGTTCGGTGACGATGACGCAAGTTCCTGCATAATTTTTGTTCACCCAAAAAGTGCTCAAAGCGCCATAAAAAGTTTTCACTTACAAAATTAATAACAATATTTATCAATGACGAAATCGAGAGTGAACAGGTATCTTCTAGGCAAGCGTGTTACATCCTAGACCGCATCGTCACTTACCATCAAGTGTGATAGTGGTCAAACACGAGCCACCAAAAAAAAAAAAAATCGCCGCATTTGGTTATTGACATGCAAAGTTTATTTCGTTTTTTAGTTCTGAGTACTTTGTCTATATCATTTTTCAATTCTGAATCTGCGAGATGATTTTTTTTCATTTTCCTAATTTTTCCTGTTTTGCTTTAATTATTTCAATGTTTACAAACTATATACTAAACACTTTTTAAACTTTCGCGACTTGAACTCATATTGTAAAGATAAAACGGGTCTATTCGCGCACAAAAATTATCAAAACATAATTTTGAGTAACCTCAACGTTTCGACCAAGTTACATTGGCCGTGGTCACGATAATGTTTTGATAATTTTTGTGCGCGAATAGACCCGTTTTATCTTTAAAATATATACTAAACACTTAGCTCAAGTAACCAGACTTCAACTTTCAATTTCTTAAAAGCCATCATTGAACATACAACAACATTGTCTTGCCTGTCTGTTTGTCATCAGATCGCTTTCAACTTCGCTGCGGAAGTGATAGATCGGGTTGCCAGTTGCCTACCATTGGCAGGTTAATATAATAAGTACTTACCACCTTTATAATAAACATTGTTATTTTGTGTTTTTTTTCTCTGTATCAAAGATATAGGCAAAAAAAAAAAAAAACAAAAAAAAAAACAAGTTTGCTTTAGACCACATGACTGTAGAAGTAAAACTTCTTTAGCTTAGCTCTATCTATCGGCCGGTATAACTTTGTTTTTGCTATGTTTAATGTTAATGTCGCCATCTTGACAATTGTAAATTGTCATTGTACCGGACATACCGACATAATAATATTTTTTTTAACTTTGTTATTTAGACAATTGAGATCTAACGTGAACCAACTTCAACTTCCGTTCGCCTCGCGTTTACCAGCTCCAGCGGAGTACCCTAAGTCAAACATGCGTAAAGAAGTTTTACTTCAAAAAAATCATAATTATACTTTTGCAACTTGACATTTCTACTAACGATTTAGTCATTATTGTACATTTAAAACTTAGGAAGTTCTAAAGTGAATAGTAAAAAGTATTTACTTATCTAGCATGATGCACTTTCGATCGCATCGTCTCTCCATCAGGTGAGAGCATGGTAAAATTATAGAGTTTTGGCGGGAACGCGAAAAAGATTGCGTCACCGCATTGTATTATTTTCCAAAACTTGTGTTATTTTCAATGTTAGTGCATAAAATTGATGGCATTCTATTCGTTAAGTACTGGATTACAGGCGTGAGTGTGGGAAATTGGTATAATGATGGTGAAACGTTTCTTTTCGTGTTGTTTCCAAAACTCCATAGAAGCTTCAAGTAAAGTTGCCACCACTTTACTAGGAGTACTACTTTGGCTAGACTATGACTTGACTTGATGACTTCGACTTTGACTTGACACATATTTGCGTGAAATATCATTAACTTGATAAATTATCAATTACTTGACACTGGCTAAATACACGGAGGTGTGAAGCCAAAACATAAAAAAAAATAATAACACTATAGTTAAATTTGTTATAAAAAAAAGGTTATAAAACAGACAAACAGATAAAAGATTTAATTTAATTTGATTTATAGATTTTACTATTTGAGTTTCTAGTTATTGTGTATCCCTTTTCGGTTACATCTTCCACTTTTAAGCGCGCGATCCATATTTTTTATTTTTTTTAAATCTGCGTTTCCACAGACACCTCGGTCCGTGCTTTTTGTTAAATTATTTTTATATTTATGAATTAAGCCTATTATTAACATGAACATATATATGGAAGGACAATACAGCAAATAACAAAAACATACATAAACATATGGTAGGCAAACATAGGTCTATACTATTCCTAGTCCTGAGGTTGTAGCTTCTGAGGAATCACATCACACTATCACACTAATATTATAAAGGCGAAAGTTTGTATGTGTGTTTGTGTGTATGTTTGTTACTCCTCACGCTCAAACGGCTGATGAAATTCGGTACCAAGATAGCTTATACACTGGATTAACATATAGGCTACATTTTATCCCGTAAAAGTGAAATTTTCCCGTGGGATGAGTACATAATTAAAATACCTTTTATCCGCGGGTAAAACTGCGGTGCGCACTATTAGGTCATAAAAGGAAATACTCTCAAATGAGCACCGTATCCGATTAACTTTAAGTTAACTTTTCCTCTCTAAGTTGCGGTGAAAACATCATTACTTACCGACAGCTTTCTCTTAAGTAGATAAATCAATATACTTAGTTGTGAAGAATACCCGCCATTAGTGCGGTAAATATGTTTATTTCTTGTTTACTTAGAGGGTTTAGACTAGAAGAAAATTATATAAACAGCATGACAGCATACCAACGAAACAATAGAAAGTAAAGCTAAAGTAAAAAATACAGAATAATACAGTTTTGCTTAGTGAATACGTACGTCTATCTAATTGACAATCTGAGTTCACACTAGTTATATCAGCAGGCTTCGCACGGCATGTCGACAAATTGTCTTTCCCCCGGTTTTTTCCACGTGTCAGTTAAAATATTCCCCCTCTCCACCTTTCGTAGCACGGCAACGAGGAAAGGAAAGAAATATTTCCCAGTACCACTAATTTATCTGTTCAGGTTCATTTGTGTCATCTCTTTCTATTATGCAGGCAATGACTTCATCAAAAAGAGATGAAAGTATTCTACTGAACAAATAAGTTAGTGGATCTGTATTATTTGGTATATGGTGACCGTACTGTTAAGCACCAGTTCTTTATCTATAAATCCCAAAATATTTTTTTGGCGGGAAAATGAAAAAGATTGCGTCACCGCATTGTATTATTTTCCAAAACTTGTGTTATTTTCAGTGTTAGTGCATAAAATTGGTGGCATTTTATTCGTTAAGTGCTGGACTACAGGCATGAGTGTGGGAAAGTGGTATAATGATGGTGAAACGTTTCTTTTCGTGTTGTTTCCAAAACTCCATAGAAGCTTCTGGTAAAGTTGCCACCACTTTACTAAGAGTATGACTTGACTTGACATATATACATAAATATCATTAACTTGATAAATTATCAATTACTTGACACTTGCTAAATACACAAAAGTGTGGAGCCATACCAACACAAAAAAAAATCCCAAAATAAAAAAGTATCTATTACTAGGTGGTAAGACTTTTCTGCAAAGTTCGTCTAGGTAGGTACCACCACTTTGCCAGTTATTCTGCCGCCAAGCAGTAGTGTGCAAGCACTACTGTGTTCCGGTTTGAAAGGCATAGTAGCTAGTGAAATTACTGGGCAATTGAGACTTTATGATCTGATCTCACAGTCGAGTAATCTTATTACCAGACTGGGTTGATACTCAGGATGATGTGCGCAGTGCAGTATCACCCGAAACTTTATAATATTTCAAAGTTCCGAGTGACATTATCTGTTATGGGCGGCCGTATCGCTTCACATCAAGTGAACGACTAGCTCGTCACATCATTCATTAACATAAAAATAAAAATTGAACTTATTTTAAGATTTGATATTATTGTTAATAATCGATAACCAAATTATTTTAAATCATGTATCTATTTCTCAACGCAAGTTTAAGGTCCGTATTATAGAACGATGCTCAGTCATCGATCGGCGCTCAAGCAAAGATTTCATTCATAAAGTGATCAATTAGTGAATGAAATCTCTGCTTGAGTACCGATCGATGACTCAGCATCGTTCTGTAATACGGACCTTGGTGACTTGAAAGCTTCATTTATCAACATAGAGCGATAACCTTGCGAGCCCTTCTAACTTTGCTAAGGTTGCGTTAATATAATCGATACAAAATGGAAACAATTTACGTTCTACAATAATGGTAACACTAATAATAATTCTCACTAACAATTAATTATACTTTCTAAAAGATTAATCGATGAAACAGACTATTATGGAGTTATTGTTTCCTTATAGTTATGAATATGAACTGTCAGTGTCTGTACTAGCATTATATGTAGAGACGGTAATACTTACAAGTAATAGTTAATCATAAATTACATAATAATTAGGATAGAAAGATGGTCTTGATTTGAGAATAGCACCACCACTTTTACCGTTTACTAGGTGGTAGGATTTTTCTGCAATGTTCGTTTAAGTAGGTACCACCGCTTTGCCAGTTATTCTACCGCCAAGCAGTAGTGCGCAAGTACTACTGTGTTCCGGTTTGAAGGGCACTGTAGCTAGTGAAATTACAGGGCAATTGAGACTTTATGATCTGATCTCACAGTCTAGTGATCTGATTACCTGACTGCGCTGATGTCTCAGGAGTCATCCTGCGCAACTTTAAAATAGAGTTCCTAGTGACACTGCAACTGTTATGGGCGGCCGTGTCGCTTAACATCAGGTGAACGACTAGCTCGTCATGTCATTCATTAATTCCCGTGGGAATATCCCGTGCCGTGGAAACCGGCTAAGAAAATATCCAGGGAATAGGTAATGGTATCATTGGTATATTAAAATCTTCTGCGATCACTAAAATAAGTGTTCAGCTGGAAAGATATTAGTGTGTGATTTATACTGGATCAGACATTTATATATTTATTTGTTTCATTTTGGAAGACCAAAAAATGCAATTACAAAATATTACGCCAATAAAAGATCCTCACGGATAGACATTATTTGAAAAAGCGTAGAATTGAAATGCAGTGAACACCTAAGAGCACTACCTACATACACACTGCATGGAATTACTACATAAATAATATCATTCTTTATACTCGTATATAAAATTCAAAGTCCTGACTCACTTACATATCAACGCACAGCCTAAACCACTGGTCCCAGAGATTTGAAATTTGGAGAGTGTGTTTTTTGTAAAGTGTAGGTATCCACCAAGAAAGGGTTTTACAAAATTGGAATTTCGTGGGTGTGTGTGTGTGTGGAATTTCTTAGGGGTGGACCCCTAAGAAGGTGAAATGGGTGGTTGAATTATCTATAAAAATCTTCTTCGTTTTCTATAGGACACGCCGGCGAAGCCGCGGGCAGACGCTAGTATAATATGTAACAGTAATAGGATTATTTACGATGTATATGGTGCGCGATTAAATCAGTAAAAAATTAAATAATTCACGCAACGATCACATTTACATAAGCCCTGGGACCTAACTGAATTCCCTGTACCTCCCGAGATACAGGGAGATACAAGGAAGCCCTCAAATCCTTGTTCCCTGACTAAAAAGATACGAGGACCACATCCCATGACACCCAGATACAAAACAAGTATTAGCGCCCTAAGTTATGAGACGACCTGCTCAGCTGCTACACCACAAAGACTGGACTACACTTGGATGCATGACCGCTTAGTGACACTGCGGTGGAAAAAAAATTACTTTAATATTATAGCAACTGACGTGAGTAGTACTCATAACTACAACTATTACACGGCTAACACTCACGAGATACAGTCGAATAACTCGACCGGTGTTCGGGCAATATAGATGCTCATCCTCAAGGAGTACGCGCGGTGGCGGTGGCAGCTCGGCGCTGACAATAAAATTACTTACAAAATGTATTATTTTATTTTATTGTAATTATTTTATGTGTCAAAGCCAACCTCAGCGAAGTGTTCTGGGGTATTAAGAAATGAATAAATTAAAAAATTTACTTAATAAAGTCAAAGTCAAAATTATCTTTATTTGTCCTTCTGGAGTTGATAGTTCTCAAATAATATTGAATGTTTACAATAAGACTTTCACGTGAAACCACTCTTCGCAATTAACTCCGTCAGAAGAAAGTGCATTAACTTTGATACACTCAATTAAATTTATATCTTTACAGATACTGGTTACTGGTGCTTTAGACCACACGACTGAAATAAAACTTCTTTAGTTTAGCTCCATCTATCGGTCGGTATAGCTTTGCTTTTGCTTTGTTTAATGTTAATGTCGCCATCTTTGAACAAGTAAACAAACAAACTACACAGAATAATATAACCTACCGATAAAACTCAAGTCTTCGTTTAATCGATGATCTTTCTGCCAATGTCAAAATTCTTACCAATCTCTCTCTCTCAGTGTCAGTGTCAAAAATGATGATTATGTAAGTAATCATTTTATGTAGTTTTTTTTTGGCGGGAACGCGAAAAAGTTTGCGTCACCGCATTGTATTATTTTCCGAAACTTGTGTTATTTGTTAGTGTTAGTGCATAATTTGTGCATTGGTGGCATTTTATTCGTTAAGTGCTGAATTACAGGCATGAGTGTGGGAAAGTGGTATAATGTTGGGTTTATTTTCGTGTTGTTTTCAAAACTCCATCGAAGCTTCAAGTAAAGTTGCCACCACTAGGAGTATGACTTGACTAGACTAGACTATAACTTAGCTTGATGACTTGGACTGTGACTTGACACATTACATAGCATTAATTAACTTGATAAAAACACAAAAGTGTGGAGCCAAAAATGTCGCCATCTTGACAATTGTAAATTGTCATTTTATATACCAACATAATAATACAAATTTTTAACTTTGTTATATTGACAATGGAGATCTACGCGGACCAACTTCAAATTCGGTTCGCCTCTCATTCACCAGCTTACTCCCCAAGTCAAGCGTGCGTAAAGAAGTTTTACTTCAAAAAGACAGACCAAGAATACTGACAGAACTGTTCCTTGCAAAAACACGAGATCAATATTATTAGATGAAATATTACTGGGACTTTTCTGCAAACTTCGTCTAGGTAGGTACCACAGCTGTGCCAGTTATTCCGCCGCCAAGCGGTAGTGCGCAAGCACTGCTGTGTTCCGGTTTAAAGGGCACTGTAGCTAACGAAATTACAGGGCAAATGAGACTTTATGACCTGATCTCACAGTCTAGTAATCTTAATAGATTGTGCTGATGTCTCAGGATGACATGCGCAGTGCAGTGTCACGCGAAGCTCTATACTTTTAGTGTTCCGAGTGACACTGCAAATTATATGGACAGCCGTGTCGCTTAACATCACCAAACGGTTAGCTCGTCATGTCATTCAATAACATAAAATAATAAATGCTTGAAAATTATTTTGTACGTTATGTTACATAGTTCTCATGTAATTGAAATATTTTCTTATGAGAAATAAATATCTTTAAATATCTTTAACCACAAAATTTTATATTATTAAATTTTGACGATGTATCTATTTTGTAAATAAAGTCAATAAATTTTTTTTTTTTTTTTTTTTTTTTTTTTTATTGTTTGATAGGCTTGCGTTTGACCACTATCGCACCTGATGGTAAGTAACGATGCGGTCTAGGATGTAACACGCTTGCCTAGAAGATACCTGTTCACTCTCGATTTGAAGACTCCAAGGTTGTAGTTATCGGGAAATACGGATGCCGGTAAAGCGACATAATAGGAATACGAATATGAATAAAAAAACTGAAGAATTTTAAGCCCGCCCTTACTGGTCCACTGTTATTGCTTTACATCACACTACAAGGAAGACATTGTAACATGCGTATTGCGTGAACGTGCGTTACCGCATAGACTTAACCTAGTTCGGGTAATAGCCCGTTTGGAGGCCATACGTCAGCATTCTGATAATTAGTATGGGCTTTGAGGACCCGATGACGAGCCTGTCACTAGAATGATGTGGACTGAATTTTGAAACGTTTCTGTTACCGGGCAAAGTGCTTTTTCCTTTAAATTAATTTCTACAATATAATAAAATTGTAAATGGTCGATGCGATGCTTGACCAAAATACTGGAACTTATATGGCATAACGAATCGTCATTGCAATTCAACAGGATAATGCTGCCAGCTAGGCAGTTTGCCTATTGGTAGTGAAGCTGAAGCATTTAGGCTATCAATAGATCAGCGTGGCTATAGTACTATTTTTTGTGAAAAATAAAAGCCAACGCTCTGGTCACCTGATGCCTCCACCAAACGTTTGGCCAAGTCCCTGGTTCCAGGGCAGCCGACCCCCACCGACCCATTATCTTACCATTACACAATTTGCCATACTGTCACTTAATTTGCTAATTAGATGGACTATGTCAATTTTATTAGAAGGGATGAGATCAAGAAGGGCTTAACTGATTTTTTTTACAAAATGACATCGGTTTCGTTAGATTCAGCATGAAATTATCTACAATAATACATGCTTTAAATACCGAAATTAGGCTTAAATATTGAGATTGCCAGTCTAAAAAGGGTTTATCTGTCACAGGAATACAGTTCGCTTAGCATAAAAACATTATTATATTTATTATCTTCTACTATATAAAAATAAGTCAAACACACTTCATTTTTGTAATCGAAATGAATTCATTACTGTTGTGAAATGAAATAAATTTTTTCCTATTTAAATATAAAACAAAAAAACGTTTTTCTTCATCTTTTAATCACAAATGTTACATAAAACGAAGCCATCTGGTGGCGAAACGGAGTTCGCCGGGTTTGCTAGTATTATATAATATTTTTACAGTAATCGTACGAATTGGTACTATATTTTGTATATTAAAATATAATTAATCCAAGCAACTGAAACTTACATAAACCTTTTCTATTACTAAATAAGCACTGTACATTAAAATGAAGCCGTTGAAGTTTAAAATCGATTTTCTCGAAACTATCAATTTGACAGTTAAGCCCTTTTTGATCTCACCACTTGAATATGACAACCTTAGTTCTCTGTCGGAACGTCTCATGCCTGATTATATCATACAGAACTCCAAGCATAGCTTTCGATAGCTCTCAAAACCTAGTCAAATCTAAACAATACCATGCTACGACCTCGAAAGCTCCTTAATCTCCAGTTACACAATAAACTAATTATGTAAATAGATGTAACTCCCAAGATCTTTACGTCACATTGTTCACTGACCAATTGTAGTAAGTGGGAGTTTTTTTTTTTTTTTTAAGATTTGGCTCCACACTTTTGTGTATTTAGCCAGTGTCAAGTTATTGATATTTTATCAAGTTATCGATATTTCACGCAAATATGTGTCAAGTCACAGTCGAAGTCACCAAGTCAATCCATAGTCAAGTCAGTCTAGTCAAAGTCATACTCCTAGTAAAGCGGTGGCAACTTTACTTGAAGCTTCTATGGAGTTTTGGAAACAACACGAAAAGAAACGTTTCACCATCATTATACCATTTTCCCACACTCACAACTCAAACTCAAACGTTTCTTTTCGTGATGTTTCCTAAACTCCATAGAAGCTTCAAGTAAAGTTGCCACCACTTTACTAGGAGTATGATTTTGACTAGACTGACTTAACTTGATGACTTCGACTGTGACTTGACACATATTTGCGTGAAATATCGATAACTTGATCACAACTCATCAATTACTTGACACTGGCTAAATACACAAAGTGTGGAGCCAAATCCTAAAAAAAAAATTGTAGTACGTGAATGATTTTATCAATTTGTTCAGGTCTTTCTCACATTGTTGCTTTATTATTGTGTAAAAACTCACATGCATTACCGGTATGCTGTCATCCCACTTCTACCGATTACAATATAGGTTTTTTATGTGTTACAAAATGACATGACGAGCTAGTTGCTCGCCTGATGTTCAGCAACACGACTGCCCATATCAGTTGCAGTGAATCTTAAACCTCTACAGCCTTATTAATAAACGGGTAGTAGTCTCGGATTACTTACTTCAGCTTTTGTCCTTTTTTTGCTACTGGAATATTTAGCTGGTTCGAAAGAGACAAAAGATGGTGTAACTAGTCTAAAGGTAGTTCGTGTTTATTAATAAGGCTGCTAAAGTATAGTTTCGCGTGACCCTGCACTGCGCACGTCATTCTGAGACATCAGCACAGTCTAGCAATAAGATTACTAGACTATGAGATTACCTCATAAAGTCTCATTTGCCCAGTAATTTCACTAGCTACAGTGCCCTTCAAACCGGAACACAGTAGTACTTGCGCACTACTAGCGGCAGAATAACTGGCAAAGCGGTGGTACCTACGTAGACGAACTTTGCAGAAAAGTCCTACCACCTAGTACCTATACCTATAGGTACTTATTAATGGAATGAAAGCAGCGAAAATATTCTGGATCTGATCACGTGGTGGCACAAGCATCTACAATCGGCTACCTGAAAAAAATCGTAACCCACCTTAAAAGGCTGGCACATACCTCTGTGGTGTGGTAGTTGAGCAGGTCGGCTCATAACCCGGAGGTGGCGGGATCAATTCCCGCAGAAGACCAAGTGTTTGTGCACAGAAAAAAAAAGCGCAAATACTTGTTCTGAATCTGGGTGTTGTGGGACCATGGTCCTCGTAGTTCCTGGGTCCCTAGACACAGGGAATCCTAGTTAGGGTCCAGGACCTATGTATGTGATCGTTGGGCGTTATTATTATTATTAATATTATTATTATTTTACCTCGGCCAACGTATCAGTCTAGCCATTCAACGAGGGAACGTGGCCAGTTTTTTGGGTACGCTTCCCCCAAAAGTTGATCTAAAGTTATATTGTACAAAATTGTCTCTTTTGGTGGCTATACACGAAGACATTGCGAAATTTAAAAAACAAGACTTATGGGAATTGTTCTTCTCAATGAAGACAACATAAAAATAATCATTGAAATCGGATAACATTTGAATAGAAAAACGTTGGCGTCTTTGTATGAGAGGGGTACACTTCTTAAATACTTCATTACATTCTTTTAATGAGGGCATTAATTACTTGCATTTTTAGAAACAGACGGTAAAAATTTACCTGACAGGTAAATTTGTATCACTGTACAAGTGTACAATGAGATGATAAGTAGGGGCGATCTTCACAGGGGCAAAATTTCGTCTACATAACTCTTTTACTTTGAATTGAAAGACTGGAAACCTCTTTAGAGATTCATAAATTACTTCGACAAAAATTACCAACCATAAATTAGGTGAACCATAAACCAAAATAATTTTAATATCACTACTGTTGATAACATAATCAAATTCAAGTATAATAACTATGCAAATCAGCAATTTAAAAAAAATTAAGCTCATTCTTTGTTTCCTCTTTTTCAGATGGCGCAGTCAACTGTGCAACGACTGGTGTCACTCATCGTGCTTCTGATAGTGACGGCATCAGCCAAGGACCAGAGCCGATGGTCACGGCAGATCAGCTCTTATACCTCAGACATTAGCGACTGGGTTCCCCTAACCGCACCCGTAGAAAGAGAACCTCCACTCCCACCGATCAAAAGACAGGCAGTCGCAGAACCGAGGATTCTAACAGAACCATTCCCAGGACTCCCCAGACCTTCAGGCTTCAATTCTGACTCGTTCCCATCGAGGGCATACTACAACGCTCCATCAAATAGGCAGCTGTATCTCCAATCGATGCCCGCAGTGCCATCCGCTCCTCAAAACTATTTGACAGATCAAGGGTTTGGTCAGAGCATCAGGTTTGGTTTATCACAACCTAACTTTCCGCTAAATCAAGGTTTTATCACTCCGCAATTCGGATATGAAAGTATTCCTCAAGGCGTTCCTCAGAACATTCCTCAAAACAAAGCAAAGTCTCAAGCGCCACCAAACCCTATTAAGTTTGAAAATTTCCAGAAAAATACTCCACCTCAGTTGCCTGCGTCAGTTCCAGTAAAACCTTTTAACAGTCAGTTACCGAAAATTAAGGCAGAGGCACCAAAATTCGTTGACGGTTATCGTGCAGAAAATGTTTCGAATGTCATCGCTTACACCCAGAAAAAGAAGCCACAATCCTTGCAGAAAATCAAATTTGATAACAGCAACTATGATAAACCAATAAACCGGCCTGAAATATCACAAAATATTCCGAAAACCCAACAAAACAATCAAAAAGTAGAGCGAGAAGAGGTCCAGTTATTATATGTTCCACTGGAATCGTTAAACAGGGGTCAATTCAATTTCAGAAGTCCGTTAACCAGTACTCAACTTCTAAACACCGATTTATATTCACAAGGCTTACCTCAGACTCCCCATAAAAAGACTATGACCGAACTGCATAGACCTATCCAGAACCAGAAGGCAGTAGAGAATCCTGCACCGCACAATTACTTCACGGAGTTCAATTCACAATTACATTCACTGCAGCAAAATAACTTTGATCAAACACCAAAGTTCTCTACACTAACTTCACCTTTCCCCACTAGTCCCCCGACTACTCCAAAACCCAAAAAACTGAAGCCGCATCAACCTCCTCTAGCAATCTTTTTGACTGAAGAAGCAAGTAAAAACAACCAAATTAAAGTTGGCGACGTATTGGCATCACTGAAAATAGCCAATTCTGTCGCTGTTTTGGATTCTGTTAACCCTTTGAATGCGCCAAAAGTCTTCATCGGTCCCTCTTCACTGCAACCTCCAGAACGCTACGTCAAGTTTGAACTGCCTTACCTTTCCAACATTGAAAACAGCGACAAGAAACTACGCCAGCTGCCCTTCTTCGTCGCACCATTGAGCTATAACACACCTCAAGGATTTGCTAAGATTCCTTTCCCATCTCCTCATGTTGGGTCAGTAGTGATCAACTCACAAATCAAAGAAACGAGCACTCACGGACCTTCGACAGAGAATGTGACACCAACTTACTATACCGGAACATACCGACAGGAGCAAAAGCCTATCACTCAGAAGCCAAGCATCAGTTTTTATACCACGGCTGCGCCCAAGAATAATCCATCTACTTACCAATCTAACTACTACCAGTTTGAACCACAAACGGTCTCAACATTGCGACCCCTGAAAGAACCTGAAACCGTTGCGCCACCGAGACCTGGGAGCTACTTCCTAAATAATGCAGGTGTCCAGTACAATCCTCAGTACAACCCTCAGTACGATCCATCTCAGTACGAATTACCACCCCAAGACAACTACCAAAACCCACCACTCACAGAAACAGTTAAAGCTTATACAATTCCAAAACAAGTGGAAACTACAACTACTCCCCGAACAACAGTTAGTACGACGACTAAATTACCTTCTACATATCCAAGCCAGTTGTTGGAAACACACAATCCGTATTCCATAAACCAGGCGTTCCACTTCAGTACACCATTGGATTACCGAACTTACATGGATGAGTACAAAGAACCTCTTGCTACTCCTGTCGCAGCTGATCCTCTATCAACGCCTCAAAAATCAGTAAGCACAACCAGCTCAACACGAAAAGCAGAAGAAGCAGTTACAGAGCAGCCAAGGTACCAGCAGCAGACATCACCACAGTACCAAAGTTATTCTCCTGAGATACATTACGAATCTGAAATTCAAAACTCGAGGTATCCGGTCTACAATGACAATGATTACCCTAGCAAAGCTCAAACACCTGAAACCCACAGTCAAGGTCAACAACAACCAAGTAAAACAGAATACAATCCCCCTGCTAGCAACCCAACAGAATACACCATCCCAGAGACCCAAGAACCCCAAGTCCTAGTTCAAAATGAAACTCCTAAAGAAGAAGAAAGTAAGCTGCTTACAGATCCAGAAGTAGAAAATCCTCCTAAATACGAATACCATCAATACGAAACTAACTTCCAATCTAACGAAGACCAGACCTCGACTTCGACAAGCACGACATCGACAACAACAAGGCGACCTTTGAGAGTCAGAGGACGTCCACGCTACACGACTACTCCGAGAATAGATTCAAGTGAATACTCTACTAGATCTGTAACACGAAGGCCTTTAAGAGAAAGAAGACCTCTCCCCTCGAGATCTAGATATGAACCAAACAAAATTACTACTGAAAAACCAACACAAAAACCCCTAGACTATAGTGAAGAAAGTACCACTAAAACTGCCAGGACAAGGATAAGAGGGCGTGTCACTTATAAACCATCGGAAGAAGATAATGACAGAAGAAAGTCACATAACAGGAAAGAACAAGACTTGGCATATCAAAGAGACGTACTACATCAAAACTATCCAGTCACTATCCAAGAACGCACAAGCACAGTTGACATCGAAGCTATTACTGAACCTACCGTAAAATTATCATCTACTAAAGTCATTGAATCAGCAACTGAAACTTTGGATACTGAAAATGCTTATACTTATGAGAGAGCAACTATTAGCCAACAAAATGGAAATTCTGATTCTGACGAAGACATACCTGTATTCCCCATAAGAACGACTTTGTCACAAGCTGAAATATCTTATGCGCCAAAGCTCTCAACTCATAGTGAAGAAAATCTGTATCATTCAAGAAGCAGCTTACCTCCAGTGGAATCTATTTCTTACGATGAAACTCCCGCTGAAAAAGAAGAAGGTACGGACTTGAAGCAAACCACGCCTATTGTAAATGAAGCGGAACCCGTTGCTCTTGCCACAGGAACTAGCTCGATCAATGAACAGAAAGAACAAACCTTCTCTAACAATGAAGAATATGCTTACAAAGAAGAAGAAACAACCACTACAGTTCCAGAAACTGAAGTCACTAAAGAAATTAGTCAAGAAATAGAAGAAGAAGATAACGTTGTGCAGACCACACCTTCTTACAATAGAGTCCGTGTTCGTCCAGGAGTCATCAAACAGTACCATCAAGCATCAACGGAATCTTCCAGGATCAAAAGCGATAGAAGAAGACCTGTGACATACAGACCTGTTTATGACAGAAGACGAACAACTATGCGTATTGATGAAATCCAGCAAGATTTGAAAACGAAGCAAGTTCAGGGTCGTCCTGAAGATGAAGATTACAGACATCCGGTGTATAAACCGGAATCGTCAACCGAAGCAACGTCTACGCAAGACGCTACCATAAAACGTGGGCAGTTCCGGCGTAGACGTCCAAGCTATTCTTACACAACAAGTACAACTGAGGAATCACAAAATAGAAAAAATACCTATGAAGTAAAGAACAGATTTAGAGGAAGACGTCCTACTACAGAAAAATCCATTGAAAAGACCGAAATTCCAACGGAAACTTCCACAACTACAGTTCGCCCATTGTACTCCAGATATAGTCAAAGACCGAGACTGTCTGAGAGATATAACAAAAAACCTGAATCTGACGAAACAGAAGACCAGGACTCTAACTTTTCCATTAACAGACCGACGTATACTGAACCAGACTCAACCAAGTGGTCTCCTAAAATTGCAAGTGATACCTTCAAACCCTACAACCCAAACAATATCGTTGATGAAGAAAAATTAGCAACCACTGAGCGCAGATCTGACAAAATTGAGATGGACATAATAACAGCTAGGAACGAATACGAAGATGTACTTATTTCAGTTACTCCAGCGACGAATAACCGGAACAATAAGAAGATACCAGAGATACCTCCAACTCTAGAAGCTTTGGTCGAGCAAAGTAAAGTAACAAAGAGTGATGCCAGCGACAGCATGTCTACTTTTGAAAGCATGTTGGAGGAAGTAATGAAAAGCTTAGAGGAGCAAGATGAAGACGAATATACAACTAATGTTATGAAGCACAAGGGTGGAGAAATTGGGGAGATACCACCAGAAAGAATTATATCCTCAGGTGATACTTATAATATAAAATCTACATCACCAATAACTCAAGAAGCAACGACTACGGAACCTCTCACGGCCGATGATTCTACCATTAAACAGGTAAAAAAACTATATGAATAAATTAGAGTATTCAAGACACCTAATTTTTTTAGAAGGCAATGGGTTTTAAAATTTAAACCAACTATCATACCATCTACTATTAAAAGTTATAACTTACATAGTATTAGCAATACTCTTTTTAACATATTATTCTGACAAAACATTTCTATTTCGTTTTCTTCATTTGTAGTACTTTGTTATTACGTCCAAATTTAAAAAACTCAAATAAACACTGCAATCTCATAGGCTTAATGAAAAAATATTTAGTACCACACTAGTAAATGTTATATTTTCATTGCAGGAAGAAAGTGACCGAAAATCTCACCGTCGTGGCTTTTGGAAGAAAGTCAAAGTCCGCCCCGTGAACGCGGAGTCTATTGAAGTCGCCGAATCACAGTACTACACCAACACGGTCAATAGATTAGGACAACCCTTGAAACCTTCAAAGTCCATGCTCGACAAATCCAAATATGAAAAGAAAGTGACAGTCACAACATACAAACCATCCTTCCAATTCATTAAAGACATCTTCAGTAGTGATGACATAACTGCAAATGATGATGTCATGCCTAATGTTGAGATATCCAAAGTAAATTACAAGACTGACGACATTGACACAGAAGAAGTCAAACAAACAACAAACTCACAAAAAGAGATCCAGACAGAAAAAACAGACACTGAATTAAAGACCGAAGTAAGTCCTGGAGACTTAGATCTAGGCACTGGCTCCCCCGATCCTACAATCGATGATTTATACACTACCGAACCTACAACTGTCAAAGCGGAAAAAACAAGTTTTAGCTTAATGGATTACCTATTCGGCACCACATCAGAAGATGAAACAAAAACTGATAACAAAAACGACACTATTACGACTCAAGATCAAATTGAAATCACCACTGAGATAGCTAAATCAAAAATGGTAACAACTGACAGTAACTTTATGCCTGATGAAATAACAGAGCCTTTAAATGAAGAAGCTACAACAATCATGGATATCAAAAAAGTTAATACTACTACATCTACTGTAGCGTCAAACAAGGAAGTAAGTATTGTAACTTCAACAGAGTTACCTAAAGTCGAAGCGTCTTCACAATCTTCATTTATGAATCCAGCAAACGTTGTCAGTACTTCAATGTCGACTGAGATATCACACGAAACGGAAATTTGCTTCAGAGGCAAATGTATCAAGACTTTTAAAGACTTATAGGTTGAAATGGTGCGTGTGTTCAATTAGTGGAAATAGTGAAAGGACATTAAGTACAGTAACTCAGTGACTAGTATAATTTGACCCATATCTCTGCTGTCAAGTCTCTAAAAAAGTTCTGATATTGTATGAGTTCGCATGGCGATGTGTGTCAATTGTTACTGGGCATTTTTAAAAATAAAATTAATGCGTAGTTATTGTGACATGATTGTAAAGTTGATACCGTTTTCCCATTCTTACAAAAATTAATATTATTAATTGTTAACATTGGGATTGTTAAAAATCATTTGAATAAATATCATATATTATGTGCATCAACTACTTATATTATCCAGAATGAAAATGTTTTAATGGTTAGATAAAATTCCTAATTCAATTATTAACAGTTGATGTATAATTTTTAATGGATTATCTAGTAAGTTTTTGTGTAGGTGAAATCTTGTAAATAGTGATTTTAGGGACTCTTTACTCGATTCCACCAATTATAATTATTATGAGCATAGTTAGAATTTAACTTCTTGGTTTGTGGCCACAGCCAAAAAAATATATTTGTAAATGAATTAATTAATTGACATAAGTTTTATATTTTTTTACGATTTAATGTAAATATTACGACTGAAAATATTTGTAACTGTTTGTTAGTTTTCTATTTATTTCTTTTTATAGTGCTTTCTACACACCTTCGTAAGGCATTTTCTACCCCACCCTAGCTGTAGCCACTTGTAGTGGATATTTTAATTCCTGTTATCATTGATAATAATGTAACTGTAGTAAAAAATAAATACCTATTTAAAATTATTTTGTTTTATTTTATTAGTACCCTTTTACACCTTGACTGAAATATTTTGGTTGATGATTTTAAATCAAAAAAAGATATTAAGGACTGAAATTATTAAAGTTCAAATCCAGTGAATTCATTAATGCAATCTAAGTATAGTTATTACATATAATTATTTTATTTATAACAAAAATAAATATAATATTTTTATGAACTGTCACACCACAGATCTAGGAACTAAAAGTTATCAATACACTGAAATATTTTGATTAACCTGTTGTCTATCTAGCGGCAAACAGAAAAAAAATTAGTACGTTCATTGCTACTAGGTGGCGCTAAAATCCACATATACTCAAATGTTTTATTACTATTGCTCTGGTTAAAAATAAAATACAAATTGAATGTGCACAGATTCTCTATACAACTTAAATCTCACGATTATTTTACATAAAATTATTACTTTTTTTTGTTATGGCTCCACACTTTTGTGTATTTAGCCAGTGTCAAGTAATTGATAATTTTTCGAGTTAAGTAATATATATGTATATAAGTCAAGTCACAGTCCAAGTCATCAAGTCAAGTCATAGTCTAGTCTATTCAAGTCATACTCCTAGTAAAGTGGTAGCCACTTTACCAGAAGCTTCTATGGAGTTTTGGAAACAACACGAAAAGATACGTTTCACCATCATCCCCTTTCCCACACTCATGCCTGTAATCCTATAAAATGCCACCAATTTTATGCACTAACACTGAAAATAACACAAGTTTTGGAAAATATTACAATGCGGTGACAGTATCTTTTTCGTTTTCCCGCAAAAAAACAAAAATTATTACTTACATAATCATCATTTTTGACACTGACATTGAGAGAGAGAGAGAGAGATTGGTAAGAGTTTTTTGACATTGGCAGAATGATCCCTGAAAACCGATTAAACGAAGACTTGAGTTTTGAGGTTATATTATTCTGTGTAGTTTGTTTGTTTACTTTACTTCAACGGTGTCACACACAAGTTGTTCATCATGGATGTGGAAGAGAAGATACGCGAGGACATGAAAAACCTCGGCTGCACGTCTGAAATGAAAATCACACTCGCATACCATCTCTACATCTACCTAGTGGATCACAAATTAATGTACGACACAGAATACTGTTATAACAACGATATCGACGTCCTATACGTTGTAGCTAAACCCAGAAAGGAGAAAAAACTCAACATCTACGTGCCAATACCTACACAACAAGATTTGAGTATGGAAAACATCAATATATTGCAAGAAAACTTGTGCACTGTCGAAACTGGTCCAACGATAAACCTCGCGTTTATTGAAAGTGATTTTACCATAGTTATTTACACTTTTACCAAAGACATAGCTGGGAGATTGTCACCTAATGCGATGGCCTCACTGAAAGAAGATCAGGAGAAGCATAAGTTTATAAATAATGAGTTAAGAAGGCAGCGAAAGCAGATTTGGAATGATGCACTTAATGGAGGGGCGGTCGATGATGATGACCGTCACGTGGTGAATTTAGTTGCTGACTAGACTGCTAAGGATATTAATTGGAATTATCTTTTACTATTTGTTTGGGTAATTAGTGAACAAAATAGAATTGTTAAAAAATTACCCCCGATTAGTCAAGTGGCTTGATATATAATGATGTGATACTTGGTATGTGTATAATGTTAGCACGCAGCCATCGAGGCTACTATCAAGATGCTGATGACATGATTTATGCTTTAAGCTATTCAATAAAGAAACATTGGAAAAGCTTATATTGGCAAACTTCTGTGACAAATAGAATCATAGAATGTCTTATTTTACACAAATAAGTAGCCTAAGAAGGATACATTTTTTTTTATTTTTGAGCCTAAAGACTTGATGTGATACTGAAAGTGAGTGTGACAACTACAATAACAATTTATATACTTGAACGGGAGTATAAAAAATACAGCTTTACTTATTGCCGGGTAGGCGTGTAGGTGTAAGAATGGCCATTAACTTGCAGAATAATGGCTATAGTTAAACAATTCAAAGTGTATACTGTCATATGAATAACATTCCTTGAGTTAATTAAGTATAAAGAAATACTCAATTAACACTTGACCTACTACTTTTCTGCAAAAATCGATTTGTATAAAACCTTATTTTTATTAAAACACATATTTGTGAATTGTATGGATTTTATTTAACTCATTATTATAATAATATTGTAACATTTTAATGAGTTTTTGGTAACAATTACTAGTGCTAATAGTACTACTGCTAAAGCAGTATAGGGAATTAGACAATCATAAGCATAATGAATATTACGTGTTTTTGGATAAAACGAATCCACACTGGTCTTTTGGTTGAAAATAAAATGAACCAATATAAACATTATAACCTATATAATGCTACATGTGACCAAAATTCTGGCACTTATTTGGCACAACAAATAAGCATTGCAATTCAATGGGGCAATGCTGCCAACATGTTGGGTACACTACCTACTGGTAGTGGGATGGAGCATTTGAACTGTCTATAGGTAGTTTTTAGTATTAGTTATTAAATCATTGTAGTATTTAGAAAATAAAGGCAATTTACCAATATTGCTTGGTTAATTTTCTACCAATAGTCTTTAGTGCTTGAATTTATATAAGCTATTTGGAATTCGGTACTTCTTTCCCTTCATAGTTCCTACTTAAACTAATCCTTTACATTTTTATCTTTCATTCACAAACAAGCAATCCATCAATAAATCACTTAGGACACAATACTAATATCACAATGCTAAAACTAGAATTAAAAGCAATAAAGTATTTTTAAAGTAAATATAATTTAGATTTACATCCATCCATGTCCAATCCTTCATATAAAAAGTAAAAAATGTTTTTGGCATATTTATTTTTGCGCCATCTATAAAGTTCTGCTGTTACTAGTTCAAATAGAAAACTGCTACGTAGTACAACCAGTATATAATGCCAAGAATCTTATTCTTGCCCAATGCCGGCCAATGCACATAATTTAAATAGCGCCATCTCGTACATCTGGTGTAAACTACGGCCATATGTTTTAGTACAGCTACTCGTCCATAGATGCTACAGAAATAAATCAAAATCATATACAGATTTTACTTCTCAGTCAATATTAATGCTCTAAATTCTATCTTTGAAGTCAATTATAATTATTTTTACCATTTTTTTTAGTGGTAGTAGTAGTAGGTAGTTTTTAGTATTAGATATTATATCATTGTAGTACTTAGAAACTAAAGGCAATTTGCCGTGAAAACAAAAATTACCATTATCATTAGTATAGCTATTCAACGAGGGAATGTTGCCAGCTTTTTGGGTACGCTTCCCGCAGGAGGTGAACTCTGTGTTTTATTTATGACCCCTTTTTACATACAATATTACTTTTTCAAATAATGAAATATAGTTTTGTATTATGTTTATATGTAAATTGAATCTATAATTTAGTAAATACAAATATGTTTTACAATTACATTTATGTACTGAATAATGAACAAGTTGTACATAAACCGTAAAATATTTATTTTATGTAATAAATCTCATCATTTGTAAAATGGTGTAACACATAATTTCAACGCGCACTCTATCTGTCAGGATGGCCGAGCGGTCTAAGGCGCCAGACTCAAGGGTATACCTTGCTCACTGAACGTGAGTATGAGCGGTTCTGGTCCTCTCTGAGGGCGTGGGTTCGAATCCCACTTCTGACAAAATTTTTGCACTTTGTTTTTCAGGGTTCTTCGTCAAATATATTTTTTCAATGCTATTAGATTTAATATTATTACTCGTATTTTTTGTTTGAAATTTATAACCCAGAGTTTTTATGTACGTAAAAGTTTGCAATGCGCCTTCCAGCCGTGTAATAACACTAAACAGGTTTATTTTATAAAATATGTTAAAACTATCTAGCACATATAAATTACATATAATACATTCAAAACTGAATAATTATATGTTTTCAAAAATATACTATAATATAGTAAAAATTATATTTTAATTTTTTTATATGTATAGTTGTAATATCATTGTAGTAGTAGTTTAGTTGAAAGAATAGCACTTTACCCGTAAAAAAAAAACAAATAATTAACAAAAAACAGTAATCATTAAAAATATTAAGTAATAAAACATCCAAAAGAATTTCCCGTACCGGGAATCGAACCCGAGCCTCCTGGGTGAAAGCCAGGTATCCTAGCCACTAGACCATACGGGATGTGAACGATGCAATGAAATTATATTACATGTGTATAAGAATTATTTCTCTCCTTAAGATGTATTTCCAACCATATAGCTAACCGCACACACGCGTTATTATCAACAACTAGAAAAAATTCCATACTTCTTAACATTTTCTTAAGAACCTTCAAGAATAGAATAGAAGAAATTAAGAAATAAATACAACAAAAAAGAATTAGCAAAAAAGTTCCATCCGTTCACTGGTGATGCGATGACCAAGAGAAATAGAGATTCATTTTTATAATTATATGGACAATAATATGAATATTACAGTACTTCATAGAAATCTGTTCTTCCTCTATAGCTACAGTCACTCGCTATGACAATACATGAAATTGACAACTTTACTTGAATCTTCTATGGAGTTTTGGAAACAACACGAAAAGAAACGTTTCACCATCATTATACCATTTTCCCACACTCACGCCTGTAATCCAGCACTTAACGAATAAAATGCCACCAATTTTATGCACTAACGCTGAAAATAACACAAGTTTAGGAAAGTCACTCGCTATGACAATACATGAAATTGACAACTTTACTTGAATCTTCTATGGAGTTTTGGAAACAACACGAAAAGAAACGTTTCACCATCATTATACCATTTTCCCACACTCACGCCTGTAATCCAGCACTTAACGAATAAAATGCCACCAATTTTATGCACTAACGCTGAAAATAACACAAGTTTAGGAAAATAATACAATGCGGTGACGATGACGCAATCTTTTTCACTTTCCCGCCAAAACTCATCGTGTGATGTTAAATAAGTATGTTCACTACCTCTTCCATTTCCTTCTTGTCAATGTAACCTACATAAGTTTGTAAGTCAACGTCAAAGTCAAAAGATTTATTGCAAATAGGTTATTTTTAGCACTTTTACAATACTATTTTTTTATCTGTTGTGATTTTACTTATAAAATTGAACTTAGGAAAAAGAAAAAAAACTAAACTATACATAAGAACTTAAAAAAAAAAATTGAAGAAAAGTAATATTGTAGGTAAAAAGAGGGTCATAAATAAAACACAGAATTTAGATCATCTTCTACAGGAAGCGTACCCAAAAAGCTGGCAACATTTCCTCGTTGAATAGCTAGGCTAATTCGTTGGCCAAGGTATGTTTTGGTCGCGTGTCAGCTCAATACTATTATTATTTATTTATTTATTATTATGTACTTTCTGCTTTCTATTTATAATATGGAATTTTATGGGATAAGGTAAAGTTCTAGTATTAAATGAAACTATATCTGACCTGAACTAGATCTGTGGATTTTGTGAAAAAAAAAAAACATTGTGACTCTATACTAGCCGCGATGACATATAGACAGTCTAAATGCTCCAGCCCACTACCGGTCGGTAGCGTACCCAACATGCTGGCAGCATTGCCCCATTGAATTGCAATGTTGATTCGTTATTAAAAAATAGGGGTTGATGGAAGAAGGTAGAAAGTTAAGGGTTGTATGTATTTTTTAATGCCACAATATAAAAAAATATAAAATAAAATTCTTTCGGATTTTTTTTTGTTGTGGGCCACTCTTGTGTCATGGGGTATGAAAAATAGATGACAACCTTGCAGAAGCTACAAGAATCTTCTGGTATAATCGAAGCTTCGGAATTTTCTATTCTGCATTGCACCGGAATGCTTGCACCAGTAGTGAGAAAGAGAACTTAATTTTTTTCAAACACACATATTGATAATTTTATATTAATAATAATTCTATATAACTTAATTTTGAGTAAATGGGTACTATTTTGACCTGTGAAAGTGCTAAAAATAGCCCATGTGCAATAAAATTCTTTGACTTTGGGAAAATAATTAACTACCGTCTTAAATATTAAATATTATTACTATGTCTGTATGTGTTGGGTTGTCTGGAAGAGATCGCTTTAAGCGATAAGACCGCCCATTGTGACACTTAATTCTTAAGTTTGTGCCTGTAAATTGTTACTACAATGTGGTGTTTCAATAAAGAGTTTTATCTATCTATCTATCTATGTCGAACTCCTATTATCATGGTCGCATATAATACAATACTAGTATATAAATATTTCAAACAAGCGGATTCTACCACAGATAATAACAATGTATCATTTGGTAAGGTTTCCAATAAGCTACAAAAAAAGATGTAAAAATTCCGCCCCCGGGTGGGCTTGAACCACCAACCTTTCGGTTAACAGCCGAACGCGCTAACCAATTGCGCCACGGAGGCGATGAGTGCACTGATGAAAATGCCAAATACATCTTCAGTTGAGGTATATCATACAAACATTGAATAAATTCACAGGCTTTATTATCTGTGTATACAAACTACTCTGATATTTTTAATAAAATTGATTTCATGATAATTAATAATTAGTTTTAAAATAAAATTGAGAATCACTTCTTGTAGGTTGATGACACAAAACAAAAGTTCAAATTGCATTCCCGTTGGCCTTATTGCCAAATACCACTTATTAATGGTTGACGAAGTTATTTTCCCAAAAACCCCAACGTTGCCTTCATGAGCTGATATAATCTTCGAAAACAGATTTTCTTATATCACAGAAACTACCACCATATTAATCTAGTCTAGTGACGTCGTCCCAACCAACCGACCGACGACGACCGCGGAGACGAGCGCCACCAAAAAAATCATAACCCTATATTGCATCTATGGCGGCGAGGCACATCCCTAGTCTCTTTCCTCCCCCCGCTCGCTTCCCACACTCCGAAAAATCTACTGCCGCGCGTGCGTGCAAACCTGCAAAAGATTTTTGTAAGATAAATAACGGCTAAAACTCACGTCAATTAAAAGTCGAAATTACTCCGACCTGGTTTCGGACATATTTACGTGCTGACGCTCGTGAAAGCCGCCGCGGCTTGCGTTAGTAACTGGGTCCCAGAAGAAGGACATCGAATATGTCCGAAACCTGGTCGGAGTAATTTCGACTTTTAATTGACGTGAGTTTTAGCCGTTATTTATCTTACAAAAATGTGTCATACTCACGATAGTTTTCAAACTAAAACTGCAAAAGATTTATTAATCACGAGAAAACTTCACATAAAACGTGTGAAAAGTTGATTCCTAGTGTCCAGCTATCCAACCCAGATTCCTATAGGTGAGTGTTTTCGTTTATCGCACACAAATGTTACACTTAAAAAGACTCTTGGTCGGACGTTGTATCTTGTACTACGTACATTAGACAGAAACATGGCGCGTTTACGAATGTAAATGTGTAACTATACATTATTTTCGTCTATATCAGGCATGGGGATATAGCTCAGTGGTAGAGCATTCGACTGCAGATCGAGAGGTCCCCGGTTCAAACCCGGGTGTCCCCTTTAAATAACATTTTTGTTGAATTACCATTTTGTTTGTTTTTTTATAACAATTTGCAACTTGCGATGAATCTGTGGCGAATTGTTAGCCGTTTGTCTGATACGTAGTTGGCCAGAAATCCATCTCACATTTCGTTCAATTCACATTATATAAATATAAATGTTAATATGGCAAATAAAAATGTTTTATTGGGTAGATAAATATTTTCGATATATCATATTAATTTAAATTCGACTACGTTCTGTTATTCTGTTAGCGTTGTAAGAAACTGAAATCAAAAAGTACAACAGAGTCAAAAAGTTCCGCAGCCGGTAGGATTCGAACCTACGCTCCCAGAGGGAATCTGATTTCGAGTCAGACGCCTTAACCACTCGGCCACGACTGCCTTGTAGAGAAGTCCAAAATTATGAAATGGTTTCAAAAACACATTTACCTTGACCATACGGTTATTTTATTTTATTCATAATTTTATATTTTATAATTTATTTGCATCCATGTAAAGTTACACTATGAAGTCCTAATATTGGTCTTGAATGAAATGAACCCAAATGGGCGCTCGGTGGCGCTTGCAAATCTTGCAACATAGTTTTTGAGAATTCAACCAGTAATATTTATACTATCTTTTTTTAAATTCCTTGTCCTACTAATATTATAAATGAGAAAGTTTGTATGTATAGATGTTTGTTACTCTTTCACGCTCGAACGGCTGGACGGATTTGGATGAAATTTGGAATATAGGTTACCTACATAGTGGATTAACACATCGGCTACTTTTTATCCGCGGGTGAAACCGCGGGGCGCAGCTGATCATTCATAAATTAATTACTCGAATACATGCCTAGTTAATAAGAAAGTCTTTCAATGATTTATATTTTTATGTTAATAAATGATGTGACGAGCTAGAAGTTGACATGAGGTTAAGCGACACGGCCGCCCATACAGATACAGTGACACTCGGAACTCTAAAATATGAAGTTTCGCGTGACATTGCACTGCGCTTATCATCCTGAGACATCCGCACTAATTAAATATTAATAAATAAATAAATAATAAATATGTGTGGACATTTCACACAGCGCCATCTAGCCCCAAAATAAGCAAACCTTATACTATGGGAACCAGATAACTGATACAATACTTAGATACTTTTTTTTGTAAATACATACATAGAATACAATATAAACACCCAGACACAGAAAAAACATCAATGTTCATCACACAAATGTTTGTCCTGGGTGGGAATCGAACCCACGACCTGCAGTTCAGAGGGCAGGGATTTTACCAACTGAGCTATCGGGCCAGTCAATTATGTCTAATTTTAAGATTACTAGACTCTGAGATTAGGTCATAGTCTCATTTGCCCAGTAATTTCACTAGCTACATTGTTTTTCAAATCGAAACGCAGTAGTGCTTGCACACTACTGCTTGGCGGCAGAATAACTGGCAAGGCGGTGGTACCTACATAGACAAACTTTGCAAAAGAGTTCTACCAGCCTTAAGTAGTTTCTGTACCATTTGCCAACGCACCATGTCGAATTTATTCTGTTCATAATGTATGTAAATAGAATTTTTATATAATAAACGTTCTTGGAATGATAATGTTAAGTATTTTTCGTATCGTATCGTATTTGTTTTTGTTTCAGTGTTAATTTATTATGTATAAAACCTGCTTTTTATAGGTGTATGTATTTCATTGAATTTTCATTGATAAGTTCATTTTATTTAGGTTATTTTTAGGCAAATGTTTAAATAGAAGTAATTCTAATTAATTTTGAGCCCCGAACAGTCAATTTTAATGTGCTTAAACTGTTACAGCCTTATTAATAAACACGAACTAGCTTTAGACTAGTTACACCATCTTTTGTCTCTTTCGATCCAGCTAAATATTCCAGTAGCAAAAAAAGACAAAAGCTGAAGTAACTAATCCGAGACTAATACCCGTTTATTAATAAGGCTGTTAGGTTCTAGTTACACGAGAAACATAAAATGGTACCACACAAACAAATATTTTTTTGCAATAATGAAGATACGAAGATGTTCTTAGCACCTATCATTTTTAGTCCTAAAGTTTGTTTTTATTGTTGCCACTCACAAAATTATCTTTAGTTTACTGTGTTTCTCCATATTTATGTTAGGATAATTTACACCAGAGTCCCAAGATACACGCTTCGTGCTTAGTTTGGGGCTCATAGTTAAGTATAGTTTGAAGGAAATTTATATTTTTGCACTGTGTTTAACAAATTGTAACATATAATTTTTTTTTATCTTATCTTTATATCTTTCTCGCTCTGTCAGAATCATGCTGAGTTGGGACCGGTTCATGGCAACTGCCAATTATATTTGTTACGAATACTAAGTATAGTGTATTAATTGAAATAAATTCAGTTTCTATTTGTAATGTTTATTAAGATAATCACGGTATTTTTCTTGCACCGGTGTGACGTGGTGGTTACTTTTGTAACATATTCATTATCTCAACTGTAATGAATTATATACATTGTAAAAGACAGTAGAAAGAAGAAAAATAATACATCACTGTAAAGTTTCTTGTAGCTTCTTCTTTACAGTTGTAATCGAAGCATCGGATCAAAGTTTTCTATTCTGCATTGTGCCGGATTGCTTGCACCAGTAGTGAGAAAGAGAACTGCTTTGTTTTTCAAACTCATATATTGTAATGGGCTTGCTATATATTATTTGACAATAAGCACTTTGTAATTTTATATGCTTAGTGAAATAACTTAATTTTAAGTACCTAATATAATTTTGACTTCTAAAAGTGCTAAAATTAGTTTATTTGCAATAAATATTTTGACTTTGACTTTGAATTTATTTGTTGCCAAGAATAAAACTTTTTCTTTTCTTTCTTTTCTCTTTTATAATGATAATGATGAGCTGACAAAACCAAGCTAATTTTTATATACATAGATCCTGGACCCTAACTAGGATTCCCTGTATCTGGACCCAAGAACTACGACGACCATGGTCCCACAACACCCAGACACGGAACCAGTATTTGAACATTTTATGCCCAAATACTTGGTCATGCAACGGGAATCAAACTCAACTCCGGGATATGAGTCGACCTGCTCAACCACAACACAGAGGCAGTCTAAAGCATTTACGGAAAGAGTTCATATAGTCGGTTAATCCGTTAATCTGTTAAATTTGGTTCTCCATTCTCAATTTTGATTCGGTCTTTTTATTGCATTACTTTTAAATGTGTCTAATTTTACGGTTTGTTTTTATATTTTTTGAAATAATTATTTTATAATGTTACTGAATGATATGACGAGCTAGTCGCTCGCCAGATGTTAAGCGACAAGGCCGCCCATAACAGTAGCAGTGCCATTGTGGTTTTTGTCGATTTAAATTTTGTAACTAACTTTATAATATAAGTTATATTATTTTACGTTGAGCCTGCGCAAACTAAAAGGCAGTTGACAGCTGAGATAATTTTGTTATCATTAAGTTAATTATTGTATTTTGAATATTGTTAAAAATAATAGTCATCACACAAAACTTTTTATACAGCTTTATTTCATCAACCATCAAGGTTTTACAATTGTAACTATAAGCAACCTGCCGCTAGATGGCGCTTATATAAAATTAGCGAGTTAAAATTTATCTCTGAATTCTAAACCCAGCCAATCTTCTAAAATTAGATCGGCGCCCTTTTCTCCCATCATAATCGAAGGTGCATTAGTATTTCCCCGAGGTACTACAGGCATTGCAGACGCATCTATGACTCTAAGACCTTTAATACCGTATACCCTCAGTCTGGGATCAACTACAGCCATTTTGTCCCAATATGGTCCCATTTTGCATGTCCCAGCTGGGTGGTATGTAGTAGATGTAAGGGATCTTGCCATGCATTCTATATAATAATCAGTTCCCCACTCATATGCTTCACAAGGCGGCAATGATCCTTTATAGAAATATGCTCCCCTTTCTTTAAAAGCTTTAGTATTCTCCAACGTCAGTAAAAACTTCACACCTTTAATTATTGTTTTCAAATCTTCAATATCATCAAAATAGTTAACATCAATTATAGGATCAGCGTAAAGATCTGTGGAGTTAAGGTACAATCTGCCTCTACTTTTCGGCACTAAATTCATGGTCCTCGGCAATATCCCGTCGTAATATGCACTAGGGAATATAGGGACCGATTTGTATTCTGCAGGGCTTTTTATGTACTCTCTCCAAGACTGCACTACGTCTGCTTGAAACTGTATATCTGGAGCTGGTAAGTTAGGATCAGTCTTTATAAAAGATATAGAATTTACTGCTCCATTACCTGATAAAGGTCCTTCTTTGATCTCCATATCTCTGTGCTCAACGATGTCGGATAAAAGTTTGTAACCATCGACAGTAGTCGCAGTCTCATTTGGTAACACTATGAGAATACCATCAAAAGTAACATGATCATGTAGATTGTAACCAACAAATAGATCTTTGACTACTTTAATCCCTAAATCTTCCAAGTCGTCTTTAGGTCCTATACCGGAGAGCATTAGTAATTTTGGCGAATTGACAGCGCCTGCGCTTACGATTACTTCTTTCCTTGCTGTTGCTGAATACAATTTTCCATTTTTGGTATATTTCACACCGTAGGCTTTGTTGTTATCAATTAGAATTTCTACTGCAAGTGATTCTACTTTTACCGTTAGGTTCTTTCTCTTGTATCTAATCGGTTGTATGAAAGCATTGTTAGTCGACATTCTCTCACCGGATTGGGAGAAGGCCTGAGCTTGCAAAGTGCCTACTTGTTCTTCAGCGTTATAGTCATTCAGAGGTAGACCACTTTGGTTGTACGCATCCGTCATCATGATAGAAGGTATGTCGATGTATGGGTATCTTGATATCGTTAGTTCTCCGTCTACTCCGTGGTATTTTCGGTTTTGGTTCTCGATGTTCAGGTTTTTTTCTGACTTCTTGAAATATGGCAGCACCTGGCAGAGAGAAAAGAGATATGTGAAAGGAAATAATGAGATGGATTAAAATTGATGAAGGATTGGTGAAAATCGAGGCCCTGGTCTGTCCTTGGACTAATGCCAAATGTAATAAATAAATTTTCTTTCTTTCTTAATACAATCTTCAACTTACTTCTTCATAGCTCCAGCCCTCGTTACCCATACTTGCCCAAGTATCGTAATCCAGGTTATTCCCTCTGATATAGGCTAAAGAGTTCACTGAACTACCACCTCCCATAGTTCGACCCCTGTAACAAAAATATAGAAGATAAAAACAGATCGCAGTCACCGACGTGTTAATATGAAATTGACTTAATTTAATTGTTATCAACCGAAGCTAATGATGATAAATAATTGGTTAGTTTGGGGCTAGATGGCATTGTATGAAATGTTCACAAATAATACTTACTTTTTTTTAACATAGAAAAACGAGCTGACGGCCCGCCTGATGGTAAGCAGTTACCGTTGCCTATAGACACCTGCAGCACCAGGTGCGCTGCCAGTGCGTTGCCTACCTTTTAAGACTGTTACCCGATGTTTGAAGTGCCCCATGTTGTAGCTCAGCGGAAATACCTCAGAGGGTAGCTCATTCCACAATTTTCAAGTATGTGGCAGAAATGATCTTAAGAAACGAATTGTGCGAGATTTCTTCGAGGTGTGGATGAGCTTTCTCACAATCCATTTGTAGTAGAGTAATGATCCATCACTTACAAAGGCCAGGTGCATCGCTGCTCCGGATGACCAAGGCAACTCTTCCCATTGGGGTGCGTTCGAAGCGTCCATTCAATGTTGGACCCCGCCAAGCCTGCTGCGAACGCTGGCACGAGGCTCACGTCTGGTTGTTCAGGACCAGCTTCAAGAAGAAGCACCTAGAAATTGTGATTAATATGAATTATCATCATCAGCGTTGTTCAGTCAACTTAGTCTCTTTGAAGGTAGTATCACTGAGCTCGGCTACGTTTTTTTGAAGTAAAACTTTACGCATGCTTGCCTTGGGTTGTAAGCTGGTGAATGTGAGGTGAAAAGTTAAAGTTGGTTCAAGTAGATCTCAATTGTCAATAAAACAAAGTTATTTTTATATAGCTGTTGACTATAATATTAAATTATGGTCAACAGCTTTTTAATTCTACGTTTCAATGATTTTGACTTTTATCAACACTCTCTTCTTCCGAGATAATAATGTCAAAATATAACCTAAGGTATTTTACCAATGGGTAGGTAACATTATAAATCTCGCTTTCATAATGAATACGAAATACAGTTGCGTTGGTAAGTTAATAGTTTGATAATCCGTAATTAACCTACTCCAGGCTTAAGACGTTTGCTGGAAAGTATCCAAGTCACCTGATTTATTCACTGGACTCATAAGAATAATAATGTTGAATATCTTCACCAGGCAACGTATACCTGCTTTAGCAATTTACACTTTATGTCCTACTTACAGTAAAGTTGTATTCAGTTAATCTACTAGCAACCACACAGCCTGCCGCGCCAGCTCCAACTACAATAAAGTCATATTCTTCATATTCTTCTCTAATATAATCTTTATTGTATTCGAAATAAGGCGTGTCTTCAAATCCACTGTTTTCTAGACTCTCTTCATTCCAGTCATGGTCTGGGTTTTCAACTGCATCGTGTTTCAAGTGACTCTGTTTTCTTCTATCAGCTGAATCACCATAGAGTTCCACTAGGAGTTTCAGGTAGATGTAGCCAAAATAGGAACAGGCAGCAAACTGGGCATTGGGTGGGCAGGCTTCGGTCAGGTTGATCGGTTCCCACACCATCTTTACGCTGTAATAACTATTTGATTGAATATGGGTTCCGACTGAAAATCAGTTGTTAAGGTCTTGCGACCTTAATTGCATGCTGAGTCGGGACCTACATCATGACGTCACGCAACATAATATATTTTAGTTTCTCTTTTTTTCGAAATTGTAATGTTGTGTGATGTCTTGAATAAATTTACTTTCTTTCTTTCTTTTTTCTATTTATTTGTGAGAAATCTCGTCTTTGGAACCACCATCGGTACCATATCTATTTCATGGAACTAACTTTTGAAGTAAAACTTCTTTACGCACGCTTCTTTTCAGTTATGTGGTCAAAGTTTGACAAACACAAGAGAAACCGGCTAAGGATATAAGTCGGAGTTTTGATAGGAAAACGAGAAAGATCACGTCACCGTATTGTATTATTTTCCAAAAACTTGTGTTATTTTCAGTGTTAATGCATACACTTGGTGGCGTTTTATTCGTTAAGTGTTGGATTACAGGCATGAGTGTAGGAAAGTGGTATACCTGATGGTGAAACGTTCCTTTTCGTGTTGTTTCCAAAACTCCATAGAAGCTTCAAGTAAAGTTGCCACCACTTTACTAGGAGTATGACTAGACTATGACTTGGACTGTGACTTAACACATATATGCGTGAAATATTATTAATTTGAGAAAATATAATTTACTTGACACTGGCTAAATACACAAAAGTGTGGAGCCAAAATGAACAATAAAAAGGCTAAGGAAACTAAACTAAGAAGCTGTAAATTTTTAGTATAGCAAAACTGTTCTTTGTTCATTAATTAAATTGGTGAATATAAGGTTAAAAAATGTATATAATATATTTACCAGAACTAATGTTGCTCGAAACGATGTAACTATATGACTACTAAAATTCAGCACAATTGAAGGCCTTATCATGGATCATTGAGGCTGGGTTTCACCAACTACAGTTAACTTTTAACATTTTTTATAATAAAAAATAGTACTAAAAAAATAACGCCGAACATTCACATAGAACCTGGACCCTAACTGCGATTCCCTGTATCTAGGGACCCAGGAACTACGAGGACTAGGGTCCCACAACACCCAGACTCAGAACCAGTAATTTGCGCTTTTTTTTCTGCACAAATATTTATCCTTCCGCGGCAATTGAACCCGCCACCTCTGGGTTATGAACCGGACTATTCAACCACCACACTGCAGAGGCTGTCGAGTACTATATTAACTGTATATAATAGTATTATATAATATGTGGTCAAAAGTGTCGATAAAAAATTCGTTGACTGGATATGTGTCTCCATGTGTTAAAAGTAAAGTTATGTTTCCTAGTACCACAGGATATAAAATACTACATATATATTGCATTATCTGTGGCTATGGTTAAAAGCTGTCTAACATTAACCTTAAATAGTTCAGTTTTGGCGGGAACGCGAAAAAGATTGCGTCACCGCATTGTATTATTTTCCAAACCTTGTGTTATTTTCAGTGTTAGTGCATAAAATTGGTGGCATTCTATTCGTTAAGTGCTGGATTACAGGCGTGAGTGTGGGAAAATGGTATAGTGATGGTGAAACGTTTCTTTTCGTGTTGTTTCCAAAACTCCATAGAAGCTTCCAAGTAAAGTTGCCACCACTTTAATAGGAGTATGACTTTGACTAGACTATGACTTGACGACTTCGACTGTGACTTGACACATATTTGCGTGAAATATCATTAACTTGATAAATTATTTATTACTTGACACTGGCTAAATACACAATAGTGTGGAGCTAAAACATAAAAAAAACCTTAAATAGTTATCCTACAATTGTTTTTGTAAACTTTTAGTAATATGTTTTTACAAAGTATATTAACCAGAACAGTAACTTTATCCAACATTATGGTGCAACCCAACCTAAATGTTAATTAAAAAACTTTGTAAAATTGTTTACATCCTTTCCAAAAGGCTGTTGCATGTTGCAAATGGCGTGACGTGTGCAGTGCGCACGGTGCAAAATGTAAATTATCATAAATCCTTAGACATCGTTTAAACACTAACAGCCTTATTAATAAACGGGTATTAGTCTCGGATTAGTTACTTCAGCTTTTGTCTTTTTTTTGCTATTGGAATATTTAGCTGGATCGAAAGAGACAAAATATGGTGTAACTAGTCTAAAGCTAGTTTGTGTTTATTAATAAGGCTGTAACAAAATATAATACCATCTGCGTTCAATGTCCCCCATGCATTAGCAGATGGTAATTTGTACTGGTAACAATGTTATTATATTATACTTATTGAGGTACAGTATAGTATATATAAGTGTCATATTGTATTCTATGTATGTATTTACAAACAAAAAGTATCTAAGTATTGTATCAGTTATCTGGTTCCCATAGTATACAAGCTTTGCTTAGTTTGGGGCTAGATGGTGTTGTGCGAGATGTCCACGCATATTATTATTATTATATATTAGTAAACTTGTAGAGTGGCAGACGGTAATGTTTAAATTGTTAATCTGCTGAACAATAATTCCTCATTTTACATAGCGCTCTCTTGCGTTGAGTAGCACAAGCGCATGTTACCTCACTTAGCTTGTAATTTTAGTTTTGAAATTTAAGTATATTCAGTTCATCAAGGAAGAAAAAAACTTCAAGTCAGGGGTCTAAATCTAGTTTTTATTAGGTTGACAAAAAAATCCTCATTCTAACCTAAGATTTTACATTCGAATATGTTCAACGTTCAGTGTAATATACAAAGCTCTATATTTGTTGTTTAATATAGCACCCTCTAGCGTATGGTAGTGTTACTAACATACTTCATAAATATATATTAGTAGTAAATGATTGGATAATAATAGTAATTGATTGGATTGTACTTTAATATTTGGAAATTTATGGATATTATCTCTCTCGCCGCTAGATGACGCTATATTAAAAATTATATTGCATTAGAAGTGCTTTGATTATCCAACCTTTATTTATTTATATTATTCAATTTATTACTAAATATTACTGCAAGTATAACATTTATTTATATAAAATCTATTATCGCTCCCCACGAACATCCCCATGTACCATGTCAAAACTATCAAAATTGAATTTGTTTCTCAATATATTTTGTAAAGAATTTCATGTTCAAATGTTGTAATTGCTTTTTAAATTTGTTTATGTAAGTGGCCAGTTCCGAAAATATAAAAATATTAAAAAGTAAAACGTATTATTATTATTACATAGTAATAACTGCCTCAATTAAAAAAATTAGGTCTCTTCCTATTTTTTTTACACGGAATAAATAGGTACTTACGTCCAGTCCTCACCACTAGTTCTGTTCCCATTAAGTATCTAAAATTAAGCGATTTTGCTAAAATAGCAGAGGTGGCTAGTAAAACTGTGGCGTGCTAGCCCACGAAAAAGTTTACATATCAGTTTAATAGAGAACTTTTCCAGCTAGTTGCTAGGGGCAACGAATGTTGTTGATATAGACTTCACATTAGAGAAAATTTTATTTTCCGCATTTGGTTTTTGTAAATATCTTTTTAATTAATATATCGTATACAAAGTCAATCGGCATATCATTAATTCAGCAAACCCATGGACCTCCTTCTATTACAACAAAAGTGTATCGAACTTCGCTTTACTGGTGACCTGTTTTGAACCGAAAGTCCACGTTTGCAGTAAATGTGTGTGATTTTGATTTTGTTGCTGATTGCGATAATTCTGATACTGAATCGCATTAAGATGTCGCTCTCAACCGATAAGAACGAAGATGTTTGTCGTGTTGGCGTGCGCATTCCGCCGTTTTGGCCTGAAAAGCCAGCCATTTGGTTCGCGCAGATCGAGGGCCAATTCGCGATATCGAACATTACTACGGACAATACGAAGTTTTTCTACGTTATCGGCCAACTAGACCCACAGTATGCTTCTGAGGTGGAAAATATAATCATCAACCCGCCCGACACCAACAGGTATGAAAAATTGAAGTCGGAACTTATCAAGCGACTGTCCGCGTCACGAGAAAAGAAGGTCAAGCAATTACTTATGCACGCAGAACTTGGAGACCGTAAGCCATCTCAGTTTCTAAGACATTTGCAACATTTGGCTGGACCTGGAGTTCCCGAAGATTTTCTACGTACTATATGGACCAGTCGCCTACCAAGTAGCACGCAAACGATAATCGCTTCGCAGATGATGTCTTCACTGGAAGCGCTCGCAGATCTCGCTGACCGCATCCATGACGTTGTTTCGCCTACAGCGCACGTAGCATCAACATCAAGTGTCATGCCAGGAAGCTCTTTAGACGCCATGAACCAACAGATTGCTGAACTTACCAAACAAGTGCAAGCTCTAACTGCGCAGGTGAACCGGCATTCACGTGCACCGAATCGTTCAAACAAGAAAACGCGCGGTCGTTCTAGCTCCACACGATCACAGTCGAACTATAGAAAATTTCCTGTGTGCTGGTATCATAATAAGTTCGGCAATGAAGCAAGTAAGTGCGTAAAACCGTGCGACTACCATGCGGGAAACGCGAACAGCAGTCGGTAATGGCGACGACCGATTGCCAAACTTCCGGTCGCCTATTTGTCACGGACGGCGCTACGAAGATGCAGTTTCTCATCGATACTGGCAGTGACGTATGTGTCTTGCCCCGATCAGCACTCAAGGAACGTCGTGAGAAAACAAATTATGAGCTGTGTGCGGCAAACGGTACACCCATTTCTACTTACGGCTACGCTCATTTAGTGCTGAACCTAGGCTTGCGCCGCGACTTTACTTGGCGATTCATCGTAGCGGACGTTACAAAGGCCATAATAGGTGTAGATTTTTTATCATTTTACAACCTCATCGTGGATTGTCGAAATCAACGTTTAATCGACAACACCACAAGCCTTACGTCCCCAGCTTCACCTGCACAGTCAACTGGGAACATTTCATCGGTAAAAGTTATTTCTGGAAATTCCGTATATCATAACATACTAAGCGAATACCCTGAGATTACTCGACCTTCCGGTGTCCACCGTGTTCCGAAGCATAATACCATGCATCATATACAAACTACTGCAGGACCGCCAATAAGCAGCACACCACGAAGACTAGCACCGGATAAATTAAAAATCGCAAAAGACGAATTTGCAGATATGTTGAGGAACGGAACAGCCAGACCTTCAAAGTCACCATGGTCATCACCACTTCATCTTGCGCCTAAAAAAGATAACGGCTGGCGTCCATGCGGTGACTACAGAATGCTCAACGCTAGAACCGTACCAGACAGCTATCCCATTCGACACATACATGACTTTGCACATTGTCTCTCCGGCTGTCAAGTATACTCGGTTATCGATCTCGTAAAAGCTTATAATCAAATTCCTGTCTGCCCTGAGGATATTCCGAAGACCGCAATCACGACGCCGTTTGGTTTATACGAATTTCCGTTCATGACGTTCGGACTACGTAATGCCAGCCAAACGTTTCAACGATTTGTGGACGAGATGCTTAGGGGCCTTGAAGAGTTCTGCTTCCCGTTTCTGGACGATTTTTTGATCTTCTCACCTGATCAAGAATCACACAAGAAGCACCTTCATCTGCTCTTCAACAGACTAAAGGAATACGGCATGGTTATCAACACGAACAAGTGCATATTCGGTGTATCAGAGGTAACGTTTTTAGGACACAGCATCTCAGCAGCTGGCACTAAGCCGTTACCATCGAAGGTAGAAGCAGTTGCGAATTACCCTCCACCGAAAACCGTTAGAGAACTGCGAAGATTCCTAGGAATGGTGAACTTTTACAGAAGGTTTATTCCTGACGCAGCGCGGCATCAAGCGCCTCTGAATGCACTGCTCACAGGATCAGTTAAAGGTTCACATCCCGTGCATTTATCAGAAGAAGCTACTAAAGCATTCATCACCTGCAAGGAAAGTCTCTGCCAAGCAGCACTACTCGCTCATCCAGACTGCCAAGCGAAGCTCGCTATAGTCACCGATGCTTCAGACACAGCAATGGGCGCAGCTTTACAACAGCATAAAGACGGCATGTGGGAACCTTTAGCATTTTTCTCTCGAAAGTTTTCACCATGTCAACAGAAATACTCGCCTTACGATAGGGAACTTCTCGCCATCTACGAAGCAATAAAATACTTTCGTCACATGGTGGAGGCGAGAGATTTCATTATTTACACTGACCATAAGCCCATAACTTTCGCATTTCATTCACGAAAAGAAAAGTGCTCACCAAGACAGTTCAGACATCTGGATTTTATTTCACAGTTTTCCACAGATATCAGGCATATTTCAGGAAAGGATAACGTTGTGGCTGACAGTTTATCACGCATCGAAGAGATTACTCAGCCCATCGATCTATCCAAGCTTGCTCAAGCACAAAGCACAGATCCTGAACTAGAACAACTTTTGGATAGCGATACTTCTCTACGCTTGACAAAAATCAAACTGCCTGGATCTCACACAGAAATCTATTGTGACAAGAGCAGCAATGTGGCCAGACCTTATGTGACCAAAGACATGCGACGGCAAGTATTCAAAAACTTGCATTCTTTTAGCCACCCTGGCACAAATGCGACGACGAAACTGATATCGGAACGCTATGTATGGCCTACTATGCGAAAAGATTGCAGAGAGTGGACTCGTTCCTGCCTAGCATGCCAACGATCAAAAATAACACGTCATGTCTCATCTCCATTAGCATCATTCAACTTACCTCGAGCCAGATTCATGAAAATCCACATAGATTTGATCGGACCTTTACCTCTTTCACAGGGGTATCGTTACTGTCTCACATGTGTAGATCGCTTCACACGATGGCCCGAGGCTATACCATTACAGGAGATAACAGCTGAAACAGTGGCAAAAGCTTTAGTTCACGGATGGATATCCAGATTCGGCTGCCCTGAAGATATCGTCACTGATCGTGGTCGACAGTTTGAATCAGAACTTTTTAAGCATCTGTCCCACATCATCGGATTTCAACGAAGACGAACTACAGCCTACCATCCGGCATGCAATGGACTCGTTGAAAGATTCCACAGACAGCTTAAAGCCGCTATTACATGTCACGCGACCAGCAGCTGGCTTGAAACACTTCCACTTGTTCTACTGGGAATCCGGGCGGCATTTAAGGAAGACTTACAAGCGACTCCAGCTGAGCTCGTATATGGAGAGACACTACGACTCCCAGGGGACATTTTTTGTCAATCGGCTGATGGCACAGAGGACTTGACAGTATACACTGAAAGACTGCGCACATTCGCCAAAAATTTGTTGCCATTACCAACTTCTCACCATGGGAATAACCGCTCCATATTCATTTTCAAAGATTTAGCAACAGCATCCCACGTCTTTCTAAGAGATGACACCTCGCACCCATCTTTTCAAGCAGCTTACACAGGGCCGCATGAGGTGATAGAACGAGGGGATAAAGTTTTCAAGCTCCGCATAAAAGGCAAAGAAGTCACTGTCTCAGTGGACCGCATTAAACCTGCCTACATACTTCGTGAGTTGGACCATTCTCCCGTCGTGGCAGCACCTGAGACCCGAGACGCTCCAGTGACCACCACTCGATCAGGACGAACAGTGCGTTTTCCAGAATATTATCGCCCGTAGGACGGTCTCTGGAGGGGGGTGATGTGGCGTGCTAGCCCACGAAAAAGTTTACATATCAGTTTAATAGAGAACTTTTCCAGCTAGTTGCTAGGGGCAACGAATGTTGTTGATATAGACTTCACATTAGAGAAAATTTTATTTTCCGCATTTGGTTTTTGTAAATATCTTTTTAATTAATATATCGTATACAAAGTCAATCGGCATATCATTAATTCAGCAAACCCATGGACCTCCTTCTATTACAACAAAAGTGTATCGAACTTCGCTTTAAAACAAAACAAAAACCAAGCGTATACTCTAGCTCTCTAATCAAATAAAAGTAAAATAAAACCAAAAAGTATCCAGTATATTAATTTATTTTCATCTTGATTTTATTCACAATAAGTATAAAATATTATATAAAATCTTAAATTCTCCCGACTTAACTCTTTTTAGGTACTAACAATTACATGCTTCTTTGCGATTTCCAAAGTTCTCTGTAGTCATATCAAGGTGATAAAAAATGCCGTTAAATGGCTACACGGCATTTTGCAAAGTAAGTAAGTACATATTACAAGAAATATTATTTATACAATTATTTCTAAAATTTTAGCATAACAGTTCTGTATTTTAACATGCATTACTTTAATTATCACTCAGAATTTCCTCACAAATTCATTCAAAACTACAATAGCAGAACAAAATCATGTCCACAAAGCGGACGAAGTTCTACTACTGAACGCTAGATGGCGCGTAATACGCCGAAGCCGTACAAAATACCAACAAGTGGTGAAAAACCCAACTTAAAGGCTGCTGGTTTATTTTTTTGTTCCTCAACATAATTGTTGCCTAGTTTTAATAGTTTTCACTTCTCAGGGAGCTTAATAACTGGCGTCTGGGAGTATCCCCAGTTGGTTTCACAGTGGTCGATCAAACTCTTTTCGGCATCCGAAAGAATTGATAGATCTATCTTCTGGTAGTCGCTAAATGGATCCGTATACGGATAGTGAACCAGCACGCAACTGAAGTCAATGGCAGTAGTACGGCAACCAAGTATTTTCCGCATTTTATCCTCTGAATCAACCTGTGAACAAAGGAGAAAATTTATAAGTAATGCTACTCAACAATAGATGGCGCTATTTTAAATAAGATTGTAAGGGGTAAAAATTACTAATTAATACACAAAATAAGGTATTTTTTAACATTTGTTGGGCTTATAACATTGGGGTTAAAAACTTACTTTGATCATATAGATCCCATTCTCAACGCAAAACGCCTGCAGAAGAACTTCTTGCATGTGCGTCGCGCTGTCGCCAGGTGACGCCTCCGCCGTCAGGCAGAAAAGCGCACCGTTGCAGTTGTTTGACAGATGCTGGATGGCGGGGAGAAGGCCAACGGTCAGCCGCTTCTCTACACACGCTCTTCGCAGCACCGATTTGATGCACTGGCTTAGTGGGCTGCAACAACGGAGATAAATTGTTAGGCTAATATTACGAGGGCAAAAAGTTCTCTTGGCCAGGGATTAGAACCGTGGTCGTTGAAACGAAATTGCTTCAAGTTACTTTGCTTGATGGGCTCATGGGCTGATGGCGGGAAAGTTCTGAGTAAGTTCAGTGATAGAGAATAGTAAAGTTGAAGTATCTATATGTATTTATATAATGTAGAAAAAATATTTTATAAGCAAATGTCAAAAAAAAATCAAGAGGAAATCAAATTAGTAAAGACAAGTGTAATTTCAAGAAAAAATATTGTGTTTACGTTATATTTACTGCATCCAAAATTTTAGATAAAACGATTAACAAATCTCATTGAAACTTTGAATAGATATAATTATGTAGAGTTGCACAGAAAAATATGAATAGAGAAATTTTATTACTGCCTAGAAAGTCACCAACATGTAAAATTATTTATTTTCAGTCTACTCAATAATTTACACCATATTTTAACAATTATTTTGAAAAGTCAAACACTATGATGTTACACTATAATTTTTTTTTTTTAAATCATTACCTTTTAGCAGCCATGCTGCTGAATGACTCCGTTTTGACAGGTATCACAGAATCGCTGTACATCTTGGGAACTTTAATACTTTTGAGGTTGAAATGGTCACAAATATTTTGTTGCACCTTCCTTGTAGGAATTGTCACAGAGTTCACTTCACACTTAACACAAACTGTCCAATATTATGCAATCCGCAAGCTGGACGCTTGAACTTGGTTATCACACGATGTGTCACAATGATTTCACAACTTCGTTTCCAAAACCGACGCGCTCTCGCTTCGAATATTGGCTGAAGAATGCTCACTGTGACGTCGTGCCTTCTTTATATACCGCGTGACGCGCATGCATTTGGTAACTTCACTGTGTGCGTAGCGTCTGCTTCAGTGCTTTTGGGGTTTCCACGAAATCCACTTGTATTTTTAATCGTGTGCGTGATTTGTGCTTGTGTTTTCTGTTGAGATAGTACTGTAATACAAGAGGTACGTATGTGTGCGTTAGAATAGCGCGAACCGTTGCCTGTGTGAACGTGTTTCCAACTACGACTAGTGCTGGTAGAGCTACCTCGTCCCCGCGCTTTACTGAAAGTTGGAGGTCAGAGGGGGCTGGTGTTGAGAATCGAGATAGCTAAGTTTTGCGATACTGGACTCGGATTTCCCATTCGGTTTTTACTCGATCAGAGGAAACGGACTACTGCAATCTTTTGTAATTGGGTTTTATTTATTCTGCATTCACGGATACTGAATGGAGAATTTTTATACAGTTGCCAAATCCGTGGAGGTTGCAGCTGAGTGACGTTAGACCCGATGCAAATTGTGATTTCTGTTGTTACTTATTTTTTTCTGTCGCCGCTTTAGAGGAATATTTCTATAATCGCCGCGATAAAATAAATTTGTTACGTATCCTTCTTACTCGATCACGATACGGTAGGTTTAAGTAGGTAAGGTAAACTTTTTTATTAGTCTACCTAATTGTTTGGGAAGATAGGCCCGTGGATCGTAGACTTGAAATGAAATAACACAATGGCAAGTTCGGATTAAGTGAATGGTATATTGCACAAAATATACGATACTTAATGCTCGTCAATATTATTATTATAACAATGATTAAATTGGATTTATTCGTACAACAGTAAAAAGCCGGCATCGGCACAGGGCGGAAAACAGAAAAGAGACATAGACAAGAGTTGACACATTTGACATTACATACACTGACATTAGTCTATCATTCACACAGAGAATAAATATTAATGAGCATAGTTGCATACTTAAAAATACTAACATTATCAACACTTCCCCTTAGGATTTTTAAGTTTCGAATGCAACTCTATAAATCTTTACATGCTTTACATTAATATTCACATGCTCTACATTAATCTCTACATGCTCTACATTTGACTATATACTCTACAATCAAACAAAGAGCTCTACTTGATACATATAAAGTTGTAGCATAAAACATTTCCGATTGTCACAGGTAAGTACTTAATTATTTTACACAGGAAACATTTAACTAGTGCTCTAACAAATTTAATTGACTGACAAACTGCTTATGTTTAACTACACCAAGTGATTTTGTTAAAATATCAGCAACCATCTCTCCGGTGGGCAAATATTTCACAATAAAGAAACCTTTTTGTACAAGATCTTTGACAAAATGATAACGTACATCAATATGCTTAGTACGTTTATGGCAGTACTCTTTTGACTCTAATATTTTATGTGCACTCTGGTTATCATTGAACAATGTAATTGGAATATTAGTATCTAAAATTTCAAATAAGAAATTATTAATGAAGCAAAGATCTTTAGTAACATCACCAATCGAGAGGTACTCTGCTTCAGTACTGGACAACGCGACACATCGTTGTTTACGCGCTTCCCAGTTCACTACATTACAACCAAGTTTAACAACGAAACCAGTATAAGACTTACGATCAACTATTTCATTTGCCCAACTAGCATCTGAGTATGCGGTTAAAACTAAATTACCGCGTCCATAAAAACATAATGAGTAATCTAGTGTTCCAGCTAAATACCTCAAAACGCGTTTAGCTGCTTGCCAATGCGTCACATCACAAGCATGGGCAAACTGGCTCAATTGACTGCACGCGAAAGCTATGTCAGGTCTAGTACAGACGGAAAGATACATTAAACAGCCTAAAAGCTCTCTATATCTATGAGTATCATCATCCATACATGAAGACTCAACCATTTGCAGTTTACAGTTTATCATCATAGGTGTGGATACAGCTTTACAATTTTCCATACCAAATCTAGTTAACAATCTCTTAACATATTCTGATTGATCTAATTTTATTAACCGTTTATTTCGGTCTCTACTTATATTTATTCCTAAGCAACTTTTTAGGTTTCCTAGGTTCTTAACATTAAAGTTGGTCTCAAGCAAGGGCAACAGTTCATTTTTACTAGAACTATAAAATATATAAAAATCATCAACATACAATGCAATGATAGTGATATCTTTTCCCCTTTTAGCAGTATAAATACAGGGTTCACATTTAGACTGTTGATAGCCATTTTGAGTTAATAAATCATGAACCTTAATATTCCATATTCTGCTAGCCTGCTTGAGGCCATAAATACCCTTAAGTAATAAACAAACTTTGTCAGTATTATTATTACTAAAGCCTTGTGGCTGCTCCATATAAATACGTTCCTGGAGCTCTCCATTCAAAAAAGCGGTGGTGACGTCAACATGATCCATATTAAGATCTAACTGAGCTGCTAATGAAAATAATATCCTCATTGTTGAGTGTCTAACCACTGGAGAAAAGGTATCATTGTAATCAACCCCTTCGACTTGAGTGAAACCTCTAGCAACCAGACGAGCTTTACAGCGGTCAAACTTACCAGAAGCATTGTGCTTACGCTTGTATATCCACTGGCACTTCACTACATTTTCGCCTACAGGGCGATCAACCAGCTTCCATACTTTATTTGCAATAAGTGAATCGTACTCACTTTGCATAGCAGCTTTCCACTGCTCAGAGTCAGGGACTGATACAGCTTCCTCATACGATAAGGGATCGCCAGGTAACATAGTTCCATGTTGAGTTAGGAGAGAAATATCTAGATTATAATCTTTGTACCTGGACGGCAGCTGAGAACGAGTGCTACGTATAGGCCTAATACACACAGGCGTAGAGTGAACCACTTCCCCTCCAACTGCCACCTCGGGCGAAGACGTCACTTGTTCAACAAGTGACTCGATGACCGGTGACACAGATGGACTCGCCGTGGTGTCACTGCCAGTACAGTGCTTACTGCCTGCTCCTCATTTTTCTTCTTGAGTAGGTATCCAAAAGTTTTTCTTGTAAAGTCATCAGTATAAGTGACGAGATACTTTGCGCCACCCCAGCTCTCCACAGGTAATGGACCACACACATCTGTGTGTATAAGTTGCAGCGGTTGAGTAGACCGGTGCGCAGTCTCGGTAGGAAATGGCTTTGCTGCCATCTTCCCCTCCAGACATGGCACACATTCCATCTTCAAGGACTCATCTTCCGATATGAGATTGGCCGAAAGCTCAGGAACATACAGTACATCATCAAGACTTATTCTAGCCTTATCTAGTTTTAAAACTACAGAACCAGTGCCTGTACACTTGAGCACGGAGCTATCTGCTATTTTCACATTATTCTTGCATGAATCAATTTGAGAAAACAATGTCTTGTCCATACACATATGTTGTGTGCAGCCGCTATCTATAAACCAGTTACTGCTTGTGCTTGAAGAAGCCATAAAAGCTGAAGCCATGAAAGTATTATCCTTTTCTTCTTTACCCTTATTCTTGTCTTTCTTTAATTTATAACATTTATTCTTATAATGACCAGGTTTGTTACAGTAGTGACAAATTACTTTCTTAGTTGGCGTTTTCTTTGAAACAAATGCAGAAGCGTTGTTTTCCCGACCATTCTTTCTAAATTCTTCCTGTAGAAGCCGAGATCTCACAATCTCACTTGACAGTTTGGAAGTCATGCAAGCCGTTTCAAGGTTTGAAACAAGCGCGTCATAGTCCTGTGGTAGTCCCGATAATAATATTTCAGCCACTTCCTCATCATCGATGATTCTATCAATGTCAGCCAGCTGTTGAACCAAGCACATAGTGCTCTCAATGTACTCTGCCATGGAGTTAAACGCTGCAAATTCGATTCTGTGCAATTTCCGTAGTAATAGCACCCTCCGGTACAATCCAGTATCTTCGAATACATTGCACAACGCCTTCCAGGCCTCCTTGCTAGTTTTAGCATCACGTACATATTGATAACACTGTGGTTTCACGGCGAGACATATACGAGCCAATGCGCGCTGATCTCTTGATGGATCTGGGTCTTCTCCCAGTACGCACATCCACAGGCTCTCTAGGGTTAGGAGCATTTTTATGCCGAACTTCCATGTGTTAAAATTCTGATTTCCTTCCAATCTTTCGATTTGAAAACCACCATGTATAACTCCGTTGGACGGAGGAGCATCTCGTTGCATCGGCAACGTTTCTCCAGGTGTTGAAGTCATCACTACGTCGCATACGCAGTATCACGTTTTCTGGGGCAATAACCTGTTTGGGAAGATAGGCCCGTGGATCGTAGACTTGAAATGAAATAACACAATGGCAAGTTCGGATTAAGTGAATGGTATATTGCACAAAATATACGATACTTAATGCTCGTCAATATTATTATTATAACAATGATTAAATTGGATTTATTCGTACAACAGTAAAAAGCCGGCATCGGCACAGGGCGGAAAACAGAAAAGAGACATAGACAAGAGTTGACACATTTGACATTACATACACTGACATTAGTCTATCATTCACACAGAGAATAAATATTAATGAGCATAGTTGCATACTTAAAAATACTAACATTATCAACACTAATATCCTAGGCATTAACAAGCTAAAATATATACATAATTATAATTAATTAAGAATTAACACAGTCATAAGGAACCCACGAGACAGACTTGACTATCTTGAACTAGTTTGGGGGCCACTAGTATTATTGCTAGTACTAGTACCTACTAGTGAAATATAAAATTAGGTACTGGAAATAAATAAATACCTTTTAATTAAGAGGCATTATACATAATATATTTCCTTGCTTTCCTTCTATGTATGTTATGTAGGTTGGTACGTAATTATATAATTTTAAATGTAGTTTTAACTTTATTTACATTTATCATTACAATTTTAATATAACACACTGTAGGGCCTAGTTAGGGTCCAGGATCTATGTATGTGATCTTTGGGCGTTATTATTATTATTGAATAGGCTTATACCGCTTATTACTAAAATAACACCTTGAGCAAGATGATAACTTAGCTAAAAAGGTTTAACTTCCTAATTCATTACTCAATAACATACTTTACCTACCTATTTTTAAAATACAAAGTCCAACCGACATGTAACTGTTTTATAATTAAACTATGCACCGTTACAAAATCATACAGCAAAATGTAAATATTCTAAACAGCACGTTGCATGATGTTGGGAAATCAAAACCTCGTGTTTTTGTAAACTGCGTAGAGATCAGGCTAATTAAGTAATATTACTAACGTGCTTCTGCCCGCAGCTTCGCCCGCGGCGTGGCCTATGGGAAAATAATTGAACCACCCATTTCACCCTCTTAAGGGAATTTCGAAAAATCCTTTCTTAGCGGATGCCTACGTCATAACACCTACCTGCATGCCAAATTTCAGCCCGATCCGTCCAGTGGTTTGGGATGTACGTTCATAGATCACTATGTCAGTCAGTCACTTTTGAGTTAAATATATGGCCCGATAGCTCAGTTGGTAGTAGCCCTGCCTTCTGATCTGTGGGTTGTGGGTTCGATTCCCACCCAGGGCAAACATTTGTGTGATGAACATAGGTGTTTGTTCTGTGTCTGGGTGTCATATTGTATTCTATGTATGTATTTACAAACAAAAAAGTATCTAAGTATTGTATCAGTTATCTGGTTCCCATAGCACAAGCTTTGCTTAGTTTGGGGCTACATGGCGTTGTGTGAGATGTCCACACATATTATTATTATTATATACTTAGATATACTTAATAAAGCACTTTGTAATTTTATATGCTTAGTACAATAACTTAATTTTAAGTACTAATATAATTTTGACTCGTAGAAGTGATAAAAATTTATTTATTTGCAATCAATCTTTTGACTTTGATTTTTGACAATGCTAGTGGCTCGTATTAGGTAAGTATAGTTACTGGCGCAGAGGCCCGGAAAGGCCTACCGTCGGGGCGAGATGGTTAATGCAGTGTGTCTCCATCTCGCCCCATCCCGGTGGCGGTCGGATCACGGGGGGGTTTTAGTGGGTTCGAATCCCACATACCGCCTGCCACCACCCCCGTGGTGATCCTAGCGCGGCCGATACTACGGCTGCTATAGGATCATCCGGGTCGCTCAAGATGTGTCTCGGGCGGCGACGACGGGGTGGCGAGTCTGTCGTGTCTGTAGAGTAGTTTGAAGCTTAGGAAAAAGGTTCTCAAGTGGTGACCACGTCCCGGAAGACAAAGCCTCCGAGTGGACCAACGATCGGGGTCCTTACCGCGCAAGTCTGGTGGAGATGGTAATCGTGTTCTCTCTTGCTCACACTCGTGGACTTGTTTATTGGCGCGTGCAGGATGGCAGGCGAAGCCGATTCCCAGAACAGTTACGCGATAGGGGTTTTGGTCAAAACCGCCTATGTTCACAGTGTTATGACAGTGGACGTCTTCAGGCTGTCTACTTTATCATATTGTTTATCAAACCTTGTTCGAACTCTACTGGAATAAATCAGTATTATCATTTAATTTGATACGCCACTGTTTGAAACAATATAAAAGTATTTGTTTATTATTTCATCATAGCTTTTTTCTTCTATTGTATGTTTCGCGTAAACACAATAAATTGAAAAATAATCTGCGATACCGTTAAATGAGTATATTTAACCTTTTCAAAAATTACTTTGTTTTAAATGTTCTACAAGTAATTAGGTAGTATACATCCAGTACCTTTATTGTTTAAACTAAGAAATACTTAGTTTACATTTTCTAACTAGAAACACCGATGTTCTGCGAAGGGCTAATGTTGGCGGAATACAGCCTAAGCCTAACAAGCTTAAGTTTTTATAACATTTCTATAAAAGTTTCCAAAATAGATGTACTAAGTTTTCTCTAATTTCCATAATATTATGAAAATTGCTGACTTGTGGAATGATATGCCGTCTTTTGCACAACCAAAAGTCTTGTTATTCTCCCCGCACAAAATTCACTGACCAATAACTCGTTTTTCTAATATTCTGTGATTTTTTTCGTTAGCTGTTTCTCCGCAGAAATCCAAAACCACGTGTTGTCGAGGATCGTCGAACCGAAGCATGTTACGGTTGACATTAGTCATCTTATAACCACGTGCTTAGCAGTTGCTATTGATAAAATAATATGCACCCCGTCGTCGCCGCCCGAGATACGTCTTGAGCGACCCGGATGATCCTATAGCAGCCGTAGTATCGGCTGCGCTAGGATCACCGGACCAGTCTAGCCCTTCTGGCTCAGGTACCGCGCCCGGCACCGGTATAGGATACCAGCGTAACACAATCAGACACCGACCCCGCCGGCGAGGTCAACGTACCTCCCGTAGGTTAGCTAGAACGGTCGCGACTTTCAATAGGGTCTACTCTTCCAGTGGACGTAGTCTTCTCGATCCCCTTATCCCGGCAACGGCCCAAGCCGAGGCTCGCACCCCAGGGGTGCCCTTGAGCTAGTTGCCTCCCACTTTTGACGGTTGGGCGCCTTAAGCGAAAGGTGACGCTGTAAAGGTCGGTAGAGACCAACATCATTAGTTCGTTAAAAAAAAATGATAAAACTATCGTAAGCCAATTGACCTCTTGTTGATATAATATTGTAGGCACTTATATCCTTTCGATTATTTTAATCTATATTCGATAACATTAGAATTTATTAGCCTGATTATACCTATTGCTAAATCACTGTTGCTACACTGTTGATTACTAAGTACTCAAGGAAGTACCTATTCGAGTTTTGGCGGGAAAGCGAAAAAGATTGCGTCACCGCATTGTATTATTTTCCAAAACTTGTGTTATTTTCAGTGTTAGTGCATAAAATTGGTGGCATTCTATTCGTTAAGTGCTTGATTACAGGCGTGAGTGTTGGAAAATGGTATAATGATGATGAAACGTTTATTTTCGTGTTGTTTCCAAAACTCCATAGTAGCTTCAAGTAAAGTTGCCACCACTTTACTAGAAGTATGACTTTGACTGGACTATGACTAGACTTGATGACTTCGACTGTGACTTGACATACATTTGCGTGAAATATCATTAACTTGATAAATTATTAATTACTTGACACTGGCTAAATACACAAAAGTGTGTAGCCAAAACATAAAAAAGTACCTATTCAAATCAAATATCTGTTTATAAATTATAGATAGAAAAGATATTTACTCTAAATTTTAATCTAAATCTAAATATATATAACTCAAAGGTGACTGACTGACTGACATAGTGATCTATCAACGCACAGCCCAAACCACTGGACGGATCGGGCTGAAATTTGGCATGCAGGTAGATGTTATGACGTAGGCATCCGCTAAGAAAGAATTTTTCGAAATTCCACCCTTAAGAGGGTGAAATGGGTGGTTGAATTATTTTCCCATAGGCCACGCCGTGGGCGAAGCTGCGGGCAGAAGCTCGTTATCAATAAATATTAATATTTTAATTAATTTTTATAACTGATTGTTTATCTCTAATTATTGTGTTTGCGATACAAAAAATTGTCTCGATGATCACTTTATAATTTCATTTTTCGGTGTAATAAACAATTCGGATCATAATTGAAGGGGTGAGAGCTAAAAAGGTTTAACTGTCAAATTGATAGTTTCGAGAAAATTGATTTTATACTTCAACGGCTTCATTTTAATGTGCTTATTAAGTAATAGAAAAGGTTTATGTAAGTTTCAGTTGCTTGAAAATGTATTAATTCTATTTTAAAATACAAAATATAGTACTAATTCGTACAATTACTGTAAAAATATAATAAATAACATATAATAATGTTTTTATGTCAAGCGGACTGTATTCCTGTGTCAGATAAACCGTTTTTAGACTGAAAATCTCGAGATTTAAGCTTGATATCGGTATTTTGAGAATGTATTATTATAATTTCACGCTGAATCCAACGATACCCATAAATCATATTGTGAAAAAAATCAGTTAAACAATTTTTGATCTCATCCCTTCAATTTATAAGCATGTCTTTATGGAATAAGTCAACGATTTCAATTTCTTTTGTGTACCTATGTAAAATAAATAAAAATAAAATCCTTTGTAAGCCCAGGGATTTCCTCATTCGCTTATTATTCAGTCTCTGTGGTGCGGTGGTTGAGCAGGTCGGCTCATAACAAGAAGCGGCGGGTTCTATTCCCTCTGCAGGACAAGTATTTGTTCACAGGAAAAATACGCAATTACTTGTTCTGAGTCTGGGTGTTGTGTGACCATGGTCCTCGTAGTTCCTGGGTCCCAAAGAGGGAATCCTAGTTGGGGTCTAGGAGCTATGTATGTGATCGTTGGGCGTTATTATGATTATTACTATTAAATTAAAACAATATATTTGGTTTGTCCAACATGTTTTTGCGTTTTTTTTTAATGTAGGATTATCCAATCCAATTCCAATAAACTTATCTTTACGTCAGTGTAATTACATTATTTATTGATAAGTATATATTCAATATATTTTTAGAGCTTTTCGGATTGATAACAATAGGCAAAATCCCAACGTTTATTATTTTTCCTGCACTTTGTTTTTACTAATATAATCGGCTATAATTTTGGTGGGTCGCTGAAGTATTCGCGGATCCAATATTTGGATTTAAGAGGAGATAAAGATATCCGTGGATCCACATGTGGAGCTAATCCGTGGATCCAAGTGGAGGGAGCTTAATTAGCTAAGTACTTTAAACTTTTAAGGATATTATTGTACATATAGTTTACTTTACAAGTTTAATTACGTATATATTAAACATTAGTTGCGCCCCGCGGTTTCACCCGCGAATAATAAGTATTTTAATTATTTGCCCATCCCACGGGAATATTTCATTTTTCCGGGATAAAATGTAGCCTACATGTTAATCCAGTGTATAAGGTATCTTGGTACCGCATTTCATCCAAATCCATTCAGCCGTTTGAGCGTGAAGGAGTAACAAACATACACACAAACACACATACAAACTTTCGCTTTTATAATATTAGTGTGATAGTGTGATAGCAACGTGGCAATGCTGCCAGCATATTGGGCACGTTGCCTACTGGTAGTGGTTTGTTAGATTAACTTTCCTTTATATTGTTTTCTGTTTTACTTGTATAATAAATATTTATTAATTAGAAAAAAGATCATATCAAAATGATATCGGTTGTATTTAAAAATCTAAGTATGTACACTTACCCCCTACGCTATAAAAGGAAAATATTATCAACCGATTTCGATTTTATCGACATTATTATTTTTTTACTTCATTTCAAAGTATGCGCTCAATTTTCCGTAATAAAAATCAATGGAAATCCGATACAAAATAGCACGGGACTTTGACCTTTGTTATCGATCTCGGTTCGCAGTAATCAGCCGGGCCAGCAGCGGCTGGCTAAGTCAGGGCCTTTAGGGATGTGCCTCCTTATCCTAACTTTAATGTATATTTATCGATATCGATGAATTCATTTTAGCATTTGACTATATAAATCCTTGTTATATGCTTGTCGGCAGAACGGGTTCTGCGTAGGTTGCAACCTATATAACTATAGGCCTTCAGCATGTACACACCGCGCCGTGTCTGGAACAAGAATGATCCGTAGCACACCGAGCGATCTCTTTATATAGCCAGATGGGTGGGGCAGCGACGACAGTTGCCGGTGTTGCCACTGTAATAAATTTAAATGCTGCCACAGGGTAAATTACGGTACTGCCCGCTGCGCATAGAGTTTATAACTGGACGTAGCCGCCGTCATGCTTATATCTGAAATATAATGTTTACATAATAAAAATTCATTAATAATCTATTTAAACTACACATAATAATACCTTTTTTTTACTTCAAACTTGTCTAGCATTTGACCACGCTCTCACCTGATGGGAAGTGACGATGTGATCGAAGGTGTAGCATGCTAGCCAAGTAAAAAATTAAAAAAATTGAAGGCATTGCCTTGTTTTACAAAATACTTACTAACGTATTTGTACCCAATAATATCAGGATTATGTAAACGTTATCGGAATTCGGTTTTCGTATAGATTTACCTTTTAGGCAATTCATTATTACATGCTCTTCTGTTATTGTTTATAATTATGTTAATAATCATTAAGGACATGTTGCACGTATGTGCTATGTACACTTAGTTAGAAGTACATTTTTTCTATGCCTTATTTTTAAAGCCAATCGCTTCGTTCTAATTTGGACCCAATTTGTTCAAATTTACAATGTTGCATTCTGGGCATAAGCCAATATTAACATAACAGTACAAAGTATAAATTATAATTGACTGGCCCGATAGCTCAGTTGGTAGTAGCCCTGCCTTCTGAACTGTGGGTCGTGGGTTCGATTCCCACTCAGGACAAACATTTGTGTGATGAACATAGGTGTTTGTTCTGTGTCTGGGTGTCATATTGTATTGTATTCTATGTATGTATTTACAAACAAAAAAAGTATCTAAGTATTGTATCAGTTATCTGGTTCCCATAGCACAAGCTTTGCTTAGTTTGGGGCTAGATGGCGTTGTGTGAGATGTCCACACATATTATTATTATTATTATTTAATTGTAAATATTTAAAGTACGAAAGGTGTACGAATGGAAACATCAGGTCACGATGACAATTCAAATACACTTGCCACTCGTTTTTTTATATCGGCCCAACACCGGTTTAAATCAGTTCAGTTACAGGTAGGTAACTAAGATAATAGATATTTCACAAAACAAGTGACTATTGTGAATAAGATTTCTTTTTTTTTTTATTGGCTTCTACACTTTTGTGTACATTGGCAAGTTAATGATATTTCACGCAGATATGTGTCAGGTCACAGTCCAAGATATTAAGGCAAGTCATAGTCTAGTAATACTACTAGTAAAGTGGTGGCAACTTGACTAGAATTTTCTGTGAATTTTTGGAAACAATGCGAAAAGAATTCGATATCTTGCCACCTAATTAAAAAAATCTTCGTAATAATGTAGATGAAAAGTTTGTTTACGTGTAAGGAGAGCATATTATTATTACGTAATTGTATATTTTATAGTTCAGTAGGTCATCCTACCGTTCAAAAGTTATACAATTTTAAAGAATACATTTTGACAAACATCACAATATGCAATAAGTAAAATAATAACATTCTTTCAAATATTATTTCGCATACATAAGTACAAACGAATTTTGGTGATTTTCGTCCATTATTTAAATAAATAACACCAAACGATCACGTACATAGATCCTGGATCCTAACTAGGATTCCCTGTATCTAGTGATTTAGGAACTACGAGGACCATGTTCCTACAACACCCAGACAGAACAAGCGTGTGCGTTATTTTTCTGTGCGCAAATACTTATCCTGTTCCGCTGCCTCTGGGTTATGATATAATTTGCTCAACTACTACACCACAGAGACTATCCTTTTAATTCGATCGGTAAGATAGTTTGGCGTTTTTAAACAATATCCTGTCGATATATCGATACAATTTTTATGTAGATACATTCAAAAAGTCAAAAACTCGTATGTGTTATCGATATTGAACACAACTTACACAACACAACACTAGTTCGTTTTATTTGGTTTCGTGATCTACGAGTTACGTTTAATGCTCCCGAGAACCGAGAGTTAAATGGAACAATAAAATATTTGTCCAACAAAACATTCGAGGAACTCTGGTTTTTCCAGGGTTAGATGAATATTAAATCGTTTTGTTGATAGGTTTACAGAAAAAGTTTTTCGGTCACATATTTGTTTTTCTTTTTTTGCAATATTTTATTATATATTTTTTAGTCATTTCTTAAGAGTCTCATATTTTTAACTTATAATAAATTGACATTCAATATTTATCTCTGTTCTTTCGCTTAACGCAAATTCAAATAAAAAACTACATTTCGCTTTTCGTGATGCTTAGTGGCATTATCTTGAATTCCCATCTGTCTCATCCCAATCAAAATGTAGCCTGTAAAATAAACTGTAGACGACGCGCCTCTTTCGAATAATATTTGTTTTTAATTTATGTTTAAATTGTGACTGTAGAATTGTCAATGATTTTTTGATTTTGCTCTGACAAATTATACGATATACATCACCTCGCGTTAAATATTTTGGTTTATTTTCTCATACTAGATTCCCTAAGCCATATCCCGACGTCGCTTATACAAACGATAAACGCTTCCGGAACATATTTTTTTGAATTTGAAAATATTTTCTTTGTGTTAAACAATAACGTTACCTCTTGCAAGTTTTGCTCTCCTAGTGACGTTTGTAAATCCAATATTAATTTTATAAATAGCCAATTTCTCATTACAATAATGATTCACAGAACTATTTTGAGGGCACCCTATCTATATTAAGTATAGGTATCTTGTTAACGTATGTATGTTCAACAATAACATGTATAGTTAGACTAGCTGCTCGCCCTGGATTCGTACGGGTTAATTCATTTTAAGACCACACGACTGAAGTAAAACTTCTTCAGCTTATTAATAAACGGGTATTAGTCTCGGATTAGTTACTTCAGCTTTTGTTTTTTTTTGCTACTGGAATATTTAGCTGGATCGAAAGAGACAAAAGATGGTGTAACTAGTCTAAAGCTAGTTCGTGTTTATTAATAAGGCTGCTTAAGTTTAGCTCCATCTATCGGCCGGTATAACTTTGTTTTTACTTTGTTCAATGTTAGCGTCGCCATCTTGTTAATTGTAAATTGTCATTTTACCGGACATACCAACATAATAATACAAATTTCAGGAATCTTTTTACTTTTGTCATTTTGCCAATGAAGTTCTACGTTAATCAACAACTTTCAACTTCCGTTCGCCTCTTTACACATTCACCAGCTTACTCCCCAAGTCAAAGTGCGTAAAGAAGTTTTAGTTTAATAAAACAGCCATGTCAAACATGTCACTTGCGGATAATTTAACTTTTTTTTAATGTTTTGGCTCCACACTTTTGTGTATTTAGCCAGTGTCAAGTAATTAATTTAACTTTCTATCAGTGCAAATATTTTTTTGAATCAGATCTGTGGTTCTAGAGATTAGCGCATACATAGAAACTCAAACTCGCCAACCTATACATTACCATATACATACCTTCGTAATCTACTATATAAAAATAAGTCGGGTTTTCCTTCCTGACGCTATAACTCCAGAACGCACGAACCGATTTCCACGGTTTTGCATTCGTTGGAAAGGTCTCGGGCTCCGTGAGGTTTATAGCAAAGAAAATTCAGGAAAAATTCAGGACAAACCAACATTTTAAGTAGATGGCGCCGGTGCGTGATACATTGTTTTTCGTATATTATAAAATGTTTAATAAATAAACGTCCACCCGAGCGAAGCCGGGACGGGCCGCTAGTATTAGTATAAATAGTAAAGATACGTCGTACGTCTGATGGGGACTACTTGGATAAGGACGGCACGTTCACTGATAATCATGATAAAGATAATAGCATACATTGCTCTGAAAGCAAAACAATTACTCATTCAATGTTGAACTCATTTTTGTTTGCTATAAGGTTCATTGCCAATGAAGATTCTTCGAATTGCGCCATAAAAATCAATCGTGTATTATTATTATTTTCAGCAATGGGAATAATAAGGTCGTTTGTCGGACAATTTTACTAGGTTTTACTAGATGGTAGGACTTTACTGCAAAGTTCGTCTAGGTAGGTACCACCGCTTTGCCAGTTATTCTGCCGCCAAGCAGTAGTGCGCAAGCACTGCTGTTTTCCGGTTCGAAGGGCACTGTAGCTAGGGAAATTACTGGGCAAATGAGACTTTATGATCTGATCTCACAGTTTAGTAATCTTATTACTAGATTGTGCTGATGTCTCTGGATGACGTGCGCAGTGCAGTGTCACGCGAACCTCTATACTTTAGAGTTCCGAGTGACACTGCAGCTGATATGGGCAGCCGTGTCGTTTAACATCAGACGAACGGCTAGCTCGTGCAGCTCGTCACATCATTCCAAACATAAAAAAAAATTATGTTTGGAATGATGTGACATGTTGAATTGAAAGTCCAATAAATAAATTAATTAAACTAGTTCAGTTCGACCTTGCACTAATTTGGTTGCAACTTGTATAAGATCAGGGGGGTGATCAAGAAACTTTGATTGCAATGCAACAGGAGAAATTTCCATACTTACTATGCACATAAACTGGGTATTCAAACTGTCAAATCCATACAAATTTGTGTTTCTATCGATTGCAATGGAGTTACGTGATCGCCCAGCAGATGTATTACTGTCTGACTAATCTAGGTCTTCCTGGACCTAGTCTAGTTTTGATTAGTGTAGTTTAATACATTGCTGTTTTGTGTTAATTGGACAATTAACTAAGGTTGAATTGAAAGTCTAATAAAGTAAATTAAACTAGTTCAATCCTAATTTGAACTAGTGTAGATAGATAAATAAATTCTTTATTGAAACACCACATCTCAAATAATTAAAAAAAGTCAACAAACTTAACCAAAGTGTAACAATGGGCGGTCTTATCGCTCAGAGCGATCTCTTCCAGACAACCTTGCATGGATAGGAATAACGCAGTAATATATGGACGGTGGCTTTCATATAAAAAACACTGTGCATATACGTACATAATATACATACATATAAATATACCGTACATACTATCATAATGAATAGTCACATCTTAAACTAGATCAGCCATGCCTGTTTGACTAGTCTAAGATCTACCTGTATCTAGTCCATTTTGGATTAGCCTAAATATTTTAGTTTTTTAACAGCCTTATTAATAAACGGGTATTAGTCTCGGGTTAGTTACTTCAGCTTTTGTCCTTTTTTTGCTACTGGAATATTTAGCTGGATCGAAAGAGACAAAAGACGGTGTAACTAATCTAAAGCTAGTTCGTGAAAAAAACGTAGAGTAAAAAAAGGGCAAAAGCTGAAGTAACTAACCCGAGACTAATACCCGTTAAGGCTGACAGCCTTATTAATAAACGGGTATTAGTCTCGGATTAGTTACTTCAGCTTTTGTCCTTTTTTTGCTACTGGAATATTTAGCTGGATCGAAAGAGACAAAAGATGGTGTAACTAATCCAAAGCTATTTCGTGTTTATTAATAAGGCTGTATTGGTTTGCTATTTATTAGTAGGTTCAATGTCAACCTATGTTTATTTAGTTTTTTTTTTTTTGACATTTCACACAGCGCCATCTAGCCGCAAACTAAGCAAAGCTTGTACTATGGGAACCAGATAACTTATACAATACTTAGATACTTTTTTTTTGTAAATACATACATAGAATACAATATAAACACCCAGACACAGAACAAACATCAATGTTCATCACACAAAATGTTTGTCCTGGGTGGGAATCGAACCCACGACCTGCAGTTCAGAAGGCAGGAATACTACCAACTGAGCTATCGGGCCAGTCAAATTGAGTTATTTGAATTTTGCCTTAAAAATCGAATATATACAGTTTTACTTTTGTAGAATCCTTTTGTCAGAATGTTTAAAGCTGTTGGCTGTTTAAAGGCTTTTGACAACAACTGGGACAGACGGTTTACATACACCCGAAGCCCGTTGTGCCACTTTTTGTAGCGGTCACCCAACCTAAACTAATTGCGCATCGAAAGTACTATTATTTGTTCTGGGGCAGTACCTACGTAACGACTGATGACGACAATAATACCGGCAGCCCAGATCGCTATTTGGTATTTGCCATTTCGTCATTTATATTTTTCAACGATATTTATAACAAAACACCCAAATAAACACGATTAAGCCGCGCATGCTATATCTGAGTGGAGTGCGTCATGTTTGCTGATGACAATTGAAGAGTTGAGAATAAAAATGGTTTAACTGTCAAAGTGACAGTTTCAAGAAAATTGACTTTAAACTTCAACGGCTTCATTTTCATGTAGAGTGCTTATTAAGTAATAGAAAAGGTTTATGTAAGTTTCAGTTGCTTGAAAATGTATTAATTCTATTTTAAAATACAAAATATAGTACCTACTAATTCGTACAATTACTGTAAAAATATAGTATAATATAATAAATATAATAATGTTTTTATGCTAAGTGAACTGTATTCCTGTGTCAGATAAACCGGTTTTAGACTGAAAAACTCGACATTTAAGCTTAATTTCGGTATTTTGAGAATGTAATATTGTAGATAAATTCACGCTGAATCCAACGATACCCAAAAGTCATTTTGTGAAAAAAAACAGCTAAACCCTTTTTGTTCTCACCCCTTCAATTGGTGCGTGTTATATTTTGCATCATTTAACGTACCTAACGCAAGAATCTAAACAGCCTCTGTGGTGTCGTGGTTGAGGTTGAGGTGTGAGGTCGGCTCCTATGAGACAGCGGGTTCGACTCCCACGACAGGACAAGTATTTGTGCACAGGTAAAAAGCGCAAATACTTGTTCTGAGTCTGGGTGTTGTGGGACCATGGTTCTCGTAGTTCCTGGGTCCCTAGACACAGGGAATCCTAGTTAGGGTCCAGGATCTATGTATGTGATCGTTGGGCGTTATTATTATTATTATTAAATTCAATAATGCTAATAATTTACCTGCTACCCGAATGCCAGCGTGCTATAAAAATATTTAATGCTTAATCATAATAAATAACGTACCTACCTATAAAATGTTCTACATAGGTATTTTGATATCTTTAACTATTTTATTTATTTTTTCTGATTGCCTTCTGAACTGTGGGTTGTGGGTTCAATTCCCAGCAACATTTGTGTGATGAACATAGGTGTTTGTTCTGTGTCTGAGTGTTATATTGTATTCTATGTATGTATTTACAAACAAAAAGTATATAAGTATTCTATCAGGTTGACTGGAAAAGATCGCTTTTAGCGATAAGTTCGCTCATTGTACTATAGCTTTAAGTTTCATCATCTGTTACTGTTTTGTATTGTATGATGTATCAGTTATCTAGTTTTCATAGAGCTTTGCTTAGTTTGGGATTAGATGGCGTTGTGTGAAATGTCCACAAATATATAAAGTCTGGAAGCTATCGCTCTTAATACCTACTATAAGTTGCTATGTAATATAAATTTTGTGGGAGGTATAGTTAATAAGTCAGAATAAAACGGTGACGGGGTTGCCAGGTTTGAGAGATTACGGGATTCCGTTTATAGAGCTCGATTTACGTACTGTGACTATTTCGTGCCAGCTTTGAGTGACAGGTAAATACTCGATTGTGATATTTGTGATGGGATAATGTTTCGATACGTTATTTTAATGTGACGCAATGGACAAATTGTCGTCAACGGTTGAAACTTATAGGCGTCGGTGGAACCTTTAACGTCATTCTAATGTATTTTTATTTATACCCGCAGAATGCGTCTTGTTTTATCTTGTATATTTTACCTTAACACAGATTATTGTTATTCGTGTGTGAAATAAAAAGTTGTTTTAACAATAGCAGACTGCAAGCTTGTATGTAAACTGTTGGCACTTAGGAAAAATCTGGACAAACGCAAGGAAGGCAAAAAACATATGTTAACATATGTATATAAGAATTGCCAATAATCATCAATATATATATTACATGTTAAGATATAATACTATTACATATATCGTCATATATTTTGTACGAGACTGTGCACACTGTACTATAATATACACGGTGGAATTTAATTCGTTCTTTTCCTTTAATACGTATTCAGTCCATGCAATAGAACGCTTTCATACAACCAAATAAAAAAGTACTTATAAAATAAAATCTAAATCTAAGTATTATCAAATTACTGCAAACTTAAATTCCAAAGCCTTGCAACATTGAACAAAGCAGGATTTTTATTGCCTGCGAAACATTTACATAGTACTCAGCTGGTGCCCGCGCTGTGTGTACCGTTAAATAGAAATTTCGGCTGTCATGCAGTTATTTTAGGAGGCACTAAATACTAAAACAAAACTTTTTTTTAAATTGGACCTTGTACGAATATTCTACAGCATGGTCTGAGTACATACATTTAAGGAAGAGTGAATTAAATTCCACCGTGTATATATATTGCATCCATAGTCAAAAGTCGCCTTAATAGGCTATTTGACTACTATTAAAAATGAACAAGTAAATATTATTTTCATAAAGTAGGTTAAAAATGAATGTAATCATTGTAAAAATAAGTAAAATCGGTAAATTAATCACGGAGTAGTACGCTTTTAAAGTTTCATCGCCTGTCCCTTTCTCGCAAAACAGAGATCGTGTTGAGCTTCCTCACAGCTACTATGAAGGCATGACTTGTGACGTCACATGCCAAAAATATTGTATGTAGAGCTACCACAGCTTAGTAATGAGTTACTGTGAGGACTGGTAACTGACGTCACTGCGTGTTTGAGTTGTCTCTTTCTATTTCTGTATTTTAAAATGCCTGTAACTTAGTCATTTTTTGAGATATTCAAGTTTTGTTTTCATAGTTATCTATTTTTTGAGGTATATTATTTATGTATGTAATAAAAATATAGTAGTCAAATAGCCTATTCTTCCTAAACAACTTGTGTTAATAATGGTGAAAGTACCTAAGCTATATTCACGTCAACTGTCACGTAGCATGCAATTCGGACCACGGATCCACTATCGAGGTCAAGGCATTCTTTCACGCAGGCAACACCACGTGTCTCCTCGATTACAAAACAGCATCGGTTTATTGCTGACGTATTTAAAAGCCTTGATTGATCCTTGCTTCACGGCTGCAAGGGTGTTAATTTACTTGTTACTGTTTTTATCGAATTTTGAGAACTTTGCCTGGTTATGTATTGCGTTATTGTTCGACTAATGAACATGATAATGAGTTAAACTCTCATGAATTCAGTTTTCGAAATGAATAAAATGGGTACTCACGAATAGACTAAGCATACTAATCGTCAATACCAAAACCAATATAATAGAGTTTCGTCAAAAGTTCCGCGTTGCATTATCCACGTAGGATTACTTACCTATATCACCACGGTAGATAACCAGGAATATTGTATCTACTATCTACTATGTAGATAAACATTGTGAATGTTATTGAATGATGTGACGAGCTAGTCGTTCACCTGATGTTAAGTGCCACGGCCGCCCATAACAGAACAGTGTCACTCGGAAGCCTAAAACATAGAGTTTCAAGCGACACTGCACTGCGCACATCATCCTGAGACATCAGCACAGTCTGGTAATAAGATTACTCGACTGTGAGATCAGATCATAAAGTCTCAATTGCCCAGTAATTTCACTAGCTACAGTGCCCTTCAAACCGCAACACAGTAGTGCCTGCACACTACTGCTTGGCGGCAGAATAACTGGCAAAGCGGTGGTACCTACCTAGACAAACTTTGCAACAAAGTCCTACCACCTAAACCAGGAATGTTTTATCTACATAGTAAATACAACATTCCTGGTTTTGAAACATCATACATCACAAAATCGGCCTTTTTGCGTCCACTGCTGTACATAGACCTCCTCCATCGAGGGAAGCCAGAGGCTTGGATCACCAAGAGGTGATCACAGTAGATTATGTACATACCAATAGAACCTTTTTTTACTTCAAACTTGTCTAGCATTTGACCACGCTCTCACCTGATGGGAAGTGACGATGCGATCGAAGGTGTAGCATGCTAGCCAAGTAAATACCTATTCACTCTTCTCTTGAACACGCCCGGGTCATATTTCGCCGGAAACACAGACGCTGGCAGGGCATTCCATTCTTTAGCCGTTCTAATTATGAACGTGGAACCAAATCGCTTGGTACGAATGGGTGGTATTTCGGCCACGAAAGGATGGCGCTTAGCCGAGCGTCTAGCATTCCGGTAGTGAAATGGTGATGGTGGAATGTGATCATACAACTCTTGTGTGCATTCATCGTGGTGTAACTAACCTCATCTTTTATAGAAAGACATTTATTCAAATTATAACATAATATGTAAATAACGAATAAAAAACAAGTATCGAATGGGCGTCGGCTCAGCATATTGCTGGTCATCGGAGACATCCAGCGCTAACTTTCAGCCTGGACCAACCTAGACCTTTTGAATAATCAGTGCAATATAATAACAATAATGTTATTGATAAAAAGATAGACAGACTCACGATAGAAGCTAGAGAGAAGAAATGCTTTTAAAGAAGAGTTTATACTGCTCTACATAAACATCATATTAATAACAAAACCAGTAGTTTGGTATTTAACAAACGGGACTTTCCACAAGTAATAACCCAGCGATAAAATTCATCCAAAGGATGTGGTAACGATAATCGTCGGGAGACAAGTTGGACCGGTAATGCCCGGCTTTAAAACTGGGAGCACTGGGAAGCCCCAAAATTGTAAGCTGATGACTCAAAAACTGTCTGAAGATGGATAAAACAAAATAAACAACAAAGCTTCTTTGTTCTAACCCTAAAGCAGATGAATAGTAGATGCTAAATTTTACAACTCTTTCAATTTGTTCTTTGGTTCTTGTTTAATATTCTTTGTATTATTAAAATTATACAATAACTAATGATTAGATTTTCACTTTATGATTAGGTTTCACTACTTATCGGTAGGTAAATATGGATTAGGAAATACTCGTAGATTAGATCCAGGTGGTTGCTTTATCGGCCGCGGGCGACCTTGAACTTTGATCTTCAGTTATGCAATTCATAGTGACTGGCAGCAGTTAGATTGGTACCTAGCAAAGTCAGGCGCAGATGCTTTTATCTATTTAGTACTAGAATAGAAAACGTTTATTTATAGACAACATAGGTACAGATTTAACCACAGTAGGTATATATACATACAATACATACTCTAAGGTTTTAACAATGTAGGTGTTATAAATTACTCATCACATTACACTAATATTAAAAGGCGAAAGTTTGTATGTGTGTATATTTGTTACTTCTTCACGCTCAAACGGCTGAATGGATTTGGATGAAATTCGGTACCAAGATAGCTTATACACTGGATTAACATATAGGCTACATTTTATCCGGCAAAAGTGAAATGCTCTCGTGGGATGAGCAAATAATTAAAATACTTTTTATCCGCGGGTGAAACCGCGGGGCGCAACTAGTGGATAATAAAAAGGTCACAGCTCAGCATAATGCGGCACTATACGTACTGTATATGCGATGATAATGATGTAAATCTTCAAATGATGTAGATCCGCAGGAGAACTAATGTGATCGATATAGCTTTTAGTATTAGCAGATTGAAATTGCAATGGGCAAGACACTGCTCGCAGCACTGACAACCCATGTGGAAGAAAGGCTCTCGAATAGCGACCATGAACCGGAAGATGCAACGTAGACTGCCTGCCACTAAGTGAATCGACGATCAGAGTACCAATGGCCAGCGACTGATCAAGAGTTCTGACTGCCCTAGACCTAAAAAGTAGTATATTAGTTATGACTTTGTTTAAATAGTGTGAAAATTTTAGCATGGTTTATACTACATATAAGTTTCAGATCGTTCTGCAAGCGAAGCTAACGTCGTCGTTTAATCTGCACGACATTCAACCTTAGGGTGGCAAATCGTTTTTTAGCTGACCGTGCATAAAGGCAAAGCACCTCGCATTATACGACCAAAATCCAAGACTATCAACCGATTCGAGTGACAAGGCAGTGTTTGTTTTAAGCGCGCTTTTTAAAATTTCAAAATTTATTGTTAAAGTCAGGGAGTCCCAAGCTTTTTCAGTTCACAGCGCATTTAGGTTTAGTGTTTTGCTTCGGTCTAGTTGAAATATGTAGGGTAGATGTGGATGCTAGATTAATAGCGCATGGCAAGACACGAAATCAGCAAGCGCCCCCCGATCCTCGTGCCCTAGGCTGCAGCCAAGGGTTATTCAGGCCCTGCCAATGGCAGATGTAAATATTCCAAGATCTATGCGGTATAAGACCATGAAGATTAGTTAGTAAAACCAGAAGAAACTAACTAAAACCAGGCAGAAGCATTTTTAATTTGAAAACTATCGTGAGTATGACACATTTTTGTAAGATAACGGCTAAACTCACGTCCATTAAAAAAATGAAGGACATCGAATATGTCCGAAACCTGGACTTACCGCGTAAGTCTGGTGGAGATCGTAATCGTGTTCTCCCTTGCTCGCACTCGTGGACTTGTTAATAGGCGCGTGCAGGATGGCAGGCGAAGCTGATTCCCAGAATGGTTACGCGGTAGGGGTGCTGGTCGGAGTAATTTCGACTTATTAATGGACGTGAGTTTAGCTTACAAAAAAAGCAGAAGTATGTTTATCAAGCAGGTGCAAGTCTAGAAAAGTCGTGTAAATAGCCTATAACTGTTGCTACCTTGGCATCTAGCAATGTAGCACCTTGGCACTTGGCGCCTATCTAATCTTTGTCTGATAAACGAAACTCGGACGTACGACCTCCTTGGTGGCCGACTGGTTGGATGGATGGTTACAATAGGTGCCTAGAGTTTTGGCGGGAAAACGAAAAAGATCGCGTTACCGCATTGTATTATTTTCCAAAACTTGTGCTATTTTCAGTGTTACTGAAAAAATTAGTTGTTATTGCCTAACATTGGTGGCATTTTGTTCGTTAAGTGCTGGGCTACATGCATGAGTGTGGAAAAGTGGTATAATGATGGTGAAATGTTTCTTTTCGTGTTGTTTCCAAAACTCAAGAATCTTCTGGTAAATTTGCTACCACTTTACTAGGAGTATGACTTGACTAAACTAGACTATGACTTGATGACTTGGACTGCGACTTGACTTGGACTTGACACTATTATTATATTAATTCACTTGAGAAATTATCAATTACTTGACACTGGCTAAATACGCAAAAGTTTGGAGCTAAAACGAAAAACAAAAACATGCATGGCTTAATAGTACATTTCATAAGGAAGACGCATTCAATAGATCGTAAACATCTAAAACACAAATAATCCTACACTTGTCTCAATACAAACAAAATCTTGCGTCAGCCATTTAATTTATATAAATAGCACTTAGGAATTGTTTCGTCATAATTACAGTAAATTGAATATTTAACTGATAATATTGTTTGCAAATAGTGACTCAATTAAAACGCTGTAACTGTCTTTGTCAACTAGTAAAAAAGTTTGTTTGAAAGAGATATTTCATTTTTCTTTCTTTTTCTCATGTGTCCACTGCTGGAAATAGGCCTCTCTCAAGGTACGCCACCGAGCCCGGTCTTCGGCTCTTCTCCTCCAATTACTCTATGAGATACTCGGCACTGTAGAGTGCATGAATGGAATTTTGGCGGGAAAGCGAAAAAGATTGCGTCACCGCATTGTATTATTTTCCTAAACTTGTGTTATTTTCAGTGTTAGTGCATAAAGTTGGTGGCATTCTATTCGTTAAGTGCTGGATTACAGGCGTGAGTGTGGGAAAATGGTATAATGATGGTGAAACGTTTCTTTTCGTGTTGTTTCCAAAACTCCATAGTAGCTTCAAGTAAAGTTGCCACCACTTTACTAGGAGTATGACTTTGACTAGACTATGACTTGACTTGATGACTTCGACCGTGACTTGACACATATTTGCGTGAAATATCATTAACTTGATAAATTATCAATTACTTGACACTGGCTAAATACACAAAAGTGTGGAGCCAAAACATTAAAAAAAATGCATGAATAATGCGATGCCAAAACCAGAAGAAAAAAAAAGTGAAATTATGCCACAAAGAGTATTTACTAATAAGTAAGTACTATTATAAATTTATTCTATACCAGTACTACGGTATCACCTACTTGGTATTAGGTCAATATTGGTATCACATAACGAACTTTATTTAGCTTCACGTTATCGTTCCATCTGAGGATTAGTAACATTAAATATCTAGTAACTAGCGGCATGCCCTAGCTTCGCATGAGTATTTCATATATATTCTATCGCCTATGTTCACCAGGGATAATTTAGGATTTTAATGGTTAGTGGGGCCACTGGTGGAGAGTCGGGGGACTCTCCGCCGGCTTGCACGGCCCCACACTTCTGGTGGGTGACCTTGGTGAGCAAGGTCACTCATCCATTGGCGCGGAGAGACCCGAAAGGGGGCGAGTTGGCTGGACTGCAGTCGCGACCCCTTCTCGCCCCGGTACGGCGGACGAGGGCTCACGGGGGGGTTTTAGTGGGTTCGAGTCCCACATACCCCCGTGGTGGCAGGGAAGTGCGAGGGCATTTCCCCCCTCAAAAAAAAAGGATTTTAATGGTGAAAGAATTTTTCCAATCTGTCTAGTAGTTTCAGAGCTTATCCAATGCAAACAGACAATCAAATTATTCCGAACAGCCGGCACGTTCCAAGATAAGCAGATAAAATAAACCACCACGTCACGCGATATTTAGCATTCGTTCCACTTTCAACGTGGCGTCAAATCCGTGGCCAAACACTGCCAAAATGGTATAACGTGATCTCACAGTTTAGTAATCTTATTACTTGATTGTGCTGATGTCTCTGGATGACGTGCGCAGTGCAGTGTCACGCGAACCTCTATACTTTAGAGTTCCGAGTGACACTGCAGCTGATATGGGTAGCCGTGTCGTTTAACATCAGGCGAACGGCTAGCTCGTCACGTCATTCCTTAAAAAAAAAAAATAATAATAATAATAATAAAAACGTGTGATGACTCGTGAATACACGTAGTGTTATTTTAGTTTGAATTCAGACTCACCCTTAAGACACTTTTCATGCCGATTTTACTTTTCTTAGACGGGCTAAACGGACTTGAAGTCCGTAACCGTAGCATAAGTAACCTTGACGTCCAAGTGGACGTGGACGTGTTACTTATGCTGAACCACAGAATAAAAAATTGTACCACGTAACTGAACTGAATGTCGGATTGGAACAGAATGTCATATTCAAAGTGAAATGTCGTCTTTGAGAAACGTCAATGTCAAACAGAACGTTAAATAAATACTCAGGTCCGTATTACAGAACGATGCTCAGTCATCGATCGGTGCTCAAGCAGAGATTTCATTCACTAATTGATCACTTTATGAATGAAAAAAATCTGCTTGAGCGCCGATCGATAACTGAGCGTCGTTCTGTAATACGAACCTTACATACTTTTCCGTTTTTTGTAAATACATACATGGAATACAATATAATATCCAAACACCTATGTTCATCACACAAATATCTATCCTGAGTGGGAATCAAACCCATAACCCACAGTGCAGAGAGTAGGCTAAACAATCTTCGCAGTTCAAATAATCATTCGTCATTGTTTATTTACATTGTTATACAATTCCCGGCGTTTATTATTGTAAAAAATAACACGACAATTAAGTTAATTTTACTTACTAATTGTTACTATACCTACATTATATAATATAAAGTGAAGACGAATGTACTTGTATAGAATTCTTTAAGTCTAACTATGTTCTCATGGAAGTGACTTTTTTGTCTTATTTGAGAATAAATTTCTTTAAACCTAACGTGTGTATTTCCACAATTCACACTGATAACTTTACAGCGAAACACCGGCCATTAATGTTTACGTAGATATCTACGCAAACAAAACAATTTCCGAATAAATTATATTGATAGTGTTATCGTCGCAAAATACCTAATTACTGGTTAATCTATCGGCCGAGTTTTACGCTCTTTATCAAGTCCGGGTAATGCTTTGGTATTTACAACCGACTTCTAAAAACGGACTTCAATTTCGGTTGTATTTTTCTTCTTTTTTATGTACCTACTCGTATGTATCTTCAGATATCATTTATAAACTGAATCGGAATTTTTTTTTTGAAACGAAGTTCCTTATTTAAATATTTTTATTTATTATTTATATTTTATTTATTATCTTATTTATTATATTACTTGTATTTTTACATTAAGTACACATACATAAATAAATTACATTAAACTTTGAGTGAGCCTAGTTCGTTTTTTTTTTTCTGGAATTCCGGACAAAAGATTGTACATGCGTTCGGATAACTTTTGTCTTTGGCCCCCCCACTGATGGGCTAATAGAATATACAATATAATCTATCTGATCTGGCTGTCTGCATTTGTTTTGTATGTTTCAATTAAAATAATATGTGTTATGAATGTATGATATCGTTATCGGTCAGGTCTCGCGGTGCAAGCTTGTGACCGTTACGGATGTCGCGGGCTTGTACAGTGTCTGTTTGTCTGTCCGCCTACTGCAAGTGCACATACGCCTACCGATATTCTACGTATTGGAAATTTGATATACCAGAACTGAAGTGAAACACACGCAAGTTGGCTGAACACTGACTTTATTGTCTATTAATTATTGAGGGTACCTGAAGTACCCTCGTAAATATTATATACTACATCTCTTCCCTTATATAAACAAAACAAATAAAAATATACAATCTAAACAGAACTAAGTACTAGGCAATTATTTAATATTTACTTTAGTATTTTTAAATCTATACTAACACTACGTTTTTAAAGTTACATACATCAAATATAACTAAACCTATTTTCTTTATCTTTTTTTTTTTAAGTATATATTAAGTTACAGAAAAATTTCTTAATAGTAAGCATTTATCTACATATAACAAACCAAAACTTTCTGATCGGACCTGATAATATAATAATAATTTCGGTATTTACTTTTCGGTGAATCATAATAACAAATTAGAAATAATGATACCGATTTAGTACTATAGGTATGAGGTGATACATACAAAAGACCTACTCTTCGTTTCTAGACCCAAAAAATAAATTTGACAACATTCGTGCTGTTCTTTCTCTTGACCTTGTTATGGGAACAGTTGGCGAAGATGAAATAGAATCATCTGAAACGCTTTCGTATGAGTAACCGTCATCGCGCTCTGTGGCTTCTGGTTGATGCTCTGCATGTGCACTCTGTTTTGGGGAATCCGCATTTTCAGATTTTTGCAGCACCTGTGAACCAGTCATGATCTGCTGCGGTTCTGTCTCAATTTTGAATCTACGCCTACGTGCACCTGCCATCAAGACCGAGTTACCATTGCCGCTTCGTCCCACAGCCATCGTAGTACGGCTTGCAACCTGCGCCGCGCTCTCTAAAGACGGCGTAGTTGACCGCAAAACCAACTGGCTGCGACTGCGTCGGTACAGGCCTCCATGCTCATCTTCCACCATATACGAACGCGGTTCCGGCGCACAAGCAACTATAGAAACCGGTTTTCTAGAGCCGTTACATATTAACGTCGCCTTATCTCCTGGAGACAATCGCTCTAAAGATCTGGCTGACCTGTCATAATGGCACTTTACCTTTTGCCTGTTAGTGATCAATGCTCGATAATTTCGCTCATTATCTACCTTCTCACTCAATAATTTAGAATTAACTGGCAATTTCGTATTCAATCGTCTACCCATTAAAATTTGAGCCGGCGAATCTAACCCATGTCGTGGCGTTGCCCTGTAATTTAGCAATCCCATATAGAAATCCTGTCCTGAGTCTACGCACTTTTTTAGTAAATTTTTAACCGTCTGAACAGTCCTTTCACTCTTCCCGTTCGATTGTGGGTAATGTGGAGATGACGTCACGTGTCGTACTTCCCATTCACGCATAAATTTTTTAAACTCATACGAGCCATAAGCGGGGCCATTATCGGTCACGAGTTCATTTGGAATACCATGTCGGGCGAACTGTTCTCGCATGAAGTTAATCACCTGCTTAGCGCTCATACTCGACAGTTCTCCTACTTCAACGTAATTAGAGAAGTAGTCAACTAAGATAACGTACCTTTTCTTCCTGTATTCGAATATGTCGGAGGCGAGTTTATGCCAGGGCAGCGCGGGCACGTCGTGCTGCAGCAGCGGCTGGCGGCGCGCGCGGGGCGCGTGCAGCGCGCACGCCGCGCACCCCCGCACTGCGCGCTCCACGTCCTCGCCCAGCCCCGGCCAGAACATTACTTCACGCGCGCGCCGCTTGCATCTCTCTATTCCCAGGTGTCCCTCGTGAACTCGTGCTACCATATTATCTCTTAAAGCACGTGGAATAAATACACGCTCACCTTTGAAGATCACGCCGTCAACGTAATGCAGCAATTCGCGATAAGGCCAAAATACGTTGACTTTTATGTTTACATCGCGCCTATTCTTAGGCCAGCCGCCCGTTATGTACTTAATTAATGATCTACTGTCGCTGTCAATCTCGGTTTCCTTTCTGATCGCCTCCAATTTTTGGTCACTAAAAGGTACATTTTCCAACATGAAACACGTTTGCACGTTCACCTCGTCGGTCACCCGCTCGTGCATAAAATCCTTCAGTGGTGCCCGTGACAACGTGTCTGCAATATACATGTACTTACCCGGTGTATAAATTACTTTAATATCAAATCCCTGCACTCTCATCATCATCCGTTGCAGCCGTGCTGGCACAGAAACTAGCGGTTTATTAAACAACGCTTCCAACGGCTTGCGGTCCGTCTGCACCGTGACGTCACATCTACCGTAAATGTACTGCCTAAATCGCTCGACTGCAAAAACGATAGCCAGCATCTCTTTCTCGATCTGTGCGTACCTTGTCTGAGTGTCGGTGAGCGTGAGCGAGGCGAACTCGACCGGGCGGCCGCCCTGCAGCAGCACGGCGCCCAGAGCCACGCTCGACGCGTCCACCGACACCACGACCGGCGTGCGCTCGCAGTACAGCGCCAGCACCGGCGCGCTCGCCAGCTTGCGCTTCAGCTCGTCCACCGCCGAGGAGTGTTGCTGATCCCACACCCACTCAGTGTCTTTTTTCAATAGCGATCGCAGAATATTCACACACCCTGAATAACTTTGTATGAATTTTGATAAGTAGTTTACCATACCCAAAAACCTCTCGAGCGATTTCTTATCGTTTGGGTATGGCATCTCCATAATGGCCTTTACCTTTGTGTCATCCGCTCGCATTCCGTTCGCATCAAACTTGTGCCCGAGGTATGTAATTTCCGACACACCGAACCTACATTTTTCACGGTTAAATTTTATTCCTATGTCCCGAGCGCGTTGCAGTAACCGTCGCAGCCTTTCATCGTGTTCGTCCTGATTACGTCCCCAAACGATGACGTCATCAATAAAAGATTCGACGCCTTCTAATTCCTCTAGGTGCTGCCTAAGTTTCGCATGAAAAACTTCAGGTGCACAATTGATACCATAAGGCAGGCGCAAGAACTGGTATCGCCCAAACGGTGTGCTGAACGTGCACAGGTCGGCGCTTGCATTATCTATTTTCAACATCCAAAAACCACAGCGCGCATCGAGTACACTAAATACCGTGGCCCCCCGCAACCGCGCTGCCAGCTCCGGCACGGTTGGAAGCGAGTACTGCGCGCGTCGCACTGCGTGGTTCAAAGGTCGAGGGTCTAAACAAACACGAATGCTGCCATCCTTCTTCGCGACTAATACTATTGCATTAACCCAGTCAGTCGGATGCGTGACCTTCCTTACTACACCTAAAGCTTCCATCCTACGTAATTCATTCATCAATTTACCTTTAAGTCCAAAAGAAATTTTTCTGGTAGGGCACACAACCGGCTGTACGCTTTTATCCACAACAATATGATATTCTCCTGGTAATGCCCCTAACCCTTCAAACAAATCATCGTACTCGTGAATATTAATTGTACCTACACAATTAATCAAACCTAATGAAATGGAACCTTCCAAACCGAGTACGTTCTGACAGTTTAAGTCCGCGACAACAAATTGTAACACGTAATGTTTGTTATTGAACATGAATGAAATGTTATCGGTACCTATTATCGGTAACCGGTTACCAGTAAAAGAAAGTACTCGTTTTGTAAACGGCATAAGGTTCTGAATAGATAAGCCCAAATTTAAATATTCACACTTAGAAATTACATTTAACATAGATCCAGTATCAATTTTTAGAAAAACATTCTTTCCGTTACAAGATATTTTTTCAGTCCATTCCTTACACGACTTACTCAGTTCTTTATCCTCGCTGATAATATTGACGTAGAACATTTCTCCGCAATCTTCTTCGTTTTCACTAATCGAAGAGCCAACGCTCAAGTTCAACACTTTACGGATTGCTTTCTTTTGATCACACACTCGCGAAAAATGGCCTCTTCGATCACAAAGAAAACACAACGCGTTACGTGCCGGACACCGCTCGCCGCCGACGCAGCGGCCGTTGCCACAGGAGCGGCAGGGCGCTCGCGCCTGCCCGGCGCCGTCCGCAGCGCGAGCCAGCCCGCGCGGGGCTCCGCCGCCGCCTCGCCGTCCGCCTGCATGCCGCGAACCTCGCATGCCGCTCCCACTTTGTACCGCATTCACCTACACGCTCTCTGATGCACTGCTAATACACTGACTTTCCTCCTTTGACATCTCCGCCGCCTGACAGGTTTGTATCGCTTTTGATAACGTCAATTCGTCCGTACGAAGTAGTCGATCTCTCACAGTATTGTTACTGATTCCGCAAACAATCTTATCTCGTAGTAAGCTCTCATTCAATTCGCCGAATTCACACTGTTGACTTAACACCCGCAGAGCTGTCACATATTGATCGATGTTTTCTCCTTGCTCCTGACTACGTGTGAAGAACTTATAACGCCGCACTGTGATATTCGGTTTCGCACCGAAATAAGAGTCAAATTTCTTCAAAAGGCAGTTGACGTCATCCTCATTTTCATTAGTATCAAAGGTGAAAGTAGTAAAAACCTCGTATCCCGCTGGTCCAATGAGGTTCACCAACAGACTAGCCTGCACTTCTTTAGGCTCTTTGCTCACTCCGGACGCCTTAACAAACACCTCGAATAGTTTCCGCCATTTGCGCCACGCCTCAGAACGCGCGGCTGGACCGCCATCGAGTGATAATTCCGCCGGAGGACGCGCGTGTTCCATAATTACTGATTAATTATGACGACACAATATTATTGTACAATAACTTTTTACGGATTCGAGCACTTTTACCGTTAGAAACGACAAAAATAATACACCGCTGCCACCATGAAGTGAAACACACGCAAGTTGGCTGAACACTGACTTTATTGTCTATTAATTATTGAGGGTACCTGAAGTACCCTCGTAAATATTATATACTACAAGAACAACAAACTACTGCGCTGATTTTTAAGGTTAAAATATAATTAAAATAGGTTGCCTCACTGTTAAGCAGGACGCGCGCGAGTAGCAACAGCATTCTGAGAGCTGTTACTGATACATTTAACTCCCCGATACTGCGTCATCAGATTAAGATCCTCGTAGCACGATGATGCAGCACTACTTTAAAATAATTTTAAAAATTTTAATTTAATCTGTTTTTAACTTTAACTTTAACTTAATTTAACTTATATGGATCATGTTGTCTGAAATAAAATATATTTGATTTGATTTGATAAGCGGGAAATTGCCTATATTATTTTAATAATACCAACTACCAAAGTGCTTTTAAAACTTTCGCGACTTGAACTCATATTGTAAAGATAAAACGGGTCTATTCGTGCACAAAAATTATCAAAACATTATCATGACCACGGCCAATGTAATTTGGTCGAAACGTCGAGGTTACTCAAAATAATCAAGGAGGTAGCAGGACCATGCTGGATGAGAAAAGCAAGGGATAGATCGTTGTGGAGAACACTTGGGGAGGCCTATGCTAAAGAGCAATACAATCACGGAACCGGTGTCTAATAAAAATAATAAAATGTAATTACGTTACTTTCATAAACTGTCATGTTTCTTAATAGAAGTGCACAAATAGTATTAAGATGAAATGTAACATATACTTAAGATTGATAAAGGCTTTTATTAATTAATATCTTTACAATACCAAAGTGCTTCCACCATCTTGGTAACCCATATTTGGAACGCGGCAGGACAAGTATTTGTACACAGAAAAAAGCGCCTCGTAGTTTTAATTCTTTTTTTTTTACTTCAAACTTGTGTAGCATTTGACCACGCCCTCACCTGATTGGAAGTGACGATGTGATCGAAGGTGTAGCATGCTAGCCAAGTAAATACCTATTCACTCTTCTCTTGAACACGCCCGGGTCATATTTCGCCGGAAACAGATGCAGGGCATTCCATTCCTTAGCCGTTCTAATTATGAACGTGGAGTCATTTCGCTTGGTACGAATGGGTGGTATTTCGACTACGAAGGGATGGCGCTTAGCGGAGCGTCTACTAGTCCGGTATAGTGGAATGGTAGTCTCTAGACTCTAGACTCTCTACACACAAAGAATCCAGTTAGTTAGGATCCAGGATCTATGTATGTGATCGTTGAGCGTTATTATTGTTATTCAGAAATGAGTAGTGAATCATATAACGCCGGATTGCCCGTTTTATCTATACGTAGATGCGAAATCGCCGACATCGCCGACTAGTACCATATGTTTGTCTGTCAGTCTGTATCTACATCTAACTGCCCATCAATGCGCATACGCCTACTGGAGTTCTGCGTATTTGTCATTTGATATTGGAGAACTGTATCAGTAGTTGAACATTTTGCCACTTACCGTAAAATGAAATAGAAATAAAGAAGAAATTTCTTATTAAAGTATTTTTATTATTAGGAACCAAAAACAATTTCACTTAATTAAAAGCAAATGAGAATCGATGGCACCTGCAGAAGTACGAGACTGTCTCGCAGATAACAACGCCCTTCTCCGTAAATGGGACAGTAAAGTTCCAAACTAAAAACAATGTAACAAATGTGATATAATTTTAACATAGATAACATTTTGAGAAAATTTTAAAGAAATAAAATACGTTTATTAAACAAACAAACACTAAATATTTACAAATAGGCTCATCCATACTAAGAGTAACTAAAAATTTAATGTTGCGTGACGTCATGGTATAAGTCCCGAATCAGCATGCAATTAAGGTCGTAGGACCTTAATAATTGATTTTTCAGTCGGAACCCTTATTCATGTCATCACAAACCTCAGGACACAACAAATAAGTACAATAGAATAAACAAATAAAAAATATGTGTAGATATTTCACACAGCGTTATCTAGCCTGAAACTAAGCAAAGCTTGTATATAGCTCGTGCAAAACTTTATGAACTCTCGTTAGGCCCGAATCCCAAACTGCGCATGGTACAGTCGAGAGCATTGTAAAAGCGGCCATACAGTAACTATAATATGCGTACTGCGCAGCCATAGCTCATAAAGTTATGCGCGAGCTATATTATGGAAACCAGATAGCTGATGGAATACTTAGATACTTTTTGTTTGTAAACACATCCATAGAATACAATATAACACTCAGACACAGAACAAACATCGATCTTCATCACTCAAATGTTTGTCCTGGGTGGGAATCGAAGCCACAACCTACAGTTCAGAAGGCGCTACTACCAACTGAGCTATCAGGCCAGTCGAATCGTGCCTCCCTCTTTAATGTAGCTTTTTTAAATGGATGATTACGAAATTATAAGTAGCTTAATTAGCGACGTTTCAGAAATAAAGTTACGATTTACTACTCATACACCCACTAACAGTATGCCAGCATAGAGGAGGAAAAAAAATTACGCCAGAGCGTAATCTGTTTTCCTACTGGATTATTATAATTAACCAGGTTTTCCTAATAACGATAATTTGATCTCCAAATGAATTCAGAATTAATGAGCTTATGTAGTACCTATACTTCGTTTACAAATATATACTTAATAGCCTTAATATTTAGCCTTATACAATTTGCTAACGGGCTTAAAAAAAATAAACACTGGAAAACCCTACGGTTATCCCACTATTTAATCAAATTTCAACTACCCTTATATTTAAATATGTTATACCTGTGTTCAGATAGATTTTTTTATATTTTGGCTTCACACTTTTGTGTATTTAGCCAGTGTCAAGTAATTGATAATTTATCAAGTTAATGATATTTCACGCAAATATGTGTCAAGTCACAATCGAAGTCATCAAGTCAAGTCATAGATAGTCAAGTCATAGTCTAGTCAAAGTCATACTCCTAGTAAAGTGGTGGCAATTTTACTTGTAGCTTCTATGGAGTTTTGGAAACAACACGAAAAGAAACGTTTCACCATCATTATACCACTTTCCTACACTCACGCCTGTAATCCAGCACTTAACGAATAGAATGCCACCAATTTTATGCACTAACACTGAAAATAACACAAGTTTTGGAAAATAATACAATGCGGTGACGCAATCTTTTTCGCTTTCCCGCCAAAACTCCCTGTGTTCAGATATCGAGATCAAAAATGTAAACAAAGAAATGTCAAAATATGTCAGTGTCAAAGCGATATTTCAGAAGTACTGCACATTTTTTCACCCGAAAAAATTCAAAACATTCTTAAGTACTTTATACAGGGAGTAACAAAAACCCTGTTAAATAAATGAAGTATGTGTACAGATAATTACAAGTAGTCATATAAAAATGTCTAACAATACCTAAGTTATACGTATCTGAAGTTACAGGCAGTATCTAAATACAAAAAAACAATACCATTTCCCAAAAATGTTTGTGCCACAAGCCGTGCCTATTTTTAAATAGCTAAGTAACTAAGGTAAAAGTAAACGCGGAACCGACAAACGGGGGCCGCCTTTGTCGGCTCTTTTGTAGGATGCCGCTCCTGCACCTGTGTGCCTACGGGGAAATGGGGTGCGCGGGCGGTGCGGCATAGGCGCGGCGCGGCCCGCGGCTTACGCTCAGTCGCACGTGCTCTCTCATGCAATTTAGTCGTTTCCAGTTTGACCGTCGCGAATTTAGTGTCGAGTGTGATGTCGTATTCTAACGACGAATACTACAATATGTTAATGTGCCTTGGTAGAAGTCACAATAATTATGCGGCAGCACGTAGAGAATACGAGCATAATTTTTCTATTTCGCGTGGAATTGAGTTACCGTCATTAATGGCATTCCAGCGATTGCACTTACGTGTTTACAACACCGGTAGTGTAACGGGCCGTGATCAGCAAAGATTTGATGCTGGAAGACCACGAGTATTACATGATGCTGAAGAACAGGTGCTCGATATGTTTGTGCAAGACCCAACACGTAGCACACGCAGCATGGCAAGAGAAATTGGAATTAATCACATGCGTGTATGGAGGGCATTGAAGGAAGACGGTCAGCACCCGTTTCATTATCAACGAGTGCAATCATTGTTGCCCAGTGATTATGAGCCCAGAGTGGCAGATGACGCAGAGTTTTTGAGTCGTATTTTATTAACCGACGAATGCTCGTTCGTCCGAACTGGCGTTTTTAACTGCCATAATGAGCACGTATGGGCTGTGGAAAATCCAATCCGCCAAATCAGCATTTTGATTGATTGACTGAACATGAAAATCGCCTGCCGACAGATGTGTTTTTGAAAGCTCTTTTAAGAGCTAAAAATTACGTACTTATCTTGTTTCTTGACAATACAAAATCACACGTGAATTCGATTGTTTAGAGTGTGGCAGAAAGGCGCGCAGCACTTGTGTGCCTACCACTATTGGTCAAAGAGATCTTTTACGTCATTAAGTTCAGTCTCGCAATCCTACAACGTTGTGGTATGTGGTATAGGGCACATAATCGTATGAAAAACGCTTAAAAAGTAATCTGTGGAATAAATAGCTTCTAGTTCCGTCGCAGTAGGTATGCAAGTTGAATAGACTTAGCGTACCATGGCGGGCGGTGCGGGGTGCGGGCAGGCAGCAGGCTGCGTCGGTGGTGCAAGTACCTATGTTGTCAATATCTGAGGTCGTAAACATTTTTAGTAACGGCATAAAAGGTTTTAATAAAAAGCACACGTAAGTTTTGTATGTCTCGTATTGAAATAGAACTAGTATTACTACAACCTTGAGTTGACACTGGATACGCAGCTCGCGGATATAACAGGGTTTTTGTTACTCCCTGTATACCTGCTATAAAATAAGTAGGTACTGGCACAGATTATATAATAGGTACTATACCAGTACTAGTATAGTTGCCTTCATGGATATTTCTAATATTTTTTATGATGATTGCATGTATCTTGTGATACGCATTGATTAATGATTATAAGACCGCCCTGAATTTCATTAACTTTTCAAGTTTTCAACATACGAAAATACCCATATAAGCTACCTACCTAATAGGTGAATTACATTCGAGTTCGAGGATTGAAGCACGAATCGAACAATAAAATCGGCGACTGCACGAAATGTTTTGAACCTCGTCAGTGTTCCCAGTCTAAGAAAAATTACTGCACGAGAAAAACTTTCGGTTAAAACAATAACCATGTAAAACCAAAAGCTTTAAAATAATGTAATAATTCAATTGTATCATATTATGCTCTAAAAATAAGTAAAACTAAATTCTATCATCAAATTATAGACTGCACAATTTTATATTATACTGTTTGCTTCGTTATCTTTCACTCCAAAATGGCTAAAACGATTTGTATTTAATTTGGCGTACGGTTTATAAAAGGCGCATAGAAGACATTAGGCCGCACGGAAGTTGTACATCCGACATTCCTTAGAATATTCTGGAAAATCTGGGGCTTTGTTCAGCAGTGGATGACTTCCAGCTGATGATGTAATATGTGATGTAAATGCTAAGGTACTATTTTATACATCAAAGCTCAAAAGTCAGAATGTCAACCCTAATGGAGGCAATATTGGCTATTACTATGGTACAATTACAATACAACGAACCTGGTAAGACTGTATTGCATAGACTAATAATAATAATAATAACGCCCAACGATCACATACATAGATCCTGGACCCTAAATAGGATTCCTTGTGTCTAGGGACCCAGGAACTACGAGGACCATGGTCCCACAACACCCAGACTCAGAACGAGTATTTGCACTTTTCTTTTTTCCACCAATACTTGGCCTGCCGCGGGAATCGAACCCGCTGCCTCCGGGTTATAAACCGATCTTCTCATCCACCACACCACAAAGGCCGTTAAGACTACCAATATTTTATTTATAGATGGGTGTTATTGAACCTTGAAAGTCGTGAGTCGCGAGACAACTGTTGCGTGACTCATGTGGTGTTTCTGAATGAAGTAGATTAAACAATAGCCGGTTGAGTAGATCAGGGGCCTTACCGCGTAAGTCTGGTGGAGATCGTAATCGTGTTCTCTCTTGCTCGCACTCGTGGACTTGTTAATTGGCGCGTGCAGGATGGCAGGCGAAACCGATTCCCAGAACGGTTACGCGGTAGGGGTACAGATTAGTTCCATTTTAAATTGACTTCAAGGGAGGAGGAGGTTTGCTACCTCTGAACTATCGACTGGATGAACCGATTTTGATGATTGTTTTTTTATTTGAAAGCTGGTGCTTCTCGTGTACCATTTCCATTTGATCCATTTCTGACATTGGCATCCATGAGAAAACCCGTCTAAAGTCGTTTTTTTTTTCGCTTTGCGTTTGTTATGAAATGGTGTTCTTAAAATCTCGGATGTACAGCCAAAATTTCCTCTAGAAAATTCTTCGTGGAATGTTCTGCGATACAATTCTGCGAACGATGTAGAAAACTGCAATTTATCACTCTTATCTGAAGGCGTGTCTTCAAAGTGTATCCGTTTCCAGTCTATTACGTGCGTAAGATAATTACATTCAATTACCACCTTTACGACCACCATAATAAAATAGAGATTGGTGTGTATCCTTTTAATTATATCGTTTACAAAGACCGTGATATATCTGACCAGACTGATGCGTAGTAACACCTCCCGCGTAGTTCAATCACTTTAACTATGACGTCACAAACATTGTATTACGTAAAGAAACCACGAGACAGTGGAAAAAACCTTTGCAGTTGGAATTTCTTGGAAATAGATTAATGTTACCTTATGAGACGTGACGAGAAAAGTTTACAATATCATTCTTAGGTTTACTATAACACTTTAACTTTCGCGACTTGAACTCTGACGTAAAGATAAAACGATAAATTCGCGCACAAAAGGTTAGTCAAAATAATGTTTTGATAATCTTTGTGCGCGAATAGACCCGTTTTATATAATGAATATGAATAAATTAATTAATAATTTTAATTTTTAATAATTTTTTTTACAATATGAATCATTCTTAGGGTTAGTGAAAATACTTTGCTGAAAAGTTCTACCACCTATTAAATATGTACCTAATTCTGATTTTAGATGCGTGTTATGAGAAAAGTGGCTATAAATAAGAACACTTAGGTCCGTATTACAGAACGATGCTCAGTCATCGATCGGTGCTCAAGCAGAGATTTCATTCATAAAGTGATTAATAAGTGAATAAAATTTCACCCGCGGATAAAAAGTACTTTAATTATTTGCTAATCCCACGGGAACATTTCATTTTTCCGGGATAAAATGTAGCCTATATGTTAATCCAGTGTATTAGCTATCTTGGGATGAATTTCATCTAAACCTATTCAGCCGTTTGAGCGTGAAGGAGTACATACAAAAAACATACAAACTTTCGCCTTTATAATATTAGTGTGATTTACTTTTGTTTCAGAAAATGTTGAAAGATCTGTCCTCGCTCATCATCAAACACACGGTACTGTCAAGGAAGCATCTCACTCCAGAACTAGCTATTCGGGTCATAGATCAGACATGCCCTTTGTGGCGGGCTACGGAAAATGATTCGCCTTTTAAGGACCCATTCTGGGCTTTTTATTGGCCTGGAGGACAAGCTACAGCGCGGTAAGAAATTTGGAATTTAATTTAATTTTTTACAGGTATGATGGTTGAGCAGGTCGGCTCATAACCCGGAGGGTTCGATTCCCGTGGCAGGATAAATATTTGTGCACAGAAAAAGAAACGCGCAAATACTTGTTCTTAGTCTGGGTGTTGTGGGACCATGGTCCTCGTAGTTTCTGGGTCCCTAGACACAGGGAATCCTAGTTAGGGTCCAGGGTCTATGTATGTGATCGTTGGGTGTTATTATTATTATTAACATACATTTAACATTAAGCAGGTATGTGCACATAATTACTGTCCCGATTGCTGAATTTTTTTTTTTTATGTTAAGGAATGACGTGTCGAGCTAGCCGTTCGCCTGATGTTAAACGACACGGCTGCCCATATCAGCTGCAGTGTCATTCGGAACTCTAAAGTATAGAGCTTCGCGGGACACTACACTGCGCACGTCATCCAGAGACATCAGCACAATCTAGTAATAAGATTACTAAACTGTGAGATCAGATCATAAAGTCTCATTTGCCCAGTAATTTCACTAGCTACAGTGCCCTTCAAACCAGAACACAGCAGTGCTTGCACACAACTACTTGGCGGCAGAATAACTGGCAAAGCGGAATTGGTAGTAACCCTTCTCAACTGTAGGTTGTAGGTCAACTTTCAAATAAAAAATCATCAAAATCGTTTCACCCAGTTGAAAGTTATGAACATTTAAAAAATACAGTCGAATTGAGAACCTCCTCCTTTTTTGACAAAACGGTTGAAAATAAAACATTATTATATACAGAGAGAAGAAGTCTCAAAAATTACTGCTGATGACGATAAGTAGAGTATAATTCATAATACAGCAATTTCATTGACAAATAAATAATCTTCTATACATATAAAATTCAGTCCTGACTGACTGACTGACTTATATATCAACGCACAGCCTAAACAGCTGGTCCTAGAGACTTGAAATTTGGAAAGAGTGTTCTTTGTAAAGTGTAGGTATCCACTAAGAAAGGATTTTTCGAAATTCCACCCTTGAGACGGCGAAATGGGTGGTAGAATTATTTTCCTATAAGCCACGCGGGTGAAGCCGCGGGCAGAAGCTAGTTATTATATAAGATAATAATTGTTATATAACAAATAATAATTAATTTGTTTGTGAACTGGGGTGAATTACAGAGGTTAATTAGGCGGGAAAAATCCAATAGTCCACGGGCGGCAAATGTGTAAATCCGCCACTGTTTCCTCCATTCCAACTAAACATTGAACTTAGCATGCCTTAAGTGCGTACTTGAAATCATTAGCATCTATATTTTTATACAAATAATATCAGGAAAACGGAGTGTTAGCGCAATGATTTGTTAGAGTGGTTTTTGAAATAAAACACCGCTTGAACTCCTTCTTCTCCCAATCAATCTTAACATCACAAACTATCTAATTTTTTTTTTTTTATGTTTTGGCTCCACACTATTGTGTATTTAGCCAGTGTCAAGTAATTAATAATTTATCAAGTTAATAATATTTCACAGAAATATGTGTCAAGTCACAGTCGAAGTCTTCAAGTCAAGTCATAGTCCAGACAAAGTCATACTCCTAGTAAAGTGGTGGCAACTTTACTTGAAGCTTCTATGGAGTTTTGGAAACAAGACGAAAAGAAACGTTTTCCCAACATTATACCATTTTCCCACACTCACGCCTATAATCCAGCACTTAACGAATAGAATGCCACCAATTTTATGCACTAACACTGAAAATAACACAAGTTTTGGAAAATAATACCATGCGGTGACGCAATCTTTTTCGCATTCCCGCCAAAACTCCGACTATCTAATTATTCGCATAAGAATCGGAGAGAAAAACCAACGAACCACAGACTAACTCGGCTTAAGCGATACGCTTATCGATATAATTGTTGCCATTATAATAAACAAATTATATTCAAGCTAAATGCACTGTCAATAATCGATCACGTTTACAAAACACCACCAAAATATCTATTTATTATGTTTATGAGAAATTCGTATATAAAGGAATTAATTCTATTCATTAAGTGACTGGTTGTATGGCTTCACATTTGAAGTACTAGCGGTGTTCGTTAACAGATTGAATACTAATTGAATATGATAAGGAAAACTTGAAAACTGTGTGAAACCCCTGGGCTAGTTGAAGGCTGCAACGAGGGATTTACCTCGTTCATATGCATAATCTATTTAAGTCGTGTATTTAGTTGGTATTACTGCTGCAAAAACACTTGTTTGATGTATCTGACATAAGTGTCATAGTAGTCAAATAGCGTATTCTATCTGTACAGTACAGATAGAATACTCTATTTGACTACTATATAATGTATAGTAGAAGTAGTATATACCTAACTGTAGTACAGATAGAATACTCTATTTGACTACTATATAATGTATAGTAGAAGTAGTATATACCTAACTGTAGTACAGATAGAATACGCTATTTGACTACTATATAATGTATAGTAGAAGTAGTATATACCTAACTGTAGTACAGATAGAATACGCTATTTGACTACTATATAATGTATAGTAGAAGTAGTATATACCTAACTGTAGTACAGATAGAATACGCTATTTGACTACTATATAATGTATAGTAGAAGTAGTATATACCTAACTGTAGTACAGATAGAATACGCTATTTGACTACTATATAATGTATAGTAGAAGTAGTATATACCTAACTGTAGTACAGATAGAATACGCTATTTGACTACTATATAATGTATAGTAGAAGTAGTATATACCTAACTGTAGTACAGATAGAATACGCTATTTGACTACTATATAATGTATAGTAGAAGTAGTATATACCTAACTGTAGTACAGATAGAATACGCTATTTGACTACTATATAATGTATAGTAGAAGTAGTATATACCTAACTGTAGTACAGATAGAATACGCTATTTGACTACTATATAATGTATAGTAGAAGTAGTATATACCTAACTGTAGTACAGATAGAATACGCTATTTGACTACTATATAATGTATAGTAGGAGTAGTATATACCTAACTGTAGTACAGATAGAATACGCTATTTGACTACTATATAATGTATAGTAGAAGTAGTATATACCTAACTGTAGTACAGATAGAATACGCTATTTGACTACTATATAATGTATAGTAGAAGTAGTATATACCTAACTGTAGTACAGATAGAATACGCTATTTGACTACTATATAATGTATAGTAGGAGTAGTATATACCTAACTGTAGTACAGATAGAATACGCTATTTGACTACTATATAATGTATAGTAGAAGTAGTATATACCTAACTGTAGTACAGATAGAATACGCTATTTGACTACTATATAATGTATAGTAGGAGTAGTATATACCTAACTGTAGTACAGATAGAATACGCTATTTGACTACTATATAATGTATAGTAGAAGTAGTATATACCTAACTGTAGTACAGATAGAATACGCTATTTGACTACTATATAATGTATAGTAGAAGTAGTATACACCTAACTGTAGTACAGATAGAATACGCTATTTGACTACTATATAATGTATAGTAGGAGTAGTATATACCTAACTGTAGTACAGATAGAATACGCTATTTGACTACTATATAATGTATAGTAGAAGTAGTATATACCTAACTGTAGTACAGATAGAATACGCTATTTGACTACTATATAATGTATAGTAGGAGTAGTATATACCTAACTGTAGTACAGATAGAATACGCTATTTGACTACTATATAATGTATAGTAGAAGTAGTATATACCTAACTGTAGTACAGATAGAATACGCTATTTGACTACTATATAATGTATAGTAGGAGTAGTATATACCTAACTGTAGTACAGATAGAATACGCTATTTGACTACTATATAATGTATAGTAGAAGTAGTATATACCTAACTGTAGTACAGATAGAATACGCTATTTGACTACTATATAATGTATAGTAGAAGTAGTATATACCTAACTGTAGTACAGATAGAATACGCTATTTGACTACTATATAATGTATAGTAGAAGTAGTATATACCTAACTGTAGTACAGATAGAATACGCTATTTGACTACTATATAATGTATAGTAGAAGTAGTATATACCTAACTGTAGTACAGATAGAATACGCTATTTGACTACTATAAAATGTGAACAAACAAATTATATAATCATTAAGTACCTTAAAAATGAATGTAATAATTGAAAAAATAAGTTAACTCGGAAGATAAATCACGGAGTAATACGCCTTTAAATTTTCTGGAGTGGGCATCGCCTGTCCCTTTCTTGCAAAACAGAGATCGTGTAGCTTCCTCATAGCCGCTATGAAGTTTTGCTAGTGACGTCACATGCCAAAGAAATTATATGTAGAGCTACCATAGAGGGGAGTTTTGGCGGGAACGCGAAAAAGATTGCGTCACTGCATTATATTATTTTCCAAAACTTGTGTTATTTTCAGTGTTAGTGCATAAAATTGGTGGCAATCTATTCGTTAAGTGCTGGATTACAGGCTTGCGTGTGGGAAAATGGTATAATGATGGTGAAACGTTTATTTTCGTGTTGTTTCCAAAACTCCATAGAAGCTTCAAGTTGCCACCACTTTACTAGGAGTATGACTTTGACTAGACTATGACTTGACTTCGTCTGTGACTTGACACAAAATAAATAATAAAATAATATTGAAATAAATAATAATTAACTTGAAAAATTATCAATTACTTGACACTGGCTAGATACACGGAGGTGTGGAGCCAAAACATAATTTAAAAAAAATACCATAGAGGTACCACAGCTTAGTAATGAGTTACTCTGAGGACTGGTAACTGACGTCACTGCGTGATTGAGCTGTCTCTTTCTATTCCTGTATTTTAAAATGCCTGTTATTTTTTCATTTTTTGAGGTATTTAATTTTTGTTGTCTCGATTGTCTATTTTCGAGGTCAGTTAGCCTATTATGGAGATATAAAATATATGGATTATGAAGACATACAACTGAATTGAGAACCTCCTTGAAATGAAGTAGGCGGAAAATTTTATACTTTTTTTTTATAGATTTGGCTCCACACTTTTGTGTATTTAGCCAGTGTCAAGTAATTGATAATTTATCAAGTTAATGATATTTTACGTAAATAATGTGTCAGGTCACAGTCGAAGTCATCAAGTCAAGTCAGAGTCAAGTCATAGTCTAGTCTAGTCTAGTCAAGTCATACTCCTAGTAAAGTGGTGGCAACTTTACCAGAACCTTCTATGAAGTTTTGGGAACAACACGAAAAAAACGTTTCACCATCATTATACCACTTTCCCACACTCATGCGTGTAATCCAGCACTTAACGAATAAAATGCCATCAATTTTATGCACTAACACTGAAAATAACACAAGTTTTGTAAAACTAATATAATGCGGTAACGTGAACTTTTTCGTTTTCCCGCCAAAACTCCAATTTTATACTTATACTGGTACTTCAATAAGTATTTTTGTTTTCTCCGAAAACATTAAGAAAAACCCAGGAGGGCTATCTGCAAGAAAATCAAAAAGAATATAACCAAAATACTGGTTGTTAAAAAATGTTGTATCAAATAGATACAACATTTTTGAAACACAACAAAAAACCCCGCACGTAGCTACTCCACGTTATTAGATCAAATTTACATTTTATCAATGAAACATTCGCTAACTCGCGTGACTTGGTTGCTCAAAAACATTTACAAATGATTTTCAACTATAACACCAGGGTCTAAAGTATGTTTTTGTGAGAATAACAAAAGCATATACGCTGTCTCGCTTCCACGACTGAACTGGTAGTTCAATAAAGTATCACTAAAGTGTATTGAAACGAATTTAGGTTTTAGATTATTGGTTTAAGGTTCACTTTGGTTTGAACATGATAGTGAGTCACTCGGAAGCCACCTAATTTCATTCGTAGCCTATTGAAGAATGCGTTCTTAATATCTTTTTCCAGGTATTTTAAAGGAATTTAACAAGGCCGTGTTTATTTGGGATTTTTTTAGATCAACCAACTGTGCTTAAAAGAGTTTTAAGAAATGTTAGACACCTATATGTATGTACCCTTACTCGGGCATTGCCCGGGGTCCACCAGTTCGGTTTACCTCACGTAGGTAAACCACGGGCAATCTTTGAAGTAAAAATTATTTACGCACGCTTGACTTGGGGAGTAAACTAGCGAAACGAACGCAAGTTGAAAGTTGTTGGTTAGATCTCCATTGTCAAAATAACATAGTTTTTTTTGTTTTGGTTTGGCTCCACACTTTTATCTATTTAGCTAGTGCAAGTAATTGGTAATTTCTCAAGTTTTTTAATATATTAGAAATGAAATGAAAAGAAATGAAATTTATTTCACATAAATGGAGATAGATGTAGATGTCAGGTTTTTAGTATGCAGTTCTTCCATTTAGCCCATACTTGTGGCTTGTGAAAATTATTGTTAAGTTTGGTCATATCACTGAATATAATACAATTTTCAAATACACTAAAATAATTCTATCGGCATACACTTGCAAAATTCAAATACATTATATTATTGTTGCCATTAAATTAATAACAATCATTAGTATACATTTGTCAACTAATTTTCTATTTAACATTGAACAATCCCATTGGTATACATTTACAATAAATTTCAATTTAATTATATTATTGTTATAACATTAAATTTAGGATAAATATTAATAATTCGTTAGTATATATCAATGATTAATTTTTCGACATTAGATAGTCATTCATACAGTAAAAATACTTTTCTAAAAACCACAGTTTTAGTTTTTTCCGGAACATTCCATAGGGCAAGTCTTTTATACACGATGGTAATTTATTGTACACAGTGATACACATAGCATACCAGCTTTTTTGGAACAATGTGGTCTTAGGCACACGGGTGAGTACAAGTTAGACAAGTCAAGTCACAGTCCAAGTCATCAAGTTAAGTGGTAGTCATAGTCTAGTCAATTCATACTCCCAGTAAAATGGTGGCAAATTTACTAGAAGCTTCTATGGAGTTTTGGAAACAACACGAAAAAAAAACGTTTCACCATCATTATACCATTTTTCCACACTCATGCCTGTAATTCAGCACTTTACGAATAAACGCCACCAATTTTATGCACTGACACTGAAAATATCACCAGTTTTGTTTTCGCGCCAAAAATCTATTATGTTGTTATGTCCGGTAAAATGACAATTTACGATTGTCAAGATGGCGACATTAACAAACAAAGCAAAAACAAAGTTATACCGGCCGATAGATTGAGCTAAACTAAATAAACTCTTATTTTTTCTGCCCTTGGTGTACCTACCACGGGTATTTATTTTTGCCGTCGTCCACCTATGTAATTTATTACCACAGTTTAGGTAGGAAAGTATAGGTATGTTTAAATTATTTGAAACTAAATATCTATGAGGGAAAAATAGGGAATAAGGGAGTGCCTAAAATGATCATTGTGCATGTAATACGGCCAAGATATAAACGCACTATTTAATATTAATGCTTTTGGACTTTGATTAGATACTATTTTGATAAAGGCCGTGTAAGGCACTTTTTTTGACGGGGTCTCTGTTCCCTCTGCTTAGAGTTGAAAATCGCAGATCATAATTTGATGTCAAACTGGGTCTGCTAATGAAAACGTGTTTTTTTGCGGGCTTATTATGTATTACGTGAAATATAAATATCAAATAAATGTTTAAACTCGTCATTGAGGTCCGTATTACAGAACGATGCTCAGTCATCGATCGGTGCTCAAGCAGAGATTTCATTCACTAATTGATCACTTTATGAATTAAATCTCTGCTTGAGCACAGATCGTTGACTAAGCATCGTTCTGTAATACGGATTACGGACCTGAGAACACATGTTTGGCTGGTATCACACTAATTTTATAAAGGCGAAAGTTTGTATGTGTATGTGCGTTACCCCTTCACGCTCAAACGGCTGAATGGATTTGGATAAAATTCGGTACCAAGATAGCTTATATACTGCACTAACATATAGGTAACATTTTATCCCGGAAAAGTGAAATGTTCTCGTGGGATGAGCAAATATTTAAAATACTTTTTATCCGCGGGTGAAACCGTGGGGCGCAACTAGTATTAATAAAAATGTGTTGTTATCGCTGAAAATTCAGAGAAGTGCGTTCGTAAAGTATAGATTTTATTGAGCTCATTTAGAACGATTTTATCCGATCCGATCACATGCTAGACAAGTTTGAAGTAAAAAAAAAAGTGCTGTATACCCAACTATATTATTGTACGTCCGGAATGGATAATACTGTCTGACCATTTTTATTGCTTAAGACCTTTGCATGTACACAGTTTTATACAATAAAATAAATTCTGATTCTGATAAAAAGTACTTATGAATGACTAATCTTCAAAGAATGCATGGCATGTCGGCAGCGAGAAAGAAACAAACAGCCCAAACAAGAGAACGGGACAACTAACCCTCCGCAATAAACTGAGACGGCAATACACTTTCACCAAGAAAGACAGGGATAGAAAGGTATGATTCATCCTGAAAGTTTACAGGAGCTGGGACTAAGTGAGTCATCGAGTTTTAGGAAAGTGCGTGTAAAATATTTTCAGAGGCTTCATTTTGTTTTCTTTCAGAGTGAGTCACTCTATCCCTCCAGAATATATTATGTTAAACGATAAATAGAAAGGAATGAGTGTAGAATGAAGTAATTAGAATTAATGAAATTATATTAAATTAATGTTAATTAAAAATAAAACGAGTGTGCCACAACACTGAAGTAAAACTTCTTTAGTTTAGCTCTTGACTTGACTTCTTGGTTTATGGCTTCTGTGACTAGTGGTCACAATTCTGCCATAGTTTAGCTCTATCTATCGGCCGGTATAACTTTGTTGCTTTAGTTAATGTCAATGTCGCCATCTTGAAAAATGTAAATTGTCATTTTACCGGGCATACCTACATAATAATAAAAAAAAATCTACTTTGTCATAATACCAAATTTTTTTATGTTACTGAAGGCGATCGCCTGGTGTTAAGCGACACGGCCGCCTATAACAAAATCACAGAGTGTCACACGGAACTCCAAAATATAAAGTTTCACTTGACACTACACTGCGCACATCATCCTGAGACATCAGCACAGTCTGGTAATAAGATTACTTGGCTGTGAGATCAAATCATAAAGTCTCAATTGCCCAGTAATTTCACTAGCTACAGTGCCTTTCAAACCGGAACAAGTAGTGCTTGCACACTACTGCTTGGCGACAGAATAACTGGCAAAGCGGTGGTACCTAGACGAACTTTCCAGAAAATTCTTACCACCTAGTAAAATAGCAACGAAAATAAAATAGTCGTTCAAGAAATCGTTGCTACCAATAGTTTTTTGTTTTGATATTCAGTATCACGTTCCTAACCTACACCATTTCAAGGTCTTAAGCCAAGGTCTTACTCCGAGGTCGACCTTCAACTCCCCTCGGTCGTTGACTCGTCCCTGACCAAGTCACCCCGAAATGGTGTTCAAGATAGAGTGTTTTTCATGTTTTGTTTTGGCTCAACACTTTTGTGTATTTAGCTAGTGTCAAGTAATTTATAATTTCTCAAATTAATAAATTTTATATATCAAGTCAAGCCACAGTCTAAGGTTCGTACTCAAGCAGAGATTTCATTCACTTATTGATCAATTTATGAATGAAATCTCTGCTTGAACACCGATCGATGACTGAGCATCGTTCTGTAATACGGACCTCAGTCATCAAGTCATAGTCTAGTTTAGTCAAGTCATACACCTAGCCTAGTAAACTGGTGGCAACTTTACCAGAAGCTTCTATATAGTTTTGGAAGAAACACGAAAAGAAACGTTTCACCATCATTATGCCACTTTGCCACACTCATGCCTGTACTCCAGCGACGAAAATAACGTATAAAATGCAACCAATTTTTACACTAATACTGAAAATAACACAAGTTTTGGAAAAATGCGGTGACGCGAGCTTCTTCGATTTCCCGCCAAAAAGCGTTTTTATGTCGTAAATATGATTGCAATTTTGTTAGTGCTGCCATCTAGAACGCTTGAAAGAAAACATGTTTGCACGTCTTGTTTGTACTTTGTACAGTTGCAAGCGTAACCTTGTTTAATTTTTTTAGATGGCGCTAAAATAAAGTATAATAAAATAACTCATTTTTCTGAGTATTTAGAAAATAAAGACAATTTGCCGTGAAAAAAAAAATTGGAGTTTTGGCGGGAAAGCGTAAAAGATTGCTTCACCGCACTGTATTATTTTCTTAAACTTGTGTTATTTTCAGTGTTAGTGCATAATTTTGATTCTTTTTCTTTCCTTCTTCTTTTCTTAACCAATAAAGTATCTATTATAATGTTATCGAATTTTACACAGACCTAGTGTTGACCTTGACTTAGTTACCATGCTTTCTATGTCTATGGAATTTTATAGGCATTTTAAATATTATTATTTTTTTGTTTTCAGATACATACTAGATAACGGCATTATGAAAGACCGAAGAGTGCTAGATGTGGGCTGCGGTTGCGGTGCTGGATCTATAGCAGCTGCAAAAATGAAAGCAAAACGAGTAGTAGCTAATGATGTTGATTATTGTTAGTATATATTTTTAATTTTTCACATAGGTAACTAAAAATAATTTTTGTGTGACGTTGTAGAGCAAAAAGCTTGGAGATGCCGGGGATCGAACCCGGGGCCTTTCACATGCAAAGCGAACGCTCTACCACTGAGCTACATCCCCGCTTGAACGTACGGTTGAAATAACTATTTGTATACTTAAAGGTGCGACGACAGCTACAGAAATTAATGCCAAAGCAAATGACGTCACAGTAGAAACTACCACAGAAAACCTCATTGGCTCAAAATGCGAAGAATTTGACACAGTGTTGATTGGAGATATGTTTTATGACGAAGAGTTTGCCAATATGCTTTTTGAATGGCTTTTGAAGCTTAATGAAGGTGGGAAAATGGTAAGAAGAATGTTTCTGTAATCTCGCTTCATTTTGTATCCACACATCATATCATATTAAACTAAATAACAGAATTTTTAATACTATTATTAAAAATTCTTGTTACTATTTTGTCTTACTCTATAAGTAGGTACGTAGGTACTTACGGAGCTGCCACAGAATAAATAACATTACAAATAGCTCTATTTCTAGTACATAATCACAGATTACTAAATAAATAACTTCTACGTTTTCTGCGGTAATCGTTAATACCTCATTGTTTATTTTGTGCTTTAGTAAGCCTTCTTTAGCTAAAATTTTTCACCAGAACCTGTTTTCATTTCACGAATGAATTGGATTTTGAATCTTATGTGCAAGGCCATAAATGTCATCGTATCACACAAGACTGTGAAATAGACCCAGCCAAGTACTGGTGTCACGTTAATCACCTTTGTAATTTTTAGGTGTTACTAGGCGACCCAGGAAGGCATGGTTTAACCCAAAAACGAAGAAATCACTTAACAATGTTGGCAAAGTATGTTCTTCCAAAGGAAAGCTGTATCGAAAACCATGGATTTACGGAGACAACTGTTTGGATGTTAAATAAATAAAAAATAACAAGTAAATTAAAATATTTATTTTATTTAAATTCATTATCAAAATAAACAAAATCAGGTATTTGTAGATCTTGGCACATTTACTTGCTAATTAGTAATAAGATAATTATAATAATGCATTCTACAAGGCACTAACTAAGGACATACAATATTCATCGTCGTATTTTCATTGATCCTACATACTAAAGCAATGACAGTACTTAACCTACTCTATAAAGTAAACAATATTCTTCCTTTATTTTTTCTTTCAATATAAAAGCTTACAATTAACGTAAACGAGCATAAGTATGTACATATAAAAAATAATATTTTTAATTTATATTAGCGCCACCTATACCTGTACCTATACAACAGATTGTTTCGTAATTTTATATGGTGCTGTTTTACTACCCGACGCTAGATAGCGCTTTAATCAAAATCAAATAATACTTCTTAAAGTTTAAAACAGCGCCACCCTTTTTTTTTGTTTTGGCTCCACACCTCCGTGTATTAGCCAGTGTCAAGTAATTGATAATTTATGAAGTTAATGATATTTCACGCAAATATGTGTCAAGTCACAGTCGAAGTCATCAGGTTAAGTCATAGTCTAGTCAAAGTCATACTCCTAGTAAAGTGGTGGCAACTTTACTTGAAGCTTCTATGGAGTTTTGGAAACAACACGAAAAGAAACGTTTCACCATCATTATACCATTTTCCCACACTCACGCCTGTAATCCAGCACTTAACGAATAGAATGCCACCAATTTTATGCACTAACACTGAAAATAACACAAGTTTTGGAAAATAATACAATGCGGTGACGCGATCTTTTTCGCGTTCCCGCCAAAACTCCAGCGCCACGCTTATTACGTTTTAAAAGTCTAGACGTTTGGAGTTTGGCTACTCGACACTAGATGGCGGTACCAGAAAATATAATTTTTGGATTACGTTACATTTGATAATTATGCATAGTATTTGCGTAAACTCCATGTTTGGACCTTGCAGTCCTGCCAGAGTAGTGGGAGTAGGTGTCCATATCCATTGGAGCGTGAGGGTGCATTATCAGAACCGGTTGTAAAGCGAGCGATTTGCGCGAACCCGACATAGATGTCGCGTCGGTCACGTAGCCATTGTTTACTTCACCTGAAAGAGAAAGAAAAATATTTAAAAAATTTAAATAATGAAAAGATAAACATATAACAGATATATGGCATTGTATTTTGGTTTTGGTGTATAAATAAAAATAAGATGAAGATTCCTTATGCTCAAAAAGTCCGTTATTATAGTTCTACGTAACAACAGATTAGCTTTTATGAATTTCTAAATTAAAATTAGATATATTTTAGTTCAGTTTAGAGAATGGTACAACAGATTCGACACCATTGTAGCGTAATTGTATATTTTTCTCTAGGAGAAAAAGTATTCATAACCACAACCAGTACACTCACAAAAAAGCATTGTATTTTTATTTTTGTCTGTTACCAACAAGCTCACAAAAATGAAAAAGTACTGTTTTTGTTTCTTCTGTAGCGTAACGCATTTTACCAAATACATCTTGCACGTATTGGTGTCTACCAACCTTTACAGCATCACCGGGTGGGAGGGCAGGCGCTTAAAGCGCCCAGCCGTTTAAAGTGGGCGCAACTAGCTGGCGGGCACCCCTGGGGTGCGAGCCTCGGCTTGGGCCGTTGCCGGGATAAGAGGAAAAGACTACGTCCACTGGAAGAGTGGACCCTATTGAAAGTAATATTACGCGAAGTACACCTAATTAATTAGGTACGTTGATAATCTTTTCAATGAGCAGAAGTGCAATCACAGAATATATAATAGTATCTACTACGCAGTTAATGTACATAAATACTTTGACTTTTCAAATTTGAGCCGAAACTTCTCTAGTTTCGTTGCAAAGTTCCATGATTTCGTACTTCCTATGAATAATTTGGTTAGATAATTAATTTTGATGTTAGTTCATTTTCATTATTACTCAATTATAACATTGTTATTCATAGTTTTTCGGAAGCTTAGCAAACGTAATAGGGTAACCTAGTACGAATGCTAAAATAGATATCTTATGTTTGTAACCTACCTATAAACATTAAAACATAGGTAGGTATACCTATGTTTTAGTGTTTAAATAATTATATACATACTAGCTTCTGCCCGCAGCTTCGCCCGTGTGGCCTTATAGGAAACGAAGAATTTTTTTCATAGATAATTCAACCACCCATTTCACCCTATTAGGGATGGAATTTCGAAAAACCCTTTCTTAGAGGATACCTACACTTTACAAAGAACACACCCTCCAAATTTCAAGTCTCTAGGACCAGTGGTTTAGTCTGTGCGTTGATATATAAGTCAGTCAGGACTTTGAATTTTATATGTATAGATAACCAAGCCAACGAAACTTGGAAACTACAATGCCAACTTAAAAACAGGTTTTTTGTAGGCCACCGGCACAGTCTGCTGAGATGTTTGATGTTGTGGCTTAAGTGTGACTTACCTACACTAGATTACCTACTTTTAGATGAGACTAAAGCCGGTAATCTTACGACATAGATATCTCAAGTCACAAGACGTTCTTTCGTTTTGAAATACTAGGTGCATTCTATAGAGCTTGATTTCTTCTTAAAAAATGACGGTTAGTAGGTATTCATTATAAAAATACCTATGTTAGACTTACATTTGGACTTTACACTGGCCCGATAGCTCAGTTGGTAGTAACCCTGCCTTCTGAACTGTGGGTTGTGGGTTGGATTCCCACCCAGGACAAACATTTGTGTGATGAACATCGGTGTTTGTTCTGTGTCTGGGTGTAATATTGTATTCTATGTATGTATTTACAAACAAAAAGTATTTAAGTATTGTATCAGTTATCTGGTTCCCATAATACAAGCTTTGCTTAGTTTGGGGCTAGATGGCGTTGTGTGAGATGTCCACACATATTATTATTATTTGACCATCTCACCTCATGGTGAAACGTTTGAAGTTTTAATTTATTTTATTTTATTTCCATTGTATATGTTGTATAAATCTGTATATAGGGAGTTTAGGCGGGAAAGCGCAAAGATTGCGTCACTGCATTGTATTATTTTCCAAAACTTGTGTTATTTTCAGTGTTAGTGCATACAATTGGTGGCATTCTATTCGTTAAGTGCTGAATTACAGGCGTGAGTGTGGGAAAATGGTATAATGATGGTGAAACGTTTCTTTTCGTGTTGTTTCCAAAACTCCATAGAAGCTTCAAGTAAAGTTGCCACCGCTTTACTAGGAGTATGACTTCGACTAGACTATGACTTGACTTGATGACTTCGACTGTGACTTGATACATATTTGCGTGAAATATCATTAACTTGATAAATTATCAAGTACTTGACACTGGCTAAATACACAAAAGTGTGGAACCAAAACATAAAAAAAAATCTGTATATAAAACCAAGTCGTGTTAGTTACACCACTTATAACGCAAGAACGGCTGGACCTATTTTTATAATTTTTGTATTTTGGGATTTATCTAAGTCCGGAATAATAATAATAACGGCCAACGATTACATACATAGATCCGTAACTAGGATTCCGTGTCTAGGGACCCAGGAACTACGAGGACCATGGTCCCACAACACCCAGACTCAGAAGTATTTGTGCTTCTTTTTTTTCTGTGCACAAATACTTGTCCCGCGGGAATCGAACCCGTCGCCTCCGGGTTATGAGCCGATCTCAACCACCACACCACAGAGGCTATCAATACGATAGGATAATAAGAATAAAATGTATGTATGTATGTAGTATTATATTTATAATATAATTATGGTATTAGTATGTATTATAAGTTTAGTATTTATAGTTTTTGTATTTAAAGTGATTATAAATATTTTATCACATTGTTGTTTATAGTACGTAAGTTGTAACAACACCAACCGCATTTGGTCCTTTAATTCCTGTCCATCCTAAGGTAGCCTGGAAGAAATCGCTTAATGTGATAAGGCCGCCCTTTGTTCTACCATTTTTTGTAAGTTTTTTTTAAGGTGCGTTGTTATGTATTTGTTTTATAAAGTACTAGCGGCCCGTCCCGGCTTCGCTCGGGTGGACGTTTATTTATTAAACATTTTATAATATACGAAAAACAATGTATCACGCACCGGCGCCATCTACTTAAAATGTTGGTTTGTCCTGAATTTTTCCTGAATTTTCTTTGCTATAAACCTCACGGAGCCCGAGACCTTTCCAACGAATGCAAAACCGTGGAAATCGGTTCGTGCGTTCTGGAGTTATAGCGTCAGGAAGGAAAACCCGACTTATTTTTAATCCTAAACATAGACAATCATTGACTATTAGGTGGGAAAAAGTTCGCCGGGTCAACTAATATTTAATAAATCTATTTATCACAGCTATTTTGCTTTTATAATCATCTGTCTGTCACAGATAACGCGTGCCTGTTCTAAAGAATTCCTCGTAAGGTCACACCACCCGCCGCCGTCAGTAAAGTGTGTCGCGAGTCCGTTAGCATATTCATGAGATGAAGCTGCGACGGTGCCTCTAACCGAGACCTGCTTTGCGTAATATATACCAATTTAATGCCATCGGTAGAACCCAAAATTTGTATAGATTTGACAGTTTCAATTTTTTTGATTTTGACGTAACTTTGTTTTAAAGAAATTTCTTTCTTTATTTCTAAATATATATAACTCAAAGGTTAGTTAGTTTAGAAAGAAAACGATAGTATTGGTAGGTTATAAAAGTGAGTATCTAGAATCTAGCAGCCTTATTAAGTATTGTTAAGTGCTGGATTACAGGCGTGAGTGTGGGAAAGTGGTATAATGATGGTGAAACGTTTCTTTTCGTGTTGTTTCCAAAACTCCATAGAAGCTTCTGGTAAAGTTGCCACCACTTTACTAGGAGTTTTGACTTGACTAGACTATGACTTAACTTGATGACTTGGACTTGGACTGTGACTTGACTTGACACATTATTTGATAATAATTAACTTGAGATATTATCAATTACTTGACACTGGCTAAATACACAAAAGTGTGGAGCCAAAACAAAAACAACAAAAAAGTTAGAATACAACGGTGACGGGGCTGCCAGATTTGAGAGATGACGGGATTCCGTTTATAGAGCCCGATTTACGTACTGTGACTATTTCGTGCCCGCTTTGAGTGACAGAAACGAGACAATACTAATTGTATAAAACTTCAACGGAATTAAACACTCATTAACTTGGTTACGCAAAAATGTAGCAAAAGGGCTAATGGGCGTAATGCCCCGTTACGGTTGGAGATTTGAAAGTGAAAGCAACGGAAGTCTTTATGAAAAATATTATAAAATACTATCCAAAATGGTTTATTGGTATTTCTATTGGATAATTGACAAAGAAAATTATAGTTTGTGAATTCAGTTAAAAACTCTTTTTTTTTGTTTTGGTTTTGGCTCCACACTTTTGTGTATTTAGCCAGAGTCAAGTAATTAATTTCTTAAGCCAATTAATATTATATATATGTGTCCAGTTAAGTCACATTTAAGTCAAGTCACATTCTAAGTCAAGTTTAGTCTAGTCAAGTCATACTTCTAAGTGGTGGCAACTTTACCAGAAGCTTCTATGTGGTTTTGGAAATAACACGAAAAGAAACGTTTCACTATCATTATACCACTTTCCCACACTCATGCCTGTAATCCAGCGAATACAATGCCACCAATTTTATGCACTAACACTGAAAATAACACAAGTTTTGGAAAATAACACAATGCGGTGACGCGATCTTTTTCGTTTTACCGCCAAAACTCCCAAAATTAAGATGGCGATATTAACATTAAACAAAGAAAAAACAAAGCCATACCGGCCGATAGATGGAGCTAAACTAAACAAGTTTTACTTCAGTCCTGTGGTCTAAACCATGCTCGTTTTTAAATTTATGATTTTTCGTGTGAATCATGTGTTCAGTTCGTGTTGACAATTTTGGTAAAAAAGCAATAACATTTTTTATTTATCCCATTCCGGTAGTGTGTTAATAATCTATACATATAAAATTTAAAGTCCTGACTGACTGACTTATATATCAACGCACACCCTAAACCGCTGGTCCTAGAGATTTGACATTTGGAGGGTGAGTTTTTTGTAAAGTGTAGGTATCCACTAAGAAAGGGTTTTTTTTTAAATTCCACTCCTAAGCGGGTGAAATGGATGGTTGAATTATCTATAGAAAAAATCTTTGTTTCCCATAGACCACGCGGGCGAAGCCGCGGGCAGAAGCTAGTAAACATTATACATTAAAGATTGTTTGTAGAAGATTACTATAATATTATATAAGTATTAGGATGTAGGTATATTTATTGCTATAAATTAAGTATTTGTTTTTTAATTATTGTTCTTTAAAATTGTCATACACCACCGTCGACTCTTTTGCATTTGATACTGTCCATCCAGAGGTTGTCTGGAAGAGATCGCCTTCAGCGATAGGACCGCCTATTGTAACACTAGTTTATAATTTTCTTGATGCTTTTATATTTCATTGGTGGAACAATAAAGAGTTCCACTACCGGACTACTAGACGCTCGGCTAAGCGCCATCCCTTCGTGGTCTAAATACCACCCATTCGTACCAAGCGATTTGACTCGACGTTCTTAATTAGAACGGCTAAGGAATGGAATGCCAGCGTTTGTATTTCCGGCGAAATATGACCCGGGCGTGTTCAAGAGAAGAGTGAATAGGTATTTACTTGGCTAGCATGCTACACCTTCGATCACATCGTCACTTCCCATCAGGTGAGAACGTGGTCAAATGCTAGACAAGTTTGAAGTAAAAAAAAATTTAAAAAAAGTTCTCTATCTATTGTAGAAGAATGATTACCTTTGTAAAGGCTCGGTGGTGGGTATCCCGTGTCGGGCTGGAGTCGCACGTGTCTCGTGGCGAGGATGAAGGCCAGCGCCGAGAGCACCACGCCGTCCAGACAACCGATCACAGCCAGCAGGTACGCCCAGCGGACGTGGCAACGACCTGGAACCATCACGCTGCTTCTGAATAACCACCCTTCCTAATACATTTTAAATAAATCACACTAATATTATAAAGGCGAAAGTTTGTATGTGTGTATGTTTGTTACTCTTTCACGCTCAAACGGCTGAATGGATTTGGATGAAATTCGATATCAAGGTAGCTTATACACTGGATTAACATATAGGCTACATTTTATCCCGGTAAAGTGAAATGTTCCCGTGGGATGAGCAAATAATTAAAATACTTATTATTCGCGGGTAACCGCGGGGAGCAACTAATCTTAAATAAATCATACTAATATTATAAAGGCGAAAGTTTGTATGTGTGTATGTTTGTCACTCAAACGGCTGAATGGATTTGGATGAAATTCGATACCAAGGTAGCTTATACACTGGATTAACATATAGGCTACATTTTATCCCGGAAAAGTGAAAGTTTCCCGTTAAAATATTTTTTATCCGCGGGTGAAACCGCGGGGCGTAACTAGTAAGAGTAACGTTTTTTGATTAAGGTATAACGTGATGAGCTAGCCGTTCGTCTGGTGTTAAGCGACACGGCTGCCCATATCAGTTGCAGTGTCACTCGGAACTCTAAAGTATAGAATTTCGCGTGACACTGCACTGCGCACATCATTGAGACCTATCCTGGTATCTACCTAGACGAACTTTGTAGAAAACGTCCTACCACCTAGTAAAACCCCTAGCTAAGCAAACATTGAAAATAACACAAGTTTTGGAAAATAGTACAATGTGGTAGCGTGATCTTTTTCTTTTCCCGCCAAAAAAAACCTACTAGGTAGTTACTTTAGGCTGACGACAGCCGTGTCTTAGCGTGTGTATGATGGTTGATGCGGTATACATACCCACATAATAATATTTAATTATTATATTATACTGGTCGGGCGGGCTAGAATCCATGCGGTTGGAGTGTAGCTTGTTGGACGATTTTGATCCGGCATGGTATATCTTATCGGTGTCAGCAACGGCGATCTGGTAAGGGTTTTTAACTAGCAAATTCTCTACCCACCGATATTATACTGGTCTGCCGTGGGCCCACAGGTCTCTTGCACTGAAGTCTCGTTCCACGCTGCCGGGTACACCGCTACTCCTGCCACCATGGACAGAGCTGGAAACAAACAAAATAGTGCGTTAGTAAAACTCGTTTAGCCTTATTAATAAACGGGTATTAGTCTCGGATTAGTTACTTCAGCTTTTGTCCTTTTTTTTTGCTACTGGAATATTTAGCTGGGTCGAAAGAGACAAAAGATGGTGTAACTAGTCTAAAGCTAGTTCGTGTTTATTAATAAGGATGCTTAAGTCCGCGTGAGTTAGTTTGTGGTTAAGTCACTGTTTGTGAAATGCATATATAAATCAACAAGGATTTTTACGGAGATACAAAAAACCTGCCAGTCAAAACGAACAAATATACACAAATTAATAGAATAGAAAGACATTTATTCAATACTTGCTTAAAATTAAAGTAAAAAAAACAAGTTATATTAATACATAATAAGTACATAACGAACAAAAACCAAGTATCGAATCGGCGTCGGCTCAGCATATTGGTCATCAGATACATCCAGCGCTGATTTTCAGCCTAGACCCAGAGGGGGTGGAACCAATGCACAATTCGAAAAAGATTTTTTATTAATGTTTAAATGGTTTAGATGGACTATTAATAAGACGCACAGAAACACGGGATCCATATATGGTTGAAATTCCTTCAACCAAGCGGTTCGCTACTAACTTTATAGTGCGAACAGCTAATGAATGGAACAGCTTGCCGGCGTCCTTCTTCCCAGTTAACTATAACCTGAGAGATTTCAAGTCATGAGTGAACAGATATCTTCTAGGCAAGCATGCCCCATCTTAGAACAACCAGTTACTAGGTGGTAGGACTTTTCTGCAAAGTTCGTCTAGGTAGGTACCACCGCTTTGCCAGTTATTCTGCCGCCAAGCAGTATTGCGCCAACAATGCTGTGTTCCGGTTTGAAGGGCACTTTAGAAAATTACTGGGCAAATGAGACTTTATGACCTGATCTCGCAGTCTAGTAATCTTATTACTAAATTGTGCTGATGTCTCAGGATGACGTGCGCAGTGTCACGCGAAACTGGCCGTGTCGCTTAACATCAGGCGAACGATTAGCTCGTCACGTTATTACTTTTTAAAAAAACACGCCATTGCTTAACATCAGGCGGGCCAGTGGTCAAATGCTTTGCCTACAACCAATTAAAAAAAGATATTCCAAGAACATTACCAATACAATTTCAACAATGTTTTGTAATCGGACTAATCAATAACATTGCAGCACCCGCCGTTAAATTACGGCAAAAAGTAACAGAAATCAGAATGCACTGCAGGTTGCCAAAACAGTTTTTGTGTGTTTTAGAGTTCCGGACCTAAACGGTAAAAAGAAACCTTTATGGTGAGCTTTTGGTGTCCGTCTGTATGTAAACTTTTTTTTTACGATTCTTAATGATTCTCATTTGTTTTTAAGTTAAATTGTTTATGGTCCCTAATAAAATAAAAGAGTTTTTGGCGGGAAAGCGAAAAAGATTGCGTCACCGCATTGTATTATTTTCCAAAACTTGTGTTATTTTCAGTTTTAGTGCATAAAATTGGTGGCATTTTATTCGTTAAGTGCTGGACTACAGGCATGAGTGTGGGTAAGTGGTATAATGATAGTGAAACGATTCTTTTCGTGTTGTTTCCAAAACTCCATAGAAGCTTCAAGTAAAGTTGCCACCACTTTACTAGGAGTATGACTTTGACTCGACGATGACTTGACTAGATGACTTCGACTGTGACTTGACACATATTTGCGTGAAATATCATTAACTTGTAAAATTATCAATTACTTGACACTGGCTAAGTACACAAAAGTGTGGAGCCAAAACATACAAGTAAAAAAGCTGTGTTTTAATATTCTATTTGTCAAATTGACATTTTGCTCAGCAATTACTTCATCAACTAAACTAGATAGTCTTTCGGCCGCCCATAGTAAGATTACTACTACTTAGTAGTAATCTTACTATGGGCGGCCGTGGCGCTTAACATCAGGTGAAAGACTAGCTTAGTAGTAATCTTACTATGGGCGGCCGTGGCGCTTAACATCAGGTGAAAGACTAGCTCGTCACATCGGTTTATGGTTAATGTCGTCGAGCGCTCATCAATAATTATCTAAAATTACATATATAGATAGTTAAGAAATTAATCCGTTAAAAAAAATTGTATTGTGCCTTTTGTATTTGTATTTATGTTCATGCACACAAATATTATAAAGGCGAAAGTTTGTATGTGTGTATGTTTGTTACTCTTTCACGCTCAAACGGTTGCATGGATTTGGATGAAATTCGGTAACATGACAGCTTATACACTAGATTAACATATAACATTTTATCCCGGAAAAGTGAAATTTTCCCGTGGGATGAGCAAATAATTAAAATACTTTTTATCCGCGGGTGAAACCGCGGGGCGTAACTACTTAATAATAAGCTAAAGTATTTTTTAAATTTAATTATTAATATTTTATCAATATTTTTTAAATTAATCCGTTCCAAAACTGTTAAGTTCGGAACCCTCAACGATCGAGTGCTAATACTCGCACATAGCCGTTTTTTTACTAGTTCTGTTTAGTTTGTGCTGGGTGGATTCTTTGCTCAGGTGCATTGAACTAGAATGGCAAGGAAGCAAAAACGGTACCCTACCCACACCACAGAATCGATAAGTAAAAAGTGTATAATGATGCTCGTTTGGCACCACGCCATGCGGGGCTTTAAAATTAGACAAACGAACTAATACATACAATAAATATTTGACAGCCACTGTGGTGTGGTGGTTGAGCTGGTTGGCTCATAACCCGGAGGCATCGGCTTCAAATAGATGAGTGGGTATAGCGCTTATAATAATTATATTAATTTTTTTTTCGCCATTGAGTGCCTATTTGTGGTGTTGAAGTTGGTTTAATATCTTTTTTTACTATTTTTAGTTATTGTTACTACACTTAGGTTCGTATTACAAAACGATGCTCAGTCTTCGATCGGTACTCAAGCAGAGATTTCATTCACTGATTGATCACTTTATGAATGAAATCTGCTTGAGCACCGATCGATGACTGAGCATCCTTCTGTAATACAGACCTTAGATAATTATGCAAAATTTCAGCTCAATCGGAAACTGGGAAGTGGATCAAAATTGGGTTCTAAAATTTTATTACATCATTTAGTTCGTTAGTTTTTCCTCGATTTCCTTGATATTCCATCATCAGATCCTGACTTGATGATAGCGGGACTACCTCGGGAGTATTATAAGGAGTAGTATAAGTAATATTCGACATTTTAATGTAATTTCATTAAAACATATTTTTTTTCAATTCTAATGACTTTGTGGATTTCAAATCATAATGAATATAACTAATTAATTATGATTCGAGTGCCACAGTCATTACAATTGAAAAAAAATAATATAAAAATTGATTTAGTAAAATTACAATAGACATTGTATATAATTGTGAATTTTTACTCACGGCAAATTGCCTTTAATTTCTAAATACTACAATGATATAATAACTAATATTAAAAACTACCTACTAATACTACTACAAAAAAACATTTGGACTATATACTGGCCGCGATGACCTATAGACAATCCAAATGCTCCAGCCCACTACCAGTAGGTAGCGTACCCAACATGCTGGCAGCATTGCCCCGTTGAATTGCAATGTTTATTCGTTGTGCCTTATTGTGAATTAAATTTGTTATTAAATGTGGTATTAATTAATTATATTATATTAGCTGTAATATTATTAGTGCGTACCCAGTTTGTTTTACTTTTTTTTGGCAATAAACAATTTTTATTTATTTATTTATTAAGTAATATTATCTTATTACCTAGATAGCTTCAGAACAATCCGTCACAGTAAGCTGCTCCAATTTCCCACCGTCTCATTTTAATTTACATCTGTACCCACTTTTCCCTCTTAAATATAGATTACGTCGTAATTGCCATCGAAAGCCGCGGAGTATGAAACCTGCTACGGTCCGACGCGTTCGAAGAAAGCCTATATAATGCCAATTTCTCTGCGATTAAGTTAATGAAGGGAAACGCAAGTAACGGAATTAAGCAAGTTTTTCTTGATTATACGAATAGAGTAGTATCTTTTTAACCGTTTTCCAAAAAGAAGGAAGTACTATGTTCGTCTGTATTTTTTTTTTATTTGTTCATCGGTATTTTCGCCAATTGTGAACCGAATTAATAATAATAATGTCCAACGATCACATACATAGATCCTGGACCCTAACTAGGATTCCCTGTGTCTAGGGACCCAGGAACTACGAGGACCATGGTCCCACAACACCCAGACTCAGAAGAAGTATTCGCACTTTCTACTGTTCACAAATACTTGTCCTGCCGCGGGAATCGAACCCGCCGCCGAACTCAACCACCATACCATAGAGTCTGTCGTAAATATTAAGAGACGTATAAAAATTAGGCGAACTATTCACAGTCCATCATGTACGTCCCGACAAGGTGACCCATGATCCATGATGCAACGATGAATAGGCTCAGCCAACGCCGACATACGTCGAGCCTATTCACTATACCAGTCATTTTGTCAAAATTTAAACTTGGGTTACCTTGGCTGTGACTGTGAGTCTTACGTAGTTTTCACTGGAAGCCCCTTCGCCTTTAAAAAAAAAGTCCGTTCCCTCAATCTTCATTTACTAGCTAATTATGGAATAAATTGGAACAACCTGGAAGTTATGCCCTCAATTAAAAAATACCCACCATACCTTCTATAGTATTCAGCCGTCATCCTTGAGCGTTAACAATACAAACGCAGACAATACGGTGTTCCCACGTGGAACAGGCGGCACAGAATAAATAATAGTACCTACATACAAAAGGGTTGCCATTTTGCATATTTCGCTAAAAAACTAATGATGAAAACAGCATTGGCTTTTAAAACTCAACATGTTCTTGCGTGTTCAGCGTGTTCTTGATTCATGCTATTATATTTTAATTATATATTTTTGGAAAATAAAACCTAGAGTGCCCTTGGTACGGTTTAATTCGAACATACAATGGTCTCGATTCTGTGTCGCATTCTCTAAAACTAAAGTAAACTTAAAGTATGGCGGTACTCTTCTGATAAAGGGGAAATGAAAAAGACGGAGATATGTTAACTTCGTTTAGCTTTAGAGTATGCGACACAGAATCGACACCATTATCGTCCTAGTAGTGTTTAGTCTTACATAACATATTAAAATGAACAAAGTTATTGTCCTCGACATCGAGTATCGTGAAATATTTGTTGACAGCCTCTGTGGTGTGGTGGCAAGCAGGCTGGCTCATAAATCAGAGGTGGCGAGTTATATTCCCGCGACAGGACCAGTGCACAGAAGCGCAAATACTTGTTCTATGTCTTGGTGTTGTGGGACTATGGCCCTCGTAGTTCCTGGGTCCCTAGATACAGAATCCTAGCTAGGGTCCAGGATCTATGTATATGATGGGCGTTATTATTTCTAATCTAGAAATGGCGGGTGATTTTGACTCGCCGTAGCCTGTCCTGAATCAGGACCAGATAACTGATAGAATACTTAGATTTTTGTTGGTAAATATGTACATAGAATACAATATTAAAACCCTGATGGAAACCCTGATCGATTTTACACCTAAGCTGTATTTATAGTCTTTATAGAAAATATTCTCAAATATTTAAAAAAATATTTCTTCTGCATCTGGGTTTTATAGTGTATTCTATGTACATATTTACCAATATAAATCTAAGTATTCTATCAGTTATCTGGTTGCCATAGTACAAGCTTTGTTTGGGGCTAGATGGCGTTGTGTGAAATGTCCACAATATATTTATTTATTATAATTATTAATGTACATACAGAGGTCAGTATATAATGTACATACATTCATGTGGGTACAGAGGTCAGTTAATTAATTATTAAGCCTGCGATGTACCTATTGCTGTTTCTATCGAAATTCAAACCGCTAAAACGGTGACAAATCATGATAAAATACCTAAGTTTAGTTTTTCACACGAAGATCAACGGAGCGCATAATGCGCACAATCATAAGCCACGGAGACGCGCAGTCAGGCAAGGTTTCATAACGCACAGTAGCTATTATGACATGATGCTTAGCTTTCGTAATATGATAATGAAGATAAGACCCAGTTTTAATTATATAATTAATGTTAGACGACATCATTATGACGAAGAATATAAATTTTCTAACGGGAAATCGATTCTACATTTGAGGTTAGAGATATTTATTTCTCATAAGAAAATATTTCACTTACATGAGAACTATTTAACATTACGTACAAAATAATTATTGTTGTACAAAACAGATATTCTTATATAACAGTTAAGTTATATTTTAGTAGTAGGGTAGTTAAACAAAACTGGTCCATTTACGCATGATTTTATTCGATACAGGTTACCGGCTAGCACACAACGATGAGCAAGTGCTTACACTTTTTTTTTGAGGGGGGGAAATGCCCTCGCAGTTCCCTGCCACCACGGGGGTGGTGGTGGTGGGTATGTGGGACTCGAACCCACTAAAACCCCCCCCTTAAGCCGTCTTCCGCCGTACTAGGTGGTAGGACTTTTCTGCAATGTTCGTCTAGGTAGGTACCACCGCTTTGCCAGTTATTCTACCGCCAAGCAGTAGTGTGCAAGTACTACTGTGTTCCGGTTTGAAGGGCACTGTAGCTAGTGAAATTACTAGGCAATTGAGGCTTTAGTGTTTACTGGGACTGTGCTGATGTCTCAAGCTGATGTGCGCAGTGCAGTGTTGCGCGAAACTGTATATTTTTGAGTTCAGAGTGACACTGTCTGTTATGGGCAGCCGTGTCACTTAACATCAGGTGAACGACTAGCTCGTCATATCATTTACTAACATAAAAAAAAACGGGCGAGAAGGGCTGCGTTTGTAGCTCGAGCGCGTACTATATGCATACATATGTCAACGATTTAAAAAATAAGTGTGGTGACTTAAGCAGTACTTATGTTTATAACAATTTAGCTATTTTATTATAAGCGTATACCTAATCTACCATCGTCTATGTCCATACAAAAAGTCCTTATCTTGTCCTTAGTTTTTCTCGCCTAAATGAACAAAATTGTTAGCCGATTTCGATATAGAGGCATAATTGATGATCAAATGAGCTTACAATTCGATCACAATTAAACGTTCTCTCTCCGTCTTTTTCTTTTCCCCTTTGTAAGAAGAGTACCATCATACTTTAAATTTGATTTAGCGTTAGATAATACAGAATCGAGACTATTGTATCGTGTTATAATAATAGGTCTTTACCTATGAAATTGCCGTATTGCAGTACAGACTTTTGCAAACAAAAAAAAGTTTTGATTGGCTATGAATTCTAAATTCAAATTGATTTTGTTTTAAAAATATGACATTCTTTTTACAATATAAGTCTTTTGTTTATTGATTAGCGTTGTATTTTCACTACATTTCAACATTTTTACTCATAATAGATACTTTGAAATTTCGTGTAATTATGGAATATGAGTTCCATCGTGGCACCAACGCGGCACAAACGACACGTAACATCAACGACGTTTACGGAGAGAACTGTACAAACGAACGTACAACCCGTTATTGGTTTGCTCGGTTCCGTTCTGGGAATTTTGACTTGAAAAATGAACCTCGTGGTCGTCCGGAAACTTTGGTCAACAATGATGAATTAAAGGCGATTGTGGAAGCTGATGAATCTCAATCTACAGCTGAGCTGGCAGCAGCTTTTGATGTTAGCATCAAAACAATATTGGTCCATTTGCGACAGATTGGCAAGATAAAAAAGCTTGATAGATGGGTGCCCCACGAACTTAACGATCGCCAGCGCAACGTACGCGTCGAGACTTGCCTTGCGCTGCTTAACAGGCACAGAAATGAAAGAATTTTGAACCGAATTGTTACGTGCGACGAAAAATGGATTCTTTTTGACAATCGAAAGCGCTCATCAAGTTGGTTAGATCCTGGTTCGGTACCAAAGCAATGTGCAAAACGAAAAATGACCCCTAGAAAGGTGATGGTCACAGTTTGGTGGTCTAGTGCTGGTGTGATTCATCATAGCTTTTTACAAAACGGCGAGAGCATTACTGCAGATGTGTACATTGAAGAACTGACCACAATGATGGCGAAACTCGCACGTCTGCAACCAGCTTTGGTCAATCGGTCGTCTCCACTGCTACTTCACAACAACGCGCGACTCCATACTGCACAACAGACCGTCTCTAAGCTGCATGAGTTGGGTTTGGAAGCTCTCCCTCATCCGCCATACTCACCAGATCTTGCGCCTACCGACTATTACTTTTTCCAAAATTTGGACAACTTTTTAGCGTGAAAAAAATTCAATTCCCGAGAGGCAGTACAAAACGCCTTTGAAGAGTTTGTTGTCTCCCGTCCTGCTGATTTTTTCAAGACGGGCATCGATAAACTGCCACAGCGTTGGCAAAGATGCATTGATTGCAGGGGTGATGACTTTGAATAAAAGAAATAAATATGTTCGAAAAAAAAAAACTTTAACTTTTTTCAAACAAAACGGCAATTTCATAGGTAAAGACCTAATATTATAATCTTTTATTACTGAAAATAATATTAAACTCGTTATTCAGTAGTCGTTATCATTTAACAATGTACTAAGTCATAATCAGTATTATTTCATTATGATGTAGTTTTTTTTATGTTTTGGCTCCACACTTTTGTGTCAAGTCATAGTCGAAGTCATCAAGTCAAGTCATAGTCTAGTGAAAGTTATACTCCTAGTAAAGTGGTGGAAACTTTACTTGAAGCTTTTATGGAGTTTTGGAAACAACACGAAAAGAAACGTTTCACCATCATTATACCATTTTCCCACACTCACGCCTGTAATCCAGCACTTAACGAATAGAATGCCACCAATTTTATGCACTAACACTGAAAATAACACAAGTTTTGGAAAATAATACAATGCGGTGACGCAATCATTTTCGCTTTCCCGCCAAAACTCAAGTTTGTAGTTATAGGATATTTTTCTTTTATTACAGATACTCTACATTTCAAATTCCGTTTTGTTTGTTTCTTTTTTGACAGAAAGCTGGCAACAATGTGATAAACAATTGCCATAAAAAAATGATACCTAACAGATTCCCGAGGTGAAAATGAAACAAAGATTCGTTACATAACGCCGAAACTGATGCAATGAGCAATTCCATTTACTCTCACATACTCTAAATAAACGAGTGTTAATTATAGTCATGCTGGGCTTTTAGATTGTCTTTTTAATGGGTGTTAAGTATATGAAAGGTATAAAAAAGTTATGCAATATCCATCGGGGCTTCCTGCATAATCTATCTAAAAATATATATCTCAAAGGTGACTGACTGACTGACATAGTGATCTATCAACGCACAGCCCAAGCCACTGGACGGATCGGGCTGAAATTTGGCATGCAGGTAATGTTATGACGTAGGCATCCGCTAAGAAAGGATTTTTCGAAATTCCACCCTTAAGAGGGTGAAATAGGTGGTTAAATTATTTTCCCATAGGCCACGCCGCGGGCGAAGCTGCGGGCAGAAGCTCGTTGTTAAAATATAATTCATCCAATCGGAAACAGGAAATGCAAAAATGTATGCTCTAATAAATCAAGCATAGTCGTAGTTTTCACATCGTACACACATTACTAGGTGGTAGGACTTTTCTGCAAAGTTCTGGTAGGTAGGCGTCGACTGTATTCCGGTTTGAAGGGCACTGTAGCTAGTGAAACCACTGGGCAAATGAGACTTTATGACCGGGTCTCACAGTCTAGTAATATTACTGAGCTGTGCTGATGTCTCAGGATGACGTGCGCAGTCTATACTTTAAGACACTGCAACTATTATGGGCAGACGTGTCGCTTATCATCAGGCGAACGACTAGCTCGTCATGTTATATTTAACATTTAAAAAAAACAGCCGGAACATCCTTTTGTATACGTATACGCCTCCCAAATAAAACGCCACTTTGGAGGTTAATTATGGGGGTTTCTCAATCCCCACGCCTGGCAAGCGTCTTGGCGATCGCAGATTTTAATGTACCAGTAGAATGCTGCTGATAGCGTAGGGACTATTTCGTGGGTGTGATTAGAAAAGGACCAACTCATCCTGCACCCGCGGGATGAGATGAATTGGTCCTTTTCTACGCGTGATCAACCAGTTTTCTCATCTGACAAGATCATCTGACATCTGACATCTGACAGACTACGCGACAAAAATACGTTGCGATAAAATTCAACGTGTTAAAAAGTAGACCATATAAAGCATCACATCACGTACCACGCGTGATCGCCGCGAGATAGTGATCTTTATAGCCGTTTCATGATATCATTTGGACAAGTTAATGTTCAAATTATCAAAACACCACATAATAGTATTTCAAGCCACGTACTCGTAGCAACAAAGCGACAGTATTAAAACTATCGCGGAGAGTTTTGGCGGGAAAACGAAAAAGATCATGCTACCGCATTATATTATTTTCCAAAACTTGTGTTATTTTCAGTGTTAGTGCATAAAATTGGTGGCATTTTATTCGTAAGTGCTGGATTACAGGCATGAGTGTGCGAAAGTGGTATAATGATGGTGAAACGTTTCTTTTCGTGTTGTTTCCAAAACTCCATAGAAGCTCCAAGTAAAGTTGCCACCACTTTACTAGGAGTATGACTTTGACTAGACTGACTTGACTATGACTTAACTTGATGACTTCGACTGTGACTTGACACATATTTGCGTGAAATATCGATAACTTGATAAATTATCAATTACTTGACACTGGCTAAATACACAAAAGTGTGGAGCCAAAACTAAAAAAAAAAAAGTATTGTATCAGTTATCTGGTTCCCATAGTACAAGCTTTGCTTAGTTTGGGGCTAGATGGCGTTGTGTGAGATGTCCAATGTGAAGCGAGCAAATATTAATAATAATAATATGTGTATATTATTATTATTATTTGCTCGCTACTCTATATGAATAAAATTGGACTTAAATAGTAACATCAAAGAGTATATAAAAATTACTCAATGCATTAAATAAATAAATAAATAAATAAATATGTGTGGACATTTCACACAGCGCCATCTAGCCCCAAACTAAGCAAAGCTTGTACTATGGAAACCAGATAACTGATACAATACTTAGATACTTTTTTGTTTGTAAATACATACATAGAATACAGTATAAACACCCAGACACAGAACAAACATCGATGTTCATCACACAAATGTTTGTCCTGGGTGGGAATCGAACCCACGACCTGCAGTTCAGAAGGCAGGGATACTACCAACTGAGCTATCGGGCCAGTCATTGTTCGTTTATTTTAAATCGTATTTACATATAACGAAACGGTTTAACAATGATAGACTACTTCAAAACCTGCACGGGCTTACATCATTTTCTCACGAATAAAACTGGGTTACGATGGGCCAACGTAAAATTTTACGAAATATTTCTGCTATTCATATTTTATTACCATACTCATTAAAATTATTATACGTGTGAGAGGTGGAAAAGAAGACTTGGTTTAATTTTTTCTTACCTTTGGACCTATGCTCTATCTACTTGGTCTGTAACTTGACTCACTGTAGAGGAGAACGGCCGGATATTCGCCATTATTTCTTTTTTTTTATCTGTGGACATTTCACACAGCGCCAGATAGCTTATACACTGGATTAACACATAGGCTACATTTTATCTCGGAAAAGTGAAATGTTCCCGTGGGATGAGTGATAATATAGCATTCTAATGGTGAAATAATTTTTAAAATCAGTCCAGTACTTTTCGAGCCAATTCGTTACAAACATACTTACATACAAACCTTTCCTCTTTTAGTATAGATATAGATAAACGGGGTGATTTGCATCGCGTTCTCATTAGATATAACCAGTACTTAGAGAATCGAAGAACCAGTATAATCCGAAATTATCACAGACACAAAACTGCGCGTTTCCATTTAACTGCGCGTCAGTCTGTGGCATCGTAACTCCCAAACGTATGAACCAATTTTTTCTAAAGTAACTTGATTAAATAAAATAATATAATAATAATATGTGTGGACATCTCACACAACGCCATCTAGCCCCAAACTAAGCAAAGCTTGTACTATGGGAACCAGATAACTGATACAATACTTAGATACTTTTTGTTTGTAAATACATACATAGAATACAATATAACACCCAGACACAGGACAAACATCGATGTTCATCACACAAATGTTTGTCCTGTGTGGGAATCGAACCCACAACCTGCAGTTCAGAAGGCAGGGATACTAGCATCTGAGCTAACGGGCCAGTCATTTCTATATTTAGCATTTGTAGCGAAAAAACTAAACTAAAAAATAATCTTTGTATTATTATCATCTTTGTATTATTATTATCATGAATTTATATAACAACGCATTCCATGACACGAGTGAAGTAGCTAAAGACGTAGTGGGATGCCGTTATTTAAGTATCTACTTGGTAAATGTTTAAGCTGCCGCAAATTCTTCCGGAGAAGGCATAAAAGCTCGTACCCTTGCGCATCTATCCTGGTTTATCAGTAAACTCTTCCTCTTGCACGCTATATCTTTCTCTAACTCTCCTCTGTACTTCATTAAGTCAGATCTAACAGCTTCAGCCTGTCGAATCTTATCCTTAAACGAGTCTGCTGTCTCTTTTATAAACTTCGCTTCTCCCATGAGATCGTATTGCGCTTCATCCCGGCAGTTCTCAACGTTTGGTCTGCCATAATTTCTCGCTTGCAATCGAGTCATAACCAACTTGTTCCTCTCGTCAATTTTTCTTAACGAATCCTTCAGATAGTCTATCAAGTTCTCGACGTCTGTGGTCGTTTTTAAGTTGTCTTTCAACGTTTCTTCTAGTTTGTCGCACATTTCTTGTGTAGCAATTACAGACTCAGCCATTGCCATGTTAGTTCTTTCCGCTTGCAACTTCATATCCTCGCTTCCTTTAATGATTATGGTCATTAAATCTCCACGTAAGTCTGCCGATTTCTGTCGCACTTCGTCGCAATTTTTAATGCTTTCTGTACAGAAATGTTGCCAGTATTCTAGCGTAGTGGCATTTTCAGGCCATCTTGCTACGCCTGGATGCCAAAGGATCAGGTTAGATTCGTTATTTAAGCTTAAATTGTTTTTGTCTAACTTCAACGTGACCATTTTATCACTCCAATCCATTTCGATGCTGGCTTTAGCAGCTCTGTTCATCAACATTTGCTCTTCTACTTTGGCTAAAGTATTTAGAAAGACTCTTCTGATTTCACCAACTATTGCAACTTCTTTGATCAGCTCTTGCTCGGCATCATCTCTTACCAGATCCGGTTCAAATCTATTAGTACGTAGTTCTAAGCATTCTTTGGAAATAGCTTCAGGCAGCATAAGAATTTTACAGGCACCTTTTAATTTTGTTCTGTTCTCATCCAGCATTATGATTTCATCACTAATCTCATTTACAGCCTTTTCTACTTTCTTTTTCCAATAAGATAAATCTTTGACTCTTTTAAGCAACATTTTGTTAGAATGATCTAATTTTTCATCCATATCACTGAACGCATTTGCTATCTCCTTTTTACATTGACTATCCAAAGATTTAGCTTTGTCTGTCGCTCTTGGGGTTAAGATATATTGATTGTTCTTTCTCCATTCTCCAGTGCTGTACCTAGTGATGGAGTATTTGTCAACGACCGGTCTTACTCCAGTAGTACCAGCTATCGGGGTCCAGTCTAGATGACCTGCAGCCCAGGGTCCTATGGGCCCCATGCCTAAGATATCACCACTAGTGCTGTCTGTGGGTTGAGGCAGATATAGAGGAGGCGCGTCTGGTGGATATACTCTCTTCTCTCTTGGGTAGATGGAGCCAGGCACATATGGTGACTTAAACGGATTATCCGAAACTTTTTTCATTCCAGCTTGAAGATAAGTCGGCTGTTCTTTGTTTTGCTGATGCCCCGGACATATGTTTGGACAATTCATCTCGCTCGGGTTAAAGGTAGCCATTATTACAAGTAATTTTTAATACGATTCTTTAAATTACGGTGTAAAATAAAATAAATCTTTAAAATTAGATGCCAATAGGCTAAAAATCTGACCTAAAAAATGCAAATATCTATCTGACAATGACATGAGGATGTCATGTCATTTTATGTTGGGTTTTTTTCATAAAAGTCTCCATTTGTAAAGGTTTAAAGATGTAAACCAAGGAGGTTAGAAAAATATCCTTAGTAGGTATAGGTCCCAACCTAAGTCATATGTTTGGGTTGCAATATAAGTATAGATGATGTAAGGTACAGGTAAGATAGACGGTTTAACCACAATAGATTTAAACAAGCCTTAAACTAGTGTTAGACTGCTGTTTTGTAGTGTTAAACACAAGTTTGACATCTGTCTATACCATGTTTATGTACTTGTGGTAAAAGTGTCTAAATAATTTATGAAATATGTGTGAGCACAACGGGTTCTGCTAAACTTTTTCAGCTTTATTAATAAACACGAACTAGCTTTAGACTAGTTACATCTGTTTTGTCTCTTTAGATCCAGCTAAATATTCCAGTAGCAAAAAAGGACAAAAGCTGAAGTAACTAATCCGAAACTAATACCCGTTTATTAATAAGGCTGTTTGCGTCCAAGTCACTAGACAAGTACGTGGCTATAAAAGCATTTCCATTTTTGATTTCTGCAGTTGTAATGATGAAGCTATGTTTAACATTTACCAGTGCCACTAGAAATATGATTAGAATAGGCATGATGACTTTATCAAACAAGAATCTTTGCAACGTACTTATGTATTGATTATAGACAGTCGATTCTAAACATTTATTACATAGTAAGTATGTCCGTCATGGGTTTAGAATCGGCCATCCAATTGCTGCCCACATTAAGATGCTAAAAATACGAGTGTGCTTTTGACCACACGCCTGAAGTAAAATTTCTTTAGTTTAGCTCCATCTATCGGTCGGTATAAGTTTGTTTTTGCTTTGTTTAATGTTAATATCGCCATCTTGACAGTTGTAAATTGTCATTTTACCGAACATAACCATAAGACAAACCAACATCTTTCAACTTCCGTTCGCCTCGCCAGCTTACTCCCAAAGTCAAGCGTGCGTAAAGAAGTTTTACTTCAAAACCATTAAGGCATTCTATAAGCAGGCTATAATTTAGCAGATTATGCCTAACGGGAAGATTTTATCAGAATCTGAACCGGCTACCATGGGATGGGAGACCATCATTGTTAACAAAGTTCACACGCGTCTGTACTCCGTGGGAGTAAACGTCCTATTGTTTTTGCAAATTAGATCTGTGACTTATAAATTCCTAGTATTATGTTAAACTACCGTCACTGATTATAGGGCATAGACAGTTCTTATGCTCTTGGTTTTCACATTAATCCTACATCTGTAACTTGGTCGAAACGTCAAGGTTACTCAAAATAGGTTTTGATAATTTTCTGTGCGCGTATAGACCCGTTTCAACTTTATAATATTAATCCTCATCAAATAGTTTATTGTTTCGGGAAACTTAGGTCCGTACTACAGTATTACGTATTTCATAAAGTGATAAATTAGTGAATGAAATCTCTGCTTGTGCACCGATCGATGACTGAGCATTGGTCTGTAATACGGACGTAAGTATCCCGAAACAATAAACTTGTTCATGTTGAGGATTAATATTACAAAGTTGTAACGGATCTATTCAAGCACCGAAAATAATCACAAGTTACACCAAGTTGAGCATGTAATACGAACCTTAGTGTTAGAATATATGTAGTTACTAAATACAAAACTAATTATCTATTGCATTATTTTTTTGACGTAAAACTTCTTTACAGGCTTGACTTGGGGAGTAAACTGGTGAATGCGTGACGATGCAAACGGAAGTTGAAAGTTGTTGGTTAACGTAGATTTCTACTGTCAACAAAACAATGTTAAAAATTACTTAAAATTTGTATTATTATGTTGGTACACAACACCCAGACACAGCACAAGTATTTGCGCTTTTTTCTGTGCTCAAATCCTTGACCTGCTGCGGGAATCGAACCCGCCGGATCTGGGTTATGAGCCGACCTGCTCAACTACCACACCACAAGACATTTAAAGTACTATTTTAAAATAATGAAATAAACCCTAAATCATTACTACTAACTGTATAGGGAAGGTATCTAATAGAAACTGAAAAGTATTTGCTAATTAAGACGTTCGACTCATAGCGTACTTTTCTCTTCCATATAGCATCATTTACACTATGTCCATGTACATTTACAAAATGTCATAGCACCATATTGTGCAATAAACACTTAGCCGTGACGATCGAAACAAAGTTAACAGTGAAAGGTGGCGGTTTCTGCTTAAGTAGAGATCATACAGCTTATGTAAGGAAGAAATCTGTTCAATCTTCCACAATAACGGACGTATCTTGAACTGCAGACAGACGCAGGTGTACGCGTAGCGTAACATCAGTGTTGCCAATTCGAATTTTTAGCCAGCCGTATACGTGGTAGAAAACCAGCTCTCACTGCTAAAAAAACAAACATTTTTCAACGTTAGGCAAATGTGGCTGTTTTAAAGTCTTCTTATTTATATGGAAAATTAATGGTTTTTTTTTTAAATTAATTAATAAGACGATGATACTTTAAAAGCGTATTACTCCGTGATTAATTTACCGATTTTATTTACTATTTTCAATTATTACATTCATTTTTAAGCTACAATATGAAAATAATATTTACTTGTTCATTTTTTAGTAGTCATATAGCCTATTAGTTAACATAATTGATCAATTCATATATTGCATCATTATTTTGATACTACTTTGTCTTTGAAGGCAAGAATTGATTGGATCCGCCTTCGACATTGACTGCTTTAGATTTTTTATGCCATTGTCCACGATCCGGTGACTATTACGAATTGGTAGCGGATATCAACATCCCGTTTTTTGTACACAGCTCTATAGCAATCTAAATATATATAACTCAAAGGTGACTGACTGACTGACATAGTGATCTGTCAACGCTCAGCCCAAACCACTGGACGGATCGGGCTGAATTTTGGCATGCAGGTAGATGTTATGACGTAGGCATCCGCTAAGAAAGGATTTTTCGAAATTCCACCCTTAAGAGGGTGAAATGGGTGGTTGAATTATTTTCCCATAGGTCACGCCGCGGGCGAAGCTGCGGGCAGATATCGTGTAAAATAATTTAATACGTGGTCGGTGTTTATTCTTAAAGACCAGTTTCATCTCGCGCCGTCATTGGAGATAAGATCCTTACAACATCAAAGGCTACTAAACGCACCGTGTTTCCTATTTCCATTCACTTTATCATCATATCTTCCCTCTTTATCTTCTCTCACAGATCCAGCTTTGGTCTCGGACTCAGATCATATACCTAATAAGTAGTATCTCAGTACTCAGTCTGCATATAGCAAATTTAAGTAATTTTAGTTTAAAAATTATCGTGAGTATGACACATTTTGTAGGATAAATAACGGCTAAAACTCACGTCAATTAAAAGTCGAAATTTCGTTACGCTCGCGTAAACCGCCGCGGCTTGCGTTAGTAACTGGCCCCCAGAAGAAGAACATCGAATATGTCCGAAACCTGTCGGACTAATTTCGACTTTTAATTGACGTGAGTTTTAGCCGTTATTTATCTTAGATAATTTAAGTAAGTTTAGTAAATTGATAAGTTTAAAAGTTATATCATAGTGCGCAAGCACTACTGTGTTCAGGTTTGAGGGACTCTGTAGCTAGTGAAATTACTGGGCAAATGAGATTATGACCTGATCTCACAGTCTATTTAGTACTTTATTACTAGATATAATACTTATAATTATTTGACTGTAATAAATTACTAGATTGTGCTGATAATATCTCAGAATGAGTGCACAGTGCAGTGTCACGTAAGAGGGACACTGCAAGTTATATGGGCAGCCGCGTCGCTTAACAACGGGCGAACGACTAGCTCGTCATGTCATCCTTAACATATAAACAGTAGCAAAGTTAGACCTAAAAGTTAAACAGTTTAAACTATTTATCATCTATCAAGCTACGTAAAATAAGAACAGTTCTTCAAAATATTTTTTTAAATTTTAATTAAAAACGGAATCACCCACTATCTCGTCTCTACCCTCTCTATTTAAGCCACGGTGTTATAGCTTACTGCTTTGTTTGACAAACAGCTCTCAATCCCCAAGTTAGTGACCAGCCAATTCCGAAGCTGATGGATAATGAGTCCGTACCAAGCCGCATCTATCTCTGTCTATACTCAATGTCTTTCTTTTCGACGCAATAGCTTTTTCTAGTTCAATTCTCTTGTTCATGAGATCGCTTCTTATCCTCTCCGCGTTCTTTAGTTGTCCAAGCAACGATGTTACAGTCTCGTGTATCTTTTTCACTTCTTCAATGAGTCCTAAGTGAGGTTGATCCCGAACACTCTCACCGTGAGGTCTCCAGTTGTTTCTATTGTCGAGTCTCGTCTGTGCCAGTTTCATAGCTGTATCCATTTTCATAATAGCGCCTTTAAGGTTATCGATAAGAGTTTCCATGTCAGCCAACCTTTGAAGATTATCAAGTAAAGATGACTTGAGCTTAGTGCAAAGTTCGGTAGTAATAGCAACCGTTTCAGCTAAAGCCATGTCGGTTCTATCAGCTTGGTTGCGAAGTTTCCTTCCTCCATTGACGAGGATAGCGTTCAAGCTTCCACGTAAATCAGCTGACTTTTGTCTAGCTGCTTCGCAATTTTGAACGTTTTCTCTACAGAAAAACTCCCAGTACTCCAAAGGCGCAGAATATTCTCCAAATTTGGTGGACCCTGGTCTGAACATGATAGTGTTTGACTTAGTGTTTAGACTTAGGTTGATAGCTTCAGTATTGTAAGCCATACTTTTGTCGCACCAATCGTATTCAATCTTATGTTTCGCTGCTTTGTTGATTGCCATTTGAGCTTCAATGTTGTCTAGGGTGGTCTTCAAAGTGGCTCGTACTTCACCTACTAGATTCATCTCTTTGATCAATTCTTGCTCGGCCAAATCTGCAACTAAATCGGGTTCGAATCTGTTAGATCTTAAATCTAAACATTCTTTCGAAATCGATTCAGGCAGCATTAATGTTCTTGAAGCTCCTTTCAGACGTTGTCTTTCAATTTCGAGTAACTCAACTTCTTCAGTTATTTCTCTACAAGCTTTTTCAACTTCGACTTTCCATCTAAAAATATCTCTTGCTTTCTGTTTAAGTCTTTTGTTGTTTTCCGACTGCTGTTTATCGATATTGCCAAAAGCTTGCATCATTGCAGTCTTAGCGTTGTAGTCAATTATGTTAGATTCGTTCATTGTTTTTGGATCCAAGCAATAGTTATTGTGTTCTCTCCATTCGCTTAGCGAATATCTACTGATAGAGTATTTGTTGACTGCGGGTCTCGTGCCAGTCATTTTCCCTAGTGGTGTCCAATCTACGTGACCATCTCGTGCTGGCTTTAAGCTGGGAAGATAATCTTCACCTGTTTGGAATTCCTTGTTTTCTTGGACCTCTACAGGCGCTGCTTGGGATGGTTGCTCTTGCGATAACGCAGTATCAGGATTAACATTGGCAACCTCAGCTGATTTCACTTCTTCTTGAGATTTTTCAGGAGATTTATCTACCTTTTTAAATGCTCCAATGTCGTTGCACACCTTGGGACATTTCTCAGGTTCGGGAAATGATGATGCCATTTCTAAGAAAATGCGATTTATGAATGTAAATGTAAGCAAATTAAATAAAAATTACTGTTTAAAAAATAATTACAAACAGAGAAGTTCTCAAAATTTTGACTTTGACATATTAATATAACCTTTTTAAGTATTTTTAAATGATATAGACCTCTTTGAATGTTAAAATTTTTGAAGAGTGTTTGATACGCTAGTCAAGGGTTTAGGCACAGACCAAGTAGAGGATGGGTTTAGAGGAAAGAAGAAAGAAAACCTGTCAAACAGAATACATTTTTGATCTCAGGTAATAATGCGGTTCAAAATTCCTTCCACAGACCAAGTAGAGGATACTAATTCCTTCGTTTGTGTGTCTTTTGGGCAGTGCAAGTCACGTCTCGACGTGTAGTGCCTGTGATGATCATCGAGTTGGTGGGGTACCCATTTGTTAGCTTTTTTACCTCGCCTATTTGACACAACTGGACCAATATTGTTTTGATGCTAACGTCGAAAGCTGCTGCTAATTTGGTCGTAGACTGAGTATCATCTTCTACAATCGCCTTTAATTCGTCATTGTATATTTTGATTTGAAATGTCCAGTACTGCAGAACGGTAATTTCATAGATAAACCTATTATTCGTATATGGACTACTAAAGAAGACTAAGTAGGTACCTACCTACTTCAAATATAGGTATACCAAGTAATAACAAATGACATAGGTAGGTGCTATGTGTAGTCTAGGTACGTAGACACTGGACATAGGCATCTGTCTCTAGCTATAACGTTTTACTAACTTTTCCTTAACCAGTTGTCTAACCAAACCACTTTCTAGACGCTTTTACTAAGATTAGTTCCATTTTCCCGTCCCGTGAGCGAGTAGTGAACACTTGTACATTATGCTTAGGAAATTGATAATTTATCAAGTTAATGATATTTCACGCAGATATGTTTCAAGTTACAGTCCAAGTCATCAGGTTAAGTCAAAGTCTAGTCAAAGTCATACTCCTAGAAAAGTGGTGGCAACTTTACTAGAAGCTTCTATACGCGATCTTTTTCGTTTTCCCGCCAAAAAACCAAGAACGGAGTTTTGGCGGGAAAACTAGAAAGATCGCTTCACCGCATTGTATCATTTTCCTAAACTTGCGTTATTTTCAGTGTTAGTGCATAAAAATCATGGCATTTCATTAGTTAAGAGCTGGACTACAGGCATGAGTGTGGGAAAGTGGTATAATGATAGTGAAACGTTTTTTTCGTGTGGTTTCAAAAACTCCATAGAAGCTTCTGGTAAAGTGGTCACCGCTTTACTGGGAGTATGACTTGACTAGACTATGACTTGACTTGATGACTTGGTCTGTGACTTGACTTGACATATATATATTACTTAACTCGAGAAATTATCAATTACTTGACTACACGAAGGTGTGGAGCCATACAAAAAAAACCGTTCGTCATCTTTACGCCACACCATCGCCGTCGGCGAGTTGGTGGTTCCAAAGAGAATTTATATATAAGTACCTAGTAACAAAATATGTTAAGACCCTGGTTCAAATCCGACTACTCAATTAATTTTCTTTTCTAGTTTGCGATTATGTGCGGGAATACCTAGCTTCGTGATTATTAAATAATCTTTGGTGCTAGTTTGATTTAGATTAATAATTTACGACCAACAAACCAACAACGTCTTAAGCCGTACCACAGAATATATAGTAGTACTATGTAGTCGTACGTCGTACGTAATCTATAGTAAATTGATTTCGTCATAGAATAAGGGAAGAATTCGCGCCTAGTTTTTTTTTTGGTATAGCTCCACACTTTTGTATAATTAGCCAGTGTCAAGTAATTGATTTTTGATTTCGCGAGGTAATTAATATATGTGTATATGTCAAGTAAAGTAATAGTCTAGTCTAGTCAAGTCATACCCCTAGTAAAGTGGTGGCAATTTTACCGGAAGCTTCTATGGAGTTTTGGAAACAACACAAAAGAAACGTTTCACCATCATTATACCACTTTCCCACACTAATGCATGTAATCCAGCACTTAACGAATAAAATGCCACCAATTTTACGCACTAACACTGAATATAACACAAGGATTGGAAAATAATACAATGCGGTGACGCTATCATTTTCGTTTTCCCGCCAAAAACCGCGCCTAGGTTTATAAAAAAAAAATATGTTCAAAATTGTTTAAGCTGTAGGGTACAACAGCCTAAAACCGGACCATGCATTCTATTTCTTGTTTTTTTTTGTTATAATAAATAATTCATGTGTTATTGATAAATAATCATATACTACCACACGTCATAACCACAACGCGATATAGATAAAATAGCATTTTGACCGAACCATAACTTATGATCATAATAATATTCAGTATGCTCAATGCAAGTGTAGTGAAAGTTGTTCATAGTCTAAAAATTTGTACGTAAACGCATTCAATTTGTATGAATGGGTGTTATTGTGCCATTTCACAGAAAATAATTGCTGGCGAGTTATCTCAGTCGAGCCTTTTCTATTTTTACTTGTCTCCTACAAAATAGCCGCCAATGGAATGCCAACTGTCTTTTGAGGTAGACAATATACCTACTTGAATAAAGTAAAATAACTAATAATTGACAGCCTCTGTGGTGTAGTGGTTGAGCAGGTCTACTCATAACCCGGAGGCTGCGGGTTCGATTCCCGCGGCAGGACAAATATATGTGCACAAAAAAAAAGCCCAAATAATTGTTCTGAGTCTGGGTGTTGTGGGACCATGATCCTCGTAGTTCCTGGGTCCCTGGACACGGAATCCTATTTAGGGTCCAAGATCTATGTATGTGATCGTTGAGCATTATTATCAATAATAATAAGTTTCATTTTATTACAGATAATTCAATCCAATTTGTTAGTAACAATAAGACTTACAGCTATATTAGTAGAATCATCATTATTATTATTATTATTACTATATATATACTATAAATGTCAATCACATCACAAATTATCAATTAAATCATAACATATCTATATTAAAATTAAAATTCTTTATAATAAATTATTTGTAATTTCGATGCGTCGGGAACAAAAGCATCCCCGTCCAATGCTTTAGTATGGGACCATCTACCCTCTCAAATTTAGATTGAGATTCCCGTTAATTAAAATATGTTAAATGTTAACTGGGTAGGGTTAAGTATACACTTATTTTCCATATTAATAAGCTAGTGTACATGGTTAGCTAAAATTGTCTGCTCTTTACAAAGTACCGTATCACATCATTAGCCGGAAGACGCCGACAGCTGAACACAGGTTTCCCCCATAAAACGCCACTTTGGACGCTTATCATAGGAGGGGCTTTCCATAATCACCACGCTTGGTGGGTGGCTTAGTAATAGTAGAGGGATTTAATTTAGGGATATGGAGTATATTCCTTTAGCCGGGTCTTTCTGAAAAGTTCGTCTACCACCGCTTTGCCAGTTATTCTGCGGCGGATATTATTCTGTGTTCCGCTTTGAAGGGCATTGTAGCTAGTGAAATTACGGGGCAATTGAGACTTTATGATCTGATCTCAAAGTCGAGTAATCTTATTACCAGACTGTGCTGACGTCTCAGGATGATGTGCGCAGTGCAGTGACACGCTAAACTTTATATTTTAACGTTCCGTCCGAGTGACACTGTATGGGTGGTCGTGTCGCTTAAAATCAGGTGAACGACTAGATCGTCACATCATTCATTATCATTTAAAAAAACTCACGGGAAGAGATGGGTGATCCTATTTTCACACAGCCGCGCAGCACAAGTAGCGTATAAAACATCAATTCGTTGTAATTTTATAACAACTTTTACTTTATTATTACGACGCTTTTTAATCAGTGATCAAAATTGGCTTTACGTGCGTGAAATACGTAGGTAGTTCAATCATCATTGTCTTTTGGCACGGTTAAGTTGCCTTTTCTAGCTTTTGCTTTTTCATTTGCAAATTAAATTATGATGTAGTTATGTAGGGTATTCACTTCACACACGTATACAGTTTTACGCCTCGAAAATAATTTCGATGTCTGTTCAGATAAAGTACTAGAACGTTATAGGAGCCTATATCTATGTACTAAAGTTAATATTTATTTTTAGTAATTGATCCTCTGATGGTGACAGATGTGCGTTTTCAATAATATATAGGTTTTTTTTTGGCGGGAAAACGGAAAAGATCGTGTCAACGCATTGTATTATTTTCCGAAACTTGTGTTATTTTCAGTGTTAGTGCATAAAATTGGTGGCATTTTATTCGTTAAGTGCTGGGTTACAGGCATGAGTGTGGGAAAGCGGTATAATGATGGTGAAACGTATCTTTTCGTGTTGTTTCCAAAACTCCATAAAAGCTTCTGGTAAAGTGGCCACCACTTTACTTGGAGTATGACTTGACTAGACTAGACTATGACTTGACTTGATGACTTGGACTGTGACTTGACTTGACATATACATATATATTACTTAACTCGAAAAATTATCAATTACTTGACACTGTCTAAATACACAAAAGTGTGGAGTCATAACAAAACAAAAAAAAATATATACCTATTACTTACTAGGTTTTTGTCAAAAATGGACCTATTGAAGTGGTTTTGGTAGAACCTAGTACTTAAACGACTTATTGTAAGCCTAAAGTTGAAAATGTATTAAGTTATAGGTAGCACATAAAAGTATGACTAAACAGAAGAATTCAAAGGTTAGTTATATTCTTACCAGTTTTAACATAAGCTATTATTTATTCTGTGACGTCTTAGAGAATTTACACGTGTGACGTAGGCATCATAATTATTGTATATAGTACTTTTGTGTAAACAGCTTGTTAGTCTAAAGGTATCTACAGTCAGTCCATTGTACTGATATCCTCACCAACTTTCTACATTTAGCAAAAATTCCTTTTGTGTTCAAATTAACACGTAAATCACAGCTCACTTGAAAACTGGTCGGCGTTGCCATGATTCTTCAACCGTGTTACCTTGTCGTAAAGTTTAAATTCTAATCTTGCTTTTCTTGTGGCTGCAATTTTTTACCGGTCACGTAGCGGTAGTGAACTTACGAGTGATGATGAGGTCAGAACATGCCAACCCAGCTAGTTTGAATAACCGCTTATAATGCTGTTATGCATCTTGCAAAATAGGCATAGTTTTAAGGGACGCAAGGTTTAGAACCACTATGATGCCTTAGAGAAATCAGCTATTACTTTCGTCCAAGGATATTGAAAATTATCATAAAAATAATAATATTACATCATGATACGACATCATCATTATTATATATATTGATTATATATTATATATTGATTACGACATCACCATTCCGCATGACAAAAACCTCGTCAAAGCTGAGGACAAAGTCAGCAAATGTGGAATGTTGATTCGATGAGCTTTGTCCCGATAGTCATTTCCGCGAATGGCCTCATAGCGAAGAGCCTCGGCCAAAATGTCGAAAGGCACTCGCTATACGGCTGGATAGAGTCAGATTTACAAGGCAAGTACTCTTTGACACGGCACGTATTGTCAGGAGTCCGCCTGCTTCCATTCGTCACTGTCACATTTTCTTTTTTGTTTTTTTATCTTTTTTCTCTTCCTTCCCTTTGAGAGTTAGAGCACAAAATTACCCGTGCAAAGCCAGAGTGTTCTAGCTACTAAAATAAAAACTCAATTTCAATTCACTGCTATCACCGGCTGAGCTTCATTTTTATTCGAAATTCTTGTTGCATGACCGAGCGGTTTTACCGGTTATTGGCTATTACTGAATTACTCATCGGTCTAAAAGAAAATCTGTATGTCAGCATATGCAGTCGTGTTAATTATGATGACATTGCATTTCACGTCAGCTATTCTGATTACTATGCTCATTACTATAAGCTGAAATGATTGGCGCAGGCTTTGTCCTAAAACATTATGAAAAGCGTCTTGTTTAGTCTTAATTCTTTTTTAATGGTTTGGTTGTGTAACGTGTCGTTAGGTACTTTTTAATAATCATTATTTATACCTATTGCATTGTACTTCTTCTTGACTGTGAAGAATCATGGACCATGATTCCATTTTTTTATATTATATTACAATCATTTAATAAAATGTTTATTTATTTAAAACTCTTACTAAACAAAATTTAATAAGCTAACCATTTTTAGTAAGTCTATTGAAAATAGAGACCTATTTTGCTTAAGTTTTTAATAAATTATAAAGCAGACATGACCCATATTATTTTATTTTGAGTTTATAAAACGTATTCACTCCATCTGCATTCATGCCTGCAAATGCTATTATTACCAGTAACAGCCAAGGTTTGCCACTTCCGTAATCGGATTACGAATTACGAGAATGAAAGAATGTCTTGGATCGTAATCTTTAGTAATGCAATTTACGTAGTAGGTATCCAATTTCTAAGAATATATGATTCCTTCGTTAGCATTTCGTTGCTTTGTTCTTTATCCATTCTTCTCACCATATTATTTACGTAAGCCTTGCCATTTAAAGATCCTTTTAAAGTGCCTTTCATTTTCGCCTTGGGGCAGGTAGACGATAGACTATAATATTATGTGCAGAGGAAGGTATTGCAAGTCCATACACCTGCCACTCCGTACCGGATGCGACATGTACAAGCTAAAATGCTTCCTCGTAGAACCGACAAACACACCTGTCCGTATATTTTGTGCATCAGACAGATACGCTTGGTTAGTTCTACAGGCTTGTTTTACGACTACGCGGTGCAAGGTCAGTCTGATCGGTTGCCTTGCCTATATGCATAAAACTTTCACTGAAAACAAGTTTAGTAAATGTCAGACCGTTATGTTCGTTATCTTTTGGGGTCCCGATCAAATAATTCCCAAAACAATCTAGGTACAAGGTAAGGTATAGGGTTTTAGATGATTTATAACCTATATGAGAAAAACTCTTTAGCATATTTTGTTAGTTCTTTGTGTAACGTTATAAGTGATGACAAAAAAGATCATTGCATTGGCATTAGTAATTAGAACAAAGCTCCATGCTCAGAAACTTACCAGATAAAAGTTGGAGCCACCCACAAATGTGAAACACGGTTGTCGACTGACAAAAGAAGAACAATAACATTGCACATATTGTAAACAACGCCAGGGTAACCGCTGCACCCACTAGCACAGTCGCGATCTTGAACACTAGCCCATTTATAGATAAGAAGTCGTCCAGTCTCCCCTTACAGTCTTCAATGGTTTCATCAGTCCTACACACTTGCCACAAACCGAACTTCCTCGGATACTCAGTTTCAAAGTCACCAATCCATTCTGGAGTCACAAAAGCTACAATGCTGATAATCGCATAGCAGATCGTGAATATAGCCCAAAGCACTCCGATAGCTTTCGAATTACGGACGTAGTTGGTCGCGTATAAATGCGACGAATCCACGTACTCGATTTTTGAACCCATGGTATCCGGTTGTTTACAAAACCTTTTAAAAACGGGTCATTTACTTATTGGTTACACATTTTTTTTGGATTGATGCTGTTAACACTAAGTTGTTTGTTTATTACGGAATGTATTCATGTCGCGAAGAAAAAGTAATATCGCAACGTACTCGAGGACACGGGAAACACGACACGGAACGAACGAAATGCGAGCCACACAACCTCCAGCCGCGCGCCATTCGGTTAAGTGACTTGGCGGGGTGGGGATAATACCTACCAGTAATGAAGCTGCAAGTGACCTATTGCCTTTGCTGACTGTTTTACTTGTTTTTCATTAAAACTTCGTTTGCGTCGCACTTAGATAAAAGTGTGTAGTGTGCAATCTGTCATTTTTTACTAATAATATCAGATACCTATACAATATTTAATATTATGTATTAATAATTATTGTATAAGCAGATTATATAGCTATTCGCATTCAATATAATTTTAAATAATAGGTACAATATGATTCAGGCAATACATTAATAAAATTGTAGGTAGGTACTGTAATTTTTTTATAAAATAAATTAGTAGGTACTTTTCTTATTTGCGTTGTCATACAGCTAAACAATGAAAGGGTTGGAATATTCCTTGTATACCCTATGCCTCTCCTATAAGCAAAAAAAGAGTACCTACTTATGCTGTAGATATATACCTATTATTAGATATCTGTTTATAGAGATATAATAACAAAATATAATGAAAAATTAACCAATCTACATATTATGTTAGTACATAAATACAATAATTTTTATTTTCAACTTCAACTCTTTTTTTTATAGTTTTGGGTCCACACTTTTGTGTATTTAGCCCGTGTCAAGTAATTGATAATTTATCAAGTTATCGATATTTCACGAAAATATGTGTCAAGTCACAGTCGAAGTCATCAAGTCAAGTCATAGTCAAGTCAGTCTAGTCAGTCATACTCCTAGTAAAGTGGTAGCAACTTTACTTGAAGCTTCTATGGAGTTTTGGAAACAACACGAAAAGAAACGTTTTACCATCATTATACCATTTTCCCACACTCACGCCTGTAATCCAGCACTTAACGAATAAAATGCCACCAATTTTATTCACTAACACTGAAAATAAGTTATGGAAAATAATACAATGCGGTGATGTGATCTTTTTCGTTTTCCCGCCAAAAAACCGTTAATTTATTTTTTATGAACGTATTATGACATTACAAAATAACTGCGTATTATGACACGTCAAGGTTACTTATGCTGAACCACAGAATAAAAAATTGCTGAACTGAATGTCGGATTGGAACAGAATGTCATATTCAAAGTGGAATGTCGTCTTTGAGAAACGTCAATGTCAAACAGTTTAACGTCAAATTAATACTCAGGTCCGTATTACAGAACGATGCTCAGTCATCGATTGATGCTCAAGCAGAGATATCATTCATAAAGTGATCAATTAGTGAATGAAATCTCTGCTTGAGCACCGATCGATGACTGAGCATCGTTCTGTAATACGGACCTGAGTGTTAATAATTTTTGATGAGGGAGACCCTGAAAGAATTCGAAAATGGTGGTTGTGAATTTTGAACTTTTTTCCATTACCAGTGTATTTTTGAATTTTTAGGTGTATTAAGGGTGGATTATTATCTGTTAAGTGTTCGTGAACGTGCACTAGTGTTGGCAAATGGTTTCAAGTTTCATAACCATGACTTTTCGTTTTCTCTTCAAGGCTTCCTAGAGCCTTCAGGTGGTTATATGCTCTTTGGCCTTCAGTAAAATATCCACCATTTTACTGTGGCATTTTGACTGACAAAATAAGACTTTGATATGACATAACCGTACAAAATTCCTCACTTGACATTGGCAGAATTATCGCTAAAAAGCGATAGCATGCCATTAAACGAAGAAAAGAAGAATAATTTTTGATTACATGGTAATAGTGAAACAAATCTATTGTTGTAAATATAGTATTTTTTAACTTTTGTTTTGTTTCAGTATTTTATATTTATATTGGAGCTGACATTTACATTAATTACCCACATGTACCAAGTTTGATGTGCTATCATTCTAGGTGACATTGGCAAAGTTGCGGTAACCTTTCCACAAAGGCCATTAACCAAGAGTGAAGAACCAACACAAAACATACAAAACGAATCGTATTTTCATTTTTACAATTTTGTTAACCGTATTTATATTAGTATTTTTATTAGTCTATGGAACTTTTGCTTACATTTTTTTCATCAACTTTACCGTGAAAATTGTCCTGTTTCCTTTCTTGACAAAAGCATCCTTTCTCTTCATTACCATCTTGTTATGACGATTTCTTCGGCACTTGTAAATTCAACTATGTTAGTGCAGTAAAAAACACATAATAGTGCTAGTTGCAATAAAATGTCTACTAAGGACAAGTGGGTTCGCCGGTTTTCAGTCGACGAGACGGCGAAACATAAGAATGGATTCACTATTTACAAGATTACGTCAGTGGTAAATAAATTTCTATTAATTTTATTTAATGCATTTCTACAAAAATAAAAAGATAAATATTGTATCGACTCCAAATAAAGTTTTACTACTGAAACTTAGTTATGCTATTATAGTTTATAATTTGTGACCCAAAAATAATTCAATGCATAATGATTTTACATAAATTGCATCACTTATTTATGTAAAGAGTTCTTAATTAAAATTCTTGGTAAGTATGCTCAGCGAGCTATAACCAAATGAGACAGATTTAAATTTTTTTTGAACAATATTAAAATATGTTACGTATTTTGTCTCCTTATTCTATGCCAGATTATGAGATTATGATTTTAGATGTAAGATTCTATTTTGTATTTAACCATGTACAACTACTATTCTACCTAGCAGTGCTGTATAAATTGTGTCAATGAAATAAAAAGTAATTCTATTATAAAGACAATCTATGCATGTTCTCCTCCTGATAAAGCAATATTAAGCATTACAAAAACTGTAAAAAATATTAAATTTTATTCTTGTCTAATTCAAACTTGTTAGAAAGAAACAAAATATAAAATAATTTTCTTCTACTACACAATGTTTATAAGTGTTTGTGTTTTATATGAATTTGCGTTTGTGTTTTATTAGGTTGTTTTTAGTAGGTGAGGTTTAAATAGGCAACGAGAAAATACCGAGTCCATATTCCATTCTTATGAAGTGTTTATTGATAATGAAAGAGTATCAATTTATCTACTTTCAGTTGTTCCCAATACAGTCTCCAGAAGCTGTCACAACGGTTTCAGTATGGAAACGATATAGTGATGTCCAGAGATTGCACAAGAGCATGAGAGCATTGCACTCAGGACTGCATTTGCGTGGGACATTCCCCACCCTTCCGAGATACAACTACTTCAAGAGGTTTAGTTCAGAGGTGAGGATGATTAATATTTTATTATGGAAACTAACATGGTTTTCATACATTTTGTATTATTTGTACCTCACCTTGAGGAAGGCTGCCAAATGCAGTTGAAACTATAGTTGGATAGTCCGGCCAATTTTAAACGTGAGTAAATCCCGTACAAATAATACAAAATGATTAATTTTTCTATAAAAATAAAAATTATTTACTTGCAGGGTTGGGCGTTGGCAGAATTGTTCAATAAACCTATCGTTTATTTTTAAATCTACTGGTTTCCAGGACCAGTGTCCTTACTAGCATATCTTAGAGCAAATCTAAAGCGAATCAGCCATAAGCCATCTGCTGTTGAGCATAGGCTTCTCCCATTAGAAAGGGTTTGCCATAAGTATAATGATTGACAGTCGGTGATTTATATATTTATTTATGTTGCGATGTTTGTTCTCTGTCTGGGTGTTATGTTGTATTCTATGTATATGTAGACAGAACAGGGTTTCTGCGTAGGTAGCAACCTATATAACTATAGGCCTTCAGCATGTCCACACCGCGCCGTGTCTGGAACAAGAATGATCCGTAGTACACCAAGCGGTCCCTTTTTTATAGCCAGATGGGTATGGAAGCGATGACAAATGCCGGTGTTGCCACTGTAATAAATTTAAATGCTGCCACAGAGTAAATTACGGAACAGCCCGTTGCGCATAGAGTTTATAACTGGACGTTGCCGCCGACATATATATTTACAAAACAAAAATCATCTAATTACTGTATCAGTTATCTGCTAGGCGATCATGTAACTCGATTGCAACCAATAGGTGTTTCTATTGTATGGATATGAATTTGTATGGATTTGACAGTTTGAATACGCAGCATATGTGCATAGTTAGTATGGAAATTTCTCCTGTTGCATTGCAATCAAAGTTTCGTGATCACCCCCCTAGTACCCATAGTACAAGCTTTACTTAGTTTGGGGCTAGATGGCGCTGTGTGACTTGTCCATAAATTATAATCACAGTAGATTATAATACATATAGAGGAAAATGCTGCTGCCCATTCCTTGATTGATCCCTTAGTAGACTCTTACTTATGGACAGAGATGGGGTGTTTCTATTCTTATGCAGGGATCAAAATGGCCAAACTGAATAGTTTCAGACTTATTTTACTGTAGTGAATCACTTCAGCTGGGCGATCATGTAACTCGATTGAAACCAATAGAAACACAAATTTATATGGATTTGACAGTTTGAATATGCAGTTAATGTGGATGGTTTGTATGAAAATTTCTCCTGTTGCATTGCAATCAGTTTTGTGAATACCCCCCAGGTGTACAATCTAAGTGAATTAATAATGATAATAATAACGCCCAATATCCTGGAGCCTAACTAGGGTTCCCTGTGTCTAGGGAACAAAGAACTACGAGGACCATGGTCCCACAACACCCAGGCTCAGGACAATTATTTGCACTTTTTTTTTATTTTCTGCGCACAAATACTTGTCCTGCCGCGGGAATCAAACCCGCAGCCTCCATGAATAATAATAATAATATGTGTGGACATCTCACACAACGCCATCTAGCCCCAAACTAAGCAAAGCTTGTGCTATGGGAACCAGATAACTGATACAATACTTAGATACTTTTTTGTTTGTAAATACATACATAGAATACAATATGACACCCAGGCACAGAACAAACATTCATGTTCATCACACAAATGTTTGTCCTGAGTGGGAATCGAACCCACAACCCACAGTTCAGAAGGCAGGGCTACTACGAACTTAGCTAGCGGACCAGTCACCAATATGTGTGTACATCATTTAGTGGGGCCCGGTTTCATACAATTTTAAGGATGAACGTGGAATAACTTTTAGTTACAAATTACGTAGGATTGTAGACTTAGCTGAATATCAGTTGAACAAATATGATTCAAAGGTGAACCAAAGTAAAAGCAGAAAAGGGTTTACACACATGTTGGTGAAATGCTATGAAATCTAAATAATGAAATGCAAACAGGCATTTTTTTTACGTTTAAAATGAAAATAAAAAATTAAATAATAATAAAATGCTTAAAGTTGGGCTTATGCAATGTTGTATACTTTCATACAAGTATTATTACTGTGTAACTCAGTTGACGATCTGTATCATATTCTAATGGAATGTGTTCGGAACAAAGACTGAAAAGACTGAAAAGGAAAGAAGAAGAAAGAAGAAGAAGTATATTAGTTTAAGTATTAGTATTAGTTGGCGAAATGGAGATAAAGCCCTTTATTCTTTATTAAAAAAAAATATTACTACTGTATCACCAATTGAAAATGTATTGAACTATGTTAATAAAATGTAGGCTGCTGAACATTGACGTCTCCCAATCAATTGATAGTTAAAGTGTTAATTAATGGTGATGATAATTGAAGGGGTGAGAACAAAAACGGTTTAACTGATTTTTTTCTCAAAATGACTTATTGGTATCGTTGGATTCAGCTTGAAATTACCTACAATAATACATTCTCAAAATATCGAAATGAGGCTTAAATCTCGAGATTGTCAGTATAAATACGATTTATCTGACACAGGAATACAGCTCGCTTAGAATAAAAACATTATTATATTTATTATATTATATTACATTTTTACAGTAATTGTACGAATTAGTACTATATTTTGTATTTTAAAATAGAATTTATACATTTTCAAGCAACTGAAACTCACATAAACCTTTTCTATTACCTTATAAGCACTGTACATTAAAATGAAGCCGTTGAGTTTAAAGTCAATTTTCTCGAAACTGTCAATTTGACAGTTAAACCCTTTTTATTCTCAACCCGTCAATTGATCATAAGTAACTTTTTTTAAGGTGATAGAGGAGAGAGCAAAGACTTTAAAAGGCTTATTGGAATTTGTGGCGGAACACCAACTCCTGTTTACAAGCACCGATTTTGTTAACTTTTTACAGGTAAGATTATTGTTGTATTATCATAGCACATCCCGTCCAATGACGCTGTAAAGGTCGGTAGAGACCAACAGTATTAGCACATTAAATATAATATAATAAATATGAATAATTACATATATATATAGGCAGCAGATCAGGCATGGCGGGCAACCTATAAAAGTATAGGCCTTCAGCACGCGCACCGGGCCGCGTCCGGAGAAAGAATGATCCGTAGTACACCGAGCGCTCCTTTTTTTATAGCCAGACGGGCAGGGGCGCCATGACAGTTTCCGGTGTTGCCACTGTAATAAATTTAATGCCACCACAGGGTAAATTACGGTGCTCGATCGCTGCCCGCTGCGCATAGAGTTTACATTTACAACTGGACGTTGCCGCCGTCATATATTTAATGAGCTGTTGGTTTTCCTATCAATAAATAAATAAAAGAAATTGTATTTTTGCCACATTTATAAAATTTGATGCTCAGTGATAGCTTGTGCGACTTTCAGACCAACGTGCCCAGGTACAAATCCCATTTCGTTCTGCACCAATTACATTTCAAATTATGTAAATAATATTCACTTGGGCCAATGCAACTTGGTCGAAACATCGAGATTAATTAAAATTATGTTTTGATAATTTATAATTTAATTATTTAAATTTTTGTGCATGAATTGACTAATTTTATACTTATAATATTCACTTGCTTTTATAAAGGAAAACATTGTGAGGTAATTAAAAATAATTAGCAAACTGAAGTATAAATGGTAGTTTTGGGAACTAACAAAAAACCGGATATTCCTATATTTGAGGGGTATAGAATCAAAAGCAGCTACTAGCTGCTTTTGATTCTATAAAAAAATGCAACTAACTTGCATTTTTTTTTAATCTGACCTATGAATGCAAAAATATAGGTCTGTCAATTGTGTATGATCTCAACTTATAATTTTGCATCGAAACCAGCTTAAAATAATACAAAAACCAGATTAAAAATCTGCATTGGGGTCAAAGTCAGCTTAGAAACGGCATGCAAACATCAAAGACAGCTTAAATTTTAAATTGAAGGTTGTGGTCGTAGCTGCATTTGATTCTATACCCCTCACTTGTTATAAGAGTATTTAGTACTACTATTTATTCTATGGTTAGAGGTAAAAACAGTAACAAAATAATGTAGGTACCTATTCTTAGTTGTTTTTTAATGTTTCAGACTGGATATCCGGAACCGGAAGTACAGCCGGGCGGTGTTATCAACGCCATCCGGTCATCTCTCCACCTTCCTATTGAGGAGACTCCGCCTTTAGAATACCAGACCGATGATGATGATGCGAGGAGCCCTATCCATTCAGGTATTCATTTATTCTTTAGTTGACCCGCCCCGGCTTTGTAGAGGTCAATTATACACTAATGATTTTTCGCCTTAATGGGTGGGCACCATCCCACTTTGAAATGAAACTTCTTTACACACGCGTGACTTGTGGAGTAAGCTGGTAAATGCGAGGCGAACGGAAGTTGAAGTTGGTTCACGTAGATCTCCATTGTCAACATAACAAAGTTAAAAATTTGTATTTTTATGTTGGTATGTCCGGTAAAATGTTAATTTACAGTTGTCAAGATGGCGACATTAACATTGAACAAAGCAAAAACAAAGTTATACCGGCCGATAGATGGAGGTAAAGAAGTTTTACTTCAGTCGTGTGGTGTAAAGCACACTCGTTTTTTTCTTTTATGTAAACGACTCTACGGCGCCCATTTATTTGACCTTTCTCTGCACGTTTCCCCATGTCGTCTTTTCTATCCTCTTCTCTATTTCTTCCCATTTGCTTTTAGAAACTTTTTTTTTGTTTTGCCTCCACACTTTTGTGTATTTAGCCAGTGTCAAGTAATTGATAATTTTTCATGTTAATTAATATTATATAATGTGTCAAGTCAAGTCACAGTCGAAGTCATCAAGTCAAGTCATAGTCAAGTCAAAGTCTAGTCAAACTCATACTCCTAGTAAAGTGGTGGCAACTTTACTTGAAGTTTCTATGGAGCTTTGGAAACAACACGAAAAGAAACGTTTCACCATCATTATACCATTTTCCCACACTCACGCCTGTAATCCAGCACTTAACGAACAGAATGCCACCAATTTTATGCACTAACACTGAAAATAACACAAGTTTTGGAAAATAATTTAATGCGGTGACGCGATCTTTTTCGTTTTCCCGCCAAAACTCATGGTACAGTTGAGTGTATTATAAAAGCGGCCATACAGTAACTATAATATGCGTATTGTCATGTGCAGAGATCATAAAGTTTTGCGCGTGCTATAGTAATGGTAACTAACAGCCTTATTAATAAACGGGTATTAGTCTCGGACTAGTTACTTCAGCTTTTGTCCTTTTTTTGCTACTGGAATATTTAGCTGGATCGAAAGAGACAAAAGATGGTGTAACTAGTCTAAAGCTAGTTCGTGTTTATTAATAAGGCTGTAAGAGAATAATCTTTTTCCAGCCAGGTCATCAGACGAAAGACCGCCAATCAGCGTAGATGAGACTGACTTCATATCTCAAATACCTATTTACGAAGCAGCTGATGTGGAAATACGGGAACCGCCCAAAATAACAACGAACCTGGATAGATTTGAATCTCTTTCGTCCATTGAAAGCATAGACAGCGACCTCTACGATGAACTGAACAAATTAACCATAAACAAAAGCAAGCCGAGCGTAAAAAAGTCAGTGTTGCCTGATCTAATAATCTTCGATGCGCCATCTACGTCCAGATTCGAAGACTACCACACTATGCCCAATACGGGCAACATTGATTCAGAAACGGTATCCCTCTGTTCAATTTCGAATATAGAATCTGCGTCTATGTGCGAGCTGGGTAGACGCAGCAGTTCGAAATTGTCTTTGTATAGCAAAAACAGTGTGCTCTCTCTTTCTAATTTGGAGTGTAAGACGAAGACGGAAGATAGTTATGTGTTCGAGGCTGGTTATATGTTGAATTTGGCGGCGAGATGTGAAGATGCGGGTGATTTTCAAAGAGCGTTCGACTGCTACAAATCTGGGATTGAGAAAATGCTTATCGGGGTTCAATGTAAGTATTAATTTGTTCTTATTTTACTAGCTGTTGCCTGCGGCTTTGCCCACATGGACTATAGTATAAAGTCAAAGGATTTTATTACAAATAATAATAATAATAATCACTCAACGATCACATACATAGATCCTGGACCCTAACTAGGATTCCCTGTGTCTAGGGACCCAGGAACTACGAGGACCATGGGCCCACAACACCCTGACACAGAACAAGTATTTGTGTTTTTTTGTCTATGCACAAATACTAGTCCTGCCACGGGAATCGAACCCGCTGCCTTCGGGTTATGAGCCGACCTGCTCGACCACCACACCATAGAGGCTGTCAAAACTATTAGACTATTTTTAGTACTTTACTTTTATAAGTCAAAATGAAATTAATAAATAAAATAAATTAATATTTATGGATATTTCACAAAGCGCCATCTAGTCCCAAACTAAGCAAAGCTTGTACTAATAATGGCGTTATAATGCTGATTCGTTGGGCGAATTAAGTGCCAGCATTCTGGTTACGCATCGACCAAGCGCTCTGATAAATTTTGGGAAACTCGACGAGACCCTGGGTCCGTGAGAACCAGAATCCTAATGGAGACAGGGTCTTAACACTAAACGGCTCAAATATAACCGCTACTAAGATTACTATATTTGCGCCGTTTTAGCTGCTCAGCCGATATTCCCGAGGGAAGATGTGACGGCGCCATAGTGTCGACGCCATAGTGTCGACGCAAGTAGCGTCCCACACTAAGGGGCCATCCATAAATTAGAAAGAAAGAAAGAAAGAAAAATAAAACATTTATTCAAGACATCACACAATATTACATTTTTACAAATAGGCACTTATACAAGTTACATATTTTACTAGGTGGTAGGACTTTTCTGCAAGAAAGGATTTTTCGAAATTCTACCCTTAAGAGGGTGAAATGGATGGTTGAATTATTTTCCCATAGGCCACGCCGCGGGCGAAGCTGCGGGCAGAAGCTCGTACAATATAACACCCAGACACAGACAAAATACCTATGTTAATCGCACACATTTTACTAGGTGGTAGGACTTTTCTGCAAAGTTCGTCTAGGTAGGTACCACCGCTTGCCAGTTATTCTGCCGCCAAGCAGTAGTGTGCAAGCACTACTGTGTTCCGGTTTGAAGGGTGGCGCAAATTCGACCAAAATTTCATTTATTTAGGTATTACCAATTTTGATTTCGGTTCGTCATATATAAATAACTTAAAATTAGCTTTTTAAAGACATATCAAACTATTTGACGCCAGAATCAACAGGGAAGTCTTATTTTTACTTTAGAGATTAACTAAACATTAGGAGTTTTTGGCGGGAAAGCGAAAAAGATTGTCACCGCATTGTATTATTTTCCAAAACTTGTGTTATTTTCAGTGTTAGTGCATAAAATTGGTGGCATTCTATTCGTTAAGTGCTGGATTACAGGCGTGAGTGTGGGAAAATGGTATAATGATGGTGAAACGTTTCTTTTCGTGTTGTTTTCAAAACTCCATAGAAGCTTCTAGTAAAGTTGCCACCACTTTACTAGGAGTATGACTTTGACTAGACTATGACTTGACTATGACTTGACTTGATGACTTCCACTGTGACTTGACACATATTTGAGTAAAATATCATTAACTTGATAAATTATCAATTACTTGACACTGGCTAAATACACAGAGGTGTGGAGCCAAAACATCAAAAAAAAAAACTAAACATTGGTGTCGATTCTGTGTCGCATTATCTAAAACTAAAGTAAACTTAAAGTATGGCGGTACTCTTCTGATAATGGGGAAATGAAAAAGACGGAAATATGTTAATTTAGTTTAGCTTTAGAGTATGCGACACAGAATCGTCACCATTATCATTTAACCTAAAATTTAAAGTGAACTATGATTCATCAATTGAATAATAATTTAAAATCAATTTTCGTTATCAGTTAATGAACTTGGCCATTATACTTTATTGGTCATAAGGAATGTTATATTTATTTATTTATTGAATTTTAAGTCTTAGTATTCATAGCTTGTGATTTATTTTTCTTTTTATTACGATTCTATTATGACCCATCTAGATGTGTGGTACAAGTTATAAGATATAAGTGAAGTTGATAGAATTAACTGATTATTCTCCATCATCAGCCCAATACGTTTCCACTGAAACTACAAACCTTCTGCCTTCTGTCACATGGAGAGTGTAAGCGATAATACACTACGCTGGCCAAGTGCGTGTTAGTGGTGGTAGGACACATGTTCTCACTGTGTGTCTATAAGGTGTCGGTTTCCTCATGATGTATTCCTTCACCGTCGTAAGATTTAGTGTCAATAGTTAAATAGCAACCTTACAAGCTAAGAGATTACCTTGGTTGCAACTTATTCTAACCAAACTTGGTATGTATTTTCCACAGTTTCAGTGCGCAGCTTATGTGTAAAGTTCCAATGGAAAATTTTATATTAAGAATGAAATGTTGTGATTAAGTAACTTTGAAGCAATGCTATTGCACCACAGGGGCATAGTTGAAAATTTTACAATAGCAAAAGATCTAAATCGAATAATGATGATAACATCTCAAGAGGCTCTCTCTCTCTCTCTCTCTCTCTCTCTCTCTCTCTCTCTCTCTCTCTCTCTCTCTCTCTCTCTCGTTAGACGGTTGGGTCAAGGGTCAGATACAGAAAGGATCCTTAACACGACGCGTATTGTGAGGAGGTTCCTCACTCTGCAGCCCTAAGCAGCAGCAGCTTGGGTCCTGCCCCACAGCCGGCGGCAAAGACTTTTATGACATTTATATTTTTGTATAATATATATTATAAATTATTATGGTGTAACCACAAAAGATTTAAACAAGCCTTAAACTAGTTTTAAACTGCTGTGCACACTTTTAACGTCTATCTAAGCCTTCTTTATGTATTTTTAGTAACATAGTTAGCTTTTAGCTAAGAAGACAAATACATACCTGAGATAATAATAATAATAACGCCTAACGATCACATACATAGATCTCCGATCCTAAATATCATTGCAGCAATCACACTTCACACTAATATTATAAAGGCGAAAGTTTGTATGTGTGTATGTTTGTTATTCCTTCACGCTCAAAGGGCTGAATGGATATGGATGAAATTCGGTATCAAGATAGCTTATATATACACACTGTATATACACTATATACACTGGATTAACATATAGGCTACATTTTATCCCGGAAAAGTGAAGTTTTCCCGTGGGATGAGCAAATAATTAAAATACCTTTTATCCGGCGTAACTAGTAAGCTTGTAATTTGTACCATCCCCCGTCTGACCGATAAGCCGAGTTATCGGCACTTATCGGTACAGTAACTACACGAGCTCTAAGCCATAGTGTTGTGTTACAAAAATATAATAAGAAATATACGAAAAAACATTTTTGTTAGTATTTATGGGGTCTTTATCGTGATCGGAATCATTTCTGTTTTCGTGATATTTCAGCGCATTTACATGTACCATATTCGCGGATAACCATCATTATTATATATCAACTATAAATTTGCGTAAAAGTTAAAAACCGTATTGTATTGGAACAAAGTGTGAATATCGATTGTAATATCTAAAAATTGCTTTTTTTTTTACTTCAAACTTGTCTAGCATTTATCACGCTCTCACCTGATGGGAAGTGACGATGCGATCGAAGGTGTAGCATGCTAGCCAAGCATAAAGCTAGTGAAATTACTAGGCAATTGAGACTTTATGATCTGTTCTCACAGTCGAGTAATCTTATATACCAGACTGTGCTGATGTCTCAGGATGATTGTGCGATTTTGATGATTCTTTTTTCTCTCTTTGGTCCAGTTCTGACAATGACATCCATGAGAAAACCATATAAGTCTGAAGTAGGATTTTTTCGCTTTGAGTTTGTCACTAAAAAGGGTATTACCAGCCTCTAGTGTGGTGGTTGAGCAGGTTGGCTCATAACTCAGAGGCGACGGGTTCGACTCCCGCGACAGGGCAAGTATTTATGCAGAGAAAAAAAGTGCAAATATCTACCTGTTCTGAGTCTGGGTGTTGTGGGATGGTCCTCATAGTTCCTGGGTCCCTTGACATAGGGAATCCTAGTTAGGATCCAGGATCTATGTATGTGATCGTTGGGCGTTATTATTATTAATTAATATTCAATATTTTCAAACATAACGTTTTTTCCTAACCAACATATAGGTTGAATTAAAAGTAACATACGCTCGTTAATAAGTAGTATACCGTAACTACAAATTAATCTGTGGTATAAGAAAAGCCGAAAACAACCGAAAAGCAACCCAATATAAAACGGTTAAAACCCAATTAACGGTTACATTTGAAACGCTTTGTTAATTTCGTCAAAACAAAAATAAAAAATAACGAAAAACCGGTCCAGCCGTTATGATGGGGAAGTTATACAAGCAAACCGTCATTTTGGTTAAGATATTGCTGGTTGGTTAAGTGAGGTGGTCGGAACGTTGGTCTTGTCTAAGCTATGGATTTCCTACATTTGGCACATTTTATGCAAATGCATAAACAGCAAAATATCGCAAAGGATGAAACATGTAAGTTTAACTTAAATAAAATTTTGACGTTTTATTTATTTTAGATTTTTTATGTTTAAATAAACATTGAAACAGCCTTCTGTTTCAATGTTTATTTATAACCAGTTGACCCGCCCCGGCTTCGCACGGATGAATTAATAAAACGCGGTCGAACGGGATAAAAAGTAACCTATGTCCGTGTCCTGGTTTTAAGCTACCTCCCCACGAATTTTCAGCCAAATCAGTTCTGTCGCTCTTGAATTATATATAGTGTTACTAACACGACTTTCTTTTATGTATATACTAGCTTCTGCCCGCAGATTCACCAGCGTGATCTATAAGAAAAGAAAAAGAAAAATTTTCATTGATAATTCAACCACCAGTTTCACCCTTTTCGAGGTGGAATTTTGAAAAACCGTTTCTTAGTGGATACCTACACTTTACAAAGAACACACCCTCCAAATTTCAAGTCTCTAGGACCAGCGGTTTAGGCTGTGATATATAAGTCAGTCAGTCAGTCAGTCAGTCAGGACTTTGAATTTTATATGTATACATAGATATAATATTATAGAAACTGACGTGAGTAGTATTCATAACTACAATTATTACAGTGAGTTTTAGCCGTGTAATAGTTGTAGTTATGTATACATAGATGTGTGAACAGTGGGGTGAACAACTTTGATTGTAATGCAACATGAGAAATTTCATTCCAAATTTGAAAATTTCCATATTAACTATTCACATAAACTATGTACTGAGACAATTATATTATTTACAGCAAGAAAAATAACATAGTAGTCACAGTCTCTGGTGTGGTGATTGAGCAGGAATTTATATTCAAAAGCAAACTAAAGGAACGGGCTTGTTATAAAGAAAATAAATAAATAAAAAAATAAAATAATATGTGTGGACATCTCACACAACGCCATCTAGCCCCAAACTAAGCAAAGCTTGTGCTATGGGAACCAGATAACTGATACAATACTTAGATACTTTTTTGTTTGTAAATACATACATAGAATACAATATGACACCCAGACACAGAACAAACACCTACGTTCATCACACAAATGTTTGTCCTGGGTGGGAATCGAACCCACAACCCACAGTTCAGAAGGCAGGGCTACTACCAACTGAGCTATCGGGCCAGTCAAATAAGTAAAGTTAAATAAATAACGCCCAACGATCACATCCATAGATCCTAGACCCTAACTAGGATTCCCGTGTCTAGGGACCCAGGAACTACGAGGACCATGTCAAAGTCAAAAGATTTATTGCAAATAGGCTATTTTTAGCACTTTTACAATTCAAAATTATATTAGGTACTTAAATTATTTTACTAAGCATATAAGATTAAAAAGTGCTTATTTGACAATAAGGCATATAGCAAGCCCATTACAATATATGAGATTGAAAAAAAGCATGTTCCCCACTACTGGTGCAAGCAATCCGGCACAATGCAGAATATAAAACTCCGATCCGAAGCTTCGATTATAACTGTAAAAAAGAAGCTACAAGAAACTTTACAGTGATTTATTTATTCTTTCTTTTACAATGTATATAATTTATTACAATTGAGATAATGAATATGTTACAAAAGTAACCACCACGTCACACCGGTGCAAGATTGTCTCGGTGCATGCTCCCACAACACCCAGACACAGAAAACGTATTTGCGCTTTTTTTTCTGTGCACAAATACTTGTCCTGCCGCGGGAATCGAACCCGCCTCCGGGTTATCAGCCGACCTGCTCAACCACATCACCACAGAGGCTGAGTTGTGTGTGTCTACGACGCATTTGAGTATATTTTAGATAGATAAGTATGAATTTAAAAGCTGATTAAAATTAGTGCAAACATGCATTTAGAGTTATCGGTAACTTTATTTCCCCTGCTATAATAGTATTGCTATTTGATATTATAATTAATAATTGTAGTAATATGGTTGATTTTCCAGCGGACACCGACCCTCAAAGGCGCGCCCTTATCAAGGAGAAGACAAACAAGTTTCTATCTTACGCGGAGGAGATATACAAGAACCATTTGTGTGGCGCGGAACATAGTGTAAATATTATTTCACATCACATCAGCTGGGCGATCACGTAACTCGATTGCAACCAATAGAAACACAAATTTGTAAAATAATTATAATTATATGTGGACATTTCGCACAGCCCCAAACTAAGCAAAGCTTGTACTATGAGAACCGGATAACGGATACAATACTTAGATACTTTTTGTTTTGAAAATGCATAGAATACAATATAAACACCCAGACACAGAACAAACATCGATGTTCATCACACGAATGTTTGTCCTGGGTGGGAATCGAACCCACAACCTGCAGTTCAGAAGGCAGGGTTACTACCAACTGAGCTATCAGGCTAGTCAAAATCAAATCAATTGATTGGGACACATCACACGAATGTTTGTTGTTGAATGTGTGTTTGTTGTGGGAATCTAACCCACAACCTGCAGTTCAGAAGGCAGGTGTACTACCAACTGAGCCGGGCCAGTCATGTAATGATTTGACAGTGTGAATATACAGTTTATGTGCATAGTTAGTTTGGAAATTTTTCCTGTTGCATTGCAATCAAAGTTTCGTGATCACCCAGCAGATCACATCATATCATCAGCTGGAAGTCAACTGATGAACACAGGTCTCCCTCATAAAACTCCACTTTGGAGTGTTATCAGAGGAGGGAGGTTTGCCATATTCACTACGCTTGGCAGGCGGCCTGGATCGCAAAAGATAATAATGCAGACAGGAGAATGGTGGTGCCCATTCCATGGATTCCCTTAGCCAGATCTTACAGCACCTATGGGAGGAGATTTAACAAAGATAATAATAAAGAAATTTATTCCATACTTGCTTAAAATTATAGAACAAAAACAAGTTATATTAATACATAATATGTACATATAGGCTGAAGGGTCGTGCGTAGGTTGCAACCATAGAGTAACTTATTAATAGAGTCATCAGCTTTATCGCCGATCAGCGCCATCTCGTGAAACCGGAAGAAATCACATTGTTCTATATCTATAACTACACTACCTATACGTGCTTGTATATACGTTTTTTATAATTTAGTTTTTATTGTAATATTTTAAACTAAAATAGGCATAAATGAAACAACACATCTAATTACTTTAATATTTATTTACATTTAATATAAATGATAAAACAGGTACATTTTTAAAAAGACGGGAATTTTTACAACTTTATAATATATGTAATCAACAACTTACATACTATAAGGCACCTAAGTTTTTTTGCTTCACAGGTGGTCCCATAAAGGTTTTATCAAAAACATTTTAACGCTTTTCAAAACATGAACTCGAGAAATACTTTTTAGATTACAAATGAATGACAGACTGACAGTTAGCGATGATGCTGCCGCTATGTCAACCTACGTTCCGTTCCTCCCAGTTTCTGCATAATTTAATGAATTCACTATGTATTAAACGAAACAAATTTGTCGCTAACGCCATCTAGTGATATAGGAAACTACTAAAGAGAGCTAATCGGCCTCCATAGAAAACGTCAAAGTATAGAAGTGAAAAGACCCTGGTTGCAACCTATATAACTATACGCCTTCAGCATGCGCACCGCGCCGTGTCCGGAGCTAGAATGATTCGCAATACACCGAGCGCTCCCTTTATATAGCCAGATGGGTGGGGGAGCGATGACAGTTGCCGGTGTTGCCACTGTAATAAATTTAAATGTTGCCATAGGGTAAATTACGGTACTGTCCGCTGCGCATAGAGTTATAATATAGCATATTGCTGTCATCGGATACATCCAGCGCTGATTTTCAGCCTAGACCCAGAGGGGGTGGAACTAATAACCAACTAATTCGAATAAATAAACAAATATTGATGGACATTTCACACAGCGCCATCTAGCCCCAAACTAAGTAAAGCTTGTTGCTAACTATTCGTCCGCTTCACATTGTTTATTAGCAGAGATGACGGAGTTTCGGCGGGAAAGCGAAAAAGATCGCGCGCCGCTTTGTATTTTTTTCCAAAACTTATGTTATTTTCAGTGTTAGTGCATAAAATTGGTGGCATTTTATTCGTTAAGTGCTGAATTACAGGCGTGAGTGTGGGAAAGTGGTATAATGATGTTGAAACGTTTCCTTTCGTGTTGTTTCCAAAACTTCATAGAAACTTCTGGTAAAGTTGCCACCACTTTTCTAGGAGTATGATTTGACTAGACTAGACTATGACTTGACTAGATGACTTAGACTGCGACTTGACACATACAACATACATATATATATAATATAACTTGAAAAATTAATTACTGGACACTGGCTAAATACACAAAAATAAAGCCAAAACCAAAACATAAAAAAAGCAGAGATGACTCCATACTTTTCTTGTATGAACAAGACGGAGCTATCCACCGTATATTGCTGACCCGTTCTACGTTTATCTAAGGCTTAAAATTAACCTATAGGATAAAAAACTGATTCAACACTCCAACCTAATGTAATTTAACTCTAATAACTTCCATCCCTCTCCCACAGCTACTGCCAGAGCAGGACAGCAGCATGCATCCTGTACACTGCCCGATACCTATATCAATGTTGAAGCGACCTAACGAAGATTTGGCTTTATACAGGGTGTTAGCGGTTTTAGGCACCAGTATGATGCTTGTATTGCATAGGAGTGACAAAAAATGTTATGCTATGAAGGTAAGGTTATTTTTTATTTATCTATACTATGGTCCGTATTACAGAACCATGCTCAGTCATCGATCAGTGCTCAAGCAGAGATTTCATTCACTAATAATTATTGAATGAAATCTCTGCTTGAGCACTGATCGATGACTGAGCATGGTTCTGTAATACGGACCTATATATACTAATATTATAAAGAGGAAAGATTTTTATAATTATACTAGCGGCCCGCCCCGGCTTCGCACGGGTATTTAATATATGTCTATTATAGATTGAGATATAAACTATCCTATCTCTCAAGTTGGATCGAACTGCACATGGTGTGCGAATTTTATTATAATCGGTTAAGTGGTTTAGGAGTCCATTGAGGACAAACATTGTGACACGAGATTTATATATATTAAGATATTTGTAACGAATTGGCTCAAAAAGTACAGACTGATTTTAAAAATTCTTTCGCCATTTAATGCTACATTATCACTGATTAATATAGGCTATTTTAATTGCAAGAAAAAAATATTTATGCCAAAATGTTAAAAAATAAATGTCCACCCATGCGAAGCCGGGACGGATCGCTAGTTATTAAATATATTCGTGAACATTTCACACAGCGCCATCTAGCCCCAAACTAAGCAAAGCTTGTACTATGGGAGCCAGATAACTGATACAATACTTAGATACTTTTTGTTAGAAATATATAGATAGAATACAATATAACAGCCAGACGCAGAACAAACATCGATGTTCATGACACAAATGTTTGTCCTGGGTGGGAATCGAACCCACAACCTACATTTCAGAAGGCGGGGTTTACTACCGACGGCGCTATCGGACCATGCAAATGGACATTTTTAACATAAAAAAAAATATTTTTGCATCGTACCGTAATAGGCTATTTGACTACTATTAAAAATGAACAAGTAAATATTATTTTCATAAAGTAGGTTAAAAATGAATGTATTAATTGTAAAAATAAGTAAAAATCGGTAAGTTAATCATGGAGTAGTACGCTTTTAAAGTTTCATCGCCCGTCCTTTTCTCGCAAAACAGAGATCGTGTTGAGCTTCCTCACAGCTACTATGAAGGCATGGCTTGTGACGTCACATGCCAAAAAGATTGTATGTAGAGCTACCACAGCTTAGTAATGAGTTACTGTGAGGACTGGTAACTGACGTCACTGCGTGTTTGAGTTGTCTCTTTCTATTTCTGTATTTTAAAATGCCTGTAACTTAGTCATTTTTTGAGATATTCAAGTTTTGTTTTCACATTTATCTATTTTTTGAGGTATATTATTTATGTATGTAATAAAAATATAGTAGTCAAATAGCCTATTCTAAATTTTTTCTGGCTTATGCACGGTTATTAGAAAAAAGGCAAATCACTGTTGTGGTAAAGTAATTTTTTACAGACCTAACAAGGATTCCCTGTGTCTAGGGACCCAGGAACTACGAGGACCATGGTCCCACAACACCCAGACTCAGAACAACTATTTGCGCATTTTTTTCTGTGCACAAATAATGTCCTGCAAAGAGAATCCACCCCACCGCCTCCAGGTTATAAGCCGACCTGGTCAACCATCCCAGAGGCTATATAAGCACTTTGTAAAGTGAAATAACTTAATTTTAAGTACCTAAAATAATTTTGACTTGTAAAAGTGCTAAAATTACCCTATTTGCAATAAATCTTTTGACTTTGACTTTTATCACAAAATGACAAAAAAAATGTATTAAAAATATTGAATTTTCAGGTGATACAAAAAGTGCCGAATAATCTAACGGAATTCGACGAGTATTTCTTACAAAGGACGTCTGAAACCCGTTCACCCACACTACCAACTGTCATACCGTACATGGTACCACTACACGCATACATAGAAACAAATAACCTGATATTTTTAATATTATCATGTGCACCGGGAGAAAAACTTTTTGATTACATCAAGAATTACGCAAAATCTATACCGAACACGCCTGCAAGGGAGGTCAACTTAGAAAATGTATTCACAGAACCGAGAAAGAATTTAGACTCTGAAAACAATGTGAAAATAACCGAAATTGTTGCTAATAATGAACATAACGAAATTGTTGAACACAACGATTATGTGGATAACAAAAATGTTGGGCGCAGTCGAGTCGATAATGAAAATGTTGGACATAATCCAATCGATAACGAAAATGTTGGACATAGTGATTATGTTGATAATGAAGCTGTTATTAGCGACAATGATAATAACGCAAGGAGTAGTGTTGATGAATTGGTGTTGAATTCGCAGAAATTGTTGTTGAAGGTTGATAAAGCGTTGATAGACGATTGTGGTGTTGTTAAAAATGTTGTTGATTGTGAAATGAATAAAGGTGTGTGTGAAAGTGACACAGCTAGTATTAAAAGGGTAAGTCTTTTCATGAAAGTTCTTTCTTTCCTTCTCAATTGATTTGTCGTCTCTCTTTCACTGTTTCTTTTTCATTCCATTTCACTTTTATACGCTACCCAACCGAAACGATATAAAGGCTTTTTTTATGTTTTGGCTCCACACTTTTGTGTATTTAGCCAGTGTGAAGTAATTGATAATTTATCAAGATAATGATATTTCACGCAAATATGTGTCAAGTCATAGTGGAAGTTATCAAGTCAAGTCATACTCTAGTGAAAGTCATACTCCTAGTAAAGTGCTGGCAACTTGAAGCTTCTATGGAGTTTTGGTAACAACACGAAAAGAAACGTTTCACCATCATTATACCATTTTCCCACACTCACGCCTGTAATCTAGCACTTAACGAATAGAATGCCACCAATTTTATGCACTAACACTGAAAATAAAACAAGTTTTGGAAAATAATACAATGCGGTGACGCAATCTTTTTCGCGTTCCCGCCAAAACTCCGATATAAAGGCTTAAGAATTTGATTCTGTCAAATTGACTGCCTCTGTGGTGTGGCGGTTGAGCACGTCAGCTCATGACCCGGAGGCGGTGGATTAGATTCCCGCGGCTGGACAAGTATTTGTGCACAGAAAAAAAATGCGAATAGTTGTTCTGAGTCTGGGTGTTGTAGGACCATGGTCCTCGTAGTTCCTGGGTCCCTAGACACAGGGAATCCTAGTTAGAGTCCAGGATCTATGTATTTATTAATATTACTATTGAAGAATATGTTTTTCTCCCTTCCACCATCAATGTCGAAAGTGGGATTGTGACCGCAATATAAACGGGTTTTATACAGTACGAGCTTCTGCCCGCAGCTTCGCCCGCGGCATGGCCTATGGGAAAATAATTCAACCATCCGTTTCACCATCTTAAGGGTGGAATTTCGAAAAATCCTTTCTTAGCGGATGCCTACGTCATAACATCTACCTGTGTGCCAAATTTCAGCCCGATCCGTCCAGTGGTTTGGGCTGTGCGTTGATAGATCACAACGTCAGTCAGTCACTTTTGAGTTATATATAGATTAATTTAGCTCGCCTTATTGTGTTTTTTTACAGTTATCCCCGCATCCAAGGGATGTTTTACCACCCTCGGCGATTTGCAAATGGGGTGCTGAAATATTGACTGCTTTGGAGAGCTTACACAACAGCGGAGTAATTTGTAGGTAAGTTTATACAGGACGCATTGTTGTGGATGTTTATACTTTAAAGGAAGCTACAGTTTTATTGTTGTAGCCAACAAATAATTGTTACTAATAAAATTTGAGGGTTTTTGGCGGGAAAACGAAAAAGATTGCGTCACCCCATTGTATTATTAACCAAAACGTATGTTATTTTCAGTGTTAGTGCATATAATTGGTGGCATTTTATTCGTTAAGTGCTGGTTTACAGGCATGAATGTGGGAAAGTGGTATAATGATGGTGAAACGTTTCTTTTCGTGTTGTTTCCAAAACTCCATAGAAGCTTCTGGTAAAGTTGCCACCTTTACTAGGAGTATGACTTGATTTAATGACTTGGCCCGTGTTAATTACAATTCTTATTTTCCAGGGATCTAAACCCTTCAAATATACTACTAGGTGAGCGAGGTCAAATCATCTTAACATATTTCTACTCCTACTGCGGTCTAGACATGTCACTGTCAAAGTTACGCAGAACTCCAGACATCAATATGTATATAGCTCCCGAATTGTACGTCAACTCCATAATGGATGACAGAGATGACATCTCGGAAAATGTTTGCGATTACTGGAGCTTCGGCGCTATCATGTACCGGCTTATTTGTGGGACGGTGAGTGGTTTTACAAATTAGTTCGTAATATTGGACAATAGATGGCTCTGTTATAAATTGTATTTACGATTTAATTACGATTGCATTATGTATTTAATTAGGGGATAGGAATTTTCTGCAAAGTTCATCTAGGTACCGCCGCTTTGCCGTTAATTTAGCACTGAAGCTAGTGAAATTACTGGGCATCGTTAGCCAGACTTTTTTTTGGCAGACTTTAAGATCTGATCTCACAGGCGAGTAATCTTGTTACCAGACTGTGCTGATGTATTGCGCAGTGTCACGTGAAACTTTGTATTTTAGAGTTCCGGGTGACACTGCGTCTGCTATGGGCGGCCGTGTGGCTTAACATCAGGCCAACGGCTAGCACTTCACATCATTCATTAACATTAAATGTATTATTGTTTATGTATATGGTAGTATCCAATGTTTTTATGTAAGCCACTGTCTATACATGCTCTTGCGGTATTCCTTTCCATGCCAGGTTATCTGGAAGAAATCACTCTGAGCGATATATTCATCCATTGTTATAAATATCTACTTGTTTAACTTCATAATTGTAACTATAAACGCGCAGTAGCAATATAAAAATTTCAATAGTTATGTACTTCAATCTATTAAACTGACTGGTCGAATTATTGGATCGTTTTTCAAATGGATTGCTCAATGCTTGTAAAGTTATGTGTCTAAATGTTAGCCAATAATAAAATTGTATGTTTCAGCCACTGTCGAGTTACCACAGAACAATATTTACAAGCCACACAATCCTACAGTTGCCCGAAGGAATGTCTATGGAAGAGGAATCACTATTGACACAGGTAATAATCATACTTAAGTTGTAAGTTCGATGGAATAAATTCACAAAAAAATTGGCAACACTGAAAATCTCAAGTTCAAGAGCTGCCACTTTTTAAAAAATCTTTCTACCATAGTAGTAGAAAGATTGACTGCTTCATTATTATTTTACTTTGTATGTAGGAGTGATTGTACTCACAGAAAATGACCTAATTACGTGATAAATACAGCTTACAATAAAATATTACCGAAAATAGCAAAGGTCGTGCATGTTATTCACATTGATTGACTGGCATCATAGCACAGTCGGTAGTAACTCCGCCTTGAGAACTGTAGGTTGTGGGTTCAACTCCCACCCAGGACACACGTTTGTGTGATGAACATCGATGTTTGTTCTGTGTCTGGGTGTTATATTGTATTCTATCTATATATTTCTAACAAAAAGTATCTAGATATTGTATCAGTTATCTGGTTCCCATAGTACAAGCTTTGCTTAGTTTGGGGCTAGATGGCAATTATGTGAAATATCCACATATATTTATTTATTTATTGATAGAAGTATGTATCAGCTTTAGGGATGAGTACATCTTGCATCAAACACCGCTGTATTAGATACAAAATAACTGTATGCTAGTATGTACATATAATTGGCTGAACTGATTTAGATGAAAGTTGGCATACAGATAGCCTATATCATTGGCTACTTTTTACCGGAAAAATGTGAAAATTTCCACGGGAAAACGTTAATTTAACAATGTTCTTTGTCACAGCTGTTAACGTACGAGCCATTGGAGCGTCTTGGCGCTGGTAAAGATGGAATAGAAGAAATCAAACAGCATCCTTACTTCAAGAACATCGACTGGCAGTACATATACGATAGCTGGATCGTGCCGGATTGAACTGGTTTCGTAACCGGATTGAACCGGTGCCGTCTTCATCACCCGACAGGTTTTATTGCCATATTGAAGCGGCGCCGATTTCATCACCTAATTTAACCGCATAAAAAAGCTGCTAGTTTCATCAACGGATGGGTTTCATCACCATATTGAAGCGGCGCCGGTTTCATCACCTAATTAGACCGGTTTCATCACTGGATTAAATATGTGCTGGTTTTATCATCAGATTGAAACAGTTTTGTTACTAGATAGAACTATACTATACTCATTACAATGGTTTCATCATCGGATTGAAAAGGTATCGGTTTCATCGGTGATGCCGGTTTTTATCACCTAATTAGACTGGTTTCATCACCGAATTGAATCTGTGTTGGTTCCACCACACAATTAGACTGATTTCATTACTAGATAGAAGCGGTGCTGGTTTCATCACCTAATTATACTGGTTTCATCACCTAATTAGGCTGGTTTCATCACCGAATTGAATCTATGCTGTTTCCACCACATAATTAGACTGATTTCATCACTAGGTAAAAGAGGTACCGGTTTCATCACCTAATTAGACCGGTTTCATCACCTAATTCGACCGGTTTCATCACCTAATTAGACCGGTTTCATCACTTAATTAGACCGGTTTCATCACTTAATTAGACGGGACTCTTCACCTAATTAGACCGGTTTCATCACTTAATTAGACCGGTTTCATCACTTAATTAGACCGGTTTCATCACTAGATTGAACCAGTTTCATCACCGGTTTGAACCTGAATCTTGTTATATCGCATCGGTATCGATTTAGTTAGCACTTGCATGATTGCACCATCATAGAATGGATTTCAAAGTGCAAACCATAATAGGCCATAGCTCAGTTGGAATAGCGTCTACACCGGTGAGTTGAATGGCGCGAATGTCTTAAACATATACAGCCTTATTAATAAACACGAACTAGCTTTAGATTAGTTACACCATCTTTTGTCTCTTTCGATCCAGCTAAATATTCCAGTAGCAAAAAAAGAACAAAAGCTGAAGTAACTAGTCCGAGACTAATACCCGTTTATTAATAAGGCTGATAAAGTAGAAAAATACTTATAAAAACAGCACGTAATCTGACAATATAGAAATAGATTTAGAAAGTAATACAATAGTATTGGTAGGTTATAAAAGTGAGTATCTAGAATCTAGATGTTTTTGTAACTGTAAGCTATTAAGTACATTTTAAGGAATCGACTTAAATAAATTAGATCGGGGAAAGTATTTTGTATATACGGAATTGCATTTTTGACGTTAAAAGTTCCGAACTCAGAACCAACCAACCTTTTAGACAAGTTTCAAGTAAAAAAAAAAAAATACATACTTAAAAACAATTATCGTATTTTTTGTTTCTATCCTGATTTTGTGTATGTGGGCAGAAACGGGTTGTGCGTAAGTTGCAACCTATATAACTATAGGCCTTCAGCATGTCCACACAGCGCCGTGTCTGGAACAAGAATGATCCGTAGCACACCGAGCGGTCCCTTACCAGATGGTAAGGTAACCCCTAGCCAGATGGTTGGGGGAGCAATGATAGTTGCCGATATTGCCACTGTAATAAAATTGAATGCTACGACAGGGTAAATTACGGTACTGCCCGCTGCGCATAGAGTTTATAACTGGACGTAGCCGCCGTCATGTATTTTGTGTACTTGTTTGGATGAATATGGTACTTTAGATGGACATTTTTAAGGTTACTTTTGATGAAAATTAGGAATTAATCAATAATTTCGCGACGTTATCGACAATTACTATACAAAGATTTGACAACCTCTGTGGTGTGGTGGTTGAGCAGGTCTTCTCATAAACCAGAGGCGGCGGGTTCGATTCCTGCGGCATGACAAGTATTAGTGCAAAAGAAAAAAGCGCAAATACTTGTTCTGTCTGGGTATTGTGGGACCATGGTCCTCGTAGTTTCTGAGTCCCTAGACACGGAATCCTTGTTAGGGTTCAGGATCTATGTATGTGATCATTGGGCGTTATTATTTTAAAAAAAAAGATCAGTTATTGATACCGTTTTATTTAACACGTCTGATAAACAAAATAACGTATGCAGCCGGGAACGTTTATTAAAAAACAATGAGGCTAAAACACACAAAAGGCTAAAAACATAAATCTCAAAAATAAACTAGGGGTTAGATTAAAATATTTAATATATTGCATACCATAGTTTATGTTTTATTAAGAACTAGCGGCCCGTCCCGGCTTCGCTCGGGTGGACGTTTATTTACTAAACATTTTATAATGTATGTGGGCAGGAACGGGTTGTGGGTAGGTTGCAACCTATATAACTATAGGCCTTCAGCATGTCCACACCGCGCCGTGTCTGGAACAAGAATGATCCGTAGTACACCGAGTGGTCCCTTTTTATAGCCAGATGGTTGGGGAAGCGATGACCAATGCCGGTGTTGCCACTGTAATAAATTTAAATACTGCCACAGAGTAAATTGCGGTACAGCCCGCTGCGCATAGAGTTTATAACTGGACGTTGCCGCCGACATATACGAAAAACAATGTATCACGCACCGGCGCCATCTACTTAAAATGTTGGTTTGTCCTGAATTTTTCCTGAATTTTCTTTGCTATAAACCTCACGGAGCCCGAGACCTTTCCAACGAATGCAAAACCGTGGAAATCGGTTCGTGCGTTCTGGAGTTATAGCGTCAGGAAGGAAAACCCGACTTATTTTTGTATAGTAGATTATTTTGAACCCCTGACGCAAACAGGGTTGTTATAAGTTAGTGTATCCGTGTATGCGACTGTGGCATCGTAATCGTAGATCTTAAATTAATGAACCGTTTTTTTAGTTTTTGTGTTTGGTTTTATTAAATTATTATTTTCTCTTAAATGGTGGTTTCTAGTCTACGTTTTGGAAATTGAGATCATAAATTGTTATCTGATAATTGTAATAAAATTTATTTTAAATTATAATACAAAATTTGTGTTATTTAGTTGTAAAATACATGTATATTTCTTTGGTCCGTTTGTATCAACCAGTTAAATGTACACCAGTTTCATACACACATATGGGGCCATCCATAAATTAGGTCACATGAATTTCATGATTTTGACCCCTCCACTTGTCACAGGTGGTCACATTTGATCCCCTCCCCCTGGTCCTAGAGACTTGAAATTAGGAGGGTGTGTTCTTTGTAAACTGTAGGTATCTGTGGCTACTTACATAAAATACACATTATAATTATATCTATTTATAATATACATCTATAATATATACCAATATTTAATATCTGTAATACTACAGTACATTTTATATATATATATCGGCAGGAACGGGTTCTGCGTAGGTTGCAACCTATATAACGGCCTTCAGCATGTCTGGACCGCGCCGTGTCTGGAACAAGAATGATCCGTAGCACACCAATCGATCCCTTTATATAGTCAGACAGGTAGGGGCGCCATGACAGTTGCCGGTGCTGCCACTGTAATAAATTTAATGCCACCACAGGGTAAATTACGGTGCTCAATCGCTGTGCATAGTGTTTATAACTGGACGTAGCCGCCGTCATATACATAAACATGAATACTAAATATTACATATTAATAAAAACTAAGAAAGGGTTTTTCGAAATTCCACCCCCAAGAGGGTGAAATGGGTGGTTGAATTATCTATGAAAAAAATTCTTCGTTTCCTACAGGCCACGCGGGTGAAGCCGCGGGCAGAAGCTAGTTCACATATTTTGATTACATTTAGAAATTGACGAAATCAAAAAAATTGTGTTGTAATACATAGATATAAAATATTATATTTTGAAAAAATTTGATGTTTAGGTTTAGGGTAGGAAAAAAGTTGGGTCTCCCCCCTTGTCACACAATGTCACACTTCGTCTACCCCCTTCCTCCCCTTTAATGTGTGACGTAAATTATGTATTCAGGTTTTGTATATTTGTCTCTTTCTACAGAGAGCTAACAGAGATAGCTTACAATGGTTGGTGCAAATTGGATTTAATGTTTTCGGTGTTAAACTTAATTTATATACATTATTATTATAATGAATAGGTAACATAATTTATAAGTCATAAAAATATATTTTATACAAAATAATTAATTTTAATGTTAAACTAGAGAATTTCCATAATGTATTGTATTTTATTTGAAACGCATTATAATTTTAATGAAAAATGTAATTTCTTACTTATGTTCATAACTTTTTAATATTTATTTAATGCTTAGAATGCTGTCTCGTTTTCGCTCATAACATTTCAAGTTAGTGGGAAGGTAACAGGTTTATAAGTGAGGCCCTGAATTTCAAAATTGATCTCGATTTTGCATTTGGCTATGTTTACGAAAATGTATACAGGAAATATAACATCGGGCTAAAGAGGGAGATGATCGTTTAGTATCGGTTTTGTAGAGCTTCTCTGTCATTCGGTACATGTGACGTTTTGTCACTACTGCTTCGTGTGACAGAGAACGCCCACACTAGCCGACTGTCTCCCTCTTTAACTCGATATACATTATTTACCATTGATGTCTTTATATTTTTTTTTTGACTGGCCCGATAGCTTAGTTGGTAGTAACCCTGCCTTCTGAACTGCAGGTTGTGGGTTCGATTCCCACCCAGGACAAACATTTGTGTGATGAACATCTATGTTTGTTCTGTGTCTGGGTGTTTATATAGTATGTATTTACAAACAAAAAGTATCTAAGTATTGTATCAGCTATCTGGTTCCCATAGTACAAGCTTTGCTTAGTTTGGGGCTAGATGGCGCTGTGTGAAATGTCCACACATATTTATTTATTTATTTAAGTGTAGAAAGAAAGGCAATTAGTAAAATAGAGTGCAGTACCTACTTAATAAGGTAGTTTTATTTCTAGAACCTTGCGGCTTGATACTCTATTTACCCATTTACTTTACTATATTTTCCAGAATAAAAAGTAACTTTTCGTCGGTAGTACCAGCATTTTGGAAAATTAATTGAAGGGGTGAGAACAAAAAGGGATCAAATGAATTTTTTTACAAAATCACTTATGGGTATCGTTGGATTCAGTGTGAAATTATCTACAATACATTCTCAAAATACCGAAATGAGGCTTCAATCTCGAGATGTTGAGTCTAAAACGGTTTATCTGTCACAGCAGGCTTAGCACGGCATGTGGAGAAATTGTCTTTCCCCCGGTTTTTTCCACCTGTCAGTTAAAATAATCCCCCTCTCCACCTTACGTAGCACGGCAACGAGGAGAGGAAAGAAATATTTCCCTTTGACATTATCGTAGACATTATATCCCGCTACTCCCCGCTTCAGAGCACGGACTCGGAAAAAAGTGGATAATATTATCTTGAATTGACACAAAGCAGAGAGTATTTATCTTCGACTCTTGTAGGTGGGTATAAGAAAGTCAAAGTATTTTAATAGGCACAAAAATGTCGCGTGCCTATTATAACTACGTTTAATCGCGGGAACTCGAATTTTGGAGCGAAAGTTACACCGGGAGGAGCATTCGGAATGCAAGTAATCCCTTCTAAATCCCGGGAAATTAGTTTCAATACAAAAAAAAAAATATTTATAGCGAAATATTCGTGAAAATACAATTATTAGTTTAGTTTTATTAAGGAAATTATTTAATTTATTTTTGAGTATATTTTATTATAAAATAAATACATATAAAAATTTAAAATATAACTACTACACAATAATTAATCACGTTATTCCACTCATATTACAAACAAAATAAAATTTAATATAAACTATTCACTTACTCTCAGTCATATACATAGTAGTCGTTACATACTCTTTGATTAACACAGGGACACAAACTCAAAACCTTATTTTTTCTTAATTTTTATATTTTGTCTTCAATCCCAGTATATTAAGCCGAACAATTACCGATGGTTTGATGGACTGAACAAAATATTGAAGCATGTAATGTCATTTTAGTTAAAATTTTCTCATACTGGCAACAATACGGTAGAGAAAACTAAAAACGCTACTCCGCTCATTTATCCCCCGGACAAAGCTTTCCACTGCCACGGCCGTGCTCGCAGAGTGGAATAAAGTGACAATGAGGATAAGTTTGTTATCCACTCCCTGGGGAGAAGTTGTCCACCGGCCGTGCTAGGCCTGCAGGAATACAGTTCGCTTAGCATAAAAACATTATTATATTTATTTTATAATATTATATTTCGTGGTTGAGCAGGTCGGATCATAGCCTGGAGGAGGCGGGTTCGATTCCTGCGGCAGGACAAGTATTTGTGCATAGAAAAAAAGCGCAAATATTTGTTGTGTGTCTGGGTGTTGTGGGACCATGGTCCTCGTAGTTCCTGGGTCCCTAGACACAGGGAATCCTAGTTGGGGTCCAGGATCTATGTATGTGATCGTTGGGCATTATTATTATTAGTTATCGAGGCTTTATAAGTTTGTAATAGTAAAATTTCCGAAAAGTTTTATTTATAAACGTTCGATAACTGTTTCATAAAGTCTCCATAACTTAGTGAAGCCAAGACCCTACTTTAAGCCTCCGATAAACCTCCGATAGTGAAACAAAATGGCCGAACTTCGATCAGCTGTTTTGAGAACTTTTGACTTTTTGAGAATTGGCGTACAGAAAAACAAAAAAACCAGAGAGGTTTGTTGTGTGCAAAGAATATAATTACTCTCTACTGGTTGTGTGTATTTAGATACCGACTACTACTTCACTTTCTATTTTTAACGCAGTCTTTTTAGTAACAAAAACTCGACAATAAGTCGACAGTCAATCAACAAGGAAGTCACGTCCATTTTGTTGACGGATGCAACGGACGTGAGTCGCGCCGGACGTTTCTAATAACAAACGCAACAATGTGATATTTGATCACGAGAAAGTCAATGTGAGGTAAGTTATTACTTATCATGGAATGGGGTTAGTGTGAACTACGCTTTAGGTATTGACAGCCCTTATGGTGTAGTGGTTGAGCAGGTCGGCTCATAATCCGGAGGCGGCGGGTTCGATTCTCGCGGCAGGACAAGTATTTGTGCACAGAAAAAAAAGCGCAAATACTTGTTCTGAGTCGGTGTTTTCCATGAATCCCAACCATGGTCCCTAGATACAGAGTTAGGGTCCAGAATTTATGTATGTGATCGTTTTTATTATTGTTATTATTAGGTACCTACAATTATATAATTGTTCCTAAAAAGCGGCGGAATTTGAACCCGCACTGGGCTATGTAGCCACAGATAATATGATTCTATACTAATACCATGGGAGAGCATCTAATCGTCTAATCTTGGAAGGAGCGAGCTAATTTTTTTAAATTTCTTAAGAACTATTACATACATCTTTGTAATTTATTATTGGTAGAAATAAATAAATGTTTTAGGCGTATTCTTCGTATTCATAAACGTACATTGAGGTTATTTGGTGACAGTTTTGTTTAAACCAAATCACATGTAATAATAGCACAAAAAGAAACCAACAAAACGAAACTCCAACTTGATAGTTATGAAGTTTATGTACCCACATAAGAATAATTTTTATTGTATTTAAATTGATTTGGCTTAGGTTAAAATCTGTGATACAGGTTATAAGTTAGTAGTAGTTAGTAGTATAGTTTATAAATCTGTTAAAAGGGTAGGAAGAAGAATCTAATTCAAAAATTTATTCTAAAATTCTAATACATAAGTGGACGAGTATGCATCTTGAAATTACTCCGAATAGAGTTACTCTATGGAATAGAGCTTTTATTTTACCGACATCTAGAGTAGAGTAGCAGAACTAATTAATCAATTATTTTTTTACAGTTCGGTGCAAATTTATTAATAAAAATGATAACACGTTAATTTAATTAATTTGATGATTAGAAGATAGCTGATATAAATAAGATGAATAGTGAATCCATAAATTCAAAATAACTGTTTCTCTAAAATCGCTTATCAAGGCTATCCATAGATGGCGCTTGTGGTTCAGTTTTTGTATCAATTTGCTTAATAGTTTATAGAATTATATTTATAAAATATGTTCGCAGATTTATTTTACTTTCATTGCTATATAGGTTTCAATTACCGCTAATCAGGCTATCCGTCACAGACGCAAATACAGATGTCACTATTTTTTATAAATCAAATCTTGATGATGCAATGAAAAATGATGATGGGTTTTAAACTTTTTCTACGGGTGTTACGTCAACTGATAAAAATAAAGATTCTGCGCGCGCTTTCTGGCCCACTCAACCATGCACCGCATACCTGCCGAGGCCACATTTCTTCTAAGGTGATCAACTTAAGGTTTTACATTATCAAGCAATTTTACGCATTAATCCCCTGTCTATTAAGCACAGTTTAGCCCTGGCGGAATAATACATTGAAGGTTTAACTAGCCAACTAAAATCCAACCTTCGCTGTATCAAAACAAAGCGTAAATTGTCGAATCAATTTTAAGTAAAAGCCTTCTAAGAAAATGTGCATAATGCTACGTCAAATTCTACTTTATGCCACATAGAAACAAAGTACAAAATTGTTGGGCGTTGTTTGAAACGAGTGTAGAAGCCGGTTCTACGACGACGTACGCGCAATGTAGCTTATTTACGACAGCTGAGCTACCATTCAAACTCGTTTGTGTAATAACTCGATCTTTGGAGAACGCAAGACGGCGATTGGTTGACAGTCTTTGGTCGAACTTCTTGGCTATGCGCGGTGCTCACGCGCATGCGCGAAATAAGAAGTGAATGTTTTTAATATTTTCAAATATACACATCGTTTTGTGCCTGTTTTAAAATCGAAAAAGAAACTGCAATCGATATTTTGTTCAAAAAGTGATTTAATCTAGAAGTGCTACTCGTAAAACTGTTGGAATTTATGAAAACTGGTTTAGTGACTTGTCTAAATTTTTATAGAGATTTTGTAATCGAAAATACATTACGATCGTGTTTGATTGTTTACTGTTTTTAAATACGTGCCTTATTGAGTGTAGTGGAAGTAACCAGTATTCTTATTGGATTCCAATTGGTGAGTTGTATTTTTTACTAAATCAATTATAAATAAAAAGCTACTTACATGTTTGTAAAGATTTGACTTTCGAATCGAACTTCAAAGTTTCTATCACGTAGTGATTATATAGGTACTCTTTGGTCTCTAGCTCTACCGTATCTCTAAAAATATTACAAAATAGATAGGTAAGCTACTTACCTGCCTCCTTTGACAGTTACGTGGTATTACTATTAGGCATTCTGGTATGATAGGTACCTATCTACACAGACGCAGAATAAATAATAGTCATATTAGTCATATTAATGAAAGATATTTACCTGCTAGGCGATCACGTAATTGATTGCAACCGATAGAAACACCATTTTATATGGATTTGACAGTTTCAATACGCAGTTTATGTGCATAGTTACTCGTACATAAAGTATCTTAGTATTGTATCAGTTACCTGGGGCCCAAGTCTACTAACAAAATTGCGACTGCATAGCTTAACAATTGCCGATTTTTGACAGAATTTGTATGGAAAATCTGTCAAAAGGTAACAATTGTAGAACAATTCAATTGCAATTTGTTAGTAGACTTGGGGTCCCGGTTCACATAGTACAAGCTTTGCTTAGTTTGGGGCTAGATGGCGGTGTGGGATGGTATACCAACGCTAGGTTCCTAAAGGATAAGCAATGCATTGGTGACGCCTCCTCCCTCCTCCAGTGTTACAGATGTCTATCTATAGGCTACGGTGATCACTTCCCATCAGCTGGCGATCACGTAACTCGATTGCAACAAATAGAAACACATATTTGTATGGATTTGACAGTTTGAATACGCAGTTTATGTGCATAGTTAGTATGGAAATTTCTCCTGTTGCATTGCAATCAAAGTTTCGTGATCACTCCACCAAGGTGGGCAGTATGCTTGTTTGCTCCCTTTATCATAACAATAAAATAAAATATAATAGGCTATGCTAATAGGATCAAAAACCCCCGTGGGTTATCAATGTTCATCACACATTTCAAATGGATGAATATAGCACCACTCCTATTACGTAGTAGTAGGTAGTAGCAAAGAGTATGCAACGTTATGCTAAATGTACTATTATTTATATTCTGTGGTAGCATTAAAGACATTTTTAAAGTAAAAATTCTTTACGCACGCTTGACTTGGGGAGTAAGATGGTGAATGCGTAGCGAGGCGAACGGAAGTTGATTCACTGAGATCTCCGTTGCTAACATAATAAAGTTAAAAAATTGTATTATTATGTTGGGATGTCCGGTAAAATGACAATTTACAATTGTCAAGATGGCGACTTTAACATTAAACTAAGTTATACCGGCCGATAGATGGAGCTAAACTAAAGAAGCACAATCGTATTTTATTGTTTGGTAGTAGGTACTGTATTAAATACTTTTAGGGTGCAGTCCTATAATATTTTCCTATGTAGAAACTCAAGAAAACTTGAAATCAGATAGCGTCAGGGCGGTCAAGGCGTGGTACAAGAATTTACATAAAAACGCTGTTACGCAAGAAGAAAGTTCTGTTCACACTCAGCGTAAATATTTAGCGTTGTTACGCTCGCCGTGCGAAAGCGATGGACGCTCGCGAAATTTATAATTTGCTTTGGTTTTTAAGTGTTTTCTAAACGAGTAATTTAGATAAATTGCACGCGAAGTGATTTAAGACTTTTATGAAAGTGTTAAAATGAGCATTCATCAGTAAAAACACAGTTCGAATATGTAGAATAGAATAGAAAACATTTATTTATTGCCAACATAGGTTGAGTTTTAACCTCAGTAGGTATATATAGTACATACTCTAAGTTTTTAAAATGTAGGCTATAAATTATATTAACAATACTTAAGGCTATAAAAAGGTCACAACTGGGCGGGAAAACGAAAAAGATCGCGGCGCCGCATTGTATTATTTTCCAAAACTTGTGTTATTTTCAGTGTTAGTGCATAAAATTGGTGGCATTTTATTCGTTAAATGCTGGATTACAGGGCATGAGTGTGGGAAAGTGGTATAATGATGGTGAAACGTTTTTTTCGTGTTGTTTCCAAAACTCCATAGAAGCTTCAAGTAAAGTTGCTACCACTTTACTAGGAGTATGACTTTGACTAGACTACGACTTGACTATTACTTGACTTGATGACTTCGACTGTGACATGACAAATATTTGCGTAAATTGCAAAAACTTGAAAAATGATCAATTACTTGATACTGGCTAAATACACAAAAGTGTGGAGCCATTTTGTATTATTCTATTGGTATGTCCGGTAAAATGACAATTTACAATTGCGACATTAACATTAAAGAAAGCAAAAACAAAGTTATACCGGCCGATAGATGTAGCTAAAAAGTTTTACTTCAGTCGTGTGGTCTAAAGCACACTCGTTTTTTGTATTTATTATAGTCAGGAGAAGTTTCTTATGAAAGAAAAATCAAGAAAGTTGAGCGAAAAATTATAAAATTTTCACCACGCGGGTGAAACCGCGGGGCGCAGTTACTATTAAATAAATATTATTTTAAACATTTATCTAACTAATTTAAAATGTAGAACAATAATTGTTTCACGTCGGAAACTTACAGCCGCAAAATTCCCACAATCTTGTAATTACGATCCAATCTTGATTAAAATAATTTTATTTTTAATAACGGAACTATAATAGGAATATCTAGATGTGTGGTTTTTAGCGGAATTACACTAGGGTCCGTATTACGGAACGATGCTCGGTCATCGATCGGTGCTCACCGATCACCACCGATCGATGACTGAGCATCGTTCTGTAATACGGACCTTAATATTCTCATTTCATTTTGTATTTAAGATAAGCTTCCTGATTCTATCAATTATAATTTTAATTAATCACTATAAAAATTGCTTTTATTAAGGTCTTTTAATTAATTATACTGTCATCAAGTAAGCAGCTGCGTACTTTATCAATTATCCATTCATTTATGCACACGGAACTCGATCTTCTCAAATAATCACGTTCCTAGGCACACCTATCAAGGCGTTACAGATCACGTCTGAATTAATCATAGGTAATTTTAACACATCGTTATAATTATTAGTTATTATCATGAGTTTCGATGATGCTAAAGTGTTAATTAGCCATCATGCTGGAATTTTATCTAATTCTTCCTATGTACCTACTACTTACCACGCCTACTACTATACACAAAGGTAGGAAGGTAAATTAGGCATAACTTTGGTTATAGACAGCCAAATGCACCTTCATCGTAAATTTTTAGCTCGTACTGTCTTTTAATCCATGGTGCGTAGACTCAATGACATGTTTCATTTTTTTATTTTTTACGGTTTAGCTCCGCACTTTTGTGTATTTAGCCAGTGTCGAGTAATTAATAACTAACCAAGTTAATGATATTTCAAGCAAATATGTCCAGTCACAGTCCAAGTCGTCAAGTCATAGTCTAGTCAAAGTCATAGTCCTAGTAAAGTGGTGGCAACTTTACTAGAAGCTTCTATGGAGTTTTCGAAACAGCACGAAAAAAACTTTTCACCATCATTATACCACTTTCCCACACTCATGTCGGTAATCCAGCACTTAAAGAATAAAATGCCACCAATTTTATGCACTAACACTGAAAATAACACAAGTTATGGAAAATAATTCGATGCGGTGATGCAATCTTTCTCGTTTTCCCGCCAAAACCCCAATGACATGTTTACCTAGGCGTGACGTTAAAGCCGACGCCATGACACCTGGGAGCCGTTTTCGCGCCGTATTTAAAAAATATTAGGAAAATGGCTTTAATCTTCGTTAAACTTAAGTTTATTAAAGAAATAAAGGTTTTTTCGTAAATAATAAATGTATACCCACATTGCGGAAGAGGATTTCAAAATCTTTCGTCATGCCTATTGTAAAGGTACTTTCTCTTCAGCTGCCAAAGTAAATTTACTGAAACTAGCCTGTAATCTATCATGGACACATTTTTTTTATGTTACGAAATGACATGACGAGCTAGTCGCTCGCCTGATGTTAAGCGACACGACTGCCCATATCAATTGCAGTGACACTTGAAACTCAAGTGTAGTTTCGCGTGACACTGCACTGCGCACGTCATTCTGAGACATCAGCACAGTCTAGCAATAGGATTACTAGACTGTGAGATTAGGTCATAAAGTCTCATTTGCCCAGTAATTTCACTAGCTACAGTGCCCTTCAAACCCGGGTACATAGTAGTGCTTGCGCATTACTGCTTGGCGGCAGAATAACTGGCAAAGCGGTGGTACCTACCTAGACGAACTTTGCAGGAAAGTCCTACCACCTAGTACATGGGGCCAATTCTACTAATGTACAAAGCTACTGTAGGGGCAAAAGATTGCCCCTACAGTAATATACAAAACGTAACTCTCTCATTCTATCTTCACAAACTTATATCTCCCTTTCTCTACCGTTCCCCTCGTCACGCATTCACCAGCTTACTCCCCAAGTCAAGCGTGCGTAAGAAGTTTTACTTCAAAAGGTCTTGCTGGTTATGAAGAGATCTATTTTATAAAAAGAACGGTCGGCAGAATCAATTTTTTTATGTTATTGAATGATATGACGAGCTAGTCGTTCACCTGATGTTAAGTGCCACGGCCCATAACAAACAGTACAGTATCACTCGGAACCCTAAAACATAGAGTTTCGCGCGACACTGCACTGCGCACATCATCCTGAGACATCAGCACAGTCTGGTAATAAGAGTATTCGACTGTGAGATCAGTTCATAAAGTCTCAATTGCCCAGTAATTTCACTAGCTACAGTGCCCTTCAAACCGGAACACAGTAGTGCTTCCACACTACTGCTTGGTGGCAGAATAGCTGGCAAAGCGGTGGTACCTACCTAGACGAACTTTGCAACAAAGTCCTACCACCTAGTAAAAGTAAGTTTAGTCTTTCTACTATATAAAAATAAGTCGGGTTTTCCTTCCTGACGCTATAACTCCAGAACGCACGAACCGATTTCCACGGTTTTGCATTCGTTGGAAAGGTCTCGGGCTCCGTGAGGTTGATAGCAAAGAAAATTCAGGACAAACCAACAGTTTAAGTAGATGGCGCCGGTGCGTGATACATTGTTTTTCGTATATTGTAAAATGTTTAATAAATAAACGTCCACCCGAGCAAAGCCGGGACGGGCCGCTAGTAGGTTATAATTATTACAGCTTTATAGCAGTCCACATACTCCGCAGTACATTGTCGATTTACACGCGTTCCCATGCGCGGCTCCCATGCAAGAATAACGCGAAATGGTTATAAAAACATACGGAAACATGCTCTGTAGCTTTTATAAGTAAAACTTCTTTACGCGCGCTTGACTTGGGGAGTAAGGTGCGGCGAACGAGAGAGTACGTTTCGTGTATTACTGTAGGAGCAAGAGAGATGGAGTTAAAAGTTTTACTTCAGTCGTGTGGTCTAGAGCACACTCGTTTTTTTATTGATTAGTTCTTGATTTGTCTATTATGTTTAATGTATTCTATATATAAAGAATATTTGATATTATCTCACTACGAAATATTCTAAATTAAACTAGTCCTACTTTTGAAATCCCTATTCACAACTAACTAGAAATAATTTCTGAGAAGCATTACGTAAACATTCGCAAATATGCAAACATAATCTTACTCAAGCAAATGTTTGCTTAACCACGTAACCTCAGTCCGCTTCTGGAGAAAATCTCGTTTAAAAAAAGTGGTTAAGTGCCAACCATTTATATGTATAGAGTCCCGTAGTTTTCCTGACATCAAAAGATTAGCGGAGTTTTGGCGGGAAAACGAAAAAGATCGCGTCACCGCATTGTATTATTTTCCAAAACTTCTGTTATTTTCAGTGTAAGTGCATAAAATTGGTGGCATTTTATTCGTTAAGTGCTGGACTACAGGCATGAGTGTGGGAAAGTGGTATAATGATGGTGAAACGTTTCTTTTCGTGTTGTTTCCAAAACTCAATAGAACCTTCTGGTAAAGTTGCCACCGCTTCACTAGGAGTATAACTTGACTAGACTAGACTATGACTTGACTTGATGACTTGGACTGCGACTTGACTTATATATATATATGTATATATAAATTTCTTAACTCGAGAAATTATCAATTAATTGACACTGGCTAAATACACGAAAGTGTGAAGCCATACCAAAACAAACAAAAAAAAATTGGTGCTGGATTCCAGGCATGAGTGTGGGAAAATGGTATAATGATTGTGAAACGTTTATTTCCTGTTTTTTTTTTTTTTTTTTTTTTTTTTATGTTATTGATTGATGTGACGAGCTAGTCGTTCACCTGATGTTAAGTGACACGGCCGCCCATAACAGAACAGTGTCACTCGGAACTCCAACATGTAAAGTTTCGCATGACTGCTGCATTGCGCACATCATCCTGAGACATCAACACAGTCTGGTAATAAGTTTACTCGACTGTGAGATCAGATCATAAGTCTCATTTGCCCAGTAATTTCACTAGCTACATTGCCCTTCAAACCGGAACACAGTAGTGCTTGCACACTACTGCTTGGCGGCAGAATAACTGGCAAAGCGGTGGTACCTACCTAGACGAACTTTGCAGAAAAGTCCTACCACCTAGTGGTTATTTCCAAAACCACATGTTTCATCGAGTTCCCGCCACTAAATGAGCCGTGGGTGAACCATGAGCGTCCAGTGTCCACGGCTCATTTTTTTAATATTAAGGAATAACATGACGAACTGGTCGTTCGCCTGATATTAAGGGACACGGCTGCCCATATCAGTTGCAGTGTCACTCGGAACTCGTAGAGTATAAAGTTTTGCGTGACTGCACTGTGCACGTCATTCTGAGACATCAGCACAGTATAACTGACTGTTTAGGTTATGAAAAGAACGAACGAAGGTTATGAAGATTAGGTTATAAAGTCTCATTTGTAATTCACTAGCTACACTGCCCTTCAACCGAACACAGTAGTGCTTGCGCGCAGTAGCGCCATTTTGCTAGTTAACTATAACTGTATAACTGGCAAAATGGTGATTTTTCACCTTCGCCTTTCATTTACCACATTCTACTTTCATATATTGGAAAATGTCATAGTTCATGACTGAAGTAATGAGACGCAATGAGACTATATGATAAACAAAAGCGCAAATACTTGTTCTGAGTCTGGGTGTTGTGGGACCATGGTCCTCGTACTCCCTGGGTCCCTAGACACACGGAATCCTAGTTAGGGTCCAGGATGTATGCGAGCGTTGGGCGTTATTATTATTTATTTATTTATGATGTTGACGGTCTATTATTGTCTTAATTTCTAATATCTGAACAAACTGGATGGACTATGTCATATAAAGAGTTCTTTGGAGTAAGGAACCCTAAAAACTCGGTAATTATTTTCTTAGCGTTTATTTACCGCGTTAAAAAGATGTAGAATGCCTTCTCTCCAAGTCCATTAAGTGAGAATGCAAGAGCTCTCCGTATTATAGTATAAATAGTATTACACAGTTAATTTTATTATAATTTCAATAAATTTCCTTGTTTCTTCATTATGGTTGCTCATGGTTATTTTTACTTGTTTGTGTAGTTTATTCGTTTAGCAAAAGTTATTAATTATTAAATTATTATTATTAATTATTTTTTGTTTTTGTAGTCTTTTCGTTATTTTTTTTGTTCTGAGAACCCGAAGTTTGAAGTATACGTTCATTTCCCAAGCTACTATCAAACTGCAATACCATAGTATAGAAGAAAATATTTTTTCATCTAGTGGCCAGTAGTTCCGCTGCTGAAAATTTTAAATGGGCCAATAATACACTCAAGCTATCTAAGCTTGAGTTTGTTTCAGTCTTCATTCTGTAATAAATAATAAATATATATATTTTTGGACATTTCATACAGCGCCATCTAGTACCAAACTAAGCAAGGCATGTACTATGGAAACCTGATAACTAAAAGAATAGATAGATACCTTTTGTTTTTACACACATAGAATACAATATAACACCCAGACACAGGAAAAACACTTGTGTTTATCACATCATTGTTTGTTCTGGGTGTGAATCGAACCTACAATCTACAGGTCAGAAGCCAGTGCTACCAACTAAGCTATCAGGCCAGTCAATAGGTTCATACCTAGTGCAGTAGGGAATGAATAGCTTGAGTTTGTGTTTTAAGGAAGGAAAACATTTTGCTACGTTTGTTTGGTGACATCATTTGCACTTGTGTGTCATTACGTGTCGTTTTGCTGACTTATATCTTTACTACCACAGAATATTTAATAGTAGAATGCTTTCTTTGCGGATGCCTACGTTATAAAATCTACCTGCATGCCAAATTTCATCCGTCCATTGGTTTGGGCTGTGCGTTGATAGATCACTATGTCAGTCAGTCAGTCAGTCACCTTTGAGTTATATATATTGTTGGAAATCCTAAGTGGTTTTAGTTTTTTAAAAAAAAGTAACCTTACAATCAACATACAAATATTTATTAAGATTTACTAAGAACCGACAATAATTAATAGCGTGATTATATAAAACGTCCGTCGCCTCTGAGCGCTGCCCGAAAAGTGAGCCCGAGCCTTCTTCGTCGCTCGTATATATACTACGCCGCTTGCATCAGCTCCCGAAGTGAAGTATTTTGTAACACGGCCGTTCCTGCTTGCGTGTTGTCCTCAACAGCGGCTTCATCTTCAAGCGGCACATTTTCTTCGACCTCGACCGTTGTGTCTTCTTCTATAACACAACAAAACATGATTTTAGGACCTGATGTACAGGCATAACGTTGGTAACTGAAACCATTTCAAAATTAAAATGAAGTTGTTGCTCAATTCAAAGAAATATCAATTTAGAGAAATTCAACAGGTACTTGTAATAAACATTGAAAACGGAGACTGCAAAACAACTACAACAACAACAACAAGAAGCACAAGCGTGCACTCAAGTACAACCAACACAGGTCTCACATAATAATTTTATGAAAATTTGTAAGAACAAGTAAGGTTCCAAGCGCATGCAAGAAAGTACTTTAGTACTTTAGCATAGAAAATAAAGAAAAATAAATGAATTGCGAATTTCAGAATTCCTCATACATTGCAAAATCGGCAACTGTATGATGTGACACTCACAAATCACGTCATACATTGCAAAAACGGCAACTGTATGACATGGCACTCACAAATAACGTCATACATTGCAAAAACGGCAACTGTATGACATGGCACTCACAAACCACGTCATACATTGCAAAAAAAAAGAAGGCAACTATGCGAAATGATCACTCATTGCAAACGACGCCACACGAAGTGCAGTCATCGCTGAGACAGATTTCCGCAGTGGAGAACGCAAAACAAGCGTCCAGCGTCCATTTGCCCCGCCAAAACAGCATGTGATCGGCGGCCGCTTGCGTTGTCTTGCCATAAGACCCGCCGAGAAGTTTCGAGCTACAGCGGTGGGTGGCAGCACATGCAGGACTTTGTAGGGCCCCAGCATGCCAGAGTCCAGCTTTCCCATAGATTGTGACTACCTGTTCACGAACACAAAATCGCCAACGGTGAAGGTTCGTGACTGCTGACGACCCTTGTTGACATAAGTGTCTTGGAGTTGCTGGTCAGCGTCTGGTAGTGTAGACGCAGTATTATTCATCACCGCATCTTAACGGTACGCCATTGCGAGTTCTGTTTTGAATGAATAACCGGGGATGTACCGTCTAAAGTAACAAAAACGAACTTAGTAGCATTAAAAATGTCTAACCTCTTTAGACATTGCTTGGCACTTACGTGTTAACAGAAGCTTCTACCTTATGCTCGCTCGGTCTCACCTGACCATTAGTAATCATTTGACCTTAGTAATCTATTTCGGTTGTACGAAATTCACATTTCTTAACGTTGATTGAAAATCCTGCCTCAGTCAGAGTCTTTAGAATCGTTTTTAGAACCTTTGCGAAAAACACCACGAGCTCGAACGGGCGTAATCTGATGAGGTTTCACATAAATGGACAGAAAACTCGCTAAATTCATAGCAGCTGCGCGATTTTGAGGGTCAGTAACACCAGCGTGTAACTATCGCTACAATGAACTCGTCACTCAAATCGTTAGCAATGCGTAACGTAACAACAAACGTCTAGCGTATTCTGCATACGTGGGGTAGTTATCGGAATCAGTTTTCATAACATCAAATAAAATGTTCGCGATATTTACTCGTATAGGGCACAATGCCTTAAATTCACACTTGAAATTTGGCCAACTACGATCATTACAAACCCAATCGTATAGCCACGACCTCGCGTCACCTTTTAGACAATTACCTATACGTGCTAAACACTCACTGTCGTCCCGTCTATTTAGATTGCGCACATGATCAATTTGACTACACAACGAATCAAAATCATGCTAAGACAGATCGAAATTCGACATAAATACATGGTTCGATCTTACCGGCATGGCATCATAGCATTAATGAGGTTTTCGGTTACTTCACATATAACCATATCCGCGGTGGGCGGAGGCGTGCTTGAACATGGCACGGACAGGTCCAGACTTGCAGGGTACGACTCTGCGCTCGACGGCGCAGTCAGCGGGCAGACGGCTCGCACGACGCGGCTGGCGTGCCGGAGCATCCGGTGCAGGCGCCGACATGGCGCGCAATGTACTCGCAACTGAGTGTCCTGGAATCTTCCAAAACACCTAAGCGGCTTACGAAAGTTTGAAGCTGGGCTTCTAAACCAGGAATAGACGTTCGATCTCGCTTACGACTTTTACGTTTACTAGTCTCAGACATAGCTACCAAAAATTTAAGCGGAAATTCTTTAAAATACAACAGCAAAATCAAAGCAATATTTGAAATCAGAATAATCAAGTCAGAATTGAGTTGGATCCCACTTCTGATGTTGGAAATCCTAAGTGGTTTTAGTTTTTAAAAAAAAAGTAACCTTACAATCAACATACAAATATTTATTAAGATTTACTAAGAACCGACAATAATTAATAGCGTGATTATATAAAACGTCCGTCGCCTCTGAGCGCTGCCCGAAAAGTGAGCCCGAGCCTTTTTTTTTTTTTTTTTTTTTTTTTTTGAACGAGCTAATGCTGTTGGTCTCTATCGACCTTTACAGCGTCACCGGGCGGGAGGGCGGGCGCTTAGGGCGCCCAGCCGTCAAAAGTGGGAGGCAACTAGCTCAAGGGCACCCCTGGGGTGCGAGCCTCGGCTTGGGCCGTTGCCGGGATAAGAGGATCGAGAAGGCTACGTCCACTGGAAGAGTGGACCCTATTGAAAGTCGCGACCGTTCTAGCTAACCTACGGGGGGTACGTCGACCTCGCCGGCGGGGTCGGTGTCTGATTGTGTTACGCTGGTATCCTATACCGGTGCCGAAAGCGGTACCTGAGCCAGAAGGGCTAGACTGGTCCGGTGATCCTAGCGCAGCCGATACTACGGCTGCTATAGGATCATCCGGGTCGCTCAAGACGTGTCTCGGGCGGCGACGACGGGGTGAAAGCCAAACCAAAAAAAAAACTTTGCTGATAACGACAAAAAGTTGTTATTTGTGTATTGAATCAATGTACTTGAGCGAATTGGTTGATTCTTCCAACATTATGTTCTATCTCAGACAGAACTTTAATCAAGAACAAAACACACGCATTGTTTCTTCTACTGTATTGGATCCCAAAACAATAGACCGTCGGTGTAGGTCCTATGTACTGTGTGAAATATACTCACTGGCAAAATGTACTCAGTGTGTGAAATGACTGAAACGGGATCACAATGCTACATTCACAATGTTATCTTGTTTTTGAGTTCGATTGTAAATTGGTTTACATCCGTTATTTTGCATATACATAATTATAATTTATGATAATGTTTTGTGTTTTGATAATATTGGTGTGATTAATTAATTTCAGCTTCCTATTGACAATTACACTATTATAAATAATATTGCTGCTAAACATACATCTTAGCTTAATGCATTGTCTATTGAAAGTACACACAGCATTAAAAAATACCAATAATTTATTATATACGCACATTGTAAATCGAAAAGGATTCGAGTTACGACGAAAGAACACGACATGTTTAAGTTATTTTTTCAGTTTGAATCACTTTATTTTGGTGAGCATATTGAAAAATGCAAATAATAAAAGCTTTTAGCTATTCAAACTGACAATGGAGAATCAAACTGTACAAGAATAAATAGTTATTGTGTCATGAAGGGTAAAGAAATAAACAAAACTTGTCAAGTTCTTACGAATATAGAATTATCTAAATTTACAAACAAACTTATAATGAACAACGTAAAAAAACGAGCGCGAATGTGCTTTAGACCACATGACTGAAGTAAAACTAAGTTTAGCTCCATCTATCGGCCGGTTTAACTTTGTTTTTGCTTTGTTTAATGTTAATGTCGCTATCTTGACAATTGTAAATTCTCATTTTACCGGACATACCAACATAATAATACAAATTTTAACTATGTTATGTTAACAATGGAGATCTACGTTAACCAACAACTTTAAAAATTTTTTCGCCTAGCCAGCTTACTCCCTAAGTCAAACGTGCGTAAAGAAATTTTACTACAAAAATAAATAGAGAAAAAAGTAAACCAAATCTAAATTAAAATAAGCTATCAATACCTATAGATGTTTAATTATTAAAAAGGAGGGAAGCTAAGGAAACGAATTAGCAATTAAACGTTAGATAACCATAGATAACATTACAAAAGAGCGATTGAATAATTTCCAATAATTATTCTAAAATAACCTAAAAACAAGGAAATCCTAATACAAATCCGCAGCTTATTTAAGCTACACCTAATAATAATCCAATCAAAACATTAATGAATATTCAACATTTTAGCACCTACGATAACCTATATTTCGAGTAATAAAATACACGATTTACGATCAAGTAGGTTCATTTCATACGGCCTTTAGAAAACTAGTTCACTTTGCCAAGTAACTGTCAAGTAATCTGTGGTCTTCTCATGCGACAAAATATGATCAATGTTTCATCATAGGTACTCGAATCACGTGTGTAGGTACTTTTACATTGAGGTTAAAGACGTGGCCAGAAAATGCGAGTGTTTTTATATTAGAACTTGCTGTGAATTGCGTTTCTATAACTTCTGGTTTCAAGTGTTCTAAGATAACAAATGAAGGGGTGAGAATAAAAAGGATTTAACTGATTTTTTTGACCAAATGACTTATGGGTATCGTTGGATTCAGCGTGAAATTATCTTCAATAATACATTCTCAAAATACCGAAATGAGGCTTAAATCTCGAGATTTTGAGTCTAAAAATGTTTTATCTGTCACAGGAATACAGTACGCTTAGCATAAAAACATTACTTTATTTCTTTTATTATATCATATTTTTACAGTAATTGTATGAATTAGTACTATATTTGGTAATTTTAAATAGAAATAAAACATTTTCAAGCAACTGAAACTTACATAAACCTTTTCTATTACCTTATAAGCACTCTACATAAAAATGACGCCGTTGACGTTTAAAGTCAATTTTCTCGAAACTGTCAATTTGTCAGTTAAATCCTTTTTATTCTCAACCCTTCAAATGAGTAAGCACCTAATATTTTTTTTTATCTGCGTTTCCACAGACACCTGGGTCCGTGCTTTTTGTTAGATAATTTTTTATATTTATGAATTAAGCCTATTATTAACATGAACTTATATATAATACAGGAAGCCAATAACAAAAAGATACATAAACATAAGTATTTAAGTTCTTTTTTCTAATTTTTAATTGTGCGTACACCACCGAGCAAACTAGCTTCCGCAAGCAAATAATAATGATTCAATATATTGAGGTGTAAACTTCTTTAGGCGCGATGAGCAGTTTTTGGGTGAAAAATCATGGAACTCGCGTCATCGTCACCGAACGCTTTCCATGAGCTATATGTATGCTGTGTATATATGTGTACTTTTTGGGTGAACAAAAAGCGTGAAACTCGCGTCATCGTCACCGCACGCTTCCCATGCCATATAATTATATCGCAACACAAGTTAGGAGTAATAGTATTCTGTGCACAATTTATTTAGTTTTCACTTCTAGATAGAAGTGAAAACTGGGGTTGCAAATTGGGTTAAAAATTGGGGTTGCCGAAAAAATTTCTGCGAAATACAGTATTTTAAAAAATAAGCTGTATATATCAGCTTATTTTAAAAAATACTGATATATATATATATATAAATATAGTACACTCATTCTAATATATAAAATATCACACTAATATTATAAAGGCGCAAGTTTGTATGTGTGTATGTTTGTTACTCTTTGACGCTAAAACGGCTGAATGGATTTGGATGAAATTCAGTACCAAGATAGCTTATACACTGGATTAACATATAGGCTACATTTTATCCCGGAAAAATGAAATGTTCCCGTGGGATTAGCAAATAATTAAAATATTTTTTATTCGCGGGTGAAACCGCGGGACGCAACTAGTATAATACTGCTGTGAGATACAACGTTTATTAATAGTAATGATTAGGGGCGTTTTTTATTCAGCATAATATTTTTTGACATAATAATTGTGAACTTGCTTTAAAACATATCTTTGGACGTAATCTTTTTAAATTCTTTAGGCAAGGAATTCCACATAGCTAGGTGGTAGGACTTTTCTGCAAAGTTCGTCTAGGTAGGTACCACCGTTTTGCCAGTTATTCTGCCGCCGAGCAGTAGTGTGCAAGCAGTACTGTGTTCCGGTTTGAAGGTCAATGTAGTTAGTGAAATTACTGGGCAAATGAGATTTATGATCTGATCTTACAGTCGTGTAATCTCATTACGAGACTGTGTTGATGTCTCAGGATGATATGCGCAGTGCAGCAGTCATGCGAAACTTTACATGTTGGAGTTCCGAGTGACACTGTTTTGTTATGGGCGGCCGTGTCACTTAACATCAGGTGAACGACTAGCTCGTCACATCATTCAATAACATAAAAAAAAAAATCCACAACGAAAAAGAACGAAATACTCTAATTATTATGTAACTAAGTTGGCATGTAGGGCTACTTACATTATTGAGCTGGGATTTCTGTAAGATTTTGCAACACTCCGGCAAGTAGAAGTAGTATTGAGTGAATGGAATTGTGTCAGCAATTTAATTAGTTAGTTTTTTATTACACAGAGTCTGAGCAAACTGACTTAATGGTGCCTATTTAAGTTAAATACGCTGTTAACTTTGGTAAACGACTTACATACTAGTTTTTATTTTGTTGATTTATTTAATTAATCTTTCAATCTATTTATTTTGTAACAGATAGCGTATTTGATGATTATAAACTCACACACACAAACTTAAAATTACGAATTGAATATGACGGCGGCAATGTCCAATTATAAACTCTATGCGCAGCGGGCAGTACCTACCCTGTGGTAGCATTTAAATTTATTACAGTGGCAACACTGGCAACTGTCATCGCTTCCCCACTCATCTGGCTATATAAAGGGAGCGCTCGGTGTACTACGGAGCATTCTTGTGCCGGACACGGCCCGGTGCGCATGCAAAACCGTTCAGCCTAAAAATACTTCTTTTTAGTTTGCCGATTTATTTAATTAATCTTTCAATCATTTATTTTGTAACATCGTATTTGATTTTCGAAAATCCATTTCTCAATGGATACCTACTTTACAAAGATCACACCCTCCAAATTTCAAGTCTGTAGGACCAGCGGTCTAGGCTGTGCATTAATATATAAGTCAGTCATTCAGTTAGGCAGTCAGGACTTTGAATTTTGGTGTATGACGGAGAGCTTTAAGCCCCAATAAAAAACAGTGATTTAATAAATCGTAATGCAGGGTCGTCAATGTCAGTTACACGAGAATAACCAATTTATTAGTTGCGCAAAAACATATTTAGTAATTTGTGGTATTAGCTACACAACAATTAATAAAAATTGCGAATTCGTGACTTCTACCGTACAATGTGTGTCATAAAAATGCATTTTATAGTAGCAAACTTTGAAAAAAATGAGTGTGCTTTAGACCACACGACTGAAGCCAAACTTATTTAGCTAAATCTATCGACCGGTATAACTTTGTTTTTGCTTTTTTTAATGTTAATGTCGCCATTTTGACAATCGTAAATTGTCATTTTACAGGACATACCAACATAATAAATTATTAAAATTATTAAATCCTGTAAAATAAATAAAATATGTAATATAAATAATAATAATAATAAAATATGATATAAATAATAAAATCTATAATAAAGTAAAAATTATTAATAATACAAATTTTTAACTTTGTTATGTTGACGACGATGGGGATCTACGTGAATCAACTTCAACTTCCGTTCACCTCGAATTCACCAGCTTAATCCCCAAGTCAAACACGCGTAAAGAATGTTTACTTCAAAAATTCACCTACTACTACTACTACTTTCGTTCAGCTTATATTAAAGTACCTAAGTTAGTGTTTTATTTCTTTATTTTTACTTGTTGTGGTGGTTGAATAGGTTGGCTCGTAACCTGGAGGTGGCGGGTTCGATTCCCGCGAAAGAATAAGTATTTGTGCACAAAAAAGCGCAAATATTCTGGGTGTTGTGGGTTGAGTTACGCGATGCGCTGCGCTGCGGTGCATACCGAAATAATGTTACGGAGGACGGTACCCTAAAAGTTTTATTACCAAGCAAGCATTTTTGACGTGCCCTTTTAAGTTTCTCAAGTAGTACTGACCTTGCTATGGCTGTTTGATAATTGATTCTCAATAATATAAACCGTTTAGTTTGATGATAATAGTTATTGGCGGTAATAAATAATAATAATAACTCGGAAAAAGTATTTGCGAATTGTTTTCTGTGCATAAATACTAATCCGCTGCCTCCGGGTTTTGAGCCGACTTGCTACACCAGAGGCTGTCAGACGGTATTGGATTGGTAAACCTATAGCAAACCATTAATGGTTTGCTATATATGAGGGTGCAACGATCACGAGTATACTGAAGATTATGAAGGTAGACTGTATTATGAAGGCAGAGATCCTATAAGAAAAGTTAAACTTTTTCTATAGTTAGTTGTTATTATAATAAACTAGCAAACCCGGCGAACTCCGTTTCGCCACCAGATGGCTTCGTTTTATTATGTAACAGTAGCTGTCAAACAATGTATCACGCACCGGCGCCATCTACTTAAAATGTTGGTTTGTCCTGAATTTTTCCTGAATTTTCTTTGCTATAAACCTCACGGAGCCCGAGACCTTTCCAACGAATGCAAAACCGTGGAAATCGGTTCGTGCGTTCTGGAGTTATAGCGTCAGGAAGGAAAACCCGACTTATTTTTATATAGTAGATTACTATTACAAAGGTAAACCTGCTTAAACATCAAACCATCATAAAGGTTTGCTGTGAAGGTGCGAGTAAACTGAAGATAGCCCGGGGACAGAGGGTTCGATTTTCGCGACAAGACAAAAATTAATTGGTGCACACAAAAAAAAGGGCAAAAGCTTGTTGAGTCTGGGTGGATGGGACTATGGTCGACATAGTTCCCTAGACATAGGGAATCCTAGTTACGGTCCAAGTTGTATGTATGTGATCGATAGGCGTCATAACTATTTATCAATCTAAAAAAGTGTTTGGATGGTTTTTATCTCAAGAATTGAGGATGTAGCCTTCTTGTGTCTAACCTTGGTTTCTATGAATATATTAATGTAATGTACTGTCAATTTTTTCTTTAATTTTTCAAATATCTTTTTTTTGTCTGGCTCCACACTTTTGTGTATTTAGCCAGTGTCAAGTAATTAATAATATCTCAAGTTAATTAATATGTATATTATATATGTGTCAAGTCAAGTCACAGTCCAAGTCATCAAGTTAAGTCATAGTCTAGTCCAGTCAAGTCATACCCCTAGTATAATGGTGGCAACTTTACCAGAAGCTTCTATGGAGTTTTGGAAACAACACAAAAAGAAACGTTTCACCATCATTATACCACTTTCCCACACTCATGCCTGTAATCCAGCACTTAACGAATAGAATGCCACCAATTTTATGCACCAACACTGAAAATAACACAAGTTCTGGAAAATAATACAATGCGGCGTCGCGATCTCTTTCGTTTTCCCACCAAAACCTTCAAATATCTTTTAATTCAAATTCTTCTGCCTGACTTCGGCTTTTTACGGCTGATGGCGCTGTTCTTAAATTCACTTTCACTATCAATATATTAGGTCTTTACCTATGAAATTGCCGTTTTGTTTGAAAAAAGTTAAAGTATTTTTTTTTCGAAGTTATTTATTTCTTTTATTCAAAGTAATCACCCCTGCAATCAATGCATCTTTGCCAACGCTGTGGCAGTTTATGGATGCCCTTCTTGAAAAAATCAGCAGGACGGGAGACAACAAACTCTTCAAAGGCGTTTTGTACTGCCTCTCGGGAATTGAATTTTTTTACCGCTAAAAAGTGGTCCAAATTTTGGAAAAAGTAATAGTCGGTAGGCGCAAGATCTGGTGAGTATGGCGGATGAGGGAGAGCTTCCAAACCCAACTCATGCAGCTTAGAGACGGTCTGTTGTGCAGTAAGGGGTCGCGCGTTGTCGTGAAGTAGCAGTGGAGACGACCGATTGACCAAAGCTGGTTGCAGACGTGCAAGTTTCGCCATCATTGTGGTCAGCTCTTCAATGTACACATCTGCAGTAATGCTCTCGCCGTTTTGTAAAAAGCTATGATGAATCACACCAGCACTAGACCACCAAACTGTGACCATCACCTTTCTAGGGGTCATTTTTCGTTTTGCACATTGCTTTGGTACCGAACCAGGATCTAACCAACTTGCTGAGCGCTTTCGATTGTCAAAAAGAATCCATTTTTCGTCGCACGTAACAATTCGGTTCAAAATTCCTTCATTTCTGTGCCTGTTATGCAGCGCAACGCAAGTCTCGACGCGTACGTTGCGCTGGCGATCGTTAAGTTCGTGGGGCACCCATCTATCAAGCTTTTTTATCTTGCCAATCTGTCGTAAATGGACCAATATTGTTTTGATGCTAACATCAAAAGCTGCTGCCAGCTCAGCTGTAGATTGAGATTCATCAGCTTCCACAATCGCCTTTAATTCATCATTGTTGACCAAAGTTTCCGGACGACCACGAGGTTCATTTATCAAGTCAAAATTCCCAGAACGGAACCGAGCAAACCAATAACGGGTTGTACGTTCGTTTGTACAGTTCTCTCCGTAAACGTCGTTGATGTTACGTGTCGTTTGTGCCGCGTTGGCGCCACGACGGAACTCATATTCCATAATTACACGAAATTTCAAAGTATCCATTATGAGGAAAAATGTTGAAATGTAATGAAAATACAACGCTAATCAATAAACAAAAGACTTATATTGTAAATAGAATGTCATATTTTTAAAACAAAATTAATTTGAATTTAGAATTCATAGCCAATCAAAACTTTTTTTTGTTTGAAAAAGTCTGTACTGCAAAACGGCAATTTCATAGGTAAAGACCTATTATTACGTCGAAAACCGAAAAACGCGAATCACTCCGGATATCTGGGGTGATCACGGAATGAAATTTCACCTGTTCCATTGATTTCAATGGAATTTCATTCCTATATTCAATATTTCCATACTAACTATGCACATGCGTTTTGAACCTGACAAATCCATACAAATTTTCGTTTCTATTGCTTACCAATCAAATTTCGTGATCGCCTAACTATCTGATTGAAGTTAAAAGAACCTCCAACCCATTTTGACAGGCGTTTATATAAATTAATCTTAGCGTGTCATCACATAATATAATTATAACGGAAGTCATTATTCTTTTTTCGCATTATAAATGTAGCTGGTAGCTGGGTAGGTACTAGGGTTGCCAACCGTACTATAATAAATAGTACGAGCTTCTGCCCGCAGCTTCGCCCGCGGCGTGGCCTATGGGAAAGTAATTCAACCACCCATTTCACCCTCTTAAGGGCGAAATTTCGAAAAATCCGTTCTAAGCGGATGCCTACGTCATAACATCTACCTGTATGCCAAATTTCAGCCCGATCCGTCCAGTGGTTTGAGTTATATATATATATAGATTGTAGTATATTTCGGGTCGGCGTACTATATACTGTTGAAGAAATATATACTTAGTACGCAAAAGGACTATATTTTCAAAACCGAACAAATGTAACAAACAAATATTTATATTTAAAAACAATTAACGTGCCTTTACATTAAATACACATGCATAAAAACATTACATTTTTGAGTGAGCCGAGTTCGTGTAACCGAATTTGTCTTTGGCCCCCCACTGATCTCTACAGTATTTTTTGATCTGTTTTGTTCTATATTTTTAAGGAGTGTATATAAGCTCAGGGTTATGCATGGGTTGCAAACTAAAGGATAATAGGCCTTCAACATGCGCACCGGTCCGTGTCCGGAGCAGGAATCGTCCGTAGTACACCGAGCGCTCCCTTTTTATAGCCAGATGGGGGGGAGCTATGACAGTTACCGGTGTTGCCACTGTAATAAATTTATATGCTACCACAGGGTAAATTACGGTACTGCCCGCTGCGCATAGTTTACAACTAGACGTTGCCGCCATCATGTACTGTATTTTTATAGCTTATTTTGAAAAATACTGTATTTCGCTGAAAAAATATTGGCAACCCTTGTAAGTACTTAGCACAACACACAATAGTATGTATTTAATAACAACTAAATGCATTGCACAGGTGTGCAAATAGCTTGGTTGGTGTAAACGAGTGAATGATGAATCAGTAGGGTAGGAATAATTTTTCTTCGCGTAAACTTGTGTTACGGTCAGGGTCAGTACAAAGATGTCATGACATCATGGACTTAATACCTGTGTAACTGTGGCTAGACAAAGCAGTGTTGCATGTATGACTCATCTAACACTGCAAGTATATTTTTCATTGGATACAAGCAAGTGAAGGTGATTCTTGGCGGCGGGTTCGATTCCCGCGACAGGACAAGTTTTTTTTTTTTTTTTATATTAAGGAATGACGTGACGAGCTAGCCGTTCGCCTGATGTTAAACGACACGGCTGCCCGTATCAGCTGCAGTGTCACTCGGAACTCTAAAGTATAGAGGTTCGCGTGACACTGCACTGCGCACGTCATCCTGAGACATCAGCACAATCTAGTAGGTAATAAGATTACTAAACTGTGAGATCAGATCATAAAGTCTCATTTGCCCAGTAATTTCACTAGCTACAGTGCCCTTCAAACCGGAACACAGCAGTGCTTGCGCACTACTGCTTGGCGGCAAAATAACTGGCAAAGCGGTGGTACCAACCTAGACGAACTTTGCAGTAAAGTCCTACCACCTAGTGAAAGTATTTGTGAACAGAAAAAAAAGCGCAAATACTCGTTCTGAGTCTGGGTGTTTTGTGCAACGCAGCTTAAATATAGATTGTCTAAATCGAAATATATAAAAAAATGCATACAAACGATTATAGTACCTCCTCCTTTTGGAAGTGGGTTAAAAAGACTAACATAACTTTAACTTACTTGATTATGGTACCAACTTAAACTCAAACCATCATGACAGCTTCTGTGGTGTGGTGGTTGAGCAGGTCGGCTGATAATGGAGGTGGCGGGTTCGATTCCCGCGGCAGGACCAGTATTTGTGCACAGAAAAAAAAAGCGCAAATACTCGTTCTAAGGTCCGTATTACAGAACGATGCTCAGTCATCGATCGGAGCTCAGGCAGAGATTTTATTCATAAAGTGATCAATTAGTGAATGAAATCTCTGCTTGAGCACTGATCGATGACTGAGCATCATTCTGTAATACGAGCCTAAGTCTGGGTTTTGTGGGACCATAGTCCTCGTAGTTCCTAAATCCCTAGACACAGGGGATCCTAGTTAGGGTCTAGGATTTGTGTATGTGATCATTGGGTGTTATTATTATTATCTTAAAGTTATTAGCTACTATTAGATGCATTTTTATATCTTAATTAATTTATTGTATAAATTCTCTTGACTAATCAATAGCTGATGTGACAGGCAATGTTTTGGTTTTCTCGTTTAACATACCTAGATGTTTTCGTAGCTAATCTTTTACTAGGTGGTAGAACTTTCCTGCAAAGTTCGTCTAGGTAACCACCGCGACCGTTTCGCCAGTTATTCTGCCGCCAAGCAGTTGTCGCAAGCACTACTGTGTTCCGGTTTAAAGGGCATTGTACCTAGTGAAATTACTGAGCAATTGAGACTTTATGATCTGATTTCACAGTCGAGTAATCTTATCACCAGACTGTGCTGATGTCTCAGGATGATGTGCGCAGTGCAGTGTCACACGAATCTTTATATTTTAGAATTCCAAGAGACACTGTTATGGGCAGCCGCGTCTACAAATGGGCAAGTGTCTACAAAGGGCGCAATCAGTACATATATATAATTTTAATTAACTTGAAAAATTAATTACTTTGATACTGGCTAAATACACAAAAGTTTGGAGCCAAAACCAAAACAAAAAAAACATTCAAAAAGTCTAAGCCAAGTTCACACACGGGCATATGGGTGATCTAGTAAAGTTTATTTTTGACTAACTCTCTCTGAAGTAAATCTGCCGGAACAGAGTTACAGTATAATTGCTTGGCAGTGCCACGGAAATCTCCACTTACATTTTCATAACATTCAATGCATAAAGAAGCTATTAGTGTCCAGTAGCGTAGCTAGGCAACAGGCCCTGGGGCAACAGGCCCTGGGGCAACAGGCCCTGGGGCAAAAAATAAACTAGGGCCTCAACTAAACTATTTAAAATCGTTTGTTCTGTATTCATTGTGTTCCAAATTCGACGTACTCCATATTTGTCGTAATCCAGATTCGTCGTAATTTTATCGAATTCGTTAAAGTGAAACGATATAGTAATAAAGTGATAAAGTAGCCTATGTGCTAAAATTACGACGAATCTGGATTACGACAAATATGGAGTACGTCGAATTTGGAACACATATATATATATATATATATATATATATGTTCCAAATACATATGTATTAGTTATAGTGTAACTAACACGACTTTCTTTTATATATTATATAGATGATGACGTTTCCAAATGTCAAATTGTGCGATCGACAAGAACGGTACTTTTTTATGTTATTGAATGATATGACGAGCTAGTCGTTCACCTGATGATAAGCGACACGGCCGCCCATAACTGAACAGTGTCACTCGGAACTCAAACATGTAGAGTTAAGCGCGACACTGCACTGCGCACACCATCCTGAGACATCAGCACAGTCTGGTAATAAGATTACTCGACTGTGAGATTAGATCATGAAGTCTCATTTGCCCCGTAATTTCACTAGCTACATTAGCCTTCAAACCGGAACACAGTAGTGCTTGCAGTTGCACACTACTGTTAGGCGGCAGAATATCTGGCAAAGCGGTGGTACCTACCTAGACGAACTTTGCAGAAAAGTCCTACCACCTAGTTAAAAAGCGCAGTGCAGGTTTATTTATATTCTGAATGGGGGAGAAATTTCCACTAGTTCAATTTATGGTTTGTAAGTCAGAGTCCGAGGGGCCCCTGAGCTTGGGGCCCCAGTGCACTGCCCCGTCTAGCCTTCCGGTAGCTACGCCACTGCTAGTGTCCTACATTTACTTCCATCTGGTGTCATATCGCGCTTAACAACTCGTGTAAGTGATTTTTAATGTCCCAAGATTACATGATGATGATGTTTTAGAATCATTCCATCAGTTTGCGTAATAATAAACATCGTAAGATCGACCTTGGATGACTCCACTCCAAGGTTGTCAGGCGAAGTTATTATGAACATTATGGTGTCTGATTTAGAGATCTGCTAAGGTCATATCGAAATTCTTTGAATTCTGTTTTAATACAAATGGAACGTTGAAATTTAGTAAATGTGATGATTTGTGTGTTTATTTCCATATTGCGTGGATGGATTTGTTATTACTCCGTGAAGACAGTTTTGAATGTGATGATATGTCAAAATAGAAGTTAATATTAAATTTCAAGTCTTAAGAGGAAGATTAAAGCAGAATTATGCATTAACGGATTATGCAAGAAGTCGAATATTTTTAATTGTTGTAAAATTGCTTTGATCTGGTTTGTTTGCGCTTTCCTGCATTTTACATTTAAAAATCTGGAAAACGCTTATGTGTTGATGTACGTGGTTGACTACTTTTATAGACAGCCTCTGTGGTGTGGTGGTTGAGCAGGTCGGCTCATAACCCGGAGGCGGCGGGTTCGATTCCAGCAAAAGTATTTGTGCACAAAGAAACCGCAAATACTTGTCCTGTGTCTGGGACCATGGTCTTCCTAGTTCCTGGGTCCCTTGGGTCCAGGATCTATGTATGTGATCGTTGGGCGTTATTATAATTATTGTTTTTGTTACATTTTACTAGATGGTAGGACTTTTCTGTATAGTTAGGTAGGTACCACCGCTTTGCCAGTTGTTCTGCCGCCAAGCAGTAATATGCAAGCACTTCTGTGTTCCGGTTTGAAGGGCACTGTAGCTAGTGAAATTACTGGGCAATTGAGACTTTATGATCTGATCTCACTGTCGAGTATTCTTATTACCAGACTGTGCTGATGTCTTGATAATGTGCGCAGTGCAGTGTCGCGCGAAACTATATTTTGGCGAGTGACACTGTTCTGTTATGGGCGGCCGTGACGCTTAACATCATTTTCATTAACATAAAAAAATGGATGCGTATGTATCATCATTTTATTTTTACTTCGAACTTGTCTAGCATTTGACCACGCTCTCACCTGATGGGAAATGACGATGCGATCGAAGGTGTAGCATGCTAGCCAAGTAAATACCTATTCACTCTTCTCTTGAACACGCCCGGGTCATATTTCGCCGGAAACACAGACGCTGGCATTCCATTCCTTAGCCGTTCTAATTATGAACGTGGAAGCTTGGTACGAATGGGTGGTATTATTACCAAACTGGGCTTACAACTACTTAGAACTTACCTAATATTTAAATAAGTGGCTCAAAGTATTATAATACTGTCCGGTCGGTTCCAATTCTCGTCACGTTTCAATTTTACATGTCATAACAGTGTTAGCTGTTAGCTAACCATACATTTACATAATTTCTGCAAAACGACACCTCGCTTCGCAATTCGCAACCATACGGTACCTAATATTCCAATGCCCGTTTGTACTAACGTCTATTAAAATACAACTTTGCTAAGCAACATTTGTGAAGTAAATCTTCTTTACGCACGCTTGACTTGGGAAGTAAGCTGGTGAATGCGAGGCGAACGGAAGTTGTTGGTTCGCGTAGATCTCCGTATGTTTACTAGGTGGTAGGACTTTGTTGCAAAGTTCGTCTAGGTAGGTACCACCGCTTTGCCAGTTATTCTGCCGCCAAGCAGTAGTGTGCAAGCACTACTGTGTTCCGGTTTGAAGGGTAGGTAGCTAGTGAAATTACTGAGCCATTGAGACTTTATGAACTGATCTCACAGTCGAGTAATCTTATTACCAGACTGTGCTTATGTCTCAGGATGATGTGCGCAATGCAGTGTCGCGCGAAACTATATTTTGGAGAGTGACACTGTTCTGTTTTGGGCGGCCGTGGCGCTTAACATCAGGTGAACGACTAGCTCGACACATCATTCAATAACATAAAAAAAATCATTAAAAAAAATGTTGGTATGTCCGGTAAAATGACTAAGTATTTACAATTATTGTCAAGATGCCATTAAAATTAAACAAAGTTATACTACCGATAGATGGAGCTAAACTAAAGAAGTTTTACTTCAGTCGTGTGGTCTAAAGCACGCTCGTTTTTTTATGTACTCTCTTCCCTGTTCGAGGATTGGATGAAGCAACATTTCTCAGATCAAATACTGAACGCTCATTGGTTGCCTGCTGATCATCGGTTGTTTCATCCAATGAGCGTACAGTATTTACTTAGTGACAACCAACAACACCTAGACACAGAACAAGTATTTGCGCTTTTTTCTGTGCACAAATACTTGTCTTGCCGCGGGAATCGTACCCGCAGCCTCCGGGTTATGAGCCGACCTGCTCCACCACACCACAGAGGCTGTGAATAAAATAGAATAGATTCTATTCTAAGTGTAAGGCTATTAAGACTCCAAACAGGTTCAGCCTTGCGCGACATACCGGTGATCTAATCCATGATGATATTCTACAAAAAGTTAATGCTCTTGACATGAACTGCTAATGAATACTCGGGCCATAATGAGATTACATAAAAAGAGACTCGTGGTCATTGGAATTCAATGTGGTTTTAAAATTGGAACGCGATTCGTCTGAGGATATTTTTTTTTTGTTTTGGTATGGCTCCACACTTTTGTGTATTAGCCAGTGTCAAGTAATTGATAATTTTTCGAGTTAAGTTATATATATGTATGTCAAGTCAATTCAAGTCACAGTCCAAGTCATCAAGTCAAGTCGTAGTCTAGTCTAGTCAAGTCATACTCCTAGTAAAGTGGTGGCGACTTTACCAGAAGCTTCTATGGAGTTTTGGAAACAACACGAAAAGATACGTTTCACCATCACTATACCACTTTTCCACATTCATGCCTGTAATCCAGCACTTAACGAGTAAAATGCCACCAATTTTATGCACTAACACTGAAAATAACACAAGTTTTGGAAAATAATACAATGCGATGACACGATCTTTTTCGTTTTCCCGCCAAAACTCCTGAGGATTTTTATGTGACTTTAAAATTTAAACTAAAATGGAACGCGATTCGTTTGAGGATTTTTATGTGACTTTAAAATTTAAACTAAAATGGAACGCGATTCGTCTAAGGATTTTTATGTGAGGTTAATGTTTAAAGTAAAATGGAACGCGATTCGTCTGAGGATTTTTATGTGACTTTAAATCAGTGGTTCTTAACCGGTGGTTCCTGGAAGGAACCAACTACCAAGGGTTCAGAAATTGGTAAAAAGTATGCAGTCGCAAAAACCCCATTAAAATATACCTAAACTATAAATTACATACACACATACAAACTTTCGCCTATATAATATTAGTGTGATTAGATAGATAGATAGATAGATAGAGAACTCTTTATTGTCTCACCAATGAACTACAAAATCAGGAATAACTATAATATTTACGAACTAGTGTAACAATGGGCGGTCTTATCGCTGACAGCGATCTCTTCCAGACAACCTTTGGATGGACAGTAGCAGTAGAGAAGAATAAACGGCGGTGTAAAACAATTTATAGATAAAGTAAATATAGATAAATTATAAACTATTACCTAATATATTTATATAATATATATACCTATATTCTAATACATATATATTTTATAAAAAATAAACTAATATATACAACTTTGAAATGGAATGGAATACAAAGTAGTAGTAAATAATAAATAGGAGCAATTATAATGACATATAATATTTATGCACCATAGTTTTAAATATGCTTAGGGACTTAGCGTGTCTAATATCTACGGGAAGCGCATTCCACAGACGAACAGCTTGCACTGTAAAGGATTTATCATAGAATTGGGAGGTATGGATGGGAGGCTTGAGCAGGAGAGTTTCGGAAGAACGCAGGGACAAGGAGTGGGTCTGGTGTAAGAACTTGAAACGTTCTTTGAGATACGGAGGAGTAAACAGAATAGTATAGAGGAGAGATAGAATCCGAGCATTCCGGCGAGATCGAATGGGTAACCACTTCAGCTTTTTGCGAAATTCGGAGACATGATCATATTTGCGTAGGCCATATATGAATCTAATACAGAAATTTTGTAGGCGTTCAAGCTTATTAAGCTGTTCCTCGGTTAAATCTAGATATGAGGCGTCTGCATAGTCAAGAATTGGAAGTAATAGAGATTGTGCTAGGGAAATTTTGGTGGTAGTGGGTAGAAAATTTCGCAACCTTCTAAGCGAACTGCTAGAAACAAAAATTTTGCGACTCACTTCTGCAAGCTGGGGTACCCACGATAGTTGCGTATCGATGAGTATGCCCAGATTCTTTACAGTGTCGCTAATCTTGATATTGGTCCCGTCAAACATTACCTGTGGGAGACGAAACCAATCGATTTTCGAGATCATACGAGAACTTCCAATAACAATGGCCTGTGTTTTCGTTGGGTTAACTTTGAGACCATACGAGTGACTCCATTTCGAAATTCGTCTAAGATCGCTGTTAATAGTCTCTATGGCAGCTGATAGTTCCTGTAGAGGAGCCTGTGTATAAATCTGCAAATCATCAGCATAAAGGTGGTAGGAAGAAGTAAGATTTTGAGAAATTGAGTTTATAAAAATTGAAAAGAGAAGGGGAGATAAAACGCCGCCCTGAGGCACACCGGCAGACGTAGTACACCAGGGTGAGAAAGTCTCATCAATGCGTACACGTTGCCGGCGACCATTCAGGTAACTACGAAACCAATCAACTACTGTTGGAGATATGTTAAGTGGGCGCAACAGTCCTAGCAGGACATCAAAATCTACATTATTAAAGGCACTGCTAAAGTCTAGTAGTGACAGAACAGTTAACTTTTTATTTTCCATGCCGTGCCGGATGTCATCCGTTATTTTTATCAACGCTGAGACAGTGCTGTGTCCAGGGCGGAATCCAGATTGGAAAGGATTTAGAAGGTTGTTGCGGATAAGGAAGGAAGTCAGCTGTTGGTGGATGAGCCGCTCAAGAACTTTTGAAAGGAAGGGAAGGATGGATATAGGGCGATAGTCAGAAAAGGCTGATGGATGATTTTTTTTGGGAAGAGGAGTGATCTGGGCTTCCTTCCAAATAGAAGGAAATGCACTACCTAAAATAGAGGCGTTGAGAATATGTTGTATGACAGGCAGTACTTCATCAAGTATGAGGATTATCATTTTGCGGCTGATGCCGTCACTACCGATTGCATTTGACGTAATAGACTCTACGCCCTTCTTAACATCACAACCAGTAACTTGATTAAATACAAAAGAAGAATGGTCAGGAGTTGGAATTGTGGAAAGATCTCGTAGTGTAGCAGCTTTTGTAGGACCATCAAAGTTGGCAGAAGAGGAAAAATGACGATTGAGCGCATCAATATTCAAATCTTTAGGGATATTGTCTTGTCGTGACTTTCCAACTCCTAATGACCGGAGGAACTTCCATACCTTCGCAGGATCCTCATTTCCATATTGTGATTGATACTAGCCGACCCGGCACACGTTGTTTTGCTATATAAATTAAAAAATAGGGTATGATGAAAGAAAGTAGAAAATTTAGGGCTGTATGTATTTTTTATGCCACATCATTAAAAGAATCTGTCTGAAAAATTAAAATTAAAATTTTGCGCCGGCCCACCTTTTTTACTTAGGGGGATGAAAAATAGACAACCTATTCTCAGACCTACCATATGTGAATATAAAATTTCATCAAAATTGGTTCAGCCGTTTCGGAGGAGTATGGAATATATCAAACACTGTGACACGGTTTTTTTTATATACATATATAGATATAGAAGGATTCTTCTGTACCTACAAGTCCTACCTACAACTTATTTATACTGTGCCGCGAGTTATGGCGCCGTGTTTTTGTTCCTGATTTGAATGGAAAATGATCCATCCATGGAGGTTATAATACTGAAATTTTCAATAATTTATCTAGGTCTATAATGTTTTTTTCGGCAAAGTAAAATAAATTGCGAAGACAATACTAGAACGGTTCGATCCATGCGGGCTTACATAATTGAGTGAAAGTGATGAGTCTTTACTCACGTGCTGAATAGGTATTTTATCTGTATTCACAGATTAGAGAAAGATCAATTTATTCTGTGTTACTTATTCTATCGATTGTAGGTACCATAGAAGACGAATTAATCTAAAAGCAATTACATTTAAATGAATACAATTATTAATATAAAATCTTAATTATTTAATCGCGACTTAATGGAAAATAACATTAACATTCTTTTTATCAGATCATTTTTCTAATGAGTTGAGTTTAATTCCAAAAGGAAGATATCTATTAATAAACAAAATTTTTTTTTGTTTGTTTTGGTATGGCTTCACACTTTCGTGTATTTAGCCAGTGTCAATTAATTGATAATTTCTCGAGTTAAGAAATTTATATATACATATATATATATAAGTCAAGTCGCAGTCCAAGTCATCAAGTCAAGTCATAGTCTAGTCAAGTTATACTCCTAGTGAAGCGGTGGCTACTTTACCAGAAGGTTCTATTGAGTTTTGGAAACAACACGAAAAGAAACGTTTCACCATCATTATACCACTTTCCCACACTCATGCCTGTAGTCCAGCACTTAACGAATAAAATGCCACCAATATTATGCACTAAAACTGAAAATAACACAAGTTTTGGAAAATAATACAATGCGGTGACGCGATCTTTTTCCCGCCAAAACTTTAAAACAAAATATTGTACATTAGGGTAAAGATGACCTATTTCATCATTTAACAGCAAGCCTCGGTAGCGCAGTAGGCAGCGCGTAAGTCTCATAATCTTAAGGTCGTGAGTTCGATCCTCACCCGGGGCATATTTTTGAAGATTTTTCCTGTTTATTTTTTGTTAAGTTATTACAATATTCATCACAATAAGCAAGGACAGAAGCCTGTTTTGCCACCTGACTTGTATGTTGCAATCAAGCCAAGCGCTTGGGTGTCCATTGCGAAAGTCAAGTATGCAAATCTCATGGAATCGCACAATGCACAAGTCGGCCCACGTATCAAATCATGGCATTAGTTGTTTACGTTCGTCAATAGTAATGAGATTGGCAATTAAATCAGGGTGAAAGAGATTTTGTAATGCTGTGCGTGCAAAGTGCCGCACGCATGCGACATTGCGCTAGCATTGGGAAATTTATTTTATTGCCATCTATAGACGGATAGCAGAACTAATTAGAAGTTTTAATTGCTCTGATTATAGCTTTCGGAACATGAAATGTACCTAATTATTTCCTAATCAAAACTGTTTACAAATTATATTTACTTACAATTCAAACAAAAATAAAAAGGATTTAATTAAAATGTAACTTTTTTTTACAGATATTAGAAGACGACGCGACTGCCTAGTGCAATAGTACCGTAAGTGCAATTTTTGTAATTTAAAAGGTTATCCGTTAATTTCATAATCTAACAATTGAATACGTGTTTGAACACCGTTAACTTTATCTGTAGGCCATCTTAAACGAATTTACAAGCGGATGGGGTTACACTCCTTTGGAAATTTAGCAAAGGTAACCTTTCTACGCCATTTTGTTTTTGACTCTTACTGCTCAAACATTAGAGTTTAAAATCGGTGTTAAAGTTTAACGCAGATTTTTTGCCGAATTTGATTGAACAATGTATGTAAGTCTCCTTGAGGTCAGCTCTAAGGCCGTACCGCTTGTTCATTTAAATGTTTATTTTATCACTTAACAAGCTACCTTAAAATGATTGACAACTAAAATAATGTAAGTATAAGTAGGGGTGGGAAAACTTTTGAAGTGTGCCGTCTAAATTATAATTCGAAATAACCTACCAGAAAATATACAATACAACACAATACAATACAAAAATTCTTTATTATACACCAGAAGAAAAAACAGTTACAGATGATGAAACTTAAAGCTATAGTACAATGGGCGGACTTATTGCTAAAAGCTATCTCTTCCAATCAACGTTTGGATGGAAAGAATTGTTAGAGAGATAGGTCGGAGTAAAAAGTAAGAGGAAAAAGTTAAAATCGCGCTATAAGGGTATCGAATGTCCGATATTTCCGATACCCCCTAAACATCTCCATAGCATTATATACATAAAAAAATTATTAACTGTTTTTTTTTTCATACAAATGTTGTATGTAAATATCTCTTAGGTGAACTTTATTTTGTGCTATTTTGCAACCGGGCGATAGAGGTCGACACTTTAGTCACCCATTATAGGATCATTTTATGTCTCGTTTTCATTTCATTGTAAATTATTTTAATCCATTTGTAATTAAATGTAAATAATATAGTTAGTGTACAAAACCGTACAAATAAAATAGAATAAATTAATGACGTCGATTTGAACACATTTTATTGATTTAAAGATTGATTTATTTGCCAAAAACTTAGCCTAATACACTATGAAAGTAGTAATTTTTATACAAATATTACAATATTACTCTACAATTTTACACAATGCAAAGAAATATAAAGTGGCGGCACAAACAATTTTTGCCGTAGCAATATGGTAGTTTATAATTCCAGTATTCTACCCATACTGCCTTTCAGAGATCTCCAACTCCGATCTAAGTAAACTAAGCATTATTATTGTGCCCATTACAATGTTTTGACGAGTGAGTAAAGATTATAATACGGCTAGAAGTTACGTTAGAGACTTATGTGTAAGTTGACATACAACTAACGATTGATAACTGAGCGTTGTTCTATAAGGACCTTAGAATGTAATCTCGACTTAGCTGAGCATCGTTCTGTAATACGAGCTCAAATGAGATAGGTGACCTAAATACCTTATATTAGTCTGTGATCTACCGTATTAGTCACGATCGATGGTTGACATTGGCGTGCGTTCGTGACAAAAACTGCAAAAAGGTACGATGCATTAGTTACTAAACGTCGTACAATAATATCTAGATGTTACGTGACGATTCATTATCAACTATACGATAATTCTTAAAATTGACAATGAAGTTTACGTGGTTTTGTGTCGAGGGCATATTTATATGAGCAGAGGTCAGTTATGTCACGCACTAAGACATTTTAGAAGTGAAAACGTGAAAAACATAACCTAATCTAATTTTTTGACGTTTCTGTAAAATAATTACTTGAAATTTTTTTTTGTTGTGGTTTTGGCTCCACACTTTTGTGTATTTAGCCAGTGTCAAGTAATTAATAATTTCTCAAGTTAACTAATATTATATAGTGTCAAGTCACAGTCCAAGTCATCAAGTTAAGTCTTAGTCTAATCTAGTCATGTCATACTCCTAGTAAAGTGGTGGCACTTTACTGAAGCTTCTATGGAGTTTTAGAAACAACACGAAAAGAAACGTTTCACCATCATTATACCATTTACCCACACTCACGCCTGTTATCCAGCACTTAACGAATAGAATGCCACCAATTTTATGCACTAACACTGAACTTAACACAAGTTTTAGAAAATAATACAATGTGGTGACGCGATCTTTTTCGCATTCCCGCCAAAACTTCCGACATTTGACGTTATCTGTAAATTTTGCTGTTAAACTTTGATAGATTAAAATAATATATTTATATTGATTCTGTTCCGAGTATGTACTATTTACGTTACAAGGCAAAGCTAACATTATAATAATAAAACATTTATTATGAAAAGTGGCTTAGAAGCTAAATTAATCAATAATATCAATAATCAAAAACTTTATAATATATGTTTCAAAATCTATGATTTATTAAAGTTATTGCTGTTATTCCTCTCAGATTTAATTTCAGTAACTTTCTCTCATCTTGCTTGTAATAGTAATTGCGCAATTTCTAAAGACAACCGAAAAAATATGATTAATTGATAGCAGTATAGCTTGTTGATGAAATCAAAAGATTATTTTTTGTGTAAAGAAAAAAAACTGAATAACGAACGGTATTCGAACCCACATCTGTCTCTTTTATTAGCTACCTTGATTATTAGTGATTCACTAACTTAATAACTCCAAATTCTAAGGTTTTTTCCGTCTAATGCTATCATGGAACTTTCTACTTAATTAATGTAGGTAAGCCACACTTATTATAGCCACGATATTAATAGCATATTAATAGCTTTGAAGCTATGGAAACCAGATAACGAATACAATACTTATATACTTTTTGTTTGTAAATACATACATAATACAATATAACACCCGACACAACGAACTTCGATGTTCATCACACAAATATTTGTTCTGGGTGGGAATCGAAACCCACAACCTAAAAATTCAGGCAGAGTTACTAACAACTGAGCTATTGAACCAGCAACGTTTGAATTAGCCAGTTGCCAGTTACAACAAACCACACCCGAGATATATTTTTTTATGTGATATTTCCCAATATGAATGTCACTTTCGTATCCTTTTCTTACATAACCTGACATTTAATACGTGATACGACAAAAAGACAAGTGGCCACACCCTTGATACGAGAAATTGGATGTCAAACATTACCGTAAGAGGAAAAGTTGGAACGCCCAACACACTAATCTTAGTCACACTATCGCACTAGTATTATAAAGGCGAAAGTTTGTATGTGTGTTTGTGTGTATGTGTTTTACTTCTTCACGCTCAAACGGCTGAATGGATTTAGATAAAATTCCGTACCAAGATAGCTTATACACTGGATTAACATATAGGCTACATTTTATCCCGGAAAAGTGATGTTTCCCGTGGGATGAGCAATTAAAATACTTTTTATCCGCGGGTGAAACCGCGGGGCGCAACTCGTGTTTAATGTAAACGCCGGTGACACAGGTTCATCCTAGTGCAGGCACCTAATTTTGTAAGACTTTAGTTTCCTAAGATTTATATTGTATTTTCATTCATGTAATTTTTTTGAATAAATATTATTATTATTATTATTATATTATAATGTATTGTATCAGATATATGCTATCTTCATTTTTTTTAACTTCAAACTTGTCTAGCATTTGACCACGCTCTCACCTGAAGGGAAGTGACGATGCGATCGAAGGTAGCATGCTAGCCAAGTGAAAACCTATTTTTAGATTAGCAAATGTATACGCTACAAATAGCAGCTTTTTGCGAGTGTAAAACATTAATATTTTAACAGCCAACAGCGTTTGAATGACCTTACTGACAGGCTGAGGTGTCGAAGTCGTGGGCCGGTAGGTAGGTATGTTGCATTGTTTAGAATTAGGTAACATCACCGCGTCGCATCATTCATACACCTACTGCCTCAACAACCGCCTTGAATGGTACTTGTGGTGAGCTTAACTGTAACGATTAAGCAGTGGAAACAATTGTTTTGAAGTAATATTTCTTTACGAACGCTTGACTTGGGGAGCAAGGGGAGTAATGCGTAACGAGGCGAAAGGAAGTTAAAAGTTGTTGGTTAACGTAGATCTCCATTGCCAACGCAATAAAGTTAAAAATTACTTAAAATTTGTATTATTATATGGATATGTCCGGTAAAATGACAAATTAAAATTGTCAAGATGGCGACATTAACATCAAACAAAGCAAAAACAAAGCTATACCGGCCGATAGATGGAGCTAAAGAAGTTTTACTTCAGTCGTATGGTCTAAAGTCGTATGGTTTTATGATTTATGATTTAAAGCACACTCGTTATTTTTCAAGTCAATCGTAAAATAACAACCTAATTATCAAAAACTCATAAAAATTCATCGGGTATATAGAATTTTTTTTTTTTTTCAAATAAAAGTTGGATGTTTTTTGTTTTGTTAAGCTACCATTAAGGTTATCATTATAATATAACTTTGATTATACGCTTCAATATCTATTAAAAGCCCATAAAATCTTGGAACAAACAAATAAAAAACAGGAACAATATAATAATTTCATTATTTATCCGTTGGGTACAAAAGTAAAACTCTTTACTTGAATAAATTGTTACTCGCAAAAAGACTTTGATGACCCTTTCATTTTATTCTTATTAACGAAGCCAAATAGAAAGTAATAAGATTCGAAATATGACGCTAGTTAATTTTTAATTTAACGGCAATGATAAATTTATTCACAACACAATGCTGTATTAAAATAACTCTACTACCATCACGATTATCAAGGTAGATCGTGTAACGCAAACAGGTTTTTCATGCTATATGCTTTGGTATGGTTGTAATTTCAACATTTTAAATTCATAGGCAGAAAAAACAGTTTCACAAACATGATTCCTAATTAATATCATGAAAAATATTAGCGTAACAACATTGCTATAAGTAAAAAGAATGTATAATTATTGTTTATTAGAGTTAGTATAGCTGACAATCAAATAATTAAACTGAATATCAAGATTGCACGTACTTATGCACTGATTCACAGTTACGTAAACTGTTACGTGCTTTAAATTATAAGCAGTTATAACGTTATTTTCACAGTTATAATTTTATCTTCATTCATTGTTTACGGTCATCTGTTTTGTGTTGAAATATGCGGATTGCGGAACTACAAAGTATCTGACGGCGGCGACGTCCAGTTATAAACTCTATGCGCAGCGGGCAGTACCGTAATTTACCCTGTGGTGGCATTTAAATTTATTAGTGGCAACACCGGCAACTGTCATCGCTTTCCCACCCATCTGGCTATATAAAGGGAGCGCTCGGTGTACTACAGACCATTCTTGCTCCGGACACGGCCTGGTGCATATGCTGAAGGCCTATACTTCTATAGTTATATAGGTTGCAACCTACGCACAACCCGTCATCATATATCTCCAAGTTTCCTTACTGTTTATATTTTCTATTATTACGATAAATAATAGCCAATGATATCGTTTTATGAGCGATTGTAGTATTAAACTAATAATATAAGTATGGATTGTTTTATTACAACTTTCACTTTCATTTAATACAAAAACATTGTTTATACTTAGGATTTAAAAAAAATCATATAGTAGTAGAATTGGAGCCATTAAGCTATGATTCTTAGCTTACTTTATTCTATTCTAAATGATCCTAAATCCCCCGTATATTTAAAAAGCCTCTTTAAGTTACAAGAGGATACCCACAATCTCAATGTGAGGTCTACTGACTCTCGACTTCTTGCTATGCCTAAGCACACCACTTATTTTCGCGACAACTCATTTGGGGTTGCGGCAGTACGTCTTTGGAATCAACTACCACCTAAAATAAGAAAAGTCACATCTGAAGAGGTGTTTAAAAAGTTAGTTCGGGAGCACTATTATAATAACCCTTCCTAACGGTTTAACGATTTGTCACTATTTATTTATTTATTTATTATATGTGTATGATATTTTATGTATATAATCACTTTGTTTAATTTTTTTTTACAAATACTACTCATACAAATTTTAATGCACGCCTACATCCCTCTTTCTCAAACTACGAGTGGATGACTGGTAGAGAATGCTTTAGCATTAAGTCCTCCGTTTGTACTATTTTTAATGCAATAAAGAATTATGTAATAATAATAATAATAAAAATATCAAATACATCTTCATCCAGGATTAGTTAGGTTAAATTTTAACAAAAAAAAACACGTTTTGTGTTATGATTATAGCGCCATCTAGCGTTGAGCGGCATTATAGTATAACAATCCAGGATTTAATTACAAACAGAACTTAGAGAGTGTTGGCGGGAAAGCGAAAAAGATTGCGTCACCGCATTGTATTATTTTCCAAAACTTTGTTGCTTCAAGTAAAGTTGCCACCACTTTACTAGGAGAGTGACTTGACACATATTTAAGTAAAATATCATTAACTTGATAAATTATCAATTACTTGACACTGGCTAAATACACAAAAGTGTGGAACCAAAACATAAAAAAGGACTTAATAGACAAGTGCACATTTGCTATTTCTAAGTGAATTATTATAAAATTATTCGGACAATACAAGCAAAAATGATTACTCGTTCTCAATAGATGTTTACTAAAAACTACATAATACAATTCACATGATACCGAGATGTGTACGTAATTGGAGGTCAAGACCCTATGGTCGCTTGGCTTCTGGCCCCAAACCTGCTATGATAGCTATTCAACCTGCGTTGATGGCTCAATCGAGTCAAGGTCTGCATTGCTCCACGCATCTCGATTGAGATACGTGGGTAGGTAGTAGGTACTCGCTTTTAGGGTTGTCGCTTGTCAGAATGATCGATCGATCGACACAACGATCTTTCATGCAGTCACAGAATACATAATAGTAACTGCTCCCTGAAGTTAGGCCCTCAACAAATCTTGTACTTACTGTAAGAATGGGTGTTTTAGGAGACAAGTGGAACGGCTAAGATCTAGTTAAATACTGATTATATTGAATACAAAATGCATAAATGGTATAATTGAGTACTAACACATAAACTTGGTACATGCTACATTACACTAAAGAGCGCAATGCTCATAAAACAAACGAATTTAAATAAATTTATTGTAAAAAATAACTTGCTTGCCATTGATCACAGAGTAATAGAAAAACGAAAAACCATAGACTATATAAGTACATTCACTTTTACATTCTTATGTTGCTAACACCTACTGTTTTAGCGGGAAACCGAAAAAGATCGCGTCACCGCATTGTATTATTTTCCAAAACTTGTGTTATTTTCAGTGTTAGTGCATAAAATTGGTGGCATTTTATTCGTTAAGTGCTGGATTACAGGCATGAGTGTGGGAAAGTGGTATAATGATAGTGAAACGTTTCTTTTCGTGTTGTTTCCAAAACTCCATAGAAGCTGCTAGTAAAGTTGCCACCACTTTACTAGGAGTATGACTTCTACATTATGACTTGACTCATATCTGCGTGAAATATTATTAAATTGAGAAATTATCAATTACTTGACACTGGCTAAATACATAAAAGTGTGGAGCCAAAACAAAAAAAAACAACACAAAACCTGATTGTCAGGTGCGTAAATTGTACTAAAATAAGCATCTCATAAGCTGTGTAAATTGTGTGTAACTGGTTACAACGGTGCTTGGTAACTGAGGTAACCGCGTTACTTCTAAACAGTGGACAAACGCTTTCTACGAGTAAGTTGACGCAACGAGACGCGCAATGCTCAAAAATGCGTAGTGAAAACTCACATTGTTTACCCATCTGAATCAACTTAAGAATATTTACCACAGACCTAGAATATTTTTGCCGCGTATTTAATTTACTATTTAGTTTGATATTAGACACTGGCTAAATGTACATAAGTTTGGAGCCAAAACATTTAAAAAAATAATATAAGTGATCCATTTCCAAATTTATCATTCACTTTTTACAACCAACTCACGGGGTTATACCGCGGTAAGTCGTTGTGATTAAAATTTTCTAGCTTTGCTTAGACTAGATGGCGTTGTGTGAAATGTCTGCAAAATTTATTTATTTATTGTCCCACACACCGCAATTACATTATTTAATAAATTATTATTATTATGATAAATCGTTATAAATTACTACCAAAATCGACTTCAGAAAAAGAAAATTATATTTTTTCAACTAAATATACAAGGTGGAATTTAATTCGTTCTTTTCCTTTAATGTAGGTATGTATTCAGTCCATACTATAGAATGCTCCCATATAACAAAATAAAAAAGTACTTATGAAATAAAACTTAAATCTAGGTATTATCAAATTTAAATTCTAAAGAAAAGCCTTGCGACGTTGAACAAAGCAGGTGTTTTATTGTCTACGAAACATTTACAAAGCACTCAGCTGGTGCCCGCGCTATGTGTACCGTTAAATAGACATTTCGGCTGTCATGCAGTTATTTTAAGAGGCACTAAATAGTAAAACAAAATCATTTTTTAAAATTGTACCTTGTACTAATATTCTATGACATGGTCTGAGTACATACATTTAAGGAAAAGAGTGAATTACATGCCACCCTGTATAAATAAACAAAAACTACATACGGTAGTAGAATCCTAGTTAGGGTCCAGGATCTATGTATGTGATCATTGCGCGTTATTATTATTATTACATACGTACCTACATCGACTACATCACCACAAATACATGAACGGTTTAGTGACGTCAAACTTGTGTTTAACACTACAAAACAGCCGTTTCAGATTAATGCTTGTTTAAATTTGTGGTTAAACCGTAAATTTACTGTTCCGCCTTATTGCCTACAAAGCTATATTATTACAGCAGATTACTGCATAATCGCTACAAAATACAGCAAAAAAGATTGCATGATAGTCTAAATTGAATAAATGAATGGTATCGACCGATCATCACCAAAAATGCACTGATAAATGTTTACTGTGGCAAATCATGCGTGAATGTTACAAATAGCTGCAAAATGAATCAATCACTCTTACTTTAGAAGGTCGGTGTTCGCGATCATTTATATTTGTCGTTGTTTTAAAGTCAACGATCTATTATCATTGTATGTTTTTTTTTTTATTCTACTGAGTGATGTGACGAGCTAGTCGTTCACCTGATGTTAAGCGCCACGGCCGCCCATAACAGAACAGTGTCATTCGGAACCCCACACGCGCACATCATCCTGAGACATCAGCACAGCTTGGTAATAAGATTACTAGACTGTGAGATCAGGTCATAAAGTCTCAATTGCCCAGTAATTTCACTAGCTACAGTGCCCTTCAAACCGGAACACAGTAGTGCTAGCACACTACTGCTTGGCGGCAGAATAACTGGCAAAGCGGTGGTATCTACCTAGACGAACTTTGCAACAAAGTACTACCACCTAGTAAAGTATGTTTGACAATATGGAATGTGTGATTGTTTTTACCGACAAAGTGCTTTTATTCTTTCTTTTGGGCTCATAACCGGAGGCGGCGGGTTCGATTCCCGCGGCAGGACAAGTAGTTGTGCACAGAAAAAAAAACAACGCAATCACATACTTGTTCTGAGTCTGGGTGTTATGGTCCTCGTAGTTCCTGGGTCCCTAGACACAGGGAATCCTAGTTAGGGTCCAAGATCTGTGTATGTGATCGTTGTGCGTTATTATTATTATTTTAGCTGCAAAATTAATCAATCACTCTTATTTTAGAAGGTCGGTGTGCGCGATCATTTTTGTCGTTGTTTTATCTCAACGTTCTATTATCATTGTATGTTTGACAATATGGAAGGTGGTTTTTTACCGGCAAAGTGCCTTTATTAATAACAACTAAATACTACAATGATATAATAACTACTACTGAACACTACCTACTACAGCAAAAAAACATTTGGACTAGCCGCGATGACCTATAGACAGTCCAAATGCTCCAGCCCACTACCAGTAGGTAGCGTACCCAACATGCTGGCAGCATTGCCCCGTTGAATTGCAATGCTAATTCGTTGTGCCAAATAAGTATTTTGGTCGCACGTCACATCGACAAAGCGCTCTGATACATTTTGGAAAATGCGATGAGTTCCCGGCCCCCATGGACCCAGAGTCTCAACACCAAACGGCTCCTGGTCCTCACGAAAGGTGTGATTATAAACACAACAATATCTCTATCGTGGGAACCTATTGGATTTTGATAGAGTTAAGTGTGTTACCTTGGCATTAATTAATTGAATAGTCGTATTTACTAAGTACCTAAAGTTTGTATAAAAACACAGTGTTGCTCAATATTTTTTAAATCTTTTGAAGTAAAACTTCTTTACGCACGCTTGACTTGGGAAGTAAGCTGGCGAGGCGAGACGTAGACGTAGAGACGTAGATCTCCATTGTCAACATAACAAAGTTAAAAATTTGTATTATTATGTTGGTATGTCAGGTAAAATGATGTTACAATTGTCAAGATGGCGACATTAACATCAAACCAAGATATTCCGGCCGATAGATGGAGCTAGACTAAAGAAGTTTTACTTCAGTCGTGTGGTCTAAAGGACATACTTTTTTATGTATTACTGGTTGCGCCCCACGGTTTCACCCACGTATATAATCTATCCTATAAGTTAGCTCCGCGTATAAGCTATCTGCATTCCAAGTTTCATTAAAATCCATTGAGTAGATTTTGCGCGTAAGAGTAACAAACATCCAAATATCCATACACGTAAACTTTCGCGTTTATAATATATGCTGTAAATAGTGAAATTACTGGGCAAATGAGACTTTATGACCCAATCTCACAAATTTAATAATGTTACTTCTAGACTGTGTGATGTCTTGGAATGACGTGTCACGCGAAACTATACCTTAAAGTTCCGAGTGACACCAACTGATATAGGCAGCCGTGTCGCTTAGCATTAGGCGAAAGACTTGCTTGCTTGCTGAAAGACGTCACGTCGTTCCTTAACAAATGCCATAGCTATAGTTATTTTTTTTTAAATTTTAGTTTTAGTTTTTTTTTATGTTTTTGCTCCACACTTTTGTGTATTTAGCCAGTGTCAAGTAATTGATAATTTATCAAGTTTATGATATTTCACGTAATATGTGTCAAGTCACAGTAGATGTCATAGTCTAGTCAAAGTCATACTCCTAGTAAAGTGGTGGCACTTTACTGAAGCTTCTATGGAGTTTTGGAAACAACACGAAAAGAAACGTTTCACCATCATTATACCATTTTCCCACACTCACGCCTGTAATCCAGCACTTAACGAATAGAATGCCACCAATTTTATGCACTAACACTGAAAATAACACAAGTTTTGGAAAATAATACAATGCGGTGACGCAATCTTTTTCGCTTTCCCGCCAAAACTCCATAGCTATAGTTACTTCGAAGAACCTGTTCAACACATTTCACAATTTATTGAGAAATAAACAACTACCCGCATACATACCAAGCTACATGCCGCAGACAAGCCGGCCGGAGTCGAAGACCATAATTAAGTCACAATCTCAGACCCCAATTGACCAACACTTACGGTAATCGATACGGTAAATCGATTTTGTAAGCGATGTTTCGGATCGAATCCGTATAATCGATTGTATAACATGAAAGATGTACTTTTTATGCAACTTTTTAATTATATATCGTTACGGTTGCTTATTTTTAGTGTTAATGGGGAATGCCTTGTGCGGTAACAGAGTTGCAAGTATACCATAATTGCTGTTTTAGTTCATTAAATCTATGATGACCTGGCTAGATAAAAGAAATAGGTACCTACTATAAAAAACGAGTGTGCTTTTAGACCACACGACTGAAGTGAAACTTCTTTAGTTTAGCTCCATCTATCGGCCGGTATAACTTTGTTTTTGCTTTGTTTAATGTTAATGTTGCTATTTTGACAATTGTAAATTGTCATTTTACCACACATACCAACATAATACAATACAAACTAATCTATTTTTAACTTTTTATGTTGACAATGTTGTCGATTCTGTGTCGTCTAAAGTTAGACGAAATTAACATATTTCCGTCTTTTTCATTTCCCCTTTAAGAGAAGAGTACCGCCATACTTTAAGTTAAGTTTTAGGGAATGCGACACAGAATCGACACCAATGTAAATCTACGATCTAAGTGAACCAGTACAACCCGCCTCTCTCTTGCCTCTACAGTATTCGAAACGTAACTCTCTCTGTTTCCATATTAAACTTACATCACCCTCTCAACTTCCGTTTGCCTCGTCAGCACCAGTTCAGTAAAGAAGTTTTACTGGAGTTTTGGCGGGAAAACGAGAAAGATCGCTTCACCCATTTTATTATTATACAAAACTTGTGTTAGTTCCAGTGCATAAAATTGGTGGCATTCTATTCGTTAAGTGCTGGATTACAGGCGTGAGTGTGGGAAAATGGTATAATGGTGGTGAACGTTTCTTTTCGTGTTGTTTCCAAAACTCCACAGAAGCTTCAAGTAAAGTTGCCACCACTTTACTAAGAGTATGACTTTGACTAGACTATGACTTGTTTTGATGACTTCGACTTTGACTTGACACATATTTGCGTGAAATATCATTAACTTGATAAATTGACAATTATTTGACACTGGCTAAATACATAAAAGTGTGGAGCCAAAACATTAAAAAAGAAGTTAATAAACATAAAGAGTACTTCAAAAACATGTCAAACTTGATAAGATCTCACTAAATATTTTCTCATTGTCCACAATTTCATCAAGGAAGGTCGCATACCACTTATTGATAGAATCTTTCCCACCTTCAACAACAACCTGTATCACATGACGGAAGCTTCCACTTCCTTGTTTCCTTTTTCCGAATGCACACCTTAGCTGACCAGCAACAAAGTTTTGATTCCCTTGAAAGGTTGTGTTAAAGTAAATCAAGAAATTTGTAAAATGAATCCTAACACCGCAGAAATAAGGATAAAAATCCAGAAAAATACATTATTAACCATTGACGGGATAAACAGCTTAAGTACTATTTGAGATCCATTTAAAAGTAAAGCTTAGACTATTGCAATACTAGTTAAAGTCCTTTGAAAGTATTTGACAGCTGGGGTAGATCTAATAACCGCGAAGTTGCAATGGAAGGTTTGGAAGGCAAATTTGTCACGATCGTTTCAAGCTTATCAAGTTACCATCGGTCTTACACTGTTTATTTTAACATGTTTAAAAAGTCTTGTAAGATCTTATAAAATAAATAATTTCACGCATAAAACGTATTAAAATTCTAGTTACATTTTCATAAGTATTTTGCTTGGGCACCTAGGTTACTTAGTTTCGCTACCTGACGACAGATGGCGATCAGAGCGAATGAATTTATAATATAGTATCATTACCAAACATTTTGTTTTGGTAAACAACTAAAATATCTATAGGAGTTTTGGCGGGAAAACGAAAAAGATCACGTTACTGCATTATATTATTTTTCAAAACTTGTGTTATTTTCAGTGTTAGTGCATAAAATTGGTGGCATTTTATTCGTTAAGTGCTGGATTACAAGCATGAGTGTGGGAAAGTGGTATAATGATGGTGAAATGTTTATTTTCGTGTTGTTTCCAAAACTCCATAGAAGCTTCTGGTAAAGTTGTCACCCCTTTACTAGGAGTATGACTTGACTAGACTAGACTATGACTTAACTCTGACTTGACTTGACTTGATGACTTCGACTGTGACCTGACACATTATTTACGTGAAATATCATTAACTTGCTAAATTATCAATTACTTGACACTGGCTAAATACACAAAAGTGTGGAGCCAAAACACAAAAAAAAATCTATATATATAAAAGAAAGTCGTGTTAGTTACACTATTTATAACTCAAGAACGGCTGTACCGATTTGGCTAAAAATTGATGAGGAGGTAGCTTAGAATCAGGAGACTGACATTAGGACACTTTTTTATCCCGTCCGACCGTGTCCTACTAACTCACCCTTGCGAAGCCGGGGCGGGACCACTAGTTAATAATAAAAGTATAAATAAAAAAAATACCGAAATAAAATGGCAAAAAAGAGTTTCCGATACCGGGAATCGAACCCGAGCCTCCTGGGTGAGAGCCAGGTATCCTAGCCACTAGACCATATCGGACAATGTTTAAGGGCTAGAAATTATACTACACTACAGAACTAGACGTATTATATTAAGCTTTGTGTATTTAGAGAAAAATGATTTGCAAATTACCTACGTATTTTTGTATGTATGTTTAGTTAAACATAACTACCTAGCATTTATTATCTCACAAAGATTTTCGAATCTATTTATAATATGCAGCCTGATACAACTACAATCTGCCATTTTGATAAGATCAAGATTTCGCGCCAACTAATAAAGCATTCACAATCGATAGAAAATATTAAACAAAAACATTCCATTAAAAAATCATCTAAATGATAAACTAAGTTTACGGTTAACTAAACTAGGTTAGTGTTTTTTCTTTATTTATTTATCGTCCCAATACCCAATAAATATTCACAAATGGTAGCGTTGGTAACGTCAGCTGCCACTTTCACCTGCATTCCTGTCGAATAGTGACTGACAATACGTCGATTCAGTATATCGATAACTAAGTCGATTTATTATCGAAATTATTATCGATAATACGATAGTTTGCGGTTAAGACAGTAGTTGAAGTAATCTTTGTTGTGTAAGTTAAAACGATGCCTTGACGAATTGATTGTACTTATTAATTTAAACTTTTTTTGTTTGGTTTTGGCTCCACACTTTTGTGTATTTAGCCAGTGTCAAGTAATTGAAAATATCTCAAGTTAATTAATATCATATAATGTGTCAAGTCAAGTCACAGTCCAAGTCATCAAGTTAAGTCATAGTCTTGTCTAGTCAAGTTATACTCCTAGTAAAGTGGTGGCAACTTTACCAGAAGCTTTTTAATAAGAATAAGGCGTTGTGTGAGATGTCCACACATATTATTATTATATTATTTTGTTTAATCAAGTTACTTTAAAAAAATTGGTTCATTCGTTTGGGAGTTACGATGCCATAGACTGACGCGCAGTTAAATGGAAACGCGCAGTTTTGTGTCTGTGATAATTTCGGATTATACTGGTTCTTCGATTCTCTAAGTACTCGTTATATCTAATGAGAACGCGATGCAAATCACCCCGTTTATATATATCTATACTAAAACAGGAAAGATTTGTATGTATGTTTGTAACGAATTGGCTCGAAAAGTACTAGGTGGTAGGACTTTGTTTACTAGGTGGTAGGACTTTGTTGCAAAGTTCGTCTAGGTAGGTACCACCGCTTTGCCAGTTATTCTGCCGCCAAGCAGTAGTGTGCAAGCACTACTGTGTTCCGGTTTGAAGGGCACTGTAGCTAGTGAAATTACTTGGCAATTGAGACTTTATGATCTGATCTCACAGTCGAGAAATCTTGTTACCAGACTGTGCTGATGACTCAGGATGATACACGCAGTGCAGTGTCTCTTGAAACTCTATGTTTTAGGGTTCCGAGTGACACTGTTCTGTTATGGGCGGCCGTGGCGCTTAACATCAGGTGAACGATCGTCACATCATTCAATAACATAAACAAACCTATTTTAAAAATTCTTTTACCATTTGAATGCAACATTATCACTGATTAATATAGACTATTTTAATTGCAAGGAAAAAATAAGGATCCCTAGGTACTAAAACTACAATAATGTTACCCAAGGTGTAAAAAAATAAAAAAATAAATGTCCACCCGTGTGAAGCCGGGAGTTGCCGCTAGTCATTAATATACGCTTCCACTAAAGAATTCCGAATAAATAATCGATTAAATAAAAAATTACAAAAATAAAACGATTAAAATTCAAATCAATTAATCATTAAGTCAAACAACTGAATGACATAATGAGCTGGCGGTTACGTTTCTCCGTTTTGTCCGTCTACCGTTACGGAAGACGAGACAAACCACATTTTGTGACGGAGTGGTTAGGTAAGACACTTCCTAGTTGCACTCATCTTCAATGTGGGAGCAGTTAAATAATAATTAACTAGTATAAACACAATCTTTAAGGGCCTCACAAGATGCCCCACGTAATCTTTATCTTTATCTACGTAATTTTATTATATGTATATAACATTCAAAGTCCTGACTGACTGACTAACTTATATATCAAATACAAAATAACAAATACAAAATATTTAGTGACATAAATATTATTACATTATATTAAATGAATCCATAGATTCCCGAACTAGTTTTTAAACTGTATTTCAGGAATCAGTGGCTTCTCCCAATATTTTAAAACATTATTATGCCACACAAAAAAAAAAAAATACAGTGAAATCTAGAGAGAAAAAAAAACTATAGTGTAGAAGTTACAAAAAATAAACAAAAATAATAGTGAATTTACACTCAACAATTTATATCAACGCACAGCCTAAACCGCTGGTCCTAGAGACTTGAAATTTGGAGGGTGTGTTCTTTGTAAAGTGTAGGTATCCACTAAGATGCGCGATTATCAGTTGATGTTCCCTTACCCGGATCTTATAGCATCCACAGGAAGAGATGAGGTGGTCTTATTCCCACAGGACCACACGGTACAAACCATTTAATCTAAAAAATTGTAAACCAGGTGGTAGGACTTTTCTGCAAAGTTCGTCTAGGTAGGTACCACCGCTTTGCCAGTTATTCTGCCGCCAAGCAGTAGTGTGCAAGCAGTACTGTGTTCCGGTTTGAAGGGCAATGTAGCTAGTGAAATTACTGGGCAATTGAGACTTTATGACCTGATCTCACAGTCTAGTAATCTTATTACCAGACTGTGTTGATGTCTCAGGATGATGTGCGCATTGCAGCAGTCATGCGAAACTTTACATGTTGGAGTTCCGAGTGACACTGTTCTGTTATGGGCGGCCGTGTCACTCAACATCAGATGAACGACTAGCTCGACACATCATTCAATAACATAAAAAAAAGTAAATTTAAGCAGTATCAAATGCCGCGGGAAATATCTCAATCAACATAAACGCCATTACGATGTGCGACATCAAGTGAAAACAAAAGTTAATACAATAAATAACCGTCTATTGTTGGGAGAAAGTAGAGAGTGACCGTCGGCTGTGACGGCTATAATCGACCTTCGTTTGCTGTAATGGACATCACTATTATAATAATTACCTTATAATTTTATACTCTACCTTCTATGCATATAGGTGTGAAATTCGAATGGGAGATTAGGATCAAAAGTACTTAAGGCATCTAATTAAGTAGGTATTTTCTTAAAATTTAAAGGTTCAAAATTCAAAGTCCTGACTGACTGACTTATATATCAACGCACAGCCTTCTTAGTGGATACCTAAACTTTACAAAGAACACACTCTCCAAACTTCGAATTTCTAGGACCAACGGTTTATCTTATTATTATTATTATATATTATTTTTTTGGAGAGTGTGTTCTTTGTAAAGTGTAGGTATCCACTAAAAAAGGGTTTTCAAAATTCCACCCCTAATTGGGTGAATGGGTGTTTGAAATATCTATAAAAAAAATCTTCGTTTCCCATAGGCCACGCGGGCGAAGCCGCGGGCAGAAGCTAGTTTAAATGTAGTTTATAAATCACGTGTTTCCCGGTTACGTCACAATTTTAATGATATGTATCATAATGAGGATCAATTAAGTTTTTGTTAAATAAGCAGATTTTTTTGTGTTACAAAAAGTAAATTATACATAATTAATTAAAAAATGTGGAACGCTTCACGATTTTGCGTGTCATCCTTGCGCAGGGGCCATGCTAATCTTCTCTGTATCGTTCCAATTTTAGTTTATGTACTGCCGAAGCAAGTACACTGACTCATTCAAACTAATTTTATACATGCGTAACGACGGCGAAAATTTCGTTTGCGCGATGCAGGATTCCATACTTAGACGCTCGATTTGTATGGGGAGGCGAAATTATTGGATTAGCGCCATCTAGTTTCAATTACAGAACTAACATACGCTTTAAAGTTGCAATGTAACAAGAAATTTACTGGTAGACAATATTTTTATCTTTATGTGTAATGCGGTTTTGGTAATTACCTTACATTTTTCCTTCTGTCTCGTGTAAGGAGGTAAATTATTTTACTTGTTATCTAGTATATAGCGCGTAATGAATTGTTTTTCTAAAAAAAATCAAGAATGAATAACACAATATGATTGGTGTGTAATAAGTAATAACATAAAAATAAAAATGACAATAAATAGTAGAGAACTCGTTTTTTTAAGTCGGTTGAAAGGCTAAAGCAAAATATGAGAGTTTTGGCGGGAAAACGAAAAAGATCCGCATCCGCACCGCATTGTATTATTTTCCAAAACTTGTGTTATTTTCAGTGTTAGTGCATAAAATTGGTGGCATTTTATTCGTTAAGTGCTGGATTACAGGCATGAGTGTGGGAAAGCGGTATAATGTTGGTGAAACGTTTATTTTCGTGTTGTTTCCAAAACTCCATACAAGCTTCTGGTAAAGTTGCCACCACTTTACTAGGAGTATGACTTGACCAGACTAGACTATGACTTGATTTGACACATACCCATATATAATATAACTTGAAAAATTAATTACTTGACACTGGCTTAATACACAAAAGTGTGGAGCCAAAACCAAAAGAAAAAAAAAAGTACTAGGCAGTTCCTATTATGTAGTCAAATCAGCGTCAGTTATCTAGACCGGTTGCATTGTATGTCCGCGCGGGTGCGCAGGAATGTGTCTTGTAAACTTACGTTATATTAAAAGAATTTACCTAATTTTACTTTTATTGTTCTCATAATAGAGGAATCAAATCAGTAAATAATATAGTACTTTACGTTTCAATATATAACCCAATGTGGAACCCATGCATATCGGCTCATAACCCGGAGGTGACGGGTTCGATTCCTGCGGCAGGACGAGTATTTGTGCACAGAAAAAAAAGCGCAAATACTTGTTCTGAGTACGGAAGTTGTGAGACCATGGTCCTCGTAGTTCCTGGGTCCCTAGACACGGAATCCTGGTTAGGGTCCATGTATGTGATCGTTGGGCGTTATAATTATTATTACTATTATTATTATTATTATTTTTTGTGTTTTGGCTCCACACTTTTGTGTATTTAGCCAGTGTCAAGTAATTGATAATTTAGCAAGTTAATGATATTTCACGTAAATAATGTCAGGTCACAGTCGAAGTCATCAAGTCAAGTCAGAGTCAAGTCATAGTCTAGTCTAGTCAAGTCATGCTCCTAGTAAAGTGGTGGCAACTTTACCAGAAGCTTCTATGGAGTTTTGGAAACAACACGAAAAAAAACGTTTCACCATCATTATACCACTTTCCCACACTCATGCTTGCAATCCAGCACTTAACGAATAAAATGCCACCAATTTTATGCACTAACACTGAAAATAACACAAGTTTGGAAAATAATATAATGCGGTAACGTGATCTTTTTCGTTGTCCCGCCAAAACTCCCTACTATTATTTACTAGGTGAACTTTCCTGCAAAGTTTATCTAGTTACCACCGCTTTGCCAGTTATTCTGCCGCCAAGCAGGAGTGCGTAGCACTGCTGTGTTCCGGTTTGAAGAGCACTGTAGCTAGTGAAATTACTGGTCAAATGAGACTTTATGACATGATCTCACAGTCTAGTGATTATTACTATACTGTGCTGATGTCTCAGGATGACGTGCGCAGTGCAGTGTCACGCAAAACTATACTTTAGAGTTGCGAGTGACACTGCAACTGATATGGGCAGCCGTGTCGCTTAACATCAGGCGAACGGTTAGCTCGTCATATCATTCCTTAACATAAAAAAATATAATGGACTTCTATGTATGTAGTGCAGAATAGAAAGGTAGTAAGTTACCTGGTTAGTTAGTTGGTAGGATTAGGCCTTAAAGGATTTATACGATTAATTATCCGTATGAACTATTTTCCTACATAAATATTAAATAACTGACGACTTAAGTAGTAATGTACAGATAAAAGTGAACCGCAGTCTGTTTCTTTGTTTGTTTTTGTGGCTTAATAATGTAGAAAATCCGAAACCAGATTGCATAGAAGAACATTTTACATACAACTTTTCAAATAATATTTTATTGACCATAATTTTTTTGTTGCAGATAAACAGCGATCAATCGAGTGACAGTTTTTAAAAAGTTACCCAAAAAGTGAATTAATAGAGTGAGCAAAACATAAAAAGTGATCTTATTGAGTGAGCAAAAAATGTCAACATAAAAAGTTCTAGACACCTCAAATTCAGATATGAAGTGCTGACGTCACGATGTATAGACGTTTGTTAGTGTGCGTAGCGCTATGCGCGCTAGCTGCGCGTGTGTGCGCGCATGTGGCGCTAACATACCCTCCGGCTAGAAGGTACGACCTGGATTTCCTGGATAATTCGAGGACGAAGCCGCCATGTGGCATGCCGAAAGGTAAGAATGGTATAATTACTATTGTTTTGTAGGTACCTTCAGAGTTTTACGAGCAAAATGCCTTTATTATTTCAAATTTATTATTTCGACTTTATGATCTGATCTCACAATCCAATAATCTTATTACCAGACTGTGCTGATGTCTCAGGATAATGTGCGCAGTGCAGTGTCGCTTGAAACTCTGTGTTTTAGGGTTCCGAGTGACACTGTTCTAGTATGGGCGGCCGTGGCGCTTGACATCGGGTGAACGACTAGCTCGTCACATCATTTAATAACATTAAAAAAAACTAATAACTATAATGATACAACACCTACTACTGAACACTATCTACAAAAAAACATTGTACTATATACCAAGATGACGTATACATAGACAGTCCAAATGCTCCAGCCCACTACCAGTAGGTAGCGTACCCAACATGCTGGCAACATTGCCCGTTGAATTGCAATGCTGATTCGTTGTTCCAAATAAGTGCCAGCATTTTGGTTATGCGTAGCATTAACCAGGCGGTGTGATAAACTTTGGAAATCGCGATGAGCTCCCAATCCCTATAGACCTAGGGGCTGAACACCAAACTGCTCAAATATGTAACCATTAGCGAGATTACAGAGAGTAGATCTGCTGGGCGATCACGTAACTCGATTGCAAACAATAGAAACACAAATATGTATGGATTTGACAGTTTCAAGACGCAGGTTATGTGCATAGTTAGTGTGGAAATTTCTACTGTTGCATTGCAATGGTTTCGTGATCATAGGGGCCGTTCAAGTATTACGTAATCAGATTTATTACAGTTATTTACCCCCCCATCCCCCTTGTCAGCAAAAGTAAGCAAAGCTCTTAAGCTCTCCTCCCATGCTTACGTTTTTTTTTTAATATTATAATTTAATGTTTAGTGTTTCAAGCAAAGACAATATGAGGGTTGCTATTCGTGTAAAAAGGTAAATAACTACCGATGAAGTAATCATCATTTATCATCATCTTTTTTACGCACGCTTGACTTGCGGAGTAAGCTGGTAATGCGAGGCTAACGAAGTTGAAGTTGGTTCACGTAGATCTTCATTATCAACATACCAAAGTTAAAATATTGTATTATTATGTTGGTATGTTCGGTAAAATGACAATTTAGAATTGTTACTTGACACTGGCTAAATATTCATATTCATATTCATTTATTTACATATACACAATAGTGTGGTGCCAAAACATTAAAAAAAAACATTAAACAGAGCAAAAACAAAGTTATACCGGCCGATATATGGAGCTAAACTAAAGAAGTTTTACTTCAGTTGTGTGGTCTAAAGCACACGTTATTTATTATTATTTAATATTTTAGCCTACAAAAATTACTTAAAACCGATTTCATAATGAATCACGCCACAAAACAAAGCAAAAACAAGTCTTTTAAAACCTAGGTCACAGGCTAGGCTAGGTTCACTAAAAGGAGGTCATCGCCCGCTGACGCACCGCCGTGCAATCTCCTTGTTTGGCTACAGCCTGGTATCACAGACTACTTATACTTACAGCTGGCATTGAGGCAGGTCGTGACTAGGATTGTATTTTTAGGCTGTGGAGAATTTTTGAATTATATGAAATTATTTGTAGCGTAATTATTGTTAGTTTTCCACCGGCTTTTATATAAGAATTTTCGCAATTTGGTTGTGTTTTTACTAGCTGCGCCCCGCGGTTTCACCCGCGTGGTGAACATTTTCTAATTTTCCGCTCAACTTTCTTAATTTTTTCTTTCATAAGAACAATAATAAGCACAACAAAAAAGAATTAGCGAAAATGTTCCATGAGTTAAAGTTTGATGCGGTGACCAAGGGAAATAGAGATTCATTTTTATGTATAAAGTTTTAATGTTTGTTACCCCATATTTTTTTGTTAAGGAAGACGAGTTGTTCCCTCGATGTTAAGCGACACGGCTGCCCAAATCAATAATTGTAGTGTCACTCGGAAGTATAGAGTTTCGAGTGAGACATCCTGAGACATCAGCACAGTCTAGTAATAAAATTACTATACAGATCAGATCATTTCACTAGCTATAATGCCTTTCAAATCGGAACACAGTAGTGTTTGCACACTACTGCTTAGCGGCAGAATAACTGGCAAAGATGGTACCTAATTGTCTAAAGGTGGTGTAAATAAATATCGTTTCTTTCTTTTCTCTCTATTTTATGTTTCTAAAGAACTAAGTATCAGGATACCAGAAATACTGAGGAAAGTGTGGAGTACTAGCTCCTTATAAGTGTGACGTAAGAAGTTTTTTTTAAATATATTCGTTATTCTGAATCATGTCTGAAATGATCTTTGTATTTTCTTTTATATTTTTCTTCAGTTATGTGACGTAATGGGTACTAAATTGTAAATTCGGCGGTGCTTACGCAAGCAGTCGTGGCCGAGTGGTTAAGGCGTCTGACTCGAAATCAGATTCCCTCTGGGAGCGTAGGTTCGAATCCTACCGGCTGCGGGATTGTTTTGACGAAGATATCAGTTTTTTGATGTAGATAGTTTGCAATGTATCGGCTAAATTAAAAAGTGCTAAGTTTTGATTTTGAAGAGAAATAATGGATTTTTATGTATCTTATTTTTATATTGATTTAATTCCCAACGGTGGAGAAGTTAGTGAGGACGTTATGAATTACATATTTCCACTAGTTTATCATATTTTTTTATTTGATTTTTCTGTCTGTCTGTCCCTTTCTCTCATTAACAAGGAATAAAATTAATAATTAAAATTAATGCTGAGGCTCAACTCAGCCTCATAATCCAGTGAAATAATGTACTTTCAGAGTTTTGGCGGGAAAACGAGACGAGAAAGATCGCGTCACCGCATTGTAATATTTTCCAAAATTTGTGTTTTTTCAGTGTTAGTTCATAAAATTTTTGGCGTATTATTCGTTAAGTGTTGGATTACTGATGATAATGATGTTGAAACGTTTATTTTCGTGTTGTTTCCAAAACTTCATAGAAGCCTCTGGTAAAGTTGCCACCACTTTACTAGGAGCATGACTTAGACTGGACTATGACTTGACTTGATGACTTGGACTGTGACGTGACTTAACTTGAATCTGCGTGAAGTATCTTTAACTTGAGAAATTATCAATTACTTGACACTGGCTAACACAAAAGTGTAGAGCCAAATAAAAAAAAAGTATTTTTGTACTAGTTTGACAGCTGTTAAGTTCGCTCTTATCTCTCTATGTCACACTTATTGCAATCCATTTGGTTATGTCACAGAGGAATAAGTCCGAACTTAAGTGCTTTCAAACTTGAGTATAAACGGGCATAAATCTTCAAACACAATGCATTAAAAATGATATTGTTTGGGAAAACCGTGAAAATAAGCTTTTCTTATAGCTCAGTTGGTAGTCTTTTGTACTGAAGGTTGTGGATTCGATTTTCACTCAGGAATATTTTTTTATTGATTACTAGCCGCGCCCCATGGTTTCTCCTGCGCGGTGAACATTTTCTAATTTTCTTTTTTTTTCTTTAGGACTTTCTCTTGACAATACTACAATAATAAACAAAACAAAAAAGTATAAGTAAAATGTTCCATCCGTTCAAGCGTGATGCGATGACCAAGAGGAATAGAGATTCATTTTGACCTTTGTGGTGTGGTGTTGAGCAGGTCGGTTCATAACCCGGAGGCGGCGGTTTCGATTCCCGCGGCAGGACAAGGATTTGAGCACAGAAAAATAAGCGCAAATACCTGTTCCTGAGTCTGGGTGTTGTCCTCGTAGTTCCTTGGGCCCTAGACACAGGGAATCGTAGTTAGGGTTCGGATTTATGTATGTGATCGTTGGGCGTTAATATTATTTTTATATATAAAGATTACACACAAAGCATTTGATCACAATCTCTCCTAATGGAAAGTGACGACGCATGATAATGCATGCTTGTCTAGAAGATACCAGTTCACTCCTGACTTTTTTTAAGTTTTGGCTCCACTATTTTGTGTATTTAGCCAGTGTCAAGTAATTGATAATTTATGAAGTTATCGATATTTCACGCAAATATGTGTCAAGTCACAGTCGAAGTCATCAAGTCAAGTCAGTCTAGTCAAAGTCATACTCCTAGTAAAGTGGTGGCAACTTTACTTGAAGCTTCTATGGAGTTTTGGAAACAACACGAAAAGAAACGTTTCACCATCATTATACCATTTTCCCGCACTCACGCCTGTAATCCAGCACTTAACGAATAAAATGCCACCAATTTTAAGCACTAACACTGAAAATAACACAAGTTTAGGAAAATAATACAATGCGGTGACGCAATCTTTTTCGCTTTCCCGCCAAAACTCCCATTCCTGACTTGAAGACTCCCAGAGTGTAGTTAGGTGGAAACAAGGACGCCGGCAAGCTGTTCCACTCATTGGCTGTCCGCACTATAAAGTGCGAAGCAAAACGCTTAGTGCGGGTTGATCGAATTTCAACCTTACAGGGTGCAATGTTAAAAAAACGAGTGTGCTTTAGACCACACGACTGAAGTAAAACTTAGGTTTAAAGAAATTTATTCTCAAATAAGACATAAAAGTGACTTCCATGAGAATATAGTTAGACTTAAAAAAAATCAATACAAGGACATTCATCAATACAAGTACATTCACATTTTAAATAATGTAGGTATAGTAACATAAATATAAATACGTGCTTAAGTAAAATTACATTTCAACAAGGCTTAATTTAAAATGTTTACTTCGGCAAATTCTTTAGTTTAGCTCCATCTATCGGCCGGTATAACTTTGTTTTTGCTTTGTTTAATGTTAATGTCGCCATCTTGACAATTGTAAATTGTAATTTTACTGGACATACCAAATTTTTTTTTTGTGGTAAAATGGGCATGTGTTAATAATAATAACTTTTAACTTTGTTATGTTGACAATGGAGATCTACGTGAACCAACTTCAACTTCCGCTAGCCTCGCATTCATCAACTTACTCCCTAAGTAAAGAATGCGTAAAGAAATTTTGAGTCAAAAAAGATTTATACGTGTATAGGTAATTACGTACCTACACTTCCCTTTTGACTTTTTTTTTTATGTTACTGAATGGTTTGACGAGCTAGCCGTTCACCTGATGTTAAGCGCCACGGCTGCCCATAACAGAACAGTGTCAATCGGAACCCCAAAATAGAGTTTCGAGCAACACTGCACTGCGCACATCATCCTGAGACATCAGCACAGTCTGGTAATAAGATTACTCGACTGTGAGATCAGATCATAAAGTCTCAATTGCCCAGTAATTTCACTAGCTACAGTGCCCTTCAAACCGGAACACAGTAGTGCTTGCGCACTACTGCTTGCGCACTACTGCTTGGCAGCAGAATAACTGGCAAAGCGTTGGTACCTACCTAGACGAACTTTGCAACAAAGTCCTACCACCCAGTAACTAACTACCCACAAAAAAGATTTTTTTTGTTTTGACGGTACATTCAACAATTCATTGATTAGTATGAGCTTTGAAGGCTGCGCGCGCACGTCCAAAAGCAGAAAATGTACAATTTCATTCTTCACTCACATGACCGTGTGGCCTAATGGATAAGGCGTCGGACTTCGGATCCGAAGATTGCAGGTTCGAGTCCTGTCACGGTCGCAACCAAACCAAACTGCCAAGTCTGAAAGACTTCAAGACTTGGAATTTTGGGTTTAAATTTTGTTATTGCAATACATGCCACAATTAAAGCGGCATCCTAGCACTACTTTTGCGTTTTGAGAAGGTCTCTAGAGGGCTTAGTTTAAAGTTGAAAATCGCAGATCAATATAAATTGATGAAAATGCGTTTTCGGGATAGCTGAATTTCTTTTATCTTGTACATTAAAAAATTATTCACTAGTCTGTGTGGTCACTTTGAGATAGAAGATAATATATACAAATTCCTTTACAGAATCCAATGATATAGAAATCAGTTACCCAAAAGTACGTAACGAGAGATTTAAGAGACAAGGTAACATTTTATACATTAACGAGCTTCTGCCCGCAGCTTCGCCCGCGGCGTGGCTTATGGGAAAATAATTCAACCACCCATTTCACCCTCTTAAGGGTGGAATTTCGAAAAATCCTTTCTTAGCGGATGCCTACGTCATAACATCTATCTGTACGCCAAATTTCAGCCCGATCCGTCCAGTGGGTTGGCTGTGCGTACAATGTCAGTCAGTCAATCAGTCAGTCACCTTTGAGTTATATATATATATATTTAGATTAAAGATTACTACGCTATTTTAAGCCCAAAATCATTTTCAATTATTTAATTGCATTATTTTTAGATGTTCTTAAATTAAGTTAAATTACTTATGCACTTCGACAACAAGAGTTGGTAGTCTTTGAGAAAGCGCTGTGTGATATACGCAAGCACTACTTTGTTTTGGTTTGAAGGGCACTGTAGCTAACGAAATTACTGGGCAAATGAGATTTCATGATCTGGGGGATCATGAAACTTTGATTGCAATGCAACAGAAGAAATTTCCATACCAACTATGCACATAAACTGCGTAAACATACTAGGGGTAGTATTTAAGGCTCTGACCGCCACTTTTGGGTAAAGTAATTTTAGATTTTTTGAGTAAGTACTTACTTTTTATATAATTATTGTTTTATTCTTTTGTACCTAAGTTACATTATTATTTAATTACACGCTACTAATCTAGGACGTTGATTCATCGTCCTAGGTACTAATATTACAATGTGGTGCATTTTATACAATGCCCAAATGAGGAATTAAGGATTGTCCACAATTACCCCATATTCCCCATACTTGGAGGAATTACGCTATTAGCGTTGTATATCTATGTCCCCATAGTTACATGATATATTTTGAAATCGTTAGTACCTACCTACGCGTATAGGTACACTAATCTAAATTTTAACGTTATACTATGGTGAAGTAATACGAATTTCATCAAAGCGGGAAATGCGTAACAATAATTATCGTGGGAACTGTTCTTTGGTTAGCATTACCAACTAAAATGTTTTGTCAGCACGTAATAAATCGACCGAAATGTGTTCTCACGTGAACAATTAACTAGTTGCGACATCTATGAGTGGTTGAGTGAAATAGCAGATTGGAATGTGCGATTTGTGTCACAGTGTAGTTCTGCTACTTGATGATAGATGGTATTGCTTACAGTTGCGACATCTACATGATTCAATTAAACCGGCTCGAATTTATGTTGCCTTGTAATTCAGCTACTCGACTATAGATGGCGACATTGACAAGATATTTAATTTAATTTTATCAAACGAAAATGGTCTATAAAAATTGATAGCATTAAAACCACTGCATTCAAACTATATAACATAGCAATAGCTTTTAATTTAAAAATTATGTAAGTCGTCAAATATTTTACATTTGGATTTCACCCTTTGTTACAGGTTCATTAAAGACATCATTTTTATCCGGATCAACATTCACAGTACATTGGCATTTAGCATACGCTCATAGGGTATGTAATTTTTTTAAAACGGCAAATTGCCTTTATTTTCTAAATACTACAATAATTTAACAACTAATACTAAAAACTACCAATTACAAAAAAAGAAACATTTGGACTATATACTGGCCGCGATGACCTATAGACAGTCCAAATGCTCAAGCCCACTACCAGTAGGTAGCGTACCCAACATGCTGGCAGCATTGGGTAACTAATTTATAATTTCGTTATTTATCTCGTCAGCCCGGCTAGCTCAGTCGGTAGAGCATGAGACTCTTAATCTCAGGGTCGTGGGTTCGAGCCCCACGTTGGGCGGAATTTTTTCCTCTTTATATACCGTATATATTATGTTACACAGATACAAAAAAAGATGTATTTTGGTAATTTTCGTATAGCGTGACACCAACTCGCCTGATGGTAGATAAAGAGTCGTAGAGAATTATTACTTATATTTTTGGGTACTGCCAAAATGATAAATATAAAATTAAACTTATATAATTAACTTATATGATAATTAAAAAGGGAAATAAATATAATATAATAAATTTAATAAAATAATTAAAAAACGGAAATAAATATAATATAATTATAACGGCTATCTACATTAATCCAGTAATTTAAATATACGCTTTATTATAACTGTATCCGCCATCATCACAACAGTTTCTGGCAGCCTCTGTGGTGTGGTGGTTGAGCAGGTCGGCTCCTAACTCGGAGGCGGCGGGTTCGATTCCCGCGACAGGACAAGAATTTGTGCACAGAAAAAAGCGCAAATGCTTGTTCTGAGTCTGGATGTTGTGGGACCATGGTCCGCCTAGCTCCTGGGTCCTTAGACACAAGGAATCCTAGTTATGGTCCAGGATCTACGTATGTGATCGTTGGGCGTTATTATTATTATCGACTGGCCCGATAGCTCAGTTGGTAGCTTTCTGAACTGTGGGTTGTGGGTTGGATTCCCACCCAGGACAAACATTTGTGTGATGAACATCGGTGATTGTTCTGTGTCTGGGTGTTATATTGTATTCTATGTATGTATTTACAAACAAAAAGTATCTAAGTATTGTATCAGCTATCTGGTTCCCATAATACAAGCTTTGCTTAATTTGGGGCTAGATGGCGTTGTGTGAGATGTCCACACATATTATTATTATTATTTATGACTATTATTATTAATTGTGTCAATGGAGATTTTTTCCCTTACTCCGTTGTCATTCCTCAGGGTGGCTTCAGCTTGAGGATTCTGGACTACCTGGAGCGGCCGGTCCTGGACTTGACGCCGAGAGCTGGAGGCACGGAGTTCGTCAGAGATGATGTTACGTTAGTAATCATATTCATATTCATTTATTTGCATTCATGTACAATTTATATATTATGTCAGGTCTTAACAACTAGTTTAGTACGTACATGAACCCTGTAAGGGCGCTTGCAACTGGATGCGTTTAAAAATAAATTTATTGATTTTAATTACATAATAGATATATCGTCAAAATTAAATAATATAGTATTTTTAAGTATTTGATGATTTAATTATACAAGGTGGCATTTAATTTCTCTTTTCCTTAAATGTATGTACTCAGACCATGCTATAGAATATTAGTACAAGGTCCAATATAAAAAAATGATTTTGTTTTAGTATTTAGTGCCTCTTAAAATAACTGCATGACAGCCGAAATATCTATTTAACGGTACACATAGCGCGGGCACCAGCTGAGTGCTGAGTTTATTATTAAAAAATGTCACAAGGCTTTTCTTTATAATTTAAATTTGATAATACCTAGATTTAAGTTTTATATCATAAGTAGTTTTTTATTTAGTTATATGGGGAGCATTCTATAGCATGGACTGAATACAAACATTAAAGGAAAAGAACGAATTAAATTCCACCTTGTATATATTGTTTTGAGATACATTAAATTATTATATATTATAGTATGTCATCAGATATAATGTTACTACAATACTATAATGTTATACTAGGTGGTAGGACTTTACTGCAAAGTTCGTCTAGGTAGGTACCACCGCTTTGCCAGTTATTCTGCCGCCAAGCAGTAGTGCGCAAGCACTGCTATGTTCCGGTTTGAAGGGCACTGTAGCTAGTGAAATTACTGGGCAAATGAGACTTTATGATCTGATCTCACAGTTAAGTAATCTTATTACTAGATTGTGCTGATGTCTGTGAATGACGTGCGCAGTGCAGTGTCACGCGAAACTCTATACTTTAGAGTTCCGAGTGACACTGCAGCTGATATGGGCAGCCGTGTCGTTTAACATCAGGCGAATGGCTAGCTCGGCACGTCATTCCTTAACATAAAAAGAAAATATACTGGAGGGGTGGATCTTACCAGTAAACCAAATCGGAATGCACTAAATTAATTTTCAGAGCCCAAAAGTATGAGGTCCGACTGCCGAGTGACTTTACATGCGATAACTGCACCCTCCAGCTGCAGCGGGAGGCGGGAGAGTGGGGGTCTAACTACAGGTTCTGGTCCTGCGCTGATATAGACATAGTACCCCGTGAGTATTACATTATATTATTCAACTATTTGATCCGACAGGCGTTGTGTTTGCGAAACGATTTTTGGTCTTAAGTCTTATTTTTGAAGTAAAACTTCTTTACGCACGCTTGACTTGGGGAGTAAGCTGGTGAATGCGAGGCGAACGGAAGTTGTAGTCGGTTCACGCAGATTTCCATTGTCAACCTAACACAGTTAAAATTTTGTATTTAATTGGTATGTCTGGTAAGATGAAGATGTCTGGAGAACAAAAAGGGTTTAACTGATTTTTTTTTCACAAAATGACTTATGGGTATCGTTGGATTCAACGTGAAATTATCTACAATAATACATTCTCAAAATACAGAAATGAAGCTTAAATCTCGAAATTTTGAGTCTAAAAACGGTTTATCTGTCACAGGAATGCAGTTCGCGTAGCATAAAAACATTATTATATTTATTTTATTATATTTTATTTTTACAGTAATTGTGTGAATTAGTACTATATTTAGTATTTTAAAACATTTTCAAGCAACTGAAACTTACATAAACCTTTTCTATTACCCATTACCTTATAAGCACACATTAAAATGACGCGCTTGAAGTTTAAAGACAATTTTCTCGAAGGAGTTTTGGCGGGAAAACGAAAAAGATCGTGTCAGCGCATTGTATTATTTTCCAAAACTTGTGTTATTTTCAGTGTTAGTGCATAAAATTGGTGGCATTTTATTCGTTAAGTGCTGGATTATAGGCATGAGTGTGGGAAAGTGATATAATGATGGTGAAACGTTTCTTTTCGTGTTGTTTCCAAAACTCCATAGAAGCTTCTGGTAAAGTTGTCACCACTTTACTAGGAGCATGACTAGACTATGACTTGACTCACTTGGACCGTGACTTCATAGCGTGACTTCACTTGACATACAACATACTTAAATGTATAATATAAATTAACTTGAAAAATTTATTACTTGACACTGGCTAAATACACAAAAGTGTGGAGCCAAAACAAAAACAAAAAATTTTTTTCTTGAAACTGTCAATTTGACAGTTAATCCCTTTTTATTCTCAACCCTTCAATTGTCAAGATGGCTGCATTAACATTAAACAAAACAAAAACAAAGTTATACCGGCCGATAGATGGAGCTGAACTTAAGAAGTTTTACTTCAGTCGTGTGGTCTAAAGTACACTCGTATTTATATTATTGCTCTCGAAAAGTTTTCTTTTCACTCACACTTGTAGAGAAAATTGTATTCATAATATTCATTTATATGTACTTAGGTGCTACATTCCAAACAATATTTACCAAGGCGACCGGAATATTATAATAAACCGGTTATAAATGTCATAAATAGATAGGTATTCCCGATAATGCTAATTCATTTAACTCAGTTTGACGGCTTTATCTGTCAGACAATTGACTTAAAGATTTTTTTAATGGAATGACGTGACGAGCTAGTCGTTCCTGTTGTTAAGCGACAAGGCCGCCCATAACAGAACAGTGTCACTCCAAAATATAAAGTTTCGTGTGACACTGCATTGCGCACGTCATCCTGAGACATCAGCACAGTCTGGTAATAAGATTACTCGACTATGAGATCAGATCATAAAGTCTCAATTCCCCAGTAATTTCACAAACTACAGTGCCCTTCAAACCGGAACACAGTAGTGCTTGCACACAACTTGGCGGCAGAATAACTGGCAAAGCGTATACCTAGACGAACTTTGCAAAAAAGTCATACTATCTAGTAAATTAAAACAATTTCTATATTCCAGGCAAAGATTACCACGAAACGTGTTCCGGGCACGGCTTCCACATTCTAGGGCGGTGCAAATGCAACAAGATGCACTCCGGATCCCGCTGTCAGTTCGCCGAGGAGTGTATCGACGATAATGATTGCGGGCTGAGGGGCAAATGCATCGACGTTAACGCGACTGAATCACCAAGCAAGATGTGCTACTGCCCTTATGGGTTCTATGGGAAAGGATGCAATAAAAGTAAGATTTGAAGTAAAACCTCTTTACGCACGTTTGACTTCGGCAGTAAACTGGTGAATACATGACGAGGAGAACGAAAGTTGAAGTTGGTTAACGTAGATCAAATAAAACTTGGCGCGGAGAGGCCCGAAAGGGCCTGCCGCCCGGGGCGAGTTGCCTGGACTGCAGTCGCGACCCCTTCTCGCCCCGGTACGGCGGACGAGGGCTCACGGGGGGTTTTAGTGGGTTCGAGTCCCACATACCCCCTGCCACCACTCCCGTGGTGGCAGGGAAGTGCAAGGGCAATCCCCCCCTAAAAAAAAACAAAGATCAAACAAAACAAAACTTACATGCTGTAGACAAAAATACAATAAACAAGAACAAACATAAACAAGGCATATACATATAAAAAAAAATGTAGTAAACATAATATGTAAATCTTTTGTAATCTGCGGAAGACGCAATATATTTCGAACTCAGTGTTAACATAGTCCACTGATAGATGGACCTAAAGAAGTTTTACTGCAGACGTGTGGTTCACACTCGTTTGTTAGTAAGTTAATCGTTCACCTGATGTTAAGCGCCACGGCCGTTAACCTCAAAACATAGTTTCGTGTGACACTTCACTGCGCACATCATCCTGCGACATCAGCACAGTCTGGTAATAAGATTACTCGACTGTGAGATTAGATCATAAAGTCTCAATTGCCCAGTAATTTCACTAGCTGCAGTGTCCTTCAAACCGGAACACAATAGTGCTTGCACACTACTGCTTGGCGGCAGAATAACTGACAAAGCGGTGGCACCTGCCTAGACGAACTTTGCAAGAAAGTCCTACCTATCCGAAGCTAAGCAATGCCTGGATTGGGAACTGTCAAGTATAGAATAGAATAGAATATAATAGAATGGAATAGAATGGAATGGAATGGAATGGAATGGAATGAAACGGAATGGAATGGAATGGAATGGAATGGAATGGAACGGAATGGAACTGAATAGAACGGAATAGAACGGAATAGAACGGAATAGAATGGAATAGAATGGAATAGAATGGAATAGAATGGAATAGAATGGAATAGAATGGAATAGAATGGAATAGAATGGAATAGAATGGAATAGAATGGAATAGGATGGAATAGGATGGAATAGGATGGAATAGAATAGAATAGAATGGAATAGAATGGAATAGAATGGAATAGAATGGAATAGAATGGAATAGAATGGAATAGAATGGAATAGAATGGAATAGAATGGAATAGAATGGAATAGAATGGAATAGAATGGAATAGAATGGAATAGAATAGAATAGAAACTGGAACTATCATGTGATGCCAAAACGGTCATCTGATGAAAGATTTTTATTTCAGAGGCACCATGGAAGGACAAGAAGATCAACTTGGGTCTGTACAGCAAACGAGCGCTCTCTGAAGACTTCCATTTGTACTGGAGAATACTGAAGGAAGATGCTGAAATCGAGGTGGTCATGATGGTGAACGGGACTTCATATGCTGGTAAATAAAAAATAAAACTTAAGTTTTTTTTGTTTTGGTATGGCTCCCCACTTTCGTGTATTTAGCCAGTGTCAAGTAATTGATAATTTCTTGAGTTATGTAATATATATATGTGTCAAGTCAAGTCACAGTCCAAGTCATCAAGTCTAGTCTAGTCAAGCATACTTTTAGTAAAGCGGTGGCAACTTTACCAGAAGCTTCTATGGAGTTTTGGAAACAACACGAAAAGAAACGTTTCACCATCATTATATCACTTCCCCACACTCACGCCTGTAATTCAGCACTTAACGAATAAAATGCCATCAATTTTATGCACTAACACTGAAAATAACACAAGTTTTATGCAAAATAATACAATGCGGCGACGCGATCTTTTTCGTTTTCCCGCCAAAAACTGAAAAAAAAACCTAAGTTTGAAAACTATTATGAGTATGACACATTTTGTAAGATAAATAACGGCTAAACTCACGTCAATTTTAAAAAGTATCGTGTTGACGCTCGCGAAAGCCGCCGCGGCTTGCGTTAGTAACTGGCTCCCAGAAGAAGGACATCGAGTATGTCCGAAACCTGTAATTTCGACTTTTTAATTGACGTGAGCTTAGCCGTTATATCTTACAAATTAAAATTTGTGGAAATTTCACATAGCGCCATCTAGCCCCAAACTAAGCAAAGCTTTTACTATTCTAATATTTAATTTTTTTTTTCAAATTCGTTATTAAATTTTTCTATTGAATTGCATTCAACATTCCATGATTACTTACTCCAGTCAAAAAATAATGATAGCTGTATCACTTAACAGCCAAATATAAGTTTTTAGCGGAATTACACTACATATATACTGGTGTCGCATTCTCTAAAAATAAAGTAAACTTAAAGTATGGCGGTACTCTTCTGATAAAGGGGAAATGAAAAAGACGGAGATATGTTAATTTCGTTTAGCTTTAGAGTATGCGACACAGAATCGACACCATTGTATCAATTTACTGACTTATAGACCTTTAGAAATAGGACCTAGACTGTCCCGTAAACGTAATATGTATTACAAAACTGCAAAAAGTACCTCTTGGGTAACCTTATTATGTGGAACGAGCTTCTGCCCGCGGCTTCGTCCGCGTGGTCTATAGGAAAATAATTAAACCACCTATTTCACCCTCTTAGGGGTCGAATTTCGAAAAACACTTTCTTAGTGGATAACTACACTTTACAAAGAACACACCCTCCAGTCTCTAGGACCAGCGGTTTAGGCTGTGCGTTGATATATAAGTCAGTCAAACAGTCAGTCAGTCAGGACTTATATGTACTATATGTAAAGATGGTTTTGTGTATAATGATTTAATAAATAAATTTTTAGCTGTTGGATGGCGACCTAGTGGTTTGACAAAACATTGCAAGAACTTTCCAGTACTGGGACCAGCGATTGATGAAAAAAGTAAGTGTTTTTTCATCCCTTAAACATTATATAAGTCATCAAATAAAGTATTCATGCCTGTTTTATTTTCAGTAAACACGCCAAACCCAGAACCACTTCCAGAACCGGAACCTAAAGCCGAACCAGAACCAAAACCCGAACCAAAATCGGAATCGAAACCTAAAACCGAACCAAGAGCAGAACCGACGGCAGAACCTAAAGCGGAACCAGAACCTACGGCTGAACCTAAAGCGGAACCAGAACCAACGCCAGAACCTAAAGCGGAACCAGAACCGACGCCAGAACCTAAAGCGGAACCAGAACCTACGGCTGAACCTAAAGCAGAACCTACCGCCGAACCCACGACCCAAAGTCTCACGGAAAATGACAGAAACAAAAGAGTTGCTATGCATTCATTGGATGGATTTGATTTTAAGAATTTGGGGAATGATGTTACCTATAAAACTAGCGTTTCGTATAAAGTGTCGAGTTCAAAAGGTAATTTAAATTTAAGTTACGGTAATTAAATAAGAAGACATTTGGATTTAATAACATAAAAATAACTTTAGCAAGACGTGAAATCTTATTCTAAGCTATTATGATCTTGTGTATCGTAACTTAATTATTATTTATTTATTTACATTATTACTTACACTTAAACTATTGGAATCAATATAAAAACTTTAACCTATAGATTACATACATATTTATAAAACAAAACAAAACAAAATAATAACAAAAACTTCTGAATAACAAAATACCTAACAGGTAGCACTTATAATAATAATAATAACACTTATCCAATATCTATCAACTAATCAGTCCTATTCACAATAGTTAAGGCACATTGCTTCAACTGCCTTCCATTCATCCGCAAATATGTCTAAGTGTGGACATTTTGCACTAAGGCCATTGAGATGGCGCACAGTGGTTCGATCCCATACAAGTGGTTGGATATAAATATGCCATTCGATGGCAATATATCAAAAGGCAGCAAATATGACCTGAAAGTATTTTGAGATTGGAGTTATAGTTTAGGAGTTATCCGACTAAAACGGTTTTCAATGTATGGAAAGCAATATATAAGTATGGATATCTCGTGATTTCCACCCGTTTTCGTTCTGGGATTTATATGATGGTATCATATCGTTATATGCCATATTTTCTTCAAATACACTTGGTGCACTTTTTGAGATATGTCGAAAAGTATGTAATATATGAAAAACCAGGCCAAACTGAGTATTAGTAGATTGAATATTAATAAATGTCTCGATTTAAAATTATAAAATATATTTCCCTGAGTTTTAAAAGAAAATTATATATAAACAAGCGATCAAAATAATAATAATCACACAAATAAATTATATTCAATCTGTCATATCTCAAAAAGTGCCCGAAAGCCAAGTGTATTTGTCTCTGTAAACCTCTTTTAATCAGTTGCTAATACAAAACTTTATCTTGTTACCTTATTAAAGATAAAGATAAAATTATCTTCATAAAACATCAGTATACATGTACTCATAAACATAAAAAGATGTGGTATAAAAGATATTACATTATATTAACAGTTACATAAATAGTTGACCCGCCCCGACTTCGCACGGGTGAATTAGTAAAACGTGGTCAAACGGTATAAAAAGTTTCCTATGTCCGTCTCCTGGTTCTTAAATACCTCCCCACCAATTTCAGCCAAATCGGTTCAGCCGTTTTGAGTTATAAATAGTGTACGACTTCCTTTGATATACATATATATATAGATAACTTTTAACGATTGTATTTTAACAGGACGACCAAAACGAGCAGCTCAAGAATCACCGGGTAAGTATCCGCCGAATCTAACTAAACTATAACCTCAGCACAAATTAACACACGAAAGCTAAATAGCCACACACACGCACAACTCAATACAAACATTAAACCTAACAATTACATGTATAAAACACTACTAATGTAAATATAATGCTGCATGGTTGTTTTACAGATGTCGTCACATCGACCAATATTTTATCCCAAGATCCAAGTGTCCCTACTCCCAGACCAAAGTATACACCAAAGTATAGGCAAAGTTCCCAGTTCAGAGTCACTACGACTCCAGCACCTATTAGCGAACCTAAAACCGAACCTATTGTACCTGCTGAACCTACAAGTGAACCAGAACCTAATTCCACTTCTGGACCTTTGGCTGAGCCTGAATCCGAACCGAAACCTACCTTAGAGCCTAAATCTGAACCAGAACCTACCGGTCAACCTAAACCCGACCCTACCCCTGAACCTAAATCGGAATCAGAACCTACCGCAGAGCCTGAGCCTACCGCAGAGCCTAAAGCCGAACCAGAGCCTACTGCTGAGCCTAAAGCTGATCCTGAACCTCATCCCAATCCAGAAATTAAGCCAGAACCAAGTTCCGAATCCTATCCTGCAATTGAACGTAAACTCTCACGCGAACCAAAAGCTGAATCTGATCCTACCCCAGAACCTAAATCTGAACCAGAGCCCACTCCAGAACCCAAATCTGAACCAGAACCTACACCAGAACCTAAAGCTGAACCAGAACCCACCCCAGAACCCACCTCAGAACCCAAATCTGAACCAGAACCCAAATCAGAACCGGAACCTAGTTCAGAACCTCATCCCGAACCTAAATCTGAACCAGAACCTCACCCCGAACCTAAATCGGAACCAGAACCTCATCCCGAACCTAAATCTGAACCAGAACCTCATCCCGAACCTAAATCTGAACCAGAACCTCATCCCGAACCTAAATCTGAACCAGAACCTCATCCCGAACCTAAATCGGAACCTAAACCTAAGTCCGAACCTACTCCCGAACCCTCTGCTGGAACGGACGAGAGTTTGCTAGTGAAGGGACTTACAGAAGATGAAGGTAACGCACAAAGCTTTGCACAGATGAATATATTCAGTGGTTATTTACTATAGAAATTACAATATTTTACCTATGGAAATCGACATATCTCTTCTCTCGAGAAAGCGTTTAACCAATGAACGATCACGCAGGTGAAGTCATAAACTTTTCTTACTCTTTCATTGGCGAATGCTTTTCGAAAGAAGTGAAATGTCAATTTCTTCAACTCATAATAGCCGTGTAGATACATGTTCAATTTCCACTGAGTGTATTAAATTATACATATTATATTTTAGTATTTGTACAGCAACACAGCACTATATTGTGATTAAAAATACTTATAAAGTTATTAATTAACATATTAACTTAATCATATTAACAAAAATAATAATTCTAACTGACTTTTAATATTGTTACATCATTTGTACCTGATTTATAACAATAACTGTGTTATAAGGTATAATAATATAATTAATAAGTTTAAAAAATATATAATTAATTGTTTTAACAATTTTTTTTTTCTCAATAACTTGTCAAAACAGGTGCTTGTTCTAACCATATACTACTTTGACTTTCGTTACTTTACCAACCATTTCTGTTTTACTATGCTTTAAAATTTCTAATTTCGCCTTCGCCGTGCTTGCTACAGCTTGAAACCTCCTTTTACTTTTCCTTTTCTCCTTCTCCTCTTTTTCCTTCTAAATCTGTACTAAAATCTTCATTTCTGTTTTTAATTCTTCCGTTTTATTGTTTCTATTTTTTATGAACTATTATTTCTGTAGGAGCAATATAAATGTGTCCGATTTTAAATATTTTAGACATCTTAATATATATAAATCTCGTGTCACAATGGACTCCTAAACCACTTAACCGATTATAATAAAATTCGCACACCATGTGCAGTTCGATCCAACTTGAGAGATAGGATAGTTGTAAGTTTATATATATCTCAATTTATAATAGACATATATTAAATACCCGTGCAAAGCCGGGGCGGGCTGCTAGTATATGTATAAAACTATACATTCATGATTTCCAAGAAACATTTAAACAAATCAAACTTTGAAATTTCTTTATTTCGGACAAATAAATTCATTGGTAAGTAACCTGTATTTCAAAGCGATTAATTTTGTTTTGTTTTCTTCTTGCTTTAATTTTTATAGAAAAAGTTTAAAGTGTGTTGTTTGTGGTTTTCTTATTAAACCTAGAACTGACGTAACATTGGAACCAAAAAATATTAAGAATGTTGAAGTAAAACTTCTTTACGCACGATTGACTTGAAGAGTAAGCTGGCGAAGCGAACGGAAGTTGAAAGTTGTTATCTCCAACTCTCAACATAACAAAGTTAAAAATTTGTATTATTATGTTGGTATGTCTGGTAAAATGTAAATTTACAATTGTCAAGATGGTGACATTAACATTAAACAAAAAGTTATAGCGGCCGATAGGTGGAGCTAAACTAAAGAAGTTTTACTTCAGTCGTGTGGACTAAAGCACACTCGTTTTTTTTAATATATGAGCAAATGGGGCAAAAAATTAAGCAAGTTCTATTATTCCTTAAATTCAAATAACATTAACCAAACTGACATAGTATCTACTACTTATTACTTACTTACTTACTATCTATACTTAGGTACCATCTAGTTATAGGGACAGATCACAGATGTGGTAGGTATATAAATATTGGTCTTTACCTATGAAATTGCCGTTTTGTTTGAAAAAAGTTAAAGTATTTTTTTTCGAACTTATTTATTTCTTTTATTCAAAGTAATCACCCCTGCAATCAATGCATCTTTACCAACGCTGTGGCAGTTTATGGATGCCCTTCTTGACAAAATCAGCAGGACGGGAGACAACAAACTCTTCAAAGGCGTTTTGTACTGCCTCTCGGGAATTGAATTTTTTTCCCGCTAAAAAGTTGTCCAAATTTTGGAAAGTAGGCGCAAGATCTGGTGAGTATGGCGGATGAGGGAGAGCTTTCAAACCCAACTCATGCAGCTTAGAGACGGTCTGTTGTGCAGTATGGGGTCGCGCGTTGTCGTGAAGTAGCAGTGGAGACGACCGATTGACCAAAGCTGGTTGCAGACGTGCGAGTTTCGCCATCATTGTGGTCAGTTCTTCAATGTACACATCTGCAGTAATTCTCTCGCCGTTTTGTAAAAAGCTATGATGAATCACACCAGCACTAGACCACCAAACTGTGACCATCACCTTTCTAGGGGTCATTTTTCGTTTTGCACATTGCTTTGGTACAGAACCAGGATCTAACCAACTTGCTGAACGCTTTCAATTGTCAAAAAGAATCCATTTTTCGTCGCACGTAACAATTCGGTTCAAAATTCCTTCATTTCTGTGCCTGTTAAGCAGCGCAAGGCAAGTCTCGACGCGTACGTTGCGCTGGCGATCGTTAAGTTCGTGGGGCACCCATCTATCAAGCTTTTTTATCTTGCCAATCTGTCGCAAATGGACCAATATTGTTTTGATGCTAACATCAAAAGCTGCTGCCAGCTCAGCTGTAGATTGAGATTCATCAGCTTCCACAATCACCTTTAATTCATCATTGTTGACCAAAGTTTCCGGACGACCACGAGGTTCATTTTTCAAGTCAAAATTCCCAGAACGGAACCGAGCAAACCAATAACGGTTTGTACGTTCGTTTGTACAGTTCTCTCCGTAAACGTCGCACAGTGGTCCCATTTTGAAAAAAGGTGGACTTAGGACCGAAAGTCGGAATTTCGGGCTGTTTTTTTTTTATAGAATAGGTCTTAACTATCTTAACAACATCTATTCTATAAAGAAAATCCGTAGGATGCATAGTTTTCGAGAAAAAAAATAATCTTTTTTTTCTTGTATGGAGAAAAACATACTTTATTATTTTTCTCAAGTTGGGTGAAATAGTGACGGCTTTTGTTGATATTTTATGAAAGCCCTAGTGGTATTGTATCCAGAAAAAAATAAAACCAATGCGGTCACCTGCGGCCGCGGGAATAATCAGATGTCAAAAATTGATTAATTTTTTTTGCGTATTTTGCAAACATTGTTCGTTTCTGGCCAATTATTTATGTATTTTAGGTTAGCGCTCCATACTTTAATTCGAACTATTATATAACATTTCAAAAAAGTTAATCAAAATCGAGTAATTTTTTTTTATAATTGCTGTTTTACTCATGAAATTGCACGCATACATGGTTAGTTCAAAATGCAAATCCTATATTACTCAGTATAATGTACAAAATAAACATGCACGTACCTAAAACGTAAAAAAAAAAAAAAAATATTTTAGTTTTTCGTTTATGCTTACTAAAAGTCACCGGTAATGGTTACCGACATTACTTACCTACCACTGGCGGGCATTATCTGCATAATCGATTTCTTGCTTTGTATTTTCAAAACTGGTTTTGCGACAGCATTTTCACAACCGCGGTTGTTGAATGCGAGGCAGGATATAAACAAACGAGTCACATCTGATACTAGCTGTGACTGGTCGCTAGCTGGTCGCTTTGTTCCTGACAAATCCTGACAACAGGATAACTCGTATATGCATGCAAGTAACTACTCCCTAAAAATAAAAGTGATATAGCTACATCAATAATAATTGGCGTATGTTATACACCAATAATGTTTGTTATTGGTGTGTTTTAATCTTTCTGTCATCTGTATACGTATGATTTTCTACCAGAAAAAATGACTCATTTGTTTGTGCAGATTCCTGATTACTTATTACACGTTACTTAGCTCCCATTGGCGGACTTTATCTATACAAACAAATGAGTCATTTTTGATAAATGGCTGTGATTGGTCGTTTACTATTACCTTGCTCTTGCACATAGTGACTAATGACCTATCTGTTATGGCGTATTAAATACAGAGCAATGTTAATTTAAATTGATTCATCGCTAACTGTGAAGTACTAAAAATTACTATTTTGAATTTGCAATGGCTGGCTTAGGCACATATTTTGATATGTTCTTGATTCTTAAAGATAGTGGAAATCTTAAGGATTACAATAAATTGTGTGAATTTATAGTTTCCAAAATACCATGTGAAATATCTGAAGATGACCATCAAACAATTAAGGAGTTTTGTCGGCTATTCACCAATCTTGTAACTAAGAAGTGGAAAGATGCAAGCAGAAACTTGAAGACATTTATGAATCGGGAAAACAACCGCAAGTGGTTAGAGACCAATATTAATTGGCCTACTTGCAATACGGTTGATCTTGTTACTACAATGAGAATGCCAGAGGACTTAGTTGAAGAGCCGGAATTACTGCCGGTTGCTATTCCATCTGTCTGCACTGCGGAAGCAGGTACCTCTACTGTAAAAGAAGTTAGAGTGCCCTTTGCCGATTTGGGCAACAAACAAAAGAAAAGACGTTCCAGTGTCTTTGTTAACGATAACTCTGAAGAAGAACTACAGTATTATTTTATTTCCAAGTTAAAAGAAAATGGAAAATATGCTTTAGCGAAGATTGTGGAATATCTGTGCGAGACTCCCGAAGTTGTATCAGATGTAACAAAACTCCTTTTCAAGGAAGAAAAAGTAGTCAGTATAGCAGAGGATACATCTTTGGCTTTGTACACAGCCCTTAGCCTATCCAAATGGCAATACTTATCCTTGAGAATGTTTCTGAAGGATGAAAATTGTTCAGCTGCCTTTCCGTCTTATCACAAGTTACTTGACGCTAAAAAGAGATGTTACCCATCTGAAGAACACGTGGAAGTAACGGAAATGGGAGCTCGCATAAGGTATTTATAAAATTATACTATATGTTGTTTTAAAATTTTTAAGCTTCATTAGCTTACTTTTATTAATTTATTTTATTTTTCAGGTTGCAAGGACTTCTTAACCACACAGTGGAAAGAATTTTGCTAGACTTAAGACCAATCACAAGTTCAACCAAAGAAGGACTGAAGTTGATATGGAAATGGGGCCTTGACGGAGCATCGTCACAGAGTAATTACAAACAAGTCTCAGCTCCTGAGTTTGACGATTCCTCTGTTGTATTGATCAGCATCGTCCCACTCCGACTAGTTGATGGGGGAGAAATGATTATTTGGGAAAACCCAAATCCTTGCTCACCACATTACTGTCGGCCAGTGAAATTCACGTTTACTTCAGAGACTGCGGAGTTCATAAAAGGGGAACACTTAGAAATGCAGCGCGAAATTACAAAATTGGTACCAACAAATTGTGGTGATGTGGAGATAGCCCACGAACTGCACATGACTATGATCGATGGGAAAGTGGCGAATATTATTGCAGATGTACCTTCATCAGCAACGTGCCCCATTTGCTTGGCGAAACCAAGTGAAATGAATAACTTGGAGCTTTTGGCCACGAGACCGCTTCGACAGGATTTGTACCAATATGGAATTTCATCGTTACATATGAAGATAAGATGTATGGAGTGTCTACTTCATATATCTTATAATATGGACTTCCAGCGCTGGAGTGCTCGTGGCGATCACAAGGAATTGAAGCAAGCAAAGAAAAATGCCACACAACAAGAGTTTCGGGAACAGACTGGAATACTCATCGATATTGTAAAACAGGTAATTTTTCCTTTAATTTGCTTCCTTTATATTATATACTCGTCTGTTTTTGTATGCCCTACTAACTTAATTTCTTCTTTGCAGGGCTTTGGAACAACTAACGATGGAAACACTGCAAGACGTTTTTTCCGAGATTATAAAAGATCATCGAGAATCACTGGAGTTGATGAAGATTTGTTACTCCGATTTTCTGTCATTCTGCAAGTTATATCTTCAGGAAAGAACGTCAATATTGCGAACTTCAGACGTTATTGCAAAGAAACAGCAGAACTGTATGTGCATCTCTATCCGTGGTACTACATGCCTGTTAGTGTCCACAAACTTCTGATGCACGGAGCAGATATTTGCAGTCATTTTTCAGTTCTGCCTATTGGTAAGTAATAATAGATCAAGACAAATGAAATATAAAGCAGTTAACTAACTGTAAATCTATAAACACTAAAATAATAGTTTCAATGTCAACTTCAACGTATAATTATAGCATATTTTTTATTATTTTTAGGGTCCTTGTCGGAGGAAGCTTCCGAGGCTCGTAATAAAGACTTCCGGAACGTAAGAGAGAAGAACACGAGAAAGACAGGAAGGATCCAAACAAACGAGGACATACTACACGGGCTTTTAATAAGTTCAGACCCCCACATATCATGGCTTAGACCAAAATTTTCAAAGCCTAATCATCTAGAGATGCTTCCTGAGGCAATTCAGTTGCTCGAAATAGACTCGGAGTGCGTATACGTGGAAGAAGAGTAGAAAATGAAAATATACCAGATCCAATGCTATAATTTTTTATTTATTTTATCCTTTAAAAAACTACATATAAAACAGCCCTTTTCAAGGCTACACATTTATCTTATGTTTCTGGTAGAAAATCATACGTACACAACTACATAAGATTAAAACACACACCAATAACAAACATTATTGGTGTATAACATACGCCAATTATTATTGATGAGCTATATCACTTTTATGTTTAGGGGGTAGTTACTTGCATGCATATACGAGTTATCCTGTTGTCAGGATTTGTCAGGAACAAAGCGACCAGCTAGCGACCAGTCACAGCTAGTATCAGATGTGACTCGTTTGTTTATATCCTGCCTCGCATTCAACAACCGCGGTTGTGAAAATGCTGTCGCAAAACCAGTTTTGAAAATACAAAGCAACAAATCGATTATGCAGATAATGCCCGCCAGTGGTAGGTAAGTAATGTCGGTAACCATTACCGGTGACTTTTAGTAAGCATAAACGAAAAACTAAAATATTTTTTTTTTTTTTTTTACGTTTTAGGTACGTGCATGTTTATTTTGTACATTATACTGAGTAATATAGGATTTGCATTTTGAATTAACCATGTATGCGTGCATTTTCATGAATGAAACAGCAATTATAAAAAAAAAACTCGATTTTGATTAATTTTTTTGAAATGTTATATAATAGTTCGAATTAAAGTATGGAGCGCTAACCTAAAATACATAAATAATTGGCCAGAAACGAACAATGTTTGCAAAATACGCAAAAAAAATTAATCAATTTTTGACATCTGATTATTCCCGCGGCCGCAGGTGACCGCATTGGTTTTATTTTTTTCTGGATACAATACCACTAGGGCTTTCATAAAATATCAACAAAAGCCGTCACTATTTCACCCAACTTGAGAAAAATAATAAAGTATGTTTTTCTCCATACAAGAAAAAAAAGATTATTTTTTTTCTCGAAAACTATGCATCCTACGGATTTTCTTTATAGAATAGATGTTGTTAGGATAGTTAAGACCTATTCTATAAAAAAAAAAACAGCCCGAAATTCCGACTTTCGGTCCTAAGTCCACCTTTTTTCAAAATGGGACCACTGTGCGTCGTTGATGTTACGTGTCGTTTGTGCCGCGTTGGTGCCACGACGGAACTCATATTCCATAATTACACGAAATTTCAAAGTATCCATTATGAGGAAAAATGTTGAAATGTAATGAAAATACAACGCAAATCAATAAACAAAAGACTTATATTGTAAATAGAATGTCATATTTTTAAAAGAAAATTAATTTGAATTTAGAATTCATAGCCAATCAAAACTTTTTTTTGTTTGAAAAAGTCTGTACTGCAAAACGGCAATTTCATAGGTAAAGACCTATTATATCAACGGACACAAAAAAATTAAACTGACACTTCTTTTTAAAGGTCAAGTAAGTAAGTACAGACGTAAATGGTTCAAAGTCGCATAGAATTAAAAGCACAACCAATTTTTCAGGGTATTTCCCGTCCCACGAGTACGCGCCCAAATTCGAGTTCAACCCTATGGACTGTACTGATATAGTCATCGGAACTGCTAAAGGAAACTATCACAGAGTGCTGGATTACTATACTAGAGACAGGTAAGAGAGAACACAGATAAATAATACTAATAAAATTATTTGTTTTATCGTCTTGAAGTTTCGTGTGATATGGAGATAAAACTAAATAAAACCAAGTTAAAAGGATCAAAGGGCGTCCATTGATTTTTCACATTTTTTACCACGTACAGAATCTAAGCGTAATCTTTAAACTTTTATTTTTTTAATGATATACCACGGATTGATCTTACCATTTTGGAGTTCCGAGTGACATTGCAATCTGTAATGGGCAGCCGTGATGCTTAACATCAGGCGAACGGCTAGCTCGTCACGTCCTTCGTTTACATAAAAACTCCACTGGCACTTCAGTTTGCCAATTCTGAGCTGTGTCGGTTACTATTTCTAAATTGTTGTCCATCAAGGAAACTCCACTTGAGTTTTTTGACTCGGCAGAATTAGACAAAGGCCAAAAAGAAGGGTGCTTAGAGGAATATATTTCTATGGGTTACTATCTAATTCTCGTGTATTTCTTTCCTCCAGGTCAACGCCCCGAGTGGATACATTCTGGGGAGGCCATGACGATATAACAGCTGCTTCTGGCTTCGAAGACAATGGAGTTACAACCATCATGTTCAGAAGGAAGATTCAGGTAAAATGTTTACAGATAACAGTGGATAGTCAATTTTTTTTATGGCAATTTGCTTTTATTTCTAATAAATACTACAATAATATAATAACTAATACTAAATCATCAGTCAGTGCGTAGACGACGGATCGTGCGCACGCTCACCGCTTACTTGCTCCCTGTAGCTAACCAACCTACCGCGGTTCTCAAACTTTTTTGTGTTAATACGCATTACTTGTTTAATTTAGTTTTTCGGAAGTATTTCGGTTCATACTGTATACTAGAATGAAGTGCAAGCGGTGCGAGTCCGAATTTAGGGATGGAGTCCAGTGCACTGCCTGCCAATGTCACTACGACTTTCCCTGCGCCGGAATAACGGAAGCTGGGTATAGGAAGCTGGGTGACAGAAAGAACACCTGGAAGTGCACCGCCTGCAAAAATGCTGGAGCTGCCAGTCCTCTTAACCCTCCCTTGGCGAAAACGGGTACTGCTAAGTCACCCACCCCGGTTAGCATGGAGAGTATCGCGCTGGATCTTAAGAATCTATCTACTCAGGTCTCAACGTTACCTACACTAATAGCAAGTGTAAAGGCCATTCAGTCAGATATTGCGGATCTTAAGACTATGAAAGCTGACATTGCTGACCTGAAACTAATGAAACCTGATGTGGCTGACATGAAAACCTCCATAGATTTCATTCAGCAGTCGGTAGAAACTTTAACGGGCAGAATCTCCGACGTCAGTCAAGAAGTCCAGGGACTTCTTAAGACTAAGGATGAAGTACACCTTTTGCAGCAGCGTTTTGAACACCTTGAGGGAACAATGCGAGAGTACGAGCAAAGATCTCGCATGAATAACATAGAGATAAAAGGAGTTCCAGTAACCCAATCGGAAAACCTATTTGAATTAGTGGCCAAAATTGGAGATCTTATCAGCTGCACGATTCCAAAGGAGCAGATTAACTATGTTGCAAGAATACCTATGCGCAATGATAAACTTAACAAGACCATTATTGTCTCAGTACATAATAGGTATTTAAAGGAAGAATTTGTGGCTGCAGCGAAGAAGCTCACTATTCTCCCAGCGGACCTGAGCATACGAGGCGATAACAGGATTTTTGTTAACGATCATCTCACCTTGGAGAATAAGATGCTGCTTAATAAAGTGAAGACTATGGCTAAAGAGCGGGGGTTTGCTTACGTTTGGGTAAAAGGGTGCAAAATATTTGCCCGAAAAAACCCGACATCACATGTGCTGGCAATAAGATCCGAATTCGACTTAAAAAAGATATCTTAAACTATAATTTATTATATGTGCTTTCGTTTATTAGACATTGTTTACGCTCCCATAATGGCACCAAATGTTTGAGAAACACTTGCTCAGCCGCATTCTGGTATGCGCACTGCACTTGCGCGCGCTTCCTTTTCTATTCAACGCTTACTCAATCGCCTCGTCTCGCTCATACTCGGCCGGTTATGTGCCGACGTTATCTGCTCAAACGATTCATTGTATCTTTTGCTACCGCTAATTATTTTATCAATTTGTTTTGTTTGTCGTATTGTTTTTATGGTCTGCGCAGCTATTTACACTGTATCGCTTTACTAAATGTTGTCTGTATTCCCTCTGCCTATTATTTAGTGGTTTTCAAATCTATCCAGCTGCTATTTTTTACTGTTAAAAATGATGGTTAAAATATATTATCAAAATGTGCGCGGCTTACGAACTAAAACATCTGCTTTTTATAGAAATGTTTGCATGAGTGCGTATGATATTATATGCCTGACAGAAACATGGTTAATTGAAGGTGTATGTGACAGTGAATTGTTCGATGATCGGTATATTGTATGGAGGCGGGATCGGGATTATGAGAAAACAAACCAAAGATTAGGGGGTGGGGTTCTTATAGCTGTTCGACGTGAGCTTAATGCCGAAACTTGCAGTGATTGGTGCTCAAATGCCGAAGATTTATGGGTGACTATAACGTTGTATTGCCAGAAACCTAAGGTAGTATATAAGCTGCACATATGTACAGTATATATTTGTAACCAAATTACAACGGGCAACTCACTGGCAGCTCAATTGACTAACTTCTCAGAACGGTTTTCTGACATAATTTTGGATAATCCGTGTGATAAGTTTATAATTGTTGGCGATTTCAACATGCCTAATTTGATATGGAAAATATCTGATGAGGCCTGTTTTTATAATGCTTGTAATATTCACGGTTCTAATCAGCTCCATTTATTTGATAATTTTAATTTATGTAACTTGTCACAGTACAGTTTTATTCATAATCAAAACAACCGAATTTTAGACTTAGTTTTCTCAAATAGCGAAGTGTCAGTTACAAGATGTAACAGTCCCATATTACCAGAAGATGCCCATGACCCAGCTCTCTGTATTTCCGCCGATTTTGTTAGAATTCATTCTTTAACTAGCCGCCCCTACGCTAAGTACTTATATCAATTGGGCGATTATGATTTAATTACTCAGAAACTGGACGATATTATTTGGCAACAAGAGCTTTGTAATAAACCAATCGAATCGGCCGTATCCCACTTTTATAACACGTTAGAAAACTTACGGAATGCCTATATACCCACTAAGCTAGTTACAACCACGCAAAAGTATCCGATCTGGTTTAAAAAACCACTTCTTAAAATATTAAAAGAAAAATATAAATATCATTCTAAATATAAAACCTATGGTAATAGATCTGACCTGCAATCTTTTATCACGTTACGTGACCGTGCTAAAAAATTAGAAAAGGAAATGTTTGATAACTACAATACAATACAATACAATACAAAAATTCTTTATTGTACACCAGAAGAAAAACAGTTACAGATGAAGAAACTTAAAGCTATAGTACAATGGGCGGACTTATCGCTAAAAGCGATCTCTTCCAGTCAACCTTTGGATGGAAAGAATTGTTAGAGAGATAGAGGTCGGTGGTGTAAACGTGTGAGTGAAATTGTAAAACAATGAAATTTATAAAAAATAAAAATAAATAAAGATAATATAGATACATATAATAAATAATCAATAAATGAAATATAACTGATACATATATACTATATAATATATAAGTATAAATACATACATAATAATAATAACATATAAATTATAAATACTTACATAATAACGAAATAAGTACAAATCGATGAAACTACCAATAGTATTACAACTGTGAAAGATAAAAACTTTTAACGCTGGATTTAAATATAGCCAACGACTGAGCCTGTCTGGCTGGAATTGGAAGCGCGTTCCAAAGGCGTACGGCCTGTACAGAAAAAGACTTGTCATAAAAAGAAGAAGTATGAATAGGCATTTTTAGTGAAAGATTTTCTGTTGATCTAAGGTTACGCTGATGTGAGTTGTGCCAGAAGTTAAATCGTTCCTTTAAATAGAGAGGGGTTAATGGATTAAACAGTATGTTATATAAAAGAGAAAGGATATGAGTATTCCGGCGAAGACGTATTGGCAGCCACTTGAGTTTAGCGCGAAAGTGTGAGACATGGTCATATTTGCGTAAACCGAAAATAAACCTTATGCAGTAATTTTGAAGTCGCTCAAGTTTATTCAGCTGGTCCTCCGTGAGATCGAGATAGCAGGCATCGGCATAATCGAGGATTGGAAGAAGGAGAGATTGTGCAAGCATAACTTTGGTAGCAGTCGGCAGGAAGTTGCGTAGCCTTCTAAGGGAGGCCCCCGAGGCAAACACCTTACGGCTGACAGCTGCTAATTGAGGAACCCAAGAGAGACAGCTGTCTAGCGTGATACCTAGATTTTTCACTTGGGAGCTGTACGGAATGAAAACCCCGTCGAATGTGATTTTAGGAAGTCCAGGGAAATCTATCCTTGCAATCATCCGTGAACTCCCAATGATGATAGCTTGGGACTTAGAAGGATTTACGCTTAAACCAAACCGCTTGCTCCAGTCAGATATACGACCCAAATCAGCATTAGTTTTATTGATGGCATCGACTAGACTGTCAAGTGGAGCCTGCAAATAGATTTGGAGATCGTCTGCATAAAGGTGGTAGGAAGAAGTAAGAGAACTGGATATGGAATTAATAAATATTGCAAAAAGAAGAGGAGATAAGACGCCGCCTTGAGGGACGCCTGCTGCAGTAGTGCACCAAGAGGAGAATGAATCCTCAATGCAAACCCGCTGCCGGCGTCCGTACAAATAGCTATGAAACCAGTCAGTCACTGAAGGAGATATGTTAATAGAGCTGAGCGTGGATAACAGGATGTCAAAATCAACCGAGTTAAATGCGTTGCTGAAATCTAAAAGGGTTAAGACTGTTAGCTGGCCGGCTTCCATTCCAAGCCTTATGTCGTCAGTAATTTTAATGAGACTTGTGACCGTGCTATGACCAGGGCGGAAGCCAGACTGCATGGGATTCAGAAGGTTATTACGAGGGAGAAAGGAATTTAATTGACTATGGACTAAACGCTCGAGCACCTTAGATAGGAATGGCAGGATAGATATGGGACGGAAATCGGAAAATAAAGCGGGATTGGTTTTTTTAGGGAAAGGGATTAAATGAGCCTCTTTCCATTTGGTCGGAAAGACGCCATTTGATATGGAGTAGCTAAAGATATGGCAGATGATAGGCAGTAATTCATCCAAGATGAGGACAACCATTTTCCTGCTAATATCGTCACCTCCCATTGAATTCGATTCAATAGAAAGAATACTCTTCTTAACATCACTAGCAGTGAACTGACTGAAATGAAAAGGAGAAAAGTCGGGCCTTGGCAGAGTGGAAAGATAACTTAACGTATCAGTTTTGTCCTTGCGATCAATGTTGGACGACGAAGAGAAGTGTAGATTAAGGGAGTCAATGTCCAAGTCTTTGGGAATTGTCTCTTGACTTGCTTTGCCAACACCCAATGATCTTAGAAATTTCCAAACTTTTGCTGGATCTTTATCTGTAACTGAGTCATGAATGTAACGGCGCAGAGCATCCCTACACACCCTGTTGCAGCGATTACGAGCAGTTGCGTATTTCTCCTTATTATTATCATTGGGACGACATTTTAACTTCGCCTTAGCAACAACTTTTTTATGCATAAGGACTTTGATATCGTCGGTTAGCCAAGGAGCAGGAAGGTGTTTCATCTTTACAGGCTTAATCGGAGCATGGGTGTCATAAAGCTGCACCAGAATAGAGTTAAAGATATCAACCTTGTCGTCCATAGTTTGTGCATTCAGCACTCGACTCCAGTCAGTAGCACTCGCATCACTACGAAGGTTTTCCATGTCGATAGAACCAAAGTTACGTCGCAGAAGAATTTTAGGCTTAGGTTTTGGAGGACGAACCTTATAAGAGAGGAAGATAAGATCATGATAAGAAAAGGCGTCAGCAGGACATTGCCCATGCTTAGCAACATGCTGTAGAGACGATACTATAATAAGATCAAGAAGAGAGGGAGCACAGTTAGGAAAATTATGGGTAGCGCTAAGAGGAAGTAAATGCATGTTACAAGAATTAACTATGTTTTTAAAATTTGATGACCGAAAGTCGTCTTTAAGTAGACATGTATTGAAGTCACCCATAATGATGTGGTGATTATAATTAGGGGTAAAATTTTCCAAAATCTGTTCAAAAGAAGAGAAAAAGTTGACACGAAGACTGGGACTGTAGTAGACTCCGAGAAGGATTTTGACATAGGAGAGTGAAACCTCAATAAGCAAATGTTCGCCCGCATTGGAAGGTGGTGGTTGTGAAGACATACTTAGGATTGAATAAGAGATATTAGAACGGAGATAGATGGCTACACCACCACCACCACTCCCGGTGCGATCGTTGCGAATCAAGTTAAAACCAGGAAGGGAATATAATGTGGATGGAAGGCTTGGCTTTAACCAGGACTCGGAGACTAGCACAGCATCAAGATTTCTGTTGTCAAAAGATGCCTGCATATCAAGGAAATGAGCCGGAATACTTTGGGCATTGATGTGAACAACGTTAAAGTTCTTGGCTACATCAGAAAATTGACCTGCCAATGTATCACATAAATTTGGAATGCTAACAAAGCTGTCTGTGCTACTATTTGAGCACACTGATAGAAATTCATCGCTATCGTTACTGTAAGTATCAAACATAATAAATGTATAATATAACTATAAATATATATATTCTTAAAAATTATAAATATATATATTCTTAAAAATTATAAATATATATATAATTAAATATATATATATACAAAAAAACTATAATATACAAAAACTGTATTAAAATAATAATAAGAACAAAAAAAAAGTTACTATTTCTCCAACTACTTCATCCTGCCAGTTACTTAACTAAAGAGTGCCAAGGTAACATTAACAAGCAGTAGCGTTTAAGGCACCATGACATGAGCTAACTAAGCGTAACTACACAAGTAAACAATCAAAGATATGAACTTCTTGAAACTCAATAAAAACGAATAATATCTATTTTTCAGAAGTATGGCTAAATGGTCATAGTGACTAGTGCCAATTAAATTAAGGAAAAAAAAAAAAACACTTGACTAAACGCACAACCATCAAAATCTGTCAATGTCAAACTGCTATACAAATTAGATTGGGTACTAATGTTATAATTTGTGTAAACAAAGGTGAATAGAAAATATTTATAAGTACCCTGTAAATAAATACGATAAAGATAAATGATAATGTAGTGAGCATTGGCCATAAATGAAGGGCGCGCTGCAATGCTAAGAATATAAAAGTTATGAAAATCTATGCCCTAAATGTGAAAACATGTTTACTTCTTAAGAGTCACAGCTCGTTTGGTTTTTGGTGGGAATAGATCCTTTTCTGCCAAAATTGGAGCTACGACCGGGGCCGCTGCTGGAGCCGCGGCTGGTGCCGCAGATGGTGCCGCGGCCGGTGCCGCCGGTGGTGCCGCGGCTTGCTTTTTCCTCGCCGCTGCCGGTGCAATCTTCTGCAGCTCAGCGAGGCCGCTCACGCGGTGGCGCGTGCCATCAGGCTTAATAACGTGGATGTACCCATCGCGCGTCCAACATTTGGCTACACCAAACTGCTGCCTAGCTGCCATGAACGTATCATGCCTGGGTTTTGTGAGAAACTCCGAAAGTGTAATTCCAGTACCCTTCAGCTTGGTTTTTAAGTACCATACCTTATCGCGCATGCCAAGCTCTCTAAACTTAATGAGAAGAGGTCGAGGTTTGTCCTTCATAGTTCGACCCATACGCTGACAGCGGCTAATGAACCCCACATTGAAATCGGAGATATGCAGTTGACTGGTTATCAACTTGGATGCTGCAGCGGCACAATCTTCGTCCTTGTTCTCAGATACACCATGAATGAGCAGTATTTTGCGGCGACTGCGCATTTCTTGCTGATCAACATCATGAGCTAGACTAAGCAACTGCTGCTGAAATGCACGCAGAACCTGCACTGTAAATGACTTAAATGCATTGTAGTCTGCTGCAAGGGTATCTGTGGGCACACTGGTGGAAGTTTTCTGCAGTTCACTCTCAAATTGAGCCATCCTTTTATTGAGCGCCTCCATAACTTCAAACATAGGTTGGTTTGATGCAGCCATGCTAACAGTGATACTTGATATCCTTGGTGGTGAGTACTAATGGAAAATTTCAACTGGCAGGTGAAGTAGCACTATTACTTGTTGTGTATACACATAAATGTGACACTAAAATCGCGTTAATTTAAATTAAAGTAATAAAAACAGTTAAGACTAATTTCGGAAGATGTTTAAACACCTACCCTCCATGGGCGAAAAAGTTACAAAGTTAAAAAAACTACATGGCTAGCATCGAAAAAAATATCTCCGCCAACCCGAAAGCTTTCTGGTCCTATATTAAATCGAAAAATCGGAATAGTTCTTATCCTGCTGTACTACGTTTCGGCCAGCGCTCTTCCGATAAGGGGGAGGAAATATCAAACATGTTTAGTGAATACTTCCACTCGACGTTCTTAAATAGCACTCGTGCAGATGATTCACTTGTTGTTACTGAGAGCAGCTTAACGGTAGCGGACATAGGAGATGTGGAAGTTATCCCTGAAGATGTCTGTAAATTATTGGAGTCCCTTGACTTAAACAAATCGGCAGGACCAGACAATATTCCTGCAATATTTATTGTTAAATGCGCCAAAAGCCTGTCGATTCCCCTATCGATTTTGTTTAGGCGATCGTTTTCGGAGGGTGTGGTGCCTGGTATTTGGAAATCGGCATACATTACCCCAGTACATAAAAAAGGACCTAAAAAAATGGTCGAAAATTACAGACCTATTTCAAAACTGTGTCTGTTTGCAAAGGTGTTGGAAAAGGTTGTCTATAAGCAGGTATATGCTTCTCTGAAACAAACACTCAACTTAGGGCAGCATGGCTTTGTAAAAGGCAGATCCACTACATCAAACCTTATATTATGTAGCGATTTCCTGTCTCAGCACATGTCACAACCTTCACAAGTTGATGTAGTCTACACAGACTACAGTAAGTGTTTTGACCGAATTGATCATATACTACTACTTCGTAAGTTGCAAGCGGTCGGTATAAGAGGTAACTTGTACAGATGGTTCACGTCCTATGTTCAAAATAGGTGTCAAACAGTCGTGCTTAATGGATATACGTCTTCAGCAATGCTAATTCCATCAGGTGTGCCTCAAGGATCTTTATTAGGGCCATTACTTTTTAATATTTTTATTAATGACATTACTGCATGTTTTATTAGTTCTAAAATAATATTATATGCCGATGACATGAAGATCCTCTGTCCTGTTAACTCACTTGAAAGTGCGCAGTATCTTCAGGATGATCTGGCTAGATTTGAAAACTACTGTTTAGTGAACAAATTAGATCTAAATGTATCGAAATGCTTTGTTTGTTCCTACACCCGTAAATCAGATCCAATAATTTTTACGTACAAGCTTAAAAATTTGGATGTTACTAGGGTAAATTCAATTTGCGATCTTGGAATAAGTTTTGATGGTAAATTACTTTTTGACGATCATATTGATAACATTGTTAGAAGAGCCTCCAAAGCACTTGGTTTCATACTGCGTATGTCATCGGATTTTACTTCAATTAAAACTATCAAAATTTTGTATTGCGCCTTCGTACGCAGTCACTTGGAATATGCGTCACAGGTATGGAATCCTTGTTATAATATATACATAACGCGTATTGAACGAATCCAAAAACGTTTCTTACGCTATCTTCAATTTAGAATTAAAACTTATCTCCCCGACTATACTAAAAGGTGTAAAAAATTCCATTTATTACCGTTGTACGAGCGAAGGCGCATAGCTGATATTGTATACTTAATCAACATAGCAAATGGCACGGTTGACTGTCCAGAGTTGTTGGAGAGCATTGGCTTACGTGTCCCGTATGCATCTCTAAGGAGGCCTTGCACATTGCATGTTGCCGAAGGTAGAACCAATTACAGGCAGCATTCATATCTATTAAGAGCTAGCAAGTGTTTCAACGACTTAGCTGTAAGACATAATGTAGATCTTTTCAATACTTCCGCTAATCAGCTGAAGAAACTGATGGCCAATGCATTTTTCAATAATTAGGGAGCAAAGTGGTAAAAGTCATATTTTTTCTTTGTGTGCATCCGTCTTTCTATGTGTATTTAATTGTTTCTTTTTTTTTTACGTATCTATGGAAACTTTTAATTGGCCTTCTTTATATGTTTACTTTTCTATATGTGTACCTAGCTGTAAGTTTTCTTAAAATCTTAAAATAAAAATAAAAAATAAAATAAAATAAATACGAAGTTTTGGCGGGAAAACGAAGAAGATCGCGTCGACGTATTGTATTATTTTCCAAAACTGGTGTTAATTTCAGTGTTAGTGCATAAAATTGGTGGCGTTTTATTCTGTATTATTCTGTAAGTGCTGGATTACAGGCTTGAGTGTGGGAAAGTGGTATAATGTTGATGAAACGTTTCTTTTCGTGTTGTTTCCAAAACTCCATAGAAGCTTCTAGTAAAATTGCCACCATTTTACTAGGAGTATGACTTGACTAGACTATGACTTAGCTTGATAACTTGGACTGTGACTTGACTTGAAAAATTAATTACAACTTTTTTTTTATTGTTTGATAGGCTCTCGTTTGATCACTATCGCACCTGATGGTAAGTGACGATGCGACACTCTCCTATGATGTAACACGCTTGCCTAGAAGATACTTGTTCACTCTCGATTTGAAGACTCCAAGGTTGCATTTTCTGAAAATAGGGATGCCGGTAAAGCGTTCCACTCTTTGGCTGTTCGCATGATACTACAAAAAAAAATTTGGATTATATACTGGCCGCGATGACATATAGACAGTCCGACATTAAAATGTCTAAAGCATATTCCAAAAGGGCATGAAAGTCAAAAGCTGTCTTGGCGTAGTTCACTGCGATCAGTAATTAGCTAAGTAACTGCTTAGTGATATTTACAATTAAGAGCTATCATGGACATGCGATTTCGGTGTTGTAAGACCGCTTTTATTTTGAACGAGCTTCTGCCCGCAGCTTCGCCCGCGGCGTGGCCTATGGGAAAATAATTCAACTACCCATTTCACCCTCTAAAGAGTGGAATTTCGAAAAATCCTTTCTTAGCGGATGCCTACGTCATAACATCTACCTGCATGCCAAATTTCAACCCGATCCGTCCATTGGTTTGGGCTGTGCGTTGATAGATCACTATGTCAGTCAGTTAGTCACTTTTTAGTTATATATATTTAGATGGTAGTAGTGGATTTTTGACTGCTCGTTTGATTGGCTACCCTCAATTTTAGAACTTACGTAACTGTGTGTTCCGTTCAGCGGCGGTGGGTGTTGCCAGTTTCCAACCCAGGCGTAGCGTGGCACCATGTGTGACCATACTAAAATAATAATAATAAACATTTTCAGCCATTACACATAGCGCCATCTAGCCCGAACGAAGGTTGTACTATGGGAACCAGATAACTAATATAATACTTAGATACTTTTTGTTTGTAAATATATACATAGAATACAATATAACACACAGACATATAACAAACATCGACGTTCATCACAGAAGTTATTGTCCTGGGTAGGAATCGAAACCACTACCTACAGCTTAGAAGGTTTCTACCAGCTGAGATATTTTATTCCGGGATATATTTTATAGCCGGGTCATTTTATTGTCGTTTAACATCAGGTGAAATGTGATCAAACTGTAACCTGTCTAACATAATAACATCCTTATAAAAAAGTGATGACTCCAACTTTTTAGAAGTCTATTGCAAAAAACTGCCGTATCGATATCTCGGCGTAAACTCATCATGCCAATATATTCATATTAACTACGTTCTTCTTATAAATGTCTTTATGATAGGGAGGTTGATACAGATGCATGAACTTAGAGCGCTTTTCACAGGCTAAGGAACCGACCGACCACTCCATCGTAGATGACGTCATGCACGTGATCTGGGCCCGCGGCCAGGAGCCGGGCCGGTACTCGCACCGGCCGCCGTCCGGCGTCGAGCGCGGGCCGGCTGCCACCGGCGACTTCTACCGGCTGGACGAGCTCAAGTACCACGGCCATGGAAGCCAGAGGGGAGTCGCTAGTGTTAACTTCTTTGGTAAGTGCTGTACAATGGCTTAGTTTTGTAGGATCCAGGTAACTTTAATAAAAACCACTGTCTTCAGTTCTATATTATAATTCCTTTTTGTTACAACAATCACACTACTTTTAGTAAAACACTCCTTATTCCAAAAACCTTGTTAACCCTTCCGCTCCCACCGACCGAATGAATCTCACCTTCCTTCCCACCGCCATCTTCCTTTTTTTTTTTAATACCTATGGCTTCCGCCCATCCACATTATTTTTAGTGTTGCTAGTGCACCAATACTATATAATGCGATTATTTTTACTAAAATAAATCAAACCTTACAGTTTCAGTGTTAAAACTTTTGACGGCAAATGGCAATTAACTGGCCTCCCATTCAACTCGCCTACCAGTCAACTGGCCTACCAATTAGTCTACTAACCAACTAGTCTGCTTAGGAACTGGCTTACCAATCAATAAGCCAAAAAATCAACTGGCTTACCAACAGGGCTGTAGCTAGAGTCGAATTTGAAGTAGGCCTCAAATTCGACTCGTAGCCTACAGGTAGGGAGAAGGTAAAAAAAAAAATCGTAATTCTAGATCTACCCTCAAAGCACGGGTTCGTAAATCAATCACCATGTATATAATGTCATGTGCATTCAATAGCTATTCGTAGACAAATTTATGTGACAGAAGATGAGTATGGATCTAAAAAATGATTTTTATCTCAAACTATGAAAATATTAGCTTCTTTCCGTCGTTCGTGTTACCGCGTGGTTCACGGCCGCGTTTCGTGAAGAAACAAACAAACAAGCCAACAATCAATTTCTTACCAACCAACTGTCCTACCAATCAACCAAAAAACCAACCAATTCCAATATTAGTTAGTATATTTGTATCAATGTATCATTAGTGTGTAGTTCATATAATACATGTATGTGTGGGCAGAAACGTGTTGTGGGTAGGTTGCAACCTATATAACAATAGGCCTTCAGCATGTCCGCACCGCGCCGTGTCTGGAACAAGAATGATCCGTAGCACACCAATCGATCCCTTTATATAGCCAGACAGGTAGGGGCGCCATGACAGTTGCCGGTGCTGCCACTGTAATAAATTTAATGCCACCACAGGGTAAATTACGGTGCTCGATCGCTGTGCATAGAGTTTAATAACTGGACGTAGCCGCCGTCACGGCCATACTGACGTGCGTACGTCCTCGTACGCTTAGCTTCACTTTGTACCTGGTGAGGGACATCAGTGTTATTGCTCGTTCATCCTGACAATTAAATTGAGTTAAACTTGGAGTCAAAGTCAAAAGATCAGGTTTCAATTTGATTAGACAAAAGCATTTTAAGGTTAGGTGCCAGTCATCGTCAGGGTTAACCCTTCAGGACCATCAGTATCCCTTCATTAATAAAAGCTGAACCGGATAGTGCTGGACTGGATAGATATCCCTTTAACACCCAAAAATCATCATTACTACTTTTTTTATGGACCAATTCGTGCTAGACCGGATAGATATCCCTTTAGCAACCTACATTTTTTATGGACCAATTAGTGCTAGACCGGATAGATATCCCTTTAGCAACTTACATTTTTTTGCGGACCAATTAGTGCTAGACCGGATAGATATCCCTTTAGCAACCAAAATACAACATTCCTACATTTTTTTCCACTAACGAATCATTACTTTTTTCCCATAAATTTTATTATCATTATTTTTTCACTGGTCCGGGGTAACCCTGCAACTAAATTTGATATTAGTGTCACCCGCCGTCACGTCATCATATTTTCGGCGTTGCTTGAAGAGTGATGTAGAAATGGGCATCCCACTTCTGATGTCGGCAGAAACGGGTTTCTGCGTAGGTTGCAACCTATATAACTATAGGCCTTCAGCATGTCCGCACCGCGCCGTGTCTGGAACAAGAATGATCCGTAGCACACCAATCGATCCCTTTATATAGCCAGACAGGTAGGGGCGCCATGACAGTTGCCGGTGCTGCCACTGTAATAAATTTAATGCCACCACAGGGTAAATTACGGTGCTCGATCGCTGTGCATAGAGTTTATAACTGGACGTAGCCGCCGTCATATGCATTTTATTTATTATACTTATATATTTATTTACTACATTAGTATGTGTTTGTACAATTTTTTTATGTTATCGAATGATGTGATGAGCTAGACGTTCACCTGATGTTAAGCGCCACGGTCGCCCATAACAGAACAGTGTCACTCGGAACCCTAAAACATAGTTTCAAGCGACACTGTGCTGAGACATCAGCACAGTCTGGTAATAAGACTACTCGACTGTGAGATCAGATCATAAAGTCTAAATTTCCCAGTAATTTCACTAGCTTCAGTGCCCTTCAAACCGGAACACAGTAGTGCTTGCGCACTACTGCTTGGCGGCAGAATAACTGGCAAAGCGGTGGTACCTACCTAGACGAACTTTGCAACAAAGTCCTACCACCTAGTATAACATTATACTATTCTAGTAACATTATATCTGATGACATACTGTTAGTATATAAAATAAGTATATTTTTGTTCATATTGCGCACCGCTGACTTCTCCTTTTATGATACTATCCATCCAAAGGTTGCCTGGAAGAGATCACTTTCAGTGATAAGGCCGCCCATGGTGCTACCTATTCTAATACTGTAATGTCTAGTTTTATTTTATGTTGGTATACGCAATAAAGAGTTTTCTATTATATTCTATTCTATTTAATTCTACTTCTATTCCAGAGGAAACCAAATCCACAGTAGCAGGTGGTATTACTCCACTCGCAGATAAATGCGGCGCCCAGTTCAAGTTGCCAACCAATTGCGAGCCAGACAGCCAAGACGCGAACAAAACGTGTGATTACTTCGCCTCCTGGGAGTACCTCGGATTAAAAAGAGGAAAAGACTCGGTCAGGTTCACAATCAAGACTAAACAAAGCAAGCATTGGACTGGGATCGGGTTTAGTGATAATAAAAAGATGGTGAGTGAAGATATGATGCTTAGTTATCGCGTGCTCACCACGGGGTTAAGGAAGTTGGTGAAGGATAAATTTGGACATTAGATCACGGTCGGGGGCGAGTTGGCTGGACTGCAGTCGCGACCCCTTCTCGCCCCGGTACGGCGGACGAGGGCTCACGGGGGGTTTTAGTGTGTTCGAGTCCCACATACCCCCTGCCACCACCCCCGTGGAAGTGCGAGGGCATTTCCCCCCTCAAAAAAAAATGGACATTAGATCACTGGTTACGTTAGTTTTAGTTAACTTATTTACGGGTTCAAATCCCGTTCGTGGGTCGTATTTCCTTTACATTAAAATTAATCTGCTTAACGTAAAATAAGGCGCCTATATAAATACGCCTTAACCAGGCGTAGCGTGACGTCAATTTCGTTTGTACTGTCACTTATCATCGGGTGAAATGTGGCCAAAACTTCAAGGTTTTATCTATTTATCTACTATATAAAAATAAGTCGGGTTTTCCTTCCTGACGCTATAACTCCAGAACGCACGAACCGATTTCCACGGTTTTGCATTCGTGAGGTTTATAGCAAAGACAATTCAGGAAAAATTCAGGACAAATCAACATTTTAAGTAGATGCGCCGGTGCGTGATACTTTGTTTGACATAAAACGAAGCCATCTGGTGGCGAAACGGAGTTCGCCGGGTTTTCTAGTGGTTAATAAATATCTTAGGGCAAATGGTAAAATGGTTGTGTCTAGTAACAACAATCCATAAAGACACTTTTAAAACTTTCGCGACTTGAACTCATATTGTAAAGATAAAACGGGTCTATTCGTGCACAAAAATTATCAAAACATTATTTTGACTAACCTCGACGTCTTGTAACAAGACCAAATGCGGGTAGTTGGAGACGACGCCCGTTCTGTACGATGCTGACACTCGCTACTCCAGTCCCCTCGTGACCACGGCCAATGTAACTTGGTCGAAACATTGGGTAGTCAAAATAATGTTTTGATAATTTTTGTGCGCGAATATACCCGTTTTATCTTTACAATAGACAGTCATTTTACTCTTCACAAAATCTCAAATGTGTTCCATATTTAATAACTGCACGTCCTTTTCTCTCCAATTCTTACCAGTATCTATCCTTCTCAGTTACAATCCTTTCTGAATCTCGGATCTGACGGTCTCTCCATCTTTTAATAACATAGAACCTTCTTCTGAGAGTGTGCGATGGAATAGCACAACTTAATTTCCCCATGTTCTTTTTCCCATCGTACAACTAATTCTTCAAATCCGCACAAAGCCTTCAACATTTATTGCGTGGACGGCAAATTACCTGCGGCTTTGTTTCCTGAAAAATATTGATTTGGGAGTTTCAAGTGCGGAGTGCGAACCGAAAATAAGTAACGACTATTTGATATGTTTTATATCAATTTTAATTTAAAGACATATTTTCGGTATTGTATTTTTAGCATTTTATTTTGTATTTTTGTATTTTTAAGCACTATATGGGTTTTTCACCTGAAATAAAGACATTTTATTTTATTTTATTTATTTTTTATTTATTTTATTCAAGCCACCGGTATCACTTACCATCAGGTGAAGCAGTGGACAAACGTAAGCCTATCAAAAGTAAAAAAGCGTCTCCTTCTCTCCGATTCTTACCAGTATGTGTCCATTCCAGTCGCAAACGGACGCGATCATCGGCTGGGTAGATCCTCGGTCTGGGCGGCCGTTCCTCATGGATACGTGGGTGACTGGCTACTCGGCGCCGCGGGTCGACTCCCGGCAGGACCTCAGCAAGGAGACGGGGAGCCAAGCGGATGGTGTGACCACGCTCAGCTTTGTGAGGAAACGGGATACTGGAGACCAGAAGGTAGTACAGAATGAAATAAGAATATCTAGTTGTGATTCCAAATCCAGATAATAAGATAATCTATATTGGGGCGGTCGCAAAGGATTATTGTAGGTAAATTAATGATAAAACCTGAAAAAACCTAAAATACCTGAAATCATTAACAAATTATAAAAAAATATTATTATTAGTATTATGAAATTTAAAGTTATTATTATTATCATTAAATTTATTATTATTATAATTATTTGAAATGAAATTACAATAAGAAATTATAGAAAATTATTAAATAACACGCCTCATTCTATCAATTATCAGAAGGTAGTGTTTAATCTGTGTATGGGTCAGCGTGGCCAGTTTTAATCAATTTTTGTCCATTACTTACTTTTTTTTTGTTTGGTTTTGGATCCACACTTTTGTGTATTTAGCCAGTGTCAAGTAATTGATATTATCTCAAGTTAATTAACCTCATATAATGTGTCAAGTCAAGTCACAGTCCAAGTCATCAAGTTAAGTCATAGTCTAGTCAAGTCAAGTCATACAGCTAGTAAAGTGGTGGCAACTTTACCAGAAGCTTTTATGGAGTTTTGGAAACAAACACGAAAAGAAACGTTGTACCATCATTATACCACTTTCCCACACGCATGCCCGTAATTCAGAATTTAACAAATAAAATGCCAGCAATTTTATGCACTAACACTGAAAATAACACAAGTTTTGGAAAATAATACAATGCGGCGACGTGATCTTTTTCGTTTTCCCGCCAAAACTCATTACTTACTTTAATTCTTTTTATATTTCGTGTTTTGTATGCAATGTTGGCTAATGTCCGGAATAAATGTAGATTTTATCTTTCTTTCTTTCTTACGTATACTTTCAGTTTGATTGTTTTTTATTTTTATATTCGGTTAGTTCAGATATTTCCATTTAGCTGTAGTTGGTATGATTATAGTAGAATTGTTTAGATTTAAATTTTACGTATACAGTTCAGTACTTACTAATAGAAACTATCTTAACCTATATTAAATTTTATTTCTTTTTACGACGCCTCTAAACTTTAAGTAATGTTAAACTTTCAAAAGTACTCATTAAGTCATAACGTAGTTTAACATAACTGTTTTTTGAAGTAAAACTTCTTTACGCACGCTTGACTTGCAAGCTGCAAGCTGGCGAGGCGAACGGAAGCTGAAAGTTGTTGGTTAATAGATCTCCACTGTCAACATAACAAAGTTAAAAATTTGTATCATTATGTTGGTATGTCCAGTAAAATGACAATTTCCAATTGTCAAGATGGTGACATTAACATTAATCATAATTCATAATGTTAGTAACATTAACATTAAACAAAGCAAAAACAAAGTTGTACCGGCCGATAGATGCAGATCCACCCATAACAGATTGCAGTGTCGCTCGGAACTAAATTTCGCGTGACACTGCACTGCGTTAGACACCATGACACATCACACAGTCTAACATTAAGATTTCTAGATTTTTACGAACTACTTCATGCCAAAAATGTGATGTACCTTCTAACATCTTTACAGGATCTGGCATTCACAGACACGCAATGTTTGTACATGATGTTCGTAACACATGGAGGGAACTTCGAGCCGGTAAACAAACGAACCAGCAAACATATACAGACCCCCATCGTCAGCGAGGAGAGGGTCTGCATCAGGCCTTGTGGACCTGGTCAGTATCTTTCAACCCATTGACTATAAACCCACTTGACCAATGATAAAACTTCCCTTCATACTAAAATAGTAGTTGATTTCCACTACTAACCTTTGCGAGTACGTCAGTTTCGTTGAAGAAACGGCTAACGAAAAAAATCACAAAATATTTATATATTTATTAATAGCAAGACGTTTGGCTGTGCAAAGGACGGCATATCATTCCACTAGTAAGCAATTTTCATATGGTAATTAGAGAAAACTTAGTACATCTATTTTGAAATTAAAAACGAGCATTATGAAGAAGAAGCGGGAACCCGTTGATGTCTTTTAAAAATTAAATTAAATTAAATTTCATTTTATTACAGATAATTCAATCCAATTTGTTAGTAACAATAAGACTTACAGCTATATTAGTAGAACCATCATTATTATTAATTACTATAAATGTCAAGCACATCACAAATTATCAATTAAATCAATTAAATCATATCTATATTATAATCAAAATTCTTTATAATAAACTATTTGGCATTTCTTTGCGTCGGGAACACAAGCATCCCCGTCCAATGCTTTAGTATTGGACCATCTACCCTCTCGGCAACAGCGACCAGGAGGCTGTTGGTACTGCCCCGCATTCGCCGCATCAGGGAGGCTACACGCTTCCGCATGATGGCGTAAAAGTCATCCACGCGAGCCTCTGCGAACATACCCGATGCACTGCAATATCGCAATATCGCTCCGCTCTTTTGCTCCGTCCTACTCTGTTCTCTGTAATTTCGTATGACTTTGTCTCGTTTTATCCTTTGCCCTTGCGTGCTTATCGTGATCTGTCAATCGCAAGCATAGAAAATGCCTACAGAATAAGTAATATGCAGTACTCTGCTGTTACCTCGCCCTCTGCCCCCGCTAGTGAGTCTTGTTTGTAGGAGAAATTATGTTCACGAGCTATCAAGGGGCTTTATTATCTTTGATTCAATCATACAAGATTAGCCGTGTGGTCCCGACGTATGAATAAACTCACCCCATATCTTCCTGTGGGCGTTGTAAGAGCCGGCTTAGGGTATATCCAGGGAATGGGCAGAATTCTCCTCGGTTTGCAATATGACCTCTACTGCGGTCACCAAGAAGTGACCTGACTGACTGACCCTGAAAATAACGCAAGTTTTGGAAAATAATACAATGCAGTGAAGCGATCTTTCTCGTTTTCCCTCTACTCAACTCTATCGCAAAATTTGAGAACATGTGTCATCCACATTATAAAGTGGTAACATGTTCTCAAATTTTGCGAATCGAAAAGCTATTTACCTTACACTTTACTGGCCCGATAGCTCAGTTGGTAGCAACCGTGCCTTCTGAACTGCCTAGGTTGTGGGTTCGATTCCCGCCCAGGGCAAAGATTTGTGTGATGAACATCGATGTTTGTTCTGTGTCCGGGTGTTATATTGTATTCTATGTATGTTTTTTTTTATGTTATGGAATGACGTGACGAGCTAGCCATTCGCCTGATGTTAAACGACACGGCTGCCCAAACCCGCTGCAGTGTCACTCGGAACTCTAAAGTATAGAGGTTCGCGTGACACTGCACTGCGCACGTCATCCAGAGACATCAGCACAATCTAGTAATAAGATTACTAAACTGTGAGATCAGATCATAAAGTCTCATTTGCCCAGTAATTTCACTAGCTACAGTGCCCTTCAAACCGGAACACAGCAGTGCTTGTGCACTACTGCTTGACGGCGGAATAACTGGCAAAGTGGTGGTACCTACCTAGATGAACTTTGCAGTAAAGTCCTACCACCTAGTATTTACAAACAAAAAGCATCTAAGTATTGTATCAGTTATCTGGTTCCCTTAGTACGAGCTTTGCTTAATTTAGGGTTAGATGGCGCTGTGTGAAATGTCCACACATATTTATTTATTATTTACCTTACAGAACCTCCAGAAGAAGAGTTCACGACCGAGCCGATGGTCCCGGGGCTGTCGTCGTACTCCATGCTGATCCGGATCACGGGACTTGCGGACAACTTCAAGCCGCCGGCCGCCGGCAGCAAGGAGTACGAGGAGCTCAGTCGGCAGGTCGCGGACAGCTTGGGGGCTGAGATCGGGAAGACTAAGGGCTTCCATGGTCTACTGGTTAATGGATTTAGTCAGTGAGTATCTTCCACAGCCATCATGATTAACCGAAAGACGTCTTAGTTTGAAAACTATTGTATGTCGCACTTTGTAAGATAGATATATAAACTCACGTCAGTTAAAGTCGAAATTACTCCGACCAGGTTTCGGACATGTTCGATGTCCTTCTGGTCGGAGTAATTTCGACTTTTGACTGATTGTGTGTGAGTTTAGCCGTTATTTATCTTACAAAACGGAAGACGTCTGCTGAAAAGAAAAAAAACCTCCAAAATGGCGCTTTATGTAACCGCCACTTTGGAGGGTTTAAAAAATCCCTGTGGGTGCTTTTTGTTAAACTAATTTAAATTAATAATGGATATAAATACTTAGCAGGAGGGAAATTTAATTGCTTTTTTTTCTACTTTTGAGACTTATCATTTCCGTAGGAGACTTATCATTTCAGGTTTTCCGTAATTCACTGCGCTATTTGGCCCTAAACTAAGCAAAGCTTGTACTATCGGAACCAGATAACTGACACAATACTTAGATACTTTTTTTTGTTTGTTAATACAATATAACACTCAGAACAAATATGTTCTATGTTCTATTTTCATCACACAAATGTTTGTCCTACTGCCAACTGAGCTATGAGGCCAGTCAGAAATTGTCGCCTTAACCAAGCAAAGTTTTATTTTTGTTTTGACTCCACACTTTTGTGTATTTAGCCAGTGTCAAGTAATTAATAATTTCGTAAGTTAATTAATATTTTGCATATTTATGTCAAGTCAAGTCATCAAGTCAAGTCATAGTCTAGTCTAGTTAAGTCATACTCCTAGTAAAGTGGTGGATAAAATGTCACCTATTTATGCACTAACACTAAAAATAACACAAGTATTGGAAAATAGTATACGGTGACGCAATCATTTTCGTTATTCGCCAAAGCTCCATGTGCACAGTTACTACGGATATTATCAAATTAGAAATCGTAGAATCGTGTTGCATTGCAAACTTCCATGATAACCCTCGTTTTCTTTCAATTCACTTTATAACCCGATATTCTAGCAAGCAAAGTTTATCAACCTTTTTTAATTCCAGAAACGAAACCAACGCCATCTTAGCCGAGTTAACCTTGAAGTCTATAGACTTGAACTCCATAGAAGGGTCTAGCGGCCGGTCGCTCGAGGCGCCCTCTAACGGTACCGAAGACGGAATGTCGCGGTGGAAGCGCGCGGTTCAAGATACGTTGGCCAAGGGACGCGTCGGGAACCTGAATGTAGACCCTGAGTTTTTGGTGTTTGAGCCACAGACTCGTAAGTATCTGGTCACTTGATTGCAACCGAAAGAAACACATATTCGCTATCCACGGCCTCTGTGGTGTAGTGGTTGACCAGGTCGGCGGCGTCACGGAGGCGGCGGATTTGATTCCCGCGACAGGACAAGTATTTGCGCACAGAAAAGCGTTCAAATACTTGTTCTGTGTCTGGGTGTTGTAGGACTATGGTCTTCATAGTTCCTGGGTCCCTAGACACAGGGAATCCTAGTTAGGGTCCAGGATCTATGTATGTGATCGTTAGGCGTTATTATTATTATATTTCCATAGACTTTTCTTTTTATGTTTTGGCTCCACACCTCCGTGTATTTAGCCAGTGTCAAGTAATTGATAATTTCTCAAGTTAATTAATATTATATAGTGTGTCAAGTCAAGTCACAGTCCAAGTCATCAAGTCAAGTCATAGTCAAGTCATACTCCTAGTAAAGTGGTGGCCACTTTACTTGAAGCTTCTATGGAGTTTTGGAAACAACACGAAAAGAAACGTTTCACCATCATTATACCACTTTCCCACACTCACGCCTGTAATCCAGTACTTAACGAATAAAATGCTACCAATTTTATGCACTAACACTGAAAATAACACAATTTTGGAAAGTAATACAATGCGGTGACGCAATCGTTTTCGTTTTCCCGCCAAAACTCTTCAAGCAACTTTATTTTCTACTTTCCAGTGCTGTCTCAACAACCGACACCGGAAACGGAAGGAGAAGGCAATGCTCGCGCCTTTTTCGGTGAAGCGGCGACCAAACTGTACGTAGTGGTGGGGTGCGTCGCCGCGCTCGTGCTGGTGGCCCTACTGCAGGCCGGCTGTACGGTGTACAAGAGTAGAGGGACCACCAAGACCAAGGTAATATGCACCTTGTAACTAATACCATAGAGTCTGAATTTATTTAAAGTTTTAGAGGCCGGCTGTATTTTATACAAGAACAACCCCTTGTTTAAATAATAATATGTAAAAATAGACATCACACACATCGCCATCTAGCCCCAAACTAAGCAAAGCTTGTACTATGGCAACCAGATAACTGATACAATACTTAGATACTTTTTGTTTGTAAATACATACATAGAATACAATATAACACCCAGACACAGAACAAACATCGATGTTCATCACACAAATGTTTGTCCTGGGTGGGAATCGAACCCACAACCCGCAGTTCAGAAGGCAGAGTCACTACCAACTGAGCTATCGGGCCAGTCATATCAAAGTACCCTTTATATCAAAGTAATATGCGCGGTATACTTTTTGTTATAGAGTCTAAATTTGCTTAAAGTTTTAGTGATGAGGCATTTGGTGCCATTTATTAATGTACTAGGTAAGTATTTTTAAAGAACTAGTTTATAAGCCTTTGACTTTTACTTTAGCGTAGCCACCGCCCATGCTCATTGATCTACCTCTGTCCATCTAAAGGTTGTCTGGAAGAGATCTCTTTTTAGCGATAAGACCGCCCATTGCAACCTTCTTATAAGCTTTCCTGTTTTGTATGTTTTCCTGTCATCTTGGTGTCAATAAAGACTTTATTTATCTAGTTCCTCCTAATATTATAAACGCGAAACTTTCTATGTATGGATGTTTGTTACTTCTTTACGTGCAAACAGCTGGACGGATTTGGATGAATTTTGGAATATAGATAGCTTGGTTAACACAGATTAACTTATAGGTTACTTGTAATCTATGTGTTAATCCACTTGACTTGTGTAAGTGCTAAAAATAGCCTATTTGCAATGAATATTTTGACTTTGACTTTGTTACTTTTACAGGGCGTAGCTATCTACACATATAAAATTCAAAGTCCTAACTGACTGACTTATATATCAACGCACAGTCTAAACTGGCCCGATAGCTCAGTTGGTACTGCCTTCTGAACTGTGGGTTGTGGGTTCGATTCCCACCCAGGACAAACATTTGTGTGATGAACATAGGTGTTTGTTCTGTGTCTGGGTGTTATATTGTATTCTATGTATGTATTTACAAACAAAAAGTATTTAAGTATGTATCAGTTATCTGGTTCCCATAATACAAGCTTTGCTTAGTTTGGGGCTAGATGGCGTTGTGTGAGATGTCCACATATTATTATTATTAAACCGCTGCTCCTAGAAACTTGAAATTTGAAGGTGTGTTCGTTGTAAAATGTAGATATCCACTAAGAAAGGGTTTTTCAAAATTCCACCTTTAAGAGGGTGAAATGGGTAGTTGAATAATTTTCCTATAAGCCACGCGGGCAGAAGCTACTAAATAAATAAATTAATAATAGTTTTGTGCATTTCAGGAGCAATTAATACCCCAAGCGGCCTGGAAAGAATACTCTTCCAATACAAACTACGCGTTTGAGCCGTTTGAGAACGATGACAAATATCCCGGCACCGCCTCCCCCGCGCCCCGCGCCCGCCCCCCCCCCGCCCGCCAGGTACCCGCCGGGAGGGGGGTTATAATAATATCCCCTTTCCATCATAGAACTACAAGACTTGGTGATTCGTCACACCCTTACGTCGTTAGTGTACCCCAAGTCCGCACTAAGCGTTTTGCTGAGTCAGTTATAGTCCGAACGGCCAAGGAATGGTATGCTCTTCCAAAAACAGTGTTTCCTCCTGGGTATAACCTGGGTCTTTTTAAGTCAAGAGTGAATGGGCTTCTCATGGGCAAGCGTGCTCCACCTTAGACAACTTCGTCACTTACCATCAGGTGAGTTGTTGTCAAACGCATGCCCATTTTATCATAAAAAGAAAAAAAAACGGCCTACGATCACATACATACATACATAGTCTAGTAATCTTATTACTAGATTGTGCTGATGTCTCTGGATGACGTACGCAGTGCAGTGTCACGCGAATATCTATACTTTAGAGTTCCGAGTGGCACTGCAGCTGGCATGGGCAGCCGTGTCGTTTAACATCAGGCGAACGGCTAGCTCGTCACGTCATTCCTTAACATAAAAAAAACATAGATCCTGGACCCTAACTATACGTTATAGGAACTACGAGGACCATGGTCCTACAACACCCAGACTCAGAACCAGTATTTGCGCTTTTTTTCTGTGTAATACTTATGCTGTTGCGGGAATCGAACCCGCCGTCTCTGGGCTATAAGCCGAACTGAACCGACCTGTTCCACCACCACACCACAGAGTCTATGCACTTTGTTTATGCACTTCACTAAAGTTTGACATTTATAATAATAAAATAATAATATAATAATAATATAAATAATTTAATTAAATTTATTATCTCTCTAAGGTCTGTATTACAGAACGATGCTCAGTCATCGATCGGTGCTCAAGCAGAGATTTCATTCACTAATTGATTTATTATAATTTCTATATAATTATATTCCAAATCAGATCCCAAATAACTTACAATAATAGTATATAAAGCATTCTACATAATTATTAAATACCATATTCATGCATTTTATATTTGTTAAATCTATCTACTTAAGTAACTAGATAAATTAAGTACTGGAACGTTTAAATTTTAATAAAAGTTTAAAGTTAATACCACAGAGAAAGAAAAATGTGGCATTTTTTCCTTGCTCTGTGAAGTGCTACAATCAAGTGTTTCTTCCATCATTTCTAATCGAAATTGGCAAGGATTAATTAATTATTTCATAATATTGTAAAGACATTTATTAAAGCTTTTAAACCGTCGATTACAAATCCATATCTTAAACAAAATCGGTGTTACCATAAAAAACTTATGATTTTTACCAATCTCAATTTTAATGCTAATTTCACTTACTCACTAATTGATCATTTTATGCATGAAATCTCTGCTTGAGCACCGATCGATGACTGAGCATCGTTGTGAAATACGGACCTAAGATTTATTTTAAAATAAAAACGCATTGCTTCAAACTTGGGCAGTTACTTAAATGCCTAAGATTAGTAATTTTATGACACCTATTTTCCAAGTCTTAACGCTAAGCAAGTGCCTAACAAGTGATAATGTAACTCAAAACCATCCCGTCAATTAGCCAAAGTGTTTGGTTGAAATACGACCTAAATGATATTAGAAGAGTTCGTCTAGATGCTTTGCCAGTTATTCTGCCGCCAAGCAGTAGTGTGCAAGCGCAAGGACTGTGTTTCGGTTTTAAAGGCACTTTTTTATGTTAAGGAATGACGTGACGAGCTAGCCGTTCGCCTGATGTTAAACGACACGGCTGCCCATATCAGCTGCAGTGTCACTCGGAACTCTAAAGTATAGAGGTTCGCGTGACACTGCACTGCGCACGTCATCCTGAGACATCAGCACAATCTAGTAATAAGATTAATAAACTGTGAGATCAGATCATAAAGTCTCATTTGCCTAGTAATTTCACTAGCTACAGTGCCCTTCAAACCGGAACACAGCAGTGCTTGCGCACTACTGCTTGGCGGCAGAATAACTGGCAAAGCGGTACTGGATCTGCAGTAAAATTACTGGGCAAATGAGACTTTATGACCAGTGATCACTGATTTCAATGCGACAGGATTGTTTTTTAATCCTAATTCATAAATTTCCATAGTAACTAGGTACATAAAGTACGTATTGAAACTGTCAAATCTATTGAACTATTGAAGATTTTTCAAATTAGGAATGAAATTTCACCCTTTGCATTGCAATCAAAGTCACTGGTCATAAGCCAAGTAATTTCATTACAGTGCATTTTAAACCGAAACAGTGCTTGCACACTACTACTTAGTAGCAGAATAACTGGCAAAGCATCTAGACGAACTCTTCTAATATCATTTGAGTTACAAGTTTTATTAATTAATAATTTCTGTGACTAACAGACCAACCGACCCACCACCGCCGCGACCAACCAGCGCTGTTTCCTCCAACGGTCACAAAATGGCCGCGAATGGACACAAAATGGCGCCCACGAACGGAAACGGAACTACGGGAAGGATGACGCCGAAGCATGCCAATAGCGCTGCGCAGTATTATCACGAGACGAGGTCCTTACAACGGCCAAGGGGTCCGCCGCAACAACAACAATACGGGTAAGGGAAAGTTATCACACTAATATTATAAAGGCCAAAGTTTGTATTTGTGTACGTGCAATGGGCAGCCGTGGCGGTTAACATCAGGTGAACGACTATCTCGTCACATCATTCATAATCATGAAACAAAAATTAAAAGAAAAAAATATTAAAGGCACTTAAGTTCATAATAATACACATTACGCTTAACATCAGGCGAACGGCTAGCTCATCACGTCATTCATTAAAATATAAAAAAATCAAAGATGGCGCAACGACAGAAATTTACCTTCAAAAAGGTCAATGAATCAGTACAAAGTTGACTCATGCCATGCATACTAAATAGCTACCCATGAATTAATTGAAGTAGCTAAACAAATATATGCTTTATGACTTTCACAATACGACATTCGGTCGCGATGGTTCTTATGACCTTTCAAACCTTATAAACAACGAAAGGGTTGATCCAATAGGGATGAAACGTCTACGGAAAGCAAGCTTAATTTTGACCGTGCTGCTATGTGACCGTGTGGCCTAATGGATAAGGCGTCGGACTTCGGATCCGAAGATTGCAGGTTCGAGTCCTGTCACGGTCGAAATATTGTTTTTGTTTTTTGGCCCTTTTTTATTGGATTTCTATACACTTTTCGATCACAGGCATTTTTTGCGGGCACTTGATATGCAGATTAAAATTATCTATATTATTTACATAAAAATGATTTTTAAAATTTAGTTAGTAAAGATAAAAATATCCAATCAAGGTACATACCTTATGATTTTATATCACTAATAAATAAATGACTAAAACTAAATGGCCTAAAACTAAATTTAGTTTTAGTCATTTATTTATTAGTGATATAAAATCATCCAAGTATTTCTCAGTGTGAAATAAATATTAGTGAACTTTTCCCAAAGCGCCATCTAGCCCCAAACTAAGTAAAGCTTGTATACGGGAACTAGATTACTGATAAAAAAGTATTGTAACAAAAACATACTTTCTGCTGTCAAAATATAATATAACACCCCAAACTAGAACAAACATCGATGTTCATCACAAGAATCTTTGTCCTGGGAATTGAACCCACAACCTACAGTTCAGAAGGCAGAGTTACTACCAACTGAGCGATCAACCAAACAAAAATTAAAATTAAGGCTGTTAAAGTCGGTCTGACCTATTTTTGGTATAATATAGGCTTCATTTTAAACTAAATCTAAATATATATAACTCAAAGGATTGTGACTGACTGACTGACTGACTGACATAGTGATCTATCAACGCACAGCCCAAACCACTGGACGGATCGGGCTGAAATTCGGCATGCAGGTAGATGTTATGACGTAGGCATCCGCTAAGAAAGGATTTTTCAAAATTCCATCCTTTAAAGGGTGAAATGGGTGGTTGAATGATTTTCCCATAGTCCACGCCGCGTGCGAAGCTGCGGGCAGAAGCACGTTTACATATAAACATAATACAAAACTGGACCTAAAAAACTAAGCTGTAACTAAAAACTTAAAACAGATAAAACTTATAATAACCCGTTGGTGGAGAAAAAGTGGCCAGGATGCTGGCAACCTTTTTTTTAAATGGATATGTATTCCAGCTACTCGAGCCCCAGTCGGGCCCCCGGAGCGGCGCACTCGCTGCCGCGCGGCGGGCGGCCCGCGCCGGCCGCCGGACACCAGCCGGACTTCTACTTCATGCCTTCGCAGAGGAAATACGAAGGTGAAGTGGTCAGGGTCTACGTAGATAGCAGGAGACGGGATGAGGTATAAAAGGGGACAGCATGGGTAGCTTGAGGGACGGTAATTTGGGAGACGAGTGACTTGGGGGACGAGCAACGGAGTGATATGGGAGGATAGTTGTCTATGTTGATGATAGAAGACGGGATGAGTTATAGAAGATGATGAGATGAGGGATGAGTCAGGTTGGACACGAGCAACGTAAGTGATGTGGGAGGATAGTTGTCTATGTGACAATAGAAGAAGAGATGTCAAATTCAAATTCAAAAGATTTATTGCAAATAGGCTAATTTTAGCACTTTTACAAGTCAAAATTATATTAGGTACTTAAAATTAAGTTATTTCACTAAGCATATAAAATTACAAAGTGCTTATTGTCAAATAATATATAGCAAACCCATTACAATATATGAGTTTGAAAAAAAAAAGCAGTTCTTTTTCTCACTACTGGTGCTAGCAATCCGGCACAATGCAGAATTGAAAACTTTGATCCGAAGCTTCGATTACAACTGTAAAGAAGAAGCTACAAGAAACTTTACAGTGAAACTTTACGTCTTTTACAATGTATATAATTCATTACAGTTGAGATAGTGAATAAACAAAAGTAACCACCACGTCACACCGGTGCAAGAAAAATACCGTGATTATCTTAATAAACATTACAAATAGAAACCAAATTTATAGATAGGAATAGGCAAAGTACCTAAGATTTCATACCGTTAAGCTTGGGATATTCAGGCCAAGCTTTTTTGTCCGACACATAATCATTTATTGTGTAATAGGCTTTTTTCAGTTTGACTTTATGAATAATTTAAATTTACGCATTGACAATTGTTCGATACCGTCAGGCAACTTGTTATAAAAGCGTATACAGTTTCCCATGATGAGTTATAGAAGGAGACGATGGGATGAGGGATGAGTCAAGTTGGACACGAGCAAAGTAACTAATATGGGGGATAGTTGTCTATACGGATAGAAGATTGGATGAGTAACAGAATATAAACTCATACGGTATGCTAGGTGCCGCATGAGTAGCTTGGGGGACGGTAACGTTGGGTACGAGTAACGTAGAATAACTACTATGGCAGATAATTATATGATAATGATGAGTTATGTAGTAGGTAGGTTGTAAGAGATGGATGACAACCAACTATAGGTTATCATATAGGTATAAATAGCTTAGGATATGGGCGACTTGGCGGTTATTATGGGGACATATATCGTAAAGTCCGCGGAACTTAGGGGACTGGCCGAAGTATTAAATTATTTAGTACACATATCAAAATTATGATAATGTCGAATGCAGTATGAAAGGGAATGTATTGGGAGTGAAATAATACAAATGCGCGCCTGTACTAAAGTTCTACAGCTTCTAAGTTCGTACTTATCTCTTTATGACATACCTACTAATGCATTTCGGTATGTCACAGAGAAATAAGTTTGAACTTACTTTTTAGATGCTATCCAACTTAGTAGAGATACGCATAATATTCTTATTAAATTGGTTGTTTTTTGCAAGAAACGAGAATTATTTGACCAAAAACTATGCTATTTTTATAATATTATGTGTTGAGTAGAATATATTTGTTTTAAAATAGCATTAAAATTGAGATTGGTAAAAAACATTTTTTTTTATGGTAACACCGATTTTGTTCAAGATATGGATTTGTAATCGACGGTTTAAAAGCTTTAACAAATGTTTTTACAATATTATGAAATAATTAATCTTTGCCAATCTCGATTAGAAATGATGGAACTGGAAACTGAACAATTTTCACTTGACTGTAGGTATCACAGAGCAAGGAAAAAATGCCACTTTTTTTCTTGCTCTGTGGTATTAACTGCAAATCATTATTAAACTTGAAATGTGCCAGTACTTAATTTATCTAGTAACTTAGTAGATAGATTTAACTAATATAAATGCATGAATATGGTATTTAATAATTAGATAGAATGCTTTATATACTATTATTGTAAGTTATTTGGGATCTGATTTAGAATATAATAATATAGAAATTATAATAAACGCTTAGACAATAACGACTGGGTTTTTGATTAAAATTGCAACCATTTCGTTATATATAAACCATATGATGTAGGTATTAGATCAATATGTCACGTGATGTCAATGAAGTAAGAAAATATTTGGTTTTTTTTTGGCGGGAAAACGAAAAAGATCACGTCACCGCATTATATTATTTTCCAAAACCTGTGTTATTTTCAGTGTTAGTCCATAAAATTGGTGGCATTTTATTCGTTAAGTTATGGATTACAAGCATGAGTGTGGGAAAGTGGTATAATGATGGTGAAACGTTTTTTTTCGTGTTGTTTCCAAAACTCCATAGAAGCTTCTGGTAAAGTTGCCACCACTTTACTAGGAGTATGACTTGACTAGACTAGACTATGACTTGACTCTGACTTGACTTGATGACTTCGACTGTGACCTAACACATTATTGACGTGAAATATCATTAACTTGCTAAATTATCAATTACTTGACACTGGCTAAATACAAAAAAGTGTGGAACCAAAACACAAAAAAAAATTTTTTTTTTGTAATATTCGTGAAAAATATATGGCAATAATTTAACAAAAATTACATAGTATTTGTTTATTTAGCAGTAACATTTTAATGGTTGCGGTTTTTTCGTTTACCGGGTATTTATTTTAATTTAGTATTGTATTTTGGGAAGCTCCTGATAACGCTTTTAACACTAGTTACTTGAAATTTTTGCACGCACGTAATGAACTGTACGCAACTTTACAATTCATTTCAAATACGGTGTATTTACGATTAGATATTTATAGTAGATCTATGCAGACTGTGCTTTTGGGATGTCAAAATTAATAGTAGCGTTATTTTTCATTCACTTCACTCATTCCACTAAATAACTAATTCTAAAACTTTCAAAATATCGCCAAGAATTTGTTTGTACTTAAGTACCGAAAAATAATCATAACATGCGTACTCAAGGAAACAAAAAATACTTATTTTAAACAGTATTTGTAATACCATTCAAGGCCACATATCTTTGCTTCAAAGCGGTGTTCGCAATGAATTCTCCAGTATTTTATATAAGCTTCTTGCAGACAACTAACTGTTTTTTTGGCTCCATACTTTTGTGTATTTAGCCAGTGTCAAGTGATTGATAATTTCTCAAGTAAAGTTGCCACCGCTTTACTAGGAGTATGACTAGACTAGACTATGACTTGGACTGTGACTTGACTTGACACATATATATATTACTTTACTCGAGAAATTATCAATTACTTGACACTGGCTAAATACACGAAAGTGTGGAGCCATACCAAAAAAAAAAGATGGAGAAAGGGTTGCTTAGCCAAGTTGTATTTTAATAGATTTTAGTATAAACGGGCATCACTCTTTAGTTGCACATTTTAAATAAATTGTGTTGTTTTTATTAATTGGTATAAAACCTTATTATATACATTTATAACCCTGAGGAATTAATATATTATAAATATTAATAACACTTTATATTTATATAAGTATTCAAATGTAATAACTTAATAGCGTACAAATAATTTAGAAAATGTAATTATGGGATAAAGCAATTTAAAATTTAAGGCTTTTAATTATTATTAAATGACATAAATTAATAGCTCACTTTTATTTACTCCCTACGCATTACTACTGCTTTGGTGAAAAGGGATCTAAGGTATGCTCTACTTTATATCATCTTTATTATATTTATTTGTATTGTTATTTATTTATTTTTTGAAGTAAAATTTATTTAGGCACGCTTGACTTGAGTAAGCTGGTGAGGCGAACGGAAGTTAAGAGGAAGATCTCCCTCTCTACGTGAAGTTAGAAAGAGTTCCGTTTCATGTATTACTGTAGGGGGCAAGAGAGATGGAGCTAAAGAAATTTGACTTCAGTCGTGTGGTCTAAATCACACTCGTTTTTCGATTACAACTTGGTTATTAGTGAAGGCGACTTACGATTCATAGATCGCGGGTTCGGATCATGTACCAGGCTTAGCTAGCTATCCTGAAGTTAAGAACCTATCACTTCTGACTGGTCAGATCTGCTGACGGATCAGCTGGTTTCTAATCCAGGGTGCATTAAAATTGAACAGCGCTTAAGTTCACACTTATCTCCCTAGGACGTAGGTAGGTACCCAAATGCGTTTCAATTACTTCATACAGACATAAGTGCCAACTTAAGAGCTTGACAGCACAAAAAATGATTTCGTAACTTTAAGTAAATTTTTACTATAAAGTATTCTGTAAAAGTATATCCTCTTGATTGACCCGTTAGCTCAGTTGGTGTTATCCCTTCTGAACTGCAGGTTGTGGGTTCGATTCCCACCCAGGACAAACATTTGTGTGATGAACATTAATGTTTGTTCTGTGTAGGTGTTATATACAGTTCCTATAGTACAAGCTTTGCTTAGTTTGGGACTAGATGGCGCTGTTTGAAATGACCACGCATATTTATTATTATAATTATTATAATCCTCATAATTAAATGTTTCTTTTACAGATTTCTGATGCAGACTCCGAAGTAAACTATCTTATTAGTTACCAACAAAAAGACGTCGTTTAGTAAACAGATTTATTTTAAATATATTTCATAACAGATCTAGTCTCATGTCACAGTTTTAACATAAGTTATTTTTCACCTCTTTAATTATAGATTTTTAATAATAAAATAGGGCTTGCATGTGGCAATATTATATTTATAAGAATTATATCGGTCGCTCAAATATATTGCCAGTGTAAGTGGAAATTATAATTAGATAACATGTAAATATCAAAATAATTATACTAATGTTGAAATGACATAAATAGATAGTTTAAAATAAATTTAATATAAAGCGATATGAATATCAATTATTATTGACTGCAAAAACAAGTTAATATTCTTCTTCTCATCGTTTAATGGCTTTTTTCACTTTTTAGTTATAATTCTGCCAAAATAGGGAATTTTTGTATGTCATTGTCATGGTTATGTCATGTCAAAGTCTTATTTTGTCAGTTAAAATGCCACAGTAAAATGGTGGATATTTTAATGAAGGCTCTAGGAAGCATTGAAGAGAAAACGAAAAGGCATGGTTTAAAAACTTGGAACCATTTGCCAACACTCTTAACAAACTGAACACTTAACGAATAATAATCCACCCTTATCACACATTAAAATTTAAAAAAATACACGAGTTATGGAAAAAAAATCTAATTTCACAACCGCCATTTTCGGGTTCCTTTCAACAAATCCAACAGTCGGATCAATATTCCGAAAGTCTTCGTCTAAATTAATTTACTGGGTCATTCTTTTGACAATCTAGTTCTTAAAAACGCTTAGTTATCTGTCAGGTTCTTGTTGACGAGAACTGTCATGCGTGAAAGCGAGACAACAATAATAACGGTTAACTTGGTTTTTACTTTTATTTACGTGTAGAATTATGTAACTTGAAACTAGAACCTATCATTTACCTCGTCTTCAATAAAACAGCCTAATTTATGTAAAAAAGTTTGCGTGTTTTTTTTTTTTTTTTAATGTTTTGCTCCACATCTCCGTGTATTTAGCCAGTGTCAAGTAATTGATAATTTATCAAGTTAATGATATTTCACGCAAATATGTGTCAAGTCACAGTCGAAGTCATCAAGTCATCATAGTCAAGTCATGGTCTAGTCAAAGTCATACTCCTAGTAAAGTGGCAACTTGAAGCTTCTATGGAGTTTTGGAAACAACACGAAAAGAAACGTTTCACCATCATTATACCATTTTCCCACACTCACGCCTATAATCCAGCACTTAAAGAATAGAATGCCACCAATTTTATGCACTAACACTGAAAATAACACAAGTTTTGGAAAATAATAAAATGCGGTGACGCAATCTTTTCGCGTTCCCGCCAAAACTCCAAAGTTTGTGTTAAGTCAGTTTTCAATTAGTGACAGTTTATTTCAGTGTTACCACTTTTAATTAATGAAAGAAACAAAGCAATTTATTTTAAAGTAGTAGCTATTAGCATTTTTCATTCGATTTAATAACTGGAATCTGATATTTTACCTCTGCTTTAAATAAAACACAGCTCGAGATTAGATCTCGTTTTAATAAATTATTCAATTACCATAATTATGAGTTTTGGTGTAAACCGGATTGTCATTTTATTCTTATTGTAACATTAATATGAAATGCAGTAAAAACCCGTCTGAACCTTAATTTTCTAAAGGTAATCTAAATTTAAGACGAGGCGAGCTAAATCGGGCATTGTTTAAGATGAATCTTTAGTAAGTAACTACTGAATAAGTTGTTACTTATATTAGTAATTAACGCGGATTTGCAAAATAATATCCTTATAACTCGTGCCGATAGCTCAGTTGGTAGTAGCCCTGCCTTCTGAACTGTGGGCTGTGGGTTCGATTCCCACTCAGGACAAACATTTGTGTGATGAACATAGGTGTTTGTTCTGGTCTGGCTGTCGTATTCTATGTATGTATTTACAAACAAAAAAGTATCTAAGTATTGTATCAGTTAGGGGCTAGATGGCATTGTGTGGGATGTCCACACATATTATTATTATTAATTAGGAAATCTAATACATGGTTATTTTTAATTCACATAAAACATTTACCGTCTTATTACAAAATGTAGACTAAGCGTGGACTAAAGTTAGTACTGGGTTTAAACCTCTACTTAGTCCACGTTTTGTAATAAGACTGTTTAGGTTATACTCATATCACTAATTCTCGTCTGTACAAAGTTTGGTAGCACTTATCCCTCATTGATATACCTACTGCATTTGAGTATGTCTCAGAGGAGTAAGTACGAACTTAAAAGTTGTCAAACATAAGCACAGACGGGCGACTTTCGTACTGCAACTTTAAAATATTTTTTTCCAAAAAAAATTTTTATTTTGATGGTATTTTATAACACATCTCAAAATAATAATCATAATGTGTAATTACTCGGTTAAGCCTATATGTTACACGTGTTGTCCAATACGTAAGTAGCAAATAACGTTTTTAAGCAGTTTTAAAAGTTAAAAGCTTTTAGGTTAACAATAATTTCACAGCCTTAGGTTAATTAAAGTAATTAATTAAAATTTAGGTTAATTAAAATGAGTGACCTACAAGGTGTTGTTGACGAACGTTGACGTTGTAATTAACAATTAATTAACAATAAAAACTGTATTATTTGGCGTCCGATATAAATTGAATTAAAAATAACTCTGTATTGTTTAAAAATAGGTACCTATAGCTATGTTTTCTACACTTTTAACATGAGGAAATTGAGGTGTGCAAATTTAGGTATAAAATTATGTATTTGTATAATTTAGTGTTGAATTTGCATTGACCTCAAGTTTAATTAGTTTGAATGTAATTCTGTTTTTTAACAGTTGTTGTAAATATTGATAATATTAATATAATTACGTTAGTTTTTTGACAAATAATATAACATTCTCCCATCTATAAACTTTATTATTTTTAGTTATTCTAATTAAGTAAACTTGGCTTAAATTTAAATTAAGTACTTGCAACCTGATGATTATACATTAAAGACAAAAATGCATTGTATTATTTAAATTAAAAAATTTAAAAAGGCATAAATTAGCATGATTATTATTCATCACACAGTTTAATAAAAAACTGTTCACACCACAGTTAGTATTAATAATAACAATATACTTGATTTTATGTTTAATACCAGACCTAAGAATAATAAATAAAATAAATAATAAATTCTGTATTCTTAATATAATAGTTTTATTCACAAGAATTTTAATAATACCTACGTATTTTTAGCACACATTTGTTTTTTTGCATTGCATTGACTCTGACACTACTGGAACGATTTGAAAAATTCTATCACTATTAGAATCCTACATTATCCCTGATATAGGCGATAGAATAATACACGTGCGAAGCCGGGGCGAGCCGCTATTAACTTATATACCGTTAATTCTATATTATCTTTATTCTTTTGACAGCCGTTAAGCTAAGTCAGAAAGAAGCTTTCTTAGGCGGCTTACGAAAGAAGATAATTTTGTGGTGAAAAGTACGCTTATTTGATATTAAAAAAGGTAAAAATAGTAAAAAATAAAAAATAAAAATTTATTTAGAGGTTTGATCTTACGCCTTGGACTTGCTTGCCTTTCAATCGCCATAGATCCTGAAACATTTAGAGATGATTAAATAAGTACAATATTGTAGGAATCCAAATATACAAGGTTATTGGAAAATGGAAACAGCCTCTTAAGAGCAACTTCTGTAGGTATATCATAACAACCAATCTATAATCATAATTTCATACTGAGAATTACTTGATATTATTATTATTAGGCTTTGTCCTGATTGGCAGAAAATTCCAGTTCGCTTGAACTTGAAATTTGGAGGGTGGATTTCTTTTATTTCGTAAAAGTGAACTATGATAATTGATCTAAGCTTTTTAATCAATCCTTCAAGGTAGTGCCGGGCGAAGCCGTGGACAGAAACTAGTTACATATGATAAAATTAACTTAACCCTTCTTATATACACGGTGGAATTTAATTATTTCTTTTCCTTAAAAGTATGTACTCAGACCATACTGTAGAATAACTGTATATGCTGCAATAAAATTGATTTTAAAAAATGCCTTCTATTTTAAAATAATTGGATAACAGCCGAAATGTCTATTTCACGCTACACACAGCGCGGGTGCCGGCTGAGCGCTTTGTAAATGATTCGTCGGTAAACACCTGCTTTGTTCAATGTTGCAAGGCTTTCCTTTAGAATTTGAATTGGCAGTAATTTGATCATACCTAGATTTAAGTTTTATGTCATAACTTTGGGATTTAGTTATTGATTAATACCAAACTATTGTTGCGTGTTACTATTTGTTATAGTATAGTAGTATTGTAGTAACCACAGAAGTTGAACTTAAACTAAAAATTTCACTACGCATTGTTTTCGTTCATAAATATATTTAAAACTAGTTGTGCCCCGCGGTTACACCCGCGGATAAAAAGTATTTTAATTATTTGCTCATCCCACGGGAAAATTTCACTTTTCCGGCATAAAATGTATCCTATATGTTAATCCAGTCTATAAGCTATCTTGGTACCGAATATCATCTAAACACAAAAAACACATACAAACTTTCGCCTTTATAATATTAGTGTAATTATGTACTGCAACGTCCAAGATACCGTTATCCATTTTCCATAACCTCTGTGTTAAAGACTACGTACAACAAAGGTAAAGTCGCCACCACGGCGTCTGATCTCGGCCTCCATCTTGTTCGCGACGAGCTCCTGCTGTGTGCCACACACGTTGATGTAATGACAGCCACTGTTGGCGTAGTGCGCCGTCATACATTTGCGGAATCTCTGACGAATTAAAAAAAAATTAGTGTGCTTTAGACCACATGACTAAAATAAATCTTTAGTTTAGCTCCATCTATTCGTATAACTTTATTTTTGCTTTGTTTAATGTTAATGTCACCATCTTGACAATTGTTAATTTTATTGTCGTATACCGGACATACCAACATAAAACATTTCTTTTTTGTTTTGGTATGGCTCCACACTTTTGTGTATTTACCCAGTGTCAAGTAATTGATATTTTTCGAGTTAAGTAATATATATGTATGTCAAGTCAAGTCACAGTCCAAGCCATCAAGTCAAATAATAGTCTAGTCTAGTCAAGTCATACTCCTAGTAAGTGGTGGCCACTTTACCAGAAACTATCTATGGAGTTTTGGAAACAACACGAAAGATACGTTTCACCATCACTATACCACTTTCCCACACTCATGCCTGTAATCCAGCACTTAACGAATAAAATGCCACCAATTTTATGCACTAACACTGAAAATAACACAAGTTTTAGAAAATAATACAATGCGGTGACACGATCTTTTTCGTTTTCCCGCCAAAACTTCCAAAACAAATTTTAACTTTGTTATTTTGACAATGGAGATTACGTGAACCAACTTTAACAACAACAACAAACAAACGTGCGTAAAGAAGTTTTTCTTCAAAAACTGGTCACTGCGCACAACAAAAATGTCGTCGTCGTCGTCTTTTTTATGCTGATGCCAGCCATTCACCAGATGTTAAACCGCAGCCGACCGAAGATAAATATAATATCTAACTACCTGTGTAGTGTTGGGTCCAGATCCGTGTACTATGTAAGGGTGGAAGAGCACGGCGTCTCCCGGCTGCATCTCTAAATAAACTCTCTTATCTTCCGGAGCCGCGATGTCTTCACTACGGATGCCGAGGAAGAACTGCTTCTTTTCCTGGAGGCAGTAGTATTTTTTTTTACGTAACAAGACAATAATTAACAAATAGCCGTTTACAAAGTAATTATTTCTGCAGCAAGATAGTAAAGTTGAATTTTGCTTCAAGGCCTGATGTTGAATCCCGATCAAGCGCAGGATTCTAAATTAGAATCCATAAGCCACAGTAGCTACTGGGCAAATGAGGCTTTACGACCTGATATCAGTCTTATAATTCTTGTGAGAAAGCTCTTGATCTTGTCTCTTCTTATCTTGGTAATAGAATTCAGACAGTTGAAGTTAATGGAGCAAGATCATCTGGTTCTATCACTAAAATGGGGGTCCCGCAGGGTTCAATACTAGGACCATTCTTATTTTTGGCCTATATTAACGATCTTCCATTTTTTGTAAAGAACCTATGTGATATTGTTTTGTTCGCAGATGATACGTCTCTTATTTTTAAGGTTGACCGATCCATTAATGATTTTGACGACGTTAACAAGGCAATTTCACTGGTTTTGAACTGGTTTACTAAAAACAATCTACTGTTAAATAGTAAGAAAACTAAATGTATTAAGTTTTCGTTACCTAATGTTAGGGGGTCTCCTACAAATTTATTACTGAATGGTGAGGCATTAGATTTGGTACAATCTGTCACGTTCCTTGGCATAACTATAGACTCTAAATTACAGTGGGGTCCTCACATATCAAACATTGCTGGTAGATTGAGCTCTGCTGCATATGCTGTGCGTAAAATCAGACAGTTTACTGATGAAGCCACTGCAAGATTAGTATACTTTAGTTACTTCCACAGTATTATGTCATACGGCATCTTACTGTGGGGTAAAGCCGCGGACATACAATCAATTTTTGTCTTACAGAAAAGAGCAATTCGTTCCATTTATAACATGAAATCCCGCGACTCTCTCAGGGAACGATTTAAGGAGATAAATATTCTTACAGTGGCTTGTCAATACATTTACGACAATTTGATGTACACTCGCAAAAACATTAGCTCTTTTCCCAGATATTGCGACATTCATAACTTTAATACTAGGAACAAAAATAAATTGAAAGTTCCAAGATTCAGACTGCAGAAAGTTAATGGTTCATTTATGGGAAACTGTATACGCTTTTATAACAAGTTGCCCGACGGTATCGAACAATTGTCAATGCGTAAATTTAAATTATTCATAAAGTCAAACTTAATGAAAAAAGCCTATTACACAATAAATGATTATGTGTCGGACAAAAAAGCTTGGCCTGAATATCCCAAGCTTAACGGTATGAAAGCTTAGGTACTTTGCCTATTGCCTATTCCTATCTATAAATTCAGTTTCTATTTGTAATGTTTATAATAAGATAATCACGGTATTTTTCTTGCACCGGTGTGACGTGGTGGTTATTTTTGTAACATAGTCATTATCTCAACTGTAATGAATTATATACATTGTAAAAGACAGTAGAAAGAAGACAAAAAAAAAATACATCACTGTAAAGTTTCTTGTAGCTTCTTCTTTACAGTTGTAATCGAAGCTTCGGATCAAAGTTTTCAATTCTGCATTGTGCCGGATTGCTTGCACCAGTAGTGAGAAAGAGAACTGCTTTTTTTTCAAACTCATATATTGTAATGGGCTTGCTATATTATTTGACAATAAGCACTTTGTAATTTTATATGCTTAGTGAAATAACTTAATTTTAAGTACCTAGTATAATTTTGACTTGTAAAAGTGCTAAAATTAGCCTATTTGCAATAAATCTTTTGACTTTGACTTGACTTTAATATCTCAGGTTGACGTGCGCTGTACAATGTCTCGCAGAAATATATTTTAGAGTTCCGAGTGACACTGCAACAGTGTCACTTAAAATCGAGCCAACGACCAACCCATTACAATATTAAAAACTTACAGATGTGTGTTCAATGTGGTCATACATAGAGTCCACTTTATGCGACCCTGGCACCATGTACAAGCAGCCGTTGTCTCGGTACACATGGTCTATCGCGGTCCATGTAGCGATGATCTTGTCTGCCGGACGGATCGGAAAGTAGTAAAGATCCTATAAAGAAGATATTGGCTAAAACAACGGTAATAAAATTTAGCTTCCTAATAATATCAATAACCATCAACCGTCAAGAGATCTGAATTATGGAGCCCAATAATATACAGTTGCTACAGATACTATAAAAATCTAAGGTACATAGCAAATGGTAAATTAAGTATTAATTTTTCAATATCAAAAAGAATATGCTCCTTAGTTTCAGAATAACACCGCACCGGACGCCCTCGCGAGGTCGGTGACCTAAAGCTGCACAAGCATGCCCGCGAGTTACCCGCGTATATGACCGCGATATTTATTATACCATTTTTTTTTTGTTTTTGTACATTCGAGATCAGTATAAAGTATACGCATTATAGCTACGTATAAAAAGGTTATATCTGTTTAAAACCACTGCTGTTATATCTATACAAAAAATCTTATTTAGCGCAGTTATTTAATACAACAGTTTTGAAAGGGACTAAATAATTATTGTGGCTATGTCAAGCAGGACTTGTTGAAAATTGTTCAAGCTTCTACTCAGTACCATGTTGTAATTAACAATAATAACAATAACGCCCAACTATCACATACATAGATCCTGGATCCTAACTGGGATTCCCTGTGTCTAGGGACCCAGGAACTACGAGGACCATGGCCCACAACACCCAGACTCAGAACAAGTATTTGCGCTTGTACTTCTGTTCCATTTACTGAATTTTATTAGTCCTTTTCGTCACTTCATTAAATGCCAATCCAGTCTCCAATGTCTCAATCAAAAAGCGTTTACCATTTCCCAAATTATAGAATGCACCCATCTGTTTTGTGCATACTGTTTCTTGAATTATTGGCTTATTGATATTGGTATTGACGTGTGAAAATAGGACCACTGATCACCCCATCACTCTATCTCTCTCTAAGAGCCGGCTAAGAGAACATCCAAGGAATGGCATCACCATTCTACTCAGTACATTAAAATCTTCTCCGATCACCAAGCCGTCCGCCAAAGAGTGGTGATTAAGGTAAACGCTCCTTCCTATCATAATCGTTGAAACTGGCGTTTTATGGGGGAGAACTTGTTCAGCAGTGCATGTCTTTTAGCTGGTGATGTGTTTGATGGCCTGTTGTCTCACTATCATGCATTTTTTTTGCCACTAGTAATAATAATAAAAGCCTTTATTAACAATCTTCAGTATATGTTACATTTCATCTTATAACTATTTTTTTAAATTGTTTGATAGGCTTGCGTTTGACCACTATCGCACCTGATGGTAAGTGACGATGCGGTCTAAGATGTAACACGCTTGCCTAGAAGATACCTGTTCACTCTCGATTTGAAGACTCCAAGGTTGTAGTTTTCGGGAAATACGGATGCCGGTAAAGCGTTCCACTCTTTGGCTGTTCGCATGATAAATGTGGAGCCAAATCTCTTTGTTCGCACATTTGGGATATTAACCATGGGTGGCGGTTTTTTCGTACATCTGGTTGTCCGATGGTGGAACGGTGATGGCAGAATCAGGCGGAATTTGTGCACTACTATTAAGAAACATGACAGTTTATGAAAGTAACGTAATTACATTTTATTATTTTTATTAGACACCGGTTTCGTGATTGTCTTGCTCTTTAGCATAGGCCTCCCCAAGTGTTTCGGTCTTCAAGTTTTCTGCCACTACTGAACCACAACTTAACCATTACTATTAATATTTATTTAAACAAGGTTCTCAGAGCCTATTTCCACGATACGGTTTTCCACATGTTCCAATGTTATGGTATAAGTGATATGAAGATGAGTCATCATTATCAAACTACTGACTGGCCTGATAGCTCAGTCGGTAGTAGCTCTGCCTTCTGAACTACAGGTTCTGGGTTCGGTTCCCACCCAGGACAACCATTTGTGTGATGAACCTAGGTGTTTGTTCTGGTGTTATATTGTACCTATTCTATGTAAGTATGTATTTACAAACAAAAAGTAAAAGTATTGTATTAGTTATCTGGTTTCCTTAGTACAAGCTTTGCTTAATTTGAGACTTCTTGTGTGAAATAATAATAATAATATGTGCGGACATCTTACACAACGCGATCTAGCCCCAAACTAAGCAAAGCTCGTATTATGGGAACCAGATAACTGATACAATACTTAAATACTTTTTTTGTAAATATATACTTGTAATACGATACAACACCCAGACACAGAACAAACACCTATGTTCATCACACAAATGTTTGTCCTGGGTGGGAATCGAACCCACAACCCACAGTTCAGAAGGCAGGGTTACTACCAACTGAGCTATCGGGCCAGTCTCAATGTCCAATGTCTCTCAAATGTCCACACATATTTATTTATTTTATTATCAAACAAGATTACCTGATGCGGAGGGTGCCTTTCGGAGCCGGGTGGCTTATTGATGAGCATACAGTTGACAGCTGTGAGGTCTTCGCCGATGATCTGAGATAATATATGCAGCAGACTCGGGTCTTCCGAGTACTTCGAGAAGACGTCGTCATATAGAAGTTCTTGGATCTGGTACAGACACATTTTATACAAATATAATATAAGAGGAATAAAAAGGCCTTCCTGTCAAAATAAAAATGTATTAAAAGTAACTGACGTGTTTTTTGGCGGGAAAACGAAAAAGATTGCGTTACCGCTTTATATTATTTTCCAAAACTTGTGTTATTTTCAGTGTTAGTGCATAAAATTGGTGGCATTTTATTCGTTAAGTGCTGGATTACAGGCATGAGTGTGGGAAAGTGGTATAATGATGGTGAAACGTTTTTTTTCGTGTTGTTTCCAAAACTCCATACAAGCTTCTGGTAAAGTTGCGACCACTTTACTAGGAGTAAGACTTGACTAGACTATGACTTGGACTGTGACTTGACGTGACACTTATATTATATTATATATAATATAATTTAACTTTAAATATTATCTATTACTTGACACTGGCTAAATACACAAAAGTATGGAACCAAAACAAACAAAAAGTAACTTGTCAAGAGCTTTTCGGGTGATGCTTAGCCTAGGGTCCCGTACAGCGTTTTAACTTAAATTACAAACAAAAAACACATTTCCTAAAAATCTCTAAAATTTACCTTATAGAAAAGGTAATTAATATACCCTTTGAGTGAAATTAAATTGTATACCAATTTTTATGAAAATTCATTGAAAAATACGGACATAAAATATATAAATTGGAGGAACGTTATCCAATCGCTTAACTTTATATCGTTATGAAAAAGTACCTTGTTAACATATTGCTCAGGTTTGAGATTCTGTTGATAAAGCTTCGGATCTTTGACGATGGAGTAGAATCGATTCGCGTCGGGCATGTTCACGATTTCAACGAAGCGATCTCTGTGGAGGAACGACACCATTTTAAAAACACTAACTTTAGGTAGGTAGCTCTTCAATCGTGGATGCCGTTAGAGTCGAAGGAATATTCAGGAAATTATTAGGGGTATTTACACAGGAATATATTACAGGCTGAGGCGAAATGGACGTATTCCAGCTGATAGAGTAATGGAAAATAGATATATAATAATAATTAGTATTTTATATATATGACGGCGGCTACGTCCAATTATAAACTCTATGGGCAGCGGGCAGTACCGTAATTTACCCTGTGGCAGCATTTAAATTTATTACAGTGGCAATACCGGCAACTGTCGTCGCTGCCCCACTCATCTGGCTATATAAAGGGATCGCTCGGTGTACTACGATCATTCTTGTTCCGGACACGGCGCGGTGTGGACATGCCGAAGGCCTATAGTTATATAGGTTGCAACCAGGGTCTTTTCACTTCTATACTTTGACGTTTTCTATGGAGGCCGATTAGCTCTCTTTAGTACTTTCTTATATCACTAGATGGCGTTAGCGACAAATTTGTTTCCTTTAATACGTGGTAAATTCATTTAATTATGCAGAAATTGGGAGGAACGGAACGTAGGTTGACATAGCGGCAGCATCGTGGCTGTCAGTCTGTCATTAGATGTGTTGATTTATTGTAATATGTGTAATTGTATTGTATTGTCAATCTAAAAAGTATTTCTCGAGTTCATGTTTTGAAAAGCACTAAAATGTTTTTGATAAAACCTTTATGGGACCACCTGTGAAGCAAAAAAACTTAGGTGCCTTATAGTATGTAAGTTGTTGATTACATAATTATATAAAGTTGTAAAAATTCCCGTCTTTTTAAAAATGTACCGGTTTTATAATTTATATTATATGTAAATAAATATTAAAGTAATTAGATGTGTTGGTTTATTTATGCCTATTTTAGTTTAAAATATTACAATAAAAATTAAATTATAAAAGACGTATATACAAGCACGTATAGGTAGTGTAGTTATAGATATAGAACAATGTGATTTCTTCCGGTTTCACGAGATGGCGCTGATCGGCGATAAAGCTGATGACTCTATAATAAGTTACTCTATGGTTGCAACCTACCCACAACCCGTTTCTGTCAACATATAGTATATACCCCTTAATTCAGGGGAGCACAGTAAATAAATAACTATTTGTGGATATTTCCCACAACGCCATCAAGTCCCAAACTAAGCAAAGCTTGTACAATGGGAACCAGATAACTAATACAATACTTATATACTTTTTGTTTATAAATGCATATATAGAATACAATATAACATCTAGACACAGAACAAACACCTATGTTCATCACACAAATGTTTGTACTGGGTGGGAATTGAACCCACAACCTACAGTTCAGAAGACGGAGCTACTACCAAATGAGCTTTATGTCCAGTCAAATACATAAAGTCAATAAAAAGTTACCTTTTTATTTGGCGGGAAAACGAAAAAGATCGCGTCACCGCGTTGTATTATTTTCCAAAACTGTTGTTATTTTCAGTGTTAGTGCATAAAATTGGTGACATTTTAATCGTTAAGTGCTGAATTACAGGCATGAGTGTGGGAAAGTGGTATAATGATGGTGAATCGTTTCTTTTCGTGTTGTTTCCAAAACTCCATAGAAGCTTCTGGTAAAGTTGCCACACTTTACTAGGAGTATGACTTGTCTAGACTAGACTATGACTTAACTTGATGACTTGGACTGTGACTTGACTTCAGTTGTCACATTATATAATAGTTATTAACTTGAGAAATCATCAATTAGTTGACACTGGCTAAATACACAAGTGTGGAGACAAAACAAAACAAAAAAAAAATAGTTACCTGAAGAGATTGATTGTTTGTATGTCAAAAAGCTTCTTGATAACGATGAAACCATTGTCCGAGTACTTCTGCAGTTGGTCCTGCGACAGTGGATGCTGCTTCCCAGCCATCTCTACTGATACCCTGTAATTATGGTGATATTAGGTTTCTTACTAATGTGTATTTTCTTCCTTGCATGTGTAATCGAAGCTCCGGATCGGAGTTTTTGAAGTAAAACTTCTTTACGCACGCTTGACTTGGGGAGTAAGCTGGTGAATGCGCGGTGAACGGAAGTTGAAGTCGGTTCACGTAGATCTTCATTGCCAACATGACAAAGTTGAAAATTTGTATTATTATGTTGGTATGTCCGGTAAGTTGACAATTGACAATTGAAGGGTTAAGAATAAAAAGGATTTAACTGACAAATTGATAGTTTCGAGAAAATTGACTTTAAACTTCAACGGCGTCATTTTAATCTAGAGTGCTTATAAGGTAATAGAAAAGGTTTATGTAAGTTTCAGTTGCTTGAAATGATTTAATTCTATTTTAAAATACTAAATATAGTACTAATTCATACAATTTCTGTAAAAATATAATATAATAAAATAAATATAATAATGTTTTTATGCTAAGCGAACTGTATTCCTGTGACAGATAAACCGTTTTTAGACTCAAAATCTCGAGATTTAAGCCACATTTCGGTATTTGGAGAATGTATTATTGTAGAAAATTTCACGCTGAATCCAACGATACCCATAAGTCATTTTGTCAAAAAAATCAGTTAAATCCTTTTCATTCTCACCCCTTCAATTGTGTTAAGTTGGCGATATTAACTTTAAACAAAGCAAAAATAAAGTTATACCGGACGATAGATGGAGCTGGACTAAAGAAGTTTTACTTCAGTCGTGTGGTCTAAAGGAAACTCGTTTATTCTTTTCTGCATTGTTCCGGAATGCTTGCACCAGTATTGGGGAAAAGAAATTTGATTAATCAATCAGCCTGCAACAAAAAAGTAGAGCTTGTTCCTAAGCCGAGGGCCAAATCAGATCTCGACGACAGTGAATCATCTGAAGATGAACTGCAGTGCCACTTCCATCCGAGGTACTCTGACAGCAGTTCTCCTCCTCAATAATTGCCATCTTCACTGGAAAATAAAATTTTCCCCTAGAAAAGTGATGATCACTGTTTGGTATGCGCCGGTGTTATTCATCACAGCTTCTTACGAAACGGGATAAGCATTACTGCAGATGTGTACTGTAAAGAACAGAACACGATGGAGAAGCTCAAGTCTCCAACCAGTTTTAGTCAGCCGCTGGTCTCCGTTGCTAAATACCTCCTCCTTCATACTTCATACCGCCTCATACTTGAGGTCGCGCGTGGTCATCCAGGAACTTGGAGACCGTCTGCTGTGCTACTGCACTGTCTCCAAGTTACAAGAGCTGGGGTTGGAAGCTCTCCGACACCTGCAGCACTCAGACCTTGCGCTTACTTCTACTTTTCCAGAATTTGGATAACTTCTGGGCGGGAGAAAAATTCAATAACCATAAGAGGCAGTACAAAATGCCTTTGAAGAATTAGTTGCTTTTCCTCCAAACTGATTTCTTCAAGGGCATAATAAAACTGCCAGTGCGTTGACAAAGATGCAGCGATTGCATGCCATATCCAAGATATATACGAAAAAATACGATAACTTATTCTATGAAAACGACGATTTAATTGTTAAAAACTTTACGTTTAACGTTTTGGAATAAGGTATTTTGAGATTTCGTTCCAACAAACCGTACGTACCGCTGGGATGACGGTAGAGCTAGCAGTACCCACTTTTAGGGTGTAAAGTAATAATCTAGGTACCTAGTATAATAAAATAAAAATTTTGTAGTCTTAAATATAATTTTTAAACGTTATTAAAAACCCTGAGGGCTTATATAGGTAACAAAACCGATAACCTATCACTTTTATATTTAAGTTGTAGCTAATTGCGAGCTTACGACATTGTCGAAAATCATAATTTTTATTTTAGAGACTAAACTTTCTTAGTTTTAATCAATTCGTTTTGTAGTCATTTCGCATTACTTTTAGTATGCAGTGGATCTTTTGTAACTATTCATTTTGTGTTAATACTAGAAAGTTATAGCTAGGTAACAGTAAATAAAACATCAGGTACATTATGTAAAAGGTCACTAAAACAATGCAGGGTGCGAGGCCGAGTGGATATTGCAAAATACTCGCAGCCACATCAACCTTGTCAAAGGTTGCATCAATTAGCCACAGAATTCGCCCTAAATTAGTATAAATTACAAGTAAGTATTATTAATAGATAGATAGAAAATTCTTTATTAAAACAAACAAAAATAATAGAAGGTACAAAGGCGAACTTAATGGTATAGAGCATTATGTTATTGTTATTATATTATTATTGTTATAGTCACAGGCATATTATTATTATTGTTCTTATTATAATATTATAGTCATATTATAGTAATGTTTAGAATTTACTTTTTAGGCACACCTATTTGTTGTCCCGAGGAGGAATCTTAGTGGCTGTAACACAGGGCATCCTAGTACGGCCACTAACGACACTCCTAAGCATGGTTGTCAAAATGTTTAATTATATTTATTTAATGTTATTTCACTAGTATTAATAGTTAACCAACTTAGGCTAAGAACGATGAATGTTTATTGGAAATAAAAATATACTTATTATTATTATTATTATCTTCCAGCTAACCCCGGCGTATTGTGAAAAGTTTAATGTTTAATTAAAATTTTGGAAATCCTAAAAGTGCAGGGCTACCACGAAAAAGTTTTTCTTATTTTCCGACTTCAGTTTTCATTTTAGGATCGTTATATTTTGGAACAATTGAGAACAAACCTAGAACAATCCAGCACAACAAAGAAAAATAGGATATATCAAACTTGGGGGGCTACGGTAAAAATTTGTTTTTCGGGTTTTCCACCCATAATTTTCACGCTAGAATTTTTTTATTTTGGAACAATATAGAACAAACCTAGAACAATTCAGCACAACAACAAAAAATCTAGATTTTGAAAAGTGCGGGGCTAACTTCACACACACACGGCCAGCACTATGCTGAGTTGGGACCGATTCATGGCAACTGACAATTACTATGTTTTTTAATATTATGTATTTTTTATCCTATGCGCACTCTTTGCCATGAATAAAAATTTTCTTTCCTTCTTTACTTTCTATACATACAGTTTATTAGTTGGGAAAAAATGACAAGCTGGAACAGTTTGCTTTACATTTTAGGCAACAATTTACAGAATTATTATTTATGTTTAGATAATTAAAATAAAATTGAAAATAAATAAAGATTTTTGGTAAAAGGGACTTAAAAAACCATTACCTACAGGTGTACATTTTACTCGTTTTTTTTAAATGCCTATACAACACAAATTAAAGATACAAAAATTAGATTTTTTTAAATATTTTTCCAAATTTTTTCTATTACCTGTTCTCGGCTTCTGGGACTGTATGTACCGATTTGTATTTTTTTGCTATTAATATTTACAATTTTACTTACTGTTATGTTATTATGTACAGCTGTAACGACATTTATAATTGAAGGGTTGAGAATAAAAAGGGTTTAACTGTCAAATTGATAGTTTCGAGAAAATTGACTTTAAACTTCAACGGCTTCATTTTAATGTAGAGTGCTTATATGGTAATAGAAAAGGTTTATGTAAGTTTCAGTGGCTTTACAATGTATTAATTCTATGTTAATATACTAAATATAGTACTAATTCATACAATTACTGAAAAATATAATATAATAAAATAAATGTAATTATGTTTTTATGCTAAGCGAACTGTATTCCTGTGACAGACAAAACCGTTTTTAGACTCAAAATCTCGAGATTTAAGCCACATTTCGGTATTTTGAGAATGCAATGTTGTAGATGATTTCACGCTGAATTCAACGATACCCATAAGTCATTTTGAGTAAAAAATCAGATAAACCCTTTTTGTTCTCACCCCTTCAATTATAGATAATAAAAAATAAGGGACTGTTAAAACTAACCTTTTGTGAAGCGACATTGTAGTAGTAAGATCGTCGATAAATAGGTATATTATATATCTGGGAATAATTGTGGAGCCAAAAGAAAAAAAAAAAAATTGGGAATAGATGCACCTTACTAAGTCCCTAGAAATGGTGCACGGACTACACGTCCACACGACGAACAAGTCGCTGAATTACTGCTCTGTGTTGTAGAAATTACAACGTGAATTAAATTATATAAATTCGTAATTTTCCGAGACACCGGAATAACTTTTATACCATTGTTAATTATTACTTGCTATTTTAGAAATAATTGGAGGCAATTTTGGGACAAAAAAGTTATCTCCAACAGCAAAATTCAGTTTTATAGTCAAGGTCAAAAGGAACTGTGCGCATGCTGAAACATTTTTGTTCATAATATTACATATTTCTGCAAATCCCATTAAATATTTTTGTAATGAATTGAACGCTCTACAAAAAAGTACTGATATCATTTTTCGATAAATCAACTCATTCAAAAGTTGTTCGAGGTCAAAGAGGTCAAAGTAAATCACAATAATTAAGTAATTAAGTTATCCTAATTGCAATAAGACAACTCTTCAGCAAGATCAATTTCATATAAATTTGTAAAATCATTTTTAGGTCAAAAAATCGAATTTATTACGTATATACGTACGTAGTTTTATTTTTATAAACTTTAAGAGTTTAGAAATAAACTTTCAATTCGTTTTAAAACCATTATATAAATTGATAAATTTCCGGAATTATGAAGAAAACCGCTAAATTGATAATAAATTCAACTTTGACCTCGAATAACTTTCGAAAGAATTGATTTTTCGAAAAATGATATTAGTACTTTTTTGTAGAGCGTTCAATTCTCTACAAAAATATTTAATGGGATTTGCAGAAAAGTTTATGGTTCAGTAGTTACAAAAATCAGAAAAAAAACAATATTTTTTCTGTGTTATTCTTATGGGAAATCGAAAAGTGCGATGCGGAACACCTTAATATTAATATTAAGGGCTCATATTTTGAGAGGCCTATTTTGGCATCTAAACGAAACTTTTGAGCCTGGTTCAAAGAAAAAAAAAATTTTTTTTTAAACGCCTTAGTACCTACACATGCATGTTATTATTCATGTCAATGCATAATAATATGTTATGCCATTAAGCAGTTACCGACCATTGTATTATAGTCGTAACTTCACTGTGATAACTTTTTATGTTAATGAAAGAAATGAAAGAAAAACTATTATATGTCAGACAAAAGCTTGGCTTGAATATCCCACGCTTAATGGTATCTTAATGGTATGAAAACTTAGGTACTTTGCCTATGGCCTGTTCCTATCTATAATTTCAGTTTCTGTTTGTAATTTTTATTCGGTTAATAGAATAGAATAGAAAAACATTTATTCAATACTTGTCTAAAATTAAAATACAAAACAGTTTAAATTTATACACATAATGAATAGAAAAAAAAAACAAGTATCGAATGGGCGTCGGCTCAGCATATAGCTGGTCATCAAAGACATCCAGCGCTGATTTTCAGCCTAGACCCAGAGGGGGTGGAACCAATGCACAAATTGGAAAAAAATATTTTTATTAATGTTTAAACAATGGATAAACAAGAATACTTTTACACATAAAACTACATATTATACATATTCAATCAAACACTAATATATATATTATATTACTACTAAAATATATATTATAGTAAATATATTTAAATATAATACATAAAAAATGGAAAATCAGGAAAAGGAAATGAAGTATGGCATCTAAAATTGGAATCAAGATACATTTATACCAGTATTGAGAAAGTTTAGAAGTTTACAAAAGTCATGAGAACAAATAGTAATCACTGTTTTTTTCTTGCACCGGTGTGACGTAGTGGTTACTTTTGTAATATTAGGTCTCTTTACCTATGAAATTGCCGTTTTGTTTGAAAAAAGTTAAAGTATTTTTTTTTCGAACTTATTTATTTCTTTTATTCAAAGTAATCACCCCTGCAATCAATGCATCTTTGCCAACGCTGTGGCAGTTTATGGATGCCCTTCTTGAAAAAATCAGCAGGACGGGAGACAACAAACTCTTCAAAGGCGTTTTGTACTGCCTCTCGGGAATTGAATTTTTTTCCCGCTAAAAAGTTGTCCAAATTTTGGAAAAAGTAATAGTCGGTAGGCGCAAGATCTGGTGAGTATGGCGGATGAGGGAGAACTTCCAAACCCAACTCATGCAGCTTAGAGACGGTCTGTTGTGCAGTATGGGGTCGCGCGTTGTCGTGAAGTAGCAGTGGAGACGACCGATTGACCAAAGCTGGTTGCAGACGTGCGAGTTTCGCCATCATTGTGGTCAGTTCTTCAATGTACACATCTGCAGTAATGCTCTCGCCGTTTTGTAAAAAACTATGATGAATCACACCAGCACTAGACCACCAAACTGTGACCATCACCTTTCTAGGGGTCATTTTTCGTTTTGCACATTGCTTTGGTACCGAACCAGGATCTAACCAACTTGCTGAGCGCTTTCGATTGTCAAAAAGAATCCATTTTTCGTCGCACGTAACAATTCGGTTCAAAATTCCTTCATTTCTGTGCCTGTTAAGCAGCGCAAGGCAAGTCTCGACGCGTACGTTGCGCTGGCGATCGTTAAGTTCGTGGGGCACCCATCTATCAAGCTTTTTTATTACTTATCTTGCCAATCTGCCAATTTATTGGCTTATCTTGCCAATCTGTCGCAAATGGACCAATATTGTTTTGATGCTAACATCAAAAGCTGCTGCCAGCTCAGCTGTAGATTGAGATTCATCAGCTTCCACAATCGCCTTTAATTCATCATTGTTGACCAAAGTTTCCGGACGACCACGAGGTTCATTTTTCAAGTCAAAATTCCCAGAACGGAACCGAGCAAACCAATAACGGGTTGTACGTTCGTTTGTACAGTTCTCTCCGTAAACGTCGTTGATGTTACGTGTCGTTTGTGCCGCGTTGGTGCCACGACGGAACTCATATTCCATAATTACACGAAATTTCAAAGTATCCATTATGAGGAAAAATGTTGAAATGTAATGAAAATACAACGCTAATCAATAAACAAAAGACTTATATTGTAAATAGAATGTCATATTTTTAAAACAAAATTAATTTGAATTTAGAATTCATAGCCTCAAAACTTTTTTTTGTTTGAAAAAGTCTGTACTGCAATACGGCAATTTCATAGGTAAAGACCTATTATATTCATTATCTCAACTGTAATCTAAATATATATAACTCAAAGGTGACTGACTGATTTACTGACACAGCCCAAACCACTGGACGGATCGGGCTGAAATTTTGCATGCAGGTAGATGTTATGACGTATGCATCCGCTAAGAAAGGGTTTTTCGAAATTCCACCCTTAAGAAGGTGAAATGGGTGGTTGAATTATTTTCCCATAGGCCACGCCGCGGTCGAAGCTCCGGGCAGAAGCTCGTAAATTATATGTAAAGTTTCTTGTAGCTTCTTCTTTACAGTTGTAATCGAAGCTTCGGGTCAGTTTTCTATTCTGCATTGTGCCGGATTGCTAGCACCAGTAGTGGGAAAAGAACTGCTTTTTTTTAAACTCATATATGTATTGTAATGGGCTTGCTATTTAATATTCGACAATAAGCACTTTGTAATTCTATATGCTTAGTAAAATAACTTAAGTACCTAATATAATATTGACTTGTAATAGAGCTTAAAATACCCTATTTGCAATAAATCTTTTGACTTTGAATAATATGACGAGCTAGTCGTTCACCTGATGTTACAACACGGCCGCCCATAACAGAACATTCGTCACTCGGAACAAAATATAAAGTTTCGCGTGACACTGCACTGCGCACATCATCCTGAGACATCAGCAGTCGTGTAATAAGATTACTCGACTGTGAGATCAGGGGGGTGATCATGAAACTGTGATTGCAATGCAACAGGAGATATTTCCTTACTAACTATGCACATAAACTACGTATTCGAACTGCCAAATCCATACAAATTCGTGTTTCTATCGGTTGCAATCGAGTTTCTTGATCACCCCTCCTATCATAAAGTCTCAACTGCCCAGTAATTTCACTAGCTACAGTGCCTTTCAAACCGTGCTTGCGCACTACTGCTTGGCGGTAGAATAGCTGTCAAAGCGGTGGTACCTACCTAGACGAACTTTACAGGAGTCCTACCACACCACTACCACAATAAAATAAAACAGATGTAAGTAGCGATTATGTAAATATTTATTTAAAAAAACCACCTTGTATATTCAAAAATAATAATAATAGTATAAAATAACAAAATACATCACCTATTTAATATTGTTACTTCTTAGGTACTATCAATATCACAATAATATAAATTTCCTGTAATAATTAATCATAATATATATAAAATTAAATAATATCTGATTCGGGAATAACTTATTAATACCGAAACCATACTTTTTATGCAAAAATACAGGGTAGTGTTCACCATCACAGATAGCTGTTTTGAATAATAAAAAAAAAAAACAACCCACTTTTTACACCATTCGATAGTGTCTCTAATAATGATGGAATTCTGAAAAGTAATGAAATAAGGCAAAGGATTTTTGGCGAAAAAGATCGCGTCACCGCATTGTATTATTTTCCAAAACTTGTGTTATTTTCAGTGTTAGTGCATAAAATTGGTGGCATTCTATTCGTTAAGCGCTGAATTACAGGCGTGAGTGTGGGAAAATGGTATAATGATAGTGAAACGTTTCTTTTCGTGTTGCTTCCAAAACACCATAGAAGCTTCAAGTTGCCACCACTTTACTAGGAGTATGACTTTGACTAAACTATGACTTGACTTGATGACTGATATTTGCGTGAAATATCATTAACTTGATAAATTATCAATTACTTGACACTGGCTAAATACACGAAGGTGTGGAGCCAAAACAATTAAAAAAAAAAATAAGGCAAAAATAAGCAAAGAGCATCACATTCATAAAGTATTTGTGCATAGAAAGAAATCGAGCGTACTTTAGACCACACGACTGAAGTAAAACTTCTTTAGTTAGCTCCATCTATCGGCCGGTATAACTTTGTTTTTGTTTTGTTTAATGTTAATGTTAATCTTGACAATTGGAAATTATCATTTCACCAAACGTACCTACATAATAATACAAAATTTTCATATTCATTTATTCTGTTTCCATATGTGCATATTGATGTTACATTCCAAATACTATATATATATCGTAATATTAATAGTGAGGGCCTACATGTTTGTGCCGTTTGGGGTGGAGACAATGGGTCCTTGGGGGCCGGCTGCCATGGCAACATACAGGGACTTGACCAAACGTTTGGTGGAAGCATCAGGTGACCAGAATGCTGGCTTTAATTTTGCACAAAAAATAAGCATTGCCATTCAACGTGGTAATGCTGCCAGCATTCTGGGAACTTTCCCCTCGACCAACGGGCTATTCTAAAATTTTTAGTTTTTTTTTTATATTTTAAGTTCTTAGGTATAATTTAGTTTTTTAGGTCTAGTTTAGTTTTATATAATGTAAAAAATATTGTATTAATATGAAATAAAATTCCTTTTTGTTAATAGTAACAATATGGACCCTGTAGGGCACTGCAGATTAATATAATTAGGGTAGGGTTAGTAGATAAAATTTAACATTCACAACATAATTAAAAGATTTATATTTTATGATTATCTTCGAAAAATTATTTCAAAGAATAGTAGCACTTGCACTAGTATAGAAGTACATAGTAGTACTTTTTAGTACTCATAGTACTTTGCACTTTTTAGTACTCATAGTACTTTGCACTTTTTAACGAGATGTGACTTCAACCGACCAATAAAAACCATTTTAACTTTGTTATGTTGACAATGGAGATCTACGTGAATCAACTTCAACTTCCGTTCGCCTCGCATTCACCAACTTACTACCCAAGTCAAGCGAGCGTAAAGAAGTTTTACTTCAAAATGGGCAAATACTTGTTTTGTCTCCGAGTGTTATGGGGGTATGTACTACAACTTTTGTATTCATCATAGTTTCGGATTTGGCTATCCAAGCCCACTTGAATCACTACTTTTGTCTTTCAATTAATATCTATAAAAAAATTAAATGCGCGAGCGAGATAGAAAATCCAGGGTAATAGGACTAAAATTCTCGATCGAGTTTTAACGCCCACTCGTAATAGTGTTTCGAGAATAAGTAGTTTGATTTGTAATTTCAAAGTTGAGACTTCAAGCCCGTGATGCGTCTACTCTTCATTTGCCAAAGTTGCTGGAACAAAAAAAAACAGTAAAAATAAACAATAATAACGCCCTACGATCACATACATAGATCCTGGACCCTAACTAGGATTCCCTGTGTATAGGGTCCCAGGAACTACGAGAGCCATGGTCCCACAACACCCTGACTCAGAACAAGTATTTCCGCTTTTTTTCTGTGCACAAATACTTGTCCTGCCGCGGGAATCGAACCCGCCGTGAATGGAAGGAAAATTTTCGTTAATTCTATTTTGTTGTGTTTATTATCGTCAGGAGAAAGTTTTTATAAAAGAAAAAAAGATTCATAGAAATCAATCAGACACATAATGACAAATTATGTTCATCACACAAATGTTTGTTCTAAGTGGGAATTGAACACCCAATCTGCAGTTCAGAAGGCATGGTTACTACCAACTGAGCCATCGGGCCACCCTAAAATAGGGCAAGTAATTTTGTACAAAATTTCCCTTTATTACCCAGAAAGGAACTGATGGGCTTCAAACGTCTGAACCGATTTTCTCGAATCATAGTTAAGACCACTCTCGATTAAGTCACCTATCAAATAAAGTATAATCAAAATGGGTCCATCCGTTTGGGAGCTACGATGCTACAGACAGACACACAGATAAACAAACATCATCATGAAGACAAGCGTCCCTATAAAACGCCACTTTACAGCGAACACTTTACTTGCGCCGCCCGAGACACGTCTTGAGCGACTCGGATGATCCTATAGCAGCCGTAGTATCGGCTGCACTAGGATCACCGGACCCTAGCCCTTCTGGCTCAGGTACCGCTTTCACCACCGGTATAGGATACCAGCGTAACACAATCAGACACCGACCCCGCCGGCGAGGTCGACGTACCCCCCGCAGGTTAGCTAGAACGGTCGCGACTTTCAATAGGGTCCACTCTTCCAGTGGACGTAGTCTTCTCGATCCCCTTATCCCGGCAACGGCCCAAGCCGAGGCTCGCCCCCCAGGTGTGCCCGCCAGCTAGTTGCCTCCCACTTTTGACGGCTGGGCGCCTTAAGCCCAGAGGCGACGCTGTAAAGGTCGACAGAAGCCAACAGCATTAGCTCGTTCAAAAAAAACCTAAGGGAAGTAATAGGGCGGTCCAATACTTGGGACCCAACTTACTTGAAATGTAAGGGTGAATCCTTTCCTTTTCGCCGCCTGTTCCACTTCTTCAGCGATGTTCTGCTGTATAGTCCCGGTTACGTCGATCATTTCGCAGTTTGTATTCGCGAAGTGGAACGTTATCGCCTTTCGGTAGTTCTGTAAACCAACCAATCAAACAATTTGACAGCCTCTGCGGTATGAGGTTGAGCAGGTCGGCTCATAGGAGGCAGCGGGTTCGATTCCCGCGGCAGGACAAGTATTTGTGCACAACAAAAAAAGCGCAAATACTTGTTCTGAGTCTGGGTGTTGTGGGACGATGGTCCTCGTAGTTCCTGGGTCCCTAACCACAGGGGATCCTAGTTAGGGTCCAGGATCTATGTATGTGATCGTTGGGCGTTATTATATATACATTATATATTATTATTTTACCTAATAACATTAAAAATTTCAATGAAAATACTTTTAAAATTCTTATGTGTAAAGCTTATTATAAAATTGACGACTTCCTTGCGGACAAAGATCATGGAAAAACGCTCTCGGAAGTTAGCGCGGATGGCTACGCAGTACGCACATTATGAAATGAAATGATATTTATTTTCGGAAGTAAGGATGGGTGACCACCTACTCAAACATCGTAGGAATTTTAAGAATTTAGAGCTACATTAAATATGCATACTTATATAAACTTGAATTTACATATTACGATATTAAAACTGTGTACTTTTGAAACTTTATAGTTATATTATATACTTTTACAGTTATTGCATGGCCGCTTTTACAATGCGCTAACTGGGCCTAACTTCCGAGAGCTCATAAAGTTTTGCGCGAGCTATACCTGCGTAATGTGTTGTGTACCTACATGAATAAATGAATTGAATTGAGTGTTTGGAGTTGGGGAACTAGAGTTTGCCATTACTTCTTTTTTTATGTTAGTGAATGATGTGACGAGCTAGTCGTTCACCTGATGTTAAGCGACACGGCTGCCCATAACAGAACAGTGTCATTCGGAACTCCAAAATATAAAGTTTGGCGTGACACTGCACTGCGCACATCATCCTGAGACATCAGCACAGTCTGGTAATAAGATTACTCGACTGTGAGATCAGATCATAAAGTCTCATTTGCCCAGTAATTTCACTAGCTACAGTGCCTTTCAAACCGGAACACAGTAGTGCTTGCGCCCTACTGCTTGGCGGCAAAGCGGTGGTACCTACCTAGACGAACTTTGCAACAAAGTCCTACCACCTAGTAAACTTCTTAAAAGGCGGGAGGATATGGTGGTAGCGAACTCTTCTAGTTTGTGGCGACTGCCAAGGTGATCCAACTTGGTAGATGCTGCTCATCTAAGTCGGTAAACCTCTAGGTGGTTTCCTTTAGCTCCACACTTTTGTGTATTTAGCCAGTGTCAAGTAATTGATAATTAAAAAAATAATTGTTTTAAAAGTTAATTAATATATATTGTGTCAAGTCAAGTCACAGTCCAAGTCATCAAGTCAAGTCATAGTCTAGTCAAGTCATACTCCTAGTAAAGTGGTGGCAACTTTACCAGAAGCTTCTATTGAGTTTTGGAAACAAAACGAAAAGAAACGTTTCACCATCATTATACCACTTTCCCACACTCATGCCTGTAATCCAGCACTTAACGAATAAAATGCCAATTTTATGCATTAACACTGAAAATAACACAAGTTTTGGAAAATAATACAATGCGGTGACGCGATCTTCTTAGCGATCTTCTTCTTCTCTAGGTTAACTTTCGATCATGCCTGTAATGAATCAACAATAAACTTTACCTTCGAGACATTAGGTCTAGATCCGTGTATCAAGCAAGGGTGGAAGAAAACGGTGTCTCCAGGTGCCATCTCGAGGTCAACCCTCTTGGCTGGAGGAGCCACTTCATTCTCTTCCAGGATACCATGGTACAACTTGTTGCTGTCCTGGAAATAAAAAACGAGTGTGCTTTAGACCACACGACTGAAGTAAAACTTCTTTAGTGTAGCTCCATCTATCGGTAGTATAACTTTGTTTTTGCTTTGTTTAATGTTAATGTCGCCATCTTGACAATTGAAGGGATGAGATCGAAAAGGGTTTAATTGATTTTTTTTCACAAAATGACTTATGGGTATCGTTTGATTCAGCGTGAAATTATCCTCAATAATACATTCTCAAAATACCGAAATGTGACTTAAATCTCGAGATTTTGAGCCTAAAAACGGTTTATCTGTCACAGGAATACAATTCGTTTAGCATAAAAACATTGTTATATTTATTTTATTATATTATATTTTTACAGTAATTGTATGAATTAGTACTATATTTAGTATTTTAAATAGAATTAAAACATTTTCAAGCAACAGAAACTTACATAAACCTTTTCTATTATCTTATAAGCACTCTACATTAAAATGACGCCGTTGACGCTTAAAGTCAATTTTCTCGAAACTGTCAATTTGACAGTTAAACCCTTTTTACTCTCAACCCTTCAATTGTAAATTGACATTTTACCGAACATACCAACATAATAATACAAATTTTTAGTTTTGTTATGTTGGCAATGGAGATCTACGTGAACCAACTGCAACTTTCGTTTTCCTCTCATTCACCAGCCTACTCCCCAAGTCGAGCGTGCGTTAAAAAGTTTAAGATAAAGTTTTTATAAGTTTACTTCAAAATTACTGGTAAATAATCGACGAACTCCGATTTGAAATAACAAACGCAAAACGTTAAAAACTGACTTCAGACTTGTATTGTTTTCTCATGGATGCCATTGTAAAAACAGGACCAAATTAAAATGGAACCTCACGGGAAGCAACAGCTTTCAAATATAAAAATAATGATCAAAATCGGTTCACCCAGGCGAAAGTTCTAAGGTAACAAACATTTAAAAAGCTGTCCAATTGAGAACTTCCTCTTTTTGAAGTCGGTTAAAAAATAATAAAAGATGTTCTGAGAAAAACCAATACGGCCAATACGTACAAGGAAGGAATAAATAAGAAAAGTAAAAAATAACAAAAATAGTTATAAAAAAAATACTATAACTATAAAATATTAAAACTTTCTCAAAATAAATAAAAATGTGCGTTGGCCGGGAATCGAACCCGGATCAACTGCTTGGAAGGCAACTATGCTGACCATTACACCACCAACGCAGCTGCTCATTGAAACGAAATAAGCGAATACATACTTAAAATTAGTATCATTATTAATTATATTCAGTAAAATGTTTATAATAATGTTTTAACAGCTGCTTTCGAATGTTTCAGCAAATAATCTTATCTACCTACACGATGTATAAGATATTAAAATGCGATTCGGTTCGGTATATAATTAATTTATTAAATACCTAAACAACTACCGGACATTCCACTACCGGACTACTAGACGCTCGGCTAAGCGCCATCCTTTCTTGGTCGAAATACCACCCATTCGTACCAAGCGATTTCATTCCACGTTCTTAATTAGAACGGCTAAGGAATGGAACGCCAGCGTCTGTGTTTCCGGCGAAATATGACCCGGGCGTGTTCAAGAGAAGAGTGAATAGGTATTTACTTGGCTAGCATGCTACACCTTCGATCGCATCGTCACTTCCCATCAGGTGAGAGCGTGGTCAAATGCTAGACAAGTTTGAAGTAAAAAAAAAAAACTGGTTTATTAATACATATTTAAATAAATATAAGTACTATATCACACGACACTCGACTGTATGTACACTAGACCTAGAAACTAAATTATAAAATTAGATCGTAAGCTGATCGTAAGAAGGTCGACATTCCGTAGCGGAGTAATAGTTATTTAGTGTTTTTTTATTTTTTTACGGTGGTATTATTACTGATAAAATAAGACATAACCGTACAAAAATTCCTTACTTGACATTGGCAGAATTATCGCTAAAAAGCGATGGAAAGCCATTTAAAGGAAGAGGTTTTGGCGGGAAAAAAATCAATACCCAAGAGGTAGTATAAAATGCCTTTGAAGAATTAGTTGCCTCTCTCCCGATGATTGCTTCAAAAAGCGCATAAATAAATTAATAATAATAATAAATATGTGTAGACATTTCACACAACGCCATCTAGCCCCAAACTAAGCAAAGCTTGTACTATGAGAACCGGATAACTGATACAATACTTAGATACTTTTTGTTTTTACATACATAGAATACAATGTAACATCCAGACAGAGAACAAACACGTATGTTCATCATACAAATGTTTGTCATGGGTGGGAATCGAACCCACAACCTCCAGTTGAGAAGGCAGGGTACTATACCAACTGAGCTATCGGGCCAGTTTATATAAACTGCCAAAGCGTTGGTGAAAGATGCATCGATTGCATTACTGATTACTTTGATTATTAAAAAAAAGTATAGAAAAATAATTACTACGGTTACTTTATATTTCATAAAAAAAAATTGCCATTTCATACGTCAAGACATATAATGTAATACATTTTTAATTACATTTATTATTGTATTTTATATATTCCACTGCTTAGAGACAATAGCTTAAACGTATTAAATTAATGATAAATATGTCTTATGAGTGAATATTTTACATATTAAGATTTTGTGTGAAAATCTTTACTTTAGGTATGCAAAAGTAGTACTAAAATATGTGGACAAAAAATATTCATATACTTGTTTTCTAATTTTAACGAATTATATAATAATAATAATTTTTCGATTTTACCTAAAATACGTATTTTTATTGTCTAGTCTAAAAATCAAAATTATACATATAATAACTATATATATAAAATTCAAAGTCCTGACTGACTTATATATAGTCTAAACCGCTGGTCCTAGCGACTTGAAATTTGGAGAGTGTGTTCTTTGTAAAGTGTAGGTATCCACTAAGAAAGGGTTTTTCAAAATATCCCTAAGAGGGTGAAATGGGTGGTTGAATTATCTATGAAAAAATTTCTTCTTCGTTTCGTATAGGCCACGCGGGCGAAGCCGCGGGCGGAAGCTAGTATAAGTTACCTGCAAATCGCCGTGCTCATAAATGCGGCCGGGTTTGTGGGAAGCTGGGACGACGTAAAGGCACCCGTTGTCCAAGGTCACGTGGTCCACGGCCGTCCACGCAGCCACTATCTTGTCGGCGGGACGGTACGGGAAATAATACAGATCCTGGAATCATCATCATCATCAAACTTTGCTATTTTAGTCTATGCTAGAGACTTACTGACCTAAGCCTGTCAATCATAGACAAGATAGGTAATCTAACTTTCTATTGATTGTATAATGGAAGAATAGTGTACCGTTGGAGTATAATGTCAGAAAGTAAGTGAGTCTGGTAATAAGATCAGATCAGAGAGTTTTGGCGGGAACGCGAAAAAGATTGCGTCACCGCATTGTATTATTTTCTAAAACTTGTGTTATTTTCAGTGTTAGTGCATAAAATTGGTGGCATTTTATTCGTTAAGTGCTGGATCACAGGCGTGAGTGTGGGAAAATGGTATAATGATGGTGAAACGTATCTTTTCGTGTTGTTTCCAAAACTCCATAGAAGATTCAAGTAAAGTTGCCACCACTTTACTAGGAGTATGACTTTGACTAGACTATGACTTGACTTGATGACTTCGACTGTGACTTGACACATATTTGCGTGAAATATCATTAACTTAATATATTATTAATTACTTGACACTGGCTAAATACACAAAAGTGAGGAGCCAAAAAAAAATTGTTGGTATTTTATCATTCTTTATAAGTCATATATTAATTTAAATCGTAAAAACATTTATCTAAAAGCCATTGAGTCAATTTCGTCTTAAAAGTAATTAGAGGCAAATTCTTGTAATGTCAGGTAAGTTATTGTACACCATAATAAAGCACCATAATAGAAAAAAAGAACCTACCTGATGTGGGGGATGTCTTCCAGTGCCAGGTGGCTTGTTTATAAACATGCTGTGGATCCCAGTGACGTCATCACCGATCAGCTGCGTCAGTATATCGTACAACTGAGGATTGAGCAAGTACTGGGCGAATACGTCATCGTACAGAATCTCTTGGATCTAAAAGAATACATTGATTAATTAGGTAGGACTTTTCTGCAAAGTTCGTCTAGGTAGGTACCACCGCTTTGCCAGTTATTCTGCCGCCAAGCAGTAGTGTGCAAGCACTACTGTGTTCCGGTTTGAAGGGCAGTGTAGCGAGTGAAATTACTGGGCAAATGAAACTTTTATATGACCTGATAAGTAGTGAGAAAAAGAACTGCTTTTTTTTCAAACTCATATATTGTAATGGGCTTGCTATATATTATTTGACAATAAGCACTTTGTAATTTTATATGCTTAGTGAAATAACTTAATTTTAAGTACCTAGTACCTTAGTAATCTTACTAGATTGTGCTGATGTCTCAGGATGACGTGCGCAGTGCAATGTCACGCGAAACTGTATACTTTAGAGTTCCGAGTGACACTGCAACTGATATGGGCAGCCGTGTCGCTTAACATCAGGCGAATGGTTAGCTCGCCACGTCATTCCATAAAAAAATGATACATTGAAGATGTTGATGCTATGTTTGGATACATTTGACAACCTCTGTGGTGTGGTGGTTAGGGTTGGCTCATAGCCCCGAGGTGGCGGGTTCGATTCCCGCGGCAGGACAAGTATTTGAGCACAGAAAAAAGCGCAAATACTTGTTCTGAGTCTGGGTGTTGTGGGACCATGGCTCTCGTGGTTCCTGCGTTTTTATACACAGGGAATCCTAGTTAGGGTCCAGGATCTATGTATGTGATCATTTGGCGTTATTATTATTGATATTATACCTTATTAACGTAGTCTTCAGGGTTCAATTTCTTGCCAATAAGCGAAGGTTCTCTTACAATTGTCATGCCGACGCCTTTGGACTCGAGCCCTTTTGCTAATCGCAAAAAATGCTGCCTGTAAATTAACAAAAAACATTTATACAATACAATCACTTTATTATCATAAAGTTTTGCACGAGCTTTATTGATACTATGAGCACGTATCTATTTCTAGTATTATAATTATGAAAATCCCCACATTTCTTAAACATTTTTAAATTTTTCCTTGTGAACTAGTTCATGTACATAGATAGAGACAATAATAATAATAATAATAATAACAATAATAATAATAGCTAGTGCTTTCTAGCACTGGCGTAATTCCAAAACATCTACCACACTCCCTTAAAATAATCGGCTTACCAGAAAACACTTACATAAATATGCAAAAAGCTGCCATACTTAATACATGCAGAATAGTTAGAAAATTTCTACAGGAGGATTCAGTAACCCAACCGACGACAGAACATACAGCACACTTGGTTTAGACCCGTGGGCTGTATTAAAATTTACCAAAGTATCGCATTTGAGAATGTCTTTGAGAATGTATAACAATAATAACGCCCAACCATCACATACATAGATCCTGGACCCCAACTAGGATTCCGTGTCTAGGGACCCAGGAACTACGAGGACCATGGTCCCACAACACCCAGACTCAGAACAAGTGTTTGCGTTTCGTTTTGTGTGCACAAATACTTGCCCTGTCGCGGGAATCGAACCCGCCACCTCCGGATTGAGCCGACCTGCTCAACCACCGCACCACAGAGGCTGTCGAAGATTTGTGAAGAGTATAGACCGTGTTTCGTCTAATGAAGATATGGGGCTGTTCTAACCATTTCGTTTCCTGTCAATAAAAATCCCTTTTTCCCTTATTTATTATGCTACTATTTACAGACTTACTTGCAACTGTATAAGGTGGCAAAATCAATAAGTTTTTTGATAACCAAGAATCCATTGTCATCATAGAATTTGCGTTGCTCCGCTGACAATTGGTACGTGTCCAATGGTTCTCCAGCCACCCTGAAGAATGGAAACCAATACATTTTTTTGACTGGCCCGATAGCTCATTTGGTAGTAGCCTTCAGAACTGTAGATTGTGGGTTCGATTCCCACCCAGGACCAACATTGCGTGATGAACATAGGTGTTCTGTGTCTGGGTGTTATATTTTATTCTATCGGTCTTATTCATAAAAAATGCTTATCGAAGGTTTGTAGTGTTAATTAGTTAAAACGTCTTATAAGACTATCGAATGGATTTTAAACTTCTTTATTCACAATCACCCGATAGCGGCCCGATAACTAATACGTCGCTATATGAACGAAATGTTGCCACTAGAATGAAAAACTTCGTTTTCAACCTGCCTGCTCTGTAAAACCATAGGCAAATTTTCTGATTTGACATGTACGATTTAATTTTTGTTGTCAGTTATGTTAAAAAATTGATGTTTTTTGGCGGGAAAGCAAAAAAGATTGCGTCACCGCATTGTATTATTTTCCAAAACTTGTGTCATTTTCAGTGTTAGTGCATAAAATTGGTGGCATTTTATTCGTTAAGTGCTGGATTACAGGCGTGAGTGTGGGAAAATGGTATAATGATGGTGAAACGTTTCTTTTCGTGTTGTTTCCAAAACTTCATAGAAGCTTCAAGTAAAGTTGCCACCACTTTACTAGGAGTATGACTTTGAATAGACTGACTTGACTATGACTTCACTTGATGACTTCGATTGTGACTTGACACGTATTTGCGTGAAATATCGATCACTTGATAAATTATCAATTACTTGACACTGGCTAAATACACAAGTGTGGAGCCAAAACTAAAAAAAAAAAATTGATAACGGTCAGACTATTAAATTTAAAAGCAAATCAAAAATGCAATATCATAATAAAAATGAAACCAGGTCTATTACCAAAAAGCGGCAAAGAAGCGCAAACTGGCTAGTGGAGGACAAGGTTAGTAATTCACATAGATGCATGATGAATATAAATAAATTAATTTTTTTATTGTTTTACTTCTCAGAACTTCTAGCTCAAAACTAATTACAATGCAATATTCCAATTTTTAATACCTGGTTAAATAAAAAGTAATCAATTCTATGTATGTATTTACAAACAAAAAAGTATCTAAGTATTGTATCAGTTATCTGGTTCCCATAGCACAAGATTTGCTAAGTTTGGTGCTAGATGGCGCTGTGTGAGATGTCCACACATATTATATTGTTATTATTATTTTACATCTAGCTGATCATCTCGATTGACCAATGGCATGGAAGTATCATCTTATGATACATGAGTAAAACATATAGAAAGGAAAAAAAAAAACGAAGCCCAACAATCACATGCAAAGATTCTTGACCCTAACTAGGATTCCCTATGTCTAGGGACCTAACTATGAGGAGCATGGTCCCACAACACCCGGACACAGAACAAGTATTTCTGCTTTTTTTGTGCATAAATACTTGTCCTGTCGCAGCAATCGAATCCGCCGCCTCTGGGCTGTAAGCTGACCTGCTCAAAACCACCACACCACAGAGGCTCTCAAGAACGGCAAGGAATAAAGATAAAAAAGAATAAAGAAATAAATAACTTTCGTTATTCAGAGAGTTCCGATTCAGACAATAAATATAACAAAACAAAACTGTTTTCTCTCATTTCCGCTTTCGGGAAATGGTATGGGGGTGGACGATTGGAGGGGCGGCGGTAGGAAAAGGTATGGGATAGACGAATAAAGGGGGTTAGGAAAAGATATGGAGAAGAGGTTTGAGAAAGAAGGATAAGTGTAGAAAAAAGATGAATGGAGTGGGATGATGAAGGGAGCAGAGGGATTGGAAGACGTAAAATTCACTAGCCCGCGAAGCCAGTTGGTACAGACAAACGTATTCCATGATAAAATTATTAGATTCATGAATTTTTTTATGGCTGTGAGAAATATATTTGTAATGATGAATATTAATATAAATGTAAAGTGCGCATAATAAGTTATTAATACTGTAATAATTTACATATTTAAATAATGTTTGAATTGTTTGACGTCATGATATTGAAAATATTATTGAATAGAATGTACAATATATAAAATCTTTCAAGAAATTCTAGTATTTTTAATATAATTTGTATTGATTCAATAATAGTAGTTCAAACCAAGGATGTTATGGAGCTCCGTAACCGTAACCGAAACTACTGGATATCCGAAATAAAAATATATCCATAACCGTAACCATATCCGTTTCACAAGTTATGAATAGTTCATCGTACATTGAATTTAGAATTGAGTAGGTATATAATAATTACTTACCTATATGACTGATTATAATACCAAATGATAACCTAGACCAGATAAAATAAAACCTATAAAAAGAAACAATTTATTGCATACTATTTGTGTTTATATTTTACTAATATAATAATAATAATTTTAATATCGGTAACAGAAGCTGGGGGGCTTATTTATATTATTTCCTTTTTGTATATGAGAAACGTGATTTAAAAAATATACAGATAGATACACCGACAACCCCTTTCATAACAATTGGTTCAGCAGTTTTAATATGAAAGCCACACAAACAAACAGATAATGTTTTACTTTTATATTAGGAGGGATGTTGATTTCAGTTGAATTAAGGTTGTTATTCTGACGGGGGCAAGCTGGCTCAACTGCAAATGCGACCCCGGTACGGCGGAAGACAGCTCACAGGGGGTTTTAGTGGGTTTGAGTCCCACATATCCCCTGCCACCACCCCCATGTTGGCAGGGAAGTGTGAAGGGATTTTCCCCCTTCAAAAAAGTGTGTTATTCTGAGTATTGAGGCAACATGGAACATGAATCAGTAACGCTTTTAGATCTGCACCGGCTTGACCCGTAGGTTCAAATGCCTAATGCTAACAATCTGGTATTCAACAATGAACAATGTTAACTTTTTGTACCACCTGCCACGTAATAGGGCAAAGATCTCATTTTAATTATTAACCAGTAAACAGCTGTTGCCTGTGGCTTCATACGTAGACTAAAGTTTACAACGCTGTGAGGGAAGTATTCTATGCCTTTCTTCATCATCATCATCAAGGGGGCAGGCATCTCGGTCATCTCAGTAGATTATAATGCAGACCAAAGAGAATGTTGCTATGCATTCCTAGTATGATGTGTGCCATAAGAGTAGGCTAAGGCGTATCCAGAGAATGGGCAGCATTCTCCTCTATACATTCAAATCTTATGTGATTACCAAGCCGCCTGGCAAGAGGGGTGATTATGGCAACACCCCCACAAGTGCCCAAAATGGTGTTTTATGGAGAGAGGCTGTGTTCAGCAGTGGAAGTCTTGTGACTATTAATGTGATACATTTTTATTATCACACAACGCTGAAACGGCTGAATGGATCTATGAGTAAAGTTCTGGAAATATAGCAAAAAAAGAAACTTTTGGTTATGAACTAAATGGTAAAATGAGATTGCGAAAGAAAGAGATATCTTTATTGCATAAAACTTAAGCATGAATCTTTTACAAAATAAATTTGGTTCCAACAAGCAATTTACTATGTTACAATAAAGAGTTTGTGTAGTTTAATAACGTTGTACAAAGGCCAATAAAATTATGAACCACTACATATCAAGTGTTACAAATTATACAATCATATTGCATGATTGTAAAATATATGTATTTTACAATCAAAAAATATATGTATTTTACAATCATGCAATAACTGTTCTGCGGACTGTATACAACAACAGTAGGCACCGTTAATTTTTATGTAAGTACTAACTACGAACTATATAATAATTCCTGCGTTAAGTACATATTTGAGTTAGTTTTAAAATAAAACTTTTACTAGAATATGGTACTCACGGTTGAGGCTTCACTATTAATCGTTTTGGGTGATAATTCTCCATTGTTTACCGAAGATATTTGATACACCGTGCAAAACAATTAGAGATAAACGCCGATAAAATATTTAACTTTAGATAATAGCTTGACCTTTGTTTTCTGCGCTCGACAAGCGACCGTTCGCTTCGACGCTCGAAGGCCAAATGTTCTATCTTATTATCAAAATGAAGAATCACAGCACAACAACACATTCCACGGCGACTGAATAGAATTTAACTTAAAGGAATATACGTTTTAAATTTTTTGAGTAGTACTAACTAATAAATTTTGTCGTTTGTTGGTAAACAAACCCCCACAGAACATTATACTATTTGAGTAGACAATTTATAGAATTTTTTTGTACGTTTTGGCTTCATACTTTTGTGTATTTAGCCAGTGTCAAAAGATAATTTATTAAGTTAATGATATTTCACGCAAATATGTATCCAGTCCAGTCATTCCAGTCAGAGTCGATGTCTAGTCATAGTCTAGTCAAAGTCATACTCCTAGTAAAGTGGTGCTTACTAGGTGTGCTTTACTAGGAGTATGACTTGACTAGACTAGATTATGACTTAACTTGATGACTTGGACTGTGACTTGACTTGACACATTATATAATATTAATTCACTTGAGAAATTATCAATTACTTGACACTGGCTACATACGCATAAGTGTGGAGCCAAAAAAAACTTTGGCTTTGTTTTCGAGGTTATAGTTTTACCTGTGTAGGCTTGTGTAGTTCGCGTAAGACCTAGTTCAGAAGAGCGATTTTTTATGCGTACTACGTGAACTAAGTCGGAGTAATAATATTCTGTGAGTAGGTCCCGGTTGCGTAGAATTGCAACTAGTTCGTTCTTTCTCCGAGACCGACTGACATGCGGAAGAAACGTGGCACCGCCGCCGGTAAGGAGCGCGATCTTGACGATGGTGAGCGGGAGAGCGGGAGGAGCGATGACATCATTCTATCAGTGGCGCTGGTTAGTAAGAGCCGCTCAGCTGGCACCATACTATGCTAGTGCTACACACTGTACAGATACATTCTACAAATTTGTACTAAGTTAATGAATGGGTTTTATCCTCCTTTCGTTTTTATTTGTGTCAGGAATGATTGGACCAAATATATTGGAATACAGGCATAAACTACGTCTTGTGATTCACCATTGCTCGATACTGCATGCTACAATGAATAATTCGGATATAATAGCTTCTATAAATTGATAAGTCCCTAACAACTATTTGCATACTGGGCGTCGTCGGATTCAGTTGTTCGCTCGTCAACTTGTTGTTTTGGCCAGTACTAGTTATACTAGGTGGTAGGACTTTACTGCAAAGTCGTCAAAAAATCGTCTAGGTAGGTACCACCGCTTTGCCAGTTATTCTGCCGCCAAGCAATAGTGCGCAAGCACTGCTGTGTTCCGGTTTGTAGGGCACTGTAGCTAGTGAAATTACTGGGCAAATGAGACTTTATGATCTGATCTCCCAGTTTAGTAATCTTATTACGACTGTGATGATGTCTCAGGATGATGTGCGCAGTGCAGTATTACGCGAAACTTTATATTTTGGAGTTCCGAGTGACACTGTTCAGTTATGGGCAGCCGTGTCGCTAAACATCAGGCGAACGACTAGCTCGTCACATCATTCACTAACATAAAAAAAAAACATTTTGTAAATCTAAATCTTATCTGTAAAAAAATAATGTCTAACTAATTTCAAAATCCACATTATCTTAGAAACTATGCAATGCCGCTAATTTAATAAATAAACGTAGTACTACACCTACAGAGTTACTATTACACCGAAGCTATCACAATATAAACAAAAAAAACGAGTGTGCTTTAGACCACACGACTGAAGTAAAACTTCTTTAGTTCCATCTATCGGCCGGTATAATTAAATTTTTGCTTTGTTTAATGTTAATGTCGCCATCCTGACAATTCTAAATTGTCATTTTACCGAACATGCCAACATAATAATACAAAATTTAAGTATTTTTTTTACGTTAATCAACAACTTTCTACTTCCGTTCGCCTCGTTACACATTCATCAGCTTACTTCCAAAGTCAAGCGTGCGTAAAGAAATTTTACTTCAAAAAGAGCCTAGCATAAGTACGGCTCTACAGCTCTTTGGCTATTGGCGAACTAAGTGGGTCGCTCTTTACAAAGAGATCTTTGCAAGCGATCGTTTTTGTCGTTGAGTTGGGAACTAGTGAACTAAAAGAACGACCTATTTCACCGAGGACCGGCGAACTAAAATGAGCGCTCTCAAACGCGAACTAAAATGCGCAAGTCTATTAGTCAGTCACATGGCTGTCACTGTCAGAAGGGCCAGACATTATTTTAGATTAGCTCTTCTCGATTTGCTTATTTAGCCAATGTGAACAGTATGTGCCAAATCGAAATTTCATTTACCAAATGATCATTTTTATGAATGAGATCTTGAGCATCGATTAACAACTGATAGTAGTTAACGAGTTTATGAGTTAATCAAGTATTCAAGTAACGGTCACGTTAAATTCAAGCTGCAAGAAAATCACTTAGTGCACGCTCGACAGTTTTTTTGTTTGTTTTGGTATGGCTCCACACTTTCGTGTATTTAGCCAGTGTCAAGTAATTGATAATTTCTCGAGTTAAGTAATATATATATGTGTCAAGTCAAGTCCCAGTCCAAGTCATCAAGTCATACTGCTAGTAAAACGGTGGCAACTTTACCAGAAGCTTCTATGGAGTTTTGGAAACAACACGAAAAGAAACGTTTCACCATCATTATAGGTACCACTTTTCCATACTCATGCCTGTAGTCCGGTACTTAACGAAAAAAATGCCACCAATTTTATGCACTAAAACTGAAAATAACACCAGTTTTGGAAAATGATACAATGCGGCGACGCGATCTTTTTCGTTTTCCCGCCAAAACTCCCGCTCTACAGTTTTTGAGAGAACAAAAAAAAAACACTTTTTATCTCATCATCTATAAAGTATCAGATTTTTAATCATCCACGTTCACGAAATCTGTCCTCTACCATCCTTAAGTATGAACACTCGAAATAAGGCATAGTTTTGGCAAACAACGGATCATTGTCATCATCATTTGACTGGCCCGATAGCTCAGTTGGTAGTATCCCTGCCTTCTTAACTGTAATTTGTGGGTTCGATTCCCACCCAGGATAAAAATTTGTGTGATGAACATCGATGTTTATTCTGCGTCTGGGTGTTATATTGTATTCTATGTATGTATTTACAAACAAAAAGTATATAAGTATTGTATCAGTTATCTGGTTCCCATAGTACTTACAAGCTTTGCTTAGTTTGGGACTTGATGGAGCTGTGTGAAATGACCACAAGTTTTTTTTATATTTATACAAAGAATAGGTAAGTATACTTACCTACCTACACCAAGAATCAGTTATGGTTTCCCCATTCATCAGTTATTTATTATCATTGTATTTATACATAGAATAGGTAAAGTACCTATCTACATTAATAGGTGATTATTTTTTTGTGTTTAGCTAGGTTTTACTATATTTTGTTTAATTAGACACTGCTTGTGCACTGAAACTGAATGGAACGTGTCATCGTTTTGCGGATTCTGTAACTCGATAGTAAGCTTTGTATTCCGACAGCCACACCCGTGGGCCGGTTCCAGTAACAAGCCGATATTTTCCCAAATCCGTCCCATTATGAATAACTAGTTGCGCCCCGCGGTTTCACCCGCGGATAAACGGTATTTTAATTATTTGCTCATCCCGTGAGAAAATTTCACTTTTCCGGGATAAAATGTGGCCTATATGTTAATGCAGTGTATAAACTATCTTGGTATCAAATTTAATCCCAATCCATTCAGCCGTTTGAGCGTGAAGGAGTAACAAACATACACACAAACACACATACAAACGTTCGACTTTATAATATTAGTGTGATAATTATAAAAATAACGCCCAACGATCACATACATAGATCCTGGATCCTAACTAAGATTCCCTGTGTCTAGGGACCCAGGAACTACCAGGACCGTGGTCCCACAACACCTATTGTGCCCAACTTATTAATATTTTCCTATGACCTACTTTTGAATGCGTAATTACTCTGATTCGGCATTAAAATAATAAACACGTCATAAATATGTTGGTTTTATTACGACTGTTTTCAATTCACGTTCTACAAACATAAAGAAAATCATACGTTTATAAAACTTGACTTAGAAAATATTGGGCTTCGAATATGCCCCAGTGAAGAGAGGTATTTCGGTAACTTTGTCAACAATCATGAACAGGAAAGGTTTGTTGGCAACAAATTGTTCCACCAACATCCTCGACTCCAACACAGCTTCATCCACTGCGCTGGCCACGGTCCCATCTTCACTAACTTCTATATCAGCTTTCTGGATAAAGTTTGAGACGTAAAGGTCATAAGATGCCAGTAGTTCAAACTTAGCTTGACCTGAATCAAACATTTTCTTTAGTCCCATATCAATGAGCAGTTCTTTCAAATTGTTAATATCTGAGGTGATCTTAAATCTTGGAATTTGAACAGCAACTTCAGTCTCTCCGTATTGCTTGAACAGAGTGAAAATGCTTCGTAAACTTATCAGTTGAAGTTTATCTAAAACGGTATTAACAGTAACGCCTGGAGCGGGCAAAAATATGAGCATTGAGTAACGATTCTGGTTCCCATAAGGCAGTTCTAGTACTCGCGCTTGTACCAATCTGACTGGAACCAAATTAAAAGATCCAGATACATACATTAAGTTGACGTCACCAATTTGAGCACCTTTATCGTCGTAGAACGTACTAACTTCTGTGTCAGCGTAGGGAAAATGAAGTTTCCACGCTCCCCTGAAAAACAATGCATCTATCATTACTACGTACGCTCCATCCAAGTCCTGTGGAGTGACGATTTCATCGATCGCTTCGTGTGTAGCCTTGCTAATGAAATCGTTTATGTAAGCAGCAGTGGATGCATGTTCTTCAAACGCCAACACGTTGATGTCACAGATGCCAGTATTACTGACGTCAATTAGGAAATCCTCCTTCACATCCAGTCTTTGGTCTACAAAAATGGCAGCACTTCTTTCTAATATCGTTTCATTGGTCAACGTGGTCAACTCCCGCGCTATATCGAAGAACTTGTCATTGAAGCATTGTTGTGAATGCAGTTTTAGTACACGCACGATTTCTACTAATGTTTCTTGCGTTGCTCCTAATGATAATGCAGATATTAGAGTCCATGGTGACAGTCCGGACGCGATGAAGTGAGCCTCCGTCTCTTGACTGATCCTCGAGGCTAGTTCCGCGGAGAAATCATATACTGCTCGTTTAAAGTAGTTCTGAGCCCTTGAGATGGTGCACTGCCCCGATATCGATGCAACTAAGCAAATGAATATAAATAGTTTTAATCGTGCCATTCTGTGTGTGGCAGCCGGAGAAGACACAGTAACTGATGTTTCAGTAGTATTGAGAGTGTTATCGCTTGACCTGTGATAACATTGACTTATGTATTGTGCTGCCGTTCGGATGCTTTATTGTTTATATTTATATATATAATCACACTAATATTATAAAGGCGAAAGTTTGTATGTGTGTTTGTGTGTATGTTTGTTACTCCTTCACGCTCAAACGGCTGAATGGATTTGGATGAAATGCGGTGCCAAGATGTCCTGTCCTGTCCTGAAGTCCATTTATTGTTTACGATTGGCTTAGCCGGTAACCCCACAGGTCCAGTGGCGTGCCCTTGGAAAGGACTGTGAACCGTGTGGTGGTCTGTATCAGGGGGGCAATTATTTAGCAACTACTTACATAAAAATATTTATCATGATGAGATGATGGCTAGATCAAACCTTAGTTGAGATTGACAGGGGCGTCGATTCTGTGTCGCATTCTCTGTAACTAAAGTAAACTTAAAATATGGCGGTACTCTTCTGATAAAGGGGAAATGAAAAAGCCGGAAATATGTTAATTTCGTTTAGCTTTAGACGACACAGAATCGACAACATTAAGTAGGTTAAGACGATGATAAATGTCTCAAAATAAAGAAATGACTTTTGGCGGGAAAGCGAAAAAGATTGCGTCACCGCATTGTATTATTTTCAAAAACTTGTGTTATTTTCAGTGTTATTGCATAAAATTGGTGGCATTCTATTCGTTAAGTGCTGGATTACAGGCGTGAGTGTGGGAAAATGGTATAATGATGGTGAAACGTTTCTTTTCGTGTTGTTTCCAAAACTCCATAGAAGCTTCAAGTTGCCAGCACTTTACTAGGAGTATAACTTTGACTAGATTATGACTTGACTATGACTTGACTTGATGACTTCGACTGTGACTTGATACATATTTGCGTGAAATATCATTAACTTGATAAATTATCAATTACTTGACACTGGCTAAATACACAAAAGTGTGGATCCAAAACAAACAAAAAAAATAATTAAAGAAATTCATTGAGTAATAAAATAAGCGCTGTCTTTATAAATATGACGGTTCGAGCAGACGTATTTATAAATAGTGCAATAGATTTGTATCCGGTAAGAGTTTGGAACGGTGCCATTCTCGAGGAATCTTCGCTATTTTTTCCGAAGTTCAATGTCATCTTGCAAACGTCTGCAGAATATCTGTGTCACTATGCAGCCACTGCTTGTTTTGATCTCGTCTTGGTACCACAGCTTGCGATCAGTACGACTGTCAAACAGATTTATCAACAACAGTTGAAAACCTGCGGCCAGTCTGGCTATTATAATGGTGCCACAATTGTTAATGAATCTATACATATAAAATTCCAAGTCCTGACTGACTGAATGACTGATTTATATATCAATGCACAGCCTAAACCGCTGGTCCAAGAGACTTGAAATTTGGAGGGTGTGTCCTTTGTAAAGTGTAGATATCCATTAAGAAAGGGTTTTTCGAAATTCCACCCCTAAGAGGGTGAAATGGGTGGTTGAATTATTTTCCTATAGGCCACGCGGGCGAAGCCGCGGGCAGAAGCTATTGCGCCATAATGGTTATTTTTGACGGTTTTGGCAGTCTACTAATGTCATAGGTTTTTCAATAATAATAAGAAAATAACAATAACGCCCAACGAGCACATACATAGATCCCGGACCCTAACTAAGTAGGATTCTCTGTGAGCAACTACGAGGACCATGGTCCCACAACACCCAGACTCAGAACAAGTATTTGCGCTTCGTTTTGTGTGCTCAAATACTTGTCATGTTGCGGAAATCGAACCCGCCGCCTCCGGGTCATGAACCGATCTGCTCAACCACCATACTACAGAAGTCAGAGAATCATTACTTCCATGACGTGACCAAATGCGGAGAAAAAGAAAAAGATCGTGTCATCAAATGCGGTGTGCATAAGCGTATTATTTTCCAAAACTTGTGTTATTTTCAGTGTTAGTGCATAAAATTGGTGGTATTTTATTCGTTAAGTGCTGGATTACAGGCGTGAGTGTGGGAAAGTGGCATAATGATGGTGAAGCGTTTCTTTTCGTGTTGTTTCCAAAACTACATAGAAGCTTCTGGTAAAGTTGCCACCACTTTACTAGGAGACTTGACTAGACTAGACTAGATTATGACTTGACTTGATGACTTGGACTGTGACTTGACTTGACATATACATATATTAATTAACTTGAGAAATTATCAATTACTTGACACTGGCTAAATACAAGAAGTGTGGAGCCAAACCAAAAACCAAAAAAACAATTTGCAATCACTTTTTTAACAATTGTTCCATACTTTTTAATAGTAGACGGCACCCAGACCTTTTAGTACGGAATGTTAATTGTTAGCTACATAAGGAAACGTGTGGTGCTATTTAAAAATGTAAGGCGTTAGTTTAGGCTTATATTTTTATGTTGGTCTTAGGTTTTACTTCACCACTTTAAACAGGATTTGCTGACCTATTTGGAACTTTCAGGACAAAAGTATGCGGATACTTCTTGAGAATAAAATTGCATACCTAAATAAGATCGCCCGTGGAACTCGTCACGTGATGACAAAATTGTGGATCTCTGGTAGTATTATTATTATATTATTATCTGAATAGATCTTCTGGAAGATCGATTCTGATTTACTAAGAAATATAAAAATGTCTAAAAATATAAAATATCTCGGCGCGACCGCGACGCAGTAAAAGCAGTAGGACATGTGACGTAAAATAAGGTAGAAGATGTGTTGTGTCGTGTAAAAGTTGGAATCTCTCTGTAGAACTCTCAATAAAAATATCTGACCCTAAATATACCTACAATATTACTCTTTTTCAAATAATTAAATATAGTTTAGGATTATGTTTATATGTAAATTGAATCTTTAATTTAGTGTTAATTGTTGGAAATATATACAAAATATAAATAATTAAAAAAATATATAATAATCTCATTCTAATCTAAGCAAACCGATAACAATAATAATATAAATAAAAGATGGCGTTTTTTTGTTAATTTTTTACAGAAAAGATGGCGTTCTGTGAAATGTCCACAAATATTTATTAATATTTAATTACTTATCGATTCAGGTATGGTATACGATCTAGTACCGATTTTTAAAATCGATTTAACTGTTATGTCCATTTAACAGGATGCTATCTTCACCCAGATCGAATCGTATTGCTATATGGTATGCAGTTTTGAAGTAAAACTTCTTTACGCACGCTTGACTTGGGGGGAGTAAGTTTGTGAATGTGAGGCGAATGGAAGTTGAAAGATATTGGTTCACCTACATACTTTATACCGTAAAATGACAATTTACAATTGTCAAGATGGCGACATTGACAGTAAAAAAAAAACTTATACCGACCGATAGATGGAGCCAAAAAAGTTACTTCAGTCGTGTGGTCTAAAACACACTTGTTTTTTTTAATGATACGATTTATTTTCTAAATGTCAACTGAAACGTAGCGTACTAACCACAAATCACAACAAAGCCTGGAAACAACCCGCCTGACCAAAGTCTAACATGAATATGGTTAGTGTTTTTGCTACCATTATAATTTAACAGCAAACAGTCATACATTACAAAACGAATAAAAATTCTCGAAACAAACAATCCGTAACACGTTCTACTTTGTAATTATTTGTATTGCCTAGATTCTAGAGCTAGATCCGGTGTTAGGCAAATATTTAGGTAATCAGACATAAATATTTTCTATCTGAATTGGGTTTATCGATGTTTGCTCAATGTTTTAGATTTTATATTGAATGCCCGCACCAAAACTAAACGAAGTTAATTGCAATTGCAGAGAGAAATGCTTTGAAGCAAACTTCAACCTACCCGCTATCTATAAATACAAAATTCAAAGTCCTAACTGAGTTAAATATCAACGCACAGCCTAAACCACTGGTCCTAGAGACTTGAAATTTGGAGAGTGTGTTCTTTGTAAAGTGAAGGTATCACTAAGAAAGGGTTTTTTGAAATTTCATCCCTAAGAGGGTGAAATGGGTGGTTGAATTATCTATGAAAAATGTTGTTCTTCGTTTTCTATAGGCCACGCGGGTGAAGCCGCGGCAAGAAGCTAGTAAGTAATATTTAACTGGCTGACCCGCCCCGGTGGCATAATTACTCTGCTTTCTCCACTATCCCCATCTATTTTCCTGCTCCCTCTATTCGTTACATCTCCTTTCCCTATTTTTTTTTAAATCTACATTTTTTTTGTTAGATAATTTTTTATATTTATGAATTAAGCCTATTATTAACATGAACATATATATAATACAGGAAGGATAATACAGCCAATAACAAAAAGATACATAAACATAAGTATTTTAGTTCTTATTTCTAATTGTGCGTACACCGACGAGCAAACCAGCTTCCGCAAGCAGCACCCGTTCACGAGCTTGACGCATGTTCCAGCCATCGCCCTCCTCGACCATGTTTGAGGGAAGAGGACGACCCGACACACGCCGCCGCCGCAAGAAGAAGCATTTTAGTGAGCATTAGTGCTCCGGGTGTACGCACAATTTACAATTTAATTACCCTTATTACTATTTTATTGTCCCTTCCCTATTAATATCTAGGCTTTTCCCATTTCAAAGTCGGTTAAAAATTACCCAAGGCTCAGCAATTATCTTCTCAATTTACCGCAAAAACAACGCGGTGCTAATGGTTTTAATTTACAGGATCTATTGAATCCAACCTCCATAAATATACTTTATTTATATCACCATAGAGGCTAGTTAGCTTTGAAGGGTATAGCAATTAAAATGCTAGTTAATTTATCTAGGAATTCCAATGAATCTGCAGTAATTGTAAAGTAGCTTGCAATCTGTTCCCATTTAGCTCCATGATCTAATCTAAGAATTGTTTAGTTGGGGACAAGCAAGTTGCCTTAAGGCGAGTAAACAAATATACTTGATTATAATCTATAGAAATACATGTATGTACTATGTATTTGACAGTTTTAATAAGTAACGAGCTTCTGCCCGCAGCTTTGCCCGTGGCGTGGCCTACGGGAAAATAATTCAACCACCCATTTCTCCAGCTTTAGGGTGGAATTTCAAAAAATCCTTCCTAAGCGGATGCCTACGTCATAACATCAACCTGCATGCCAAATTTCAGCCCGATCCGTCCAGTGGTTTGGGCTGTGTCAGTCTATCAGTCAGTCACCTTTAAGTATATATTTTAAAAATAAGTAATTGATGTGCATAATTATAAAAAACTTGCGTTTACTTGGCTAGCATGCTTTACCTTCGATCGCATCAGTCACTTCCCATCAGGTAAGAGCGTGGTCAAATGCTAGACAAGTATGAAGTAAAAAAAAAAAAACTACATTTCTTACTCACATACTCTCTGACGTTATGCTCCAACGGTACACTATTATTGCATTATACAATCAATAGAAAGTTAGACTGCCTATCTTGTCTATGATTGACAGGCTTAGGTCAGTAAGTCTCTAGCATAGACTAAAGTAGCAAAGTTTGCCTTCTTGCCAATAGAATAGAAGACTTCACGGTCGGCTAACTAACCGCGCTTTTTATAATTTTTTCTCTTTCAATCACACTAATATAATAAATCGATAGTTGTACCCAAAATGTTGCCAGCATATTGGGGACGTGACCTACTGGTATTGGTATTGGAGCATTTGGACTGTCTATAGGACATCGCGGCCAATATATAAATAGTCCAAATGTTTTTGTAGTAGGTAGTGTTTAGTATTAGTCATTATATCATTGTAGTATTTAGTTAAAAATTAATGCGATGGTTATTTCTATATATATTTAGTTATTTGTGTTCTTTTTTTGAAGCTGTAATTGTACGGATTTATTGTACGGATTGTACTGTTCTAGTTTTACTCATGTTATACTTTTTATTAGTGCTAGTGTTGCCATTAGTGTCTGGTAGAAGGATTTTTGTATGTTGTAAAAACGCTGACATGATAGAACGAAATTCGACACAGATTTTTAAGACCATTTTTTATTCTTAATTAAATTTAAACATATAACTGGCATATATTTTTGTTATCTCTTTTTATTTACATTTAAATACGATAGTATTAGTTATTTATTTTATTAATGCATTACTATTTCGCGCTAAAAATCTGCCATTTGGTTTTTTTTCCAATACCTATCTTTCTTAGATATCACTTGGATTTTTAAGACGAATATAGACGATACTTTACCTTTTAAAATCCATCAAGCCGTTACGAAGAAATATATACAAAGAAATTTATAAACAGATATTAATCATACATACATATATACAAGATATGAGCGAAAAGATAACTCTTTCTTGGCAGTCGGGTAAAAAAAAGGTACAGCCAGGTGAGCACTAAAATAGTCATAACCATTTTCATAAATATTTTCCATCACCAAGCTCTTTCAGGATTCAAACTTACGACCGACGAATTGCAAGCGGACGTCAATAGCAACTGAGCCATTACAACACCCGATCAGAAGTCTGGTTTTACGAGAATCATTGCAGCTCTAATGAATCGGAAGCATAATGCTTGAGGATAAGATTACGGTTGCACTATAAATAGGTTATAAACTTCCTTTCAATACAATGTTGAGTGATATTTTAGTCTCCAATTCACATTTGTTGGTGGCGTTGCGTTTGACCAGTATCTCACCTGATGGTAAGTGACGATGGGGTCTAGGATGGACACGCTTGCCTAGAATCTATAAGATTGCTGTTGATGATGATGATGGTGATGGGCTATAATTTATGAAGCTGTGCCCATTCCAGCTGACTGCTTCCCATCATTTCTATCCGTGGATGACGAAAAGTCGAACGTGACATAAATTTAGAGTACACTAACTACTTTCTTCTTAATTAAGCTATAGCCAATTACATTCCAATTTAATCCAACGTAAATCCATTTTAAATCCAATTTAACTAGGTGGTAGGACTTTTCTGCAAAGTTCGTCTAGGTAGGTACCACCGCTTTGCCAGTTATTCTGCCGCCAAGCAGTAGTGCGCAAGCACTACCGTGTTCCGGTTCGAAGGGCACTGTAGCTAGTAAAATTACTGGGCAAATGAGACTTTATGACCTGATCTCACAGTGTAGTAATCTTATTGCTAGACTGTGCTGATGTCTCAGGATAATGTGCGCAGTGCAGTGTCACGCGAAACTACACTTGAATTTCAAGTGTCACTGTAACTGATATGGGCAGTCGTGTCGCTTAACATCAGGCGAGCGACTAGCTCGTCATGTCATTTCGTAACATTAAAAAAAATGGTTTTAAGGCACTGTAGCCTGTAAAATTAGTGGGCAATGAGACTTTATGACGTCGAGTAATCTTATCACCAGACTGTGATGTCTTAGGATGATGTGCGCAGTGCAGTGTCACGCGATACTTTATATTGCCGAGTGACACTGCTCTGTTATGGGTGACCGTGTAGATTAACATCAGGCAAACGACTAGCTCGTCAGATCACTCATTAATATAAAAAAAATATTAAACACTGATAACATTTAATTAAAATCCTATTTTGACTGAAGCTAAGTCAAAGTCAAAAGATTTATTGCAAATAGGCTAATTTTAGCACTTTTACAAGTCAAAATTATATAAGGTACTTAAAATTAAGTTATTAAATATATAAAATTACATATATAATTACAAAGCATATAAAATTACAAAGTGCTTATTGTCAAACAATATAGCAAGCCCATTACAATATATGAGTTTGAAAAAAAAAGCAGTTCTCTTTCTCACTACTGGTGCAAGCAATCCGGCACAATGCAGAATTGAAAACTTTGATCCGAAGCTTCGATTACAACTGTAAAGAAGAAGCTACAAGAAACTTTACAGTGATAATGCTACTGATTACTAAATAAGTAAGTTACTATGTAATTAAAGACGAGTGTAGTGAAAATCTAGGTCTACGCGAAGGACTATTAGATACGTAATAAGTAGGTAGTTAAGCAAGCCGCACCCAGTAGAAGACTATAAATAAATTAGTAACGGAAGCTGCGTGTAACATTTTTTGTGCTCATCAAACACAACAGATTCCAATATGTCTATATTTACTTTACAAGTGCTTGGTGAATCATCATAAGAGTTTTTCTATATAAACTTTGTACAATCATCTCAAGAGCTTAAGTGGCAATGATTCGTGAAATGGCGGCAGCTGATATGTACTTACATTTATTATTGTGCCTCTTAGAAACGCTGGACCTTCAAGGTTTTCCGCGATGTGCTGAACACATAGCGCCGTTTCAGGGATTTTAACTTCACCCTTTCATCGCCCCTCGAGACACGTTTCACTCGGATGATCCTATAGCAGCCGTAGTATCGCCAGCGCTAGGATCATCAGACCAGTCTAGCCCTTCTGGCTCAGGTACCGCTTTCGGCACCGGTATAGGATACCAGCGTAACACAATCAGACACCGACCCCGCCGGCGAGGTCGACGTACCCTGGAGGTTAGCTAGAACGGTCGCGACTTTCAATAGGGTCCACTCTTCCAGTGGATGTAGTCTTCTCGATCTTTTTATCTTGGAAACCGCCCAAAACGAGGCATCCCAGGGGTGCCCTTGAGCTAGTTGCCTCCCACTTTAGTCGTCACCTAGCTTAAGGCCCGCCTTAAGCTAGGTGACGCTGTGAAAGTTGGTAGAGACCAACAGCATTAGCCCGGGCTAATAAGTGGTCACCATACATTCATTTGAATGGCATGTAACTGATTTGTATAAATATATTATTGAGTATACCTTTATTTCAACTATTGAAAAATCGTGGACCAACTCAAATTAACTGAATGCTGAGCCAATTAATTTACGACTTGTCCTTCAAAAATTTATGAGAATTTTATTAGTAGACACTATGAAATAATAGGTAGTTAACAATATACAGTACACACAGAATATAAGCTTAAAACTATCGACATTATATACATGATGGGTATGTAGTTATAACCCATACCTATTCGAAATTTATTTTTTGCACTGGAAAACGAACTTCTTTATGTGTCTACCTGTAACTTAAAAAAAGTAAATACACAACTTGAGTAATACCTAACCAAAAGCAGTTGTATTTATTGTAAAATCGTTGGCTTATAAATTAAACCAGTTTTGTCAAATCAACTTAACTGTAGTTGGACTTTACAAACTTTTGTTATCAATGAAATTATTAGATATATTTTTCAGTGTATTTTTGAAGGCCGCGCGCGCCTGCACTTCCGCCCGGTGTCGCTGTAAAAGGTCAGTAGAGACCAACAGCATAAGCCCTTTTAAAAAGTCGGAACATATTATTATTATTATTATATTGACTATTGTATAACAAACTTACGCACTTTTTTTTACAGTGTAAGCAATGCATTAGTGACGCCTCCTCCGGTGTTACAGATGTCCATAGGCTACGGTGACACTTCCCATCAGGTGGGCCGTATGCTTGTTTGCTCCCTTTAACATAAAAAAAACTTGACGCCTGTTTTCGGCACAAAATTCGACACGATTTTCGTCGCTATCAGGGTACGTATTTATTCAAAAGGTGGCGTTCATTTACTGGGCGTTTTTCTTTAACTTATGTACTGTATTTGTATATAGTTTGCCAAACCTAGAGTATTGTAAATAATAAATGTGGTAGACAATTACACTTTTGGATGGTTATTCATTATTTTAAAGTGCTTCTTGTAATAATGATAAGGAACAGTTGTTACTATGAATTGAGACTGTGGTATGTGTAGATGTAAGTATCTAGGTAATATTTTATTTTTATTAGATGATTCTTAAAGTTGTTTACATTTTAGGCATTTATAATACTTATTAACATCCGTAAGTAATTTCAGCTATTATGGTATTATTGATAGCCTCTGTGGTGTGGTGGTTGAACAGGTCGGCTTATAACCCGGAGGCGGCGGGTTCGATTCCTGTATTTGTGAACAGAAAAAAGGGCAAATACTTGTTCTGAGTCTGTCAATTTCACTAGCTATAGTGCCCTAAACCGGAACACAGTAGTGCTTGCACACTTCTTCTTGGCGGCAGAATAACTGGCAAAACGGACCACCGTAGGTACCAACCTACCTAGACGAACTTTGCAGAAAACTCCTACCATCTAGTAACCTTTTTTTTATGTTATTGAATGATGTGACGAGCTAGTCGTTCACCTGATGTTAAGCACCACAGTCGCCCATAACAGAACAGTGTCACTCGGAACCCTAAAACATAGAGTTATAAGCGACACTGCACTGCGCACATCATCCTGAGACATCAGCACAGTCTGGTAATAAGATTACTCGACTGTGAGATCAGATCATAAAGTCTCAATTGCCCAGTAATTTCACTAGCTACAGTGCCCTTAAAACCGGAACAAAGTAGTGCTTGCGAACTACTGCTTGGCGGCACAATAACTGGCAAAGCGGTGGTACCTACCTAGACGAACTTAGCAACAAAGTCTTACCACCTAATACCTGGATTGAAAGTTTTAAAATGCAGCTTACATAGTTACGATACAAATTTTCAAATTAGGAATGAAATCTCCTGTTACATTGCAATCAAAGTTTCGTGATCACTCCACTCGCACTCTATAAGGCAAGTTCAGATTCATTCCTTCATTTCGTTCGTCGATCGATGTCTATGAACCAAGTCTAATAGCCACAGTCACGACTAATCGTTTTTGCACAGCTTTTGTAGTCTGTAATTTTGGTATGAAAATCTTAAGAGTTAGGTTTTTATAATTTCTACGGTTAACGTCCCTGGTACCCGAGTGACGAATCACACTAATATTATAAAGTATGTATGTATGTTTGTTACTCCTTCACGCTCAAACGGCTGAATGGATTTGGATGAAATCCGGTACCAATATAGCTTACACACTGGATTAACCTATAGGCTACATTTTATCCCGGAAAAGTGAAATTTTCCCGTGGGATGAGCGAATATAAAAATAAAATACTTTTTATCCGCGGGTGTAACCGCGGGGCGCTACTAGTAATTTTATAGATATAGATAACAATTAATTATTTATACATATAAAATTCAAAGTCCTGACTGACTGACTGAAAGACTGACTTATCAACGCACAGCCTAAACCGCTGATACTAGAGATTTGAAATTTGGAGAGTGTGTTCTTTGTAAAGTGTAGGTATCCACTAAGAAAGGGGTTTTCGAAATTCCTCCCCTAAGAGGGTGAAATTGTTGAATTATCTATAAAAAAAACTTCGTTTCCCATAGGCCCCGCGGGCGCAGCTGTGGGCAGAAGCTAGTAGTCTTATATAATTGCCATGCTTTACTTGTTCACAATTCATTGTGGCCTTCATTCTCTCCATGTGAGCGAAGCCCGGGTCCCAGCAGTGGGAACGTATTAGGTTGTTGACTTGATGACTAATTTAGATATAACTACAACTATTACACGGCTAAAACTCACGAGAGACAGTCGAATAACTCGACCGGTGTTCGGGCAATATAGATGCCCATCCTCAAGAAGTACCGCACCTCAAGGAGCCGCCACCGCCGCCGCGCGTACTCCTTGTATATCGTGAGTTTTAGCCGTGTAATAGTTGTAGTTATGAGTACTACTCACGTCAGTTTCTATAATAATTTAGATATACCTACTGATCTTATTTCGTGAAGTATATACGTTCATAATTAGAACGGCTAAGGAATGGAATGCCAGCGTCTGTGTTTCCGGCGAAATTTGACCCGGGCGTGTTCAAGAGAAGAGTGAATAGGTATTTACTTGGCTAGCATGCTACACCTTCGATCGCATCGTCACTTCCCATCAGGTGAGAGCGTGGTCAAATGCTAGACTAGTTTCAAGTAAAAAAAAAGTATTTTATCATACTACTAACACATTCATAGGCTGTACTTAATGCCCAATAATTAAAAAAGTATTCCGTTTATATTTTTAAAACACGCGTGTAGCCACATGGCCCCTCAGATAAGCAGGGCATACCATGACTGTTGTTAAACCAGACTGCGCGTATCCGTTCTCCTTAGCTGAAAATATTTTAGTTTAATTGTCATAATTCATCCACATTTGACTAGGTGGTAGGACTTTACTGCAAAGTTCGTCTAGGTAGGTACCACCGCTTTGCCAGTTATTCTGCCGCCAAGCAGTATTGCGCAAACAATGCTGTGTTCCGGTTTGAAGGCCACTGTAGAAAATTACTGGGCAAATGAGACTTTATGATCTGATTTCACAGTCTAGTAATTTTATTACTGGATTGTGCTGATGTCTCAGGATGGCTTGCGTAGTGCAGTGTCACGCGAAACTCTATACTTTACAAGTTCAGTGTGACACTGCAGCTGATATGGGCAGCCGTGTCGCTTAACGTCAGGCGAACGGTTAGCTCATCACGTCATTCCTTAACATAAAAAGGTAACTGTGTATGTTCACCCAAAAAGTACACATAATATATACATATAACATAGCTCATGGAAAGCATTCGATGACGCGAGTTTCATGCTTTTAGTTCACCCAAAAAGTGATCAACGCTCCTTAAGAAAAGAATAACACAAAAAAAATTCACACTTATTTTCTTACACTTCAAAAATTTCATAGCCTTCACAGATCAGAAATCAGAAATTCATGAGCATTACTTACGTAAAAATTAAGTGAAAATTTAATTGCATCTTCAAAAATTAAATTAATAACAAAAGCGTTTTTAAATATATTAATAAAATATTTAATTTAATGTAACTGTATAACTAAAGTTTCCCAGTTGGCGCTCCAATATAAAGTACCGAACTAACCTTGTGAATCAACTTTGTGATTCAAAGTTTGAACTGGAATGGAATCAGTGAAGCGTGAAACCATTTCACGGCTCGTTGGTTCCGTACGAGACAAACGCAGCGGATGGCAGTGATGGGAAGCGACGCGATGACACGCGGGTTTCTAGACCATGAAATATCTAGTGATTTTTGCATGTGCTTCGTTGCTATTAAGGACTAGCCGCGCCCTACTGTTTCACACGCGGATAAACAGGAGCCTATGTGTTAACCTACTATACAAGGTGGAATTTAATTCGTTCTTTTCTTTTAATGTATGTATTCAGTCCATGCTATAGAACACTCTCATATAACTAAATAAAAAAGTACTTATGAAATAAAACTTAAATGTAGGTATTATCAAATTAGTGTGAATTTAAATTCTAAAGAAAAGCCTTACAACATTGAACAAAACAGGTGTTTTATTGCCTACGAAACATTTACAAAGCACTGAGACGGTTCCCGCGCTGTGTGTAGCGTTAAATAGACATTTTGGCTGTCATTCAGTTATTTGAGGAGGCACTAAATACTAAAACAAACGCAGTTTTTTTTAAATTGGACCTTGTACGCAAATACTATGCTATATCATGGTCTGAGTACATATATTTAAGGAAAAAAGCGAATTAAATTACACCGTGTATAAGCTATCTATATACCAAAAAAAAAAAAAATTTGATAAAACGTATCCTATGTCCGTCTCCTGGTTCTAAGCTGCCTCCCCATCAATTGGCTGCCTCAGCCAAATCGGTTCAACCGTTCTTGAGTTATAAATAATGTAACTACTTGTAAACTAAACTAAATAGTTAACTTTTACTAGGTGGTAGGATTTTGTTGCAAAGTTCGTCTAGGTAGGTACCACCACTTTGCCAGTTATTCTGCCGCCAAGCAGTAGTGTGCAAGCACTACTGTGTTCCGGTTTGAAGGGCACTGTAGCTAGTGAAATTACTGGGCAATTGAGACTTTATGATCTGATCTCACAGTTGAGTAATCTTATTACTAGACTGTGCTGATGTCTCAGAATGATGTGCGCAGTGCAGTGTCGCGCGAAACTCTGTGTTTTAGTTCCAAGTGACACTGTTCTGTTATGACCGGCCGTGGCGCTTAACACCAAGCGAACGACTAGCTCGTCACATCATTCACTAATATAAAAAAAACTAACACGACATTCTTTTATAATATAGATTAAAAAAGAGTCCAACCGACTTCAGTCCCACCGCATTTATTTATCATTAAGCGAAATTAGATACACTTTTGTTGTAATAGAAGGAGGTCCATAGGTTTGCTGAATTAATGATATGCCGATTGACTTTGTATAAGATATATTAATTAAAAAGATATTTACAAAAACCAAAATGCGGAAAATAAAATTTTCTCTAATGTGAAGTCTATATCCACAACATTCGTTGCCCCTAGCAACTAGCTGGAAAAGTTCTCTATTAGACTGGTATTGAAACTTTTTCGTGGGCTAGCACGCCACATCACTCCCCTCCAGAGACCGTCCTACGGGCGATAATATTCTGGAAAACGCACTGTTCGTCCTGATCGAGTGGTGGTCACTGGAGCGTCTCGGGTCTCGGGTGCTGCCACGGCGGGAGAATGGTCCAACTCACGAAGTATGTAGGCAGGTTTAATGCGGTCGACTGATACAGTGACTTCTTTGCCTTTTATGCGGAGCTTGAAAACTTTATCCCCTCGTTCTATCACCTCATGCGGGCCTGTGTAAGCTGCTTGAAAAGATGGGTGCGAGGTGTCATCTCTTAGAAAGACGTGGGATGCTGTTGCTAAATCTTTGAAAATGAATATGGAGCGGTTATTCCCATGGTGAGAAGTTGGTAATGGCAACAAATTTTTGGCGAATGTGCGCAGTCTTTCAGTGTATACTGTCAAGTCCTCTGTGCCATCAGCCGATTGACAAAAAATGTCACCTGGGAGTCGTAGTGTCTCTCCATATACGAGTTCAGCTGGAGTCGCTTGTAAGTCTTCCTTAAATGCCGCCCGGATTCCCAGTAGTACAAGTGGAAGTGTTTCAAGCCAGCTGCTGGTCGCATGACATGTAATGGCGGCTTTAAGCTGTCTGTGGAATCTTTCGACGAGTCCATTGCATGCTGGATGGTAGGCTGTAGTTCGTCTGCGTTGAAATCCGATGATGTGGGACAGATGCTTAAAAAGTTCTGATTCAAACTGTCGACCACGATCAGTGACGATATCTTCAGGGCAGCCGAATCTGGATATCCATCCGTGAACTAAAGCTTTTGCCACTGTTTCAGCTGTTATCTCCTGTAATGGTATAGCCTCGGGCCATCGTGTGAAGCGATCTACACATGTGAGACAGTAACGATACCCCTGTGAAAGAGGTAAAGGTCCGATCAAATCTATGTGGATTTTCATGAATCTGGCTCGAGGTAAGTTGAATGATGCTAATGGAGATGAGACATGACGTGTTATTTTTGATCGTTGGCATGCTAGGCAGGAACGAGTCCACTCTCTACAATCTTTTCGCATACTAGGCCATACATAGCGTTCCGATATCAGTTTCGTCGTCGCATTTATGCCAGGGTGGCTAAAAGAATGCAAGTTTTCGAACACTTGCCGTCGCATGTCTTTGGTCACATAAGGTCTGGCCACATTGCTGCTCTTGTCACAATAGATTTCTGTGTGAGATCCAGGCAGTTTGATTTTTGTCAAGCGCAGAGAAGTATCGCTATCCAAAAGTTGTTCTAGTTCAGGATCTGTGCTTTGTGCTTGAGCAAGCTTGGATAGATCGATGGGCTGAGTAATCTCTTCGATGCGTGATAAACTGTCAGCCACAACGTTATCCTTTCCTGAAATATGCCTGATATCTGTGGAAAACTGTGAAATAAAATCCAGATGTCTGAACTGTCTTGGTGAGCACTTTTCTTTTCGTGAATGAAATGCGAAAGTTATGGGCTTATGGTCAGTGTAAATAATAAAGGCTCTCGCCTCCACCATGTGACGAAAGTATTTTATTGCTTCGTAGATGGCGAGAAGTTCCCTGTCATAAGGCGAGTATTTCTGTTGACATGGCGAAAGTTTTCGAGAGAAAAATGCTAAAGGTTCCCACAGGCCGTCTTTATGCTGTTGTAAAGCTGCGCCCATTGCTGTGTCTGAAGCATCAGTGACTATAGCGAGCTTCGCTTGGCAGTCTGGATGAGCAAGTAGTGCTGCTTGGCAGAGACTTTCCTTGCAGGCGATGAATGCTTTAGTAGCTTCTTCTGATAAATGCACGGGATGTGAACCTTTAACTGATCCTGTGAGCAGTGCATTCAGAGGCGCTTGATGCCGCGCTGCATCAGGAATAAACCTTCTGTAAAAGTTCACCATTCCTAGGAATCTTCGCAGTTCTCTGACGGTTTTCGGTGGTGGGTAATTCGCAACCGCTTCTACCTTCGATGGTAATGGTTTAGTCCCAGCTGCTGAGATGCTGTGTCCTAAAAACGTTACCTCTGATACACCGAATATGCACTTGTTCGTGTTGATTACCATGCCGTATTCCTTGAGTCTGTTGAAGAGCAGATGAAGGTGCTTCTTGTGTGATTCTTCATCAGGTGAGAAGATCAAAAAATCGTCCAGAAACGGGAAGCAGAACTCCTCAAGGCCCCTAAGCATCTCGTCCACAAATCGTTGAAACGTTTGACTGGCATTACGTAGTCCGAACGTCATGAACGGAAATTCGTATAAACCAAACGGCGTCGTGATTGCGGTCTTTGGAATATCCTCAGGGCAGACAGGAATTTGATTATAAGCTTTTACGAGATCGATAACCGAGTATACTTGACAGCCGGAGAGACAATGTGCAAAGTCATGTATGTGCCGAATGGGATAGCTGTCTGGTACGGTTCTAGCGTTGAGCATTCTGTAGTCACCGCATGGACGCCAGCCGTTATCTTTTTTAGGCGCAAGATGAAGTGGTGATGACCATGGTGACTTTGAAGGTCTGGCTGTTCCGTTCCTCAACATATCTGCAAATTCGTCTTTTGCGATTTTTAATTTATCCGGTGCTAGTCTTCGTGGTGTGCTGCTTATTGGCGGCCCTGCAGTAGTTTGTATATGATGCATGGTATTATGCTTCGGAACACGGTGGACACCGGAAGGTCTAGTAATCTCAGGGTATTCGCTTAGTATGTTATGATATACGGAATTTCCAGAAATAACTTTTACCGATGAAATGTTCCCAGTTGACTGTGCAGGTGAAGCTGGGGACGTAAGGCTTGTGGTGTTGTCGATTAAACGTTGATTTCGACAATCCACGATGAGGTTGTAAAATGATAAAAAATCTACACCTATTATGGCCTTTGTAACGTCCGCTACGATGAATCGCCAAGTAAAGTCGCGGCGCAAGCCTAGGTTCAGCACTAAATGAGCGTAGCCGTAAGTAGAAATGGGTGTACCGTTTGCCGCACACAGCTCATAATTTGTTTTCTCACGACGTTCCTTGAGTGCCGATCGGGGGAAGACACATACGTCACTGCCAGTATCGATGAGAAACTGCATCTTCGTAGCGCCGTCCGTGACAAATAGGCGACCGGAAGTTTGGCAATCGGTCGTCGCCATTACCGACTGCTGTTCGCGTTTCCCGCATGGTAGTCGCATGGTTTTACGCACTTACTTGCTTCATTGCCGAACTTACTATGATACCAGCACACAGGAAATTTTCTATAGTTCGACTGTGATCGTGTGGAGCTAGAACGACCGCGCGTTTTCTTGTTTGAACGATTCGGTGCACGTGAATGCCGGTTCACCTGCGCAATTAGAGCTTGCACTTGTTTGGTAAGTTCAGCAATCTGTTGGTTCATGGCGTCTAAAGAGCTTCCTGGTATGGCACTTGATGTTGATGCTACGTGCGCTGTAGGCGAAACAACGTCATGGATGCGGTCAGCGAGATCTGCGAGCGCTTCCAGTGAAGACGTCATCTGCGAAGCGATTATCGTTTGCGTGCTACTTGGTAAGCGACTGGTCCAGATAGTACGTAGAAAATCTTCGGGAACTCCAGGTCCAGCCAAATGTTGCAAATGTCTTAGAAACTGAGATGGCTTACGGTCTCCAAGTTCTGCGTGCATAAGTAATTGCTTGACCTTCTTTTCTCGTGACGCGGACAGTCGTTTGATAAGTTCCGACTTCAATTTTTCATACCTGTTGGTGTCGGGCGGGTTGATGATTATATCTTCCACCTCAGAAGCATACTGCGGGTCTAGTTGGCCGATAACGTAGAAAAACTTCGTATTGTCCGTAGTAATGTTCGATATCGCGAATTGGCCCTCGATCTGCGCGAACCAAATGGCCGGCTTTTCAGGCCAAAACGGCGGAATGCGCACGCCCACACGACAAATATCTTCGTTCTTATCGGTTGAGAGCGACATCTTTATGTGAATCAGTATCAGAATTATCGCAATCAGCAACAAAATCAAAATCACACACATTTACTGCAAACGCGGACTTTCGGTTCAAAACAGGTCACCAGTTAAGCTAAGTTAGATACACTTTTGTTGTAATAGAAGGAGGTCCATAGGTTTGCTGAATTAATGATATGCCGATTGACTTTGTATAAGATATATTAATTAAAAAGATATTTACAAAAACCAAAATGCGGAAAATAAAATTTTCTCTAATGTGAAGTCTATATCCACAACATTCGTTGCCCCTAGCAACTAGCTGGAAAAGTTCTCTATTAGACTGGTATTGAAACTTTTTCGTGGGCTAGCACGCCACAATCACAAAAATGAGATCATCATCAATGTTGTTGAAATAAAAATACACATTATTAGGGATAACTCAAAAACTACCCATCAGATCTTAATCCAATTGAAATGGAACCAAACGGGAAACACCAGCTTTCAAATAAAAAAAAGAATCGCCGTGTAGCGCGCTGAAGAATTCTCCGACTACTCTGACTCCACTACGGAGGAGAAAGAGCGCGAAACGCCTCTTCCTTTCCCAAGTCCTTCATAAATTTACCTTTTTTTTTTATACCCCCAGCCACCACCCCCGTGGTATGTGGGACTCGAACCCACTAAAACCCCCCCGTGAGCCCTCGTCCGCCGTACCGGGGCGAGAAGGGGCCGCGACTGCAGTCCAGCCAACTCGCCCCCGGCGGTTCATAAATTTACCTGTCTTAAGCCCAACCATTTTTATTTTTTTTTGAGGGAGGGAAATGCCCTCGCACTTCCCTGCCACCACGGGGGTGGTGGCAGGGGGTATGTGGGACTCGAACCCACTAAAACCCCTCCGTGATCCGACCACCGCCGGGATGGGGCGAGATGGAGACACACTGCATTAACCATCTCGCCCCGACGGTAGGCCCTTCCGGGCCTCTGCGCCAGTGGGTGGGCAACCTTCCACCTCAGTTGCCCACCAGACGTGTGGGGCCATGTAAGTGCAGCGGAGAGTCCCCCGACTCTCCGCCACTGGGCCCACTACGGGGGATGGAGAAAGCGCTCAATGAAGCGCCTCCTCCGTCTCCCCACCCGTCTGCGTTGGAGGGGGTCAGAGTTGGTATTATCCTCCCTGACCCGCTCCGCAGCCTCCTTCTGCGTCATCACCCTCTCGCAGAAGGAGACCGTGGCCTGCCACGCACTCTCGCTGCCGAGCGTGGTGAAAGCCATGGTCCCGGCCAACGACCGCTGAAAGTGTGCGCCGTTCGGAGTCCCAAGCAGCACACACCTCCAGAGGCGCCGGGTCCTCTGGTGCCCCACATTCGTGGCAGGCCGGGGTCGCCTCCCGTCTCGCGATTTGATGCAGGTACTTTCCGAAACATCCATATCCAGAAAGCACCTGCACCAAACGAAACGTCAGCGACCCAAAGGGCCGCCGCACCCACTCCCGGAGGACCGGGCGGATGGCCTCCACCGTCCTCTGTCCAGGGACCGGTGGAGCCAGGTCCTCCGTTCACAGGGCGGCCCGCGCCTGCTTTCGCAGGCGCTTGTCTTAAGCCCAACCAGCGCAGCCTTCTCTAATACAGTTTTTATTATATAAATATTACCACAGAACACTAGTACATGTTGGTCGTATTAAAGGTTCTCCAACAACGGAACCCCATTATAATACAAACGATATTTTACGAGTATATATTCGAATTCGTATATTTTTGGTAACCTAATCTACGAACTCAAGGAGAATGATGTCTTATCGGTATAATGTTATGGTTAACGCTGACTTGAACATAGGTTTTATTATTGAATTTTAATTCCTGAAGTTTAGTTTGTGAATATATTTATATTTTTTTGAAGTTTAAGCAAAGTGGCATCCTGTGCCAAAAGTCGATATGACCGAAATTGGTTAACCTTTAGATACCTCTCTTGCTGCTGGTACTTGGAGGCTCAGTATTAGTAGTCCGATATTATTTTCCGTTTAAGGTGTAGAAAAGCATTTTTTTTTCATCACGATTGCACTATTTCTGAAGGAAACCTTATGTGGCAAATAGGTTAAAGTAGGTTTGATATAACCTTACAGAATTTAGCCATTGTTTTAAATAAGTTCGTATTAAAGTTGCGTTGCCTTTTTGTTCTTACTTCTAACCAAATGGATCTCATTGTTTATTCTGTAAATAGGTAAACTAACTTCTCAGACTATATTTGGATGAAAATGTATAATTAAAGTTACTGATTTTGGACATAACTTTAATAAGTAATGTTGCCGGCGTATATTATTTTTATTATTAAGTCTTTTTATGTGAATTGACTTCCATTTACATACACTAGTTATAGCCATACTGAAAAAGGCAAATCACAATATGGGGCGTGGATGCTGTTTATAGAAATAATAATAAATAATAAAAGTGGACATTTCACACAGAGCCATCTAGCCTTTAACTAAGCAAAGCTTGCACTATGGGTACCAGATAACTGATACAATACTTAGATACATTTTGTTTGTAAATGCATACATAGAATACAATATAACACCCAGACACAGAACAAACACCTATGTTCATCACACAAATGTTTCTCCTGGGTGAGAATCGAACCCACAAGCCAACACCCCACAATTCAGAAAGCAGGGGTACTACTAACTGAGCTATAGGCCAGTCAAATATACGTTGTTTCAATATTTAGCTCTTAATTTTTAAGAGGGGCTGCTGGAAGCAAGTTTCAAGCAGCTGGTCAAAGTGGCGCTTTTTGCATGAGCCCTATGTTCAGTGGACGTCTTTATGGCTGTATGATGATCATCGTAAGAAAGACCCAAGGCGTAAAAAAAACATTTGCATACGGGTCGGAGGTCTAATGCTAACATAATCAGTAATGGAGGTGCACGAAATCAAGATTACTGAGTACTGCCATGTCCAGTGAAGGAAGATATAGTATTAGACGAATTACGGCTTGTCAGATCGTTGTCATGTCACAAACGCTGGGGTTCAAACTATCATGGAGCTGTCCATGATGGTTTGAACCCCGGACAAAAACATGGGAAAATATTTTTTATCACGATTTACTGTGGTCCCGCGTATGACGCTGTGGATAACAGCTAGTAAGTAGCAACGCAAGTATGTTGTATGTGTTATAAATTTCGCAATATATTATGTTATGTTACACTAGCTTTTGCCAGCGGCTTCACCCGCGTGGCCTATAGGAAAATAATTTAACCACCCATTTCAGCCTCTTAGGGGTGGAATTTCGAAAAACCCTTTCTTAGTGGATACCTACAGTTTACAAAGAACACACCCTCCAAACAAGTCTCTAGGAGCAGTGGTTTAGGCTGTGCGTTGATATATAAGTCATTCATTCAGTCAGTCAGGACTTTGAATTTTATATGTGTTTATGCCGTTATAGTTCACATCAAATGTGTATAGTATCGCCATCTAGCGCTGTTGCAATCAACCATTAAGTCGGTCCATGAGTTGACCAACTACGGCCGCATGTGGCGCTAGCTACGCGCCAATGGCAGTCATTAAACGCCAACCGCCGCCGCCGCAAATATTCCTGCATTAAAAGTCGCATTTTACCATACTTTTTTCCCTGTCGCCCCTTTGCCCTGGCTCGGTACGCTGCCACCAGAGTGCATAGGTAAACATACACTCGCGTGTATTTCATATTGGGAAAGGGTTTTATTCCCACGCGTGGGACTGACTGCGTTGACGCCATTTTCACCACCTGCTGCACCACTGGACCCTGCTGTGCTTGGAAGACGAGTTAGCTGGCTTATCGGTGAGTGCATATATGCCTTGGGGCTTTACTATATTTCATTTGGTGTGAACACGGTCTTCTCATTTTTTCTCTTGCCATATGCATTCCGCCCAACCATAAAATTGGTCCGTTCCGAACCGGATAAAACCAGCTCATCTACCCATCGCTATCGTAGGAACAACATAATTTCTATTGAAAAAATTATAATTGTACACTTAACTTGCAGTTGTACATACATGCAACAATTAATTAAATATAATCTATTACTTAATTCTTCATATATTTGCGCATAAAACTGGACTTATTACGAATTCGGTTCATTAATTTCGCTGTTGGTAAACTCACGCGCCTACCCACATACCGCATTTCGCATCTTTTATTACGCCTTTTGTTGCAATTTAATTATTTCTAGTATAACTCTTGTTCAATAATAACCTGCAGGCTTTGTATCTTTACCTACGCCTTTTAATTACCTAGTGTCTAATTATTTCTTTTCGGATAACATCGTTTTCTGACCGCTATACAATGGCGTCAGTAGACGCTAAAATAAAAATCATTGTCGCTAAAAAAGAGGCTATATTCGCGCTGATCAATAGTCTGTACAATACGGCGAAGAAACTCCCGTCAGATGTTGAAAGTAGAAGTAAGCAAGAATATTTGGCTTCTTCCTCAAATATAGACAAGTTGTACGTTAATTTTAACGATTTATGTGATGAGCATAACGAGTTACAATTACAAAAAGACCCTGAGCATAAACTTAACTTAAATAACTGGACCGCATTTGAAACAATGTTCGCATTTGTTCAGCATACTCGCAATACCATAGCAGATTCTCATGGTAGTAGGAGCTCAGCAGATAAATCTAGCCCTTCTACTAACATCTGCCGTCTGCCAGCACTTGACCTGGTAGGCTTCGCAGGTCTTCCAGAAACCTGGCCACTCTTTTATCATTGTTTCAAAACAAATGTGCATGATAACAAGCAGTTAACCGATGCTCAACGAGTTCAATACCTAGTGGGCAAATTGAGCGGAAGTGCTTTAAATATATTTGCAGGCATAATTCCTAATGAAGCGAACTATAAAACAATCTGGGATTCGCTAGTCGCTAAATACCAAGATAAGAGGTTGCTTGGGTCCATGTACCTTAATAATATACTCGACATAATGCCTAGTTCCGATTCACCCACTCAGTTGAATAACTTCATCGAAAGAATTCACTCTTCGATGTCCGCCTTGAAACAGTTAAACATTGACAACTTAACCGATTTCATTTTAACGCATCTTGCACTTAAAAAATTAGACTCGCATTTAGTGCAATGTTTCGAGTTATCTGTCCGCGATAAAGATATTCCCACTAGTAGTGATTTAGTAAATTTTGTGCGACACCGCATAAAGGTAATTGAAAGAACCGACTCAGTTCGACAGAACGCATCGCTTTACAATAACAACAACAACGCTCAGGGGTCTCATTCTCAGTCTCGGTCACGTACTGCTGCTCCGAAAATGTCGCATACTTTTGCTGTTACAGAAAATAACAATAATAACAAACCCACTTGCATTTTCTGTAGAACCACGCATCACGTGCATTTATACGAATGCATAGAATTTAAAAACTTGTCCGTAAATGATCGCTTTAAGTACATTAAGGATAATCAGCTGTGTATTAATTGTTTTAGTGCAAGACACAACACGCTTAACTGTGGTTCTAGCAACACATGTAAACAGTGTCATAGAAAACATCATACGCTATTGCATTTTAATAATCGTTCGCAAGTTTTTCAACACGATTACGAAGAGTCCCAGAATAGGGACCCACCGCCGCATTCCGCTGCTGCGATAACAGCCACAGCTGACTCGTGCGACCGCTCGCTACCTGCGCCTGCGCATTCTGTGTGTATGCATTCACACACAGTTATTCCAGACGCCACAACAACGCGCGTTTTTAACGTCGCGTTAAATAAACACTCACAATCGGCAACGTTTTGTTCTAATAATAAACTTGAACCGCATAATACGCCATTGGATAAAACGATTATATTACCTACCGCTCAAGTATTCGTTCCTCATAATAATGGACACCACAGTACTATCAGATGCTTAATTGATAGCGCATCTCAGAGTAATTTAATTACGCTCGCGTCATGTAATAAATTAAATTTAAACATTCAACCGTTAGTCAACTCGTCTCTAAAGACTGTAGGGTTGACATCCACCGCTATTAAGGGCCACGTAACGATGACGATACAGTCACGTGTTTCTGACGCTCACTATACTCTAACATTTTTAGTAGTTGATCACATCACTGATCAGTTGCCTACGCGCGTCATCGACACCAGTGTGATGGATTATTTCCAACACTTACCGCTTGCTGACGAATGTTGGAACAGACCCGGGGATATCGACGCGATTCTCGGGGCTCAGTTGTTCCCGTTCATAATACTCGGAGGTAAAGTGATGTCGCCGCTTCCGCCAGCTCGCTCAGCTGACTTTTCGCACATCGCTCACCCCGCGCCTCACGCTCTCGAGACAACGCTTGGCTATATTGTCATGGGGGAAATGCATTCCGTTAACCCTGAAGGTGCAGTCTGGTCCTTCGGCCCCTTATTATACGAACTAAATAAAAACTTACGGGAACTCGAGTACGTGTCGAACTGCAGCAAGCAGCCATACGAACCGTTGGTCATGCATAGTCCGTGCATAAGATGCCCCGTACCCCTGCCACTCTTAAGCGATAATGACCGTTTGGTGATCTCCCCTCACACACAGCGCGGACTTCCTGCACCACGTGCAGCCTACAACATACCACACTCTGCCGCTTTATATAAACGCTCCTCCTACAATGATAACGAACCTAGTTCTGACTCGCGTCCAACCTGGATTTGCTGTCCGCCCGCTGTCTGCCCAAATAGGCCATTCAAACTATCCCGCGCTGAAGAAACTATTCCTGAAATAAAATCTTGCGATATACTTACCGCTGCCTTGGGAATAGACACTCCGCCTCTTCGTAAACTCGCTCTCCACGTCTCGTCCTGACTACTACGCATTACAATTTACACGCTCCTCTCCCCTAACATATTATTTCACTCGCATTTAATATCTGTCTTTTTCAAAACGCCGCATCTCTGCTCGAATTTTAATTTGAGACCGCATACGCCAAACCAATTAGGTTTAAAACTGCATGCTCATCGTCCGCCTTTGATAATAGTCATTGAGCCCACTTGCACAATTCTGATGCACCAAATCTTGGTCATACACTGGTGCTCATGCGCATTACATGACACACTCTCGCGCTTTGATTGTCAACGGGTATTATTGAACAAGTACATCTCAGGCAACATGTATCATGCGTACCGCATCCGTGCTAACTGCGCGCTACAACGTCTGCATCTGCAACTGGAACATCTGGCGTCCTATTGCAGTTGAAACGTTGTTCTTTTTTAATTATAACTTTTATTCCGCATTAGTTGTAAGTACAGTTATATTCGCATTTATATTTTATTTCCCTCGCGTTATTCGTTATAACCCGCACCATTAATTTGCACTTAAATTCAAACCTTCCCGCATTTATACTAACTTTCTAAATTGAATTTCGTTGCGACATTCAATACATATCCGCATTGTTGCATATTTTCTTTGAAAATCCTAAGGATTTCCAAGCCGGGGAGAATGTTTATGCCGTTATAGTTCACATCAAATGTGTATAGTATCGCCATCTAGCGCTGTTGCAATCAACCATTAAGTCGGTCCATGAGTTGACCAACTACGGCCGCATGTGGCGCTAGCTACGCGCCAATGGCAGTCATTAAACGCCAACCGCCGCCGCCGCAAATATTCCTGCATTAAAAGTCGCATTTTACCATACTTTTTTCCCTGTCGCCCCTTTGCCCTGGCTCGGTACGCTGCCACCAGAGTGCATAGGTAAACATACACTCGCGTGTATTTCATATTGGGAAAGGGTTTTATTCCCACGCGTGGGACTGACTGCGTTGACGCCATTTTCACCACCTGCTGCACCACTGGACCCTGCTGTGCTTGGAAGACGAGTTAGCTGGCTTATCGGTGAGTGCATATATGCCTTGGGGCTTTACTATATTTCATTTGGTGTGAACACGGTCTTCTCATTTTTTCTCTTGCCATATGCATTCCGCCCAACCAATATGTATAGACTATTCATAGGTTTCTCAAATTTCTGATTCTCAAATAATATTCTCGGATTTTCCAAAATCATGACCATTTGGATCGGAAACGTTATTAGGTTTTCTATTTTATAACTTTTGACCTTTTTGTTTTATCTATTTAATAAACCCATTTTATCAGCAATAGCACGTTCACGCGTTATCGATGCTGAATAACTTGAAATAAATAAATTTGAGTCAGTCCATCACTATATTTCGGAGACTGTTGACGATTTTCGATAGATCGCCGCGAGCGAAAACAAAAATGATTCTAAAGCTACTTATTCTTTCAACCTTGTACTACACCGCCCGTGGAAATCATTTACATCAACATAATAAATTTTGTAGCGAAAGATTAGCTGCCCTGTTACTCAAACGACCAGCGTACGAGTTTGCTATGAATATTTTGGATAGAGTTGCTCTAAGCGAGGAGGCGCATTTCGTCTTCTCGCCGCTGTCTACATGGTTGCAGCTATCAGCGTTAGCAGAAGGTGCTACAGGAGAAACTTTCAAAGAGATTTGGAAAATCACCAAACATCACCAGCGAAGATGCATCAAATTGAAGCTAAACCGGCTGCTCCACCACCACATATCAGAGTTGAGCGAAGAATATAAACGAAAGAGTCTTATCGTTATAGACAAGTATGTAAGAGTGAAACCGCAGTATATAAAAGATGTGCAACGGTTTTATGGTGTTAAGGTTTTTCGTAAAAACTTCAATTATCCAGAGACTGCTGCCAAGGAACTGAACAGTTACATTGAAAAAGGCATGAATGGTACTATAGTGAATTCGTTTTACGTGGATGACTTTAATTATGAGACAGTATCGTTGCTGTTAAGTGACAACGTGCTCTTCAGAAGTGCTTGGAAATTCCCTTTTAGTACTGCTTTTACAAGTGTTGAAAAATTTCAATCAAACGATGGCGGTCACTTGGGCAATGTAAACATGATGAGTGTCACAGGATACTTTAACACGACAGAAATGAGATCCATCAACACTAAAGTGCTTGAAATTCCATGCCTAGGTGACTACTCAATGCTCATAATGATGCCTATAAAAAACATTACTTGGATGAGAGATACGTTTTACTACTTAAACGGGACAACATTATCACCTATCTTCAACAGATTTAAGTCTGATGGCGTGAAATTAGTGAACATCAAATTGCCTAGATTTAGGATTAATTCAAATGTAGATAACTTGCCCGAGTTGCTACAAGATATGGGCTTGAAGAAAGTGTTTAACCCAAATAGTTCACAACTCTCTCGTGTAGGTAATGAAGACTTGTATGCGTCTCTAGTTGCCCAAGTAGCTGATATAGAGGTGGTAGAGCAGGGGGTAAAAGCAAGAGCATCTCCTGCCGCAATGATGATGAATTCAAGCGATCAAATAGATTTCATTGCGAATAGACCATTTGCATATATGGTAGTAGACAAAACAACTCAATTCATTTTATTCGCTGGTATGTATTCTATACCGTCAGTCTATTAAAATTATCTCATAAATCTGGTGAAATGAAAAATGTTTGGTAATATTTACTGACTCTACAGTCAAACAGTGATCACGTAATAAAAATATTATACAGAAACAGTAAACCAACATTACTAACTCGTCAATTATAGACAGCATTGCATTTGGTCGTTCAAAGAATTCGAAAATGGCGGTTGTGAATTTTGAATTATTTTCCATAACCCGCGTATTTTTTGAATTTTAACGTGTGTTAGGTAGGATTATTATCAGTTAAGTGTTCGTGAACGTGCACGGGTGTTGGCAAATGGTTCCAAGTTTTAAAACCATGCCTTTTCGTTTTCTCTTCAAGGCTTCCTAGAGCCTTCAGTAAAATATCCGCCATTTTGCTGTGGCCAAAATGCCAAATAGATATGAGTTCGATTCCCACCCAAGACAAATATTTGTGTGATAAGCATTAGTGTTAGTTCTGTGTCTGGGTGTTATATTGCATTCTATGTATATGTATATACAAACAAAAAGTATCTAAGTATTGTATCAGTTATCTGGTTCCTATAGTACAAGCTTTGCTTAGTTTGGGGCTAGATGGCGCTGTGTGAAATGTCCACCAATATTTATTTTATATTTTATTTTATAATTACGTTGGGCACTTGGGCAGTTACGTTGGGCAGTAGCATTCTCCTCGATCTGCATTATAATCTCTAATAGGAGAGGCCTAGGTTCAATTTAGTATTATAGCATTTGTACCTCTACCCTACATAGGTCGATTCTGATAATTTTAAAGCAACGACTATAAAAAAAGTCTTTTTTGTATTGTATAGGTACGATAAACAAGTTCGCTCCTTCATCCAAACGAATATTCTATGGCGAGAACACATTGTACAGAAGATCTCAATATAACATAATTAGGGTTCATGAACATTAATTATGTTATTTTACAGATGATCTTAACATAACATAATTAGTGTTCATTGACATTTATTATGTTTTTTTATTTTACAGAAGATCCTAACATAACATAATTAGTGTTCATTGACATTTATTATGTTTTTTTTATTTTACAGAAGATTGCATTACATTGGCTAAATGAATTTGACTATGAAGGCGTAGAAAGAATGTTGGCGAGCTTTTATTTTTAAATGGAGTACACAATACATTAAAATATATATATATATAATAAAAAAGAAAAATATCTATTTTTAATTAAGCCACCTATAATTCATTATTCTCATAACTATATTCTATTCGTTCACAATAATATACAAACACACACATTTAAACATATTTATACACACACACACACACACACACACAAACACATGTTGAGACCGATGTGTGTGTAAATTCACTGTTATTTTTGTTTATTTTTTGTAACTTCTACACTAGTTCTTCTACACTAAGTTTTTTTTTCTCTAGATTTCACTGTATGTTTTTTTTTGTGTGACATAATAATGTTTTAAAATATTGGGAGAAGCCACTGATTCCTGAAATACAGTTTAAAAACTAGTTCGGGAATCTATGGATTCATTTAATATTAGGTCTTTACCTATGAAATTGCCGTTTTGTTTGAAAAAAGTTAGTATTTTTTTTTTCGAACTTATTTATTTCTTTTATTCAAAGTAATCACCCCTGCAATCAATGCATCTTTGCCAACGCTGTGGCAGTTTATGGATGCCCTTCTTGAAAAAATCAGCAGAACGGGAGACAACAAACTCTTCAAAGGCGTTTTGTACTGCCTCTCGGGAATTGAATTTTTTTCCCGCTAAAAAATTGTCCAAATTTTGGAAAAAGTAATAGTCGGTAGGCGCAAGATCTGGTGAGTATGGCGGATGAGGGAGAGCTTCCAAACCCAACTCATGCAGCTTAGAGACGGTCTGTTGTGCAGTATGGGGTCGCGCGTTGTCGTGAAGTAGCAGTGGAGACGACCGATTGACCAAAGCTGGTTGCAGACGTGCGAGTTTCGCCATCATTGTGGTCAGTTCTTCAATGTACACATCTGCAGTAATGCTCTCGCCGTTTTGTAAAAAGCTATGATGAATCACACCAGCACTAGACCACCAAACTGTGACCATCACCTTTCTAGGGGTCATTTTTCGTTTTGCACATTGCTTTGGTACCGAACCAGGATCTAACCAACTTGCTGAGGGCTTTCGATTGTCAAAAAGAATCCATTTTTCGTCGCACGTAACAATTCGGTTCAAAATTCCTTCATTTCTGTGCCTGTTAAGCAGCGCAAGGCAAGTCTCGACGCGTACGTTGCGCTGGCGATCGTTAAGTTCGTGGGGCACCCATCTATCAAGCTTTTTTATCTTGCCAATCTGTCGCAAATGGACCAATATTGTTTTGATGCTAACATCAAAAGCTGCTGCCAGCTCAGCTGTAGATTGAGATTCATCAGCTTCCACAATCGCCTTTAATTCATCATTGTTGACCAAAGTTTCCGGACGACCACGAGGTTCATTTTTCAAGTCAATATTCCCAGAACGGAACCGAGCAAACCAATAACGGGTTGTACGTTCGTTTGTACAGCTCTCTCCGTAAACGTCGTTGATGTTACGTGTCGTTTGTGCCGCGTTGGTGCTACGACGGAACTCATATTCCATAATTACACGAAATTTCAAAGTATCCATTATGAGGAAAAATGTTGAAACGTAATGAAAATACAACGCTAATCAATAAACAAAAGACTTATATTGTAAATAGAATGTCATATTTTTAAAACAAAATTAATTTGAATTTAGAATTCATAGCCAATCAAAACTTTTTTTTGATTGAAAAAGTCTGTACTGCAATACGGCAATTTCATAGGTAAAGACCTATTATAATGTAATGATATTTATTTCAATAAATATTTTTGTATTTTTTATTTTTGTATTTTATTAATTATGTTATTTTATTTTTATTTTACAGAAGATCTTAACATAACATAATTAGTGTTCATTGACATTTATTATGTTTTTTTTTTATTTTACAGAAGATCTTAACATGAGATAATTAGTGTTCATGAACATTAATTATGTTATTTTATTTTTATTTTACAGAAGATCTCAACATAACATAATTAGTGTTAATTGACATTTATTATGCTTTTTTTTATTTTACAGAAGATCTTAACATAAGATAATTAGTGTTCATGAACATTAATTATGTTATTTTATTTTACAGAAGATCTTAACATAACATAATTAGTGTTCATGAACACTACATGCAGCCTGTATGCAAACACTAATTATGATAATCGTATGTTAAATATCTTCAGTAACTGCATCGAAAATGCAAGCTGCATACAAGTGTGGAAATATTAAACAATATATTGGTTACAATACATTTGTAATTCTTTAAAAGTATAAAAAGCGTGTTGTAACAAACAGTCATACAAAATTTACCTTTTAAAATTTTTATGTACATTTTTTACATTCGTTAATTAGTTATTGTATTGTTTTGTGTCATGTTCTCTATAAGAGATTCTCCGATACACGTTGTTTTGAATAAACTGACTACTATAATTTGAATAAACTGACTACTATAATTTGAATAAACTGACTACTGTAATTTGAATAAACTGACTACTATAATTTGAATAAACTGACTACTATAATTTGAATAAACTGACTACTATAATTTGAATAAACTGACTACAATAATAATCACTGGAAGAGAATGCTCTATAGCATTAAGTTCGCCTATGTACCTTCTATTCAGTCTCTGACTTCTAGATAGTCTGTGGTGTGGTGGTTGAGCAGGTCGGCTCATAACCCGGAGGCGGCGGGTTAGATTCTCGCGGCAGGACAAGTATTTTTGCACAGAAAAAAAGCGCAAATACTTGTTCTGAGTCTGGGTGTTGTGGGACCATGGAATCCTAGTTAGGGTCCAGGATGTATGTATGTGATCGTTGGGCGTTATTATTATTATTATTATTATTATTATTGTTGTTGTTTATGCAATAAAGAACTTTCTATATATCTATCATCGACTTAATTGTTTAATTTTTAGAATGTCGCTAATTTTTGTTTTTAATCTCATCTAAGATACTTTCAGGTTATTTTAATCTAAGACCTGGGGGGTGATTACGAAACTTTGATTGCAATGCAACAGGAGAAATTTCCATATTAACTATGCACATAAACTGCGTATTTAAACTGTCAAATCCATACAAATTTGTGTTTCTATTGGTTGCAATCGAGTTACATGATCGCCAGCTGAGAGTAGTGAAAATATGGTTTGTGATTCTAACCGATAGATATTGTATGCCTAGTATGCCTATATCGGAGTAGGCAAGCAAGTTCTATATAACGGGGCAATGCTGCCAGCATGTTGGGTACGCTACCTATCGGAAGTGGACATCTTACTACTACTACTACATACTACTACGTAATAGCCGCAGTGACGTAGTACGTGGTCCAAATATATTTTTTGTAGCTGTAGTATAGTTATTAGTTACTTTAAAGAATTAAGGCGCTTAACCGAATATAATATATAATATATTATATTATGTGTGGACATCTCACACAACGCCATCTAGCCCCAAACTAAGCAAAGCTTGTGCTATGGGAACCAGATAACTGATACAATACTTAGATATTTTTTTGTTTGTAAATACATACATAGAATACAATATGACACCCAGACACAGAACAAACACCTATGTTCATCACACAAATGTTTGTCCTGAGTGGGAATCGAACCCACAACCCACAGTTCAGAAGGCAGGGCTACTACCAACTGAGCTATCAGGCCAGTCATTATATACTATATACTACAGAATATTTATTTATTTATTTAATTCTTTACGCACATAAAAAGTACAAAGGAGGACTTAATGCTAACAGCATTTTGTACTAGTCAACCAAGGCGTGCTGAGAAACTATTTGATTAGGCGTTACATATAAGGAAATGAGCATAATTTTGAACATTCATTTTGATCATCAAATAAATTAAAATAAAACTATAACAACGATACAACTATTAAGGTATAAATATACATATTTTACTAATTTAATAAAATACAAATATTATTGAATACTACAATATAATATAAGATAATATAAGACAAGATAATATATACATAATTAAATAAAATACAAACTACATAATAATAAATAATTCTATGTTCTGCTAGTTCAAGTAAGGAGACTTTATTGCAAATGTTCCTTTTTTTTTTTTTTTTCAAATTTTCGAATTTGGAAAAATTTTATATTTTCGAATATAATAGTACTACGTAGTGAAACATAGGTACTTTATATTACTAGAAATCTTATTTTTACTCACTACCTACTTTGACTATTCTTCAAATTTTTTTGCACTTAAACTGTATTATAATGAGTTGTTCAATATAATTTTATTCTTTAGTCAGCTTAAAATATATTTATAGAAATAAATAAGATAAAATAACCTTGCTTTAGATCAGCATATGAAAATATGATATACTTACAAAATACTAGGTAATTATTTTTTAATTTTAAAATAAGTACCTGATTAATTTTGAAACGGAAAAGTAAACGAACTGAAATCAATTCAATCAAAGTACATATATATACGAATAGGTTCGATCCTTCATATAAGGTCATGATCGCTTTGAAAGTGAATGAACGAAATTACTCTTAACTAAAAGATAAAATGGACAGTAATGTCCATACAGCTTTGATACTTTGAATTCTGCTCAAGCTAATGAATTGATTTAATAACTGTACGTTACGCAAATTTATTCAAATCCATGCAAATTTTATCATACTCGTAAACTTAAAGACCTATCGGACGAGACACTCAAGGAGCACCGTTTGAATTGTTAATGAAAGGTTGGAAATAAAATTATTATAGTAAAGGCCTGCCTCACGATCAAAACAACCGCAGGAGCAAGTTCAAGCGTCAATATGAAAAACGCGAAGCCAGTCGCTTGCGATCACTCTGGGCGAACTGACGCATTCAACACGCCACGATTTTGCATCGCGATCGCCGCGATCGTAAACCAAAATGGTGCTAAAATTGCTAATTATCTCAACCTTGTTCTACACCTCGTTTGGGCAACATCGGAGAGAGCATACTTACGCCTGCAGCGAAAGATCAGCCCTTCTTCTACTCAAACGACCAGCGTACGAGTTTTCTATGAACATTTTGGATAGAGTTGCCCAGAACGAAAACGCGCATTTCATCTTTTCGCCGCTGTCTACATGGCTGCAGCTGTCAGCGTTAGCAGAAGGTGCTAAAGGAAGAACCTTCAGAGAGCTTTGGAGCCTCACGAAACATCATCGGAACAGATGCTTCAAATTGAAACTAAGGCGGTTACTACGCAACCACATAACCGAATTGAGAGATGAATACAGAGGAAAAAGCATTATAGTTATAGACAAGTATATAGGAGTGAAGAAACAGTATATCAGAGATGTGCAAAAGTTTTATGGTGTTAAAGTATTGCTAAAAAATTTCGATTATCCAGAGACCTCGGCCAGTGAAGTGAACAGTTACATTAGTAATGGTACGAATGGTGGTATCGTGGAATCAATTTATGCGGACGACTTTGACAGGAAAACAATGTCATTACTGCTAAGTGACAATGTGTTATTCAGAAGTACATGGCGATTCCCGTTTAGTTCTGATTTCACAAATATCGAAAGCTTTCAATCAAGTGATGGCGGCTACTTGGGTAATGTAAACATGATGAGTGTTACAGGATACTTTAATATGACAGAAATGAGATTTATAAACGCTAAAGTGATCGAAATCCCTTGTATAGGCGACTTTTCTATGCTTGTACTTTTGCCTTTACAAAACAATACATGGGTAGGGGATACGTTTTTCTACTTAAAACGAACCACGCTTTCATCTATCTTTAACAGATTTAAAGCTGAAGGTGTGAAATCGGTAAACGTTAAATTGCCTCGATTTAAAATCAATTCAACGGTAGATAATTTGGCCGAGTTGCTGTTTGATATGGGCTTGAAGAATGTGTTTAACCCAAATTTAGCTGACCTTTCACATATCAGTAATTACAACCTATATGCATCTCTAATTACACAAGTAGCTGATATAGAGGTGATAGAGCAGGGAGTTAGTGCAGAGGCATCTCCTGGTTCAATGATGATCAATTCAAGCTATAAAATAGACTTTTTTGCCAACCGACCATTTGCATACATGGTAGTGGATAGAAAGACCCAATTCATTTTATTCGCTGGCACGTATTCTATACCTTCAGTCTATTGATGAAAATATTAATGGAGCTCGATGTCAAGGTCAGTTTTGAAACTTCTGTGTTTAGATTTTTTGTACGTATCTATCAGAAGTTTTTCACCTATCCTAGTAACACGTGTATTTTAATTGTATATTTACATAATTTATACTTCCTGATTAACTTTTTGGTTGATATAATTATTTCTTTTTTATTGTTTGACAGCAATAATGTGGGTCGAATACCACATAAAAGAATCTCCCATTTCGCCTACTTTTGATACCGTAGTTAGAATTTTAGTTTAGGCTGGGATAACCCGACTTATTTTGTCATCATCATAAAACAGATTTAAACGCTTAAACATTTACGGTAATTTTTTTTTCTTAGACGATAATGATTAGATAATGAATGTAGTCATTTCTTTTTACATTAAATTCTAAATCTAACACTACGATCCTTGTCATATTGACCTATATTAGAAAGGGACAGCAACATTCTGTCAAATTAGATTTAAGATTTTAGATAGAAGCGTGAAAATTGAAGGGTTGAGGAAAAAAAAAGGTTTAACTGTCAAATTGATAGTTTCGAGAAAATTGACTTTAAACTTCAACGGCTTCATTTTAGTGTAGAGTGCTTATAAGGTAATAGAAAAGTTTAAAAAAAGTGTAAAAAGGTTTATGTAAGTTTCAGTTGCTTGAAAATGTTTTAATTCTATTTTAAAATACTAAATATAGTACTAATTCATTACAATTACTGTAAAAATATAATATAATACAAAAAATATAATAATGTTTTTATGCTAAGCGAACTGTATTCCTGTGACAGATAAACCGTTTTAGACTCAAAATCTCGAGATTTAAGCCTCATATCGGTATTTTGAGGATGTATTATTGTAGATAATTTCACGCTGAATCCAACGATACCCATAGGTCATTTTGTGAAAAAAATTCAGTTAAACCCTTTTTGTTCTCACCCCTTCAATTATGTCACGCACTTACCGATACGTGCTAGATATAGTATATTTATTTTGTTAGTAGTATGTCACTAGAACAATGTCTGTGACCTTGTCGTTGTGTTTTACTTACCTATGGTTATGTTTTTATTTATTTAATCGGAATTCTCAAGTGTGACAGATAAACCTTGGTTTTGGTGATAACAGGACAAGGTGTACTACGAACGGTTGTTATTTTTGGTATTGTCTTGTACTATGAGTTATTCTGTGGTCTTTTCAGTATGAGTTACGCTTATCTAACGAAAACATATAATGATTATTTATATTTCTTACGCACTGATTTAACTTTAAGACGTTTTTCACTTTTATACCAAAACTATGGAAAAAATCAATAGATCATGGGGGGTGATCATGAAACTTTGATTGCAATGAAACAGGTGAAATTTTCATACCAACTATAGTAATAATAATATTAATAATAATGCCCAACGATCACATACATAGATCCTGGACCCTAACTAGGATACCCTGTGTCTAGGGACCCAGGAACTACGAGGACCAGTTCACTACGACGACAGAGGAAAAGAGCGAATTAAATTTCACCGTGTACAGTATTACGAGCTTCTGCCCGCAGCTTCGCCCGCGGCGTGACCTATGGGAAAATAATTCAATCACCCATTTCACCCTCTTAAGGGTGGAATTTCCAAAAATTCTTTCTTAGCGGATGCCTACGTCATAACATCTACCTGCATGTCAAATTTCAGCCCGATCCGTCCAGTGGTTTGGGCTGTGCGTTGATAGATCACTATATTAGTCAGTCAATCAGTCAGTCACCTTTGAGTTATATGTATTTAGAGATACTATATTTCGGGTCGGAGTACTGTTGAAGAAATATATAGTACGCAAAAATACTATATTTTATATTCGAATGAAATTTAATTAACATTAAGTTTTGAGTGAGGCGAGTTTGTGTAACCAAATTCCAAACTCTTACGATCTTTTGTCTTTGTCTCTCACTGATCTCTATACTAACTGGAGGCGCTGGCAGCACGTCAAAGTTGTTAATATCAAATTGACAAAACCTAAAGAAATTTTCTTCAAAATACAGAGGGCAATGACATGTGTAACACAGTTTTATTACTAGCTCAGATGCCATTAGTCTAAACTGCAATTTTTGTTTATTATATCTTAACTTAATTTATAAGTGACTTTTGTATCAGTGACAAAAATTGTAACTCTGAGGCACAAAGAAAAAGAAATGGTTTATGTCAATAAATTATTATTATTATTATTTGGTCTGGTTTATTCTGTACCATATTTTTTAGAAGTGTACTATATTTTTTATAGTACACTTCTAAAAAGCTTCTGTGGTGTGGTGGTAGAGCAGGTCGCCTCATGACCCTGAGGCGGCGTGTTTAATTCCCGCGGCAGGACAAGCATTTATGCACAGAAAAAAAGCGCAAATACTTGTTCTGAGTCTGGGTGTTGTGGGACCATGGTCCTCGTAGTTCCTGGGTCGCTAGACAAACGCCCTTCAAACCGGTTTGAAGGGCACTGTAGCAAGCAGCAGTGCTTGCGCACTACTGCTTGGCGGCAGAATAACTGGCAAAGCGGTGGTACCCTACCTAGACGAACTTTGCAGTAAAGATATTTCTATCTATGCTTGGTGTTCTATAAACCTGTCACAAAAATTGTTGATCTTGTCTTGGCTTCATAGAATACAAAAGTATCTTCTAACGGTGCCAATGGATGACATCATCAAGGTCTTATGATAACATGCTCCTTGCCATTACTGCAATAAATACAAGAACGTTATATAATTAATGATTCAAATAAGCACAGCTATTATAAACTTGCTAAGCGTACAATTTTTACGATTGTTTTTTTTTTGTTTTGGTATGGCTCCACACTTTTGTGTATTTAGCTAGTGTCAAGTAATTGCTAATTTTTCGAGATAAGTAATATATATGTATGTCAAGTCAAGTCAAGTCACAGTCCAAGTAATCAAGTCAAGTCATAGTCTAGTCTAGTCAAGTCATACTCCTAGTAAAGTGGTGGCCACTTTACCAGAAGCTTCTACGGAGTTTTGGAAACAACACGAAAAGAGACGTTTCACCATCATTATACCACTTTCCCACACTCATGCCTGTAATCCAGCACTTAACGAATAAAATACCACCAATTTTATGCACTAACACTGAAAATAACACAAGTTTTGGAAAATAATACAATACAGTGACACGATCTTTTTCGTTTTCCCGCCAAAACTCAAATTTTTACGATTCTCTGTAGCGTAAGCAATCATAAATGAAGGGTTAAGAATAAATTAACTGTCAAATTGATAGTTTCGAGAAAATTTACTTTAAACTTCAACGGCGTCATTTTAATGTAGAGTGCTTATAAGGTAATAGAAAAGGTTTATGTAAGTTTCAGTTGCTTGAAAATGTTTTAATACTATTTTAAAATACTAAATATAGTACTAATTCATACAATTACTGTAAAAATATAATAAATATAATAATGTTTTTATGCTAAGCGAACTGTATTCCTGTGACAGATAAACGTTTTTAGGCTCAAAATCTCGAGATTTAAGCCTCATTTCGGTATTTTGAGAATGTATTTTTGTAGATAATTTTACGCTGAATCCAACGATACCCATAAGTCATTTTGAAAAAAAAAATCAGTTAAACCCTTTTTGTTCTCACCCCTTCAAATATTCAGACCATAATCATTATCAATTACATACAGGGCATTTTCAACCCTGAAACGGTATGAAGTAAAGCCAACCAGAGCTCATTATGGCTTGAAAAAAATGACATAACTATTTCGTTTTATTAGGTACCTACTCTAGATTTTACGTTCTGTATTTAGAGGTACATTTACTAGGTGGTGGAGTTCGTCTAGGTAGGTACCACCGTTTTGCCAGTTATTCTGCCGCCAAGCAGTAGTGTGCAAGCACTACTTGTTCTGTTCCTGTGTACTGTGTTCCGGTTTGAAGGGCACTGTAGCTAGTGAAATTACTGGGCAAATGAGACTTTATGACCTGATCTCACAGTCTAGTAATCTAATAAGATTGTGCTTATGTCTCAGGATGACGTGCGCAGTGCAGTGTCACGCGAAACTATACTTTTACAGCCTTATTAATAAACACGAACTAGCTTTAGACTAGTTACACCATCTTTTGTCTCTTTCGATCTAGCTAAATATTCCAGTAGCAAAAAAAGGACAAAAGCTGAAGTAACTAATCCGAGACTAATACCCGTTTATTAATAAGGCTGTTTGAGTTCCGAGTGACATTGGTATCGATTCTGTGTCGCATACTCTAAAGCTAAACGAAATTAACATATCTCCATCTATTTCATTTCCCTTTTATCAAAAGAGTACCGCCATACTTTAAGTTTAATTTAGTTTTAGAGAATGCGACACAGAATCGACACCACTGCAATTGTAATGGGCAGCCGTGTCGGTTAACATCAGGCGAACGGTTAGCTCGTCATATCAGTTGCAGCGTTACTTGGAACTCTAAAGTATAGTTTCGCATGACATTGCAACGCGCACGTCATCCTGACACATCACATCATCATTTACATCAGAGACATTTCGATCACGGACTTTGATTGCAATGCAACAGAAGATTTTTAATTCCTAATTTGAAAATTTCCAAAGTAACTAACTATATGCACATAAGCTGCGCATTGAAACTGTCAAATCCATACAAATTATTGTTTCTATTGGTTGCAATCAAGTTACATAATCGCTCAGCTGTATAAATGTTTTTGTTGTGGTTATTAAACAATCCAATTCTAATTATAATTACATATATGATCAAAATCACTTATGTAATTTTAATAATTTTCTTTTGTACTTTTTATAATGAGAAAAGACAGACATCATCCTATGATATTAATCAAACGTGTCTACAATTTAACGATCCTTAAAACTTCTATATCCCGCACACATACCTAGAATATTTTCGCTACATACCATACCCTTGCGCAGGCCTCTAATAAAAATAGCGGTGTCTAATACAGCCGCTGAGAGAATACGTTTGACTTTGACAGCTACGATAATATTTATTGTCAAAAGTTGAAATTTCTATCACAATGTTTTTTATGAGTTTTGGCGGGAACGCGAAAAAGATTGCGTCAGCGCATTGTATTATTTTCCAAAACTTATGTTATTTTCAGTGTTAGTGCATAAAATTAGTGGCATTTTTTCGTTAAGTGCTGGATTACAGGCGTGAGTGTGGGGAAATGGGATAATGATGGTGAAACGTTTATTTTTGTGTTGTTTCCAAAACTCCATAGAAGCTTCAAGTAAAGTTGCCACCACTTTACTAGGAGTATGACTTTGACTAGACTATGACTTGACTATGACTTCACTTGATGACTTCGACTATGACTTGACACATATTTGCGTGAAATATCATTAACTTGATAAATTATCAATTACTTGACACTGGCTAAATACACAAAAGTGTGGAGCCAAAACATTAAAAAAAATGTTTTTTATGGATGTTCATTTTTTAAATACCAGTTCACGTGGAGGGTCCACAAAATTAGAAGAGAGGAAAGAAAATCATTATTTCCCTAGTCCACAAATATCTATTTATTTGTTTGATTGTTTTACAATGTACAATGTTGCTATCAAACACATTATTTCTGCGACTGGACTATAGTAATAATCATCAATTCCAATTCAACCAGAGGATTCGATCCCGCTCGATTATTATAATCCCAGGATTTCGGGATTATTTTCAGTTAATCTCAGGATCCCGGGATTGTCCCGGGGTTGTATTGGTTATGGAAAGTGGTAACAAAAAGACAGTAAAACATATCAAAATCAATATTTATTCATCTTTTAGTTTTGTGAGGTCACAGAAAGAGTCCTAAGTTCCCGCAGCACGGGTTTCGAGCCTAGTGTGCCAGGTGTTCCAATCTCCACCATTACGTAATGTTGCCTTTTGTGAAATAAATGTTTTTTCATTTTTTTTAGAATATATAAGTTTTAAATGTTCGAAAAAAGTAGTTAAACAAAATTAAGCAACGGGACACAAACAAAATTATATCCCGGGATCCCAAGACTTGGGATCCCGGGATCCCGGGTCTTAGGATCGAACCCTCTAATTCCAACGCACATACGTCAATTATTACTCAACATAAATCATCTGAACATTAACATTATTTCTAAGGTTTATTAACACTAACTATAATTTAGTGCTATTGGCGACTAGGAGTTCTAGGAATAGTATTTCGGGATACACTTTATGACCTAGGATGTCTGTAGTGGAGTATTCGCTTTGATGTGGGTTAATGAGTTTTAAATATATTTATGTGTATGTATATATTTAGGGTTTAATTTGTGCGAGAAATAATTTTTTTTATCCAGTTTTCTAGTACACTATTGTGCTGAAATCTCAGTCTTATGGTATTACTGTGGCAGTGCAGTGTCACTGTAATTTAAAGCCTAAAAGATGGAAAGTTGGATAGTATGATTTGATAGTAAAAATTATGAATGGTCGCGGAGTACTTATTGGAGTAAGAGTAGGTTTTGACAACAGTCTTTAACCCGAGATCAAACACTGTGATTTAAGTTATTTTTATCCCTAGGGTAATGTACTATTAACGTAATAATATATGTACTCATATATTTTTTTATCTACACAAGTTGATTAGGTATTATCTCCGCGACAAGACACATCAATCAAAACATTTGAATTTCGAAACGACACAATAGGACATTATATTTATACAGAGAGTGAAAGCAATATAGAAATATAGACAGAAGGTCAAGATTATATTTAGCGCTGGCAACGGTTTACGCACACATACAAAATATGCACGTTTTATGCTCGTTACATATTAGATTTACCAATACATCGTTTGCGGTTTAATGCGGAAACAAATAACCATTGAGTTTGTTTTAAAATTAGTAAAATGACTAGCAATTTTATCCTTATACATCTCTTACTCCAAGACTTAAAAGTAATCTGGACGTATAGTAAGTAATCTTGAGTGGCTCGTTATTTCAGTTGGTAGTAACCCTGCCTTCTTTCTGAGTTGTGGGTTCGATTTCCACCCAGAACAAACATTTGTGTTATGAACATCGATGTTTGTTCTGTGTCTGGGTGTTATATTGTATTCTATGTATGTATTTACAAACAAAAAGTATATAGGTATTGTATCAGTTATCTGGTTCCCATAGTACAAGTTTTGTTTAGTTTGGGGCTAGATGGCGCTTTGTGAAATGTCCACACATATTTATTTATTTACTAATCTCATCCCTTTTAGTTATTCCGATTTCTCCATGAGTTTTGGACCGATTTAGCTTTTTCTTGTTTGGTAGAAGAACCTTGCGGGGTTGTCCCATGTAAATTTGGTGAGATCTGATGGAGATTTTCGGAGATAACGGAGTTGAATTCCAAAAACTTCTTAATACGCAATTAAGACGATCGAAGCCGTTTTAACCCAAAGAGATAGAATGTTTTTAAATTTTAAATATTCCTTTTTTTTAAAGAATAATATGTAATGTTAAGGAATGACATGACGTTTTAGTCGTTCGTCTGATGACCAAGCGACACGGCTGCCCATATCAATTGCAGTCTTACTAGGAACTCTAAAGTATAGAGTTTCACGTGACATTGCACTGCGCGCGTTCCCTTGAGACATCAACAGTTTTGTAATAAATTATTAGATTGTGAGATCTGCTGGGCGATCACGTAACTCAATTGCAACTAATAGAAACACAAATTTGTATAGATTTGACAGTTTCAATACGCAGTTTAGCGCATGGTTAGTGTGGAAATTACTCCTATTGCATTACAATAAAAATTTCATGATCACCCCCCAGATCATAAAGTCTCATTTGTCCAGTAATTTCACTAACTACAGTGCTCTTCAAACCGAAACACAGTAGTGCTTGCACACTACTGCCTGTCGGCAGATTATCTGGCAAATCAGTGGTACCTAGACGAACTTTGCAGAAAAGTCCTACCACCTAATAATATATGGGATTTTGTTATAGTTCTATCACAATTATTATTAAAATAATAGTATCTATTGTACAAAGTATTGCGTGCGTCGATGTGTGCGTAACGTAGACCTGTTTGTGCCGTTATTGACCTTCTGTTTATATATTGATATTGGTGAAAGTATGATAAGACAATACATTTCATATTACTTAAACGTTAGTACATTAGTCTAATGTAAAGTGAATGGGATATAATGTGGGTTAAATATTTTACTCTATTGTATCAAAGACAGAGTCGTTTTTTTAAGTGTAATTACTTCCCTGTAAATAAAAATGATATTATTTGTTCTGTGGCATCACTAGAGAACGGCTAGGGTAGCGAAATTATAAATAATAATAATAATAATAATATGTGTGGACATCTCACACAACGCCATCTAGTTCCAAACTAAGAATTAATTAATTAATTTCATTCTAAGTTTGTAGCTGAACCGATTTGTATTTTATATTTTAATTTTATGTTGATGACGTGACGGTCTTGTCATTCGCTTGATGTTAAGCGATACGGCCGCCCATAATAGTAGCAGTCGCAACTCTAATGTAAATTTTCACTTGACACATTGCCTAGTAAATTCACTAGTTACAGTGCCCTTCAAACCGGAACACAGTAGTGTTTGCACACTACTGCTTGGCGTCAGGATAACTTGCAAAGCAGTGGTAGCTACCTAATTGAACTTAGCAGAAAAGACCTTCCACCTAGTATTTTCTACATTTCGCTATTATATTTTTTTTAAATCTGGGATTAATAGAATATATCTTATTTTTGTATTTTTGTATGAACCACATCGTTTGTAGTTTGGACGATATCGGCTGGGTTAAGTAATTGTTATAGTGAAAATATACATTATTTTTATGTGTGGCTATCACGTTTGCTGAACCAATTCGTATGAAATTTGGACCCCCCTATATTAGTGATGCTAAAGGCAACATAGATATTTATTTTTCTGGAAATTTAGATTTCCTGGAAATCTGGTAATTTGAGAGTAAAACCGCGAGACAACTAAAAATCTATATAAGTTCATAGCTTTATAGCCATATACAAATGTGTTATAGTGTATACAAACAAACTAAGCAAGGATTTTTGATTGGTGTCATAGTTCAAAACACAAGGTTTATCTGTCACACTATACACGAATAAGTATTACTTATAGGTAGGTAGATGTAAGTATAAATTAAAAACGAGCGTGCTTAAGATCACGCGACTGAAGTAAAACTTCTTTAGTTTAGCTCCATCTATCGGCCGGTATAACTTTGTTTTTGATTCGTTTAATGTTAATGTAGATCTCCATTGTCAACATTAAAAAGTTAAAAATTTTGTATTATTATGTTGGTATGTCCGGTAAAATGACAATTTGCAATTGTCAAGACGGCTACATTAACATTCAACGAATCAAAAACTGTTTTTGGCAGGAAAGCAAAAAAGATTGCGTCACCGCATTGTATAATTTTACAAAACTTGTTATTTTCAGTGTTAGTGCATAAAATTGGTGGCATTCTATTCGCTATGTGCTGGATTACAGGCGTGAGTGTGGGAAAATGGTATAATGATGGTGAAACGTTTCTTTTCGTGTTGTTTCCAAAACTCCATAGAAGCTTCAAGTAAAGTTGCCACCACTTTACCAGGAGTATGACTGACTAGACTATGACTTGACTTGATGACTTCGACTGTTACTTGACACATATTTGCGTGAAATATCATTAACTTGATAAAATATCAATTACTTGACACTGGCTAAATATACAAAAGTGTGGAGCCAAAACATAAAAAAAAACGAATCAAAAACAAAGTTATACCGGCCGATAGATGGAGCTAAACTAAAGAAGTTTTACTTCAGTCGTGTGGTCTAAAGCACACTAGTTTTTTTTCTTCGTACTTTATAAGGATTTTTTTTTATAAATGTAAATAAAAAATATCAAATTTAAAACAATTTTTTATTGTATATTATAGTGAATAATAACATTAATTTTGTTTATGACTAGTATCACAACAGCAGCCTCGAATACATACTCGTTAATGGCAACCGGTCTTTCACATAGAGCTTTGAAACGCAATTATAAGAGATTATATTATACATACTAATTTAATCAGCGTTTTTAAAGCTCAATGTGAAAGGTACCTATATTATTTTATATTTTTATATTATGAAAAATTATACACGGTGAAATTTCATTCATTCTTTTCCTTAAATGTATATACTCATTCAATGCTATAGAACACTCCTATATAACTAAATATCAAAAGTACTTATGATAAAACCTTCAATCTAGGTATTATCTAATTACTGCGAATTCAAATTCTAAAGAAACCGACTAGCCCGATAGCTCAGTTGGTAGTAGCCCTGCCTTCTGAACTGTGGGTTGTGGGTTCGATTCCCACCCAGGACAAACATTTGTGTGATGAACGTAGATGTTTGTTCTGTGTCTGGGTGTCATATTGTATTCTATGTATGTATTTACAAACAAAAAAAAGTATCTAAGTATTGTATCAGTTATCTGGTTCCCATAGCACAAGCTTTGCTTAGTTTGGGGCTAGATGGCGTTGTGTGAGATGTCCACACATATTATATTATTATTAAAGAAAAGCCTTGCGACATTGAACAAAGCAGGTGTTTTATTGCCTACAAAACATTTACAAAACACTCAGCTGGTGCCCGCGCTGTGTAGCGTTAAATAGACATTTCGGCTGTTATCCAGTTATTATAGGAGTTTAGTTAGTTAGTTTAGTTTAAGTTTATTTTTTAATTGCGCCTTGTACAGTTATTCTATAGTATGGTCTGAGTATTATACATTAATATATACAATTAAGGAAAAGACAGAATTAAATTCCACCGTGTATATATTATTCTAAAATAGCTTGCAATTTATTTTTACTTAATTTAATTAGTTAAAACATCTGTCTAAGAAATAGTATCTACTGAAATACGTTGTTACATACATTGATATAACCGACATTGGTACAAGGTCACTGAATATATACAGACTTCTATCCTATGACGTCACAAGCATATTACGTTTCGACAGCAGATGTGTAAATTTAAAGTACCTAACCTTCTATGTATCTGGAAATAGTATGTACTTCTTAAAATATAACATTTCTGTATGTTTGTATAACACGAGCTTCTGCCCGCAGCTTCGCCCGCGGCGTGGCCTATGGGAAAATAATTCAACCACCAATTTCACCCTCTTAAGGTTCCATTTCGAAAAATCCTTTCTTAGCATCCGCCTACGTCATAACATCTACCTCCATGCCAAATTTCAGCCCGATCCGTCCAGTGGTTTGGGCAGTGCGTTGATAGATCACTATGTCAGTCAGTCACCTTTGAGTTATATATATTTATATTTATTTTTACGATGTACTTAGTTCATGAATTATATTTATTCAAGAAAAAATTGTAAGTTAATAACAATAAAATTTAAATAAAATTAAACACTAAGCATTAGCAAAATTTTATCTAAAGAAGCCGCTACCAGTAAGCAACGTGCTCAAAATGCTGGCGGCATTGCCCCGTTGAATGGCAATGCCTAGTCTATGGGCTAAATAGAGACCAGCATTTTAGTCACGTATTGCCTCGATCAGCCGTTCCGAAAGATCAATTGAAGGGTTGAGAATAAAAAGGATTTAACTGACAAATTGACAGTTTCGAGAAAATTGACTTTAAACGTCAACAGCGTCATTTTAATGTAGAGTGCTATTAAGGTAATAGAAAAGGTTTATGTAAGTTTCAGTTGCTTGAAAATGTTTTAATTCTATTTTTAAATACTAAATATAGTACTAATTCATACAATTACTGTAATAATATAAAATAATAAAATAAATATAGTAATGTTTGTATGCTAAGCGAACTGTATTCCTGTGACAGATAAACCGTTTTTAGACTCAAAATCTCGAGATTTAAGCCTCATTTTGGTATGTTGAGAATGTATTATTGAAGATAATTTCACGCTGAATCCAACGATACCCATAAGTCATTTTGTGAAAAAAATCAGATAAACCCTTTTTGTTCTCACCCCTTCAATTATGAATTATTCATAAATGTGTATTGAATTAGTCCTCTAATCCACTTCTTCGTTATGATTTTTGATGTAATAACACTTTTTTTAAAAGAAGTAAGTCGGTAACAATAATAATGTTATATTACTTTATAATAATTTTTATTATTCAAATTCGATGATAATTACATTACGTATTTAGTCATAGTTGATAAGTTAACGTATTATTTTGAACAAAATGTAGTATTTGTAAATATTAATATAAAAAATAGCACAAAATTACTGTATTTTACTCACAACCTTATTATCTCACTTATTATATTATAATTTATTATATTTTAAGATCATAATATAAAATATGAATAAAGTTAAAAATTTACTTTGTTGCCTGGCTCGATAACTCAGTTGGTAGTAACCCTGCCTTCTAAGCTGTAAGTTGTGGGTTCGATTCCTACCCAGGACAAACATTTGTGTGATGAACATCGATGTTTGTTGTGTCTGGGTGTTGTATTCTATGTGTTTATTTACAAACAAAAAGTATCTGAGTATTGTATCAGCTTCCCAGGCTCTGCTTAGTTTGGGCATCCAGCCCCAAACTAAGCAGAGCCTGGGCCTGGGCGTTGTGTGAAACGTCCACAAATATTTATTTATTATTAATGGAGAAATTTGAATCACCAACGGGATTTGAATCCCTAAAGCTGAGACATGTTTTTGATAACGGTAAGCAGGCGATACTGCTATAAAAATAAAATAAATCGAATTAATAAGGTTATCACCAATTTGCATATTAAATAAAATCGATAATACTTCAGTATAATACAATCATAAAAATTCGATATATTGATTATAGACTTCTATTAGCTATAATATATGACGGCAGCAACGTCCAGTTGTAAACTCTATGCGCAGCGCGCAGTACCTACCGTAATTTACCCTGTGGTAGCATTTAAATTTATTACTGTGGCAGCACCGGCAACTGTCATCGCTCGCCCACCCATCTGGCTATATAAAGGGAGCGATCGGTGTGCTACAGAATCATTCTTGCTCCGGACACGGCTCGGTGCGCATGATGAAGGCCTATAGTTATATAGGTTGCAACCTACGCACAGCCCACCAGTCTATAATATATAAGCTATTGTTATCACGGCAACTTTATTTGTTTGTACGGTCAAGTTTAGGTATCCAGTGGTCTGATTGAGTGGTTGAAATTTGGCGAAGTGTATAAGCATGAGCTTTCTATGGTATTTTTAAAACTGGTCTCATGATGACGAAATTAGAACCAAGATTTCAATAACATTCAACAGTCTCAAAGTTCTTTTAAACACATGCAAAAATAACTTCTATGGCTACACAATAAAGATTAAGGTATATATTATGATCAATTTTACTGACATCGACGAAGTTCACGAACTCTAAATTGGCTAATTATAGATAAATTACTGATTATATAAAAACAATTGGAACTATTTCGACCAAATTAAGATAATCTCGGAAGGTACCTAATATATGGTAGGTGGCTACTAGCGTAAAACACTACTCATCATTGTACTACGGCTATAAGGCCGCGACATATCATATTTTAAAAGGAGTCTTTATAACACTCCGTTTAAAGTTTAAAATCGCAGATCATAATTGAATGTCAAATTGGGTCTGGGCATGAAAATGTGTAAATTTTCCAGGTATTTTCTGAATTAAGTGAAATATGGATATCAAATAAAAATATTAACTGCAGGGCGATCACGTGACTCGACTGCAACCTATAGAAACATAAATTTGTATGGACTTGACAGTTTGAATACGCAGTTTATGTGCATAGTTAGTGTGGAAATTTCTCCTGTTGCATTTCAATCAAAGTTTCGTGACCCCCCTGGTCATTCCTTTAAAAAACAGCCTCGCTATTTCATTTGTAAATATTGATTTGTTATCGCTGACAACTACGTTTATAAAGTATTTTTTCAGGGTCATTAGAAAGGTTAAACTAAACAAGATTTAACTAAAACTTAGCTAAGTTTTGATAGGTAATTCCTGTTTTTCTTTTTATTTTCTATTTTCACAATTTTTATTTTAACACGTCACGTCACATTGTCAAAAAAGGGCTTATTTATTGATTTTGGGCTCACACCGCACCTTATTAATAATTGCTTGTCGGTAATATTTACAACTAAAGTTTTTGTTTAATTTAAATAGTTGCATTTTTATTTGCAATTATATGGTTAGGTAATAAATAATTATAATAATCATAATTCATTTTTTTATTTCATTTTTTAAATATTATGTTTAATATCTTCGTGAACGACTTTTAATATTTTAGTAAAATATTTTACTCATCGCGTCACCTTTTGTTTAAATAACAGGCTTCCATGGCGAATCATGAGAGGCCCTAAATTAATACATAATTATCTCAAACCTGTTGTATACACTATATTTGATAAATCGCAAATTAAAGTTAGATCTCTTTTACGTAAACTTTTTGTCATGAAAATGTACGAAACAAAATCATGTTTATGTTAGCATTACATTACAACACGTACTGTCAACTTTGGAAAATGGGGCACGGGTGTGTGTAATAGTTTAATGATAGATGAGGCCAGATTTTGGTATGGAAATCTGGCTTAAATTATCATTTATGAGTTCATGGCCTATATGATCTCATAACTCATGATATTTCTATTTAAAATTATAGTGTTGTGAATGTATTCATTTATTTCTAGTTTTGGAAATGAGGTTGGTTGATTGGCTTTTTTCTGGTTGGCAACTGGCGGATGATTTTATTGGTTTTTTTTGGCTCTACAGTTCGTTTATTTAGCCAGTGTCAAGTAATTGATAATTTATCAATATAAGTTTTGGAAAATAATACAATGCGGTGACGCGATCTTTTGAGTTTTCCCGCCAAAACCTAAAAAAGTCTTATGAACCAAAATTCAAGTTTAATTTACATTTTAAAGCCACTAGCCTTAGTCCATGGTGTAACTAAAGTAATGAATTACCTCATTTTGGAATTCTAGCTTGGAATATTCCGCTCGCGTCCATATGCGTTTACTTGACCTGAATTAGGCAGTTTTTCATCCAACTAAAGGTAACTTCGCCTTATCTGTGCATGTACAACATAATCTACAAGAAGAAACTAAAGTTTTGGAGTTTTAGCGGGAATGCGAAAAAGATTGCGTCACCGCATTGTATTATTTTCCAAAACCTGTGTTATTTTCAGTGTTAGTGCATAAAATTGGTAGCATTCTATTCGTTAAGTGCTGGATTACGGGTGTGGGAAAATGGTATAATGATGGTGAAACGTTTCTTTTCGTGTTGTTTCCAAAACCCAAGAAGCTTCAAGTAAGGTTGCCACACTTTACTAGGAGTATGACTTTGACTAGACTATGACTTGACTATGACTTGACTTGATGACTTCGACTGTGACTTGACAAATATTTGCGGGAAATATCATTACTTGATAAATTATTAATTACTTGACACTGGCTACATACACAATAGTGTGGAGCAAACAATAAAAAAACTAAAGTTTTATTCTTATAAGACATTTAAATAAATAAATATTTGCACATGATTGGATATATTACAAACGTTTTGGAGACCAAGGTTTTTCCTGTACATATACGAAGTAATATTTATAATTTCAATGGGAAATACGTTATGTTTCATTTTGTTTATTGTTATTGTAATACTGTATTGTTATGGTTATAAATATTTTACGGAAAATAATGTGGAAAACCCATATTTTATATGTTATTTTATTGTGTATACACATTTATCTAATACGTTGCTATGGGGGTGTAATATATAGGGCACACTAAATGCCATTTAATGTGCTAGGTATTAATAAATTTAATATAGAGTTTTGGCGGGAAAAATAAAAAGATCGCGTCACCGCATTGTATTATTTTCCAAAACATGTGTTATTTTCAATGTTAGCGCATAAAATTGGTGGCATTTTATTTTATAAGTGCTGAATTACAGGCATGAGTGTGGGAAAGTTGTATAATGATTGTGAAACGTTTCTTTTCGTGTTGTTTTCAAAACTCCATAGAAGCTTCTGGTAAAGTTGCCACCACTTTACTAGGAGTATGAGTGGACTAGACTAGACTATGACTTGACTTGACACATTATATGATATTAATTAACTTGAGATATTATCAATTACTTGATACTGGCAATACACAAAAGTGTGGAGCCAAAACCAAACAAAAAAAAGCTAGTAGTGGAAATCAACTACTATTTTTCGTATGACTTTGAAACTCTCGGGAATTTCAAAACCCTAATAGTGGAAGGAGTATGAGCCCATGGCTTATTAAGCCATTAAAGTCAGCGTTTCAATACGGAGACCTATGACAACAAAGTTCAAATTAATGTAGTTTTACGACCACTTACTCTTGGGCGTGTACGAATGCGCGAAAGTTAACGACTACAAGCACCATTTAACTTGTACATGCTATTACTTTCTATAAACAGGAAAAATAATAACTAAAGACCAGCCGCTAAGAGAATGCGTTTATAGGAATGGAATTAGATTAAAAATATGAAGTTTTGAATAATAAATATGTGTGGACACAGCGCCATCTAGCCCCAAACTAAGCAAAGCTTAAAGGGTAAAGTAACTGGCTCCCAGAAGAAGGACATCGAATATGTCCGAAACCTGGTCGGAGTAATTTCGACTTTTAATTGACGTGAGTTTTAGCCGTTATTTATCTTACAAAAAAGCTTAAAGGGAACCAGATAACTGATACAATACTTATATACATTTTGTTTGTAAATACATACATAGAATTGCCAGAGGTGGCGGGTTCGATTCCCGCGGCATGACAAGTGTTTTTGCACAGAAAAAAGCGCAAATACTTGTTCCGAGTCTGGGTGCTGTGGGACCATGGGCTCCCTAGACACAGGGAATCCTAGTTAGGGTCCAGGATCTATGAATGTGAGAAGAGTGAATAGGTATTTACTTGGCTAGCATGCTACACCTTCGATCGCATCGTCACTTCCCATCAGGTGAGAGCGTGGTCAAATGCTAGACAAGTTTGAAGTAAACAAAAAAATGTGGTCGTTGGGCGTTAAAAAAAGATAAAAATATAACACCCAGACACAGAACAAACATCGATGTTCATCACACAAATGTTTGTTCTGGGTGGGAATCGAACCCACGACCTCCATTTCAGAAAGAGATACCCATGTCGGATTCTACAGTCAATGCTACCCGTGCTGCACCACCAGGAGAGCTGCGGGTACGTTACTAGCCTTTACTTTTAGCTGTAGTATAATAAATATATAATTAGCCAACCGATTTTGTGCCTAACGTCAACCAGTTTCCAGTGACCTGGGGGTTATCATAAAACATTGATTGCAATGCAAAGGAACAAAATCCATTCCTAATTTGAAAATTTTCGTTGTTACTATGCACATTCTGCGTATTTAAACTATCAAATTCATACAAATTTGTGTTTCATCTGTTGCAATCACGTTACGTGATTGCATAGATGGTGACATTCTTACAAAACAAATACAAACTGGAAATTTGTTTATACGAATTTTTTACGTTTTTAACCTTACTATAGCAGCAAGGGAAAGTGATTATGGTTTTTTTTCTTACAAATATCCATAATGACATGATGATAGGTATTTTATGATGACATATCAAGTTCTCAAAAATCTTCAATCTGCCGAGTCTGAGCACGGCTAATTTGTGATGTAACGGACTGCGACACGAGGTCTTCCTTCTCTTTCTATTCAAATCAAATTAAATCAAATATCAATGATCTTGCTTCTTCCTTATGCATGTATGCAGGACTAAATGACAGAACCCTGTTTGATTCTATAAAAGATAAAAAAACAAGTGTGCTTTAGAACACACAACTGAAGTCAACCTTCTTTAGTTTAGCTCCATCTATCGGCCGGTATAACTTTGCTTAATGTTAATGTAGTCGTAGAAGAGTTTTGGCGGGAAAACGAAAAAGATCGCGTCGCCGTATTGTATTATTTTCCAAAACTTATGTTATTTTCAGTGTTAGTGCATAAAATTGGAGGCATTTTATTCGTTAAGTGCTGAATTACAGGCATGAGTGTGGGAATGTGGTATAATGATGGTGAAACGTTTCTTTTCGTGTTGTTTCCAAAACTCCATAGAAGCTTCTGGTAAAGTTGCCACCACTTTACTAGGAATATGACTCCATCGTCACAGTCCAAGTCATCAAGTTAAGTCATAACTTAACTTGATGACTTGGACTGTGACTCGACTTGACTTGACACATTATATGATATTAATTAACTTGAGATATTATCAATTACTTGACACTGGCTAACTACACAAAAGTGTGGAGCCAAAATCAAACAAAAAAAATGTAGTCGTTAAAAAAAATGTCGCGATCTTGACAATTGTAAATTGTCATTTTACCGAACATACCAAATTAATAAAAAAACGTAACTTTGTTATGTTGACAATGGAGATCTACGTGAGCCATCTTCAACTTTCGTTCGCCTTGCATTCACCAGTTTACTCCCCAAGCTAAGCGTACGTAAATAAATTTTACTTCGTAAACTTACTACAAAGAAAACAAGAATCTCTACAAGGTTGTACACATTAAACAATACACGGTAGCTGCCCTGATTTCAGGCGAATGATGCAATTTGTAACCCGATAATAGTTCCTAGGTCAAATCTGTAAGAACTAAAACGAAAAACATAATGATCAAACAAACCTCATGGAGAACGATTTTAATTAAAACCAATTTGCGGGCATTCTTTTCAACGAACTAATTAGAATTGGTACGTAATATATTGCTGCGTAATGTAATGAACTATCTGGAGATTTTTGAAGTAAAAATTTACGTGCTTGACTTGGGGAGTAAACTGGAGGCGAACGGAAATTGAAAGTTGTTGGTTAACGTAGACCTCCATTGTCAACATAACAAAGTTAAAAATTTGTACAATTACAATATGACATGATATACATTTATGACAATTGTCAATATGGCGATATTAACATTGAACAAACCAAAAACAAAGTTATACGAGCCTATATGGAGCTAAAGAAGTTTTACTTCAGTCATGTGGTCTAAGCACACTCGTTTTTTTTATTATTTCTGTGGTAAACTTTACCCTGGGTCCGTGGAGATTGAAGTCCGTATTACAGAACGATGGTCAGTCATCGATCGGTGCTCAAGCAGAGATTTCATTCACATTTATATGATAAAAATTGGGCTGATTAAACATTGTAAAATTTAATATTAAATTTGCACACCTTTACAGGTAAAACAAGATCGGAAGAGAGAGAAAAAACAATTATTTATATGAATTTACACCATTTTATATATATGTTTTTACAAACTTTTATTTACATGTTTAATATTAATTAAACAACAGAAGTGAATGAAATCTCTGCTTGATCAATTATGATCACCTTCTGAATAAAATCTCTGCTTGAGTACCGATCGATGACTGAGCATCGTCCTGTAATACGGACCTGAAATGTTTTGCAAAGTTTTAAGAGCGCCTGGTCGATATTATGTGACGCGTGAACAAAATGCTGACACAACGAATCGGCATTGCAATTTAAGGGGCAATGCTGCCAGCATGTTGGATACATTGGGTACCTACTGGTGGGTGGAGCATTTGTACTGTTTATAGGTCATCGCGGCCAGTATATAGTCCAAATGTTCTCTTTTTGTAGAAGGTAGTGTAGTATTTAGTAATAGTTGTCATATTATTGTAGCGTTTAGATAGATAGAAAACACCACATTGCAGAAACAATTGACAAGCATAAACTAAAAAAATTAAGTGTCACAATGGGCGGCCTTATCGCTTAAAACGATGTTTAGTTAATAGAGTAAGGGTCTTCTTTATACTGCACGAGCTTCTGCCCGCAGCTTCGCCCGCGGCGTGGCCTATGAGAAAATAATTCAACCACCCATTTCACCCTGTTAAGGGTGGAATTTCGAAAAATCCTTTCTTAGCGGATGCCTACGTCATAACATCTACCTGCATGCCAAATTTCAGCCCGATCCGTCCAGTGGCTTGGGCTGTGCGGTGATAGATCACTATGTCAGTCAGTCAGTCACCTTTGAGTTATATATATTTAGATGTATGTAGATGAAGACGGATTGTAGCTTTCGAGTTTCCTAAGGCCAGGGTTAGCGCAATTGAGCCTTTTTGCAATGAAAGCACAAAAGTTTGACGTCGAATTCCCTTTACATTCAAACGAAAATATACCTAAACAGTAAGCAAATAATGTTCATAACAGAAACGGTCTCAATTCTCTTACTCTACATATTGCCATCAAATGTGATATTGCAAAATAAACCCTATTCAACTAACATAGGGTCTAAATTAATATGAAATATTTGTGAATAGAGTAATGATACAGCTTTATCTCTATTAAGTTCCGTTAGTTCCGCTGCAGAATGGACTTCGTTTTGTACGTTATCTAAATTGTATAAGTATTAGTACCTATTCTGTGGTTATAGGATAGATAATTTATCTGAGACAAAAACACAATTAAGGATGCTTAAATTATTAATTATTGCTTATAATATCGGCTAAGCGCCATCCTTTAGTGGTCGAAATACCACCCATTCGTACCAAGCGATTTGACTCAACGTTCTTAATTAGAACGGCTAAGGAATGGAATGCCAGCGTCTGTGTTTCCGGCGAAATATGACCCGGGCGTATTCCAGGGAAGAGTGAATAGGTATTTCCTTGGCTAGCATGCTACATCTTCGATCGCATCGTCACTTCCCATCAGGTGAGAGCGTGGTCAAATGCTAGACAAGTTTGAAGTAAAAAAAAAAAAAATATGTAAATAAGGGTTCATTAATAAGTCCTCCATTAATCACGTGTTGTTTTTTGAGAAAATGTATGACCCCCCTATGGTTTGAGAGTTGAGGTTTTAGACTATATAATAATAAACTACTATATAATAAAAATAACACAAGTTTTGGAAAATAATACAATGTGGTGACGCGATCTTTTTCGTTTTCCCGCCTAAACTCCAAACTTCAATTTCCTAATAAGGTAATTAGCATAAATACCTAAGTCGTGACGTCAGTTTACGCGCAAGGTCACTGCCCTGTCTGCTTTGAATACAAAATAACTATTTTACGCAATTACTAAGCAACGTGTCTTATGGCCGTGCTGTTTTTATGTGTACCGCACTTATTTACATTCCTTTAAGCAACAATCTATATTGATAAAGAACTTTGGCGGAGTTTTGGCGGGAAAACGAAAAAGATCGCGTCGCCGCATTCTATTATTTTCCAAAACTTGTGTTATTTTCGGTGTTAGTGCATAAAATTGGTGGCATTCTATTCTTTAAGTGCTGGATTACAGGCGTGAGTGTGGGAAAATGGTATAATGATGGTGAAACGTTTCTTTTCGTGTTGTTTCCAAAACTCCATAGAAGCTTCAAGTAAAGTTGCCACCACTTTACTAGGAGTATGACTTGACTAGACTAGACTATGACTTGACTTGGTGACTTGGACTGTGACTTGACTTGACACATACAACATACATATGTATAATATAAATTAACTTGAAAAATTAATTACTTGACACTGGCTAAATACACAAAAGTGTGGAGCCAAAACATAAAAAAAGGACTTTGGCCTGGATGACAAACTTGACTCAGATTTTTTTTAGCGGGTCGCACCTGCTTCGCACGGGATGAAATATATAGCCTATGTCATTCACTGAAAAAATGATTAAAATCGATCCAGTAGTTTTGATTTATTCATTACTGCCCGTGACCCGCACGCGTTAAATTTAGAGTAAAACAATTCTTCTTTCCCTAAACCATGAAGATTTCCTGCTATCTTTGGAATATCTAAATTCCTACACTACATTTTTACTTATTTACTTTAAATCTCGTAGGGTTCAGCCTGCGTTTGCAATGTAGGCGGAAAAAAATAATTATTTAAGACATCACATTAGAAACCTCAAAAATAACAGTAATTCTCCACTATTTAATGGATGTTATATATAAACCTTCCTCTTCAATCACTCTATCTATTAAATAAAACCGCATCAAAATCCGTTGCGTAGTTTTAAAGATTTAAGCATAGCAGGACAGAGAAAGCGACTTTGTTTTATACTATGTAGTGATAGTGATATTGTTGCTTTATATTTTCTTTGAAATTTCTATCAGGGATAGGATATTTCAGAGATGTAGAGGACAAATAATGGAAATCAATAACGGATAAACTCAATTAGGTATAAGTCAAAATTATTCCGACTAAGTTTCGGAGTTATTCGATATCCTTTTTCTGGAAAAAGGAGAAGACGAATAATTATAGCTTTTTATTTTAAATAAATACATGTGGACATTTCACACAGCGCCATCTAGCTCTAAACTAAGCAAAGCTTGTACTATGGGAACCAGATAACGGATACAATACTTAGATAGAATACCTTTTTTTAAGTAAATACATACATAGAATACAATATAAACACCCAAACACAGTACAAACATCGATGCTTATCACACAAATATTTGTCCTGGGAATAGAACCCACAACCTGCAGTTCAGAATGCAGGGATACATCTAACTGAGATTTCGGGCCAGTCAACGTCTCACCGCTACGTCATCAGCGTAAAACAATGTCTAAAAAAAGAAGAAGTTTGAAAAAATAATCTATTATTCACACCCCCTTAAAATATTATAGTTAAATATTATATAAAATATATCTTTTTTAAACATTAACAATTGTAGCAAACGCTTTTATAACACTACAAAATCCTTTTAAAATTCTCTGATCGATCTTGGATACGGTAACAGAATAAATTATAATAGTGCGAATAATTTACTGAACAGTGGTGTCGATTCTGTGTCGCATTCTCTAAAACTAAAATAAGCTTAAGGTATGGCGGTACTCTTCTGATAAAGGGGAAATGAAAAAGACGGAAATATGTTAATTTCGTTTAGCTTTAGAGTATGCGACACAGAATCGACACCATTATCAAGATACATTAAAATTATTGCCCTTGATGCAGTCATCATTTAAAATACCTAGGTCTTAAAACGTCATTCCCATAATAATACCTAGGTTGCTGTGCATTAGTAATGTAGTCGTAACTGTGAGTGATGTAACTTTTATCTTATACATATAAAATTCAAAGTCCTGACTGACTGACATATGTAAACGCTGAGCCTAAACCGCTGGTCCTAGAGACTTGAAATTTGGAAAGTGTGTTCTTTGTAAAGTTTAGGTGTCCACTAAGGAAGGATTTTCGAAATTCCACCCATAAGAGGGTGAAAGGGTGGTTGAATTATCAAAATAAAAATTTCTTCTTCGTTTCCTATATGTTTCGGGTGAAGCCGCGGGCAGAAGCTAGTAGTAAATATTATAGTAACCACAAAATGTCACTTCTAGATTGCTGACGTTGCTAAGTGTTTAACTATCATATAGGAATGAGTTAAGTGCTAAAAGAGCCTAATTGTAAATTGTTTTTACGGGCAAATTATCTTTATCTTTAAACTATCTAACACAATCTACCGCTTCGCCAGCTGTCAAGCAGTAGTGCGCAAGCACTACTGTGTTCCGGTTTGAAGGGCACTGTAGCTAGTGAAATTACTGGGCAGAAGAGGCTTTATGACCTAATCTCATAGTCTAGTAATCTAATTACTGGACTGTGCTGATGTCTCAGGATGACGTGCGCAGTGCAGTGTCACGCGAAACGCTATAACATTAGAGTGACACTGCAACTAATATGAGCCGTGTCGCAAAAATACTAACTACTCGTAAATGCTATTTTTTTTAAATGTTAATATAGGCATCCGTTTGACAACAACTCCCCTGATGGTAAGTGACGAAGTTGTCTAAGGAGCAGCACGCTTGCCCATGAGATGCCCCTTCACTCTTGACTTAAAAAGACCCAGGTTATACCCAGGAGGAAACACTGTTGCTGGAAGAGCATTCCATTCCTTGGCCGTTCGGACTATAAATGACTCAGCAAAACGCTTAGTGCGGACTTGGGGTCCTAACGACGTAAGGATGTGAAGAATCACCAAGCCTTGTAGTTGGTGGAAAGAGGACTGATGGAAATATTTAGACTATATAGCCGCGATGCCCTATAGACAGTCCAAATGCTCCAGCCTACTAGCAGTAGGCAGCGTAGCCAACATGCTGCAACATTGCCCCGTTGAATTGATTCGTCGTGTCATATAGGTGCAACAGCATTTTGTTCCCGCGTTGCATTCACAAAGTCTCATAATATTTGGAGACCGCGATAATCTGGGTCTGAACCATGGGTCCTGGGGTTCGACTTTGAATGCAACGACATGAAAAATTACTCCAAAGTTAATTAATCAGTCGAAGTCATCCTGACCACTTTCAGCTAAACTTTATTAGTAGAGTACTTTGAGAATGCCGTGGAGCAGATTGAAACAAAAATTATTATCATTATTTTGAAGTTTTTCCGTGGAGTATTTTGAAACCATTTCGTGGAGTACTATGAGAATAACCCCTCTAAAATAATGACTATACATTTGATTCAATTTGATTGATTAGTATATTTATTTTAAACAAAAGTATTTTATAATCGTTAATACAAAACTAAACTAGACCTAAAAAAAGTAAATGTTTAGTTTTATTTTTTATATATAAGTTCTTAGGTATTATTAAGTTTTTTAGGTCTAGTTTAGTTTTATATTAACGAGTATATTTATTATTAAGGTTATAGGTTATCAATACACAAAAAACTTAAAAAAAAAAATTAAAACCATAGTCGTTCTTTGATAACTTATCACCTATTAAGCTACGCATGTTTAACGTTATTTTTTAAATTAGTTATTCGTTACAAACTTGTTATGTTCGTAACATAAACATTTTAATAGGTACCTAGATAACAATTTAATAAAATTATTTATGTTAATATATGAAACGTAATTATGGCACGATAAAAATATTATAATATTTAACGTATTTAAATGTCGTTTAGATTGATTAGTGTTGATTTCCATTCCGACTTGAATACTAAAAAGGTTTTTATTTAATTTGGACGAAAAAAAGTTGCAATAATAATTGGAACGCTTGAAATCTATCTCATAATATTAATAAATACTTAGTAGATGTAAGTAATTAGATAATGTCTTTTAATTTGTCTCGTTAACCATCTAAATCTTTTAATACATACCTACCTATATCCCATAATTTTTTTACTATAGCATAATTCACAACAAGGAATTCATTTTAAGAAATAACTATCATCTTATATAACAATAATCTCAAGACATTTTTTTTCAGGGTTAAAACCATAATATTCGTTACCTCGTCGATTTTCACCACATTACTCGTGAACTGAACTACTTCACTCGTCGACTTAAACTCTTCACTCATCGACTTAAACACTTCACTCGTCGACTTAAACTCTTCACTCATCGACTTAAACACTTCACTCGTCGACTTAAATACTTCACTTGTCGACCTAAACACTTCACTCATTGACTTGAACACTTCGCTCGTCAACTTAAAAATCACTGACATTTCCCATGTTTTAATGTACATTTATTCATTGAAACGCGAACACCAAAATCATAATTGGTACAGCTATGACACAAAATAAATAAATCGATGTTCTCGGCTCACATTCTGATATTATCACAAATTGTTCGTTCCAGAGAGAGTCGTTGTCTCTCAGAGGGACTTCTAGCACTACCTGAAACAAAAGAAAATTAAATTATACCAAAGCGTTGAATAAAAAATATTCAATTAATAAAAAGGAAAGAGAAGCGGTAAGGAAGATGGGAGGGAAGAAGGAAGGGATGAGAAAGAAGCAGCGCCGGATTAACCACGTGCAAGAGCAATTTCTACGGGTCCCGCGCGAATGGGGGCCCCGCATATTGACTCATGTCTGTCTGAGCGTAATTTTTTGAGCGTAACCTATTAAGTTGTGGTATATTGAATTTGCTTGAGGTCACAAAAACGTGAAACGTTACAACTTTTCCTACTAGCATGGCAAATAAACGTATTGAGTTATTTTTTTACCACTTTATACTTAAAAACCCATAGTAAATCAAGATATTTCTTTGAAAGAATTTGCTACGGGCCCCGCGCTTGCTTAGTATAGTGTCGCGTGACACTGCACTGCGTACATCATCCTGAGACATCAGCACAATCTAGTAATAAGATTATTAGAATGTTAGATCAGGTTATAAAGTCTCATTTTCCCAGTAATTTCACTAGCTACAGTGCCCTTCAAACCGGAACACAGCAGTACTTGCTGTACTGCTACCTAGACGAACTTTGCAGAAAAGTCCTACCACCTAGTAAATTAGCATTATTGTTGGTAAAGGTCAAATTCCTGGACGGGGCCAGCCAGTAATATAAAAAGGGATAGATTGTAATATCAGCTATAATTATCCTGAATTGTACAACCACGATCAGTACAACCATCCAAAGGCAAGCCCCGATTTTCGTCATCGGTAGTCTTGTATCGGATCGTGACAGAGTATGCTTATTGTTTTTTTATTGATAGTTGCACGAATTCTTGACATATAAAGGTTAAGTTGTACGCTGATTTAAATAGGGATATTTGCGAATTGAGAACCTCTTCCTTTTTTGAAATCGGTTAAAATAGATTTTATCAATGATAAACTATTGAAATAAACTATTACAAAGCTAAACTTAAATGTAATCAAAATTTAAAGTCATATTTATTTCTACCCTTAAATAAAATAGGTACCGACTAATTTAGTAGATACTAGCCGCACCCAGCGGTTTCACCCGCGGATAAAAAGTACCTTATGTGTTAATCCACTATATAAGCTATCATTATTTAAAAAAAACTGGATAAAAGTATCCTATGTCCATCCGGTTCTAAACTACCACCCACCAATTTTCAGCCAAATCGGTTCAGCGGTTCTTTAGTAATAGTTCACTTTTGAACGCAAAGTTTTGTTTAGTTAAATTATATCTTTTATGAACGGAAGCGGGGCATGGCGGTTACCATCTAAACAATCTTCCTTTAGTTACAGAAAAACTATTAATAGAAGATGGCTAATTAATATTCTGCAAGCTTAAAGCCGTCAAATTCTACTGACGCTAGAATCTTGAGTCTCTCCCAAAACTCCTTGAACACCGTTAAACTCATCTGATTGTCAAAAGGGTGACAGAATCTAATCAAACACAAATACGGTAAGACAGTTTATAGTAGGTATGTGGCGAGCCGTGACTAAATAAGGAAGTTAACTGCGATATTTTTTATTTGGCGTGGTTGCGGCATTTGTTTGTTTTTTTGAGGTAGATTTTGTGCATTGCGATTTTGAAGTAAATTTCTTAGGCATGGGCTTAAGCTATGGTTGCTATCTCTGGAGTAGAGCCACTGACTGGTGGAGAGTCGGGGGACTCTCCGCCGGCTTGCACCCACCCCATAAGTCTGATTCTCTAGTTTTGGCGGGAAAACGAAAAAGATTGCGTCACCGCATTGTATTGTTTTCCAAAATTGTGTTATTTTCAGTGTTAGTGCATAAAATTGGTGGCATTCTATTCGTTAAGTGCTGGATTACAGGCGTTAGTGTGGGAAAATGGTATAATGATGGTGAAACGTTTCTTTTCATATTGTTTCCAAAACTCCACAGAAGCTTCAAGTAAAGTTGCCACCACTTTACTAGGAGTATTACTTTGACTTGACTTGATGACTTCGACTATGACGTGACACATATTTGCGTGAAATATCATTAACTTGATAAATTATCAATTGCTTGACACCGGCTAAATACACAAAAGTGTGGAGCCAAAACCTTTAAAAAAAAGTCTGATTCTGTTCTGGGATTTATATGATGGTATTGCAATGCTATATACCATATTTTCTTCAAATACACTTGGTGCCATTTTCGTGCACTTTTTGAGATATGACGAAAAGTATGTAGGTCAAACTGAGTATTTATACATAGAATATGAATAAATGTCTCGGTTTTGGTGTATAAATATATCGGTCCAGCTAGATAAATTATTTGCCGTGTCATTTTACTCTTGAAACTGAAAAAAAAGACATTTTACTAAAAAAAAATTCAAGTAGTTAGTAATGGAAATCTACCTTTTCGACTGGCGCTTCACATCAAGGTTTTTTATAGCTCCAAGGCAAAAAGTCGACGCTGACATGCGATACGTGAATTATGAACATAGTGCGTCTTTAAATAATTTAATGTTGAGCTAACTCAAGAAATGTTGTCGCAAAAAAGAACTGACATAGACAACGAAATTATTTGTAAATAATTCATCATTACCACTTTAATTTTACTGCAGGAAGCTCATTCTAGATCTAGACCGTTAAATAATCGTCATCATAATTGAAGCGATGAGATCAAGAAGGGTTTAACTGTTTTTTTTCACAAAATGACTTATGGGTATCCTTGTATTCAGCGTGAAATTATCTACAATAATACATTCTCAAAATACCGAAATGAAGCTTAAATCTCGAGACTGTCAGTCTAGAAACGGTTTAACTGACACAGGAATACAGTTAGCTTAGCATAAAACATTAGTATATTTATTATATCTAAATATATATAACTCAAAGGTGACTGACTGGTTGACTGACTGACATAGTGATCTATCAACGCACAGCCCGAACCACTGGACGGATCGGGCTGAAATTTGGCATGCAGGTTCTAACGTAGGCATCCGCTAAGAAAGGATTTTTCAAAATTCCACCCTTCAGAGGGTGAAATGGGTGGTTGAATTATTTTCCCATAGGCCACACCGCGGGCGAAGCTGCGGGCAGAAGCTCTATATTATATTTTTACAGTAACTATACGAATTAGTACTACTTAAATTTTGTATTTTAAAATAGAATAAATACATTTTCAAGCAACTGAAACTTACGTAAACCTTTATTATTTAATAAGCACTGTACATTAAAATGAAGCCGGTGAAGCTTAAAGTAAATTTTCTCGAAATTCAATTTGCCAGTTAAACCCTTTTTGATCTCTCTCGTGAATGATCTCCACTATTTTCCACTTTCCCATTTACACTATTTTCATTAACTCTATGCATGTTTTCACTTGAGAGTTACCATTCCCAATTTTTGTGATATTCGACTGTGGTTTTTACCAATCTCGATAACCACAACTCACTACTACTTCAGGTTGCAAAACGCAGCTAATAATATCAAAGTATAATATTTGTTGACATTTTGACAGCCTCTGTGGTGTGATGGTGGAACAGATCGGCAGGACAAATATTTGTGAATAGAAAAAAGTGCAAATACTTGTTCTAAGTCTGGGTGTTGTGGGACCATGGTCCTAGTAGTTCCTGGGTCACCAGATACATACTACATGTAATGCTAGTTAAGGTCCAGGATCTATGTGATCGTTGGGCATTATTTCCACTACTCTTCCTTCCATAACACTATGCATGTTTTGACTTGAGATTTGCTAATCCTTTTTGTTGCTCAACCACCACACTACAGACTGTCAAAAAGCATGCATTACAAAAAAAAAATAGTTAAGAGCCAGTCCAGCGTTCTCATTGACATATATACATACATATACTAGGCGGTAGGACTTTTCTGCAAAGTTCGTCTAGGTAGGTACCACCGCTTTGCTAGTTATTCTGCCGCCAAGCAGTAGTGTGCAAGCACTACTGTGTTCCGGTCTGAAGGGCACTGTAGCTAGTGAATGAGACTTTATGACCTGATCGCACAGTCTAGTAATCTTATTACTAGATTGTGCTAATGTCTCAGGATGACGTGCGCAGTACCGGGGTCACAACTTTATAATTTAGAATTCCGAGTAAACCTGCCACTGATATGGGCAGCCGTGTCGCTTAACATGAGGCGAATGGTTAGCTCGTCACGGCATTCCTTAACTAGTACTATTCTGAGCACTAGTAGTTATAAGTCACTATGAAAATGAAAAGAATCGTTACCTTCTGGCTGCTGAATATATCGAGCGGTAGGTGACAACTGTTAGTGCTGTTTCTGCACTCCCTCAGCGCAGTTCTCGCGACGTCGTACCTGGTCTTCTGCAGCTCGAACTTGGCGCGGATGAAGTTCTTCTGAACTTCGTTCTCGGAGTTGAACACGAAGAAGTAGTAGCCGTTTGCTGGCACACTGAGGATACACTTTTTGTAAAATAACAAAATTTCGCTGCGCCTACTGGCCATGGAAAAAGCCACAGCTGAAAATCAGCGCGCTGCATCAGTGGAGCATTATGCTGAGTTGTGACCTTTTTTATAGCCTTAAGCCTTAATATAATTTATAACCTGCATTGTAAAACCTTAGAGTATGTACTATATATACCTAGTCTGAGGTTAAAACTGTTTGTTTGGCTATAAATAAACGTTTTCTATTCTATTCTTTCTATTTAGCCAGAGATGGTTCATAGACAACAAACTGGCAAAGTTTCCGCGCTCTCATCTCATGGGAAGTGACGATGCGATCGAAGGTGTAGCATGCTAGCCAAGTAAATACCTTTTCACTCTTCTCTTGAACACGCCCGGGTCATATTTCGCCGGAAACACAGACGCTGGCAGGGCATTCCATTCCTCAGCCGTTTTAATTATGAACGTGGAATCAAATCGCTTGGTACGAATGGGTGGTATTTCGCCCCCGAAGAGTTGGCGCTTAGCTGAGCGTCTAGTAGTCCGGTAGTGGAATCGTGATGGGGGAATGAGATCATGCATTTCAGTTTTTATTTTTGGAGTTTGTCAATTAGCCCACAAAACATAATTCCCAAGAAACTCAAAATTATTATTCACATCATCAGCTGGAATTATTCTACTACTGGACTTCGGTCTCCCCCATAAAACGCTACTTCAGATGTTAATTTTAGGAGAAGAAGAGAATGCTGCTGCCCATTTCCTGGATATTCCTGCTACGCTACGCCTGGAGTTACTACTACTCATTTGACAGCCTCTGTGGTGTGGTGGTTGAACAGGTTGGCTCATAGCCCGGAGGCGGCGGGTTCGATTCTCGCGGTAGGACAATTATTTGTGGAAAGAAAAAAGCGCAAATACTTGTTCTGGGTCTGGGTGTTGTGGGACCATGGTCCTCGTAGTTCCTGGGTCCCTAGAAACTGGGAATCCTAGTTAGGGTCTAGTCTTAGAATAAATGTCTTTTCTTATCTATGTATGTGATCGTTGGGCGTTATTATTATTATTGTTATAACTATTTTTTTTTGTATTTTAATGTGTTGTATTTTACATTATACTAATTAGAATAGGATAGGTAAGCATATTACAAAAGCTTTACATTTGCCAACAAAAGACTGTTTCTCCACATCAGAGCCAAATTCTTCTTTGGTTATACGCATTTAAGGTGTATCAATATGAAATCCCATTACTACTGGAATGTTTTTTTTAAATTTTAGTGAATGATGTGACGGGCTAGTCGTTCACCTGATGTTAAGCGCCACGGCCGCCCATAACATAACAGTGTCACTCGCAACCCCAAAACAAAGAGTTTCGAGCGACACTGCACTGCGCACATCATCCTGAGACATCAGCACAGTCTGGTAATAAGATTACTCGACTGTTAGATTAGATCATTAAGTCTCAATTGCCCAGTAATTTCACTAGCTACAGTGCCCTTCAAACCAGAACACAGTAGTGCTTGCGCACTACTGCTTGGCGGCAGAATTACTGGCGAAGCGGTGGTACCTACCTAGACGAACTTTGCAACAAAGTTCTACCACCTAGTATAATGTTAGCAGACGACATGGTACTACTGAGCCTACCTGTATGTGAGAGCATTAGCTCTAGCAGCTCTGAAACTCTCGTCTTCCGTTGCGTCTTTATGACACCCGCTATGTGGAGTGAGCGGTAAGTTGAGGATCAGTCCATCACATTCTAAAAGTGCCTCCTCACTGCTGGAAAATGATGACCAGAACTCGGAGTTGCTCATATCGAGAGCAGTGGTTTCGTTAACGGTCATGTGATGTTCCGCGTAGCCATCTGGTTCTAGACCCTGAAAAAATTAGTGTGCTTTAGACCACACGACTGAAGTGAAACTTCTTTAGTTTAGCTCCATCTATCGGCCGGTATAACTTTGTTTTTGCTTTGTTTAATATTAATGTCGCCATCTTGACCATTGTAAATTGTCATTTTACTGGACATATCAACATAAAATTACAAATTTGAAACTTTGTTATGTTGACAATAAGATCTACGTGAATTAATTTCAGCTTCCGTTTGCCTTGCGACCACATTACTCCTCAAGTCAAGCGTGAGTAACGAAGTTTTACTTCAAAAATATAATTATTAGTAACCCTTTAGTGGGCCGTTATAACCACTTTATAGGTTAATGTTAACAAAGAATGATAAAGTGGTCAAGTGCTAGACAAGTTTGAAATAAAAAAAAGTATTGTCTCGTAAATACTAGGACTAGTTCAGAGTATATCTACTAACCTCTTCTGCAGCATAATCTCTTGCTTCATCATCTTCATTCAATTCTTTTGTCAGTTCGATTTTTCCTAACATTAGTTCTCTTTTAGCGCGAGCTTCTTGCATCGACTCACGTCTCCTTTCTGTGAAACAGAAAATACTTAAGTACCTACACTATTTTATAATATGCGCCATTTTACCTAAACTATGTAAATTATTATTTGAATTGGTTTAGAATAGGGATGCACAGAACATGGAGTTTTGAACCGGTCGAATAACGACCATTATTCGGTTCAGCGCTTCCCGAACCAAATATTCAGCCGAACTATTTTGTTAGTTTAACGCGAACTTTGCCGGACATTCAATTGCAATAAAACTTCAACAAAAGTTCCACTGCAATCTAAATATGATTTTTGCATGTGTAAATATGATAATGAATGAACATTTCCAATGAAATTGCTAAGATGCACGGAAATGGATTTCATTTTCATGGAAATTGATGGTCATTTTTATTTTCATACGCCTAATAAAATATGAGAGCAAACTACTGAGGAGGACAAAGAGCATAATTTCTGTAGGTACTTAAGTAGGCATACAATGTATTGAATAACTTATCTAATAATTATGTTAAAATTAAGTTATTGTACTAAGCATATAAAATTACAAAGTTCTTATAGTCAAATATTACATAGCAAGCCCATTACAATATGTGAGTAAAAAAAAGAAGTTCTCTTGTTCATAATTTACTTACTATAACTCCAATGATTTAAGATATATAATTGAAAGTAACAAAATGGGGAAGAAAGGAAGTAAAGGATGTAATAAAATTTACATAAAAAGTGACGTCACTGTAAAGTTTCTCGTGGCTTCTTCTTTACAGTTGTAATCGAAGTTTCAGGATCAGAGTTTTCTGGTCTGCATTGTGCCGGATTGCTTGCACAAGTAGAGGGAAAGAGAACTTTTTTTTAAACTAATATATATTTTCGATTTTTTTCATTAATGTCAACTTTATAATTTTATATGCTGTTGACTACAGACCTTCAGGACAAGTACAACCTACCTTTTCATATATTCTTTTAAATTAATATTCCGAGGCGCCCGTACGTCTGTCGAAGCTATCAAGAACTATTCTGGTTTTAAAGATTTATTTAAAAGAATTTATAAAAAGGTAGGTTGCACTTGTAAAAAAAGTCCGTACCTGTCCTGAAGGTTTCCTTTTTATAGTCTACATATTCTTAGAACAATATCATATTGTTTTTACTTGTAAAAGTGCTATTAACCTATTGTTTGAGTTTCGAGTTTATAGACCGCCTAAGTTTAGTCCACTAGTCCTATCGTGTCCACAGCCAGTATTTTGAGCTATTATTCCCATGGGACATAAATATTTTGGACTTTTTGTCTTATTATACTTACCATTTTGTAAGAAAAACCGAAATATTCATTATTGGTAGTAGATAAAGAAGACACCTTACCCCTCTCTTTGCCTATTTTTATTTTTTTATTTTTATTTTAAGGAATGACGTGACGAGCTAGCCGTTCGCTTGGTGTTAAACGACACGGCTGCCCATATCAGCTGCAGTGTCACTCGGAACTCTGAAGTATAGAGGTTCGCGTGACACTGCACTGCGCACGTCATCCAGAGACATCAGCACAATCTAGTAATAAGATTATTAAACTGTGAGTTCAGTTCATAAAGTCTCATTTGCCCAGTAATTTCACTAGCTACAGTGCCCTTCAAACCGGAACACAGTAGTGCTTGCACACTACTGCTTGGCGGCAGAATAACTGGCAAAGCGGTGGTACCTACCTAGACGAACTTTGCAGTAAAGTCCTACCACCTAGTAAACTATTACAGGGATTACAATTACAGGGATAATATTATAAAATGGAACTCACGTTCTCTCTGAGATCTGGTCTTCTCTTCATCTATAGCCTCGACCAGCACTCTCCTCAGCCGGTCCAGCTCTTCACTGCTGCCCGTCACTGCTGACATTATGTCGGATTTCTTAGACTTCTGGAAATACGATACAAATTTTGATATTTCAATTGCAAGATCTCTTTGTGAAATTTTAAAGGTTCTTTTGGATAGGATTTTCTGAGAGTGATGTTGAGATACAGATCTCATATTTTTAACGTAGATACGTTTGCAGCTAGTACGGTTTTTTGTTAAGTAAAAATTCTTTATTCATGCTTGATTTGAGAAGTAAGCTTTACTACAAATATTACACGGCTAACACTCACGAGATACAGTCGAATAACTCGACCGGTGTTCGGGCAATATAGATGCCCATCCTCAAGGAGTACACCGGTCGAATCATTCGACTGTATTTCGTGAGTGTTAGCCGTGTAATAGTTGTAGTGATGAGAAGTAAGCTGGTGAATGCGTGACCAGAGAGAGAGGGAGATATATGTTAGTGAAGATAGAAAGTCACGTTTCGTAAAAGTTTTACTTCAGTCGTGTGGTTAAGGCACACTCGTTTTTTTCTTTTCTATGCTATTGTACGTTTATTCATTATTACGTATTATTTAAGTCACTTAATAAGTTACTGAAGTAAAACTTCTTCAGCCTTATTAATAAACGGGTATTAATAACGGGTTTCGGATTAGTTACTTCAGCTTTTGTCCTTTTTTTGCTACTGGAATATTTAGCTGGATCGAAAGAGACAAAAGATGGTGTAACTAGTATAAAGCTAGTTCGTGTTTATTAATAAGGCTGCTTTAGTTTAGCTCCATTTATCGGCCGTGTCGCCATCATCATTGATGTCGCCATTTTGACAATCGTAAATTGTCATTTTACCGGTCATTTAGACCACACGACTGAAGTAAACCTTCTTTAGTTTAGCTCCATCTATCGGCCGATATAACTTTGTTTTTGTTTTGTTTAATGTTAATGTCGCCATTTTGACAATTGTAAATTGTCATTTTACCGGACATACCAACAAAATAATACAACTTTTTAACTATGTTATGTTGACAATGGAGATCTCTCATGAACCAACTACTTTCAACTTCCATTCGCCTGGTTCACCAGCTTACTCCTCAAGTCAAGCGTGCGTAAAAAAGTTTTACTTCAAAAACAGCATCTGGGCAGATGACACAGAATATATTAGTCAACAAGGATTAATATCCCGTTGAAGTTAATAATAAATTCCTTTACCTTTTCGTGATATTCGACTCCCATAGTCTCATGCAGTTTGACCAGCACTCTCTTCCCTCGGTCTCCTAATGCTTGCAGTCTATGGAGGACGTCTGCAAATACTTCTTTAGAGTTTGGTTCTGGTTCTAATGGTGTCTGTAATGTGTAAATGAAATGAGATTATTTTTCCAGATAAAATTTCCAAACCTTGACCACACGGTACAAACAAAATAACTGTGCTTTAGACCACACGACTGAAGTAAAACTTCTTTAGTTTAGCTCCATCTATCGGCCGGTATAACTTTGTTTTTGGTTTGTTTAATGTTAATTTCGCCATCTCGACAATTGTAAATTGTCATTATACCAGATATACCAACATCATAATACAAATTTTTACTTTGTTATGTTGACAATAAGATCTACGTGAACCATCTTCAACTTCCGTTCGTCTCGCATTAACCAGCTTACTTCCCAAGTCAAGCGTGCGTTAAGAAGGTTCACTTCAAAAATATTAAGTTTACATGACACATAAAGAAACGGATGTAAATATTTGATAATTATAACGTTAAGTATTTTTCAAATAAGATATCGGAATAAATAAAAAGTAAAATGTTGTAAAACTGTTACACATTTTATAGTTGACTAGCGGCCCGTCCCGGCTTCGCTCGGGTGGACGTTTATTTGTTAAACATTTTATAATATACGAAAAACAATGTATCACGCACCGGCGCCATCAACTTAAAATGTTGGTTTGTCCTGAATTTTTCCTAAATTTTCTTTGCCATAAACCTCACGGAGCCCGAGACCTTTCCAACGAATGCAAAACCGTGGAAATCGGTTCGTGCGTTCTGGAGTTATAGCGTCAGGAAGGAAAACCCCGACTTATTTTTTTATAGTAGATTTCACTATACGATAAAGGTATAACGTTTAATGTTTGTATTAAAAATGCGGTATCATTATAAATGTGCTACATGGAAAGAACACATCAACAAAGTGTCTTCGCCTTACTAAAGACAACAAGATTAGTGTTAGTGGACACAGTCATAGAAATTAGGTTTTTAAAAGTTTAAGTTAAATTAAAATTGCTTATTATCCAAATATCTACGGCTAGATTGTAATTCAATTAGAGTGAAGTTTAGAATTTATATTTGATAATACCTAGATTTATGTTTTATTTCATAAGTACTTTTTTATTTAGTTATATGGGAGCATTCTATAGCATGGACTGAATACATATATTAAAGGAAAAGAACGAATTAAATCCCACCTTGTATAATAACAATTTCAAGCAAGTCAAGCGTAAGAAGGTTGAAGCTATTTGAAACCTTCTGAAACGTTAACGCATTGCCTTTTAACATCGATTAGATCTTCGCATTTTTCAAACGAATGATTTCTGTAAATGTATGAATATAATAATAATAATAATAATAATAATAATAATAATATGTGTGGACACTTCACACAACGCCATCTAGCCCCAAACTAAGCAAAGCTTGTATTATGGGAACCACATAACTGATACAATTACTTAGATACTTTTTGTTTGTAAATACATACATAGAATACAATATAACACCCAGACACAGAACAAACATCTATGTTCATCACACAAATGTTTGTCCTGGGTGGGAATCGAACCCACAACCCACAGGTCAGAAGGCAGGGTTACTACCAACTGAGCTATCGGGCACTATGGAACACTTTTAGGGGTAGGTATATAAATGAGATATTGTGTCAGTTGTAAGGACCTTATTCATTTCAGATACTGACGGTATAGAACTTGTCATTATGAATGGTCTGTTTCAAATATTATCTGTTAAGATAACTCACATTTTATATGATACGTAAATTTCCATTTCTTTCTCATTATGACACTATTTAAGTTTATTATTTTATGTTTTTATGTACGGTCCTTTTGATATGTTTAAATAATAATATGAATTTTAAGTCTGCGTGATCTTTCTAAATTTACTAGGTGGTAGGATTTTTCCGTTCGTCTAGGTAGGTCAAAGTTCGTCTAGGTAGGTACCACCGCTTTGTCAGTTATTCTGCCACCAAGCAGTGCAGCAAGTACTGCTGTGTTTCGGTATGAAAGGCACTGTAGCTACTGAAATTACTGGGCAAATGAAACTTTATGACCTGATCTCACAGTCTAGTAATCTTATTACTAGATTGCGCTGATGTGTCAGGATGACGTGCGCAGTGCGAGGAAACTTTATTTAGTTCCGATTGAACCTGCCACTGATATGGGCAGCCGTGTCGCTTAACATCAGGCGAACGGTTAGCTCGTCACGGCAATCCTTAACTAAAAAAAAACATTCACAGTACATTGATATGTAGCCATGGAACAGTACTTACTGATGTTAAAAATTCTTTATCCGTTTCTGTCAATCCAAAAGAGCTTCCTAAAGCAGCTTCATTTTCATTGGCATGTATATCTTCAAGTTTATTACCACCATCTTGATTATTTTCAATTGCTACTTTATTTGTACCAAGGTTTACATTAACTTTCATAACATTTTCGTCTACACTATTATCTTCTACTTCTTCTTTAATATAAGATTGTGTAGTACTTTCTAGAATATGTTTATCTATTACTTTGGCATCTGTATCAGTATTAACTTTACGACTAGTATTTTCTTTAGGAGTATCATGTTTGTTATCTTTATCTAAAGGAATGTTTGTATTTGTAGTGGTAATACTTTGTATTTTAATATTTGTTTCTTTTGTAGAATCGCTGTTGTTGCCGTCAATATCTGAAAGAAATTACATTTTTATTTTAATATTGTAATAATGTATAGTTAAAGTATGAACCATATTGATTTAATTTTAAATTGTAGAAAATTATTGAGATTGTCGGCTATACCATAATTGATTTTTTGTTATGTTATATGATGCAAAAAAGCAATACGGTCCACTGGATGGGGTAGCCTATGGACAGTTGTAACACTGGAAGTGTCACTAATGCGTTGCTTACCCTAATACATAATGAACTAATAAAAATAAAATTAAAGTTATAATTTAGACAGCAAGATGAAAAATATGAGAAACTATCAAGTAAATCTACTAAAGAGCATTGGAAGAGGAAAAATAGAAAGAGATAAGAGAATTCAGTTACAGAACATTAAGAGGGTAAAAATATTAATAACAAAGATCTCACAAACCTTTGAAAGACAGAAATCTCCGTTCCTCTTTGTCCACATTAGCATCTCTATGCCTGTGAAGAGCTGGTAGCGACATAAGATGTGAAGGTGGATGATAATACTTGAGAGATTCGGTCTTGGCTGCTTGACGGAGAGCGTGTAATCTTTCCAGAATCTCTTTGAGTTCCTGGAGATTATCAATAGAAATGTTAAAATCAATGCAATATTTGTTTCAAATTTTACATCTTTTACCATAGAAGAAGATACTATAATTGAAGGTGACACCGAAAACGCAGATTTTTATAATAATAACACCAAATGATTACATAGGAATAATGCTTAGGTTACAGATTATTAACTTAAGAGTCAAGTAAAATGAGCACTTGTAAATGGCTTATCAATAAGTTATGTAACAGCTGATATGATTTTATCATGATAGTTTGTACAACCAGCTCTAAGCTCATTGCGAGATTTAATTTCAACCTCCATCTACTCATCTATCATCTTTCTAAACAAAGATATCTTTGACTGATAATAATAATAACGTCCAACGATCACATACATAGATCCTGGACCCTAACTAGGATTCCCGTGTCTAATGACCCAGGAACTACTATAATCATGGTCCCACAACACTCAGACGCAGCGCAAGTTTTTTGAGTTTTTTTTTTGGAAAAATACTTGTCCTGCCGCTGGGATCAAACCCGCGGCTTCCGGGCTATGAGCCGACCTGCTCAACCACCACACCACAGAGTCTGTTAGTGTAAACGTACGTAGTGACTAACGAAAGTGTATTCTCATTTAATAATACCCTATGAAGGAGGTAGTATATAAGAAATCGTCTCTATCATTAGATTTTCATGCAAATTGTAGACATAACAAACATGTCTTAAAATAAGATGTTAGAAAGCATGATAATTTCATATCAGACAAGTCTCATATCGATTTATAAGCAAAGTGTCTTAACCCGCCTGTCAGCAATCAGCTATTTCATAAATTTATCACACCACAAAATGACATGTTTGATAACATTTCTGAAATGTAGACATGGGATAAAAGATAAGATTTAAATGTAACGAGTGTAGTAGTATACATCAAACTATCAGATTTGGAATAAAATGGAAATAAGGGTCAACTATTTTGGTAATAAGGGTAGGTTAATTATTAACTTGGTTTCAATCTGCAACGCATTGAAACTAAAATTTACAAGTAGGTCACCATATCCTCAATCCGTATGCATGGATTTGATAGTTTCAAATTGCAGTATATTGACTATAGAAAATTTCAAATTAGGAATAAAGTTTTACATTGCTATAAAATTTGATAAGTTACGTGATCACATTCAGGTTTGTGTTAGATGGGAGTTAAAGATGCAGCTGAATTTATTTGATTTATCTAAGAAAACAATCACTGTTTGAAACTACGTAATTGCACACTTAAAAAATTTAAAAACAATGATTTAACTTGCCGAAGTTTTTCCTTAATCTAAATTTGGTTATATTTGGTTTTTCAACGACAAGTGACAGGTAGTCGCTTACTAGGTGGTAGGACTTTGTTGCAAAGTTCGTCTAGGTAGGTACCACCGCTTTGCCAGTTATTCTGCCGCCTGTAGTGTGCAAACACTACTGTGTTCCGGTTTGAAGGGCGCTGTAGCTAGTGAAATTACTGGGCAATTGAGACTTTATGATCTGATCTCACAATCGCGTAATCTTATTACCAGACTGTGCTGATGTCTCAGGATGATGTGCGTAGTGCAGTGTCGCGCGAAACTCTATGTTTTGGGGTTTCGAGTGACACTGTTCTGTTATGTACGGCCGTGGCGCTTAACATCAGGTGAACGACTAGCCCGTCACATCATTCAGTAATATATATTTAAAAAAAGATGAAAAACATTTTCTTCATTAAAATCAATTACATTGAAATTTTGATATACACATCATATTTCGAAAAAAGAAAATAAAAAATTAAAATATAGTTAAATTATTATAGTTAGTTTTTAGTTTGAAAACAAAGGTATAGCCACACCGATTAAAAAAAAGTTAAATACATTGAATCCTGACCTTCGGATCATGATCAGTAATATCAGCATTCGTTGGGAAGTTCTCTGATGACGTCAGGTTGGTCACAGTGTTCGGGTCGTGGAAGCTGACACCAACTTTATGCCTTCTCATTGTACCTGCAGAGTTAAAGACAACATTTTTAATAGACACTTAAGTGTGTGATGATTTTTCTGGAGGAGTAAAAGCTCTGAACTCAAATGACCTAAAATAAATTCCAGCGCATAACAAGCTCTTTATACTTTGCCTACATACATTCAAAATAACACTTTTTAAACTTTCGCGACTTGAACTCATATTGTAAAGATGAAACGGGTCTATTGCGCACAAAAATTATCAAAACATAATTTTGACTAACCTCGACGTTTCGACCAAGTTACATTGGCCGTGGTCACGAGGGGACTGTCGAGGTTACTCTTATGATTTGATATGAGACTATGGTCCGTATTACAGAACGACGCTCATTCATCGATCGGTGCTCAAGCAGAGATTTCATTCATAAAGTGATCAATTAGTGAATGAAATGTCTGCTTGAGCACCGATCGATAACTGAGCGTCGTTCTGTAATACGGACCATAGTCTCATATCAAATCATAAGAGGCCCATTAAAAATGCCTGCGTAACAATTCTATGACTGCACTTTGTGACATTTTGAATGTATATTGTAAAGATGAAACGGGTCTATTCGCGCACAAAAATTATCAAAACATAATTTTGACTAACCTCGACAGTCCCCTCGTGACCACGGCCAATGTAACTTGGTCGAAACGTCGAGGTTAGTCAAAATTATGTTTTGATAATTTTTGTGCGCGAATAGACCCGTTTCATCTTTACAATATGAGTTCAAGTCGCGAAAGTTTAAAAAGTGTTATTTTGAATGTATGTAGGCAAAGTATAAAGAGCTTGTTATGCGCTGGAATTTATTTTAGGTATTCTGTAATACGGACCTATGAGTGTGACAATGTAAATAGACTACCAGCATTGTGACAATGTAAATAGACTGGGTCGATCGCTCAGTTGGTAGTAATTCTGCCTTGTGAACTGTAGGTTGTGCGTTCGATTCCCACGCTAGACAATAATTTGTGTGATGAACTTCGATGTTTGTTCCGTGTCTGGGTGCTATATTGCATGTAATAAGTATCAAAGTATTGATAAGTTCTCTGGATTCCATAGTACAAGCTTTGCAATGTTTGGGGCTACATGGCGCTGTGTAAAATGCAATTTTAAAAATTAACAATTCACCGTTTTATGATTTCTCAGCCACTTGTATGTTTTATGTATCGCAAGTGTGAATAAATATAATAATTAGAATTCATATAATGTTTGAGGTCAAAGCACAATAGTAATTGGTTGTCCGTCTCATAACTACTGATAACGCCACGCTTGCTTTCTGTAATCTTCTTTGTAAACTTACATAGTAGGTACACAACTACGAGATAATATTGTGGTAATAACAGACAAGGAAAATGTGTAACGAATTAATATTTGTTTAGCACTACCATGTCATGCGTTAACAGCTTTATTTCAAACAATCAATCAAGATCTAATGTTCGAAAAATATCAACTAGTTATTAAGGATTAACGACATAATTAAGTACTATACAATTCCTAAGACAGCAAGCCGACGAGTATAGCTTGACGATGATTATTCTTTTACTAAGCTAGTTGGTGGTTTAGTGGAATAGTTAAATTCTCTACGATTAAATTACTTAATTAGAACTTCTCGATGCTGATTAAATAATTTCTTATTTATTCACCATCTTCTTGGAACACAGGGTAAGACTGAGAACCTAAAAAGGTGCAAATATATAGAAATATATAGACCTAGATGGTGGTTACAAATTTGCACCTTTCGGTATCGAGCTGTTGGGGACTGAGTGCACACAAAATTTACAAAGATCTTTCGGAACGTCTGATCGAGTTAACACGTGACCAAAATGCTGATCTCTATTTAGCTCAAACGATAATCATTTCCATTCAACGTGGCAATGCCACTAGCATTTTGGGCACGTTGCCTACTGGTGGATTAAGTTTTTATACTGCATTGTTTTTAATTTTGTTTATATTAGATACGTCTTTTTGGTTATTGTATAACTAAGGGGTTGATAAAATATCTTATTATAAACAAAATTTAATTGAAACGACGTTGTTAGTCGCCAAAGAATTAAGTTTATTAACTCACCAGGGTCATTAGCCTTCCCATCTACCTTCTTCAGCCTTAGCACCTGTATCTTCTCCATAAAAGTGGTATTCGTCATCAGCCCTAGATTATAGGCTTCTACTAGTTCTTCTACCTCTTCAGAAGAGTCGTCTCCAATATATGCACACTCTTGGAGGTGCTTGTACCCTTTAATCATGATGAGCGATGCACCGGGATAGCTGCATTGAGAAATATTTACAAGCCAATTTAATTTGATGTAAAATGCTTTTCAAAACTACTCTGTTTGAGATATTATTAATTTTGACAGTTCTGGTGATGTTTCGGTGTGAAGATGCAAATGACTGACATCATCTGAATTTTATACTCCGTTCATCGTTATATTTCTGAAAGGTGTTTAACTGAATCGTCTTTATCATCATACTACTTCTATTACTACTCTACTTGTACAAAAATTGGCTCAAAACTTATTAGAAATATCGAGGAAATTATTCTATTTGTGGAAATATTTACTGCGTCTTGTGATCACTTTTCTTATCAGAGTGTCATTTCAAATCCTATTTTATACGATACTATCTTAAGATACTGACAAAATTGCGATATGAGTTACTAACTGACAGACAGCCCAACAACGACTACGACTTGGGCAATTATTACAGGCAAAGTGAAACGAGATTAAAACAGCAAGAAATATTGAGGAATAAAATTATAAACCAAGATAAAGCGAGTGAAAACGAGACAATGTAGACTTATAACCGGTTGTTGGCGATAAAATTCTTAGAAATCTACAAAATCCAGGAAACGTTCGCTCACAATATATGTTTTATAATATATTATACAAAAATACAAAACTTAATAATGATAAAAGCAGACCCATTAGAATAACAACGCTTTAGTTGTTCAAAGAACATAACTGTGCTGTTGGTTCATTTGTGTGTATAGACTATATCTAAGGTCTCACCTTACACAAGCCGACACGGTGACACTGGATCCCTTTAACAGATAGAACCCCCAGTATTCCTTCATATCGTCCTCTAGTTCCAACTCTCTTGTCATGGAGACTGGAACCAAATCCTGGCTGAGCTCAGGCTGGCCTGGGACTACAAATGCGTTGAACGTTGCGTTTGAACGGACCACTTGACGCTGTTGAAAACAATTTATGTTAAGCATTTCAGTGGGTGTTATTGTTGATAGGTTGAAATACGTTGTTGATGGCGTTAAGTGCTCGTAAAATTGAAGGAAGAAAGTAGAGTAACATAGAATTGAAAAGCATGGTATTAATAAAAGGAGGCAAGGTCGAAGAGCCTGCAGAACATAATGATGAGGCTGTAGCTTTGTACCTTTCTGTGACGGTAGACCCGTAACTTCATTAACGTAGCTTGTTAGTTTGATTAATATTAAGTTAACCTATGAACTGTGGTACTATAACTAAAGAATCATACCATATTCTTACCTAAAATTGCTCAAGAAAACCGGTACCAAGTTACGAAATGCTAAGTATACATATGTTTTGCGAAAGTCTTTTTCAAAGTCCCTTTAAAAGTACGCTATTGAAATGGATACCTATGAAAATACAAAGTTTGGAATAGCTTTGAAAAGAAAATTATTTTTAATTGCCGCGAGGAAACCACAGAAATAAAAAGTTTGTTAGTACAATGAATTTTTTTGGAATTGTTTACGCAACGTAATGTGTATTGAAAAAAAATTAGATGCGTGATTTACGATTGAAAAACATTTGGTGAATGTAATTTTGTTCATCTACTTAATAGATAGGTTATATATTAACAGGCATCGAACGATAATTATTATCTTGAAATTATGTATACTATCACCGGCCGAGTTTCTATTAGTACTTATCGGTCTGAGTGATGTTCAAATAAGCCCAGTTTTACAATAAATTAAAGCCCATTCAAATCGTGTAAATTGTTTTACAACGTGTTTAATTTGTGCTTGTATTTTTTGTAACACGTGCTGATTAGAGATAGAACTGAAGTTTTTACTAAAGTTTCGGCTCATAGCCTGGAGGCGGCGGGTTTAATTCCCGCGGGAGAACAAGTATTTGTGCACAGAAACAAAAGCGCAAATACATGTTCTGAGCCATGGTCCTCTTAGTTCCTAAGTCCCTAGACACAGGGAATCCTAGGGTCCAGGATTTATGTATGAGATGGTTGGGCGTTATTAGTATTATTATATTATTATTATTATTTATTTATTTACAATCTTAAATTTAAGTTATTTAGAATATAATTATAAAAGTTAACATTATATAAATACAATAGAAAACCTAAACCTAGTGTGCCGTCAGCAGCGGGGCAAGGCCCAAGCTACCGGTGGTTAGGGCTGCAGAGTGAGGAACCTCCTGACAATACTTATTATTATTATGCAAACCAATAACGTGACTAGTCAGTATTATGTCAACATATTCGCTGTACATACAATACAACATCGCGTGTACTTATCTTTTTAGTGTGTTAGTTTTCCCACAGAAGACACTACTAATATAAACTTAAAAATTTCATTTTCATGTCAAACCTATCGTCTGTTGTTTTTATCACCAGAGAGAGAGAGAGAGAGAGAGAGAGAGAGACAGAGAGCTTTTCATAATTTTCTCAAGATTATCTGTTCCCATTCCCAATCTGTTCCCGGCTGAGGAAATATACAAGAAATGGGCAGCAGTACTCTTGAGTCTGCATTATAAGCTACTGTGATCGCCAATACGCCTGCCTATGTTCAGGAGTGGACGCAAAGCTGGCGTGTTGTGATGACCTGTTATGTTTATACTCCTATATAACATACAAGCAATACACACCTACCTGGCACCATGTCGGCGATATCTTACTGTCTATCAGTCTCATATCAGTCATGCTCATCGGGTACATCTGTCCAAGAAACACTCGGTACCTGAAATAAAATATACATTGAGAACTATCGTGAGTATGATTCATTTTGGAAATTCTGTCAATCAAAAGTCAAAATTACTCCGACCAGTTTCGGACATACAATGTCTTTATTTTAGTTGTCAGTTACTAAAGCAAGCGGGATTGGCGAGCGTTACGTGCTGACTTTCAACTTTAGCTGACGTGAGTTTAGCCGTTAGGAATTTCCAGAACTATACTTGTTCAAAAGAAGGACCAGTAAGTAGACTAAGGTAAGCCTGCGTCTTGAATCTCACTAAGCAGTCTCTCTCTATTCTATCTACAAATTAGGAATATGAACGACAGGAAAGATGACAAGTATTTAATTGAAAATAATTTTATATATGAAGATCAGAGTCATATAGAGTAGCTAGATGTAAACGTCTAGCGTCATTCTATTGTAGCGTGGAGTGGAAAGTGGGTCAATAGTAGGTATATCATTATGATTGTATATGATAATGAGCATAGACTATTACCTAATGATGATATTGGTTTTACTATGTGGTAGGACTTTTCTGCAAAGTTCGTTTCGGTAGGTACCACCGCTTTGCCAGTTATTCTGCTGCCAAGCAGTAGTGTGCAAGCAGTACTGTGTTCCGGTTTGAAGGGCACTGTAGTTAGTGAAATTACTGGGAAAATGAGACTTTATGATCTGATCTCACAGTCTAGTAATCTTATTACCAAACTGTGCTGATGTCTCAGGATGATGTGTACAGTGCAGTGTCGCGCGAAGCTTTATCTTTTGGAGTTCCAAGTGACACTGTTCTGTTATGGGCAGCCGTGTCGTTTAACATCAAGCGAACGGCTAGCTCGCCACATCATTATTTAACATAAAAACAAAAAAAAAAATGTCACGCGAAACTTTATATTTTGAAAACCCTAACTCAAAACTTAAATTAGTAATGGTATCCACAAACTTTACCTCATATAAAGTGGAATCATGATAAACAAAGTAGGTAGAATGATCAGCAAAGCCAGCAATCGACATATCCTGAGCGGTGCTCTGTAGCATGACCTAGATGCTAGGTTGCAATTCCTTGCTTGATGCGGTCGCGGAGTTCTGGCAAGTCCAGCTGAAAAATAAACAATGTAAATCTCATGAAATTGGAGATTTTAGGGTAAGAGACGTTTGTTTTTGATTAAGATGCGATACACCACTAAAAAAATTAAGGTAAACGAGCTATGGAAAGGGATATTTCTGGAATAATCTGAAGGATCAAATCAGAAATGAAGCAACCCGACAGAAAAGCAAAAACGATTACTTGCCCCTAATGGCTGACATCAGTTGAATGAGTACAACCGAAGTACTTTGGAAAAGGCCTATGTAGTTCTTTAGTGGCTGTAGATTAACAGTGAGTGATCATAATGATAAGATGAATGTGGCTTAGCGGTTACGTACAAATTTCAAACCAACGTACTCTGGCTCGAATCATACTTGAGTACACCAATGAATTGTCATTCACCAACCTGCACTTGGTCAACGACTTACACTCTCTCCATGAGAGAAGGCCCTTGTTCCATCAGTGGGAACAGACTATTAGATAGTACAGTATTATTTTTTATTAACAGGGTAAATTTTATCTGATTCACATATTTTACTAACCTTCCAATGGCACTAACTCCTGAGGATCCATGGTCGGTTGATCACTGTGAGATCTCAACCAGCTTCCTCTTCTAATCACATGCTAATAAGTTCTCGTACTCCACGTGACACCTAGAACAATTTGCAGAACAATTTATATTAGCACCTCTCTCTATGATACACGTACAAAAAGGCGTTTTATGGGAAGGCCTGTGTTCAGTAGGGGACGTCTTCCTGCTGATAACGTGTGTGATTATGTATTGAGAATAGAATAATTATGAGTAGAAAGTGTAATGAATGTAATGAGTAGAAAGAATTAAGAGTAACCATCAAAGTTACAAAAATAACGATTGTCTAGCTTATTCAGCTAGTCTAGCAAGCAGACTTAATCCGGCTTTTATGCCATAACTTCACACTCTCTACTCCATACATTCTATTCATCATTTCCCTGCACACTTTTCTCTTTTTCTCCTCTTTCCCAAAGCTTTTCTACCAACTGTCTATTCCTTATGCCCTACTAGCCTTTCCTATCTAGCCTCTAGATAAAAACTATCGTGAGTATGACACATTTTGTAAGATAATTAACTCACATCTATGAAAAGTCGAAAATTACTGCAACCAGGACGTGAGTTTAGCCATTATTTATCTTACAAAAAACAACTAAATTATTATCCATGTACAGATTTTTCCTTGTGCCTATAAATTAGATAGTACTCGATATACCTTAAGAAAAACTTGATGGAATCTTGTTTAAATCCTTATTTATCGACTGGTGCAACTGGTTTATACTAAACAACTTCATCATCATCATTATCATCATTATCAGACTTTGTTAGTCTACTGCTGGACATAGGTCTCCCCCTAGGTACGTCATTGCGACCGGTCTTCAGGTCTTCTCCACATATCGTCGCTCCACTTAGTCTGTGGGCGTCCTACACTATGTTTGCAAAGTCGCTGTCTCCACTCAAGGTCACATATTCCTCAACGGTAAACACATTGAACAATATTAATATTATGTAATGCATAAGTAGATAATTAAATATCTAGTTTTATAGTTTTGTCTGACTCATAAACATTATATTTCCAACTGTAACTATAATTAATCCTATTGATTATACAATGTCATTACTTACTTGAACTAATTAGTCAAGTAGGTACTCAATATTACCTTTTTATAAGTAATTATTAGCTATTACATTTTAAATTGTAATTACGGAAGAAATCGACGATTTTCGTATCAGCTATACATATAATATTCAAAGTCCTGACTGACTGACTGACTTATATATCAACGCACAGCCTAAACCACTGGTCCTAGAGACTTGAAATTTGGAGGGTGTGTTCTTCCCTTTCTTAGTGGATAAGGTAAAGTGTAGGTATCCACTAAGAAAGGGTTTTTCGAAATTCCACTCCTAAGAGGGTGAAATGAGTGGGTGAAATATCTATGAAAATTTTTCTTATTCGTTTCCTATAAGTCACGCCTATATATTAGTCATTCTGGACACAAAAAAATCACACTAATATTATAAAGGCGAAAGTTTGTATGTGTGTTTGTGTGTATGTTTGTTACTCCTTCATCCTCAAACGGCTGAATAGATTTGGATAAAATTCGGTACCAAGATAGCTTATACACTAGTTTAACATATAAGCTACATTTTATCCCATAAAAGTGAAATGATCCCGTAGGATGAGCAAATAATTAAAATACTTTTCATCCGCAGGTGAAACCGAGGGGCGCAACTAGTTATTAATATAAATTAGTGGATACAGTTTTATCAACTTCTAACCAGTTGAACGCTGACGTTATGCATCGTTAGCCTTTCCCCGTCCACTCCTGAACTTCAGCTTCTCTAATAGAGGGGGAAATGGGGCATAATCACCACACTTGGCATGGGGTATGGTGGTCGCAGTAGATTACAATGCAGACCGAGAAGAAAGCTGCTACCCATCCCTGGATATTCCCTTAGCCTTAGTTACGACCTCCACGGGAACAGATGGGGTGGCTATTCTTAGACCGGTACCAGTCAGCCAAAATAAGTAGCACTACGTTATTTCAATACAAAAGCATTCGATTGTTTTGACGGCCTCTGTGGTGTGGTTGAGTAGGTCGGCTCTTAGTCCGGGGGTGGCGGGTTCGATTCTCGGCAGTACAAGTAGATGTACACAGAAAAAGGGCAGAAACTGGTTCCAAGTCTGGGTATTGTGAGGCCATGGTCCTTCTTGGGTCCCTAGATACAGAGAATCCTAGTTAGGGTTCCGGATCTATTCGATCGTTGTGATCCTGTGATCGTTGGGCGTTATTAATTATTAAACAATTAAACATTTTATTATCTTACTAGGTGGTAGGACTTTTCTGCAAAGTTCGTCTAGGTAGGTACCACCGCTTTGCCAGTTATTCTGCCGCCAAGCAGTAGTGCGCAAGCACTACTGTGTTCCGGTTTGAAGGGCACTGTAGCTAGTGAAATTACTGGGCAAATGAGACTTTATGACCTAACCTCACAGTTTTGTAATCTTATTACCAGACTGTGCTGATGTTTCAGAATGACGTGCGCAGTGCAGTGTCACGCGAAACTATATTTTAGTGTTTCAAGTGTCACTGCAACTGATATGGGCAGTCGTGTCGCTTAACATCAGGCGAGCGGCTTGTTCGTCATGTCATTTCGTAACATAAAAAAAAAAATCTTGCGTAATAGGTAATATGTATATAGTCTCTCTATTATGCCCTATGTAGTTTTTTTATATATGGTTTATTTGTATTTGAATTGGTAAAAAAGGAAAGTGTATATTTCGACAAAAGCACCATTGCATGGCGGTCATATTGAAAATTGACGAAAGTCCAAATTTGATCTTATAATGTTGTACAGCATTCTTAGGGACTCCAAGATATCGATTTTTAGTAAAGATAAAGATCATTTACTGTAAGTAAATAGTAATATATATTTAGTCTTTGCATAATTTATTACATAAAGTCAAAGTCAAAAGATTTATTGGAAATCGGCTATTTTGAGCACTTTCAAGTCACAAGTCAAAATTATATTAGGTATTTAAAATTAAGCTATTTTACTAAGCATACTAATGCTTATACCACCAAATCGGATCGGTAAAACTTTTTTTTCCGCCATAACCAAAATTTCAGCCATTAAAAAAAAAATATCTTGGGCTTGGGCTTCCAAACAACCCAAGATATAGATGTGACGGCGGCTACGTCCAGTTATAAACTCTATGCGCAGCGGGCAGTACCGTAATTTACCCTATGGTGGCATTTAAATTTATTACAGTGGCAACATCGGCAACTATCATTGCTCCCCCAACCATCTGGCTATAAAAAGGGACCGCTCGGTGTACTACGCATCATTCTTGTTCCAGACACGGCGCGGTGTGGACATGCTGAAGGCCTATAGTTATATAGGTTGCAACCTACGCACGAACCGTTCCTGTCTACAGATGTATTACTATTATTCTTAAAAGCAACGCAGTAGTCAATCGCGAGAAAAAATCAATTAACTAGCCACTGCACCCCGAGATCGCGTGGTCGACCCAGTTTCATTACGGAGATAAGATAACACACTAATGTATTAATAGTATAATAGTATATTTTACTATCTTGTTCAACGACCTCCCAATGCCGTCAATCTTCACTGTGTGAGCTAGTGGTTTTGAATCTGTGCTTACCGTCGTGGTGTTTCAAGAGTGTTATGTTATTACATAGATTAGGTTCTACGAGAATTATTTCATCGGCAATCTAGTTAGGTGATTTAGTTTTTTTAATGTTAATAAATGACGTGACGAGCTAACCGTTCGCCTGATGTTAAGCGACACGGTTGTCCATATCAGTTGCAATGTCATTCGGAGCTCTTAAAGTATAGTTTCGCGTGACACTGCACTGCGAAATTCAACCTGAGACATCAGTACAATCTAGTAAGATGACTAGACTGTGTGATTAGGTCTTAGTCTCATTTGCTCAGTAATTTCATTTGCCTTTCAAACCGGAACACAGCAGTGCTTGCGCACTACTGCTTGGCAGCAGAATAACTGGCAAAGTGGTGGGACCTTCCTAGACGAATTTTGCAGAAAGTCCTACCACCCAGTAAGTAGTAGTCACCTAGTAGTAGTCTTTTCTAAAAACAAGTCTCTTTGACAGGCTTGATAGCTCAGTTGGTATTAGTCCTGCCTTCTGAACTGTTGGATGTGTGTTCCGAGTGACACTGCAACTGATGTGGACAACCGTGTCGCTTAACATCAGGCGAACGGTTAGCTCGTCACGTCATTCATAAACATAAAAAAGAGACGATTAGACTGTTCAATAAAAGCAGTCGACAAATTATTTTAAAGTACTACTAAAAAGATTGTGGAATAAGAAGCCGAGCTTATGTGTGCGTTGCATCCTCAATCATATTTTTCAAATAAGGCCATTATTGAATATCAAACGAACTTACCAAGTGAAGTTCGATAACAATTATGTGAACAGCTTCATTCGAAGCGATTTATTAGAGTTAACATAGTGTAGCAACGCTTCCAGCCTCCACCTTGCACGGTTTTAAGAGTTTCTTTTTTTTTTTTGTATATAGTCTACGTTTTGATTGGTCATTTATATACTCTGCGTTTTACCCCCACCACAGCTAGTTTTCGTAAACGGTCAGACTTGAATTTTAAATCATTATGTTTAGAGCTATTCGCGTTTCACATTTTATTTTATAGGGTAGGGTTTCCTTTTATGGCATCATAAGTTCTAGGGAGGGTTTGAATAAATCGCTTCGAATGAAGCTGTTCACATAATTGTTATCGAACTTCACTTGGTAAGTTCGTTTGATATTCAATTATGATTCACAGCTTCATTCTTTGCGATTTATTAGAGTTAACATAGTGTAGATGTTCAGAGCTAAGTAAAATGTGAAATGTAATTCAATTGTATTGCATTTGAGAGTATAACAGAATCTCGAAAAACAATGCAGTAGACTTGTTTGAAGGTAGCATAAACAAGTCTCAATCTACTATCAAAGCTCTCAATGTACAGTGCCACCAACTTATCTGTGAAGTGGCAGAAAATGGAACTACAGCCGCCATGTTGAAAACGTCATTCCATTCTCAGTTTCTGTATACTTTATGTATTCTCTGTTTATTTTTTAATTCTGCGAGATTTCTTTTTAATCATGCCGTAAAGCAATTAAAAGTGATGCCCGGAATATTATCCTAAAGGTAAAAGCCCTTTTTAAAGAGGAAGCTTGCCAGCAAGGCAAGTATAATCAAAATCCAAGAATAATCAAGCTTCGATTATTCCTTTTAATTAATTATGTGTTTCTGCCGCTACAGGTGAGTGTGACTATCTCATAATTTTTGCCCATAAAACTTTTTGTTTATTAACCCATCAAATGTAATAAACAGGATTTTTTTTTTTTTCAGGTGTCAGCCAAGTTTAGTAACAGTCAGAAAGAAATGAAGCAGAAAACTTAGTACCGGTTTTATTGTTGTTGATGACTTCGATATAGGTGTTATGCGACAAAAAGTACACGAGTTTTATTCAGTGAGGAAGGAGTTGCCTAGAGAGTGATAGTGAAACCGATGGGTATTCAGATGATTAATTAACTGGCGTTTCAATTGATTACTGACCATGATTATATCAGCCCTATTACCGCAAGGCCCGAAGATCATATATCTTGTAAAAAGATTTAAATAGATATGTTGATATATTACATGTTTCGAGTTTTATTCACACTCAATGTCTTATATTATAAATTATCATCACATAAATTCCATATTATGTTGTAGGTCCAACAGCTACGCGCTGCTTGAGCAGCGGAGCGGTCAAATTATTTACCATTCCTTCAGTAATTACTATTAGGTACTACTTTTGTTTCTTTTATCAAAATGGAATATAATAATATATATTCTGATTATATATTCCTCAAAATTAACGATTATTCATAAAAAGGCAACGCCAAGGCGAACAGAGCGACGCTCTTCAATTCACATGTATCTTGGTAGGTCTGTATATCTTTATCTGTAATTATGTTTTTTACATGTTTTTTTTTTAACATCATTTTGATTCAATCAATTTAAATCCATTTTCATTATCTCTTTTAATATTCGTTATAATTTTAATCATATATAATTTTACTATATACAAATTTGTTTTAAATTTATCAGCGCAAATTTACTTGCATACTTCTTCTTCACCAATAGTTGTAATGACACTTGGCCTTTAAGAAATGTTATGTTTATATTCTTATAGTAATAGTGTACATTATACTAGTGTTCGATAAATAAATAAAACCCATTAGAGTAAGTATAATCAATACTGTAGTTCATTGGTGAGACAATAAAGAGTTCTCTATCTATCTATCAATATTCTTATTTATTATTTTGTATGTTATAAATTGACCTCAATCATAACATAACAGTGTTCTTAGATAACATCTATAAACAATTATTTTGTTTAAGGCTACAATTCGAGGATAAAAATGTAGTGGCGAAGCTGTAAGGATTGCTAATGAGAAATCAGTCCACTCTGGCTGCCACCAAGCTGGCCTTGGGCGTAGCCGCGTTTTGAGTACTGTGAGCAGTATATAGAGTGTCTACACCGTTCTTATGATGGATTTCCCCTTTATCCATCAATCAAGTGTTTGAGATGAGACTTTTAAAACTTTTTTTTTTTTTTTTTTTAAATAAATAATGAATCTGTGCTACGAAGTGTTTCTGTTCTAGGTATCAATAGATGTAGTAAGCATGTTGCTGGGCAAACTTCAGGTTGATTTTCAAAATAAGGTAAAGTTACACGCTGTACCGAATATGATATTATACTGTACTGATATTTTGTATTATTATTATCTTTGTTTTTTTTATTTTATTATTATTATTATATCTGGTATCAAAACAAAATCAGGTGATTTTATTTTAATTTATTTTATGGTTGCAAAGCTTTGAATGTGATGTACATTTACCAAAGCTAACAGAGTCACATTCTATTTGGACTGGTAGATCTCAAGCTAAAAACACCTTTATCAAAGGAGAAATATAAAATTTTCATTGGGTTCAAACATTTTTTGAATTAAGCTTAATAAACATGGGGAACCAAGGTTGTGTATTGGTACAAAATAAAATGCGTCTTTTTAGATCTATTGGTGCCGTATAGCCATGTTCTGTTATGAGTTAGTTCTGTACAGTTTCTTGTAGCTTATCTTATTTACAGCTGTAATCTATTACAGCTTCGGATCGGAGTTTTCTGTCCTGCATTGTGCCAGATTGATTGTACCAGTGGTGGGAAAGAATTTTTCATTTTATTATTATTATTTTTATTTTTTTTTAAATCTGATATTTTGTATTGTGTTTGGTGTATAATATTTGACAACAAACACTTTTTGATTTTATATTCTTAGTACAATAACTTAATGTAGGTAGCTAGTACCAGTTTCGACTTGTAAAAACGCTAAAAATAGCCTATTTGTAATAAAATCCTTTGAGTTTGACTTTAATCTATAATAACCTTTGGATGCAATTTTTCAAACTCTTTCTAGTTTAGAGTTAAGATACACACTATGTGTATCAGTTTTATATGGAGTTGATTTGAATGGAATGGTATATCCTTGTAACCAAGATAGAATAATTCCATCGCTTGTGATTTTTACCCAGTTACCAAGAAAATACTGGAGACTGCCAGCAAATCGTACTTGAGACTCGATTATCTCCGTTGTCATCCTCTGGGAGACGCTGCGCATAGGGTGCATGATGACCGGCGCTAGGTTCATCGAGATATTGAGGCACGTATTTAAACGGGCCTTGCTATTATTTCCGCTCGTCGGAAGGAAGCTATAGTCGACTGCTGTAATCTAGGCGTTTGAGCATGACTTGATAGGGCCTCCCAGATATTTAAACAGTTTTTACAACCTTTAGTTTCTATGACATATTTACACCGAACAATAAAATTTGTCTTGTTTAGGTTCAATAAGAATATCTTTCAATTTTGTATTTACGGCTGATATTAAAGAATGTCTACGTAATCTCGTACAATAAAAATGACTATCACAAAGGATGCGACAGGAATCTTATGTTTTGAAGATTTGTTGGCAATAAGCAGCTCCGTCACTGTGGCTAGTGCCGACAATACGATGCTTAATTGCTTCCGTTTTGTACAAAAGAAATGTATTTCGTTTTATCGAGATGTCAGTAAGTGCCGCCTTAACTCCCGGGTTGAGAGCAGGGGCCGGCAAAAGGTCGCAGGTGCCAGGAACTAAATAATATTTAAAGAATTTTTCTTTAATGTTCTTTGGCAGTCTCTTTGCCAGAATATCTTGCAACCTGCATGCGATATCTTTGTGTATAGACGGCCCACGAGGAGTGTCAGCCTTGGGAGCATCGCCTAGTAATTCTAGGACCTCGTCATTTAGAACTGGGTCCTCTGTGCTAGTCGTTTCTGCCGAAGTCCCAGGATTTAGGGACAATGCCGCAGGCTGTGATGGGGCACATGGCGTGATGGCATATGCGAAGAGGGTAGGCACAGTGACGTCGGATATAAAGATCCTTCATAGTTCTGGATTGTATCCGGTACTGGTGACTCGCAACATAAGGAATCCTCGAAGAGGTTCTCTAGAGGTGAGCAGGAGCTGGTAAGCGATAAGCCTGCTAATAACATAGATCTTTTAAGAACATGTTTAATAAATCTGTGACAGTAACAGTCCCAGTACGGCAGTACGCATCACTTTATTTGTGACAGAGGTAACCCATGTATGGTATCTCGCATCACTAGTGTGAAATATAGATCGAATTTCGTGACAGTAACAGCCCAGGTATGGCAGTACGCATCACTTAATTGTGACAGAGGTAACCCATGTATGGTATCTCGCATCACTAGTGTGAAATATAGATCGAAAATCGTGACAGTAACAGCCCAGGTATGGCAGTACGCATCACTTAATTGTGACAGAGGTAACCCATGTATGGTATCTCGCATCACTAGTGTGAAATATAGATCGAAAATCGTGACAGTAACAGCCCAGGTATGGCAGTACGCATCACTTAATTGTGACAGAGGTAACCCATGTATGGTATCTCGCATCACTAGTGTGAAATATTGATCGACGTTTGTGACAGTAACAGCCCAGGTATAGCAGTACGCATCACTCACGGATCAAATAACAAGCTTTAAATAAGCTTTACTTACTGTTTACGCATACCTCCGATGGTAAATTCACACTTTTAGTCGCTGGTTGTGCCAGCCAATCTTTAAGTTTCTTGACGATTTCTTCTTTAGTTTTCTCTTGCTTCCTTTTTTCGACCCATTTTGATAAAAAATATTTTACTGGTGAGTTTCAGGAGACGTGCGAAGGCTTGAGCACGGAAACGAAGAATGATTTAAAATTCAAGTCTGACCGTTTACGAAAACTAGCTGTGGTGGGGGTAAAACGCAGAGTATATAAATGACCAATCAAAACGTAGACTATATAAAAAAAAAAAAAGAAACTCTTAAAACCGTGCAAGGTGGAGGCTGGAAGCGTTGCTACACTATGTTAACTCTAATAAATCGCAAAGAATGAAGCTGTGAATCATAATTAAGGTGTCAGCGTAAATTCCGGCTTAAGCAGATAAGTTGATTGCACTGAATTTTGAACGAATTAGGCGCATGTTGTAATATAATCAGCTGTTTTACAACTGGAGACTTTACATTTATTATTGTTAAGATAACCGTTTTATTAGTAGTTATTAAGATTAGTATAAGACGAGTGGAAAGTTACCGAAGTTTACCTAGATAATAATAATCATAACGCCCAACGATCACATACATTGATCATGGACCCCAACTAAGGTCTTTTTTTTATTGTTTGATAGGCTCGCGCTTGACCACTATCGCACCTGATGGTAAGTGACGATGCAGTCTAGGATGTAACACGCTTGCCTAGAAGATACCTATAGATATCACTCTCGATTTGAAGACTCCAAGGTTGTAGTTTTCCGGAAATACGGATGTATGTGTGTATATATGTCCGTATTATAGAACGATGCTCAGTCGTCGATCGGTACCTACTCAAGCAGAGATTTCATTCACTAATTGATCACTTTATGAATGAAATCTTTGCTTGAGCCCCGATCAATGACTGAGCATCGTTCTGTAGTACAGACCCTTAGGATTAGGGACTCTTAAGTCCCTGTGTCTAAAGGCCCCAGGAACTTGACTTGACTTGATGCTTCGGTAATTTGTCTTACTTATGGCCAGTAAAACTTTGATTTGGTACCAATGTTGTAAAATCTTTATTTTACGCAAAGAAAATAAGCAAAGGGCTCAAATGGACAATTAATTTATATTTTAAACAACCGAAAACAATGAGTGTGCGTTAGATCATACGAATGAAGTAAAAGTTCTGTAGTTTAGCTCCATCTATCGGCCGGTATACATTGTTTTTGCTTTGTTTAATTTTAATGTCACCATCTTTTTTTTTTAAATGTTTTGACTCCACACTTTTGTGTATTTAGCCAGTGTCAAGTAATTAATAATTTATTAAGTTATCGATATTTCACGCAAATATGTGTCAAGTCACAGTCGTAGTCATCAAGTCAAGTCATAGTCTAGTCAAAGTCATACTCCTAGTAAAGTGGTGGCAACTTTACTTGAAGCTTCTATGGAGTTTTGGAAACAACACGAAAAGAAACGTTTCACCATCATTATACCATTTTCCCACACTCACGCCTATAATCTAGCACTTAACGAATAGAATGCCACCAATTGTATACACTAATACTGAAAATAACACAAGTTTTGGAAAATAATACAATGCGGTGACGCAATCTTTTTCGCATTCCCGCCAAAACTCCCATGTCGCCATCTTGACGAATTACAAATTGTTATTTTACCGGAAATACCAACATAATAATACAAATTTTTAACGTTATTATATTGACCATGGAGGTCTACGTGGACCAACTTCAACTTCCATTCACCTCGCAGTCACCAGCTTACTCCCCAAGGAAAGCGTGCGTAAAGAAGATTCACTTTAAAACGCAATTGCAAAGGAAAAATTATTAGGAAAATATACAGCTGTGTCGCTGTTATCAACTTATCACCGTTCGAGACTGGCCTCATAGCTCAGTTGGTAGTAACTCTAACTTCTGAAATGTAGTTTGTGGATTCGAGTCCCAACCAGAACAAATATTTGTGTAATGTATATGAATGTTTGATCTGGTATTATATTTTATTGTATGTATGTATTTACAAACAAAAAGTATCTAAGTATTGTATCAGTTATCCGGTTCCCATAGTACAAGCTTTGCTTAGTTTGGGACTAGATGGCGCTGTGTGTGTTTTATTTATTTATTTCTAATAGTATCATTTATTCTATGATTAGGTAGATACATAATACTGACATAATTAGTGAGTACAATCTGCTATATGAAAAGTAGGTATTTATTCCCAAAAGATTTTACATTTTATTTAACTTTTATTTGATTTACAATTTTTGGAGCACCAATGAACAGAGTTGAATTTAAAATAAACAGCAAGGAAACAAAAATTGTTTTTAAAATAATATTTTGTATTCTGCGGAACAAAACTAGGTGACACAGCTGTTTAAATATCTACAATCGGTTTCTTTAGAAAGATACAACCTTTTTCTTCTCAAGTACTTACTCTACTTTAAAAAAAAGTTCGTTTTTTTCCCTCACAGAGGTGAAAGGCTCTGCTCTATCTGCTAGGATTAAAAATAATTAATTTAATTGGAGTTTTAGTGAGAAAACCAAAAAGATCGGGTCGCTGCATTGTATTATTTTCCAAAACTAGTGTTATTTTCAGTGTTAGTGCATAAAATTGGTGGCATTTTATTCGTTAAGTGCTAGATTACAGGCGTGAGTGTGATAAAATGGTATAATGATGGTGAAACGTTTCTTTTCGTGTTGTTTCCAAAACTCCATAGAAGCTTCAATTAAATTTGCCACCACTTTACTAGGAGTACGACTTTGACTAGACTATGACTTGATTTGATGACTTTGACTGTGACTTGACACATATTTGCGTGAAATGTCATTAACTTGATAAATTATCAATTACTTGAGCCTGGCTAAATACACAAAAGTGTGGAGCCAAAACATTTAAAAAAACTCTACAGATTAAAACATAGATTAACTAATAACGTCATAATATTGTTTCATAGAGCCATGAATAGGTTAGGTTTTAGGTTTAAGATATTTATTTTCACTAAAAGAATCATATTCACTTGCAAGTGAAAATACAAAATAACATTTTTAAATGCGAGTAGGAACGGTAATATAAAGGTAACTAAACGGCTAGCAGACTTAAGTAATTAACTAATATGATGTTCAAAAATGTACCAATAAATATTTAAATAGTTTGATAATTTAGGGTAGTCGCATAATAGCTAAGCTACATTTCGGAATGGATTGCAAAGTGCAAAGCATACCGAAAGGCATTAGATACATATTACACATAGTAAGTAGTTACAACTTGATATTTACAATATTAAATAGTAGGTAATTGAGTATTCTATTACCAGTATATTATTTAAACGTTTTTATAAATACAATACAATACAACAATACTTTATTGAATACCAATTAATAATTAAAGAATCATAGAACAAAGGGCGGCCTTGTCGCATTAAGCGATTTTTTAATCTCAGGTGATATCAAGAAATCTTTTGACAGTCAAACAGATGTTACCCAAATACAAGATAACTTCAGCGTAACTTACCTATTTTATTCAAAACATCTATTTAAACCATGTTAAATATGTTTCAACGCAATTTCTAATCGTATTCACTGGTAATAAAGTCCACAGTCTTCTGGTTTATGCATATTTATATTATCACTGAATCTATTTATATCCAAGCACAATACACACGCAAAAATTTACATTTCCCGCTAGAATTTTGCGAGAAACAAAACACAATCAAAGAAGCGCCGTCACGTTTTCAAAATCGGAATATTTGGCTATTTTAAACCGAATAATAATTATTTTCCGGCAACAAAAAGAAAATTTTAAAACTTTAGATTGTTCTAAATTCAAAAAGTTGCGGAAATTAATGAAAAAAAAAATGCAAACAAAAGAAGTCTGCCGCGGATCTAAATATACCAGAAGCGACAATAGCGTGGTTGTGGCTCGGTAGCGAACTACAGACTGATTTTATTACGCATTATCGAAATGTTATCGTATTTAAATACGCACAGTGCGGATCATTATGTCAAGAAATTTAAAAGACAACGCAATAAAGCCTCTCGTGACTCCACAATAAAGTTTATTATTATTATGAGGTTATGTTTGAATGTATCGCTATAAAGAGGTTTATAGCAAATAGTTTTTACACTAATTGTTAGACCGGTTAGTATTATAATAGGTACTTAGCAATACTTCATAATCTGTGGCGATATGTTTATCGATGATCATGGATTTGGAACGTGGTTGAAAACGCGCGGGAGCAATGACTTGTGTTTGTAAATAATAAGTAATACTATGGGTTTTGGCGGGAAAATGAAAAAGATCACGTCACTGCATTGTATTATTTTCTAAAACTTGTGTTATTTTTAGTGTTAGTGCATAAAATTGGTGGCATTTTATTCGTTAAGTGCTGGATCACATGCATAATAGAAAGAAGGTGGTATAATGATGGTGCAACGTTTCTTTTTGTGTCGTACTAGGACGATCCTATAGCAGCCGTAATATCGGCTGCGCTAGGATCACCGGACCCTAGCCCTTCTGGCTCAGGTACCGCGCCCGGCACCGGTATAGGATACCAGCGGAACACAATCAGACACCGACCCGCCGGCGAGGGCGACGTACCCCCCGTAGGTTAGCTAGAACGGTCGCGACTTTCAATAGGGTCCACTCTTTCAATGGACGTAGTCTTCTCGATCCCCTTATCCCGACAACGGCCCAAGCCGAGGCTCTATTGACGGCTGAGCGCCTTATGCGCCTGCCTTCCCGCCCGGTGACGCTGTAAAGGTTGGTAGAGACCAACAGCATTAGCTCGTTCAAAAAAACGACATAATCATTTTTGAAACATCGTCGTTAGATTTGTTTAATTTTTTTTTCAAGTTTTGGCTCCACACTTTTGTGTATTTAGCCAGTGTCAAGTAATTAATAATTTATCAAGTTATCGATATTTCACGCAAATATGTGTCAAGTCACAGTCGAAGTCATCAAGTCAAGTCATAGTCTAGTCAAAGTCATACTCCTAGTAAAGTGGTGGAAACTTTACTTGAAGCTTCTATGGAGTTTTGGAAACAACACGAAAAGAAACGTTTCACCATCATTATACCATTTTCCCACACTCACACCTGTAATCCAGCACTTAACGAATAAAATGCCACCAATTTTATACACTAACACTGAAAATAACACAAGTTTTGGAAAATAATACAATGCGGTGACGCAATCTTTTTCGCTTTCCCGCCAAAAATCTGTTTAATTGTAGAGCTAATCATCAATCTTAATATTCTTAGAAGTTTAAATTACATTTAAATTATTTACTTATTAGCTAAATTAGTGCCAAATTGTTATGGGCAATAGAAATCTCCTTATAAAATAAACCTGCAAAATAAAAATGTCAGCTGCTACAGCCGATAACAAAATCCATATTACATTATTATGCAATAAGTCCTTTCCACTCCGCCTCTTTGGTCTCCCATTGGCTAAATCATGGACAAAACGCAGCCAATCAGAGAGATGCGATTCAACCCTCTTTCGAAATTTAAATATTGCAATACTTCTTCGTCAGTACTCAGTAGAGTTTCATTAGCGGTTGGGTGTACACCATCTAGTTTGTGCTTTTTGTGTGTGATAGATATTTTTATGCCAACCCTATCGGATATTAGCGGGATGAGCGGTAATTATTTTTATATATTATTTTTATTTTTATATTTTAATTAATGACTTGTGTAGTGCTTATCGTACGCCTGATGGTAAGCGTCAATACATGCCCAATAGTTGCAGTGCCACTCAGTACTCCAATTAATAAAGACCTGCGTGACACTGCACTGCGCGCGTCATTCTGATACATCAGCTCAGATATCCCTTTTTATGATCAGTGGCTTGTTTTCTAAGTATGAAGTGTAATTATAATTAAAAACGAAAAATTATTATATGAAAATAATTGAAACAATTTTTTAAAATATAATTATATCTCATGAATCTAAAGATTTAGAATAAAATCTCTAAAAAGCATTAAAGAGTCATTACTTATTAGTTTTTCTACAAATTTGTGTTAGCTAAATTTTTTATTATTTTTAGCTGAACATTTTAATCATTTTGTTGCACATATATCGTGACTATAAAACCTTGAATTGTTCTACCTTAGGACCATATTGCTGTCTACTAATACCTAAGTCTTAAGGTTGTCTACCTAAAGAATCTAGTATTTTCTACCTATAGGATATATTATATTGTCCTTATAAGACATACCTAATGTTTCTATCTTTAGAAGTGAATCATGTGACGAGCTAGCCGTTCACCTGATGTTAAGCGATACGGCTGCCCATAACAGAACAGTGTCAAACGGAACTCCAAAATATAAAGTTTCGCGTTACACTGCATTGCGTACATCAGCATGGTCTAATAATAAGATTACTCGACTGTGAGATCAGATCAAAAAGTCTCAATTGCCCAGTAATTTCACTAGCTGCAGTGCTCTTCAAGCCGGAACACAGCAGTGCTTGCGCACTACTGCTTGGCGGCAGAATAACTGGCAAAGCGGTGGTACCTATCTAGACGAACTTTGCAGAAAAGTCCTACCACCTAGTAAAGACTTTCTTCTACCGCTACGATTAAATAACATCTACCTAAAAAAAATCTAGTGTTTATACCTATAGGACATAATGCTACCTTTAGAATATGATCTTTTTCTACCTATACGACTAAATAACATCAACCTAAAGAATCTAGTGCTTTCTACTTATAGCACATATAGTATTTTGAATCAATAGGGCTTATTGATTTCTATTTACAAAACTTATTCCTTTCTACCTACAGGGCATAGTGCTTTCTACCTTTAAGACTTCGCTACCAATTAAATAACCTATTATTTATTCTGTGTTACTAACGAGACTATAAGCTTCAAAGCATTTAAATCTATGACACCACTCCATTTAAACTAAGAATGGTGCCGATTCTGTGTCGCATTCTCTAAAACTAAAGAAAACTTAAAATATGGCGGTACTCTTCTGATAAAGGGGAAATGAAAAAGACGGAAATATGTTAATTTCGTTTAGCTTTAGAGTATGCGACACAGAATCGACACCAGCGTATGACTAAAATGATCTAATTGTTACAGAACTTTTTATTCAACATTTTAACAATTGTACCAGTCCTCGGTTATATTTATAGCACTTCCTGTGATAAATATATCCGGTGATAGGCGATGATACTCGAGCTTTATATAGAGTTAGTTTATTATTGAACCATGTTCTCTAGTGTCCAGTATAATTTTCTATGCAAAATATAAAAAAAAAAATAAGAAAATGCCCGCTCCAATACAGGTGGAATAAAATATTGTACAATATGGAATAGATTCTCAAACTAAAGACTAGTTTAGTAGTTTAGTAGTTAGTAGACTTTACTAGGTGGTAAGACTTTTCTACAACCGCTTTGCCAGTTATTCTGTCGCCAAGGAACACAGTAGTGTACAAGTACTACTGTGTTCAAACCACGGTAACTAGTGAAATTACTGGGTAATTGAGACTTTATGATCTAATCTCAGTCTAGTAATCTTATTACCAGACTGTGCTGATGTCTCAGGATGATATGCGCAGTGCAGTGTCACGTGAATCTTTATACTTTAGAGTTCCGAGTGATACTGTTCTGTTATGGACGACCGTGTCGCTTAACATCAGGTTAACGACTAGCACGTCACAACATTCAAGGGAAAAATGATCCACAGATTTTTGTTAAACATATTTTCGGGTATACAGACCTTCGACTGTAATAATAATTTTGCGAACGTGTAGCCTCGCGAGCAAAAACTTTTTGACCCTGATCTTTGACTCACAACCTTATCTCGACAACCTCTTGAATGATTTTGGTCATATTTGAAATACTTGCTTAGAATTGAGTACCAAATATTTCTACCAAGTTAATCAAAATCAGCCAGTAGTTTTTTTATGGTTAAATGGGCATGCGTTTGACAACAACTCACCTGATGGCAAGTGATGTAAGTTGTAAAAAACTTCCTCCATTCTTGGGGACAATACACTTCCCAATTTGATGAAATATACGCCCATTAGTATCCAATCCGCAAAGATGTAAGCAAATTTCGCGAATTGATAAGAGCCTTTCCTTTCATTCTCTATCTAGGGTCAATCATATTATTTGACAATGTTTCTGCAGCAGTACTTAATCTCAAAAGGAAAAATGCCACAACTGGCGTTGTATTTGTATAAAAGATATTTTGGGATTTTTTTTACTTTTGATAAGCTTGCGTTTTACCACTGCTTAACCTGATGGTGAATGACGACGCGGTCAACGATGAACCATGAAATATTTTTTTTTAATGTTAAGGAATGACGTGGCGATCTAACCGTCCGCCTGATGTTAAGCGACACGGCTACCCATATCAGGTGCAATGTCACTCGGAACTCTAAAGTATAGAGTTTCGCGTGACACTGCACTACGCATGTCATCCTGAGACATCAGCACAATCTAGTAAGATTAATAGACTGTGAGATCAGATCATAAAGTCTCATTTACCCAGTAATTTCATTAGCTACAATGCCCTTCATACCGGAACACGGCAGTGCTTGCGGACTACTGCTTGGCGGCATAAAAACTGGCAAAGCGGTGGTACCTATCTAGACGAACTTTGCAGAAAAGTCCTCCCATCTAGTAAAAATATATACATAAAGATCTTAAGCTATAATATTATGAGTTTTTGACATATTTTTAAGCAACCAAAATCTCAGCTTTAGCGTCATAGTTTTCCCAATTTCGCAATGGCTTCAAAACTCTTTTCTCCATTCCATTATCCAGTGCAAGCGATGGCTTCGGACCAAGAGTCCTGTTCCGACGAGGAGCCAGACAGTGAAATGCTGAGTGATGATCTCTGCCTGCCAGACAGTGATGATGAGAGCAGGCACCCTTGCAGGAGTGTTCAGGTGATGTAACACTTTAGTAGAGATTTTGGACAAAAATTTTGCCTCAGATTAGCTGTTTATCACTAAGTTTTAATTATGAAACTGTTGTGAGCGGTCGTGATGCCTACCATCCGGTGAAAGACTAGTTCGCAACGTAAGAGATTTTTTTCAAGAGAAAAGTCATTTATTTTTAACTGACTTCAAAAAAAGAAGGGGTTCACAACTCGACCGTATTTTTTTAAACTTAATGTATTGTTACCTCAGAAGTTTCGACTGGGTGAACCGAATTTGATGAGTCTTTTGTTATTTGAAAGCTGGTGCTCCCCGTATGATCTTATTTAAATTTGGTCCAGTTCTGACAATGGCATCCATGAGAAAACCATATGTTTGAAGTCGATTTTTATATGTTATATTATTGGTATTTATATAGTACGACTAGCAAAGTTAAATTTCTCAGCACTATTTGAGTTGCATTTGTTATTCCAATAACAAAAAAAAAATATCTTCAGGAAACTGGCAGGTTCAATAAACTCATAATTCAATGACATGTGTCCTCCACCTCCCCATGCTCGGACTAGGCTGGATTATAGGCAATACTCTCTTTCTATGGGAGAAGACCAAACTACAACGTATAGGATGCTAGTCTTGAATAGGCTTGCTAGTGAGTCAGGTCTTGTCAGAGGGAAAGAAAAACAGATATGGGCTGGTATTTACCACGTTGCGATTACCATTCATCACATAGCTTTAGCATAGTCGCTGTTGCTCAATCTAATTTATGTCCATCTAATTTATCTCTAATAGAGTCTTGCAGAAGATCTTCCAGCACTGAACTCATGCCTGCTCCGGCCTCCTCGGAAGCTGTTCACCAACTGTCGCGAGCGTTGGAGACAGCAGAATGTGAGCGGAGCCTTCGCAGAGCTGAGGCGATTGGTGCCCACTCACCCACCTGATAAGAAACTCAGCAAGAACGAGATTTTGAGGATGGCAATCAGGTATGATAGTATACGTACCCACTGCTGGGACACAGGCCTTTAAGGACACTGACGCTGCCAGCGAGGTCGACGTACCCCCGGTAGGTTAGCTAGTCGCGATTTTCAATAGCGTCCACTGTTCCAGTGAACTGATCACTGTTCCACTGTTCCAGTGAACGTAGTCTTCTCGATCCTCTTATCCCGGCACGGCTCAAGGCGAGGCTCACACCCCAGGGGTGCCCTTGAGCTAGTTGTCTTCCACTTTTGACGGCTGAGCGCTTTAAGCGCCCAGTGATGCTCTAAAGGTCGGTAGAGACCTAGAACAATAATCCATTCAAAAAGTTCCGTTACTATCGAGTTACTGGGAGCCTGGCCGGAGTAATTTTGACTTTAATTGACGTGATTTTAGCCGTTATAATTTTCCAAAATAAAGATTTAGCATTATGTCAAGGGATGGTTTGGCATCATAAGCTTGTTTAGAAAACAATATATTGTTTTATTGATAATACTAGTCATAATCGGTTTAAGCACAAAATATTTAAAGAAGCCTTAAATTAGTGTTAAACTGATGTTTAACACGTTTGAAGTCTACCTAAAGTATTACCTAAGGTATTACAGAACGATGACACAGATGGCACAGATTTCATTAACTAATTGATCACTTTATGAATGAAATCTATTACAGATCGATGACTGAGCATCGTTCTGTAATACGGACCTAAGCCTTGTTTATGTATTTGTAGTAGCACGGAATAACTGGTACTGTAGAGTCAGGAATGAAAGAGAAAAGACGCCTTCCGTGCCTAGTCATTCAGTCAAGTAAATCAAATTTAGAAACTTCTGACCGTGATTGACGACAATTTAGACCAACTATCGTCCAAGCCATTCACCAATTGCGCCGCGTAAAGTTGTACCTACCCGAATAATCATCACCTTATTATGTTTTTCTGTAGCCATTTACATACTGTTAATCATCCACGAGCGTAAATTGTGCATGATATCCCATGCCATCATTTTGTATTTGTCCATAGGTATATAGGCCTCCTTTGCGAGGTTCTAGAATGGCAGAAGAACCACAGCGTCAACAAAGAGAACTCCGCCAGTCTGGCGATCAAATGTGAATCTCCTAGCAGCCCACAATCCCGTCGACTTCGCCTCAAGCGACCGTACTTCGAAGACGATGGACCCAGATCAAAAATATTCCATGAAAACGAATATAAAGTCTTCGGCAACGAAGAAAACGAGCAGAGAAGTCAGAAACGCGATTTTTTCTTCAACAAAGACCATATGAGAGTACTACGGAATCAGTACTATTTCTCTCAGAGGTGGAGACAAAACATTCCGTTTAGGAACTTGGGTGATCGAAATGGTAATAATTTGCTGATGATAGCACCAGTTAATGAGAAAGATGACGATGATAAAAATGGGAAAGAAAACACCCAAAAAGATGGGAAGTAATTTGCATTAAATTTGATTTTTAAGTTTTCGTCAAAAGGCCTGTTTCAAATCTTTAAACCTGTGATTGTAGCATTTATTTATTTAGATAATTCTACAGATGAACGAATGTATTGTATCTTGGTAATGTGCTATAGAGTATGCGGGACACCAAAGATAAATAATAATATAATAATAACGCCCAACGATCACATAGGTATATAGATCTTATACTTTAACTAGAATTCCCTGTAACTAGGGAGTCAGGAACTACGAGAACTGTGGTTCCACAACACCCAGATACAGAATAAATATTTGCGCTATTTTCTGTACATAAATACTTGTATACACTATACTTGCCGCAGGAAACGAACCTGCCACCTCCGGATTGTGAGTCAATCTGCTCAAGGCAGTCAATAAAAGGAAAACTGTGTCAGAAGGAGATAAAAGGTAAATCCATAGTTGGACACAATTTCCGCGTAGAAAATATTGATTTTTTTCGCTTCACCAACATATAAAATATGTTTTATTTAGATGTGTGTGTGATTTGCATTCTGTCTTGTAATTTAGTAATGAGTAAATGTTATAATTATTTAAGCATAAGTTATTATGCGTAAGTATGTACTGGTCAATCATTATTAACGTGTTTAGTGTTGTAGAGTTGATTATTATGATAATAATGTATTTTCATTGAAAGGGTGAGAACAAAAAGGGTTTAACTGACAAATTGATAGTTTCGAGAAAATTGACTAAACTTCAACGGCCTCATTTTAATGTAGAGTGTGTATCAAGTATTAGAAAAGGTTTATGTAAGTTGCAGTTACTCGAAAAATCCTTTTTGTTCTCACCCCTTCAATTCTGGTAAGAATCTCAATGTTATAAATAAATTTCTTTTATCTTAACTAGTCTTTTGACTTTCGTGATCCTTCATTCCGATTCGACTAGTAGTAGATGCACTTACTAAAACACACCAACTTAAAACTACGAATGTGACTTTGTCATCATCATCATAATCATCATCATCATAATCATCATCATCCTCATAATCCTCCTCCTCATCCTCATCCTCATCATCATCATCATCATCATCAATACTACCGCAACAATATTTGTCAGCACTTTGTCATTAGCATGCACAGTTATGAAGAGAGCTATACCACCTTCTTGCTCATTGAATACAAAAATCGTTAACGTTTTGTTTTTAACAAAAAAGGAGGAGGTTTGACTGTATTTTTTTAAATGTTTGTTGTCTTAGAACTGTCGACTGGGTTAACCGATTTTGACGATTCTTTTTTTATTTGAAAGCTGATGCTTCGTGTATATTTAGTCCGGTTCTGAAAATAACATTCATGAAAGGCATGTAAGTCTGAAGTCGGTTGTTTACGCTTTGCGTTTGTTACTTGTTCTTTCCATAAATAAATAAATAAATATGTGTGGACATTTCACACAGCGCCATCTAGCCCCAAACTAAGCAAAGCTTGTACTATGGGAACCAGATAACTGATATAATACTTAAATACTTATTGTTTTTAAATTACATACATAGAATACAATATCAAACCACGGACAAACATCGATGTTCGTCACACAAATGTTTGTCCTGGGTGGGAATCGAACCCACAACCCACAGTTCAGAAGGCTGGGTTACTACCAACTGAGCTATCGGGCCAGTCAAATGTTACCCGATTTTGATGATTTTTTTATGCACACTAAAAAAATAGGCACGTTTTCTTTTTTTGAAATTTTACGTCGAAATTGCGACGAAGAGAACTAGTCTTACAATACAAAACAATAGAAAATAGAGGGTGAAAACTGTTTACCCTATGCAGAAACGCTAAAATGTAGGTAAAACTCGCGGCCTATATTGTAAATGGTGGCATTTTATTCTCTAAGTGCTGGATTAAGACTGTGGGAAAGTGGTATAATGATGGTGAAACGTTTCTTTTCATGTTGTTTCCAAAACTACATAGAAGCTTCTGGAAAAGTTGCCACCACTTTACTAGGAATATGACTTGACTAGACTAGACTATGACTTGACTTGATGACTTGGACTGTGACTTGCTTGACACCAATATATCTGCATGAAATATCATTACTTGAGAAATTATCAATTACTTAACACTGGCTAAATACATACAAGCGTGGAGACAAAAAATTAAAAAAAAAACACACAGACAAAAAAAACATCAACGTTCATCACACAAATGTTTGTCCTGGGTGGGAATCGAACCCAGAACTTACAGTTCAGCAGGCAGGGCTACCACCAACTGAACTATCAAGTCGCGTAGAATCGATGCTTAATATGAATTTCATTAATAAAGCACTGATTCACCCTCCTATAATACGGGCCTGAGATGCGCTTCTAACATAGTAATATTCTCAAAAATAAATCTCACCTCTCTTTCTATTGAAGGCGTGTTCAAGCCACGCCCACTTCCCCCTAAATCGAGGGGTGTTTGCACAAAGGGATGTGTGTTTCAAGAGATAAGGTAGGTGGCAAATACCTCTGTCTTATGAGGTGCGGGGAACATTGAACATTATTAATTATTTGACTGGCCCGATAGCTCAGTTGGTAGTAGCCCTGCCTTCTGAACTGTGGGTTGTGGGTTCGATTCCCACCCAGGACAAACATTTGTGTGATGAACATAGGTGTTTGTTCTGTGCCTGGGTGTTATATTGGATTTACAAACAAAAAGTATTTAAGTATTGTATCAGTTATCTGGTTCCCATAATACGAGCTTTGCTTAGTTTGGGACTAGATGGCGTTGTGTGAGATGTACACACATATTATTATTATTATTAATTTGACGAGGATGAAAACTTGGTGTAGTATAAAATGGTTGGTTTTTTGCACTTTGGTTGGTGAAAGGCTCCAGAGCCTAGCACATCGACGTAAAGCGGCAAGTCTCTCGGTATTTTACAGATTACACCACGGTGAATGCGCTCAAGAACTGCATGATTTCATTCCGCCATCACCATTCCACTACCGGACTACTAGACGCTCGGCTCAGCTCCATCTCTTCGTGGTCGAAATACCACCCATTCGTACCAAGCGATTTGACTCCACGTTCATAATTAGAACGGCTAAAGAATGGAATGCCAGCTTCTGTGTTTCCGGCGAAATATGACCTATAATATAAGAGTGAATAGGTATTTACTTGGCTAGCATGCTACACCTTCGATCGCATCGTCACTTCCCACCAGGTGAGAGCGTGGTCAAATGCTACACCAGTTTGAAGTAAAAAAAAAAAATGCATAGAATGATGCCTAATTTAATATTATTGTCTCACAAGCTAAATATATATAACAAATAATAATAATGCCCAACGATCACATACATCCCGGACCTTAACTAGGATTCCCTGTGTCTAGGGACCAAGAAATTCCGAGGACCATGGTCCCACAACACCCAGACTCGGAACAAGTATTTGAGCTTTTTTTTGTGCACAAAATATACTTGTCCTGCCGCGGAACTACATCTAAATGAATAGGTACTATTCATTCCATATTTATTGAAGTAAAACTTCTTTACGCACGCTTGACTTAGGGAGAACGGAAGTTAATGTTGGTCCACGTAAATCTCCATTGTTAACATTAAGTTAAAAAATTGTATTGTTATATTATAATAAGAACGGCAATGCCAATTACACTTATTATTAAATTCATCACATGTAATGTCGAGCGCATGCATGATAAAACATAAAATAATAATTTAAATAATCAAACATTAGTATAAGGTCTAAAAAATCATCTAAAAATAAAAAAATAATCAAAAGTCAATTGTACAAATATAAAAATAAAAATAATTAAACAGTCATAACAATAAATAATCTTGATAGCGGTTTTATATTTGTGCCTTTTGCAGTTGAGACACTGGGGCCTTGGGGACCGAGTACTCACCAAATTTTTAAAGACCTTTCAAAACGTCTGGTTGAAGCCACGCGTGACCAAAATGCTGGCCTCTACTTCGGCCAAAGATTGAGCATTGCCATTCAACGTGGCAATGCTGCCAGCATAATGGGCACGTTGCCTACTGGTAGTGGTTTGTTTGATTAAGTTCCCTTTTTATTGTTTTATGTTTATTAAATAATATTATGTTGTATAGTTAGCAATAAAAACATGAATAAATAATTAAAATTAAAGATTATAAATTTTCACAAAATGATAATAATAATTTTAAAATACTCTGCCATTTATCGCAAAAAATATCACATTCAGGATTGGCGCTCAAGAATGCATTCAGACCGAGATTGTTATGTTGGTATGTCCGGTAAAATGACAAATTGACAAACAATGAAAAAATCATCTTGCGACTCTTGCAAGAAAGTTAACACTAAAAATATATTTTCTCACAAGTTTTAAATCTAAATTATTTTTTTATTACCTTCACCCCTCTAATCCACCCCTAATAAGCCCCTAACGAGGACAAACAGCCCTCTTGTACCCGATAAGCGAATAATCCAGCTTCTCTCGATAAAAAGTTATAATTTTATTTTATTAATCCCCGGTTTAGATGCCGGGCCGAGATCGCCACGCGACCAGCCGATGACATAATGAATAAATAAGTTAAAATATTCTCCGCTTTTGTGTGGTATCTATCAACTTTCAATCATTAGAACGGTTAGTTTTAGTTCTATTATAAGGATTTTTCGAAATTCCACCCTTAAGAGAGTGAAATGGGTGGTTGAATTATTTTCCCATAAGCCACGCCGCGGGCGAAGCTGCGGGCAGAATCTCGTCAATCAATAAAATTAAGCAACCTTAAATAAATATATATAACAGCCTCTGTGATGTGGGGCCTGAGCACGTCGGCTCATAATTCTGAGGAGGCGGCTTCCATTCCTGAGATTGGACAAGTTTTCCACATAAAAGCACAAATACTTATTCTGACTGTGGTTCGATCTAGACATATGGAACTTACTGTAATAGATGTTTTTTCTCTTTTTTTGGGCTTTGAGCCTGTGAGCGACTATGCCAGACCCATCGTTGCATATAAAATCAGGCTTAGTTGACTTAGTCATAGAGCATTCCGAAGAGCGTCTTAGCTGCTTCACCCAATAGCATAGACAAAAGGATTTGTAGCTCACCGGTGTTCATTAGATTCAACCCATAAATCACCCATTTAAAAATATATATTATCTTTATCATATTGGCTATTCATTCGTTGTCTCATTTGCTGACTCCGAAGACATTCCACCAATAGATGATAACAATTGAAGGGTTGAGAATAAAAAGGGTTTAACTGACAAATTGATAGTTTCAAGAAAATTGACTTAAACTTCAACAGCTTCATTTTAATGTAGAGTGCTCATAAGGTAATAGAAAAGGTTTATGTAAGTTTCAGTTGCTTGAAAATGTATTAATTCTATTTTAACATACTAAATATAGTAATAATTCATACAATTACTGTAAAAATATAATATAATAATATGAATATAATAATGTTTTTATGCTAAGCGAACTGTATTCCTGTGACAGATAAACCGTTTTTAGACTCAATATCTCGAGATTGAAGCCACATTTCGGTATTTTGAGAATGTATTATTGTAGAAAATTTCACGCTGAATCCAACGATACCCATAAGTCATTTTGTGAAAAAAATCAGTTAAACCCTTTTTATTCTCACCCCTTCAATTGGGAGAGTCAGTCTTTTTCGTTAAGTGTTTAAATCTGTTAAGAGGAATATGTCGAGACAGGGTTAAGGATAGGCAAATCATCAGCATCGTCCTTGGTGCTGAGACTGTCCTTAGGCGACGGTAACTATGCTTACCTATAGGTCCTAAGATTGTTAGCTATCCATGGCACGGTTGATTCAGAGTTGTTGGAGAGCATTGGCTTACGGGTCCCGTATGCACCTTTAAGAAGGCCTTGCGAATTGCATGTTGCTAAAGGTAGAACCAATAGGCTATTTGACTATTATATTTTTATTACATACATAAATAATATACCTCAAAAATAGATAACTGTGAAAACAAAACTTGAATATCTCAAAAAATGACTGAGTTACAGGCATTTTAAAATACAGAAATAGAAAGAGACAACTCAAACACGCAGTGACGTCAGTTACCAGTACTCTACACAGTAACTCATTACTAAGCTGTGGTAGCTCTACATACATCTTTTTGGCATGTGACGTCACAAGCCATGCCTTCATAGTAGCTGTGAAGAAGCTCAACACGATCTCTGTTTTGCGAGAAAGGGACAGGCGATGAAACTTTAAATTAAAAGCGTACTACTCCGTGATTAATTTACCGATTTTACTTATTTGTACAATCATTACATTCATTTTTAACCTACTTTATGAAAATAATATTTACTTGTTCATTTTTAATAGTAGTCAAATAGCCTATTACAGGCAACATTCATATCTATTAAGAGCTAGCAAGTGTTTCAATGACTTAGCTGTAAGACATAATAATATAACCCTTTTAATACTTCCGCTAATCAGCTGAAGAAGCTGATGGCCAATGCATTTTTTAATAATTAGGGAGCAAAGTGGATATTGTGTAGAAGTTGTAATTTTTCTTTGTATGCATCCGTCTTTCTATGTGTTATTATTTGGTTTTTTTTTACGTATCTATGGAAACTTTTAATTGGCCTTCTTTATATGTTTACTTTTCTATACGTGTACCTAGCTGTAAGTTTTCTTAAAATCTTAAAATAAAATAAAATATTATAAAATATACAATTCAATAAAGAGCTTTCAATATATAAAGCATTATGTGAATAATGCTTTATATATTGAAAGCTCTTTATTTAGGCTGATAAAATTGTCTCTTATAATATATATATAATTATAATATAGATTTAAGTATTCAAACAATCACTTGTTTGAATACTTAAATCTATATTATGATTGAATCCCATTTAATCCCAGGTCAAGATTTTCATCGGGTATGAATTATTTATGTTCCCAAAAGCAGACGCGATTGGCACGTGACTGAACGACGGCAGGATGGCGTCGGTCGGGCTTAACATTGGTCAGAGTTTGTGGAGTGGAAAACTGTAACTTTTTGGATCAGTAGAGCACATCCACACTAAAACTTGCCCTTTTTTATATTAAAGAATAACGAGCACTGCGCACGTCATCCTGAGATATCAGCACAATCTAGTAATAAGATTACTAGACTGTGAGATCAGTTGGGCGATCATCTAACTCGATTGCAACCAATAGAAACACAATTTTTTATGGATTTGACAGTTTGAATACGCAGTTTATGTGCATAGTTAGCATGGAAATTTCTCCTGTTGCATTGCAATCATAGTTTCTTGGTCACCCCCCAGGTCATAAAGTCTCATTTGCCCAGTAATTTCACTAGCTACAGTGCCCTTTAAATTGGAACACAGTAAGTAGTGCTTGTGCACTACTGCTTGGCGGCAGAATAACTGGCAAAGCGGTGGTACCTACCTAGACGTACTTTGCAGTAAAGTCCTGCCACCAAGAAAAAAATTCTCTGGTCCCCGGTTTTTTGTACGAATGTCAAACTCCTGTCAAATCAATACACAAAATACTGAACGCTCATTAGTTAATTTTTTTTTAAATGTTTTGGCTCCACACTTTTGTGTATTTAGCCAATGTCAAGTAATTGATAATTTATCAAATTAATGATATTTCACGCAGATGTGTCGTCACAGTCCAAGTCATCAAGTCAGTAGTAGTAGTACTAGTCTAAGTCATAGTCGTCTTGATGATCACAGTAAGTTTTAATGAAGACCTAGAAGGATGCAGATGCCTATTCCCCTTATATTCCCGGATATGCCCTTGCCCGGCTATTACGGCACCCATGGGAAGAGATGGGTGATCCTATTCTAACACCGGAACCATGCGGCTAAGGGTCACATGTATATGTGGTTGAGAAGGTCAGTTCCCTCCAGTCAGCAACCCAGAGGAAGCGGGTTCGATTCTCGCGGCAGGCCAAGTATTTGTGCACAAAAAAAAGCGCAAATACTTGTTCTGAGTCTGAGTGTTGTTGTGTGAACATTGGTCCTCTTAATTCCTGGGTCCCTAGACACAGGAAAACCTAGTTAGGGTCCAGGATCTATGTATGTGATCGTTGGCTGTTATTATATACACAAAATTATATAGGTAGTCCAACACATTATACAAATTGTTATTACACACTTCCATCACAATCATTTACAATCAATCCAAATTTACGATACTCTTTGTAAAATGAGTATCGAGAGAACCATCAGTTATTTGAAATGTCCATGTAAATGTAGGTATTGGTAAGTATACCAGCCCTGGGATAGACAACTGGATTGAAACTAAAAGTCACCAATACGTATGTATGGATTTGACAGTCAATTCAAAATGTATGGACATGATAACTACGGAAAATTGAAAATAAAACAATTGAAATTCAATCAAAGTGAATGATCACCCCGCCGGTAACAATATTGAAACTGATAAAGACTCAAATTTGTAAGGCATTAACATTTTTGATACGCAGTTTATGTACGAGCATTTTGGAATTAAGAATGGAACTATTCCTTTTGAATTTCAATCAAAACAAGATAACCCGCAGGATTTCACTCGTTGAATTACATTTAAAATAACGTAACCTCCCAGTGAAAAGCATTTAATTAACAAACTAGATGAACTAATATCCACTGAATTACAGCTCAGTCTTTCCACTATTCTTCTTCCTGAAGACTCCAATAGCCTTCAGCACGTCTTCAGCGAAGACCTCAGGTAACTCAAATGCCAGGAAATGGCCACCGTCTTCAATGATGGTCACACCACACAGATTTGTGAATTTGAATTTGAGGAGAGAAGCCGGTTGGAAAGCTACCTCGTTCTTTGCTTGGATGAACCATGTAGGTACCGATGTTGGGATCCTGCAAAAGAAGATGTAATTATCGTTTGGAGAAAGAGTAACAGGAGCCCAAGTTTGGCCTAAGTGAACGAGTGTGGCTCAGAAGAGTGAGAGTAGCTTATCAGTAGCTTGTGTGACTAACTAACCGGCGCATCTTGATGCAAATCCTCAGTCATTGGTGTAAATCGGTCAGTGGAAAAGCATTGGTGTTTGGTGCTTGCATGATACGGCCATGATCTCGAATTTTGTGATGATCCTTGAACACTTTTTATTCACACTTTTAAAACTTTCGCGACTTGAACTCATATTGTAAAGATAAAACGGGTCTATTTACGTACAAAAATTATCAAAACTTATCAAAACATATTTTAGACTACCCTCGACGTTTCAACCAAGTAACATTGGCCGTGGTCATGAGGAGACTGGAGTAGCGAGTGTCAGCATCATGCAGAAAGGACGTCTCCAACTACCCGCATTTAGTCTTGTACTTTTTTATTGGTTATAGACAAAGCAATTTAACTTCTGCCCACCCGACCTAAGCATGCTGGATTCCTCACGATGTTTTCCTAGAACATTGTAAGCGGGTGCAAATGCCGCACATAACTAGAGGCATCAAGTTATTCTGCATTTCCTTAGGGTGGTAGATTTCCCTAGGGTGGTATTTTAGTCACGTGATGTCGTTACATATTATAACATTTATGTTGTTATATACTTACTCATCCATACGCAGTGCAAAATGTCTGCTGTTGAAAGACTCCGCGTAGAGTCTCATCGATGTCGTGATAGACTTCGTAGACCAATACATCATCAGGTTATCGATCAGCTTTTCACGAGTCCACCTGAAGCTGAGACCGCCGTCGACCTTCTGACGATTGTCTAGGCGAGTCCAAGTGGAGAATTTCTCCAGGATGTAGGCGAGAAGACCAGCAGGTGAGTCTGTCAGGGCTACTCCTGTAAAATGAACATGAATTTGGAAATTAAAAATGAAAAATAGTAGCCTTTTTATTATTTACGAAATCTAGACGAAAATAAAAACGAATGCTTAGAGATGCACCACTCCAAAACCAACCACTCCATTGAGTTCAAGCACAAAACTTACGTACAAACAAAGAATTTCGGCAAGTATTTCTATAACCCGTATCCGGCTGATCACAAAAAAATGCTTATTCACGAATTGGTGCTTATATGAAAACTTCCTTCGCAAAATTTCACGATTTAAATCTTGATTTGAGCAACGATTCATGACTGAGCATGGTTCTGTAACGGCCTATGCTATGACACATACTCATATACATATTCACTGAGAGAAAGAATGAGTCTTTTTGTCTCTATGACGGTGATCATTTGATAGCTATTGCTTTAAAGTGGATATCTACTGTAAAGGACCTCATGGAAAGAAGACACTCTACTTACCCACTGTATCAGGCTTTGTGGCTTGTATATGCATATATCCCATCTCCTCAATCAAGGTAGAGTATTTTTCTGAAAGTGGGTACATCCTGTCTGCATATTTAGATTCCACAATGAGCGATGGGAAGAAAGAACAAATCATGGATATCAAAGTAGCCTGAGGTGAGGATATGAACGGCATGTTGGTGTGGTAGCCAAGGACTTCCTGAAAAGAGAAGAGGACTTATTTCCCTCACTGTTCAAAGTTCATTTAAAATACCCGTCCTCAAACTCGTTAGAGAGCTAAGTTTATCAGCTTTTGAGTTGAATTCATGAAGTTGGTCTTGTCTGAGAGTGTAGGATAGATACTAGGATAAAAATTACGCCCACAATCATAGTTACATGTAAACCAATGTACACCAGACCTCTGCATGAGAGTTGGAAAGATTCAATAATGACAGTCTTTTAAAATTTGTGATTTTGGGTAAACCTCACTGATAATTGCGGCCAAAAAACTTGCGTTTGAATGGACTGATTTCGAAGTTCTTCGGAAGATTTAAAAAGCAGTCCATTCATGCCCATTGGTGTGGAAAATTGCTGATAACACATGAACTATCCCCTCTTAATTGGATATTAAAAATAGCTCTAGTTCAAACTTAGACTTGAGTGATCACTGGGAGAAAAAAGATATTGCCAAAAATACTTCCACTGAAGTGTTGACTTGAGGTCACTTAAAGTTACTAAAACTGTTAGGAGAAATCAGGCGAATGGCTTTTGCTTATTTATTTGTTTGTTTGTTTGTTAGTTTTGACAGCCTCTGTGGTGTGTTGGTTAAGCAGGTCAGCTCATAACCACAAATATTTGAGAACAGAAAAAAAACCGCAAATATTTGTCCTGAGTCTGAGTGTTGTGGAACCATGGTCCTCGTAGTGCCTGGGTCCATAAACACAGGGAATCCTAGTTATGGTCCAAGATCTAGGTATGGGACCGTTGGGTGTTTATTATTATTATTTCGTTAAATACTTACATTGGGAAACAGCGTAGTCAAGCTGGAGCCTATAACTGAACCCCAGTCTCCCCCCTGAACGTAGTACTTCTTGAAGCCAAGTCTTTGCATGAGGTTCCTGAGGACGACAGCCACTTCGGTAGCGCCAAGACCTTTGCGAACTGCGGCCTGAAATAACATTTTGAGGTCTGTTTTAGTCTTTCTGCCTTTTTTTTATACTTTAAAACTTTGCGGATTCACCTTAGCATACTAAAAATAATAATCGTTGGTTTTAGTTTTTGTCGGTCCAAACTTGCAGATTAGGAATTATAGGGATCAAGTCTGAGTGGCACCTTAATCCTTGTTCTAGATAACTTCACAATAATAGTCTTAAGTTATGGATATGACTCCAATTATTTCTCTTACGAAATGGAACTTACATCAGAGAATCCATAACCAGGCAAACTAGGAGCAATGACTTCGATAGCAAAGTTGCGGTCTTTGCTGACGGCTGTTAGCAGGGGGATCGCTTCGTAGAACTCACGGACCGAGCCAGGCCATCCGTGGAGAAGGAGTAATGGAACTACTTCTACTCCTGCTGGCACCTAGAAAACAATGACGAAATGCAAGATCTGATTATGGTCACTATTTCAGTTAACGGTGGACCAGATAACACTAAAAGTATACCTCAGGAGTGACCCTGATGAAATGGATATCCAGTCCTTGGATATTAGTCTTGAACTGCGGGAACTGGTTAAGGAACTTCCGCCGTTCAGCAAATGGGTACTCCTCAGCCCAGTACTTCAGCCAGGAATTCAGCTGGTTGGTGTTGAAGCCATACTCAAAAGCGATTCCTTCAAGAGGTGGCGTGTATTTATTCTTGCGTTTGATTCTTTCTTGAAGGTCCTTCACTAGCTGTAATGTGAAATAGAGTTTTATACTTGGTTTGGTTCGTTGATCGGATCAAGTAAAGAGGTTTTTGCACTGCGCACTGCGCACATCACCCTGAGACATCAGCACAGTCTGGTAATAAGATTTCTCGACTGTGAGATCAGATCATAAAGTCTCAATTGCCCAGTAATTTCACTAGCTACAGCCCTTCAAATCGGAACTCAGTAGCGCTTGCGTACTACTGTTTGACGGCAGAATAACTGGAAAAGCGGTGGTACCTAGATGAACTTTGCAGAAAAGTCCTACCACCTAGTAGAGTGGTTATTCTCGATGAAATACAATGTAAGTAAATAAACCCTGGGGTCGAAGAAATTCTGTAAAACTTGCCTGGTTACCACTTCTAAGTCAAAAATCTGATGGAAGGTATTCCGTAGTCTTTAATCGAGCAAGCTTTAGTTTTTATTTTTTGTAAGTGAGTCTCGTAAATGCAGCACCACGCAAAACTCTCTATATTGGCTAAGCTAATGTTCCATTTCAAGCGTAGGCCATCCCCCCTAGGTTGACTGAACACATGGTTAAAACCACGGAGAGCATATGGATGCAAGAGAGAAGCAGTCGCTTAACGGTGCTCTATTGGAGAATAAACGTTCAATGTTCAGCAGTAGTGCATTAAGTATATATTACTAGATGGTAGGACTCTTCTGCAAAGTTCGTCTAGATAGGTACCACCGCTTCGCCAGTTATTCTGCCGTAACAGTAGTGCACAAACACTGCTGTGTTCCAGTTTGAAGGGCACTGTATCTAGTGAAGTTACTGGGCAAATGAGACTTTGTGACCTGAACTCGCAGTCTAGTAATCTTATTACTAGATTGTGCTGATGTCTCAGGATGACGTGGGCAGTGCAGCGTCACGCGAAATTTTATACTTTAGAGTTCCGAATGAACTGCAACTGATTAAGGCAGTCGTATGGCTTAACATCAGGCGAAGGGTCTTAACATCTAGCCGCAACGTGAGGCGTTGAGAACCTATTTCCAATGTGTGATTGATAACTCACAAGAAATATTGTCTGAAGTTATATCAGCCAATAATAGGCTATTTGACTACTATATTTTTATTACATACATAAATAATATACCCCAAAAAATAGATAACTGTGAAAACAAAACTTGAATATCTCAAAAAATGACTGAGTTACAGGCATTTTAAAATACAGAAATAGAAAGAGACAACTCAAACACGCCGTGACGTCAGTTACCAGGCCTCATAGTAACTCATTACTAAGCTGTGGTAGCTCTACATACAATCTTTTTGGCATGTGACGTCACAAGCCATGCCTTCATAGTAGCTGTGAGGAAGCTCAACACGATCTCTGTTTTGCGAGAAAGGGACAGGCGATGAAACTTTAAAAGCGTACTACTCCGTGATTAATTTACCGATTTTACTTATTTTTACAATGATTACATTCATTTTTAACCGACTTTATGAAAATAATATTTATTTGTTCATTTTTAATAGTAGTCAAATAGCCTATTGTCCACAACTAGCGTACTAGACCCACCTCAGCCTCAAACTTGATCTTAAAAGGCTTGATACTTTGATCCTGTGTATCCTTGAGCTCCTTAGGGCCCCACCACGCCTCCAGATCTACGTCAGGCAGAGGCGGTGGACTTTTTAGGTATAAATAGTAGACTGGAAAAAGTAAGAGGACCACGAGGGGGGCGATGAAAAGAACTCGAACCATCTGAAAGGATAATAATATGCATTATTTAATTAGATCTTAGACTGAGTTATTATTATTATTTAGACTGGTCCGGCGATCCTGGCACAGTATCACAGTAAAATCCGTCGTTAACTGATAAAAAAAATCTATTATACTTTCAAATTGGTCTCGTAGAAATTTCACCAAGACCGGTTTAGTGAATTAGTTTTTAAACAAAAAGAACTGGCAAAAATATTATAAATGATAATATCATCTCTAATGTATGTATGTGATCGTTGGGCTTTATTATTATTATAATCCTAGTAGGTACTTTTTTTTTTACTTCAAACTTGTCTAGCATTTGACCACGCTCTCACTTGATGGGAAGCGACGATGTGATATAAAGATAGTAATAATATATAGATGATAATAATAATATATAGTAATGATATATAGATAATATTCTCAGTAGGTATGATATAAAGTCAATTGAAATCGGTGTAACCCCTTTTTAAAGGGTATTATTCGTTCTGGCATGTGTCAAGTTAGTACCACTAGGTGGTAGGACTTTTCTGCAAAGTTCGTCTAAGTAGGTACCACCGCTTTGTCAGTTATTCTGCCGCCAAGCAGAAGTGTGCAAGCACTACTGTGTTCCGGTTTGAAGGGCACTGTAGCTAGTAAAATTACTGGGCAATGAGACTTTATGTAACTTTGATTGAAATGCTACAGGCCAAATTTTATTTCTAATTTGAATATTTTAATAATAATTATGTTAATTACGCTGTGAATTGAAACTTTCAAATCCATACAAATTTATTTCTATATGGTTCAATAAAAGTCCATGACAGCTGATCTTAGTCAACTAATCTTATTACTACACTGTTCTGATGTCTCAGGATGACGTGCGCAGTGCAGTGTCACGCGAAACTACATTACTGTAGAATTCCGAATGACAATGCAACTGTTATGGGCGGCCACTTTTATGACCCTTTTATGACTGTTTCAACAATTTTTTGCCAATAAATTTTTATTTCATTTTTTTTATTTCACTTAACATCAGGAGGTCATCAGGATCTCGGATCTTTGATTGCAACGCAATAGGAGATATTTCATTCCTAATTTGAAATTTTCCATAGTAACTATGCACATAAGCTGCATATTGAAACTGTTAAATTGATAAGAATTTTGGTTCTATTTGTTGCAATCAAGTTACATAATCGCCTAGCAGGAAAACCAAATAAGTTTGAAGTTGGTTTTTTTACGCTTTGTGTTTGTTACTTGTTTTATGTTAATGAATGACATGGCGATCGTTTACCTGCTAGGCGATTATGTAACTTGAGTTACGCGAGTACATCTGACAATAACATCCATGAGTTTTCTCATGGATGTTATTGTCAGATGTACTCGTAAAAATTATAGTTTGTGGTAGTACATATCTACAACGTATAATTTAAAAAAAAAGGTTCTACCGACTTCATACCCACCGCATTTATATATCACAAAAATGAATACATCATTAATGTAGCTGAAGTCGAAATCCACATTTTTAAAAATAACTCAAAAACTACCAATCAGATCTTGATCATTATGAAATGGGGCTATACGGGAAGCACCAGCTTTCATATAAAAATCATCAAAATAGGTTCACCCAGTCAAAAGTTCTGAGGTAGCAAACATATAAAAAATACAGTATAATTGAGTACCACCTTTTTTGAAATCGACTTTTAAAAAACTTTCTGTTCTGTATTGTTTATGCCTTTTATAAGTAGATATCTAAACATAGTATATACTTTGTGGCACAAATAGTCTGTGTAATGGAGAATTAAAAATAATATAAGAGAATAAAAAATAGTAACGCCCTACGATCACATACATAGATCCTGTACCTAAACTAGGCGTTGTGTCTAGGGACCCAGGAACTATGAGGACCATGGTCCCAAAACTCCCAGACTCAGAACAAGTATTTGCGCTTTTTTTGCGAGAATCGAACCTCCCGCCTCCGGATAATGAGCCGACCTGCTCAACGACAACACCACAGAGGCTGTCAAATAAAACAAGCATCGTGTTAAAGTATTTACTTTAACACGATGCTTTATAATACACCTAAATAGGTGTATTATAAAATATATAAAACTTTCCATGGCCTATTTTTGTACCGCTCAGATACACACGATTTTTATTACATAAAGAAGAAATTATCATCAATTTATTGTTGATTAAAGTCATTACGATTGATATAAATAAGTTTATCGTGAGCCATAACTACTGACGTGGGCCAACACGGTTGACAGAAAGCACTGATAACCTGCTTTTGACATAACACTGCAAATAATATTAAAAGTAATTATATACCTAAAGCTATTAACGTGCATCTATTAATAATAATAATAACGCCCAACGATCACATACATAGATCCTGGACCCTAACTAGGATTCCCTGTGTCTAGGGACCCAGGAACTACGAGGACCATGGTCTCACAACCTCCAGACTCAGAACAAGTATTTGTGCTTTTTTTTCTGTGCACAAATACTTGTCCTGCCGCGGGAATCGAACCCGCCGCCTCCGGGCCTCTGGGCGGGTAAGCCGACCTGCTCAACCACCACACCACAGAGGCTGTCAAATCTATTAAGTATACTTTTTTGCGTATCATACTCCTCTAAGCATATTTCCTGACCAATGTCTAGTTGCTAGTCATGCTTGCGAGGTTATATTGTTCAAAAAATACTTCTAAAAGTGGTTATGTGTGCCACCATCACACCACCGCCAATCAGTAGTGCGCAAGCAAGTACTGTATTCCAGATTGAAGGTCACTGTAGCTAATGAAATTACCGGGAAAATGAGACTTTATGACCTAATCCCACAGTCTAGTAATCTTATTGCTAGACTGTGCTGATGTCTCAGAATGGCGTGCGCAGTGCAGTGTCACACGAAACTATACTTTAGAGTTTCAAGTGTTACATACTTATAACTTACATTTCGTATCATAAAAAAAGTCTTCTGTTTTCACCATCACTTCCCGCGGGAGTTGTTTAAAGGAATACATATACAGGGAATGGGTAGCATTCTTGGTACATTAAAATCTTCCGTGATCAGCAAGACGTCAAGCGTCGTGATTAGCAAACCCTATGATACGCGTCCAAAGTGGCGTTTTATGGAGGAGTCTTATGTTAAGAAGGGGATGCCTTGATGATGATGATGTGTATAGGACAGTATGTTTTATTTCTCGTTAGTTCATCACCATTAATGCATTCTCGGTACATTAAAATCTTCTGCGATCACCAAGACGCTAAGCGTCGTGATTAGCAAACCCTATGATAAGCGTCCAAAGTGGCGTTTTATGGGGGAGTCCTATGTTCAGGAGGAGATGCCTTTTGGGTGATGATGATTACGTGTGTGATGATTTATTTCTTGTTAGTTTCATCACTGTTTATTTCGGTTATTATAGGAATAGTATTGGTGCTAAGGTTTCATCATTAATTCATCGTTTCTGTAAAAATCCTTGGCCTTATGGAAAAACTTGTATTTATATATATAGAAAATTCAATCCATTCTTCTATTATTTTGAGATAAGTATTTCCTATACAAAACTAATATTAAGAGCTCCGATAAAAATAATTTTGATCGGTCGGAATCACAGTGTAACTGTTTTTTCTTTATTAATCTTTGATTGGAATTGATTTTCGTTTACAATGAACTATGATCAATCAATAATGAATTCTCAACGCAAATTCATTTCCTTATAATTTGTAGATGATTTGTATTTGATTATTTGCACGGATCGTATAAAATCTTTTTTGGTTAGGACTTTGGTTAGGATCTATTTTCTTTACCAATAAAGATAATAATAGTTTAGAAAGACATTCTCGTTGTACAACTGGTTTAGTAGTAGGTAGTTAGCACGGCACGGCTTCTCTGCCTAAAGATTATAGCAGCTATTTTAAACTGGTAGGGGAATAATAAAATTTTTTCGTATTTTATTCGAGAGCTCTCTAAAATATATTTTATAGGAACAGGCTGCATTTTTTACGTTAAAACGGCGAATTGAAAATATTGGTGGTAGGAATGTCAATATTTCTCAGCAAATATAAATATTTATAACAGGGGGGTGATCACGAAACTTTGATTGCAATGCAACAGGAGAAATTTCCATACTAACGATGCACATAAACTGCGTATTTAAACTGTCAAATCCATACAAATTTGTGTTTCTATCTGTTGCAACCGAGTTACATGATCGCCCAGCTGATGTTTATGTATTTTATTTATCATGATATTGACATTTTGGTGACTGTTTACATGATTGGTTAACTTTTACAGCAGATAAAAATTATCAAAGACTGCTTTAAAAACAGATATTTCATTCTACAGGGAAATGACACTGATTACAGCATCTTTTTTGTAGAGATTAATTTATGCACACATTTCAAATTTGCGTAAAATTGATTTAATATAATTAGCAATAGTTTTTTATTTGACAGTACAGTTTTGGCGCATACGACCTTTCAGTGCACGCTAGCTCGATTGAACCAACTTTGTACCAACGTCTCTTACTACTAGGTGGTAGGACTTTACTGCAAAGTTCGTCTAGTTAGGTACCACCGCTTTGCCAGATATTCTGCCGCCAAGCAGTAGTGCGCAAGCACTGCTGTGTTCCGGTTTGAAGGGCACTGTAGCTAGTGAAATTACTGGGCAAATGAGACTTTATGATCTGATCTCACAGTTTATTAATCTTATTACTAGATTGTGCTGATGTCTCTGGATGACGTGCGCAGTGCAGTGTCACGCGAACCTCTATACTTTTAGAGTTCCGAGTGACACTGCAGCTGATATGGGCAGCCGTGTCGTTTAACATCAGGCGAACGGCTAGCAGCTCGTCACGTCATTCCTTAACATAAAAAAAAAACTTCAATGCACAAGTGCATAGATCCGTAAATGGAACACATATTTTAGTGTCAAAACTGTGTTTAAACTGTGAAAATATATAATAATAATAATAATAACGCCCACCGATAACATACATAGATCGTGGACCCTAACTAGGATTCCCTGTGTCTAGGGACCCAGGAACTACGAGGACCATGGTCCCACAACACCCAGACTCAGAACAAGTAATTACGCTTTTTTTTCTGCGCACAAATACTTGTCCTGCAGCGGGAACCAAACCCGCCGCCTCCGGGTTATGAGCCGACCTGCTCAACCACCACACTTCAGAGGCTGTCAATATCAATGTCAATGTCAATAATTCCAATAAATAAATAAATATCTGTGGAAATTTCACTTTTTTTTTTTCATAGTTCTAGTGGTAGGTGTCTAGACACGGGTTAATAACCCAGGGTTAAACTCCTACAGCCTTATTAATAAACACAAACTAGCTTTAGACTAGTTACACCATCTTTTGTCTCTTTCGATCCAGCTAAATATTCCAGTAGCAAAAAAAGGACAAAAGCTGAAGTAACTAATCCGAGACTAATACCCGTTTATTAATAAGGCTGCTACAGTCTTATTAATAAACACGAACTAGCTTTAGACTAGTTACACCATCTTTTGTCTTTTTCGATCCAGCTAAATATTCCAGTAGCAAAAAAAGGACAAAAGCTGAAGTTACGAACCCAAAACTACTACCCGTTTATTAATAGGGCTGCTTCAACGTAAGTTTTTGAAACCGTGGAAATATGCAATTTATAAACAGTTTAAAAGTTTACAGAATACATACCTTTGCAATCAGTCCCCTGCACTAAGATTAAAATAATCTTTATCTTTAAAACGATAAGAACCAAATTTAATCACTAACTACAACCGAAGCATTTATCTACAAATGAGAATTGAATGAACGGACACGTCTGTTCTTGACGAATGTCCAAGATACACTGAAACTGTTGACTTGTTAATTGACATTACGTAATCGTAACACCGGTGTCAAAGAATGGTCAAAGACACATAAACAAACGTGAATTCAATTTGCTAGTTGTTGTATATTGAGCTTTAAACCAATGCAGTAAAGTTTGCATTTCAGTTCGTGTGAAATCAAGATGCGTTATTTTTTTTAATATGCGTTTGGAGGTTATTTCTTCGCACCAAGATATCGGAATGGAAATGGGATTAATAGATGATTAGCACCCATTCCTAATTATACACGTGTATAATCTACTATTAGTACCTGATTATGTTTTCGTAACATTTGATAAAATTAAAAGTGTAATTAGTTATTACTAGCTGACTCCGCTGACCCCGGTTTCGCACGGCCTACCTTCAATCCATCCATTTAATTACCTTTTTTCAAATCTTTTCCCTTGTCATTTCTCTTGATCGGATGGAAGATGGAAACAATCCTACAATCTGCATGTATATAGCTGCACTGTGGAGGCCACCCCACGGCCGTTAGCTGGGGGAGGGGGGGATGAGGCAGAAGGGGGGGGGATGAGGCGGAAGGGGGGGGGGACAACGCGCTAACAAACTTTCAGCTTTTACAAAATAACGAACGTCTGGGGTTGACGGGCTCTTAGACCATAATGCATACTATGATTCTACGATGTAAGAAAAAACTGTTAGTCTTCCTAGGAATAAATAAATAAATAATTATAGGTTCTATACTAGACATGCTTGCGTTTGACCACATTTCTTGTGTGGATGTTATATGCTATTTTTATATATGTATTTACAGAACAAAAAATATATACTTGACGGCGGCAACGTCCAGTTATAAACTCTATGCACAGCGATCGAGCACCGTAATTTACCCTGTGGTGGCATTAAATTTATTACAGTGGCAGCACCAGCAACTGTCATGGCGCCCCTACCTGTCTGGCTACATAAAGGGATCGATTGGTGCGCTACGGATCATTCTTGTTTCAGACACGGCGCGGTGTGGACATGCTGAAGGCCTATAGTTATATAGGTTGCAACCTACCCTCAACCCGTTTCTGCCCACATACTCGTAAGTATTCTATCAGTTACCCGGTGGGCATTATACCTGTTTTGCTTATTTTGGGTTTAGAAAATGTGTGAAATGTCCAAATATATTAATGTATTTATATTTGTGCGCCCGCGGTTTCACTCGCAGATAAAAACCATTTTAATTGTTTGCTCATCCCACGGGAACATTTCACTTTTCCTTGATAAAATGTAGCCTATATGTTAATCCAGTGTATAAGCTATCTTGGTACCGAATATCATTCAAATCCATTCAGCCGTTTGAGCGTGAAGGAGTAACAAAAAGTCTTAAGTCTTAAAAGGTAGGCAACGCATTGGCAGCGCCCCCGGTGTTGCAGGTGTCTATAGGCGACGGTAACTGCTTACCATCAGGCGGGCCGTATGCTTTTTTGTCTATGTTATAAAAAAAAACAAACATACACACATACATACATGACGGCGGCTACGTCCAGTTATAAACTCTATGCGCAGCGGTCAGTACCGTAATTTACCCTGTGGTGGCATTTAAATTTATTACAGTGGCAACATCGGCAACTATCATCGCTCCCCCACCCATCTAGCTATAAAAAGGAATCGCTCGGTGTACTACGGATCATTCTTGTTCCAGACACGGCGCGGTGTCAACATGCTGAAGGCCTATAGTTATATAGGTTGCAACCTACCCACAAACCGTTCCGGCACACATACACATATACAAACTTTCGCCTTTATAATATTAGTGTGATTTAATAATTTGCTCATCCCACGGGAACATTTCACTTTTCCGGGTAAAAATGTAGCCTATATGTTAATCCAGTGTATAAGCTATCTTGGAAGCGAATTTCATCCAAATCCATTCAGCCATTTGAGCGTGAAGGAGTAACAAAAATACACACATACACACACACTTTTAACTTGATGACTTGGACTGTGACTTGACTTGACACATAATATGATATTAACTAACTTGAGATATTATCAATTACTTGACACTGGCTAAATACACAAAAGTGTGGAGCCAAAACCAAACAAAAAAAAACTGGCCTTATGATAATCATAATCAATCGTTTATTTAAGTAGGATACACACATATAAAAGACATATTAGATTTCAGGTAATATCACAGTCACTGTACCGAACCCGCAAGCAGGGAAACAACACGAAAAGAAACGTTTCACCATCATTATACCACTTTCCCACACTCATGCCTGTAATTCAGCACTTAACGAATAAAATGCCACCAATTTTATGCAATAACACTGAAAATAACACAAGTTTTGGAAAATAATACAATGCGGTGACGCGATCTTTTCGTTTTCCCGCCTATAACTCGACTGTGAGAACAGATGATAAAGTCTCAATTGCCCAGTAATTTACTACCTACAGTTTCCTTCAAACCGGAACACAGTAGTGCTTGCACATTACTGCTTGGCGGCAGAAGTGCGGAAAAGTGGTGGTACCTACCTGACGAACTTTGCAGAAAAGTCCTACCTAGTCCTAGAGTCAATAACATGTCTTACAATTTTAAATAATAACAATTTTATCTCCGTTGTTAGATTATTTTCGTTTGCGTTAGATGGCGCTGTATTTATCTCCATTAATGTCATACCATTCATGAATATAATTTTCAGATTATATTAAAGTCAACACCAAAAGTAAATATCAATTCAAACATTTTTTCATCCCCTCATCCCCTAGGTCACGTGCCGTCATTTGTCCGTAATCCCATTATGAGCACTTGACTTCACCCCTAGGGTGTAAACGCCCCTGGGAATCTACCTCTATTGGTATTAGAGACCCCTAATGTGTGGTGGCGAGTGATAACGAACGGATTGTATTGTGAATTGTGAAACTTCAAAAAACGAACTGTAGTCTATGTATAAGTACTATAATGTATTTTTTTAAATTTTCGAATTTTTTTTTTGTTTCAACACTTTTTATTTGTTTTTGGTTTGGCTCCACACTTTTGTGTATTGAGCCAGTGTCAAATAATTGATAATTTTTCAAGTTAATAAATATATGTGTCAAGTCACAGTCCAAGTTATCAAGTCAAGTCATAATCTAGTCTAGTCAAGTCATATTCCTAGTAAAGTGGTGGCAACTTTACCAGAAGCTTCTATGGAGTTTTGGAAACAACACGAAATGAAACGTTTTACCATTATTATACCACTTTTCCACACTCACGCATGTAATCCAGCACCTAACGGATAAAATGCCAGCAATTTCGTGCACTAACACTGAAAGTAACTCAAGTTTTGGAAAATAACATAATGCGGTGACGCTATCTTTTCGTTTTCCCGCCAAAACTCCTAACAACACAGTGGTCTAGCTTGCATTTTTTTTTTTTTTAGTTTTGGTTCCACACTTTTTTGTATTTAGCCAGTGTCAAGTAATTGATAATTTCGCAAGTTATCGATATTTCACGCAAATATGTGTCAAGTCACAGTCTAAGTCATCAAGTCAAGTCATAGTCAAGTCAGTCTAGTCAAAGTCATACACCTAGTAAAGTGGGGGCAACTTTACTTGAAGCTTCTATGAAGTTTTGGAAACAACACGAAAAGAAACGTTTCACCATCATTATACCACTTTCCCACACTCATGCCTATAATTCAGCACTTAACGAATAAAATGCCACCAATTTTATGCACTAACACTGAAAATAACACAAGTTTTGGAAAATAATACAATGCGGTGACGCGATCTTTTCGTTTTCCCGCCAAAACTCCTAACAACACAGTGGTCTATCTTGCATTTGTGTCACTGCTTCATTCCACTAGAAGTGTGCTTTAGCGTTTTTCGTTACAACGATACGTTATAACTGCTATTTCCATTTCATTTATAATTAATTATATTAGACATGCTATTTATAACTACATTCTTTTTATGACAAAGTTGGAGTTATTTACTCATAAAAAGACATTAGATTAAGCAATGGCTTTGTCAACGAAGTTTTTACTAAGTAATCAGTTTTTTAAATAACTACAAATACCTATTCAAGAGAATTAAGCGTATTGCTGAACGACAAAAAAAAAACCATTAATCTATTAGATAACGCTAAGAGATTAGCTACCTATAGTGGCTTGTAGTGGCAGTAACGGGAAAGAGAACTTAATTTTTTTTCAAACTCACATAATATTGTAATGGGCTTGCTATATAGACAATAAGTTAATTTTAAGTACCTGAGAGATTGTCCGTTTCCCAGCAGTGGGCACGAATGAGGTGATTATGTTACTGTTAAATGTAAAAAAACATTAAATATTATTGTTTTTTTTTTTTCATAGTTTTTATTACGTACGATATTAGCGCATCAAAAGTCAAAATAACATTCTTGTTCACCTAAGAAAGAAGGTATTTTGCTCGATATCAAAAACTAATTACATACCCTTGTCTGATCCCTACTGTCAGAAAGAGAGGAGACGCTTCTGATAACGATAACGCAATGCTAATAACGCTATACGCTATATGCGATAACGGAACAACATGAATAGCTGAACGCGCTCTTGGCGTTACAAAACATTTATAACTAGTTCGTTGAACTTACAGTTTACAATCGGTATCACATTACAATTAGATTAGAAGCACAACGTTGTATTGTAGATTATGGAAATGTGCTATAATATATAATATACCGTATGATGTTTACTTCTTCAGTGTAAGTGTAGATATTGCAGAGAGTCCACGTTGTTTTTTTAATAGACTATTAAGAATAAAACCGGTAAGTTAATTGATAAACGCTGTCTATTTTTTAAAGTCATATGGTTAGAAATACGTACATAATGATACAGAAATATCTCGTGATTCTTATTAGCTCAAGCAGATTCAGAAATAAATTGTTTTTAAAAATATTTTCTGTTAATAATGTAGGTATGTTTAAAAGTATGGATTTCGTGAAGATGGGTAAGTCATGTGTTTATAATTATAAATAGCTGGTTATTGTTTTTTGTGTGATTGTTAGTAGCAGTTTGTTCTCGAGTTTTCTGCGAATTCCGGTTTACAAAAGAGCCTAGCTTGAGTTTTTCGAAAAGGAGACTTCACGATCAAGTCTCACAATGTATTGAGACACATTTTGTCTTTGAAAATAATGGAAAAATACCAAAAACTGTCTAGGCTTTCCGGGCGTGGCCGTTTAAAAACGACGCAATTTTAACTGAGACCAATTAAGCACAGTAATGGCCAGTAAAAGAGATCTGTGGTAATAGAGGATGCGTAAGTTGTGTTGGAGTGTTAATGGGTTGTTGAGGAAATTCCCCAATTTAACTTCATTTGCCGAGATAAATATTTTTTGTAAGATAAATAACTGCGAAACTCACGTCAATTACAAAGTCGAAATTACTCCGACCAGGTTCCCTTTGTTCGTCACTATTTGTATATTATATATTGTATTTTTTGTATATTATACGTTTGTATATTATATATACTATATATTGTATAGGTCGCAACTATTTGTATTTGTTGTGAGTCGACCGTCGTAACACTAATATAAAATGCGAATATCTATGTATATAAAAAAGTCGTGTTAGTTACACTATTTATAACTCAAGAACGGCTAAACCGATTTGGCTGAAAATTGGTGGGGAGGTAGCTTAAAACCAGGAGACGGACATTGGATGCTTTTTATCGCGATTTATTAATTCACCCGTGCAATTAGTTATGTATATATTATAAATAGTTCAGTAAAAATAAGTAGATAATATTAGATGAAATGGTAATTTTATTTAGTTATATTCGAACAAAATACTATCACTAAATCGTGATATCTTATACTTTCTATACCTGATTTACATGTTTGATTATTGGCAACATTGGAAAGTTTTGTGTTTTTTATATATCACAATAATTTTATTTAAAAAGCGGAGAAATCAGTTGTACAGATACAATTTTACCTGTGAAAAAAATTTGATTTTTTCAAACCAATATAACCAAACCAAATCAATATCAATTCAAAGAACATATGACATTTGTAAATTTCTTAGAATATATATTAATTAAGAAATTACCAATTACTTGACACTGGCTAAATACACAATAGTGTGGAGCCAAACCAAAAAAATACTTTCTTAGACAAACGTCACGGGCGATGTCCTGAGTAGTAATGGCGGAGATTTGAACGGGTTAATGCTGTTGATCTCTACCGACCTTTACAGCGACTTTGGGCAGAGTAGCGTCACCTGGCAGAGTAGCGTCACCGGGCAGAGTAGCGTCACTGGGAGGAATGGAGACTTATTGTACTTGTGACTTTATAAACGTTTTTATTATCGTCCTCACATACTAAGGTTGCTTCAGTTTTATCATAGTAAAACTCCATCCAGATTTTTTATGCGTCCATGTTGCCAAATTTTCAGCAGTCAATCTGTGGTGACATCATACAAAAGTGCATATAAACTCTTTGCAAAAATTCGATGCGTCACTCACCATACACACGTGAGACGCGAAAACCTTTAAATAAACTCAATCTATATGTATCTTTATTATCTTTATTTATTTTATATTTTATTTTTTTTACAATTTTACTCAATTCGTTTACACCATCGACCTCTATCTCTCTAACAATTCTTTCCATCCAAAGGTTGACTGGAAGAGATCGCTTTTAGCGATAAGTCCGTCCATTGTACTATAGCTTTAAGTTTCATCATCTGTAACTGTTTTTTTTTCTGGTGTACAATAAAGAATTTTTGTATTGTATTTTATTGTATATGCTATATATATTCGTATATTATATTTATTATTTTGTTTATTCTATATCTATATATATATATTCTATATGCCTTCAGACTTGAAAATGGAAAGGGTTCTCTAATTTCGATGCGTTAATTGGGGTTAATCATCTCTTTACAACTGTCGTAGGATGATTTGATAATTATAATTTTCGCAAAAACTGCAAAATACTTATTTATCTTACTGGAAGTTTTTTATGTTTTTCATACCACGGAAAACTTTCACTTTTTCAAAAAATGTAGTCTATATGTTAATCCAGTGTATAAGCTATGTTTGTACCGAATTTCATCCAAATCCATTCAGCCGTTTGAGCGTGAACAAGTAACAAACATACACACAAATACACATACAAACTTTCGCCTTTATAATAATAGGTCTTTACCTATGAAATTGCCGTATTGCAGTACAGACTTTTTCAAACAAAAAAAAAGTTTTGATCGGCTATGAATTCTAAATTCAAATTAATTTTGTTTTAAAAATATGACATTCTATTTACAATATAAGTCTTTTGTTTATTGATTAGCGTTGTATTTTCATTACATTTCAACATTTTTCCTCATAATGGATACTTTGAAATTTCGTGTAATTATGGAATATGAGTTCCGTCGTGGCACCAACGCGGCACAAACGACACGTAACATCAACGACGTTTACGGAGAGAACTGTACAAACGAACGTACAACCCGTTATTGGTTTGCTCGGTTCCGTTCTGGGAATTTTGACTTGAAAAATGAACCTCGTGGTCGTCCGGAAACTTTGGTCAACAATGATGAATTAAAGGCGATTGTGGAAGCTGATGAATCTCAATCTACAGCTGAGCTGGCAGCAGCTTTTGATGTTAGCATCAAAACAATATTGGTCCATTTGCGACAGATTGGCAAGATAAAAAAGCTTGATAGATAGGTGCCCCACGAACTTAACGATCGCCAGCGCAACGTACGTATCGAGACTTGCCTTGCGCTGCTTAACAGGCACAGAAATGAAGGAATTTTGAACCGAATTGTTACGTGCGACGAAAAATGGATTCTTTTTGACAATCGAAAGCGCTCAGCAAGTTGGTTAGATCCTGGTTCGGTACCAAAGCAATGTGCAAAACGAAAAATGACCCCTAGAAAGGTGATGGTCACAGTTTGGTGGTCTAGTGCTGGTGTGATTCATCATAGCTTTTTACAAAACGGCGAGAGCATTACTGCAGATGTGTACATTGAAGAACTGACCACAATGATGGCGAAACTCGCACGTCTGCAACCAGCTTTGGTCAATCGGTCGTCTCCACTGCTACTTCACGACAACGCGCGACCCCATACTGCACAACAGACCGTCTCTAAGCTGCATGAGTTGGGTTTGGAAGCTCTCCCTCATCCGCCATACTCACCAGATCTTGCGCCTACCGACTATTACTTTTTCCAAAATTTGGACAATTTTTTAGCGGGAAAAAAATTCAATTCCCGAGAGGCAGTACAAAACGCCTTTGAAGAGTTTGTTGTCTCCCGTCCTGCTGATTTTTTCAAGAAGGGCATCCATAAACTGCCATAGCGTTGGCAAAGATGCATTGATTGCAGGGGTGATTACTTTGAATAAAAGAAATAAATAAGTTCGAAAAAAAAAATACCTTAACTTTTTTCAAACAAAACGGCAATTTCATAGGTAAAGACCTAATATTAGTGTGATAGTGCGATTTCTGACGCTCGCAAAGCCCACCACGGCTTGCGTTAGTAACTGGCTTTCAGAAGAAAAACATCGAATATGTCTGATCCGAAACCTGTTCGGAGTAATTTCGCATTTTTATTGACGTAAGTTTAGCTGACGCATTCGTGAAACCATGTAGCATTGTTTTAATTCTTTGGGTGTTATGTATTTGTTATCAGTTATGTGTAAGAAATACTTAACTAAACTAAACTAGACCTAAAAAACTAAACTATACCTAAGAACTTAAAATACATAAAAACTAAAATTTAAAAATAAACCGTTGGTGGAGGGGAAAGTTCCCAGAATGCTGGCAGCATTACCACGTTGAATGGCAATGCTTATTTTTTGTGCAAAATTAAAGCCAGCATTCTGGTCACCTGATGCTTCCACCAAACGTTTGGCCAAGTCCCTATATGTTGCCATGGCAGCTGGCCCCCACGGACCCATTGTCTCCACCCCAAACGGCACAAACAAGAAGAGAACATGTTTTTTCTTTCATTATTTTCTTACTTTAGCTAAAATTTAATATCCTGGCAATCTAATACCTTGTATAAGCCTAGTAAAGGGTTAGAAATATTAGTCGAGTCATCATGAAATTATGTATGTGCATTGTACAATACGATATCAGTTATATGTTCCTTAAAATATTTTTATTATTTATTTTTACTAGTCACTGTATCGTAGCATATTTTATGAAAACTATTTTTGTACTTAAGTAGGTACTACCTTACTTTTGGTGGTCCCGATATGAGATCCCATCTCTTCCGGGTGCTGCAAGAGTCGGCGAAGAGATAGATAATTCATAATAAGTATATAAGTGTATATAAAATGAAATTAAATGAAATTGATTTCACATAAATGGAGATAGATGTAGATGTCAGGTTTTTAGTAGATAGTTCTTCCATTTATCCCATACTTGTGGCATGTGAAAATTATTATTAATTTTGGTCAATACTGAGTATAATACAATTCTCAAATAAACTAAAATAATTATATCGGCATACACTTGTAAAATTCAAATACATTATATTATTGTTGTCATTCAAAGTCAAAGTCAAAGTCAAAAGATTTATTGCAAATAGGCTAATTTTAGCACTTTTACAAGTCAAAATTATACTAGGTACTTAAAATTAAGTTATTTCACTAAGCATATAAAATTACAAAGTGCTTATTGTCAAATAATATAGCAAGCCCATTACAATATATGAGTTTGAAAAAAAAGCAGTTCTCTTTCTCACTACTGGTGCAAGCAATCCGGCACAATGCAGAATTGAAAACTTTGATCCGAAGCTTCGATTACAACTGTAAAGAAAAAGCTACAAGAAACTTTACAGTGATGTATTTTTTTTGTCTTCTTTCTACTGTCTTTTACAATGTATATAATTCATCACAGTTGAAATAATGAATATGTTACAAAAATAACCACCACGTCACACCGGTGCAAGAAAAATACCGTGGTTATTTTATTTTTACATTACATTTACATTAAATTAAGAACAATCATTAGTATACATTTATCAACTAATTATATATTTAACATTGAAAAATTCCATTGGTATATATTTTGAATATATTTCAATTTAATTATATTATTGTTATGTCATTAAATTAGGAATAAATATTAATAATTCGTTAGTATATATCAATGATTAATTATTCAACATTAGATAGTCACACAGTAAGAAACTTTTCTAAAAGCCACAGTTTTATTTTTATCCGGAACATTCCGTAAGGCAAATATTTTATAAACGATGGTAATTTATTGTACACAGTGATACACATAGCAGAATTTTTTTTTGGAACAATGTGGCCTTAGCCACACGGGTGAGTACAAGCCTTTCCCCATTCCTTGTGTTTCTTAAAAAGCAGTCTTTTGCCTTGGTAAACAGTGCAAGATGACACCGCACAAATACTCCTATTTCAAAAATGTACATACTAGTCAGAGTCAAAATTCCTAGTTCTTTAAATAATGCTCTACAAGACATATTGGACGGAATACCTACAATAGCTCGTATCACTCTTCTCTCTTCGCTGCTCTTCTGCGATAATATATATATAAATATATTTCCAACTATACATACAATATTCTTAACCTAAGTTGGTTAGCTATTGATACAAGTTAAATAACATTAAATACAAATATAAATTTTCCAACACAAATGATTACAGCACAAATGATTCTCAAGCTGGTCGGAGTGGCCATCGTCGTAGGCGCTGGCTGGATCCTCTACTCTTGCCTCAAACCTGCACCACCACCTGCTGAGCTCAACCAATACGCATGGTGGGGACCTAACGAGCTCAAAGGCAAGCTGGATCATACCATCAGGCCTTTTAAAGTCAAATTTGATGAAGAGGTAAAGACTGCATGCTGTTTTGCCTTAAATTGGTGCTTATTTGACTGCCGATTTCAGGAGGTAACCCCGTAAAATATCATAGCAAAACCCCCGATAGTGAAAGCGAGCGTGATTGCAGCGGTAACCCGTGCGACTTTCATACTAACGCAGCAAGGTTCAAATTCCACTCGGGCTTAGATTAATAACTTTTCAAGTTTTGTGCGGGATTTGCACCATTACAACTGTGGCAGAATGCATAGTGATGAAACCGACAAGAATCACTGAATTCTAAAACATCATCCGCCAAACCAGTTTTGCCAATGTGAGTTATGGCCTGTGGGACATGGGCTTTTTCTCACATGTGTAGATTTCTCTATGTGCGAAAAGGCCCGTGTCCCATCGGTGGGAACGAGTTAAGCCAATAACCAAAACCCTCGATAAGAATATTAAACGCACTAAAGTTCTCACATCTGAACTATTTTCACAGCTTGGTGTCCACTGACAGATTTCAATACTCCACCTTAATGATAAAATCTGAAAGTCTCTTCCACCTTACCTAGATTCCACTTCTGGATAATACGAAGCTTAAAAATGTTGTATGGTTCGGCAACTCATCAGTAAGACATTTTACCTTGAATGATATGCCTGTATGTATTTTCTTTTAAAGTTGATCAAAGATTTGAAGAACCGTCTCAAGAACCACAGGAACTTCACTCCACCACTTGAGGGTGTAGGCTTCGAATACGGCTTCAATAGTGGCCAGCTCGACTCCTGGCTGAACTACTGGGCTGAGGAGTATCCTTTCCAGCAAAGGGAGAACTTTCTCAACCAGTTCCCACAGTTCAAGACGTATGTCCAGGGTCTGGATATACATTTCATCAGGGTTAAGCCACAGGTAAGATTTCTTAGCTTCAGCATCCAATTATCGTCATAAGCATTCCAGATTTTTCCAAATCACTGCTGGGTATAGGGCTCTTCTTTTACGCCATCAGTTCCAAACTAATTAAGGACAGTGGCAAATTTTTTTAAGTTTCCGGTTTCATCCATTGTTTTCCAGCTACTTTGATTATGTCATTGACCATTGGGCAGAACAGGTGGTCTGCCTTCTGAAACGGTATAGCTGGAAAACAATAAATCCACTTGACCAATGATACAACTACTCCTTATACAAAAAATAGTAGTTGATTTCCACTATTAGTCTTTGAGAGTACGAGTAAGAAGCGGGAACCCGTTGATGTATTTTGCTCCGTCCTACTCTGCTCTTTGTTATTTCGTATTACTTTGTCTTGTTTTATCCTTGCTTTTGCGTCATTATCGTGATCAGCAAATCGCAAGCATAGAAAATGCCTAGAGAATAAGTAATATGTAGTACTCTGCTGTTACCTCGCCCTCTGCCCCCGCTAGTGAGTCTTGTTTGTAGGAGAAATTATGTTCACGAGCTATCAAGTGGCTACTGCTTGGCGGCAGAATAACTGGCAAAGCGGTGGTACCTACCTAGACGAACTTTGCAACAAAGTCCTACCACCTAAATGGTAGCACTTATGACTATTGGCCCCTGCGATGGTGATTGAACGTAATTTTTTTACCATTAATATACACAGAGGATGTTAGTTTGTTTGGAAAATTAAATTAGTCATCCACCCAAGTCTTGATCTCAACCAATGTCTAAATAACTGTAAAATGTATGATTTATAATATCATCTAAGAATGTTCTCAGAATGAAATTGAAATTAATTCAACCACTTTAAAAAAACTATATTTTACTAATCATTTCTAGGTGCCAGTTAATGTCGAAGTGGTCCCCCTTCTTTTGCTGCATGGCTGGCCTGGCTCCGTCCGGGAGTTCTACGAGGCTATTCCACTTCTGACCAAACACAATCCTAACGTCGACTTTGCTTTCGAAGTCATCGTGCCTAGTTTACCTGGTTATGGATTTTCTGATGTAAGTATCTCATTTTTAATTTGGAAATTGTCTTGAGTATAATTAATATTGGTATGTTAGTTATAGTAATACACACAAACTTTCGCGATTATAATATTAGTAAGGAAGTGAGGATAACAACAGCTGAACTCACGTCAATTTACTCCTACCAGGTTTCAGACATATTCGATGTCCTTTTGGGAGACAGTTAGGGCGTCAGGTATTAACTCGTAACTGATCCCACAAACTTCCTTCAACCAGCGTGATGAACCTCGCCACGATAACTGGGTCCCGGAAGGCGAACGCACACGATATCGTATACGTCCGAAACGGCATGAGCAATTTCGACTGTAAATTGATATAAGTTTTGTTTTTCGAAAGAAGGTTAAGTTTTAGAAGGTTTTGTTTTAAGAAAGAAGATTATGAAAAACAGAAGGTGTACCTCCCACCGGGGGTGATTTTTTAAATATGTAAACGTATGATGTTAAGCATCACTGTCACCCATACCAATTCCAGTGCCATTCAGAACTCTTTTAAACTTACTTGACACTTCACTGCGCACGTCATCCGTAGACATAAGCACATTAATAAGATGAAGTCATATTCTCATTTGCCTAGTAATTTTACTAGCTACAGTATCATGTAACTCAAAATACAGTAGTGCTTGCACACTACTGCCTGGCAGCGGAGTATCTGGCTAAATGGTGACCAACCTCGACGAACTTGCAGAAAAGTCCTAACACGTAATAAATAATACCTAGTCAATTCACAAAAAAATATATCCATTTGTAGTTTCTTTTTAGATCTTTTGTAGTATTTTAGTACTAGTATACTATTATGTTATCTGTGGTATTAATATACACGGAGCCATTCAAATTCACTCTTTTCATTAAATGTGTGTATTCAGACCATGAATACTCGTACAAATTCTAATTAAAAAAAAATAGATTTTGTTTTAGTATTTAGTGTCTCTTAATATAACTGCATTACAGCCAAAATGTCTATTTAACGCTACACACAGCGTGGGCACCAGCTGAGTGCTTTGTAAATGTTTCGTAGGCAATAAAACACTTGCTTTGTTCAATGTCACAAGGCTTTTCTTTAGAATTTAAATTTGATAATACCTAGATTTCAGTTTTATTTCATAAGTACTTTTCTAATTAATACCATATAACTAAATAGTTATATGGTATTAATTTATATGGGAGCATTCTAAAGCATGGACTGAATAGATTAGAATTAAAGGAAAAGAACGAATTAAATTCCACCTTGTATACTACGTGATTATATTTTAAATTATAGAACTGTTTAGTTATTATGCTGTGCATGATACTTAAAAATTGCGTCAATCGACTAAAACCATGATCAAAGTGCGCGTACTATGTTCACTATAAATATTGTTATTATTACATTATTGAACTGAATCACATACTAAATTACTAATAAGGACGTAAACTAATTCATAAGTAAGCGTCGTATAAATTATCTTGATGATAGATAATGGTCATTTTTTTTCAATTAGTATATTCAATATTTTATTCGCTGCAATATTACTTACTGCATAATATTTATTACCTTCAGTTTCACAACAACTAGTTGTTTTACAATAATTTTTAAATGTTAATGATGATGTGACGAGCTAGTCGTTCACCTGAAGTTAATTGACACGGCCACCCATAACAGAACAGTGTAACTCGGAACTCCAAAATATAAAGTTTTGTGTGACACTGCACTGCGCACAACATCCTGAGACATCAGCATAGTCTGGTAATAAAATCACTCGACTGTGAGATCAGATCATAAAGTCTGAATTGCCCAGTAATTTCACTATCTACATTGCCCTGCAAACCGGAACACAGTAGTGCTTAATTTGCTTGGCGGCAGAGTAACTAGCAAAGCGCAGAAAAGTCCTGCCACTCAGTAAAAACAATTGGATCTTATCACAAGTAACATGTAGTGTGCGATTAGGAGTCTCAGAAAATAGGAGTTATACCGGCCGTTAGATGGAGCTAAAGAAGTTTTATTTCAGTAGGTCTAAAACACACTCGTTTTTTATTATATTGACTGGCCTGATAGCTCAGTTGGTAGTAACCCTGCCTTCTGAACTATGGGTTGTGGGTTCGATTCCCACCCAGGACAAACATTTGTGTGATTAACATAGGTGTTTGTTCTGTGTCTGGGTGTTATATTGTATTCTATGTATGTATTTACAAAAAAAAAGGTATCTAAGTATTGTATCAGTTATCTGGTTCCCATAGTACAAGCTTTGCTTAGTTTGGGGCTAGATGGCGTTGTGTGAGATGTCCACACATATTATATTATATTATATTATATTATTATATCAAACATTAAATTTATTATTAGTGTCAAATTGCATTGTCTAATTTTACAGCCAGCGGTCCGGCCAGGCTTAGCCATACCCGAAGTAGCCATGATTTTCCGAAACCTGATGCATCGATTGGGTCACAAGAAGTACTACATACAGGGGGGTGATTGGGGTTCCAGCATCACCACTGCTATGGCCACCTACTTCCAAGATGAAGTTTTGGGACACCATAACAATTTGCCTACAGTGGAGGTAAGAGAGTGTGTGGCCTGCGCGAGTCTCAAACCGACCCCGATGCATCAATAACTTTTCAAGTTATATGAGGGACGAGCTTCTACCCTCAGCTTCGCCCGTGGCGTGGCCTATGGGAAAATAATTCAACTACCCATTTCACCCTCTTAAGGATGGAATTTTGAAAAATCCTAATTTCTTAGCGGATGCCTACGTCATAACATCTACCTGCATGCCAAATTTCAGCCCAATCCGTGCAGTGGTTTGGGCTGTGCGTTGATAGATCACAATGTCAGTCAGTCAGTCAGTCACCCTTGAGTTATACATATTTAGAAGATTTTTACTGTCTCTCACAATGGTGAAGGAATAATAATAATATGGTGTTTGGTGTGGTGGTTGAACAGGTCGGCTCATAACCCGGAGGCTGTGGGTTCGATTCCCGTGGCAGGACAAGTATATGTCCACAGGAAAAAGCAAAACAAGCAAGTAAATACTTGTTCTGTGTCTGGGTGTTGCGGGACCATGATCCTCGTAATTCCTGGGTTCCTAGATATGCGGAATCCTAGTTAGGGTCCAGGATTTGTGTAGGTTATCGTTGGACGTTATTATTATTATCACGATCAGTCAATGATTATTATTATTTATTTTGTATGTTGTTTAGTATACAAAAATAATTAGGACGTATTTTTAACTATTTTATAATAATTGGTTTTTTCCTGACAAGTAAACTGACATTCATATGACGGCGGCAACGTCCAGTTGTAAACTCTATGCGCAACGGGCAGTACCGGAATTTACCCTGTGGTAGCATTTAAATTTATCACAATGGCAACACCGGTAACTGTCATCGCTCCCCCATCCATCTGGCTATAAAAAGGGAGCGCTCGGTGTACTACGGATCATTCTTGCTCCGGACACGACCCGGTGTGCATCCTGAAGGTCTATAGTTCTATAGTTAGCCCGCCATGCCTACCCTGGAGCCTATACACATATAATATGATTATTGATTATTATTTATGAAAATATTACTCTTATTATTCCTCATTGGTTTCCAATCCACTATTCTAAATTCAATCGTAATATTCTCAGCATGGCTGTGGCATGATCCGGACCATGATCGGCGCATGGTTCCCATCCCTCGTCGTGGAAAGTCACTTGGCTAAAAGAATGTACCCTCTATCTAAGATCTTTGCGTATTTCTTGGAAGAGTTTGGTTACTTTCACCTTCAAGCAACGAAGCCTGATACAGTTGGTAAGTGTTATCAAGAGGTCAGTCTCAAAATACCCTTTAAACAACATAGTTTAAAGGGCATTTTGATTTTAAACTATGTTGTTTAAAGGGCATTTTGGTGTATCTCAAATATCCCTTTCAAAGATGACTTTGAAATCAAATGATGTATTTGAGGCACACCTCCTGTTTCTCATGTGCCTGTTTAGCTCATGTTAACTTAACACACCAAATACCGAACGCTCATTGGTTGCGGGTTCATCATTGGCTGCCAACCAATGAGCGTATAGAATTTGGTGTGTTAAATTGAACAGAATTAAAATACGATGAGAAATCGGAGGTCAGTCTCATAATCATAAAGCGATAATAGCTCAGTTAGTATTGAGCCACCTTGGGTAGTAGATTCGAATCCTATAATGGGCTTGAATTTTCCGAGAAGGAAAATAATAAGTTAGGAAAGGACGAAGAACATTGGCCTGAGACTAAAAGAAAACCTTAAAAAAAATATTTGGCGTATGTATAAGAACACCCCATCTCATCCCGGCTAAGGGAATGTCCAGGGAATAGGCAGCAGCGATCTCCTCAATCTGCATTATAATCTACTTCGGTCACAGAGGCGCCTGCCAAACGTGGATGGAAAACCTTTCACCCAGCAAAACCTCCCAAAAAGCATAACCTCCCAACCAGTAAAATCTCCCAACCAGTAAAACCTTCCACTCAGTACAATCTCTCACCCAACAAAACCACCCAAATAGCATAACCTCCCACCCAGAAAAACCTCCCAATCATCAAAAAGGCTGATTATGAGATGTGTAATATGTAGAAACTCGTGTGTTACTTATAATAGACACATAACTTTAAAGTAGGGTCAACTTTAAACCATATTAACTTAAAACTTATATGGGTTGTAACATAATAAATACTTATCTTTCCCCAGGTGTTGCGCTAGCAGATTCCCCTGCCGGTCTTCTGGCGTATATCTTAGAGAAGTTCGCAGTCTGGACCCGAAGGGATCATAAGTACAAAGTAAAATCTTCAATTATCATTATAATGTTATATGTTATTGAGAAATGCCCTTTATAATTAGTTTGTGGGCAAACTGGGACACCTGGTGGAAAGCGATAGCCGTAGCGTATAGACATTTACCTTGTGGGACGTAGTTTATTAATAATATGATATCCTTGATTATATTCTTTGCCTATAGAACTTTTTTAATACTCCAATACTGGAGCTAGGCTGGATCGAAGACCGGTGTATGGCAAGAATTATGAATTGAATGGTTTTCACGATTCAAATGTGATTGAGCATTTTTATTTATTGGTTGCGGTAGCGAGAGTGGCGATAGCAGAATTGCAATGCCGGTATCAGATTTCTCCAGAACTCCTCAGATCATTCCATTTCATTTGGAGAGAAACGAATCTTTTTATTGACATTTACTAGGTGGTAGGACTTTACTGCAAAGTTCGTATAGGTAGGTACCACCGCTTTGCCAGTTATTCTGCCGCTAAGCAGTAGTGCGCAAACACTGCTGTGTTCCGGTTTCAAGGTCACTGTAGCTAGTAAAATTACTGGGCAAATGAGACTTTATGATCTGATCTCACAGTTTAGTAATCTTATTACTAGATTGTGCTGATGTCTCTGGATGACGTGCGCACTGCGCAGTGCAGTGTCACGCGAACCTCTATACTTTAGAGTTCCGAGTGACACTGCAGCTGATATGGGCAGCCGTGTCGTTTAACATCAGGCGAACGGCTAGCTCGTCACGTCATTCCTTTACATAAAAAAAAATTAATAAAAAAAATAGGAATTAAACGAACTTAGGCTTAAATGAAGTTCTATCCCATTTACATGAGTTGCTTCGGTCCGAGTGATTAGTTATACTTATGTAATTATTTAATGGCTTTCGTAATTAAGTATAGTAATCATACAGTGCCTTTAGTAATTATAGTGCCTTTAGTAATTATAGTGCTTTTAGTAATTATATAATGCCTTTAGTTATTTAAGTGCCTTTAGTAATTATAATTACTACAGGTTGACGGCGGCCTCACATTCCGGTTCTCCAAGGACCAGCTGATCGATAACCTGATGCTGTACTGGAGCACCAACTCCATCACCACTTCGATGAGGTTCTACGCAGAGAATATGAGCAAAAGAGCGAGAAGCATGGACTGGACAAAGTAAAAAGTTCAATTTATTTCACGCAACTAAACTTACTTGCTTGTATAGCTCAGTTGGTAGTAGCTCTGCCTTCTGAATTATAGGTTGTAGGTTCGATTCCCATCCAGGACAAACTACCGACGAACGAAGAAAAGTCTACCACCTGCTTATTAAAATGTACTTCTGTGGATTTTCGTCACGACTGTAATGGTTTATTGTATAACAACAACAACAACAATAACAATAACAACAACAACAATATCGCCTAATGATCATTAGGATTCCCTATGTCTAGGGACCCAGGATCTATGACGGCCATGGTCCCACTATACCCAGATACAGAACAAATGTTTGTGCCGTTTCTGTGCACAGAAAAAGAAACTTTTCCTATCGCGGGAATCGAAACCGCTACCTCTGGATTGTGAGCCAACCTACTCAACCACAACACCACAGAGGCTGTCAAATGAAGGGGTAAAAACAAAAAGGGTTTAACTGATTTTTTTCACAAAATGGCTTATAGGTATCGTTGGATTCAGCGTGAAATTATCTAAAATAATACATTCTCAAAATACCGAAATGAGGCTTAAATCTCGAGATTTTGAGTCTAAAAACGGTTTACCTGTCATAGGAATACAGTTCACTTAGCATAAAAACATTATTATATTTATTTTATTATATTATATTTTTACAATATTTGTATGAATTAGTACTATATTTAGTATTTTAAAATAGAATTAAAACATTTTCAAGCAACTAAAACTTACATAAACCTTTTCTATTACCTTATAAGCACACATTAGAATGTCGCCGTTGAAGTTTAAAATCAATTTTCTCGAAACTATCAATTTGTCAGTTAAACCCTTTTTTATTCTCAACCCTTCAAATGTCAAATGACTAATTTTGACAGCCCTTAAGTTCACACTTTTTATTTGGGAAAACTAACAATACCACATAAAAATATAGCTTATAAATGATATACAATGAAAGTCATCAACGAGATACCAGCACCGTTTACCACAGAGAAAGCTTATCTCTCTAGAACGTATCAAAGTTTCACTTGGTACATCATAGAAGGATAAGTGCAAACTTAAAACCTTACCAGACGTTCCGCCGCCGCTGACAACGACAAGATGTAATAATAATACCATGCCAAATAAATCCTCCAACAAGCCTACACACACTCCAACCGAATTGATTCTAGCCCACCCGACCGGGTATTTAACAATAATTATGTAGGCTTACAGAACCAACCGTCGTACACACGCTATGACGCGGCTGTTGACAGTCTTCCTGATACCTATCACTAGATAGTATACCTACCACTAGAAGTCAGAAGTTCCCAAACTTATTTTGCCTAGTGCCCACTTTGAGAATAAATTATTTTAGCGTCCCCATTTTTTCACCTACTTAAAATATAATAATAATAAGACATCTCACACAACGCCCCAAACTAAGGAAAGCTGTAATATATAATTTGTAAATATAAATATACATAGAATAGAATATAATACCCAGACACAGAACAAAGACCTATGTTCATCGCACAAATGTTTTTCCTGGGTGGGAATCGAATTCAACCCACAGTTCAAAAGACAAGGTTACTACCAACTGAGCTATCGGGCCAGTCAAACTACAACTTCAATTTTTTTTCTGGGTCTCTCACCCCTTTAGGCCCGCAGCGCCCACAAGGGGGCGTTATCGCCCACTTTGGGAAAGGCTGTCAATAGATAGTAGTATAAAATACCTACTAAGATTTTTTTGGGAGCTATAATAATAAATAAATATCTGTGGACATTTCACACAGCGCCATCTAGTCCCAAACTAAGCAAAGCTTGTACTATGAGAACCAGATAACTGATACAATACTTCGATACTTTTTGTTTGTAAATACATACAATAGACCCAGACACAGAACAAACATCGATGTTCATTGTTCTAATGTTTTTTTCTGGGTCTCTTTTTTGTCCTGGGTGGGGATCGAACCCACAACCCACAGTCCAGAAGGCAGGGTGACTATCAACTGAGCTATCGGGTCAGCCAGCTATCAAACTTGAATGCAACCATTTGATGAGTGATAAACTACCCTTACCCTAACATTTCTTCTATCAACAGCTACCCCTCCCAAGTTCCAACTTGGGTGTTTCAAGCCAAGCATGAGCTGCTATACCAACCTCCAAGTATCCTTCGCTTCAAGTTCCCCAACCTGATCGATGTGACCGTGCTAGACGATGGGGGACATTTCCTCGCGTTAGAGCTTCCGCAAGTGTTTGCTGATGATATCTTCAAGGCTGTAAAGGCGTTTAGAGCCTGGCATAAAAATGCTGGAAAGACTGAACTGTGATTTGGTGTTTAAGGTTTATTTTGTTGGTATTAAAGGTTGTATTTTTGTAAATCGAGAGTTTTTTTTTAACATTTATTCAGAACCACATTTTTTTAATAATACGCTTTGCCAGTTATTCTGCCGCCAAGCAGTAGTGTGCAAGCACTACTGTGTTCCGGTTTGAAGGGCACTGTAGTTAGTGATTACTGGGCAATTGAGACTGTATGATCTGATCTCACAGTCGAGTATTCAATCTTATTACCAGACTGCTGATGTCTCAGGACGATGTGCGCAGCGCAGTGTCGCGCGCTCTCTTTTGGGGTTCCAAGTGACACTGTTCTGTTATGGGAGGCCGTGGCGCTTAACATCAGGTGAACGACTAGCTCGACATTATTCACTAACATAAAAAATAAATAAAAATAATAATATTAACGCCCAACGATCGCATACATAGATCCTAGACCCTAACTAGGACTAGGTATCTAGGGATCCAGGAACTATAAGGACCGTGGTCCGACAACGCACCCAGACTCAAAACAAGTATTTTCGTTTTTTTTTTTCTGTGCACAAATACTTGACCTGCCGCGGGAATCGAATCCGCCGCCTCCGGGTTGTGAGCCGACCTGCCTCAACCACCACACCATAGAGGCTGTCTGTATGAGAACATCATCAATGTGTTGAAGTCCAAATACACATTAAGGATAACTCGAAAACCATTGGATATTAATAAGATTGAAATGGGACCACAAGGGAAGCACCAGTTTTTAAATAAAAAAATCATCAAAATATATTCACCCGGTCGATTCTGAGATAACAAAAATAAAAAAGTCTAATTGACAACCTCCTACTTTTTTAAATTCAGTTGGCAAGATAACTTTTGTTTATTTTTGAAACATACAACATAATATTATTTAATAAACATAAAACAATAATTGAGAATTGAAAAGATTGAGCATTGCCATTCAACGTGGCAATGCCGCCAGCATAATGGGCACGTTGCCTACTGGTAGTGGTTTGTTTGATTAAGTTCCCTTTTTATTGTTTTATGTTTATTAAATAATATTATGTTGTATGTTTCAAAAATAAACAAAAGTTATGTTTTATTGCCTTTAGTATACATTGTTGGAAAAACCTAAGGAGTTTTTTTTATTATGGTACAGAATTGGTAACATAGTTTCGTCTAATAAATTGCGATTCGGTTTTGGGTTCGAACGCTGTGATTAGCTTATACTTGACTGGTATAAAATGCCGCCTTTTTTAACGGGCTATTAATGTTGGTCTGTGCCGACCTTTACAGCGTCACCGGGCGGGAGGGCGGGCGCTTAAGGCGCCCAGCCGTCTAAAGTGGGAGGCAAGTAGCTGGCGGGCGCCCCTGGGGTGCGAGCCTCGGCTTGGGCCGTTGCCGGGATAAGGGGATCGAGAAGACTACGTCCATTGAAAGAGTGAACCCTATGGAAAGTAGTGGGCCGTATGGAAATAAAATATATAATATACTAGCGGCTTCGCACGGGTATTTAATATATATGTATTATAGATTGAGATATAAACTATCCTATCTCTCAAGTTTGATCGAACTGCACTTGGTGTGCGAATTTTATTATAATCGGTTAAGTGGTTTAGGAGTCCATTGAGGACAAACATTGTGACACGAGATTTATATATATTAAGATATAGCATCAACTCTAATATTGGTATTGAATTTTTTTTTGTCTGTGCCACAAAAGCAATATGCGATCATAATATTTTCAAGACTTCATCAATGTATCGTCCCAGTTTTAACAGCGCCATCTATAAGTTTATAATAGAAGCTTTAGCGTTTTTTACTGCACACCACAATTTAGATGTGTAGCTATGCTATAAGCACTTTGGCATTCAAAGCTTGTAAATTCAAGCATAAAGTTCGATGAAGAAATCACAGATGGCGCTGGCTGGAAAAAAAGGATTTGTGTTCGAGTGAATAACAACGACGAGGTTTTTCTCAAAGAGTAAATTAGAATTACCAATATTATTTTCGTTGTATAATGTTTTTTTAGTTTTATCTTTGTTAGGTACCTCTATGTTTTGACGGGTACCTACAATAATTGAAGGGGTGAGAATAAAAAGGATTTAACTGATTTTTTGACAAAATGACTTATGGGTATCGTTGGATTCAGCGTGAAATTATCTTCAATAATACATTTTCAAAATACTGAAATGAGGTATGAATCTCGAGATTTTAAGTCTAAAAATGGTTTATCTGTCACAGGAATACAGTTTGCTTAGCATAAAAACATTACTATATTTATTATATTACATTATATGAATATAATATGAATTAGTACTATATTTAGTAATTTTAAATAGAATTAAAACATTTTCAAGCAACTGAAACTCACATAAACCTTTTCTATTACCTTATAAGCACTCTACATTAAAATGACGCCGTTGACGTTTAAAGTAAATTTTCTCGAAACTGTCTATTTGACAGTTAAATCTTTTTTATTCTCAACCCTTCAATTATGGGTAAGCATAATTTACACCTATGATTTAATCATATTCGATTCATCATGGAAAATATAAAAAAATACAATCGAACTGAGAACCTCCTCCTTTTTTTGAAATCGGTTGAAAAATTGGTAGATATTCCTTTTATTTAACTATATTATTTTTATTAAACTACTAGTTGCGCCCCGCGGTTTCACCCGCGGATAAAAAGTATTTTAATTATTTGCTCATCCAACGGGAACATTTCACTTTTCCGGGATAAAATGTAATGTTAATCCAGTGTATAAGCTATCTTGATGCCACATTTCATCCATATCCATTCAGCCGTTTGAGCGTGAAAGAGTAACAAACATACACACAAACACACATACAAACATTCGCCTTTATAATATTAGTGTGATTATTATTATTATTTAACAATTTTTTTTTATGTTATTGAATGATATGACGAGCAAGTCACTCGCCTGATGTTAAGCGATACGGCCGCCCATAACAGAACAGTGCCACTCGGAACTCCAAAATATAAAGTTTCGCGAGACACTGCACTGCGCACATGATGTTATAGTTATTATTTTGTCTAGTGCCACTTATTGCCTGCGGGATAGTCTTCCGTCGGACGTGGTTGCAATTTTTTTTTTTTTTATGTAATTGAATGATGTGACGAGCTAGTCGTTCACCTGATGTTAAGCGCCACGGCCGCCCATAACAGAACAGTGTCACTTGGAACCCTAAAACATAGAGTTACAAGCGACACTGCACTGCGTACATCATCCCGAGACATCAGCACAGTCTGGTAATAAGATTACTCGACTGTGAGATCAGGTCATAAAGTCTCATTTGCCCAGTAATTTCACTAGCTACAAAGCCCTTCAAACCGGAACACAGCAGTGCTTGCACACTGCTTGGCGGCAGAATAACTGGCAAAGCGGTGGTACCTACCTAGACGAACTTTGCATAAAAGTCCTACCACCTAGTAAAATACTAATAAAATTTACTTAGGTTTTAAAATAATAGCCGTGAAAACAAACAGATCTATTTTTATTGAGGCATATTTTTCAGCATTACATAGTACTCTAGAAGTGAACTCTAGAAGTGATTCATAATATTTCTTACAATTCTTATTCTAAAAGATTTATAACAGAATAAATTTCATCTAGTTATTGTCCACCCATATTTATATAAGCGCAGTTCTCAAGAAGAGGCATAAAAGTATAAATAATTTCCCCTCTGCAGTAACGTTTGATTCCCTTAAGTTGGTACTTATCTCTCTAGGACTTACAGTATGCAGCCCAAATACTTGTGGGTACCTTTTTTTGTTTTGGCTCCAAACTTTTGTGTATTTAGCCAGTGTCAAGAATTGCTAATTTTCAAGTTAATGATATTTCATGTATATAAGTTAAGTCAAGTCATCAAGTCATAGTCTAGTCAAGTCATACTCCTAGTAAAGTGGTGGCAAGTTTACCAGAAGCTTCTATGGAGTTTTGGAAACAACACGAAAAGAAACGTTTCACCACCATTATACCACTTTCCCACACTCGTGCATGTAATCCAGCACTTAAAGAATAAAATGTCACCAATTTTATGCACTTACACTGAAAATAGCACAAGTTTTAGAAAATAATACAATGCGGTGACGCGATCTTTTCCGTTTTCCCGCCAAAACTCTTAACGTGTGTTTAACAATATTAAACAGCCGTTTAACTCTAGTTTAAGGCTTGTTTATATCTTTTGTGGTTTAAACAAAAGACTCTTCTTAAGAACTGCATTTTAAGCTATTGAAACATAAATACTTTACAATATCTGTAGTATTTGTAAATAAGCTAACGTGGCCCAATTACAAATCAAATGAACTCAAATATTAATTAGTTGCCTTTATGGTTTTACGTGTTTTTTATGGCTCTAAATTTTTGTGTATTTAGCCAGTGTCAAGTAATTGATAATTTCTGAAGTTAATTAGTTTTAATATATGTGTCAAGTCATAGTCTTGTCTAGTGAAGTTATACTGCTAGTAAAGTGGTGGGAACTTTACTAGAAGCTTCTATGTTTTGGAAACAACACGAAAAGAAACTTTTCACCATTATTATACCACTTTTCCACACTCATGCCTGTAATCCAGCACTTAATGATTAAAATGCACCAATTTTATGCACTAACACTGAAAATAACACAAGTTTTGGGAAATAATACAATGCGGTGACGCGATTTTTCTCGTTTTCCCGCCAAAACACTATTTTATTATTTATGTTATTTTGAGTCCACATACTCCTGCAGATGGATCATGGAACTCTGATTGCAAATGTCATTCCTAATTTGAACATTTCCATAGTAACTATGCACATGGAGTTTTTTGGCGGGAAAGCGAAAAAGATTGCGTCACCGCATTGTATTATTTTCCAAAACTTGTGTTATTTTCAGTGTTAGTGCATAAAATTGGTGGCATTCTATTTGTTAAGTGCTGGATTACAGGCGTGAGTGTGGGAAAATGGTATAATGATGGTGAAACGTTTCTTTTCGTGTTGTTTCCAAAACTCCATAGAAGCTTCAAGTAAAGTTGCCACTACTTTACTAGGAGTATGACTTTGACAAGACTATGACTTGACTATGACTTGACTTGATGACTTCGACTGTGACTTGACACATATTTGCGTGAAATATCGATAACTTGATAATTTATGAATTACTTGACACTGGCTAAATACACAAGTGTGGAGCCAAAACATTTAAAAAAAAACTATGCACATAAACTGCGTATTGAAACTGTCAAATCCATACAAATATGTATTTCTATTGGTTGCAATCAAGTTACATGATCGCCTAGCTAAACTAGTTCAACACAATATTTCAAGTGTCATGGCTTCCCACATTAAAATGTGAATACATATAAATTATGTCATTATTATTTCAAAATAAGTATGAGGTAATGAAAAATAAAAATTAGGAATTTGACAATTCAATTATTTTTTACATATTATTTATTAAATACAATGTAGATATTGATAAAGTATTTAAGTTTCACCATTTTTATTATAATTTAATTTATATTATTGTCATTGCACAAAACATTCGCTTACAATTAAAAAAAACTTCGTTGAAAGATTTCTAGGAATTGATTTATTGAATTTTAGTTTCAATGGTAAATGTTTTTGTACAATCTAAAGTCTTTTAATGAAACACTAAACTAATTAAAGCCTTTCTATTCTTATTTATTAATGAGATGCGATGAGTTTTTTTTATTTATTGATGTGGAAAAATATTTTTTGAGCAAAATATCTACTTAAATTGGATGTCACTTTCTTTGGTAATTTTACACATTGCAATCTATTACGTCAAATAGCAGTATCAAGAAACATGTTTTAGGAAGCTGCTTATGTATATGTACATTGCAATCTATTACGTCAAATAGCAGTATCAAGAAACATGTTTTAGGAAGCTGCTTATGTATATGTACATTGCAATCTATTACGTCAAATAGCAGTATCAAGAAACATGTTTTAGGAAGCTGCTTATGTATATGTACATTGCAATCTATTACGTCAAATAGCAGTATCAAGAAACATGTTTTAGGAAGCTGCTTATGTATGTACATTGCAATCTATTACGTCAAATAGCAGTATCGAGAAACATGTTTTAGGAAGCTGCTTATGTATATGTACATAAAATACACTTTTGTAAGGGTAGATATGTATTATTATCTAGACAGCCCCTCTGGTGTGGTAATTGAGCAGGTTGGCTCATAGCCCGGAGGTATCGTGTTCGATTCAGGACAAGTATTTGTGAACAGAAAAAAAAGCGCAAATACTTGTTCTGGGTTTGGGTGTTATGGGACCTGGTAGGTATTGGGTTGATACAAGGGATTCTAGTTAGGGTCCAGGATCTATGTATGTAATCATTGAGCGTTATTATTATTATTTATTTATTTAACCAGACATGTTATTTTTTTTTTTTATTATATCTTTATTATCATTGTTATTTATATTACGTGACGGCAGTTAATTTTCTTCAATAATTATTTGTACGCCTACGCAGGCAAGACATTGTGGACTTAAAAACACCATAACACCAATGCATGTATATTTTTTGGAAATGTATTTTACTCATGTCCTAAAATAAATGATCTTTATCTTTATAGTATTATTTTTCCACAACATTAAATAAATTACAATGATCCTGGAGTTTAATGTTAAATAGTAATTATGTTATTTTCGTGATCTACTTTATATAGATGCCTATTCCTACTTATATTATAAAAATTAAACGCTGAATAGTTGTTATAGCTTATATCAAAATAATGATTTAGACTTGCATAAAGATGAAGTAGCGCTCCCGAGATCATAACCAGGATGATGTTTGGTTCGAATGAATCCAAATTTACAAGCAACTGGTATATTAACACTATCAAAGCCGGAATTACTAAGTATACATTATAAATATCTGGGAGGTGATCACGAAACATTGATTGCAATGCAACAGGAATAATTTCCGTAGTAACTATGCACATAAACTGCGTATTCAAACTGTCAAATCCATACAAATTTGTGTTTTTGTCAGTTGCAATCGTGTTACGTGATCAGCCAGCTGTTATCTAAATCTAGGAAAGTTACACACAACAGGCACACTCTTCTACCACTTTACATAGCTAAAGGCTATAAAAGGTCACAGCACTAATATACCAATACACTCTGTTTAAAAAATACATTATAAACGATAAAATCATTTCCAAATTATCATTTTACTCCATAATTTATTTGAATTGATTTAATAAAGAAGTATCTCGATAAGAAAACTTTGAAGTAAAACTTCTTTACACACGCTCGACTTGGGGAGTAAGCTGGTAAATGCGAGGCGAATGGAAGTTGGTTCACATATATCCATTTTAAACATAACACAGTTAAAAAAAAAATTATTATGTTGGCATTTCCCATAAAATGACAATTTACAATTCACAATTGTCATTTTCAAGATGGCGACATTAACATGAAATAAAGCAAAGTTATACCGGCCGATAGATGGAGCTTAAGAAGTTTTACTTCAGTCTTAAGGACGCTCTTTTTTGGTTAGTAATAGGTATTCAATTATTTATGGTAGTAATATGATTACTAATACAATATTTCAACCTAGCAGTAGATACTCGAAATATTCAAGCTGAGATTTTGATCGATGTGTTTATAATTTTCATAACGTTCAAATCAATCCATAATATTGTGTGAAACTCAGTTTTTTTTTAAATTGTGAGCTACGTGCTGACGCTTGCGAAAGCCGCCGCGGCTTGCGTTAGTAACTGGCTCCCAGAAGAAGGACATTGCATATGTCCGAAATCTGGTCGGAGTAATTTCGACTTTTTAATTGACATGAATTTAGGCGTTATAAATATATAAAATATGTTATATATATGATAGTTTTCAAACTTAAATCGCAAATGTCCATCCAGAAGCCAACTTGAGAGTGCTTTTTACTTTAAAAACTTGTTAAAATAAATACATTTCTTAATATGGTCTTATTCTATCAAAACACGTCCACTCATATATTTCTAACTAATGCAAGCAAGCATTAAGGGAACTTACACTAGTATAAGAAGCATTTTTTTTTTAATTTTTTGCATATTATCTGATATTATAAAAAATCTAGAAAATGTATAAATTCACAACCTATCAATTTGTCTATTAATTCATTTTAATAATCTGCTGTCACTATTATTTATTTATTTGACATAAAGTAGTTAGTAATAATTAAATACATTTATTATACGTTATATTACTACAGCAAAACAATAATTATGTGTCATAAAATCAAAATTAGTTATATATTCAATATTGCAGGGGTTTATTTAGGCCTTCTATTAGTAAATTTATATATTACACAAATTAAACCAATACTTTATACACTAAAAAATAGTAACCGGAACAAAAATATCTGAAAAAAATATTAAAATTATTTTTCTAATACAATTAAGTTGGTCGTCATTTTATATAAATACATTTCAAATATAGGCTTTCACTTGGCAGGTTATATACTCAAAAGGCGATTATTATTAAATATTTGGACACAATCATAATAATTTCAAAGTTTAATGCTATAATTTATCACTAAGGGAAAAGACAAGGTATAAAATTATTGATGACAATTACTAGTAAGAACAATGTGTAAATATAACTACAATATTAAAACAAAATAAATAGTTTTTTTTTTTTAGAAAATATTAATTAAAATAATTCCATTTCTTCGTTGACATAAATAAAGATAAATCTTGAAAAAATATTGTTTGTTTTAAGCTTGATAGAATTTTCAGCATCAACAGCGATATATTTTTTAACAAAGTAGATAATTATTTAATAGTAAGCAATCTAATTTAAAGTTGTATATAATTTGTTTGTAATCATTACAACCTAGGTGTAATGGCAGAGCTATAACTAACACAACTCCCAATTCATAAGGTGTGAAACAAAATTGTTCCCTCTATATTTTTTCAATTAATCATTTAAAGCGCTAATTTAGTAATTTTAAATTTGCATACATAATAATAAGAAGTCAGTAAAATCTAAATTTAAAATTTCAGCCGAATAACTAACGATATGCATTAACATTAAAAAAAATACTAAAAAGCGATTAAGAAAATTATGGATAATACGATTATGAAGGTCATTGAAAAGAATCCGAAAATAGCGGTTTGATTGAATTGAGCGTTTGTGATTTTTTTCCGTAACCCGTGTATTTTTGAATTTTAATGTGTGGTAATGGTAGATAATTATTCTTTCAGTATTCGTGAACGTGCACGAGTGTTGGCAAATGGTTCCAAATTTAAAAACCATGCGTTTTCGTTTTCTCTTCAAGGTTTCCTAGAGCCTTCAGTAAAATATTCGCCATTTTACTGTGGAATTTTGACTGACCAAATAAAACATTGAGATGACATAGCCGTACAAAATTCCTTACTTGATAGAAAGCAGAAGAAGAAGAAGAAAATTACGTCAAAATAATGATAGAAGTTCGTGTAAAAGTAGGAATAAACTTTTTATAAATGACAAACATAAACTTGATTAAAAATTGCTAATTGGTTACTACAAATTAATTATATATTTATAGGTATGATATGAGCTGAAACGTTTACTTAAAAATATAGAACAAAAAAGTAGCTTACAAAGATTATAATTACACGTATTATTAAGATAATTCATTTTTTTCTACTATTACTATACTATTATTATAATGAAATATCTTTGAGTGGTCTTCATCTCAGCTAAATTTCACTAAAATAATTTCATTACGTTTCCAACATTGTCCATACATTTTGTAAGATATATAACGACTAAACTCACGGCAATTTTATAATTGCCGTGAGTTTAGTTTTCGACTTTATAGTCGAAATTACTCCGACCAGGGGGTGACCAAAAACTTTGATTGAAATGCAACAGGAGACATTTCCATACTAACTATGCACATAGACTGCGTATTCAAACTGTCAAATCCATACTTTGTGTTTCTCTGGGTTGCAATCGAGTTACGTGATCGCCCAGCAGGTTTTGGACATATTCTATGTCCTTCTTCTGGCAGCCTGTTACAGGCTTTTTAACTGATGAAAGTTTAGCCGTTATTTATCTTACAAAATGTGTCATACTCACGATAGTTTTCAAATTAAAATTATCTATACTATGAAATTATCAATAACAACAATTCATAAGTTATTTAAACAATTATTGTCTTATTTTTATTGTCGTACAGTAAAGGTAGGAAAGCTCGATTTAATAGTATTTTAATTTCATTAATAAATATTTCGCTATTTAAAGTAACGTGACAAGTTACTGGTTACGAGAACTTGACGATCCAGTGACTTGACGAGAGTAAACAAATCATGAAAAATACTTTTGATTTTAATAAAGGGAATTGGCAATAAAAATATACTATATTTGAGATGAATCTTCTTTCAGATATGGATTTTTAGATATGCGAGTACAACTAGAATACTAAAAAATTATACCACCTTAAAATTATGTGGCGTAGATTTTATTTTAAATAAGCACAGCCAAAATTTTGCGGTGGATTCGTATATATATTTTGTTCCTACTTAGGTACGTACATTTAAAATACAATGGTGTCGATTCTGTGTCGCATACTCTAAAGCTAAACTAAATTAATATATTTCCATCTTTTTCATTTCTCCTTTATCAGAAGAGTACCGCCATACTTTAAATTTACTTTAGTTTTAGAGAATGTGACACAGAATCGACACCAATAAGTATATATGCTCACATCGAATTTACTTGGCGTTTTGCTTTTAAATATTTAGCTGCCGACGTTTCTAGATATTAATAATTTAATTTGCTAACTTTTTACTGAATACTTTAACCATGATTGATAAATATAGCTTTTAAATTGTTATAGAAATGTTTTGTTGAGTATATTTACTTGGCTGAAGGTATTTATTAATAATAATAAGAAATAGACATAAAAAGGATTATAAATATCTGTTCATCCAGTCGAAAGCTCTGAGGTAACAAACATAAAAAAATACAGTCGAATTGAGGACCTGCTCCTTTTTTAAAGTCAGTTAAAATAGATAAAACTAAAAACCTTTACATAATCGTTAATCATTACTTAAGAGTCATGGCTTTATAACATCACTAATGTTGTACCCCAGTTTCTACCTCAATGTAACGTACGAGTATTTTCTTATAGCGGCCCAGCAGATGGGAGTGCAGGTCACCGTAGTCTGTGGACATATATAGCACTAGGCGGTAGGACTTTTCTGCAAAGTTCGTCTAGGTAGGTACCACTGCTTTGTCAGTTATTCTGCCGCCGAGCAGTAGTGTGCAAGCACTACTGTGTTCCGGTTTGAAGGGAATGTAGCTAGTGAAATTACTGGGCAAATGAGACTTTACGATCTGCACCCCTACCGCGCAACCGTTCTGGGAATCGGCTTCGCTTGCCATCCTGCACGCGCCAATTAACAAGTCCACAAGTGCGAGCAAGAGAGAACATGATTACGATCTCCACCAGACTTACGCGGTAAGGCCCCTGATCTCACAGTCGAGTAATATTATTACTAGATTGTGCTGATGTCTTAGGATGACGTCCGCAGTGCAGTGTCACGCGAAACTCTATACTTAAGAGTTCTGAGTGAACTTGCCACTGATATGGGCAGCCGTGTCGCTTAACATCAGACGAACGGTTAGCTCGTCACAGCATTCCGTAACATAAAACAAGAAGAAGTGTCACTAATAAAAAGAAACCGTTATAAGTTACCAACTTACAAATAAGTTAGCCATGTTTTCTTAATTACTCCAGTTTGGTCATATCAGGCTAATGTTATATACGGGAGATTTTAATGAGATATAAACCATAAGGACACCAGTTTTACCCGATTTTAGCTTTATCATTTCAAGAGTTATCCTACTGAACAAAACACCAAGTAAAAACGGAGTACTGACGCCCTCCCCTACCTTTTAGGCGACAAATTGCTGGCGTAGTTTGGATCCATTTCATCTAAATCCTTCCCTTTCGTCTCCGGAACACAACACACAACAAAACAAAGCCCGCCAACACTTATAGACGCGTACAACCAAAACGCTCCGTGAAGGCCTAGAGCCTGCTGGAAGTCAACGAAGGTCTTCACTCCAACGAAAGCGCAGAGGTAGCTAAAAGCAGTCGCCATTGCGCTTCCAAAAGCACGATACTCCAGCGGGAAAAGCTCTCCAATTAATAGCCAAGATATCGGACTCATACCCAAAGAAAACGCTATCGTGAACACCAATACACAAAGCAGCGGAATCCAGTCATTCTGACCCACAGTTTGATGGAACATTACATTTTGGATTCTCTGATTGCGGTGCACTTCTTCGTAATACGCGTAACTCCCAAACCCTGCTAAGGCCATTGACATGAGAACAGAACTTACAATCAGTAAGGGCAATCGGCCGACCGTATCTATAAGCAATCCGGAGAGGCAAGAAGCAAGGAGCTGAACGAAAGAGACAGCAATAGCAGCACCGTGGGGATTCATCCCGCCGAAAGTCTTTCTGAATATCGGCACAGCGTAAAAAGAAAACGCATGCGCTCCGGAGAATCTTTGAAACATCATCAGGCCACACGTCACTAAGATAGGACCTAGTAATCTATTCATAGTCCGAACATCTAAGGAGTTTATAAGCTGACTCCCAGACATCTGACTTTGTCGCTGACTGAAGTTCTTGCTTGCTAACACATTTGTTCTTATCGTAGCCAGTTCTTGTGCGACGTCTGAATTTGGACCCCGTAGCCAGAGGAGGCTTTTGTACGCTTCATCGTCTTTTCCGATTAGGACTAAGTAGCTTGGTGTTTCTGGTATGTACAGGATTGTGCAGAACAGAAGTAAAGGAGCAGCGGATATGCAGAGAGCTAGCTGTTGCCAGTCGAGGTAGGCGCCGATGGTGAAGCTGAAGAGGACTCCGAGATGGCCGACTATTTTTAGGACAGCGCTGAGGCAGCCGCGAATATCTGGTACTGATATCTCGCTGATATAGACCTGGAAAGAATATTTTTAGTATTTATATATGGCTTTAACTTTATAATCTTCTACTGGGTGGTAGGATTTTTATGCAAAGTTCTTCTTGGTAGGTACCACCTTTTGCCAGTTATTTTTCTGCTAAGCAGTAGTGCTCAAGCACTACTGTGTTCCGGTTTAAAGGGCACTGTAGCTAGTGAAGTCATTGAGCAAACGAGACTTTATGACCTAATCTCACAGTCCAGTATCTTAGTACTAGACTGTGTTGACGTCTCAGGATGAGGTCCATAAAAATATAGTTTCGTGTGATATTGTAACTGATATGGGCAGCCGTGTCGCTTAACATCAGACGAACGACTTGCCCGTCACGTCATCCTTAACATAAAAAATCTAAGTTATGAAACATAAATTGCAATGTATTTTTTTAATGCTGATGTTCTGACTCTTTATAAATCTCGCAACACGCTGATGGTCTCATTCCAAACGCGCAAGAAATATGACAAGTTTTAATAATTTACCATAATTGGCAAGATTTCTTTTTATATGGAACTAATTTAGTTGAATAGCCAGCCCACGATGACTTTTGAAAACTCAATTAATTTTTATAACCTCTATCTTCTGCAGAAACTCGCTCAAATTATGCAAAGCCTTATTGGCGCTTAATGTTTATTACTTTGCAACTGCTATTATTTTCAAATGAAAAACTCATTATACGTTCATAGCAAGTTCCTTGGTAATAAATAATGTAATTTAACACAAAACTTTCATTTGGGACCCGAATTTTGTAAATCAAACAAAGCATAGTATTGTGAGGGCAGCTGTGACTATAATAAGAGTAAGAGCAGCAAGTTGAATATTGAGGTATATGTGAAACATATAAAAAGAAATCGTGCCAATTATGGGAAATTATTAAAACTTGTCATATTTCTAGCGCGTTTGGAATGAGACCATCAGCGTGTTGCGAGATTTATAAAGAGTCAGAACATCAGCTTTAAAAAAAAAATTGCAATTTATGTTTCATCTAAAATGATACGATCGATCTAAAATTTACGGAGAAATTGTCTTAGCGCAAAACTCAAACAAGTTCGAACTCAATAAAATAAATGTAAGAATAATAACCTAAATTCGAAGCGTTTTTTTTATTACCTACAATAGAATCCTGAAAAAGCTATCTGGTCTTGTTTTAGACACCGGTGATTCGGCACTACATAAAGAATAATAATGTATATGATAAATATTTGTGGCCATTTCACACAACCTCTATTCCCAAACTAGGCAAAGCGAGTACTATGGAAACCAGACAACTTATAGAATACATAGACACTATATTTATAAATGTATAAATATATATATCGTTGATTGTCCCGACCTCGCGAGTAAAATTAAACTTAACGTTCCACTTAGATTAACGAGATTCAATGCACCGTTGAACGTTCCATTAGTTTCAACTAATTATAGGCAGAACTCTTACTTATGGCGAGCAAGCAACAACTTTAACAAACTGAGCAAGCGTAATGACCTTGACCTCTTTTGCACCAGCGCTTCCTCGGCGAGGCGACGGCTGAGCAGGGAGTTCTTCTTAGTTGACGTTTGATGATAGCAGAATGTTAATTTAATATATATTTTTTGTACCTATATTTAGTCATTTATTCTGTAATTTTTAACCTTTGTTTTTTTCCACAATTATGTGGGTAATTTGTGTAACAAAATTTTACTTTGTTATGCTCCAGTGTTGACACATTTCCAACTATATTTTTTATCTATTCGTGAGAACCTGTAATTGGCTTTCTACGGTTAAATTGATGTATATTTTGTTAAGATAAGCTGTTGGTTTTCCTACAAATAAATAAATAAATAAATTTGTAAACAAGTATCAGAAGTACGAGTACAAAAAGCGTAAGCCCAAACATATCCTAGACACCACAGCCAAAGAGTGGACCGCTTTACCGGCTTTTTGAGAACTTACGCCAAGTTTAAGGCTTTATCAATTACGAGTAGGGTGCTTTTTATTGTACTTTTTGTGAGACAAACTTCAAACTTGGGATAATAGAAGCTTAACGTGTATTTTTGTACAAACTGGGGGAATTGGCTTGTCTTATTGTAAAAGTTTCACCGCGCGATCTATAATTATTTTATTTGCTTATTGCTCTTCATAATAAGTTCAGTCAGCTATGTCAATGACCGTACAATCAACAAATTTGTTGTAAGATTAGATGGGACCGCGATTAATTGATGATTGATGTTTGGGATGGGATGATATTTTTTTTAAATAGGTTCCTTTTTGTTTTTTTACTTGAGAGCTACCCATACTATATCAAGCAGAAAAACGACAAAATTTTGGGCATTTGAAATTGCTATGATTTTATTTAGTTTGATGCGCTGCTATTTTTATCATTCGAAAATAATCAAACAATGGAAAATCTATGAAGGTGCTCAGTAAACCAAATTTCTGCTAATTATTTTCCTTGTAAATACAACGAAATACACATATCTTATTAATTTTACAGACATCATAGTTCAAGCCTTGGATCGTAGTAGCCAAGTTGACACAGTGTATAGGTACTGATTTTAGTAAAGCATTTGATAAAGTCCCACACCCAATATTGTTGTATAAATTAACTCAATGTGGTTGTACTGGCAACTTGCTCGAGTGAATAAGTTCTTGCATTAAAAATCGCAATAATTTTATATAGTTGTTATAGGATTTCAATCATCTCTATTTCAAATCAGTTCTGGTGTACCCCAAGGTTCACACCTAGGACCTATTCTAATATTTGACATATTTATAAACAATTTGCCTTCTTGTTTTTCCATCCTATTTGTATTTACGGATAATTTAATAATATTAAGATAAATAAAATCTGATGTTTACTTAACACAAAGTGATTTTAACAGATTTTAATTTTTTACTCTGGTGTCAAAGCAATCAAATGGAACTTGATGGTAAAAAATATTACTTAATAAAATGTACGCGTAAGCTAATATATATTTGCCAGTTATTCTGCCGCAAAGCAGTAAGCATTACTGTGTTTCGGTTTGAAGAGCACTGTAGCTACTGAAATTACTGGGCCAATTAGACTTTATGAACTGATCTCACAGTCTAGTATTCTTATTACTAGATTGTGCTGATGTCTCAGAATGACGTGGGCAGTGCCGTGCCACGTGAAAATCTATACTTTAGAGTTCCGAGTGACACTTCAATTGATATGGGAAGCCGTGCCGCTTAACATCAGGCGAGCGGTTGGCTTGTCACGTCATTCCTTAACATAAAGCCCCTCATTATAAAGCATTAACCAAAACATATTAGACAGATCTGAAACAGTTTGTGTCATCTTAGATAAAAATTAAATTCATGACTCACATGGAATCTATAATACAGAAAGCAACAAAATTACTCGGATAAATTATTTCGTATTCGCAATGAGAAAGCTTTCAAAAAGCACTCCACTAAAATAAAAGTCTATAACGCACTTATTCGAAGTCACTTGAAACATTGTAGCAATATTTGGCACTACGCTATTCCTTTATTCTTTAAGTATTAAATGATTGCAAAAGTGGTTTCGTTGACACTTAGCAAAATCAACAGTAGTGGCAAGTTGAGATCATTATCAACGAATTCACTTAAAAACATCATCGTCTTCGCACTTTTACGAAAAGGAAAGCAAAATGACCTAACAAATAAAAGCGTAATGCCCAGCTGTTGCTCCTTATCTCTCTAGAATGCCCAAATCCATTGCAGTAGGTACGTTATAGAGGTTTTTTTTTTATTGTTTGATAGGCTTGCGTTTGCCCACTATCGCACCTGATGGTATGTCTAGGATGTAACACGCTTGTCTAGAAGATACCTGTTCACTCTCGAACTTAGAGCTTGTCAAACTTTAGAACAGGGCATTAGAATCATATTCCCTGATATCCATACTGAAATGATGGTGGCTCTACATTGCGTCAGAAGCATGCGGGCTTGGAAATTAGTTTCTTTAACCTGATCTTCAATATGAATTATAGTCTTTATTATAAAGCCCATATGGTCTATTTCAGATGATTGTTGACTGTAAAGGAATTGTGACGTATTTCTAATGGGTGGGTCTGATAATCTTTGTTTTAATCTGATTCTATTTGATTAAATGCTGACGTTGAAGTTGTCTGCCTAAACGACTGTGTAATTAAACTTTTGAACATTTTCTGGGTTTCTGCTCGAATTAATTCTACTTTGGTTTATGTCCTGTTGCAATGTTTTTCTTGCTATTTCTCAGGGTATTTTTAATCATTAGGTTAAGATGATTTTTATGTTTCTGCCCGCGGCTTCGCCCGCGTGGCCTGTAGGAAAATAATTCAACCACGTATTTCACCCGCTTAGGAGTGGAATTTCGGAAAACCCTTTCTTAGTGGATATCTACACTTACAAAGAACACACCCTCCAAATTTCAAGTCTCTAGGACCAGCGGTTTAGGCTGTGCGTTGATATATAAGTCAGTCAGGCCTTTGAATTTTATATGTATAGAATTGCATGCTTCATTTTGTTTCATAATTTGTAAATCATCTTTCTTTTTCTTTCTAGATCTGGACACGAGTTACTGTCAGGCAGAAAGTAGTAGATAATTTTTTAAAATTCATTAAAGCTTCCGTAGCACCCTGGGAAACAACTAAATTTATGTGTCTAATGAGTTTTTAATTCTATGGCATCTAAATTAATAAAAGGCTTTATTTGAGTGACTGTCTGATTGTGGCAGACTAACACACAGACAAAATATATATGGCCTAATGGCTAGACATAAAGACTTAGGTCCGTATTACAGAACGATGCTCAGTCATCGGTCGGTGCTCAAGCAGAGATTTCATTTACCAATTGATCAATTTATGAATGAAATCTCTGCTTGAGCACCGATCAATGACTAAGCATCGTTGTGTAATATGGACCTTAGCCTTTCGTTTATGACGTAGGTGTGTACTAAGTAAGGATTTTATAAAATGCAAAGAAGTGAATGTATCAAAGTCAAATGGGCTATTTTTAGTTTATGATAAAATTTAAAATATTAATTCATCAGTCTTCGTGAATTGGAAACACTTACTTTTTACAGTTTTATAAGAAATGTTTCCAAAGTGCCGCCATGTGACCTTTCGGGAACTCATCTCTTCACTCATCTTACCTCATAGCAACAGAAAAAAGTAGATAAAGCAAGTTGTTCTAAGAAAAAACTTACAATACAATACAAAATGCTTGGATGACACCAATAATAAACATGTAGAAATGAAAATTATATTTCTTCATTCATCTTACCTCATAGCAACAGAAAAAACTAGATAAAGCAAGTTGCTGTAAGAACAACAATACAATACAAAACGCCTTAATGAAACCAAAAAGAAATATGTAGAAATGAAAATTACATTAAGTTAATACATACTTAAACAATCTTACCTGAGAAAGCATGGTAAGTATAGAACAGCAGAATCCTCCCAAGAAGGCTGTGATGCACATCATCTTCACAGACGTGGCTATCACGGTCAGCAACCAGGATATGCTGCAGGGGGCAGCAGCTAGCGAGAGCACCCGGCGTCGCCCGTGACGCATAGCTGCTCCTCCTGCCATACCACCGAAGAGTGCGCCTAAAAATAAACGAGTGTGCTTTAGACCACACGACTAAGGTAAAACTTTTTTAGCTCTACCCATCAGCTTGTTCGTTCATACTCTCAAATGTTTTTGATTCTTAAATATGCCGGTTTTCTTATGATGCTTACCTTACCATCGTAGGAGTGAGTACACATTACATATTTAACTTGAAAGCCATTAGTGCAGGGTCAGCTGGATTCAGACCAGTGTGCATGCGGGCTATTAATAATAAAAATAATAATGTTGCTCAAGGATCATATACATAAATCCCAGACCCTAACTAGCATTCCCTGTAACTAGGGACTACGAAGTTCATGGTCCCACAACATCCAGACACAGAACAGGTATTTGCACTTTTTTTAGATTGACAATACTTGTCCTGCGGCGGGAATCGACTACACCCTCTTCGGGTTATGAGGCTGCTTTTAAACTCGCTCCTACTCATTTTTTTTTTTTCTTTTCGTTCTTATCACATGTGTTTATTCAATTATTACAAGCATTGCAATTTCGTTTCAACAATCGATGGCTCCAAAATCAATATTCAAAATTCAAACAAATGGATAATGACCTATACAAATAAAAATCCAATCAACCGGATTAACTGACGAAACAATAGTCTGTGTTGGTTTCAGTTAACGACTCGTATTGTGCAGAGGATCTGAGTCAATACACATTCAAGGTTGATTTGAAAAAAGGTCATAATATACACGGTGGACTTAAATTCCATGCTATAGAACGCTCAGGTGTTTTAAGAGGCACTAAATACTAAAACAAAACCTATTTTTTTTTAAATTGGACCTTGTATGAATATTCTATAGCATGGTCTGACTACATACATTTAAGGAAAAGAGCGAATTAAATTACACCATGTATATTTTAAAAAAAACAAGTTTGCTTTAGACGACACGACTGAAGTAAAACTTCTTTAACTCTATCTATCGGCCGGTATAAGTTTGTTTTTGCTTTGTTTAATGCTAATGTCGTCATCGTGACAATTGTAAATTGTCACTTTACCGGACATGCAAACTAATAATACAAATTTTTAACTTTGTTATGTTGACAGGGTCATTAGATGGAGATTGATGGAGATCTACCTGAACCAACTTCAATTTCCATTCGCCTCGCATTCACTAGTTCCAATCCAAGTCTCCTTAAGCGTGCGTAAAGAAATTTATTTCAAAAAAGAGAAAGCTAGTGATATGGCGCCCTGGGAATAAGAACATGTAGTTCTTGTGCGTATCGGCCGGTATACCTTTAATTTTTCTATGTTTATTGTCATTTAACTGGATATACCAACATAATAATACAAATTTTTAACTTAGTTATGTTAGCAATGGAGATCTACGTGAATAAATTTCACGCCTTGCTACGTATTCATCAGCGTCCAGCTTACTCCCTAAGTCAAGCATCTTCAAATTGTTTGTAGAGAATTACAGAGGTTGTTAACCTCTTTCGTACGAAAAAATATAAAAATAAATTTGATCAGGGTTGTTCATTCAAAGACCATACCTAAGAAGGAGAGTGAGGCGAGCCAGCTAGCCTGCTGGTCAGTCAGCTGGAAGTCCCGCCTGGTTGCGTTGGCGCCAGGTCCTTGCAGGGACGCGATGGCTGGGGAGCTGTACCCTTTCCCTAGGCCAGCAGAAAACGGGGCTAGGGAAACTGCAAGCGCTGCTAGCACCTGGAAAAAATGTTTACCCAGTAATGACCCGGACTGACCCGATAGCTCAGTTGGTAGTAACTCTGCCTTCTGAGCTGTAGTTCAGTGTCTGAGCTGTGGGTTCGATCCGACCCAGGACAAACATTTGTGTGATGAACATCGATGTTTGTTTATTGTCTGAGTGTTATATTGTGTTCTGTGTGTATTTAAAAACAAAGTATTCTAAGTTATCAGTTATCTGGGTTCCCGTAGTACAAGCTTTGCTTTAGTTTGAGCCCAGATAGCCTTGTGTGAAATGTCTACAAATAATAATATATTTTAAATTTTTTATAATTATCTTATTTGCGTCATTGCGCTTGTTACTAGCCAGTGCAGTAATTTTGAGATATAATAAAACAGAAGGGCTAGACTGGTCCGGTGATCCTAGCGCAGCCGATACTACGGCTGCTATAGGATCATCCGGGTCGCTCAAGACGTGTCTCGGGCGGCGACGATGACGGGGTAAAAATAGAGTCTTAAAAGCTAGGCAACGTATCGGCAGCTCTCCTGGTATTGCAGGTGTCTATATACGACGGTAACTGATCACCATCAGGCGGGCAGTCAGTTTGTTTGTCTGTCTGTTAAAAAAAAAACTTTAATGGCTGTTTTAACGCAGAAATTATTATTTTCTTCAGAACCGGCGAGGTCGGGTATCCTATACCGGTGCCGGGCGTGGTACCTGAGTCAGAAGGGCTAGACTGGTCCGAGATCCTAGCGCAGCCGATACTACGGCTGCTATAGGATCATCCGGGTGACGTGAGACGGATGAGACGTGTCTCGGGCAGCAACGACGGGGTCAGCCTTGAGTGGATACGGTGACTTGACGAACGTGTCGTAGGCGCTTTCATAGCTAGAACTATGTCATGGCCAAACTGACCGGCTTTTTAGTGTTAGTTTTTTTTTACTGTCGATGGGTTTCCGTTTGACTACATCTCACCTGATGGTAAGTGACGATAAGGTCGAAGGTGGAGCACGCTTACCCAGAAATAACCTATTTAGGTACTCTTGACTTAAAGACACCCAAGTTGTAGTGTGTTGTTTGTTGTGGATGGAAACACTGACGACGGGAGTGAGTTCCATTCCCTAGCCGTACGCACAATAAAAGAATCAAATAAAAATAGTGAATGATGTGATCTAGTCGTGCACATGACGTTAAGCGTGTTATGTCATCGTATGACGTCAGCCCACAGTGCACCGCGACTGGTGCGTTCAGGCATGCGCCGACGCAGCAGTGAGTGCCTTATGTCATTTCACGTGTGTTCGAACGGCATAAGATACTCCGGTCCCGGCCTTGGGACCGGTAGCACCACTTTAGTTTGTACGAATATTAAGTAATTACATCGTGTAATTTTTTATATTCAAATTTTGGATTAAATTAGCTTTAGTACCAATATTAGTTTCTCTTCTGCATCCTCCACCTGCAGCCTCCGTAGCTAGCGTCATGGCCACCCATAACAAAACAGAATTAAGAGAAGAGGCACAATACAAATAAATGGGGTGGTATGAATTATAGGCGGAAGGACTTTTCTGCAGAGTTCGTCTAGTTGGTACCCACCACCACTTTGCCAGTTGTTCTTGTATATATATTGGATAAATTCTTCTAGAAGTCTTATAGATATTGTTATAGTCACTTTTAGTGTGCCAGCTCTACTAATTCTGCCGTCAAGCAGTGTGCAAGCACTACTGTGTTCCGGTTTGTAGGGCACTGTAGCAAGTGAAAGTACTGGGTAAATGAGACTCTATGATCTGCAGACCGATTCAGAACTTTTCGATAACGAACCGAATCTATTCGATTGGATAGCGTTCTCGTATCGTACGATAATTTTTGGACTATTCAGAAGAATCGTCCGGAGTGTTCGATTCGGTTTCGATTACGGTATCGTATTCGATTGTATTACATGCTGCACGCCACCTATCCTATCCTATATAAAATTATTTGTGTAACCATAGGTAAATTGCTTTCGAATTATTTAAAGGTTATAGGTTATGAATCTTACCTTTATTTCTAGACTAATGGCGAAACATTTGCTTCCTCCTGATAAAAAAATCTTTTTATTTTCCCCTTCAAGGCTAATGCTAAGTCTTGGGAAAGACGATATTTCCCCAAAAACACCGCAGTTGGACTTGAAAAGGGATTGGATGTATCACGGAGTGATTGTAATATACGCCTGCGTGATACTTCTTCTTGGGCACTTCGTCGCTGACTCCATGCTAACATACTTTGCATCTTAGGTTTTTTTTTGTTTTGGCTCCACACTTTTGTGTATTTAGCCAGTGTCAAGTAATTAATAATTTTTCATGTTGATTTATATTATATAATGTGTCAAGTCAAGTCACAGTCCAAGTCATAGTCTAGTCTAGTCAAGTCATACTACTAATAAAGTGGTGGCAACTTTACCAGAAGCTTCTATGGAGTTTTGGAAACAACACTTAAATAAACGCACTTAACGAATACAATGCCACCAAATTTATGCACCAACACTGAAAATAACACAAGTTTTGGAAAATAATACAATGCGGTGACGCAATCTTTTTCGTTTTCCCGCCAAAACTCCGCATCTTAGGTTTAGCAAGGTTTTTGTTAAGGATTTTCCCTATTTAGGTATCCTTATCGAAAGTAAAAGAGTTTATAACTTCACTGCTATTTATTGCATCACTACTTTGCACAATTTACAAACGTTTTATAATTTATTTTATTACATTTGAATGAGCACAACTTGTCTGCTGGGAGACTTGGACGGAAGAGAACTAGCGATATGTCGCTAGAGTGAGACAGATAATTTAGTAGGTAGTTATGAATACTCAACAGTTTTTCTATTTTTCCAATGAATATCGAAGAAAACTTGTGATAATATACTACTTGCATACGTTATCGGGTGCCTTGCAGCAGTCGATAAAGTATCGACTAGAATAATCGGACGTTCGAAAACTTTGTTTCGATATTGCTGCGATCTGCCTTCTGAATAGCGTTACATGTCAATAAATCGACTTTATCGTACGGGATGACGTCATCATTCGATTCGTTATGGATTTCGATAAGTTGACAGCATAAACGTCTGTTGTGAATTGCAAATATATATAATCGAACGATACCAAACCGAATCGGTCGACAACTGAGCTATCGTGAGGTTCTGAATCGACTTGCTGATCTCACAGTGTCTTATTGCTAGACTGTGTTGATGTTTCAGGATGACGTGCACAGAGCAGTCTCGCGCAAGACTTCATATTTCAAAATTCCGAGTGTCACTGCAAATGTCTGTGGACTAGCCGAAAAATTTAAAAATAAACACGGGGACATATACCTCATATCTAGCCTGTTACTTAAACATCATTAGCGACCTCTTTACCTGCCAAATATTTTCTTAACGTTGTTGGATATATAAAATATATGCTGAAGCACGTACGACGTCGCTCGGCACGCGAGATACGCGCAAATGTTTGTGTACCCTCGTAAGTGCAAGGCCAAGATGAGAAACGGTGAAAAATACCGATAAAATAAGGTTTTACGATTCAGAAAACCAACAAAAAAAAACGATCTTAGGACTATGCCCTATCATACTAAGCATTATAAATCGATTTTTTCTTCTTATTTAAGAGTCCAGCTCTTGTCGTGGAGTAATCGCCATCGTTCGTCTTCAGCCAATGTTTTAACCTCCTTGTAAGTACTCCCAATATATTTCATCATCATCATCATCAGCCTATATTAGTCCACTGCTGGACATAGGCCTCTCCCGAGGCACGCCACTGAGCCCGGTCTTCGGCTCTATTTTTCCAGTTATTCCCAGCTACCTTGCGTATGTCATCGCTCCATCTCGCCGCAGGTCGTCTTACACTACGTCTGCCGATCCACGGTTTCCACTCGGCAGTATAGTTCGTCCGATCGTTGTCGGCAATATAGTAAGTAGTTAGTAGTTGTTGTCCCAATATATTTAGTGTCCATAAATTTAAGTAAATAGGAAAAATAAGTTCCTCCTGTAGATAATAAATAATATTAACACAATAACATAACTGACAATATGTAAGTAGTATTTTAAAAAAGAGCACGGACTCAGGAGTCTGTGATAAAGCAGAATAATAAAAAAAACCTCCTTGAACGACATGACATTTATAAGTCCTTCTAGGTCTGCCTATCTTCCCTTTTATCTTTCCTTCTATGATGATATATAAACAGATAGATAATTATAAGAACAATCATAATAATAATGCCCAACTATCACATACATAGACCCTGGACCCTAACTAGGATTCCCTGTATCTAGAGACCCAGGTACTACGAAGACCATGGTCCCACAGCACCCAGACAAACAAGTGCTTGCCTTGCCTTGTCTCGGGAACTGAACCCGTCACCTCCAGGTTATGAGCCAAACCACAGAGGCAGTCAAAAATAAACCACCACACTGTCTAAGTGGTTGACACATGTCTTAAAATTATGTAATTCTTGGTTACGCCAGTGTTATGACGATGTGTTCCTATCTCCTTCCTGTTTTCCTTTAGGGTCTAGGATCTATATTATTGTTATTATTTTATTATTACTACATGACTAAGGCTCGGGTCCCAGCAGTGGGAACGTATTGGGCCGATTGTGATGACGTAACGTAGGTACACATATAGATACTTTCTTTAGACTGGAATAACACATCGTTGTCATATCTGAATGATTATTTAGCCCACAGCTGGACATCTGGAGATAGGCCTCTCCCAATGTATGCTACTGAATCCGGTCTTCAGCTTAATATTTGCATTAGTATTCGGTAAATCGCATGTCTTCTCAAAATTCATTTTTGATTCTACGGATATTTCACAGATTTATAAGCAAAATAAGCCTTGTTGCTCTAACCAAAATAAATCTCCAAGCTCGTACATTTTTCAGACATATTCCCCTGTGACCGCGTTACCCACAGTCAAAAGACATTTTCAAAATTAGTAAAATACTTTTGTACAAAAACAGGGTTGAAAATTGTGTGCCAAAAAGGGATCTAAAATCAGGTTGCTCTTTAGGGCTAACTTTTTACTGTACGTGATCTTTACCCTTTTATCCTCATAATGAGCTCTCGAACCGTTTCAATTAGGGGTGAGATGGCAAAAAATTTGGCCGGATGGAGTTATGCCGGATAAGTTGTGGGGAATCCAATTTTACATTAGTTGTCTAAATTTAAAAGATTAATACTATGGGCAGAATACTACTAATTTTTGTCAGACTGTGGTGTGGTTGTTGCGCAGGCTGGCTCATAACCTGGAAGTGGCGGGTTCGATTTCCGCGACAGGACAAGTATTTGTGCACGAAAAAAAAGCGTATATACTTGTTCTGAGTTTGGGTGTTGAGGGGCCATGGTCTTCGTAGTACCTGGGTCTACGTTAATCCTAATTAGGGTCCAGAATATACGTATGTGATCTTTGGGCGTTATTATTTATAATTAATTTTAGGCTCAATGATATTTTAGACGAAAAGATTCAAAGCATTCATTCATTTTGAAGCTTCCCAAATGCTGCCCAGCCGAGTTGGATTCTTCGTACAACCTCTTTTTCGAAATTGAATCCAATCGAATGGAAAGTCTTTCCTAGTTTTACATATTCGTCGACAATTTCAAGAGTATCGCTCCCAATAATGACCGGTATATGTGGAACTAATTACGCTTTTATGCTATTTACCATAATAATATTACCTACCATGTGTAAGTGCTATAACAAAAAGAGCAATAATCATATCAAAAAAGTATTTTTAATTGAATTGAATGAGTCGGCATAAAATATTAATCTGCCGGCATAAATAACTAGACCGTTGGCTCAACATCCAAGAAAATTAGCTGCCCACAAGAAAGTGGGTTACCCGAAGCCTTACAACTGAAGAATATTGTAGGAGCTGGCTTATACTTAGTATTAGAATAGAATAGAATAGAATAGAATAGAATAGAATAGAATAGAATAGAATAGAATTATTAAACAGCGTTGGAATATCTTGTTATGAAATATGAGGACAAACGAACAAAACATTCATAAATTAGGTCACATTGAAGACACGTCTCATTCTCAATGTACATGTGGCTTATTATTAAGCTGGTTTTATAATTATACGTTTTGTATTATTATAAATATAATAGTTTATTTTTGGTAGCAAACCACACCACTGAAGTAAAACTTTCTTAGTTTAGCTCCATCTATCGGCCGGTATAACATTGTTTTTGTTTTGTTTAATGTTAATTTCGCCATCTTCGCAATTGTATCTTTATAATTTACCGGACATACCAACATAATAATACACATTTTTTTAACTTTGTTATGTTGAAAATGGAGATCTACGTAAGCCAACTTCAACTTCCGTTCGCCTCGCATTCACCAGCTTACTCCCAAGTCAAGCGTGCGTAAAGAAGTTTTATTTCAATGGTTTTTGAAACGTTCATCAGCCTGTTCATATCAAACAGGATTTTGGCACAATGTATTAAATAGAATGAATCACGAGCTATCTTGAACAAAGATAGCACTACTCTGTTCCGGTTTGAAGGGCACTATAGCTATTGAAGTTACTGGGCATATTAGACTTTATCACCTAATCTCACAGCTTAGTAATCTTATTGCTATAGACTGTGCTGATGTCTCAGAATCACGTGCGCAAAACTATACTTTAGAGTTTTAAGTATCACTGCAACTGATATGGGCAGTCGTGTCGCTTAACATCAGGCGAGCGACTAACTCGTCAAGTCATTTCGTAATATTAAAAAAAACACAAACTTTCGCATTTATAATATTTGTGTGACTCCTCGTCTCATGAAGTCACTAATACATGATTACTTCTACCAAGCTGTGGATTCAAGCACGATTCCAACTTTGTATAATTTCTCCCAAAACTAATATTATCTCAGCTGGATTCGCTGACTTATTGCCAACAAGTAACATGTGCTGTTAATTAATTTACTGCCAATAACACCCTAATATTGATTACTATCCTATTAGTGTGAGTCAGAGTTGAAACTTCATACATGGTTAGTAGAATGGAAGAGAGAGAAAAAAGAGCAAATAAGATCATATATACCGAAAGATCTAAAGATTGAGAAAAAGCGAGAGAGAGAAATAAGCAAGAAGGAAATAAAAGATTTGCGACAGTTTGCTTTAAATTGAACTGAGAATCGAAATCGTTGAAATCATACACATATAAAAAAATACGTTGAAACAATTTGGATAAGAAACACAAATATTTATTTATTTATTAAGAAACAGAAAAGATTTATAAAATAAAAGTATTCGTTTTTTAAATATTTTTTTGTTGGACCAATAACTCGCCTGCTCGCTTTGCATTACACAACACCGAGATGACTAAAGTCCAGATATTTTAGTAGCAAGTTGCAAAGGAATTTAAAGAATAAACCATCATATTTTCGACTACATGAAATATTGTCAAATAGAATTGTAGGCTAAAACTGACACAGTTGCGTTTTAATATTTTAGCATTAAAAAAGGCAAATGTGTCAATTTTAGCATTAAAAAAATTAGCATTAAAAACGCAACAGTGTCATGTTACACCTACAATTCTGCTTGACAATATCTCATGTGGTCTAAAAGATGGTGGTTAATACTTTAGAATCCTTTGCAACTTGCTACTAAAAATCTCTGTTGACATAGTTGCATTTTTAATGTTAACATTTTAGCATTAAAAAACGCAACTGTGTCATGTTCCCCTACAATTCTGTTTGACAATATCTAATGTGGTCTAAAAGATGATAGTTTATACTTTAGAATCCTTTGCAGCTTGCTACTAAAAATGTCTGTTGACATAGTTGCATTTTTAATGCTAAAATTTTAGTGTTACACTTAGAATTCTTCTTAACGACTTCGCAGTGTAGCCGCTCAAACACGGCCTAAGTTAAACAGAAAGGGTTAATTTAGCAAGCTCTGAGTAATGTTTGTCGATGAATCATCGAGGGGTAAACATGAGGATAACGGAGATTAATAGCAGCATGGTATTGGCAGGACATGAATTATAATAGATGGGTTGTTTGCCCAAAGGATGTTTGGTATAGAAACTGTTTTCTAAAAAGGTATTAAAAGGAAGGTTCCCAAAGAGATGTGGTTTGGTATCACTGGTTTATGAAGAATGATAGGAACGCTGGAAGAATGCTGCTTTGTTTCATCTTCTTCCTTTCTGATCTCTAATAATAATAATAATATTTGTGGACAAATATAGCAATGTTTGTACTATGGGTACCCGATAACTGATACAATACTGTGATTTTTTTTTAAATGTTAGGCATCGACGTGACGAGCTATCCGTTCGCCTGATGTTAAACGACACGGCTGCCCATATCAGCTGCAGTGTCACTTGGAACTCTAAAGTATACAGCTTCGCGTGACACTGCACTGCGCACGTCATCCAGAGACATCAGCACAATCTAGTAATAAGATTACTAAACTGTGAGATCAGATCATAAATTCTCATTTGCCCAGTAATTTCACTAGCTACAGTGCCCTTCAAACCGGAACACAGCAGTGCTTGCGCACTACTGCTTGGCGGCAGAATAACTGGCAAAGCGGTGGTACCTACCTAGACGAACTCTGCAGTAAAGTCCTACCACCTAGTAAAACCACCTAGTAATAATGTGATACTCTTTTGTTTGTAAATACATACATAGAATACAATATAACACCCAGACACAGAAAAAACATAAATAGATATAGTATATATGTATACCATACATCTATATCTATTGGTTATAATCCTAAAATAATTACAGTAATTAAACCAATCCGGGGGCTAATAGCGGGTTGGACCCAGCCTTGACTAATGATTCCAGGGGCTGTGCGATCGGAAAGTGAGAAAATTGTGGTTTGGCCGGATAATGCCGGATTGCAAAAAGCCTACAATATTTTGTTTTAATTAGAAACGCAAAGCGCAAAAATTTTATTTCAGACATATATATTTTTCTCATGGATGTCATTGTCAGAACGGGACCAAATTGAAATGGAACAGGGAAACACCAGCTTTCAAATAAAGAAAGAATCATCAAAATGAGTTCACCCAGCCGAAAGTTCTGAGGTAACAAACATAGAAATTCACTTTTCTAAAGGCAATTAAAAACTGAAATCTTATGTAAATATTGTAAGTATAGTTATTATGTGAGTAAAAAATGAACCGTGATTTGATTGTATTTGAAGTCAAAATCAGTACATTTCCAATTATTTACTGCAGTATTTTAAGTATATTTTTTTGCCATTTAGCCCCAAACTAAGTAAAGCTTGAATTACGGGAACCAGATAACTGATAAAATACTTAGGCACTTTTTGTTTGTAAACACATACATATAATACAATATAACACCCAGACACAGAACAAACACCTATGTTCGTCACACGAATGTTTGTCCAGGTGGGAATCGAACCCACAACCCACAGTTCAGAAGGCAGGGCAGCAGGCAAGCTATTACCAACTGAGCTATCAGGTCAGTCAAAGTTACTAGTTTCTGGGAAAGCCCTCTGTGACATACAGACAGAAATCAGTCTCTTTATAACAGTCACCACCATTTTCAGTTTGAAATCCTAAAAAGGTCAGAATAGTAAAACAAATTTGAAAATTATAGTAACCTCTACTGAGTGGTAGGACTTTTCTGCAAAGCTCGTCTAGGTTGGTACTACCGCTTTGCCAGTTATTCTGCCACCAAGCAGTAGTATGCAAGCACTACTGTGTTCTGGTTGGAAGGGCTCTGTAGCTAGTGATATTACTGGGCAAATGAGACTTTATGACCTGAGCTCACAGTTTAGTGATCTGATTATCAGACTGAGATATGCAGTGTCACATGAAAATTTATATTTTATAGTTCTAAGTGACACTGCTACGGTTAACTGTTATGGGTGGCCGTGTCGCTTAACATCAGTTGAAGGACTAGCTCGTCACGTCATTTATTAACATTTAAAAAAAATTATGTAAATACAGTAGAAGTTCGTTAAGTCAAATATCAAAAGAGAAGCCAAACAATTCGAGTAATAGAGTTTTAGATTTATGGATGATTTTGACTTAGGCGTAAATGCTTACCTGCGGTAAATGCCGTGTCGTACGCGGCAACTGCTTTTCCTGTGCGCTGCCAACGTTTCCCGATAAGCAGTTTCCGTTTGGCTCGCTAGATGGCGCCGTCTCACTCTTTATCTCTTCCTTCCCGTTAACTCGCTCCAACGGCTTTGCTATTAGAATGTTGTGCTTTTCGAAATAACCATTCTGTATCATCTGGTCCAATGACACTTCTAATTCTCTAACCGGCACCACTTTTCGACCGCAAATCGGGTCGTCTACAATCATTTTTCGGTTGCAACCCGAAACTTCCGAGAATTTCACGTTCTTTTTTATCTCTTCGGACTTCTTCGGGCGTGTTCGGCTTCGCTCGGGCAGATCAGTTGTCCAATAGCGCGCGTTCTTTTCCGAAATACGCAAAGGTTTGCAAACGGCAACGTTTTTCGGGTTGGCCGCTTTTGAGTTCTGCTCTGTTATTGGCCTAGCTTGGGACACTTTCGGACGTTGATTCCTATTTCGATTTTCAAAATCTCGACTCCGTTCTCGATTTTCATTCTCTTGTTCCCGTTCTCGACTTTCATTCTCGTTTCTCCTTTCTCGGCTATCATTTTCATTTCTTTCTCGATTCTTGTTTTCGATTCTGAAATCGTAGTAATCCTTCTTGTACCTTCGTCTGTCATCCCTTTCATAGTTATAATAGTTTCTCGGAAGGGAGTTGTATTTTATATCGTAAGATGTTGGCAGGTTCAGAAATTCGGGTCTAATAGGCCTGAATAGGGATAGGCGTCCTTGTGCCTCGTCGAAATCCGAGTATATATCTTCGTAAACGAATCCGTTTTTGCGCCGAGGTTGGTCGTACCGTTCCGGTCTGCGATCCGGCCTGTATCGATTGGTTTCTTGGTACGGCTCGTACCTCCTTCTGTACTCATGCTCGTAGTCAGACGTCCTTCCGTAGAGCAGTCGCTCTCTGGAACCCGCCATCATTCGTTTATTAGACCTCCTGTAAAAGGAAATCGTATATTAATGAGAGCTTTCGGAATGAGAGATTCCTCGGAACGGAGGCTAGCGGAATTTTAAAAGGATTATATTGATTAAATTGGATGAGGATTTCTCTAATAGATTTTTTTGCATTCAAATTGCCCTGAATTTAAGTTTTGATAACACTACTTACATGGTAATATATTGATCTTTATGACAAAAAAAATCGCAAATACTTGTCCTGAATCTGGATGCTGTGGGGCCGTGGTCTCACAGCCTACCCACCCACCTAGGTTAGACACAGGGATCTAGGATTCTAGTTAGGGTCAAGGATCTATGTATGTGATCGTTAGGCGTTATTATTATTATTATTTAACACGATAATCAAGCCATCAGTACTTCGTAAGGACAAGGAAGTTGATTAAACAAAGATTAATAAACAAAAAACAAATAAATGAAACACGAACAAGGGACAGTTTTCCCAACAATACAAAACCTGATAAAGCCAGATATAATACAATCAATAAATCATATTTAAATTTTCAACGTTATAATCTAATCAAAGCCCGCGTACAGTCTCTGCCTACATTTGCATGTAGAATTCAATTAGAACGACTGAATCCGAGGTAAAATACATGTATGTAGATGTGGCACAGATGTGTATAATTCCACTAATGAAATGTGTAACTCAATGAAATCGAATGAAGTTTGTTGTGCCATTATCGTAGCTTATGTGTAATATTACTGCATTTATATGATTACAGTACACCATGTGTGCTAATTGATCATTACACTCGAAGAGGCAATATGCGATCATAGCACAATATGGTACAAGTGTGCTATATTGATCATTACACTCGAGGTGGTAATTTGTGATAATAGTACATTATAGTACAGTCTAGAAAAGCATGTAGTGCTAGATTGATCATTACACTCGAGGTGGTAATTTGTGATAATAGTACATTATAATACAGTCTAGAAAAGCATGTAGTGCTAGATTGATCATTACACTCGAGGCGGTAATATGCGATAGTAGTACATTATGGTACACGTGTGCTCGATTGATCATTACACTCGAAGAGGCAATATGCAATCATAGCACAATATGGTACAAGTGTGCTATATTGATCATTACACTCGAGGTGGTAATTTGTGATAATAGTACATTATAGTACAGTCTAGAAAAGCATGTAGTGCTAGATTGATCATTACACTCGAGGCGGTAATATGCGATTGTAGTACATTATGGTACACGTGTGCTAGATTGATCATTACACTCGAAGAGGCAATATGCAATCATAGCATAATATGGTACAAGTGTGCGAGATTGATCATTACACTCGAGGTGGCAATTTGTGATAATAGTACATTATAGTACAAGTGTGCTAGATTGATCATTACACTCGAGACTGTAATATGCGATAATAGTACATTATAACACAAGTATGCTAGTTTGATCATTACTCATTAAGGTTGTCTGGAAGAGATCGCTCTAAGCGATAAGACCGCCTGTTGTACTAGTACTAGTTTATTATGTAAGTTTTTCATTTGTAAATTGTTTTCTTTTTTACGGTGTACAATAAAGTGTTTATCTATCTATCTATCTATCTACCCTCGAGGCGGTAATATGCGATAATATTACATTATGATACAAGTGTGCTAGATTGATCATTACACTCTAGGCGGTAATATGCGATAGTAGTACATTATGATACAAAAATCTGATAAGTATTGTTATTACATTTTGTGAGCATAGTTTTGTACACGCCTTAAAAGTGTGACTTTGACTTTGACTTTGAATATAATTAATTCAACATAATGTAAACCTAACACTCGCTAAATACGCCAATCACGAGGAGTGTATCTAAAACCCTTTTAGTTGGCTGATTGTGAATATATATATATATATTATTTTTATTTAATGCTCTTTATTTTTAGGTTAGTTATTAGATATATGTTAAAATTTTCAATCTTTCATGGGGTAGTAATGTACTTTAAAAATTGGAAATAGAAATATAATTTAAGAAAAAGCTGTTTTGAGACAGGCACAACATAATAGCAAATTTAAATTTTTCACAAACATTTCTGTAAAATTTTGATAAAAACATCACTGCTACATTATCACATTCCCTTGAGAACTATAAATGAGAAGTCTGCGCTGTAAGCCCTCTAAGTAGGGAGGGGACAAGTAATGCTGTAAAATTATACAGACTTGAAATTATTAGATTGTTGAAATATGGTTATACCGAAAAGGGCATTAAGAACGCTGATTTTGAATCTTAAACTTTAATTTCTTTATGGTAAGTGCGACAACCTAAGAAAAGGATAAATCATTCAGTCTAGAAATTGATTACATATAGTTATATTGTATTCTATGTGTATTTACAAACATAAAAAAGTATCTAAGGTCCGTATTATAGAACGATGCTCAGTCATCGATCGTTGCTCAAGCAGAGATTTCATTCATAAAGTGATCAATTGGTGAATGAAATCTCTGCTTGAGCACCGATCGATGACTGAGCATCGTTCTGTAATACGGACCTAAGTATTGTATCAGTTATCTGGTTCCCATAGTACAAGCTTTACTTAGCTTGGGGCTAGATAGCGCTGTGCGGAATGTCCACAAATATTATATTATAATACAAGTTGCGCCCCGCGGTTTCATCCGCGGAAAAAACGTATTTCAGAACATTTCACATTTCCGGGATAAAATGTAGCCTAATTATGTTAATCCAGTGTATAAGCTATCTTGGTACTGGATTTCATCCAATTCCATTCAACCGTTTGAGCGTTTTTTTATTTATTTTTATGTTAAGGTATAACGTGACGAACTAACCGTTCGCCTGATGTTAAGCGACACGGCTGCCCATATCAGCTGCAGTTTAACTAGGAACTCTAAAGTATAAAGTTTCGCATGACACTGCACTGAGCACGTCACACAGTGGTCCCATTTTGAAAAAAGGTGGACTTAGGACCGAAAGTCGGAATTTCGGGCTGTTTTTTTTTTATAGAATAGGTCTTAACTATCCTAACAACATCTATTCTATAAAGAAAATCCGTAGGATGCATAGTTTTCGAGAAAAAAAATAATCTTTTTTTTCTTGTATGGAGAAAAACATACTTTATTATTTTTCTCAAGTTGGGTGAAATAGTGACGGCTTTTGTTGATATTTTATGAAAGCCCTAGTGGTATTGTATCCAGAAAAAAATAAAACCAATGCGGTCACCTGCGGCCGCGGGAATAATCAGATGTCAAAAATTGCTTAATTTTTTTGCGTATTTTGCAAACATTGTTCATTTCTGGCCAATTATTTATGTATTTTAGGTTAGCGCTCCATACTTTAATTCGAACTATTATATAACATTTCAAAAAAATTAATCAAAGTCGAGTTATTTTTTTTTATAATTGCTGTTTTATTCATGAAAATGCACGCATACATGGTTAATTCAAAATGCAAATCCTATATTACTCAGTATAATGTATAAAATAAACATGCACGTACCTAAAACGTAAAAAAAAATATTTTAGATTTTCGTTTATGCTTACTAAAAGTCACCGGTAATGGTTACCGACATTACTTACCTACCACTGGCGGGCATTATCTGCATAATCGATTTCTTGCTCTGTATTTCCTAAACTAGTTTTGCGACAGCATTTTCACAACCACGGTTGTTGAATGCGAGGCAGGATATAAACAAACGAGTCACATCTGATACTAGCTGTGACTGGTCGCTAGCTGGTCGCTTTGTTCCTGACAAATCCTGACAACAGGATAACTCGTATATGCATGCAAGTAACTACCCCCTAAACATAAAAGTGATATAGCTCATCAATAATAATTGGCGTATGTTATACACCAATAATGTTTGTTATTGGTGTGTTTTAATCTTTCTGTCATCTGTATACGTATGATTTTCTACCAGAAAAAATGACTCATTTGTTTGTGCAGATTCCTGATTACTTATTACACGTTACTTAGCTCCCATTGGCGGACTTTATCTATACAAACAAATGAGTCATTTTTGATAAATGGCTGTGATTGGTCGTTTACTATTACCTTGCTCTTGCACATAGTGACTAATGACCTATCTGTTATGGCGTATTAAATACAGAGCAATGTTAATTTAAATTGATTCATCGCTAACTGTGAACTACTAAAATTTACTATTTTGAATTTGCAATGGCTGGCTTAGGCACATATTTTGATATGTTCTTGATTCTTAAAGATAGTGGAAATCTTAAGGATTACAATAAATTGTGTGAATTTATAGTTTCCAAAATAGCATGTGAAATATCTGAAGATGACCATCAAAGAATTAAGGAGTTTTGTCGGCTATTCACCAATCTTGTAACTAAGAAGTGGAAAGATGCAAGCAGAAACTTGAAGACATTTATGAATCGGGAAAACAACCGCAAGTGGTTAGAGACCAATATTAATTGGCCTACTTGCAATACGGTTGATCTTGTTACTACAATGAGAATGCCAGAGGACTTAGTTGAAGAGCCGGAATTACTGCCGGTTGCTATTCCATCTGTCTGCACTGCGGAAGCAGGTACCTCTACTGTAAAAGAAGTTAGAGTGCCCTTTGCCGATTTGGGCAACAAACAGAAGAAAAGACGTTCCAGTGTCTTTGTTAACGATAACTCTGAAGAAGAACTACAGTATTATTTTATTTCCAAGTTAAAAGAAAATGGAAAATATGCTTTAGCGAAGATTGTGGAATATCTGTGCGAGACTCCCGAAGTTGTATCAGATGTAACAAAACTCCTTTTCAAGGAAGAAAAAGTAGTCAGTATAGCAGAGGATACATCTTTGGCTTTGTACACAGCCCTTAGCCTATCCAAATGGCAATACTTATCCTTGAGAATGTTTCTGAAGGATGAAAATTGTTCAGCTGCCTTTCCGTCTTATCACAAGTTACTTGACGCTAAAAAGAGATGTTACCCATCTGAAGAACACGTGGAAGTAACGGAAATGGGAGCTCGCATAAGGTATTTATAAAATTATACTTAATGTTGTTTTAAAATTTTTAAGCTTCATTAGCTTACTTTTATTAATTTATTTTATTTTTCAGGTTGCAAGGACTTCTTAACCACACAGTGGAAAGAATTTTGCTAGACTTAAGACCAATCACAAGTTCAACCAACGAAGGACTGAAGTTGATATGGAAATGGGGCCTTGACGGAGCATCGTCACAGAGTAATTACAAACAAGTCTCAGCTCCTGAGTTTGACGATTCCTCTGTTGTATTGATCAGCATCGTCCCACTCCGACTAGTTGATGGGGGAGAAATGATTATTTGGGAAAACCCAAATCCTTGCTCACCACATTACTGTCGGCCAGTGAAATTCACGTTTACTTCAGAGACTGCGGAGTTCATAAAAAGGGAACACTTAGAAATGCAGCGCGAAATTACAAAATTGGTACCAACAAATTGTGGTGATGTGGAGATAGCACACGAACTGCACATGACTATGATCGATGGGAAAGTGGCGAATATTATTGCAGATGTACCTTCATCAGCAACGTGCCCCATTTGCTTGGCGAAACCAAGTGAAATGAATAACTTGGAGCTTTTGGCCACGAGACCGCTTCGACAGGATTTGTACCAATATGGAATTTCATCGTTACATATGAAGATAAGATGTATGGAGTGTCTACTTCATATATCTTATAATATGGACTTCCAGCGCTGGAGTGCTCGTGGCGATCACAAGGAATTGAAGCAAGCAAAGAAAAATGCCACACAACAAGAGTTTCGGGAACAGACTGGAATACTCATCGATATTGTAAAACAGGTAATTTTTCCTTTACTTTGCTTCCTTTATATTATATACTCGTCTGTTTTTGTATGCCCTACTAACTTAATTTCTTCTTTGCAGGGCTTTGGAACAACTAACGATGGAAACACTGCAAGACGTTTTTTCCGAGATTATAAAAGATCATCGAGAATCACTGGAGTTGATGAAGATTTGTTACTCCGATTTTCTGTCATTCTGCAAGTTATATCTTCAGGAAAGAACGTCAATATTGCGAACTTCAGACGTTATTGCAAAGAAACAGCAGAACTGTATGTGCATCTCTATCCGTGGTACTACATGCCTGTTAGTGTCCACAAACTTCTGATGCACGGAGCAGATATTTGCAGTCATTTTTCAGTTCTGCCTATTGGTAAGTAATAATAGATCAAGACAAATGAAATATAAAGCAGTTAACTAACTGTAAATCTCTAAACACTAAAATAATAGTTTCAATGTCAACTTCAACGTATAATTATAGCATATTTTTTATTATTTTTAGGGTCCTTGTCGGAGGAAGCTTCCGAGGCTCGTAATAAAGACTTCCGGAACGTAAGAGAGAAGAACACGAGAAAGACAGGAAGGATCCAAACAAACGAGGACATACTACACGGGCTTTTAATAAGTTCAGACCCCCACATATCATGGCTTAGACCAAAATTTTCAAAGCCTAATCATCTAGAGATGCTTCCTGAGGCAATTCAGTTGCTCGAAATAGACTCGGAGTGCGTATACGTGGAAGAAGAGTAGAAAATGAAAATATACCAGATCCGATGCTATAATTTTTTATTTATTTTATCCTTTAAAAAACTACATATAAAACAGCCCTTTTCAAGGCTACACATTTATCTTATGTTTCTGGTAGAAAATCACATTATTGGTGTATAACATACGCCAATTATTATTGATGAGCTATATCACTTTTATGTTTAGGGGGTAGTTACTTGCATGCATATACGAGTTATCCTGTTGTCAGGATTTGTCAGGAACAAAGCGACCAGCTAGCGACCAGTCACAGCTAGTATCAGATGTGACTCGTTTGTTTATAACCTGCCTCGCATTCAACAACCGCGGTTGTGAAAATGCTGTCGCAAAACTAGTTTTGAAAATACAAAGCAAGAAATCGATTATGCAGATAATGCCCGCCAGTGGTAGGTAAGTAATGTCGGTAACCATTACCGGTGACTTTTAGTAAGCATAAACGAAAATCTAAAATATTTTTTTTACGTTTTAGGTACGTGCATGTTTATTTTGTACATTATACTGAGTAATATAGGATTTGCATTTTGAATTAACCATGTATGCGTGCATTTTCATGAATAAAACAGCAATTATAAAAAAAAATAACTCGATTTTAATTAATTTTTTTGAAATGTTATATAATAGTTCGAATTAAAGTATGGAGCGCTAACCTAAAATACATAAATAATTGGCCAGAAATGAACAATGTTTGCAAAATACGCAAAAAAATTAAGCAATTTTTGACATCTGATTATTCCCGCGGCCGCAGGTGACCGCATTGGTTTTATTTTTTTCTGGATACAATACCACTAGGGCTTTCATAAAATATCAACAAAAGCCGTCACTATTTCACCCAACTTGAGAAAAATAATAAAGTATGTTTTTCTCCATACAAGAAAAAAAAGATTATTTTTTTTCTCGAAAACTATGCATCCTACGGATTTTCTTTATAGAATAGATGTTGTTAGGATAGTTAAGACCTATTCTATAAAAAAAAAAACAGCTCGAAATTCCGACTTTCGGTCCTAAGTCCACCTTTTTTCAAAATGGGACCACTGTGCGTCATCCTGACACATCAACACAGTCTGGTAATAAGATTACTAGACTGTGAGATCAGGTCATAAAGTCTCATTTGCCCAGTAATTTCACTAGCTACAGTGCCCTTCAAACTGGAACACAGTAGTGCTTGCACACTACTGCTTGACGGCAGAATAACTGGCAAAGCGGTGGTACCTACCTAGACGAACTTTGCAGAAAAGTCCTACCACCTAGTAAAATGAAGGAGTAACAAACAAACACACATACAAACTTTCGCCTTTATAATATTAGTGTGATTATTATTAAACAAAGCTACTGTATGTTTTATAGAGCCTTGTCCCATCCCTATTGGTACACGTCTGGCGCAGTGCGGGTTTGTACCATCTATCGATAAATTTCATCTGGAGCTAAACGATGTGTAACAATATTCATTTGGTTACATGAGAATGAAGACTTGGGGAGATTTACCTATTTAATAAAATATATAATGTTTGGAAGCCCACTAAGAAAACTTTTAAAGATTATTCTTGAAAAATGTGTGTAGTTAACCTAAATTATGTAAGTCCTAAAATTATCATAAAACTGTCTACTTCCATATTAAAATGTTAGAGATATTTTCGTAGAACTGCTGGCGAGATTTTTTCTCAAGGTTTTTGTGAGAGAGTCTCACGTTGAAATTATTATAATTCAGATATTTTGAGCTACTTATTAAAGCTCTAACGAAATGGATTACTTACATCTTTTTTTTTAATAAGGCAAATATTTATTTAGCTAGTGAAATTACTGGGCACAGTCGAGTAATCCTATTACCAGACTTTGCTGATGTCTCAGGATGATGTGTGCAAGTGCAGTCTCGCGCGGAACTTTATATTTTAGAGTCTGAACGACATTGCTCTCTTATGAGCGGCCGCGATGATTAACTAATGTTAAACGTCTCGAGCGACCCAGACGATCCTATAGCAGCCGTAATATCGGCTGCGCTAGGATCACCGGACCAATCTAGACCTTCTGGCTCAGGTACCGCGCCCGGCACCAGTATAGGATACCAGCGTAACACAATCAGACACCGACCGCGCCGGCGAGGTCGACGTACCCCCCGTAGGTTAGCTAGAACGGTAGCGACTTTCAATAGGGTCCACTCTTCTAGTAGACGTAGTCTTCTCGATCTTCTTATCCTGTCAACGGCCCAAGACGAGGCTCGCAACCCCAGGGTTCCCTTGAGCTAGTTGCCTCCCACTTTTGACGGCTGGGCGCCTTAAGCGCCTTTCCTCCCGCCCGATGACGCTGTAAAAATCGGTAGAGACCAACATCATTAGCCCGTTAAAAAAAAAAGAGTTTATTTATCCGACGTTTGAAGAGCCCCATATTCTAGCTCAGCGAAAATTCCTCAGACAGTATACACGGTGGAATTTAATTCACTTTTCCTTAAATGTATGTTCTCTGACCATAATATAGAATATTCATACAAGATCCAATTTAAAAAAAATAATTTTGTTTTAGTCGTTAGTGCCTCTTAAAATAACTGCATGACAGCCGATATGTCTATTTAACTTTACACACTGCGCGAGTGCTCGCACCAGCTGAGTGCTTTGTAAATGTTTCGTAGACAATAAAACACCTGCTTTGTTCAATTTCACACTTTTCTTTAGAATTTAATAATACTTAGGCTTAAGTTTTATTTCATAAGTACTTTTTTATTTCAGGAGCATTCTATAGCATGGACTGAATACATACATTAAAGGAAAATAACGAATTAAATTCCACCTTGTATATCGAACATCTATCCAACATAGAAATCAAAACTCGACTTTGTAAAGTCTGGAAGCATATCATTATCATATCAGAACCATCTAACGAAGCTATCAACCTCTCCATCGGCCAGAAGTTACTGGAATTCGGCCAAAGACTGAGAATATTCTTCACTTCCTTTCAAAGAAACTTTTAGTTCTAATATCTTTGGCTGCGATCGTATTATTAATTCTGTCCTTAATTAACTTATATTTCATAATGAACTTTCAATTTGGCTTAGATAAAATATTTCAGCGAGTGATGAAGCGACTTTGCAAAGCTTTCAGTGTGGTTTCAAAATCGTTATACGTGTCGCTTATCATTAGATGAATAGTCAACAGTGTTTTTTATGTTATGGAATGACGTAACGAGCTAACCGTTCACCTGATGTTAAGCGACACGGCTGCCCATATCAGTTGTACTGTCACTCGGAACTCTAAATAGAGTTCTGCGTGACACTGCACTGCGCACGTCATCCTGAGACATCAGCACAATCTAGTATATATTACTAGGCTGTGAGATCAGGTCATAAAGTCTCATTTGCCCAGTAATTTCACTAGCTACAGTGCTCTTCAAACCGGAACACGCACTACTGCTTGGCGGCAGAATAACTGGCAAAGCGGTGGTACCTACCTAGACGAACTTTGCAGAAAAGTCTTACCACCTAGTGAAGTTCCAAGGTTTTGAAAAACTATAAGAAACCCTTATCAGTTCGTCATGTCTGTTTATCTGTATGTCCATCTAAATCCTTGGCTTAACGACAGATTAAATAGAGATCTCAAGTGTCAAAAGATATGTCATATTTTTGGTATTCCACCCTCGACCCTGAGGAGAGTTATGGGTTTAGTGTTTAGTGCTGTTATGTGACGACTGACCCGTTAGCTCGGTTGGTAGTGACTCTGCCTTCTCAACTGTAGGTTGTGGATTCGATTCCCACCCAGGGCAAACATACGTGTGATGAACATCGAGGTTTGTTCTGTGTCTGGGTGTTATATAGTATTCTACGCGCTGTGTGAAATGTTTACAAATATATATTTATTTACTGCGGCATCGTAGCTCTTAAAACTAAAAAAGTTTTACTTCAGTCGTGTGGTCTAAAGCACATTCTTTACGTAATTTTTACGCCCAGTTGTACACTTAGCATGAGTAGATCCAATAAAAACTAAATGATTACATTTCCAAAATAATTTTCGGTTATTTCTTGTAATTTATTACTTGAAACAGCAATACTTTGACAAAACCTCGTGCTGGCAACAAGGCCGTCGCATTGCGGTGCGGATGGCGACACAGCAGAATGCTTGCCAATTTTGTATTAATTTGTTTGGATCATTAACCATTCGAGGTTTTGAATAGATGGAGCGTAAACATTTACTGTGGAAATGGCTTTGGAAATTTTTTTTTCTACTTCTCATATGATACGAGTATAGGTCGTACGACTTTTCTGCAAGTTTGTTTAGGGTTTTTGGCGGGAAAACGAAAAAGATCGCGTCACCGCATTGTATTATTTTCCAAAACTTGTGTTATTTTCACTGTAACGTTTCTTTTCGTGTTGTTACCAAAACTACATAGAAGCTTCTGGTAAAGTTGCCACCACTTTACTAGGAGTATCTCTTATACACATAATATTAATTAACTTGAGAAATTATCAATTCTTGATACTGGCTAAATGCACAAAAGTGTGGAGCAAAACAAAAAAGGTTTGTTTAGGAAGGTAGCAATGCTTTGCCAGATATTCTGCCGTGAAGCAGTGGTGTAAAAACACCACGGTGTTCCAAATTCAAGAATATGTAGACGTAGGTACTCTGTTTACGTTATTAACAACGCCAGCGCAGACTTATATAAAAGGCGCGAGATTTCATTGATAAACTAGGTACTCCATTACCGTTCCCCTAAAGTGGTGGGTTGCCTACATACGCTATATATATAATTATATAATATATACTAGTTCACCCGCCCCAGCTTCACACAGGTGAATTAGTAAAACGCGGTTGAACGGGATAAAAATCCTATGTCCGTCTCCTGGTTCTAAGCTACCTCCCCACCAATTTTTAGCCAAATCGGTTCAGCCGTTCTTGAGTTATAAATAGTGTAATTAGCACGACTTTCTTTTATATATATAGTTATATACACTAGAATATATTGTAGTATACGCAAACATCTAAAATCCACTAGCAAGTATTTCAGTACAGACAGAGTTTAACAGATATACATAGTACATCTTCGTATATAAATGGAATCGAAGAGAAAGGGGTCAAATCGTCACCAACTTTTAATTAAAGGACCACATCCACTTTTTTTGACTTTTATTCACGGGATTCCATTCAGTCAACTCCATTCCGTGCAATGGCCGAAAAAATATTACACTTTTTTAATTTCCGCGCATTTCCAGTGAATCCCGCTTCTGAGTGAAATGAAACGTATCGCTGCGAAAATGTTCCTTTTGAATGGTTTTCGAGCGTTTCTCCGAACCCGGTTGATCAAGTTTTTTTTTTGCTACACACTTTTGTGTATTTAGCCAGTGTCAAGTAATTAATTTCTCAAATTAATTAATATCATACATATATGTATCCTGTCAAATCACAGTTCAAGTCATCAAGTCAAATCTTACTCCTAGGAGGAGGAAGCTTCTGGTAAAGTTGCCACCACTTTACTAGTAGTAACTTTACCAGAAGCTTCTATGGAGTTTTGGAAACAACACGAAAAGAAGCATTTCACCATCATTATACCACTTTCCCACACTCATGCGTGTAATCCAGCACTTAACGAATAAAATGCCACCAATTTTATGCACTACAATGAAAATACTTAACACAGTTTTGGAAAATAACACAATGCGGTGACGCGATCTTTTTCTTTTTCCCGCCAACGTTGACGAAGTTACGCTATCAAGCACAGCCTGTTACAAAGATGTAGATTGGAACGTTACGGGATTCGAGTGAAATTCAGAGGGAATTTGTTTTACTATAGATTTCATACATTTTGATTTTCAACAGATGTTCTATCAGTGGCATAGGAGTCCATGCATTGAGCTATTTGATGAAATATGCTTCTGTTATTTTTCGGTTCTTCGGTTTGGTTCCCTCAAAAGAACATGTAGGTATTTGTGCACAGAAAAAAAAGCTCAAATACTTGTTCTGAGTCTGGGTGTTGTGGGACCATGGTCCTCGTAGTTCCTGGGTCCCTAGACACAGGGAATCCTAGTTAGGGTTTTTTTTTTTTTTTTTTTTTTTTTTTTGGGCGGTAGTTGTGAATAAAACATCTAAAATTTTTCTTTAAGTCTTTATATGTAATTAAAATAGTTTTACAAAGTATTTTTGCAAAATTTATATGTATAATTAAATATTAGCTCACATTACCTGCTGGGAAGTGTTTTCATAGCAAACAAACACACTAATTACTTTATTTTCCACTTTGCTGTTTGGGCACTGCAACTACACAATATGGAAGCTATAAAGGAGTCTGTGACACAGATGAGCCAGATTTTCCACCAAAAACTGGCTGAGTTTGAAAATAGACAACAGAAGATCAGTTCGGCTTCTTCATCAAGTGACACAAACTTGGAGTCTGAATTTGCTACATTCAAGGCATTCACTCTTCACTCATTGCGAACTATACAGGCTCAGGTAGAATTGTTGGCACAAGAAAGCGACAATTTAGCGATGCATTCACGACGGAAAATCTTGCTGCTACACGGAGTTCCTGAAGACAAGAAGGAAGACATTACTGCTGTCTTAACTCAGGTAGTTGTGCAAAAGCTCAAAATGTCCAATTTTAAGGCAGATGATATTAGCCGTTGCCACAGGATGGGCTCATTATCTTCAGGTAGGTCCAGGCCTATTCTTTTCAAGTTGCGTGATGTGTCCCTGCGTAGTAAGATCTGGGCGGCGAAGACAAATCTCAAGGGTTTGGGTATCACTATGTCTGAATTCTTGACGAAAGCACGTCATGACGCGTTTATGGCTGCAAGGCAAAGATACGGCGTGACTAGATGCTGGACTCGCGACGGCTTCGTGTATGTGCTGGGGACTGACCAGGTGCGGCACCGTGTCAGCTCTGTTGCAGAGTTGGATAAGCTCGGTTTACCGACCACGGCCGTGCCCGCTGTTTCCAAGAATGCAGTTGTGGTCGTAGACAAGGTTGTGGAGTTGGACAGCCTCGGTTTACCCACTTTGGCCGTGCCCGCCGTTTCCAAGAATGCAGTGGAGGTCGCAGCCAAGGAGGTTAAGGAACCTACGGTATCAGTGAGGCCGAAGCGTGCTGTCAATGCAAGTAAAAAATGATCTTTAAACTATATTAAGTCACTCTATTTATTTATTTATTTATTGAACACCAACATAATGTACACTATTACAATAATAAAAATAACATTGCATTACATTAAGGCTAAGTGTCATTACAATTATGGGTGAAGACTGCATGCAAGTAAATTAGCGAGTACTTAGAAATTAAAACAAATTTATGTATAGCAAAATAATTATACAGAATATTAAAAGAGTGATTTAAAAAAAGATATAAGTATATTGAATTAAAATGTTTTAAAATTTAAATAAAACATTTTAAAAAACAAAAACTATATAGATAAAATATATATTTAGAGAGATTTGACACTAAATTTAAACTTGCTTATGCTACCTTCAAACAAGTCTACTGCATTGTTTTTTGAGACTTGGTTGTACTCTCGAATTAACCTATTGATGGGCGCGTTCTGACCAAGATTGGATTTACTAAATTTATCTTTCAACAAATTAAATCTAGATGCCCTGGGCAACCTTGACGGTGCAGAAAAACTAAGCAATGACAGTAGATTTGAGTCACTATTGTTATAATATCCTTTCGTCAATGTTTGTTGTTGTTTGTTACAAAAAATTCACTTTTAATTCCGTTTAATTTTTACTACCAATGGAGGTTATGCACTTCGTTTATATTCTTATTTTCTCTTCTTATTTAAATTTTTAGTTAATTTTAAAAACATATTATGTATACTATTCTCTTTATGTTGTAACGAATATATAGATATAGTGCGTATGTACTATGTAGTGTTAATATTCTATGTACGTATGTAGCCCTGTCTTCTTTTTATTGACAGATTGTTTTTTTTTCCGCTCCATTGGTTAGGCTAAAGTCATGAGATTATAACGCCTTCTGACAGGTTGATTGTTGTGAAATATACTTATTACTGTCACTCGTTATAGAAATGTCAAAATCATCCATATGCTATCTATACTAGGCAATAGGTAATTTAACGTTCCATTTGTAGCTTTTTTGTATTTATATATGGATTGATAATATGACTTTGCACACACAGAGAATACAGATTTCTCAATCAACATTTAAATTTTTTTTTTTACAAACATTTAATTTAATATTGTATTGTTGTTATTATTGTACTTTAGTAATTACTTTTTCGGATAATGACTGCAATATTCCAAAGTATTTAAAAAAATATTTTTACAGTGGAAAATTAATTATGGCTGTTTGTAAGTGTTAGTTGTTTGTTTTGCGTCTATTGTTGCTTTCTCTACAGACCCCGGCAAGGTGAGGCGAATAACTTGGTGAAGTACCTAGTTGAGATATATTATTATTATATAATATTATATATTATTTATACTTTTTAAAATCTATTTATATATATTATATGTATGAACATTAAATGTTGAATTTATGTTATGATAGTGATAATGATGGTAGCGTTGTTGATAATTTTTTATCTGCATCTTCTTTTAGTGACTCTGGTGGTAGCGAAGACAGCTTCTTCAGTATTCCATGTCTTTCTGAAACTTTGGAATCTGAGTTTTGTAGTGTACCTAAAAACTTAAATCTCATTCACATTAATGCGCAGAGTATTCCGGCTCATATTTCCGATATGCAGGCGTCTTTCGGCAACAACAACATACATGCTATTTTAGTCTCCGAATCCTGGCTTAAACCATCTCTTCCGTCTATTTCCTATAACTTACCCGGATTTAATCTCATTCGCAACGACCGGACAGGTAGTGGTGGTGGGGGTGTAGCTATTTACCTCCGTGCTCACATTCCCTTCTCTGTAGTTAGCACATCCGCGCAACCACCTCCAACAAATGCCGGTGAGCACCTTTTTATTGAAATTCTACTGTCCCACACTAGGGTACTTCTCGGAGTCTATTATAGCCATTCTTTAAAAAATAGTTTTTTTTCTTCTTTCGAAAAAATTTTAGAGGATCTTACTCCATCGTACAGCCATACCATTATTATGGGTGACTTCAACACTTGCCTGTTGAAAAATGACCATCGCTCCTTTTTATTAGAATCGGTCGTGAAATCAAGCAATATGCATATTCTCCCTCTTAGTGCCACTCATCATTTTCCAAACTCGTCTCCTTCTCTACTTGATATTGCAATGGTGTCTTCAGTAGAACATGTAGCCAAGCATGGTCAGTGTTCAGCTGATGCTTTTTCCTTTCACGATCTAATTTTTTTATCTTACAAGATTCGTCCTCCTAAATCTAAGCCCACAATTATTCTGCAGCGTAATTTTAGTGGTATGGATAAAGACGCATTCATTAACGATGCTAAAAACATAGATTGGTCACCAGTAATGAGTGCTGACTGTATTGATGATCAAGTAGCTGTTTTTAATACGGTTATAACCCAGCTGTATGATGTACATGCTCCACTTAGGGCCATAAAAATCAAGCACGTGCCAGCACCTTGGCTCACGGATGATATAAAGGCCCTGAAGGACAAAAAAGCTGCAGCTAAGACCAAATACAAGATTCGTCCAAATGACGCAAATAAGATGCGGTATACTAGGATTCGTAATCACTGCAACGTGGTGTGTAGGGACGCTCAGCGACGCCATATTCACGAATCTGTCCAAAATGAGGATCAAGCAAAAATCTGGAAATTTCTAAGATCTCTTGGAGTTGGTAAACCTCGTCAAGAAACTATTCCAAATAACTTAGACATTAATTCTTTGAATCAACACTTTTCTTCATCGTCTAATATTGATGGCTATGATAAAATTAGTACCTTAAACTATCTTTCTAACATTGCAACTCCTAACATTCCTCCTTTTATTTTCTGTCAATTTACCGCTTGTGATGTCAAGAAAAGCATGCTATCTATTACTTCTAACGCTGTTGGAATCGACGGTATTAGTCGTAATATGCTTATTCCTCTCATTGATTACATACTCCCCGTCCTTTGTAATATTCTAAATTTTTCTATTTCCCACGCTACCTTTCCTTCTTTATGGAAGGAAGCTCAAATTATTCCCTTGCCCAAAAAATCTAATCCTAAATCTTTTTCTGAATACCGCCCTATATCTATCCTCCCTTTTCTTTCTAAGGTTTTAGAGCGACTGGTTCATAATCAGATTAATTCATTCTTGACCAGGCATGACCTCCTTAATCCCTTTCAATCCGGTTTCCGTCCGGGTCACAGCACGGTTACTGCACTAGTCAAAATTACTGACGACATACGTTTTGCCATGGAGAAGAGTCAGTTAACCGTGCTGACGCTCCTAGATTTCAGTAACGCCTTTAACACGGTTGATTTTGACGTCCTTCTTGCCATTCTTCGCTCTCTTAACATATCTCCAACGGTAATTGACTGGTTTCATAGTTACCTGTATGGACGCCGGCAACGTGTTCGCCTTGAGGAGTCTTTTTCTTCATGGTGCAATACTTCGGCTGGTGTTCCTCAGGGTGGCGTCCTATCTCCTCTACTTTTTGCTGTATTTATAAATTCTATTTCCCACAATCTCACTTCTTCTTACCACCTCTACGCAGATGATCTACAGTTGTATCGCCACACTCCTCTAAATCAGTTAGCTGAAGCAATTGAAGCCACTAATCGTGACCTGTTACAAATTTCAGAGTGGAGCAAAGCGTATGGTCTAATAGTTAATCCTCTCAAAACGCAGGTTATTGTTATAGGTAGTTCCCGAACTATTTGCAAAATTGATTGGGACTTAACTCCAAAAGTAATCTTTGACGGTGTCACCATACCTTTCAGTGATACCGTTAAAAATCTTGGTATTACTATAGACCGGTCATTAACCTGGGACCCTCAGCTTGCATTAACTAGCCGAAAGTTGTTTGCTTCAACTGCTTCGTTGCGTAGACTACGAAATTTTCTACCTACTACCACTAAGATTGCGCTTGCACAATCTCTCTTACTTCCAATTCTTGATTACGCTGACGCCTGCTATCTTGACCTTAGGGAGGACCAGTTAAATAAGCTTGAGCGTCTCCAAAACGTATGCATTAGGTTTATATTTGGGTTGCGCAAATATGACCATGTTTCTGATTTTCGTGCTAAGCTCAAGTGGCTCCCGATTCGCTGTCGCCGGAATGCTCATATACTGTCTCTTCTTTACAGAGTTCTGTTCAATCCTTCTTCCCCGCGCTATCTTCAGGAACGTTTTAATTTCCTTCACGCCTGTCATTCACGTTCTCTTAGATCGTCAGAGAACCTGATGCTAAATATGCCGGCACACACAACAAAATTTTATGACTGTTCATTTACCGTTGAAGCTGTTCGCTTATGGAATGCCTTACCCACTGAAATAAAACAAGCACCTTCGATAGATGTTTTCAAAGATCGTGTAAAGCAGTATTATCTTTCGCACTAGCTATCAGATATTATTAACATAACTACTTTTATTCCAATAATTATAATGTATATTTATTATATTTATTTTTATTAGCAAATGTATGTAGTATATGTATTATAGATATGTATTATGTTTATGTAGGTTTCTTTATGATATGTATGTACTGTATATTTATAGGTATATTATGTACGCATATCTACAGTGTTTTTGTTTGTTTTTTTTTTTTATATGAAAACCACCGTCCATATATTACTGCGTTATTCCTTTCCGTGCAAGGTTGTCTGGAAGAGATCGCTCTGAGCGATAAGACCGCCCATTGTTACACTTTGGTTAAGTTTGTTCACTTTTTTTAATTATTTAAGATGTGGTGTTTCAATAAAGAGTTTATCTATCTATCTATCTATCTATCTACGTCATCATTGGGCGTGTATTATTATTATAATGCTTTGCTCTACACGATTAAATTGAAACCTATAAAGACATGTCATTTTTTAAGCGTAAAAAGAAACGTGGCACAACAATTTTTTTTAAAAGGCCTTATTGTTGGGAACGGTACGGTGCATTTTCAATAGAATGTAATATGAGACCGGCAAAAGCAACTATGTTTTATCTAGGTTTCATACATTCACGGTACTTTTATCTTTAGAGTACATTGTTAGAGGTACAAAGAGAGAACCGGCTGAGTGCGAGCCTGAGTCGCTCTCCAAGGGTTCCGTACACCTGGGGGATGATCACGAAACTTTGATTGCAATGCAATTGGAGAAATTTCCTTACTAACTATGCACATAAACTGCGTGTTCAAACTGTCAAATCCATACAAATTTGTGTTACTAATAGTTGCAATCAATTTACATGATAGCAGCTGACTCCAAATATTTTTCTAATTTTTATTAATTGTTAAGTGCACGTAATCCACTGTAAACTGCGATTACTTCATATATTCTTAACATATCATTTAATTCACTCCAAGGGGTAAAATTTTCAAAAATTTGCCCTATTTACCCTATGGCCGCCATGTAGGAAAGACACCAAATATCAGCTAAGCTATCACGTAACTCGATTGCTACCGATAGAATAGTAATAATAATAATATGTATGGACATATCACACAAAGCTATCTAGCCCCAAACTAAGCAAAGCTTGTACTATGGGAACCAGATAGCTGATACAATACTTATATACTTTTTGTTTGTAAATACATACATAGAATACAATATAACACCCAGACACAGAACAAACATCGATTTTCATCACACAAATGTTTGTCCTGGGTGGGAATCGAACCCACAACCCGCAGTTCAGAAGGCAGAGTCACTACCAACTGAGCTATCGGGCCAGTCAAACCTGCCTTGTCTACTTCGTCATAGATATGTTTGCCTCATCACTGCTCTTGGCCTACCGACTACGACAACTATCTTAGGTTCCTTTTTTACCTTTGGTTTGTAATTTAGAATGTTAGAAACACTTTTTTTATAGTATATAATTAAATACTCACTTTAAGGCGATAGTTAGGAATCAGTTACTAAATATCTTAAGTTACATCTCTCTGTTCTGTTTTCGTTATATTTCTTATTAATTTATGTTCAGCGTTGTTGGTACACTAACTACCTACAATCTAAGGCTTATACTATTTTAAGATTGTTTTTTGTTTATTGTTTGTTGATTCTGAATTAAGATTTTTTTTAAAGTTTCGAGATTAGCCCCAGGTCTCTACTTCCAGCGGTTTTGGCTGTACTATTATGTACTCTTTGGCTTTTTATTTGGTCTATCAGTCAGTAACCCAGGACAAAGTTTTATACACATAAACGGGTTGTCGGCCCAAATCATCTTGATACTTGATACAGTTGACACGTTCATTTTACTTCCGCTTAGTTTTTAACACTTGTGAAATTAATGTCAACCAAGAGAACTGTTATAAAAAATTATCATTGCAGTGCCAATGCATTGAAAGGGACAGGTGCACTGCTTTTTGGTAGTGTGTATCTGTAAAACAAATAGCTAAACCTAGAAAGTGTATGTGTATTGTTTGAAATCAGTAATACGGCGCTAATAAGCTAAGTGAAATTTTTTCTAGGAGTCATGTGCCAGTTTCAGGTAAATAATGGAAATTAGCAAAAGAAAGAGATATTGGCTAGTGTAGGTTTCGTAGAGCATCGTCTCTGTTACTCTATAATCTAGAATAAAAAATGTGCTATCTTAATTTGGATAACTTATTATATTTTTTCATAATCTTTAAAGTTTTTATTATTTCTTAAACATTTCTTTATGATAGCTTTTCACTTTTTTTATATTATTTTTTTAGTTATAATTAAGCAATTGTTTTTTCTTTTATCTGTGTAATTGAGTGCATTTACCTGTCCACTAGAGATTATATCAATCATCAGAAAATGTAATGAAACGTGTTACGTTGATTGTCACCTAGATATTCGTCCAGCCCGTCATTGTATTATCCAGATTTCACCGGATAATTCCGGATTAGTCCCGCTTAATCCGGCCGTGTTAATGTACTGGTACGGTGGAGAATTTCCGATTGAAATACCGTCATAATGATTGTTATTGTAAAATATTGATACATTACGAATTATGTACTAAATTTAGAATAATTGAAGTATTGGATAAGGTCAATAGTGGTTATTGTTTCTCAAAAAATCATGTCTGCAAAAATTATCCTACTCTGGCCATAATATTTGTTGTTTTATTTTTTATGCTGTATTACAATATTGATTAATTTAGTTTATAGGTCGGCTCATAACACAGGGGTGGCGGGTTCGATTCCCGTGACAGGACAAGTATTTGTGCACAAAAAAAGCGTATACTTGTTCTGTGTCTGAGTGTTGTGGTACCATGACCCTCGTAGTACCTAGGGCCCTAAATATAGGGATTCCTAGTTAGGGTCCAGGATCTATGTATGTGATCGTGGGGCGTTACTAGTATTTATAATAAACTAGGAGTTAAATTAACAAACAAATAGACAGTCGGACAAGCGTAAACGAGTCAGTTTAACTATAAAAGAGGGCGACACAAGATGTAATTGTCCCAGGATTCTCAGGAAGGAAGAGATACGCAAAGCCTTTCCCGTAATCTACGCGAATAACTTTCATTCAATATAAAACCCTTTCCTTTTACATCACAAAAGGTCCCCGGGGGCACAAAGTGGGCCCTTTCGACGATTCCCCAAATGTCGGGGAAAATGTGCTGGGAATAAACAGTATGGGAGTTTAAAGGTAAAAATACCTTGTAAAGAATTAAATAAGTAAAAAAGTAATATATACTCGGTTTTCTATTTTTTCCCTGAGGTCTTTTGAAATCTGTTGGTTACAAGGAATTAAATTACGTTGTTGACTGATATCAGCCTTGCGCAAAAACGGTATATATTTTTTTATGTTAATGCATGATGTGATGAGCTGGTCGTTCACCTGATGTTAAGCGACACAGCTACCCATAACAAAATCAGTGTCACTCGGAATTCTACAATATTGTTCTACCAATAGAATTACTAGACTGTGAGATCAGATCATAAAGTCGCAATTGACGTAATTTCACTCTAATGCCCTTCAATCCGGAACACAGTAGTTGTTATGTAGTGTAGATTAACTGGCTGACTGACAAAGTGGACTACCACTTTAGGTAGGTACTAATCTACCTAGACAAATTTTCCAGAAAAGTCCTACCAATTTTTTTTATCTTTGTTTTTCTATAAGCTTGAAAAACTGATAACTCTCACGAACTACAAGGACCAATGATCCCACAACACCCAACAACAGTTTTTGTTGCTAACAAACTGCAAAGAGCAAAGATGTTATGAAACCATTGAATTTTCCACCTTAAAGTAAGCGTTCCAACTTAATGCTAACAGGTTTTACATAACTGCTCTTACTGCGACAATGTACAAAGTGATGGAAAACAAATAAATCGGAAAGTTTCCAACTATCGCCACGGTATTTACGTAAAGGGAACTTTCCGCCCTTTGTGCACGATATCTGATGGATATAACGTTGGCGGTGCTGGGGCGTTAGAATGACCTTTTGGTTCGAAAGTATCAAAACTATTAGCGCTACTCTGACATATGAAACATAGGTAATCGAAGAGATTTTGTCCCGAGTTAATAGGTAATAAGGTAAATGATTTAATTATTATTATTTATCATTAGTAATGCGTTGCTTACTCTGTGATAATACACTTTTGACCGTATTTATTGAATTTATTCTCGTTGTCACACCATTAATGTTATTGGGACGAACAACAATATTACCAAGGTTTCCTTAATATTTTCTTTTCTAATCCTACATTTTACATAAGTAACTGCGATGCGATGCGATGCAATGCGCTGCAATGCTATGCGATGCAATGCAATGCGATGCGATGCGATGCGATTCAATGCAATGCGATTCGATGTAATTCAATACAATACAACACAACACGACAAAAAACGACACAATACAATGCAATGCAATACAATAATACTTTTTTGCACACCAACTAATACATAACAATACACCTTAAAAAAAAACAAAGAAGGGTAGAAACAAGGGCGGCCTTATCGCACTAAGTTATTTCTTTCAGGCTACTTTAAGATGAACAGGAATTAAAGAAACAAAATTGCGGTTGGTATTGTTACAGTAAAGTATGTTTTTTTATGTTAATTTTGTGATCAAATATTTGAAATTTCCTCATAAAAATACGTTCTCTGAAATTGTAATACCATTCGCAGGCACGTCTCTTTGACAAATAAAATTGAACCCAATTTATTCGCACACCAGCTATTATTGGATCTACTTGATTTGATTTATTATAACTGTCTGTTATGTGCTTATGTATTATTTATTTGGAAAAGGGTACGGTCTAGACAGGTCATTTGTTAGACCTCGTGGGAACATGAAAGGATTCGATTTCAACTTTACCTACATTCATGGACGGTACACATATAGGTTACACGTTTATTTGTACATAACGGTTTCATTCTCGCTATTTTATATTACGTAGTAGCATTCCCTGTATACAATTAAAATCTAAATATATATAACTCAAAGGTTGACTGACTGACTGACTGACATAGTAATCTATCAACGTACATAATAATATTATAACACCCAACAATCACGTATAAAGATTTGGCAGTTTACTACCAACTGAGCTATCAGCCAGGCAAGTCCAGTGATGAAGTATGCCTAACTGTACACAGCGCTTTAAGTTTCCTGGATTTCAAGTTACAAGGATATTTTGTAAATAAATGACGCCCAACGATCTAACACAGATCCTGGACCCTAACTAGGGTTCCCTGTCTCTAGGGACCGAAAAACTACGACGACTATGGTCCCACAACACCCAGACACAGAACAAGTACTTGCGCTTTTTTTTTGTACACAAATACTTGTCCTGTGGTGGGAATTCAACTTGCCACCTTCAGGTTATCCACCCAGAGTTTGTGTAAACCTGATTGAGGCTGATTTTACCGTATTAAGCTTTCTCTGCCTAGAATCCAGTTTTTTATACGATTTTCGCTATGAAATACATTTCTTCGAATACCTGAATTTTAGCGGTCACTTTTCGTAACGAACCAAAAACGATTTGTCAAACGTCACTGCCAAATACTGCGGGTATTATGATGACGTCACTGTAACAATATTTCAGTTCAGCTATGACTTATGGCTTATGGCTAATGGCCTTCGGCTTAAGGGTTACTTGTTCCAGAATTTTATTTTAGGTTAGGTTTGACGAATTTATTTACTCATAAAGAACGTAATTCACTTATAATCAGCTTAAGTATGTATAAATTATAACTAAATAATCTTGTTACAATTAATCTAAATATTATTCAGATGGTCTGGTGGTAGATACGTTTAAAAAACATTGGCATAAATATATTTTTTTCAGTTTAGTTTTGAACATAGGCATGGTTTTACAATCTTTAGTATCGTTTGGTAGATCATCAAATAATTGTGCACCTTTATACATAATATTTCTTTTACCATATGAAGTTCTTGGAGGTTTTAATTTGATTTTATTTGTATTTCGCAAGCTTTGTTTAAAAGATCTTTTTGTGAATGATATTTGAGTGTGTATTTTGTTAGTCAATATTTTTTTAATTAGAATGCAAGTAGTGTATGTGACGGCGGCAACGTCCAGTTGTAAACTCTATGCGTAGAGGCAGTACCGTAATTTACCCTGTCGTAGCATTTAAATTTATTACAGTGGCAACACCGGTATCTGTCATCGCTCCCCCACCCATCTAGCTATAAAAAGGGAACGCTCGGTGTACTGTGGATCATTCTTGCTCCGGACACGGCCGGGTGCGCATGCTGAAGGCCTATAGTTATATAAGTTGCAACTCACGCACAACCCATTCTGCCTATATAAGTATAAAGTTGCTAGTTTTACAAGTTTATTTTGCGATATCTGAAGTTGTTTAAGATTTGTTTTTATTTGATTTATTTAACAAATTATAATCAACTTTTGCAACTAAAAAAACGTCGTCATAAAGGCAAGCTATATAAAAAGTTCGGCGAACTCCGACGGGATACTCCGAAACTTTTTACTGTATCATGAAATTTATCGCAGTAGACATAATTTAGACTGTAGGAATTTATATGAGAAAACTTAGGCGAGCTGTTTGGGGCTTAGCTGTGCGGAGAACACCTGCGTCAAGTGAAGCTCTGTAGATGGCTTTTATGTACACTTAGGTAGGTTTAGGATAAAAAGATATTCTAGACGCTATTACCAGTGTAATAGCGTCTAGAATATCTTTTTATCGGGCCAATGCCCGATAGCTCAGTTGGTAGTAACCCTGCCTTCTGAACTGTAGGTTATGGGTTCAATTCCAATGGGTTCAAAGTTAAGTTGGGGGGAGGGGGGGTTAGTGAGTTCGAGTCCCACATACCCCCGTGGTGGCAGGGAAGTGCGAGGGCATTTCCCCCCCTCAAAAAAATATAATAAAAAAATGTATTCACCTACTAGTAGGTTGACTCACCTGATAGCTCAGTTGGCAGTAGCTCTGCTTTCTGAACTTCTGGGGGTTCAATTCCCACCCAGGACAAACATTTGTGCAATGAACATGGGTAATTGTTCATTGCACAAATGGTGTATCTGGGTGTTATATTGTACTCTATATATGTATTAACATAAAAGTATTTACGTATTGTATTAGTTATCTGGCGGGTGATCACGGAACGATGATTGCAATAAAACAGGAGAAATTACATTCGTAATTTGAAAATTTCCATAGTAACTACGAACTTAAACTACGTATTGTAACAGTTAAATCCATACAAAATTGTGTTTCTAATAGTTGCAATTAAGTTACGCGATCGCCTAGCTGGTTCCTATACCACAAGCTTTGCTTAGTTTGGGTCTAGATGGCGCTGTGTGAAATGACCACGAATATTTATTTATTTTCATTTTTATCAACATAGGTCTGGGGGTGATCACGAAAATTTAATTGCGGTAAAAGAAGATAAATTTCCATACTAACTAGCACATAAACTGTGTATTCAAACTGTCAAATCCATTCAAATTTGGGTTTTTCTCGGTTGCAATCAAGTTACGTGATCGCCCAGCTGCACTACAGATGCTAGCCGTATTATCTTACACCTTGAAATTGTCGCGAGAATTAAATTAAATACTTCGTAATTTCTCGGATAGTCTGACTCTTTAGAAGTGGTCTGATTTTGACAATCCATTAAGTCTATAAAACAAACGTCAAACAAAGCGAAGCAAAATAAGCAAAGTACCGTAAAACGGGGTGAATAGATACAGTTTTGAACTTAGACTTCATTTTTATACATGTATTCAATAGTCAAGACATCATTCTATTGTGCTTATATCATGTCTCTTAGCTGTTTTAATAGTTTTCATACATCTAAATTGGCATTTATTCCTTAATTGGAGTACAAAATGCAAAAACATGTTTCTTTTCTATTGACCCGCATATGGGTTCAATAGACACGAGGTATGGGGTGAAAAGAAAAAAATGCTAGGGTTGGCAATTTCCAAAGTTTTAGTAGAAACCTAACCAAGTAGCTAACGTAAGTGTAAAAAATAGATAGGTAGAAAGTGTGACCTAATGGTAGAAACAAAACAATAGATAAGCAAATATTATAAAACTTTTTAATCATTAATTCTTATTTATGAGATCAATCATTTATTCTTATATTTGAGATCAATCAGTTGCATCATTTATTAATTGCAAAAAAAAGTTATAATTTTATGTATCAGTCAGTTAAGATAGTTTTCCCTCCTTGTTTTTTCCTCGTTTTGATGCTGTGTCTATAAAGTACAGATTTGTCGATGTCATATTTCTCAGCTATGGCCTTTAAAGACAATTTGCCATTCGCATATGCGGCAACAGCTTCATTTATAATATTTTCATCGTACTTTCTGTACCCCCTAGGATCAGGTTTATATATACGCAGCATAATGATTTGTACCTATAACAGAAGAAAATATTTATGTAGGCCATGAAAATATTTATCTACCTACATAATCAATAACTACAAAAACTGTACGTAAAACTAGGATTTAAACCATAATTTGAAAGTTTGTAATTTAATGATACCTACTAGCTACCTCCAACACTGACCTAGATATTATATATAAATTACTAGACTTAAATCTTTAAACAGTACCTACTTAAATAGATCATCTCATCTATATCGTCTCCGAATCATAGAATTCAAAAATTTCCCAAAAAATAAATTATTCTCTAGGTAGCAGCCCTAATACATATTTTTCTAATCACCTCTTACTCGTTTCTATTGAACTCTTTCACGTGTCTATTGAACCCATACTACGTGTCTATTCACCCCATACTACGTATCTATTCGCCCCTTCCTCGTATCTATTAACCTCAATCACAAATAAAAAATGACTTGACTTACAATTTTACAAATATTTCAAAATTTATATCACAAACGCACTTACCTTTTTATTAATCTGGGTGACAAGGAATCAACGCATACATTAGCAAGTTGTGATGTCACAAAACGCTTCCTTTCACAATGAAAATAGTTAACTTTACAGGACCTCGTTTAACCTGCATTGAAGGGACTCGCTTCAAGACAGTTTTTTATTGTGTTGGCCAAACCTTACGCCACTTCAGTGTTGCTATTTCAAGTAAAATAATACTGCAGTTTTAAAAAATATATATATTCGGAACTTTTTTCTTTCAAAATGTTTAGCTATAGTCTGTAGAAAAACATTTTTAGTTTTGTATCTATTCACCCCTGCGATTATATTCACCCCGTTTTACGGTATAACAAAGCGTTTCCTTTCTTCCTTAGGACAAGGTTCGGGCGTAAAAGTATTTAACCCGTGCAAAGACGTGGTGGGTGAGCTAGTGAAATATACATTAAAGAAACTTAGTGTTACCAACCTACTCATAAAAAATAAATAGTGGAAAACTTGAAAAATAAACTTTTTCTCAACTGTAACATAATAGATTATTCAGGAATCCTTCAATACGAAACCTTAGCACAACGAACAAAGGCCTTTGCCAACTTTCTATAGATGTAGATTTCATACCAATTCTATTGAAACACAAATTGTTCTATTGACGGTGAACCATTTGTCATTGCTGAGTTACAATTCAATTTATTTTGCAGATTCTGATTTGGCAAATTTCGTGGCTGTTGTAATAAATAAATAATAATAATAATAAATATTTGTAAACATTTCACACAGCCATCTAGCCCTAAACTAAACAAATATTGTACTATGGGAACCAGATAACTGATACAATACTTAAATACTTTTTGTTTGTAAATATATACATATAATACAATATAACACCTAGACACAGAACAAACATCGATGTTCATCACACAAATGTTTGTCCTGATTGGGAATTGAAGTCACAACCTATAGCTCAGAAGGCAGGGTTACTACCAACTGAGCTAACGGGCTATTAAAATTAATTTGGCATTGATAGGTACCGAACCGGAAGACGGAATGTAGGCGGCACCTCACTAGGATCGAAGATCTGGAGCTGGTGGATCCAAGCAGCCGCTCAAAGTGGCTATAATGGAGGCTTATGTTCAGCAGTAAACAAGTCAGGCTGTAGAAGATGATGATGATGATGAAGACAACCTCTTCATATCATCAGTGTTGCTCAAGTTACGTGTTATTAAATCCTTTTACGTGCGGAAGATTGTGCGCTTAACACCTTATTTAAGTTTTCAAGAAGTTTCTTCTATGTGTTTAGAAGAAGCTTCTTGAAAACTTAAATATAAGCTTTTATCCCGGAAAACGTTACCCATGCAGGAAAACTAATGTCTGCAACTAGAAAGTAACTATTCTACATCGCTACAGCTTCTAGGTGCCTACTTAACTACTTAGCATTGAAGTAGGAAAGTAGAATTAGGTTAAGTACTTATAGTATAGGCTAGTTGAACCACTCCGGTTTCGCACGGGTGAATTAGTAAAACGCGGTCGAACGGGAAAAAATATAGCCAATGTCCATCTCCTGGTTTTACAGCCAATGAGTGGAACAACTTGCCGGCGTCCACGTTTCCACTTAATAACAATCTGGGAATCTTCAAGTCAGGAGTGAAAAGGTATCTTCTAGACAAGCATGCACAATCGTAGACTGCTGACTTTCCACCAGGTGAGACTGTGGACAAAGCTTTTGACCACTTTCTCACTCACACGGCAATTAAAAAAAAAATATCCTAAATTCATCCTCAAAGTACATAGTATCGATTCCTCCACCAGAACAAAATGTTTTTATGGCATATATACACATCTCTGTTTACACTTTATGGAAGGCCCAAAAAGCCATAATGAAGCGAGGGCTGACCCTTCCGAGGTCAACTATAGGGATGGGAAAAACGGGACTGGCTTAAAAAGGTCAGGTTGGGACTAGTCGGTTATCATTTTAATATTGAGATCCGACGCAGCAAGAATGTTCCTTGGAGTAACTTATAAACTCCCATTTACTTTTCCTATCAATGGAGGTTGTGACAAAAAATTCTTATATTATATTTTTGTGTAAATGTGTGCATGAGGAGCTAGTTGCTCACCTGATATTAAGCGTCACGGATACCTATAATAGTTTTTGACAGGCTCTGTGGTGTGGTGGTTGAGCAGGTCGGCTCATAACTCGGAGGCGGCGGGCTCGATTCCCGCGACAGGACAAGTATTTGTGCACAGAAAAAAAAAGCACAAATACTTGTTCTGAGTCTGGGTGTTGTGGGACCATGGTCCTCGTAGTTCCTGGGTTGACACAAGGAATCCTAGTTAGGGTCCAGGATCTATGTATGTGACTGGTGGGCGTTATTATTATTATTTATTATTATTATAATGTCACTTAGAACTCTAATTTATATAAAGTGTCGATGATAAATATAAAAACATCACAGCACTGCCTAGTAAATGATTTGTAGACAGTGAGTCAAGTCATAAGATTTCATTTATCCAACAATTTTGCTACAGTGGCTTTCAAACAGAAACACAGTAGTACTTGCACACTACTGTTTGGTGACAACTGCTTAGAGACAACTGAATTAAGGCCAGTCAAATAATGCGTAGTAAATAATTCTTCAGCGAACCAAAAAACGAGACTGAAAAAGTCTCATAAAAATCAAGGTCAGATATTCAAGACTCCTTGTCTCATCCCAAACCACGAAGGGACGGACGTCAGGAAAAATTTGTGGCTCCCTCCTCATGCCGATGTGACCCACATAATTGCGGGAAAGTGACTTTTTCAGCCGTTTTGGCGCTGATTTTGTGAAGTTACAACACAATATTAAAAACCGGTTATTTATTTTGTGCTAAGATTAGTGATAATCACAACAGTAATTTTTCAATCTAATTGTGGATATTTATGACTTAGTAAAGCTCTTACGTCCGTATAAAAACTGATTGTCAGTCGAAACTTAGGTGAACCAAAAGGAAATATTTTAAAAGTTTTAATCCTAATGTATCGTTACTGAATAATGAATATTGCCCAGTCTCCTGGGGGATTGGGCTGAGGGAATTTAATGGAAGTAGCGGTGTTTTCATATGAAATGATCATTTTCTGTTTTAATCATTTTGACCAACCAGCTGGGCGATCACGTAACTTTATTGCAGCCTATAGAAACACAAATGTGTATGGATTGAATAGTTTTGACATTTGACATTTGATAACTGTTAAATCCGTAGACACTTATTGACATAAATATTATTAAATTGAAGCCATAGATTCCCGAACTAGTTATTAAACTATATTTCAGGAATCAGTGGCTTCTGTGCAGTGCTGGTTCAACCACCCATTTCACCCTCTTAATGGTGGAATTTCGAAAAATCCTTTCTTAACGGATGCCTACGTCATAACATCTACCTGCATGCCAAATTTCAGCCCGATCCGTCCAGTGGTTTGGGCTGTGCGTTGATAAATCACTATGTCAGTTAGTCACCTTTGAGTTATATATATTTAGATAGAAGATAGATGTATTGTATTGATCGTATGCATTCAGAAATTATAAGAGAAGAATAAATAGGGTTACTTTATTTGGAGTTCTTTGATAATAATAATAAAGCCCACTATCACCTATCACTATCACATACTAATAATAGTATTTACAGCCTTATTAATAAACGGGTATTAGTCTCGGATTAGTTACTTCAGCTCCTTTGTTCTTTTTTTGCTACTGGAATATTTAGCTGGATCGAAAGAAACAAAAGATGGTGTAACTAGTCTAAAGCTAGTTCGTGTTTATTATAAGGCTGTTAGGATTCCCTGTGTCTAGGGAAACCTTTTCATAATTTGAAAATATGTTTCACTCCTAAGTTTAAAACAGTTATGGATTATTTATATTTTTATTATCTGAGAAATTGTTAGTTTGTCTATTTATCATTACCCAGCACTGAGAATTCAAAATCAAGTAACTAAATAATCATTTACAAAAAATTATTTACCCACCCCAAATACTTTTCTATGTACTTTTCCTTAGTTATAGTTTTATTATAAGTAAGTATGGATTATTCCATAATTTCAATTTTTAGGTATAACAATACACGATATTGGTGCAGAAATAATAAAAATAGTAATAATAATAATAACAATGACCAATGATCGCCCATTGTTACACTTTATATAATTGATTGTTTTCTTTTCTTTGTATTTTTTATTATTTGGTGTGTACAATAAAGAGTTCATCATCATCATCATCATCATCATCAATGATCACATACATAGATCCTGGACCCTTACTATAATTCCGTGTCTGGGGACTCAGGAAATACGAGGACCATGGTCCCACAACATTCAGACACAGAACAAGTATATGCGCTTTTTGTGCACAAATACTTGTCTTGTCGCGGGAATCGAGCCCGCCGCATCCGGATTATGAGCCGACCTGCTCAACCACAACACAGATGCTGTCTATGCAACGATTTTTTTGTTTTACTCGTAGGCAATTGTTATTTCGGTTGTTTGTATTGTAAAATAAAGCAGTTTCATTAAACGCGCGATTATCTTTTTAGGTAAATCTGAACTTTTTGGGAGTTAAACAACTCTTAATTAAACATGTTTTTTTTATGCTTCCAATAAAAAAATCTCTGATAAAACAAGCAAGGCAAACCAAATTCAAGCTATACAGATCCAGATACAAAACCACCCGTCGCGTATATCCGCAGGCACGCTGCCACAATCGATATGAACTTCCAACACTTACTCGTCTTCCAGTTCTCATCCATAAGGCAGCACAAATTGACTATTTCCACATCATTACACTCCTTAACCTTAAAAACGAATGAGGTTAAACACGAAAAAAAAAATTAATTTTGACACATTTGATTTTCGAAAACTTTTTAACTGGCATAAAACAAATTGGGTGTAAAAAAAGGAAAACTGAATGGTGACACCTGATTGGTTGTTTTTTTTTAATAGGAGATGAAAGCGCCCCCTAGCGTCCGGCTAGCGGCGCAACGCCGCTTCGACTGATACGAATTCAACCCCCGATGCGGGGCTGGTTACCTATACTTATGTGTTTACATCTTAAATGGGGTGTGTGTAGAGTAGGGAGGTGCCAAAGAATTCAGAGGTTTGTTTTTATTTTGAAGTTCTATAGTTAGCAGAACAATATTAATTATGCTCAAAGCAATAGTAGATAATGACAATGGACAATGTAGTGGACCATGAATTAATCCACTAGGTTTGCAATTCTCCACTATTTTGGGTAATTTTGCTACCAAAGTCAATTATTTATTTATATATTCATTTAGATACACAAAAAGCTTACAATTTGAAAGCGTTTGGGTCATAACACTGGAGTGGATATAAAGTAAGTATATATATTATGCACAAGCTATCAAATAAAAAAATCTTTGTTTAAAACTTTATCATATTTGTTACATTGTTTTTAGTTTGGAACTTTACTGTTCCATTTACTGAGGAGGGCGTTGACATCTGCGACACAGTCTCGTACTTCTGCAAGTGTCATCGATTCTCATCTGCTTTTCAGTGAAACTGTTTTTGGTAACAAGGTTATTATTAAAATAATAATCTTAACTGTTTTTGGTAACAAGATTATTATTAAAATGAAACAGTTAAGATTATTATTTTAATAATAATCTTGTTACCAAAAACAGTTTCATGCCTTATAAATTAAATATCCGCTCCAATCCCCTTCGCTTAACTACTAATCTGGGCGTATTCTCTACCTGTAGACTACTCTACACAGAGAGAGCGCGATGCGTACGAAATATAAATGTTGGAGCGCCACGGATGTTGTTATTGTCGCATCCTGCCTGACACATAAACGTAAGGTAATGTTGCATTCCTGGAACCTTTTTATATTGGGTAAGGCTTCATCATCATCATCATCACCATCATCATCATCATCATCAGCTGGAGGACGCCTACTGATGAACCTAGGCATCTCTATAAAACGCCTCTTTGGATGCTTATCGTGGGGTTTTTTTACCGAGTGTTAGTCTCTACCGATCTTTGCAGCGTCACCGGGCGGGAGGGCAAGTGCTTAAGGTTAGACGTCAAAATTGGGAGGTAACTAGGAAGATGCCTACTGCTGAACGTATGCCTCCCCATAAAACGCGTCTTTGGATGCTTATCGTGGGGTTTTTTATAGACTAGCGCTGTTGGTTTCTCCGACCTTTATAGCATCACCGGCCGTAAGATGAGGCGTTTAAGCCGTCAAAAGTGGGAGGCAACTGGCTCAAGGGCACCCCTAGGGTGCGAGCCTCGGCCGGATTTTCCCTTAACTGGCTCTTACGGCACTAACGATCAGCATTCCATAGGGTCAATTCTTCCAGTGGACGTAGTCTTCTCGATCCTCTTATCCCGGCAACGGCCCCAGCCGAGGCTCGCACTCCAGGCATGCCCTTGAGCTAGTTGCCTCCCAGTTTTGATGGCTGGGCGCCTTAAGCGCTGTCCTCCTGCCCGGTGACGCTGTAAAAGTCGGTAGAGACAAACAGCGTTAACCAGTTAAAAAAAATACACAAAATTTCATAAGAATCGGTCAGCCGTTTCAAAGGAGTTTTGTTACAATGTGACACGAGAATTTTGAATATTATAGGTTAGATAATTATGTAATCTATGTAAGTAAACCATAAGGTTCAATTATAAAACGTGACACGTTTTAAGTCTATGAAAGGGTTTGAACCAGGCGTCTCTGTCGAAGCGTGAACATAACTCTTTTCACAGTAAATGTATTTATTTACACAGATGTCAGGTTTCTTTAATTAAAAATATAAAACAATTTATGATTCAATATTACTGTATAGTAACATCAATTTATTGCGATACTTCTGAAGGTACTATCAGCTGCGTTGGTGGTGTAATGGTCAGCATAGTTGCCTTCCAAGCAGTTGATCCGGGTTCGATTCCCGGCCAACGCACATTTTTGTTTAATTTTTATTATGTTTTTATACTTATCTAGCGTAGGACGGCTACCAAAAATATGTTAGAATATTTTTTCAAAGTAAACGAATCTGAGGTTTTATGGTCCGTATTAGTTAGCTCAGTCACCGATCGGTGCACAAGCAGAGATTTGATTAATAAAGTGATCAATTAGTGAATTAAATCTCTGTTTGAGCACCGATCGATGACTGAGCATCGTTCTGTAATACGGACCTATAACTTTCAAGTAAAGAAAAGAAATTCATAAAATACTTAAGTAAGTATTAAGCAAATTGCATTTGAGGCATTTATAGTTGTATGCGTTCTGAATTCTAGGCGTTATGCTCATATATCATTTACATTTTACTTTTTAGACATTTTTAGGGCGTGTTCAAGAGAAGAGTGAATAGGTATTTACTTGGCTAGCATGCTACACCTTCGATCGCATCGTCACTTCCCATTCCAGGTGAGAGCGTGGTCAAATGCTGGACAAGTTTGAAGTAAAAAGAAAGAAAAACATGCCCAAAGCCACGGCATAAAATGGATAGTTTCGTTCACAAGCCAAATAGAAATACTTCGTGTTTGGTTTTCGTCATAAACTTGTACGATACCACATTAAAAAGCTTATCCTGTGTGGATGAGCTTATTGGGTTTGCGTGCGTTTTCGAGTGTATTGAGCATAATTGAGTAGTGGAAATCTCATACGACTTGATTCATGCGTTCTTTCTTACCGTGCACCTGCACTACACTGCACCGGAATGAGCTCCCGTCAGCGGTCTTTCCGCAGAGTTACAACACGGAGTACTTTAAAAGGAGGGTTAATAGAGGATAGGCAATGCATTGGTGACGCCTCCTCCAGTGTTACAGATGTCCATAGGCTACGGTGACCACTTCCCATCAGGTGGGCCGTATGCTTGTATGCTCCTTTAACATAAAACTTTATTTCTAGACGAGAAGTGATTCCGCCGCCATCTTGCAAATTTGTTGTTTATTCGACTTTTCCTTTACGAGGTCCCGAATACAGAAATAACAATGTAATGGGGTTCGTCCGTCTCCATTTATGTGTCGGTTTTATTTTAATTTAGAGGTTCTTTCCTTTTTGGAATTTTTGGTCGGCGGTTGCGGCGGAAAGGGAGCAATTTGAATGTGATTTGTGTCACAAAACTCACAGGTGCGAGTTGCTGTTGTTAAAAAAAGTTTAATAGTATTTCTGTACTTAATTTGGTAAAAAAAAAACGAGTGTGTTTTAGACCACACGACTGAAGTAAAACTTCTTTAGCTTAGCTCCATCTATAGGCTGGTATAACTAACAAGTCACAGTCCAAGTCATCAAGTCAAGTCATAGTCTAGTCTATTCGTCTAGTATACGTATTCATAGGTAAATGAATGAGCGCGCGATAGTGAAAAGCAAATGAAAGAGCGGGATAGGAATGTTAACAGTATAGTTTCAGTTATTCGTTGCATCTAAAACCACACATTGGAGTGTTGGCGGGAAAACGAAAATGATCGCGTCACCTCATTGTATTATTTTCCAAAACTTGTGTTATTTTCAGTGTTAGTGCATAAAATTGGTGACATTTTATTCGTTAAGTGCTGGATTACAGGCATGTGTGGGAAAGTGGTATAATGATGGTAAAACATTTCTTTTCGTGTTGTTTCCAAAACTCCTTAGATGCTTCCGGTTAAGTTGCCACCACTTTACTAGGAGTATGACTATACTTGTAAATGTGTGGTTTTAGATGCAACGAATAACTGAAACTATACTGTTAACATTCCTATCCCGCTCTTTCATTTGCTTTTCACTATCGCGCGCTCATTCATTTACCTATGAATACGTCAGACATGCCGCGCTCTTTCTCTCGCATGTTTGTCGGTCGCACGCGAAAGAGCGCGAGAAACGCCATTGGCAGGGGAAACCGTGCATGCAACGCCGCAGTCACGCGGTCATTCGTTCGGGACAGTGTTGTTTATAAATTGAATAGAGTAAATAACCTATTTTATACTCTAAAAGTATTACAAATTAGGTGTTTTATGAAGAACTGTTGAAATAAACGTGTGGGAAAATTGATTTGTATCGGTATATAAGCACTAGTACTAGGTAAGTGGATTAATCTATTAATAATAGCTTTTATTATCTGTGCCAATAGTAACCTAAAAAGAATATTTACAGCATGAAAAGTAGAATAATTCTCTTTGCATTCGATTTCACGAACTTATTGTACATGCCTAGGTACAGTCAGCTACAGAAGATAACTAAACAAAAATTCCTTTCGTATAAACAAAGAATATACTTACATTACTTAACCAGTTCTGCATGATTTGTGCCAAAAATTTGTGCTAACTAGGATTCCCTATGTCTAGGGACCCAGGAACTACGAGGACTATGGTCCCACAACGCCTAGACACAGAACAAGTATTTGCTCTTATTCTCTGTGCACAAATACTGGTCCGGGAATCGAACCCGCCACCTCCGGGCTATCAGCCGACCTGCTCAACCACCACACCACAGAAGCAGCCAATAATGAATGAAATCTCTACTTGAGCATAAATCGACGACTGAGCATGGGTCTGAAATACGGGCCTAAAATATTTTTTATTGTGTAGGTAAGTAGGTACTTAAAGATAACATATTAACGATTGCACACAAGTTCAAGACAGTTTGTTCGTTAGAATACCACGTTTGATAACTAGTTATCTAGTAGGAAGAAAATTTCTTGTTACATTACCGGTTATCAAGTCGGAATCTTTTTTCTCATTACAATACTGTAAGCAAAGATAAATCTTTATAAATATCGTGATAATGTTGGAGTAAATATTTTTCCTGTTTCATAACCAGTAATCAATTTTGGTATTTTTCCATTATAATACCGGAAGGGAAGATAAATCTTTATAAATATCCAAGTAATGTCAAGTCAATTATCAATTTTCGTATTTTTCCTTTTATAATACTGGAAAGAAAGATAAATCTTTATAAATATTGTGATAATGCTGGAGTAAATATTTTTCCTGTTTGATAACCAGTTATCAATTTTGGTATTTTTCCATTATAATCCCGGAAGGGAAGATAAATCTTTATAAATATCGAAGTAATGCTACAGTAAATATATTTCCTGTTTGATAACCAATTATCAAATTTCGTATTTTTGCTTTTATAATACTAGAAAGAAAGATAAATCTTTATAAATATTGTAATAATGCTACAGTTACTACAGTCCTGTTTGATAACCAGTTATCAGACTTAGTGTTTTTTCTATTATGATACCGGAAGAAAAGATAAATCTTTATAGATATCCTGGTACAACAAAAGTAAATTTTTCCTGTTTGATAACCAGTTATTAAACTTTGTATTCTAATGGGAATAATCAAACTTAGTATTATAACAGTATTCTAATGGTAATAAACGTTCAAGACGTATATAACTCCTAATTTCAGCCCAATAGTACTTGTACTACTATTTATTCTGTAGCTACCAATAGTTATATAACTAGAAATTATTTTACCTTTAAGCAATGGGGGACCTAAGACTCTGGAGCAGAGAACTCATAGCAGATTTCATAGAAATGTACAAATCCTTCCCTTGCCTATGGAAGGTCAAATGTGAACATTACAAACATAAGTACTACAAATCGGCTGCATACAAAGAGCTCGTCCAATTCTGTAAAGCTAGAGGCTTCCCAGATGCTACCAGAGATTTCGTAGTGAGAAAACTGCAAAGTCTCAGAGGCTCATTTCGGAAAGAATTGAGAAAAACGAAACAGATGCAGCGCAAAGGAAAATGTTACCAGTCGAATCTATGGTATTATAATAATTTAATGTTTACAAAAGACCAAGACTCTGATGAAGTAGACGGAGGAAATCAAAGTGATGAGACCAGTCAAAGTGTTGACGGATGTGATGATGGGACGGGTGATGATGATAGATTTCCCGTTGATGTGAAGCCGACTTCGAAAATTGTTGATGTTGTAAGTTACTGTTTACTTTTATCAATAGCCCATGCCATCCCACAACTGGGACACGGTGCTTTTCTTACAGAGAGAGTGCAAGGCGTAATCTATGATGTCAGGGTTGAAAGATCCAACCCATAAACCAAACATTCGAGGATATGATTCAACTTGTTCCTTCCTATTCTTTTCTTTGATTCTGGAACATGCCGGTTCCTTTTTTGTGTTATTGAATGATGTGACGAGCTAGTCGTTCACCTGATATCAAGCGACACGGCTGCCCATGACAAAACAGTGTCACTAGGAACTCCAAAATATAAAATTTCGCGTGACACTGCACTACGCAAGTCATCCTGAGACATCAGCATCAGTCTGGTAAAAAGATTACTCAACTGTGAGATTAGATCATAGTCTCGTTTGTCCAGTAATTTCCCTAGCTACAGTGCCGTTTAAATCGGAAGACAGTAGAGCTTGCACACTACTGCTTGGCGGCAGAATAACTAACAAAATTGTGGTACCTACCTAATACGATATATTACGAATATACTACTATCTATACGTATAAAATTCAAAGTCCTGACTGACTGACTGAATTACTTATATATCAACGCACAGCCTAAACCGCTGAGTCCTAGAGACTTGAAAATTGAAGGGTGTGTTCTTTGTAAAATGTAGGTATCCACTAAGAAATGATTTTTCATAATTCCATCCCTAAGAGGATGAAATGGGTGGTTGAATTATCTATGAAAAATTTTCTTCTTCGTTTCCTATAGGCCACGCGGGCAGAAGCTAGTACTATACTATTACGAATTTTGCAGAAAAGTCTTACAACCTAGTAATTAATTTCAAAAATTACCATTTCAGCCTGACTACACCGCAGACTCACCACCATCATCATCACCAAAAAGACGCAAAAGAATCATTGACTGTCCCCAACTAGAATTCCTCGATATTGGGCAAGAGGCTTCAAAGTTCAAAGACCTTTCTGAATTTGAGATCACTGGTATGAGCATAGCTAAGAAATTGTCTAGAATGGACTCGACGCAGGCTATTTATGCTGAGTCATTAATAAATAGCGTCATTAAGAAGGGATTGCTGAAGAAGTTGAGAGAAGAAACGGATTTATGTGATAATATGTGTGGGAAAATTGTGAGTGCTGGGCATTCGTCTCAGGTTCCGTTCCATGGAAATGCGCTTCATTAGAATCTTTGTTTTTGTGTTTTTTTGACTACTCAAAATGTATTTTGAAAAAAACACAAAAACAAAAGTATCTTATAGCATGACATCAAGAGAAATGTGGTCAAACGTGGTTACGTTTGGTCCCCTTTTCAGTTCAAGAAAATTAATGCATCTTTTAAAACGTTTAGTAACGTAAATGTTTAGTAAATAAAGCAATATAAAAGTCAAAATTACCTTGTTTTCTTTTTTTTTCACATCGCGTCTTTTATCCTAAAGTGAACCAAACTCCAAACACGAATAAAATCAACATAAGTAAAAAATTAAAGCTAGATTTTTCTTTTTAACTCTTTTGCTACAATTTTAACAAAACTTTGAAATTTATACATAGGTTTGATTAAAATTTTGCTCTAAAATATATCAATGAATTTCATCAAAAAAACATACAAAAATGTGCGTTGGCCGGGAATCGAACCCGGATCAACTGCTTGGAAGGCAACTATGCTGACCATTACACCACCAACGCAGCTGATAGAGCCTTCAGAAGTACACTTGTAAGTGTAAAATCAGTCGCCACAATGCATCGCTTAGGTTGAAATAATTTAATACTTTCATTCATAATCATCATTAATGAATTTAGAGATTTCGATCCAAGCATAATATGGCTAGTCACACTAATATTATAAAGGCGAAAGTATGTATGCGTGTATGTGTGTATGTTTGTTACTCCTTCACACTCAAACGGCTGAATGAATTTGGATGAAATTCGGTACCAAGATAGCTTATACACTGGATTAACATATAGTCTACATTTTATCCCGGAAAAGTATAATGCTTCCGTGGGATGAGCAAATAATTAAAATACTTTTTATCCGCGGGTGAAACCGCGGGGCGCAACTAGTTAATAATTCTCACACATATAAGTTGGGAGACGTCCGCTGAACACAGGCCTCTCCCATTAAACGCCTCTTATATCATACGAGCTTCTGCCCGCAGCTTCGCCCGCGGCGTGGCCTATGGGAAAATAATTCAACCATCCGTTTCACCCTCTTAAGGATGGAATTTTGAAAAGAAAATTGAAATCCTTGAAAGAAGAATTTTGAAATCCTTTCTTAGCGGATGTCTACGTCATAACATCTACCTGCATGCAAAATTTCAGCCCGATCCGTTCAGTGGTTTGGGCTGTGCGTTGATAGATCACTATGTCAGTCAGTCAGTCACCTTTGAGTTATATATATATATATTTATATATAGAGAATAGAGATATACAGACGCTTATCATAAGAGATCGGGATTCGAAGCTGTATGCGTCGGTTTGGAGCCACGCTTTTCACCGATTATCACCAAAATAAGGCAATCATTTTGATACAACTTGCATTGAAAAATATCACAAGGATAACTTGTTCAGAAAAATAGCCGATTTGGATGTTTTGAGTATTTCTTTTATATTGAGTTATTGGCGTTTTGCGTACTCTACTAAATATAGAAATTAAAAATATAAATAATATATTCTATGCATATAAAATTCAAAGTCCTGACTGACTGACTGTTAACGCACAGCCTATACCGCTGGTCCTAGAGACTTGAAATTTGGAGGGTGTGTTCTTTGTATCCACTAAGAAAAGGTTTTTGAAATTCCACCCTAAGAGGGTAAAATGGGTGGTTGAAATCTTTTCCTATAGGCCACAGGGGGCGAAGCCGCGGGCAGAAGCTAGTAATAATATAAATAATATTAATAAGAATAATATAAATTATAAATATATGTTATAGCCCCCCCTCTCCTAATAGGAGATAATAATTTATATGATGATCAAAATGAATGTTCAAAATTATGCTCATTTCCTTATATGCACGCCTAATCAAATTGTTTCTCTGCACGCCTTGGTTAACTGGTAGAAAATGCTGCTAGCATTAAGTCCTCCTTTGTACTTTTTATGTGCATAAAATATTAAATAAATAAATAGGAGAGGGGGTATATTCAGCAGAGGGCGCATAACCTCATTAAAATAGGTAATTACGCAGTTTGTTTATTCAAATGTTCTTTTCTGTATGAGGCATTGATAATTCAAGTAGAAAAGTGATTCCAAAGGCTTTATCAGCTGCGTTGGTGGTGTAATGGTCAGCATAGTTGCCTTCCAAGCAGTTGATCCGGGTTCGATTCCCGGCCAACGCACATTTTGCCCTCTTTTAGAAATTTGGTGATCACGGTTAAAAGTGATGTCGAAATATAGCTCAAAATTCTTGACAGAGTCTACAGTTATTACAGTTTTAAAAATACTTTTTGAAGTAAGATTTCTTTACGCACGCTTGATTTGGGGAGTAAGCTGGTGAATGCGTAACGAGGCGAACGGAAGTTGAAGTTGGTTCACGTAGATCTCCATTGACAACACAACAAAGTTAAAATTTTGTATTATTATTTTGGTATGTCCGGTAAAATGACAATTTACAATTATCAAGATGGCGACATTAACATTAAACAAAGCAAAAACAACGTTATACCGGCCGATAGATGGAGCCAAACTAAAGAAGTTTTACTTCACTCCTGTGGTCTAAAAGCACAACCGTTTTTTTAAAGATAAAATCAGAAATTTTATAGAATTCCAAATCAGAAACAGCTATATCTTCAAAATATGATCTCTGACGTCACGAGGGAATACCTCGGTCTGCTGTTGTTGTATCCATCCCTCTCACACATATTGTTGGTAGTGTATTGCTGTCTCATGCGTCGAGTCTCGCTGCTGTAATCTATTGATTGCCAGAAAACCAGCTACACAAGGCATACAATGTCGAAAGACAGTTCGGAAGATAACCACATATTTTGGAAGCACCTTCCCCAGATATAGATGGAATTAGCGGAATTTTTTTCTTTTGGGTTACAAGCTTTGCTATATCTTCGCTTTTTACTATTATTTATGCTATTTTTGGATTTGGATGAAATTCGGTACCAAGATAGCTTATACACTAGATTAACATATAGACTACATATTATCCCGGAAAAGTGAAATTTTCCGGTGGGATGAGTAAATAATTAAAATACTTTTTATCCGCGGGTGAAACCGCGGGCGCAAACAGTAATTCATAAAAATGTTCCATTAGTTCACTCGAGATTTATTTTTATATAATTATATATATACACGGTGGAATTGAATTCGCTCTTTTCCTAAAAATGTATGCACTCAGACCATGCTATAGAATATTCTATACTCACTAAATTGGACCTTGTATGAATATTCATACAAGGTCCAATTTAAAAAAAAATGGTTTTGTTTTAATATTTAGTGCCTTCTAAAATAATTGCATGACAACCGAAACAGCGGGCACCAGCTGAGTGCTTTGTAAATGTTTCGTAGTCAATAAAACACCTGCTTTGTTCAATGTAGCAAGGCTTTTCTATAGAATTTAAATTTGATAATACTTAGATTGGAGTTTTGATTTCATAAGTACTTTTTTAATTTAGTTATATGGGAGCGTTCTATAGCAAGGACTGAATACATATATTAAAGGAAAAGAATGAATTAAATTCCACCTTGTATAGATTATACTCATAGTTTACAGCTTCACAGCTTTCAAGCCGGGGGCGATGTTGCGAGTATAACAAGGCGATGGAGGATGCTCGCTAATGGGGGAAAATGTTTTACCATTTTTACTTTAGCGAGCGAAATGTAGATGTATTTTTTACTATTGTTAACGATTCTCGTTATGTTTGCGTTATGCAAAATTGTATTATAATGAACAACACTTCGTGTGTGTGAAATCAGTCGTCACGCAACTCATCAAATAGGTTGAAATTATTATTATAACGCCCAACAATCACACACATAGATCTTGGACCCTAACTAGGATTCCCTGTGTCTAGAGACCCAGGAACTACGAGGACCCATGGGACCATTCCCACAACACCCAGACTCAGAACAAGTATTTTTCCTCTTTTTCTGTGCTCAAATACCGATCCGGCCGCGGGAATCGAACCCATCGAATAAATAAATAAAATTGAGACGTATGGAAGAAAATTCACAAACAAGAGTTTAGCTGTTAAGTGAAAGAAGAAGGTAAAGAATAAGGTTCAATTTAAGCCTTTTTATAAGGGAGATGTATATGACTTTTTTCTATAAATGGAGCTTAACTTAAGGTCACTAGCGGCCCGTCCCGGCTTCGCACGGGTGGATATTTATTTTTTAAACATTTTGGCATAAACGTACAGTAAATGAAGCCTATATTAATCAGTGATAATGTAGCATTCAAATGGTGAAAGAATTTTATAAATCGGTCCAGCACTTTTTGAGCCAATTCGTTACAAACATAGTTATACAAACCTTTCCTCTTTATAATATTAGTATAAATAACGAATACCTATCAAATTTTAATAGCTGTATGTTTTAACTTGAAGGTTCACTATTTCGAGGTAATTAATTGATACACTGAACCGAATGGACACTTTAGTTCATTATAATATTTTATTCACGTCATACTACTACTTTAATACAACGAACACTACTCTAAAGCCCGCTACAACTGATCAATCCAAAGAGTATAGTAGAGTGAGTACTAATATACCACACTGCACATCCCGACAGAAAAATACTATTGTATAATAATAAATACTATTTAAATTCTTTTCTAATTTATGACTGCACGGTCTTATTTTAGGACTCAAGTGTGGCACTTAAGTCTTTGAAGCTGACCAGGGATCTGAAGTGGTTATGGTTCATTGAGAATCTATTTAGGATTTCTCATTTGGACTTGATTAATGTCTTTAAATGACATAGGCTAAAGGTACTACTATACTGTATTATGTATACAAAGTTACAGGAAAAATCGTGCTAAGTCCGTTAAGGGCGTGGAGTACCCATCATTTCTAACGTATTTCACTCTCAACACTCTAGCCTAAACTTAACCCTTTTTGAGATATTCGACTTTTAATTTTTTATTGAAAATTGCTGATTTTTAAGCTACAAAATTTAATTATGTTTATTTTGTTTGGGGGCGAGTTGGCTGAACTGCAGTCCCTTCTCGCCCCCGGTACGGCGAACGAGGGCTCACGGGGGGTTTTATTACACGGAGGTTATGGCAGGGAAGTGCGAGGGCATTTCCCCCCCCCCCCCCCCTCCCTGGTACTCCACGCCCTTAACGGATCTAGCACGATTTTTCCTGTAGCCCTGTATACTGTACTAGGTGGTAGGACTTTTCTGCAAAGTTCGTCTAGGTAGGTACCACCGCTTTGCCAGTTATTCTACCGCCAAGCATGCTGCTGCGTTCCGGCTTGTAGGGCACTGTAGCTAGTGAAATTACTGGGCAAATGAGACTTTATGATCTGTCTGACAGTCTAGTAATCTTATACTAGATTGTGCTGATGTCTCAGGATGACGTCAGGATGCGCAGTACGGGAACACGCGAAACTTTGTCATTTAGAGTTCCGATTGAACCTGCCACTGATATGGGCAGCCATGTCGCTTAACATGAGGCAAACGGTTAGCTCGTCACGGCATTCCTTAATATAAAAAGTATGTACGAGATTTCTATTATAATTATTTTCTATCATCAGATGGGAGGAATCTTTTTGCAGACACCCAACACACATTTCACACAAAGCACACGATAAAACTGAGATGTTTGCCTTCCTTCGTTTGTATGATTTTTAATTAAATAAATAAAAATTGTTTATTGCCAAAAAAGTAAAAAAAAACTGGGTACACACAAATAATATTACAGCTAACACAATTATGCACAGCACTGTGCTGCGTAGAAAATGTTTTTCTCGCATGTTTATTGCTATGAAAATAAAGCCAGGCGCCTAGCTACACGCTAACGAAGAATGCCTCTGCTGTTTATGATACTAGATAATGATAAAATATTAAAAATTCTAGCACTAAAATTTAGCAAATCGTAACGTATTCCCTAACTCGAGTTCATTAGAAATTTCAATCTAACGTTACAGTTTTAAACTAAAAAAACTAAACGTTTCAGTTTTGCAGAATACTCAGAGTTGTCGTCCTTTTAATACGGGCTTAATGAAACGTATGAAAGAACCACGAGTTACCTACTATATGCGCCCCGCGGTTAAAAAGTATTTTAATTATTTGCTCATCCCACGGGAAAATTTCACTTTTACGGCATAAAATGTAGCCTATAAGTTAATCTAGTGTATAAGCTATCTTGGTATCGAACTTCATCCAAACCCATTCAGACGTTTGAGCGTGAAGGAGTAACAAACATACACACAAACACACATACAAACTTTCGCCTTTATAATATTAGTGTGATGATGCTATATGCTATGACTTCCTGATTCAGATGAAAGTTAGCGGCAATTTTTCTCTATGTATACTAGACCAGAATGTCTAACTGGCACTATCAAGCACGAGTAAGCCGGCTAGCATACTTTCGCTCATATGAAGCTGAGCATTCCAAGCGACTGCACGTGTTGAAAAATTATGATTTGAAAATGCTAAATTCAAGTTCATATTTTTGAACAAAATATACCTAATTTAAATATTAATGTTTTAATTTATAATGACACTAAAGCACGGCATTGGCAGCTATATTGGCAGAGTGAACAACACTATCTACAAGCACTGAAGCGCTGCGTGTTTGGTTAGACGATATGATCGCTTAAAGCACTGTAATAATAATAATAATAATAATAACGCCCAAAGATCACATACATAGATCCCGGACCCTAACTAGGATTCCGTGTGTCTAGCGACCGAGAAACTATGATGACCATGGTCTCACAACACCCAGACTCAGAAAAAGTATTTGCGCTTTTTTGTGCACAAACACTTGTCCTGCCGCGGGAATCGAACCCGCCGCCTCCGGGTTATGAGCCGACCTGCTCAACCACCACAGCACAAAGGCTGTCAATAGCTGTGTAATAGATTTTAGTTTAGCATACCAAAAATGGAAACTGTTTTATTTATTTTTATTTTATTTTATTGTAATAGGTTCGGTAACAGACAATAGGCCATTACATACATTATTATAAAATCAACATTGATACAGCTAGGTGGTAGGACTTTATTGCAAAGTTCGTCTAGGTAGGTACCACCGCTTTGCCAGTTATTCTGCCGCCAAGCAGTAGTGCGCAAGCACTGCTGTGTTCCGGTTTGAAGGGCACTGTAGCTAGTGAAATTACTGGGCAAATGAGACTTTATGATCTGATCTCACAGTTTAGTAATCTTATTACTAGATTGTGCTGATGTCTCTGGATGACGTGCGCAGTGCAGTGTCTCGCGAACCTCTATACTTTAGAATTCCGAGTGACACTGCAGCTGATATGGGCAGCCGTGTCGTTTAACATCAGGCGAACGGCTAGCTCGTCACGTCATTCCTTAATATAAAAAAAAAACAAATACAAAAAAAAATCCAATTATAACCGTACACAACTTAAACTAAGAAATCTTTGACACTATATAAATAAACTATTTTTTAATAAACTATTATTCTAAATACAAGTAAATTTACACAATATTAGTTACGTAATTTATTATATGTTATTCAAATACCTCCTCTTACGTAGTACCTCTTTGATCCTAACCTATACTTACCTCCCATTGAACCATTCACAAATCCCATAAAAGCGGTCCCAACTCTATTAAACCATTGACCTGCGTTACCTTCGACCATCCTGTCAATTCATAGGGTCCCATTAGGGTCTTGTGACATTGTTGACTACTACTCTGTGACGACCCAGTCAACAACGCGTTGTCATAATTTAACTAATAATTGAAGGGATGAGATCAAAAAAGGGCTTAACTGATTTTTTCCACAAAATGACTGATGGGTATCGTTGGATTCAGCGTGAAATTATCTACAATTATACATTCTCAAAATACCGAAATGAGGCTTAAATCTCGGGATTATCAGTTCGCTTAGCATAAAAACATTGTTATATTACATCCTTACAGTAATTGTACGAATTAGTACTAAATTTTGTATTTTAAAATAGAATAAATCCATTTTCAAGCAACTGAATCCTACATAAACCTTTTATATTACCTAACACGCACTCTACATTAAAATGAAGCCGTTGAAGTTTAAAGTCAATTTTCTCGAAACTATCAATTTGACAGTTAAACCCTTTTTATTCTCACCCCTTGAATTGTGTGCCTCGTAATATAGCAGCCTCGTTTTTTTGCATTGTATACTATTCACTTCAGTAATTTATGTTCAGACTTCGTCAGCGCGGGGGTGTATGTTTCGGATTTAATTTGTACCTTACCTGTGGAAATTATTGTATATAGTCTATGATTAGTTTTTAGTTTTTTTTTAAATCTGTGTTATAAAAAAGCAATCTCTCTCTTCTCTCGTCTCTTGTGTGAAAAATAAAACCAGCGCCATGGTTAATTCAAAAATATTAATATAGTTTTATTACAAACTTTACAATTCCATAACACCAACGACGCAAAGCTAATGTACCTATCGGTCATCCATAGGATGCGTTGGGCAAATGTACACTGGAACTACACGATTTGATCCATGCCCAAGTTGTAATATGTCTACCATGCCATTGCATCATTGGACGATTATGCAATTAGGGATCTTGACTGCAACTAATGGAAACACTAATTTGTATAGATTTTACAGTTTCAATACATAGTTTATTTACTATGATTTTTTTATATTAGGAATTTCATTTTTCCTGTTGCATTGCCATCAAAGTAGGTGTACAGACCTTGGTGTACAGACTCCCTGTATCTAGGGACCCAGGAACTACGAGGACCATGGTCCCACAACACCCAGTCACAGAACTAAGTATTAGCGCTTTTTTTTCTGTGAACAATTACTACTACTTTACTAGGTGGTAGGACTTTATTGCAAAGTTCGTCTAGGTAGGTACCACCGCTTTGCCAGTTATTCTGCCGCCAAGCGGTAGTGCGCAAGCACTGCTGTGTTCCGGTTTGAAGGGCACTGTAGCTAGTGAAATTACTGGGCAAATGAGACTTTATGATCTGATCTCACAGTTTGGTAATCTTATTACTAGATTGTGCTGATGTCTCTGGATGACGTGCGCAGTGCAGTGTCACGCGAACCTCTATACTTTAGAGTTTCGAGTGACACTGCAGCTGATATGGGCAGCCGTGTCGTTTAACATCAGGCGAACGGCTAGCTCGTCACGTCATACCTTCCTATCGCGGGAATCGAACCCGCCACCTTCAAGTTATGACCTGACTCAACCACCGCACCACAGAGGCTGTCAATAATAATATAGTATTTAAAGTGTTTAAGTAAAATAAAATGAATTATTATACTTCTGATCTGATTTCTGTCTAGATAATATCATATTTACTATTAGTTTGTGATTCTGATGATGTTCGAGTAACCTGGGGCTTTACCGGGTAAGTCTGGTGGAGATGGTAATCGTATTCTCTCTTGCTCGCACTCGTGGACTTGTTAATTGGCGCGTGCAGGATGGCAGGCGAAGCCGATTCCCAGAACAGTTACGCGGTAGGAGTGCAGTTGCGTTAAATAAAATAAAAAATTAAGATTCACAGTTTTATTTCAACACTGAAATTCGACGATTTAAGTACAATTTAATTAAAAAGTTAACTACAGTAGCTTCTCAATTATGGCATCATTTCTATAAACAATATATAAATATCTAAACTATAATATATTTACAAACTTAATGATACTGTTTCTATACAAATTCTATATATTTTCAAATACCTATATAAAATATTTCTAACTTGTGCAAAATGCAAGGCACCTTCTTAGCACCAATTGTTTCTATAACAATTTTGTATATTTTATACAATTTGTTGTATTTTATTGTAAGCACATCTATGTATAAATTTTGTCACTGGTGAAAAACCATTAATTTCTACATAGTAGTTTATTAAGATTCGATAAATATACCCGTAATTTAAAACACACCTAATAAAATTATTGACATACTTATAAATATAAATATGTAATAATAGGTAATATAACAAATGTTATATAATATTATGTCACTTAAAAACAAACTTTGTGAAACGTCATCATACAAGGACACAACAACTTGTAGAAAAATATTTTTCTACAATTTATTATAAAAGTATTTACAATAAATAACAATTACTTAACTTAGTTGTAACAAGATAGAAGTTGAAAAGATTTCAAAACAGAAATCTTTATCGATCGTTACAAGAATTCCTAAAATTCTATGTTAAATATTCATCGATTTATTTTAAGGCACTTTTCAAAATAATTAACATGTAATGTTAGAAAAAATTTAAAGAAGAATAAAAAGGCGAGTTCTTTACATTTACAATAGAGGTACAAATATTTTCTAAAGTAAAGAAGTCTTGTGATGATACAGGAACTTTACAGAAGGCACATGCGACAAAATACTACATAATACTGGTTAAATCCAGAATACTGACGTCACTACAGACGCTTAAATACTGGTGGAAGACAAACTCTCGCTCAACGAGAATCCCGGTCTTAATCCATCTGATGAGCTAATCATTTATTAGCATCCAGAGATTCAAATGCCATGCGATCGACTATCGATTTATACACAGAGACTCGACATACTTCGGATCCATTTCGTCGATCTCTCGCCCCTTTGTCTCAGGAACGAATAAGACCACAAAAAGAAGACACAGCACTGAAATTCCAGCGTACATCCAAAATAGACCATACAGCCCTATATGTTCTTGGATATCTGCAGCCGTTTTAACGTTTACAAAACCACATAGATGGCTGAAACTAGTTGCTAAGGCACTGCCTGTACTCCTGTACTCTAAAGGAAACAGCTCTCCTATTAATAGAGAAGAAATCGGACTGATACCTAAAGAAAAAGCTATGGTTAGAGTTAAAACACATGCCAAAGGGATCCAATCGTACGATCCAGTTTCTGAAAAGGTGAAATCAGTGGTATTCCTAATTGCTTCATCGTAATACGCATAGGAACCAAAACCGGCTAGTGCTATTGACATCATTACTCCACTTATCATGAGGAGAGGTAATCTCCCAACTTTATCTATCAGCATACCTGATAGACAAGAAGCTAACAACTGAGCAACGCTCACAGATATAGCACCTCCATGAGGGTTTAAAGTCCTAAAAGTTTTCTTGAACATTTTAACGGCATAAAAGTTGAAAAGATTAGCTCCTGTAAACCTCTGGAAGAACATCAAGCCACATGTAATGAGAACAGGTCTCGTCAGCCTTTTCGACATCAATATTTTCAGCTTACTCGTATGGCTGCCATTGAAATTCTTACTAGCTAAGATGTTAGTTCTGATCGTAGCCAATTCTTGTCTTATATCTGCGTCTGGACCTCTCAGCCATTGAAGAGCCTCTTCTGCTTCTTGCTCCCGTCCTCTTAACAGTAAAGATGAAGGAGTTTCTGGTATGAAGAATAGTGCCAAGAATAGTAGAACTGGTGCCAATGCTACTACTAAGGCTAATTCATTCCAACTGAGGTACGCTCCTATGGAGAATGATATGAGGATTCCGATCTGGCTTAAGATTTTCTGGACTGAACTCAGGCAGCCTCTGATTTCGGGGACAGCTATTTCCGTGACGTATACCTGTGGACAATAGAAGAAGAATTTTAACATTTTTCCTTGATATTGTAGTAAAACTCTTACATACCTACATTAAATTGTTTCTATTCGTGTTCCAGAAAAATAAACTGTTGATGGAACTACAATTTGTTCTGAATCTAAAGAAAAACAGATTAGAGATTTAGAATCTATTGTGATTCTTAAGTCTTTTTCGTAAACAGATCAATCAGATCCAGATTGGTTAAATTGGTTATCTGTAAAAAAAAAACGAGTGTGGTTGTACTCTGTAGAGCACACGACTGAAGTAAAACAAAACAAATTAATACGAAACGTAATTATTTCTTTCTTTCTTCAATAACTTATATCCCTCTCAACTTCCGTTAACCTCACCTGATCAATTTCTGTAACGCTCTCGTGACGTATTTATCAGCTTACTCCCTAAGTGGGGGTAAATAAGTTATACTTGATCATAACAACGTTTACAAAAACGTTGTTATGATCAATTATAATAGTTACGTTTAAAACAAAGCCTAAAATTATTCAGAGCTGCATAAAAATTACACTACAGCTTTAAAATTGACTAGAAAGTTTTATGGTCATGTTTCTAGAAGTTTTCTAGGTAATATTACGTAGGTACATGTCAATCATGAATCTGTATGCAGTCAGTCGAAACTATTTTATTCTACTCCGTTCAACGTTCTATATCAACGAATTGTCACAACAAAACCGTGTTAAAACGGAAATTTACAGAAGAATAACGAAATCTTCGCAGTTCGTGTTCAAAACGGATTCCATTGTGACGTAAATCGCGTTGTTTGAAATGTAACTAATTAGCTTTCAAAAGCATCGACTTCAGTGGAATGACAGGACGAAACATGTTATTTGGCTTGTGCTGTCATTTTAAACCGTGTTATCCATTAAGCATATACCTTATAGCTCCGGCACTCATACAATCATAAGAGAATATAAGAGTAAGTCGGAGTTCCGACTTTTTGGTATCGGAACCGAGGCTTCATAATGTTATGAATTGTATTGCATTGTATTGTATTGTGTTGTATTGTTTTGTATTGTAGTGTATTGTATTGTATATTATTTGTGTTAAGAACTAAGACGTGGTCTGTGCTTTAATTTATTATGTTTAATATTTATCCATATTTACTTCTATATGAACTAATTTAATTCCCCCGCATTTGTCCATTTACTCGCGGTGACTCTTTATGTTTCTGAATAAATGTGAACCCAGAGAATCTAAATAAGAGATTATTTACATAGAAAATATGGAACCTAAAAAGTATTACCCGCCATATGCATAAGAATCATGCAAATCGGCGGAGTAATCAGGCTTTTAAAGTTGGTTATAAATTTAACTTTATATATTACATTTTCTTGCATAGTTAAGCAAAAATATAGCCGTGGGAAGATTCTTTATATGTTTTGATATAAAATTCACTCAGAACAAAACATTTCTTTACATATTTAGGTAATCAGATCACGGGCATCATAAATAAATATGTAAATAGCTGACATAATACGCATTGCATTACAAATTGATTTCTATGCTAATATTATTATGGTTCACTTCGTGGAATCAGTGAGGTTTTGAACTGACTTTCAAGGTTTTAAGCAAGTGTTTCTGTAATATCAAGGAGTATAATGAAGAAACAAATATATGTCTTAATATTTGCACGCCTGCTTGCAGATTGCATACATGTATCCACTTGCCCATCTAAGATACTATACAATGCTAGTTGTGCCTCGCGGTTACACCTGCGGATATTATATCGTAACTTTTCAAAAATTATATTATTTCCAAATATACGTGTTTTGTCTTGTTAATATTTATCTGTTTTTGTAGCCGTTTATTTTTATTTCAATAATCGTTAATACAAAACTAAACTAGACCTAAAAACTAAGCTATGCCTAAGAGCTTCAAATAAATGAAAACTAAAAAATTAAAATAAATCGTTGGTTGAGGGGAAAGTTCCCAGAATGCTGGCAGCATTACCACGTTGAATGGCAATGCTTATTTTTGTGCAAAATAAAAACCAGCATTCTGGTCACCAGATGAAATAAATAAATAAAATAAATAAATGCATCTCTAAGCTATTCGTTTACTTCACGACTTAATTACAGAGCTAATTGCTCAAATGCACACACATAATATATATACCTAAAAGTTGCGGGTGGAACTACGAGAAACGGCTAGTAAAAAGCTTCTATGCCTTTGCTTTCACTAGTAATTCAAAGATTTAAGTACCTCCAATACTTTCTATGGCATTCTATTGAAGACTCGTCATATTCGTATTCATTTCTGTCAAAATATAATGAACTTTTTGATTGATTTTTTATAATAATAATATTTGTGGACATCTCACACAGTTCCTATCCCACACAGCATCTATCTCCAAACTAATTGGATTGATTGATTGGTGTTTAAATTATGTTACAATTCAAAATTAGAACTTCTTTATTAATTTTGTGAATTGGATTTCATTGGATTTGATGAGTAAAATCGTGATTAATGTTGTAAATTTTGTTTTATTTCCTTCATTTTTTTAAATATTAGACGAGCTTCTGAACGCAGCTTCGCCCGCGGCGTGGCCTATGGGAAAATTATTCAAACACCCATTTCACCCTCTTAAGGGTGGAAGTTCGAAAAATCCTTTCTTAGCGGATGCCTACGTCATAACATCTACCTGCATGCTAAATTTCAGCTCGACCCGTTCAGTGATTTGGGCTGTGCGTTGATAGATCACTATGTCAGTCAGTCAGTCAGTCACTTTTGAGTTATATATATATTTAGATAGGATTGCGTTTGAGCACATTTGTATGTGGTCAGCAATATAGCACGCTATATCATATATATATCGTACATATTATATAAAAAACCTTTTCACTCTCTTGAAAAAGTCCTGAATATAGTTATTCGGAAATACAAACGCTGGTGAAGAGTTCCATTCTTGAGCCGTTCGTATTATACACGGTGGAATTTAATTCGTTGTTTTCCTTAAATGTATGAACTCAGTCCATGCTTTAGAACACTAGGTACCAAAAGTACTTATGAAATAAAAGTTATAAATATTAGGTATTATCAAATTACTGCGAATCCAAATTCTAAAGAAAAGCCTTGCAAAATTGATCGAAGCAGGTGTTTTATTACCTACAAAATATTGAAATTAAAGCAGAAGTTGGTATTGTTATTAAAACAGAAGTTGGTGGTAATCAAAATAAAAGTTGGTATTTTAATTAAAACAGGGGTTATTATCGTAATTAAAACAGAATTTTATTAAAATAGAATTTGGTATTTTAATTAAAAAACAAGTTGGTTTTATAATTAAAACAGAAATTGGTATTTTAACTGAAACAGAAGTTGGTACTTTAATTAAAACAGAAGTTGGTATTGTAATTAAAACAGAAGTTGGTATTGTAATTAAAACAGAATTTGGTATTGTAATTAAAACAGAAGTTGGTATTGAAATTAAAACGAAAGTTGGTATTATAATTAAAACAGAAATTGGTATTTTTACTAAAACAGAAGTTGGTATTTTAATTAAAACAGAAGTTGATATTGTAATTAAAACAGAAGCTAGTTTTGTAATTTACCTGTGTAGTCATCATTATACAGCATATAAGCATGCCCCCGCAGAAAGAAGCTGCAGCAATCATGTGAACTCCAGTGGATAGCGCAGTGATCAGCCACGCCAGCGTGTACGGCAGAGCTGTGGCGATCAGGACTGTCCGCCTGCCCAGCCGCATGGCCATCCCGCCCAGGATTCCGCCCACAAATGCACCTGTTGACAAATGATATTGTTATTTTTATATAGCCTCCGGAGCTGCAGATTGTGGGTTTGATTCACAAACGGTAAGCAACGCAACGGTTTTAAAGGTAGGCAACGCATTGGCAGCGCCTTCGGTATTGCAGGTGTCTATAGGCGACGGTAACTGCTTACCATCAGGCGGGCTGCCTGCTTGTTTGTCTATGTTATTTAAAAAAATTGTAATGAGCATTGACATGAAAAATTGTAATGAGCATCCTGGGTCCGTGCTTTTTTTTAACATTACTTTAAATAAATATATATACAAATGTTTGTGGACACTTCACACAATATATTAATTCTAAATTTTTTTACCAAATCGATACATGAGGAGGGTCTTTTATACATATATATCTCATATATGTATAAAAAAAAAAACAAATTTTGGATACTTTACATAATGATTTAAATTTGTCAATTCAGTTTTTTTTTATTAATAGCCTCCACCTATTAGAGATTGAAAACGTAAAAAAATTGTTATTCAGTTTTATGTTGTGCATAGACGGTTTAACCACAAAACATTTAAACAATCCTGGCCAATTTGACTGGCCCGATAGCTCAGTTGGTAGTGACCCTGCCTTCTGGACTGCGGGTTGTGGGTTCGATTCCCATCCAGGACAAACATTTGTGTGATGAACATCGATGTTTGTTCTGTGTCTGTGTGTTATATTGTATTCTATGTATGTATTTACAAACAAAAAGTATCTAAGTATTGTATCAGTTATCTGGTTCCCATAGTACAAGCTTTGCTTAGTTTGGGGCTAGATGGCGTTGTGTGAGATGTCCACACATATTATATTATATTATTATTACGTATTAATCCTTACACTAGTGTTAAACTGCTGTTTTGTATTATTAAACACACTTTTTTGTTTGACGTCTGTCTAAGCCTTATGTATTTGTGGTAAAATGGCTTGGATGTACAGCTCACACAGCCATTAGTAATAAAAGAATAATTTTCACGAAATAATACGAGTGAAAGTACTGAAAGGTAAAAGGTTTAGCTCGTGAACGGGCGCTGCTTGGGCTTTGGCTTTTAGGAATAAAAAAAATTTATATATGTCCCTCCCGTAATGATTTTGTTAAAAAAAATGCAAGCAATGATAATAATAAAGATACAAATATGTAAGTAGTATATTAAAAAGAGCACGGACACATGAGTCTGTGGTAAAGCAAAATTTAAAAAAAAAGGTTGAGAAAGCAGTAGTGTTAGGTAATTTCACTGAAATCACTAAAAAGCCAATAGATAAACTATTTCGTGTAGACTCTCTTTTACTAGGTGGTAGGACTTTTCTGCAAAGTTCGTCTAGGTAGGTACCACCGCTTATTTATTCTTATTTCTGCCATTCGTTATTCTGCCGCCAAGCAGTAGTATGCAAGCACTGCTGTGTTCCGGTTTGAAGGGCACTGTAGCTAGTGAAATTACTGGGCAAATGAGATTTTATGATCTGATCTCACAGTTTAGTAATCTTATTACTAGATTGTGCTGATGTCTCTGGATGACGTGCGCAGTGCAGTGTCACGCGAACCTCTATACTTTAGAGTTCCGAGTGACACTGCAGCTGATATGGGCAGCCGTGTCGTTTAACATCAGGCGAACGGCTAGCTCGTCACGTCATTCCTTAACATAAAAAAAAAACTCACTGAAATTTAAATTAAGAAAAGTGACAAAAGATATCATAAAGATAAAACGGGTTAAGGTTATGTTTTGGTAATTTTTGTGCGCGTATAGACACGTTCTTTCATGTCATCTTTATATTATAAATTCAAGTCGCGAGTTTAAAAAGTGTTATAAAAAAGATAGTGCGACTATTCTGAATGATCGCTCATCCGACAGATTTCTTCTACATCTTGTTGTGATCACAGACCTGGTATGGGAGAGATCTCCGCTATCTGCAAAGAGATTTATAACGCGGCTTGGAATAGATTCGAATGCCGGGTGATGGTGTTAGGAGAGTGGTCCAGTATTTGCTATAGATATTTTAACATTTAACACTCTAACATTGGTAGGTGTTGTTTCTCATCTAACGACCCTTTCTTTGAAAAACAATTCAGTGAAATGACACGAAACTATAAAGATAATTCTGTTAGATAAAATAAAACTAGAGTGTGCCTACACTGTCAGCAAAAAGTCAATTCAGCTGATTCATCAATAGAATGATCAAATAGTAAAACATCTACAGCCTTATTAATAAACACGAACTAGCTTTAGACTAGTTACACCATCTTTTGTCTCTTTCGATCCAGCTAAATATTCCAGTAGCAAAAAAGGACAAAAGCTGAAGTAACTAATCCGAGACTAATACCCGTTTATTAATAAGGCTGCTAGAATTTATAAAAGTTAGTGGGATGGCAAACGCAGGATGAGTTTTGTTGTTGCTTATGCTTACAAAGCTCTATCATAGAACCTCTTATAAGTACTCGTGTCGTAATCCTTTATTATAACCTCAATTAACTGTTTTAGTATTGTTTGCAAATATCAGTTCGGTTTGCGTTTGACTTAGTTATGATTAGTTGGTTAGAGGTTTGATTTATGATTGCGTAAATAAATCTTCTAAACTAGCTACTTCCCCTAAAAAGGGGAATGCCAAAAGAGTCTTTACGAGAAAATACTCTTTACTTGGCTAGCATGCTACACCTTCGATCGCATCGTCACTTCCCATCAGGTGAGAGCGTGGTCAAATGATAGACAAGTTTGAAGTAAAAAAACAAAAAAAAACGCATGAAGTAGCAAAGTAATGCGTAATGTTAATATATCCTTTTTTTTTTCATCTACCGTAAAATTTATTATTTAAATAGAACTGTATATTTATAAATTTTGTTAAGTGTTATTAGTTTTAAGAAGCGCCTTCAGCCTACAGAACAATTTATATTCTTAGAATAAATTTGTAACTTAAACACTAACGCTAAGTCCTACAAAATGAAATGTTATTTTATGTCAATAAAGGAATTCCAAAATCAAATCAATCAATAGTGATATAAACTTTCGAAATGCTTGACATCCATTGACTGAAGGCTAACTGTCACCAAAAACTCAAGCTAATGCTTGAGTTTTCGGTGACAGAAGACTTCCAAGACCACCAATCTACGACTTTATTATAAAGTCTTGATTGGTGGATCCAGATATTCTTCTTAGTTGCTCGCCTGGTTATATATCCTCACGTTAAAATCCTATTGCTTCACACTTATCAAAGTGTTCCGGCAACCTCACTCGTGAATTGAGATCTTGATCCAGGAACACCCACAGAATACGGAATAGTTATCACTTTTGACCTTTAAGAATCCATATTTTATCTATCGCTCTCATCACGCACTGGTTTCACACCTTTTAAATAAGCTCCATTTCCGCCTACCTAAATTCATTAGGCAATTTAAGTTTGTAATACGTTTTAATTACAATCTTTAATTAGTTGTATTCTGTCGTCGGCTTTACAGAGATTGAGGTTTTGAAATGTAGATTGAAGACTCGTTAATGGTTGGAGTGTATTTTTACTTTTTATGTCTTTAGAGGTGATTTTTACTTATGGTGTTACGTGGGAGTATTTTTTGAGTTAGTATTGAAAAGATATCATTAACCAAACTTAAACTTAGAGTAGGCTGCTGGAGCAAACTGTGTTGATGTCTCAGGATGATGTGCGCATTGCAGCAGTCATGCGAAACTTTACATGTTGGAGTTCCGAGTGACACTGTTCTGTTATGGGCGGCCGTGTCACTTAACATCAGGTGAACGACTAGCTCGTCAATCATTCAATAATATCAAAAAAGGCGTTGCGCGTAAACAGGGTTACGCTATGTAGTGGGAGATGCGACCTTGGTTATTACAATAAATTATTAATTTTTAACTTTGATCGGAGCCCGTGGCAATCCTAATTAAGAAGAATATGAACTAATTTTGAATGAACGCTGAGTGGTCTTTGGAACAGTAGAACTAGTGCGGGTAGAATTCATATAAATCCAATACAAGTTACAACTGAATCAGGCAACAGAAACGACGAGCAATCGTCTGCTAATGATATCCGCTATTTATCTTATACCGAAATAAACCGACTGACAGACGCACTGCGATATATTTACACTCAGTAGAACTGCGAGTCTGTCTGATAAATGCTTGTAAGCTATTTGTTGCTTCACATTAGGTTGGAAAAGATTCTTCGTGTTATGTCTTTTTTTATATTTTGGCTCCACACTTTTGTGTATTTAGCCAGTGTCAAGTAATTGATAATTTTTCAAGTTAATGATATTTACACAAATATGTGTCAAGTCATAGTCGAAGTCATCAAGTCAAGTCATAATCTAATCAAAGTCATACTCCTAGTAAAGTGGTGGCATCTTTACTTGAAGCTTCTTTTGAGTTTTGGAAACAACTGGAAAAGATCACTTCATTCAATCAAGTTTCACCATCATTATACCACTTTCCCACACTCATGCTTAGAATCCAGCACTTAACGAATAAAATGACCTACCCATTACTACTTACTCGCAGCAAATCATGTTTAGACGATAAGGTTTTTCTTGAATACTCTGTGTATATAAACTCATGTAAGTACTTAACTTGTTTTGGAAATAAACATATTATTATGATATAATAGCAGGTGGGTTCGATTCCCGCGGCAGGAAAAGTATTTGTGCACAGAATAAAGCGCAACTTGTTCTGAGTCTGAGTGTTGCACCATGGTCCCCTTAGTTTCTAGACACAGGGAATCCTGGTTAGGCTCCAGGATCTATGTATGTGATCGTTGGGCGTTATTATTATATTAATATTAATATTTAAACTTTATAATTTTAAAGTATATCGATGACTTCAATCCTTATTCAGATCTCATTTCTTATCTCGCTAGGAAACCCCCAGCATAGTTCTCTCAACTACGAGTAGATTGATAATATGACATTTTCCAAACCTGGCTAGCTACCGTCCTCGTATTAAGGGATATATTATATATATATTTTTTTTATTACGCTTTTCTATCGATTTTACGATTTTGTATTTTTTAAATTGGTATAAGTATAACAATACACAAAAATGGTTACTTATATAATTGAACTTAGGAGAAAGAAAAATACTAAACTATACATAAGAACTTAAAATAAATAATAATTGAAGAAAATGTAATATTGTAGGTAAAAAGGAGGTCATAAATAAAGCACAGAATTTAGATCACCTTCTGCAGGAAGCGTTCCCAAAAAGCTGGCAACATTTCTTTGTTGAATAGATAGGCTAATTCGTTGGCCGAGGTATGTGCCAGCCTTTTGGTCGCGTGTCAGCTCAACTAGGCGTCTGGAAAGCAGAACGCAGCTTCACGAGGAGCCACACCTGCGGGCCCCAGGGGCCCATTGCGTGGGGCCACCTATGTTAAAGTAACTTTTGTTTACAAAATGATCGGCGCCACATCGATGTCAGAAATCCAAATTAACCAGCTCTCAATCTTATCGCCGACTTACAGTCAGGATTAATGAAATAAAATAAAACAGCCTTGCAGAATGCCGTCGATCTTTCTTGCTTGCTTTACAGAGTTATTTCAGGACCTGTTGGGATGAAATCGATTCTTTTGTTGTCTGACTCGATATTTTTATCGATATAATGTCAAACAAATTATGCTTGGCTGAGATTTAAGTATGTGTGGCAATGACAATAGTTATTTTAACAATCAAAGAGAATGTTTAAAAAAAACCTGTAATTTTTACACTTACTTTAACTTTACATTTATTTAACTATTTCTGATGATAAACCGAGTTAGTGAAAAAGTAGTTTAATAATTAATTAAGGTAATAACAAATACTTATTACTTATTTATTGCTTCAGCAATAATGGTAATCTTTGAGTTGAGTTCAAAACACTTTTTACATATTTTCAATAAAACTTTATAGAACACCTCAAAAAATTACATAAAGAAAAAATATTTAATTACGGAAACTACTACTTTAGTCTTATCGCTTAGAGCGATCTCCTCCAGATAATCTGCATTGGAGGAAATCTGCGGCTTAGAGTTTTGGGCTTCGGTGTACAGACGAATCATCGTTTCATCGACAATGTTATCGACCTTTTCACTTCCTTACTGAAACCATTAATTTTCAGTTAACACAAAGTATGGCGGTAGTATATTCCGATCTGCCCTGAATGTTTCTGTTATTCTTATGGCTTATGTTTGCATGCCTGTGCGGATAACATTTGTTTGTTTTGTTGAATTATTTAATAACGCTTTAAGTGATATAACGCCTCATTCCCCATTCGGCAAATGTTTCCTCCAACAATCTAAAAATAACGTTGCAAAATAATATCGTCGGGGAGTTTTGGCGGGAAAGCGAAAAAGATCGCCTCACCGCATTGTATTATTTTCCAAAACTTGTGTTATTTTTAGTGTTAGTGCATAAAATTGGTGGCATTCTATTCGTTAAGTGCTGGATTACAGGCGTGAGTGTGGGAAAATGGTATAATGATGGTGAAACGTTTCTTTTCGTGTTGGTTCCAAAACTCCACAAAAGCTTCAAGTAAAGTTGCCACCACCTTACTAGGAGTATGACTTTGACTAAACTTTGACTTGACTATGACTTGACTTGATGACTTCGACTGTGAATTGACACATATTTGCGTGAAATATCATTAACTTGATAAATTATCAATTACTTGACACTGGCTAAATACACAAAAGTGTGAAGCCAAAACATTAAAAAAATAAATATATATATATATCGTCGGGTTTGAACCACCATTAAAAATGACCGCCTGTAAAAATGACAATTTCTTCATAGTTAGCGTTTTGGTCGTAACTGAAAGTTAACTAAACTGAATAAAAATATATGCAAAGTTTGTATGGAAGAGATCCCTTTAAGCGATAGGACCGCCCCTTGTACTAGTATTAGTTGATGAAGTAAATTTTACTTTTTGTAATATTCTCAAAATAGTGTTGATCTATCTATCTATATCTTCTAAATATATATAACTCAAAGATGACTGACTGACATAGTGATCTATCAACGCACAGCCCAAACCACTGGACGGATCGGGCTGAAATTTGGCATGCAGGTAGATGTTATGACGTAGGCATCCGCTAAAAAAGGATTTTTCGAAATTCCACCCTTAAGAGGGTGAAATGGGTGTTTGAATTATTTTCCCATAGGCCACGCCGCGGGCGAAGCTGCGGGCAGAAGCTCGTTGATATATAAATTAATAATTTCTTGAAATGAGTAGTTCCAAAAAGCCCCTTTTCTTCAAATGACTTTTCTGGAAAAGCCAAATCCTGGATTTGACCACTTCCATCTTGACAATGGTAATTTGTAATTTTACCGGACATACCAACGTAATAATACAAATTTGAAGTAATGAAAAATTTTGTTTTGTTGACAATGGAGATATCGACAATCGTAACGTAACGTAACGTAAATCGACAACTTTTAACTTCAGTTCGCCTCATCACGCATTCACCAGCTTGCTCCCCACGTCAAGCATATAGAAGTTTTACTTCAAAAAATTAGCACCGAAAGCATTTTATTATCATAAATTATTCAACGCCCTAAAGCAACACATCTCTATCAATAAAAACGCGTTCAGGAACGCCAAAGCATGTAATTTACAATAATTTACAATCGATAATTGAATCTGAACACGTATTGTAAAAAATATGCATCAAAAATTACCCCTAGATTGCTTGAAGCGATACTCTGACGTTATTAAAAGCAACATTACATTATAAAGCTAATTATTCAATAACTAGTTTCTGCCCGCGGCTTCACCCGCGTGGCCTATAGTGTTAACAATATAGGATTATTTACATATTACGCACTTTAAATTTAAAAGAGTTGCTATAGGTAGATAGATCAACACTTTATCGTATACCGTAAAAAAGAAATCAATTCACAAACAGAAAAACTTACGTAATAAACTAGTACTAGTACAACAGGCGGTCTTATCGCTTAGAGCGATCTCTTCCAGACAACCTTTGAATCGGAGGAATCTGTAGCTTAGAATTTTGGGCTTTGGTGTACAGGTAAAAACAAAATGAACTAAAACTATTTCAATAAGTTGTCCTACAATATTAACTAAAATATATATACAAATAATATCTAAACATACAAACAAATATACATACTATATAATATAAATATATATTATTAAATATATACATATATATTATACACATATATATATAGGAGGTTGTTTATTAATTGTGCTGCAAATTTCTATGAAGTTCTAATAATAGGAAACGAAGGAGAACATTTTTCATAGATAATTCAACCACTCATTTCACCCTCTTAGGGACAGAATTTCGAAAAACCATTTTTAAGTGGATACCTACACTCGAAAGCGGTTTAGGGTCTGAGTTGATATATGTCAGTCAGTCAGTCAGTCAGGACTTTGAATTTTATATGTATAGGTAACTATTTATTTCAGAATTTCTTCTAATTGCCTGCGGCTTATTATTTCCTGCATCATTGCAGCTCACAGAGCAGGAAAAATCACGGTCGCGCCTTAATAGAGGCGAAAGTAACAAAAATATTCGTGCCGAGCAATAGGCACCAGACGCAGACATTAAGATTAATTTTCTGACACCAGCGCAGGTAAGCCATAATTTTGTAGCCATGATTGTAATTTTATTTTCTGTTTTGGCGGGAAAGAGAAAAAGATCGCGTCAGTGCATTGTATAATTTTCCACAACTTGTGTTATTTTCAGTGTTAGTGCATAAAATTGGTGGCATTCTATTCGTTAAGTGCTGGATTACAGGCATGAGTGTGGGAAAGTGGTATAGTGATGGTGAAACGTTTCTTTTCGTGTTGTTTCCAAAACTCCATAGAAGCTTCAGGTAAAGTTGCCACCACTATACTAGGAGTATGACTTTGACTAGACTATGACTTGACTTGGTGACTTCGACTGTGAGTTGACACGTATTTGCGTGAAATATTATTAACTTGATAAATTATTAATTACTTGACATTGGCTAAATACACAATAGTGTGGAGCCAAAACATAAAAAAAGTATTTTATTTTATTTTTATGTTTTGGCTCCACACTTTTGTGTATTTAGCCAGTGTCAAGTAATTGATAATTTATCAAGTTAATGATATTTCACGCAAATATGTGTCGTCATAGTCGAAGTCATCAAGTAAAGTCATAGTCAAGTCATAGTCTAGTCAAAGTCATACTCCTAGTAAAGTGATGGCAACTTTACTTGAAGCTTCAATGGAGTTTTGGACACAACACGAAAAGAAACGTTTCACCATCATTATACCATTTTCCAACACTCACGCCTGTAATCCAGCACTTAACGAATAGAATGCCACCAATTTTATGCACTAACACTGAAAATAACACAAGTTTTAGAAAATAATACAATGAGGTGACACAATCTTTTTCGCGTTCCCGCCAAAAAAAAAAAAGTATTTGTTTGCATAAACAGTACTATTTAGTCAGCTGATAGAATAAAGACACTTTTCCGGTAAGTTTTAAAGTATATAATATTTACCAGAAGTATATTTCCAACTATAATTTTAACCATAATAGGTTCGCCACCGGCTTAGGTTTGAGATACTCGCAAAAGCAATAACTCAAATTTTCCATGTTTATAATAATACTTTAATACTCTTATTCGTGACGTTTATGGCTTCAAAGATATTACAAATTGCAGCGAGAAATTGAATTGAATCACTGTTATTACGAAAAACATGCACGGTACGTAAAATCTTACAAAAATAAGTGTTTATCTGTCTAATTGTATCATTTTCATGAATAAACTAGTTGCGCCCCGCGGTTTCACCCGCGGATAAAAAGTATTTTGATTATTTGCTCTTCCCACGGGAAAATGTCACTTTTCCAGGATAAAATGTAGCCTATATGTCAATCTAGTGTATAAGCTATCTTGGTACCGAATTTCATCTAAATCCATTCAGCCGTTTGAGCGTGAAGGAGTAAACACACACACGTACACACAAACACACATACAAACTTTCGCCTTTATAATATTAGTGTGATAGTGTGATAGCAATATTAAAACAGTAAATAAATATCTGTGGACAAAATAAATATGGGAATCAGATGACTGATACAATACTAGATACATTTTTTGTTTGTAAATATATACATAGAATACAATATAACACCCAGCACAGAACAAACATCGATGTTCATCACACAAATGTCGTCAGGAGAAGGTTCTTATGAAAGAAAAAATTAAGAAGGTTTTTCATTACCACCACGAAACCGTGGGACGCAGCTAGTAATAAATAAATAGCATCAATAATTATTATAATTCCAACCAAAAACATACCTCGACAACTTTTAGGTATCAATAAATATTTTGCTTGTAACAATTAGAAACAATTAGTGTACAACAGCGCTTGCAACGAATCTATCGAATAATAATAATAATAATATGTGTTGACATCACACACAACGCCATCTAGCCCCAAACTAAGCAAAGCTTGTGCTATGGGAACCAGATAACTGATACAATACTTAGATACTTTTTGTTTGTAAATACATACATAGAATACAATATAACACCCAGACACAGAACAAACACCTATGTTCATCACACAAATGTTTGTCCTGGGTGGGAATCGAACCCACAACCCACAGTTCAGAAGGCAGGGTTACTACCAACTGAGCTACCGGGCCAGTCAAATGTCGAATGGACATAAATTACAAAGATACGACATAGACCTTGGTCTAGATAGGTCTTGCCTTATGACACAGTGCCACGCATTTTACATGATACATTTTTATGTTAGTGAATGATGTGACGAGCTAGTCATTCACCTGATGTTAAGCGACAGGGCCACCCATAACAGAACAGTGTCAGTCGGAACTCCAAAATATTATGTTTCGCGCGACACTGCACTGCGCACATCATCCTGAGACATCAGCACAGTCTGGTAATAAGATTACTCGACTGTGAGATCAGATCATAAAGTCTCAATTGCCCAGTAATTTCACTAGCTACAATGCCATTCAAACCGGAACATAGTTGTACTACCACTGCTTGTTGGCAGAATAACTGGCAAAGCGTAGGTAGCGTGAGGTATTTTCTCTTTCATTAATGATTTATAAATATGTAGAAACTTTATTGGTTTAAGTGTAGTAAAATTAGTTTATTAAGTTGAATATTGTACTGTTTGTTTCTCCTAAAAATTAATAAAATAAAAAAAATAAATAAAGCGGTGGTACCTACCTAGACGAACTTTGTAGAAAAGTCCTACCATCTATTAAAATAATAATGCCATAAAATGGCTAAGTAAGCGTACCACCGCTTATAGCGAAGTTCAATTAGCCGTCTTAGGTCCGTATTACAGAACGATGCTCAGTCATCAACCGGTACTCAAGCAGAAATTTCATTCACTAATTGATCACTTTATGAATGAAACCTCTGCTTGAGCACAGATCGATGACTAAGCATCGTTCTGTGATACGGACCTTAAAGCTCAGCAATATTCGCTGCGTGCACTAATTGGATCAGTAGCGAGGCTAAATCGGTACCAATGATATCCTTTTTAAACGAGGGCATAAAGTTTCCCTTTTTGCCCCTTTCTCGGTTTGGCTTTTAATCAAAATTGAAAATTAAAGTATTTATCCGGATTAAAATAAAGCGATGGAACTCGCTTAAAGCGCTTAACGGTTAACCATCGCGAAAGCCGGAAGATGTCCTCTCCTGAACATAGGCCTCCCCTTTAAAATGCCACTTTAGACGCTTATCATGGGGGGGTTGGTCATTTTAATAAAATCTCTTTATACTATACCATATAATAAAAAAATAATAAAATTTGGAAAATTGTTTTTTTTTTTTTTTCGTTTTAGTAATACTGACTGGCGTGTGATTGGACGAGAGCATGAAATGGTTCAGAAAAAAAAAAACACGGTGAAAACACCATCAGTCTCGTTTTGCTTTACTAGTAAAAAAATATGACATAATTTCTCGGCACGGTGACGCTGTAAAGGTCGCTAGACACCAGCAGCATTAACCCATTAAAAAAAACTAATTATTTGTCGAAAAAACAGAAGTGTTTTGTTTTTTGTAAGTAAATAAAACCAGAAATACCTAAGAGGTACTCCTGGTTTTATATACAAAAATAATTATAGGTATAAATATCAGGAAAACAGCTGGATTTTGCTTGATAATCCACAACCTATCGGTACCTATTATTTTTACAGTCTCGATTAATTATAAACATACGCGCGGACACGATGATAACATGTTTGTAAGATTTCGATCACTGACCAATGTTGCCAGTGGAGCCGAATTTCTTGTTTGGGAAAATTTTACGAAATATTATTTTAGCAAATCCTCCGAAAGATGCTTATTAGTAAAGAAATACATTTTGAGTTTTTAAGTCTTACCCTCATAGAAAATCACTTTTTAGGCAGAAGTCACTATTCCAAGTTGGTTGGCGGCGAATTAACGTTAAAAAAAAATATATATATATATATATAGATAGTCTGTTAAGATTGATTGGGAGAAGAAGCAGTTCAAGCGGTGTTTTATTTCAAAACCCTCCGAAACTACTCTAACAAAAACTATGGTACCTAGGCTATGGTAACTAGGATACCTAGCGTACCTACCTAAAGAAAGCTCCTACCACATTTCCGTATCAGTCTGTATAGCCAAATTATCGATTTGTGTAATACATTCCGGTGTGTATTCATCATTATTTCGCCTGTCAGCACTTATCGTCCAGTCACTGAACTGCAGTGCATTGATCTTATTATATTGTAAAAATTGAATGAATCAGTGATTTTCAAATTTCAATGTTATGTCATAAGAGTAAAGGTTGAATGACCGTGAAAAAATGTAATCTTTAATTATGATTATTTTAAACATTACTGATTGTCTATTTGAGATTGTATTTTTTTGACATTTTTATTTTTATTAATAATATTAACTTTTGTTATTCTGATTATTTAAATAATCGTTATTTTTAAATTGACATGCATTTATAATCAATTTTTTTTTATGTTCATCTTTATTTGTATGTTGGTACCTATATAATGTATAAACTATAATTAATTTTACTATAATATGTTCTCAAATTGACTGTTTTTTTTTAATATGACGTGTAAACACAGCTTATTAATAAATGAGTATTATAAAGAAACAAAAGAAGAAACAACTTGATTTTTAAATTAATAAATTTATTTTATTTATTTAAACTTTGACACGATTATAAAGAAATGTTTAGTTGTACTTCCAACTAGTTGTTCTTTGTTGTACCTAAATGAACGAGAATTAAATATACGGGTAGAACGAGCGGTGCTATCGCAGAAAGCACGGCTGCTTTGTGTGTGGAAGAGGCCTTCCTTTCCTTCTTCCTTTGAATGATCAACTGGTTAAATTAAGCATAAAAATATGAAAACAAACTTTGAAATGAGTTTTTGATTTTTTACGGCTTATGCAATTTTTTTAAATATATTAGTAATTTCAATAAAAATACGGCTCAATAAATTCAACTAACATCATTGAAAGAAAATATTCATAAGTCACTAGGTCATAAAAAAACATTGTTAGTCACTTTTCTTTCTTTCAAAAGCATTTTATGATGGATAGTGAGTACGGTGAATGAAAGCTGGTTTTATTTTTATGTTTTGGCTCCACACCTCCGTGTATTTAGCCAGTGTCAAGTAATCGATAATTTATCAAGTTAATGATATTTCACGCAAATATGTGTCCAGTCACAGTCGAAGTCGAAGTCAAGGCATACTCAAGTCAGTCTAGTCAAAGTCATACTCCTAGTAAAGCAGTGGCAACTTTATTTGAAGCTTCTATGGAGTTTTGGAAACAACACGAAAAGAAACATTTCGCCATCATTATACGATTTTCTCACACTCACGCCTGTAATCCAGCACTTAACGAATAGAATGCCACCAATTTTATGCACTAACACTGAAAATAACACAAGTTTTGGAAAATAATACAATGCGGCGACGCGATCTTTTTCGTTTTCCCGCCAAAACCCATCTGTATAACTTTGTTATTGCTTTGTTTAATGTTAATGTCGCCATCTTGAAATAGAGAAATGTCATTTTACCGGACATACCAACATAATAACACAAACTTTTAACTTGTTATGTTAGAAATGGAGATCTACGTGAACCAACTTCAACTCCCGTTCGCCTCGCATTCACCAGCTTACTCCCCAAGTCGAGCGTAAAGAAATTTTACTTCAAAAATATATTTAAATTGTTCACGATGTCGTCGACACCCAGAGCAATGATCCTGGTGTCATTACTAACCAAACTGTGTGACTCAATACAGACGAGTGTTAGTATTATATCATAAAAGTGCAATGGCCAATATTGGAGGAGCAATGGACCACCCAAAACGGTGCCGGAAGAATCAAGTATGAACTGATTTATCCCCCCAATTCTAATATCCCCGTTGTATTATATATAATACAATATAACACCCAGACACTGAACAAACACCTATGTTCATCACACAAATGTTTGTTCTGGGTGGGAATCGAACCCACAACCCACAGTTCAGTAGGCAGGGTTACTACTAACTGAGCTATCGGACCAGTCTGTAGATGTAGCCAGTATGTAGATAAAAATAAAAATAATAATACCGCCTTACAATCACATACATAGATACTGGACCCTAATTAGGATTCCCTGTGTCTAGGGACCTAGGAACTACAAGGTCAAGTGCGCGTGTCTGTGCACAAATACTTATCATGCCGTAGGAATCGAACCCGCCACCTCCGGGATATGACCCGACTTGCTCAACCACAACATAAAGACTGTCTTATATGCTTATATTTAGTTGCTGGTTTGAAAAAAGTTTAATGGCGTCGGTAAATACTCCAAATTAACTATGGCAATAAAGATCAATTCACTAAGTCTATCGAAAGAGAAAAATAAGAGGGTTAAAGATAGAAAAAAATAATTAACGGAAAAAGATATGGGAAATAGATGGACAGCTGAAATAGGCAAGGCTTTTTTTAAGGGGGGAAATGCCCTCGCACGTCCCTGCCACCATGGGGGTGGTGTGGGGCAAAACGCTTAGTTGGTTGATGGAATTTCGATTTGTTTCAAAACTTACAACGACTAAGTTTAACAGAACTATGTTAATGTTAATCATTATTCTCTCTGACAGCCTCTGTGGTATGGTGGTTGAGCAGGTCAGCTCATAACCCGGAGGCGACGGGTTTGATTCCCGCGGCACTACAAGTATTTGTGAAAGATAATAATAGCGCAAATACTTGTTCTGTGTTTGGATGTTGTGGGACCATAGTCTTCGTAATTCCTGGATCCCTAGACACAGGGAATCTTAGTTAAGGTCCAGGATCTATGTATGTGATCGTTGGGCGTTATTTATTTTTAAAAACCCTGCTGCAGGAAACTTAACCGCTGTGTACAGTTAGGTATACTTCATCACTGGACTTGCCTGGCTGATAGCTCAGTTGGTAGTGAACTGCCTAATCTATATCTGTTGGGCGCTATTTATTATTATTATCGCAGTTGTCACGAATGCGTAATAGTTTAACGCAATTGAATTAATTCTGTATTGAATATTGTTCAATTAGTTCAATTTAGATATCGTGGTGCAGGACCATTCACTGTCGTCACGCTTCTAACGGCTTTTATCAGTTTGGTAACAGATTGATTACACAACCTTCTAGTAAGTTTTGAATAAAGTTAGAATTGGAATGATCTACTAAAATTACCAGGTGGTAGGACTTATCTGCAAAGTTCGTCTAGGTAGGTACCACCGCTTTGCCAGTTATTCTGCCGCCAAGCAGTAGTGTGCAAGCACTACTGTGTTCCGGTTTGAAAGGCACTGTAGCTAGTGAAATTACTGGGTAATTGAGACTTTATGATCTGATCTCACAGTCGAGTAATCTTATTACCAGACTGTGCTGATGTCTCAGGATGATGTGCGCAGTGCAGTGTCACGCGAAACTTTATATTTTGGAGTTCCGAGTGACACTGTTTTGTTAAGGGCAGCCGCGTCGCTTAATATCAGGTGAACGACTAGCTCGACATATCATTCACTAGTATAAAAATAAAAAAACGAGTTATTGACGATTTCAATATTTCCAGCCAGCTAGAGGCATTCAGACTCATAAGAAGTTTTGGGTTCATTCCATGTGTTTTACCGGCTGCATAATGAGAATGCCCGAACATCTATTAACTTCTGAATCTTTCTATTGAATACCTGGACATCTAACAAAAACAAAATCGCAATTATCAGTAGGAAGTCAAATCATTAAATATACACGTTTAAAATTATTATATCTTAATAAATGGGAGCAAAGCCTTTCCGCTTTGACGAACAATGAAAATATAATTAACAAACACAAAGCGTAAAAACCGACTTCAGACTTATATGAGTGTCTCATAGACTAGTCCAAATGCCACAGACATACCACTCTTAGAACTAGACCAATTTGGAACCACAAGGGAAGCACCAGATTTTTAAATAAAAATAATCAAAACCGGTTCACCTATGTGAAAGTTCTAAGGTAGCAAACAATGACAAAAATAAAGTTCAATTATGACCTTCTCCTTTTTGAATTGGGTTGATTATATTGATAATTGATAGCTCTAGATTTCTCTAGCATTCCCTATTGATATCTAAGACTAAGTAGGTAGTAGCGGTAAGTGCTACCTACTGGTAGCGACTTCTTAGAGTAAGTTTTTCTACTGCATAGTTTTTAATTTAATCTAAATTTTCGTAATAAAATCTTCTTTTTTTTTTTTTTACATCTCACACAACGCCATCTAGCCTCAAACTAAGCAAAGCTTGTATTATGGGAACCAGATAACCGATACAATACTTAAATACTTTTTGTTTGTAAATACATACACATAATACCATATAATATATATAAATAAATATATATTCTTAGTCTAAGTTAAATTTTAACGGGGTAGTAACTACTTTTCCGTATAGTGTCAGCGCTGAGCCGCCACCGCCGCCGCGCGTACTCCTTGAGGATGGGCATCTATATTGCCCGAACACCGGTCGAGTTATTCGAATGTATCTCGTGATTGTTAGCCGTGTAATAGTTAAATTATTTCCCAGTTAAAATTTAACAAGCAATGGTGTAAGTGTTAATCTAAGTAGCTTATCAGTCAACATTGACTGTGTAATGGTCATACCGTTTCCGCTTGTCAAGCTTTATCAGGACACCGAAACCTGCGTTAAGTCACATTTAAGCCGCATAATGGGCTTTACCTAGAATTCTAAGCGTTGATACCGCCCATTAGTGGCATTAACTAGTAAGTGATTAAAGTTGAGGTGTTTGTTATTTTAAGTAACTAGAGAAAAAATGGTCATGTCCGTTTTGTGTTTTATGTAACATATTATTTTTTAAAAGGGACAGTATATAAATTAATAATATGACAACGATCACATACATAGATCCTGGACCCTAACTAGGTGTCTAGGGACTCAGGAACTACGAGGACCATGATCCCACAACACCCAGACTCAGAAGGAGTATTTGCGTTTTCTTGTGCACAAATCTGTCGCGTGTTTTTTTTTGGCGGGAACGCGATAAAGATTACGTCAACGCATTGTATTATTTTCCAAAACTTGTGTTATTTTCAGTGTTAGTGCATAAAATTGGTGGCATTCTATTCGTTAAGTGCTGGATTACAGGCGTAAGTGTGGGAAAATGGTATAATGATGGTGAAAAGTTTCTTTTCGTGTTGTTTCCAAAACTCCATAGAAGCTTCAAGTAAAGTTGCCACCACTTTACTAGGAGTATGGCTTTGACTAGACTATGACTTGACTTGATGACTTCGACTGTGACTTGACACATATTTGCGTGAAATATCATTAACTTGATAAATTATCAATTACTTGACACTGGCTAAATACACGGAGGTGTAAACCCAAAATATAATTTTAAAAAAATCTGTGACGGGAATCGAAACCTCCGCTTCCGGCTTACCTGACCTGCTCAACCACCACACCGCAGTGGATTTAGGATGGAGTTAGGATTCAGGATGTATATGATCTTTGGGCGTTATTACTATTATTATGTATGCGTCAACTGCTGAACATAGGCCTCCCAATTAGAGGAGGTGTTTGACTTAAACATATCGATTGAAAATGAAAAATACCTTTATTTGACCTTAATACTCATTATACAGTTTTAATGTAGCCCTGTCTCCTGGAAAAGCGTTAGCTGTGGCCGGCAGTTCACCCTCAAAATAAAGTTTAAAACATAATAATTCATTTGACTAAAGACTACTACGTTATAAAGGTATATTAAGTTATTATTTTAATCGAAGGGTTGAGAATAAAAAGGGTTTAACTGTCAAATTGATAGCTTCGAGAAAATTGACTTTAAACTTCAATGGCGTCATTTTAATGTAGAGTGCTTATAAGGTAATAGAAAAGGTTAATGTAAGTTTCAGTTGCTTGAAAATGTTTAAATTCTATTTTAAAATACTAAATATAGTACTAATTCATACAATTACTATAAAAATATAATATAATAAAATAAATATAATAATGTTTCTATTCTAAGCGAACTGTATTCCTGTGACAGATAAACCGTTTTTAGACTCAAAATCTCGAGATTTAAGGCTCATTTCGGTATTTCGAGAATATATTATTGTAGATAATTTCACGCTGAATCCAACGATACCCATAAGTCAATTTGTGAAAAAAAAACAGTTAAACCCTTTTTGTTCTCACCCCTTCAATTGTTTTCTTACGTAAAAAATATAACTAATGCTTATTTACTAGATTGGCAGGGTTCTTCAGCGGATTATTCAGAGGTAAAAAAAAGCCGCTGTATTTTGTCCATTCATTAACTTACCTAGTAAGCCCAAACTGGCTATCCAGCTGGCCTGCTGGTCGGTCACCTCAAACGCGTCGTGGTGCTTCGCCTCCTGCATCGACGCTATCGCCGGAGACATGTAACCCTTGCTGAGGCCGGCTGCGAACGGGCCGAGGGAGACGGCTAGAGCTGCCAGGATCTATGAAAAGAAAGAGAGGTTATTGTACGATTAGTTACAGTATATAGTCTAGATACACTAGACTGACTAGATGACTCCCTATTTTTTTTTTGAGCGGGAAAATGCCCTTGCACTTCCCTGCCACCGCCCCCGTGGTGGGTATGTGGGACTCGAACCCACTAAAACCTCCCCGTGAGCCCTCGTCCGCCGTACCGGGCGAGAAGGGGTCGCGGCTGCAGTCCAGCCAACTCGCCCCCGGCCGGCGGCACGCCCTATAGCTCAATAGGTCTGTCTTCTGAGCTCTAGGTTGTGGGTTTGATTTCCATCCATAACAATCATTTGTGTGATGAACATCGGTGTTTGCTCTGTGTCTGGGTTATATTGTATTCTATGTATGCATTCACAAACGAAAGTATCTAAGTATTTTATAAGTTATCTGGTTCCCATAGAATCGTGATCTCGCGATCTCATTTTCTCCTTGCTCTGCGGATAGCATGCAGAAATAACAATTTTATTAGTGTGGCTCAGCTGCACTGCACTGCACTGGTATTTATCGACAACAAAAGTATCGATACAACTATTTCAGTAGGAAAACTTTATATTAAATTGGTCAGACCATTGCTGATTGTGTCGATATAACACTATTACATATTCTGGGGTACTCGTTTTCATATTTTTTTCTTAAGGTCCAAAGGTCCAAACTTGTTTACTTATTGTCATAGGTCCGTATTACAGAACGATGCTCAGTCATCGATCGGTGCTCAAGAAGAGATTTCATTCACTAATTGATCGCTTTATGAATGAAATCTCTGCTTGAGCACCGATCGATGACTGAGCATCGTTCTACAGAACGAATCTATACGGACCATAGATGCGAAGAACTCTGAAAATATCATCACGTTGTAATTTCATGGACATAGTATTAAACGTTTTGAATATGACCACCTATTTAAAATACGTTGGATCGAAAGTTTTATTTTCATTACAACAAACGTTTGCGTGTTTTAAGGGTGTCCAACGCCATCTAGATTCGTTTAATGACAACGTTAAATGAGACAAGTGAACCGCAAGGACCGATTTGAACCAAACCAAAGTTTGGAAGCTTTGGAACCATTAGTAGAGATTCGGCGGGAACGTGAAAATGTTCCTTGGCTTGGATTTAATTGCCAAAACTTGTGGAATTACGAAACAATGTGGATTAACGTAAACGTGCATAAATAAGAAGCAAATCACAAAAATATGAAAAATGTAATTTTTGTGTTCTCACCAAAACTCCATAGTAACTTCCAGCAAAGCTTGAAACGTGACTAAACGAGATTTGAACGTGACCAACGTGACACTGGCTGAATACACTCAAAGCGTGAAGCCAAATACAGTAAAAACCATTTAAAAACTAATTTTGCCTTCTAAATTGAAATCGGTTTGTCTGATATACATACACATGATATACATATATGATTTTACGAGTATAATGTATATATTCTATTATCTTAAATAACTTTCAGCCTTATTAATAAACGGGTATTAGTCTCGGATTAGTTACTTCAGCTTTTGTCCTTTTTTTGCTACTGGAAAATTTAGCTGGATCGAAAGAGACAAAAGATGGTGTAACTAGTCTAAAGCTAGTTCGTGTTTATTAATAAGGCTGTTTATGTTTCAATTCGTTATGCATTAGAAATGGCCGATTTTCTATTAAGTACTTTAAGTAAGTCGAGTGCAAAAATGAATGCAACTGTTCTCACACAATCACCATCATCATCATCATCATCATCATCCGCCTGAAGACATCCACTGCTTAATTTATACCCCCACAGATGACTACTTTGAGCATCTGCTTTCCTCCCGCATCCATCGGATCTGCGATTTTGACCCACCTAATGGAAAAACTCTTCTGGTTCGTGGTCGCCACCCACTCGAAAAAGACGGAAATAGCGGATATGGATAAAGCGGTTTCTTCATTTCGAATCTTATTAACGAACAATTTATTCCATAATGTTAAATAATTTCTTTGAAAAAACAAACGAGCGTGCTTTAGACCACACGACTAATGTAAAACTTTTTTAGTTTAGCTCCATCTATCGGCCGGTATGACTTTGTTTCTGTGTTTAATGTTAATGTCGCCATCTTGATTATTGCAAAGTTTTTTTTTTTATGTTAAGGAATGACGTGACGAGCTAGCCGTTCGCCTGATGTTAAACGACACGGCTGCCCATATCAGCTGCAGTGTCACTCGGAACTGTAAAGTATAGAGGTTCGCGTGACACTGCACTGCACACGTCATCCAGACATCAGCCTAAATAAATATAATATATATAGCATATACAATATATAATAGCATAAAGTCTCATTTGCCCAGTAATTTCACTAGCTACAGTGCCCTTCAAACCGGAACACAACAGTGCTTGCACACTACTGCTCGGCGGCAGAATAACTGGCAAAGCGGTGGTACCTACCTAGACGAACTTTGCAGTAAAGTTCCTACCACCTAGTAAAAATTGTCATTTTACCGGACATACCAACATAATAATACAATTTATAAGTAATTTTTAACTTTGTTAAGTTAACAATGGAGGTCTACGTTAACCAATAACTTTCAACTTCCGTTTGCCTTGTCACGCATTCACCAGCTTACTCCCCAAGCATACGTAAAAAAGTTTTACTTCAAAAGACCTATTCTAGTCCTGCCTACTTTGCCCGCGGCTATAGGAAAATAATTCAGCTCCCCATTTCACCCTCTTAGGGGCGGAATTTAGAAAAACACTTTCTTAGTGGATACCTACACTTTACAAAGAACACACCCTCCAAATTTTAAGACTCTCGGACCAGCGGTTTAGGGTGTGCGTTGATGTATAAGTCAGTCAGTCAGGACTTTGAATTTTATATGTATAGATTACTTACTCCAGACCGTGGGAACAATAAACATAAGTACATATAATGTTTTCGTACATAATTCCCATGTGCTACATTACTAGCCATATGTGTTGTAATTGTGGCGAAAAGGTTGACAATAAAATTAATTACAAATGTCTTTTAAGTTTGATAAATATTTTAGTATAAAGACGAAAGTGTTTTTATGTTAATGAATGACGTGACGAGCTAACCGTTCGACTGATGTTAAGCGACACAGCTTGCAGTTTCACTCGGAACTGCGCACGTCATCCTGAAACATCAGCACAATCTAGTAATAAGATTACTTGACTGTGAGATTAGGTCATAAAGTCACTAGAGTAGCTAGTGAAGTTACTGGGCAAATGATTGCCCAATGATTTCACTAGCTACAGTGCCCTTCAAACCGGAACACAGCAGTGCTTGCGCACTACTGCTTGGTGGTAGAATAACTGGCATAGTATAATATAATGTGTATGTTTAGTATAAACTAAGGTTTTTTCTTTTAAAACGAATTAAAAAAAAAATCTAAATCGTAGGCCTTTTCTGCGAAGCTCTAGGTAAATACCACCGCTTTGCCAGTTATTCTGGCGCCAAGCAGTTGTGTGCAAACACTGCTGTGTTCCGGTTTATAGAGGCACTGTAGCTAGTGCAATTACTGGGCAAATGAGACTTTATGACCTCGATCTCACAGTCTTCTTATTACTATTAAGGAATCTTATTACTAGACAGTTCTGATGACTCAAGATGATATGCGCAGTGCAATGTCCCTCGAAACTTTCAATTTTAGAATTTCGAGTGACACTGCATCTGTTATGAGCGGCCGTGTCGCTTAATATCAGGCGAACGATGGCGACACAATACATGTTTACCTAGGCATGACGTCAGATCCGACGCCATGACACCTGCGAGCTGTTTTCGCGCCGTATTTAAAAAATATTATGAAAATGACTTTAATCTCCGTTAAACTTAAGTTTATTACCGAAATAAAGGTTTTTTCGTAAATAGTAAATGTATACCCAAATTACGGAAGAGGATTTCAAAATCTTTCGTCACGCCATCTGCATAGATTGTAGTATTATCCGTATCTTTACTTTACTGAGCTATATTTCATGTAACTTTCACAAATAATTCAATGTTACTAACAAAACATCTAAGGTCTGTACTACACGATTAGATATAGGGTGATACATTAACTGAACACAGCGCGCTCAGTGTAACTGTACGGTATCGATCAGCGTTTGGAACACCATGTGTGTAAGTGTGAATGGGTACATAGGGATGTGAAACTGTGTAATTTGAGTTTTGGCGGGAAAACGAAAAAGATCGCGTCACCGCATTGTATTATTTTCCAAAACTTGTGTTAATTTCAGTGTTAGTGCATAAAATTGGTGGCATTTTATTCGTTAAGTGCTGGATTACAAGCATGAGTGTAGGAAAGTGGTATAATGATGGTGAAACGTTTCTTTTCGTTGTTTCCAAAACTACATAGAAGCTTATGGTAAAGTTGCCACCACTTTACTAGGAGTATGACTTGACTAGATGACTTGGACTGTGACTTGACTTGACACATCATGTATAATATTAATTAACTTAAGAAATTATCAATTACTTGGCACTGGCTAAATACACAAAAGTGTGAAGCCAAAACAAAAAAAACTATGTAATTCCTTTAAATTTTCGATTAATTTAATATCGATATACGTGTATAACGTGTCTTTACTTTTAAAAGTTCTTTAGTCAGCCTAGTTGCATTAAATTATTTGATTTTGAGTTTATTAATAAAAATATGAAATGCAGCTTTGCATTTTAAACTGCATTTCATTTTAAGAATTATTTACAACGGTAGTTACACTCACAAAAAAAAAACACACACACACAAAATGGAAATTTGATTATAAATACATACACCCTCATATATTTAAACACCTACATTAATCCCACGGCATAATTTCACTCCTCAAATATTTTTATCGATAAGCAAATCCAATCTACATACATCACTAGTTATGCCTACATCTAAAACCGACTAGTTGTCCCGAACATTTCGTAGGTCAACGACCGACACACTGGCACATATTCTAACCCTTGCTACAATGTTATAAACTGTTTAACATACTGTAAATTAAACCTTATTTTCGTTGCATTAAGGGTGGATTGGGTTGTAAAAATGATAGCAAAAGTAATAGTTAATACCATAGCTTTATGTCACTGAAACGTAATGAATGATCACGTTTCTATTTTACAGTCGAATTTAGTACGTTGTCGTAATGAGATATTTTGACACATAGACAACTTAGCCTCAAAGCTGTTAGAATAATGATTGTGACAGGGTTCTAATGATTGTTTATTTGTGATACTTCATTAGCTGCACTCAGAAGGATTTGAGATAAATCAAAGTTATAACACGATTTAGTTTTAGACTTTATAATGTTGTTCATTAAGCTTCATTATATTGACTTATGATTGCCATGATAATGTTTTGATTTAAGTTTGTTATTTCAATAACACGTATTGTCGCGGTGATAAGGTTGGTTTTCGACTGTGTGGTATTAGAGAAGTAAGCAAACGTGTGGTCTCGATAAGGTATATTGCTAGACTACACTAAATTAAGACGTTTTTTTTTATGTTATAGAACGATGTGACGAGCTAGTCGTTCACCTGATGTTAAGCGCCACGGCCGCTCATAACAGAACAGTGTCACTTGGAACCCTAAAACATAGTTTCAAGCGACACGGCACTGCGCACATCATCCTGAGACATCAGCACATTCTGGTAATAAGATTACTCGACTGTGAGATCAGATCATAAAGTCTCAATTGCCCAGTAATTCTCTATGTATATCTCTATACGTACGTGTAATATAGAGAAGATTTCATAACATTGGGCTTGAAATATTCAGGTCAAGCTTTTTTGTCCGACACATAATCATTTAATGCCTAATAGACTTTTTTCATTAAGTTTGACTTTATGAATAATATAAATTTACGCGTTGACAATTATTCGATACCGTCAGGCAACTAATGTTAATGTCGCTATCTAGACAATTGTAAATTGTCATTTTACCATAACATAATAATATAAACTTTTAATTTTGTCATGTTGTCATTTACTAGGTGGAAGGACTTTGTTGCAAAGTTCGTCTAGGTAGGTACCACCGCTTTGCCAGTTATTCTGTCGCCAAGCAGTAGTGTGCAAGCACTACTGTGTTCCGGTTTGAAGGGCACTGTATCTAGTGAAATTACTGGGCAATTGAGACTTAATGATCTGATCTCACAGTCGAGTAATCTTATTACCAGACTGTGCTGATGTCTCAGGATGATGTGCGCAGTGCAGTGTCGCTTGTAACTCTATGCTTTATGGTTCCGAGTGACACTGTTCTGTTATGGGCGGCCGTGGCGCTTAACATCAGGTGAACGACTAGCTCGTCACATCATTCAATAACATAAAAAAAATGTTGATAATGAAGATCTATGTGAACCAATTTCAACTTCGGTTCACTTCGCATTCACCAGCTTACTCCCCAAGTCAAGCGTGTGTAAATAAGTTTTACTTCAGTAATACTGTAACGTAGTTCTAGGTGTGGCATAATGCTCGAAATGGCTTAAATATATTCTCACCTGTCTCCTATAAGTGTTCGTAGACCGCATCTTGCTTCTGGTATCCGATGGCGTGATGATGGTCACCTTATCGCCAGCCGTCAAGCTTGCCTTCTCACTCATTTATATATCTTTAATCACAGCACCACTTTAAAAGTCGTATACAATTCGTCTAAAACCACTTCACTTTTCAACCTTTACAAATCGTTTACAATCGGTTTGAAATCACAAATTAGCAAAACAACGACGTAGCTTATTAAGCCGGATAGATACTATACTAGTCTTCTTCTAAAGCCTAGTTAGGTCAGGCTTAGGTCTAGATTAGGAGTCAATTAGTTGTGAAGATTGTCACCTAACTCGGAGTACCATCTTTGGGATGTAGCGACTCAGTCTGAAACAAAAGAGAAACGAATTTTATTTTGCTGTCAATTACGAAGAAATTGGTTTGTGGAGTTGTGGACCCAGGAAAAACGTTATAGGTTACTAGGATCGAAGTTTTTGCACGTGTTGTTTTTTGAAGTCAGTTTATTTAGCGTTTGTGCTTAGCCTACTAAATTTTTCTGGTTAGTTTATTCAGTTATTTTAGTCAGCCTACTCGGTTATTGTGGGTACTTAGTTTACCTTTACATTAAAATAAATCACACAGCGCCATCTAGCCCCAAACAAAGCTTGTACTATGGGAACCAGATAACTGACACAACACTAAGATACTTTTTGTTTGCAAATATATACATAGTACAATATAACAATCAGACACAGAACAAACACCTATGTTCATTACACGAATGTTATGCCTGGGTGAGAATTGAATCCATAATCTACAGTTCAGAAGGCAAAGCTGCTGCCAACTGAGCTATCAGGTTAGTCTAATGAATCAGTTGATTACGCTAAGCAGGCAATACTGATGTAAATCATAAGCCCTTAAATTTATTTTGTGGTCAGTTTATTCTATTGCTTTTTTGTGTTTATTTGCGTTCAGATACTTAAATTTCGTGTTCAGATAGGTACTAAGATTTTGTGGTTAATTTAATTTGTTTCTCTGAGAACGATTGAATTGAAGAAATAAAATAAATGACCGAACCGTAACACCGTGAAAAAAAATTAAAAAAAGTAGTTTTTTCATGTTTAAGGGAGCATACACGTATATATGGATATCTGTAACACCGGAGGAGTCACCAATGCATTGATACCAAAAACTTTTATATTTTGATAAGTAGGTATCTATCCAAACTGGTAATCAATTAAGAATGCCCACTTAAACGTCTATAAGTACTTTGTCCTTGTTATTTAGAGCAACTACGTGATTTAGAGCCAATAGATTCTACCTAGCGTGGGTTATTTCAGCGTACAATTTGCAATCTAGGCCTAGTAATTAGAGTAGTTCGACAGAAATAAATAGGAAAGTAGAGTAAATACAGAAGCCAAGTCTCAGATGCCAAATACAATGCCAATGCAAAACTTTGAAAACCTAGAGAGGGCTGAAGAACAAAGAAATCTTCCAGACACTTACTTAACAGTAGACAGAATTCTGACAGCCGCTTTTTGACAATTCGCGATCAATCGTGAAGGGCTCAAGTATTGGTGCAATAAATAAAAATGGGCAAAGTGCTTGTTCTGTGTCTGGGTGTTGTGAGATCATGGTCCTCGTAGTTCCTGGGTTCCTAGATACAGGGAACCTTTTATAGTTAAGGTCTAGGATCTACATATATGTATGTAATTGTAAGGTTATAGTTTAAAATTAATTAATGCTATATACATAACAACTATAAAAAGATAGTTGTTATCTTCTTCAGTAATAATAGGCAGACCTCCAAGGTTGACATTAGAAAAACGCTAATTTTCAATTACAAAATACAAAATTACTATTATTATTAAATTTACCCTCGAATGTTGATACAAGATCAACGATTGACGTACGTTTGAAATCTCTGTCTGGCCTTTGGTCTTATTCCAAAGCATTACGTACTAAAATATATCCATGTCTCGTACATTAGAGTTTTAGCCTGTTCGACATTTTTCCGAGAATGAACCCACTGCAATGTCTTCGTCACCCAAACCCACAGAATATTTAATATTACCGTACCTGAACAGTAGATTTGTAAATATCTTGAATTGATTTCGTCGAACTTCTGCTTGAGTTTCAAAGAAATTATTTTTAGGAAAGTAAATAATTTTCTTACTGAGAAACCTCATAGAACGTTTCCACTATCACGACACTAATATTTCACATGGTTGAAAACTAAATAAAAACACGGGAGTCACCAGCAAAGACTCTCTACATCTGTAGAGATGTCGTACAAGCGTTACATTGATTATCCATCTTAACAATTGGTTGTGGACATGGGGTGTGAGGTGACCGGCAAAAACTCCGGCATATTTTTTACCAGCCAATTTTCGTGTCTCACGCGCGATATGTACATATAAGGTAGTGTCGCCGAAGATGGCCCGGCTCCTAAGATAGCCCACTTTAAAAAAAATACAGTTATGATTAAACGAAACATTTTAAATTTCGCGGGTTTATGTTACTAGTACCATAGACAATAATGCAAGTGTGTTTTAATTATTATTATTACAACTTCCATTATGTTTTTTCTATACTTTATTTATCTGCAAGATTTCACGAGGTTTTGAAATTAAGTGGGCCTTCATTGGCTCCTGTACCTTAGTTAGAATATTTAGAGAATAATTAGTAGAAATTATAGAGAAATAGAAATTGTAAAACTTATGATATGAATAGCTCATCTCTAACAGCGTGCGATATACTGTCCATAGAACAATAGGACTGACGTGATGAGAAGAAAGAATGTGAGTAAATAGCCATTTAAACTGACTCAATAGACGTAAGCAAGGAAAAGTAAAACATTTGATTTTATCTTACAGATTAATAGGAATAATGAAATTATAGTAGGTTTATATGGCATGTACTTAATTGGAGACTGTGACTTGGCTGTCCATTTGTACTGGCTGGCTATTTGTAGCAGCTGTGGCTGTGGCTGGCAGTAGTATAAGAACAGTTGAAGATCGGCCTCAGTGGTGTACCTTGGGAGAAGCCTATGTCTATTGTTTAGCAGAGCATTTAGGGTTTCATCCCGTCATCGCCACCCGAGAAAGGTTTGAGCGACCTGGACGATTCTATAGCAGCCGTAGTATCGGCTGCGCTAGATCACTCGACCAGTCTAGCTCTTCTGGGTCAGGTATCGCTTTTGCACCGTTATAGGCGTAACACAATCAGACACCGACCCCAACGGCGAGGTCGACGTACTGTAGGCTAGCTAGGACGGTCGCAATTTTCAATAGGGTCCACTCTTCCAGTGGACGTAGTCTTCTCGATCCTCTTATCCCGGCAACGGCCCAAGCCGAGGCTTGCACCCCAGGGGTGCCCTTGAGCTAGTTGCCTCCTACTTTTGACGGTTGGGCGCCTTAAGCAAAGGTGACGCTGTAAAGGTTGGCAGAGACCAACAGCATTAGCTCGTTAAAAAAAAACACCGTCGTGCAATCAGTAGAATATATTTTACAAATTTGGCAACAAGTTTTTTAACAATCCTGGAACAAAACATAGATCCTGGACCCTAACTAGGATAGCCAGGAACTACGAGGACCATGGTCCCACAACACCCAGACATAGAACAAGTATTTTCGCTTTTCTTGTGCACAAATACTTAAATACTTGTCCTGCCGCGGGAATCGAACCTACCGCCTCCGGGCTATGAGCCGACCTGCTCAACCACCACACCACAGAGGCTGTCAACACAAGCTTTCGTTATTGTATATACATATCCTCTAAATTCTATGGTTATTGGCTAATGATTTCTAATTCAATAATAGCACGCCGGCTTATGATTTACCGACGTCACACCGGATAGCTAAATCAAATCATAATCAAATTCCATTAGGTTTAGGTCGATTTATTATAATAACAACTATTTTCAATTCTATTGACGCAGTTAGTTGTGCACGCTATTCTATGATTCAGCTATGATATTGAAGTAATGAGTATAAATAATTACAAACATAATAAGTAACAAAACCGTTCGCCTGATGTTAGGCGACACGGCTACCTATATCAGTTGCAGTGTCACTGCGAACTCTAAAGTATAGTTTCGCGTGAAATTTCACTGCGCACGTCATCTTTCGACATCAGCACAGTTTAGTAATAACATAACTAGACTGTGAGATCAGGTCATAAAGTCTCATTTGTCCAAAAATGTCACTAGCTACAGTGCCCTTCTAATCGGGACCCAGCAGTGCTAGTGCACTACTGCTTGGCGGCAGAATAACTGGCAAAGCGGTGGTACCTACTTTGACGAACTTTGCTGAAAAGTCCAACCACCTAGTAATTATTTCTTTCGTGATTATATTCATATTTGCCGGCTGCCTGACTAATTTGTATCATTTTGCTCTTTTGAGACTTTAGGCACTACCTTAGATCTTTACGTTCTTCTCTGTATCGGCAAGAGCTGTGTTATTTTTAAACACCAATGTTGTAGTATAATTGATATCTTTAAATAGAGTATCACAATTATACACACAAACATAATAATTATATACACAATGCTAATCATAACTAGGTCAATGGCAACGTAAAATTAGATATCTTTGTAACATCAAGGTTTCTTCCGGCTAAGAATATTCTTAGATAAACACAACGTACTTATGATATCTAGCCAGATGGAAAATAGAATAATCGTAATTATTCTCTACTACTTGTTATAAATTTTAATAGAAATAGAAAGACATTTATTTAATACTGGCTTCTGCCCGCGGCTTCGCCCGTGTGGCCTATAGGAAACGTAGAAGAATTTTTTTCATAGATAACTTAACCACTCATTTCACCCTCTTAGGGGTGTAATTTCGAAAAACCCTTTCGTAATGGTTACCTACACTTTACAAAGAACACACTTTCCAAATTTAAAGTCTCTAAGACCAGCGGTTTAGGTTTTGCGTTGATATATAAGTCAGTCAGGACTTTGAATTTTATATGAATAGATTTACCTGAAATTAATTACAAAAACAGGCTATACTATATAATAATATGTACATAACGAATAAAAAAACAAGTATCGAATGTGCGTCGGCTCAGCATAAGCTGGTCATCGGAGACATCCAGCGCTGATTTTCAGCCTAGACCCAGAGGGGGTGGAACTAACGCACAATTCAAAAAAGGTTTTATAATAACAAAGTAATTAAAGGGAATACTACGAATCTGTTACTATGAAAGTTATTATATTTTCTTAGTAACTATCTAAAAAGGAACCCTTTTTACATAAAACAATAAAAAGGGAACTTAATCAAACAAACCACTACCAGTAGGCAACGTGCCCAATATGCTGGCAGCATTGCCACGTTGAATGGAAATGCTCAATCTTTGGCCGAAGTAGAGGCCAGCATTTTGATCACGTGTGGCTTCGACCAGACGTTTAGAAAGGTCTTTAAAAATTTGGTGAGCATTCAGTCCTCAAGGCCCCAGTATCTCAACTGCAAAAGGCGCAAATATAAAACCGCTATCAAGATTACTATATTTGCACCTTTAAAAAGGTTTTTAATTCATGATTAAAAATGGATAAACAAGAATACAGTTCACTATTATATAATCACTATGACCATAATCACCATCATTTAAAAAAAAGTCAGTGCCTTTAAATTTTTATTGTTAAAATATGACAATTCCTGTAAAAACTCAGCATTGTCTACACAAAATCTCTCTAAAAATTTTGGTCGGTGTGTTTTTTTAGACTGGGTGGCGTGCCAAAGATTTGCCATCCTCAGGTGATTTAAAAAACTATATGTATTATTTCTGCTTCTGTTGATCATTAGTAAGAAAACTATTTTGAGCTTTGACCAAGTTTTCTTAAGCTTTGTTTTACGTTGGAAGGAGAGCTTTTATTACATATTTGATGTGAGATACATAGCACGCATCTCACATCAGGTTAAAATACGGCCAAAGATTGTCACGAAACATACAGATGGAAAAAAAACGAGTGTACTGTAGACCACACGACTGAAGTAAAATTTCTTTAGTTTAGCTCCATCTATCGGCCGATTGTATATATGACTTTGTTTTTGCTTTGTTAATATCGCCATCTTGACAATTGTAAATTGACATTTTATCGGACATACCAACATAATAATATTTTTTTTTACTTTGCTATGTTGACAATGGAGATCTACGTTAACCAACAACTTTCAACTTCCGTTCGCCTCGCCAACTTACTCCCCAAGTCAAGCGTACGTAAAAAAATTTTACTTCAGTAATAATATTATTGTTGAACTTATATTGTTCTAGGATCTAAATCAAACAGAGAAAGATATGATTTAGAGATGTATCAAGAACGTTTTCAACACTTACTACACCCAAATATAAACAAATACAGCTAAAAATTCAAACAAACTAGAAAAATCTGAAACATCTCAGTTCGCGAATTTAATGAAAACACTCGCCGCTTGTAAAAGAACCAACGACCGACGTTTGGCAGTCTTTAGCGCATCTATTTTAAATTCTGTAGTTCGTTAAACCTTCACACACATTAAGAAACTAATCGCCATAGAGATCATAATTACGCAACTGTCACGTGACAATGATGGTGATGCTCGTAGAATTCTTTTTTTAAATAGAGTTCAACCGACTTCATGCTCACCGCATTTGTTTATCACAAAAATGAGAACGTCATCAATGTATTTGGAGCCGAAATACAAATTATCAAGAATCACTCAAAAACTACCCATCAGCACCCCTACCGCGTAACCGTTCTGGGAATCGGCTTCGCCTGCCATCCTGCACGTGCCAGTTAACAAGTCCATGAGTGCGAGCAAGAGAGAACACGACTACGATCTCCACCAGACTTAAGCGGTAAGGCCCCTGATCTTGATCAAATTAAAACGGGACGACAAGGGAAGTACCAGCTTTCAACTTAAAAAGAATTATCAAAATTGGTTCACTCAGTCTTAAGTTCTGAATTAACAAATGTTAAAATGTATGTGCGAAATGTCCACAAATTGGCAACTGGACGAGACGAGCTTTTTTTTTTTAAGATTTGGCTCCACACTTTTGTGTATTTAGCCAGTGTTATAGTTATTGATAATTTATCAAGTTATCGATATTTCACGCAAATATGTGTCAAGTCACAGTCGAAGTCATCAAGTCAAGCCATAGTTAAGTCAGTCTAGTCAAAGTCATACTCCTAGTAAAGTGGTAGCAACTTTACTTGAAGCTTCTATGGAGTTTTGGTAACAACACGAAAAGAAACGTTTCACCATCATTATACCATTTTCCCACACTCACGCCTGTAATCCAGCACTTAACGAATAAAATGCCACCAATTTTATGCACTAACACTGAAAATAACATAAGTTTTGGAAAATAATACAATGCGGCGACGCGATCTTTTTCGTTTTCCCGCCAAAACTCGTGACGAGCTTTATGCATTTCACAATGTGTGTAGGGGGTAACATACCGCTATTTAAAACATGTAGAGCAATTGCCTACGCTCAGACTGTAGGAAAACATTCAAAAAGAATATGTTATAAGACTTATTTTTAGATTGTTTAATCAAAATATTTATTTTGAGTTCAATGGTTTGTTCTAAGATTCGCAATATTAGTATAGAAAAGGTCCAAAGGAATCAATCTGAAAAGCTGTTTTGCTAAAAGCCGTAATAACTAGGCTTGCGAATGGTGGAACTATATAGTTTTTTTTTTGTTATGGCCCTACACTTTTGTGTATTTAGCCAGTGTCAAGTAATTGATAATTTCTCAAGTTCATTAATATTATATGATATGTCAAGTCAAGTCACAGTCCAAGTCATCAAGCTAAGTCATAGTCTAGTCAAGTCATACTCCTAGTAAAGTGGTGGCAACTTTACCAGAAGCTTCTATGGAGTTTTGGAAACAACACGAAAAGCAACGTTTCACCGTCATTATACCACTTTCCCACACTCACGCCTGTAATTCAGCACACTTAACGAATAAAATGCCACCAATGTTATGCACTAACACTGAAACTAACACAAGTTTTGGAAAATAATACAATGCGGCGACGTGATCTTTTTCGTTTCCCGCCAAAACTTTAAAACTATATGGTTTATTATGCTGGATGAATCGATGCTGATTTTTTAGTCTGTCACGTCATCCAATAGACCCAGGAAGAAATTGTAAGATGCCTGTATGGGTGGTTCATTGAGTGTCAGTTCTGTATCATACCAATTTCATCGCGAACAAAAAATATGCAGTATTCAAAGTGGGCGTTTAACAAGCTACGTCTATGAAAAATTTTGTTTGGCGCTTAAATCTAAAAAGGGTACATTTAAATCTACTGACATTTCCACCTACATAATACATTGCATATCTTTGATAAGCCCACTTCCCTTGTGACTGGATTCGCCACAAAAGGCTCTTTGTCTGTAAACATCAGCAGTTAAAATGATTAATAGTTTATATCAAATCTTGAAGCATCCTTTTTGCTGGCAGAGAGGTCAAAAAGCTTGTATGACACATTTCACTCTCCATCACCAACTAACGAAATAAATTGCCTATTAACTTTATTTTCCAAGATCATAAAGTTGTCAAACGGCTTTTCTAAAACTAATTCAGTAATATTATATATTATTAAAATTCAATATAATGTAAGGAAAATCTACTAGGTGGTAGGACTTATCTGCAAAGTTTGTCTAGGTAGGTACCGCCGCTTTGCCAGTTATTCTGCCGCCAAGCAGTGGTGTGCAAGCACTACTGTGTTCCGGTTTGAAGGGTAGTAGCTAGTGAAATTACTGAGCAATTGAGACTTTATGATCTGATTTCACAGTTAAGTAATTTTTTTTACTAGGCTCTGCTGATGTCTCAGGATGATGTACGCAGTGCAGTGTCACGCGAAACTTTATATTTTGGAGTTCCGAGTGACACTGTTCCGTTATGGGCAACCGTGTCGCTTAACATCAGGGAAAAGACTTGCTCGTCACATCGTTCACAAAATACCTATTCAAAAATTAAATAGGTAAATCGTTGAAAAACCTTATAAAAAATCTATACTAAGAATGCATTGACTAAAACTTTTTATTTTATATCAGTAAAGAATAGTACAAATACAGGAAGAGATCCAATTTCCCGAACAATTGGGCCAAGAGTGTTTTCACGGAAATCATTAAAATTAACCGTAAATTTCATTTTCCTATTCAAAAACATCATTAATTTAGATTTTATCGGCCATATTCCATTTAAAGATCGTAGAAAAATGCAATAAAATTTATTAAACACTCTTTTATGGTGCATTTGACTATAAAATTGTGTATCTGATAGCTCAACTGAGCTGGTCCCAATTTGAAGCAAAATGAGCGATAGAATCTAAAAATACACTACGTAAGTACGAGTGATTGAGCCACAAATTATACCAATCTGTACATATTAATAATAATAATAACACCCAATGATCGCATACATAGATCCTGGACCCTAACTAAGATTCTCTGTATCTAGGGCTATGAGCTACGACGACCATGGTCCCACAACACTCAGACGCAGAAAAAGTATTTGCGTTTTTTTCCTGTGCACAAATATTTGTCCTGGCGCGGGAATCGAGTCCGCAGCCTCTGGATTATGAGCCGACCTGCTGAACCACCACACCAAAAGGGCTGTCATAGGTACATAGGTCATGTACATAGGTATATAAAAAGCAGTACAAGTTACAAAAATATTGTAAATTGCAATTAAATTTTCATGAAAGTAAACTAAATATATATAACTCAAAGGTGACTGACTGACTGACTGACTTAGTTATCTATCAACGCACAGCCCAAACCACTGGACGGATCGGGCTGAAATTTGGCAAGCAGGTAGACATAAGCCACGCCGCGGGCGAAGCTGCGGGCAGAAGCTCGTAGGTATATAAAAAGCAGTAAGTTTAAGCTAAAATTAAAAAATGTATTTTTTTTTAAACTAGGTAACAATAAACAATTTTGAGACCCTATTTAGTTAGCCCACTCTACACTGGTTAATGTATAATTTTAAAATAATTATTACTCATAAAAATATTTTGAAATTGACAAAATTGAGTTAGCCCACTCGAATACTAAAGACCGCTTCTGCTCAATCACCAAAATCTCATATTTTTAGCGATTCCACCAATGAAAACTCAAAAATTCAAGTTGAACTTTTACTTTTCTTTAGTTAACCAATAACAGCAGTGCATCGACCAATCATAGTGGCGCATTTTACTTTGCTCCTGACCGGGATCAACTAGGTACGTTTCTACGAAAAACACCTTTCTTGTATACTCTATTGGTCCATGCTATAAAATGATGAGAAATGCGGAAATGCCACGTAAAGCAATTAAGAATGTTAACTGCGTTTTATTGGCCATTCGGAAGATATTGATGCTGTAATTCGCACGTGTATTAAATGTTTTAGGATTAAATCCCTGCTTACAGTAAGTAATTTTATTAGAAGCTTCCTATGCTACTTTGATTCTCATTATGATTTCTCTTAATGATTCTCAGTAGGCGTTTAGTATGATTATTGAGATTTGTGGCTGAGAAAGATATGCCACAGCAGCATACTATCTATAACGCCGAATGACTAAGGCAGTTATCATAACACACCGCGCGCCGTCGCGATTTGCGGGGGCGGTGAAGCGGATTTTGTAGCGGTGCGCCGCGTGGTGAGGCGGTTTATGCGCCTGTCCGCGCGGATGGGTTTAAATATTCGACATCGAAATCCATTTTTTTTAAACTGTAGCATGTCCTTCTCCCACAATGTTCTGTGGGTCACAATGCGCCCCGTCTGTGAAGCGCCGCCCGAAGATCTGACTGATGCCAGCTATTTTTGGGTACATAATCTACCGGTACATAATCTTTACACAAATCTACTCTACGTCTACGATTTTGCCATGACGCGGTTCTTGGTATACCGTGCCCTTAATTATTTAATACCTTGAGCTACGTCGGGATTTCCTCGGCTTATCTCGTTTCTTTTCGTTAATGATTGTTTCAAATACAAATATAATATAAAGTATATAGCCTATGTCATTCACTGAAAAAATGATTAAAATCGATCCAGTAGTTTTGATTTATTCATTACTGCCCGCGGCCCGCACGCGTTAAATTTAGAGTAAAACAATCCTTCTTTCGCTAAACCATGAAGATTTCCTGCTATCTTTGGAATATCTAAATTCATACACTACATTTTTACTTATTAATTTTTACATTTTTACCTTTTTATTTTATTTTTACAACAATTAACATATACCATAGCGGAGTTTTCTGTAGACCTTTTCAATGTGTACAGTACTTAGTATATTATTTTGATAAATGTCGTAGGGTTCAGCCTGCGTTTGCAATGTAAGCGGAAAAAATGTAATTATTTACGACATCACATTAGAAACCTCAAAAATAACAGTATTTCTCCACTATTTAATGGACGTTATTGTACATATAAACCTTCCTCTTCAATCACTCTATTTAAAAAAAACCGCGTCAAAATCCATTGCGTAGTATTAAAGATTTAAGAATAAATAGGGACAGAGAAAGCGACTTTGTTTTATACTATGTAGTGATAATAGATGTGAGCAATTGAGCATAGTTCTCTGCTTAATGATGCGAACTCCTAATTAAACATTGCAATTGATTCAAAACCTATTCAAAATAATAACATGGAATGAAACGTCAGCGCTTTATTATAACTAGTTCATCGCTGCAGCAGTTACATGCAATCGTTTAAGCCTACAATTTTGCATGATAAAATGCTTTTTTTTCGCTCGAAACGCGTTTTTAACGAACGCACCTGAAGCTGTTATTACACGATATCTGCGAAGTCACGCCTCTATCGGCAGCTTACATCTTTATACGATGCTTTTATAACTTACGATTAAAATCGTTGATAACGAGTAACGCCACCACGGATTTAGCATCGCTATTGCTGTGTAAATCTGTTGTCGTCATTATGTTACATATAGGTATAGGTTTAGGTATATTATATATATATATATATATATATATATATATAGGTATAGGTATATATATAGGTATATTATATATATATATATATATATATATATATATATATATATATATATATATATATATATATATATATATATATATATGTATTTATTATATATATTTATTAGTACCTATATATTATTGTTGTGGTTTATGTAGGTATATTATTATGTGATAGAGGAATATGTATGTTTATATATTATGCAGTTAATATTATATTATGGTAAATTATCTCATTAGTATGCTGTAGTTAAGTGCACCCCGTATACGACTTTGTAATAAATCCTCTCCGTCCAAAGGTTGCCTGGAAGAGATCGCTTTTAGCGATAAGGTCGCCCATTGTTCCCCACTACTTGTGTTTCATTGTATTATTTGATATTTTTGTTATTATGTGGTGTGTACAATAAAGAGTTTATCTATCTATCTAACGCTATAATACGGTCATTTATGATATGGACTACTTTTATGCAACCATTGACTCTTTAAAATCGCCTTTAATAACAACTTTACGTAACCGGAAGGCAAACTATATCCCATTTTAAAGAGTAATAGAGATTCAAGTAAAATAGCAGCAAAGCTTATAATTAATAGTTACATTTTTATAGCCTTATTACAGCGCTCATAACGCACTGTAATAAGTTTTAAACAGTTTTTTTTTAACTGTATTAAATTTTTATTATGTTTAGTGCGTATTACTATAATTTATTATGTAGTGTTATGCGTATAAAATATGGATTAGGTTTCCCGTTTGGGGCTTATTGAAGGATGAAATGAAAGCTATGCTGCGTCTTCCAGTTTGTGGTCGCACAATATTTTTTTTCCCCATCGGTTTTTATAATCTTGGTAAAATTTTCCAAAAAAATCGTGTCGTATAGTAAAAATGATGGTATTTTTTAATCGGTCCCTCATTACCGTTCCCGGCTGTCTCAAGTCATTACCAGACTGCCAAGTTTTTTTTTTTTTTAATGTTATTGAATGATGTGACGTGCTAGTCGTTCACCTGATGTTAAGCGCTGCGGCCACCCATAACAGTTGCAGTGTCACTCGGAACTCTAAAACATAGAATTTCACGCACACTGCACTGCGCACATCATCCTGAGACATCAGCACAGTCTGGTAATAGGAATACTCGACTGTGAGATCAGATCATAAAGTCTCAATTTCCCAGTAATTTCACTTGTTACAGTGCCCTTCAAACCGAAACACAGTAGTGCCTGCACACTACTGCTTGGCGGCAGAATAACTGGCAAAGCGGTGGTACCTACCTAGACGAACTTTGTAGAAAACTCCTGCCACCTAGTAAAAACAAATGTTCATTTTGTTTATTTTTTTCAGCAATAGCTGAATCGAAGCTAAATCAATAATTTAACATAATTACTATAAGCGGCAATCAATAGAAGAATAACAAGATGAAGTATGAAGAAGCATCCTTCTTCATACTTCATCTTGTTATTCTTCTATCCTACCATACTCCATCGAGTATGGTAATACGTAGTGATCAAGCGTGTAAACTTGTACGGTTAATGAATATTAATGAGTGTTTTCTTATATTTTTATTTATACTCCCTAATTAGGAATAAATAGGTGCTATTAGAAGTCATTATAGTTAAAGGCAAATTAGTTTTATTGCTTTTATATCACTGACAATCAATAAAATTAAATCTCGAATTTCAAACGACTGTACGAAACAATCACATTCAAAATTGACTTTGACATAACGTGGTTTGGTAGTTTTTTTATGTTTTGGCTCCACACCTCTGTGTATTTAGCCAGTGTCAAGTAATTGTCAATTTATCAAGTTAATGATATTTCACGCAAATATGTGTCAAGTCACAGTCGAAGTCATCAAGTCAAGTCATAGTCATACTCCTGTAAAGTGGTGGCATCTTTACTTGAAGCTTCTATGGAGTTTTGGAAACCACACGAAAAGAAACGTTTCACCATCATTATACCACTTTCTCACACTCACGCCTGTTATCCAGCACTTAACGAATAGAATGCCACCAATTTTAGGCACTAACACTGAAAATAACACAAGTTTTGGAAAATAATACAATGCGGTGACGCAATCTTTTTCGCTTTCCCGCCTAAACTCCGGTTGTGTGTAATAGATTCTATCTCGGGGTCGTTGAAAAGTGTCCAAAAATGGCGGTTGTGAATTTTGATTTTTTCTCCCAAATCCCGTGTATTTTTGTATTTTAATGTCCTGCACTTATCACAAGGGTGGATTATTCATTAAGTATTCGTGAACGTGCAGGAGTGTTAACAAATGGTTCCAAGTTTTTAAGCCATGCCTTTTCGTTTTCTCTTCAAGGCTTCCTAGAGCCTACAGTAAAATATCCGCCATTTTTCTGTGGCATTTTGACTGACAATATAAGACTTTGACATGACATAACCGTACAAAAATTCCTTACTTGACATTGGCAGAATTATCACTAAAAGCGATAGAAAGCTATTCAATGAAGAGAAAAAAGACTGACTGAAAAAAATTACTCTGACAGTTGACACAATCCAAATGCAGTGTCCCCTATCACCACTGACAGACATAGTACCCTAGTTATACAGGTTGATTTGTTCCGCCTAAATCTAGACTCTAGGCGCTGAACATTAGTAGTTACAGTTCTAGGTCAAAGGCCTATCGAGATAGATAGATAGATAGATAGATAAACTCTTTATTGAAACACCACATCTTAAATAATTAAAAAAAAGTGAACAAACTTAACCAAAGTGTAACAATGGGCGGTCTTATCGCTCAGAGCGATCTCTTCCAGACAACCTTGCACGGAAAGGAATAACGCAGTTTATTTGACTCTACAGAACAAATTACATATTGTTTTATTTCTTTAAATAAAACTTCTTTACGCACACTTGACTTGGGGAGTAAGCTGGTGAATGCGAGGCGAACGAAAGTTGAAGTTGATTCACGTAGATCTCCGTTATCAACATAACAAAGTTTTTTTTATGATTATTGTTGGTATGTCCGGTAAAATAACAATTTACAATTGTCAAGATCGCCATCTTGACAAAAGTAAATTGTTATTTTACATTAACATTTGCGTCATGTGCGCGCGCGCGCCTCGTCACTCCCCCACCCCCGCCCCCGCCTGTATCCACACCTTTCCCTGCCGTGATAATAGATTATATTACGATTCAACTTGAGTTTGGCTTAAATACCTATATTTTTAGTGCGGTGTATATCCCACCTAATCAAAAAGATGATACCTATTTTTCGTACTTTAATTACATGCAAAACATACTTGAATGTACAACTAATACCTTTAATTTTATCGTCGGAGATTTTAACATGCCTTCACTGGACTGGTACGCAAAGGAAACCTATATGCAGCCCATCCCGGCCTCGTCTATCTCTCGCTCAGTTAATTTAATAAATGATTTTTTAATAATGTCAAACAGTATGCAATTTAATCACATTAAGAATAAGAATAATAAAATATTAGACTTATTTATTTCCAATAAAAGAAACTGCGAGCTATCTCACACGCCGGTGCCGTTAGTACCTATAGATAATTATCATCCTGTATTTTATGTAACGGTACCTATTGAGCGTGGATATAAGTGTATGCAACGTAAATCTCACATCAGACACTGTTTTGCCAAAGCGGATTATCAAATAATTAATGATGATATAATTAATGTGGACTGGGACACACTCTTAAAAGGTAAATCATCTGAGTGTGCAGTCAATGTTTTTTATGATACTATTTATGGTATAATATCTAAAAATATACCAACAAAATTAGTAACTACGGCTGGTTTTCCTGTCTGGTTTAACACCTCTTTAAGGCACATTTTCAAAGATAAAAAGAAGGCATGGATAAAATGGAAAAAATATAAAAACTTATATGATTATGAACAATTTTCTATTTTTAGAAATCGACTTAAATTAGGTTCAGACACGTGTTATAAGAATTATATTAGTAAAGTTGAAAATAGTATCAAAACGAATGTTAAATATTTCTGGACCTATATTTCTAATAGGAAAAAAAATAGTGACATACCTGGCTGCATGCGCTATCAGGAACAGGTGGCGATAGATCCGCTCGGGGTCTGTAATCTTTATTCTAGATATTTTCAGTCAGTTTTTGAAACCTCTTCTGTTACAGACGATTATGACTTAGAAAATGTAGAAGTATTAGATAATCCAGATTCAGATGTCATTATAAGCGATATTTACCTTAATATGAATGACGTTAAATCTGAATTACGCAGGTTGGATCCAACAAAAGGTGCGGGTGTTGATAATATACCTCCATATTTTTTAAACCGAACAGCTGACGCAGTCTGTTTACCTATACATTATATTCTTAATTTGTGTCTAAAGGAGGGTGTCTGCCCCCGTATTTGGAAGATGGCACGCATAGTACCAGTCCATAAGGGAGGTTCGAAGAAGGACGTAGAGAATTATCGTCCAATATCAATTTTACCCACTCTGTCGAAGCTTTTCGAAAGACTTATACGTAATGCGGTGTATCCTAGCTTACATAGTTATATTATACCGAATCAACATGGTTTTGTGCAACGTCGCTCTACAGTCACAAATTTACTAGTGTATACCACTGAACTATTTGAAAATCTTGATAAGAACAAACAAACTGATAGTGTATACACTGACTTCCAAAAAGCTTTTGACAGAGTGGACCACAAAATCCTTCTTGACAAAATTGCATTTAACGGCATTCGCGGTAACTTGTGGCGCTGGTTTAAATCCTACATTACGAACCGTAGCCAAAAGGTAGCTATCAATGGTTATGAATCGGATGTACTTCCCATTAGTTCTGGCGTCCCACAAGGATCGATTTTGGGCCCTTTGCTTTTTATTTTATATATTAATGATATTAACCACTGCTTTAAATTTAGTAAGTTCCTGTTATACGCAGACGATTTAAAAATTTATCAAGTTATTAACACATATCAAGATCATGCAAACTTTCAGTCTGATTTGGATCGATTCTCTGCTTACTGTATAAAAAATAAACTAGCATTGAGTCTAAATAAATGTAAATCTATAATTTTTACACGCAAGAGAAACATAAGTAACTTTACCTATTCTCTTTGCGATACTAATCTTGATAAAGTTAAAGTAATAAAGGATCTCGGCATTACTTTAGATAACAAGCTAACCCTAGATATTCACGTCCAAAATATAATATCTCGTGGTTTTAAAATGTACAATTTTGTTATTAGGTCGTCCTGTAATTTCAAGAATGAGCAAACGTATCAACTATTATACAAGTCATTAATTCGTTCACAATTAGAATATGCCGTGTCAGTGTGGAGTCCACTTTATAATTGTTATAATAAGGATATTGAAAGAGTACAAAAGAAATTTTTGCGCTGTGTACATTTCAGGTGTTGCCGTTATACTATACCTTATGAAGACTTATTAGTAAAATATATACTTTTAGATTTGAAATCTAGGAGACAACAACTTGATGTTATGCTATTGTTTGACATATGTCACAATCGATACGACTGCCCGGACCTGGTCAACAGGATTCGCCTAAAAGTACCATTTAGATCTCATCCGCGTGATACAATTAGTCATAAAACCTTTTCCACGGCTACCTGTCGTACCAACTCCGGTCACCGATCACCTCTTTACCGCATGACTAAAACGTATAATGATAATTTCAATTGTTTAGATATATTTAACGATCGGGTGGGATGTTTTAAGCGATCAGTGATAGACCTGCTTGTTGAGCGTTGTGGGTTTGGCAGCGGTCAATCATAGTAGGGGGTTGCACTGTACCTTACTGCATCCCACTGATCTGTGGTGTAATCACGGAACTTTAGTTGCAATGCATCAGAAGAATTTTCATTTGTGAATTTAAAAATTTCTATAGTAACTATGCATATAAGCTGTGTATTTAAAATGTCAAATCATACAAATTTGTGTTTCTAGCTTTTGCAATCGGGGTACGTGATTACCTAGCTGTAAAATCCTATAATAAATGTTTAAATGCTTACGTTAGGTTACACTAAGAGTAATAATTTGTTTGCATTGGCCGTTCTCTTTCTCTTTCTCTTTACTGTATAATTGTAAGTATAGTATCTTGTCTCAATATAAGTAGGTATCTAATGTTTTTATTTAGTAATTTGTGGTCAATAATGCTGGTAGCACATCTGTTAAACTTTTTATTTATACCGATAACTTAAATAATGTATGTGATACTGTTCATTGATCCTTAAAAATAAACAAAAAAAAAAAATGAGATGGAGCCGATAGATGGAGCTAAACTAAAGAAGTTTTACTTCAGTCGTATGGTCTTAAGCACACTCGTTTCTTTTTAATTTGTTCATGTGACTTTCACAGCAATATTTCACTTATCTTAATATAATAGGTCTTTACCTATGAAATTGCCGTATTGCAGTACAGACTTTGTCAAACAAAAAAAAGTTTTGATTGGCTATGAATTCTAAATTCAAATTAATTTTGTTTTAAAAATATGACATTCTATTTACAATATAAGTCTTTTGTTTATTGATTAGCGTTGTATTTTCATTACATTTCAACATTTTTCCTCATAATGGATACTTTGAAATTTTGTGTAATTATGGAATATGAGTTCCGTCGTGGCACCAACGCGGCACAAACGACACGTAACATCAACGACGTTTACGGAGAGAACTGTACAAACGAACGTACAACCCGTTATTGGTTTGCTCGGTTCCGTTCTGGGAATTTTGACTTGAAAAATGAACCTCGTGGTCGTCCGGAAACTTTGGTCAACAATGATGAATTAAAGGCGATTGTGGAAGCTGATGAATCTCAATCTACAGCTGAGCTGGCAGCAGCTTTTGATGTTAGCATCAAAACAATATTGGTCCATTTGCGACAGATTGGCAAGATAAAAAAGCTTGATATATGGGTGCCCCACGAACTTAACGATCGCCAGCGCAACGTACGCGTCGAGACTTGCCTTGCGCTGCTTAACAGGCACAGAAATGAAGGAATTTTGATCCGAATTGTTACGTGCGACGAAAAATGGATTCTTTTTGACAATCGAAAGCGCTCAGCAAGTTGGTTAGATCCTGGTTCGGTACCAAAGCAATGTGCAAAACGAAAAATGACCCCTAGAAAGTTGATGGTCACAGTTTGGTGGTCTAGTGCTGGTGTGATTCATCATAGCTTTTTACAAAACGGCGAGAGCATTACTGCAGATGTGTACATTGAAGAACTGACCACAATGATGGCAAAACTCGCACGTCTGCAACCAGCTTTGGTCAATCGGTCGTCTCCACTGCTACTTCACGACAACGCGCGACCCCATACTGCACAACAGACCGTCTCTAAGCTGCATGAGTTGGGTTTGGAAGCTCTCCCTCATCCGCCATACTCACCAGATCTTGCGCCTACCGACTATTACTTTTCCAAAATTTGGACAACTTTTTAGCGGGAAAAAATCAAATTCCCGAGAGGCAGTACAAAACGCCTTTGAAGAGTTTGTTGTCTCCCGTCCTGCTGATTTTTTCAAGAAGGGCATCCATAAACTGCCACATCGTTGGCAAAGATGCATTGATTGCAGGGGTGATTACTTTGAATAAAAGAAATAAATAAGTTCGAAAAAAAATAACTTTAACTTTTTTCAAACAAAACGGCAATTTCATAGGTAAAGACCAATATATAAATCTCGTGTCACAATGTTTGTCCTCAATGGACTCCTAAACCACTTAACCGATTATAATAAAATTCGCACACCATGTGCAGTTTGATCCAACTTGAGAGATAGGATAGTTTATATCTCAATCTATAATAGATATATATTAAATACCCGTGCGAAGCCGGGGCGGGCCGCTAGTTCAACTATAAAAAGCGGAAATACTTGTTCTAAGTTTGGGTGTTGTGGGAGCATGGTCCTCGTAGTTCCTGGGTCTACAGACACAGGGAATCCTAGTTAGGGTTTAGTTATGAAAAAGAGGATTGTACAATGATACTCATATTATGATCTGTGGCTCACTGTTGCGTCGAAATAGCACGCGTGACGTGATCACGTGTCCCGAGCTCCCTCAATTGGATAAGTGTGAAAGAAGTGACAAGTGACTCTTGAACTTGAGACAAACACATACAAGAGGTACTTGGGAAGTTGGGAACTAATAAAAAAAATACGCGGGAATTTGGGAATTACTGATAGAAGTGAAAACTATGGGAAGCGCGAGGTGACGATGGCGAGTGATTTTTCATTTTATTCACCCAAAAAGTTATCAACGCGCCTAAATAATTTTTCACTTCATAAATACTTAATCTATTATATAGCCTATTCAAATCTACTCCCGCTGTCTACTAGGTGGTAGGAATTTGTTGCAAAGTTCGTCTAGGTAGGTACCACCGCTTTGCCAGTTACTCTGCCGCCAAGCAGTAGTGTGCAGGCACTACTGTATTCCGGTTTGAAGGGCACTGTAGCTAGTGAAATAACTGGGCAATTGAGACTTTATGATCTGATCTCACAGTCGAGTATTCTTATTACCAGACTGTGCTGATGTCTCAGGATGATGTGCGCAGTGCAGTGTGCGAACCTCCATGTTTTAGAGTTCTGAGTGACACTATTCTGTTATGGGCGTGGCGCTTAACACCAGGCGAACGACTAGCTCGTCACATCATTCACTAACATAAAAAAAAATAGAGAAATGGAAGGAACAGAAGCTGGTTTGTTCAGCTTCTAAGACTATCCCCTTTCTTGAAATAACCGTTTTTTTAAAACGAATGTGCTTTTTTTATCTGCATTCCCCCCACAGGCACCTAGGTCCGTGCTTTTTGTTAAATTATTTTTATATTTATAAATTCAGCCTATTATTTAGCCTTCATAATATTAGTGTGATATTTCTATCATAACAGTACTACACCACATAGGCTTCATATTTAAATGATTCCTACTCTTAAATTGTAAGAAATAAGGTTTAAAATCGTTTTAGCCACGCTTTGCATACTTGCTTTGTTAGCTTGTTACTAAGCTCACTCTTAAGATATCGTATTACAAAATAATATTGTCTTTTAACTTGCGTGTTTTCAATTTAAGTTTTTTTTATATTAGTTAATGATGTGACGAGCTAGTCATTCACCTGATGTTAAGCAACACGGCTGCCCATAACAGTACAGTGTCACTGGGAACTCCAAAATATAAAGATTCTCGTGACACTGTACTGCGCACATCATCCTGAGACATCAGCACAGTCGTAATAAGATTACTCGACTGTGAGATCAGATCATAATGTCTCATTTGCAGTAATTTCACTAGCTACAATGCCCTTCAAACCGGAACACAGTAGTGCTTGCACACTACTGCTTGGCGGCAGAATAACTTGCAAAGCGGTGGTACCTACCTAGACGAACTTTGCAGTAAAGTCCTACCACCTAGTAAAAGTTTTATATCCTTGGATAAGTATTCAAAATAAATAAATTGAAATGACGTTGTATGCATGCGTGTTGGGGACTATGGGGACATAAGTCCATTTAAATGTTACATTTTTTTTGGCTTTGCGCGCGTTTGTCAGAAGACGCAATTTTATTTTTTAGATATGAAGGGGTTTTTTTGTTTTTGTTTGGCTCCACACTTTAGTGTATTTAGCCAGAGTCAAGTAATTGGTAATTTTTCAAGTTAATTAATAATGTATGTATGTCAAGTCAAGTTACAGTCCAAGTCATCAAGTCAAGTCATAGTCTAGTCTAGTCAAATCATACTTCTAGTAAAGTGGTGGCAACTTTACTTGAAGCTTCTATGGAGTTTTGGAAACAACACGAAAAGAAACGTTTCACCATCATTATACCACTTTCCCACGCCTGTAGTCCAGCACTTAACGAATTAAATGCCACCAATTTTATGCACTAACACTGAATATAACACAAGTTTTGGAAAATAATACAATGCGGTGACGCAATCTTTTTCGCATTCCCGCCAAAAATCTAAGCCAGAGTTGCTATTTGATGACTTGGACTGTGACTTGACTTGAGACTACATATATGATATTAATTAACTTGAGATATTATCAATTACTTGACTCTGGCTAAATATACAAAATTGTGGAGCCAAAACAAAAAAAAAACATTGTATATCGTCGGGGATAGTACAATAGCGCGTAACTAGCTCTGGTAAATACCGCGTATCTACCACATGTAGCCAAAATGAACTTTCGCGCGAGCGTAATCTTGACGCTGATTGGCACCTGCTCAAAACACCTAATTTTGAAATCGGCCAATAGGAAGCCGTAATTTGGCATTAGAACAATACTACGTATCCATTTTGGCTGCGAACTTGGTTGCAATTGTGCGTATCTGGTTAGTCAGGTGTCATGTCGTGACGTGATTGAATTAAGAAGTTAATTCTACTTAAGAGACCTGGCAAGGAATTGCTGAATTCATACGGGTAAGTAATTGTTTGCTTGTTTTATATAAAAAACTTATCAAACCATCTATTTTTGTGTTTATTATTAATTAGACAGCTTGCTGACTTAGTTTTATATTATATATCACAATTTACAATAGAATTATGCTATACCGGTAGCCTTGTTAAAACAAAAATAATTGTATTAGTGCAGGAACTAAACAAATTTATCTATTAATAATTCATTGTTCTTGAAAATACCAGAAACAAACTGAGAAACTAACACATACGCGGTATTGTAGATCGTTAAGTGGATTTACGCGGTTTTGATTGAACTTTTTCTAACTGTTTACCTATAGGTATTAGTTTTTGCAAAAATTATATCGGTTAATTATTATTTGTATGTTTATTCATCAGTTGTACTGTAATGAGTATTCATATTGTTCAAGTAATTTATGTAAATGGTAGTACATTTTAACTCAAAAAAAATATTTTCTTCAGATGACCTATAATCATGGAAGACATAAACAGCGACTGCTCTCATATTAGTGAATCAGAAGATAATGCCGATTACGATAATAATGTTACTACACTTAAAAAATTATGCGAAAGGCGTCATGAGCTATTAGAGAAGAAGAAATTTATTTTAAGAAACCAACAAGAAAAGATTTTTCATGTATCCAACAATTTTGAAAATATTGAAAACTCAAATTCAATTCAGATAACTACTTCAGACATTATAACCTCAGAAGACGAATATATTGCAAATTGTGAAACAACATTATTCAATAGTGGTATTTTGGCAGCTTCTAATCGTGAGACACTTTACGACGAAAATTTACTCCTAGATACTATACTCGATCCCATTTGTTCTAATTCTTCGACAAAAAACACAAACTCTCCTAAATTAACAAAACCAAATAATCCTTCCACTTCTACAGACCATGCAGTAACTTTATCATCAGAGTACAATTTGAGTAGCATACCCATCACTGAACCTATGCCCGAATCTACTGAGAATCATTTATTATTTGCAAGTGATCCTCATATTGACACTGGAGTTGAGGCTGTTCAGGATTTTTATTCTGACGACTTAGCAGCCGACCCAGACTTTGTTCCTCTTATGGAAATTTCCAATGTTTCTTTAATGGAACCAAATGAAATTGATTGCTTTCCCGAAAAAGATTTGGAAATTGAAAGCTCTAGAGAAGGGAGAAGTAGAAAACGAAAAGCAGACACGAATACATGGAAGAGAGTTAAAAATAGTAAGCTAAGAATGTTAGGACAGGAATATACAGGATTTAAGAAGACTGAAAACAAATACACACAAAATGAGTTGAAATCAGCAAGAACATTAGGTGAAGGTTGTAATTCCATTAATTGTTTACTTAGTAAAGTAATGAATTGTGAAAAATTTACAGAAAGTAAAAGAAGACAAATTTTTGAAGAGTTTTGGAAAATGAACTGGGACAATAAAAAAATGTTTGTTACTTCAATGGTTGACACAAAGTCTCCTGAAAAAAAGACAACGGCTACTCAATCCAGACGTAAGGTGACAAAATTATATTATTTGAAGCTCGATAATAAAAAGAAAAGAGTGTGTTTAAAAACTTTTATTGGGACACTGGGAATAAAAGAATGGACAGTTCGGTACTGGTTAGGAGAAAAATCACAAGCACACAATGACCCAAGAACTACAAATGAACGTCAAGCAAATAGACCACCGTCTTTGAAAGATTCGGTTAAAAGCTTCTTATCCGAGCTCCCTAAGTTGCCCTCACATTATTGCAGAAAAGATAGTATGAAATTATATTTGGAGCCAATTATACAATCGAAACGCGAACTTTACCGTTTATATGTTACCAAAACAATAGATGCATCACAACGTGTGGCATCCAGAAAGTTATTTGAAGATGTTTTAACTGAAGTAAATATAAGTATATTCCAGAGAAAGAAAGATGAATGTGATTTATGCTGTGCGTATAGAGCTGGGAATGTTTTAGAAGAAGAATATCAGGCTCACCTTGCAAGGAAAGATGCAGCTAGAAGAGAAAAAAATCAAGATAAAGAAAAAGCAAAGAAGGGAGAAATACATGCTATAACAGCAGATTTGCAAGCTGTAAAATTATGTCCGCATCTAAAAGCTAGCGCATTGTACTTCAAAACAAAGCTAGCTGTACATAATTTCACAGTGTACAATCTCGGGAATGACAAAGTTGTCTGTTATTGGTTCGATGAAACTGCGAGTGATTTAAAGGCTTCTACTTACGCGTCTTTCTTTATTGACTATTTGGAAAAGTTACTAAAAGAAAGTCCGAAAGATATTTCAATATTTTCAGACGGATGTACAGCACAGAATAGAAATGTTGTTGTTTCTAATGCTATTCTGCGATTAGCTATGGAGTATAATGTTATCATACAACAAAAGTTCCTAGAAAAAGGTCATACGCAAATGGAAGTAGACTCCGTACACTCAGTTATTGAGAGAAAACTAAGAAACCGTGAAATATATCTGCCAAGTCAATATGCTGCAATCACGAAAGAGGCAAGGTTGAAACCTTGTCCCTATGATGTCATCATAGCTGACCATACATTTTTTAAGGATTATAGCATCAAAAAGAATCAAATTTACGACTCAATTAGGCCCGGTCGTGGGGCAGGGGAAAAATGTGTAGTTGACATTAGAATTCTGCGATACAAACCTGAAGGTACAATTGAATATAAACTCAATATTGAGGATGAATACGAACTCTTGCCAAGGCGCCCAAAGGCTATTGATGCAACCACTAACAGACCTTTGTATTCCGAACCACTGCCAATTTCTGAAACTAAATACAATCATCTACAACAATTGAAAAATATTATTCCACGAGACTGTCATGAATACTATGACAAATTGCCATTCAAAAAATAAATATGCCATTGAAGAAATTGGTTATTTCCTCTGATTTTATTAAAATAATTATTGAAATGAAGGTTTTAATTGACTTACGTTTTTATCATAATAATATTGAAATTCGTGTTGCTAGGCAGGTCAGATCAATAGATGTGAACGGTACTTAAGAAGGCACAAAGGGAAACAAAAACATTGTTAATATTACATTTTATAAGTAAACTATTGACTTCATTGACAGTAATGACTTGATGGAAGTATTGTCTTATACATAGGTACTGAGATTTAAGACTGATTATGTACAATAATTTAATTACGTTACAAAAGGTATTGTTATAGACTGACTAAAAGTTGAAGCTACATAATTTAAGTATAATATTTAAAGTAATAGCACTATTATGTAGCACTTAGAAATGTTTACTTTTGCTAGCCTATTGCATTAAATAACTATAAGGGTTAATGATTAATTATAATATAAGAAGATTACCTAAGTTAAGTTTGATTTTTGTGCTGAAGTGTTTGAATTGTTTAGAAGCTATTTTTTTTTAATAAACCTATTTTTCACTGCTAAAACACTGGTATTTTATTGGCTTTATGGGGTTAATATCTTGATTCAATACCGCATATCTACTGAAATACAGGCAAACTTTCATATAAATAGATAATACAAAACCGCGTAAATGGCAAAATCCTTATTAGTACATATTATTATAGGAATTAACCATAATCAGTATATGTGAAACACAAATTATAAGCTAATTTTCCAATTCGTACATTGGTACTATATTGTTAGGCTTGGAAAATACATTTTATTTGCCTCCTGTAAAATTTGGTTTATGACACTTACGCGGTATTTACTAGAGCTAGTTACGCGCCATTGCACTATCCCCGGCGATATGTTATTAATTAACTTCAGAAATTAACAATTACTTGACACTGGCTAAATATGCAAAATTGTGGAGCCAAATCTAAAAAAGGACTTTGTATATGATATTAATTAACTTGAGAAATTATCAATTACTGGACACTGGCTAAATACACAAAATTGTGGAGCCAAAATAAAAAATAACATTCTAGAAAAATACATGCAATATTAATGAAAAGTACTTGCAACATTCTAGACTTTTAGACGGAATATGTATGCTTTTAAACTTAACATACCGCCACAAATAAACAACGTAAATTCTATGTTAACAAAACATATTTAGATACCGCTAAAGATATTAGCATACCCATACAAGTTGCGCGATCATCTCTAAGTAAACATATGATCTTAGTAAATAAATATTAAATGGAATTTCGCCGACCGCAATGTAGAGAAGGGAAACCCAGTAAAGTATTAACAATTCAAGGGAATATTCCAAGAGACTTTTTTCATGTTTTAGTCTACACTTCTGTGTATTTAGCCAGTATCAAGTAATTGATAATTTATCAAGTTAATGATATTTTTTTATGTTTTGGCTCCACACTTTTGTGTATTTAGCCAGTGTGAAGATATAATTAAGTCAAGTCCAAGTCATCAAGTCAGTAGTATTAGTCTAATCTAAGTCACACTCCTAGTAAAGTGGTGGCAACTTTACTGTAAGCTTCTATGGAGTTTTGGAAACAACACGAAAAGAAACGTTTCACCATCATTATACCACTTTCCTACACTCATTCCTGTGATCCAGCACTTAACGAATAAAATACCACCAATTTTATGCACTAATACTGAAAATAGCACAAGTTTTGGAAAATAATACAATGAGGTAACGTGATCTTCCTCGTTTTCCCGCCAAAACTTTTCCAGAGAGACATGGCGAATTTAAGTTTTATTGAAAATAAGTTTTCTTCTCTTTCCCTTTTTTCAACTTTTATTTATGTATTCTCTGGTTTTAAATAAGTTTAGGCATTTTTTTAATGTTGACAGTTTTAAGTACTCTCCCATAAGCTTGGGTCTATTTTTGTGGAAATTTGACAGTTGAATTGGCAGTGGCCAGGATTTTTTTTTTTTGTATATTTTGGCTCCACACTTTTGTGTATTTAGCCAGTGTCAAGTAATTGATAATTGATCAAGTTAATGATATTTCACGCAAATATGTATCAAGTCACAGTCGAAGTCATCAATTCAAGTCAGTCAAGTCATAGTCTAGTCAAAGTCATACTCCTAGTAAAGTGGTGGCAACTTTACTTGAAGCTTCTATGGAGTTTTGGAAACAACACGAAAAGAAACGTTTCACCATCATTATACCATTTTCCTACACTCACGCCTGTAATCCAGCACTTAACGAATAGAATGCCACCAATTTTATGCACTAACACTGAAAATAACACAAGTTTAGGAAAATAATACAATGCGGTTACGCAATCTTTTTCGCTTTCCCGCCAAAACATGAGGCTTTTTTGATGCAGAACCAGAACTAACAACCGTTGGAGTAGACTCAAGAACGATAGAGAGAAGACCCTGACTTGGAAAGCGTATTAAAAAAAGCGAGTGTGCTTTAGGCGCGACTGAAGTAAAACTTCTTTTGTTTAGCTCCATCTATCGGCCAGTAAACTTTTTTTTTGCATTGTTTAATGTTAATGTCGCCATCTTGACAATCATTGTAAATTTTTATTTACATACCAACATGATAATACAATTTATTAACTTTGTTATGTAAGATCTATGTGAACCTATTCAACTTTCGTTCGCCTCGCATTCACCAGTTTACTTCCCAAGTCAAGCGTGCGTAAAAAAGTTTTAGTTACGCGGTTTTATAGTAGTAGTAGTGGTGAAAATTTTCTAACTTTAACCTTCCCCCAACATTAATAAACACAACAAAAAAATAATTTGTGAAAATGTTCCATCCGTTCACGCGTGATGCGATGAACAAGAGAAATAGAGATTCATTTTTATAAAGATAAGTGTATCTCCTACGAAAGAGTCCTGGTTCACACAGCACTAGTTTCGAGCCTAGTGTGGCCAGGTGTTCCAATTTCCACCATTATGGAAATAAATGTTTTTTCACTTTCATTTTCATGAAAACGTATCGTGGAAGCCTTAAATCTAATTTTAGACGGATAATAAATAAAATGTACTCTAATATTTATCATTCTCTAACATATCCTCATCTTTTAAAATGGAACGTAATAAATCTTGCTATTTGTGAAACTATCCTCTTATAGCCTGTCAGTTTTGATGTCGGTTGTAAAACGCGGGTCGCAGATACATTTCCGCATCACAGCTTTACAATCTGTCTGTCTGCAGTTTATAGGATCATGATCCCAGCCAGTCAGAAAAGGGTGTATAAACGATGCTACGAATGGTTGTGAAGAGACAATACATATACAAGGTGGAGGTTTAATTCGTTCTTTTCCTTTAATGTATTGTTACAAAATACTTCACTTCGGGAGCTGATGCAAGCGGCGTAGTATATATGCGAGCGACGGAGAAGGCTCGGGCTCACTTTTCGGGCAGCGCTCAGAGGCGACGGACGTTTTATAAAATCACGCGGTTAATTATTGTCGGTTCTTAGTAAACCTTAATAAATATTTGTATGTTGATTGTAAGGTTACTTTTTTTAAAACTAAAACCACTTAGGATTTCCAACAGTATGTATTCAGTCCATGCTATAGAATGCTCCCATGTAACTTAATAAAAAAAGTACTTATGAAATAAAACTTAAATCTAGATATAATCAAATTTAAATTCTAAAGAAAAGCCTTGTGACATTGAACAAAGCAGGTGTTTTATTGCCTACGAAACATTTACAAAGCACTCAGCTGGTGCCCGTGCTGTGTGTACCATTGAATAGACAATTCGGCTGTCATTCAGTTATTTTAGGAGGCACTAAATACTAAAGCAAAACCTTTTTTAAATTATCCCTTGTTCTAACATTCTATAGCATGGTCTGAGTACATACATTTAAGTAAAATAGTGAATTGAATTCCACCTTGTATAGATAACTAGCGGCCCGCCCCGGCTTCGGACGGGTATGTAACAAAAATTTCATATTTTCAATTTATGTATGTATGTGTATTTATGTATCTATATGACGGCGGCAACGTCCAGTTATAAGCTCTATGCGCAGCGGGCAGTACCGTAATTTACCCTGTGGTGGCCTTTATATAGCCAGATGGGTGGGAGCGATGACAGTTGCCGGTGTTGCCACTGTAATAAATTTAAATGCCACCACAGGGTAAATTACGGTACTGCCCGCTGCGCATAGAGTTTATAACTGGACGTTGCCGCCGTCATATATACATAACATAATTTGAAAATTTCTGTAAAGTAGAATATTTTTCGCGAATTTTATAAATAAAGAAGTGCTCACACCAAGGGTTCAGTAACCCAAGACGTTGTGGTTGCGATGCTGACGTGTCGATGCGTTCAAGATATTCGCAACTTCTGGTTGTGTTACATGATACTTCGACTGATATTTGTATGACCGACTACGTAATGGAAATTGATACCCGTGCAGGCAAAGGTGTGAGAGACGAATTCTCATCATAATCTCGATAGCTGGCACTAGGTACACATCTCACTTATTCTCGTTTAAGTGAAGAGAAAATATTTTACTTATTAAAGTAAAGATAATTGAAATAAAACTTTACGCACGCTTGACTTGGGGTGTAAGCTGGTGAATACATAGCGAAGGGAATGGAAGTAACGTTTTTTTTATTATGTTGGTATGTCCGGTAAAAAATTTGCAATCGTCAAAATGGCGACATTAACATTAAACAAAGCAAAAACAAAGTGAAGTTTAGCTCCATCTATCGGCCGCAATAAACAACAAGTGCGGAAATACACATTTGAATACAGTTTACTTTCACAACGCAATTATTTGTTATTAACAATCGATAATTATCTAGCTGTAATTATCAAGAATTTTGGGAGTATTGGCGGGAAAAAGAAAAAGATCGCGTCACCGCATTGTATTGTTTTCCAAAACTTGTGTTATATTCAGTGTTAGTGCATAAAATTGTTGGCATTTTATTCGTTAAGTGCTGGATTAGAGAATGAGTGTGAGAAAGTGGTATAATGATGGTGAAACGTTCTTTTTATGTTATTTCCAAAACTCCATAGAAGCTTCTGGTAAATTTGCCACCACTTCACTAGAAGTATGACTTGACTAGACTAGACTATGACTTGACTTGATGACTTGGATTGTGACTTGACTTGATACAATATATGTTAATTAACTTGAGATATTATCAATTACTTGACACTGGCTAAATAAACAAAAGAGTGGAGCCAAAACTAATTGTCCAAATTTTGGAAAAAGTAATAGTCGGTAGGCGCAAGATCTGGTGAGTATGGCGGATGAGGGAGAGCTTCCAAACCCAACTCATGCAGCTTAGAGACGGTCTGTTGTGCAGTATGGGGTCGCGCGTTGTCGTGAAGTAGCAGTGGAGACGACCGATTGACCAAAGCTGGTTGCAGACGTGCGAGTTTTGCCATCATTGTGGTCAGTTCTTCAATGTACACATCTGCAGTAATGCTCTCGCCGTTTTGTAAAAAGCTATGATGAATCACACCAGCACTAGACCACCAAAGTGTGACCATCAACTTTCTAGGGGTCATTTTTCGTTTTGCACATTGCTTTGGTACCGAACCAGGATCTAACCAACTTGCTGAGCGCTTTCGATTGTCAAAAAGAATCCATTTTTCGTCGCACGTAACAATTCGGTTCAAAATTCCTTCATTTCTGTGCCTGTTAAGCAGCGCAAGGCAAGTCTCGACGCGTACGTTGCGCTGGCGATCGTTAAGTTCGTGGGGCACCCATCTATCAAGCTTTTTTATCTTGCCAATCTGTCGCAAATGGACCAATATTGTTTTGATGCTAACATCAAAAGCTGCTGCCAGCTCAGCTGTAGATTGAGATTCATCAGCTTCCACAATCGCCTTTAATTCATCATTATTGACCAAAGTTTCCGGACGACCACGAGGTTCATTTTTCAAGTCAAAATTCCCAGAACGGAACCGAGCAAACCAATAACGGGTTGTACGTTCGTTTGTACAGTTCTCTCCGTAAACGTCGTTGATGTTACGTGTCGTTTGTGCCGCGTTGGTGCCACGACGGAACTCATATTCCATAATTACACGAAATATCAAAGTATCCATTATGAGGAAAAATGTTGAAATTTAATGAAAATACAACTCTAATCAATAAACAAAAGACTTATATTGTAAATAGAATGTCATATTTTTAAAACAAAATTAATTTGAATTTAGAATTCATAGCCAATCAAAACTTTTTTTTGTTTGAAAAAGTCTGTACTGCAATACGGCAATTTCATAGGTAAAGACCTATTATATAGCGTTCCAATATGGCCGACCAACTATAAGCAGCTAACAGCAATGCCTGTTAAAGTCAAATAAATCAAGCGTGAAAGCGAAATCGATATTTTAGGCTACTCGTAAAAATTTAGATTTATTGCAAAAAATGTAGAAACGAAATTGGAAGCCCAGAGCTATAGGATTATGTTTTATAGTGCCACACACCTGCCTATTTTAATGGCCGGTTTTATTTCTATTTATGTAAGTTTTTATATGATTTTGTTATGAAATTTTCAGGTTACGAAACTTTTTACAGTTTTCTTTACGTAATAAATCAACGAAAGTAAAAAATACCTGAACTTATCTACTAATTATATTGAATGATATTAACTTTCTAAGGACAAATCTAACTCAAAGAAGGGAGCCGTTAGTAAGAATATTATCTTGGAAAAGTTTACTTAAGTTTTTTTTTTATGTTAAGGGATAACGTGACGAGCTAACTGTTCGCCTGATGTTATGCGACACGGCTGCCCATATCAGTTGCAGTGTCACTCGGAACTCTAATGTATAGAGTTTCGCGTGACACTGCAGTGCGCACGTCATCCTGAGACAACAGCACAATCTAGTGATAAGATTACTAGACTATGTGATCAGGTCATAGTCTCATTTGCCCAGTAATTTCACTAGCTACAGTGCCCTTCAAACCGGAACACAGCAGTGCTTGCACTTGGCGGCAGAATAACTGACAAAGCGGTGGTACCTACCTAGACGAACTTTGCAGAAAAGTCCTGCCACCTAGTAAAGTAGAGCAAGTAAAGTACAGAAATAATCAAACAAAACTATTTTTTTTATTATTAACACAAAGTTTATGATAAGTATTACAAAGTAATGAAAGGTTTCTGTCCTTAATTAAAAGAGTAAATAAAAAATATTTGAAACAGTTTCCCATTAAAACCACTAATTATTAATTACTAACCATTAATTAAAAGTAAACTCAGAATTTAATTACCCCAATTTTACGCCCAAATTATTATAAATCAAAACAAAGAAAGTTTAATTATTTCTTAAATATACACAGATTCTATGCTCTTAATTATTTTAACTAACAAAGTTAACCAAACAAAAAATATTAGGGATGCGCGTGCCGTTAAACTTTTTATCGATAATCGATATCTAAACTAATATTATAAAGAGGAAAGGTTTGATTATTTGTTTGAATTGAATAGGCTCTGAATTATGGACCGATTTGAAAAATTCTTTCAGCATTAGAATCTTACATTATCCTTGATGTACACGCAGGGGCTGGCGCTTGTAATTTACAAACATTTCGATATTTAATTTAACACGGTAGATGCTTGATTTTACAATAGTTTTGAACAAAATCACTTTAGTTGTGTTTATTCAGGCACAACATACTTTAGCATTTAAAATTTCCATCTATTAATTTGACTAAAGGTGTGTATGAGTGCTATTCCAATGTTTAGAGAAATTTAAAACGTTCAGTAAGGAGTTTTGTCTATCAAGGGTACACACGTAACTTAACACTTAGACATTCTCAAAACGTCCGCTTATGGTATGCCTGTCACCATTATTTTCATGCCACATTGACAAAGTACGTGAAATGATGCACGTAGACGGTCAGTGATAAGTTTCTTAATCGATTTCTAATATCCTTTGTTACGTGCCAGTCAAAATACTAAAACATTAGATTGCTTCAGTGAAAAAATAATTCAGAAAGATATTCTTTTTATTGGATTTGATAGTAAAACTCAATTTCTGTCCATTACATTTGTATAAATAGTAGATGGCCCGATAGCTCAGTTGGTAGTAGCCCTGCCTTCTGAACAAAAAAGTATCTGAGTATTGTATCAGTTATCTGGTTCCCATAGCACAAGCTTTGCTTAGTTTGGGGCTAGATGGCGTTGTGTGAGATGTCCACACATATTATTATTATTATTTGCTATACTATCAATGCGTTCTTTCATGTAGGTATTCATAGGTTTTTTTTAAATTTGTGCATATTACGATTATCCATACTAAGCGAATATAGCTAATTAGGGCCGTATATAATGAGTACCATCAACACATTAACAACCTATCGATAACACCATCTTTGTCATCCCTATACCTTTAACTGGTTCAGAGAATGATTTAATGGTGGCCAGCCCTCTTCCACGAACGTTGAAAATAGCAGGTTGTGTAGAAATGAACGTTTGTGAGATGCGTCTTTGAACTTTAAATTCTGGGAGGCCATTTCTTTATTGAGACCTTGAGGTCCGTATTACAGAACGATGCTCAGTCATCGATTAGTGCTCAAGCAGAGATTTCATTCATAATAATGATCAATTAGTGAATGAAATCTCTGCTTGAGCACCGATCGACGACTGAGCATAGTTTTGTAATACGGACCTTTAGATTTCATTCAATAATTGTTCACTTTATGAATGAAATCTCTGCTTGAGCATCGATCGATGACTGAGCATCGTTCTGTAATACGCACCTAAAACTTGATTTCGACCTTGCATTTATTTTATTTTATTATTATTATGTTAGTTTTAGTTTTTTGTGCTTATATTGTGAGTGTGGATTTACAAAGTACGAAATGATACAGATGTCTATTATCATCATCATCAGCCTGAAGGCGTCCACTGCTGAACTTAGGCCTACCCTCACGGAGCGCCACTTTGACCAGCTACTTGACTCCTGCACCCATCGGCCCCCCTTTCTATATGTAATGCTAAAAACGAAAACGGGCTCAGTATATACAAACGTAATTGATTAAAAACACCTAATTTTAATATTACTAATAATAATAATATGGTAATAACGCCCAATGATTATATACACAGACCATGAACTAAACTAACTGATAACTGTAACTTGATTTACTATAACTATTTGGTATAAATTTAAAACAAAACTAAACTAACTGATAACTGTAACTTGATTTACTATAACTATTTGGTATAAATTTAAAACAAAACTAAACTAACTGATAACTGTAACTTGATTCACTATAACTATTTGGTATAAATTTAAAACAAAACTAATAAAAAAATAATATATCGATAAATTATCGATATCGTTAAATGCCTAAACCAAGCTCTTAGCAATTGGTTAGCTTAGAAAACAATTTCCGGCAAGTATAGATAAGTTCATTACACTTTAGTGATAAGAGCTCGATAATGTTTACATGTTACATGATATCAGCTAACTCGTGTTTACATGATTCCGTGATGTAACGGAAGACGATATTTTTGCCTCTATAAGTACCTAAATTAAATTATTAAAAAAAAATTGGTGCTATAAAGACTTTATTCGCTTTACTGAGATATACTTGGATGATAGTGCTGTCGATTCTGTGTCGCATTCACTAAAGCTAAACGAAATTAACATATTTCCGTCTTTTTCATTTCCTCTTTATCAGAAGAGTACCGCCATACTTTAAGTTTACTTTAGTTTTAGAGAATGCGACAGACAGACGTCATCGACACCAATATCACACTAATATTAGAAAGGCGAAAGTTTGTATGTGTATGTGTGTTTGTGTGTATGTTTGTTACTCCTTCACGCTCACACGGCTGAATGGATTTGGATGAAATTTGGTGCCAAGATAGTTTATACGCTGGATTAACATATAGATAGATAGATAGATCAACACTTTATTGTACACCGTAAAAAATAAAACAATTTACAAAAGAAAAACTTACATAATAAACTAGTACTAGTACAACAGGCGGTCTTATCGCTTAGAGCGATCTCTTCCAGACAACCTTTGAATCGGAACATAGGCTACATTATATCTCGGAAAAGTGAAATTTTCCCGTGGGATGAGTAAATAATTAAAATGCTTTTTACCTGCGAGTGAAACCGCGGAGCGCAACTAGTGATCTATATTTTAATCAGGCGCTCTCAACTGATGGATAGTCATGACGCAATCGAAGGTGGAGCATTCTAGCTAAGACTGCATTTTCACTTTCAAGAAAATTTCTGGAAGAAGTGTCTGACCGTATATCAGACTATAGCTTGGAAGTGTAACTATTATAAATTAGGCTGATAGTTTGGACACTTCGTTTTGTCTTCAGAAGTACTCTATGAAATGCAGCTTTATCTGAAGTACTCATATCAATAAAAAAACATTGATAATCCTCCGCTTTTGAAGGCGGTTGACAAAACAATAAAACAGTGCATCTTTGGTGTAAACTAACTGTAAATATTCGAAAAACCTAGAAAATAGGTAATTTTTAGTCCTCGAATTACCCATCATAAATATATTACTAAGTAAATATGCGGTGAAAAAATACAATAGGTACTTACATATACACGGAATGCGGTTACAAAAGCACTTGTACATACATAAATTAACAATTTTACACACATACCGGATATAAAACCGCTAAATTAAAATTATAACAAAGGTGTTCTCATTAAATGTCTACTCATATTTTTCTCTTTTCAATACCAAGAATTTGGGTTCGGAAAGAAAATAAAAGAAAAATAATAATTCTAAGAGAGGTTTTTTTACTTACACATATATAATATTTATATATTTCTGCAGTACATATAAAATCGCTAGTTTTGTCTTTTGTTTCACGTACGATGTCTACCCATTTCTTTCTTATCGTGTTCAATAATCAGTGAAGGGGTTTTGGCGGGAATGCGAAAAATGATGCGACACCGCATTGTATTATTTTCCAAAACTTGTGTTAGTGCATAAAATCAGTGGCATTCTATTCGTTAAGTGCTGGATTACAGGCGTGAGTGTGGGAAAATGGTATAATGATGGTGAAACGTTTCTTTTCGTGTTGTTTCCAAAACTCCATAGAAGCTTCAAGTAAAGTTGCCACCACTTTACTAGGAGTATGACTTTGACTAGACTATGCTTGACTGACTTGATTTGATGACTTCGACTGTGACTTGATACATATTTGCGTGAAATATCATTAACTTGATGAATTATCAGTTACTTGACACTGGCTAAATACACAAAAGTGTGGAGTCAAAACATACAAAAAAAAAAAATTATTACTTCCAAGATCACAAACCTGTGGCGCTTTGCTTGTGTTTTCAGCCTGAATGCATAACCCGGGCTCTGTAGCTAGGTTCAAAGAAGCTTTTCGCTTTAGGTTTTCCCCTTAACTTATACATTGACTATTTATGCAAATTTCTTTACTAAGATTCTTCTTTTTTTATTTTTCTACTTAATTACAAAAACTTTTTCTACAAGTTTTACGACGACATTTTACAACAAACACAATTTCTTTGTTGTAAGTGACGGCAACCAATATAAATGTACAGAAACTGTGATTTACTGTCCAAAGGTAGTAAATATTTCGTAAGGCAGCATTATCTACGTTAGAACAAACCAGATGGAGCTTTCGATCGTTAGTGTGTGTCCACGCGTTGACGCCTGCCGTTAGATCTTTAGATACTGAAGGACTACGCACGTGTGCTTATCACCAACATCACGCCATGGGAAAAACCGGTCCATCTTTATTTTCCAACCAAATCAAGTATTTGGCAAGCAACTCACGTTTTTCTAAGAAATGATACCTCTCGCCCATCTTTTCGGGAAGCTTACACAGGCCTACATGAAGTGATAAAACGAGGATATAAAACTCCGAATTAAAGGCTTAGAAGTCACTGTATTGCCAATATGGCCATCCACCACCCCGCATCTACTTTTCTTCTTACCCGAAATGCGATTTCCATAGTGCTCAACAATTTCACGTACTGGGAGACACAGTTCAGCGAATAATGTGACACGTTCTTAAACGCGCTCCCACAGTGTTTTGTTCACTCGCAAAATGTTTTTCACATTGTCACACTTGCATATTTTTTTTTTATGTTATTGAATGATGTGACGAGCTAGTCGTTCACCTGATGTTAAGTGACACGGCCGCCCATAACAGAACAGTGTCACTCGGAACTCCAACATGTAAAGTTTCGCATGACTGCTGCAATGCGCACATCATCCTGAGACATCAACACAGTCTGGTTATAAGATTACACGACTGTGAGATCAGATCATAGTCTCATTTGCCCAGTAATTTCACTAGCTACATTGCCCTTCAAACCGGAACACAGTACTGCTTGCACACTACTGCTTGGCGGCAGAATAACTGGCAAAGCGGTGGTACCTACCTAGACGTACTTTGCAGAAAAGTCCTACCACCTAGTAAATGTAATGTCTTATTGACATAGTTACTAAATTCAAATGATAAATCACTGCTAAAAGGAATTTTACAAAAGATCAACGCCGAAATGTAAAACTACTCTCTTCTCGACTAGTTTAGTTGCCTCCGTTTGTTGCATGTAAGCGCCTTCTTATATATTCTACAACCGATTTAAGTTCAGCATTGAATAATATGGTTTCGTTGCTTTTAAAATAGTAATGACGTGTTCGTGAACAAAAAACTAACTTTTATTGGTTTAAAATTCCTTTTTGTCATATCACTACTGCTTTGATGAGTATTTAATTAATTTTTCTGTGGACTACAATTTAAAATTTATTCACAGGGTTATTATTTATATATTTATACACAGGGTCAAAAAGAACACGCCCTTTATTTCAAGTCCCTAGATCTATAAGTATAGCGGTTTAGGCTGTATTTTATAGGTTAGTAGACTGACTACTAACCTATAAAATACAGCCTAAACCGCTTTGCCTAAGTCGCTTGGACAACGCCTTTTATTAAATAAATAATATAAATATTTGTGGACATTTCACACAGCGCCATCTAGCCCCAAACTAGGCAAAGCTTGTACTATGGGAACCAGATAACTGATAGAATATATAGATAATTTTTGTTTGTAAATATATACATACAATACAATATAACACCCAGACACAGAAAAATCACCTATGTTCATCACACAAACGTTTGTCCTGGGTGGGAATCGGCTTTGGATTGATAATCTATATAGATTGGGACTTTGAATTTTATATGTATACTAGTTGCGCCCCGCGGTTTCACCGGTGGATAAAAAGTATTTTAATTATTTGCTTATCCTACGGGAACGTTTTACTTTTCCAAGATAAAATGTAGCCTATGTGTTAATCCAGTGTATAAGCTGATTGGAATGAATGGAAAGAATGGATTTGGATGAATTTCGGTACCAAGATGGTACCGAATTTCATCCAAATCCATTCAGCCGTTTGAGCGTGAAAGAGTAACAAACATACACACATACAAACTTTCGCCTATATAATATTAGTGTGATGTGATATCTCTTCATATAAAATTTAAAATCCTGACTGACTGACTGACTAACTTACATATAAACCAACGCACAGCCTAAATCGCTGGTCCTAGAGACTTGACATTTGGAGGGAGTGTTCTTTGTAAACCATCAACTTAAAAAAAGTTTTTCGGAATTCCACCCCTAAGAGGGTGAAATAGGTAGTTGAATTATCTATGAAAAAAAACCTACTTCATTTCTTATAGGCCACGCGGGCGAAGCCGCGTGCAGACGCTAGTTACTGATAAGATTGATTAGTTTAACTATTTACCTAGTATTGCTGCTTTTGATTGGGGAGTCATAACAATAATCTATTGTTCGAGTTATTAAACGTATTGACTTTCCAAAGTATCCCAATATGAGCATTTTCCAAACTCAAAAGTTCAGAGCGACGAGCAAATGGTTGTAGCTTACCTGTAAAGAAAAAAGAAGGCTATAAGTTTGTTTCCAAGTTTTGGCGGGACGAAAAAGATCGCGTCACCGCATTGTATTATTTTCCAAAACTTGTGTTATTTTCAGTGTTAGTGCATAGAATTGGTGGCGTTTAATTCGTTAAGTGCTGGATTACAGGCGTGAGTGTGGGAAAATGGTATAATGATGGTAAAACGTTTCTTTTCGTGTTGTTTCCAAAACTCCATAGAAGCTTCTGATAAAGTTACCACCACTTTACTGGGAGTATGACTTGACTTGACCACGTATATAATATTAATTAACTTGAGAAATTATCAATTACTTGACACTGGCAAAAACACAAAGGTGTGGTGCCAAAAAAAAAACAAAAAAAAATTGTTTGTTTCTTTCTAATTCAGCCTCTGTGTGAGTACCTCAACTACCACACGTGGTTGAGGTACTCATGACCCGGAGGCGGCGGGAGCGCCTTAGAGGACCGCGTTTAGAGGACCATAGTCTCACAACACTCAGACTCAGAACAATTATTTGCGCCTTTTTTGTCTGTGCACAAATACTTGTCCTGCCGCGGAAATCGAACCAGCCGCCTCCGGGCTATAAGCCGACCTGCTCAACCACCATACCACAGAAGCTATCAATAGTGTAATCATATATATCAGATCATATATATCAGTGATTAAGATAAACTGATATAATGCTGAAATAAAGTTCAGAGTACACTCGTTACTGTCGCCGAGTTGGATACAATAGGCGACATAATTCATAACATTGATTGTTTAAAGTCAATGGCGTATCAATAATTCATACGACCGCGTTAGGTAATTCATTTCAATTCCTATCGACACGTTTATCACGATTAGAAAATAACCTGTACTTATGTCCGATAAATTTAGATTATATGATTTATTATAGCATAGCTAGTATAATAATAGGTCTTTCTATTGTAAATAGAATGTCATATTTTTAAAACAAAATTAAATTGAATTTAGAATTCATAGCCATTCAAAACTTTTTTTTGTTTGAAAAAGTCTGTACTGCAGTACGGCTTTCATAGGTAAAGACCAATATTATTGCTAGCAGGTAGAATAAGTATTTTGTTTGTTTTTATTTGGCTCCACACCATCATGGATTTAGCCAGCGTCAGTTTTTTTATGGTAGTGGATGATGTGACCAGCATGTCGTTCACCTGATGTTAAGCGACACGGCTGCTCAAAACAGAAGTGTCATTCGGAACTCCAACTTATAAAGTTTTGCTTTTCGCACTGCGCACATCATCCTGAGACATCACCACGGTCTGGTAATAAGATTACTCGACTGTGAGATCAGATCATAAAGTCTCATTTGCCCAGTAATTTCACTAGCAGTAATAACACTACTGCTTGGCGGCAGAATAACTGGCAAAGTGGTGGTACCTACCTAGACGAACTTTGCAGAAAAGTCCTACCACCTAGTAAACGTATAATTTCGCAAGTTAATATTTCAATGTGTCAAGTCAAGACACAATCCAAGTCATCAAGTCAAGTGAAAATGTGGTCGAACGGGATAAAAAGTATCCTATGTTCATCTCCAGGTTTTAAGCTACCTCCCCACCCTTCAGCCAAATCGGTTTAGCCGTTCTTGTGTTATAAATAGTGTAACTAACACGACTTTCTTTAATATGTATATAGATTAAGGCACTTAGTTGTAGTAAGCAGTCTATAAAAGTGACGTTTTATTGGTGCCTAAGCTCCGCAGCGGACGTCTTCTGGCTGATGATGATCTAACGTTAAGTGAAGACTTCAGGGACCAGTATAATTACGCCCAACGATCGCATAAATAGATCCTGGAAGGCCCTAACTAGGATTCCCTGCGTTCAGGGACTTAGGAACTACGAGGACCATGGTCCCACAACATTCAGACTCAGAACAAGTATTTGCGGTTTTTTTTTCTGTGAACAAATATTTGTCCCTCCGCGGGAATCAAACTCGCCGCTTCCGGGTCATAAGCCAACCTTCTCAACCAGCACACCACAGAGGCTGTCAACATCTTTTTTTTTTAACAAGAGAATTGTCATTCAATGTGGGAACTTCTCCAATTTAAAGTTTAAATATTTGTTTTATCTTTTTAAGTATTATTCATATTCATTTATTTGCATTCATGTACAGTTTATATATCCTGTTATTTAATAACTAGTTTAAGTAGGCACATGAACCCTGTAAGGTCGCTTGCAACTGAGTATGTTTAGAAATAAATTTATCAAAATTGTGCATATTTAAATTATTAATTTATGTAGATATGACGGTTTATTTTAAGCTCACGCAACCGACAATGTTAATTTATATTGAAGAGACAGGATTTACAACTACCTAATCCAACCCATACTGCGTGCTAAGACCATCTGGGAATGGATATTATGTGTTTCTAAATCGAACACGTCTACAAGTCCCGTTGTAATTTTAATTGTTAATTTTACACTAGTTTGGGTTGTCCGGGAAAGATCTATTTAAGCGATAAGGTTAGCCATTGTGACACTTAATTTTTAAACTTATCAATTGATCCTGTAATGTGGCGTTTCAATAAATAATTTTATCTATCTATCTATCTCACCTATGAATGAAGATTTAGTTCCACAAATGTAATCTAAAGATTAATCGTTCATAGAAACTTTGCTAAAACCACTGTATTTCTTATCAACTGCCGGTGTGGTTTCATTAATGGTTTTACTTACTAGATGACAAAAGTTCTTTTCTTTTAATTTTCAGGTGTATTAAAACTATAGAAATATCGTCACTATTAATAATATGAACGCCCAACAATCAAATACATATATCCTGTATCCTAACTAGGATTCCATGTGTCTAGGGACCCAAGAGCTACGAGGACCATGGTCCCACAACACCCAGACAGAGACAAAATGTCAGATAAAAATCCTCCAACAAGCCTACATTTTTAGTTTGAAAACTATCGTGAGTATGACACATTTTGTAAGATGAATAACTACAACTATTACACGGCTAAAACTCACGAGATACAGTCGAATAACTCGACCGGACTCGGACTTGGGAAAGTTTATATAATAGAGTTTGAAGGTCCAAGCAGAACAATTTCAGATTTAAGATCTATCACTAACGCAGGCCTAATAAAGTCTAAAATGTTAATGTAATTCCGTAACTTTCACAAATATTTTATACTCCATAAGTACACTTACACAAAGCAATGGTCATGTTAAGCAATAATCATGTGTAACAATTCATCATAATAAATAATTCCACAATTATAGCATTCACTTAAACTTAAGTGTTACTCTCGCACCTTTCTCCGATTAAGTCTGTCGATATGCAATTTGACAGGGTTGCCAGTTCAAAAATCGGTAAATTTTCCAAATAATTTAAAGCTTATTAATTTCGCCACGTTTTTATATAAAGTTATACCGAGTATGTGCGCACAGAATCCATAATGAATAAACATGATAGACAACTTTCTGAAAAGTTTTCGCTACACTTTTACGTTTTTTACCATATCCTACTACGAATATAAATGCATATAAATGCGAAATTTTGTATGTATGTTACTCTTTCACGCAAAAACTACTGAACGGATTTAGATGAAATTTGGAACACAGATAGTTTATGATCTGGATTAACATATAGAATACTTTTAATCCCGATAGTATACTCCCGTGGGATGCTAAAAAATACTGAACAAATTTGCATGAAATTTGGAACACAGATAGTTTATATTAACATCTAAATTAATTACCTACATTAAAATCGATTTTTAGACATTTTAGCGGTCTATACCAAAATGGTAATCTTTATAATATAGATAGCTTATATAGTGGATTAGCACAAGCTACTTTTTATCCGCGGGTGAAACCGTAGGGCGCAGCTAGTTTTAAATAGTTTTAAGAGCTAAGAATATCAGGCGGACACATTTTCGGCCATGTGTAAATTTCCGGACGCCTGGCAACCCTACATTTCACGATGCTAACGAGAAAGCATTTCGCGCTTTCAATAAGACGAAAATTGTAAGAGTAAGTTACAATTATTTTGGTAGATGTCGATAGAGTTGAATACCGAAGCGTTAATAAGAGTGTTGCAGAGATATGCTGTAAAGTTTACATCGAGAAAATATTGTCTGTTTATTTTTTTTATTTTTTTTTGTTTTGTTATGGCTCCACACTTTTGTGTATTTAGCCAGTGTCAAGTAATTGATAATTTTTCGAGTTAAGTAATATATATGTATGTCAAGTCAAGTCGAGTTTTGGAAACAACACGAAAAGATACGTTTCACCATCACTATACCACTTTCCCACACTCATGCCTGTAATCCAGCACTTAACGAATAAAATGCCACCAATTTTATGCACTAACACTGAAAATAACACAAATTTTGGAAAAGAATACAATGCGGTGACGTGATCTTTTGCGTTTTCCCGCCAAAACTCCGTCTGTTTATTTGATGTGTGATTTTAGAGAGAGCAATAATAATAACGCCCAACGATCACATACATAGATCCTGGACCCTAACTAGGATTCCCTGTGTCTAGGAACCCAGGAACTACGAGGACCATGGTCCTCGTAGTTCCTGCTTTTTTTCATGCACAAAATTGACCTGTTGCGGGAATCGAGCCCGCTACCTCCGAGTTATGAGCCAACTTGCTCCACCACACTACAGAAGCCATTGAGTTCACTGCGCTGGCCAAGTGCGGGTTGATGTATAACACATATTATCGAATACTAGCTTCTGCCCGCGGCAACGCCCGCGTTGCCTATAGGAAACGAAGATTTTTTTATAGTTATTTCAACCACTCATTTCACCCTTTTAGGGGTGCAATTTCGAAAACTCTTTCTTAGTGGACACCTACAATTTACAAAGAATACACTCTACAAATTTCAAATCTCTAAGAGCAGTGGTTTAGGGTGTGCTTTGATATATATAAGTCGTTCAGTCAGTCAGGACTTTGAATTTTATATGTATAGATTGTAATTCTTAAGCATGCTGGCTTCCTCAGGATTTCCTTCCCCGTTGTAAGGGCAGCAACGTTTTCTTCGGTACATCCAGTCATTCCCAAGTGTACCCAATTTCATTGGATTAAGTAAAGTAAGGACTTTTCTTAGAAGTAACATAAAAACAACATAATCTAATAGCCACCCACGATATTTGAAACCGAGATGGGTCATTACGGGCAACCGTTTTAATTTTTGGACTTTATCCCTAAAACATAAAGCTGAAAATTCCAAAATAGTTACGGCCCGTTTACGATCTCATATTACAAGTTCTTTATAGTCCATGTATGACTTTCATTCGAGTTATTTTAAATAGCTACACGATTATTGTGAATTACCGACTGAGCTCCTAGCCGGCCACTCGAGGTGGCACGGGTCCACTGTTTTTTTTTTTTTGACTCCACACTTTTGTGTATTTAGCCATTGTCAAGTAATTGATAATTTTTCAAGATAATTAATACATATATATATGTTAAAGTCAAGTCACAGTCCAAGTCATCAAGTCACGTCATACTCCTAGGAGTATGACTTGACTAGACTAGACTAGCTTATGACTTGACTTGATGACTTGGACTGTGACTTGACTAGCTTGTGTGTGACTTGACTAGTGTGCTTCAGAGGGCACGTTAAGCCGTCGCACGTCGCGACAGTCCATAGCCCTTAAGCGAAGCCCGAAACCATTGGGTGACCTAAAAATTTTGACACCAGGACTGACCAATGGCTACACGAAAAGAAGTAGAAGCTTACTTATAATGAAACTAGCTTCTGCCCGCGGCTTCGCCCGGCATGGCTTATAGAAAACGAAAAAGATTTTTTTTCGTTTAATTCAACCACCCATTTTAACCTTTTAGGGGTAGAATTTCAAAAAACCCTTTTAGTGTATACCTACACTTTACAAAGAACACACCCTCCAAATTTCAAGTCTGTAGGACCAGCGGTTTGGGCTCTGCGTTGATACATAATAATAATAATAATAATGATAACGCCCAACGATCACACACATAGATCCCCTAACTAGGATTCCCTGTGACCCAGGAACTACGAGGACCATGGTCCCACAACACCCAGACTCAGAACAAGTAATTGCGTTTTTTTTTCTGTGCATAAATACTTGTCCTACTGCTTGATATAATTTAATCAGTCAGTCAGTCAGGACTTTGAATTTTATATGTATAGATATGTATGTAAAAATAAACAAAAACGTATGACCGATAACAACGAAAACGCATACAGTGTCAAGTGTCAGCAACAAGGCTGCTTTCTTCCGAGCACAGACTACATTATTTCAATGATCCCGTATCCAGCTACCCAGTCAATAACTTAAACGTCCTAGAAATAAGGTTCAAAATGGTCGTGCTGTGTTGTTTTAATATTGAGATAGACACCTTTGATTTTCGATCCACTCGACCGTTCGAGTATTTTTGGATCGGCCTGTAATAAGCATTGTTTAAGAATGGCTTGTTTTGATTAACAGTAATTATGAAGTTTATGACCTCTATGGCTGGTAATGGATCTTTTTCATCACTAAACTAATAATTTTTTTTTTTTTTTTTTTTTTATTTAATTATAATTTCAGTTTGTTGTATTTTATTTTTGACTATTCGATATGTTGATATGTTTTTAATTGGTGCTTATTATGATCCTAGTCGGTCTAATAAATAAATACATAATAATACAAATAATACTAGCTGTGCCCTGCGGTTTCACCCGCGGATAAAAAGTATTTGTATTTTAATTATTTACTCATCCCACGAAAATTTCACTTTTCCGGGATAAAATGTAGCCTATATGTTAATCTAGTGTATAAGCTATCTTGGTACCGAATGTTATCTAAATCCATTCAGCCGTATGAGCGTGAAAGAGTAACAAACATACACACAAACACACATACAAACTTTCGCCTTTATAATATTAGTGTGATAGTATATTGAAGATTCTCAATTAAACCAATCCGCGTTCCTGTTTTTGTTCCTAGACTTTCTGTGAAGAATCAATATAATAATATAATAATCGATATAAATAATAATAATATATATAATATCAATAATCAATATAATAATCAGAAGTCGGTGTACTTATTCCTTTAAAAAAAATCAAATTAGGTCTAAAAAATCACTAACGAATATATAACGTCCATTTTGAGATCACTGAAAAAAAACTTAGATATAAAAGGTTAGCCGACGCGTCATTACATTGAGTCTATAGACTGAACGCTTCCATATAGCTTAAGAATCTCACCCCAAGAATGGAAAATGCATCCGGGATGACCGCTTCCCGTCAGTTTTCCGCTATAAATACTGCAAAAGTACCTATTTAGTTTAATAGTGGTTGCATACAAGGAACTACTACAACGAGGCAATTGGCTACGTCTGGCCCAATAGCTCAGTTGGTAGTAACCCTGCCTTCTGAACTGTGGGTTGTGTGGGTTCGATTCCCACCCAGGACAAACATTTGTGTGATGAACATATGAGTGTTTGTTCTGTGTCTGGGTGTATATGGTATTATATGTATGTATTTACAAACAAAAAAGTATTTAAGTATTGTATCAGTTATCTGGTTCCCATAATACAAGCTTTGCTTAGTTTGAGGCTAGATGGCGTTGTGTGAGATGTCCACACATATTATATTATATATTATATTATATATTATATTATATATTATATATTATATTATATATTATATTATATATTATATTATATATTAATTTTTGTTGAGAAGTTGATTGTTGTTGAGTTCTGCCGCAGAAGATAGAAAAGAAAGAACGACAAAGTTTATTGATCATACCAATAAATAAATAAATATCTGTGGACATTTCACACAGCGCAATTTAGTCCCCAACTAAGCGAAGGTTGTACTATGGGAACCAGATAACTGATACAATAATTATGCACTTTTTCACCGAACATCCGCCAGACATCTATATATATTAACAAAGTCATGTTAGTTCTCCACTTATAAAATTATGAACGGCTGGACCAATTTTTATGACATTTGTGTTTTTGGATTTATCTTCGTCCGGAATAAGATTGTAACAAAATTGACGTAAAAAAATTTAAATAAATATTTATACAATACAATAATACTTTATTGAACACCAACTAATACATAACAACCTTAAAAAAACTTACAAAAAATGGTAGAACAAAGGGCGGCCTTATCACATTAAGCGATTTCTTCCAGGCTACCTTAGTATAGACAGGAATCAAAGGAGCAAAATTGCGGTTGGTGTTGTTAGAAAGGTTGGTTTTGTAGTAAAGTATCAGTTATTTATAATATGTATGTAGTATGAAATAATTTTTGCCCAAGCAGAAACGGTGATGATCGACGAATAAATGAATAACTGATACTTTACTACTTGATTTTCCAAAACCCTATGTTCTGCGTCTATCTTCTTTCTATATTTGGTCAAAATTGGTTCAGCTTATACACACTAGCTAGCTAGCCACTTAGCTAATACAAGCGTAACTAAAGCAATCCAAATCAGTTCAGGAAATATAAACAAAAACACATTGTTTAGAGATCTAGAAATACAAAGGTACTTATCGAAACTGGATGTGACATGAGCGTACTCAGATAAATACGCCATTTCTAAGCCATAGGTAATTCTATTTATTACTTAAATACTTTTTACATAGAACTTAGATCTTACCGACTGAAATTTCATAATAATTTTAACTGAAATGTAGTAATGTAGCGATTAGCGATCCATTAAATTTCTTTTTACTTTTTAACCGACTTAAAAAAAGGAGGAGGTTATTTTATTCGATTGCCTGTTTTTTTAAAGTTTGTTACCTTAGAACTTTGAACTGGGTGAACCGCTTTTGATGATTCGATTTTTATTTGAAAGCTGGTGCTTCCCGTGTGGTCCCATATATTGATCAATATCTGACGAGTAGTTTTTGAGTTTCTTTTTAATAACGCATATTTCGATTTCAACTATATTGATGATGTTCTAAATGGGATTTAAGTCTGTTAAAACCCTTTTTGAAGGAATCATAATCATAATGGAACTATGCTTGTATTTTAACTATTAATTAGAATTAAATACATTACCTCTATAATAAATTGGTTGGGAAGTAGCTTGGAACCAGGAAACGGACATATGATACTTTTTATCCCGTTTTTTTTTAAATATAGTAAACATATATAGTGGAGTAACATAAAGGCTACTTTTTAACAAACAAACCGCGGGGCGTGGCTAGTTCATTATAATTATTATGTAGCACATTCACTAATAATAGGCTATTTGACTGCTATATTTTTATTGCACACATAAATAATATACCTCAAAAAATAGACAACTGTGAAAACAAAACTTGAATAGCTCAAAAAATTACTAAGTTACAGGCATTTTAAAATACAGGAATAGAAAGAGACAACTCAAACACGCAGTGACGTCAGTTACCAGTCCTCACAGTAACTCATTACTAAGCTGTGGTAGCTCTACATACAATCTCTTTGGCATGTGACGTCACAGGCCATGCCTTCATAGTAGCTGTGAGAAAGCTCAACACGATCTCTGTTTTGCGAGAAAGGGACAGGCGATGAAACTTTAAAAGCGTACTACTCCGTGATTAATTTACCGATTTTACTTATTTTTACAATGATTACATTCATTTTTAGCCTACTTTATGAAAATAATATTTACTTGTTTGTTTTTAACAGTAGTCAAATAGCCTATTACCAACAAATTATTTACAGTTTTAGTGTAGTAGCTGTAATAATTTTCAACGCAGGTGCAGACGCGAGCAATCGCTAGCTATCAATGTTAACTTTGATATTTTCTCGGTAAATAGGTACAGCTCGTATCGAGAAAGTGTTGTGTCAGATAAATGTCAGATTTAAGTGACATTGGGTAGAACTGTATGCGAGAATTCCGGCTTTGATCATGCTAAAAGCGCTATTTTAGCGACCTCCTTGTACTTAATTTACGACTTGTGGGTATGTGTTTAAAAGCATTTTTGAAACAAAAACTTCTTTACGCTCGCTTGACTTTGTAAGTAAGCTGGTGAATGCGAGGCGAACGGAATAATAATAATAATATATGTGGACATTTTACAAAGCGCCATCTAGCCCCAAACTAAGCAAAACTTGTGCTATGGGAACCAGATAACTGATACAATACTTAGATACTTTTTGTTTATAAATACATACGTAGAATACAATATAACACCCAGACACAGAACAAACATGTTCATCACACAAATGATTGTCATGGGTGGAAATCGAACCCACAACCCACAGTTTAGAAGGCAGGGCCACCTGGCTACTACCAACTGAGCTATCTGGCCATGGATCACGTAGATCTCCATTGTCAAAACAAGTTAAAATTTTTATTATGTTAGCATGTTCGGTAAAATGACAATTTACAATTGTCAAGATGGCGATATTAACAATAAATAAAGAAAAAACAAAGTTATACCAGCTGATAGATGGAGCTAAACTATACAATTTTTACTTTAAGCGTGTGGTCTAAAGCACACTTGATTTATGTAAATCAAGTGTGCTATACTATATACTATAGGGATGGTATGGAAATTCCGTTGGAAGTCACTTCCAGTTGTTAACTCGCATGATAGAAAGCTGCGTGCGTGGGAAAACCAGTTAAAGTGGTTGTAATATGCCATAGGCCGCCAGAAAACTGAGCATAAAACAGATATGACTATGGTACAGTCAGCTAGAAAACTTGCTGAACTAAATCAATAATACGATTTTTCTGCACACATCAAATGTACCTACTCAACAAGTCTAAGTAAGTAAATTGTGTTCAAAATAGATGCGAATGTTCAGGGAAAAAATTAGTTTTGTTTTGTTAGTAATATTACAGCATTTATGACAAACAAGCTTCTGCCCGCAGGTTCACCCGCGTGGCCTATAGGAAACGTAGAAGAAATTTTTGCATAGATAATACAACCACCCATTTCACCCTCTTAGGGCACCCTGTAATGACGTGTGTGGGTAACCCACGTCATTGACCCCATAGAAAATATCAAATGTCAAAATTCCCTAATAATTCCTATTAGGTACCTAGAGCTAGAGCATTTAATAGTATGTAGGTAAATTGTGGTAAGTGGAAAAATAGAGTCGAAGATCGGGCTCAGTGGCGTGCCTTGGGAGAGGCTTATGTCTAGCTGTGGACTAATGCTAATAATAATAATTAACTTGTAAAAGTGCTAAAATTAGCCTATTAGCAATAAATCTTTTGACTTTGACTTTGACTTTAATGATAACGCCCAACGATCAACCTGTACAAGATTGTGGAATGCAAATAAAAATTGAAATCACATACGTAGATCCTGGACCCTAACTAGGATTCCCTGTTTCTAGGGACCCAGGAACTACGAGGACCATGGTCTCACAACACCCAGACTCACAAGTATTTGCACCTTTTTTCTGTGTACAAATACTTGTCGTGTCGCGAGAATCGAATCCGCCGCCTCCGGGTTATGAGCCGATTGTCCACGCCACAGAGGCTGTCGAAGGTAGGCTGTGATAGGTAGTACAATGTAGTTATGCACTTTTTTTTTTTTTTTTTTTTTTTTTTTTTGAACGAGCTAATGCTGTTGGTCTCTATCGACCTTTACAGCGTCACCGGGCGGGAGGGCGGGCGCTTAGGGCGCCCAGCCGTCAAAAGTGGGAGGCAACTAGCTCAAGGGCACCCCTGGGGTGCGAGCCTCGGCTTGGGCCGTTGCCGGGATAAGAGGATCGAGAAGACTACGTCCACTGGAAGAGTGGACCCTATTGAAAGTCGCGACCGTTCTAGCTAACCTACGGGGGGTACGTCGACCTCGCCGGCGGGGTCGGTGTCTGATTGTGTTACGCTGGTATCCTATACCGGTGCCGAAGGCGGTACCTGAGCCAGAAGGGCTAGACTGGTCCGGTGATCCTAGCGCAGCCGATACTACGGCTGCTATAGGATCATCCGGGTCGCTCAAGACGTGTCTCGGGCGGCGACGACGGGGTGGCGAGTCTGTCGTGTCTGTACAGTAGTTTGAAGCTCTGACTACGAGAGGGTTGGGGTGATGAGGTGCCGCATCAAAATAGCGGCGGGATGCATCCTTCATAAATTGACGGATGGATGGGAGTTCGAGATCGCAGTGGAGGTCGGAGTTTCGCTGGTACCAGCGAGCCCCGACCACCTTGCGGACAAAGCGGTTCTGGATCACCTGAAGTCGATCCAGATGTACTGAGGGAGTATGAGCAAACGCGACAGATGCGTAGGTCATAATGGGGCGAACGCAAGTTTTGTAAAGCGTCACCTTATTTCTAAGGGACAGCTTACTACGCTTGCAGATGAGAGGGTGGAGGCGGCCTAAGACAAAGGCAGCCCTATCGCGCACTCGCTTAATATGGTCCTTGAAGTTGAGTTTGGTGTCAAGGGTAACCCCCAGGTATTTGGTAGACGAAGCCCAGGGAATGGGCTTGTCGAACAAGGACAGTGGTTTCGCTGGCGGACCACGCTTATAGTCAGAAAAGTACATCGCTGCACTTTTATCTGGGTTAACCGTGATCCGCCATTTCCTGAACCAAGCACCGATCTCGGTGAGGGCTCGTTGGAGGCGACCACGCATGTGAACTCTCTGCCATCCGGAGCAGTAGATAGCGGTGTCATCCGCAAAGAGTGGGAGCTGCACACTGGGATGAAATGACCGCGGGATATCGCTGGTGTACAGCGAGAAAAGCAAGGGGGAAAGCGCGGAGCCCTGGGGCACTCCGGCTCTGATAGGATGGGGAGACGATCGCTCCCCCTCGACGCGGTAGCGAAAGCTTCGATCCCTAAGGAAGTCTTGTATGATGTGCACAAGACGATCTGGCACGCCGATGTGGTACAGCTTGAAAATCAAGCCGTCGTGCCAGACTTTGTCGAAGGCTTTCGCCACGTCTAAGAAGACTGCGAGAGTCCCTTTCGGTTTTGGATTCGCGTTGAAGCCATCTAGAATGTGCTCCGTGATGCGGTGCACTTGTTGAACGCAAGAGTGTCTAGCTCTAAAGCCAAACTGCTCGTCGGGAAGGAGTTTATGTTCGTGGATATGGGACCAGAGACGCCTCCGAATGAGACGCTCGTAGATCTTCCCCAGAGTACTGAGGAGACTGATGGGTCGGTAGCTAGAGGGCTCGGTAGCCTTCTTACCTGGCTTGTGGATGCCGATGACGTCGGCGGACTTCCACGCAACGGGGAAAGAGCAGTTGCTCATGGCCGCATTGAAGATGCTGACTAGGAGATAGATTAAGGGGACAGAAAAGTGTTTGACCACTTTGTTGCTGATACCATCAGCGCCGGAGGCTTGTAGTTATGCACAAGTTGGTCTTTGATTTAATAAGTTTTGTTAGTTTTTTATTTTGTTCTTGACTATACTACCAACCGCAAGATAGTTAACAAAACCTTGCAGTAAGGTTAGCACTTTTGGTAATTATTTTAGAGGTTATACGATACGGAACTGTTTTAGAGATCCATGGGTTTGAATAGAACACATCGGGATTTTATTATTAGACAAAGATTACACAAACAATAAAATTACGCAATTACAATGAGATACGATGATAACAAAACAATAAATACCTACTAAAGATGCAAAAATTAAACGTTTTTTTTTTTTACAATTTACAGCTTTGTTTCTGTAATTTGTGATTTTGTATATTTTTGTAGAATACACTTTTATGTTTATTATTTTAACGGTTGAACCAATTTTTATGAAATTTTGCACACAGATTGCTTATATTATCTAGATTAACATAGGATAGTTTTATTTCGGGGGGCGAGTTGGCTGGACTGCAGTCGCGACCCCTTCTCGCCCCCGGTACGGCGGACGAGGTGCTCACGGGGGGTTTTAGTGGGTTCGAGTCCCACATGCCCCCACCCCCGTGGTGGCAGGCAAGTGCGAGGGCATTTACCACCCTTAAAAAAAATTGATAGTTTTATTTCAGAAATTAAATTTCCCGTGAGAAATTGGGTAAATTAAGTGTGACACCAAAAAAAAATTAAACTTTTTTAATTATGAGTTAGCTTCGATAAGGTAACAACCAAGCAATAAGAATCATTATTAATTCTGAGCAGTACAAAATTATTAAAGATGCAATGTGTTTCAATAGAAAACCACTAACTGATAAAGAAAACAACACAATTAATGACATAGTGGTGTTGATTCTGTGTCGCATACTCTAAAGCTAAACGAAATTGACATATTTCCGTCTTTTTAATTTCCCCTTTATCAGAAGAGTACCGCCATACTTTAAGTTTACTTTAGTTTTAGAGAATGCGACACAGAATCTACACTAGTGTCTCGCTATATCTGAAAGTCATATTAAACTTAATAGGCTTTGTATCATTATTTTTATTTTTGTAAAGTACTGCTTGTTCACCCGAGCTTCTTACAGAAACACAATATTTTCCGGCTAAATTAGTATTCTGGAATCAAAAGTTTCTCAAACTTTATATTTCAATCAGTTTGGTCGTATCTTACACTAGCTTCTGCCCGCGGCTTCACCCGCGTGGCCTATAGGAAAATAATTCAACCACCCATTTCCCTCCTTATTAGGTATTTAGTAACAATTTTGTCGAGTTCTTTACATACATTCTTTCTTAAGGGGTGGAATTTCGAAAAACCCTTTCATAACGGATACCTACACTTTACCAAGAATACACCCTCCAAATTTCAAGTCTCTAGGACCAGCTGTTTAGGCTGTGCGTTGATATATAAGTCAGTTAGTCAGGACTTTGAATTTCATATGTATAGATACTACTTCATGCGTATTTTTTAATCAGCTTAAGAATTTAGGAAACTAAATTATCTACGGAACCACCACTTTGTAAACGACAAATTCACTTCACTTCCTATCAAAATTACTATTTGATCAGTTGTATAGAATGTTTGCATTATTGTGTCACGTTAACAAGGTTTTATTATGTTTTTTTTTATGTTTTGGCAATACACTTTTGTGTATGTGGGCAGGAACGGGTTGTGCGTAAGTTGCAACCTATATAACTATAGGCCTTCAGCATGTCCGCACCGCGCCGCGTCTGGAACAAGAATGATCCGTAGCACACCAATCGATCCCTTTATATAGCCAGACAGGTAGGGGCGCCATGACAGTTGCCGGTGCTGCCACTGTAATAAATTTAATGTCACCACAGGGTAAATTACGGTGCTCGATCGCTGTGCATAGAGTTTATAACTGAAGGCCATGCGTAATTTTATTGTTTGTGTAATCTTTGTCTAATAATAAAATCCCGATGTGTTCTATTCAAACCCATGGATCTCTAAAACAGTTCCGTATCGTATAACCTCTAAAATAATTACCAAAAGTGCTAACCTTACTGCAAGGTTTTGTTAACTATCTTGCGGTTGGTAGTATAGTCAAGAACAAAATAAAAAACTAACAAAACTTATTAAATCAAAGACCAACTTGTGCATAACTACAAGCCTCCGGCGCTGATGGTATCAGCAACAAAGTGGTCAAACACTTTTCTGTCCCCTTAATCTATCTCCTAGTCAGCATCTTCAATGCGGCCATGAGCAACTGCTCTTTCCCCGTTGCGTGGAAGTCCGCCGACGTCATCGGCATCCACAAGCCAGGTAAGAAGGCTACCGAGCCCTCTAGCTACCGACCCATCAGTCTCCTCAGTACTCTGGGGAAGATCTACGAGCGTCTCATTCGGAGGCGTCTCTGGTCCCATATCCACGAACATAAACTCCTTCCCGACGAGCAGTTTGGCTTTAGAGCTAGACACTCTTGCGTTCAACAAGTGCACCGCATCACGGAGCACATTCTAGATGGCTTCAACGCGAATCCAAAACCGAAAGGGACTCTCGCAGTCTTCTTAGACGTGGCGAAAGCCTTCGACAAAGTCTGGCACGACGGCTTGATTTTCAAGCTGTACCACATCGGCGTGCCAGATCGTCTTGTGCACATCATACAAGACTTCCTTAGGGATCGAAGCTTTCGCTACCGCGTCGAGGGGGAGCGATCGTCTCCCCATCCTATCAGAGCCGGAGTGCCCCAGGGCTCCGCGCTTTCCCCCTTGCTTTTCTCGCTGTACACCAGCGATATCCCGCGGTCATTTCATCCCAGTGTGCAGCTCCCACTCTTTGCGGATGACACCGCTATCTACTGCTCCGGATGGCAGAGAGTTCACATGCGTGGTCGCCTCCAACGAGCCCTCACCGAGATCGGTGCTTGGTTCAGGAAATGGCGGATCACGGTTAACCCAGATAAAAGTGCAGCGATGTACTTTTCTGACTATAAGCGTGGTCCGCCAGCGAAACCACTGTCCTTGTTCGACAAGCCCATTCCCTGGGCTTCGTCTACCAAATACCTGGGGGTTACCCTTGACACCAAACTCAACTTCAAGGACCATATTAAGCGAGTGCGCGATAGGGCTGCCTTTGTCTTAGGCCGCCTCCACCCTCTCATCTGCAAGCGTAGTAAGCTGTCCCTTAGAAATAAGGTGACGCTTTACAAAACTTGCGTTCGCCCCATTATGACCTACGCATCTGTCGCGTTTGCTCATACTCCCTCAGTACATCTGGATCGACTTCAGGTGATCCAGAACCGCTTTGTCCGCAAGGTGGTCGGGGCTCGCTGGTACCAGCGAAACTCCGACCTCCACTGCGATCTCGAACTCCCATCCATCCGTCAATTTATGAAGGATGCATCCCGCCGCTATTTTGATGCGGCACCTCATCACCCCAACCCTCTCGTAGTCAGAGCTTCAAACTACTGTACAGACACGACAGACTCGCCACCCCGTCGTCGCCGCCCGAGACACGTCTTGAGCGACCCGGATGATCCTATAGCAGCCGTAGTATCGGCTGCGCTAGGATCACCGGACCAGTCTAGCCCTTCTGGCTCAGGTACCGCCTTCGGCACCGGTATAGGATACCAGCGTAACACAATCAGACACCGACCCCGCCGGCGAGGTCGACGTACCCCCCGTAGGTTAGCTAGAACGGTCGCGACTTTCAATAGGGTCCACTCTTCCAGTGGACGTAGTCTTCTCGATCCTCTTATCCCGGCAACGGCCCAAGCCGAGGCTCGCACCCCAGGGGTGCCCTTGAGCTAGTTGCCTCCCACTTTTGACGGCTGGGCGCCCTAAGCGCCCGCCCTCCCGCCCGGTGACGCTGTAAAGGTCGATAGAGACCAACAGCATTAGCTCGTTCAAAAAAAAAAAAAAAAAAAAAAAAAAAAAGTGCTACGGATCATTCTTGTTCCAGACACGGCGCGGTGCGGACATGCTGAAGGCCTATTGTTATATAGGTTGCAACCTATCTACCCACAACACGTTTCTGCCCACATCAGAAGTGGGATGCCCATTGCCCATCTTCCACATCACATCAAGCAACGCGAAACGTGACGTGACGTAAATGATGACGTGACGGCGGGTGACACTAATATTGAAAAAATAATGATGATAAAAGTTATGGGAAAAAAGTAATAATTCGTTAGAGAAAAAAAAAGTGAAAAAATGTAGGAATTGTGCATTTTGGTTGCTAAAGGGATATCTATCCGGTCTAGCACTAATTGGTCCATAAAAAATGTAGATTGCTAAAGGGATGTCTATCCGGTCTAGCACTAATTGGTCCATGAAAAAATGTAGGTTGCTAAAGGGATATCTATCCGACCTAGCACGAATTGGTCCATAAAAAAGTAGTAATGATGATTTTTGGGTGTTAAAGGGATATCTATCCGGTTAGCATTATTCGGTCCATTTTTTATAAATGAAGGTATACTAATGGTCCTGAAGGGTTAACCCTGACGATGACTGGAAGGTTAAAATACTTTTGACTAATCAAATTGAGAACTAATGTTTTGACTTTGACTTAGACTCCAAGTTTAACTCAATTTAATTGTCAGGATGAACGAGCAATAACACTGATACTTATGTCCCTCACCAGGTACAAAGTGAAGCTAACCGTACGAGGACGTACGCACGTCAGTATGGCCGTGACGGCAGCTACGTCCAGTTATAAACTCTATGCACAGCGATCGAGCACCGTAATTTACCCTGTGGTGGCATTAAATTTATTACAGTGGCAGCACCGGCAACTGTCATGGCGCCCCTACCTGTCTGGCTATATAAAGAGATCGCTCGGTGTACTACGATCATTCTTGTTCCAGACACGGCGCGGTGTGGACATGCTGAAGGCCTATTGTTATATAGGTTGCAACCTACCTACCCACAAACCGTTTTCAGCTTACATCAGAAGTGGGATTGCCCATTTACACATCACTCTTCAAGCATCGCCGAAAACATGATGACGTGACGGCGGGTGACACTAATATCAATTTTAGTTGCAGGGTTAACCCAGACCAGTGAAAAAAAAAAGAGAGAATGAAAGTTTTGGTAAAAAAAGTAATGATTCGTTAGAAAAAAAAATGAGAAAAAAAGAGAAAAAAAAGGGTAAGAAAAAGAAAAAAAAAAGTGAAAAAAAGTAAGAAAAGAGAATGTTAAAATGATGACAAAAAATGTAAATTGCTAAAGGGATGTCTATCCGGTCTAGCACTAATTGGTCCATAAAAAATGTAGGTTGCTAAAGGGATATCTATCCGGTCTAGCACGAATTGGTCCATAAAAAAGTAGTAATGATGAATTTTGGGTGTTAAAGGGATATCTATCCAGTCCAGCACTATCCGGTTCAGCTTTTATTAATGAAGGGATACTGATGGTCCTGAAGGGTTAACCCTGACAATGACTGGCAGGTTAAATGCTTTTGACTAATCAAATTGAAAAGTAATCTTTTGACTTTGACTTCAAGTTTAACACAATTTAATTGCCAGGATGAACGAGCAATTACACTGATACTTATGTCCCTCACCAGGTACAAAGTGAAGCTAAGCGTACGAGGACGTACGCACGTCAGTATGGCCGTGACGGCGGCTACGTCCAGTTATAAACTCTATGCACAGCGATCGAGCACCGTAATTTACCCTGTGGTGGCATTAAATTTATTACAGTGGCAGCACCGGCAACTGTTATGGCGTCCCTACCTGTCTGGCTATATAAAGGGATCGATTGGTGTGCTACGGATCATTCTTGTTCCAGACACGGCGCGGTGCGGACATGCTGAAGGCCTATTGTTATATAGGTTGCAACCTATCTACCCACAACACGTTTCTGCCCACATACCTATGTTCATCACATAAATATTTATTCTTGGTGGGAATCGAACCTAGAACCTAAATTTCAGAACTTCAGCTACTAATAACTGAGCAATAAAACGCAGTCAATGTAAATCGAAAATCAATAGCACAAATTGAACATCATCTTCAAAGAAATAAAACGAATCTGATAATAAATATTAGTAAATTCCGATAATTTATCGGAGAGTGATATGTAAATAAACTCTGAATCATTCTCAGTATTCATTTTATTAATTAAACTCATAGAATATTTGTTGTCTCGCTTCCACTAGTTTTTCGATATGGTGCTTGAAGCAAGACCAGTATAGTTAAATAGATAATCTTCAGGTTTCATCAGGTAGCAACAGATAATTATTGTAACAATTCAATTCATACCCTTAAATGAGTAATCGCTTAAGGATCGAGTTATTTGTTACCCTGTCTAACGATGAGGCGAGACATTGTAAGCAAAAGCTGGTTACAATGACCATGACCACCCAAATTAAGTCTTATTCAATGTTATTTCTTTTGTTTATTTTGGAATCCTGAATGACAGTCATGCAAACTAGAGGAGGAACAAACTTATCGTACCTACAGATTAATTTCACTAGGTGGTAGGACTTTACTGCAAAGTTCGTCTAGGTAGGTACCACCGCTTTGCCAGTTATTCTGCCGCCAAGCAGTCGTGTGCAAGCACTGCTGTGTTCCGGTTTGAAGGGCACTGTAGCTAGTGAAATTACTGGGCAAATGAGACTTTATGATCTGATCTCACAGTTTAGTAATCTTATTACTAGATTGTGCTGATGTCTCTGGATGACGTGCGCAGTGCAGTGTCACGCGAACCTCTATACTTTAGAGTTCCGAGTGACACTGCAGCTGATATGGGCAGCCGTGTCGTTTAACATCAGGCGAACGGCTAGCTCGTCACGTCATTCCGTAACATAAAAAAAAAAAAAAAAAAAAAAAAAAAAAAAAAAAAAATCAGTACTGAATAAAACATTTAAGTTTGCCATTAGCTCCTTCTCTTTGACAGCCTCTGAGGTGTGGTGGTTGAACTGGTTGACACATAACCCGGAGGTGGCGGTTTCTATCCCCGCGACAGGACAAGTGTGTACAGAAAAAAGCGCAAATACTTGTTCTGTCTTTGGGTGTTGTGGGACCATGGTCCTCGTAGTTCCTGGGTCCCTAGACACAAGGATTCTTAGTTAGGGTCCAGGATTTGTGTATGTGATCGTTGGGCGTTATTATTATTATTAATAAATCTTTTTAGCAGAACATGTAATTTTTAGTTTTATATCGAAAAAAGGATGAAACGAAAAACGTTGTCTTTAGTTAATGACCTAGCAACAAAAAATCTTATTAGCCATTTTGTTTGTGTTTTAATATTACTCGTATTTTATTAATGTTTTCAATATAATTAAAAAGTAAATAGTAATTAAAAAACAATAATTGACTATGGGAATACGCTGATTATATTCTGATTTAGACTTGCCTGATAGCTCAGTTGGTAGTAACCCTGCCTTCTGAACTGCAGGTTGTAGGTTTAAACCCCACCCAGGACAACAACAAACATTCTTGTGATCAACATCGATATTTGTTCTGTGTCTGGGTATTACAATATATACAAATACAATACAATACAAAAGTATTTAATTGTACACCAGAAAAAAAAACAGTTACAGATGATGAAACTGAAAGTTATAGTACAATGGGCGGACTTATCGCTTTATATTGAATTCTATGTATGTATTTACAAAAAAAAGTATTGAAGTACAGATGTCTGGTTCCCATAGCACAAGCTTTGCTTAGTTTGGGGCTAGATGGCGCTGTGTGAAATGTCTACACATATTTGTTACTATTCGATCGTACGTACAATCTCACGATCTTAAACTTAGGGAATCCCAAGATACAAATTCAGAACGTGACCTTGCGGAAACGAAACGTTTTTGACCTTCATAATATTATTATTGCAGTTATATAAGTCATGGTTTTATTACGACACTATTAATTATTACACATAATAATAGGAAGGGATCTGGCATTCTTCGCTAATCATTTCAAGGTATCTGGGTCTTCCTGGAACCATAAGACCTTCATAGTAAGATCCTATCTTGTATAATCTGTATGTTTACCTTGTACGAATAGCCATTGGTCATACGTTATAGGAATTATAATTATAGGTAATAAAACAAAGTCCAATTAATTTCAGTGGGCATTCGTGTCCTGAGTGACATCGTTTTGAAGTAAAACTTCTTTACGCCCGCTTGACTTGGGGAGTAAGCTGGTGAATGCGAGACGAATGAAAGTTGAAGTTGGTTTACGTAGATCTCTATTATCAACATAACAAAGTAAAAATTTGTATTGTTTTATGTTTTTTTTTTTCCACGCTTATATGTATGTGTCAAGTCAAAGTCCAAGTTATCATCAAGTCACGTCATAGTCTAGTCTAAGTCATACTCCTAGTAAAGTGGTGGCAACTTTACCAGAAACTTCTATGGAGTTTTGGAAACAACACGAAAAGAAACGTTTCACCATCATTATACCATTTTCCCACACTCACGCCTGTAATCCAGCACTTAACGAATAGAATGCACCAATTTTATGCACTAACACTGAATATAACACAAGTTTAGGAAAATAATACAATGCGGTGACGCAATCTTTTTCGCTTTCCCGCCAAAACTCATCATATTGATTTAGGTAGTGTAAGATCTGCGGGTACAATTTTATCAAAATCAGTTTATCTGTTTTGGCAAGTAATGCGTGCTAAGAATCCAAGAAATTAACATTGCAATTTGCGTACACGAGGAGAAATAAGAGAAACGTGTTTTCTCAATATATTTATGAGTTCTTGCGTCTCTGGCCTTGAAATAAAACGACAATAAATGATAAGGTCGTTCTATTCGCGCGTACAATATCAACTGTACTTACTATTAAGTCATCTGTGACACAAGACAGAATGTAACTGTGGATGGAATCTTTTTTTTTCATATGGCTCCACACTTTTGCATACTTAGCCAGTGTCAAGTAATTGATAATTTCTCGAGTTAATTAATGTATTTGTATATAATTATGTCATAGTAAAGTGGTGGCAACTTCACCAGAAGCTTCTATGAAGTTTTGGAAACAACACGAAAAGAAACTTTTCACCATCATTATACCACTTTCCCACACTCATGCCTGTAATCCAGTACTTAACGAATAAAATGACACCAATTTTATGCACTATCACTGTAAATATCCCAAGGTTTGGAAAATAATACAATGCGGTGACGGGATCTTTTTCGTTTTGCCGCCAAAAAAATCGGATGGAATCTTATCAAACTGAATTTAAATAATAACAATAATAACGCCCAAAGATCACATACACAAATCCTAGACCTTAACTAGGATTCCCTGTACCCAGGAACTACGAGGACCATGGTTCCACAACACTCAGAACATTTGCGCTATTTCCGTGCACAAATACTTGTCCTGCCGCGGGAATCAAACCCGGTACCTCCGGGCTATGAACCGGCCGGCTCAACCACCACACCACAGAAGCTGTCAATAGATGAACGTTACAAAAGGTATGACTTACAGAAAAAAATCTAATTTTTATTTACCTATTCACATTTAAATCTGATTGGTATTCCATTTGGAACTTATATTTGATCTATATTCAGGAAAATAGAGGCAGAATGCATTTCGATCTTCGACTTTCGACTTTCGAATTAACGTCAAAGTGCTCGTGGTATTCCGATACCTACATTAAAATAAGTGGCTGTGTGGGCTTAGCGGTGTGCGAGTCTTACGGCATCCATGGTCATCATCCCACCCATCATCATTACTTATCTCTTTCCATGGGCGCCGTAAGACCCGAAGGAATATCCAGTGAATGCGCAACGGCACTCTCCACACTACATTTAAATCTTCTGCGATGACCAACCCGCCTACCGGGCGTGGTCATTATCCAACTACGATTAGCGTCCAAAGTGGCATTTTATGGGGAAAATAAATAAATAAATATGTGTTGACATTTCACACAGCGCCATCTAGTCCTAAACTAAGCAAAACTTGTATGGGAACCAGATAACTGATACAATACTAGATAGGTACTTTTTGTTTGTAAATACATACATAGAATACAATATAACATCCAGACAAAAAATGGGAGGTTCTTTATTCGACTGATATTGTTTTGTTTCTTACCTCAGATGATTCAACTGTGTGAACCGATTTTGATGATTGGTTTATCATTTGATAGTTTGTGCATCCCGTGCCCCATTTCAATTTGGTCCAGTTCTCACAATAGATCCATGATAAAACCATATGTCTGATTTTTTTTCGCTTTGCATTTGTAAATTATTATATAATTAGGTGTGAGTCAGCTTTCTAACACTACTAGAAGACAAACGTGTTTTGAATTTTGGGAAATACCCGACGGCATTTTTTTGCGATGCGCTCGGTCCTCGTATATTGGGATTTTCAATGGGTTTTTGCAATATTTTAAAGGTTTTATTGGTTTAGCAGGCTTCCGTGAAACTTACTTACGAAAATCCGAAATTTTAGTAAATTATTTTCGTAAAAATAGTGTAATTAAACGCTTGCGTACTGATAGATAAACAATAATAATGCGAAACAATAGACGCCGAACTCCCACACTAATGACATGGCATGGTACATTTGTAATCTGCGCAGGTATACCATAGTTTAATGTATAAATAATGTGATATTATACAGTGTCTAGCCAAAGTCTCTTTGTGTATCTTTTACTGTAAGTCTTGTGAGGCACCATTCGGTTCTCTCTCTGTCTCTTTTTCTCTCCCTCTACTTTAACGTCAGCAACAAGCTCCAGGGAGGAGGTATATGTAGATAGGAGTTATCCTGAAACTTTGTTTTTGTTTTGTTTAATGTACATACCAGCGGACATACCAACATAATAATAGACATTTTCAACTGTTATGTTGACAGTGGAGATCTACGTGAACCAACTTCAACTTCCGTTTGCCTATGGCGACATAAACATTAAACAAAGCAAAAACAAAGCTATACCGGTCGATAGAGAATGAAAGAAGTTTTACTTCAGTCTTGTTCTAAAGCACGCTAGTTTTTTTCTCTTTAGAATTTAGGGCGTGCATATCAGCAGCAGTTAGATATCTACACACAGATAACCTATTATAATTACCATTGCACAAGCCACAGTAGATCTGGCACAGTTAATTTTAAACCGAGTTAGCTAAATATAAGCCAGCGACTTGAGATGGACGTGATTCATTCTTGTGCAACCTTTAATGACCGCAATGATTTGTTTTTTATATTCATTTCGCTTGGACTAGAAGAATGGTAGAGATGGAGTGCAAATTATAAAATTTCTCCGTTATATATGTATTGTATTGTATTGTACCTATATTCCACAGCGCAAAAGGCAAACGGGGGCAATTGGGTCATGTAAGAAGCCATTTGGTGTCCTGTTTTGACGTCAAACTTCTTTACGCACGCATGGGGAGTAAGCTGGTAAATGCGAGGCGAACGAAAGTTGAAATTGGTTTACCTAGATCTCCATTATCAACATAACTAAAAAATGTATTATTATGTTGGTATGTCCGTTAAAATGACAATTTACTATTGTCAAGATGGTGACATTAACATTGAACAAAGCAAAAACAGTTATATTGGCCGATAGATGGAGCTAAACTAAAGAAGATTTACTTCAGTCGGGTGGTCTAAAGCATATTCGTACTTTTTTCGAGCTTTGGTGTATTTTTCTGTGATACTTGGTACTTGTAAAATATGAACCAATTCTGCTGGCTTTAAAATCGTGCAAAATGGCAAGTATACATATAAATTAGCATGTCTTTATTTTCCTTGGATTATGGACTATCTATATATACTCGTACTCTAGGGTGAAAAACTCTATTGTTGTTACCTCAAAATACGTAAATTGTTAATCCTTAGAATGTATCTCTAATTCGGTAAGTTGCTTCGGTTCGCGTATCGTTTTTATTTATTTATTTATTGCTTAAATATATTTATTACTTAAGTATATACTTAAAGTAAATATACTATAAGTTTATATACCTGCCTTGATACCTGTGTGAACAATAAAGTTTTTATTTATTTTATTTTAACCTAAAATATATACTCTGTCAAGACTGTTGCAATTGTTTGTTAAATCAAACAGTAACTTATGAACTAAGCTATTTATATTTATTATCTAGCTATTTTTATCACTGATTATGTGATTTGGTATTCCTTACTTTACATTCTAATTTCGAGCGTTCCATCTATACTTTTCTTTAAGTCTGGGATATTTAGTTATTGGAGATTTATATTGAGCTATTATATTTCAATACATATATAATTATATTTGATTGGTGATTTATTATGTAGATTTAGGCAATCTATAGCCCTAGTTTAATTTGATGGTTATATTTTATTACGCTTTAGTATTTTTATAATAATAATAACGCCCAACGACCACATACATAGATCCTGGACCCTAACTAGGACTCCCTGTGTCTAGGGACCCAGGCCGAGGCTCGCACCCCAGGGGTGCCCTTGAGCTAGTTGCCTCCCACTTTTGACGGCTGGGCGCCTTAAGCGACCGCCCTCCCGCCCGGTGACGCTGTAAAGTTCGATAGAGACCAACAGCATTAGCTCGTTAAAAAAAAACAGATGAGATAATATATTTTTTTTTACTTCAAACTTTTCTAGCATTTGACCGCGCTCTCACCTGATGGGAAGTGACGGTGCGATCGAAGGTGTAGCATGCTACCCAAGTAAATACCTGTTCACTCTTCTCTTGAACACGCCCGGGTCATATTTCGCCGGAAACAGACGCTGGCAGGGCATTCCATTCCTTAGCCGTTCTGATTATGAATGTGGAATCAAATCGCTTGGTACGAATGGGTGGCATTTCGACCACGAAAGGATGGCGCTTAGCCGAGCGTCTAGTAGTCCGGTAGTGGAATGGTGATGGGATGGGATGAGAATAGAATATCACGAGCTAAGCTAAGTATTTTATCGCTAGACAGTCTGGCAGCGGTGGTCAGCTATTTCTGTACAGACCGCCGAGGTTTTCGTGTTGATAAACTGAAATGCTTTGTTGACTATTGCCATTTGTTACATAGTAAATGCTCTGTTGAACGATTTCTGCTTTTGTTTAATAAGAAAGTTCTATGATTCTATTTAGAGACTAGTTTACCTATCTACATAAGCTGAATAGCTACCTGTGTACCTACTATCTTCGTTAACCTTAAGATGAATATATAAATAATAAATATCTGTGGACATTTCACACAGCGCCATCTAGCCCCAAACTAATCATAGCTTGTACTATGGGATCCAGGTAACTGATACAATACGTAGATACTTTTTGTTTGTAAATACATACATAGAATACAATATAACACCCAGATATTTCATATTCATTTATTTGCATTCATGTACAATTTATATATTATGTCAGGTCTTAACAATTAGTTTAATAGGTACTTGAACCCTGTAAGGGCGCTTGCAACTGAGTGCGATTAAAAAATAAATTTATTGATTTCAATTACATAATAGATATATCGTCAAAATTTAATAATATAATATAATATTTTCAAGCATTTCATTATTTAATTATTTGATTATTCAATTAATTACCTACTGAAGATGGCAATAGGTAATATGCAATTAATCTAATCAATCAATTTATTTTAGTCTTTTTCTTTTTCTGTCTTTTGATACAGAATAAACATCGATGTTCATCACACAAACGTTTGTCCTGGGTGGGAATCGAACCCACAAACGATAGTTCAGAAGACAGGGTTACTACCAACTGAGATACCAGGCCAGTCCTAAGCGATCAGGCCAGTCTGCACAGTACAAGCTTTAGGTAGGGCTAGATAGTGATGTGTAAAATGTCGCCAGATATTTATTTATTTGAATGATACATTCGAAAGTTACTTCGTTTTTCCTTCTTTCCCGCATTAACTTACACATAAATAAATTCTACTAGTTGGTAGCACTTTTCTGCAAAGTTCGTCTAGGTAGGTACCACCGCTTTGTCAGTTATTCTGCCGCCAAGCAGTAGTGCGCAAGCACTACCTGTGTTCCGGTTTGAAGGGTTGTAGCAAGTTTTTTTTTTATGTTAAAGGGAGCAAACAAGCATACGGCCCACCTGATCGGAAGTGGTCACCGTAGCCTATGGACAAAGTATGGACAAATAGTGAAATTACTGGGCAAATGAGACTTTACAACATAATCTCACAGTCTAGTAATCTTATTGCTAGACTGTGCTGGTGTCTCATAATGACGTGCGCAGTGCAGTGTCACGCGAAACTATACTTTAGGGTTTCAAGTGTCACTTCAACTGATATGGGCAGTCGTGTCGCTTAACATCAGGCGAGCGACTAGCTCGTCATGTCAATTCGTAAACATTAAAAAAAAGACTAAAGCGACCTACAAGAAATTTAGCATCGGAATAGTTTGAAAGATGGAATGAAATTAATTGAAAAGAAATAAATTTTTTAAATTATATTAGCTTCTGCCCGCGGCTTCACCCACATGACATAGGAAGCGAAGGAGAATTTTTTTCATAGATAATTCAACCACCCATTTCACCCTCTTAGGGGTAGATTTTCGAAAAACCCTATACTTTACAAAGAACACACCCTCCAAATTTAAGTCTCTAGGACCAGCGGTTTACGCTGTGCGTTGATATATATAAGTCAGTCATTCAGTCAGAACTTTGAATTTTATATGTATAGATTTACTAGTTGCGCCTCGCGGTTTCACCCGCGGATGTAAAGTATTTTAATTATATGCTCATCCCACGGGAAAATTTCACTTTTCCGGGATAAAATGTAGCCTATATGTATGTTATCTAGTATATAATCTATCTTGGTACCGAATTTCATCCAAATCCATTCAGCTGTTTGAGCGTGAAAGAGTAACAAACATACACACATACACACAAACAAACATACAAACTTTCACTTTTATAATATTAGTGTGATTAGTGTGATAAACTTTCGATTATAATTGAAAACTACTGTGTCAATTTCTAATCGAAACATACTTATAATGATAAATCAATAATTCGTAACCAGAATGCTAACTTGCTAACTACCAATCTCTCTAATCTCCTAATAAACCAAGTTTTTAATCCTAATAACAAGATTAGTTAATTAAGACTTTCCAAGTTTCACTTTCCCAATCCATAATGAATCCATCCACTATTGTCCGACCCTGCAATAAACCTTAATGGTGTTTACACCAATATTAGTGAATAATTTAGTCGTTAACTAATTTTAGTGTTATTAATTTATAAACAGTTATTTCTAGAGGTTATTTTGTTTGTTTGTAACTCCAGCTGGGATAAAAATTACAAATGTAAATTGCTTAGAATTTTTTTAGGTTATGTTTATTTTACCATTTGAATGCGAACCATGGTCTTAGTAACAAGTAATATTTATGTGTATTAATTCTTGTATAATATATAATTTACTCATAAAGTGACTTGGCCAAGTGATTGGTGGAGGCATTAGGTGACCAGAATGCTGGCTTTTGTTTTGCATAAAAAATAAGCATTGCCATTCAACGTGATAATGCTGCAGCATTCTGTACCTACGTACTATTAAATGCTCTAGGTACCTAATAGGAATTATTAAGGAATTTTGACATTTGATATTTTCTATGGGGTTAACGACGTGGGTTACCCATACACGTCATTACACAGTAATCTCCTTACCTACCAATAATCATTGTTTAGCGGATGAGTAGCTATTTTGTATTGTTACGCTTAACCAAGTGTAGGCAAAGATAAAACGAGGTAAAACACTGGGTAGAACTATTTCGCAGTGTTTTTGTATGTAGGTAAGTGAAGTTAACTATTTAATTTGACCATTCCTAGTATACATTATTAACCAGTGGAACGTCGGCGCGCAGTATGACTGACACTGAGTTATGGATAAAACCTGTACATCCGACACGTCTCAAACTAAAATATACCCAAGGCCGGGTTTCCACCTACAAGAAATTTCCGATAGCCTATTAGACCAAGTGTAAGGCTGGGTTTCTACCTTCAAGAAGTGTCAAACCGTCTACCTGTAAGAAATTTTCGTCAGCCTATCAGACCAAGTGTAAGGCCAGCTTTCCATCTGCGAGAAATTTCCGACAGCCTATTAGACCAAGTTTAAGGCCGAGTTTCTACCTGTAAGAAGTGTCCAACTGTCTATCAGACCCAGTTTAAGGCCGAGTTTCTACCTGCAAGAAATTTCCGACAGCCTATCATACCAAGTGTAAGGCCAGCTTTCCACCTGCGAGAAATTTCCGACAGCCAGACCAAGTTCAAGGCCGAGTTTCTACCTGTAAGAAATTTTTGACAGACTATCAGATCAAGTGTAAGGCTGGGTTTCCACCTGTAAAAAGTGTCCGTGCTTTTATCAGACTGTAGATTGAAAGGGTACACTATCACAATTCTTGCAGGTGGAAACCCGGCCTTATACAAACACTCATAATTTTAAGTTGTGCCACTTTACGGTACCAATAATAGTCCTGTGACTTTAGCACTTATCTGTCACTTTTGAGCACTAATTGACAGAATATATTATTAATGTTTTTGCAAGTCGATGTCAAATTTGACAGTCTAGTGATGTTTCATTTAAAGACGCGACGTAGAGGGAAACTCTAAGTAGATAATGAAGTACCCTGAGTTGACAGTTAGTTTTTGGAAAATTGTCTTGTTGCGGAAATCGAAACGTCTCCATATTTTGAGCCCTCCTGCTCAACCACCACGCCACAGATACTGTCAAAATAATGGTATATTTCACTAAAAAATATCAAATTACATATCAACAAACGATAAAAAGGCGGTAACTCAATATTTCATCAGAACCACTAACAAAACCACGATTTTATCTATTTCCTCAAATATGATAATGACATCTTCGTAATATTATTATCTTAAATTGGGACCACCCTAGAAGACAACAAAACGTCTAAATTAGACTTGATTTTAAAATAAACCCTATAACGTTAACTTAAGACATCATCCAGATCGTAGTTTAAAAAATAAATTAATCCTTAAAGAAATATAAATGTTAAGTCACTCACCATAATATACCTGTAATTTTGATGGACACCATTTGGACAACCCTATATTTAAACATTACTATCAGCTCTTTCTAAATTGAGACTCTATTATAATGGGCTAGAGCTTTCTTTTGATTATATTGTTTTCGAACGAAACCAAAAAGGTGAAAGAGCGAAACAAAAAATGCATTCATTTGTGTGGTCTCGCTTTTTCTGACTATTGACTTCTTTATTTTGAGAGTTAATTATATTATTTGTTTCAGAAATGAATAATATTTAAATTATCAATTAAAAATTTTTTTTTTCGCTTTTGAACGACACCTATAGTTATATATTAATTTATAACTCTTCTATTTCACTTTTGAAATAGATATCATTTTTCAAATCACGATATAAATCTAGAAACACTTTATCTTCATGATTGTTGTATCTAAATAAATACTCAATAATAATTGGTATAAATGAATTAACTCTGGTTATAAGTCATAAAATCATATTTTAAGACAAATATTATTGATACGCACAAAAACACGTAGGAAAAATACAGTTTTGAAAACAAACCTTGAGACATAAACACATGACCTTTATAACATTTTGTTTTGAACAATTCCCCTCACTAGACTAAACCGACGTGAACAAAACCAAATATTTAGAACAGAATGTTGCCGTATCATTCTATTTCATCGGCACACAAATTTATCAGACCACCGCGTTTTATCTCGAAAGATTTGTGTCAAAATTATGCCAAAAGCATCATTAAGATTGTGTCTTAAATGGTTTTCGCACTTTCTTGACTAATTTTGTAGGATTACGGTCGCCGCATGCTCTATACTTCGACATACCGACCGTGTACTTTTTTTTGTTTTGTTTTGGCTCCACACTTTTGTGTATTTAGCCAGTGTCAAGTAATTGATAATTTCTCAAGTTAATTAATATTATATAATGTGTCAAGTCCAAGTCACAGTCCAAGTCATCAAGTTAAGTCATAGTCTAGTCAAGTCAAGTCATACTCCTAGTAGAGTGGTGGCAACTTTACCAAAAGCTTCTATGGAGTTTTGGAAACAACACGAAAAGAAACGTTTCACCATCATTATACCACTTTCCCACACTCATGCCTGTAATTCAGCACTTAATGAATAAAATATCACCAATTTTATGCACTAACACTGAAAATAACACAAGTTTTGGAAAATAATACAATGCGGTGACGCGATCTTTTTCGTTTTCCCGCCAAAACTCCGACCTCTTTTTAGTTTAGCTCCATCTATCGGCCGGTATAACTTTGTTTTGGCTTTGTTTAATGTTAATGTCGCCATCTTGACAATTGTAGGGGTGAGAATAAAAAGGGTTTAACTGTTAAACTGATAGTTTCGAGAAAATTGACTCTAAACTTCAACGGCTTCATTTTAATGTAGAGTGCTTATTAAATAATAGAAAAGGTTTATATGAGTTTCAGTTGCTTGAAAATGTATTAATTCTATTTTAAAATACAAAATATAGTACTAATTCGTACAATTACTGTAAAAATATAATATAATATAATAAATATAGTAATGTTTTTATGCTAAACGAACTGTATTCCTGTGTCAGATAAACCATTTTTAGACTGAAAATCTTGAGATTTAAGCCTCATATCGGTATTTTGAGAATGTATTATTGTAGATAATTTCACGCTGAATGCAATGATACCCATAAGTAATTTTGTGAAAAAAAGTCAGTTAAACCCTTTTTGATCTCATCCCATCATTATTGTAAATTGTCATTTTACCGGACAAACCAATATAATTATACAAAATTTTAACTTTGTTATGTTGACGATGGAGATTTACGTCATCTAACAACTTTCAACTTCCGTTCGCCTCGTCACGCATTCACCAGCTTACTCCCCAAATATTAAAAAAACGAGTGCGTTTTAGACTGAAGTGAGATTTCCATACGAAACGTAACTCTCTCTCTTTCTATCTTCATTAACTTATATCTCCCTCTCAACTTTCGTGTGCCTCGCTCAATCAATTCCCGTAACGCTCTCGTCACGCATTCACCAACTTACTCCCCAAGTCAAGCGTGCGCTAAGAAATTTTACTTCAATAAATACTATTGAATAGTGTGTTCAATCTTTATCATCTATACATATAAATAAATAAATAAATAAATATAAAAATCAAAGTCCTGAATTACTGACTGAATAACTAACTGACTGAATGACTGACTTATATATCAACGCACAGCCTAAAACTCTGGTCCTAGAGACTTGAAATTTGGAAGGTGTAGTCTTTGTAAAGTGTAGGTAATCCACTATGAAAGGGTTTTTCGAAATTCCACCCCTAAGAGGGTGAAATGGGTGGTTGAAATCTTTTCCTATAGGCCACAGGGGGCGAAGCCACGGGCAGAAGCTAGTTGAAAATATACCCTTTACACATGATACTTTTACAATAAAATAAAGTTGTCGAACAAACAATCGCCGATACAAAAAGCATCGAGTGTGCACCCGCCGTGAAGCAAATTATTCGGAATCACGCCTTCTGTTTTGTATTAAAACTTAATTTTCATAGTTAAACAGCGTAAAGTTTTAGGTGAAAGCGGTTATTAAGGCCAGGGGCTAAGTAAAATCAACAATTAGACCATTAACTAAGTATTAATAAATATTACGGTACGCTAATTTGGAGTTATTTTGCGTTGAGCTAAATAATATATATTTTAGATTGAAAACTATCCTGAGCATGACACATTTTGTAAGATAAATAACGGCTAAACTCACGTCAGTTAAAAGTCGAAATTACTCCGACCAGAATTACCGACATATTCGATGTCCTTCTTCCTGGGAGTCAATAGCGCAAGCTGGCTTTCGTAAACGTCAGCACGTAACGTGGGCTATGCGTGAGTTTAGCTGTTCATTAATGTTCCAAATAATATATATTTTAATTATAGAAACTATAGTTCAAAATATATTAGTCTTATTTAAAAGAAGAAACTATTCTTCATCTTTCTTTAAAATTTTATTGCAATCAAATTCTCAGTATGAAATTAAGGTGATTGACTTACAAAACTGTATAACTTTGTAAGTTAATCATAGTTTTGTAAGTTTTATTAATTAATATTTGAATATATATTAGTCTAATTTTAATAAATATTTATTAATATTCAAAACACACATGTATGTGTGTCAAATATTAATTAACTTGAGAAATTAATTACTTGACACTGGCTAAATACACAAAAGTGTGGAGCCAAAACCAAAACAAAAAAGACATTGCTAATGTCATTGGTTCGCCTTAACGCATCGTGTCAGTTTCAATGTCAAGCTTGTCAAACTGGGCTTGAAGCTTGAAGCCGTGACCGATTACTTTTGTCAATACCTTTTTTATTTATGGAAACGTTGACCTGAGATGGTAGAGATAATTTCTGTGATTTTGTAACGGGTTTTACAGAGCTGATTGACTTTTTGACCTATTTAAAATGGTAGCTGCATTGCGGACACAATTTATTTTAAATTTTTAATTCTTAGCTGAACAAAAAATTTTGTTTTTGTAATGGTCAGTACTGTAGAGCGGTAATTTCATAGGTAAAACCTGTTAGCTGTTTCTATTATTGGTATCATGACTTTTTCAGAAGATCATGAAAAAGAAAGAAAAGAAAGTACATTTATTCTAGACATCACACAAAATTACGTTTTTATTATATTTTATTCATAAAAATAGGGCGAAAAAAATTTTTTAAATTAAGGAGCGTTGCCGATGCGTTGCCTGCCTTTGCAAATATATTTTAGGTACCTACTCTTTAAAACCCAAATACGTCTTAATTTAGAATATATCTATGCACTTTACTCAAATATGAAAGAAGCGCCTGCATTGAAGTCTAATGAGTACCTTCTTAATTTGGCCAGATTAACTTTCATCCGGCTTAGTAAGACTAAAGGCGCGATTACATTAGGCAAGTCTGCCATGAAAGTATGACGTCACATTTGCGTACAAATTGCTAGCATTGGAAACAAATTGCATACAGGTTTTACTTTTAAAGTAATTTTGAGTTAAAAAGAAGCATCGTCACTGGCTTTACGTGTCCAGACTACCTACGCAAGTTGTAGCTTGTATGCAAGTTTGTTCAAGTTGCATGCAAAATGCAATTTGCTCAGAAGTAACTTGCCTCGTGATCTCGCGCCTTAAGGATATAATGCTACTACTAAGCTACAATGTGAATCATTATCTTCCTCTCTATATTTTTTATGATTCATCAAATGAATCATTTTTTCAAATATTTTACAAGAGTATTTTGTGCAACTATTTTAAATGGAGTTCTTGGCCAACTTTACCTTTAACAGTTTCCTCACCCCTCGTTTAAGCAAGTGGTTAAATCTTGACAGGATTGTTGACCCAACCATACGCAAAACAACAATCTAATCGTGACTGATATCAATCGGTTAAAAAAATTAGTGTGCTCTAGACCACACGACTGAAGTAAAACTTCTTCGAATTTCCTTCGGTTGCAATCGAGTTACACGATCGCCTAGCAGTTAAACAATACGGGCCTTAATTAAATGAATCACCATCCCAAAACTAACATTGTAAGAGCTCCGTAACATGTCAAATGGCCGATCTCCAATTTCCTTTAACGCACGACCAATCGTTAACTTAACGTTAAGTTGACAATAAAATTTTACGTTTCCTGACATTATTTGCTATTTAAAACCTACTCGAAGCTATTTACTGCGATCCCTGTAGATAAAAGTGAACGTAATTGTGCTTACGTCATTTGTAGCTAATTGCAAACGCCGAGTTTTGAGGAGTTATCTGCGATGGCGCGTGCGACAGAACATAAAAAGTTCCTACCGGTGGTAAATAACGCACATCGAGATAATTGGTTAAGTACTGTCTGTCACTCATAGAGGAATAGTAGGCTTCGTAGAGCACTGTCTCTTTTTATTTATTTCCCCGCGGTAATTTATTTTGCGGGATACGAATAACGTGTGTAACGTTTCATCAAAATCGGTGTAGCGGATTGTATGTGAAATTTACACAAACAAACAGGCAAATATTTCCATGACAATACAAAAATCCCATAAAAAAGGACGTTCTGTATTTCCTTAATTTGAAAAGTCTCAGGTAAACTTTTCCTGTTCTTTCGATACACACCAATTTTAACTTATTAGTCGTAAAAACATTTAAAATCAAAAGTAGCCAATAGTAGAGACAACATAGTATAGTATTCAGGGATAACCCTACCCCTAACAAACATAGAATATTTGATATAAACCATAAGGATCAAAATCTGCGTGAATCCTGTCAAAAAGATCAATGTTGTTTCTCAGTTACAGACTGAGAGGACCACATTGTTTACGTCATTAACAGTTTTGCGGTTACAATAATAACATAAGGACAGAATAAATAATAGTAGCAAAAATAACTTTAGGTAATAATGTGTATTAATATACACGTACGGAACACAAGCAATGTTTGTCAACGTCATCACGGTCACGATGGAAGATTTCGCTGTTTTTTTATCAAATTATACTGGAAAAGCACCATAATTTTTTGATTACTTCAAGAATACCACAGCACATCTAAATACGATACGCAAAATTATTTGGACTGTATACTGCTCACGACGTCCAACCTTTACAGCGTCACCGGGCGGAAAGGCGGGCGCTTAAGGCGCCCAGCCGTCAGAAAGGGAGGCAACTAGCTGGCAAGCACACCTGGGGTGCGAGCCTCGGCTTGGGCCGTTGCTGGGATAAGAGGATCGAGAAGACTACGTCCACTGGAAGAGTGGACCCTATTGAAAGTCGCGACCATTCTAGCTAGCCTACGGGGGGCCATCCTACCCATAACTCACCCAGATCATAATTTGTTAGGAAACAATGACTCTAGTGAAACGTTTTGAATGTTCGGTTAACACATCCGACAGTTCTGAACTTTCGACAGGGTGAACCGATTTTGATGATTTTTTTTTCATTTGAAAGCTAGTGCTTACAGTGTAGTTACATTTCAATTTGATTAAGATCTAATGGGCAGTTTTTGGGTTACCCTTAATAATGTGCATTTCGATTTCAACTACTTTGATGATGTTTTCATTGTGGTGATAAAGAAATGCGGTGGGATTGAAGTCGGTTGGACTCTTTTTTTAATTTATTATTGAATACTCACGTGTTATTTTATGTATATTAGGATAACCACACATTTTTCCTGGTTATGGCATTCACTGTTTTAATGTAAAGACGGCCTTTCCCCCAACTGTGGGAACGTAACGCGCTTGATATACGATACTAACTCATCAAACTTAGATAATCACGTAACTTGATTGCCATCAATGGAAACACAAATTTGCATGGATTTGACAGTTTCAATACGCAGCTTACGTGCATAGTTACTATAGAAATTTTCAAATTAGGAATAAAATGTCTTCCGTTTATAGCAATCACATTTCCGTGATCACTCCACAGGGCATCAAGCTGCTACCAAATGACTGGCAATTAAGAATCAATGATACCTTAAAAAGCTAACTATCTACCATATCTCAGGTAATTTATCAAGTGAGAGATACAATCAGGCTTCTGTCAAGTTTACTGTCAAATTATGATTGATGGTGCACTTTTTGGTAAGTTTTTACATGTGTTTTATTAACTTCTGTATAACATTATGAAACTAGTCTTTGGCGAGAGCCTTACGACCAAATGACAATTTACTTTCAATAGGGTTCCACTCTTCCAGTGGACGTAGTCTTCTTGATCTTCTTATCCCGGCAACGGCCCAAGCCGAGGCTCGCACTCCAGGGGTGCCCTTAACAATTGAACTAATAGTACAACGCAGTAATAATATTTAGCTCCGCGGTTTGTTTAACTGTACTCTATGTTACATTACAACTTCATAGTAGTCAGAGAGGTTACGTTTTTTTTTAGTAAGGTCTTTTCAGATAGTTTAATTAAGACTCAGGTTCTTCATTTACCATCGTACCGCCTTTCCACCTTTAATGTATTAAAATTATACACGAAACGTAAGTACAATCAAACGAAAAAAATCCTACTCGGTTCAAAATGGAGTAATCAATAAGTAGGAAAAAATTTATTTACTTAATTAAATGTCATATTATTGAAAGGCTGTGCTGTGTGTACTCGTAATTTCTTTATTATATATTTTTCATTCTCTTTTAGATGCCCAAATCAGTTCAACAGGAAAGTATAAAAAACCCGTTTTTGGGACTTAATTAACTTGTTATCTGTTTAAAAAAACTTAAATAATAAACAACTGTCAAATTTTTTGCAAAATATGAAACTGTAAAATAGTCTTGAATGTTGCCCGTTCTTTCCTATAGATCAAAGAAACAAGAATCATTATAGTTTTAAGAATATACAAGTCTAACTTTTTTAACAAATCGACATCTTTATTTATACAAATTTGGAACACCTTAACCAAGTCAGCCGGCAGCCTCCTGTTATTCATAGCTGCGCATACGCATTGTTGCACTATGGTTGCTCACGTTATGTCACAGTGTTTGTTCTATAGCTTTCTACACCAAACGTGGAAAGCATCTAATTTTCAACAAGAAGGTTCAATTTGCATTAATTTTTTGGGTTTGTTTAGCAGCTGTTATTATAACTAACGCACAGTCAAAGGAAAAGCAGCTTTATGACTTGTCAAGTAGTTGTCAAGTTGTCTTTATGGCATATAATTATGTAGCTAATTAAATTATTATGTGACAGTTATTCGACTGTATCTCGTGAGTGTTAGCCGTTTACTAGTTAAAGTTATGAATACTACTCACGTTAGTTTCTATAATTTATTATTTTATTTTATAAAAATTAAAATATATTTTATTATAACTGCGATCAGTTGTTATGCTAAAACTCAACTACTACAAAAACAGTTTTGATGAAAAACTTCTTTGAGCACGCTTGACGTAGAGAGTAAGCTAGTGAATGCGAGATGAACGGAAGTTGAAGTTGATTCACGTAGATCTCCATTGTTAACATAACAAAGTTAAAATTGGTATTATTAGTTGTTGTTATTGTTATTATTTTATTATTAGTTGGTAAGTCCGGTTATTTGTTATTATTAGTTGGTAAGTCCGGTAAAATGATAATTTACAATCGTCAAGATGGCGACATTAACCTTAGCACAAAACAAAAAGACAAAGAAGCGACAAAGCCCTTCAAATAAATAAAAAAATAGTCCACATCGCTCTGTAAGAATACACACATATTATTTTACTTACATTCCAGTTCTTACCTAGGCCTAAAAAAAAAACAAAGTTATACCGGCCGATAGATGGATCTAAACCAAAGAAGTTTTACTTCAGTCGTGTGGTCTAAAGCACACTCGTTTTTTTACAATACCATAGCTTATCTTACCTACACGAAAAGTAAAAATCTAAATAAAGTAAGCACATTAAGTTCACTACGCTAATAGCTGCAACAGCCATAATATGTAAAAGAAAATAAATATCACGTTCAATCTCTTAGCACTTATTGTAAAATCTATCCAAATACCAAAGTTGGACCATTGGGTTACCGAGATCGGGAACAAATAGATTTTTTCCATTAACCATCATTGTAGTATTATACTTCATAGTATAATAATGGAGTTTTGGCGGGAAAACGAAACAGATCACGTCACCGCATTGTATTATTTTCCAAAACTTGTGTTATTTTCAGTGTTAGTGCATAAAATTGGTGGCATTTTATTCGTTAAGTGCTGAATTATAAAATAAATATAAAATCTTTTGAGTTTGACTTTGAAGTGTTTAAAGAATAAAGTAAACAATCGTAAAACTCTATCCCACGGAAGTTTACAACAACGATTTACAAATTACCCGCGGAAAATGAATCGCGAACATAGATCACAGCAAACATAACGGATTTGCTATTTATTTGATATAAAGCAATTTGTAATTTTATATGCTTAGTCCAACTATTTAATTTGAAGTCTTAGGTCCGTATTACAGATCGGTGCTCAAGCAGAGATTAAATTCATAAAGTGATCAATTAGTAAATGAAATCTGTGCTTGAGCACCGATCGATGACTGAACATCGATCTGTAATACGGACCCTAATCTCGTTTTAACTTGTAAAAGAGATAAAAATAGACTATATAACTTCGATTTGTTAGAAAAAATTAGAAAATGTATATACGAAAACTTGCAAAAAATAAGTACCTCAATTCTTTCTAATTCTAATCATGTATTTTGTAGTCCTAAAGCGTTATATTATATTAATCAGACCAAAAAAAACAGCCGCCATAGCAGGTACAATTTACTTTTTGCGACACTTTGAATTATATTCGTTTTGAAGCACGACAATTATTTTAACAACATAAATTACCTGACACTGCCCAGTGCCTCGACTAATCTCCCTAATTACTAACTTCCTAAAATTACTAGCATTACTAGTGCGCTGGTGTACCAGGACATACCGAGACATTTTGAAATTGTAATGCAAATTTGCCATTTTGCGTAACCCAGTCTGGGCATAGGGTTTACAAAACACATACACAATACAATGGATGGCAGTAGGACAAGTCGGACGTTATGCCACGTTTTGAAGCGCACTGGCATATGCAAATATTGCAAGTGATTGCTACATTTTAGTTATGTTATGCATTGTGTCTGAAATTGTATGTTTGTGTCTATTACAACATTTACAAATACTTTTAATTAAGTATACTATTTAAATAAATATTCTTGAATTCTGATATCATATCATAATATAAATTCAAAACACGTGAGCTTTAGACCACACGACTGAAATAAAACTTTTTTGCCTGCATAGTAGCATACCAACATAATAATACAAATCTTTAACTTTGTTATGTTGACAATGGAGATCTACGTGAACCAACTTCAACTTCCGTTTGCCTTGTATTCACCAGCTTACTCCCCTAATCAAACGTGCGTAAAGAAGTTTTACATACAACAAAAAATATTTGTCTGCCACTTCAAATAAGAAAACTACTAGATCGATATTTTAAATAATTTTTATTCTTATTGTAAAGAAAAAAAGGTCTGTTCGCGCACAAAAACTATCAAAACATTATTTTAACTAAAAAAAACTTTTATTCCAAATAGTACCAATAGTATCCTTAATAGCAAAACAAAATTTCAAACTATAGAGCCAGCTCCACATTCGAGCGCGAATCTACGTTGTGAATTTTGTGTTTTAGGGTGTGAAAAATCATTACCTCCACACTCGCAAAGTTTTTCAGCTTCTTCGCAGTTTCATTCGCGTTCTTAATGAATATCGATTCTGCGTCTCGCTCGCAACCATACAGTGATCCATGAGTGTGGATGCCGTTCACGTTCACGCGGCGAACCCTTTTGAAGTGGGTGGATCGTGGGAATGAATAGACCTGTTTGTATGACCGACGTTTATTGACTGCACTTGTAACACTACAATATGGACTAAATTTGTAACACTACAACTATACCACTAAATAAATAGTGCAAAAAACCGACTCAAATCGGGGAACCCCGCAACACGCGAACGTGAAGCTGTGAACAAAAATCGTGAAATCCTGCACGCATCTACACTTGCAGTTTGCTGCTTTCGAGAGCCTTCGCGTACGTCAAACAGGCTTATGTTTTGCACGTTGTCATTTCAAGCCAAGCTTATGTCTCTTTTTACAGACGGTTTTTTTTTTGAACGAGGTAATGCTTTTTGTCTCTATCGACCTTTACAGCGTCACCTCGCTTAAGGCGCCCAGCCGTCAAAAGTGGGATCAACTAGTTGGCGGGCACCCCTGGGGTGCGAGCCTTGGCTTGGGCCGTTGCCGGGATAAGAGGATCGAGAAGACTACGTCCACTGGAAGAGTGGACCCTATTGAAAGTCGCAACCGTTCTAGCTAACCTATGGAAAGTTCGTCGACCTCGCCAGCGGGGTCGGTGTCTGATTGTGTTACGCTGGTATCCTATACCGGTGCCGGGCGCGGTACCTGAGCCAGAAGGGCTAGACTGGTCCGGTGATCCTAGCGCAGCCGATACTACGGCTGCTATAGGATCATCCGGGTCGCTCAAGACGTGTCTCGGGCGGCGACGACGGAGTGATTTTTCACAGACGGTAATAAGTTATACAAGCGTGGGCCAACGCCAGAGAGTTACCGCCCTTACTGCCAATATAACGCACTATTTACACCGTAAGAAGGTCTTACATATTGCAGGGACAAAGCCCCTTTCGTATCTATACAGCATTCTAGAATAAATATCATATTTATGATCGTAATTGTGTAGAAATCAGAGATATACTCGCAATTTAAGGGCCCTTGGGCGAATAATTCAATTTTCTAGAGACGTACTGAGCTAAGAAATCACTGTAAAGATTTTCGAGAATAACTACGATAGAGAATCATTTCTTTAATTTTTTTTTTTTTTTGTTTTGAAACTTTTATAAAATTATATTTCGATTGTTTCTTTGTTTGTTGATGTTTATTTGCATTATTAATTGGACAGACATCTGTAATTATCTTTGAGTAATATCAACAACAAAGCCAACGGAATGTGCAAGCCTACTTTAGCCTACTTGCGAGAAAGAAGGAAGGTAGAGTAAGTAAATTACAAATATAAAATTTACCGAAATCGGTTCAGCCAGTGTTTCTATAAATTATAAGTACGGGTAAATCATAACCATATCCCACGTTTCTTTTATAATATTACATAGTAAGAATTAAGATTAAAAGATTACGTAATGTCAAATAAATGTTTACTACTCTACATAATTTGGTTTTAAAGTATTATAATATGGTCAGTTGGCATGATTTTTTTTTACATTTTTTAATGTATGCCTTATGGCATTTATTTCAATGGGTAGTAATTAATTAAGCAAAATATAATTGTAAACCTACGTAAATTAAATCTAAATTTAAATAAACTAACTACTTAAAACTAAATTTAAATATGGTATTAAGTGTTAAGATGAGTAGATAGAAATTATGCGCAAACAAAAGGTATCGGCTAATAATTGATAACAAAAATCAAGAAAATAAAAATCATTTACCTAAAATCTAATGAGCTGATATAGCCACCTTATCTTTATAGATTACAATGATGTTTTAGATAAAAAGCCATGTTAATAGATGGTATGAACATGCGGTATAAAAAACAACAATTACATCAAATACAGTGACGAAGCGACAAATCTAATCTAATTATAGAAAAATTCACGTCACAGTGTTTCTTACCATACTCCTCCGAAACGGCTGAACCGATTTTGATGAAATTTTATATTCACACTTGGTAGGTCTGAGAATAGGTTGTTATCTATTTTTCATCTTACTAAGTGATGGCCCACTCCAATTTTTTTTAATGATGTGGCATGAATAATATAACTTTTAGTTGAAAAAATATTGATTGATTGATCATCCCCCATTTTTTTATATAAATATGACAAAATAACGCTTGCCGAGTCAGCTAGTAAGTATATAAAATTCTCGTGTTACAACGGTCAAGTCGTTACGGAGTAATTTTGTTAGAAACATTTGTAACAAAACTACTCCGAAACGACTTGACCGATCCTTATGAAATTTTGTGTTTTTAGTATTCAATAGGTCTGAGAATAGGACGTAAACTCAAATTATAAAGATAAAACGGATCTATTGGCGCACAAAAATTATCAACACAACGATAATACGGATTATCAAAGTCGTAATGGCGAAGAATGCGATTAAATTATTTATTAATTTGCTGATAAATAATGATAATTTTATTACATTAGCTCTTAAAATAATAAAAATACCAGCTCCTGCATAGTAATGATATAATAGAAACATTCGAATCAAATCAAAATAGACAAGAAAATTACAATTAAAAATACGAGTTTCGTTTCACTTCAAATTACCAAATTGCCATATGCGTCTCGCTTAAATTTTAAAATACAGTCATTTTACATCTATCAAAATGTTTTTTGTAACTCATTCCTCGAAATCGCTTTATTTTAATAAATACGAATGTTATGTTTTTTTCTCTGAGATTTGAAGCAAAACCGAGCAAATCATCAGCCAAGGTAATATTAATAATAGTAAGACTCAATTCCATAATCTCTTATATATTTTTTTTTATGTTTTGTCTCCACACTATCGTGTATTTAGCCAGTGTCAAGTAAATAATAATTTATCAAGTTAATGATATTTCACGCAAATATGTATCAAGTCACAGTCGAAAGTCAAGTCATAGTCTAGTCAAAGTCATACTCCTAGTAAAGTGGTGGCAACTTTACTTGAAGCTTCTATGGAGTTTTGGAAACAACACGAAAAGAAACGTTTTACCATCATTATACCATTTTCCCACACTCACACCTGTAATCCAGCACTTAACGAATAGAATGACACCAATTTTATGCACTGACACTGAAAATAACACAAGTTTTGGAAAATAATACAATGCGGTGACGCAATCTTTTTCGCGTTCCTGCCAAAACTTCATCTCCTATATTGCTAATGTTGCGAAAAATTAGACCTTTACAAACTTCATACTTTATAAAAAAACATGTACATATATCGAAAATCATGGAGTTGAATTTAGATTAATTGCAAAAACAGACAAGTCAAATTGAAATACGTGTGATTTTGATGTGGACAATACAAAAACCACCATAAAAAGAGAAATAAAAAGAACGTTTAAAAATATTATGGTATCAATTTCACCATATATTGTAACGAGCTTCTGCCCGCAGCTTCGCCCGCGGTGTGGCCTATGGGAGAATAATTCAACCACCCATTTCACCCTCGTTAAGCGTGGAATTTCGAAAAATCCTGTCTTAGCGGATGCCTACGTCATAACATTTACCTGCATGCCAAATTTCAGCCCGATCCGTCCAGTGGTTTGGGCTGTGCGTTGATAGATCACTATGTCTGTCAGTCAATCAGTCAGTCACCTTTGAGTTATATAAATTTAGATAGATGAGCTTGCTATATATTATTTGACAATAAGCACTTTGTAATTTTATATGCTCAGTAAAATAACTTAATTTTAAGTACTGCCTAATATAATTTTGACTTGTAAAAGTGCTAAAAATAGCCTATTTGCAATAAATCTTTTGACTTTGACTTTGACACCAAAAACATTAAAATTAGAAGAATATTTATAAGTATTAGAGTAAGTAGAGAAGAAATACAACGACCTTCACGCCTAAGATAATGATACTGACTGTTGTGCAAAGAGAAGAACGAAAGAGATTGCGGAAAAACGCTTCTTGGAAGTCAATCATGAGACATTTTCGAATACAACATTAAAGTCACTAGGCTTTATGAGAGAGAGAGGAAAGGTTAAAACAAACACTTCAATTGTGGTTTTTGTTGGTAATTTTTACATAATGTCTCCTGTTCACACGCAAGTCATTGTAAAATGTTATTAAGATATCGAGTTTAAAATAATATTATAAAACACTAGTAAAATCGGTATCATTTAAAAAAACTAGTTTGAATATGTTTTTTATTATTTTAAATGTCAAGTAACTTAATTTTCTTGGCAATAAAAGTAATTTTTGTCGTGTTCTTGCAATGTTTTTAATAATTAGACATAAAAGATAGATAAGCAATCCATAAATAATGGTTACTAAGCAAATTACACCACCACACACCACACTTGTGGTGGCCACGATATGGACTACGGAATAGCCAATAAAAAATTTCATTCAATTTTTGTAAAAATGTCAACACCTGAATAAAAAGTTAAATTATATATTAAAAGTTAAATCATATAATTTAACTGAACACATTTGCAATGCCAGAAATGCTAGAATCTTTATCATCATTATCCTTTTTGCATCTACACTGCGAAACAAATCCTCAAATCCTCCCCCACTAAAAAATAATTAGTAAATAATAATTGACCATAATAAAACTGCTCAAATAAATTATATAAGATTACCACACAAAACGATGCAATTTCACTTACAGTGTAATGAAATAGTTATTTTATACCTTTCGTGGTTTTCCTCTATGAAAGACAACAAACGTACCAATACAAATGTAAATTTTGCACTCGTTTTAATACTAAGTTACACAGAAAAGTCTGCATAGCAAGTCTATAAGCTAATAAAAATAATCTGACTCGGACATCTGTAACTAAGGATCATACAGCTTCGCGCTATAAGGAGCTTAACTAAATTGCAGGCAGTGACCTTTATATCTTCCCCATAAAATAACATGATAGTTATAAACTATTCATAGCTCCATTAAGTTCAAAATCGTTAACATTTACTTGACATCAATAAACAGTAATCAAGAAACTCCACATTGACGTTATCATCGGTTTAATAGTGAATTCTGACGATTCAGTATATCAACACGACAATTAAACTGTTAATATCTGAGCAGATAAGAAAATTGTAAGAATAATTAATGTGAAAAATTCTCACGGTGATGATAGGTATATCGGCTATCACTTTTGCTTAAGGGAAAGGGAAATTTTATAAACAAACTTGTTCAGTCTTTAGATTTACACGCAAAAAAATAGAAAACGTAACCATAACTACATACAGAAGTTCAAGTACAGAGCCTACAATAAACATTGACTATCACAAACGATAAAATTTACATTTCAAGCTAAAACTCGTAAAAACTTTACGACTTAACATAAACACAGTTTACAACTAGCTGCACTTTAATTAGAACTTTGATAAACTTGAAAATAAACAATTTGATGAAAGTGCTGCTAATGCGATTTAAAATAAAAAGACCTCCCGGCTAAACAATAGTCTCATTCACGTACAAACATTTCAAAATCAACTCACCATAAGAGTCGGCATCTGCACACATGGACCACAAAACAATGCACTCAAACATGTGGCACTTTGTAATTTAACGCTCAAAGTAAACTGACTAATATGTAAATCACTGGACCAAAAGTGCACCCTTGTATGACACCCGAAAATAAGTTATCGAATTTCGTATTTCGTTCGATATACGCGCACGAGTCGACGAGCGCGTGCCTCTCAATAGCTGCCCGCTTACAACACTGATCAAAAAGTGACTGAATGCCGTTGCCGCTGGCTGCGCCGGCGTCGATGTTTACTATGCTCCACTCCATACCATGAACGAGATTATCACACGCCTCTATTGAATCTACAACTTTGTCTCGTGCCTTTATAGCTCAAATTTGTTTGCAACGAATTTTTACGTATACTTATCTGTGTTAGTAAGTCGGGCACATGTATTTGTCATTTGTATGAATGAAAAAATAAACTGTACGCTAGAGCTTTCTGCTGGATGCACATTCGTTTAGTTTATCATAACCTTAATTAACTCAACTACGCAAGTCATGTGCGTGCTGGTCCATGCATCCAAGTATTCTCGTATGTCGACAGAGTCATTATTTACATTAGCGTTTTAATTTTTGAAACGCTTATTCTCTTAGATAACGCTTTGTGGAATAATTAACGTAATATTTTACATAGCATAATAATGTCTTGATTCCCATTCGTTACTCGGTAGCTTAGGTTTAGTGGCATCTTTCCAAATGAAAGATGTAGCATTATTCAATCAATTATAAGCCCTATTTCCTTATGTTTAAAATGTATTTATTATAGCTTTCATTTTATCATCGTGCATCTTTTAATGAAGTATTTGAATAGGCTGTTGATTAATGGTAGTACTAATGGTGTTTTTTATTAGTTTGTTGTCCCATTATGTTTCGTTTCATAGTGGTTTTCCTGTTTCTAAATCTATATAAGTATGACTAATATTTATTATTATACATTCACGTTCAGTGTACTCATAATTAAAATTGAGTATTAGGTACATCTTAGCTAACGATTTATTTACATTTCGAGTAATTAAACTTATTTACGCCAATTACTTAATCATTTTCACACATCTCTTGCTCATTATGAATTTAAATTTTAAAAATTAATATGTTTTCACTAAAAAATTCGTTTTACATTTAAATAGTAAATACTTACGGAATCTTTACCGTGACGGGAAGGCTGTAGTAAAAGACTAGTATTTCAACTTTTTTTATCATCCAACTGCAGTCTTCAGCCTGTCCGTGAAAATAGTGCATGCATAGAAACAAGCGTAATTTTTTTGTAGTTAGTGAACGCATTATAACTGCACGGAAATTACGGAAACGGTAAAGATCCCGCAAATACTAAAAATGTATTGAACAACCGTTAACTTTACCCATCTTAGCTCATTGCTCAGAGAGATCTCTATACAAGGCGTCCTATGCCACACGGAAGGAAAGTAGTTTAAATATTGTACATAGAACATTTTATTGAAAAAAGACTGCATTATGATTTTAAAATGATTTGGTCAAAGATTTTATTAATCGCCTATCTAAATATTTGAAAATAGTTCAATCATTTTTAAATCAATCCGAAATCTTCTTTTAGTAAAATTTCCCTACGTATGGAATAGCCGTGGGACGCTCTGTGTGTCTCTTATTACTCTATTCACGAACTAGGCTTATAATATTAAGTTACATAATATTAAATACATAAATATTATAATATACGTTACAATATATATTTGAATTTTCTTCTTGTCTTTCATTTTCTTCTTCTGAATAAGCTTCCATCTTACGGACTACCTGCTGGTTTGTGCACTTGGATATCAGACTTTTTGAGGGAACGATCGCTTAGAGTAGTTCTTGATGGCTGCTCTTCCGATCAATTAGCTATTAATGCTGGTGTACCTCAGGGGTCAGTTCTTTCAGCAACACTATTCTTACTCCACATCAATGATCTGCTAAAGCCCGGTACCTTTGGGTATGCAGATGATAGTACTGTTGTTGAAAGATACACATCCAGTGCCCGAGCCAGTGGTGACGACGTCCGGATTGAGAGAGAGGCTATGGTTGAGCGCATGAACCTGGCTTTGAAAACCGTGTCCGATTGGGGCGATGCTAACTTGGTTAGGTTCAATGCTGCAAAAACACAGGCGTGTTTATTCACTGCTAAAAAGAGCCCACTCCATCTGGCTCCTTCATTCCGTGGTGTATCTGTAAGTTTAGGAAACCATCTTGAGCTTTTGGGTGTTGATCTCACGTCAAACCTAAACTTTGGATCCTACATCGAGTCCAAAGCCAAAGTAGCTTCAAAAAAACTCGGCATATTGTCCAAGGTAAGGCGGTACTTCACACCTGGACAGCTTCTAAATCTGTATCAAGCACAAGTCCGATCGTGTATGGAGTACTGCTGCCACCTGTGGGACGGGTCTGCCAAGTACCAGCTTGAGGCTCTGGACTCGATTGAACGGCGTGCCAAAAGGCTCATTGACGACGACACTTTGGTTGGTGAAAGGCTCCAGAGCCTTGCACATCGACGTAAGGTGGCAAGTCTGTCAGTTTTTTACAGATTACACCACGGTGAATGCGCTCAAGAACTGCATGATCTAATTCTCCCATCACCATTCCACTACCGGACTACTAGACGCTCGGCTAAGCGCCATCCTTTTGTGGTCGAAATACCACCCATTCGTACCAAGCGATTTGACTCAACGTTCTTAATTAGAACGGCTAAGGAATGGAATGCCCTGCCAGCGTCTGTGTTTCCGGCGAAATATGACCCGGGCGTGTTCAAGAGAAGAGTGAATAGGTATTTACTTGGCTAGCATGCTACACCTTCGATCGCATCGTCACTTCCCATCAGGTGAGAGCGTGGTCAAATGCTAGACAAGCTTGAAGTAAAAAAAAAAAAAAAAAAAAAAAAAAAATCTGATTTTAGCGTCGGTTGCCATCGCTACAAAAAATCTTAGTTGCAAATTTTAAATCACGATAAACGTTGCCTCTTAAGCTGTAAGGTGCACCGTTGCCATTCGACCACAATCACTTTATCATTTATGTCCGTGACTAAAGTTTTATGACTTTCTCTTGATACAAATGATTTACACTATAGCTCTAATAATTTGAATTCAGTTTAAGTGTACCATAATAACATCAAATTGCTGTGACCGGATTATCAATACAAAAAATGAAATTTGTACCCTCGGGTCATTTATTTTGACCTTCAATTATGTTAATGGCCATCACAGTTTTGGATGCTCTTAATAACCCTTTCTTTCAATATTTTTAATATAGTCTAATAACGGTTATTGACTTGTGATTGCCAGAGTTATAACTAAACCTTCACCGATCGTTCTAAATTTCACAATTTCTAAAATAGTTGATGGATGACCACACACCCATACAAATTTAAAAATGACGTGCAACATGTATATCAATTACAAAGAAATAGAGTTCAAATTCCATAAAAACAACCTTTGATCATTCAAAGAATCCATGCCTATTATGTTCTTTAAATACTACATCTAAACATTTTTACTCTTCTTTGTGTCTTAGTGATTATACATTAAGGTTGAATTTGGTTTGACTACTTATTATTTAGGGAGCGTAATGGCATGCATGGGACTTATCAATGCTATTGTATTAATATGAATGCATTGGAATTCGGAAGGAATTGTTCGTGGCACTCACTCCATTATGATTTAGATTTGAGGAAACGCCTCTCAAAATGTTTAGACATTGACTATTAACAGTAATTAAGCTATTTTAAAGATTTTATCGTAAACATCCTCACAGGAAACCCGAGTTTTCTATTTTCGTTATGGCGTTTTGTTGAATTATTTCGTTATTTCATTATTCCTATGGCGGTTATGTACGAGTAATTCTATAACTTTGTAATTGAAAGTTAACTTTAATTTCTTCTGGTCAAATAGTATTAATATGTTATCTGATGCAAGTTATAGATCCTTATTTACTCGTATGTTGCAGTTAGTGAATCTCTCTCCTCTTAACTAATTAAACAGTATTAACTTAGGCATGTTTTTCCTGGCGGTGGACGGAGGACCTGGCTCCACCGGTCCCTGGACAGAGGATGGTGGAGGCCATCCGCCCGGTCCTCCGGGAGTGGGTGCGGCGGCCCTTTGGGTCGCTGACGTTTCGTTTGGTGCAGGTGCTTTCTGGACATGGATGTTTCGGAAAGTACCTGCATCAAATCGCGAGACGGGAGGCGACCCCGGCCTGCCACGAATTGCCCACATGTCCTCCTGTGCCCCACAGGGGCACCAGAGGACACGGCGCCTCACACGCTGGAGGTGTGCGCTGCCTGGGACTCCGAGCGGCGCACACTTTCAGCGGTTGTTGGCCGGGACCTCTCGCTGCCGAGCGTGGTGAAAGCCATGCTCGGCAGCGAGAGTGCGTGGCAGGCCACGGTCTCCTTCTGAGAGAGGGTGATGACGCAGAAGGAGGCCGCGGAGCGGGTCAGGGAGGATAATACCAACTCTGACCCCCTCCGGCGCAGACGGGTGGGGAGACGGAGGAGGCGCTTCATTGAGAGCTTTCTCCATCCCCCGTAGTGGGGCCAGTGGCGGAGAGTCGGGGGACTCTCCGCTGCACTTACATGGCCCCACACGTCTGGTGGGCAACCGAGGCGGAAGGTCCTACCGTCGGGGCGAGATGGTTAATGCAGTGTGTCTCCATCTCGCCCCATCGCGGCGGCGGTCGGATCACGGGGGGGTTTTAGTGGGTTCGAGTCCCACATACCCCCTGCAACCACCCCCGCGGTGGTAGGGAACTGCGAGGGAATTTCCCCCCTCAAAAAAAAAATAGGCATGTTTTTCCTTGTAACTAATTAGGTCTAATCTTATTCTCTTAGTTGAGTTGAAAGAACTCACAAAAGCATGGAGCCATGTACCATGGATGGTCTTGCCAAAAATTTAGACGCATATAAAAAAATAGATTATAGAAAAAAGTCAGCTTTTGGATCACCACAACATTTTAAGATTATTTTTAATAATTTATATAACCAAGAATATTATAGAACATTTATTGAACATTGATTTATTCTCATCAGTGATTCAGTATGTACGTTGCGCGCATGAGAAAACATTTCATTAAATTTGACCAACTTCTACTACTCCGATATTTTTCTTTCGATACAATAAAAGGATCATTATATAACTATAACTGAGTATATCTGCATTTAAATTTTTAAAATTAAAACTACTCTTTTTTGTGGAGAAACGTCGAGAAAAAATTTTAGAAAAAAAGTCTATGATTTACCCTTTCATACAAATTGAGTAAATATTGCTTAAGACAGTTTTCCAAATAAGCCCATACTGTCCCAGTAAAAAAAAAACGAGTGTGCTTTAGACCACAAGACTGAAGTCTAAAACTCTTTAGCTCCATCTATCGGCTGGTTACCTTTGTTTTGTCTATTGTTAATGTCGCCATCTTGACAATTGTGAATTGTCATTTTACCGGACATACCAACATAATAATACAAATTTTTAACTTTGTTATGTTGACAATCCGCCTCGCACTTGGCCGCTTTAAATCTAATTACCTATTCAATAAGAGAAAATGCTTTAAGGTCTATCGTTAAAGTACTACAGCCGTAACTTAACCAAGTCGTGTTTCAAGTAATTGGAACCGGTTAACAATTTTCTTTAGAAGGCGCGTTTTCACATTGTCTAAGTAAAGCTTAGTGAAGATGGATGGACGAGTATGTTATTTGTGCCCACTTCCACGCTCTTAGCTTTACAACTTTTACACATTACTAGCTTCTGCCCGCGGCTTCGCCCACGTGGCCTATAGGAAACAAATAATTTTTTTCATAGATAATATAATTCAACCACCAATGTCACTCTCGTAGGGATAGAATTTCGAAAAACCCTTTCTTGGTGTACCTAGACTTTACAAAAAACGCACCTTCCAAATTTCGAGTCTCTAGGACCAGTGGTTTAGGCTGTGCGTTGATATACAATAAGTCAGTCAGTCAGTCAGGATTTTGAATTTATATGTATAGATCTCTGTCTTTCACTGATGGATGGATAGATACTAACATATAGCCAGGAAGTTTTGGCGGGAAAACGAGAAATATCACTTCACCGCATTATATTATTTCCAAAACTTGTGTTATTTTCAGTGTCAGTGCATAAAATTGGTGGTGTTTCATATTTTAAGTGCTGGATTACATGAGTGTAGGAAAGTGGTATAATGATGGTGAAACTTTTTTCCCCCGAAACTCTTTTCGTGTTGTTTCCAAAACTCCACAGAAGCTTCTGGTAAAGTTGCCACCACTTTACTAGGAGTATGACTTGACTAGATTACTACTAATGAAATATCATTAACTTAATAAATTTGTCAATCACTTGACACACTTGGCTAAATACACAAAAGTGAAGCGCCAAAACATAGAAAAAAACTTTCCTTGCATAGACTATATCTCTAATATATTATATAAAATTACCGTGTCAGTGTTTGGAATAAAACTTCTCCGAAACCATTTTTATTACATTTTATGTATATATCTCCGGAATGATTTTTATTAAATTTTGTATGTATATAAGTATTGTAGGTCTGAAAATAGGACGTAAGCTATTTTTCATCATCATTACCACCGTTTTTCATCAACACGTGGGTGAAACCGCGACGCGCAGCTAGTACTCGTACAATATTCACCTAGCATTTGTAAACACTTACATATCGTTGCCCTTCGCTGGAATTGTCTCTCTTATAAACCAACTAGCGGCCCGCACGGCTGGACATTTATTTTTTTAAACATTATGGCATAATCATTTTTTTCTTGCAAAAAAATGGCTTATATTAATCAGTGATAATTTATTTATTTACAAGCACACATACGAGATACATATTTATGAATGATGTATTGAGTACATTGTATAACTTAAGTATAATATTACATTTTACGGAGCCCTAGATCCTACACTAGGCGTGCCTGTGTCGCAAGATCTAGCCTCTTACGTTCCTTTCATAAATCTGTGGAAGGTTATTGTATTAAAACTGAGTGACTGAGTATTGCAGATATATATGTATAATGTAGCATTCAAATGGTGAAAGAATTTTTAAAACCGGTCCAGTACTTTTTGATTCAATTCGTTACAAACAAATCTTTCCTCTTTATTATAATAGTGTAGATAACCTCGTTTATTTACGTCGCTGACGGTCCACTGACTGAGGCATGCTGTCGCCAATACATTGCTACCTTGCCTTGAATCCTGCTCGAGCAGTTTTATCGTTTGTCATTCCTATATACTTCTATTTATTGAAGTAAAACTTCTTTACGCACGCTTGACTTGGGGAGTAAGGTCCGTATTACAGAATGATACTCAGTCATCGATCGGTGCTCAAGCTGAGATTTCATTAACTAATTGAACACTTTATGAATGAAATCTCAGCTTGAGCACCGATCGATGACTGAGCATCGTTCTGTAATACGGACCTAAGATGGTGAATGCGAAGCGAACGAAAGTTGATGTTGGTTCACGTAGATCTCCATTGTCAACATAACAAAGTTAAAAGTTTGTATTATCATATGTTGGTATGTCCGGTAAAATAACAATTTACAATTGTCAAGGTAGAGACATTAACATTAAACAAACCAAAAACAAAGTTATACCGGCCGATAGATGGAGCTAAACTAAAGAAGTTTTACTTCTGTCATATGATCTAAAGCACACTGCGTTATTTCTTTCCGTGAAATATAGGCAGGCATAATTATGTTCAGCAGTAGACGTCTTCCAACTCATGAAGATTATTTTCTTCATCTATCGTTATTCAAAGCGGTATTCAACCAAGCCATGGACATTAATGACCAGCGGTAGGATCTGCTAACTTCCAGAAGTTACCTACTCATGTACGAGAGCACCAGCAGCCAGCAGGGCTATCAAAGATCCCATCTAGCATCACAAGATAAAGCGTTTGCCCAATAAAAACGCAATAAATGGTTTATGACGTGATCCCCGGGATCATTCATTGGTCGTGCTATCTCTGCTGGAGTAAGGAACTTGTCGGTTGGTACAAGTGTTGTTCGACATTAATCAGCTCTCGACCTCGGGTACAAAGAAAGCAATTGTCCCATCTTCGAGTGCTTCAAGGGTTCCTGTAGTTATTGACTGTTGACATTGTTTTATAGATTTAGGGATCCTCGGGCAGTACTGGTAAATCCTAATTATAATCATAATGAATTTATGACTGAATTAGTAAACTATAAAATAAATAAATTAATATGTGTGTACATCTCACACAGCGCCATCTAGTCCCAAACTAAGCAAAGCTTGTACTATGGGAACTAGATATCTGATAGAATACTTAGATACTTTTGGTTTGTAAATACATACAATACAATACAATTAACACCCAGACACAGAACAAATATCGATGTTCATCACACAAATGTTTGTCCTGGGTGGGGGATCGAACCCATAACCTACAGTTCAAAAGGCAGGGTTACTACCAACTGAGCTAACGGACCAGTCATATAAAACATATACTACTACTCGTTCAAAATTAAAATTAAAAGCAATGCAGTAGCAAAATTTTATCTAAAAAACCACTACCAGTACGCAAAGAGCCTTCAAGCGTTTCGAGGGGAGTTGGCAAGGCAAAGCCTCTGTTGAGCCTTGTTGCCCTCTGATGTAAAGTGTATGGGCAAATGCCCTTATACGTTACATAAAACTGTTTCACTCGCAATCGCGGCCATTAAAATGGTGTGTGGGATTGTTATAGTGTGCGTTTACATGAATAGGGTCCGTATTACAGAACGATGCTCAGTCATCGAACGGTGCTCAAGCAGAGATTTCATTAGAAAGTGATCAATTAGTAAATGAAATCTCTGCTTGAGCACCGATCGATGAATGAGCATCGTTCTGTAATACGGACCTAAGACTTCGATTTGCGCGTGTGCTATAGTGCTATGCGTGTTTACCTCGTCCCCCGTAAAAATCGGCAGAAAAGAATGTTTACGGATTATAACGTTGTCATCTCCTTTGGTAAATTCTCTAGGGCAAAAATCCCAAAATGCTGACAGCATTGCCTCGTTGAATGGCAATGTTTAGCCCTTGGGCTAAATAGAGATCAGCATTTTAGTCACGCGTTGATAATTTATTAGTACTTAAACTTATTTTGCTAAATACATGTTTATTTTCTTTAGTAATAATTATCGTTGTTAAATTTCAAATTCTATTTATTTCATAGTCTTTTCCTTGTCTATGAACTTTGTGTTTTGATATCTGTGGTTGTGAAATCTTTTTTTTTTTTTGCTTTGTCTCCACACTTTTGTGTATTTAGCCAGTGTTAAGTAATTGATAATTTCTCAAGATAATTAATATTATATAGTATAAATGTGTGTGAAGTCAAGTCAAGTTACAGTCCAAGTCATAGTCTAGTCTAGTCATACTCCTAGTAAAGTGGTGGCAACTTTACCAGAAACTTTAATTTTGGAAACAACACGAAAAGCAACATTTCACCATCATTATACAACTTTCCTACACTCAATCCAACAGTCAACAAATAAAATGCCACTAGTTTTATGCACTAACACTAAAAATAACACAAGTTTTTGAAAATAATTCAATGCGGCGCCGTGATCTTTATCGTTTTTCCGCCGAAGACATTATTGTTCTTTAAATTCAAATTCCATTTATTTCATAGTCTTTTTCTTGTCTATGATCTTTGTGTTTTCTGTGGTCGTGGAAATGTTAAATAGCCGAAGGAACCCTTAAAGAGTTTCATTTCACTTTAGCACCTCACCGACAAGCATCCTAGAAATGGTGCAGTCAACCTTGACCTCTATCGTCAACGTTCTACACAGGGAATAAAGATACTATTCTATATTCTGTGGCTCTATCACACAGAATATGGGGCCGCTACTATACCGTATTCTTTGATCTATCACTCTTTGACAGTCTGTGTGGTGGTTGAGCAGGTCATCTCATAAAAAAAGCACAAATACTTTTTTTTTATGTTAAGGAATGACGTGACGAGCTAGCCGTTCGCCTGATGTTAAACGACACGGCTGCCCATAACAGCTGCAGTGTCACTCGGAACTCTAAAGTATAGAGGTTCGCGTGACACTGCACTGCGCACATCATCCAGAGACATCAGCACAATCTAGTTATAAGATTACTAAACTGTGAGATCAGATCATAAAGTCTCATTTGCCTAGTAATTTCACTAGCTACAGTGCCCTTCAAACCGGAACACAGCAGTGCTTGCGCACTTTGCAGTAAAGTCCTACCACCTAGTAAAACTTGTTCTGAGTCTGGGTGTTGTGGGACTATGGTCCTCTTAGTTCCTGGGTCCCTAGACACAGGGAATCCTAGTTAGGGTCCGTGTTCTATGTACGTGATCTTTGGGAATTATTATTATTATTTATCACATAATAAAGCACCTTTCCTGTTTTTGGAGTCCAGAACTTCTTTAGCCGCGTTGAGCACTTTTTGGGGTAAACAAAAATCATGGAACTCGTGTCATCGTCACCGAAAGCTTTCCATGAGCTTTATGTATAGGTATTGTGTAAATTTTGGGTATATGTTGATCCAGTGTATAAGCTATTTTGGTACCGAATTTCATCCAAATCCATTCAGCCGTTTGAGCGTGACGGAGTAACAAACGTACACACATACACACATACAAACTTTCGCCTTTATAACATTAGTGTGATTCTAATTATGTGTGTATTTCGACCAATAAATATCGATGTATTCTATGAGTTATCTGGTTCCCTTAATACAAACTTTGCTTAGTTTGGGGCTAGATGGCTATATGCGAAATGTCCAAAAATATTTATTTTTAATTCTCGCAGACACGTACGCTAAAATTATAATACACTTCTATTAGACCGGAAGTTAAAGAACCCCGTGAGGAAATGTGCAGGTAGAGTAAGGGTAAAGCCGGGTTTGCTAATTGGTTTTTAAATAAGAAATACCCTCCAGTATAATATACCCTCTAATATAATACAGTTAATAAATACACTGCGAAACAAATTTTGCAAAATAATGGTTACCATATCGTAAAATGCTTACAAAGGTAGATAGCGGTACGCGGTGCTTTTGATGTTTACGACCTTTGATGCAATTTTTGCCGGCGCTTTATGCTTTACACCTCAGCAGATGTTCGAAATTGCCTGACCATGGATAATTTGCATTCATCCAGTTACTTGAACATAAAATAAATAAGTTAGTTCCAAACTTTTCACTGGATAATATTTCCGCTGTTAATTGCCTACTATAAAAAATGAAAAGTTTATTTGTTTGTTCGTTTGTCTGCTCTGTTCCTTTCACGTCGGAACGAGTAAACCAATTTAGTAAAAATGCTCACATATTGCCGTTCACTCATAAAATACTTTGTACTCCAGAAATTTAAGATTTTCCGCGGGTAAATCATGAGTACATAACTATGTAAAACGCAGGTCCAGATTATAGAACGTTTGTTATCATTGTTGTAATTATTTAATAACAATAATAATAACGTCCAACGATCACATACATAGATCCTGGACCCTAACTAGGGTTCCCCATGTGTTTAGGACCCAGGAACTACGAGAACCATGATCCCACAACACCCAGACTCAGAACAAGTATTTGTGCTTTTTTTCTTTGAACAATTCCGTTCTGCCACTCCACCACCAGTCCAGATCATCGTCCACATCCGTTCTCTTTGCTATATATGAGCGTGTTTTAATAGTACCTACATTGTTACCCTAGAGACTAAATAAGTCATTAATCCGGATCAAAAACTGTACTTTTCATTACGAATACAAGAAAGTAAAGAAAAAAACATGATTAATTAAACATAAAATGAGTGAATACAAATCTCTGCTATACGGAAGTATAAACAAAACTCTACAACTCGAAAAAAACAAATGAAGATCGGATTGCCACTTTTCCGTATATATTTCGTTGTTTTTCTGTGGCTTGCTCTTTGTCCATTATTTTTAATTATCATCATTGAGAAAATTATTTGCCTGAATCTATGTTATTTAAAAGAAATAGTTGAAACTAAAGTCATTAAAAAAGGTAAATTGAGTAGCGCTATTCCAACTACTGACTACATCAGTCAACTGATCTAAACGAGACATCAAATAGTTACCTCTATGATGCTATAACATCCCAAAAGGTAATCGAGTACCAGTTTATACGTTTGTAAAACAGCTTCAAGCTTTGATGTAGTTTGGTCTAGATTTCAGCCATCGGTTATTAAAAATACGGAATGACTATTTTTAGATAGATCTATAGATAATGAACTCTTTTTTGTCCCATCAATGAAATATACAAGTGCAAAGGAAATCTTATAACAAATTTACAATGGGCGTTCTTATCGCTGGCAGCGATCTCTTCCAGACAACCTTTGGATCAAACGCTAAAAGTGTATATAACAGTTTAAAAGAAAAAAAACGAGTGTGCTTTAGACCACACGACTGAAGCAAAACTTCTTTAACTCCATCTATCGGCCGGTATAACTTTGTTTAATGTTAATTTTGCCATCTTGAGAGTTGTAAATTGTCATTTTACCGGACATACTAACATAATAATGCAAATTTTTAACTTTGTTATGTTGACAATGGAGATCTACGTGAACCAACTTCAACTTCCGTCCGCCTCGCATTCACCAGCTCACTCTCCACAAGTCAAGCGTGTGTAAAGAAGTTTTACTTCAACTAGGTATATTCAAACTAAATACCACAATGATGTAATAACTAATACTAAAAACTACCTACTACTACTACAAAAAAAAAAATATTTGGACTGGCCGCGATGACCTATAAACAGTCCAAATTCTCCAGCCCACTACCAGTAGGTAGCGTACCCAACATGCTGGCAGCATTGCCCCGTTGAATTGCAATGCTGATTCGTTGTGCCAAATAAGCGCCAGCAGGTTGGTCACGCGTAGCATCGATCAGGCGCTCTGATAAACTTTTGTAAACGCGATGAGCTCCGGCTCCCAGGGACCCAGGGTCTCAACACCAAACGGCTCAAATATGTAACCGCTACCGAGATTACTATATTTGCGCCGTTTTAGCTCAGCCGAATTAGCCGCGGCGCCCTAACGTGTGTCTCGGGAAGATGTGACGGCACCATAGTGTCGACGCAAGTAGCGTCCCACACTAAGGGCCGTCCCATCCTCCAGGGAACCAGAGTCATTCCGTCAGGTCTTTTACCATCGTCACGTATGAGACTGTTCGGTTCGAGAATGGCTGCAACATTGGCGGTGGTAAGAGCCCGGCGAATGATGTCATTAAGGATGGCGTGGCGCGAAATTCGACCAGCACTACTAAAAACTAGGTAAATTCAACTATGTAAATTAAACATTAATACTTCGTTAAACTGAAAGATCCACATTTATGACAACACTACATCAATATCACTATCACCGACCTTAAATCCGTGACAAAAACCCTCCCGAAAAGGCCGCGGGGTGTTATCACGTCGTCCTAAACCTTTTAACATTCTCCCTTTATCTGGGGTTTACTTTTTGACGTCAGATAGCCCTTTGACTACCCGGTGATAAGGTTTTAGGGGTCCATAAGTCGAGATAAAATGGTTTGCGGGTTGGATATGGTAAAACTTTGTGTGGTTTAAATTTTGCAGTAATTGTATATTACTAGACTGGCCTGATAGTTCAGTTCGTAGTAGTTCTGCCTTCTAAACTGTAGGTGTTGGGTTTGATTCCCATCCAGGACAAACGTTTGTATGATGAATATTGATGTTTGATCTGTGTCTGGGTGTTATATTGTACTCTATGTATGTATTTACAAACTAAAAGTATCTAAGGTCCGTATTGCAGAATGATGCTCAGTCATCGATCGGTGCTCAAGCAGAGATTTCATTCATAAAGTGATCAATTAGTGAATGAAATCGCTGCTTGAGCACCGATCGAAGACTGCGCATCGTTCTGTAATACGGACCTAATATCTGTTTTCTGGTTCCCATAGTACATAGTTTGTGGGTAGAATGTCCAATGCTCAGTAATTTCACTAGCTACAGTGCCTTTTTTATTGTTTGACAGGCTCGCGTCTGACGACTATCGCACCTGATGGTAAGTGACGATATGATCTAGGATGTAAAACGCCTTTCAAACGGAAACACAGTGGTGCTTGCACACTACTGCTTGGCGGCAGAATAACTGGCAAAGCGGTGGTACCTACCTAGACTAGCTTTGCAGAAAAGTCCTACCACCTAGTAAACCTAGTAACCTTGTTCTATGTCTGGGTGTTGTACCATGACCCTCATAGATCCTGGGTCCTAGATAAAGGGAATCCTAGTTAGGGTCCAGGATCTATGTATGTGATCGTTGAGCGTTTGTTTGTATATTAGGATTAGAAATCCTTCACAGAACCCTCAGAGCGTGAGTGGAACCCACTTACCCATCGTCATTTAAAAACTTCTTTTTCAACATCTCAGCGATATAAAAACCAACGTCTTATTACTGTTGCGACAGTAAACTATAAATTTAACAGTTAAATAACGGGTTTTAATCAGTTGTTATATAATAGATGATGCAAAACCGTGTTCAACAGAACGGCGGCAAAGAAAAAACAGTTAGTTGTAACAATAACTAGTTAAAGGCCTTTGTAGTAATAATAGGTTGGGGGCAAAAGCTTTTTCGTATTTTGAACGTATGAATTTTAAATATATTTTGTGAACTGCTTATACTTGAGTGGTGTGGTGGTTGGGCAGGTTAGTAGCCTGGAGGCAGCGGGTTCGATTCCCGCGACAGGACAAGTATTTGCGTACGGGAAAGAAAGTGCAAATACTTGTTCCGAGTCTGGGTGTTGTGGTCCTCGTAGTTCCTGGGTACATACAGAGAATCCTAGTTAGGGTTTAGGATTTACGTATGTGATCGTTGGGCGTTATTATTATTTTACCTGAGTCACTTGGAAAAGGCAATTTAAAGCTATTAAATAGAAATAATATTTTAATATTTGGCGGGTGCAATATCAGATGAAACAAAATAACAATATTTTTGAGCCATAGCTTTTATTATTTCCAACATAACCTTAACTGTTAACTCTCAAAAATTATAATTAAAACATAAAACATTTCTGTTACTTATAATAGCTTTCGGTAGATAATAGCAGAAAATATAAATTTATGACTGGTGCTATAAGGGCGAAAACCTATTTGGCATTTTGTGGGTTTTTATGGCAACTCTTTAACTTAACTCAGTAATAAAATATATTATAAGAAAGTTTGTGAAGATAGTGAAGGAAACAATAATCAAGAGAAAACATGTTTTATTTATAAAATAAGATAATTACCGTAATCTCGTTCCGGTCATAAAATATTTACAATCTTTACAACATAACGACAATGTAAAATGACAAAATATATTACGTCCACTAAACTCAGACTTAAATAAAAAGTAGATGCTGCACTTAGAACTATGGAAACAAAAATATTTTAAGCTGCAAAACACACTCTGAGGCACAGTCGTAAATACCACTTGCGATCATCCAGCCGCGAGTGTGGCTCAAAGGAAGCCCGTGCAACTTTCAAACCGACGCACCCAGATTTAAATCCCGCTTGGCCCTGCACTGGCTTTGAACACATTTTTGAAAAGTGGCCTTTACCTCATAATCTAGACAAAGATTGGAAATAGAATAAGTACTTGTGCTTTTTTATGTGCACAAATACATATCCTGTCGCCGGAATCGAATCCAACGCCTCCGGGTTATGAGCCAGCATACCACAGAGGTTATTTGACTCCTAACTAGTTCAAAGTACCGATCAGAAATTTTCTGTTTTCCACCTTTCCCTCCACACCCCCTTTTGTCCATTTTCCAATATAAGTGCTACTATTAACTTTATTTTGGTGAAAATTAAAACAGTTATCTTCTATCTTCTAAATATATATAACTCAAAGGTGATTGACTGACTGACATAGTGATCTATCAACGCACAGCCCAAACCACTGGACGGATCGGGCTGAAATATGGCATGCAGGTAGATGTTATGACGTAGGCATCCGCTAAGAAAGGATTTTTCGAAATTCCACCCTTAAGAGGGTGAAATGGGTGGTTGAATTATTTTCCCATAGGACACGCCGCGGGCGAAGCTGCGGGCAGAAGCTCGTTTCTTATATATCACTTGCTACCGTCAAAATCATAAAGTACATATTAATACCGCCTTCCCGGACGACTACAGTTATTATTTTCATCCTAGTTCCAGCATTTTTCTTCTATTAAATCGTGGTCCCGTGAATATCCTCCCCTTACAGAGCTAACGGGAGTTGGGAGGACGTCCGGGACACACATTCCATGAGAGGGAAAATCTGTATCCCAGAAAGTGTACCCAAGTATCTTAACACATCTGCTAGTCGAACTACGCCAGAGTTAGACAAATTATAAAATTACTCTAGCCTGAGAAACCTTTACCAAGATCAACGAGCCGTGAACTAACGACAATATTAAAAAAGTATCATCATTTTAACCTGATCGTGGAAACGTCACACCCTTCGTCTTCAAATTATTTATATAATTCCCTATTTCCGTTTTTATTGCTTAAGGAAGTGGTACCCTAATTTCTCACGAGAGGCAGTCAAATGGAACCACAGTTTTCGAAAGGGTCAAGCAGGTGCTTTAAAATGTAAGTCTATAAACCGATGGTTAAACCAGTAGGTTCTCATCTTGTCGAAGCTGGACTAGCCGTTGAGCTGATCGGTAATTATTTTTTTATTTTATTATAAGGAATGACGTGGCGAGCTAGCCGTTCGCCTGATGTTAAACGACACGGCTGCCCATATCAGCTGCAGTGTCACTCGGAACTCTAAAGTATAGAGATCTACTATAGATAATATTAAATATATATACTGTTGGTGTTTCATAATAAATAAATAAATAATATCCGTAACCGATATAATTTTATTCCTATATCCATATCCAGATACGGATCCACATCCGAAATATCATAATCCAAGACATTTTTTTAAAGTTTTGGTTTAAATTTTTTATTGCCTTTATTTTCAACTAAATACTAGAATGATATAATAACTATTACTTACTAAACACTACCTACTATAAGAAAAAAAAAAACATTTGGTCCTGAAGTCCTAATGCTCAAGCCCACAAGCAAAGGTCACATCTTGATACATAATTGTATCAAGATGTGACCTTTATAGCTAAATGTACCAAGATGTAACCTTGTTTAGAATCTTTTGCCTAGACGAATCATTTACACTTATTTACTCTTCTCGATTCTTATCATAGGTTACTCGTGACAATCATTCGTGGCTGAAAGGTTAATTGTCAGAATGTAAATGGTAATTTCGTCAGTGAGGACAGCTGCGTTGGTGGTGTAATGGTCAGCATAGTTGCCTTCCAAGCAGTTGATCCGGGTTCGATTCCCGGCCAACGCACATTTTTTTATTTTTATGTGCATATTTTAGTAACCATTTTTGGTAAATTACATTTCTCATTACTTCATTCATTAACAAAATTACTTTCACAAAGCCATAATCTTGGTATAAATTCATTAAAAATAATTTCATTTGAAACTCAATATAGGTACTACTTATCTAGTAATTAATATAGGTACTTTATATTAGTTATCAAATATCTGAATTGGCAAATTCCAGCAAATCTAGGTCATTTGAAACCCTAGTATTCAACAGTTGCTAAGTGCTCGTAAGTTAGGGCTCAATCACACTGTATTATTATAATTCTGTTTTGTAGTTATCATAAACATATATTATAATTTTTTGAAGTAAAACTTTTTTACGCACGCTTGACTTAGGGAGTAAGCTGGTGAATGCGAGGCGAACGGAAGGTGAAATTGATTTACGTAGATCTCCATTGTCCACATAAAAAAGTTAATATAAAAATTACTTATAATTTGTATTTTTATGTCAGCGTGCCCGTAAAAATGTCATTTTACAAGAACCAAGATGGCGACATTAACATAACAACAAACAAAGCAAAATTATATACCGGCCGATAGATGGAGCTAAACTAAAGAAGTTCTTCTTCAGTAGTGTGGTCCAGAGCACACCCGTTTTTTTAAAGTAATATTTTTATTACAATATGGTACCTACCAAAATCATTATTCCAAAATTAGGTATTCCGTGCTATAACACAAGTTTGCTTTTGGGTAGGAAAGAAACCTGTTTATAATAGGTCTTTACCTATGAAATTGCCGTATTGCAGTACAGACTTTTTCAAACAAAAAAAGTTTTGATTGGCTATGAATTCTAAATTCAAATTAATTTTGTTTTAAAAATATGACATTCTATTTACAATATAAGTCTTTTGTTTATTGATTAGCGTTGTATTTTCATTACATTTCAACATTTTTCCTCATAATGGATACTTTGAAATTTCGTGTAATTATGGAATATGAGTTCCGTCGTGGCACCAACGCGGCACAAACGACACGTAACATCAACGACGTTTACGGAGAGAACTGTACAAACGAACGTACAACCCGTTATTGGTTTGCTCGGTTCCGTTCTGGGAATTTTGACTTGAAAAATGAACCTCGTGGTCGTCCGGAAACTTTGGTCAACAATGATGAATTAAAGGCGATTGTGCAAGCTGATGAATCTCAATCTATAGCTGAGCTGGCAGCAGCTTTTGATGTTAGCATCAAAACAATATTGGTCCATTTGCGACAGATTGGCAAGATAAAAAAGCTTGATAGATGGGTGCCCCACGAACTTAACGATCGCCAGCGCAACGTACGCGTCGAGACTTGCCTTGCGCTGCTTAACAGGCACAGAAATGAAGGAATTTTGAACCAAATTGTTACGTGCGACGAAAAATGGATTCTTTTTGACAATCGAAAGCGCTCAGCACGTTGGTTAGATCCTGGTTCGGTACCAAAGCAATGTGCAAAACGAAAAATGACCCCTAGAAAGGTGATGGTCACAGTTTGGTGGTCTAGTGCTGGTGTGATTCATCATAGCTTTTTACAAAACGGCGAGAGCATTACTGCAGATGTGTACATTGAAGAACTGACCACAATGATGGCGAAACTCGCACGTCTGCAACCAGCTTTGGTCAATCGGTCGTCTCCACTGCTACTTCACGACAACGCGCGACACCATACTGCACAACAGACCGTCTCTAAGCTGCATGAGTTGGGTTTGGAAGCTCTCCCTCATCCGCCATACTCACCAGATCTTGCGCCTACCGACTATTACTTTTTCCAAAATTTGCACAACTTTTTAGCGGGAAAAAAATTCAATTCCCGAGAGGCAGTACAAAACGCCTTTGAAGAGTTTGTTGTCTCCCGTCCTGCTGATTTTTTCAAGAAGGGCATCCATAAACTGCCACAGCGTTGGCAAAGATGCATGGACTACAGGGGTGATTACTTTGAATAAAAGAAATAAATAAGTTCGAAAAAAAAAATACTTTAACTTTTTTCAAACAAAACGGCAATTTCATACGTAAAGACCTAATATGTTCACCAGTTTAAATATATAACCTATCCATATAATATTCATATATCATAATAATGGTGACGATTCTGTGTCGCATTCTCTAAAACTAAAGTAAACTTAAAGAAGAGCACCGGCTCTTCTGATAAAGGGGAAATAAAAAAGACGGAAATATGTTAGTTTCGTTTAGCTTTAGAGTATGCGACACAGAATCGACACTAATACATTATAATAATTCAATAAAATTCCATAATCTTATTGCAGCTTTGAGTTCGTTGCCTAAAATGAAAGATGCCACTGCATATTGACCTCTAACGCGAATTCACTATGTATCAGATTGCCTAACCGTCAAAGCCCAAGCTTTGTTATTGCTCAGATATGTAATCGTTTACAAATAACTTAGTTTGTATTTTTGTTTTATTTCACAACAAATTATCACTAAAATGTAACTTGCATATTTTTGTGCCTTTATTCATAGAAACTAACTACTACAATAATATCAACTACTACTAAATTTTACCTACTAAAAAAACAAGACTATATACTGGCCGCGATGACCTATAGACAGTCCGAATGCTCCAGCCCACTACCGGTAGGTAGCGTACCCGACATGCTGGCAGCATTGCCCCGTTGAATTGCAATGCTTATTCGTTGTGCCAAATAAGTGCCAGCATTTTGGTCTTTTATGTAATTTGAAGTTTACGCTTATCTTGGTGTAATAATATCGTTACATCTAACATTCCTTGAGTTAAGTACCTAGATATTTCATTTCTCTGCATTCTAGACTTATTAAATAAATAAATATTTGTGGACATTTCACACAGCACCAACTAGTCTCAAATTAGGAAAAGCTTGTACTATGGAACCCAGATAACTGATACAATACTAAGGTCCGTATTACAGAACGATGCTCAGTCATCGAATGGTGCTCAAGAAGAGATTTCATTCATAAAGTGATCAATTAGTGAATGAAATTTCTACTTGAGCACCGATCGATGACTGAGCATCGTTCTGTAATACGGACCTTAGATACTTATTGTTTGTAAATACATACATAGAATACAATATAACACCCAGACACAGAACAAACACCTATGTTCGTCACAAAAATGTTTGTCCTGGGTGAAAATCGAACCCACAATCTACAGTTCAGAAGGCAGAGCTACTACCAACTGAGCTATCAGGCCAGTCAAGCCAGTTATTTAAGTCTAGGCAGCCCCTAGACAGTGTGGCGGCACACCTATTAAAACAGAGATAGCGTAGTGTAAACTATTCGTGTTGACTGACTAATATCTGTCTGTACGTTTGAAATCTCCTTAGTTCGCACTTATCTCTCTAGCCCCCGGTTTCTAGTACGTTTTTATTTTGCTCCACACTTTTGTGTATTTAGCCAGTGTCAACTAATTGATAATTTTTCAAGTTAATTGATATTATGTATTTTTGTGTCAAGTCACAGTCCAAGTCATCAAGTTAAGTCATAGTCTAGTCTAGTCAAGTCGTACTACTAGTAAAGTGGTGGCAACTTTACCAGAAGCTTTTTGTCAAGAGTGAATGGGCATCTCATGGGCAAGCGTGCTCCACCTTAGACAACTTCGTCACTTACCATCAGGGGAGTTGTTGTCAAACGCATGCCCATTTCATCATAAAAAAAAAAAGGTTCTATGTAGTTTTGGAAACACACGAAAAGAAACGTTTCACCATCATTATACCACTTTCCCACACTCATGCCACTCCTGGACGAATAAAACGCCACCAATTACTAACACTAACACTAAAAATAATACAAGTTTTGGAAAATAATACAATGCAGTGAATCGATTTTTCTCGTTTTCCCGCTAAAACTCCTTCCCGGTATCTCGTATGTTCACTCGGATCTCCAAAATATATAGTTTCGTGTGACACTGCACTGCGCACATCATCCTGAGACATCAGCACATTCTGTTAATAAGATTACTCGACTGTGAGATCAGATCGTAGTCTCAATTGCCTAGTAATAACACTAGCTACAATACCCTTTAAGCCAGAACACAGTAGTGCGCGAGCACTACTGCTTGGCGGCAGAATAACTGGCAAAGCGGTGGTACCTACCTAGACGAACTTGCAAAAAAGTTCTACCGTAAGTAGTATTGTGTTGTTATATTAAAGTAAAAATAAAACTTTAGCTTTGTTTAATGTTAAGTACGCCATCTTGACAATTATAAATTAACATTATTGATTATACACATCGGACGTACCAACATAACAATAAATTTTTTCGACTTTGTTATGTTGACAATGGAGATCTATGTGAACCAACTTCAACTTCCGTTCGCCTCGAATTCACCAGCTTACTCCCCCTAGTCAAGCGTACCTTAAGAAATATTACTTCAATAAAATAAACCTGCGTAAAACGAATTCAGTAACACATAAAATAAATTTATCTTTCATGGAAATCAATTGTATACATGGCAATTTGCCAGCTACTATAACACTATAAATCCCTGCGTAAATCGAATTCTGCGTGTGTAAATACCATTCTGGGCATTTCCGACCACGCTGTTAACAACACCAGAAAACAGGTTCAAGGTCACCATGGGTACGCCTAAAATAAAGTAATATATCAATACGATCTTCTGCCCGCAGCTTCGCCCGCGGCGTGGCCTATGGGGAAATAATTCAACCACCCATTTCACCCTCTTAAGGGTGGAATTTCAAAAAATCCTTTCTTAGCGGATGCCTACGTCATAACATCTACCTGCATGCCAAATTTCAGCCCGATCCGTCCAGTGGTTTGGGCTGTGCGTTGATAGATCACTATGTCAGTCAGTCACCTTTGAGTTATATATATTTAGAAGATGGTCATAAGGTCATATGGACCTTTTAGTTTGAAAACTATCGGGAGTATGACACATTTATGTCCTGGACATATTCGATGTCCTTCTTCTGGGGTCAGTTACATAACATCATAACATAACAATAAAATTTGTATTATTATGTTATTGTTACAATTGTCATGATAGCGACATTAACATTACACAAAGCAAAAACAAAGTAATACCGGCCGATAGATGGAGCTAAACTAAAGAAGTTAACTCCAGTCGTGTGGTCTAAAGCACACTTGTTTTTTTCACAAAAACTCGTTTGCTCACTAGCAAACAAAAGGCTGTTAAACTAATTAGTCTTCATAATCAAGATAACAATTACGGGAAGTCATGACTAACATGTATGACTTGCAAACGAGAATATCCAAAACTGTTGAGTTTCTTAGAAAATTCCTTTGAAATTGTGGATGATTAAAATGATGAAATTTTCTGAAATACAATGACTGGAGGTGGAGATGCTGGGATTCTCACGTAGCTCGTAAGGTCAGAGTTTTTGGCGGCAATATGAAAAAGATCGCTCGCATTGTATTATTTTCCAAAACTTGTATTATTTTCAGTGTTATTAGTGCATAAAATTGGTGGCGTTTTATTTGTTAAGTGCTGGATTACAGGCATGGGAAAGTGGTATAATGTTGATAAAACGTTTCTTTTAGTGTTATTTCCAAAACTCCATAGAAGCTTCTGGTAAAGTTGCCACCACTTTACTAGGAGTATGACTTGACTAGACTAGACTATGACTTGACTTGACTTATATACACATATATTAATTAACTCGAGAAATTATCAATTACTAAACACTGGCTAAATGCACAAAAGTGTGGAGCCATACCAAAACAAAAAAAGGTCCTGTCACGTACGAGTAAGACGAACGCCGGTTGTTGACCTGCGCACGGACGGTTTTGTTTAATTCCATCTTGTTTTAAGGTACTAAGTAGCTAATAAAGTATATAATTCTACAATAATTGATATAATTTGATAAGATTTATATGATTCTACAATAACTGTTACACATAATTAACAATAATAATAACGCCCAACGATCACGTACATAGATCCTGGACCCTAACTAGGATTCCTTGTGTCTTCGGGTCGCGAACCCCTACTATCGGTCGCGTCACGTAAGAAGAGCGCTAGTCGTTACCTGCGCAATGAGCGGTTTTTTAATTCCAGCTTATTCTTAAGTACTAAACTGTAGCTAGCAAAGTACTTAAGACTGCCTCATGGTTGAGCAGGTCGGCTCATAGCCCGGAGGCGGCGGCTTCGATTCCGCGGCAGGACAAGTATTTGCGCACCGAAAAAAAAAAGCGCAAATACTTGTTCTGTGTGTGTTGTGTGACCATGGTCCTCGTAGTTCCTGGGTCCTTAGACACCGGGAATCTTAGTTCAGGTCCAGGATCTATGTATGTGATCGTTGGGCGTATATAATAATGTATATATATATATTCCGTACATATACAACCATACATGTCACTGAAGAACTCTTCCTAAGCGTCAATTTTAATGGTTTATTTTTCTGTTTGTTGAGTGCTTCCTTGTTGTTTAAGTAATCCATGCGAAACCGGGGCGAGTCAGCTAGTAGTTGTATAAAAATTTCAAGTTCTAATTCTAACCAATGCAATGTTCGACCTTTCAACCTATCTTCCGGTTGACCTAAACCTTGAAGTTTATATGAACATGGAGGAAAAGTATTGGGAAGGTCTTACAGCACAAATAAAAGAAGGAAAAAACAACACTACAACACACTAGAAGGAAACGCGAAAATGATTTGATAGAGTTTTCTCTTCTGCGTTGCGTCGGATTGCTTCCACCAATAGAGAGAAAGAGAGGTTTTTTTAAACTGCAAAGCAAAACATTTTTGATGCTTGGAAAAACATGAATTCACTTTCCCACTGGTTTAAGCAATTCGAATTAAACGACGAACTTAAAAAAAAATGAGTGTGATTTAGACCACACGACTGAACCTTCTTTAGCTCCATCTATCGGCAGGTATAACTTTGTTTTTCTTCTGCTCTTCATTTTAAATGAAGAGAAGAAGAAAGATAGATATATAAAGCCATTAGGCTTTCTATCGGATTTTAGCGATAATTCTGCCAATATCACGTAAGGAATTTTTGTACGGTTATGTCATGTCAAAGTCTTATTTTGTCATCAAAAGCTTTGTTTAATGTTAATGTCGCCATCTTGACAATTGAAGGGGTGAGAACAAAAAGGGTTTAACTGATTTTTTTTTCACAAAATAACTTATTGGTATCGTTCGATTCAGTGTGAAATTATCTACAATAATACATTCTCAAAATACCGAAATGAGGCTTAAATCTCGAGATTTTGAGTCTAAAAACGGTTTATTTGTCACAAGAATACAGTTCGCGTTTTGCTGAGTCATTTATAGTCCGAACAACCAAGGAATAGAATGCTCATCCATCGACAGTGTTTCCTCTTGGGTATAACCTGGGTCTTTTTAAGTCAAGGGTGAATGGGCTTCTCATGGGCAAGCGTGCTCCACCTTAGACAACTTCGTCACTTACCATCAGGTGACTTGTCAAACGCAAGCCCATTTTACCATTAAAAAAAACCTCATAGTAGCATCTCATCTCTTCGATTTCTTATTACCATAATTAAATTACCTACTCACCATACTTGATACACAGAACTCATAAAGAGCTGTAATAACCCATTAACATGAGCCATAAAGCGCGCGAACTCATTCACAGTCCTAATGTAAATTAATGGTGCGTAGTCATTCATTCAATTGTTCAATTGAACGGGGAAACACGGCCGTTCGGCGTATTACAGAGTAGGCCAGAGTTGGACGCGAGCTGGTTGTGTACTGGCAAATGAGTGTAAAGCGATGCTACGTCCCGTTTAGTCTATATTGCAGATAGAAAGGAAGACATCTTAGAAGTCAGTTTTTGAAGTAAAACTTCTTTACCTACGCTTGACTTGGGGAAGGAGAATTCGTAACGAGGCGAGCGAAAGTTGAGAGGGAGATAGAAGATAGAGATAGAGATATTTGTTCTGTGTCTAGGTGTTATATTGTATTCTATGTATATATTCACAAACAAAAATTATCTAAGTACCTATTCTACTAGTTATATGGTTCCCATAGTACAAGCTTTGCTTAGTTTGGGGCTAGATGAAGCTCTGTCAAATGTGTACAAATATTAATGTATAAAATATTGTATAAAAAAATAAATAACACCCAACGATCACATAAATAGATCCTGGACCCTAACTAGGATTCTCTGTGTCTAGGGACCCAGGAACTACGAGGACCATGCTCCCACAACACCCAGACTCAGAACAAGTATGAGCGCTTTTTTTTGTGCACAAATACTTGTCCTGCCGCGGGAATCGAACCCGCCGCCTCCGGGCTATGAGCCGACCTGCTCAACCACCACACCACAGAGGCTGTCATGAATTCGACAGATTTCGATTCCCGCGACAGGACAAGTATATGCACAGGAAAAAAAACGCAAATACTTGTTTGAGTCTGGGTGTTGTGGGACCATGGTCCTCGTAGTTCCTGGGTCCCTAGACACAGGGGATCCTAGTTAGGGTCCAGGATCTATGTATGTGATCGTTAGCCGCTATTATTATTATTATAATTAAATTGCATTCTGTATAGCCAATAAGTAAAAATAAGTAAAGTTTTCAGTGGACTACCATCATTATAACTCTACAGAATAATCATAGTTCCAATAGCTTCGTCACAGATTAAACATTAGGATCTAAATAGGTACTGATTGGTATGCGTCTCGAGCGATTTTATTGGATTAGTGGAATGGATTGTTTTTCTGTACAATAACGCCTAGAATGCCTTCAAATGAATATGAAGCGATAGCTCATTTAAAGAATGCCGCGGTTGTTGGAAATATGCATTTCGTTGACTAAGTTTTTTTATCGGTAGGTAATTTACATGAATTAAAAAAATTAATTGCAACATTTTGAAAATTTGTTAAGTAATTTTTATTTATTTATTAATTTTTAACATATTGTCACTGATCTATCTTAACATATCTTTATATAATTTTGACTGGCCTGATAGCCCAGTTGGTAGTAGTAATACAAATGTTTATCCTGGGTGGGAATCGAACCCACAACCTACAGTTCAGAAGGCAGGGATACTATCAACTAAGCTATCGGACCGGCGCGTGTTTAATAAAGTTTTATAGTATTGTATCAGTCAAAGTCAAAGTCTCTAAAGTCAAAATCGATAATAGAAGAAAATAATATACATACTAGTAGCGCCCCGCGATTTCACTCGCGGATAAAAAGTATCCAGCGTATAAGCTATTTGTATTTCAAGTATCATTAAATTCTATTTAGTAGTTTTTGCGTGAAAGAGTTACAAACATTAATACATACAAACTTTCGCATACTAATTCCCTATTTTGGCGATAATGCCTTACACATATAAATCATAAAAAGCCCGCGGCGTCGCCTTCGTGGTGTTCAATAGTTATCCCATGGGAACATACAATCGGGATAAAAAGTATCCTATGTGTTAATCCAGGTTATAAACTATCCGTGTTCCGAAATTCATTTAAATCTGTTCAGTAGTTTTTGCGTGAAAGAGTAACAAACATTCATCCATACTCACAACTTTTTGCATTTATAATGTTTGTAGGATAGAATACTACAAAACTTCTTTGAGTAAAGTACTTTCATGGGTGTCTATCACTTAACATTCGAACCAGCAATAAAATGTCATAAACATTGTAATTTCACAACAATACACAATTTTATTGTAATAAAACCTTTTTATTCACACCTAGGTGCCACATTGTCTGTGACATGTAATTCTATGAAGCTATGACACCATGCCTACATATGCGAAGTTTGAACTTTCTGAGAACCGCTCACAAAAACTTCGTCATCTATTTGTAGAACACATGTGGTAGATTTTCGGTGATATTAAACTTTAGTTTGCGTTCTGAATTATAATTAGATATTCGTCATTATTAAATGATAAAAACAGGAAGACTTATCTATACATATAAAATGCAAAGTCCTGACTGACTGACTTATACATCAACGCACAACCTAAGCCGCGGGTCCTAGAGACTTGAAATTTGGAGGGTGTGTTTTTTATAAAGTGTAGGTATACACTAAGAAAGGGTTTTTCAAAATTCCAGCCCTAAGAGGATGAAATGGGTCGTTTAATTATCTATGAAAAAATTTCTTCTTCGTTTCCTATGGGCCACGCGGGCGAAGCCGCGGGCAGAAGCTAGTAACTAATAATGTTACTTACTCATTGGTTTTTATTTCAATTTGCGCGAATACCGTTTGTCATGTAGATATCAAAGGTTGATGCATACATTTTCGGCTCAACTGTTTTGCATAAGATTTTGTTTCGTCGATTTTGGCAATGGAGGTGTAAGGTGTTCTTAGAATCTTACTACTGTGCTAGATGGTAGGACTTTTCTGCAAATTTCATCTATGTAGGTACCACCAGTACTGCTTTGTTATTTTGCCGCCAGTAGTGTGCATGCACTACTGTATTCCGGCTTAAAAGACACTGTAGCTAGTGAACTACTGAGCAATTGAGACTTTATGATCTGATCTCACAGTCGAGTAATATTACCAGACTGTGCTGATGTCTCAGGATGATGTGCGCAGGGCAGTGTAACGCGAAACTTATATTTTAGAGTTCCGAGTCTCACTGTTCTGTTATGGGCGGCCGTGTCGCTTAACATTAGGTGAACGATTAGCTCGTCACATCACTAACATAAAAAAACAGGTTGATGGCCTCTCTGATGAAGTGGTTGAGCAGGTTGACTCATAAATTTAGATATACTAGGTCGCTATATATACAGGGAACCCTAGTTAGGGTCCCAGATACATCTCCTCAATTGTTATAAAAGTTATAGTTGGACCTCAGATTTTTTGAATAATCACCTCAGATTAGATAACACATAGATAAAGTATAAAATAGACTTTCAACTAGAAGGGAAAGTCATCACCAGGACAAGTACAAATAAAAACCACCCAACGATCACATACATAGATCCTGGACCCTAACTTTGATTCCCTGTATCTAGGGGGCTAGAAACTACGAGGACCATGGTCCCACAACACTTAGACACAAAACAAGTACTTACCTATGGAAATACTAGTCATGCCGCGGGAATCGAACCCGCCGCCTCTAAGTTATGAGCTGACTTGCTCACCTACCACATTATAGAGGCCGTCTTTCTACCAACTATACATAAAATGTATATTGCTTTTGAAAAAAAAAAACTTCAAAAACCTTCTCATATTTATTTTAGTGGATTATAATCCATTAAAATACGACAAATAACCTGTCAAGATAGAGATACCATAATCACACAAATTAATTACAGATTAATATTAATAACACGTTTTAATTACACATTTATATAATTTTATTGTACATTAATGTTGTGCGTATAATGTTATTGTTGAACATTAATATAAACTTAACATCATGCTAGGTGGTCTTCATTTGCAAAATTGACACATTCATCAGGCGAGGCCTACAATTTACATGCCGAAATTATATAAATACATGCATTAAACCAAATTAGTGATGCTGGTAATACTGAGAGGTAATTTCGGTAGAAAGGCGTAGTGATGTAACATTCACTGACTCTTCCTATCGATAAATATGCACAATATTATAAACTTGTCCGTTTTTAAATCGTGTTCAAACTCTTTATCTTGACGAGAGCGGATTCAATTCCCGCGGCAGGACAAGTATTTATGCACAGAAAAAAAAGCGCAAATACTTGTTCTGAGTCTGGGTGTTGTGGGACCATGGTTCTCGTAGTTCCTGGGTCTCCAGACACAGGGAATCCTAGTTAGGGCCCAGGATCTATGTATGTGATCGTTTGGCATTATTAATAGGTCTTTACCTATGAAATTGCCGTATTGCAGTACAGATTTTTTCAAACAAAAAAAAGTTTTGATTGGCTATGAATTCTAAATTCAAATTAATTTTGTTTTAAAAATATGACATTCTATTTACAATATAAGTCTTTTGTTTATTGATTAGCGTTGTATTTTCATTACATTTCAACATTTTTCCTCATAATGGATACTTTGAAATTTCGTGTAATTATGGAATATGAGTTCCGTCGTGGCACCAACGCGGCACAAACGACACGTAACATCAACGACGTTTACGGAGAGAACTGTACAAACGAACGTACAACCCGTTATTGGTTTGCTCGGTTCCGTTCTGGGAATTTTGACTTGAAAAATGAACCTCGTGGTCGTCCGGAAACTTTGGTCAACAATGATGAATTAAAGGCGATTGTGGAAGCTGATGAATCTCAATCTACAGCTGAGCTGGCAGCAGCTTTTGATGTTAGCATCAAAACAATATTGGTCCATTTGTGACAGATTGGCAAGATAAAAAAGCTTGATAGATGGGTGCCCCACGAACTTAACGATCGCCAGCGCAACGTACGCGTCGAGACTTGCCTTGCGCTGCTTAACAGGCACAGAAATGAAGGAATTTTGAACCGAATTGTTACGTGCGACGAAAAATGGATTCTTTTTGACAATCGAAAGCGCTCAGCAAGTTGGTTAGATCCTGGTTCGGTACCAAAGCAATGTGCAAAACGAAAAATGACCCCTAGAAAGGTGATGGTCACAGTTTGGTGGTCTAGTGCTGGTGTGATTCATCATACCTTTTTATAAAACGGCGAGAGCATTACTGCAGATGTGTACATTAAAGAACTGACCACAATGATGGCGAAACTCGCACGTCTGCAACCAGCTTTGGTCAATCGGTCGTCTCCACTGCTACTTCACGACAACGCGCGACCCCATACTGCACAACAGACCGTCTCTAAGCTGCATGAGTTGGGTTTGGAAGCTCTCCCTCATCCGCCATACTCACCAGATCTTGCGCCTACCGACTATTACTTTTTCCAAAATTTGGACAACTTTTTAGCGGGAAAAAAAATTCAATTCCCGAGAGGCAGTACAAAACGCCTTTGAAGAGTTTGTTGTCTCCCGTCCTGCTGATTTTTTCAAGAAGGGCATCCATAAACTGCTACAGCGTTGGCAAAGATGCATTGATTGCAGGGGTGATTACTTTGAATAAAAGAAATAAATAAGTTCGAAAAAAAAATACTTTAACATTTTTCAAACAAAACGGCAATTTCATAGGTAAAGACCTATATTTTGATTTGCTAAAGTTTTTATTATGAATTTCAGAAGTTTAAAATCTTGATATGGCATTTTTAATTGTTTTAATGTAGCTAACTTCTTCTGATTAGCGATTAAAGTGATTGGAACATACCTAATGTAACAGTATCGCAATAAAATTATTAATTTGTAATATTAGTTTGAAAATTTAAATCGTCAAAGAATTAGAAATAATTATTTATTAATTATTCATCGATACTATACGATAATATCGATGAATACTTTATAATTATATCGACAGGTGGACATCACTAAAATAAAGACGTCAATCTCCATCCGACACGCCGCGCCAGTGTGTGGTCTTCATTTTTAAACTTCGGCGTTAAAATAAACACTTTCACGTTTAAATTTAAATAAATCCATTTTAAAAACCATTTAAAATCAGTCACAGCGCGTTAAGTTTAGTTTTTACAACCTTTTTCACTTAAAGCGCTATTTTGATGTCTTAAAAATTGATAATAAAATGTGTTTTATTGTTACATATATTAAAATCTACTTTTATTTGAGATATTGAATAAATTAAGTAGATACCTCGACAGGCCCGATAGATCAGTAGGTAGTTTACATTTTCCCGTGAGTCCCGTAAGCCGGCTAATGGAATATTAAGGAATAGGGGTAGCATTCACCCTTCTCTGCATTATAATCCTCCAGGACGCTTGCCTAACGTGCGGTGATTATTACGTTCAACAGCATACGCAAAAAGGCTGATATTGGAGATATATTGGCATGAAACGCTTACTAGTAAATTGAAATCAACGTTTAAAAGAGTAGGTATAAATAAATAATAATAAAAGTTATGTGTAGACATTTCACACAGCACCATCTAGCCCCAAACTAAGCAAAACTTGTACTATGGGACCCAGATAACTGATACAATACTTAGATACTTTTTGTTTGTAAATACATACATAGAATACAATATAACACCCACATACAGAACAAACGTCGATGTTCATCACACAAATGTTTGTCCTGGGTGGCGATCGAACCCACAACCCACAGTCCAGAAGGCAGGGTTACTACCAACTGAGCAATCGGACCTGTCAAAAAGTATCCTATGTCCGTCTCCTAGTTCTAAGCTACCTCCCCACCAAGTTTATGTTAATTAAGTTCTTTACAATATTTCTATAACGTTTACATTACAAAAATACTATTAAAAGCAACCCTAAATGCACAACACTAACAACAACAACAATAACATTATATGATTAGTGAAATAACTTAATTTTAAGTAGTACCTAATATAAATTTGACTTGTAAAAGTGCTAAAATTAGCCTATTTGCAATAAATCTTTTGACTTTGACTTTGACTTTAAACCTAGAGTGCCACCGGCAGCGGGGTAAGGCCCAAGCGGCCCAAGGTGGTTAGGGGTGCAGAGTGAAAAACCTACTGACATTACGTGCCGTGTCAAGGAGTACTGCCTTCTGAATCTGACCCTTGATCCAACCGTCTAGCATTATCATTATTATTAAACTAATTGCGCCCCGCGGTTTCACCCGCGGATAAAAAGTATTTTAATTATTTGCTCATCCCACGATAGCATTTCACTTCGAGATAAATTGTAGCCTATATGTTATAAAGTGTACTTTTGACTAGGTGGTAGGACTTTGTTGCAAAGTTCGTCTAGGTAGGTACCACCGCTTTGCCAGTTATTCTGCCGCCAAGCAGTAGTGTGCAAGCACTACTGTGTTCCGGTTTGAAGGGCACTGTAACTAGTGAAATTACTGGGCAATTGAGACTTTATGATCTGATCTCACAGTCGAATAATATTATTACCAGACTGTGCTGTCTCAGGATGATGTGCGCAGTGCAGTGTCGCTTGAAACTCTATGTTTTAGGGTTCCGAGTGACACTGTTCTGTTATGGGCGGCCGTGGCGCTTAACATCAGGTGAACGACTAGCTCGTCACATCATTCAATAACATAAAAAAAAATGTTAATCCAGTGTATAAGCTAAAAAAAAATATAAAAAAAATTAGTGTGATAACTGCTTACGTTACCGAAGTTTACCGTTAGGTAGGTGCTAAATAATTATAATTATAAAAAGCTATCGCAACACAATCCAAGATTTTCTAAGAATAAATTTCGCCACACACGCGCGGTTGTCACTATAGATAGTGATCGTTTCTAATTCAATTGGGCATAGCATGTGCCCAGAATTAAGAGCTTAGCTTGGATTTGCGGAAGAATTAGCTAGAAGACGTGCTAAGTACTGCCAATAAGGTATCTTTAACTTTGAATGTGTCTTTACTCTACCACTATAGCCCCGAATAACATTTCCTTTTTGGAAAGTAGATTCAAATACCATTTGACAGCCTCTGTGGTGTGGTGGTTGAGCAGAACGGCTCATAATCCGGAGGCAGCGGGTTTGATTCCCACTGCAGGACAAATATTTGACAGAGGCAGCACATAAAAAAAGCGCAAATACTTATTCTGAGTCTGGGTGTTGTGGGACCAATGGCTTCGTCCTCGTAGTTCCTGGGTTTCTTGACACACTGAATCCTAGTTAGGGTCCAGGAACTATTTATGTGATCGTTAATAATAAATAAATATGTGTGGACATTTCACACAGCGCCATCTAGCCCCAAACTAAGCCAAGCTTGTACTATGGGAACCAGATAACTGATACAATACTTAGATACTTTTTTGTTTGTAAATACATACATAGAATACAATATAAACACCCAGACACAGAACAAACATCGATGTTCATCACACAAATGTTTGTCCTGGGTGGGAATCGAACCCACGACCTGCAGTTCAGAAGGTAGGGATACTACCAACTGAGCTATCGGGCCAGTCAAATCATCGTAGTGTTTAGTTTAAAGGACAAAGGCAATGTGCCTGTAAAAAAAACACGTAGTCTATCTGTCTATTTTAATCCCAAACAATAAAAAAATTATCTGACCACAGATAAACGAAATATAGTGTCGCGCGAATGCACTCAGACGCAGGTAAGGATAATGAATTAGTCCATTAGAAATCTATTTTACCTAATGGCGGGCTATTAGCCTATATCTAGGTAGATATATTTGGTACGCAACAAATAACAATATGAGACGGAGCAAAAATAGATATAATACTACTTGTGTTTGGCAAAAAGACACAAATCGTAAGTTCCCAATCCTTGTGTAGCGTAGTGCCACATTGTCACAATTTTTTTTTTGTTAATTGGGTCCACGCTTTTGTGTATTTAGCCAGTATTAAGTAATTAATATTTTATCAAATTAATGATATTTCACGCAGATATGTCAAGTCACAGTCTAGTCATACTCCTAGTAAAGTGGTGGCCGCATTACCTGAAGCTTCTATGGAGTTTTGGAAACAACACGAAAAGAAACGTTTCACCATCATTATACCATTTTCCCACACTCACGCCTGTAATCCAGCACTTAACGAATAGAATGCCACCAATTTTATGCACTAACACTGAAAATAACACAAGTTTTGTAAAATAATACAATGCGGTGACGCAATCTTTTTCGCTTTCCCGCCAATAAAAAACCACACGTGTTTCTTTCACTATCTTTTTTACACGTCCACAGATGTCAATAAGTTTTCAAAAATAGTATCGCGGAAGTCGTTTGCTCTATTGTCTCAACTTTTTAGGTAAATGACACTTCTATTTTTAAACTTCGGCCTTCCGTTCCGGACCTTTTTAATTTTGAATGACGTTTGAAATTATCTTTTGCCCGGACATTATGGTTCTGTAATGTATAAAACAAAAAAAGTTTAGACATGTGACATGTACTTTCTATTGATTTACGGATTGTTTTTAACACACTTTTTTATGCATTAGATAGATTAATAATCGTTCGTACGTAATTTTATTTAACATAAATTTCATTTAAGTATTTAGGTATATTAAAATCCTTAAAAAAATAAAAAAATATTTGTCGACATTTCACACAGCGCCATCTAGTTTCAAACTAAGCAAAGCTTGTACAATGGGAACCAGAACCAGATAACTGATACAATACTTAGATACTTTTTGTTTGTAAATACATACATAGAATACAATATTACACCCAGACAGAACAAACACCTATGTTCATCACACAAATAATGTTTGTCCTTTAGGATATCATTGTTTAAAAAAATTCGGCCTTTTCACAAGGGTTAAAAAACCTTTTTGCTTGTCCTGTTTGTGTCAACCCTACGTGACTATCGGCATGCGTGCGCGCACGTCTATTTCCTACAAATATTTGTGATCATATCGACCGTTCACCCGGTTAACAATTTTTTATCTCTTTTGTGAAAACAGGTTAACAGTTTAGGCGTTCATTTGATAAACTTTACTCTTTTAATTGGGAAATTCGTATCCTGATAAGCGACAAGATAGCAACCGAGGTGAGAACCAAGGTGAACCGATATAGCTCCTAAAATTAGCAAGTTAAAATGGTCATGAACGAGACACATTGCTCGCAAAACTGACCACCAATGGGGAAGGAATCTGTTATTTTACACAGTTGATATATTTTTAAAATGTTTTTTATTTTATTTCAATCTTGTCTAGCATTTGACCACGCTCTCATCTGATGGGAAGTGATGATGTGATCGAAGGTGTAGCATGCCAGCCAAGTAAATACCTATTCACTCTTCTCTTGAACACGCCCGGATCATATTAAACGGCCGGTATTTCGCCGGAAACACAGACTCTATTATATGTTAATTATAATTAACCAATGTAATACAACATATATTATAATACCAATATTTATTTATTAATTTCGTATGCGCGAACGATGCTAAAAACTTTAAATTGAAATCACCCTATTTACACAGGTCTCTATGATTTAAATACTTGATAATAATGTAATGAAAAAATTACTATTTTAAATTGTAAGAATTATTTGACATTTTATGAATAAATTGATTATTTATAAATAAGAAAGGTTCTCGAATGGCAACTGCGAACCAAAAGACGCAACGTAAACCAGGGAGGTGATCACGAAACTTTGCAATGCAACAGGTGAAATTTCCATACTAACTATGCACATAACTGCGTATTAAAACTGTCAAATCCATATTTGTGCTTCTAATTGCTGCAATCGAGTTACGTAATTGCCCAGCAGCCCTCCTTTATATCCTAGTATAGACACTATACTGAGGTAATATACTGAGGTAACATCAGGTGAACTGCATACTGTATACTGAGGTAACATCAGGTGAACTGCATACTGTATACTGAGGTAATATACTGAGGTAACATCAGGTGAACTGCATACTGTATACTGAGGTAACATCAGGTGAACTGCATACTGTATACTGAGGTAATATACTGAGGTAACATCAGGTGAACTGCATACTGTATACTGAGGTAATATACTGAGGTAACATCAGGTGAACTGCATACTGTATACTGAGGTAATATACTGAGGTAACATCAGGTGAACTGCATACTGTATACTGAGGTAATATACTGAGGTAACATCAGGTGAACTGCATACTGTATACTGAGGTAATATACTGAGGTAACATCAGGTGAACTGCATACTGTATACTGAGGTAATATACTGAGGTAACATCAGGTGAACTGCATACTGTATACTGAGATAATATACTGAGGTAACATCAGGTGAACTGCATACTGTATACTGAGGTAATATACTGAGGTAACATCAGGTGAACTGCATACTGTATACTGAGGTAATATACTGAGGTAACATCAGGTGAACTGCATACTGTATACTGAGGTAATATACTGAGGTAACATCAGGTGAACTGCATGCTGTATACTGAGGTAATATACTGAGGTAACATCAGGTGAACTGCATACTGTACACTGAGGTAATATACTGAGGTAACATCAGGTGAACTGCATACTGTATACTGAGGTAATATACTGAGGTAATACAGGTGAACGACTACCTCGTCATTTTCATAAAAAACATATAGTTCCGTGATGGGTGCCATAAGCAAGCACTCGCTCTAAATAGTGCTCTTTGAGAGAGGCCTATGTTCAGCTGTAGACTTCAGGCTGTTAATAATGATCTGTATCCACACTTTCCGAGTAAAGCAGGAAAGGTCTCTATTCTAAATATATATAACTCAAAGTTGACATAGTGATCTATCAACGCACAGCCCAAACCACTGGACGGATCGAGCTGAAATTTGGCATGCAGGTAGATGTTATGACGTAGGCATCCGCTAATAAAGGATTTTTCGAAATTCCACCTTTAAGAGGGTGAAATTGGTGGTTGAATTATTTTCCCATAGGTCACGCCGCGGGCGAAGCTGCGGGCAGAAGCTCGTATCAAATAAAACATGTTCACGGTCAAGATCGCTGATTCAGGTTCAGAACTGTTATCAGCATTTCCAAGGTGTCACAATACTCTGATACCACTCCTATTTCGTCTCTAGTTTCAGTGCAAGCAGACTGTGTGTCGCCGACAGGTTCCCATCGCTTCTTTGAAATCTGACCGTAAACCTACGGGTATTATGGTTGTGTTGCTGTTTTATTTATAGATTTGACTGTATGCTATGATCTGAAGGGAAGCGCGAGGCAGCATGCTAGTCTAGTAAATACCTGTTTATTCTTGACTTGAACAATTGAAGGGATGAGATCAAAAAGGGTTTGACTGATTTATTACACAAAATATTTTATGGGTATCATCGTGAAATTATCTACAATAATACATTCTAAAAATACCGATATGAGGCTTAAATCTCGAGATTTTCAGTCTAAATCGGTATATCTGACACAGGAATACAGTCCGCTTAGGATAAAAACATTATTATATTTATTATATTATACTATATTTTTACAGCAATTGTACGAATTAGAACTATATTTTGTATTTTAAAATAAAATTAATACATTTTCAAGCAACTGAAACTTACATAAACCTTAAGCACTCTACATTAAAATCAAGCCGGTGAGGTTTAAAGTAAATTTTCTCGAAACTATCAATTTGACAGTTAACCCTTTTTGTTCTCACCCCTTGAATTCCGAGTTGTATTTTTCTAGAGGTTCTACACTTGCCTATGCAATGTGACGCTGGAAAATACCTATATCACAGTGAAGAATATTTAGGAGTTTTGAACGAAAACAAAAATTTCATTCAACTATTCAGCAACAAAATTATCATGACATCACAGCTATGCAAATCAAGATGATTGCGCAAATCAGTTTTATTTCGACCTTGTTCAGTTTCTGAGTAATTTGGCACAAACAAAAAGCGAGTATTCGATATTCTTATCATGTGCCCTATTTCTAGGAAACTTATACTACCAGTAATATGATCCTATATATGGGAAGTCATCAAATTATTTTTTTTTATGTTATTGAATGATGTGACGAGCTAGTCGTTCACCTCATGTTAAGCGCCACGGCCGCCCATAACAGAACAGTGTCATTCGGAACCCTAAAACATAGAGTTTCAAGCGACACTGCACTGCGCACATCATCCTGAGACATAATATCTGGTAATAAGATTACTCGACTGTGAGAACAGATCATAAAGTCTCCATTGCCCAGTAATTGTGCTAGCTGCAGTGCCCTTCAAACCAGAACACAGTAGTGCTTGCACACTACTACTTGGCGGCAGAATAACTGGCAAAGCGGTGGTACCTACCTAGACGAACTTTGCAACAAAGTCCTACCACCTAGGACCACGACTTACACTTAATTAGATTATATTTTTGCATGTGATGTAACACTTATCATTTATTCAAGTTCTCTAATAGGCGTATAAAAATTGTATCTCCAACGAATGAGTCCTGGTTCACACAGCACGGGTTTTGAGCCTAGTGTGGGGGCCAGGTGTTCCAATCTCAACCATGATATAATTTTGCTTTTTGTCAATTTTTGTTTTTTTTTTTCATTCATTTTGTGATTATTGACGTGCCAAAAATATTTTGCCATAAAAGCCATTGGTTTGGCATCCCTGGCTAGCTGGTCAACCAAAACGTGTCGGTGGATGCAAGATGATTATTAATTTTAACTATAGACACCCAGTATTCGTTCCACTCGTTCCATTACCTTCATGGCTCGTTTGAGCTGAAACCAAATTTAACACCAATTGCCGCTATAAACCGAAGGCTCTTATGAGAAGAATCGTTATACCCGCGTGGCTTGCAAAAAGCAATTTTTGGGTCCATTCGCTTAAAATTCACTTTTACAACAGTTTTACAGCGGACTTCAAAGGGGTTGCAAAAAATTTGAATTGCAAATGCATCTAATCTCTGCTTGCATGGAGCTGTGGAAACGTCCCTTTTTACAGAGTCAGGTGAAAAAGATAGAGATATAGAGCTTATAGAGTAGGTATTTATTTTTGTTTGGTTTTGGCTCCACACTTTTGTGTATTTAGCCAGTGTCAAGTAATTGATAATAATTCAAGTTAATAATAAATTATTTGTTCATCGCTTTTGCTTGTACGAGTGTCTAATTTAATCTATACATGTATAGATATAATTTTATTTTGAAACATACAACATAATATTATTTAAAAAACATAAAACAATAAAAGGGAACTTAATCAAACAAACCACTACCAGTAGGCAACGTGCCCAATATGCTGGCAGCATTGCCACGTTGAATGGCAAATTAATTAATATCATATAATGTGTCAAGTCACAGTCCAATCATCAAGATAATAGTGTAGTCTAGTCAAGTCATACTCCTAGTAAAGTGGTGGCAACTTTACCTGAAGCTACTATGGGGTTTTGGAAACAACACGAAAAGGAACGTTTCACCATCATTATACCACTTTCCCACACTCATGCCTGTAATTCAGCACTTACGAACTAACGAATAAAATGCCACCAATTTTATGCACTAACACTGAAAATAACACAAGTTTTGGAAAATAATACAATGCGGTGACGCAAACTTTTTCGTTTTCCCGCCAAAACTCCTCAATCTTACTTACACGAGATGACTTTGTCAATAATATCAGGAAAAATTAATGTCTGAAGTCTAAGAGTTAGCAAAATGTGGCACTCTCAACCTTAAGGCGATAAAATAAACAATTCAACAAAAAACGCTCGCCGTGGGAGAGACCAATTTGTCACTTTGGATAGACCTACCGAAACAAACACCACATGGGGTGCGCGAGGCGAGCGAAACTGAAGGCGGAAGTTTGTGTTTTTTCTTACTGCCACTAGGTTTAAATTATTTTGACAGCCTCTGTGGTGGTTCCGCCGCCGCATTGTATAATTTCCAAAATTTGTGTTATTTTCAGTGTTAGTGCATAAAATTGGTGGCATTTTATTTGTTAAGTGCTGAATTACAGGCATGAGTGTGGGAAAATGGTATAATGATGGTGAAACGTTTCTTTTCGTGTTGTTTCCAAAACTCCATAGAAGCTTCTGGTAAAGTTGCCACCGCTTTACTAGGAGTATGACTTTGACTAGACTATGACTTGACTTGATGACTTCGACAGTGACTTGACACATATCTGCGTGTTATCACTAACTTGATAAATTACAATTACTTGACACTGGCTAAATACATAGAAGTGTGGAGCCAAAACTTATAAAAAAAGTAAGATTGACTTTAGACGGGGCCGATCAAAACTTTTTTGAAGTAACATTTCTTTACGCACGCTTGACTTGGGGAGTAAGCCGGTGAATGCGAGGCGAACGGTAAAAGTTGGATTACGTAGACCTCCATTGTCAACATAACCAAAGTTAAAATTTTGTATTATTACGTTGGTATATCCGGTAAAATTACAATTTAAAATTGTTGAGATGGCGACATTGACATTAAACAAAGAATAAACAAAGTTATACCGGCCGATAGATGGAGCTACAGAAGTTTCGGTCATGTGTTCTAAAGCACACTCAATCAATCAATCAATCAATCAAGTTTTTATTTCAGAAAAATATTACATATTTATAGGCAGGGCCAACGCACTAGTGGGGAATAATACATACAGCAGGTATAAATTGAGCAAGGGAACAAGAGACTCTCACTTTTTTGTAACCTTATCTCTTCGCATGTGTCCCGGTTTCTCAAAACAGGAGCGTATGCTATCTGCTGTGACAAATTGGAAACCTTTTTAGACCACATTGGTTATTAGAGTTGATTTTTGTTTCAAAATCCGTTTGTTTTTGTAGGCCCAGTGTGAAAATAGGACCACGTGAACTCTTCCCGTGGATGCCATAAAAATCTGGGTGTTGTGGGACCATGGTCTTCGTAGCTCCCGGGTCCCTAGACATAGGAAATCCTAGTTAGTGTCCAAGATCTATGTATAATTGTATATGATCGTTGGGTGTTATTATTATTATTATTAACAAGGGCAGATTTAAGGGGGGGGGGGCACGGGGGCACGTGCGTCTCCCAGAAAAAAATCCTGGATGCGCCCTTGACTATTATTATTTTCTATATATTTTAGAGTCACTTCTGCTGCAGTTAAAAATGTCCCCTCCCACAGATATTGAATTAACCCAACGTATGGCGCGTGATAATGGAGATTATTTAAGAAAGTTCGTCCGCGGTGTAGCCACGGCATTATGGCAAATCCCTCCTCCCCCCCTTGATAAGCTTCCAAAGATGCGTTTTATGGGAGAGGTCAATCAGCATTGGACGACATGTTCTGGCTAATCATACTACTATACGATACTAGACGATCGGCTAAGCGCCATCCTTTTATGGTGGAAACACCACCCATTCGTACCAAGCGATTTGATTCCACGTTCTTAATTAGAACGGCTAAGGAATGGAATGCCCTGCCAGCGTCTGTATTTCCGGCGAAATATGACCCGGGTGTGTTCAAGAGAAGAGTGAATAGGTATTTACTTGGCTAGCATGCTACACGTTTGATCGCATCGTCACTTCCCATCAGGTGAGAACGCGGTCAAATGCTAGACAAGTTTGAAGTAACAAAAAAAAACGTAGCCATTACTACTCTTGCTACGTGGTTAATCCAGCACTGAAGATTCAATTTGTTTCTACAATTTTCGCATTTTCTTTCTCTGGATGTTACCTTAGCCTTACCTTACAGCACCCACGGGAAGATATCGGGGATGGTTCTGTTACGCCAGAACTAAGCGGCACAAAGTATTACACTATTAATAATAATAATAACGCCAAACTAGAAGGACCATGGTCCCACAACATCCAGACTCAGAACAAGTAATTGTGCTTTTTTTCTGTGCACAAATACTTGCATACATTATAATAATGGAGGGATGAGATCAAGAAGGGTTTAACTGATTTTTTTCACAAAATGACTTATGGGTGTCGTTGGATTCAGCGTGAAATTATCTACAATAATACACTCTCAAAATACCGAAATGAGGCTTAAATCTCGGTTAAACTCGGGAAAGTTCGCTTAGCATATAAACATTATTATATCATATTACATTTTTACAGTTATTGTATAAATTAGTACTATATTTTGTATTTTAAAATAGAATTAATACATTTTCAAGCAACTGAAACTTACATAAACCTTTTCTATTAATTAATAAGCACTCTACATTAAAATGAAGCCGTTGAAGCTTAAAGTCAATTATCTCGAAACTATCAATTTGACAGTTAAACCCTTTTTGATCTCACCCCTTGAAAGAATGTGCTACCTACTCCCATACAAACTGGCTACCCTCTGTGATCACATATTTGCCGGGATGACCCATATTCGTAACCTGGATGTCGCTCAACATACACGGTATCGTCTCGTGTGGATATGTCGATGGATACCCTACTAATAAATTAATATTTGTGGACATTTCACACAGCGCCATCTAGCCCCAAACTAAGCAAAGCTTGTACTATGGAAACCAGGAAACTGATAGAATACATAAAAAAATAATATTTGCGGACATTTCACACAGCGCCATCTAGCCCCAAACTAAGCAAAGCTTGTACTATAGAAACCAGGAAACTGATAGAATACATAAAAAAATATATTTCGGGCATTTCACACAGCGCCATCTAGCCCCAAACTAAGCAAAGCTTGTACTATGGCAACCAGAAAACTGATACAATACTTATATACATTTTGTTTGTAAATACATACATAGAATACAATATAACACCCAGACACAGAACAAACAACGATGTCCATCACGCAAATGTTTGTCCCGGGTGGGAATTGAACCCACAACCTACAGCTTAGAAGGCAAGGCTAACTGAGCTAGGCCAGTATATATTTTACTTCTCTCTAGCACAGTAAGAGTTCCCTTGGAAAATTGCATGTGGTAATGCCACTGCACTGGAAGTATGGTTACCTACCCCAATCTATATACATATATAAAAGTAACACTATTTATAACTCAAGAACGGCTGAAGCGATTTGGCTGAAAATTGGTGGGGATGTAGCTTAAAACCAGTTGAAGTATATAGGATACTTTTTAGCCCGTTTCTTAATATAGCTATAGCTTATATAGTGGATTAACACATGGGCTACTTTTTTATCCACGGGTGAAACCACGGGGCGTGGCTAGTAAATAATAAGCTACAGTTTTGGATATAACTCAAGATGACAGTGACGAGACATGATGCCATCTTACATTACATGATGGATATAAAATTTCAAAAACGTCAGATTTATCCGTCGACATATCCCCAGACATATCCCCCACGCTTAGCATCGGTGACCTATTGCTGAAAATCGTATTAAGCGAATATTAACAAATGTTCGCTCTCGATTCGAACGGATGCGAACGAAAGTGGGCCGCATTTCCCCAGTCCCCTCCCGCATGCTAAATCCACTTTTAAATTGTAATAGTTAACGTTGAAAATGGTTTAGTCCAATTTAGTGCATCCGATGTAACCCAAAAAATCTTTTAGACCCTATTCTGTAGTCATTTATAATCATTATGTCATGTATCATGTATGTCTAGGACATATATTTGTTTTTAATGTATCAATCCAATACGTGTGTATTCTGGTAAGCGAATGAATAATGCATTTTCCTAATACAAATTACAAAATGATTATAAAATATTAACAATACCGCCCAACGATCGCATACATAGATCATGGATTCCGTGTCTAGGGACCCAGGAACTACGAGGACCATGGACTCAGAACAATTATTTGCGCTTTTGTTTCTGTGCACAATTACTTACGTAGGTGTTGATTCTGTGTCGCATTCTCTAAAGCTAAACGAAATGAACATATTTCCGTCTTTTTAATTTCCCCTTTATCAGAAGAGTACCGCCATACTTGAAGTTTACTTTAGTTTTAGAGAATGCATCACATACAGTTTCAATACGCAGTTTATGTGCATGTTTAGTATCGAAATTTATCCTGTTGCATTGCAATTAAAGTTTCACGATCACTCCCCGGTTCATCCATTGTTTATAACAAACAAACATAAACAGCATTTAGTTTTTGTAAACGTAGTAGTAGAGTAGAGATAGGAATGAACAATTATTTACTACTTCGTTTATAATCTGTGGTGAACAATAAAATTTTAATTTACGCAAGGGTGAGCAGTTGTAAAATATTAGTTCGGCCATATTGTAAAAAAACATCCCCTAATTTGGGGTGACAATGAGTTGTAATATAAAAAAAAAAAAACAGAAAAAAATTTTAGACTCAAGTACAAAATGAAACAAGAATATCCGCTTAAAATTAAAAATATTATGTGTAGTTAAATTGTGTTATATACAATTTGGACTGGCATTTATTTGGCGCAACGAATATGTATTGCAATTCAACGGGGCAATGTTGCCAGCATGTTGGGTACGCTACCTACTGGTAGTGGGCTGGAGCATTTGGACTGTCTATAGGTCATCGCGGCCAGTATATAGTCTTGTTTTTTTTTTGTAGTAGGTAGTGTTTAGTTTAGTTATTATATGATTGTAGTATTTAGTTGAAAATAAAGGCATAAAATAATAGGAATAAAGTAAAATTGGGTAAAAATTGATTTTATTTCTTCTATAGGGTAGCTTAATACATTTAAAAAACATATTTAAAGATACCTACAATTATAAATAAAATAAATAAATAAATACCTGTGGACATTTCACACAGCGCCATCTAGCCCAAACTAAACAAAGCTTGTAGTATGGGAACCAGATAACTGATACAATACTTAGATACTTTTTGTTTGTAAATACATACATAGAATACAATATAACACCCAGACACAGAACAAACACCTATGTTCATCACACAAATGTTTGTCCTGGGTGGGAATCGAACCCACAACCCACAGTTCAGAAAGCAGGATTACTACCAACTGCGCTATCGGGCCAGTGAATATATATGAATGATAGACCACTTAAAAATAAATCCGCAAGTAATTAAATATTGCCATTTTATAAAATAATAATTTCAGGTACTCATATCGTATAAGCTGCAATTTTCATGCTAAAACCAAGGAATAAATAACACTTAGTACAACAAAACGCCTGAAAGAGTTTAGACGCGGAAATACATAGACATTACAAAACCATGTTTAAAAAACTTAACAGTAATAAAACATTACGACGACACATTACACACAAAATGACGAGGGGCATAATAATTCATAATTCATAATAATTCAAATATTACAAAAAAAACATAAGAAAAAAAAATTATTCTTACAGAAAATACGTTTTCCAGCCCGTAAAATGGTTTGTAAAATAACCGATAACTTCCGAAAATATAATTAAATCAGTTAAATTTTGTAATGGAAGCTCTTGGTTTACTCAACTAAACTGCTGTCAAACGGTACTTTAAATTTAGATAATGTAAAAACTAGAATTACAAATTATCTAAATTTACGGTATAAAAAGATAAAATTAGATTTAGTTAATGTTGCATAGAATCGACACCATTGTTACCCTAAAAAGCTCCCTTCCGATCACACAATAAGGATTAATCGATGGTGAACTATTATCTAATCTGTGTAATCATACTGACTCATAGCTATTCTGTGCATCTGAACCATACTAACTGCTACTTATTCTTCGGCGTGACACCTGGCAGTCGCGTGCCTTTTTAGGAGTTCTTTTGAGTGATTTTTTTATTGTTATTTTTAACGTATCGTTTAAACGTATGGGGATTAGAACCGCTTTTGTTTAATTATTTAATGTTATTTTAAGAATTATAAAATAATAAAAGGGCTTCTGAATGTCCTATTTATTTTATCTTTACTCTGTAGAGCTCTAAAATAAGCCGGTGTGTACTATCAAATCCAAACTTTTTTAAATTGTAAAAAAAGCTTTTATAACAATTTTCACATGCAAAAACGTCACTTCCTCCGTTAAAAAATGCAGTAATCATTCCGAAATAAAATAATTTTGCTGTATTTTAGTTGTTTTTTTATAAATAAATTGAATTGAAATTTAATTTATTTATAAAAACTACAACCTTAGAGTCTTCAAATCGAGAGTGAACAGGTATCTTCTAGGCAAGCGTGTTACATCCTAGACCGCATCGTCACTTACCATCAGGTGCGATAGTGGTCAAGCGTCAAAAAAAAAAAAAATTTTATAAGTAAATTAATAGGTCACGCTATGATACAAACTAACGTATTCTTCAAACTAAGTACTACAAAATAAATATTGGTTACTACTACCTCCTGTTAGATAAACGTTCCGGCTACGAAATATACGCGGCTATAAATTTACCTCTACGTGCATTGTATGCGAATCGCCTAAAAGCATCAGGCGTTTTTATTTTCGAATAGCGGCCCGCCCCTTCGCACGTGTATGATATATTTACGTTGGGTTACATCATCGAAGTTTTCATATGGATCCATAACTTTATTTAAAAATATTCTATGCCTATGTTCATTGGGAATAATGTAGGATTCTAATAGTGAAGGATTTTTCTAATCGGTCCAGTAGTCTCAGGTCTGTATTACAGAACGATGCTCAGTCATCGATCGGTGCTCAAGCAGAGATTTCATTCATAAAGTGACCAATTAGGAATGAAATCTCTACCTGAGCACCGATCGATGACTGAGCATCGTTCTGTAATACAGACCTCAGAGCCTATAACGCAAACAAACAATCAAATCTTTCCTCTTTATAATATTAGTTTAGACTAGGGCTAAATTCGGAAAAGTAATAAATAAATGAACTTTTTTATGATTTCTTGACATTTGCTTACTTCGTTAAAGCTTTACCCTCACTGTTACGATCACAAAGGAAAACACCGTGTTCTTGAACATGCCGGAAATAATAATAATAACGCCCAACGATCACATACATAGATCCTGGACCCTAACTAGGATTCCCTGTGTCTAGGGACCCAGGAACTACGAGGACCATGGTCCCACAACACCCAGACTCAGAACAAGTATTTGCACTTTTTTTTTCTGTGCACAAATACTTGTCCTGCCGCGGGAATCGAACCCGCTACCTGCGGGTTATGAGCTGACCTGCTCAACCACCACACCACAGAGGCTGTCAAATGCGCACTTATACAGCAATCCTTCTCCAATACTTTAATCTGTACCCGTGATAAATGTCACGCCCAGCAGAGAGAAAGAGGCTGTCACGCGAAACTCCAAACTTTAGAGTTCCGAATGACACTGCACCTGATATGGGCAGCCGTGTCGCTTAACATCAGGCCAACAGTTTGCTCGTCGCGTCATAACATTAAACATAAATGTAACAATAACCTACCAACAGAGATGTTTTGGCGGGAAAACGAGAAAGATTGCGTCACCGCATTGTATTATTTTCCAAAACTTGTGTTATTTAAGTGTTAGTGCATAAAATTGGTGGAATTTGATTCGTTAAGTGCTGGATTACAGGCATGAGTGTGGGAAAGTGGTATAATGATGAAATATTTCTTTTCGTGTTGTTTCCAAAACTCCATAGAAGCTTCTAGTAAAATTGCCATCACTTTACTAGGAGTATGACTTAGACTAAACTATGACTTGACTGGATGACTTGGACTGTGACTTGACACATATCTGAGTAAAATATCATTAACTTGATAAATTATCAATTACTTCACACTGGCTAAATACATAAAAGTGTAAAGCCAAAACGAACAAAAACAAAATACCTACATTTTGTTAAATAATGACGTCACAGCAGTCCTGATTTATTTTCGTGAACAAAGAAACCGTTTCCCTGGTTCTTGTAAAAATAATGCGTTCAATCAGCCCCACTAATTACCGAAATGCATAGTAATTGGACACCGAACGCGTTTACTAATGTCAGACGGCATTACACGGTAAGACGTGTCGCAAGCGGGTGCGACGGGAACCACTGCGATTTTTACGTCGCGACAATGACAGACAGACAAGACAGACTTGGGGAGTAAGCTGGTGAATGCGTGACGAGGCAAACGTAAGTTGAAAGTTGTTGGTTCATATAGATCTTCATTGTCAACATAGCAACGTTAAAAAATTGTATTATTATGTTGGTATGTCCGGTAAAATGACAGTTTACAATTGTCAAGATGGCGACATTAACATTAAACAAAGCAAAAACAAAGTTATACCGGCCGATAGATGAAGCTAAACTAAAGAAGATTTACTTCAGTCGTGTGGTCTAAAGCACACTAGTTTTTTTAAATATTTTTCAAAATAAACTAAACGCAGATGATTTTGTTGATGCACGGAGCGTCAATCCGCAAGTTGGTCTCTATCAGCCTTATTAATAAACACGAACTAGCTTTAGACTAGTTACACCACCTTTTGTCTCTTTCGATCCAGCTAAATATTCCAGTAGCAAAAAAAGAACAAAAGCTGAAGTAACTAGTCCGAGACTAATACCCGTTTATTAATAAGGCTGTTAAGCTTTACAACTTTGCACCGGCATCTAGCCAGTCACCAAAAGTGGATTTGTTTTAGAATTCTATAGGTAAGTACTTACCGATACCGAAAACAGTAACGAAAGTAGTACCTATATCATTACGTCACGCTTCATTATATTTTTTTAGTTTCTCTTTTTTTCGTGTGATTTGTCTTGTATAAGGATATCTTGAATAAATGTACTTGAATAATGTGTCTTTCTTTTCCAAACGTAAACTACTAAAATTGATAGACGTAGAATTAAAGATACAATATAATTTTATTTAATGATATTTAAATTAACGTTTTATGTGTGATGAAACATAATTTGAACTTTTTCCCCACCTCGCACCGCGGTACCACGCGTCACCACACGTGTTCGTTTTTTTTTATGTTTTGGCTCCACTCTTTTATGTATTTAGCCAGTGTCAAGTAATTGATAATTCATCAAGTTAATGATATTTCACGCAAATATGTATCAAGACACAGTCGAAGTCGTCAAGTCATAGTCAAGACATAGTCTAGTCAAAGTCATACTCCTAGTAAAGTGGTGGCAACTTTACTTGAAGCTTCTATGGAGTTTTGGAAACAACACGAAAAGAAACGTTTCACCATCATTATACCATTTTCCCACACTCACGCCTGTAATCCAGCACTTAGCGAATAGAATGCCACCAATTTTATGCACTAACACTGAAAATAACACAGGTTTAGGAAAATAATACAATGCGGTGACGTAATCTTTTTCGCTTTCCCGCCAAAAACCACACGACGTGTTCGTTCGATGTAGGTACCGCGACACGCACGTTTGTAATCTGTGATGTGGTGTTGTTTGTAATCTGTGATCGCCCTAATCAGGGTAAAAGCAGGCACTTTCTCCATCAGGAGTTGGGTTTCCTTTGATATTCCACAAGTTAAATTCTGAGGAAAATGACAGCCATTGATTGTCATTGTTCTAACCTCATTTTAATAAAAGCAATAAAACTTTTTTCTGAATGTTCCACACATGTTGACTGGCCTCATAGCTCAGTTGGTAGTAACTTTGCCTTCTGAACTGTAGGTTGTGGGTTCGATTCCCACCCAGGACAAACATTTGTGTGATGGCGACGTTAACATTAAACAAAGCTATACCGGCCGATAGATGGAACTAAAGTAAGACACTTCAGTCTGGTCTAAAGCACACTCGTTTTATTTGTTGTGATTTTTGTTAAACCTTATAATAGCATAAATTATCTAAAGAACGACAAAGGCACTTACAGACGAGTTCAATATACTTTGCATGCTATAAGTTACCTTAAAGCTTCACTGGCTTTACAAATGAACCTGTCAGCCATATCAGGCAATCCATGCATCCCAGCATCTCAGCGATATAACTATACAAGACACGTGGAAAAATGAGTGCTTACATTTACTGATAAATAATATGATCATTTCAGTAGCAAGAAATTTACCAAACGGGAGATAAAAACTTATAGAGATATTTTTTCAAGTAAAACTTCTTTACGCCCGCTTGACTTCGGGAGTAAGCTGGTGAATGCGTTACGAGGTGAACGGAAGTTGAGAGGAGATATAAGTTAGTGAAGATCGAAAGAGAGAGATTTACGTTTCGTATATTATTGTAAGGGTAAATAAGAGAAGCGGATTGTACTGGTTCACGTAGATCTCCATTGTCAACATAACAAAGTTAAATATTACTTATAATTTGTAACATTATGTTGGTATGCCAGGCAAAATGATTATTTGCAATTGTTAAGATGGCGACATTAACATTAAACAAATCAAAAGTTATACCGGTCGATAGATGGGGCTAAAGAAGTTTTATTTCAGCCGTGTGTTCTAAAGCACACTCGTTTTTTTGTTTTTGTTTTGAAAATTCGATCTGTTTAGTTTATTTTTTTTATGTTTTGGCTCCACACTTTTGTGTATTTAGCCAGTGTCAAGTAATTGATAATTTTTCAAGTTAATGATATTTACGCAAATATGTATCAAGTCACAGTCGAAGTGATCAAGTCAAGTCAAAGTCAAGTCATAGTCAAGTCATAGTCATACTCCTAGTAAAGTGGTGGCAACTTTACTTGAAGCTTCTATGGAGTTTTGGAAACAACACGAAAAGAAACGATTCACCATCATTATACCATTTTCCCACACTCATGCCTGTAATTCAGCACTTAACAAATAAAATGCTACCAATTTTATGCATTAACACTGAAAATAACACAAGTTTTGGAAAATAATACAATGCGGCGACGCGATCTTTTTCGTTTTCCCGCCAAAACTTCAAAAAAAACAAAGTTATACCGGCCGATAGATGGAGCTAAACTAAAGAAGTTTTATTTCAGTCGTGTGGTCGCACACTCTTTTTTTTAAACGTTTAATGTGCAATCAAGCACTCAGCAGATAGTGGTCACCATAGCCTTAGAACATCTATAACACTAGAGGGATCACTAATGCGTTGCTCATGTAAGTGCTTCATACTGTACCTCTGCGAAAAGAACTAGATCTTTGTCCGACTACTGTGGTCTCATTTAAACAGATAGATAGATAGAAAACTCTTTATTGTTTCACCAATGTAGTACAAAATCAGCAATAAATATAATACCTATTTACGAACTAGTGTAACAATGGGCGGTCTTATCGCTGACAACCGTCTGAAAAAATAATCTGCCGTGAAATTGCTTACTATTAAAGTTAAAGTTCTAAAAGAACGATTTAATATTAAAATTGAGTTCTAAAGTTGGCTATATAACTCTCATGTTGCACGGTGTCAAAACGTAACGCCCATCGTTGCATGAACGAAGCGCTGCATTTGTCGGTCGCCATCTTTGGTGGTGCATGTCGTGCAAGTAAGGACAGCAAGATAACCTGATTTTATTATTAAGAAGCATGTTACAGGGTTACAGGAAAAATCGTGCTAGATCCGCTAAGGGCGTGGAGTACCCATCATTTCTGACTTATTTCACTATGAAACATCCTAGCCTAATATTAACCCTTTTCGATATATTCGATTTTAATTTTTTTTATTGAACATTGCCGATTTTTAGGCTACAAAATGTAATTATGTTTATTTTGTTTGGGGGCGAGTTGGCTGGACTGCAGTCGCGACCTCTTCTCGCCCCCGGTATGGCGGACGAGGGCTCACGGGGGGGTTTTACTGGGTTTGAGTCATAAAGAGTAATATTGTAGGTAAAAAGAGGTCATAAATAAAACACAGAATTTAGATCACCTTCTGCAGGAAGCGTTCCCAAAAAGCTGGCAACATTTCCTCGTTGAATAGCTAGGCCAATTCGCTGGCCGAGGTATGTGCCAGGTCGTACGTCAGCTCAACCAGGCGTCTGGAAAGCTCCTTGACAAGAACAACTTTGATTAAATTATTATTTAAATTATTTTGTATTTATAATTTGAACAGACTATATATAGTTAACTGCCCGTGGCTTCACCCGCGTGGCCTATAAGAAATGAATCAATAAGAATTTTTTTGATAAATAATTCAACCACCCATTTCATCATCTTAGGGGTGGAATTTCGAAAACCTTTTCTTAGTGGATACAATTGTGGATTACAAAGAACACACCCTCCAAATTTCAAGGCTCTAGTACTTAGGTTTGGGTTGTGCGTTGATATATAAGTCAGTCAGTCAGGACTTTGAATTTTATATGTATAGATAGCTGATAATTTCTTCTTTTGACAGCCGCTGTGGTGTAATGGTTAAGACGGTCGGCTTATAGCCCGCAGGAGGCGGGTACGATTACCGCGAGAGGACAAGTATTTGTGCAGAAAAAAAAGCAAAATACTTGTTTTTAGTCTGGGTGTTGTGGGACCATAGTCCTCGTAGTTCCTGGGTCCCTAGACACAGGCAGTCCTAGTTAGAGTCCAGGATCTATGTGACTGGTGGGCGTTAGTATTATTATTATTATTTCGACAGTAATTTTTTTCATTATTTTTTTTATATCAACGATGTGATGTAGTAAATTCATTCGAATACTTTAAAGTAACACTCTTTCCGCACGCTTTTCTTGGGGAGTAAGCTGGTAAATACGTAACCAGGCGAATCAAAGTTGAAAGTTTTTGGTTCACGTAGATCTTTATTGTGAACATAAGAAAGTTAAAAGTTGCTTAAAATTTGTATTTTTATGTTGGTACGTCCGGTAAAATGACAATTTGCAATAATTGTCAAGATGGCGACATTAACATTAAAGAAAGCAAAAACAAAGTTATACCGTCCGATAGATGGAGATAAAGAAGTCTTTATTCAGTCGTGTGGTCTAAAGCACACTCTTTTTTTGTTGCTATTACGTAGTCAACAGGAGTATTGAAATTAAATAAGATGCCTTGTGCTAAAAAAGGTTGTGAGAAGTTCTCCCAAATGTGTAATAAAAAATACAGTATTTCTTACCATAATTAAGTCAATGTTATGAATATTTATACTTCATTTTGTAACAAAACAATCTATTTTCGTTTTGGAAAATAATTATTGTAAACAAACAATGACAGGAATTCATGAAAGACACCACTGCGGTGTCTCACCTTCAAGCGTTTTCAACTCAACGCAGTTCATGAGCAATCCGATAGATGGCATTGAATTTTTTTCCACCTTTTTGTCAAAATAATTTTAGATTTGGCATATCCTGAGACCTAAATCTATGATTGTATTGACCGTTGATTGTCAGATTTATGTTCGACATAATATATTAGAATTTTTAACATTTTTGCGGACCGTACCTATGCTTACTTTACCTGCAGTATTATTTATTTCATTCTTTAGTAATCTTTGCATTTTGTTTATCATTCGCTATTACATCTCAATCTCGAAGTACGACACAAACTCAACCTTATCCATTTAGTTTCAAAGTCTACTTTACATTTAATTATAGTTTCTTTTACTATTAAATAAAATGTGTGTTTGTTTGTAATAGATCCTTAAACCACACTTATTTTTGCCATACTGCGCGTATGTGCTACCTTTGGCCATATAATATGGTCATTAAACATCAGGGGAAATGTGGTCAAACGATATCCTGTCTTACAGAAAAAAAAACTGGGAGGTAATACTTGCGTTTGACCGCATTTCTCGTGATGTTAATTGACAATGTGATGATGTCGTACATATAATATACCCAGATACATAAATACAGAATAATTTATATTAACAAGCAACCGTTCAAAGTGGCGCCCTATATGGGAGGCCTATGTGCAGCAGTGGACGTCTTCAGGCCGTTGATAATTAGGCAGATTGTATTATTTTACAGCCTCTGTGGTGTGGTGGTTGAGCTCGGCTCATAACCCGGAGGCGGCGGGTTGGATTCCCGCGACAGGACAAGTATTTGTGAACAGCAAAAAAAGCGCAAATACTTTTTCTGAGTCTGGGTGTTGTGGGACCATGGTCCTCGTAGTTCCTGGGTCCATAAACACAGGGAATCCTATTTAGGGTCCAGTCCATCTATTTATTTATTTATACTTTAGCACAAAATAATGTACAAGGAGGACTTAATGCTATGAAGCATTATCTACCAGTCAACCTGGATGTGCAAGAAAAGAAATGGTAGCGGGTAATGAAATATCTATGTATCGTTGGAAGATATTATTTAATTCTTTTCAGCTTAGGAAATAAGCCCGTGAGCAAAACCGCAGGTGCGCCTTAGTGTATTCACGATTATTTAGTTACCACGCCCTCTATTAATCATTAGTGTTAACTATAGCTTAGGTTACGGTCATATTTTCTCGTTTATCAGGGGGCGGTTTTGATTCATATGCTCATTTTCAGATCTTACTTACATAAGATATATTAGCATTGATGGACCTTTAATAATGTACAAGTTTCGCTGTTCGTAATTAATTTGGTGATTGAATGTTGGCATTTATTTCCAACAATTAACACTAAATTAAAGATTTAATTTACATATAAAAAAAATCCTAAGCTATATTTAATTGTTTGAAAAAGAGTAATGGTGTAGGGGTCATAAATAAAACACATAATTTAGATCACCTTCTGCGGGAAGCGTTCCCAAAAAGCTGGCAACATTCCCTCGTTGAATAGCTAGGCTAATTCGTTGGCCGAGGCTTGTGCCAGCCTTTTGGTCGTGCGTCAGCTCAACTAAACTTAGGTGATTGATAATAAATAAATTAAAATAACAGGTAAATTAAGTAACCGTTTTTATTAAAATTATACTATACCTAGGTATGATACAGAAATATCTAGTGAAAACAATAAACATAATCATAATATTTGAATGGTAAGTACCTGCTCGTGCAAAACTTTATGAGCCCTCGGAAGTTAGCGCGGATGGCTGCGCAGCACGCTTATTACAGTTACTGTATGGCCGCTTTTACAGTGCACTCTACTGTACCATGCGCAGTTTGGTACTCGGGCCTAACTTCCGAGAGCTCATAAAGTTTTGCGCGAGCTATACCACGCAGTCTCTCAGATCCAACACAACCATTCAAAATCACTCCGAATCACAGATATTTATATCTGTGTGAAAAAAGGGAACTAAAACTGTATGTTTCTGTGTGATTTTGAGTGGTTTTGTATAGTTTTGTGTGGATATGAGTGATTATGAGTATACTACACAGTGCTAGTAGGTACCATAGTTTCAAGATTGTAAACATAAAACCGTGGTACCTACTAGTAATATAATAGTGAGATATTGGGAAATATTAAGGCACAAGAAATGAAAGTTTGGAGTCCGGTGAACAACTGATTTATTTTCGAACCACCCTCATGTAGTACAAACCGCAACAATATGTAAATACCCCACAATAATAAGTGGTTTTGATTTTAGCTCTCAGCGGAATGAAATATGTGTGGAAATTTCAAACAGCGCCATCTAGCCCCAAACTAAGCGAAGCTTGTACTATGGGAACCAGATAACTGATACAATACTTAGATACTTTATGTTCGTAAATACATACATAGAATACAATATAACACCCAGACACGGAACAAACATCGAGTTTGTCCTGGGTGGGAATCGAACCCACAACCCACAGTTCAGAAGGCAGGGTTACTACCAACTGAGCTATCGGGCCAGTCTAAATCTCTCTGCAGTTAAATAATGTTAAGTTTATACATTCACGGGTGCCATCAGTTGATGATTGATCGCGACAATTCCCGAATTGATGCTAATGTGTAATGTAGTTTTTGAAATAATCTTCTGATGCTAATGTGTAATGTAGTTTTAGTCATAATCTTCTGATGCTAATGTGTAATGTAGTTTTTGAAATAATCTTCTGATGCTAATGTGTAATGTAGTTTTAGTCATAATCTTCTGATGCTAATGTGTAATGTAGTTTTTGAAATAATCTTCTGATGCTAATGTGTAATGTAGTTTTAGTCATAATCTTCTGATGCTAATGTGTAATGTAGTTTTAGAAATAATCTTCTGATGCTAATGTGTAATGTAGTTTTAGTCATAATCTTCTGAATCGCCAGATGACAAATCTAGATCGCTCTCGTCGAGGCTCTCAGTAGAGTTGTACGCCCACGCCTCCACTTGAAACCTGTAAAGGCTGCTGAACGTCAAAACAGGAATCCGGACCTGTTAATGCCAAAAAATATTCGTATGTACCAATAAATAAATAGTTTTTTAGCGGGAAAGCCAAAAAGATTGTGTCACCGCATTGTATTATTTTCCTAAAGTTGTGTTATTTTCAGTGTTAGTGCGTAAAATTGGTGGCATTCTATTCGTTAAGTGCTGGATTACAGGCGTGAGTGTGGGAAAATGGTATAATGATGGTGACACGTTTCTTTTCGTGTTGTTTCCAAAACTCCATAGAAGCTTCTGGTAAAGTTGCCACCACTTTACTAGGAATATGACTTGACTAGACTAGACTATGACTTAACTTGGTGACTTAGACTGTGACTTGACTTGACACATTATATGATATTAATTAACTTGAGATATTATCAATTACTTGACACTGGCTAAATACACAAAAATGTGGAGCCAAAACCAAACAAAAAAAAATGTGTGGACATTCCACATAGCGCCATCTAGTCCCATACTAACGAATAACGTAACGATAGAACTTAGAGATTATAAAGAGATTAGAACTGATACAATACTTAGATACTTTTTGTTTGTAAATAAATAGGTAGGTACATAGAATACAACATAACACCCAGACACAGAACAAACATCGATATTCATCACACAAATGTTTGTCCTGGATGGGAATCGAACCCATGTGATCACGACTTTGATTGTAACTGCACAGGTGAAATTTCCTAATTTGAAAATTTCCATAGGAACTATGCACATAGACTGCGTATTGAAACTGTCAAATCCATACAAATGTGTGTTTCTATTGGTTGCAATCAAGTTACGTGATCGCCTAGCTGGTCATTCAAAGTCAAAGTCAAAAGATTTATTGCAAATAGGCTAATTTTAGCATTTTTACAAGTCAAAATTATATTAGGTAGGTACTTAAAATTAAGTTATTTCACTAAGCATATAAAATTACAAAGTGCTTATTGTCAAATAGAATATAGCAAGCCCATTACAATATTTGAGTTTGAAAAAAAGCAGTTCTCTTCTGTCCACCTGGTAGGAGGCAGTCCTAAGTTACGCCTCCTTCGATTCGTGGTCGCCACTCAAGAAACTTTCTTCCTTTTCGGTTGTCGGTCCTGCATGTGGCCTGCCCACTGCCACTTAAATTGCTAATTCTAAGAGCATTGGGACCATGTTTATCTCGTACCCGAAGCCCCAAGCATAGCTCTTTCTAGACTGCCCCTATAGCTCAATTGGTAGTAACCCTGCCTTCTGAACTGCAGTTTGTGGGTTAGATTTCCAGCCAGGGCAAATATTTGTGTGATGAACATCGATGTTTGTGCTGTGTCTGTGTGTTGTATTGTATTCTATGTATGTATTTACAAACAAAAAGTATCTAAGATTGTATCAGTTATCTACAAGCTTTGCTTAGTTTGAGGCTAGATGGCGCTGTGTGAAATGTCAACAAAAAATACTGACTGAACTGTTTAAAGACTTATTTCCAGGCACTGCGGTATATTGGACGAAAAGGTAGGCTGCGTCTCCTGCTGCCCAGCCGAATCGTATTGCGATCTCTTTGTCTAAGTGGGAGGTGTTTAGGGGGTATTTTTCAGGAGGCGAGTTTCACACGCTTCTTGTCCTCCTGTATGTATTTACCTTGATCTCCGGTGTATCAAGGTCCCAGACCTTCGGTTGCGCCAGCTGGTACGGCATACCAACCTTCACGCAGATGATTGTGGATGCCCTCGCGCCGTATAACTGAAGAAAACACATACAGATAAATATAGTACCTCCTCCTTTTTTGGGAAACGGTTAAAAATGTTAAAAAAGTTGTGGTCTTACTGGCTTCAAAATTATAATTCTTGATTTGACCCATCGGTTCCATATGTATAAGCTAAAAATAGATATTACATATGCATTTCAATTAAGGATTGGATTGTATATCTGCCATCTTGACCATGGTTCGTCAACCATACCGCCCACGGCTGAACATAGGCGTCCCCTAGACAGCTCCATTGATGCGGCTGCTTGCCTCTTGCACCATAGACTCCCCGTGTTATGATCAGGGTGGTGGTCACGAAACTTTAATTTCAATGCAACAGGAGAAATTTCCATACTGTCTATGCACATAAGCTGCGTATTAAAACTGTCAAATCCATACAAAATCGTCGGTCCGCCTAATGCGGAACCAACCTACGCGGAGCCTTCCGGTTCGTGGTCGCCACTCAAATTAAGTATGTATTTTCTTAATTTTTTTTTTTTTTATGTTAAGGTATGACGCGATGAGCTAACCGTTCGCCTGGTGTTAAGCGACACGGCTGCCCATATCAGTTGCAGTGTCACTCGGAACTCTAAATTATAGAGTTTCGCGTGACACTGCACTGCGCACGTCATCCTGAGACATCAACACAATCTAGTAACAAGATTACTAGACTGTGAGATCAGGTCATAAGGTCTCATTTGCCCAGTAATTTCACTAGCTACAGTGCCCTTCAAACCGGAACACAGTAGTGCTTGCGCACTACTGCTTGGCGGCAGAATAACTGGCAAAGCGGTGGTACCTACCTAGACGAACTTTGCAGAAAAGTCCTACCACCTAGTAAAAAAAATTTTAGGAAGAATTTCATTTAGTAGTACACAAAACATTATGAAACACCATGTTACTAAGCTACGTTGACTTTATTCCATCACGGCCGTATATCTGTTTGTTACTTACAGCATAAAAAAATGGTCCTCACCTCGATATAATAGTTAAGATGCGTCTCCACCTCCGGCTTAACTTGGAAGATCTCGTGGTAGAACTTGAACATGTCGTCAGCAGCCTCTCCTCTGTCGAAGCACCGCAGTCCTCCCATCCACCAGTGACCGTTCCACGAATGTGGCAGTGAGTCGTAGTATGATGAGCGAGGCATCACAAAACCTGTCCAACATGGTCATATGCATTCACAAATGTTTACAATTGAAACTTTGCAAACTGAGCGTCGTTTTATACGAGCCGGAATCAGCTTTTAAGCAGAAAGGTCACTTACCGAATGGATCATCTTTTGCAAAAGCACCTACAGCCTTCCCGGTAATAGCAGCGGTGATCCAGGGGACGTAAGGATGAATCAGGATGTGGCGTGGAGGAGGCGGTGGCCGCCGAACCCTTAGAGGATCTGGGCAGGGTGAACCTCCTGGATCAAGAGAAAATATACTGCAGGATAATAAAGCTCAAACCAACGTGTTCAAGAGTCATAAAATTTGAAGACGTGGCGTATCATTCGCTAACCTTAGCTAGCATGGTAAAGAACATCTACACTCTCTTTTGGCGAAGAGGATCTACCCTCTCATCCTGAGAAAGAAAACCGATGTCCCAGCATTAGGAACGTTTTTGGCTGATGACGATGTCTATCAATAATCTCTGTCTACAAAAATGTTCATTCTTTCTTTCTTTCTTTTTTTCTTTCTAAATATGATATGTTTATACTATAGAAGAGTGTCTTTTAGTGGTTACCGTGACTTGACAAACGTAGTCTAGGACTACAAAATTATCTTCGGTAAAAACAGAAGAATGCCCTCCGACTAGGTGGAGCGACCATTCACACCGAGTAGCTGGCAGAAATTGGATGAGAAGAGTTGAAGACTGGGCCTTATTGCATACGTTAATAGAGGGCTATGTCTTCCATTAAACTAATACAGGTTCATTATGATGACGCTTTATAAATCCAACGAAATCACGTCACAATTATTTTTCTAATATTTTTGGGAGTACCTTCACAAAATTATATTATTTCTACCAGGGTGTTGCAAGTTTAAGTTTATCATTCTTACACCATACGAGGGTCTTCTACAATTTTTGACAATTTGACAATCATGGTTATCAGGAAGTCTTACCCAAGAAACTTCTATAGTGTATTCTATGGTAATACTATAGAACTTGCTTGGTCTTACCTAATGCCAAGGACACGATGGACCAATGCCCAGTATGCTCGTGGACTAAGCTTGGGGCTCCAGAATGGAACCCGCAACCGGTTGTGCACATTATTCTGTTCTTCATCAGGTTTGTGTTGTTCTGAAAACACGTTTCAAATTACTGTACCTTTTTTTGTTTTGAGTTTGAAAGACTGGAGGCTTACTTTTTGTTATTCATGAAATAGGTGCAAAGAAAGATATACACCAAGTTTTCCTAACCCAAGCGGACAGCTGTAGGTGGACAGCTGGTAATCTGACAGGAACCAAATTCCTAATTGACCACCATCCAGGTGGATAGCTGGTGGTCTGATAGGAACAAACTTCTCTGACCAGCGCACACCCAGGTGAACGGTTTGAGTGGTCCGTTAGTAACAAGCAGTGCCACTGTAGCAAACACTTTATGTAGTTGCTGTATGAAAATCTAGACTTTAATTTAAATTATTTAATTTCATATATTTACTAGTTGCGCCCCGCGGTTTCACCCGCGAATAAAAGGCATTTTAATTAATTGCTCATCCCACGAGAAAATTTCACTTTTTCGGGATAAAATGTAGCCTATATGTCAATCCAGTGAGGGGGTAGCTTGGTACCGAATTTCATCCAAAGCCGTTTGAGCGTGAAGGAGTAACAAACATACACACATACAAACTATCGCCTTTATAATATTAGTGTGATTATGGTGTTATTTATACTCGTACTATCACCAGTTTATCAAACAGTTAAGTTGTTATTTTTCTCTTCTTTTATGTCCCATCAATATTGCACTACCGCATAAAGCTTTCCACAGTACACCAGGGTTAACTGGAAGATATTGCTCTATAGCATTAAGTTCGCCTATATACCTTCTATTGTTGTTGTTTGTGCAATAAAGAATTTTCTATATATCTATCTAACTTTGAAGATAGCTGACGATCTCTCTAACATGTTCCTCGTCGTGGACATAAACCAACTTTTGACTGGCCCGATAGCTCAGTTGGTAGTAGCCCTGCCTTCTGAACTGTGGGTTGTGGGTTCGATTCCCACTCAGGACAAACATTTCTGTGATGAACATAGGTGTTTGTTCTGTGTCTGGGTGTCATATTGTATTCTATGTATGTATTTACAAACAAAAAGTATCTAAGTATTGCATTAAAATTTAAATTTAAATCTTTAATTAATAATTTAATTTTAATTTGTATTAAATTTAAGTATTGTATTGTATTATTGTAAAAAAAAAAAAAAAAAAAAAAAAAAAAAAAAAAAAAAAAAAAAAAAAAACATCCTTTGTCTTAGGATGACTAATTCGTTTGAAAATAAAATAAAAATATAATCGAGCGTGTGGGGCCCCGCTTCTCATGGTATGGGCCCTACTTTATGTTACGAATGCTGTGATATTTGTGGAGCCAGTGCCCTTGGTTTTTCCAGCAAAAAAAGCTGGCTTTGTTCTTATATTTGTGTGTTTACCATTTTTGACGTTGCGACGTGACTTAGTTGCCGAGGCAACGGCGTCAGTACCGAGCAAGCGCATTGGTGTGCTGCACAACAAAAGAAGCTTCTGCACATTGCGCACTAAAAGAACGCAAGTGCAGAAAACGATATCACCAGTGACAAGTCAAGACATTCGTTTTGTTTGTTTGTTTTGAATTTTTTATGTTTTTGGATGTTATATTTTTCTTGTAAATATAGGTATAGTGTAAGATATAGATGCAATCAAATACGCTATCCTCATCGTCAGCCCCAGATGTGTTGCTTGAGTGTTCAATCTGTGCTGACAGGAAACTGTATAAAGGCACTCGTGGTCTGAAAATCCACTGCAGTCGTCGACATGTACCACGTACCGACATAACTCTCACCCCAGATTTACCTCTACCGTCATCCTCGGTGAATACAGCAGGAGCACCCAGCAACACGTCTTTGGCCACACGACTTGCACAACTCAAGCGTACAACAAAAATTATAAAACGTATCCCCAGAGGTGCCCGCGTAGCCGTTGCTCGAAGTCTCGCTGAGTGCGTGGAGAAGGTTGTCAGCGACAATACTCCATTAGTGTGGGAAAACATTTTGACATTTGCATACAAAACTTTCCATTTACGACCAGACACAAAAAAACGTTCTTTAACATCTGCAATTAAATTTAATACGTCTCGCGATTTCATACATACTCACACGACTGACATTGAGCAGGCCATCCCTTCCCGAAACCATTTTAAGTTAATAGAAAATAAGGTTTCAGATGGGAATGTTAGAGGCGCTGCGAAACTCTTATTTCGCAGTGACTCTCTTGCCACGAACTCAGCGGAGACTTATACACTGCTACGCGACAGACATCCTGCGCAGTCACCTTCCACGCAGCTCCCATCTCCTCCCTCGACGGAATTGCCTCTGCAAATCGATGAGGTAGCCACCCTTCAAGCAATTAGATCTTTCCCAAATGGTTCTGCGGGAGGATTGGATGCCATAACCCCACAACACCTTAAAGATCTAACCGATCCCTTTGTCGGTGAGGCCGGAAAATCTCTTCTACGTGAGTTGACTGCACTGGCAAATCTAATTCTCGACGGTCGAGTTCCAGCTGAGATATTACCCATCCTATATGGTGCTAATCTAGTGGCATTAACGAAAAAAGACGGTGGCGTCCGACCTATTGCCGTTGGCAGTACTATCAGACGTCTAACGTCAAAGATATGTTGCCGAGCAATCCAAGAACATATGTCTAAAAAGTTTGTGCCACACCAGTTAGGTTTTGGTGTAAGATCTGGGTGCGAGGCAGCTGTACACGCTGCACGTACGTTCCTTGGGTCTAAAGATTATGAGGTATTTATCAAAATTGACGTAAAAAATGCTTTTAACAGCCTTGACAGGGGTGTACTGTTATCAAAAATTCAAAAAGAAATACCCGAAATTTACAATTACATGTGGCAATGTTACGGCGCCCCTACAAAATTACTTTTTGGACAAAACGAAATTTCATCATGTGTCGGTTGCCAGCAAGGAGATCCTCTCGGTCCAGCCCTTTTTAGTTTAGGAATTGACCATATAATTAAAGAATTAAATTCTAAATTTAACATTTGGTACCTCGATGACGGTTCTTTAGGCGGGAGTGCATCAGTAGTTTTGGATGACCTTAAATCAATCATTCATCGCTTCAGCTGCATAGGCTTAACTCTTAATTTTAATAAATGTGAAATTTTTATTCCGGATCATATTCCAGATCAAATTCGCTCATCCATCATTGACAAATTTAACTCGTTATGCCCTAACATTTTAGTTCAAACAAAAGCCTCGCTCACCTTACTTGGTGCCCCAATTTTTTTGGAAGCAATCTCGCCTTTAGTGATGTCAAAAATTGAAAATTTTAATGATGTTTCCGGTCGCCTTTTTGAAATTAAACCTCACATGGCTATTTATATTCTTCGGCTTTGTCTTTTTACCCCAAAATTTATGTATTTATTACGGAGTTGCCCTATGTGGTATTTCCAGTCAATTGTTGATTTGGTCGATTCGACTCTAAAAGACACTGTCACTAAAATTCTAAATCTTCATTTTGATAGTCGTGCTTGGGCACAAGCAACTCTCCCCATTTCTTTCGGTGGCCTAGGCATCCGACGTTCGTCTAGCGTGGCGCTCCCGGCCTTCTTGGCTTCTTGTCATGGCTCGCAAACCCTCATCGGCATGATTCTCAAAACTCCTATTGCCGATGTTCGGGTGGCTGGCCAGACAGAAGCTTTGTCGGCCTGGTGCGCTTCTTGTCAAGGCGTCAGTGTTCCTACTGAAATGGGGAGACAGAGTGCGTGGGACATTCCACTCATAAAATTAACCCATTCGGCTTTATTGGATCAGGTGACAGATGATGCAGATCGAGCACGTCTCCTAGCTTCATCGGAAGTGGAGTCAGGTCACTGGCTCCGTGCCCTTCCCTCCGACAATTTGGCGACTGTATTAGACCCCAGCAGCTTACGTGTAGCCGTGGGTTTACGTTTGGGGGTTAAGCTGTGCGAGCCTCACCACTGCCAGTGCGGGCAAGGCGTGGACCAACTCGGACGACATGGGCTCTCATGTGTGAAGAGTGCCGGCCGACTGTTTCGTCATTGGGCGATCAATGATTTAGTCAGGCGGGCACTCTCCACAGCATCCGTGCCCTCTACGCTGGAGCCGACTGGGTTGCTGAGAGACGACGGCAAGAGACCGGATGGTGCCACCTTAGTCCCGTGGTGTCTTGGACGCACACTTGTCTGGGACGCCACGTGTGTGGATACCTTGGCACCTTCTCACGTCTCCAGCAAATAAAAAAACGGCGCAAATACGCACAGGTCAGCGCAAATCACGAGTTTGTGGCGCTGGCCGTAGAAACATTAGGCCCGTGGTCGTCCGACACAAAAAAAATTATTAAACAAGTTTCGACTCGATTGGTTCTTGCCTCGGGGGATCCTAGAGCTGGCACATACTTCGCTCAGAAGCTAAGTCTTCTAATTCAGCGAGGTAATGCTGCCAGTATTCTGGGAACCTTACCGCGCTGTGGTGAGTTGGATAGCGTTTATATTTTGTAAATAATGTTTTATTAGTTGTAACTTTTTATTTATAGTGCCTGTAAATATTTTTTCTGTGCTTATAATAAATATATTTAGTATTGTATCAGTTATCTGGTTCCCATAGTACAAGCTTTGCTTAGTTTGGGGCTAGATGGCGTTGTGTGAGATGTCCACACATATTATTATTATTACTTACATCACCACCAATGCCATACAAATAACAGAGCTCTCTTGGCAGAAGCGCAACTTTTGATACTTCCTTTTCTTCTTCAATTATATCCCGTGGAACATCTGTAATAAATAGGTGAAAAGAATTAAAAATAATATTTTACTCGGCACAGGCCACGTAAGACTTTATTTTTAATTTTTCACCGACCGGTCACCAGTGGATTTCTTCAGGCTGCTGTTGAAGTGCCTTTATGGAATTAAAACTTCTTTACGCACGCTTGACTTGGGGAGTAAGCTGGTGAATGCGAGGCGAACGGAATTTGAAGTTGGTTCATATACATCTCCATTGTCAACATAACAAAGTAAAATTAACAATTATGTTGGTATGTCTGTATGTATGTACTTTGCCCGAAAAAAATAACAGGAACTACGAGGACCATGGTCCCACAACACCCAGACTCAGAACAAGTATTTGCGCTTTTTTTTCCTGTGCACAAATACTTGTCCTACCGCGGGAATCGAACCCACCTCCGGGTTATGATCCGACCTGCTCAACCACTACACCACAGAAGCTGTAAATAATATTATACCGGTACAAAACAAAGTGCACAAAAAAAACTTATTCTATTGTGATTTTGAAACTTGAGAGGTGTGAGAACACCCGGATGGAACGAAGTTCCTTTCGATTAATTAGTGAAGGAATTGTATAAAATTTTAAAGTTTTCGAAATTTGTGCAGAAACACTGTCAGGATTCATTGTTATTATTCTTTTTTATTATTTATTATGTACAAAAAACCTGTATACACTCAACAAAAATAATCGTCGCGACACCACACTGTTCAATGCGAAATAGAAAGACGAAACTTGCTTTCTTTGAGAGAGAGAGAGAGAGAGAGAGAGAGAGAGAGAGAGACAGACAGAGAAACACGCGCACGCCGCACGGCTTACAACTATAGCAATAAGTGTCGCGTTACAACTTTTGGTCTTATTTTTTTCCGGTCAGCCCCCTTTCGAAACGCGCAATAAGGAACTTCATTCCAAAAGTATTGCAAGTACCTACCATTCATAAAATCAATGTGAATTATCTTGTCCTTCACCTGTTTGCCGCTTCTTGTGATTAAATAATTCTTGAATGGCAAGCAAGCTGGTAGCATATACCCTGTAATTGAGATCACAGACACATTTGAATATGATAACCATTAATAAAAAAATTATACTTTATTAAATGTATTTAAAAACTGTGTAAATCTTTGTAGGTGTGTGTGACTCTGTGTGAAACTCAGTGGTTTTGTGTGGTATACCAGCTAGGGCATGCATTTCGAAATTTCGAAACTTCATAGTTTCGAAATTTCGGACCATTTTTTCATGTTCTGTAATTTCGAAACTGACACCTTAAGTTTCGAAATTTCGAAACTTACTTTCATTTCGATAACGGTCTAGTTAGAGTAGCATTGCGGTTGCTTATAGCCGCCGCGTACCGTAGGTTATTGCTAGGTCAAAAGAAGTGGACGTGGCACAGCTTCGATCGCATTACGAAAATGAGATCGACTACATTATAGCGGACAAACGGCGTATATTTAGAAATGTCTCAGTGATCACTAGTTTAACTCCCAAAGTGATCATAGGCAGGAGGCACTCTGAATATCGACTTTAAGCTGGAATGAGCTCGTTTAATGAAGTCCAAGCTCCGACCGAGCATGGTCCAAATCATGGAAGCATGGATCATCAAGATTCTAAAACATTCCAGCTAAAACTAGAAAATCAATACGCGGCCTTGGAAACCACAGATGATGTGAACAAGAAGCTCGACTAAGTGGTGGATGTCTTCAGCGAATAAGGCACGAAGTTTTGTGCAAAGGAGCGTACTGGCAGAAAGTCTAATCTTTCAAGAGTTACTATGAAGCTTATAGAGAAACGACGTGTAAACCCCCAGTCTACTTCATCATAATACTAGCAGGCTCTCTCAATTAAAAAGCTGGTACGACGTGACTTCCAACCCTCCAATACGCTCGAAATTAAAAGACCTATAGAGCAGAATCGGGGGTCAAAAGTGTTTATCTATCAGCAACTTGAAAGAAACGCAAATAACCACGTCAACAGGGAAATTTATCTCTTCAAAGCTCGAGATCTTTTCGGAAGTTGAATATTTTTATGGCCAACTTTTCGAATCAAATGCTTCTTAATGTGACCCTAATTCAGAGGACTGTAGAGCCACTTTGACATGCACTATATAGAAGAGCTATCTGAAGTCAGCCAGGACGAGATACTTATGGCCCTTAAACAGCCCACAAATGGAAAAGCTTTAAGTGAGGACGGAGTGACAACTGAGCTCTTGAAAGCTGGAGGGGCTCCAGTATTTAGTGAGCTACAGGCATTTTTTAACTCTCTCTTCTTTACTGGCTGAACTCCGAAAGCATGGAATAGAGGCATGGTCGCTTTGTTCTTAAAAAAGGGTGGTAAAAACTATTTGAAAAATTATAGACCCATATCGCTTCTGAGCCATGTCTACATGTTGTTTTCCAGGGTCATTACGAATCGTCTAGCGCGAAGCCTTGACGAGTCTACAGAACAAGCCGGGTTTTGTAGCGGATATAGTACCATAGACCAGTGCGGCAGATTGTGACCGAAGAGTACAACCGACCCCTGTGCTTAGCGTTTGTGGACTATAAGGCTTTTGACTCATTTGAAACCTGGCCTGTTCTTGACTCCTTATAGCGACGCCAAGTTGATTGGTGATACAACAAGGTGCTGAAATACCTGTATGATGCCGCAATGGTGACAGTCCTGTTACAAAACCAGCTATCTGAACATATCCAACTGCGGCGCAAGGGGATGTTATATCCCTGAAATTATTCATAATCGCTTTGGACGAAATGTTTAAGACGCTGGACTGGAAGAGTTGTGGCATCAACATAAATGACGAGTACATTTCTCACGTGTGATTCGCAGACGACATCATCATAATGGCTGAATCGCTGAAGGACCTATAACTAACGAGCTCGTTGTCCCAAGCAAGACCGATTACCATAAATGGAGTAGCTCTTGAACTTGTTAGGAAGTACGTTTACCTAGGGCAGACGCTTCAACTAGGGAAATAATTTCGAGAGTGAAGCCAAAAAAAGGATATAGCTGGGCTAGGTAGCATTTGGAAAGCTTCACCGAGTCTTCTCATCGCTCAAGCCGTAAAGTCTTAAGTTGAAAATCTTTAAGCAGTGCGTCTTACTTCTTACTTACGGAGCCGAAACGTGGACACTCACAGTAGGACTAGTCCATCAATTCAAGGTCGCTCAGTGAGCTATGGAAAGAGCTATGTTAGGGGTATTTTCACGGGATTGAATCCGAAACAAAACTATTCGACATAGCTCATAGCTCCTAGCTCCATAGCTCAAATCAGCGAATCAGCAAGCTGAAGTGGCAGTGGGGTGGTCATATCTGCCGAAGAACCGTTGGGGTAGACATGACTAGAGTGGAGACCGCAATCGGCAGACGTAGTGTAGGACGCTCTGCGGCAAGATAGAGCGTTGACATACGCAAGGTAGCTGGCAGTAACTGGAAGAGTAGAGCCGAAAACCAGGCTCAGTGGCGTGCCTTGGGAGAAGTTTATGTCCAGCAGTGGATTAATATAGGCTGATGATAATGATGATGATGAGTTTGATCATTGATCATCAGTGAATAGGCACACCTATGTATACATTTTTACACTTTAATTCAAGACTAAAGCATAAAGCCCTCCGGTGGGCTTGGTCCACTTCTTGAATAGCCCATTTGCAAAACTATTATATACTATATCCACAGAGCAAAACGGTATAGAAAGAAATTTTTACTACAGAATTGCTTTAGTGTCGTGAGTTTCGAAATTTCGAAATTTCGAAACTCATGACCTTAATTTCATAGGCCAATTTCGAAACTGAAAATCTATGAAACTGCACGCCCTAATACCAGCCAAATGTTGTTGTTTATTGTTTTAAGCCAAATTACAATAAATGTTTCTCTATCATTATTTTGGGCCATAATTATGTGTATTAAACGCCTGAATGGAGATTGTCCAATATGTCCACTTGACCAATGATACAACTTCCCCGTATACTAAAAATAGTAGTTGATTTCCACTACTAGCCTTTGCGATAACGCCAGTTTCATTTTGGATTTCCGCGGAGAAACATCCAAAGAAAAAAGGCACAGAATATTAGAAAAATGAGTTATTGCTCAGTGAAATTGTGCGGGGAGAATAGCAAGGCATCTGGCTGGGCAAAGGACGGCATATCATTCCATAAGAAAGCAATTTTCATATAGTAATAAGAGAAAACTTAGTACATTTATTTTGAAATTTAAAACGAACATTATGAAGAAGAAGCGGGAACCCGTTGATGTCTTGCTCCGTCCTACTCTGTTCTTTGTAATTTTGTATGACTTTATCTCATTTTATCCTTGCTTTTGCGTCATTATCCTGATCAGCCAATCGCAAGCATAGAAAATGCTTACAGAATAAGTAATATGTAGTCCTCTGCTGTTACCTCGCCCCCTGCCCCCGCTAGTGAGTCGTGTTTGTAGGAGAAATTATATTCACGAGCTATCAAGGGGCTATTATATCTTTGGGTTGCGGTCTCCAAGGCAGTTATTAACGAGTCTTAAGTTAGCACACTACCTCACTTTTTCTATCCTTTTGAAACTCCAACCTAGTATATTATAGTTATCTTCTTTAATATGACGATGTAGCCCCAAGGTTCTACTAAAACTTCCTATTAGAAGCCGCTGACTTTGATCTTTAGGCGTTTATAAATACGGGACAAACATTATCAGTCTATCATACAATTATGCATCAGTGGATAAATTAACTCAAATTGCCTGTGATGAATAGACTAGAAACGTAAGATAATTGTTGTGTTACTTACGAGACTTTACTGGAGTGAGGAGCTTCAGGATCGCAATGCTGTCAGCAGTTCCGAAGTGCTTATATTCCGGGTGAAGAAGGACATCTGACAGCGGCACCAGCAGCGCTGCTGCTTCACACTGTGCTCCAGCGGCCAGCATCTCGTGAGTTACTCCACACTCGGCCTCGTCACGTTCGTATTCACCGAATGCGACATTGCCTCTGGAAAAAATATCATTTTTGGCGTTGAAGTTGTATTCGCTCCAGAGTCCTGAGCAATTTGCCCTCTACTTTTTGACCAGGGCAGCCATCTTACCCTGTAATGCCGCAAAGGTTAGCAGATTTAGAAACTAACAGCGTTGCTTATAGCTAGATATACATTAAGAAGTCTTTGGAAAGATTAGCCCATTTAACAGAAATTTGACCTAGTTACGACGAGAGTTCCAAAATGATTCCAAAATAAAAACAGAGGATATTAATAATAACAACGCCCAACGATCACATGCATAGATCCTGGGCCCTAACTAGGATTCCCTGTGTCTAGGGACCCAGGAACTACGAGGAGCGTGGTCCCACAACACCCAGACTCAGAACAAGTATTTGCGCTTTTTTTTCTGTGCACAAATACTTGTCCTTCCGCGGGAATCGAACCCGCTGCCGCCGGGCTATGAGCCGAGCTGTCAACGGAGAGTGGAGGGAGGAGGAAAGATATAACAATTATAATGTTTCAGCGGCTCATGAATATAATGATTCTAAGTTGCATATGCCATTCATGTTTAACCCGTAGCCTGCCTATTAGTATATCAGCAGAGAAAACTGAATTTAAGCCTTAAGTACTATTATTATTTGGAAAATAGTTTTTTTTACTTCATACTTTTCTAGCACTTGACCACGCTTTCACCTGATGGGAAGTGACGATGCGATCGAAGGTGTAGCATGCTAGCCAAGTAAATACCTATTCACTCTTCTCTTGAACACGCCCGGGTCATATTTCGCCGGAAACACAGACGCTGGTAGGGCATTCCATTCCTCTGCCGTTCTAATTATGAACGTGGAATCAAATCGCTTGTTACGAATAGATGGTATTTTGACCACGAAGGGATGGCACTTAGCCGAGCGTCTAGTATTCCGGTAATGGAATGGTGATGAGGGAATGATATCACGCAGTTCTTGTGCGCATTCACCGTGGTGTAATCTGGAAAAGACCGACAGACTTGCCACCTTACGTCGATGTGGTATGCTCAATAAGCTTTTTGGCACGCCGTTCAATCGAGTCAAGAATGATTGTTCTACTAAGGTCTAACCTTTTAACTTACAAAGCATATCCATCAGGAATCTGAGCGGCGTCTACGGCTGTAGACAGCACGAACTGTCGACTGATCAATACCACTCGCGGTACTCTGAAGAAATGAGGAGTTCCATTCTTCACTGTAACAATATTCATTTCATTCATATTTATAATTCTTTATTTAAATATATATTACCTGTTACGTAAAACACAGCGCTAGAATCTAAGCTATATCTGTAAATAAATAAAATGTATTAGCCTTATTAATAAACATGAACTAGCTTCAGACTAGTTACACCATCTTTTGTCTCTTTTGATCAAGCTAAATATTCCAGTAGCAAAAAAGAACAAAAGCTGAAGTAACTAATCCGAGACTAATACCCGTTTATTAATAAGGCTGCTTATGTCTTACATGCTAAAGAACGCCTTTTTAAACTTTTATTACATTCTTCAACAATAAGTATTGCATTCAAATTGTGTTAAATTTTTTATTTAATTTTTGAGCGATAAATTAGACCTGAGGAAATGGAAGGCCAAATAAAACGATGTATAAGTCAGTTAAAAGAGAAAGTCGATGACATTTCGTACTAGAAGTTAAAAGAAATCGATTTGGAATTAAATAAATGGAGGAGCTTGTATAAAATACGCCTATAAAGTCATACCCTCAAATGAGAAGAAGAAATCAGACCAGCTGATGACCTGCATAGTGGTAGTTCATCTATACATATAAAATTCACAGTCCTGACTGAATGACTGACTTATATATCAACGCACAGCCTAAACAGCTGGCCCTAGAGATTTGAAATTTGGAGGGTGTGTTCTTTGTAAAGTGTAGGTATCCACTAAGAAAGGGTTTTTCGAAATTACACCCCTAAGACGGTGAAATGGGTGGTTGAATTATTTTCCTATCGGCCAAGCGGGTGAAGCCGCGGACAGAAGCTAGTCACCTATAGATATTTTCAATATAAGAGATAGCATCGCATCTTTTGCTGACTATAAGATTGCCTTAGAGTAGAGACCTATGGGGATCCACCTGAGTATTTTTATGAATGGTAGATTGATAAACTCATCTGATGTTACGAAAAATTGTAAAAGGTAAAAAATACAGACAATCATGAAAAATTGTCAAAGAAAGCTCGCCATTGCCAATGACTAAATATGATCCACAGAAAATACTGTAATTGAAACAAATTTTGGTAGTGCGAGATACTCTTTTGGATAATTCTTTAGAATCATCACAGACAGGAAAATATGAAGCATAAGCAGAATTGGAGTTATAGAGTCTCCTTACCATGAATATACTGCAGAGTTCCTAGCCACGTGAACTCCATGTCAAGAAGAGGTCCTTCGTCAGGGTCGTAGCTGGGGTCATCATGGCATTCGTAGAACTGGCCTCTGCCAATAGGAAGACCTGACACCATATCCAATAGTAGGTACTTATTATATATTGCTATATATTATATTAGGTCTTTACCTATGAAATTGCCGTTTTGTTTGAAAAAAGTTAAAGTATTTTTTTTTCGAACTTATTTATTTCTTTTATTCAAAGTAATCACCCCTGCAATCAATGCATCTTTGCCAACGCTGTGGCAGTTTATGGGTGCCCTTCTTGAAAAAATCAGCAGAACGGGAGACAACAAACTCTTCAAAGGCGTTTTGTACTGCCTCTCGGGAATTGAATTTTTTTCCCGCTAAAAAGTTGTCCAAATTTAGGAAAAAGTAATAGTCGGTAGGCGCACGATCTGGTGAGTATGGCGGATGAGGGAGAGCTTCCAAACCCAACTCATGCAGCTTAGAGACGGTCTGTTGTGCAGTATGGGGTCGCACGTTGTCGTGAAGTAGCAGTGGATACGACCGATTGACCAAAGCTGGTTGCAGACGTGCGAGTTTCGCCATCATTGTGGTCAGTTCTTCAATGTACACATCTGCAGTAATGCTCTCGCCGTTTTGTAAAAAGCTATGATGAATCACACCAGCACTAGACCACCAAACTGTGACCATCACCTTTCTAGGGGTCATTTTTCGTTTTGCACATTGCTTTGGTACCGAACCAGGATCTAACCAACTTGCTGAGCGCTTTCGATTGTCAAAAAGAATCCATTTTTCGTCGCACGTAACAATTCGGTTCAAAATTCCTTCATTTCTGTGCCTGTTAAGCAGCGCAAGGCAAGTCTCGACGCGTACGTTGCGCTGGCGATCGTTAAGTTCGTGGGGCACCCATCTATCAAGCTTTTTTATCTTGCCAATCTGTCGCAAATGGACCAATATTGTTTTGATGCTAACATCAAAAGCTGCTGCCAGCTCAGCTGTAGATTGAGATTCATCAGCTTCCACAATCGCCTTTAATTCATCATTGTTGACCAAAGTTTCCGGACGACCACGAGGTTCATTTTTCAAGTCAAATTTCCCAGAACGAAACCGAGTAAACCAATAACGGGTTGTACGTTCGTTTGTACAGTTCTCTCCGTAAACGTCGTTGATGTTACGTGTCGTTTGTGCCGCGTTGGTGCCACGACGGAACTCATATTCCATAATTACACGAAATTTCAAAGTATCCATTATGAGGAAAAATGTTGAAATGTAATGAAAATACAACGCTAATCAATAAACAAAAGACTTATATTGTAAATAGAATGTCATATTTTTAAAACAAAATTAATTTGAATTTAGAATTCATAGCCAATCAAAACTTTTTTTTGTTTGAAAAAGTATGTACTGCAATACGGCAATTTCATAGGTAAAGACCTATTATATTACTATATACTATATATTACATATTGCTCTATTTGTAACTTGAAGCTACATAGGTATATACTAGGTAATACTAGTCTTTAAGTTACATTAAGTTACACATGCATCCTATAAAATGTGTCGAAAATAATTGCGGGCATGCTACTCGCGCACTCCATTCGATATTACTAAGATGTTTAATTTTTAAGTGATACTTCTTTTCGCACACTTGATTTGGGGAGTGAGCTGGCGAGGCGAACGGAAGTTAAAATTGGTTGTAAACATAGATCGCCGTTAGGTTTAAAAAAAAATTCTCAAATAAGTCAAAAAAGTCACTTCCATGAGAACATAGTTAGACTTAAAGAATTCCATGCAAGTACATTCGTCGTCCCTTTAAATAATGTATATAGTTAAAAATGTGTATTATTATGTTGGTATGTCCGGTAAAATGATAATTTACAATTGTCAAGATGGCGACATTAACATTAAACAAAGTTATACCGGCCGATAGATAGAGCTAAACTTAAAAAGTTTTACTTCAGTCGTGTGGTCTAAAGGCACACCCGTTTTTTTAAGTAATAGCGTACTTATGGATCTAATAACAACAATATCTCTCTTTTCTATCCTTTACGAATAATCAGTATAATCTTAACCACTGATTTTTCAACAAGACCTCTTAGTATTTTCTCGGTTATTTTAGAGAATTTCGCTACTGTTACATACACATCATGAGCTGAAAGACATCCACTGCTAAACTAGGCCTTCCCCATAATACGCCAGTTTGGATGCTAACCGTATGTTTGTTATGCGATCATCAAAACACTAGTGATCATAATCACTACGCAAGCATCTTGGTGACCGCAAAGGATTTAAATGCACCGAGGAAAATGCATATTTAATAAGCCAGCTTTCACGGCACCTGCGAGAAAAAAAGGGTCACATCACCGGAACCACAAAGCAATTACACACACAGAAATACAGTTTTGGATTTATCCCTGTTTGCAATTTGCTCACCCCCAAAAATGAGGATCACCATCCAGCCCCACATTTTCGCAATCTTTTGTCAAATCTCTTTCTCCAAACTTTTCCAAACTGACAAATGAAATCGCACTATTACGTATCAGAGACATTCGAGCGAATGGTTCAACTGAAGGATGTAACTGTTTGTTTGTATTGTTTCACAAATGCTCGTCACAGTGACATAAACTGAATTCCAATCATAGTGATACTGCTATTTGTGGCATGGTAACTAATCAGAACTATGACGCGGGACCTAGAAAACCTAGACCTGAATTCATACCTGCTCAGTAAAGTAAATAGGTACCTACTTTGTGACGATATCATCCTTCTTCATCATAATTCTAGCTTTCCACTTGTTTTCGCATAAAATACTGGCATTTCACAATTTTGATTCAAATTCAAGTTTATAACATTAGTCGCATTTTCATATTTCATACATTTTTGACATTTCACCATCGCCCGCGGAAGCGCAAAGTTAGCTCCTCGCTTTTCTTTAAAAATAAAAATATATATATATTGACAATTAGATTCTCACAAGTGAAAGTTTAAGTTTGAACCAAATTATATTCTTTTATCTTTTAGCATTTGTTCAAACTGCACCTAAATAAATATTGTTATCACCACAACAAGATTTAACTTAAATTTCATTTATTCGCAAAACTTAGCAGCTGTCAAACTGACGAACTTTAGGCATAAGACTAATTTTCGGCCCCTGCACCATGTTGCTACTTAAATTTTGTATCATCACTTCCTGTGAAAAAGTTCCAAACTTCGTCAAGCGACAAGCAAAAATATGGAACCGACCCCTTCTTCGAACACCAGAAAATGATGCACCATAGAAAGTGTTTTCATCCTGATGCATATGCACCCATGCCTGATGCCATATACCTACATTATTCATCAAAGACCCTCTACAGTCATAATCAACATATTCCATGGGTATGTTGATGGCTGTAACTGTTATTGGACGCCACATCCTGCTGTAAAATGCCTTGGTATCTTGACATTTCTGCCGAATAAAGAAAAAAATGGAGTCGGCAATTTTTTTTTTGTTTTGGCTCCACATTTTCTTCATTAGCCAGTATCGAGTAATTGATAATTGCTCAAGTTAATTAATATTATGCATGTGTGAAGTCAAGTCATAGTCCAAGTCATCAAGTCAAGTCATACTCCTAGCAAAGTGGTGGCAACTTTACCAGAATCTTCTATGGAGTTTTGGAAACAACACGAAAATAAACTTTTCACCATCATTATACCATTTTCCCACACTCATGCCTGTAATCCAGCACTTAACGAATAAAATGCCATCAATTTCATGCACTAACACTGAAAACAACACAAGTTTTCGAAAATAATACAATGCGGTACGCTATCTTTTTCATTTTTCCGCTAAAAAACCCCAAAAACTGTTTACGATGATATGGGATGGATCTGATGGATATATCAAGTGAGGAACAGCTAAAATAAATGGTGACAGATTCTTACTTGGTGGTCTAGCCAGTCAAGCATTAGGATGCCCTTGTTATTGTGTCCACGATCTGTTCCTTCCCCAAATGCCTTCTAAACGCACAACGACGCACGACTGACCCGTAAAACAATCTCGATATTAATTCCGGTTTTATTATATCCATAAATAAATATTTTGTTTGGTTAGAGATGTATCTGGCTTTTTTTTGTTAATAAATAATGTGACGAGCTAGTCATTCATCTGATGTTACGCGGCTGCCCATAACAGAACAGTGTCACTCGGAACTCTAAAATATATAGTTCGCGTGACACTGCACTGCGCACATCATCCTGTGACAACACAGTCTTGTAATAAGATTTCTCGACTGTGAGATCAGATCATAAAGTCTCAATTGCACAGTAATTTCACAGTGGTACCTACCTAGACGAACTTTGCAGAAAAGTCCTACCACCTAGTAAGCGGCTATTCAATTTGTACGAAAAAATGTGTTGGTGAGGCTGAAATTTGTGGTTACTAGAATGATTTTACTTTAGAAAAACGAATGGTTACGTTTTAGTACTGAGTTCTTATTTATTTTTTATTTACACAATTATTTATATGATTATTTTGACACGTCACGTCACATTCGTGACGTCAAAAAAGTGCTTTTTGATGATTTACTTACACAGCGACTTGAGAGAATATTACTTACCAACATACCGCATCAAAATCATCTCAACTCTCGGTTGAAAACTTTAAATTCTAGACTTCCAAATCATTACCTAGTGCCATACAATAAGGCAGCGCGTGCGCCGAATGCAAATCTCTTTGACAAATGATCCATATCCGTTGTTGAAGGCATTCTAAATAGCAGCACTGTATCATGAAATGGATCATTATGGCAAATTATGTATGTGGGTCGGCAAAGATGATTGCTATGAATTTAAATAGATGGAACTTTGTATCTATGGACCTGAGTAAGGAAGATGTAGGCTAAGCCTATGCGAAATACACAAATTCTTTATTGTACGCCACAGGTACATGAAAACAGATTTGATATGTTTCATTTTTAGTGAGTATAAATCAATAATATCCCATTTAAAAGGGTCTAAACCAACTCATAGCGTTAATTTTTTATTTTTTTATATTTCGTTTTATTATAGGTATAAACTTGGAAAACCACAAAAATCAATACACAATATATAATTTGGATACAAGGTCACATAGTATAAGTCGTGGTTACGTGCATTCAGCCTGCATACAAGCGTGCAAATATTAAAAATAATATTATTGTTACTACATTAACATTTGTTACCTGTTAAATATTCACTATAAACATTTGCTTAAAAGCCAGTCACTCAAATGTTTTTTAAATATATTTTCTTCCAAACATTTAATTTCATTAGGCAAATTATTAAATTATTAAACAAAGTTATACAGGCCGATAGAACTAAATTAAAGAAGTTTTACTTCAGTCGTGTGGTCTAAAGCACTGGGGGGGGGGGGGCATTGTGAGGCACTGCCCAACCTTGAAAACACCATGCCCTACCTTAAAAATACCAAAAAACTAAGAAAAAATATTATAATTAAATTGTTTGTTCATAGTTTGACCTATAAATATCTTAGATCCTTGCTCATGTTCTGTCACAGAAATTATTTGTCTACGAATAGCTATTGAATGTACATCACTAACCTAGAGGTCAATGATATACATGGTGATTGATTTAGGAGCCCGTCCTTCGAGGGCAGATTAATATTATGATACATTTTTTACTTCCTCCCTGCCTGTAACCTATGCTGCTCTACCTCAAATTCGACTCTAGCTACAACCCTGTACCATGCTCGAATTAATCAATGATTTAAAAAACATCTTAATTTTTTTTTAACTTCAAATTATCTCAGTTATGTTACCTTATATATATTTTAAGAATATAATTTAAAATTCAGTGTATTCATATACTGAAATAGGTAAACTGTATGATAGAGTATATTAGGAACAGGGGCTTATGTAAATAAATGTATGTGGGTGTAGGGGTTGTGGGTAGGTTGCAACCTATATAACTATAGGCCTTCAGCATGTCCGCACCGCGCCGTGTCTGGAACAAGAATGATCCGTAGTACACCGAGCGGTCCCTTTTTATAGCCAGATGGTTGGGGGAGCAATGATAGTTGCCGATATTGCCACTGTAATAAATTTAAATGCCACCATAGGGTAAATTACGATACTGCCCGCTGCGCATAGAGTTTATAACTGGACGTTGCCGCCGTCATGTATATAATCTATGTAAATAATAATGTTTTCTTTTAACTGTAGGCTACACTACAGTTTTTTTTTAATTTCGTGCAAACGATCAAGCCTGTGCAATAACTTGCTCGTGGTTTATTACGAATACGGGTGTTCAACATAGATATTTAGCTCAAATTTTTACATAATTACGTAGATTCAGATAATTGCACTGTTGTTATATAAAAGCGTGAAACTCCAACAATTATTGTTCAGTTGGAATTTTGACAAAAAACAATATGGCAGTGAATAAGGTTTTGGTTTTAAGTTTAATAGGATTTTTACCTATATTTGGTGAGTTTTTAAAATTAACGCAACATTGTAACTTTGAGCCCTATAGTGACCATTTTACATCAATGTTACATCCTAGACCGCATCGTCACTTACCATCAGGTGCGATAATGGTCAAACGCGAGCCTTTCAAACAATAAAAAAAAATATTTCGCCATATATTTTCATATTAATTACCTAATACCTAAGTAACTACGTTATCGTTTATATTTTCATATTAATTACCTAATAGGTACCTAGGTACCTAATTACCTAAGTAATTGTTAATATTTTCATATTAATTACCTAATACCTAAGTACCTACGTAATCGTTTATATTTTCATATTAATTACCTAATAGGTACCTAGGTACCTAATTACCTAAGTAATTGTTAATATTGTCATATTAATTACCTAATACCTAAGTACCTACGTAATCGTTTATATTTTCATATTAATTACCTAATAGGTACCTAGGTACCTAATTACCTAAGTAATTGTTAATATTGTCATATTAATTACCTAATACCTAAGTACCTACGTAATCGTTTATATTCTCAAATTAATTACCTAATAGATACCTAGGTACCTAAGCACCTACGTAATTGTTAATATTTTCATATTAATTACACCTATGTACCTACCTACGTAATCGTTTTCACAACTGCATACTTAAGTACCTGCTTGGATCTACCCATTATTATGTAGGTAGGTACTTAGATTAAGTTTTACTAATGCATAGGTTTTAATTTTATTTTGGTTTTACTGTTTAAAAACTAGTAGGTACTTTGAGTTAATACTTACGTACTAGTTACCGAATAAAAAAATTAAATAAAAAATGCGGTGTGATTGGTTTTTAAAACATTTAATTACAGATTTTGTATAATTATTATGAACATGGCTTCAATTTCAAACTCATAACCATTTAAATGTGTGTAATATATTACAAACTTGTTGACCCGCCCCGGCTTCGCACGGGTGGATTAGTAAAACGCGGTCGAACGGGATAAAAAGTATCCTTTGTCCGTCTCCTGGTTCTAGGCTACCTCCCCACCAATTTCCAGCTAAATAGGTTCAGCCGTTCTTGAGTTATAAATAGTGTAACTAACACGACTTCTTTTTGAATAGATCATGCCACAGACCCCCAGATATTTATACCAATATGCATTATAATAATAATAATAAATCTTTTTTTTATGTTACTGAATGATTTGACGAACTTGCCGTTCACCTGATGTTAAGCGCCACGGCTACCCATAACAGAACAATAAAAAAACAACAAAATAAAATTTAAACGGTAAAAAAGATTAGATTAGGTAGTAGTAGCATTAAAGTTTGAGAGCACTTAAGTTCGCATATTATCTCTCTAGTAAGTGTTAGAGAGAGATAAGTGTGAACTTAGGAGCTAGCCAACTTTAGTGCAGACCGGCATTACACTACTTTCTTAGCAGTCATAAAATGTCTATATTCTTCTTCTTCTTCTATATTTATGTCTGTACGTAATCTTTGCTATAATTACTATGACGTTATTACTGTGTATAGCAATTCGTAATTTCGTCACAGGTTCCTATGTCAGGATGGCCGAGCGGTCTAAGGCGCTGCGTTCAGGTCGCAGTCCACTTCTGTGGGCGTGGGTTCGAATCCCACTTCTGACAAAGGTTTTTGCCGCCATGATGATGGACACAAATATCATTAAAATCATTTTTGTTAAATTCTAAAAAAAAACTGCGAAATTTTTTTTTGAATCATAATAATATTTTTAGGCACTCTATGAAAAAAAAAGGTAAAACTAATAAAAACATTATTTACAAAATAAATACGCTATCCAACTTTAGTGGAACAGCTCACTCCACTATAATTTTGTGCAAATGGACGTCAAAAACTGACAGCAATTTCAAGAAATAGGTAATTTTTTTTTCTTAAAGATCTCATGATGTAGTAATGTGTAATTAACACAACTTATACATAATTTATGTCAATTTATTTATTTAATTGGATTATCGCGGCCAGTATATAGTCCAAGAGTTTTTGTTTTTGTAGTAGTAGTAGGTAGTGTGTAGTATTTGTTGATATATCATTGTAGTATTTAGTTCAAAATAAAGGCAATGAGCCAGTAAAAAAAAAAATTTCGACAAAAAGGCTAAAATCTATATTTTTTGTTTTTTATTAAAACAAAAATAAAACTGTTGCTATCAAAACTGGATCGGTCACATTTGGATGCTTCTTGGTTCACACACCAAATTCCCATTTACGACTTTGATCCAACTTTGTAGGTATATCATCAAATTACTATAAAACTTTTTCCTTAATTTTTTCAGTATCTTCAGAATTCTTTACATCACAAGATGGCCGAGCGGAGTGGGAAAGGATCGTGGGAGGCACAAAAGCTGCCAATGGATCTATTCCCTACCAGGTATTGTACCTTGCCGTAGCGCGCTTGCAACTCTGTGCGTTAAAAAAAATTCATTTATTGATTTAATTACAATGTTTAAATATATATAACATAATGTTTATATAATTAAGTATATTATACGTTATATATATATATATATATATATATACATATATGTATATATATATATGTATATATATATATATATATATATGTATATATTTTTATTATTATATACATAGACGTTTTTTTTTTTATTCTAATATCAATTTTTACTGCACCGCTACCATTTCTTTTCTTGCACATCCAGGTTGACTGGTAGATAATGCTTCATAGCATTAAGTCCTCCTTGTACATTATTTTGTGCTAAAGTATAAATAAATAAATAAATCATAATTTATTTATTTTACATAATAGATATATCGTCAAAATTTAATAAATTAGTATTTTCTAGCATTTAATTATTCAATTTCTAGCATTTAATTAATCACCTATTGAAGCAGAAAACTCAATCAGCCTTATTAATAAACGGGTAGTTACTTCAGCCTTTGTCCTTTTTTTGCTACTGGAATATTTAGCTGGATGGAAAGAGGCAAAAGATGGTGTAAATAGTCTAAAGCTAGTTCGTGTTTATTAATAAGGCTGAATAGGTATTACGCAATTCATCCAATCAATCAATTTATTTCAGTCTTTTTCTGCTACCCACTCTTTACAAAAATAAAATCAAATTATGTATGTACCTACATGACCATTGTATTAATTTTCAGGTGTCCTTGCGGTTATGGGGCGTGTGGCATTTCTGCGGAGCTTCTTTAATAACGCCTCGCGTGATTCTGACGGCAGCGCACTGCGTGGACAGGTGAATTGCTAACTAATATTGGCAGGCGTTTTTAACAATTGAATTTAAGTACTTATTTACCAAAAAAGTCTTATACTGTCGAAAGGGTGGTATTTTTTAATGAAGTAAATCTTCTTTACGCACGCTTGACTTGGGGAATAAGCTGACGAACTAACAAGGCGAACGGAAGTTGAAAGTTGTTGGTTAACGTAGATCCCCATCGTCAAATTACTATTTAAAAATTACTTATTATAGTGTTATTATGTAGGTATTTCCGCTAAAATGACAATTCGCAATTATCAAGATGGCGACATGAACATCAAACAAAGCAAAAACAAAGTTATACCGGCCGATAGATGGAGCTAAAGAAGTACTCATTCAGTTGTGTGGTCTAAAGCACACTCGTTTTTTAAAACATCTTTACTTCCCAGGCTAAAAGCAGAGTACTTCCAAGTGGTAGTAGGAACCAACCAGCTTCGATCAGGCGGGACAACCTACAAAATCCGGAAAGTGGTCCAACACGAAGAATACGACGATAACGCTATCAAAAACGACATAGCCATTATTTTCACTGAGAAGGAGATAGAGTTCGGCAGCACGGTGGATGCTGTGGAACTTAATGATGAGCCTCTGGAGAAAGGAGAAGATCTTATATTGACGGGGTGGGGGACCACGTCGGTAAGAATACTTATCCCTTACCATGGAACAAATAAGGAGTTTTATTATTAATAATAATAATAAATGTGTGGACATTTCACACAGCGCCATCTAGCCCCAAACTAAGCAAAGCTTGTACTATGAGAACCAGATAACTGATACAATACTTATATACTTTTTGTTTGTAAATACATACATAGAATACAATATAACGCCCAGACACAGAACAAACATCGATGGTGATCACACAATTGTTTGACCTGGGTGGGAATCGAACCTACAACCTGCAGTTCAGAAGGCAGGGATACTACCAACTGAGTTGTCGGGCCACTCGAGTATTTGTTCCATGCTCTTACTTACCCTTTTTCAATCAAATTGGTACAGTCATTATTTACTAGGTGGTAAGATTTTTCTACAAAACTCGTCTAGGTGTAATATAAACCACACTTAAAAATTATAAAAGTGTTTGCCTCATAATAGCTTGGTAGATCATTTTATTTTTGGTGGTTGTTTTTGCTCCTCATTTTTGTGTATTTAGCCAGTGTCAAGTAATTGATAATTTCTCAGGTTAATTAATATTTTATATATGTATTTAATGTATATTTTATATATATATTTATTGCAAATAGGCTAATTTTAGCACTTTTACAAGTCAAAATTATACTAGGTACTTAAATTTAAGTTATTTCACTAAGCATATAAAATTACAAAGTGCTTATTGTCAAATAATATAGCAAGCCCATTACAATATATGAGTTTGAAAAAAAAGCAGTTCTCTTTCTCACTACTGGTGCAAGCAATCCGGCACAATGCAGAATTGAAAACTTTGATCCGAAGCTTCGATTACAACTGTAAAGAAGAAGCTACAAGAAACATTACAGTGATGTATTTTTTTTTGTCTTCTTTCTACTGTCTTTTACAATGTATATAATTCATTACAGTTGAGATAATTAATATGTTATAAAAATAACCACCACGTCACACCGGTGCAAGAAAAATACCGTGATTATCTTATTATAAACATTACAAATAGAAACTGAATTTATAGATAGGAATAGGCAATAGGCAAAGTACCTAAGATTTCATACCGTTAACTGCAGTACCCTGGCCGGCTTCCCAACGACCTGATGCAGCTGGAGCTAAAGTCCATCTCATACGAAGAGTGTAAGGAGGCTCATAAGAGTGTGAACGCGGTTTTCGAAACACAAGTATGCGCTCTGACCAAGGCTGGAGAAGGGGCTTGTCATGTAAGTTGGATAAGATAAGTTGGAGAGGTGTTATAACGTTCTATCACGTTATCTATCAGGTGAGATAGTGGTGAAAGGCATGCCTATCAAAAGTTTAAAAAACCGACTGCTTTAGACCACCCGATTGAAGTAAACCTTCTTTAGCTCCATCTATCGGCCGGTACAACTTTGTTTTTGCTTTGTTTAATGTGCATGTCGGCGTCATCATCTTGACAATGTAGTAAATTGTCATTTTACCAACATAAACAAATTTCAAGTAATTTTTAACTTCGTTTTGTTGACAATGGAGATCTACTTCAACCAAAACTCACAACTTCTGTTCCGCTCATCACGCATTCACCAGCTTACTCCCCAAGTCAAGCGTGCGTAAAGAAGTTTTACTTCAAAAACATGGAGCTACGGTACAACGGGTGGCCTTATCGCTGAAACGAATTCTTCCCATTTTTTTTTTAAGATTTCGACATAACTGCTTATCAATTTATGACAATATTTCAGGGTGATTCTGGAGGTCCCTTGGTGAGGGAAGGCCGGCAAGTTGGCATCGTTTCATGGGGCATTCCGTGTGCTAGAGGGAAACCCGATGTTTATACAAAGGTAAGCAAGTAAATAAGCACTGAAAAAGACAAACAATAAAAGAGCTCGAGGTTGGTTTGGAGGAAGGTTGAGCAGGTCAGCTCTAACCCGGAGGCAGCGGGTTCGATTTCCGCGACAGGACGAATTGTGCATAGAATAAAAACCCCCGAATCCTTATTCTAGTCTGGGTGTTGTCGAACATGGTCCTCGTAGTCCTTGGGTTCATACCGGAAATTATAGTTAGGGTCCAGTATCTACGTATGTGATCGTTAGTTGGGTCTTAAGCGTTTTGTTGGGTCATTTAAAGTCCGAACGATCAAGGAATGGAATGCTCTTCCAGCAACAGTGTTTCCTCCTGGGTACAACCTGGGTCTTTTTAGTCAAGAGTGAATGGGCATCTCATGGGCAAGCGCGCTCCACCTTAGACAACTTCGTCACTTACCATCAGGTGAGTTGTTGTCAAACGCATGCCCATATTATCATTTTTTTTAAATTGTGTCTATATAATGTCTTATTTTTGACGTGTCTTTTTCAATTTTAGGTGGAAGCATTCATGCAATGGATTGAAAACACTTTATACGACGATGATGAAGACCACCTAAAGTACCTAAACCAAAGAAAAACGAACAGGCATCGAAAAAATTTACATTAATTTCGTTATATTGAAGGCTATTTAACTCTTATATTATTACAGCATAAGTAAATAATATACCTTAAAAAAATAGACAGACTTGAAAATAAAAATTTAATTCCTCAAAAAATTACAAAGTTACAGACATTTTAAAATACAGGAGTAGAGCTCAAAAACGCAGTGACGTCAGTTACCAGTCCTCCACAGTACCTCATTACTAGGGTGTGATCCCTCTACATACAATGTCTTTGGCATGACGTCACACACAAGGCGTTCATAATAGCTGTGAAGTAGCTCCAAACGATCTCTGTTTTGTGAGAAAGGGACAGACGATGCCCCCAGAAACTTTAACAGCCTTATTAATAAATGGGTATTAGTCTCGGGTAGTTACTTCAGCTTTTGTCCTTTTTTTGCTAAAGGAATATTTAGCTGGATCAAAAGAGACAAAAGATAGTGTAACTAATCCAAAGCTATTTCGTGTTTATTAATAAGGCTGTAAAAGAGTACTACTCCGTGATTTATTTACCGGTTTTACTTATTTTTCTCGTTCATTTTTAAGCTACTTTTTGAAAATAATATTTACATATTCGTTTTTAATAATAGTCAAATAGCCTAGAATTAAACGTACTGTATATACCTACATAGTAATTATTTTGAAATTAATTGGTGTTACAGACTTGAGTACCTACCGATATAGGTGGTGTTGAAAGAAATATCTTCTCCGCTGTTATTATGAACTTAAATATATTACCGCAAAGTTCTTTTTTGTATTTTGTTATTTTACTAACATTTTTACAGTCACCGGCTGTATTATAGATATAGCAAAGGAAAAAAATTAATGAATATGGACGGAGGCGGGGATTTTTCCTTTACAAATTAATACTGACAGACGACACTGCTGTAAAAAAACGAGTGTGCTTTAGACCACACGACTGAAGTAAAACTTCTTTAACTCCATCTATCGGCCGGTATAACTTTGTTTAATGTTAATGTCGCCATCTTAACAATTGTAAATTATAATTTTACCGGACATACCAATGTAATAATAAAAATTTTAAGTAATTTTTAACTATGTTATATTGGCAATGGAGATGTACATGAACCAACAATTATCAAAATCCGTTCGCCTCGTTTCTCATTCACCACTTACTCCCCAAGTCAAGCGTGCGTAAAGAAGTTTTACTTCAACTTCATAAATATTTTTTTAGTTAGTACAGGTATTTTAAATTAAGCAATAAATATCAATAAATGAAATAAAAATATACTCTATCTAGATTAGTCTGCAATAAAATACTAGGTGGTAGGACTTTTCTGGAAAGTTCGTCTAGGTAGGTACCACCGCTTTGCCAGTTATTCTGCCGCCAAGCAGTAGTGCGCAAGTGCTATTGGATTGCGGTTTGAAGGGAACTGTAGCTAGTGAAATTACTGGGCAAATGAGATTATATAAACGGATCTGACAGTCTATGTAGTAATCTTTTTACTGCACTGTGCTGATATCTCAGTTTGACGTGTGCAGTGCAGTGTCACGCGAACCTTATAATGTACTCGTATATTCCGAGTGACAATGATGCTGTTATGAGCGGCCGTGTCGCTTAACATTAAGTGAACGAGTAGCTCGCACGACATTCATTAACATAAACCGATTAAGTAATTATTCACTAAATTAACCTATTTCAGGATGTCGTTGAAAAGAATCCGAAAATGACGGTTGTGATTTTTTAAATTTTTTATCCATAACCCGTGTATGTTTTAATTTTAACGTATGATAAGTGTGGATTATTATCCGTTAAGTGTTCGTGAACGTGTACGAGTGTAGGCAATGATGAAAAAACTTTAAACCGTGCCTTTTCGTTTTCTCTTCAAGGCTTCCTAGAGCCTTCAGTAAAATATCCACCATTTTACTGTGACATTTTGACTTTGACATGACATAACCGTACAAAAGGAGTTTTGGCGGGAACGCGAAAAAGATTGCGTCACCGCATTGTATTATTTTCCAAAACTTGTGTTATTTTCAGTGTTAATGCATAAAATTGGTGGCATTCTATTCGTTAAGTGCTGGATTACAGGCGTGAGTGTGGGAAAATGGTATAATGATGGTGAAACGTTTCTTTTCGTGTTGTTTCCAAAACTCCATAAAAGCTTTAAGTAAAGTTGCCACCACTTTACTAGGAGTGTGACTTGACTAGACTGACTTGACTATGATTTGACTTGATGACTTCGACTGTGACTTGACACATATTTGCGTGAAATATCATTAACTTGATAAATTATCAATTACTTGACACTGGCTAAATACACGGAGGTGTGGAGCCAAAACATAAAAAAGGAAAAAAAAACCGCACAAAAATTCCTAACATCATATTGGCAGAATTATCATTAAAAAGCTATAGAAAGCCATTAAACAAAGAGAAGAAGAAGTACTTACCTATTTAAGGGGTTTAAAATAAAACGGCATATATAAAATTTAGTGAAAAATCTTATATTACATGCATTGCTATATTAATATCACAGTGGTCAGTCGTGAAAATAATTATACGTAATAATAGCAAAAGAAAACAATAAACACGTGATTCAGCGTTTTACAAAAATCATTCCCCAAATAGGGTGTTACAATAATAATGATAATAGGTAATCATAACGACCAACGATCACACACATAAATCCTGGACCCTAACTAGGATTCCGTGTGTCTAGGGACCCAGGAACTACGAGGACCATGCTCCCACAACACACAGACTCAAAACAACTATTTGCGCTTTTTTTTTTCTAAGCACAAATACTTGTCCTGCCGCGGGAATCGAACCCGCCGCCTACGGGCTATGAGCCGTTCTGCTGAACCACCACACCACAGAGGCTGTTATAGTTTGTATAGAAAAGAAATTAATATACTTCCTTAAAAGAAATTATAATAGTTTTTCTCACGACATTGGCTAAAAGGTAATAAATGTAATAATCTTAAGTAGGTAGTGTTTTATACGAAAACGAATCTTATCGCATGTACCCAAATAGTAATATATCTCAAGAGCTGGTTAAGTTCATCTTAACAGTTGAAAAATTCTAATCAATTATATTTAATGAAACTTATAGCATGGGACGATAAATATACGCGAGCTTCCCAACAAAAAACAAAATAACATCGCTCACAAGCATCGTAGTAAAAAAAAAACCTTTTTATAATTTGAAAATATTTTTCACTACTGAGTTTAATACAATTATGGATTATTTATATTTCTACTAGTAGCGCACCGCGGTATCACCCGCGGAAAAAAGTATTTTAATTATTTAGTCATCCCATGGGAAAATTTCACTTTTCCGGGATAAAATGTAGCCTATATGTTAATCTAGTGTATAAGCTATCTCAGTACCGAATTTCATCCAAATACATTCAGCCGTTTGAGCGTGAAGAAGTAACAAACATACACACAAACACACATACAAACTTTCACATTTATAATATTAGTGTGATGTGATTATGTGAGAAATTGTTAGTCTATCATCACCCAGAACTGGGAATTCAAAATCTAATCGGTGAATATTCGATTTAATATTTCACGATTTTAGGTGAGCAATACAAATATTTAAACATATCAAATAGGCTTACATTAATAGAAACTAAGTAATCATTTACAATAATTATTTACCTACCCCAAATACTTTTCCATGTACTTTTCCTTAGTTATAATATTATTATAAGTAAGTATGGATTATTACATAATTTAATTTTTAGGTATAATAATACACAATATTGGTGCAGGAACAATAAAGATAATAATAATAGTAACGCCCAATGATCACATTGATCCTGGACCCTAACTAGGATTCCGTGCCTAGGGACCCAGGAAATACGAGGACCATGGTCCCACAACACCCGACTCAGAACAAGTATTTGCGCTTTTTTTACACACAAACTTGTCCTGCCGCGGGAATCGAACCCGCCGCCTCCGGGTTATGGTCCTGCTCAACCACCACACCGCAGACCACGGAGGCAGTTGAAGTACGAATAATAATACATAAATATTAGTGCCGGAAAGCAATTCAGTACCTAGTCTTTTAAAAATAATGGCATTTAGCCCTTTTACCAAAATAGGGGCCTTTAACCTAACACTGAATAATTGCATTCAAAAGTTTCTCTAACCGTTTTCTTAGAGCGCATGTGCATTATGTTCCGTACCCATGAGTTACAAAAGGAATAATAAATTGTGCCTAAAAGTATCGCATTAATCAAATAGGCAAGTACCTACACCTAAATATTTTTATTTCTTAATATTTTTTCAAAATATTTTTTTTCTGTAGAACAATATGCCTTCCATAACTAGTAAGCAAAAGGGAGGCCTTTTACGTAAAGCACAAAAGACAACCTTCCAGTCGTCTTCAAGTTGTGTTCATTTAAGTATCTTGGTGTTTTAAGAACAAAATGACACATTGTGTAAGATAAGTAACGGTTAAAATCACGTCAATTAAAAAAGTCGAAATTACTCCGACCAGGTTTCTGATATATTCGATTTCCGAAACCTGGTCAGACAGATTCGATGTAACGGGGAGTTACGTGCTGACGTTCGCGAAAGCCGGCGCGACTTACGTCAGTAAATGGCTCCCAGAAGGACATCGAATATGTCCGAAGCCTGGTCGGAGTAATTTCGACTTTTAACTGACGTGAGTTTAGTGACGTTATTTATCAAAAATGTGTCATACTTACGATAGTTTTCATACCAAAATAACATTACAAAATCTGAAACCACTGAAAGACTTGTTTACATCATTTCCAAAACGTAAATAGAGACGATAAATATTAAAATCCGCAACCTGATCCAAACGTAATCGAAGAAATCGTGTAAATCTTCCGTAGAAATATAATCGTAGATTCCATAGCCGCCATCTTTGTTTTCAAACAAACTTTCGTAATCATTATCGAAATCTCTGCCAAAAATTCCAAATGTCATCAAGTTGTCACTGTTAGTTAGCGAGATAGTGACTTGTTTCGATTTTTCGTCAGATTTAGTAGTAAAGCTAAATCTGTCAGCTGGGAGAAGCTCGTTCGACAAAATGACTGGGTATTGGACGGAGTTTTGTTGTGTAAAGTTGGCAGTGATGCTCAGTTTTTCGAAGCTAATGTTGGTATTGTTGTTTATAGATCTGCAAAAGAAAACTTTGATGAGCAATAACTCTTAACTTTGCTACATTCAAAACTAAAACACGAGTGTGCTTTAGACCACACAACTGAAGTAAAACTTCTTTAGTTTAGCTCCATCTATCGGCCGGTATCAATTTGTTTTTGCTTTGTTTAATGTTAAAAGTCTCCATCTTGACAATTGTAAATTATCATTTTACCGGACACACCAATATAATAATGGTAATTTTTAACTTGATTTTTTTAAATTGTTATTATTAACAATGGAGATTTACGTGAACCAACTTCAACTTCCGTTCGCCTCGCATTCACCAGCTTACTCCCCAAGTCAAGCGTGCGTAAAGAAGTTATACTTTTAAAAGTTTGACAGTGACAGTTTCCTCAGTTTTACTCAAGAGCCCGCGTCGCCACTTTCAGATTCGGACATCTATCATATGACGTCGTGACAATACTGCGGTCAAACGAAGCACTAGGGTGCTAAAAAAGTGTCCATTTTTTTTTTTTGGCTCCACACTTGTATTTAGCCAGTGTTATGTAATTGATAATTTTTCAAGTTAATTAATAATGTGTATAAGTCAAGTCATACTCCTAGTAAAGTGGTGGTAAAGTAAACTTTAACAGAAGATTCTATGGAGTTTTGGAAACAACACGAAAAGAAACGTTTCACCATCGTTATACCACTTTCCCACACTCACGCCTGTAATCCAGCACTTAACGAATAAAATGCCACCAATGGCTATTATGCACTAATATTGAAAATAACACAAGTTTTGGAAAATAATACAATGCGGCGACGCGATCTTTTTCGTTTTCCCGCTAAAACTCAAGTGTCAAATTTTGCTAGTTGTTACAAAACTTAAGTTAAATGACAGTTTTTAATGAAGATATGGCGTGAATCTAAATCTATGTAAACCATCAGTAAACCGTTTAAAAAGTTACAAAACTGCGTCTATTTCTTCCAACCTCACGCGAACACTAACTTTACTTTCACTTAAGATGGTCAGAGATTATAAAAGTTACTGAAATGTCATCATAGTAAACTGTACACACCATGTCGTATCTCTAATCCGTCAGAAACTCATTTGTGCTGGCTCTAATGAAATTTACAGACTCATACTTTTCAGCAAGTACTTTTTATTTTTCTATACAAGCTGCCCCCCACGGGTAAAAACTAGATTATGTGTTAATCTACTATATAAGCTATCTATATTCCAAATTTCATCCATATCCAAGTCGTTTGAGCGTGAAAAAGTACCTAACTAACATCCAGACATACACACTTTCAAGTTATCAACGCGAAGATTAGTATAATGTCATCACTAAAAAACATAGTAGGTAATGCTGAAGAAGTTTATTTTTGCTCAATTAGATATTAATTAAATCAGATTGATACTAATTATTAATTTTCTGACTGGGCCGACAGTTTATAGTAACCCAGCCTTCTAAGCTGTAGGTTGTGGGTTCCATTCCCGCCCAGGACAAACATTTGTGTGATGAACACGGATGTTTGTTCTGTGTCTGGGTGTTATATTGTAATTTGTATATTTACAAACAAAAAGTACCTAAATATTCTATCAGTTGGTTTCCATAGTACAAGCTTTGCTTAGTTTGGGGCTAGACGGCGCTGTGTGAAATGTCCACAAATATTTATTATTTACTTACCCAAAGTTACAGCTCTTTTTGTAGAGACCAGCGCATGCTACTAAGGCGCAGTTTTGGGTTCCGATGTGGTGATTTCTACCGTAATGGCGGATACCATCAAAGACTGCTAATCCATAGTTCACTTCTTGTTTGGATCCTGTGGGAAAAAAGGAATCGTTCACCTAAAGGGCGTAAATCCTTCTCTGTATCTCCGGCTTCCGTTTCAAATCGTAGCCTTTCGCCGCTCTAATAGGCATGACGACAGTATCAAAAAATGGTCGATTTAATGTTTTTAGGGTAAAATTTATATTAAATAACGTTGAAACACTGGTTTAGTTTTATTAAAAATATTGAGATTACTTAGATTTTCAATAAAATAAAACATTAAAATACTGCGATCGGCCATTTTGACTGAAACGCCAATCACAGCGCATGACGTCACACGTAGATTTTTGCTGTTGTGAATATACGCATTTGGATTGATTTTGTTATTTACTTTCTTCGCTACGCGTAGACACAATGACATAAACATGTCATTGTGTAGGTAAACACCTAAGAGTGACGTCAGAGCCGACGCCATGACACCTCGAGCTGTTTTCGCGCCGCATTAAAAAAATATTATGAAAATGGCTTTAATCTTGGTTAAAATTAAGTTTATTGCCGAAATAAAGGTTTTTTCGTAAATAGTAAATGTATACCCACATTACGGAAGAGGATTTCAAAATCTTTCGTCATGCCTATTATCCACATTTGCGTATTTAGCGTCAATAATGTTTCAACTTTTTTTTAAATCTTAAAGAAGTTTATAAGTAAATAGGTATTTCCAAAAATATAATAAACTATTTGATGTTGTATAATTAACCTGCTAGTATTCCGTAGAATATAAATGAATGTAATGATTGTTCAGAAACTTCTTTCTAGACAAATAAAACAGAAAACAATAAAAAGGAGTTATTGGCGGGAGAGCGAAAAAAATGGCGTTACCGCATTGTATTATTTTCCAAAACTTGTGTTATTTTCAGTGTTAGTGCATAAAATTGGTGGCATTCTATTCGCTAAGTGGTGGATTACAGGCGTGAGTGTGGGAAAATGATATAATGATGGTGAAACGTTTCTTTTCGTGTTGTTTCCAAAACTCCATAAAAGCTTCAAGTAAAGTTGCCACCACTTTACTAGGAGTATGACTTGACTAGACTAGACTATGACTTAACTTGATGACTTGGACTGTGACTTGACTTGACTTGACACATTATATGATATTAATTAACTGGAGATATTATCAATAACTTGACACTGGCTAAATACACAAGTGTAGAGCCAAAACCAAACAAAAGAAAAGTAATATATATGTCAAGTCAAGTCAAGTCATAGTCTAGTCTAGTCAACTCATACTTCTAATAAAGTGGTGGCCACTTTACCAGAAGCTTCTATGGGACAACACGAAAAGATACGTTTCACCATCACTATACCACTTTCCCACACTCATGCCTGTAGTCCAGCACTTAACGAATAAAATGCCACCAATTTTATGCACTAACACTGAAAATAACACAAGTTTTGGAAAATAATACAATGTGGCGACGCGATCTTTTTCGTTTTCCCGCCAAAACCTAATTTGCGTATTTAGCGTCAATAGAGTAATGTTTCAACTTTTTTTTTTTAATCATAAAGAAGTTTATAAGTAAATAGGTATTTCCAAAAATATAATAAACTATTTGATGTTTTATAATTAACCTGTTAGTATTCCGTAGAATATAAATGAATGTAATGATTGTTCAGAAACTTCTTTCTAGACAAATAAAACAGAAAACAATAAAAAGAAAATGCAATCTAACAAACTAATACCAACAACGTTGTCAACGGGCAACGTGCCCAATATCATGGAACAAATAAGGAGTTATTATCATATACTTATTTGTTCCATGCCAATATGCTGGCAGCATTGCCACGTTGGATGGCAATGCTCAATCTTTGGCCGAAGTAGAGGCCAGCCTTTAAAAATTTGGTGAGCACTCGTTCCTAAACGGTACAAACATACTAGTTGCGCCCCGAGGTTTCACCCGCGAATAAAAGGTATTTTAATTATTTGCTCATCCCATGAGAAAATTTCACTTTTCCGGGATAAAATGTAGCCTATATGTTAATCCAGTGTATAAACTATCTCGGTACCGAATTTCATCCAAATCCATTCAGCCGTTTGAGCGTGAAGTAACAAACATACACACATACAAACTTTCAAATTTATAATATTAGTGTGATTAAAAACATGTTATTACCTTTAAGGTTAGTCTTCACATCAAATTCGCAGCAGAAACTGTTATGGCAGACGGTTTCCTTGTATCCTTTGCTGCTAGCTTCCACGTTCAGAGGTCTGATAAGGAACTGACTCAGATCTTCTCCAGGGAAGCTGGCAGGATTGACGACAGGAGGGTTAGATACTGAATCTGGAAAAAATATTTGGTGTCACAACATTTGTTTTTGAAAAATGTTTAACAGCCTCTGTGGTGTGGTGGATGAGCAGGTCGGCTCATAACCCGGAGGCAGCGGGTTCGATTCCCGCGGCAGGACAAGCATTTGTACACAGAAAAGAAAGCGCAAATACTTGTTCTGAGTCTGGGTGTTTTGGGACCATCGTCCTCGTAGTTCCTGGGTTCCTAGACACCGGGAATCCCAGTTAGGGTCCAGGATATAACGTGATCATATACAATGTGATCATGTTATGTCACACCATACATAATGTGATTGTGGGCTGAAAAAGAAAACTACTAGTGGAAAAAATGTTTGGAGTTAGGCCATTTTGCTTTTTGTAGACGATTTTCTGCGATTGAGAGTGTAATTTAACGGATTATTATTATATCTAGTGTTAATTTACTTAATTAAAATTCGTCATCGTATTTTAGAACTGTGTCACGGCGAAATCATTGTTAATTTCAGACCACAGAATAAATAAAGTGTACATATCCAAACTTTTTAGCATACCTACTTTTAAAAATATTCGGATTGTGTTCAAAAACCGTTTTATCTTTGTTGGTCTTGGCAGCGTTACCCGGAAATTACGTGTTCCTGGTAACTCAAATCATTGTAGGAAAATATTTCAGATTTATTTTCAGAGAATAATGCGTCATTACTTAATTGACTTTTTTCTTTGGAATTGGAAAAACGATTCTGATGAAAGCTAGATGATATTGTCTGCCCACTTACACTATTCGGCCGACAGTGCAGTTGGAATGAGACAGCTATATAAATGTCCAGAAATGTTTGTTCTTTTCAAAAGGCACGTTAATATTTTGAATAACATATTTACTACTTTTTTAGTATTACTACAAAAAAGTTAAGGATCATTCATTAATTTCGTTTTTTATCTTGCTTACTGAACAGTTTAATATATTTGTGTACCTAATCTACTTACGATATATTTTCTACGAAAAATACGAGTCATGTTTTTTGTGTTTTACACAAAAGTGTATTTAGCCAGTGTCAAGTAATTGATAATTTATCAAGTTAATGATATTTCACGCAAATATGTGTCAGGTCACAGTCGAAGTCATCAAGTCAGAGTCAAGTCATAGTCTAGTCTAGTCAAGTCATACTCCTAGTAAAGTGGTGGCAACTTTACCAGAAGCTTCTATGGAGTTTTGGAAACAATACGAAAAAAAGCGTTTCACCATCATTATACCACTTTCCCACACTCACGCCTGTAATCCAGCACTTAACGAATAAAATGCCACCAATGCACTAACACTGAAAATAATACAAGTTTTGTAATATAATATAATATAATGCGGTAACGTAATCTGTTTCGTTTTCCCGACAAAATTTCCGTCGAGAAATTTATTTTTAGTGTTTTAACGATTGAGTAGATAAGATAAGATAAGATAAGATAATTTTTATTGCCAAAAAAATTATATGTTACAATTTGTTCAACACAGTGCAAGAATATACATTTCCTTCAAACTATACTTAACTATGAGCCCCAAACTAAGCACGAAGCCTGTATCTTGGGACTCTGATGTAAATTATCCTAACATAAATATGGAGAAACACAGTAAACTAAAGATAATTTTGTGAGTGGCAACAATAAAAACAAACTTTAGGACTAAAATTTAAAAAAAAAATCATAGGTACGCTAAATAAGTACTTATGTAGAAACTAATTGAATCATTAATTATTACGAACAACCAAAGAATGAACCTAAAATATTACAAAAGAAGACCACAGAAGGTGATCGATACTAAAGGTAAGAAAATTAAATCTATATTATTAATGGTTATTGTAGGACATAAGTATGAGGGTAAGTGTGCATGTGAGTGTGTTTGTGTGTGTGTGCGGGATAGGGCAGAGGGGTATGTGTGGTGTGAGTGAGAGAGAAAATGTAGTGGAGAGAGGATGTGTGTGGGTAAATGTGCTCTTATACGTCATATTTAAGGGGTAACATAACAAAGTAATTAACCGAGGTTATCTTGATGACTGTTAGATTGAACAGTGGGTTCATTCTAACGGTGATAAAGATTAGGTTAGATAGGAGTTATATTAAATCTTCTGTTTCAGCATAGGTGAGTGTGAGTAGCCACTTTTTAATTATTTGCTTACAAGCAAAGTTAGAAACATTTTTAATTTTACAAATTCTGCTAACCTTGTTGTAGGTGTTTGGGAGTGAGTAAGACGGACAACGCCTTGCTAATAGTGAAGAAGTGTAAGGTAGCGGAATCCTATACGTCCGTTTCGCTACAATTTCATCATGGTCTGGGCGTTTTCTTAAGTAACGATGAGACCGGAGTACCGCATTTAATACAAAGAGTTGACGAACACGCAATACCTTGAACTCATCGTACAAAGTATCTGTCGAAAATCGAAATGGTCTGCGTAACAAAACCTTTATTAGTGCCCTCTGTGCCCTCTCGATTTTTATAAAGGAACTCTTTCCAGCACTGCCCCAAACAGAGATACAGTACTGAATGATGGACTGGCACAATGCTAGGTATACTTGCCTCAACAAGGGGATCGGTGTACAGTCTCGAAGGTTTTTCATAATGAATATTAACCGTCGAACGCGCGCTGACAAATCGCCTATATGCTGCTTAAACGATAGATTTTCGTCAATTGTCACTCCCAAGTATTTAATAAAAGTGGAGCGGTCTATAGAAGTGCACGAGCACTGAGAAGGCTTATTTAACGCACGCAATGTACAATAATGTATTTTTAAATCAGATTCTGAGGGAGGATTAGAAACGCAAGTCTTGGAAAAGGCGACATACTTGGTCTTTTTAGTATTTAAGGTAAGTAGGTTTCTGTCCAAAGCTCTCGCAATCACAGAAAGACCATCCTCAGCTCTACCGTACGCTTGTTCCCAAGAATCACCATGAAACAAAATTGCAGTGTCATCGGCGTAAGCTATAATTTCTGAGTTATCAAGACTGATTTTAAGAATGTCATTTATGTATATTATGAAGAGCGTAGGGCCAAGTATACTTCCCTGCGGGACGCCATAGTTGATTTCGAGCGGTTCGCTTGAGTGATTACCTATTTTAACAAACTGCTTTCGATTGCACAAGTAGCTGGTGAACCACTCAAGAGATACACCTCTAATGCCAAACGCCTCAAGTTTTCTCAGAAGCAAACCGACCGAAACCGTATCGAACGCCTTCGCTAGATCTAGGAACACGCCAATACACTTTTCATTCTTTTCAGTATAGGATGCTACTAGATCGACAAGTAGCGATGCCGCGCCCTCGGTCGATCTGCCTCTGCGAAAACCGAATTGCCTGTCCGAAATAAGCTGATACTTTTCCAGATAGCCAACCAGTCTATTGTTGACCAGCTTTTCTAGTATTTTTGAGATAACACTTAGTAATGCAATGGGCCGATAGTTGTCAGGTGAATTTTTGGGTCCACTCTTGTATATGGGGGATATGGCAGCCACTTTCCAGCAATCTGGGAAAATGCCGGTTTCTAAGCTGAGATTACATATATATGTTAGAGGTACAAGAATTGCATGCAGTGATTTTTTAATTAGGGTGACCGAAATTGAATCGGGTCCTGCGGCACTGTCTGTTCGGAGATTAGCAACTATTTTGGAAATTTCGAAAGGATCGGTAGGGTAAAGAAATAGCGAATGTGTTACTGATGAAGAGGGTTTGTGCGATTTGATAAGAGATTCTTCTGTTTCAAATAACTTGCTTAAAATATTATCAGCAAGTCTCTTCCCGATAGATACAAAGTGTTGATTACAATTATTAAGCTGGGATTCAATATTATTACCACCGTTTAGTAACTCTCCGGACTCGTTGCAACGATTTGAGGTATAGCAAATATTTTTAATGGTTCCCCAGAGCTTTTTTGGATTGTTTTTATTTAGTTCAAGTTGGTGACTGTAGTATTGGGCTTTGATTCTGCGGAGGAGCTTATTGCAAAAGTTCCGGTACCTAGTATAAATTTTCTTTCGCTGAACATCGCCTGGATTGGATCGACTATCATGGTGAAGTTTGTCACGGTGACGCATGCACCTTATAAGACCTGGTGTGATCCAAGGTTTCATGCATACCATTTTTCTACCAATTTTAACTTTTTGTGTGTATTTACCTAAAGTAGAAGCTATAATATCAGTAAATGCTGCAGCAGCAGAGTTACAGCAATGTTGTGTTGTCACAATTGACCACTCAATACCGCTAATCTCCGATATCACAGCGTCAACGTCGGTTTTTAATCGGAATCTAGTGTTATTAGGACATTGCGGTTGGAGGGAGATGCCAGCACAAACAATGCTGTGATCAGTAATCGATGACTTGCAAACTACACCCGTGGCGTTAGTTCCAGGTTTAATGAAAATATGGTCTAGGCAAGACTGATCTCTAGTAGGATTACTAATCGCAGGAAGTAAACCGTGTGCAGCCATTAAGCATAAATAATCCGAGACTTGGTTATTAGAGGAGTTGCATATGTCAATGTTCATATCACCCGCGACAGTAAGAAAGGGTTTATTATGCAAGTCACTAAGAGTAATGTCTAATGAACTAATGAATGGATCAATGTTAACAGTCGAAGGAGAACGGTAAATGCCCAAAATAGCAATATTGTCGTCTATTTGAACCAACAAAGAGTCAGCGTCTATAATATTTGGTTCAGAAACCAGAGTTCTATAGTTATTTTTTATATAAATTATTACGCCACCATTTTTATTTTTTTGTTTATTTGTTCGAAATGAGTTATACTCAGAGAGAGAGTTTATTATAGTGCCATCAGACAGCCAGCATTCAGTAAGTATAACAGCATCGAATACCATATCAAACCGCTTTAACGCAACTGCGAAGTCATCAAAATTTTTCTGGTAGCTTCTTATGTTTAATGAGATAATTTTAAAGTTGTATTTAGTGTAATTATTAAAAAATATTCGGCAAGACTCTGCAGACTCATGACTATGACAATTAATCGAGATTGTTTCATCAATGTCTTCCGTAACATCAACTAAACCCATACTTATAAAATATATATTGTGATGTGTTTAGGGTCAAAACCCAGTGTGTCATAGTAGAATGAATATTTTTTTCAGAATTATATATTGCCGTAATTTTACTTATTAAGTGGTTCTCTATAGATAATACACATTTCAACGAAGTGCATTTATATGAGAGCGGGTGATTTGGTGTGTGAGGTTTTGTGCGTGTGATAGTATGTGTGAGTGTTATGTGTGGGAGTGCGATGGATGACAGCAAAAGGTAAAAATATACATAGTTTACTAATATGTTAAATTTAACATTAGTTGCAGGTGGGACGGAGAAAAACTCTTCACCACTCCGAAGAAGATTACTGATCTGAGTGGCGGCCCAGATGTCGTTCGAGATCTTCAGAGGATTTAATTGTAATAGCTGGACTTCCTTCCTGCTTGCGCACATGAATTGTGCCATTCTTAATCCAGCAGTACTTGAAGCCAACTTCTTTGGTACGCTGTCGGGTTGAGCGAAATAACAGGCGATTTTCTTGAGTAAGGCGTTCATTGAAGTATAACTTTCTGTTGCCCCCCTCCACCCCAATGTCCATGCTGGAGAGCTGACGTCGGCCTCTTGCAGCTTTCATAAACTCTTCTCTTTTTTGACGTCGCACGAAGCGGACAACTAAAGGCCGAGGAAGCTTAGTAGAGGCAGAAGTATCTTCTCCACCCTCCGGGCGGCGAGGCCCTACACGCATCACGTAGTCCAGGTCACAATCGTCGACAGGTACACCTATTTTTTTGGCCGTAACACGAATAAGGTGCGTTGCGCTTTCGCCGGTTGTCTCTGGGATGCCTGCTATTTCGAGCTCATTTTTAAGGCAAGATTGAGCTCTGGTATTCAGCTCTTCGCGAAGTTGAGCTACTGTGCCTTTCAAGACGACAACCTCGGCCTCGCGTTCAATATCCCGAGCCTCTAATGCAAGAACTTTGGTTCCGTATTCGTCAAGGCGGGATGTGATTTTTTCTGTAAAGGACTTCATATAGGACTTCATGTCCCCTACATCCACCCGTAGAAGTTTAATCTCTGAAATAATTGCAGCGACAGACTCAGTGTCCGCTGGGGCAATAGGTGAGTGAGGCGGGGTATTTATTTTACGACCGCCCTCTCGCGCAATCGCATTCAAGCGCTCGTCACCGAGCGAGCTAGACGCTGCCTCCGCCGCCTGTCTCAGAGGTGTATTCGAGTTATCGACCTTAGGTGCATTGCTCACACACAATGGACAAGCCCAAGCAGCCTTTATCTCTTCTGCTATTTTACGAAGATCAGTTAAATTAACACAAACGGCGTGAAAGTAGCTGTCGCATTTCGAACATTGGATATGCTGCGCTGAGCGAATTGTTTTGTTACAAGCAGAACAGTTATTTACCATCTTGTTTATTATTTATCGATACAATTGCACTACGGAGATCGTGGCTATCCAACAGCTCTGTATTACTCACACAGCAAGCGTAGGCGCAGCACACAAACCAGTCCTGTCAGCGGCTGCGGCATCCAAACATTGAAGTGCGAGCGCGATGAATTATTTCTGCCACGCAGCCCGTCTCTTTTACCCGAAGTGAGGTGGTAGCCTACCTCAGCGCGCAGGTTGCACTTTTGTAAGGCGCTATCACACAGAGGACTGTACACCAGAATGACGCTAAATACTGCGTAGTTACAAGTGAGTATGCCGTGATGTATTGGTCGGAGTATCAAAAACACGCGAAACGCGTCCACTCTTTACACAGGTCAGAATCGCACTTACCGCACTTATCGCACAACTTGAGTGTCGTACGAGTAACGACGCAACTCGTACGACACTCAAGTCATGACATTTTATCTTGAAATTGATAAGCCGGATTAAATTCGATAATCTTTTCTAATGTCACATTTGAAAACACTTTATCATGAGTCATTGATCCGAGATTGAGTCGTCAGGTTCACTGATAATACCGGGGCGAGATGGTTAATGCAGTGCGTCTCCATCTCGCCCCATCCCGGCGGCGCGGTCGGATCACGGGGGGTTTTAGTGGGTTCGAGTCCCACATACCCCCTGCCGCCACGGGGGTGGAGCGAGGGCATTTACCCCTCAAAAAAAAGGGCCACTGATAATAAAATTATGATGATTTTCTAAGAAGAAAACTTACGTGCAATTAAAGAGAATATATATTCGTTTTATTTTCCTAACTAATATCATTGACTACTATTTATTCCGTGGCTACTACGTATTAGCTACATCATTATTATTGTAAGTATCACAATATTATTTGTTTTTGTTGTGGGTTTGTCTCTATTGCGTCAATCGGAAATTATCGCGGTCAAAACAGCTATAATATTTTCTTGTTTCCTTCATAAAATATGTTTTCTTCTCTAATATATATGATAATATAATGTAATAATTTATTACTTTATTTTATTTACGTATTATTAGTGATATTGCATGATATAGTATTTTGAAAAGCTGTGTTTGCAACTTCGTCAGTGTTAATGGCAATGACTATACAGGGTGTTCGGTAGAGGGTTAGCCAAACGTGGTGGGCGTGTAGGTGAATCTACTTGGAAAATACACGTTCGCGTAAAAGCCGCTAGGTGTTTTTTTCATATCGTTATATTAAAAATAATTCAGAATTGAGTAAATTGAGTAGATCCACCTACATGCACACCATGTTTGGCTAACCCTTTACCAAACACGCTGTATATGGAATTTGTCATTAGAAAATCTATAAACATTTACATTTTTATAACAATTAACAATACCAGATCTGCGCTTCGCGGTTTCACCCGCATGGTGAAAATTTTCTAATTTTCCGTTCAACGTTCTAATTTTCTTCTTTAATAAGAACCTTCCCCAGACAATAATAAACAGAAATAAATAGGGAAAATGTCTATGTTCAGGTTCATTCACGCGTAATGCGGACCAAAGGAAATAGAGATTTATTTTTATATAATTTTAGACATTACCTTTATCCAATCGCTTCAAGTCACCAATGAGCAACCTTCCGGATCCAGTTTGAACTCCAGATTTACCAGCGAAGATGCCATTTCTTGACAGCACGTTAGCATTTACAGTGTAAGCCCACGTAGATGTGAATTGGGCAGCTGCAATAAAAATACAAGTTAAAAACTCAAGTTTGTTTTCAAGAGAGAGTGTGCGCATACCCTTCATTAACTCATTCCGTCATCCCCTTTCCATCATAGAACTACAAGACTTGGTGATTCGTCACATCCTTACGTCGCTACCCCAAGTCCACACTAAGCGTTTTGCTGAGTCATTTATAGTCCGAACGGCCAAGGAATGGAATGCTCTTCCAACAACAGTGTTTCCTCCTGGGTATAACCTGGGCCTTTTTAAGTCAAGAGTGAATGGGCATCTCATGGACAAGCGTGCTCCACTTTAGACAACTTCGTCACTTACCATCAGGTGACTTGTTGTCAAATGGATGCCCATTTTACCATAAAAACCGATATGGCGTCAATGAGCGATTAGCAAGTTGAAATGGTGCTGGGCAGGCCACATCGCTCGTAGAAATGACAACAGATGGGAAAGAAAGGCTCTTGAGTGGCGACCATGAAACGAAAGACGCAGCGGAGGCTCTTATAAGGTGGACCGACTATGTAGTCAAAACCGCGGGAAACCGACGGATGCAGGAGGCAAGCAAATTAATAAAAATTATAAATAATAACAATAATAATAGCGCCCAACGATCACATACATAGATCCTGGACCCTAACTAGGATTCCCTGTGTCTAGGAACCCAGGAACTACGAAGACCATGGTCCCACAACTCCCAGACTCAGAACAAGTATTTGCGCTTTTATCTGTGCACAAATACTTGTCCTGCTGCGAGAATCGATCCGCCACCTCCGGGCTATGAGCCGACCTGTTCAACCGCCACAGAGGCTGCCGTAAATAAATAAAAATGACATTGAATTCATTTTTGATCAAATCCTTTTTTCATCTAATTCTACAGTAGTTATTTTTTATTTTGTTCATACAAAATACTGTTATGTATATTATGTATTTTTTTTAAATCTTACCACTCAAAAAGGGTATCTCTGAAGCCCACTTCCCAGTCACAACAAAGTCCTTCAATCCATTCAGTTTAGCACCCTTCAGTACCAGGTCTTCTTCCATCATCACGCCGAAGGTGACATTGAAATCTGTTGTGAAGGTCGCCAGGCCAGGAGTTGGGGTGGTGCAGTTGGCGGTGTGGGTAGCTGGCTTTCTGTATCTGGAAGATTACGAAGAAGTTCTTTAATTATTTAAAAGCTAGCAGTACCTATTACTCGCTAAGGTACCCCTGAACAGCTTCTTAATTTGTACCAAACTCAAGTTCCATCATTTATGGAGTACTGCTGCCACCTATAGGATGGGTCTGCTAAATGCCAGCAAGAAGCCTTGGACTCTATCAAAAAACGTGTCTATAAATATTTATAGCCAACGATTTTTTTGTGACTCTGCTATGCAGAGCCTCGATAATAGACACCAACATTGTGTCTATTATCGAGGCTCTCCAGTTTGTCGGTCTTTTATCCAGTGCATTTTGGAGAGTGCGCACTGGAGTTGCATAACTTGATTCCGCCATCACTTTTTCAGAATCGGACAAGCGTATGTAAGAAAAAAAGCTATGGTAACATGTTTAATATCCCACATGGGCGAATAAAGCGATATGTTTCCACGATTATCATGCGAACTTTGACTGACCCGGTATCTCCGTTGGTAATAACCCTGCTTTCTGAGCTAGATTGTGGATTAGTAGGAGTTCTGTGTCTGGGTGTTATTGTGTATGTATTTTCAAACAAAAGTATCTAACTATTGTATCAGTTATCTGGTTCCCATAGTACAAGCTTTGCTTAGTTTGGGGCTAGATGGCGCTGTGTGAAATGTCCACACATATTTATTTACTTATCAAAAACTACACTCTTGGAGTGAACCAGGTATCTTCTAGGCATGCGTGTTACCTCCTAGATCGCATCGTCACTTACCATCAGGTGAATTAATGGTCAAGCACAAGCCTATCAAACAATAAAAAAGGGGGAAGTAGGAAATTAGGGATTAGGGATAGGAGTGACGAATGGGTGACATGACAGTACGTTGCATTTTGTATAACTATCAATGTTTTGAATTAAAAAAAAATATATAGTTCACGCTCCAATGTATAAGTATAAACCTATACATATACTAACTACATTATCTTTCATCACAAACCACTTACCTAATATTTATCGTTAGAGAAAAAAATATTTCGTAAAGAAAGCGGTCATGGTTATCTTCTATTATCAGTACGTAATTTTTTATTTTATTTTACTGAATGATTTGACGAGCTAGCCGTTCACCTGATGTTAAGCGCCACGGCTGCCCATAACAGAATAATGTCAATCGGAACCCCAAAATAGAGTTTCGAGCAACACTGCACTGCGCACATCATCCTGAGACATCAGCACAGTCTGGTAATAAGATTACTTGACTGTGAGATCAGATCATAAAGTCTCAATTGCCCAGTAATTTCACTAGCTACAGTGCCCTTCAAACCGGAACACAGTAGTGCTTGCGCACAATTAGCAATAATCGTAAAATAAGGTACCAGATATAAGAGTTGATAAAAAGTATTGTTTATCCTTTTGACAGCCTCTGTAGTGTGGTGGTTGAGCAGGTCGGCTTATAACCCGGAGGCGGCGGGTTCGATACTCAAATACTTGTCGGGAACCCGCAGCAAGACAAGTCTTTGTGCATAGAAAAAAAGCGCAAATACTTGTTCTGAGTCTGTGTTGTGGGACCATGGTCCTCGTAGTTCCTGGGTCCCTAGACACAGGGAATCCTAGTTAAGGTCCAGGATATGTGTGATCGTTGGGCGTTATTATTATTATTAGTATTTCTCTTTTATACCTAGATGTGTACTAAAAAAATCTCATTGAAAATTCAACCTTAAGGAGTTTTATTGGGGTAAGAAACGCGCGTGAAATCGCTCTGACAGATCTTTGCCTAATGTTGTATTAAAACAATGCTTTGCTATATGAACTTTGAACAGCTGAATTACAAATCGTCATATACTATTATCTAATACTGACTTAGAGTGCGTGATATTCATAAAACTATATATATCCAAGCCTAAGTAGAATCATCAGTAACGATTGGATATATAGGATTTTGTGCACCAAATGCATTATCGAAACATCTTGAACAGAACATCTAAGTCGTAGAATGTCTAAAAAGCAAAATGACAATACAGCCTCCGTGGTGTGGTAGTTGAGCAGGTCGGCTCATAACCCGGAGGCTGCGGGTTCGATTCCCACGGCAGGACAAGTATTTGTGCACAGAAAAAAAACCGCAAATACTTGTCCTGAGTCTGGGTGTTGTGGGACCATGGTCCTCGTAGTTCCTGGGTCCCTAGACACAGGGAATCCTAGTTAGAGTCCAGGATCTATGTATGTGATCGTTGGGCAAAAAAAAAACCTACCTAATAACGAGAAAAATACCTAGAATTCAGAACGTCTGTACGTGTAATACGACTATATGACTAGTGTTCTAGGATGTGATTTATGATGATCAAAGGTACGAAATTTTCTTTTCCAAATACTATCTGAACCCTTTTTTCCCCTTTTTTTTCTTTCGGTTTCTCGCGAGCTACGGGTCCTGTGATGACCACTAGATTCTCAAAAGGTGGTTGGACTGGAACTGGAAGAAGTTTAAGACCCCACATTGGCTCGATGACGAGATAATCTGTGGCAGGACCCGAAAAGTCGTTAGTACTCGTAAGTAAATATATATGATACCAGCTTCCGCCCGCGGCTTCGCCCGCGTGGCCTATAGAAAACGTAGAAGATTTTTTTATAGACTATTCAACCTCCCATTTCACCCTCTTAAGGGTGGAATTTCGAAAAACCCTTTCTTAGTGGATACCTACACTTTACAAAGAACACACCCTGCTTTCAAGTCTCTAGGACCAGCGGTTTAGACTGTGCGTTGATATATAAGTCAGTCAGGACTTTGAATTTTATATGTATAGATGTATTGCAATGTCACAAAAAAGTATCATGGAAAATCTAATCTTAAATCTAGTTGAAATGATGAGTTCAAATTTTTCATTAAAATTTTTACATTAAAAATGTATTTATCGTTAGTATAAGTAGGTAAGTAGGTAGTAGGTAGTACTATTCTGCGGTTGGATGCAAATGGCTAAAGTTAAACAATTTGTTTTGATGCTCAGTGAAGAATGTTTAGAAGTCATCGTGATGATTTGATGAAAATGATGAAGATGATGATGATGATGAAGAAGATGATGATTATTATGAAGAAATCTAAGTTAGCTTATTACTTACACAGAAACTATAGATCCATGTCTATCAAAGACGATGTTGCTTCTAACGATTTCATGCTTTTTTTGACATACAGCCTTCTCATTCAAATTGGCGACTAAATATAGACCAGCGTTCCTAGCCGCTTTGGAAAGGTCCTTAACTATCTGTAAGAAAAAGTACTAAAGTTGTACAACGCCACCTATTAGGCAAAAATGCAAACGAGTTCAGAACTATGCACAGCAATTGTTTTATCTCTAATCTGTGGAACTACGATGTGACAACTGGAATACAGTTTATGTCAGACGAGCTTCTGCCCGCAGCTTCGCCCGCGGCGTGGCCTATGGGAAAATAATTCAACCACCCATTTCACCCTCTTAAGTGTGGAATTTCGAAAAATCCTTTCTTAGCGGATGCCTACGTCATAACATCTACCTGCATACATAATTTCAGCCCGATCCGTCCACTGGTTTGGGCTGGGCGTTGATAGATCACTATGTCAGTCAGTCAATCAGTCAGTCACCTTTGAGTTATATATATTTAGATTTGAATATACTATGCTTGCAACTAAAAAATGTGGTGAAAAAAAACAATCTGAAATTTTATTTTAAAATTAATAAATAGGTAATAATTATATTAAATTATTTACTTACTTCGTCATACTTATCTTCAGAGTTCGTCGTACCTGACGACAGCACTAAAATGTCCACATTCTGAAATGAAAATAAACTAAAATGAATGGTGGTTTAACTGCATACAAATAAACTAATATCAAGAGATAAGACACATAGTAAATTATGTAAATATAGCCATTTCTATTGATAAGAAGTCACGATGATGGTTATGCTGTTATTGTTTTAAGTTTTAAGTTAAAAGTTACGTCGCACAAAACTTCTATTAATAGGTGGTAGGACTTTTCTGCAAAGTTCGTCTAGGTAGGTACCACCGCTTTGCTAGTTATTCTGCCGCCAAGCAGTAGTGTGCAAGCACTACGGTGTTCCGGTTTGAAGGGCACTGTTGCTAGTGAAATTACGGGGCAAATGAGACTTTATGATCTGATCTCACAGTAGAGTAATCTTATTACCAGATTGTGCTGATGGCTCAGGATGATGTGCGCAGTGCAGTGTCACGCGAAACTATATTTTGGAGTTCCGAGACACTGTTCTGTTATGGGCAGCCGTGTCGTTCAACATCAGGTGAACGACTAGCTCGTCACATCATTCACTCAATTAAAAAAAGTTATCATTCAAACTATTGCATAGATTAGAATATGGTTTTTATGTTTTGGCTCCACACTTTTGTGTATTTAGCCAGTGTCAAGTAATTCATAATTTATCAAGTTAATGATATTTCACGCAAGTATGTGTCAAGTCACAGTCGAAGTCATCAAGTCAAGTCATAGTAAAGTGAAAGTCATACTCCTAGTAAAGTGGTGGCAATTTTATTTGAAGCTTCTATGGAGTTTTGGAAACAACACGAAAAGAAACGTTTCACCATCATTATACCACTTTCCCACACTCACGTCTGTAATCCAGCACTTAACGAATAGAATACCACCAATTTTATGCACTAACACTGACAATATCACAAGTTTTGGAAAATAATACAATGCGGTGACGCAATCTTTTTCGTTTTCCCGCTAAAACCTCTTAACTTTGTTGACAATGGAGATCTACGTAAACCAACTTCAACTTCTGTTCTCCCGCATTCACCAGCTTACTCCCCAAGTCAAGAATGCGTAAAGAGGTTTTAAGAGGGTAATTATATATTAGTTCTTTGGTTTGTATTGTCTACAATACACAATACAACTATTATTGTTTATTTATATAATATTTTCTTTTGGAAAACCGTATCCACGCAGGAAAATCATGGGACAAAATAAAATAGGAAATCAATATATAAAAAAATATCTCCGCTTGTTTTCTTTTTGTATCATCGAAAACTTTTCTGAAAACGGTTTTCTAAAAGTAAATAAAGCTGAATAGCAAAATTACTTATCACAATAATTGTGTAAACAAGCTATAAATACCTACATCATTAGATTTATAGAAGTGTTTCCTTACCTTATTCCCAGCATCGTAAACAAGCGGGATAATGCCAGAGATATCATTGTCTGAAGCGTCTATGACTCCAGCTTTGTAACCGTTCTGGAACAAAACATGCAATTTAATTCACAAAGAAGACTTTATTGAAAGATGCATAACATGTAGACAGAGACAAAACTGATGATGAATAACCGAAGCTTTGCATCATTCTCGAAAGAAATCAATTTTTTGTGTTTTGTATGTGTTGAAATTATATAGTCTGTGTATAGTATGCTTTGCATAGACAATTTCTGATCCGAGAATGTTTTCCTGTCTATCTTGCTCTCTGATTTGCGTACCCCCGTACCGTGTTAACCGCTATGTGATATTTTCCTTATTTTCTAAAAATCTCTTTCCATCTGTTTTTGGATTCATAAAAATGTGATGTCTTTATGTTTATTGAATAAACGTATAAAGGCATTGGTCGTAAGAGTTGCATTCATCAGTATGTAATTAGCCGAGCGTCGTTTGTAAATTTTTCGATGAACTATTGGCATATTGACAGCCTCTGTGGTGTGGTGGTTGAGCAGGTTGGCTCATAACCCAGAGATGGCGGGTTCGATTCCCGCGACTGGACAAGTATTTGTAAAGAAAAAAAGCGGAAATCCTTGTCTGGGTGTTGTGGGACATAGAACTCGCAGTTCCTGGGTCCTTGGATACAGGTAATCCTAGTTAGGGTCCGGGATCTATGTATGTGGGCTTTATTATTATTATTATATATGTTATGAAATTTTTTTTTTTTTTTTATTTATGCCATTGGGCCTACTTATATTGTGACAACAAAGGGTCTATCAGTGTATTTACGTTATACAAAGAAAAGGCAGAAAACAATAGAAAGAAAACTTTGTCTAACAAACCACTGCCAGTGCAACGTGCTCAATATTAATAATAATAACGCTCAACGATCACATACATAGATCCTGGACCCTAGGATTCCCTGTGTCTAGGGACACAGGAACTACGAGGACCATGGTCCCACACCACCCAGACTCAGAACAAGAATTTGCGCTTTTTTTCTGTGCACAAATCCTTGTCCTGCCGCGGGAATCGAACCCGCATCCGAGTTATGAGCCGACCTGCTCAACCACCACACCGCAAAGGCTGTCAATTTATTTAATAATTTAGATTTTAAAAACAATTTTAACTAAATAATTTAAGTACATTTTCTATTTAAATGGAAACATTTAGTAAGATAATAATCTATGACTACCTAATCTACCTATCTATTAGATAATAATAATAATAATATAGGTACGTTTCTTTATGATTATTGTGCCAATATTACGTTAATCAAGAAAAATCTTTCCAAATGTAGCTACTGACGTTGTTACGTTGCTATCAAACGTTAATGAACCTTTTTAACAATAATTAACATGAAACCTTCAAAGCTGCTAATGTGATCTTTATGGAAGGAGGCAAGGATCAAAGATGCCGTACGTGACGTGATATCACGTACGCCTGATTCTAAATACTAGAATGATATAATACTTAATACTACCTACTACAAAAAAAAAACATTTGGAATATATACTGGCCGCGATGACCTATAGACAGTCCAAACGCTCCAGCCCACTACCAGTAGGTAGCGTACCCAACATGCTGGCGAAAATTGCTGAACAATATTGCTGCAAAATAAGTGCCAGCATTTTGGTCAAAACTGGTTCTTAGTTCTGAAAAACGAAAGGATCTGCTCTTCGAGAAACAAAGACAGGTGTATGTTAGAAGGAGAAAAACAACACGTGCTAGTGAGTTCGGTCATTGTCCTCTTTCCATTGCAGTATTTTGATTTATTTTAATGAATTTTGACAGCCTTTATGGTGTGGTGGTTGAGCAGGTCGGCCCATAGCCTGAAGGCGGCGGGTTCGATTCCAGCGAACTCATATGTGCACACTTAGGTCCGTATTACAGAACGATGCTCAGTCATCGATCAGTGCTCAAGCAGAGATTTCATTCACTAATTGATCACTTTATGAATTAAATCTTTGTTTGAGCACCGATCTATGACTGAGCATCGTTCTGTAATACGGACCTTAGAGGAATTACGCTATTTCTATGTGTGCATAGAAAAAAAAAGCGCAAATACTTGTTCCGAGTCTGGGTGTTGTGAGACCATGGTTCTCGTAGATCCTGGGTCCCTAGACACGGGGAATCCTTGTTAGAGTTCTATGTATGTGATCTTTAGGCGTTATTAATGTTATTATTATTTTAATGAATAAAGTATCTAAGTATTGTATCAGTTATCTGGTTCCCATAGTACAAGCTTTGTTTATTTTGGGGCCAGATCCAGATGGCGCTGTGTGAAATGTCCACACATATTTATCTTTTTTTTTATTAGAAGCCTCAAAATTAGTTTTGTCTTAAACCAAATTGTTTAGTAATTTAATAACGTTAATCAATCTTTTTAACAACAGCAAGCAGCCCGTCCCGGCTCGCACGGGTGGACATATATTTTTTAAACATTTTGGAATAAACGTACTGTAAATGCAGAACATACCTAAATAATAATCATAGTGACATAACTACAATAGTTAGACACATGCTATCGCGACATTTTTTGTAGATATTGATATGTTCTTTATTATTGTGGAACATTTCTTTGTTCTATCATCAACAGTTTTCGCAGCGCATGCGATGAAAGATATTTCATAAGCTTTTTTTTACACCTTGGGTAACATTATTGTAGTTTTAGTAGGGATCCTTATTTTTTTCTTGCAATTAAAATAGACTATATTAATCAGTGATAATGTAGCATTAAAATGGTGAAAGAATTTTTAAAATCGGTCCAGTACTTTTTGAGCCAATTCGTTACAAACATACAAACAAATCTTGGTTAGTAAAAGTTTGGTTAACAAAGGACCTTCAAAGCTGCTAATGTGATCTCATGGAAGGAAGGAGGCTGGAGGCAAGGATCAAGAATTGGCGTACGTGACAGGCTGTAACAAGTCTCACGTATGCTTATTGTTAGTTCTGAAGATAATTTAGGGCGAAGGGATCCCCTGCACTTCGAGAAACAAAGACAGATATATGTTAGAAAGGGACAAAACAATAACACGCGCGTCTAGCGTGCTCGGGCACTGTCCTCTTTCTTTCTATTGCAGTGTTTTGATTTATTTTTAGACTTTTATTTTTATTACGAATGCACGTACTCATGTGGGACAGCTGTTGAAAGAAACGTTGCACTGAGAATTTTTCTTTTACAAGTACATAATAAAGTTATTTATTTTACATAGATAGATAGATAGAAAATGCTTTATTGCACAAATAACAAATGTAGGTACAAAGGCGAACTTAATGCTAGAGAGCATTATCTTCCAGTTAACCTGGGTGTAACATGGAAATTTTTGCAGGGCAGTGCAACGCAACTTAAATATAGATTGTCTAGATAACATATAGAAACACTAACATAAATTTAATTTTCTTGTACCCCTATTCACATACATAGCTACTTAATTACTACTAATTTAACACGTATAAACTAGGAGTTTTATATATTATATGTATATATATATATATATATATATATATATATATATATATATATATATATATATATATATATATGTATACACTACATATTATATATAACATAAATATTAATAATATACATAATTTATATATTAATATATACAATATGCATACTTATATTTTAATCGAACCAATATAATCGCTCATTTACTGTTACTGTTGTTTACATACGGTTAAAAGCAACAGTACTCCTACAATAAGAAATGTTTTATTTAAATAACTGACACATTTTTGTTTATACATATATAAGTATGATTACTCAGTATTATTTGATCAATTATTAGCTGAGTACTTATTTATTTTGTAAAATGGTACCTAATGATGTACCTAGTCGATATAGATTTATTATTTTATTTTAGGTTTTTTTTTCAATTACTATAGAAAGTTATGTTGTTAAGTTAGTAACAGAGTATTCTTTATGTCACAAAATAAATATGTTTAGTTACATATAATTGTGGATATTATTCAAACAGCACTCAAAATTAAATAATTTTAGACGTAAGTACATTTAAAATAACGAAAAATAACCTACTAAAAAAACTACCAAAAAAAACTTACCACATATACGACATTAACGGTGAACCAACACAACACAAAAATATACGCCTGCATTGTTTTAAATCACACTGGACCTAAAATTATTATTTATTATTTAAACGACTGGTTCAACCAGCGGCCGACACAAGAATGCGACAGCCACAGACTACAAGAAATAAAAGAATGTCCCGCGTTGTTTTGATCCTGCGGAAACGTAATCGCGTGTGCATCGGATACTCATACTTATTCTGTGGGTGGCTTGCTGGTTGAGTCATAGTAACTGCTAATTAGGCTGTGGCTATGCTGATGAAGTGTTAGCATTTTTTTTCACGGCACTTTTATTTTCAACTAAATACTACAATGATATAATAACTAATACTAAACACTACCCACTACTACTACAAAAAAAATTGGACTATATACTGGCCGCGATGACCTATAGACAGTCCACATGCTCCAGCCCACTACCAGAAGGTAGCGTACCCAACATGCTAGCAGCATTGCCCCGTTGTATTGCAATGCTTATTCGTTGTGTCAAATAAGTGCCAGCAGGTTGGTCACGCGTAGCATCGATCAGGCGCTCTGATAAACTTTGGACAACGCGATGAGTTCCCGGCCCCCAAGGACCCAGAGTCTCAACAACAAACGGCTCAAATATGTAACTGCTACCGAGATTACTATATTTGCGATTAGTTTTAGCTTAAATTCAGCCAGCAACTTCAGCCGCTGTCCCTTATTATGTCTAATAACTACATAATGTTATATCGAAAAAAAAAACGATATTACAAAGGAAGAACGGAGGTCGTGGGGTGACCAGGAGCTGGAAGACGCAGTGTAGGCCCCTACTAGGTGGACTAACGGCGGTCAAAGCCGCGGGGAGCCAATATATAAATAAATATCTGTGGACATTTCACACAGCACCATCTAGCCCTAAACTAAGCAAAGCTTATGGGAACCAGATAACTGATACAATACTAAGGTCCGTATTACAGAAAGATGCTCAGTCATCGATCGGTGCTCAAGCAGAAATTTCTTTCATAAAGTGATCAATTACTGAATGAAATCTCTGCTTGAGCAGCGATCTATGACTGAGCAACGTTCTGTAATACGCACCTTAGATACTTTTTGTTTGTAAATACATACATAGAGTATAATATAACACCCAGACACAGAACAAACATTGATGTTCATCACACAAATGTTTGTCCTTGGTGGGAATCGAACCCACAACCTGCAGAAGGCAGGGATACTACCAACTGAGCTAACGGGCCAGTCGATTGATGTAGGGACATCCGTGCGGGTTTCCCCGGATTTTTCTAGTTTATCCGGGGAGCGTCCGGCGAGGCTTCATTTGTAGTCCGTGCTTAATAATGTAAAGTCTTGGGCCGCCCCGCAAGTTTCGATCCCATATAAATGGTTGGACATAGGGTATTGCAAAAAAAAAAAGTTATAAAATCAAAAAAATAAATATGCTATTCGATGTTTTTATCAAAAAGCAACAAATATGTCCATCTGGACGATCACGTAACTCTATTACAACCAAGCCGCGCCCCGCGGTTTCATCCGCGTGGTGATGAAAAACGGTGATAAAAAATAGATAACAACCTATTTTCAGACCTATATATATATTACTAGTTGACCCGCCCCGGCTTCGCACGGGTGAATTAGCAAAACGCAATAAAAATATCCTATGTCCGTCTCCTGGTTCTAAGCTCCCCACAAAAATTTTCAGCCAAATCGGTTCAGCCATTCTTAAGTTATAATTAATGTACTAACACAACTTTCTTTTAGATATACAGATTATTATTATAATCTTTACCGTCATAGTTATATCAGCTAACGACAGAGATACCATAGAATGCAGACAGCTCAGTAACATACAGTTAGGTTACCTATCTACACCTAATTTTTATTTTATCTAAACTTTCCGACCTACGTAATCGATAAGTGCCAGACAGGCAGTCACGATAATTCCTTCGATGAATGATTATCACGTGCTTTCTTCGTGAATTGAAATCAAATGATTTGACATTGAATCTTACGTGCCAATAATATCTTAGTTTTTAGATTTGTTTCATTATAACTATTTTGATTTGAAACTTCTTTAAGCACGCTTGACTTGGGGAGTAAGCTGGTGAATGCGAGGCGAATAGATTTAAAGTTGGTCTACGTAGATCTCCATCGTTGTACTAGGCCACTGGTGGAGAAACGTGGGACTCTCCGCCAGCTTACACGGCCTGTGTCTGTCTGCGAAGTCTGGTGGGTGGCCTTGGTGAGCAAGGTCACCCATCCAGGCGTGACAAGGCTTGAAAGGGCCTGCCACCGGGGGCGAGATGACTGGAGTGCAAACGCGACCCCTTCTCACACGGCTCACGGGGGGGTTTTAGTCGGTTCGAGTCCCACATACCCCCGTGGTGGCGTGCGAGGACATTTCCACCCCTCAAAAAATCTCCATTTGCAATATATCGAAGTTAAAAAAGTGTATTATCATGTTGGTATGTCTGGTAAACTCCGGTCATTAGATGGAAGTAAAGAAGTTTTACTTCAGTCCTGCGGTTTAAAGCACACTCTATTACGTTGTCAGATGACCTTATAGTTTTCACAACAAACCTGCCAATTGCCGCGAAGTGACCTAACAAGGGGCAAAAGTTACGTTCCACTAGAAGACCTTTGAGTTAGTTAAGTGCCATTTTCCATGACAACAGTACCTACTTTACTTATACCTGTTTCAAGATTCAACTTTGGAGTAGGTATAAATATGAAAAGTTTTAATTACGAACGGGATTTCAACCCACATCCATCCATCTATAAAGCCAGGGACATGCTACCGCGACTAGTGATCTCATAAAACTTTTATAAAGATGAAACGGGTCTACTCACGCACAAAAATCATCAAAACATAATTTTGAGTAACCTCGCGCTTCGACTAGGGTTTGGATCCCGGGACGTCTCGTGTCTCGAACTCGGTCGAGACTCGAGACGAAACAAGATTGTGTACTTCATCAATTTTATTTTCAAACCAGTTGACCCGCCCCGGCTTCGCACGGGTGAATTAGTAAAACGCGGTCGAACGGGCGAAAACAGCATACTATGCCCGTGTCCTGGTTTTAAGCTACCTCACCAATTTTCAGCCAAATCGATTCAGTCGTTCTTGAATTATAAATAGTGTAACTAGCACGACTTTCTAGCGTCATAGCTTCAATATGTCTAATTTTGATAAATCAACGGACTAGTCAACTCAGTCAGTCAACAATGAAGTCGGACTGAAAAAACTTTGCATAGCCATTTGCTTAACCATTTGCCATTTGATAACAAAATTGAATAAAATGTTTCTCCACACAAACTTTAACACCACATCTCATCCCGTTTTAAGGGTTGATTTTTCAAAAACGGTGAAACGCTACATGTTTTTTTTCTTTTTCTTGATATATTTGCAAATTTTCATAACAATAGCTTTACAAAAAAAATCTCTCCATACAAACTTTACCAACCCTTCTCACCACATTAAGGGATGATATTTCAATTATCTGCGTCTATTCAAAGCTCACGCTCTTTATTAAGTGAACAGTTAATGCCATCTGTTGTCGAATGGCATAAAGTTTTATAGCGCCCTCTGTCATCGAGCGGCAGTATCATATCGACAAACAGTAAATTGGTAGTCTAACGGCTTCTAGTCTAGTTGGTTCACGTAGATCTCCATTCTCCATTTTCAACATTACAAAGTTAAACATTCGTATTATTATATTGGTATTATCCGGTAAAATGATAATTTATAATTGTCAAGATGGCGACATTAACATTAAACAAAGCAAAAACAAAGCTAAACCGGCCTAAACTAAAGAAGTTTTACTTAAGTCGTGTGGCCTAAAGCAGTTTTTTTATTTGCGAAATGGTATGATATGCTTGACCTAGCCCATGTTATTGATATATCAGCTCAATTCAAATAGTTCAATAATTGATGGTTGAAAGCCAATAGGTTTGCGACGTAAGCATCGATAAAAAGAAATATAAACGGTAATCAATTTCAGCACGGTGTCAGTGCATGAGTTTCACGTGATTGTGATAATATGAATATGTCAGTGTAGAATAATTAATGTGAACTAATAATTTAAAGGAATGTTGGTTGTTTCAGATAAAAGGCAGAGGACTTGATTCAAAAAGTAAAATTAAGTCCATTGGAATCTTAGTGGAAAAAAAATAGTATCAACTCCACTGATAAATCTCAATTGATCTTAAAAAGATAGTGTAGTGTAGTAAGCCTTCAAAATACAAGAATCAAAGGATTTGATTTTAATTTTTGTTCTTTGATTTTGATTTTTCTTTTTTCCACAGAGCCAGTCAATAAATTATTCTTTTTTCCCACTTTTTATTACGAAGTATACTGTTTTACTTTTTATGCTAATTAGCTATCAATGCATTTGACATTACCTTGTATTACAGAGTCCTCCATGATTTCTAGAGACAAAACGTTGTGAATGGACGCCGCGCCGCCTTCAACCAGGAACGACGCCATTACCTACACTTCTCTTCCGGGCAAACTAAACCATGATAATTAAATAGGTTTAAAGAAATGTATTCTCAAATAAGACAAAAAAAGTCACTTTCATAGAACATAGGTCTGTATTACAAAACGATGCTCAGTCATCGATCGATGCTCAAGCAAAGATTCCATCCACTAAGGTCCGTATTACAGGACGATTCTCAGTCATCGATCGGTACTCAAGCAGAGATTTCATTCATAAAGGGATCAATTAGTGAATGAAATCTCTGCTTGAGACTTGACTCTCTGCCGATCGATGACAACATTGTTCTGTAATATGGACTTCAATATTTCAAATAAGTACATTCGTCGTCACTTTAAATTATGTAGGTAGGTAGGTAGGTATAGTAACATAACTGCCTTAACCTGCTTAACGAATTGACTTAATTTAAAACGTTTACTTCGGAAAGTAAACGTTTTAAATTAAGTCAGTCAGTTAATAAGACGGATCCTTAAGGTATCGAGTCAATTGTTTCTTGACTAAGTCCATGAATTAAACTATACCAAACCATCATTCGATGATAATTAGACTTCCCCTATTTTTGTATACCTTCCTGTAATAATTATCTCCATAGAGATGCACTCGCTAACTTGCCATTCTTTGTTTTATTTCTAACTAGGTGCGCCCCGCGGTTTCACCCGCGGTTAAAAGTATTATAATTATTTGCTCATCCCACGGGAAATTTTCACTTTTCCGGGATAAATTGTAGCCTATATGTTAATCCAGTGTATAAGGTATCTTGGTACCGAATTTCATCCACATCCAATCTGCCGTTTGAGCGTGAAGAAGTAACAAACATACACACATACACACATACAAACTTTCGCCTTTATAAGATTAGTGTGAAGTGTGATTTAGACAAATGGAATCGATCGCCTAATTTGATCAAACTTTTGAGTTAGTAATTGAAGGTTAATAATAAAACAATAGTACATTGGCGAGAGTGGGTAACGAATTAAAAATATTCAGCCTTATTAATAAACGGGTATTAGTCTTGGATTAGTTACTTCAGCTTTTATCCTTTTTTTGCTACTGGAATATTTAGCTGGATCGAAAGAGACAAAAGATGGTGTAACTAGTCTAAAGCTAGTTCGTGTTTTTTAATAAAGCTGATTATGATTAGAAGACCACCCATTGTAGGTACCTATCTTATTATGTAATTCTTATTTCTATATGTTTGTTTTTGGCTTTTTGGTGTCAATAAAGCGTTTTGTATTTATTTATTTATTCAGTTTATTGTATTGTGTGTATTGTATTGTATTGTTGTATTTATTGTATAGTGTTATTGTATTTGTATTATGTACCCACATACTTATTAGGTAATAATGTAGTTTTATCTTTGTGTAGGTAGTTAATACAGTTAATTTCCACACCACAGGGTAAAGAATGATATCCCTTATCGTTGAAGTACTCGATACTATAAAGTTTATTTCATAAACAGTTCAATTTGCTTCGCCTAGTTTAAGTATTTATTATAAAAATATAATAATGGTAAAAAAAGGTTTAAACTGACTTCAATTGCTTTAATTTCGTATGAAATTACTGGGCAAATGAGACTTTATGATCTGATTTCACAGTCGAGTAATCTTATTACAAGACTGTGCTGTCTCAGGATGATGTGCGCAGTGCAGTGTCACGCGAAACTTTATATTTTGGAGTTCCGACTGACACTGTTCTGTTATGGGCAGCCGTGTCGCTTAACATCAGGTGAACGACAAGCCCGTCACATCATTCACTAGCATAAAAAAATAATCGAAAAACACTTGGATGTTAGAATTAGAAATAATAGAAATAGAAAGACCTTTATTCCAAATTTGCCTAAAACTAAAATACAAAAACAGGTTACATTAATAAACATAATATGTAGATACATAACGAATAAAAAAAACAAGTATAGAACTGCCGTCGGCTCAGCATATTTCTGGTCATCGGAGACATCCAGCGCTGACTTTCAGCCTAGACCCAGAAGAGATGGAACTAATGCACAATACGAAAAGATGTTTTTAATGTTTTAAAACAGATAAACAAGAATTCTTACATATAAATTACATATAATACATATTTCTACTATATATAGGTATATTACTTATAAGTGTATAGTGGTAGGACATTTCTGCAAAGTTCGTCTAGGTAGGTACCACCGCTTTGACAGTTATTCTGCCGCCAAGCAGTAGCGTGCAAGCACTACTGTGTTACGGTTTGAAGGGCACTGTATGTAGAAATTACTGGGCAAATGAGACTTTATGCTCTGATCTCTGATGTCTCAGAATGATGTGCGCAGTGCAGTGTCACGCGAAACTTTATATTTTAGAGTTCCGAGTGACACTGTTCTGTTATGGGCAGCCGTGTCGCTTAACATCAGGTGAACGACTAGCTCGTCACATCATTAAATAACATAAAATATATAGGTATACCTATAAATATACATAATATAATATAAATAAACCATACATATGATAAATCACAATCCATATTTTTTCCAGTTGTTTTCGTTGGACTGATCGACTTAAAAACGAAGTCACGGCAGAAGCCGAGTCATGTTGCTGATAAGAAAGAGTCGTGTTGTGAAATAAACAATAGTTAACCCATTTAGTTGTTTTACTTCAGAGCTCTTTACACAAACAACAAACATTAAAGAGAACCTCCTCTTTGAAGTCGATTGAAAGCTAATAGCATAGGTTTATTAATGTTACGGGATTTAAAACACATTTTTTTAACGCCCAACGATCACATACATATATCCTGGACCCTTACTAGGATTCCCTGTATCTAGAGGCCCAGGAACCACTAGGAACACGGTACCAAAACACCCAGATACCGAACAAGTATTCGCGCTATTTTTCTGTGCACAAATACTTGTCCTATCGCGGGATTCGAACCCGCCAAGCGCCAACCTGCTCAACCACCGCACCACAGAGGCTGTCGCATACTTTATGCAGCCCTTAATTTCTATAAATATATATATGTATATTTGTAGCTATATTAAAAATGATATACCCCCAAAATGTGCCGTGAAGGCTTGTTTATGTTTATTTTTAATTTTATTTGAAAATTCGTTCTCTCGTTGTATGGCTGCTATATTAGTTGTTTATTTATTTTATTTTTGTTTATTTTTTTTCCGTCTTTACATTCTGTTTATACTCTTTTTGAAATCTCTGATTATTGTTTTTAAATTAAATTATTTATATTATTATTTTTTTACACTAAATGTTATTACTATATAATTAAGATTAATATTTTCGTCACTCGAGGTCTGGGCTGAAAATCAGCGCCCTGGACTCGTCCTCGGCACATGCTGAGGTCAGATCGTTTTGTACAGCACTGTACACAGCAACGATGTTCGCACACAGCAAGGAATAGGTTATAGTTATAAGTTAGTTTTAAATTTCACAAGATTATGTTTTGTTTTTTTTTTTTTAGTGTAATTACGAATGTTGTGTACAGTTCTTGCAAATAAAGTGTTCCTTTCTTTCTAAAAAGTCATTCAAAAATCCACCATATTTCCGTGCCTGTTGAATTCACTGCTGAATGCCGAAGCAAGGTAGGGCTGTTAGCAACAAAACCCGCATGCACCGAGGATTGGTGCTGCATTGATAAGAACGATAACCTTCACATGTCATTGCCAAATTGAATGCAACGAGATAATGGTATCTCCATCCTGACGATAGCTGTTAGCACGTGACCAGTATTTTGAATGTAGATTACTGTATTCGATATCGAATATCGTCAAATATTTTTTTTAATTATGTTTTGGCTCCACACCTCCGTGTATTTAGTCAGTGTCAAGTAATTGATAATTTATCAAGTTAATGATATTTCACGCAAATATGTGTCAAGTCACAGTCGAAGTCATCAAGTCAAGTCATAGTCTAGTCAAAGTCACACTCCTAGTAAAGTGGTGGCAACTTTACTTGAAGCTTCTATGGAGTTTTGGAAACAACACGAAAAGAAACGTTTCACCATCATTATACCATTTTCCCACACTCACGCCTGTAATCCAGCACTTAACGAATAGAATGCCACCAATTCTATGCACTAACACTGAAAATAACACAAGTTTTGGAAAATAATACAATGCGGTGACGCAATCTTATTCGCGTTCCCGCCAAAAAAACCTATTGTACCATCAAATATTTATATGCAATCCCAGTACAGCGCCCCTAGCGGTAACTATATGTAACTTATGTTCTTTTTTTGCTCCACACTTTTATGTATTTAGCCATTGTCAAGTAAAAAACTCAAGTTAAATAATATAATATAATAAAATATAATCAAGTCATACTCCTAGTACAGGGGTGGCAACTTTACTTGAAGCTTCTATGTAGTTTTGGAAACAACGCGAAAAGAAGCGTTTCACCATCATTATACACTTTCCCACACTCATGCCTGTAATCCAGCATTTAACGAATACTCTCCAAATTTTTTTTTTTTTGACTTTGAAGAGATCAGTTATGTCCAGCAGTGGGTTAATGAAGATCAATAATGATGTTGAGGATTGTCAATTTTAATTTAAAGAACTGACCTCTGTGGTGTTGTGGTTGAGCAGGTCGACTGGCAAAACGAAATACGAAAAAGATCACGTCACCGCATTGTATTATTTTCCAAATTTGTGTTATTTTCAGTGTTAGTGCATAAAATTGGTGGCATTTTATTCGTTAAAATGTTGAAATTGGAACCAGATAACTGATACAATACTTAGATACTTTTTGTTTGTACATAGAATACAATATAACACCCAGACACAGAACCAACACCGATTTTTATCGTTTTTGTCCTGGGAGGTAATCGAACCCACAATCTACAGTTCAGAAGGTAGTTACTACCAACTGAGCTATCGGGCCAGTCAAAAAAGACAAGGCAAAAAGCTGCCTTTTTTTGGCTTGTCGTCTTTTTTCTGTTGCAGATACTTTAATTAGGTCCTGGAATAAGACTATAAAATACTTTAAATCCGGAATTTGTGGACATTGATAAATAAATAAATAAAAAACTTCGATTATAGGCGTTAATTTGCAGAGCGCAACTATTTATGGGAATAAATACAAACATTTTCAATACATAACAACTATATTACACAATTCACTAATACCAGTAAGATTTTGCGGGAGTTCTATCTTCTTTAATTCCCATTTCTTCCATTATATCCATTTCAAAAGTGCGTAGTTTTGGCGCGAAAGTAACCTGAAAATTTAGAAATTCTCGTTTATATCAAAACTAGCTGGGCCCCGCGGTTTTACCCACGGATAACATGTCTATGTGTTAATCCACTATATTTTATATGCTACTAGTTGACCCACCGACTTCGCACGAGTGAATTAGTAAAAGTAGCAAAAAGTATCCTATGTCGTCTCCTGGTTCTAAGCTACCTCCCCACCAATTTTCAGCCAAATCGGCTCAGCCGTTCTTGAGTTATAAATAGTGTAACTAACACAATTTTCTTTTATATATAATGCTAATTTCATTCAAATCCATCCAGCCGTTTGAGCGGGAAAGAGTAACAAATATTCATACATGCAAACTTTCACGTTTATAATATTAGTAAGATTGGTACCGCTCCATTCATTAAATGTAGGCCATTTATAAAATTATAGTGCAACAATATATGGGACGGATTAGGTTAGATTTGAATACCGTTTTTGATCTCAATTCTTTTTTTACATTTAATTTCGAAATTACTATTAACAATAATAATAATTCATTTATTCAATAACAATTTTTACATTGTGTTTGAAATGCCTAAGACCCTAGTCACCTATAATTAAATATAAATCAACACTATTATTCTTATTCCTAAATTCCGCCAGTAAGTCCGTAATACAAACACAATATGTGCCTACTTATAAGAGAAAACATCAATCAAACTTATCGATTACCGATCGATTCGATATATCGAAATTGCTATTAGCAGTAATCCTTTGACTTTATGATAAGCGTCCAAAGAGGTGTTTTATGGTGGAGTCCGTGTTCAGCAGTGGACGCGTTCCAGCTAATAATATGATGTATTCAAAGTAAAGTCTCCAAATCTCCATATAGTAAGTCTCCATGGTTATAGGTAGCGGCACGAAAGTTTAGCGCTGAGCGAAATGTGGAAGGGATAGCTGCGCATGGGTACTGTCGCGCGCGGATACATTAATACATAGATAATGTTAAAGTTTTGCATAGCTTGTAACAGGTTGTTTTACTATACGAGATTAACCTATTTTTATTTAAATCTTGCTTTAAATAATCAATTCATTGGTTGCTCTTTTAACAAAACAATGCACGTCATACACCATTTTTCGTGCCTGTCTTTTCAAAACAGTATTTCTTTTAGGCATATTCACTACCTACTAAAAATACACTGATAAAAAAACCAACAATAACAAACGAACTTAAACTTAACAAAAAAACAATGGCAATAACAATACACCTTAGAACGCGAGTGTACAGTCAGAAGTCCGCGGAGGGTGGTATGGGGGGCGGGGGACGGAGTGCGGCAGCCAACCGGCGCTTCGCACGCGCTCCCTTCGTCCCCCGAGCCCCCTGTGGTACCTCATTTTTGACTTCAGCGCAATGACGCGCAGCGCTAGAGTTTCGTGCCGCTACTTATAGGGTACAACTTGGTGTAACTGGCCGCTATTAGTTATTGGCCACTATTTACTATTGTGGCGTGCTGGCCCACGAAAAAGTTTCTATACCAATCTCATAGATAAATTTTCCAGCTAGTTGCTAGGGGCAACGAATGTTGTTGATAGAGACTACACATTAGAGAAAATTTTATTTTCCGCATTTTGGTTTTTGTAAATATCTTTTTAATTAATATATCTTATACAAAGTCAATCGGCATATCATTAATTCAGCAAACCTATGGACCTCCTTCTATTACAACAAAAGTGTATCGAACTTCGCTTTACTGGTGACCCCGACGTGATTAACTAGGCTTTACTGGTGACCTGTTTTGAACCGAAAGTCCACGTTTGCAGTAAATGTGTGTGATTTTGATTTTGTTGCTGATTGCGATAATTCTGATACTGATTCACATAAAAATGTCGCTCTCAACCGATAAGAACGAAGATGTTTGTCGTGTGGGCGTGCGAATTCCGCCGTTTTGGCCTGAAAAGCCGGCCATTTGGTTCGCGCAGATTGAGGGCCAATTCGCGATATCGAACATTACTACGGACAATACGAAGTTTTTCTACGTTATCGGCCAACTAGACCCGCAGTATGCTTCTGAGGTGGAAGATATAATCATCAACCCGCCCGACACCAACAGGTATGAAAAATTGAAGTCGGAACTTATCAAACGACTGTCCGCGTCACGAGAAAAGAAGGTCAAGCAATTACTTATGCACGCAGAACTTGGAGACCGTAAGCCATCTCAGTTTCTAAGACATTTGCAACATTTGGCTGGACCTGGAGTTCCCGAAGATTTTTTACGTACTATCTGGACTAGTAGCTTACCAAGTAGCACGCAAACGATAATCGCTTCGCAGATGACGTCTTCACTGGAAGCGCTCGCAGATCTCGCTGACCGCATACATGACGTTGTTTCGCCTACAGCGCACGTAGCATCAACATCAAGTGCCATACCAGGAAGCTCTTTAGACGCCATGAACCAACAGATTGCTGAACTTACCAAACAAGTGCAAGCTCTAACTGCGCAGGTGAACCGGCATTCACGTGCACCGAATCGTTCAAACAAGAAAACGCGCGGTCGTTCTAGCTCCACACGATCACAGTCGAACTATAGAAAATTTCCTGTGTGCTGGTATCATAGTAAGTTCGGCAATGAAGCAAGTAAGTGCGTAAAACCATGCGACTACCATGCGGGAAACGCGAACAGCAGTCGGTAATGGCGACGACCGATTGCCAAACTTCCGGTCGCCTATTTGTCACGGACGGCGCTACGAAGATGCAGTTTCTCATCGATACTGGCAGTGACGTATGTGTCTTGCCCCGATCAGCACTCAAGGAACGTCGTGAGAAAACAAATTATGAGCTGTGTGCGGCAAACGGTACACCCATTTCTACTTACGGCTACGCTCATTTAGTGCTGAACCTAGGCTTGCGCCGTGACTTTACTTGGCGATTCATCGTAGCGGACGTTACAAAGGCCATAATAGGTGTGGATTTTTTATCATTTTACAACCTCATCGTGGATTGTCGAAATCAACGTTTAATCGACAACACTACAAGCCTTACGTCCCCAGCTTCACCTGCACAGTCAACTGGGAACATTTCATCGGTAAAAGTTATTTCTGGAAATTCCGTATATCATAACATACTAAGCGAATACCCTGAGATTACTCGACCTTCCGGTGTCCACCGTGTTCCGAAGCATAATACCATGCATCATATACAGACTACTGCAGGACCGCCAATAAGCAGCACACCACGAAGACTAGCACCGGATAAATTAAAAATTGCAAAAGACGAGTTTGCAGATATGTTGAGGAACGGAACAGCCAGACCTTCAAAGTCACCATGGTCATCACCACTTCATCTTGCGCCTAAAAAAGATAACGGCTGGCGTCCATGCGGTGACTACAGAATGCTCAACGCTAGAACCGTACCAGACAGCTATCCCATTCGGCACATACATGACTTTGCACATTGTCTCTCCGGCTGTCAAGTATACTCGGTTATCGATCTCGTAAAAGCTTATAATCAAATTCCTGTCTGCCCTGAGGATATTCCGAAGACCGCAATCACGACGCCGTTTGGTTTATACGAATTTCCGTTCATGACGTTCGGACTACGTAATGCCAGCCAAACGTTTCAACGATTTGTGGACGAGATGCTTAGGGGCCTTGAAGAGTTCTGCTTCCCGTTTCTGGACGATTTTTTGATCTTCTCACCTGATCAGGAATCACACAAGAAGCACCTTCATCTGCTCTTCAACAGACTCAAGGAATACGGCATGGTAATCAACACGAACAAGTGCATATTCGGTGTATCAGAGGTAACGTTTTTAGGACACAGCATCTCAGCAGCTGGCACTAAGCCGTTACCATCAAAGGTAGAAGCGGTTGCGAATTACCCACCACCAAAAACCGTCAGAGAACTGCGAAGATTCCTAGGAATGGTGAACTTTTACAGAAGGTTTATTCCTGACGCAGCGCGGCATCAAGCGCCTCTGAATGCACTGCTCACAGGATCAGTTAAAGGTTCACATCCCGTGCATTTATCAGAAGAAGCTACTAAAGCATTCATCACCTGCAAGGAAAGTCTCTGCCAAGCAGCACTACTTGCTCATCCAGACTGCCAAGCGAAGCTCGCTATAGTCACTGATGCTTCAGACACAGCAATGGGCGCAGCTTTACAACAGCATAGAGACGGCCTGTGGGAACCTTTAGCATTTTTCTCTCGAAAGTTTTCACCATGTCAACAGAAATACTCGCCTTACGACAGGGAACTTCTCGCCATCTACGAAGCAATAAAATACTTTCGTCACATGGTGGAGGCGAGAGATTTCATTATTTATACTGACCATAAGCCCATAACTTTCGCATTTCATTCACGAAAAGAAAAGTGCTCACCAAGACAGTTCAGACATCTGGATTTTATTTCACAGTTTTCCACAGATATCAGGCATATTTCAGGAAAGGATAACGTTGTGGCTGACAGTTTATCACGCATCGAAGAGATTACTCAGCCCATCGATCTATCCAAGCTTGCTCAAGCACAAAGCACAGATCCTGAACTAGAACAACTTTTGGATAGCGATACTTCTCTGCGCTTGACAAAAATCAAACTGCCTGGATCTCACACAGAAATCTATTGTGACAAGAGCAGCAATGTGGCCAGACCTTATGTGACCAAAGACATGCGACGGCAAGTGTTCGAAAACTTGCATTCTTTTAGCCACCCTGGCACAAATGCGACGACGAAACTAATATCGGAACGCTATGTATGGCCTAGTATGCGAAAAGATTGTAGAGAGTGGACTCGTTCCTGCCTAGCATGCCAACGATCAAAAATAACACGTCATGTCTCATCTCCGTTAGCATCATTCAGCTTACCTCGAGCCAGATTCATGAAAATCCACATAGATTTGATCGGACCTTTACCTCTCTCACAAGGGTATCGTTACTGTCTCACATGTGTAGATCGCTTCACACGATGGCCCGAGGCTATACCATTACAGGAGATAACAGCTGAAACAGTGGCAAAAGCTTTAGTTCACGGATGGATATCCAGATTCGGCTGCCCTGAAGATATCGTCACTGATCGTGGTCGACAGTTTGAATCAGAACTTTTTAAGCATTTGTCCCACATCATCGGATTTCAACGCAGACGAACTACAGCCTACCATCCAGCATGCAATGGACTCGTCGAAAGATTCCACAGACAGCTTAAAGCCGCCATTACATGTCATGCGACCAGCAGCTGGCTTGAAACACTTCCACTTGTACTACTGGGAATCCGGGCGGCATTTAAGGAAGACTTACAAGCGACTCCAGCTGAACTCGTATATGGAGAGACACTACGACTCCCAGGTGACATTTTTTGTCAATCGGCTGATGGCACAGAGGACTTGACAGTATACACTGAAAGACTGCGCACATTCGCCAAAAATTTGTTGCCATTACCAACTTCTCACCATGGGAATAACCGCTCCATATTCATTTTCAAAGATTTAGCAACAGCATCCCACGTCTTTCTAAGAGATGACACCTCGCATCCATCTTTTCAAGCAGCTTACACAGGCCCGCATGAGGTGATAGAACGAGGGGATAAAGTTTTCAAGCTCCGCATAAAAGGCAAAGAAGTCACGGTATCAGTCGACCGCATTAAACCTGCCTACATACTTCGTGAGTTGGACCATTCTCCCGCCGTGGCAGCACCTGAGACCCGAGACGCTCCAGTGACCACCACTCGATCAGGCCGAACAGTGCGTTTTCCAGAATATTATCGCCCGTAGGACGGTCTCTGGAGGGGGGTGATGTGGCGTGCTGGCCCACGAAAAAGTTTCTATACCAATCTCATAGATAAATTTTCCAGCTAGTTGCTAGGGGCAACGAATGTTGTTGATAGAGACTACACATTAGAGAAAATTTTATTTTCCGCATTTTGGTTTTTGTAAATATCTTTTTAATTAATATATCTTATACAAAGTCAATCGGCATATCATTAATTCAGCAAACCTATGGACCTCCTTCTATTACAACAAAAGTGTATCGAACTTCGCTTTACTATATTTGCATGAAATAAAGCTTACATTCACGTAACGCCATCTGTGATCATGGTTTAACATTACCTTATCTATAAGCTTTCATATTAGTTCACAATTGAAGGGTTGAGAATAAAAAGGGTTTAACTGTGAAATTGACAGTTTCGAGAAAATTGACTTTAAACGTCAACGGCGTCATTTTAATGTAGAGTGCTTATAAGGTAATAGAAAAGGTTTATGTAAGTTTCAGTTGCTTGAAAATGTTTTAATTCTATTTAAAAGTACTAAATATAGTACTAATTCATACAATTACTGTAAATATATAATATAATAAAATAAATATAGTAATGTTTTTATGCTAAGCAAACTGTATTCCTGTGACAGATAAACCATTTTTAGACTCAAAATCTCGAGATTTAAGTCTCATTTTGGTATTTTAGAGAATGTATTATTGAAGATAATTTCACGCTGAATCCAACGATACCCATAAGTCATTTTGTCAAAAAAATCAGTTAAATCCTTTTTATTCTCACTTCTTCAATTTTTACCGTATGGAAACTAGCACGAACTAAAACGAACTGGCCAGTGCAGTAAAGTGGCCAGTTATTAGGTGGTTTACCCTACCTTAGTGACTTCATCAGCACTGGTGTCTTTAGCACTTTCTAAGTAAAGATCTTTGGTCTTGAAGTCCATAGTTTCGTCTGCTGTTGCCGGAACCGGAATAATACGGCTGCTGGCAAGGGAGACCCGCACCTAAAATGACAATAGGTTCCGTACACATTCCTAATATGACTTACAGCTTGCCGCGACTTAGCCTGCATATTTGCAAGAATTTGCTTCTTTTCTGTACAGAAATACTTGTCCTACCGCAGGAATCGAACCCGCCGCCTCCGGGTTATGAGCCGACCTGCTCCACCACCACAACACCGAGGCTGTCAATAATAACGCCCAACGATCACATAATTACAGAGAATTGACGTTAATTATTCTTCTTCTTGATTTAATGAGCTTTAATAAAAATTGAAAACTACCAGAGATATGGAAAAAAACGAGTGTGCTTTAGACCAAATGACTGAAGTAAAACTTCTTTAGTTAGCCCATCTATCGGCCGGTATAACTTTGTTTTTTGCTTTGTTTAATATTGATTTCACCATATTGACAGTTGTATATATATAAATTGTCATTTTACCAGACATACCAACATAATAATACAAATTTTTAACTTTGTTATGTTGACAATGGAGATCTACGTGAACCAACTTCACTGAAATTTCTCGTGCAATTTGTGTGCGTTGCAACACATCATCACCCCATCACGCTCCGATTGGTGGATGACAAATTTTCATTGGTGTAAATTCAGTACATAACTTAAGTCACGGTGTAGGGCGGGATTCGAACCAGGGTACGTTGGCGTCATTTGAAAGTCGCACAGGCTACAGCTGATCTACTCTCGCTCATCATCTATTTTTATTTATGACATCACTAGTTGCGTCCCGCGGTTTCACCCACGGATAAAAAGATTCAGCCATTTGAGCGTGAAAGAGTAACAAACATACACACATACAAACTTTCACCTTTATAATATTAGTGTGATAGTGTGATACCTTTTCCCCTTCTTCCGTGTACCTCCACTCAATTTCTGTTGCTTTCATAGACTCTGGATCAACAAGTTTGACATCAGTGGTGACGAGCAAAGGTGACTCCGACTTTATTACCACTCCTGGGAAGTCTTTATTTTCATCTTTACCCACCTGAGAAAAATATAATATGACATACTAGAGGTATTTATTCTGTAATAGCAACACATATGTAGTTTTTTTAATTTGTTTTTTTTTTTTAGTTACTGCAATAGCATTTGTATGTCTGCTTTCAGGCTGAGTACAGTACGCAAAAACAAATTTTAACACCTTGAGTACATTTTATATTCAGGCAAATAGACAATTTAATTTATTTTAAACAAATACTTCATTTTCCAGTTAAATTAATTAGCTCATAGAAAGTGTAGAGTACTTTGGCCTAAAAGCTTGAAAAAAACTTAATTTCCATCACTAATCAATATATGATTTATATAATTTCCTTTTTGTAAACAGTTTTATGACAGCTCAAAGTTGTGAAGAACTTTGTCCAAAAGTTAGAAAAAAAATCATTTCCTTAAATCTTCAATTCTTCCAAATTCAAATTCAATTCCTCCAAATGGGATCATAACCTGCATATCCATTCCTAAAGCTGGGACATACTTCATTTAAACTACCGTTACAAGTGACCTCATGTCTAAATTTATCCTTCACCATTTACAACCAACTTATGTACTGATTACCATTTAGTCCTATTTTATGGTCTACTTATTATTATTATTATAGTCTACTTACAGTTCTAAGATGCGTGTTCAGACCCTCAACAATGACCCAGTTCCTTTCCTGGATCACTTGCGAGACTATGCCCTGCTTGCCCTTGTCCCGGCCCACCATTATTTCCACTCGGTCTCCTCTGGAAAACACAAGGTAATAAATCATACTCGGTCTAGATATCAATAAGATATTATAATCTTAGTCTCCTCTTTTCCTTCTTTTTTCAAATTTCCTCTTTTTTTATGTTAAGGAATGACGTGATGAACTAGCCGTTCCCCTGATGTTAAACGACACGGCTGCCCATATCAGCTGCAGTGTCAATCGGAACTCAAAAGTATAGAGTTTAGCGTGACACTGCACTGCGCACGTCATCCTGAAACATCAGCACAATCTAGTAATAAGATTACTAGACTGTGAGATCAGATCATAAAGTCTCATTTGCCCAGTAATTTCACTAGCTACAGTGCCCTTCAAACCGGAACACAGCAGTACTTGCGCACTACTGCTTGGCGGCAGAATAACTGGCAAAGCGGTAGTACCTACCTAGACAAACTTTGCAGTAAAGTCCAACCACCTATTATTATTTTTTTATCCATTTTAGATTATTTTACTTGTATATATTTTTAACAGAAACAGCTATGTGCTTTTTAGTTTTATTATAAGTACCTATATATTTATTATAATCAAGATTTTTCGATCCTTACTTAAAAAAACTCCATTCTCCCACAGGTTCGACAAAAACTTTCTTCCGATACACATTCCTGTCATTTTGCTGACGGAACTGTGCTGTCCACGGTCTGTTGGTAGTGAATCGGAACTTCTTGCGAGCTACTTGCGCTGATGGGTACTGGGGATAACCAGTGGGATTCTTCCAGTATACCTGTAACGTGAATGGACAATATAAAGAAAATTGGTCAGTATTCAAAAGAGACTATGTACATTTTATAAGCTCTTCTAGCACCTTTACTGCCTACAGTTTCTACGTAAAAGCGTTGAGATAGCTTGGAAGATGCTAGTACCTGGTTCACATATACATACGCCCAAGATGGCCTTACACATTTTGAAAATGAATAATTCTAATATGCAAGAAAGCAGAGAGATGATAGGCATGTACTTCGTTGGTAAATCTTGTTTTGGTTTTAGGTTATGTTGATTTCTAATAATTAAAACCATTTGATACCTGCTCATAGCTTTTCTTGATATACGATTCTGGTAGATTGGAGTATTTTACGGTGAGATCGCCAACTTTTTTAGCCAAATACCCGTAAATTCGCATGTTTGTGTTTGTTTTGCCTGTTTCGTAACTTTTTTTATTTTTAATGTTTTGGCTCCACACTTTTGTGTATTTAGCCAGTGTCAAGTAATTGATAATTCATCAAGTTATCGATATTTCACGCAAATATGTGTCAAGCCACAGTCGAAGTCATCAAGTCAAGTCATAGTCTAGTCAAAGTCATACTCCTAGTAAAGTGGTGGCTACTTTACTTGAAGCTTCTATGGAGTTTTGGAAACAACACGAAAAGAAACGTTTCACCATCATTATACCATTTTCCCACACTCACGCCTGCAATCCAGCACTTAACGAATAAAATGCCACCAATTTTATGCACTAACACTGAAAATAACACAAGTTTAGGAAAATAATACAATGCGGTGACGCAATCTTTTTCGCTTTCCCGCCAAAACTATTCTTTTTTGTAACTTTATTATTATTATTATATGAACCACAGACAGAGGATAGGATGTAGTAGAGGATAGGATACTATGTATGATATGAACTTTGGTACTTGTTTGACTTTGGCATTTGGATCAGCGCTGCCAGCTCTCTGTAATGAAAGTGCGCTGGGTTGATGTTAGGCACAGATTCTATAAATATAGGATCTGTGCCTTTACCACACCTCGCCTTATTGTTTGACTTCTCAAGTCAAACAATAAGGCGTCTACCAGTGGGTGGTCACTCAGTACATTGAAATGCTATTGCAACCCGGACGAATTAACTAGGCACCTCGCTGCCATTCGTAGGCACACACCATGTATCTAGCTAATTCGCACGGGTTGTACTAGTCACGTAGATCTCCATTGTCAACATACCAAGGCTAAAAATTACTTAAAATTTGTATTATTATGTTGTCTACGGTATATCCGGTAAAATGACAATTTACAATTGTCAAGATGGCGACATTAAAATTAAACAAATGTATACCAGCCGTTCTCTATATCTCCGCGTATATCTGTTATTATTTTACAGTTTCTACTGATTTGTGCGTCGATACTCCGTTATTATTGTGGAGTTGATTCTTCTCCTCCGATTAACGCGAACTTTCCGTCTGATGTGATACTGTTGTGTGGTGTTTGTAAAATGTGAAAATGTATTTACGAGACAGGGACTCTATTTGCAAATCATTCCATAAGTGTGTAATTTGTAAGTGGCATGCATTTTGCTGCAGAAGATTTTAATAAGAATGGAAATCGTCTACTGAAAACTGCTGTGCCCAAATTGAACCTACCACAGTTCCCTCTTCCACAGGAGTTATTTGTTGATTTTCCTCTGAAACTTTGATGTCAAAGAGCACAATTTCCATGAGGTGAGTAATTACAATGCTGACTCTGAAGGGTCTGAATGCTTATTTGTTATTGATTTAACGTAATGAATGAACATGTAGGTACAGCCGGCATAATAATGTCAATATGCTAATAAGTATTATTCTTCTGTTTATCAAACTTACTGTACTGTACTTTATCAAAGTATTAATCAGACCAATGAACTTCTGCTGCAGTTGAAGCTTTCTATTGTCATATTTAAATAAATATTTTTATAAATCATAAGTACGACTAACAAACCAGCTCATACACCGTGTCGTCTGCCAATGTAACATACAATGAGTATACTCCCTTTAGTTCTTTATATTTTATACTTTTTATATTTCAGATATGACAAAAAATATAGTTCAGTTCTGCAATGTGTACGGAACTGGAAAATGTGCCTACCAACTTCTGTATCAACTTCTGTTATTGTAACAGAAAGTACATCTAATGTTGTTGCAACGGAAATGAAATATAATGTGAAGAGAAAATTAGGTCAGTATTTGTTTTATTATTGTTTTCATATGCCAGCACCATTTCACTACATTTGATGCTAAAAATGTACCCTGTTTTTATTTTGAAAATATTTTATTTACAGGTTCACTGACTCAGAGGTTGAACCTAAATCATCCACCAGTACCTCAGTAGAATTTTTGTGCATAGTCACACAAGAAATAGAAAGTCTACTGGTAAGTTTTTTTTTTGTATGTTTGTACCGGGCCAGAGATCCCAGAATGTCACAAATTTAGCAAAAGCTATACAATATATTGAATTAATAATCAAGTAAAATAATTCCATAATAAGCTAACCGAATTTTTATCTGTAATAAATCCTGTTTTTGTTGCAGTTGGGGAAAAGAATTAACTGGACAGAAGGAAGAAAAGCTTCTGCAGCATCTCAAGACTGTTAAGGACTCTCTGCAGACTAGCTAAAACATCCATTAATTTAAACAAATTAGAGACAAACTTTTTGAAAAATCTGCTGTCAGCTTAAAATATCTGCTAGAAAGCAGAAACTTTTAAGAACCAGAAGCGAAAGCCGCATGGAAAACGCTGGGATATTAAAAACAAAATATTGTCTTTAGCAATATTCAAACGTTCTCTAGAAAATTTAACTTGAATTGTAACACGTTCTAAATAAAGCTATATCATTTAGGTTATTTGCCTTTTATTAACACCTAAAAATATATCATATAATTATAGGTACTGTAGTATCGATATTTCGATTTTTATCGATAAATATTTTAACGTTATGACAACACTAGATATCGATAACATTTAGCACATCTCTTAAACTGTCAGTGTCTTTGTATGTAAATGTTGGCAGCCCTTCATAATTTTTGCAATGTTGGTTTCATTATGCTACGTCACTTATAGCTACAGATAATGTTCTAAGTGCCGTCTCTTAAAACGTAGTGGTTATATGCTCTTTGGCGTCTACAATACTACTCTAGGATCATGAATCAATTCTGATTCATCGTCCTAGATACTACTACTAGATACCACCATTACATACTCTTTGACTACTACTGAAATGCTAGTGTCAGCGACAGAAAAAAAAATACGGAAAAATTCAGTGACCGTTCCATTCAATTTTCACTACTTATATTTTTAAATTATACGAAAGTAACTATTCAAAATGCATCTCACTAAACTGTTCAATATGTGCAAAGGTACTTTATCATATATTTTTAATTTTGTATGAGTAGGCTAACGCTAAGTGATAAGATGTTTATTAGCTTGAGGTCCGATAAAGTAAGGCACATACGTAAGGCGAAACAGTTAACAACATATTATACATCTAAGGTTACCAACATATTTGTAGGGTGATAGTAAAATAAGATTAGGGGAACTAGATGTTTTCTAAATGCTTATTTGGTAGTAGGCATAGCAGTTTTAATAAATATTTTTAGAATAGGTCATCATTATTTTATTGCCTTTTCTTCACTCCCTCTGCAATGAAAGAATGTATAATATTACTTACAAAATTTGCAACATTGGTAAACGTTTACTGTAATAATGAATGGGTACAATTTACATGTAAACAAAATACTAAACTAAACTAGACCTAAAAAACTAAACTGCACGTAAAAACTTAAAATAGATTTAAAAAATTCTCATAAGAACCCGTTGGTGGAGGGAAAAGTGCTCGGAATGGCTTGGTTATAATAATAATATCGTAAGTATCGTGACTACTATCGAGGATTCGCTTTGCGCCCCATTAATTCAAAGTGTTTACCAAACAAAACAAACTTCTCGTAGGTACCTTTCTTCTACCTACAGTATTGACTATTATCTATTCTGTGCTTCAGTGTAGCATCTCGCACTATTGCAGTATATCGTACATAAACTTTAATAAAAACTAATTTTGGAAAATGAAACGTAAAACATTGACAAAGCGAACATATTTTTTGATAAACTTTTTTTTAACTTGTATCACTGAGATGTTTTTCTAAAAAAAATTGTGGTATAATTATACTAATATAACATTCATTTCTAGTGTGTTACACTTGTTGTACATTTAATTATAACTTATAATTATAATTATTACTCATTTAGCTCTGTAAAATATCTTTGGAAGGTATATAAAATAATGTGTTTTTTAATTATTTCTAAATACTAGTCATAGACAACTGACGTAAATCAGCTGTCCAAAAAAATCAGTCGTTGTAGGTGGCAGCACCGCATCACGTGAATTTTCATGGCGTTGAAGGGCTAGTCCCGATTTGTCTTGTGATTTCACCAAATTATTTGCTGTTTTTGGTATTTAGTGATAAACAGCATTAATTTTTAAGTTCCCGGTGAGTATTGTGTTCTAGGAGGATACGTTTGGTGACCCGTACGGCGGGTGTATGCTTCTGCGCGGGTTGGAAAGACGTCAAATGTCCGGGAGTGACGGATAAATGTGGGGTAGTTCGGGTGATTCTTGGGATAATTGTAGCTTGGCGCCAGGATGTCTGCCCGCCAGGCAGGCGCCGACGGAACAGGCGCGTTATCGATTCACTGCACCACTAGTCCGCGGCTGAGCTTACGCTAAAACACCACTTATCCGTGCACCGTCGCCGATATAATATCTCCCGTCTTACCCTACTCATAAAATCGATTTTTCCAACAATGAAAACAGTTTTTTTACTCCCAAACATGTAAAGGACTGGATCCTGTACGTTCTAATTAAGTGAAAATGGCTGTGAGCTAGGTATACAAATGCTAAGCTGTTTTTAATGGTGTTTCAGTGGTGAAAATGACTGAATATTGGGTGATCAGCGCCCCAGGCGACAAGACATGCCAGCAGACCTGGGATACCCTGAATGCTGCTGTCAAGGCGAACAATCTTTGCTGCAACTATAAATTCCCAATCCCTGACCTGAAGGTATTGATTTTTAATATTTTTTGTACATTAGCTTAAAGTTCCTTACTTAATGAGTAACCAGAAGAGGCAATAAAAGAGCTTTTACTCAAAAGTTAGCGACCCATGTTTTACTAAAAGTATATCAGTAATAGCCAGGTATAAAAAAACAATTGAAACAACAATTGCAATTGCAGCGATTGGACTGGAAAACGCTTAATTTAAATCGGGCAATATTCTTCTATTTAGTCTAATAGTTTAGTAAAAAAGAAAATGTATTGTCGTAATTTTACTTATTTAATAACAAAGCATTGAACTCATGGGATCTTTTAATAAGTTAACTTTCTACTAAAATTGAAAAGCTTAATAAGTATTTATAGCTTGCATAAAACTAGTAAAAAAAAACAATGATTTATTTTTATCATGCTATCATCTAGAAAGATCATCCCAAAAGAATGTTATTGCTGGAATTCTAATATTAAGTCTTTATTATAATTTTAACTAATTTTAAGCTCCATACTCTATGTTTAACTGCCTTTGATAAGCTTATAGAAAAATTGTTTAAAACTAAACAATAAATGTTTGAATTAGCTTGAACTTCACCATGTCCCTTCTAGAAATGCTGAAATTACAAAAAAAGTAATCTCAGATAAACTTAAATTACAGCTAAGTTAATCTACTCTTGTATCAATTTGGACCAATTTCGGAATAAGCAGTTAGGAGTTTATCATAGCTTAAAGCTGAATAAATAGTATTATTACTGAATTGCTGTGTCTCACTACTGAAATGATGTGCTAAGTGCAGTGTCACGTGAAACTATACTTACAGCAGCCGTGTCACTCAACATCTGGCAAACAATTAGCTTGACACATCATTCCTTAACTTGAACTGAACTTTTGAAAACATGGAAATAGCAATTATTTCATCCATATACTACAATAGCACAGTAACTCATACACACAATTATTTCTGGTAAAAAAACTTGATTGAACCAGGTGTGACCTCCCGAATGTTCCTCTTAAATATAATATGACTCACCTATGGACAGCCTCTGTGGTGTGGTGGTTGAGCAGATCGGCTCATAGTCCGGAGGTGGCGGGTTCGATTCCCGCGGCAGGACAAGTATTTGTGCACAGAAAAAAAAGTGCAAATACTTGTTCTGAGTCTGGGTGTTGTGGGACCATGGTTCTCGTAGTTCCTGGGTCCCTAGACACAGGGAATCCTAGTTAGGGTCCAGGATCTATGTATGTGATCGTTGGGCGTTATTATTATTTATTATTATTATTTATTATGTATCTGCATCTGTAACAATGGCTCCTACCACTGAACAATAGATATTAATTAATATTATTAGCCGGATTGCTTGCACCAGTAGTGAGAAAGAGAACTTCTTTTTTTTCAAACTCACACTTTCTAATTCTATATGCTTTGTACAATAACTTAATTTTAGTACCTAACATAAATTTGACTTGTAAAAGTGCTAAAAATTGCCTAATTGCAATCAAATCTTTTGACTTTGACTTTGAATGGTAATCCTATAACTAGATATTAAGGACTTAATTGGCGTCCCAGTGCATAAGTTTCTATAATGTAAAGGAGTTTTGGCGGGAAAACGAAAAAGATCGCGTCGCAGCATTTTATTTTTCAAAACTTGTGTTATTTTCAGTGTTAGTGCATAAAATTGGTGGCATTTTATTTGTTAAGTGCTGGATTCCAGGCATGAGTGTGGGAAAGTGGTATAATGATGGTAAAACGTTTCTTTTTGTGTTGTTTCAAAAACTCCATAGAAGCTTCAAGTAAAGTTGCCACCACTTTACTAGGAGTATGACTTTGACTAGACTGACTTGACTATGACTTGACTTGATGACTTCGACTGTGACTTGACACATATTTGCGTGAAATATCGATAACTTGATAAATTATCAATTACTTGACACTGGCTAAATACACAAAAGTGTGAAGCCAAAACTTAAATTTAAAAAAAAAGTAATTTATAATTAAAATATGTTTTAAAAAACATAATCCTTCAGTTTTGTCTGTTGAATTTAGTCACCTATTTCTGTTTTATTTGATTTGTGTTTGATAATTCCAGGTGGGGACTTTGGATCAGTTGGTGGGATTGTCCGATGACCTTGGCAAGCTTGACACCTTTGTGGAGGGTGTCACAAGAAAAGTGGCACAGTACCTTGGAGAGGTCAGTATACCTTATCACTACACAATTATTGATATAGTTTATCCATTTATGTGTTTTAGCATGAGAAATTTAATTTTTTGTCGAGCAAAAGCTATGTTAGTAATCTTTCAGTTGAGCTTTGGCATGAAAGCCATTTAAAAAACACATTCTAATATAGTAGTACATCGCAAAAGGTGAAGAGGCTTAAAATTTCAATAAAAAGTTAGTAGGCTCTAGAGACACCTATGATTCTACCTGTTTTTTCGTACAATCTTTAACATCCCATTTCATCCTTTGGTTGAATTTTAATTTTAACCAAAACCACCAAGCAGTTCAATATTGTTAATTATTATTATATTATTATTATTTTTATTATGAACAGCAATTTTTTTTATAATTAGATATATTTATTACATTCATAAACTATTATCACAGGTACTGGAAGATCAACGCGATAAACTCCACGAAAACCTGATGGCAAATAACTGTAAGTCCTCATTTTATTAAAAACAAAAAAAAAACATTTTAATGGCACTTGACATATTTTTACAAGTGCTTAGGATCTGGAGAAAAAGGTTGCCACTTGTAAAAATCATGTTTTGTGCCACTTCAATAAATATTTTTTCAAATTTGATCAATTAAAGATAAATATTATAGTTGAAGAATTTTGCATGATATAAAAATGAATATAGATAAGATTATGGCATGCTTGGGAAGTTATTTCTAGAAGATTTTTGATATAAAGATAAATTTATGGTGTTGCCAGCATGTAAAACTAATTTTAATAGATCAGAATGAACCAATGTAGAGATAAAGTGAAATAAAAGCACACGGTAGTGCGAAAAATCTGAGCATGTACCGCTAAGTTCAATGGTTATGAGATGAAATTATATTTTAAGTTTCTCCTATTTTTATTTTGTTAACCTACTTCTTATATTTTGCATGTATTTTTTATTTTTATCTATGATTTTTTATGTGAACTTTATTTTATTATCTTTTGCACTATATATCTAAAATGTTTATATAATTTTTTTAATTACAATTCAACATGTTCACACATTGACACACCTCATTAAGAATTAACAATTTCACAAAATTTATAGCACACTTTGTAAATTTTTAAATTGAATATTGACGAATCTTTAGTTATGTTATTTTTTTACATAACATTAGTAAACACATAATTTGATGTAATACTCTGTTTTGGAATTTGATCATACACTACGAAGTCTATGGTAGTTTCCAAAAGATATCAAAAGATTCGTGAATATGTAATATTTCTACCTCAACACCAAAGCTACGAATGTTGCGTGGACAGTGTATGAAGTCAAGTAGAAGGTTCGTTTTTCGTTACACGACTAACTATGACCTGGATGCACTTATTGTCTCATTAATATTCCATGTAAATAAATAGTCATATATATTGACCGCTGCTCAAGAAAAGAGGATAAGTACGAAAGTTACCAAAAAAAGAAATTGTATCGTATTTTTTGACGTGATAACATCTAATAAATTGATGAAAGCCGGCTGCACTCATGAAAAATTAGCACGTTTCGCCTGAGCCGAGCGTGCAAGCGAGAGCGCGGAACAAGCGACAGAGAGGCACGATCGGCCTAAGTGTTTTGTTATCACGTAAAATTATTATTCGTAAACGGACTTTACAGGCAACCAATTTTTTATACAATTTTCGGTTGCAACTATCGATTAGTATGTGTGTGTGTGTAATTGTTCACAATTAGAAAGAAAATCACCTATTTTAATAATATTCAGGTAAAAATTGACGCGTCGTCTTTGGTTACGGTTTAATTAGCCATTAATGGAGGTTGCTGAAATGCACTGTAATGAATAATCTACTTAGAGATTATCAGATGAGTACAAAAAAAAGAAAAGAAGAGCGAAATGGGTAAAATAAAATATCCAAAAATGAAAATCTTCATTACATTTATTTATTTAGGCGACGGTATGTACGTAATTGGCATTTTATGGGTCAGTTGTTGAGATTATGTGGTAAGATTCTTCTGCTTATATGTACATATCTATATATACAAGGTGGATTTTTTTTGAAATGTGGAATTAATTCGTTCTTTTCCTTTAATGCATGTATTCAGCCCATGCTATAGAACGCTCCCATATAACTAAATAAAAAATTACTTATGAAATAAAACTTAAATCAAGGTATTATCAAATTACTGCAAATTTAAATTCTAAAGAAAAGCCTTGTGACATTGAACAAAGCAGATGTTTTATTGCCTACGAAACATTTACAAAGCACTCAGCTGGTGACCGCGCTGTGTGAACCGTTAAATAGACATTTCGACTGTCATGCAGTTATTTTAGGAGGCACTAAATACTAAAACAAAACCTTTTTTTTAAATTGGCCCTTGTACGAACATTCTATAGCATAGTCTGAGTACATACCTTTAAGGAAAGGAGTGAATTAAATTCCACCGTGTATTAAAGAAAGCGGTGTTAGTTACAGTATTTATAACACAAGAACGGCTGAACCGATTTGGCTGAAAATTGGTGGAGAGGTAGCTTAGAACCAGGAGACTTTTATCCCGCTCGACCGCGTTTTACTAATTCACCCGTGCGAAGCCGACTACAACTAAATAGTTACAAATATTTAAACATTTGATTTATATTATCTAAAAAGTTCTTAAAAACATTTATTTCGATGACTATGTATAGTTAGATTAATGTATAGGTCTTTATTGAAACACAACATTACAGGAACAATTGAAGGGGTAAGAACAAAAAGGGTATTAACTGATTTTTTTCACAAAATGACATGGGTATCGTTTGATTCAGCGTGAAATTATCTACAATAATACATTCTCAAAATACGAAATGAGGCTTAAATCTCGAGATTTTCTGTCTAAAAACGTCTTATCTAAGAGTCTAAAAACGGTTTATCTGTGACAGGAATACAGTTCGCTTAGCATAAAATTATTATTATATTATATTTTTACAGTAATTGTATGAATTAGTACTATATTTAGTATTTTAAAATAGAATTAAAACATTTTCAAGCAACTGAAACTTACATAAACCTTTTCTGTTACCTTATAAGCACTCTACAATAAAATGACGCCGTTGAAGTTTAATGTCAATTTTCTCGAAACTATCAATTTGACAGTTAAACCCTTTTTATTCTCAACCCTTCAATTGACAGGCACAAAGTTAAAACTTAAGTGTCACTCACAGTGGGTGTATGTTTAATTTAAATGTAGTTTTAATTTTAAAAAGTTGTTAGCTATGCAATTAGTCTATGATAATTTTAACAGATTGGGTGAGTACATGAACGTTAATCTATTTTCTGTGTTAATAAATTAAAATTTATATAATGTCGCTTTATAAAAGAAAATAGTCACATGCCTTTTTTTACACTAGCGTTAATATAATTCCGTGAATACAATACTACTTGTATATAATTACTTAATTATATTACACTTTATAATGTTATCATCGCTTTTTATATGAGTTTTTTAAATTTTGAGTTTAACATTTAAATCTAAACGGCACGATGCTATGTTAGAAATAAACAATGCATTTTTTAGATTTTTGAGAATTTTAGTTTTTGGATTTCAGTGTCTGAGAAATGGAAAAAAGTTTGCGGCAGTAAGTAAAATTGTTGTGTATGCAAAGCTTAGACGTATATAATGTGCTAGCTTAATATATAAATATAGTGTTTATGGTATATACATAATGTTATGTATGTCGCTTTAAATGTATTTTGTGTAAATTATTATGTAATTATGATAGTACCTATTTACGTACATTGTATTGGCACGCGTATTTTTATGTATGAATTTGCTTATTGGCAACATTCATCACTTTTTATTTCAAAACTTTATTTATTCTCAAGCGATACCAAAAACTCGAAACATTTGTTTTGTTTATTGCTTTTGTTCAGTGAAGACAAAACAAGATACGGAGGTTTGACGTTTAGTGGTAGTTTTTAGGGTCTTCTTAATTGATAAATAAAAAAGCGGTTTTTATTAACTTTATAAAAAGTATATAATATTATAATTATATATACATTTTAATAGCAGAAGTTGTAACAAATTTGGTTGTGGCTAGGTACTTGGACGCATGCCAGATGAAGATAAATTAAAAAGGTCAAACCGGTTTTCAGCATGGCGCGTTACAGTTCCTGATACGTTTGTTTTGTAAATATTAAATGATAGGTATGTTTTCAACGTGATTTAGTATTTTAGGTTTATGTTTATTGGCGGGTTTACTCTTTAACAGACTTCTGTGTGACTTCCACCAACTATTACGCAGTGCCGAATCAAGCAAGCGCGAGGCCCGTAGCAAAATCTTTCAAAGAATCCTTGATCTACTATAAGCTCTTAAGTATAAAGTGGTAAAAAAACCAATTAAATACTCAATACGTTTATATGCCATCTAGGTTGCGATTGGTTCACGTTTTTGTGACATCAAGTAAATTCAATATGCTATATGTTAATAAGTTTCACTCAAAATATTACGCTCAGGCAGAGATTGGGTTTAAATATGCGGGGCCCCCTTTCGCGCGGGGCCCGTAGCCATTGCTACTCGTGCTACGTGGTTAATCCGGCACTGCTCTTACGAGTTTATTTAAATGTTGGCGCTACCGAGTATTGTAAAATATTTGTATGAAATCCTTAGTTACGTATAGTAGCCGCTAGTGGCGCTGTGCTAGATTTCATACAATCTATGAATGTATACTCGATAGTCGGTAAACTCATACATTTAAATTTGTAATATAGGTACTATATACTGGTTCAAAGTTCGTGCTAATTTCTAGCAATATATTTTGTTTGAGAGTTTTCACTTTGTTCTATTTATTCCGAGTAATGTAACCCGGTGATTATTCGAAGATCGGCGATTACTCCGTTACGTTTTAAATCCTAACTTTGCATAGCACAAGTTTAGAATATGCGTTTGTCTGTACTGCCGCTGTTTTGTTTTAATGTGTTTTATTTATTAGGTTCTTCAATGTCAATAAAGCACTGACAATATCAAGACATCTCAACTGTCTTCATACCATAGATAACAGCAATCACTGCCTCACAAAACATTCATAGCTTAGCTAAATCAAGCTTTAAAATCGTCTATGCTTTGGCGCTTCTTAATTTAATACTATTTAATTTATTTATTTTTCAAAAAAGTTTATTCTATCTTTTTTTTATATTTTGCTCCTATCCTGTACTAATGTACCCCCATATGATTTCGTCCCAATTTAGATGAAACGATGCGTTTAAAAATAACAATCTAAATGAGTATATAATTACGGGAAATAACGATGAATTAGGTTTACGGTCGTAAAGAGAATCATGAATTAATATGATGATAACTGTTGGTGACGTCAAATTGGGAATAGGCACCGAGTCTTATGCGGACCCTGGAGGGGGCGAGCCGCCCCCTACGCCGACCTCCCCGGTGTGCGACTCGGCTTTCTCTGAGCACCACGGGTGCTGGCCGTGCGAGCACCGGGACCATTCCGATTGCGAGGCAACTCACTCGCACTCGCAGCCCTCGCAACCCTCGAGCGGGCGGTGCTCGCCGCGGTGGGACTTGGAAGAGGAAGAGGACCGGGACCGTCCGCAACACGTCTTGACGCAAGGTTTAGGCCACAATCCCCCCTCCTTCCACTCACCACCTTGAGATGCGTTTGAGACTTGACCGGTTTCAGTGACCCATTAAAAAAAACGAGTGTGCTTTAGACCACACGACTGAAGTAAAACTTCTTTGGCCTCATTTATCGGCCGGTATAACTTTGTTTTTGCTTTAATGTTAATGTCGCCATCTTGACAATTGTAAATTGCCATTGTACCGGACATACTAACATAATAATACAAATATTGAAGTTTGTTATTTTGATAATGGAGATCTACATGAAACAACTTTAACGCCCATTCGCCTCGCATTCACCGGCTTACTCCCCAAGTCAAGCGTGCTTTAAGAAGTTTTACTTCAATAAATAGCATCTAACAATCACACATAGATCCTTGACCCTGGATTTGGAAAGGATTTCGCTTTCATTTTATCAGTCTCAAATACTTCTCAATGCAACTTCCTTCCAGTAGGCCCTGTATAAAATCCTGTTAGTTAGAAAACGAGACTTATGGCCGTTTTCACCGACAATCCCTAAATTTTAGGTAGCCCCTAAGACATTTTAAGGGACACCTGTCAGTAGTTTTGTTTTCACCAACATCTAAGGGACACCTAAGGTCCTAAGGGGTCCCCTATTATTAGGGGGCCGAATTTCGGCCCCTTAGTGCTAAGTGACAGTTATTGTATATGCATACATAATATTTGTAATCTCCTGTGAAATGGAAAGTCTTTCAGAGGTATTTGGGAGTTTGGAAGCTACTGAAACAGTGGAATTAATTACGAATCCAAGTTTATTTACACGGCCCCGCAGTTACCGTGAAAGACCGGATTTTTTTCACTAAATATGATGACCAAGACTCCTTCAAAAAATTTAGGTTATCCAAGGATGGTGTTTTATTTTTTTAGTGAAAATAGAAAATCACTTGGAATATACAGATAACAGGTTAATTACTTCTTACTTTCTTTATGTTGTACCTAAAAAATTATAAAAAATAATAAAAAAATTTGATAAATAATAAAAAAAATATACTTGTATGAATGTATGCTATAAATATAGATAAGTAGGTATGTACCTATATCATATATCAATCAAAATTAAATACCTATTACTTACTTACCTACAATAATAATAATAATAATAATAAAATCAATAAATAGAATAATTAATTGAATCAATAATTCGATTTAGTTAGCATCAGTATTATAGGCACCTATAATATGTATATCTATGAGATCGTTGGGCGTTATTATTATTACTATCAATAATAAATAATATTATTTTTACTATAATAAATAATAATAATAATTAATATTATTAATGATAATTACTATTATATATAATTAATATTATTAATAATAATTATTATTATTTACAATTAATTAATAATCAATTATTATTATAATATTATTAATAAAAAAATTATTAGTATTATCAATAATAAATATTAATAATAATAATTATTGTTTCTATAAATAATTATAAAAAATATTATTTATGTTTATTATTTTCTATTATTAATAATAATAGAAAATAATCACACGCAAAATTAACCTAAAAATTTGCTGTCCATTATCATTATTTCATCACGTTATTTTTTTTAGCAATGGTATTCAGCAGCTATAATTTTATGTATTAGTATTTAGTTTTTACAACGCAATCTTGGTAAAAAAAACTATGTTTTACCTAGAATAAAGCAAATTATTTAATAATCTTCATGTGTTATACCAAAATATTAGTAAAATAACTTAATCGGTAAATGTACGTTTATTGAATCCCTACTTTCGGATACTTACGTAAGTGGCCCTTACTTAGGTATCCCTTAGCTTAGTGAAAATGGATTTAGGTAAGTGACTGTTCTAAGAGACCCCTTAGCTTAAGGGAACCTTAGTTACGTAGCAGTTAAGGATTCATTGGTGAAAACGGGCATTAATGTTTTTGTTTTAAAGTTTCGTTTCCACGTACAGCGCTACCTGCCTGTCTACCCTTTACCCCATTTACGAATACATTTTAACTTAGGTGTTGTGATGGCAGTGATTGCTTAATTCTCCTTCTAGCTTTATTATGTCAGTAAGTTAAGGAAAATAACAGCAGATGGCGCTGGCCGTTCCTTTTTTAATTTACAAATGTCGGGAGCGCCATCCTGAATTTTCATTTTTTAGTTCACAAAGTTTAGGATGACGCTGCGTACGTTTATGTGGCTAGGTAACAAAACACGGAGCGGTTGTCCACAAGAAACTTAACGTTGCTTCAAAAAAACAAGTTTAATCAACAAAGATGGGATCTTTCGTGAGATTCGCTGCGAATCTCACGAACACCCGAGTAGCTTCAACACAAATGTCTTATTTCAGCCTTTTAAGTTTTTATTCGGTATGCTTTTTTTGGTCGATGTTGTACTCTATATGTTTATATATTGTTTTCTATATAACATGTATACGCAATAATATACACTGGCATTACGCAGAGGATGTACAAAAATAACTCGTTGATGTTATTGTAATCTATAAATAATAGGTTGATCGGGCACGTTTCATAATCTGTTTATAAAGCAAAGTTTACTAACGCTTTGTAGTTGAAACACGGTTCAAACGATGAATTGCTATTGTTTATTCTTCGGATATAACTATAGCCCGCTCGGTGTTCATTGCCGTGACGTGTTTGGCATCAGAAATAAATTGCATCTTAGTAACGAAGTGTTTATAGGGAAATCTATGAATAGAAAAGCATCGAATATTTACAACACCTCGTCGTTAAAATCGTCATAAGCATACGTTTCAATCATATTGACAGTCTTCTTCGTTTATTGGCTTTCTATCGCTTTATAAAGATAATTCTGCCAATGTCAAGTGAGGAATTGTACGGTTATGTCATGTCAAAGTCAAAATGCCACAGTAAAATGGTGGATATTTTACTGAAGGCTTGATGAGAAAAGGAAAAGGAATGGGTTTAAAACTTGAAATCATTTGCCAACACTCGTGCACGTTCACGAACACTGACGAATAATTATCGACCCTTATCACAAGTTCAAATTCAAAAATACACGGGCAAAGAAAAAAAAATTCATAACCGCCATTTTGGATTCTTTTCAACGATCATATCATACCATACCATATGTTGACAATTATGACGTTCCTAAAATTGCATTCTTCGATTAATGGATTATATATCTCTGTTATCGATAATTCTGCAAATTCAAGTGGCAATGGCATTTAAATACGGTTGTATAACGTCAAAGTTCTATTTTGCTTTGTTAACCGTAAGTGGCAATAAGCTGTGTTTATTATCAGCAGAATACATCATAGGATATTTGGTAGGCGCGATGAAGAAAAACGAGTGTGCTTGGATCACACGACTAAAGTAAAACTTCTTTAGCTCCATCTATCTTTCAACTTTCGCTCGCCTCGTCACACATTCACTAGCTAAGAAAACTTACTTCAAAAATTGCACGTTTTTAAATTAATCATCTATAAACTCATATAATATGAGGTGTCATTTGAAATCGCAGAAATCAAAAGCTACTAGAAATAGTATACAAGGTTTATTGCATTACAAATACTATTAACTCCCACATCAACGATTATAAAGTACTATATTTAATTTTACAGGATTAATTAAGTTCTGTTTTACTGTCTTCTCTGTGTTCTTGTCTGCTTGTTTTTTAAGAGAACAGTAAAAAATTACTGAAATAGCAGATTCATCTTAAAGATAGTAAAAAGCAAATTCGTAGCTATTTTATTGTTATCGTAGAAATTAAAAGTTTTACGCTAGAACTATTTTACGCTTTACTCGTTTCTAAGGTCCGTATTACAGAACTATGCTCAGTCATCGATCAGTGCTCAAGCAGATATTTCATTCATAAATTGATCAATTGGTGAATGAATATATCCAGGTATCTTCTAGGCAAGCGTGCTACATTCTAGACCGCATCGTTACTTACCATCAGGTGCGATAGTGGTCAAACGCAAGTCTATCAAACAATAATTTAAAAAAAATGAAATCTCTGCTTGAGCACCGATCGATGACTGAGCATCGTTCTGTAATACGGACCTCAGTATGTTTCGATAATAATTTCATTGAATATTAGACAATACTGTAGTTAACATTGTACTTATTCTAGTAAAATTAGAGTTTAATCTATAGAATCATATTTTTAGTACCTCCTAGTTATCTTAATAACTAGTTAATATATACTAAGTTATAAGTAAGGTAACTCTAGCGTAGCGTTAAAGAATCTTATGCATTATTCAGCATGTCAATGCATGATTATTTTACATATTTTGCATGCAAAATGTCTTTATTTGCATGTACTTAGCCAGTTAAAGGCCCATGCTATGACTGTAAATGTTAAACTATAGTGTTATAATTATGTATGTGTTATGTTTATGCTAGATATATTATTTCTATTTCAGTTTCGTTTCTTGGCTTATGTTTTATTTATTTTCAGTTTTATTTATGTGTTTGGGCACCAAATAATATAATGAACGAAAATTTTGTTGTTCAACTTATGTCATTTTGATTTTTGGAGTACGACGTAATGGTGGAGTATGAAAAATATTTACGTTTTTAGTGAATTATTTTTTGTGGCAACTTTTTATTTTTATTTCAGATAAAAAATGTATTTTTGATATTTTTAATTACCTAAGTAATTTTCATAACTACACTACAAAATATTTAAAAAATACCTTAGTGTTACATAAGTATTTATTAAGCAGAAATAAACTCAATCAAGATGCGAATACAACATAGTCTTATCCTGAAACATTAGTAGTCAAGTTGTTTCAAAAATAAAATTGTAATTTATTTTAGATTTCGATGACGAATCGAGTCAAATAACCTTCAAAATTGATATGAAAAAAGCAACAGACTATTTTTGAAACTGTTTAACACTTAAATAAACCATTTGCAAGAATACTAGTGTTACCGTTTGTTTTAAACGTAAACCGTTAAAACCAAACTGTTTTTAAACAGTTTGAAATATCGCTTATTAAATGCTTGTGATTTATTAAAGTTTCCAGAAAAGTTTTGCTGGTTGATGTTGTTATTAGAACTTTTTTAATTATACCACTCCTAGGCCCGTATTACAGAACGATACTTGGTCGTCGATTGTTGCTCAAGTCGAGAATTCATTCACATCGTTGTCTGAATGAAATCTCGTCTTGAGCAGAGATTCACTACTGAGCGTAGTTCTGTAAAACGGGCCTTGATTTATATTTTCAAAAAATAGGGGTACGAAGTTTGTGCCAATCTGTTTGTCTGATTTACCTATACACAAGTGTTTAACCGTTATCTATACAAAATTGTTAAAAGTGTCAGCATTTTTGGGTTTACTTTTGGCCCGATGGCTTGTGACGTAGCTTTAATTACCAACTGCCAGTATACGTGTGGGTGGTACGTGTTGAAAATACACTACACCCAACATAATAACAAAAACGATTCTGTAATAAACTAAAACGCCGTGACTGGCCCAATTGCTCAGTTGGTAGTAACCTTGCCTTGTGAACTGTGGGTTGTGGGTTCGATTCCCACTCAGAACAAACATTTGTGTGATGAAAATAGGTGTTTGTTCTGTGTCTGGGTGTTATATTCTATCCTATGTATGCATTTACAAACAAAAAGTATCTCAGTATTATATCAGTTATCTGGTTCCCATAGTACAAGCTTTGCTTAGTTTGGAGCTAGATGGCGTTGTATAAAATGTCCACACAGTTTTTTTTACCGTTCGTGTCCCAATTTTGGGCTAAAGTCTCGCCCATTTCGTTCCAAGTATCTCTATCTGAGCCAGATGAATGGTCGAAACCATTCAGAGTGCATGTCAAAAAGATAAATAATGCAGTTGTCTGATTGGCTATAAAATAACAACAGATTTTACAAAGGTTGAGCTTATCACTATGTAATTTTTTTTTTACGAAATGACATGACGAGCAAGCCGCTCGCCTGATGTTAAGCGACACGACTGCCCATATCAGTTGCAGTGACACTTGAAACACTAAAATATAGTTTCGCGTGACACTGCACTGCGCACGTCATTCTGAGCCATCAGCACAGTCTGGTAATAAGATTACAAAACTGAGGTTAGGTCATAAAGTCTCATTTGCCCAGTAATTTCACTAGCTACTGCCCTTCAAACGGAAATTATGTAGTAATATAAATAATAAATGTATTAGTTGTTCCTTGATTTATATTACTTTTGTTACGTCAAATTACTTAAATGTGGTATTATATAATTTAACTATTGAGTCGACATCAATCAGCAAAACGGTTACATCATCCCATCCACTATTCAGAGTGTTCAATCGTTCATCTAGTTGCAAATTACAACTAGCTAAACAAGTACAAAACAGAAAGATCAGCTGTTGACCGCTGATCTGTAAACAGCCTTCAGCCACATCGTCACTTATCGCCAGAGCGATCGCGTAACTTTAACTGACAGATAAAATTTCATTCATTTATTTTACATAGTAATTATGCACATAAACTGCGTATTGAAACTGTCAAATCCTTACACACGGTTTCAATCGTTTGCAATATTGTTACCTAATCGCATAGCAGGTGACAAACGCTAACCTGGGGCCCTACCGCGTAAGGTGGAGATGGTAATCGTCTTCTCTCTTGCTCGCACTCGTGGACTTGCTAATTGGCGCGTGCAGGATGGCAGGCGAAGCCGATTCCCAGAACAGTTACGCGGTAGGGGTGCTGCTAGGCGATCATAGATCTTGATTGCAACCGATAGAAACACTGGATTTGACAGTTTCAATACATAGTTTATGTACATAGTTACTGTGGAAATTTTCAAATTAAAAATTAAATTTCCCCTTTGCATTGCAATAAAAGTTCCATGATCATCCCACTGGATGGATCTTCTCAGAAATAAGATAGATCACTAATCCCGTGGAAAAATATCCGCGTTCGAAACTGCGTGTTCTCGCAAAAATCGATGTAACGAAATATTATTTTCCTACTTCCACTTTTATATACAACCGCGTGTGGGATTGAGACAGCAATATATATTTAATCTCTAGTGACTTTACGAGAACACAAAAATTTTTATTCACTAGATACTTTGACAGTTCTCATGATACATATCCAATGTGATATTTATATACTCGGCGAGAAAAGAGTCCTGTCAAAAAGGTGTGATTTCCCATTTTCTGTCCGTTTACCAGGGTGGATTAGCTAGTTGTAATTAGCAATTAGTATTTCTAATCTTTAGTTATAATTATGTTAGTTTAGTCATTGCCATGTAGTAACCTATACTCGGTGTTTGCAGGCGACTTGCCGACTTATATCACACGCTTCCAGTGGGACATGGCCAAGTATCCCATAAAGCAGAGTCTGCGTAACATCGCTGATATCATCAGCAAACAGGTAAGAAAGAGACAAAACCTAAAAAGGCAAGAGAGAGAAAATTTCATTGTATAGCTCGCGTAAAACTTTATGAGCTCTCGGAAGTTAGCGCGGATGGCTGCGCAGCACGCATATTATAGTTACTGTATGGCCGCTTTTACAATGTACTCTACTGTACCATGCGCAGTTTGGTACTCGGACCTAACTTCCGAGAGCTCATAAAGTTTTGCGCGAGCTATAAATACTTGTTGGTTTTATTTAATTTAAGGCCCGTTTCGAATTTTTCTGAACCAATGAAAGTGCTAGAAATGGTAAATGAGCTAATAAAACAGTTACGTTTCAATTAATCCTCTCATGCATTTCATTACAAAAAGTAAATTATTGCTCAGCAGTAGACGTCTCGTGGTACAGGGTAAAGTTGAGGGCACCAGACCGCGTGGAAGGTCACCGATGCGATGGACCGACCAGATCAAATCTGCGGTGGGCGGTCCCTTGCATGAGTGTACCAAAATGACCACCAGTAGGGAGAGATGGCGAGAGGTCGTGAGGCAAGCTACAGCGGCCCACCACTCTTCGTGACGACCGCGACCGCTCTGTCAAGAGTGACACGATTGAGAAGAAGTAGACGTCTTCAGGATGATGATGATGATGATGATGTACCGCTATCAGATGTCCTTTAGCTGACGAAAAGCTATCAATTATAATAATCAAACGTTCGAAAACTTCGTTTCGATAACTGCATTGTGAATAGCGTTACAGTATAACATGTCGATAAATCACTGTCATCGTAGGGAATGACGTTATCATTCGATTTGTTCAGGAAGTCGATGAGGAGAGACTACAAACGGCTATCGTAAATTGCGAATATCATTCTTACTAATATTATAAACGCGAAATTTTGTACGGTTGGATGTTTGTTACTTTTTCACGCTCACACGGCTGGACGGATTTGGATGAAATTTGGAATGAAGATAGTTTATATACTAGATTAACACGTAGGATACTTTTTAACCGCGGGTAAAACCGCGGGGCGCGTCTAGTAATTATACAATCGAGCGATACCAAATCGAATCGGTCGACAACTGAGTTATCGTGACGTTCTGAAACGGCCTACGAGGTACAAATGTATAATTGCCACCATTTTATCCTGCCATCTTTTAAATAACCTTCCTTTCTTTATCTTCCTTGAATACCCCTAGCTAACCCTTGCTCTATTTCTTTAGTTTAATCGTAAGAGCTCTTAAAAGGTCCTTGCCATCTATGGAGCCTTAAAAGTATTATTTACCGGACTACTAGACGCTCGGCTAAGCGCCATCCTTTCGTGGTCGAAATACCACCCATTCGTACCAAGCGATTTGATTCCACGTTCTTAATTAGAACGGCTAAGGAATGGAATGCCAGCGTATGTGTTTCCGGCGAAATATGACCCGGGCGTGTTCAAGAGAAGAGTGAATAGGTATTTACTTGGCTAGCATGCTACACCTTCGATCACATCGTCACTTCCCATCAGGTGAGAGCGTGGTCAAATGCTAGACAAGTTTTAAGTAAAAAATAAAATTCTCAGGTGGGTCAGATCGACGCCGACTTGAAGACGAAATCGTCCGCCTACAATGCACTCAAGGGTAACCTTCAGAACTTGGAGAAGAAACAGACGTAAGTATAAGTTATCCGTCGGTTCGTTCACACGTAATTACCTATGACCTATGACCTACATTTCAAAAGACAGCCATTTATACATTTTATTCTAATTGAAACCTGCTAGGCGATCACGGACCTTGATTGCAACTATTTGAAACAAATTTGTATGGATTTAACAGTTTCAATACATTGTTTCTATGAAAATGGAATGAAATTTCGCCTGTTGCATTCAAAATACCCTGGTTACTATAGATTTAAAAATGTTAACCATATTTAAATCGGTTTTTAGTTAGACTTTGTCATGGTAAATTAGAAGTTAAGTTACTAAGGGTGGATTCGACCAAACTTGGATTTATACACGAGTAACCATACCAGAATAAATTTATTCCACGATATTATACTCGAGTAATTCATTCTTCGTTTTTCCACGCAATACTAAGTTTAGCTACGCTTAGAATTACTATACGCGAATAGCGGAATAAATGATGAACGAATCTATTACCCAGTTAACAATTGTTGGTCTACAACGACACGGTATTCAAGCTTATGTCATATTAACTCGCTTTTGTCGTATTATAGTGTAGGAAAGTAAATAACAAAATACATGGTCGGACGTCTTTTTTTTATCTTTGTCTATTTTGAATTAAAATATTCTCGGTATAACTCTGTTATAGGCAGTATAGTAATAATACTCGATTAGACTTGCTATTCTTAGAATTGTAGATGGTATTGATGAAATTGATTTACCTACTCTCGAACAAATGGCGATTTATTCTAAGAATAAAATTTACTCTCGTTTGGTCGAATCCACCGTTAATAGTGTTAAAAATAGTTTTTTCTTTGTTTATCATTTTATTCTATTACAATTTTATTGGTTATTTCACGTATATTCGCTTGCTATTAATAAAATCTAGAGTAACCATGATACAACCCTGATATATTAATGCTCCACCTTAGACAACTTCGTCACTTACCATCAGGTGAGTTGTTGTCAAACGCATGCCTATTTTAACATAAAAAAACCCACAGCGGGAGTCTGCTTACCCGCAACCTCGCTGAGCTGGTGAAGAAGGAGCATTTCATCTTGGACAGCGAGTACCTTACCACTTTGCTCGTCATCGTGCCCAGGTAATGATTCTCGTGGTCACAGTATTCTATATATTTACTAGCGGCCCGCCCCGGCTTCGCACGGGTATTTAATATAATAGGTCTTTACCTATGAAATTGCCGTATTGCAGTACAGACTTTTTCAAACAAAAAAAAGTTTTGATTGGCTATGAATTCTAAATTCAAATTAATTTTGTTTTAAAAATATGACATTCTATTTACAATATAAGTCTTTTGTTTATTGATTAGCGTTGTATTTTCATTACATTTCCACATTTTTCCTCATAATGGATACTTTGAAATTTCGTGTAATTATGGAATATGAGTTCCGTCGTGGCACCAACGCGCCACAAACGACACGTAACATCAACGACGTTTACGGAGAGAACTGTACAAACGAACGTACAACCCGTTATTGGTTTGCTCGGTTCCGTTCTGGGAATTTTGACTTGAAAAATGAACCTCGTGGTCGTCCGGAAACTTTGGTCAACAATGATGAATTAAAGGCGATTGTGGAAGCTGATGAATCTCAATCTACAGCTGAGCTGGCAGCAGCTTTTGATGTTAGCATCAAAACAATATTGGTCCATTTGCGACAGATTGGCAAGATAAAAAAGCTTGATAGATGGGTGCCCCACGAACTTAACGATCGCCAGCGCAACGTACGCGTCGAGACTTGCCTTGCGCTGCTTAACAGGCACAGAAATGAAGGAATTTTGAACCGAATTGTTACGTGCGACGAAAAATGGATTCTTTTTGACAATCGAAAGCGCTCAGCAAGTTGGTTAGATCCTGGTTCGGTACCAAAGCAATGTGCAAAACGAAAAATGACCCCTAGAAAGGTGATGGTCACAGTTTGGTGGTCTAGTGCTGGTGTGATTCATCATAGCTTTTTACAAAACGGCGAGAGCATTACTGCAGATGTGTACATTGAAGAACTGACCACAATGATGGCGAAACTCGCGCGTCTGCAACCAGCTTTGGTCAATCGGTCGTCTCCACTGCTACTTCACGACAACGCGCGACCCCATACTGCACAACAGACCGTCTCTAAGCTGCATGAGTTGGGTTTGGAAGCTCTCCCTCATCCGCCATACTCACCAGATCTTGCGCCTACCGACTATTACTTTTTCCAAAATTTGGACAACTTTTTAGCGGGAAAAAAATTCAATTCCCGGGAGGCAGTACAAAACGCCTTTGAAGAGTTTGTTGTCTCCCGTCCTGCTGATTTTTTCAAGAAGGGCATCCATAAACTGCCACAGCGTTGGCAAAGATGCATTGATTGCAGGGGTGATTACTTTGAATAAAAGAAATAAATAAGTTCGAAAAAAAAATACTTTAACTTTTTTCAAACAAAACGACAATTTCATAGGTAAAGACCTAATATATATTTATTTATATATAATATGTATCTATGGGGCCGTTCAAGTATTACGTAAGCAGATTTATTACAATTATTAACCCCCCATCCCCCTCGTCAGCAAAAGTAAGAAAAGCTCTTACCCCCTCCCCCCATGCTTACGTAAACATTTTTCAATCATCGTTTTTTTAAATATTATAATTATAATGTTTAGTGTTTCAAGCAAAGACAATGTGAGGGTTGCTATTCGTGTAAAAAGTTAAATAACTACCGATGACGTAATCATCATCTAGACTCCCCTACCCCCCATGTCATCCAAAATAAGCAAAGCAAAAACCCCCCCTCCCCTGTGCTTACGTAATACTTGAACGGCCCCTATGAGATGAGATATAAACTATACTATCTTTCAAATTAGATAGAAATGCACACAGTGTGAAAAATTTTAATTAAATCGGTTTCGTAGTTTAGGAGTCTATAGCGGACAAATAACGTGACACGTAATTTATATATATTAACATAATTTGTACACAAGCGTTTGCCCTCCGTTATGTAGGTATTAACCGATTTGCAAAATTGTTTTTTTAATTTCATACGATATGCGTTCAGATTGATCCCATAGATATTAAAAACTTAACCGATTTTGATGAAATCGGTTAAGTTTTTAAATCAAAATAACTGAAAAAACTTTTTTTTTAATGTTAAAGAATGACGTGACGAGCTTGCCATTCGCCTGATGTTAAACGACACGGCTGCCTATATCAGCTGCAGTGTCACTCGGAACTCTAAAGTATAGAGGTTCGCGTGACACTGCACTGCGCACGTCATCCAGAGACATCAGCACAATCTAGTAATAAGATTACTAAACTGTGAGATCAGATCATAAAGTCTCATTTGCCCAGTAATTTCACTAGCTACAGTGCCCTTTAAACCGGAACACAGCAGTGCTTGCACACTACTGCTTGGCGGCAGAATAACTGACAAAGCGGTGGTACCTACCTAGACATATGATAATTAATAAACATATCATAATTTCATCCAAGTGATTCTCAGTATGCTTTTCCATGCCATGATTGTGTCACTTTCTGTAACAGGTCGTTGACGAACGACTGGAACGCAAACTACGAGAAGATAACGGATATGATCGTGCCGCGTTCCTCGCAGCTCGTGCACCAGGACAATGACTACGTGCTGTTCACCGTTACACTCTTCAAGAAGGTAACCTAATAGGCTAACATAAGAACTACTGTCTTAGAACAACCTCACGAGCTTTGAAGTACTGTGTAATTTAATTTACTGTCTTAGTACACGCGAGGATTTGAACTGCTGTTTTAGAACACGATGATATTTGAACTACTAACTTTGAACAACTTGAGATTGAATCTACGAACAACTTGAGATTTGAACTACGAACAATCTGAGATTTGAACTACCAATTTAAATTATTGTGTTAAAATACGCGAGGATTTGTACTGCTGTTTTAGAACACGATGATATTTGAACTACTAACTTTGAACAACTTGAGATTTAATCTACGAACAACTTGAGATTTGAACTACGAACAATCTGAGATTTGAACTACCAATTTAAATTATTGTCTTAAAATACGCGAGGATTTGTACTGCTGTTTTAGAACACGATGATATATGAACTACTGTCTTAGAACAACCTTAGATTTGAACTATAAATTTAAATTATTGTCTTAAAACACGCGAGGATTTGAACTGCTGTTTTAGAATAGGATGATAATTGAACTGCCAATTTAAATTACTGTCTTAGTACACGCAAGGATTTGAACTGCTGTTTTAGAATCCGATGATATTTGAACTACTTTATTAGAACAATCTGAGATTTAAACTACCAATTTAAATTACTGTCTTAAAACACGCAAGGATTTGAACTGCTGTTTTGGAATCCGATGATATTTGAACTACTTTATTAGAACAACCTGAGATTTAAACTACCAACTTAAATTACTGTCTTAAAACACGCAAGGATTTGAACTGCTGTTTTAGAATCCGATGATATTTGAACTACTTTATTAGAACAACCTGAGATTTAAACTACCAATTTAAATTACTGTCTTAAAACACGCAAGGATTTGAACTGCTGTTTTAGAATCCGATGATATTTGAACTACTTTATTAGAACAACCTGAGATTTAAACTACCAATTTCAATTACTGTCTTAAAACACGCGACGATTTGAACTGATGTTTTAGAACACGATGATATTTGAATTACTAACTTAGAATAACCAGAGTTGAACTACTGATCGCTCAGATAAGAGCCACTGTTTTAGATCGCGCTGAGATTTGTACTTTGTGACATGTGTTATGTTCTTCTAAAAGGCTGAGATTCGAATTAGTATAGTCCAGTCCTTGTAATGTTTTGTATTCGACTGATCCGATACCTCAGTTTGTAGTAACCCTGCCTTCTGAACTGTGGGTTGTGGGTTCGATTCCCACCCAGGATAAACATTTCTGTGATGAACATCGATGTTTGTTCCGTGTCTGGGTATTATATTGTATACAAATAAATGTATTTACAAACAAAAAGTATCTAAGTATTGTATGAGTAATTTGGTCCCATAGTACAAACTTTGCTTAGTTTGGGGCTAGCTGGCGTTGTGTGAAATGTCCACACATATTTATTTATTCATATTCCGCAGGTGGCTGAAGAGTTCAAGTTACACGCTCGCGAACGCAAGTTCGTCGTCCGTGAGTTTGCTTACAACGAAGAGGCCCTCACCGCGGGGAAAACTGAGATCACTCGCTTAGTCACCGACAAGAAGAAGCAATTCGTGAGTACTGTACCCCTAGTACGAGTTACTGTACCCCTGGTACGAGTTACTGTAACTGTATGAGTTACTGTGCCTCTGGTACGAGTTATACCTGCATGAGTTACTGTATCCCTGGTACCAGTTACTGTACCCCAAGTACAGGTTACTGTATCCCTGGTACCAGTTACTGTACCCCAAGTACAGGTTACTGTATCCCTGGTACCAGTTACTGTACCCCAAGTACACGTTACTGTATCCCTAATAACAGTTCCTGTACCTACATGAGTTACTGTATCCCTGGTACCAGTTACTGTACCCTAAGTATAGGTTACTGTATCCCTAGTTTAGTTAGTTACTGCACATTACTGAACTTTAGTGTTACTTACTGTACTGGATATCGATTATTGTAAAATATCTTCGCGCCCTAGAAGGATTTCATAAAAATATTTTGTGATACACGATAGCGAGTAAATGTACTCGATACAAATCGAACCGAATGTAAATAATTATGTACATTCGAATAAACTCGTGCTAGGGGATATTAGTTACTGATTTTGAGTGGCTTGAAAAATAAGGCTTAGATTAGATTGTGACATTATTATGATTATGAATTTTTAATTATTTTGCATACCTAAATTGTATTCCTTAAAAATATGCAATCGTGAAATTAATAGTTAAATATCTCATAAAATTACAATAGTTACGGTTAAAGAAAGCTACAAGTTTATTAAGAAATTGATATTTACTTGTAATTTTTATAGTATGTTTTTATTATTAATCTAAATATAATAGGTCTTTACCTATGAAATTGCCGTATTGCAGTACAGACTTTTTCAAACAAAAAAAAGTTTTGATTGGCTATGAATTCTAAATTCAAATTAATTTTGTTTTAAAAATATGACATTCTATTTACAATATAAGTCTTTTGTTTATTGATTAGCGTTGTATTTTCATTACATTTCAACATTTTTCCTCATAATGGATACTTTGAAATTTCGTGTAATTATGGAATATGAGTTCCGTCGTGGCACCAACGCGGCACAAACGACACGTAACATCAACGACGTTTACGGAGAGAACTGTACAAACGAACGTACAACCCGTTATTGGTTTCCTCGGTTCCGTTCTGGGAATTTTGACTTGAAAAATGAACCTCGTGGTCGTCCGGAAACTTTGGTCAACAATGATGAATTAAAGGCGATTATGGAAGCTGATGAATCCCAATCTACAGCTGAGCTGGCAGCAGCTTTTGGTGTTAGCATTAAAACAATATTGGTCCATTTGCGACAGATTGGCAAGATAAAAAAGCTTGATAGATGGGTGCCCCACGAACTTAACGATCGCCAGCGCAACGTACGCGTCGAGACTTGCCTTGCGCTGCTTAACAGGCACAGAAATGAAGGAATTTTGAACCGAATTGTTACGTGCGACGAAAAATGGATTCTTTTTGACAATCGAAAGCGCTCAGCAAGTTGGTTAGATCCTGGTTCGGTACCAAAGCAATGTGCAAAACGAAAAATGACCCCTAGAAAGGTGATGGTCACAGTTTGGTGGTCTAGTGCTGGTGTGATTCATCATAGCTTTTTACAAAACGGCGAGAGCATTACTGCAGATGTGTACATTGAAGAACTGACCACAATGATGGCGAAACTCGCGCGTCTGCAACCAGCTTTGGTCAATCGGTCGTCTCCACTGCTACTTCACGACAACGCGCGACCCCATACTGCACAACAGACCGTCTCTAAGCTGCATGAGTTGGGTTTGGAAGCTCTCCCTCATCCGCCATACTCACCAGATCTTGCGCCTACCGACTATTACTTTTTCCAAAATTTGGACAACTTTTTAGCGGGAAAAAAATTCAATTCCCGGGAGGCAGTACAAAACGCCTTTGAAGAGTTTGTTGTCTCCCGTCCTGCTGATTTTTTCAAGAAGGGCATCCATAAACTGCCACAGCGTTGGCAAAGATGCATTGATTGCAGGGGTGATTACTTTGAATAAAAGAAATAAATAAGTTCGAAAAAAAAATACTTTAACTTTTTTCAAACAAAACGGCAATTTCATAGGTAAAGACCTAATATATAACTCTAAGGTGATTGACTGACTGACATAGTGATCTATCAACGCACAGCCCAAACCACTGGACGGATCGGGCTGAAATTTGGCATGCAGGTAGATGTTATAACGTAGGCATCCACTAAGAAAGGATATTTAGAAACTCCACCCTTAAGAGGGTGAAATGGGTGGTTGAATTATCCCATAGGCCACGCCGCGGGCGAAGCTGCGGGCAGAAGCTCGTTCTTTATAGTCAATAGTCATTTATTCATGTAAAATACACGTCTGAAATGAGATAATAATATAAATAGGATTGTACAATTTTATTGTACTTTATAAACAAATTTGCAAATATCACTTCAAATTCCACTTTCATGATAAATTTTGATACCTACCGTAGTTGGTAAGTTTTATGAATCTAATATATTAAAGAAAAACTTTTTATAGTAAAGAGCGAATTGACTCGTTTCCCAGGGTCCATTGGTGAGATGGCTGAAGGTGAATTTCTCCGAGTGTTTCTGCGCTTGGATCCACGTGAAGGCACTCCGCGTGTTCGTGGAGTCTGTGCTGAGGTCAGTGGCTCGTTACTACATATATCATCGTCTTCATACGGGAGTCCGACTTTCAATAGGGTCGACTCTTCCAGTGGACGTAATCTTCTCGATCCCCTTATCCCGGCAACGGCCCAAGCCGAGGCTCGCGCCCCAGAGGTGCCCCTGAGCTAGTTGCCTCCCACTTTTGACGGCGCCTTATGCGCCTGTCCTCCTGCAAGGTGACGCTGTAAAGGTCGGTAGAGGCCAACAGCATTAGTACACTAAAAAACAACGGGAGACGTCCATCAGAACGTATCCTTATCCATGGAGTGCCATTTCGATTGATTTTTTTTTAGCTCTTTCAAAATGTCTTAGTGTTATAAAGACCTACTACCTACCTACTTTTTATTTGTATATAACACATTTCAATAATGGAAGCTGACGTTCCTAGTGCCGTCTCGCTCTCACATCACTTAATAAAGATAATGGTAGAAGGGGGGAAAATACTTTATTGCTTCCATGAGACAAGCTTTTTCAATGACACGCATTATAAATATAGAACAAATATTAATGTTTATCATACGAATGTTTCTGTTCTGGATGGGAATTGAACCCACTACCTGCGTAACGGAGGGCAGACCTAATAACAGCGCTGCGAAACAAATATTTCCTTAAATTATATTTGTACTGTGTGTTACAGATACGGCCTTCCTGTGAACTTCCAAGCGGTCGTCATCGTGCCGAACCGCAAGAGCGTGAAGAAACTGCGCGAGATCCTAGCGCAACTATACGCTCACCTCGACCATTCCGCTCAGGGTCAGGCCACCGCCCAGGATGTGAGTTACACTATCATACAAGATCCTAACGCAACTATACGCTCACCTCGACCATTCCGCTCAGGGTCAGGCCACCGCCCAGGATGTGAGTTACACTATCATACAAGATCCTAGCGCAGCTATACGCTCACCTCGACCATTCCGCTCAGGGTCAGGCCACCGCTCAGGATGTGAGTTACACTATCATACAAGATCCTAGCGCAACTATACGCTCACCTCGACCATTCCGCTCAGGGTCAGGCCACCGCTCAGGATGTGAGTTACACTATCATACAAGATCCTAGCGCAACTATACGCTCACCTCGACCATTCCGCTCAGGGTCAGGCCACCGCTCAGGATGTGAGTTACACTATCATACAAGATCCTAGCGCAACTATACGCTCACCTCGACCATTCCGCTCAGGGTCAGGCCACCGCTCAGGATGTGAGTTACACTATCATACAAGATCCTAGCGCAACTATACGCTCACCTCGACCATTCCGCTCAGGGTCAGGCCACCGCTCAGGATGTGAGTTACACTATCATACAAGATCCTAGCGCAACTATACGCTCACCTCGACCATTCCGCTCAGGGTCAGGCCACCGCCCAGGATGTGAGTTACACTATCATACAAGATCCTAGCGCAACTATACGCTCACCTCGACCATTCCGCTCAGGGTCAGGCCACCGCTCAGGATGTGAGTTACACTATTACACAAGATCCTAGCGGATGCAACCAATGGAAACACAAATTTCTATGGATTTGACAGTTTCAATACGCAGCTTGTGCGCATAGTACTGATATGTTACTGTTACTGAAAATTTTCGAATTAGAAATGAAATGACTCGTTTCCCGTGTTCCAGTTCCGTGTTTCCCCCCTCCCCCCTCTGGTAGTCGGTCTATCTGGTAGGGACCTACATTCACTAGTATTTACACCTAAATGATTTGCCCACAGAACGCAGAGCTGGCCGGTCTTGGATTCGGTTCCTCGGATTATTACCCATACGTTTCATACAAGATCAACGTCGACATGGTGGAGAAGGTTCTTTAAACAAAGGGACATGTTATATAATAGGTAAGTACCTTTATAATAGGTCACTAGAGTACCTGTGTGGTTCGGGTGGTGCATATGAGAATAATAATAATAATAACGCTCAATGATCACATACATCCTGGACCTTAACTAGATTTCCCTGTATCTGGGGACCTAGGAACTATGAGGACCATTGTCCCACAACACCCAGACACAGAACAAGTATTTGTGCTTTTTTTCCGGTGCACAAATACGTCACTTCCCATCAGATGAGAGTGTGGTCAAATGCTAGACCAGTTTCAAGTAAAAAAACACACTCGTTATGAACATTCATAACGAGTTATCAGTATCGTTTTTCACATCACTATTTTTTTTCCTCAATGTTGACCATCCCTGTAACTGTGAAGTCGTGAATCGAATGAAAAGTTGAATTATAGCTAAATATATATAACTCAAAGGTGACTGACTGACATAGTGATCTATCAACGCACATTCTTCTTATATAAAAGTATCCTCTGTGTGTGTAGTAATTTAATGTATAAGATACGAACTTCTGCCCGCAGCTTCGCCCGCGGCGTGGCCAATGGGAAAATAATTCAACCACCCATTTCACCATCTTAAGGGTGGAATTTCGAAAATTCTTAGCGGATGCCTACGTCATAACATCTACCTGCATGCCAAATTTCAGCCCGATCCGTCCAGTGGTTTGGGCTGTGCGTTGATAGATCACTATGTCAGTCAGTCAGTCACCTTTTTATATATATTTAGATTTCTGTTACAAATTTCTTCTAAATAAACACAAACTTAAGCATTTATAATATGATGTATTGTTCCATTGAATCTCCTAAATCTTATCATATTTTAATCATTTACAGGTAATGTTACCAAGCTGAGCCCCGAGTGACCAACAAACCGCGGTCATAAAAAACAGTTGCATCCAAACATTGTACAATAATTAAGTTTAACTACACAAATTATGTCATATTTTCCCTTGTAAATTTAATCATCATATTTTTTTCAATGTACAGAATTTTTTGATTATTATTGACAAATATTTATAACATTTTTATTTCAACAAAATGAGTGTTCCACCCTCGTTGTATTATTTATTATGTATTTTATTGATAAGAAGCCTTTTTAGAAACTGTTAAATGCAATAATATTTGTAAAAGTGTGAGCTGGCCTGAACAACATTGTTTACAAACGCAACAATTCTTTTGTGCAGTATTATCATTTGCGAACGGTTTAAAAAAAGTAGTGAGTATTTAACCGAATGTTTGAATTGAACATTGTAAAATAAATAAATGAAATATTATATATTGGAGTTAACAGAAAGCTATGTAAATAAGAACATTCCTCATTGTAACTCTTGTAGTACATAATAAAAATATTATTGAAGTTACTGTTTTTTGTTGTTTTATTCGGCCGTGAGGTGACCGGCAGAACAGAATAGTCCCTACCTCTCTCATACCGAGGTGTCGTAAAAGGCGACTAAGGTAAATATGACGATAACTATCTTACACCCGTTGACCGACAGATGGCGGGATAACCATCTCAGACTACGTAACTAATTAAATGAAACTAACCGGTGATGGGCAGCAGTGTCACCGGTGCAAATAGTTACGTTCTGCGATCGCCAACCCGCATGCCCAGCGTGGCGATTATGGGCAAAACCCTCCTAATGGAAAGTCGCAATATACCACGGCCCCTAGTTCCCGGCCGCCCTGCTATCCCTGACCACGGCGGCGGTCATGGTAACGGCAAGGCAGGGGGTGCTAAGAATCCCCGGGCTACGGTAGGCCGCCAAAACCAACTGACCTTGGCAACGTATAACGGACGCACGCTACGACTCAATGAACACCTTGTGCAGCTAGAAGAAGAGCTAAACAACATAAGATGGCACATTCTGGGGTTATGTGAAGTCCGAAGAGAGGGGGAGGACACCATAACTCTTGAATCGGGCCATCTTATGTATTTCAGAGAAGGAGATCAGCTATCCCAGGGTGGCGTCGGGTTTCTGGTTAATAAAGCTCTTAGTAACAACGTTGTTGAAATCTCCAGTGTGTCGACAAGGGTCGCGTACCTTGTAATCAGATTAACCGAGAGGCACAGCCTCAAGGTTATTCAGGTATACGCACCGACTTCGGCACACTCGGACGATGAGGTAGAGGATATGTACGAGGACATATCAAGAGCCTTGCACAGCACCTCTAAGGCTCACTTCAACGTTGTTATGGGGGACTTTAACGCTAAAGTGGGAGTACAGACTTGCAGCGAATCGACAATAGGACAACACGGCTTTGGTAGTAGAAACCATAGGGGCCAAATGCTCGTCAATTTCCTAGAGAAGGAGGGACTCTTTTTGATGAACTCCTTCTACAGGAAACAGCCGCAAAGGAAGTGGACGTGGCAGAGCCCTGATGGTATGACAAAAAATGAGATCGACTTCATCATAGCGGACAAACGGCGCATATTCAGAGATGTTTCAGTGATCACTAGGTTCAATACCGGAAGTGATCACAGGCTTGTAAGAGGCACTCTGAATATCGACTTCAAGCTGGAACGAGCCCGCTTGATGAAGTCCACGCTCCGACCGAACATACTCCAAGCCGTGGTAGGGTCTGAAACATTCCAGCTAAAACTGGAAAATCGATTCGCTGCCTTGGAAACTACAGATGACGTGGATCAGAAACTCGACCAAGTGGTGGATGTCCTAAGGGAAGAAGGTGCGAAGTTTTGTGCAAAGACGCGTACAGGCAGAAAGTCGAAACTTTCGATGGAGACTCTGCAACTTATGGAGGAGCGACGTGAAAACCCCTCGTCTACTTCGTCACAACACCAACAGGCACTCAACAAGTCTATTAAAAAGCTGGTACGACGTGACCTCCGATCCTCCAATACGCTCGAAATTGAAAGAGCTATAGAGCAGAATCGGGGGTCAAAAGTGTTCGTCCAGCAACTTGGGAGAAGCCATCTGACGAAGCTAACTACATTAACGGGTGAAGTCGTCTCCTCAAAGACAGAGATCCTTTCGGAAGTTGAAAACTTTTATGGCCAGCTCTACGCATCACATGCTTGCCGACCTGATCCCAATACAGAGGACTGCAGAGCCACCCTAACACGCCACTTTACCGAAGAGCTGCCTGAAGTCAGCCAGGACGAGATCGTGATGGCCCTTAAGCAGCTTAAGAACGGAAAAGCCTCAGGTGAGGATGGAGTTACGACTGAGCTCTTAAGAGCTGGAGGTACTCCAGTACTTAGAGAGCTTCAGGCGCTTTTTAATTCTGTCCTCTTTACTGGGAGAACTCCGAAGGCATGGAACAGAAGCGTGGTCATTTTGTTCTTCAAAAAGGGTGACAAAACCCTTCTGAAGAATTATCGACCAATTTCGCTTCTGAGCCATGTCTATAAGCTGTTCTCAAGGGTGATCACGAATCGTCTAGCGCGAAGGCTCGACGAGTTTCAACCTCCGGAACAGGCCGGGTTTCGTAGCGGATACAGTACCATAGACCACATTCACACAGTGCGGCAGATTGTACAGAAGACCGAGGAGTACAATCGACCCCTGTGCTTAGCTTTTGTGGACTATGAGAAGGCCTTTGACTCTATCGAAACCTGGTCTGTTCTGGACTCCTTACAGCGATGCCAAGTTGACTGGCGATACATCGAAGTGATGAGATGCCTATATGATGCCGCAACGATGACCGTCCAATTGCAAAACCAGCCGTCTAAACATATCCACTTGCGTCGCGGAGTGAGACAAGGGGATGTGATATCCCCGAAATTGTTCACAAACGCTTTGGAGGATATGTTTAAGATGCTGGACTGGAAGGGTTGTGGCATCAATATAAATGGCGAGTACATCTCTCACTTGCGATTTGCAGACGACATCGTCATAATGGCTGAATCGCTGGAGGATCTGCAACGGATGCTAGACGGCCTAGCTGATTCTTCTTTACGCATCGGTCTACGGATGAACCTGGATAAAACCAAGGTCATGTTCAACGAGCACGTTGTTCCGGGACCGATTGCTATAAATGGAGTAGCTCTTGAGATTGTTAATAAGTACGTTTACCTAGGGCAGACGCTCCAACTAGGGAAAAACAATTTCGAGAGTGAAGCCAGCAGAAGAATACAGCTAGGCTGGGCAGCATTTGGGAAACTTCGTCATGTCTTTTCATCGTCCACACCGCAATGTCTCAAGACGAAAGTCTTCAACCAGTGCGTCCTACCAGACATGACCTACGGAGCCGAAACGTGGACACTCACGGTAGGACTGGTCCACAAATTTAAGGTCGCTCAGCGAGCTATGGAGCGAGCTATGCTCGGTGTTTCTCTGCGGGATCGGATCCGAAACGAAGTCATTCGCCAGAGAACTAAAGTTATCGACATAGCTCAGCGAATTAGCAAGCTGAAGTGGCAGTGGGCTGGTCATATCTGCCGAAGAACCGATAACCGTTGGGGTAGACGTGTTCTAGAGTGGAGACCACGAACCGGCAGACGTAGTGTAGGACGCCCTGCGGCAAGATGGAGCGATGATATACGCAAGGTAGCTGGCAGTAACTGGAAGAGTAGAGCCGAAGACCGGGCTCAGTGGCGTGCTTTGGGAGAGGCCTATGTCCAGCAGTGGACTATTGTAGGCTGATGATGATGATGATGATGATGATGATGTTGTTTTATTCTAAGTACATACTTAATCATTTTAAATAGAAATCTAGACTTGAGATTTCTAGTTCCTATGCATGGGGTATCGAATTGACATACAGGATATACTCTTTGTCCTACAAAGACATCCTCGCTGGATCTTATTAAATACCCTAGGTATTTAATAAGATCCAGCGAGGGGTCCTGTAATAGACATCTACTACTATTAATAATGAACAAGTAAATATTTTAGTTTGAAAACTATCGTGAGTATGACACATTTTGTAAGATAAATAACGGCTAAAACTCACATCAATTAAAAACGAAATTACAAGAAATTAAATTAGAAGAAGGACATAGAATATTTCCGAAACCTGGTTGAAGTAAATATTATTTTTTATTAAGTAACGTAGAAATGAACACAATCATTGAATTATAAATATAACCGTGAAATAAATTGCGGAGTAGTACACTTTTTATGTTTAATTGTTTGTCCCTTGCAAAACATCGTAGAGCTTCCTCACAACTACTATGAAGGCATAGTTGTGAAAACTTTTAATTAGCCATAAGTATATTACGTGTATATATATTGTAATATATTTAGCTGTTAGTTTTCCGAAGAAAATAAAATAGTGTGACGTCACATGCCAAAAAAGAGATTGTATGTAGAGCTACCATAGAGGTATGGATGAGAATGAGGTACTGTGAAGGACTGGTAACTGACGTCACTGTGTGTTTGAGCTCTCTATACCTGTATTTTATAATGCCTGTAACTTGGTAATTTTTTGCGATATATTTGAGGTATATTATTTATTTATGCAGTAAAAATATATCAGTCAAGCAGCCTATTGGATGGTTACAATTAAATTGCTACTTTTGCTAATTGGACACATTCCTTATTCACTACTATTTGATGCTTTGGTATATTTATTTTTTTCTTTCAAATTATTAAATAAAAAGCTGGTTAACTTTGTCTCGTCAGCATGGACCATTGAAAGGATACTAGGTATGTCGGTAAGTATCCATAGTAGGAACTACTATTGTACTAAGTATATGAGTATGACGACAAAGTAGACTGTTATTTCCTTATTAATGATGTACAATTAAAATGGAGTTTATAAAACTTAGCTTTTTGCTGTTTATTGTATATGTATATTTAGTGGACTGATAAGTTTATAAACAGTCAAATAAATGATGATTCATGACGAGAATGACTAATACTGATGAACATAAAACCTGAAATCATAAAATTATGTAAAATTGTTATAGGTGTATTCATTCCTAGTAGTTCAATCATTAGTTCCATTTGTTGTAGTATGATTCAAATGTACTGGTGGCTGTGAAGTGCACTGAAAGCCCCCACGAATGCTGCGCTCACCACTTTCCTCTGCACTCACACATCGAATTTTTACTATGGCGCAATGTTTTACACCAACTCCACAGCTGCTATTAAGTCTGAATTACATTCTACTAATAGGATTTGTGTTGCATTTCCTTAAGTTTGATTAGCACAAGCATGGGTCTACAGTCTGTACAACAAACAATAAACATTTGGTAGGGCTGCTAATGCCTTGGGGGATTAAATTAAGACTAAAATTTTGACTGTAGAATGATATGATTATGTGGCCAATAAAAATAAAAGCTAAATGTTGAACAATATAATAAATAATTGACTTGGTGAGCAATTGTTTTCTTTAGTTCTGTAGACATCCAAGAATGAATTGGCCCGCGCACTTCCTATCCGTTCAAGAAAACTCCAAACAGTGAGTGACAAGCACAGTAAGATTTATTTTCTTAGAAAAATAGTAACTTAACTAGAACTTATAAAGTAAAGGAATTGTAACTAGTCTTTCCATTCGTCTTCGTCTGTTACATTCTCAGACACCAGCATGTTATTCAAAGGCGTTTCGCCTTGTTCGTCCATTCTCTTGAATAGTGATGCCAATAACTTTTTGTTGATGTGATCGGTTTGGCTGATTTCTCTTGTCGGTTGATCCAACACCACTTCAGAATTGTTGTTGGTCGTCTTTTCTGGTTCAGGCATTTTAATGTCTTGCAATATAAGCAATGGATACTAATAAAACAGAAGAAAATCTAATCTGAACAAATGAATTACAGCTTTCGAGAAAATTTGTGCTTTCGTGACTCATAAACAAAAACAAATTGAACAAATGAAATTAATATGACAGTGACACTGACATTGAAAGTATATTGAAAGATACAGATTGAGACACTATATTGATATTGTTGGGTTGCGTTCAAGTTCAGAGGCTAGTACTCTGTTTTCAATATCTACAGTTTTTTATGCTAGCCAGGTAGGCTCAGGCATGCAAAGTACATTACATTTCCTTAAAATTACGCGACTATATTTAAAAATTAACTTAACTATATAACTAAAATAGTAAATAGTCTTAACGGTAGTCTCTAGTCTTTAGATTGCGTTCAGATTTTTATATCTGGCTGGCAGTTTTTCTAGCTGTCATACGCAAGCGACAAAGTAGTAAAGTATTTTTTCGGCCAGCGACATTTTTCGTCTGCTGGTGTATTTGACCCGTAAAGAACCCGCAAAAGTTAGTACATTTCTTTAAAATCTTAATAAAACGTTCCATTAACCCCTCTTTGGTTTAAAGGTTTTCGTGATAATAGCAGAATTTGACGATATTCGTGTTTCAATGTCGGCAGTATTACTCTTACATAACTTGGATCTGTAGGACATAACCTGCATTCGATCATCTGATCGTTTGAAGATTGAATTTGTGCTTTTGTTTTTCAGAGCCTCGAAAATGTTGGGTCGTTTTTCGCCGGGTGTTTGCACCCAGGTGGTGGCCGTGGTCAATAACCAGCAGAATAGGAACATGGCTACTCTGAAATCCATATCCATGCGCCTGAAGTCCGTAAAGAATATTCAGAAGATCACCCAATCCATGAAGATGGTGTCAGCTGCCAAGTGAGTACAGGATTTATTTCTTTTTCAGAATTTTGAAAATAGAATACCCAAGAAAAAATGAGTCTTGTCAGATTCTATTTTGTTTAGATTAGATAAAAATTTTGTTCATTATATATAATATATATAATATCATAGAGACATTAAAATACCAAGGCAGTTATAATATATAAGATAGGTAATTATTATGGTAATGTTCATATCCAATTTGTCATTTTTTTTCATGGCTTACTTCTTTTTTTTTTTGATCTACTATCTGCCAAAAGCAACAAAATGAAAAGAGGTGTGATGCTCATAGAGTAAAATGTATAGGTAACTCATCAATAAAAATACCCTTTTAAAATAAGGATTTAAAATAATGTGGTAAGCGGAAATCAATTGCCATAGTTTAAAAATGGGCTTCTAAGTAAGATATGAGGTAACAAACATACAAAACCATACAATAAAATAGATAACTTTCTTTTTTGAAGTCAGTTGATAAGTGGAAACACAATTCAGTTGAAAGAATAATTTTTTATTCTAATTTGACATATAAATTTAAAACTGCTTTTGATACAATAATCACAACAGAATTAGGACAGCTCCTGTAACAGTAAGCCACCATAAATAAAATGTCCATGTATACTTTATTTATGGTGGACTAAATTATGCAGAGTGGTGAATGAATGGGCTACAACTCTACAAGTAAACAATTTATTGCAATAAAAATTTGTATTGCATTTTTGATATGAAAGTCACTTGAACACTGTCATAAGGTTTTTTACAAGCTGCACTTCGGAGAGTGTGATGGAAGAGCACAACTTAGTTCCTCTATCCCCATTTTACCATAAAACAGTTTGCGTAATGATAGCATCCATATATTGTATAAATTCCCCGAATATGTACAGTGTTTAAAGACAGCAAATTAATTGAATATCATTGTTTCCAGACAAATATATCTGAGAGTATTTAAGGCTAGAGTGTACCGGTATCTTCTAGGTATTGTCACTCACCGTTTGGTGAGACCGTGGTCAAATGAATACAAAAGTTCTAGCTAAGCTACTGACTTCCTCCAATACAAAGGTTGTTTGGAAGAGATTCCTTTAATCGATAAGACCTCCTATTGTACTAGTATTAGTTAATTAAGTAAGTTTTTCTTTTTGTTAATTTCTTTACGATAATGTTTTTCCCTGTGTATGATTTAAAAAAAATTAGTAGGTACTTGTAGAATAGTAAGTAACAAATAATTAAGTGTTGCAAGCACATGATTGCATCACTGGGCTGTAGTAGTGCTGCTGTGAAAGCACCGGCTACCATCTACATTAATCTTGTCAAGAAAGAGTGTGAGCTAAGTTGCACTTTATTGAGGCGTAACAAGAGTTGCTATTTACGTAATTGTCCTTGCCAAGTGATTCTGTACATAGTACTATGATTTGTTTTCATGACAGGTATACCCGTGCCGAGCGTGACCTGAAGGCCGCTCGCCCATACGGCGAGGGAGCTGTCCAGTTCTATGAAAGGGCTGAGGTAAGGGACACATCACGAGTGATATACAATAGTACTATACTAAATAGTGTGCTAAACCTTCAACTAAATTCACTATCCGAGTCACTACCCATCAGACGAGATTATGGTGAAACACTGTTTAGTTATTGATGAAAATAAATGTAATATACAATGGCACTGACTGAATGATTGGCAGAAAAGAGCCTTTTTTAACTATAAACCTTAAAACAAGATATATACTGCATGTACTTCACTAGGTGGTAGGACTTTGTTGCAAAGTTCGTCTAGGTAGGTACCACCGCTTTGCCAGTTATTCTGCCGCCAAGCAGTAGTGTGCAAGCACTACTATGTTCCGGTTTGAAGGGCACTGTAGCTAGTGAAATTACTGGGCAATTGAGACTTTATGACCTGATCTCACAGTCTAGTAATCTTATTACCAGACTGTGCTGTCTCAGGATGATGTGCGCAGTGCAGTGTCACTCGTAACTCTGTTTTAGGGTTCCGAATGACACTGTTCTGTATGGGCGGCCGTGGCGCTTAACATCAGGTGAACGACTAGCTCGTCACATCACTCAGTAGCATAAAAAAAAAATGTAATTTGATATTTTGCCCAGGCTCAGCTGGTTTTCCTCTTATGATAGTTATATGCAAGCTATCCTGAAGTTTTTATCAGAGGTGGCTGTGGTTCCACACATGTTTCTTCATATCTTTGACCTTTTAAAGGTCAAATGGGTATGCAACCATAGCTCAGTTGATGAGTTGGTACAGGTAGCGGCACGAAAGTTTAGCGCTGAGCGAAATGGGGAAGGGATAGCTGCGCATGGGTACTGTCGCGCGCGCAAACATTAAGAAATAGTTAATGTTAAAGTTTTGCATAGCTTGTAACAGGTTGTTTTGCTATACAAGAACATCTTTTTAATCTTGTTTGAAAAAATCAATCGATTCATTGGTTCCTCTTTTAACAAAACAATGCACGCCATACACCATTTTTTGTGCCTGTCTTTTCAAAACTGTATTTCTTAGGTATATTCAATATCTACTAAAAATACACTAATAAAAAAACCAACAATAACAAACAAACTCAAACTTAACAACAAATTGTAACAATGAATGAAAAAGCAATAAAATACACCTTAGAACGCGAGTGTACAGTCAGACCCCGCGGAGCGTCGTATGGGGGGCGGGGGACGGAGTGCGGCAGCCAACCGGCGCTATGCACGCGCCCTTTCGCCCCTGGAGCCCCCCCGTGGTACCTGATTTTTAACTTCTGCGTAATGACGCGCAGCGCTAGAGTTTCGTGCCGCTACTTATAGACATGCTGTTTGTGGGATTTGAATCCATGCAGTTAAGCACCTTGTTTTTCAGGTGGCTGCCCCAGAGGATGACCCGAAGGAACTGTATGTCGCTATAACCTCTGATAGAGGTAAGATGTTATAAATATCTGTTTATTTCATTAATATATTTCACCAAATATCTGTGGTGAAACACTGATATAAAAAATTGAAAAAAAAAGCACCTCAACACTTCAACACTAGGTTTGATAGCTCCTAAGTTTAAACTTAGGGGCCGTTCAAGTATTACGTAAGCACTATGGGGGGCGGGGAGGTCTTTGCTTTGCTTATTTTGTATGACATGGGGGGTAGGGGAGTCTAGATGATGATTACGTCATCGGTAGTTATTTACCTTTTTACGCGAATAGCAACCCTCATATTGTCTTTGCTTGAAACACTAAACATTATAATATTTTAAAAAACAATACATTAATTGAAAAATGTTTACGTAAGCATGGGGGGAGGGGGTAAGAGCTTTGCTTACTTTTGCTGACCAGGGGGATGGGGGGTAAATAGTTGTAATAAAACTGCTTATGTAATACTTGAACGGCCCCCCTTATGTATATATCTTTCTAGGACACACTTAATATTAATAACTAGCGAGATAGTGCGAACTTGGGAGCTGTTCAAATTGTTAGTGCAGATGGGCTATGGCTCTTATTTTCAAAAACATCTATCTGAAAGAGAACTTGGAATTCCAGGCCCCACAGCCACAGCCCTCACCAAAAATGTTACCATTGCTTTTATAGTAGAGATCTTTGTTATAGACTCCAGATTTCACCTGTATTTTCACAGCCATAATATCTCAGTATTTCTGAGTTCCTAGTACTTACGCTTGAGAAACATATCAAATGGTAAATACCTGTAAATTAATGATGTATTTTTTTACTAAGGGTGAATTAGGTAAGGTCAGGACCTAGTTAGGCGTCTAATGCCCATTTGCACTAAATAAATAAATAAAATAAAAATAAACGCATTTGGATACGCATACGACATTAGCATACGTACTAGATAGATAAGTGCAAACTTAAGAGCTGACAGACGGCAGACGGAATTAGGGCGTAGTTGAAACGTGGCATTGGAATGTTCAATTGGGGCTATTAATAATAATAATAAGATACTGTCTCAAATGCCACTCCTGCTGCGGGACTTAAGGAAGAATCCGAAATTCCTAAATTAAGCACTTACGGAACTTTGGGAAGAATCCGAAATTCCTAAACTAAGTACTTACTTATAAAAGCATTTAAATCCAATGATTGCCCTCACAGCTGCAGAATCACAGCATCGCAGAATTTATATATATATATATATATATATAGATATATATATATGACATACACAGAATACAAAATAACAAACAACACCCAAACATCACCGTAAGTGATTTTTCAACCGCAATTGTTCAACAAAGTCCTTATTCAACCCAGGTCTGTGCGGTGCAGTCCACACGGGAGTGTCCAAGGTGATCCGTCTCCGGCTCCAAGAGCCCGGAGCAGAAAACATCAAGGTTATCTGTGTGGGAGACAAATCCCGCGGTATCTTGCAGCGTTTGTATGGGAAGCATATCATCAGTGTAGCCAATGAGGTGAGTGCCTCAGTAGTGTGGTGGTGAGGTCGGCTCATAACCCGGCGGCCGCGGGTTCGATTCCCGCGACAGGACAAGTAGTTGTACACAGAAAAAAACCGCAAATACTTGTTCTGAGTCTGGGTGTTGTGGGACCATGGTCCTCGTAGTTCCTGGGTCCCTAGATACAGGGAATCAGGATCTATGCATGTGATTGTAGGGCGTTATTATTATTATCATTAATAAAATGATGGTTTTTATCTTTCTTTGGCATAGAATCTTTTAAAGAAGTCGTGTCTATTGTTAACTGGATGCGTAATTTGTCTGTTTTTCGTGGGAGAATAATTGAATTTTAAAAAATCCTGTGCCATTGTAATGTAAAATATATTTAATCCAAATTGATTCAGTCGTTTTCTCGTGAAAGTCGCAGAGAACATTTCACGTTGATATTAATTTTTTTGTTAAATATTTAATGGTTAGCAGATTTTCAGAATCTCTTAGGAACATTAAGATCCAGTATTTTAGACCTATTAAATCTCTGTCTCAGGTGGGCCGCCTGCCGCCCAGCTTCCAAGACGCCTGCAAGTTGGCTTCTGCCATCCTGACTTCGGGTTACGATTTTGCCTCTGGAAAAATCATCTACAATAAGTTCAAGTCCGTGGTTTCCTACCAGCAGTCAGACCTGCCTCTCTTCAGTCAGAAGGCTGTTGAGGTATGAAAAATTTAATTTATAACACGGGCTTAAACCCACGACTAAGTCAGCTGCAGCTTTTGAAAAAAAAAAAAACATGCTTTAGACCACACAACTAAATTGAAACTGCTTTTGGATGGAGCTAAAAGTTTAGCTCCATCGATCGGCTAGTATAAATTTTGTTCAATGTTAATCGCTATCTTGACAATCGTAAATGGTTATTTTACCGGACATACCAACATAATAATAAAAAATTTAAGTAATTTTTTACTTTGTTATGTTGGCAATGAAGATCTACGTGAGCCTTTCAACTTCCGTTCGCCTTGCATTCACCAGCTTACTCACCAAGTCAAGTTTTACTTCAAAAATGAGGCAAATACTTGTGTCTGGAGTTCCTGGGGCCTTAGAAACAGGGTGTCCTAGTAAGGTTCCAGTATCTATATATGTGACTAGGCGTATTGGCGTATATAATTATGGCCATATCAGTTTAAAAAAAAAATAATCTCCACAGAGTGCCCCAAAGCTGGCCACCTACGACTCTCTAGACTCGGACGTGATCCAGAACTACATGGAGTTCTCCCTCGCATCCATGATCTTCTACGCCATGAAGGAGGGCGCTTGCTCCGAGCAGTCCTCCCGCATGACGGCTATGGACAACGCTTCCAAGAACGCCGGGGAGATGATTGACAAACTCACCCTTACATTCAACAGGTTTGTGCTTCTACTACGTGTATATACGTTAATTTTTATAAGAAACAACCTTTGCCCGCAGCTTTGCCTGCGGCGTGGCCTATGGGAAAATAATTCAATCACCCATTTCACCCTCTTAAGGGTGGAAGTTCGAAAAATCCTTTCTTAGCGGATGCCTACGTCATAACATCTACCTGCATGCCAAATTTCAGCCCGATCCGTCCAGTGGTTTGGGCTGTGCGTTGATAGATCACTATGTCAGTCAGTCACCTTTGAGTTTTATATATCATATAGATTATAAATTGTGTTTCACTTAATTTTTGTATGCCAGTGAAATATACTGAACTATTTTCTACTAAAAACGTCATCATTTTGTACCATATTTCGAACAAATAAATAATTTTGAATTTTTTTCATTCCTTTTCAACGGACTTCAAAAGAGGTTCCCGATTCTACTGCTATTTTTGTTGTATTTGTTACCTCAGAACTTTCGACTGGGTGAACCGATTTTGACGATTCTTTTTTTATTTGAAAGCTGGTGCTTCCCGTATGGTCCCATTTAAATTTGATCAAGATCAGACGAGTAGTTTTGGAGTTATCTTTAATAATACGTATTTTGATTTCGCTTACATTGATGATGTTCTCATTGGGATTGAAGTTGGTTAAAACACATTTTTAAAAGGAATATACCGGTTGTGTTATAAATGCTCATTTTTGTTGTTTTATTTTAAAATGCTAATGTATGACGTGTCGTGCTAGTCGTTCGCCTGATTTTAAGCGATACTGCTTCCCATAACATTTGCAGTGTCATTCGTAACTCGTAAATAATAATTTCGCGTGACACTGCACTGCGCACGTCATCCTGAGACATCAGGATCAGAATCGTTGTCATCCTATAATGTCTATCCTACAGGACCTCGCAATCCGGGCTAGTGTCTATGATCCCTCAACATTTGATCGAGACATATTTTATAAATTTGTTTTTTTTTTCAGAACTCGCCAAGCCGTCATCACCAGGGAGCTTATCGAGATCATTTCCGGTGCCGCCGCCCTCGACTAAACACATTCGTTCACAATTTGAAACCGTTTCATATAGACATGAATACCATTCTATTTTATCCGTCAGATTGTTTCAGAACAATGAAATAATTTTAAGATTAGGTTACAGAATATCTGTGCGGTTTTATATATATTGTCAAAATCGTGGTTTGAAGAATGAAATCGGAAATCATGTCTCTATAAAACGTTTTTTAAAGAACAATATTTATTAACAATATATTCCATAGAAATTGTACTTTCAATGCCGACATTTTCGAACGGGCGAAAGGCTTCATCGGTAGAATCTCACGCGACGTTCACTCACTGGCTTTTCTACCTTTTGCCGGTGGTTCTTTTCGTTCGTTCATTCCCGTTCCTCGTTCAGTGCTTTTAGTGTGCGTGTTATCTTATAAGGATGCAGTGGTGGTATAGCAATAAAATGTTATTTAGAATTTTGGTTGGTTTTATTTTATAAGCTTTTCCCCGCGGGAACTAAATTTTCCGGGACAAAAAGTACCGTGTTATTCTCGGTAGTTCCATAGAAAAACCACTAGGTCTGTGTGCTATACAAACCAAGGATCGTCTCAAAAAGCCCAACTGGGGCGGTTGTGGGAGGGGGGGGGGGGGGGGGGGGAATCGAAAAAATCTAGTTGACCTACCCTACCGATATTTAGAAAAAAAACCGGCTTAAACAAGAAAACCAAATTATACTGAAATAAATGTTTATTTCTAATTCCATAAACAGTCTTACAGGTAAAATAGTATTCATAAAAATAATTATTTTAAAAAACGTAACTGGGTGATTTCCACAACAGCTGTTGCATTATAAAAATAAGATATATAAATATAATAATAAATTATATAATATACCATTTTATATGTATGGGTTTAATACCCAATATTATAATAATCATTATGGATGAAGCTTGTGGTTTTATTACACTTTGGCTTCATTATGTGATACAAAATTCAATTAGCATGATATATCGAGTCACATAATTACAATTAATAAATAATAAATGGTAATATTTTGGTTAAAATCATAGCTTTGTGGAAAATACCCTTTGTAAGTCCAAACTTGATTTACATGCATCCACACAGGATTCGTATTTACACATTAAACATATTTGAGTAAAACTAAAAAATAATCTAATCAATCAGTTATTCAAACTGTCCGAGTTATAACTTTAAAACTTTTGTTCAATCTACATTGAGGATTACATATTCTAAAAAAAATAAATTGTCTTTTAATCTTTTATTACTTCAATATTTATTAAAAGGCGCTTTTCTAAGCGCTTGCAACATTACAGATGAAATCCTCAGCGACATTGGTGTCGATTCTGTCTCGTACTCTAAAGCTAAACGAAATTAACATATTTCCGCCTTTTTCATTTCCCCTTTATCAGAAGAGTACCGCCATACTTTTAGTTTTATAGAGATGCGACACAGAATCGACAACATTGTGTTAATATTATTGCTAAATACTAAAATAACAATAATTATTGTACCTATATATATTGCTAACAACAAAAGTACTAACTAGGAATGTTGGTGCTAAGGATGTCTATAAAGTATTTATGACATGCACTTACTGTCACCCATCCAAGCATCAAACATTACACCTAGCCAGCCGATCTGCTAAAATACATATGATAACTGAGCATCTTTATTTGGAACTATCGGCGTCCTGCGTTTTTATCCGCAACTTATCTTTCTCGCGAGCACTATATAGTTTGTAAACAATCCGTGTGCAAAATATTACCTCAACCGGTTCAGCCGATTTGACGTGAAGTCAAACAAACAATCAAATAGCCCAAGTATCACTGTTAATACAATTTAAAATATATAGATTAACTATATTATTATATTTTATTTAACACCACAAAACTGTTGATTGTACCATTCTCTTTGTTAACGCAAATCTTGCTATCCCATTCTGACATTCAAAAACGACAAAGACAGATTTATTTTGTGAATAATGTTTTATTATTGTAACTTTTTTATTTATAGAGTGCCTGTACATATTAATGCTTCAGTTAATAATCTGTATACAAGGTGGAATTTAATTCGTTCTTTTCCTTTAATGTATGTATTCAGTCCATACTATAGAACGCTCCCATATAACTAAATAAAAAAGTACTTATGAAATAAAACTTAAATCTAGGTATTATCAAATTTAAATTCTAAAGAAAAGCCTTGCGACGTTGAACAAAGCAGGTGTTTTATTGCCTACGAAACATTTACAAAGCACTCAACTGGTGCCCGCGCTGTGTGTACCGTTAAATAGACATTTCGGCTGTCATGCAGTTATTTTAGGAGGCACTAAATAATAAAACAAAACTTTTTTTTTAAATTGGCCCTTGTACAAACATTCTATAGCATAGTCTGAGTACATACATTTAAAGAAAAGAGTGAATGAAATTCCACCGTGTATACCAACCTTAATACAATACAGAAAAAGGTGTTTTACAACATTTTGACCAAATCAACGACGCGGTTCACGTCATGAGACGCTTTCATTTATTCATTTCTCGAGAGAAGAAATATTTCCCTGCCTTCTGAACTGTGGGTTGTGGGTTCGATTCCCACCCAGGACAAACATTTGTGTGATGAACATAGGTTTTTGTTCTGTGTCTGGGTGTTATATGGTTCCCATGATACAAGCTTTGCTTAGTTTGGGGCTAGATGGCGTTGTGTGAGATGTCCACACATATATTATTATTATTCCGGTTAATGACGTGATATCTCTCTCTCTCTCCAAATCCCTTTAACAAGAAAATGATACAATTTCGACACGCAAATTGCATCTTTCGATGATACCCATCGCGTAGCTTAAAATACTGAACATTAGCTATAGAGCTACATGGCAGCACTGACAATAGGCTATTTAACTGCTATATTTTTATTGTACAAACAAATAATATACCTAAAAAATAGAGAATCGTGGAAACTAAAATTAAATATAACTAAGTTTCAGGCATTTTAAGGTCCGTATTACAGAACGATGCTCAGTCATCGATTGGTGCTCAAGCAGAGATTTCATTCATAAAGTGATCAATTATTGAATGAAATCTCTACTCTCTCGTTCTGTAATATGGACCTCAAATACAGAAATAGAAAGAGACAGCTCAAATACGCAGTGACGTTACCAGTCCTCATAGTAACTCATTACTAAGATGTGGTACCTCTATGGTAGCACATGCAATTTCTTTGGCGTGTGACGTCACTAGCAAAACTTCATAGCGGCTATGAGGAAGCTTCACACGATTTCTGTTTTGCAAGATTACTCTGTGATTTATTAACGATTTCTCTTATTTTTTCAATGATTACATTCATTTTTAAACTATTTTTTGAAAATAATATTTATTTGTTCATTTTTAATAGTAGTAAAATAGTCTATTGTATAAAAATAATTATATTTACAAGTTGGTCGACGCCCGCGACTTAATTTTGTAGTTCCGATAATCGATCATGAATAGAAAAATAGAAATATCAATTTGTATGGATTTGACAGTTTCAATACGCAGTTTATATATTCTTTTTACGTTAATGAATGACGTGACGAGCTAACCGTTCGCCTGATGTTAAGCGACACGGCTGCCTATATCCAGTTGCAGTGTCACTCGGAACTCTAAGGTATAGAGTTTCACGTGACACTGCACTGTGCACGTCATCCTGAGACATCAGTCGATCTAATAAGATTACTGGACTGAGATCTGCTAGGCCGATCATGTAACTAGACTGAAATCAACAGAAAAAGAAATTTGTATGGATTTGACAGTTTCAATACGCAGTTTATATATTTACATAGTTATTGTGCAAATTTTCAAATTAGGAATGAAATTTTTCTTGTTGCATTGCAATCAATGTTCCGTAAACACCCTCTAGCTGGGCGATCATGTAACTTGATCGCAATCCATAGGGACACATAAATGTATGGATATAGTTACTATGGAAACTTTCAAATTGGTAATGAAATCTATCCAAACAGCATTGCAATCAGAGTTCCATTATCATCCCACAGGTCATTCTCAGTCTCATTTGCAAGTTTATATGCATAGTTACTATTAAGAAGAATTATATTTCTTTTGATTTATTTATACAAAGTTCCGTGATGTTTAAACTTTTACCTGAAAGTAAATAGCGAATTTAGTGGGTTCGAGTCTCACATACCCCCGTGGTGGCAGGGAAAAGTGGGCAATTCCCCCCTTAAAAAAAAAAAACAAGGGAGTGATTACGGAACATTGAGTGCAATGCAACAGGAGAGATTTCAACCCAAATTCCATAGTAACAATGCTTATAATAAAAAAGGGAGTGATTACGGAACATTGAGTGCAATACAACAGGGGAGATTTCAACTCAAATTCCATAGTAACAATACTTATAATAAAAAAGGGAGTGATTACGGAACAATGAGTGCAATATAACAGGAGAGATTTCAACCCAAATTCCATAGTAACAATGCTTATAATAAAAAAGGGAGTGATTACGGAACATTCGAGTGCAATGCAACAGGAGAGATTTCAACCCAAATTCCATAGTAACAATGCTTATGATAAAAAAGGGAGTGATTACGGAACATTCGAGTGCAATGCAACAGGAGAGATTTCAACCCAAATTCCATAGTAACAATGCTTATAATAAAAAAGGGAGTGATTACGGAACATTCGAGTGCAATGCAACAGGGGAGATTTCAACCCAAATTCCATAGTAACAATGCTTATAATAAAAAAGGGAGTGATTACGGAACATTCGAGTGCAATGCAACAGGAGAGATTTCAACCCAAATTCCATAGTAACAATGCTTATAATAAAAAAGGGAGTGATTACGGAACATTCGAGTGCAATGCAACAGGGGAGATTTCAACCCAAATTCCATAGTAACAATGTTTATAATAAAAAAAGGTAGTCATTACGGAACATTGAGTGCAATACAACAGGAGAGATTTCAACCCAAATTCCATAGTAACAATGCTTATAATAATAAAAGGGAGTGATTACGGAACATTGAGTGCAATGCAACAGGAGAGATTTAATTCCAAATTCCATAGTAACAATGCTTATAATAAAAAAGGGAGTGATTACGGAACATTGAGTGCAATGTAACAGGGGAGATTTCAACCCAAATTCCATAGTAACAATGTTTATAATAAAAAAAGGTAGTCATTACGGAACATTGAGTGCAATACAACAGGAGAGATTTCAACCCAAATTCCATAGTAACAATGCTTATAATAATAAAAGGGAGTGATTACGGAACATTGAGTGCAATGCAACAGGAGAGATTTCATTTCAAATTCCATAGTAACAATGCTTATAATAAAAAAGGGAGTGATTACGGAACAATGACTGCAATGCAACAGGGGAGATTTCAACCCAAATTCCATAGTAACAATGCTTATAATAAAAAAGGGAGTGATTACGGAACATTCGAGTGCAATACCACAGGAGAGATTTAATTCCAAATTCCATAGTAAGTATGCGTACAACCTTGGGCCATCCCCGGGCGGGTGGCAGCTCACTCGTGCAGCGGCGGCAGCGCGGGCGGCGGCGTGCGCCACACGGCGGAGGAGGTGCGCTTGAGGCGCGCGCGGTCGATGGCCGGGAACAGCTGGCGCAGGTCGGGCGAGTGCACGCGCACCGAGAACAGCCGGTCCACGTGCGCCGCCGCCACGCGCGCCTGCAGCGCCAGCGCCGCGCGCCGCGCCTGCAGCGGCACGGGGTAAGGGGGGGACGCTAATATTGGCACCTCACATTTTTTTTAAATATAAATAAGGTTTTACTAGGTGGTAGGACTTTACTGCAAAGTTCGTCTAGGTAGGTACCACCGCTTTGCCAGTTATTCTGCCGCCAAGCAGTAGTGCGTGTTCCGGTTTGAAGGGCACTGTAGCTAGTGAAATTACTGGGCAAATGAGACTTTATGATCTGATCTCACAGTTTAGTAATCTTATTACCTACTAGATTGTGCTGATGTCTCAGGATGATGTGCGCAGTGCAGTGTCACGCGGAACTCTATACTTTAGAGTTCCGAGTGACACTGCAGCTGATATGGGCAGCCGTGTCGTTTAACATCAGGCGAACAACTAGCAAAAAAAATATATAAATATCAGTGAATATTTCACACAGCGCCATCTTGTCCCAAACTAAGCAAAGCTTGTACTATGGGAACTAGATAACTGATACAATACTTAGATAATTTTTGTTTGTAAATACATACATAGAATACAATATAACACCCAGACACAGAACAATATAGTATTTAATAGGAGTTTTGGCGGGATATCGAAAAAGATTGCGTCACCGCATTGTATTATTTTCCAAAACTAATGTTATTTTCAGTGTTAGTGCATAAAATTGGTGGCATTCTATTCGTTAAGTGCTGGATTACAGGCGTGGGTGTGGGAAAATTGTATAATGATGGGGAAAGTTTCTTTTTATGTTGTTTCCAAAACTCCATAGAAGCTTCAAGTTGCCACCACTTTACTAGGAGTATGACTTTGACTACACTGACTTGACTATGACTTGACTTGATGACTTCGACTGTGACTTGACACATATTTGCGTGAATTATCATTAACTTGATAAATTATCAATTACTTGACACTAGCTAAAAAATATTTAACAATAAAATATAATAATAATACTGACTGGCTCGACAGCTCAGTTGGTAGACCCTGCCTTCTAAACTGTGAGTTGTGGGTTCGATTCCCACCCAAATCAAACATTTGTGTGATGAACATAAATGTTTGTTCTGTGTCTGAGTATTATATTTTGTTCTATGTATGTATTTACAAACAAAAAGTATCTAAGTATTGTATCAGTTATCTGGTTCCTATATGTACAAGCTTTGCTTAGTTTGGGGCTAGATGGCGTTGTGTGAGATGTCCACACATATTATTATTATTATTCTATACTCGAGAACGGCTGGGCCGATTTAGCTGATTTAGGTTTTGAAATGATTGTCGTAGTCTAAGGAAGGTTTAAAAGGTGAGATGAGAGAAGAAGTATTCTCTTGGAATCCTAGTTAGGATCCTGGATTTAAGTGTGTGGTCGTTATTATCTTCTTCGTTTAATGGCTTGCTATCGCTGTTTAGCGATAAATCGGGGAATGTCAAGTGAGGAATTTTGTACTGTTATGTCATGTCAGTCTTATTTTATGAGTCAAAATGGCACAGTAAAATGGCGGATATTTTACTGAAGGCTCTAGAAAGCCTTGAAAAGAAAACGAAAGGGCATGGTTTTAAAACTTGGAACCATTTACCAACACTCGTGCACGTTCACGAACACTTAACGGATAATAATCCACCTTTATTACACATTAAAATTCAAAAATACACGGGTAATGGAAAGATATTTATTTAGATGGAGTAAAATGACAGATAGAAATGTCACCTGTCAAAATAATGCTGCCAGCATCTGAATCGTAGTCATGGATCTAATTCAGCTATATAAATTTAAGAAATTAAAATAAATCATCACAAAAAATTAAGATGTAAAATATTTCAATAAGATTTTATATAAATCACCATCAGGTTTGATGTTAACCATAAATCAGACAGAAATGTGTTTCATACAATATAAAAAAAATTAATTAAAATTTAAATTTCCTACATTTTGGGTTGTCTGGTAGAGATCGCTTTAAGCGATAAGACCGCCCATTACGACACTTAATTTTTAAGTCCGTGCTTGTCAATTGTTCCTGTTATGTGGTGTTTAAATAAAGAGTTTTATTTATCTATATACTTTTTACATGAAAACATGGCTGCACTCGTAGTGTAATTTTACTCCGTCTATTTTTTTTATACTATAGAGATAGAGGCTAGCGTTGCAAACAGGGCATAGTTGTAAGGTTGACCTACCGCACTAGTGCTCCACTGTGGTATTGGCCGATGTGGGGGTTCCTCCTCTTCATCAGAGTTGAGGTACTGGAAGCCATCCTCCATGTGCACCGGCCGCAGTGGAATGGAGTAGCCACCCGGGGTGCTAGGGGTTTTGAACGGGGTGTGCACTGGGAACAATTAAGGGTTTTAACATTTAAAAAGAAGAAAATAGAAAGAAACATATATACTTATTAAGGATATCACACAACACATTTTTTTATAAGTGCACTATATTATATATGATGCACACAAATCATGGAATACATTTCACAAATTACATACAATAAATCCTATAATACAATTGCATATACACTCTTTATAGAAAACTGTGATAGTTACATACATATTCAATTACTTATCATAAAAACAAAACTGAGAATTGAAACAACTTAAAACCAATTTTTTCTAAAACGAGTGTGCTTTAGATCACACAACTGAAGTAAAACTTTTTTAGTTTAGCTCCATCTATCGGCCGGTATAACTTTGATTTTGCTTTGTTTATGTATATTGACAAAATATGTTAAGTGTCATTTTACTAGACATACCAACACAATAATACAAATTTTTAACGTTTAAATGTTGACAATGGATCTACGTGAACAAACTTCAACTTCCGTTCGCCTCGCATTCACCAGCTTACTCCCCAAGTCAAAAGTGCTTACACACTTAGTGCAACAACTAAAGTTACATAATACACTTAAAATACACTGGTAGAAGATGTGGGACAAAAAAAAAAACTGCTGTGAATATAACTTTTGGTAGATAATAAATTTCATTCTGGACCCATAGCAGCCCCTGGGAATTTGGATTCAGACCCGTGCCACCCCCTGGTCTTCAAATTTATACAACTATATACTTAGGTAAGTATAGGTACTTAGGTATCCACTAATCCAAGTTCCTAGTGCCACCTCCAGGGATGTCCTGCGGAAAATTCTATTCTAGTCTCAACATTTTTGTCTATATTATCCAGTGCATTAAAAATCAAAAGCACATAGTTGGTCCAAAAAGAACAGCAATTAACACTTCTTGAACATGTTTCCTCATGTTTTCCTTCACAATTGTAACAGCGAGTGCAAAAAAACTCTTGTCCACTTACTTTTGTCCTCTTGCCTCAGTTTCTTTTGCTTCTCGAGATACTCGCGCTGCTTTTGTTCGATTTCCTTCGCCATTTTAGCCGCTCCCCTCTTCATACTGAAACAATACATTATATTGTCCCTGCCTTCTGAGACTGGCCCGATAGCTCAGTTGGTAGCATCGTTGTTTGTTCTGTGTCTGGGTGTAATATTGTATTCTATGTATGTATTAACAAACAAAAAGTATCTAAGTATTGTATCAGTTATCTGGTTCCCATGATCCAAGCTTTGCTTAGTTTGGGTTTTTTTTTTTTTTTTTTATTACTCTGCATTTCCACAGACACCTGGGTCCCTTCTTTTTGTTAGATAATTTTTTATATTTATGAATTAAGCCTATTAAAGCTAAGTTAGATACACTTTTGTTGTAATAGAAGGAGGTCCATAGGTTTGCTGAATTAATGATATGCCGATTGACTTTGTATAAGATATATTAATTAAAAAGATATTTACAAAAACCAAAATGCGGAATATAAAATTTTCTCTAATATGTAGTCTATATCAACAACATTCGTTGCCCCTAGCAACGAGCTGGAAAAGTTCTCTATTAGAATGGTATTGAAACTTTTTCGTGGGCCAGCACGCCACATCACCCCCCTCCAGAGACCGTCCTACGGGCGATAATATTCTGGAAAACGCACTGTTCGTCCTGATCGAGTGGTGGTCACTGGAGCGTCTCGGGTCTCAGGTGCTGCCACGGCGGGAGAATGGTCCAACTCACGAAGTATGTAGGCAGGCTTAATGCGGTCGACTGATACAGTGACTTCTTTGCCTTTTATGCGGAGCTTGAAAACTTTATCCCCTCGTTCTATCACCTCATGCGGGCCTGTATAAGCTGCTTGAAAAGATGGGTGCGAGGTGTCATCTCTTAGAAAGACGTGGGATGCTGTTGCTAAATCTTTGAAAATGAATATAGAGCGGTTATTCCCATGGTGAGAAGTTGGTAATGGCAACAAATTTTTGGCGAATGTGCGCAGTCTTTCAGTGTATACTGTCAAGTCCTCTGTACCATCAGCCGATTGACAAAAAATGTCACCTGGGAGTCGTAGTGTCTCTCCATATACGAGTTCAGCTGGAGTCGCTTGTAAGTCTTCCTTAAATGCCGCCCGGATTCCCAGTAGTACAAGTGGAAGTGTTTCAAGCCAGCTGCTGGTCGCATGACATGTAATAGCGGCTTTAAGCTGTCTGTGGAATCTTTCGACAAGTCCATTGCATGCTGGATGGTAGGCTGTAGTTCGTCTGCGTTGAAATCCGATGATGTGGGACAGATGCTTAAAAAGTTCTGATTCAAACTGTCGACCACGATCAGTGACGATATCTTCAGGGCAGCCGAATCTGGATATCCATCCGTGAACTAAAGCTTTTGCCACTGTTTCAGCTGTTATCTCCTGTAATGGTATAGCCTCGGGCCATCGTGTGAAGCGATCTACACATGTGAGACAGTAACGATACCCCTGTGAAAGAGGTAAAGGTCCGATCAAATCTATGTGGATTTTCATGAATCTGGCTCGAGGTAAGTTGAATGATGCTAATGGAGATGAGACATGACGTGTTATTTTTGATCGTTGGCATGCTAGGCAGGAACGAGTCCACTCTCTGCAATCTTTTCGCATAGTAGGCCATACATAGCGTTCCGATATCAGTTTCGTCGTCGCATTTGTGCCAGGGTGGCTAAAAGAATGCAAGTTTTTGAATACTTGCCGTCGCATGTCTTTGGTCACATAAGGTCTGGCCACATTGCTGCTCTTGTCACAATAGATTTCTGTGTGAGATCCAGGCAGTTTGATTTTTGTCAAGCGTAGAGAAGTATCGCTATCCAAAAGTTGTTCTAGTTCAGGATCTGTGCTTTGTGCTTGAGCAAGCTTGGATAGATCGATGGGCTGAGTAATATCTTCGATGCGTGATAAACTGTCAGCCACAACGTTATCCTTTCCTGAAATATGCCTGATATCTGTGGAAAACTGTGAAATAAAATCCAGATGTCTGAACTGTCTTGGTGAGCACTTTTCTTTTCGTGAATGAAATGCGAAAGTTATGGGCTTATGGTCAGTGTAAATAATGAAATCTCTCGCCTCCACCATGTGACGAAAGTATTTTATTGCTTCGTAGATGGCGAGAAGTTCCCTGTCGTAAGGCGAGTATTTCTGTTGACATGGCGAAAGTTTTCGAGAGAAAAATGCTAAAGGTTCCCACAGGCCGTCTCTATGCTGTTGTAAAGCTGCGCCCATTGCTGTGTCTGAAGCATCAGTGACTATAGCGAGCTTCGCTTGGCAGTCTGGATGAGCAAGTAGTGCTGCTTGGCAGAGACTTTCCTTGCAGGCGATGAATGCTTTAGTAGCTTCTTCTGATAAATGCACGGGATGTGAACCTTTAACTGATCCTGTGAGCAGTGCATTCAGAGGCGCTTGATGCCGCGCTGCGTCAGGAATAAACCTTCTGTAAAAGTTCACCATTCCTAGGAATCTTCGCAGTTCTCTGACGGTTTTTGGTGGTGGGTAATTCGCAACCGCTTCTACCTTTGATGGTAACGGCTTAGTGCCAGCTGCTGAGATGCTGTGTCCTAAAAACGTTACCTCTGATACACCGAATATGCACTTGTTCGTGTTGATTACCATGCCGTATTCCTTGAGTCTGTTGAAGAGCAGATGAAGGTGCTTCTTGTGTGATTCCTGATCAGGTGAGAAGATCAAAAAATCGTCCAGAAACGGGAAGCAGAACTCCTCAAGGCCCCTAAGCATCTCGTCCACAAATCGTTGAAACGTTTGACTGGCATTACGTAGTCCGAACGTCATGAACGGAAATTCGTATAAACCAAACGGCGTCGTGATTGCGGTCTTCGGAATATCCTCAGGGCAGACAGGAATTTGATTATAAGCTTTTACGAGATCGATAACCGAGTATACTTGACAGCCGGAGAGACAATGTGCAAAGTCATGTATGTGCCGAATGGGATAGCTGTCTGGTACGGTTCTAGCGTTGAGCATTCTGTAGTCACCGCATGGACGCCAGCCGTTATCTTTTTTAGGCGCAAGATGAAGTGGTGATGACCATGGTGACTTTGAAGGTCTGGCTGTTCCGTTCCTCAACATATCTGCAAACTCGTCTTTTGCAATTTTTAATTTATCCGGTGCTAGTCTTCGTGGTGTGCTGCTTATTGGCGGCCCTGCAGTAGTTTGTATATGATGCATGGTATTATGCTTCGGAACACGGTGGACACCGGAAGGTCTAGTAATCTCAGGGTATTCGCTTAGTATGTTATGATATACGGAATTTCCAGAAATAACTTTTACCGATGAAATGTTCCCAGTTGACTGTGCAGGTGAAGCTGGGGACGTAAGGCTTGTAGTGTTGTCGATTAAACGTTGATTTCGACAATCCACGATGAGGTTGTAAAATGATAAAAAATCTACACCTATTATGGCCTTTGTAACGTCCGCTACGATGAATCGCCAAGTGAAGTCACGGCGCAAGCCTAGGTTCAGCACTAAATGAGCGTAGCCGTAAGTAGAAATGGGTGTACCGTTTGCCGCACACAGCTCATAATTTGTTTTCTCACGACGTTCCTTGAGTGCCGATCGGGGGAAGACACATACGTCACTGCCAGTATCGATGAGAAACTGCATCTTCGTAGCGCCGTCCGTGACAAATAGGCGACCGGAAGTTTGGCAATCGGTCGTCGCCATTACCGACTGCTGTTCGCGTTTCCCGCATGATAATCACATGGTTTTACGCACTTACTTGCTTCATTTCCGAACTTACTATGATACCAGCACACAGGAAATTTTCTATAGTTCGACTGTGATCGTGTGGAGCTAGAAAGACCGCGCGTTTTCTTGTTTGAACGATTCGGTGCACGTGAATGCCGGTTCACCTGCGCAGTTAGAGCTTGCACTTGTTTGGTAAGTTCAGCAATCTGTTGGTTCATGGCTTCTAAAGAGCTTCCTGGTATGGCACTTGATGTTGATGCTACGTGCGCTGTAGGCGACACAACGTCATGGATGCGGTCAGCGAGATCTGCGAGCGCTTCCAGTGAAGACGTCATCTGCGAAGCGATTATCGTTTGCGTGCTACTTGGTAAGCGACTGGTCCAGATAGTACGTAGAAAATCTTCGGGAACTCCAGGTCCAGCCAAATGTTGCAAATGTCTTAGAAACTGAGATGGCTTACGGTCTCCAAGTTCTGCGTGCATAAGTAATTGCTTGACCTTCTTTTCTCGTGACGCGGACAGTCGTTTGATAAGTTCCGACTTCAATTTTTCATACCTGTTGGTGTCGGGCGGGTTGATGATTATATCTTCCACCTCAGAAGCATACTGCGGGTCTAGTTGGCCGATAACGTAGAAAAACTTCGTATTGTCCGTAGTAATGTTCGATATCGCGAATTGGCCCTCGATCTGCGCGAACCAAATGGCCGGCTTTTCAGGCCAAAACGGCGGAATGCGCACGCCCACACGACAAATATCTTCGTTCTTATCGGTTGAGAGCGACATCTTTATGTGAATCAGTATCAGAATTATCGCAATCAGCAACAAAATCAAAATCACACACATTTACTGCAAACGTGGACTTTCGGTTCAAAACAGGTCACCAGTAAAGCGATTAATAATATAAATTAATAATAATAAATCACGTCGGGGTCACCAGTAAAGCTAAGTTAGATACACTTTTGTTGTAATAGAAGGAGGTCCATAGGTTTGCTGAATTAATGATATGCCGATTGACTTTGTATAAGATATATTAATTAAAAAGATATTTACAAAAACCAAAATGCGGAATATAAAATTTTCTCTAATATGTAGTCTATATCAACAACATTCGTTGCCCCTAGCAACGAGCTGGAAAAGTTCTCTATTAGAATGGTATTGAAACTTTTTCGTGGGCCAGCACGCCACACTATTATTAACATGAACTTATATATAATACAGCAAGGATAATACAGCCAATAACAAAATGATACATAAACATAAGTATTTAAGTTCTTATTTCTAATTTTTAATTGTGCGTACACCACCGAGCAAACCAGCTTCTAGTTTGGGATTAGATGGCGTTGTGTGAGATGTCCACAAATATTATTATTATTATTATATTTTTAAATCCCTACACCACGTTCTTTAATTTCCCACAAACTTCAATTTCCCATAATAATATACACTGTTAAGTTTCTTGTAACTTCTTAGATATAATTGATGCGTCGGATTGGATTTTTCAATGGGATGTAAGTATACTCACGCCTCTTGCTCTTCGATCTGTTTCTTGCGTAGTTCAATGGCCCGCCTCTGCTCCTCCGCCAACCGTTGTCGCGCCATCTCCTCCGCTTTGCGTCGCTCCTCCGTCTCCGCCACCTTACGTGCCAGATCTTGCTTTTTCTATGTAAAATGATGAAACATATTAATGTACATAATAATGTTTTATTAGCGTATGTAGCTTAGAACGGATACATCACATGAAAAGCTGGGAAACGTATATTGTTAAAAAAAATAGCCCAAATACTTGTTCCGAGTTTGGGGTGTTTTTTTTTCCGCAAGCTAAGGTTCTTCTAACATTATCAGAGACTTTGTTTTTTTTTTATTTGATAGGTATTACATATGTTTCATTAGAGGAGTACTGTTCAGCACAACACAGGGAATCCTACTGTGCTGAACAGCGAAATTATGAGAATTAGCTTAGATCATTTACTTAGTTCGTTGATAGTAAACTGAATTTATTATTTTTGCACTTATAAATATATATTCTATTCAGTATAATATAGAGTTCAGTCTGGGTGTTGTGGGACCATGGTCCTCGTAGTTCCTGGGTCCCCTAGACACACGCGGAGCACCCACCAGCTCGGCGTGGCGGCCGCGGGGCTCGGCGGTGGCGGCGCGCAGCCCGCGGCTCCGCGCCGCCCCCTCCACCGTCCCCCCCTCCCCCCTACAGGGCGAGCACCCACCAGCTCGGCGTGGCGGCCGCGGGCGGCGCGGCCCCGCTCGGCGGTGGCGGCGCGCAGCCCGCGGCTCCGCGCCGCCCCCTCCACCGTCCCCCCTCCCCCCCTACAGGGCGAGCACCCACCAGCTCGGCGTGGCGGCCGCGGGCGGCGCGGCCCCGCTCGGCGGTGGCGGCGCGCAGCCCGCGGCTCCGCGCCGCCCCCTCCACCGTCCCCCCTCCCCCCCTACAGGGCGAGCACCCACCAGCTCGGCGTGGCGGCCGCGGGCGGCGCGGCCCCGCTCGGCGGTGGCGGCGCGCAGCCCGCGGCTCCGCGCCGCCCCCTCCACCGTCCCCCCTCCCCCCTACAGGGCGAGCACCCACCAGCTCGGCGTGGCGGCCGCGGGCGGCGCGGCCCCGCTCGGCGGTGGCGGCGCGCAGCCCGCGGCTCCGCGCCGCCCCCTCCACCGTCCCCCCCTCCCCCCTACAGGGCGAGCACCCACCAGCTCGGCGTGGCGGCCGCGGGCGGCGCGGCCCCGCTCGGCGGTGGCGGCGCGCAGCCCGCGGCTCCGCGCCGCCCCCTCCACCGTCCCCCCTCCCCCCCTACAGGGCGAGCACCCACCAGCTCGGCGTGGCGGCCGCGGGCGGCGCGGCCCCCGCTCGGCGGTGGCGGCGCGCAGCCCGCGGCTCCGCGCCGCCCCCTCCACCGTCCCCCCTCCCCCCCTACAGGGCGAGCACCCACCAGCTCGGCGTGGCGGCCGCGGGCGGCGCGGCCCCGCTCGGCGGTGGCGGCGCGCAGCCCGCGGCTCCGCGCCGCCCCCTCCACCGTCCCCCCTCCCCCCCTACAGGGCGAGCACCCACCAGCTCGGCGTGGCGGCCGCGGGCGGCGCGGCCCCGCTCGGCGGTGGCGGCGCGCAGCCCGCGGCTCCGCGCCGCCCCCTCCACCGTCCCCCCTCCCCCCCTACAGGGCGAGCACCCACCAGCTCGGCGTGGCGGCCGCGGGCGGCGCGGCCCCGCTCGGCGGTGGCGGCGCGCAGCCCGCGGCTCCGCGCCGCCCCCTCCACCGTCCCCCCTCCCCCCCTACAGGGCGAGCACCCACCAGCTCGGCGTGGCGGCCGCGGGCGGCGCGGCCCCGCTCGGCGGTGGCGGCGCGCAGCCCGCGGCTCCGCGCCGCCCCCTCCACCGTCCCCCCTCCCCCCCTACAGGGCGAGCACCCACCAGCTCGGCGTGGCGGCCGCGGGCGGCGCGGCCCCGCTCGGCGGTGGCGGCGCGCAGCCCGCGGCTCCGCGCCGCCCCCTCCACCGTCCCCCCTCCCCCCCTACAGGGCGAGCACCCACCAGCTCGGCGTGGCGGCCGCGGGCGGCGCGGCCCCGCTCGGCGGTGGCGGCGCGCAGCCCGCGGCTCCGCGCCGCCCCCTCCACCGTCCCCCCCTCCCCCCTACAGGGCGAGCACCCACCAGCTCGGCGTGCCGGCCGCGGGCGGCGCGGCCCCGCTCGGCGGTGGCGGCGCGCAGCCCGCGGCTCCGCGCCGCCCCCTCCACCGTCCCCCCCTCCCCCCTACAGGGCGAGCACCCACCAGCTCGGCGTGGCGGCCGCGGGCGGCGCGGCCCCCGCTCGGCGGTGGCGGCGCGCAGCCCGCGGCTCCGCGCCGCCCCCTCCACCGTCCCCCCTCCCCCCCTACAGGGCGAGCACCCACCAGCTCGGCGTGGCGGCCGCGGGCGGCGCGGCCCCGCTCGGCGGTGGCGGCGCGCAGCCCGCGGCTCCGCGCCGCCCCCTCCACCGTCCCCCCCTCCCCCCCTACAGGGCGAGCACCCACCAGCTCGGCGTGGCGGCCGCGGGCGGCGCGGCCCCGCTCGGCGGTGGCGGCGCGCAGCCCGCGGCTCCGCGCCGCCCCCTCCACCGTCCCCCCTCCCCCCCTACAGGGCGAGCACCCACCAGCTCGGCGTGGCGGCCGCGGGCGGCGCGGCCCCGCTCGGCGGTGGCGGCGCGCAGCCCGCGGCTCCGCGCCGCCCCCTCCACCGTCCCCCCTCCCCCCCTACAGGGCGAGCACCCACCAGCTCGGCGTGGCGGCCGCGGGCGGCGCGGCCCCGCTCGGCGGTGGCGGCGCGCAGCCCGCGGCTCCGCGCCGCCCCCTCCACCGTCCCCCCTCCCCCCCTACAGGGCGAGCACCCACCAGCTCGGCGTGGCGGCCGCGGGCGGCGCGGCCCCGCTCGGCGGTGGCGGCGCGCAGCCCGCGGCTCCGCGCCGCCCCCTCCACCGTCCCCCCTCCCCCCCTACAGGGCGAGCACCCACCAGCTCGGCGTGGCGGCCGCGGGCGGCGCGGCCCCGCTCGGCGGTGGCGGCGCGCAGCCCGCGGCTCCGCGCCGCCCCCTCCACCGTCCCCCCCTCCCCCCTACAGGGCGAGCACCCACCAGCTCGGCGTGCCGGCCGCGGGCGGCGCGGCCCCGCTCGGCGGTGGCGGCGCGCAGCCCGCGGCTCCGCGCCGCCCCCTCCACCGTCCCCCCCTCCCCCCTACAGGGCGAGCACCCACCAGCTCGGCGTGCCGGCCGCGGGCGGCGCGGCCCCGCTCGGCGGTGGCGGCGCGCAGCCCGCGGCTCCGCGCCGCCCCCTCCACCGTCCCCCCTCCCCCCCTACAGGGCGAGCACCCACCAGCTCGGCGTGGCGGCCGCGGGCGGCGCGGCCCCGCTCGGCGGTGGCGGCGCGCAGCCCGCGGCTCCGCGCCGCCCCCTCCACCGTCCCCCCCTCCCCCCTACAGGGCGAGCACCCACCAGCTCGGCGTGCCGGCCGCGGGCGGCGCGGCCCCGCTCGGCGGTGGCGGCGCGCAACCCGCGGCTCCGCGCCGCCTCCTCCACGGCCGCCGCCCGCGCTCGCTCCGCCGCCTCCCGCGCCTGCGCCGCCGCCGCCATCTTCTCCTCGCGCTTCCTGAATAAAACAACCACACTCAAACTCAAACAGTCTTATTACAAAACGTGGACTAAGTAGAATTTTCAGCTTGGGCCAACTAGTCCTAGTTTGTTACGGTACTAAGTAGTTAGACCTTCACTTTATTACAAAACGTCGACTAATCGAAGACCAGGTGATACCAGAGATAGTCCATGGCTTAAATAATGACCATAGACTAAATACGAAAAAAGTTTGTTCATTTGGACCACATTTATTCACACAATCCTTTTTTCACGTTTCGTATATTTAGAATTTTTGTTTTCGTCTATAATATACGTGCATTGGCCTTGGAAAGCTTATTGTTTGCATATTTTTTAATGAATGAATAATCAGATTCATAAAAGTCAGCTTTGCTACAATGATTTTCAACGAATAAAACTACTACGTTTGAATAGTTACCAACGAGGCTTGCGAGAATCAGAACGTAAATATGGCATTACTTAACAATAAACAGAAAATTGACATTTCTGTTTATTGTTGTTATAACTAGCTGTATATATATAACTATAATAAATATCATAAAAATGGAGCAACAAAATATAAAAACTGAACCGAGTAGATATATTTTATCAAAGACCAAGACAACCTCAAAATCATGTAACAAAAAAGGTTGATAACCCAACATTGGCGTTAGGCGCGTAAATAGTTTTTAATCTTAAAAGTTTCATTTTTCCACCACCGTGGCGCTAGTTTCTTTCGTTTGGCGAGTTAGTACCATAGTTAAACTAGGGTCATCGGAGGACTAACTTTAGACAATGGACGATCCCCTTATCAGCGATAAACTCGTTTTTGTAATAAGGTTTTTAAATAGTCTAGGTTAGACCTAGTACAAATTTTAGTCTACGCTTGGTCTGCGTTTTGTAATAAGACGGAAGCCATGGACTATCTCTAGTATCAGGTGGTCTTCGATTAGTCGGCGTTTTGTCATAAAGTCAAGGTCTAACTACTTAGGGTGGATTCGACCAAACGAGAGTAATTTTTATTTTTAGAATAAATCGCCATTTGTTCGAGAATAAATCAATTTCACATTTTACATCATACTGTTTATGAAGCAGGGCCGACTGTCTGTTTTAGCAATACTCTCAATCGAAGCAGATTTTGCTGCCAAAATCAATTACAAATCCTTAATAGAAGACTTCTGTAAAGCAAAAAGCCGAAAAACATTACTTTCGTAAAAAGATTAAATACATAAGTTACAAAATAAAACCTATTTTTCAAATCTATATGCTTTTCAATACTCTCCCAAACTGCATTTATATTTTTCCACTATCATAAGTAGATATGTCGTGTCAAAGCATGTTTAGTTAAATATATTTATTGGGTAGATCATGGGAATGAATAAAAGGGGCCTCGGTGATGCGACTTTGCCCGTCTATATTAGTCCACGCTACGCCACTGGATCTAGAGACCTAGGAACTACAAAAACCATGGTCCCACAAGACCCAGACTGTAATAAATATTATCTTATCTTTTCTGTGCACGAATACTTGTCCTGCCGCGGGAATGGAACCCGCTACCACCTAATTCTAAGCCAATCCGCTCAACCACCACACTACAGAGATTATGTACAGTTTAGTTACCTCCTCTGCAGTTCTCGTTTAGCTTCCAATATGGCTTCCTTCTTCTTCCTAGCATCTTCTATCAGCCTCTCTTCTGCGGCTTCCTTTAGTTTGTTGATAGCGCTGACCTTGGACGCGGACGATGACGTCATCGTCTTACTCTGAGGAACGTATGCGCGGGGCTTGCACGCTGAACTCGAAATCTGTGGGAACACAAGCCTGTCCTATTACACCAGTGACTAATAAAAATCCACGTAACCAATGATATCTTTTTTTTATGGGAAATCTAGCGGCCCGTCCCGGCTTCGCTCGGGTGGACGTTTATTTATTAAACATTTTATAATATACGAAAAACAATGTATCACGCACCGGCGCCATCTACTTAAAATGTTGGTTTGTCCTGAATTTTTCCTAAATTTTCTTTGCTATAAACCTCACGGAGCCCGAGACCTTTCCAACGAATGCAAAACCGTGGAAATAGGTTCGTGCGTTCTGGAGTTATAGCGTCAGGAAGGAAAACCCGACTTATTTTTATATAGTAGATGGGCATGCGTTTGACAACAAGTCACCTGATGGTAAGTGACGAAGTTGTCTAAGGTGGAGCACGCTTGCCCATGAGATGCCCATTCACTCTTGACTTAAAAAGACCCAGGTTATACCCAGGAGGAAACACTGTTGTTGGATGAGCATTCCATTCCTTGGCCGTTCGGACTATAACTGACTCAGCAAAACGCTTAGTGTGGACTTGGGGTACACTAACGACCTAAGGATGTGAAGAATAACCAAGTCTTGTAGTTCTATGATGGAAAGGGGATGACGGAATGAGTTCATGAAGGGCATGCGCACTTCCCTTCATGCGAAAAATAGTAGTTGATTTCCACTACTAGCCTAACAGTTAACGAAAATATCACAGAATATTAGAAAAACGAGTTATTGCTTAGTAAAATTGTGCGGGGAGAATAGCAAGACGTCTGGCTGTGCAAAGGACGGCATATCATTCCACTAGTAAGCAATTTTCATATGGTAATTAGAGAAAACTTGTACATCTATTTTGAAATAAAAAACGAACATTATGAAGAAGAAGAAGCGGGAACCCGTTGATGTCTTTTGCTTCGTCCTACTCTGTTCTTTGTGATTTCGTATGACTTTGTCTCATTTTATCCTTGCTCTTTCGTCATTATCGTGATCAGTCAATCGCAAACACAGAAAATGCCCACAGAATAAGTAATATGTAGTCCTCTGCTGTTACCTCGCCCTCTGCCCCCGCTAGTGAGTCTTGTAGGAGAAATTATGTTCATGAGCTATCAACGGGCTTTATTATCTTTGTATTACACCCACAACCGAGATAATGTTGGTCTCCCCCATAAGACACACATTTGGACGCTTATCATAAGGGTGTCTTGTGTGATAATTTTTATGGAAGCTGGTTCCAAAAGGATCTTATTAACCACTTTTCAACCAACTGCAAAAAAATGCAAACATTCTCAATTTGACCATATTTTTTTTTAATGTTCGTTACGTCAGTACTGGGTCAACCGATTTTGATTTATTTATTTATTTGAAAGCTGGTGCTTCCCTTGTGGTCCCATTTCAATTTTATTAATATCTGATGGGTAGTTTTTGAGTAGGTACTCCTTAATAATGTGAATTTCGACTTCAAATACATTGATGATGTTTTCATTTTTGTCATAAACAAATAAATAATAAATACGTGTGGACATTTGGACACAGCGCCATCTAGCCCCAAACTAAGCAAAGCTTGTACTATGGGAACCAGATAACAGATTGAGTTTGAGTTTGTTGACATTTTTGTTTGTAAATATACATAGAATACAATATGCGGAATATACAAAATGCGGTGGGATCGAAGTCGGTTGTACTCTTTTTTTTTAAATGAATGATTTAATTACATGAAAAGGAAATAATTGTCGATATACCTGCGGTGCTTTGCCATTGAATATAAGGTTGTTCATCTTGGTGAGCGTCTCAGATGACAGCACCGGTTGAGAAGATTTATCCGGAGGCGTTTGCGTTTCTTGTTCCTGCTCCTGAAACAATATTTAACAAAAACCATAAGAACACAATTAACTAAAAAAGAATCTTGTCATAAAAATTAGACACTCAATTAGGTTATCTTTTAAATCGAATTTGGTTCATTTTTTATGTTAAGGAATTACGTGACGTGCTAGTCGTTTCGTCTGATGTTAAGCTACATGGTTGCCCATCAGTTGCAGTGGTGCTCGGAAACAGTTTTGCGTGACACTGCACTGCGAACGTCATCCTAAGACATCAATACAGTCTAGTAGTAAGATTACTAGATGGTGAGATCAGTGGTCACGAAACTTTGATTGCAATGCAACAGGAGAAATTTCCATACTAACTATGAACATAAGCTGCGTATTCACACTTCAAATCCATACAAATTGTGTTTCTATAGGTTTCAATCGAGTTACGTGATCGCTCAGCTGGTCATAGTCTTATTTATCTAGTAATTTCACTAGCTACAGTGCCCTTCAAACCGGAACGTTTAGGTACCACTACTTTGCCAACTGGCACCAAGTAGTAGTGCGCAATTGCAGTGTCACGAAAAACTGTACTTCCTAGTTCCGAGTGACACTGCAACTGATATGGGCAGCAGTGTCGCCTAACATCAGGTGAACGGTTAGCTTGTCACGTCGTTCCTCAAAATAAAATTTTCATTATTTTATTATCATTATTAAAAAAAAATCTACTTGAATCATCATTGGTATAAACTAAGCGGAATTTGAACCCAGGTGCGTCGGTTTAAAAAAACCACGGGTTAGCGCTGAGCAGGCACCAGCTGGGCTATCACGTAACTTGATTGCAACCGTGGAAACACAAATTTATATGGATTTGACAGTTTGAATATGCAGTTTATGTGAAAAGTTGTAGTATGGAAATTTCTCCTGTTGCATTGCAATCAAAGTTTCGTGATCACCAGGTAACCAATCAACCCGCACTGGGCTAGCGTTGTGTCTTGTTTCTACTCTCTCTTGCAGTAAGATCCAGTTTCCCATCATTGGAAGTGTATTGGGTTGATGGTATTTTTTTTTAAAGTAAAACTTCTTTACTTTTTTACTTTTTACATTTGACTTGTGGAGTAAGTTGGTGAATGCGTGACGAGGCGAAGTAGATCATCTTCATCTAAATATATATAACTCAAAGGTGACTGACTGACTGACATAGTGATCTATCAACGCACAGCCCAAACCACTGGACGGATTGGGCTGAAATTTGGCATGCAGGTAGATGTTATGACGTAGGCATCAGCTAAGAAAGATTTTTCGAAATTCCACCCTTTAGAGGGTGAAATGGGTGGTTGAATTATTTTCCCATAGGCCACGCCGCGGGCGAAGCTGCAGGCATAAGCTCGTCATCAAAGTTAAAAATTACTTTGAATTTGTATTATTATGTTGGTATGTCCTTTAAAATGATAATTTACAAATGTCAAGATGGCGACATGAACAGCAAAATCAAAGTTATACCGGCCGATAGATGGAGCTAAAGAAGTTTTACTTCAGTCGTGTGGTCTAAAGCACACTCGTTTATCTTTTTTAATATTTAGAGAGAATAGTAATACCTTCTTGGCTGCACGCGTTTTGGTCCTCGTTACTCGAGATGCCATCTCTTCAAACTGTTGGACTTTTTCTTTCACAGCAGACCTGAAACAAAAAACGTTACCAGTTTAAGATCTACAACAAAAAACTTATCTCTGCTTATAACCCGGCGGTGCCGGGTTCGATCCCCGCGACAGGACAAGGATTTGTGCACAGAATCTAGCAAATAAACATTTGATTGATTGATTGATTGATTGAATAAAAGAGCGCAAATACTTGTTCCGAGTCTGGGTGTTGTGTGTTGTGGGTTCCTGAGTCCCTATACACAGAGAATCCTAGTTAGGGTCCAGGATCTATGTATGTGATCGTTCTTATTATTATTGTAAAATATTAGTATAAAATCCTTAGTTACGTGTGATAGAGTTCATACAAATACTTTAAGATACTTGATAGCGAATATAGGGGGGTACTAACCCCCTAGTACTATATTAGTCTAGTTATAAAAAGCTCGGTACTATATAACGATGTTTTTAATATTAACAAAAAATATTATTACGAGGACCATGCTCCCACAACACCTAGACTCAGAACAAGTATTTGCGCTTTTTTTATTGTGCACAAATATTTGTTCGGGAATCGAACCCTCCATCTCCGGGTTATGCAACCACCACGCCGCAGACAGGGTTGTTGTACTTACGAAGGCAACGTTTCTGGTATTTGTTTTCTTGGCGGTGTTTTTGTGGTGTCCTCTTGTGAATCGCTGTCATCTGTCATAAGGGAATTATCTTCTGTGATATTTGCCGGTTTTGCACCTGAAGAAGTAATAATATTGTTATTTTATCAAGCCATGTCTAACTGTTTAACATATTAAAATAGGATCTAAAAAAAAATCAGGTAATGTTGGCAGGCAGAAATTAACTAATGTAGGACAACATTACTGCATTGTATGCTATAATGGAATTTGCTTATCGAAAGACATGTTGACTGGCCTAATAGCTCAGTTGGTAGTAGCCCTGCCTTCTCTGTGGGTTGTGGATTCGATTCCCACCCAGGACAAACATTTGTATGATGAACATTGATGTTTGTTCTGTATCTGGGTGTTTAAATTGTATTCCATGCATGTATTTAAAAACAAAAAGTATAGAAGTATTATATAAGTTATCCGGTTCCCATAGTACAAGCTTTGCTTAGTTTGGGGGTAGATGGCGCTGACCCAGGAACTACGAGGACCATGGTCACACAACACCGACACAGAACCATTATGCGCTTTTTTTTCGGTGCACAAATACTTGTCCTGTCGCGGAAATCGAACCCGCCTCCTCTGGGTCATGAGCCGACCAGCTCAACCAACACACCACAGAGGCTGTCAAGATAGCGAACAGTATGTTATACCAGACTTAAATAATTCATGGCTCTTTATCTTTGTGTGTAGTGAGAAAGAGTACTTTTTTTCAAACTCATAAACTGTAACGAGCTTGCTATATAATATTTGACAGTAAGCACTTTCATAATCACTCTATTATGCTTAGTACAATAACTTAATTTTTCAAATTCAAATCATTTATTTTGTGATACACAGGTCATAAAACAGATGTTACAATAAAAATATGAAATCCATACTGCGATCAGCCGCAACGGCATACAAAAATTATAAATAAGCTGAAGCTTTTAATAAAAATTGACACTTATCGCATTATTAAATGCTTAAATTAATCAAATTACATCACAGATAAAAATCAATAGGTAATAAATAGGTCCTTTTAATTGTATTATATTTTAAGTACCTAATATAATTTTGACTTGTAATAGTACTAAAAATAGACTATTTTCAATAAATCTTTTGACTTTGACTTTGATCTTGAGCACCTTACCTTTATCTAGTATGATTGTTGCATCCATGATAACATTCTGTGGTTGGTTCAACACCAGAGTTTCTCGCTCACATTTTTCTAGAACAACTGTCTCGTTCATGGCGCGCTGAAATTATACAATATTAAATTAATAATTATAATAGTTTAATTAGCTAATATATTTTTTGACAGCCTATGTGGCGTGGTGGTTGAGATGGTTGGCTCAAATGGTTGGCTCAAAACCTGGAGGTGGCGCATTCGATTCCTGCGGCAGTATAAGTATTTATGCATAGAAAAACAAAACCCAAATACTTGTTTTGAGACTGGGCGTTGTGGGACCATGGTCCTTGTAGTTCCTGGGTCTCTAGATACAGGGAATTCTGGTTAGGGTGCAGTATCGATTTTTTTTTTACTTCAAACTTGTCTAGCAATTGACCACGCTCTCACCTGATGGGAAGTGACGAAGGTGTAGCATGCTAGCCAAGTAAATGTATGTATGTGATCGTTGGGCGTTATTATTATTATATAACATGATTTATTGCACATCACACTATCTATTAAATAAAAAACTTGGAAAATGGGGTCAAACCAACTTCTATTCCAAATTTGTTTATGAATGATACACATAATATGATGTAACAAACATTTAAAAAAAAGCATACAATCAAATTGAGAACCCCCGCCTTTATTGAAGTCAAGTGAGAGAAGGGGAGAGAAAGAACTAGAGATAAAGAGCGTGAAAAAGAGAGAGATATGGGAGTTGGTGGATGACAAGTTTGTACCCACTTGCATAAGGGACAATGTGAAATAGACATTTTGAGAAATGGACTTTTTACGTGCAGGTGACAGTTTAAGGAAGGCACATTTTGCGACAGAGCCCTTTTAATTATTATTAAAATATATCTATACTTACAATATTTTTAGGAGTGACCGGAGCATGATTATAAACTCCATTGGGAAGTACCACAGTCTCATCCATTACTCCAGCCTTACTGACCACCTTTGTTTCTTCGACAACCACATGATCAACTTGATCTTCCTCATTATTTATAATATCCACCAACTCTTTGTCAACTTTCGTTACGGCTTGCTTGTCTTCGTTTTTAGTTTTGGCCAACTCCTTGGCACTGATCTTATTTTTGCCCGCCTCTTTTTCAAAAGGGTCTGTTTCGACCACCTCTTTGGAGCCATTTTTAATTTTGGCCAAATCTGTTTCAAAGCTCTCAGTTTTGGACAACTCTTTGCCGTTTTTGGTTGTCTCCTTTTCTTTGGCCAAGACAATGTCAGAGTTTGCCTTATCTTTCTTGTTTCTGGTTTTGATTTCCTTTTGATGTAGGATGAAGGATGTTGACTCTGCTACAGTTTCTTCAGTTTGAATTGGTTCTGGTTCTAAAGGCTGGGGCTGTTCTTTTTCGCTGGAAAAGGTTATGTTAGTATTAGTGACTATTTTTATCTTCTCAATACACTAACAAAAAAAACCATTTATCCTTTCTAAAACATAAATAAATAAATACTTATGGACATTTCACATAGCGCCATCTAGTCGCAAGCTAAGCAAAGCTATGGGAACCAGATAACTGATACAGTACTTAGATACTTTTTATTTGCAAATACATACATAGAATAAACAACTATGTTCATCACATAAATGATGTCCTGGGTGATTGAACCCACAACCTACAGTTCAGAAGGCAGAACAACTACCAACTGAGCTATCAGACCAGTGTAACGCATCCAACCCTGGATGGGGTGGATTAGCATGGTGATTATACAACCCTCTTCTGGTAAAGTGGCGTTTCATGGTAAGGAGGTCTGCGATCAGGGGGGAGGTGTGTGGTAGATTAATGGAATTGTGGCTTACTTATACAATTTTTTATGTTCTGTCTCTCTATTTGAAAAAGGCAAAGATAAAGCAAGAGAGTACCTGTTGTACTATTACTACAGTGTTTATTAGAAGGCACTGAAAATTGCGAATTGTGTCGTATTAGTTGTGACATTAATGTCAATTTTATACAGCAGCCGCTAAGGCTAAACGAAGCAAAATATCTCCGTCCTTTTCATTCCCTCCTTATAAAAAGAGTGCCACCATGCTTTAAGCTAAAACCTTGGAAAAAAACATTAATACTTACACAAGTTTTTGTCCCCTCCTCGTTCGTTTTGGCCGAGGTTTTTCAGCTGGAGATCCTAAAAAAAATAATGATTTATTTATCTTATAGAGGAAACAAATCACAATCAGTGACATATATACAATGTAGACATAAATTACGTCTAACGATCACATACATAGATCCTGGACTCTAACTAGGATTCCCTGTGTCTACGGACACAGGAGCTACGAAGACCATGGTCTCACAACAACCAGACTCAGAACAAGCATTTGCGCTTTTTCTGTGAACAAATACTTGTCCTGGCGTGGGAATCGAACCCACCGCTTCCGGATTATGAGCCGACCTGCTCAACCAGCACATCACAGAGGCTGTGTAACGACATACCGGGCAAGCTGTCCTGCGAGGAGAGCTCCCGGTCGTCCCCGCGGGCGGCGGCGGCGTTGTTCCTCCCGCGCGTGCGCTTGGGGCGCGCCTCGCTCGCGGCGGCGACTGGGGGAACTAATTAATAAAAAAAAAAAAACATTTTACACATCGCCATATATACTAGTAGGACTTTACTGCAGTTCGTCTAGGTAGGTACCACCGCTTTGCCAGTTATTCTGCCGCGAAGCAGTAGTGCGCAAGCACTGCTGTGTTCCGGTTTGAAGGGCACTGTAGCTAGTGAAATTACTGGACAAATGGGACTTTTTTTTGTTTTTTATTTTTTTTTTTATGTTTAGGAATGACGTGACGAGCTGGCCGTTCGCCTGATGTTAAACGACACGGCTGCCCATATCAGCTGCAATGTCACTCGGAACTCTAAAGTATAGAGGTTCGCGTGACACTGCACTGCGCACGTCATCCAGAGACATCAGCACAATCTAGTAATAAGATTACTAAACTGTGAGATCAGATCATAGTCTCATTTGCCCAGTAATTTCACTAGCTACAGTGCCCTTCAAACCGGAACACAGCAGTGCTTGCGCACTACTGCTTGGCGGCAGAATAACTGGCAAAGCGGTGGTACCTACCTAGACGAACTTTGCAGTAAAGTCCTACCACCTACCACTTTATGACCTGATCTCACATTTTAGTAATCTTATTACTAGATTGTGCTGATGTCTCTGGATGACATGCTCTATACTTTAGAGTACCAAGTGACACTGAAGCTGATATGGGCAGCCGTGTCGTTTAACATCAGACAAACGGCTAGCCCGAAACGTCAATCCTTAACATAAAAACTAACATTAAATTAACATTTTGTAGCTCTGGGCCATCTGTGTTCTTTTGGTTTTTAATGCACTTGAAACGGGCAAAAAATTGGTAAACTCGATTATAATTTGGTATCTAATTACCGGTTCTAATTTTTTTTTCTTTTTAGTCACCCTTATTTTTAATAGAGATACCTGGTGGTGCAGTATCGGTCTGCTTCCTACTCCTCGTGGTGCGCCGCCGGCCGCTGGATTCGTCTCCACTGGTCTCCTCGGCCTGAACCTTCTCCTTGGCGACAGTTTTACGCGGTTCTGTCATAAAATACGATCTACTTAAAAAATGCTAGTAAAATTACAGGCCAAATGAGACTTTATAACCAGCAGGGCGATCATATAACATGACTGCAACCTACAGACACCAAAATTGTATGAATTTAAATGAATAACTGCGTTTCGAGATCTATTTTTATCTATCTTTAATTGAATCTATTTTTCTATGAGATTTTGACTGAGTATTCTCAGTCAAAATCTCATAGAAAGAAAAATAGATTTTAGAAAAAAAAAAATTTATTTGCAACAGAATAAAAAATTAATAAGAAAAATTCAAAATTTAGAGATAGATTTTCAACAACGCTCAGCCCGGCAACAACTACTTTTCAAGTTATGTGCGATATTTACAACCGCTCTTATAATGGTGAAGGAATACGGTAAGGAAACCCCCATGTTCAAGAATGACAAAGTTCGAGAACATGCTTCATCCACCAACCTGCACTTGGCAGCGTGGTGGATTTATACCCTACACTCTCTTCATGCAGTGGGAATGTGTAGGCTGATGAGGTGTGAATACTCCTAGACTTACTAGGGATAGGCACGGCGGGTGGTGGCATTGCAACATCATCTTTATTTACTTCCTGCTTCACTTTAATGTCGATTGGCAACGCTACTTCCGCATCCATTGGTTCGGGCTCCAACACTAATGATATTTTTTCTTGTTTAACTGAAAGATAAATAAAAAATACAGTTTATACGAATTGCAATTGCTCAACTGTTTCACTCGCATTCAATGTTTTCCCATGGGATATCGTTTTTTTCGGAAATGTTGCTTGTGCTGTTTTGTACTAGTTTGAAAGCTCTTAAGCTAGCGCTTATCTCTATAGCAAGGACACACATAAGGGCTTGCAGTAGGTATAATATAATAATATGTGCGGACATCTCACACAACGCCATCTAGCCCCAAACTAAGCAAAGCTTGCATTATGGGAACCAGATAACTGATACAATACTTAGATACTTTTTGTTTGTAAATACATACATAGAATATAATATAACACCCAGACACAGAACAAACACCTATGTTCATCACACAAATGTTTGTTCTTGGTGGGAATCGAACCCACAACCCACTGTTCAGAAGGCAGGGTGACTACCAACTGAGCTATAGGGCCAGTCTATAATGAGCATATAATAGATGGAAGTGCAAACTTATGAAGCTGTCCATTAGGGGCCATCCAGCTAAGACACATGAGTTTCATGATTTTCATAATTTTTTGACCCGTCCCCGTCCTTGTCACAGCTGGTCACATTTGTGAGACCCTACCTAGTGTGATGTCACATATTTTGTAATTTTACATATAGAAATTTATGAAAATAAAAATTAAATGTTACTTAGATATAAAATAATATATTTAGAAAAAATGTGATGTTACAAAATTTGGGTTCGTTAAGTTGTTTTTAAGTTTGAGTTTGTTTGTTTTTTTTTTTAGTAGATAGTGAATATGCCCAGAAGAAATACAGGCACGAAAAATGATGTATGACGTGCATTGTTTTGTTAAAAGAGGAACCAATGAATTGATTGATTACTTAAAGCAAGATATAAAAAGAGGTTAATCTTGAATAGTAAAACAACCTGTTACAAGCTATGCAAAACTTTAACATTAACTATTTATTAATGTTTGCGCGCGCGACAGTACCCAGCAGCTATCCCTTCCACATTTCGCTCAGCGCTAAACTTTCGTGCCGCTACCTATAAGTCTATGTAACGTAATACAACAAAGCTAACTCAGTACTCGAACGCTTAACCGTGAAGGATCCACAAAATATCCTAACACACTTACCCTGTACTAGAGGGGTCATGTCAGGCTCCAAGTTTTCTTTGTTGTCATTTTGTCGTCTGCTTCGCGCCGATTGACTCGATTGTATTTTGTCTACTCTATCAATCGACTTCTCCCTGCGAAGCTTCTGCGTTAGGTTTACGTTTACCTGCAGAATTAAATAATAGACTAAACATCACAATAATATTATAATGGCGAAAGTTTGTACGTATGTATGTTTGTTACACCTTCACGCTCAAACGGCTGAATGAATTAAGATGATATTCGGTACCAAGATAGCTTATACACTGGATTAACATATAGGCTACAATTTTTCCTTTTACCGGCGGGTGAAACCGCGTGGCGCAACTAGTCTGTTTCATAAACACTCATAATTTAATTTTTTTTATCATCATAATACATATTATACAGTGCTAAGTGTATTAAATTTGGTCACAAAAAACCCTTAAAATTATACATCTAAAAATATTATCTACAATAGTATAGCTAGCGCAAAACTTCATGAGCTCTCGGAAGTTAGACCCAAGTACCAAACTGCCAATGGTACAGTTGAGTGTATTCTAAAAGCGGCCATACAATAACTTTAATATGCGTACTGCACAGCCATCCGCGCTAACTTCCGTGAGCTCATAAAGTTCCGCAAGAGCTATAGTAAATAAATAAACGTTAATTATTATTATTCATTAATACACTGGCTCCCTTGTTATTTTGTGTTTTGTTTAATAATAATAAATAATAATAATATGTGTGGAAATCTCACACAACGCCATCTAGCCCCAAACTAAGCAAAGCTTGTGTTATGGGAACCAGATAACTGATACAATACTTAGATACTGTAAATACATACATAGAATACAATAGAACACCCAGACACAGAATAAACACCTATATTCATCACACAAATGTTTGTCCTGCGTGGGAATCGAACCCACAACCCGCAGTTTAGAAGGCAGGGTCACTACCAACTGAGCTATCGGGCCAGTCAAAAAGTTTGAAATGAGCAGAGAAAACAACTAGTAGATATTCCACTGTTATGCAAATCCAGTGTATAATAATAATCAATAATAAAGGTTGACACCCAACAATCACAGACAATAGATCCTGGACCCAAACTAGGATCAGGGATCAGGTCCAGGGAATAAGGGTCCCACAATACTCAGACTCAGAACAAGTTTTTGCACTTTTTTTCTGTGCTCAGATACATCTTGCTGTGGGAATCGAACCCGCCGCTTCCAGGTTAAGAGTCGACCTGCTCAACCACCGCACCACAGAGGCTTTCAAATGTCAATGTGTGTTTATATTTATTTATTAAAACTACAAACCTGCTGGCTAATAATACTCTGCGCTTTAATGGATGCATTCCTCTTCATCCGTTTATCCTGTTCAGGGCTAAATATTCCATCCACCTCATTCTTGTTCCGTTTTTTCGATGCTCGCTCTTCCGTTTCCTCATTGGAACTTTGGCTTCCTGCACCTGATGACTTTTTATTAGAACTACTTTTGGTTTCCATTTCTGGTATGTTTAATTCGACTGAAATACAAAAAAAAAAACAAATACAGTGAAACACAAAGTGGTTTAAATTTGTTGATGTGATACAAGTTGGTGAAAGACTTTTAACAATCATGGACTCAAAGGTGATGTTTTTTGTTGCTTCAAGTATACATTTTTGTCTATTTACCTTGTTATTATTGTAGCTCTAATCGGATGTACATTTAAATAACTGGTGGGCTGGAACTTCTAGATATATAAGATAGTTTTTTTTTGTGAGAACATTATAAATAAATACATTTTTTTTTTATTTTTAGTAGGTAATAAGTTAAAATAGTGATAATTTTAATTAAAATAATTGACATGTAATAATAATAATAATAGCAATTTGAATTTCAATTAATTTATATAAATATTTGCACGCATGCTTGCGGGCCGGGTACAGTGACTGTGACATTACCTAAATGATTGATTATGATTATTATTACATTAGATATGAATGGAACCCCACAGATTTTAAGGCTCATATAACAGCACAACGCTCAGTAGTTAATTCATATCCAAGTCAAGTTTTATTTAACAAAATTATCACTGAAATATTCACTTGTGCATTGATTACTTATTTGCATCCTACAATGTTGTTTACAGTTATTCATTATCTTAAATACATAGTTCATTACTTTTCATTGCATCTTTTAATTTCATTACATTTCGAACTGTACAGGACTCGCAAAATTAGAAGAGAGAACATTGAAAATACAGGCTTAAGACTTGAAAATGTAATGGAAGTCAGATTGTAGTGATCTATGTAGAAAACATTGTGTGGTGTGCGTGTGTGTGAAATATATTTAGGTATTATGTTACCTTCATCTTCGTTGATGCTTTTAAGAGTTGTCAAAGCATATTTGTCCTTTTGTGTCTTCTCCCGCGCTTTACTCCGACCATTTTGGAACTCCTCTTCAAACTTATCGAAACAGACGAATGCAACCTGAAAATATCTTATTTATCTTGAACTGAAAACTATTATACACATAAAGATTGATAATACAGTAAACACTTTCAATTATCACTTGAAAACACGCTTTGAAAATAGTGCCGACACTCGAAAACCGATTTTATTTCCAAATGTTGGAATTTTACCTCGAGATCGTCATTGAAATTTTTTGTAAACGCATTTGATATCTCATTGATTTTCGGTATTAGTTCACTAAAAATTGACATAATTAGCGGATAAACTAATAAAAACTTTCACAAATTTGACAAACGCCATAAACTATGCCCGAAACAATCGAATCGAAAAACCGTTTGAAAATTGAAATGTCGTCGTACGTACAGATTAGCCAACATGAAAAAAACGAAAGCCGCTCGTATCATAGACAATAAAAAGCTGTTTATTCATGTACAGATTTGTTGGTTTTCACCACAACTTCTATGATGACTAATGACAGCATCGTTCTGTGATTGATTCTTTTTATACTCTTTGACGGTTATTATATTTAGTGAGGCGCTTTATATAAATAAAACTAGTATAATATATTATACTTGATATTATAAACAGCGCAGAAAGCAAAAAAAAAATACTGTAAAAAGCACTTGAGTGATCTCACATAGTAACAATTGTTTTTTCCCCTATTCTGTGAGTGTACTTCTCATTCATAGCAGCCCATATTACAGAACGATACTCAGTCGTCCATTGGTTTTCTATTATTATATTTGTATTAACTACTATTTTTGAGTTAAATCTCGTCTTTAGCAGAGATTTACGACTGAGCGAAGTTCCTTAGGATCAAATAGGCAATGAAAACTACTTAAGCATTATTCAACGACTGAGCATAGTTCTGTAATACGGGCCTTAGAAACTAAAGGTTCTCAAGCACATTTCTCAAATAGGCTTAGAAAATTCAGAAAATATGTAGGATCTCATATATGAAATTGAATACGCTACCTATGCTATTGAAGACACAGAATTCGATCTGTTGTAGTATGCAATTATAATAAAGGAGTTATACAAATACCACTGATTACCAAACCATAAGCTTTAGCGGATTAGTTCAAATAGGGTAGTGTTCAGAGGAAAATTGGAGTGTTATGTAAGGAAATTGGAGTACACTAGAAATGCGAGTTAATACGTGTTTACATGGTGCAAAATAAAACCGTGCCATCTCGAAACGGAACGAATAAAAAATAAAAAAGTACTTAAAATTTTATTGTCAGTGAGTATCTTGACATCATATTTCATAGTACATATTTCTACATAGTCTGTGTTACATATTTTCTTTAACCTGTGGTCTATGCTTGACATATTTTCTCTAGAATGTGGTATACGTGTGAAGTGGCAGTCATATGCTCTACTTAGTCTGTGGTCGCAGTAATATAACGATTTCAAACTATTTAGCGGAGTTTTGGCGGCAATGCGAAAAAGATTGCGTCACCACATTGTATTATTTTTCAAAACTTGTGTTATTTTCAGTGTTAGTGCATAAAATTGGTGGCATTCTATTCGTTAAGTGCTGGATTACAGGCGTGAGTGTGGGAAAATGGTATAATGATGGTGAAACGTTTATTTTCTTGTTGTTTCCATAACTCCATAGAAGCTTCAAGTAAAGTTGCCACCACTTTACTAGAAGTGTGACTTTGACTAGACTATGACTTGACTTGATGACTTCGACTGTGACTTGACAGTTGACACATATTTGCGTGAAATATCATTAACTTGATAAATTATTTTAATTACTTGACACTGGCTAAATACACAATAGTGTAAAGCCAAAAGATTATAAAAAAAAAATATTTAGCGGAGTGTTGGCGGGAAAGCGAAAAAGATTGCGTCACCGCATCGTATTATTTTCCAAAACTTGTGTTATTTTCAGTGTTAGTGCATAAAATTGGTGGCATTATATTCGTTAAGTCCTGGATTACAGGCGTGAGTGTGGGAAAATGGTATAATGATGGTGAAACGTTTCTTTTCGTGTTGTTTCCAAAACTCCATAGAAGCTTCAAGTAAAGTTGCCACCAGTTTACTAGGAGTATGACTTTGACTAGACTGACTTGACTATGACTTGATTTGATGACTTCGACTGTGACTTGACACATATTTGCGTGAAATATCGATAACTTGATAAATTATCAATTACTTGACACTGGCTAAATACACAAAAGTGTGGAGCCAAAACTTAAAAAAAAACTATTTAGCGCCATCTATTGGGTCCTTCTTAAACCACTTATATCAATACTGGGGCCTTCCCGCGTAGATCTGGTGGAGATCGTAATCGTGTTCTCTCTTGCTCGCACTCGTGGACCTGTCAATTGGCGCGTGCGGGATGGCAGGCGAAGCCAATTCCCAGAACGGTTACGCGGTAGGGGTACAGTTATGCGGTAGGGTGCACAGTACACAACAAAATCAAAACAATATAGCAATGGATAAATTTTAAAATTTTTGGATCACAGTTTTTAAAGTTTTGTTAAAAATTTGGTGAAATATACATTTTATTTACATTAATTTCCATACATTCATTAAAATTCTAATTCTACATTTATTAAAATTACATGGCCTCATTCGGCTTCTGATAATTAATTATATAGGCACGTTTATTTATTCCACATTAATTAATTGTTGATGAATAAAAATTTAAGGTAACCTTGTAAAATTTACTAAAAGTTAAATGTCATGATGACGCGCTTTGTGCGAGTGCAGATTACTTAATCAATATCTTTAGGGTACTTTATTTTTATTTAATGAATTGTCTATGAATATATACATAGCAACAAGCCAACTAAAACTCGGCACGTAACTTTAATAGCGATCATATGATACAAAGGGAAACACACGTTTTATTAAAAAAAATAGTAGCAAAAAAAGGACAAAAGCTGAAGTAACTAACCCGAGACTAATACCCATTTATTAATAAGGCTGCTTTAGTTTAGCTCATGGTCGTAGGATCATATGATACTACGGTCCGTATTACAGAACGATTCTCAGTCATCGATCGGTGCTCGAGCAGAGATTTCATTCATAAAGTGATCAATTAGTGAATGAAATCTCTGCTTGAGCACCGATCAATGACTGAGCATCGTTCTGTAATACGGACCTGCGACCTTGGTTTATCTCCATCTTTTAGCCGGTATAACTTTTTTGTGATTGTTTTGGCTCCACACTTTTGTGTATTTAGCCAGTGTCGAAGACATCAGGTTAAGTTATGACTTAACTTGATGACTTCTTTGTCTAGTCTAGTCAAATGATGATTATGATTATTATGATTAATCCAGCACTTAACGAATAAACTGCCACCAATTTTATGCACTAACACTGAAAATAGCTCAAGTTTTGCGTGATATAATGCGGCGACGCGATCTTTTTCGGTTTCCTGCCAAAACTCCACTCCGGTATAACTTTGTTTAATGTTAGTGTCGCCATCTTATAAATTGTCATTTTACCGGACATACCAACATAATAATACAAAGTAACTTTGTTATGTTGACAACGGCGATCTACGTAAACCAACTTCCGTTCTGTAAAGAAGTTTTACTTCAAAAATAACAAACTTTGACTTTGAACAACTTCCAAAGTCATTCGTGAATTAATAAAACCGCAGGCAAAGTAAAAGAATGGCATTGGTAAAGTAGATGGGGAAAATTTCATTTCACTCCAGCCTCTCCACAGAAGTGGCTTGATAAATTTTATTAAAAAAATACAAAGACACAACTTTTTCAATATTAACCTTTTATAACCGACTTCAGGATTAGGTTTGTTAGTTATCGAACCATTTTCTGTTATATATTTTTTTGTTTTTGTTTTGGCTCCACACCTTAGTGTATTTAGCCAGTGTCAAGTAATTGATAGAGTTTTGGCGGGAAAGCGAAAAAGATTGCGTCACCGCATTGTATTATTTTACAAAACTTGTGTTATTTTCAGTGTTAGTTCATAAAATTGGTGGCATTCTATTAGTTAAGTGCTGGATTACAGGCGTGAGTGTGGGAAAATGGTATAATGATGGTGAAACGTTTCTTTTCGTGTTGTTTCCAAAACTCCATAGAAGCTTCAAGTAAAGTTGCCACCACTTTACTAGGAGTATGACTTTGACTAGACTATGACTTGACTTGATGACTTCGACTATGACTTGACACATAATTGCGTGAAATGTCATTAACTTGATAAATTATCAATTACTTGACACTGGCTAAATACACAAAAGTGTGGAGCCAAAACAATAAAAAAAAAGTAATTGATAATATCTCAAGTGATAAATGTGTCAAGTCACAGTCCAAGTCATAGTCTAGTCTAGTCAAGTCATACTCCTAGTAAAGTGGTGGTAACTTTACCAAAAGCTTCTATGCAACTTTGGAAACAACACGAGAAGAAACGTTTGTGGATGTGGGCCATCATCATACCACTTTCCCACACTCATTCCTGCAATCAAGCACTTAATGAATAAAATGCCACCAATATTATGTATTAACACTGAAAATAACACAAGTTTTGGAAACTACCTAATACAAAGCGGCGACGCGATATTTTTCGTTTTCCCGGCAAAAAAAAAAACTGTTACATTATTTTTAACCCTTGTTTGGTAGGTAGGTATTATATTATAATACGACTACCTCTGTGGTGTGGTGGTTGAGCAGGTCAGCTCATAATTCGGAGGCGGCGGGTTCGATTCCCGCGAATAATTCCCGTTTATAAATATTTGAAAGGAGTAAAAGCTCAAATAGTTGTTGATTCAAATATGCAAAAGAAACATTGCTTAACAGCTTAGCTGCCCAGCGGAAGTGATGAAGAGGTAAAAATTACGGACCTTGTTGAGCATATTGAAATAGCTTGCTCTTAGTAAGTAGTTTTTCCAGTAGTTAGTTCGCACACTCGGTAATAGCAGAGCCTCCGAGTCGAGGAAAAGGTACCCGCAGACCAATGACTACTATTAAAAATGAACAAGTAAATATTATTTTCATAAAGTAGGTTAAAAATGAATGTAATCATTGTAAAAATAAGTAAAATCGGTAAATTAATCACGGAGTAGTACGCTTTTAAAGTTTCATCGCCTGTCCCTTTCTCGCAAAACAGAGATCGTGTTGAGCTTCCTCACAGCTACTATGAAGGCATGGCTTGTGACGTCACATGCCAAAAAGATTATATGTAGAGCTACCACGGCTTAGTAATGAGTTACTGTGAGGACTGGTAACTGACGTCACTGCGTGTTTGAGTTGTCTCTTTCTATTTCTGTATTTTAAAATGCCTGTAACTTAGTCATTTTTTGAGATATTCAAGTTTTGTTTTCACAGTTATCTATTTTTTGAGGTATATTATTTATGTATGTAATAAAAATATAGTAGTCAAATAGCCTATTCGGGACAGTCACCCGAACCATTTGCTATTTTGAGTAGACAAACTATATCCGCTATGCGCCTTCTTTCATATAACGGTAATACGTGGAATTCACGGCAACGATTTATATAGCCAGACACTTTACCCTAAATTTTTTTTTTTAAAGTTTTAGCTCCTCACTTTTGTGTATTTAGCCAGTGTCAAGTAATTGATAATTCACCAAGTTAATGATATTTCACGCAAATATGTGTCAAGTCACAGTCACAGTCGAAGTCGTCAAGTCATAGTCAAGACATAGTCTAGTCAAAGTCATACTCCTAGTAAAGTGGTGGCAACTTTACTTGAAGCTTCTATGGAGTTTTGGAAACAACACGAATAGAAACGTTTCACCATCATTATACCATTTTCCCACACTCACGCCTGTAATCCAGCACTTAACGAATAGAATGCCACCAAATTTATGCACTAACACTGAAAATAACACAAGTTTAGGAAAATAATACAATGCGGTGATGCAATCTTTTTCGCTTTCCCGCCAAAACCCAAACCCTAAATTGAAGATACCGTAGAAAACGCTTTTGAATGCCATTAGGGTGACCATAACGTTTTATTTTCGTGGATTTTTTATCCAACTCCGCTATTAATTTTTTATTGTCTTGTATTTACGCAACTTAATTCGCTTCGCTCCTTGTTTTTATTATTTACCGCAACGCTATTTTTTATTCTTTGTTTGATCCAATCCAATCGTTATTTTTGATTTTCTGTAAACGCACTTGTAACGGTCTATTTCCTATCCCTTACTCCTTTCCGCATGCACGCCCGCATATGGCCGTCCTGCTCGAAAAGCTAAGTATTACCGAGCTACTCCGAAGAGCGCTCGGCTCACCCCGCCAAATCTCACAATAGTTGTGCAAAAAAAAAATGGACGCCGCGATCTACAATGTGCGTGTGTGGCGTAATTAATTAAAATTTGGTGAACTATCTTTATATTTGTAATACTTTCCCGTTATTTATTGAACTATGAGCTTGTGAAAGTTATTTTGATTACTGTGAAAATACGTAAGAAGTTTCGTGTGTGAGCATTTATTCGCACCGAAGTGCCAGGTCTTGTCTTTCAGACCTTGGCACGGAGACAAGGAGTCCCTAGGACAGTTGATTCTGAAATCACCAGGTCCGTGCATGCTTCCATTCCTTAGAACTGCTGTTTTATACTCCTGTGATATATCCTCTAGCAGCAGTCTAGTCTCATAATTAGAAGGTCTTACACAACGCTATTTAGACATAATATTATAGAAACTGACGTGAGTAGTACTCATAACTACAACTATTACACGGCAAACACTCACGAGATACAGTCGAATAACTCGACCGGTGTTCGGGCAATATACTCGTAGATGCCCACCCTCAAGGAGTACGCGCGGCGGCGGTGGCGGCTCGGCGCTGACTCACACCGACACCGGTCGAGTTATTCGACTGTATCTCGTGAGTGTTGTTGTTGTTGTTGTTATTGTTGTAGTTATATATGCAATTTAGACAACACAAGTGCTATTAGATTTTGTGTAGGAATATCTACTGTCTAGGCATATGTACAAGCTTTTAATTCGCACAAATATAGTCCACTCAACACTATTGCTACCGTTGTAAAACCTCCCCGTAAAAGTTTTTACACCCCTTTTTGGTGAAGAGAAAGAGAACTGAACCATCTCCTAAGATTTACCACCATTGAAGTTAATGATTTGAATTCTCATTTTTTTAAAACCTCGAGATTGTTATGTTAAGTTACAAAATTAATTTTATAACTTGTCTTTCCAAAGATTATCCGGTATCTTCGGCTTATATCTCGTATAGAGTTTTATCCGTAGATTAACGTCATTCTACCTCAATACATTAGAATAACCAGTATGTCAAATTAGCACCAAACATCTGGGGATGACCACTGATCGCGTAACTTTGACAAGATACAAGACGAAACGTTCTTATAAAAAAAAAACGAGTGTGCTTTAGACCACACGACTGAAGTAAAACTTATTTAGTTTAGCTCCATTTATCGGCCGGTATAACTTTGTTTTCGATTTGTTTAATTTGTTAAATTGTAATTTTACGGACGTACCAATATACTAATAATACAAAGTAACTTTGTTGTGTTGATTATGGAGATATACGTGAACGAACAACTTTCAAAAAAATTAAAAGTCGAATATCTCGAAAAGGGTTAAGTTTAGGCTAGAGTGTTTCATAGTGAAATAAATCAGAAATGATGGTACTCCACGCCTTTAACGGATCTAGCACAATTTTTCTTGTAACCCTGTATATATTCAATTATAGTGACAGCATAATCTATATCATTGGCGTCGATTTTGTTGTACATAATCTTTAACTAAAACTTTTTTTTTGTGTTGGTATGGCTCTACACTTTTGTGTATTTAGTCAGTGTGAAGTAATTGATAATTTCTCGAGTTAAGTAATATATATGTATAATGTCGAGTCAAGTCACAATCCAAGTCATTAAGTCAAGTCATACTCTAGTCTAGTCAAGTCATAGTAGTCATCCTAGTAAAGCGGTGGCAACTTTACCAGAAGCTTCTATGGAGTTTTGGAAACAACACGAAAAGAAACGTTTCACCATCATTATACCACTTTCCCCCACTCATGCCTGTAGTCCAGCACTTAACGAATAAAATGCCACCAATTTTATGCATTAACACTGAAAATAACACAAGTTTTGGAAAATAATACAATGCGGTGACGCAACCTTTTACGTTTTTCCGCCAAAACTCGTAAAACTAAATTGACAGCTCTAGAAATTCTTGCCGTCTTTTTTTTAATAGATCAAGGATTTCTTGCATTTATCTCTCGTAGCCAATGTAAGGAAAGAACGATCCGATTTTTTTAATACCGTTTGTAACAAGTTGTTTTACTGACTCTCTCAATATATTATTGTCCTATTTACTCCGTACAAATGAAATTGTTCTAATCGGCTTACTGCTTTTAATCAAGCTGTATTCTGGGACAATGTTATCAATAAATACACACAGAATCTAACCTCTAACTAACGGCGGAGACGAGTCTGTGTCATGGCATCGTAAAATGTGTGGTAATTATGTAAGTTCTTGCACAGTTTAAATTAAAATACGTTTCATCATTTTCATCTTCTGCCCGCAGCTTCGCCCGCGTGACTTATAGGAAACGAAAAAAAAAATATTTTCATAGATAATTCCACCACCCATTTCACCCTCTTAGGGATGGAATTTCGAAAAACCCTTTCTTAGTGGATACCTACACTTTACAAAGAACACGCCCTCGAAATTTCAAGTCTCTATCAGCCTTATTAATAAACGGCTATTAGTCTTGGATTAGTTACTTCAGCTTTTGTCCTTTTTTTGCTACTGGAATATTAAGCTAGATCGAAAGAGACAAAAGATGGTGTAACTAGTCTAAAGCTAGTTCGTGTTTATTAATAAGGCTGTATAGGACTAGCGGTTTAGGCTGTGCGTTGATGTAGAAGTCAGTCAGTCAGGACTTTGAATTTTATATGTATAGACAAATAGAATTAATAGGTTACTGTTTTAAAGACAATATACTTGTAATAAAGTATTTATTTATATTGACAACCTCTGTGGTGTGGTGGTTGAGCAAGTCAGCTCATAGGCCGGAGGCGGTGGGTTCGATTCCCGCGGCCGGACAAGTGTTTGTGCACAGAAAGAAAACCCTAAATACTCTGTAATAGCGTGTACTCCGTAATACGTTACTCTGTGATAGCACCAGTGTAGTGTGCGTATTAAATTTTCAGCGTTAGTTTCTAGTTGACCTTCTGTGTGTACGTACATAATAATTGTGACAATGCTTAGGTGTAGGTAAGATTTGTGTGGGAAAGTGTGGGAATTAAATCATGAAAAGTAAACAATAACTTGTTTAAAGGTACTTTAGAAACGCTCTTAGAATAATGGTGTTGTAATAATAAACTAGCTGACCCGCCCTGGATCCGCACGGGTTATCTAAACCATTCAGGGACGGTTCCCTGCCATTCAATGACCCACTTATATCACATCACACTTCACAATTACATTATAAAAGTGAAAGTTTGTATGTGTGTATGTGTGTATGTTTCTTACGCCTTCACGCTCAAACGGCTGAATGGGCGTGGATGAAATTCGGTACCAAGATAGCTTATACATTGGATATAAGCTATATTTTATCCCGGAAAAGTGAAATGCTCCCGTTTGGTGAGAAAATAATGAAAATACTTTTTATCCGCGGGTGAAGCTGCGGGGCGCAACTAGTATAATATATAAGTAGAATAAACGTTAGTGGTTCCATGTTTATACTGGTCCATGATCTAACAGCTTTAGTGTATCTACTCAACACTAGATGTCACTAATATTAATAATGTCGTCCCATTATGAATATTTTTGAAGTAAAAGCACACTTTACGCACGCTTGACTTGGGGAGGAACATCCAGACTGAATAAACATCGATATTTATCACACAAATGTTTGTTAGTTTGTTCGATTGCACCTGTAAAGACGAAGCTACAAGAAATTTTACAGTGATGTATTTTTTTCTACTGTCTTTTACAATATATATAATTTATTACAGTTGAGAATTACCAGTATAACAATTAGCACCAAACATCTGGGGATGATCACCGATCGCGTAACTTTGACAAGATACAAGACGAAACGTTCTTATAAAAAAAAACGAGTGTGCTTTAGACCACACGACTGAAGTAAAACTTATTTAGTTTAGCTCCATCTATCGGCCGATATAACTTTGTTTTTGCTTTGTTTAATGTTAATGTCGCCATCTTGACAATAATTGTGAATTGGCATTTTTCCGAACGTACCAATATACTAATAATACACTACTGCCTTTTACAATATAGGTATATAATTTATTACAGTTGAGATAATGAATATAGTACAAAAGTAACCGCCACGTAACACTTGTCCAAGAAGAATGCTGAGATCATCTTAATAAACATTTTTTTTTTGTTAAGGAATGACGTGACGAGCTAGCCTTTCGCCTGATGTTAAACGAAACGGCTGCCCATACCAGCTGCAGTGTCACTCGGAACTCTAAAGTATAGAGGTTCGCGTGACACTGCACTGCGCACGTCATCCTGAGGCATCAGCACAATCTAGTAATAAGATTACTAGACTGTGAGATCAGATCATAAAGCCTCATTTGCCCAGTAATTTCACTAGCTACAGTGCCCTTCAAACCGGAACACAGCAGTGCTTGCACACTACTGCTTGGCGGCAGAATAACTGGCAAAGCGGTGGTACCTACCTAGACGAACTTTGCAGTAAAGTCCTACCACCTAGTAAAATTTACAAATAGAAGCTGACATTATTGATAGCAACAGGTTACCTATACCTACCTATTTATAACTATAGAGCGAATATTTATTGAAAATTCACTTTTGTTCGGTACATATTTTCATCGCTGACAGTACTTTAGACCATTCGGGATATAATCCGATAAGTTTAATTGTCTGGAAGGTGAGCCAGGATTAAACGACTCCAGGTTTTTTACTCATTCCAATCACTTTTTTATTTATTATTTTTTCAATTACACGTCCGCTTAAGTGAGTACTTAATAAGTAACTTTTTAATCTATAATTATGATAGATGCTTGGTGGATAGAGGCTTATTGCGTTTGACAGAAGTCTATGATATCGTTTCCATTCGTTACCCATATTATCATTATACACTTACTAGCGGCCCGTCCCGGCTTCGCTCGGGTGGACGTTTATTTACTAAACATTTTATAAATATACGAAAAACAATGTATCACGCACCGGCGCCATCTACTTAAAATGTTGGTTTGTCCTGAAACTTTCCTGAATTTTCTTTGCTATAAACCTCACGGAGCCCGAGACCTTTCCAACGAATGCAAAATCGTGGAAATCGGTTCGTGCGTTCTGGAGTTATAGCGTCAGGAAGGAAAACCCGACTTATTTTTATATAGTAGACTACAGAATCAATAATACAGTACATGTATACAATATATACCCACTATCCCAGCCTCCTTGGTGTGGTTAAGCAGTTCGACTCATAACCCGGAGGCGGTGGGTGCCATTCCCGCGGCAGGACCAGTATTTGTGCAGAGAAAAAAAGCCCAAACTTGTTCTGAGTCTGGGTGTTGTGGGACCATTATCCTCAGTCCATAGACATTTATTTTATTTATTTATTTTTTCGATTACCAACATAATGTACACCGTAGCCAGATCCGATAACATAATTAAAAAGGAAACATTGCTGAGTGTCATCACAGTTACATAGGACATAGGGAATCCTTGTAAGGGTCCAGGATCTATGTATGTGATAATTTTTTTTATTGTAAAAGTGCTAAAAATAGCCTATGTGCGATAAATCTTTTCGCTTTGACTATTGGGCGCTACTATTATTATTATTACACACTTATTTATACACTAGGTACTGACCGTCTGTATATAAGTTTTACAGCTCCTAAGTTCGTACTTATTCCTCTGAGACGTACCCAAATGCATTACAGTACGTATGTCATAGGTCCGTATTACAGATCGATGCTCAGTCATCGATTGGTGCTCAAGCGAAAAAATTAAAAGTGCGAAAAATGTAAAACATTGTATGTTTGTTTGTGTGGCTTTCCCGCCTAAATAACTATGGATTAAATTTTTGTGCGGGTAGTTTAAGTTATCGGCGTCTTTTTTTTGAGGGGGGAAATACCCTCGCACTACCATGTGTGTGGTATGTTGGACACGAACCCACTAAAATCCTCTGTGAGCCCTCGTCCGCCGTACCGGGGCGAGAAGGGGTCGCGACTGCAGTCCAGCCAATTCGCCCCCGTTATTAGGCTATCTACCACAATAGATAGCATGTGGCTATATGATGGAAAAGGTCTTATGGACACACGGCCGTAGCTAGGGCGTTGTGGGGCAATGCCCTACCTTGAAATCTCAAAATCCCCTCAAAAATACCCAAAAATACTACTAAAATAAATCGTTTGTTCATAGTTTGACATAACAAATATCTTAGATCCATGCTCATGTTCTGTCACGGAAATTATTTGTCTACGAATAGCTATTGAATGTACATCACTAACCTAGAGGTCAATGATATACATGGTGATTGATTTAGCCCGTCCTTCGAGGGCAGATCAATTATGATAAGTTTTGTACTTCCGTTCTACCCGTAATCAATGCTGCCCTGCCTCAAATTCGACTCTAGCTACAGCCCTGTGTGGACATCTGTAACTGGATTTGTCATTAACGTATTGCAAATCGCTTAAAACACGTGGTATGGCATTATCTACTTAATCTACTCTATAAAAAAGCAGCTACTTCAAAAACAGTGAAGGTCTTATGTCCTTTTCAAATCCTCTTGAAGAATTTACGAGATCCGACCTTTATTCAAAGTTTTTGTTTAGGAAAAACAAACAAAATTTATTAGTAGATTTCCGTAAAGATGTATTACTCGGAAAGGATTATCCCTTTTGTCTTGATCTGGAAGGAATAAAAGCCTTTGGTAGCCATACTCCCTAAATGTGATATTCCGCCTACGGTAGAAAATAATCCGTAAATTTTCTACCGTTCATACTTAGATATTAAATTCCGACCAACACTCCAAGAAGTGACCGTTATGAGCTGTCATCATTATCATCATCAGCCGGAAGACGTCCGTAGTATTTAAATGTTAGTGAACGAGCTAGTCATTCCCCTGATGTTAAGCGACGCCCATAACAGAACAGTGTCACTCGGAACTCTAATATAAACTGTACTGCGCACATCATCCTGAGACATAAGCACAGTCTGCTTATAAGATTACTCGACCGTGAGATCAGATCATAAAGTCTCCATTGCCCAGTAATTTCACTAGCTTCAATTCCCTTCGAACCGGAACACAGTAGTGCTTGCGCACTTCTGCTTGGCGGCAGAATTTCGACAGGCCTGATAGCTCAGTTGGTAGTAGCTCTGCCTTCTGAGCTGTAGGTTGTGGGTTCGATTCCCACCCAGGCAAACATTTGTGTGATGAAGATCGATGTTTGTTCTGTGTCTGGGTGTTATATTGTATTCTATGTATGTAATTAGAAAAAAAAGTATCTAAGTATTGTATCAGTTATCTGGTTCCCATAGTACAAGCTTTGCTTAGTTTGGGGCTAGATGGCGCTGTGTGAAATGTCCACACATATTTATTTATTTTATTTATAGAATAACTGGCAAAGCAGTGGTACCTACTTATACGAACTTTGCAGAGAAGTCTTACCACCTAATTTGCCCACCATATTTGCTGAACAGCCTATGGGGATGATTTTACCAATCGTCGGTCCACGTAGACCTACGTTGCATCTTCAAATTCGTGGTCGCCACTCAAGAACCTTAATATTCCATCGATTGATGGTACTGCGAGGGATAAATAATAATAATAACGCCCAACGATGACATACATAGATCCTGGGCCCTAACTAGGATTCTCTGTGTCTAAGGACCCAGGAACTACGAGGACCATGGTCCCACAACACCCAGACTCAGAACAAGTATTTGCGCTTTATTTTTCTGTGCACAAATACTTGTACTGCCGCGGGAATCGAACCTGCCGCCTCCGAGTTATGAACTGACCTGCTCAACGAGACCACAGAGGCTGTCAATTATGCTGAAATTGAAAATGTAAACTATAATAATAAAAGCTAAAACCTCATCAATCATGTGAAAATTCAAAGTCCTAACTTGAATGTAATAGACTCAGTGTTTGCGCTTTTTTTTTCTGTGCACAAATACTTGTCCTGCCGCGGGAATCGAACCCGCCGCCTCCGGGTTACGAGCCGACCCGTTCAACCACAGAGGCTGTCAAAGGATGATGCTCAACTAGAGATTTCATTAAATATGTGATCATGTTGTGAATGAAATCTCGTCTTGAGTAGAGATTCACGAATCCTATATTTTTTTTCTTTCTGCCTTTTAGCTACATCTTAGTTTAGCCTCACTCTCTTACACATTTTAAAAACTCCCACAATTTTAATGAATGCATTAAAAATAAAATAAAAGTATTATTTTTCAACTAGCGTTTAAAAAAAACCATAAAAGTAGGGGTCATAAACTATAAATTTAGTCCATTGGCTTGATTGAGTGATGTACAAAGTGACAGCCACTTCATATATTTATATTTTCCTTTAATGTCACAATATAGAGTACTAAGAAAACAATTGAAAATAACATCTAATGGGGCGAAGCCGAAGGCGATCTCTAGTTACATTGTAAACCTTCAAATACCGATGCAAATAATCGATATGCCATGAGAGCCGACACGTGGGCTGACCTATATTTTATTTATGAGCTCGAATCCACCCCTAGCGAAGGGATGGTTATCGATATGCATAGAATTTGAATAAAGTATTTTATTACAGTAGGTTTAACTTTACATGGAATAGTACTAGTAATGCCATCTATTGACCACAGAGTATATAAAATAGATGCCACAGAGTAAATAAATAAAACAACACTGTAGTTCTGAAGCGCGCGTCGTAAGCAAAATGCACATTTGGTTACGCGGCGAACAAAATTACAATTGGAATTATCTGCTATGCATTTAAGTAGCGAGCGGCACGAAACTAGCGCTGACCGAAAAGTCAAAAATTAGGTATCACAAGGGGCTAGAGGGACGAAAGGGCGCGTGCGTAGCGCCGGTTGGCTGCCGTACTCCGTCCCCCGCCCCCCATACGACGCTCCGCGGACTTCTGACTGTACACTCGCGTTCTAAGGTGTATTGTTATTGCCATTCATTGTTGTTGTTTTTTTGTTAAATTTGAGTTTGTATATTATAGCTGGTTTTTTTATTAATTGATTTTTAGTAGATAGTGAATATGCCTAGAATAAATAATATTTTGAAAAGACAGGCACGAAAAATTAGTTTCTCTTTTAAGAAAACAATGCACGTCATTGTTTTATTAAAAGAGAAACCAATGAATTGATGGATTATTTAAAGCAAGATTTAAATAAAAAGAGGTTAATCTTGAATAGTAAAACAACCTGTTAAAAGCTATGCAAAACTTTAACATTAACTATTTATTAATGTGTGCGCGCGCGACAGTACCCATGCGCAGCTATCCCCTCCACATTTCGCTCAGCGCTAAACTTACGTGCCGCTAAGTATATCTACATTTCGGTCTTAGCTCGCCGGTTAAACTCTTGAACTATCCTCGGGGAACTATCGAAACTAACGAATAAACTATCAATAATAGACTTATAAGTTCCAAATCACGTATAATTAACACCATTAACAAATATTAGTTTATAAGTTGCGACATGCTATACAGACACCGTCCACACATTATATTTTATATCATTGAAAAGAACAGTAAACCTTAAATCTATGAAACAATAATTATTTCTATACGAGGACGAGTAATGGCGCGGGGCTTACCCTTCTCTATATCTAGCCAGTTGGCGCTGCATGCGTTTTCTGCGAGGAGAGTGGACCTGATTGGTCGCATCGTCAGCCCACGCATTGCCTGATTGGCTGGTTTGGTTGGACAGTAGCGCGCGGAGTTTCGTAGCGGAGGGTACGAGGCGCTAGCGATTGCGTTTTACACTGTTCAATTTGGCGCCAAGTACAACTGTTATATAACTTCTTTTCAAACAGGCATTGGAGCGCGTTTCGATCGAGTTGTCCGCGCGACTTTCAATGGTTTTCACATAAACAAGTCACCATAATTGTTTCCTTTCCAACCCTATTGTTCCCTTGGTAATACCATCAACCACAACTGGTATAAGAAGTGGTATTTAAACCTGAGGATTACCGTGCTTCAAAGGGCACGTTAAGCCGTCGGTCCCAGCTGTTGTCGTAAGACAGTAGAGGTTTGGCCAAGTCAGAAACCTTATATATATGAAACTAATATATAGTTTCCTAAAAACTATGCATAATATAAAGCCTAAAATAGATTATTTCTGGCAAATAATCGGTGCGAGTGTGGCTCAGTGGTTCGAAATTTTGAATCGCACTCGGCCCCACTCCGATGAGTTATTTGTTCTATCTGTCGACATAAAATAGATATATGAATACTTCATGTTATATCCGTCGACATAAAATAGATATATCCCTGCTTCTTGTGTAGGTAGTCCTTCTTCTTCTTCTCCTCTTCTTTACGGTGTCCTTCTTCTTCCGCTCGAAGGAAAAAAATTCAACTCGCAACTCGGGTAGTGTTATTTAATTATTTTTTTACATCAAACGATGTGTTCGAAGGTGTAGCATGCTAGCCAAGTAAATACCTATTCACTCTTCTCTTTTGAACACGCCCGGGTCATATATCTCCGGAAACACAGGCGCTGGTAAGGCATTCCATTCTATAGCCGTTCTAATTATGAACGTGGAATCAAATTGCTTCGTACGAATGGGTGGTGTTTCGACCGTGAAGAATTGGCTAAATCATAGCAAACATGAAATATAGTTAAATCATTTAGATCTGGATAAATAGGTATAGTGCAAACAGCTAATTGTGCTAAAACAGCTATTGTGTGTTGCGTCCATGACGTTATAAAATAGGTTCACGTTGAAAAGTTGAAAACCAGTAGCTGAGGTTGATTGCAGCCTCAGTTGTATGCTGACCCGGGACCTATTCCTATCATCGCGCAGTCTCGCATATTATTACTGTGTATGTAAGTTTATATTTTGTTTGAGTCAACGTTGCCTATATGCCTATAATGTATTATTAATATATAAATAATAATACACCGTCAGGAATAAATTTAACATTAATTTATAATTATTTAGTTAGATAGCTGTTTGCACAGAAACAGTTTGGTATAGAATAATAAATTAAATTAAAGGCATTTGATTCAAATAAAACAGACTAATGTAAATAAACCAAATAGAAGCGTTCGTGTGACGCATATGCGAGTATGTCTATCATTCTATAAAATTAAATAAATATATTTTACAAAATCAAAAATATAATGAAGCGAACGATTAAAAATTACATTATATTAAAACATAGACTAGCCAAGGTGCATCCAATGTAAAACAAGAGAGAAAATAGCTTCCAGATTCCATATAAATATAACGGTGTTATAATATAGTGAAGTACTCTAAAGAAGCGCTGCTTTTTGAGCGCGTATTCTGTGTGTTCCAGTCCATCTTTGAGGATATATTTCCTAACACCCAAAACCAATATTATTATAAACTCTGTCCAGTCTATGTTAGTTATGTCGAAGTTAAATATGGCCTTATCTTCATCCGATAAACTGTCGAATAATTTCTTTAAGCCGTGGTCAAGGAAGATCCACTCATTGTGTAAGAAAAAGTTGAGTACACTGTTCATTTTGTTCATTTTATTGACCAGTTTAATAAATCTGGAAAAAAAAACGTTTAAATTAAAATATACACATGTTTTTCTTTTGAAGTAAAATTTTTTTAGGCACGCTTGACTTGGGGAGTAAGCTGGTGAATGCGAGGCGAACGGGTTTATGTTGGTTGACGTAAATCTCCTTTGTCAACATAATAAAGTTAAAAAATTGTATTATTATGTTGGTATGTCCGGTAAAATGACAATTTACAATTGTTAAGATGGCGACATTAACATTAAACAAAGTTATACCGGCCGATAGATGGAGCTAAACTATAGAAGTTTTACTTCAGTCGTGTGAAAGCACACTCAGTTTTTTTGGTCTTTCCTATTTATCGTTTTATTTTCTAATTTTTTCATATGATTATTTTGACACGTCTATTATAATTATTTTCACACATTAGTGACGGCAAAATAGTGTTATTTGTTGATTATGGGCTCACACCGCGTCTTATGCCTGCTTTGTTATGTATACTAATATACCAACTAAATATTAAATTTACCGTCTAGGTTTTCCCAATAGAAGACATGCAAAATCTGCCATACATGCTGGTATCATATGTGCCAATAATGATGCAATCGTGAATATGAACTTGCTAGAAGTGGATTGAGCAAAGCAGTAATAAACTGCTTTAGGGGAAAATAATTTAGTTCCTTCTTCTAATAGACCTTTTTCAAATTCGGCTGCAAAGAAAGCAATAAGTAATTAATAATAATAATAATGATGATGATGATGATGATGATGCCTGAGCTATAGGGCCAGTCAATTTGATATTTTTTAGTTTGTCAGAGGATATTGCAAAATATATATTTAAAAAATATATATATATATTTACACTAGTTTTTTCGATCAATAAAATTATATTAAACCTAATGATTAAGAAAAATAAATCGCATTATAATTTTTTTTTAAATTCGATGAATATTATTTATGAAGATTTTATAGAAAATCGGCCCGGTCATTATCGACATCAGTCATTTTTCGCACACACATACATAATCTGTATTTATAACAAAATATTCCGTATGTGGGCAGGAACGGGTTGTGGGTAGGTAGCAACCTATATAACTATAGGCCTTCAGCATGTCCACACCGCGCCGTGTCTGGAACAAGAATGATCCGTAGCACACCAATCGATCCCTTTATATAGCCAGACAGGTAGGGGCGCCATGACAGTTGCCCGTGCTGCCACTGTAATAAATTTAATGCCACCACAGGGTAAATTACGGTGCTCGATCGCTGTGCATAGAGTTTATAACTGGACGTAGCCGCCGTCACGTACATATTTTGCAATTAATAATTGAATATTGAGTATGGACCCACTATTTAAAAGGTTATTGTCAACTGTTACAAGTGTACACTCACACCAGATCACCGGGTTTCGTAGTGTAGGGCTGACTGTATATATTTTCGTGTTGTTTCCGCCTCTCGATTGACTTATCGCCGTTTCTCTTCCAGCGACTATGATCGCGTTGTTGACATAGTCACAGGGTATAGTTCCTACAGAAGTCACAGGGTTTACATGAATGACGTGCAGTACTCCTAGTGATAGTCCAAATAAAATCTGGAAGGAAAACATATGATAGAAACAATAATATGAGAAAAAGTTTTCCAACTGTTCAAAACTATTGTCAGGATTTTACCCCCGTGGCTCCATAAATGCAGCTCATATCGAGCCAGCCTGGTGCAGGTTCGTGGTATGTACATAATACTGAAAAAGAAATCTTTATTTATATTATATTTTTTTTATTTATTTCTGCTGCTATTAGATTTCCGATTGTTTCCGATTGCTATGAACGCTGATATAAAACAACATTATCTACGCATTGGTGTACCGGTGGACCAGCGTAAATACCTACGCATTTTATTTCGCTTCAATGAATCTGAAGAAGTACGCACTTATGCCTTCAATAGACAACCGTTCGGTCTGAAGTCTAGCCCTTACGTAGCTATGCGCACTGTGCGACAGCTGGCTTCAGATATGGGTCAAGTATACCCAGAAGCAGCGCAAGTGGCTGAGACTTCCTTTTATATGGACGATTTGGTCCATTCAGCTCCTGATGAGACAACTGCCGTACAGCTTGCACAAGAACTGATAAGGATGTTCAAAGAAGGTGACTTTGAACTGGTGAAGTGGTCAAGCAACTCGCCAGCTCTACTTAATAGTCTTCCGGACTCACACCGCAAGTCACTTGAATTTGACGTCTGCAATGCTGCTTCGAAGGTGCTAGGCCTCTCGTGGGAACCATGTGAAGACAATTTCTTCTTCACTTCCGCTGCGATGACTGACAAGTGCACGAAGAGAAATATACTCTCGGTAGTTGCGCGTTTGTTTGATGTACTCGGACTGGTAGCCCCTGTAGTTCTCTTTGCCAAGTTGCTCATTAAGGAGTTGTGGCTGAGTAAGAGTGACTGGGATGATCCTGCTCCTGAGCACATACGCACACGATTTACCGCTCTAGCACAAGAGTTCCACCTGCTCGACACCCTGCGGATTCCGCGACATGTAGGCGTTCAAGCAGGTTGTGAGCTGCGTCTTGTTGCATTTTGCGATGCAAGTTTGAATGGTCTGGGTTGCGTCATCTACGCCCATTGTACCTATCCTACTGGAATTAAAACCCGCCTTCTCTGCGCAAAGTCAAAGGTCTCGCCGGCAAAAATTACAACGCTTGCTCGCCTCGAATTATGCGCCGCTTTGCTAATGTCAAAATTAGTGAAGACTGTACGCGACATTTATGCAACGCGTATTCCCATTGCAGGAATATACGCGTTTTCTGATTCCACGATCGCATTATCGTGGATTCATTCTTCGCCACACCGTTGGTCCATTTTCGTGGGCAACCGCGTCGCACAATGCCAGGAGAACTTGGCCGCTGAACATTTTTACCACGTGGCCGGAGCCATAAATCTCAGTGATGGACTTTCTCGTGGGATGCTTCCATCGCAGCTCCTATCTCATGATCTGTGGTGGAACGGCCCACCGTGGATACGCTGCGCTCCAGAGGAATGGCCGATACAACCATTCTCTCCTGCCAACTGCAATGACCTGCCAGAGCACAAGGCAAGCGTCATGACTGTCACTTCGCATACAGATCCACCGCTATTGTGTGCGTTGGCACAACGAGTCTCCTCGTGGGACAAGTTGCTCCGCATCATTGCATATGTGTTAAAATTTGCTGTGCCTAGCGCTAAATTCGTACCACGTTCTGTATCAGGAATGGCAGCAGCAGAGAAAGCTCTCTTGCATGCAGTCCAAGCTGTACATTTCGCAGATGACATAAAGCTAATCAAAGCTGGGAAGTTGCCCGCTAAAAGACTACGAAGTCTCGCTGTCTTTTTGGATAAAGATGGAATTCTACGCATTGGTGGAAGACTCTCTGGGTCACAGCTACCTTTCGAAGTGAAACATCCTATTCTTCTTCCAAAACGTGACCATGTCGTGGACTTGATAATAAAACATTTCCATGATATTAACTGTCACACAGGACCTGGCCTTCTTATGTCCATCATACGCCAACGCTATTGGATATTGGATGCTAGAACGGTAATCAGGGCCAAGTTGCGAAAGTGTAACACATGCTTCAAAACTAACCCGACGCATCCAACGCCAATGATGGCCGATCTTCCAACGTATCGTGTCTCGGAAGCTAAAGCCTTCACTCACACTGGTGTCGACTATGCTGGGCCGATTCGTATAACCCTTTCCCGCCGTAGAGGTCAACACTCGCAAAAGGCATATATCTGCCTATTTGTGTGCATGGTCTCCAAGGCCGTACATATAGAACTTGTCTCTGACTTGACTTCGGATATTTTCCTGGCCGCTTATAAACGCTTTATTTCACGCCGTGGTCCTGTCTCATGTCTTTATTCGGACAACACAACGACGTACGTCGGTGCGAAAGCGCATTTAGATGAGCTTTACAGTTTTTTGTTGAGCTCGAACTTTAAATCTGCAGTTTCGAATGAGCTGTTGTCACGAGGCATACAGTGGAAGATGATCCCTCCGCGAGCACCCAATTTCGGTGCTATGTGGGAGAGTAACATAAAAAGCATGAAGACTCACCTGTATAGAGTGATAGGAAGTCAGCTACTTACGTATGAAGAGCTGCAAACTGTTCTGACGCAAATAGAGTCTATCATGAACTCACGCCCTTTGAGTGTGTTGTCTTCGGATCCGCACCCTGAGGTGCTCACTCCCGCACATTTTCTAATGTCCACGCCGTTGCAGTACATACCTGCTGCCGATCTGTCCGCACAACGCGTGAATTTACACGAACGAAAGAAGTTGCTGGATAGTATGGTTCAATCGTTTTGGAAAAAGTGGCATTTAGAGTATCTGCATACGTTGCAAGTTAGGCAAAAGTGGGCTACTCCAGAAAATCCAGTAGAAATTGGAACCGTTGTTCTCGTTGAGCAGGAGAATACCGCTCCCTTGTACTGGCCGCTAGGTATAATCACCGAAGTCTACAAGGGCTCTAATGACACCGCCCGTGTGGCGATGGTCAAAACAAAATCTGGAATATATAAGCGCGCTATTACAAAACTTTATCCCATTCCAACGCAATAATATTACTATTCACTACGCAATTAATTATAATAAATAATGATACAAATATAATGTTCATCTAAATTTCACGCCTCAATTTTTTCTAAACTATATTTTTTTCAATTCAATTCAATTTTACATGTACTCGGACCAGTCATGAAAATAGTTCGTTTTGAAAGCTCGTGACCTTCCAAGGCGGGGTGCATGGTGAAGCGCTATCACTTAATATTAAGTTATTTTATACATTAATTAATTTATTCATTTCAAATATCCATTTCTTATTATTTAAATTCACCCGCTTTACCGGTCGATGATTTGAAACCGCTAGCTCTGCACGAGCCAATGGTGTCCGTCCACGGATATCCTTGGAAATCCGCTAGATGGCGTCAGCTGTCAATGACGCAAGACACAAGACTTTTGAACGTCAACCGCACGAGTTCCTGGTTCTGGTGATTTTCTTTTTGCCCTGATGGACTCTTTTTTTTATTTGCGCAAACCTATCGCATAATTTCAAACTGTGATTACTGTGACGGTGAAGTGTCGATGTGACCTGCTAGCTAGCCGTGCTGAGGAATTTCTTCAAAACTCGCACCCGGACTGTATCGGCTAACGCTGCTCCCTCAGGAGGACCTAGGATCTGTATAAGGGCATCTGAGGTAAGTGCAGTCTTCGAGCTTCTTATTATCGACCGGCATTTGTGTTCCCATGTAATTCATAGTTTTTTTTCATTTAGATAGGTACCTACTTACGCTACAAAATCACGTAGTAATCCTACACCCCTGGACGGGCTATTTACACGCTCGTCCACTAAGCATGTTGGACATGACTCAACTATATTTTTTATATCTGTTGACATGAATGGCCAGAAAACAATACCTCGTGCAAAGCTTTTTGATCTGTCAATCCCAAGGTGACCACTGTGTATTATCTTGAGAATTTCTGGTCGAATTTTCTTAGGTATAATAATACTGTTACCTCGGAATACCAGATCAGCTTCGGTATGTATGTCACTTCTGAAGTTCCAATATTCTTGTACTGACTTGTGTACTTTTTTCTTACATGATGGCCAGCCTGTTTGACAGTAGGTCTTCAACATCTGCATGCTATCGTCGGTGGTTGTAGATTCTTTCAGCCACTGCAGACATTCTGAAGAGACAGGTAAATTTTTAATTAGCATATTGACATGGACTCTGACATCATCATCAAGTTCATCTGAACTAGATTCTGGTAAGGCTGCTCGAGATAATGTATCAGCAATGTACATTTCATAACCTCTTTTATAGCAGACTTCTAGACAATAGGCTTGTATTTTCATCATCATGCGCTGTAGACGAGTTGGAACTTCCACAAGAGGCTTTTTGAATAAAGTAATCAATGGACGGTGATCAGTTTCAACGGTGACTACTTGACCATAAATGAATTGATGAAATCTGATACAACCAAAGACTATTCCATATAATTCTTTTTCAATTTGTGCCATTCTTTGTTGTGTTTGAGTTAGTTTTTTAGATGCATAGTATATAGGGTGACCTTTTTGTAACAAAACTGCACCCACAGCAATGCTACTTGCATCAACAGACAAAGTGATCTGTTCATTGACATCAAAATGCCCTAAAACTGGAGCACTGCAAATTAGACTTTTAAGATGATTAAAAACTTGCTCATAATTAGCATTCCACAAAAACATAGCATCTTTCTTGAGTAAGTCTCTTAAAGGACTAACTTCAAAAGCATGATTATTTATGAAAGGACTCAAATAATTCAAAAGACCTAAAAACCTTTGCAAATCTTTTGTGCATGATGGAGAAGGCATGTCTTTTATGGCTCTGACTTTGTCTGGATCAGGTGTAATTCCATCACCTGAGAAAATATGACCTAGGTATTTAACCTGCTGAGTAGCAAAAGTACATTTTGACTTATTGAATTTGACATTGAACTGTGCTGCTCTTTCAAAGACTAACCTTAGACGCTCATTATGTTCAGCCAAAGTAGCTCCTGATATCATCAGATCATCGCTGTAGACAGCAATTCCAGGGATATCTCCAAAGGTTTCAGTCATCACCCGATGGAAATATTCTGGTGCACAGTTGATACCATATGGAAGTCGTTTAAAACGATACCTACCAAAAGGTGTATTAAATGTGGTGAGGTATGAACTTTCCTCATCCAGACGGCACATCCAAAAACCACTGCTGGCATCAAGGGTTGAAAAGAATTTTGAACCTGCGACCTTAGAACGAATCATACCTACTGTTGGAATTGGGTAATGTGATCTAGAGACAGCTTCATTTAAGTTTCTAGGATCTAGGCAGACACGTAATTTCCCATTTTTCTTCTCTACTAATAAAAGTGAGCTTACCCAGTCTGTAGGCTCCGTGACCTTCATGATGACATCCATGGCTTCCATGTTATGTAGCTCATTCTCGAGGCTCTTGTACAACGCAAATGGTACTTTGCGTAGTGCATCGACTTTTGGCTGGACACCTTCTTGTACTGTAATGTGACAAAGACCTGGGAGACAGCCTAACCCTTCAAATACAGACTTATAATTATCGATCAAATTATTAAGTTGTTCCCTAGACTGACTTTCTTGACTCACTGAAATTTCACTATTCATATGATAGATACGCTGTACTAGGCCTAATTTAGTACAGGTGTGGTGTCCAATCACTGTCGGTGAATTTGTATTGGCAATTATGAAAGTGACTCGACTCGACATATTTTTGTTTTGCAATTTATATTGTATTAATAGCTCACATTCACCAAAAACAGAAATTGTATCACCACTGTATGACATTATTTTACTGGAACACTTATTTACGGGCACATTAACATTTAAAGACTTAAATATTTTATAGGATATGACATTTGCATCGCTGCCTGTATCAAGCACACAGCTGACATTGACATTATTGATTACTAAGGGTATACCAATCAGCACTTGATTTAATTTGTGATTTTATATGACCTATAAATAGTTCTTCTGTTTCTTGATCAACTTGAATATTCCTGACGTTTTTTCTGTTGCGACACATTGACTGGAAATGATTCTTGACACATCATGCATGGCATACAGCACCAAGAGCTGGACACTTGTATCTATGGACTTGACAGCATCTTCCACATACTGACTTGGATTGATCTTGTGACTTACTGTTGTTACGAGACTGTGACGTTGATCTATTCTTATTGTTGTAGTTTGTCGACTTTTTCTTTTGCATGTACAGTATTGACGACTGGTCGTCTACTGAAGACAATGTTGACGCTTGTTGACTGGTTTGGAAAACGGTTTTTGCATATTCTACCGATTCATCTAAAGAAAACTTATCTTCGAGAAGAAGTTTTTCTTTTATATGTTTGTACTTGTCATGCATGTTGCAAATAAAAATATCTTTGACGAGGCAATCTTGTAACGAAGAAAATTTGCAGGACTGGCTTAAGTTTTTCAATGTAGCGACAAAATCTTCTATGGACTCCTCTGGCCCTTGTTTATATGTGAAAAACTTGTGCGACTCGAACGTTACATTAGTTTTCGGTACAAAATGTTCTTCGAAAAGTTTGAGTACCTGTTCGAACGTAACCTCATCTTCGTCCACGCCGAATGAGTTGAAAATTTCTACACCTTTTTCACCTATGTAATGCAAAAATAAGGCGACTTTTCTTGCATTATTTTCTTCATCGAGCAATGCAGCACGTAAATAATAGGTCTTTACCTATGAAATTGCCGTAGTGCAGTACAGACTTTTTCAAACAAAAAAAAGTTTTGATTGGCTATGAATTCTAAATTCAAATTAATTTTGTTTTAAAAATATGACATTCTATTTACAATATAAGTCTTTTGTTTATTGATTAGCGTTGTATTTTCATTACATTTCAACGTTTTTCCTCATAATGGATACTTTGAAATTTCGTGTAATTATGGAATATGAGTTCCGTCGTGGCACCAACGCGGCACAAACGACACGTAACACCAACGACGTTTACGGAGAGAACTGTACAAACGAACGTACAACCCGTTATTGGTTTGCTCGGTTCCGTTCTGGGAATTTTGACTTGAAAAATGAACCTCGTGGTCGTCCGGAAACTTTGGTCAACAATGATGAATTAAAGGCGATTGTGGAAGCTGATGAATCTAAATCTACAGCTGAGCTGGCAGCAGCTTTTGATGTTAGCATCAAAACAATATTTGTCCATTTGCGACAGATTGGCAAGATAAAAAAGCTTGATAGATGGGTGCCCCACGAACTTAACGATCGCCAGCGCAACGTACGCGTCGAGACTTGCCTTGCGCTGCTTAACAGGCACAGAAATGAAGGAATTTTGAACCGAATTGTTACGTGCGACGAAAAATGGATTCTTTTTGACAATCGAAAGCACTCGGCAAGTTGGTTAGATCCTGGTTCGGTACCAAAGCAATGTGCAAAACGAAAAATGACCCCTAGAAAGGTGATGGTCACAGTTTGGTGGTCTAGTGCTAGTGTGATTCATCATAGCTTTTTACAAAACGGCGAGAGCATTACTGCAGATGTGTACATTGAAGAACTGACCACAATGATGGCGAAACTCGCACGTCTGCAACCAGCTTTGGTCAATCGGTCGTCTCCACTGCTACTTCACGACAACGCGCGACCCCATACTGCACAACAGACCGTCTCTAAGCTGCATGAGTTGGGTTTGGAAGCTCTCCCTCATCCGCCATACTCACCAGATCTTGCGCCTACCGACTATTACTTTTTCCAAAATTTGGACAACTTTTTAGCGGGAAAAAAATTCAATTCCCGAGAGGCAGTACAAAACGCCTTTGAAGAGTTTGTTGTCTCCCGTCCTGCTGATTTTTTCAAGAAGGGCATCCATAAACTGCCACAGCGTTGGCAAAGATGCATTGATTGCAGGGGTGATTACTTTAAATAAAAGAAATAAATAAGTTCGAAAAAAAAAATACTTTAACTTTTTTCAAACAAAACGGCAATTTCATAGGTAAAGACCTAGAATATATTATATTAGGTCTGCTGAAAAAATCAGCAGGACGGGAGACAACAAACTCTTCAAAGGCGTTTTGTACTGCCTCTCGGGAATTGAATTTTTTTCCCGCTAAAAAGTTGTCCAAATTTTGGAAAAAATAATAGTCGGTAGGCGCAAGATCTGGTGAGTATGGCGGATGAGGGAGAGCTTCCAAACCCAACTCATGCAGCTTAGAGACGGTCTGTTGTCTCTGACGGTCGCTGTTGTTGTTGTTGTTGTTGTGTATGGGGTCGCGCGTTGTCGTGAAGTAGCAGTGGAGACGACCGATTGACCAAAGCTGGTTGCAGACGTGCGAGTTTCGGCATCATTGTGGTCAGTTCTTCAATGTACACATCTGCAGTAATGCTCTCGCCGTTTTGTAAAAAGCTATGATGAATCACACCAGCACTAGACCACCAAACTGTGACCATCACCTTTCAAGGGGTCATTTTTCGTTTTGCACATTGCTTTGGTACCAAACCAGGATCTAACCAACTTGCTGAGCGCTTTCGATTGTCAAAAAGAATCAATTTTTCGTCGCACGTAACAATTCGGTTCAAAATTCCTTCATTTCTGTGCCTGTTAAGCAGCGCAAGGCAAGTCTCGACGCGTACGTTGCGCTGGCGATCGTTAAGTTCGTGGGGCACCCATCTATCAAGCTTTTTTATCTTGCCAATCTGTCGCAAATGGACCAATATTGTTTTGATGCTAACATCAAAAGCTGCTGCCAGCTCAGCTGTAGATTGAGATTCATCAGCTTCCACAATCGCCTTTAATTCATCATTGTTGACCAAAGTTTCCGGACGACCACGAGGTTCATTTTTCAAGTCAAAATTCCCAGAACGGAACCGAGCAAACCAATAACGGGTTGTACGTTCGTTTGTACAGTTCTCTCCGTAAACGTCGTTGATGTTACGTGTCGTTTGTGCCGCGTTGGTGCCACGACGGAACTCATATTCCATAATTACACGAAATTTCAAAGTATCCATTATGAGGAAAAATGTTGAAATGTAATGAAAATACAACGCTAATCAATAAACAAAAGACTTATATTGTAAATAGAATGTCATATTTTTAAAACAAAATTAATTTGAATTTAGAATTCATAGCCAATCAAAACTTTTTTTTGTTTGAAAAAGTCTGTACTGCAATACGGCAATTTCATAGGTAAAGACCTATTATATTAAAAGCTTGGCGGAATCTTCTCCAGTTAACACATAAGTTTCCTGAAAATATCATTGGCGCGCAACCAGCCATATTGACCTTTGTTGTAGTCGACGACGCCATTTCAATCGGCTTTCTTATTTTCGGTGGTCGGTGTGTGACATTATCGTTTTCTTCTTGACTTGACATAGTTTATTGTATTTTGTTTTCTTCTGACACCATATTTTAGTAGTATTTAAGTAAAATACACTTTTGATTTAATTTTATAAGTTTATTAAATCAGACAATGTAATGCGTATGAGATGATGCAATAATCAATGTTGCCCGGTGACACCACCAAAATGCTTCTAAAAACTATTTACAATATTGCCAGTATTGGCATATGGTTAAGACGACCTATATCTATTACAACACTCACCAAAACAAATTCGTATAATAATAGTATTGAATGATGTAACTTAATAATCGATGTGTATTTTTTATTAAGAAAGTTAAATGAATTAGTATTTTTTTAAATTTTATTACGAACTAGTTGCGCCCCGCGGTTTCACCCGCGGATAAAAAGTATTTTAATTATTTGCTCATCTCACGGGAAAATTTCACCTTTCCGGGATAAAATGTTGCCTATATTATGTTAATCCAATGTATAAGCTATCTTGGTACCGAATTTCATCCAAACCCATTCAGTCGTTTGAGCGTGAAGGAGTAACAAACATACACACATACACACATACAAACTTTCACCTTTATAATATTAGTGTGATGTGATTGTAAACAGCATACATCATCAATATTAGACTTTAGGCTACAGCTTGCTAATAAGTATACTACCAATATAGAATACACAACAAATGAACTTCCATATTCCATATAAATATAACGGTGTTATAATATAGTGAAGTACTCTTAACAAGTGCTGCTTTTTGAGCGCGTATTCTGATTCTTTCCGTCCATCTTTTAGGATATGTTTCCTAGCACCCAAGAACCAAATTATAACATACTCGGTCCAGTTGATACTAGAAACGTCAAAGTTAAACATGGCCTTGTCATACGTTGATAAATTATTGTATAACTTGTTTAAGTTGCTGTCGATGAACTTCCAATCGTTAATTAAGAAAAAACTCAGCACGTCTGATATATTGTTGCCTCTTCGTGCTAATTTGATAAATCTGTAACAAAAATGCAACTGTTGGGGTAAAGTTTACAGTTTATTTTCAGGCAAGCGACTTGCTCGTCATGTCACTTCCCTACGTAGTATAAAACAAAGTCGCTTTCTCTGTCCCTATGTATGCTTAAATCTTGAAAACTACGCAACGGATTTTGATGCAGTTTTTTTTAATAGATAGTGATTGAAGAGGAAGGTTTATATGTATAATAACATCCATTAAATAGTGGAAAAATGCTGTTATTTTTGAGGTTTCTAATTTGATGTCGTAAATAATTACATTTTTTCCGCTTACATTGCAAACGCAGGCTGAATCCTGCGACCCTACGAGATTTATCAAAATAATGTTTTAAGTATTGTACACATTGAAAAGGTCTACAGAAAACTGCTATGGTATATGTCTATTTCTTATGGATATCCCACAATGACATTTTTTTGTCATTTACTTTTTACGACAAATAATGGCTAATTTTCGAAGCGATTTTAACCAATACAGCATTAAATCCTTATCTAATTGAATACATTGTTGATTTATAGATCTATTTATATGGCCCTTTACAGCATATGATTTAAATGAATATTTTCGAAGATATTACAGATTTAAAACTGTTCCGAAACTACTGGATCGATTTTAATCATTTTTTCAGTGAATGACATAGGCTATATACTTTATACCCGTGCGAAGCCGGAACGGGAGCGAGCTAGTCGTAAAAAGACGTGATCCGCGTGATCGATCATAGTTCAAAGGCTTTATAGAGAGAAAATATATTATTTCGATTTTTAGGCGGATCTACGATCTCTACATACAAGACTTTTGTCTTGTTTGTTTTCGTAGCGTCGCGGAGAAATGAGACCGATGTTACTGGTTGTGGTAATATAGCCTCCTTCAGTTTGGATGACATGAAAAGGAAGATTATTCTTTGACAGGGTCGTTTTGTGCCAATATGTTTATACGTTTAATTTTGTTGAATAAAGCCTAAATAATACAGTTACAGGTTTATTTCTCACTACAATTTATTCAACAAAATGGAAAAATATCTACGCCCTGAACGTTTCGACGGAGATCCGTCCTCTAATCAAGATCTTTCCCCTCAGTGGACACATTGGAAAAATACGTTTGAAAACTTTCTGTCAGCTATATCCACCAAAGAAAAACCTATTGCAAAGGAAGCTAAATTGCAGATTCTAACCAACCATCTATCGCCTACTATATATGCTCACATACAGGACTGTACTGAATATAATATAGCTATACAAAAACTCAATGCATTATTTATGAAACCACCTAACGAAATATACTCCAGGCACAAATTAGCAAAACGATCACAACAACCAGGTGAGTCAATTGATCAATATTTGCAGGCATTGAAACTCCTTTCAAAGGAATGCAATTTTAAGCAAGTTACTGCTGAACAAAATGAAAGTGAATTCATTAGAGACGCGTTCATTGCTGGGTTGTCGTCGCCATTAGTACGACAAAGATTGCTTGAAAACAGCACTCTTACTTTAGATGATGCATTTAAACAGGCCCGCGCCCTCGAGTTGGCCCGTCTACATAATGATGATTATCAACAAGCGGCCTCTAGTTCATTTATTAATGCAGCTTCTACTAATAATCAGAAATACAACACCCAGGAATTATGCTATTTTTGTGGAAATAAAAGACATCCACGACGAAACTGTCCTGCTGCTGGTACTACCTGTCTTAAATGTGGTAAAAGAGGACATTTCGCAAAAGTCTGCACTTCAACATAGTGCTTTTGCTGCCCACAGTGACCAAAACAAAGAATTTGAAAATGAAGAAGCCCAACCACAACGTCTATCGTGCATTGTCTCTGCTACATTAGAATTGAATAAAGCTATAGTACCAATCACAGTAAACGGATTATTTACAAGTAAAGCGTTGATCGATACAGGGAGTACTGCGAGTTTTATAGATAGTCGATTAATTCGCTTACACAAACTACGACTGAGTTCTTGCAATCAAAATGTAAGCATGGCTGCTTCAAACCTAAGTACAAAAGTACGCGCACTGTGCTCCGTCAATATCCAACTGCAAGGTCATTCATTTCCAGCGGACTTATTAGTTATTGATGATTTGTGTACGGATATAATAATTGGCCACGATATTCTGATGAATCATAAAACATTAGAAATGCATTTCGGCGGACCAGAAGCTCCATTAAAATTATGTGCGCTGTCTTGTACTAACATTGATCCAGTCTGTTTATTTCCAAATCTACTGCCAGACTGCAAACCAGTGGCTATAAAATCACGAAAATATTCAGAAAGTGACATGCAGTTTATCAGTTCTGAGATAAAGAAGTTATTAGCTGAAGGGATAATTGAACCCAGTCAGTCACCATGGAGAGCGCAAGTACTCATAATAACAAGCGAAAACCACAAAAGGAGGATGTGCATTGACTACTCGCAGACAATAAATAGATATACACAGCTGGACGCATATCCGTTACCAAGTATTGAAAACCTAGTCTCTAAAATAGCCAAATACAGAGTATACAGCAAAATTGATTTAAAAAGCGCCTATCATCAATTTCCTATCCTCGAGGCAGAAAAACCATATACAGCGTTCGAAGCTGAAGGAAATTTATACCAATTTACCCGGATACCCTTTGGTGTTACAAATGGAGTAGCAGCTTTCCAACGAGCTGTCAATAATATCATCGCCAAAGAGAATCTACAAGGAGTATATGCCTATTTGGATGACATTACCGTCTGTGGTACTGATCAAGCTGATCATGATCAAAAACTACAACGTTTTCTTGACATCGCCAATCAGTATGATTTGACATTGAATCGCAATAAGAGTAAGTTTTCGTTGAAGGAAGTAAGTATTCTAGGCTATACCATATGTGGAGGAGTAATCAAGCCTGATGCGGAGCGCCTACGTCCACTACTAGATCTACCTCTACCTACAGACTCTGCATCACTTCGTCGAGCATTAGGATTATTCGCTCACTATTCAAAATGGGTCCCAAAATTTTCAGCTAAGATTCAGCCTCTAATTTCACAAGGGATATTCCCATTGGGCTCAGAGGCAGCAAGCGCTTTTGAAGTCCTGAAACGAAGTCCGAAGCGAAGTCCGCAGTTAATGCAATCGATGATAAGATACAATTCGTTGTTGAAACCGATGCCTCAGACAACACGATCGCAGGAACTCTGTCGCAAGAAGGCAGACCCATAGCTTTCTTTTCAAGAAGCCTTCACAGTAGCGAGCGGAATCATCCAGCTATTGAAAAGGAAGCTGCAGCTATAGTTGAGTGTCTTCGGAAATGGAAACAATTTCTATGTGGGAGACCTTTTAAATTGATTACCGATCAAAAATCGGTCGCATTTATGTTTGACCAGCATCATTCATCGAGAATAAAGAATGACAAAATACAACGGTAGCGACTAGAACTTTCTACATATAATTTTGATATAGTTTATCGCCCTGGAAAAGAGAATTTAGTAGCTGATGCTTTATCGAGAGCCAATTCAGTATTAGTTGCGTCTACAAATAATTCCGAAAATACGCTAAAAACATTGCACGAGACACTGTGTCACCCTGGCGTAACAAGAATGCTTCACTGGATTCGAAGTAAAAATCTAGCATACTCCACAGATGAAGTAAGACGCATTACTTCAAATTGCACGGTTTGCGCTGAAGTAAAGCCTCGTTTTCAAGCAAATGTTGGAAAATTAGTAAAAGCGATGGCTCCTTTCGAAAGATTATCATTAGATTTTAAAGGTCCACTTCCTTCTGATTGTTCTGGGAACAATAGTTATATTCTTACAATTGTGGATGAATATTCTCGTTTCCCTTGGGCATATCCATGTTCAGACTTAAGTACAAGAACAGTGATTAACAAACTAATAGACCTGTTCTCTATTTTCGGTATGCCGACTTACGTCCACTCTGACCGTGGTACTTCTTTTCTATCAAAAGAATTAAAAGACTTTCTTCACCAGAAGGGCATTGCTACGAGCTACACTACACCTTATAACCCTCAAGGTAACGGGCAGACTGAGAGATACAACGGTATAATTTGGCGGACAGTACAATTAGCTCTAAAAAGCCAAAATTTGCCTATAACAAAATGGGAGTCAGTTTTAGCCCAAGCCTTACATTCTGTGAGATCACTTCTTTGTACGGCCACCAACAGCACGCCTCATGAACGCATGTTTTCCCACGCCAGAAGGTCCTCAAACGGTCAGTCTATGCCCTCGTGGCTAACCAATCCCGGAAAAGTGTTGATGCGTAACCATAACCGGACTAGCAAATATGAACCATTGGTTGAAGAAGTTGATATGCTGGAGAGTAATCCTCAACATTCACGCGTGAGGTTGAGCAGTGGCAGAGAAGTTGTAGTTTCTAATCGGCATTTAGCTCCTGCTGGGGACCAGTCTACGGACACAGAGGAAGCGGATTCAAATGAAGATGATGACTTCACTGATGCAATGGATGTAGCAGATGAAACCGCTGTAATTACAGAGCCTCCAGAAGATACACAACATGCTCAGCCACTGCGACGCTCTGAAAGAGTACGCCATCAGCCCACTCGCTTGGCTGACTATGTGTTGACACAATAAAGCCCGAGAGAATGTGGTAATATAGCCTCCTTCAGTTTGGATGACATGAAAAGGAAGATTATTCTTTGACAGGGTTGTTTTGTGCCAATATGTTTATACGTTTAATTTTGTTGAATAAAGCCTAAATAATACAGTTACAGGTTTATTTCTCACTACACTGGTTGATTGTGATTGTATGGACCAAATGCCAATTGTTTGTGACAGCATAAAAGGCTTAGAATAATAATACAAACATCTTTACATAGAACTTTTGAAGTAAAACTTCTTAACGCACGCTTGACTTGGGAAGTAAGCTGGCGAGACGAAAAATTGAAGTGGTTGGTTAACGTAGATCTCCATTATCAACACAGTGAAGTTAAAAAATTCTATTATTACGTTGATATGTTCAGTAAAATGACTATTTACAATTCAAGGGGTGAGATCAAAAAAGGTTTTGTCAAGATGGCGACATTAAGATTATACAAAGCAAAAACGTTATACCCGCTGATAGATGGAGCTAAACTAAAGAAGTTTTACTTCAGTGGTGTGGTGTAAAGCACACTCGTTTTTGCTATCAAGACCAAAACATTTTAAAAGTGAAAAATAATGGCTATAGTATACAAACAGAGTGAGCGCAAAGTGTCTTCGTTTCAGATTGGGCAAAAATAATTTGTTATGTCCGAATGTCCGGCTGTTTTCGTCAAAGCGTCGAATTTTTCAACCGATTCTCGAAGAATTGTGTGATCAGTTTTTTTTTAACTTCAATCATGTCTAGCATTTGACCACGCTCTCACCTGATGGGAAATGACGATGCGATCGAAGGTGTAGCATGCTAGCCAAGAAAGCTTTTCAATATTTTCTTGAACAACTACTTGAACCCGGGTCATATTTCAGCGGAAACACAGACGCTGGCAGGGCATTCCATTCCTTAGCCGTTCTAACTATGAACGTGGAGTCAAATCGCTTGGTACGAATGGGTGGTATTTCGACTACGAAGCAGCGAGATCGAGCAGATTCGTTAAGTATATGAAACTTTTTTTCCGACTCGGTATTTGGATTTTCTTTTAAACGGCGTTGAATTTGTATGAAATATCGCATTTTAAAGTAAAATAAAAAGTCTACAGCTCACAGATCTACTAGTAATAGGTATTTATTAGATATACATTATGGAAGAATGTTTGTGTTTATGCTGTTATTGTTCACATCAAATGTGTATAGTATCGCCATTTAGTGCTGTTGCAATGAACCAGTCGGTCGATGAGTTGACCAACTACGGCCGCATGTGGCGTTTTATTCGCGTGGGACTGACTGCGTTGACACCATCTTCACCTGCTTTACCACTGGACCCCGCTGTGCTTGGAAGACGAGTCAGCTGGCTTATCGGTGAGTGCATATATGCCTTGGGGCTTTACTATATTTCATTTGGTGTGAACACGGTCTTCTCTTTTTCTCTTGTCACATACATTCCGCCCAACCAGTTTGCTTACCTTGTTCGTTTCCCCATGAGCAGGCATACACAGTCAGCTAGAAATGCTGGTGTTGTATGAAATAGAAATGACAATATTGTGTAAACCCACACTGTCGGGGTAATAATACAGAAGTGGTGGTAAATTGCTTTTGGTGATGGATATTTACTACATTTTTCCTTCATAACTGTTTTGAATAGGTCTGCAATGTAATAAAAATATTATATACACGAGTTGTAATTGAATACGCCGATTACAAAACATAAATGCTATTTGTGGTGGTTGAGCAGGTCGGCTCATAATCCGGAGGTGGCAGGTTTGATTCCTGCGGCAGGACAAGTATTTGTGCACAGGAAAAAAAAGCGCAAATGCTTGTTCTGTGTCTGGATGTTGTGGGATAATGGTCCTCGTAGTTGGGTCCCTAGACACAGGGAATCCTAGTTAAGGTCCAGGAACTATGTATAAGATCGTTGGGCATTATTATTATTCGTAAGGTTAGTTCTTGTTTATAAAGTTCGACCTTTTGCCATCCATACAAATTAAAAATGCAATTCATACAACTTTCTGTATACAGTTTTTCTTATTTCTTAAATCAACGACATGGTTTCTAAGAGCATATTTTTATTTGCGGTTTTGTGACATTTTGTTACGTTGGAAGTGCATCTGTCTGCAGTCTTTTGTTCTCTTGCTCAATTTATACCTGCTGTATGTATGTATGCCTATAACTAGTGCGTTGGCCCTGCCTATAAATATGTAATATTTTTCTGAAATAAAAACTTGATAGATTGATTGATTTTTACAACCGGTCTGACCATTTTGATCACTAGCTTCTGATCACTGTAGCTTGTCTGGACCTGATGTACAAAGGCAGCAATCAAGCAAAAAAGCAATCACCAAGACACCTGAACCTTTCCCTCTCCCTGACAAACATAAAAAGGTGCAAAAAATCTCTGGCGGTTATTCGGTTACCAACCCCAACAACGACCTTCCTTGGCACCTAAAACGTACTAACGCTGAGGGCTCGTGAAAAGATGGTCACAGAACCACAGAAGAGTTAAAGTTACCTATATAGCTCTTAGAATTAGCGAGTTGAAATGTTACTGGGCAGGCTATATTACATTCGATAACATTTTTGCACATAATGCAACGGAAATATACTTCGCATTTTTAGTTTGAAAACTATCGTGAGCATGACACATTTTTGTAAGATTTACGGCTAAACTCACGTCATAATATTATAGAAACTGACGTGAGTAGTACTCATAACTACAACTATTACACGGCTAAAACTCACGAGATACAGTCGAATAACTCGACCGGTGTTCGGGCAATATAGATGCCCATCCCCAAGGAGTGGCGGCTCGGCGCTGACTGCGGGCCATGGCTCGCGTCGTCGCCCGCTGTGAGAGCGGTGCGGGGGACGCAGGCCACGGTGACAGGTGGTCAGTTGTCAGAGCGGCGGCGCACACGCTTACGTCAGTGTCACTATCACTGTCACTGTCACAAACATTACCACAGCGTATGGGATTGTCACATACCACATCGACCGTATCCAATTCACGCATAAATGGTTCGACTCTGGCTGAGGCAACATTAAGAGCTGGCTTCCACGCAGGTGGTAAGGTCCATCCTCGGTCCCGGTTCAAGTTCGGGTGACGAACAATTTCAATGGCCTCGCGTACTTTTCGCGGCACGAAAAACTTCTCCCTCGCTAGTACGGAGGCCTTATCAAACCGAATAAAATGGATTGTTAGAGGTGGTTCCTCTTAACTTGGGATACTAGTGTATTTTAAATAAAACCACTGTATCTTGATCTCGAAGGCAAAATATATTTTGTTAGCTAACTTATATCTATGAAACAATGCGTCAAACGATACCGCGATTCAGCTTTTTGTACCGTGCGCCTTAAGCGACATCTAGTAAGATCGCGTTGAACTTTTACAAACTCAATCGAAGTAACTCATCAACATTCCGCCCACCAAGGACATTTAGTGACAAAAAGTCCTTCTTAAAATTACCAAGTTGTGGCATGAATTATTGCAACTATCTGCTTGGTGGTGGACAGAACTAACAAAATACAACATAAGCTTTTTATCTTCTTATAAAATAAACAAATACTGCCGAAATTAGCTAATACAGCATATACATAAATGAAAAACATCAGTGCTATTCACTTACAGGTAATACACACAATTTTGACGTAGGTCTCTTCATCATAGTATTTTTAACCATTATTGTGACCACACGGGTGACGTTGTCCGTACCGGGATGTTTTTCTACTATACGACCCATCAACCAACGGCTTGGTGGCAAGTCGTCCTCTTTTACAAGAACTATGTCCCCAATGTTCGGCTCTGGAAATCGACTAGTCCATTTGTACCTATTCATTAAATTGGATAAGTATTCATGTGACCAGCGACGCCAGAAGCTCTGTAACATCCTCTGAATGAATTGCCATCTTGACAAAGAACTTACGTTAGACTCTAAGTAATTCGCATCAGGAACAGTGATCAGTGGTCCACCAATTAAAAAATGTCCCGGCGTCAAAGGAAGTGGATCAGTTGGATCGGAACCATTTACAGTTATAGGCCTAAAATTTAGGCAAGCTTCGACTTGACTTAGGAGTGTGCTCATTTCCTCGTATGTGAGGGTAGATTCACCGATCACTCTCTTTAAATGAAATTTAGTGGATTTCACTCCCGCTTCCCAGAGGCCTCCAAAGTTAGGGGCGTGGGGAGGAATGAAATGCCACTCAGTACCATGTGCTTCTAAGTGTTCCGCTGCAGCTTCCTGGATACGACTCAGTTGCTGAAGCTCCTTTGAGGCACCTACAAACGTCGTACCATTATCGCTCCACAATTGAGCACAATGGCCACGTCGAGATACGAATCGCCTAAAGGCTGCCAGGAAAGCTTGAGTAGTCATGTCACTTACAACCTCCAAATGAATGGCTCTAGTCGCCATGCATATAAATTTACAAGAATTTGCCTCTAATTACTTTTAAGACAAAATTGACTCAATGGCTCTTAGATAAATGTTTTTACGATTTAAATGAATATATGACATATAAAGAATGATAATATACCAACAATTGTATTGCTAGTAATTAACAAATGTAAGGAACTTATGACATTGCACACCACTGTCGTGGTAGAATGTACGAGCGTTTTAATTGTAATACCAACTATTTATGTACTACATTCTGCAATAAATGATATTCTATTCTATTCTATAAACAAATATATCCTTTATGGGAATGATGGCCGCGACCCTTAGTAGTCCTTATTTGTATAGGGCCCGCGTAGTCCACTCCAGTATTTAGAAATGCTCTAGCAGGTGTACATCGCACTGTAGGAAGGGATCCCATAAATGGGTTTTGTACTTTAGCATTTTGTCGAGCACATGTGACACATCTCCGAACATGCTGTTTAGCAAGATTCTTTACACCGATGATCCAATACATGGTTCTTAAATAGTTCACCATTAGTTGGGCTCCTCCGTGCAATGTAACTTGATGTGCATTCGAAACAATCAGCTTCGTGAAATGAGTAGAGTGAGGTAGAATTATCGGATGCTTGGTATCTTCAGCTAACTGTGATTTCTGTATTCTACCACTAGCTCTCATTATCCCTTGATCATCAAGGTATGGACACAAGGATTTTAGTTTATTACCTTTTCACTGTATAATACCTTGTCCATGTAACTGCAAGTATTCTTCTTTGAACTCTTTTTTCTGTACTTTCTTAACACAACACATTAGAGCTTGGTTTATCTCTGTCTTAGTTAAATAAGTTGTATTTCTAAAACCACGATTAAAAAATCGTCGACAGTAAGCTACCACTCTTAAGAGCCTCTGTAGAGAAGAAAACCGTTCTATCATGGTGTCATCATCCTGAACAAATGTACTAACTACTGTACTACTTGATACTGTACTATTTGAACTAACGGCTTCTTCTAAGTTGACCTTTACATCCGTCGACTTATTATACGGTATGTTTTGCTCTTTAAGAAAAGGTGGACCAGAAAACCACAGTTGGTTTTCTGCAAGTGATCCTGGCTGAACTCCTCGTGACGCACAATCCGCTGGATTTTGCTTAGTCGCCACGTGGTACCACTGTGAAGGTTCTAGGGTTGTTTGGATCATGGAAACCCGGTTGGCCACAAAAGTTTTCCACCTACTGGAGTGGCTATTTAGCCAAGCCAGAACAACTGTAGAATCCGTCCATGCCTTTATGTTTTTCTTCGGGATATCCAAAACTTCAGCTACCTCCTTCAGAAGCTGTGATAATAACACAGCACCACATAGTTCGAGGCGAGGAATGCTTACTTGTTTAATTGGAGCAACTCTTGTTTTTGCTGCCAATAAGGAAACCTGTCTATTACCAGCACTGTCAACCACTCTGACGTAAATCACCGCCGAGTAAGCCAACTTGGATGCGTCGCAGAAACCATGCAACTCCGTGCTGACATCCATAGCCGAAGTTCTTAGCCATCGCGGGACTTGAATTGAAGCGAGTTTTGACAACTCGTCACGGTAAGTATGCCATTCGTTTTTTAATTCTGCTGATATCGGTTCATCCCAACTGGTACCGGCTAGCCACAACTTTTGAATGAACATTTTGGCTATAACTATGGTAGGCGCGATCCATCCTAAAGGATCGTATAAACGTGCTATTACTGATAATATTGATCTTTTTGTTTCAGGTCCAGTCGTCGTCGTCGGCAGGTTCACCGAGTACCGAAAGTGGTCTTCACAGCGATCCCAGGTAATGCCTAAAATCTTAGTTACGTTTTCAGTTTTTATTTCTATTTCCTTTTTGTCCTTGATATTAGCTTCTATAGCTTGTCCTTTTAGAATTTGATTGCTTTCCATATCTTCTATTGTACTTTCCCTATGCATGTCCTTTTCTTTAGTATGTAGATTGTACTTTGTGTCCTGTATGTTATCTTGCATGTTGTCCTTATTATCCTGTAAGTTGTCTTGCATGTTGTCCTTAGTGTCCTGTATATAGTCCTTATTGTCCTGTAAGTTATTTTTTGTGTCCTTTTTGTCCTGTAGGTTTGTTATGTCCTTTAGTAATTTGTTGTTGTTACTGTTCCATTTTTGTAGTTTGAAACCTCCCTTTTTCAATAGCTCAGTGATCTCTTTGCACATCTCTACTCCTGATTTCACATCAGAACATCCCGCCATTAGATCATCCATATAAAATGAATCTAAAACTCTAGGTGCTGCTAACGGGAAATCGTGGCCTTCGTCAGCGCTGATCTGCTGCAATGCTCTGACTGCCAGGTAAGGAGCGCATGCAGTTCCGAAAGTAACCGTCATTAATTCAAAATCTTCGATTTCTTTTTCAGGTGCTTCCCGCCACACTATTCGCTGAAACCTTGCGTGCTCATCGGCTATGCGGACTTGACGGTACATTTTGACAATATCCGCCACTAGTACAATTGGATGTAATCTCCAGCGTAATATCAGATGCCGTAAGTCAGCTTGTAACTTAGGTCCTATCATCAAGGTGTCATTAAGAGAAACCTTGAAACTGTTTTGGCTGGAAGCATTGAATACCACGCGTACTTTTGTCGTCGTTTTATCATTGCGTACAACGGCGTGATGTGGCAGATAAACCGCTTGATCTTCTTTATCATCCTTCACAGGACGCATATGCCCTAAATCTAAATATTCTTTTATTACTTCAGTGTAACTTTTTTGTAAATCCGGATTCTTCGATAGCCTTTTCTCTAATGCTTTCCATTTCGTGATAGCGATTTGTCGGGAATTTCCACCTATACAACTCGGCTGATTATCACGAAAAGGCAACGTTACAATGTAACGTCCATCTGGTGATCTTTCTGTTGTCTTAATAAAATTGTCCTCACATTTCTTCTCTTCGTCTGTCCATGTTACTTGTGTACTCTTTGTTTGTTCTTCTATTTCCCAAAATCTTTTTAGTATTTCATCTTCTTCTACCTGTGCATGCATAACTGCTATACTAGAGTTATGATTATTCTCGCTATTTACTGTGCCAGACAGGATCCAACCCAACGTCGTACTTTGAGCTATCAAAGTTCCCATGGGATTCCTCTTCACACCATCTTTTAAGATCTGGCTATACACATTTGCTCCCAGTAGCAAGTCAATCTTGCTAGGAGAGTTGAACTGAGGGTCCGCCAGGCGCAACCCCTGTAATTCTATCCAATCAATAGACTCTACTTTTCGTTCTGGTAAATAGGACGTGATGTTTTTAAGAACATACGCCTTGACCTGTATGTTGAACTCCTTGTCGATGCGTGATTCCAGATGAATAGTTACTACATACTTGGACATCAACGCCTTACTTCCTCCTAGGCCAGTTATCGTTCCTCTGACTGGACTCTTCTTGAGACGCAGAAGTTGTACCGCGGCTTCTGTTATAAAGCACGCCTGCGAGCCTTGGTCCAACAGAGCTCGTACTATATGGTTTCTACCAGATTCAGACTCAATATTTACTAACGCAGTCGCTAGTAAAACTTGTCCAGCTCTAGTGACCTTATGAGTAGACAGACACGAAACTATTGGATCTGTGATAGCTGACGAGCTAGCATTCTCAACAGTTTCTTTGGTCGTCAAACTAGTAGCAGACGTAGCCCTGTCATGTTCTGGATGAAGAAGAGAGTGATGTCGCTTTCTGCAAATTCTGCACGAAGTGGGCTTTTTGCACTGATAAACTGTATGGTTACTGCCCAAGCAATTAAAGCAGATCGAGTTCTTGGCTACAAAGTCGCGTCTCTGTGCACATTCTTGTTTGGCAAATTTCTTGCAAAACCACAACTTGTGATTTTCTGAGCAGAACTCACAGCGCAGACCTGAGACATTAGTGGCCAATAAAGCCCTTGGTTTGACACTAGGAACACTGTTCTGATGGCCCGAAATTTTTTTCGGATCTACAAATTCCAATGCACGAAAACGACTTTCCATAAAGCATATAAGTTGATCTAAAGTTGGCAAATCATTTGTATCGAAAAAGTTGGCAATATGCAGTTCCCATTCTTTACGCGTCTCGGCATCGAATTTGAATGTAACGATATGGATAATAATAATATCCCATGTGCTCACATCTATGCTAATGTTTTTTAATGCGCTCATACAGTCCATGGTGGTATCTAACAGATCCTTTAAACCTGACGCGGATTCAACGGCTAAACGCCTTTGGCCGAACAAGCGTTTTAAAATACAGTTTGCCAAATATTTTTTATTATTATAGCGTTTTTCCAATAGCGACCAGCATTGACTGTAATTTGCGTCGGTTATCGGAGTATGTTTTATGAGTTGCGCAGCTTCGCCTGTTAGGTGAGTTTTTAAATAGTGCAACTTTTGTACATTTTCTAAAGAGTCATTGTTATGTACCAGAGATACAAATAAGTCACGAAATGTAGTCCACTCTGCGTAACTTCCGGAAAAAGTGGGAATCGTAATTTTAGGTAGTCGCAGTAATGAGCTTGGCTTATCACTACCATCTACTTTTGATTTGGACGTACCTTCCTTGGATGACATAATTTGATTCAATACAGTTTTCAAAGTTGACTTATACATAAAATAACAATCCTCTGTATTTTCATAAACCTCTCTGGTTACATACGATGACTTTTGTAAATCCTCAGATACCGATACTTCATACAATTTTGTGTTGTTTGACTTAAACAATGACCAATCTCTTTCTAAATTTTCTAATCTAGCTTCAACATATTCTTCAGTTATTCTTTCTCTTGGACTCTTTTTATAATTTGCTAAACTTTTTTTAATAGAATTCTGTAGATCTAGTTGTACTTTTATAATACTATCCATTTTTATTAATAGCCTATATACTTTGAACTAATTTTTAATAAATAACTGCAATCAAAATTTCTCACTATCGTTAAACCTTAAAAACAAACACAAGTTCCGAAACGTATTCTTTAAACTTAGTTAAATTTACTTGAAAATATTACAAGTCCAAGATTTTTTCCTAAAATTTTACAAGTGTTTGAACTCAAATAACTCGCAGAAAAATTGGGCATGGATTCCCCGTTCCGTCGTTTTTCTACGAATTATACTAAGTCCCAACTACCATACAATTATCATGCAAACTATTCTAAGTTAATATTACACTTTAAATTTAATGTCCAAATTAACTTATTTATTTTTAAGTTCTAAAGTTCTATTTTCTTGATTATTTAATTAAATTTTTTACTCACGGTTGCACTTCATTCTTTCCGTAATTATAATTATATGACCTGATTTTGTCCTCGGTTGTTCTGCTTTGCCCTGGTTGTTCTGCTTTACCCTGGTTCCAATTTCCTGGTTTGACCTGGTGTACTCCAATCCAAATACTCGTCACGCTGGTCGGTCCCGCCTCATGCCAACACAGCTCCTCAGCTTGACCCAGCTCGGCGCTAGACTCGTTCACGCCGCCGCCGTCTCCAACGCTTCCCGTACTCGGTTTGTTGCAGCGATCCACTGCGAGTACTTCTCCCGTCGTGTAGCCACACCGAACCACAGTGCGCACTACTACTGCTTCTTGGCCATCCGTTCTCGAAGGACTTTGTTAGAGGTGGTTCCTCTTAACTTGGGATACTAGTGTATTTTAAATAAAAACCACTGTATCTTGATCTCGAAGGCAAAATATATTTTGTTAGCTAACTTATATCTATGAAACAATGCGTCAAACGATACCGCGATTCAGCTTTTTGTACCGTGCGCCTTAAGCGACATCTAGTAAGATCGCGTTGAACTTTTACAAACTCAATCGAAGTAACTCATCAACATGGCTCGTCCCCTCGATAAGGGCATGCTCTGCAACAGCGGACCTCTCTATGTCTAAGTTCTTAATGCTCCTAATGTGTTCAGCCAGCCTGGTCGCGATGTTACGTCGTGTTTCCCCAATATAACTCTTCCCGCAGTCACAGGGTATCTTGTATACCCCCGGGACATTCAGTGGCTCTTGGTCTTTGGGCGACCGTAACATTTTTCGAAGTTGGACGTGTGCGCGGAAGAATGTCCTAATACCATATTTCCGTTGTAGCAGGTATCCGATCTTGTCCGTTATTCCTTTTACAAACGGCAAATAGATAGGCGACCGTTCCACGGTAGATGGTCGTATGCGTACGCTTCCACCCACTAATCGAGAACATTGCCGCCAATTATACCCGTTATTTTCCAGCATCTTCTGTACGTGTTCCAGCTCAACACCGACGTATTGAGGGTCGCAGAGGCTTAACGCACGGTTAATCAATGTTCTCGGTACAGAAGATAAATTTGAGGGGTGATGATGAACACCGGTCGAGTTATTCGACTGTATCTCGTGAGTTTTAGCCGTGTAATAGTTGTAATTATAAACTCACGTCAGTTAAAAAGTCGAAATTACCACCAGGTTTCGGACTATTCGATGTCCTTCTTCTGGGAGCCAGTTACTAACGCAAGCCACGGCGGCTTTCGCGAGCGTCAGCACGTAACGTTTTAATTGACGTGAGTTTAGCCGTTATTTATCTTACAAAAATACTTCGCATTGCTAACTTTCTTGCACTTTGGTTACATCCCTCGTAAAACTGACAACTAATGGGGAACTTTCTCGCATCGGCACGCGTGCGAGGTGGTCGCGTATCAGTGTGTGGCAAATTATTAGTTGTTTTGTACCGCGATAAGCCCGGCGGCGGGCTAGCTACCTGCCCGAGCGCATTCTTTGTGCGTACGAAGCTATTTAGCAGACATGGATATTTGTGAAAGAGAAAGAGAAACTGAGAGAGAAGAGAGTGAAACATCATTAAGTAAGCCGACAAAAAGATGTCGAGATGAACATGAAGAGGAAGTTATTGAAGATGAATGGGAAACTGTGAAAGCAAAGAATAAGAAGTCCTGCCAAGAAGAAGAGAAGAAGATAATGGAAGTGAAAGAAGATAATAAGAAAGTCGCTATTTATATATCGAGCCAGGAGCCGATGCCTAAGCAGTTTGCACTGGCCCGTCTATTTAAAGATCTTAAGATTTGTGACATAGCCAGCATAAAATACCTAAACCCATACAAAATAAGAGTGCAATTCTATAATGAAAAGGATATAGATCAACTTACCACAAACGAGACCTTAAAAAACAAAGGATGGAGATTCAATAATTTGACTGAAGTGAGTTACTCGTTAGGGGTTATAAAAGATGTGGACTTAGACCTATCTGAAGAAGATATTATGAAGAATATTACTTGCCCAGAGTCTGTGGAGCTTATTTCATTAAGAAGGCTAGAACGCAGGACTAGAGATAATAATGATATAAAATGGAAACCATCAGAAACGGTTCGTCTTTGTTTTAAAGGCAGCTGGTTACCTCCTTTTGTTTACGTTCATGACGTGAGAGTACTCATTGAGCCCTATGTATATCCGGTAACTCAATGTTACCTCTGCTGGAAATTGGGTCACACGGTTCGGACATGCACTGTGAAGAAAGAAGTTTGTCCAAAGTGCAGTGGAGATCATGCTAACTGTGAGACTAGGGTTTTCAAGTGCATTAACTGCTCGGGAGCTCATATGGCTATGGCCAAGACATGCCCTGCATACTTGAAAGAAAAAACAATAAGAGAAATAATGGCAGAATATAACTATACATACAGCAGAGCATCGCAGATGTATGCGGCTTCTCCCGTCATCGTACCCGCTGAGCCGAAAAGAGACCCTCAGGCTAAAGTACAGGGTATTGCTTCGACCCCTAAATCAGAAATCTTACCTCAATCGTCTAGTATGATTGATCTTACGAGAATAGTAGAGAGAGTTTTATACTTCCAACTAGGCCACTGAAGAAAAGACCTAAAAAGCAGATACTGAAAAGTGGAGTGCATAATAGTTCTGAGTGGAATTTTACACTTCAAGAAGAGGTGGAGGGTGAAAGTCACCAACAATCTACGAGTACTGAAGATCAACATCCTGACAAGACGACATTTAGCGAACTTTTGTCTAGGATTAAGGAAGTAGTGTTTATGAGTAATCTGAACTTACAATCAAAAGTGAAGAGTGTTATACAACTGTGCATGGAGTGGTTCATTATAGTTGCGGTAGATCATATAACTGATTGGCCCATGTTTAATTTAATCTACGGGTTAATCTGTCGTAATTATGGTTAGTACAAAGTTAATTAATCTGAACATTATACAGTGGAATGCCCAAAGTATTAGGCCCAAGCTGACATCTTTTGAACAGTTACTGCTACAAGAAAAAGTCCACGTTGCAGCTATTAACGAGACATGGTTGGAGCAAGACAGCTCTTTAAAAGTAAGTCAATATAACGTTTATCGTTTAGACCGGAGTGACTCATATGGGGGCGTGGCCATTATGGCCCATAGATCTATTAAATCCCAAGTATTTAATTTAAGATTAACTAATCCTAACATAGAAGCTCTTTGTGTAAAAGTATTTAATTGCAAATTTATAGACTTTGTTATCTCCGTCTATTGTTCTCCATCCGCCCGAACTAGTCAAAGTGATTGGAATAATTTGTTTTCTCTATTTAATAGACGTACGCTTATTTTAGGTGATTTAAATGGACATCATTTAACATGGTCTTATAAAACTGATTACAGAGGTACTCTTTTGTTTGACTCGCTATTAGATAATAATTTTGTAGTATTGAATGATGGTCGTGAAACCCGCGTTAAATTAGTTAATGGCCACCTTCAAAAATCATCACCTGATTTGTCGCTGGTCACCGCTGATATCGCGCTCGAATTTAAATGGACCGTGCTTCAAGAAAGAACTATGTAGTAGTTTCAATTCTTATCAGAATCCTATCATTAAAAGGAATTATAAAAAAGCGGATTGGGATAGCTACACTCAATGCCTTAATGAGGTTTTTGATAATATTTTAATGCCTACTGATGACCAGAAATGTGATGATTTATTTTTAAATAGCTTAAACTCAGTTGCTGATATACATATTCCTTTTACGAAAATTAGTGTAAATCCTGAGTCTAACTTTAAACCTAAGCCTTACTGGACTATGGACCTATCTAGGGCAGTAGCATCACGAAGATTAGCATTATCTCAATTTAGAAGCAATCCAACTCCTGATAACTTAGATAACCTCAACAAAAAGATAACAGAAGCCCAAAAGTTAATTCGCCTAGCGAGGAGTAATAACTGGTTTAACGTTTGCTCGTCTGTTAATGAAAGAACTTCCTCTGCGGAGATGTGGCAGCGTATGAGATGGGTCAAAGGTTACAGATCTAAACAACACCATATCAGTGAGACTCAGGCCTCAAGCCTACTTGCTTCCCTTGCTCCTGACTTTGTCATCCCAAGTCAACCGAGTTTTGTTAATTTTAAATCTCAAATAGGTGTTGAAATCTCCATGCAGGAGCTAGATGCGTGTATCAAATCCAAGGATACATCTCCTGGATGTGACGGTATCTCCTATTCTATGATAAAACACCTGCCAGCTAACGGAAAAAGTGCACTCCTATCTATTTATAACCGATGCTTGCAATCTGGTTTTGTACCTACGCAATGGCGGGAGGTAGGTATACTGCCCATTCATAAACCAGGGCGAGACCCAGATGATGTGTCTTCCTTGCGCCCAATCTCGTTATTATCTTGTATATGCAAAACTTTTCATTCTATTTTAAATAAGAGATTAGAATGGTATTTAGAACACAATAATATGTTTTCCTCCAATGTGACGGGGTTTAGAAAATCAAAATCGTGTTTAGATAATTTAAGTTCCTTAGTGAGTAGAATCCAAATTGGATTTTCTGAAGGTCAGTCTACCATTGGCTGTTTTATCGATGTATCAAATGCCTATAACAACGTCGATATAAGCGTTCTAGTATCAATACTGAATAGGATCAATGTAGGCTCTAAAATGTGTTTGTATTTGTGGAATTTTCTAAAAGAACGCGTTTTAAAAATCAAAATAGGTGATTCACACGTTTCAAGAATTAGTAATATGGGCCTAGGGCAGGGGGACCCAATGTCCCCGATTCTATTTAATATCGCGACTATGAATGTTTGTAAAATCTTAGAAAATAATATATATATATCACAATATGCAGATGATTTTGTAGTTTATAACCAGTGTAAAAATATAACTCAAGGAGGGCAAGCACTAGAAGCTTCATTAAAAATATTATGCTCATTATTGACCAATTTGGGTCTGGAAATTTCTCCAAATAAAGTGTCTTAAGTTCATAAATATATTTAAAGTATTAGTAGGTTCATCGTGGGGCGTGCACCCCGTACACTTGAGACGGCTATACATAGCGGTGGTTCGTAGTCGCGTATATTACGCAAGCTTCATTTATGACAACTGCTGTCATACAAGGATTAATAAATTAGATACTTTACAAAACCAATTTCTAAGGATCATTGGAGGTTTTATTAAAAGCACTCCGATATACGCCATGGAATCTGAGCTTTGTATCCCCCCTTTGTTTGTACGTAGACATTATTTGGCTGGGAAGTATTGGGTCAAGTCGAAATCATTAAGAAGTAGTATGATGATTGATTTACTGGAAGAGTTGTCCTATTCATTGCAAGTACCATATTGGAGTCATAAAAAGAAACCTCTTCTAGTTACAGTTCACAAGATACTAAAATGTAATAGTTTTCATAGCAGTCAACAATTAGAAATGTTTAGTTTAGACACTTGGATGAGTAATATCAATTTAAGGGATATATTAGAACCTAATATTAAAATAATAGACAAACCTAAGAGATTTTATAACTCCTTGGAACTGAAACTAAAATGTGGCAAATATTTATGTGAAAAATATACTGGTTTTTATAAAATATTTTCTGACGGATCTCTGACTAAAGATGGAAGAGGTGCCGCCTTTCTAGATGCGGAGACTGGTATGTCCAATAAATTCTTAATACGTTCTAAAATCAGTATAATGAATGTGGAACTTATAGCGCTAGCAGAAGCTTTATCTTATGTAGAATCTATTAACTATCATAAGTTCGTTATATTTATTGATTCCAAGAGCGCCATTCTTCATTTGGCTCGTTGTGTCACTGGGTCTAGCTTTCGAGGCATTCCAATAGCGTATAGTATAATAAATAGCTTGATTAAAATGAAAAGAATGTATAAATATATTAAAATTCAATGGATTCCCTCTCATGTCGGTCTGGTGGGCAACGAAGAAGTAGATCGCTTGGCACAAGAAGCAGTGATTGATGGACAAAGATTTGATTGCTTACCTAACTATACGGATCTAACCCTGTACGTAAAAAAGTTCACTTTTGATATTTGGTCGGAATATTTTGATGAAAGATCTTTAACTAAAGGCATCTGGTATAAAACGGTTCAACCTTCACTTCTTCGCTGCCCATGGTTTTTGAGGACCGATATGGGAAGGAATGAGATAGTGACGGCTGCAAGGCTTAGATCAGGGCATGTTCCTCTTAATAAATTTGGATATATGATGGACAAGACAAATACGAAAAATTGTGATGTATGTTACAAATTGGAGGACGTGTTTCATATTATTATGGAATATACCAGAAACGAGGGTCTGCGTCGGCAATTGTTCCCCGCTGGCCACGTTTTCTGGCAGGTTGGAGGCTGTAACCAAATATTAGCTCAACCAGAATCTGATGATGCTAAAAATCTTTACGATCTGTACCAAGCAGCCGTTAAAATTAGATATAATTAATTTGTTGAAATAATTATAATAAATTAAATAATCTGATTAGATATAAGGGTGGCATATTCTTTAAGAATAAACTCTGTTTAAAATAAATAGAAAAAAAAAAAAAAAAAAAAAAAAACTAATAGGGAAGAAAAGCTCTCGAGTGGCGACCATGAACCGGAAGACACAGCGTAGCCCCACCACTAGGTGGGTCGAAACTGCGGTGAGCTGAAGGGTGCAGGAGGCAAGTAGCCGTTCAAAGTGGCGCTCTGTGGGGGAGGACATGTTCAGCAGTGGATGTTTCAGGCTGTTGATGATGAATCTGTAAATGAAAATAGGTTTCTATTTTCATTTAAAGATTCATCATCAACAGTAGAGCAAGCCTTTTTTGAGTAAATTGTGTGTAATGTCGTTTTGTTTTTGAAATAATGCGATAGCTTATATATATATATATATTTTTTTTTACTTCAAACTTGTCTAGCATTTGACCACGCTCTCACCTGATGGGAAGTGACAATGCGATCGAAGGTGTATCATGCTAGCCAAGTAAATACCTATTAACTTTTCTCTTGAACACGCCTGGGTCATATTTCGCCGAAAACACAGACGCTGGTAGAGCATTCCATTCCTTAGCCGTTCTTACGTTGATTCAAATCGCTAGGTACGAATGGGTGGTATTTCGACCAAGAAAGGATGGCGCTTAGACGAGTGTCTAGTAGTGCGGTAGTGGAATGGTGATGGGAGAATGAGATCATGCAGTTCTTGTGCGCATTCACCGTGGTGTAATCTGTAAAAGACCGACAGACTTGCCACCTTACGTCGATGTGCTAGGCTCTGGAGCCTTTCACCAACCAAAGTGTCGTCGTCAATGAGCTTTTTGGCACGCCATTCAATCGAGTCCAAAGCCTCAAGCTGGTACTTGGCAGACCCATCCCACAGGTGGCAGCAGTACTCCATACACGATCGGACCTGTGCTTGATAGAGATTTAGAAGCTGTCCAGGCGTGAAGTACCGCCTTACCTCGGACAAAATAGCGAGTTTTTTTGAAGCTACTTTGACTTTGGACTCGAAGTAGGATCCACAGTTTAGGTTCGACGTGAGCTAAACTTACAGATACACCACGGAATGAAAGAGCCAGATGGAGTGCGCTCTTTTTAGCAATGAATAAGCACGCCTGTGTTTTCGCAGCATTGAACCTAACCAAGTTAGCATCGCCCCAATCGGATACGGCTTTCAATGCCAGGTTTTCGTGCCAGACCCGATCAAATGCCTTATAGAGACGTCTAGAGATACAACAAGTGCCTCTCAATGCATCTCTAAGGCTTCACTCAATATCTGAGTGGCATACGCGAGAAAATCTCTAGTTGACCAGTTTCGGCGGGATCCGTATTGCCATTCAATGAGGAGATCATTGACTTCAAGGTATGCCAAGAACTTGTTGTTGACTATATGCTCCACAGACTGCAGACATGACTATATGCTCTTACAGAGTATGGAGGTAATTGAGGTGGGTCTATAGTTGGCAGAATCAACACGACTGCCCTTCTTAGGTACAGGTTGTACGTTGGCTAGCTTGCAACTCGTAGGTGTCCAGAGAGAGGCGAAATAGGCGTGTTAGAATGGGAGACAACTCTGGTGCACAGCTCTTAAGTACAATTGCTGGTATACCATAAATATTTACAGCCATATCTAATGTACAAGTGCAATGCATTTCTATTTTAGTAATGCTTACCTAGCGTAATAGGATTCCGTAGCGTAGAACTGACTGCATATATTTTTGTATGGTCACCACCTTTCACTTGGCTGGCAGCTGCTTCTCTTCCAGCGACTATAATCGCGTTGTTCACGAAATCACACGGTATGAACGATAGCTTAGTGTCTATTTTTGCATACGTGGTATGTATCACACCCAAAGCTATTCCAACTACAATCTGAAATAAAGAATAACTTATGTTTTAACTTTTCGTTTTAACATTATCATCACCGTAACCAACACTGACTGGTACAGTCGTGCCAGCGACTGGGTCTATGTGGGATGTCAGTTTATTTATTTATTTTAATTTTTTATTTTATTAATGTTTAGGAAAAACAAACACTGCAATATTCCAACAATTAAACCAATATAGTTTCTAAATATTTGTAAGTGTAGGCCATATCGCCCCCATTCAAAATTAGAATCAGTCTTGTGTATCTACAAAGACGTTATAGTTTCTAAACCATCTCCACCTTTACTAATAAAAATGGCGGACTCCTTCTTAAATCCGAAGTTACGCTTGGATTAGTTAGTTCCAGACTAGTCAAGTAGTAACATCACTTTTATATCGCTATTAATAAAAACGGAGTAAACTAGTACTAACTTCAATTGCTATGGTGACAGTATTGACAGCAAAATGCCATATTTGAGTTTGACAACTCTGCTTACTCATTCTTATCAACTTGTCATACTAAATTTGCTTGAGGCGGAAAAACAAATATTATTTTAAAAGTATTTAGGTATATGCAGATTGTTATATCTGTCTCTCTCATTGGGATGAAAAGAAATATTTAAATTCAGCTTCTTGAAGGGTTTTATACAATTTAATATGTCATAAAGATAAAGATCATTTATTGTAAAACATGGGTAAGTACATTATTTTTCAAATGAAGGTCGTAAATTTTTATAAAAGTAGCGCACATGTTTGGCCTGGTTAGGCGTACAAAAAACATTGGTCAAAATGGCCATGCATTAAAATAACAAACATATTGATGAGTTTAAATCATAGATTAGAGAAAAAAAAAATGAGATACGTGCAGATTCATTAATTAATTAATAAAGATGTAAGTAATGTCAGAAGAATTACATAATATAATTTAGGCAAGTACATAATTAAATTTTAAAAAGAAATTGATAATGTCACTATTATGATGTCATGCATATTAGAAATGGTTAAAAAAGTGTACAATGGTCAATCAACTATTTATCTAGAAATTTATGTCCAAGAGATAGTTACTTTTTGTCATAGTTAATTAAAACTTGTCATTCAGAAAATCCTGTATTGAGTAATAGCATTTATCAATTAATAATGTTTTCAATGTCCTTTTAAACAGTACTGTGTTCATATCTTTTTTATATTTAGGTATTTTATTATATATAATAGGAGCCATGCATAAAACACTTTTACGCATCAATGTTGTCTTGGCAATCTTATTAAAAATTATTATAGGTGCCATAGAGAATAAACTGCTATGCAAGAGATGACTCGATCCATAGATCTCCTCACTTCCTCTTAGAACTAAAACTATTTACTCAGAAATTTTAAACAAAAGCAATTCTCCTATTCGGGAAGCCAGCTGATGACTTTGAAAAAAAATCCAATAAAGAAAGAAAAAAATAAAGAAATGTAATTCTTCCAACAGATAAATTAAAAATGTCATACAAAAGAATCACGATTTGAATATATACTCTGTCATGAATCGCATTCAAGGATGTGCATAAAATGTACAATAATTATTTTTATTTACTTCTTACAGTAGTACTATTTCTATTTAAGTTAGTCTAAGACCCGACATTGAAACATAGCTGGGTATAATGAAGCTTAGTACTATTTCTATTTAAGTTAGTCTAAGACCCGACATTGAAACATAGCTGGGTATAATGAAGCTTAGTACTATTTCTATTTAAGTTAGTCTAAGACCCGACATTGAAACATAGCTGGGTATAATGAAGCTTACCCCAGTGGCTCCATAAACGCAGCTCGGATCTATCCAGCCAGGAGCTGGCTCGTAGTATGAACTTAGCACTGAAACAAGTATACCTAGGGTGTTACAATAATTCGTTCATTATTACATTGATTCATTTACAGTTTGGCAAGCACATTTTAAACTTTGTGACAGAAACACCATTGCATAGAAACTTATGTCTAGCTGTTGGAAACAACAAAAAAGTACTCTGATGAAAGTTGTTTAATTTTTCATCTGTACTGAAATATTGATTTCGCTATTTACTTCAATTTTAATATTAAATGCGTAGTACACAGTATTGGTTGTACATTTTGGAATCGTAGTCTAATAATGTATATAAAATCAAGGTAGGTAAGTAAAAGTTATGACGGTGGTGATGAAAAATAAATATAATGCTCTTGGGTTTTGGTAGGCGTTAGCAGTAAATTAAATTAAAATATCTGGCTTGTCGAATCGTTCAAATGCTATAGTGTAATCACGGAGACCAGTTAGTAGAGCGTTATCTCACTCACACAATTTTTTAACTGCGATTGGTCAGTGATAAACGCTAAGGCGGTGTACACAGCACGAGTACTTTTTAGTCTACTCATACTTCCCGTACTGTGCAGACGTGCTCTTACTTGTGGCTGTATGCTCAACTTGTGAACCGGCTGGTGTATAGGATTTTATGATTGATTGCTTTCTTGACGACTTGGCGGCTTGTGAAAAGGACTTTTCACTGTAAACTGAAATAGTCCGATAATGGCGGATATCGAACAACCTACTGAGAAAAGAAAACGGCGGGCTTTTTTATCTACGAGAAGACTATGATTTTAAATATGTACCACGCAATGAAAAATGCAGACGATGATGATATGTTATAAACTTGTATAGGTAGATATTATAATGTAATAATGAAAATTTAATCATTAACTCTCGATTTTATTTCTTTCCTTCATATCCATCAGATATATAAAAAGGTATCCATAAAAAAATTCTTTCAAATAAATGTCTCTCAATTTATACGACAGACGAAGCCGCAGGAATAAACTAAGCGAACTTTTAAGAAGCGCAGTGTGAACGCACATTTACATTTCTAAGGTATTGTTAACACCTACTGACCCTAGAAAAAGTTTTTTTTGCCTTTGTCATTTGTATGATAATGTGCGATAGAGAAGGCACTATACTAACTCGTCTTCGTGAACCACTATAGGCCGCGACATATAGTATACTCACCAATAGCTGGTCTCACGATGCAAATTGGAAGACCATCGCTCATTGCCCGCACTAGTTCCTCAGATATGGATTTTGTGAAGGTGTAAGAGTTCGGCCAATTAATCAATCTAAAATAATAATAATTTCTAAAATGATGATTCCACATTAAAGAAACAATAAACTTTAAAGTAATGTTAATTGTTAGGTGACCCGTTCCTGCATCAAGCGGTTATTAAGATTTACCTTAAAATTGTGCATTGTGCAGGCCAACCCAATAATTAATTTATTTATTTCGTTTTGGAAGGCCAACAGCTGTTATAATGTTATAGACATAGATTGACAAAAAGGAAGCCAATTAAAAGTCCTTACGGATAGACGAAATAAGAGTACAATTTATATGAAGTGAACACCTCCAGAGTACTACATGCCCTACCTACATATTGAATGATGTGACGAGCTAGTCGTTCACCTGATGTTAAGTGACACGGCCGCCCATAACAGAATAGTGTCACTCGGAACTCTAACATGTAAAGTTTCGCATGACTGCTGCATTGCGCACATCATCCTGAGACATCAACACAGTCTGGTAATAAGATTACTCGACGGTGAGATCAGATCATAAGTCTCATTTGCCCAGTAATTTCACTAGCTACATTGCCCTTCAAACCGGAACACAGTAGTGCTTGCACACTACTGCTTGGCGGCAGAATAACTGGCAAAGCGGTGGTACCTACCTAGACAAACTTTGCAGAAAAGTCCTACCACCTAGTGATTGCATGAAATTACTTACTATCACTGCATGAAATTACTTACTATCTAAACCTTTTTATTTTATCATTGTTAATAGTTTTGCAAATACCGTTCCGTTTTACAAATAATTTACAAAAAAAAACATTTCTGGCTCAAAACTACTAATTTATTACTTTGTGTAACAGATTGCACAAAGTATAGTGAATGATAAACCCTTATCATTCACTATACTATACTAAAAGTTTTTGAAACCCTTATCATTCAGACAGACATCCTTGTCATTCAGACAAGGCAGAACTTTCCGCCTAAAAATTCTGATATCTACGTTACCAATACGAAAATAAGAACAAGACTGGCTGTATTGCTAAAGCATAAAGTACTGCTATCAAACTTACTTACGCTGGTGTAATATTAATCAACCTATCGGCGTCCATAGTCTCGACCATGGATATCATTGTCTCCGGCGGAACGGGCGCGTTGTAAAACTTTTCATCCACTTCGGATCCGATTGTAGCGGTCGTCGCATGACTGTACGCGGTGGACACGTGGACGTACGATCTAAAAGATTTTAAATATATACACTATATCATCTCCATAACTTTTTCTAGCAGTCACGGTGTCGCGTCATTTATTTTATTCCTAGATTCTTTTCCAAGCCAATTGTAAATGTTATTGCAAAATTATGAGTCTAAATAAGTTACATTGCTTTGTTTTTGAAAACATAATTATATCTACCGTAATTTGTTGCATGCTTTTCCCAAGAGCAGGGCTTCTCTTGTTCCTCTCACATTGATCAGTGTAGCCGTTCGGAGACTTTCATCGAACCTCGTTGTGGCCGCCACGTGGAATATCACGTTCACCTGATCGGTTAATGCATTACATAATGAGACAAAGCATAGGCTGGGTTTTATATAAGACAATTACCAATGAATGAATGAGTGAGTACCTACTTCTTCAATTAGAATACTCCAGTCTTTGTCCTTAATACCAAGTTTTAATTGGGCCACATCTCCATCTATTACTACTATTTTGTCTGCAAATTTCGGTTGCTGCTGTTCTAAAGTCTCGAATACAGGATCTGTCAAAATCTCATCCAATCTCTGCTGTGTATCTTTTCCTTTCTTTGGCCGAAGTAGCATAAATATTTTCGACACCTTACATGACCTGATGTAACATTTGAAGGAATGTTAATGCTATTTAGTAATATAGTGATGATAATGAAACCACGGTAAATTCTTATATTACTGATATAAATGTAGTGATTTTCGAAAATAAATACAAGAATAGCTGTTATAGGATTTGTTGAGTTACGGTAAAAACATGTATCAAAGATTTTATGTCATTTGTATTGACCATTATATGTATACGAACACGTAGAAATATTAAACAAAATATTGTGGAACTCTATACCTCAAAAGTTTCTCGACGAGCTGCTTCCCGAGGAACCCGGAGCCTCCCGTGACGAATACTACGGAGTTGATGTAGAACCTCTGCACTTCGGAATCGCCGCGAGCCGTCGCCGCGGTTATTGCTCTTACATTTGATAACGCGGCCTCCTCTACAGCCCTTGCTGGATCCATTTTTCAAGTCTTTATGTGTATTAAAAAATAGAAAAACAAATCACCGCTCTATAAATATTTTCTGTTGCAATGTGTGCTATGCAATACGGTATTAACGCTACGTATAATAAATTAGGATCAGCATGTAAACTGCATTTATATCATTTTATATCATTGTAGTATTTATTAGAAATTATGCATGTAAATTAAAGGTGAAGGTTATTTTGAATTAACTAGACTAGAATGTAAGTATTTATAGGTTTTGCAGGTTTATGATATAGTGATGATATAGTGCAAGCGTGGCAGGCTGGGCCCGTCCACCCGGGAGTGGACGTTCCGACGAGCTAGTTTTCACCTGATGTTAAGCGATATGGCCGCCCATAACAGAACAGCGTCACTCGGAACTCAAAAATATAAAGTTTCCCGTGACACTGCACTGCGCACATCATCCTGAGACATCAGTAGAGTCTGGTAATAAGATTACTTGACTAAGAGATCAGCTGGGCGGTCACGTAATTTGATTGCAACCGATTGAAACACTAATTTGTATGGATTTGACAGTTTCAATACGCAGTTTATGTGTGTGGAAATTTCTCCTGTTGCAATTCAATCAAAGTATCGTAATCATCCCCTAGATCATAAAGTCTCAATTGCCCAGTAATTTCACTAGCTACATGCCTTTCAAATCGGAACACAGTAGTGCTTACACACTACTGCTTGGCGGCAGAATAACTGGCAAAGCGGTGGTACATTAAATACCTAGATGATCCTTGCAGAAAAGTCCTACCATCTAGTAAAGATGCTAAAAGAGACAAAATTGTTAAAATAGTTTTTTTTTATTGTTTGATAGGCTTGCGTTTGACCACTATCGCTCGTGATGATAATTTAGATTGTATACGTGACGGTAAGTGATGATGCGGTCTTGGATGTAACACGCTTGCATATAAGATACCTACCTGTTCACTCTCGATTCAAAGACTCCAAGGTTGTTTGAAAATGAGTGATTTGAGTTTTACTTAAGTAATTAATCTATGACACAATGAATATAATACATTCATGAATTGACTTATCGCACTTCTTGGTGACTTAATTACTACTACAAAATTACCAGGCATTAGAAGTTTTACATAAGTCAATTACATTTGACTAAATTATGACTTTTATATATGCATGAGGCTTTAAAATACTAAATTCTATGTAGGAGTTTTGATTATCACACAAACTTTGTGTAAAACTAAATCTATATAATCTTTCTTTCTCTAGTATCAACCACTAGTATCATCTACCATCAGTGGTTCTTAACCACTTGGCAGCATGTTGGGTACGCTACCTACTGGTAGTGGGCTGGGGCATTTGGACTGTCTATAGGTCATCGCGGCCAGTATATAGTCCAAATGTTGTTTTTTTTGTAGTGGTAGTAGTAATGGGTAGTTTTTAGTATTAGTCATTAAATCATTGTAGTATTATGAATAAATGAATAATAATATATATATATATGCTGATGAGCTGTGCGTAGGTTGCAACCTATATAACTATATATATACGTGCGACTATATATATATAAGAGGACGTCCTCTTACCTTTACCTCTTAGCTTCACTTTGTATCTGGTGAGGGACATAAGTATCAGAATTATTGTTCGTTCATCCTGACAATAAAATTGAGTTAAACTTAAAATCAAAGTCAAAAGATTAGTTTTCAAATTGATTAGTCAAAAATATTTTAACCTTCCAGTTATCGTCAGTCCTTCAGGACCAACAGTATCACTAAAATACGGACCGGATAGTGCTAGACTGGAATGATATCCCTTTAGCAACCAAAAATCATCATTACTACTTTTTGTTTATGGACCAATTAGTGCTGGACCTGATAGATATCCCTTTAGCAACCTACATTTTTTTAATGGACCAATTAGTGCTAGACCGGATAGATATCCCTTTAGCATCCTACATTTTTTTAATGGACCAGTTAGTGCTAAACCGGATATATATCCCTTTAGCAACCTACTTTTTTATTAACCATTTAGTGCTAGACCGGATAGATATCCCTTTAGCAACATAAAAAATCATTATTCCTACATTGTTTTTCTCACGAATCATTACTTATTTTTTTAGAACTACTATTAACATATTTTTTTTCACTGGACCGGGTTAACCCTCCAAATAATTTCTGTCACACCCTTTCGTACGAATGGCCTAAGCATTAGCCAGCCAGTTTATTAAATGTTGTAAAAAGCGCTAAGGCTGAATATCATTTAGTTGAACGGCGCTGCTGCTTAGTAAAAAGGCTGTTGATTGAATGGCTAATTAAACTAGTTGGCTGCGACATATACTTATTATATGCCAATGTCATTTTGATAGATACTATTTTACCAGATAATTTACTTATAAGTATACTACTATTTGACTTACATGCCCGTCTAAAAATCTTATTAGGTACTAGACTGTGATTTCTTAGGACGCCGTGTGCAGTGCAATATCACGAAAAATTTCAATCTACCTAATGACACTGTAATCTGTTATGGGCGGCCGTGACGTTTAATTAATTCCACATGACCGACTAGCAAATCATGTCATTCGTTTATATAAAAATATAAATAAAATACTATAAAAAAAGGTACCTTCCTCTTGTGACAATTAGGCAAAAATCAACAACATAAATTAGATTGCTTATTATTTTATTTTATAAAAATACACTAGCCAATATACTACCAATATAAAATACAAGACAGATAAATTACTATAAAAAAGCTACCTTTCTCTTGTGACAATTGGGCAAAAATTAACAACATAAATGAGATTGCTTATTATTTTATTTTATAAAAATACACTAGCCAATATACTACCAATATAAAATACAAGACAGATAAACTTCCAGATTAAATATATATATAACGGCGTTGTAATAATATAGTGAAGAACTTTAAAGAAACGCTGCTTTTTGATCGCATATTCTGTATCTTTCAGACCATCTTTGAGAATATATTTTCTAGTACCCAAGCACCAAATTGTAATATACTCGGTCCAATTTATACTTGAAACGTCAAAGTTAAATATAGCCTTGTCCTCGATTGATAGATTATTGTATAACTTATTTAAATTGTTGTCGATGAATTTCCAATCATTCATCATGAAAAAAGCCAGGACGTAGGATATGCTACTGCCTTTTCTTGCTAATTTTAGAAATCTGTAACAAAAATTTCACGTAAGGGTTGCTTTATTATATACTAGTTGCGCCCCGCGGTTTCACCCGCGGATAAAAAGTATTTTAATTATTTGCTTATCCCACGGGAACATTTCACTTTTTCGGGATACAATGTAGCCTATATGTTAATCCAGTGTATAAGCTATCTTGGTACCGAATTTTATCCTAATCCATTTAGCCGTTTTAGCGTGAAGGAGTAACAAACATACACCCATACAAACTTTCGCCTTTATAATATTAATGTGATATTAGTGTGATTAATCAAAACGCAAACATTATAAATAATAACAAAAATAATATGTGTGGACATCTCATAAAGCGCCATGTAGCCCCAAACATTGCAAAGCTTGTACTATGGGAACCAGATATACTTAGATAGACATGTAACATAGAATACAATATAACACCCACAAACAGAACAAACACCTATGTTAATCACACAAATATTTGTCCTGGGTGGGAATCGAACCCACAACCCACAGTTCAGAAACCAGGGTTACTACCGTTTACGTTAAGGGTTATTAAGTTTTAAGTGGTATACAATTTTATAATAGATACAACGTGAGGAATGTTTGTTTGTTTACCTTGTTCGTTTCCCCATGAGCAGGCATACACAGTCAGCTAGAAATGCTGGTGTTGTATGAAATAGAAATGACAATATTGTGTAAACCCACACGGTCGGGGTAATAGTACCGAAGTTGTAGTAAATTGCTTTTGGTGATGGATATTTACTACAGTCTTCCTTCAGAATTCTTGTCACTTGATCTGCAAAGTATAATAAAAATCATTACGAGGGTCATGCTAATAGAAATTATACAGGCACTCAAAAGCCATTCTTGACTGTAGACTTTCGCAACAACTGTGACCTACCAATTACCAATATATATACATGTAAAATTCAAAGCTCTGACTGACAGACTTATATATCAACGTACAGCCTAAACCGGTGATCCTGGAGACTTGACATTTGAAGGGTGTAGGTACGGTATAGTCCGTACATAAAATGAGAAGACCTAATTCATTAGAAAAACTGTTAATTAATTAAGGGTGAGTTTTTTGTAAAGTGCAGGTATCCACTAAGAAAAGGTTTTCCGAAAATCCACCCTTAAGAGGTTGAAATGGGCGGTTTAATTATCTACGAAAAATTTTCTTCTTCGTTTCCTATAGGCCACGCAGGCGAAGCCACGGGCAGAAGATAGTTTTAAATAAAACTTGGCATCCGTACTTCACCTTTAAAACTGCACTTCGTATCATCTTCGACTGACGTACGCGCGCCTCGTAATTTATTTCTTTAATTGCCCTTCACTTTCCTCCTATTCGTAACCGCATCCTCATCGTATCATTACTAGCTGCGCCTCGCGGTTTTACCCGCGTTGTGTTTTTTTTAATATTCCGCTCAACTATCTTAATTTTTTAAAACTAAACCTTCTCATGACAATAATAAACATAACAAAAAAAATTATCGAAATATTTCCATCCGTTTACGAGTGATGCGATGCAAGGGAAATAGAGAGTCATTTTATTTTATACATCCCACCTTTCGACCTTTTTTTTCGCATTAAAAAGTAGCCTATGTCCTTTCTCAGGTTCAGTAGTTTTGGCGTGAAAGCGCGACAGACAGACATACAGACAGACATACAGACAGAGTTATTTTTGCACTTATGATATTAAAAATAATAGTAAGGATTGCAAGTATAACATTTTATCTTAAACCAGGGCTGTAGCTAGAGTCGAATTTGAGGTAGAGCAGCATAGGTTACAGGTAGGGAGGAAGTAAAAAATGTATCATAATATTGATCTGCCCTCGAAGGACGGGCTCCTAAATCAATCACCATGTATATCATTGACCTCTAGGTTAGTGATGTACATTCAATAGCTATTCGTAGACAAATAATTTCTGTGACAGAACATGAGCATGGATCTAAGACATTTTTAGGTCAAACTATGAACAAACGATTTAATTAAATATGAACTTTACTTCGAATTTGTTGTTTCACTGATGCCTTTACTGAAGTTTTCTAGAACCTTGAAAAGGCGTTTTCTAAAAGTAATTATAAAATACGGATACAATGGTGTCGATTCTTTGTCACATTCTCTAAAACCAAAGTAAACTCAAAGTATGGGAAACGAAACACAAAGTAGGGGAAACGAAAAACATGGAAATATGTTAATTTCGTTTAGCTCTAGAGTATGTGACACAGAATCGACACCAATTACTGTACTGACTTGACCGCGATGCATATCCGCTTGTTTACGTTGCCACTGCATGGTGGCGGCGCGTCTTCAGCGGAAATGCATCGCAGGCCACTTTTACACATAACTAGTTTATGATTCGATTGTATATTGATTTGTAGAGATCTAAGCGTTTAACACGCTCGAATAGTAATGGTACTACACTCTGATTGTAATATTTTTTATGAAATAATTATTTGATTTGATTTGTAGTATTTTTAAGATAGGGCATTGTGATTTCAAAGTAGGGCATTGCCCCACAATGCCCTCCCCCCTAGCTACGGCCGTGATCTAAACTCATCAACAACTGCCTAAAAACCTTCCTTTCCCATCGGATATCAGTTCTACGAGCGATGTAGCCTGCCCATTACCAACTTGCTAATGCTTGCTCATCGTAAGACATGTCTAGAATGTGCCACATCACACAGTAGCCCAATAATATTATACATCCCCACTGGGACAGGGTGCTTCCATCACATAGAGTAGTGTAGAACATAATGATTCACCACTTAGGCCTAGTGTGGGTAGGTAGATGATTCTAAAATCTATAAATGCATAATTTCTTAAAATCAGCAACCTTTACTTTTTTATGCTAGCCAAACAGCATAGTCGTACATCCCTCTCAAATTGGGAAGGGGTCTAAAGTGGACATCTGTAGCACGAGAAGTGTCACTAATAATGCATTGCTTACTTTATAATAAAAAACGAGTGTGTTTTTAGACCACACGACAGAAATAAAACTTTTTTTAGTTAGGCTTCATCTATCGGCTGGTATAACTATGTTTAATGTTAATGTCGCCATCTTGACAATTGTTAATTGCCACTTTGCCGGATATACAAACATATTTATACAAATTTTTAACTTTGTTACATTGACAATGGAGATCTACGTGAACCATGATGATGATGTCGGAAACATGCACGACATAGATGACTTAAACTCTAGTACGATTATTAATGATGTTAGTTTTACGTCTGACAATGTTAAGCGTGAGCTTCTCAAACTGGACCCAACAAAGGGTGCGGGAACTGATGGTATTCCTCCGTCCTTTTTAAAGCGTACTGCGCTTTCCATTTATTTACCTATACAATACGTTTTTAATTTATGCTTACGCGAAGGTGTTTGCCCTCAAATATGGAAAAGTGCACGAATTGTACCAGTACATAAAGGTGGTAGGAAGAGTGACGTAGAGAATTATCGTCCCATTTCCATTTTACCTGCTTTGTCGAAGCTGCTCGAGAGGTTAATTCATAATGTTGTTTATCCTAGTTTACATCCTAATATTATACCCAACCAACATGGTTTCGTCAGTCGGCGTTCAACAGTTACGAACTTAATTATATACACAGCAGATATCTTTGATAATATGGATAATAATAAACAAACTGATGCTGTGTATACTGACTTTCGTAAAGCCTTCGACAGAGTTGATCATAAAATCCTATTAGACAAAATAGCTTTTAATGGAATTCGTGGAAACTTATGGCGCTGGTTCAAATCTTATATCACTAATCGGAGCCAAAAAGTAGTAATTAATGGGTATGAATCCGATATAGTCCCTGTTAGTTCCGGGGTCCCACAAGGCTCAATACTGAGACCATTGCTATATGTGTTATATGTGAATGATATAAGTGAATGTTTTAAATTCTGCAAATTTTTATTATACGCTGATGACTTGAAAATATATCATACCATTAATACATACCAAGATCATCTGAATTTTCAGTTGGATCTGGACCGGTTATCAGTATATTGTAGTGAAAATAAACTGACGCTTAGTCTTAATAAATGTAATTCAATAGTTTTTACTCGCAAGAGAAGTACAAGTAATTACACATATTCCCTTTGTAATTCAAATCTAAATAAGGTACAAATAATCAAAGATTTAGGTGTTACTTTGGATAGTAAATTAACCTTAGATATACATATACAGAACATTATAGCACGAGGTTTCAAAATGTACAATTTTGTCATAAGATCTACTAATAATTTCAAAAATGAATACACTTATAGTTTATTGTTTAAGTCACTTGTTCGATCACAGCTTGAATATGCGGCTCCCGTGTGGAACCCTTATTATAAATGTTATATTAAAGACATTGAAAGAGTTCAAAAGAAGTTCTTACGCTGTGTGAACTATAAATATAATCATAGTTTTATGTCATATGAAGATCTGCTTAAAAAATATAAACTAGTGGATTTAAATTCTAGAAGGTTGCTACTTGGAGCAACGTTGTTGTATGACATCTGTCACAATCGTTACGACTGCCCCGAGCTGGTAAATAGGCTTTTTTACAAAGTTCCACTTAGAATTCACTCACGAACAGAGCAAAAAACCTTTTTTACCGCAACCCGACGTACCAACTCGGGTCAGCGTTCACCACTGTACCGCATGACTAAATCTTATAACGATCATTTTAATAGTATCGACATATTTCATGCACGTATTGGCGATTTTCGGAGGATTGTGTTGGAGGTCTTGGGTGGTGATGGTAACAAGCATTCCACCTGATAGTTTGCTTGTCTTACATGTACCTGCCTTGTCTACTTCTTCGTGGATATGTTTGCATCATCACTGCTATTGGCCTGCCGACTACGACAACTATCTTAGGTTTCTTTTTTACCTTTGGATTGTAATTTACAATGCTAGAAACACTTTTTATTTTTTATAGTATATAATTAGATACTCACTTTAAGGCGATAGTTAGGAATCAGTTACCTACTAAATATCTTAAGTTACATCTCTCTGTTCTGTTTTCGTTATATTTCTTATTAATTTGTGGTCAGCGTTGTTGGTACACTAACTACCTACATTCTAAGGCTTAAACTACTTTAAGATTATGTTTGTTGTGTACTGTTTGTTGATCCTAAATAAAAAAAAAAAAAAAAAAAAAAAAAAAAAAAACAACTTCAAATTCCGTTCGTCTCGCATTCACCAGCTTACTTCCCAAGTAAAACGTGCGTAAAGAAGTTTTACTTCAAAAATCTAATAATTGTATATATTTCTTTTTTTGAGGGGGTGAAATGCCCTCACAGTTCCCTGCCACTACCCCCGCGGCAGGGGGTACGTGGGACTCGAACCCACTAAAACCCCCCCATGAGCCCTCGTCCGCCGTACCGGGTCGAGAAGGGGTCGCAACTGCAGTCCAGCCAACTCGCCCCCGCGAAATTGTGTATACCTATACTAACCTACTATAATAGGATTCCGTAGCGTAGAACTGACTGCATATATTTTTGTATGGTCACCACCTTTCACTTGGCTGGCAGCTGCTTCTCTTCCAGCGACTATAATCGCGTTGTTCACGAAGTCACACGGTACGTATGCTAGTGTAGTGTTGATGTTTCCATAAAAAGTGTGTATCACACCCAAACCTGTACCAATTATAAGCTGAAATCAAAAGTAACCGAATCTTTCAAATGGGAATGGATGGCTAAATCTGAAAGTAGGCATGGAGAATAGTGAAAAATGCTCAACGGAGTCTATTTATAATTTTATGATTTGATCTAGTAATTGTTAGTATTTTTTATCAAAAATCATCAATCATCAATTTATAAAAAAAAAATCATTGACTTAATCTCAATTAAAGGGTTGAGAATAAAAAGGGTTTAACTGACAAATTGATACTTTCGAGAAAATTTACTTTAAACTTCAAAGGCGTCATTTTAATGCAGAGTGCTTATAAGGTAATAGAAAAGGTTTATGTAAGTTTATGTTGCTTGAATTATTTTAAATAAATATAGTACTAATTCATACATGTACTGTAAAAATATAATATAGTAAAACAAATATAATAATGTGTTTATGCTAAGCGAACTGTATTCCTGTGACAGATAAACCGTTTTTAGACTCAAAATCTCGAGATTCAAGCTTCATTTCGGTATTTTGAGAATGTATTATTGTAGATAATTTCACGCTGAATCCAACGACACCCATAAGTCATTTTGTGAAAAAAAATCAGTTAAACCCTTTTTGTTCTCACCCCTTCAATTAATTTGTATATTTGGTTTCAATATTGTATAAATAAAGTAGGTACAAAATAAAAGATGGTATTATGGTGGCTACAGAACCCCACGATATGGGGTCTCGATACGTTCTTAAACAGTAATTTTTTTAGGTCTACTTATTTTATCTATTATACCATAACAATAGAGATAAATTTGATGGCGGCAACGTCCAGTTGTTAACTCTATGCTCAGCGGGCAGTACCGTAGTTTACCCTGTGGCAGCATTTAAATTTATTACAGTGGCAATACAGGCAACTGTCTTCGCTCCCCTACCCATCTGGCTATATAAAGGAGCGCTCGGTGTACTACGAATCATTCTTGTTCCAGATACGGCGCGGTGTAGACATGCTGAAGGCCTATAGTTATATAGGTTGCAACCTACGCTCAACCCGTCCTGCCCACAAATTCAAACAAATACTATAACTTTATAATACCCAATTACATAACATATTTAAAAAACAAGTATTTTCTTTTTTAGTATTAAAATTCTCATGAGTGTGATTCTTTTTAAATTAATATATCCCCGATATATGATGTTACTCACGAATAGTATGTCGATTTCTCGACCAGGTTTCGAGCATATCCGATGCTCTTCCTCAGGAGGTGAGTTCACGCAGCGAGATCGCGGCGGTGACAGCCGAAATCGACATACTATTCGTGAGTAACAGTCGGGGATATATTAATTTAAAAAGTATTTTCTTGGTTAATCTTCTTTACAGTGGTAGTGTACCATCACTAACTTTTTATATCTGTTTTCATGTCCGGTGTACAATAAATATTTTTTTGACAGCCTCTTGGTATTGTGGTTGAGCAGGTTGGCTCATAGCCCGGGTTCGATTCCAACGACAGGACAAGTATTTGCGCACAGAACAAATACTTGTTCTATGTCTGGTTGTTGTGGGACCATGGTCCTCGTAGTTTCTGGGTCCTTAGATACAGGGAGTCCAGGATCTATGTATGTAATCTTTCGGTGTAATTATTATATTGTATTATTATTTAATTTTAGTCTAGTCTAAACATTAAAATGTGTTTTATTTTCTGATAAAATGTCATGCGTTTCACAACAACTCATCTGATGGTAAGTGATGAAGATCTCTAAGGTGGAGCACGCTTGCGCATGAGATGCCCATCCACTCTTAACTTAAAAAGACCAAGGTTATACCCAAGAAGAAACACTGTTGTTGGAAGAGCATTCCATTCCTTGGCCGTTCGGACTATAAATGATTCAGCAAAACACTTAGTACGGCCTTGGGGTACACTTACGACGTAAGGTCATGTGACGAATCACCAAGTCTTGTAGCTATAAGACTTGGTGATCATCATAGAGCTGGATAGGAGATGAAGGAATCAGTTGATTAAGGGCATGCGCACACTCCAATACGTAACCTATATTTTCAATGTAAATTTTTTGTATATCTATAATGGGGCTTACTCCAGTAGCTCCGTAAGCGCAGCTCGGATCGATCCAGCCCGGGGACGGCTCGTGGTATGAACTTATCACTGAAACAAGTATACCAGGAGAATGAAATGGTTATGAAGCATCATCTGTTTCACGTGTGTCAAGCACGTTTTACCTTTTAAAACTATGTCACAGAAGACACTTTGCATAGAAAATTGTTTCAAACATTTGGAAACAACAAAGTTCAAATTCACTCGGTTCAAAATTGTAACTTTTGTCAAAGAAGATTATTATACTTTGTTGATTGATTATTTGTTAAAGGTATGATGACTTTTAAACGAAATGAGATAATTTTTTTTTGAAGCGATGACCTGATCTACAGTGAGGCATGCTTCTCTAGAAGACACTGTTTACTCTTGCCTTAAAAACTCTTTGTATGGAGTAGTATTGCCAGTTTTGTAAATATTACATATTGTTACAAAGTTATTTGACATTGTTGAAATCATAAAACCGATTATTGACACTGTATGCACATGCAAAGGTGAAAACCTTTTCACCTTTGCATGTGCATACTGTAGCGTGTAGCTACTTTTTCTATTAATTATAGTCAGTTTCTCCTGACACTTTTGCAATAGCAACGTTTTTGTACTACTCTGACCCCGCATTAAGAGGGCCAGGCACTTTGTGATATGAAAAACAATTATTCTTAATTATAGCTTTACCATTAGCCCTATCATTTGGATAGTAGAATAAATACTTACTAGGTACCTTAAGGTTTCCCAAGGCTGATGAATTACAAAATGATTTAAAGTATTTCTATAAGATTTTGATGCAACTATTTTGGACAAGGAACCTGACAGTCATGTTTTCGTTTGTTTAAAGTACGGGTCCTACTGACAAACATTTATCAGAAACAGCTTAATAACGATTCAGTAATCACATTTCATACTCGTAGTAGTCTGTGGGACTTGTAATTTACCAAAAGTACATACTTGTTATCATTAGCTTCTTGTCGGTTTTTTCCAACCAAATATCACAACAATTACTGAACCATTCTTGGACGTATTTGTATATAAATGATCAGAAAAATCCTCTTAGTTTTGTAATGTACTTGTAATTAAATAAGATTAAAATAGTTAAAAAATATAGGTTATTGATTGTATATATGAGAGAGATAGCCATATTACGTGGAGGCGAGAAGACGCGATAAGCGCGGACCGCGCCCAGCAGAATCGTGCCGCGAACCAATCGCCACGACAGTCAGCGAGGCGCGCGCCCACGGAGTGCACGCGTTCGCCGCTCCTGCGCACCTTTTAAAAAACCGCACCCACATGGATGTGCGCTGAGGGTTTTCTTTGAGGCCGCCGTTCCTACGGTCGGCATGGCGCAGGAGTAGCTGCTGGCTCATTTTTTACGAAGTCGCGTCAAGAGCCCCGGGTGTGGGGAGCGACAGGACGGATCGCCCATATCCGCCCGTGACGACGTCGACTGGTGGCCTAACCAAGATGGCCACATATTTTCCTTCGTGTTGAAGATTTATTTTTTGTTTCGTGGTGGTAGTCCAGCGACGGCTGGCTCCCGCGAAACGACACCTCCGCCGTGATTGAGTGAGCGTGTCATTTTCTTAATTTCCGATGTGAACTTTGTACGCCCCCCGTGCGTTTTTTTAAATTTCTCCCCGTTAGTCGTCAGTGAGCGTCCCGGGATTAGCGTTATCATATTAGGTTTACAGACTTTAACTGCGGCCTAGTGTTATTACTATTTTTGTAGACTTTTGTTTTGCATAAGATATTTCTACTTGTGTGTTTTTTTGAGTAAATATTGAGTTGCGCTAAATTCACTTTAGTTTCACTTTCTCCACCAATTGACAGTCCCAAGCAAACTAGCTGACCAAGTTAGGTAGGGCAGGCGGCACGGTGAGTGCACCACCAGGACGGTCCTTGAAACCAAAGGTCCGGTGTGAAGCCGTTGGCTCTATCCGTGAGCATCCTCCTTACTTTTCCTTTTTAATATAACTTGTTCGTGATTTAGTAGGTGGGAACCACTTTCCCCGGTCGACTCAAAATCGGTTCGGTTTCTTTCACCGAACTAACTTTTTTTTATTTTTTTTTTTATATCACGACAATACATGGTGGTCTAAAGATTACGAACCTTTTTTCCCCTGACTGACATTTTCAGCGGTTTTCATAATTGGGTGCTTTAGTTTTACTATTTATTTATTTTAACCAGTATTTTCAATTAATGTGATTTATCTATTACAAATATCCATATGGTATAAAAATGTTAATTAGAAAATAAATTATGGGATTTGATTGAAAGATTACGAACCTTTTTTCCCCTGACTGACATTTTCAGCGGTTTTCATAATTGGGTGCTTTAGTTTTACTATTTATTTATTTTAACCAGTATTTTCAATTAATGTGATTTATCTATTACAAATATCCATATGGTATAAAAATGTTAATTAGAAAATAAATTATGGGATTTGATTGCGATACATCAATATTTTTGAATTATCACACTAATATTATAAAGGCGAAAGTGTGTATGTGTGTATGTTTGTTACTTCTTCACGTTCAAACGCCTGAATGGATTTAGATGAAATTCGGTACCAAGATAGCTTATACACTGGATTAACATATAGGCTACATTTTATCCCGGAAAAAAGAAATGTTCCCGTGGGATGAGTAAATGATTAAAATACTTTTTATCCGCGGGTGAAACCGCGGGGCCCAACTAGTTTTAAATAATATTATACGTACCTATAGCTGGTCTCACGATGCAAATTGGAAGACCATCGCTCATTCTCCGCACTAGTTCCTCAGATATTGATTTTGTGAAGGTGTAAGAGTTCGGCCATTTTTTTGTCAATCTATAATAATAACAGTTTAGTTTGATTGCTCGACTCGCGTATTATCTGTATAGAAATGGTACTTAAAATGTTTTACATGACTTGATAAATTATCAGCCGTAAAGATAAAAAATCGGACTTAAAATTGTACCTTGTGACACCCTCGAATCCGTATTTACTTCAGACGGTGTTTAAATACCTCGGTAAGATTGAGTTTCTACTTAGTAGTGTTCTCTGTGCAACAAATATTATTGAAACCATTGACATGCTCCTACTGAGACACTATGGTATGAAAGATTTGATATTAAAATAGCGCGACTCAATCAAACGCACAAGTAAAATCTAGTAAAATTAAAGCACTACAGAGCACTGTAAAATTAAGAGGGCCACTACCAATACTTTCTTCGTCAGGATTAATTGTTTACGGGATCTTTATTTAGGGTTTCTATCTATTTGCCAGTGGCCACAGCGCTATCAGCTATTCTACCACCAAGCAGTTGCGTCCAATCACTACTATGTTCCAGTTCGAAGATCACTGAACCTAGTGAAATTACTACACAGATGAGACTTTATGACCTGATTTCACAGTCTAGTAATCTTATTGCTAGGCTATGATGATGTCTCAGGATAACTTGTGCACTGTCAGCCGTAACTTTTTATTTTAATGTTCCGAGTGATACTGCGACTGCTATGCGCATCTATGATGCTTAACGTCAAGTGAACGACTAACTTATCACGTAATTCATAAACATAAAAGACTGGTATTTCTATACAACCATTTTGTCTTCGATACAATGGGGCCATTGTGTTACATATACCAATAAATATTTAAAGTGCTGAATTACAGGCATGAGCGTGGGAAAGTGGTATAATGATGGTAAAACTTTTCTTTTCGTGTTGTTTCCAAAACTCCATAGAAGCTTCTGGTAAAGTTGCCACCACTTTACTTAGGAGTATGACTTGACTAGACTATGGCTTAACTTGATGACTTGGACTGTGACTTGACTTGATTTGACACATTATATGATATTAATTAACTTGAGATATTATCAATTACTTGACACTGGCTAAATACACAAAAGTGTGGAGCCAAAACCAAGCAAAAAAAAAAACTAGAGAATAAGCCCCTCTTACCCTTACCCAAAAACATTGTGACGTGACTCTAGAGCGTACTCTACTAATCTCTAATACCCGCATGTACTAGAATTTGACAGACCTAATGTTTGCACTGATCCCTACATGACATACCTACCGTAATGCATTTGGTTATGTCACAGAGGAATAACTGCAAACTTAGGAGCTGTCAAACCTTAGTACAAAAGGGTTAAATTTCACTCACTCTGGTGTAATGTTAGTCAACCTATCGGCGTCCATAGTCTCGACCATGGATATCATTGTCTCCGGCGGAACGGGCGCGTTGTAAAACTTTTCTTCCACTTCGGATCCGATTGTAGCGGTCGTCGCATGACTGTACGCGGTGGACACGTGGACGTACGATCTATATCATAAGAAAAAGATTATAAAACTGTCCATTTTATTATCTCTTCACCACCTTATTACTTACTAACAAACATTTTGTAGAGGAATAATACTTATTTCTATTTATTCTTTCTGTCAAAATAGAAATAGGAAAAGATAAATAAGAAATACTGGCTATTGTGTAGTGTTTATTAAAAAGGGGGCTAATGATTAAATTACTATTAATTCTAGGAATCACAATTTTATTTTACTACCATTTATTTGATTCCTACATTTTTTTCCTTGCAGATCGGGAATTTACCTGCCAACTTATGAATCTAAAGAAATGAACCACATTGTTTTATTTATATGACCGTAGGTACCTATTTTGTTGGGTGCTTCTCCCAACTCTTGTGCGTTTCTTGTTTCTCTCAAATTGATCAAAATGACTTTACGTAGAGATTCATCGAACCATACAAAATTAGAGCTACCTAGTATTAAGATAACTCACCCTTCAAACTTACAAACGAACAGGAAATAAATGAAAACTTAGATATGAAACAGTTTAACATCAGGCCATCAACATCAGTTCATCATCATTGTTGATCAATCTTAGCAAAACTAAGATACTAAGATTGACCAACAAAATGACAGCTGATTACATCTGAAATATAAGTTATTACATTTTTCGACAGTTTTATAATTTTTATCACCATCACTACGACACGGACACATTTTACGGTGTATATTAGGTAAATCTTAATTGTTACCAGATGATCTTAAGATTTACCATATCTAAGTAGTTAGTGTTTACAAGAACATACTTCAGTTTGTTGCATGCTTTTCCCAAGAGCAGTGCTTCTCTAGTTCCTCTCACGTTGATCAGTGTGGCCGTTCGGAGAGTTTCATCGAACCTCGTGGTGGCCGCCACGTGGAATATCACGTTCACCTGATCGGTTAATTTTATTATATACGAGGCTCGTGAATGAAATAATATTTTAAATAAAAAGATGTTGCTTCTTTAAAGTGTATATTGGTAGTTTAGGTAATCAATGAATGTCATTACAAAAATACAAACTATTATAAAAGTGCCAGTACAAAAAGGCTTCTTACAACAGTTAATACATTAAACAAATAATTAATCATAGTTGACTGACCCGATAGCTCAGTGGGTATTAATCCTGCCTAAACTGTCGGTTGTGAGTTCGATGTTGTCCTGGGTAGGAACCCAAGACAAACATTTGTGTGATGAACGTCGATGTAATTCTGTGTCTGGGTGTTATATTGTATTATATGTATTTATTTATAAACAGTATCGGTTATCTGGTTTGGAGCTAGATGGCAGTGTGTGGGAAATGTCCAGATAGTTTTATTTTTATTTATAAGTTAGGTTATGTTATTACAGGATTACGATTATTGACTAAAAAAAACTCACCTCTTCAATTAAAGTTCTCCAATCTTCATCCTTAATACCAAGTTTCAATTGAGCCACGTCTCCTTCTATCGCTACTATTTTATCTGCGAATTTTGGTTGCTGCTGTCTTAGAGTCTCGAACACAGGATCTGTCAAAGTCTCTTCCAATCTCTGCTGTGTATCTTTTCCTTTCTTTGGCCGAAGTAGCATAAATATTTTCGATATCTGACATGATCTAATGTGGATAGAATATTAAATCTGTATAGTCACATTATTATATTACAATATTTCGGTATAATCAATATGAAAAGTGTTACGAATATATCTATAATATTATTTATTCCATCTTTCTTTTCTTTCTTTTGTTGCTCACAGCGTTTACAGTAAAATATAAACGAGTGTGCTTTAGACCACACAACTGAAGTAAAACTTCTTTAGCTCCGATTATCGGCCGGTATAATTTTGGTTTTGCTTTGTTTAATGATAATGTCGCCATTTTGATAGTTGTAAATTGTAATTTTACCGGACATACCAAGATAATACAAACTTTTATTTTTGTTAATTTTAATTATTAATATTACAAATTTTAGGTAATTTTTAACTTTTGTTATGTTGACAATAGAGATCTATGTGAACCAAAAACTTTCAACTTCCATTCGCCTCATCATGCGTTCACCAGCTGACTCCCCAAGTCAAATCCGCGAACAGTTTTACTTCAAAAACTCTGTTTCTGTATAGAATATCCGTACCGCACCCGATAGGTACTAAACAAGTTTTTCCTTTACATATCTCTCTTCATCACACATATTTTCTTCATTATTTCATTCATTGTACGTGTTTCTAAAGCAAGAAGTACCAGGAGACCAGTAATACAGAAGAGAGAAAAAATGCTTTAAGTGTACTAAGGTACCTATAGGTCTATCTGGAATAAAATGTGCGTATCCAAGCTGTTCCAAGCTATTTGACTGTTCAGTCTTACGAATTGGAGCAGTTACGTACAAACAGGTCATCGGATTTAGGTTTAGTAGGACTAAATGGAATAAAAAATGGGTAGTCTTGTTCTCACACTGCCGCGGCCACACGGCTACCATTTTATGGTACATGTGTACAATCATATAAAAATATCATGAGACCTCAAGAGTTTCTCGACGAGCTGCTTCCCGAGGAACCCGGAGCCTCCCGTGAGGAACACCACGGCGTTGTTGTAGAACCTCTGCACTTCGGAATCGCCGCGAGCCGTCGCCGCGGTTATTGCTCTTACATTTGATAACGCGGCCTCCTCTACAGCCCTTGCTGGATCCATTTTGAGAGCCTATAATTTTTCTACTATGAATGATTTGTATCATCGGGAATTTTTAATTTCTACTTCATCTAGAACTACCAACACTAAATGTATTATACTGGCAATAAGATTTATTGTTTGCGCATTATGGCAACTCGGTTTTTTGTATCTGTACTCTCTTGGAATTTAGGCTCACCCGCGATAATATAACTTTTTTTCTTTTTTTTTATGTTATTTATATATATGATGTGACGAGCTAGTCGTTCACCTGATATTAAGCGACACGGCCGATCATAACAGTACAGTGTAACTCAGAACTACAAAATATATAGTTTCACGTGACACTGCACTGCGCACATCACCCTGAGACATTCTGCTGATGTTGTGATCTTGTAATAAGATTACTAGACTGTGAGATCAGATCATGAAGTCTCAATTGCCCAGTAATTTCACTAGCTACAGTGCCCTTCAAACCGAAACACTTAGTGCTTGTTCACTACTGCTTGGCGGCAGAATAACTGATAAGCGGTGGTACCTACCTACACGAATTTTGCAGAAAAGTCGTACCACCTAGTATTTCTTGTTCTCAAGTTTTTGTTCTAAATCTCCTCTGAACGCCATCTACCAGCCCTAAAAACGATGAAAACAGTCGCTGCTTCCCCCGTCCACTCTACATGTTGCTGTTATTAAAATTTTGACCGAACATGTCTGTTAATTAAAAAGGATTAATTAGAAAAATGTCTCAAATAGCCTCATCTATTGAGTTTACACCTATCAAACAGGGATAGATATGGTACCTAAGTCTTGTCATTCAGTCTTGATTTTCCTCAAACAAGATACCTCGTCTCGTCACATTCAGTCACAGACCACAGTACAAGTTAATCATATTCGGAGCACTGTCATGAAGAGTGGAGAACTTGAATGTTCCCACATTCAACCCAGCCACAGCGTCACTAATACATTTTTCTCACTTATTTATTCGTGCTTTTAACTACAATTAATAAGATATTATTGAAATTTACTTACAGTTTTTTAAAGTATTAAAATAAAAATGTATATCTATCTAATCACTGGTTCAACACAGACTGATGGATCTTGTAATTTAGAAGTAAATGTAGAAGTGGCTATTAATTTAAATAATTTATTATAATTTATATAGGAAGCAAAGTGCCCATTTAGACTAGACCTACCTGGTACCTATAGTAGGTAGACGTATATATAAATCAAACTATATACTCGTAATTACGCGAAAAGTTTACCATACCATAAGGCGTTTGTCACATGGCTTCGCGCACCGCTGCGGTAGGCGGTGAGGCGGATTTCACGTTGCACTGGTCTCTTAGTAATCCGTTGGTGTTTAACACACGTACACCGCGCGACGCACCGCTACAAAATTTGCTTAACTGTCTCCGCAAACCGTGGTGGCGCGCGGTGCAGTGTGATACTGGTAACGCCTACAATGACGCTTTTCGCATCCGCGTAAACCACGGTAAAATCCCTTTTTGAGTTTTGGCGGGAAAGCGAAAAAGATTGCGTCACCGCATCGTATTATTTTCCAAAACTTGTGTTTTTTTCAGTGTTATTGCATAAAATTGGTGGCATTTTATTCGTTAAGTGCTGGATTACAGGCGTGAGTGTGGGAAAAGGGTATAATGATGGTGAAACGTTTCTTTTCGTGTTGTTTCCAAAACTCCATAGAAGCTTCAAGTAAAGTTGCCACCACTTTACTAGGAGTATTACTTTGACTAGACTGACTTGACTATGACTTGACTTGATGACTTCGACTGTGACTTGACACATATTTGCGTAAAATATCGATAACTTGAAAAATTATCAATTACTTGACACTGGCTAAATACACAAAAGTGTGGAGCCTAATCTCAAAAAAAAAAAAAAAAACCACGGTATTGCAGCGCATCGGGCATGTTTCCCGATGCAAGGATTCCAGTTTTCTTTGCCGTCACTAGATCCAGAGTTGCCTCCTTTTGGGATGGGCTGAGAAACTCGAACAGTATACTTAACCTCCTACCTCCACAGCCCATCAAGCACTGGTTGACGCTGCGTGGATTGATATGTTTTACATCAATTTTAATAGCCTTACTTTAGCGTTTTATTTTGTATATTGCATTTTAGCTATAATGGGGTTTATTATATATTATTATATAATAATATATATGGGTATCTTCTATATATATATATATATATATATAGGTAGGTAGAAACGGGTTGAGCGTAGGTTGCAACCTATATAACTATAGGCCTTCAGCATGTGCACCGGGCCGCGTCCGGAGCAAGAATGTTCCGTAGTACACCGAGCGGTCCCTTTTTATAGCCAGGTGGGGGGAGAAATGACAGTTAGAAAGAAAGAAAGAAAGAAAGAAAGAAAATTTATTTTGTAACAGAACAAGGACATAGAAAAATACATGAAAATTAAAATTACCTAAGAACGTCGCTTTCAAGTTCTGTCACAAACCGGCCCCAACTCAGCATGGTGCTAGTTCTTACGAACCGGCGCTGGTCTTCCGTTGGGACCGTTTGGTGAAGCCACGGAACAGACATACATCAATGTTCTAAATTATAAAGAAAATATAAACATATATTTGTGTAAATAGTAATTAATACACATACTTAAAATTAAAATACAACAAACAAAAGTATTAAAACGAATTGTGCGAACCAGTATACAAATAATAACAATTTAGTAAATGAGAAGTGACAGAAGTTGGCAGTAAGTAAGTAAGTTAAGTAAATTACTAAGATATATATGTAGACAGTTTATAAAATGATGAGATTTTATTTTTAAGATTAAATATTAAATAACACTTGTGTCGTGCGCTAGTGTTTCCTGACTTGTTTGATGTTGGTATAGAAAAATCTTAAGTTTGGATCTAAATAAACCAATATTTTGCAGGTTCCTGAATGGTGGTGGAATATTATTCCAACACTTAGTCGCAGCGTATCGGAAACTACCCCTGAAAGCGGCTGAGCTATGATGTTGCGTCGACAGCTGCATTGCGCATTGGCGTGATCCGTAAGATCTCCGTGCAGATATCCAAGTCAGCTTTTCATAAAGATATGCAGGCTGTCGATACTTTATGACACCAAAGAGTAGACAAGCTAAGTGAAGCTTACGTCGATGCTTCATTTTTAGCATGAAACTCTGGTTCAAGTATGGAGTCACATGAGCTCTTAACGGGATGTCAAAGCAGAATCGTGCACAAGCGTTCTGAATTCTTTGGATGAGTTTCTTTGTCCTTGCTAGTAACCAGGGGCCAAAAACGGTATCCATATAATTTAGTTTTGACAAAATTAGCGACTCAACTAGCTGAATACGCAAGGGTTCTTTAAGGAAAGGCCTCATACGATACAAAACTTTTAATTTATAAAAACAGTTCTTAACTGAGTTTGCAATATGCTTCTCAAAACGTAACTCACAATCCATATGCAAACCTAGGTTGCGCGCTTCATATACACGCTCAATGGGTTCATCCATGACCAAGACAGTTACTGAAGGGCCTACATTTGTGAGTTGATTTTTGCTGCCAAAAATTAGGTATTTGGTTTTAAGAAGATTTAACAATAGATTATTTTTTAAGGACCAGCTGGCAATACCAGATAGATCCTCATTAAGTTTTATTACCGCTGCATTTATTTCGGCTGGTTTACATGAGATGTACACTTGTATATCGTCAGCATATATATGAAATTTACAATATTTAATATGAGTTATTATGTCCGCCGAATACAAGATAAAAAGAAGCGGTCCCAAGATGGAACCTTGAGGTACTCCTCTAGTTACAGCCACTTTGTCTGACATAACTGAAGAACCGTTTTTTCGATCTAGTTTTACATACTGGTAGCGATTTCTAAGGTAACTATTGAACCACTGACGAGCCTCGTAGTCAAAACCATAATAATTTAACTTCGATAAAAGTAGATTAATATCCAAGGAGTCGAAAGCTCTAGAAAAATCTAGTAGCACAAGTAAAGTACACATTCCTTTGTCTTGTGCACAGAGTATACTGTCAGTAACATCGAGCATAGCGGTCACAGTGCTGCGTCCTTTTCTAAAACCGGACTGCATCTGAGGTAAGATGTTATTACTTTCAAGATAATGACTTAGCTGCATACAAACGGCTCTCTCCAGAACCTTCGACAAACAGGGCAAAACGCTTATTGGTCTCAAATCTTTAAGGTCGACAGGGTTAGGTTTTTTGGGCAGTGGTCGTACTATTGCCATTTGCATTTACAGTTGCCGGTGTTGCCACTGTAATAAATTTAAATGCCACCACAGGGTAAATTACGGTACTGCCCGCTGCGCATAGAGTTTATAACTGGACGTTGCCGCCGTCATATATAAAAGAAAGTCGTGTTAGTTACACTATTTATAACTCAAGATTGGCTGAACCGATTCGGCTGAAAAATTGTTAGAGTTAACTTAGAACCAGGAAACGGACATAGGCTTTTTTATCTCGATCGACCGCGTTTTACTAATTCACTCGTGTGAAGAGGCGGGTCAATTAGTATATAATATAATATATATGGGTGATCTTGCCTGAAATAAATGCATTTTATTTTATTTATTACTAGCTGTGCCCCGCGGTTTCACCCGCGTGGTGAAAATTTTTACTTTCTTAACTTTTTCTTTCATAAGAACCTTCTCCTATTATAAACACAACAAAAAAGAACTAATAACTACAACTATTACACGGCTAAAACTCACGAGATACAGTCGAATAACTCGACCGGTGTCAGCGCCGAGCCGCCACCACCGCCGCCGCGCGTACTCCTTGAGGATGGGCATCTATATTGCCCGAACACCGGTCGAGTTATTCGACTGTATCTCGTGAGTTTTAGCCGTGTAATAGTTGTAGTTATGAGTACTACTCACGTCAGTTTCTATAAAAAAGAACTAGCGAAAATGTTGCATACGTTCACCCGTGATGTGTTGTCCAAGGGAAATAGAGATTCATATTTATATATTAAGATTATTATAATTACATCCTACACGCGTCGGAAGCTATGGAATTATTTTAACTATAACAACTCAACGGTTTCACTCGCGAAAAAATCCTAATAATATTGGTGGCATTTTATTCGTTTAGTTCTGGATTACAGGCATGAGTGTAGGAAAGTGGTATATTGATGGTAAAACGTTTCTTTTCGTGTTGTTTCCAAAACTCCATATTTAATCTTCTGGTAAAGTTGCTACCACTTTACTAGGAGTATGACTTGACTAGACTAGACTATGACTTGACTTGGAATTATCGATTACTTAACACTGGCTAAAAACACAAAGTGTGGAGCAAAAAATCAAAAGCACTAAGGAGTATTGATATCAACTTCGAAGCAAATATATTCATATTTTACGTTTTAAAAAACAACAAATATTATTTTATTTCTAGCTAAGTGAACCTATACTTATCAAGTACCTAGGCTTACCCATCGCGCCGCTAATTGAAATGTTTGAATCACAATTACTAAGTATATGTAAATGTATTGTACAAGAACGTAAACATTTAAAATGCAAATCATTGATTAATTCGAACTAATACGTTCAAAATTAATGGGCCTCTTCTTCTTTTTCAATTTTGAATTTTGAAAAACCCAAGTTTAATTAATTATAGACTATTTATCAAGAAGCCAGAAAAAAGGTCGAACTCACGATACCAAATTTACATGCAAATAAACTATTAAATAACATTTTATAGGTTAGTTATTTAAAAATAACGACTATTATATATATAGATTATAATTCATAATTCATTTATTCAATAACAATTTTTACATTGTGTTTAAAATGCCTAAAACCCTAGTCACCTATAATTAAATATAAATCAATTCTTATTCCTAAATTCCTGAATTCTTATTAAAATTAAAGTTATAAATGTAACGACTGCTGCTTTGTGAACTAGTACCGACATCTAGCGACAATTAATATCAACCAAAGTCTTTATAAATTCCTTGGAAACAACGTATTGGTACCTATACTATTCCAAGCAAAGAAGACTCCCGAATACGACAGTTTTTTTATGTTTATGTTGACATCAGCACAGTCTGGTAATAAAATTACTCGACTGTGAGATCAGATCCTACTCTCAATTGCCCAGTAATTCCACTAGCTACAATGCCCTTTAAACAGGAACACAGCACTACTGCTTGGCGGCAGAATAATAGGCAAAACGGCTGCCTATAGACGAACTTTGCAGACAAGTCCTATCACTTTTATGAGGTTAACATTATATTAGGTAATTACATAATTACCTAATGTAATTTATATATATTAGGTAATTATATAGTTACCTAATACATACTATAATATATGGTAGATCTAAAGTATGTATCAACATCTGAACGCATCCGTTTTCTTGTAACATTTTTATTGAGGGTACCTCCCGCCCACATCCTACCCACATTTTCCATTTCTCCTTATAATACGTCAATTCCACTGACGGCTGACAACGCCGAGTCAAAAGGACTGGGAACAAGTCTCTTGTGTGTGCGCCGTCGGCCATTACGCATCTGCAAGGAAAATCAGCAAACGCTCTCGGCCAATCTACCTGTTATGCCATCGTGTGGCCTGCATATCTTCGCCGCCAGAGAGCAATCCTCGAAACATCAGCAAAATAAACAAGTGTTGGGAAAGAAGAGGCCAGCCTGTCTAATAAATCCAGCGCATCCCTTATCGAAGAATTCTGGTGAGTCGGCCCGTCAGTAAGGTGTAAGTATGTAAGTATGTCTGTAAGGCCAAGTGCGATTTGAACAAGGATGCGTCGGTTTGGTTTGTTTGTCAAGTATAGGTTATCAACCTATTCTGACTTGCTTAATATTTGAGGTCACAACCTACTTAGTTTTGGTAACATAATGTATTTTCATGAATTCACTATTTGGTATATAAATAATGAACGTATCAATACACAATTAAACGTTCGCAAACCATAATTATATTGATACCTGAGTATTTGCGGTAAGTGAATTTTTGAGTAAGACATTTAATATAGTAATAATAATAACGCCCAACGATCACATACATAGATACTGGACCCTAACTAGGATTCCCTGCGTCTAGGGACCCAGGAACTACGAGGACCATGGTCCCACAACAACCAGACTCAGAACAAGTATTTATGCTTTTTTTCTGCGCACAAATACTTTGCGGCGTACGGGGTAGCTAGCCAACCCGACGTCTCGCAGGTAGGTAGGGTACTCAGGGGTGAGAAATGATAGACCTTCTTTAGTCCATTGAAATGTTACATTTTTTAGGCCTTACCTTGCGTTTTTTAGAGGACGCAATTTTATTTTTGGGACATGTGTGGGGGGTCAATAGAAGCTTAACCTCAAGTTTGTGGGGTCACCACCCTTGTCCCCCGGCCGCCATCTTAGAAAAAGGGGTGAAAACACTTTTTTTCGCGATATCTCAGAAACTATGCAACTTACAAAAAATTTGTCTAGTCATAATTTGTAGCAAATTGTTTTGCCTACAAATAAATTTATTTAACTTTTTGCCCTAAATTAAAAATTAAAGAAGTTGTAAGCAAAAAAGGGAGAATTTTTTTACGAGAATTTTCTTTTTGCTCTATAAATTTTTTTAATACATTTTACAAATAATTACATCAGACCAATCTTGTAGATGATCATTTGGGAAATTTTTTCCTCTATATTTTTTTTAAATTTCATTCATTTAAATCGCTTTTACAGCGCTCCAAAGTTGACCGGGTTCGTCAATGCTCATAAGAATCCGGTCGAAGCGAAAGGTTTAACTTATTTATAAAACACAAATATTAAAGTTAATTTTTTTTTTATGTTAGTGAATGATGTGACGAGCTAGTCGTTCACCTGATGTTAAGCGACGCGGCCGTTTTACTAATTCACCCGTGTGAAGCCGGGGCGGGTCAGCTAGTCAATTATAATTATAATTTTTTTTTTCAGCCATTTTCAGCACTACTGCTTCCGTGCTATATCTACTCTTTTATTTATCTTATTATATACTCTTACTAGGTGCTGTTTATATTCAATTGAAGGGTTGAGAATAAAAAGGGTTTAACCGTTAAATTGATAGTTTCGAGAATATCGACTTTAAACTTCAACGACGTCATTTTAATGTAGAGTGCTTATAAGGTAATAATCATTTTAATGTAGAGTGCTTATAAGGTAAGGAAAGGAAAAGGTTTATGTAAGTTTCAGTTGCTTGAAAATGTTTAATTCTATTTTAATATACTAAATATAGTACTAATTCATACAATTACTGTAAAAATATAATATAATAAAATAAATAATATAAAGTTTTTATGCTAAGCGAACTGTATTCCTGTGACAGATAAACCGTTTTTAGACTCAAAATCTCTAGATTTAAGCCTCATTTCGGTATTCTGAGAATCTATTATTGTAGACAATTTCACGCTGAATCCAACGATAGGTACCCATAAGTCATTTTGTGAAAAAAAATCAGTTTTGGTTGTTAAAACCCTTTGGTTTAACTGATTTTTTTCACAAAATGACTTGTGTATATTCTTGTTAGTTTTATTTTATTTCTGTGAGTGTTGAATAAATGTTTTCCTTTCTGTTTTTCTTTGTTTCTAATGAAAATGTTTTTTTTTTATTATCACGAATGGTATCAATGGTATGGTATGGCCTCTGTGGTGTGGTGGTTGAGCAGGCTGGCTCATACTCAGAGGTGACGAGTTGGATTCCCGCGGCAGGATAAGTATTTGTGCACAAATAAAAGCGCAAATGCTTGTTCTGAGTCTGGGTGCTGGGACCATGGTCCTCGTAGTGGGTCCTAGATGTATGTGGTCGTTGGGCGCTTATCATGCTCTGCCACAGAGCTACCATTGTAAATATACTTTCAATAGTGTCCACTCTTCCAGTGGACGTAGTCTTTTCGATCCTCTTATCCCGGCAACGGCCCAAGCCGAGGCTCGCACCCGGGGGTGCCCTTGAGCTAGTTGCCTCCCACTTTTGACGCTGGGTGCTTTAAGCGGCTGTCCTCCCGCCCAGTAACGCTGTAAAGGTCGGTGAGACCAACCGCATTAACCCGTTCCAAAAAAGCCATGGTAAATACCAGTCAGTATCTTAAAATGCTGTAATTTTACCGTGCTTGGTAATGCCGTTATTACTGAAAGGTCGCTAACTAACGAATTAATAGGCAATGATTATTTATTTATTTTATTTATACTATTTACTGTGTTGAATAATATAAAATATCATTATATTACTGTGGTTTTAATTTAACAAACGATTGTGCTTTCGACCATACGACTGAATTAAAACTTCTTTAGCTCCGTCTATCGGCCGGTATAACTTTGTTTAATGTTGATGTCGCTATCTTGACAATTGTAAATTATCATTTTACTGGATATACCAATATAATAATACAAATTATAATTAATACTTAACTTTGTTACATTGACAACGGTAACCAACAACTTTAAACTTTCTTTCAACAACCGTTCGCCTCGTCAAGCATTCACCAGCTTACTCCCCAAGTCTAGTGTGCGTAAAGAAGTTTTAATTCAAGAGGTATAGAGGTTACTGATGTATGTTCTTAAAAAGACTTGCATTTTATGCCAGCAAAATTAATAAGATTTTTACGATGTCTATCTTGGAACCACAAAGATACCTTTTCTAGGTATCTATGTAGTTCCTTTTTGCCACTCTCAAAAGAAAATCGCAAATCTCAAAGCGCAAATTTATATACCATGGAAAAATTGAACTGGTTTTTTATGTTAGTGAATGATGTGACGAGCTAGTCGTTCACCTGATGGTAAGCGACACGACCGCCCATAACAGAATAGTGTCACTCGGAACTCCAAAATATAAAGTTTCGCGTGACACTGCACTGCGCACATCATCCCGAGACATCAGCACAGTCTGGTAATAAGATTACTCGACTATGGATCAGATAATAATCAGGTAAAGTTTCATTTACTCAGTCTCACTTGCACTAGCTACAGTGCCCGTCAAACCGGAACATAGTAGTGCTTGCAATCTACTGCTTGTCTTGTTGCTTGGCTTGGAATATCTGGCAAAGCGGTGGTACCTACCCAGACGAATTTTGCAGAAATTAACGTCCTACCACCTAGTCATTTAAGGGTAGTTGGGTAAAAAAACAAGATAAATGAGGTTACGTTGTTTTTATTTCAGAATAATACACTTGCTAATGTGCTACCAATGTAGAATGCAAGACAGATAAATTTCCAGATTACATATAAATATAATGGCGTTATAATAATATAGTGAAGTACTTTAAAGAAATGCTGCTTTTTGATCGCATATTCTGTATCTTTCAGACCATCTTTGAGAATATATTTTCTAGTACCCAAGCACCAAATTGTAACATACTCGGTCCAATTGATACTTGATATGTCAAAGTTAAATATAGCCTTGTCCTCGATTGATAAGTTATTGTATAACTTATTTATGTTGTCGTCGATAAATTTCCAATCGTTAATTAAGAAAAAACTCAGCACGTTTGATATATTGTTGCATTTTCTTGCTAATTTGATAAATCTGAAACCAAGCAATATTTTAAAATGTAAGGAACTTCGATCAACCATGCCGTGACCGGAAGACGCATCCTGTAACGTATAGTGTGATTCAAACTTGATAGCGGTTGTGAACGCAGCGCTCACTGCTTTGCGCCGCCTACACACATTTAGTTTTAGCTATTTCGCAGCGTTTTGCCCCGGCTTCACAGCACTTCACGGCATTAAGTTCGCTCGGTTCAACTCGGTAATCACCCCGTCGTCGCCGCCCGAGACACGTGTTGAGCCATTTTTTTTTTTGAGGGAGTGGTGGCAGGGGTATGTGGGACTCGAACCCACTAAAACCCCCCCGTGAGCCCTCGTCTGCCGTACCGGGACGAGAAGGGGTCGCGACTGCAGTCCAGCCAACGCGCCCTCGGAGGCAGCCCCTTTCTGGCGTGTTGAGTGATCCGGACGATCCTATAGCAGCCATAGTATAAGCTGCGCTAGGGTATGAAAAAGTCTAGCCCTTCTGGCTCTGGTCCAGTGATCCTAAATCCTGGTACCGTATATATATAGCATTCCAGCGTAACACAATCAGACACCCACCCCGCCGGCGAGGGGTGGGTGTCTGATTGCCCTCTTATCTCGGCAACGGCCCAAACCGAGGCTTGCACCTCAGGGATGCCCTTGAGCTAGTTGCCTCCCACTTTTGATGGCTGGACATCTTAAGATCAGATCACTAGAACTTTCTACACTGGTATAAAGTCTCATTTGCCCAGTAACTTCCTTAGATCACTAAATACTTTTGCAGTAGTCGCTCGAAGTACTTTTACAACTATGTTTTATGTGGTACTAGTTGTGCCCCGCGGTTGCACCCGCGGATAAAAAGTATTATAATGATTTGCTCATCCCACGGGAACATTTCACTTTTCCGGGATAAAATGTAGCTATTATGTTATTCCAGTGTATAAGATATCTTGGTACCGAATTTCATCCGAATCCATTCAGCCATTTGAGCGTGAAGGAGTAAAAACATATCACACATACAAACATTCGCCTTTATAATATTAGTGTGCTAGTGTAATTAATGATAATTATGAGGGAGGCCTGCATAGGGCCTCGGGATTGTTCAAAGAAAACACGTTGTAGAGAGTAGAAAGTCTATTCGTTTTCACATACAAGGTTACAATAAAAGATTTAAAGAATACAAGGGGGGATCTGAAACCCAAAATCTTACGATTCGTTTGTGATAAATTCGCGACGGTGCGAGAGTAGCGCGCGCGCGTGTGTACTGTAAGGGGTCGGGCGGCGAACTGCCATAGAGTAACTAAATCACTAGGCGTGCTACTCCGTGTACCGTGGCGGCATTCGGCCGCGAGACTCTCGGATAGGGAATCGGGTAATATCGGGTGTACGGTTTGCTATATGCTCCCCCTCTAGTCCTGGTGAACGCCCTCGCTCCTGGACTAGCAAATCATCAGCCTTAGCTGGACGTCCACGATTCCTCTTTGGGATGACAGGTTTTGGAGGGGTGCTCGCGCTACCTTGGTAACGGGTAAGATCTTGTGTATGATATCTTCCTAATACAATATCAGGCTGCTCGGTACTCGCGATTGTGTAGGTTGTAGGACTAATCTGTTCTGTAATACGGTACGGTCCATCGCGGCGTGGGTAGAACTTAGCCGTGAGATCTTTGGAAGCCTTACTCAACAGGTGGGACTTAAGAAGAACTAAATCACCGACCTGGAATGCTTCAGCAGGTCGACGTGACATATCAGCGTACTGTTTCGTTTTGTCTTGCTGGATCTCCACCCGTTCTCGAACAGCTGATAATGACTTCAAGAATTGCCTGAGATACGGAGTTATTTGTGGTACAAAGTTTTCTTTGCTTAAAATGGCACGGTGATCATGAACAACTTCTGTGGGGGACCTCATCTCTCTGCCAAAACTCAAGAAAGCAGGTGACTGGCCAGTAGTGCGACACTTGGCGGTATTCAGGGCAAAACGTATCACCGGTAACATCCTTGGCCAAGAAGTGTGGTCATTCTCCACGAGATGTGCCAACATAGCTTTTAAATCGCGGTTCTTGCGTTCCGCAGGGTTTGCCTCCGGGTGGTATAAAGGAACAAGATTTTGTTTTATACCTAGAACTGTCATGCATTGGCGCATCACTGCGGAGACAAATTGGACGCCATTGTCTGATATAATTCTGCGTGGCAAGCCAAACCGCATGAAATACTCCTCAATGAGCACACGAGCACAAACTTCTGCTGTTGCTTCTTTAAGGGAAAATAGTTCCGTCCATCGGGTTGCCGTATCCTCAACGAGTAAGACCCATCGCTCCCCCTGGTCTCCAGCTGGTAATGGACCGAATAAATCCATCGCTAACACCTCATTACGTTGGTTCATAACTGGTGTTTGAAGGAGTCCTGGAGGTTTAGCGTTAGTGGCCTTATAACGCTGGCAATGGATGCAAGCTTTGACATGATCCGTGATTATTCTTCGCATCCCTGTAAAATAGTACAGTTGTGCAACCTTTTGGTACGTTCTATCGACACCTGGGTGGCCAGCTGTAGGAGAGTCGTGTAGCTCCTTTAAAATATCCGCAACGTGGCCTGCAGGGATAACTAACTGTGGGGATTCACTCTCAGAGTCCGGATTATAACGAAATAAGACCCCTTGGTCCATGAGGTAACCCCTTTGTAACCACCTTTGAGCGGTGAGCTCTTCAGTCCCCTCGAGATCTTTGATAACCTTTTCCACTTCAGGGTCAGACATCTGTTCTTGACGAAGCTGGCTCGGAGTCTTCGTGGGCAGATCGCAGATGACAGAGCAGATACCGCAATCTTCTCGAGATTCGCCAGAGCAAGTGGGTCTACTAAGCGTGTCTGCCACGACATTTGCCTTCCCTGGAGTATATTGGAATCGGATGTCAAACGATTGGATCTTTAGAGCCCAACGTACAAGTCTGCCTGCTGGTGATTTGAGGGACAAGAGCCAACGAAGAGGTTGATGGTCACTGCCAATAACGACTGGTTGGCCATCTAGGTAAGGTCGAAAACGTTCCACAGCCCACACTACAGCGAGCGCTTCTCTTTCCGTAGTGGAATAATTGCGCTCTGCTGCGTTGAGAAGTCGGCTGGCGTATTCGATCGGCCTTTCTTGATTGCCATCTCCCTGTAAAAGCACTGCACCTAAGGCGTAGTTACTAGCATCCGTGCGTAAAACAAATGGACGACTGAAATCGGCTTGCACCAGTATTGGAGCCGTGGTCAGCAGATGCTTCAGCTCAATAAACGCTCGAGTCTGTTCGGGACCCCAAATCCAGACCTGATTCTTCCTGGTTAAACGAGTTAATGGTTCAGCAACTTTAGAGAAGTTCGGTATGAACTTTCTGAACCAAGAACATGTCTGTAAGAAAGTTCTAAGGTGCTTTAAGGAACCTGGTTCCTTCATCTCGAGTACAGCACTCACCTTCTCTGGGTCGGTGGCAACACCTTCTTGGGTGACAACGTGACCGAGGTATTTAACGCTTTCTCTAGCGAATGCGCACTTCTCCCTATTGACATGGAGGTTAAACTCAGTCAGACGTTTAAAAACTGCCTCGAGGTCATGCAGATGGCGCTGATAACCTTGCGAAATGATCAAAATGTCATCCAAATACGCCAATATTGTTACGTCTTGAAGCGCAGAGCACGAGCGCAGACGATCGATCAAACGCTGAAACGTAGCTGGCGCATTCTTTAAGCCAAACGGCATTCTTTTAAACCGGAAGGTACCTAGTGGGCAGACAAAAGCCGTCTTGTCTCTATCGGCTTCTCTTACCATCACCTGCCAGTACGAAGAACGAAGATCTAGCGTGCTCATATAACAGTCCTGTTTGGTGCTCTGCAGCAAATCATCGATGCGTGGCATCGAGTAAGTGTCGGATTTAGTAATGGCGTTTAAGCGGCGGTAGTCGACGCAAAAACGAATACCTCCATTGGACTTCGGTACCATCAACGCTGGTGAACTCCAAGCAGATTCACATTCTTCAATAATATCCTCCTGTAACATCTTATCTATCTCTACCTTCATCAGCTCTTTCTTCGAGGGATTCAGGCGATAGGGCGGCACTGCTATCGGTGGATGCTCACCTGTTTCAATCCGATGCTCTGCATACGGCGTAGGACCTCCCCCTGCTCTGAAGACGTGCGCGTGCCTGGTGAGAACATCAGCGAGCGCCTGTCGCTCAGCTGGTTTAAGGTGAGTACCTTCATCCTCTCTAAGGGCAACAGCTGTTGCAGCACAGGACACGCTACGTGAGGTAGGTTCAAAACTTAGGCTATACTCAACGCTACTGTTATCGCTAAAGTACCATTTCTCTCTATGAAAGTCAATGACAACCCGAGCAGCAGTGATAAAATCGATACCTAATAACGTCTCGTTATTTGTTGCATCCGGAAAAATTAAGAACGGAACCGTGATAGCTTTCTGTTCTAATTGCACCTCTAACATGGTGGTGAGCACCTCCATTTTTCGTACTACACCGTCAGCAAGCTTGACTTCGCGCGTAGTTGAACGGAGAGCGTGTCCTTGACGTAGAAGAAGCGCATATAGCGTGTGACCCGCAATACAGTGCTTGGCACCTGTATCTATCAACGCGGTGCCGTTAAAACCCAAAACTTGAATTTTGAAGATAGGACGTGAGACGCGACTATTCGAGGGTCTCGCGAGATCGGTACCGCGTGTTACATCATCACCACTACAAAAACAGTCATCACAATAAATATCATTATACACATTCTCATTTTTCGAAATTTGTGAGTTAGTCACTTTTACCATTTTGTCTAAAGCCGGATTAGTACTATTAAACACAATGTCACATGTTAAGTTATCAAAACAACCATCATTATTGTTAGCAACCGCAATATCATTTAAATAATTCGAGTTACCATTGGGCGCATACGAAAACGGGTTAACATCATGCACATGCGCTGGGCATGCGTTATTGCTAGACGCGTCGGCCGGAATTGAGTCAACGCCATACGTGTGCGACGGGGACGGGTTTTTATTAGGCACATCTGTCGGGACTAAGTTAACACAAGTCATACACGTGGGTAACGGTTTAATGCTAGATGCGTCGGCCGGAGAGGGGTTAATCCCCGAAGTCTGACAAAAAACGGTATCAGATTTGGTTATTACTCGTTTTTGCACGCGTTCCAATGGTAGGTAAACAACATTCTTATTATTTACATGCGGTGGAGGCATTTTGCCATAATTACAACCATCATCCTGTATATTGCCATAATTGCAATCATCATCCTGTATATTCAAGTTTTTTGACAAGTTTGACTTATTGACTTTTCCCAACGTAGGGTTGATTAAAATTTTTGACAAAGGAGGGTTATGCCCTTTTCGTTCAGCATGGTCGACTATATTTTCAGATAAAATTGAGTTATGCCCTTTTTCTTCAATCACGGGTTCTATCTTTTTACATTTGACAACATGATCACAATAATTTTGACAAAAAGGTATATCACACACCGTGCTTGTGCGGTGGCAAGATTGTTTGTTATTACCCTTACTACCTAGTACTAGTACGGGCTTAACTGCTAATTGACCATGAATACACTCCGTAACACATGCCTCATTGTTAGTATTATGATATATACATTTCTTACTTAAACAGACACATGTATTATAGTTATTGTTTGATTTGGAAACATCACACTCAAACTGTAGGTTAGCAGAGCTAGAGTTATTGTTATTATTATTGCGCGCGTTATGAGAACAAGACTGAGACTCGACACTATAGAAAAAGCTTTGTTCACTTTTATCACTGACACGCACTTCCGCAGAGTTAGTAAACGAGGAGGACTCACCCTGGTTCAGCAACTTACGGCATTGTTCTTTTGTATGTCCAAACCGTTTGCAGTACGTGCAGGACGGACGCTGCTTCTTTACAGTGCCTCCGCTGGCGGTGGCGGCCGGAGATTGTGTCGGCTGAGTCGGAGGCGGCGGGGGCGGCGGGGGGTGCTGCGCACTGGCCGCGGCGGAGCCCGCGAACGACTTCGGCGTAGATCGCGCGGGAGCGGATGCGGTAGGTAGTGGGCGCACGGTGCTAGGGCCGCCGATCGGGGGCGCCACCTGCGCACGCCTATCCGTGTTCACCGCTCGATTCGTGTTACCTGTTGTAGGTATCGAACGTCGGTCTGCAGTTGACGTCCTCTCGGCCTCATCAAGAGAATCTTCTATATTCCGCGCGTGGCGAAGGAGGTCAGTGAAGTTCGTGAATTCCTCCCTTCGTAATCTTTCTCTTATTCGTTTATGGAGAAGGCCATAAATCATATCCAGTCTCGCTTTTTCTGATATGTCTTCAGTTGGAATTTTCGACATGAGAGCGCGAATGCGCGCTACGAAGACATCGGTATTTTCCGTTTGTTGCGGAGATGAAAATATTTGTAGATATATCCGGTGGGGTGGTCGGCGATCTCCGTAAGCACTCACAAGATTTTCCTTTGCTTGTGACCACGTGGAAATTGTATTTTTTATTCCTTGCCACCATGTAGCAGCCTCTTCGTTGAAAAGATAGGCCAGCCCCCGCAGGATATTCGAGTCCGTCACCTGGGCACATTCACTATAAGCGTCGACTGCGTCTATAAATGCTTCTACCGATTCATTTCGTCGACCAGAAAATGTTGCCTTACATTGCGTCAGCGTGCCTTGACCCGGGTTCAGGAAGGATGCAACCGGGGTCGAAGAATTTGCTCGCGTTACTGACTCCAGCAACTCCCTGAACGCTTCTGTCTGAGAGCGCTGTAGTGAAGAAATTATAGAAGCAACGTTTTCATTAGAAAACGTCATGTCGGAGCTAGCGGCGCGGTACTCGTGCGAGAGATTCGAGTCGCGCGGCTCGACGTTTTGCGAAGGTGATAGCGGTTGCGGAGGGGGCGGGGAATGCACGACGCGGTTTACCGGCGACGGCGCATCATCCCTACGACCGAGACTCTTCGCTCTGCTTCTTGTCTCCATTTTACGAGTCCTTTATGAATATACACACACGAACGGAAAAGTACTTAAACATTCACTGCATGTAACGGAACGTTACTGGTTTAATATTAATTTCTATTTTAAAATAATATTTACTTATAATCAATTTAAATCAACTTAAAACTAAAACATATATACAAACTTATCCTAACTTATTATTCTAATAAACCTATATTAAATCCTAAATTCTAAGCGCGGCACCTGTCTCGTAACGCTTATTAAATCAATGCGCGTGAATTATGTCATACCGGTTCACACAAGAACTCCGCGGGGTACGGACTGAGGAAGTGGTGGCCAACGCGGGGCCACGACCGCCGCCGCCTGCGCCAGTCGTATCTAGACTTAAGTGCGAGCACACATATCGCTTTGCCAGCTCGAGCGTCCTAGCCGACTGTGCAATTCAAACATATTTTTTTAATAATTCCTTATTATAATAATTAATAAGTATTCTAGTGTTGTAAACACGTCTTAAGAGTTTTCGTGTTGTTCCCGATATAGGGTAAGTTTTAAATGGCACATAAAAAAAACCCAACATAGGATAATTATAATGACCGTTATTTTCCTAATGACTTTAATAATGTTTTATTTTCCAGTGTTTAAATTGTAGTATATTCATTTGCAAATTGCTGAATTATGCACAACAATTATTCGTCAAAATTTCATCATCCTTTCTTTTCTGCCTACCTTATATTCTCAATGTTTGCTAATATTATTTGATTTAAGTTAATTTAATGTAATTTAAAGTCATTTCCCTTTCTTCTATTTTCATTGCCTTCTGCTTTTAATGATAGCCTTCAGCTTTATTAATATTATTTTTTGTGAACTCCGTTCTGGTTGTACCACCACGGCAATACTATACTGCGGGTAAGTATTCGTTCTTCCTGTAGCCGTTGGTGGGTCCCCAGAACGGAAGCTAGATGGGTTCCCGTATTAATATGGAGGAATTTATCGATTCCAGGAACAACTACAACAACATTAACATCAACAACCACAACAACCACAACATCAACAAAAATCAACAACAACAACGTCGTAAACCGTTACCAATAAAAACTTCCGACTTCCCGGGAAACTTCTTACCGGCGGAATTACACCCAACAAGCCCGGTACCCCTTACTGCAGCTATCTTCGGGGTCCAGCTATACTCCGGCTTGCCGCTGCCACCTTGGGGCCACCCACCATCCGGGGCCCCCGACAATATCAGGACAGTACTTTTCCCGCGGTGGTGTAGGAAGCTTAGAAACTAGTTAAAGTGCACAAATCCACGGCCCTATAAATATATGTGCCTACCGCTAGCTGCCGGTCAAATTTTTTTATGTAAACTTTTTTTAATAAATGTAAATTTTAAATTAAAATTCGCGTATATACCTTTGGTTATTTATTTCTCCCTACTAATCTAGGTAGGTGGAAATTTCCATAGGGTAAACGGCACATTGGCGCCCTCTTACGTGGGTTTAACTAGTTTCTATCTTCTGCACGTAGTTAGTTTTTTTGCGGTGTGTGGTTTTTTTTTTTGTAAAACGCTATTTATTTTTGGTTTGCAGTAACTGAGGTGAGTAAAGTGTTTCTTTTTATTTTCTGTTTACAATTAATTCATTAGTTGCCACGTTTATAATTTTTAAACTGTGTATTTTTTATCTGTACGTTAATTAATTTTTTTTGTATGGTTTTGGCTCCACACTTTTGTGTATTTAGCCAGTGTCAAGTAATTAAATTAACTTTCATTGTTAAGCCGTACTCACACCAGTTACGTTTTTTTTATTAACGCTTTTTTTTTCGTTTTGGTTGCAATTTTTTTTTTGTTTTATTTTTTCATCTAGGTACAATCATTCATCATCATCATCAAACCATAGCGTTCTGTTAAAAGCTGATTGTAACAGAACGGAGTATTTACATCATTGATCAAATTTCCTTTTTTGTGTGCCATTTACAACTACAATGTCGTACCCTATTAAATTTTTGTCTTTGCAAAAATCAGAATTAGAATACGAGGTTGGTGTTCGTGGAGAAACTCCCGGTTCTACTGTTGCGGATCTTAGGAAACAAATCATCAAGCTGAGTCAAAGTTTTCCTTCAGAAGACATTATGTACTCGCATTTGGATGCATTGGTCGACTTGAGCAGTTCTTTAGAACTTTTGGAGAGGGTTAAGGCGATCATTGATGAAGGTGTTACGGACAAAAATATTTTAGCACGTACCGAAAATATGTTTCACCATCTTTACCACAGACTGAATAGGATAAATACAGATGAAAAAACTTCTCAACAACATGCTCAATGTACCTCACTTTTCAAACAATTTTACGAAAGTTTTTTATTATTAAAGAATAAAAGTGTCGATCCACTGTCTTTGCCTGGTTCAAGCTCTGAGTCGCAAACTCAAAGCACTACACCAATTCATGTTTCGGTAACATGCGATAGTGCTACTAGAACTTCTGAATTAGGTAGGTTGAAGTTTGATGGGAAGACGTGTGTACGCTCTTTCATTCAACGGGCCAACGAATTTAGTGAAGCTCGCAGTATTTCAGGTTCGAAGCTCCTTTCATTTGCTACCGAAATATTTGTAGATGACGCACTGCATTGGTTTAGAAGTGTTAGGGAACAGGTATCGACTTGGGATGAACTTGTCGTTCTCTTGAAGCAAGACTTCGACAAAACTGATTATGATTATCGTTTACTAGCTGAGATTCAATCTAGGACTCAGGGTGAATCAGAAAATATAACAATTTATTTGTCAATTTTGTCGAGCATGTTTGCACGTTTGTCGAAGCCCTTACTGGAAGAAGACAAACTTGAAATCATATTGCACAATATCAGACCTTGCTATGCAAGCACTTTAGCTTCAGCGACTGAAATTAAAACCATTAATCAGTTACAAATTCTTTGTAGGAACTTTGAAAATGTTCAATCGCGTTTGGTACATTTTCGTGAGCCTCCAGCCGCAACGTCTGATACTGTAGCACCTGAGTTTGCTTATAGACAAAAATCGAATGCATTTACTAAGCAAAAACCAAATTTTAATGCAAACTTTAATGATTTTAAAAATAAACAAGAAAATACATATACGAAACCTAATACTATGAATAATATCAATGAAAAATATTTACATTCTTTTAACAAAGGTAATTCTGATTCTGACAGGAAACTACCTTACTGTCCTCGCTGTCGCAATAATTCACATAGCTTAAGCAATTGCCAGAATTCTGAAATTATGTGCTTCAAGTGTGGTTTTAAGGGTGTTAAGAAACCTGATTGCCCCAAATGTAATCCGAATTCAAAAAACTAGATTCTCAGAATTGTAGTGATTCATCTTCAATGGAAGGTCGTTTTAATGTTGAAGATTGGAATGAATGGTTGGAAACAGTACGAATGTTTTTCAAAAGCTACAACCTTGCTACAATTCTACAAGATAAACCTCTAGATGATACACGACCATACGTGAATATTAAGGTAAATGACATAACCGTCTCAGGTCTACTTGACTCGGGTGCTGCTGTCACCATTTTAGGTAATAATGCGCACAACACTTTAGTTAACCGGGGTCTCAAGGTTTGTACTGATGACAATGTGTCAATCGTTGCTGCAGGTGGACAATCTTTTGATAGTCTGGGTTACATGAATTTGCCTATAAATTTCGAAAACAAATTTCACATAGTGAAGGCTTACATAGTTCCTGAAGTTAAGTCTTCTCTGATTCTGGGAATTGACTTCTGGCGCGCCTTTCATTTGTGTCCTAAGTATTTAGGCTCGCTGCAACTGTCTAGCGTCCCGTTAATGGACTTAAATGCAAATAGTCAGCCGACATTTATCAATTCTTACGATAACTTAGACGATTCGCAGAAAGCTATCGCGGATAATATCGTCGATCAATTTAAGGATATTTCTTTCGAGCGTAAGGGATTGGGTCGAACGCATTTGATATCCCACCGCATCGACACTGGTGATTCTCCCCCTATTCGACAAAGATACTACCGACTTTCACCAGAGAAACAAAAAATACTTGTCGAACAGGTAGATGAAATGTTAAGTCTCGATGTGGTGGAACCGTGCGAAAGCGCATGGCAGTCTCCGGTTCTTATCGTTACGAAGAAAAATGGCCAGCCTCGTTTTTGTTTAGATAGCCGTAAATTGAATTCAGTTACGAAGCGAGACGCTTACAACTTGCCTTATATTTCTGAGATTTTGGATAACTTGCGCGACGCACGTTTCCTGAGTAGCCTTGACTTATCCAAAGCCTTTTGGCAGTTGCCAATTTTTGAGGAGGACCGAGACAAGACGGCATTTTACGTCCCAGGCCGCGGAACGTTCCGATTCAAAACTACACCTTTTGGGCTGACAAATGCTCCCGCTACGCAGCAACGTTTGGTCGATGCGTTGCTTAGTGACGTGGATCACAGGATTTTTGCCTATCTTGATGATATTGTCATCGTAAGTAGCTCTTTTGATGACCACGTCTCTCTCTTACTTCGTGTTTTAGACAGACTGCGTAAAGCGAATCTTACCATTAATCTAGAGAAGTGTGAATTCTTCCGAAGTGAGCTCAAGTATTTAGGATATGTGGTCGATGCGAATGGACTGCGAACCGACCCAGGTAAGGTTGAAGCCATCCTCAACTACGCGACTCCCACTAGTCGTAAGGAGCTTAAGCGATTTTTAGGCACAGCTACTTGGTATCGTAGGTTCGTTCCCAACTTTAGCACGATCGCAGGTCCGCTAAACAAGCTTACTTCAAATAAAAAGAATTCCCCGCCTTTCCAATGGACTGATGAAGCTGATGCCGCTTTCAAAAAACTGAAAGAGTGCTTGGTTTCCGCTCCGGTACTCTCTTGTCCTAATTATAATCTGCCGTTCGAGGTACACACGGACGCCAGTAATTACGGAGTGGGTGCCATGCTTACTCAGACAGTTGATGGTAAGGAGCATCCCGTTGCGTACATGAGCCGATCATTGACTACGGCTGAAAAGAACTACAGCATTACAGAACGGGAGACTCTTGCTGTCCTGGTAGCATTGGAACATTGGCGATGTTACGTCGAAAATGGTAAAACTTTCACTGTTTATACCGACCACAGTGCTCTGAAATGGTTTTTGTCACTCAATAATCCCACTGGAAGACTCGCACGTTGGGGTGTACGTTTGTCGTCTTTTGATTTTGAAATCAAACACCGTCGTGGTGTAGACAACGTCATTCCTGACGCCTTATCTAGAGCTGTTCCAGTCGCTTCTATTGTAACTTCCAAGTCATTTGCGACTACTAGTGATGACTGGTACAAAAATATTTATAGTGATTGCCCATCGTTTCTTGTGTTCGGCAGGGAGGTAGTACTGTGTGGTTCGCACTATACTGATACAGATTTAGGTGATGAGGTTTTATTTATGCCCCGCGATGTTTATGCGGAAAACCTCGGTTGCTTAAGCAATGTTTTTGACCAGGTTCAGAAGTCTTTATATCATGCTCACGTTAAGAACACATCTCAGTACAACTTGAGACGCAAACCGTTTGAATTCAACGTAGGTGATGTAGTCTACAAGCGCACTTACGTACTGAGTGACAAGGACAAGTTTTTTAGTAAAAAGCTTGCCCCAAAATATATAAAATGCCGAGTTACCGAAAAACGCTCGCCACTTGTTTACGTTTTGCAAGATATGTCGGGTAAGAACTTGGGCACTTGGCATATAAAAGATTTGAAAGTTTATGGTAAATATTGTAATTAATTGAGTTCTGTTATGTTCCCAAGTCTATTAAAATCATTTTTACATTTCTTACAAAGAGTCTTATGTCGAACATATTGGCACATGATTTTTGTTATGAAAGGCGCGTCTCATAATTTTATAATATTATTAGATGTTTTCTGAAAGGTTGAATGAACATGAGGATTGAATGTTTTGAATGGTAGAATGATAGGTAATAGTAAGAATTTTGGTTCAGAGTAGTTTAGTGCGGATTTTATTTTTAAAATAAAATCCTTATGAGGGACGAGCGGGTAATGTAACGGAACGTTACTGGTTTAATATTAATTTCTATTTTAAAATAATATTTACTTATAATCAATTTAAATCAACTTAAAACTAAAACATATATACAAACTTATCCTAACTTATTATTCTAATAAACCTATATTAAATCCTAAATTCTAAGCGCGGCACCTGTCTCGTAACGCTTATTAAATCAATGCGCGTGAATTATGTCATACCGGTTCACACAAGAACTCCGCGGGGTACGGACTGAGGAAGTGGTGGCCAACGCGGGGCCACGACCGCCGCCGCCTGCGCCAGTCGTATCTAGACTTAAGTGCGAGCACACATATCGCTTTGCCAGCTCGAGCGTCCTAGCCGACTGTGCAATTCAAACATATTTTTTTAATAATTCCTTATTATAATAATTAATAAGTATTCTAGTGTTGTAAACACGTCTTAAGAGTTTTCGTGTTGTTCCCGATATAGGGTAAGTTTTAAATGGCACATAAAAAAAACCCAACATAGGATAATTATAATGACCGTTATTTTCCTAATGACTTTAATAATGTTTTATTTTCCAGTGTTTAAATTGTAGTATATTCATTTGCAAATTGCTGAATTATGCACAACAATTATTCGTCAAAATTTCATCATCCTTTCTTTTCTGCCTACCTTATATTCTCAATGTTTGCTAATATTATTTGATTTAAGTTAATTTAATGTAATTTAAAGTCATTTCCCTTTCTTCTATTTTCATTGCCTTCTGCTTTTAATGATAGCCTTCAGCTTTATTAATATTATTTTTTGTGAACTCCGTTCTGGTTGTACCACCACGGCAATACTATACTGCGGGTAAGTATTCGTTCTTCCTGTAGCCGTTGGTGGGTCCCCAGAACGGAAGCTAGATGGGTTCCCGTATTAATATGGAGGAATTTATCGATTCCAGGAACAACTACAACAACATTAACATCAACAACCACAACAACCACAACATCAACAAAAATCAACAACAACAACGTCGTAAACCGTTACCAATAAAAACTTCCGACTTCCCGGGAAACTTCTTACCGGCGGAATTACACCCAACAAGCCCGGTACCCCTTACTGCAGCTATCTTCGGGGTCCAGCTATACTCCGGCTTGCCGCTGCCACCTTGGGGCCACCCACCATCCGGGGCCCCCGACAATATCAGGACAGTACTTTTCCCGCGGTGGTGTAGGAAGCTTAGAAACTAGTTAAAGTGCACAAATCCACGGCCCTATAAATATATGTGCCTACCGCTAGCTGCCGGTCAAATTTTTTTATGTAAACTTTTTTTAATAAATGTAAATTTTAAATTAAAATTCGCGTATATACCTTTGGTTATTTATTTCTCCCTACTAATCTAGGTAGGTGGAAATTTCCATAGGGTAAACGGCCGCCACGCTAGTTCACGCAATTATCACAAGAAAACACTGTTGGAGCGCCACATATGAGGGAGGCCTGCATAGGGCCTCGGGATTGTTCAAAGAAAACACGTTGTAGAGAGTAGAAAGTCTATTCGTTTTCACATACAAGGTTACAATAAAAGATTTAAAGAATACAAGGGGGGATCTGAAACCCAAAATCTTACGATTCGTTTGTGATAAATTCGCGACGGTGCGAGAGTAGCGCGCGCGCGTGTGTACTGTAAGGGGTCGGGCGGCGAACTGCCATAGAGTAACTAAATCACTAGGCGTGCTACTCCGTGTACCGTGGCGGCATTCGGCCGCGAGACTCTCGGATAGGGAATCGGGTAATATCGGGTGTACGGTTTGCTATATAATATAAATAATATTCGATTACCTTCTTCGTTTCCCCATGAGCATGCATACACAGTCAGCTAGGTATGCTACCATCGTATGAAACAGAAATGATAAAATCGTAAAAATCCACTTGATTGAAGTCTCTATAGCACAACAGTAGTAAACTGCTTTGGGTGTTGGATATTTAACACATTCGCTATTTATAACTTGTAATAATAGTCCTGCAAAATAAAAATAAACTCTATATACTTATATTAATATAACTTATAAAATACGTACGTACCTAAAATTATTAGTGTAGTTGTTTGTTTTGGCTCCACACTTTTGTGTATTGTGTAATATTAACCACATTTAAAAATTATAAAGCAGTAATTGCCTCATAATAGCTCGTTTTATTTATTAACATAAGAATGACATAAGTGATATCAACAAAATTGGTTGCTAGATTGCATAGAGTAAAAACAATGTTCGATATGATTGAGTGTTATTACTACATTAGCCCCCAAAAACCAAAGCTAGCTGGTGGCTTTCTGTACCGTTCCGAACGACGGAAAGTTGGGGACTGAGCCGAAACTGCGCTCGTGGTAGGCTGCGGTTCTGAGCTTGTGCTTGGCTGCGGCTCCATGTACTTGGTTGTTGCTCTGTGTTCGTATTCGTACAGTGCGGCGGCGTTTCTCGTGTCATTGGCACCGCATCTCCCGCACAGGGCACCGATATAGTTAAAGGTGTTTTGTAACTCATATACTCCCTTGATCTCAATTGATCAGCGTGCTTCCTTAATTTTACCATTTGTTTCGTCCTGGTAGGAGTAAACTCCTGTTCTTTGTTTAATAGTTCCTAGCTCAGAACCTCTCTCGTTTGGTTTCTTATTGATCCAAACCGTATCTCCAGGTTCAAATTCCGGATTTAACTTGTTTTTATTTTTGCCGTTCAATGCCTGATGTAGAAGGGCTCTCTCTAAGTTCTCTTTTACATCGGGTTTCATGAGATCAAAAGTTGTGCGTACGTTTCTCCCAAACATTAACTCAAAAGGAGTGCGATTTGTTTACTGTTGTTTTGTGTTGCGATAGGCCTTTAGAAATCTATTTAGTTTTTGATATACGTTTTGATTTACATCAACTGCTGACATTCGTTCTTTAAAAATACGAACTGCCCGTTCTGCGAGCCCGTTTGACCTCGGATTGTAGGGTGTAGTTTTTACATATATAATGCCAAGTTGTTTGCAGTAATTTCCGAATTTTTCGGCTATAAATTGGGGCCCGTTGTCTGTTACTATGTAACAAGGTAACCCAATTGTTGTGAAAATGTAATCTAGTTTGTTTATAGTAGCTATTGTTGTAGTTACTTTCATTGGCACAACCTCTAACCATTTAGTGTAAGCGTCTATCACTACTAACCACATAAAACCAAACATAGGGCCAGCAAAATCAATATGTAACCGATGCCAAGGTTCTGGTGGTACTCCCCATGGGTACACCGGTGTTTGTTTGGTGTTTTTCCGAGACTGTTGACAGTGACTACAACGCCTCGAGAAATCAATAATATTCTTGTCTATGTTAGGTCAATAAACATGCAGTCTTTCTAAGGATTGCATAGCGTTAATTCCATTATGACCATCATGAAGCATTTCAAGAATATCCACTTTTAGTGTGTTTGGAATGCATACTCTCCCATTCCATAGCAAAATTTCGTCTTCAAATGACATTTCGTCACGTTTTTCATAAAATGTATTAAGTTCATTTGGTAGTTAATTTTTCTCTGCCAATGACTAGTTACAAATGATTTTACTTTATTAAGAAGGCCATCTTTTGAAGTTTGTATTTTAAGATGTTTTTGTGTAACTGGAATATTTTTGAGCCTAAGATGCAATAATGTAAAGATAAAACGGGTCTATTCGCGCACAAAAATTATCAAAATATAATTTTGACTAACCAAACCGACAAACCAATAAATCTGCGATTGCCGAGCACTTGCTTGAGTCAGGACCAAACCACTGGATCGAACTTCATGCCCCTAAAGTTCTCGCTACTGACAAACAATTTTACCCAAGAGTTGTCCGAGAAGCCATTGAAATTAAGAAGTATAGTAATTTCAATCGGGAAGATGGCTATAGGTTATCCTCAGCGTGGAATCCGGTGATAAGTAGGTGTTCGCGTCGCGATTTGTGTTCGCGTGTAACTGCCGATACTGTTAGTATTATATGCCGGGATATTGATAGTGAAAATTTACAACATCAAATGCGGGTAGTTGGAGACGACGCCCGTTCTGCACGATGCTGACACCCGCTACTCCAGTCCCCTCGTGACCACGGCCAATGTAACTTGGTCGAAACGTCGAGGTTAGTCAAAATTATATTTTGATAATTTTTGTGCGCGAATAGACCCGTTTTATCTTTACGTTAAGATGCAATAAATGAGCAAACTTCGGAAAACCAGTTCTTTCTTCTAAAGCCATTTTTATATCTGACAAGGGAAGACGGGACAAGGCATCTGCCGGAGTATTTTCTTTCGCTGGTTGATAACAAATTTCATATTCATAACTATTTAATATCATAGCCCATCTAAGAAGCCTATTACTAGCTATTTTTGCGTTTCTCGATCCTGGTTAAAAATTCTCTCCAATGGCTTATGATCAGTTAGTAATGAGAATTTTCTTCCCTAGAGATAATAGGCTATTTGACTACTATATTTTTATTACATACATAAATAATATACCTCAAAAAATAGATAACTGTGAAAACAAAACTTGAATATCTCAAAAAATTACTAAGTTACAAGCATTTTAAAATACAGAAATAGAAAGAGACAACTCAAACACGCAGTGACGTCAGTTACCAGTCCTCACAGTAACTCAGTACTAAGCTGTGGTAGCTCTACATACAATCTTTTTGGCATGTGACGTCACAAGCCATGCCTTCATAGTAGCTGTGAGGAAGCTCAACACGAACTCTGTTTTGCGAGAAAGGGACAGGCGATGAAACTTTAAAAGCGTACTACTCCGTAATTAATTTACCGATTTTACTTATTTTTACAATTATTACATTCATTTTTAACCTACTTTATGAAAATAATATTTACTTGTTCATTTGTAATAGTAGTCAAATAGCTTATTGTAGAATTTCGTTACAGCGTATACAATTCCTAAAACTTCTTTATTATTGTTGAGTATCGACGTTCTACTTCATTTAGAGTCCTAGAAGCGAAAGCTACAGGCTTCATCGCGATGTCTTGTTTGTGAAATAATACAGCACCAATACCTTTATGCATCGTAGTGTACAAGTGTTTCTGATGACGTTAGTATGCTTTTTAAATCATTTACAATACGGGTATCTTCCTCGGTCCAGTTCCATCGTGTGCCCCGTTTCAATAGTCTGTAAAGTGGTGTGCATCGAACGTGTAACTTTTCAATGAACCGACCGTAATAAGTTATAGAACCCAAGAATGATCTTAATTCTGACACGTTTTTGGGCAATGGCATGTCTTTTATAGCTTTGATTCTTTCATCTGTTGGGTGTATTCCCCTTTTATCTATGTTATGTCCCAAGAATGTAACGCTTTCTTGAAACCATGCACATTTAAACGCTTGGCTCTTGACACCTGCTGCTGTTAATTTCCAGAACTGCTCTTACACGTCTAACGTGCTCTGACGTTGTTGGAGCTGTAATTAAAATATCATCTTAGGCAGACTTGATTTTCTTATTATCTTGTTGGTCGATGAAACTTCTAAATTGCTACATATTATTTGTTGTTGTACTTAGCCCATACGTAAACTTTGGACTTCTGCTTGTTCCAGCTCACGCGCAGTTGCTAATACGTCAGCTAGTTTTGAATTGTTCGAATAATTTCTTGTTGCCATTTGGAGTTGTTCATTCCAATCACAAATTGGTCCCGATTTCGTTCTTCTAAATGTGTACCAAATTCGCAATGGCCTGCTCTTTTTGGTGACCTCAGTTCTAAAACAAACTTTGCTATTGTTGTATTCTCACTTCTGTGTTTGGAAGCAAACGTTACTTTTTCAGAAACGTTACGTAGGTTCTTTTACCATAAAATTCGTTTAAGACTTTCACAATTTCTTCATAAGATTTTTGTGTAATAAGTGTGGGACGGAAATGATCTACAAGCACCTTGAATGTTGTTGGCCCGACCCGGGAGAGCAGCAGTTGTTTGCGTTTGTTGATGTGTTGTTCACTGCCATCACCAAGTTCGTGGAGTTCAAGTGCGATGGTAAATCTCTGAATATAATACTCCCACTCTTCTATTTCAACATAGAAACACTCAAAGTTAAATTTTTGAGACATCCTCGTCGCCAATGTAATATAAACCACATTTAAAAATTATAAAACAGTGTTTGCTTCATAATAGCTCGTTTTATTTATTTACATAAGAATGACATAAGTAACACAGACCAATTAGAGGTTAATAAGTGATATCAACAACATCGGTCGCTAGGTTGCATAGCGTAAAGACAATGTTAGATATGATTGAGTAAACCTCTATGAGTTGTTATTACTACATTATTAGCCAGTATCAAGTATTTCATAATTTCTCAACTTAATGGTATTTCACGCAGATATGTGTGTGTCAAGTCACAGTCCAAGTTATCAAGTCAAGTCATAGTCTAGTTATACTTCTAGTGGTGGCAACTTTACTAGAAACTTCTATGGAATTTTGGAAATAACACGACAAGAAAAGTTTCACCATCATTATACCACTTTCCCACACTTATTCCCACACTTATATACAAGTTTTCGAAAATAATACAATGCGGTGATGCAATCTTTTTCGTTTTCCCGCCAAAACTCTTACTCGATTTATTTGACAACTAAAAAACTAAAATCTAACCAAAACGAACATTTAAACTTGTAATTTTTAAAGTAAATGTGAATTAATGACAGGTTATGAGGAAATAAGGCGAATATCCGCGTTCTGATGCACAGGGACGTGAAGTGGTATGCTTCTATGTCAAGGATGTTAGTGAGAAACCTGGTAACAGTTCCTGCAAAATGTACACGGTGAATTGCGTATTTTATTTGTCTCTCTCGGCTTTGCCAACGGTGGAGGGCCGTAAGCACAGTCTCCGGAGGCTGACGAACAAGATACGCCCTTCCCCAAGCAACATTCTACAGAAAAAGTCAATAATTAAAAATGACATGCAATAAAATATATCAAAAAAGAAAAAAAATTACACGTGTTACACAGTTTTTGAAAGTGGGTTGACTTTAAGGGGGTGAAATGTGTTGTTAAAGTTTGTGTGGAGAAACATTTTATTCAATTTTGTTATCAAAGTTGAAACGTTTTTTTTTCAGTCCGACTTCATTGTTGACTGACTGAGACTGAGTTGACATGTCCGTTGACACAGATCCTTTAAAAAAAGTTTTTTATAGGATCAGTGTTGTTAAAAAAAGTTTTTTTATAGGAACTGTGTCCGTTGATTTGTCAAAATTTGTCTAGACATATTCAAGCTATGACGCAAAAAAGTCGTGTTAGTTACACTATTTATAACTCAAGAACGGCTGAACCGATTTGGCTGAAAATTGGTGTGGAGGTAGCTTAAAACCAGGAGAAGGACATAGGATGCTTTTTATCCCGATCGACCGCGTTTTACTAATTCACCCATGCGAAGCCGGGGCGGATCAACTAGTAAATTAAAACAATTATTATAAGCGCTACATACTCGGTTATTCGAAGCCAGTGCTTCTAAATATATATAACTCAAAGGTGACTGACTGACATAGTGATCTATCAACGCACAGCCCAAACCACTGGACGGATCGGGCTGAAATTTGGCATGCAGGTAGATGTTATGACGTAAGCATAATATTATAGAAACTGACGTGAGTAGTACTTATAACTACAACTATTACACGGCTAAAACTCACGAGATACAGTCGAATAACTCGACCGGTGTTCGGGCAATATAGACGCCCATCCTCAAGGAGTACGCGCGGCGGCGGTGGCGGCTCGGCGGTGACTGAGTTTTAGCCGTGTAATAGTTGTAGTTATGACGTAGGCATCCGATAAGAAAGGATTTTTTGAAATTCCACACCTGAGAGGGTGAAATAGGTGGTTGAATTATTTTTCCATAGGCCACGCCGCGGGCGAAGCTGCGGGCAGAAGCTCGTTACCAAGGTCTTTACCTATGAAATTGCCGTTTTGTTTGAAAAAAGTTAAAGTATTTTTTTTTCGAACTTATTTATTTCTTTTATTCAAAGTAATCACCCCTGCAATCAATGCATCTTTGCCAACGCTGTGGCAGTTTATGGATGCCCTTCTTGAAAAAATCAGCAGGACGGGAGACAACAAACTCTTCAAAGGCGTTTTGTACTGCCTCTCGGGAAAAGAATTTTTTTCCCGCTAAAAAGTTGTCCAAATTTTGGAAAAAGTAATAGTCGGCAGGCTCAAGATCTGGTGAGTATGGCGGATGAGGGAGAGCTTCCAAACCCAACTCATGCAGCTTAGAGACGGTCTGTTGTGCAGTATGGGGTCGCGCGTTGTCGTGAAGTAGCAGTGGAGACGACCGATTGACCAAAGCTGGTTGCAGACGTGCGAGGTTCGCCATCATTGTGGTCAGTTCTTCAATGTACACATCTGCAGTAATGCTCTCGCCGTTTTGTAAAAAACTATGATGAATCACACCAGCACTAGACCACCAAATTGTGACCATCACCTTTCTAGGGGTCATTTTTCGTTTTGCACATTGCTTTGGTACCGAACCAGGATCTAACCAACTTGCTGAGCGCTTTCGATTGTCAAAAAGAATCCATTTTTCGTCGCACGTAACAATTCGGCTCAAAATTCCTTCATTTTTGTGCCTGTTAAGCAGCGCAAGGCAAGTCTCGACGCGTACGTTGCGCTGGCGATCGTTAAGTTCGTGGGGCACCCATCTATCAAGCTTTTTTATCTTGCCAATCTGTCGCAAATGGACCAATATTGTTTTGATGCTAACATCAAAAGCTGCTGCCAGCTCAGCTGTAGATTGAGATTCATCAGCTTCCACAATCGCCTTTAATTGATCATTGTTGACCAAAGTTTCCGGACGCCCACGAGGTTCATTTTTCAAGTCAAAATTCCCAGAACGGAACCGAGCAAACCAATAACGGGTTGTACGTTCGTTTGTACAGTTCTCTCCGTAAACGTCGTTGATGTTACGTGTCGTTTGTGCCGCGTTGGTGCCACGACGGAACTCATATTCCATAATTACACGAAATTTCAAAGTATCCATTATGAGGAAAAATGTTGGAATGTAATGAAAATACAACGCTAATCAATAAACAAAAGACTTATATTGTAAATAGAATGTCATATTTTTAAAACAAAATTAATTTGAATTTAGAATTCATAGCCAATCAAAACTTTTTTTTGTTTGAAAAAGTCTGTACTGCAATACGGCAATTTCATAGGTAAAGACCTATTATTTATAATACGAAGATGTACAGGCGTCTCTTTATGTAAATAACTATTAAACGAGGTCAATATTAATACTTACTCATCGTAATAGGGTTCCGTAGCGTAGAACTGACTGCATATATTTTTGTATTGTCGCCACCTTTCACTTGGCTGGCAGCTGCTTCTCTTCCAGCGACTATAATCGCGTTGTTCACGAAGTCACAAGGCACGAAGGATAGTTTAGTGTCCAGTTTTGTATAGAGGGCGTGCATCACACCCAAACCACCTCCAACTACAATCTAAAACAAGAATAACTTGCAATGGTTTGTTAACCTGCAGTTAAATAAGCTGTTTTGTCTGTCAGGCGGTTATCACACGGCACCGCGCGCCGCCGCGATTTGCGGAGGCGGTTAAGTGGATTTAGTAGCGGTGCGCCGCGCGGTGAGGCGGTTTACGCGCCTGTCTTTTTGTAACTTTCCGACATGAAATCTATTTTTTTTTCTAACTGTAGCATGTCCTTCTCCCTCAACGTTCCGCGCGGTTACGCGGCACCCCGTTTGTGAAGCGCCGCCCCTCCGCGCTGGCCAACCGCGTGGAGGGGCGGTGGCGGCGAGAGCACCGCTCGAACGCGCGGTCGGGCGGTATACGTGTGTTAACATCAACGGATTACTAAGAGACCAGTGCTATGTGAAATCCGGCTCACCGCAAGTCGCGGCGGTGCCGTGTGATAACTGCCTTAGTGACACTGTGCAATCTGTTAAGGGCTACCGTGATGCTTCGTGATCATTCGCTTACATGAAAAAAGCAGTGTAAATCTTACCCCAGTGGCTCCATAAACGCAGCTCAGATCAAGCCAGCCCGGAGCCGGCTCGTGGTATGAACATAACACTGAAATAAGTAAATTTTTAGCAGTTTTTCTATGTATTTTGTTGCTGGTTTTTTTATATTGATTGCCTCTATGGTGTGGTGGTTGAGCAGGTTGGCTCATAGCCAGGTGGCGGGTTCGATTTCCGCGACTTGACAAGTAATTGTGCACAGAAAACTGATAAAAGGGCCCAAAAAAAACTGGTATAAGGTATGCAACAAAATTTAAGTAAATTTTTAGCTTCATAAGAATATTAATACATATTTTAATTACATATACCTATAAGTGAAATAGATTTTTATTATTATTTAGAGTATATTATAGCATAGTATATTTATATATAATAATTATTAGATAAGTATGTATTTTAGTGATGAATCATTTCATACCGCTGAATCTGATAGCTCATATAATAGTGCCGAAGAAAGTATTCCAAGTCTTAACTGTTTGCTTAATGACGCCTTTTCACCATTTTCTAAAAACTTGAATATCTGCCATATTAATGCTCAAAGTGTCCCCGCTCATTTCAGTGAAATTTATGATACTTTCTTATCCGAATCTATCCATGGTCTCCTTGTCTCTGAAAGTTGGTTTAAACCTTCTCTTCCTTCCACCTCCTTCCCCATACCTAATTTTGTATTAATTCGCAATGATCGTGTCGGTAAAGGTGGTGGAGGTGTTGCTATTTATTTAAAGAGTCACATTCCATACAAAATCGTCATGCAGTCTTCTTCGCAGTATAGTTCTTCTCCTGAATACCTATTCGTTGAGGTTGACTTAGGTATCAAGTTTCTTCTAGGAGTGGTCTACTGTCCTCCGAATATTGACTACTTCTCTAAACTTGAAATTGTAATGGAAAATTTACTCCTTGACTACCATCGGGTTCTAATAATGGGCGATCTCAACACATGCTTGTTGAAACAGGATGCACGGTCTCGTAAATTAAAATCACTTATTGATTCATCCAACTTAAATCTCTTAGATCTAGCACCTACCCACCATTCACACACTAATAACTCACTTCTTGATGTGATCGTAACCTCCGATGTCAATCTCGTTTCTACGTATGGCCAATTTGACGCCCCTGGATTTTCCCACCATGATCTGATTTATGCATCTATCAAAGTTAAAGTCCCTAAACCTAAGCCCGTTATATTAAACCAACGGAATTTTACTCGCATGAATATTGAAGAGTTGAATAAAGACGCTTCTATGGTACACTGGTCATCAGTTGAAGAATTAGACACCATGGATCAGAAACTTGAGTTCTTCATGACGTGCATCTTAAGTTTATTTGACCGTCACGCACCTCTTCATCCAGTGAAACTAAAACGTAAGCCATCCCCGTGGATGAACGATTTAATACGCAAGGCAATGTCTAGGAGGAATCGAGCATTTCGAAAGTACAAGCGTGACAGGTCTGATGAGAACTGGACTGAGTACAAGAAGATGAGAAACAGATGTAACCAACTATGCCGTAACGCCAAGCGTCGATACACAGCTGAACAAATTGAGCTGTCAACTCCTAGTGGTATATGGCAGTTTTTAAGATCGATAGGTATTGGTAAGCCTAAAACTCTTGACTCTAAGATACCGATTGATTTAAATGTACTTAATACTCACTTTACCTCTTGTTGTGCCATTGACCATAACAAAAAACTTGAAACTCTAAATGAGATAAATCGCAGACCTCGCTCAGATCCTGCTCGTGCTTTCGAATTCACATCTGTAAGCCAAGATTATATTAATAAAATTATACAATCCCTCAAATCCAAAGCCATGGGTAGCGACGATATTGGCCGCATTATGATCTTATACATCTTAAATCATATTCTTCCTCCGCTGACTCACATTATAAACTTTTCTTTGTCTACTGGTGATTTTCCAGATGTTTGGCGTAAAGCTCACGTCCTGCCTCTCCCTAAGGTTTCTAATGCTCTTCTCCCTAACCAATTTCGTCCAATTTCTATTCTCCCGTTTCTCTCAAAGATAATAGAATCTGTTGTTTATAAGCAAATGACAGAGTATCTCTGTAATGCAGAACTATTAAACCCGTTTCAGTCAGGTTTCAGAGCCGGCCATAGTACAACGACTGCCTTGCTTAAGGTCACTGAGGACATAAGAGTTAGCATGGAAAATTCCCAGGTCACGATTCTTGTTTTAATCGACTTTAGCAATGCATTTAACGCGGTCGATCATGACCTGCTGTTAGCCACTTTAGACCATCAAAATTTTTCCTCCCTTTCTTTACGTTGGTTCTCCTCTTACTTGAAGGGTCGCCGGCAGGCAATCCGAACTGGTCAGAGTTTTTCTGACTGGCGCGAGTTGGAAGCTGGCGTCCCTCAAGGAGGAATATTGTCGCCGTTGCTATTTTCTCTCTTTATTAATCTGCTTTCATCCTACCTTCATTGCTCATATCACTTCTATGCTGATGATCTCCAGCTGTACCAACACTCTAATATTCAAAATTTAGATGATGCTATTGGCTCTATCAATAATGACCTTGTCCATCTACTAACGTGGTCCAAGCACTTTGGCATTTCAGTCAATCCAGATAAATGCCAAGCTATAATTATTGGCAGTTCAAGAAGGCTGTGCAAGGTTGACTTCGCGAAGCTTACTCCGCTGCTTTACAACAATTCTTTAATCCCTTTTTCCCACACTGTTAAAGATCTTGGCTTGCTTATTGACTCTAAATTGTCTTGGTCACCCCAAATTAATGAAGTATCACGTAAATTCTACGCTACACTCCATTCCGTCATCCGTTTCAAAAACTTCCTTCCCATGTGCACTAAAATATCCCTTGTCAACACCCTCCTCTTGCCAATCATTGACTACGGTGACATCTGTTACCTCGATGTATCTGAAGAGTATCTCAACAAACTTGATCGCTTACTTAACACTTGTATACGTTTTATTTTTGGGCTACGTAAGTACGATCACGTTTCTGAATATCGTTCCAAGTTGAAATGGCTTAAAATCCGGGAAAGAAGGAATGCTAGAATTCTTAGCTTACTTTATTCTATTCTAAATGATCCTAAATCTCCCGTATATTTAAAAAGCCTCTTTAAGTTACAAGAGGATACCCACAATCTCAATCTAAGGTCTACTGACTCTCCACTTCTTGCTATGCCTAAGCACACCACTTCTTTTCGCGACAACTCATTTGGGGTTGCGGCAGTACGTCTTTGGAATCAACTACCACCTAAAATAAGAAAAGTAACTTCTAAAGAGGTGTTTAAAAAGTTAGTTCGGGAGCACTATTATAATAACCCTTCCTAACCTGGTTTAACGATTTGTCACTATTTATTTATTTATTTATTTATTATATGTGTATGATATTTTATGTATTTATTCTTTTTATGTATATAATCACTTTGTTTAATATTTTTATTTTATTTTTTCTTTTACAAATACTACTCATACAAATTTTGATGCACGCCTACATCCCTCTTTCTCAAACTACGAGTGGATGACTGGTAGAAAATGCTTTAGCATTAAGTCCTCCGTTTGTACTGTTTTTTAGTGCAATAAAGAATTATAATAATAAAAAAAGAGTGTGAAGTAAAATATCGGCTACCGGCCGGTATAACTTTGTTTTTGCTTTGTTTAATCTTGTCATCATCTTGAAATTGTAAATTGTCATTTTACCGGACATACCAACAAAATAATACAAACTTTTGATTTTGTTATGTTGACCAGTTAACTCCCCAAGTCCAGCGTGCGTAAAGAAATTTTACCTCAAAAACTCTTACGTATGATTATGTTATCTTTTTATGATTATTAGTGTTCACAAGTTTTATGACTAAGTGGGCGAATTAAGAAAATAAATAAATTTAATATAGTTTTGTAAGCTACAATCACACTTGAAAACTTAATAATACTATAAGGATTAGCAACATAGACCACATGCACAAGGTATGCCAGATAATTCAGATGGCTGAATAGTATTATCGGCCGTTGTGCCTGTCGTTTGGATAACTAAGTAGCGGAACGAAACTAGCGCTGAGCGTCATTGCGCAGAAGTCAAAAATGAGGTATCATAGGGGTCTAGAGGGACGAAGGATGCGCGTGCGGAGCGCCGGTTGGCTGCCGCACTCCGTCCCCCGCCCCCCATACGACGCTCCGCGGGGTCTGACTGTACAGTCGCGTTCTAAGGTGTATTGTTATTGCCATTCATTGTTATTGTTTTTTTGTTAAGTTTGAGTTCGTTTGTTGTTGTTGGTTTTTTATTAGTGTATTTTTAGTAGGTAGTGCCTAGAAGAAATACTGCTTTGAAAAGACAGGCACGAGAAATAGTGTATGACGTGCATTTTTTTGTCAAAAGAGGAACTGATGAATGGATTGATTTTTAAAGCAAGATTTAAATAAAAAGAGGTTAATCTCGAAAAAAAAAAAAAAAAAACAACCCGTTACAAGCTATGCAAAACTTTAACATTAATTGTTTATTAATGTATACGCGCGAGACTTTACCCATGCACAGCTATCCTTCTACATTTCGCTCAGCGCTAAACTTACGTGCCGCTATCTATCATTATTGGTAATAGCAGCGTTTTACCTAAAATAAAACTCATAAATACATTCGTAACTGGAAGATTTCACATAATTCTGCCTGGGCCAATGATCCAATATAACACTGCACATTTCAATGTAAACTAAATATGGCGAGCAACCGCTAGAAACCATAAAAAAATTGATAAAGTACGAAAAACTAGCCAGAAATTGAGAAAACGGAAATGCTGCCTATGCCAATGTAAACCTTCCAGTCGTGGTACTAGATGTATTGTAGATATTGAATTTTTGAATATATGATAATAGTGAAAATATATACTCACCAATAGCTGGTCTCACGATGCAAATCGGAAGACCATCGCTCATTTTCCGCACTAATTCCTCAGATATGGATTTTGTGAAGGTGTAAGAGTTTGGCCAATTTCTAATCAACCTATAACAATTCATAAAATTAGTATAACGCCTCGTGATCTTATTTTATGTAAATAAAATGAAACAATGTTTATTGGTAAGCCTATCATTGAAAACCTAAGTTAGACCGATTTGTCTATTTCAGTTTGAAAACTATCGTGAGTATGACATATGAGTTACGTGCTGACGCTCGCGAAAGCCGCCGTGGCCTGCGTTAGTAACTGGCTCCCAGAAAAAGGACATCGAACATGTCCGAAACCTGGTCGGAGTAATTTCGACTTTTAATTGACGTGAGTTTTAGCCGTTATTTATCTTACAAGATTTGACTATTTACTGTTTTATTATAATATAGTTTCTGACACCTATTTTTGAAAAGAAATGATTTTGAATTCGGGTTCACTCACTCTGTTGTAATGTTAGTCAACCTATCGGCGTCCATAGTCTCGACCATAGATATCATTGTTTCTGGCGGAACGGGCGCGTTGTAAAACTTTTCATCCACTTCGGATCCGATTGTAGCGGTCGTCGCATGACTGTACGCGGTGGACACGTGGACGTACGATCTATATCATAAGAAATGAGGCGTACCGTTTAAAAGTACCGCTACTTAAGTTCACCCTTTATATATAAACGAAAAAAACAAATAAAGTTTATTAATTATGAATAAATGAATAACGCCCAACGGTCACATACATAGATCCTAAACCTTAGCTAGGATTCCCAGTGTCCAGAGAGTCAGGAACTACGAGGACCTACAACACCCAGACATGGAACTAGTGATTCCCCCCTTTTCACACACACACACTGATTCTGTGGTGGTTATGAGCCGATCTGCTCAACCACCGCAAAACAGAGGCTGTCATAAATTAAAAATAAAATGGCATTACAGAAAGTGTTTTACAGTGACTTTAGTAAAATCTACACTTACACTTTGTATGTTACCAGATAATGTTAAGATTTACTAGCTATAAAGTTTACAGTAACATACTTCAGTTTCTTGCATGCTTTTCCCAAGAGCAGTGCTTCTCTGGTTCCTCTCACATTGATCAGTGTGGCCGTTCGGAGAGTTTCATCGAACCTCGTGGTGGCCGCCACGTGGAATATCACGTTCACCTGATCGGTTAATGCATTACACATAATGAGACAAAGCATAGGCTAGGTTTCACACAAGACAACTATTAACGACTAGAAAAGATCTACTTGCCTTTTCAATTAAAGTTCTCCAATCTTCATCCTTAATACCAAGTTTCAATTGAGCCACGTCTCCTTCAATCACTACTATTTTATCTGCGAATTTTGGTTGCTGGTGTCTTAGAGTCTCGAATACAGGATCCGTCAAAGTATCTTCCAATCTCTGCCGTGTATCTTTTCCTTTCTTTGGCCGAAGTAGCATAAATATTTTCGATATCTGACATGACCTGATGTGGAATTCGATGGAATATGCTATTAAATATTTATAACTTAAATAACAAATAAATACAAAATGAAATAAATATGACGGCGGCTACGCCCAGTTATAAACTCTATGCGCAGCGGGCAGTACCGTAATTTACCCTATGGTGGCATTTCAATTTATTACAGTGGCAACATCGGCAACTATCATTGCTCCCCCAACCATCTGGCTATAAAAAGGGGCCGCTCGGTGTACTACGGATCATTCTTGTTCCAGACACGGCGCGGTGCGGACATGCTGAAGGCCTATAGTTATATAGGTTGCAACCTACCTACCCACAACCCGTTTCTGCCGACATCAGAAGTGGGATTGCCCATTTACACATCACTCAAGTAACGCCGAAAATATGGTAACGTGACGGCGGGTGACACGAATATCAAATTTATTTGCAGGGTTAACCCGGACCAGTGAAAAAATAATGATAATATGTTATGGTTGTGGGAAAAAGTAATGATTCATTAGAGAAAAAAAAATGTAGGAATGATGTATTTTGGTTGCTAAAGGGATATCTATCCGGTCTAGCGCTAATTGGTCCATAAAAAATGTAGATTGCTAAAGGGATATCTATCCGGTTTAGCACTAATTGGTCCATAAAAAATTTAGGTTGCTAAAGGGATATCTATCCGGTTTAGCACGAATTGGTCCATTAAAAAATGTAGTAATGATGATTTTTGGTTGCTAAAGGGATCTATCCGGCTAGCACTATTCGGTTCATTATTTATAAATGAAGGGATACTGATGGTCATGAAGGGTTAACCCTGACAATGACTGGCAGGTTAAAATGCTTTTGTCTAATCAAATTGAAACCTGAACTTTTGACTTTGACTCTAAGTTTAACTCAATTTAATTGTCAGGATGAACGAGCAATAACACTGATACTTATGTCCCTCACCAGATACAAAGTGAAGCTAAGCATACGAGGACGTACGCACGTCAGTATGGCCGTGACGGTGGCTACGTCCAGTTATAAACTCTATGCGCAGCGGGCAGTACCGTAATTTACCCTATGGTGGCATTTAAATTTATTACAGTGGCAACATCGGCAACTATCATTGCTCCCCCAACCATCTGGCTATAAAAAGGGGCCGCTCGGTGTACTACGGATCATTCTTGTTCCAGACACGGCGCGGTGCGGACATGCTGAAGGCCTATAGTTATATAGGTTGCAACCTACCTACCCACAACCCGTTTCTGTCGACAAATACTTAAGATAAACGCAAATAACAACACGTTTAATAATAAGAAGAAAATCCAAATGAATCTCCTAGGAGATCTATGTGGTACAAAATAAACTCGTACATACAACTAAATTTCGTTTCCAAAACAAAACATTTCGCTTCCGCGATACAGAATCTACTTAAATTGCTGACTGATTGACTTAAGATTTGTACATGGTTTCATACATAAAACCAAATTTCAAATTAAATTTCCTAAGTCAACCCCAAACTGGCTGGAAGCTGGGGCGGGTCATCTAGTATTATATAAATGTATTGGACGATCGCGAAAGCTGAAAGCAGTGTTCTAATAAGACTTTGTACCTGATAAGTAATGACAAAATCAGATATGTCTTTCTAACAGTTGTTTTCCTGTAGCATGCGTATGCATAGATGAGTATTGTAAAATATAAACGAATATATTACGAGACTCTATATACTGTAATAAATTTAAATGCTACCACAGGGTAAATGGCGGTACTGCCCGCTGCGCATAGAGTTCACAACCGGACATTGCCGCCGTCAAACACATAAAAATATTTAACAAAATATTGTGAAACTCTATACCTTAAGAGTTTCTCGACGAGCTGCTTCCCGAGGAACCCGGAGCCTCCCGTGAGGAACACCACGGCGTTGTTGTAGAACCTCTGCACTTCGGAATCGCCGCGAGCCGTCACCGCGGTTATTGCTCTTACATTTGATAACGCGGCCTCCTCTACAGCCCTTGCTGGGTCCATTTTGCCTGTTTTTGTATAAATTATTATATAACAGAAAGGAAATCGAACTAACGGACCACCCGATTGTAAGCAATTGCCATTGACTAGACCGCATCGTTACTAACGATCAGGTGATAGTAGTCAAACGCAAGCCTATCAAACAATAAAAAAAAATGTTTGGAGTATCAAAAAAAATATCAATAAGGCAAACTGTTTTGTTAAAAAAAATATTACTTACGTCAAGTAGGAGATATCGCAACGACAAAAAAAATTGTAACCACTTAAGTCAGTCGGAACAAATGATAAATACACTAAAGACTGGTTGGTGGTTTCCTTAAGTTTAATTTTAAATTGCTTCATTTATATACCAAATAGTGCATTCATAAAAATTCCTAAGTTGCCAAATTTAAGTAGGGTCTGACCTCAAATGTCTGTAAAGTAAGAATAATTTACCATACATCATTAGATGCAACTTGTGCATCGTATATTTACTATTATTTAATTTTCCTTTATTAGGAATAGTAAATAACAAACATTATGAATAATAATAATAGTAATAATAATAGCACCCAACGGTCACATATTTCTGTGCACAAATACTTGTCCTGCCGCGGGAATTGAACCCACCGCCTCCGGGTTATGAGCTGGCCTGCTCAACCACCACACCATACAGAGGCGGTAAAATAAGAGAATATTTAAAAATATAATTATGGTAAACTTTACAATAATGCAAATGTAAGATTCAGTTTAGAAAAATTAAATGCTAGTCGATGACATGCAAAACACAATTATTCATATTTACTTCATCTATTCAAATAAAAAGAACCTGACTGACTGAGTTATAATATATATCAACAAACAGCCTAAACCACTAGTTCTAGAGACTTGAAATTTGGAGGGTGTGTTTTTTGTAAGATGTAGGTATTTAATGAGAAAGAGTTTTTCGAAATTCCACCCCTAAGAGAGTGAAATGGGTGGTTGAATTATTTATGAAAAAAATCTTCTTAGATCCCCATAGGCCACGTGGGCGAAGCCGCTGGCAGAAGGTAGTATATACATAAGAGAAATAGAATGAGTTGAAAAGAAAAACTTAATTATTGCAAAAACTAAATCATTAAGATATTGTAAAATATTCATAAAAAATACTGTAGTGTTACAAAATATATATATAACAACTGATAAAATTATATAATACTAATGCTTCGTACGAGTATTTAAAAAAAATATCAAACGTTATAAATTTTAACACACACACATTATTTTTGCGTCAGGAGTTAAATTAAGAAAGAGTACAAAGTAGAAAGTAAAGAGTAAAGAGTTATAAAGAAAGATATGTTTTTTTTTTTAATCTAGGCTAACGTATTATTCTACGGCGACTTTAAAATAAAAAAGTAGTTATTGTGATATAACTGTAATAATAGTTAGACATATGATATTGCGGACTTTTTTATAGATATTGATGTCTTCAATAAAATGTATCATCACTTTGCTCTAATGTCAATAATGTCTACAGCGTATGAGATGTAACGATTTTTTACATTTTTTTTACACGTTGGGTTACATTATCGAAGTTTTCAGACGGATTTCTAACTTTTGAAAATATTCTATCGCTTATGTTCATCAAAGATAATGTTGGGTTCTAATGGTGAAAGAATTTTTCAAATCAGTCCAATAGTTTCAGTGCCTATTCAATTCAAACAAACAATCAAATCTTTCCTCATTATCATGTTAGTTATATACCCACATAGTGATATTTTTTGACTTTGTTATGTTGACAATTGAGATCTACGTGAAGCAACTTAAACTTCCATTCACTTGCATCGTATTCACCAGCTTAGGTACTCCCCTTCCCCGAGTCAAGCATGCGTTAAGAAGTTTTACTTCGAAAATCCGCCATTCAAATATTTAATGAACACACCTGGACAGCTTCTTAATCTCTATCAAGCACAGGTCCGATCGTGTATGGAGTACTGCTGCCATCTGTGGGACGAGTCTGCCAAGTACCAGCTTGAGGCTCTGGACTCGATTGAACGGCGTGCCAAAAGGCTCATTGACGATGACACTTTGGTTGGTGAAAGGCTCCAGAGCCTAGCACACCGACGTAAGGTGGCAAGTCTGTCGGTTTTTTACAGATTACACCACGGTCAATGCGCACAAAAATTGCATAATCTCATTCTCCCATCACCATTCCACTACCGGACTACTAGACGCTCGGCTAAGCGCCATCCTTTCGTGGTCGAAATACCACCTATTCGTACCAAACGATTTGATTCCACGTTTTTAATTAGAACGGCTAAGGAATGGAATGCCCTGCCAGCGTCTGTGTTTCCGGCAAAATATGACCCGGGCGTGTTCAAGAGAAGAGTGAATAGGTAATAATATAGTAAAATAATTTACCTGGTGTAGCATGCTACACCTTCGATCACATCGTCATTTCCCATCAGGTGAGAGCGTGGTCAAATGCTAAACAAGTTTGAAGTATTAAAAAAAAATTAAAAAATTAACAAAAATCATTATGGCATACATGCACCTTTCATTGAAAATCATGTGAATTTAAACGACGGAAATGATTAATGAATTTAATTGAACTTTGGCTTAAGCTTGATGATATTGCTAAACTTATTCTAGTGATTGCATTTATGAGTAAATTCTACATTTCACTTAAAATTCAGGAACCTAATTATGGATACGTATTCGTTGGCTTAACTTATTATAAATAATATATTCCGTATTGTTGACACAAGTCTACGTAATCAGCCTATTTGATTGTTATTTCTGCTTTCTGTGCTGCTAGTACCTACATAGTAGTTAAACCGTCGGTCTCGAATAATAATAAAAAAAATAACGTCCAACTATCACATACATATTAATAATAAATTAATGAATAAATATAATATTGTAATTCAGCAGCCGTTAATCCAAGCCGTAACGATAATAACGATAAATAAAGTACCGTGACATCATAAATCTAGTGGGAATCCAAAATCAAAGTCAGAACCAACAATATAATAATTATCAGACGTGAGTTTTTTCGATTAATGATTGGAAGTTCATCCACAGTTATACAATAATCTATCAACGTATGACAAGGCCACGTTTAACTTTGATGTTTCGAGTATCAACTGGACCGAGTATGTCATAATTGAAGGGGTGAGAATAAAAAGGATTTAAATCCTTTTTATTCTCAACCCTTCAATTTGGTAAATGGGTGCTAGAAAATATATCCTCAAAGATGTACTGAAAGATACAGAATATGCACCTAAAAAGCAGCGCTTCTTAAGAGTACTTCACTATATTATGACACCGTTTTATTTATATGGAATATGGAAGTTAATTTGTTGTGTAATTATTAGCAAGTTATTATTTTACAAGCAAATGAAGAATTGAATTGAATTGAAAACTTCTTAAATTAACCTGTTTGCAAAAAATCCTTTAGCTTTGCTTTATAAACACTTAAGGACTTCGATATATCTATAGTCAATTTGACAACGCTGTAAGCACTGATTATACTCAGTCTTTTGCGTTGTCTGCGATAGCATATCTATACATATAAAATTCAGTCATGACTGACTGACTGACTTACATATCAACGAACAGCCTAAACCGCTGGTCCTAGAGACTTGAAATTTGGAAGGTGTGTTTTTTATAAAGTGTAGATATCCACTAAGGTTTTTTTTTAAATTCCGTCCCTAAGCGGGTGAAATGGGGGGTAGAGTTATCTAAAAAAAACCTTCGTTTCCTGTAGGCCACACGGGTGAAGCCGCGGGCGGAAGCTAGTAGAATATAATATTAATTACATAACTTGAGAAATTATCAAATACTTGGCACTGGCTAAATACACAAAAGTGTGGAGCCAAAATAAAAACAAAAAAAGTGTAGGTAAGTGAAATAGGTGAGTCGAGTTTTGGCGGGAATGCGAAAATTGCGACACCGCATTGTATTATTTTCCAAAACTTGTGTTATTTTCAGTGTTATAAAATTGGTGGCATTCTACTCGTTAAGTGCTGGATTACAGGCGTTAGTGTGGGAAAATGGTATAATGATGGTGAAACGTTTCATTTCGTGTTGTTTCCAAAACTCCATAGAAGCTTCTGGTAAAGTTGCCACCGCTTTACTAGGAGTATTCAAAATTCAAATTCAGAAATTGATCAATAAAATATATCTTTTTCGCTTTCCCGCCAAAACTATGTCAAAGATTATATGGCTGCGTGATTGCGCGTGCCATTATTGCCACGAATAGATTTTATTTTAAATCCGTTGTTATTAGGTCTTAAACCCGCGTAATTAATTAATTCGCTGCCCATGGTCATTGTTACAAGTAATTGTTACTTCACAATTCAAAATAGTCTACTTAATTTATTTCATAACTTATTGATTACCTTATAGATAGTGTAGGGTACCTCTGTTAAATAAACCTTGTTACAAAAAATTCAGAATAAATTGATGAAGAGAATATTTAATGATAATTTCCTTACGCCAACGACAAAATATACACAAAAAGAAATTAAAATTTTGAACGTTTTGCCAAATATTATTTATGGCAAATGCATTTTAATTTGATTTTTATTTACCAAGGATATTCATTATGTGTCGCAGTAAGTGGCTCCAGGATTCTTTATAAAACGATGACGTCCGCATTGCCTACGTCAAAATTGTCATAAAGGTCATCTTCGCTACTTAAGCAACAATACTCCATTAATACAGCACGCTCTATTAATACAGTAGAACTATTTTATTTATTGTATTTTATTTTACAATTTTTGGAAAACAACTAGGTAACAATACAAGAAAATAAAACAATTACACCTGTTCATAAAAAAGGTCCAAAGCGGGATATATCAAACTATAGGCCAATTTCTAAGTTTTTTGTGCTGGCCAAGGTCTTCGAGAAAGTGGTCCATAACCAATTATGCGCTGCTCTTAAACACTATTTCTCGCCAAAACAGCATGGATTCTTAAAAGGAAGATCCACAACTGCTAACCTGGTTTCATTCACTGATGCGGTGACTTCTGGCATTGAGGGTGGGGGGCAGGTTGACGTAGTCTACACGTACTATAGTAAAGCATTTGATCGCATTGATCATATGATTCTTCTAGCGAACCTATACGCGGCTGGTATAAGGGGTGATTTACTCAGGTGGTTCACTTCCTATGTCAAAGATCGCTGAAAAACTGTGGTCTTAAATGGATTCTCGTCAGCTTCGTCACCCATCCCATCTGGCGCACTCCAGGGATCTATACTTGGTCCTTTGCTGTTCGTCATCTTTGTTAATGACATTAGTCAGTGTTTCAATCATTCTGACTTCTTGTTATTTGCGGACGACATGAAAATCTACAAAGTTATTGTAGTATATGTCACTGTCAATGTGACATATTGGAATTGGCATGGGGACCCGCCCTCGTCACTTGGCCTGTGCATAAAAAGAAATATAGTTATAATTTTCTGCATTAAATTATCTTTTATTTATAATATAAATATCACAATACTACATGGCGCAGTCGAAGCAGTGAAATTAATATATCATCGCGTGTCGATTACTCCTAGAACTGGGAAGTAAAAGGTTATGATCACGCCACCGAGCGCCCCCGCCGCCGTGTCATCAGCTAAGGAAGAAACTAGCACCATGGGGGGTGTGGAATACCGAATTCCTTAAGTTGGATACTGCAGTGGATTTATTACCAAATTGGGAAAAATTCAAGCAACAATTTCAAATATTTCTGACAGCGGCTGGATTGGAAAGAGTTTCAGAAAATCGTAAGGCGGCCATTTTTCTGAACAGCGTGGGCAACGAAGCGCAGGAACTATATTTTAATGTGCTAAAGCGTGATGATATTGCAAAATATGAGCAGATAATAATACTTTTCGACGAATATTTCGCTCCCAAACAGAATGAGGTCATAAATGCATATAATTTCAATCATAGGAAACAAGAAGATGGCGAAAGTTTCGACACGTTTTACACGGAAATCAGACGATTAGTAAAAAATTGCAATTACAAAGAACAAGAAGAAAGGATGCTGAGAGACCGAATTGTCTTTGGAGTTGAAAGCCACACACTTCAGCGGAAGCTTTTAGAAGTTGCAGATCTGACATTGCAGAAAGCCGTCGACATTTGCAGGGCAACATAATTGTCTAGAGACCAATGCAAAGTAATGCAGCAACAGCCAATGATGGTTGAAGTAGTTCAAAGTGTTCCAGCATCAAATAATAAAGCTAAGTATAACAATGCAGAATACAATTGTAAAAAATGTGGTACTAGGCATTCAGCTAGAAATTGTCCAGCTTTTGGCAAAATTTGCTTCAATTGTCAAAAGCCAAATCATTTCAAACAAGGTTGTAAATTGATACAGGAAATCAAAGCAGGAAATCCAGATGATCATGTTAATCATGTTCATGATTTGTGACTAGTAAAATTATGTCATAGCATTGGAGAAATTAATAAAAACAATGAGTGGATCTTACCATTAAGAGTAGAAAACAAAAAAGTTCATTTTAAATGTGATACCGGTGCTCAAGTAAATGTCATGTCGATTAATGATTTTTAAAAAATTGTCGATGATGATACGCCTAAGTGGTCTGAGACAAATGTAATTTTGGAAGCATTTGGAGGAACACAAATTTTACCACTTGGAAAGATATCTCTGAAATTAATAATAGATGATATAGTACATGACACAGAATTTATTGTAATAAAAAATAATGTAAGGCCTATTTTGGGGCTGAGCTCATTAGGAAGTTTAGGAATATTAAAAAATGTCAATAGCATACTAAGTAAAGATGCAGTTATTAATAAAAACTGTGAACTTTTTCAGGGTTTAGGGCAGTTTGAGGAACCCCTGGAACTCCGCATCCGCCCTGGAGTGGAGTCAGTAGTGAAACCTCCTCGACGAATACCTCATGCAATAAGATCTCGTTTGGAAGACAAACTGAGGGCCCTGGAGAATCACCAAATTATTGAGAAGGTAGCTCATCCTAAAAGTTTTGTGAGTAATTTGGTAATAGTTGAAAAGAAAGATCGTTCATTACGCATCTGTTTAGATCCTAAGGATCTTAATAAAGCACTTATAAAAGATCATCATTTGATACCTACTTATGAAGAAATGGTGTGTAAATTAGCAAACCAGTCTGTATTCTCAGTTTTAGATTTATCAGAGGGATTTTATAATATAAAGTTAACAGAAGCCTCTTCAGACTTATGCACCGTTAGTACACCCTTTGGAAGTTATAAGTTCTTAAGATTGCCTTTTGGAATATCAGTTGCTCCAGAAATATTTCAAAGATACAGTGAAAATACGTTTGGAGATATTCCAGGAGTTATTATTTACTGCGATGATTTATTGATATCTGCATCATCAGATGAAGAACATGATGCTATTCTGAGTAAGGTCTTTGAACGGGCCAGACGTTGTAACATTAAATTTAATAAAAGTAAATTTCAATATAAGCTAAAAGAAGTTAGATATTTTGGTCATATATTTTCCAAGGAGGGTATTAAAGTAGATCCAGACAGGGTAAATTCAATTATTAATATGAAAAGTCCAACAAATAAAAATGAGCTACAGGTTTTCTTAGGTATGGTTAACTACTTGCGCAAGTTTGTCCCCAATCTAGCAAATATTATGTCACCCCTAAGAGAATTGTTAAAAAAGGATGTTGGTTGGTTGTGGACGGACATTCATGAAAATACTTTTGCAAATATTAAAAATTTTATTACCAAGGCACCGGTTCTACAAAATTTTGATAGTACTTTACCAGTAGTCATACAGTGTGATGCTTCAAAAGATGGCCTTGGTGGTTGCTTACTTCAAAATGGTAAGCCAGTCAGCTTTATTTCTAGAAGCCTAACACCAGCTGAACAAAGATTTTCGCAAATAGAAAAGGAACTTCTTAGTGTAGTATGGTCAACAAAGAAATTTCATTATTTTATATATGGCGTAAAATGTACAGTATTAAATGACCACAAACCATTGGAAACATTGCTAAAAAAAAGTATTCATGAAATTCCGTCACCAAGGCTACAAAGATAAAAATTAAAATTATTAAAATATGACCTTGAATATAAATATTTAAAGGGAAAATTCATGTTTATCTCAGATCTGCTCTCAAGATCATATTTACCATGTTCAGAGATTGATGAGTCATACATGTACGAGGTAATTCATTGTGTTGGATTATCACAGAACTTAGAGTGTTCAGAAGAACAAAAAATACAACTAATCTCTGAAACTAGTAAGGATGATGAGCTATTAAAATTGATAGAGTACACTCAACAAGGTTGGCCAGAAAATGTTAAAACCGTACCTATTTCATTATGTTACTACTACAAATTTAGAACAGATATTACTGTTGATGGAGGATTAGTATTCTTAAACCATAGAATAATAATACCTAAAACTCTTAGACTAATGTACATGAATAAATTACATGAAGGCCATTTAGGTATGACCAAAATGAAGCAGGTGGCAAGAGAACTGTATTACTGGCCAAAGATGGATTGTCATCTTGAGAATTATGTAAGAAAATGTTACATATGTCAAACATACCAGAATAATAATGTAAAAGAACCTTTATTACCTCATCATGTACCAGATCTGCCCTTTTCAAAATTAGGTATTGATATATTAGAATTTAGGAAAAAGAGCTATCTTGTAATTTATGACTATTATTCAAAATGGTTAGACATTAAACTGATACTCAACAAAACTGCTAATAGTACAATTAATGCTCTACTTGATATTTTTTGTAACTTTGGTGTACCATCGGAAATAGTATCCGATCATGTTCCTTTTGATTCAAAGGAATGTAAAAGTTTTGCTTCTGAGTGGGGTTTTAAATTCACATATTCTAGCCCTAAATATCCACAATCAAATGGAATGGCAGAGCGTGCCGTACAGACAGCAAAAAAATTGTTGTATAAATGCTTTGATGATAATGTGGATTAAAGAACAGCCTTATTAAAATATAGAAGTACACCTGTCTCTGGCACAAAATATTCCCCTGCACAGTTGCTAATGAATAGAAATTTAAAAACTAAGTTACCTGTACCTTATCAATATTTACAACCTAGACTGAATGAAAATGTAAAGACTGTTATGCATAAAACCTTAGATAGAAATATTAAGAACTATAATGTAAAAACTAGAAATAAGTCAGAGTTTGCAGTAGGACAAAAAGTTTGGTTTAAAAAAGTAGTTGATGGCAGGAGATGGTTACCAGGTACAGTAATAAAGAAAAATGGTTTAAGATCATATGATGTAGCAGATAGGGATGGTATAGTTTACTGCAGAACTTCATATCATATCCGAGCATAATTTGGTGGTTCTCTTGGTAAGAGTCGAGTGGTGTGGAGTTTCATGGTTTCCTTACAATTAAATTAACTAATTAAACTAAGGATTGCATAATGTATAACTAGATATAGTATATTGGTAAGTATTTTATTGTAAGTATACATTTTAAGAGGTTCTTTTTTGTTTTGCTTTTGAAACGGTGAATAGTATACTGTTAGATTAAAATAATTGTTAGATAGTAACCAAGGAAATAAAACTAATGTAATAATAATAGGTAATATATTTTTTGTTAATATTAGGTCTTTACCTATGAAATTGCCGTTTTGTTTGAAAAAAGTTAAAGTATTTTATTTTTCAAACTTATTTATTTCTTTTATTCATAGTAACCACCCCTGCAATCAATGCATCTTTGCCAACGCTGTGGCAGTTTATGGATGCCCTTCTTGAAAAAATCAGCAGGACGGGAGACAACAAACTCTTCAAAGGCGTTTTGTACTGCCTCTCGGGAATTGAATTTTTTTCCCGCTAAAAAGTTGTCCAAATTTTGGAAAAAGTAATAGTCGGTAGGCGCAAGATCTGGTGAGTATGGCGGATGAGGGAGAGCTTCCAAACCCAACTCATGCAGCTTAGAGACGGTCTGTTGTGCAGTATGGGGTCGCGCGTTGTCGTGAAGTAGCAGTGGAGACGACCGATTAACCAAAGCTGGTTGCAGACGTGCGAGTTTCGCCATCATTGTGGTCAGTTCTTCAATATACACATCTGCAGTAATGCTCTCGCTGTTTTGTAAAAAGCTATGATGAATCACACCAGCACTAGACCACCAAACTGTGACCATCACCTTTCTAGGGGTCATTTTTCGTTTTGCACATTGCTTTGGTACCGAACCAGGATCTAACCAACTTGCTGAGCGCTTTCGATTGTCAAAAAGAATCCATTTTTCGTCGCACGTAACAATTCGGTTCAAAATTCCTTCATTTCTGTGCCTGTTAAGCAGCGCAAGGCAAGTCTCGACGCGTACGTTGCGCTGGCGATCGTTAAGTTCGTGGGGCACCCATCTATCAAGCTTTTTTATCTTGCCAATCTGTCGCAAATGGACCAATATTGTTTTGATGCTAACATCAAAAGCTGCTGCCAGCTCAGCTGTAGATTGAGATTCATCAGCTTCCATAATCGCCTTTAATTCATCATTGTTGACCAAAGTTTCCGGACGACCACGAGGTTCATTTTTCAAGTCAAAATTCCCAGAACGGAACCGAGCAAACCAATAACGGGTTGTACGTTCGTTTGTACAGTTCTCTCCGTAAACGTCGTTGATGTTACGTGTCGTTTGTGCCACGTTGGTGCCACGACGGAACTCATATTCCATAATTACACGAAATTTCAAAGTATCCATTATGAGGAAAAATGTTGAAATGTAATGAAAATACAACGCTAATCAATAAACAAAAGACTTATATTGTAAATAGAATGTCATATTTTTAAAACAAAATTAATTTGAATTTAGAATTCATAGCCAATCAAAACTTTTTTTTTGTTTGAAAAAGTCTGTACTGCAATACGGCAATTTCATAGGTAAAGACCTATTATATAAAAGGGGAAGATGTAGTATATGTCACTGTCAATGTGACATATTGGAATTGGCATGGGGACCCGCCCTCGTCACTTGGCCTGTGCATAAAAAGAAATATAGTTATAATTTTCTGCATTAAATTATCTTTTATTTATAATATAAATATCACAATACTACAGTTATTAGAAGTGAGCAGGATGTTGAACTGTTAATTGATTGATCTAAATAATCTTTACAACTACTGCATAAGGAATAAACTTGACCTTAAAATATCTAAATGATGTTGTATCACCTTCAGTAGATCTACTAATACCTTAAAATATGATTATAGTATCAATAAACAGTCCCTCGTGAGAACTGATTCTATTATTGACCTTGGTGTGACTCTCGACTCTAAGCTGCTGTTCGACAAGCACATTGAAAGCATTACAAGCCATGAAAACTTTAGGCTTTGTCTTGCGGGTAACCAAAGACTTTAAGACCGTTAAAACCCTTAAGATCCTATACTGCTCCCTGGTTCGTAGTCAGCTTGAATATGCCTCCCAGGTTTGGAATCCCAGGTACGATAAATACATAACTCTGCTTGAAAAGCCTCAAAAAAGGTACCTGCGCTTCATCAATTTTAAGGCTAACATTTCTAATCGTAATTTTGACTATGAAAAAGGTTGTAAGCATTACCACCTGCTACCTCTCCAAAAAAGAAGGAAGGTTGCTGACCTCTCCTTCCTGCACAATATAATGTCGAGTAGGATCGACTGTTTTTCTCTACTGGCCGGGATCAAACTTGTAGCGCCGTGTTTCTCATCTCGCACCAGCCACCTCCGACTATGTATCCCTCGCTGCCGTGCAAATTATCGTAGAAATTCTTTCTTTCCGCATACGTTTAAAAGCTTTCACTACACATTCTCTGAGCTGGTAGACTTATTTACGACGAGGCAAAATATTTTCATAAACTTAATTTTCAGTAAATTCTTTGACCAGACTTATTCTGTTACAACATAAGAAAAAACCGATATAATTTACTGATGATCATAATAATCATAATAATATAATCTTAACTAATCAATAACTTAAGACTTGCGTTTAAAATATTACTCTTACCTTATATTTATATGGCTTTGATGATAATAGTTTTCCTAACAATATGTTGAGCTAAGTACCTACGTTTTTATTGTAATCACCTACTTATTAGTTCTACGAGTGATAACCTATATTTGGCTTTGGAGTATTTATTATCCTATTTTCATATTATTTTGTAAGAAAGCTGTTGGTTGTCCAAATAAAATAAAAAATAGTGAAATAAGTCAGAAACGACGGGTACCTACTCCACGCCCTTAACGGATCTAGCTCAATTTTTCCTGTAACCCTGTATATACATACTCAATAAGATAAAATATGCAAAAAATACATTGCCTAACAGCTGCTTTAGCTATTGTTGTTGCCTATGTAACGCTGTCGGAAGCTCTGAACAGCTCGATGGCTCAAACCATAACGTTCTTTTAAATTTTATATGAATAGGCCTATTCAGTTTATCTATACTTACCTTTATAGCGTCACCATACAGTAGGACAGGCGCTTAATGCGCCCAACTGTCAAAAGTGGGAGGCAACTAGATGAGCTAGTTGGGTGCGAGCCTCAGCTTGGGATAAGAGGATCGAAAAGACTGCGTCCACTGGAAGAGTAGACTCTATGGAAAGTCACGACAGTTCTATCTAACCTACGAGGGGTATCTTGACTTCTCCTGCGGGGTCGGAGTCTGATTGTGTTACGCTGGTATAAGTATCGGCACAAAACTCTAGCGCTGCGCGTCATTGCGCAGAAGTCAAAAATTAGGTATCACAGGGGGCTAGAGGGACGAAAGGAACGCGTACGCTGCAAGACTGGCAGCCGGTTGGCTGCTAGTCGTACTCTGTCCTCCACCCCATACTATGCTCCGCGGGCTTCTGACTGTACACTCGCGTTCTAAGGTGTATTTTATTGCCATTCATTGTTATTGTTTTTTGTTAAGTTTAAGTTCGTTTGATATTGTTGGTTTTTTCATTAGTCTATTTTTAGTAGATAGTGAATATGCCTAGAAGAAATACTGCTTTGAAAAGACAGGCACGAAAAATGGTGTATGGCATGCATTGTTTTGTTAAAAGAGGACCAATGAATTGATTGATCCTTTAAAGCAAGATTTAAATTAAAATAGGTTAATCTTGTATAGTAAAACAACCTGTTAAAATCTATGCAAAACTTTAAGTTAAAGTTTTGCATAGATTTTATTAATGTTTGCGCGCGCGACAGTACCCATGTGCAGCTATCCTTTCCACATTTCGCTCAGTGCAAAAACTTTCGTGCCGCTACCTATATCCAATACTGGTTTGTAAATTAGCACCTTATTTGTATAGGACAGTTTATTACGCTTGCAGAGGAGAGAGTGGAGGCAGCCTAAGACGAAGTAAGATATTTTATATTTAAAAATAAAGAAATATTTTCCTTAGCAAAATTTGATGCAATATTGCAAAATTTAAAGCACTTCTGGTTTGGTTAGGTCCATCCTGTATATAAAGTAATACAATAAATTAACTTTTGTAGTATATAAAGAAGTATACATTCTTTAGTATTGAAACGTTTATTATCTAACTGTAAGTTCAGTGGATTGTTATTAATGATTTGTTTTGCCTGTTATTGTAATACTTTGAAGTAGGTAAATGAAATTTCTCAAAATATTTTTAAATTTTGACGCTTGCATTTTAAAAGTACTATCAATGTCATGTAAATCTTTAATGTCAAATTTACTCCATTGTGGATCATCATCATCAACAGCAAAAGACGTCATCCATTTTTTTTTAAATGAGTGCGCTTTATATCACACAACTGAAGTAAAACTTCTTTAGCTCCATCTATCGCCCGGCATAACTTTGTTTTTGCGTTATTTAGTGCTAATGTCGCCATCTTGACAATTTCCAATTGTCATTTTGCCGGACATAACAACATATTAATACAAATTTTAAGTAATTTTTAACTTTGTAACGTTGACAATAGAGATCTACGTGAACCAGTACAACCCACCTCTCTCTTTTTCCCCTATAATATACGAAAAGTTACTCTCTCTCTTTCTACCTTCACTATCTTATATCTCCCTCTCAACTTCCGTTTGCCTCGTCACGCATTCACCAGCTTACTCCCCGAGTCAAGCGTGCGTAAAGAAGTATTACTTCAAAAATATTCCGTTTTATAGCATTCGTATAATATAGATTGTGGAGACAATGTTGTAACGCCCCCCTAAAAAGGCCCCTTACCGTGTACTGGCCTAAGCGACCTAAGCTATTTGATCTAAAAATATAATAAAGTATATTATGGTATATTAACGTTAGAGGTGTTGTAGATGGTTTGATGTAAATATGGCCAAGTGATATGTGATCGTCTAATAATGTGGTAGGACCGTACGTTGTGAATTTGTAGTAACCCTAGTTCTTTAAAGGTAGTGAGACAATTCCTAAGGCGACCTAGCTAACCAATCTAGTGTTTATCCGTTTATTTATTATTTATTACTTTAGGATTAGTTATTAGGATTTGTATCGATACCTAATAATTGACCGTTATTATTAAATTATATTTTCGTAAATATGTAAGTATATTAAGAATATAGGTATCTATTTATTTATCTAGTATACAAGTATTATAGTATTGCTATAAATAGTAAGTAGGTATTTAAGTATTATATAATTGTAACTGTAAGCGACTCCCCATAGATACTAAATAGTGACATAACGATAATAGAACTTGAGTAGGAACCAACGTATTGTTTTCGTAAGTGATTTGAGTTATATATGAGACCTAAGTTATTTCTTATAACATTCATCTCATGCTTTCTGAGTTTACATTAATTATAGTTGGGTTGCACTTATCAGCAAAACTACAGCATGTCATTTTCTGCTATAATTCTGTTCTAGGAGCTCCTCCCCGCCCCAAGAATGTGAGATTCGTCACCTGACTGGATACTCCCCACTGATAAGTGCTTTAAAACTGCAGATGGCAGTGCACTATAGTAAGAAAGAGGACATATTCTTTTATCAAAACAAATTTCTTTGTGGGACTCTTAGGTAATTACTGAATTCGTTACCAGAGAGGCCCTAATCCCCCCTCCCCATCCTACCTATTCCTATCACGATACCTACGCCTAGACGCGACAGACATAACCTTTATATCAGAATTAGACATGGAATAATTACCCATTGGTGTTTATTCAAGTTAATAATATTTATGGTTTATACATTAAAACGATTTGAGTTTATGATTAGATTATTTGAGTATAGATTTTATATAGGTAATCAAGCCATACCTAGCTAGATTACAAGATTTTTAGGACATTTATTTATATCCTTATGAAATATCATGACATCACCAGCCATTACTTACTTTTATATAGGTAATCAAGCCATACCCAGCTAGATTACAAAATTATCAGGATATTTACTTATATCCATATGATAATTCATGACATAACCAGTCATTTATTAGATGTATGTTGAATTTAAAACAATCTTTAATTAGATTGATTTGGTCAGGTTTAACCAAGTTCCAACCTTCAGATTTGATAACACAGATACAAACCCATCTGATTAATAATAATTATTTGTTACCAGAATTATAATAATAATAAGCTATGTATGTATGCATAAATAATTACTCTGAGTAAGCATGACATTTCATAAAGATTATGATTTAATTTGATATTATTTGTTTTGAATAGTATTCATTCAGATATTATTTGTTACAACATTACATCATTTTACTGGAAATTATTTATTGTAATTACGCTTTCACTATGTAAATTACTTGGATCATTTGGAATGTTTATATTTTAGTATTTTATTTATAATGATTTACCGTGGCGTGTACCTCGACTTACCGATGACTGACCCCAATTGTATTATCACAAAACACCAATTTCACTTACTAACACCACTCTTAAGAAACGAGAGAGGACATCTAGCTCACTAATGCACCTAAACAGTTAATAACTCGAGTTAATAACCAAATCAGAAAATTGTTGAAATTATGCAAATTAACCCGCGCTCCGAGTACTTAACCTAAAAATATGCTCCGATCCGATCTACTCCTACGACGAACGCACAATCACCCGTTTTATCCGCAAGAAATCACAAATTTCACAAGTTAATAACTAAATATTCGTAATTACGAAGATTATGCGAATAACTCGATGCACCGAGTACAAGCAACCGTAAAAATCCTCTTTGTTTTTTTTTCAACGCGACCTACTCTCCTGACCCCCGCCATGGCTTCCCGCTAACTATCCAAATTCCTTTCCAACTAATCTCATCATCTCCTTCTAACGTGTACAATTCTGGCTCTTCTCTTCTCACTCTCACGCTCCACCCGACATTTCGCGGCTTTATTGCTATCACCGGTGTTTCGTGCACTTCTAGCCGATACATTTTTGTCACAGATTATATTATTTTGCAGACGGATGGGAAGTTATTGCGACAAAGGTCTAATTCACATTCCGCGACGTACATTTCTTTAAGTATTTGGCAGTTTTAAGTACTTTTCTTTATTACGATGTAGTTTTATTAATGGTTTCGCTATTTTTCGTTTTCGTAGCAATTTCCGTTTCAAGACATAGATACTTTAATGCTTTGGTAATATTATGTGAATGGAACTTATTTATTATGTTTTGTTTATTGTTCATTTAATTACTTAAATGCATTAATCAACTGTTTGAATGGAATTAGTGTTAAACTAATCTAATTTATTTTGATACATTTCTTATTGATTTAATTATTCTAGTATTTGTAGATGTCCATAAATCTGAGTGAATTGTTTCTGCATATATTTCATATATAGTTTTCTAGCGTCCTGTGACCTTGAGCTTATCGTGGAATCATTTTACTTGATTTCGTTAGTATATTTATTCAATATTTAATCTTTACTATATTTGTGACGTTACGGGACTTCTGTTACGTTACAATGTAACACGACAGAAATTATACGCGACGAACGCATCGCTGACCTTTTTAGTCACCTTTCCACCAGTACCGCGTCATGTTTAGGTTACTCAATAGTTTAACCGATTATGTATACCGCCTCAAAATATATATGTATTTGTTTCCGTGAGCCGTAGTTAGTAGCCTTGGGGCTCGATGGATAGGAACACGCTTGACAATGGAGCTAAGAACGCGTTAATCCACAGTGGTGGATTAACGCGTTCTTCACCTCTGACCAGTGGTGGTCGTTTAATGGTTCGGTTTGGAATTCAGAAATCTAGGCACATTTGCAATGAACTTTGATCTGGGTACAGTGCAGATCACTTTTTACGAGATGAGTTCACATAACGTGGCGAGAAGCAATAGGCTATTTGACTACTATATTTTTATTACATACATAAATAATATACCTCAAAAAATAGATAACTGTGAAAACAAAACTTGAATATCTCAAAAAATGACTAAGTTACAGGCATTTTAAAATACAGAAATAGAAAGAGACAACTCAAACACGCAGTGACGTCAGTTACCGGTCCTCGCAGTAAGTCATTACTAAGCTGTGATAGCTCTACATACAATCTTTTTGGCATGTGACGTCACAAGCCATACCTTCATAGTAGCTGTAAGGAAGCTCCACACGATCTCTGTTTTGCGAGAAAGGGACAGGAGATGAAAATTTAAAAGCGTATTACTCCGTGATTAATTTACCGATTTTACTTATTTTTACATTGAATACATTAATTTTTAACCTACTTTATGAAAATAATATTTACTTGTTCATTTTTAATAGTAGTCAAATAGCCTATTCCACGATGATCTGCGACCTTCGACGGCTACAGAAGATCTACCAACGCAACTACAACGTTTTGTCTAAAGCATAGTACTATACATTGAAGAATACAGTCAACTTAAAACAAAAAAAGCAACCAAAATCGACCTATATTATCCCTGCGCTATGTAGCCACTCTGATAACGCGATTAGCCCAAGATAACAGTTTGGCAAGACGTCAAGCTTATATCAGCATTCGCCAACAGCCGTTGACTTATAGGGAGCCAGAGACACCTGAGGCCAGCGTTGTCGAGGTATACGCTGGACATGCAAGTACTTTCACTTGAGATTGGTCTCATCGTCCGAGGAACATAGCGGAGGTGCGTGCAGATCGTAGACTTGAAGGGATCGCTCAGTCTCGCTATACCATTGCTGGAGTGACTGGTTTTAGCGGAATAGAAGCTGCACATCGATAAAACATGTGAGGAACTTCTCTCCCTGAAGTTCCTGATACAATTTGTGAAGAATGCCATCATCGTAATTGTGTTCAGTGATCAGTGAATTAAAAAATGTTTGTTGGATTTTTTGTCAAAGTGCGTGTTTAATTTTTATAATAGTATAATCATAAATTATACTCAATAATCATAAATTTATGATTATTGAGAACTTCAGGGAGAAAAGTCCCTCGCATGTTTTATCGATGTGCAGCTTCTATCTACCATAGTAGATCTTACTTATTAGTTATCTTAGTTATTTAGTATTGAAATTTTGTTTTAAGAACTTTTATCTTATTTATTAGTTATCTTAGTTATTTAGTATTGTCATTTTGTTTTAAGAACTATTGAAACCCGGCCCATTAGATATGCAGTATCGTTATTGTTGAAAGGCGCAGTCCCAGTTCCTGTAGTGACAATATCTGATTTGAGAGAAAGGCCCGTACATTGTGACACTAATGCCATCTGCATTAAAGTTTGACAGCTCCTAAGAGTATGTACGTTATACAGGGATAAATGCGAACTTAGTAGTTGTCAAACCTTAGTACAGACGGGCATAAGCTATAAGATTTTGATTACCGATTGTTCCTGATTGAACGCTTGTACGAGTACGTAGCTTCAAGCAGTGTCTGATTAAGGTGAAGCTAACTTAGCTAGGTTCAATGCAAAGAAAACTCAGGCGTGTTTCTTAGCTGCTAAAAAGTATTTACTGCATTTGTCTTTATCATTGGTATTTGGTGTATATGAAAATGTAGCTAGTTGTTTTACGTCATATCTAAATTTCGGACTCTACATTGAATAAACTTTTAGGAAACTTATTGTTTTGTCCAAAGTCAGGAAATAATTCTCACGAGGACAGCTTCTATGTTTGGGTCTGGATTTAGTTGAATAGTATGCGAGTAACACGCTTGCCTAGAAGATACCTTGTTCACTCTCGATTTGAAGACTCCAAGGTAATGGAAAGGACTCCAAAAGTAGTTTTGATTTTTTTTTTTTATAACGGACAAGCGGTAAAGCGTTCCGCTCTTTGGCTGTTTGCATGATAAATGATAAACATCTACAAACCAATGAAATTACAAGTACCCAATGAAACTAAGCTAAAAGCAAAATAAGCTATAAGATGTACAAAATAAAATCAAAATCAAATCGCGAACTGAAAGCTATCCATCTTATTATGAGTAGAAGAGGTCGGTACGTGAGCGTGCGATTACATAATTAACCTTGAAAAATACGAAAATTTCAGTTTTTAGGGGCTTTTTTTGAACGAGCTATTAAAGCTATATAAAGCTGTTGGTCTCTAACGACCTTTACAGCATCACCAGGCGGGAGGGCAACACCGGGCGGGAGGGCCACCGGGTGGGATGGTCACCGGGCGGGAGGGGAGTTTTTAGGGCTTGCATTTTTCACTATCTTTTTTATTTATTTTTTTTTATTTTTATTTTCTTCGGAAAACTAACAGCTAAATATAATACAATATATATACACGTAATATACTTAAAGCTAATTAAAAGTTTTCACAACTAGGTAACTAAATTCATGATGAACCAAAAGCATATAAAAAAAAGAACTACCAAAATCATATTAAAAAAAACTATACATTTTTAAACAAGGCTGTTTCAGGAGTTAAAAAAACTATTATTTATGCATCGCTTCAGCTTGGACGCGGACATATTAAACAAATCTAAATCTAGATCTTTCGCCATTGTATTATAACACCTGCATGCTCTAATTAAATGTTCTATATGCATATATCATTTATTCTTACCATACGCTTGGATTCTACGTTCATAGTTAGTATACCTATTTTCTCTCTTCTTGAAAATTCCTTAGAGGTAGTTTAAACCAATAAGATTATTATTTAATTCAACTCTCAGACGTGACTCAGGGGACTCTTCGTCGGCTTACACAGCCTTACAAGTCTGGTGGGTGGCCTTGGTGAGCAGGGTCAGCCAACCATAGCCGCAAAAAGGCCTAAAAGGGCCTGCCGCCGGGGATTGTTTGGAGTTGTCTGACTGCTAATGTGCTTCCTTCTCGCACCGGCACGGTTGAAGACTGCTCAAGGGGGGTTTTTAGTGAGTTCGAGTCCTCCAAACACCATGCCGCCACCCCTGTGGTGGCAGGGAAGAGCGAGGGCAATTTTCCCCCCAACAAAAAAAGGCGTGACTTTGCGGAAGTTTATCAGTTCAGTTCCGTGTATTTCTATGTGTAATACTTACCAGCCAAATATAAGTGATTGTTTACTGTTTTGAGTCGACTTACACTAGATATTTATGTATCACTTTATATAAATGAGTAAAAATCAATGAAATAACAAATGTAGAGCCGTCAAAATGGATCCAAGGGCAAGGGCTGTAGAGGAGGCCGCGTTATCAAATGTAAGAGTAATAACCGCGGCGACGGCTCGCGGCGATTCCGAAGTGCAGAGGTTCTACAACAACGCCGTGGTGTTCCTCACGGGAGGCTCCGGGTTCCTCGGGAAGCAGCTCATCGAGAAACTCTTAAGGTATAGAGACCTTAATATTTTTATGTGTTCATATACGCATAATGGTCAATACAAATAACATGAAAATCTTTGATACTTTTTTTTACCGTAACTCTACAAATTTACTATTGTTGTATCTATTTTCGAAAATCACTACATTTATATCAGTATACTATTAGAATTTACCGTGGTTTTATTATCATCAGTATATTACGAAACGAGCTTCTGCCCGCAGCTTCGCCCGCGGCATGGCCTATGGGAAAATAATTCAACCACCCATTTTACCCTCTCAAGGGTGGAGTTTCGAAAAATCCTTTCTTAGCGCATGCCTACGTCATAACATCTACCTGCATGAAAAATTTCAGCCCGATCCATCTAGTGGTTTGGGCTGTGCGTTGATAGATCACTATGTCAGTCAGTCACCTTTGAGTTATATATATTTAAAGAAGATAAGATAAGGAAGAAAGATAAGATACTAAATAGCATTGACGTTCCTTCAAATGTTACATCAGGTCATGTAAGGTGTCGAAAATGTTTATGCTACTTCGGCCAAAGAAAGGAAAAGATACACAGCAGAGATTGGATGAGATTTTGAAAGATCCTGTATTCGAGACTTTAGAACAGCAGCAACCGAAATTCGCAGACAAAATAGTAGTAATAGAAGGAGATGTGGCCCAATTAAACCTTGGTATTAAGGAAAAAGACTGGAGTATTCTAATTGAAGAAGTAAGTACTCATTCATTCATTCAATGGTAATTGTCTTATATAAAACCCAGCCTATGCTTTGTCTCATTATGTAATGCATTAACCGATCAGGTGAACGTGATATTCCACGTGGCGGCCACCACGAGGTTCGATGAAACTCTCCGAACGGCCACACTGATCAACGTGAGAGGTACTAGAGAAGCACTGCTCTTGGGAAAAGCATGCAACAAACTACGGTAGATATATTTATATATAGATATAATTATGATTTCAAAAACAAAGCAATGTAACTTATTTAGACTCATAATTTTGCAATAACATTTACAATTGGTTTGGAAAAGAATCTAGGAATAAAATAAATGACGCGACACCGTGACTGCTAGAAAAAATTGTGGAGATGATATAGTGTATATATTTAAAATCTTTTAGATCGTACGTCCACGTGTCCACCGCGTACAGTCATGCGACGACCGCTACAATCGGATCCGAAGTGGAAGAAAAGTTTTACAACGCGCCCGTTCCGCCGGAGACAATGATATCCATGGTCGAGACTATGGACGCCGATAGGTTGATTAATATTACACCAGCGTAAGTAAGTTTGATAGCAGTACTTTATGCTTTAGCAATACAGCCAGTTTTGTTCTTGTTTTCGTGTTGGCAACGTTTACTAGGTGGTAGGACTTTGTTGCAAAGTTCGTCTAGGTAGGTACCACCGCTTTGCCAGTTATTCTGCCGCCAAGCAGTAGTGCGCAAGCACTACTGTGTTCCGGTTTGAAGGGCACTGTAGCTAGTGAAATTACAAGGCTGGGCAATTGAGACTTTAGGATCTGATCTCACAGTCGAGTAATCTTATTACCAGACTGTGCTGATGTCTCAGGATGATGTGCGCAGTGCAGTGTTGCTCGAAACTTTATTTTGGGGTTCCGATTGACACTGTTCTGTTATGGGCAGCCGTGGTGCTTAGCATCAGGTGAACGGCTAGCTCGTCAAATCATTCAAGATATCAGAATTTTTAGGCCAAAAGGCTTCTGCCTTGTCTGAATGACAAGGATGTCTGTCTGAATGATAAGGGTTTCAAAAACGGCCAAATTTTTTAATTTGGCCGTTTTTGAAACCCTTAACATTCACTTTACTTTGTGCAATCTGTTGCACAAAGTAATAAATTAGTAGTTTTAAGCAAGAATTTTTTTATTTGTAAATTATATGTAAAACGGAACGGTATTTGCAAAACTATTAACAATGATAAAATAAAAAGGTTTAGATAGTAAGTAATTTCATGCAGTGTGTATGTAGGTAGGGCATGTAGTAGGTACTCTGGAGGTGTTCACTTCATATAAATTGTACTCTTATTTCGTCTATCCGTAAGGACCTTTAATTGGCTTCCTTTTTGTCAATCTATGTCTATAACATTATAACAGCTGTTGGCCTTCCAAAACGAAATAAATAAATTAATAATAGGGTTGGCCTGCACAATGCACAATTTTAAGGTAAATCTAAATAACCGCTTGATGCAGGAACGGGTCACCTAACAATTAACATTTCTTTAAAGTCTATCGTTTCTTTAATGTGTAATCATCATTTTAGAAATGTATATTATTTTAGATTGATTAGGAATTGGCCGAACTCTTACACCTTCACAAAATCCATATCTGAGGAACTAGTGCGGGAAATGAGCGATGGTCTTCCAATTTGCATCGTGAGACCAGCTATTGGTGAGTATACTATATGTCGCGGCCTATAGTGGTTCACGAAGACGAGTTAGTATAGTGCCTTCTCTATCGCACATTATCATACAAATGACAAAGACAAAAAAAACTTTTTCTAGGGTCAGTAGGTGTTAACAATACCTTAGAAATGTAAATGTGCGTTCACACTGCGCTTCTTAAAAGTTCGCTTAGTTTATTCCTGCGGCTTCGTCTGTCGTATAAATTGAGAGACATTTATTTGAAAGAATTTTTTTATGGATACCTTTTTATATATCTGATGGATATGAAGGAAATAAATAAAATCGAGAGTTAATGATTAAATTTTCATTATTACATTATAATATCTACCTATACAAGTTTATAACATATCATCATCGTCTGCATTTTTCATTGCGTGGTACATATTTAAAATCATAGTCTTCTCGTAGATAAAAAAGCCCGCCGTTTTCTTTTCTCAGTAGGTTGTTCGATATCCGCCATTATCGGACTATTTCAGTTCACAGTGAAAAGTCCTTTTCACAAGCCGCCAAGTCGTCAAGAAAGCAATCAATCATAAAATCCTAACCTATACACACCTATACACCAGCCGGTTCACAAGTTGAGCATACAGCCACAAGTAAGAGCACGTCTGCACAGTACGGGAAGTATGAGTAGACTAAAAAGTACTCGTGCTGTGTACACCGCCTTAGCGTTTGTAACTGACCAATCGCAGTTAAAAAATTGTGTGAGTGAGATAACGCTCTACTAACTGGTCTCCGTGATTACACTATAGCATTTGAACGATTCGACAATCCAGATATTTTAATTTAATTTACTGCTAACCCAAGAGCATTTATTTTTCATCACCACCGTCATAACTTTTACTTACCTACCTTGATTTTATATACATTATTAGACTACGATTCCAAAATTTATAACCAATACTGTGTAGTACGCATTTTATATTGAAATTGAAGTAAATAGCAAAATCAATATTTCAGTACAGATGAAAAATTAAACATCTTTCATCAGAGTATTTTTTTGTTGTTTCCAACAGCTAGACATAAGTTTCTATGCAATGGTGTTTCTGTCACAAAGTTTAAAATGTGCTTGCCAAACTGTAAATTAATCAATGTAATAATGAAAGAATTATTGTAACACCCTAGGTATACTTGTTTCAGTGCTAAGTTCATACTACGAGCCAGCTCCTGGCTGGATAGATCCGAGCTGCGTTTATGGAGCCACTGGGGTAAGCTTCATTATACCCAGCTATGTTTCAATGTCGGGTCTTAGATTAACTTAAATAGGAATAGTACTAAGATTCATTATACCCAGCTATGTTTCAATGTCGGGTCTTAGACTAACTTAAATAGAAATAGTACTAAGCTTCATTATACCCAGCTATGTTTCAATGTCGGGTCTTAGACTAACTTAAATAGAAATAGTACTAAGCTTCATTATACCCAGCTATGTTTCAATGTCGGCTCTTAGACTAACTTAAATAGAAATAGTACTAAGCTTCATTATACCCAGCTATGTTTCAATGTCGGGTCTTAGACTAACTTAAATAGAAATAGTACTAAGCTTCATTATACCCAGCTATGTTTCAATGTCGGGTCTTAGACTAACTTAAATAGAAATAGTACTAAGCTTCATTATACCCAGCTATGTTACAATGTCGGGTCTTAGACTAACTTAAATAGAAATAGTACTAAGTTTTATTATACCCAGCTATGTTTCAATGTCGGGTCTTAGACTAACTTAAATAGAAATAGTACTAAGCTTCATTATACCCAGCTATGTTTCAATGTCGGGTCTTAGATTAACTTAAATAGAAATAGTACTAAGCTTCATTATACCCAGCTATGTTTCAATATCGGGTCTTAGACTAACTTAAATAGAAATAGTACTAAGCTTCATTATACCCAGCTATGTTTCAATGTCGGGTCTTAGACTAACTTAAATATTAGGTCTTTACCTATGAAATTGCCGTTTTGTTTGGAAAAAAGTTAAAGTATTTTTTTTCGAACTTATTTATTTCTTTTATTCAAAGTAATCACCCCTGCAATCAATGCATCTTTGCCAACGCTGTGGCAGTTTATGGATGCCCTTCTTGAAAAAATCAGCAGGACGGGAGACAACAAACTCTTCAAAGGCGTTTTGTACTGCCTCTCGGGAATTGAATTTTTTTCCCGCTAAAAAGTTATCCAAATTTTGGAAAAAGTAATAGTCGGTAGGCGCAAGATCTGGTGAGTATGGCGGATGAGGGAGAGCTTCCAAACCCAACTCATGCAGCTTGGAGACGGTCTATTGTGCAGTATGGGGTCGCGCGTTGTCGTGAAGTAGCAGTGGAGACGACCGATTGACCAAAGCTGGTTGCAGACGTGCGAGTTTCGCCATCATTGTGGTCAGTTCTTCAATGTACACATCTGCAGTAATGCTCTCGCCGTTTTGTAAAAAGCTATGATGAATCACACCAGCACTAGACCACCAAACTGTGACCATCACCTTTCTAGGGGTCATTTTTCGTTTTGCACATTGCTTTGGTACCGAACCAGGATCTAACCAACTTGCTGAGCGCTTTCGATTGTCAAAAAGAATCCATTTTTCGTCGCACGTAACAATTCGGTTCAAAATTCCTTAATTTCTGTGCCTGTTAAGCAGCGCAAGGCAAGTCTCGACGCGTACGTTGCGCTGGCGATCGTTAAGTTCGTGGGGCACCCATCTATCAAGCTTTTTTATCTTGCCAATCTGTCGCAAATGGACCAATATTGTTTTGATGCTAACATCAAAAGCTGCTGCCAGCTCAGCTGTAGATTGAGATTCATCAGCTTCCATAATCGCCTTTAATTCATCATTGTTGACCAAAGTTTCCGGACGACCACGAGGTTCATTTTTCAAGTCAAAATTCCCAGGACGGAACCGAGCAAACCAATAACGGATTGTACGTTCGTTTGTACAGTTCTCTCCGTAAACGTCGTTGATGTTACGTGTCGTTTGTGCCGCGTTGGTGCCACGACGGAACTCATATTCCATAATTACACGAAATTTCGAAGTATCCATTATGAGGAAAAATGTTGAAATGTAATGAAAATACAACGCTAATCAATAAACAAAAGACTTATATTGTAAATAAAATGTCATATATTTAAAACAAAATTAATTTGAATTTAGAATTCATAGCCAATCAAAACTTTTTTTTGTTTGAAAAACTCTGTACTGCAATACGGCAATTTCATAGGTAAAGACCTATTAGAAATAGTACTACTGTAAGAAGTAAATAAAAATAATTATTGTACATTTTATGCACATCCTTGAATGCGATTCATGACAGAGTATATATTCAAATCGTGATTCTTTTGTATGACATTTTTAATTTATCTGTTGGAAGAGTTACATTTCTTTATTTTTTTCTTTCTTTATTGGATTTTTTTTCAAAGTCATCAGCTGGCTTCCCGAATAGGAGAATTGCTTTTGTTTTAAATTTCTGAGTAAAGAGTTTTAGTTCTAAGACGAAGTGAGGAGATCTATGGATCGAGTCATCTCTTGCATAGCAGTTTATTCTCTATGGCACCTATAATTAATGATTAAACGAACTTACCTGTACGTGAAGTTCTATCATAATTATACGAGCGCCGAGTCCGAAGAGATTAGTACTTGTAGATATTAGTTCACACATGTAGTATCGCTAGGTGTCACCACTCTTGCACTTACTTCAGAGTTTTTTTTTTTTTTTTTTGCTGTGGGTAGTTTGTGGATTTCTATTACGAGTTGTCTGCGGAAAAGCTAGTCATTTAGTTTAGAGCTAGAGCTTGAAGTTCATTGATGTATTGCCGAGATATTATTTGGGGCGTGTATAACTCCGGGAGGGTGGGGTACTAATCTCTTCGGACTCGGCGCTCGTATAATTATGATAGAACTTCACGTACAGGTAAGTTCGTTTAATCATTAATTATACTCGCGCCTCGTCCTCGAGATTAGTACTTGTAGATATTAGTTCACACATGTAGACCTTGAGAGTAGGAATACGGGAATATCATCAATGAATGAAAATACTGTTATTTATCTAACATTATGTTTTAATTTATTTAACACTCATTTATTAGTTATTTTCTTTATCAAGATAATCAAGTAAATGACAAACTTTGTATATAATAGAAAATAGTAGAATCTTTATATACATTTATATATTTCTTATTGTGATTAGATAATTACTTATTTGATATATATTAATACACTTCGGTAGGTATCTGTTGCATCGTATTATGTATCTAACTGAAAAATAATTATTCTTATAATAGTTATTACAATTATGATAATGATTTTAATTATTGAAATCGGATAATATGACGCAGAATCTTTTTAACGAAAGTTTAAATCAGTTCTAATTAATTATCGACTCCGCTAAAGCCGTGTCATCGTTATCATTAACAATGTTTCTTTGATAGAATTTTGCGAAAGTGGTAGAATTTCTGCTCCAACCGGCAGTGTTGCGTATAGTGTCTACACTGACGCCGAGCGCGTGCGCGCGCGACGCGGCCGCGTGGCGCGCGCTGTGCGCGCCGAACACACTCGTGTCGACTCCGCACTCGCCAAGCGTGCGTTTTATCCACCGGCTGAGCGTTTGCGTGCCGACTGATTTGTAAGGTTTCCTGATACCAACAAACAAATCTTCAGATATCCTGATTGACGAAGTACGTTCTATGTAACATAGTAGCGTTGTAGCTGGGCATATTGCTGGCTTTTCGATAAAAAAGGGTAATTGTAATATGGGCTGATTACAGCCAGGTCTAGAAGTTTTTATTATATCCGGGATTTTAATTGTTATACGCTGTGATAATTTTTGAATATTACTAATTTTTATCTTAGAGAGAGTTTGAACTCTGTGCGCAGTTGAAAGAGCTAGTAGCGTAATAGTTTTATTTGAAAGCCTTTCTAAAGATAGTTCTTCATTAGGGTGCCACGTGCTGAGATTGTCTAACACGAGGTTGGTATCCCAAGTAACGTTATATTTGGGTTTTGGTGGTTTCAGTCTAAACACCCCCTTAAAGAACCTTTTCAACCTATCGTCATTAGTTAGTATCGGGCCTAATACCAGGGAAAGTGCCGATCTGCACGAGTTAAGGGTCCCATACTGACAGCCGTCATTAAATAGTTGCGTTAGGAAGTAAATGACTGTGGGTACAGACGCTTCGTAAACATTTACAGAATTAGTTTTGCAGAAATGCCACCATTTCTTTAGGCAAACTTCATACTGCTTCATAGAGTTATGTGATAACGATGCTAACATAATGTCTAACGATAACTTTGGTATGCTTCGCTTTGATAATGCGTGCCGGATAATATTCCTGCCACCAGGGTAATCGAGTTGTGTATCCGACGGGAGCTGGAATTAAATAATAAGGCATTGCTATTAGGGGGAAATGTTACAGTTTCCGATATAAGAAGGGACCTAAATACGGGGTACCATGGCTGTGTTGGCCAAGCGGGCACGATCATTATACCTCTTGCATTGTCAGAAATTATTTTCCTAAGAGTTTTCAGTATAACTGAAACAGGTGGGAATGCATAGAAAAAGTAATTTGACCATGATACTGTAAATGAATTTATAGCAACGGCGTCTGGGTCTCTGTGCCAAGATATATATGTGGCGCATTTTTTGTTGACGCGACTCGCAAACAGGTCAATCTGTGGGAGCCCGAAAGCATGCGTGAGAGTATCAAAAGCACAGTCCGATAGCTCCCATTCTATGTCAGGATGGCTCTTTCGCGACTCATAATCTGCAATAGTGTTATCACTGGATTTTATATACGAGGCGAAAATAAATAGCCTTTTGTTTTCGCACCAGTTCCAAATGTCACGCGTTATTTGAGTGAGGTGAGGGTATTGTACACCGCCCATTCTGTTAATGTATGAAATTGCCGTTGTGTTATCAATACGTAATAATATTTGGCAGTCGGAAAGGTTGTGCGCGAAAACTTTTAAAGCGAAAAAAGCAGCAAGCAATTCTAAACAATTAATATGTAGATGTCGCTCAGTATTCGACCACCGACCACTCGCGGTTTTCCCGTTAGAAACAGCCCCCCACCCCGTAGTTGAGGCGTCAGAAAATATTTCAGCCTGGTAGTCATCGGTTTTTATTCGATGCACAGAATGCTGTATATTATTTAGCCACCAGTGTAAGTCAGGGCGAATAGATTCAGGCAAATTCATGAATCGGTTATAATCGCCATGATCTATCAAGTTTAAATATTTACATCGTTCCATTTCTTTAGTATGCAGCCACCCATATTCTATGGCTGGGCAGGTCGAAATTAATGAGCCTAATAATTGTGCGAAAACTCTAATTTTGCAATGTTTTAACTTCATAAACCATTCTAGTTGCGCCTTAATTCGTAATCTTTTGTCTGTCGGTAAACCGAGTTGAAGGTTACGAGAATCTATGATCATGCCTAAGAATTTGCATTTTGTTGAAGGTAAGAGAATACTTTTTTCTTCATTAATAATAAATCCAAGAGAAGTTAACAATCTTTTAGTTAGGTCTATATTAGCCAGACATTCCTGACGGGTACGTCCGAACAAAAGCCAGTCATCTAAATACAGAGTAGATAAGAGACTAGCAGAACGCAATAGCTTAGCTATGGGTTTAGTTATTTTTGTAAAAATGTAAGGTGCGGTATTGAGACCGAATGGTAAAACGTTGAATTCGTACATTTTATCTTCAAAAATGAATCGAAGGTATTTTCGAGATTCTTCATGTATTTTAATTAAAAAATATGCGTCTTTAAGATCAAGTGTAGCCATATGACAGTTTTGTGTCACCAGTTTTACCGCTGTTCTTAGGTCTTCTAATTTAAAGTGATCTGTCTTTATGAATTTGTTTAAGTTTTTTAAATTTAAAATGAAACGCATTTTACCATTCGGTTTCGGTACTAGAAAAGTACTCGATACAAATTGGTTATGACATGGACTGCATATTGATATAGCACCTATTTTAAGCATGTTATTTAAAGCTTCCAAATAATGTATTTTTTCATTATTTGTGTAAGATGGTTTTGCAGGTAGCGTATGTTGTACAACAGGTGCCGTAAATTGGATTTTATAACCTTCTATCCAAGATAGTATAGTGTGGTCTTTCGTAATGAGAGCCCACTGATGATAAAAATGAGATAATCGACCAGCATACTTAACTGTGTCTAGAAGCGGCGACGTGAATACGTCGTTGCTTGGTGTGCCTGCGATAACGTCCTCGATGAGCTCGCGTGCGGCGGCGGGTGAGGCGGGGGCGGGCGATACGCCGCGCGCGCTGCAGCAGGCTCGCGGCTCCTGGGCGCCTGCGGCGCCGGCCCCGCAGGCAGCCTGCGTGCCTGGGGGGGAGCCTTTCGGTTTAAAGGTCTTGGAACTGCCCCTTTGTACTTGCTATTTGTGGCCTTATTTAATTCCGCTTTCAGTTCAATTCCAGACTTATTTACGGCCTTGGCTGATTTTAATGTTTCGGCTAAATTTTCGCCGAATAAGTAAGTATCAATCTTAGTATTTTTAAGGTGTTCTTTCATGTCGTTTTTTAAAGCAAATAAAATGAAGTTCCTTCTCGTAACAGAGTCAGCGTGTTGTATGTCGCATAAAATTCTACTTATGTCCATTAGTTTTTGGAGCATATCGTTGTTTTTTGCTTTAGAATTTAATTGAGTGTTTATGATGTCACTCAAACATGCTATTGCACTAGTCATTTGTTTTTGCTTAGTCTCAATGCCTTTATCACGTTTGATGGCAGTCTCAACGATTGCCGCTTTAATCTCCGGATTTATTATGGGGGCATCAATTTGGACACAATTTGTCGGCACGGGGTATTTTGAAATTAAATCTTTGCGATTTTCTTTACTGAGACCTTCTTTAACAATGTACAATAAACGGCTTGCAAGTTCATTGCGTATCTCTGGGCCGTATTTTATAGCAGTAGAAGGGTCATCGCCCAAAATTTCCAGAATTTCAGTATCCAGACAGACATTTTCATTGGCAGTGATGTTGTCTTCTGGAGGCGTGCTTGTAGAGGTACTGGGCCCTGGCCGAGGCTCAATAGCATTATCTGAGATTGTCACAGTGCTTTCGTTTTCTGGCATTTGTAATAGCCAGTCCTCTGGTATCAATGCGGGTGTATCTGTAAATTATCATAGATATGATAATTTAATGGCAATATTATTATGGGCGAGTTCAAAAAGACGTAAATACGTCAATAAGTAATATTCAAGCAAATAACTAGTGTAATATTAGGAGTAATATTTTTTGTAATATACTCGTGATATGTTAGGTTAGGTTACAATCCCCAGCGGAAGGAACGCCAACCGTATTTCAATGCGTTGAAGCAGCCCCAGCGACTGCTTCGATTGCATAATAATATCGCTACGTAAATACGTAGATACATTTATAATGGTAAATACCTGCTCCCGTGTCGTACGGCATAACTTCCTCCGATTCCGATGCACTATCACTTTTTTGCTGTTCACGAATTTTGTCTTCCAATTTCTTTATTTTTTTTCTTATAATGGTCTATATTTTCTTCGTGGGTCCTTGTACGCTTACGTTTCGGCATTTTGACGACGAAACAGTGCGAAAACGCCTTGAGTGGTTGAGCACTTGATTGCGAATGACTAGCTTTTCCGCAGACAACTCGTAATAGAAATCCACAAACTACCCACAGCAAAAAAAAAAAAAAAAAAACTCTGAAGTAAGTGCTAGAGTGGTGACACCTAGCGATACTACATGTGTGAACTAATATCTACAAGTACTAATCTCGAGGACGAGGCGCGAGTATAATAATTTTTAATAAGATTGCCAAGACAACATTGACGCGTAAAAGTGTTTTATGCATGGCTCCTATTATATATAATAAAATACCTAAATATAAAAAAGATATGAACACAGTACTGTTTAAAAGGACATTGAAAACATTATTAATTGATAAATGCTATTACTCAATACAGGATTTTCTGAATGACAAGTTTTAATTAACTATGACAAAAAGTAACTATCTCTTGGACATAAATTTCTAGATAAATAGTTGATTGACCATTGTATACTTTTTTAACCATTTCTAATATGCATGACATCATAATAGTGACATTATTAGGTTTAGGTTTAAGATATTTATTTTCACTAAAAGAATCATATTCACTTGCAAGTGAAAATACAAAATAACATTTTTAAATGCGAGTAGGAACGGTAATATAAAGGTAACTAAACGGCTAGCAGACTTAAGTAATTAACTAATATGATGTTCAAAAATGTACCAATAAATATTTAAATAGTTTGTTAATTTAGGGTAGTCGCATAATAGCTAAGCTACATTTCGGAATGGATTGCAAAGTGCAAAGCATGCCGAAAGGCATTAGATACATATTACACATAGTAAGTAGTTACAACTTGATATTTACAATATTAAATAGTAGGTGCTTGAGTATTCTATTACCAGTATATTATTTAAACGTTTTTATAAATACGTCATAGCTATTTTAAACAATATATTATAATACTAAAGTTGCTAATTTATCAGTGGGTTAACCAGAAATTTAAAGAAACCGGAAACATTAACATATAGGAAAAAATAACTAACAGCTTAAGAAACTTTTAAATTGAGTACATAGTAGTAGTAGTAGGAACAACAATAGGTATTCATAGTATGTATGGGAAGGTATAATTACACGGAATTCATGCTAGAACTATTAAAAACAAATAATTAAAAACATCATTTTTACAGTATGGTAGGAATTAGTGGGTAGGTATAACAAAAATTTTATCAGAGAAATATTAAGTAAACAATAGATACGAAATAAAATCTAAGCAAGTCTTAAACATTTATATTACATCTAATTCAACATAAATGTGGTAAATTTGAGACAATCAGCGCTATTTTTGCAATCAAAACAAATCCAACGAATCCGGTCTCGCGGCTATTGTACATTATTTGTTGATCATCAAGTGAGTTTCTATTACGTGTCATATCGTTGTTTCCATGTAATTATTACGATAGACATAAAGTAAGTATGAGAATTGTTAAGATCTTAATCATATTGGTACTTTCCTGCCTCACTTAACACACATAAAAGTGAAACATTGTTTGTTTGTTTGTATATTTATTATTATATATATTTTATTTTTTATTTATTTTATTTTATTTTGTGGGAAATCATTGTTGAAGTCACAAGGCGCCTGCAGGATACCTAAATTATTATTTAATTTCTGCTATGTTTACCCAATATGTGGCTCTTTAATTTCTTTTTAAATGTGTTTAATAGTTTTTCATTTTTAATATAATTTGGCAAGTCATTATAAAGCTGAGCTCCTTCATACAATAGGTTTTTCTTCCCATAGTTTGTTCGTGGTGTAGTCAATTGGATGTCATTTGGTCACCTTAAGGAACGTTTTTGAAAATGTGACTTTGTTTTAAATGATATCTTCGTATGAATATTTTTATTGAGAATTTTTCGTACCAAAATGCATGTATTGTAATTGTAGATTTGTGATAAAAATATCAATTTAGTTTCTTTGTAAATTGTTTCTGTTGAAGTTAAGTAGTTGTAGTGGAACAGCAATTTGATTATTTTGTTTTGGGTAGTTTGCAAACATTTTAAGTTAGATTTAGCAGCGCACCCCCACACCTCAACCAAGTAGTCTAGGTGAGGTTTAACTAGCGTGTTGTAAATGGTATATCGAACGGACTTTGGAAAACAGCGTACGACCCCGCGAAGAGCAAACATGAGCGATGATAGTTTTGAGCAGACCTTTTCAATGTGTGGTTTCCAAGTTAATCGGCTGTCTAATATGAGACCAAGATATTTTTCAGTTTTTACTCTTGTTAGTGGTTCGTTATTAATAGTCAGAGGTTTGAAATCAGGAATATTTTTGTTTTTAGCATTAAAAATTATGTAGTTGGTTTTGGCAACGTTCATTGTCAACAAATTAGATTGAAACCAGTCACAGAGGGTGTCAAGATCATGTTGTGCATGTTTGATTATTGTTGTGATATTATTGCCAAAATAAAACAAACATGTGTCATCTGCATATAAAGAGACTTCTCCTTTTAAATCCAATTCATTAATGCTATTTATATATATTAGGAACAACAGGGGGCCTAAGATTGATCCCTGAGGAACGCCGTAAGTTATGGTTTCAGGGGAACTTTGAACTTTTTCTATTCTAACAACCTGACATCTATTGGTTAGATAAGATAGTAGTATTTTTTTCGCAGTTCCTTTAATTCCAATGGTGTGTAATTTGTGTAAAAGCAGTTTGTGACTTATTGTGTCGAACGCTTTTTTCAGATCGATAAATACACCTAACGCGACCTGCTTTTGATCAATTTTAGTTTTTAAGTTTGTGATAAGATCTATACAAGCAGACAAGGTGTTGGATTTAGGCCGGAAACCGTATTGCTATTCCGTAAGAGAATTAATTGAGTTTAGATATTCCTCTAGGCGATTATAGATAAGTTTTTCCATGATTTTAGAAATAGTCGGAAGTACTGATATCGGGTGGTAGTTGCCCATATCAGTCTTACTGCCTGATTTAAATATTGGGCTGACTCGAGCTATTTTAAGCGTATCGGGAAAATAGCCGTCATCTAAGCATTTATTAATGCACCGTGTTAACTCATCTAGTATTATGGTTTTAACACTTTTTATAGCTTTACAACTAATACCATCTAAGCCACTACTAGTGTTAGTCTTTAAATTATCAATAATTTTACTAACTTCCTCAGAACTAGCTGGATTTAAATTAAGTAATTCAGTTTTATTGTTGTGCGATATTTCACTATTACCTAATATTTGTAAGTCAATAGTCCTGTGATAAGATTGAGGTATATTATTAGCTAACTTTGACCCTATATTAGCAAAAAATGCGTTGAAGTGCTGGCAAATATCAGAAAATTCTGTTATGGGGCCCGAGTTTGTTTCCAGTTTTGAAGGAGCGAAATTGCCTTTAACTTTGTTAGCACTTAAGTCATTTATAAGTTTCCACATTTTAAGCGGCTTGTTCACACAGGCATCAAAAATTTTTTTATAATATTTACATTTAGTTGTTTGTATATATTCTTTCAGTTTCTTTTTTTCAGCAATGTATTCCTCTTTTGTTGCTTCGTTGTGCTGGTGTGATCTGATGTAAGTATATCCCATCTCATTTCTTTTGTTAATAGCTTGGATAATATCTTTATTTATCCAATCCGTTTTTATAGGGTTTAATATTTTGGTTTTAGTTGTTTTACTCTTTTGGATAGCACCCAATAAATATTTTTCTAGATTTTCATATATGCTGTTACAGTCAAAGAGGTCTATGGATTGCAATAGATTATTAAGTTTATCATAGTTTATGGTCTGATACTCAGTTTTTTTATTCTTGATTGGTTTTTGGTTATAAGCTTCAAGGTAAATCTGTTTGTGATCCGACATCGTTGATTCTATAACGGCTAAGTGGAAAGTGTTGTTTCTTATGTTAGAGCAAACATGGTCAAGAATTGTTTTTGTACTTGATGTCTCTCGTGTACAGTAGTCTGAGTGTATGTTGTTAAGTATAGAAAAACCACTTTCTTTGAGCATTCTTTTATAAGTTGTAGTGGGTGAACTTTTTTTGAGTAGATTATAGTTGAAATCACCGCAAACAATGGCTCTCTTTCGCTTTAGTAGTTGCTGCGAGTAGATGTCAAGGAAGTCAGAATGGCTTGTTCTTTCGGGTTTGTAAACAGCGCCAATGTCTATAGAAAGTCTATCCAAGTGTATCCATAAGAAATGGTTATCATTCTCGCAGAGTCCCTCAATAAGATTGTGCTTTAAGTTGTTGTGAACAAAGATTGACACACCACCACCTCTACCCGAGTCACGAAAGTTGAAATAATGTGCGTAATTTGGTAGCTGTATGCTCTCAGCTTCTAATTCAGATTTGATCCAGGTTTCCGATAACACCACTACATGTATCTGACTAGTCGTAGAGTTTATTATGCATTTTAATTCGTCTAACTTTCCTTGTTTAACAACGCTAAGAATATTAGCGTAAAGAAGTTTTAGGGATTTATTGTTCTGCTTTAAATCCGTGTAGTTGTTTACTATTTGGTATGAAACGTTAAATTTTGTCTGTACTTCCTCGGTAGATTCTATTCCTGGTAGTTTTTTGAAATGGTGGCCGTTACTATTTTAGGGATACCTTTTATGAATTTAATAGTTAAGTCCTTTTCGCCGGCCTCAGTACGACGTTTCAAATCATTTCGAAGGTTTAGCATAATTTTTTTCTGATACGGTGTTTCATCAGAGCAAATTTTGATTTTTACAGGCACACTGTTCACACTAGATTTGGTTCGCAAAATCTGTCTTGGAGTTTCTGATGTTGCAAAACAAGTTTTGATAGGTCGTACTTTATTATCATCATATTTGCCAAGTCTCATGATCTTAACTGGTTCCGGACAATCAGTGAGTATCGATTTTATCACCTTTTTAATCTGATCCATATCATGATTGCGTCTATCGTCAATGTTTTTAGAGTAAAACTCTTCAATGCCACATATTATTAAGTTCTTCTCCCTTTGAGAACTCTCGTGTATTTCAGAGATCATATCATTGTAAGATAATGAGACATCGTTCACTGTTACACAGTTGTTGTAACAGTGAACGATGTTGTTGTCACATTATCAATTTCTTTTTAAAATTTAATTATGTACTTGCCTAAATTATATTATGTAATTCTTCTGACATTACTTACATCTTTATTAATTAATTAATTAATCTGCACGTATCTCATTTTTTTTTCTCTAATCTATGATTTAAACTCATCAATATGTTTGTTATTTTAATGCATAGCCATTTTGTCCAATGTTTTTTGTACGCCTAACCAGGCCAAACATGTGCGCTACTTTTATAAAAATTTACGACCTTCATTTGAAAAATAATGTACTTACCCATGTTTTACAATAAATGATCTTTATCTTTATCTTTATGACATATTTAATTGTATAAAACCCTTCAAGAAGCTGAATTTAAATATTTCTTTTCATCCCAATGAGAGAGACAGATATAACAATCTGCAGATACCTAAATACTTTTAAAATAATATTTGTTTTTCCGCCTCAAGCAAATTTAGTATGACAAGTTGATAAGAATGAGTAAGCAGAGTTGTCAAACTCAAATATGGCATTTTGCTGTCAATACTGTCACCATAGCAATTAAAGTCACTGTCAACTAGCGTTGGGTTCATTCGCAGATTCATTCTTTTTACTGTAAAATTATGTGGGTTGCCATAATTTGCACGTTGAACCAGGTGTTAGGAATGTATTGTTAGTCCAAGTTTACTCCGTTTTTATTAATAGCGATATAAAAGTGATGTTACTACTTGGCTAGTCTGGAACTAACTAATCCAAGCGTAACTTCGGATTTAGGAAGGAGTCCGCCATTTTTATTAGTAAAAGTGGAGATGGTTTAGAAACTATAACGTCTTTGTAGATACAAAAGATTAAGTGATTCTAATTTTGAATGGGGGCGATATGGCCTACACTTACAAATATGTAGAAACTATATTGGTTTAAGTGTTGGAATATTGCAGTGTTGGTTTTTCCTAAACATTAATAAAATAAAAAATTAAAATAAATAAATAAACTGACATCCCACATAGACCCAGTCGCTGGCACGACTGTACCAGTCAGTGTTGGTTACGGTGATGATAATGTTAAAACGAAAAGTTAAAACATAAGTTATTCTTTATTTCAGATTGTAATTGGAATAGCTTTGGGTGTGATACATACCACGTATGCAAAAATAGACACTAAGCTATCGTTCATACCGTGTGATTTCGTGAACAACGCGATTATAGTCGCTGGAAGAGAAGCAGCTGCCAGCCAAGTGAAAGGTGGTGACCATACAAAAATATATACGGTCAGTTCTACGCTACGGAATCCTATTACGCTAGGTAAGCATTACTAAAATAGAAATACATTGCACTTGTACATTAGATATGGCTGTAAATATTTATGGTATACTAGCAATTGTACTTAAGAGCTGTGCACCAGAGTCGTCTCCCATTCTAACACGCCTATTTCGCCTCTCTCTGGACACCTACGAGTTGCAAGCTAGCCAACGAACAACCTGTACCTAAGAAGGGTAGTCGTGTTGATTCTGCCAACTATAGACCCACCTCAATTACCTCCATACTCTGTAAGAGTATGGAGCATATAGTCAACAACAACTTCTTGGCATACCTTGAAGTCAATGATCTCCTCATTGAATGGCAATACGGATTCCGCCGAAACTGGTCAACTAGAGATTTTCTCGCGTATGCCACTCAGATATTGAGTGAAGCCTTAGAGATGCATTGAGAGGCACTTGCTGTATCTCTAGACGTCTCTATAAGGCATTTGATCGGGATGGCACGAAAACCTGGCATTGAAAGCCGTATCCGATTAGGGCGATACTAACTTGGTTAGGTTCAATGCTGCGAAAACACAGGCGTGCTTATTCATTTCTAAAAAGAGCGCACTCCATCTGGCTCTTTCATTCCGTGGTGTATCTGTAAGTTTAGCTCACGTCGAACCTAAACTGTGGATCCTACTTCGAGTCCAAAGTCAAAGTAGCTTCAAAAAAAACTCGACATTTTGTCCAAGGTAAGGCGGTACGGCGTGCCAAAAAGCTCATTGACGACGACACTTTGGTTGGTGAAAGGCCCCAGAGCCTAGCACATCGATGTAAGGTGCAAGTCTGTCGGTCTTTATAGATTACACCATGGTGAATGCGCACAAGAACTGCATGATCTCATTCTCCCATCACCATTCCACTACCGGACTACTAGACACTCGTCTAAGCGCCATCCTTTCTTGGTCGAAATACCACCCATTCGTACCAAGCGATTTGACTCAACGGCTAAGGAATGGAATGCCCTACCAGCGTCTGTGTTTTCGGCGAAATATGACCCGGGCGTATGTAACCAAAGTGCAAGAAAGTTAGCAATGCGAAGTATTTTTGTAAGATAAATAACGGCTAAACTCACGTCAATTAAAACGTTACGTGCTGACGCTCGCGAAAGCTGCCGTGGCTTGCATTAGTAACTGGCTCCCAGAAGAAGGACATCGAATAGTCCGAAACCTGGTAGTAATTTCGACTTTTTAACTGACGTGAGTTTATAACTACAACTATTTCACGGCTAAAACTCACGAGATACAGTCGAATAACTCGACCGGTGTTCATCATCACCCCTCAAATTTATCTTCTGTACCGAGAACATTGATTAACCGTGCGTTAAGCCTCTGCGACCCTCAATACGTCGGTGTTGAGCTGGAACACGTACAGAAGGTGCTGGAAAATAACGGGTATAATTGGCGGCAATGTTCTCGATTAGTGGGTGGAAGCGTACGCATACGGCCATCTACCGTGGAACGGTCGCCTATCTATTTGCCGTTTGTAAAAGGAATAACGGACAAGATCGGATACCTACTACAACGGAAATATCGTATTAGGACGTTCTTCCGCGCACACGTCCAACTTCGGCAAATGTTACGATCGCCTAAAGACCAAGAGCCAAGAATGTCCCGGGGGTATACAAGATACCCTGTGACTGCGGGAAGAGTTATATTGGGGAAACACGACGTAACATCGCGACCAGGCTGGCTGAACACATTAGGAGCATTAAGAACTTAGACACAGAGAGGTCCGCTGTTGCAGAGCATGCCCTTATCGAGGAGACGAGCCATTTTATTCGGTTTGATAAGGCCTCCGTACTAGCGAGGGAGAAGTTTTTCGTGCCGCGAAAAGTACGTGAGGCCGAGGACCGAGGATGGACCTTACCACCTGTGTGGAATCCAGCTCTTAATGTTGCCTCAGCCAGAGTCGAACCATTTATGCGTGAATTGGATACGGTCGGTGTGGTATGTGACAATCCCATACGCTGTGGTAATGTTTGTGACAGTGACAGTGACACTGACGTAAGCGTGTGCGCCGCCGCTCTGACAACTGAGCACCTGTCGCCGCGGCCTGCGTCCCCTGCGCCGCTCTCACAGCGGGCGACGACGCGAGCCATGGTCCGCAGTCAGCGCCGAGCCGCCACCGCCGCCACGTGGACTCCTTGGGGATGGGCATCTATATTGCCCGAACACCGGTCGAGTTATTCGACTGTATCTCGTGAGTTTTAGCCGTGTAATAGTTGTAGTTATGAGTACTACTCACGTCAGTTTCTATAATATTATAACGTAAGTTTAGCTGCTCACGATAGTTTTCAAACTAAAAATGCGAAGTATATTTCCGTTGCGTTATGTGCAAAAATGTTATCGAATGTGATGTAGCCTGCCCAGTAACATTTCAACTCGCTAATTCTAAGAGCTATATCGGTAACTTTAACTCTCCTGTGGTTCTGTGACCATCTTTTCACGAGCCCTCAGCGTTAGTACGTTTTAGGTTGCCAAGGAAGGTCGTTGTTGGGGTCGGTAACCGAATAACCGCCAGAGATTTTTCGCACCTTTTTATGTTTGTCAGGGAGAGGGAAGGGTTCAGGTGTCTTGGTGATTGCTTTTTTGCTTGATTACTGCCTTTGTACATCAGGTCCAGACAAGCTACAGTGATCAAAAGCTAGTGATCAAAATGGTCAGACCGGTTGTAAAAATCAATCAATCAATCAAGTTTTTATTTCAGAAAAATATTACATATTTATAGGCAGGGCCAACGCACTAGTTATAGGCATACATACAGCAGGTATAAATTGAGCAAGGGACCAAGAGACTGCAGACAGACGCACTTCCAACGTAACAAAATGTCACAAAACCGCAAATAAAAATATGCTCTTAGAAACCATGTCGTTGATTTAAGAAATAAGAAAAACTGTATACAGAAAGTTGTATGAATTGCATTTTTAATTTGTATGGATGGCAAAAGGTCGAACTTTATAAACAAGAACTAACCTTACGAATAATAATAATGCCCAACGATCTTATACATAGTTCCTGGACCTTAACTAGGATTCCCTGTGTCTAGGGACCCAACTACGAGGACCATTATCCCACAACATCCAGACACAGAACAAGCATTTGCGCTTTTTTTTCCTGTGCACAAATACTTGTCCTGCCGCAGGAATCAAACCTGCCACCTCCGGATTATGAGCCGACCTGCTCAACCACCACAAATAGCATTTATGTTTTGTAATCGGCGTATTCAATTACAACTCGTGTATATAATATTTTTATTACATTGCAGACCTATTCAAAACAGTTATGAAGGAAAAATGTAGTAAATATCCATCACCAAAAGCAATTTACCACCACTTCTGTATTATTACCCCGACAGTGTGGGTTTACACAATATTGTCATTTCTATTTCATACAACACCAGCATTTCTAGCTGACTGTGTATGCCTGCTCATGGGGAAACGAACAAGGTAAGCAAACTGGTTGGGCGGAATGTATGTGACAAGAGAAAAAGAGAAGACCGTGTTCACACCAAATGAAATATAGTAAAGCCCCAAGGCATATATGCACTCACCGATAAGCCAGCTGACTCGTCTTCCAAGCACAGTGGGGTCCAGTGGTAAAGCAGGTGAAGATGGTGTCAACGCAGTCAGTCCCACGCGAATAAAACGCCACATGCGGCCGTAGTTGGTCAACTGATCGACCGACTTAATGGTTCATTGCAACAGCACTAAATGGCGATACTATACACATTTGATGTGAACAATAACAGCATAAACACAAACATTCTTCCATAATGTACTATTACTAGTATATCTAATAAATACCTATTACTAGTGGATCTGTGAGCTGTAGACTTTTTTATTTTACTTTAAAATGCGATATTTCATACGAATTCAACGCCGTTTAAAAGAAAATCTAAATACCGAGTCGGAAAAAAAGTTTCACATACTTAACGAATCTGCTCAATCTCGCTGCTTCGTAGTCGAAATACCACCCATTCGTGCCAAGCGATTTGACTCCACGTTCATAGTTAGAACGGCTAAGGAATGGAATGCCCTGCCAGCGTCTGTGTTTCCGGCGAAATATGACCCGGGTTCAAGTAGTTGTTTAAGAAAATATTGAATAGCTTTCTTGGCTAGCATGCTACACCTTCGATCGCATCGTCACTTCCCATCAGGTGAGAGCGTGGTCAAATGCTAGACATGATTGAAGTTAAAAAAAACTGATCTCACAATTCCTCGAGAATCGGTTGAAAAATTCAACCGATTCTCGAGGAATTGTGTGCGCGACGCTTTGACTAAAACAGCCGGACATTCGGACATAAGAAATTATTTTTGCCCAATCTGAAACGAAGACACTTTGCGCTCACTTTGTTTGTATACTATAGCCATTATTTTTCACTTTTGAAATGTTTTGGTCATGATGGCAAAAACGAGTGTGCTTTAGACCACACCACTGAAGTAAAACTTCTTTAGTTTAGCTCCATCTATCAGCGGGTATAACGTTTTTGCTTTGTTTAATCTTAATGTCGCCATCTTGACAAAACCTTTTTTGATCTCACCCCTTGAATTGTAAATAGTCATTTTACTGAACATATCAACAATAATAGAATTTTTTAACTTCACTGTGTTGATAATGGAGATCTACGTTAACCAACCACTTCAATTTTTCGTCTCGCTAGCTTACTTCCCAAGTCGAGCGTGCGTTAAGAAGTTTTACTTCAAAAGTTCTATGTAAAGATGTTTGTATTATTATTCTAAGCCTTTTATGCTGTCACAAACATATGCATTTGGTCCATACAATCACAATCAACCAGTAACATCGGTCTCGTTTCTTCGCGACGCTACGAAAACAAACAAGACAAAAGTCTTGTATGTAGAGATCGTAGATCCGCCTAAAAACCGAAATAATATATTTTCTCTCTATAAAGCCTTTGACCAATGATCGATCACGCGGATCACGTCTTTTTACGACTAGCTCGCTCCCGTTCCGGCTTCGCACGGGTATAAAGTATATAGCTTATGTCATTAACTGAAAAAATGATTAAAATCGATCCAGTAGTTTCGGAACCGCCGCAAGCGCTACGTCCCGCAATTTTTAAATCTGTAATATCTTCGAAAATATTCATTTAAATCATATGCTGTAAAGGGCCATATAAATAGATCTATAAATCAACAATGTATTCAATTAGATAAGGATTTAATGCTGTATTGGTTAAAATCGCTTCGAAAATTAGCCATTATTTGTCGTAAAACGTAAATGACAAAAAAATGTCATTGTGGGATATCCATAAGAGATAGACATACACCATAGCAGTTTTCTGTAGACCTTTTCAATGTGTACAATACTTAAAACATTATTTTGATAAATCTCGTAGGGTCGTAGGATTCAGCCTGCGTTTGCAATGTAAGCGGAAAAAATGTAATTATTTACGACATCAAATTAGAAAACTCAAAAATAACAGCATTGTTCCACTATTTAATGGATGTTATTATACATATAAACCTTCCTCTTCAATCACTATCTATTAAAAAAAACTGCATCAAAATTCGTTGCGTAGTTTTAAAGATTTAAGCATACATAGGGACAGAGAAAGCGACTTTGTTTTATACTATGTAGGGAAGTGATATAGCTAGTCGCTCGCCTAAAAATATACTGTAAACCTTACCAACAGTTGCATTTTGTTACAGATTTATCAAATTAGCACGAAGAGGCAACAATATATCAGATGTGCTGAGTTTTTTCTTAATTAACGATTGGAAGTTCATCGACAGCAACTTAAATAAGTTATACAATAATCTATCAACGTATGACAAGGCCATGTTCAACTTTGACGTTTCTAGTATCAACTGGACCGAGTATGTTATAATTTGGTTCTTGGGTGCTAGGAAACATATCCTAAAAGATGGACGGAAAGAATCAGAATACGCGCTCAAAAAGCAGCACTTGTTAAGAGTACTTCACTATATTATAACACCGTTATATTTATATGGAATATGGAAGTTCATTTGTTGTGTATTCTATATTGGTAGTATACTTATTAGCAAGCTGTAGCCTAAAGTCTAATATTGATGATGTATGCTGTTTACAATCACATCACACTAATATTATAAAGGTGAAAGTTTGTATGTGTGTATGTGTGTATGTTTGTTACTCCTTCACGCTGAAACGGCTGAATGGATTTGGATGAAATTTGGTACCAAGATAGCTTATACATTGGATTAACATAATATAGGCTACATTTTATCCCGGAAAGGTGAAATTTTCCCGTGAGATGAGCAAATAATTAAAATACTTTTTATCCGCGGGTGAAACCGCGGGGCGCAACTAGTTCGTAGTAAAAAAAAAATACTAACAATAAAGTCAACATGACTATCTAAGGTTCGTATTACAGAACCATGTTCAGTCATCGATCGCTGCTCAAGTAGAGATTTTATTCACTAATTGATCACTTTATGAATGAAATCTCTGCTTGAGCACCGATCGATGACTGAGCATCGTTCTGTAATACGGACCTAAGTGTAGATATAACTGACGTATATATAGGGTTGCCCGGTTATAAAGTGTATTTTTTCTCAAATAAAATGTAAAGCATAATCTCGTTTATGTTATTTGTTTTTACCCGACAGCCCCAAAATGGTGTAATGTTTTTTGAGTGCTAGTAAGTAGATAATGTAAGTAATAGAAATTACAGAACTACGTGGGGCGCACTAACACTTTCTCCGGAAAGTATTACTGCGCTTCATTCCGATGAATAAAAATATTACTATGTATGGTAAATACGATTTTATTGGTTCTCGAAATATTATGTATTAGCGTAAATGCACTTTTTTTATACGAACCAATCAATTCGATAACCTCTTTGATGTTGAAAATCATAGTCGTAATTCTTGAATAAAAAAAACCAGTGTGCATTAGACCACACGACTGAAGTAAAACTTTTTTTGTTAATGTTGCCATCTTGACAATTGTAAATTGTCATTTTACCGGACATACCAACATAATAATACAATTTTTTTACTTTGTTATATGTGCAATAAAGATCTACGTGAACCAACCTCAACTTCCGTTCACCACGCATTCACCAGCTTACTCCCCAAGTCAAGCGTGCGTAAAGAAGTTTTACTTCAAATAAAGTCATAAGGTGGCTTGTTCAGCTGCCACACCAAACATGACGCATTGCAATGCACCAAAGAACGCTGTTCACTATTGTAATCATAAATTTAAATTCCCGCATGTTCTTTATGGGTTCAGATCGACCAATAACAAGGCTCTGTGATACCAGAGCATACGCACCTTACTCGTCTCTGATTTCTTTTTTTTGTTTTGGTTCTACACTTTTGTGTATTTAGCCAGTGTCAAGTAATTGATAATTTATCAAGTTAATGATATTTCACGCAAATATGTGTCAAGTCACAGTCCCAGTCATCAAGTCAAGTCATAATCTAGTCTAGTCTAGTCAAGTCATACCTCTAGTAAAGAGGTGGCAACTTTACTTGAAGCTTCTATGGAGTTTTGGAAACAACACGAAAAGAAACGTTTCACCATCATTATACCATTTTTCCACACTCACGCCTGTAATCCAGCACTTAGCGAATAGAATGCCACCAATTTTATGCACTAACACTGAAAATAATACAATGCGGTGACGCAATTTGTTTCGCTTTCCCGCCAAAACTCAAATCAGAGTTGTCATTGCTTGAAGCGTGTAGCGTCTCTCACGCATCCGAAACCACGTCAAGTTGTGAAATTCATTTTAATTCGTTACTAATATGGATACTTGAAATCTATCTCACTTACTATTTTCGGAGTGATAAGTGGTGCGTAGAACTCAATAATATACACTAGTTGCGCCCCGCGGTTTCGCCCACGGATAAAAATTATTTTAATTATTTGCTCATCCCACGAGAAAATTACACTTTTCCGGGATAAAATGTTGTATATGTTAATACAGTGTATAAGCTATCTTGGTACCGTTCATCTAAATCCATTCAGCCGTTTGAGCGTGCAGGAGTGACAAATATACACACATACAAACTTTCGTCTTTATATGATCAGTGTGATAAGTAGCAGTGAAATCAATCCTACGGGCGGTATACACGCGTGGAACTACCCAATACGAAAAATAAGACTTCGATAAAGCTCTGGAGGCGTTCCTCCAGAGCTTTATCGAAGTCTTATTTTTCGTCATAAAATTACATAGCATAAAGTTACAATCCAGCCTCCAAACGTTTTTGGAGGCTGGATTCGGTGTTTAGGGACCCAGGAAATACGAGGACCATGGTCTCACAACACCCAGACTCGGAACAAATATATTTTGCGCTTTTTTTCTGTGCACAAATACTTGTCCTGCCGAACCCGCTGCCTCCGGGTTATGAGCCAACCTGCTCAACCACTACACCACAGAGACCGTCAATAATATATAATAATAATAATGCAGGCCAAGAGCTATGATTTTGTGATTCCGTATTGTTTTTATTGCCTCAATTTTTTTTCTGTTAATCCAAGTTGTTTCAACACAATAATGCAATTAAAACCATAAAGTCTACGTTATACTTGGAAATAATTTACTCTAAACGCCGTATATGGACATAAAGATCACTAAAATACCGATTCACGTAAATTAAAATAAAGAAATCGATAGGGTTGCCACATTGCCGCTCTAAAAACTTTACAAAATAAAAAAAAAATTGGTCAGTTTAAAAATAATCGCTTTCAATGAAATCACGGTCTCATTGGATTTGAAAATTAATAATGCTTTTGGTCCTTAGATAACTGGTTTGGTATGGTTTGTCTACATTTTGCGGTGAGTGACATTCTTCACTAAGCCTGAACTATAAATAAGGCTAGAATACACTCCCCAGTACTTGATGGCAGATTTTTTAGTTGTAGATCTACGAGAACCAATTTCAACTTCCGTTCGCCTTGCATTCCAGCTACTCTCCAAGTCAAAGTAAAAAAAAACTCGCGCGAGTAAAAAAAAATTTTTAAGTAAAAAAATACCAAATTAAAATCTTCGATATTATAATTCCTCCTTTTAAATTGTTTTATTTTATTTCATTATTTTTTTTTTACTTCAAACTTGTCTAGCATTTGACCGCGCTCTCACCTGATGGGAAGTGACGATGCGATCGAAGGTGTTACATGCTAGCCAAGTAAATACCTATTCACTCTTCTCTTGAACACGCCCGGGTCATATTTCGCCGGAAACACAGACGCTGGCAAGGCATTCCATTCCTTAGCCGTTCTAATTAAGAACGTTGAGTCAAATCGCTTGGTACGAATGGGTGGTATTTCGACCACGAAAGGATTATCATGCTGATTTCTCCTTTTGATAAGTATTAAGTAATATTTATAATTTTTATTGCTTTTTTAAATGAAGTGTTATTCTTTTAAAGTATTGTAGCAATGTTTGTAATTAATTAATACATTTAGCTTTATTATGGTCATGTTCGTTAAGTTAGTTTTAATGATATAATTGTTGGTAGACTTATGAAATAAAGTAAAATAAAGTAACTGAATATTATATACTAGTTGCGCCCCACGGTTTCGCCCGCTGATAAAAAATATTTTAATTATTTGCTCATCCAACGGGAACATTTCACTTTTCCGGGATAAAATGTAGCCTATATGTTAATCCAGTGTATAAGCTATCTTGGTACCGAATTTCATCAAAATCCATTCAGCCGTTTGAGCGTGAAGGAGCAACAAACATACACACATACAAACTTTCGCCTTTATAATATTAGTGTGATTTCACGCCTTCATAGTTTTTTAGTACCCAGTAGACACTGAAAGTAATAAAACTACTTGGGTCCACGGACAAAGGCTCCTATGATCACTTCAAAGTATTTTATCGATTACGCGTGGCAACCCTGAAATTAACGGTCAAACCAATTCCAACGACGTTTAATCGGCCATTCCACATTCTTCCATTGTCCATTTACATTTTAATGCGACCCGCGCGATAAAAGATTGACGGAACGATATCCATTGTAGGGGGATAGGGGAGGATCCTACGTCAAGGCAGATGTGACAGCTCCTTACAAACCTTTGGTCAGTTTGATGTCAGTTTGTTCTCACGTTTGGTGACATCTTTTTGTTGGTTTAATTTTAAGAACGTGCCTACGGTATATCTTCGAATTTTGGCCTGAGTCACAAGTTAATTGAAGTAAAACTTAACGCACGCTTGTCTTGGGGAATAAGCTGACGAGACGGATGGAAGTTGAAAGTTGTTAAAAAATTAAAAAATGGTTTTATTATGTTGGTATGTCCGGTAAAGTTATAATTTACGATTGTCAGGCATTAACATTAAACGAAGGAAAAGCAAAGATATACCGGCCGATAGATGGAGCTAAACTAAAGTTTTACTTCAGTCGTGTGGTCAGCACACTCGTTTTTTGTAGGTTGAGGTACAAATTTCCAATCCTACGCTACGCCTTACTTTACGCATGTTGAACGTTTATACGTAACTAGCGGCCCGTCCCGGCTTCGCTCGGGTTGACGTTTATTTACTAAACATTTTATAATATACGAAAAACAATGTATCACGCACCGGCGCCATCTACTTAAAATATTGGTTTGTCCTGAATTTTTCCTGAATTTTCTTTGCTATAAACCTCACGGAGCCCGAGACCTTTCCAACGAATGCAAAACCGTGGAAATCGGTTCGTACGTTCTGGAGTTATAGCGTCAGGAAGGAAAACCCGACTTATTTTTATATAGTAGATTACGTTTGACTACATCGGACTATTAAAATGTGTTAAAGAAAAACAATTCCTGTGGTACGATTGTCCAGTTGAATGTACCCCGTTTAGTAAAAATTCACGTCTATTTTTATTGTTTGATAGGCTTGAGCTTGATCACTATGGTAAGTGACGATGCCGTCTAGTATGAAACCCTTGATTAGCTGTATTAACACGATACATTTTAACAAAAGTCCAGTCATATTCTTGACTTAAGAGTCAACCCATACATTTAAGAGGAGTAGTGAAAATATTGTACTTGTAAGTCAACCAGATTATTTGTAAATGTGGCACAGGCAAGAAGCATTAATAGCGAAACTCGGCTATCCGATAGATACCGATTTGACTGGCCCGATGGCTCATTTGGTAGTAAGCCAGCCTTCTGAACTGTGGGTTGTGGGTTCGATTCCCACCCAGGACAAACATTTGTGTTATGAACATAGGTGTTTGTTCTGTGTCTGGGTGTTATATTGTATTCTATGTATGTATTTACAAACAAAAAGTATCTAAGTATTGTATCAGTTATCCGGTTCCCATAGTACAAGCTTTGCTTAGTTTGGGGCTAGATAGCGCTGTGTGAAATGTCCACAAATATTTATTTATTATTTTTATTTATTATTATTATATTTTAGCAACATTATTACGGTCATCACTTAGATTGACCGCTACAAAAGTGGTTTACAATTTTTTTTCAAAGGGCATGTAAACCATGCTGTCAAAGTTGCACCATAGATAACCAGTCGTAAGCCAAGCCAGATTCAGGCTATGGGTGGTTTAAACATGGACACAGGACTAACTATTTAGGTACTTACACGAGAGAGAAGGAAGTATATATCTTTCATCTCATGGTCATTCACTATCCAACGAGATTGTGGTAAGCCTGAAAATTGTGAAAAAAACGAGTGTGCTTTAGATCATACTACTGAAGTAAAACTTCGTTAGCTCCATCTATCGGTCAGTATAACTTTGTTTTTGCTTTGTTTAATGTTAATGTCGCCTTCTTGACAATTGTAAATAGTCATTTTTACCGGATGTACCAACATAATCACACTAATATTATAAAGGCGAAAGTTTGTATGTGTGTATGTGGGTATGTTTGTTACTCCTTCACGCTTAAACGGCTGAATGGATTTGTATGAAATTCGATACCTAGATAGCTTATACACTGGATTAACATATAGGCTACATTTTATCCAGAAAAGTGGAATTTTCCCGTGGGATAAGCAAAATACTTTTTATCCGCGGGTGAAACCGCGAGGCGCAACTAGTAATAAATAAATTAGTTTGCTTTGTTGACAATGGAGATCCACGTGAACCAACTTCAACTTCCGTTCGCCTCACATTCACCACCTTACTCCCCAAGTCAAGCGGGCGTAAAGAAGTTTTACATCAAAAACATTTGGACTATATATATACTAGCCGCGTTTTAAAAAATAAAAACCTACCTCCATTCGCCAAACACCCGTTGCTGTTCGCCCATTCAAGCCACGTTCTCGTTAACTGAAATTGACGTTTTAATTAATGTATACACTTAATATTGTCTCGCAGTGTATCGGTTGGCGTGTCAGTTACGGACAGAAATTTCGTTAAGTTTGTAGATTTTAATCAAGTTTCGAGATATTAGATGTTTTTTTTTAACGGACAAAGTGCTTTTATTTTAAAAATTTTTACTAGGTGGTAAGACTTTTCTGCAAAATTCGTCTAGGTAGGTACCACCGCTTTGTCAGTTATTCTGCCGCCAAGCAGTAGTGTGCAAGCACTACTGTGTTCCAGTTTTGAAGGGCACTGTAGGTAGTGAAATTACCGGGCAATTGAGACTTTATGATCTGATCTCACAGTCGAGTAATCTTATTATCAGACTGTGCTGATGTCTCAGGATGATGTGCGCAGTGCAGTGTCACGCAAAACTTTATATTTTGGAGTTCCAAGTGACACTGTTCTGTTATGGGCGGCCGTGTCGATTAACACCAGGTGAATTACTAGCTCGTCATATTATTCACTTCCAATAACATTGAAAGTTTCTATGGTGTAGTGGTTGAGCAGGCGGGATATGAATCCCGGAGGCGCCGGGTTCGATTCCCGCGGCAGGACAAGTATATTTGTGCACAGAAAAAAAGCGCAAATACTTGTTCTGTACTGGGTGTTGTGAGACCATCTCGTGGAGTATTACCACGTCAGATTAGAGGCACCTCTAGTGTTACAGATATCCATAAGCTTCAGTGATTCAGGAGTTTCATATGCTTTTTTATTATTATGATACAATTTAAGACTACCGGACTACTAGACACTTGGCTAAGCGCCCTCCTTTCGTGGTCGAAATACCACCCATTCGTACCAAGCGATTTGACTCAACGTTCTTAATTAGAACGGCTAAGGAATGGAATGCCCTGCCAACGTCTGTGTTTCCGGCAAAATATGACCCGGGCGTGTTCAAGAGAAGAGTGAATAGGTATTTACTTGGCTAGCATGCTACACCTTCGATCGCATCGTCACTTCCCATCAGGAGAGAGCGCGGTCACATGCAAGACAAGTTTGAAGTAAAAAAAAAAAGAAAATTATTTGCTATGTACCTTTGTACCTTTGTTTATATTTGAGGTGTTTTTTTATATGAATAAATTGCTATGACTATGACTTGTTTGTTACCTAGTATTAGAGATAAATAAGTTAAGCAGCGACCTGCCTTATAATAAGGCAATTTAAGCCTATTTTAAAGAAAAATATAATTTGGTGAATTTACGCTACATGGCATTTAATTTTGGCGAATTCGCTCTGTTTTGAGTTGGCAACTATTCGCGGTTCACGTCATAGACGTGAAGGTGTGATAAAGTTTTGGGCTGTGGAAGCTCCTGCTTTGCAGTCGATCCTGCGGATTCGACGCGCAGTTTTAGCCAAAGCTTAGCACTGCACTGCGCACGTCATCCTGAGACATCAAACTATCTAAATATCTAGTAATTAGATTTCACAGTCTAGTATTAAGATTTCTAGACTGTGAGATTGAATAATGAGATCTCATTTTAAATTAATATATAATATGTAATATGTGTGGACGTAATAATATGTGTGGACATTTCACACAGCGCCATCTAGCCCCAAACTAAGCCAAGCTTGTACTATGGGAACCAGATAACGGATACAATACTTAAATAATTTTTGTTTGTAAATGCATACATAGAATACAATATAACACCCAGACACGGAACAAACACCTATGTACATCACACAAATGTTTGTCCTGGGTGGGAATCGAACCCAAAACCCAAAGTTCAGAAGGCAGAGCTACCACCAACTAAACTATCGGGCCAGTCGACTGCTACTCACGAATAATAATAATAATAATATAAATAACAATAATCAACGACGATCACATACACAGATCCTGGACCCTAACTAGGATTCCCTGTGTCTAGGGGCCCAGGAACTACGAGGAACATGGTCCCACACACCCAGACTCAAAACAAGTAATTGCGTTTTTTTTCTGTGCACAATTACTCTACCTACCGCGGGAATCGAACCCCCCGCCCCTGGGTTATGAGCCGATCTGTTCTACCATAATATCACTGAGGCTTTCAAATAATATGTATGTATAAATCACACTAATATTAAAAAGGCGAAAGTTTGTATGTGTGTATGTGTGTTTGTGTGTATGTAATATTAATATAAAGTAATAATGTATTGATATCTCGACCATATTTCGAGCATATCCGATGCTCTTCCTTAGGAGGTGAGTTCACGCAGCGAGATAGCGAATATATTAATATAAAATGAATCACACTCATGAAAATTTTAATACTAAAATACCAAAAAAAAATACTATATTATATTCTATATTGGAAGAGTAGAGCCGAAGACCGGGCTCAGGTGCGTGCCTTGGGAAAGGCCTATGTCCAGCAGTGGATTGTAGGCTGATGATGATGATGATGATGAAAAAAAATACATACAGACGATCATAGTACCTCCTCCTTTTTGGAATCGGTTAAATGAGATCTCATTTGTCCAGTAATTTTACTTCAAACTGGACAAAGTTAAGTAGTGCACTCTACCTACTGCTTGGTCGCAGACTGGCAAAGTGGTACTCATTATTATTATTATAATTCTTTATCGCACTAAAAACAGTACAAACCGAGGACTTAATGCTAAAGCATTTTCTACCAGTCATCTACTCAGATCCCACTTCTCTATACCTAGACGAAATCAGCTGAAATCCTCATATTTATTCATAGAGCATAGATAAGCCCTTTTTAATCGCGTGAAAACCTCCCATAAATCTACCTTAAATATTCACTGGAATCGAATAGGTATATTAAAGAACAACAATGTTCATAATACACGATACATTTTCGTTTCTACGTTGAATACTTAAAAAGGTCTTTCAGTCCTTTAAGCTCCCGATCCCTTTTGAAAGGAAAGGACTTTCAGGGGTCTACTCATGGAGTTTACTGCATGGAATTATTCCGTCAAATTTTTTAGGGTTCAGCATCAGTATTTGGAAAACAGGTCAAGTGCGAGTTCGCCTCACGGTTCGTCGGTTCTGTACACCTGCTTACATTTGAAGGGTTGAGAACAAAAAGGGTTTAACTGTCAAATTGATAGTTTCGAGAAAATTTACCTTAAACTTCAACGGCCTCATTTTAATGTAGAGTGCTTATAAGGTAATAGAAAAGGTTTATGTAAGTTTCAGTTGCTTGAATATGTGTTAATTCTATTTTAAAATACTAAACATAGTACTAATTCATACAATTACTGTAAAAATATAATGTAATAAAATAAATATAATAATGTTTTTATGTTAAGCGAACTGTATGCCTTTGACAGATAAACCGTTTTTAGACTCAAAATCTTGAGATTTAAGCCAATTTCGGTATTTTGAGAATGTATTATTGTAGATAATTTCACGCTGAATCCAACGATACCCATAAGTCATTTTGGGAAAAAATCAGTTAAACCCTTTTTTTTCTTACCCCTTCGTTTGTGGTAAGACTAAATAAAATATCTCCCTATTTAATAGTGGTTAAATTTTTTATCGCAATTCTCTCTTTCTATCTCTCTATATCTATTCTATCCCAGTCTCTACATCAGTAAATAGTACTTGTTGTTTTACTATAGAGTGCATATTATGAGATATGGAAAAAAACGAGTGTGCTTTTGACCCCACACGACTGAAGTAAAACCTCTTTAGTTTAGCTCCATCTATCGGTCGGTTTAGCTTTGTTTTTGCTTTGTTTAATGTTATTGTCGCCATCTTGACAATTGAAGGTATGAGATCAAAAAGGGGTTAACTATGTTTTTTTAAAATAGTTTAATTGTAAATAACAATTGTAGAATAATAAGGTAAATAAATACATTATTTTATTAAATTGTTATAAAATGTAACGCATCAGACTGTTCTGTAATGTTATGTTTTATGGATAAATAAATAAATAAATGGAGTTTTGGCGGGAAAACGAAAAAGATCGTGTCGCCGTATTGTATTATTTTCCAAAACTTGTGTTATTTTTAGTGTTAGTGCATAAAATTAGTGGCATTTTATTCGTTAAGTGCTGGATTACAGGCATGAGTGTGGGAAAGTGGTATAATGACGTTTCTTTTCGTGATGTTTCCAAAACTCCATAGAAGCTTCAAGTAAAGTTGCCACCACTTTACTAGGAGTATGACTTTGACTAGAATATGTCTTGAATATGACTATACTTGATGACTTCGACTGTGATTTGACACATATTTGCGTGAAATATCATTATCTTGATAAATTATCCATTACTTGACACTGGCTAAATACAAAAAAGGGTGGAGCCAACACAAAAACAAAATTTACAGAAAAACATAGGAACCAGTATCGCGGTGTCACGTCACCTACTACTGCTACGTGAAGTCGCCTATGAACTTGTAATTTAACGAGTTCATGTCGACTACCGAGACATTGGTAGCCCCTTTCGTTTATAATATTATGTTATATATAACTCCATGGATTTTGTGTAATCCAGTTTAATTCAGCAGGTGTGGTTATTAAATTTTTGAGAATATTATATACGGTAAGCGGGCTTTGAATATCTGTTATGGTTTTTGTTTTGCTCTTTGTAATTATAATGAAATCCTGAGCCGCGCGGTCATTTGTTTTGTTTCTCACTCCCACTAACGCTTTCGATACTGTTGTAGAAAAGAGAAAAAAATTTTTTCTTTACTTTCAATTTGACTGGCCCGTTAGCTCAGTTGTTAGTATACCTGCCTTCTGAACTGCTGGTTGTGGTTTGATTTCTACCCAGGACAAACATTTGTGTGATGAACATCGATGTTTGTTCTGTGTGCTATATTTTATTCTATGTGTATATTTACAAACAAAAAGTATCTAAGTATTGTAACAGCTATCTGGTTCCCATAATACAGGCGTTTCTAATTTTGGAGCGTTTATAATTTTAAATATATTGCCACGCCGCGGGCGAAGCTGCGGGCAGAAGCGCGTATATAATAAATATTTCTTATAGTAGTTTTACTACATATTATTTTTAAGTCCGTCAAAATACCGTCTCCAATACCAAGTACCGTCCAAATACCAAGTATACAACCAGTGGCTTAGTCTGTACGTCACCTGTCAGTTAAGGCCAAGCTTTATATTTATATAGACTGTCCCTTAAATCCTCGCTTGTCACGCGCACGGTTTTCATTCATAAATTCAAACTGCGCCGTCAGAGCTGACACTTGTCACGTAACGCCTCCGTCCAGGGTCATAGTATGTCTATCTAGGTCCTGATCCTGTCAGACCCTGGAAGGGAACGGTGATATAAAAGGACAGGAAAGATACTTACTAAAAGAAAATAGATACAAAACAGGTATAAAAAAGTTTTGGCGGGAAAACGAGAAAGATCGTGTAAAAAAAACTTGTGTTATTTTCAGTGTTAGTGCCTTAAATTGGTGGCATTTTATTCGTTAAGTGCTGGATTACATGCATGAGTGTGGGAAAGTGGTATAATGATGGTGAAACGTTTCTTTTCGTGTTGTTTTCAAAACTCCATACAAGCTTCTGGTAAAGTTGCCACCACTTTACCAGGAGTATGACTTGACTAGACTAGACTTGATTATGACTTGACTTGATGACTGGGACTGTGACTTGACTTGACACATATATATATTAACAAGCTTCTGCCCGCAGCTTCGTCTGCGGCGTGGCCTATGGGAAAATAATTCAACCACCCATTTTCAACCACTTTCAAGGGTGAAATTTCGAAAAATCCTTTCTTAGCGGATGCCTACGTCATAGCATCTACCTGCATGCCAAATTTCAGCCCGATCCGTCCAGTGGTTTGTGCTGTGCGTTGATAGATCACTATGTCAGTCAATCAGTTAGTCACATTTGAGTTATATATATTTAGATTAACTTGAGAAATTATCAAATACTTGACACTGGGTAAATACACGAAAGTGTAGAGACTAGAGACAAACCAAAAAAAAAAACAGATATAAAAACAGGATATACGGGAAATACGAGTAGGTTTAATTTTAAGATAGGTAGAAGAAGAAACGGAGACTAGATGTTGTGTGAAATTAAATAATCAAGATCGAATCAATATTGCACAATAGAGGTTCTCGTCGTAGTTGTGGCACTAGGTTCAATTCAAAACTTTGCTACGCCAAAGGGTCCGAGTAGAGTTTCTAGACTTCCTTCTTTTGCCACTTTTTAGTTCGCTGATCTTTCTTATTTATGTAAATAAAAATCAGGGATCCGAGCCCAGCTCATGCCCCAAAAATCAGGGATCCGAGCCCAGCTCATGCCCCAAAAATCAGGGATCCGAGCCCAGCTCATGCCCCAAAAAATTCTTGACGTCTGTCTCTCCCAATGTTATTCGTTTTTCTTTTTTATTTTACCCAGCGCTATATCAACATAATCATATACTACCAATTTTAAAGCGCAATTTATTTAATGAATATTTGTATGACTTGTCAAAGTCAAAACATTTTATTGCAAATAGGCTAATTTTAGCACTTTTACAATGCATGTTGTAACAACACGCATTGTAAAAGTGCTAAAATTCAAATTAATTTTATAATGTTAAAGAATTTCAAAATTATTGTAACAATAAATATTTGCACACTTGCGTGCAGATTGAACACAAACAGCCTTATTAATAAACGGGTATTAGTCTCGGATTAGTTACTTCAGCTTTTGTCCTTTTTTGCTACTGGAATATTTAGTTGGATCGAAAGAGACAAAAGATGGTGTAACTAGTCTAAAGCTAGTTCGTGTTTATTAATAAGGCTGAAAATGTGTATAGTTACTTTAAGTTCTTATGTTAACATCACTCGTAAATTGTGTTCTAGCAAATGTATATTTGATTTGATTTATAGAAAAAAGGTGTTAATTTCAAATGTATAAAATAAAGATGGATGGTGAAGATGGTTTGGAATAGTGGTGAAGGTGAGCATGCTACATACTCTACGAGTAGATAAAAAATTAATGCCTCTGTGGTGCGGTGGTTGAGCAGGTCAGCTTATAACCCGGAAGCGGCGGGTTCGATTCCCGCGGCTTTACACATGTATTTAAGTATTCTGTGCCCCCCATAGAGAGCCATTTATGGTATTCTGTGTCCCCCATAAAGAGCCATTTATAGTATTCTGTGTTCCTCATAGAGAGCCATTTATGGTATTCTGTGTCTCCCATAGAGAGCCATTTATAGTATTCTGTGTTCCCGTAGAGAGCCATTTATAGTATTCTGTGTTCCCATAGAGAGCCATTTATACTATTCTGTGTTCCCCATAGAGAGCCATTTATGGTATTCTGTGTTCCCCATAGAGAGCTATTTATGGTATTCTGTGTTCCCATAGAGAGCCATTTATAATATTCTGTGTTCCCCATAGAGAGCCATTTATAGTATTCTGTGTTCCCCATAGAGAGCCATTTATAGTATTCTGTGTCCCCCACAGAGAGCCATTTTAAGCTGCTGCTTGCTTCCTGCATCCAACACTGTGAAATCATTACAGTCATACAGATGACATGGTTAAACAATTCGGCTCATAACCCAGCGCGGGTTCGATTCCCGCGGCAAGACAAGTATTTGTGCACAAAAAAATGCGCAAATACTTATTCTGAGTCTAAGTATTGTGGGACTATAGTCCTCGTAGTTCGTAGGTCTCTAAATACAGGAATCCTAGTTAGGGTCCAGGATCAATGTGATCGTTGGGCGTTATTATTGTTATTATTATTATTATTACGGTATTTCAAGAAAATTTTATTTTGTTTTAAGTATTCACCTTGAATAGTAAGCATGATTCATTCTCCCTAACTTTTCATTAGTCTACGAGATTCTTTATTAATTAATTAAAATGTGCCATTACTATTTAATTTAGTTCGCCAATAAACTAAATGATAGTATTAACATAAAACATTCTTTAGAAACGTTCTTCAGAATTTCTTCTAAGTAATATAGCAACAGCGAAATATAAGCATGAATTTTGTTATCCTAGCTTATTTACAAAAGGCGTCGAAAAGCGTTCTCTGTCAACAATCATTAGAAATCTTATTTTATAATTTACTACTAAAGAAGAACTTATTACTTTAAATTAAACCCATTTCAGCTTGTAAATATATATTTTTTTTATGTTAGTTTGATGTGACGAGCTAGTCGTTCACCTGATGTTAAGCGACACGGCCGCCCATAACAGAACAGTGTCACTCGGAACTTTAATATATAAAGTTTCGCGTGACTCTACACTGCACACATCATCCTGAGACATCAGCACAGTCTGGTAATAAGATTACTCGACTGTGAGATCAGATCGTATAGTCTTTATTGTCCAGTAATTTCACTAGCTACAGTGCACTTCAAACCGGAACACAGTAGTGCTTGCACACTACTGCTAGGCGGCAGAATAACTGGCAAAGCGGTGGTACCTACCTAGACAAACTTTGCAGAAAAGTCTTACCATCTGGTGAAATGCAGTAAATACGCAATAATTGACGTAAATTTACTAAAATCATCATAATTGTAAATTATTATGACTAATGCTCATCTTCACAAAAGCTTACAGCTCTTAAGTTTGAACTTATCCTTCTATGACGTAGGTACCTACTGGTATTGCTAGGTGATAGGTCTTTTCTGCAAGGTTTTTCTAGGTATGTACTAGCGCTTTGCCAGTCTTTCTGTCACCAAGCAGTAGTGCGCAAGCAGTACTGTGTGCAGGTTTGAAGGGAAATGAACTTACTAGCTACAAAAGCGTTTCACTTAACATCAGACAAACGAGTAGCTCGTCATATTCTTTAAAATAAAATAAAAACGCATTTGGGCACTTCTTACTCTCTCTCTCTTACACTTCTTTAATATGATGTTTCTATAAGTGCGAACTTAAGAGCTGTCAGTACTTTTGTGACGGACATTAGTGGAAAAAACGATTTATAGTAAACTAGTTGCGCCCCGTGGTTTCACCCGCGGATTAGAAGTATTTTAATTATTTACTCACCCCACGGGAAAATTTCGCTTTTCCGGGATATAATGTATCCTATGTGTTAATCTAGTGTGTAAGCTATCTTGGTACCGAATTTCATCAAAATTCATTAAGCCGTTTGAGCGTGAAGGAGTAACAAACATACACATATGTGTATGTACACTCAAACACACATACACACATACACACATACAAACATTCGCCTTTATAATATTAGTGTGATTGAACAGTTTCCAGATTATATTTCTTAAGGCTGTCTACAAAAAGCTTACAGCTATCGATGAAAGCTAGTAAGGCTAGTTTTAAATGTATTAACGCAATGCGACATACGACGTTTCGTCGTGAGGAGACAACCATGCGCAAAAGGCATTCGGTTTGAAACCCTCAGCCGGGAAGGCTGTGTCACGGACGCTCCGGTGCCTCCCGAAATCCGAACAGATACGAGTTGACGTGCGGTGAATCCAACTCGGCTTATAAACTTTCCGGATTTTCCTCGCTTGTGAAACTGTTGTGATGTAATGAGTGATTTCGTTGGTGAAGTCTTGAAATTTTGATGATTAGTGTTTGTGAAGGAGATAGTGTTTTGTTTGTGTGCGGTGTAAAACAGGAGCCGTAAATTTCGGAAACTGTCATAAACTCGTCTTGATATTGCCGTAAATTTGACGAATTGTCGTAAATCGTGAGTGATTGTGTTTCTTCTCTGAACTGTTTGCGGAATAGCGTATTGCGGTAGACTAAGGTGAGTTGCTTTTCTCATTGCTTTTTCTGAGCTTTTGGGAAGGGAATTTTGTTTCTTTCGTTTTTCTACATTTGCTATTTGAACTTCAGTGGACGTAGGCAGATAATTAAATTAGGTAGGAATAGTTTAAAATATGTAAAATTAGTATATGCATTATAAATAGGTATGTGTAATTCAATAAAAATCGTAGGGGGTTTATTCGTCGAATGTTTGAGAATTAGATACATGATATGTATTAAGTAATTTCTATCCTAATTTGGTATTGAATCAATAAGTTATCGAGTTTTTCATACAAACATTTTTTTTATTTTCTCTTATTACGTTTTTTATTTCTTATTACGATTGTCTTTCTGAATACGTTAATATAATATCAAAAAATAAAAGAACAATTTGACTACATAAAACGCTTATAATTTTTTAAGTGGTGTTTAATAATGTTTAATAATTGATTAAAATTATTTATTTAAATTTGCGTCCGATCAAGAGACAATATTTAAAATTACTTTTTTTATAACGTTGAATGTTTTGGAACTTAGTATCTAATTATATTAAACAAGTGCCAAAAAACCCGATATTTTGTCATAGGAATTTAAAAAAATATGAGTTTCATAGCACCTTTACTTTTAAAAAAATTGATTTAAAGTGTATATACTTATAAACATGATCGGGTGCATAAAGTTTCGAACATGGGTGTACAGAAACCTTAAAACAAATGGCGATCACTGTTTCTAACCGCCGATAAATGAACAACAAAATGACAAACAAATCTTGGTGAAGATTTATTTTGTCACACTTGAGATAACTATATAATCTTAGGATTCTTGAAACTAAAAATAGCAGTTCTGTATATTGCATTATTTTCATAACTCGTGAATTTTCAATTTTAATTTGTAATAAGGGTGAATTCATGAATTATTAATTGGAAGGTTGCAGCATTCTCCTCAGTCTGCTTAGATTATAATTAGATTAGATTATAATCAATCTGCTGCAACCAACAGAACGATCTTATGTTCAATAGTAGACGTCTTATGGATAACTAGTTGCGCCCGCTTCGGTTTCACCCGCGGATAAAAAGTATTTTAATTATTCGCTCATCCCAAGGAAAAATTTCACTTTTCCGGGATATAATGTAGTCTATATGTTAATCCAGTGTGTAAGCTATCTTGGTACCAAATTTCATCTAAATCCATTCAGCCGTTTGAGCGTGAAGGAGTAACAAACATACAACATACACACAAACACACATACAAACTTTCGCCTTTATAATATTAGTGTGATTACGTGATATGATGTGAACCAATTATGAAGAAAATTGTCTAATCTTATTTACGTTGGTAAATAGAAATCTGGCTGCCGGAAGAAGAAGCAATTTCAACCTTTTTAATTATAACGTGAGTTAAGCCGTTATTAATTTTACAAAATCTTAATTCCTCTAACACTTTTACCCCGTTGATACAGAGTAAAATCGCCGGGGGCGAGTTGGCTGGACTGCAGTCGCGACCCCTTCTCGCCCCGGTACGGCGGACGAGGGCTCATGGGGGGGTTTTTAGTGGGTTCGAGTCCCGCATACCCCCTGCCACCACCCCCGTGGTGGCAGGGAAGTGCGAGGGCATTTCCCCCCCTCAAAAAAAAAAGAGTAAAATTCTAATACAAAAGACAATCTTTTTAAAAATTTATTGCCCGTAATTTAATTTAATTATAGTCTAGTTTTGTATAAACGATTATAAAATATAATAAATGAAGTGAAATACCGGCCTATTCTTAAGTTTGATTGCTCCTAAATTTGCATTTATCCCTCTATGACAAAGGACAAAAATTGAAGGGGTGAGAACAAAAAAGGTTTAACTGATTTTTTTACAAAGTGACTTATGGGTATCCTTGGATTCAACGTGAAATTATCTACAATAATACATTCTTATACCGAAATGAGGCTTACATCTCGAGATTTTGAATCTAAAAACGGTTTATCTGTCACAGGACACACAGAGGATATAGTTCGCTTAGCATAAAAACATTATTATATTTATTTTATTGTATTACATTTTTACAGTAATTGGATGAATTGGTACTATATTTAGCATTTTAAAATAGAATTAAAACATTTTCAAGCAACTGAAACTTACATAAACCTTTTCTATTACTCAATAAGCACTCTACATTGAAATGACGCCGTTGAAGTTTAAAGTCAATTTTCCCGTAACTATCAATTTGACAGTTAACCCCTTTTTATTCTCAACCCTGCAACTACTAACTACTGCAATGCATTTGGGTATGTACTTGGACATGTAACAGAGGAATAAGTGCGATCTTAGGAGCTGTCAAATTTTAGTACAAACGGGCATAAATCTAAGATCTAAGTTAATACTTATTCAATTACCTATTTATAAATGACTCATTTACAGTATTAAGCTAAATTAAAGAGATATCAATAACGTCGAAGGCGTCCCGTTTCTAGCGCCCGCGTCGTGTAAACGATTGGCTGACCCGATACCTCAGTTGGTAGTATCCCTGCCTTCTGAACTGCAGGTTCTGTGTTCGATTCCCACCCAGGTACACAAAAACTCTTCACACAAACATTTGTGTGATGAGCATCGATGTTTGTTCTGTGTCTGGGTGTTATATTGTATTCTATGTATGTATACCAACAAAAAGTGTATACGAATTGAATCAGTTATCTAGTTCCCACAGTACAAGCTTTGCTTAGTTTGAGGCTAGATGACGCTGTGTGTTTACACATATATTTATTATAAACAATTCCATCATATGCATTCAAAATATTTTTTGTGTAAATTATCAATTAAATCAAAAGGTATTTTTGACCTTGGTTTAATAATAATTAATAGGATACCTACTTATCTATTTTAATTACAATCAAATTAATTATTTATAGTGGATAAAATTATTAATTTGATTGTAATTAATAGAGATAAGTAGGTGTCTTATTACATTTTTCTGTCACCTAGGAACCTCCAAAAATCTCCGCGATACCCGAATCCGGGCAAATTTCCTAGGAATGCATGTCCGAACTCTGGACTTTTCGTGTAACCCGACCTTCGTGTATTCGGACAACGGAAGGTCGACATTAAATTCCTAGAGTTCCGCGAATTCCAACGTTTTTTTGGGAAAAACTTTCGAATTTCACGCACTTGAAGCAAAACCTTCTGGAGCGTGGGATTTTTTATCCGTTTATTCAAAAACGTTAAATTATTATTGAGTTTGAAAATATATATGAAAAATTTCGCTAAAAAGCGATAGAGTTGTTAGATAAATATCTAACAACTGCGTTTATCATTTGTTTTACTGAATTTTGATTAGGATCCGAATGGCATACAAAATGGAGTTTTGGCGGGAAAGCGAAAAAGATTGCGTCTCCGCATTGTATTATTTTCCAAAACTTGTGTTATTTTCAGTGTTAGTGCATAAAACTGGTGGCATTCTATTCGATAAGTGCTGGATTACAGGCGTGAGTGTGGGAAAATGGTATAATGATGGTGAAACGTTTCTTTTCGTGTTGTTTCCAAAACTCCATAGACGCTTCAAGTAAAGTTGCCACCACTTTACTAGGAGTATGACTTTGAATAGACTGACTGGACTATAACTTGACTTGATGACTTCAACTATGACTTGACACATATTTGCGTGACATATTATTAACTTGATAAATTATCAATTATTTGACACTGGCTAAATACACAAAAGTGTGGACAAAACATAAAAAAATCATACAAAATAATAATTTGTCTTAACAGTTGCAAACAATTTTTGATGGGATCGATTTGGTGGGTGAAAACTAAAAGGTTTTATTTTTTAATAATTCTGTTGGGTTCTACCGTCTTCGCCAAGACGTCCAGCTAAACAAATAGTTCAAGGTTACCCTTGGGGTGCAAACTCGGCTTGGGTCGTTGCCGGAATGAGAGGATTCAGAAGACAACGTACACTGGAAGAGTGGATCAAACGGTAAAAAGTACCAAAAGTAGTCTGCAAAATGTACCATTGCAATGGGGAGGAACCACTGCTCGTGGAATCTACAAACCACACATTTGAATTGTATTCTATGTATGTATTTACAAACAAAAAGTATCTAAGTTTTGGATCAGTTATCTGGTTCCCATAGTACAAGCTTTGCTTAGTTTGGGGCTAGATGGCGCTGTGTAAAATGTCCACAAATATTTATTTATTTATTTAAGAAAAAAATACGTGTGGAAATTTCACACAGCGCCACCTACCCCAAACTAAGCAAAGCTTGTACAATGGGAACCAGATAACTGATACAATACTTAGATACTTTTTTTTTGTATATACATAGAATACAATATGACACCCGGACACAGAACAAACGTCGATGTTAATCACACAAATGATAGATCTGCCACAACCTGCAAATCAGAAGGCAGGAATACTTCCAACTGAGCTATCGAGCCAGGCAAAAAGAAAAAAAATACTAGCGCTAAACTTAATACCGTTTGATTGTTTCGTCCATAATGTCAAGTAACACAATTAATTAATACAAAAGGTATACGCGCATTATTCAGGGTATCTCGTATATCGTGACTGACGTGGAGAATTCCTGCACGGGTAGCATGAACTATAGAAAGATACAGTATCCGTTCTCTCCAGAAAGCGTTTGATCAATGAACGATTACGCGGATCACGTCATAAGCCTTTTGTTGCATTAATAATAATAATTAGTATTCATAAATACTAAATTATCTGTCTCATTCTAGCGACATATTGCTTTCTCTCTCTTCCATCCAAGTCTCCTAGCAGACAAGTTGTGCTCATTTAAATTTAATCACATGAATTATAAAACGTTTGCGTTGCTTGTAAATAGTGATTCAATAAATATAAGTAAAGTATAAACTCTTTTATTTAAATGTATATAGCTCAAAGGTGACTAACTGACTAACTGATTGACTGACATAGTGATCTATCAACGCACAGCCCAAACCATTGGACGGATCGGGCTGCAATTTGGCATGTAGGCAGATGTTATGACGTAGGCATCCGCTAAGAAAGGATTTTTCGAAATTCCACTCTTAAGAGGGTGAAATTGGTGGTTGAATTATTTTCCCATAAGCCACGCCGCGGGCGAAGCTGCGGGCAGAAGCTCGTTTATACATAAGATACCTAGGTAGAGAAAATCCTTGACAAATAATAATATTTATTCAATAATTTAAATGAATGAAAATACAATATATAAATCTTAAGAAACTAAAGTCTTACGGTATTAGGTGCCTGCACTAGGATACACCTGTGTCACAGGTAGCGTAAATGCTAGGTTCTATTTACTACGAGTACATGTGAGTGCAGAATTATTAACAACTAGTCGCGCCCCACGGATTCACCCGCGGATAAAAAGTATTTTAATTATTTGCTCATCCCACGGGAACATTTCACTTTTCCGGGGTAAAATGTAAATCGAGCCTATATGTTAATCGAGTGTATAAACTATCTTGGTACCGAATTTCATCCAAATCCATTCAGCCGTTTGAGCGTGAAGGAGTAACAAACATACACACAAACTTACATACACACATACAAACTTTCGCCTTTATAATATTAGTGTGATATTTTATAAAAACGTATTTAAACAATCTATTAATAAACTATAATTATTTGAGTTTATAGATATAGTATATATAAATAGTCATAGTCTAGTCTAGTCAAGTCATACTCCTAGTAAAGCGGTGGCAACTTTACCAGAAACTTCTATGGAGTTTTGGAAACAACACGAAAAGAAACGTTCACTCATGCCTGTAATCCAGCACTTAACGAATAAAATGCCACCAATTTTATTCACTAACACTGAAAATAACACAAGTTTTGGAAAATAATACAATACAGCGACGCGATCTTTTTCGTTTTCCCGCCAAAAACCTGCTATGTAATTATCCTAGATCTCCATCCTTTATTATCTTCTAGCCAAGCGTGTTACATCCTAAACTACATCGTCACTTACCATCAGGTGCGATAGTGGTCAAACGTAAGCCTGTCAAACGATAAATAAACAAATACATTACCAAAAGAATACCCATGAAATAATAGTAAGTACGTACTGAGAAATTACGGTAATGAAGCACCAGGGAACCAATAATTACGGTTTTCATTCAGGCGCAATCTAAACGCGAGTTACGAATGCGAAACTTGGTAGCAAGTAAAGATTAGCACGGACTTGCTAATCTTTTGTTACACGACGACAATAGTTTCTATTTACATGTGAAATACGACGCAAAGTAGAACGTCAGGGTGGGTCAGCTATTTATAGCTAAACATCAGTAAACCCAAACTAGACGGCGGAAAGTTAGACTCCCATTATCAAGACCCTTAGAGTTACCATAATGCCCTTTCACTGCCCTCTTCTTTGAGGACCTATATCTGAGGTTAGGGTAATCAACAAGTTATCAGGAAGTTAAATACTTGAGATAAGAGAATGTACTTTAGTCTTATATGAGAAAGACATTACTGTCCTCTATCAGGCTTGGATCATTTCGCACTTTATGTATGAAGCTAGAATTTTCAAATTCGGAATGATATTGTTCAATTGCAAACGGGGGCTAGACGGCAAAAATTAAGACCAAAAGTTGTAATGTAACGACACTGTTTGAAGCCGTGCGGCGTGCGCGTGTTTCTGTCTGTCTCTCTCTCTCATAGAAAGCAAGCCTGCTATAATTTTCGTTTCGTCTTTCTATTTCGCATTCATATTATATTTATATTCTTTCTATTTACATTATATTTGTTAATAATAAAAAAAATATGTTATTATAAATTTAAAAAAAAATTAGTATTCCTTCATCGAAAGGAACTTCTTTCTAGTTTCTTCTCTCTCAAGTTTTTATCTTATTTCAATTTACCGCTTTTCCTTTTGTCTTTCCACCCTTTTTATTTTATCCCATCTGACGTTTTTAAGCTTCTCGTCCGTCACTTGTTTTGACAGCTCAAAACCACAAGAGCGTTGAATTCAAAAGCCGCTTATTTCTAAATCGCTAACAATCATAATAGTTCACTTTACTCCTAGTTTAGTTTAAAAACAATATATTGATTCTCTTTACAGACTATACAGACTAATCATCTTCCTTTTAATTACATTCTAAAATCAAACTTGCTCAAATCTGTTCCTTATTTGCCTATTTACTTTGAGCCAGTCATCCAGTCAAGTAGTAATGATAGCATTAAAACAAATGAAAGTTTTGTTCAGTTCTGCTGGTGTACTATTGCGTTAATCTGTTTACAAGGCAGCCACGATTCTTCACACAATCTATAACATTCTATTTAGGGGTTGATTTTCAAAAACCTTTTACCTAGTGCAACCTTATGTGCTAAAAGAATACACCTACACATTTCTAGCGTTTTAGACTGTACGTCATCTATCAGTTGGTCACTCAGAACAAAGCCTGATAATTATTATTCATTTAATCTAAATATATATAACTCAAAGATGACTGACTGACATAGTGATCTATCAACACAAAGCCCAAACCAAAGGACGGATCATAGCTACTGCCTACGGTTTCGCCCGCGTGCCTATAGAAAACTAAGAAGAAAATTTTTCATAGATAATTCAACCACCAATTTCACCCTCTTAGGGGTGAAATTTCGAAAAACCCTTTCTTAGTGGATACCTACACCTTACAAAGAACACACCCTCCGGATTTCAAGTCTTTAGAACCAGCGATTTAGTCTGTGCGTTGATATATAAGTGAGTCAGTCAGGACTTTGAGTTTTATATGTATGGAAAGATTAAAAATTGAATATGTCAACGTCTGACATAAATGTATCTTAGTAACTGGATCAGTCAGAACGAACCATGAAGTAAACCAAGAATAGATTAATAATTAAAGACATGGTTACCTTGTTTTCATTTACCAAATCAATAACATCTATTGATATTACTCTGGAACTTTGGCAATATTGATATAGGGAAGTTTTCGTTAGTTCTAAAGGTAAATAAGGTTTATATTACTTGTGTTCAATACATATTATTCCATGGGAAGTTATCTGTGTATATTAGACGTGCCTCTGCCCGCAGCTTCGCCCGCGGCGTGGCCTATGGGAAAATAATTGAACTACCCATTTCACCCTCTTAAGGGTGGAATTTCGAAAAATCCTTTCTTAGTGGATGCATCTGACTGCATTCCAAATTTCAGCCCGATCCGTCCAGTGGTTTGGGCTGTGCGTTGATAGATCACTATATTAGTCAGTCAATCAGTCAGTCACCTTTTGAGTTATATATATTTAGATATTTATATATTGTCTAACATTGAGACATTTGACGTTGAATTGACATTGGCTGACTGGAAGAGATCGCTTTTAGCGATAAGCCCGCCCATTGTACTAAGGCTATGAGTTAGTTTCATCATCTGCATCTGTTTTTTTTTTGTCTAGTGCACAATAAAGAATTTTTCTGTTGTATTTTACACACACATTAATAATCACACTAATATTATAAAGGCGAAAGTTTGTATGTGTGTATGTATGTATATTTGTTACTCCTTCACGCTCAAACGGCTAAATGGATTTGGATGAAATTAGGTACCAAGATAGCTTATATACTGGATTAACATATAGGCTACATTATCCCGGAAAAGTGAAATGCTCCCGTGGGATGAGCAAATAATGAAAATACTTTTTATCCGCGCGTGAAACCGCGGGGCGCAACTAGTCCCAAATAATGACACTATTGACCTATTTGCGGATAACATTAACAAGTTTAAGAAGAGTATTGAAGATCTGTGATATTGTAATGTATTTATTAATCAAAATATCATTTTTTAATCTTTATCGTTACATTTTTTTTTAGATTTGGCTCCACATTTTTGTGTATTTAGCCAGTGTCAAGCAATTGATAATTTATCAAGTTATCGATATTTCATGCAAATATGTGTCAAGTCACAGTCGAAGTCATCAAGTCAAGTCATAGTCAAGTCAGTCTAGTCAAAGTCATACTCCTAGTAAAGTGGTGGCAACTTTACTTGAAACTTTTATGGAGTTTTGGAAGCAACACGAAAAGAAACGTTTCACCATCATTATACCATTTTCCCACACTCACGCCTGTAATCCAGCACTTATCGAATAAACTGCCACCGATTTTATGCACTAACACTGAAAATAACACAAGTTTTGGAAATACAATATACATTAATACAATGCGGTGACGCAATCTTTTTCGCTTTCCTGCCAAAAAACCTTCTATATTATTTTTACATTATTTTTATTTTTAATTCATTTAATCAATATTACTATTTTGACTATGTATTCCTAGTGTTTTATTGATTTTTCAAAGAGCTGGTTATTGTAATTCACTCTTTTTTTTATTATGCATGCAGTCTTTACCTGCAACTGTGATGACACTTAGCAATGTTTCCTTTTTAATTGTGTTATCGGATCTGGCTACAATGTACATTATGTTGGTATTCGAAATAAATAAATAATAATACTAAAAAAATATGTGTGGACATAACACAGCGCCATCTAGCCCCAAACTAAGCAAAACTTTACTACGGGAATCAGATAACTCAAAAACAAAATACAAATTTATTTATTGACACATTTGGTTACAAAGTTATAATGAATCCATAGACTCCTGAACTAGTGGAAACTGTGTTTCAGGAGTCAGTGGCTTCTCCCATTATTAATTTCATCTAAGCTATTTCATACTAATTCGTTTTACAGAACATCATAAAAATAAACAATGTCTAAGAATAAGGCATATTTTGTGTGTGTGTGTGTGTGTGTGTGTGTGTGTGTGTGTGTGTGTGTGTGTGTGTTGGTACAAAACTGATACAATACTTAGATACTTTTTTTGTTTGTAAATATATACAATATAACACCCAGACATAGAACAAACACATATGTGTAAGTGATTTGCGTGCATAATTTTGAGCACTACGTATCGAAAATTTGTTAAATGTTTCGTCAAGTCATACTTATGCGCCACTGTGGTGTGGTGGTTGAGCAGATCGGCTCATAACTCGGAGGTGATGGGTTCTATTCCAGCGGCAGAACAAGTTGTACACTGAAAAAAGCGCAAATACTTGTTCTGAGTCGGGGTGTTGTGGAACCATGGTCCTCGTAGTTCCTGGGTCCCTAGACATGAAATCCTACTTGGGGTTCGGGATCTATGTATGTAATATTAAATCTTAGTTTTTTAGAATTATTTATAAAAGTAACATTTCAAAAATAGAATAATAATAATACTTATTATTATTAAACCTAGTGAAAGAATGTCCAAAATCAGGAATCTATTCTTAACAGAGTCAGCTTGAAACCGAACAGTCGAAAATAATTAATAATGTCATTTTCTACTCAAAACAAACAACCTTAAACTATTCAAATACTCAAATGAATTACATAATTAATATTAAATCTTATACACCTTTTAGGCTTAGCTTTCGAATCACGTCTAAATTTATAACATAACTTTAACTCATAGTACACAGTACAAATATAAACAGAAGGTAAACTCGCAATAAACGGCGTAAGCGATTTTATGCATCTCATCAAAATTACCATCTAAATCAAAATCTAAGTCACATAATTATTGTTTCATATATATTTCATATATAATTTCAAGCACATTTAGAAGTTATAGTCATAGATAAGTTTTGTTACAGTATATATAAATCATTATAATTTAATGAATTTTGATTGATCGTTTTTAGAATATTATTGAAAAATTATAGCATAATACAAAAAGTACCTAAAAAATAAAGAAAATGAAAACATTTTTACCAAACTTACCTTAAACAGCATTTGACAGCCTCTGTGGTGTAGTGGTTTAGCAAGTCGACTCATAGCCCGGAGGCGCTGGGTTCGATTCCCATGGCAGGGCAAGTATATGTGCACAGAAAAAAGCGCAAATACTTGTTCTGAGTCTGGATGTTGTGGGACCATGGTCCTCGTAGTTCCTGACACAAGGAATCCTAGTTAGGGTCTAGGATCTATATGTGTACATGAGGCGTGATTCGTCGTAATAATTAATTTAAATGTAATTTTATAGTATACGAGCTTCTGCCCGCAGCTTCGCCCGCGGCGTGGCCTATGGGAAAATAATTCAACCACCCATTTCACCCTCTTAAGGGTGGAATTTCAAAAATCCTTTCTTAACGGATGCCTACGTCAAAACATCTACATGCATGCAAAATTTCAGCCCGATCCGTCTAGTTGTTTGGGCTGTACGTTGATAGATCACTATGTCAGTCAGTCAGTCAGTCAATCACCTTTGAGTTATATATATTTAGATTATTATTTTAAGAGACCTGCGTACTACATTTGAGTATTACAGTGCATATTAAGCGAACATGTACGTGTGAGTGGAATTTACGCCGTCAGTTCCGACTTTACCTTCTGTTTTTACCTATACTGTGGTTCTGTATACAGTCGACGTGCCAACAATTATAATTATCGGTTAATACGGCGAGATGGCCGTGTGTAATTATCATATAATCAGCTTGGCTTGGAATACGCAATTAGTTCCCATTTGATGATAAAAAAGGATTATGGAAACATTTCACATACGTCTATCTATTATACAGCGTCTGTGGTGTGGTGATTGAGCAGGTTGGCTCATAGCTCGCAGGCGGCGGGTTCGATTCCCGCGGCAGGACAAGTATTAGTGCACAGAAAAAAAAGCGCAAATACTTGTTCTGACTTTGGGAGTAGAAAGACCATGAAATTTGGGGATCTTCTATGCTGTAGTAATTTTTTTTAAAATATAAAATAAATAAAAAGTATTTGTGGACATTTCACGGAGCGCCATCTAGCCCTAAACTAAGCAAAGCTTGTACTGCGGGATTCAGATAACTGATACAATACTTATATCCTTTTTTGTTTGTAAATATATACATAGAATACAAATAACACCCAAACACAGAACAAACATCGATGTTCATTACATAAATGCTTGTTGGGAATCGAACGTACAACCTACAGCTCAGAAGGCAAGGTCCACCAATTGAGCTATAGGGCCAGTCAAAAAGAAAAGTTTATAAGGTTTATTGAACCTTTCAACTGAAAAATCCAATCTACTTTTTAAATTATCTGTGACAGTTTCAGTAATGGCAGATAAAAACTTTTAATTATGAACAGTTTTATTGAGTCATCTAAGTATCTTATAATTAGGCTTGTTTCAATAAAAAAAGGTATCCTACCGACCTTTCCGCTTTCATCGCGTTTCCTTAATCCTTTAGATAAACATCTTGCTATCCGACACCAAGATTAAATGTAAAATCAGTAAGGACATGTCAGCCATCGATCGGTTACAGACACACTTTTGAGTAGCACTTTTCACACAAAACTGGCTGTGTGAGAAATGGTACCATGGTAAAGTTTGTTATGTGCAAATTTACAGCCAATATTGATAGGAAGCGTTACAATAGCGGAAAAATATAGGATTATTTATGCATGTAAAATGATACACATAGATCACAAACATAGATCAGGTTCTCGATTCGACTTCAGTCAAAACTTTTGACTGGGTAAACCGATTTTGATGATTTTTTTTTTTTTAAAAGCTGGTGCTTTCTGTGTAATCCTATTTAAATTTGATCAAAATCTGACCAATAGTTTATGAATTATCCTCAATAATGCGTATTTAGATTTCGACTTCGATGATGTTCTCATTGGGATTGAAGTCGGTTGAAACTCTTTTTTAAAATGAATATAGTTGAGTAATGTTGAATGAAGCTAAATGTCCATCGGCGCAGACGAGTGGGAGGGAGGAGGAGGCGTTACGCGCACCTTCTCCCTCCCACCTCACTGGGGCCACTGGTGGAGAGTCGGGGGACTCTCCACCGGCTTGCACGGCCCCATACGTCTTGTGGGTGACCTTGGTGAGCAAGGTCACCCATCCATTGGCGCGGAGAGGCCCGAAAGGTCCTGCCGCCAGAGGCGAGTTAGCTGGACTGCAGTCACGACCCCTTCTCGCCCCGGTACGGCGGACGAAGGCTCACGGGGGGTTTTAGTGGGTTCGATTCCCACATACCCCCTGCCACCACCCCCGTGGTGGCAGGGAAGTGCGAGGGCATTTCCCCCCCTAAAAAAAGCTAAATGTCCATACTGCAGAATTAGTGTCATGTACAGTTGTACCAATAAAAGGCCTGCGTGCCTTAAGTCAGTCTGTCGGCCCTTAATGTAGATGGGCTAATTAACTTGTATTCATGACTGTATACAGTGTAAATACGTTAATAAAAAGACGTGAAAAATAATTAATTATAATGACACGATCAAGTCAAGTCAAGGGGTATGATACGGGCTGAACCCAGTAGTTAGGGGGGAAACCACTCCTGATCTGCACATCCAGTGGAATTACTAGTGGCTATTTTTGATTGGGCTAATGTTATATATTCTACCGACCTTTGCAGCGTTAACGGGCAAGAAGGCAGGTCCTCAAGGCGCCCAGCCGTTAAAAGTGGGAGGCAACTAGGTCAAAGGCAGCCCTGGTTGCGAGCCTCGGCTTGCTGCCGGGATAAGAGGATCGAGAAGAGAGAAAGCATTCATAGTAACCGGTACACTCACTGATAGGGTTAGAGCATCTATTATATAAAAGGCTTTGCCCTGACTGACTGACAGATAACGCACAGCTCAAACCGCTTAACGTATAGACTGGAAATTTGAAGGATGACTACTTTTTATGGCGTGAACACGTGCTAAGAAAGAATTTTTGAAAATTCAACCCCTAAGAGGATGAAAAAGGTAAAAAACCTTTGTATGAAAAACCTACATTTCGTGACGTATCATTTTGAAACTTAAAGCATAAAAACAAGTATAAAAATAAACGAAATGGTAATTTTTAGTTTTTTGAAATTCAATATTTAAGGAGGTTAAAAAAATTATTAAAGTTTGTATGGAAATTTCAAATAAAATTACCGTATCATATTGAAATTGGGAATCTGTAAAGAACATAAGAAATACATAGATATGGGTCGCGGCGTTTTTTGAATTACATCCTCTGAAGGGTTTTTTTTGGTATATAAAACGCTTTGTCCCGACTGACTGACAGATAACGCACAGCCCAAACTCAGGAACGGGCAATGGACATCCGTAAAGAAATTGTCAGTCATGTAGTAGCTAATTAGCAAGAATTTGCAATATTTTCATATAATGCTAAGTCTAACAATGCTGCTATGAGAGATGGACGCGCGAGATTCCAGCCATTTATTAATTTAAGAGGGTTAAGTGAATTTAATCCCGAAAAATTAATGGTTTCTAAGGGATAGCCCACGCGGGCGAAGCCGTGGGCAGACGCTAGTAAGCTATAAAAAACATTTCTCCCGAGAAAGCTTTTGTTTGACCAATGAATGATGACGCAGATCACGTCATAAACCTTTTATTCTGTTGTCATTGGTCAAACACTTTCTAGAGAGAAGAGATAAATGTCGATTTTTATAGTTCATGCCCATGTTGTTTATATAGCCCTGCAGAACTCATTTATGCATAAAATTGCACACCCAAAGTGTATGCATTACCCTCAAGATACTAATTTGTCTAGGATTATCTTGTCTGAGATTATTATTATATTAATTAATATTTATGATTTAATTCGTGTATAATAGAAATAGCTTTAAAACTAATCAAGTAGTCTTCATTTTCAGAATTGAATAATTTTTAGAACTTGCTTCAGCATAGTAAAACTTAGTTTATTTTCGTCCCAACGCGACGCGGGGTCATTATTACGGTCGTTAGGTCTTTAACAATTAGCGGTTACTGGTAAACTGGCACAACTGTTACTATACCTATCATTTTATTGCCACTTAAACCATCGAGGTCAAAATTTAGACAGCACCAAAACTGTAACTTTTACTAGTAGATAAATTACGCTATAAAAGTCAAAATTTAAAAATTTCACGTTAAATACTTGAAACATTTGCAGTGGCATCTTTTTCTTACTGCTTTGTAATAAGTTATATTTTAGCAATTTTTCAAAAGGTTATTAGAACTGAAATTAAATTATTTAATATGTTCATCGTCTCTCTGTCATTACATTACATCACTTGATTGTAACATAACATATAAATTGTTATAAAGCACATCAATTCACGATAGTTAACCCTTTTCATAAGTATCTAAATCAAAATCGTATTATATTAAATAAGATTAATTGTTATACACCGCCGTATATTATTTTTATCTGCTGATACTCTCCATCCAAAAGTTGCCTAGAAGAGATCATTACTAGCGATAAGACCGCCCATTTTTGCACTAGTACGTAATTATTTATTTTATTCTTGTATTTATGTAAACTTCATTGATGAGACAATAAAGAATTATCTATCTATCTAAGATTAAATTTACTAGAAAGTGTATTTCCGTCATGTGTGAGAAATCGGTTTTGTACTAACTGTTATTTAAGTCACGTTTTCAGTGGCATAAATTTTTAATTCACAATGTCTCCACTCTTATTTTTTATTTTTTGGCTGAGACTAACCTTTGTGAAAAATATAAAAATTTGAATTCAAGCCTATAGGCATATAAAGTCAATGCTGAAAACCCTTTCAGTTAGGTTGCGTGTCCCAAACAATTAAAGAAAGCAACACTACCCCCATTACAGAGTGTTTCAGATGTATTCAGACCCCGCAGACTGTTTGTCGTGTTATAAAATAAGTTACAGTCATAAAATACTACGTTGGAAGGACATTGCGTGCTGGGTTTTTAGCTTTATTTACTTTACCATAATATACCGTATCTTATTTACGATAGAAACTAATATTGTAAAGATAAAACGGGTCTATTCGCGTACAAAAATTATCAAAATATTATTTTGACAAACCTCGACTTTTCGACCAAGTTACATTGGCCGTGGCTACGAGGGGACTGAGTGAGGACTTTAAAAAGTGTAAAATAAAATAAAATAAATAAAATAGCAAACCGATACTGGCCGGAAATTGCATACAGAAACTAATATAGCAATAAAATAATAAAAAATAAATAATAACGCTCAACGATCATATACATAGATCCTAGACCCTTATACTAAGATTCTCTGTGTCTAGGGATCCAGAAAATACGAGGACCATGGTCCCACAACACCCAGACGCAGAACAAGAATTTATGCTTTTTTGTTTTCTGTACACAAATATTGGTCCTGTCGCGGGAATCGAACCTGCCTCCTCCGGGTTATGAGCCAACCCGCTCAACCATCACACTACAGAGGCGGTGAATATAGCAATATTGGAGGCGTACAAATTAGATAGTGCTTGCACATACTGCTTGGCGGCAGAATAACTGGCAAAGCGGTGATGAACTTTGCAGGAAAGTTCTACCACCTAGTTAAGTTATCTAGAGTCCTTGAGATATATGATAGCCAATTATGATAGAAATATAGACTCAAATATCACTTACTGGGTATCAATTCGTCAAAGCATGATTAAAAAAGCACACTTCTTAGAAATTTTCACATGTCTTAAAACAAAATTAATAGCTAATTTTAAGCAATCAAATTTGTCTGTGTAAACCAAACCCATAGGATGTATATCTTGACGAGGTCTGTATCGTTTAAATCGAGCAATTATTCAAATGTTTGCATGTATGTGTAGCTCTGAAGATTAAATCAAGATTTCCACCCATGTTTTGACGTTCTATATAAACGCCCAACATTAGTTTAATATAACTGACAGATTATGCCAATTTGCCGTGGACTAAGAATGCTATGGACACCTTATAACATGCTACAAAGAAGTGCGACTTAAATAATCAAAAGATAACAGTATATAAAATTACTCAGTGTAAAAAAAAAACGAAATTAAGGCACGATATCACTGACAGGTATTATTTTTTACCTTTGATGTACCAACAATTTTATTTTTTTATAACAATATGCGATGTCCATCAAAGCTGTCGACAACGATTTTACAAAACTCCACAGATTATACTGAAATCCGATATATTACCAACACATGAATAAATTCACGATTTATAAAAAAGGCGTCACTCTATAACACATTTAGATGTTATCGCTTAGAAATATCACCACAATATAGTTTGAAATTTGAAAAAAACCCGTTCATAAATAGATTTACGAGGCGATATAATTAACTCAGATATTTATTTAAGTTAAAATGTTTAGTTTAAAATGGTAATAATGCATTCAAGATTTTATGGTCGTTGAAATGTTTACGTTTGACATCTACAAAACGATTGACGCGGAATAATGGGCCATATATCAAACGCAATAGTGATGGTTTCGTAGTTTTTCGTGCGCACGAATAACTTTGTGATTCTTTATCTTGCCACCGTGAAATCGAAAGTTCAGGCCTATCTCAATACCAGCTTCATATCTAATTACAAAATCGATATTTTATACTTTTTAGGGAGTTTATTCGGTTATGTACTCAGTGGCAGGCGGGTTGTGACCGGCGACCTCTTTCGTTTTAATTTAGTAGCATACATTTTACTACTTTATTAAAATGTAAATTATGGCAATGACTTTGACCCACATTCAAGCGGCATTCCAACATACTGTAAATACTGTTGGTACTATAGTTATTCCAGGATCGTTCATATCACGATCTTTACACTTCATCATTCTGAAGACTTTTTTTTTTGTTTGGTTTTGGCTTCACACTTTTGTGTATTTAGCCAGTGTCAAGTAATTGATATATCTCAAGTTAATTCATATCATATAGTGAGTCAAGTCAAGTCACAGTCCAAGTCATCAAGTTAAGTCATAGTCTAGTCTAGTCAAGTCATACTCCTACTAAAGTGGTGGCAACTTTACCAGAAGCTTCTATGGAATTTTGGAAACAACACGAAAAGAAACGTTTCACCATCATTACACCACTTTCCTACACTCATGCCTGTAATTCAGCACTTAACGAATAAAATTCCACCAATTTTATGCACTAACATTGAAAATAACACAAGTTTTGGAAAATAATACAATGCGGCGACGCGATCTTTTTCGTTTTCCCGCCTAAACCTTTTTTGTTTTTGTTTTGGCCCCACACTTTTTAGCCAGTGTCAAGTAATTGATAATTTCTCAAGTATATCATCAATGTGTCATGTCGGCTAATGTTGTTTGTCTCTACTGACCTTTACAGAGTCACCGGGTTTTTATAGCACCTACTATTTAATAGTATTCTATGAATATCTGCCATTTTGCTATGAAAAACAGTTTTTAGTTGAATAATCGTATTTATTTTATTTTTATAACTAAAACTGTACACGAGTTTTGACTCCACCTTTAGATTACTATCATCTTCTTGGGAATCAACGAGAATTAAAATTTGGACTGTATATACTCATTGTAAATGTTCTAATGCCCATTTGCACTAAAGTTTCCCAACTCATAAGTTTGCACTTATCCTTAATGCATTTGGGTATGTCACTGAGGAATAAGTGCGAACTTTGGAGTTGTCAAACTTCAGTACAGAAAGGCATACGACTTAAGTACGATTGGGGAGTTTTGGCGGGAAAACGAAAAAGATCGCGTTGCCGCATTTTATTATTTTCCAAAACTTGTGTTATTATCAGTGTTAGTGCATAAAATTGGTGGCATTTTATTCGTTAAGTGCTGAATTACAGGCATGAGTGTGGGAAAGTGGTATAATGATGGTGAAACGTTTCTTTTCGTGTTGTTTCCAAAGCTCCATAGAAGCTTCTGGTAAAGTTGCCACCACTTTACTAGGAGTATGACTTGACTAGACTAGACTATGACATAACTTGATGACTTGGACTGTGACTTGACTTGACTTGACATATTAATTATGATATTAATTAACTTGAGATATTATCAATTACTTGACACTGGCTAAATTTATTTATTTATTTTTATTTTATTTATTAAACAAAAACCACAGCTCTTAAAATTTAACATTATCATATCTTAATTAGCAAAACTTACAGCCAAATACGGTTTTACATTTTTTAAATTAGGTACACGTGATTGTGTTGTTCAACTGTCATTGAGAGAGTATACACAAAAGTGTGGAGCCAAAACCAAACAAAAAAAAAGTAGGATTGACACTCAAGCATTTGACGTAATTTGTATCGATATTGATTGACAAAGTAGAAATTAACCTTCTAAAATTCAACTTTGACGGAAGACCATTTATAAATACAAATTAGCGCCGCTTAGAAACTTCTCGGAAAACATAAGTAAAATATCTTCAATAATTAAGGAATCGGTCTGTTTGTTGCGAAATTCTGTCGGTTTGTTTCGGAGTATGTTGAATTATTTCTTAATAAGGTAAGATTTACGTGGCGTAAGTTTTGTAACTAGAAAGTAGTGTTTTATTAGGTTTGTTTTGTCTATTTTTGTACCATTCGTGATCTATCACTTAGATAATTTTTTTGAAAATGAAAAAAAAAAATCTAAAAATACCCTAATAAGATTATTCTTATATAAAGTATTTGTGGGCAGAAACGGATTGTGGGTAGGTAGGTTGCAACCTATATAACTATAGGCCTTCAGCATGTCCACACCGGGCCGCGTCTGGAACAAGAATGCTCCGTAGCACACCAATCGATCCCTTTATATAGCCAGACAGGTAGGGCCGCCATGACAGTTGCCGGTGCTGCCACTGTAATACATTTAATGCCACCACAGGGTAAATTACGGTGCTCGATCGCTGTGCATAGAGTTTATAACTGGACGTAGCCGCCGTCACGGCCATACTGACGTGCGTACGTCCTCGTACGCTTAGCTTCACTTTGTACCTGGTGAGGGACATCAGTGTTATTGCTCGTTCATCCTGACAATTAAATTGAGTTAAACTTGGAGTCAAAGTCAAAAGATCAGGTTTCAATTTGATTAGACAAAAGCATTTTAACCTTCCAGTCATCGTCAGGGTTAACCCTGGTCTCCTCTCCACAAAGGCCATTTACAAAGAGTTGTAGTTGAAGGGTTAACCCTTCAGGACCATCAGTATCCATTCATTTACAAAAAGTGGACTGGATGGTGCTAGACCGGATAGATATCCCTTTAGCAACCAAAAGTCAACAAACTAATACCTTATCCCTTCATTTATAAAAATGGACCGGATAGTGCTAGACCGGATAGATATCCCTTTAGCAACCAAAAATCATCATTTACCTTATCCCTTCATTTATAAAAAATGGACCGGATAGTGCTAGACCGGATAGATATCCCTTTAGCAACCAAAAATCATCTTTCCAACTAATACCAATTAGTGCTAGACCGGATAGATTATCCCTGTAGCATTCAGACACATTTTTTTGTCATCATTCTTACATTATTTCTTTTTTCCTTTTTCCCTTTTTTCAGTTTTTTTTTCTCTTTTTTTCACTTTTTTTATCTTTTTTCTTACTCTTTTATTTCTCTTTTTTTTTCTCTCACGAATCATTACTTTTTTTACCATGACTTTTATTCTCTTTTTTTTTCACGGGTCCGGGTTAACCCTGCAACTAAATTTGATATTAGTGTTACCCGCCGTCACGTCACGTTTCGCGTTGCTTGAAGAGTGATGTAGAAATGGGCATTGGGCAATCCCACTTCTGATGTGGGCAGGAACGGGTTGTGCGTAGGTTGGTTGCAACCTATATAACTATAGGCCTTCAGCATGTCCACACCGGGCCGCCTCTGGAACAAGAATGCTCCGTAGCACACCAATCGATCCCTTTATATAGCCAGACAGGTAGGGCCGCCATGACAGTTGCCGGTGCTGCCACTGTAATACATTTAATGCCACCACAGGGTAAATTACGGTGCTCGATCGCTGTGCATAGAGTTTATAACTGGACGTAGCCGCCGTCATATTCTTAAAGAGCGATTATTTTTACGGCAATGAAAGAAAATAATAGATCAATACAATAATATTACGAGGCGGCTAGAAGATATTAGATAGAAAGAAAAGACTTTTATTACGAATATTACTAAGTATTGTTGTTTTAAAGGTAACGTACGGACGCCTCGTAATATTAATTTAATAGAATATACATAAACGGGAAAAATATTAATTTCAACATAAAATTAACCTAATTATACATAAACATTAAAGGGTACGGTCACACTTGTCGCGAAGATCTGTTGTCTAGACCATGCTTGCCAGATTTAATGAGCCAGCGTCAAATTTGGTGTGGCAGCTTGACCAGCTACTTGGCACCAAGTGACGTTTTTGTGACCAAAAATTTTGACCCATTTCCTTGGTTACGCTGATCTCAAAGAGTAGGAAAAATTTATTCCTGACCACAGAAGAGTGGCATAAATATTTTCAAAATTAGTTTATTCACATGAAAAAGTGCATTTACGCTAACTAAGAATATTTTGAAAAACTTTTTTTTGTCATTCTGTAAATGTTTAGTGCGCAGCTCGTACAACTGCGTATTAACGATGTACACGGTATAAACAATGATCAATTATCGATAAAATAAGTGACCTATATAGCTACAATATCGATAAGTATCCATCTCTAAAACGATACCTTCTGAATTTGAATACCGAATGAAATAAAAGCGTTTCAAAGGTTCGAAAGGGAAGGCGCGACATTTCGGCTGAATTTTAAGAGGTGCGTATAAAATATTAACCCTTTTTGCTTCGGCATCCGGGGGAGGGAGATGGGAATCGTACCTGCCAGGGGCGTATTCAGGGTACAGAGTTGGGGTGCCATGCAATTTTTATGAGTTCAAGGTGTAGGCGGGTTTGGGGTTCAGTGTTTGGCTTAGGTTATAACACACTCAGTTAAAAATGGAGACTGCGTTACGACAAGGTATTATTCAATGATAATTTACAGAGATCCTGGACCCTAACTAGGATTTTTTGTGTTTAGGAATCCAGGAACTACGAGGTCCTTGCTCCCGTAACACCCAGACACAGAACAAGTATCGATATCAGCAAGAATGTTTTGAATATTGACCTATTAACTATTACTACTAACTTCTTATGTATTAAGTTAACCGTAAATCCATAGTTACGTATAACTGCAAAGTTAGTAAATGAAGTCAAGTTTTTTTTTATTTTTTATGTTTTGGCTCCACACTTTTGTGTATTTAGCCAGTGTCAAGTAATTGATAATTTACCAAGTTAATGATATTTCACGCAAATATGTGTCAAGTCATAGTCGAAGTCATCAAGTCAAGTCATAATCAAGTCGTAGTCTAATCAAAGTCATACTCCTAGTAAAGTGGTAGCAACTTTACCAGAAGCTTCTATGGATTTTTGGAAACAACACAAAAAGAAACGTTTCACCATCATTATACCATTTTCCCACACTGACGCCTGTAATTCAGCACTTAACGAATATAATGCCACCAATTTTATGCACTAACACTGAAAATAACACAAGTTTTGGAAAATAATACAATGCGGTGACGCAATCTTTTTCGCTTTCCCGCCAAAACTCGAAGTAAAGTTTTTTTCTTCTTCAAAGTTACACCTACGTACTTTTGGCATTTGTTTGAGTGAATTTTGCAAGGCAACAACTTAACACCTATCATTTTAGCTTCATTTCAATAAAATGCTATTAGTATTAGTGTTATTTGACTCGGAGTGGAAAATGAATAATTGAAGAGGAGAGAACAAAAAGGGTTTAACTGATTTTTTTCACAAAATGACTTGACTTGACTGTGTATCGTTGGATTTAGCGTAAAATTATCTACAATAATACATTCTCAAAATACCGAAGTGAGGCTTAAATCTCGAGATTTTGAGTCTAAAAACGGTTTATCTGTCACAGGAATACAGTTCGCTTAGCATAAAAACATTATTAATTATTTTTTATTATATTATATTTTTACATTAATTGTACGAATTAGTACTATATTTAGTAATTTAAAATAGAATAAATACATTTTCAAGCAACTGAAACTTACATAAACCTTTTCTATTACCTTAAAAGCACTCTACATTAAAATGATGCCGTTGAAGTTTAAAGTCAATTTTCTCGAAACTATCAATTTGACAGTTAAACCGTTTTATTCTCAACCCTTCAATTATTTTGCGGGTTGAATTCTTCCTGCGTCATGAGTGAAACCGTATTTAAATATTCGTTAGGTTGAAAATTATGTATTTTATGCCCCCATTTCCTCCACCCTGACTACGTTCACAAATCGTACGGAATTTACGTTCAGATTTCTGAAGGATTCGTGATACGAATGTAATGCTGGACGTATTTTTTTGGGACCGAGCTGCGTGATATCTTTGAAGATGAAATGATGTGGTCAAATACACGACGGCTGGCTTTTAGACTGGTTTTATAGTAGGGACGGGATGTATGTGTTCTCTTTAAATGTGGATTTGCGGTATGTTATTATAATCGAATGTTCTGTCTAGTTTATTCTAACATCGGTGAATGCATTTATAAATTCTCTCTTATTAATTTCTGCTCTCTTGGTATTTTGAATGCAAAGGAAAAGTGTATGTTTCGATTTGAATTAACATTTTTTTTTGTTATTGAATGATGTGACGAGCTAGTCGTTCACCTGATGTTAAGCGCCACGGCCGCCCATAACAGAACAATGTCACTCGGAACCCTAAAACATAGAGTTTCAAGCGACACTGCACTGCGCACATCATCCTGAGACATCAGCACAGTCTGGTAATAAGATACTCGACTGAGATAAGATCATAAATTCTCAATTGCCCAGTAATTTCACTAGCTACAGTGCCCTTCAAACCGGAACTCAGTAGTACTTGCACACTACTGCTTGGCGGCAGAATAACTGGCAAAGCGGTGGTACTTACCTAGACGAACTTTGCAACAAAGTCCTACCACCTAGTTTGCGTTTTGCCCTATTTTGACTCTTGCTTATTTAGGTTGTACAGGATTTCAAAATCAAAGCTTTAGGTGTAAAAATTGGGTTGAAAACTAATGTGGCCTCAAAAAGACCTCCGCGGATGGATGAGCGAAGTCCAGTTTTCGATTAATAATTTTCTTTTAATACACTAGGTGGTAAGACTTTACTGCAAAGTTCGTCTAGGTAGGTACCACCGTTTTGCCAGTTATTCTGCCGCCAAGCAGTAGTGCGCAAGCACTGCTGTGTTCCGGTTTGTACTGCACTGTAGCTAGTGAAATTACTGGGCAAATGAGACTTTATGATCTGATCTCACAGTTTAGTAATCTTATTACTAGATTGTGCTGATGTCTCTGGGTGACGTGCGCAGTCCAGTGTCACGCGAAGCTCTATACTTTAGAGTACCGAGTGACACTGCAGCTGATATGGGCAGCCGTGTCGTTTAACATCAGGCGAACGGCTAGCTCGTCACGTCATTCCTTAACATAAAAAATAAAATAAATATCAGAAGACGTAACTTGGTGCGTTAAAGAGCTAGATACTTGCTGGGTAATCACGTAACTCGATTGCATCGGTTGCAAAAAACACAAATTTGTATAGATTTAACAGTTTCAATAAGCAGTTTATGTGCATAGTTAGTATGGGAATTTCATCTAATAATAATAATATGTGTGGACATCTCACACAACGCCACCTAGCCCCAAACTAAGCAAAGCTTGTACTATGGGAACCAGATAACTGATACAATACTTAAATACTTTTTGTTTGTAAATACATACATAGAATACAATATAACACCCAGACACAGAACAAACACCTATGTTCATCACACAAATGTTTGTCCCGGGTGGGAATCGAACCCACAACCCGCAGTTCAGTAGGCAGGGTTACTACCAACTGAGCTATCGGGCCAGTCAAAATCATCTGTTGCGATGCAATCAAAGTTTCTCGTGATCACCGTAAACAAACACTGATGCTGCTCATAAAGATAATGATAATTTTCCGGGTAAGGACGCAAAATTTTGTTTTTTTTATAATAAACTAAATTAATTATACAGAATTATCCATCAGAAGACATGGAAACTGTGAACATTTTAAAATTAATTCCGGAGCCAGGAGTTAATTTGTAAAGGGACCCCGATTAAATTTTATATAATTTTGTAACCCGTAGGAGTATAATTATAAAGGGGTAAGGAGGTTTAATTTTGTTTAAAATGTGCGCTTGTCATCAAAATTAACAAAAACAAAGACCTTAGCGCCTGCATTTTGAAGGGGGAACGACACCATTGTATAAAATGATAAATCTTAATTTGAAAATAGTTAATCAGGATGTAACTACACAACACCCGTTTGAGCGTGAAGGAATAACAAACATACACACAGAAAAACTTTCGCCTTTATAATATTAGTGTGATATCTAAATATATATAACTCAAAAGTGACTGACTGATTGACTGGCATAGTGATCTATCAACGCACAGCCCAAACCACTGGACGGATCGGGCTGAAATTTGGCATGCAGGTAAATGTTATGATGTAGGCAGGCAGGATTTTTCGAAATTCCACCCTTAAGAGGGTGAAATGGGTGGTTGAATTATTTTCCTATAGACCACGCCGCGGGCGAAGCTGCGGGCAGAAGCTCATTTCTTTGTATTATACTAGTTGCGCCCCGCGGTTTCACCCGTGGGTAAAAAGTATTTTAATTATTTAATTTATATATTAACTCATCCCACGGGAAAATTTCACTTTTCCGGGATAAAATGTAGACTATATGTCAATCTAGTGTATAAGCTATCTTGGTACCGAATTTTATCTAGATCCATTCAGCCGTTTGAGCGTGAAGGAGTAACAAACATACACACATACACACATACAAACTTTCGCCTTTATAATATTAGTGTTATGTGATAGTGTGATGTTTCCGAACATTATTTGTATTTTGGTGACCTCTTGAACAATAACTTTTGAAAATAACAAACAAAAAATAACTTAATTTGTTTTAATAAATAAGTAAATATTTAGATAAAGAAATGGTAGATTTTTTTCGGGAGAATTGTTAAAACTCCGCATTCCATAATAATGTAACAATACGTAAAGATACGCATCAAATTGAAAATTTCAACACATATTTGTTAATCAAAATTAATTCATAATATTACAAAACTGGCATCAATACTATGACCGTTAAAGCAACAATTTAATTCAGATACTATCTAAGGCTCTACGCACACTCTATGCATGCTGCATCGGTCGTTTCACAGGTTGCGTCAACTAAATAAAAGTAAAGTGAGTGAGCAGGTGACTAGATATACACGGTGGAATTTAATTCACTCTTTCCCTTAAATGTATGTACGCAGACCATGCTATAGAATATTCGTATAAGGTCCAATAAAAAAAAATTGTTTTAGTTTTTAGTGCCTCTTAAAATAACTGCATGACAGCCGAAATGTCTATTTAACGGTACACAGCGGAGGCACCAGCTGATTGCTTTGTAAATGTTTCGTAGGCAATAAAACATCTGCTTTATTCAATGTCACAAAGCTTTTCTTTAGAATTTAAATTTGATAATACCTAGATTTAAGTTTTATTTCATACTTTTGTTATTTAGTTATATGAGAGCATTATATAGCATGGACTGTATACATACATTAAAGGAAAGGAATGAATTAAATTCCAACTTGTATAGTTCATTTTTTACAACAGCAACGCGACCGGAACACGAAAGCAATTTTGGAACATCTAGTGTGTGTGTGATTTGTAACAATGACAAAATTTTAAATTTATGACTGCCCAATTTATATTGATTTTGTTTGGTTAGTAAAAAAGTAAAACAGATGTACTTTTATTTGGTTTCCATCGAAATTTATAAGTTTTTAAACAGTAATACTAAAATAAAATTAAAAAATATGCATTAGCAAAACTTAATCAAGAAGCCACTTCCAGTAGGCAACGTGCCCAAAATGCTGGCGGCATTTCCCCGTTGAATGGCAATGCTTAGTCTTTGGAATAAAGACCAGCATTTTGGTCACGTGTTGCCTCGATCAGTCGTTCCGAAAGATCTTTGTAAATTTTGTGGAATTTTTAAAATATTGTCTTTTATGAGGTGGCGATAGAATATATACATATATAAAATACCAGTGCGAAGTCGGGGCGGGCCGCTAGTTTTTTATATAACCTAATTCGAGGTAAATTATGAGGTGAAATGAAAAGTTTAGATATAAACTAGAAGGGCATAAAATCAACGTATATGTCAAAGTAATGTAACGTAGCGAATGTGCGTCAGACCTAGGGTACAATTTAATTCAAAATATTATCTAAATGGCTTCTACTACAAGACAAGTCGATATTCGTTATCGGTGGTAGGAAATCCGCGATACATTATTAATAGGCAGTCCCTTCGTATGGTAATCGAAATTCAGTGTTTGACCCTTCAAAACTTTGCGGGTGTTACCGCAGGTTGTCGAGAGAAACTCACTAGCATTCAACTGGGCAACCCGGACTTTTTGTTCAGCGGCCGCGTTATCCACTTTCCCGGAAAATTTTACGAACTGGTTTTAATTTGCCTGTGGCCTCAGGTAATTTAAAATGGTAATAAATCTACGTAGTTTTCCTAATGCTTTAAATTTTTTTTGCAAATAGTTTTTAGAAGATTTGCAAATAAAAATAGGTAAAAAAAATATTTATATTTTTATAAACTTACAATAAAAATAATTAAAACGCTCACGGGTGTTCTGGTTTGAATGAAACTCACCGTCGCTAGTCACATTATTCGGCAAATGAGTTTTATGACTTCATCTCGCAACTTATTACTACTGTGCTGTCTCAGAATAATGTGCACAGTGCAGTGTCATGCGAAACTTTAATTTAGAGTCACGAGTAACAGTGCCTCTACTATGAGCGGCAGTGACGCTTAATATCTGGCGAACGACTAACTCGTCACGTTATTCATTTAAATAATAAAAATAACCAATCTACAACCATAAAACTACTACTAGGTGGTAGGACTTTATTGCAAAGTTCGTCTAGGTAGGTACCACCGCTTTGCCAGTTATTCTGCCGTCAAGCAGTAGTGCACAAGCACTGCTGTGTTCCGGTTTGAAGGGCACTGTAGCTCACTAGCTACAACTTAATTTAATTTAGCTACAAATTACTGAGCAAATGAGACTTTATGATCTGATCTCACAGTTTAGTAATCTTATTACTAGATTGTGCTGATGTCTCAGGATGACGTGCACAGTGCAGTGTCACGCGAACCTCTATACTATAGAGTTCCGAGTGACACTGCAGCTGATATGGGCAGCCGTGTCGTTTAACATCAGGCGAACGGCTAGCTTGTCACGTGATTCCTAAAAAAAAAACAGGAAAAACTAAAACAAAGCAATTTAAAATGTACGTGAAAGTACAAGCTTCAGTATTTTAATTTAAAAAAGCTACCACCATTAATAATTTATTAAAATTTTACGTACAATACAAAGTTTACGGTCGTACATAAAACACAAATATCCAACTTAATTTCAACTATAATTCTCTGTAAGTGTGTTAAGTTTTAATGCCATCTATCTGCGGGATTTTTAATATTCCCGGAGTTATTTTAGTCCGCAATAAAACACGGACATTCTATTTCTACTGAGGATCAATAATTTCGGTTAGTAGCTCCATTGACGTAATTGTACGGAAATAGGTCGAATACTTCGATTGTCTTATTAATGATTAATCTGTGAAACTACACACTTAACTATAACACACCTTCACACACACTATTTAAGGGTGTTTTCCTTATTTCGGATTGTTGTTGGCCAAAAAATAAGCGTCAAATATTAGAATGCGTTAGCTAATTCGCAGTTGATATGTCAGGGTTGGATCGTTTGGTCTCCTTCTGCGAGTACGTGATGGCGCAGAAGGAGACCGCGGAGCGGGTCAGAGAGGAGGCCGCTGGAGCTGACCCGCTCCGGCGCAGACGAGTGGGAGGGAGGAGGAGGCGTTACGCGCACCTCTTCCCTCCCCCGTAGTAGGGCCACTGGTGGAGAGTAGGGGGACTCTCCGCCGGCTTGCACGGCCCCACACGTCTGGTGGGTGACCTTGGTGAGCAAGGTCACCCATCCTTTGGCGCGGAGAGGCCCGAAAGGGCCTGCCGCCGGGGGCGAGCTGGCTGGACTGCAGTCGCGACCCCTTCTCGCCCCGGTACGGCGGACGAGGGCTCACGGGGGGGTTTTAGTGGGTTCGAGTCCCACATACCCCCTGCCACCACCCCCGTAGTGGCAGGGAAGTTCGAGGGCATTTCCCCCCCTCAAAAAAAAAAAAAAAGGGTTGGATCGTTTAAATCAGGAATAATAATGTAATGGGCCATATTTATGATGTCCAGAAATTCTGCATTACATTAAATTACAAAGTGATAAAATGTGAAAAAATGAGTGTGCTTTAGACTCACACGACTGAAGTAAAACTTTCTTAGTTTACCTCCATCTATCGGTATAACTTTGTTTTTGCTTTATTTAATACCAGTTGCGCCCCGCGGATGTAAACTATTTTAATTATTTGCTTATCCTACGGAAAAATTTCACTTTTACGGGATAAAATGTAGCCTATATATTAATCCAGTGCATAAGCTATCTTGATACCGAATTTCATCCAAATCCATTCAGCCGTTTGAGCGTGCATACACACAAACACACATACAAACTTTCGCCTTTATAATATTAGTGTGAAGTGTGATTAATGTCGCCATCTTGACAATTGTTATTTTACCGGACATACAAAGATGATAATACCAATTTTTATTATTGTTATGTTGACAATGGAGATCTACGTGGACCAACAACTTTCAACTTCCGTTCGCCTCGCCAGCTTACTCCCCAAGTCAAGCGTGCCATCAAAAGTTTTATTGAGTCTGTATTGGGAACTCGACTGATTACGTAAACGTTTAAAACTAAACACTTCGGTCTTAAGTATATATGAGACGAGCTTCTGCCCGCAGCTTCACCCGCGGCGTGGCCTTTGGGAAAATAATTCAACCACCCATTTCACCCTCTTAAGGGTGCTCTTAAAAAATCCTTTCTTATCGGATGCCTACATCATAATGCCTGTATGCCAAATTTCAGCCCGATCCGTCCAGTGGTTTGGGCTGTGCGTTGATAGATCACTATGTCAGTCAGTCAGTCAGTCCTTAGAGTTATATATATTTAGATGTAATCTAAAAATAAGTGTGTATTAATTTTTTTATTATACAGTTAATTTAATATATAATTAAAAAATTATGTTTAATTTGTGTAAATTTTTGTAGCATAGGCATTTTCTTTATTATTTCCGGCGAAAGGGGCCTGGACCTCATAATATGGGATCCAGATTTTTCTAACTTAATGTTATGTTACTACTTACTACTATAATGATTTGCCTTTATCCAAATAATATAATCTAAATATGACCCGGGCATGTTCAAGAGAAGAGTGAATAGGTATTTACTTGGCTAGCATACTACACCTTCGATCGCATCATCACTTCCCACCAGGTGAGAGCGCGGTCAAATGCTAGACAAGTTTGAAGTAAAAAAAAAAATGTATATTTCATTTTTTTTTTCCTATTTAATACAGACAAGTATTATTGTCCTGTATTCTGTCTGCAATTTTGCATCCCACCCCGAGACAATAAGGGTAGCCACCCCTAGGGACGAGGTTAGTGACATGCGGTAAGCATGTCTATAAATTGTTGTCTGATCGATTTGTCTGAAGCTCGTAATGTACTTACTGTTACTACATTTTTAGAACTACAGTGGCATTGTTTTTAATATTTTATGGCTGGCACATGCGTCAAGCTGGTGAACGGTTGTAAGCTAGTAAGTGTCCAAAATAGTAAGAAAAAAATAGAAAGCCCTCTTGTATTGATTTTGTTAAAAAAAGAACAATAAATAAATAAGTACCAGGAGCCAGGAGTCTGTGGTAAACAGCATTAAAAATGGCTAAATGAACGTGAAATGTTTCTTTTCGTGTTTCCAAAACTCTATAGAAGCTTCTAGTAAAGCTGCTACCGCTTTACTAGAAGTATGACTTTAGACTATGACTTGACTTGATAATTTGGACTGTGACTTGGCACATAAATATCTGCATGAAATATCATTAGCATGAGAAATGGAGTTTTGGCGGGAAAACGAAAAAGATCGCGCCACCGTATTGTATTATTTTCCAAAACTTGTGTTATTTTCAGTGTTAGTGCATAAAATTGGTGGCATTTTATTCGTTAAGTGCTGGATTATAGGCATGATGTGGGAAAGTGGTATAATGATGGTGAAACGATTCTTTTCGTGTTGTTTCTAAAACTCCATAGAAGCTTCAAGTAAAGTTGCCACCACTTTACTAGGAGTATGACTTTGACTTGATGACTTCGACTGTGACTTGACACATATCTGCATGAAATATCATTAACTTGTGAAATTATCAATTAATTGACACTAGCTAAATACACAAAAGTGTGGAGCCAAAACAGACAAACAAGAAAGTATTCATGCCTATCACCTATACTTATCGATTTTTGAAACTAATTACAAATTTAAAGGGTAGAAGCGTGTGGTCCATGGACAATGGCTAAATGGACCGTAAACCTTCCAGCTCCTTCTTACAATACTGTATATCGGTCAACTTACCCCTTTCCCATACCGTACAATAGAGCTACCCTTCTATTAGGGTGAGATTATTATATCAGAAGTTTCAGCGTTTACTGTTATAGGGTAGAATCGAATAATAGGAATGAGGGAATCTTACTTGGTATCCGGAAATACCAAACACGTCTGGATAGTTTTAAAATCTATCCGGCGAAATTGTGGTATCTACTTTTTTTTAATATATAATTTTTTTTTTTTAATATGTGTTGGACATCTCACACAATGCCATCTAGCCCCAAACTAAGCAAAGCTCGAATTATGGGAACCAGATAACTGATACAATACTTAAATACTTTTTTGTTTGTAAATACATACATATAATACAATATAACACCCAGACACAGAACAAACACATATGTTCTTCACACAAATGCTTGTCCTGGGTGGGAATCGAACCCATAACCCACAGTTCAGAAGGCAGGGTTACTACCAACTGAGCTATCGGGCCAGTCAGTACCTTTAACGGTAACTCAAAACAGGGATGAATTTAGACAACCATTAACATATTTTAGTAAGTAAGTTTGGAAATTAATAAGTCCTTAACTGGCCTGGGGCCTTACCGCGTAAGTCTGGCGGAGATGGTAATCATGTTCTTTCTTGCTCGCACTCGTGGACTTGTTAATTGGCGCGTGCAGGATGGCAGGCGAAGCCGATTCCCAGAACAGTTACGCGGTAGGAGTGCTGGTCGGACCAATTTTGACTTTCCATTGACGTGAGTTTAGCCGTCATTAATTTCCAAACCATTATCATAAGATAAATTTATTATCCACAAAAGAACTTACTGAGTTTACAATATATATGTTTATACAATAATAATTGCTTATAATGATTATTTATATTAATGCTTTGAGGTTCGTTACATTCAACTATACTTAAATTTTTAAAATAAATTACCATATAAGCTCTCAATTGATAAAACGGTAGTTTACTACAAGCTCCTGCGGTTTCATGTAATATTTACCCGTGTTTTTACGGTAATTCTTAATTTTTCGTTTTATACGTAGGTACTTTATATTGGTATTAATATTAATCTGTGTGCAACAAATTAATCATTCTGCTATTCAGACTTATGCAACAAATTAATTCAGCCATTTTCAAAGTCAAAACAAACCTACACCTATGTATGTGATTGTTGGGCGTTTATTATTATTATTATTATTACACAGATATACATAACGATAAAACTACAAACATAATTATGGCTAGTATATATGAATCAGTTATATTTAATTTATTGATTATTTATTATACGTATCTAAATTATCTTTTTTTATTTTTATTTTTTATAGATTTCTTTGTTTTCAATTTTACTCAATTCGTTTACACCACCGACCTCTATCTCTCTAACAATTCTTTCCATCCAAAGGTTGACTGGAAGAGATCGCTTTTAGCGATAAGTCCGCCCATTGTACTATAGCTTTAAGTTTCTTCATCTGTAACTGTTTTTCTTCTGGTGTACAATAAAGAATTTTTGTATTGTATTGTATGGCTGTATAAAATGAAAAAACTTTAGACAAGAGTTTTTGTTCAATTGATATGCGTTTGATAAAGGTATTAGGTGGATTAAAAAATAACTTAATAAGCCTTATACAACTAGGGAGTATGAATAGGAATACCATGTTTTCGATAGAGAATATCTACCATACTTACCACTTCCATTCTTAATAATTTTTCATCTTCCGGCCAAAAAAAGTACTTCCCATCCCTTTTCAGACCTTTCGTAAAAGGAGCCATAATTGTAATGGACATTTTGCTAATTATTATTAGCGGTGCGTTACGGAGAATATGTTGTTAAGATGTTCTGGCGAGAATTAGCCGGATAGAGTTCATAGGATAGGTTTACGATGTAAGGTTATGAAGATGAGAATTATTATGTACTCGTAAAGTGAATTTTAGTATGTGTTTACGAGTTCCGTCTGTGAGAAGGTGAAAGGAAATGTTGAAATTACGCAGTTGGTTTATCACAGATGTTTTTCTAAGGAATAATTTCCCTATCACTTTAACTTTAACTGCGGAAAATACATTTATTGTTTTTAAGTATTTGAATAGCGTAACCTACAGTTTTTTTTAAATAACGTAACTACACTTAGGCATTGATGTAGAAGTAAAAATAATTCTATTTTTGTCTGTGCCTTTGAAACATAAGAATTTGACCAGACTAGTTTGCCGTAATCAATAAAGCCAGCCTCTGTGGTGTGGTGGTTAAGTAGGCTGGCTCATAACCCGGAGGCGGCGGGGTTCGATTCCCGCGGCAGGACAAGTATTTGTGCACAGAAAAAAGCGCAAATACTTGTTCTGAGTCTGGGTGTGTGGGAGCATGGTCCTCGTAGTTCTTGGGTCCCTAGACACAGGGAATCCTAGTTAGGGTCCAGAGTCTATGTATGTGATCGTTATGATGTACCTACCAAGGAGAATGCTGCTACTCATTCTCTGATATACTCTTTTCTTTTTTCTTTTTTTTATGTTAATGTATGATATGACGAGCTAACTGTTCGCCTGATGTTAAGCGACACAGCTGCCCATATCAGTGGCAGTGTCTCTAAAAGAATAGAGTTTTGCGTAACACTGCACTGCGCACGTCATCCTGAGACCTCAGCATAATCTAGTAAGATTACTAGACTGTGAGATTAGGGCATAAAGTCTCATTTGCCCAGTAATTTCACTAGCTAAGCTTCCTAGTGCATAGTATCTTTCTACGATGTAAGAATAAGCTGTTGGTCTTCCCAAGAATAAATAAATAAATAAATATACCCTTAGCCTGCTCTTACAGAACTAGGTGGTAGGGCTTTGTTGCAAAGTTCGTCTAGGTAGGTACCACCGCTTTGCCAGTTATTCCGCCGCCAAGCAGTAGTGTGCAAGCACTACTGTGTTCCGGTTTGAAGGGCACTGTAGCTAGTGAAATTACTGGGCAATTGAGACTTTATGATCTGGTCTCACAGTCGAGTAATCTTATTACCAGACTGTGCTGATGTCTCAGGATGATGTACGCGGTGCAGTGTCGCTTGAAACTCTATGTTTTAGGGTTCCGAGTGACACTGTTCTGTTATGGGCGGCCGTGGCGCTTAACATCAGGTGAACGACTAGCTCGTCACATCATTCAGTAACATAAAAAAAAAAACTTGCGAGAATAGATGGTACAGTACCTAATTTTCTCACACCTGAGTCGTCCACATCCAGCTATTACTATGATATGAAATTTAACTCAATAAATGAGTATTTAACACTGAAATATGATACGAAAGTTAGAGCCCCGTAACCACAAAGGTGTTTGATATTCATAGATTCGAGGCAACCCGTATTAGCTAAGAGGATCAGAGTCATTTAAATATAATTTGAATTTAAATATTAGGGGAAACTTTTACATACATCTTGGGAATTGGGAATTATTTAGATACTAAGCCATATATCATCTTAAACAGACTGAAGACTTCCACTGCTGAACATAGACCATGTCTATGCACCTATGTGCATTAACACTCTTTGTGGTGTGGTGGCGGAGCAGGTTGGCCTATAACCTGGAGGTGGCAGTTTTGATTCCCGCGACAGGTCACGTAATTACGCACAAAGAAAAAGTACAAGTACTTGTTGTCTGAGTGTTGTGAGACCATAGTCTTAAAATTGGTAAAAGTGTACTTTAGACCACACGACTGAAGTAAAACTTCTTTAGTTTAGCTCCATCTATTGGCCGGAATAATTTTGTTTTTGCTTTGTTTAATGTCAATTTCGCCATCTTGACAATTGTAAATTGTCATTTTACCGGACATACCAACATAACAATATATTTTTAAACTTTGTTGTATTGACAATGGAGATCTAATTTTAACTACCGTTCGCCTCGCATTCATCAGCTTACTCCCCAAGTCAAGCGTGCGTAACGAAGTTTTACTTCAAATATCAAATGTTTTTTGTGTTTCACCACATTTCGTCTTCACGTGATAATGTGGTCGACGATTAACAATCAAACGGCAGGAGAAACTTTTTTAAAAATCATTGATAGTGTCGTGAAATTTATTAATCAATTAATTAAAAATATTTTATAAATTAAATAAAATTAATAAATAAAAATTAATTCTTACTTTTAAAAATTAATTGGTATTTTTGACTTTGGTAGAATGTAAAAAGTGTTTTGGTTGGCAGCACTGCCAGAAGGGCCATGATTGGTTGATACCATCAGCCAATCATGGATGGTTCTGGCTCAGTAGAATTGAGTTTGGTGGGGAGAAGTTGAGGTGCGACGAAAAGGTTAAAAAAGCAGTTAATTCTCGTTGATTGGCAGAAGCGTCAAGACATATCAGACTTCTAGTTGACTCTGTAATCTAAATATATATAACTCAAAGGTGACTGACTGACTGACATAGTGATCTATCAACGCACAGCCCAAACCACTGGACGGATCGGGCAGAAATTTGGCATGCAGGTAGGTGTTATGACGTAGGCATCCGCTAAGAAAGGAATTTTCGAAATTGCACCCTTATGAGGGTGAAATGGGTGGTTGAATTATTTTCCCATAGGCCGCGCCGTGGGCGAAGCTGCGGGCAGATACTCGTGGAATTATAAGAAGTGTAATATACAGAATGTGTATAAGAAATAAGGAATAGTGGTGTTCCAAGGTGGAAGAGGCATTCTATGTGTTTTACTTCAATAGTCTTAAATATTACCACTATCTCACCTGATGATAAGTAATGATGCGGTTGATGATGGATCATGCTTTTTTTTTATTGCTAGATAGGCTTGCGTTTGACCACTATCGCACCTGATGGTAAGTAACGATGCGGTCTAGGATGTAGCATCCTTGCCTAGAAGATACCTGTTCACTCTCGATTTGAAGACTCCAAGTTTGTAGTTATCGGGAAACACGGACGCCGGTAAAGCGTTCCACTCTTTGGCTGTTCGCATGATAAATGTGGAGCCAAATCGCTTTGTTCGCACATGGGGGATATTGACCATGTAACGGTGGCGTTTTTTCATACATCTGGTTGTCCGGTGGTGGAAAGGTGATGGCAGAATCAGGTTATGCAACTCTAATGCGCACTCTCCAAAATGCACTCGATAGAAAACCGATAAACTGGCAACTTTGCGTCTATGGTCTAGGCTTTGTAGTCGGGCCTCAAACAAGTCGCTACCTATGAGCCTCTTAGCACGCCTTTCGATAGAGACCAAGGCTTCCAGCTGGTATTTAGCAGACCCATCCCACAGGTGGCAGCAATTCTCCATGCACGATCGATCTTGCTTGATGCTTGCCTAAAAGATACTGTCTTACTATAAAAAACACTCAGATTCCTTCGAGGCGCCTTGTAGCATTATTATAATTCTTGTGTACGTCATCCCTAAAAACATTTTCACGCAGTCAACCGCTCACAAAGACAAACGAGACAGTAAACAACGAATTTCGTAAACAATCTTTTGAGTGGAAAATTTCGCGCCATCCTGAGTCGCGCTTGGTAAACTCATGTGGGACGAGGCCCGCGTAACGCTTGTACAATGTACAGTGAACTTTAACGAGGTGTGGGGGCAGAGAAGTAGCGGGAAGCGGGTAGGTAGCTTGATAGCTACCTACCCGCTTCCCGCAGTATTCTCGATTTTCTAACGATTTTTTTTTTGAACGAGCTAATGCTGTTGGTCTCTAACGACCTTTACAGCGTCACCTCGCTTCAGGCGCCCAGCCGTCAAAAGTGGGAGGCAACTAGCTCAAGGGCACCCCTGGGGTGCGAGCCTCGGCTTGGGCCGTTGCCGGGATAAGAGGATCGAGAAGACTACGTCCACTGGAAGAGTGGACCCTATTGAAAGTCGCGACCGTTCTAGCTAACCTACGGGGGGTACGTCGCCCTCGCCGGCGGGGTCGGTATCTGATTGTGTTACGCTGGTATCCTATACCAGTGCCGAAAGCGGTACCTGAGCCAGAAGGGCAAAATTTTCTAACGAAAGCAGAACTATAATAATAATAACATCACATAAATAGATCCTGGACTCGAACTAAGATCCCACAACTCTCAGACACAGAACAATTTTTTTTTTTCTGTGAGGAAAACTTCTCCTGTCGCGAGAATTGAACCCGCCGCCTCCGGGTTATGAGCCAACCTGTTCAAACACTACACCACAGAGGCTGTCAAATTATATATATTCCTTTCGTAATATTCCTTTCTATTTCCGCCACCATCTTAACACGTAATTTATCTTTCTCTTACATTTCGCCCGTGGTGCCCTCTGCCGTACTCATTTAAAACTAGCTTCATGCTACGTTTTACTACGTTACGCAATTCAATTTATTTTACTTAGATAAGATTGATAGATAAAACTCTTTATTGAAACACCACGCTACAGGAACAATTAACAAGAACAAACTTAAAAAATTAATGTCACAATGGGCGGTCTTATCGCTTAGAGCACTATCTTCCAGATAACCCAAAATACACAACATACATGATGCAGAGGCTAAACACGATCAAAATCAAAAGAATTATTGCAAATAGGCTATTTTTAGCACTTTTACAAGTCAAAATTATAATAGGTACTTAAAATTAAGTAACTTGCTAAACATATAAAATTACAAAGCGCTTATTGTCAAACATTATATAGCAAGCCCATTAAAATATATGAGTTTAAAAAAAAAGTTCTTTTTCTCACTACTGGTGCAAGCAATCCGGCACAAAGCAGAACAGAAAACTGCGATCCGAAGCTTCGATTACACCTGTAAAGAAGAAGCTACAAGAAACTTTACAGTGATGACTTTACAGTTCTATAATATAATATTATCTGCTATCAGTGCGGCTCTACCTCTAGGCGGTGGTAAGTTTTCAACTCGCCTCATACAAAAGGCTTCCTACAGAAAATTTTCATATTACTTTAGCGGCAGTAAGTGTTGCCGCGGCTTTGGAAGATTCGTAGCGCAGTACATATCATTTGAAGTAAGAGCCCTAGGTACATAGATACCGCACAGAAAAAAATCTGTAATAAAATTAGTTCGTAACTATTTTTCCATACAAAAAGTAATTAAAAACGAATGTAAACGGGTTAGTTTTGAAATTCCCTTTAAACAGAATTGTAAGACCTTTAATCTTATATTCCCGCTTGGGACTTTGATACTAAAAGTTACAAGATCGCATTTGAAAAAGAGGTTACTAATATTTACAATACTGTTTTACCATCAGATTAGACATTGGCAAAATCAGGCCTATATCAAAGGTAAACAATAATTGCTTTTAAAATTAATTTTATTTTATTAATTTAATATTATTTAAACAAATTTCATGAATTAGGATTAAATAAACTGCTTGTTTATTTAAATTACTAGAACAATATAAAGATTTTAACACAACATTTTGTTATTAAAAAACGGTATTAATACGTAAAATATGTGGAACGAATAAAAATTATGTAATAGAAATGATCTTTAAAACAAATGATATGAATTCTTTTCTTGTTCTACTTCAGCAATTACAGCGCTTGTGCACCAACTAGGCAAGTGTGTATTTTGGGTTCGGAGTTAGGTTCGAAAACAACGTGTATGTGTAACGTGTGTAAAATGCTATATAGCTGGAAAATGCTTTCACAGACACGGCGAAAGTCAAAAGCACGGTTACGCTATACTGCGCGCTGTTACAAATGATTTGCGTGAAGTTGAGTAACTGTTTATATTGTTGTTATTGTACAAGCTCAATCCCGAAGGAGATTTTATTATGGCTGGAAAATAAGATGTTTTTATTAGTTGGGATTAGAACCCATCTACCTTGTAGCTGTTTTGGTACATGATTTGATTGTCAGAGTTTTCCAGTGAGAGGGCTCTTGTAAGGCAATTTTGTATACAACATAAACGATTGCTTTTGCTATTGAAGGTTATAAATAAAATGTAATACTTAAATAAAAACGAGTATGCTTTAGACCACATGATTGAAGTAAACCTTTAGTTTAGCTCCATCTATCGGCCGGTATAACTTTGTTTTTGTTTAATGCTAATTTGCTAATTTTTTTATTGTAAATTGTCATTTTACCGGACATAAAAACATAATAATTCAAATTTTTAACTTTATTATGCTGACAATGGAGATCTACGTGAAACAACTTCGACTTTCGTTCGCCTCGCATTCACCAGCTTACTCCAGCGGGCGTAAAGAAGTTATACTTTAAAAAAAGGTTTTTAATAGGTTTTTATATTTACGAGTAAATGACGATAGTGGTCGATTCAAATTTGTCATCATGAACTCAATAATTTTAATAAACAGTCAAAGCTAACTTGTCGGGAGCGTTACTGTGTTTTAAAAAACTATTACTTCGGTATTTACAAAATGTTTTTCATATTAATCGATTATTACAAGAGGCGACCATCTGTAGAGTTGGATACAAAATGAATTACCTTCCTATTCGCCTCCGGCTACCGTCCCAGCGACGGATGCGATAATGTTCCACTGGTTTTTTTATGCTGCTTTACCCCAGACTTCTGGGTCCGTGCTCTTTTTAATATACTCCTTACATATTGTTAGTTGTGTTATTATTATTAAGGGAGACTCATTTAAACTTTTTTTCCTTTTTTCTTAAATTTTTGGACACTATATTGGGAATATCAATTAATTTCTATTTGCGTATGCACCACGAGCAGACCAGCTTCCGCAAGCAGCACCCGTTCATGAGCTTGACGCATGTTCCAGCCATCGCCCTCCTCGACCTTATTTAAGGGAAGAGGACGACCCGTTTTTGCTAGTTTTGGTTTTGGCGGCGTGACTCTACGTAGCGGCCGAAGGAGGCCGGTTATGGGTGCAACTAGCTACCCAATGTTTTCTTCTGCTTTATCTTTGGTGATATCAAACTCGATAGATAGAGAGGTAACACAAAATTAATATTCCTCCACTATGCCATATTTATTAACGGGGTATACCTATCTGGATTGGTGGCTTTTAATAGGGGTGGCATTTTAATCTTTACATAAGAATGGTATTCACCCTGACAAACATCTTCTTCTATTTTTATCTACAAATTCTACTCATCTTTTTGTCTTTTTAGAAAATGAACTTTGAGCCCATTAACTTAGGAACTATTTAATACTGAAGAATAGTTTAATTTTATTGTAGTTGGTAATTACTTATCTAGTGAATTAGTGGAATGATTCACAGACGTCCGCGCTGAATTTCTTGAATTAAACATAAAATGCGAAAGGCAATGGAAGAGCAAGAAAAACAAAACCTCCAATCAAAACTCTTTCCGAAACCAATCATCAAACTTCCAAACTCCCACTAACCGATTCCAAGTTAACCTTTTCAAATAAAGGATTGAAATTATATCACAAGTAGTTCAAGCTTACAATGAAAAGCAAACTTACATATAGTCAAGACCTTTGATGTTTCCTTCAAAAGCTGCCGATTCGGGCCCTTTGTAGAGATCTGCCAATTTGCTCTTTTGTACAAGCCGCTCAGGGATCAGAGACGGTTAACGTTTGGGCCGTAGCAGATTTTCTAGCGGCCCTATTTAAGTTGGATTTATTTGAATAATTGTACGGGTATTTTTACCATAGAGTTTAACCTGCTTGATTGTTTCGTTGTTTTATTTTTATTTTATCAACCAAAAAGTAGTTACTTTTCCATACAAACTACGCGTAAAATGTGAATAAGTAGACTATTTGAATTTATGAGTTTGGGTACCAAGTACTGACGTGCTAATATGTCTTTTTTTAACAAATCGCCATCTAACCGCAAACTAAACAAAGCTTGTAGTATGGAAACCAGATAACTGATACAATACTTAGATACTTTTTGTAAATACATACATAGAATACAATATAACACTCAGAAAAAAAACAATAATCGTTACTTTATCACAAAAACTTTTGTTCTGGGTGGGAATTGAACCTACAACCTACAGCTTAAAAGGCAGAGCTACCTCCGACTGAGATATGGTGCCAGTCAAAATATAATCAAAGAACGGCTAAGGAATGGAATGCCCTGCCAGCGTCTGTGTTTCCGGCTAAATATGACTCGGGCGTGTTCAAGAGAAGAGTGAATAAGTATTTACTTGGCTAGCATGCTACACCTTCGATCGCATCGTCACTTCCCATCAGGTGACGCGGTCACATGCTAGACAAGTTTGAAATAAAAAAAAAACATACACGAAAGGTTCTGGAGTGGAAATTGCGACTTGCAATCTTGAGATGCAGAGTTAACTAACAAATTATGCAATTAAATAATTACTTAATAAATTATGCGGGCCGTAGTTTTAGACTCATTAAGAATATGTGGAGCGAAAATTTACTCCGTGTTACTGGCAGACGGTTGATGAAAAGAGCTGCTTCTCAGAAAATACTCCCGATGAATAAAATACTTACTACTAATTCCTAATTAATTAAAACATATTTAATATTTTATAATATATTAACATTGTCTGTTTGTGTGATTTTCATGGTTAAACGGCTTAGCCGATTGAGATACAATTTTGCAAACAGATTGGTAATACAAAAATAAAACGGGTCTATTTGCACACAAAAATAATCAAACCATAATTGAAGGGTTGAGAATAAAAAGGGTTTAACTGACAAATAGATAGTTGCGTGAAAATTGACTATTAACTTCAACGGCGTCATTTTAATGTAGACTGCTTATAAGGTAATAGAAAAGGTTTATGTAAGTTTCAGTTACTTGAAAATGTTTTAATTCTATTTTAAAATACTAAATATAGTACTAATTCATACAATTACTGTAAAAATATAATAAAATAAAATAAATATAATAATTTTTTTATGCTAGGCGAACTGTATTCCTGTGACAGATAAACCGTTTTTAGACTCGAAATCTCGAGATTTAAGCCACATTTCGGTATTTTTAGAATGTATTATTGTAGATACTTTCACGCTGAATCCAACGATACCCATGAGTCATTTTGTCAAAAAAATCAGTTAAACCCTTTTTATTCTCACCCCTTCAATTTTGACTAACCTTGACGTTTTGATCAAGTTGCATTGGCAGTGATCACGTTTTATCATTATAATAAAGTACGGCACGAAAGCTTAAAAAGATTTCTTATAGGAGCGAGATCAAAATATACAATAATTTTGTATTACATTCAGTCTTGTGTTGTCAAGACTAATCATACCACTTTTTGTAGCGGTCACCCATCTAAGTAGGTAACCACAATGAGCGTTGGGTAACTTTATCGATCGGTTAAAAACGGCTAGTCCAGCCAAACTGAAAACATACGCGCATAGCGTATAGTAAACTACTTTACTAGGTGGTAGGACTTTACTGCAAAGTTCGTCTAGGTAGGTACCACCGCTTATTACCGCAAGCACTGCTGTGTTCCGGTTAGAAAGGCACTGTAGCTGGTGAAATTACTGGGCAAATGAGACTTTATGATCTGATCTCACAGTTTAGTAATCTAATTACTAGATTGTGCTGATGTCTCAGGATGACGTGCGCAATGCAGTGTCACGCGAAACTCTATGCTTTAGAGTTCCGAGTAACACTGCAGCTGATATGGGCAGCCGTGTCATTAAACATCAGGCGAACGGCTAGCTCGTCACGTCATCATTAACATAAAAAAAAACTATACGTACTACCATTATCATCATTATGAATAAAAGCAATTAATTGAGTCTCTGTGGCAAGGCGGTTGAGCGGGTGGGCTCATAGACTGGAGGAAGCGGGTTGATTCCCGCGGCAAGTTTTGGTGCACAGAAAAAAGCCCAAAAACTCGTTTAGGATCTATGTATGTAATCGTTGGGCGTTATTTATTATTTAATTTCCATTATATTGCAAGTACGTAAGTACTTGCAATATAACATAATTATAAATATAACATAATTATATAAATATTCAAACCGTCACAATTTTAAATGACAGATTGAGCTCTCTCAACTCAGTACATGTCGTCAAAGTTTATATACGAAATATAGGGACGAAAATCCGCCCAAAATATTAACATTTGCCACGTTCTACTATAATGGCCGGAAAGATTGAAAAATTATAATAATTATAGATAGATAGATATATGTTTACGAACAAAAAGTATATAAGGATTTTATCAGCTAACTGGCTACAAGCTATACTAAGTTTTGTACTAGAAGCGCTGTGTTAAATGTCCACACATATTTATTTATTTATTTGTAACTCTTATATCAATATTTTTATTACTAAATATGTAAATAATTTTTTTCTTTTTTGTCCTGATGATATTATTTTAAAGTGAAATAAATACAACAAAAAGATAAAATTAGAAATAATATTTTCACTGTATCCGGCCAAATCACAAGTTGTTCAATCTCTACCCCTAACAGAAGGCCTAAAACTTTGATACAATTAAATATTACCTTGAATACAGCCCCTTGGAATTTATTAGACCCTTAACTTGGGACCGCTACTAATTGTTTTCGGTGTACGTGACATTTTTATGAGATGAACTCGATTGTAATTGGTTTGTCAATAGAAGAGGATAATTAGTGCGGTGCCGCGTCGATAAAATATCGATTAAAATACCAATCGATATAATTTATACCATAAGTTTTCAGTTATTCTGCCGTCAAGCAGTAGTGCGCAAGCATATTTGTGTTCTAGTTAGAAAATCACTTTAGCTAGTAACATTACTGGCCAAATGAAACTTTATGACATAATCTCACAGTTTAGTAATTATTACCAGACTATGCAGATGTGTCAGGATGACGTGCGTAGTGCAGTGTCACGCAAAACTATACCTTATCGTTCCGATTTTTTGAACGTGCTAATTGGTCTCTATCGACCTTTACAGCGTCACCTTCGCTTAAGGCGCCCAGCCGTCAAAAGTGGGAGGCAACTAGCTGGCGGGCACCCCTGGGGTGCGAGCCTCGGCTTGGGCCGTTGCCGGGATAAGGTCGAGAAGACTACGTCCACTGGAAGAGTGGACCCTATTGAAAGTCGTGACCGTTCTAGCTAACCTACGGGGGGTACGTCGACCTCGCCGGCGGGGTCGGTGTCTGATTGTGTTACGCTGGTATCCTATACCGGTGCCGAAAGCGGTACCTGAGCCAGAAGGGCTAGACTGGTCCGGTGATCCTAGCGCAGCCGATACTACGGCTGCTATAGGATCATCCGGGTCGCTCAAAACGTGTCTCGGGCGGTGACGACGGGGTGCCTTATCGTTCCGAGTGACACTGCAACTGATACGGGAAGCTGTGTTGCTTAACATCAGGCGAACAAATAGCTCGTCATGTCATTCCTTAACATAAAAAGTGATACACTAATTAAATTGTTTTGTGAAGAAAACAGAAATATTACAACACAATATAAAGTTACAAAAAATCGTAAAATGCTTGATTACATTCGCATACATACAGAATTACACCCATAAAAGCATCTTTAAATAGACACATAAAAATATAACCACTCTCATTCTCAAATATTTTATGAGTTACAAAGTATTATATTATACTAGCTTCTGCTCGTGGCTTCGCTGGCGTGGCCTAGAAGAAACGATTGGCATATTTTTCTGCCGAAAGTAACATAATAAATGCAAACTAAAATTAATTAAATTAAAATTTGCGACTAAAACACTGTTATCGTGGCCTCTTTACTGACTGGTGGTTCCCGTGAAGAGTCTGTGTTTGTTCAGAGGATACCTATAACACCATCGAACTACCTCTTCGAGTTCAATCAAACATTTAATTTATACAACGCGTATCTCATAATTTTAATTTTTTTTTTTTTTTTTTTTTTACTTCAAACTTGTCTAGCATTTGACCACGCTCTCACCTGATGGGAAGTGACGATGCGATCGAAGGTGTAGCATGCTAGCCAAGTAAATACCTATTCACTCTTCTCTTGAACACGCCCGGGTCATATTTCGCCGGAAACACAGACGCTGGCAGGGCATTCCATTCCTTAGCCGTTCTAATTAAGAACGTTGAGTCAAATCGCTTGGTACGAATGGGTGGTATTTCGACCACAAAAGGATGGCGCTTAGCCGAGCGTCTAGTAGTCCGGTAGTGGAATGGTGATGGGAGAATTAGATCATGCAGTTCTTGAGCGCATTCACCGTGGTGTAATCTGTAAAAAACCGACAGACTTGCCACCTTACGTCGATGTGCAAGGCTCTGGAGCCTTTCACCAACCAAAGTGTCGTCGTCAATGAGCCTTTTGGCACGCCGTTCAATCGAGTCCAGAGCCTCAAGCTGGTACTTGGCAGACCCGTCCCACAGGTGGCAGCAGTACTCCATACACGATCGGACTTGTGCTTGATACAGATTTAGAAGCTGTCCAGGTGTGAAGTACCGCCTTACCTTGGACAATATGCCGAGTTTTTTTGAAGCTACTTTGGCTTTGGACTCGATGTAGGATCCAAAGTTTAGGTTTGACGTGAGATCAACACCCAAAAGCTCAAGATGGTTTCCTAAACTTACAGATACACCACGGAATGAAGGAGCCAGATGGAGTGGGCTCTTTTTAGCAGTGAATAAACACGCCTGTGTTTTTGCAGCATTGAACCTAACCAAGTTAGCATCGCCCCAATCGGACACGGCTTTCAAAGCCAGGTTCATGCGCTCAACCATAGCTTCTCTCTCAATCCGGACGTCGTCACCACTGGCTCGGGCACTGGATGTGTATCTTTCAACAACAGTACTATCATCTGCATACCCAAAGGTACCGGGCTTTAGCAGATCATTGATGTGGAGTAAGAATAGTGTTGCTGAAAGAACTGACCCCTGAGGTACACCAGCATTAATAGCTAATTGATCGGAAGAGCAGCCATCAAGAACTACTCTAAGCGATCGTTCCCTCAAAAAGTCTGATATCCAAGTGCACAAACCAGCAGGTAGTCCGTAAGATGGAAGCTTATTCAGAAGACCGTCGTGCCAGACCCGATCAAATGCCTTAGAGACGTCTAGAGATACAGCAAGTGCCTCTCCATGCATCTCTAAGGCTTCGCTCAATATGTGAGTGGCATACGCGAGAAGATCCCCAGTGGACCGGTTTCGGCGAAATCCGTATTGCCGGTCACTGAGGAGATCATTGTCTTCAAGGTATGCCAAGAGTTTGTTGTTAATTATACGCTCCATACTCTTACAGAGAATGGAGGTAATTGAGATGGGTCGATAGTTGGCAGGATCAGCACGACTGCCCTTCTTAGGTACAGGTTGTACGTTGGCTAGCTTCCAACTCATAGGGACTATTCCGGTGTCTAGAGAGAGGCGAAATAGGCGTGTTAGAATGGGAGACAACTCGGGTGCACAGCTCTTAAGTACAATTGCAGGTATACCATCGAGACCACTGGCTTTGTTCACGTCTAGACTGCGTAATGTTTTTAGTACTTCCTTCTGACGTATGCGTATTTCCGGCATGAAAACACCGCATTGTGGAAGGCAGGGAGGTACCTCATTAGCAGTATCTAAACGCGAAGCTTCTGCAAAGAGAGTGGCAAACAAGTTTGCTTTTTCTTTTGCAGTGTGAGCCAGCGATCCGTCTGGTTTCAATAATGGAGGCAGTGAGGATCGACAGAAGTTCGCTTCAACCGATTTGGCTAGGGACCAAAAAGCCTTACTACCCGCTGGGTAGGAAGCAAGTTTAGTCCCTATTCGACCAATATGATTGAAACGAGCCTTCCTTAATTCCTTCTTACAGGCCTTGGCGGCAACGTTAAAGGCTTTCTTCTTAGCTCGAGTGTCCGAGGCCTTGCGTTTTCGAGCGTCAGCCCATGCCAGATATGCCGCATGCTTCTGCGCTTCAGCACGTGCACATTCGGCTCCAAACCATGGGCTGGCTTTGCTGGTCACGGGTTTATCGGAAAATGGAATAAAATATTCCATAGCCCGACATACTACCTCAGTAACCGCATTCGCGCAGACCGTCGGATCTCCAGAAGAAAAACACGTTTGCCGCCAAGGATATGAAGCGAAGAAATGTCGCATCTCGTCCCAGTCTGCTAAGTTGTATCTCCAGACACGCCGATTGCTCTTAGGGCTTGGGTCAGGCGGGGAGTATACTGAAACGGACTTGACCAGACAGTGATCGGAACTACCAATGGGTGAGGATACCGCCACAGAGTATCGGTCTGGTTCAGTCGTGAGCAGAAGGTCGAGGCAGTTAGCAGTGTGGCAATCAATGTCAGGCACTCGCGTTGGCTCTTTAACAATCTGCGTTAAATTGAGCGCCAAAGCGAGCTTACGCGTCTCTCTCCCAGCGTGGTCCGTGATCCGGTGTGGGACTAACCACTCCTGGTGGTGAGCATTAAAGTCCCCCAGAACAACAAGCTGAGCCGAAGGATAGCGTTGCTGAGCCACATCTGCCGTTTCACTGAGATACTCCATTAGAAGAGTTGTCTCCCGGTCACCGCTATGTGATCTGTACACACCAGCATAGAGAATTTTCTCAATGCCGGTGTCCACAAGCACCCAAATCACCGAAAAGTGGGGATGTTCAAGGTTTCGGAGACGCAAACAGCAAATATCATCACGGACGTAAACGCAGATACCAGCGCGTGGAAGGAAGCGGTTTTCCAAGATGAATCCTGGATAGTCCAGATATGCCGTGTCTGATGGACATCCTATTTGCGTCTCAGTCAAGAAGAGCAAGTGCGGTTTGTTGGTCTCCAGATGATGATGGACCGCTTGCAAATTTGAGTGCAGCCCACGAATATTTGTGAGGTGCACTTTAAGAGTGAGGACGTGCATCTGCCGTTTAAACTTGCTCAATTTTTTCGACTTTTTCATAGTTGGGTGAGTTAGGTAGACAAGTAGGAAGTGGACGAGATATTGGGATGCTAACCCTCAGTAATAGAGAAGCTCCTACGCCAATGGAGAACTTGCGCGGAGACTGCGGGGACGCCCGAACCCCCCTGAAATTGCCCACAAGTTCCTCACTTCCAGTCGCCAACTGGCCCTGTGGACAACCTCAGGATTTTACACAAGCGGTGGGGCAGCCTTTCGTAGTTGGCTAGACTACTACTTGGGCCCCCTACAACTTGCGGTCGGCCAGCAGAGAGCACCGTGCTTCGGATCCCGCTACCCTCCGAAGCAAGGTCTCCGACGCGAAAGCATCTCCATCACCAATACCGGTCTGCATACCCAACACAACTGTCCACATCTACTCGTCAGAACGGCTTCATTAGACATCACGATGGAACACGACGAGTCGCTTGGCATCGTGGTTTTGTCTAATGGGTGGTAACTAAGCCGGCGGCTAAGGCCTTCCACCAGTTATTTGGTTGCTCTTTTGGCACCACCCAGGGGTCACGTCTAGGGAAACTAGGGTTAAAGCCTACGGACGCGAGCAAACATAAACCCCCAAAAAATTGAAGAACATGTGTATTAATGTGGTCGTGGGTTCGATTTCCACCCAGGACCAACATTTGTGTGATGAACATCGACGTTTGTTCTGTGTCTGGATGTTTATATTGTATTCTATGTATGTATTTACAAACAAAAAGGTTCTAAGTATTGTATCAGTTATCTGGTTCCCATAGTAAAAGCTTTGCTTAGTTTGGGGCTAGATGGCGCTGTGTGAAATGTCCACACATATTTATTTATTTTATTTCGAGACAATTGATCCAGAGAAAGATTTTTTTTAGATAGTTCAACAACCCATTTCGTGGAATTTCGTAAAACCTTTCTTAATGGATACCTACACTTTACCAAGAACACACCCTCCAAATTTCAAGTCTCTAGGAACAGCGGTATAGGCTGTGCGTAGAAATATAAGTGAGTCAGTCAGCCACGGCTTTGAATTTTACATGTACAGAAGATTATATATTTTGGGATCGGGAGTTTTCATTATTATAACGAATAGCTGTTTTAGAAATTAAGCATAAGCAAAACTCTGTTTTTACCAACTTCGTCATCGTCGGTCTTCAGACCACTGCTTGAAGGTTAGGTTAGACGACCAAGACATGTCTAGGGGACGACGGCGAGTGGACAATGAAATTCGTAGTAGGACCCTGAGAAGGGGGTCCAGGGAATTATAGTAAGTGCACCCCCTTCGAATGATTCCCCCCGAGTAATTGACGTGCTTTTTGTGTTATTAAAACGTTTCAAGATTGTTTTGTTTTAATTGTTCCAGGGATTGTACCTGAAACTGTTATAGTACTTTCGTTTAGACGGTTTCTGATGGAATTCAATTTATGAATAAAATATACCTTATACTTTGGCACAGTTAGGTACTGTTTATGTTTGAGTTGTATTTTGTTATACTTATCGGAAGTTGTTTAATGATTGCGGGGTTATGATTGAAGAGAGAAGAGAAAGGGGATGTGTTTTTGTTTTTCTTTCAAATTACTTTTAAGGCTTGCAATAGTACCTTTGTATCAGTCATGCGGTGTGAGCATAGGATCGCCCACGGCCGTAGCTAAAAGGGGAGGGGGCATTGTGGGGCAAAAGAACTTGAAATCGCAATGCCCTACTTTAAAAATACCAAAATTCAAAATAAATTATTAAAATTAAAATGTTTGTTTATACGATGAGACACTAGTTAAAGGGAAAATTCAAAGCCTTGAACACAGACGCAAGGTCGCTGGTCTGGCAGTCTTTTATAGGCTACATTTTGGAGAGGGTGCGCATGCCCTTCATCAACTCATTCCTTCATCTCCTTTCCATCATAGAACTACAAGAATTGATGATTCGTCACACCCTTACGTTGTTAGTGTACCCCAAGTCCGCACTAAGCGTTTTGCTGACTCATTTATAGTCCGAACGGCCAAGGAATGGAATGCTCTTCCAAAAACAGTGTTTCCTTCAAGGTATAACCTGGGTCTTTTTAAGTCAAGAGTGAATGGGCATCTCATGGGCAAGCGTGCTCCATCTTAGACAACTTCGTCACTTACCATCAGGTGAGTTGTTGTCATGCCCGTTTTACCATTTTAAAAAAATTGTGATGAAAAAAAAAAACTTATATTTATTATCATACATGCTCATGTTTTGTCACAGAAGTTATTTGTCTTCCAATAGAAATTTGATACACTTTTTACTTCCGCCCTACCTGTAACCAATGCTGCCTACCTCAAATTTGACTCTAGCTACAGCCCTGGGACCACCCCATCCCGTCCCGTGGGTGCTGTAAGAGCCGGCTAAAGGAATATCCAGGGAATATGCAGCAGAATTCTTCTCGGTACATTAAAATCTTCTGCTATCACCGCCACCCTACCACCTTAGCCACCTGCCAAGCGTCGTGATTATGGCAAACTTCCATATGATAAACCTCCAAAGTGACGCTTTATTTGCGCCACTTTGGAGATTTATCAGTAGACATATTCCGGCTGACGATGTCGTAGTAACTTTATAGGTTGGTATGTTAGTAGTCATTGTTCATTCATATAAAAGGAATTTTTGCAAACAATGCTTAGATTCACTATTCATCCACTAGCCCGCACTTGAACTTGACCGGTATCCCTGTTGTGGGACCTGAGCCTTTTCTCATAAAAGGTGTATCTTGATTTTAGTCGATAAGACAATGAGTAATTATAATATACATCACTAAATTATAAAAAATCGTCACTCACTGATATATGATTGAGGAACAAACCTTACTTTATTTTATTTTAATTTAATTCAAATTCAAATGAAGCTGATGTTATAAAAAAACGCAGCTTAGAATATAATTAGTTCCTGAATCTGGTTTCACTAGATAAGATTATTTTCATTTAATTTTCATCACCTAACTACCAAGTTTGCAAACCGTAAATAAAATATTGCGGAAGAAACAAAGTTTTGCGCAAGTTTGAAAACGTTCATTACGCGTACAATACAAAGATACTATAGTGTTGTGAAGATTGTTATCGACCAATATCGGAAGTTATCGATTGTTGAAAAGTTTCAAGCGCTCTATCGACAAAATCCTGGCGGAGTTTGAAAGAGAATGGGACGTGACTAAGTTATTTGGCTCCTGCCTGCTAATAAGAATATTTTTCTGTATATATTAACGTCCAACGATCACATAAATAGATTATGGACTCTAACTAGAATTCCCTGTATCTAGGGATCCAGGGTCTACGAGGACTATGGTCCCACAACACCCACATAGGTTGGGAATAGGTTTGATTTGATTTTCCCTGTGCACAAATACTGCTACTGCCGTGGGAATCGAACCCGCCACCTCCGGGTAATGAGCCAACTTGCTCAACCACCACACCATAGAGGCTATCAAGCACTATATAAACGGCTTTGTAGTGTTTATGACCTATGAATATAGCCTTCCGTAATAATATTTCTATGTAAGATAGTACTATAAAATACTATTAGGTATGAGTTTCACCTAATACCTAAAACAAACAAATTTAAATTCTGAAAAATCTACAGAATTCCAGAAAATTACCACTCAGTGAGTAAATCTGCCGACGGCTATTACTCTTTCAATAAGCTAGTGGTTTTTAAAATTTGATTTATTAATACTGGAGAGTATAAAAGTAGAGTAATAATAATAGTGACTAAAACTTTACTATTTCTAACGTAGTTGAACGGTTAAAAATTCTATATTTTAAATACTGCCATCGATATCTATAAAATTAAAATAAAATTGTCAACAACCCTAGAGTTCCAAAGATGGTACCGATTGAGATTCCGCGAAACTTGTCTTAACAATTTTGTTTTGTTTCTATTTGTTTTATTAGATTTGATTGTTGTTGTAATGACAGCTTCTGTGGTGTGATGGTTGACATGGTCGGCTTGTAACCCGGGCACGGCGAGGACAGACTACTTACAAAACAACAAAACACCTTCTTCTGGAGAACAGCTTTATTTTTTAATGACTTGTAAAGAGTAACCAATGTTTATAACATTTTCTTTGGCGGGGTGCGTTCCATAATATAATTTTTTTTTTTTTTTACTTCAAACTTGTCTAGCATTTGATCGCGCTCTCACCTGATGGGAAGTGACGATGCGATCGAAGGTGTAGCATGCTAGCCTAGGCTATTGGCAACTGAATTTCTTGTTTCTCAAACTTAATAGCATTACTGAATAGGTCTCACGCTACCTTCATTAGCTACCTACTACGAGCTTATTTTTGTATTACTAATGTTTCCATAGGTGAAAACTAGTAACTGGCCTAATTTCTTTTATTTTAAACTAACCTTTTTGTGTGAATTTGGTTGTAAGTTTTCCTAATATGAATAAATAAATATACGACAGTCTCTGTGGTGTGGTGGTTGAGCAGGTTGGCTCATAACTTAGAGGTGGCAGGTTCGATTCCCACGGCAAGAAAAGTATTTGTTTACAGAAAAAAAAGCGCAAGTACTTGTTGTGTGTCTGGGTGTTGTGGAACCATGGTCCTCGTAGTTCTTGGGTCCTTAAACACAAGGAGACCTAGTTAGGGTCCAGGATCCAGGTCCAGTATGTAATCGTTGGGCGTTATTATCATTATTAATATCTATACTTAGTTCTTAGGTTAAAAACATTGTGGAGTTTTACAGTTAAATTTTATGAAAACTTTGGAAAGCTTGATAAGTAGATAGCAATCATTAATCAATAAAATATAACTTGTTTTGGTAACTATTTGGTTTATGTCTGCAAAAAACTTTAACACTGTTAAAGGCCTTCAATACATTTTAGTGTGATTCAAACGAAGACCTAAAGTAAATCGCTTTATCGCAAGTTTGACTAGCACTTGGCCAATTGCGTCGTTGTTACCCTACAAAGTATGCACATTGCATAAGGCATGAACGCCCGTTTCATAGATAAAAAACAATAGAGAACCCAAAATATGTACAAATTGCTACAGTATAAATTGAATGCGATTCACTTTAGTTTTTCAATTAATTTGCGCTAAGACGTGGTGAAGCTACAGATCTATTAAATCTAAAATAGTTTTAAGAGTTGAATTGTACATTATGCATTATTGAAGTAAAATTTCTTTACGCACACTTGACTTGAGGAGTAAGCTAGTGAGTGAATGCGAGGCAAACAGAAGTTGAAGTTGATTCAAGTAGACCTCCATTGTCAACATAACAAAGTTAAATAAAAAATTATATGCATGTTGTAGGGTTATAAAATAATAAATATTATAATAAATGTAGGGTTACCCCTACGCCATAGTGCTTAGTAGCACACTTTTCTTAATGAATAGTTTCAGTTTTTTATGATATTTTTACGGTTTTTGGTTTTTCATTTTATTTTTTCTGTAAAGCATAATCTGAACGTTCCTTGCAGGCTCCTGAAATGTTCCAAAACACTTTAATAATACCTTTTTGTTTTCTTGGTTATTATGAATAAAATGTTGTACTCTAAAATTGTACTTAAAGCCTTTGGTATGGGTTATTTTGGCAGTGGATCGGTAGATATAGATCACAGGAACATCTTACGTGTCGTTTCCCTAAGTTTTTCCCTAAATTACGGGTGTTTCAGGAAGAAATAACTTTTTCATATTACCTCACAGATCTTCACCAAATTTACACTGGTGTTGAAGCTGATTTTATTATGGCTTTTCATTGCATTTTTGTAGTGATTCTTTCATTAGATGCACTAAAATAACGATTTTAATGTTTGTTTACTTTTTAGACAGATGTCATCTATTGACTTTTCTAATTCCCTGAAAGAGATTCTTACCATAAGTTTTCATGAATTTACGACATTTTAAGGTTAGGTTGTTTAGGATTTTGTATTAGTCTTTGCTCATCAACCTATTTTAATGCTAGCTGATATTAAATTGTGACAGGATTTCAAATATTTCGTTCTCTCAATTTAAAGGATTTTGTCTGTTGTTTTGGTGACTGCGTGAGGGAGAAAAAACTGAAAATAGCCACGCGAGGGCAGTCTTCCTCTAGACTTAACCACTAAATTATATTCTGAACAGAACTGTATTCTTGAATCTGAACAGTGTAACTGAAGTGTACTTGGTACTGCCGTGCAAGTGGCACTCTGTGTGGCCACGGATAGGCAGTTTTCCGTCCTAAGTTCCTCTTCGCTTCGCCTATCTATTCGTGACGGTTGCGGACCACCCCTGTTTAAACCAGGCCTTAAGCGGTGGCAATCTCCGCCGGTGACGGCGGCCTGCAGTGGATTTGGCGTGAACAGTTGATAAGACCTTTTCATTAGCAGGTGGCTTTCTGTGACGGCTGCCCGCCGTGTTGCTAAGCTCGGCACAAGCAGCGGTCATTCGCTGCGCCTCTGGACGTCTCCCTGCGGCTACATCGACTCCAGGGTGTGCTTCGGGGCCATACTTTGCTTCATCATCTTCAACTTCAAGTCAAGTCAACTTCCAGTCTTCGCTTCTTCATCTCCAACTCGGTTACGTTACATTATATATATATTTTAGTAATTTAATTTAAAATTCAGGGCATAATATAACTAGGGGCCTATGTAAATAAATGTATATAATCTATGTAAATAATAATGTTTTCTTTTAACTGTAGGCTTCACTACAATGTCTGAGAAAATGACAAATTACAGTTAATTTAAGAAGTTCAGTCGTGTAGTCCAATGCTCACTCGTGTATTTTTATAATGCTGCATCACCACAGTCTCCTGGGTCTTTAATACATTACTTTCTTTATTATTTCTACTTTTCTTTGCATAAAATCAATACCGAAGGGCAATATAATAACTTATACGAATCGAAAATAAAATAAAATTTATTTTCGTCTGACAAAGTTATGGTTCTGCAAGCTTTACAAATTCCAAATATTACCGTTGTTTACTAGCAACTGAGATAATAAAATAAAGCGAACAAGCAAATATTACGAATATTATAAAACTTGCATTTCTAATTTGTGTTTTATACTATTGAAAGTAGAGGTTCAGTTGATTGTGGAATTTGCTTTTTTAACAGTTACGGCAATTTATTTTTATTATTATCGATATAACATAATCGCCGACACGCACATCACTAGACATGTTTACTGAAACAGTTCTCGTTTGCTGCGTATTTTACGAGACGCTACTTCATCGTAAATAAACGAGAAACGTTGTTTTTCTCGCGAGAAAATATTTCCGTGTTTACTTTTTTGAATAGAATTGGGTATTTGACATTGAATGTTTCGATCTGTTTGCCGAAATTGAACGGGGAAAGAGTTATGTTTCGTTTGGGATAAGAAAAGAGTCAACATTATTTAAGATAGCGACAATTTAAGAAACATGATAAAAAACACGCAGTTAGTGTGTGCATTTTTTTTAGTGCCTCTGTTTTAGTGGGCTGGAGCCCTGGAGCATTTAGACTGTCTATAGGTCGTCTTGGCTAGTAATATAGTTTTTTTTTATTACGTGGTGCTCAGTAGTAGTTTGTATATCATTGTAGTATTTAGCAAACGCAAATGATTTTTTTGCTGTAGATAGTGTAGTTGGTTGTATTTAGTAGTAATAGTTATTAGTAATAGTTAGTATATTTTTGGTGATCATGATTATCACTTTCAATAAATTTTTTATCATAGACAAGGTTTTCAATAATCACGTAAAATTATTCATTGAATAAAACAGAAGAAATGAAAAAGAAAAAAGCGAATTTTGAAAATGGAACAATTTTTTTTTTGTTATAATTTATAAAATCAGATAACTAGACAAAAAAATCGGCCCATAATATATATATATATGTATATATATATATATATATATCATGGTGCGCTATTTAATCTAAATATTAGGTCTTTACCTATGAAATTGCCGTTTTGTTTAAAAAAAGTTAAAGTATTTTTTTTTTTCGAACTTATTTATTTCTTTTATTCAAAGTAATCACCCCTGCAATCAATGCATCTTTGCCAACGCTGTGGCAGTTTATGGATGCCCTTCTTGAAAAAATCAGCAGGACGGGAGACAACAAACTCTTCAAAGGCGTTTTGTACTGCCTCTCGGGAATTGAATTTTTTTCCCGCTAAAAAGTTGTCCAAATTTTGGAAAAAGTAATAGTCGGTAGGCGCAAGATCTGGTGAGTATGGCGGATCAGGGAGAGCTTCCAAGCCCAACTCATGCAGCTTAGAGACGGTCTGTTGTGCAGTATGGGGTCGCGCGTTGTCGTGAAGTAGCAGTGGAGACGACCGATTGACCAAAGCTGGTTGCAGACGTGCGAGTTTCGCCATCATTGTGGTCAGTTCTTCAATGTACACATCTGCAGTAATGCTCTCGCCGTTTTGTAAAAAGCTATGATGAATCACACCAGCACTAGACCACCAAACTGTGACCATCACCTTTCTAGGGGTCATTTTTTTCGTTTTGCACATTGCTTTGGTACCGAACCAGGATCTAACCAACTTGCTGAGCGCTTTCGATTGTCAAAAAGAACCCATTTTTCGTCGCACGTAACAATTCGGTTCAAAATTCCTTCATTTCTGTGCCTTTTAAGCAGCGCAAGGCAAGTCTCGACGCGTACGTTGCGCTGGCGATCGTTAAGTTCGTGGGGCACCCATCTATCAAGCTTTTTTATCTTGCCGATCTGTCGCAAATGGACCAATATTGTTTTGATGCTAACATCAAAAGCTGCTGCCAGCTCAGCTGTAGATTGAGATTCATCAGCTTCCACAATCGCCTTTAATTCATCATTGTTGACCAAAGTTTCCGGACGACCACGAGGTTCATTTTTCAAGTCAAAATTCCCAGAACGGAACCGAGCAAACCAATAACGGGTTGTACGTTCGTTTGTACAGTTCTCTCCGTAAACGTCGTTGATGTTACGTGTCGTTTGTGCTGCGTTGGTGCCACGACGGAACTCATATTTCATAATTACACGAAATTTCAAAGTATCCATTATGAGGAAAAATGTTGAAATGTAATGAAAATACAACGCTAATCAATAAACAAAAGACTTATATTGTAAATAGAATGTCATATTTTTAAAACAAAATTAATTTGAATTTAGAATTCATAGCCAATCAAAACTTTTTTTTGTTTGAAAAAGTCTGTACTGCAATACGGCAATTTCATAGGTAAAGACCTATTATATATAACTCAAAACTGACTGACTGACTGACATAATGATCTATCAACGCACAGCCCAAACCACTGAACGGATCGGGCTGAAATTTGGCATGCAGGTAGATGTTATGACGGAGGCATCCGCTAAGGATTTTTCAAAATTTCACCCTTAAGAGGGTGAAATGGGTGGTTGAATTATTTACCTATGGGCCACGCCGCGGGCGGAGCTGCGGGCAGAAGCTCGTATAGTATATAATAATAACAGACAATATCAAACTGAATATATTATAGTAATTCAATAGAAATTTGGCAAGTGTTTGTTGGCCTAGCAGTAACTAAGCAACGTTTATTGGACCGGCTAGACCTAATGATAACTAATCATAAAGAGCCTCAAAGCAAGTTTATCTGAATCCAATATATACATACATCTGAAACCAAAAGATAAACATGATAAAGAATGAACCAGATGGTTAGGTTTCAGACATAAAGATATAATTCCTCTAAGGTTTTCGAATTCTATTTTTGGTCTAGAGACCAACAAAGAAAACAAACAAACAACGAGTTAAAATACAAAATTCTTAAAACCTTTTAAGGTTTTAAGAATTTTGTATTTTAACTCGCGCCATCGTCACCGCACGCTTCCTATGAGCTATATGTCACAAGTAAGTTAGTTTTCACTTCTATCGGCAGTCCCCAAAGACTGAACCGCACATAGCAGTTGCACTGTCACTCGGAACTCTAATATAAAGTTTCGCGTGACACGCACTGCGAACGTCATTCTGAGACAGCTAGCCTAGATGACTAGACTGAGATCAGATCATAAAGTCTCATTACCCAGTAATTTCACTAGCTACAGTGCCCTTCAAACAGGAACATAGTAGTGTTTGCACACTACTACCTGACAGCAGAATAACTAGCGGTGTGTAGTAAAACTTTGCAGAAAAGTCCTACCACCCAGTAATCACCCACCCACCTATCGTGCAAGCGGCAATGATGCAAAAACTTATATTTTGAGCGAACAGGGAAAATCTACTTTACTCCCGTTATAATATCACTCGGTCGGTGTCACGGGCAGGGTTGTCACGCAGAAATTGGAACGGAAGCATTTCCAGTAAGTCAAGAATAAGGAATGAAGCACTCAGGGATTGTGTCAACTAAAATAAACTATTTCACTTTACTGTTTTGTACCATCGAATAGCAAAGTAAGCTTTAATGAAGCTTTACTTTGTAGATAGCTACAGTGAATTTATTTTATGGTAAACTGTGATAGACATGTTGATAATAATGAAAGTATATCGGTAAATTAATACTAATACATTATCTGCCGCATAATTTAGATTTTTGAAGTAAAAATTCTTTACTCACATTGACTTAAGGAGTAAGATGGTGAATGCGAGGCGAACAGACGTTGAAGTTGGTTCACGTAGAGCTCTGTTGTCAACGTAACAAAGTTAAAAATTATTTTAAATTTGTATTATTATGTTGGCGCGTTCGGTAAAATGACAATTTACAATTGAAGAGTTGAGAATAAAAAGGGTTTAACTGTCAAATTGATAGACTCGAGAAAATTGATTTTAAACTTCAACGGCATAATTTTAATGTAGAGTGCTTATAAGGTAATAGAAAAGGTTTATGTAAGTTTCAGTTGCTTGAAAATGTATTAATTTTATTTTAAAATAGTAAATATAGTACTGATTCATGCAATTACTGTAAAAATATGATATAATAATATAAATAATCTTTTTATGCTAAGCGAACTGTATTCCTGTGTCAGATAAACCATTTTTAGACTGACAATCTCGAGATTTAAGCCTCATTTCGGTATTTTGAGAATACATTATTGTAGATAATTTCACGCTGAATCCAACAATACCCATAAGTCATTTTGTGAAAAAAATCAGTTAAACCCTTTTTGTTCTCACCCCTTCAATTGTCAAGATAGCGAAATGAACATTAAACAAAGCAATAAAGTTATAAAGTAATATCGGCCGATAGATGGAGCTAAAGAAGTTTTACTTCAGTCGTGTGGTCTAAAGCACACTCGTTTTTTTGTTATTCTAGTACATGCCGGCTTCCTCTCGATGTTTGCTTTCACGGTTGTAAGTGGCAGGTACAAATTCGGTAATATAAGTAACAATTGGTATGAGGTTGAGCGGGATTCAAACCAGCTAGGCGATCGCGGAACTGGATCGTAACAGATAATAATAATAATATGTGTGAACATCGCACACAACGCCATCTAGCCCCAAACTAAGCTAAGCTTGTGCTATGGGAACCAGATAACTGATACAATACTTAAATACTTTTTGTTTGTAAATACATACATATCATATAATATAACACCCAGACACAGAACAAACACCTATGTTTATCACACAAATGTTTGTCCTGGATGGGAATCGAACCCACAACCCACAGTTCAGAAGGCAGGGTTACTACCAACTGAGCTATCGGGCCAGTCAAAACAAAGATAGAAACAGGATTTCGTATGGATTTGAATTTATGTACATAGTTACTATGGAAGTTTTCAAATTGGGAGTGTAATTTCTCTTCTTTCATTGCGATTAATGTGAAAATCCGAAAGACACACAAAATAAAGCCACACACAAAGTAACAGGTGGTCCAAAATAAGTCACCCAATGTTGTTTGGTTCTAACTTTTTTTCTAAACGAAAGCTTCGATTCTGTTGTTTGATTATGTTTATTTGAACCTTTAGAATTTTATTGGTCAAGTCGAATAGATGACCATGAGAGTACCTCCTTTGTCACGACGTAATTATCATTCTGAGTGGATCATAATAATAATTACGTCGCGACTCATCTTTTTATATGGCATGGCATCATCTCGCGCAAATGTATTAGACGAAACAAAAAATTACTGATTTAAAAAAACCCATATTGAAAATCTATGTTTTAAATATTGATAATAATAATTGATATACCAAAATAACGAGACGAGTATATTTAAAAGTGATTGAAAACCCTATTCCGTCTCCCGAACTGAAACTGGGCGCCCTGCAAGTCTGGTAAATTGTATTAGACCAGGCGCGTCTCTACCTGTATACTGTTAACGCAGTATTTAAGCTTTGTTGATTTATGATGGGATTGAAAAGATTTAGGCCCGTATTACATAACTATACTCACGTGCAACGTTGTCTTGAAGAGATCGCTATGAGCAATAAGACCGCCCATTGTTACACTTTGATTAAGTTTATTAACTTAATTTTATTTATTTCAATATTAAATAAGTCTTTATTTAATATTGAAATAAGTAATTATTTATCTATCTATCTCAGTCGTGAACCGGTGCTCAAAACGAGATTCCATACTTTTTTTTTATGTTAAAGAATGACGTGACGAGCTAGCCGTTCGCCTGATGTTAAATGACACGGCTGCCCATATCAGCTGCAGTGTCACTCGGAACTCTAAAGTGTAGAGTTTTGCGTGACACCACACTGCGCACGTCATCATTAGACATCAGCACAATCTAGTAAAGTAAGATTAGTAAGATTACTAAACTGTGATATCAGATCATAAAGTCTCATTTGCCCAGTAATTTCACTAGGTACAGCTCCCTTCAAACCGGAACACAGCAGTGCTAGCGCACTACTGCTTGGCGGCAGAATAACTGGCAAAGCGACAGACGACAGACGACAACAGCAAAAACCTACCTAGACGAACTTTGCAGTAAAGTCCTACCACCTAGTAAAAACAGTTAGTTACTTTTAAGAAAACCAATAAAAATGCGCGATCATAAAGTTCAATGTTATGCATTACTTTTATTGATGTGATAAAAGGAATACTGTTTCATTTGTATACACGACAATCCGGCGCCGTCGAGTCTGCCCCTTCAAATTGTATGTCTTTTGGCAACGACAACTTGCCTTAAAATATTTAGAGACAGCCAAAAGTTTTGTATTACAATAACGCCTCGACGCCACAATTTACAATCGCTTAATTCAGTTATTTTATCATTCATATTGTGCAATGATTTTCTTGGAAAATAGATCTTTCGAATAAATATTAAAAAATATTTTAGAATAAATATTCAATAATAGCCTAAAATTAATGTACAATTAATTAAAGTTGCAATAATTTCTCCATTGTAAATAAGTAAGTGAGATCGAACAAAATATAATACAAAACAAATAAAAGATAACAATCACGAGAATGAATAAAAAACGAGTGTGCTTTAGACCATACGACGGAAATAAAATTTCTTTAGTTTAGCTCCATCTATCGGTCAGTATAACTTAGTTTTTGCTTTATTTAACGTTAATGTCGTCATCTTGACAATTGTAAATTGTCATTTTAACAGACATACCAACGTAATAATATAAATTATTATTGAAAACATCATGTTGTAGTTTGAAGTAAAATTTCTTTACGCATGCTTGACTTAGGGAGCAAGCTGGTGAATGCGAAGCGAACGGATGTTGAAGCTTATTCACGTAGCTCTCCATTGTCAACATAGCACAGTTAAAAAAATTGTATTAGGTCTTTACCTATGAAATTGCCGTTTTGTTTGAAAAAAGTTAAAGTATTTTTTTTTCGAACTTATTTATTTCTTTTATTCAAAGTAATCACCCCTGCAATCAATGCATCTTTGCCAACGCTGTGGCAGTTTATGGATGCCCTTCTTGAAAAAATCAGCAGGACGGGAGACAACAAACTCTTCAAAGGCGTTTTGTACTGCCTCTCGGAAATTGAATTTTTTTCCCGTTAAAAAGTTGTCCAAATTTTGGAAAAAGTAATAGTCGGTAGGCGCAAGATCTGGTGAGTATGGCGGATGAGGGAGAGCTTTCAAACCCAACTCATGCAGCTTAGAGACGGTCTGTTGTGCAGTATGGGGTCGCGCGTTGTCGTGAAGTAGCAGTGGAGACGACCGATTGACCAAAGCTGATTGCAGACGTGCGAGTTTCGCCATCATTGTGGTCAGTTGTTCAATGTACACATCTGCAGTAATGCTCTCGCCGTTTTGTAAAAAGCTATGATGAATCACACCAGCACTAGACCACCAAACTGTGACCATCACCTTTCTAGGGGTCATTTTTCGTTTTGCACATTGCTTTGGTACCGAACCAGGATCTAACCAACTTGCTGAGCGCTTTCGATTGTCAAAAAGAATCCATTTTTCGTCGCACGTAACAATGCGGTTCAAAATTCCTTCATTTCTGTGCCTGTTAAGCAGCGCAAGGCAAGTCTCGACGCGTACGTTGCGCTGGCGATCGTTAAGTTCGTGGGGCACCCATCTATCAAGCTTTTTTATCTTGCCAATCTGTCGCAAATGGACCAATATTGTTTTGATGCTAACATCAAAAGCTGCTGCCAGCTCAGCTGTAGATTCATCAGCTTCCACAATCGCCTTTAATTCATCATTGTTGACCAAAGTTTCCAGACGACCACGAGGTTCATTTTTCAAGTCAAAATTCCCAGAACGGAACCGAGCAAACCAATAACGGGTTGTACGTTCGTTTGTACAGTTCTCTCCGTAAACGTCGTTGATGTTGCGTGTCGTTTGTGCCGCGTTGGTGCCACGACGGAACTCATATTCCATAATTACACGAAATTTCAAAGTATCCGTTATGAGGAAAAATGTTGAAATGTAATGAAAATACAACGCTAATCAATAAACAAAAAACTTATATTGTAAATAGAATGTCATATTTTTAAGACAAAATTAATTTGAATTTAGAATTCATAGCCAATCAAAACTTTTTTTTGTTTGAAAAAGTCTGTACTGCAATACGGCAATTTCATAGGTAAAGACCTATTATTATTATGTTTGTATGTCCGGTAAAATTACAATTTACATTTATCAAGATGGCGACACTAACATTAAACAAAGCAATAATAAAAATATACCTAATAGATCGAGCTAAAGAAGTTTTACTTCAGTCTTGTGGTCTAAAGCAAGTCGTTTTTTTCCCCGACTTATTATTTGGAAAATTACTGGCTAAATCGCCACGTCAGCTGATCTTCACATAATATATGTAGTTCCATTCCTACGACATGAGAAAAACCTGCAAAAATACTCCGGTAAACACGTCCGCACTGGACAGTGTCCAGATAATGTAATTCCCGGGGTTATTCCCCCCTGGGGGTAGTTACGGGGTAGTTACCTCGGAGTTGGTCCGTCATCCCCTAACGTAAGAGAACGAACCAGATGGCCATTGATTTTGTTATAGAGAAAATGTTTTGGAATCTGTAGATTCGCTTTTTGGGGTAAATTGCTAAGCTTATTGTACGTAGGTTTTCTTTTTCAGAAAAAAAGAAATTGGCATGAAATTTTATTGAGTTTTGTTGTGAAGGTTCTTTAGGTTACCAGCTGTGCAATGATCTTTTAAAGGATTTTTTTAACTTAAATCATAACAGTTCGTCTCTTAAACTGACTTCAAAAAAGAGGTTCTGGGTTTGATTCTCACTCCTTTTGAGTCATCGTATCGTATTCAAAGTAATTCACAGACAAAAAATTTATGTGTTATAACTTAGGTATAACTTAGTTTTTGCTTTATTTAACGTTAATGTCGCCATCTTGACAATTGTAAAATGTCATTTTACTGGACATAGTTACATAATAATACAAAGGTAGTTTTGGCGAGAAAGCGAACAAGATTGCATCACCGCATTGTATTATTTTCCAAAACTTGTGTTATTTTCAGTGTTGGTGCATAAAATTGGTGGCATTTTATTCATTAAGTGCTCAATTACAGGCATGAGTGTGGGAAAGATGTATAATGATAGTGAAACGTTTCTTTATGTGTTGTTTCCAAAACTCCATAGAAGCTTCTAGTAAAGTTGCTACCACTTTACTAGGAGTATGACTTTGACTAGACTATGACTTGACTGGATGACTTCGACTGTGAATTGACAGATATTTGCGTGAAATATTATTAACTTGATAAATTATCAATTACTTGACACTGGCTAAATACACAAAAGTGTGGAACCATAAATTAAAAATAATACAAATTTTAAACTTTTTTATGTTGACAATGGAGACCTACGCGAACCAATTTCAACTTTCATTCGCCTTGCATTCACCAGCTTACTCCCCAAGTCAAGCGTGCGTTAAGAAATTTACTTCTAAAATACATATAATAAATAAAACATATATATGAAGGCACGTTATTCCTGTAACTTCCAATCATTCTAAAAGTGTCTTTAATTCAACATAAATTATTATAGAAACTTATTTCTTATGGAATAGCGGTAAATAACGCTTAGATAGGGTCTCCAGATAAAACAAGAATGGCGCACAGAGCAGAAATATAGTCCATTCAACCCTGTATGTATAGATTGTCTAGAAAGGGGTGTCTAGGAAGGAGTGGAGGTATAAAAATGACGTAGTCGGATACAAAACTCAAGAGACAAAGTTTACTGTATATGTAGCTTTGAAAAGCTTTTGGTATATGCTTTACTTTCTTTTAATATTAGAGGACCTCTACAATCTCAAGTAATTTTCCCGTTTAATGTTGATTACTTACCTTTACGTCTTTGGTGCTTGGTAGCACATTTTTCTTGCTAGATAGTTCCAATGTGTTTTATTATTTTTTTTTTTTATGTTTCGAAATGACATGACGAGCTAGTCGCTCGCCTGATGTTAAGCGACACGACTACCCATATCAGTTGCAGTGACACTTGAAACTCTTAAAGTATAGTTTTGCGTGACACTGCACTGCGCACGTCATTCTGAGACATCAGCACAGTCTAGCAATAAGATTCCTAGACTGTGAGATTAGGTCATAAAGTCCCATTTGCCCAGTAATTTCACTAGCTACAGTGCCCTTCAAACCGGAACACAGTAGTGCTTGCGCACTATTGCTTGGCGGCAGAATAACTGGCAAATCGGTGGTACCTACCTAGACGAACTTTGCAGTAAAGTACTACCACCTAGTATGATTATTAGTTATTTTAATATGTTATTTTAAGGTCTTTGGCTTTTCGTTCCTATAATATTCTATAAAAGATATTCTGGACTACCTTTGCATGCATTGGATAATATAGATTGTATGAAGATGAAAGATTTGATTGTTTGTTTGCATTGAATAGGCTTTGAAACTACTTGACCGATACCAAAAATTCTTTCACCATTAGAATCCTTAATTAACCCTGATGAAAATAGGCATAGAATATTTTCAAAAAACTAGGGATCCGTACGATAACTTCGATAATGTGACCCAAAATGTGAAAAAAAAAAAAATTGTTATTCCGACTGTGACTTGACATGACACATTATATATATGAAATATCACAATGATTTAATAACTAATACTAAAAACTAACTACTACAAAAAAAAAATTTGGACTACATACTGGCCGCGATGACCTATAGACAGTCCAAATGCTCAAGCCCACTACCAGAAGGTAGCGTACCCAACATGCTGGCAGCATTGCCCCGTTGAATTGCAATGCTTATTCATAATGAAAATCATGAACTTGAAAATTATCAATTACTTGACACTGGCTAAATACACAAAGTGTGGATCCATAAACAAGAAGAATAACAACGCACGCATTTGTGTTTCAAACATTTGAAACGAACAGGTTGTAAACGTGGTTCTGAACCAATATAAATCACTGCTTTCAAGACCGAAATAGAACTGAAGGCGCAAGGTCACCATATAATGGTATAATGCCTTTAGTTTGTCGCAAATATAAGCCGACGGAATAAATTACAAGAATACTTCTCAATAGAATAAAGAATAAAAATAAATATTTTATATAGCCAAATAAAGAAAACTAAACTACAAATATATAGGTACGCACAAATAATATTACAGTTAGCATAATTATAATTAACTAGCTTCTTTTAGTTTGAAAACTATCGTGAGTATGACACATTTTGTAAGATAAAAATAACTGCTAAAACTCATGTCAATTAAAAGTCGAAATTACACCGACCAGGTTTCGGTCCTTAAAAAAAGAATTTAGTCCAGAAGAATTTTTTTCATAGATAATTCAACCATCCATTTCACCCTCTTAGTGGAAGAATTTCGAAAAACCCTTTCTTAGTGGGTACTTACACTTTACAAAGAACACACCCTCCTCGTTTGTATGTATTTATTTATTGTATTGTTTAGAATGTGTGTATGTATATATATGTTACATATATATATATGTATCTATATTTATCTATATCTCTTCTATATTTTAAGAAGCTAAGTATTATAATTATAATTATGTCCTTTATATGAACGAAATAGTTATGTGCACCCCGTCCTTTACCACTTCGTCAAATTCTCTCCATCCAAAGGTTGCCTGGAAGAGATCGCTTTTAGCGATAAGGTCGCCCATTGTTACACTTTATATAATTGATTGTTTTCTTTTCTTTGTATTTTTTATTATTTGGTGTGTACAATAAAGAGTTCATCTATCATCTATCTATCTACCCTCCAAATTTCAAGTCCCTAGGACCAGCGGCTTAGGCTGTGCGTTGATATATAAGTCAGGGAGTCAGTCAGTCAGAACTTTTAATTTTATATGTACAGATTGTGTGTGTTTGTGTGTGGGTAGGTTCTTATGAAAGAAAAAATAAGAAAGTGAAGCGGAAATTTAGAAAATTTTCACCACGCGGGTGCAACCGCGGAACGCAGCTAGCTTACAATATAAATATGCATTTTTTAAATAATCTAGTGTGGGTAAGGCCGAGATAAATGTAGGTTTCATTCAAGTTTTTAAATTAAAAAAATTCAATTCATGCTGAACTTTTCTTATTATATGTCATAATCCTCTCCGAAGGTTGTCTGAAGGAGATCGCTACTTAGCGTTATCGTCACAATTTTTGTACCTACTTTTAGATATTTAACTTCAACTGAATTAGTCTGTGCAAATTATCAGGATTACGTGCGCAGTTTTTTGAAGTAAAACTTTTTTACGCACGTTTGACTTCGGGAGTAAGCTGGTGAATGCGAGGTGAACGGAAATTGATTCGCGTAGGTCTCCATTGTCAACATAAAAAAGTTAAAAATTTGTATTATTATGTAACTATGTCCAGTAAAATGACAATTTACAATTGTGAAGATGGCGACATTAACATTAAACGAAGCAAAACCAAAGTTATACCGGCCGCTAGACAGAGCTTCACTAAAGAAGTTTTACTTCAGTCGCGTGGTCTAAAGCACACTCGTTTTTTCTCATTAGCATTATCTGGAACACGTCCTCTGCTAAACATAGGCCTCATAGAGATAAGAACTCGCCACTCGAGAACCTTATCGGTTCTCGCTTCTTCGAGCAATATGTCCATTACCAACTTATTACTAGTATAAACTATGAAAGCTATTTCAATGACTACTTCTCTAGCGGACCCCCTTACTCCCAAAATTCGTGCATGGAAACCCAGATCTTCCTTAGCTCATTGCGTGACTTTGTTCTTTTTAATTAGGTCAGCAGTAACTGATTACATCTAACTCAGTCAGAGAGAACGTTTAGTTGACTTATTAATAGTTTAACTATAGTTAACGCAAATAAGAAACGACTAGGTGAGAGGTAGTAAAATAGATACTACTTAGTGAGAGGTAGTAAAATAGAAACCACTTGGTGAGAGTTTCTATTTAACCAACTATTAAACTAAGTAGTTTGTATTTTACTACCTCTCACCGAATAGTTTCTATTTTACTACCTGTCACCAAGTAGTTTCTATTTTACTACCTCTCACCGAATAGTTTCATTTTACTACCTCTCACCGAATAGTTTCATTTTACTACCTCTCACCAAGTAGTTTCTATTTTACTACCTCTCACGAAGTAGTTTCTTATTTGCGCCAAACTATACCAGCAAAAGTTACACGTGAAGAAAAGCAATAAAGTACATGCTCTGACTTGTCCGATATTTTCTACATGTCTGGATTCTATCGAGCGTTCTCTATCACAGTTTATCGAGTTTCATTCGACTAGAAATAAGTTCATGTTGGGATTATAAGACAATGAGAAGTTCTGCTTTATGGATCAGGAAATAAAATACAAAATACTCACTCTCATAAGAGTCTCTACTTAGAAAATTAACTTCAATTTTTCGTTTAATTCAGACGAGTTATGAGAAGAAGAAATGGCTCAAAAAGATTTAGATTTTAGAAATTGTCAAAAGGGCAATTTTTGCCCAGCTGTAATAGAAAGGTATGAGCTCCTAATAGAAGATCACGGAACTTGATTGCAACTGATATAAAACACAAGTTCGTATAGATTTGACAGTTTCAATACGTAGTTTATGCGCATAGTTTTTCAAGGAAATGTTCAAATTAAGAATGAAATTTTCCTGATGCATTGCAATCGATGTTCCATGATCACCCCGCTGATATTAAAAAAGAAAAATGTAGCCTAAAAGGGAGTGCAAGGGAGTGAGTGTTTCTTCTTATTAATATTATTTTAACGAATATTTAGAGTTTCATAACCAAAACTTTTGCATACCTTATCTGCGACACTTGTTGGACATGTCAAAGGGAGATTTTTTTTCTCTGCCTTCATAACGATTTCGTATCGAAATATATGCTTTGAAAATGATGCTTTTGGCCATGCCAATCAGTTTGAATTGTTTGTGGTAGTTACCTGACTGATTAAACATTTTTTTGTAATTAATGCCAGCCTAGTAAGTACACAATAAATTTTGTACTAACAAATCTTTTCAAACAGTGATGCACTTTTGGGATTAAAAATTAAATGTTTTTCTTATTTACAAAAGAGCACTCATCCAATTTATTTTCTGATCTAGGTTTTGAAGATAGTTCACTGTAATCTTGAAAAAAAAAAAAAACTAAAAAGCAACCCCTATGTCGATGAAATATTGGTGAATTATTTCCGAATCATCCCACTTTGCTCTTGGCTATCGATATGTGAGCAAATTTAAATTCCGCCGCGCTTAACGAAACGTGTAGAGTTTGAACGAGATTATCGGAATATTTATGTTTCATATTTTGTACGTGCATTGCGATATCGCAATACTAGCTTCTGCCCGCGGCTTTGCCCGCGTGGCCTATAGAAAACGAAGAAGCAAAATTTTTCACGGATAATTCAACCACACATATCACCCTCTTAAGGGAGAAATTTCGAAAAACTCTTTCGTGGTGTATTCCTACACTTCACAAAGAACACACCCTCCAAATTTCAAGTCACTAGGACCAGCGGCTTAGGCTGTACGTTGATATATAAGTCAGTCAGGACTTTGAATTTTATATGTATAGATGATAGGCATACTTTACAGCAGCGTCATCACAGCTCTCCAAAGTCCAGTAGATTACAAAGCTACATTAAATTTGATGTCAAGTAGGCGCCCCCATTTCCACGTTTCCCTGGATAATTTGCCTGAAAACATAATTATAGCCCGGGTCAGACCTTTTGGAAAGTCCGTCGGTAGGGGCCGGTTTTTGTCCCGGTTGTTGGTTGTTGCTAATCGCCGCTTGTTTAGTGAAGTGCGGGGGTAAAGGTCGGGTGGAACATGTAGCGGGGAGCGATTGAAATAGCAGATTAATCTCTAATTGTTTTTTATTTTGGCTTCACGCTTTTGTGTATTTAGCCAATGTCAAGTAATATAGCGCCGGCCTACCGAGTTGCTAAGTGCAATCACATTTTAAAAAGCTCCTCTGACTGTAATATGATTTTATCAGACCCTAATTCAGATGATGTGAAATTATTAATTAAATTGTACAACCTAAAATTATCCTCCGATCAGTCCACTTAGTTATTTATATAAATGTATAAGTACTTAAATATTAATATTATTATGTTTAATTAGTAAGTTTATTATTATGTAAACTTTCATGTACAAGGGCGACATAATCAAGTTGATTCACTTCAGGATAGGCGGACGCTGTTAGACCAATTATTTATGCATGGTGTGTGTCACGGTGCTATTGACAGCATCAAACTCTCTGAACAGTTCCTGCAGCTTCGTGCCCCATCATATCGCACAAGGCACACAACTTTGTTCTATGTCCCGCACGCACGTACCAACTACTACGAAAACTCTGTTATCTGTCGAACACAGGAGAGTTTTAATAAGCGTTTTAGCTCTGTTGACATATTTCACTGTCAAAAGCAAAAGTTTAAGAGCTCTGTAATTAATTTAATTTTAAATAAAATTTAAGTCTGTTAGTTATTGTATTGTATCGTGTGCTATTATGTATTAGTATGTTTATTAAGTTATTACCTTCCTCTTCCATTTCCTTCTTGTCAATGTAACCTATTTAAGTTTGTACTTTCTGCTCTCTATTTTCAATATGGAATTTTATAAAATAAAGTAAATCCGTAATTGGATGTAAGTTCTAATATTAAGTGAAACTATTTCTTAGCTTAAGATCTGTGGATTTTGTGAAATAAATAAATAAATAAATAAAATTGATCAAAGCCCTTAAATAAAGAATAAAAAAAAGTAATTGATAATTTCTCAAGTTAATAATATTTCTCCCATAATTATATGTCACGCCACAGTCCAAGTCATCAAGTCAAGTCATAGTCTGGTCATACTCCTAGTAAAATGGTGGCAACTTTACTAGAAGCTTCTATGTATTTTTGGAAACAACACGAAAAGAAACGTTTCACCATCATTATACCACTTTCCCACACTCATGCCTGTAATCCAGCACTTGAAGAATAAAACGCCACCAAGTTTATGCGCTAACACAAATAATACGAGTTTTGGAAAATAATAAAAAGGATTATTAAAGTCACTCAATGAGTAGCTCTTTGTAAAGTTTAATTTTTAATAGTTGATGTCTACAATTTTTGATTGCTTATAATAGTTAGTTTTTTTTTTCTTTCCTTTTAGTTTAAATACTCTGGTTATTTAAAATAGTTTATATTCTCCAAGTTAAGTTCAAGTTTAGTTTATATTCTAAATTAATGTATAGTGTCTATATATATTTCTCATCTATATATTTATATGGTATTGTTTGTCAGCTGAGGCTATATCTCCTTGTCAATTCATACCCAGGCCCCCACGATACAGGCTGAGCCTAGTGTGGGGGTCATTAGATAACTTTGGGTATCTGATAAATAATCCTTCTGCATAAATTCTAGGAAACAGTGAAATAAAGTATATAAGTATGTTTAATTTATAAGTTTTTATGCAGCAAATAAATAATTTTTCATTTTCATTTTTTCATTTTCATTTTCAATACAATACGGTGAAGCGATCTTTCTCTTTTTCTCGCATAAACTCAATCTTTTATATTTAATCTTTATAAAATATTCCAACATTGTGAATCAATGTAAACATTGAATATGGACCGTAATTAATATATGACGGTGGCGACGTCCAGTTGTAAACTCTATGAGCAGCGAGCAGTACCGTAATTTACCCTGTCCATCTGGCTATAAAAAGGGAGCTCTCGTTGTACTACGGAACATTCTTGCTCAGGACACGGTCCAGTGCGCATGCTGAAGGCCTATAGTTTTATAGGTTGCCTGCCATGCCTAAATCCCGCAGCCTATATACACTAAATCTGCATAAAGTTAGAAAACAATGTGTATAATTTAAGGAATAAATTGGGTTCTATGTAAATATGCATTAACAGAATGTTTTAAAAATTTCCATAATTAATTAATGACTATTTTCTCATTATGGTTTCAGGTAATTATCTAAGCGGTAGTCCAGTTCAAATGCTACGTCATATCATAGAAAAAGTATGTGTTTTTATTCAATTTTTATAATAATAATAACGCCCAACAATCATATACATAGATCCTGGACCCTAACTAGGATCCCTTGTGTCTAGGGACCCAAGAACTACAAGAACCATAGTCCCACAACACCCAAACTCAGAACAAGTATTTACACTTTTTTTTTATATACACAAATACTTGTTTGCCGCGGGGATCGAACCCTCCGCCTCCGGTCATGAGCCGCACTGCTCAACCACCACACCACAGAGGCGGTCAAAAATACACATAGATATACTGTAGATTGATAGATTACACAATGACGTGTAACGCCGCCGTCAACGTAACTGTCAGTCTAACCTTTACGTATGAGTAAAAAAAATTAAACAATTTTATATTATAATAATAATTTTTAAACTAGTGATTATTATTGGGATACTTTTTTTTATGTTAAGGGATGACGTGACGAGCTAGCCGTTCGCCTGATGTTAAACGACACGGCTGCCCATATCAGCTGCAGTGTCACTCGGAACTCTAAAGTTTCGCGTGACACTGCACTGCGCACGTCATCCAGAGACATCAGCACAATCTAGTAATAAGATTACTAAACTGTGAGATCAGATCATAAAGTCTCACGTGTAATTAAGTTAGGACTTGCTAGAAACGGGGGCGAGTTGGCTGGACTGCAATCGCGACCCTTCTCGCCCCGGTACGGCGGACGAGGGCTCACGGGGAGGTTTTAGTGGGTTCGAGTCCCACATACCCCCGTAGTGGCAGGGAAGTGCGAGGGCATTTCCCCCTCTCAAAAAAAGGACTGGCTAGAAAAGGCGCATATATATATTTAATAAAATAAACCTGCACCTTAAAATCGCTGTAAAAGCAGCCCCACCTTAAACACAGCTGACTCATTCAAGAGCTACGAAGCTATGCTCAGCGATTTCAGTTTTGTACACAAGTGGGTACATTTAGCTAATAATGAGAGAACAAAACCAGTGTGTACATACATTTGGAGGCTTTTATTTGTATGTTATACAAAAAACTGGCTGTTTGTGAGATTTTGTTGTGCTTTGCTTTGACTTTTTATAGGACTTTTGTATTTTTAAGTTAGACTTTTATTATTAGATAAGCTTAACCTTTAACCATTACCTAACTTTTTTTGGTTATAAACGTCATGGCAACAAAAATCTATCTTTCTCATAAATAATAATTAATCTGTTCGTTGAATATTTTTCACGCTTTTTCCTTATCTTTTTCCCTCTATTTTTTTTTCCTTTAGACTGAGTTGGAGCGTAAAACTAATTTACCCGTGCGAAGCTGGGGTAGGTCAACTAGTAAAAAATTGTAAGCAAGGTAAAGTCTGCATAAGTGTAAAAGATATTTAAGAAAGAAGAATTTCGGGGGTTAAGTTAAAGTAGTAAAGCTTAAATATTAAGGGGTATTTTTAGAAATCTAAACATCGTCATCGAATTTTATTTTCAAAATATTATAGAAGTTGCTACGCTTTTACGATAATGCTATTAGAATTCATAAATATTTATTAATCTTTTTTTCCTAGTGTAAACTTTTTGACTAACATTGTATTCAGTGACGTCATCAATTGGTTATAGCTGTAAAATATCTATAATCGCTATTGCACTCACGCTACAATTTAAAGTAACGGGTAGAAATTAGGGTTCATTTTACAAAACTCGGTTATTAAATTTTCACTTTATTATACTCGTAAGCAATATAATTTTATTGAGCATTTTATGTGACGCTCCATAAAACTATGTTATAATATTAACAAACGAAAATAGGGCCGATGAAACGAAGTTATCGAAAAATGTAGTTAAAATATTGGTAGGAATTCTACCATCACTATACCGCTAGAATTCCTAGAGACTAACTAGGAGATCATGTAACCGATTGAAACGCAAATTTGTATGGATTTGATAATTTCAATACGCAGCTTATGTGCATAGTTACTATGGAAATGTACAAATTGTAAATGAAATTTCTCTTGTTGCTTTGCAGTCAATGTTTCGTGATCATCCTCTAGATATCGGTATGTATATATAATTATATATATATTTATCTTCTACAGATTACACCACGGTAAATGCGCTCAAGAACTGCAGATCTCATTCTCCCATCACCATTCCACTACCGGACCACTAGATGCTCGGCTAAACGCCATCCTTTCGTCGTCAAAATACCACCCATTCGTACCAAGCGATTTGACTCAACGTTCTTAATTAGAACGGCTAAGGAATGGAATGCCTTGCCAGCGTCTGTGTTTCCGGCGAAATATGACCCGGGCGTGTTCAAGAGAAGAGTGAATAGGTATTTACTTGGCTAGCATGCTACATCTTCGATCGCATCGTCACTTCCCATCAGGTGAGAGCGCGGTCAAATGCTAGACAAGTTTGAAGTAAAAAAAAAAATGTAGTTAGGTGAAACCGCGGGGCTCAGCTTCTTATTTATATACTTACTTTTTTTATGTTACGAAATGACATGACGAACTAGTCGGTTGCCTGTTGTTAATTAACACGACTGCCTATATCAGTTGCAGTGACACTTGTAACTCTAGAGTATAGTTTCGCGTGACACTGCACTGCGCACGCCATTCTGAATCATCATCAGAGTCTAGCGATAAGATTACTAGACTGCGAGATTAGGTCATAAAGTCTCATTTCCCCAGTAATTTCACTATAGCTACAGTGCCCTTCAAACCGGAACACAATAGTGCTTGCGCACTACTGCTTGGTGGCAGAACAGCTGGCAACGCGGTGGTACCTACCTAGACGAACTTTGCAGAAAAGTCCTACCACCTAGTAAAATTATAGTATAATATAGTAGTAATTATGAAGCAACGTTTAGCTCAATTTATTAAGGAACTCATCGCGTTTTTAAAAAATTATCAGAGCACCTGATCGATGCTACGCGTGACCAAAATGTGGTACGTATTTGGCACAACGAATAAGCACTGCAATTCAACGGGGCAATGCTGCCAGCATGTTGGGTACGCTTCCTACTGGTAGTGGACTGGAGCAGTCCACTACCAGTCGTCGCGGCCAGTATATAGTCCAAATGTTTTTTTTTTTGTAGTAGGTAGTGTAGTATTAGTAATTGTATCATTGTAGTATTTCGTTGAAAATAAAGGCAATTTGCCGTGTTCAAAGCAAAATCTACCCACAGAATTATTTTTTTATGAAAATAAATACTACCTACAATTTTGGTAAAAATATTCACATAAAACTCAATAAAGCATAGCTGAAAAGCACCAAAGCATACATAATATATTTTATTAAAAACTACGGTTTCATATTCGCGAAATAAAAGAGCATTCAAACATTTGGATATTTCATTGAATGCGCGCAGAAAATGAGAGCTTTTTACGGAGAAAATGTTTATATTTGTGGATATCGAGTGTAATAAATTTTATCTACATTCGCCAGCCGTATCGAGATCATCAAGATGAATAGGATGCCAATTTAAAAATTCAGATATTATTGTGATCATATTGGTACTTGGCTTAGGTTGGTTTGGGTTGTCTACAACTTCTGCCGCCGGGGGCGAGTTGGCTGGCTGCAGTCGCGACCCCTTCTCTCCCCGGTACGGTGGACTAGGGCTCACGTGGGGTTTTAGTGAGTTCCAGTCCCATATACCCTCTGCCACCACCCCCGTGGTGGCAGGGAAGTGCGAGGACAGAGGGATCACGGGGGGGTTTTAGTGGGTTCGAGTCCCACATAACCCTTGCCACTACCCCCGTGGTGCAAGGGCATTTCCCACCTAGAAAAAGGTTTTTTTGGAAAAGATTGCTTTAAGCGATAAGACCGCCCATTGTGACACTTCATTTTTAAGTTTAGGCTTGTAAATTGTCCCTGTAATGTGGTGTTTCAATAAAGAGTTTTATCTATCTATCTTGTTTTATTCATTTGGCTCCAAAAGATTGTGTATAGTACTCGTATCATTTTTATATTTTACTAGCTATAGTTTCCTTCAAAGTGGATTTCAGTAGTTCTTGCACACTACTACTTGGCGACGGAATATCTGGAAAAGAGTTGGTAACTATATAGACAAACTCTTGCAGAAATGTCCTTCCACCTAGTGCACCTATTCCCGAATCTATTCTCCTGGCGATGAACCAAGCCGAGGCTCTCCAGGGATCTTGAGGCAGTTTCGTTTAGTCCTGCCATATTTCTTCTTATCCTAGTATATAATTTTTTAGGATCAAGTCAAAAACTAGTTTATTGACATTTGTTTAACTGTCACTGTTATTTTTACATGACTAGAACTACATAATTATGACAGCCTCTGTGGTGTGGTGAATAGGTCGGTTCATAACCTAAAGGTGGCGTGATCGATTCCCGCGACAAGACAAGCATTTGTACACAGAAAAAAAGCGCTTGTTCTGTGTCTGGGTATTGTGGGACGATGATCCTCGTAATTCCTGGGTCCCTAGATACAGATAATCCTAGTTAGAATCTAAAACCTATGTATATGATTATTGGATCGTTTATTATTATTATACAACACAAACAAAAAATAGTAATAGCCGTATCAAATTATAAAAAAAGGTTATTTTCTTCAAGACTCCTAAAAATAAAAAGTCATCTTCATATGCTTCCTTGTTGAAAAGATGAAAGGTTTAACAAAACACGCGTTTTTGTTTTTCTTTTTCATACCCTTTTTGTATCAAATACCTTGTAGTACCTCTTTAACAAAAAAGGGATGTCCTTTGTCCCTTTAAATCGCTACTTATTAAGTAGTATACTTTAATACAAGTAGTGGTTAGCATTACTTAGCGTCCGGGAGAAAGAATGATTGTACGGTATTGCCAAGGAAGTGTACCGAGACAGAGCAGGGTTCCATCGATGGCAGGCGGTAGTACCTGTGCTTTTATTTTACTACTTTTTTTTGGTCTGGTTTTGGCTCCACACTTTCGTGTATTTAGCCAGTGTCAAGTAATTAACTTTTCAAGTTAATTTATGTATTTTGTATGTGTCAAGTCAAGTCATAGTCTAGTCTAGTCTAGTCATACTCCTAGTAAATTCGTGGCAACTTTACCAGAAGCTTCTATGGAGTTTTGGAAACAACACAAAAAGAAACGTTTCACCATCATTATACCACTTTCCCACACTCATGCCTGTAATCCAGCAATTAACGAATAAAATACCACCAATTTTATGTACTAACACTGAAAATAAAATGCCACCAATTTTATGTACTAACACTGAAAATAACACAAGTTTTAGAAAATAATACAATGCCGTGACGCGACCTGTGACGGGGGGTTTAGTGGGTCCGAGTCCCAGTGGTGGCAGGGGGTATGTAGATATAAGCATCTGAGTAAGTTAATTACAATAGGCAATTAAAAGTTAGTTAATTATTTTATTATAATTCCTAAATATCGAATTCAAGTAATATCTTAAGTACTACAAACCCTACATAGACCCAAGTAAAGCCGCTTACAGTATCTAGTGAACTAAATACTTAACATCACTTAACGTCTGAAACATAAATAAATATTACTGTCTGAAAGAAAACAAACTATTGTATAGAACTGTCTGAACAGTTTCAGAAAATGGTCAAGAGAGAGCCGCCGTGAGCAAGCAGGGTTCCGGCTATGATAAGTAAAATTTGATCGTAACTTTTACAGCCTGTTTATAATAATCATGGAATGAGATCCAGAAGGGTTTAACTGATTTTTTTCACAAAATGACTTATGGGTATCGTTGGATTCAGCGTGAAATTATTTACAGTAATACATTCTCAAATTACGGAAATGAGACTTAAATCTCGAGATTGTCAGTCTAAAAACGCTTTATCTGACACAGGAATACAGTTCGCTTAGTATAAAAACATTTTTATTATATTATATTTTTACAGTAATTGTACGTGTTAATACTATATTTTGTATTTTAAAATAGAATAAATACATTTTCTAGTAACTGAAACTCACACGAATCTTTTGTATTATTACTTAATAACCACTCTACATTAAAATGAAGCCGTTGAAGTTTAAAGTCAATTTTTTCGAAACTAACAATTTCACAGTTAAACCCTTTTTGATATCACCCCTTAAATTGACAATTCAAGACAACAAAATTACATTAAACAAACCAAATTAAAGTTATTCCAGCTGATAGAGGGAGCTAAACTAAAGAAGTTTTACTTCAGTCGTGTGGTCTAAAGCACACTCGTTTTTTTCACTTAATTCTCAGCGGCCCCGTTAATGTAATGTGTAATGTGTTAAGGTATCGTATCTGTCTCAAAACAGAGTGCCTTAATAAAAACATTCTTTTGAATACTACTTAAATATTTTTGTATCAACTTTTAATTTTTTTCTGAAGAAAAAAAAATACTTGAACGATTGAAAAAAAAAACGATTGAATAAAGAAATTATAATTTCATTGGACAAAAAAATATATTTGTTAAACCAAACGAAAATTAAATGCGGTATTTCAAAGCGTAAGGAACCCTAAAGCATCTAACGTACATTTCTCGTTTCACAGCAAACAAGCGGACCTCGCGTTTTCCGTGTTATTTTCCTCGATTTTTCGTGAAAAATAACACTTTTTTTCTTAAAACGTTTCCTTTGTACGTAATCGTTCTCAATGTGCGTTCTCTCGTGAGTCGGATTGCCGTATTTTGTTCATTGTCTGTTTTTGTGTATGTGTGTGTGGTTGAACAACTTACGTGAGGAATGTTCTTTTTTATAATAATTCGTTGTGTAATTTGTGTGCGAGATTACGTTGCCACTTGTGAATGTTGTTTTTGTAATAGAACATGATTTAAGATTTGATCACTTAGGTTTCTATTACGAATTTGATTAATAATAATATTACTTTATTTCAAACTCAAGGATCTATATATAGAAACCGAGTAAAAAATAATACATACACAAGAAACGAGTAGACTAGAGTAACTTAGACCACACGACTTAAGTAAGACATCTTTAGTTTAGCTCCATCTATCGGCCTACCGGCTGAACTTTGTTTTTGACTCGTTTTATGTTATTGTAGCCATTTGATAATTATAAAATACCAGCATCATATTACAAATTTTTAACTTTGTTATGTTGACAATGGAGATCTACGTGAAATGAATACCTCGCATTCACCAGTTTATTTCTCAAGTCAAGCGTGAGTAAAGAAGTTTTAAATTAATATATCCCCGACTGTTACTCACGAATAATATGTCGATTTCTCGACCAGGTTTCGAGCATATCCGATGCTCTTCCTCAGGAGGTGAGTTCACGCAGCGAGATCGCGGCGGTGACTGCGGACGGCCGCCCGTTCGGCCCGGCGCGAGCGCTGAGGGGTCACAGGGGGGGGCCGGACTTGCACCGACGTCAGTGAAGGCAGCTCTGCATTTCCATTTTCGTGTGCGTCATAGGTGTCATCGCACACTACACTAACCGTATCACTTTCCAGATTGACCGTTGCAACATATTTTGGAGTACTGCACATAATAATTGGTTTCCACGCAGATGGTAGCACCCAACCACTGTCCCTGTTAAAATTGGGATGCCGACTGATCTCTATAGCCTCCCGTATTTTCCTAGGCACGAAAAACTTCTCTCTCGATAATACGGAGGCTTTGTCGAACCTGATGAAGTGATTGGTGCCTGACAGATGAGCATGCTCGCTCAAAGCTGAAGTCACCGTGTCCAAGTTCTTGATGCTTCTTATGTGCTCGGTCAATCTGATTTTGACATTCCGTCGCGTCTCACCAACATAACTTTTTCCACAGTCGCACGGGATTTTATACACACCCGGCACATTCAGGGGATCTTTATCTTTTGGAGAACGCAGCATTTGTCTCAATTGACTCGGAGGCCGGAAGATGGTTTTTATACTATACTTCCGTCGTAAGATGTGACCAATTTTATCCGTCACTCCTCTCACGAACGGCAAATATATTGGAGAACGCTCCACCCTAGGAGGTCGTAACCTCTCACTAGGGTTCATCAATCGAGAACACTGCCTCCAACAATACCCATTGTCCTCAAGTACCTTTCTCAAATGTACAAGTTCCTCATCAATGTACTGAGGGTCACACAATCTTAGGGCCCGGTTGATCAAGGACCTAGGTACCGAGGCTAACTGCGCTGGATGATGATGCGAATCAGCTCGCAAGTAACGGTCCGTATGAGTCGGCTTCCGATATATCGAGTGCGAGAGACTGCCATCCGACTCACGGACAATCTGCACATCCAAGAATGGCAACATGCCATCACATTCTTCCTCAACGGTGAAGCTGATATTGCGGTGCACCGTGTTCAGGATGTCCGTAAACTGAGTCAGTTCATCTCTAGTTATTACAGCGAAAATGTCATCCACACAGCGCCACCAGTACCGTGGTTTTACGGTCGCTGTACCCAGAGCCACATCCTCGAACCACTCCATAAAAATGTTAGCTACCACCGGAGCTATCGGCGATCCCATAGCCACTCCATCCACCTGCAGAAAATACTCCCCCCGCCACATGAAATATCCGCTTTTAAGGCAAAACTCCGTCCAATGAATGAAATGAGCATCGGATATGCTCGAAACCTGGTCGAGAAATCGACATATTATTCGTGAGTAACAGTCGGGGATATATTAATTTAAAATGAATCACACTCATGAGAATTTTAATACTAAAATAAAGAAGTTTTACTTCAAAAACAATGAACGTTTAAACGAATCCTTTAAATGAATGTATCCTAAAGTTACAGGTACAAGGCGGTAGACATTATCACCTACCACTATGTCCCTGGCAAACAAACAGCCATTCAAAACAAATTTCCTGATGTCTGATTGACCAATTACAGCAGCGCGCCAACCAATCAGAGCAGAGCAATTTCTTATTTTTTTTTCTGCACCCAACGTTGAGTGCACGAGTTTCGTAAGATAAACTTGTATTTTAATTATTTATAGACATTCTTTATTTTAATTGATGTACCGATCAACAACAGCTTACGTAATTTATAATGTATTTTACAGGCGCTCCTGAACGTTTACCTTTTTAGTGCAGTTAATTTAAGTGTACTAAAACTACTAAATGCATTACTTACTAATATGGGCAGCCGTGTCGCTTAACATCAGGCAAACGGCTAGATCGTCACTTCATTCCTTAACATAAAAAAAATTAAAAAAATTACTTATTAATAAATAAATAAAGTAATATTTGTGGATATTTCACACAGCACCATCTAGCCCCAAAATAATCAAAACATGTACTATGGGAACCAGATAACTGATACAATACTTAGATACTTTATATTTCTAAATACATACGAAGAATACAATATGACAACCAAACACAGAACAAACATCAATGTTCATCACTGAAATGTTTATCCCGGGTGGGAATCGTACCCACAACCTGCAATTCACATGGCATGGATACTAATGGAGCTCTCGGGCCAGCATATTAATTAATAAATTTTTAATGCGCTACACATCAATCAGTAATGGATTTTAAGGAATGACGTAACGAGCTAGTCATTCATCTGATGTTAAGTGACACAGCTGAAATGCCACTCGGAACTCTAAAAGCCTCCTAAGACAGCACTATAGTCTAGCAATAAGATTGCCGTGATTTCAGCTGGGCGATCACGTAACTCGATTGCAACCAATAGAAACACAAGCTTGTATGGATTCGACAGTTTGAATACGCAGTTTATGTGCATAGTTAGTATAGCAATTTCTGCCCCCCAAATCATGAAGACTCATTTGCCCAGTAATTTCACTAGCTACAGTGCCAGTTCTGGTGGAATAACTAGAAAACTGGTGATACCTACGTAGATAAAAGTCCTACTACCTAGTACAAAAAAATGATTTACGCAAAATAAATAACCTAAACTGAAAGCACACAACTCTATTTCATCCAACAATTAAATACACACAAACTTTCCAATCCAAACTTCATCATCCAATATACAACGGTTGTTTACTTCATCCGAACTCGAACATTTGATATTTTGTTTAAACACGGCTTACAATAATATTTGTTTAACGCACATTTTTATTTATTGATTGTTTTTATTTATTGCGTTCGAAAACGCTTGTGGCGCTGTTATAATGTTCTCACTAGAATGAAATATGGCCGATGCATGATTTAATATTGTATTTACCAGTCAACACGTGATTTAAGTTAAGAGTTTTTAGATAAACCTCACCATATATTTTGAATTATTTCTTTTTGATAGTTTACGTAATTTACCAGATATTTTAAAAATAAGATTAAAATACTGTTATTATTATATACAATCACGAGCTTCTGCCCGCAGCTTCGCCCGCGGCGTGGCCTATGGGAAAATAATTCAATCACCCAATCACCCTCTATATTACTTGAGGGAGAAATTACGAAAAATCCTTTCTTAGCGGATGCCTACGTCATAACATCTACCTGCATGCAAAATTTCAGCCCGATCCGTCCAGTGGTTTGGGCTGTGCGTTGATAGATCACTATGTCAGTCAGTCAGTCAGTCACCTGTTAACAATATAGGATTATTTACACATTAAATGTAAAAGAGTTGCTATAGTTAGTCAAGTTATTTACAATATTTATCGTCAAAAGTAGTATTGAATAGTGTAATTGACTTGTGGACGGTTTGTTGACTTATCACTAGGTGGCGTCGTTGTCGACTGTCATGGCCGAAACTTGTTCCGTCGCCTCTTTAAAAAGGGCAGAACGTTGTTCAGTGGGGGTTCAGTTGGTCTTCGGCAGCGGAGTGAATAACACGAAACTATTGCCGATATACTGTGAAACAGGAAACACATCTGGAGGTTGTTTATTAATTGTGCAGCAAATATCTATGAAGTTTAGTTTTAATACACCTTTGAGTTATATGTATTTAAGATTTTACTCGTTGATTGCAAAAAGAGATGAAACCGAATTACCTCATCACCGATATGAATGAATTATTCGCAGGGTATCAGTAATTAATATACGTGAATTATTTATTGATAATTATGCACCATATTAACACTATTGGAATCTGGTTTAATTTAATTATCTTAATAAATTATCAACCGGTTGTCCGCAGCATGTTTATGTCCTGAATATAATAATACTGCCCGATAGCTCAGTTGGTAGTAGCCCTACCTTCTGGACTGTGGGTTGTGGGTTCGATTCCCACTCAGGACAAACATTTGTGTGATGAACATAGGTGTTTTTTCTGTGTCTGGGTGTCATATTGTATTCTATGTATGTATTTACTAACAAAAAAGTATCTAAGTATTGTATCAGTTATCTGGTTCCCATAGCACAAGCTTTGCTTAGTTTGGGGCTAGATGGCGTTGTGTGAGATGTCCACACATATTATTATTATTATATTATTATTATTAATTAAAACATGATTACTAAGTTTGTGTTTTTGGCGTTCCGTATAAAAGCCTGAAAACGTATTTTTGGCGTAGGCCCCTAGACACAGGGTATCCTAGTTAAAGTCTAGGATATAGATCCTATACATACATAGGTATGTGATCGTTGGGCGTCATTATTTATTTATTTATAATTATTTCAATTGCAATCAAAGTTTCGTGATCCCCCAAGATAACAGTTTTTTGTTTACTTCAAACTTGTCTAGCATTTGACCGCGCTCTCACCTGATGGGAAGTGACGATGCGATCGAAGATGTAGCATGCTAGCCAAGTAGATGTACTTCGCTACTTTTCGTTTGTGAATACATACATAGAGTACAACATAACACCTCGACACAGAAAAAACATCAATGTTCATCATATAAATGTTTGTCCTGGGTGGGAATCGAATCCACAACCCACAGTTAGGAAGGCAGGCTTATTACGGACAGTCAGTTTTATGTAGAATGAATATTTATCAGCAGCAGAAATCATAATAAACTTAAAGAGTAAGTAATTAAATAATTTGTAACACAATTTGCATAATTTGTGAAATCAACAGTTGAGGTAACTTTGACTTAGACGCTTTCATCTACATATAAGATTAGGTACGTAATTTTAGGTAAATTTGTCTAGCTTGAGATGATTTCATCTGGTTTTCTCATTAGCCTAAATTTGTGAATGTGGTTTTAGGGCCATTGCCAAGTTTAAGTTAGTCAGAATTTAGTGCCTAAATAAACTGCGCTAGGTAATTACTAACGCGGCGTCGTATAATATATACTATACAATCAAACGAACTTACAAGTGAAGTTCGATAGATATTCTATTAGTCACATTATTCTCGATATAAATATAATTGAAGGGGTGATCTTTGGATTCAGCGTGAAATTATCTACAATAATACATTCTCAGAATACCGAAATGAGGCTTAAATCTCAAGATTTTGAGTCTAAAAACTGTTTATCTGTCACAGGAATACACAGTTATTAGTAGTACAATATACAGTTCGCTTGACATAAAAACATTATTAAATTTATTTTATTATATTATATTTTTACAGTAATTGTATGAATTAGAGATTAGAATTTAAACATTTTCAAGCAACTGAAACTTAACATAAGCCTTTTCTATTACCTTATAAGCACTCTACATTAAAATGAAGCCGTTGAAGTTTAAAGTAAATTTTCGCGAAACTATAAATTTGACAGATAAAACCTTTTTATTCTCAACCCTTCAATTAATTAATTACAAGCTGTAGTATCTAAATATATATAACTCAAAGGAGGCTGACTGACTGACTGACATAGTGATCTATCAACGCACAGCCCAAACCACTGGACGGATCTGGCTCAAATTTGGCATGCAGGTAGATGTTATGACGTAGGCATCCGCCAAGAAAGGATTTTTCGAAATTCCACTCTTAAGAGGGTGAAATGGGTGGTTAAATTATTTTCCCATAGGCCACGCCGCGGGCGAAGCTGCGGGCAGAAGCTCGTATAAGTATAATTAATTAATTACAACGTGTGTACAAACTACACGTTGCAATTATATAATAATATAATATAATAATAATATAAAGAACAATGTGAAGAAATATAATTCAAATAAAGTGTTAAGTCGACTTCGGTCGCCTTCATTTCATATTTACTAGGCTACATACAGTTACTAGGTGGTAGGACTTTTCTGCAAAGTTCGTCTAGGTATATACCACCGATTTGCCAGTTATTCTGCCGCCAAGCAGTAGTGTGCAATCACTACTGTATTCCGATTTGAATGGAACTCGTGAAATAGTTGGGTAAATGAGACTTTGTGGCCATATGTCTATAGTTTTGAAAGGAAACGTAGGCATAAAATATTATATTTAAGTATTTTGAAGTTTCCAGTGGCACTGCAACTGTTATGAGCACTGTGACGCTTCTCATAAGGTGAACGAATAGCTCATCACTTCATTTATTAATAAGTATCCAGTAATTTCATTAGGTACAGAGCTCAGACAAAGAATATAATTGAGCTAAATTAATTTTCCATTATTTCCTGTCAAAACAGCCCCGCATTTAATTTTCACTTTGGTATGATCACCGAGATAAAGAGGCTTAGCTCATAGCATCAGATTAAATAAAAATATAGACTGCGCTCACAGAATTAGACAGTGAAGCCAAAAAAGTAAATCATCAAATCAAACACTCAAATATTATTGAGTCACCAGAACTAGCGTCGAATAGGCACGCTTTCTGATAAAACGGATTACTAATTTAAAAGTGAAAGTCAAAGGATTTATTGCAAACTAGTTGCACCCCGCGGTTTCACCCGCGGATTAAAGGTATTTTAATAAGTTGCTCATCCCACGGGATAATTTCACTTTCCGGGATAAAATATAGCCTATATGTTAATCCAGTGTATAAGCTATCTTGGTACTGAATTTCATCCAAATCCATGCAGCCGTTTGAGCGTGAAGGAGTAACAAACATACAAACAAACACACATACAAACTTTCGCCCATAACACCTTCGATCACATCGGTGAGAGCGTGGTCATTGACCACGACCTGATGAGAAGTGTTAAGAATCTAGACAAGCTTGAAGCTAAGAAAAAAAAACATATAATTTAGGTCGACATCTATATTATTTTCTTATCTGAGTTAGCACAAATATACGCATAACTGCGTCCAAATTAAACGAGCATAAAGTTTTATTTGAGCTGCCGAAACGGATTTTGAAAAGGATGTTAATAAAACACACGGTCGAGTTTTCAGAACTTTTCAGTCCTCAAATACGAAGTTATTTAAACACCACCGAAATATAATAATGATAATAACGCCCAACGATGACATACATAGATCCTGGACCCTAACCAGGATTCCCTGTGTCAGGTACAACACACAATCGTCCCACAACACCCAGACTTAGAACAAGTATTGCTTTGTAACCCGCCGCCTCCAGGTTATGAGCTGACCTGCTTAACCACTACACCACAAAGGTTGTCCAAGATATGGTATGGTATTGTATGTGTGTATATAAGGTATAAACTACGTACAAAGGTATAATAACTACAAAAAAACATTTGGACTATATACTGGTCGCGATGACCTATAGACAGTCCAAATGCTCCAGCCCACTACCAGTAGGTAGCGTCCCCAACATGCTGGCAGCATTGCCACGTTGGATTGCAATGCTGATTCGTTGTGACAAGTAAGTGCCAGCATTGTGGTCACGCGTAGCATCTGATAAACTTTAAAAAACGTAGGTACAATTTTATCGTACAAAATAGTAATTTTATCGTACAAATTAGATAGAAAGATAGATAAACTCTTTATTGAAACACCACATCTTAAATAATTTAAAAAAAAGTGAACAAACTTAACCAAAGTGTAACAATGGGCGGTCTTATCGCTCAGAGCGATCTCTTCCAGACATCTTGCACGGAAAGGAATAACGCAGTAATATATGGACGGTGGTTGATTGGTTTTGTCATTGGTTGATAAAATAAGAAAGGTAAGGCACTATCTTCTAAATTAGGAGCATCCTATATCAATATGTATTCCGTTCGACCAGACATCCTGTATGGATAGAATACTTAAACTGATATCCGTTTTCTACTACATTTACGAAGTCAATTTCCTCTAAAACACTAAAAGCTTCTTAAATGAAATTATCTAGTGTAAGAAAGTTAATTTAGTCAAGTTAAGTGAATGGCCGTGTTCCTTAAACGGCTCCTAATGGGGCCTTATTAGGGGGCGGTATAGTCGTTAGGGCTATAACTTTCGGGACCCTGAATGAGTCGAGGTACCTACCTCTTTTTGAAATTGAATTTCTGTACGGGACTTGTTGCTTACTTTTTTTTTAAATTACGCACGCCTGATTGGGGAGTAAGCTAGTCAATGCGAGGCGAACGGAAGTTGAAGTTGGTTCACGTAGCTCTCCATTGTCAACAGAACAAAGTTAAATATTTGTGTTATTAAGTTGGTATGTCCTTGATTGCAACCAATAGAAACAAATTTGTATAGATTCAGTTTCAATACGTAGTTTATGTGCATAGTTACTTAGAAATTTTTCAAATCATGAATGAAATTTCTCCTGTTGCATTGCAGAGTTGCATTTAGCTGATTTTGGTTTTGATATGTTTGTCGTATATTTTAAAAATCATAATTTTTGTACGCGAATAGACCCGTTTTATCTTTACAAATATGAGATCAGGTCACGAAAGTTTAAAAAGTGTTATGTTTGTCGTAGTCTAAGGAAGGTTTAAAAGGTGAGAAAATATAATAATATAATATAATAATATAATATAATATGTGTGGACATCTCACACAACGCCATCTAGCCCCAAACTAAGCAAAGCTTGTACTATGGGAACCAGATAACTGATACAATACTTAGATACTTTTTGTTTGTAAATATATACACAGAACAAGCATCGATGTTCATCACACAAATGTTTGTCCTGGGTGGGGATCGAACCCACAACCCGCAGTTCAGAAGGCAGGGTCACTACCAACTGACCTATCGGGCCAGTCAAAAAGAAAAAAAGAAGCATTCTCTTCGACAGGGTTAGGATGTAAAACTTTTAACCCGTGCGTAGCCGGGACGGGGCAGCTAGTATAATTACCAACGTTAACCTAGTTCGGATTAGTGGACTTTTGTAACATGTCTCTTTACGAAGTGTTCTTTCACCATTGTAAGTGTGAGTGCAAAAAGTTGAGCGGAATGCATAAAGTTCAAAATCGCACGAGCTACATAACTTTTGAGCGACATTTTGACTTTTAGGTAACAAAATACAGGTCAAAATAGATTAATTACAATGTTACTCTATCCAAATTGATTGGGGAATGGAGAAGAAGTAAATACTCCTTAAAATGTTTACTTTCCACGTTTTCTGTTTACGAATATCTAGTTTCAATTAATAAATAGCCGCTATTTTTACGCGTTAACTAGCAATCAAAATTTAACTTTGGCTCGTTAATACTAAGGTATGATTTCGTTTGATAAAATAATGGATATAGTGTCTTTGGATCGGGGCAGTGTTGGAGGATATCTTTAAAGCGAATAGGCACTGAAGTACTATTGATTTCCACTAGGTTTGCCGATTTTATTGCGAAGAGGTTTTTGGTAGACGATGACTCTTAGCACGTAGCCCCTTGACTCTTTATCTAATCAGGCCACTGGGTTTTTATTAGTTTTTACCTACATTTTATTCAATTTTGGGTAAATTTTTATTAAATTTTAGGTTAGTTTTGGATTTTATTAGATACTGGCATTTTTAGAGCGACCTCTTACGCATTTTCTATAATACCTCAGTATCTATCTAATTTTATAGTGTAATAAAAGTTACTAAGATTTTATATTAAGAACTTACCTACAAGAGCCATTTATCTTTTTCTCTATCTTTCCATATCCCTTCTCTTTTCTCTTAATTAACCCTCTGTAAAGTTTCTTGTAGCTTCTTCTTTACAGTTATAATCGAAGCTTCGGATCAAAGTTTTCTATTCTGCATTGTGCCGGATTGCTTGCACCAGTAGTGAGAAAGACAACTGCTTTTTTTTTCAAACTCAAATATTGTAATGGGCTTGCTATATATTATTTGACATAAGCACTTTGTAATTTTATATGCTTAGTGAAATAACTTAATTTTAAGTACCTAATACAATTTTGACTTGTAAAAGTGCTAAAATTAGCCTATTTGTAATAAATCTTTTGACTTAGACTTTGACTTTGAACCTGTGCAAAGCCAGAGCGGGACAGCTAGTTTAGCTCTAAAATAGATAGGTAGCAGAAGATCATAAAAAAAGAGAGCAACCACTTTAATGGCCATCTGCACTAAAGTCAGTTATAATACAATTTAGTTAAGAGACACGTTCCCTCATGCTCTCGAAGATTTGTAAAATTCGTGTGAACTTAGCACATCAAACACTGAATGCTTATTGGTTGCCCGTTGATCATCGGCTGTCTTCAACCAATGAGCTTACAGTGTTCAATTGTTCATTTGACTATTTGACAAATGTACGAGAAACCGAGGTTACAGAAATAAGTACGAACTTAGAAACTATCTTTAGTACAGACGGACATTTGGTAGGTACATTTATAGTACATTTGGTAGGTACATTTATAGTACATTTTTAGTGCGGTATCTTAAACGCGCGGTCTTAGAAATCTAAAGCTATCTTGGTTAAGTTTGGACAAAGTTTGAGCTTCGCCGAGATCAAAGTAATATTGAGCTATTGGAGTTGAATATTTTAGATAAAATGCTTCGTTCAATCAGTTTATTTTTTATTAAACTGTAGGGGTGAATTCCCCGCGTCCGCAGGTAAATTTGAGAACTGTTTATTTTTTAATTGTCACCTTATGGAGATTGACGAAGTCTACGATGATGATAGACGTAGAGGATGAAACGTCCTTGACGATGGTACATCCTTGACTAGAAGATACCTGTATATATATCTATAAATTCAACAAAGATCTGTTAACCAAAATACGTAGGTAGGCATCTATATATTCTGTGTCCCCTGACGCGAATTGAAGACTACCAGATTGTAGTTATGTAGAAATAAGAAGGAAGGAAAGTTGTTCCACTTATTGGCTGTTCGCACTATAAATAGCGTAGCAAAATGCTTGTGCGAGTTTATTTAAGTTCAACCATATTAGGTGCCGTGCTTTTGTGCCCTTGATATCCTGTGAAAGAAGGAAGATGAAGCAATAAGATCGTGTAATTCATATATCGTGGAATCAAATATATTTCATAATTCCATTGGTTACAGCTTAGCTATGTTTTTATATACCTCTACATAGGTACTTAAAAACATAGCTAAGCTGTAACCTTGCCATGACCCTAAAATAAACCTAAAACCGTCACCAGCCCCATAAAGTTCCTTTATCTACGATCTGATGTTACCATAAAATACAAAATGGTTATAAAAAGTTAGAAAAAACTCTGTCGCTGGTTAATTTAACTCCTCGTAAATTATTGCTTATAAATTATATACTTTCATGGATACAGAACCAACCCTATAAATATATAATAAAATTTTGTAACTGTCGTGTGATTAGTATACGGTTTGAGATAACAAAAAATCCCAATTCCCAATTTTTCAAATTTCTCTAAATATATTCTAAGGACAATATTTAAATATATTTCCAAGTAAAACATCTTTTCAATTCTCAGAAATAAAATCAGCAGGTAGATAGAATTGAAGTTCAGCAGTTCAAACAATAGACTTCTATCGGCCAACGGAAATCCATTGCTATAAGTATAGCGCTTTATAGCAGCTAAGGGTGAATTTAGACGGAGCCGCTGACCAGAAAAATATATTTATTAAAACGTGATGGAAACGTTGAAAATAAGTAAGTATCTACGTTATATAATATATGACATCACTTTCCCCGTCACAGCCTCTGTAATAAATAATAATAACGCCCAACGATCATATAGATTCTGGACCCTAACTAGGATTCTATCTTCTTCTTTCTATGGTGTGGTGGTTGAGAAGGTCGGCTCATAAATCAGAGGCGGTGGGTTCAATTCCCGCGGCAGGTCAAGTATTTAGCACAGAAAAAAAGCGCAAACACTTGTTTTGAGTTTGGGTGTTGTAGGACCATGTTTCTCGTAGTTCCTGGGGTCCCTAGACACAGGGAATCCCAACTAATCTGTGTGGTCCTAGTTGCGTGAGAATAGGACCACCTCATTTCTGTAGTCGCCCATGCAGCAGACAGAATAGACAGTTAAAATCTTCTGCGATCATTAACCCGTCGCCTAGCAGGCGTCGTGATTTTTTTTTTTTTTTTTTTTTTTTACTTCAAACTTGTCTAGCATTTGACCACGCTCTCACCTGATGGGAAGTGACGATGTGATCGAAGGTGTAGCATGCTAGCCAAGTAAATACCTATTCACTCTTCTCTTGAACACGCCCGGGTCATATTTCGCCGGAAACACAGACGCTGGCAAGGCATTCCATTCCTTAGCCGTTCTAATTAAGAACGTGGAATCAAATCGCTTGGTACGAATGGGTGGTATTTCGACCACGAAAGGATGGCGCTTAGCCGAGCGTCTAGTAGTCCGGTAGTGGAATGGTGATGGGAGTATGAGATCATGCAGTTCTTGTGCGCATTCGCCGTGGTGTAATCTGTAAAAGACCGACAGACTTGCCACCTTACGTCGGTGCGCTAGGCTCTGGAGCCTTTCACCAACCAAAGTGTCATCGTGATTACGCGTGAGACATAATAATATAATTTTAAAATATTGAGAGAAGCCATTTCAGGAATCATCCTGAAATACAGTTTAACTAGTTCATTAATTTAATGTAATAATACTTATGCCAATAAATGAAGGGGTGAAAACAAAAAGGGTTTAACTGATTTTTTTCACAAAATCACTTATGGGTATCGTTGGATTCAGCGTGACATTATCTACTTTAATACATTCTCAAAATACCGAAATGAGGCTTAAATCTCGAGATTTTGAGTCTAATAACCGTTTATCCGTCACAGGAATACAGTTCTATTACTATTACTATTTTATTATATCATATTTTTACAGTAATTGTATGAATTAGTAGTATATTTAGTATTTTAAAATAGAATTAACACATTTAGAAGCAACTGAAACTCACATAAACCTTTTCTATTTACCTTATAAGCACTCTACATTAAAATGAAGCAGTTGAAGTTTAAAGTCAATTTTCTCGTAACTATCAATTTGACAGTTAAACCCTTTTTATTCTCAACCCTTCAAATATCTTTGTATTTGTATTTAAAAAAGCCTCCCCTCCTTATGATAAGCGTCTAACGTGGTGTTTTATGGGGGAGGCCTATGTTCAGCCATGGATGTTTTCCTTCTGTCAATTATTATTATTATTTACTTTTGACCATTTTCGACAAAAATATTACATATTGACAAACACACGGACAACAAAGCGGTTCTGTTTTTCTACAATTATTACGTAACTCTAATAAAAAAATAATAAGCAACTCTAACACCGTGGCTATGGCATCTCAACGTCTTATCTTTTACATAGATAACACTCAGGTATTTTTTCAAATTATCATAAGTATTGGCCACGATAACATAATGTTCCAGCTTCATCCATAAAAAACCTTTCAATACGCACTGCATTTTATTGTAAACTATTAACAAGGCGTTGTACAAAATACTTTCTTATCTTCTCTAGGTCAATTATGTACTAAGATTGTATGATAACATCTTATCTTCTAAACGCTGCCTTAACCAACGAAGCTATACAATTTTATCGATGCCGCGTTATACGGAGTTTTTATTGGAAAAGTTTCTCGAAAGGCAAATTCTGCGGTCACTATCTTCTTGACAAGATAAAAACGTCGAAGTGGGACAGAGTGAGGTACTATAGTTCGAACTTTGTGGGACTTTAAAGGACTTTGTGGGACAAAGTCGAAGTGGGAAGAGGTGGGATGGAGTTAGATGGGGGATAGTTAGGGTAACTTTAGGTCAAGGTAGTGTTTTAAAATTGGTGACCTACAGCACCGTTCTCCAGACGGCGCAGGAGAGGGTGGACCTGCAGGAGCTGGGGATCGAGGGGATCCGCTTTCGCGAGACGGCTACGGGAGCCAGGATGTTAGAGATCCCCGGCTCCCAAAGTGGGGAGAAAGCGGACCGCCTCGCAGAAAAGCTCCGCGGGGTTGTGACGGAGGTGGCCAACGTCACCAGGCCCGTCAAAACCACTGATCTGAGGATCAGTGGTTTGGACGACGCGGCCACCAAAGAGAAGGTGGTGGCAGCGGTCGCACGAGCGGGGGAGTGTGACCCGCAGCTGTTAAAGGCCGGGGAGATCCGCCCCGGCTCAAGAAGGACTGGCTCTACCCTTGTCTCCCTCCCGGTTGCAGCAGCTAAGGTGCTGCTGCAGAAAGGGAGGCTGCTTATTGGGTGGAGCTCAGTTCAGGTGGTAGCGCTGGGGGAACGCCCCATGCGCTGCTATCGGTGCCAGGGGCTGGGGCACACTCGCCCCCTGTGCCCCGCTGTGGCGGACAGGGCTGACCTGTGCTTCCGGTGTGGAGAAGCAGGTCACCGGGCGGCTAGCTGTGGGAAGACAGTCCCACGCTGTGCTATCTGCGCAGAGTCAGGGCGGCCCTCTGGGCACATAATGGGGGGACGCGGCTGCGTTCCCCCTAAGACGAAGGGGAAGGCCACCCGGACCCAGGCCGCCCCAGCTGCCACGAGCCAGGCCGCCACGGAGGTAGTACGCCCAGCGGCGTGTGAGGAGGTTGTGATGTCCGATTAATGGATCAAGTCGGACATCACAACTTCCTCCAGACGAATCTAAACCACTGCGCCAGGGCCCAAGATCTGCTTATGCAGTCCCTGGCGCAGTGGCAGATAGATGTGGCGGTCGCCGCGGAGCCGTACTATGTCCCCCCCCAACATACGTGTTGGGCTGGGGACCTGGACGACTCCGTGGCTGTCATTGGGCGATCCAGTGGGTCCACCCCCATCTCGGTTGAGGAGAGGGGGTCGGGGTATGTGGTGGCAAGGTGGGGGGAGTATGCGATTGTCGGCGCATACTTCTCCCCCAACAAAACCGCTGCGGAGCTGGAGGTCTTTGTGGACCTCCTGGCCGCGGCGGTGAGGAGACAGGCCCCACGTCAGGTCCTCTTCATGGGGGACCTGAATGCCAAGGCCCGGGATTGGGGCAACCCCTCCACAAACCCTCGCGGCGAGATCGTGAGGGAATGGGCGGTTGCCACAGGACTGACCCTACTCAACAGAGGGTCAGCTCACACGTGCGTGCGGCAGCGCGGGGGGTCCGTGGTGGACGTCTCGTTCGCCACCTCCGCTGTCGCAGCACGTGTCCGGGCCTGGAGGGTGTTGTCGGAGGTGGAGACTCTCTCGGACCATAAATACATAAGGTTCGAGATCTCCACCTCCAACAACCGAGGGGGGCCCCTGCGGGTGGCGCGGCCGGTCTTCCCGCGCTGGGCTATTAGTCGCCTCGACGCCGAACTGGCAAAAGAGGCGGCTATAGTCCAGGCTTGGCAGGCTGGGCCCGTGCACCCGGAAGTGGACGTTGCGGCGAGCCACTTCCGTGCAGCGGTGACGGCCGTGTGTGACACGGCCATGCCAAGGGCCCGCCGCCGCCCCGAACGCCGCCAGGTATACTGGTGGAACCCGGAGATTGCCGATCTCTGGGTCACCAGTTCGGCGGCGAGGCGGGCCTACAACCACTGCAGGAGGCGGCGCAGGGGCCGCACGGATGAGCAGCTGTCAGCTGAGGAGCTGGCAGCTGAGGGCCGGCTGTACAGTGCCTACCGCGACGCGCGGGGGGACCTACAGCTGGCCATTGGCCGTGCGAAGGCGGAGGGCTGGGGCGAGACGTTGGAAGGCCTCAATAGGGACCCATGGGGACGTCCATATAGGGCTGCCCGGAACAAGTTCCGGGGCCAGACGTCCCCAGTTGCTGAGTCCCTGGAGCCGGAGCTCCTGGGCAGGGTGTTGGAGGGGCTCTTCCCCGACAGAGATCCCCTCCACAACCCTCCGACGATGGCATCGCCCTTCCCCGTCCCTGAGGCAGACTCAGCGGACTCCATCCCGCCTCTGACGGAGGCGGAGATGGAGGTCGCGGTCGCACGCCTACGGGGCAAGAGGACCGCCCCGGGTCCTGATGGGATCCCGGGGCGGGTCCTCAGGATAGCCCTGGAGGAGATGGGCGATCGGCTTCGGGAACTGTTCGACGCGTGCCTCACGTCCGGACGATTCCCGAAGCCATGGAAGAACGGCCGATTGTGCCTGTTGCGGAAGGAGGGTCGTCCTGCTGACTCCCCTTCCGCATACAGGCCCATCGTCTTGCTGGATGACACGGGTAAGCTGCTAGAACGTGTGGTAGCCGCCCGTGTCATCCAGCACTTGGAGGGTACTGGGCCTGGGTTGTCGGAGGCCCAGTATGGGTTCAGAGCGGGGCGGTCTACTATAGACGCCCTGCTCTGGCTCAAGGGGTGGACGCAGGATGCGGTCGGCGGGGGGGAAAAGGCGTTGGCTGTCTCGCTCGACATAGCCAACGCCTTCAACAGCCTCCCGCATGGAACGATACAGGAGGCGCTCCGTTACCACGGTGTGCCCCTGTAACTGCGGAGGCTGTTGGCCGACTACCTCCAGGACCGCGAGGTCCTGGTGGAAGGGCGCGACGGTTTGAGGCACCGTCGCGTCTCCTGCGGGGTTCCACAGGGGTCGGTACTGGGACCGATCCTGTGGAACATTGGCTACGACTGGGTGCTGCGTGGCACGCTGCCTGCAAACATGCGGGTTGTGTGCTACGCAGACGACACCCTGGTCGTAGTCAAGGGGAGGGACCTCAGGGAGACGGTGCGGCTGGCCACGGTGGGAACAACCCTCGTGGTCGACCGCATCCGCTCTCTGGGACTGGAGGTTGCCCTCTCCAAGACCGAGGCCCTGTTGTTCCACGGGCCTCGGGGGGGACCCCCTCCAGGAACGCGGGTGCTTCTGGATGGGGTCCCGGTCCCGGTTGGGACCCAGATGAAATATCTGGGTCTCATCCTGGACGGGAGGTGGACTTTTGGGGCCCACTTTACTCAACTGGCCCCAAAAGTCATAGGAGCGGCCGCCGCTCTGGGGAGGCTGCTGCCCAACGTGGGTGGCCCGAACGCCACGTGCCGCCGGCTGTACTCCGGAGTGATCCGGAGTATGGCCATGTACGGGGCACCGGTCTGGGTGGACGCCCTCGGTCGCAATAACAAGGCCCTGCTGCGACGTCCGCAGCGGGTCATTGCGACGAGGGCAATCCGCGGATACCGGACGGTGTCCTGGACGGCGGCTTGTGTGCTGGCCAGTGATCCCCCCTGGGAGCTCGAAGCGGAGACCCTCGCCGAAGTTTACCACTTCGTGGCGGCGAGAAGGTCCCGTGGAGAGCCCCCAGCGTGGGGGGAGGTCAAGCGCCTGCGAAAGCAGGCGCGGGCCGCCCTGTTGCGGCGGTGGACGGAGGACCTGGCTCCACCGGTCCCTGGACAGAGGACGGTGGAGGCCATCCGCCCGGTCCTCCGGGAGTGGGTGCGGCGGCCCTTTGGGTCGCTGACGTTCCGTTTGGTGCAGGTGCTTTCCGGACATGGATGTTTCGGAAAGTACCTGCATCAAATCGCGAGACGGGAGGCGACCCCGGCCTGCCATGAATGTGGGGCGCCAGAGGACACGGCGCCCCACACGCTGGAGGTGTGCGCTGCTTGGGACTCCGAGCGGCGCACACTTTCAGCGGTTGTTGGCCGGGACCTCTCGCTGCCGAGCGTGGTGAAAGCCATGCTCGGCAGCGAGAGTGCGTGGCAGGCCACGGTCTCCTTCTGCGAGAGGGTGATGACGCAGAAGGAGGCCGCGGAGCGGGTCAGGGAGGATAATACCAACTCTGACCCCCTCCGGCGCAGACGGGTGGGGAGACGGAGGAGGCGCTTCATTGAGCGCTTTCTCCATCCCCCGTAGTGGGGCCAGTGGCGGAGAGTCGGGGGACTCTCCGCCGCACTTACGTGGCCCCACACGTCTGGTGGGCAACTGAGGTGGAAGGTTGCCCACCCACTGGCGCAGAGGCCCGGAAGGGCCTACCGCCGGGGCGAGATGGTTAATGCAGTGTGTCTCCATCTCGCCCCATCCCGGCGGCGGTCGGATCACGGGGGGGTTTTAGTGGGTTCGAGTCCCACATACCCCCTGCCACCACGGGGGTGGTGGCAGGGAAGTGCGAGGGCATTTCCCCCCCTCAAAAAAAAAAAAAAAAAAAAGTGTTTTAAAATTGGAATGTTTTAAGATGCATCGAAGATAAATTAGATTCTTATTATGAGTCAAATTAAGACTGAGGTTGAGGTTTCAGAAAGTAAAATTTTAGGTTAATTTGCGGGACATTTGGTATATGGTGGGATGAATCGAATAAAATGATGAGTTGAGAATCACACTAATATTATAAAGCCGAAAGTTTGTATATGTGTTTGTGTGTATGTTTATTACTCCTTCACGCTCAAACGGCTGAATGGATTTGGATGAAGTTTGGTGCCAAGTTAGCTTATACACTGGATAAATAAAAGCTACATTTTATTCCGGAAATATGAAATTTTCTCGTGGGATGAGCAAATAATAATTAAAATACTTTTTATACACGGGTGAAACCGCGGGGCGCAACTATCTCTATAAAGTTGATAAGTTATTTGATTTTTCTGTTGCATTGTTGAATCTTAATCTAATATTTATCATAAAGGGTGAGTTTTGCTTCACACTGCAGTTTCATTTAGGTCTTTTTTTTTTCTGTAAACTAAGTTTTTAATCTCACGATATTATTCATCAATAGCACCGTGCTAAATTTCCCACAAACCAACATCATAACTTATGCACTAAAGTAAGTATAAAAGTGGGACAAAAATATTATTTTATGAGTACAGTCCCATATTTTAACCGACTCTATCTAAAACTCAGATTGAGTTATATCTGCATGGAACCATTAACTTGGAGATGGCTCGAGGTTGTTTTAACAACTACCGACTTTGAGTTATGGGCCGTAACTCATGGCTCATGAGGTGCTGATATTAGTCATGGTGCCTTAATAAGAGATGCTTTAACCGACTTTACAAAAGAGTAACTTATGATTTATCTTTATTTTTAGACCAAAAGGATCAAGTAAAGTTATGCAATTGACCCGATAGCTTAGTTGGTAGTAACCCTGCCTTCTGAACTATGGGTTGTGGGTTCGGTTCCCACCCAAGACAAACATTTGTGTGATTAGCATAGGTGTTTGCTCTGTGTCTGGGTGTTATATTGTATTCTATGTATGTATTTACAAAAAAAAGTATCTAAGTATTGTATCAGTTATCTGGTTCCCATAGTACAAGTTTTTCTTAGTTTGGGGCTAGATAGCGTTGTGTGAGGGGTATAAAAAAATGAAAAAATAATTATTTGCATAATAACTATATTATTTGATGGAATTCATCATATTAAAACAAAATGAGTAAGTTAATGTTGAAATTATATTGCTTCTACTTTTTTTGTTATAATTGATCTAGTATTTAAACTAATGAAGGTTCCTATGGCATCGTAATTACTTTAACCGCATTTTAGGTAATTCGTATCTCAGAGTCTCAAGACACAGACTATCGGCTAGTTTGAGCCTCGCAGCAAATCATGCTTAGATGTTAGGTTTCTTCTTAAATACTCTGTATACCTACACTTGTGACTTTTTTGTAAATATACATATTATTATTATTTTAGTTTAAAAACCATCGTGAGTATGACACATTTTGTAAGATAATAACGACTAAACTCACGTCAGTTAAAAGGTCACCTGTTCGGAGTAATTTCGACTTTTTAAATGACGTGAGCTAAGCGTTATTTATCTTAAAATGTATTTTTATTATTTTAATGTAATGAATAATTATTTTAATCAATGTAAAAAAAATGCAAGCTTATCACAGTTGGTGTAAGCCCAATGTAGTAATATTCCAAAAGTTTTTGCGAAATATGTTTTACAATTTTATGCCATTTCAATTCAGAATTTACATGTCCACTATTGATATAAATATGAAACTATAATAGATACCACTAAAAACCAGCCCTTTTTGTTCATGAAACGAATGAGACAAAAGTTATGTCCCAAAATATTCCAATCGAAGTCGAGTCCCTAATAAATCGTCCTGCAAAAACTAAGATCTAAATCGCGTCTCGTAAAAGTGTCCACTCGGCACATTATCATAATTAATGTATCCAATTTAAATATAAGCTTTTAATTCGTTTTGAATGTGGGTAATTGCTGTTCTTAAAGTCTCATTGACTAGACACGTGAACACTTGTCTTTTTGCAAGCTTTATATCTCTTTAAGTGTTAACACAGACACCTGGGTCCGTGCTTTTTGTTCAATTACGTTCTCGTTTCTTCTTTTGTATTAATAATAATAACGCCCAGCGATCACACACCTAGATCCTGGACCCTAACTAGGATTCCCTGTGTCTAGGGACCCAGGGACTACGAGTATGGTCCTACAACACCCAGAGACAGATCGCTTTTTTTTCGTGGCACAAATACTTGTCCTGCCGCGGGAATCGAACTCGCCGCCTCCAGGTTATGAGCCAACCTGCTCAACCACCACACCGCAAGAGCTGTATTGTTCAAAAAAAATCTTCATCGTCAGTAACAAAGCTTAATATTGAAACAAAATAATTATGTTGCTTAAGAACAAAGACTATAATCCTATATCAATATTACAATTAATTTGATTCCTAAATTTTCTTGTTCCTTATCAATAAATTTCACGAATTCAAAACAATGTTTTAAGTAGAAAACAATTTGACTCAATTATAGTCACTATTAATAGTAATTATACGGTTTAAATTCAATCACTGAATTTCAAGCAGGTATCTCTGATATCTCACCGACATCGCTGCATGGCTATAAGATAGATTAATCCTATCTTCATTTGCATAATCACTACTCTACACAGACTATATAGCGCCACAGATAATATAAATAAACGCGTATGTTAATAGAATCACCTTCGAACATCTACCAGAGCCTTGTCCAAATCGCACGTAAACTTTTATTGCTGTACTAAAACCTCCATAACCATCAAAAACTCCAACTTCCAGCGCGTTAAAGTGCTTATATCTCTGAAACAATATTATCATAATTATGAGAACTCCCGTTTTTCAATTCCACAGTATTTGTATGGTACAAATGGGGGAAGTTCCGATGCCTCGGTTGGGGCGTCGGGGTCAAACTTTTGCAATAAAAGCTCTTGGACGCGGTCAGCGTGATAGCGGCTAGCGGGCCGGCTTCAAGCGGAGTTCTGGAGTTAATAATGCTCGATGAAACGCTGTTTTGGCAATTTCAGCAGGATATGCAGTAATGTTACTGATATTTCAATAATCAAAAATTATTGTTCAAAAATTATGCTAATTTTCTTATGTGCACGCCTAATCTTTTTGTTTCTCTGCACTCCTTGGTTGACTGGTAGAAAATGCTGTTAGTAAATCCTCTTTTGTACTTTTTCTGTGCATAAAGTATTAAAAAAATTAATAAAAGAAAATTTTTACTTGTTTATTAAATTGCAAACTATATGTAGAGTATCAACACCGTATCTCAAGGAATTCTGTTTTTGAACGTCGCCTTCGTCGATGAACGCCGGCTGCACGCACAAAAAATTGTGACGTTTCGCCTGAGCCGAACGTGCAAGCGAGAGCGCGGAATAAGCGATAGAGAGGTACGATCAGCCTGACTTTACAGACAACCATTTTTTAAATGTAATTAATGACGTGACGTCGTCTTTCGGATGTTAGCCGTCACGGCTGCCCATAACAGTTGCAGTGGAACTCGGAATTCTAAATTTAAAATACATAAATAAAGTATAGTTAACAAAGGGCAATGTTAAAATTTGGTTATAATTAGTCTTCTATTTTCTTAACGTATTTGAAGAGACACTGATCATTGAACACACATTAACTATAATGAAGTTTCGTAAGATGAGCCCAACAGGTATGTGTATTCGCCGTGGTAGATCATTGGTAACTATATACCAACTATTTGTTTTGGCAATCAGTGGCCTATCTTTTATAATAGTTGTTCGGATAAATATTTTCATGTCAACGTTGAAGTTTTTGTGTGAATTGAAATGTGAAGTGAGAATTTTCAAATACTACAATAAACGCACTTATAGAAAAATTCTAAAAAATTTTTGAAGTAGTACTTCTTTGCGCACATTTGACTTGGGGAGTAAGTTAATGAATGCTAAGTGAACGGAAGTCGAGGTTAATTCACGTAGATATCCATTGTCAACATAACAAATTGAAAAATGTCATATTTATGTTAGTATGTCCGGTAAATTTACAATAATTGTCAAGATAGCGACATTAGCATTAGACAAAAAAATACAAAGTTATACCGGCCGATAGATGGAGTTAAACTGAAACAGCCTTATTAATAAACACAAACTAGCTTTAGACTAGTTACACCATTTTTTGTCTCTTTCGATCTAGCTAAATATTCCAGTAGCAAAAAAAGGACAAAAGCTGAAGTAACTAATCCGAGACTAATACCCGTTTATTAATAAGCCTGAAAAAGTTTTACCTCAGTCGTGTGGTCGTACACTCGTTTTTTTATAGCTGTCTCATTACCGCTTTTGATATTGGTGGAAATGAGAAAACAATAATATAATAATAATAATAATATGTGTAGACATCTCACACAACGCCATCTAGCCCCAAACTAAGCAAAGCTTGTACTATGGGAACCAGATAACTGATACAATACTTAGATACTTTTTGTTTGTAAATACATACATAGAATACAATATAACACCCAGAAACAGAACAAACATCGATGTTCATCACACAAATGTTTGTCCTGGGTGGGAATCGAACCCACAACCCGCAGTTCAGAAGGCAGGATCACTACCAACTGAGCTATCGGGCCAGTCAAAATATCCTTTAGTTTTCAACATAACCTCTAATGACTTGTAATATCCGCTGTCACTCGCACCCCGCTCAAGCATTCCTCCATTCAGCAAGCGTTCCACAATACGTGTAAGCTTTGAACGATTGCCTGTAATTTATTTTGTACTGAACCAATTGTTTAGTTGGACGTTAACGCTAAATAAACTCCAAGGCTGATAAATGTGCTGGTGTCCAATTTTATTTTCTTCTAATGTTAAACGGTATGTACTGATGTGAAATCGTTTATGTTATTGAGATTGCTACTAATAATAAAATACTGAGTTTCTAGCGCGAAGACTTTTCTTTTCTGTTTTCTTTTTTTTTTCAAACTGGTCTAGTATTTGATCGCGCTCTCACCTGATGGGAAGTGACGATGCGATCGAAGGTGTTGCATGCTAGCCAAGTAAATACCTATTCACTCTTCTCTTCAACACGCTCGGGTCATATTTCGCCGGAAACACAGATGCTGGCAGGGCATTCCATTCCTTAGCCGTTCTAATTAAGAACGTGGAATCAAATCGCTTGGTACGAATAGGTGGTATTTCGACCACGAAAGGATGGCTTTGTTGGATTGATATAGAAAGTTAATACATATGTAGGCGGAAACGGGCTGTGCATAGGTTGCAACCTATATAACTATAGGCCTTCAGCATGTCCACACCGCACCGTGTCTGAAACAAGAATGATCGTAGTACACCGAGCGTTCCCTTTTTATAGCCAGATGGTTGGGGGAGCAATGATAGTTGCCGATGTTGCCACTGTGATTTTTTTTCAATGCCACCATAGGGTAAATTACGGTACTGCCGGCTGCGCATAGAGTTTATAACTGGACGTAGCCGCCGTCACATACATAATAATTATTAATAATAATAATGCCCAACGATCACATACATAGATTCTGGACACTAACTAGGATTCCGTGTCTAGGGACCTAGGAACTAGGACCATGGTCCCACAACACCCAGACACAGAATTAGTATTTGCGCTTCTTTTTTTCTGCGCACAAATACTTGTCCTGAATCGAGCCTGCCGCCTCCGGGTTATGAGCCAACCTGCTCAACTACCACACCACAAAGGCTGTCAACTTGTGGGGTCTAGGCTTGCCAAGCTTGGTGATTATGGCAACTCCCTCCCCCCTATGATGAGCGTCTTGAGTGGAGTTTTATGGGGGTGGTCTATGTTTAGAAGTGGACGTCTTCGAGCTGATGATGTGAAGAATCGTGGATTATATACCACTATATGTTTGTATGAATGTGCACGACCGAGAAGTAAATACAAAGACGAAAAATTGTGTTTTTGTGGTCCTTCCGCAAGTCATAAAAGCACTTAGTATTTTACCAGAGGTTGACTTTGACTTGACAGTGATTAAATTTACTTAGACTTGACTTGAATTGGATTTGAATATCTATAGGTACTGGAATGTAGACTTGGCACTTTGTATTTTTATTTGTAATTTGTATAGTACCTGGACCCTAACTAGGATTCTATGTATCTAAAGAACCAGGAACTACGAGGACTATGGTCTCATAACACCCAGACTCAGAACAAGTATTTTGGTTTTATTTTACTGTGCACATATATTGACCTGCTGCGGGAAACTCATCGCCTCCACGGGTTATGAGGCGATCTGCTCCACCACGCCAGAGAGGCTGTCAGAAAAATACGTCCTTTTGTGTAAAATACCGGTAAAAAATATTAGAAGAATTTTTTGTTTCTCTTTAGCTCTTATGAAAAAAAAAATCATTAATGGAATAAATGTAGGATAATTCAGCTATTTCATCAGACTTTTTTTTTATGAATAAGTTAAAATAATTGTATTTATTTAAATAACTAAGTATAATCAAAATAATGGGCACAGCCCTTCGGGAAATACGTATAAAATAGATATCCAGTAATGAAATAAATAAAGGAAAAGAATAAACTAAGATACACAATTTAATCAGCAAATTCAACCCCCCAAGGTTGACAAACTGTTTCATCCCCTAAACAAATACAGGGTCGTTGAGTTTAATTTATCCTTGGATAACTACTGTAAACTAAATAGTCCGCGGGCGGTAGTTGGGACAACTTGACAATTACGGACCGACACACTGTTTGTAAAGTGGGCTATTGAACATTATATTTTTCCATCTATAATATCACTACGTATAAAGATGAACAGTTTACATCCCTTCAGTTCAGCCCAGTTGTATCGAATCCTAGTCCTTGGTTCGTAGCCCCATTACGTAGTTCCTTGTACCTAATCCTTAATCCCTAGCCATAATGCCTAACCCCTAATGCCTTTTCTCTAAACCCTAACCCCCTAATCCCAATCCGTGATCCCTAATTCCCAGTTCCTAATTCCAAATACCGAATACCTAATCTTGAAGCCTTAATCCCTGAACCCTCACCGTTAATCCCCAATTCCTAATCTCTAATCCCTAATGACTTCCTTAAGCCTAATCACAGATTCCTAGTCCGTAATTTAATACCACATCCCAAATCCCTAGTCTAGGGTTCCCTGTTCCCTAGTCCTTATTTTCCAAACAAATAGGCAGATCATCTGATTAACAAAAAGGTAACATGAGTAAAAAATTGTTTTAAAAAAAAGTGTAAATACATACTTGCCAACCGGCCGCCCGTGTGTCCCAAACGCTGGGTAAAAAGTTTTTCGATCTCAACGTTCAAGTTTATATTCGACAAGCGAACTGTCATCATTCAGGTTCAGGACTTTCATCTTTGAATTACGATAATTTTAAAAAGCATATCCTGAATTTAGAGACTGATGGATGCAGTTCTTTTCGAACTCTCATGATTAAATTTTTTTCTTAATAATGGATTTTATTTAATTACTTTAACTGATTTACATTAATTATGAAACTTTACTAAAACATTGATTACAAATAAAAATTAAAGCTGTGTAAATTAACGTTTAAGCGTGAAAATGATTCTAAAAATGTTACCTTTTCTAGTCAGATAGGTTAAAAATTGTTAAGGCAGCGTCATAGCACGTTTTATTTTGATAGTATTTCTAGAGGGCTTTTTTTGAAGTAGAACTTCTTTACGCACGCTCGTGTTGGAGAGTAAGCTAGTGAATGCGAAGGGAACGGAAGTTGGATTGGTTCACGTAGATCTCATTGTCAACATAACAAAATTAAAAATTTGTATTATCATGTTTTTATATCAAAATGACAATTGACAGTTGTCAAGATGGCGACATTAACATTAAACAAAGCAAAACAAAGTTATACCGGCCGATAGATGAAGCTAAGCTTAAGAAGTTTTGCTTCAGTCATGTGGTCTAAGGCGCACTCGTTTTTTTAAGATGAATACCTCTAAAAATATGTTTTTTTGTAGATTGCGTGATCTATGCATATCAAATAATTAGTACTAATAATAAGGACATCGAATATGTCCGAAATCTTTTTTAATTGACGTGAGTTTAGCCGGTACTAATAATACCTTTATTGTATTTAATTGTCATAGTAATTGTGTGCAGTAATAACATTTTTATTATTATTTATTCTGTGTTAGTACCTAGTGTCAAGCTAGGTCATTGACCGGTAATGAACGTTTTCACCTTTCACCTACAACAGAACTAAATATTTAACCTAAAATATACAATTTTCATATATTAACAATTTACAAATATGTTTTTTTGGCCTATTGGGGTACCATATTGTCAATCTAATGAACTCCCGCAGTTTTATTAATAAGTTTTCTGTATCATTGAATATATTAATTTTGACTACATTTCTGAGAATTTTTATTTCCTTTTTTACTTGCTTTTATCTACGAAATGGCTGCTTTGATTTTAATAAAAGTTGCACTGATGGATAGATAATTTATCCAGATTTATTTTTATACATAAATCATAACTGTTGTTAAAATAATTACTGAGTTATGAAGGTTTTAGTTACCCGATGTACTCGATTTATACCATTTAGTTTAAAGCGTCAAATATGAATAATATTTACATTAAATTGAATAATTTATTAGGCATTCCAATGCTTAAAATATTTTAAGTACCTATAACTTAACAGGTTTCGATATGTGTTATTGTTTATAAAAAATATTAATGTTTTTTTGGGTGTCTATTATGTAACAAATAATTATTAAACGCATATAGACTAGATATTAACATAATAATCCAGTTATATAATTTTATAGCTTTTTAATGGGCTTTATTATAATGCAAAGAGCGTTTTATTTTAACAGATAAGACATCATTTGTTAGGCAAAATAATATAATTGTGCCTACTACCTTACAGTTTTTGCAAATAGTTGGGATGTAGTTTAACCAGTTAGCTGTGTGTGGACCAATTGGGTCATCAACAAAGTTTTGACAGGTACGCATACAAAATAACATGAATAAAATTGACAACTTGGCAGTGTTACTATGTTTTTTTTTACTTGGTTAGGTTAGCGTTTGACTACAAACGTGACTCCGCGATGAAACAGGCTTGCTCAGTACACTCTAGACTTAAGAACTCCCAGATTATAATTGTCAGAAAATAATTTAATGCGTGACCTAAGGCTAAAACACAATATTACAATCTTTATTGATAAAAGCTTTATTGATACCGAAAATAAACATGTAGAAAAGAGAATTACATAATAAGGTATGTAAAATGGGCGGTCTTATCGCTAAGAGCGATCTCTTCCAGACGACTTTTGAATGGACTGGAATGGAAAGATATGAGACACTATATGAGCATGGTCCGGAATATTGTACACTAGTTGCACCCCGCGGTTGCACCCGCGGATAGAAAGTATTTTTAATTATTTGCTCATCCCACGGGAACATTTCACTTTTCCGGGATAATATGTAGCCTATATGTTAATCCAGTGTATAAGCTATCTTGGTACCGAATTTCATCCAAATCCATTCAGCAGTTTGAGCGTGAAGGAGTAACAAACATACACACAAACACACGTACAAACTTTCGTCTTTGTAATATTAGTGTGATTAACAATTTGTAGAGAACATATAGTAGAGTTTTTTTCAAAATTAATTTAGTTAAAGCATTTGACCACTGTCTCACCTGATGGAAAGTGACGACGCAGACGATGGTACATGCTTGCCTAGAAGATACCTGTTCACTCTCGACTTGAAGACTCCCAGATTGTAGTTAGGTGGAAACAAGGACGCCGGCAAGTTGTTCCACTCATTGGCATTTCACTATAAAGTGTGTAGCAATACGCTTGGAGCGGTTTGATAGAATTTTAACTATATATGGGTGCCGTGTTTTGTGGGACTGAATGTCTGGTGAAAGAAGGGAGGAAAACGATCGTGTAATTCCTTCGCAAACCCTCCAAAATGCAGGAAAACCGATAAACTGGCAATTTTACGTCAGAGCTCTAAGCTGTGCAGCTAAGTTTCTCCAAAAAGCATCATTACCAATAACTATAATTATTGTTTTTCTTAAAACTTGAAATAAAAGCAAAAAAAAAACACGAATTTGGAAAATCATACCTTTACACCAGCAAATAAATAAATATATAGGATGATGGGCTGTGCGTAGGTTGCAACCTATATAACTATAGGCCTTCAGCATGCGCACCGGGCCGTGTCCGGAGCAAGAATGATCCGTAGTACACCGAGCGCTCCCTTTTTATGGCCAGATGGGTGGGGAAGCGATGTTAGTTGCCGGTGTTGCCACTGTAATAAATTTAAATGCTACCACAGGGTAAATTACGGTTCTGCCCACTGCGCATAGAGTTTATAATTGGACGTTGCCGCCGTCAAATACTTTTCTCTCCTGTTATCATAAAGATAAACGCAATTAAAAAAAAAAAAAATCAACACCAATGTAATATATTGCCAGCATTTTATCTGTTGAGTACTACTTCGACGTCTCTTTTTAGTTAGGACATTACTAACTCTATCAGAAAGAGATGGCGAAATTTTCTCATAAAGCTTGATAAATCGGTGGCTAATCGCCATGTAATATTTTACAAAAAGATGTGAATAAAAGAAAAACAAAAAACAGAAAAGTTGAAGTTCAAACTGAGAAGCACGATTACAAATTCTAACAAGATGTCAGGGTAAATACAACAACAATGTCAGAGATATCAAGTGTCAGATAAATGTAAAGATGCTATCGAATCACGTATCGAGTTGAATGAAAATCGATATCGATACGGTTTTATATCGATATTAACCTATGCACTAGGGCGGGCACTCAATTAAGCTTAGCAACCGTTTAGTTAATTGAGCCGTTGGTTAAAGCCATGGTTAGTGATTTTAAGGGATTCGGCCTTTGATCGTTCAGTGGTCTTTTAAAAGCAGATAAAAATAATAAATTGCTTATTTAAAATTGAAAACGGCGTTTTATTATAAAAAACATGTAAAAGCTCCAAAGAGCTTATTGCGAATAGGCTAATTTTAGCACTTTTACAAGTTTACATTCCAATACATAAAATACTGTATGACAATAATCCTATTTTTATACGTGTAAAATTAGTACTAATTAAGTAGTTATGCATGTGAATAGGGATACAACAAAGATAAATTTATGTTGGTGTTTTTATATGTTTATTTAGACAATCTATATTTAAGCTACGTTGCACTGCCCCACAAAAATTTCCACGTTACACCCAGGTTAACTGGAAGATAATGCTCAGTAGCATTAAGTTCGCCTATGTACCTACATTTACTTTTTATGTAATAAAGCATTTTCTATCTATATATCTGTTTATAATATGTATAATAAAACTGCAATGTGCTTATTGTCAAATATAGCAAGATCATAAAAAATGGGTATTCAAAGAAGATCTTTTTCTCAGTACTGATGCAAGCAATCCAACACCAAGCAGAAAAGAAAACTCCGAACCGGAGTTCCAAAGTCAAAGGACTTTATTGCAAACTAGTTGCGCCCCGCGGTTTCACCCGTGGATAAAAGGTATTTTTAATTATTTGCTCATCCCACGAGAAAATTTCACTTTTTCGGGATAAAATGTAGCCTATATGTTAATCCAGTGTATAAGCTATCTTGGTACGGAATTTCATCCAAATCTATTCAGCCGTTTGAGCGTGAAAGAGTAACAAACATACACACATACACACAAACACACATACAAACTTTCGCCTTTATAATATTAGTGTGAAGTGTGATAATTTTTAGCACTTATATGAGTTACAATGATATTAGATATTTACTAAGTTATTGTACATTATATAAATTCAAATATTATTTCAATTGAACCTGTAAAAAAGAAGCAACACTTAGGTTGAATGCAATAAAAATATTCAGAGGTTATTTCCTCTTCGTCTTATCTGCGGAGTTAATAATAATAACAATAATATTAACGCCCAACGATCACATACATAGATTCTGGACCTTAACTAGGATAACCTGTGTCTAGGAACTACGAGGACTATGGTCCACAACACTGGGTGTTTGAGTCTGGACTCAGAACAAGTATTTGCGCTTTTTTTGCTAGTGACGTTACTGGGCAATGAGACTTCATAATCTGATCTCATTCGAGTACTTTTATTACCAGCCTGTGCTGATGTCTCTGGATGACGTGCGCAGTGCAGTGTCATGCGAAACTTTACATTGTAATTCCGAGTGACGTTGCAACTGTTATAAGCAGCCGTGTTGCTTAACATCAGGTGAAGGACGAGATCGCCCCGTCAGTTATTAACAAAAAAAAATGTTTCCAACACCCATGCTCTGGATATATTCTTAGCCTTTTTTTTAACGCCCAACTATCACATACATAGATCCTGGACCATAACGTGGGTCACCTGTGTCTAGGGACCCAGGAACTACGAGGACCATGGTCCCACAACACCCAGACTAGGAACAAGTATTAGCGCTTTTTTTCTGTGCACAAATACTTGTCCTGCCGCGGGAATCGAACCCGCTGCCTCCGGATTATGAGCCTACCTGCTCAACCACCACACCATAGAGGCTGTCAAAAGTTTCAAAGAACGTTCTTCTCCTAATTTTCATCTTATTCCTTTAACTGTTTATTATTCTTTTGTTTCGAAGGAAGTGACTCTTAATGTTAATCAATATGTAAATATTAAAATTATTAACCTAACATTATATCTAAATACTCAAGTATCTACAATTTTTTTGAAATTAATCTCATTCAAATAATGTCTAAATAATAGGTAAAAATATTTTGTGATGAATCACTTCGTTAGTTGTTCTTTGTCCCATCATGACCAAATTATTAAATGTTTAGAAATTAAATTATATCTCACATCGACATGCTAATAAATCGATTTATATTCGATATTAAATCGATTCTACTGACGAATAGCCGATCCTCGTTCTCTATTGGCTAATTATAAGTCGTTTATAATTCGAATGATGAATTTAGAAACAATAAATTTGTTCTTGTTGCCAGTCTGTCAAATCTGTTTTGGGTGTCAATATTTTTTGTTAATCCTTTTTTATGAGATTTTTTATTTCTTTTATGGTTTTAATACCTATATTTGGTTATATTTCATTTCGTATCGGTTTTGTAAGATATGTTTCTTAATCGTTTCCACTTTCATTGGTTGATTAATGATAATATTAATCTATTATATATTATACTAGCTTTTGCCCGTGGCTTCGCCTGCGTGAAATATATAGGAATCAAACAAGAACATTTTTCATAGATATGACCACCCATTTCACCCTCTTAGGGGTGGAATTTCACCCTTTCTTAGTGGATACCTACATTTTACAAAGAACACACACTCCAAATTTCAAGTCTCTAGGAACAGCGGTGTAGGCTGTGCGTTGATATATAAGTCAGTCAGTCAGTCAAGACTGAAATTTATATGTATAGATAATAAAAGATACATAAATAATTAAAAGGATTTTAGGTGTCTTTTAAAATATAGCTTTATTTGCGTTTTTATTTATCGCCCGGTTTAAATCCTACCGTTCTTCGTTTTCAAGCAGATATTCTATTAAAACAATAATCACTTAAAAATAAAATTTAAAGTTTACTAGGTTGTAGGACTTTTCTGCAAAGTTCGTCTAGGTAGGTACCACCGCTTTGCCAGTTATTCTGCCGCCAAGCAGTAGTGCGCAAGCACTGCTGCGTTCCAGTTTGAAGGGCACTGTAGCTAATGAAATTACTGGGCAAATGAGACTTATGACCTGATCTCACAGTCTAGTAATCTTATTACTAGATTGTGCTGATGTCTCAGAATGACGTGCGTGAAACTCTGTACTTTAGAGTTCCGAGTGACACTGCAACTGATATGAGCAGCCGTGTCGCTTAACATCAGGCGAACAGTTAGCTCGTCGCGTCATTCCTTTAAAAAAAAATAAGAATTCTTCATTGCGTTTTGGTTCCACTCTTTCTGGGATTAGGGTTGAAAAATGTGCTGGAAGTCAACAACTAGTAATATGCTGAACCGACGCCAATTTAACACTTGTTGTTTGTTCTTTATTTACTCCTAATTCATAAATGTATTCACACAACTTACTTTGTACCCTATTTCTAGGCAAGTATGGAATTTTTTCTCTTGTATACTTTAACAGCCTAATAATAAACGGGTATTAGTCTCGGGTTAGTTACTTCAGCTTTTATCCTTTTTTTGCTACTGGAATATTTAGCTGGATCGAAAGAGACAAAAGATGGTGTAAATAGTGTAAAGCTAGTTCGTGTTTATTAATAAGGCTGTAGATGTAATTGATACAGTGTTGCAGGTTCAAATCCAGTTGGTTGAGCCATTTTTGGTACCTTTTTATAGTGCTATGGACTCCCCGTGGTGCCTATTTAATTTAGACAAGTAAAAGCTACAAACAATTCCTCCTCAATTTTCCACCATATTATCTACTTAACTTTAACTCGAAAATGTTTATGTTTCAACCCTTATTTTCACATCCCTTAAATGTTACACGACTGACAGCCCTTATTTGAAACTAACAATTAAACTTGACGCAAAAATACCGCATAGTCGAGGAGCTTACCGGTCTTTTAATCAAAATTAAATCAATTATTTTTGTAATTTTACCTGCGTCGATCTTTAATTTAAATTCACTTTCTCATTTCGAGTTTTAGGGTATTTAATATAATAATAGATAATAAGAGAATATCTGGCAGAGAAATGGTATTTAATTGGACGAACTTTTGGAACAAAATGTTGCCTTCAATATATAAAAAATAAAGCAATACTTTTAAGACTGTATATTTCCTTAATATACTACGTACTGGAAGAAAAGATATGAAATAGCCTTCACTTTAACCCAGTGAGGTGAAGGACAAACCGCTAAAAAAACCAGTGTGCTTTACACGACTGAAGTAAAACTTCTTCAGCCTTATTAATAAACACGAATTAGCTTTAGATTAGTTACACCATCTTTTGTCTCTTTCGATCCAACTAAATATTCCAGTAGCAAAAAAAGAGCAAAAGCTGAAGTAACTAACCCGAGACTAATGCCCGTTTATTAATAAGGCTGCTTTAGTTTAGCTCCAGGATTCAAACTCTTTAATTGGAAATATTTAAACTACGAGTGGGTTCTGTTTTTTCTTAAAGTTGTTTAGCGTAGTTATTATTAACTAGTTGCGCCCCGCGGTTTCACCCGTGGATAAAAATTATTTTAATTATTTGCTCATCCCACGGAAATGTTTCAATTTTTCGGGATAATATGTAGCCTATATGTTAATCCAGTGTATAAGCTATCTTGGTACTGAATTTCATCCAAATCCATTCAGCCGTTTGAGCGTGAAGGTGTAACAAACATACACACAAACACACACACAAGCTTTCGCCTTTATAATAATAGTGTGATATTTGTTATTGTGTACCTACAGTTCGTCAAAAAGAGTGTTTTTTTCTAAAAACCCTTTGAAACGTGGGCGTCGTGGCGTTTAGAAATGAAACGGCTCTGGAAAATCATATTTTTTTAAAATTTGACCGTAAGCTCTCCTACTACATGCTACAAACAGTCTCGCTAGAGGCGCCGTTAAACTTTTACAATTATATGAACGGTGTAGTCGGTGACCTTACATGTCTGTGTAGAGAGCAAGGTTTGTAGTATGGAGTCCATACATCAAATATCTTTACTAGGTGGTAGGACTTTTCTGCAAAGTTCGTCTGGGTAGGTACCACCGCTTTGCCAGTTACTGACCCGATAGCTTAGTTGGTAGTAACCCTGCCTTCTGAACTGTGGGTTGTTGGTTTGATTCCCACCCAGAACAAACATTTGTGTGATGATGATGTGTTTGTTCTGTGTCTGGGTGTTATATTGTATTCTATGTATGTATTTACAAACAAAAAGTATCTAAGTATTGTATCAGTTATCCGGTTCCCATAGTACAAGCTTTGCTTAGTTTGGGGCTAGATGGCGTTGTGTGAGGTGTCCCACACAATTTGAATGGCACTGCAACTAGTGAAATTACTAGGCAATTGAGACTTCATCTGATCTCACAGTCGAGTAATCTTATAACTAGACTGTGATGATTTCTCAGGATGACGTGCGCAGTGCAGTGTCACGCGAAACTTTATTTTGGAGTTCCAAGTGACACTATAACTGTTATGCCGTGCCGTGTCACTTAACATCAGGTGAACGACTAGCTCGTTAAATTATTCACGAACATAAACAAATCTACCTACCTTTTTCATGCAGATTCTGTCATCAGCCATATACATTCTTACTTACACAAATGTACAAATTTACAAACAAATTTTTTTTTATATATTTCATTTGTTTTCACTTTTATCCTACTAATATTATAAATGAGAAAGTTTGTAAGTATGGATGTATGGATGAATGTTTGTTACTCTTTCACGCAAAAACTACTTAACGGATTTGGATGAAATTTAGAACACATATAGTTAAGGATTTGGATTAACACATAGAATACTTTTTATCCCGATAGAATGTTCCCGTGGGACAATTATCGATTATCACGAGGGCGATGCCGCGGGCTTTTTACGCTGAAACTACCGGACGGATTTGGATGAAATTTGGAACACGGGTAGTTTATATTAACATCTAAACTAATTACCTAAATTAAAATTGATTTTTAGAAATTTTTCGCGTTCCATACCATAATGGTAAAAAGGTACCTTTGGAATATAGATAGCTTATATAGTGGATTAACACATAGGTTACTTTTTATACGTGGGTGAAACCGCAGGCGCGGCTAGTAAATAATAAAATTGTAGGCAGATATAATAATTATTATTCGTTGCTTTATGAGCTGTACACCTGTCTGTCTTTTCTTAGATTAAAATTGATTTTTTTACGTTAGCAACCCCAATTGTTCAGCCATTTTGAAAAATGTCAAAATCTTAAATCTGAAAAAAAGCTGTACATTCATGCTCACAAAACTATGTTACCAGTAACCCACTTTGAGGAATTTCACATACGATCACAGTTACGGTAAAGTCATTCTATAAAATGTACAAAAAGTAAAAGTATGACCAAAAATTATGATATTTATATGCAAAACAAACCCGACTCCATTCCCACTCCATGTCAACATCGGAAATAAACATTATTCATTAATTAATTCAAAAAACAAACAGTCAGAACTACGGCTCGACATAGTAAGGTATAGCAACCTCTGATCTTAATACTATTAATATTGTGTTAAACTTTCTACATAGAATTAATTTTATATTTTTCCAAAAAAATATAACTAATCCGTAACTATCAAATGGCTGGTATAACTTGAACGCAAAAAAGTTTACCCGCAGCAACTTTCAACGGAGTTTATCTCAATCAGAGGTCAGTTTATAATGGTGGTTTAGGTTTGAGATACATAAATATTGCTTTACGATGTCGTTATGTGGTTGAAATTAAATAAATATAATAGAACGAGGTCAGAAAATCCTCGATTTTGTATAAAACAGGTTATTGTGTACTGGATTAAATGGTCGTAGTAAATTTGAAAGGGAATTATTGAAATGTGTTGATTTTTATGAGTTCGCATCTCATAATAACATTAAAAATAGTATAGTGTTAAGAAAGTATAATTTCTTTCAAATAGGAAATTCAATGCTTATTACTTATTTTTTTAAATAAATAAAAATACATATATAATACATAGATCCTAACTACCTGGATCCTAAACTAGGATTCCTTGTGTCTAGGGACACAAGAACTACGAGGACCATAGCAACACCTTCTTTATGTTATTGAATGATGTGACGAGCTAGTCGTTCACCTGATGTTAAGCGACACGGCCGCCCAAAACAGAACAGTGTCACTCGGAACTCCAACATGTAAAGTTTCACATGACTGCTGCACTGCGCACTTCATCCTGAGACATCAGCACAGTCTGGTTATAAGATTAGATAGATAGATAGATAGATAACTCTTTATTGTCTCACCAACGAAATTCATACAATACAGGAATTATTAAATCTTACGTACTAGTGCAACAATGGGCGGTCTTATCGCTAATAGCGATCTCTTCCAGACAATTACTCGACTGTGAGATCAGATCATAAAGTCTCATTTGCCCAGTAATTATAACAGCTAGTGAGCTACATTGCCCTTCAAACCGGAACACAGTAGTGCTTGCACACTACTGCTTGGCGGCAGAATTACTGGCAAAGTGGTGGTAGTCCTACCACCTAGTAAAAACCCTACCTACCCCACCTAGACACAGAACAAGTTTTGACACTTTTTTTCTGTGCACAAATAATTATCCTGCCGCGGGAACCGAACCCGCCGCCTCCGGGCTATGAGCCGACCTGCTCAACCACCACACCACAGAGGTAATAAATAAATTTTTTGGAAATTTCACTCATCGCCCAAACTAAGCAAAGTTTGTACTATGAGAACCAGATAACTGATAGAATCTGGTGTGAAAAGCGGTACCTGAGCCAGAAGGGCTAGACTGGTCCAGTGATCCTAGCGCAGCCGATACTACGGCTGCTATAGGATCATCCGGGTCGCTCAAGACATGTCTTGGGTAGCAATGACGGGGTGCTAGTCACCGCTAGTTCTATAGAGCATAAAAAGAAACTATCTCCCAAAGGCATTATAGGCTACTAGTTGCGCCCCGTGGTTTCACCCGCGGATAGAGAGTATTTTAATTATTTGCTGATCCCACGGGGAAATTTCACTTTTCCGGGATAAAATGTAGCCTATATTTTAATCCAGTGTATAAGCTATCTTAGTACCGAATTTCATCCAAATCCACTTAGCCATTTGAGCGTGAAGGAGTAACAAACATACACGCATACACGCATACAAACTTTCGCCTTTAAAATATTAGTGTGAAGAGGAAATTTACATACTTTTTACTACTTAATCATAAACAGCTACCAGTTTTTTAATTAACAAATGATTAAACACCATATCATAATAATATGTGATCCATAGCATACTAAAGTTAATATATAAACTTTCACATATAAATCATATATTGCATACATAATTTATTAACTACTGGACGCATTCATTTATATTTTGAAATTATTTAGCAATTTGATTGGGGCCCTGTTATTTATTAACTAGTTCTTGAATGTGGGTTTACTTGTCTTTGGAAAAGTCTAATACATTCAAAATCAAAGTCTATAGTTACTAGCGCCCCGGCTTCGCACGGGTATTTTATAAAAAAAATTTTTAATTGTGAAATAATTTTTTTAAACGGTCTATTAGTTTCAGAGATTATTCAATGCAAACAAAACAAATCTTTCCTCTTTATAATATTAAGGTTAGAAAATAAGGCTATTTACTACAAGTCAAAGTCAGAATGTTAAAAAAAAACTTATAGAGAAGTTGAGTTTTGACGGGAAAACGAAAAAAAACGCGTCATCGCATGATTGTATTATATACCAAATCTTGTGTTATTTTCGGTGTTAGTGCATAAAATTGGTAGCATTTTATTCATTTCATCAAGTCAAGTCATAGTCTAGTCATACTCCTAGTAAAGGTAGTAAAAAAAGGTAACTTTACTAGAAGCTTCTATGGAGTTTTGGAAACAACACGAAAAGAAACGTTTTACCATCATTATACCACTTTCTTACACTTATGCCTGTAAGCCAGCACTTAACGAATAAAATGCCACCAATTTTATGCACTAACTTACATTAAATTAGGCATATTATTGAAAATAGTATTAGAAAAACAAGGTCGTTTATTATTTTGAAATGGTTGCTTTAATATACGTACTAATATACTAATACTGTATTCACATTTAACATCCAGGAAGACGCATTTGTATATAAAAAAACGTGTGCTTTAGACCATACGACTGAAGTAAAACTTCTCTAGTTTAGCTCCATCTATCGGCCGGTATAACTTTGGTTTTGCTATGTTTAATGTTAATGTCGCCATCTTGACTATTGTAAATTGTCATTTTACCGGACATACCAACATAATCATACCAAATTTTAACTTTGTTATGTTGACAATGGAGATTTACGTGAACCTACTTCAACTTTCGTTCACCTCTCTGTAATCAGTTTACTCCCCAAGTCAAGCGTGCATAAAGAAGTTTTACTTCAAAAATCAGACACTGACGGCACTACCACTACCGGCGGGGCTAGCTAGAGTGGTCCTGACTTTCCATAGGATCCACTCATTCAGTGGACGTAGCTTTCACGATGCTTTTCTCTTGATCTAGTTTTCTCCCCTTTTTGACGGCATCGCGTGCTTACGCTGTAAAGGTCTGTAGACACAAACAGCACTTACCAGACCAATTTAAAAAAAAATACATAAAAATTTGTCATCGCAATCAGTAACTTATTTAACAAAAGGAAATTTAAATAAATTTCCAATATTTTTAAACGATATTGCCATATTTGTATTATTTAAGCTAATTTCCTCTAAAATGGTAGCACAAACTCAAAGGGAAAACATAATTTCGGAAGTTTAACTCCACATAATCTCTTAAGCTGACTTTATTTTATTATTTTATTTATAGCCTGTCGCAAATAACGATCTGCTTTTCGAAATCATCAACAATATTATTATAAATTATTGTAGTATCAGGGCCAGCGGTTATATCAATTATTTATAGTTATTATGAACCATAGAAACTATTATTTATAGTGGTTGATGGGTTATCCTTGTGTGGTAGATTACAAAATTACTAAAAGGTAATATTTATAGCTTAATAGAAAACGTAGATTGGAATTTTTTCAATCGGCAATATTGCTTTTATTCTTTCTACTAAATACTACAATGATATAATAACTAATACTAAACACTTCCTACTAAAAAAAAAAACATTTGGACTATACACAGTGGTATTTAATTCATTCTTTTCCTCAAATGTATGTACTCAGACCATGCTATAGAGTAATCTTATAATGTCTTTCAATTTGTTCAATGTCGCAAGACTATTCTTTAGAATTTGAATTCGCAGTAATTTGATAATACCTATATATAAGTTTTATTTATTACTGTATTTCATAAGTACTTTTGGTATTTAGTTATATAGAAGCGTTCTATAGCATGGACTGAGTACATACATTTAAGGAAAATAATGATTTAAATTCCACCATGTATACTGGCCGCGATGACCTATAGATACCCCAAATGCTCCAGCCCACTACCAGTAGGTTGCGTACCCAACATGATTGGAAAATGGGATAATATATACAATATACATATATATATATATATATATATACACATATATATATATATATATATATATAACTTGAAAGCCTCAGTGGTGTGGTGGTTGAGCAGGTCGGCTTATACCCTCCCTAGTGATATTTGTGTGCAGGTAAAAAGCGCAAATACTTGTTCTGTATTTTGGTGCTTTGGGAGCATGGTAATCGTAGTACCTGGGTTCCTTGATACAGGGAATCCTAGTTAGGGACCAGGATCTATGTATGTGATCGTTATATTATTATTATTATTTATACCAGGACTATAATTTTGTCCCGGGTTCGATCTTTATTCGTCAAACGGCAAGCTCTCATCATTAAGTTCTAATTAAATTGTTGATTGTTCTTAAATAAAAGATTATTTATATTAAATGAGTAAGTAGGCTTTTTAGCACTAGCATAGGTATGTATTTTGTTTTTATTGCAAACGATTATTTTATATTTTGTTAAATAAGACAATATATTATTATAGGACTCATTGAAACGTAAAGTATGGTAAACTTATAAATCAAATTTTCGATACACAGCTACTCTTCATGACAAGTCACTATTAAACATATTTTGGGTAATGATGTTTCACTGAGATAATACTGGAGGATTGAATTATTACCATTGATAAAAATTTTACAAGAATTTTTATTAACTGAATATTTTCAGAGTAGTACAGTTTATAAACGGATATACTGTATTTTTTTTATATTTGTTAGACGCATCTTCTGCAATTTGTGCTTTCCAATTGTTTGGCAATTATTGTAATATTTATTTTTTACTGGTTTGCCTACCCCAGCTTTGCGCGGGTAAATAGTTTTACGTCCTAAGTTCTAAACCTGTCCAAGGGAGGAAGAAAGCAAGAGTGAAAATTTAGGGGAAAATTAATAGATGGAACAGGCAATGGCTTTCACCGTAATTCCTCCTTTTCCCTCTTTCATTCGACAGGATTATTGCATCTTCTGTAAATAAACTTTAAGCCCCTTTTCTTCGGCTTTATTCGGTCTCGGGAAATAACCATTACGCCAGTCATTGCCTAAATAGCAATTTTCATTGATAAATCTTTAAAAACAAAGGAGTTTTGATAAAAATATTCACTGCCTGTTCACCTTCTTAACTTGATATCATAATAATAATAACGCCCAACGATCACACACATATATCTTGAACCCTAACTAAGATTCCCTGTATCTAAGGGAACTAGGAACTACGAAGACCATGATCCCACAGCACCTAGGCACAGAAACAAGTTTTTTTTTTCTGTGCATAAATACTTGTCCTGCCGCGCGAATCTAAATGGATAATCTTTGGACTATACACGGTGGAATTTAATTCATTATTTTCCTTAAATGTATGTACTCAGACCATGAATCGAGGAATGACCAGGAATCTAACCCGCCGCCTCCGGGCTATGAGCCGACCTGCTCAACCACCGTACCAAAGAGGCTGTCATATCATTAAATCTATTTTTCGAGAATGTACCCAAGAAGATTACCTGCACACGCCAAATTTAGCTCCATAGATCATTTAATTTCTATGGGAATTATCATCTATCGTAGTACGGCGCGAACGTCCTTGATAAAACGTCTGTAACTTCTATTTAGATACACGTATTTTGATGAAACAAACATAAGAATCTGCCTAAAACTCTACAAAATAGACTTCAACAAACAGCATCACAATTTATATAGTGGTTTATTTTTTATGAATTCTTAAAGAAACAGACAAAAATATCTGTGTTAAATATAGACAAGAATTCTAACCATTATTATTTTTGGATTTTAATAAAGGTAAACTTTATTTTATTTAAAAAAAAAATCTTAGGAACTTTTCTATGTACAGACATTTTCTTGGTTATAATTTTATTATAAGATTTTTTTTTTAAATTTGATTAAACCTTTAAAATTATTAAAAATAATAACTTTTATTAAAAGTAAAAGAAAGTAAATATATATGTAATTACAACACATAAGTATAGATAAATGTAGAAAATATTAAATAAGCGTGTATGTGCTATATCTAGTGTTAGACCGTTCTTCTTAAGCCGTTCGTAATTTGCTACACTCAATACCACTAATATATACTAACTGCGTAACTCTATTTAAATGAATCTAGGCCAGCTTGGCAATAACTTAATCTGACGCTTAATTTACGATTAAATGAATAATCGATTAAGAATCGAGGGATTTTATTGGTCGGCGCGGCGGGAGGCGCGATGACACGATGCAAACGATAATTTTAATCGATGTTGAAGGAGGGTGGTATACATTTATACCAATTAATCGATTTTGTGAGATAATATGCTAGTTAGTAATAAAAATAAGCATTGCCATTCAGTTCGTAGTTCCTATGTCCCTAGACACAGGGAATCCTAGTTAGGGTCCAGGATCTATGTATGTGATCGTTGGGCGTTATTATTATTATCACACTTATATTATAACGGCGAAAGTTTGTATGTGTGTTTATGTGTATGTTTGTTACTCCTTTACGCTCAAACGGCTGAATGGATTTGGATGAAATTCGCTACCAAGATAGCTTATACACTGGTTTAACATATAGGCTACATTTTATCCTGGAAAAGTGAAGTGGATGAGCAAATAATTAAAATATTTTTTATCCGCGGGTGAAACTGCGGGGCGCTTCTATTTATTATAGTCTACTGCCATATTTTTTTCACCACTATAATACTAATTAAGATTTCTAATTAATTTCAGGTAATCAAGAAAACAGAAATCACCACAGCATCAAGAAACGACCAGGTAAAATTCCAACAGTTAGTTGGACTCAAACATGGTCTTTGAGAGTTTTCTAGAAAGCGCAACGTTAATTTAACTCTTAACGATCGAAAATTTTAATATAAATTGTGACAAATTAATTAAACAGCGATTCGATCAGTTCCCGATTAGTTTTGTCGGCATTTTCTGATCCAGTTTTCTTAAACGCGATCATTAAATATATAATTTATGGTAAAGATAGCAGGGAATTAGGAATGTAGAACGGTTTTTATAGTATTGATTAATTATACCATTAATCATTGGTTAATCAACTCATTAAGGGTTTAATGAAGTGAATTGACTGGTGTTAGGAAATGTTTTATATGTATTGCCGTCATTATCGAGTCGAACGAAGCGCTGCATAATATAATAATAATATAACGCCTAACGATCATATACTATGGTATATGATCCTAAACCCTATCCTTATACTTATACAGGCACTTTTAAATTTTATTTTTTTGTTAGTGAAGTTACGAGCTAATCGTTCACCTGATGAGATATAGTTTCGAGCGACACTGCACTGCGCACATCATCCTGAGATATCATGTGAGATCAGCTCATAAAGCATCTGATTGGCACCTTGATTTTTTAAAACTTTAAACTTGTCTAGCATTTGACCGCGCTCTCACCAGATGGGAAGTGACGATGCGATTGAAGATTTAGCATGCTAGCCAAGTAACTAAGTAAGTAGAGTTTTTTTTTTGGCGGGAAAACGAAAAAGATCGCGTCATCGTATTGTATTATTTTTCAAAACTTGTGTTATTTTTTTTTTTTTTTTTTTTTTATGATAAAATGGGCATGCGTTTGACAACAACTCACCTGATGGTAAGTGACGAAGTTGTCTAAGGTGGAGCACGCTTGCCCATGGACGCTCGCTTATTTTCAGTGTTAGTGCAAAAAATAGTGGCATTTCATTCGTTAACTGGATTAGAGGCATGAGTGTGGGGAAGTGGTATAATGATTTTACTAGATGGTAGGACTTTACTGCAAAGTTCATCTAGGTAGGTACCACCGCTTTGCCAGTTATTCTGTCGCCAAGCAGTAGTGCGCAAGCACTGTTGTGTTCCGGTTTGAAGGGCACTGTAGCTAGTGAAATTACTGGGCAAATGAGACTTTATGATCTGATCTCACAGTTTAGTAATCTTATTACTAGATTGTGCTGATATCTCAGGTTGACGTACGCAGTGCAGTGTCACGCGAAACTCTGTACTTTAGAGTACCAAGTGAAACAAAAAAAAAAAAAATAATTATGGTGCAACGTTTCATTTCATGTTCTTTCCAAAACTCAATAAAAGCTTCTGGTAAAGTTGCCACCACTTTACTAGGAGTATGACTTGACTAGACTAGACTATGACTTGACTTGATGACTTGGACTGTGACTTGACTTGGCACAATTAACTGGAAATATTATCAATTACTTAAAACTGGCTATACTACAATACACAAAAGTGTGGAGCCAAACGATAAACAAAAAAGAAGATAAGGAAGTACTTAACAGTTTGTTCTTTCCATACACCAGTTCAAAAGCTTACCAACACCGGCCTCAATCTGAGGAATCTCCGATATAATATAGTAAACCCCGAGTTTAGGAGAAGCCATCTCAACCCTCGTTTCCAAATAAAATACAAGGGTTTTTTTTGTTTGAAAACTATTGTGAGTATAAAAATTTTGTACGATAAATAACGGCTAAACTCACGTCAATTAAAAGTCGAAATTACACCGACCAGGTTTCGGATATATTCGATGTCCAATGTACGTGCTGACGCTCGCGAAAGCCGCCACGGCTTGCGTTAGTAACTGGCTGGTTTTATTGCAAAAAGGCTCATTTTAGCATTGTTAAAACTCAAAATGAGATTAGGTACTTTTTGTAGTAAACATAAAATTACAAAGTGTTTATTGTCAAATATTATATAGCAAGCCAGTTAGGTACAATTTGCGAGTTTGAAAAAAGCTGTTCTCTTTCTGGTGCAAGCAATTGGAATACAGAATACTCCGATCTGATACCTTTTAATGATTAATTGAAGGGGTGAGAACAAAAAGGGTTTAACTAATCAGTTAAACCCTTTTTTCGTTTTCACAAAATGACTTATGGGTATCGTTGGATTCAGCGTGAAATTATCTTCAATAATACATTCTCAAAATACCGAAATGAGGCTTATATCTCGAGATTTTGAGTCTAAAAACGGTTTATCTGTCACAGGAATACAGTTCGCTTAGCATATAAACATTATTATATTTATTTTATTATATTATATTTTTACAGTAATCATATGAATTAGTACTATATTTAGTATTTAAAATAGAATTGAAACATTTTCAAGCAACTGAAACTTAGATAAACGTTTTCTATTACCTTTCTATTTTCTATACCTTATAAGTACTCTACATTAAAATGACGCCGTTGACGTTTAAAGTCAATTTTCTCGAAACTGTCAATTTGTCAGTTAAACCTTTTTTATTCTCAACCCTTCAATTATTACCTTAGATGTATTCGAGGCCGCATCGTTTAGGTGCGATAACTTCGACATGGTGTGCATTCGTTGCTTAATTATTAGCAAATGAATTCAATAAATCAAATTATTAATCACAAACTTTTGTATAACAAACTTGTCTAGCATTTGACCACGTTACTTTTCATCAGGTGAGAGCACCTTTTTTTTTATGTTATTGAATGATGTGACGAGCTAGTCGTTCACCTGATGTTAAGTGACATGGCCGCCCATAATAGAACAGTGTCATTCGGAACCCCAAAACAGTTACGAGTGACACTGCACTGCGCACATCATCCTGAGACATCAACACAGTCTGGTAATAAAATTACACGACTGTGAGATCAGATCATAAAGTCTCATTTGCCCAGTAATTTCACTAGCTATATTGCCCTTCAAACCGGAACACAGTACTGCTTGCAAACTACTGCTTGGCGGCAGAATAACTGGCAAAGCGGTGGTACCTACTTAGACAAACTTTGCAGATAAGTGCTACCACCTAGTAAAATGGGACCTGATGGGAAGTGACGATGCGATCGAAGGTGCAGCATGCTAGCCAAGTAAATACCTATTCACTCTTCTCTTGAACACGCCCGGGTCATATTTTGAAACAGACGCTGTCATGGTATTCCATTCTTTCGCTTTATTTTTGATAATTAGGTATTACATTTTTCATTACCAAGAAACGGGCACATAACATAGGTTCATAAACGTTTTCGGTCTAAAATAGGTAAGCATATAAGTCTGGCATACCAATCATCTTGTCGCAGTATCATGCCTATCGTAAACATGTTATTTTTGTAAAATTACAATGTTCACCGGCTTTCTTTATAATTTCAGAATGATTTGTTGCCAGTATTATGGGTGCCAGACTAAATTGCTTTTCCAGACGGCCTAGATTTTGTACCAAAGCTGAAAAACATTTCTTATGCTTAAATAAAAAACGCGATTATTATGTTTCAGATTTGACTAGAACAATATGAAAGAAAAGTGAAGATAAAGCAAAAGGAATTCAAACTCGTCATATCAAATCTTATAAAACCCTCCTCAAATTATATGTAAAAAAATAGGAAAATTCATAATTTTCTAAAATTAGTAATGGCAAAACTCGCGTAAATTTAAATTCGCGGCGGTTTTCGTTAGTAACTGGCTCCCAGAAGAATGACATCGAATGTGTCTGAAACCTAGTCTTAGTAATTTCGACTTTAATTGACGTGAGTTTAGCCGTTATTAATTTTACAAAATGTGTCGTACTCACGATAGTTTTCAAAGTATATAATCATATATGTTATTGCAAAAAGGTTATACTTGACTATTAGGCATTTTAAAGTCAAAATCAGAACACCAAAAATAATTAAAATCAATGTTCTGAGTATACAAAACTACAAAGAAGATAAAGCATTGGCACTTCAGAAATAGTCCGCTCGAATCAGGAGCAATACACACAATTTGACGTTCGACAGGAAAAGATAATACACGCCTTGAGGTACAAGAAAAGCGCGACGCAACAGTTTTAAATAAGAAATGTATAAGGACATTTCTTATTCCAAAGAATGGTGCTTGCCTCGTGGACGTGATCTTGGTAATCTATGATTCTGCCTGTCTTATTGATCTGAGAGATTCTATCACTCATCAGATACAGATTCTTTCACTCATCAGAAAGAGATTCTATCACTCATCGAGAGTGAACAGGTATCTTCTAGGCAAGCGTGCTACATCCTAGACCACATCGTTACTTACCATCAGGTGCGATCGTGGTCAAACACAAGCCTATCTAACAATAAAAAAAAAAGTCATCCATAAGGTTTTTCCCGCGTTTTTAAATACATGCTTTAATACCCTATTTGTTATCCTTAGGGATTGAATTTCTATCGTCTATGCCACGAAAATCTTCTAAATATCAAATCTCTAGCAGTCAAGGCTGTACGTTGTTTGTTTGATTTTTTTTATTTGCTTTGTTTTACTCAGGACAAAACTTATTTAATGTAGATATAGATAGATAAGAACGCCATCTAGTCTTATTATTATTATTATGAATTCGTTATTATGAATAATAATAACGCCCAACGATCACAAACATAGATCCTGGACTCTTACTAGGATTCCCTGTGTCAAGACCAGGAACTACGAGTACCATGGTCCCACAACACCCAGACACAGAACAAGTATTTACGCTTTTTTTACTGTGCGCCCCTTAGTCTTAGTACAGAGTGGATATTTTACGATTTCAGTCTCAACCCGTCGTCGTTGCCCGAGACACGATTTTAGCGACCCGCATGATCCTATAGCAGCCGTAGTACCGGCTGCGCTAGGATCACCGGACCAGTCTAGCTCTCCTGGCTCAGGTACCGCGCCCCGCACCGGTATAGGATACCAGCGTAACACAATCGGACACCGACCGTCGGCGAGGTCGACGTAACCTCAGTAGGCTAGCTAGTAGCGGTCGCGGTAGCGGTAGTAAAGTAGCGGTCGCGACTTTCAATAGGGTCCACTCTTCCAGTGGACGTAGTCTTCCCGATCCTCTTATCCCGGCAACGGCCCAAGCCGAGGCTCGTACCCCAGGGGTCTCCTTGATGTAGTTGCCTCCAAATTCTGACGTCTGGGCACGTTAAGCGCCTGCCCTCCCGCCCGGTGACGCTGTAAAGTAGCAACGATTTTAGTCCTTACTTTGCCTTAAATTTTTGGTTTTACGCCCTATTTTTATTTGATAGTTCTATTCCAATTAGTATATTAATTTATGTAACTTGTGTATTTCCCAAACACAGTTGAATATAGTCGCAGGCCGTCGTTTAAATTTAAGATACGATATGTCATTATAATAGCTATTAAAATAATTTAGATTTCTATGTTAATTCTTGAATTGATGGAATAACTTTGCAGTGAATACCTTCATTATTTACGAATAATTAATAATTTGATGGTATTTTTATTATTTAATAATCGAAAATTTAATCTTTTATAAATAGGATGGTACCGTTTTTCCCTGAAAACGGTAGATGTATCTATTTTCGTTTTTAATGATCAAGCCTGCCTCACCTACATAAATACGGAATAAATAGGTTACAACGTACCTATGTATACTTTCATAGAAATCTATCTATAAAATATACATAACTCAAAGGTGACTGACTGACTGACTGACTGAATTTTTTTTTTTTTATGTTACTGAATGATTTCACGAGCTAGCCGTTCACCTGATGTTAAGCGCCACGGCTGCCCATAACAGAACAGTGTCAATCGGAACCCCAAAATAGAGTTTCGAGCAACACTGCACTGCGCACATCATCCTGAGACATCAGCACAGTCTGGTAATAAGATTACTCGACTGTGAGATCAGATCATAAAGTCTCAATTGCCCAGTAATTTCACTAGCTACAGTGCCATAGTGATCTATCAACGCACAGCCCAAACCACTGGACGGATCGGGCTGAAATTTGGCATGCAGGTAGATGTTATGACGTAAGAAATCGCTAAAAAAGGATTTTTCGAAATTCCACCCTTAAGCGGGTGAAATGGGTAGTTGAATTATTTTCCCATAGGCCACGTCGCGGGCGAAGCTGCAAGCAGAAGCTCGTATAGTATAAAAGCGCATGACAGCCTCTGTGGTGTGGTGGTTGAGCACGTTAGCTCATAGCACGAAGGCGACGGGTTTGATTCCCGTGACAGGACAAGTGTTTGTGCATAGAAAATAAATAAGCGCATGTACTTGTTCTGTGTCTGGGTGTTTTAGGACCATGGTGCTTGTAGTTCCTGGATCCCTAGGCACAGGGAATCCTAGTTAGGGTTATTATTAGTTTTATTAAATATTTTAATTTGCATGCAGCTACTTAACCAATAATTTAATTTAACTTTAATGTGATTTAAATTTTATATAATGTAATTCAAACACAATGAAAATTGTTTATGAATGAAAATACAATACAATACAATATAATATTTTTTATATGAGCTCTTAATATGATAATAACTAAATAGTTCTGGTACCTTGTAAATAATGAATGGAATGTTATACTTTTATATTGTACATTATATAAAACTAAGTCTGGTTTGTTCGAAAATTTATAACTCAAGAACGGCTGGACCGATTTTGATGGTTTCTAATTTATTAAATATGTCTCCGGTGCGTAGCAAAATAATTATAAAAAACATGAAAATGGAAAAAAAAAAATTTTTATCCGCGGGTGAAATCACAGTGCGCAACTAGTATACACTAAATATGAAAACTGTCTATCCCCACTTCAAAAATAATAATAATAACACCTAACGATCACATACATAGATCCTGGACACTAACTAGGATTTCCTGTGTCTAGCGACCCAGGAGCTATGAGGACCATGGTCCCACAACAACCAGAGGCAGAACAAGTATTTGCACCTTTTTCGTGCAAAATACTCGCCCTTCCGCGGGAATCGAACCCGCCGCCTCCGGATTATGAGCTGACCTGCTCAACCACCATACCACAGAGGCTATAGAAAAGATCTAATAAAATGTTCTATATATAAATTTTTTTTGAGGGGGGAAATGCCCTCGCACTTCCCTGCCACCACGGTGTCACGGGTGACGGTGGTGGCAGGGGGTATGTGGGACTCGAATCCACTAAAACCTCTCCCGTGAGCGCTCGTCCGCCGTACCGGGGGCGAGAAGGGGTCTCGACTGCAGTCCAGCCAACTCGCCCCCTGTTCTATATATTTACCTAACTTATGGTAACAACCTAACCTTATTAAGTCCAGCAATGACTTAAATCGAGATATCTAACTTAACTGAAATAAAGTGACATCTAAGCACAGTGTACACGGCATTTCAATTAATTATACCAACTTAATCGATATTTATGACACAATTAACTGTTTTAAAAACATTTACGGCGTTAATACTTTAAAGTTACATAACTTAAGTTGGAGTTGACAGAATAGCTCAAGTTTGAATTTATGAGCTTATAAATGAGCCGATAAAAATGTGATCCGTGTAAATGATAAATTGTGGCTGGAGAAATGTTTTTTTTTTGTGTAGTGTTTTATTATATTTCGACTACAATTTGTCAATTCATTGGTACATTCTGCTTATAAATGGTGATTTAAAAGATTTATTAAAATCTTTAATAATATAGAAGATAGTTAGAAAATATTTTATTGCACAAACAGCAACAATTTAAGGTACATAGGTGAACTTAATGCTATAGAGCATTATCTTCCAGTTAACCCTGGTGTATTGTGGAAGGCTTAATGCGGTAGTGCAATATTGATGGGACATGAAAGAAAAGAAAACAACATTGTTTTCTTTTCTTCTTTAACTATATAGTTAAGTTGTTGTTTTTTTTTCTTCTTTAACTATATAGTTGAGTTGTTCTTTTCTTTTCTTCTTTAACTATATAGTTAAGTTGTTGTTTTATTTTCTTCTTCAACTATATAGTTAAGCTGTTGTTTTCTTTTCTTCTTTAACTGTATAGTTGAGTTGTTGTTTTCTTTTCTTCTTTAACTATATAGTTAAGTTGTTGTTTTCTTATCTTTTATGTCCCATCATTATTGCATTGTCTAAACTGGTGATAATATAAAGAACACCATAATAAATATACAAAATTAAATACACACAATAATACAAATGTAATACATATTATAATATACATACATATACAAATAATTAGATGGATATAATTAGTAATCACAGGAAAATAGTCTTTTTGAGATCGTGATTTTGACCAAGTTGTCGGTACTTATCTTTGGAGCCGTCCATAAATTTCGCCACATGAATCTCATAATTTTTTACCCCTCCTTGTCACAGGTGTTCGCATTCGAAGGGTTGAGAATAAAAAGGATTTAACTGACAAATTGACAGTTTCGAGAAAATTTACTTTAAACGTCAACGGCGTCATTTTTATGTAGAGTGCTTATAAGGTAATAGAAAAGGTTTATGTAAGTTTCAGTTGCTTGAAAATGTTTTATTTCTATTTAAAATTACCAATTATAGTACTAATTCATACAATTACTGTAAAAATATAATATAATAAAAGAAATATAGTAATGTTTTTATGCTAAGCGTACTGTATTCCTGTGACAGATAAACCATTTTTAGACTCAAAATCTCGAGATTTAAGCCTCATTTCGGTATTTTGAGAATGTATTATTGAAGATAATTTCACGCTGAATCCAACGATACCCATAAGTCATTTGGTCAAAAAAATCAGTTAAATCCTTTTTATTCTCACCCCTTCATTTGTGAGATCCCCCTGCCTAGTGTGACATCACATATTTTGCAATTTTACATTCAAGAATTTATAAAAATATTTTTTTTTCTGTTGTAATACTTAAATACCAAATATTAAAGACAGCCTCTGTGGTGTGGTGGTTGAGCAGGTCGGCTCATTACTCGAAGGTGGCGGGTTCGATTCCCGCGGCAGGACAAGTATTTGTGCTCAGAAAAAAAAGCCTAATACTTGTTTTGAGTCTGGGTGTTGTGGGAGCATGGTCCTCGTAGTTCCTGCGTCCCTAGACAGGGAATCCTAGTTAGGGTCCAGGATCTATGTATGTGATCGTTGGGCGTTATTATTATTAATGGGATTAATGGGATAAAATTTGGGATTCCTCTCTCCCCCTTTGTCACACAATGTCACACTTCGTCGACTCCCCCCCCTTAACGTGTGACGTAATTTATAGATGGTCCCATACCCACTCTGATTTATTCTATGACACCTCGCTGGGTTCTTGCTGTAAATTCCACATAAACTTACGATTTTAACAAGACTTATCTGTAAGCGGCTATCTACGTATGTTTATCTTTAATTATGCAATGCTGGGGGCATTGACCTTTGTTAACTGTTTTGTGTAAATAAGCCACTTAACGCTTAGAAATTCAAAGTACAGTCCGCAAAAATATCTCACACCTATTTCTTTAATTATTTAGTACTTTTGAAGGTTTTGGGTATTCATTGCTTTTATTATTATAAGTACCTGCCAAGCTTGAACGAAATTAATGTCTTGTTGTTTTTGTTGCGGACTGTACTTTTCTAGTGACATCACATAGAGATATGATTCCGTATACAATTTAAATATTTGAGCAGAAATATGTAATATTTATATAATCTATACATATAAAATTCAAAGTCCTGACTGACTGACTGACTTATATATCAACGCACAGTCTAAATCTAGAGACTTGAAATTTGGAGAGTGTGTTCTTTGTAAAGTGTAGGTATCCACTAAGAAAGGGATCCAAATTCCATCCCTAAGAGGGTGAAATAGGTGGTTGAATTATCTATAAAGTAATTTCCGTTTCCTATAGGCCACGCGGGCGAATACGCGGGCAGAAGATAGTTATATATGTTATAATAATAAAATCGATACGCTGTATATTTGTTTGTTTGGCTATAATTTCTAAACGGTTGAACTAAGTTGTGAGCGCATTGCTTAAGGAGAGAGTATACCACCTCTTGTCCATACAAACTCTCTCCTCTCCCTCTCTCTCTCTATCTCTCTCTCTATCTTGCTCTCCCTATCTCTCCATCTCTCTCTCGCTCTCTCCATCTCTCTCTGTTTCTCTCTCGCTTTCTCTATATCTCTCTATCTATCTATTTCTCTCTCTATCTATCTCTATCTCTCTTTCTATCTCTCTCTCTCTCGCTATCTGTCTGACTGTTCGAGATTTTCACGGGTTCACGAAGCCCGAGGATTGGCCTCTAAAGATAAGCTAAACAAAAGAAAACTTCACCCTTTGTCTCTGTGACATAAAGCTAACTCTTGGATAATTCCTCAAAAGTCGTATGCGACAAAACGGCTAAACGGCGAAACGGCTAAACGGCGGAACGGCTAATTCAGTGGATTACGCCCATTAATATAAAGTATGTCGTTTAGGAGCGGGTGACGTCACGCCGACATGTCGCGGTGATTGATGAGCAGCTTTGTACACGTACTTGCAAACAAAAGTGTACAATACAGACGGAAACACAAACATAATGGGGGCGCCACTAGTCGATTACAAATAATAATAATAATAATAATAATATGTGTGGACATCTCACACAACGCCATCTAGCCCCAAACTAAGCAAAGCTTGTGCTATGGGAACCAGATAACTGATACAATACTTAAATACTTTTTTGTTTGTAAATATATACATAGAATACAATATAACACCCAGACACAGAACAAACACCTATGTTCATCACACAAATGTTTGTCCTGGGTGGGAATTGAACCCAGAACCCACAGATCAGAAGGCAGGGCTACTACCAACTGAGCTATCGGGCCAGTCAACTGGACAAATGGACAACGTTTCACGTTTTGACCCCTACTTTTTATAATCTTCATTAAAGGTTAGTTTTAAAAAGTATTTTTTTATGGTAGCCATTGGCACAAAAGTCTTCATACGTCGATATCGTTTTACCTCACTTTTTTATTAAATAATTTGAGAAATACTAAAACCTAATCTTTGGATTTTGGCGGGAACACGAAAAAGATCGCGCATAGGTGACATCCTAAAACACATAAAATGATTTACATAACTATAAATGGAATAATTAGTAAAAAAGTTAATTTTTTATTGATCTTAAATGCAAAATAATCAATCATCCAAAGTCTCAAAATGATAGCAAAAACGTCTTTAAATTTTGGCAGATTTTGGTCGAGAATAAATCAAAAAGAATTAATAAAACCACAACCTTTAACTTCTCACTGAACAATATTTTCCGTCATTAAAGAGTCCCCGCTTTCATACGTCCAAAAACGCGCCAGTTTTCTGCCACCCAGTGTAATTCCCCAGAGATTTTCCATTTTTTCCCAGAATTTTTGCGTGTCCAACAAAAAAGGTGAAGCAAAAACGCATTAGTAGAACATTGTCTACAAAATACTTAAGGTCAGACGGGAATTAATGATCCGAAGAGTTTGTTTCTGACTTAGTTTTTGTCGGAAAACGTGGGGTGTGGGAATACTTGGTGGGAAATTTATTGATGTATATCGTCACAGAATAACTAATAGAACTAAATATCGTATCTGTTTCTGAAAATGTTAGTTTATTTTTGATTTAGTTTTTATGTTTATTGTGCAGCGTGTTTCTGAGTATTATAGCCCCGAAGCTTGGATTTGAAATAGTTAATTTTGTTACTGTTAAGTATAAATATAAGTGTTAGCGACATAAAAATCCAAATAGTATGTCAAAAACAGAAATTCAAACATTTTTTGTTGGTAGCGTTTGAACACTTCACCTGATATTTAATTTCACCTAATAATTCTTTGTCGTTTATAAAAATGTAGAACATAACTGGGTTGCTTTGAACGTAGTAAGTAATAAGTCACTTGAAAGGTTGTTACCAATTTTTTTCGAATAGAAGGGTTTTCAATTTAAAGTAAGGCCTACATTCCTATCACTTGAAATACTACCTTTATACACAACTGAGCAGTGACTCGGCTCGTTCATTAGACCTCAGCCGCTTGTACGGATTATCCGATACTACACACCACAGAAACGATTTGCAACCAACTCGACTTACCCGAGTGTTGGATTTAGATTTGCTTTGCTTGTTCTCCTGTAGTGGTAAGTGAATATGGGCTTTGTAGATAACTATTGCAAATAATTGTTATTTTATTAGTTTACATTCACGTATATCTCTTACAATTTTACTTACATTAGCTAAGTTTTACCTTGATATTTTTGCATCAAACTACATGATACAGGAATATCTAATTTAAGGCATTGGTATTGAAACTATATTTAAATAATAATAATAGTAATATTGTTTATTAGTATTAAGTAATAATTATTAAATTAAATCACAACCTTATTATCATCAACTGGTATTTTTATGTTAGTAATAATAATAAACAATATTACTAGGTTTTGAGTTACGCTATGTGGTTCTGAGTGAATCATCTGAATTATTTTGTGTGGTTCTGCGTCGTTCTAAGTAGATGTTCTGAGTGATTTTATATGGTTCTGAGTGGATCTACGTAGTTATTCTGTGTGGTACTTACGAGCCAAATATAAGTTATGCTGTTGATTTTTATGAGCGGAATCACGTTAGATATTTCTGTATGATTTTCGAGGAAGAACTTCCATGACGTCACGCTTGAGTCAATTCTTTTATTAATTGAATTTATGTATCATTTGTGTTATATTTGTAACTTATTGTAGAATAAATCTGAGGCATAACCATTACTTTTTAATGCGATTTAATGGAAGACCTAAAATGAAACCTTGCTACACTATATTTAAAGTGGCGATTCACGCATTTAAATCGCGCAAGAGTTGAAGGTAAGCTATGGCCTTGGTAAATTTCCCTTTTTTAATTTAGTGAATGATGTGACGAGCTAGTCGTTCACCTGATGTTAACTCGGCCACACATAGATTCTACGATGTAAGAAAAGCTGTTGGCCTTCCCAAAAATAAATAAATAACAGAACAGTTTCACTCGGAACTCTAAAATGTAAAGTTTCGCGCGATACTGTACTGCGCACATCATCCTGAGATATCAGCACGGTCTTGTAATAAGATTATTCGACTGTGAGATTAGACCGTAAAGTCTCAATTGCCTAGTAATTTCACTAGATACAATGCCCTTCAAACCGGAACAAAATATTGCTTGCGCACTACAGCTTGGCGGCATAACTGGCAATGCGGTGTTACTGGGTACCTACCTAGATAAACTTTGCAGAAAAGTCCTACCACCTAAATTCCCTAGTGAAACCAACGGCAGGATGAAAGACAAATGTATTATTTCAAGCCAGCTGTACTTGAACGGTAAGTATTCTCATATCACATACATAATATCACACTACGCAGGCCAATTTCCACTGGAATTTTCTCCAGGGTCTCGAGTATTAGGCCTAGTTGTGTGGTCTAAGTGAAAATATTCTAATAATCTGATTTTCAATTGGTTACATTTTTATGTGAACGAATGACGTGATGACAAGCTGGTTGTTCGTCTGATGTAAGCGTGATGGCTGCCGATAACAAATGCAGCCATTCCGAACTCTAAATTAGACAGTTAATCGCATGCGTGCGTCATCCTGAGACATCAGCACAGTCTAATAATAATATAAATAATTAGTATTAATATAATATATGAGTATAAATAGCACCCAAAGATCACATGCAGATACCCTGGAGCTTAACTAGAATTCCCTGTATCTAGGGACCCAGGTCGAGAAGACCGATGACCATGGTCCCACAACACTCAGAATCAGAACAAGTATGTCCCAGTTTTTTTCCTGTGCACAAATACTTATCTTGTCGCGGGAATCGAACCCGCCGCCTCCAAGCTATGAGCCGACTTGCTCAACCACTACACCAGAGAGGATGTCAAAGGCTGTATGTGATAATAACATTAACTAGACTGAGGATGAGTCTCATTTTTCCAGTAATTTCACCAGCTACAATGCTTTTTAAACTGAAATATTGTAGTTCTTGCACACCACTGCTTGGCAGCAGAATTAATTTATGACCTACATTGTTTATGCCTAAGAATATTTACTGTATATACTCTAAGGTTAAAACTGTACCACTTGTTGGATATAAATAAACGTTTTCTATTCTTTTCGTTGCATTAACGATTTAGCGTACACTATTCATTGTATTACTAGCAATTTAGCGTACGCTATTCATTTTATAATTAACAATTTAGCGTACACTGTTAGCTTACTATCTGTTTATAAGCAAACAACTAAATTAACTATACCAAGTTCTGTGCGTGGAATTTCTCAAACCTAAAAAGATATCAAACATATATTTTTAACGTAGTTGAACTAAAAAGCGGGACAAAAACTGTCCTCTTCAACTCAAAAGTCACATGTATCAACGCTCATTGTTATGCGAGTTAGTTGGTAGCTGTGATATGCAGGGGCTTGTATCCGATTCCCATGTTAGACGTTTCTAAAATGGATATCGATAAACATTATTTCGTGTTGATTTTACAATGTGGCAATATAGTAGAGAAAACTACATGCAGCTCGCGTTTTCTTTGCTTCATATGTATACTACTACACTAAGGTCCGTATTACAGAACGATGCTCAGTCATCGATCGCTGCGTAGAGTGCAGCGAATTGATCACTTTATAAGTTTGGAATTCTCTGGTGTCTTTGAGCTGGCCAATCACGGCCAACGCAAGGGTTATAGACCAAATTTAGAAAAAAAATCAACCAACGAGACGTGTGATAATTCTGGCCTACAGTTCGACAAACTTTTTGGAGAATAAGAAAAAAAAAGACAGCGTAACCGCTTTTTTCTTTTAGCTCGCACCTACGGGCCTTGAATCAGAGACATCAGTCACAAGTTTTGGCAAAATCCCTTATCTGTCAAAATCCTAGCGCTACGCCAACTGCGGTCCGTGGGGGAGCCATCGTTTAGGATAATGTCGGATTTGCTTAGGTGGGGTGACGACGTGTTCTTATAATTCCTGTAGAAATACCTAGTTTCGAATAATTATTGCATTTGTGTGTTCCTGTAGAAAAAGCTTTAGTTCGAATAATTGCAATATTTTTGTTGTTTTTTAAAAATTGTTTTAATGTTTATGATTTCATACATGAAGTTAAAATCATGTTTATTAATCACTACAGATAATTATATATTATCAAATATTTTCATATAAACACATTAAGATAACTAAATTACATGAAACAAGTTATTAGATAAAAAAACAATCAATAATATCAGTTATTATTCTAATTGTTTTACACTTAGCTAATATACTTTCAATGCATTATGTTAATTAACTTTCAGGCATCAAAATCTGTATGGTTAAAATTAAACAATTAAACAATTCAAAACAATAGACACAATATTGACTGACCCAATAGCTCAGTTGGTAGTGACCCTGCCTTCTGAACTGCGGGTTGTGGGTTCGATTCCCACCCAGGACAAACATTTGTGTGATTAACATCGATGTTTGTTCTGTGTCTGGGTGTTATATTGTATTCTATGTATGTATTTACAAAAAAAAAAGTATTCAAGTATTGTATCAGTTATCTGGTTCCCATAGTACAAGCTTTGCTTAATTTGGGGCTAGATGGCGTTGTGTGAGATGTCCACACGTATTATTATTATTATTATTATTAATAGGTCAAAAATTGTGGTCTTATTCTAATGCCATCCATAATGAAATCCATTCTATAACACCACGTCACTGACTCTATAAGCTATATCTATCCTTTTTCATCCATGGAAGTAATAAATTATTGTCACCCGTCGTTACACTAGGACGAATATTCGGTATAAGTCACGGTACGAGCGAGGTCGGTTTATTGCCGGCACTTATCGGTTTTTATCCGCACTCCGGTACTTTCCGGTTATACGTATTTTGGATACTTTGTCACTTTAAACCTTTGAATTTGACTGCGGGATGCAATGGATATATTCTATTAATAACTTTTAAATAATAATTTGTTTATCAAGCACAACAAAAACGTTATTCACCAAAGTGTTATTTAGCAATTTTATTTGTAATTTTGTAAGGGTTTGGTCTATAATCTTTTTTTATTGCTAGATAGACTATTTAAATTAATGATTTTAGCAACGTTGCTCATATTTGTCGAAGATTAAAAATATTAATTATTTTAATATTAATTTTATTTAATATTAATTTAATTGCTGCTCATTGGTTTCGGCCGCATTAATGATTAAATATCACTGTTACATTAGGTACTTTGTAATTTTTCTACAATCAAACATATTATCTAACTAAAGAAAAACTAAAATAAGTTTTATTTTAATTTTTTTTTAGATGTATTTTTGTGTTTTTATTCAAAACATTGTTTAAAAACAATTCGTTTATTGTTGCGGGATAATCGCTATGTAATATATAGTAAAACAAAGGTCCATATTCAAGTTAACATTTATTGTCTAACTTAAAAGCTATATAATGCAAAGTGGTTAAACCAAGGTAATTAAAGGAAGTAAATTGGTAATACGTTTTAATTTTATAGTACATTAGTATTCGATACCTATTCAGACAGTAGATTTCACTTCAGAAACTATAGAATAGTCTAAAAGGTAACATTATATGAAATGGGGGTAACATTATACGGTGGTTTCGTTTGGTCGAGTTCGGTGGTACTGTGGTGTTTCAAGTTTAATACAGTATTATGATCTAATCTATCCGTAGCAGTAGGTGGTAGGACTTTTCTGCAAAGTGCGTCTAGGTAGGTACCACCGCTTTGCCAGTTATTCTGCCGCCAAGCAGTAGTACGCGGGCACTGCTGTGTTCCGGTTCGAAAGGCACTGTAGCTAGTGAAATTACTGGGCAAATGAGACTTTATGATCTGATCTCACAGTTTAGTAATCTTATTACTAGATTGTGCTGATGTCTCTTAATGACGTGCGCAGTGCAGTGTCACGCGAACCTATATACTTTAGAGTTCCGAGTGACATTGCAGCTGATATGGGCAGCCGTGTCGCTCGTCACGTCATTTCTTAACATAAAAAAAAGCAGTGCCTGCTCGTGGGGTAGATTAAACAGTTAAAGTAGGTAAGAGAGTACCTGATTCAACAGCCTACCAGCTAGGGGAACTGACGGACTCAGGCTATAATGGGTACAGCGTCTTCGTTAATGTATGCTGTCCGAGATTTCACGTCACACTAAAAGAAACCGCGGAGAACAACTAGTACAGTAAAAATCAAAGCAGTATTTTTATTACCGGTACTTATCGGTTTTTATCGGAAGTCGTACATTCCGGTATTACGTACCTACTTTACATACTTTGTCACTTCCATTTCGGTCCTTTTATGGGAATGTTTTACAGCTATTGAAAAGTTAGATGACTTTGTAAACTTGAAGCTGCTGTAAGTTACCCAGTTTTGCTACAATTGAGTGGGTGTGGCTTTTGCTCAGACCGCTTTTAACACGAAATCTGTACAAACGGAAATATAAATAGTAAATCACACTTCACACTAATATTATAAAGGCGAAAGTTTGTATGTGTGTATGTTTGTTACTCCTTCGCGCTCAAACGGCTGAATAGATTTGGATAAAATTCGGTGCCAAGATAGCTAAATACACTAAATTAACATATAAGCTACATTTTATCCCGGAAAAGTGAAATTTTTCCGGGGGATGAGTAAATGCTTAAAATACTTTTTATCCGCGGGTGAAACCGCGGGGCGCAACTAGTAGTTTAATATACCTAGCTTAAGCGTATTTATAAAGTTATGAAAGAGTTACTATTAAATATATTCTATGTTTTGCCCTAAAAAGTTCTTGGAAACAACAATACGGTATTTTGATGTTTATACAATTTTAATTAAGTTAAGGGACCGATATCAATCCAACTTTTTTCCATCTACATAAATGTAACACGAAAACAACGCTGTTAAATAAGTGATTTGGGTAAAAGCTGGCTACATTATGACATATTGTTCGCGGGAACAATAGAATTTTCCCCATTTTTCATACGCGCCGTGATAAAAAGGCGCCAATTCGGTAAATAGTGAGGCGGGGCCGGTGAAAAAAAAGAATCGAAAGAATAAGTTGAGTAGGTAATGGTCTGCACACACGAATCACGATGCGTTTTTTTAGGCTCCACACTTTTGTGTATTTTGCCCATTGCCTATGACTTGACTTGATGACTTGACACATATCTGCGTGAAATATCATTAACTTGGGAAATTATCAATTACTTGAAATTAACTTGTGAAATTATCAATTACTTGACATTTCAAGTAATTGATAATTTCCCAAGTTAATATTCAAGTTTATATCCTTTGTTTGCTCCGTATACTAGAAAAGCACAACTGTCTTACTCGCACCACGTGCGCTAAAAATAAAGTCGATAAAAATATCAATAAACCACGTAATTCTATGAATTTCGACATGTAAAACTTATCTAAAAACTTTATTCATATTTGTTATTCATTCTGTGGCCTATTAATTCATTATTTTTTCCTGCAAGACATCTTTAAATAAAATGCTTAAATAATAATAATAATAATATGTGTGGACATCTCACACAGCGCCATCTAGCCCCAAACTAAGCAAAGCTTGTACTATGGGAACCAGATAACTGATACAATACTTAGATACTTTTTGTTTGTAAATACATACATAGAATACAATATAACACCCAGACACAGAACAAACACCTATGTTCATCACACAAATGTTTGTCCTGGGTGGGATCGAACCCACAACCCACAGTTCAGAAGGCAGGGTTACTACCAACTGAACTATCGGGCCAGTCTAAATTAACTAGTTTTATAAATAACTTATTAGTAATTTAAGAGTATCCAACAACACCAACAATCAAGCGACGCCACAGTTTAAATAATACTGTATAATGGATTCGATACGTGATGCGTATCAGAGACGCGTATCGTTGACAACTCTCCAGAATGCGCTGCCAATTAAAAGTGCCTCGGCACTTGATCGTGACTCATTATAGATACAATATTCAATTAGGTGGGTGTAGATGGAGATCAGATTTATTGTGAAGTGTTTGGTATGGGTTTGATTGACATTGCGTGTAATGTGATGATTGGCCCGATAGCTCATTTGGTAGTGGCCCTGTTTTCAGAACTGTAGGTTTTTGGTTCGATTCCCATCCAGGATAAACAATTGTGTGATATACATAGGCGTTCGACCTGTACATAGGTGTTTGTTCTGTGTTTGGGTGTTTTATTGTATTCTATGGTGTTGATTCTGTGTCGAATTCTCTAAAACTAAAGTAAACTCAAAGTATGGCGCTACTCTTCTGATAAAGGGGAAATGAAAAAGATGGAAATATGTAAATTTAGTTTAGCTTTAAAGTATGCGACACAAAATCGACACCTATGTATGTATTTACTTACATCTCATACTAACAAGTATCTAAGTATTCTATTAGTTATCTGGTTTCAATAGTACATGCACAGTTTGGGACTAGATGGCGTTGTAATTTTTAATTTTTATATATTTTAGCAGTAGACAGGGTAACATGTACTGGATTAACTCATAGACTACTTTTTGTCCGCGGAATACCAACTACTACTAAAAACTACTGGCTCCACCACCTACTACAAAAACGAGTGTGCTTTAGTCCACACGACCGAAGTAAAACTTCTTCAGCCTTATTAATAAACACGAACTAGCTTTAGACTAGTTACACCATCTTTTGTTTCTTTCGATCCAGCTAAATATTCCAGTAGCAAAAAAAGGACAAAAGCTGAAGTAACAGTATCACCTGCTTTTAATGTTTTGAAATAAAACTTCTTTGTGTACGCTTGACTTGAAGAATAAGCTGGTGAATGCGTAGCGAGGAGAACGGAAGTTGATTCTCGTAGGTCTCCATTGCACACAATAAAGTTAAAAATTACTTAAAATTTGTATTGTTATGATAATCGTCAATATGGCGAAATTAACGTTAAATAAAGCAAAAACAAAGTTTTACCGGTCGATAGATGGAGCTAAACTAAAGAAGTTTTGCCTCAGTCGTGTGGTCTAAAGCGCACTAGTTTTTTTATTTTTCTTTATTCTCGTCTAAAAAGCTATATATAGTATTCATATAAATCTAAATCTAATATCTACATCTAATCATTATAAATCTTTATTCTAGAAATTTTATACATTACCTATTTTTTTGCAAATAAACGGATCAGTTACAGATGAACCCACGTTGCGTATCTAGTATCCAAAATATATAACTAAAGTGATACGCGTCGCGTGAACGAACCTTAAAGAATCGAGTGTGATTCCCGCGGATTCGTTCCCTACTGTATGCGCCTAAATGGGGATTTTCTTTTTACCAATACAAAAGGGTAGCTTTTGTATTGTTGATTTTTTTGTCAGATGTATTATATTTGCGTATAATAATAGAGGAATATTTTATTTGTTGTGTTCGTAATTCGAATATTCAGAGGTTTCTGCGGTTATTTGTCGACACAGGTTACGTAACTTGATAAGTGATTCATGTTTGTTACTACATTTAAAAAAAAAATGGTAGTCAAGTGCTTATTGTCAAGAATTATTAATTGACAAAAAGCGAGATTATTCGATAAAATATTTTATTAAAAACTGCCATTGTACGTTGTAAATGTATAGTAGTAATTAGTTTTCGTTACAAAAATAATGAATAAAACTGAAAACGTTGCAAAAGTGCTTGTATTGTAACATTGTAATATCAATATTGTATCAATACACGATTAGGTAGCCGGATGATAAACAAGGAATGTGAAACGCGATGTAAGCTAACCGAAAAATTTATCTTCCGCATAATTTACGTGATTGTTAACTATTAGCAACTTTAGTAGAACATTCTGAAACAAGCCCTTAGAAAGGTATGTTTGAAATTCAGCTCGCGAACGCTCATTGCGCTAGTATGCTATAGTACCAAAAACTAAACATTTGCGGCTTAACCACAAAAGATTTAAACAAGCCTTAAACAAATGTTTAAGTACTGTTGAATTGTTAAACACGCGTTTGACATCTGTCTAAGCCTTGTTTATGTGTTTGTGGTAACATGGTTGGACTATAAACTAGCCGCGATGGATGACCCATGGGCAGATCAAATGCTCCAGCCCACTACCAGTAGGTAGCGTACCCAACATGCTGGCAGCATTGCCCCGTTGAATTGCAATGTTGATTCGTTGTGCGAAATAAGTGCCAGCATTTTGGTCACGCGTAGCATCGACCAGGCGCTCTGATCAACTTTGGAAAACGCGATGAGCTCCCGGCTCCCACGGACCCAAGGTCTGAACACCAAACGCCTCAAATATATAAATAAATAAATATAGAATACGTTGTGTCATATCCTAAATAAATAGTAGACCTATTTGGAAATGGACCAGTTTAGGAAGTGGCCCAAAATCGACCGGAGGGTTTCTTTTTTTCTATTTGAACTGCAACCTAGCCTCTTTTTTGTTCATCTGCCGGTAAATTGGTCTGTGAAGTTTTGGCGGGAAAATGAAAAAGACGCGTCACCGTATTGTATTATATTCCAAAACTTGTGTTATTTTCAGTGTTAGTGCATAAAATTGGTGGCATTTTATTCGTTAAGTGCTGGACAATAGGCATGAGTGTGGAAAAGTGGTATAATGATGGTGAAACGTTTCTTTTCGTGTTGTTTCCAAAACTTCATAGAAACTTCAAGTTGCCACCACTTTACTAGGAGTATGAATTGACTAGACTAGACTATGACTTGACTTGATGACTTGGACTGTATCTTGACTTGAATTGACATATATACATTGTTAATTAAATTGAAAAATTACCAATTACTTGACACTGGTTAAATACACTAAAGTGTGGAGCCCAACTAAAACAAAAAAAAATGGGTCTGTGAAAAATCGATACCCACTTTCCATTTTTATTATAAAATGCTATCCACCTGTCTTCTATGTTTGTTTTCTATCTGAATCTTTCATAACACTTTTTGAAGTTCAAAATATGTACAGTCAGTATAACGTCGAATCGTTTTTGAAGTAAAACTTTTTTACGCCCGCTTTACTTGTGGAGTAAGCTGGTGAATGCGAGGCGAACGGCAGTTGAAGTTGGTACACGTAGATCTTCATTATCAACATAACAAAGCTTATTATGTTGGTTTTTCCGGTAATATGACAATTATTTACAATAGTCAAGATGGCGACATTAACATTAAACAAAGCAAAAGTTATACCGGCCGATAGATGGAGCTAAACTAAAGCAGCCTTATAGCAGAGACTAATACCCGTTTATTAATAAACGAGTATTAGTCTCGGATTAGTTACTTCAGCTTTTGTCCTTTTTTGCTACTGGAATATTTAGCTGGATCGAAAGAAACAAAAGATGGTGTAACTAGTCTAAAGCTAGTTCGTGTTTATTAATAAGGCTGAAGAAGTTTTACTTCGGTCGTGTGGACTAAAGCACACTCGTTTTTGTAGTAGGTAGTGGAGCCAGTAGTATTTAGTAGTAGTTGGTATTCCGCGGACAAAAAGTAGTCTATGAGTTAATCCAGTATATAAACTTTCATTATTCCAAATGTCATCCAACTTTGTCCAGCCGTTTAAGCGTGAACGAATCACAAACACACATACATATTAGTGTGATATTATAAATTATATATACAATTATATTGGACTTGGCCAAACGTTTGGTGGAAGCATCAGGTGACCATAATGCTGGCTTTTATTTGGTACAAAAAATAAGCATTGCCATTCAACGTGGTAATGCTGCCAGCATGACACTTTTCCCTCCACCAACGGGTAATTATAATTTTTAGTTAACATTTATTTTAAGTTCTTAGATATAGTTTAGTTTTTTAGATCTAGTTTAGTTTTGCATTAACGATTATAAAATAAATTAATTATGATTAGTCTGTATAGTGTTTTTTCTCTTATGTAATGATATTTGATATAGGTATATATATATACTTGGTTAGTTTCCTCGTGAGCTGACTGTACCATCTTCGGTTTCAAAGGAGGCCAGTTCAAAGAGAACATATGATACAACTGTTGACTTAGGATTGTGTAGTTTGCTCAGTAGAAGATAAACATCCTGACAGGACCGTTCTAAGACAAGGCATTTGAAGACGTACGTTTATAGGCGCGTAATTCATAATTATAATCATATATTTTTTATCACACTCGTAAAATGGATCTTATAACACCATTTTTAGGTTCATAATCCAAAGTAGTCCATTGCATTTTTCATCACTGCACTTGCGGTATCTTGTAATATACCGATTTAAATTAAGTTTGTATTTCACTACAAGTTATATGTATGAACACGATGCTCATAAAGTGGATCTTATATCACAGTATTTAGGTTCATAATCCAAGATATTACGCACGTCATGTGAAACGCGTGTGCATTGATCATTAAATTTTCAGCTCCCTTATTGCGATCGCCAACCGCCTTACCACTCTTAAAAAAAGAGTGAGCCACACCACTGTAGTAAAACTTCTTAAAACGAAGAGTGTAAAATGAAAAAGATTGCGTCACGGAATTGTATTATTTTCCAAAACTTGTGTTATTTTCAATGTTAGTGCATAAAATTGGTGGCATTTTATTCGTTTAGTGCTGGACTACAGGCATGAGTGTGGGAATTTGGTATAATGATGGGCAAATGTTTATTTTCGTGTTGTTTTGAAAACTCCATAGAAGCTTCTGGTAAAGTTGCCACCGCTTTACTAGGAGTATGACTTGACTATACTAGACTATAACTTGACTTGATGACTTGGACTGTGACTTGACTTGACATACACATATATATTACTTAACTCGAGAAATTATAAATAACCTGACACTGGCTTAATACACAGAAGTGTGGAGCCATACAAAAAAAAACTTCTTAAAACGTAAAATGTCAATTTTTATTATTGTCAAGATGGCGACATTGAAATTAACAAGGCAAAGAGTTTTTTTGGCGGGAAAACGAAAAAGATCGCTTCACCGCATTCTATTATTTTCCAAAACTTGTGTTATTTTCAGTGTTAGTGCATAAAATTGGTGGTGTTTTATTCGTTAAGTGCTGGATTACAGGCATGAGTGTGGAAAGTGGTATAATGATGGTGAAGCGTTTCTTTTCGTGTTGTTTCCAAAACTCCATAGAAGCTTCAAGTAAAGTTGCCACCACTTTACTAGGAGTATGACTTTGACTAGACTATGACTTGACTTGATGACTTCGACTGTGAATTGACACATATTTGCGTGAAATATCATTAACTTGATAAATTATCAATTACTTGACACTGGCTAAATACACAAAAGTGTGGAGCCAAAACTTAAAAAAAAAACAAGGCAAAAACAAAGTTATACCGGCCGATAGATGGAGCTAAACTAAACAAGTTTTAATTCAGTCGTGGTTTAACTAATTTTTTGTAATTTCAGAACGTCAGGTAACTATAACAAAGAAAATAAAATCAATAAAACCACCAACAATACATTCCAAACGATAAAACTATTTACATAAAGAGTGGACTTCACAGTTTTTTATACAATCGTAAAACTAAGCTCCATTTAAATATCTGTTCCAAATTAAAACGGCTCGTGATGTTCACACCCACGCGCTCGTTAAGTTGATAATTATCTGTGGTGGCACGCTATAAATGTTTTAAGTCTAAGCAAAGAAGTTTTTATATGTGTTGGTAATTATACAAAACACTAAAATAGCAATAGCATTTTATATTTTAATGCATGACGTGACGAGCTTGTTATTCACCTGAAGTTAAGCGAAACGGCTGCCCATAACAGTTGCAGAGTCACTGTAAACTAATGTAAAGATTCGCGTGACACTGCACTGCGCTCGTTATCTGTGCTGAGACATCAGCACAGTCTAGCTGAGATCAGCTGGGCGATCACAAAGTTGACTGCAACCGATAGAAACACAAATTTGTATGGATTTTACAGTTTGAATATGCAGTTTATGTGCATAGTTAGGATGGAAATTTCTCCTGTTGCATTGCAATCAAAGTTTCGTGATCATAAAATTTCATTGCCCAGTTATTTCACTAGCTACATACAGTGCCTTTCAAACTGGAACACAGTGGTGCTTGTACACTGCTTCTCACTCCGTCCTGCACCAATTACTTTTCCAGTTATGTGCAAATATTTCATTAATAATATAATAATAATATGTGTGGACATCTCACACAACGCCATCTAGCCGCAAACTAAGCAAAGCTTGTGCTATGGGAACCAGATAACTGATACGATACTTAGATACTTTTTTGTTTGTAAATACATACATAGAATACAATATGACACCCAGACACAGAACAAACACCTATGTTCATCACACAAATGTTTGTCCTGAGTGGGAATCGAACCCACAACCCACAGTTCAGAAGGCAGGGCTACTTACTACCAACTGAGCTATCGGGCCAGTCACAGTCATTATTCACATGTATAAGTAATAATAATAGCGCCCAACGATCACATAGATAGATCCTGGAACCTAACTAGGATTCCTTGCATCTAGGAAGCAGGAACTACGAGGATCATGGACCCAAACACCCAGACTCAGAAAACAAATGTGCTGTTTTTTGTGCATACATAGTAGTTCTGTCGCAGGAATCAAACCCCTCGCCTCCAGACTATAAGCCGACGTGCTCAACCGTCACATTACAGGGGCTATCAATAAACGTGTATATATGTATGTCAATTTTCCAATAAATGTATACATTTTGATTATTCAGACGAATTCAATTACTTACTGATGTTTCTTTTAGAAGCCACAACCGTAATCCACAACCACAGTTCTAATATTTATAAATAATAATAATAATAACACCGAACGATCACATACATAGATCCTGGACCCTAACTAAGATTCCCTGTGTCCAGGGACCCAGGAACTACGAGGCCCATGGTCCCACAACACTCAGAACAAGTAATTGCGCTTTTTCTGTGCACACACGTCTTGTCCCGTAGCGGGAATCGAACCCGCCGCCTCCGGATAATGAGCCGACCTGCTCAACCACACCACAGAGGCCGTCAAAATGAAGTCTTACAAACAACAACGAATTTTATTTCACCTTTAAAAACTAAAACACTTAAGAAAGCTCATTCTAGAGCTTAACTCAAAATACTGTTTAAACCATGAATTATATTAGTTGGTACTCTGTTGCAACGAGAAAAACGTACATTTTGTTATGATTTGTGAAAATAGTTTTACGTGTATTTATTGACATAAAGTACTAACGCACGTAAGGCTTTTGTTAGAAATGTCGGTAAACACGAATACTGTATGAAATGAGCTGTATTAAAATGTATACACTCAAAGATGGTGCGACGTAGTAAAAATATAATAATAAAACAAAAAGCTATCTGTTTATCAAAATCAATTTTTTAAGAAGGAAGGTCTATGACTTCAATATCAACTTGCCTGATTTTATCACATCACATCACCACGCTAATATTATTAAGGCGAAAGTTTGTATGTGTGTATGTTGTGTATGTTTGTTACTCCTTCACGCTCAAACGGCTGAATAGATTTGGATGAAATTCGGTACCAAGATAGCTTATACACTGAATTAACATATAGGCTACATTTTTCCCAGAAAAGTAAAATGCTCCCGTGGGATGAGCAAATAATTAAAATACATTTTATCCGTGGGTGAAACCGCGGGGCGCAACTAGTATATTATAATGACGGGTCTGACATAGTCGCTCAGCGAATCAAAATCCCAAAAAAAAGAAAAAAATAAGAGAATTTTCCCAGACGTTTCCAAATGCTTACTTAAGATAATTACGATCTGACAATGAGTACAGTTTCATAAACAATGAAAGTAATAGCAATTTACCAATTATTCTACTAGTGTAGACATTATTTCTAATCGCCAACATAAAATGGAAAAGGGATAGCTGTAAACAGCTTTAATACCACCATTATGAGACTATGACTCCACTTTGTATCTTATTTTAAAGGATTATTACTGAAGTTAAAACGGGCATTCATTAGTTTAGTTGTCTGACTGTACCCTAATCGCGCGCTCTTGTTAAAATCCAAAAGAATGTGTTAAGTCACATGGTTTGACTATTTAAACGCGTTTCAAACGGTCACTCTGATTTTGTTTACAAGCAAGGCTCACCATGTATTGGCAGATGAAAAGAGTTATTTTAATTCTAGAACATAAGCCCAACTGTGTGGATTTGAATTATTCTGTATGGTAATAATAATAATATAATATGTTTGGACATCTCACACAACGCCATCTAGCCCCAAACTAAGCAAAGCTTGTGCTATGGGAACCAGATAACTGATACAATACTTAGATACTTTTTTGTTTTGTAAATACATACCGCACCTTTAATAATAAAGTGAATCAAGTCAAAAAAATGGGATTCGCCGATTTTGTAGTAAAACGATTTCTATGCTCCTAAAGAATAGGTACAGTTTAACAGCCGCTGCATTCACGGCTATACGAGCAAAATAAAGGAACGTTCGTCTCTTTTTGATTGACTCGTCGATCCTTTCCGAAATCACAAAACGAACCAATTAGAAATACTCCAGCAGTGATCACACTGAGACGTGTACTTGAGTGGAATAATTCAAAATAAATCATTTAATCAAAAAAATTTTTTTTTTTCTAAAATTTTCTTTTAATGGTAAACAGCATTATATATTAAAACACCTTGTTTCATACTATGTTTTTACTAACAAAATGCATTAAATACTAGTGATGCATTTGTTGCAATATTTTTTTTACATAAAGACTGTACTAATAAGTATTGTGTCATGAAGCATGAATAAAACTTGACGAAATTTTTAATCAAAAAAAGATCTGCATCACAAAAAAAGTTTAATTTTTATTTCAAACCTCAATAAAATATTAATAATTCTAATTATTTTGAAGTCCATTTATGTCCCACCATCATTTTGACAAAACTTTAAAGACATTTTACTTTTTAAAGTGCTCCAAAAATCGAAATATTCGCTGAAACATAGTCAGCGGTAGACTTGTGAAACTTTAAACGTGATTTCCCAACAATCATGAATTTTGAGTTGATTCACTTTATTTTTAAAGGTGCGATACATAGAATACAATATGACACCCAGACACAGAACAAACATCGATGTTCATCACACAAATGTTTGTCCTGGGTGGGATTCGAACCCACGACCCACAGCTCAGAAGGCAGGGCTACTACCAACTGAGCTATCGGGCCAGTCAAATGGTTGTTTGAAGTAAAACTTCTTTACGCACGCTTGACTTTGAGAGTAACCTGGCTGGGCAAATGGAAGTTGTTGGTTAACCCGGCGGCACTCGCTACCGGGTAAAAAATACCACAGGGTATCTAAATTTGGCTGTAGTTTTTTTCTGAGCGATCTGGTAGCCCACGATTCTAGGTACCTTCGAACTGGTAGTTAGCACACCCGCAAGCTGCAAGGGCAATCGGTTTGCGCGCGGCGTTTGTTGATGACAGAAGTGTAAAGTGAAAATGGGTGATAAATACCCGGTAGCGACGGTTCTTGTTACATTATTTTTCGGTATATTTACAATTATATTTTTCGTATTAGAGCTATAATAAGAGAGATTTTTGACTGAGGAATAGCACAATAGAAGAATTCCTTCAAGAAGAAAACAGCGAAGATGAAGTACCTAATTTGTCTAAAATATAGTTATAATACCGACTCGAATGACGAAAATACGTCCACCAACGCCAACTTTCCCAGATCGCGCCCGCCTATATCTGTGTCTCGCTGTGCAGTATGCGAATGGAAGAAGGACTGGAAAATGAAGACAGTTTGTGAATTGTGCTTCAAAAAAATATGCCGCAAGCATACAATCCTAATATGCAGGGTTTGCTATGACAGAGTGAAGTAAGCTTCGTTTTCAGCAAGATATTTAGAACAGAATGTTTGATGTTGATTATCTCGATGTTCACTTATTATAAAGGTATCATTATTTTTGGTTGCTTTGATAGTGTATTAAGTTTATTTATGATATTGATCTCAATTTTGCATAATTTGTAAGAAATAAAAAAATTACATGGATTTTTCTAAGATTACTGAAGAAAAATTTATTTTTTAGTTGATTTTCTAGGATATGCTTTCATTTTAAATAAATGAACATCACAGCTTGCATTTGTCGTTTCATTAATAGACCATAATGCCAATAATGCAAATGCATTGCCAAACATTGAATTAAAAACTTATTTTCTTAAATAACGCCAATTAAATTCTGTGGTATTTATTACCCAGTAGCGAGTATCCATGTTTGTAAATACCTAGCGAGTGCCGCCGGGTTAACGTAGATCTCCATTATCAACAACAAACAAAATTTTGCATTATTATGTTGGTATGTCCGGTATAGTGACAATTTACAAATGTCAAGATGGCGACATTAACATCAAACAAAGCAAAAACAAAGTTATACCGGCCGATAGATGGAGCTAAACTAAAGAGGTTATTTTTTTCAGTCGTGTGATCTAAAGCACACTCGCATTTTTTTCTTACTATTTAGTATTATATATATTTCCAGTTATTTTATTTTAACTTTCAACCAATTTTGATGAAATTTCTATGAAATTAGACTGAAAGCATTATTTCAAGTATAATGATAATTTAAAATCGTCTTGTAAATGACGGAGATATGAGGTAACAAACATTTCAAAAAAGCAACATAAATAATTTAGAACTTCCCTTATTTAAAGTGAAAGTGAAAAAAAAAACATTAAACCGCATTGAGGACATTCTCCTTTTTATTAAGTCAGTTGATACACATATTTTTAAAAGCGCACTTCTGCAGTCTCATATACGCGCTGGCCCTTACTCTCTGCACTGTGGGAGAATCGTGTGTTTAATGCAATGACGTTTGAAAACAGTCGTTTACATGAACGACTTCATATTAAATTGAAATGTTGTTACAACGACATCGTAGTTTCCCAATAGTTGGATATTTCTTGGTTACAAAATAAGACTTGAAAGTTTACTATTGCTCTGTGAAGTGTAGACCTGACGAGTTTTGCATACTTAAAAAATTGAAAACTTATTTTTATATTTCATTCCTTATCGGCTTGAAAAATATTCGAAAACAGAATCAGAAATGGTACAAATGTGATTAAGAACAATAGCAAAGCGATTGTAATTTGTCATTTTACCGGACATACCAACATAGTAATAAAAATTTTGAACTTTGTTATGTAGACAATGGAGATACGTGAAACAAGTTTAATTTTCGTTCGCCTCGTCACTCATTTGCCAGCTTACTTCCCAAATCAAGCGTGGTTAGAAGTTTGTTTTTTCAATAATTAATAAAGTCAGTGGTATAACTATAATGAAGAATATTATCAATCACCATTCACGTAACAATTTCTGAACGAATGAATGAATGGAGAATATTATCAATCATCATTCACGTAACAACTTCTGAAAGAATGAATGAATGATGGAGAATATTATCAATCATCATTCACGTAACAATTTCTGAAAAAATGAATGAATGAATGGAGAATATTATCAATCATCATTCACGTAACAACTTCTGAAAGAATGAATGAATGAATGAATGGAGAATATTATCAATCATCATTCACGTAACAACTTCTGAAAGAATGAATGAATGGAGAATATTATCAATCATTATTCACGTAACAATTTCTGAAAGAATGAATGAATGAATGGAGAATATTATCAATCATCATTTACGTAACAACTTCTGAAAGAATGAATGAATGAATGAATGGAGAATATTATCAATCATCATTCACGTAACAACTTCTGAAAGAATGAATGAATGAATGGAGAATATTATCAATCATCATTCACGTAACAATTTCTCGCCTAGAGCCATGCCCATAAAGGTCGGCGTTTCTCTTTTCTAAGTTAACAACTTACGGTAGCTTAACTTTATTACTAGTTAAGTAAATACTTAAGAGCATTTAAAAGATTACGGACAGTTACTTTTCACTTTAAGTTGCTGGTCATTTAGAAATTTGTTTTATTACAGTTGTTTTAGGTAATTTAGGTATATTATGTTTAGGTAGGTACAATTTTAACTATGCAAATTAAGTAAATATATACTGGAATCTGATTAAAATTTAGAAAACATGTATAATAATAATAATTACTCTACTCTGTACTCTAAAATACAATACAATACAAATAAAAAAATTATTTATTGTACACCAGAAAAAAAAACAGTTACAGATAATGAAACTTAAAGCTATAGTCTAGCGATAAGTCCGCCCATTGTATTAATTATACATTGTATATTGTACTATAGCTTTAACTGAAACAGAACTCTTTTAGCAAGATATCTCTTCCAGTCAACCTTTGTATTCAAAGAATTATTGGAGAGATAGAGGTAATAAAAATAAATAAAGATTATTGATACGCATAATAAATAAACGATAAATTAATTATGCCTAATTCATATATATTGGATACTCTATAAAAAAATTAAGTAAATAATATAACCTATCACTATGAATTATTTAACTAGGGTGTATTAAAAAGTAACACTTTAGCGTTTTTTTTAGAGATCACTTGACGATTTTTTCATCGATAACTTTTATCGTAATCGTATTTTAATTTACGCAATTGGAAATAAAGTTTGACCAATATTTACATACAGGTGGAACCGCTGACAACAGCTAGTTCTAACCATAACCGGCTACCGGCCCTGGGGCATAATGAGTCATTTTACGCCTTCCAAGTTACGACTTAACTAACCTAACTTAGCCTAATAAGATGGAGTTTCCAACCTTGTTGATATTAAGCCCAAAGCACAGCTGTAATAAAGTGCAACTTTAAATTATGTAACAGTTTAGTTGTAAGCTTTAAAATCTTGAAGCAAATGTATACATATTAAAAATAAAGGCCAAAACGGTTTCGTCCACGGGTTTTTTCATACAACTTATAATCCTTTGACCCTTTTGAGGGTTGTTTTAAAAAGATTTTTTTTTGTTTATCAAGCACCATAAATGAAGATATCTCTTCCCTCAAACATGGTCGAGGAGGGCGATGGCTGGAACATGCGTCAAGCTGGTGAATGGGTGCTGCTTGCGGAAGCTGGTTTGCGCGTGGTGTACGCACAATTAGAAATAACTACTTATGTTTATGTATGTTTTTGTTATTGACTGTATTGTCCTTCCTGTATTATATATATTGTTCATGTTAATAATAGGCTTAATTCATAAATATAAAGATAATTTAACAAAAAGCACGGACCCAGGTGTCTGTTGAAATGCAGATTTAAAAAAAGGAAGATACCATCAAAATAAATTCTCTGTATCTGTATACTTCAAACGGCCTTAACAAGTGAAGTTTAATCAAAATTATATTTATGGTTCCGTTCGAAACGATATTAGGGTTAGTTTTCGAAAAAATTACAATAAAATCAGGAAATCTTTAAAAAACCGTGAACGTCTGGTGCGTGGGCGTGCGAGACTACGCAGTGTTATCATTATGAATCGCGAGAATGGAGCCCTTAGATATAATAATTAGTCTCGAATAATTTATTGATATAGCTATGTTTGCGTATAGCTCTAGAAAGTTTCTAAATTATCATTAAAACTTTTTAAATATAAGGGAAAAACTTGGAAAAATTAAGTCATGATAAGAAGTTTGAATAATTTCGTACAAAAATCAACAAACTGTAAATGAAATTCCAATAAGAATTAAATCAACCATTTCGTTAGGTCCAAATTACGTTATGTTTTGTAACGAAAATCGGAATCAGGTCTAATCATCGCGTTTACCGAGTTTCTCGTTCGCTGCGAAAAAGTTACCTAGCGATTTGTGTAAATAAGACTTTTTCGGTGGTACAAGCCATAAGCGATCACGCTGTTCATCGAATAAAATCATATAGCTTTATTTAAATTCGCATGATCAAAATGCTTTGGGGCAATGCTGCTGACATGTTGGGTATAAAGTACTGGTAGTATATATAGGTACCTATATATATGTTCATGTTAATAATAGGCTTCATTCATAAATATAAAAAATAATATAACAAAAAGCACGGACCCAGGTGTCTGTGGAAATGCAGATAAAAAAAGTACTGGTAGTGGGCTGTACTATTGATAATCTATGATAATAGGCAAACTGCTTTATACATAACCCCTACAAGGGTTGCAATAAAAAAATAAACAAAAAAAAAGTATGTTTTAGACCACACGACTGAAGTAAAACTTTAGCTCCTTCCTATCAGCTGGTATAGCTTTGTTTAACGTTAATGTCACCATCTTGACATTTGTAAATTGTTACTTTACCGGAAATACCAACATAATAATACAAATTTGTATTATTATGTTGACATATTTATATATTTGATTATTTTAATATACAAGATGGCTTTAATTTGTTCTCTTCCTTTAATGTATGCATTCAGTCCATGCTATAGAACGCTTCCATATTACTAAATAAAAAGTACTTATGAAATAAAACTTAAATCTAGGTATTATCAAATTACTGCGAATTCAAATTCTAAAGAAAAGCCTTGCGACATAGAACTATGCAGGTGTTTTATTGCCTAACAAACTTTTACAAAGCACACAGTTGGTGCCTGCGCTGTGTGTACCGTTACATAGACATTTCGGCTGTCATGCAGTTATTTTAGGCACTAAATACTAAAACAAAACCTAATCTTTTTATTGGACCTTGTTTGAATATTCTATAGCATGGTCCAAGTACAAACATGTAAGAATAAGAGCGAATTAAATTACACCGTGTATATTTGACAATGAAAACATACGTACACTTATATCTCCTTCTCAAAGTCCGTTCGCCTCGTAACGCATTTACTAGCTTACTTCCCAAGTCAAGCGTGCGTAAAGAAGTTTTACTTCACAAATAATTCGCTTCATCCTATCCCTTCCACCATCCCCGTGGACCAACAATCGTCACAGTTCGTTACCTATTTTTTCGTGTCAGCCCTAATTGCCATGCCACGCTCCTCCCGAATAATTCCAAGCGTCCCGAAACCTTCTACATCCTGTCGTGCTTGTACAAGAAGTAATTGAGAGAGCACGCCTGAGCTAGAAGCTATTAAAAGATCTAAAATAGGATATGAGGATTCCAAGGCAGATGGAATACCGGTTTAAATACGTACGAAGTGATTTGGTTTTATTTGAGAATGTCTGGAAATTTGTTGGAGTGAAAGTAAAACGGTTATAATTAAAGAGGTTGGATGACGTATATCGAGGAGAGGCTGTTTTGCCTTGTGTTGTCACTTGCATGGATTAGTACAGAAAAGATAAATCTTCATTTATTTCAACTACTTAGATGTCTTTAATAGGTGGTAGGACTTTGTGCAAAGTTCGTCTAGGTACGTACCACCGCTTTGCCAGTTATTCTGCCGCCAAGCAGTAGTGTGCAAGCACTACTGTCTTCCGGTTTGAAGGGCACTGTAGCTAGTGAAATTACTGGGCAAATGAGACTTTATGATCTGATCTCACAGTTAAGTAATCTTATTACCAGACTGTGATGTCTCAGGATGTGCACAGTGCAGTGTCACGCGAAACTTTATATTTCGGAGTTCCGAATGACACTGTTTTGTAATGGGCAGCCGTGTTGCTTAACATCAGGTAGACGACTAGCTCGTCACATCATTCACTAGCATTAAAAAAGTACTTAGAAGCTACTGCACTTTAATTTGCCTGGCCCAATAGCTCAGTTGGTAGTAACCCTGCCTTCTAAGCTGTAGTGTTTGTAGACAAACATTTGTGTGATCAGCATCGATGTTTGTTCTGTATCTGGGTGTTATATTGTATTCTATGTATGTATTTACAAACTAAAAGTATCTAAGTATTGTCAATCAATTATCTGGGTCCCATAGTACAAGTTTTGTTTAGGTTGGGGCTAGATGGCGCTGTGTGAAATGACCATAAAAATTTATTTCGCTATTTATTACATGTATTTTAATGTTAGCATAATTTCATTAGAATCTTTACTTTTTAATCCAAAATTATCAATTCTCAAAAATATTAAACCGCAGAGTGTAGGCGAAATGTATTCATTAATAATTTTTATTCAAGTTCCATTATTAATCGTACATCCGTTACATAACATTTTTTCTTCAAACCACTAAAAGCGTGTAAAAATTCACGCTTCTTACCTAAAAATGGTAATTTCAGGTGAAAACTTTCGCCACAAATCTTTCTAAAATTGTCGAACAAAATTCGGAATTTTTGCTCTTGTTTGCAAAGCGTGGGGTGCTCTGAGTACATTACATTACATAGCACAGTTATTACGTAACACGCTAATAGCCAAGCACGACTAGCCAAGCACGACTAGTTAGCTAGCTAGTTGGGCACGACTAGCCAAGCCCGACTAGCCAAGCACGACTAGTTAGCTAGCTAGTTGGGCACGACTAGCCAAGCCCGACTAGCCAAGCACGACTAGCCAAGCACGACTAGTTAGCTAGCTAGTTGGGCACGACTAGCCAGGCCCGACTAGCCAAGCACGACTAGCCAAGCCCGACTAGCCAAGCACGACTAGCCAAGCACGACTAGCCAAGCACGACTAGCCAAGCACGACTAACCAAACACGACTAGCCAAGCACGACTAGTCAAGCACGACTAACCAAGCACGACTAGCCAAGCACGACTAGCCAAGCACGACTAGCCAAGCACGACTAGCCAAGCACGACTAACCAAGCACGACTAGCCAAGCACGACTAACCAAGCACGACTAGCCAAGCACGACTAGCCAAGCACGACTAGCCAAGCACGACTAGCCAAGCACGACTAGCCAAGCACGACTAGCCAAGCACGACTAACCAAGCACGACTAGCCAAGCACGACTAACCAAACACGACTAGCCAAGCACGACTAGCCAAGCACGACTAGCCAAGCATGACTAGCCGTTCCTAACCGATCGGTAAAGTTATGCAGCGTTTACTGCGGTCACTACTTGGATGGGTGACCGCAAAATGTGGTATTTACAACTCAGCTTTGGAGGGCACTTTAAGCCGTCGGACGCCAAAGTATTTTTGTATGTAAATTCATAATAAAATCTAAAAATTCGAAATTACAATAATAAGCTATAAAAATTATTATTATGAAATTTAAATTAATTATTATTATTATGTTAATAATTATTAAAAAACCTGATTGTTATAATATTTTTTTATTATTAACTAATATAATGTAAATAGAAAGAATATTAACATAATATGAATGCGAAATAGAAAGACGAAACGAAAATAACTGGCTTGCTTTCTATGAGAGACAGAGAGAGAGAGAGAAAGAGAGAGAGAGAGAGAGAGAAACAGGCACACGCCGCACGGCTTCAAAAAGTGTCGTTACAACTTTTGGTCTTAATTTTTTCCGTCTAGCCCCCGTTCGTGATAAGGAACTTTGTTCCAAAATTTCGTTCAAATAAATAAAACCTGAAATTTATATATAAAAGTTTAAGGATTTTATAAAATTTATTACTATTATAAATATACCTAAAATGACATTAACAAATCATAGAAAATTATTTTTATTATTAAATTAATTATTATCCCATTTTGGCGCTGATTGCACAGAAAGACCAGCGGGGTGATCATGCAACTTTGATTACAATGCAACAGGAGAAATGTCATTTCTAATTTGAAAATTTTTATGCACATAAACTGCGTACTGAAATTATTAATATTGAGAGAAGGAAAAGTCTTCTTTTTCTCCCATCATTCCCGTCTTTCTAGTTGCCAGCTCAAGATGAGCCGTACGTTCTAAGGTTCCTGTACATTTCGGGTATCAAGTTATTTGGATCTGATACTGAGGGTTGTGATGTCTGTGATTTTTATGAACTACAAAACCTTGAAATATTTACTGGACAACCTACTTCCTTTATAATAAAGACATAATGAATTAAATCGGACTACCTTTTTTTGAGGGGGGAAATTCCCTCGCACTTTCCTTCTGGGGTGGTGGCAGGGGTATGTAGGACTCGAACCCACTAAAACCCCCCCGTGAGCCTTCGTCCGCTGTACCGGGCGAGAAGGGGCCGCCACTGCAGTCCAGCCAACTCGTTACTGTTAACCGCCACTACGCTATAATTGTTATCTCACTAGATACCTACCTCATTTATCGTAACCGAATAGCGTATAATAATTATTTTTGCGCGGCAAATTTAATGGACTCGCAGTCTTTTGTCTCTTTTGTAACAATTAAGTGATAATGTTGCTGTTTCGTTGATTTAAGCGCCATTTGCCGCCGAAATTATCTTTATTTGTGTCTTTATTGCCGTGTAAAATAAGTAAGCGAATATATTTTATTGGTGTTTTTCGGTAGGCATTTGTTTCTGATGAGACAAAAGTTGGCCAAGGTTGTGTTGGCAATAAATTTGATGGATTGGAAAATTGTTATTTATGAATGAAAATTATTGCAAAACTAGATTTACTTATTATTTTCCGTATTCTTTTTTTTTTGTTGAAATATTATTTGTATTATATTATTAATATTGTCTCAATCCATTCATATTTTATTTTATTTTTTATGGGTCTATTGCCTGAATTAAATCATTTTATTTATTTTATTTTGTTTTATTACTCTGACATAGAACCAAGGCCACTAAAGTATTCAATATAAAGGTAATTCTTTTTTGTTTATGAATCATATGACAAGCTTGCTGTTGGTCTGATGTTAAGCGACACGGCTGCCCATATCACATGCTGCGTCACTCTAAAATACAGTTTCACGTGACACTGCACATCATCGTCATCCTGAGACATCAGCACTGTCTAATAATCTTAATATCTTATTACGTGACTGTGAAATCAAGTCATAAAGTCTCATTTGCCCAGTAATTTCACTAGCTACAATGCCTTTCAAACCGGAACACAGTAATGCTTGCGCAATACTGCTTGGCGGCAGAATAACTGGCAAAGTGGTGGTAAATACCTAGACGAACTTTGCAGAAAAGTCCTACCACCTAGTAAAGTAATAAAATATTTGATATTTCGTTTCATACACCATATTCACATGTGTCTTTAATAAATTCCGTTTAAATTTCGACTTACGATTAAAATTTACATGTATATGATAATAACGCCCAACGATCACATACATAGATCCTGGATCTAGGATTCCCTGGATCGAGGGACCCAGAAACTACGAGGACCATCATGGTCCCATAACACCCAGATACAGAACAAGTTTTAGCGCTTTTTTGTGTGCAATTGCTTGTTTTTTTTTTTATGTTTTCTCTCCACACTTTTGTGTATCTAGCCAGTGTCAATTAACTGATAATTTATCATGTTAATGATATTTCACGCAGATATTGTGTCAAATCACAACGAAAGTCATCAAGTCAAATCATAGTCTAGTCTAAGTCATACTCCTAGTAAAGTGGTAGCAACTTTACTAGAAGCTTCTGTGGCGTTTTGGAAACGTTTCACCATCATTATACCACTTTACCACACTCGTGCCTGTAATCCAGCACTAAATGAATAAAACACCACCAATTTTATGTAGATACTAATGCGGGAAATGATCTTTACGTTTCCCCGCCAAAACTCCCAAATCACTTGTTTATCAAACACTTTATAGTAATTAAGTATAATAAATTCCTCCTTATTACAATCCGTTACCTGTAGGTAATAAACATACGCGCGCCACAGAGATTACCTCTCTATTTAGTTAGTTTATCTATGGCCCACAGTGAGTCATAGAGTTACAGTGAATAATGCGTACAGATTAGAAATTGATTTATTAATGCCTATATTTTGGATGCTTCGGTGAATTTGTAAATTTACTGTCGTTGAGTATAGATGCTTAATTTGTTTGTCATTTTTGGTATCAAAAATTAGTAATAGTTAATTTATTTTGTATATGTTTTGTGTATGTTTATGAAACATGTTGCTGAAGACAATTAAATCTTCATGCACAGGTACATTCAAATGAGTGAATCGATGAATCACTCATTATGATTTAATATATTTTTATAAATTATTAATATATAATTTTTTATGTGTTTATACAAGCAGGTTTCACCCACGGTTAAAAATGTGCTAAATCAGCGTAAAAATTATCTCCATTCCAAATAAGCCATTTGAGTGTGCAAGAGTAACGTTTATTCTAATTATTTGTTCATCCCACAGGAACATTTCATTTTTCCGGAATAATATAAATCCTATATGTTAATCCAGTAAATAAAATATTTTGGCACCGAATTTCACCCAAATCCATTCAGCCATTTGAGCGTGAATGAGTAAAAAACATAACACACATACAAACTACCGCTTTTATGATCTTAGTGTGATTTTAATATATTTTTTACATTATTTATATAATGTAAGATCAGTATGCACATGTGGTAACAGAATAAATGAATATTGAATATGAAGTATGAAGGTAGGCAAGTATTAGTCGCAAAAGCACAAACGTAACATCTGCGTACTAATCTTTGCCAGTGAACCAAAGCATCGCCCGCGTCAAATTAAACAAATCCCTAGAGGTATGACAATATTAGTGCTTGCTCATTCTACCCGTCGTGAACTTGCTGTGAAATTAACGCTTTGTGATTTTATTCAGTCACTCTTCTGGATTTCTTATTCTGTGGTTAGGGTTGCAGCTTTTTTTTCCTTTAACCGCGAGTCCTGTTCTGCAACCAGGATTAATGACAAAAAAAAACATGTGAAGCTCAATAATTACTACTACATAATTAATTTTACAGTACATATTACCTATATTGTATTCTATGTATGTATTTACAAAGAAAAAGTATATAAGTATTCTATCAGTTATCTGGTTCCCATAGAAAAAGCTTTGCTTAGTTTGGGACTAGATGGCGTTGTGTGAAATGTCCATATATATTTATTTATTTATTGAAGATTTCGTATTGGTCTGAAATTCAAGTCTTTGGGTTACTAAAGCGGGGTTTTTAAAAATCAGAATTAGTCGTTAATTATACATAATAAAACACAGATAAAATAAAAAGTGCTTTTTGTAACCCAAATACTGAAAATTGAACGCTTTTTGTTTTAACTAGACATTGAAAGATCGTCCTTAATCTACATCAATTAGAGTTGATTTTTTATCAAATGAAAACTCAAATAAATCTATTTTAGCTCGCAGTGTAGATTACGTATTATATGCATTTAATATTATAAAGATTAAGAGCTAGTTACATACAAATGAGGGTAAGTTTGTAGAGATTTTGTAATGAAATTTTTTCATGTTATCTTCTTGGATTTGCATGACTGCGTTTTGCTGGTAGGATAAAAAATTAACATAATGCTAGGGGTAATAATTTAGCTTTACTCTTTTATATGGCAGTAAAGAAATTTTCCGCGTAGCAAAATTAGATTTGGGCTTGGAAAATCACGTTGTAACTCCATGAAAATGTTGATATTAGTGCATTCAATTTTGTGTTTAATTTATCGTCTTTAGTTTTTGTAGAAAGCTTAGATATATCGTGCCGCAACTAATAAATAAGACATAAAACTAAAGTTTTTAGTTCAATTGCTTTTTTAATGCATTGATTTAGAAACTCACGATATCATTCAAAAGTCGGTATTTCTTTATCTTATTAACCGACTTCAAAAAAGAGGTTCTCAATTCCACTGTTTTGTCTAATGATTGCTCCCTCAAAACTTTCTACTGGGTGAACCGATATGGATCTTTTTTTTTTTTCACCCCGTCGCGTCGTTGCCGCCCGAGACACGTCTTGAGCGACCCGGATGATCCTATAGCAGCCGTAGTATCGGCTGCGCTAGGATCACCGGACCAGTCTAGCCCTTCTGGCTCAGGTACCGCGCCCGGCACCGGTATAGGATACCAGCGTAACACAATCAGACATCGACCCCGCCGGCGAGGTCGACGTACCCCCCGTAGGTTAGCTAGAACGGTCGCGACTTTCCATAGGGTCTACTCTTCCAGTGGACGTAGTCTTCTCGATCCTCTTATCCCGGCAACGGCCCAAGCCGAGGCTCGCACCCCAGGGGTGCCCTTGAGCTAGTTGCCTCTCATTTTTTAATGCTGGGTGCCTTAAGCGACCGCCCTCCCGCCCGGTGACGCTGTAAAGGTCACTAGAGACCAACAGCATTAGATCGTTAAAAAAAAAAACATTATTTTTTACTAGGTGGTAGGACTTTGTTGCAAAGTTCGTCTAGGTAGGTACCACCGCTTTGCCAGTTATTCTGCCGCCAAGTAGTAGTGTGCAAGCACTACTGTGTTCCGGTTTGAAGGGCACTGTAGCTAGTGAAATTACTGGGCAATTGAGACTTTATGATCTGATCTCACAGTTGAGTAATCTTATTACTAGACTGTGCTGATGTCTCAGAATGATGTGCGCAGTGCAGTGTCGCGCGAAACTCTGTGTTTTAGTTCCGAGTTCACTGTTCTGTTATGGGCGGCCGTGGCGTTTAACACCAGGTGAACGACTAGCTCGTCACATCATTCACTAAAATAAAATAAAATAAAAATAAAATATTTGAAACCTGATGCTTCCCTTGGGATCCTATTTCAATTTCGCCAAGATACGAGTATGAGAAAATCATATAAGTTATAAGTCGGTTTTTTACACATTGTGTTTTTAATAATTATTATTAGTAATTTAGTACTGGCCACAAGTTTGAACGGCCTCAATCTCTGATTCAAAGTAAAGTGACCATTCGCTGGGACTATGGGCCCCATGTTTGCGTTGAAGTAACAATGCTTTCTGATATCTCGTACAAACAGACAGACAAACCTAGGACAAACACAATTTCTTTTTATCGGTAAACATTTGAGCGGCTCTGGCGTTTTCATTTACGTACCGTTTTGGGACTGGTGTTTTGTGCAGACGGGTGGTTTTTACTTTTTATGTTAAGTTTAATAAAAAGCCCCCGAATATGTTGATTAACTGTTAACTGATAACTAACCACTACTATAATATAATGACTACTACTTAATGCACTACCTACTGCAAAAAAATACAATTAATTAATAATAATTGACTGGCCCGATAGCTCAGTTGGTGGTATCCCTGCCTTCTGAACTGTGGGTTGTGGGTTCGATTCCCACCCAGGACAAACATTTGTGTGATGAACATAGGTGTTTGTTCTGTGTCTGGGTGTCATATTGTATTCTATGTATATATTTACAAACAAGAAGTATTTAAGTATTGTATCAGTTATCTGGTACCCATAATACGAGCTTTGCTTAGTTTGGGGCTAGATGGCGTTGAGTGAGGTTTTTTTTTATGTTACGGAATGATGTGACGAGCTAGCCGTTCACCTGATGTTAAACGACACGGCTGCCCATATCAACTGCAGTGTCACTCGAAACTCTAAAGTATAGAGGTTCGCGTGACACTGCACTGCGCACGTCATCCAGAGACATCAGCACAATCTAGTAATAAGATTACTAAACTGTGAGATCAGATCATAAAGTCTCATTTGCCCAGTAATTTCACTAGCTACAGTGCCCTTCAAACCGGAACACAGCAGTGCTTGCGCACTACTGTTTGGCGGCAGAATAACTGGTAAAGGGGTGGTACCTACCTAGACGAACTTTGCAGTAAAGTCCTACCACCTAGTAAAAGGTGTGAGATGTCCGCACATATTATTATTATTAATAATCACACCCATAAATCCTGTACCCTAACTAGGATTCCCTATGTCTAGGAACTCTGGAACTACGAGGACCACGTCCTCACAATACCCATACGCAGAACAAGTATTTGCGCTTTTTTGAAGTGAAACTTCTTTACGCACGCTTGACTTGCGGAGTAAACTGGTCAATGCGTGACGAGACCGTTACGAAACTTGATCAGGCGAACCGAAAGGAAGTTGACGAGAGAGATATAAATTAGTGAAGGTAGAAAAAGAGACAGTAACGTTTCTTTTTCGTGTATTACTGCAGGGGCAAGAGAGAAAGAGAGAGAGAGAAAGAGAGAGAAAAAGAGAGACAGAGAGAGAGAAAGAGAGAGAGAGAAAGAGAGAGAAAGAGAGAGAGATAGAAAGAGAGCAGTGCGCGCGCACATTTTATTTATCTCTTCCCCTCATAGCCAGTGCATGTCTTCTTTACTAAGTCCTAACTTCAGTCGTGTGGTCTAAATCACACTCGTTTCATTTCCTTTTTTCTTTTTTTTTCTAATTCACATATTGCACATAATGGGCTTGCTATATATTTGACAATATATACGACACCTAGTAAAAGGTGTGAGATGTCCGCACATATTATTATTATTAATAATCACACCCATAAATCCTGTACCCTAACTAGGATTCCCTATGTCTAGGAACTCTGGAACTACGAGGACCACGTCCTCACAATACCCATACGCAGAACAAGTATTTGCGCTTTTTTGAAGTGAAACTTCTTTACGCACGCTTGACTTGCGGAGTAAACTGGTCAATGCGTGACGAGACCGTTACGAAACTTGATCAGGCGAACCGAAAGGAAGTTGACGAGAGAGATATAAATTAGTGAAGGTAGAAAAAGAGAGAGTAACGTTTCTTTTTCGTGTATTACTGCAGGGGCAAGAGAGAAAGAGAGAGAGAGAAAGAGAGAGAAAAAGAGAGACAGAGAGAGAAAGAGAGAGAGAGAGAGAGAGAGAAAGAGAGAGAGAAAGAGAGCGAGAAAGAGAGAGAGAAAGAGAGAGAGAAAGAGAGAGAGAAAGAGAGAGATGGACAGAGAGCAGTGCGCGCGCACATTTTATTTATCTCTTCCCCTCATAGCCAGTGCATGTCTTCTTTACTAAGTCCTACTTCAGTCGTGTGGTCTAAATCACACTCGTTTCATTTCCTTTTTTCTTTTTTTTTCTAATTCACATATTGCACATAATGGCCTTGCTGTATATTTGACAATAAGCAATTTATACTTTTATATGCTTTTACGATAACTTATTTTTAAGTAACCTAATATAATTTTGATTTGTAAAAGTACTAATAATAGACTATTTGAAATAAATCCTTTGACTTTGACTTTAATCCTTTTTTTTACTTCAAACTTGTCTATCATTTGCCCACGCTCTCACCTGATGGAAAATGACGATGTGATCGAAGGTGTAGCATGCTAGCCAAGTAAATACCTATTCACTCTTCTCTTGAACACGCCCGGGTCATATTTCGCCAGAAACACAGACGCTGGCAGGGCATTCCGTTCTAATTAAGTACGTTGTCGGAGTTTTGGCGGGAAAGCGAAAAAGATTTCGTCACCGCATTGTATTATTTTCGAAAACTTGTGTTATTTTCAGTGTTAGTGCATAAAATTGGTGGCATTCTGTTTGTTAAGTGCTGGATTACAGGCGTGAGTGTGGGAAAATGGTACCACCTTACTAGGAGTATGACTTTGACTAGACTATGACTTGACTATGACTTGACTTGATGACTTCGACTATGACTTGACACATATACGCGTGAAATATCATTAACTTGATAAATTATCAATTATTTGACACTGGATAAAACACAAAAGTGTGGAGCCAAAACATATATAAAAAAAGAACGTTGAGTCAAATCGCTTGGTACGAATAGGTGGTATTTCGACCACGAAAGGATGGCGCTTAGCCGAGCGTCTAGTAGTCTGGTAGTGGAATATTAGGTGGTTGATCCTTGTTGACAGCGTTTCCCTCGCCCGTCTGCATACACAGTTCGTTAGCTACATTCGGTACGAACACGCGAGTTCCATCGTGCTCTATCACTTCCTTATAACTGTGCTCAGTATTGCCATGTATTGCTCAGTTTGCTTACCGATGTTGCCATGTCTCTATTTACCCATGTACAGTTGGCTATAAAAGATTGAAATATTTTTTTTTAATAAAAAAATAATTTATTTATATTGATTTAAAAGGAACCCATACATAATTAGCACCAACCTAGAAATTGAATTAACAACATAAAAAAATACCAATTATTAGAATAAAAGAAGTAGAATATTACAGAGTTAATTTATTCATGACTAATAGCACAAAAAATAGATAATGCTGTAATATTGGGAGTAATAAATAATGTGTTCTTTGCCCGTTGCCACGAATTGGTCCCAACTCAGCATATTTGGTCATATGACTAGCGCTGGTATTTCCTTGGGACCGTTTCGGTGTCATCGCGGTATTAATAATATTTTATTGGCTTTGGCAACACTCAGTACAATAACAATGTTAGTCAATTTTTTTAAACATTAGCGGTCCGCCCCGGCTTCGCATGGTTATTGAACAAACCATTCAAAAATTATAAATTGAATACGAAGTGATTTTGTAAGATAAATAACGGATAAAACTCACGTCAATTAAACGTCGAAATTACTACGCTGACGCTTGCGAAAGCCGCCGCGGCTTGCGTTAGTAACTGGCTCCCAGAAGAAGGACATCGAATATGTCCGAGATCTGGTCGGAGTAATTTCGACTTTTAATTGACGTGAGTTTAGCCGTTATTTATCTTACAAAATGTATCATACTCACGATAGTTTTCAAACGAAGTGATTTATTTAGATAAGGATTAATACCCAGGTATGAATAATGTGGCTTATACAGTTTGAACCGGCATTACTATTGCATATTTTAACATGAAAAAGTAATTATTCTGACATATCTGTATCAGTTAGACATATGGCATTGCGGCCTATTTTATATATATTGATGTCCGCTATAAAATTGTAGTACATCACATTGCTCTATTGTCAATAATTTCCGATAGGTATACGGTACGATAGTATAGGTTATACGGCTTTTCTACACAGTTCGTCTAGGGTACCACCGCTTTGCCAGTTATTATAGCAACATGCAGTACAAGAACACTGTAGTTACAAAGGCACTGTAGCTAGTGAAATTACTGGATAAATGAGACTGTATGGCCTGATCTCACAGTTTCGTACCTAATTTGATTACTAGAGTATGCTCAGGATCATAGATTTCAGAATGGCGTGCGCAGTGCAGTATGACGTGAAAGTGTAATATATTTTAGAGTTCCGAGAGACGGTGAAATTGTTATAGGTGGTTAGCGACTAGCTCGTCATGTCATTAAAGAAAAACGAGTGTGTTTTAGACCACACGACTGAAGTAAAACTTCTTTAGTCTAGCTCCATCTATCGGCCGGTATAACTTTGTTTTTTTTTTTGTTAATGTCGCGTTTTGTAATCTTGAAAACTGTAAATTGTCATTTTTATAATACCCGACATAACAATATAATAATACAAATGTTTAACTTTTTTATGTTGACAATGGAGATTTACGTGAACCAACTTCAATTTCCGCTCGCCTCGCATTCACCAGCTTACTCCCTAAATCAAGCGTGCGTAAAGAAGTTTTGCTTCAAAAGCTTCTTTAAAATCACATTACTTTTACTATTTGTTTATGTTTATTTACAGCCTATAATTACTGTTTGTACTTAAAAACGTTTTATCATGATTTATTTATTTAATTGGGAGTTACGTGGAGGCGCCATAACAAAATTAATGTGAACTGATACCATCCGATGAACAACTATAAATTAACTCAAATCATAGGACGAGAGTCCTTGCTTTTTGTAATTACTTGTAAATTTTATATGCGTAGTTGTAACTTTGTGTAATCATTCCAAAATTTCATATATAATTAGACTAGCTTCTAATTATATATTATCGGCCTATAGGAAAAGAAAAATAAAATATTTCATAGATAATTCAACCACTCATGTTAGGTTAACATGCGTGGTTAAAACTAAGAAAGGGTTTTTCAAAATTAAACCCATGGGGATTAATTTTAAAAACCCTTTCTTAGTCGATACCTACGCTTACAAAGAACACACCTTCCGAATTTCAAGTCTCTAGGACCAGTGGTTTGGGATGTACGTTGATATATAAGTCAGTCAGTCAGTCAGGACTTTGAATTTTATATGTATAGATTCATTTGGTATTAAAACTTTCGTGTTATATACATATTGGTGTTAACTGGAAAAGGAGAACAGGTAACAGAATCTATCGAAGAAGTTGTTGAAGACTTTAAGTTTAAAAATATATACAATTTACCACTTATTGTTTTATTTTTTCTGAATAAAGGTATAAACAATACCCACTGCTGAACACAAATCTCCCTCATGAAACGCCACTTTCTTAAGTTTATTTTTTCACAGGATTCCTATAAAGAAGCCTAATCCTAAAGTACCTCTGACAGAGAATATTTTGCTCATCTACAACTAAAACCGATTATAAGCCGTCCGTTATAAAACAAATTATGAACTGTCATCGCTTTCAGAAATGTCACTAAACTTGACGTTTGTAGAAGTAACCATACTTGCCAACGTCTTCTCGCCTATACAATGTTTGATGAGCAGCTTACACCGATGATTGGTTTAATGGCCAAGCTTCCGTTTTAGATAGGTAATTAACAGATTTATAATTAGCAGTCAGTTAGCTAATCGGAAATCGATCGCACACACATTAATATAGGGTCAGCTTGGCCTGTACGTAACTGTGATCCTACAGTCAGTTATTTAACCAAGAAGTCATAAAATAATTATTAATAAGAATAAGAATATTTTTATTGCTCAGAAAAGACAAACAGCACCTTAAATATACGATAGGTAGGTACATTAACAAATTAGATTTTACTGATATTAACAACAGGTAAGCTAGTAGGCAGGTGCTGAGGGAAATTCCATTGTTCCAATTCCAAATATGAGTTATACTAATTAATAAAACTGTACTTACATTTACATGAATTTATTTTCACGTAAAGCCTCTTTTCGCTCTCTGTCACCAAATGCCTCCCTCAACATTGCCCATCGAGGAGTTTTGGCGGGAAAACGAAAATGATCGCGTCACCGCATTGTATTATTTTATTATTTTCCAAAACTTGTGTTATTTTCAGTGTTAGTGCATAAACTTGGTGGCATTTTATTCGTTAAGTGCTGGATCACATGCATGAGTGTGGGAAAGTAGTAAAATTATGGTGCAACGTTTCTTTTCGTGTTGTTTCCAAAACTACATAGAAGCTTTTGGTGAAGTTGCCACCACTTTACCAGGAGTATGAATTAACTAGACTAGACTATGACTTGACTTGATGACTAGGACTGTGACTTGACTTGACTTCACACATTATATGATATTAATTAACTTGAGATATTATCAATTACTTTAAACTGGCCAAAAATAGAAAAGTGTGGAGCCAAAATCAAACAAAAAAAAAATCAGTTGTACCAGTCAGGTTCGTAATTTCCCAGCAAATTATTCAAAGAGTATTTAATCACTACGTTCTGAAAGTTTTTACGAAAATATAGATTATAATCAGAAATCTAACACTAACTGCAACTCATTAGGATTTGTTTATGTACTGCATTAATTAAGTATTTATTAGTTTAATTAACACTAATCCATTAACTCTAACAGCCTTATTAATAAACACGAACTAGCTGTAGACTAGTTACATTTTTTTTTTTTTTTTTTTTTACTTCAAACTTGTCTAGCATTTGACCACGCTCTCACCTGATGGGAAGTGACGATGCGATCGAAGGTGTAGCATGCTAGCCAAGTAAATACCTATTCACTCTTCTCTTGAACACGCCCGGGTCATATTTCGCCGGAAACACAGACGCTGGCAGGGCATTCCATTCCTTAGCCGTTCTAATTAAGAACGTTGAGTCAAATCGCTTGGTACGAATGGGTGGTATTTCGACCACAAAAGGATGGCGCTTAGCCGAGCATCTAGTAGTCCGGTAGTGGAATGGTGATGGGAGAATTAGATCATGCAGTTCTTGAGCGCATTCACCGTGGTGTAATCTGTAAAAAACCGACAGACTTGCCACCTTACGTCGATGTGCAAGGCTCTGGAGCCTTTCACCAACCAAAGTGTCGTCGTCAATGAGCCTTTTGGCACGCCGTTCAATCGAGTCCAGAGCCTCAAGCTGGTACTTGGCAGACCCGTCCCACAGGTGGCAGCAGTACTCCATACACGATCGGACTTGTGCTTGATACAGATTTAGAAGCTGTCCAGGACATCATCTTTTTTCTCTTTCGATCCTGCTAAATATTCCAGTAGCAAAAAAAGGACAAAAGCTGAAGTAACTAATTCGAGACTAATACCCGTTTATTAATAAGGCTGTAAAGGTTTATTAAATATTTTTTTGTATATGCAGGTACTATATTTTGACACTAGGTACGCGGTCATTTGCATATCTAGTCACTTAATAGTTTGAGATATATGGTCATTTGCGTAATGGAAATATGAACATTTTCCTATTGAAATTTGGTCATTTGCGTATTTGGTCATTTGCGTGTTGGGGCCTTGATCATTTGTGTATTGGAAATTTAGTCATTTGCGTCCTTGGTGATTTTGGGAATATGGTCATTGAGGGAATATTATTATTTGCAAATCTGATCATTTACTACTTAAGAATTTGTACAATACTATCTTAGTCTCATTTTTTTTTTATTGTGCTGGTCACATTTTTTTTTATTCTGGTCTTACATGGTCTGAACTCTGCCATGACTTACTTTTATCATTTCATCATTTTATGCTGCTATTTTAAAAATTTTCAATTGTAATTTTATGTATTTTTGTAATAACCAATATTATTTTTGTTCCAGGTAACACCGAGGTTATCAAAGTGGAATATATCTTTCTTTGACTTCTTATTCTACGTATAAGGTTTATTAAAATTGACTCTCTGTCTGAATGCGTAGGTAAGTTGAATACTTAATAATCACACTAATATTATAAAGGCGAAAGTTTGTATGTGTTTTTGTGTGTATGTGTGTATGTTTATTACTCCTTCACGCTCAAACGGCTGAATGGATTTGGATGAAATTCGGTTCCTAGATAGCTTATATATTGGATTAACATATAGGCTACATTTTATCCCGGAAAAATGAAATTTTCCCGTGGAATGAGCAAATAATTAAAATACCTTTTATCCGCGGGTTAAACCGTGGGGCGCAACTAGTTACCTATATTAATAACCAATGTTTCATACTTTTTTTAACGGGTACAGTGCCTTTATTCTATAACACTTAAACTTTCTCGACTTGAACTTAAATTAAAATCATATTTGATAATATTGTGTACGCGAAAAGACGCATTTAAACTTTATAATAATTATGGCATTATTCTTTCAACTAATTTTTTTTTTATAAACTTACTCAATTTTTTAAATTTTGTTGTATAATATATTGACGTATTATTATTTTTTTTAAATTAACGTAGTAGAAAATTTTTATAGATGATAATATGTACAGGCACTCCATAAATAAAAAGTTTCAACTATTATTAATTATTAGATGATAATGAAGACAAATATCTCTAAAAAGCTGATTATTTCCGTGAAAAGCAATATAACAAAAGCAGAACATCATTATTATGTCAAAAGTGTTATCACCTTTTACCTCCCACACGGGCAAACGAACACCCACGCAACAAATTGTAATGTAAAATTCTGTTTGCACAACTGTACACCAGCACTTTTGTTTAGTAAACCTTGGGTACAACAGTGTTAGTGAATTACGCAGTTGTTAAACTTGCCACGAGAATATATGTAGAGAGCGGATGTGGCTCAGTGGTAACATGTACCCTGCACTAATGGCTTTCAAGTTTTTGACTGGCCCGATAACTCAGTTGGTAGTAACCCTGCTTCTAAACTACAGGCTGTGGGTTCGATCCCTACCCAGGACAAACATTTGTGTGATGAACATCATTGTTTGTTCTGTGTCTGAGGGTTATATTGTATTCTATGTATGTATTTACAAACAAAAAGTATATAAGTATTGTATCAGTTATCTGGTTCCCATAGTACAAGCTTTACTTAGTTTCGTATTAAAGAACGATGCTCAGTCATCGATTGGTGCTCAAGCAGAGATTTAAATACAAAACAATACAAATATAAATTTATTTATTGACACATTTGGTAACAAAGTTATAATGAATCCATAGACTCCCGGACTAGTGGAACTGTGTTTCAGGAGTCAGTGGCTTCTCCTATTATTAATTTTACCTTATTTTTTTTGAGGGGGGAAATGCCCTCGCACTTTCCTGCCACCACGGGGGTGGTGGCAGGGGGTATATGGGACTCGAACCTACTAAAACCCCCCCGTGACCCCTCGTTAGCCGTACCGGGGCGAGAAGGGGTCGCGACTGCAGTCCAGCCAACTCACCCCCGGCGGCAGGCCCTTTTGGGCTTTCTTTTCGACCTTGCTCACCGAAGTCACCCACCAGACGTGTGGGGCCGTGCAAGCCGGCAGAGAGTCCTCTGACTCTCCGCCACTGGCCCCACTATTTATTAATTTTACCTAAGCTATGTCATTTCATTTACTAATTGATTACTTTATGAATGAAATCTCTGTTTGAGCACCGATCTATGACAGAGCATCGTTCTGTAATACGGATCTTAGTTTGGGGTTGTGCGAAATGTCCATAATATATTACAATATTTGGTGGATCTTTTTGTATAGACATGAAGGTGGCATATACTCGTGAGATAAGTCACTGCGTTATATTGTCATTTTATAGAGATTTTCTATTTAGTCTGATACCGTGAGAATTGGTACAAACAAAAGGTTGACCCGAACAACTTTTGAAATTATGTACACAGTTTTTTTAATGTTAGAGAATGATGTGATGATCTAGTTGTTCACCTGATGTTAAAACACGGCCACCCATAACAAAACAGTGTTACTCGGAACTTCAAAATATAAAAATTCACGTGAAATTACACTGCGCACATCATCTTGAGACATCACAGTCTGGTAATAAGTTTACTCGACTCATACACCAGATCATAAAGTCTCAATTTCCTAGTGGTTTTTCTAGCTACAGTGCCCTTTAAACCGGAACATAGTATTGCTTGCACACTACTGCTTGGCGGCAGAATAACTGGCAAAGCGGTGGTACCTACCTAGACGAGCTCTTCAGTACACCTCTAAAGTACTACACAGTTTTTTTTACAATTTATTTAATAATTTCTTTAGTTTTCAGCATCTTACCTATTACCTATTGATTTGCCATCTTCAATAGGTAATTAATTGAATAATCAAATAATTAATTAATGAAATGCTTGAAAATATTATATTATATTATTAAATATTGACGATATATCTATTATGTAGTTGAAATCAATAAATTTATTTTTAATCGCACGCAGTTGCAAGCGCCCTTACAGGGTTCATGTACCTACCAAACTAGTTGTTAAGACCTGACATAATATATAAATTGTACATGAATGCAAATAAATGAATATGAATATGAATATGAATATCCGGGAAATGGGTATCAGGGTAACAGGATATATATAACTTATAACTCCAAGTTTATACGTGTAAAATTAGTAGTAATTAAGTAATTATGTATGTAAGTTAAAAGGTAAGAATGGTAAGCTAAGGTAGCCTAGAAGAATTGCTTAGTGCGATAAGGCTGCCCTTTGTTCTACAATATTTGTAAGTTTTTAAGGTGCATTGTTATGTATAAGTTGGTGTTCAATAAAGTATTATTGTATTGTATGTGAATAGGCATACAAGAAAGTTTGGTTTATGTTAGTGTTTTTATATTTTTACTAGCGGTGCCCCGCGTTTTCACCCGAACCCGCCGCCTCCGGGCTATAAGCCGACCTGCTTAACCACCACACCACAGAGGCTGCCAATGTACTATTTAATGTCTGTGTACTATTTAATCAGCAACACAAAACTTTCTAATTTAATATTCATCTATGCATTACAAATCTCTGTGTGAAAAAGTTAAGCACATTCACAAACCGATGTTAAAAACGTATTATGGTACAAACATATGTCGGCATTTCAAAAAGAACATAAAGAATAGTTGAATTACCCGCCTTTTAACTTTTGGACCAACCTCTGCTTAGGATTTTTCGTCTTACGATCTTGACATCACTCGAAATATGTACGTATTTATTTGTATTTATGACAAGTCACACTCCAAGTCATAAAGTCAAGTCAAAGTCTAGTCAAGTCATACTCCTAGTGAAGTGGTGACAACTTTACCAGAAGCTTCTATGGAGTTTTGGAAAGAATACAAAAAGAAACGTTTCACCATCATTATACTACTTTCCCACACTCATGCTTGTCAGCACTTAACGAATAAAACGCCACCAATTTTATGCACTAACATTGAAAATAACACAAGTTTTGGAAAATAATACAATGCGGTGACGCGATCTTTTTCGTTTTCTTGCCAAAACTCATTAGATAGAACATTTTCGCTAATTTTGACTGGCCCGATAGCTCAGTTGGTAATAACCCTGCCTTCTGAACTGTGGGTTTTGTTGGTTCGATTCCCACCCAGGACAAACATTTGTGTGATGAACATAGGTGTTTTGTGTCTGGGAGTTATATTGTATTCTATGTATGTATTTACAAACAAGTATTGTATCAGTTATTTGGTTCCCATAATACAAGCTTTGCTTAGTTTGGGGCTAGATGGCGCTGTGTGAGATGTCCACACGTATTATTATTATATTACTAATTCTTTTTTTACTGTATTTATTACTTTCATTAGAAGGTTTTTATGTGAGAAAAAGTTAAGAAAGTATAGTAAATTTTCAACAATCGGTTAAAACCACTGGGCTCCGCTAGTAAAAATATAAAAACAGTAATATAAATCAGATTTTTTGAAGAAATTACTAATAAACTATGCATAATTATTTATCTTGTTTTATCAAACTTGATAGATAGAAACAGTAGGTACTTATACAAAATTATCTTCCGCTACATTTATGTGATCGTTGGGCATTATTATTATTATTTGAATAAATTATAACTTTTTAATATATACTATTTATATACAGAAATATATTGTAAAATAATTGACCTAAATAATTATGATGTACAAAATGTTTCACTTCCTTATTGTCTACACTTACAAACCATTTTATGCTTTATAGTCTAACGATCAAAGTTTGTTTTCGACTGTGATCGATCAGAGAATCAGAGATACAAATTATAAAGAGATGTAAAAGGCTTAATGGATTCAAAGCGTTTTGGAAGAAATTTCAATTAAAGTACCCGTTGCTAGGTATTGCTTCTGCGAATTGGGAATACAACCTTATGTACTCCTATTACGAGTTTATTTAACTTAATGTTTATGTTATCGAGTATTTAAATATATATATAACTCAAAGGTGACTGACTGACTGACTTGTGATCTATCAACGCACAGCCCAAACCACTGGACGGATCGGGCTGAAATTTGGCATGCAGGTAGATGTTATGACGTAGGCATCCTTTAAGAAAGGATTTTTCGAAATTCCACCCTTAAAAGGGTGAAATCGGTGGTTGAATTATTTTGCCATAAGCCACGCCGCGGGCGAAGCTGCGGGCAGAAGCTCGTCGTAGGATATTAGTATGAATTGTTTTACACCGCCGTTTATTCTGCCGCCGCAGTTTCTCTACTGTTACTGTCCATCCAAAGGTTATCTGGAAGAGATCGCTGTTAGCGATAAGACCGCCCATTGTTACACTTCGTAAGTATTTATATCTATTCCTGTTTGTGTACTTCATTGGAGAGACAATGAAGAGTTCTCTATATATCTATCTATGTATGGTATCCTTAATTTACGTATAGTTGCTAGTGGCACTGTGCTGGGTTTCATACAAATATTCTGAACGTATGAATGTATGAACGTATGAAAGCAACATCATACAATATGACCATTAAGAATGAGCTTATTTAAGTGTATATTGGTGTCGATTCTGTGTCGCATACTCTAAAGCTTTAGCTTTAATTTCGTTTACGAAATTAAGATATTTCCGTCTTTTTCATTTCCCCTTAATCAGAAGAGTACCGCCATACTTAAGATTAGTTTTAGAGAATGCGACACAGAATCGACACCAATATCGCACTAGATTACTCGAGTAGTCGAAAGTAATAGAATAACAATAATAATGATAATAGTTATGATAATGATAATAATAATAAACCCTTTTGCATTGAATAGGCTCTTAAATAACTGGACCGATTTGAAAAATTATTTCACCATTAGAATTTCACATTGTCTCTGATGAACACAAGGCGATGGAGTATTTAAAAAAAATTAGGTATTCGTAAAATACTGAAAAGTCTTTATTAATGCGTTCACTGCGGAAATTATTGACAATAGAGCAAAGTGATGTACAACAATTTTATAGAGGACATCTATATCTACAAAAAAGTCCTTAATACTATAAGTCTGTTCAATATAAGATAATAAGACAAGATAACCTTGGTTAATTACTTTGTTATGTTACCCCTTAAATATGACGTATAAGAGCACATTTACCCACACACATCCTCTCCACTACACTCTCTCTCTCTCTCACACCACACACACCCCTCTGCCCTATCCCGCACACATACACAAACACACTCACATGCACACTTACCCTCATACTTATGTCCTACAATAACCATTAATAATATAGATTTAATTTTCTTACCTTTAGTACCAATCACCTTCTGTGGTGTTCTTTTGTAATATTTTAGTTTCATTCTTTGGTTGTACGTAATAATTATTGATTCAATTAGTTTCTACATAAGTACTTATTTAGCGTACCTATGATTTTTTTATATTTTAGTCCTAATGTTTGTTTTTAGTGTTGCCACTCACAAAATTATCTTTAGCTTACTGTGTTTCTCCATATTTATGTTAGGATAATTTACACCAGAGTCCCAAGATCTGTGTCTTGGGACTCTGGCTGGCTTCGTGCTTAGTTTGGGGCTCATAGTTAAGTATAGGTTGAAGGAAATGTATACTCTTGCACTGTGTTTAACAAATTGTAACATATAATTTTTTTTGCCAATAAAAATTATCTTACCTATCTTATCTGTCTAACTATTACAGTTATGTCAAAATAATTACTTATATGTTAAAATATGCAATAGTAATACCGGTTCAAGCTAGGCCACATTATTCTTACCTGGGTATTAATCCTTATCCAAATAAATCACCTCGAACACAATTTATAATATTTGAAATTTTTGTTGAATACCCGTGTGAAGCCGGGGCAAGCTGCTAGTAGTGAATAACATTTTAAAAAAATACTTTTTTTAAAGCCTATATTCGGCCAACAAAACTAATGTTTTGTTATTCCACTGGAATTCGAAACTTAACATAATTTCTATTTATTAAAATTGTTTTTTTTTTTTTAAATTTAATATAAATACTCACGGTATCAGATATACACGGTGGAATTTAATTCACTCTTTTCTTTTAATGTATGTACTCAGACCATGCTATAGAATAATTGTACAAAAAATAATAGGTTTTGTTTTAGTATTTAGTGCATCCTAAAATGACATCCGAAACAGCCGCAACATGACAGCCGAAATGTCTATTTAACGCTACACACAGTGCGGGCACCAATTGAGTGCTTTGTAAATGTTTCGTAGGCAATAAAACACCTGTTTTGTTCAGTGTCACAAGGCTTTTCTTTAGAATTTAAATTTGATAATACCTAGACTTAAGTGTTATTTCATAAGTACTTTTTTTATTTAGTTACAAGGGAGCGTTCTATAGCATGGGTTGAATATATACATTAAAGGAAAAGAACGAATTAAATTCCACCTTGTATAAAAAGGTCATGAAAAAGGGGAATAACTAAACTTTATAAACTAAATTTATAAACTAAACATTATAATAAAATACCCTCGCATATTAAAAAAATATATTCATTTAACGAATTCAAGAAAGAATTGACTCAATACCTAACGACGGATGAGTTGCCGAAGTAAACATTTTAAATTATGTCGTGTTGAAATGTAATGTTACTTAAGCACGTATTTATATTTATGTTACCTATACGTATGTCGGCAGAAACGGGTTGTGCGTAGGTTGCAACCTATATAACTATAGGCCTTCAGCATGTCCACACCGCGCCGTGTCTGGAACAAGAATGATCCGTAGTACACCGAGCGGTCCCTTTTTATAGTCAGATGGTTGGGGGAGCAATGATAGTTGCCGATGTTGCCACTGTAATAAAATTGAATGCTACGACAGGGTAAATGACGGTACTGCCCGCTGCGCAATGAGTTTATAACTGGACGTAGCCGCCGTCACCTACATTATTTAAAGTGACGACGAATGTACTTGTATAGAATTCTTTAAGTCTAACTATGTTCTCATGGAAGTGACTTTTTTGTCTTATTTGAGAATAAATTTCTTTAAACCTAATAACGGTAACACTGAGGACATAACGTTCAAACTCCTATTTACGCCCGCCATGTTATGTTAAAGTTAACCCCATCAATTACATACAAGAAACCAATTCCGACCTCAGCAATAAACAAGTTAATATATCCAAAGCTGAGAGCGTCCAATAATAGCTATAAAACTTGAAATATTATGGCGTATCTCCTTTTATGGGTCAGAGGACGAATAAATGTTTGGTCGCAGTATAGATCAGGAGCAGTAAATCAACTTGATACATGGCTACGTCGTAGCAAAAGGTTTTTATTGTGAGTTATTTGAATGGAAGTATATTATTTGGATTGGTGATATGTCAACGGTTTATGTAATAAACGCGCTTCTGCCTGCAGCTTCGCCCGCGGCATAGCTTATGGGAAAATAATTCAACCACCCATTTCACCCTCTTAAGGGTGCAATTTCGGAAAATCCTTTCTTAGCGGATGCCTACGTTATATCATCTACCTGCATGCCAAATTTCAGCCCAATCCGTCCAGTGGTTTGGGCTTCCAGTGGTTTCCATTTATAGATCACTATGTCAGTCAGTTATAGACTTACTGACATAGTGATCTTTGAGTTATATATATTTAGATAGATAGATATAATTATAGCATTGAAATAAACATAGAAAAAGCAAGAAAAGCAATTCACTAGTATGTAGATGAAATGTAGTAATACTTTTGTGATAATAAAGCTTTTTTGCTTTCTTTTAGAAAACTAATTAATTGTAATAAATAATATAATTTTGGAATATAAGGTACTAAGGTAATAAAAGGTACCTACTGAAGTACTCCCAAGAATATTTTAATGAAGCAAACAGAATTACTGTTTGATAATTTTCCTGATGAGTTATAAGTATTTAACAGTATTACCTTTCTTTTTTTGCTTTGAATTTGAACATTTTCCAATAAAGATTTTACATCGGAAGATAGATAAAGATATTATTTATTTATTTATTTGAAGGTCTTTGTCGCTTACCGACTATATTGCCCATAACGATATAGATGTGGAATAAGCTCCCATACTACTCGTATTTTTTAAGTATGAAATTATTTCTTGGGTAAGTAAGTAATATAGTTTTCGTAAATATGATGGGATAGACCCAAATAACGCCTTTTGTAATGATTCGAAAATAAAATGATCTTTTTGGGGATTTGTACTTTGTGATAAAGTGAGATAAGATGGTTATTGAGAAAATGGGAAACATCCTTTATTATCGAGTTAAGGTTTTATTTCTCGTTGTTTCAGTGTTATGAAGCTTACGAAGTGAAGTACTAGATGATAGTAGATAGATACTCTCTATTGAAAACATATCACACTAATATTATAAAGGCGAAAGTTTGTATGTGTGTTTGTGTGTATGTGTGTACGTTTGTTACTTCTTCACGCTCTGGCTGCATGGATTTGGATGAAATTCGGTACCAAGATAGCTTATACATTGGATTAACAAATGGGCTACATTTTATCCCGGAAAAGTGGAATTTTCCCATGGGATGAGCAAATAAGTGAAATACTTTTTATCCGCGGATGAAACCGCGGGGCGCAACTAGTGGTAAATAAATAAATAAACATATGATATAACAACTATATAGAAGCACTTTTCTGCTAGAGCTCGTGTAGGTAAGTAATACGTAAATAGGTAGTGTGTAAGCACTATGGTTTTCCGGTTCGAATGACACTGTAGCTAGTGAAGTTGTAATATATAGGATATAACTATATTTTGACAAACACTAACCTTACTACCACAAATACATAAACAAGGCTTAGACAGACTTCAAACGTGTGTTTTAAACTATACAAAACAGCAGGTTAACACTTGTTTAAGGCTTGTTTAAATCTTTTATGGTTAAGCCGTTAGTAATTTGATTTGGTGTGTGTGTGTTTGTGTGTGTGTGTGTTTGTGTTATGTGTGCGTGTGCGTACGTGTGCGTGTGTGTGCGTCTGTTAGTGTGTGAATGTGCGAGCGCATGCGTGCGTGTGTGTGTGTGTATGTGCGCGTGTGTTAGTGTATGTCTATTTTTATATTCTGTTACAAGACTGGTTGCCATATCTGCTCAACTGCCTGACTTTTATGGGCAAGCGTGCTCCACCTTCGACAACTTCGTCACTTACCATCAGGTGAGTTGTTGTCAAACGCAACCCAATTTAGCAAAAAAAAAAACTTACCATCTCTTGCATCTTAACTCCATTTTATTTTATTATTTATTTCGGCAAATAAGAACAAATTAATAAATTCTCGACAGTATGTACTTCTAGTACATAGGTTGTCCGACGTTATAGGTGTTCCTTCCGCACAATTACACACATTACCTGGTCTGTTTATCGCACAGAATTGATTACATTCCGGTTGAACTGTCTGCATTATTGGATCAGAGCGGGCGGCTTTGATAATGTATCAGTTACGTAGTAATGTGTTTACAGTTTGATATAATTAAAACTTCTAAACATAAGTTAAATATAAATAATAGTAATAACGCCTAACGATCACATACATAGATCTTGGACCCTAACTAAGATTCCCAGTATCTAGGGACCCAGAAACTACGAGGACCACAAGGACCCAGGTATGTGATCTTAAAAAGAAAAACAAAAAAGTATGGGAAAATTATAAAATACCTCCAATGAAAATTATCAAAAGAAAGTAAAAAAGTAACCTGCCTTAAGAAGGTGATCCCTTAGTCTTATATATCAATACTTGTCCTTACCCAAACAAGTATTTGCGCTTTTCTGTGCACAAATACTTGTCCTACCGCGGGAATCGAACCCGCCACCTGCGGGTTATGAGCCGACCTGCCCAACCACGACGCCCATAATATACCGAATGGCACCAATATAGTTCTTAGCAGAGTTCGTTCTTAGTAAGTTGAAATGGCAATGGGCGTGACACATCGCTTGTAGAACACATAACCGATTCATAAGGCACTTATTCACGATTTTTGTTGCTTAATATACCTAAACATTGCATTTTCTTTCACACACGGTGGTTCTTTTTTTGTGTTGATATGGTTCCACACTTTTGTGTATTGAGCCAATGTCAAGTAATTGATTAAGTAATATATATGTATAATGTCAAGTCAAGTTATAGTCTAGTCTAGTCAAGTCATACTTCTAGTAAAATGGTGGCAACTTTACCAGAAGCTTCTATGGAGTTTTGGAAACAACACGAAAAGAAACGTTTTACCATCATTATACCACTTTACCACACTCATGTCTGTAGTCCAGCACTTAACGAATAAAATGCCAATTTTATGCACTAACACTGAAAATAGCACAAGTTTTGGAAAATAATACAATGCGGTGACGCGATCTTTTTCGTTTTCCCGCCAAAACTCCATAAGGCACTTATTCACAATATCATTTAATAATTATAATAAAATAAATATAATAATATTTTTATGCTAAGCGAACTGTATTCCTGTGACAGATAAACCGTTTTTAGACTAAGAATCTCGAGATTTAAGCCTCATTTCTGTATTCTGAGAATGTACTATTGTAGATAATTTCACGCTGAATCCAACGATAATCTTAAATCATTTTGTGAAAAAAAATCAGTTAAACCCTTTTTATTCTCATCCCTTCAATTTTTGTTGCTTAATATACCTAAACATTGCCTTCTCTTTCACACACGGTGAATTATGTGGTATTTAAAATATCACTTATAGCTAAAAATATTACTTCTGATATCTTTGCAAAATGGGTCTTTCTTATTTTGGTGATACTGGAGCATTGCAGCATTGTGTTTTACCTACACTAGCCGTAGTGCCAATAAGTATAGTAAATTTGAACGAGACTAAAAAAATAATCAAACCAGATTAAAGCCTACCAAGAAATCCTATTGGCAAGAATATTTCTTCTAGGGAGAAGGGTATATTTTTTTTATTATTATTATTTTATGTTACTGAATGATTTGACGAGCTAGCCGTTCACCTGATGTTAAGCGCCACGGCTGCCCATAACAGAACAGTGTCAATCGGAACCCCAAAATAGAGTGTCGAGCAACACTGCACTGCGCACATCATCCTGAGACATCAGCACAGTCTGGTAATAAGATTACTCGACTATGAGATCAAATCATAAAGTCTCAATTGCCCAGTAATTTCACTAACTACAGTGCCCTTCAAACCGGAACACAGTAGTGCTTGCGCACTACTGCTTGGCGGCAGAATAACTGGCAAAGTGGTGGTACCTACCTAGACGAACTTTGCAACAAAGTCCTACCACCTAGTATGGTACAGAACGATTCATCTACCGATTTATCATGACCCATGGATTGACGCAGTTGCGCTGAATAGGATAACGTTAGTAACAGCCTTAATACTGCGATCTGGACACATCCCATCGATTAAGTTCGCATTTTTTATGAAAAAGTAACATCTAACTGTATTATAGAAGATATACAGTATGTTTTTTTAGGTGTCCGGAACTCATCTTTTAGACGTAGGCAGTTGCAAGAGATGCTGCAAGAGATATGGATGTCGGCATGTACAACAGTGTTTTGGTGGAGCCTTCTTAAACCCAAAAAAAAAAATTTAAAATTATTCGTTAAAAAAAAACTAAAAAGTATGGGAAAATTATAAAATACCTCCAATGAAAATGATCAAAATAAAGTAGTATATATTTTATAGTAAATATTTTAAAAATTACTTGAATTAAGAAATAGTTCTTAGCTAGGCCTAAAATTAGCAATTTATATCGCGCATTATATTTATATATATTTTAAATCGCCCACACATATTACTTAAGTTACATTGTAGAATGTAAGTTAAATAATATGTGTGGGCGATGTGGTCGCTAAGCGACAAAGCCCTTCTTCATTAAAAAAAAAAACCTTCCATGAAATAAAAAACTAACAACAGCCGCCGAGAAAAAAAAACTGTTATCTGATCAAAACACAGGTTTGTCTGTAAATATAAGTGGGCGCATCGTCTCTGCTGTGTTGAATAATTCGAGTATCGGATCCTATTGGGGTTATCTCTTCGATCGTGTCACATCGGTTAAAGTGCTGTGTTATCTTTGATGACAATCGTTTATCGATGCCGCGGTAGGACGTTCGTTTTTATAGATCTTGCTTCAATTATACAAATGTCAATAGGGATTGACACCTTCTTTGGTACCAGGTTTTATGGGTTAGACCAAAATGTTCAGTGAGAAGAACTGTGATATAAGTCATTGTAAACTCACCTCTTTTGTACCAATATGGCACGTGGTAACAAAATTCTCACAAGAATCCATGATGAGAATGGCATGACATTAAAAAACAACTAAGCTAGTTGCTACTGAACATAGCTTATTATACGATCACCGAATTTCTTAATGATAAAGAGCTTAAATAATAACTGTTTGAAATATTTTCTTTAGATTTATATTACGTATCTTATCTCATGTTTACATTGTTGAATAGCCTGATAGCACAGTTGGTACTATCGGTTGGAGCTCTGCCTTTTGAACTGTAGGTTGTGAGTTCAATTCCCACCTAGGACAAACATTTGTGTGATAAACATCGATCTTTGTTCTGTGTCTGGGTGCTAAATTGTATTCTATGTATGTATTATATTTCTACAACTCAGATGGCAGAGTTACCAACAACTGAGCTATCGGGCCAGTTAGTATTATATCTTTATAAATATTTTTGATATTGGATGATGATTTTATTTGCGCCTCCATTTTTTTTTTCTAATCTTCGATTCACGCCCTTGTATTGCGGATAGGTATATACAATCTTTGGTACACACATACAGCCTAACAACCTACAACTGAAAACGCAGAGCAACTACCAACTGGGCTATCAGGTCAGTCAGTATTATATCTTTTTAAATGTTTTTAATATCAGATGCATGAAAATTTATTCATGCCTCCATTTTTTTCATTTCTTTGGTTCACATCCTTGTATTGCGATTATGTATATACAATCTTTGGTACACACCTACAGCCTAACTACCTATAGCTCAGAAGGCAGAACTACCAACTGGGCTATCAGGCCAGTAAAAAAGTGGAGTAGGTACATTACGCCGTATATGTTAACACCTCGCAAGCCTTCCCCGCGAAGGTGTGTCGGACTCAATCGCGGTAATAACATTCAATCCGGTGGGAGCTATCAAATTAAACGTTTGTATAAGTCATAGGCGGCAGCGTAAAAAAAATACCGTGTTTTTTTATGTTAGTAATGATGTGACGAGTCGTTCACCTGATGTTAAGCGCCACGGCCGCCCATAACAGAACAGTGTCACTCGGAACTCTAAAACATAGTTTCGCGCGACCCTGCACTGCGCATATCATCCCGAGACATCAGCACAGTCTAGTAATAAGATTACTCGACTGTGAGATCAGATCATAAAGTCTCAATTGCCCAGTAATTTCACTAGCTACAATGCCCTTCAAACCGGAACACAGTAGTGCTTGCACACTACTGCTTGGCGGCAGAATAACTGGCAAAGCAGCGGTACCTACCTAGATGAACTTTGCAGTAAAGTCCTACCACCTAGTAAAATAATTAATTAATCATATCTACAAAAAAGTATGCAATACTATATGCCGGACTATTAAAGTTACGTTATATATAATAACTACTTTTTTATGTTAAAATATGCAATAGTGATGCAGATTCAAGCTAGGCCACATTATTAGTACCTGGGCGTTTGCGAACCTTCGCGATTCAAGAGTGCATGACGTGCGCAGTGCAGTGTCACGCGAAACTCTATACTTTGGAGTTCCGAGTGACACTGCAGCTAATATAATTATATAATTTTATATTTTAAATTTCAGTTTTATTTATTATAATAATAGTAATAATTAATTTTATATCAATAAAAATAATAATAATAATTAATATAAATTTCATAATAATTATATTTTTTAAATTTGTTATAGTAATTCCATGATTTTTAGGGTTTTTTCAGGTTTTTTCATTATTTACCTACAATAATCCTTTAACCCAATATAGATAATCTAAGTACTTGAATTCAGCGGAATTACACTAGATATTATTATTTCATTTTGTATATAACATAATACTTTTTTGCTATAGCAAATAGCAAAAAAGTATTCATTTTAAGCAATAATCTACTAACTTGCGCCAAACTATATTAGACGCCCGATCGAACGCGGCAATTTGGCAAAGCTGTAATCATGGTATTCGAAGAGGGTAGCCTGATGGGATTTTCCATATTATAAATGGGTTACCAGGTATCGCCATAAACGTGCCAGCTCACTTGTAATAACTATAAATACCTACTTACTATAGAAATATTTGGGATCTGCTTTTTCTTAAGCTTCCGTGACAAGTCGTCTTTATGTTCTTTATCCTTCACCTTTCACACCTTACTTACTCGTAAGTACTACTCTTAAGTACTACTACTCGTAAGTTACGTACTCGTAACCTCGGTTGACAGCGCCATCTATGGAGAGGTTTTTGAGAACAGAATTATGAATATAGCAATATCGACTTTTTTTGAGGGAGTAAATGCTCTCGCACTTCCCTGCTACCATAGGGGTGGTGGCAGGGGCTATGTGGTACTCGAACCCACTAAAACCCCCCCGTGAGCCCTCGTCCGCCGTACCGGGGCGAGAAGGGGTCGCCACTGCAGTCCAGCCAACTCGCCCCCGCATAGCAATATTGCCTAGATTTAATTTAAAGCAAAATTTTCTATAGCTATACAATATTATTTTATTACTTTGTAGAACCGGAAGATACTAAAGATCTGCATCACTTTTATGGACTAA